>OW028753.1:7500-10007500 GCA_932294355.1 Aporophyla lueneburgensis
TCAGCGGGTTGCAGAGCAGGACCCCCGGAACTTTAGCGGTGAATAACTCAGCCAAGGTTAGTGGAGTCGGTCTACCTACAACAATCCTGGAAAACGCGGCGGAGACCTATTCAGTGACATATCGACCAGCGAGATCGGATCACGGGCCTGGGAGTTATTAAGGTGCGAAAATCGTCAAAAAACGTGGTTTTTGGTGACAAAATAACCTCACTTAGGCCACACGTGTTTCTAAACCACGAGGCGTGACGCAAATCTAACGATCCTAGCCCTTACTGGAGACTCCGAAGCCGGCCGAGGATTCCGCCTGCAGATCAGAAACCAGTGTGACGACTCCACGGCTCACCACCAGGTAAGCCCCGAGGGAACTCCTGAACCCTTAGTCCCACCCCCCCCGAGTTTGGGCTCAATCGACTTGGGATTTCTGGACCTTGCCTGAGTCACCAAGGGTCCCCTCATCCCCAAAAACCCTTTACCCCTCACCCTCAATTACCCCCACCCCCTTCACCCAACCCTAAATTACCCCCCCCCACCCCCTCTCCCCAATCGTCTCCCCACGAAACCTCCCCCCCCCAACCCCCCGCCCCTTCACCCCCTCCCCCCTCAAACGTCTCCTCGTGAAACCTCCCCCCCTCCCCCCTCCCCCCTCAGGGCTACCTCACCCCCCCGCGACCTATCTTCGTACCCGTAGGAGCTAGAAAGCCGAGTTTGGGCTCATTTTAAAGGGCAAAGAAAGTTCTACAACTTGGCCCCTACAGAATCCTGAATTTCGGCAGCCTACACACGTAGTGACTTAACGACCGCAGAATCCCACTGAAGGCCACCACCAGCGCGCCTCACGGGCTCAGAACATCGAGTCTCACAGTTATCGGGCTCCTCATCGGACAGCAGACGCAGACCACCAGCGGAGCATCCGTGAGTCCATCTTTAGTTTAAGTATTTAGATTAAGTTATCTTACACAGGCATAGTAAACCACACCTTACCGTACTAAAATGTCATCCAAACAACCCACCACCTCCCGCAAAATGACCACGGAGGCCGCGAAACCCCCGAAATCACTCCGCGAGAAGGTTTTAACAAATACGGCCAAGTCGGTGGTGTCAGAGAAGTCGGCGCGTCCATCGCATAAGCCACAACCACAGGCACCAAAGGCAGCGTCGGAGCCGGACGTACCAAGGTGCACACCACCACTCTCTGAGACTCTCTCCACAGAACATCGCAGCAGAGTCTCAGAGATCGTAATAAACTGGGAGCAATGCGGCATCTCCCCACCCCGCCGGATCATCTCGGACGAGGAAAGTTCGGTGGCGTCATCCGTCAGCCAAACTGACCGCTCCGAGAGCGGACGGCCGAGCCTCCTGTACAGAACGCCGAGAAGGGGCACAGGCGTGGAAATGGACCTGGCTACCAGAGAGGCCAACGACCTTCTCCAGAGGGGAAAGGATGCCTTGGAAGCTGCCGGTAACATGAAACGGGAGTGCAAGGCCACGGCCCATGAGTGTTTGCAAGGCCTGTATGAGACGGCTCTGTCGCTGGCGGACTCGAGGGCTCGCCACAAGTTCAATCTCGAGAAGGAGCGCTCTCGACACGCAAAAGAACTTCTGCGGGTCGAGAGAGCTCATACTCGAGAACTGATGAACTTGAAGGTGGAGCTCTCCCTCATGCAAACGGACGTCTCCGAAACACGAAAAGAGGCGAAAGGGATCCGAGAATGGCTCGGACACGAGACCCTTGATGCCTTCAAAGGCATCAAAGAAATAAAAGACGAGGTCGCCGCAGCAGCCCTCAGGAACCTAAACGAGCATGAGAAGACGAGGCAGGAGAGCACAAGAGCCCCTGGAGATCCCAAGAGTGATCCTATGGGAGCAGGGCTTTCACGCCTCGACACAGCAATGGCCAGCATCTCCAACCAGCTGGACGTGCTCCGGAAGGTGCTTGAGAGACTCAAGGAGGACCTCGCACACCCAAGTAATACCGAGTCGGACCCTAATAGCCGGGAGACAGGCCTCCTCACTACCATCAAATTTGATGAGGCCGTGGCCTCATTACAGGAACAGATACAGGCCATCGCCAACAGGCCTGTAGCCTCCCCACCACCACCACCACAACCACCAATCAACATCGCGAAACAATTACAACCAATCTCTGAAAGGCTGGAGCTCGTCTCAGCGGACCTCCGCGTACTGCGTGACAAAGAACCGCCAATCCAGGCGCCCCCGGCGCTGAATCTGGAGGCGGAACTAGCAGTCGGGGAGGTGAAGAAGAGCCTCCAGAACATCGAGAAAGGGGTGGCGGACCTGGGTAAAGCGGAGAGACCGCTTCAGCAACAGCAGGGCCCCAAAACCTTTGCCCAGGTCACGAGCACACCGAAACCCCCTAAACCACCCACACAACCCAACCACACCCTGATTGTCTCGTCGACGAATCCCCAGCACACTGGAGACAACGTGATCGAGAGAATCAGGACCGCCCTGGACCTAAAAACAAGTGGAGCCCGAGTCGACACAGTCCGGAAAGCGCGCAACCAGAAAGTGGTCCTAAGGTGCGCGAGCAAGTCGGACTTAATTAAAGTAAAGGACCAATTTAAAACCAACGCAGGGCTCAAGGTCCAGGAGCCAAAACCCCAAAACCCTCTCGTCTGCATCAAGGGAGTGCTGTCCAGCTACAGCGACGGGGAGATCGTCGATCTCCTTAAGGCGCAGAACAAACATCTTCTGCAGGACGTCGCTGTCGATGGACAGACCCTAAAGGTGCGCTATAGGAAGCGCGCGAGGAACCCCCATGAGTGCCACCCTGTTCTGGAGCTCTCGCCGGAGCTCTGGAAAAGCTATACTCAGGCACAAAAAGTCCACGTGGGCATCAAGCGATGCTCGATTGAGGACCAGTCCCCACTAGTCCAATGCACGAAGTGCCTTGCATACGGACACAACAAGTCCATATGCAAGGCTGGAAAAGAAGCGTGCAGTTACTGCAGCGGTGCACACAATGTGAGGGACTGCCTAACTCGAGCTGATGGCAAACAGCCCACCTGCATCAACTGCAAAGTGGCCCAAAGGACGGGCAGCGACCTGGCACATACAGCGTTCAGCGAAGACTGCCAGGAACGCCAAAAATGGGATGGAATAGCAAGGTCGCGCGTTTCCTATTGCTAAGGGCGACCAAGACACCACACACACCACCCAACCAGTCACCTCTCAAAACACAACAAGACCGACAGCAAGATTGCCGTTCATCCAGGTAAATCTTCAGCGCTCCAAGCTGGCCACAGAAGAATTACACCTGGCGGCGCAGGCAAAGGGAGTTTCAGTAGCACTTGTTCAAGAGCCCTATGTAGGAAGAACAGGTGTGATGAAACAAAACCCCGGCACGCGAGTCATCCAGTGTAGCCTGAATCGCCAGAAACCAGTAAAAGCCGCTATCGTTGTTTTCGGGCACAACCTGGAGGTCATCCACGACCCCCAGCTTGTGACCGAGAATATCGCGGCCGTTTTGCTGAAGGCAGGCCAGGTCAGCTTTGGGGTGCTATCGGTCTATTTTGAAGGTGACCAGGACATCGAACCATACCTTTCAGAAACACACAACACAATACAAAAACTAAACACCAACAACATCCTAGTGGGAGGAGACGTAAACGCCTGGAGCCAGTGGTGGGGAAGTGTTTCCGAAAACCATCGCGGAGCGGCGTACAACTCGTTCCTCAATGAGCGGGATCTCCACATCCTCAATACAGGACAAACTCCGACGTTCGAGACCTATAGAGGAGACAGGTGGTGCACTAGCATCGTCGACGTGACGGTATGCAGCTTGTCACTGCTAGGCAAGGTTGAGGACTGGCGTGTAGAAAGGAGTCTAACAACTTCAGACCACAACGCGATAACCTTCTCGATGCGCTTAGAAAAGGCCTTAGAACCAATTAGGCCGATTTCGACGCGCATCTACAACACCAAGAAGGCAAAGTGGTCCGACTTCAGCACGCACTTCAAGACCAGCTTAGCAGAAAATGACATCACACCAGTCAGAGTCTCGAGCGTCTCGAATCCAGAGGATTTGGAGTCACTCATCACAGCGTACACAAGTTACATCCACCGCTCATGCGAGGAAGCGATCCCAAAACTGGGGTCGCCTAAGCTGAACGCCAAGCCCCCATGGTGGAGCCCTTCTCTAGATCGTCTCAAAAAAGACGCGATGACGAAAAAGAAAAGGATCCGAAATGCAGCCGCAAGCCGGAGACACTTCACCATCCAAGAATACGTACTGGCCAAACAAACGTACACCACAGCAGCAATGGAAGCAGCCACAGCCAACTGGAAGGAGTTCTGCTCGAAGCAGGACCGAGAGAGCATGTGGGACGGCATATACAGGGTACTTAGGAAGACAGCCAGAAGACAGGACGACACCCTCCTGAGAAACACCGCAGGCGAGACGCTCACCCCAGAGCAATCCGCGGATCTTCTGGCAAAAACCTTCTACCCCGATGACTCAACGAATGCCGAACAGCCATACCACACCACTCTGAGGAGGCTCGCGGAGAAGAAAAACCCCCGAGGTCTGTCTGCTAACGATCCACTTTTTACGGCCGCGGAACTGGAAATGGTTCTCCAGAACCAAAATCCGAAAAAAGCCCCCGGTCCCGATGGATTAACGGCAGACATCTGCACAGCGGCAATAAACTGCAATAGGGAAGTGTTCTTAGCGATAGCCAACAGGTGCTTGTCGCTGTCCCACTTCCCGAAGCAGTGGAAGGTCGCCCACGTGTGCATTCTCCGCAAGCCAGGCAAGGACGACTACACCAGCCCAAAGTCGTACAGGCCAATAGGTCTGCTCTCGGTCCTAGGAAAAATCGTCGAGAAGCTCCTAGTAGGCAGACTCCAGTGGCACTTCCTCCCAACACTGAACACAAACCAGTACGGTTTCATGCCGCAGCGTGGAACCGAGGACGCCCTCTATGCCCTAATGGGACATATTCGTGCCGAAATCAAAGCCAAAAAGATCGTGCTTTTGATATCATTGGACATAGAGGGAGCCTTCGATAACGCGTGGTGGCCAGCACTCAAAAGGCAGATGGTGGTCAAACACTGTCCAAAAAACATCTACGCTCTCGTCACCTCATACCTGGAAGACCGGAACATCAGGGTCAACTACGCCAGAGCGACTGTTCCTGGTTCATACGCAGGAGGAGAAAGCCTCTCTTATGAACCAGGGATATGGGTCCGGCGAAGGGTCGCGTACCTTAACCATACACGAGGCTCAGGGGTTGACCTACGACAGCGTAATCATCATCAACACCAAGTCCAGGAGGCTCCAAATCCATGACAGCATCTCCCATGCGGTAGTGGCGGTGTCGAGACATACTGTCAGCTGCGTCTATTACTCCGACGACGCCGACGACGCCATAGGCCGTTTCGCAAAGAGAGCTATGGATGCGCCGACTAAAGCCGTCATCGACTACAACTTGAAGACGGCCATGCAGCATCGAGACGTAGTAGTCATGGAAGCCTTGCTCCGGTTAGCGAAGTCCCTGGTCAGCAGACACCGAATTAACACCTGAATTCACAACTAACAAGTCCCACCCAAACTCCAAACCCAAACAAACCCACCAAGGATCACTCACACTAACACCCCCTATAAAACCAAATTGTAAAACTGCATGGCAGAGTGAATCTGTCATACTCGCGTAACTGTCAAGCCGATGGTGGCGCTGCGTATCCGGTCGTTAAGTTCCCTCAAAAATGGTTGAGCTAAGCGGCGCGGATGCGTACGTCATTTCCGTGAACGGAAGCCATCGGTGGGGCTGGTCGGTTCATACTGCCATGCAGTCTTCCCACAAAAAAAAAAAAAAAAAAAAAAAGTGTAGTAACGTAAAATTAAATATTATGTCAACAAAAAACAATCAGTAAATTGTAAAATAAAACAACAAAATTAATATTAATATCAAATAATAATGCCTGTGTAAAATTGTAATATTATAGTATCAAAAAAAACAAAAAAAAAAAAAAAAAAAAAAGTATATATATATATTTATGCATGTGCATGTAAATAAAAAATATATATTAAAAAAAAATATATATATATATAAAAAAAAAAAAAAAATAAAAAAAAAAAAAAAAAAAAAATAATAAAAAAAAAAAAAAAAATAAGATGGACTCACGTAGTATTAAGTTTAGAAATAACCTAGAAATAAGTGTCCGACGTAGGAGTTTAATAACTGTAATTATACTTAAAAACCTGTAAACAAAAATTATCAATGTAAACAAAGGCGCGGACCACCATGTCTGCGGTAAAAAACTCACAATAAAAAAAAAAAAAAAAAAACCTAACCTAACCTAACCTAACCTAACCTAACCTAACCACGAAATCTTGAAAACTAAACATCCGATTTCTTCGCGGTTTTCGACGCTATCCTTCGTAATTAGGCTACGGCCCACCGTTTTAGCTGTCAGAATCCATTTGTCTTCATGGGAAGTAGGCAAATGTGCTAGTTGAAGTTTTCGTCAATTAATAAAACAATAGTGTAAATTTGCTTAATATTCTTACTATCTACCAAGTTTATTTTCATATAATTAAGTACTTACCCGCCGCACCTTCCGGGTGGACTGCGATCCTCGATCGGTTCTGCCTGCTGGGGGGCCCAAATAGCTAGATTTCGTGTTAAAATAATAAAAAACTCGTTTTTTCATCATAACTTTAATATTTTGTACTGAACCCATCCTCAAATACGTCGCCGTTGAACTGCTCGCGCGCAGACGCGTCTCTGGACACCTCACACGTCGGTCTAGCTCAGAAAAAAGGAAAAAATTTTGCCCGCCCACCCGCCCTATAGTGGCAGGGTAGATAAAACGGGAAATTTCGGTGTAATATTTTGATCACATATTAGTATACCCAATTGCTCTTCAAGCTATTAGCACTCCAGTACAATGAAAACACCCATCATTTAGCGATCAGGAATCCATTTTCTCACGACGAAACATAATTATCAAGTGAAAATGTCTTTAGTTCGGACTCCACCCCGTCCTGTCATTACTCCTGCCCCGGTCAAACCTTCACTCCTCCCTGCTGACGCTTCGGAGGTCACCAGCCTGGAATCTTTCATCTCCGTCGTAACCACACTCGCTGAGTGTATTAAAACCAACGTCAATGAAAACAGAAGCGTTACGGGTGCAAACAAAAAAATTATTGCTCTTGCGACGGACGAAATTCGCATAGTTTTATCAAAGCTACCGAACTTCGCTCGCTCTCTATGCGATGAACTCGGTGATGGAGATCAACCGCCTTCTTATATCGGTGAACTGAAAGAAGAGATCATCGCAAGCGTGAAAGCAGAAGTCCAAGACGTGAAGAACCTCGTCAAAGCCGACGACGACAACCGCGAGTTACTCAAAAATGAGATAGCAACCTGCGTGCGAGAGGAGCTGAGCAAGCACCTCACTACTATCCCGAGTGCACCAACAGCACCAGCGACACCAACTTACGCGCAGACTACTAGCTCGTCTGCAGTCCGCGGTCCTTTAAATGAGAAACCACCGACCAGACCTGCCCTCATAGTTTCGGCTAAAAGCGACACACAAACGCGCCAGGACGTAGTACAGTCCTTCCGTAATAGCGTCAGTTTCCGCACCACCAACTATGCGCCTTCGAAAATCCAGTCTGTGTCGAACAACAAACTGAGAGTCGAGTTCGAAACGGAGAAACAGCGCGATGAAACTCTCAAGAAGCTGGAAACATCCTCCGAGCTTTCCGCGGAACCAGCAAGGAAGCTGCAACCCATGCTCATCCTCAAGGGAATCTCCACAGAAACGCCCTCGGAGGAGCTAATCGACATCATTCGCGGCCAAAACGAAGAGCTTTCGCCTCTCATGGAGAACAAAGATGACCTGCGCGTTGCCTTCAAACGGAACAACAGAAATCCGAATCTGTACAATGCCATTTTTATCGCTCAGCCCACCCTATGGCGCAGGTTAGTCGAAATGGGAAGGGTCTGTATCGACTACCAACGCGTCCATTGCGAAGACTTCTCACCGTTTATCCAATGCAATAAGTGCCTGCAGTTCGGGCATATTAAGACCAAATGCACAGCGAAGCAATCCCCTTGCGCCTACTGCTCTGAAGAAGGCCACAATATTGAGAGCTGCCCACTCCGAGAGAAGAAAGGCATGCCGAAATGCTACAACTGCCACCAACATAACTGTAAATTTAACACCAGCTACGACGCTGGGCACAAGGCCACCTCAAACAACTGCCCAAGAGTGAAATCACCTAAACTCAAGATTACCAGCCGCACTGATTATGGATAAGACAGTCATCAAGATATTACAGTGTAACATAGATCACTCTAAAAACAGTTTCCACGAATTTTTAACATACTTTTACAATGGCCAATATGATATAGCTTTGTTATCCGAACCCTATATAGGATCTGGCAAGGAAGTCAAGCCTATATCGGGGGTGGACATCTTCCAATTCTCTAACGGATGCAATGTCAAGGCTTGCATCCTCGTCAAACCTGGATGTGGTGTGGTGTTGGGGGAGTCAGGGATGTCTTCAGCCAACTTCAGCGTGATTCAGCTACAAACCGACCACCAGAAATGGTACCTGGCCTCAGCCTATGTAGAGCCAAGGGACGACACTTCCTGCACGCTTGAAGCGATCGACTGCTTCCTCAAAACCACATCGCAACATAAGTGCCTAGTGGGGGGAGACTTCAATGGCTGGCACCCTGCGTGGGGTAGTATAAAACCAAACCCCAGAGGAACCAGCGTTCTTGAACTCGCCTACGCTAATGATATGTACATATGCAATACTGGAACCACCCCTACCTTCGAGACAGTAACGCATGGACGCGACCGATCCTCCATTATTGACGTGACGCTTGCGTCTGCCTCAATGTACGACTCGGTACGCGATTGGAAGGTCAACCTGAACTGTTGTACGTCATCGCAACACAATGCCATCGATTTTAATATCGCCACCCGCAGACCCACAGTAAAAGGGAATAACGACCACTCCACTTTCTTATTTAATACCAAAAGGGCGGACTGGGCAGCTTTCAAAGACGCTGTACTGCACAGAATGACGACGTCAGACGTGTTGGATAGAGATGTGCCCAATTTGCGTGTAGATCAACTAGAGTCTCTCGTCCGAACAATCACAGAGTTGATACGCGACAGCTGTAACGAGACCATGCCTACCAAAGGTCAGAACCGGAAATACAAACCCCCATGGTGGTCCGAGAGCCTCGAAACTCAAAAAATAGATATAATCAATCTCCACAGACGCATCCACACCGCAAAACGGCAACGCTTACCGCTCGAAGCCCTTCTGGAGGAGAGCCAGAACAAGAAAGCGGCCTACTCAGAGGAACTCAAAAAGGAGTCCACTAAAAACTTTAGAAAGTTCTGTGAACTTCAGCGGAAAGAGAATGTCTGGTCGTTAACCAACCGACTTCTGAAGGAGACGGCGCCCAGAAGACCACCAATCACTCTTAAAGTGGGTGATAAATTCACCACCGATGGAAAGGAGACAGCCACTGCCCTCCTCAATCACTTTTACCCCGACGACACTTCCGATTCTTTGCCTGCTCAAGAACAACTCCGTGTCCAATCTAATAGCCCTTCCACCAACACCAATGATGACGATCCGTTTACGGAAGACGAGGTTCTTGAGCAGCTCAAACAAATAAATCACAATAAAGCTCCTGGCCTCGACAACCTCACTTCCGACATCTGCCTTCAATTCACCGTACATTACCCTAGTTTGATAACCGACATCATGAACAGATGCCTTAAGCTACAATACTTCCCCCGAATATGGAAAGAGGCCAATGTCAAGATCATTCCCAAACCGGGAAAGGATGATCCGACGGATCTTAAATCCTTCCGCCCCATAGGTCTCATTCCGGTATTCGGGAAGCTTTTAGAAAAACTTTTTATTAAAAGGGTTGTCCATCACGCTGAGGTAGGCAACCAACTTAACCCTCTACAATTTGGCTTCCGTCAGCAGAAAAACACCACCCAAGCCATCTATACCGCTCTAACTCATGTAGACAAAGCCCAACGAAATCATCAACTTGCTGTAGCCATTTCACTTGACATTAAGGCGGCGTTTGACAATGCTTGGTGGCCTGCCCTTTTCCATCGTCTCAAACAAATTGGAACACCACAAAATATTTTTGGATTGATAAAAAACTACGTAGAGGATAGGATTGCCACGCTGGACCACGCGGGAGTCCGAGTTCGCAAAACTTTAACAAAGGGCTGCATTCAGGGTTCCGCGTGTGGACCGGTCTTGTGGAACCTGATCCTGGACGAGCTCCTAGACATGCCACTCCCATCGGGCTGCCACATGCAGGCATTCGCAGATGACGTCCTGCTCATCGTTACGGCGGACACACCGCAAGCAGTGGAGCAGATGGCCAACAGTATCCTCGCTAACATCAGCGAATGGGGCCAACGCGTAAAACTGACTTTTGGTCCGGAAAAGACACAAGTAATCGCCTTCACGCCCAAAGCGAAGACCGCGCAACTCCAAATGGACGGCTCTGACTTAGTGTTTGTGTCCGAAATTAAACTGCTTGGTGTCATCTTAGACGAGCAATTGAGATTCAACAGCCATATTAAATACGTATTGACGAAAGCAACTCGGATATTTAATAAACTAAGCATGTACACTAGGTGCACGTGGGGAGCACATCCAGAAAACGCTCGTACGATATACCTTCACGTTATCGAACCCATCATCACATATGCTGCTGGTATATGGGGGCACATTGTCACCAGAAAGTGCATAAAAAAGCAGATTGCCAGCCTGCAGCGGGGATTTGCACTTAAGTCCATCCGTGCCTTCCGGACCGTCTCTACCACTGCCGCTCTTGCGCTCGCAGACCTCATGCCGCTTGATCTCCGGATCCAAGAAGTCCACCACATTGAGACGATCCGCCTCACAGGCACCAGTCACCTTTTGCCAGCGGACATCACCCCCGAGCGCCCCACACCCGTACGGGAGCTACTGCATCCTGCAAATAGGCTGTCTAAAGTAGTTACCAGCACCCGAAAACAAACAAACGCTGATGCCGAGGCGACAAAATCAACACCAGACACCACACAGCACGCCATTTACACCGACGGAAGCAAGCAGGACGATGGCGCCGTTGGAGCGGCTTTTATCTGTTATGACCCGGGAGGAAAAACAGTTACCAAAAAGTTCAAACTCCACGACACCTGCACTGTCTTCCAGGCTGAACTGTTGGCCATCCTGGAAGCTTGCAAATGGGCCTACGCCAAAGTACATATCAACACCACCATCTTCTCGGACTCCCAGTCGGCCATACTGGCGATAGCAGACCGGAGCAACACGCACCCACTGGTCGCACAAATTCACAAGATCATTCATAGTCACACACGAAAGAGGACCGAAATTTCACCAAGACTTGTGATCAACTGGGTCAAAGGGCACAGTGGAGTTGCGGGCAACGAAGCTGTAGATGCTGCGGCGAAACAGGCCACTCGGCTTCATAAAGCGCCGGATTACAGCGCATATCCAATATCATACGTCAAACGTGAACTCAGGAAAACGAACTTGGCTAAGTGGCAAGCTAGGTACACATCAAGTGAGCAGGGTCAGCACACGAAAACCATTTTTCCAACCATAGAAGAAATCCACAAATTCAGGAAAAAACTTGAACAAAACTTTTACGTAACCCAGATTTTGACGGGCCACGGCTTTCACAAACAGTACCTGCATCGCTTCAAAATAACGGACGACGACAATTGCCCCTGCAACGACAGCACCACACAAACTCTTGACCACCTCCTGAGAGATTGCCCCAGATTCACCATGTACCGCATGCAATATGAGGCAATCTCTGAGAGATTTGGAATCACGGCATATGATGTCGGAATGCTGACGCGAAAAGAAGAAGTGCTTGACGCGTACGTGACATGTATTACAAAAATTTTGAGTCAACTCAAGAACTTCAACGGAACATAAATGTGAATTAATATTCTCACAATAATTAAGGCAACCTATTAAATATATTTATCACTTATAATTTACTTTATATATTACCATTGCGAAATAACATATATACCCCTAAAAACACATTATCTGTATCCAATCGCAGATACTGTGGAAAGTGAAATCACAAAAATGTATCCCAAATCACAAACTTAAACCGAAATAGTGAATCAAACAATAAGCAAAAAAAAAAAAAAAAACCTAACCTAACCTAACCTAACCTAACCTAACCTAACCTAACCTAACCTAACCTAACCTAACCTAACCTAACCTAACCTAACCTAACCTAACCTAACCTAACCGAAATATCTTTGCAACCAGGTGTCGCATTTCGAAGCTGTTTTCAGCTGAATCACTTGTATATAGGTACCATTAGACTATTTTGACTGAAAGAATTGACAAAACGCGAAAAAATTTTCATTTTTCGCCATTAACATAGAAAAATTCAGAACATTTTTGTACTGAACCGCATTTTTATTTTTATCTCAAAATTCCTAGTGTGAACCCTGTTTTTATTAGTTTAAATAGCAACTTACCTGCCTTACCTGTATTCTGGCGAGCGTTCCGCGAGCTGGAGTCCTGTTCGGTGGAGTTATTAGAGGTTTTTTTTCAAAATTTTCCGAGAAAAATCAAGTTTTTGGACTACAATTTTCGATTTTCCTTCTGTGGAAACTAAAGTAACGCCGTAGTAAGCTGGCCCGCGTGGAGACGCGTCTTCCGACACCTCGCCCGTGCGTCTAGCTGAAATAGAAGTTTGCAAACCTTGAATTTTTCGTTGTTCTAAACACTTTCAGTACCTACGAAATCCACCTAACCGATACAAAATTCCCTATACTTCGAAATATCTTTGCAACCAGGTGTCGCATTTCGAAGCTGTTTTCAGCTGAATCACTTGTATATAGGTACCATTAGACTATTTTGACTGAAAGAATTGACAAAACGCGAAAAAATTTTCATTTTTCGCCATTAACATAGAAAAATTCAGAACATTTTTGTACTGAACCGCATTTTTATTTTTATCTCAAAATTCCTAGTGTGAACCCTGTTTTTATTAGTTTAAATAGCAACTTACCTGCCTTACCTGTATTCTGGCGAGCGTTCCGCGAGCTGGAGTCCTGTTCGGTGGAGTTATTAGAGGTTTTTTTTCAAAATTTTCCGAGAAAAATCAAGTTTTTGGACTACAATTTTCGATTTTCCTTCTGTGGAAACTAAAGTAACGCCGTAGTAAGCTGGCCCGCGTGGAGACGCGTCTTCCGACACCTCGCCCGTGCGTCTAGCTGAAATAGAAGTTTGCAAACCTTGAATTTTTCGTTGTTCTAAGCACTTTCAGTACCTACGAAATCCACCTAACCGATACAAAATTCCCTATACTTCGAAATATCTTTGCAACCAGGTGTCGCATTTCGAAGCTGTTTTCAGCTGAATCACTTGTATTTAGGTACCATTAGACTATTTTGACTGAAAGAATTGACAAAACGCGAAAAAATTTTCATTTTTCGCCATTAACATAGAAAAATTCAGAACATTTTTGTACTGAACCGCATTTTTATTTTTATCTCAAAATTCCTAGTGTGAACCCTGTTTTTATTAGTTTAAATAGCAACTTACCTGCCTTACCTGTATTCTGGCGAGCGTTCCGCGAGCTGGAGTCCTGTTCGGTGGAGTTATTAGAGGTTTTTTTTCAAAATTTTCCGAGAAAAATCAAGTTTTTGGACTACAATTTTCGATTTTCCTTCTGTGGAAACTAAAGTAACGCCGTAGTAAGCTGGCCCGCGTGGAGACGCGTCTTCCGACACCTCGCCCGTGCGTCTAGCTGAAATAGAAGTTTGCAAACCTTGAATTTTTCGTTGTTCTAAGCACTTTCAGTACCTACGAAATCCACCTAACCGATACAAAATTCCCTATACTTCGAAATATCTTTGCAACCAGGTGTCGCATTTCGAAGCTGTTTTCAGCTGAATCACTTGTATTTAGGTACCATTAGACTATTTTGACTGAAAGAATTGACAAAACGCGAAAAAATTTTCATTTTTCGCCATTAACATAGAAAAATTCAGAACATTTTTGTACTGAACCGCATTTTTATTTTTATCTCAAAATTCCTAGTGTGAACCCTGTTTTTATTAGTTTAAATAGCAACTTACCTGCCTTACCTGTATTCTGGCGAGCGTTCCGCGAGCTGGAGTCCTGTTCGGTGGAGTTATTAGAGGTTTTTTTCAAAATTTTCCGAGAAAAATCAAGTTTTTAGACTACAATTTTCGATTTTCCTTCTGTGGAAACTAAAGTAACGCCGTAGTAAGCTGGCCCGCGCGGAGACGCGTCTTCCGACATCTCGCCCGTGCGTCTAGCTCAAATAAAATTTTGCCCACCCGCCCACCCTGTGGTTACTATATAGGGAACCTTTGGTTTTGTCAACAAATTTGGTTGCAGAAAATTTTCTTTTAGTTTTATTTACTCTGTCACTCTATAGTGAAAGTGCATTTTGACGGTTTTTAAAAAACCTATAAATTTACATCTAATTGATATTTGACCGAGCGAAGTATCCATCTAGAGCTCGCATTTTATTTTATTTTATTGCTGGTCCCCCATTTACAGGGATTCAGCTCAGACGACACGTGTTCTCTGACATATTAGACATTTCGCAGACCCAAACCTTCCACAATGTTTGGAATTAGAACTCCAATTAACAAGCCGAAGGTCACGGAGGAGAATTTGGACATGGAGAGGTCTCGACTGGCACAGGCTGGCCCATCAGTGAGACGTAGTATCGGAGAGTGGGAGGCCGACAGACCATCAGGAAAGCCTTACAAAACCCCAACGCCTCCGAAAAGGGCCCCAGTCTCCTCCCCACCTAAACTAAAGTCCAAACCAACGCTCGCCCACCAGAGCAAGTTAGATGGACCTAAACAGCCGGAGTCTACTGATGCAAGCTCGCCGCGTGAAGTTCACCCTGTGAAATACCTAAACAGGACCACGGAGGCAAAGGCTTGCCTCCAAAAGGCTAAAATCCAACTGCTGAGTTCTCGAAACCTAAAAAAGGAAATTAAAGACGAAATAACAAAGGCGGTGGAGAGATTATACCAGTTGGTAAAGGAGGCAGAAAGTGAGAAGGGAATTGTAACTCTGGTAGCAGAAAAGTCAGATACCGAAAAGGCGCCGAATCCGACTACGGAAGAATCGACCAACCTGATGAAGAGCCTGGTGGAAAGCATGCAACAACACAAGCAGGCGTTACAGGACTGCCAACAACATACTCTGGCTCTATCAGAGCAACTCCAGGTGGCCCCTCGCTTTGTCGCAAACCAAAGCCCGACTTTCGCGGAGATAGCCGCCGGCCCGAAGCAAAACATCCGAGAACCTCTTCACTCAGTAGTCGTATCATCTAAGAATGATCAGGACACGAGTGAAGAGGTTATCGAGAAGCTCAGGACGGCGGTTGATGCCCGGAATGAGGGCACCAGGGTTGAGCGACTGCGCAAGGCGAGGGACCAGAAAGTGGTGGTCGGTTTTAGGACGAAAGAAGAACTGACCAGAGTGACGGAGCGGATCCGGAAATCCGGCAATCTGGTGGCAGAAGAAGTCCGGAACAAGGACCCACTCGTCATCATCTGGGACGTCCTATCCTGTCACTCAGACGCCGAAATCACACAGGCCCTGGAGCGGCAGAACACCCACCTAGTCGGGGACATTCCTGCGGGTGATGTGAGATTGGGGGTAAAGTACCGCCGCAAGACGAGAAACCCCCACATGTGCCACGTCATTCTGCAGGTGTCCCCGATGGTGTGGCAGAGGCTGACGTTGGCGGGTCGCGTGCACATTGACCTGCAACGGGTGCGGGTGCAGGACCAGTCGCCACTGGTTCAGTGCACTCGCTGCCTGTGCTTCGGCCACAGCCGGAAACTGTGCACGCGTCCCGCAGACCTCTGCACTCACTGTGGTGAGCCCCACATGCGTGCGGACTGCCCGTCTCGGCTGGCAGAGGAGGCACCAAAGTGTCATAATTGCCTGTCAGCCAAACTTGACAGAACTGACCACAACGCCTTCGACAGCGTGTGCCCCATTCGCATCAAATGGGATGCGTTAGCACGACTGTCGGTGGCGTACTGCTGAAGTGCAGCTAGCCACTCCCGGAATTGAAACGTTTGACCGCAACGGTATTGTTCCCACAATTTGTGAAGCGAAAAGATTATTCATTTTTAGTGCAATAAGTAGTTACACAATAAGACATGCAAATTGGACCCAATTTCTTGGAAAATTGGACCAATTAAAGGCGAGCTCAAAATGTAACCGAAGTGAATTAAGAATAATCAATAAAATAGTTTGGGTGTGTAGTTCAAGTGATTTCACAAACATCAGAAAACAAAATAGATACAAACTAACTTTACCGTTGTGGTCGGGCGAACTTGTTGCGGCAAACAAGATTGAAAACCTAAAAAACCATATTTTTAGCGCTGAACATGCCCATAGCTGGAAATACCCTAGAGAAAAGCCAATTAAATTAGATTTAAACAAATTGGTTGAAATAGCAGCAAATCTAATCCAAGACCAACATAAATATATTAAGTTAGTAATAGAAATAAATAGAAGAAATATAGGTTACAAGTAGATTAAGAAATTATGACTATATGATATATTGTATATATATTAGGATAGACATAGAAATATAGTGTAAATTAAGAATAAGATATAAATAAATGTAGGTATAAGTATAAATAGAGTGTAAATGTACACATATAAAATATAAAAAGAAAATACAAAAATAATATAGAAAAATAAGATAAACTAGATATCTAAGGTGTTAGCTACTTAAAAACGCATTAAAAGTATATATAAGAACACAATCATACATACCAAAATAATGGATGAAATGAGGCCGCTGCTTCCAGGAAATCTCCGAAACCTAAAACGGGACAGACAAACACATTATCAAAAGTAAGATAATAATAAGAAAATCTGAATAACAAGGGCTCTGATAATGTCAGAGGAACAGTGAGCAAAGGCAGGAGTGTGGTTTTAGCCGGTAAGAGTCCGGCACTACCCAGACTGTGTCACACGTGAGGCAGTCTGGGTGTCCATGAGGATTTCCCACTCCTGCCAAAACAAAAAAAAAAAAAAAAAAAAAAAAAAAAAAAAAAAAAAACCTAACCTAACCTAACCTAACCCAGAAAAGGAAAACCCCAAAACCCTCTCGTCTGCATCAAGGGAGTGCTGTCCAGCTACAGCGACGGGGAGATCGTCGATCTCCTTAAGGCGCAGAACAAACATCTTCTGCAGGACGTCGCTGTCGATGGACAGACCCTAAAGGTGCGCTATAGGAAGCGCGCGAGGAACCCCCATGAGTGCCACCCTGTTCTGGAGCTCTCGCCGGAGCTCTGGAAAAGCTATACTCAGGCACAAAAAGTCCACGTGGGCATCAAGCGATGCTCGATTGAGGACCAGTCCCCACTAGTCCAATGCACGAAGTGCCTTGCATACGGACACAACAAGTCCATATGCAAGGCTGGAAAAGAAGCGTGCAGTTACTGCAGCGGTGCACACAATGTGAGGGACTGCCTAACTCGAGCTGATGGCAAACAGCCCACCTGCATGAACTGCAAAGTGGCCCAAAGGACGGGCAGCGACCTGGCACATACAGCGTTCAGCGAAGACTGCCAGGAACGCCAAAAATGGGATGGAATAGCAAGGTCGCGCGTTTCCTATTGCTAAGGGCGACCAAGACACCACACACACCACCCAACCAGTCACCTCTCAAAACACAACAAGACCGACAGCAAGATTGCCGTTCATCCAGGTAAATCTTCAGCGCTCCAAGCTGGCCACAGAAGAATTACACCTGGCGGCGCAGGCAAAGGGAGTTTCAGTAGCACTTGTTCAAGAGCCCTATGTAGGAAGAACAGGTGTGATGAAACAAAACCCCGGCACGCGAGTCATCCAGTGTAGCCTGAATCGCCAGAAACCAGTAAAAGCCGCTATCGTTGTTTTCGGGCACAACCTGGAGGTCATCCACGACCCCCAGCTTGTGACCGAGAATATCGCGGCCGTTTTGCTGAAGGCAGGCCAGGTCAGCTTTGGGGTGCTATCGGTCTATTTTGAAGGTGACCAGGACATCGAACCATACCTTTCAGAAACACACAACACAATACAAAAACTAAACACCAACAACATCCTAGTGGGAGGAGACGTAAACGCCTGGAGCCAGTGGTGGGGAAGTGTTTCCGAAAACCATCGCGGAGCGACGTACAACTCGTTCCTCAATGAGCGGGATCTCCACATCCTCAATACAGGACAAACTCCGACGTTCGAGACCTATAGAGGAGACAGGTGGTGCACTAGCATCGTCGACGTGACGGTATGCAGCTTGTCACTGCTAGGCAAGGTTGAGGACTGGCGTGTAGAAAGGAGTCTAACAACTTCAGACCACAACGCGATAACCTTCTCGATGCGCTTAGAAAAGGCCTTAGAACCAATTAGGCCGATTTCGACGCGCATCTACAACACCAAGAAGGCAAAGTGGTCCGACTTCAGCACGCACTTCAAGACCAGCTTAGCAGAAAATGACATCACACCAGTCAGAGTCTCGAGCGTCTCGAATCCAGAGGATTTGGAGTCACTCATCACAGCGTACACAAGTTACATCCACCGCTCATGCGAGGAAGCGATCCCAAAACTGGGGTCGCCTAAGCTGAACGCCAAGCCCCCATGGTGGAGCCCTTCTCTAGATCGTCTCAAAAAAGACGCGATGACGAAAAAGAGAAGGATCCGAAATGCAGCCGCAAGCCGGAGACACTTCACCATCCAAGAATACGTACTGGCCAAACAAACGTACACCACAGCAGCAATGGAAGCAGCCACAGCCAACTGGAAGGAGTTCTGCTCGAAGCAGGACCGAGAGAGCATGTGGGACGGCATATACAGGGTACTTAGGAAGACAGCCAGAAGACAGGACGACACCCTCCTGAGAAACACCGCAGGCGAGACGCTCACCCCAGAGCAATCCGCGGATCTTCTGGCAAAAACCTTCTACCCCGATGACTCAACGAATGCCGAACAGCCATACCACACCACTCTGAGGAGGCTCGCGGAGAAGAAAAACCCCCGAGGTCTGTCTGCTAACGATCCACTTTTTACGGCCGCGGAACTGGAAATGGTTCTCCAGAACCAAAATCCGAAAAAAGCCCCCGGTCCCGATGGATTAACGGCAGACATCTGCACAGCGGCAATAAACTGCAATAGGGAAGTGTTCTTAGCAATAGCCAACAGGTGCTTGTCGCTGTCCCACTTCCCGAAGCAGTGGAAGGTCGCCCACGTGTGCATTCTCCGCAAGCCAGGCAAGGACGACTACACCAGCCCAAAGTCGTACAGGCCAATAGGTCTGCTCTCGGTCCTAGGAAAAATCGTCGAGAAGCTCCTAGTAGGCAGACTCCAGTGGCACTTCCTCCCAACACTGAACACAAACCAGTACGGTTTCATGCCGCAGCGCGGAACCGAGGACGCCCTCTATGCCCTAATGGGACATATTCGTGCCGAAATCAAAGCCAAAAAGATCGTGCTTTTGATATCATTGGACATAGAGGGAGCCTTCGATAACGCGTGGTGGCCAGCACTCAAAAGGCAGATGGTGGTCAAACACTGTCCGAAAAACATCTACGCTCTCGTCACCTCATACCTGGAAGACCGGAACATCAGGGTCAACTACGCCAGAGCGACTAGTGAGAAGGGTACCACGAAAGGATGCGTCCAGGGCTCAATTGCCGGACCGACGTTCTGGAACCTTATCCTAGACTCGCTCTTACACAAGATGGCTAGAATGGGGGTGTACTGCCAAGCCTTCGCAGACGACGTTGTCCTAGTTTTCTCGGACTTTACAGCCGGTCCCCTGCAGCAGTCAGCCAACGACACGCTAGACATAGTATCGGAATGGGGCGTCCAAAACAAGCTACGTTTCGCCGCGCACAAGACCAATGCGATGGTGTTAACGAGAAAGCTTAAGTACGACGTTCCGGTACTCCACATGTCGGGCACGCGGCTGAACCTGGTCGAAGAAGTCAAGCTGCTAGGTCTCACAATAGACTCTAAACTCACCTTCAACGCGCACGTGTCCGCAACCTGTAAAAAGGCTGCAGACATCTACAAGCAGCTGGCATGCGCGGCGAAGGTGACTTGGGGTCTCAACAGAGAGATAATTAGGACAATATACGTGTCGGTGATAGAGCCCATCGTGATGTATGCAGCGAGTGCGTGGGCCCCCGCAGCTGAGAAATTGATGACAAGGAATCAGTTTGACTCACTGCAGAGAGGTTTTGCGCAGAAGATCTGCAAAGCATACCGCACGGTGTCTCTAACATCGGCACTTATCCTGTCAGGCCAACTCCCCCTAGATCTCCGGGTAATCGAGGCCGCGACCCTTTTTAAGATCAAAAAGGGCCATTCCCTAGAGTTCATACCGCCGGGTCGTGAGCTGGAGTGCAACGTGCATCACTCCCAAAACCCCCACCCAGCGCTACTCACAACAACAGAGTATGCACGCCTAGAAGACTTGACTCCCGAAACTCTGGAAACCCACCAAGTAATCGGTCCCCAAATATACACCGACGGCAGCAAGATAGAGGGGAAGGTCGGAGCTGCCCTGACCTGGTGGGAAAACGGAAAGGAGTCCAAGTTCAGCACCTTCGGCCTGGAGCCTCACAACACAGTCTTCCAATCGGAAATGTACGCTCTCTTCAGGGCTGTCAGGATGGTCAGAGAGTCCGGAGAGACTTCCGTAAGCATTTTAAGTGACTCTAGATCGTCACTTGACCTGCTGAGGAGTCCGTCTGTCACTCACCACCTGGCACTCCAAATCAAGAGATGCGTCCGCAAGATCCGAGAAGAGGGCAGAGAAGTGAAGCTCTTTTGGCTCAGGGCCCACGTGGGAACCGCCGGGAATGAAAGAGCGGACGAGCTAGCCAAGGAGGCAGCCCTAACCAAGGAGACAGCAGACTATAACAAGGTCCCCGTATCGTTCGTGAGGAGGAAAATACGGGAGGGGACTATCAGAAAGTGGCAGGCGCGATACGAGTCCTCGAGTACAGGAGCGGTCACAAAAGTGTTCTTTCCAGACGTCCTAGCGGCGAAAAGAACACTCAGAGACACAGTCCTCTCACCGGTTCGTGTACAAGTCCTAACAGGACACGGAGGATTCTCAGCGTACCTCCACCGCTTCCATCTCAAAGATAGTCCCTCATGCGTCTGTGACCCTAGCTGCGAAGAAACAGTCTGGCACCTGCTCTTCGAATGCCCAAGGTTTAGTCACGAAAGAATGGAGCTGGAAGTGAAGATCGAAATCCAGCTAAGCCAGTCCACACTCCAAACCATCATGGGGAGACCGGCTACCAGGAACCCATTCTTGGCATTCGCGAGTAAAGTCGCCACTGTAGCAGCAGGGGCCAACAAAACGGACACAACCTTGCATAGTCGAAACCGACTACCACCTGTCACTACCACACCAACAACAATCACGACAACCACAACCATTACAGCAACTACAACAATCACAACACAAACAACAATGACAAACACACAAAACACAATAGGAACATCACTCACCACAACACAAACTACACGCACAAACAGCAACGAACCACCACCAGCGGCAGCAGCAATACCAGAAGCCAGCCTACATCCAGCCCCTAACATCATGCCCGTCACGCAATTCCTGGCATGTGGAGGAGATGGAGTCCCCGGCGTCAGGCTGCGAGGCGTCCCCCTATTTATGAACAGGGAAGGCGAAAGGTTAGGCATATGCTTCTGCATAGGCTCAAGCCGAGCTAGGGCCCGTATACCAATATCACCAGGCCTTGCCGCCTTGATCAACGGAAGCACCGCGAAAACCACCATGAAGGGCAGCAAGTACGCTGCACTGCCTCAAGTGGAAGTAGCCACTCTCCGATGCCGTATATTGCGATCCAAAGGAAAGACGATCGCACTATTCGAGTGGGGAGAGGAGACTCCATTCGCTCAGGCAAGCGCGTTGCTTCAGGGGATCAGGGAGGCAGGGGAACATACGGCAGTCTCAGCCCGTACAATAAGTATTGACGCAATGATAGTCGGAGGAGAGAGAGGCAACGTCGTAGACCGTTTCGGCTGTTTGAAAGCCTCAGAACAACACGAGGTCGTTGTCTATGAAGACAGAGGGGAATCTCTGAGTTTCCTCAAAGCCCCCGGACAACCAACAGCCAAGACGACGAACCCCACAACAAGTCCGACTACTCTAAGCGGTTCTGAGAGGGCCCAGCAGAAGGCAGCCGCCGAAAAAGCTGCAAAGGAGCAGCGCAAGACTATCAGCCCTGAAGACCAGGCTAAGTCGAGGAGTCGCCTGAAAGCCATCGGCACTTTCCTCAGTGCACTGCTCCCAAGCACCAGTAATGCATCACCATCGCACAAACTGGAAGCAGCAGTGGAGAGGTTCTTCCAAAAGAATCCACATAAACCATCACCGCCAAAGCCAGTGCCTACCAGAGCCGACAAAGGGCAAGTCAGCCCGCCGACCCTCGCAGTAAACTCGGGCACCACGGACCACGTAAAGAGTGCCTTCCTTGAGTATGTTGCAATTGTGAGAGCGACTAGAGAGGTCAATCTCAGAACATGCGGCAAGATCTTACAGACCTTCCAGAGAGACACGGAAGGACTGTTAAGAGTATTACTCAAGGAAGCAGAGGCAGCAGTGTACGACAACGTCACTTCTCAGGTCATCAAAGGAGAAATGACGGGTTCGTACATGGCAGCCTACAGCGCGAAGAGTGGATTCGTGGCCCTGGACGAGGAGGAAACGGAGCGCTCAGGCAAACTGAAATTCAACGTGCCAAACGACGACCCGATAGTGGTTACCGCCAAATGTACCAAAATCATGCTGGACGATAAGATCCTTGAAATGGCACAGTCCATTCTAGGGACTTCGGACACTCCAGTATCGAGGGAAAGTTGGGCGGTACCCAATATCGAGTGGGTTAATGGAGTCCCGGGTTGTGGCAAGACAACCTGGGTGGTGAAGCACTTCGATGAGGAGAAGGACGTCGTAGCCACCACGACGACCGAAGCTGCCAAAGATCTCAGGGAGAAGCTTGCGCACCGCTTAGGAGATCGAGTAAAGACAAAGGTGCGCACTATGGCCTCAATCTTAGCCAACGGGTTCAAAACGCAAGACCGATGTTACCGTCTCACGGTAGACGAGGCATTAATGAACCATTTTGGGGCCATAGTAATGGCAGTGAAGTTGTCAGGAGCAAGCGAGGTTGTCCTCATCGGAGACGTGAACCAGCTTCCATATCTGGATAGAGAGAACCTATTCGTTCTAAGGTATACCCGTCCAAACCTGGTGGCTGGCATCACCCGGGAGCTGCTTTGCACACACCGCAACCCGATGGATGTGGCTCTTGCACTGAGCGAGATATACTCTGGTATATACTCCTCCAAGTCAACGCTGTCGCGGGTCCACTCCCTGAGGGTGGAAGGTTACACAGGAGCGCAGATACCCAAAACTGCCCAAAACACCCTGTTCCTGGTTCATACGCAGGAGGAAAAAGCCTCTCTTATGAACCAGGGATATGGGTCCGGCGAAGGGTCGCGTACCTTAACCATACACGAGGCTCAGGGGTTGACCTACGACAGCGTAATCATCATCAACACCAAGTCCAGGAGGCTCCAAATCCATGACAGCATCTCCCATGCGGTAGTGGCGGTGTCGAGACATACTGTCAGCTGCGTCTATTACTCCGACGACGCCGACGACGCCATAGGCCGTTTCGCAAAGAGAGCTATGGATGCGCCGACTAAAGCCGTCATCGACTACAACTTGAAGACGGCCATGCAGCATCGAGACGTAGTAGTCATGGAAGCCTTGCTCCGGCTAGCGAAGTCCCTGGTCAGCAGACACCGAATTAACACCTGAATTCACAACTAACAAGTCCCACCCAAACTCCAAACCCAAACAAACCCACCAAGGATCGCTCACACTAACACCCCCTATAAAACCAAATTGTAAAACTGCATGGCAGAGTGAATCTGTCATACTCGCGGAACTGTCAAGCCGATGGTGGCGCTGCGTATCCGGTCGTTAAGTTCCCTCAAAAATGGTTGAGCTAAGCGGCGCGGATGCGTACGTCATTTCCGTGGACGGAAGCCATCGGTGGGGCTGGTCGGTTCATACTGCCATGCAGTCTTCCCCCAAAAAAAAAAAAGTGTAGTAACGTAAAATTAAATAGTATATAAACAAAAAACCATCAGTAAATTGTAAAATAAAAATATTACAACAAAATTAATATTAATATCAAATAATAATGCTTGTGTAAAATTGTAATATTACAGTATCAAAAAAAAAAAAAAAAAAAAAAAAAAAAAAAAAAAAAAAAAAAAAAAAAAAAAAAGTATATATATATATTTATGCATGTGCATGTTAATAAAAAAAAAATATATATATTTAAAAAAAAGTGTAGTAACGTAAAATTAAATAGTATATAAACAAAAAACCATCAGTAAATTGTAAAATAAAAATATTACAACAAAATTAATATTAATATCAAATAATAATGCTTGTGTAAAATTGTAATATTACAGTATAAAAAAAAAAAAAATTAAATTAAAAAAAAAAAAAAAATTAAAAAAAAAAAAAAATAATAAGATGGACTCACGTAGTATTAAGTTTAGAAATAACCTAGAAATAAGTGTCCGACGTAGGAGTTTAATAACTGTAATTATATTTAAAAACCTGTAAACAAAAATTATCATTGTAATCAAAGGCGCGGACCGCCATGTCTGCGGTAAAAAACTCACAATAAAAAAAAAAAAAAAAAAAAAAAAAAAACCTAACCCAGAATATCTTTGCAACCAGGTGTCGCATTTCGAAGCTGTTTTCAGCTGAATCGCTTGTATTCGGGTACCGATTGACTATTTTAACTGAAAGAATTGACAAAACGCGAAAAAATTTTCATTTTTCGCCATTAACTTAGAAAAATTCAGAATATTTTTGTACTGAACCACATATCCATTTTTATTTCAAAATTCTTACTGTTAACCCTAATCGTATTAGTTTAAATAGTTACATACCTGCCTTACCTGTATTCTGGTGCGCGTTCCGCGAGCTGGAGTCTTGTTCGGTGAAGTTATTAGAAGTTTTTCAAAAATTTTCCGCTAAAAATCACGTTTTTGGACCTTAATTTTAAATTTTCCTTCCGTGAAAACTAAAGTAACGCCGTAGTTAGCTGGCCCGCGCGGAGACGCGTCTCTGGACACCTCGCCCGTGCGTCTAGCTCAAATAGAAGTTTGTAAACACTGAATTTTTCGTTTTTCCAAGCAAATCAGTACGTACGAAATCCACCTAACCGATACAATATTCCCTATACATCAGAATATCTTTGCAACCAGGTGTCGCATTTCGAAGCTGTTTTCAGCTGAATCGCTTGTATTCGGGTACCGATTGACTATTTTAACTGAAAGAATTGACAAAACGCGAAAAAATTTTCATTTTTCGCCATTAACTTAGAAAAATTCAGAATATTTTTGTACTGAACCACATATCCATTTTTATTTCAAAATTCTTACTGTTAACCCTAATCGTATTAGTTTAAATAGTTACATACCTGCCTTACCTGTATTCTGGTGCGCGTTCCGCGAGCTGGAGTCTTGTTCGGTGAAGTTATTAGAAGTTTTTCAAAAATTTTCCGCTAAAAATCACGTTTTTGGACCTTAATTTTAAATTTTCCTTCCGTGAAAACTAAAGTAACGCCGTAGTTAGCTGGCCCGCGCGGAGACGCGTCTCTGGACACCTCGCCCGTGCGTCTAGCTCAAATAGAAGTTTGTAAACACTGAATTTTTCGTTTTTCCAAGCAAATCAGTACGTACGAAATCCACCTAACCGATACAATATTCCCTATACATCAGAATATCTTTGCAACCAGGTGTCGCATTTCGAAGCTGTTTTCAGCTGAATCGCTTGTATTCGGGTACCGATTGACTATTTTAACTGAAAGAATTGACAAAACGCGAAAAAATTTTCATTTTTCGCCATTAACTTAGAAAAATTCAGAATATTTTTGTACTGAACCACATATCCATTTTTATTTCAAAATTCTTACTGTTAACCCTAATCGTATTAGTTTAAATAGTTACATACCTGCCTTACCTGTATTCTGGTGCGCGTTCCGCGAGCTGGAGTCTTGTTCGGTGAAGTTATTAGAAGTTTTTCAAAAATTTTCCGCTAAAAATCACGTTTTTGGACCTTAATTTTAAATTTTCCTTCCGTGAAAACTAAAGTAACGCCGTAGTTAGCTGGCCCGCGCGGAGACGCGTCTCTGGACACCTCGCCCGTGCGTCTAGCTCAAATAAAATTTTGCCCACCCACCCACCCTGTGGTCTATAGAAAGTTACGCCAACGGTTTTGACAAAATATATTTTTAGAATTTTTGGTCCTGCAAGACTGATCGTACCTCTTTGTTTTGAGAAAATAGGGAATTTGACGGCCTTGCTCATTTAGTGCTTCTTGAAGGCATTTTGTTAACTTTTTACTCATAGTGACCGAGTCCCTTCTTTCAGGCTCGCATTCTTTATAGTGTTTGTTTTATTTACACTTAGCTGATCCCCCCTTTACAGGGATTCAGCAACATACATACGTGTCCCCCGATAATTAAGTCGCCAGAGTACATTTACCGTTACCCAACCAATATGTTCGGCATCAGGACACCGGTCAGCAAGCCAAAGGTTTTGGAGGAGGCCTCAGATGCGGGAAGGACTATTCCGACCCAGGCAGGCCCTTCAGTGAGGCGTAGCGTTGGGGAGTGGGAGGCTGATAGACAAAAGTCAGGACGGCCTCTCAAAACTCCGACGCCGCCGAAAAAGGCCCCATTGACGACTCCTCCAAAAATCAAATCCAAACAGCTTGAAGGAACAGGAGAGAGCTCGCCGCGGGAAGCGCAACCCGTAAAATATATTAACAGGACCTCGGAGGCAAAAGCATGTCTCCAGAAGGCTAAAATTCAGATGTTGAGCTCCAGGAACCTTAAGAAAGAAATTAAGGATGAAATCACCAAGGCTGTGGAAAGGCTGTACCAACTGGTGAAGGAGGCAGAAGCTGGCAAGGAAACAGCGACCAAGGAGCATAATACACTGGAAACCCAAAAAGAACCTAAGCCGACTGCAGATGAATCGACAGACCTGATGAGGAGCCTTATGGAAGGCCTTCAGCAGCACAAGCAAGTGCTGCAGGAGTGCAGCACTCATACGCAGGCTCTGTCGGAGCAACTCCAGCTGGCCCCTCGCTACGTTGCAGGCCAAGGCCCCACCTTTGCCGATATCGCCGCCGGTCCGAAGCAGAACCTCCAGGGGCCTCTTCACTCGCTTGTTGTTACTTCAGTGAATGAACAGGACACGAGTGAACAGGTCATTGAAAAGCTCAGGTCAGCGGTCGATGCCCGGAATGAGGGCACAAGGGTGGAGCGGCTGCGAAAAGCGAGGGACCAGAAGGTTGTAGTCGGCTTCAAGACAAGGGAAGAGCTAGTCACGGTGTCAGAGCGGATACGGAAGACTGGTCATCTGGTGGCAGAAGAGATGAAGAACAAAGACCCACTCATTATCATAATGGATGTGCTCTCCTGCCACACAGACGTGGAATTGCTACAGGCCCTACAGCGGCAAAATAACCACCTGATAGGGGACATACCTGCGGAAGAAATGAGGCTGGGGGTGAAGTACCGTCGCAGGACGAGGAACCCCCATTTGTGCCACGTTGTTCTGCAGGTGTCCCCTACGGTATGGCAGAGGCTGACCATGGCGGGTCGCGTGCACATCGACCTGCAAAGGGTGCGAGTGCAGGACCAGTCGCCACTGGTGCAGTGCACTCGTTGTCTGTGCTACGGGCACAGCCGGAAACTGTGCACGCGTCCCGCCGACCTCTGCATCCACTGTGGAGAACCGCACATGCGGGCAGACTGTCCGTCGCGTCTGGCAGAGGAGGCACCAAAGTGCCATAACTGCGTGGCCGCAAAAATGGAAAAGACCGACCACAACGCCTTCGACAGCGCGTGCCCGATACGCGCTAAATGGGACGCGTTGGCACGCCTGTCGGTGGCGTACTGCTAAGGTGGTATCGGCCTCCCCCGGAAAAGCGAACCCAGGCACTGAAACCCGAGCACGCACTGCCGCCCGAACTGACTACCGGGTGATCCAAGCGAATCTGCAGAGGAAGAACCTTGCGACTCAAGAGATGCTGATTGTTGCTAATGAGCGAAAGGTTGCGTTTGCACTGCTCCAGGAACCATATGTGGGTGGGATCGGAAGAATGCGAGACTACCGAGGAGCTAGAGTGTACCAGTGCGCGGATCAAGGAAGTGGAACTGTGAAGGCGGCAATAGTCGTCTTCGATAAAGACCTTGACGTCACACAGTGTCCAAAACTCACCACCAACAACATCACGGTGGTGAGGATTCGAACCCGCGCCTGGGAAATCGCAGTAGTCTCCTTCTATTTTGAACCGGACCACCCAATACAACCGTACCTCGAGCAGCTTCTGCGGATTCGCAAGGAAATAGGCCCCATAAACATCATACTGGGAGGTGACACAAACGCCAAGAGCACCTGGTGGGGTAGTCTGGTTGTGGACAGCAGGGGTGAAGAAATGTCGGGTGCAATCAATGAAATGGGCCTGCAGGTGCTCAACTCCGGAAGTACGCCTACTTTTGACACCGTCAGGGGTGGAAAGTCCTACACTAGTTTCGTTGATGTCACAGCGTGTTCAACGGACATGCTAAATCTGGTGGAGGACTGGACCGTCGAAGAGGGTCTCACGAGCTCCGATCACAACGGTATCGTATTTAAAATTAATCTTCAAAAATCTAGAGGCACAAGTATCAAAAGAACAACGAGACTTTATAACACTAGGAAAGCAAATTGGAGCCAGTTTCATGAGAAACTGGCCCAATTAAAAGCAGACATAAACCTAAACTTAGAAGAAATTAACAAAATTAATAATAACACAATACTCGAAAACACCGTTAATAAATATATAAAAACAATAACCGATACTTGTGAAGATACCTTAGCCAAAATTAAAAATAACGAAGTACTTACGATACCGTGGTGGTCCAATGAGCTTGCTGAGATGCTGAAGGAGGTCAACACCAGGAGACGCCGGATACGATGCGCTGCGGCAGTCCGGAGAGCGAAAGTCGTGGAGGAGTACCTGCGGGCAAAAGAAAAGTATGAGCTAGAGGCAAAAAAGGCGCAGATTACGAGCTGGAAGGGGTTTTGCGAAAAACAGGACAAGGAAGGACTCTGGGAGGGGATCTACAGAATAATAGGCCGTACCGAAAAAAGGCACGAAGATTTGCCATTACTTAGAGATGGGGTCCCACTCGATGGTGAGGGTTCAGCGTCACTACTGGCTGAGACTTTCTACCCCGATGACCGACTTGAGGAAGACAACGATGACCACCGTCGGACGCGAGCAGCGGCCAGTCGTGTAAACGAGTGGGTGCATGATGAAAACCATGACCTGCCGTTTACACTTCAGGAGCTTAAAACCGCGGTGGAAGGCTTCAACCCCAAGAAGGCGCCTGGGGCGGATGGTCTCACGGCCGATATCTGTGCCCAAGTTATATTCCGGGACCCGGGGGTTTTCCTTGCACTGGCAAATAAGTGCCTTGAGCAGGGCCACTTCCCGGGGGCCTGGAAAGAGGCCACAGTGGTGATCCTTCGAAAGCCCGGAAAAGAGAGCTACACAACCCCGAAGTCCTATAGGCCGATCGGCCTCCTGCCGGTCTTGGGCAAAATCCTCGAAAAAATGTTGGTGGCAAGGTTGAAGTGGCACCTGGTCCCACGACTGAGTACCCGTCAGTTTGGTTTCATGCCCCAGAGAAGCACCGAAGACTCCCTCTACACCATGATACAACATATCAAAGCAATGCTAAACGAAAAGAAGCTGATCACTGTTGTGTCACTGGACATAGAGGGAGCCTTCGACAGCGCATGGTGGCCGGCCATAAGAACCAGACTGGCTGAGGAAAGGTGCCCGGTGAACCTCAGGAGGATGCTGGACAGCTATCTGGCTGGTAGGAGTGTCCGAGTGAGGTACGCCGGTGCAGAATGCCATAGGAGCACCAACAAAGGATGCGTCCAAGGATCGGTAGGCGGTCCAATCCTCTGGAACTTGGTCCTGGATCCTCTGCTGAAGGGGCTGGAAGACCGGGGAATATACTGCCAGGCTTTCGCTGACGACGTAGTCATGATTTTTGATGGTACCACAGCTCTGGATGTTCAGAGACATGCCAATGCCGCCCTCGAATATGTTCGGAGGTGGGGCATCCGAAATAAACTGAAGTTCGCACCACACAAAACTTGTGCGATGGTTATAACCAGGAAATTAAAGTACGATGTCCCACTTCTGAGCATGGGCGGGGTAGACATTGGCATGTCAAAGGAAATAAAAATACTGGGTCTCACAATCGACCACCAGCTCACTTTCAACACCCACGCCGCTAATGTTTGCAGGAAAGCTGCAAACATCTACAAACAGCTGTCTAGAGCGGCCAAAGTGAGCTGGGGTCTGCACCCAGAGGTCATACGTACCATTTATACGGCGGCGGTGGAGCCGGTAGTCTTGTACGCAGCAAGTGCTTGGGCGCCGGCGACCAAGAAGGTTGGAGTGCAGAGGATGCTCAACGCCGTTCAACGAGGATTTGCCCAAAAGCTCTGCAAATCCTACCGCACTGTCTCTCTGAACGCGTCCCTAGTGCTGGCTGGGATACTCCCACTCGACCTCCGAATACAGGAAGCAGCCGCATTGTATGAGGCAAAGAGAGGGGTACCTCGGCCAGCCCTTGCGGGCAGGGAGGTGGAGCGTGTGGTGGCATTTGCAGAGACACCACATCCGGCGAAACATATGGCCATGGGGTTCGTGAGCCTGGAAGACCAGTCACAAGTGGACACCCACAACAGCCAGGCGGTCCGATTTTTCACCGACGGCAGCAAGATTGCGGGCAAGGTCGGAGCTGCGCTGTCAGTATGGAACAGCGATGCCGAGATCAAGTCCGTAAAGCTTAGCCTGCCGTCGTGCTGCACGGTATACCAGGCAGAACTCCTGGCCATATGCGTAGCCACAAGGGAAATCCTCAAACGCAAAGAGGGAACCTTTGGTATCTATAGTGACTCAAAAGCGGCACTACAGTCGGTCACAAACCAGGGTTCCCTCCACGCGCTGGCTGTGGAAGCAAGAGCGAATGTTTGCGCGGCTTTATCACGGAGCAAAGATGTTTCTTTGTACTGGGTGAAGGCTCACGCCGGTTTAGAGGGCAATGAACGCGCGGACCAGCTAGCTAAATCAGCTGCACTCTGCCTAAAAAGGAAGCCGGACTACGACTGCTGCCCGGTTTCATTCGTCAAGCGGCAGATCCGCGAGGAGTCGCTTGACGAATGGAACCGAAGATACAAGAATGGCGAGACAGCCTCTGTCACAAAAATGTTTTTCCCGGATGCGATTGATGCCTTCAGGGTCATCAAAAAGTTGAAGCCGGCAGGAGTGGCTACGCAGATCTTGACGGGGCACGGTGGGTTCTCCGAATACCTGCACCGCTTTAAGTGTAAGGGGAGCCCGTCGTGCATCTGTGAACCGGATGCGCTGGAGTCGGTCCCACACATTCTGACAGAATGTCCAGTGTTCGGAGCGGAAAGACTCAATACGGAACTAATGCTAGAGATGGTAATAAGCAAGAACAGTATTGCAACATTAATAAAAACTGATAAACTAAGGAACATTTTCATGGAATATTGCATAAACATAACAAATCGTATTATTAAAAGGAACAAAGAAAATTAATATTATGCTTTTAATATATAGCAATATATACAGAAAAAGCATAAAATAAATAACAGACTTGTAATAGAAAAGTAAATTGGATATTAATAAATGAACGTTAAATTAAATAAATATCAGAAAAACTTCATAAAATCAGAATATTAAAAGTAAAGGTAAATTTAATTCAAAAATCAAGAAACCTAAGGTCTCTGATTATGTCAGGGGGACACTTAGAAGGGCAGGAGTGTGGTTTTAGCCGGTAAGAGTCCGGCACTACCCAGACTGTGTCACGCGTGAGACAGTCTGGGTGTCCATGAGGATTTCCCACTCCTGCCAAACCAAAAAAAAAAAAAAAAAAAAAAAAAAAACCTAACCTAACCAAAAATATCTTTGCAACCAGGTGTCGCATTTCGAAGCTGTTTTCAGCTGAATCGCTTGTATTTAGGTACCTTTAGACTATTTTGACTGAAAGAATTGACAAAACGCGAAAAAATTTTCATTTTTCGCCATTAACATAGAAAAATTCAGAACATTTTTGTACTGAACCACATTTTTATTTTTATCTCAAAATTCTTACTGTGAACCCTGTTTTTATTAGTTTAAATAGCAACTTACCTGCCTTACCTGTATTCTGGCGAGCGTTCCGCGAGCTGGAGTCTCGTTCGGTGGAGATATTAGAGGTTTTTTCAAAATTTTCCGTGAAAAATCACGTTTTTGGACCATAATTTTCGATTTTCCTTCTGCAAAAACTAAAGTAACGCCGTAGTAAGCTGGCCCGCGTGGAGACGCGTCTTCCGACACCTCGCCCGTGCGTCTAGCTGAAATAGAAGTTTGCAAACATTGAATTTTTCGTTGTTCTAAGCAATATCAGTACCTACGAAATCCACCTAACCGATACAAAATTCCCTATACTTCGAAATATCTTTGCAACCAGGTGTCGCATTTCGAAGCTGTTTTCAGCTGAATCGCTTGTATTTAGGTACCTTTAGACTATTTTGACTGAAAGAATTGACAAAACGCGAAAAAATTTTCATTTTTCGCCATTAACATAGAAAAATTCAGAACATTTTTGTACTGAACCACATTTTTATTTTTATCTCAAAATTCTTACTGTGAACCCTGTTTTTATTAGTTTAAATAGCAACTTACCTGCCTTACCTGTATTCTGGCGAGCGTTCCGCGAGCTGGAGTCTCGTTCGGTGGAGATATTAGAGGTTTTTTCAAAATTTTCCGTGAAAAATCACGTTTTTGGACCATAATTTTCGATTTTCCTTCTGCAAAAACTAAAGTAACGCCGTAGTAAGCTGGCCCGCGTGGAGACGCGTCTTCCGACACCTCGCCCGTGCGTCTAGCTGAAATAGAAGTTTGCAAACATTGAATTTTTCGTTGTTCTAAGCAATATCAGTACCTACGAAATCCACCTAACCGATACAAAATTCCCTATACTTCGAAATATCTTTGCAACCAGGTGTCGCATTTCGAAGCTGTTTTCAGCTGAATCGCTTGTATTTAGGTACCTTTAGACTATTTTGACTGAAAGAATTGACAAAACGCGAAAAAATTTTCATTTTTCGCCATTAACATAGAAAAATTCAGAACATTTTTGTACTGAACCACATTTTTATTTTTATCTCAAAATTCTTACTGTGAACCCTGTTTTTATTAGTTTAAATAGCAACTTACCTGCCTTACCTGTATTCTGGCGAGCGTTCCGCGAGCTGGAGTCTCGTTCGGTGGAGATATTAGAGGTTTTTTCAAAATTTTCCGTGAAAAATCACGTTTTTGGACCATAATTTTCGATTTTCCTTCTGCAAAAACTAAAGTAACGCCGTAGTAAGCTGGCCCGCGTGGAGACGCGTCTTCCGACACCTCGCCCGTGCGTCTAGCTGAAATAGAAGTTTGCAAACATTGAATTTTTCGTTGTTCTAAGCAATATCAGTACCTACGAAATCCACCTAACCGATACAAAATTCCCTATACTTCGAAATATCTTTGCAACCAGGTGTCGCATTTCGAAGCTGTTTTCAGCTGAATCGCTTGTATTTAGGTACCTTTAGACTATTTTGACTGAAAGAATTGACAAAACGCGAAAAAATTTTCATTTTTCGCCATTAACATAGAAAAATTCAGAACATTTTTGTACTGAACCACATTTTTATTTTTATCTCAAAATTCTTACTGTGAACCCTGTTTTTATTAGTTTAAATAGCAACTTACCTGCCTTACCTGTATTCTGGCGAGCGTTCCGCGAGCTGGAGTCTCGTTCGGTGGAGATATTAGAGGTTTTTTCAAAATTTTCCGTGAAAAATCACGTTTTTGGACCATAATTTTCGATTTTCCTTCTGCAAAAACTAAAGTAACGCCGTAGTAAGCTGGCCCGCGTGGAGACGCGTCTTCCGACACCTCGCCCGTGCGTCTAGCTGAAATAGAAGTTTGCAAACATTGAATTTTTCGTTGTTCTAAGCAATATCAGTACCTACGAAATCCACCTAACCGATACAAAATTCCCTATACTTCGAAATATCTTTGCAACCAGGTGTCGCATTTCGAAGCTGTTTTCAGCTGAATCGCTTGTATTTAGGTACCTTTAGACTATTTTGACTGAAAGAATTGACAAAACGCGAAAAAATTTTCATTTTTCGCCATTAACATAGAAAAATTCAGAACATTTTTGTACTGAACCACATTTTTATTTTTATCTCAAAATTCTTACTGTGAACCCTGTTTTTATTAGTTTAAATAGCAACTTACCTGCCTTACCTGTATTCTGGCGAGCGTTCCGCGAGCTGGAGTCTCGTTCGGTGGAGATATTAGAGGTTTTTTCAAAATTTTCCGTGAAAAATCACGTTTTTGGACCATAATTTTCGATTTTCCTTCTGCAAAAACTAAAGTAACGCCGTAGTAAGCTGGCCCGCGTGGAGACGCGTCTTCCGACACCTCGCCCGTGCGTCTAGCTGAAATAGAAGTTTGCAAACATTGAATTTTTCGTTGTTCTAAGCAATATCAGTACCTACGAAATCCACCTAACCGATACAAAATTCCCTATACTTCGAAATATCTTTGCAATCAGGTGTCGCATTTCGAAGCTGTTTTCAGCTGAATCGCTTGTATTTAGGTACCTTTAGACTATTTTGACTGAAAGAATTGACAAAACGCGAAAAAATTTTCATTTTTCGCCATTAACATAGAAAAATTCAGAACATTTTTGTACTGAACCACATTTTTATTTTTATCTCAAAATTCTTACTGTGAACCCTGTTTTTATTAGTTTAAATAGCAACTTACCTGCCTTACCTGTATTCTGGCGAGCGTTCCGCGAGCTGGAGTCTTGTTCGGTGGAGATATTAGAGGTTTTTTCAAAATTTTCCGTGAAAAATCACGTTTTTGGACCATAATTTTCGATTTTCCTTCTGCAAAAACTAAAGTAACGCCGTAGTAAGCTGGCCCGCGTGGAGACGCGTCTTCCGACACCTCGCCCGTGCGTCTAGCTGAAATAGAAGTTTGCAAACATTGAATTTTTCGTTGTTCTAAGCAATATCAGTACCTACGAAATCCACCTAACCGATACAAAATGGGGTGCTTGGACAGGAAACCTCCTCGTGTGCCCGGGGGTTGGAGTTCCCTTATGGATATGTCCGGGGGGAAGGCCAATCTCCGGGACGGTGCACCCTGGGGTGCGGGCAAATACTCCCCATTGGGTACTTTGTGCCTAAGGGGAGTTTTGCCCGTATGCGAATGTCCTGTCGGAGGAACGCTCCACCGTGTGTCCCTCTGATCTTAGCAGAGGCGCACAGCGGTGGAGTTAGAGCGGGCTCGGTGTGCACTAACCTGCCGCCGGGCAGGCAAGAAGGAAGGTACCCCTTCTGCCACCGTTAGTCTCGTAGCCCCGAAGATCGTCACGGTCATGTCTCTGACTTTTGACGGGGGTCGAGGGTCTTGGCTTAATCGCCCGGGCCGCGAGGTAGAAAACCTCTATAAAAAATCACCCCAAACCTCCAAGCGGCGGCGCACCGTGAGGGAGGTTGACAGCTTGACTAATGGGTAGCTTAATTAGTCACTAGTGCGAACCACTGATTTTTGTGTTTAAATTGTTATCTACTCGTGGGAACAAAAATGGAAAATTATATGAAAAACAAAAAACCTGAGAAGGAGAGGAGTGATGCGGGGTCGGATTCCGACGCCGCGTCAAGTGCGAAGGGCTCGCGGGCGAGCTCGGAGCGAGGAGTTGCGGGCGCTGCTGGTGGGAACCGTGAGTTCTCCCAGAAGCGCCCTAAATCGGGGGCAGGGCAGGAGTCCTCCTCCGACGGCGGGCTGAGTTCGGCCCGCCGGAAAATATCACGGCGTGGTGGGCTCCATGAGGGGGGCGCCGGCCGAGGACTCCCCACCAAGGAGGCCGGCGAGCCGAGCCGAGCAGGCTCAGCCGAGCTGACCCAAGGTGGGGAGAGGCTCGCCACGGAGGGGCATCCCTCGGGAGGGACCAGTAGTAGGGCCCCCTCAGAGTCCTCCGGTGGCGAGTCGGACGCTGCCGCCTACTCCGAGGAGATGGGCAGGTTCGCTGAGGTCGTGGCCACGTCCATCAAGGCGGCGACCTTAAAGAGGCTCCAGAGGTCGAAAGACAAGGCCATATCTGCTGCCACGAAAGCCATCGTGGCGGCAGCGAAGGCCTTTCGCTCTGGGCCTCCGGTGGTGGATGGGGTGGCAGAACTGCGGGCGGAGGTCGCCCGCGTTACTGCCGCCATGGAGCTCCTCCGAAAGGAGAATGAGGAGCTCCGAGCGGACCTGGCCGGTCTCCGAGGAGCCGCTCCCCAGGAGGCATCGCAGGGGGAAGCGCGGCATGGGCAGGGCGGGCTCCTGCCCATCGAGAACCAGGTGCTGACCTTGGTGAGGAAGGAGCTCGCTGGCTTCCAGAGCAGGTTTTCTGCTCTGGAGGCCGTGGTCCTGCGCCCCCCGCTGGCGGCAAGTCGGCCGGTTTTGGGCCGGCCTGGGGCGGCTTCGGGTCAGCCGAAGGCGGCCTCGGGCCAGCCGAAGGCGGCCTCGGGCCAGCCGAAGGCGGCCTCGGGCCAGCCGAAGGCAGCCTCGGGCCGGCCGAAGGCGGTGGCGTACGCCGCCGCCGCGTCTGCCCCAGCCAAAGGGCCGGGGCAGACCAAAGGCCGGCCCAAGCAGGCGCCTGCTAGGGCCCCCCCAGCGCAGGTAGTGAGAGGGCCGCCAATGCCGCCCCCGCCTTCTAAATCTCCCCCTGCCAACACCGAATGGCAAGTGGTTGGGGAGAAGAAGAAGGCAAGCAAGGCTGCAAGGGAGGCCAGAAATAAAAAGAGGCAGCAGCGGCGCAAAAAGAGCAGCGTCGCGGCTAGGCTCCGCGCCCCAAAGTCCGCAGCTGTAGTCATCACGCTACAGCCGGAAGCGGAAAAGAAGGGCGTGACCTATCGCGACCTGCTCTCCAAAGCCAAGGCGGCAGTGGACCTCCAGGAGATCGGCATCTCCAACGGCCTCCGGGTGAAGGTCACCTTGACTGGAGCCCGGATGCTGGAGGTCCCTGGTGCGGCAAGTGGCCCGACTGCTGACGCTCTGGCCGATAGGCTTAGGGCGTCCTTAGACGCGGACGAGGCCCGAGTGTCCAGGCCCACTAAGTGCGCTGATATGCGCATCCTGGGTCTGGACGACTGCGTGACGGAGGCGGAGGTGATAGCCGCCGTTGTTAGGACGGGGGGGTGCTCGGCTGATCAAGTCAGGGCAGGTACCATCCGTCCTGACAGCACGGGGATGCGGACCGTAACGGTCAGCTGCCCCGTGTCGGCGGCTCTAAATATAACCGCGGAGGGCCGAAGGCTCCTGGTGGGCTGGGTGTCCGCGCAGGTAAAATTGCTGGAGCCCAGACCTCTGAGGTGCTTCAAATGCCAGACTGGCCATCACGTATACGTGAAATGCACCTCAGAGGCGGACCGCAGCGGTCATTGCTTCCGTTGCGGTCAGCCCGGTCACAAGGCCGGCTCTTGCAATGCCACGCCGCACTGCTATGCATGTGCGGCGGCTGGCAAGCCGGCCGAACACCGGGCTGGGAGTAAGGCCTGCGCTTCATCCGCCAAGGCCAGGGGCAAGGGCAAGCCCTCCGCCACCGCCGTCACCGCCGTCGCCGCTGCTGCCTCGACCACCGTCGTTGCCGGCACCACCACGGCAGGGCCCTCACAGGGGGCTCAGGAGGGGGCTGAAATGGAGTGCCAATAATAGGTACTCCATTGCGCCTCCTCCAAGCGAATATCAACCACTGCGCCTCCGCTCAGGATCTGTTACTCCAGAGCATGGCGCAGTGGTCGATTAACATCGCTGTGGTCGCTGAGCCGTACTTTGTCCCGCCCAGGGATGACTGGGTGGAGGACCTGAGCGGCTCAGTGACCCTCATTTCGTCGGCCGCCGCCGGTACCCCGACCCTCGAGGCCGTCAAGAGGGGACGGGGTTGCGTAGCAGCACGGTTCGGGGAGATTGTAGTTGTGGGAGTATACTTCTCCCCGAGCCGAACTCTCGCCGAGTTCCACAACTCCCTTGCGGAGTTGAGAGTCGTCGTCGTCGGGTTCCGTCCCCTTCCCGTGCTCGTACTCGGGGACTTCAACGCCAAGAATTTGGCTTGGGGTTCCCGGTATACGGACACACGGGGCAGGATGGTGGAGGACTGGGCTCTGGAGACAGGCCTGGTCGTCCTAAACCGGGGTTCTGTACCTACGTGTGTACGGATGCGGGGCGACTCAGTGGTGGACATTTCGTTCGCCAGCCCCGCTCTGTCACCGCAGGTTATTGATTGGCGCGTCATGGAGGGGGTGGAGACGTATTCCGACCATCGGTACATCCGATTTGACGTCTCCGCCCAGACCTCGAGCGCGCCGATCCGGCAGACCCCGAGTGGTCCGCGGTGGGCGCTGAAAAAGCTAGACCGGGAGCTTCTCCTGGAAGCCTCGATCGTGCAGGCCTGGGTGTCACCACCGGACAGGCCTGCTGACACCAACGACGAGGCCGAGTGGTTCCGGGAGGCCATGTCCGAGATCTGTGACGTGGCTATGCCCCGAGTCCAGCCAGGACGGGCTTGGCGCCAGGTGTACTGGTGGTCGCCGCAGCTGACAGCGTTGCGCGAAGCGTGCGTTGCGGCACGACGCCGGTACACCAGGCACCGCAGGCTCCGTATCCGACCTCCGGATACGGAAGCCATTCAGGCGGAGCTATACGAGGGGTACAGAGCGGCGAAGACCGCCCTCCAAGAGGAGATCCTGCGGGCTAGAGGACTGGCCCGCAAGGAGTCGCTGGAGACTCTGAACAGGGACCCATGGGGACGGCCCTACAAGGCCGTCCGGGAGAAACTCCGCCCATGGGCTCCTCCGCTGACACAGAGTCTCCGGCCCCAACTCGTGGAGGGCGTGGTGAGCGCTCTGTTCCCTTCTCGAGGGGAACATAGTCCCCCACCCATGGCTCCGCCTACTGCGGTGCCCGATGCGGACCACACCACTGACGACGACGACGGTGCTCCAGAAGTGACCGAGGTAGAGATGAGGGTGGCGGTACGAAGGCTTAATGCCAAGAATACCGCCCCAGGACCCGACGGCTTGCCTGGCAAAGCATGGGTCCTGGCCTCAGAGGCTCTTGGGCCTCGACTCAGGGGGCTCCTTAGCGCATGCTTGGAGAGGGGCCAGTTCCCACTTCGTTGGAAGACGGGGAAACTGGTCCTCATTAAGAAGCCTGGGCGCCCAGCGGACTCTCCGTCCGCTTACTGGCCCATCGTGCTGCTCGACGAGGTGGGCAAGCTCTTTGAAAGAGTGATTGCAGACCGCCTCGTCGGGTGGCTGGTGCGAGTGGGGCCGGACTTGTCGGACGGCCAGTACGGCTTCCGCAAGGGGCGCTCAACGGTGGACGCCATCATGCGCGTGCGAGCCCTCACGACGGGGGATGCAGTGGCCCGGGGTGGGGTCGTCTTGGCGGTGTCTCTTGACATCGCCAATGCCTTCAACACCCTACCCTGGAGTTGCATTAGGGAGGCACTCCGGTATCACCGGATGCCAACCTACCTCTGTCGCGTGGTCAAGGCCTATCTGACGGATAGGGCCGTTATCTACCCCGGTCACCAGGGAGAGTGGAACCGGCGAGAGATGTCGTGCGGTGTCCCACAGGGATCGGTCCTGGGGCCGCATCTGTGGGACATCGGTTACGACTGGGTGCTGCGCGCCGACCTCCCTAGCGGCGTCAGCGTGGTTTGCTACGCTGACGACACGCTGGTCCTTGCACAGGGGAGGTCGTACGAGGCGGCGGCCGAATTAATGACACGCGGGGTTGCGACAATCGTCGATAGGATCCGGCAATTGGGACTCGAGGTGGCATTGCACAAGTCCGAGGCCATGGGTTTTCATGGTCCTCGGAACGCGCCACCTGCGGGTTCCCAACTTACGGTAGGAGGGGTTCACATCGGCGTCGAGACGACGATGAAGTACCTGGGACTTGTCCTCGACAGCCGGTGGAACTTCGTTGAGCATTTCCGACGTTTGGCTCCCAGACTGGAGCGGGCTGGGGCTGCATTAAAGCGGCTCCTGCCCAATCTGGGGGGTCCAAACGCCTCCTGCCGGAGGCTCTACACGGGGATCGTGCGGTCCATGGCCCTCTACGGGGCACCAGTGTGGGCGCCCTCATTGAGGCTGCGCCCAGCGCGCCGGTTGTTTGCGGCCCAGAGGGTCATGGCCATCCGGTTAATCCGAGGATACCGCACGGTCTCGTGCGAGCCGGCGAGCCTCCTTGCCGGAGTGCCGCCATGGGATCTGGAGGCAAAGGTCCTCGCGCACATGTGGGAGTGGCGCGAGGAGGCGAAACGCCGGGGCGAAACTCCGCTGCCGCGACAAATCGCGGCACGGCGGACAGAGCTCCGGTGTGATCTCATGGCGACATGGCGGGTACGATTGTCGCAACCCAGTGCTGGGCACGCCACAATTGCGGCGGTAAGTCCCCTCTTTGAGGAGTGGATAGAGAGGCGTCACGGCGTCCTCACCTTCCGCCTGACGCAGGTTCTCACCGGGCATGGGTGCTTCGGTGGGTTCCTGTTCAGGATAAAGCGGGAGGATACGTCCGGGTGTTTCCATTGCGAGGATCGTCTGGAGGACACGGTGGAGCATACGGTGGAGGTGTGCCCTGCCTGGGCAGAGCACCGCCGTGTCCTCGTGGAGGCGATCGGCGGCGGCAACCTCTCGCGTCCGGCCCTGGTGCGAGCCATGGTACGGAGCGAGAGGGAATGGGAAGCCGTCACCTCCTTCTGCGAAGCAGTAATGCTCGCGAAGGAGGAGGCGGGGCGCGTGAGGGAGTGGCAGTCTCTGCGCCCTCACGTCCCTAGCCGCCGCAGGAGGAGACGCCCCGGACGTCGGGAGTCAATAGCGGACTCCCGGCCACCGTAGGCGCGAGCTTGCGGGTGGCGAGCAATGGGTAGCTCGCCGCCCGGTAAGGACCAGGCTCGGGTCGACGGCGCGCAGTGTTCCACGCGCGCCTCAAAGAGATGTCAGCAGCAGTGTAGGGGTCTACTAGGACCGATGCCTGCCGGGGTCGCGTGATTGTTCGAAAGAGATACCGTGACCCTGGCACATGGGCAACTGATGGAACACGGGTGGGTTTTAGTCAGTAAAAGTCTGACACACCCTCCCGCTCCGCCCAGAGCGGGAGAAGTCATTTGATGATTTCCCATCCTGAAAAAAAAAAAAAAAAAAAAAAAAAAAAAAAAAAAAAAAAAAAACCGATACAAAATTCCCTATACTTCGAAATATCTTTGCAACCAGGTGTCGCATTTCGAAGCTGTTTTCAGCTGAATCGCTTGTATTTAGGTACCTTTAGACTATTTTGACTGAAAGAATTGACAAAACGCGAAAAAATTTTCATTTTTCGCCATTAACATAGAAAAATTCAGAACATTTTTGTACTGAACCACATTTTTATTTTTATCTCAAAATTCTTACTGTGAACCCTGTTTTTATTAGTTTAAATAGCAACTTACCTGCCTTACCTGTATTCTGGCGAGCGTTCCGCGAGCTGGAGTCTCATTCGGTGGAGATATTAGAGGTTTTTTCAAAATTTTCCGTGAAAAATCACGTTTTTGGACCATAATTTTCGATTTTCCTTCTGCAAAAACTAAAGTAACGCCGTAGTAAGCTGGCCCGCGTGGAGACGCGTCTTCCGACACCTCGCCCGTGCGTCTAGCTGAAATAGAAGTTTGCAAACATTGAATTTTTCGTTGTTCTAAGCAATATCAGTACCTACGAAATCCACCTAACCGATACAAAATTCCCTATACTTCGAAATATCTTTGCAATCAGGTGTCGCATTTCGAAGCTGTTTTCAGCTGAATCGCTTGTATTTAGGTACCTTTAGACTATTTTGACTGAAAGAATTGACAAAACGCGAAAAAATTTTCATTTTTCGCCATTAACATAGAAAAATTCAGAACATTTTTGTACTGAACCACATTTTTATTTTTATCTCAAAATTCTTACTGTGAACCCTGTTTTTATTAGTTTAAATAGCAACTTACCTGCCTTACCTGTATTCTGGCGAGCGTTCCGCGAGCTGGAGTCTCGTTCGGTGGAGATATTAGAGGTTTTTTCAAAATTTTCCGTGAAAAATCACGTTTTTGGACCATAATTTTCGATTTTCCTTCTGCAAAAACTAAAGTAACGCCGTAGTAAGCTGGCCCGCGTGGAGACGCGTCTTCCGACACCTCGCCCGTGCGTCTAGCTGAAATAGAAGTTTGCAAACATTGAATTTTTCGTTGTTCTAAGCAATATCAGTACCTACGAAATCCACCTAACCGATACAAAATTCCCTATACTTCGAAATATCTTTGCAACCAGGTGTCGCATTTCGAAGCTGTTTTCAGCTGAATCGCTTGTATTTAGGTACCTTTAGACTATTTTGACTGAAAGAATTGACAAAACGCGAAAAAATTTTCATTTTTCGCCATTAACATAGAAAAATTCAGAACATTTTTGTACTGAACCACATTTTTATTTTTATCTCAAAATTCTTACTGTGAACCCTGTTTTTATTAGTTTAAATAGCAACTTACCTGCCTTACCTGTATTCTGGCGAGCGTTCCGCGAGCTGGAGTCTCGTTCGGTGGAGATATTAGAGGTTTTTTCAAAATTTTCCGTGAAAAATCACGTTTTTGGACCATAATTTTCGATTTTCCTTCTGCAAAAACTAAAGTAACGCCGTAGTAAGCTGGCCCGCGTGGAGACGCGTCTTCCGACACCTCGCCCGTGCGTCTAGCTGAAATAGAAGTTTGCAAACATTGAATTTTTCGTTGTTCTAAGCAATATCAGTACCTACGAAATCCACCTAACCGATACAAAATTCCCTATACTTCGAAATATCTTTGCAACCAGGTGTCGCATTTCGAAGCTGTTTTCAGCTGAATCGCTTGTATTTAGGTACCTTTAGACTATTTTGACTGAAAGAATTGACAAAACGCGAAAAAATTTTCATTTTTCGCCATTAACATAGAAAAATTCAGAACATTTTTGTACTGAACCACATTTTTATTTTTATCTCAAAATTCTTACTGTGAACCCTGTTTTTATTAGTTTAAATAGCAACTTACCTGCCTTACCTGTATTCTGGCGAGCGTTCCGCGAGCTGGAGTCTCGTTCGGTGGAGATATTAGAGGTTTTTTCAAAATTTTCCGTGAAAAATCACGTTTTTGGACCATAATTTTCGATTTTCCTTCTGCAAAAACTAAAGTAACGCCGTAGTAAGCTGGCCCGCGTGGAGACGCGTCTTCCGACACCTCGCCCGTGCGTCTAGCTGAAATAGAAGTTTGCAAACATTGAATTTTTCGTTGTTCTAAGCAATATCAGTACCTACGAAATCCACCTAACCGATACAAAATTCCCTATACTTCGAAATATCTTTGCAACCAGGTGTCGCATTTCGAAGCTGTTTTCAGCTGAATCGCTTGTATTTAGGTACCTTTAGACTATTTTGACTGAAAGAATTGACAAAACGCGAAAAAATTTTCATTTTTCGCCATTAACATAGAAAAATTCAGAACATTTTTGTACTGAACCACATTTTTATTTTTATCTCAAAATTCTTACTGTGAACCCTGTTTTTATTAGTTTAAATAGCAACTTACCTGCCTTACCTGTATTCTGGCGAGCGTTCCGCGAGCTGGAGTCTCGTTCGGTGGAGATATTAGAGGTTTTTTCAAAATTTTCCGTGAAAAATCACGTTTTTGGACCATAATTTTCGATTTTCCTTCTGCAAAAACTAAAGTAACGCCGTAGTAAGCTGGCCCGCGTGGAGACGCGTCTTCCGACACCTCGCCCGTGCGTCTAGCTGAAATAGAAGTTTGCAAACATTGAATTTTTCGTTGTTCTAAGCAATATCAGTACCTACGAAATCCACCTAACCGATACAAAATTCCCTATACTTCGAAATATCTTTGCAACCAGGTGTCGCATTTCGAAGCTGTTTTCAGCTGAATCGCTTGTATTTAGGTACCTTTAGACTATTTTGACTGAAAGAATTGACAAAACGCGAAAAAATTTTCATTTTTCGCCATTAACATAGAAAAATTCAGAACATTTTTGTACTGAACCACATTTTTATTTTTATCTCAAAATTCTTACTGTGAACCCTGTTTTTATTAGTTTAAATAGCAACTTACCTGCCTTACCTGTATTCTGGCGAGCGTTCCGCGAGCTGGAGTCTCGTTCGGTGGAGATATTAGAGGTTTTTTCAAAATTTTCCGTGAAAAATCACGTTTTTGGACCATAATTTTCGATTTTCCTTCTGCAAAAACTAAAGTAACGCCGTAGTAAGCTGGCCCGCGTGGAGACGCGTCTTCCGACACCTCGCCCGTGCGTCTAGCTGAAATAGAAGTTTGCAAACATTGAATTTTTCGTTGTTCTAAGCAATATCAGTACCTACGAAATCCACCTAACCGATACAAAATTCCCTATACTTCGAAATATCTTTGCAATCAGGTGTCGCATTTCGAAGCTGTTTTCAGCTGAATCGCTTGTATTTAGGTACCTTTAGACTATTTTGACTGAAAGAATTGACAAAACGCGAAAAAATTTTCATTTTTCGCCATTAACATAGAAAAATTCAGAACATTTTTGTACTGAACCACATTTTTATTTTTATCTCAAAATTCTTACTGTGAACCCTGTTTTTATTAGTTTAAATAGCAACTTACCTGCCTTACCTGTATTCTGGCGAGCGTTCCGCGAGCTGGAGTCTCGTTCGGTGGAGATATTAGAGGTTTTTTCAAAATTTTCCGTGAAAAATCACGTTTTTGGACCATAATTTTCGATTTTCCTTCTGCAAAAACTAAAGTAACGCCGTAGTAAGCTGGCCCGCGTGGAGACGCGTCTTCCGACACCTCGCCCGTGCGTCTAGCTGAAATAGAAGTTTGCAAACATTGAATTTTTCGTTGTTCTAAGCAATATCAGTACCTACGAAATCCACCTAACCGATACAAAATTCCCTATACTTCGAAATATCTTTGCAATCAGGTGTCGCATTTCGAAGCTGTTTTCAGCTGAATCGCTTGTATTTAGGTACCTTTAGACTATTTTGACTGAAAGAATTGACAAAACGCGAAAAAATTTTCATTTTTCGCCATTAACATAGAAAAATTCAGAACATTTTTGTACTGAACCACATTTTTATTTTTATCTCAAAATTCTTACTGTGAACCCTGTTTTTATTAGTTTAAATAGCAACTTACCTGCCTTACCTGTATTCTGGCGAGCGTTCCGCGAGCTGGAGTCTCGTTCGGTGGAGATATTAGAGGTTTTTTCAAAATTTTCCGTGAAAAATCACGTTTTTGGACCATAATTTTCGATTTTCCTTCTGCAAAAACTAAAGTAACGCCGTAGTAAGCTGGCCCGCGTGGAGACGCGTCTTCCGACACCTCGCCCGTGCGTCTAGCTGAAATAGAAGTTTGCAAACATTGAATTTTTCGTTGTTCTAAGCAATATCAGTACCTACGAAATCCACCTAACCGATACAAAATTCCCTATACTTCGAAATATCTTTGCAACCAGGTGTCGCATTTCGAAGCTGTTTTCAGCTGAATCGCTTGTATTTAGGTACCTTTAGACTATTTTGACTGAAAGAATTGACAAAACGCGAAAAAATTTTCATTTTTCGCCATTAACATAGAAAAATTCAGAACATTTTTGTACTGAACCACATTTTTATTTTTATCTCAAAATTCTTACTGTGAACCCTGTTTTTATTAGTTTAAATAGCAACTTACCTGCCTTACCTGTATTCTGGCGAGCGTTCCGCGAGCTGGAGTCTCGTTCGGTGGAGATATTAGAGGTTTTTTCAAAATTTTCCGTGAAAAATCACGTTTTTGGACCATAATTTTCGATTTTCCTTCTGCAAAAACTAAAGTAACGCCGTAGTAAGCTGGCCCGCGTGGAGACGCGTCTTCCGACACCTCGCCCGTGCGTCTAGCTGAAATAGAAGTTTGCAAACATTGAATTTTTCGTTGTTCTAAGCAATATCAGTACCTACGAAATCCACCTAACCGATACAAAATTCCCTATACTTCGAAATATCTTTGCAATCAGGTGTCGCATTTCGAAGCTGTTTTCAGCTGAATCGCTTGTATTTAGGTACCTTTAGACTATTTTGACTGAAAGAATTGACAAAACGCGAAAAAATTTTCATTTTTCGCCATTAACATAGAAAAATTCAGAACATTTTTGTACTGAACCACATTTTTATTTTTATCTCAAAATTCTTACTGTGAACCCTGTTTTTATTAGTTTAAATAGCAACTTACCTGCCTTACCTGTATTCTGGCGAGCGTTCCGCGAGCTGGAGTCTCGTTCGGTGGAGATATTAGAGGTTTTTTCAAAATTTTCCGTGAAAAATCACGTTTTTGGACCATAATTTTCGATTTTCCTTCTGCAAAAACTAAAGTAACGCCGTAGTAAGCTGGCCCGCGTGGAGACGCGTCTTCCGACACCTCGCCCGTGCGTCTAGCTGAAATAGAAGTTTGCAAACATTGAATTTTTCGTTGTTCTAAGCAATATCAGTACCTACGAAATCCACCTAACCGATACAAAATTCCCTATACTTCGAAATATCTTTGCAACCAGGTGTCGCATTTCGAAGCTGTTTTCAGCTGAATCGCTTGTATTTAGGTACCTTTAGACTATTTTGACTGAAAGAATTGACAAAACGCGAAAAAATTTTCATTTTTCGCCATTAACATAGAAAAATTCAGAACATTTTTGTACTGAACCACATTTTTATTTTTATCTCAAAATTCTTACTGTGAACCCTGTTTTTATTAGTTTAAATAGCAACTTACCTGCCTTACCTGTATTCTGGCGAGCGTTCCGCGAGCTGGAGTCTCGTTCGGTGGAGATATTAGAGGTTTTTTCAAAATTTTCCGTGAAAAATCACGTTTTTGGACCATAATTTTCGATTTTCCTTCTGCAAAAACTAAAGTAACGCCGTAGTAAGCTGGCCCGCGTGGAGACGCGTCTTCCGACACCTCGCCCGTGCGTCTAGCTGAAATAGAAGTTTGCAAACATTGAATTTTTCGTTGTTCTAAGCAATATCAGTACCTACGAAATCCACCTAACCGATACAAAATTCCCTATACTTCGAAATATCTTTGCAACCAGGTGTCGCATTTCGAAGCTGTTTTCAGCTGAATCGCTTGTATTTAGGTACCTTTAGACTATTTTGACTGAAAGAATTGACAAAACGCGAAAAAATTTTCATTTTTCGCCATTAACATAGAAAAATTCAGAACATTTTTGTACTGAACCACATTTTTATTTTTATCTCAAAATTCTTACTGTGAACCCTGTTTTTATTAGTTTAAATAGCAACTTACCTGCCTTACCTGTATTCTGGCGAGCGTTCCGCGAGCTGGAGTCTCGTTCGGTGGAGATATTAGAGGTTTTTTCAAAATTTTCCGTGAAAAATCACGTTTTTGGACCATAATTTTCGATTTTCCTTCTGCAAAAACTAAAGTAACGCCGTAGTAAGCTGGCCCGCGTGGAGACGCGTCTTCCGACACCTCGCCCGTGCGTCTAGCTGAAATAGAAGTTTGCAAACATTGAATTTTTCGTTGTTCTAAGCAATATCAGTACCTACGAAATCCACCTAACCGATACAAAATTGGGGTGCTTGGACAGGAAACCTCCTCGTGTGCCCGGGGGTTGGAGTTCCCTTATGGATACGTCCGGGGGGAAGGCCAATATCCGGGACGGTGCATCCTGGGGTGCGGGCAAGGACTCCCCATTAGGTACTTTGTGCCTAAGGGGTCTCGGTGCCCGTATGCTAATGTCCTGTCGGAGGAACGCTTCACCGTGTGTCCCTCTGATCTTAGCAGAGGCGCACAGCGGTGGAGTTAGAGCGGGCTCGGTGTGCACTTACACTGCCGCCGGGCAGGCAAGAAGGAGTCTCCTCCTTCTGCCACCGTTAGTCTCGTAGCCCCGAAGACTGTCACGGTCATGTCTCTGACTTTTGACGGGGGTCGAGGGTCTTGGCTTAATCGCCCGGGCCGCGAGGTAGAAAACCTCTATAAAAAATCACCCCAAACCTCCAAGCGGCGGCGCACCGTGAGGGAGGTTGACAGCTTGACTAATGGGTAGCTGAATTAGTCACTAGTGCGAACCACTGATTTTTGGGACAATATAAAGTTTATTACTCGTGGGAACAAACATGGAAAATTTTTTAAAAACAAAACAAACAAAAGAAGTGGAAGGGTGCGATGCGGGGTCGGAGTCCGACGCCGCGTCGAGCGCGAAGGGCTCGCGTGCGAGCTCGGAGCGGGGAGTGGCGGGCGCTGCTGGAGGGAACAGAGAGTTCTCACAGAAGCGCCCTAAATCGGGGGCAGGTCAAGAGTCCTCCTCCGACGGCGGGATGAGTTCGGCCCGCCGGAAAATATCACGGCGTGGTGGGCTCCATGAGGGGGGCGTCGGCCGAGGACTCCCCACCAAGGAGGCCGGCGAACCGAGCCGAGCAGGCTCAGCCGAGCTGACCCAAGGAGGGGAGAGGCTCACCACGGAGGGGAATCCCTCTGGAGGGACCAGCAGTAGGGCCCCCTCAGAGTCCTCCGGTGGCGAGTCGGACGCGGCCGGCTGCTCGGAGGAAATGGGCAGGTTCGCGGAGGTCGTGGCCACGGCCATCAGGGCGGCGACCTTAAAGAGGCTCCAGAGGTCCAAGGACAGGGCCATAACTGCTGCCACGAAAGCCATCGTGGCAGCGGCGAAGGCCTTTCGTTCTGGGCCTCCGGTGGTGGATGGGGTGGCAGAACTGCGGGCGGAGGTCGCCCGAGTGACTGCCGCCATGGAGCTCCTCCGAAAGGAGAATGAGGAGCTCCGAGCGGACCTGGCCGGTCTCCGAGGGGCCGCCCCCCAGGAGGCATCGCAGGGGGAAGCGCGGCAAAGGCAGGGCGGGCTCCTGCCTACCGAGAACCAGGTGCTGACCCTGGTGCGGAAGGAGCTCGCCGTCTTCCAGAGCAGGTTCTCTGCTCTGGAGGCCGTAGTCCTGCGCCCCCCGCTGGCGGCAAGCCGGCCGGTTTCGAGCCGGCCTGCGGCGGCTTCGGGTCAGCCGAAGGCGACCTCGGGCCAGCCGAAGGCAGCCTCGGCCCAGCCTAAGGCTGCCTTGGGCCAGCCGAAAGCGGCATCGTATGCCGCTGCCGCGTCTGCCCCAGCCAGAGGGCCGAGGCAGCCCAAAGGCCGGCCCAAGCAGGCACCTGCTAGGGCCCCCCCAGCGCAGGTGACGAGAGGGCCGCCAATGCCGCCCCCGACTGCTGGGTCTCCCCCTGCCACCGCCGAATGGCAAGTGGTCGGGGAGAAAAAGAAGGCGGGCAAAGCCGCAAGGAAGGCCCGAAACAAGAAGAGGCAGCAGCGGCGCAAGAAGAGCAGCGTCGCGGCTAGGCTTCGCGCCCCGAAGTCCGCAGCTGTAGTGATCACGCTACAGCCGGAAGCGGAAAAGAAGGGCGTGACCTACCGTGACCTGCTCTCCAAAGCCAAGGCGGCAGTGGACCTCCAGGAGATCGGCATCTCCAACGGTCTCCGGGTGAAGGTCACCTTGACTGGAGCCCGGATGCTGGAGGTCCCTGGTGCGGCGAGTGGCCCGACTGCTGATGCTCTGGCCGATAGGCTTAGGGCGTCCTTAGACGCGGACGAGGCCCGAGTGTCCAGGCCCACTAAGTGCGCTGACATGCGCATCCTGGGTCTGGACGACTGCGTGACGGAGGCGGAGGTTATAGCCGCCGTTGTTAGGACGGGAGGGTGCTCGGCCGATCAAGTCAGGGCAGGTACCATCCGTCCTGACAGCACGGGGATGCGGACTGTAACGGTCAGCTGCCCCGTGTCGGCGGCTCAAAATATAACCGCGGGGGGCCGAAGGCTCCTGGTGGGCTGGGTGTCGGCGCAGGTAAAACTGCTGGAGCCCAGACCTCTGAGGTGCTTCCGATGCCAGACTGGCCACCACGTTTACGTGAAATGCACCTCAGAGGCGGACCGCAGCGGTCATTGCTTCCGTTGCGGTCAGCCCGGTCACAAGGCCGGCTCTTGCAATGCCACGCCGCACTGCTATGCATGTGCGGCGGCTGGCAAGCCGGCCGAACACCGGGCTGGGAGTAAGGCCTGCGCTTCATCCGCCAAGGCCAGGGGCAAGGGCAAGCCCTCCGCCACCGTCGTCACCGCCGTCGCCGCTGCTGCCTCGACCACCGTCGTTGCCGGCACCACCACGGCAGGGCCCTCACAGGGGGCTCAGGAGGGGGGTGAAATGGAGTGCCAATAATAGGTACTCCATTGCGCCTCCTCCAAGCGAACATCAACCACTGCGCCTCCGCTCAGGATCTGTTACTCCAGAGCATGGCGCAGTGGTCGATTAACATCGCTGTGGTCGCTGAGCCGTATTTTGTCCCGCCCAGGGATGACTGGGTGGAGGACCTGAGCGGCTCAGTGACCCTCATTTCGTCGGCCGCCGCCGGAACCCCGACCCTCGAGGCCGTCAAGAGGGGACGGGGTTGCGTAGCAGCACGGTTCGGGGAGATTGTAGTTGTGGGAGTATACTTCTCCCCGAGCCGAACTCTCGCCGAGTTCCACAACTCCCTTGCGGAGTTGAGAGTCGTCGTCGTCGGGTTCCGTCCCCTTCCCGTGCTCGTGCTCGGGGACTTCAACGCCAAGAATTTGGCTTGGGGTTCCCGGTATACGGACACACGGGGCAGGATGGTGGAGGACTGGGCTCTGGAGACAGGCCTGGTCGTCCTAAATCGGGGTTCTGTACCTACGTGTGTACGGATGCGGGGCGACTCAGTGGTGGACATTTCGTTCGCCAGCCCCGCTCTGTCACCGCAGGTTATTGATTGGCGCGTCATGGAGGGGGTGGAGACGTATTCCGACCATCGGTACATCCGATTTGACGTCTCCGCCCAGACCTCGAGCGCGCCGATCCGGCAGACCCCGAGTGGTCCGCGGTGGGCGCTGAAGAAGCTGGACCGGGAGCTTCTCCTGGAAGCCTCGATCGTGCAGGCCTGGGTGTCACCACCGGACAGGCCTGCTGACACCAACGATGAGGCCGAGTGGTTCCGGGAGGCCATGTCCGAGATCTGTGACGTGGCTATGCCCCGAGTCCAGCCAGGACGGGCTTGGCGCCAGGTGTACTGGTGGTCGCCGCAGCTGACAGCGTTGCGCGGAGCGTGCGTTGCGGCACGACGTCGGTACACCAGGCACCGCAGGCTCCGTATCCGACCTCCGGATACGGAAGCCATTCAGGCGGAGCTATACGAGGGGTACAGGGCGGCGAAGACCGCCCTCCAAGAGGAGATCCTGCGGGCCAGAGGACTGGCCCGCAAGGAGTCGCTGGAGACTCTGAACAGGGACCCATGGGGACGGCCCTACAAGGCCGTCCGGGAGAAACTCCGCCCATGGGCTCCTCCGCTGACTCAGAGTCTCCGGCCCCAACTCGTGGAGGGCGTGGTGAGCGCTCTGTTCCCTTCGCGAGGGGAACATAGTCCCCCACCCATGGCTCCGCCTACTGCGGTGCCCGATGCGGACCACACCACTGACGACGACGACGGTGTTCCAGAAGTGACCGAGGCAGAGATGAGGGTGGCGGTACGAAGGCTTAATGCCAAGAATACCGCCCCAGGACCCGACGGCTTGCCTGGCAAAGCATGGGTCCTGGCCTCAGAGGCTCTCGGGCCTCGACTCAGGGGGCTCCTTAGCGCATGCTTGGAGAGGGGCCAGTTCCCACTTCGCTGGAAGACGGGGAAACTGGTCCTCATTAAGAAGCCTGGGCGCCCAGCGGACTCTCCGTCCGCTTACCGGCCCATCGTGCTACTCGACGAGGTGGGCAAGCTCTTTGAAAGAGTGATTGCAGACCGCCTCGTCGGGTGGCTGGTGCGGGAGGGGCCGGACTTGTCGGACGGCCAGTACGGCTTCCGCAAGGGGCGCTCTACGGTGGACGCCATCATGCGCGTGCGAGCCCTCACGACGGGGGATGCAGTGGCCCGGGGTGGGGTCGTCTTGGCGGTGTCTCTAGACATCGCCAATGCCTTCAACACCCTGCCCTGGAGTTGCATTAGGGAGGCACTCCGGTATCACCGGATGCCGACCTACCTCTGTCGCGTGGTCGAGGCCTATCTGACGGATAGGGCCGTCATCTACCCCGGTCACGAAGGGGAATGGAACCGGCGAGAGATGTCGTGCGGTGTCCCACAGGGATCGGTCCTGGGGCCGCATCTGTGGGACATCGGTTACGACTGGGTGCTGCGCGCCGACCTCCCTAGCGGCGTCAGCGTAGTTTGCTACGCTGACGACACGCTGGTCCTTGCGCAGGGGAGGTCGTACGAGGCGGCGGCCGAAATTATGACACGCGGGGTTGCGACAATCGTCGATAGGATCCGGCAATTGGGACTCGAGGTGGCATTGCACAAGTCCGAGGCCATGGGTTTTCATGGTCCTCGGAACGCGCCACCTGCGGGTTCCCAACTCACGGTAGGAGGGGTTCACATCGGCGTCGAGTCGACAATGAAGTACCTGGGACTTGTCCTCGACAGCCGGTGGAACTTCGTTGAGCATTTCCGACGTTTGGCTCCCAGACTGGAGCGGGCTGGGGCTGCATTAAAGCGGCTCCTGCCCAATCTGGGGGGTCCAAACGCCTCCTGCCGGAGGCTCTACACGGGGATCGTGCGGTCCATGGCCCTCTACGGGGCACCGGTGTGGGCGCCCTCACTGAGGCTGCGCCCAGCGCGCCGGTTGTTTGCGGCCCAGAGGGTCATGGCCATCCGGTTAATTCGGGGATACCGCACGGTCTCGTGCGAGGCGGCGAGCCTCCTTGCCGGAGTGCCGCCATGGGATCTGGAGGCAAAGGTCCTCGCGCACATGTGGGAGTGGCGCGAGGAGGCGAAACGCCGGGGCGAAACTCCGCTGCCGCGACAAATCGCGGCACGGCGGACAGAGCTCCGGTGTGATCTCATGGCGACATGGCGGGTACGATTGTCGCAACCCAGTGCTGGGCACGCCACAATTGCGGCGGTAAGTCCCCTCTTTGAGGAGTGGATAGAGAGGCGTCACGGCGTCCTCACCTTCCGCCTGACGCAGGTTCTCACCGGGCATGGGTGCTTCGGTGGGTTCCTGTTCAGGATAAAGCGGGAGGATACGTCCGGGTGTTTCCATTGCGAGGACCGTCTAGAGGACACGGTGGAGCATACGGTGGAGGTGTGCCCTGCCTGGGTGGAGCACCGCCGTGCCCTCGTGGAGGCGATCGGCGGCGGCGACCTCTCGCGTCCGGCCCTGGTGCGAGCCATGGTACGGAGCGAGAGGGAATGGGAAGCCGTCACCTCCTTCTGCGAAGCAGTAATGCTCGCGAAGGAGGAGGCGGGGCGCGTGAGGGAGTGGCAGTCTCTGCGCCCTCACGTCCCTAGCCGCCGCAGGAGGAGACGCCCCGGGCGTCGGGAGTCAATAGCGGACTCCCGGCCACCGTAGGCGCGAGCTTGCGGGTGACGAGCAATGGGTAGCTCGCCGCCCGGTAAGGACCAAGCTCGGGTCGACGGCGCGCAGTGTTCCACGCGCGCCTCAAAGAGATGTCAGCAGCAGTGTAGGGGTCTACTAGGACCGATGCCTGCCGGGGTCGCGTGATTGTTCGAAGGAGATACCGTGACCCTGGCACATGGGCAACTGATGGAACACGGGTGGGTTTTAGTCAGTAAAAGTCTGACACGCCCTCCCGCTCCGCCCAGAGCGGGAGAAGTCATTTGATGATTTCCCACCCTGAAAAAAAAAAAAAAAAAAAAAAAACCGATACAAAATTCCCTATACTTCGAAATATCTTTGCAATCAGGTGTCGCATTTCGAAGCTGTTTTCAGCTGAATCGCTTGTATTTAGGTACCTTTAGACTATTTTGACTGAAAGAATTGACAAAACGCGAAAAAATTTTCATTTTTCGCCATTAACATAGAAAAATTCAGAACATTTTTGTACTGAACCACATTTTTATTTTTATCTCAAAATTCTTACTGTGAACCCTGTTTTTATTAGTTTAAATAGCAACTTACCTGCCTTACCTGTATTCTGGCGAGCGTTCCGCGAGCTGGAGTCTCGTTCGGTGGAGATATTAGAGGTTTTTTCAAAATTTTCCGTGAAAAATCACGTTTTTGGACCATAATTTTCGATTTTCCTTCTGCAAAAACTAAAGTAACGCCGTAGTAAGCTGGCCCGCGTGGAGACGCGTCTTCCGACACCTCGCCCGTGCGTCTAGCTGAAATAGAAGTTTGCAAACATTGAATTTTTCGTTGTTCTAAGCAATATCAGTACCTACGAAATCCACCTAACCGATACAAAATTCCCTATACTTCGAAATATCTTTGCAACCAGGTGTCGCATTTCGAAGCTGTTTTCAGCTGAATCGCTTGTATTTAGGTACCTTTAGACTATTTTGACTGAAAGAATTGACAAAACGCGAAAAAATTTTCATTTTTCGCCATTAACATAGAAAAATTCAGAACATTTTTGTACTGAACCACATTTTTATTTTTATCTCAAAATTCTTACTGTGAACCCTGTTTTTATTAGTTTAAATAGCAACTTACCTGCCTTACCTGTATTCTGGCGAGCGTTCCGCGAGCTGGAGTCTCGTTCGGTGGAGATATTAGAGGTTTTTTCAAAATTTTCCGTGAAAAATCACGTTTTTGGACCATAATTTTCGATTTTCCTTCTGCAAAAACTAAAGTAACGCCGTAGTAAGCTGGCCCGCGTGGAGACGCGTCTTCCGACACCTCGCCCGTGCGTCTAGCTGAAATAGAAGTTTGCAAACATTGAATTTTTCGTTGTTCTAAGCAATATCAGTACCTACGAAATCCACCTAACCGATACAAAATTCCCTATACTTCGAAATATCTTTGCAACCAGGTGTCGCATTTCGAAGCTGTTTTCAGCTGAATCGCTTGTATTTAGGTACCTTTAGACTATTTTGACTGAAAGAATTGACAAAACGCGAAAAAATTTTCATTTTTCGCCATTAACATAGAAAAATTCAGAACATTTTTGTACTGAACCACATTTTTATTTTTATCTCAAAATTCTTACTGTGAACCCTGTTTTTATTAGTTTAAATAGCAACTTACCTGCCTTACCTGTATTCTGGCGAGCGTTCCGCGAGCTGGAGTCTCGTTCGGTGGAGATATTAGAGGTTTTTTCAAAATTTTCCGTGAAAAATCACGTTTTTGGACCATAATTTTCGATTTTCCTTCTGCAAAAACTAAAGTAACGCCGTAGTAAGCTGGCCCGCGTGGAGACGCGTCTTCCGACACCTCGCCCGTGCGTCTAGCTGAAATAGAAGTTTGCAAACATTGAATTTTTCGTTGTTCTAAGCAATATCAGTACCTACGAAATCCACCTAACCGATACAAAATTCCCTATACTTCGAAATATCTTTGCAACCAGGTGTCGCATTTCGAAGCTGTTTTCAGCTGAATCGCTTGTATTTAGGTACCTTTAGACTATTTTGACTGAAAGAATTGACAAAACGCGAAAAAATTTTCATTTTTCGCCATTAACATAGAAAAATTCAGAACATTTTTGTACTGAACCACATTTTTATTTTTATCTCAAAATTCTTACTGTGAACCCTGTTTTTATTAGTTTAAATAGCAACTTACCTGCCTTACCTGTATTCTGGCGAGCGTTCCGCGAGCTGGAGTCTCGTTCGGTGGAGATATTAGAGGTTTTTTCAAAATTTTCCGTGAAAAATCACGTTTTTGGACCATAATTTTCGATTTTCCTTCTGCAAAAACTAAAGTAACGCCGTAGTAAGCTGGCCCGCGTGGAGACGCGTCTTCCGACACCTCGCCCGTGCGTCTAGCTGAAATAGAAGTTTGCAAACATTGAATTTTTCGTTGTTCTAAGCAATATCAGTACCTACGAAATCCACCTAACCGATACAAAATTCCCTATACTTCGAAATATCTTTGCAACCAGGTGTCGCATTTCGAAGCTGTTTTCAGCTGAATCGCTTGTATTTAGGTACCTTTAGACTATTTTGACTGAAAGAATTGACAAAACGCGAAAAAATTTTCATTTTTCGCCATTAACATAGAAAAATTCAGAACATTTTTGTACTGAACCACATTTTTATTTTTATCTCAAAATTCTTACTGTGAACCCTGTTTTTATTAGTTTAAATAGCAACTTACCTGCCTTACCTGTATTCTGGCGAGCGTTCCGCGAGCTGGAGTCTCGTTCGGTGGAGATATTAGAGGTTTTTTCAAAATTTTCCGTGAAAAATCACGTTTTTGGACCATAATTTTCGATTTTCCTTCTGCAAAAACTAAAGTAACGCCGTAGTAAGCTGGCCCGCGTGGAGACGCGTCTTCCGACACCTCGCCCGTGCGTCTAGCTGAAATAGAAGTTTGCAAACATTGAATTTTTCGTTGTTCTAAGCAATATCAGTACCTACGAAATCCACCTAACCGATACAAAATTCCCTATACTTCGAAATATCTTTGCAATCAGGTGTCGCATTTCGAAGCTGTTTTCAGCTGAATCGCTTGTATTTAGGTACCTTTAGACTATTTTGACTGAAAGAATTGACAAAACGCGAAAAAATTTTCATTTTTCGCCATTAACATAGAAAAATTCAGAACATTTTTGTACTGAACCACATTTTTATTTTTATCTCAAAATTCTTACTGTGAACCCTGTTTTTATTAGTTTAAATAGCAACTTACCTGCCTTACCTGTATTCTGGCGAGCGTTCCGCGAGCTGGAGTCTCGTTCGGTGGAGATATTAGAGGTTTTTTCAAAATTTTCCGTGAAAAATCACGTTTTTGGACCATAATTTTCGATTTTCCTTCTGCAAAAACTAAAGTAACGCCGTAGTAAGCTGGCCCGCGTGGAGACGCGTCTTCCGACACCTCGCCCGTGCGTCTAGCTGAAATAGAAGTTTGCAAACATTGAATTTTTCGTTGTTCTAAGCAATATCAGTACCTACGAAATCCACCTAACCGATACAAAATTCCCTATACTTCGAAATATCTTTGCAATCAGGTGTCGCATTTCGAAGCTGTTTTCAGCTGAATCGCTTGTATTTAGGTACCTTTAGACTATTTTGACTGAAAGAATTGACAAAACGCGAAAAAATTTTCATTTTTCGCCATTAACATAGAAAAATTCAGAACATTTTTGTACTGAACCACATTTTTATTTTTATCTCAAAATTCTTACTGTGAACCCTGTTTTTATTAGTTTAAATAGCAACTTACCTGCCTTACCTGTATTCTGGCGAGCGTTCCGCGAGCTGGAGTCTCGTTCGGTGGAGATATTAGAGGTTTTTTCAAAATTTTCCGTGAAAAATCACGTTTTTGGACCATAATTTTCGATTTTCCTTCTGCAAAAACTAAAGTAACGCCGTAGTAAGCTGGCCCGCGTGGAGACGCGTCTTCCGACACCTCGCCCGTGCGTCTAGCTGAAATAGAAGTTTGCAAACATTGAATTTTTCGTTGTTCTAAGCAATATCAGTACCTACGAAATCCACCTAACCGATACAAAATTCCCTATACTTCGAAATATCTTTGCAACCAGGTGTCGCATTTCGAAGCTGTTTTCAGCTGAATCGCTTGTATTTAGGTACCTTTAGACTATTTTGACTGAAAGAATTGACAAAACGCGAAAAAATTTTCATTTTTCGCCATTAACATAGAAAAATTCAGAACATTTTTGTACTGAACCACATTTTTATTTTTATCTCAAAATTCTTACTGTGAACCCTGTTTTTATTAGTTTAAATAGCAACTTACCTGCCTTACCTGTATTCTGGCGAGCGTTCCGCGAGCTGGAGTCTCGTTCGGTGGAGATATTAGAGGTTTTTTCAAAATTTTCCGTGAAAAATCACGTTTTTGGACCATAATTTTCGATTTTCCTTCTGCAAAAACTAAAGTAACGCCGTAGTAAGCTGGCCCGCGTGGAGACGCGTCTTCCGACACCTCGCCCGTGCGTCTAGCTGAAATAGAAGTTTGCAAACATTGAATTTTTCGTTGTTCTAAGCAATATCAGTACCTACGAAATCCACCTAACCGATACAAAATTCCCTATACTTCGAAATATCTTTGCAATCAGGTGTCGCATTTCGAAGCTGTTTTCAGCTGAATCGCTTGTATTTAGGTACCTTTAGACTATTTTGACTGAAAGAATTGACAAAACGCGAAAAAATTTTCATTTTTCGCCATTAACATAGAAAAATTCAGAACATTTTTGTACTGAACCACATTTTTATTTTTATCTCAAAATTCTTACTGTGAACCCTGTTTTTATTAGTTTAAATAGCAACTTACCTGCCTTACCTGTATTCTGGCGAGCGTTCCGCGAGCTGGAGTCTCGTTCGGTGGAGATATTAGAGGTTTTTTCAAAATTTTCCGTGAAAAATCACGTTTTTGGACCATAATTTTCGATTTTCCTTCTGCAAAAACTAAAGTAACGCCGTAGTAAGCTGGCCCGCGTGGAGACGCGTCTTCCGACACCTCGCCCGTGCGTCTAGCTGAAATAGAAGTTTGCAAACATTGAATTTTTCGTTGTTCTAAGCAATATCAGTACCTACGAAATCCACCTAACCGATACAAAATTCCCTATACTTCGAAATATCTTTGCAACCAGGTGTCGCATTTCGAAGCTGTTTTCAGCTGAATCGCTTGTATTTAGGTACCTTTAGACTATTTTGACTGAAAGAATTGACAAAACGCGAAAAAATTTTCATTTTTCGCCATTAACATAGAAAAATTCAGAACATTTTTGTACTGAACCACATTTTTATTTTTATCTCAAAATTCTTACTGTGAACCCTGTTTTTATTAGTTTAAATAGCAACTTACCTGCCTTACCTGTATTCTGGCGAGCGTTCCGCGAGCTGGAGTCTCGTTCGGTGGAGATATTAGAGGTTTTTTCAAAATTTTCCGTGAAAAATCACGTTTTTGGACCATAATTTTCGATTTTCCTTCTGCAAAAACTAAAGTAACGCCGTAGTAAGCTGGCCCGCGTGGAGACGCGTCTTCCGACACCTCGCCCGTGCGTCTAGCTGAAATAGAAGTTTGCAAACATTGAATTTTTCGTTGTTCTAAGCAATATCAGTACCTACGAAATCCACCTAACCGATACAAAATTCCCTATACTTCGAAATATCTTTGCAACCAGGTGTCGCATTTCGAAGCTGTTTTCAGCTGAATCGCTTGTATTTAGGTACCTTTAGACTATTTTGACTGAAAGAATTGACAAAACGCGAAAAAATTTTCATTTTTCGCCATTAACATAGAAAAATTCAGAACATTTTTGTACTGAACCACATTTTTATTTTTATCTCAAAATTCTTACTGTGAACCCTGTTTTTATTAGTTTAAATAGCAACTTACCTGCCTTACCTGTATTCTGGCGAGCGTTCCGCGAGCTGGAGTCTCGTTCGGTGGAGATATTAGAGGTTTTTTCAAAATTTTCCGTGAAAAATCACGTTTTTGGACCATAATTTTCGATTTTCCTTCTGCAAAAACTAAAGTAACGCCGTAGTAAGCTGGCCCGCGTGGAGACGCGTCTTCCGACACCTCGCCCGTGCGTCTAGCTGAAATAGAAGTTTGCAAACATTGAATTTTTCGTTGTTCTAAGCAATATCAGTACCTACGAAATCCACCTAACCGATACAAAATTCCCTATACTTCGAAATATCTTTGCAATCAGGTGTCGCATTTCGAAGCTGTTTTCAGCTGAATCGCTTGTATTTAGGTACCTTTAGACTATTTTGACTGAAAGAATTGACAAAACGCGAAAAAATTTTCATTTTTCGCCATTAACATAGAAAAATTCAGAACATTTTTGTACTGAACCACATTTTTATTTTTATCTCAAAATTCTTACTGTGAACCCTGTTTTTATTAGTTTAAATAGCAACTTACCTGCCTTACCTGTATTCTGGCGAGCGTTCCGCGAGCTGGAGTCTCGTTCGGTGGAGATATTAGAGGTTTTTTCAAAATTTTCCGTGAAAAATCACGTTTTTGGACCATAATTTTCGATTTTCCTTCTGCAAAAACTAAAGTAACGCCGTAGTAAGCTGGCCCGCGTGGAGACGCGTCTTCCGACACCTCGCCCGTGCGTCTAGCTGAAATAGAAGTTTGCAAACATTGAATTTTTCGTTGTTCTAAGCAATATCAGTACCTACGAAATCCACCTAACCGATACAAAATTCCCTATACTTCGAAATATCTTTGCAACCAGGTGTCGCATTTCGAAGCTGTTTTCAGCTGAATCGCTTGTATTTAGGTACCTTTAGACTATTTTGACTGAAAGAATTGACAAAACGCGAAAAAATTTTCATTTTTCGCCATTAACATAGAAAAATTCAGAACATTTTTGTACTGAACCACATTTTTATTTTTATCTCAAAATTCTTACTGTGAACCCTGTTTTTATTAGTTTAAATAGCAACTTACCTGCCTTACCTGTATTCTGGCGAGCGTTCCGCGAGCTGGAGTCTCGTTCGGTGGAGATATTAGAGGTTTTTTCAAAATTTTCCGTGAAAAATCACGTTTTTGGACCATAATTTTCGATTTTCCTTCTGCAAAAACTAAAGTAACGCCGTAGTAAGCTGGCCCGCGTGGAGACGCGTCTTCCGACACCTCGCCCGTGCGTCTAGCTGAAATAGAAGTTTGCAAACATTGAATTTTTCGTTGTTCTAAGCAATATCAGTACCTACGAAATCCACCTAACCGATACAAAATTCCCTATACTTCGAAATATCTTTGCAACCAGGTGTCGCATTTCGAAGCTGTTTTCAGCTGAATCGCTTGTATTTAGGTACCTTTAGACTATTTTGACTGAAAGAATTGACAAAACGCGAAAAAATTTTCATTTTTCGCCATTAACATAGAAAAATTCAGAACATTTTTGTACTGAACCACATTTTTATTTTTATCTCAAAATTCTTACTGTGAACCCTGTTTTTATTAGTTTAAATAGCAACTTACCTGCCTTACCTGTATTCTGGCGAGCGTTCCGCGAGCTGGAGTCTCGTTCGGTGGAGATATTAGAGGTTTTTTCAAAATTTTCCGTGAAAAATCACGTTTTTGGACCATAATTTTCGATTTTCCTTCTGCAAAAACTAAAGTAACGCCGTAGTAAGCTGGCCCGCGTGGAGACGCGTCTTCCGACACCTCGCCCGTGCGTCTAGCTGAAATAGAAGTTTGCAAACATTGAATTTTTCGTTGTTCTAAGCAATATCAGTACCTACGAAATCCACCTAACCGATACAAAATTCCCTATACTTCGAAATATCTTTGCAACCAGGTGTCGCATTTCGAAGCTGTTTTCAGCTGAATCGCTTGTATTTAGGTACCTTTAGACTATTTTGACTGAAAGAATTGACAAAACGCGAAAAAATTTTCATTTTTCGCCATTAACATAGAAAAATTCAGAACATTTTTGTACTGAACCACATTTTTATTTTTATCTCAAAATTCTTACTGTGAACCCTGTTTTTATTAGTTTAAATAGCAACTTACCTGCCTTACCTGTATTCTGGCGAGCGTTCCGCGAGCTGGAGTCTCGTTCGGTGGAGATATTAGAGGTTTTTTCAAAATTTTCCGTGAAAAATCACGTTTTTGGACCATAATTTTCGATTTTCCTTCTGCAAAAACTAAAGTAACGCCGTAGTAAGCTGGCCCGCGTGGAGACGCGTCTTCCGACACCTCGCCCGTGCGTCTAGCTGAAATAGAAGTTTGCAAACATTGAATTTTTCGTTGTTCTAAGCAATATCAGTACCTACGAAATCCACCTAACCGATACAAAATTCCCTATACTTCGAAATATCTTTGCAACCAGGTGTCGCATTTCGAAGCTGTTTTCAGCTGAATCGCTTGTATTTAGGTACCTTTAGACTATTTTGACTGAAAGAATTGACAAAACGCGAAAAAATTTTCATTTTTCGCCATTAACATAGAAAAATTCAGAACATTTTTGTACTGAACCACATTTTTATTTTTATCTCAAAATTCTTACTGTGAACCCTGTTTTTATTAGTTTAAATAGCAACTTACCTGCCTTACCTGTATTCTGGCGAGCGTTCCGCGAGCTGGAGTCTCGTTCGGTGGAGATATTAGAGGTTTTTTCAAAATTTTCCGTGAAAAATCACGTTTTTGGACCATAATTTTCGATTTTCCTTCTGCAAAAACTAAAGTAACGCCGTAGTAAGCTGGCCCGCGTGGAGACGCGTCTTCCGACACCTCGCCCGTGCGTCTAGCTGAAATAGAAGTTTGCAAACATTGAATTTTTCGTTGTTCTAAGCAATATCAGTACCTACGAAATCCACCTAACCGATACAAAATTCCCTATACTTCGAAATATCTTTGCAATCAGGTGTCGCATTTCGAAGCTGTTTTCAGCTGAATCGCTTGTATTTAGGTACCTTTAGACTATTTTGACTGAAAGAATTGACAAAACGCGAAAAAATTTTCATTTTTCGCCATTAACATAGAAAAATTCAGAACATTTTTGTACTGAACCACATTTTTATTTTTATCTCAAAATTCTTACTGTGAACCCTGTTTTTATTAGTTTAAATAGCAACTTACCTGCCTTACCTGTATTCTGGCGAGCGTTCCGCGAGCTGGAGTCTCGTTCGGTGGAGATATTAGAGGTTTTTTCAAAATTTTCCGTGAAAAATCACGTTTTTGGACCATAATTTTCGATTTTCCTTCTGCAAAAACTAAAGTAACGCCGTAGTAAGCTGGCCCGCGTGGAGACGCGTCTTCCGACACCTCGCCCGTGCGTCTAGCTGAAATAGAAGTTTGCAAACATTGAATTTTTCGTTGTTCTAAGCAATATCAGTACCTACGAAATCCACCTAACCGATACAAAATTCCCTATACTTCGAAATATCTTTGCAATCAGGTGTCGCATTTCGAAGCTGTTTTCAGCTGAATCGCTTGTATTTAGGTACCTTTAGACTATTTTGACTGAAAGAATTGACAAAACGCGAAAAAATTTTCATTTTTCGCCATTAACATAGAAAAATTCAGAACATTTTTGTACTGAACCACATTTTTATTTTTATCTCAAAATTCTTACTGTGAACCCTGTTTTTATTAGTTTAAATAGCAACTTACCTGCCTTACCTGTATTCTGGCGAGCGTTCCGCGAGCTGGAGTCTCGTTCGGTGGAGATATTAGAGGTTTTTTCAAAATTTTCCGTGAAAAATCACGTTTTTGGACCATAATTTTCGATTTTCCTTCTGCAAAAACTAAAGTAACGCCGTAGTAAGCTGGCCCGCGTGGAGACGCGTCTTCCGACACCTCGCCCGTGCGTCTAGCTGAAATAGAAGTTTGCAAACATTGAATTTTTCGTTGTTCTAAGCAATATCAGTACCTACGAAATCCACCTAACCGATACAAAATTCCCTATACTTCGAAATATCTTTGCAACCAGGTGTCGCATTTCGAAGCTGTTTTCAGCTGAATCGCTTGTATTTAGGTACCTTTAGACTATTTTGACTGAAAGAATTGACAAAACGCGAAAAAATTTTCATTTTTCGCCATTAACATAGAAAAATTCAGAACATTTTTGTACTGAACCACATTTTTATTTTTATCTCAAAATTCTTACTGTGAACCCTGTTTTTATTAGTTTAAATAGCAACTTACCTGCCTTACCTGTATTCTGGCGAGCGTTCCGCGAGCTGGAGTCTCGTTCGGTGGAGATATTAGAGGTTTTTTCAAAATTTTCCGTGAAAAATCACGTTTTTGGACCATAATTTTCGATTTTCCTTCTGCAAAAACTAAAGTAACGCCGTAGTAAGCTGGCCCGCGTGGAGACGCGTCTTCCGACACCTCGCCCGTGCGTCTAGCTGAAATAGAAGTTTGCAAACATTGAATTTTTCGTTGTTCTAAGCAATATCAGTACCTACGAAATCCACCTAACCGATACAAAATTCCCTATACTTCGAAATATCTTTGCAATCAGGTGTCGCATTTCGAAGCTGTTTTCAGCTGAATCGCTTGTATTTAGGTACCTTTAGACTATTTTGACTGAAAGAATTGACAAAACGCGAAAAAATTTTCATTTTTCGCCATTAACATAGAAAAATTCAGAACATTTTTGTACTGAACCACATTTTTATTTTTATCTCAAAATTCTTACTGTGAACCCTGTTTTTATTAGTTTAAATAGCAACTTACCTGCCTTACCTGTATTCTGGCGAGCGTTCCGCGAGCTGGAGTCTCGTTCGGTGGAGATATTAGAGGTTTTTTCAAAATTTTCCGTGAAAAATCACGTTTTTGGACCATAATTTTCGATTTTCCTTCTGCAAAAACTAAAGTAACGCCGTAGTAAGCTGGCCCGCGTGGAGACGCGTCTTCCGACACCTCGCCCGTGCGTCTAGCTGAAATAGAAGTTTGCAAACATTGAATTTTTCGTTGTTCTAAGCAATATCAGTACCTACGAAATCCACCTAACCGATACAAAATTCCCTATACTTCGAAATATCTTTGCAATCAGGTGTCGCATTTCGAAGCTGTTTTCAGCTGAATCGCTTGTATTTAGGTACCTTTAGACTATTTTGACTGAAAGAATTGACAAAACGCGAAAAAATTTTCATTTTTCGCCATTAACATAGAAAAATTCAGAACATTTTTGTACTGAACCACATTTTTATTTTTATCTCAAAATTCTTACTGTGAACCCTGTTTTTATTAGTTTAAATAGCAACTTACCTGCCTTACCTGTATTCTGGCGAGCGTTCCGCGAGCTGGAGTCTCGTTCGGTGGAGATATTAGAGGTTTTTTCAAAATTTTCCGTGAAAAATCACGTTTTTGGACCATAATTTTCGATTTTCCTTCTGCAAAAACTAAAGTAACGCCGTAGTAAGCTGGCCCGCGTGGAGACGCGTCTTCCGACACCTCGCCCGTGCGTCTAGCTGAAATAGAAGTTTGCAAACATTGAATTTTTCGTTGTTCTAAGCAATATCAGTACCTACGAAATCCACCTAACCGATACAAAATTCCCTATACTTCGAAATATCTTTGCAACCAGGTGTCGCATTTCGAAGCTGTTTTCAGCTGAATCGCTTGTATTTAGGTACCTTTAGACTATTTTGACTGAAAGAATTGACAAAACGCGAAAAAATTTTCATTTTTCGCCATTAACATAGAAAAATTCAGAACATTTTTGTACTGAACCACATTTTTATTTTTATCTCAAAATTCTTACTGTGAACCCTGTTTTTATTAGTTTAAATAGCAACTTACCTGCCTTACCTGTATTCTGGCGAGCGTTCCGCGAGCTGGAGTCTCGTTCGGTGGAGATATTAGAGGTTTTTTCAAAATTTTCCGTGAAAAATCACGTTTTTGGACCATAATTTTCGATTTTCCTTCTGCAAAAACTAAAGTAACGCCGTAGTAAGCTGGCCCGCGTGGAGACGCGTCTTCCGACACCTCGCCCGTGCGTCTAGCTGAAATAGAAGTTTGCAAACATTGAATTTTTCGTTGTTCTAAGCAATATCAGTACCTACGAAATCCACCTAACCGATACAAAATTCCCTATACTTCGAAATATCTTTGCAATCAGGTGTCGCATTTCGAAGCTGTTTTCAGCTGAATCGCTTGTATTTAGGTACCTTTAGACTATTTTGACTGAAAGAATTGACAAAACGCGAAAAAATTTTCATTTTTCGCCATTAACATAGAAAAATTCAGAACATTTTTGTACTGAACCACATTTTTATTTTTATCTCAAAATTCTTACTGTGAACCCTGTTTTTATTAGTTTAAATAGCAACTTACCTGCCTTACCTGTATTCTGGCGAGCGTTCCGCGAGCTGGAGTCTCGTTCGGTGGAGATATTAGAGGTTTTTTCAAAATTTTCCGTGAAAAATCACGTTTTTGGACCATAATTTTCGATTTTCCTTCTGCAAAAACTAAAGTAACGCCGTAGTAAGCTGGCCCGCGTGGAGACGCGTCTTCCGACACCTCGCCCGTGCGTCTAGCTGAAATAGAAGTTTGCAAACATTGAATTTTTCGTTGTTCTAAGCAATATCAGTACCTACGAAATCCACCTAACCGATACAAAATTCCCTATACTTCGAAATATCTTTGCAACCAGGTGTCGCATTTCGAAGCTGTTTTCAGCTGAATCGCTTGTATTTAGGTACCTTTAGACTATTTTGACTGAAAGGATTGACAAAACGCGAAAAAATTTTCATTTTTCGCCATTAACATAGAAAAATTCAGAACATTTTTGTACTGAACCACATTTTTATTTTTATCTCAAAATTCTTACTGTGAACCCTGTTTTTATTAGTTTAAATAGCAACTTACCTGCCTTACCTGTATTCTGGCGAGCGTTCCGCGAGCTGGAGTCTCGTTCGGTGGAGATATTAGAGGTTTTTTCAAAATTTTCCGTGAAAAATCACGTTTTTGGACCATAATTTTCGATTTTCCTTCTGCAAAAACTAAAGTAACGCCGTAGTAAGCTGGCCCGCGTGGAGACGCGTCTTCCGACACCTCGCCCGTGCGTCTAGCTGAAATAGAAGTTTGCAAACATTGAATTTTTCGTTGTTCTAAGCAATATCAGTACCTACGAAATCCACCTAACCGATACAAAATTCCCTATACTTCGAAATATCTTTGCAACCAGGTGTCGCATTTCGAAGCTGTTTTCAGCTGAATCGCTTGTATTTAGGTACCTTTAGACTATTTTGACTGAAAGAATTGACAAAACGCGAAAAAATTTTCATTTTTCGCCATTAACATAGAAAAATTCAGAACATTTTTGTACTGAACCACATTTTTATTTTTATCTCAAAATTCTTACTGTGAACCCTGTTTTTATTAGTTTAAATAGCAACTTACCTGCCTTACCTGTATTCTGGCGAGCGTTCCGCGAGCTGGAGTCTCGTTCGGTGGAGATATTAGAGGTTTTTTCAAAATTTTCCGTGAAAAATCACGTTTTTGGACCATAATTTTCGATTTTCCTTCTGCAAAAACTAAAGTAACGCCGTAGTAAGCTGGCCCGCGTGGAGACGCGTCTTCCGACACCTCGCCCGTGCGTCTAGCTGAAATAGAAGTTTGCAAACATTGAATTTTTCGTTGTTCTAAGCAATATCAGTACCTACGAAATCCACCTAACCGATACAAAATTCCCTATACTTCGAAATATCTTTGCAACCAGGTGTCGCATTTCGAAGCTGTTTTCAGCTGAATCGCTTGTATTTAGGTACCTTTAGACTATTTTGACTGAAAGAATTGACAAAACGCGAAAAAATTTTCATTTTTCGCCATTAACATAGAAAAATTCAGAACATTTTTGTACTGAACCACATTTTTATTTTTATCTCAAAATTCTTACTGTGAACCCTGTTTTTATTAGTTTAAATAGCAACTTACCTGCCTTACCTGTATTCTGGCGAGCGTTCCGCGAGCTGGAGTCTCGTTCGGTGGAGATATTAGAGGTTTTTTCAAAATTTTCCGTGAAAAATCACGTTTTTGGACCATAATTTTCGATTTTCCTTCTGCAAAAACTAAAGTAACGCCGTAGTAAGCTGGCCCGCGTGGAGACGCGTCTTCCGACACCTCGCCCGTGCGTCTAGCTGAAATAGAAGTTTGCAAACATTGAATTTTTCGTTGTTCTAAGCAATATCAGTACCTACGAAATCCACCTAACCGATACAAAATTCCCTATACTTCGAAATATCTTTGCAATCAGGTGTCGCATTTCGAAGCTGTTTTCAGCTGAATCGCTTGTATTTAGGTACCTTTAGACTATTTTGACTGAAAGAATTGACAAAACGCGAAAAAATTTTCATTTTTCGCCATTAACATAGAAAAATTCAGAACATTTTTGTACTGAACCACATTTTTATTTTTATCTCAAAATTCTTACTGTGAACCCTGTTTTTATTAGTTTAAATAGCAACTTACCTGCCTTACCTGTATTCTGGCGAGCGTTCCGCGAGCTGGAGTCTCGTTCGGTGGAGATATTAGAGGTTTTTTCAAAATTTTCCGTGAAAAATCACGTTTTTGGACCATAATTTTCGATTTTCCTTCTGCAAAAACTAAAGTAACGCCGTAGTAAGCTGGCCCGCGTGGAGACGCGTCTTCCGACACCTCGCCCGTGCGTCTAGCTGAAATAGAAGTTTGCAAACATTGAATTTTTCGTTGTTCTAAGCAATATCAGTACCTACGAAATCCACCTAACCGATACAAAATTCCCTATACTTCGAAATATCTTTGCAACCAGGTGTCGCATTTCGAAGCTGTTTTCAGCTGAATCGCTTGTATTTAGGTACCTTTAGACTATTTTGACTGAAAGAATTGACAAAACGCGAAAAAATTTTCATTTTTCGCCATTAACATAGAAAAATTCAGAACATTTTTGTACTGAACCACATTTTTATTTTTATCTCAAAATTCTTACTGTGAACCCTGTTTTTATTAGTTTAAATAGCAACTTACCTGCCTTACCTGTATTCTGGCGAGCGTTCCGCGAGCTGGAGTCTCGTTCGGTGGAGATATTAGAGGTTTTTTCAAAATTTTCCGTGAAAAATCACGTTTTTGGACCATAATTTTCGATTTTCCTTCTGCAAAAACTAAAGTAACGCCGTAGTAAGCTGGCCCGCGTGGAGACGCGTCTTCCGACACCTCGCCCGTGCGTCTAGCTGAAATAGAAGTTTGCAAACATTGAATTTTTCGTTGTTCTAAGCAATATCAGTACCTACGAAATCCACCTAACCGATACAAAATTCCCTATACTTCGAAATATCTTTGCAACCAGGTGTCGCATTTCGAAGCTGTTTTCAGCTGAATCGCTTGTATTTAGGTACCTTTAGACTATTTTGACTGAAAGAATTGACAAAACGCGAAAAAATTTTCATTTTTCGCCATTAACATAGAAAAATTCAGAACATTTTTGTACTGAACCACATTTTTATTTTTATCTCAAAATTCTTACTGTGAACCCTGTTTTTATTAGTTTAAATAGCAACTTACCTGCCTTACCTGTATTCTGGCGAGCGTTCCGCGAGCTGGAGTCTCGTTCGGTGGAGATATTAGAGGTTTTTTCAAAATTTTCCGTGAAAAATCACGTTTTTGGACCATAATTTTCGATTTTCCTTCTGCAAAAACTAAAGTAACGCCGTAGTAAGCTGGCCCGCGTGGAGACGCGTCTTCCGACACCTCGCCCGTGCGTCTAGCTGAAATAGAAGTTTGCAAACATTGAATTTTTCGTTGTTCTAAGCAATATCAGTACCTACGAAATCCACCTAACCGATACAAAATTCCCTATACTTCGAAATATCTTTGCAACCAGGTGTCGCATTTCGAAGCTGTTTTCAGCTGAATCGCTTGTATTTAGGTACCTTTAGACTATTTTGACTGAAAGAATTGACAAAACGCGAAAAAATTTTCATTTTTCGCCATTAACATAGAAAAATTCAGAACATTTTTGTACTGAACCACATTTTTATTTTTATCTCAAAATTCTTACTGTGAACCCTGTTTTTATTAGTTTAAATAGCAACTTACCTGCCTTACCTGTATTCTGGCGAGCGTTCCGCGAGCTGGAGTCTCGTTCGGTGGAGATATTAGAGGTTTTTTCAAAATTTTCCGTGAAAAATCACGTTTTTGGACCATAATTTTCGATTTTCCTTCTGCAAAAACTAAAGTAACGCCGTAGTAAGCTGGCCCGCGTGGAGACGCGTCTTCCGACACCTCGCCCGTGCGTCTAGCTGAAATAGAAGTTTGCAAACATTGAATTTTTCGTTGTTCTAAGCAATATCAGTACCTACGAAATCCACCTAACCGATACAAAATTCCCTATACTTCGAAATATCTTTGCAACCAGGTGTCGCATTTCGAAGCTGTTTTCAGCTGAATCGCTTGTATTTAGGTACCTTTAGACTATTTTGACTGAAAGAATTGACAAAACGCGAAAAAATTTTCATTTTTCGCCATTAACATAGAAAAATTCAGAACATTTTTGTACTGAACCACATTTTTATTTTTATCTCAAAATTCTTACTGTGAACCCTGTTTTTATTAGTTTAAATAGCAACTTACCTGCCTTACCTGTATTCTGGCGAGCGTTCCGCGAGCTGGAGTCTCGTTCGGTGGAGATATTAGAGGTTTTTTCAAAATTTTCCGTGAAAAATCACGTTTTTGGACCATAATTTTCGATTTTCCTTCTGCAAAAACTAAAGTAACGCCGTAGTAAGCTGGCCCGCGTGGAGACGCGTCTTCCGACACCTCGCCCGTGCGTCTAGCTGAAATAGAAGTTTGCAAACATTGAATTTTTCGTTGTTCTAAGCAATATCAGTACCTACGAAATCCACCTAACCGATACAAAATTCCCTATACTTCGAAATATCTTTGCAACCAGGTGTCGCATTTCGAAGCTGTTTTCAGCTGAATCGCTTGTATTTAGGTACCTTTAGACTATTTTGACTGAAAGAATTGACAAAACGCGAAAAAATTTTCATTTTTCGCCATTAACATAGAAAAATTCAGAACATTTTTGTACTGAACCACATTTTTATTTTTATCTCAAAATTCTTACTGTGAACCCTGTTTTTATTAGTTTAAATAGCAACTTACCTGCCTTACCTGTATTCTGGCGAGCGTTCCGCGAGCTGGAGTCTCGTTCGGTGGAGATATTAGAGGTTTTTTCAAAATTTTCCGTGAAAAATCACGTTTTTGGACCATAATTTTCGATTTTCCTTCTGCAAAAACTAAAGTAACGCCGTAGTAAGCTGGCCCGCGTGGAGACGCGTCTTCCGACACCTCGCCCGTGCGTCTAGCTGAAATAGAAGTTTGCAAACATTGAATTTTTCGTTGTTCTAAGCAATATCAGTACCTACGAAATCCACCTAACCGATACAAAATTCCCTATACTTCGAAATATCTTTGCAACCAGGTGTCGCATTTCGAAGCTGTTTTCAGCTGAATCGCTTGTATTTAGGTACCTTTAGACTATTTTGACTGAAAGAATTGACAAAACGCGAAAAAATTTTCATTTTTCGCCATTAACATAGAAAAATTCAGAACATTTTTGTACTGAACCACATTTTTATTTTTATCTCAAAATTCTTACTGTGAACCCTGTTTTTATTAGTTTAAATAGCAACTTACCTGCCTTACCTGTATTCTGGCGAGCGTTCCGCGAGCTGGAGTCTCGTTCGGTGGAGATATTAGAGGTTTTTTCAAAATTTTCCGTGAAAAATCACGTTTTTGGACCATAATTTTCGATTTTCCTTCTGCAAAAACTAAAGTAACGCCGTAGTAAGCTGGCCCGCGTGGAGACGCGTCTTCCGACACCTCGCCCGTGCGTCTAGCTGAAATAGAAGTTTGCAAACATTGAATTTTTCGTTGTTCTAAGCAATATCAGTACCTACGAAATCCACCTAACCGATACAAAATTCCCTATACTTCGAAATATCTTTGCAACCAGGTGTCGCATTTCGAAGCTGTTTTCAGCTGAATCGCTTGTATTTAGGTACCTTTAGACTATTTTGACTGAAAGAATTGACAAAACGCGAAAAAATTTTCATTTTTCGCCATTAACATAGAAAAATTCAGAACATTTTTGTACTGAACCACATTTTTATTTTTATCTCAAAATTCTTACTGTGAACCCTGTTTTTATTAGTTTAAATAGCAACTTACCTGCCTTACCTGTATTCTGGCGAGCGTTCCGCGAGCTGGAGTCTCGTTCGGTGGAGATATTAGAGGTTTTTTCAAAATTTTCCGTGAAAAATCACGTTTTTGGACCATAATTTTCGATTTTCCTTCTGCAAAAACTAAAGTAACGCCGTAGTAAGCTGGCCCGCGTGGAGACGCGTCTTCCGACACCTCGCCCGTGCGTCTAGCTGAAATAGAAGTTTGCAAACATTGAATTTTTCGTTGTTCTAAGCAATATCAGTACCTACGAAATCCACCTAACCGATACAAAATTCCCTATACTTCGAAATATCTTTGCAACCAGGTGTCGCATTTCGAAGCTGTTTTCAGCTGAATCGCTTGTATTTAGGTACCTTTAGACTATTTTGACTGAAAGAATTGACAAAACGCGAAAAAATTTTCATTTTTCGCCATTAACATAGAAAAATTCAGAACATTTTTGTACTGAACCACATTTTTATTTTTATCTCAAAATTCTTACTGTGAACCCTGTTTTTATTAGTTTAAATAGCAACTTACCTGCCTTACCTGTATTCTGGCGAGCGTTCCGCGAGCTGGAGTCTCGTTCGGTGGAGATATTAGAGGTTTTTTCAAAATTTTCCGTGAAAAATCACGTTTTTGGACCATAATTTTCGATTTTCCTTCTGCAAAAACTAAAGTAACGCCGTAGTAAGCTGGCCCGCGTGGAGACGCGTCTTCCGACACCTCGCCCGTGCGTCTAGCTGAAATAGAAGTTTGCAAACATTGAATTTTTCGTTGTTCTAAGCAATATCAGTACCTACGAAATCCACCTAACCGATACAAAATTCCCTATACTTCGAAATATCTTTGCAACCAGGTGTCGCATTTCGAAGCTGTTTTCAGCTGAATCGCTTGTATTTAGGTACCTTTAGACTATTTTGACTGAAAGAATTGACAAAACGCGAAAAAATTTTCATTTTTCGCCATTAACATAGAAAAATTCAGAACATTTTTGTACTGAACCACATTTTTATTTTTATCTCAAAATTCTTACTGTGAACCCTGTTTTTATTAGTTTAAATAGCAACTTACCTGCCTTACCTGTATTCTGGCGAGCGTTCCGCGAGCTGGAGTCTCGTTCGGTGGAGATATTAGAGGTTTTTTCAAAATTTTCCGTGAAAAATCACGTTTTTGGACCATAATTTTCGATTTTCCTTCTGCAAAAACTAAAGTAACGCCGTAGTAAGCTGGCCCGCGTGGAGACGCGTCTTCCGACACCTCGCCCGTGCGTCTAGCTGAAATAGAAGTTTGCAAACATTGAATTTTTCGTTGTTCTAAGCAATATCAGTACCTACGAAATCCACCTAACCGATACAAAATTCCCTATACTTCGAAATATCTTTGCAACCAGGTGTCGCATTTCGAAGCTGTTTTCAGCTGAATCGCTTGTATTTAGGTACCTTTAGACTATTTTGACTGAAAGAATTGACAAAACGCGAAAAAATTTTCATTTTTCGCCATTAACATAGAAAAATTCAGAACATTTTTGTACTGAACCACATTTTTATTTTTATCTCAAAATTCTTACTGTGAACCCTGTTTTTATTAGTTTAAATAGCAACTTACCTGCCTTACCTGTATTCTGGCGAGCGTTCCGCGAGCTGGAGTCTCGTTCGGTGGAGATATTAGAGGTTTTTTCAAAATTTTCCGTGAAAAATCACGTTTTTGGACCATAATTTTCGATTTTCCTTCTGCAAAAACTAAAGTAACGCCGTAGTAAGCTGGCCCGCGTGGAGACGCGTCTTCCGACACCTCGCCCGTGCGTCTAGCTGAAATAGAAGTTTGCAAACATTGAATTTTTCGTTGTTCTAAGCAATATCAGTACCTACGAAATCCACCTAACCGATACAAAATTCCCTATACTTCGAAATATCTTTGCAACCAGGTGTCGCATTTCGAAGCTGTTTTCAGCTGAATCGCTTGTATTTAGGTACCTTTAGACTATTTTGACTGAAAGAATTGACAAAACGCGAAAAAATTTTCATTTTTCGCCATTAACATAGAAAAATTCAGAACATTTTTGTACTGAACCACATTTTTATTTTTATCTCAAAATTCTTACTGTGAACCCTGTTTTTATTAGTTTAAATAGCAACTTACCTGCCTTACCTGTATTCTGGCGAGCGTTCCGCGAGCTGGAGTCTCGTTCGGTGGAGATATTAGAGGTTTTTTCAAAATTTTCCGTGAAAAATCACGTTTTTGGACCATAATTTTCGATTTTCCTTCTGCAAAAACTAAAGTAACGCCGTAGTAAGCTGGCCCGCGTGGAGACGCGTCTTCCGACACCTCGCCCGTGCGTCTAGCTGAAATAGAAGTTTGCAAACATTGAATTTTTCGTTGTTCTAAGCAATATCAGTACCTACGAAATCCACCTAACCGATACAAAATTCCCTATACTTCGAAATATCTTTGCAACCAGGTGTCGCATTTCGAAGCTGTTTTCAGCTGAATCGCTTGTATTTAGGTACCTTTAGACTATTTTGACTGAAAGAATTGACAAAACGCGAAAAAATTTTCATTTTTCGCCATTAACATAGAAAAATTCAGAACATTTTTGTACTGAACCACATTTTTATTTTTATCTCAAAATTCTTACTGTGAACCCTGTTTTTATTAGTTTAAATAGCAACTTACCTGCCTTACCTGTATTCTGGCGAGCGTTCCGCGAGCTGGAGTCTCGTTCGGTGGAGATATTAGAGGTTTTTTCAAAATTTTCCGTGAAAAATCACGTTTTTGGACCATAATTTTCGATTTTCCTTCTGCAAAAACTAAAGTAACGCCGTAGTAAGCTGGCCCGCGTGGAGACGCGTCTTCCGACACCTCGCCCGTGCGTCTAGCTGAAATAGAAGTTTGCAAACATTGAATTTTTCGTTGTTCTAAGCAATATCAGTACCTACGAAATCCACCTAACCGATACAAAATTCCCTATACTTCGAAATATCTTTGCAACCAGGTGTCGCATTTCGAAGCTGTTTTCAGCTGAATCGCTTGTATTTAGGTACCTTTAGACTATTTTGACTGAAAGAATTGACAAAACGCGAAAAAATTTTCATTTTTCGCCATTAACATAGAAAAATTCAGAACATTTTTGTACTGAACCACATTTTTATTTTTATCTCAAAATTCTTACTGTGAACCCTGTTTTTATTAGTTTAAATAGCAACTTACCTGCCTTACCTGTATTCTGGCGAGCGTTCCGCGAGCTGGAGTCTCGTTCGGTGGAGATATTAGAGGTTTTTTCAAAATTTTCCGTGAAAAATCACGTTTTTGGACCATAATTTTCGATTTTCCTTCTGCAAAAACTAAAGTAACGCCGTAGTAAGCTGGCCCGCGTGGAGACGCGTCTTCCGACACCTCGCCCGTGCGTCTAGCTGAAATAGAAGTTTGCAAACATTGAATTTTTCGTTGTTCTAAGCAATATCAGTACCTACGAAATCCACCTAACCGATACAAAATTCCCTATACTTCGAAATATCTTTGCAACCAGGTGTCGCATTTCGAAGCTGTTTTCAGCTGAATCGCTTGTATTTAGGTACCTTTAGACTATTTTGACTGAAAGAATTGACAAAACGCGAAAAAATTTTCATTTTTCGCCATTAACATAGAAAAATTCAGAACATTTTTGTACTGAACCACATTTTTATTTTTATCTCAAAATTCTTACTGTGAACCCTGTTTTTATTAGTTTAAATAGCAACTTACCTGCCTTACCTGTATTCTGGCGAGCGTTCCGCGAGCTGGAGTCTCGTTCGGTGGAGATATTAGAGGTTTTTTCAAAATTTTCCGTGAAAAATCACGTTTTTGGACCATAATTTTCGATTTTCCTTCTGCAAAAACTAAAGTAACGCCGTAGTAAGCTGGCCCGCGTGGAGACGCGTCTTCCGACACCTCGCCCGTGCGTCTAGCTGAAATAGAAGTTTGCAAACATTGAATTTTTCGTTGTTCTAAGCAATATCAGTACCTACGAAATCCACCTAACCGATACAAAATTCCCTATACTTCGAAATATCTTTGCAACCAGGTGTCGCATTTCGAAGCTGTTTTCAGCTGAATCGCTTGTATTTAGGTACCTTTAGACTATTTTGACTGAAAGAATTGACAAAACGCGAAAAAATTTTCATTTTTCGCCATTAACATAGAAAAATTCAGAACATTTTTGTACTGAACCACATTTTTATTTTTATCTCAAAATTCTTACTGTGAACCCTGTTTTTATTAGTTTAAATAGCAACTTACCTGCCTTACCTGTATTCTGGCGAGCGTTCCGCGAGCTGGAGTCTCGTTCGGTGGAGATATTAGAGGTTTTTTCAAAATTTTCCGTGAAAAATCACGTTTTTGGACCATAATTTTCGATTTTCCTTCTGCAAAAACTAAAGTAACGCCGTAGTAAGCTGGCCCGCGTGGAGACGCGTCTTCCGACACCTCGCCCGTGCGTCTAGCTGAAATAAAATTTTGCCCACCCACCCACCCTTGGGTTATATAAAACAGGTACACAACAGTATTGAGCAAAAATTTTTATTGAACCATTCAGCTTTTCCAGCGTTTCAATTTTATTAGGTAGTCAAAATAAGGAAATTGACGTTGCTTATTTCAAAGTATCATCCCGTGAAAACATTTTATTATTAATTGACTTGACCGAGCCCGCTATTAGGCTAGTTCTTATATTATATTGTTATATTTTATTACTTGCTGATCCCCCCTTTACAGGGATTTAGTATTGCTACTCTTGTCCCCTGACTATCTAGTCGTTCTGCTTTGCTCTTCTTGTGATCGTGAAAAATGTTCGGCTTCAGAACTCCTGTGAGCAAAGCAAAGATCTCGGAGGAGGGCTCAGATACTGAGAGGCCAAGAATGGCACAGCCTGGCCCATCGGTTAGGCGTAGTATCGGGGAGTGGGAGGCAGACAGACCATCTGGACGGCCCCTCAAAACACCGACGCCTCCGAAAAGGGCCCCAGTGTCCTCCCCTCCCAAACTTAAGTCTAAACCAACGCTCGCTCATCGGAGTAATTTGGATGGAACAAAACAGCCGGAGAGTACCGAACCCAACTCGCCACACGAAGTGCTACCCGTGAGGTACTTAAATAGAACCACGGAGGCAAAGGCGTGCCTACAAAAAGCAAAGCTGCAACTACAAGCCTCACGAAATCTCAAAAAAGAGATAAAAGACGAGATCACGAAGGCGGTCGAGAGGCTTTACCAGCTCGTCAAAGAGGCGGAGGGTGAAAAAGAAAGAGGAGCAGTGGTAGTAGAACAACAGGAAACCCTAAAGGAGCCTAAGTCGACCTTGGAGCAACCGACAGAGCTGATGAAGAGCCTTGTGGAAGGCCTTCAGCAGCACAAACATTCACTGCTTGAGTGCCAGCAGCACACTCAGGCTCTGTCGGAGCAGCTCCGGCTAAGCCCTCGCTTCGTTGCAAACCAAGGCCCCACGTTCGCGGAAGTCGCCGCCGGCCCGAAGCCGTATATCCGAGAACCTCTTCACTCAGTAGTTGTATCATCTGTGAATGATCAAGACACGAGTGAAGAGGTTATCGAGAAGCTCAGGACGGCGGTTGATGCGCGAAACGAGGGCACCAGGGTGGAGCGGCTGCGCAAGGTTAAAGACCAGAAGGTGGTTGTCGGGTTCAAGACCAAGGAGGAGCTTGCCAAGGTGACCGCACGGATCCGTAAAGCCGGCAATCTGGTGGCAGAAGAGGTCAGGAACAAAGACCCACTTGTCATTGTCAAGGATGTCCTCTCCTGCCACACAAATGTGGAGGTTGTAGAAGCCTTGCAGAGACAGAACGCCCACCTGATAGGGGACATTCCTGCGGGTGATGTGAGGTTGGGGGTGAAGTACCGTCGAAAGACGAGGAACCCCCACATGTGCCACGTCATCCTGCAGGTGTCCCCTGCAGTATGGCAAAGACTGACTACGGCGGGTCGCGTGCACATCGACCTGCAGCGAGTGCGAGTGCAGGACCAGTCTCCACTGGTGCAGTGCACTCGCTGCCTGTGTTTTGGCCACAGCCGGAAGCTGTGCACAAAGCCCGCCGACCTCTGCACCCACTGCGGTGACCCTCACTTACGGGCCGACTGCCCGACACGGCTGGCGGATGAGCCCCCAAATTGCCATAACTGCTTTTTGGCCAAATTGGAGCGCACTGACCACAACGCCTTCGACAGCGTGTGTCCGATACGCATCAAATGGGATGCGCTGGCACGCCTGTCAGTTGCTTATTGCTAAGGTGCAGCCAATGTTTCTCAGAATCAATAACCACAACGGTATTGCTAGCAAAATAAGGAGTAAAAAATTAAAAACTGTTTATATCTCTGAAAATGAAGTCACTAAAACCCCTGGAAAAGCAAATTGCAGCCAATTTCGTGAGAAATTGGCCCAATTAAATGCAGATGCCAAATATGATTCATTGGAAACTTGTAACAAACTTACCGTACCGTTGTGGTCAAATGACAACATCTTGAAAACTGCTGCACCATGCCAGAGAGCGCCGGCTGTCGAGCAAGACCTGAAAGAGAAAGGGAATAGTGAGCATGAGGCAATTAAAGCAAAAGCTAAGAACGGGCAACGCTTCAAAGGCGAGCAGCATAACTTACAAGCATCAGATTCGACATATTCGTGCCGAAATCAAAGCCAAAAAGATCGTGCTTTTGATATCATTGGACATAGAGGGAGCCTTCGATAACGCGTGGTGGCCAGCACTCAAAAGGCAGATGGTGGTCAAACACTGTCCAAAAAACATCTACGCTCTCGTCACCTCATACCTGGAAGACCGGAACATCAGGGTCAACTACGCCAGAGCGACTAGTGAGAAGGGTACCACGAAAGGATGCGTCCAGGGCTCAATTGCCGGACCGACGTTCTGGAACCTTATCCTAGACTCGCTCTTACACAAGATGGCTAGAATGGGGGTGTACTGCCAAGCCTTCGCAGACGACGTTGTCCTAGTTTTCTCGGACTTTACAGCCGGTCCCCTGCAGCAGTCAGCCAACGACACGCTAGACATAGTATCGGAATGGGGCGTCCAAAACAAGCTACGTTTCGCCGCGCACAAGACCAATGCGATGGTGTTAACGAGAAAGCTTAAGTACGACGTTCCGGTACTCCACATGTCGGGCACGCGGCTGAACCTGGTCGAAGAAGTCAAGCTGCTAGGTCTCACAATAGACTCTAAACTCACCTTCAACGCGCACGTGTCCGCAACCTGTAAAAAGGCTGCAGACATCTACAAGCAGCTGGCATGCGCGGCGAAGGTGACTTGGGGTCTCAACAGAGAGATAATTAGGACAATATACGTGTCGGTGATAGAGCCCATCGTGATGTATGCAGCGAGTGCGTGGGCCCCCGCAGCTGAGAAACTGATGACAAGGAATCAGTTTGACTCACTGCAGAGAGGTTTTGCGCAGAAGATCTGCAAAGCATACCGCACGGTGTCTCTAACATCGGCACTTATCCTGTCAGGCCAACTCCCCCTAGATCTCCGGGTAATCGAGGCCGCGACCCTTTTTAAGATCAAAAAGGGCCATTCCCTAGAGTTCATACCGCCGGGTCGTGAGCTGGAGTGCAACGTGCATCACTCCCAAAACCCCCACCCAGCGCTACTCACAACAACAGAGTATGCACGCCTAGAAGACTTGACTCCCGAAACTCTGGAAACCCACCAAGTAATCGGTCCCCAAATATACACCGACGGCAGCAAGATAGAGGGGAAGGTCGGAGCTGCCCTGACCTGGTGGGAAAACGGAAAGGAGTCCAAGTCCAGCACCTTCGGCCTGGAGCCTCACAACACAGTCTTCCAATCGGAAATGTACGCTCTCTTCAGGGCTGTCAGGATGGTCAGAGAGTCCGGAGAGACTTCCGTAAGCATTTTAAGTGACTCTAGATCGTCACTTGACCTGCTGAGGAGTCCGTCTGTCACTCACCACCTGGCACTCCAAATCAAGAGATGCGTCCGCAAGATCCGAGAAGAGGGCAGAGAAGTGAAGCTCTTTTGGCTCAGGGCCCACGTGGGAACCGCCGGGAATGAAAGAGCGGACGAGCTAGCCAAGGAGGCAGCCCTAACCAAGGAGACAGCAGACTATAACAAGGTCCCCGTATCGTTCGTGAGGAGGAAAATACGGGAGGGGACTATCAGAAAGTGGCAGGCGCGATACGAGTCCTCGAGTACAGGAGCGGTCACAAAAGTGTTCTTTCCAGACGTCCTAGCGGCGAAAAGAACACTCAGAGACACAGTCCTCTCACCGGTTCATGTACAAGTCCTAACAGGACACGGAGGATTCTCAGCGTACCTCCACCGCTTCCATCTCAAAGATAGTCCCTCATGCGTCTGTGACCCTAGCTGCGAAGAAACAGTCTGGCACCTGCTCTTCGAATGCCCAAGGTTTAGTCACGAAAGAATGGAGCTGGAAGTGAAGATCGAAATCCAGCTAAGCCAGTCCACACTCCAAACCATCATGGGGAGACCGGCTACCAGGAACCCATTCTTGGCATTCGCGAGTAAAGTCGCCACTGTAGCAGCAGGGGCCAACAAAACGGACACAACCTTGCATAGTCGAAACCGACTACCACCTGTCACTACCACACCAACAACAATCACGACAACCACAACCATTACAGCAACTACAACAATCACAACACAAACAACAATGACAAACACACAAAACACAATAGGAACATCACTCACCACAACACAAACTACACGCACAAACACCAACGAACAACCACCACCCGCGGCAGCAGCAATACCAGAAGCCAGCCTACATCCAGCCCCTAACATCATGCCCGTCACGCAATTCCTGGCATGTGGAGGAGATGGAGTCCCCGGCGTCAGGCTGCGAGGCGTCCCCCTATTTATGAACAGGGAAGGCGAAAGGTTAGGCATATGCTTCTGCATCGGCTCAAGCCGAGCTAGGGCCCGTATACCAATATCACCAGGCCTTGCCGCCTTGATCAACGGAAGCACCGCGAAAACCACCATGAAGGGCAGCAAGTACGCTGCACTGCCTCAAGTGGAAGTAGCCACTCTCCGATGCCGTATATTGCGATCCAAAGGAAAGACGATCGCACTATTCGAGTGGGGAGAGGAGACTCCATTCGCTCAGGCAAGCGCGTTGCTTCAGGGGATCAGGGAGGCAGGGGAACATACGGCAGTCTCAGCCCGTACAATAAGTATTGACGCAATGATAGTCGGAGGAGCTAGAGGCAACGTCGTAGACCGTTTCGGCTGTTTGAAAGCCTCAGAACAACACGAGGTCGTTGTCTATGAAGACAGAGGGGAATCTCTGAGTTTCCTCAAAGCCCCCGGACAACCAACAGCCAAGACGACGAACCCCACAACAAGTCCGACTACTCTAAGCGGTTCTGAGAGGGCCCAGCAGAAGGCAGCCGCCGAAAAAGCTGCAAAGGAGCAGCGCAAGACTATCAGCCCTGAAGACCAGGCTAAGTCGAGGAGTCGCCTGAAAGCCATCGGCACTTTCCTCAGTGCACTGCTCCCAAGCACCAGTAATGCATCACAATCGCACAAACTGGAAGCAGCAGTGGAGAGGTTCTTCCAAAAGAATCCACATAAACCATCACCGCCAAAGCCAGTGCCTACCAGAGCCGACAAAGGGCAAGTCAGCCCGCCGACCCTCGCAGTAAACTCGGGCACCACGGACCACGTAAAGAGTGCCTTCCTTGAGTATGTTGCAATTGTGAGAGCGACTAGAGAGGTCAATCTCAGAACATGCGGCAAGATCTTACAGACCTTCCAGAGAGACACGGAAGGACTGTTAAGAGTATTACTCAAGGAAGCAGAGGCAGCAGTGTACGACAACGTCACTTCTCAGGTCGTCAAAGGAGAAATGACGGGTTCGTACATGGCAGCCTACAGCGCGAAGAGTGGATTCGTGGCCCTGGACGAGGAGGAAACGGAGCGCTCAGGCAAACTGAAATTCAACGTGCCAAACGACGACCCGATAGTGGTTACCGCCAAATGTACCAAAATCATGCTGGACGATAAGATCCTTGAAATGGCACAGTCCATTCTAGGGACTTCGGACACTCCAGTATCGAGGGAAAGTTGGGCGGTACCCAATATCGAGTGGGTTAACGGAGTCCCGGGTTGTGGCAAGACAACCTGGGTGGTGAAGCACTTCGATGAGGAGAAGGACGTCGTAGCCACCACGACGACCGAAGCTGCCAAAGATCTCAGGGAGAAGCTTGCGCACCGCTTAGGAGATCGAGTAAAGACAAAGGTGCGCACTATGGCCTCAATCTTAGCCAACGGGTTCAAAACGCAAGACCGATGTTACCGTCTCACGGTAGACGAGGCATTAATGAACCATTTTGGGGCCATAGTAATGGCAGTGAAGTTGTCAGGAGCAAGCGAGGTTGTCCTCATCGGAGACGTGAACCAGCTTCCATATCTGGATAGAGAGAACCTATTCGTTCTAAGGTATACCCGTCCAAATCTGGTGGCTGGCATCACCCGGGAGCTGCTTTGCACACACCGCAACCCGATGGATGTGGCTCTTGCACTGAGCGAGATATACTCTGGTATATACTCCTCCAAGTCGACGCTGTCGCGGGTCCACTCCCTGAGGGTGGAAGGTTACACAGGAGCGCAGATACCCAAAACTGCCCAAAACACCCTGTTCCTGGTTCATACGCAGGAGGAAAAAGCCTCTCTTATGAACCAGGGATATGGGTCCGGCGAAGGGTCGCGTACCTTAACCATACACGAGGCTCAGGGGTTGACCTACGACAGCGTAATCATCATCAACACCAAGTCCAGGAGGCTCCAAATCCATGACAGCATCTCCCATGCGGTAGTGGCGGTGTCGAGACATACTGTCAGTTGCGTCTATTACTCCGACGACGCCGACGACGCCATAGGCCGTTTCGCAAAGAGAGCTATGGATGCGCCGACTAAAGCCGTCATCGACTACAACTTGAAGACGGCCATGCAGCATCGAGACGTAGTAGTCATGGAAGCCTTGCTCCGGTTAGCGAAGTCCCTGGTCAGCAGACACCGAATTAACACCTGAATTCACAACTAACAAGTCCCACCCAAACTCCAAACCCAAACAAACCCACCAAGGATCACTCACACTAACACCCCCTATAAAACCAAATTGTAAAACTGCATGGCAGAGTGAATCTGTCATACTCGCGTAACTGTCAAGCCGATGGTGGCGCTGCGTATCCGGTCGTTAAGTTCCCTCAAAAATGGTTGAGCTAAGCGGCGCGGATGCGTACGTCATTTCCGTGAACGGAAGCCATCGGTGGGGCTGGGCGGTTCATACTGCCATGCAGTCTTCCCACAAAAAAAAAAAAGTGTAGTAACGTAAAATTAAATAGTATATCAACAAAAAACAATCAGTAAATTGTAAAATAAAACAACAAAATTAATATTAATATCAAATAATAATGCCTGTGTAAAATTGTAATATTATAGTATCAAAAAAAAAAAAAAAGTATATATATATTTATGCATGTGCATGTAAATAAAAAATATATATTAAAAAAAAAATATATAAAAAAAAAAAAAAAAAAAAAAAAAAAAAAAAAAAAAAAAAAATAAGATGGACTCACGTAGTATTAAGTTTAGAAATAACCTAGAAATAAGTGTCCGACGTAGGAGTTTAATAACTGTAATTATACTTAAAAACCTGTAAACAAAAATCATCAATGTAAACAAAGGCGCGGACCACCATGTCTGCGGTAAAAAACTCACAATAAAAAAAAAAAAAAAAAAAAAAAAACCTAACCTAACCTAACCTAACCTAACCTAACCTTTTTTTTTTTTTTTTTTTTTTTTGATCTCGAGGTGGAAATCCTCATGGATGTCCTCCGCCCTGGGGTGGGCAGAGGGGTCTGTCAGACTCTTACTGACTAAAACCACCCCGGTGTTCCGTCCCACACCTACGTCGGAGACCACGGGAACCAATATGTCTTCCGCGATCCCCGACTGGTGCCGGCCCGCCATTGCGGGCCTCCTCACGTTGGGGGGGAGTGAGGTGTTAAACTCCCCCCCATACATCACAGAGAGGCGCGCGTGGAACACTACGCGCCACCATCTCGGGTCCTAAGGAATAGGGGGCGACGGATGTCCCCAGATCCGTCGCCCCTGGACCCATTTAGGGGGGCTGGAAGAGGGCGTTGTCCGCCCTCCGCCGACGCCCGGTGCGCCTGCTGCGGGCTGGGTGAGCGGAAGATATCTCCCGCTCCCTTTCCGCAGCCTCCTTCTGCGACATTACTGTTTCGCAGAAGGATACCACCGCGTCCCAAGACTCCTCGCTACCGACCATGGACTCGACCACAGCCGGCAGCGATAGGTCGTTGCCGACTTCTGAGACGAGGGCACGACGCGGCTCCTCCCAAGCGGCACATTCTGCCAGCGTATGCCGCGCCGTGTCCTCCCGGCAGTCGACGCAGTGGTGACACCGGGCGTCCGGCTCCCTGTTTATGCGACACAGGTACTTCCCGAAGCAACCATGCCCCGAGAGCACCTGCGTCGTCCGAAACGACAGGGAGCCGTGCCTCCTCCCGAGCCAGTTCCCGAGTACTGGCCGGACCGCCTCGACGGTGGCGAGGCCGGCGGTAGGGCGTGAAAGCCTATCCTGCCAGCTCGCCACCAGGGCTGCGCGGAGCTGCGACCGACGAAGCTCCATGTGGCGCTCCGTCAGTCGCTCGTCCCGCTCCCGCGCTTCCTCGCGCCACCGATACAGTGACGCGAGTACTTTCGCCTCGAGGTCCCATGGTGGGGATCCAGCCAGCACACAGGCTGCCTCGTAGGAGATCGTGCGATATCCCCTGATGACTCTGACAGCCATAGCACGCTGCGGTCTTCGCAGAACAGCGATGCTGCCGGCCGTCAGGTCAGCCGCCCAAATTGGGGCCCCATACAGGGCCATGGATCGCACGATCCCCACGTAGAGCCGCCTACATGCGACGCTCGGGCCCCCCAGATTGGGAAGCAGCGTTGACAGCGCCCCAGCCGCGCCCATCAACTTAGGCGCCAGCCGCCGGAAGTGGGGGCCAAAGTCCCACCGGCTGTCGAGCACCAATCCCAGATATTTCATGGTGGACTCGACAGCGATCCGACACCCCCCGACCACGATGTGTGATCCGGCCGGCGGCGCCCGCCGGGGGCCATGAAAGACCATGGCCTCCGACTTGTTGAGGGCCACCTCCAGGCAACCTAACCTAACCTAACCTAACCTAACCTAACCTAACCTAACCCGAAATATCTTTGCAACCAGGTGTCGCATTTCGAAGCTGTTTTCAGCTGAATCGCTTGTATTTAGGTACCCTTTGACTATTTTGACTGAAAGAATTGACGAAACGCGAAAAAATTTTCATTTTTCGCCATTAACATAGAAAAATTCAGAACATTTTTGTACTGAACCACATTTTTATTTTTATCTCAAAATTCCTACTGTGAACCCTGTTTTTATTAGTTTAAATAGCAACTTACCTGCCTTACCTGTATTCTGGCGAGCGTTCCGCGAGCTGGAGTCCTGTTCGGTGGAGTTATTAGAAGTTTTTCAAAAATTTTCCGTTAAAAATCACGTTTTTGGACCCTAATTTTAAATTTTCCTTCCGTGAAAACTAAAGTAACGCCGTAGTTAGCTGGCCCGCGCGGAGACGCGTCTCTGGACACCTCGCCCGTGCGTCTAGCTCAAATAAAAGTTTGCAAACATTGAATTTTTCATTGTTCTAAGCAATATCAGTACCTACGAAATCCACCTAACCGATACAAAATTCCCTATACTTCGAAATATCTTTGCAACCAGGTGTCGCATTTCGAAGCTGTTTTCAGCTGAATCGCTTGTATTTAGGTACCCTTTGACTATTTTGACTGAAAGAATTGACGAAACGCGAAAAAATTTTCATTTTTCGCCATTAACATAGAAAAATTCAGAACATTTTTGTACTGAACCACATTTTTATTTTTATCTCAAAATTCCTACTGTGAACCCTGTTTTTATTAGTTTAAATAGCAACTTACCTGCCTTACCTGTATTCTGGCGAGCGTTCCGCGAGCTGGAGTCCTGTTCGGTGGAGTTATTAGAAGTTTTTCAAAAATTTTCCGTTAAAAATCACGTTTTTGGACCCTAATTTTAAATTTTCCTTCCGTGAAAACTAAAGTAACGCCGTAGTTAGCTGGCCCGCGCGGAGACGCGTCTCTGGACACCTCGCCCGTGCGTCTAGCTCAAATAAAAGTTTGCAAACATTGAATTTTTCATTGTTCTAAGCAATATCAGTACCTACGAAATCCACCTAACCGATACAAAATTCCCTATACTTCGAAATATCTTTGCAACCAGGTGTCGCATTTCGAAGCTGTTTTCAGCTGAATCGCTTGTATTTAGGTACCCTTTGACTATTTTGACTGAAAGAATTGACGAAACGCGAAAAAATTTTCATTTTTCGCCATTAACATAGAAAAATTCAGAACATTTTTGTACTGAACCACATTTTTATTTTTATCTCAAAATTCCTACTGTGAACCCTGTTTTTATTAGTTTAAATAGCAACTTACCTGCCTTACCTGTATTCTGGCGAGCGTTCCGCGAGCTGGAGTCCTGTTCGGTGGAGTTATTAGAAGTTTTTCAAAAATTTTCCGTTAAAAATCACGTTTTTGGACCCTAATTTTAAATTTTCCTTCCGTGAAAACTAAAGTAACGCCGTAGTTAGCTGGCCCGCGCGGAGACGCGTCTCTGGACACCTCGCCCGTGCGTCTAGCTCAAATAAAAGTTTGCAAACATTGAATTTTTCATTGTTCTAAGCAATATCAGTACCTACGAAATCCACCTAACCGATACAAAATTCCCTATACTTCGAAATATCTTTGCAACCAGGTGTCGCATTTCGAAGCTGTTTTCAGCTGAATCGCTTGTATTTAGGTACCCTTTGACTATTTTGACTGAAAGAATTGACGAAACGCGAAAAAATTTTCATTTTTCGCCATTAACATAGAAAAATTCAGAACATTTTTGTACTGAACCACATTTTTATTTTTATCTCAAAATTCCTACTGTGAACCCTGTTTTTATTAGTTTAAATAGCAACTTACCTGCCTTACCTGTATTCTGGCGAGCGTTCCGCGAGCTGGAGTCCTGTTCGGTGGAGTTATTAGAAGTTTTTCAAAAATTTTCCGTTAAAAATCACGTTTTTGGACCCTAATTTTAAATTTTCCTTCCGTGAAAACTAAAGTAACGCCGTAGTTAGCTGGCCCGCGCGGAGACGCGTCTCTGGACACCTCGCCCGTGCGTCTAGCTCAAATAAAAGTTTGCAAACATTGAATTTTTCATTGTTCTAAGCAATATCAGTACCTACGAAATCCACCTAACCGATACAAAATTGGGGTGCTTGGACAGGAAACCTCCTCGTGTGCCCGGGGGTTGGAGTTCCCTTATGGATACGTCCGGGGGGAAGGCCAATCTCCGGGACGGTGCACCCTGGGGTGCGGGCAAATACTCCCCATTGGGTACTTTGTGCCTAAGGGGAGTTTTGCCCGTATGCGAATGTCCTGTCGGAGGAACGCTCCACCGTGTGTCCCTCTGATCTTAGCAGAGGCGCACAGCGGTGGAGTTAGAGCGGGCTCGGTGTGCACTAACCTGCCGCCGGGCAGGCAAGAAGGAACGTACCCCTTCTGCCACCGTTAGTCTCGTAGCCCCGAAGATCGTCACGGTCATGTCTCTGACTTTTGACGGGGGTCGAGGGTCTTGGCTTAATCGCCCGGGCCGCGAGGTAGAAAACCTCTATAAAAAATCACCCCAAACCTCCAAGCGGCGGCGCACCGTGAGGGAGGTTGACAGCTTGACTAATGGGTAGCTGAATTAGTCACTAGTGCGAACCACTGGATTTCTTATATAAAATTGTTTTTACTCGTGGGAACAACTATGGAAAATTATTTAAAAAAACCAAAACCCAAACAAGTGGAAGGGAGCGATGCGGGGTCGGAGTCCGACGCCGCGTCGAGCGCGAAGGGCTCGCATGCGAGCTCGGAGCGAGGAGTGGTGGGCGCTGCTGGTGGGAACCGTAAGGTCTCCCAGAAGCGCCCTAAATCAGGGGCAGGACAGGAGTCCTCCTCCGACGGCGGGCTGAGCTCGGCCCGTCGGAAAATATCGAGGCGTGGTGGGCTCCAGGATAGGGGCACCGGCCGAGGACTCCCGACCAAGGAGGCCCGCGCGCCGAGCCGAGCAGGCCCAGCCGAGCTCACCCAAGGAGGGGAGAGGCTCGCCACGGAGGGGCATCCCTCGGGAGGGACCAGTAGTAGGGCCCCCTCAGAGTCCTCCGGTGGTGAGTCGGACGCGGCCACCTACTCCGAGGAGATGGGCAGGTTCGCTGAGGTCGTGGCCACGTCCATCAAGGCGGCGACCTTAAAGAGGCTCCAGAGGTCGAAAGACAAGGCCATATCTGCTGCCACGAAAGCCATCGTGGCGGCAGCGAAGGCCTTTCGCTCTGGGCCTCCGGTGGTGGATGGGGTGGCAGAACTGCGGGCGGAGGTCGCCCGCGTTACTGCCGCCATGGAGCTCCTCCGAAAGGAGAACGAGGAGCTCCGAGCGGACCTGGCCGGTCTCCGAGGTGCCACCCCCCAGGAGGCATCGCAGGTGGAAGCGCGGCATGGGCAGGGCGGGCTCCTGCCCATCGAGAGCCAAGTGCTGACCCTGGTGCGGAAGGAGCTCGCTGTCTTCCAGAGCAGGTTTTCTGCTCTGGAGGCAGTGGTCCTGCGCCCCCCGCTGGCGGCAAGCCGGCCGGTCCCGGGCCAGCCTGGGGCGGTTTCGGGTCAGCCGAAGGCGGCCTCGGGCCAGCCGAAGGGAGCCTCGGCCCGGCCGAAGGCAGCCTCGGGCCAGCCAAAGGCGGTGGCGTACGCCGCCGCCGCGTCTGCCCCAGCCAAAGGGCCGGGGCAGACCAAAGGCCGGCCCAAGCAGGCACCTGCGAGGGCCCCCCCAGCGCAGGTGGCGAGAGGACCGCCAATGCCGCCCCCGCCTTCTAAATCTCCCCCTGCCAACGCCGAATGGCAAGTGGTTGGGGAGAAGAAGAAGGCAAGCAAGGCTGCAAGGGCGGCCAGAAACAAAAAAAGGCAGCAGCGGCGCAAAAAGAGCAGCGTCGCGTCTAGGCTCCGCGCCCCAAAGTCCGCAGCTGTAGTGATTACACTACAGCCGGAAGCGGTAAAAAAGGGCGTGTCCTACCGCGACGTGCTCTCCAAGGCAAAGGCGGCGGTGGACCTGACGGAGCTGGGTATTTCCGACGGGCTCCGGGTTAAAGTCACTTTGACTGGGGCCCGGATGCTAGAGGTCCCCGGTGCGGCTAGTGGCCCGACCGCTGACGCTCTGGCCGAAAGGCTCAGGGCGTCGTTAGACGCGGAGGAAGCCCGGGTGTCCAGGCCCATCAAGTGCGCTGACATGCGCATCCTGGGCCTGGACGATTGCGTGACGGAGGCGGAGGTGGTGGCCGCCATCACTAGGGCGGGGGGTTGTCCTGCCGAGCAAGTTAGGGCAGGCACCATCCGCCCTGACAATGCGGGGTTGCGAACCGTTATGGTGAGCTGCCCCGTGTCGGCGGCCCAAAAAATCACCTCGGAGGGCCGAAGGCTTCTGGTGGGCTGGGTCTCAGCGCAGGTGAAACTGTTGGAGCCCAGACCTCTGAGGTGCTTCAGATGCCAAATGGGCAACCACGTGTTCGTGAGTTGCACCTCGGAGGTGGACCGCAGCGGTCACTGCTTCCGCTGCGGTCAGCCCGGTCACAAGGCTGGCTCGTGCAATGCCACGCCGCACTGCTATGCATGTGCGGCGGCTGGCAAGCCGGCCGAACACCGGGCTGGGAGTAAGGCCTGCGCTGCAGCCGCCAAGGCCAAGGGTAAACCCTCCGCCACCGCCGTCACCGCTGCCGCCGCTGCCGCCTCGACCACTGCTGTCGTGGCCAGCACTGCCACGGCAGGGCCCTCACAGGGGGCTCGGGAGGGGGCTGATATGGACTGTCAGTAATGGCTGCTCCATTACGCCTCCTCCAGGCGAATATCAACCACTGCGCCTCCGCTCAGGATCTTTTGCTCCAGAGCATGGCGCAGTGGTCGATTAACATCGCCGTGGTCGCTGAGCCGTACTTTGTCCCGCCCAGGGATGACTGGGTGGAGGACCTGAGCGGCTCAGTGACCCTCATTTCGTCGGCCGCCGCCGGAACCCCGACCCTCGAGGCCGTTAAGAGGGGACGGGGTTGCGTAGCGGCACGGTTCGGGGAGATTGTCGTGGTAGGAGTATACTTCTCCCCGAGCCGAACTCTCGCCGAGTTCCACAACTCCCTTGCGGAGTTGAAAGTTGTCGTCGTCGGGTTCCGTCCCCTCCCCGTGCTCGTGCTCGGGGACTTCAACGCCAAGAATTTGGCTTGGGGTTCCCGGTATACGGACACACGGGGCAGGATGGTGGAGGACTGGGCTCTAGAGACAGGCCTAGTCGTCCTTAACCGGGGTTCTGTCCCTACGTGCGTACGGATGCGGGGCGATTCTGTGGTGGACATTTCGTTCGCTAGTCCCGCTCTGTCGCCGCAGGTCATTGACTGGCGTGTAATGGAGGGGGTGGAGACGTATTCCGACCACCGGTATATCCGGTTTGACGTCTCCGCCCAGACCTCGACCGCGCCGGTCCGACAGGCCCCGTGTGGTCCGCGGTGGGCGCTTAAGAAGCTGGACCGGGAGCTTCTCCTGGAAGCCTCGATCGTGCAGGCCTGGGTGTCACCACCGGACAGGCCTGCTGACATCAACGACGAGGCCGAGTGGTTCCGGGAGGCCATGTCCGAGATCTGTGACGTGGCTATGCCCCGAGTCCAGCCAGGACGGGCTTGGCGCCAGGTGTACTGGTGGTCGCCGCAGCTGACAGCGCTGCGCGAAGCGTGCGTTGCGGCGCGACGCCGGTACACCAGGCACCGCAGGCTCCGTATCCGCCCTCCGGATACGGAAGCCATTCAGGCGGAGCTATATGAGGGGTACAGAGCGGCGAAGACCGCCCTCCAAGAGGAGATCCTGCGGGCCAGAGGACTGGCCCGCAAGGAGTCGCTGGAGACTCTGAACAGGGACCCATGGGGACGGCCCTACAAGGCCGTCCGGGAGAAACTCCGCCCATGGGCTCCTCCGCTGACTCAGAGTCTCCGGCCCCAACTCGTGGAGGGCGTGGTGAGCGCTCTGTTCCCTTCGCGAGGGGAACATAGTCCCCCACCCATGGCTCCGCCTCCTGCGGTGCCCGACGCTGCGGACCACACCACCGAGGACGACGACAACGCTCCAGAGGTGACCGGGGTAGAGTTGAGAGTGGCGGTACGCCGGCTAAATGCCAAAAATACCGCCCCAGGACCCGATGGCTTGCCTGGCAAAGCCTGGGTCCTGGCCTTAGAGGCTCTCGGGCCTCGACTCAGGGGGCTCTTAAGCGCATGTTTGGAGAGGGGCCAGTTCCCACTTCGTTGGAAGACGGGGAAACTGGTCCTCATTAAGAAGCCTGGGCGCCCAGCGGACTCTCCGTCCGCTTACCGGCCCATCGTGCTGCTCGACGAGGTGGGCAAGCTCTTTGAAAGAGTAATTGCAGACCGCCTCGTTGGGTGGCTGGTGCGGGAGGGGCCGGATTTGGCGGACAGCCAGTTCGGTTTCCGCAAGGGGCGCTCTACGGTGGACGCCATCATGCGCGTGCGAGCCCTCACGACGGGGGATGCAGTGGCCCGGGGTGGGGTCGTCTTGGCGGTGTCTCTAGACATCGCCAATGCCTTTAATACCCTGCCCTGGAGTTGCATTAGGGAGGCACTCCGGTATCACCGGATGCCGACCTACCTCTGTCGCGTGGTCGAGGCTTACTTGACGGATAGAGCCGTCATCTACCCCGGTCACCAGGGAGACTGGAACCGGCGAGAGATGTCGTGCGGTGTCCCACAGGGATCGGTCTTGGGGCCGCATCTGTGGGACATCGGTTACGACTGGGTGCTGCGCGCCGACCTCCCTAGCGGCGTCAGCGTAGTTTGCTACGCTGACGACACGCTGGTCCTTGCGCACGGGAGGTCGTACGAGGCGGCGGCCGAATTAATGACACGCGGGGTTGCTACAATCGTCGATAGGATCCGGCAATTGGGACTCGAGGTGGCATTGCACAAGTCCGAGGCCATGGGTTTTCATGGTCCTCGGAACGCGCCACCTGCGGGTACCCAACTTACGGTAGGAGGGGTTCACATCGGCGTCGAGTCGACGATGAAGTACTTGGGACTTGTCCTCGACAGCCGGTGGAACTTCGTCGAACATTTCCGACGTTTGGCTCCCAGACTGGAGCGGGCTGGGGCTGCATTAAAGCGGCTCCTGCCCAATCTGGGGGGTCCAAACGCCTCCTGCCGGAGGCTCTACACGGGGATCGTGCGGTCCATGGCCCTCTACGGGGCACCGGTGTGGGCGCCCTCACTGAGGCTGCGCCCAGCGCGCCGGTTGTTTGCGGCCCAGAGGGTCATGGCCATCCGGTTAATCCGGGGATACCGCACGGTCTCGTGCGAGGCGGCGAGCCTCCTAGCCGGAGTGCCGCCATGGGATCTGGAGGCAAAGGTCCTCGCGCACATGTGGGAGTGGCGCGAGGAGGCGAAACGCCGGGGCGAAACTCCGCTGCCGCGACAAATCGCGGCACGGCGGACAGAGCTCCGGTGTGATCTCATGGCGACATGGCGGGTACGATTGTCGCAACCCAGTGCTGGGCACGCCACAATTGCGGCGGTAAGTCCCCTCTTTGAGGAGTGGATAGAGAGGCGTCACGGCGTCCTCACCTTCCGCCTGACGCAGGTTCTCACCGGGCATGGGTGCTTCGGTGGGTTCCTGTTCAGGATAAAGCGGGAGGATACGTCCGGGTGTTTCCATTGCGAGGATCGTCTGGAGGACACGGTGGAGCATACGGTGGAGGTGTGCCCTGCCTGGGCGGAGCACCGCCGCGTCCTCGTAGAGGCGATCGGCGGCGGCGACCTCTCGCGTCCGGCCCTGGTGCGAGCCATGGTACGGAGCGAGAGGGAATGGGAAGCCGTCACCTCCTTCTGCGAAGCAGTAATGCTCGCGAAGGAGGAGGCGGGGCGCGTGAGGGAGTGGCAGTCTCTGCGCCCTCACGTCCCTAGCCGCCGCAGGAGGAGACGCCCCGGGCGTCGGGAGTCAATAGCGGACTCCCGGCCACCGTAGGCGCGAGCTTGCGGGTGGCGAGCAATGGGTAGCTCGCCGCCCGGTAAGGACCAAGCTCGGGTCGACGGCGCGCAGTGTTCCACGCGCGCCTCAAAGAGATGTCAGCAGCAGTGTAGGGGTCTACTAGGACCGATGCCTGCCGGGGTCGCGTGATTGTTCGAAAGAGATACCGTGACCCTGGCACATGGGCAACTGATGGAACACGGGTGGGTTTTAGTCAGTAAAAGTCTGACACGCCCTCCCGCTCCGCCCAGAGCGGGAGAAGTCATTTGATGATTTCCCATCCTGAAAAAAAAAAAAAAAAAAAAAAAAAAAAAAACCGATACAAAATTCCCTATACTTCGAAATATCTTTGCAACCAGGTGTCGCATTTCGAAGCTGTTTTCAGCTGAATCGCTTGTATTTAGGTACCCTTTGACTATTTTGACTGAAAGAATTGACGAAACGCGAAAAAATTTTCATTTTTCGCCATTAACATAGAAAAATTCAGAACATTTTTGTACTGAACCACATTTTTATTTTTATCTCAAAATTCCTACTGTGAACCCTGTTTTTATTAGTTTAAATAGCAACTTACCTGCCTTACCTGTATTCTGGCGAGCGTTCCGCGAGCTGGAGTCCTGTTCGGTGGAGTTATTAGAAGTTTTTCAAAAATTTTCCGTTAAAAATCACGTTTTTGGACCCTAATTTTAAATTTTCCTTCCGTGAAAACTAAAGTAACGCCGTAGTTAGCTGGCCCGCGCGGAGACGCGTCTCTGGACACCTCGCCCGTGCGTCTAGCTCAAATAAAAGTTTGCAAACATTGAATTTTTCATTGTTCTAAGCAATATCAGTACCTACGAAATCCACCTAACCGATACAAAATTCCCTATACTTCGAAATATCTTTGCAACCAGGTGTCGCATTTCGAAGCTGTTTTCAGCTGAATCGCTTGTATTTAGGTACCCTTTGACTATTTTGACTGAAAGAATTGACGAAACGCGAAAAAATTTTCATTTTTCGCCATTAACATAGAAAAATTCAGAACATTTTTGTACTGAACCACATTTTTATTTTTATCTCAAAATTCCTACTGTGAACCCTGTTTTTATTAGTTTAAATAGCAACTTACCTGCCTTACCTGTATTCTGGCGAGCGTTCCGCGAGCTGGAGTCCTGTTCGGTGGAGTTATTAGAAGTTTTTCAAAAATTTTCCGTTAAAAATCACGTTTTTGGACCCTAATTTTAAATTTTCCTTCCGTGAAAACTAAAGTAACGCCGTAGTTAGCTGGCCCGCGCGGAGACGCGTCTCTGGACACCTCGCCCGTGCGTCTAGCTCAAATAAAAGTTTGCAAACATTGAATTTTTCATTGTTCTAAGCAATATCAGTACCTACGAAATCCACCTAACCGATACAAAATTCCCTATACTTCGAAATATCTTTGCAACCAGGTGTCGCATTTCGAAGCTGTTTTCAGCTGAATCGCTTGTATTTAGGTACCCTTTGACTATTTTGACTGAAAGAATTGACGAAACGCGAAAAAATTTTCATTTTTCGCCATTAACATAGAAAAATTCAGAACATTTTTGTACTGAACCACATTTTTATTTTTATCTCAAAATTCCTACTGTGAACCCTGTTTTTATTAGTTTAAATAGCAACTTACCTGCCTTACCTGTATTCTGGCGAGCGTTCCGCGAGCTGGAGTCCTGTTCGGTGGAGTTATTAGAAGTTTTTCAAAAATTTTCCGTTAAAAATCACGTTTTTGGACCCTAATTTTAAATTTTCCTTCCGTGAAAACTAAAGTAACGCCGTAGTTAGCTGGCCCGCGCGGAGACGCGTCTCTGGACACCTCGCCCGTGCGTCTAGCTCAAATAAAAGTTTGCAAACATTGAATTTTTCATTGTTCTAAGCAATATCAGTACCTACGAAATCCACCTAACCGATACAAAATTCCCTATACTTCGAAATATCTTTGCAACCAGGTGTCGCATTTCGAAGCTGTTTTCAGCTGAATCGCTTGTATTTAGGTACCCTTTGACTATTTTGACTGAAAGAATTGACGAAACGCGAAAAAATTTTCATTTTTCGCCATTAACATAGAAAAATTCAGAACATTTTTGTACTGAACCACATTTTTATTTTTATCTCAAAATTCCTACTGTGAACCCTGTTTTTATTAGTTTAAATAGCAACTTACCTGCCTTACCTGTATTCTGGCGAGCGTTCCGCGAGCTGGAGTCCTGTTCGGTGGAGTTATTAGAAGTTTTTCAAAAATTTTCCGTTAAAAATCACGTTTTTGGACCCTAATTTTAAATTTTCCTTCCGTGAAAACTAAAGTAACGCCGTAGTTAGCTGGCCCGCGCGGAGACGCGTCTCTGGACACCTCGCCCGTGCGTCTAGCTCAAATAAAAGTTTGCAAACATTGAATTTTTCATTGTTCTAAGCAATATCAGTACCTACGAAATCCACCTAACCGATTTGAGGACACGGTGGAGCATACGGTGGAGGTGTGCCCTGCCTGGGCGGAGCACCGCCGTGTCCTCGTGGAGGCGATCGGCGGCGGCGACCTCTCGCGTCCGGCCCTGGTGCGAGCCATGGTACGGAGCGAGAGGGAATGGGAAGCCGTCACCTCCTTCTGCGAAGCAGTAATGCTCGCGAAGGAGGAGGCGGGGCGCGTGAGGGAGTGGCAGTCTCTGCGCCCTCACGCCCCTAGCCGCCGCAGGAGGAGACGCCCCGGGCGTCGGGAGTCGATTGCGGACTCCCGGCCACCGTAGGCGCGAGCTTGCGGGTGGCGAGCAATGGGTAGCTCGCCGCCCGGTAAGGACCAGGCTCGGGTCGATGGCGCGCAGTGTTCCACGCGCGCCTCAAAGAGATGTCAGCAGCAGTGTAGGGGTCTACTAGGACCGATGCCTGCCGGGGTCGCGTGATTGTTCGAAAGAGATACCGTGACCCTGGCACATGGGCAACTGATGGAACACGGGTGGGTTTTAGTCAGTAAAAGTCTGACACGCCCTCCCGCTCCGCCCAGAGCGGGAGAAGTCATTTGATGATTTCCCATCCTGAAAAAAAAAAAAAAAAAAACCGATACAAAATTCCCTATACTTCGAAATATCTTTGCAACCAGGTGTCGCATTTCGAAGCTGTTTTCAGCTGAATCGCTTGTATTTAGGTACCCTTTGACTATTTTGACTGAAAGAATTGACGAAACGCGAAAAAATTTTCATTTTTCGCCATTAACATAGAAAAATTCAGAACATTTTTGTACTGAACCACATTTTTATTTTTATCTCAAAATTCCTACTGTGAACCCTGTTTTTATTAGTTTAAATAGCAACTTACCTGCCTTACCTGTATTCTGGCGAGCGTTCCGCGAGCTGGAGTCCTGTTCGGTGGAGTTATTAGAAGTTTTTCAAAAATTTTCCGTTAAAAATCACGTTTTTGGACCCTAATTTTAAATTTTCCTTCCGTGAAAACTAAAGTAACGCCGTAGTTAGCTGGCCCGCGCGGAGACGCGTCTCTGGACACCTCGCCCGTGCGTCTAGCTCAAATAAAAGTTTGCAAACATTGAATTTTTCATTGTTCTAAGCAATATCAGTACCTACGAAATCCACCTAACCGATACAAAATTCCCTATACTTCGAAATATCTTTGCAACCAGGTGTCGCATTTCGAAGCTGTTTTCAGCTGAATCGCTTGTATTTAGGTACCCTTTGACTATTTTGACTGAAAGAATTGACGAAACGCGAAAAAATTTTCATTTTTCGCCATTAACATAGAAAAATTCAGAACATTTTTGTACTGAACCACATTTTTATTTTTATCTCAAAATTCCTACTGTGAACCCTGTTTTTATTAGTTTAAATAGCAACTTACCTGCCTTACCTGTATTCTGGCGAGCGTTCCGCGAGCTGGAGTCCTGTTCGGTGGAGTTATTAGAAGTTTTTCAAAAATTTTCCGTTAAAAATCACGTTTTTGGACCCTAATTTTAAATTTTCCTTCCGTGAAAACTAAAGTAACGCCGTAGTTAGCTGGCCCGCGCGGAGACGCGTCTCTGGACACCTCGCCCGTGCGTCTAGCTCAAATAAAAGTTTGCAAACATTGAATTTTTCATTGTTCTAAGCAATATCAGTACCTACGAAATCCACCTAACCGATACAAAATTCCCTATACTTCGAAATATCTTTGCAACCAGGTGTCGCATTTCGAAGCTGTTTTCAGCTGAATCGCTTGTATTTAGGTACCCTTTGACTATTTTGACTGAAAGAATTGACGAAACGCGAAAAAATTTTCATTTTTCGCCATTAACATAGAAAAATTCAGAACATTTTTGTACTGAACCACATTTTTATTTTTATCTCAAAATTCCTACTGTGAACCCTGTTTTTATTAGTTTAAATAGCAACTTACCTGCCTTACCTGTATTCTGGCGAGCGTTCCGCGAGCTGGAGTCCTGTTCGGTGGAGTTATTAGAAGTTTTTCAAAAATTTTCCGTTAAAAATCACGTTTTTGGACCCTAATTTTAAATTTTCCTTCCGTGAAAACTAAAGTAACGCCGTAGTTAGCTGGCCCGCGCGGAGACGCGTCTCTGGACACCTCGCCCGTGCGTCTAGCTCAAATAAAAGTTTGCAAACATTGAATTTTTCATTGTTCTAAGCAATATCAGTACCTACGAAATCCACCTAACCGATACAAAATTCCCTATACTTCGAAATATCTTTGCAACCAGGTGTCGCATTTCGAAGCTGTTTTCAGCTGAATCGCTTGTATTTAGGTACCCTTTGACTATTTTGACTGAAAGAATTGACGAAACGCGAAAAAATTTTCATTTTTCGCCATTAACATAGAAAAATTCAGAACATTTTTGTACTGAACCACATTTTTATTTTTATCTCAAAATTCCTACTGTGAACCCTGTTTTTATTAGTTTAAATAGCAACTTACCTGCCTTACCTGTATTCTGGCGAGCGTTCCGCGAGCTGGAGTCCTGTTCGGTGGAGTTATTAGAAGTTTTTCAAAAATTTTCCGTTAAAAATCACGTTTTTGGACCCTAATTTTAAATTTTCCTTCCGTGAAAACTAAAGTAACGCCGTAGTTAGCTGGCCCGCGCGGAGACGCGTCTCTGGACACCTCGCCCGTGCGTCTAGCTCAAATAAAAGTTTGCAAACATTGAATTTTTCATTGTTCTAAGCAATATCAGTACCTACGAAATCCACCTAACCGATACAAAATTCCCTATACTTCGAAATATCTTTGCAACCAGGTGTCGCATTTCGAAGCTGTTTTCAGCTGAATCGCTTGTATTTAGGTACCCTTTGACTATTTTGACTGAAAGAATTGACGAAACGCGAAAAAATTTTCATTTTTCGCCATTAACATAGAAAAATTCAGAACATTTTTGTACTGAACCACATTTTTATTTTTATCTCAAAATTCCTACTGTGAACCCTGTTTTTATTAGTTTAAATAGCAACTTACCTGCCTTACCTGTATTCTGGCGAGCGTTCCGCGAGCTGGAGTCCTGTTCGGTGGAGTTATTAGAAGTTTTTCAAAAATTTTCCGTTAAAAATCACGTTTTTGGACCCTAATTTTAAATTTTCCTTCCGTGAAAACTAAAGTAACGCCGTAGTTAGCTGGCCCGCGCGGAGACGCGTCTCTGGACACCTCGCCCGTGCGTCTAGCTCAAATAAAAGTTTGCAAACATTGAATTTTTCATTGTTCTAAGCAATATCAGTACCTACGAAATCCACCTAACCGATACAAAATTCCCTATACTTCGAAATATCTTTGCAACCAGGTGTCGCATTTCGAAGCTGTTTTCAGCTGAATTGCTTGTATTTAGGTACCCTTTGACTATTTTGACTGAAAGAATTGACGAAACGCGAAAAAATTTTCATTTTTCGCCATTAACATAGAAAAATTCAGAACATTTTTGTACTGAACCACATTTTTATTTTTATCTCAAAATTCCTACTGTGAACCCTGTTTTTATTAGTTTAAATAGCAACTTACCTGCCTTACCTGTATTCTGGCGAGCGTTCCGCGAGCTGGAGTCCTGTTCGGTGGAGTTATTAGAAGTTTTTCAAAAATTTTCCGTTAAAAATCACGTTTTTGGACCCTAATTTTAAATTTTCCTTCCGTGAAAACTAAAGTAACGCCGTAGTTAGCTGGCCCGCGCGGAGACGCGTCTCTGGACACCTCGCCCGTGCGTCTAGCTCAAATAAAAGTTTGCAAACATTGAATTTTTCATTGTTCTAAGCAATATCAGTACCTACGAAATCCACCTAACCGATACAAAATTCCCTATACTTCGAAATATCTTTGCAACCAGGTGTCGCATTTCGAAGCTGTTTTCAGCTGAATCGCTTGTATTTAGGTACCCTTTGACTATTTTGACTGAAAGAATTGACGAAACGCGAAAAAATTTTCATTTTTCGCCATTAACATAGAAAAATTCAGAACATTTTTGTACTGAACCACATTTTTATTTTTATCTCAAAATTCCTACTGTGAACCCTGTTTTTATTAGTTTAAATAGCAACTTACCTGCCTTACCTGTATTCTGGCGAGCGTTCCGCGAGCTGGAGTCCTGTTCGGTGGAGTTATTAGAAGTTTTTCAAAAATTTTCCGTTAAAAATCACGTTTTTGGACCCTAATTTTAAATTTTCCTTCCGTGAAAACTAAAGTAACGCCGTAGTTAGCTGGCCCGCGCGGAGACGCGTCTCTGGACACCTCGCCCGTGCGTCTAGCTCAAATAAAAGTTTGCAAACATTGAATTTTTCATTGTTCTAAGCAATATCAGTACCTACGAAATCCACCTAACCGATACAAAATTCCCTATACTTCGAAATATCTTTGCAACCAGGTGTCGCATTTCGAAGCTGTTTTCAGCTGAATCGCTTGTATTTAGGTACCCTTTGACTATTTTGACTGAAAGAATTGACGAAACGCGAAAAAATTTTCATTTTTCGCCATTAACATAGAAAAATTCAGAACATTTTTGTACTGAACCACATTTTTATTTTTATCTCAAAATTCCTACTGTGAACCCTGTTTTTATTAGTTTAAATAGCAACTTACCTGCCTTACCTGTATTCTGGCGAGCGTTCCGCGAGCTGGAGTCCTGTTCGGTGGAGTTATTAGAAGTTTTTCAAAAATTTTCCGTTAAAAATCACGTTTTTGGACCCTAATTTTAAATTTTCCTTCCGTGAAAACTAAAGTAACGCCGTAGTTAGCTGGCCCGCGCGGAGACGCGTCTCTGGACACCTCGCCCGTGCGTCTAGCTCAAATAAAAGTTTGCAAACATTGAATTTTTCATTGTTCTAAGCAATATCAGTACCTACGAAATCCACCTAACCGATACAAAATTCCCTATACTTCGAAATATCTTTGCAACCAGGTGTCGCATTTCGAAGCTGTTTTCAGCTGAATCGCTTGTATTTAGGTACCCTTTGACTATTTTGACTGAAAGAATTGACGAAACGCGAAAAAATTTTCATTTTTCGCCATTAACATAGAAAAATTCAGAACATTTTTGTACTGAACCACATTTTTATTTTTATCTCAAAATTCCTACTGTGAACCCTGTTTTTATTAGTTTAAATAGCAACTTACCTGCCTTACCTGTATTCTGGCGAGCGTTCCGCGAGCTGGAGTCCTGTTCGGTGGAGTTATTAGAAATTTTTCAAAAATTTTCCGTTAAAAATCACGTTTTTGGACCCTAATTTTAAATTTTCCTTCCGTGAAAACTAAAGTAACGCCGTAGTTAGCTGGCCCGCGCGGAGACGCGTCTCTGGACACCTCGCCCGTGCGTCTAGCTCAAATAAAAGTTTGCAAACATTGAATTTTTCATTGTTCTAAGCAATATCAGTACCTACGAAATCCACCTAACCGATACAAAATTCCCTATACTTCGAAATATCTTTGCAACCAGGTGTCGCATTTCGAAGCTGTTTTCAGCTGAATCGCTTGTATTTAGGTACCCTTTGACTATTTTGACTGAAAGAATTGACGAAACGCGAAAAAATTTTCATTTTTCGCCATTAACATAGAAAAATTCAGAACATTTTTGTACTGAACCACATTTTTATTTTTATCTCAAAATTCCTACTGTGAACCCTGTTTTTATTAGTTTAAATAGCAACTTACCTGCCTTACCTGTATTCTGGCGAGCGTTCCGCGAGCTGGAGTCCTGTTCGGTGGAGTTATTAGAAGTTTTTCAAAAATTTTCCGTTAAAAATCACGTTTTTGGACCCTAATTTTAAATTTTCCTTCCGTGAAAACTAAAGTAACGCCGTAGTTAGCTGGCCCGCGCGGAGACGCGTCTCTGGACACCTCGCCCGTGCGTCTAGCTCAAATAAAAGTTTGCAAACATTGAATTTTTCATTGTTCTAAGCAATATCAGTACCTACGAAATCCACCTAACCGATACAAAATTCCCTATACTTCGAAATATCTTTGCAACCAGGTGTCGCATTTCGAAGCTGTTTTCAGCTGAATCGCTTGTATTTAGGTACCCTTTGACTATTTTGACTGAAAGAATTGACGAAACGCGAAAAAATTTTCATTTTTCGCCATTAACATAGAAAAATTCAGAACATTTTTGTACTGAACCACATTTTTATTTTTATCTCAAAATTCCTACTGTGAACCCTGTTTTTATTAGTTTAAATAGCAACTTACCTGCCTTACCTGTATTCTGGCGAGCGTTCCGCGAGCTGGAGTCCTGTTCGGTGGAGTTATTAGAAGTTTTTCAAAAATTTTCCGTTAAAAATCACGTTTTTGGACCCTAATTTTAAATTTTCCTTCCGTGAAAACTAAAGTAACGCCGTAGTTAGCTGGCCCGCGCGGAGACGCGTCTCTGGACACCTCGCCCGTGCGTCTAGCTCAAATAAAAGTTTGCAAACATTGAATTTTTCATTGTTCTAAGCAATATCAGTACCTACGAAATCCACCTAACCGATACAAAATTCCCTATACTTCGAAATATCTTTGCAACCAGGTGTCGCATTTCGAAGCTGTTTTCAGCTGAATCGCTTGTATTTAGGTACCCTTTGACTATTTTGACTGAAAGAATTGACGAAACGCGAAAAAATTTTCATTTTTCGCCATTAACATAGAAAAATTCAGAACATTTTTGTACTGAACCACATTTTTATTTTTATCTCAAAATTCCTACTGTGAACCCTGTTTTTATTAGTTTAAATAGCAACTTACCTGCCTTACCTGTATTCTGGCGAGCGTTCCGCGAGCTGGAGTCCTGTTCGGTGGAGTTATTAGAAGTTTTTCAAAAATTTTCCGTTAAAAATCACGTTTTTGGACCCTAATTTTAAATTTTCCTTCCGTGAAAACTAAAGTAACGCCGTAGTTAGCTGGCCCGCGCGGAGACGCGTCTCTGGACACCTCGCCCGTGCGTCTAGCTCAAATAAAAGTTTGCAAACATTGAATTTTTCATTGTTCTAAGCAATATCAGTACCTACGAAATCCACCTAACCGATACAAAATTCCCTATACTTCGAAATATCTTTGCAACCAGGTGTCGCATTTCGAAGCTGTTTTCAGCTGAATCGCTTGTATTTAGGTACCCTTTGACTATTTTGACTGAAAGAATTGACGAAACGCGAAAAAATTTTCATTTTTCGCCATTAACATAGAAAAATTCAGAACATTTTTGTACTGAACCACATTTTTATTTTTATCTCAAAATTCCTACTGTGAACCCTGTTTTTATTAGTTTAAATAGCAACTTACCTGCCTTACCTGTATTCTGGCGAGCGTTCCGCGAGCTGGAGTCCTGTTCGGTGGAGTTATTAGAAGTTTTTCAAAAATTTTCCGTTAAAAATCACGTTTTTGGACCCTAATTTTAAATTTTCCTTCCGTGAAAACTAAAGTAACGCCGTAGTTAGCTGGCCCGCGCGGAGACGCGTCTCTGGACACCTCGCCCGTGCGTCTAGCTCAAATAAAAGTTTGCAAACATTGAATTTTTCATTGTTCTAAGCAATATCAGTACCTACGAAATCCACCTAACCGATACAAAATTCCCTATACTTCGAAATATCTTTGCAACCAGGTGTCGCATTTCGAAGCTGTTTTCAGCTGAATCGCTTGTATTTAGATACCCTTTGACTATTTTGACTGAAAGAATTGACGAAACGCGAAAAAATTTTCATTTTTCGCCATTAACATAGAAAAATTCAGAACATTTTTGTACTGAACCACATTTTTATTTTTATCTCAAAATTCCTACTGTGAACCCTGTTTTTATTAGTTTAAATAGCAACTTACCTGCCTTACCTGTATTCTGGCGAGCGTTCCGCGAGCTGGAGTCCTGTTCGGTGGAGTTATTAGAAGTTTTTCAAAAATTTTCCGTTAAAAATCACGTTTTTGGACCCTAATTTTAAATTTTCCTTCCGTGAAAACTAAAGTAACGCCGTAGTTAGCTGGCCCGCGCGGAGACGCGTCTCTGGACACCTCGCCCGTGCGTCTAGCTCAAATAAAAGTTTGCAAACATTGAATTTTTCATTGTTCTAAGCAATATCAGTACCTACGAAATCCACCTAACCGATACAAAATTCCCTATACTTCGAAATATCTTTGCAACCAGGTGTCGCATTTCGAAGCTGTTTTCAGCTGAATCGCTTGTATTTAGATACCCTTTGACTATTTTGACTGAAAGAATTGACGAAACGCGAAAAAATTTTCATTTTTCGCCATTAACATAGAAAAATTCAGAACATTTTTGTACTGAACCACATTTTTATTTTTATCTCAAAATTCCTACTGTGAACCCTGTTTTTATTAGTTTAAATAGCAACTTACCTGCCTTACCTGTATTCTGGCGAGCGTTCCGCGAGCTGGAGTCCTGTTCGGTGGAGTTATTAGAAGTTTTTCAAAAATTTTCCGTTAAAAATCACGTTTTTGGACCCTAATTTTAAATTTTCCTTCCGTGAAAACTAAAGTAACGCCGTAGTTAGCTGGCCCGCGCGGAGACGCGTCTCTGGACACCTCGCCCGTGCGTCTAGCTCAAATAAAAGTTTGCAAACATTGAATTTTTCATTGTTCTAAGCAATATCAGTACCTACGAAATCCACCTAACCGATACAAAATTCCCTATACTTCGAAATATCTTTGCAACCAGGTGTCGCATTTCGAAGCTGTTTTCAGCTGAATCGCTTGTATTTAGGTACCCTTTGACTATTTTGACTGAAAGAATTGACGAAACGCGAAAAAATTTTCATTTTTCGCCATTAACATAGAAAAATTCAGAACATTTTTGTACTGAACCACATTTTTATTTTTATCTCAAAATTCCTACTGTGAACCCTGTTTTTATTAGTTTAAATAGCAACTTACCTGCCTTACCTGTATTCTGGCGAGCGTTCCGCGAGCTGGAGTCCTGTTCGGTGGAGTTATTAGAAGTTTTTCAAAAATTTTCCGTTAAAAATCACGTTTTTGGACCCTAATTTTAAATTTTCCTTCCGTGAAAACTAAAGTAACGCCGTAGTTAGCTGGCCCGCGCGGAGACGCGTCTCTGGACACCTCGCCCGTGCGTCTAGCTCAAATAAAAGTTTGCAAACATTGAATTTTTCATTGTTCTAAGCAATATCAGTACCTACGAAATCCACCTAACCGATACAAAATTCCCTATACTTCGAAATATCTTTGCAACCAGGTGTCGCATTTCGAAGCTGTTTTCAGCTGAATCGCTTGTATTTAGGTACCCTTTGACTATTTTGACTGAAAGAATTGACGAAACGCGAAAAAATTTTCATTTTTCGCCATTAACATAGAAAAATTCAGAACATTTTTGTACTGAACCACATTTTTATTTTTATCTCAAAATTCCTACTGTGAACCCTGTTTTTATTAGTTTAAATAGCAACTTACCTGCCTTACCTGTATTCTGGCGAGCGTTCCGCGAGCTGGAGTCCTGTTCGGTGGAGTTATTAGAAGTTTTTCAAAAATTTTCCGTTAAAAATCACGTTTTTGGACCCTAATTTTAAATTTTCCTTCCGTGAAAACTAAAGTAACGCCGTAGTTAGCTGGCCCGCGCGGAGACGCGTCTCTGGACACCTCGCCCGTGCGTCTAGCTCAAATAAAAGTTTGCAAACATTGAATTTTTCATTGTTCTAAGCAATATCAGTACCTACGAAATCCACCTAACCGATACAAAATTCCCTATACTTCGAAATATCTTTGCAACCAGGTGTCGCATTTCGAAGCTGTTTTCAGCTGAATCGCTTGTATTTAGGTACCCTTTGACTATTTTGACTGAAAGAATTGACGAAACGCGAAAAAATTTTCATTTTTCGCCATTAACATAGAAAAATTCAGAACATTTTTGTACTGAACCACATTTTTATTTTTATCTCAAAATTCCTACTGTGAACCCTGTTTTTATTAGTTTAAATAGCAACTTACCTGCCTTACCTGTATTCTGGCGAGCGTTCCGCGAGCTGGAGTCCTGTTCGGTGGAGTTATTAGAAGTTTTTCAAAAATTTTCCGTTAAAAATCACGTTTTTGGACCCTAATTTTAAATTTTCCTTCCGTGAAAACTAAAGTAACGCCGTAGTTAGCTGGCCCGCGCGGAGACGCGTCTCTGGACACCTCGCCCGTGCGTCTAGCTCAAATAAAAGTTTGCAAACATTGAATTTTTCATTGTTCTAAGCAATATCAGTACCTACGAAATCCACCTAACCGATACAAAATTCCCTATACTTCGAAATATCTTTGCAACCAGGTGTCGCATTTCGAAGCTGTTTTCAGCTGAATCGCTTGTATTTAGGTACCCTTTGACTATTTTGACTGAAAGAATTGACGAAACGCGAAAAAATTTTCATTTTTCGCCATTAACATAGAAAAATTCAGAACATTTTTGTACTGAACCACATTTTTATTTTTATCTCAAAATTCCTACTGTGAACCCTGTTTTTATTAGTTTAAATAGCAACTTACCTGCCTTACCTGTATTCTGGCGAGCGTTCCGCGAGCTGGAGTCCTGTTCGGTGGAGTTATTAGAAGTTTTTCAAAAATTTTCCGTTAAAAATCACGTTTTTGGACCCTAATTTTAAATTTTCCTTCCGTGAAAACTAAAGTAACGCCGTAGTTAGCTGGCCCGCGCGGAGACGCGTCTCTGGACACCTCGCCCGTGCGTCTAGCTCAAATAAAAGTTTGCAAACATTGAATTTTTCATTGTTCTAAGCAATATCAGTACCTACGAAATCCACCTAACCGATACAAAATTCCCTATACTTCGAAATATCTTTGCAACCAGGTGTCGCATTTCGAAGCTGTTTTCAGCTGAATCGCTTGTATTTAGGTACCCTTTGACTATTTTGACTGAAAGAATTGACGAAACGCGAAAAAATTTTCATTTTTCGCCATTAACATAGAAAAATTCAGAACATTTTTGTACTGAACCACATTTTTATTTTTATCTCAAAATTCCTACTGTGAACCCTGTTTTTATTAGTTTAAATAGCAACTTACCTGCCTTACCTGTATTCTGGCGAGCGTTCCGCGAGCTGGAGTCCTGTTCGGTGGAGTTATTAGAAGTTTTTCAAAAATTTTCCGTTAAAAATCACGTTTTTGGACCCTAATTTTAAATTTTCCTTCCGTGAAAACTAAAGTAACGCCGTAGTTAGCTGGCCCGCGCGGAGACGCGTCTCTGGACACCTCGCCCGTGCGTCTAGCTCAAATAAAAGTTTGCAAACATTGAATTTTTCATTGTTCTAAGCAATATCAGTACCTACGAAATCCACCTAACCGATACAAAATTCCCTATACTTCGAAATATCTTTGCAACCAGGTGTCGCATTTCGAAGCTGTTTTCAGCTGAATCGCTTGTATTTAGGTACCCTTTGACTATTTTGACTGAAAGAATTGACGAAACGCGAAAAAATTTTCATTTTTCGCCATTAACATAGAAAAATTCAGAACATTTTTGTACTGAACCACATTTTTATTTTTATCTCAAAATTCCTACTGTGAACCCTGTTTTTATTAGTTTAAATAGCAACTTACCTGCCTTACCTGTATTCTGGCGAGCGTTCCGCGAGCTGGAGTCCTGTTCGGTGGAGTTATTAGAAGTTTTTCAAAAATTTTCCGTTAAAAATCACGTTTTTGGACCCTAATTTTAAATTTTCCTTCCGTGAAAACTAAAGTAACGCCGTAGTTAGCTGGCCCGCGCGGAGACGCGTCTCTGGACACCTCGCCCGTGCGTCTAGCTCAAATAAAAGTTTGCAAACATTGAATTTTTCATTGTTCTAAGCAATATCAGTACCTACGAAATCCACCTAACCGATACAAAATTCCCTATACTTCGAAATATCTTTGCAACCAGGTGTCGCATTTCGAAGCTGTTTTCAGCTGAATCGCTTGTATTTAGATACCCTTTGACTATTTTGACTGAAAGAATTGACGAAACGCGAAAAAATTTTCATTTTTCGCCATTAACATAGAAAAATTCAGAACATTTTTGTACTGAACCACATTTTTATTTTTATCTCAAAATTCCTACTGTGAACCCTGTTTTTATTAGTTTAAATAGCAACTTACCTGCCTTACCTGTATTCTGGCGAGCGTTCCGCGAGCTGGAGTCCTGTTCGGTGGAGTTATTAGAAGTTTTTCAAAAATTTTCCGTTAAAAATCACGTTTTTGGACCCTAATTTTAAATTTTCCTTCCGTGAAAACTAAAGTAACGCCGTAGTTAGCTGGCCCGCGCGGAGACGCGTCTCTGGACACCTCGCCCGTGCGTCTAGCTCAAATAAAAGTTTGCAAACATTGAATTTTTCATTGTTCTAAGCAATATCAGTACCTACGAAATCCACCTAACCGATACAAAATTCCCTATACTTCGAAATATCTTTGCAACCAGGTGTCGCATTTCGAAGCTGTTTTCAGCTGAATCGCTTGTATTTAGATACCCTTTGACTATTTTGACTGAAAGAATTGACGAAACGCGAAAAAATTTTCATTTTTCGCCATTAACATAGAAAAATTCAGAACATTTTTGTACTGAACCACATTTTTATTTTTATCTCAAAATTCCTACTGTGAACCCTGTTTTTATTAGTTTAAATAGCAACTTACCTGCCTTACCTGTATTCTGGCGAGCGTTCCGCGAGCTGGAGTCCTGTTCGGTGGAGTTATTAGAAGTTTTTCAAAAATTTTCCGTTAAAAATCACGTTTTTGGACCCTAATTTTAAATTTTCCTTCCGTGAAAACTAAAGTAACGCCGTAGTTAGCTGGCCCGCGCGGAGACGCGTCTCTGGACACCTCGCCCGTGCGTCTAGCTCAAATAAAAGTTTGCAAACATTGAATTTTTCATTGTTCTAAGCAATATCAGTACCTACGAAATCCACCTAACCGATACAAAATTCCCTATACTTCGAAATATCTTTGCAACCAGGTGTCGCATTTCGAAGCTGTTTTCAGCTGAATCGCTTGTATTTAGGTACCCTTTGACTATTTTGACTGAAAGAATTGACGAAACGCGAAAAAATTTTCATTTTTCGCCATTAACATAGAAAAATTCAGAACATTTTTGTACTGAACCACATTTTTATTTTTATCTCAAAATTCCTACTGTGAACCCTGTTTTTATTAGTTTAAATAGCAACTTACCTGCCTTACCTGTATTCTGGCGAGCGTTCCGCGAGCTGGAGTCCTGTTCGGTGGAGTTATTAGAAGTTTTTCAAAAATTTTCCGTTAAAAATCACGTTTTTGGACCCTAATTTTAAATTTTCCTTCCGTGAAAACTAAAGTAACGCCGTAGTTAGCTGGCCCGCGCGGAGACGCGTCTCTGGACACCTCGCCCGTGCGTCTAGCTCAAATAAAAGTTTGCAAACATTGAATTTTTCATTGTTCTAAGCAATATCAGTACCTACGAAATCCACCTAACCGATTTGAGGACACGGTGGAGCATACGGTGGAGGTGTGCCCTGCCTGGGCGGAGCACCGCCGTGTCCTCGTGGAGGCGATCGGCGGCGGCGACCTCTCGCGTCCGGCCCTGGTGCGAGCCATGGTACGGAGCGAGAGGGAATGGGAAGCCGTCACCTCCTTCTGCGAAGCAGTAATGCTCGCGAAGGAGGAGGCGGGGCGCGTGAGGGAGTGGCAGTCTCTGCGCCCTCACGCCCCTAGCCGCCGCAGGAGGAGACGCCCCGGGCGTCGGGAGTCGATTGCGGACTCCCGGCCACCGTAGGCGCGAGCTTGCGGGTGGCGAGCAATGGGTAGCTCGCCGCCCGGTAAGGACCAGGCTCGGGTCGATGGCGCGCAGTGTTCCACGCGCGCCTCAAAGAGATGTCAGCAGCAGTGTAGGGGTCTACTAGGACCGATGCCTGCCGGGGTCGCGTGATTGTTCGAAAGAGATACCGTGACCCTGGCACATGGGCAACTGATGGAACATGGGTGGGTTTTAGTCAGTAAAAGTCTGACACGCCCTCCCGCTCCGCCCAGAGCGGGAGAAGTCATTTGATGATTTCCCATCCTGAAAAAAAAAAAAAAAAAAACCGATACAAAATTCCCTATACTTCGAAATATCTTTGCAACCAGGTGTCGCATTTCGAAGCTGTTTTCAGCTGAATCGCTTGTATTTAGGTACCCTTTGACTATTTTGACTGAAAGAATTGACGAAACGCGAAAAAATTTTCATTTTTCGCCATTAACATAGAAAAATTCAGAACATTTTTGTACTGAACCACATTTTTATTTTTATCTCAAAATTCCTACTGTGAACCCTGTTTTTATTAGTTTAAATAGCAACTTACCTGCCTTACCTGTATTCTGGCGAGCGTTCCGCGAGCTGGAGTCCTGTTCGGTGGAGTTATTAGAAGTTTTTCAAAAATTTTCCGTTAAAAATCACGTTTTTGGACCCTAATTTTAAATTTTCCTTCCGTGAAAACTAAAGTAACGCCGTAGTTAGCTGGCCCGCGCGGAGACGCGTCTCTGGACACCTCGCCCGTGCGTCTAGCTCAAATAAAAGTTTGCAAACATTGAATTTTTCATTGTTCTAAGCAATATCAGTACCTACGAAATCCACCTAACCGATACAAAATTCCCTATACTTCGAAATATCTTTGCAACCAGGTGTCGCATTTCGAAGCTGTTTTCAGCTGAATCGCTTGTATTTAGGTACCCTTTGACTATTTTGACTGAAAGAATTGACGAAACGCGAAAAAATTTTCATTTTTCGCCATTAACATAGAAAAATTCAGAACATTTTTGTACTGAACCACATTTTTATTTTTATCTCAAAATTCCTACTGTGAACCCTGTTTTTATTAGTTTAAATAGCAACTTACCTGCCTTACCTGTATTCTGGCGAGCGTTCCGCGAGCTGGAGTCCTGTTCGGTGGAGTTATTAGAAGTTTTTCAAAAATTTTCCGTTAAAAATCACGTTTTTGGACCCTAATTTTAAATTTTCCTTCCGTGAAAACTAAAGTAACGCCGTAGTTAGCTGGCCCGCGCGGAGACGCGTCTCTGGACACCTCGCCCGTGCGTCTAGCTCAAATAAAAGTTTGCAAACATTGAATTTTTCATTGTTCTAAGCAATATCAGTACCTACGAAATCCACCTAACCGATACAAAATTCCCTATACTTCGAAATATCTTTGCAACCAGGTGTCGCATTTCGAAGCTGTTTTCAGCTGAATCGCTTGTATTTAGGTACCCTTTGACTATTTTGACTGAAAGAATTGACGAAACGCGAAAAAATTTTCATTTTTCGCCATTAACATAGAAAAATTCAGAACATTTTTGTACTGAACCACATTTTTATTTTTATCTCAAAATTCCTACTGTGAACCCTGTTTTTATTAGTTTAAATAGCAACTTACCTGCCTTACCTGTATTCTGGCGAGCGTTCCGCGAGCTGGAGTCCTGTTCGGTGGAGTTATTAGAAGTTTTTCAAAAATTTTCCGTTAAAAATCACGTTTTTGGACCCTAATTTTAAATTTTCCTTCCGTGAAAACTAAAGTAACGCCGTAGTTAGCTGGCCCGCGCGGAGACGCGTCTCTGGACACCTCGCCCGTGCGTCTAGCTCAAATAAAAGTTTGCAAACATTGAATTTTTCATTGTTCTAAGCAATATCAGTACCTACGAAATCCACCTAACCGATACAAAATTCCCTATACTTCGAAATATCTTTGCAACCAGGTGTCGCATTTCGAAGCTGTTTTCAGCTGAATCGCTTGTATTTAGGTACCCTTTGACTATTTTGACTGAAAGAATTGACGAAACGCGAAAAAATTTTCATTTTTCGCCATTAACATAGAAAAATTCAGAACATTTTTGTACTGAACCACATTTTTATTTTTATCTCAAAATTCCTACTGTGAACCCTGTTTTTATTAGTTTAAATAGCAACTTACCTGCCTTACCTGTATTCTGGCGAGCGTTCCGCGAGCTGGAGTCCTGTTCGGTGGAGTTATTAGAAGTTTTTCAAAAATTTTCCGTTAAAAATCACGTTTTTGGACCCTAATTTTAAATTTTCCTTCCGTGAAAACTAAAGTAACGCCGTAGTTAGCTGGCCCGCGCGGAGACGCGTCTCTGGACACCTCGCCCGTGCGTCTAGCTCAAATAAAAGTTTGCAAACATTGAATTTTTCATTGTTCTAAGCAATATCAGTACCTACGAAATCCACCTAACCGATACAAAATTCCCTATACTTCGAAATATCTTTGCAACCAGGTGTCGCATTTCGAAGCTGTTTTCAGCTGAATCGCTTGTATTTAGATACCCTTTGACTATTTTGACTGAAAGAATTGACGAAACGCGAAAAAATTTTCATTTTTCGCCATTAACATAGAAAAATTCAGAACATTTTTGTACTGAACCACATTTTTATTTTTATCTCAAAATTCCTACTGTGAACCCTGTTTTTATTAGTTTAAATAGCAACTTACCTGCCTTACCTGTATTCTGGCGAGCGTTCCGCGAGCTGGAGTCCTGTTCGGTGGAGTTATTAGAAGTTTTTCAAAAATTTTCCGTTAAAAATCACGTTTTTGGACCCTAATTTTAAATTTTCCTTCCGTGAAAACTAAAGTAACGCCGTAGTTAGCTGGCCCGCGCGGAGACGCGTCTCTGGACACCTCGCCCGTGCGTCTAGCTCAAATAAAAGTTTGCAAACATTGAATTTTTCATTGTTCTAAGCAATATCAGTACCTACGAAATCCACCTAACCGATACAAAATTCCCTATACTTCGAAATATCTTTGCAACCAGGTGTCGCATTTCGAAGCTGTTTTCAGCTGAATCGCTTGTATTTAGATACCCTTTGACTATTTTGACTGAAAGAATTGACGAAACGCGAAAAAATTTTCATTTTTCGCCATTAACATAGAAAAATTCAGAACATTTTTGTACTGAACCACATTTTTATTTTTATCTCAAAATTCCTACTGTGAACCCTGTTTTTATTAGTTTAAATAGCAACTTACCTGCCTTACCTGTATTCTGGCGAGCGTTCCGCGAGCTGGAGTCCTGTTCGGTGGAGTTATTAGAAGTTTTTCAAAAATTTTCCGTTAAAAATCACGTTTTTGGACCCTAATTTTAAATTTTCCTTCCGTGAAAACTAAAGTAACGCCGTAGTTAGCTGGCCCGCGCGGAGACGCGTCTCTGGACACCTCGCCCGTGCGTCTAGCTCAAATAAAAGTTTGCAAACATTGAATTTTTCATTGTTCTAAGCAATATCAGTACCTACGAAATCCACCTAACCGATACAAAATTCCCTATACTTCGAAATATCTTTGCAACCAGGTGTCGCATTTCGAAGCTGTTTTCAGCTGAATCGCTTGTATTTAGGTACCCTTTGACTATTTTGACTGAAAGAATTGACGAAACGCGAAAAAATTTTCATTTTTCGCCATTAACATAGAAAAATTCAGAACATTTTTGTACTGAACCACATTTTTATTTTTATCTCAAAATTCCTACTGTGAACCCTGTTTTTATTAGTTTAAATAGCAACTTACCTGCCTTACCTGTATTCTGGCGAGCGTTCCGCGAGCTGGAGTCCTGTTCGGTGGAGTTATTAGAAGTTTTTCAAAAATTTTCCGTTAAAAATCACGTTTTTGGACCCTAATTTTAAATTTTCCTTCCGTGAAAACTAAAGTAACGCCGTAGTTAGCTGGCCCGCGCGGAGACGCGTCTCTGGACACCTCGCCCGTGCGTCTAGCTCAAATAAAAGTTTGCAAACATTGAATTTTTCATTGTTCTAAGCAATATCAGTACCTACGAAATCCACCTAACCGATACAAAATTCCCTATACTTCGAAATATCTTTGCAACCAGGTGTCGCATTTCGAAGCTGTTTTCAGCTGAATCGCTTGTATTTAGGTACCCTTTGACTATTTTGACTGAAAGAATTGACGAAACGCGAAAAAATTTTCATTTTTCGCCATTAACATAGAAAAATTCAGAACATTTTTGTACTGAACCACATTTTTATTTTTATCTCAAAATTCCTACTGTGAACCCTGTTTTTATTAGTTTAAATAGCAACTTACCTGCCTTACCTGTATTCTGGCGAGCGTTCCGCGAGCTGGAGTCCTGTTCGGTGGAGTTATTAGAAGTTTTTCAAAAATTTTCCGTTAAAAATCACGTTTTTGGACCCTAATTTTAAATTTTCCTTCCGTGAAAACTAAAGTAACGCCGTAGTTAGCTGGCCCGCGCGGAGACGCGTCTCTGGACACCTCGCCCGTGCGTCTAGCTCAAATAAAAGTTTGCAAACATTGAATTTTTCATTGTTCTAAGCAATATCAGTACCTACGAAATCCACCTAACCGATACAAAATTCCCTATACTTCGAAATATCTTTGCAACCAGGTGTCGCATTTCGAAGCTGTTTTCAGCTGAATCGCTTGTATTTAGGTACCCTTTGACTATTTTGACTGAAAGAATTGACGAAACGCGAAAAAATTTTCATTTTTCGCCATTAACATAGAAAAATTCAGAACATTTTTGTACTGAACCACATTTTTATTTTTATCTCAAAATTCCTACTGTGAACCCTGTTTTTATTAGTTTAAATAGCAACTTACCTGCCTTACCTGTATTCTGGCGAGCGTTCCGCGAGCTGGAGTCCTGTTCGGTGGAGTTATTAGAAGTTTTTCAAAAATTTTCCGTTAAAAATCACGTTTTTGGACCCTAATTTTAAATTTTCCTTCCGTGAAAACTAAAGTAACGCCGTAGTTAGCTGGCCCGCGCGGAGACGCGTCTCTGGACACCTCGCCCGTGCGTCTAGCTCAAATAAAAGTTTGCAAACATTGAATTTTTCATTGTTCTAAGCAATATCAGTACCTACGAAATCCACCTAACCGATACAAAATTCCCTATACTTCGAAATATCTTTGCAACCAGGTGTCGCATTTCGAAGCTGTTTTCAGCTGAATCGCTTGTATTTAGGTACCCTTTGACTATTTTGACTGAAAGAATTGACGAAACGCGAAAAAATTTTCATTTTTCGCCATTAACATAGAAAAATTCAGAACATTTTTGTACTGAACCACATTTTTATTTTTATCTCAAAATTCCTACTGTGAACCCTGTTTTTATTAGTTTAAATAGCAACTTACCTGCCTTACCTGTATTCTGGCGAGCGTTCCGCGAGCTGGAGTCCTGTTCGGTGGAGTTATTAGAAGTTTTTCAAAAATTTTCCGTTAAAAATCACGTTTTTGGACCCTAATTTTAAATTTTCCTTCCGTGAAAACTAAAGTAACGCCGTAGTTAGCTGGCCCGCGCGGAGACGCGTCTCTGGACACCTCGCCCGTGCGTCTAGCTCAAATAAAAGTTTGCAAACATTGAATTTTTCATTGTTCTAAGCAATATCAGTACCTACGAAATCCACCTAACCGATACAAAATTCCCTATACTTCGAAATATCTTTGCAACCAGGTGTCGCATTTCGAAGCTGTTTTCAGCTGAATCGCTTGTATTTAGATACCCTTTGACTATTTTGACTGAAAGAATTGACGAAACGCGAAAAAATTTTCATTTTTCGCCATTAACATAGAAAAATTCAGAACATTTTTGTACTGAACCACATTTTTATTTTTATCTCAAAATTCCTACTGTGAACCCTGTTTTTATTAGTTTAAATAGCAACTTACCTGCCTTACCTGTATTCTGGCGAGCGTTCCGCGAGCTGGAGTCCTGTTCGGTGGAGTTATTAGAAGTTTTTCAAAAATTTTCCGTTAAAAATCACGTTTTTGGACCCTAATTTTAAATTTTCCTTCCGTGAAAACTAAAGTAACGCCGTAGTTAGCTGGCCCGCGCGGAGACGCGTCTCTGGACACCTCGCCCGTGCGTCTAGCTCAAATAAAAGTTTGCAAACATTGAATTTTTCATTGTTCTAAGCAATATCAGTACCTACGAAATCCACCTAACCGATACAAAATTCCCTATACTTCGAAATATCTTTGCAACCAGGTGTCGCATTTCGAAGCTGTTTTCAGCTGAATCGCTTGTATTTAGATACCCTTTGACTATTTTGACTGAAAGAATTGACGAAACGCGAAAAAATTTTCATTTTTCGCCATTAACATAGAAAAATTCAGAACATTTTTGTACTGAACCACATTTTTATTTTTATCTCAAAATTCCTACTGTGAACCCTGTTTTTATTAGTTTAAATAGCAACTTACCTGCCTTACCTGTATTCTGGCGAGCGTTCCGCGAGCTGGAGTCCTGTTCGGTGGAGTTATTAGAAGTTTTTCAAAAATTTTCCGTTAAAAATCACGTTTTTGGACCCTAATTTTAAATTTTCCTTCCGTGAAAACTAAAGTAACGCCGTAGTTAGCTGGCCCGCGCGGAGACGCGTCTCTGGACACCTCGCCCGTGCGTCTAGCTCAAATAAAAGTTTGCAAACATTGAATTTTTCATTGTTCTAAGCAATATCAGTACCTACGAAATCCACCTAACCGATACAAAATTCCCTATACTTCGAAATATCTTTGCAACCAGGTGTCGCATTTCGAAGCTGTTTTCAGCTGAATCGCTTGTATTTAGGTACCCTTTGACTATTTTGACTGAAAGAATTGACGAAACGCGAAAAAATTTTCATTTTTCGCCATTAACATAGAAAAATTCAGAACATTTTTGTACTGAACCACATTTTTATTTTTATCTCAAAATTCCTACTGTGAACCCTGTTTTTATTAGTTTAAATAGCAACTTACCTGCCTTACCTGTATTCTGGCGAGCGTTCCGCGAGCTGGAGTCCTGTTCGGTGGAGTTATTAGAAGTTTTTCAAAAATTTTCCGTTAAAAATCACGTTTTTGGACCCTAATTTTAAATTTTCCTTCCGTGAAAACTAAAGTAACGCCGTAGTTAGCTGGCCCGCGCGGAGACGCGTCTCTGGACACCTCGCCCGTGCGTCTAGCTCAAATAAAAGTTTGCAAACATTGAATTTTTCATTGTTCTAAGCAATATCAGTACCTACGAAATCCACCTAACCGATACAAAATTCCCTATACTTCGAAATATCTTTGCAACCAGGTGTCGCATTTCGAAGCTGTTTTCAGCTGAATCGCTTGTATTTAGATACCCTTTGACTATTTTGACTGAAAGAATTGACGAAACGCGAAAAAATTTTCATTTTTCGCCATTAACATAGAAAAATTCAGAACATTTTTGTACTGAACCACATTTTTATTTTTATCTCAAAATTCCTACTGTGAACCCTGTTTTTATTAGTTTAAATAGCAACTTACCTGCCTTACCTGTATTCTGGCGAGCGTTCCGCGAGCTGGAGTCCTGTTCGGTGGAGTTATTAGAAGTTTTTCAAAAATTTTCCGTTAAAAATCACGTTTTTGGACCCTAATTTTAAATTTTCCTTCCGTGAAAACTAAAGTAACGCCGTAGTTAGCTGGCCCGCGCGGAGACGCGTCTCTGGACACCTCGCCCGTGCGTCTAGCTCAAATAAAAGTTTGCAAACATTGAATTTTTCATTGTTCTAAGCAATATCAGTACCTACGAAATCCACCTAACCGATACAAAATTCCCTATACTTCGAAATATCTTTGCAACCAGGTGTCGCATTTCGAAGCTGTTTTCAGCTGAATCGCTTGTATTTAGATACCCTTTGACTATTTTGACTGAAAGAATTGACGAAACGCGAAAAAATTTTCATTTTTCGCCATTAACATAGAAAAATTCAGAACATTTTTGTACTGAACCACATTTTTATTTTTATCTCAAAATTCCTACTGTGAACCCTGTTTTTATTAGTTTAAATAGCAACTTACCTGCCTTACCTGTATTCTGGCGAGCGTTCCGCGAGCTGGAGTCCTGTTCGGTGGAGTTATTAGAAGTTTTTCAAAAATTTTCCGTTAAAAATCACGTTTTTGGACCCTAATTTTAAATTTTCCTTCCGTGAAAACTAAAGTAACGCCGTAGTTAGCTGGCCCGCGCGGAGACGCGTCTCTGGACACCTCGCCCGTGCGTCTAGCTCAAATAAAAGTTTGCAAACATTGAATTTTTCATTGTTCTAAGCAATATCAGTACCTACGAAATCCACCTAACCGATACAAAATTCCCTATACTTCGAAATATCTTTGCAACCAGGTGTCGCATTTCGAAGCTGTTTTCAGCTGAATCGCTTGTATTTAGGTACCCTTTGACTATTTTGACTGAAAGAATTGACGAAACGCGAAAAAATTTTCATTTTTCGCCATTAACATAGAAAAATTCAGAACATTTTTGTACTGAACCACATTTTTATTTTTATCTCAAAATTCCTACTGTGAACCCTGTTTTTATTAGTTTAAATAGCAACTTACCTGCCTTACCTGTATTCTGGCGAGCGTTCCGCGAGCTGGAGTCCTGTTCGGTGGAGTTATTAGAAGTTTTTCAAAAATTTTCCGTTAAAAATCACGTTTTTGGACCCTAATTTTAAATTTTCCTTCCGTGAAAACTAAAGTAACGCCGTAGTTAGCTGGCCCGCGCGGAGACGCGTCTCTGGACACCTCGCCCGTGCGTCTAGCTCAAATAAAAGTTTGCAAACATTGAATTTTTCATTGTTCTAAGCAATATCAGTACCTACGAAATCCACCTAACCGATACAAAATTCCCTATACTTCGAAATATCTTTGCAACCAGGTGTCGCATTTCGAAGCTGTTTTCAGCTGAATCGCTTGTATTTAGGTACCCTTTGACTATTTTGACTGAAAGAATTGACGAAACGCGAAAAAATTTTCATTTTTCGCCATTAACATAGAAAAATTCAGAACATTTTTGTACTGAACCACATTTTTATTTTTATCTCAAAATTCCTACTGTGAACCCTGTTTTTATTAGTTTAAATAGCAACTTACCTGCCTTACCTGTATTCTGGCGAGCGTTCCGCGAGCTGGAGTCCTGTTCGGTGGAGTTATTAGAAGTTTTTCAAAAATTTTCCGTTAAAAATCACGTTTTTGGACCCTAATTTTAAATTTTCCTTCCGTGAAAACTAAAGTAACGCCGTAGTTAGCTGGCCCGCGCGGAGACGCGTCTCTGGACACCTCGCCCGTGCGTCTAGCTCAAATAAAAGTTTGCAAACATTGAATTTTTCATTGTTCTAAGCAATATCAGTACCTACGAAATCCACCTAACCGATACAAAATTCCCTATACTTCGAAATATCTTTGCAACCAGGTGTCGCATTTCGAAGCTGTTTTCAGCTGAATCGCTTGTATTTAGGTACCCTTTGACTATTTTGACTGAAAGAATTGACGAAACGCGAAAAAATTTTCATTTTTCGCCATTAACATAGAAAAATTCAGAACATTTTTGTACTGAACCACATTTTTATTTTTATCTCAAAATTCCTACTGTGAACCCTGTTTTTATTAGTTTAAATAGCAACTTACCTGCCTTACCTGTATTCTGGCGAGCGTTCCGCGAGCTGGAGTCCTGTTCGGTGGAGTTATTAGAAGTTTTTCAAAAATTTTCCGTTAAAAATCACGTTTTTGGACCCTAATTTTAAATTTTCCTTCCGTGAAAACTAAAGTAACGCCGTAGTTAGCTGGCCCGCGCGGAGACGCGTCTCTGGACACCTCGCCCGTGCGTCTAGCTCAAATAAAAGTTTGCAAACATTGAATTTTTCATTGTTCTAAGCAATATCAGTACCTACGAAATCCACCTAACCGATACAAAATTCCCTATACTTCGAAATATCTTTGCAACCAGGTGTCGCATTTCGAAGCTGTTTTCAGCTGAATCGCTTGTATTTAGGTACCCTTTGACTATTTTGACTGAAAGAATTGACGAAACGCGAAAAAATTTTCATTTTTCGCCATTAACATAGAAAAATTCAGAACATTTTTGTACTGAACCACATTTTTATTTTTATCTCAAAATTCCTACTGTGAACCCTGTTTTTATTAGTTTAAATAGCAACTTACCTGCCTTACCTGTATTCTGGCGAGCGTTCCGCGAGCTGGAGTCCTGTTCGGTGGAGTTATTAGAAGTTTTTCAAAAATTTTCCGTTAAAAATCACGTTTTTGGACCCTAATTTTAAATTTTCCTTCCGTGAAAACTAAAGTAACGCCGTAGTTAGCTGGCCCGCGCGGAGACGCGTCTCTGGACACCTCGCCCGTGCGTCTAGCTCAAATAAAAGTTTGCAAACATTGAATTTTTCATTGTTCTAAGCAATATCAGTACCTACGAAATCCACCTAACTGTTAATAAAACGGGAGTCAGGTGTTGTAGGCGGGGGTGACGGTGTTCCCTTGACGAAAGAGTGAAATTAAACCAGTCAGAATGTCGTCATAATTGAGTATATTTGGCACACATAAAATTACACAGAAATCACTACAAATGGTTGTAAAAGAGTACACAGCACACAATATAAAATACAGTCAGAATAAGCAGTACACACAATTAAATCCTAGCTATATTACACTTGAAGACTGGCTAACTAGATATAGGGTACATCGCGACTAAGCAGTGGACAGCGGAGCCACTTACTTCACAAACACTACGTGGTAACTTGATGATTCATGTAAACTTGTAAAAATACTAAATCCAAAAATAGACGCTCGGCCCTTTTATAACTTTTGTTGCCTACCGCAAGTAGCGTATACATTTCTTTACTTTGATTAGCCGCTCCGCCAATTGAGAGCGAGAAAAATGGACTTTCCCTAAGATACAGGTTTCGACTTGTCGAGAATTTCAAAACACGTGTAAGCGAGTTCAAGGTTTCTGCTTTCTTATTGGATTAACAATGTGGCTCGTCCTATTGGACATACGCTACTTTCAAAATCGTGTACGAACTACGTAAGATATTTTAGGTATATTCATACCTACTCACAGCTAATTAGTGCTTTACAATAAATGAGTTAGGTAACTATAAGCTAATTAGTTTTATACAAACATAACACAGGCATTACAGACTAATTAGATTCCAACAGGTTATTGTTACAGGTAATTGCAGGTTAATTAGAATTCAAAAGGTCAAGACAATGGTAATACAGCTGATTATAAACATACATCGGTATTTACTTAAGTATCTTCATGGAAATCTACTACTTTTATTAAAGAACAGTATAGGTATTTGTTTAGGTATTTTACAGAGGCTATACCGGAGTTACCGAATACAATAGCGAGGAGATATTAATGTTAAAAGTTAGTTAGTCTCATAGGGCGTCGCCCAAAACAATAAAGAAACATAAATACTAACTATAGCTTGTTTTATTGAGCTTCGCCTACATTCCACCCCCTGTAACAGGGTTCAACCGACTTACAATTCTTGGTCTGTGGGAAGCACAATAATCTTCGCTACGGGTCGACGTAGGACCCCATTTACAGTCTTAACATCTACTACACGGATAATACCATCGTGTCCATGATACACAGCTTTGATGAGACCTTTGGTCCACGCACTTCGCGGTCTATTATTGTCCACAATCACTACTACGTCACTGATACGTACGTTCGGCACATTGTTTAACCACTTTTCCCGACGTTGGAGCGTAGGCAGGTACTCTCGCAGCCAGCGCCGCCAGAACATGTCGGCGAGCGCGTTCACGCGCCGCCACTGCCGGCGAGAGTCGATGTCTTCGGCGTCGCTCGATGCAAACGGAGTACTCCCGGACGCAGTGCCCAGGAGTAGATGGTTCGGCGTCAGGACCACGGGCTGGTCGTGGTCGTCGTTCACGTAGCTCAGTGGCCGGCTGTTTACGATCAGCTCGGCTTCGGTGAGGAGGGTGTAGAGGACCTCCTCACGAGGGGCACGCTCCTTGAGCGTACTGCGAAGTGCGTTCTTCACGGATCTCACCAGGCGCTCCCAGCAGCCACCCATGTGTGGGGCCGCCGGGGGATTGAAGTGCCATTCGATGCCACGGTGAATGGCCTCGGCCCTTATCTGACCTTGGTTGAGGTCTTTCAGGGCTGCTCGAAGCTCGGTATTGGCCCCGATGAAGTTGGTACCCTGGTCAGAGTACAGATGTGCTGGTTGCCCGCGGCGCGCTATGAGGCGCCGCAAGGCTAGTATGGCGGAGTCGGCGCTTAAGGAAGCGGCCAACTCAAGGTGGACGGCGCGTGTAGTGAGGCAGGTGAATAGGGCACCCCACCTCTTCTCGCGCCGTCGCCCGATTGCGACCTCCATCGGGCCGAAGTAGTCCACCCCCACTCGCACAAAGGCTCGTCTGGATGGTTCCAGCCTTGCGAGCGGCAGGTCACCCATCTTCGGTGGCGCGGGCTTGGCTCGGCAGACGCGACAGAGTTGGCAGTTGGCAACCACTGTCTTCACTGAGGTTCTGATTTTAGTGACCCAGTATTTTTCCCGTAGATTGTTGACGACGGTCTCGTGGTTGGCGTGCAGAGCCATCGCATGGTAATGAGCGATTAGCTTTCTTGTCAGAGGATGGCGGCCCTCCAGGATAATAGGGTGCCGCTCGCCAAACGTGAGCACCTCACAGGCACTCAGGCGCCCTCTCACTCGTAGCAACCCGTCGTCGGCTAGCATGGGGTCGAGAGCCTTGATGCTGCTGCTGCTGGGAACGGGCAGGCCTTTAAGGATGGTGGCCCGCTCGCTTTGAAAGCTTTCTTCTTGACACAGCCTCAACAGGCTGTTGTGAGCATCTTCTAGGTCTCGCTGACACAGCTCCGTAGTCGACCGACGTTTACGACATCGGCCGCTGAAGATGAGCACGCGCGCCATGACACGCTGAATGCGCGTCCACGATGAGTAGCGCTCGTACTCTAGGAGTGGTGCCGCCGGTGCTGCCGCGGCGTGGACCCGCTGGATGCGCTCAAGGTCCGCTTCCGACGCCTCAGCCTCGGGACACGCAGGCCACAGCTCCTGTGGGTTACATAGAAACGAGGGGCCCGAGAGCCACTCCGCGTGGTCATCGGGCCAACACAACCTGGTGGCCTTATCAGCTGGGTTATCCTGTGAAGGTACCCAGCGCCAGTTGCCTCTGTCTGACAGCCTATCTATTTCGGCTAGTCTGTGCGAGACGAATCGTTGAAATTCCTGTGCATCGGAGTTTATCCATTTTAATACAGTCTTGCTGTCGGTCCAAAGGAATTTCTTTTCGATTCGTATACCTAACTCTTTGTGGGCAGTGTCTGCTATACGACAAGCTAACACGGCTGCTTGTAACTCTAGCCTGGGAATGGATACTACTTTTTGTGGAGCTACTCGCGCTTTCCCTAGTAACATAACCGATTCCCTCTTTCCTTCAGAGTTAGAGCCCACTAGGTATACTACTGCGGCGTAAGCAAGCTCGCTGGCGTCCCCGAACGCGTGTAATTCTAAATTATCGAGTTTTAACCCGTACCACCGCGGTATTTTTAATTCATTTAAGCGGTATAAATTATGGAGCCAATTAAACCATACTTTGGCGTCCTTTTCTTTTAAGGGTTCGTCCCATTGTATTCCCGACTTCCATATTCGTTGCATTAATATGCGTGATTGAATTACACACGGGTATAGGAAACCTAGCGGGTCGTAAATCGACATTATCATACTAAGAAATTGTCTTTTAGTGGGCACTAAACTACCATTTATAATTTCCGGTGGTAGTCTCTTAAATGACAGATCAAAACCTAACTCGTCGTCTTTAGGTGACCATATTAAACCTAGGGTCCTCTCTACTGAGCCTGTTCCCTTCTCAAGGGCTACCTTATCAGGCATTTCTATTTTCAGCCTTTCCCTTAGCTCCGATGAGTTAGTGACCCACCCCCGGATAATGAATCCACCGGATGCATGTATTCGTGTCACTTCCTCTATTAACGTGTTAGCCTTCTCCTCGGTCCAAGCACTATCTAGATAGTCGTCCATATAGTGCCTAGATTTGATGGCTTCCACAGCTTCGGGATAAACATCAATGAAATCATCGGCATTTTTGTTGAGTATATATATTGCCGTAGTAGGGGACGAGGCTGCACCAAATATCATGGAATTCATCGCGTATGTATCTGGTTCTTTATGGTGATCCGCGCCTCTCCATAAAAATAATTGCGCGCCTTGATCTTCTGCCCTTATTTTTACTCGTAAGAACATATCAGCGATATCCCCTGAAAACGCGACGGGGCCTATCCTGAACTTAATTAAAATACCTAGCAAAGAATTCAGTAAGTCAGGTCCGGTTAGCAGATTATCATTTAAACACGTCCCATGAGACGTAGCGGCTGCGTCGAACACGAGACGTAGCTTGCCCGGTTTGTTCGGGTTAACGACTCCGAAATGCGGTAAGTACCAAACCGGCGATCTGTCTATGTTACCGTCTACTTTACGCGCGTAACCTTCGTCTACTAACCTACCTATCTGAGCTGAATATTGCTCAGCGAAACTAGTGTCTTTACGCATACGTTTCTCTATGCCGTACAGCCTTTGCCTGGCCTGATTATAATTATCAGGTAACTGAATATTGTCATGTTTCCATAACAAACCGACCTCCCATTGTGACTGGTCAGGGATACGATGGCTAGTGCTGTCTAACACGGCTAATGCCCTTTCGACATCTTTATGTTTACGTAAATTCTCTGAAATACCTATCGCTTCTAGCTCAAACTGTGATTTAACTAGATTATGTAAATCAGGAAGGGAAACGGTCATGCAACTAACACATTCTTTACTATTATTATTGTTATTAATATTAAATGGTCCATGTATGACCCAACCTAACTTAGTGAGTGAGGCAACTGGCTTACCGGATTTTCCTTGGCGGATGTCCTGACTGACGAGCAGCTCCCAGTTGTCCTGTCCGAGAAGCAGCAGCGGTTTGGCTCCCCTCATCTCTACGCAACCCAAGTCGCGTAGGTGCGCGTTGTCGTCGATCACTGTGGCGGTCACTGTTTGCGTTGGTAGGTTAATGTCTACTATTGTCCGACACGTAATGTTATGGCACTGACCGTTAGGTCCTTTTACGCGCACTTGTACCACTCGCGACGTTGAGTCTGTTACTCCGTAGCCACCCGCGGTTTTTAAGGAGAGAGGAACACATGGGCCCACTAAGTCTGTGGCGAGCGAGCTGTCGATGAGTGACACGGTCGCACCATCGTCCAGTAGTGCGTAACACTGATTATCGTCACTGTTTCCATCGCTGACCGTTACTGGCATTATTTTTAGTAGTGCCGTAGCTCGCCACTCGCCTATATTTGTGACGCTTTCCGTCTTACTTTCTGGCGGCGTAGCCACCTTTTCTTTCGGCTGCTTATCCGCGTGTAACAGCAGGTGATGTCCGAACCCGCACTTCCTGCATCTACTCGCACGGCAAAACCTCTTGGGATGTTTACTCACGAGACATTTGAAGCATGTGTTCTTCTCCTTTATCGTGTCCCAACGCTGTTGAACGGTAAGCTTTTTGAACTGGTCACACTCTTCTATGTTGTGCTTTCGTTGACATATAACGCATTCTTCAGGAGCGGCAGACTCGTCGCTCTGCGTGTTCACCCGTTGCGTCAACGGAGGCCTGCTGGCGGCCGAGCGCGCGGCGTTGGCTGGCCGAGACTGACCGGCGGCGCCGCCATACTTCTGCTGTTGCTTGGCAGGGGGCTTTGATGGACCGGGCTCAAACATACTCGCCTGAGTGTAGTACGACGTTGAGCGTGTCAAGTGTATTAAAAAATGTGATAATATTTCTAGATTTGGAGACACTCTTAAGTCCACCCCCTGTGTGTTGTCCAGGCCCATTGCGAAGTCACCGTATTGCGCGCGCTGTACAGGGGTCAACTTGCTCAGCAGGTCACTCACCAGCTGCGGATTATTTATATATCCATCCGCACGAATATTTTTGAGTAACGAAACACAATTTCGGACCGTTGACGAGAATTTCCTTAGTTCGCGTCCACTTTCCGTTACTCTAGGTAATTCTTTGACCTTTTGTATGGCGTACTGTAGCACTAGGGTCGGGTGACCGTACTCATCCTCTAGCGCGCGCATTATCTCGGACGGATCAGTTGACGATCGTAGTAAGTCCTCTACTGATACCTTTGCGTCGCCTTGTAACGAGGTTTTTAATCGTGCTAAGTTTTCGTGCGCCTTGAAATTGTATAATTGTGATGTTTCCCAGTACATGTTCCGATATGATATCCAGTCGGCTGGGTCACCTTTGAAGTAGGGCAATTCATATGCCTGTCTTGGTACCGGTCGTGGTGGTCGTGCCATGTTCGTGATAGCCTCTGCCAGTCTGTCTATCTTACGGTCTCTGTCCCCTGACGATTCTCTCCGCCTTTCTCTTTCATCCGCTCCGTACTGCATCTGCCGCCGTGTATCCGACTCGAGTGTGGCTACTCGAGGTACACTTGCGACCGGAGTGGTAAAGGCGGTATAACGGCTGGGTAACTGGAACCTTACTCCATCTGACGTTACTGGCATGTACCTGGACGTAATTGGTGCCGTTATGTTAGGTAACGGTACAGACGCGGATGTCCTAGGTACTCGGGACTGGTCTAGATCACACGGCACTGACGACCCACGGTGGTTATTCTCAAGATTCACCCTACTTACGGTTTGTTCACGGGGGTCAGATGTTTCACGGGGCGCAGCCATTTCCATAGGTGCGCCTGACACAGCCGGCGTCCCCAATACTTCTATCAATTGGGGGACTTGGGGCGTGGTTTTCACCCACTCTTCGACGCGCTGTGTCGTACTCACATCTGACTGTGAATCATCGCTTTCAGCGGCCGCCTCTATCTCAGCTATTTCCGCTTCCATCCTTTTCTTGACGAGGTTTTCCTTGTCTTTGACCAGGTTCTCTTTCAACTGCACTAATTCGCGCTCCGCTTCGTACTCGATCCGTTTTTTAAGGTAATCGACGCTCCTGTGGCTATTTCTTGACGATATTTTGGTGCGCGGCGAGGTGTGGCGACCCTTGGGCGCTGCCTGCCCCCCGTGCGCTCTCTCTGACGTCAATTTACTGTGGTCAATTAATCGGCCACCGGTGAGCGGAATATTACGAGCGGACGTCGATGCCAACGTCGGTGCTACGGACGGAGAACCTGGAGCCCTCTCGGATGGTAAGCCTGAGTCAGAGACGATGTCCTCTGCTTGTCGCGTACCCATTTCCTCCGCCAGTCTTCGTAACTTGCTGCGTGTAGTGATTTCACTCCTATGACTCATGATTCTGACTGGTTCACTCTATTCTAATTGAACCTGATCCGGCTCGAAGGACCAAAATGTTAATAAAACGGGAGTCAGGTGTTGTAGGCGGGGGTGACGGTGTTCCCTTGACGAAAGAGTGAAATTAAACCAGTCAGAATGTCGTCATAATTGAGTATATTTGGCACACATAAAATTACACAGAAATCACTACAAATGGTTGTAAAAGAGTACACAGCACACAATATAAAATACAGTCAGAATAAGCAGTACACACAATTAAATCCTAGCTATATTACACTTGAAGACTGGCTAACTAGATATAGGGTACATCGCGACTAAGCAGTGGACAGCGGAGCCACTTACTTCACAAACACTACGTGGTAACTTGATGATTCATGTAAACTTGTAAAAATACTAAATCCAAAAATAGACGCTCGGCCCTTTTATAACTTTTGTTGCCTACCGCAAGTAGCGTATACATTTCTTTACTTTGATTAGCCGCTCCGCCAATTGAGAGCGAGAAAAATGGACTTTCCCTAAGATACAGGTTTCGACTTGTCGAGAATTTCAAAACACGTGTAAGCGAGTTCAAGGTTTCTGCTTTCTTATTGGATTAACAATGTGGCTCGTCCTATTGGACATACGCTACTTTCAAAATCGTGTACGAACTACGTAAGATATTTTAGGTATATTCATACCTACTCACAGCTAATTAGTGCTTTACAATAAATGAGTTAGGTAACTATAAGCTAATTAGTTTTATACAAACATAACACAGGCATTACAGACTAATTAGATTCCAACAGGTTATTGTTACAGGTAATTGCAGGTTAATTAGAATTCAAAAGGTCAAGACAATGGTAATACAGCTGATTATAAACATACATCGGTATTTACTTAAGTATCTTCATGGAAATCTACTACTTTTATTAAAGAACAGTATAGGTATTTGTTTAGGTATTTTACAGAGGCTATACCGGAGTTACCGAATACAATAGCGAGGAGATATTAATGTTAAAAGTTAGTTAGTCTCATAGGGCGTCGCCCAAAACAATAAAGAAACATAAATACTAACTATAGCTTGTTTTATTGAGCTTCGCCTACAACCTAACCGATACAAAATTCCCTATACTTCGAAATATCTTTGCAACCAGGTGTCGCATTTCGAAGCTGTTTTCAGCTGAATCGCTTGTATTTAGGTACCCTTTGACTATTTTGACTGAAAGAATTGACGAAACGCGAAAAAATTTTCATTTTTCGCCATTAACATAGAAAAATTCAGAACATTTTTGTACTGAACCACATTTTTATTTTTATCTCAAAATTCCTACTGTGAACCCTGTTTTTATTAGTTTAAATAGCAACTTACCTGCCTTACCTGTATTCTGGCGAGCGTTCCGCGAGCTGGAGTCCTGTTCGGTGGAGTTATTAGAAGTTTTTCAAAAATTTTCCGTTAAAAATCACGTTTTTGGACCCTAATTTTAAATTTTCCTTCCGTGAAAACTAAAGTAACGCCGTAGTTAGCTGGCCCGCGCGGAGACGCGTCTCTGGACACCTCGCCCGTGCGTCTAGCTCAAATAAAAGTTTGCAAACATTGAATTTTTCATTGTTCTAAGCAATATCAGTACCTACGAAATCCACCTAACCGATACAAAATTCCCTATACTTCGAAATATCTTTGCAACCAGGTGTCGCATTTCGAAGCTGTTTTCAGCTGAATCGCTTGTATTTAGATACCCTTTGACTATTTTGACTGAAAGAATTGACGAAACGCGAAAAAATTTTCATTTTTCGCCATTAACATAGAAAAATTCAGAACATTTTTGTACTGAACCACATTTTTATTTTTATCTCAAAATTCCTACTGTGAACCCTGTTTTTATTAGTTTAAATAGCAACTTACCTGCCTTACCTGTATTCTGGCGAGCGTTCCGCGAGCTGGAGTCCTGTTCGGTGGAGTTATTAGAAGTTTTTCAAAAATTTTCCGTTAAAAATCACGTTTTTGGACCCTAATTTTAAATTTTCCTTCCGTGAAAACTAAAGTAACGCCGTAGTTAGCTGGCCCGCGCGGAGACGCGTCTCTGGACACCTCGCCCGTGCGTCTAGCTCAAATAAAAGTTTGCAAACATTGAATTTTTCATTGTTCTAAGCAATATCAGTACCTACGAAATCCACCTAACCGATACAAAATTCCCTATACTTCGAAATATCTTTGCAACCAGGTGTCGCATTTCGAAGCTGTTTTCAGCTGAATCGCTTGTATTTAGATACCCTTTGACTATTTTGACTGAAAGAATTGACGAAACGCGAAAAAATTTTCATTTTTCGCCATTAACATAGAAAAATTCAGAACATTTTTGTACTGAACCACATTTTTATTTTTATCTCAAAATTCCTACTGTGAACCCTGTTTTTATTAGTTTAAATAGCAACTTACCTGCCTTACCTGTATTCTGGCGAGCGTTCCGCGAGCTGGAGTCCTGTTCGGTGGAGTTATTAGAAGTTTTTCAAAAATTTTCCGTTAAAAATCACGTTTTTGGACCCTAATTTTAAATTTTCCTTCCGTGAAAACTAAAGTAACGCCGTAGTTAGCTGGCCCGCGCGGAGACGCGTCTCTGGACACCTCGCCCGTGCGTCTAGCTCAAATAAAAGTTTGCAAACATTGAATTTTTCATTGTTCTAAGCAATATCAGTACCTACGAAATCCACCTAACCGATACAAAATTCCCTATACTTCGAAATATCTTTGCAACCAGGTGTCGCATTTCGAAGCTGTTTTCAGCTGAATCGCTTGTATTTAGGTACCCTTTGACTATTTTGACTGAAAGAATTGACGAAACGCGAAAAAATTTTCATTTTTCGCCATTAACATAGAAAAATTCAGAACATTTTTGTACTGAACCACATTTTTATTTTTATCTCAAAATTCCTACTGTGAACCCTGTTTTTATTAGTTTAAATAGCAACTTACCTGCCTTACCTGTATTCTGGCGAGCGTTCCGCGAGCTGGAGTCCTGTTCGGTGGAGTTATTAGAAGTTTTTCAAAAATTTTCCGTTAAAAATCACGTTTTTGGACCCTAATTTTAAATTTTCCTTCCGTGAAAACTAAAGTAACGCCGTAGTTAGCTGGCCCGCGCGGAGACGCGTCTCTGGACACCTCGCCCGTGCGTCTAGCTCAAATAAAAGTTTGCAAACATTGAATTTTTCATTGTTCTAAGCAATATCAGTACCTACGAAATCCACCTAACCGATACAAAATTCCCTATACTTCGAAATATCTTTGCAACCAGGTGTCGCATTTCGAAGCTGTTTTCAGCTGAATCGCTTGTATTTAGATACCCTTTGACTATTTTGACTGAAAGAATTGACGAAACGCGAAAAAATTTTCATTTTTCGCCATTAACATAGAAAAATTCAGAACATTTTTGTACTGAACCACATTTTTATTTTTATCTCAAAATTCCTACTGTGAACCCTGTTTTTATTAGTTTAAATAGCAACTTACCTGCCTTACCTGTATTCTGGCGAGCGTTCCGCGAGCTGGAGTCCTGTTCGGTGGAGTTATTAGAAGTTTTTCAAAAATTTTCCGTTAAAAATCACGTTTTTGGACCCTAATTTTAAATTTTCCTTCCGTGAAAACTAAAGTAACGCCGTAGTTAGCTGGCCCGCGCGGAGACGCGTCTCTGGACACCTCGCCCGTGCGTCTAGCTCAAATAAAAGTTTGCAAACATTGAATTTTTCATTGTTCTAAGCAATATCAGTACCTACGAAATCCACCTAACCGATACAAAATTCCCTATACTTCGAAATATCTTTGCAACCAGGTGTCGCATTTCGAAGCTGTTTTCAGCTGAATCGCTTGTATTTAGATACCCTTTGACTATTTTGACTGAAAGAATTGACGAAACGCGAAAAAATTTTCATTTTTCGCCATTAACATAGAAAAATTCAGAACATTTTTGTACTGAACCACATTTTTATTTTTATCTCAAAATTCCTACTGTGAACCCTGTTTTTATTAGTTTAAATAGCAACTTACCTGCCTTACCTGTATTCTGGCGAGCGTTCCGCGAGCTGGAGTCCTGTTCGGTGGAGTTATTAGAAGTTTTTCAAAAATTTTCCGTTAAAAATCACGTTTTTGGACCCTAATTTTAAATTTTCCTTCCGTGAAAACTAAAGTAACGCCGTAGTTAGCTGGCCCGCGCGGAGACGCGTCTCTGGACACCTCGCCCGTGCGTCTAGCTCAAATAAAAGTTTGCAAACATTGAATTTTTCATTGTTCTAAGCAATATCAGTACCTACGAAATCCACCTAACCGATACAAAATTCCCTATACTTCGAAATATCTTTGCAACCAGGTGTCGCATTTCGAAGCTGTTTTCAGCTGAATCGCTTGTATTTAGGTACCCTTTGACTATTTTGACTGAAAGAATTGACGAAACGCGAAAAAATTTTCATTTTTCGCCATTAACATAGAAAAATTCAGAACATTTTTGTACTGAACCACATTTTTATTTTTATCTCAAAATTCCTACTGTGAACCCTGTTTTTATTAGTTTAAATAGCAACTTACCTGCCTTACCTGTATTCTGGCGAGCGTTCCGCGAGCTGGAGTCCTGTTCGGTGGAGTTATTAGAAGTTTTTCAAAAATTTTCCGTTAAAAATCACGTTTTTGGACCCTAATTTTAAATTTTCCTTCCGTGAAAACTAAAGTAACGCCGTAGTTAGCTGGCCCGCGCGGAGACGCGTCTCTGGACACCTCGCCCGTGCGTCTAGCTCAAATAAAAGTTTGCAAACATTGAATTTTTCATTGTTCTAAGCAATATCAGTACCTACGAAATCCACCTAACCGATACAAAATTCCCTATACTTCGAAATATCTTTGCAACCAGGTGTCGCATTTCGAAGCTGTTTTCAGCTGAATCGCTTGTATTTAGATACCCTTTGACTATTTTGACTGAAAGAATTGACGAAACGCGAAAAAATTTTCATTTTTCGCCATTAACATAGAAAAATTCAGAACATTTTTGTACTGAACCACATTTTTATTTTTATCTCAAAATTCCTACTGTGAACCCTGTTTTTATTAGTTTAAATAGCAACTTACCTGCCTTACCTGTATTCTGGCGAGCGTTCCGCGAGCTGGAGTCCTGTTCGGTGGAGTTATTAGAAGTTTTTCAAAAATTTTCCGTTAAAAATCACGTTTTTGGACCCTAATTTTAAATTTTCCTTCCGTGAAAACTAAAGTAACGCCGTAGTTAGCTGGCCCGCGCGGAGACGCGTCTCTGGACACCTCGCCCGTGCGTCTAGCTCAAATAAAAGTTTGCAAACATTGAATTTTTCATTGTTCTAAGCAATATCAGTACCTACGAAATCCACCTAACCGATACAAAATTCCCTATACTTCGAAATATCTTTGCAACCAGGTGTCGCATTTCGAAGCTGTTTTCAGCTGAATCGCTTGTATTTAGGTACCCTTTGACTATTTTGACTGAAAGAATTGACGAAACGCGAAAAAATTTTCATTTTTCGCCATTAACATAGAAAAATTCAGAACATTTTTGTACTGAACCACATTTTTATTTTTATCTCAAAATTCCTACTGTGAACCCTGTTTTTATTAGTTTAAATAGCAACTTACCTGCCTTACCTGTATTCTGGCGAGCGTTCCGCGAGCTGGAGTCCTGTTCGGTGGAGTTATTAGAAGTTTTTCAAAAATTTTCCGTTAAAAATCACGTTTTTGGACCCTAATTTTAAATTTTCCTTCCGTGAAAACTAAAGTAACGCCGTAGTTAGCTGGCCCGCGCGGAGACGCGTCTCTGGACACCTCGCCCGTGCGTCTAGCTCAAATAAAAGTTTGCAAACATTGAATTTTTCATTGTTCTAAGCAATATCAGTACCTACGAAATCCACCTAACCGATACAAAATTCCCTATACTTCGAAATATCTTTGCAACCAGGTGTCGCATTTCGAAGCTGTTTTCAGCTGAATCGCTTGTATTTAGGTACCCTTTGACTATTTTGACTGAAAGAATTGACGAAACGCGAAAAAATTTTCATTTTTCGCCATTAACATAGAAAAATTCAGAACATTTTTGTACTGAACCACATTTTTATTTTTATCTCAAAATTCCTACTGTGAACCCTGTTTTTATTAGTTTAAATAGCAACTTACCTGCCTTACCTGTATTCTGGCGAGCGTTCCGCGAGCTGGAGTCCTGTTCGGTGGAGTTATTAGAAGTTTTTCAAAAATTTTCCGTTAAAAATCACGTTTTTGGACCCTAATTTTAAATTTTCCTTCCGTGAAAACTAAAGTAACGCCGTAGTTAGCTGGCCCGCGCGGAGACGCGTCTCTGGACACCTCGCCCGTGCGTCTAGCTCAAATAAAAGTTTGCAAACATTGAATTTTTCATTGTTCTAAGCAATATCAGTACCTACGAAATCCACCTAACCGATACAAAATTCCCTATACTTCGAAATATCTTTGCAACCAGGTGTCGCATTTCGAAGCTGTTTTCAGCTGAATCGCTTGTATTTAGATACCCTTTGACTATTTTGACTGAAAGAATTGACGAAACGCGAAAAAATTTTCATTTTTCGCCATTAACATAGAAAAATTCAGAACATTTTTGTACTGAACCACATTTTTATTTTTATCTCAAAATTCCTACTGTGAACCCTGTTTTTATTAGTTTAAATAGCAACTTACCTGCCTTACCTGTATTCTGGCGAGCGTTCCGCGAGCTGGAGTCCTGTTCGGTGGAGTTATTAGAAGTTTTTCAAAAATTTTCCGTTAAAAATCACGTTTTTGGACCCTAATTTTAAATTTTCCTTCCGTGAAAACTAAAGTAACGCCGTAGTTAGCTGGCCCGCGCGGAGACGCGTCTCTGGACACCTCGCCCGTGCGTCTAGCTCAAATAAAAGTTTGCAAACATTGAATTTTTCATTGTTCTAAGCAATATCAGTACCTACGAAATCCACCTAACCGATACAAAATTCCCTATACTTCGAAATATCTTTGCAACCAGGTGTCGCATTTCGAAGCTGTTTTCAGCTGAATCGCTTGTATTTAGGTACCCTTTGACTATTTTGACTGAAAGAATTGACGAAACGCGAAAAAATTTTCATTTTTCGCCATTAACATAGAAAAATTCAGAACATTTTTGTACTGAACCACATTTTTATTTTTATCTCAAAATTCCTACTGTGAACCCTGTTTTTATTAGTTTAAATAGCAACTTACCTGCCTTACCTGTATTCTGGCGAGCGTTCCGCGAGCTGGAGTCCTGTTCGGTGGAGTTATTAGAAGTTTTTCAAAAATTTTCCGTTAAAAATCACGTTTTTGGACCCTAATTTTAAATTTTCCTTCCGTGAAAACTAAAGTAACGCCGTAGTTAGCTGGCCCGCGCGGAGACGCGTCTCTGGACACCTCGCCCGTGCGTCTAGCTCAAATAAAAGTTTGCAAACATTGAATTTTTCATTGTTCTAAGCAATATCAGTACCTACGAAATCCACCTAACCGATACAAAATTCCCTATACTTCGAAATATCTTTGCAACCAGGTGTCGCATTTCGAAGCTGTTTTCAGCTGAATCGCTTGTATTTAGGTACCCTTTGACTATTTTGACTGAAAGAATTGACGAAACGCGAAAAAATTTTCATTTTTCGCCATTAACATAGAAAAATTCAGAACATTTTTGTACTGAACCACATTTTTATTTTTATCTCAAAATTCCTACTGTGAACCCTGTTTTTATTAGTTTAAATAGCAACTTACCTGCCTTACCTGTATTCTGGCGAGCGTTCCGCGAGCTGGAGTCCTGTTCGGTGGAGTTATTAGAAGTTTTTCAAAAATTTTCCGTTAAAAATCACGTTTTTGGACCCTAATTTTAAATTTTCCTTCCGTGAAAACTAAAGTAACGCCGTAGTTAGCTGGCCCGCGCGGAGACGCGTCTCTGGACACCTCGCCCGTGCGTCTAGCTCAAATAAAAGTTTGCAAACATTGAATTTTTCATTGTTCTAAGCAATATCAGTACCTACGAAATCCACCTAACCGATACAAAATTCCCTATACTTCGAAATATCTTTGCAACCAGGTGTCGCATTTCGAAGCTGTTTTCAGCTGAATCGCTTGTATTTAGGTACCCTTTGACTATTTTGACTGAAAGAATTGACGAAACGCGAAAAAATTTTCATTTTTCGCCATTAACATAGAAAAATTCAGAACATTTTTGTACTGAACCACATTTTTATTTTTATCTCAAAATTCCTACTGTGAACCCTGTTTTTATTAGTTTAAATAGCAACTTACCTGCCTTACCTGTATTCTGGCGAGCGTTCCGCGAGCTGGAGTCCTGTTCGGTGGAGTTATTAGAAGTTTTTCAAAAATTTTCCGTTAAAAATCACGTTTTTGGACCCTAATTTTAAATTTTCCTTCCGTGAAAACTAAAGTAACGCCGTAGTTAGCTGGCCCGCGCGGAGACGCGTCTCTGGACACCTCGCCCGTGCGTCTAGCTCAAATAAAAGTTTGCAAACATTGAATTTTTCATTGTTCTAAGCAATATCAGTACCTACGAAATCCACCTAACCGATACAAAATTCCCTATACTTCGAAATATCTTTGCAACCAGGTGTCGCATTTCGAAGCTGTTTTCAGCTGAATCGCTTGTATTTAGATACCCTTTGACTATTTTGACTGAAAGAATTGACGAAACGCGAAAAAATTTTCATTTTTCGCCATTAACATAGAAAAATTCAGAACATTTTTGTACTGAACCACATTTTTATTTTTATCTCAAAATTCCTACTGTGAACCCTGTTTTTATTAGTTTAAATAGCAACTTACCTGCCTTACCTGTATTCTGGCGAGCGTTCCGCGAGCTGGAGTCCTGTTCGGTGGAGTTATTAGAAGTTTTTCAAAAATTTTCCGTTAAAAATCACGTTTTTGGACCCTAATTTTAAATTTTCCTTCCGTGAAAACTAAAGTAACGCCGTAGTTAGCTGGCCCGCGCGGAGACGCGTCTCTGGACACCTCGCCCGTGCGTCTAGCTCAAATAAAAGTTTGCAAACATTGAATTTTTCATTGTTCTAAGCAATATCAGTACCTACGAAATCCACCTAACCGATACAAAATTCCCTATACTTCGAAATATCTTTGCAACCAGGTGTCGCATTTCGAAGCTGTTTTCAGCTGAATCGCTTGTATTTAGGTACCCTTTGACTATTTTGACTGAAAGAATTGACGAAACGCGAAAAAATTTTCATTTTTCGCCATTAACATAGAAAAATTCAGAACATTTTTGTACTGAACCACATTTTTATTTTTATCTCAAAATTCCTACTGTGAACCCTGTTTTTATTAGTTTAAATAGCAACTTACCTGCCTTACCTGTATTCTGGCGAGCGTTCCGCGAGCTGGAGTCCTGTTCGGTGGAGTTATTAGAAGTTTTTCAAAAATTTTCCGTTAAAAATCACGTTTTTGGACCCTAATTTTAAATTTTCCTTCCGTGAAAACTAAAGTAACGCCGTAGTTAGCTGGCCCGCGCGGAGACGCGTCTCTGGACACCTCGCCCGTGCGTCTAGCTCAAATAAAATTTTGCCCACCCGCCCACCCTGTGGTTACTATATAGGGAACCTTTGGTTTTGTCAACAAATTTGGATGCAGAAAATTTTCTTTTAGTTTTATTTACTCTGTCACTCTATAGTGAAAGTGCATTTTGACGGTTTTTAAAAAACCTATAAATTTACATCTAATTGATATTTGACCGAGCGAAGTATCCATCTAGAGCTCGCATTTTATTTTATTTTATTGCTGGTCCCCCATTTACAGGGATTCAGCTCAGACGACACGTGTTCTCTGACATATTATATCACTCGTGTGTGAATACTCATAAGCACAGTACGCGCCACTCAAAGAAATAGATCGCCAACCTTTTTACGCTTTTACTACAAATCTAATTATCGAATTTTGAAAATGAAATCGTGCGCAGTCTGCAACGTGCAGTTTAACGATGGCGTCCAGTGTGGCAGTTGTAAGAAACACCTGGATTTTGGATGTGTGAACATCTCAGAAACTGGATGGAGAAAGCTGGGTGCCAATAGGATGGCACAATGGAAATGCCCCACCTGCAGAACGTCGTCACCAGTGGTGCCTACCCCGGAACCTGCATCGCTGGATACCATACTTAGTGAGATACGTGACATGAAGCGGCAGCTACTCAACTTGCCGACCTTGGTTGATGACATTCGCGTGATCAAGGATGAGTTGACCGAGCTTAAGTTGACGTGTGAGGGCACTGCTGGGAGACTCGACGACTTCAACACAAGACTCGTGGTAATTGAAGCAAAAGTGTCTGAATTTGATAAGCTTCAGGAGTCAGTGAAATGTTTACAGACTGACTTGGCGAGCACGAAGTACCAACTTTCGACGTTTGAACAGAGATCCAGGCTAAACAACGTCGAAATTAAGGGGGTTCCTATTAAAAAGGATGAAAATTTGTACTCCATTGTTGACGCTATCGGCCGTACAGTCAACTACAGCTGTCCCAAAACCCAAGTGAACTACATTTCAAGGGTCCCTATCTTTGGCTCCAATGAAAAGCTAATAATAGTGAGTTTTTTAAACCGGTATATAAAGGAAGATTTCATTGCGGCGGCACGCGCCAAGAAGGACCTATCCGCTTGTGACATCGGGTTTCAAGGCTCATCTCAGCGTGTGTATATTAATGATCACCTAAGCGTGGAGTACAAGAAGCTTTTAACCAAAGTTAAAATCATTGCCAAGGATAAACATTATGAGTACGTATGGGTTAAACATGGTAAAATTCATATACTTAAAAATAATCATTCAAAAGTTTTTATCATAAGGAAGGAGTCAGATTTAAACAAGATTGTCTAATATGCTTTATATTTGTTACACTTACTTTCCTATTTTGCTATAATATTTTACTTCAATGGCTCAAAATGCTTAACACCATTTGGGTCACATTAACTTTTTGCAAAATGTTTAATACCTCTGCCGTACTAATGACCTCGACACCTCTCTTTTGTTTAGAAACTTGTTTGCTCTGTGTTCGTTATCGCGCTGTTTGCTTTAAAGCTTTACCGCACTACAATATGCTTTACTCTCTCGCACTTGCACATACCACGCACTATTGCTTGCTTTTTCGCACCGTTGTTAACTACTTAACATCGTATGATTTTTGTACTCGCGCAATTCTTTTTGACTTTTACCTTCATTATACTTATTTAATTATATTATACCTTATTCTACAATATTATTTAATGAAATACTTTATTTTAATGGCTTGTACAGATTTATACACAATTATTAATTTCGGCTTTCAATGGCTCCTAAGTTAAATATATTTTATCAAAACGTTCGCGGGCTTAGAACTAAAAGTGATACTTTCTATCGTCAAATGTTGCTAAACTCGTACGATATTATTGTTCTTACAGAGACTTGGCTATTAGATGGAGTTTTAAATTCCGAATTCTTTGATGAACGGTACATAGTGTGGCGTCGTGATCGAGATTATGTTTTGACCGGACAATCGCGAGGTGGGGGTGTGCTTATTGCTTCGCGCAGGGAACTTTCAGTTATATGCCAGCCTACCTTCTATTCTACTGCAGAGGATTTATGGCTCAGCATACGACTGAAAAATCTTAATACACGTAAATATATTACCTTACATATTTGCGTTGTTTATTTATGTCAGCAAAACTTAGGCCTTTCTTTTTCTTTACAACTTCGCAACTACCTCACTAAATTAAACCAAATAGTTATGAGTAATTCTTCCGATACCTTTCTCATAATAGGTGATTTTAACATGAGCGGTATTAACTGGGTCCCATCTGATAATCTATCGCTCGTCCCAATGAACCCAAATGGTCCGGACGAAGTTTTACTTGGTGACGAATTATGTACCCTAGATTTGGGTCAATTCAATGGTGTTCTCAATAGGTACGGAAAAATTTTAGATTTGGTACTTTGTAACCAATTAGTTAGCGTGGTTGAATGTTCAAGTCCGCTGGTTCCCATCGACGCCTATCATCCAGCACTACTAATTAATATGGATTTCGTCGAAGCACCTCTATTAGAGTGCGCGTCACGGACGCAATATCTGTTTGACAAGGGAGACTACGAATCTATCAACAATGATATTTCCAGGACTGACTGGGAATCCGCCTTTGCGACACGATCAATGGATGAATCATTAAACTTTTTCAATGAAGTTATTCTCAATTTACATACGAAACACATTCCACAAAAATTACATCGTAACAAATCATATCCAACTTGGTACAGTTTCGCATTAATAAAAACAATTAAAGAAAAATACAAATATTTCAAAAAGTTTAAGACGTACGGCAATATGGCGGATGAGTCATCATTTAAGCTTCTGCGTGAAAGGGTAAAGTTATTGGAATCGCAATGTTATGAAAAATACTTGGATTTAACTGAGAAGTCTATAAAAGAAAATCCTAAATATTTTTGGACCTTCGTTAAAAAACGACACAACTCAAATGCAGTTCCGAGCACTTTAAACTATAAAAGCGACGCGTTGCGTACCGGAGAAACAATATGCGAAGCGTTTTCTACATACTTTCACTCTACATTTCTAGATACTAGCCCTAGTCATGGAATTTCTTCACCCCGTCTTTTTACTGAATCTTCCAGCCTCTCAGATATAGGTAGCATTGTGGTGAACGTTGAGGAGGTGTCTGACTTGCTTCGCAATTTGGATACTTCTAAAGCGGCTGGCCCAGATAATATTTCATCCAAATTTCTTGTGCGATGTTCGACTTCGATTGCCAAGCCTGTCTCGATTCTCTTCAGGAAGTCCTTGGATACTTGCGTTGTACCTCAACTTTGGAAATCGGCTTTCATAACGCCTATTCACAAAAAAGGAGACAAAACTGAAGTTGTTAACTACAGACCGATATCTAAGCTCTGTGTTGTGGCAAAGATCTTCGAAAGGATCATCTATAACCAGGTGTACAGTGCTCTAAAAAATTCGTTCAGTTCCTTTCAACATGGTTTTTTGAAGGGAAGGTCTACCGTTACCAACTTAATTCTGCTCAATGATTTTATTACTGACGCCATGGATAACGGGAAGCAGGTTGATGTTGTTTATACTGATTACAGTAAAGCTTTTGATCGGATTGACCATGCGATCTTAATATCAAAGTTATATGGCATGGGAATTCGAGGAGATTTACTCAGATGGTTTGCTTCGTACTTGGAAAACAGGTCCCAAGCAGTAGTTTTAAGCAATTATATGTCTAGTTGGGTGCCTGTCCCCAGTGGAGTCCCCCAGGGTTCGTTGCTCGGCCCATTACTCTTCATTATCTATATAAACGACATCAACTCTTGCTTAATTTCTTCCAAACTCCTGTGTTTTGCCGACGATATGAAGATCTATGCCACAATATCATCTCAGGTGGACGTGATTGCACTTCAGAATGACTTACGTCGTCTGGAGGCTTATTGTCGTGAGAGTAAGCTTGATCTTAACCCTGCTAAATGTTCGGTCCTAACGTATTCTCGAAAACGTGTTATTATACCTTCATCGTATATTTTAGGCGATCAAGTACTACCTAGAACGAATTGCATCCGAGATCTGGGAGTGCATCATGATTCTAAGCTTACATTTGAGTTTCATGTTGATGCCATAGTCGCTAAAGCATCTAGGGCACTAGGTTTCATAATGCGTCTGTCCAGGTGCTTCACTCGTGCCAAAACATTAAAAATTCTTTACTGTACTTTTGTTAGAAGTCACTTGGAATACGCGTCTGAAATCTGGAATCCGTGTTATCACAAGTACATAGATCGTATAGAGAGCATCCAGAAAAGGTTCATCAAGTACTTGTGTTATCATCAGAAAGTGCCCTACCGGTCTGAAGATTACCTCAACCTCTGTAAGAGGTATCATATATTGCCCCTAATTAATCGGCGTGCAATCTCTGACTGTATCACTTTATTTAAAATTTTCAATAATTCTATTAATAACTCTGATATTCTATCCAAATTGTATTTTAAGGTTCCCAGTAAGTTAAAGCGATGGAACGCACCGTTGCGTGTTCCATTTACCTCTACAAACTACAGGCAAAATTCATTTATAGTGCGTGCAAGTAATAACTTCAATAGCATGTGTAAACAGCATGATTTTGATCCCTTTGTAACAAGTGTGTCCTCGGCCAGAAAGAGCCTGAGCCTTGGTTTTTTTAAGTAAGATTTTGTGTGTCCCGGCTTTGATTCTCGCTTTGAATATAAAATGTGAATTTAGTTTAAGCATGAATGTTATACTGTTTTTTTCCTTCTATTCTTTTTTTTTGGTAACTGTGTTGTGATGTCCACACTCTTTCTTTCTTTCTAATTTGTTCCTATAAGTGATGACTTTTAATTGGCTGTCAGTCTCACACACAATTTTTTATTCTGTTGGTTTTAGCTGTAAGTCATCCATAGTTATTAAATAAATAAATAAATAAATAAATAAATTAGACATTTCGCAGACCCAAACCTTCCACAATGTTTGGAATTAGAACTCCAATTAACAAGCCGAAGGTCACGGAGGAGAATTTGGACATGGAGAGGTCTCGACTGGCACAGGCTGGCCCATCAGTGAGACGTAGTATCGGAGAGTGGGAGGCCGACAGACCATCAGGAAAGCCTTACAAAACCCCAACGCCTCCGAAAAGGGCCCCAGTCTCCTCCCCACCTAAACTAAAGTCCAAACCAACGCTCGCCCACCAGAGCAAGTTGGATGGACCTAAACAGCCGGAGTCTACTGATGCAAGCTCGCCGCGTGAAGTTCACCCTGTGAAATACCTAAACAGGACCACGGAGGCAAAGGCTTGCCTCCAAAAGGCTAAAATCCAACTGCTGAGTTCTCGAAACCTAAAAAAGGAAATTAAAGACGAAATAACAAAGGCGGTGGAGAGATTATACCAGTTGGTAAAGGAGGCAGAAAGTGAGAAGGGAATTGTGACTCTGGTAGCAGAAAAGTCAGATACCGAAAAGGCGCCGAATCCGACTACGGAAGAATCGACCAACCTGATGAAGAGCCTGGTGGAAAGCATGCAACAACACAAGCAGGCGTTACAGGACTGCCAACAACATACTCTGGCTCTATCAGAGCAACTCCAGGTGGCCCCTCGCTTTGTCGCAAACCAAAGCCCGACTTTCGCGGAGATAGCCGCCGGCCCGAAGCAAAACATCCGAGAACCTCTTCACTCAGTAGTCGTATCGTCTAAGAATGATCAGGACACGAGTGAAGAGGTTATCGAGAAGCTCAGGGCGGCGGTTGATGCCCGGAATGAGGGCACCAGGGTTGAGCGACTGCGCAAGGCGAGGGACCAGAAAGTGGTGGTCGGTTTTAGGACGAAAGAAGAACTGACCAGAGTGACGGAGCGGATCCGGAAATCCGGCAATCTGGTGGCAGAAGAAGTCCGGAACAAGGACCCACTCGTCATCATCTGGGACGTCCTATCCTGTCACTCAGACACCGAAATCACACAGGCCCTGGAGCGGCAGAACACCCACCTAGTCGGGGACATTCCTGCGGGTGATGTGAGATTGGGGGTAAAGTACCGCCGCAAGACGAGAAACCCCCACATGTGCCACGTCATTCTGCAGGTGTCCCCGATGGTGTGGCAGAGGCTGACGTTGGCGGGTCGCGTGCACATCGACCTGCAACGGGTGCGGGTGCAGGACCAGTCGCCACTGGTTCAGTGCACTCGCTGCCTGTGCTTCGGCCACAGCCGGAAACTGTGCACGCGTCCCGCAGACCTCTGCACTCACTGTGGTGAGCCCCACATGCGTGCGGAATGCCCGTCTCGGCTGGCAGAGGAGGCACCAAAGTGTCATAATTGCCTGTCAGCCAAACTTGACAGAACTGACCACAACGCCTTCGGCAGCGTGTGCCCCATTCGCATCAAATGGGATGCGTTAGCACGACTGTCGGTGGCGTACTGCTGAAGTGCAGCTAGCCACTCACGGAATTGAGACGTTTGACCGCAACGGTATTGTTCCCACAATTTGTGAAGCGAAAAGAGTAATCATTTTTAGTGCAATAAGTAGTTACACAATAAGACATGCAAATTGGGCACAATTTCTTGGAAAATTGGACCAATTAAAGGCGAGCTCAAAATGTAACCCAAGTGAATTAAGAATAATCAATAAAATAGTTTGTGTGTGTAGTTCAAGTGGTTTCACAAACATCAGAAAACAAAATAGATACAAACTAACTTTACCGTTGTGGTCGGGCGAACTTGTTGCGGCAAACAAGATTGAAAACCTAAAAAACCATATTTTTGGCGCTGAACATGCCCATAGCTGGAAATACCCTAGAGAAAAGCCAATTAAATTAGATTTAAACAAATTGGTTGAAATAGCAGCAAATCTAATCCAAGACCAACATAAATATATTAAGTTAGTAATAGAAATAAATAGAAGAAATATAGGTTACAAGTAGATTAAGAAATTATGACTATATGATATATTGTATATATATTAGGATAGCCATAGAAATATAGTGTAAATGAAGAATAATATATAAATAAATGTAGGTACAAGTATAAATAGAGTGTAAATGTACATATATAAAATATAAAAAGAAAATACAAAAATAATATACAAAAATAAGATAAACTAGATATCTAAGGTGTTAGCTACTTAAAAACGCATTAAAAGTATATATAAGAACACAATCATTCATACGCAAATAATGGATGAAATGAGGCCGCTGCTTCCGGGAAATCTCCAAAACCTAAAACGGGACAGACAAACACATTATCATAAGTACGATAATAATAAGAAAATCTGAATAACAAGGGCTCTGATAATGTCAGAGGAACAGTGAGCAAGGGCAGGAGTGTGGTTTTAGCCGGTAAGAGTCCGGCACTACCCAGACTGTGTCACAAGTGAGACAGTCTGGGTGTCCATGAGGATTTCCCACTCCTGCCATTTAAAAAAAAAAAAAAAAAAAAAAAAAAAAAAAAAAAAAAAAAAAAAAAAAAAAAACCTTCTTTTTAAATTCTTTTATTCGTAACAATTCATTCATTATCATCCATATAATACCTCATAAAAGTAAAAACATTAATTTATGTAACAAATCTAAATTTAGTGGCAAACTTTTGATACCGAGATGTGGTCAAACGAGTTCGTCGTTGTGTGCGCACAAAAATAATAGGAAACATTGCATTCATAGCACTGCACTGGTTGAGCAATATCTGAAAAAACAACAAGCATATATTACGAACGTAAAATGCCAAAAACTATACAAAATACAAGTAGTAAAAGTACTGCAAGTAAAAGTCCTGAATCTGCTAGTGCTTGCAAAGCTGATAAGACAAAAATATGTAGAATTAGTATTAAATATAGATAGAATTAAAAAATATAAATTAGCTATAAGAAATTATGTCTATATGATATATTGAATATATATTAGGATAGTCATAACATAAATATTTTAGTGTTAATTCAGTTAAAGATATCATTTTAGTGGTATAAAAATAGGTAAACCCATAAGCAAAACGTACATAAATAGAAAAATATAGAAATAAGTTTATAAGGTGTTTGTAAATAGATTTTTTGTAAAATGTTAGCTAATAAAAAATATTGATGTCAAAATAGCTGTATGCCCCACAGAAATATGATATGAAACTAGGCAAAAACGCTTCCAGGTGCTCTCCACTTCCTGAAAAGGGCAGTCAAAAATAAAATAACAAAAATGACGAAAAGTAACCATCAATGATTAAAAAGGGCTCTGATCATGTCAGAGGGACAGTGAGCAAAGGCAGGAGTGTGGTTTTAGCCGGTAAGAGTCCGGCACTACCCAGACTGTGTCACAAGTGAGACAGTCTGGGTGTCCATGAGGATTTCCCACTCCTGCCATAACAAAAAAAAAAAAAAAAAAAAAAAACCCAGTAACCGATAATACATCGCACGAGTAACATCAGCTCCGCGTAAAAAATTCACCAAAATTAGACGCGTTGAGTTACGGGCGTGAAACAGTTATCAATGGAATTCTGTAGTGTTGATTCACCAGGATTAGTGTGGGCAAGTGTCTATGTCAGCGGGTTGCAGAGCAGGACCCCCGGAACTTTAGCGGTGAATAACTCAGCCAAGGTTAGTGGAGTCGGTCTACCTACAACAATCCTGGAAAACGCGGCGGAGACCTATTCAGTGACATATCGACCAGCGAGATCGGATCACGGGCCTGGGAGTTATTAAGGTGCGAAAATCGTCAAAAAACGTGGTTTTTGGTGACAAAATAACCTCACTTAGGCCACACGTGTTTCTAAACCACGAGGCGTGACGCAAATCTAACGATCCTAGCCCTTACTGGAGACTCCGAAGCCGGCCGAGGATTCCGCCTGCAGATCAGAAACCAGTGTGACGACTCCACGGCTCACCACCAGGTAAGCCCCGAGGGAACTCCTGAACCCTTAGTCCCACCCCCCCCGAGTTTGGGCTCAATCGACTTGGGATTTCTGGACCTTGCCTGAGTCACCAAGGGTCCCCTCATCCCCAAAAACCCTTTACCCCTCACCCTCAATTATCCCCACCCCCTTCACCCAACCCTAAATTACCCCCCCCCCCCACCCCCTCTCCCCAATCGTCTCCCCACGAAACCTCCCCCCCCCCAACCCCCCGCCCCTTCACCCCCTCCCCCCCTCAAACGTCTCCTCGTGAAACCTCCCCCCCTCCCCCCTCCCCCCTCAGGGCTACCTCACCCCCCCCCCCCCCCGCGACCTATCTTCGTACCCGTAGGAGCTAGAAAGCCGAGTTTGGGCTCATTTTAAAGGGCAAAGAAAGTTCTACAACTTGGCCCCTACAGAATCCTGAATTTCGGCAGCCTACACACGTAGTGACTTAACGACCGCAGAATCCCACTGAAGGCCACCACCAGCGCGCCTCACGGGCTCAGAACATCGAGTCCCACAGTTATCGGGCTCCTCATCGGACAGCAGACGCAGACCACCAGCGGAGCATCCGTGAGTCCATCTTTAGTTTAAGTATTTAGATTAAGTTATCTTACACAGGCATAGTAAACCACACCTTACCGTACTAAAATGTCATCCAAACAACCCACCACCTCCCGCAAAATGACCACGGAGGCCGCGAAACCCCCGAAATCACTCCGCGAGAAGGTTTTAACAAATACGGCCAAGTCGGTGGTGTCAGAGAAGTCGGCGCGTCCATCGCATAAGCCACAACCACAGGCACCAAAGGCAGCGTCGGAGCCGGACGTACCAAGGTGCACACCACCACTCTCTGAGACTCTCTCCACAGAACATTGCAGCAGAGTCTCAGAGATCGTAATAAACTGGGAGCAATGCGGCATCTCCCCACCCCGCCGGATCATCTCGGACGAGGAAAGTTCGGTGGCGTCATCCGTCAGCCAAACTGACCGCTCCGAGAGCGGACGGCCGAGCCTCCTGTACAGAACGCCGAGAAGGGGCACAGGCGTGGAAATGGACCTGGCTACCAGAGAGGCCAACGACCTTCTCCAGAGGGGAAAGGATGCCTTGGAAGCTGCCGGTAACATGAAACGGGAGTGCAAGGCCACGGCCCATGAGTGTTTGCAAGGCCTGTATGAGACGGCTCTGTCGCTGGCGGACTCGAGGGCTCGCCACAAGTTCAATCTCGAGAAGGAGCGCTCTCGACACGCAAAAGAACTTCTGCGGGTCGAGAGAGCTCATACTCGAGAACTGATGAATTTGAAGGTGGAGCTCTCCCTCATGCAAACGGACGTCTCCGAAACACGAAAAGAGGCGAAAGGGATCCGAGAATGGCTCGGACACGAGACCCTTGATGCCTTCAAAGGCATCAAAGAAATAAAAGACGAGGTCGCCGCAGCAGCCCTCAGGAACCTAAACGAGCATGAGAAGACGAGGCAGGAGAGCACAAGAGCCCCTGGAGATCCCAAGAGTGATCCTATGGGAGCAGGGCTTTCACGCCTCGACACAGCAATGGCCAGCATCTCCAACCAGCTGGACGTGCTCCGGAAGGTGCTTGAGAGACTCAAGGAGGACCTCGCACACCCAAGTAATACCGAGTCGGACCCTAATAGCCGGGAGACAGGCCTCCTCACTACCATAAAATTTGATGAGGCCGTGGCCTCATTACAGGAACAGATACAGGCCATCGCCAACAGGCCTGTAGCCTCCCCACCACCACCACCACAACCACCAATCAACATCGCGAAACAATTACAACCAATCTCTGAAAGGCTGGAGCTCGTCTCAGCGGACCTCCGCGTACTGCGTGACAAAGAACCGCCAATCCAGGCGCCCCCGGCGCTGAATCTGGAGGCGGAACTAGCAGTCGGGGAGGTGAAGAAGAGCCTCCAGAACATCGAGAAAGGGGTGGCGGACCTGGGTAAAGCGGAGAGACCGCTTCAGCAACAGCAGGGCCCCAAAACCTTTGCCCAGGTCACGAGCACACCGAAACCCCCTAAACCACCCACACAACCCAACCACACCCTGATTGTCTCGTCGACGAATCCCCAGCACACTGGAGACAACGTGATCGAGAGAATCAGGACCGCCCTGGACCTAAAAACAAGTGGAGCCCGAGTCGACACAGTCCGGAAAGCGCGCAACCAGAAAGTGGTCCTAAGGTGCGCGAGCAAGTCGGACTTAATTAAAGTAAAGGACCAATTTAAAACCAACGCAGGGCTCAAGGTCCAGGAGCCAAAACCCCAAAACCCTTTCGTCTGCATCAAGGGAGTGCTGTCCAGCTACAGCGACGGGGAGATCGTCGATCTCCTTAAGGCGCAGAACAAACATCTTCTGCAGGACGTCGCTGTCGATGGACAGACCCTAAAGGTGCGCTATAGGAAGCGCGCGCGGAACCCCCATGAGTGCCACCCTGTTCTGGAGCTCTCGCCGGAGCTCTGGAAAAGCTATACTCAGGCACAAAAAGTCCACGTGGGCATCAAGCGATGCTCGATTGAGGATCAGTCCCCACTAGTCCAATGCACGAAGTGCCTTGCATACGGACACAACAAGTCCATATGCAAGGCTGGAAAAGAAGCGTGCAGTTACTGCAGCGGTGCACACAATGTGAGGGACTGCCTGACTCGAGCTGATGGCAAGCAGCCCACCTGCATCAACTGTAAAGTGGCACAAAGGACGGGCAGCGACCTGGCACATACAGCGTTCAGCGAAGACTGCCAGGAACGCCAAAAATGGGATGGAATAGCAAGGTCGCGCGTTTCCTATTGCTAAGGGCGACCAAGACCACACACACCACCCAACCAGTCACCTCTCAAAACACAACAAGACCGACAGCAAGATTGCCGTTCATCCAGGTAAATTTTCAGCGCTCCAAGCTGGCTACAGAAGAATTACATCTGGCGGCGCAGGCAAAGGGAGTTTCAGTAGCACTTGTTCAAGAGCCCTATGTAGGAAGAACAGGTGTGATGAAACAAAACCCCGGCACGCGAGTCATCCAGTGTAGCCTGAATCGCCAGAAACCAGTAAAAGCCGCTATCGTTGTTTTCGGGCACAACCTGGAGGTCATCCACGACCCCCAGCTTGTGACCGAGAATATCGCGGCCGTTTTGCTGAAGGCAGGCCAGGTCAGCTTTGGGGTGCTATCGGTCTATTTTGAAGGTGACCAGGACATCGAACCATACCTTTCAGAAACACACAACACAATACAAAAACTAAACACCAACAACATCCTAGTGGGAGGAGACGTAAACGCCTGGAGCCAGTGGTGGGGAAGTGTTTCCGAAAACCATCGCGGAGCGGCGTACAACTCGTTCCTCAATGAGCGGGATCTCCACATCCTCAATACAGGACAAACTCCGACGTTCGAGACCTATAGAGGAGACAGGTGGTGCACTAGCATCGTCGACGTGACGGTATGCAGCTTGTCACTGCTAGGCAAGGTTGAGGACTGGCGTGTAGAAAGGAGTCTAACAACTTCAGACCACAACGCGATAACCTTCTCGATGCGCTTAGAAAAGGCCTTAGAACCAATTAGGCCGATTTCGACGCGCATCTACAACACCAAGAAGGCAAAGTGGTCCGACTTCAGCACGCACTTCAAGACCAGCTTAGCAGAAAATGACATCACACCAGTCAGAGTCTCGAGCGTCTCGAATCCAGAGGATTTGGAGTCACTCATCACAGCGTACACAAGTTACATCCACCGCTCATGCGAGGAAGCGATCCCAAAACTGGGGTCGCCTAAGCTGAACGCCAAGCCCCCATGGTGGAGCCCTTCTCTAGATCGTCTCAAAAAAGACGCGATGACGAAAAAGAGAAGGATCCGAAATGCAGCCGCAAGCCGGAGACACTTCACCATCCAAGAATACGTACTGGCCAAACAAACGTACACCACAGCAGCAATGGAAGCAGCCACAGCCAACTGGAAGGAGTTCTGCTCGAAGCAGGACCGAGAGAGCATGTGGGACGGCATATACAGGGTACTTAGGAAGACAGCCAGAAGACAGGACGACACCCTCCTGAGAAACACCGCAGGCGAGACGCTCACCCCAGAGCAATCCGCGGATCTTCTGGCAAAAACCTTCTACCCCGATGACTCAACGAATGCCGAACAGCCATACCACACCACTCTGAGGAGGCTCGCGGAGAAGAAAAACCCCCGAGGTCTGTCTGCTAACGATCCACTTTTTACGGCCGCGGAACTGGAAATGGTTCTCCAGAACCAAAATCCGAAAAAAGCCCCCGGTCCCGATGGATTAACGGCAGACATCTGCACAGCGGCAATAAACTGCAATAGGGAAGTGTTCTTAGCGATAGCCAACAGGTGCTTGTCGCTGTCCCACTTCCCGAAGCAGTGGAAGGTCGCCCACGTGTGCATTCTCCGCAAGCCAGGCAAGGACGACTACACCAGCCCAAAGTCGTACAGGCCAATAGGTCTGCTCTCGGTCCTAGGAAAAATCGTCGAGAAGCTCCTAGTAGGCAGACTCCAGTGGCACTTCCTCCCAACACTGAACACAAACCAGTACGGTTTCATGCCGCAGCGCGGAACCGAGGACGCCCTCTATGCCCTAATGGGACATATTCGTGCCGAAATCAAAGCCAAAAAGATCGTGCTTTTGATATCATTGGACATAGAGGGAGCCTTCGATAACGCGTGGTGGCCAGCACTCAAAAGGCAGATGGTGGTCAAACACTGTCCGAAAAACATCTACGCTCTCGTCACCTCATACCTGGAAGACCGGAACATCAGGGTCAACTACGCCAGAGCGACTAGTGAGAAGGGTACCACGAAAGGATGCGTCCAGGGCTCAATTGCCGGACCGACGTTCTGGAACCTTATCCTAGACTCGCTCTTACACAAGATGGCTAGAATGGGGGTGTACTGCCAAGCCTTCGCAGACGACGTTGTCCTAGTTTTCTCGGACTTTACAGCCGGTCCCCTGCAGCAGTCAGCCAACGACACGCTAGACATAGTATCGGAATGGGGCGTCCAAAACAAGCTACGTTTCGCCGCGCACAAGACCAATGCGATGGTGTTAACGAGAAAGCTTAAGTACGACGTTCCGGTACTCCACATGTCGGGCACGCGGCTGAACCTGGTCGAAGAAGTCAAGCTGCTAGGTCTCACAATAGACTCTAAACTCACCTTCAACGCGCACGTGTCCGCAACCTGTAAAAAGGCTGCAGACATCTACAAGCAGCTGGCATGCGCGGCGAAGGTGACTTGGGGTCTCAACAGAGAGATAATTAGGACAATATACGTGTCGGTGATAGAGCCCATCGTGATGTATGCAGCGAGTGCGTGGGCCCCCGCAGCTGAGAAACTGATGACAAGGAATCAGTTTGACTCACTGCAGAGAGGTTTTGCGCAGAAGATCTGCAAAGCATACCGCACGGTGTCTCTAACATCGGCACTTATCCTGTCAGGCCAACTCCCCCTAGATCTCCGGGTAATCGAGGCCGCGACCCTTTTTAAGATCAAAAAAGGCCATTCCCTAGAGTTCATACCGCCGGGTCGTGAGCTGGAGTGCAACGTGCATCACTCCCAAAACCCCCACCCAGCGCTACTCACAACAACAGAGTATGCACGCCTAGAAGACTTGACTCCCGAAACTCTGGAAACCCACCAAGTAATCGGTCCCCAAATATACACCGACGGCAGCAAGATAGAGGGGAAGGTCGGAGCTGCCCTGACCTGGTGGGAAAACGGAAAGGAGTCCAAGTTCAGCACCTTCGGCCTGGAGCCTCACAACACAGTCTTCCAATCGGAAATGTACGCTCTCTTCAGGGCTGTCAGGATGGTCAGAGAGTCCGGAGAGACTTCCGTAAGCATTTTAAGTGACTCTAGATCGTCACTTGACCTGCTGAGGAGTCCGTCTGTCACTCACCACCTGGCACTCCAAATCAAGAGATGCGTCCGCAAGATCCGAGAAGAGGGCAGAGAAGTGAAGCTCTTTTGGCTCAGGGCCCACGTGGGAACCGCCGGGAATGAAAGAGCGGACGAGCTAGCCAAGGAGGCAGCCCTAACCAAGGAGACAGCAGACTATAACAAGGTCCCCGTATCGTTCGTGAGGAGGAAAATACGGGAGGGGACTATCAGAAAGTGGCAGGCGCGATACGAGTCCTCGAGTACAGGAGCGGTCACAAAAGTGTTCTTTCCAGACGTCCTAGCGGCGCAAAGAACACTCCTATCCACTCCTGAGACACAGTCCTCTCACCGGTTCATGTACAAGTCCTAACAGGACACGGAGGATTCTCAGCGTACCTCCACCGCTTCCATCTCAAAGATTGTCCCTCATGCGTCTGTGACCCTAGCTGCGAAGAAACAGTCTGGCACCTGCTCTTCGAATGCCCAAGGTTTAGTCACGAAAGAATGGAGCTGGAAGTGAAGATCGAAATCCAGCTAAGCCAGTCCACACTCCAAACCATCATGGGGAGACCGGCTACCAGGAACCCATTCTTGGCATTCGCGAGTAAAGTCGCCACTGTAGCAGCAGGGGCCAACAAAACGGACACAACCTTGCATAGTCGAAACCGACTACCACCTGTCACTACCACACCAACAACAATCACGACAAGCACAACCATTACAGCAACTACAACAATCACAACACAAACAACAATGACAAACACACAAAACACAATAGGAACATCACTCACCACAACACAAACTACACGCACAAACACCAACGAACAACCACCACCAGCGGCAGCAGCAATACCAGAAGCCAGCCTACATCCAGCCCCTAACATCATGCCCGTCACGCAATTCCTGGCATGTGGAGGAGATGGAGTCCCCGGCGTCAGGCTGCGAGGCATCCCCCTATTTATGAACAGGGAAGGCGAAAGGTTAGGCATATGCTTCTGCATAGGCTCAAGCCGAGCTAGGGCCCGTATACCAATATCACCAGGCCTTGCCGCCTTGATCAACGGAAGCACCGCGAAAACCACCATGAAGGGCAGCAAGTACGCTGCACTGCCTCAAGTGGAAGTAGCCACTCTCCGATGCCGTATATTGCGATCCAAAGGAAAGACGATCGCACTATTCGAGTGGGGAGAGGAGACTCCATTCGCTCAGGCAAGCGCGTTGCTTCAGGGGATCAGGGAGGCAGGGGAACATACGGCAGTCTCAGCCCGTACAATAAGTATTGACGCAATGATAGTCGGAGGAGAGAGAGGCAACGTCGTAGACCGTTTCGGCTGTTTGAAAGCCTCAGAACAACACGAGGTCGTTGTCTATGAAGACAGAGGGGAATCTCTGAATTTCCTCAAAGCCCCCGGACAACCAACAGCCAAGACGACGAACCCCAAAACAAGTCCGACTACTCTAAGCGGTTCTGAGAGGGCCCAGCAGAAGGCAGCCGCCGAAAAAGCTGCAAAGGAGCAGCGCAAGACTATCAGCCCTGAAGACCAGGCTAAGTCGAGGAGTCGCCTGAAAGCCATCGGCACTTTCCTCAGTGCACTGCTCCCAAGCACCAGTAATGCATCACCATCGCACAAACTGGAAGCAGCAGTGGAGAGGTTCTTCCAAAAGAATCCACATAAACCATCACCGCCAAAGCCAGTGCCTACCAGAGCCGACAAAGGGCAAGTCAGCCCGCCGACCCTCGCAGTAAACTCGGGCACCACGGACCACGTAAAGAGTGCCTTCCTTGAGTATGTTGCAATTGTGAGAGCGACTAGAGAGGTCAATCTCAGAACATGCGGCAAGATCTTACAGACCTTCCAGAGAGACACGGAAGGACTGTTAAGAGTATTACTCAAGGAAGCAGAGGCAGCAGTGTACGACAACGTCACTTCTCAGGTCATCAAAGGAGAAATGACGGGTTCGTACATGGCAGCCTACAGCGCGAAGAGTGGATTCGTGGCCCTGGACGAGGAGGAAACGGAGCGCTCAGGCAAACTGAAATTCAACGTGCCAAACGACGACCCGATAGTGGTTACCGCCAAATGTACCAAAATCATGCTGGACGATAAGATCCTTGAAATGGCACAGTCCATTCTAGGGACTTCGGACACTCCAGTATCGAGGGAAAGTTGGGCGGTACCCGATATCGAGTGGGTTAACGGAGTCCCGGGTTGTGGCAAGACAACCTGGGTGGTGAAGCACTTCGATGAGGAGAAGGACGTCGTAGCCACCACGACGACCGAAGCTGCCAAAGATCTCAGGGAGAAGCTTGCGCACCGCTTAGGAGATCGAGTAAAGACAAAGGTGCGCACTATGGCCTCAATCTTAGCCAACGGGTTCAAAACGCAAGACCGATGTTACCGTCTCACGGTAGACGAGGCATTAATGAACCATTTTGGGGCCATAGTAATGGCAGTGAAGTTGTCAGGAGCAAGCGAGGTTGTCCTCATCGGAGACGTGAACCAGCTTCCATATCTGGATAGAGAGAACCTATTCGTTCTAAGGTATACCCGTCCAAACCTGGTGGCTGGCATCACCCGGGAGCTGCTTTGCACACACCGCAACCCGATGGATGTGGCTCTTGCACTGAGCGAGATATACTCTGGTATATACTCCTCCAAGTCGACGCTGTCGCGGGTCCACTCCCTGAGGGTGGAAGGTTACACAGGAGCGCAGATACCCAAAACTGCCCAAAACACCCTGTTCCTGGTTCATACGCAGGAGGAGAAAGCCTCTCTTATGAACCAGGGATATGGGTCCGGCGAAGGGTCGCGTACCTTAACCATACACGAGGCTCAGGGGTTGACCTACGACAGCGTAATCATCATCAACACCAAGTCCAGGAGGCTCCAAATCCATGACAGCATCTCCCATGCGGTAGTGGCGGTGTCGAGACATACTGTCAGCTGCGTCTATTACTCCGACGACGCCGACGACGCCATAGGCCGTTTCGCAAAGAGAGCTATGGATGCGCCGACTAAAGCCGTCATCGACTACAACTTGAAGACGGCCATGCAGCATCGAGACGTAGTAGTCATGGAAGCCTTGCTCCGGTTAGCGAAGTCCCTGGTCAGCAGACACCGAATTAACACCTGAATTCACAACTAACAAGTCCCACCCAAACTCCAAACCCAAACAAACCCACCAAGGATCACTCACACTAACACCCCCTATAAAACCAAATTGTAAAACTGCATGGCAGAGTGAATCTGTCATACTCGCGTAACTGTCAAGCCGATGGTGGCGCTGCGTATCCGGTCGTTAAGTTCCCTCAAAAATGGTTGAGCTAAGCGGCGCGGATGCGTACGTCATTTCCGTGAACGGAAGCCATCGGTGGGGCTGGTCGGTTCATACTGCCATGCAGTCTTCCCACAAAAAAAAAAAAAAAAAAAAAAAAAAAAAAAAAAATAAAAAAAAAGTGTAGTAACGTAAAATTAAATATTATATCAACAAAAAACAATCAGTAAATTGTAAAATAAAACAACAAAATTAATATTAATATCAAATAATAATGCCTGTGTAAAATTGTAATATTATAGTATCAAAAAAACAAAAAAAAAAAAAAAAAAGTATATATATATATTTATGCATGTGCATGTAAATAAAATAAAAATATATATATTAAAAAAAATATATATATAAAAAAAAAATATATATATAATAAAAAAAAAATGAGAAAAAAAAAAAAAAAAAAAAAAATAAGATGGGCTCACGTAGTATTAAGTTTAGAAATAACCTAGAAATAAGTGTCCGACGTAGGAGTTTAATAACTGTAATTATACTTAAAAACCTGTAAACAAAAATTATCAATGTAAACAAAGGCGCGGACCACCATGTCTGCGGTAAAAAACTCACAATAAAAAAAAAAAAAAAAAAAACCTAATCTAACCTTTTTTTTTTTTTTTGATCTCGAGGTGGAAATCCTCATGGATGTCCTCCGCCCTGGGGTGGGCAGAGGGGTCTGTCAGACTCTTACTGACTAAAACCACCCCGGTGTTCCGTCCCACACCTACGTCGGAGACCACGGGAACCAATAACCTAATCTAACCTAACCTAACCTAACCTAACCTTTTTTTTTTTTTTTTTTTTTTTTTTTTTTGATCTCGAGGTGGAAATCCTCATGGATGTCCTCTGCCCTGGGGTGGGCAGAGGGGTCTGTCAGACTCTTACTGACCAATATGTCTTCCGCGATCCCCGACTGGTTGATCCGCGATCCCTGCCATTGCGGGCCTCCTCACGTTGGGGGGGAGTGAGGTGTTAAACTCCCCCCCATACATCACAGAGAGGCGCGCGCGGAACACTACGCGCCACCATCTCGGGTCCTAAGGAATAGGGGGCGACGGATGTCCCCAGATCCGTCGCCCCTGGACCCATTTAGGGGGGCTGGAAGAGGGCGTTGTCCGCCCTCCGCCGACGCCCGGTGCGCCTGCTGCGGGCTGGGTGGGCGGAAGATATTTCCCGCTCCCTTTCCGCAGCCTCCTTCTGCGACATGACTGTTTCGCAGAAGGATACCACCGCGTCCCAGGACTCCCCGCTACCGACCATGGACTCAACCACAGCCGGCAGCGATAGGTCGTTGCCTATTTCTGAGACGAGGGCACGACGCGGCTCCTCCCAAGCGGCACATTCTGCCAGCGTAGCCGCGCCGTGTCCTCCCGGCAGTCGACGCAGTGGTGACACCGGGCGTCCGGCTCCAGGAAGCAACCATGCCCCGAGAGCACCTGCGTCGTCCGAAACGACAGGGAGCCGTGCCTTCTCCCGAGCCATTGCCCGAGTACTGGCCGGACCGCCTCGACGGTGGCGAGGCCGGCGGTAGGGCGCGAAAGCCTATCCTGCCAGCTCGCCACCAGGGCTGCAAGGAGCTGCGACCAACGAAGCTCCATGTGGCGGTCCGTCAGTCGCTCGTCCCGCTCCCGCGCTTCCTCGCGCCACCGGTACAGTGACGCGAGTACTTTCGCCTCGAGGTCCCACGGTGGGGATCCAGCCAGCACACAGGCCGCCTCGTAGGAGATCGTGCGATATCCCCTGATGACTCTGACGGCCATAGCACGCTGCGGTCTTCGCAGAACAGCGATGCTGCCGGCCGTCAGGTCAGCCGCCCAAATTGGGGCCCCATACAGGGCCATGGATCGCACGATCCCCACGTAGAGCCGCCTACAGGCGACGCTCGGGCCCCCCAGATTGGGAAGCAGCGTTGACAGCGCCCCAGCCGCGCCCATCAACTTAGGCACCAGCCGCCGGAAGTGGGGGCCGAAGTCCCACCGGCTGTCGAGCACCAATCCCAGATATTTCATGGTGGACTCGACAGCGATCCGACACCCCCCGACCACGATGTGTGATCCGGCCGGCGGCGCCCGCCGGGGGCCATGAAAGACCATGGCCTCCGACTTGTTGAGGGCCACCTCCAGGCCTAGGCGCCGTATGCGGCTCACCACAAGTGAGACCGCAGCCGTCGCCAGCAACGCTGCCTCCCTGTACGAGCTCCCCCGGGCCGTGACCAGCGTGTCATCAGCATAACACGTCAGTTCCACGCCCGGCGGAAGCTCGCCCCTCAGCACCCAGTCGTACCCGATAACCTAACAGAAATGTCCGGGACCCTGGAAGAGTCGGAAATGCAGGTACTCAATAGTGGGAACATTCCCACTTTTGACACGATAAGGGGCAACACGAGATACAGCAGTTTCGTCGATTTAACAGCTTGCTCGACAGACATGCTGGGTCTCGTGGAAGACTGGAGAGTTGACCAGGGAGTGACGAGCTCAGATCACAACACGATCTTATTTCAGCTGCGCTTACAGAGAGAAAAAGGGATGAACATCCAAAGGACCACTCGACTTTACAACACTAAAAAGGCTAATTGGGACACCTTCATAGAGAAGATGGACCAATTCCAAGCGGAACATAACATCAACGCAACCGAAATAGGTAGAGTCGAGCTCAAACAGCAGCTGGAAGACATGGCAAAAGCGATAACAAAAGGTATTACATCAGCATGCATAGACAGTATGCCACTGAAGTCAGCAAATGTCCAATTCTCCTTGCCATGGAGGTCGGAGGAGCTCGCACGTTTAAAAAACGAGGTCACCACTAAAAAGCGGAGGATACGCAATGCAGCGAAGCACCGCAAAGAAAAAGTCTTCAAAGAGTACCTGGAAGCAAAAGAGAATTACGAATGCCAAGCCAAGAAAGCCCAAATAGCAAGCTGGAAGACTTTTTGCCAAAAACAAGATAGAGAAGGCATATGGGAGGGCATCTACAGAGTCATCGGTAAGACCGCCAAACGTCAAGAGGATCTGACCCTTAAAAAGGACGACGTGTTCCTAAACCCAAAAGAATCGGCAATCCTACTAGCCGAAACATTCTACCCTGAGGACTCCGAAGAGAAGGATAACTCATATCATCGCCAAATAAGAGAGCTTGCGAAGCAAGTAAACGCCCCGAGTCATAATGAAAAGCATGATCCACCGTTTACGGTAGAAGAGCTAAAGACCGCGAGTATGAGTTTTAACCCAAAGAAGGCACCTGGAGCGGATGGCTTTACGGCGGACATATGCAGTCGAGCAATCTTCAGGAATCTGGACGTGTTCCTTGCCCTATATAACAAGTGCCTAGAGACAGGTCACTTCCCGGACATTTGGAAGGAGGCCACAGTAGTGGTATTGAGAAAACCGGGCAGGGACGACTATCAGAAACCCAAGGCCTATAGGCCTATCGGCCTGCTACCAGTCTTGGGCAAGATCCTGGAGAAGATGATAGTAGCAAGGATCAGGTGGCACCTAGTACCGCGGATTAGTACTCGCCAGTATGGCTTTATGCCACAGAGGAGCACCGAGGACGCCCTCTATAACCTAGTGAACCATATCAAGGAGAACATAGAGCAGAAAAAGCTCGTAACCCTAGTCTCACTGGATATAGAGGGGGCCTTCGACAGCGCCTGGTGGCCAGCTATCAAAGTCAGGCTGGCTGAGGAAAAGTGCCCGGTCAATTTAAGGAGGCTACTGGATAGCTATCTCGACTGCAGAAAAATCAGGCTAAGGTACGCCGGGGAGGAACACAAAAGAGACACCCAGAAAGGTTGCGTCCAGGGATCCATTAGCGGCCCGATACTGTGGAACGTAGTCCTTGACCCCCTATTACACGGTCTGGAAAAAGAGGGCGTATACTGTCAGGCGTATGCAGATGACGTGGTGATGGTCTTCAGTGGAGATACCGGTTTGGAAATCTCGACGCAGGCCAGTGCCGCTCTCGCCTATGTTCGGGACTGGGGAGTCCGGAACAAGCTGAAGTTCGCACCGCACAAAACCTGTGCGATGGTACTGACGCGTAAGCTTAAGTACGACACCCCACTCTTGAGGATGGGGGGGACCAGCATTGAAATGGCGAGGGAAATAAAGATCCTGGGACTGACAATAGACGACAGAATGACCTTCAACACTCACGTTGCAAGAGTCTGTAAAAAGGCAGCAGACCTGTACAAACAGCTCTCCAGAGCAGCTAAAATAAGCTGGGGTCTACACCCCGAGGTCATTAGAGTAATCTATACAGCAGTCGTGGAGCCTGTCATCCTGTATGCTGCAAGTGCATGGGCACCAGCCGCCAAGAAAATCGGAACGCAGAAAGCGCTGAATGCGGTACAGAGGGGTTTCGCACAGAAACTGTGCAAGTCCTACCGCACGGTATCCCTGAACTCAGCACTGGTACTGGCCGGGATACTGCCTCTGGACCTTCGAATACAGGAGGCAGCTGCCCTGTACGAAGCAAGGAGAGGGCCGTCCCGCCTTGTGCTAGGAGATAGGGAGACCGAACGTGTGGTGGGATTTGCAGAGATTCCACATCCGGCTTTGCATGTAGGGCTCAAATTCGATAGCTTGACCACGCAACAACAGGTGGATAACAGCAACGGGCAGGCGGTGAAAATCTACACCGACGGCAGCAAGCTTGAGGGTAAGGTCGGAGCCGCGCTATCCATATGGGATGGTGCGACAGAGACCAAGGCCATCAAGCTTAGTTTAGCCGCGTACTGCACCGTGTACCAAGCGGAGATTCTAGCTATATGCAGAGCCACAAAAGAGGCCCTAAAGTACAGAGGGACAGAGTACTGCATTTACAGTGACTCAAAGTCTGCCCTGGAGACCATCACCAATTACAATGCCCTGCATCTTTTGGCGGTAGAGACGCGCGACAACCTGAAGAAGGCTCTCAACCAGGGGAAATCTGTTAGTTTCTTCTGGGTGAAAGCGCATGCAGGTCTCATCGGCAACGAACGCGCTGATCAGCTCGCAAAAGAGGCCGCACTCTCGAGCCGAAGGAGCCCCGACTACGACCAGGTTCCCGTTTCATTCGTTAAACGGATAATCCGAAAGGACTCCCTTGACGAGTGGAATGGCAGGTACAAGTCGGGCGAGACAGCCTCCGTGACGAGAGTGTTCCTCCCGGATGCTGTAGACGCCTATAGTATAATTAGAAAAATAAGACCAGCTGGTATGTTGACGCAGGTACTCACGGGACATGGGGGGCTCTCCCAGTACTTGCATCGATTCAAGTGCAAGGAGAGTCCTGCATGTATCTGTGATCCTGCAGTTGAGGAAACAATATTCCACTTATTGCTAGAATGCCCGGTACACAGTAAGGATAGATACGACCTACAGCAAACAATTGCAATACAATTAAATATGCAAAATTTGGAGACTCTACTGAAAGAAACACGCACTAGAGAAACTTTTATAGAATTTAGTATAAAAATAATACAGAAAGTAATAAATAGAAATAAGACGTCATAAGTATTTACTACAATATATATTGTAAAAATATAATAAAGTAGTAAAGATAACACTAAATAATAGAAAATAAGTTTATAGAGTTTAAGCACTAGTATGATAGAGTTGTCAGAGTAAGCATTACTATAAGAAATAGCAATAAGGGATAGAAAGTAAGTTAATATAAGTAGATTAAGAAAAATAGTCAAAGAAAGTAGGCACAACATATGTTGTACAAAAACTGGAAACCGGCAAACGTAAAGATGGGCACAAAAGATGTATAAATCATATAAAAAGATACACCTTGTAAAGAAAATGTCGAAAATAAGTGAAGGATATAGACACAAGCGGTTCTAAAATGCCAATAACTATGAACCGCCTGCAAAGAAAATGTAAGAGAGAAGAAATAGTAGAGCCTCTAAAAATTATCGTAGGACCCTAATAGGGTATTTATTATATTGAATGTTTTTAAACGAAGTCTCAAACAAATAAAAAGAATGATAATGGCTGTGAAATTTGATAAAGTCACAGAATGTAGAGAGGCAGGAGTGTGGTTTTAGCCGGTAAGAGTCCGGCACTACCCAGACTGTGTCACACGTGAGGCAGTCTGGGTGTCCATGAGGATTTCCCACTCCTGCCAAAACAAAAAAAAAAAAAAAAAAAAAAAACCTAACCTAACCTAACCCAGTACCCCCCCAGCCCTCGCGGTGGTCGGTTTGTTTTTTGTGTCGCTCCGCAGTTAAAAATTCCGAAAAGCGGTCAAAAGTGCTCGGATTTTTACAAGTTTTGTACCAGTGAGTTTGGAAAAGTGAAGGTTATAAGCCCCAGTGAAGTTTAAAACTCGGACGGCAGTGCTTCTACTTCAAGACCTGAAAAACCTCAATTTTTTGAGGTTAAACCTACACGAAATAACTTCAATCGAGAACGCTGACCGAACGAGATCGACGACCCTGCCTTTTTATTGTAGGAGGCGGTGGGGATCGCCATTGCACTTCATCTGGACTACCAAGAATCTTCAAAATCCTGAAGTTCCAACCGGTAAGCGGAAAAAACGAAAAACCACGTGGCCTGAAAAACTGGAAGGAGTGGAGGCAGACACCTGAAATTTTGTACCCGACATCTTTATTTATTGTTGAGACGGTATCTGCAAAATTTTTTTATTTATTTACCATACCTGATTTTTGAGAGCAGTTAGAACGTGGAAAATTTGGACCTGTATATCTTCGGTCCAAATAAAAATTTTGAAAATCTACAACTGCAGCCGGCTGCGCGCTTATCAGCTTAGTAGAGATTTTAAGTTTTAGATTTTTAGGTTGACTAGTTTTGTAATTATAGGGTAAATTGCTGAAAAACCAGATTTTTGAAAAAATTCTGACTTTGTTTTTGGTTTTAAATTTTTTTTATTACTATTTACTATAGCCCTATATTTATCCTATTTTTAGTATATTTTTTTATAATTTTGTGACGGAAGGCTTCAGAGATATCGATTTTTTAATGTTTTTTGCTCATAATTCTTAAATAAATAGTAAATTCAAAATTTTAACGCCAGGATAGGGTCTAATACACCCATCCCGACCTCCTCAAGCCCAAACACGGGCCCCATCACTCCCAATTTGGCGCTTTTGGCAAAATTGCGCCATCTTGGTTTTTAGGTTTTAAATTTCAAAGCAAGATATCTCAGGAACCGCTGGCCTGAATAAACCCGATTTTTCACTCCGGCCTTTAGATTATTGTTAGTTTTAAGTTTTTCAGGTTTTCAGCCTGTTTCAGGCGTTCCAAATTTTTGTCGCTGAAACTGCTTTCAGGAGACACCTGAAGTAACGCGGAGCTGTACATCCAAAACCCCATCCAATTGTGACGAGGGGTTCCGAAGTTACGGACATTTTTACTCGACCTTTGACAGTTCAGCGGCCATTTTGTTTAGCTTCAAACCGCCATAACTCTTGAACCAAGGGACGTGGGAGATTGCGGTTTTTGATTTTACACTCAGGGACCTTCCGTCCCCTCCTCTCCAGGATTTCAGGCGGTTTGGGGCTGAAAATTTTCAGGACCCTGAAAGTAGTTTCAGCGGATAGCGGAGCTCAGGCCGAGTTGGGAGAGCCCAAACTCGGGGGTCCTGCGACTTTCCCAAAAGGAGTTATCCGTGGTCAAACATCGATTTTGACAGCTTAGCGGCCATTTTGGCAAATTTTTAAATATCTATAACTCCTTAACGGAGAGTCGTAGGAGGACGGGGTTTCCGCTGTCTGCTATAAATAGGTATTGTGTATCGACAGGAGCACTTTTCAGGCGTTTTCCAGGTTCCAGGATTTTTCAACCTGAAAACCATTTCAGTGGATGGACCTCGTCGAGCCAAGTGCGGAGAGCCCAGGCACGGGGGTTTTTGAGCCGGTGGTTCCGGAGTTATTCGGTTGTAACCATATTTTGCCCGCCATCTTGGAGAAAAACCAAAATTTTTAAGTTTAGATAGCTCCGGAACCCCTTGGCCGATTCGTACCGAGTTTGGAGTCATCTAAAAGGGCTCGGTGGGACTTATTCATTAACGCCATCAAACCGGCTCTACATAGAGTTTCCAACCACTCCTGCCCGGTATCGGTGGTTTTCGACGCCCGGAGGAAAAATTTTCTTCCGTATTGTGCTTATCCTTGTAATAGAACCCTAAGGCTGACCGCGCCGACGATTTATACGATCGGAGGCGCATTTTTTATTCTATTTTTATATTTTATTCTGTTTTCTTTATACACTTTTACACTTTATTCTACTATTTTGACGCATACCTCCACTTAAAAATGATGGGCATAAGGACACCAATAAAGAAGGTGGATGGTACCAACACCTCACCACCAAAAGCTGGAGCATCACCTCCAAATGTCCGACGTAGCGTCGGGGAGTGGGAAGCGGCAAAATCAGCCAACCCCGAAACCTCACCCTCCTTAACCACCAAATTGGTACAGGCTGGCCCCTCCAAGGTTGTTAAGACACTTGCAATGTCACACGTCAAATCACAAACACAACCGACGGAAATATCGCCGAAGACAAAATACCAAGATCGGTCTTCCGAAGCGAAGGCGTGCTTGACGAAAGCTAAATTACACCTGAGCTCGTCAAGAAACACCAAAACTGAAATTAAAAATGGCATCACCGAAGCGCTGGAAAGGTTGTTCCAGCTGGTGAAGGAAGCCGAGCGAGAGGCCAAATTGAAAACAACAGGAGGGGGGAAGGAGATAAGGGATAGAGAACCTGCCTCTAACGACGCAACCTTCTCCATTGGCTCAGAGCAGAAATCCCTCGAAAATAGCATCCAGGAACATTCCAAGTTGCTAGAGGAGAACACCAAGAAAATGGAGGAGCTGAAGGCTCTGATAGTTAGCCAGACAGAAAGCACAGCAAACGGCTTGGCAACGTATGCGAGTGTAGCAGCGACCCATGGCGGAAGGCCGAACTCAGCCCGAAACACGCTGCACTCCATCGTAATTACATCAAAGACGGAAACGGAAACGGGTGACCAAGTCCTTGACAAAATCCGCAAAGCGGTAGATGCCAAAGAAGGCTGGGTCAAAGTTGAAAGGGTGAGGAAGGCGAAGGATCGCAAAATTATCATGGGCTTCCAGAACACGGAGGAAAGAAATAAGATTAAAGCCAGGTTAGAGAGGGAAAACCAGGACCTCAATGTCGAGGAGGTGAAAAACAAAGACCCTCTACTGATCCTCAAGAGCGTCCTCTCCTTTAACTCGGACGAGGACATCCTCAAGGCACTGAGGAATCAGAACAGGGATGTTTTTCACAACCTCGACAAAGGGGAGGACAGGGTGGAGGTAAGGTTCAGGAGAAAAACCAGGAACTGCATGGCAGAATGAATCTGTCATACTCGCGTAACTGTCAAGCCGATGGTGGCGCTGCGTATCCGGTCGTTAAGTTCCCTCAAAAATGGTTGAGCTAAGCGGCGCGGATGCGTACGTCATTTCCGTGAACGGAAGCCATCGGTGGGGCTGGGCGGTTCATACTGCCATGCAGTCTTCCCACAAAGAAAAAAAAGTGTAGTAACGTAAAATTAACTAGTATATCAACAAAAAACAATCAGTAAATTGTAAAATAAAACAACAAAATTAATATTAATATCAAATAATAATGCCTGTGTAAAATTGTAATATTATAGTATCAAAAAAAAAAAAAAAAAAAAGTATATATATATTTATGCATGTGCATGTAAATAAAAAATATATATTAAAAAAAAATATATATATATAAAAAAAAAAAAAAATAAAAAAAAAAAAACAAAATAAAAAAAATTAAAATAAGATGGACTCACGTAGTATTAAGTTTAGAAATAACCTAGAAATAAGTGTCCGACGTAGGAGTTTAATAACTGTAATTATACTTAAAAACCTGTAAACAAAAATCATCAATGTAAACAAAGGCGCGGACCACCATGTCTGCGGTAAAAAACTCACAATAAAAAAAAAAAAAAAAAAAAACCTAACCTAACCTAACCTAACCGAAATATCTTTGCAACCAGGTGTCGCATTTCGAAGCTGTTTTCAGCTGAATCGCTTGTATTTAGGTACCGTTAGACTATTTTGACTGAAAGAATTGACAAGACGCGAAAAAATTTTCATTTTTCGCCATTAACATAGAAAAATTCAGAACATTTTTGTACTGAACCACATTTTTATTTTTATCTCAAAATTCTTACTGTGAACCCTGTTTTTATTAGTTTAAATAGCAACTTACCTGCCTTACCTGTATTCTGGCGAGCGTTCCGCGAGCTGGAGTCTCGTTCGGTGGTCTATAGTTAGGTAGACTAGAGCATTTGACAAAATATATTTTCTTATATTTCGTACCTGCTAGCTCCACCTATACCAATCCGCTTTTAAATTAGGGAAAGTGACGGTCTGCTCTATATTTTAGCGTCTCCTGAAGACATTTAAGTGACTTTTATTATTTTTATTATTATAACTGACCGAGTCCCCGCTATTGGGCTCGTTATTAATATAGTGTTTTCTACTGCTGATCCCCTCTATACAGGGATTCAGTAGCAGACATAAGTGTCCCCTGACAGCTTAGTCGTTCCGCAGTCTCCATTTCGTGAGTGAATCTGGTCTATAGTTAGTTAAACTTCAAATTTTGCCCAAAATTATTATTATAACTATTTGCCCTGCAAGCTTCACTTATACCTACCTGTGGTATAATTTAGGGAAAGTGACGGTCTTCGTGGTATAATAGCTTCCCCTGAAGGCATATAAGTGAATTTGTATTATACGAGTTGACCGAGTCCCTGCTATTGGGCTCGTATTTTATACAGTTATTCGTTAGTTTTAATTCTGGCTAATCCCCCCTTTACAGGGATTTAATAACAGACAATAGTGTCCTCTGACAACCTAGTCGTTCCACAGTCTCTCTCCATAATTCAACCAAAATGATCGGGATAAGGACACCGGTGAGCAAACCAAAGGTAGCCGTGGAGAGCTCAGATACGGCGATGCCTCGAATTGCACAGGCTGGCCCGTCGGTGAGGCGTAGTATTGGGGAGTGGGAGGCTGAGGGATTAAGATCCAGACAGCCTCTTAGAACTCCATCACCACCGAAGAAAGCCCCGGTGACTACCCCCCCAAAGGTGAAATCTAAGTCGGTCGCCTCTCAGAACAGGTTGGATGGCCTAAAGCCGGATGGTACCAAGCAGAGTTCGCCCGGGGAAGAGCAACCCGTAAAGTACCAAAACAGGACCACGGAGGCAAGGGCATGCCTACAAAAGGCGAAAATCCAGCTTTTAAGCTCTCGTAACTTAAAGAAAGAAATTAAGGACGAGATAACCAAAGCCGTGGAGCGACTCTATCAGCTGGTGAAAGAAGCTGAAACTGAAAAAGCCAGACCAACTGACGGATCAGACAAATTGGAGACGACACATGAGCCCAGGCCGACCAGAGTTGAGTCAACAGAGCTCATGAAGACCCTCGTAGCAGGCCTCAAAGAGCACAAAGAGGTACTGCAGGTGTGTCAGCAGCACACCCAGGCTCTGTCGGAGCAACTCCTGGAGGCCCCTCGCTACGTCGCAGGCCAAGGCCCGACTTTCGCGGAAATCGCCGCCGGCCCGAAGCAAAACACCCAGGGGCCTCTTCACTCGGTAGTGGTATCATCTGTTAATGATCAGGACACGAGTGAAGAGGTCATTGAAAAGCTGAGGACGGCGGTCGATGCCCGAAATGAGGGCACAAGGGTAGAGCGGCTGCGAAAAGCGAGGGACCAAAAGGTCGTGGTCGGGTTTAGGACCAAGGAGGAGATGACCAGGGTGACGGACCGCATACGAAAAGCTGGCAATCTGGTGGCAGAAGAGGTGAAAAATAAGGATCCCCTTATCATCATCAAGGATGTCCTCTCCTGCCACTCAGATGTGGAGGTCACACAAGCCCTGCAGAGGCAAAACAGCCACCTGCTCGGAGACATTCCTGCAGATGATTTAAGGTTGGGGGTTCAGTATCGCCGAAGGACGAGGAACCCCCATATGTGCCATATCATACTGCGGGTGTCTCCGACGGTATGGCAGAGGCTGACTACGGTGGGTCGCGTGCACATCGACCTACAGCGAGTGCGAGTGCAGGACCAGTCTCCACTGGTGCAGTGCACTCGCTGTCTGTGCTATGGTCACAGCCGGAAGCTGTGCACGCAGCCCGCTGACCTCTGCATACACTGCGGGGAACCCCACATGCGGGCTGAGTGTCCGTCACGTCTGGCATCGGAGGCTCCAAAATGCCACAACTGCCTAACAGCCAAGCTAGAGCGCACCGACCACAACGCCTTCGACAGCGTGTGCCCAATTCGTGTCAAATGGGATGCATTGGCGCGCCTGTCGGTGGCTTACTGCTAAGGTGCAGCTAACGTGTTGGAGAAAAAGGAACCACAACGGAATTGTCTTAAAAATAAAAATTCAGAAACTTAAAGCAAGAAATGTCATTAGATCCCGTTATAGAATTCACAACCCAAGAGAAGCAAATTGGGACCAATTTCATGAGAAATTGGCCCAATTAGTAGCTGACTCCAAACTAAATTCACCTAAAATTAATAAAATAAACAATAAAACAGATTTAATAATTAGTTCATTTAAAATTAACGATACAGATAACGTAAACAGCACTTGCAACAAATTTAACTTACCATTGTGGTCCGACGAGCTCGGTGATGCAGAGAAGTATGTCAGTATCTTGAAAGACCGCAATAAATGTGCTGCACTGGTCCGGGGAGTGCAAGTCGCCAAGCACTATTTGAACCAAAGCAAATACTACCACCACGGGACACTGGCAGCACATTACAAAACCTGGATGCACTCTGGCAACAAATATATTTATTTTCCTGTATCCAAAGTGTCAGCTATGAGTCTGCCAGGATTGAGAAATAGCAAACACCGAAAACTGTTTAGAAAATTATTATGTAAATCGATAGTATTAGAAATAAATATAAGAAATATGATAAGAAAAATATGTCTATATGATATATTGTATATATATTAGGATAGTCATATATAATAAGCTAAAGTTTAAGAAAATAGATTTAGAAATGTTTAAGATTTAAGCATAAGTAGATTCTAAAAATAAACAAAAAAACAAATAAAAATATAAAAAGAAAGAAAATAAAAATACAAAATAAGATTAAATAGTTTGCAAGTAAATTTAGATATTGGCTTTTTAAGACACAAAAACAAAAAATTAAGATAATTGATCTGGCTGAGATAGATGAAGAGCCTCACTTCATTTGTTTCAGCCGGATCAATTATCTTATACCGCTTCTATAAACATCCTATTCCTAAACAGGACTGCCCTAAATTTACAATAAAACCCGACGTTAAGTAAACTGCACCGTCTAACAAGGGCTCTGATTATGTTAGAGGAACACTAAGCAAAGGCAGGAGTGTGGTTTTAGCCGGTAAGAGTCCGGCACTACCCAGACTGTGTCACACGTGAGACAGTCTGGGTGTCCATGAGGATTTCCCACTCCTGCCAAACCAAAAAAAAAAAAAAAAAAAACCTAACCTAACCTAACCTTTTTTTTTTTTTTTTTTTTTGATCTCGAGGTGGAAATCCTCATGGATGTCCTCTGCCCTGGGGTGGGCAGAGGGGTCTGTCAGACTCTTACTGACTAAAACCACCCCGGTGTTCCGTCCCACACCCACGTCGGGGACCACGGGAACCAATATGTCTTCCGCGATCCCCGACTGGTGCCGGCCCGCCATTGCGAGCCTCCTCACGTTGGGGGGGAGTGAGGTGTTAAACTCCCCCCCATACATCACAGAGAGGCGCGCGTGGAACACTACGCGCCACCATCTCGGGTCCTAAGGAATAGGGGGCGACGGATGTCCCCAGATCCGTCGCCCCTGGACCCATTTAGGGGGGCTGGAAGAGGGCGTTGTCCGCCCTCCGCCGACGCCCGGTGCGCCTGCTGCGGGCTGGGTGGGTGGAAGATATCTCCCGCTCCCTTTCCGCAGCCTCCTTCTGCGACATTACTGTTTCGCAGAAGGATACCACCGCGTCCCAAGACTCCTCGCTACCGACCATGGACTCGACCACAGCCGGCAGCGATAGGTCGTTGCCGACTTCTGAGACGAGGGCACGACGCGGCTCCTCCCAAGCGGCACATTCTGCCAGCGTATGCCGCGCCGTGTCCTCCCGGCAGTCGACGCAGTGGTGACACCGGGCGTCCGGCTCCCTGTTTATGCGACACAGGTACTTCCCGAAGCAACCATGCCCCGAGAGCACCTGCGTCGTCCGAAACGACAGGGAGCCGTGCCTTCTCCCGAGCCATTGCCCGAGTACTGGCCGGACCGCCTCGACGGTGGCGAGGCCGGCGGTAGGGCGTGAAAGCCTATCCTGCCAGCTTGCCACCAGGGCTGCGCGGAGCTGCGACCGACGAAGCTCCATGTGGCGGTCCGTCAGTCGCTCGTCCCGCTCCCGCGCTTCCTCGCGCCACCGGTACAGTGACGCGAGTACTTTCGCCTCGAGGTCCCACGGTGGGGATCCAGCCAGCACACAGGCCGCCTTGTAGGAGATCGTGCGATATCCCCTGATGACTCTGACGGCCATAGCACGCTGCGGTCTTCGCAGAACAGCGATGCTGCCGGCCGTCAGGTCAGCCGCCCAAATTGGGGCCCCATACAGGGCCATGGATCGCACGATCCCCACGTAGAGCCGCCTACAGGCGACGCTCGGGCCCCCCAGATTGGGAAGCAGCGTTGACAGCGCCCCAGCCGCGCCCATCAACTTAGGCGCCAGCCGCCGGAAGTGGGGGCCGAAGTCCCACCGGCTGTCGAGCACCAATCCCAGATATTTCATGGTGGACTCGACAGCGATCCGACACCCCCCGACCACGATGTGTGATCCGGCCGGCGGCGCCCGCCGGGGGCCATGAAAGACCATGGCCTCCGACTTGTTGAGGGCCACCTCCAGGCCTAGGCGCCGTATGCGGCTCACCACAAGTGAGACCGCAGCCGTCGCCAGCAACGCTGCCTCCCTGTACGAGCTCCCTCGGGCCGTGACCAGCGTGTCATCAGCATAACACGTCAGTTCCACGCCCGGCGGAAGCTCGCCCCTCAGCACCCAGTCGTACCCGATGTTCCACAGGAGCGGGCCAACGACCGAGCCCTGTGGAACACCGCACGACATGCGGCGCTGGTTTCCGCCATCACGTCCCATGTAGGTGACACCCCTATCCTCGAGATAAGCCCCAACGATGTGACAGAGGTAGGAAGGCACCCGATGGTACAGCAGTGCCTCCCGAATGCAGCTCCAAGGCAGGGTGTTGAAGGCGTTAGATATGTCCAAAGACACCGCCACCATCACCCCGCCCCGGGACACTGCTTCCTCTGCCAGGACTCTCACCCGCGATATCGCGTGGATGGTGGAGCGCCCGTGCCGAAAGCCAAACTGACTCTCGGCCAGGTCAGGCCCCTCTCTGCATAAGTGGTGGACGAGGCGGGCAGCGATAATTCGCTCGAATAGCTTCCCGACCTCGTCCAGCAACACTATGGGCCTGTACGCAGACGGTGAGTCTGCAGGGCGCCCCGCCTTCTTGAGCAGGACCAGACGACCTGTTTTCCACAAACTGGGAAACTGGCCCCGCTCAAGGCACGCTGTGAAGAGTCCTCTCAGTTGGGGCTCTAGCTCTTTCAGAGCGAGGGCCAACGCACAGCCGTGTATACCGTCGGGCCCCGGAGCCACGTTCTTGGCCCGGAGCCGCAACACGGCCGCCCCCATCTCTCCTTGTGTCACCTCTGGGACGCTGATGGCGTTCCCTTCTGTAGGCAACCTAACCTAACCTAACCTAACCTTTTTTTTTTTTTTTTTTTTTTTTTATCTCGAGGTGGAAATCCTCATGGATGTCCTCCGCCCTGGGGTGGGCAGAGGGGTCTGTCAGACTCTTACTGACTAAAACCACCCCGGTGTTCCGTCCCACACCTACGTCGGAGACCACGGGAACCAATATGTCTTCCGCGATCCCCGACTGGTGCCGGCCCGCCATTGCGGGCCTCCTCACGTTGGGGGGGAGTGAGGTGTTAGACTCCCCCCCATACATCACAGAGAGGCGCGCGTGGAACACTACGCGCCACCATCTCGGGTCCTAAGGAATAGGGGGCGACGGATGTCCCCAGATCCGTCGCCCCTGGACCCATTTAGGGGGGCTGGAAGAGGGCGTTGTCCGCCCTCCGCCGACGCCCGGTGCGCCTGCTGCGGGCTGGGTGAGCGGAAGATATCTCCCGCTCCCTTTCCGCAGCCTCCTTCTGCGACATTACTGTTTCGCAGAAGGATACCACCGCGTCCCAAGACTCCTCGCTACCGACCATGGACTCGACCACAGCCGGCAGCGATAGGTCGTTGCCGACTTCTGAGACGAGGGCACGACGCGGCTCCTCCCAAGCGGCACATTCTGCCAGCGTATGCCGCGCCGTGTCCTCCCGGCAGTCGACGCAGTGGTGACACCGGGCGTCCGGCTCCCTGTTTATGCGACACAGGTACTTCCCGAAGCAACCATGCCCCGAGAGCACCTGCGTCGTCCGAAACGACAGGGAGCCGTGCCTCCTCCCGAGCCAGTTCCCGAGTACTGGCCGGACCGCCTCGACGGTGGCGAGGCCAGCGGTAGGGCGTGAAAGCCTATCCTGCCAGCTCGCCACCAGGGCTGCGCGGAGCTGCGACCGACGAAGCTCCATGTGGCGCTCCGTCAGTCGCTCGTCCCGCTCCCGCGCTTCCTCGCGCCACCGGTACAGTGACGCGAGTACTTTCGCCTCGAGGTCCCACGGTGGGGATCCAGCCAGTACACAGGCCGCCTCGTAGGAGATCGTGCGATATCCCCTGATGACTCTGACGGCCATAGCACGCTGCGGTCTTCGCAGAACAGCGATGCTGCCGGCCGTCAGGTCAGCCGCCCAAATTGGGGCCCCATACAGGGCCATGGATCGCACGATCCCCACGTAGAGCCGCCTACAGGCGACGCTCGGGCCCCCCAGATTGGGAAGCAGCGTTGACAGCGCCCCAGCCGCGCCCATCAACTTGGGCGCCAGCCGCCGGAAGTGGGGGCCGAAGTCCCACCGGCTGTCGAGCACCAATCCCAGATATTTCATGGTGGACTCGACAGCGATCCGACACCCCCCGACCACGATGTGTGATCCGGCCGGCGGCGCCCGCCGGGGGCCATGAAAGACCATGGCCTCCGACTTGTTAAGGGCCACCTCCAGGCCTAGGCGCCGTATGCGGCTCACCACAAGTGAGACCGCAGCCGTCGCCAGCAACGCTGCCTCCCTGTACGAGCTCCCCCGGGCCGTGACCAGCGTGTCATCAGCATAACACGTCAGTTCCACGCCCGGCGGAAGCTCGCCCCTCAGCACCCAGTCGTACCCGATGTTCCACAGGAGTGGGCCAACGACCGAGCCCTGTGGAACACCGCACGACATGCGGCGCTGGTTTCCGCCATCACGTCCCATGTAGGTGACACCCCTATCCTCGAGATAAGCCCCAACGATGTGGCAGAGGTAGGAAGGCACCCGATGGTACAGCAGTGCCTCCCGAATGCAGTTCCAAGGCAGGGTGTTGAAGGCGTTAGATATGTCCAAGGACACCGCCACCATCACCCCGCCCCGGGACACTGCTTCCTCTGCCAGGACTCTCACCCGCGATATCGCGTGGATGGTGGAGCGCCTGTGCCGAAAGCCAAACTGACTCTCGGCCAGGTCAGGCCCCTCTCTGCACAAGTGGTGGACGAGGCGGGCAGCGATAATTCGCTCGAATAGCTTCCCAACCTCGTCCAGCAACACTATGGGCCTGTACGCAGACGGTGAGTCTGCAGGGCGCCCCGCCTTCTTGAGCAGGACCAGACGACCTGTTTTCCACAAACTGGGAAACTGGCCCCGCTCAAGGCACGCTGTGAAGAGTCCTCTCAGTTGGGGCTCTAGCTCTTTCAGAGCAAGGGCCAACGCACAGCCGTGTATACCGTCGGGCCCCGGAGCCACGTTCTTGGCCCGGAGCCGCAGCACGGCCGCCCCCATCTCTCCTTGTGTCACCTCTGGGACGCTGATGGCGTTCTCTTCTGTAGGCTCTGCGGCCGTGGGCAAAGCCATCGGCGGCGGAGTGTGCTCCGCTCTTGCCGGGAAGAGGGCTGCGACGACCTCCTCAAGCAGCTCTGGTTGGAGACTCTCCGTGAGTGGAGGCGCCGCGGCTCGAAGTTTCCCTCGAACCGCCCGATAGGGGCGCCCCCACGGATCTCCATCGAGAGTCTCCAACATCTCCTCCCTGGCTCGCGTCCTCGCTTCGCCGATGGCCAGCCACAGAGCCTCCTTCGCCGCGCGGTACACCTCATACAGCGCGGCTTCTTCGTCAGGGACCCGACGACGTCTCCTGCGGTAGTGGGTGTACCGGCGCCTGACCGACACGCACGCGACACGTAGCCGCGCGATCTCGGCAGACCACCAGTACACCTGGCGCCTCGCTGATTGCGTGTGGATGCGGGGCATGGACGCGTCGCAGATGTGCGTCATCGCCCCGCGGAACCACAGCGCCTCCTCTTCGACGTCAACGGGTCCGTCCGTTGCCGACTCCCGGCTCCAGGCCTGGACAATTGCAGCCTCCTCGAGAAGTTCCGTGTCGATGCGCTTACGCGCCCAGCGCGGGCCGTCCATTCGCGGGGCCGATGGACTACGGCCGCCGATGGTCTGGGTGGAGACGTCGAACTGGATGTATCTGTGATCCGACAACGTCTCCACCCCCACAGCAACACGCCAGTTACGGACACGGCTTGCGACAGCAGGGCTAGCGAACGAGACGTCCACTATCGAGCCGCCCCGCTGCCGCACGCACGTGTGGACCGAGCCCCGGTTTAGAACGACCAGGCCCGTCGTGACCACCCACTCTTCCAGCGCCTCGCCCCTAGCGTCGGTCACCGGAGATCCCCACGCCGATGACTTGGCGTTGAGATCCCCTAGCAACAGCACAGGGCGAAAGTCTCTCTCGAAATGTCACCTCTTGAACTACCCATATTTCGCAAATAAATGATTCTGATTCTGATTCTGATTCTGAAGTCGGCGAGACTCTTGTTGGGCGAGAAATACGCCCCAACCGTGCCAATGCCGTCCGCGAGGGCGGCTACCCAGCCGTGACCTCGGGACGGGTTGACAAGAGCCCTGCCAATTATGGCCACCGAGCCATCCAGGTCTCCCACCCAGTTATCTCTGGGGGGGACAAAGTATGGCTCAGCGACCACAGCCACGTCGATCGACCACTCTGCCATGCTCTGGAGCAAGAGGTCCTGAGCTCTGGCAGCGTGGTTGATATTGCCCTGGAGGAAATGGTAAGGCGCCATTATGCGCAGTCCATTCCCTCCACAGCACCATTCCTAGGCCGGGAGTCGGCCGTTGAGCACCCAGGCTGAGGGGGGGGTAGAGAGCCCCCGGCAGCCTTGGCACCCCTTCTTCGCCTCCTCTTCTTGCCCTTTTTGGTGGGCGCGCCACAGGCTTTGCCACCCGCTCTGTGCCCAGCGGGCCTCCCTGCAGCAGCACAAAGGCTGCAGTTTGGCGCGGCGGAGCACTGGGTGGCCTTGTGGCCGGGCTGACCACAGCGATAACACAGCTCGCTGCGGTCTATTTCTGCGGTGCACCGTGCCCTGACATGCCCCATGTCCAGGCAACGGAAACACCGCAAAGCCCTGGGTTGCAGCAGCTTGACCCTCGCTGCAACCCACCCCACCAACAGACGTCCAGCGTCGGCGACCTTATTGGCCGCCGCCACCGGGCACTTCACCCAGATCGCACCGAGCCCAGAAGCGTCAGTGCGGATCTCGCCCGTACGCACATCGTCAGGTTGGCATCCACCAACTCTGGCGACGGCCGCCGCGACCTCAGCCGGGGTCATCGAGTCGTCCAGGCCATCGACGCGCAGCTCGCTCGTCTTCATGGGCCTGGACACACGAACGTCCTCCGGGTTGAGGACTTCCCTCAATTTGGCGGCCAGGATGTCCGCCTTTTCGCTGCTACCGGCACCGGAGACCTGTAGCAGCCGCGCCCCCGTAATGGCCGGCCTCAGAATGAAGCCAGTCGGTGTGCCAAGGTCGGGGAATGCGACCTTGGCCTTCGCCTCCGCAAGGACCGCCTTATACGAGAGGCCCCTCTCGACGGCTCCGGGCTGCAGAGTAATTACCACAGCCGCGGAGCGTGGGGCTGTCACCCTAGGCGGCCCCTGGGTCTTCCTTCTGGCTGGCACCGGTGCTCTTGCGGGAGCTGGAAGCGCCGTCTTCTTCTTTTTTTTCTTCTTTCTGACGACCGTCGTCCAGGCCTCCGTAGAAGGTCCGGGCGCAGTCGCCGGGGGAGCACTCGCGGAAACCGCCACCTGGGAAATGGGTGCGGCCTTTGCGGGCTTATTCGCCACCTCTGCGGGCTTTCTGGCCCCCAATGCGGGCTTTGTGGCCCCCTTCCCAGACTGGCTTGGCTCAGCCACCTTGGCCGCTGCCTCTCTCCTCCGCTTATCCGCAGCGAGCGGTGGACGGAGGGTTCCAGCTGGGAGGAGCCTCGGCTCTATGGCCTCTAGTCGAGCCCCTACCATCTGCCCGCACTGCAACAAACAGATGCGAGCGATCTTGTCAACCTCCGCATCCGGAAGTGCAGGGGTTGACGATGGGGCCGACTGTGGAGCCAGCAACGGCACTGGCGATGATCCGGTGCCCGGGGCTTCCCGCAGGTTGGCAAACTTCCGCTTGAGGTCCTCCAATTCGGATCTAAGACGGCGGTTCTCTTCGCAAAACTCCGCCGTCTTTTCCGAGCCTGAACCATTAAGGAGGACCTCAGCTCCCTCCTTGATGAGATCAGCCACCTCTTTAAGGGCGCGCGTGAATGTGCCCTTCAGGTTGCCGGATTTTGTGGCAACCTTCAGGATCACATCTACGCCGTCGAAGACCTGGCGGCAAGATGCCACCGGCGACAAGCCCCCTCCGGCAGCCGTCCGGGCTGAGCGCCGCTCCAGCATCTGACGAGTCAGCTCGCTGACCTCGTCTTCCGCCACAGCCTTGCGCTGCGCCCGCTTTGCGGCGTTGGCTTCTGCCTTATTAAGCCCGAGCAGGGAGCCCTCGCTAGTCGGGTCACTCTCCAACATCTCTACGTGCTCCACTGGAGCCGGAGTGTCGGGTCTGGACACCGACGCGAAGCGCCCCCGCTCGTCGCGCTCCACTGAAGGACCAGCAGCTCTACCAGCCACCGCTCGACCTCGTCTATTGCTGCCCGTCGGCACCTTAGGTGCCGGCAGGCTCTCCTCGCTAGAGGAGCGTGGCGAGCGCTTACCGCAGCGCCTTGCCACTCCCCCTTCCTTCCGCGAGCGCTGCGAGCTCGCGCTCGCCACGCTCATCCTGTCAGACGCAGCGTCGGTATCCGACGCCGCACCCGACCGCATACGCTCGACCACAACGGTCGGCACCTTCATCAATGAATTTGTTTTATTAGGTTCCATATGAGTCCCACGAGTGTGGGGGATGTAAAAAGTCCGCCTAGGTTCACCCCCTGTCCCTAGGTAAGTGTAAATTTGTAACCCAACCAGGGGGTCCACTGGTACCCTGGCTGGGGGTGCGCTCGTGACTGATGCGCCACCTGTAACTAAAGTTACAGATGACACTACTCCTCAGCCATTCATACCCTCGCCGCACACCAAAACTTGGTATTAGAGGAATTTTTTATAGAGGTTATCTTCCTCGCGATCCGGGCGGTTAAGCCAAGATCCTCGTCCCGTTCCAAGTCATAAAACATGACCATGATCTCGTCACGGATTACGATTTCGACGGATGCAGTCAGGAGGATCAGATCCCCCGCTGCTAGCCCGTTGGCAGGTGAGTGCACAACGAGCGCCGCCGTCGTCACCAAACAACCTGTCCTCTGGAAGCAGAGGGAGGAGTGGATGACGGTTGGTCGGTCCAGATGAACCGACCCAGGAGCATGAAGCTCCGCCCCCCCACGCAGAAATTCGCCACAGCCAATATTGTCTCCGACATGGAGAGAATATTGACTGTACCCAGGGTGCACCGGCCCAACGGCTGCCCTTTCCCCCGAACGTATTCGAAAGGAACGAGCAGCAATCAAGGCACACGAGGAGGTTTTCTGCACGCACCCCAACCTAACCTAACCTAACCTTTTTTTTTTTTTTTTTTTTTTTTTTTTGATCTCGAGGTGGAAATCCTCATGGATGTCCTCCGCCCTGGGGTGGGCAGAGGGGTCTGTCAGACTCTTACTGACTAAAACCACCCCGGTGTTCCGTCCCACACCTACGTCGGAGACCACGGGAACCAATATGTCTTCCGCGATCCCCGACTGGTGCCGGCCCGCCATTGCGGGCCTCCTCACGTTGGGGGGGAGTGAGGTGTTAAACTCCCCCCCATACATCACAGAGAGGCGCGCGTGGAACACTACGCGCCACCATCTCGGGTCCTAAGGAATAGGGGGCGACGGATGTCCCCAGATCCGTCGCCCCTGGACCCATTTAGGGGGGCTGGAAGAGGGCGTTGTCCGCCCTCCGCCGACGCCCGGTGCGCCTGCTGCGGGCTGGGTGAGCGGAAGATATCTCCCGCTCCCTTTCCGCAGCCTCCTTCTGCGACATTACTGTTTCGCAGAAGGATACCACCGCGTCCCAAGACTCCTCGCTACCGACCATGGACTCAACCACAGCCGGCAGCGATAGGTCGTTGCCGACTTCTGAGACGAGGGCACGACGCGGCTCCTCCCAAGCGGCACATTCTGCCAGCGTATGCCGCGCCGTGTCCTCCCGGCAGTCGACGCAGTGGTGACACCGGGCGTCCGGCTCCCTGTTTATGCGACACAGGTACTTCCCGAAGCAACCATGCCCCGAGAGCACCTGCGTCGTCCGAAACGACAGGGAGCCGTGCCTCCTCCCGAGCCAGTTCCCGAGTACTGGCCGGACCGCCTCGACGGTGGCGAGGCCGGCGGTAGGGCGTGAAAGCCTATCCTGCCAGCTCGCCACCAGGGCTGCGCGGAGCTGCGACCGACGAAGCTCCATGTGGCGCTCCGTCAGTCGCTCGTCCCGCTCCCGCGCTTCCTCGCGCCACCGATACAGTGACGCGAGTACTTTCGCCTCGAGGTCCCATGGTGGGGATCCAGCCAGCACACAGGCCGCCTCGTATGAGATCGTGCGATAACCCCTGATGACTCTGACGGCCATAGCACGCTGCGGTCTTCGCAAAACAGCGATGCTGCCGGCCGTCAGGTCAGCCGCCCAAATTGGGGCCCCATACAGGGCCATGGATCGCACGATCCCCACGTAGAGCCGCCTACAGGCGACGCTCGGGCCCCCCAGATTGGGAAGCAGCGTTGACAGCGCCCCAGCCGCGCCCATCAACTTAGGCGCCAGCCGCCGGAAGTGGGGGCCGAAGTCCCACCGGCTGTCGAGCACCAATCCCAGATATTTCATGGTGGACTCGACAGCGATCCGACACCCCCCGACCACGATGTGTGATCCGGCCGGCGGCGCCCGCCGGGGGCCATGAAAGACCATGGCCTCCGACTTGTTGAGGGCCACCTCCAGGCCTAGGCGCCGTATGCGGCTCACCACAAGTGAGACCGCAGCCGTCGCCAGCAACGCTGCCTCCCTGTACGAGCTCCCCCGGGCCGTGACCAGCGTGTCATCAGCATAACACGTCAGTTCCACGCCCGGCGGAAGCTCGCCCCTCAGCACCCAGTCGTACCCGATGTTCCACAGGAGCTGGCCAACGACTGAGCCCTGTGGAACACCGCACGACATGCGGCGCTGGTTTCCGCCATCACGTCCCATATAGGTGACACCCCTATCCTCAAGATAAGCCCCAACGATGTGGCAGAGGTAGGAAGGCACCCGATGGTACAGCAGTGCCTCCCGAATGCAGCTCCAAGGCAGGGTGTTGAAGGCGTTTGATATGTCCAAGGACACCGCCACCATCACCCCGCCCCGGGACACTGCTTCCTCTGCCAGGACTCTCACCCGTGATATCGCGTGGATGGTGGAGCGCCCGTGCCGAAAGCCAAACTGACTCTCGGCCAGGTCAGGCCCCTCTCTGCATAAGTGGTGGACGAGGCGGGCAGCGATAATTCGCTCGAATAGCTTCCCGACCTCGTCCAGCAACACTATGGGCCTGTACGCAGACGGTGAGTCTGCAGGGCGCCCCGCCTTCTTGAGCAGGACCAGACGACCTGTTTTCCACAAACTGGGAAACTGGCCCCGCTCAAGGCACGCTGTGAAGAGTCCTCTCAGTTGGGGCTCTAGCTCTTTCAGAGCGAGGGCCAACGCACAGCCGTGTATACCGTCGGGCCCCGGAGCCACGTTCTTGGCCCGGAGCCGCAACACGGCCGCCCCCATCTCTCAACCTAACCTAACCTAACCTAACCTAACCCCCACAGTAACCAATAATACATCGCACGAGTAACATCTGCTCCGCGTAAAAAATTCACCAAAATTAGACGCGTTGAGTTACGGGCGTGAAACAGTTATCAGTGGAATTCTGTAGTGTTGTTTCACCAGGATTAGTGTGGGCAAGTGTCTATCTCAGCGGGTTGCAGAGCAGGACCCCCGGAACTTTAGCGGTGAATAACTCAGCCAAGGTTAGTGGAGTCGGTCTACCTACAACAATCCTGAAAAACGCAGCGGAGACCTATTCAGTGACATATCGACTAGCGAGATCGGAGCACGGGCCTGGGAGTTATTAAGGTGCGAAAATCGTCAAAAAACGTGGTTTTTGGTGACAAAATAACCTCACTTAGGCCACACGTGTTTCTAAACCACAAGGCGTGACGCAAATCTAACGATCCTAGCCCTTACTGAAGACTCCGAAGCCGGCCGAGGATTCCGCCTGCAGATCAGAAACCAGTGTGACGACTCCACGGCTCACCACCAGGTAAGCCCCGAGGGAACTCCTGAACCCTTAGTAGCACCCCCCCCCCCGAGTTTGGGCTCAATCGACTTGGGATTTCTGGACCTTGCCTGAGTCACCAAGGGTCCCCTCATCCCCAAAAACCCTTTACCCCTCACCCTCAATTACCCCCATCCCCTTCACCCAACCCTAAATTACCCCCCCCACCCCCTCTCCCCAATTGTCTCCCCACGAAACCTCCCCCCCCCAACCCCCCGCCCCTTCACCCCCTCCCCCCTCAAACGTCTCCTCGTGAAGCCTCCCCTCCCCCCTCAGGGCTTCCTCACCCCCCCCCCCCCCGCGACCTATCTTCGTACCCGTTGGAGCTAGAAAGCCGAGTTTGGGCTCATTTTAAAGGGCAAAGAAAGTTCTACAACTTGGCCTCTACAGAGTCCTGAATTTCGGCAGCTTACACACGTAGTGACTTAACGACCGCAGAATCCCACTGAAGGCCACCACCAGCGTGCCTCACGGGCTCAGAACATCGAGTCCCACAGTTATCGGGCTCCTCATCGGACAGCAGACGCAGACCACCAGCGGAGCATCCGTGAGTCCATCTTTAGTTTAAGTATTTAGATTAAGTTATCTTACACAGGCATAGTAAACCACACCTTACCGTACTAAAATGTCATCCAAACAACCCACCACCTCCCGCAAAATGACCACGGAGGCCGCAAAACCCCCGAAATCACTCCGCGAGAAGGTTTTAACAAATACGGCCAAGTCGGTGGTGTCAGAGAAGTCGGCGCGTCCATCGCATAAGCCACAACCACAGGCACCAAAGGCAGCGTCGGAGCCGGACGTACCAAGGTGCACACCACCACACTCTGAGACTCTCTCCACAGAACATCGCAGCAGAGTCTCAGAGATCGTAATAAACTGGGAGCAATGCGGCATCTCCCCACCCCGCCGGATCATTTCGGAAGAGGAAAGTTCGGTGGCGTCATCCGTCAGCCAAACTGACCGCTCCGAGAGCGGACGGCCGAGCCTGTACAGAACGCCGAGAAGGGGCACAGGCGTGGAAATGGACCTGGCTACCAGAGAGGCCAACGACCTTCTCCAGAGGGGAAAGGATGCCCTGGAAGCCGCCGGCAACATGAAACGGGAGTGCAAGGCCACGGCCCATGAGTGTTTGCAAGGCCTGTATGAGACGGCTCTGTCGCTGGCGGACTCGAGGGCTCGCCACAAGTTCAATCTCGAGAAGGAGCGCTCTCGACATGCAAAAGAACTTCTGCGGGTCGAGAGAGCTCATACTCGAGAACTGATGAATTTGAAGGTGGAGCTCTCCCTCATGCAAACGGACGTCTCCGAAACACGAAAAGAGGTGAAAGGGATCCGAGAATGGCTCGGACACGAGACCCTTGATGCCTTCAAAGGCATCAAAGAAATAAAAGACGAGGTCGCCGCAGTAGCCCTCAGGAACCTAAACGAGCATGAGAAGACGAGGCAGGAGAGCACAAGAGCCCCGGGAGATCCCAAGACTGATCCTATGGGAGCAGGGCTTTCACGCTTCGACACAGCAATGGCCAGCATCTCCAACCAGCTGGACGTGCTCCGGAAGGTGCTTGAGAGACTCAAGGAGGACCTCGCTCACCCAAGTAATACCGAGTCGGACCCTAATAGCCGGGAGACAGGCCTCCTCACTACCATCAAATTTTATGAGGCCGTGGCCTCATTACAGGAACAGATACAGGCCATAGCCAACAGGCCTGTAGCCTCCCCTTCACCACCACCACAACCACCAATCAACATCGCGAAACAATTACAACCAATTTCTGAAAGGCTGGAGCTCGTCTCAGCGGACCTCCGCGTACTGCGTGACAAAGAACCGCCAATCCAGGCGCCCCCGGCGCTGAATCTGGAGGCGGAACTAGCAGTCGGGGAGGTGAAGAAGAGCCTCCAGAACATCGAGAAAGGGGTGGCGGACCTGGGTAAAGCGGAGAGACCGCTTCAGCAACAGCAGGGCCCCAAAACCTTTGCCCAGGTTACGGGCACACCGAAACCCCCTAAACCACCCACACAACCCAACCACACCCTGATTGTCTCGTCGACGAATCCCCAGCACACTGGAGACAACGTGATCGAGAGAATCAGGACCGCCCTGGACCTAAAAACAAGTGGAGCCCGAGTCGACACAGTCCGGAAAGCGCGCAACCAGAAAGTGGTCTTAAGGTGCGCGAGCAAGTCGGACTTAATTAAAGTAAAGGACCAATTTAAAACCAACGCAGGGCTCAAGGTCCAGGAGCCAAAACCCCAAAACCCTCTCGTCTGCATCAAGGGAGTGCTGTCCAGCTACAGCGACGGGGAGATCGTCGATCTCCTTAAGGCGCAGAACAAACATCTTCTGCAGGACGTCGCTGTCGATGGACAGACCCTAAAGGTGCGCTATAGGAAGCGCGCGAGGAACCCCCATGAGTGCCACCCTGTTCTGGAGCTCTCGCCGGAGCTCTGGAAAAGCTATACTCAGGCACAAAAAGTCCACGTGGGCATCAAGCGATGCTCGATTGAGGACCAGTCCCCACTAGTCCAATGCACGAAGTGCCTTGCATACGGACACAACAAGTCCATATGCAAGGCTGGAAAAGAAGCGTGCAGTTACTGCAGCGGTGCACACAATGTGAGGGACTGCCTAACTCGAGCTGATGGCAAACAGCCCACCTGCATCAACTGCAAAGTGGCACAAAGGACGGGCAGTGACCTGGCACATACAGCGTTCAGCGAAGACTGCCAGGAACGCCAAAAATGGGATGGAATAGTAAGGTCGCGCGTTTCCTATTGCTAAGGGCGACCAAGACACCACACACACCACCCAACCAGTCACCTCTCAAAACACAACAAGACCGACAGCAAGATTGCCGTTCATCCAGGTAAATCTTCAGCGCTCCAAGCTGGCCACAGAAGAATTACACCTGGCGGTGCAGGCAAAGGGAGTTTCAGTAGCACTTGTTCAAGAGCCCTATGTAGGAAGAACAGGTGTGATGAAACAAAACCCCGGCGCGCGAGTCATCCAGTGTAGCCTGAATCGCCAGAAACCAGTAAAAGCCGCTATCGTTGTTTTCGGGCACAACCTGGAGGTCATCCACGACCCCCAGCTTGTGACCGAGAATATCGCGGCCATTTTGCTGAAGGCAGGCCAGGTCAGCTTTGGGGTGCTATCGGTCTATTTTGAAGGTGACCAGGACATCGAACCATACCTTTCAGAAACACACAACACAATACAAAAACTAAACTTCGAGTCGGTCATGGAGGACTCACTCAACAAATTAAAATCAATTAATAAATGTATAATTTTATGTGGAGATTTTAATATTAATATTTTAGATGTTACTCCATTAAGTATTAGACTGCTCAATCTGTTTAAGTCATTTAATTTAATAAACTTGTTTTTCGAACCTACTAGGATCACGACATCGTCTTCGACTTGTCTTGATAATATATTTAGTGATTGTGATGCCAATAATAAGTTAGTGTTAAGTGACTTAACGTCTGACCACTGTGGATTATTAGCCAGCTTCCCTTTGCCATTACTAAAAAAGCCGCATAAAATAGAATGTAGGCCCTATACAGTTAGTCGTTGCAACAAATTTAAAAATAATATTGCTCATAGGATTACACCATCTATAGTAGAACACGAGAATCCGCGAGAGCCCTTTTTGATATTGTGCAAAAAGAATACCAATCTACTTTCAAGACTAAAACTATTGACATTAATAGCACCTCTGTTAGCTTCAACCAATGGGTTACTCCAGGTATTTATAAAAGTAGAGCGAGACTATACGAGTTATATGGTTTAAAAAAATATATATTTGATACTCCTTTTCTAGAGTATATCAGAAATTATTCAAAGTTATTTAAAAAAATCTGTGCTTTCGCTAAATCTAAATTTTTAAGCGATCAACTTAAAAATTCAAACAATAAAATAAAAACCACTTGGAAAATCATTAACAATGAAACGGGTAAATCGGTTAAACAGGAAAAACAACTGGAGATTATGATTAACAACAAATTGGTTAATAAAGCTGCCGATGTAGCTGAGGCATTTAATGAGTTTTTTGCCAACATACCTATAACTACGACTTGCTCCTTAAATTCGTCCCCGTCTAAAGCAGAAAACCTTTTGCATAATAGTGTGCCCAGATGTAGTCGCTTATTAAGTTTCGAACATGTAACGCCTCGTGACATGGTTAATATTTTTAATACACTTAAGTCAAAAAACACTGGAGATTACTGGGGCATCTCCATTAAACTGTTAAGTAATATAATAGACATCGTAGCCCCCTATCTAGCTGTAACTTTTAATAAATGTGTTGATTCGGGATCTTTTCCTGACCTCATGAAGAGTAGTAAAGTCATACCATTATTTAAAACAGGTAATAAAAATAAAGTTGGCAATTTTAGGCCCATTTCTATCTTATCTGCATTTAGTAAAATATTTGAAAAGTTAATACTCAAGCAGTTGCTAAGACATTTTAATTTAAACAGCCTCCTTCATAATGAGCAACATGGCTTTACAAAAGGTCGTTCGACAACAGATGCGGGTGTTGCTCTGCTGAAACACATTTTCAACGCATGGGAGAACTCGCAAAATGCTATCGGAGTTTTCTGTGATCTCTCCAAAGCTTTTGATTGCGTTCACCATGACACACTTTTGCGTAAACTACGTCATTACGGTGTTCAAAACGAAGCTCTCAATGTCATAAGTTCTTATTTACAAAATAGGCACCAATGTGTAGATGTCAATGGTGTAAAATCTTCCGGGCTACGAGTTCAGTTAGGTGTACCTCAAGGCTCAATACTGGGTCCATTCTTATTCTTAGTGTACATTAATGACTTACCATTCTATTTAAAGAATATCTGTGACATTGTACTATTTGCTGATGACACCTCACTTATCTTTAAAGTAGACAGGAATAGAAAAGATTTTGATGACGTGAACAGTGCGCTCTCATTGGCTACGGATTGGTTTACCACAAATAACCTAGTTCTTAATGCTAAGAAAACGAAATGTATAAAGTTCGCCTTACCGAATGTTAGGAATCTGGGACCCAATGTCGTTTTAAATAATCAGGTGCTTGATACTGTATACTCGGCAGTTTTTCTGGGCATAACAGTGGACGCCAAGCTTCAGTGGGGATCACATATATCAAGCCTAGCGGGAAGGCTCAGTTCGGCCGCCTACGCCGTAAGGAAAGTTAGACAGTACACGGACGTTGATACAGCTCGATTAGTCTATTTTAGTTATTTTCATAGCATAATGTCCTACGGCATTCTGCTGTGGGGCAAAGCCGCGGACATTCAAAATATTTTTGTTCTTCAAAAACGAGCTGTTCGAGCGATTTACCAACTGGGTGCTAGAGTTTCTCTGAGAGATTTATTTAAAGATATTGGTATTCTTACGGTGGCATCACAATTCATCTTCGCAACATCTTATATATTAGGCAAAACATACACTTGTACACTAAAAACAGTGATATTCATAACATTAATACTAGAAATAAGGACAAACTACGTGCTCCTTTTCACCGGCTTCATAAGGTTCATAATTCTTTTGTTGGTCTTGGTATTACATTTTATAACAAGCTGCCCTCTGCTTTGCTAGATTTGCAGTTTAATGAGTTTATAGCTAAAGTAAAATCCAACCTTTGTTCAAAGGCATACTATTCTATCAACGACTACTTAAACGATAAGAATAGTTGGTCGCTGTGATTAACTCAAGACAATGTTTATGTTCTTTCTGAAGTGGTATAGTACTCCGTTTATAAGATTAATTATACCACTTGCAGTATTATATAAATATAGCGGAAGCACGTAGTAATAGGCGATTAAATTAAATTCCAGGCGATAAGCAACAGCGTTGTATTCAAAGTATGAAGCAGTAATGAATATATATACTTTTTTTTTTTTTTTGGCACTGACATCTCGTAGTTAGCCCGAAGGCTTTCACTACTTAAACGGGCTTTCCCTGCGGGTGACTCTAGACGCGAATCTAAGGCCTCCAGCCAGGGGCTATATATATACAGAAATGGACAGGTATTTATACTAATTGATTAAAACTAAATAATAATAATAACGGTTCGCGCTTGACCGTTTTGCGCCGGAGTTGACACGCCCTCGTTGGCGAAGACAAAAGACGGGTGCGCAGCCATCTTGCCTCATTAGCGCTGGCGCACAAATGCGCGGGCGCCATGTTCCGGAAGGCGGGGCTAAGTCCTACCGCCGCCGCGCCGGCTTGATATTGGTGGTGCGTTGGAACCTGTTTTGCACACGGCCCGCTGTGACGTAGAATGGCGTGATCTTGGTGCTGCGTTGAGTCGAGCGAGTGAACTTGCCTACTCGCTCGCTACACTTTCAATCCAGAATTAGCTTTCCTACTGACAGTTTATATGGGTAGTTCATATAATTGTTTTTTTTTTAATTTTATTTTTATTTAACTGATTTTGTTAATTATTTTTTATTTTCTTTTAATTTCACTTATTGTGGACATAATCTACTCATTACAATGATTTTAAATGAGTTGTATTGCAACATGTAGTTAGCTAGCGACCTCGTCAGCTGTTCATAATATTCTAGCCTGACCAACCGGCAGCAAGTTCGTCATGCTCCCTTAGATGTCACTGCTTGCGGTAGCGTCGGGGGTCGGGTTACCACCTTCCCTCAAATATGGCGAGGGGGGTAATGGCTGACCTTTGCGTTATGCTCGTGAACGGGTACTGCTTGTGGTGACTGGTCGACTTGCTGACAATGGTTTTTGTTATTGTTATTTGTATTAACTGTTATTTTATTTTTACTCCGGAGGTCCTAGTTTAACTATTGTAACTTCAACTTAGCTATATGCATCAATGTATGTATATGTATCATTTTGCGTCGTTGAATATGTAGGCGGGCACGCCCTTTATGCCTGGAGGCTTTATTTAAGTTTTACGTTCTGTTTACGATTTTGTTTTATTATTTATTTCAGCTTGAGTTTACTTTTCAATGTTTTGTTTGTATATTGGCGTGTGCTAGCTGACATATGGCAAATAATGTATGTTTTGTTTTGTTTTATAATATTAATTACTTACACGATATTGTATAGAATCAAGTTCTTCTAACTTAACAGACAGCTGTGCTGCTGGGGAGTTTGTTCCGCCACTTCTTCTTCCCAGCTAAAGCACTAGGAAGTGTCGAAGGGCGGGCGTTTTGGGGGGACTGTCTTTTGTAACTTTGACGTTCAAAAAGTGCTGACTCTCAGCCTAGTTTGAATAAATGACTTTTGATTTTGATTTTGATTTTAAACACCAACAACATCCTAGTGGGAGGAAACGTAAACGCCTGGAGCCAGTGGTGGGGAAGTGTTTCCGAAAACCATCGCGGAGCGGCGTACAACTCGTTCCTCAATGAGCGGGATCTCCACATGCTCAATACAGGACAAACTCCGACGTTCGAGACCTATAGAGGAGACAGGTGGTGCACTAGCATCGTCGACGTGACGGTATGCAGCTTGTCACTGCTAGGCAAGGTTGAGGACTGGCGTGTAGAAAGGAGTCTAACAACTTCAGACCACAACGCGATAACCTTCTCGATGCGCTTAGAAAAGGCCTTAGAACCAATTAGGCCGATTTCGACGCGCATCTACAACACCAAGAAGGCAAAGTGGTCCGACTTCAGCACGCAATTCAAGACCAGCTTAGCAGAAAATGACATCACACCAGTCAGAGTCTCAAGCGTCTCGAATCCAGAGGATTTGGAGTCACTCATCACAGCGTACACAAGTTACATCCACCGGTCATGCGAGGAAGCGATCCCAAAACTGGGGTCGCCTAAGCTGAACGCCAAGCCCCCATGGTGGAGCCCTTCTCTAGATCGTCTCAAAAAAGAAGCGATGACGAAAAAGAGAAGGATCCGAAATGCAGCCGCAAGCCGGAGACACTTCACCATCCAAGAATACGTACTGGCCAAACAAACGTACACCACAGCAGCAATGGAAGCAGCCACAGCCAACTGGAAGGAGTTCTGCTCGAAGCAGGAACGAGAGAGCATGTGGGACGGCATATACAGGGTACTTAGGAAGACAGCCAGAAGACAGGACGACACCCTCCTGAGAAACACCGCAGGCGAGACGCTCACCCCAGAGCAATCCGCGGATCTTCTGGCAAAAACCTTCTACCCCGATGACTCAACGAATGCCGAACAGCCATACCACACCACTCTGAGGAGGCTAGCGGAGAAGAAAAACCCCCGAGGTCTGTCTGCTAACGATCCACTTTTTACGGCCGCGGAACTGGAAATGGTTCTCCAGAACCAAAATCCAAAAAAAGCCCCCGGTCCCGATGGATTAACGGCAGACATCTGCACAGCGGCAATAAACTGCAATAAGGAAGTGTTCTTAGCGATAGCCAACAGGTGCTTGTCGCTGTCCCACTTCCCGAAGCAGTGGAAGGTCGCCCACGTGTGCATTCTCCGCAAGCCAGGCAAGGACGACTACACCAGCCCAAAGTCGTACAGGCCAATAGGTCTGCTCTCGGTCCTAGGAAAAATCGTCGAGAAGCTCCTAGTAGGCAGACTCCAGTGGCACTTCCTCTCAACACTGAACACAAACCAGTACGGTTTCATGCCGCAGCGCGGAACCGAGGACGCCCTCTATGCCCTAATGGGACATATTCATGCCGAAATCAAAGCCAAAAAGATCGTGCTTTTGATATCATTGGACATAGAGGGAGCCTTCGATAACGCGTGGTGGCCAGCACTCAAAAGGCAGATGGTGGTCAAACACTCTCCGAAAAACATCTACGCTCTCGTCACCTCATACCTGGAAGACCGGAACATCAGGGTCAACTACGCCAGAGCGACTAGCGAGAAGGGTACCACGAAAGGATGCGTCCGGGGCTCAATTGCCGGACCGACGTTCTGGAACCTTATCCTAGACTCGCTCTTACACAAGATGGCTAGAATGGGGGTGTACTGCCAAGCCTTCGCAGACGACGTTGTCCTAGTTTTCTCGGACTTTACAGCCGGTCCCCTGCAGCAGTCAGCCAACGACACGCTAGACATAGTATCGGAATGGGGCGTCCAAAACAAGCTACGTTTCGCCACGCACAAGACCAATGCGATGGTGTTAACGAGAAAGCTTAAGTACGACGTTCCGGTACTCCACATGTCGGGCACGCGGCTGAACCTGGTCGAAGAAGTCAGGCTGCTAGGTCTCACAATAGACTCTAAACTCACCTTCAACGCGCACGTGTCCGCAACCTGTAAAAAGGCTGCAGACATCTACAAGCAGCTGGCATGCGCGGCGAAGGTGACTTGGGGTCTCAACAGAGAGATAATTAGGACAATATACGTGTCGGTGATAGAGCCCATCGTGATGTATGCAGCGAGTGCGTGGGCCCCCGCAGCTGAGAAACTGATGACAAGGAATCAGTTTGACTCACTGCAGAGAGGTTTTGCGCAGAAGATCTGCAAAGCATACCGCACGGTGTCTCTAACATCGGCACTTATCCTGTCAGGCCAACTCCCCCTAGATCTCCGGGTAATCGAGGCCGCGACCCTTTTTAAGATCAAAAAGGGCCATTCCCTAGAGTTCATACCGCCGGGTCGTGAGCTGGAGTGCAACGTGCATCACTCCCAAAACCCCCACCCAGCGCTACTCACAACAACAGAGTATGCACGCCTAGAAGACTTGACTCCCGAAACTCTGGAAACCCACCAAGTAATCGGTCCCCAAATATACACCGACGGCAGCAAGATAGAGGGGAAGGTCGGAACTACCCTGACCTGGTGGGAAAACGGAAAGGAGTCCAAGCTCAGCACCTTCGGCCTGGAGCCTCACAACACAGTCTTCCAATCGGAAATGTACGCTCTCTTCAGGGCTGTCAGGATGGCCAGAGAGTCCGGAGAGACTTGCGTAAGCATTTTAAGTGACTCTAGATCGTCACTTGACCTGCTGAGGAGTCCGTCTGTCACTCACCACCTGGCACTCCAAATCAAGAGATGCGTCCGCAAGATCCGAGAAGAGGGCAGAGAAGTGAAGCTCTTTTGGCTCAGGGCCCACGTGGGAACCGCCGGGAATGAAAGAGCGGATGAGCTAGCCAAGGAGGCAGCCCTAACCAAGGAGACAGCAGACTATAACAAGGTCCCCGTATCGTTCGTGAGGAGGAAAATACGGGAGGGGACTATCAGAAAGTGGCAGGCGCGATACGAGTCCTCGAGTACAGGAGCGGTCACAAAAGTGTTCTTTCCAGACGTCCTAGTGCCGAAAAGAACACTCAGAGACACAGTCCTCTCACCGGTTCATGTACAAGTCCTAACAGGACACGGAGGATTCTCAGCGTACCTCCACCGCTTCCATCTCAAAGATAGTCCCTCATGCGTCTGTGACCCTAGCTGCGAAGAAACAGTCTGGCACCTGCTCTTCGAATGCCCAAGGTTTAGTCACGAAAGAATGGAGCTGGAAGTGAAGATCGAAATCCAGCTAAGCCAGTCCAAACTCCAAACCATCATGGGGAGACCGGCTACCAGGAACCCATTCTTGGCATTCGCGAGTAAAGTCGCCACTGTAGCAGCAGGGGCCAACAAAACGGACACAACCTTGCATAGTCGAAACCGACTACCACCTGTCACTACCACACCAACAACAATCACGACAACCACAACCATTACAGCAACTACAACAATCACAACACAAACAACAATGACAAACACACAAAACACAATAGGAACATCACTCACCACAACACAAACTACACGCACAAACACCAACGAACAACCACCACCAGCGGCAGCAGCAATACCAGAAGCCATCCTACATCCAGCCCCTAACATCATGCCCGTCACGCAATTCCTGGCATGTGGAGGAGATGGAGTCCAAGGCATCAGGCTGCGAGGCGTCCCCCTATTTATGAACAGGGAAGGCGAAAGGTTAGGCATAAGCTTCTGCATAGGCTCAAGCCGAGCTAGGGCCCGTATACCAATATCACCAGGCCTTGCCGCCTTGATCAACGGAAGCACCGCAAAAACCACCATGAAGGGCAGCAAGTACGCTGCACTGCCTCAAGTGGAAGTAGCCACTCACCGATGCCGTATATTGCGATCCAAAGGAAAGACGATCGCACTATTCGAGTGGGGAGAGGAGACTCCATTCGCTCAGGCAAGCGCGTTGCTTCAGGGGATCACGGAGGCAGGGGAACATACGGCAGTCTCAGCCCGTACAATAAGTATTGACGCAATGATAGTCGGAGGAGAGAGAGGCAACGTCGTAGACCGTTTCGGCTGTTTGAAAGCCTCAGAACAACACGAGGTCGTTGTCTATGAAGACAGAGGGGAATCTCTGAGTTTCCTCAAAGCCCCCGGACAACCAACAGCCAAGACGACGAACCCCACAACAAGTCCGACTACTCTAAGCGGTTCTGAGAGGGCCCAGCAGAAGGCAGCCGCCGAAAAAGCTGCAAAGGAGCAGCGCAAGACTATCAGCCCTGAAGACCAGGCTAAGTCGAGGAGTCGCCTGAAAGCCATCGGCACTTTCCTCAGTGCACTGCTCCCAAGCACCAGTAATGCATCACCATCGCACAAACTGGAAGCAGCAGTGGAGAGGTTCTTCCAAAAGAATCCACATAAACCATCACCGCCAAAGCCAGTGCCTACCAGAGCCGACAAAGGGCAAGTCAGCCCGCCGACCCTCACAGTAAACTCGGGCACCACGGACCACGTAAAGAGTGCCTTCCTTGAGTATGATATAAGGAGTAATTCCTTGAGTGAATATATTTTTTTCAAAATGTAATATTTATAAATTATTTGACGCACATAATAAATACTGGCTTCTTTTTATTTTTTTCGGCCCGAGACACCGCGGCCATGCTCGTGCCAGCCGGTCGGCACCCTGGCAGCGTCAGGCGGGCCATTCATAGAATTTGGAGTAAAGGTTTTATGCAAAACGTCTCAAGCAGTTTTAAAATTACAATAATTACGAAAATTAAAAAACGCTTAGATAAAAATTTTTTTTTGCTTCTATAGCTTTTTTACCACCTACAAGTGTACCTCTTAAAATATTTCGTGTATGAATAGATACACCTTATATATTCTGCGTAAATGTTTGGGGTGTATAGTGTGTATACCCCAAGAAGTACCTGCCAAAACTCTTAGTATGTTTAAGTATTTCTGTGACTTTCTGACAACCTCATCAATATGACGTCCCCATCGTAGCGATCTGTCTAGCCATAACCCCAAATATTTATAACTATCAACTAATTCCAAGGCTTGATTGTTTATTTTCAATGTTTTGTTTTTCAGTTTTGTCTCCTAAATCCCCTGCTGAAAATACACAGATTTGATTTGCTATTCGACAAACATAATCCTAATTCACTAAGACAGGACGACAAGGTATCTAATGCTTCTTGTAATTTATTTGTACTATCTGAAATATTTTTATCTGTACAATACAAGACAAAATCATCAGCGTACTGACACATATGTACATTGTTGATTTTTGAGAATAGTTCGAATGTTACAACGTTAAATAATATAAGTGAAATTGGGTCACCCTGGGCTAAACCTAAACTGGTGTATCTAATCATAGTGTAATTTTCATTAAATTCATCAATAATTTTAAGATGTCTTTCTTTCAAAAAATTTCACAAATAGGAACATAATTTGTTACTTAGACCGATTTCATTTAATATCGATAGCATTTTATTAATTAATACGTTGTTGTATGCACTTTCAACATCTATAAAACACGCAACAGTTGAAAAACCTAGTTGAATTTGTGTGGTCAATCTCGTTAAACAGTCCTTACATGATTGTCCTCTTCTAGAACCCGACGTACGGAGACAAAATATGTTTTTTCTCTAAAAACCATTCAATACGTTTTGTCAGTATGGAGTGAAGAATCTTACACAAGCATGATATTAAGCAGATAGGCCTTAATTTTAGATTGTTATCTGAAGGTGTACCTGGTTTAGGAATAGGCATCAAAACTATGTCCCGCCACTGCACAGGTACCATACTAGAATTTAAAATATAATTATACAAATCTACTAGAAAAGCTTTTCCAATGGTTGGTAAATTAAATATCATTGAATAGGAAACTCCGTCCTGACTAGGTGCTGTATCCTTAGTTTTTAGCAAATTACATAGTTCGTGTAATGTTATCGGGATTTCCAATTGTGCGTTCGATGAATTAAACGTTGGTTTCTCATAGCATACATAATCAGGAGCTAAACCACAGATTAGGGAGTGACGTTCTGATCCCGTGACGGGTATGATTTAGTAGAGCTACACCCCTTTAACCATCGCATTCGCTTCCACATTTCTGAGCTCGTTGTTGACTCATCAATGCCTGTATAAAAATTACGGCGCTCATTTTTTCTAGCTTTACTAATAGCTTTCTTAGCGATTACTGTCTTTTCTTCTAGAATGTTTAAGTTAAAGGGGGTCGAATTTGACCTAAAATTACTTAGTGCTAACCTTCTTTCAGCTACTAATTTAGAGAGCGTTTCATTCCAATAAGACTTTGGTTGGAATCCCGGTTGATAATATGTGCACTGCTTTGTATACGGAACATATTTATCAGCCGTATTATTAATAACGTTTATGAAATAATCATAATTTTGTTGAGCATCTAACTCTTCCCGATATGGTATCATAACTTCTTCCAACGTTTTGGTATATTTCTCCCAGTTGGTCGATTTATATTTACGTTTTTTAGTTATGTATACAGGTTCCTTATAATTACTTTTAATTTTAATACACATATGATCACTGCCCAGATTTTCGCTCAGCACATTCCACTCAAACTTACAAGCTAAGTCCGTGGAAACAAATGTAATGTCAGGAGACGTTTTTTGTAAATAACCATTGACCATTTTAATTCGCGTGTGTTTACCTACCCCTTTATTAAGTGAAATGTGTCCCGCATCCAAAGCAGCGTCAAAAACCATCGTACCTATTGTGTCTGATTTGCATGACCAATTATAGTGGTGTGCGTTGAAGTCACCAGCGATTAAACATTTATTACTAAATTTTGTGAAAAATAAATCCCAGTCAGACTGAGTAGTATGTACCGAGGAAGGGCAATATACCAAGATAATATTCTAAATCTCATTACAATTTAAGAGTTTAGCACATTGTATTTCTATTCCTGGATTACTAGTATTTAAAGTTTCTAACTGAACTCTAATTGACTTATGTATTATAATAGCGACTCCCCGGTATGAATCGCTTCGGTCTTTCCTAAAAATATTGTACCTACTTATATTTAATGATGAATCGGGTTCCAACCACGTCTCTGATATTAAAGCAATATGAATGTTCTCTTGACTTAATAAAGGTTGAAATTCTGGAATTTTTGGTCTTAAACTTTGAGCATTCCACTGCAATATGTTTATAAAATAGTCAGTGTTATTATGATTATCCATTAGTGGAAAACGAAATTAATTGGCTTAAAATATCTTTACCACCCATCATTTTTAAACATAGTGCAAAGCAATCCCGAATAATTATTTTGACAATTAATCCTAATTTATTAGAAAAACAATCTCTCGACATACATACATCCTTAATTTTTTGATATAGTCCATAAAAGTAGTCTTTCTGTTCACCTGGCTCCCTTTGTTTATCACTTTTATTATTAGTATTTTCAACCTCACTTATATTTTTTGGTGATCATTCCTGTCCATACGACCCTACGTGATTTCTACCTTTTTGTTTTTTGAGACTTTGTATTTGTTTTATTATCTAAATTCTGACTATCTTCTGTTTCCGATTCTTCAGATACAATCATTTCTTCATGTATAACAGCTTCTGTAACAACCACTTCTCTATTATGTCCTTCTTGGTTCTGTGTCCATAGTGCATTCTGTTTGGGAAAACTGTTGATTTTTTTCATTATTTTTAATCATATCCACATAATGTATTGTATTATTTTCCTGCATTTTTCCTTTATGCAGTTCATTTCCGACATAATTCTTCTAATTTCTTTTTCTTTCAAAAAAATAGGACATTTTTTATCCATTGCCATATGTGAACCTTTACAGTTTATACACTTAGAGAGTTATCTCACAATTAGCGTGATTATTTCCACACTTGGGGCATTTGACATGTTTTGAAGGACATGTCCTTGAAAGGTGTCCATATCGCCAACATAATGAACATTGGGACACAAGGAAAATGTAGGTTTCGACTTGGAATTTGCAACCAAAACCATATACATGTGATGATAGGTTGTAATTTTTAAAACAGAGGCGGATTGTTTCAGAATTTACCCATTCACCCTCGCTATCCTGTCGTTTTAGTCTTTTTGCAGATACAATCTCGAAATCACATTTAAGGTGTTCTAATATTTCCTTATCATCCATTTCTACCTGACGAAGTATACCATAACATAACGATGATTCGCCAACTATATTAATATTACACTCCAAGTTGCCGAACATTTTCTCACAATTTAGCATCTTTACTGCATTTTCTCTGTTGTCAAAATATACTAAAACCCTATAAGGGTTTTTGTACGCTAATTTAGTTATATTTCCTATATTATGAGATCTCAAAATGTTTGCCATCCCAAACTGTCTTGGCAGTGTTTCTTTGGCCGTAATACACACAATATGTTCTTTGGGTTTTAAGTTATTACTCGAAAATCTCAATTCTAATTCTTCATATTATTATGTTTTTGAATTTCTTCATGCTGGTCGTTTACTCCCACGCTGTATGGTTATGAATCCATCATCACCTTCAATTGTTTCTTCATCATCCTCCTGTCTGCCCCTCTTCTCCGGTAATATTTGTTGCTCTCTATTTAACTCCGTATTTTTTTCCTTCTCCATCCTTGAATTAACTTGTTGCTCGCTCTCCAAATCAATATCCTCTTCCACTATCTCACTTCCACTTGAGTCACAAAATTCTACATTTTCACTCATCAAGTAGCATTAATTAATAAAAATGAGGGTAAGCGAAAAAATTTACAATCGCGTAAGTCGTCAACAGCTAAGTCGACCGCTCACCAAGACTGCGCGCGCTCAACGACGTCGAAAACTTGATTGTAGCTTTTCATATAAATAAGAGTGCCAACAAACGTTTTTCGGTGCACGCTATCGAATGGCATCAAAGATAATGCGATCTAAGAGAAAAGCATATGGTCGCTCATCTGGCTATACAGCTAGACGCCACTATGTACGTCGAAAACTTGATTGTGGCTTTTCATATAAGTAAGAGTGCCAACAAACGTTTTTCGGTGCGCGCTATCGAATAGCATCAAAGATAGAGCGATATAAGCAAAAAAGTTAGTTTCGCTCATCTGGCTATACAGCTAGACGCTACTCTGTTCGTCAAAAACTGCAGAGTGGTTATTGATATAAATAGGAATACCAACCAACGTTATTTCGTGGGTGCTACCAAATGGCATCAAAGATAGAGCGATATATAAGCAAAAAAGTTAGTTTCGCTCATCTGGCTATACAGCTAGACGCTACTCTGTTCGTCAAAAACTGCAGAGTGGTTATTGATATAAATAGGAATACCAACCAACGTTATTTCGTGAGTGCTACCAAATGGCATCAAAGATAGAGCGATATATAAGCAAAAAAGTTAGTTTCGCTCATGTGGCTATACAGCTAGACGTAACTCTGTACGCCAAAAACTTTGTAGTGGCTTTTGATATAAATAAGAGTGCCAACAAACGTTATTCTTTACATGCAACCGAATGGCATAAAAGACATAGCGTAAAACAAAACATTTGTGGCAGAAGGACCAGCAACGTATCTTAACATAGGTTCGGTTCATGCACGTCATGGTCAAAAGGGCTGGCAGCATTGTGTCATTTCATTGGGCGAGAAGTAAGCGAGCACCCCATGGCTTGTTGTTTCGTCTCCAAACGGCTCGAAGATAACGACCATTTAAGTTGTAATATTGGTTTCACTTTAGTTTTTGGGCAGAAGCCGCTCCAGCACAGCATACCGTTTTAAAAACTGGTGGCACCCCGCATCAAAGGGCTTATTTCGAAATAGCTAGATTATTTCACGGAATTTTGGTTAGGCAGGTGTGTGAGGTTTGACCGTATGATGCAGACGAGTGCAGGAGGCGAGCAGCGAGCAGTGGTGGCCGGTGCAGTCGCGGGCGCGCTGCGCGCGCAGCGGGGCGCGGGCGGAGAGGCGCGAGGCACAGCTCAGGTCGCGGGCCGCGGCCGCGCTGCAGTGTGGTGCGGCGTTACGTCACGCGAGTACGGCCGCGCACAGCACGCGACTTGCACCGGACTCACCACGCGCGCGACACCCGCCCGCGAGTGACAGTGCAGTGAGCCAGTGACTGCGACAGTGATGAGTGCGTGCAGCTAGTGATCACGGCCAGCCACCGACACGCCGGCTCTATCCGACATGAATATCATATCGCACATCTATGGAGATAGTATGTAGTATGCTATGCAATCTCTCTTATACAAAACAAGTCTTTTGCACGCTTAAACTACCTACCCACCCTACTTACCTTGCAGTGTTTTAATTAAATGGAAACGATTCTTTTGCCGTAGCACTGGAATATTTTCTTAGATAACTTAGTAACTAATCATAAAGTGAGGTGTAGGTGTAGCGGAGCACTACGACTTATCGCAGCGCCGCTGCTGCCACAAGCTCCACGCTCTGCACCACGCGCTCGTGTGACAGTGACGTGGACAACTGGTCGGCACTCGGCAGTGGTCGGGCCGCGCGCGCGGAGCCTCACGCCGCCGCTAATAAGTGCTCTTCTTTACAGCCAGTAGTAACAGGGGTTTGCTCTAGTATAGTAGAGTACTATAGCTACCTAAGTGATGCAAACGTATTATTAAGGTAAAGTGCGACCCAAAGTAGAAGTTATGTTGTTAGGAAGATCTATCATTATAAAAGGCCAAAACCACAATACTGACTATTATAAAAAATATGAATTTTACTCCAAGTCTCCACTACGTATTTTACTGCAAGGGATGTTTCCAAGAAATTTTTTTTTTCGTTTTAGATATATATTACTTAATTTTATTTATTTGGTAAAATAAACAGTAGTACATACAATACCATTTACATTACATTAATACGCAAAATTTGATCTCAGAGTGAGTACCTATAACTCACATTTTCCACATACATATTATAAAACAAGTTATACAATCAATGCGATATGCGCTTTTAGTTTGATAAGTGCAATACAATTTAATTTATTAAATATAAAATTAGACGGGCATGCTCATATTATCAATTAGCAGGCCTTTTAGAGGCTTTGTTCGTAATACATGTTAGACGGTATGTTTATAATTTCATTTTGTTTGTAGCTGTTTAATTTGGAAAAAAATGGATATGGAAAACCAGTACGAGTAAAGGTGTCAACAAAATAAAATTTTCCAGCCTGTATTACCAATTTATGTTTGAGTCACATGTAAGGAATAGTGGGCGAGCCTATTTTATTTTCTTAGGGACAACAAACAGCAGTACATATCATGATCACAACTCTTAATCTACAGGACTAGCATATACACTACTAACAACGTTATCCACAGATTATTTTACAGAATAGCTAGCTGTTAAAAGACAAAATCGATACAACTTAATGTAGCGTGATTAATAGTTACTTATTCTAATATTATAATTGTTATTACGTTGCAAAAGAAAAACAAGATACAAAAAAAAACTCTGTAGTACCGTAATATTAATATGTGGTCGCCTAACGCCCATCGCCCATCGGTTGTATTCAAAATAAATAATAATTAAAAAAAAACTAAATAAAACACGTTTCTGTAGAATTCCAAACTATATGCATAAAATCACGCCTTATTCCCATGGGGGTAGGCAGAAACCACACGCACGTTCTCTTCGTTTTCGTGGTTCACAACGATCTCTAAACACTCCTCCAAAACCTCTATCAAAAATACCCCAAAAAGCACCCCACGCTTTTTTCCATTGTTTTCTACTTTTTGTTTGGTTTTCTACAGAAGCGCATTTTTTCAGTTTTTTAAACTATTATTTATTTTAAATTTTTTAGGGTTTTAGAATTTTGTGACGTATGTCAGCGTAGTTTTTGAATTTTATTACGTATGTCAGCGTAGTTTTCGAAGACAGTTTTTTTGCTATTCTGGTAATCCTGGCAAGGATAATGGCACAAATTTATGAAATTATTGTATTGTCATCGGTCCACGATAAGTTTACCAAGATTAAATGAAATCTGACCGTTCGAAGTTGGTCAAAATCGAGTCCAAAGGAGTCGGTTACAAACATACAGGTGAAACCATATAGATAATAATATATATATAAGGTGTATCTATTCATACACAAAATATTTTAAGAGGTACACCTTTAGGTGGTAAAGAAGCTATAGCACCGAACAATTTTTTTTTTAAATGTATTTTTCCTAAATTTAATATTTATAAATAATTTGACGCACATGACAAATACTGGCTCCTTCTTATTTTTTACGGCCCGAGACACCGCGGGCATGCTCGTGCCGTCCGGTCGCCGCCCTCGCAGTGTCAGGCGGGCCATTCATAGAATTTGGAGTAAAGGTTTTATGCAAAACGTCTCAAGCAGTTTTAAAATTATAATAATTACGAAAATTCAAAAACGCTTAGATAAAAATCTTTTTGCTTCTATAGTTTCTTTACCACCTACAGGTGTACCTCTTAAAATATTTCGTGTATGAATAGATACACCTTATATATATAATAAAAGCGTGTTAAATAGTGAAATTTAAAAGAAGAAATGTACCAAAAATGATATACGGGCGACCCAGAGTCCTCATTGACTACTGTCCGTCTTTTAAGATATTTTAGATAATATCGTTTTTAAATAACGTCTTGCTAAGGAAAATTACATCTGATCTATTGAAATACTGCTCACTAAAAGGTTACCCGACCTAGGAATTGATGCCAAGACCTCATGCTCAACTTTAAATAATGTATGCATAGTAATGTAGGACACGGGCTGGCCATACAAACTGAATTATCTATTAGGATACAGGTGGTGCCGTCCTTTTTTTCCTATCCTAAGGTAAACGCAGCTATTAATAACCTATCGAAATTCCGCAGGCATTAACGATCCATTAATTTAATTTGCATATGTTTTTTTAATGTACATCAATCGAAGAGGTAAAGTTTGTGAGTTCGTTTGTAGGAAGTCATCTCTGGAATAACCAGTCTGATTTAACAAATTCTTTTTGCTTGATAGCCCTATTCTTGAGGAAGGATATGACTATTTAACATCACGCTACAACCTTACTCAAAATTCACCTGTAAGTATTCAAAGTAAGAAGACTAGGAAATACAGCTTGATTGAATAGTCTTCTTTGTTTTTCTTAAGGCTCGACTTATCGACACCTGCAAGGAATAACATTGTAACTAATATTTAGTAACTTTACAGGAGAGCGCGTCAAAGATTTAAAAAATCTCTCAGATTTCAGTTAAGTCTTATTGCCAACTAACCATGAAAATATGAGTCAACGAGGGATTAGCTACACTTTCGTATGATTATATTATTACAATACATATATGTAGGATTTATTATTACTAAGATAATTTCTGAACGATAGAGAGCTAGATGTTTCTGAGCGAATGACGAGCGAATGAAAAAGAATGACCGAGGGAAGATGGCGAACAACCACGATTGCAAGAGGTTCTAAAATAAGTGTAAAGTCGAATTAAAATAGTTTTAAAGTGTACGGTGTTTTTTTTCTGGTAATCCCAACACTACAAATTGGGGGCTCGTCCGGGATACCAGAAAAAAGCATAAAGACTGAAGATTGCCTTGTGCGTGCTTCGCGGTAAGGTGAGCCACGTGCGTTCACGTGCTGGCAGGCGGCAGTTAATGACGAACGACGACAAACTAGGAAGTTACGAAGTTTTCTTTAAACACAATGATGTCCGACGACAAGAACGCTGTTCCGACTTTCAACTACGCCGATATAATTCCAAAATTTAACGGTGTCGACAAGACGTACTCGTCATCAAAATGGGCGCAGGACGTGGAAGACAACGCTGAGATATTCGGGTGGTCGGCGCAGCAAAAATTGATTCTGGCGAGAAGATCACTAACGGGTACAGCAGAATTATGGCTCAAATCGGAAAAAGCTTTAAAAAATTACGAAGAATTAAGGACGGCATTACTGAAAGAGTTCCCGGAAACCGTCAACAGCAAAGAAATGCACGAGCTCATGGCGGCCCGCAGAAAGAAAAGCACAGAAACATACTACGAATATATGTTAACAATGAAGGAGTTGGGAAAACGTGCTAAGTTCCCGGATTACGTGGCGATACAGTATATCATAGACGGAATACAAGACTACGAATCGAATAAAAAACTTTTTTACAAAAAAAAAACCGACTTCCTCAAAAACACTAGAAAGTGAAAAATAACTTTAATTTCGGAAGTCGGTGTCTTAGGATCTGTATTTGAGTTTTTGCCACCGACTTCCGAAATTAAAGTTATTTTTCACTTTCTAGTGTTTTTGAGGAAGTCGGTTTTTTTTTTGTAAAAAAGTTTTTATTTTTTACTTTTTAGTTATGTTATCTACCCGCGCTAATTCCTATACCACTAATCGCCAGGTGAAATTTAATATTTTACTACTGCTGTAAATCGTTGAGGAATTCCCTTGACTGTCTGTCTATGGTCTCCATCAACAGACCTGTTTTGGTACTTATAAGCCTTATGGGAGCTTTCTCATCAATAGAAATGAATTATGTTCAAACACCAGGTAATTGCTGTAAATCGTTGAGGAGTTCCCTCGATTGTCTTTCGGCTCCATCATCAGATCAACTCCGGACCTTAATTAAATAGTAGTGATAAAATTGGCACTTTGAACCGTATAAAGTAACCCCAACAATAGGGAACTGCTGTAAATCGTTGAGGGATTCCCTCAACTGTCTATGGTCTCCATCATCAGACCTGTATTTGGCACTTATAGCCCATATGGGTGCAAAGTTCTCATCAATAGAAATGAATTAAGTCCAAACACCGCGTAGTTGCTGTAAGTCGTTGAAGAGTTCCCTCGACTGTCTTTCGGCTTCATCATCAGAGCAACTTCAGACCTTCATTAAATAGTAGTGCTTTAAGATAATTAATGAAAGAAATAAAAAACGCACTAGTCGCCACTACGATTTTCGAAGGTTCCCTTCGACTTCTCTGGGATGCCATCATCAGATCCTGGTTTCCTTATCATGGGACCACCCTTGGAATATTTCCTTTCCAACAAAAAAAGAATCATCAAAATCGGTCCATATACGACGAAGTTATCGGTGAACACACATAAAAAAAAAAAAAATATATACGGTCGAATTGAGAAACCTCCTCCTTTTTTTGAAGTCGGTTAAAAACAATCTTGTACGGCGCGTCCACATACTCAGTGTTAAAAGAAAGAATAATCATCTACGAAACTATGAAGAATAAGCATAAGAAAAAGCAGGATAGTACGAAGAATCAACAGAAACAGGAGCTGGAAAAGAAGGGTCATTTGGAAAAGTCTAGTCGCAGATGTTTTAAGTGTGGTGAAACAGATCACGTCGCCAATGCGTGCAAGAAAGGTTTAAAATGCTTCCGATGCAACTCGTTCGGTCATATTGGACGAGAGTGAGGAGGAGGAGCCAATCTCAAATACGGATTCGCAGAGTAAGCATAAAGATGGCGGCGGCGGTCATAGTTCCATGTGTACGAAAGTTTTGCCGGAACATGGCGGTGGCGTTGCGGATCCGGAAGGAAAATATGGCGGCCACGATGAAGATGAACGAGGAAAGAACGAACGAATGAGAAGTGTGAACGAGTCAGTGTTAACGTCAAACTTCTGCCAATCACGTCAGTGTCATAAGTGTCAAAGCGAAATGGTGTTAAACGTAAACACTTTGCATGTAATAAATCAGTTAAAAACATTAAGATTAGTGGAATAAACGTTGATAGTCTTGTAGATTCTGGTAGTGACTTGAATTTAATAGCTTCTAATTTAGTTTTTGAGTTGAATGTAACATCACACGAAAAGGTAAGAGTCACATTGTCAGGACTCGGTTCTGCAAGCGTGTCTTCGCTAGGAAAGTTCAATGTAAACATAGAAATAGATGGATATTGTTTTGATGTGTGTTTTTACATCGTTCCACAAGAAGTAATACCTTACAAGGTTATTTTAGGCCAACCATTTCTAGTAAATGTTACTGCTGTAATAGATAAGGGTTCAGTCACTGTTATGCCTCACGATAATGATGTTTTGCTGCAGTGTATGCTTACTGAGGTTTCAGAACCAGTATGTTATGTCTCTAATCCACAGATACGAGAGATGGCTCAGAAATTGGTTGACAACTATCAACCTAAGAGGATAAAGGAGGCTCCGATAGAAATGAAGATTATATTGAAAGATGATATTCCTGTGGTACAGCGTCCACAAAGGCTGTCACTTGTTCACCAGAGGGAAGTAGAGAAACAGGTAAGTGAATAATTATGAGATGGTATTGTTAGGCCAAGTTTTTCTGAATATGCGAGCCCATTAGTGCTTGTAAAGAAGAAAGATGGATCGACAAGGGTATGTGTTGATTATCGAATGATTAATAAAAAGATGGTCAAGGACGAATTTCCACTTCCAGTCATAGAAGATCATATCGACAAGTTATCTGGGGCTAAGGTATTCAGTAAATTGTACTTAAAAGATGCATTCTTTCATTTGAGGATTGAGGAAAGTTCGGTTAGATATACTTCTTTTGTTACACATCACGGTCAATTTGAATTCCTCAGGGCACCATTTGGATTGTCAATTGGTCCTAAATATTTCACAAGATTTATAACAATTATCTTCCGAGACCTAATAGCCAAAAGTCACATTCTTATATTCATCGACGATGCCATAATTCCAGCATACAACTATAAAGAAGCAGTTGAGAGGTTACAAGAGGCACTACAAGTAGCATCAGATTATGGGCTTGAAATAAACTGGAAGAAGAGCGAAGTATTGATGACTAAAGTTGAGTATTTGGGTCACATTGTGCAAGATGGTGAAATCAAACCCGCCACTGAAAAAACTGAAGCAGTTGTCAAGTTCCCGGAACCCAAGACGGTGAAACAAAGCTTTATGGGGCTAGCATCATATTTCAGGAAGTATATACCTCATTTTGCTAAAATAGCTAGTCCACTGACTGACCTGCTAAAGAAGGATCATAGTTTTACATTTGAAGATGAACATAGGTATGCATTTAATATTTTAAAAGAGAAATTAGGAAGTGGTCCAGTACTAAAGATTTTCAACCCAAAAAGACGTACAGAACTACACACAGATGCCTCATGTGTGGCCTGTGCAGCAGTATTAATGCAGTGGTGCGAAGACAGTGGCCTGCATCCTGTATATTATATGAGCCGAAAGACCAGTGATGCACAGAGGAAATATTCTAGTTACGAGCTGGAAGCTCTTGCTATCATAGAAGGTGTAAAGAAGTTTCGACACTATTTGTACGGCATTTCATTTAAAATTGTAACAGATTGTCAGGCTTTTCAGATGACGCTACAAAAGAAAGATCTATCAACTAGGGTGGCCCGGTGGGCATTGTTATTACAAGAATTTGATTTTCAGATAGAACACCGGTCGGGTACAAGGATGAAACATGTAGACGCATTGAGCCGAAACCCATACATAGGAGTGACCACTAATAGCCTACATGACCAAATAAAGAAGGCACAAGAGCAAGATGAAGGATTAAAAGCTATCATGGAGGTACTCTCTGAGAAACCCTATCTTGACTATTACTTGGAAGGCGGTCTGCTGTATAAAGGCTTGGAAAGAAAACTGATAGTACCTAAGAATATGGAGACGGAAGTCATAAAGAGAGTGCACTCAAATGGACATTTTGGTAAAAAGAAGATGACAGAACTTATAAATAAAGATTATTACATTAAAGATTTATCAAAGAAATTAGAAGATTTCATGATCACCTGTATCCCATGCATACTTGGCAGCAGAAAAGAGGGCAAGCAAGAAGGATTTCTACACCTTTTAGAGAAGGAAGATACACCCCTGCATACTGTCCACATTGACCACCTTGGGCCAATGACGGAGACAAAGAAGATGTACAATCATCTACTCACAATGGTGGATGCGTTTACAAAGTTTGTGTGGATATTTCCCACAAAAAGTACTACAAGCAAGGAAACCATTGAGAAGTTGAGAATCCACCAGCAGCACTTTGGAAATCCCACCAGAATAATTAGCGACAGGGGAACAGCATTCACTAGTCAAGAATTTCAACAATATTGTGAATAAGAGGGAATCAAACATGCCAAGATAACTACAGGAGTGCCAAGGGGAAACGGGCAAGTAGAAAGAATACATAGAACCATAATATCGATCCTAACGAAGCTATGTATTGAAGACCCTACCCAATGGTACAAGCATGTCAGTCATGCGCAAAGAGCATTGAATAGTACTTGGCAGAGAAGCATCAATTGTACCCCATTTGAACTACTTGTAGGAACAACTATGAAAACTAAAGAAGACATTGAAATTTACGACTTACTAATGCAAGAGGGGAGAGACATCTTTGTACAAGATAGAGAAGAAAAACGACGAAAGGCGAAAGAGCACATTTTGCAGGTGCAGGAAGAAAACATACAAGCTTTTAACAGGAAACGTAAAGAAAGTACTAAGTATAAAGAAGGTGACTTAGTAGCAATCAAGCGAACTCAGTTCGGTTCTGGAATGAAGCTTAAGCCTAAATATCTTGGACCATATAGCATCATTAAGGTCAAAGGGAACGACCGGTACGATGTACAGAAGGTGGACCCAACTGCAGAAGGACCAGGTAAGACATCCACTGTAGTTGACTTCATGAAAAAATGGCCCAATGACTGAACCGTTAGTTATCATTTAAGCTTAATTATTATTTTTATTCCGTGTATTCAACATAATTTTAGTTTTAAAACTGTAACAGTGTGTAGAACTGTATTCTTGTTAGTATTAGAGTGTTATCAAGATAAGTTGGTAAAACTGTAACAATGTGTAGAACTGTATTCTTGTTAGTATTAGTATGTTATCAGGATAAGTTGCTAAAGCTGTAACAATGTGTTAAACTGTATTCTTGTTAGTATTAGTATGTTAGCAGGATACGTTGCTAAAGCTGTAACAATGTGTTAAACTGTATTCTTGTTAGTATTAGTATTGTGTTAAGCAGGCTAAAAGATGATGTTCTTGATAGTGCTGTATCATTTCTGAGGCCAGAAATAGTTGCAGGATGGCCGAGTTGTAGGATTTATTATTACTAAGATAATTTCTGAACGATAGAGTGCTAGATGTTTCTGAGCGAATGACGAGCGAATGAAAAAGAATGACCGAGGGAAGATGGCGAACAACCACGATTACAAGAGGTTCTAAAATAAGTTTAAAGTCGAATTAAAATAGTTTTAAAGTGTACGGTGTTTTTTTTTTCTGGTAATCCCAACACTACATAATATAAGTATATTTTTAGACTTTTTGTGAGTTACAATGATATTACACAACATACGAGTACGAGTATACTGTTTAAAATGGCATTGTAACTCAGACATACAATCGCATAAAGTATGATAAAAGCTCATTTCATGAAATAATTAGTTCCAAGAACACGAGTGTATTTTGAATTACATTATAAACAATGATGATAATGATGTGTAACTAAATATACCTTTTTATTAACTACAGATGACCCTTACTTACCATGTTTGTACACTGTACAAATCGGTGCGCAATAGTATATAGACACAGGGGTAAGTGCAAAAAAATTCAGCATTTTTTGTACAGCATGAATATGATTGTAACTTAAAATTGCCTAAAACTGAGTTACGATGTTATTCCTTGCAGGTGTCGTTATAATGTTTTATCTATCTATACGTATATATTTCTCAGTCACAATAACCAAATCAGACAGATTTAGGTACATTAAATAACTTTTTCGTACCACTTGCTCAAAAAAGTGACATTCTATGCCACAAAAAGCTAACATAACAATAGTCATTTTTAATCTGTTAAAAACAGGGAAAGAAAATTGTACTGAATTTCATTCATCCTCTAGGGGGAGAATGTGATTTAAATTTGGAATACTTACCGAAATTTATACTGAACTACATCTGTGTTTACACCATTGAGTTTGTATATAAAGCATTATACATCTTTTTGAAAAAGGAATACGCATTTATTATGCAGCTATGATTATTAAATAAAATTACGAAAACCGACGAGGCCGTATGAGCTTGATGCCTTTGCTTTTCCGACAAAAAAATATTAGTCTAGGAATTTGCCGCGTTTTTGTTTTCTTCAAATACATAAACGTTAATTGGACCAATGTTTCGAATGTTAACTTTTACTTTTAATTGCCTTTTTTTTTAATAAATGCTTATCTCATATTATTATTGTGTTATTTTTTTCGCAAATGGTACGAAAAGTAGAGTATTTTCCTCGGTGATAAAGCTGTCTTAGTCTTGGGTGAACTTAAATCCCTCGCTACACTCAGGACTCGTCTTAAATCCCTCGCTTCGCTCGTGATTTAAGTTTTTAACACCCTCGCTACGCTCGGGAGTAAACCTCGAGTCCATCGTTACGCTCGCGATTTAAATCGTCACCCACGACAGAAGACACTGCTTTATCCCCTTGGTTAATAATCTACTATTTCGTACCACTTGCTCAAAAAAGTGACATTCTATACCACAAAAAGCTAACATAACAATAGTCATTTTTAATCTGTTAAAAACAGGGAAAGAAAATTGTACTGAATTTCATTCATCCCCTAGGGGGAGAATGTGATTTAAATTTGGAATACTTACTGAAATTTATACTGAACTATAATACATCTGTGTTTACACCATTGAGTTTGTATATAAAGCATTATACATCTTTTTGAAAAAGGAATACGCATTTATTATGCAGTTATGATTATTAAATAAAATTACGATAACCGACGAGGCCGTATGAGCTTGATGCCTTTGCTTTACCGACAAAAAAATATTAGTCTAGGAATTTGCCGCGTTTTTGTTTTCTTCAAATACATAAACGTTAATTGGACCAATGTTTCGAATGTTAACTTTTACTTTTAATTGTCATTATTTTTAACAAATGCTTATCTCATATTATTATTGTATTAATTTTTTCGCAAATGGTACGAAAAGTAGAGTATTTTCCTCAGTGATAAAGCTGTCATAGTCTTGGGTGAACTTAAATCCCTCGCTACACTCAAGACTCGTCTTAAATCCCTCGCTTCGCTCGTGCTTTAAGTTTTTAACACCCTCGCTACGCTCGGGAGTAAACATCGAGTCCTTCATTACGCTCGCGATTTAAATCGTCACCCGCGACAGAAGACACTGCTTTATCCCCTTGGTTAATAATCTACTATTGCCAGCGGCTTCGCCCGGGTAGATATCGGAAATTATCCCGTGGGAACCTTCTGTTGAGCGGACAGTAGAAATTGCCTGTATAGAATTGGAGCAGATTATTGTATTGAGTGTGTACAGACCACCTTCAGGATTGTATGACTGCTTTGAACAGGTCATGGATGAAGTATTACACAAGATTAGTAACTCAAACAAGTCTATTATTGTTTGCGGGGATTTTAATGTTAATTTATCGGAAAACTCGGGTTCTTGTAGTAAAATAATAAGTCTATTTCAGTCCTACAATCTTGTAAATCTATTTATGGAGCCCACAAGAATAACCCCTACTAGTGCCACATGCATTGATAATATTTATACTGATGTTATACCAAGCTACAAAGAAATTATTAATTTACTAGATTCTGATCATTGCGGGCAACAGATTATTATTCAAAATCAAACAAAAATGTGGGTGAAAAAGATATCACTGTAAACCCCAAAACTAAAGTTCACCTAGAAGCCTTTAAAGTGGAACTAGTTCAGAAATTGCCACTTTTATCTATTAATGGTGGTCCCAATAATTTATATGATGATTTTTTTAAGATATATTGTAATGATTTTAATTCCACTTTTATTCCCCGGACTATCTCAGTTAACAGTAACGTATCTTTCAGTGATTGGGCTACCATTTGTTTACATAAAAGTAGAACACGGCTTTATGAGCTGTACAATGAAAGGATTTTTGTCAACACTGTTGAATTTAATTTGTATATTAGAAATTATTTAAAAAAGTTTGTTGGATGGCCAAGTCGCGTTACTTGAGTTCAAAGATTAAAAAACAGTAATAATGATATTAAAACGACTTGGAATATTATTAATAGTGAAACAGGAAGGTCTAGTAAACCAAATAATGACTACAGCCTGTCTATCAATGACAACATAGTAAAATCAGACTCACAAGTCGCGGCGGCTTTTGAAAATTTCTTTTCAGATATTCCTGTTTCAACTACAAAATCCCTTAACTCATCACCTTCTATTGCTGAGCCTTTGCTTATTGAAAATGTTAATGTTTGCGATTCGGAATTTCATTTCGAACATATTACTTGTAAAGATATAATTAAAACCTTCCACACTTTTTCTTTTTTTTTTTTTTTCAGGATGGGAATTCATCAAATGACTTCTCCCGCTCTGGGTGGAGCGGGAGGGCGTGTCAGACTTTTCCTGACTAAAACCCACCCGTGTTCCATCAGTTGCCCATGTGCCAGGGTCACGGTATCTCTTTCGAACAATCACGCGACCCCGGCAGGCATCGGTCCTAGTAGACCCCTACACTGCTGCTGACATCTCTTTAAGGCGCGCGTGGAACACTGCGCGCCGTCGACCCGAGCTTGGTCCTTACCGGGCGGCGAGCTACCCACTGCTCGCCACCCGCAAGCTCGCGCCTACGGTGGCCGGGAGTCCGCTATGGACTCCCGACGCCCGGGGCGTCTCCTCCTGCGGCGGCTAGGGACGTGAGGGCGCCGAGACTGCCACTCCCTCACGCGCCCCGCCTCCTCCTTCGCGAGCATTACTGCTTCGCAGAAGGAGGTGACGGCTTCCCATTCCTTCTCGCTCCGTACCATGGCTCGCACCAGGGCCGGACGCGAGAGGTCGCCGCCGCCGATCGCCTCCACGAGGACACGCCGGTGCTCCGCCCAGGCAGGGCACACCTCCACCGTATGCTCCACCGTGTCCTCCAGACGATCCTCGCAATGGAAACACCCGGACGTATCCTCCCGCTTTATTCTGAACAGGAACCCACCGAAGCACCCATGCCCGGTGAGAACCTGCGTCAGGCGGAAGGTGAGGACGCCGTGACGCCTCTCTATCCACTCCTCAAAGAGGGGACTTACCGCCGCAATTGTGGCGTGCCCTAAACCTTTCACACTTTAAATGTAAAAAAGACTGCAGATCTGTGGGGTAATTCTGTAGAAGTCGCCAAGTCTATTATTGACACTGTAGCACCTACTTTAGCTCTTATATTTAATAATTGTATCGACTGTGGGGAGTTTCCTGACCTTATGAAGAATAGTAAAATAATACCTTTATTTAAATCTGGTAGTACATCAGACCCCTCTAACTATACACCTATTTCAGTACTACCTACCTTCAGTAAAATTTTTGAGAAATTAATTTTAGACAAATTGCAACGATTTTTTAATAAACATAAATTATTACATACCAAACAGTTCGGTTTCACAAGGGGTCGTTCAACTTCCGATGCCGGTGTTGAACTCCTAGGGCATATTTATAATGCATGGGAAGATACAAGCGATGCTTTGGGCATCTTTTGTGATTTATCTAAAGCATTCGATTGCGTTCTTCATGAAACTTTAATCAGGAAACTCCGCCACTACGGGATCCGGAACAGAGCTCTGGATCTTCTTACTTCATATTTGAGTAATAGAATTCAGAGTGTCGACGTCAATGGAAAAAGGTCTCCCGGATCTATCGTAACAATGGGCGTCCCACAGGGCTCAATTCATGGTCCTTTTTTGTTTCTTATTTATATTAATGACTTGCCTTACCTCATTAAAGATAATCATACTATAGTTTTGTTTACGGATAACACCTCACTTTTGTTTAAACTTAAACGTCAGCAGCTGGTTACTGACGATGTTAATAGCGCGATCTCAAAAGTAGTTCACTGGTTCAATGTAAATAATTTGCTTCTTAATGAAAAAAAAAACCAAATGTATTAAGTTTACGCTACCTCACGTTAGGCAAGTGAAAACGAATGTGTTGATAAAGGGCGAAAAATTGAATCCTGAAGATAGCACTGTATTCTTGGGCTTAACTTTGGATGTCAAGCTTCAGTGGGGCCCACATCTATATATTAATACGTGAAGCGAAAACTTTGGATCCCTTTTTACGAAAATTGGGTAGACGGAGGAGTATGAAATTTCGCACACTTATAGTTTATACAAAGAAGAAGTGACGAATGCTAATATTTTTTTTAAATTATGCGTTAAAATACATTATTTTCAATAAATAACACGTTACACACACTACTGTTCATTACCGTGTATCTAATACACACATGCATAGGTATTCTTTTGTTTATGGTCCAAACCTGTCTTTATTATTTTGTGCAGTGTTACCAACACCCAGAAATATTTACCCCTAAAGCTTAAGTTAAAAACCCCTAAAATTGCCACAATTACTAAAAAAATCCCCTAAAAAATTATAATGAAAATAACCAACGAATGTTCAGTAATCATAGACCGGTACACAGTAGTAATATTTGTCTATATTTATTACGCGACATTTGTTAACTAGGAGTCGCTAATACTTTTATTGTAATCAAAAACACAATGACAAATGTAAGATGGCAAAAAATCCCTAAGAATGCCCCTAAAAATGGAACGCCCCTAAAAAATCCCAATCTTCTTATTTACCCCCTAAATTTGGGGAAACCCCTAAGTTGGTAAGCCTGATTTTGTGTCTATAGCAAGGAACGTCTATAGTCATAATGAATGTCAAGTATAACCAACCATAGGTAATAAATTAATTTTATAGATACATATATAACCTATTTCATTTTTTAAATCTATGATTATATTGAAAATATTTTTGTCTTTAATATTATTTGTATTTGCGACGGTAGGAATTTAGTTTAGATTTATATGAAATATTTTTTGTGGTTTTATGGAGTAGTATGGCATTAGTAAGTTTCCCATACAAAACTTAGTGTCGTGTGCAAACTGTAGAGGTTGTATACCTCACGATTGTACAGGCTGGTCATAGATTGTACAGGCTGGTTGTAATTATGACATTTTGAACTGTCATAATTAATTAGGTGTCATAAATAATAGGGAAAATTCTCTAAAAACAGAGCTTTTTGTGATAATTCATTTCATCTCCAGCAGTTAAGAAGTATTAAGAAAATAAAGAAGAGAGTCCTGAAGAAGTATTCTTTACTCATTACACCTACATCCTGGTCCTGGCCATCACCATCCCGCCAGCGAACCCTCTTCACAGTTAGTTGTACTAACTGTGAAGTCAACATAAATAAAATAAATAAGTATCTTTGGACAACCAACACATCGCCTGTACTATGGTAACCAGACAACTGATAAACATACTTATATATTTCTAAATACATACATATTATAGATAAAATTACACCCAGACACAGAACAAATGATTGTGCTCAACACACAAACATTTGTCCTGGGTGGGAATCGAACCCACGGCCTCAGTCTTAGCAGTCAGGGTCACTAACCACTAGACTAACAGGCCAGTCAAACAATAACAATTTGTCTATAGTGTTACTGAATGTCAAATATAACCATATAATTTTTTTACTAGCTTTTGCCAGCGACTTCGCCCGCGTGGAGTGTTAATCTAGGTTAATTTTTTTTAGCTCGAAAGCGCATTTTCATTCGACTTGCTTCAAATTTATCGTCACTGCTCGGCTCCTATGTGTCTTAGCGTTATGTTATATGGCCTATAACCTGCCCAGGAGTATGGACTACAATCGTACCAAGTTTGGTTAAAATCTCTTCAGTAATTTTTACCCATGCGTGCACATACAGACAGACAGACAAAAAATTTACTGATTGCATTTTTGGCATCAGTATCGATCACCACTCATCCTCCAATATTAATTTTGAATATATTTTCAACGTACAGAATTGACCTTACTACAGTTTTATTATAAGTATAGATTTTTTTTCGTTTAATAATGTATATTATTCAAATGAAGTACGGTCGAATTTCGACCAATGGGCGATCACTAGTATTGATAAATTGTCGAAAAAGCTAAGCTCCGCTGCATGTGCTGTTAGAAAAATTCGGAATTTAACTGACATAGAGACAGCCCGTTTAGTGTACTTTGCCTATTTTCATAGTGTAATGTCGTACGGTATTCTGTTGTGGGGAAATGCCGCCGACATTCAGACTATCTTTGTCTTGCAAAAAAGGGCTATTCGATCAATGTATAAATGAAGCCCGAGACACACACTCAAAGAAGAATTTAAAGAAATTAATGTAATGACTGTGCCTTCACAGTATATTTTTGAAAATCTTTTATATGCCCATAAGAATATTAAATTGTTTAAACAATACAGTGATATCCATAGTATAAATACTAGGAACAAACACAAATTTGTTGTACCTTCAACAAGGCTCAAGAAAATAGGTGGCTCATTCAGATGTCAATGTATACGCTTTTATAATAAACTTCCAAGCCATGTTCAAGATCTAAGTCTCAATAAATTTAAATCATTCATTAAATGTAAGTTGCGCCAGAAAGCCTTTTACACTGTTAAAGATTATATTGAGAACAAAAAAGCTTGGGATTAAGCTGCTCCAATTTTTATTTTTAAATTATTTTTGTACTGAATGTTATTTTTTATTTTTTATTATTAATTACTTTCCTTTTTTTATTAATTATTTATTGGGAATATACACTTTGACATTTTGATTATTGCTTATACACTTTGACATTTTGATTATTGCTTAACTATGACATGAATATATACTCTGAGGAGTATACTATTATTATTATTTTAATAATTTTGAATGTGAGGACTATGTAGATGTTTGTTTTTTTTTATATCCCTCTTACTCATTTCATTTTAATGATAATCTGGCAGTTTGAGTACTTAATGCGGCCTACCAAAAACTTTATTACAAAAAAAAAAACCGACTTCCTCAAAACACTCGAAAGTGAAAAATAACTTTAATTTCGGAAGTCGGTGTCTTAGGATCTGTATTTGAGTTTTTTGCCACCGACTTCCGAAATTAAAGTTATTTTTCACTTTCGAGTGTTTTGAGGAAGTCGGTTTTTTTTTTTGTAAAAAAGTTTTTATTTTTTACTTTTTAGTTATGTTATCTACCCGCGCTAATTCCTATACCACTAATCGCCAGGTGAAATTTAATACTGTAGGTACTACTGCTGTAAATCGTTGAGGAATTCCCTTGACTGTCTGTCTATGGTCTCCATCAACAGACCTGTTTTGGTACTTATAAGCCTTATGGGAGCTTTCTCATCAATAGAAATGAATTAAGTTCAAACACCAGGTAATTGCTGTAAATCGTTGAGGAGTTCCCTCGATTGTCTTTCGGCTCCATCATCAGATCAACTGCGGACCTTAATTAAATAGTAGTGATAAAATTGGCACTTTGAACCGTATAAAGTAACCCCAACAATAGGGAACTGCTGTAAATCGTTGAGGAATTCCCTCAACTGTCTATGGTCTCCATCATCAGACCTGTAATGGCACTTATAGCCCATATGGGTGCAAAGTTCTCATCAATAGAAATGAATTAAGTCCAAACACCGCGTAGTTGCTGTAAGTCGTTGAAGAGTTCCCTCGACTGTCTTTCGGCTTCATCATCAGAGCAACTTCAGACCTTCATTAAATAGTAGTGCTTTAAGATAATTAATGAAAGAAATAAAAAACGCACTAGTCGCCACTACGATTTTCGAAGGTTCCCTTCGACTTCTCTAGGATGCCATCATCAGATCCTGGTTTCCTTATCATGGGACCACCCTTGGAATATCTCCTTTCCAACAAAAAAAGAATCATCAAAATCGGTCCATATACGACGAACTTATCGGTGAACACACATAAAAAAAAAAAAAAAATATATATACGGTCGAATTGAGAAACCTCCTCCTTTTTTTGAAGTCGGTTAAAAATGTCCTTTCTTTGGTATTGTTCGTCGAATCGTTGTGCTCCTTATGTTCTGAGTTGAGCTGAAAGATTACTGACAAATACGTGCATTGACTGGACAGGTCCACTCAATCTGTATGGTTCTTTCCTCAAAAGACCATTTCAGACACCTCCATGTACATGATCCTCAAATGATCAGACAGCGCCTATCTCCTGATTTTATATACACATTGACATTGATGAATTTTACCTATACAATGACATTAATATTTACTTTTAAAGTATTATATTGTTTTAATTTTTTACCAATTTCACCTTTGTTTTGGGACGATTTTTTTTAATAGGTTCGCAAAAAAAACATAATGAGACTATTTTAATATTGCGCATTATTTCGCTGGAATAATCTTTTATCTAAGAGATGCGAGTGCCAACATAATGAAAACTTATTCAGTTTAAAAATACACATACATTAATAATAAAAATACACAGTCAATTAAATTAATTAATTTATTTATTTATTTATTTAATCACAAAATCCACAGCTCTTTAACAATTTCACTTAATCTAAATAAACTAATATTACAGCCAATTACGGATTTACAATTTAATAACTACACTTTATCAGAAACAAACAGGATGTCATGCTAGCACCTTCTAAGCATGTCTCAGTGTGCAGTGTGTGTGGGTGTGTGTCTGTGGAGTTGTGATGGTGGTGGTGTTGTTGTGGTGGTTGGTATGGTGGTTTAATTCTAAAAAGAACCGATCAAAGAATCAGTTCCTTTTAGAACCCTTCGTCAATTCGTCGCACACAGAACTCACCAGAAGTTTCCTGAATACACCTTTTTTGGTGTTAAATAGATCAAGATGAGAGAATTTATTGTTAAAATTTCTTAATATCCTACCAATAACAGAATTTTGAGCGTAGTTTGTACCACTGTGCGGTATATCGAATAACTGTGTGTGCCTAGTCCGTCGAGATGGAGCACTCAGTCTTAGAAACAGATCATTTAAAGCTGTACTGTCAATATTCCCACTACAGACATTATAAAGAAAAAGAATGTCGAGAATCATACGTCTGTTCTCCAATGGTAACATATTATGATGTTTGCATGCTTGCAGATAATCTTTAGACTTAAAACCAGTGCGATAGTTGATATATTTAATGAATTTGGATTGTATAGATTCTATTTGCTGTATATAAACTAAGTAGTGAGGGTTCCAGATACTACTGCAGTATTCTAAGATACTGCGTGTATACGCAAAATAAAGTGTTTTGATGCAATTTATATCAGTAAATAATTTACACGTACGCATAATAAATCCGAGGTTTCTGTATGCCTTGCCAACGATACAGGACACATGCTCCGAAAGCAGAAGTTTTGAGTCAAGGACGACACCAAGATCCCTAATAACATTGCAACGCACGATATTGCCACCACTTAGTTTATAAGTGTAGTTAATGAAATTTCGCTTCCTAGTAAAGGTTATAGTCTGACATTTGCTTATGTTCACATTAATAAATTTTATTCATATTATAATAATTAGATAATCTATTTAAGTCGTTTTGTAGCTTCTCACAATCGTGCTTATTTTCAATAGTCATAAAAATCTTGGTGTCGTCGGCATACATCAGAAACCTTGCGTCAAGAACATGTGCTCCTATGTCGTATAGGTAGACAGAGTACAACAGAGGTGCCAAAATTGAGCCCTGTGGCACCCCAGATGGTATGGTTACACAGTTAGACCTTACTCCGCCCAATTTAACAATTTGAGATCGATTCCTAAGATACGACTCAAACCCTCTGAGCAAGTTGCCACGAATTCCGAGTTCTTGTAGCTTGCGCAAGAGGATGACGTGATCCACACGGTCAAAAGCTTTTTCAAAGTCCGTGTAGATCACGTCAACCTGTCCCCCACCGTCCATATCACGGACAATATTTTCGAGATATACCGCTAGATTGGTATTAGTAGAGCGACCTTTAATAAACCCGTGCTGTTGATGCGGAATTAGTTTAGATATAGTAGGATAAACAAAGTTGTGGACTATTTTCTCCATTATTTTCCCCAAGACATTCAGAATTGAAATAGGACGATAATTTTCTATTATATTTTTGCAACCTTTTTTATGAATGGGAACAATGTGCGCAATTTTCCATATATCGGGACAGTATCCCTCTCGAAAACACCTGTTAAAGACATAAGCAATGGGTGAGGACAGCGATTTAGCGCATCTAACGAAGAAGAGGGGGGGTATATTGTCATTTCTTGGACCTTTTGACGTATCCAGGTTCTGCAAGAGTTTCAGGATACACGCATTATCAGTGGTCAGGCTGTGTAGTGTGTCACCGTATGTTTCGCAATTAGCCGAGAAAGAAGTATAAGCTCCGAGACTACTGCTAAAATTCTTATAAAAAAAATCATTAAAAGCATTACATATTTCGGTCTCACTAGTCAGTTGATTATTATCATACGTCATGTATTTAGGATAACTACTTTTATTCTTTTTCCTAGATTTAACGTACGCCCAAAAATGTTTAGGTGAGGTTTTTATGTTTTCTTGTGATCTGTATATGTAAGTTTTATGGCATTCCTTTTGTAGTTTTTTTTTGTCGATCCCTTAATAAAGCAAAAGTCGCATAATCATGAGGATTTTCGTATTTTTTCCACTGCGTGTGCGCTTTAGACTTTTCCTTAATAACATTAATTAATGATCGACTGTACCAGACAGGGTAGCTATAGGTACCTCCGATAGTGATTTTAGGCACATATTTATCAATAATTGTATTTAATACTGAGTAGAACCTTTCTATAACATGATCAAGCTGTATATCATCGCTACAAACCAGACCCCAATCACATTCCAGAAATTCGTTGTTAATGGCTTCATAATTCCCTTTTCTATAAACATGTTTTTTAAAAACACTTAGTTTCAGAGGAGGAATTAAGATATCTGTGGCGTTAATAACAATAGCAGGGTGAAACGCGTCTTCCGGTACCAATGAATAGTTCGATTTTACAGTAGTATTGGGGAAGTTGGCATAAACTAAATCAAGAGTATGGTTGTGAGAATTAGTGAAAAAGTTAGATTGACTCAGACCGGAGTACAACATTGTATTAACTAATTGAGACGCGGAGTTTTGTACTTCAACGGCGCCTTTCTTTAGCACTATAGGCAGTGTACTTGTCCAGTCAATACAAGGTAGGTTAAAATCGCCTGCTATTAGAAAATAATCATTGGGGTTCTGATCAATTACCTCAGATAAAATTCGCGTAAACAATTGAATACGTTCCGGTATCGCCCGATCTGGCGGCAGGTAAACAGTCGCAATGTGCAAATTACGCTTTATGCCGAGCACTCGGGCGGGGATAGTTACCCAGATGCATTCAAGGTCAGGACGGTCCACTCAGTGCGTACGCGCGCCTGCAACCGCGAGGCACAGGTGATCATTACTCCGCCACCTAACGAGCCGCGATCACGTCTAAACAAATCATAAATATCATTACATAACTCGGAGTCTGAGATTAGACATGCGCAAAACAGTGCCTTTCAAAGTAATGTCATATGGCATGACGTTTTGTCCCGAGTAATGTTTCATTACACCATGACTCCAAACATGACGCGAAATGACGCACCACGCGCGATGGTTTTTGTAATGAAATGCCGCGTTGTAAAAGATATAGGTACATCATTACATGAGATATCGTATTACCTATATTGTGATGTGATGTGACATGGGTCAAACGCAATGCGCCCTCGCTTCGCCGCTTCGCTTCGTATATTTGATTTTGTTTCATATTCATATAGTCGATTTTCTTTCATATTTAACCCCCAATATAAGGAATAATTGAATTAAAACGATAGACATGGTTTGCAATAGTGATTATAGACCATGACTCGAACTGTCATAGTGTCATACAGTTCGAGTCATGATTTGAAACATCACGTAGGCAGTCAGCGGTTTCAATAAAACGTAAACCTTATTTGAATAACAATACGGTTCTAAATAATAGTTCACTTATCTCGCAGCCAACCGACTGGAGCATGTTCCTTCTCGCTTGCACACACAGCAAAGATTACCGAGATATTACGAAGCTTACGAACACCGAACAGCGCGCCGCGGCCCGCGCGTCATGTTTTAGTGTCATGTGCCATGGTTGATTGAATCGAGTCATGTGTAATGTTACAGTACGCGGCCGAGATATATGACGCGCAATGCATCACTCGCATTACTGACACAAGTATATCTGAGATGCCGTCATGTAGCCAGGTCTCGGTAAACATTAAGGTGTCGCTATTTGATGATAATATACTCTCGTAAAAAGTATTGGTTTTAGTGCGCAAACCTCGCACATTTTGATAGTAAAATTGTAGGTAATTAGTGTTACGCTTGGCCATTGCTAATTTGTTTTTGTTGAGATGATTCACAGACTGAAATAGTGACATCCAAGTCCGAGTGATTAACACGACTGAGTACGTTATGACCCTCATGTATACAAGTTATAAGTATGTATCTAGGTATGTAAAGTGATAGTAGTAAACTTCGAGCGAAGGCAACGTATGCTAAGTATGTTATTATTATTAAGGAAATATTTTTTTGTGTGTATAGTTTTGTGAAGTGTTGAAAGTTAATTATGCCATAGAAATGAGTCATCGTGAAGTTGGTGTGTGAGTATGTGTGATAATAGACTTGCAGAGCGGTATCTAGCAGAGCTAAACCAAAGTTTGGCAGAAAAATAACACAGAGTATAATGATAACAATAAACGTACCTAAACAACATTTTTTAGGTCTTCCTCTGACAACACAAGTATATGCTGAGAACCATCTTCCCTTCTTAAATAAATTCGACAGTTTTTTGTCCATATGTATTTATAGCTAAGTTCGTTAGCTTTGAGCTTGCATTGTCTCAGTAGATTTTTATTATATTTAGTGAGATGTTCATTGACATATATCTTAGATTTCGGGGTTGTCGTTGTGTGAAGACCCAGGTCATGCAGATTGATACCTCGCAGCTTCCGTGCTGCCGCCACTATTGCATCTTTAGTGTTGCGATGCTTAAGTCTTGCAACTATGTTCCTCGGCAGGTTTGAGTTATTATGTTGCTGTGTTTGGACTCGGTGGGCGAATTCGACGTCATCACTTTTTATAGGAACTCCAACATGTTCAGCAATCTTCAATACTAGGTCCATAGTTTGCTCCTCCTTATTTTCAGGTAGCCCAGAGATCTCAATGTTTTGTAGGCGGACCCATTGATCTTGACGGATCTGCTCAACCTCTAGTCTATGTAAGCGTGCCTCAACGCTGTGAAGGTTACTACGGAGTGTCAGGTTATCCTCCCGTAGTGTCTTTAATTCAGCATTATTAGATACAATATGTTTCATGACGTCATCATATTGAGAGCTGATAAACTTAACAGACTTTTCGAGTTCCGTCATTTGTGTTTGCATTTTGTGAAACTCCGGTGTTAACATATCGCGAATGATAGTGGGTAGCTCTGTGCGTATAACATCAAGTATTGCAGTTGATTCAGTAGAAGGACTGCAAGGAGGCAAGTCCGAAGACGTGCTTGCTTTTCCTACGGTCATGTTTTGTGCTTGACTACAGTCTGTTATTTGGTGTTCAGTAGTTTTAGCTGCCGTGTGCGCTGTGTCCTGATTCTTTGATTGACCTTTGTTGCATTTGGGACATATCCACGACTCAAGGGTAGTCGCAGCGGCATCAGCTGTTAAGTTAACACAAAGCAGATGATATTGATTACCGCAGAGTCTCTTCGAGCACATTACCTTATCGGCCGCTGCTATTAGACGTTTTACGTTCAATACATTTATTCGTCCTTTTATTCATGATGTAAACGGGTAAATTTAATAGTGGTGGTGGGTAAGTTGAGATAAATCGTCGTCAACAATTTTTTTTTTTTTTTTTTTTTTTTTTTTGTTATATGATGTATCCCAATAAGGTAACAACATAAAAAAAATACAATCTAGCTTAATACTAAAGCTAATGAGTAATTTAATTCTAACTTAATTTGCTAGGAAGAGTAAACCTAAGAATGTGTCCATTAACACTTTTCTTATTGTCTCTATTAAGGGGAAGACACTTTGTTCTTGTGTACTTTATGGGTAGCACTCACTTCACTACATTAAACTAACACTTCACTAAACTAACTCGAAAGGTTTTGTCCTTTTTAGTCTTCTCACTATGTCCGTGTTGTCGAGGAGCTGGATAGCCTCGACGTTCACATGATGATGAAGCCTTCGTTCATGAGCTTCGGCGTTCGTTTTAATTATGTTTGTGACGAGGTCTACCTTGAGGTCCCGATGAAGGTCGTCATTTCTAATGTACCAGGGCGCATTGACGATTCCTCTGAGTACTTTGTTTTGGAATCGTTGAATAATTTTGATATTACTTTGTTTGGTACAGCCCCAAAGCTGAATACCATAAGTCCATACAGGCATGAGGACTTGTTTGTACAATAGTATTTTGTTTTGTACTGACAACGAGGAATGTTTTCCAATCAGCCAGTACATTGACTTGTAGCGAAGCTCTAGCTCATCGCGTTTCTTTTTAACATGAGCTTTCCAGCGAAGCTTTGTGTCTAGTGTCATGCCTAGGTACTTGGCTGTGTTTTCGTGCGGTATGACATGGTTGTTTATGTATACCGCATGATAATTTGGCTTTTTATTTGTGAAGTCTATGTGAATGGATTTCGTTTCATTGAGTTTCACTCGCCATTTTTTTGTCCAGTCAAAGATGGTATTGACGGCTGTTTGAACTTTTTCCAGTGCTTCTTCTTGAGAGACACCTGTGGCCATTATAGCTGTGTCATCCGCAAATGTTGCAATGGTGTTGTTTTCTAACTCAGGAATATCGCAAGTGTACAATAAGTACAAGACGGGACCTAGGACACTTCCTTGCGGTACTCCAGCTGTTATCGACTTAAGTTCTGAATATGCATCATCTTGTCTTACTCTAAACTTACGCTGTGATAGGTAAGACTCTAAGATATCAGCAAACTGTTTTGGGAGCATGTTTCTTAGTTTTCTAATAAGCCCTTTGTGCCAAACTTTATCGAATGCTTGCGCTACGTCCAGGAAGACCGTTGAGCAAACTTTGTTTTCTTCTAAGGCCTTTTCTATAATGTTGGTAATCCTGTGTACTTGGTCTATTGTTGAATGTTTTTCCCTAAATCCAAATTGGTAGTCAGGGATTAAATTTCTTTCTTCGATGATGGGTTTTAGCCGTTTCAAGAGAAGCTTTTCGAATAATTTTGACATGATCGGCAGCAGAGAGATCGGTCTATATGATGTGGTTTCGTGAGGTGGTTTACCAGGCTTTGGTATCATTATAACTTCGGCAACTTTCCATAGATCAGGCACAGACTTAAGCCTGAACGTAGCATTGATAAGAGTTGTAAGTTTTACGATGGCTTTACGTGGGAGGTTTTTAAGAACTTCTCCAGTAATAAGATCGTAGCCAGGTGCTTTCTTTAGTCTAAGGCGCTTGATTTCGTTGAAAACTTCTCTTGGTGTTACGAATTTTATTTCTTGTTCATCATCATTTGGTGTTTCATCTAACAAAGCGCAGTCTTCATTTTCTTCATTCGGCTTAAAAATGAGTTCCAAGTGTTGTGCAAACCTTATAGCTTTTTGCTCGTTGCTTATTGCCCACCGCCCGTTAATATCTTTGATAGGTGGGATATGCATAATTGGCTTCTTAAAACTTTTTGTAGATTTCCATAGGGAGTAATCTGTCGTGCGATCGCTGGTTAATTGATTAAGATAACTGCTCATTGATTCATTTTTGAACTTCTGAATTGCATTCCTTAGTTGTTTTGTAAGGTTGTTCAGAAGCCTTTTATCTTGTGGATATCTTGTTTGTTGCCATATTCGTCTCTGTCGCCTCTTTTCGGCTATGAGTTTTGTAATTTCTGCTGGGTAGTAGGTTAATCTATTTTTTAACTTGAATGTAGGTGTGTTTTTCCAGGCGCATTGTTGTATTTGAGTAATGAATTGACGGATATCCCGATCCAGGTCTTCTGGCTTCTTTAGTGGAACTTTTAAATCTATTATAGAGTCCAAGTCTATTTTAAAGCTTGCCCAATCAGTGTTCTTATTTACTAATGTGGGGTAGTTTTCTTTCAACATTAAAGACTCACTTACAGTAAGTATTATAGGTGAGTGATCTGAGCTCATATCATAACCTTCTTCAATGCGGAGAAGATTTGGTGATAGATTTTTATATATAAAAAAGTCAATGAGATCTGGAATCTTGTTTGGGTCAGTAGGCCAATAAGTAGGCTTACCTGTTGATAAAGCTTTGCATTGTGCTCCTTCAATTGCGCACAGTAGCTCTCTTCCTTTGGTTGTGGTCAGTCTAGATCCCCAAAATGTATTTTTAGCATTAAAATCGCCTCCCAATATAAATCTATTTCCAAGACCGTTTAGAAAGGTCATGTATTGATCTGTTTTTACCGAATACCTAGGTGGACAGTATATGGCTGATATGGAAACAGGGCAATATTTCGTTTTGACACAGACAGCCACTGCTTGGATCTCTTCTTTTTCATATTTGAGTTGTTCATAATGAAATATATTCTCCTTTATAATAACTGCACTACCACCTCTTGATGTGTTATTGGGATGCAATGCATGGTATACTTTATAACCTTTAATTTGAATATGAGATTCTTTAGTGAAATGTGTCTCTGATATAAGGCACACATCAATACTTTCCATATTTAGGACAGCCGTAAGTTCATTCTGATGTTTGAGCAGTCCATTCGCATTCCAAGCCATAATTCTTAGTATGTTAGCCATTTATGATGTTTTTTTGTTGTTTGGTAGCTGCTTTAGTGCCACCTTCAAGCTTCTTCAGCCTTTCATCAAAATTAGTTAAAAGATTTATGATTTTATTAATCTTTTCATCCATGTTAGGGCTCACTGGTTTCATATGTGATTGTGGCGGTGGTTGGGCTCCTTTCGCCATTTGTGCATACGATACACTTTTAGTAGCTGGCTTGATGACACTAGGTCTTTTGTCTCCGTTTGCACTTGGACGCTGAGAGTTTGTTGGTACCACTACATTCTTTCTAGTATTTTTATCTTTAATATTTTGAAGCTCTTTAGCTACTATGCATCCTCTATAGTTAGCAGGGTGAGGCTCACCACAGTGAACACATTTTGGCTTTGCTTCTGCTGGTTTATTGCAGTCTCTGGTTAGGTGCTTGCCTGTACACTTCACACACCGGGGTTCTTTAGAACAGTATTTCTGTGTGTGGCCATATGCTTGACACCTTTTGCATTGAGGGATTAGCTTTGATGTTTTTAACGGCTGTATATCTACTTTGCAGCCTAGTATGGATTTAATTCCGTAAATTTTCTTTATGTCTTCATCTTTTTGAAATGAGAGCATAAACATACTGAGGGGCTCTTTGCTCTTCCAGCTCAGTTTGTTGACCGCATCCTCTATTTTGTATCCTTGAGATGTTAGGTCCTCAACTATTCTATTTGGCAGGCAGGAAGAATGAAGGTTTTTTGCCATCACCCTTATCGGCCTGTCTTGTTTATTCTCATACGAGTACCAAAGGCAGTTATTTTGCAACAATAGCTTAGTAATGCATCTGTATGAGTCATCATTATGGGAGTTAATTTTAACTTTTTCTCCATTCATCATTTTTGTAATAAATGTGTCTTTCGTGAGGTTAGTCGAAAGAAGATCGTAGAACTGTTGGTAGTTCTTAACATTTTCCACTACTATAGGTGGCGGTGTAGGCTGTTTCCTTGTCTTAACATTTTCCTTAGGTTTTTCGCTGGATTCGGGTCCTTGTTGAGGTGGTGGGGACAGTGATGTGTTCAATTTCCTTTTTTTTCTGCTCTTCTGTCGTACCCACTCCGTTTCCTTTGCTAGTTCCTCTTCGTCTGTCTCATACTCGATTGGTATTGGCTTCTCGGTAGTGACATTTTTATTTTCTAGGTCAGCAGTTTTTTGCTCCTGGACTTTTTTCAGCTGCTGCTGAAGTTCTTCTAATTGACTTTTAAGGTCATTTACCAAACGTTGCAGTTTTTCTCTTTCTAACTTTTCTTCTGTATAATGTTTATACAAAAGATGTTCCGTTTCGGTTTTTATTTTAATTGATGGTGAGCAAGCCATAATTATTATGAGAAAATTACAACTTCACCTTAACACTTTGTTTACACAACTTTGTCGTCAACAATGATACGCAACTGGTGCGAGTGCCCACGACGCCTCCCGAACTCCGTGCCGCTATGGTCGTTGCCAAGACAGGGAAGAAAAATATGTGTCCGTTTCTTTCACTCGCGGGGGTGAGGGGCCACGCACTTCGCGATTGCCGGGTTTATTTGCGAGCGACAAACACTGTACTTTAGAATTTATGAATGTTGGTTTAAAGACTACAATTGCGATTACGGAGATGCACAAACTATTAGCGAAATCGACAACACGTCTGTATTCTGAGCAGAACGAAAGTGGTATGTGGTGTTAACACAAAAAGAATACATACGCATACTAAATTAGTCAAAATAACGTTCACTACTCGTCAAAAAACCCGCCCCTAACTGTTCCCGGTGCAAAGGTGCCCAAAACACTTGCTGCGTTGCCACGTTGGATGGCAATGGCTAACCTCTGCACCAAGAACGAGCGGGAGCGGGAGTCACCCGTTTTATTACGGAGTTTGTGCTCTAACTCACTAATGAGCTCCTTGGCCCCAGTGCCCCAGGTACCCATGGTTTCCACAGCAATGGGCACAAAATGGTAGCGATTCACCAACGGTGCGTACTTCACCCTCTTCCTCTCAGCGGCGTCTTCCGCTGCAGCTGACGGCGAGAGGACGGTGCGACCAAGGTGGCTGGCGGCAACAGTGCTGACGCAAGTTGCGTCCCAGATAAGGCACTTACCGTTCTTCCAAGTCACCAGGGTCAGGCCGTCCGGCCTCTTGCCGTCAGACCTGCACAGACCCGGAGGCTCCAGGACGCAGGGGACGTCAGCTGACACAAAAGCCCTCCGCACAATATCGTTAAGTGCATGATGACGCGGGAACCTTCCCGAGCAGCGACGACAAGACATAGCATGGTGGCCATCGGCCTCTACCATGGAACCGCAGGTGCATCTGTGGGGTTCACACACCTTGCAGCCCAGGCGGAGAGCCACCGCCACACGCAAAGAGTCGTCATCCAGCAACGTGCCCAGATGAGGCGAAGGAAGCGCGTGCAACCATGCCCCCGATTCCGGTTGCGAAACGGCCCTGAGTCTGGCTAGATCAGCCCCCGAGGAACCCACCAACATCTGTTCCTGGGTCTGTTTAGACGTAATGTCGTCCCAAGCACGCTGAAAATGTGCTGCCTCAGGGCTTGCTGCCCCCCTGTTGAGGACAGACCAAGCTGACCTGGCATCCAACATAAATGGTATGTTTGCCCCGTCACCATTGGAATGTAGAATTACAGTGACGAGGTCAGCCACCCCATGAGTCGACGCCAGGAAAGTCGGTAGACCCACATCATGCACGCACCGCACCCCAAGACCCCCGTACCGTATCGGAAGAGCCGCCTGCCTCCACTGCGCATCATTAAAAGATACATTCAGTATCGACTCAACCGTTGATCTTAGAGCACAGTCAAAGGAATATACCTCTTCAGGGCAAAGCCAGGTTGGAGCGGTCCGCAAGAGATATGTAACCTTGGGTAAGGCAAAACACATACGCAACAACAAAATTGCAACGTGTGCGGAGAGATCTTTGAGACGTCCCCGAGCATTGAGGAGAAGCTCTTTACGGGAGGATATGGCTTCTGGCACTCCGTCAAGTAAAATGGGAGATCCCAAAAGGTAGAATGAAAGAGGAGAAAGCTCCTTGAGGCCAGGTAAATGAGAAGCAAAGCGTGAGAAGTGTGAACGAGCTCCAACGCCACAGGGAAAAAATTCGCACTTGGAGGGATTCACCTCAAGACCCAGCTTCTTAAGTTGAGGAACAAGAACCTCCAGGTCCTGGAAAACCTCTTTCGGTGATCCACCAATAATGCCATCATCCAGGTACCACAGGTTCAGAGGCGATTTCAAACCAGAGATGACTTTGTGGATTGCTAAACTGAAAACAAGTGGCCCCAGTGGATCCCCCTGCTGCGCACCCACTTGAGACGAAATGCGACTATCATTAAAGAATAGATAAGAAGGAGAATAATATACCTGGTAAAGAAATGGGTATAGGGAAGGAATTTTATCCTTGACCTCGCTCAAAAGAACGTCTCTTTCTAGGGTGTTAAAAGCATTGCGTATGTCCAGCTTCAGCACCACGCAGTCCGAGTTCTCAGTATCCATGACGAACGCACGCGTTGCGTGGATAGTAGCCTTGCACCCCCGACGTGTCCCGAACCCTAGTTGATGCGGCTGCAAGTATTCGGACATAGCTACTCTTACGGACCGGCACGCCAGCTTAGCTGTTAACCTTCTGAACACGCTGCCGATGACTATTGGTCTCAGCCCTCCATCTTTTTTCTTGACTGCGCAAAGAGAAGCACCATACAGATAAGGACAAACTACAGGATTGAGCTGACCACTCATTAAAAAGTTTGCAAGCTTTGTCAAACACTCTAGCAAACGCCGCCCATTTTCACCCGCCGAACCAGAAGTTAGTTCTTTCAAGTGCCCCGGGCGAATTCCATCCAAGCCCGCCGCAGAGCCACTATAAAAAGAATTCAAGGCCACCGCGACGTCCTCCACCGACGCAGTAACCCTTGGAAATGACAGGTCCGGTGCTGATGGAAAATTAAGCGGACGTGATGGGCTTGGGTGTTTGGCTGTAAGGGCACTTAGCGTGTCAGGGTCGTGCCGCGCGAACGAGTCCTCCGAAACCAGCAGCTGAACCGCCCCTCGGAGGTCTCCTTCGAACACCTTCGACTCGATGGCTTTGCGCATTCCACGCGGCTGAGCAAACCTTGTCACACAACCCGGCTCATCCATAAACTGGTCAGCGCCAACCGACTCGACGTTTGCCTTCACTTTTGCAGTCATATTTCCAGGTGCCTCCCTCGAAGGAACTCTCAGCCCACCAAACGCGAAAGTGAGAAGCGCGCCCCAGTCCTCCACACCGTTATAGTAAACGCACTTATCGATGATGTCGCACAGCTTCCCCGCCGCCTGGTTCCGCGCACCCTTAGGAACGTGCCTAAGTACTGGCGTACTCGCCTTCAAGGCTGACAGCCTCTCCAAAGGGCAAGGGCGCGAAACCGGCGGCACCTGGCCACCCGATTGGGAAACGGAGACAGTAGACGAGGTCTGAGGAGAGGCGACCGGCTGGCGCGCATTCCTGTGCATACGGCCTATATGGACCTTGAGCCCATGTGAGCTGAATGTACGTAAAGACCCAGGGCAGTGAGGGCAAGACAACATTGCGGTGAGGGCACTCATTTGGCAGTCTAAAAACAAATAATGTTCGCCTTAACAGCAATTAAGGACAATAAATTAAATCTGGCTACAACCAATATCATAAAAACACAAATTTGTCAATTATACAATTTAAATATTAGTTATTAAATAAAATTAACAGATTATTTTATTCAATGTTACATATTAACTTAAAATTTAAAGTTAAATTAAAATTTAAGATATTATTATTATTGAAATATTAATATACTTTGATTGGATGCTTACTGAAAAATAATCAATAAAAAAAAGAAAAAAAATTACAAACAAAAAGAAAAAAAAATAAAAAATAAAAACCCCAAAAGAAAGTCCAATCGTGGGATTTGAACCGCCCGGCTCCCGGCAGCTATTCGTCTAAACGCCTCTAAGAACGTTGCGCCACTCGAAAACGAAATATGGTGATGAAATTACGGTATCTATTATACGTGCAAAGTAATAGTGAAGATCCGTTGGACAGATATAAAATGTTCTAAAGTCCAAAGTCCGTTTTCTTTGTTTGTTTTGATTGATCACCAGTTTTTGCCTTTTTGTTTCTGTTTATCACTTTTGTAAATGTTTTTGCACTTTTAATGTGTTATTATTTTAATATATGGTTATATTGCACTGTGAGCACTGTTTAGATGTTGTATAAAGTATTTGTAACATACAGTTAGCAGGAACAGCATGTGGAAGTTAACACTTTGTTTCTTTAAACTTTATTTTGAACTTTCCTCCTCATTTGATATTTAAACGTCGGTACGCCCACACTGCACTAGTTTGATAAAAAGTTATAGACATTTATTTCTGATGTAAACAAAGGTTCCGGCCACTGTACTTTATTTATTTGTTTATATGCACCTTTCACGTAAACTGACGTAAATTAATCGGAGATAACAGTCGTGTTAGTTTATTATACAGCTGAACAGATTCGGACAAAATTTGGCACATTTTATAGCCTGGATTATACGATACTTTTTATCTCGGCAGATAAATGATACATGACTTTATTTTTGCAAGTAGGTTTGTACAAACACTTTTACACGTCAATCATATTTTTTAAACTAGATGAGGTCGGCGTTTCCTATCTGACTACTCTGAGAAGAAAGGCCGAAACAAACTCAGAGGTCACTGTCTCTTTTAAAGTCCAGACATAATTTGGTTAGATCATGTGAAGACTATGTGGATTGGTGTCTGAAGTGGTCTTTTAAGGAAAGAACCACACAGATTGAGTGGACCTGTCCAATCAGTGCACGTATTTGTGAGTAATCATGCAACTCAACTCAAAACTTAAGGAGGTCAATGATTCGACGAACAATACCAAAGAAAGGACATTTGTGTAGGTCGCATAAATTACTCAAACTGCCAGGCTGTGATAAAAAATAAATGAGAAGAAAAGGAACCTAGAAAAAAAAATAACACCCACTTAATCTTCACATTTACAATAATTAAAACAATGCTTAATGCTTTGGAAATTATAATATATCATATTTTTTAAGAGCCATTTTACATTTTTGCGCGAATATCTAAGATTTTAGTCGCCTTATTTACCTCTCATCTCATCATTATAAATACTCTGGCATTGACGAATATATGTAAAAAATAGATCAATCTTTTGTTTTGTCACTTTTAGTAGCACATTTACAAAAACTTATTTGCTTACTTTGTAGTAATTAATCTCCCACAACTAGTTTTCTTAAAAATCAGCGCAGGGTCCATTTCAGACTCCTATTTCCATCATTAATATGTAGAAATTTGAGTAAAAAAAATACACAAAACAACAGACATATAATCTAGTTGTTACATTTAGTACAAGAATATTGATTTTTAATAACATTAATTAGTAAAAAAATTAAGTCTTATGGCAATTTTTACGATTTATTCGCAAGTTTATCGCGTTTTTTTTTGGTTTGAATAAAGCATAATTACATTTAAAAATTAATGTCAGTATAAAGTATGCTCTATAACAAATCGAATTCTCAAGTTTTATTTAAATCTGTTTATTTAATTAGACATAATATCGTTTTTTAAATCACTCTAAATTAGAATAAATTACGATGCACAAGCGGGCAGCGTTTAGTAAGGCGCAAGCGCCTAACGGGGAAGGACCTGTGCCATTTTTTCCCGCGTCTCAGTTTACGGGTACAAGTATCGTGAACGCAAAAATATACTACGACTACAACATTTTGCTACTCTTCGCATTTTATTTTTTTTTGTATAAGAGTTTCGTTTAGTATCAAGTAAAGCATTATTTTAATAGATTGTAGAAAAATTTTGACTAAAATAATTTATTTTAACTAAATCTGACTATTTTTAATCGCGATTAAAAAGGTGTGGAGTAAAACTAGTGGTCATGAACAAAAATTCACACCAACGGCAACGCCTCGCCTCACGTGCAAAAATAGTACTGTATTTTATTTTCTTTTGCTTATATCTCGAAAATGGCGTGTCCTATCGCAAAAATAATGAAATTTTCGACCCCCTTTATAAAATCCCACACATATAAATCTAAACACGTGGGTAATATTTTTTTTTATTTTTCTAACAAAAATGAAAAATTCCATATAAAACACGTCCAGGATGCCCCCTTGCGCGCGCCTTCGTATCTCAGCAAGTTCATTGCGTAGCGCACAAGTACTAAGTTGCGAAGCCAAAAGAAAAAACCGGCCAAGTGCGAGTCGGACTCGCGCACCGAGGGTTCCGTACAAACCTGTAGATATCCTCGATTTATGCATAAGGTTTACGTTTATGAAATTAAATGTTATTTTTTCATTTTTATATTTGAGTTGATTGAATGAAAGGTAAATTATGGTTTACGATTTATGACGTATTAAAAAAAACTACTTACTGGATCTCGTTCAAACCAATTTTCGGTAGTAGTTTATATGGTAATGTACATCATATATTTTTTTTAGTTAAATCATTGTCTTATTTTAGAAGTTACGGGGGGGGGGGGGACACATTTTACCACTTTGGAAGTGTCTCTCGCGCAAACTATTCAGTTTAGAAAAAAATGATATTAGAAACCTCAATACCCTTTTTGAAGACCTATTCAGAGATACCTCACGTTTGGGTTTGATGATTTTTTTTTTTTTTTGAGTTTCAGTTCTAAGTATGGGGAACCCCAAAATTTATTGTTTTTTTTTTCTATTTTAGTGTAAAAATCTTAATGCAGTTCACAGAATACATCTTCTTACCAAGTTTCAACAGCATGCTCTTATAGTTTCGGAGAAAAGTGGCTGTGACGTACGGACAGACAGACAGACAGACATGACGAATCTATAAGGGTTCCGTTTTTGCCATTTGGCAACGGAACTCTAAAAATACCACGTTGAGTCGCGATTGTCAAATCTGATTTTAGTCGTGTCAAGATAATTTTTAAGAGATTATTTCTTGCAGAATAGCGTAACAATTCTCATAGCTAAAAGTAAGCAATTTTAGAGATAGTTTTGTTAGTTTAGTTCGGTGTACAACAGAATCGGCACCAATATGTAATTGTTTTAATTTTTTATTTTTATTGTATACTTTACATAACATATAGTTGTATTTTTTTTATTAGTCTAGAAATCTTTATTAGACTGGATAAATAAAAATAAATATTTTCATAAATATCTAAATACCGCATTATAATTCTAACGGCTTAAGATTGTTTAGACCGGCTCGACATTCGCGTTACACTGTTTGTATTGTGCATGTGTGGATAGCTACGCACACATACATAAGATTGCCGTCTTACACCTAAACTCGAGCGTTCAAATTTTGTGAGAGGGCTCTCAAGAGCCATTTCACATTTGAACGCACGAGTTTAGGTAAAAGACGGCAGCCTCGTGTATGTGTGCGTAGCTATCCACACATATACAATACAAGCAGTGTAACGCGAGTGTCGGACTAAACAATCTTGAGCCGTTAGAATTATAATGCGGTATTTAGAGATTTATGAAAATACTTATTTTTATTTATCCAGTATTTGTATTTTTGTTAGTCTAGAAAGCTTTATTAAGCTTCCTAGATTAATAAAGTACATTTATAATAAAAATAAAAAAAAGCAAAAACATATTATTATCGAGTAATAATGACTTACACTTCGTTAAATAAATATTTATCGTAAAGGCATTGATCTTGCCTTTCTAGGATCTATGATTTCTGGCAATACGCAATTATGGTACGGCTGCAGAATGTTTATTTTGCCTTTTTTTGACACAATGGTATAAACGACCCTCACACTCCATTGATAAACAATTAAAACAAAAATATAATATGATTCTACAATCTATTAAAATAATACTTGATAATAAACGAAACTCTTATCTTTTACAAAAATAAATAAATGGGAAGAGTCGCAAAATGTTGTAGTCGTAGTATATTTTTGCGTTCACGATACGAGCGTACTACTACATACGTAAACCGTACAACACAAAGTGGTGCACAGTGGATCGAAACTGCTATATGAGGGACATTCGTATTTTTTTTAACAAATTGCGTTTTTTTTTTAATACTTATCGAAAGATCTCGTCATTCCGATAAATATTTGTCATTACAAGTAGCAAAATATCTAAAATATTGTTTCCAGAAAAATATTTTAGATATTTTTTGTAGGAATTGAAACAGAAACTGCTGCTATAAGTCTATGCTATCAGCGCGCGCTCATAGTTGCCCGTTCAAGAGTTATTAGGTTCGGAAAATGTAAAAAAAGTAAGTCAAAAGTACTTTTTCACTAATAATATTTTGGGGACATAGGTGAAAGGATTCTATCTGTGTCCTCTTACGAGTATTGTAGGTGAAGTTGTGAAAGCCGGAAGTAAGAATCATGCTTGTAGGTAATAATATTATAATTATCACACACGTAGTACAGTTTAGAATTACATACACTATTTAACACAGTTATATAAGTAATTAAACTAATAGGGCATAGATAGAACATTAAAACATTTATAATTAGCAGTTTCTGTTTCATTCCATAAAAAAGAATTTAAAATATATTTTTTCCGGGCGAACTATCAGTTTTAGAGAAAAACTTGTAATGACAATTATTCATTGGAATGACGAGATCTTTCGATAAGTATACATATATTTAAAAAAAGTGGTTTTTAAAAATGAATGTCCCTCATATAGCAGCTTCGATCCACTGTGCACCGGCCACACTGTGTCCTGCCGACGCTGCGCTCGCGCCCCACCCCGCCGCCTCTGAGTTGTATTCCGACTCGGCGCAGTGGGGGCGTGGCCCGTCCCGCCGAGTCAAACTTGGTTAAGAGTTAGAGCGTTAGAGGTTAAGATAACCATTTTTTACTATGTGTATATGGATGTTTACACGGTACATATTTTTTTTTTTTTAATTAGCCTATACTGTCCCACTGCTGAGCAAAGGCCTCCCCCAAATCCCTCCAGGTATCCTTTTCCCGGGCCACCTCGATCCAACCCTTGGAGTACGCGTCGAGGTCGGTACATATACCAAAACTATATTTTTAAAAATTTTTGTCTGTCTGTCTGTTTGTTCCGGCTGATCGCTGAAATGGCTGGACCGACTTTGACGGGACTTTTATTGGCAGGTAGCTGATGTAATAAGGAATAACTTAGGTACTTTTATTTTAGAAAAATACCTGCGTTAATTTCCGACATCCACGCGGGCGAAGCCGCGGGCGAAAGCTATACAATAATAAATGTAGATATTTGTTTTGCATCAGAGTAATAGTAAATGGTATTGTCAGGGGCAATTTATTTCAAAAATCAGTTATGAAGCTCAATATTATGAACCTAGCCACATAATATTAGTAGAACAAAGCTGACAAACTACGGCCATGAATGACGTGTGTGTGCACGTGTTCAGGGGACCATCGGTAGGCGGTCAGAGGGAGCGGGGACGAAGATGGTAAATGATAAATGATTTTATTTCTGTAAGTAGGTTTGTACAAACACTTTTACATGTCAATTATATTTTTTTTAAACTAGATGAGTTCGGCGTTTCCTAACTGACTACTCTGAGAAGAAAGGCCGAAACAAACTCAGAGGTCACAGTCTCTTTTAAAGTCCAGACATAATCTTGTTCACATCATGTGAAGACCATATTATTATAGATTGGTGACTGAAATGGTCTTTTGAGGAAAGAACCACACAGATTGAGTGGACCTGTCCAGTCAGTGCAAGCATTTGTCACTAATCGTTTAGCTCAACTAGGAACATAAGAAGCCCAACGCTTTGACGAACAATACCAAAGAAAGGACATTTGGGTAGGCCATAAATTACTCAAACTGCCAGATCATCATTATACTGAGAAAGAAAACAAAATTAAAAAAAAGACCCGCATAGTCTTCACATTCACAATAATTAAAACAATATGATACTTTACAAAGTAAATATTCATGTCATTGTATACAGGGTGATTGGAAGATGGGTGCAAAGCTTTAAGGTGAAGATAGTATAGACAATTTAGAACCATTTAAGCCATGGTTGTCTTAGATGAAGTCTTACCAAATTTTTAAGTTTTTTTTCGGAAATTCTCAAAATTTAATGTAAACTGCATAATTATGGCCAAATTGAATGATAAATGATTTTTTATTTTATTTATTTAATTAAAGTAATGTGTAAGCAACCAAGCAACACATGTTTTAGGCTTCTGTGTCATTAGACATTTTTTTTTACAGATATTTATTTAAAGCTCAGAAAAAATAAAAAAATTGTACAATACGTCTTTTAAAACTTATTTAAAAAAAAAACGGAGGGTGCTTTTTTTGTTCAAACCTTTTTGAAGACATGCTTGATAATCGTTCTTTCTTTTGAGGTATCATTTATGCGGATATCTTACAAATTATTGAAATTAGGACCTACAAACCAATTCGAGGGAGAAATTTTAAATTTTAGGCAGTCTAACAAAACACAAAATTTTTGCGTAAAAGAATACTTTATGTGCTCGAAATGATAACATTGTACAATTCTAAGAATTTTTGGTACATGCAGGAACCAACTGAGGGGAACCCATTGAGGGGATTCTCTAAACAATGGCCACCGAGCTCGGTGCGACGGCATTTCCAGGTAGAACGCCCAATGAATAGCAAAAAGCGATAAGAGTTGTGTCGGCGACGAAATCTAAGCATCTAGGCGCAAGTAGTATCGGAGTTCACCCTGACAATGATTTTGTAAGTTAGAAATCATTTTTAAATTAGTAAAGGTCTCAAAAGTTCGTAAAAATGTCAAAATTTAGACCCCCTCTGGGTAAGTGGGTGCAAGTAGCGCAGAGAGCGCCTTGATAATAAAATGTAAATATAAGGAATAATTTTATAGCTAGTGAGGAATTTAATAATTTTGAAAAGTCTTGTTTATAAGTTTATGTATTAGATTTTAGTTTTAGTTTATAGATTTCATGCTTAGTTTTCTTATTAGAATCTAATTAACTTCAATTTGAGTGAATCTTGTAAGGAAATGTACAAAATTTCGAAAGGATGTTCTATAATTACGTAACTTGAAAATGAGGTTTTTTTTATGGTCCGATTGTTGTTATTTTTGTTGTTAACGATAGAATTAGATGTAAAACCACTTATAACGTATAAATTATCAAAATCGGACCACAAGATTCAGAGATATTATAGATTAAAGATAGTGGCAATTGTCCTAAGTCAAACTTTGTAAGTTTTTGTTCTAGAAAGTTTTTATTGTGACTATGTACATGCAATATTGTGTTTTTGTATAAGACGGAACCACATAACAAATGTAAAAATATATAGATCGTAAGGGGTTACGTGATAATTAATGCAAAATAAAGGGTTCAAAGATTTCGGCTTGGTGAAAACTAACAGTAAAATGGGCTTAAAAATCGCGGTCCTCTATGAGGTAATGGGAAGCGACCCCCGCGACTATAAAATACGCACGATCGGCCGGGCTCGTTTAGTCGCAGCTCAGCCGTTGAAGAGGCACAACGAAGAACAAGCCGGAGTCCATGGACCAAAAATACTAGAAGAAAAGTGTTTTATTTCGTCCGTTTCTCTCAGAATTCAGTCTCACGTTCAGTCTCCCGAGGTCTTGGTCGACCGTATTGTTATTACGCATTCAGGGGTGCGTGGTGACGTGTTTTACCAGCGCAGTAGGTAAGTAGGGAAGCACGTCAAAAACGTGGGAGAAGTCCCAGGGCGAGTAAGGGTGCTGATCACATCCCATTCGTCCACTACAAGTTGGTTTTTACAGCAAAATGGTCTTAGTTACTGAGGCAACAAAGTCGTTTTTCTTTAGTCAGGGTCAGTCGGTCTGTGAAGAAGCCGTTACATCTTTTACTTATTAGTCAAACTACTGCCCTTGTGAGTGGACGTTGTCGTGTTGATTCACAATTTACCGTGTTCAGTGGTAGCCCTTTGCGTTCCTGCACGTGTTGTTTGCGTTAGTTTTGAACTTTTTTGTTTCACCGTGTCCAGTCGTAGCCTCGCGCTCTTGCACGTGTTGATTTTTTACTTAATTGTGTTGAGTTGACATTTAGTGCGCTCCTACGCCGTTTTTCTTAATTGTTAAGTGACTATGGCTACTTTTTCCAATCAAGAATATGCGGATATCGTATTTATGTACGGTAGAGCAGACGGCAATGGATCTTTGGCGCGACGGATGTATCAAGAGCGCTATCCGAATCGCAGGATACCGAATGTCCAAGATGGGTTTCACCACGTAGAACCTGGAGTCAACCCGGGCAGACACGAAACTGCCGTCAACGAAGACATTTTAGCAGCATTTCAAGCGGATCCTACTACCAGTACTAGAGCAGTAGCTCGAAATTTAAACATTTCTCAATGGAAGGTGTGGCATACAATGCACCAAAATGATAAGTATCCGTTCCATGGCAGGAGTGTGCAAGGTCTAGTAGAGCAAGATCCTCAAAGAAGAATTCAGTTCTGCCGTTTCCTCCTCAACAGAGACATCGAAGATGCGTGGTTTCTGAAATCAATCTTGTGGACGGATGAAAGTAAATTTTCAAGGGAAGGTATTACAAACTTTCACAACATCCATGAATGGGCCAACGCAGACAACAATCCACATTTTAAGAAGCAGGTGTCATTCCAGATGAAATTCTCTGTGAATGTATGGGCTGGAATAATTGGCAGAACATTGATTGGGCCCCACTTTTTGCCTGATCCATTGAATGGCGAAAATTATTTGCAATTTCTGCAAATTGATTTACCACTGCTGGTAGAGGAATCAGGTGTCCCGATCTTCGAAAGAGACCAAACAGTCATCTTTCAGCAAGACGGCTGTCCAGCGCCTTGGACTTTAAATGTAAGGGAACACCTCAACAGTTGCTTTCCTGATAGCTGGATCGGCAGGGATGGACCCATCCCTTGGCCCGCTCGCTCCCCAGATCTGACCCCGTTGGACATTTTCGTGTGGGGCCGGGCCAAGGAACTGGTGTATAACAACATAGAAATAAACACTAGAGAAGAATTGATACAAAGAATAAATTCAGCGTTTGAGACAATGAAGCAGGAGATGATGTTGAAAATAACGACTACAGAAGTTAGAAGACGGGGCCGTGCTTGTATTAGGAATCACGGCCGTCATTTTGAACATGAAAAATAAATAATTTTAATTCAAATGAAGTTTTAATTAGTCTGCCTAAAATAAAAAAAATCTCCCTCAAATTGGTTTGTAGGCCCTAATTTCAATAATTTGTAAGATATGCGCATAAATGATACCTCAAAAGAAAGAGCGATTATCAAGCATGTCTACAAAAAGGTTTGAACAAAAAAAGCACCCTCCGTATTTTTTTTAATAAGGTTTAAAAGACGTATTGTACAAATTTTTTATTTTTTCTGAGCTTTAAATGTCTGTTAAAAAAATGTCTAATGACACAGAAGCCTAAAACATGTTTTGCTTGATTGCTTGCACATTACTTTAATTAAATAAATAAAAAATCAATTCATTTATGATTCAATTTGGCCATAATTATGCAGTTTACATTAAATTTTGAGAATTTCCGAAAAAAAACTTAAAAATTTGGTTAAAAATATTTGGTAAGACTTCGTCTAAGACAACCATGGCTTAAATGGTTCTAAATTGTCTGTACTATCTTCGCCTTAAAGCTTTGCATCCATCTTCCAATCACCCTGTATATCGCACCTCCGATAAAATAGTGTAACAACTCAAAAAATTAAAATGTTCAGGAGGAGCAAAATTGTTCAATTGATTTTATTTTAAATTGAATACCATGCATTTTTAAAAAGAAATACATACATGTTATATATTTATGAAAAGCCTATAAAATGCGTTATTTAATGGAATAATTAATTATTATATAAGGTGTATCTATTCATACACGAAATATTTTAAGAGGTACACCTGTAGGTGGTAAAGAAGCTATAGAAGCAAAAAGAAAATTTTTATCTAAGCGTTTTTGAATTTACGTAATTATTATAATTTTAAAACTGCTTGAGACGTTTTGCATAAAACCTTTACTCCAAATTCTTTGAATGGCCCTCCTGACACTGCGAGGGCGGCGACCGGACGGCACGAGCATGGCCGCAGTGTTTCGGGCCGTATAAAATAAGAAGGAGCCAGTATTTCATAAGTGCGTCAAATAATTTATAAATATAAAATTTTGAAAAAAATACATTTAGTTTTTTTTTTTTTCGTTGCTATAGCTTCTTTACCACCTACAGGTGTACCTCTTGAAATATTTCGTGTATGAATAGATACACCTTATATATCACCATTTTTTTAAATATTTTTTTTTACTGGTTACTCTATTTTATAGAAAAATATAATATAATATGAAATAAAATGTGGTATTCATGTTGTAACATTCTTTATTTTCACCAAAATAAACAATAAAATCGAAAACTAAAAACGAATTTCGAAAGTCCTTATCTAGAAAAATATATTTGTAAACTTTATCTTGTTAACACTAATCATTTTTAACCGACTTCAAAAAAAGGAGGAGGTTATCAATTCGACGGATTTTTTAATTTTTTTTTTTTTATGCTTACTTACCTCATAACTTTTGACTAGGTGAACCGATTTTGATAATTCTTTTTTTATTTCAAAGCTGGTGCTTCCCGAATGGTCCCATTTTAATTTGGTTCCATTCGGACAGTGGGGTCCATGTGAAAACCATATAAGTCTTAAATTTGCATTAAGTATTTGCGCGACAAATGAACGAATACCGTATGTTTGTTACCTTATACCTTTTGACTGGGTGAACCGATTTTGATGATTCTTTTTTTATTTGAAAGCTGGTGCTTTCCGAATGGTCCTATTTTAATTTGATTTTATTTGAACAATGGGGTCCATGTGAAAACCATATAAGTCTTACATTTTCATTACGTATTTGCGCGACAAATGAACGAATAACGCGATTAGATTAATGCGAAGTATCTACCACAAATAAAAGATAAAAAATAACAACTTTTTACAAAAAAAAACAAACGTCTTCCTTAAAAAAAAACACTACAAAGTCAAAAATAACTTTAATTTCGGAAGTCGGTGGCAAAAACCTTACATACAGAGCCTAAGACAACGATTTCGAAATTAAAGTTATTTTTTCTTTGTAGTGTTTTTTTAAGATGCTTATACAATCAACTATAAAATCAACTTAAATATAATAACACGAATCAGTATCTCTTTACTAAAATAATAAACTAGTTGCATTTTCTGTAAAACCAAGCATTCGAAACAAAAATAACAATGCTGCATTGTACACATCTATAAAAAAAATATATATATAGCTTCTTTTTTGGTAATTTGTATCAGTCTGGTAAAAGTCTTATAGCACTTATGAAATAGTTTATACTTCAGATAGGAACAAATATCAATTAAAATTACGCAAATAGAACCTTTATAATAACGTACGTCATTTAGTATCCCTAAGGAAAAAAACTAACAACAAAGTTTGTTCGACGCCAGGCCAAGGGCTCACCATAGGATTTAATAAGTATGTGGAAGCGCGATGATGGGCCCTGGGTCAAGAGTGGCATAGCGAACTGTCCGCCGTGCGCGGAGCTTATTAATACAATCAAACAAAAGACTCACCTGGTGGTAGAAGAACACCTGCTCTGGAGCCTACCTGGATTTATGTATGTAAGTGAGTGTATATTGTATTGTGTTGTGACGTTGTAAGTGGTATCCAGGACACCAGGCCGCTGCAATACGTCCTGCTACCAGGACATGCAGTCTCCAACACGCGTTTTCCAATAGCGTCACTTAACCTCAAAATCAATTCAAACAAACAAATATGTCCAAACTCAACCCGTATTATCTCTTCAAATTGGGGTTATTTACAATCAAACAATAGGATCACGACTAAATGTCCAACAAAACGATCGGTTCTAAGGGATTAATTTACAACAGGGTTGCACTCGCAAATTGGACCGACATTACTTCCTCAGATCAAAACCAAAGTGCAATGTCAAACTGACAAGTGACAGATGTCACTCCGTTAGGTACGCTCCGTTAGATGCACAGATTAAACAAGTCAAATGGGACGGAACATCTACCATCTTCCCGTCCGCTAATCAATTGGCAATCTTGACAAGGTCACGACCGATCCGTCCACCAAAACCTCTGCAAAACGAGAAACCCCGTCGGTGCTAGCCCCCAAATTGAGAATGCGCCCCCGGCGCCAATACAAAGGCTTAAGGTTGGCATCCTTAATCAGGACGATGTCTGCAATTTTGGGTGGATGCGTTTTATCAGTCCACTTGACGCGCTGCTGGAGGATGTGCCAATACTCCAAGCTCCAACGCTACCAAAAACTCTGAGCGAGCTGCTGCACCAACTGAAACCGCAATAGCCGATTTTGGCTCACATCGACAAAAGGGTACTCGGGCAGGGCGACAAGTGGCCGTCCAATCAAAAAATGGCCCAGGGTTAGGGCCTCCAAGTCGTTCGGGTCCGAAGACAGCGGGCACAATGGACGCGAGTTCAATACAGCTTCAATGCGGCAAAATACCGTAGCTAACTCCTCAAAGGTGAGAACGGTGTCTCCCAACAATCTGCGCCAGTCACCTTGCCGCTTTTACTGTGGGCTCAAAAATACCCCCCCAATGGGGGGCAGGCTGGCGGGTCAAAACAAAAACAAACAACAAAAACAACCAAACAACAACAACAAAAACCAAACAACAACAACAACACAACAATTTAACCAAATGGCCCTCCTTAGGCAACAAAAGGGGGTGACGGGCCCCATAAGGAAGGCTAGAGTGCTTCAACCGTCAACACGCAAAAGACCCGTATCGTCCAAAAAGGGGTTCAACTTACTAACGGCTCCCGACAATATCCAAAACTCTCGCTGCAAGAATGGCAAACAGCGCATTGCAACCGGCATGCGAGTTCTTAATGTGACGATCAGTCACCAACAATTCAACAACTTGTCGAGGGAGCTAAATTGACTCAACAAAAATCAGGGTCAAACGGAGAGTCCTTCGTTCCAACAGCAAGCACATTGAGCCCGGGCAAAGGACCCCACCATAGGGGGTGAGCAATCAGGCGGGGTGCCATGCACCCACGTGAGGCCACGTTACCTGGGTTCAGATCTCCAGGCACGTGCCTCCAAATCAAAAGCGTTTCAGAATGTTGAATCAAGTTGAATGAAGAGTGGACGGACGTCTTCAACCAACACAAAACAATTTGACTGTCCGTCCAGGCGTAAGAAGCCCGAATGTCCACAGTTCCACCCAAAGTGTGAGCAACGTGGTTCAATAGACGCACAAGAAGCGCCGCCCCTGACAATTCTGACTTAGGGATGGTCAGTGCCGTCCGGAGGGGGGCCACCTTGCTCTTGGCCATGACCAGTGACAACTTCACCTGGCCTGTCGCGCTGACGGTGCGCAGATACACAACAGCTGCATAACCGTGCGAAGACGCATCACAAAACCCATGAAGGGCAGCAGTGTAGCTCCCAGGGGGGAGAATAGCGCGGGGTAACACGACCTCGTTGACTGCAGGGAGTGTGAATTGGAGCCAATCTTCCAACAGGGTTTCCCGAAGTGACTCGTCCCAACCAAGTCCCGCAGTCCAAAAGCGCTGAAGAAAACAATTTCGCCCAAAACAATACACAAACAAAACAACAAAACAATAGACAAAAGGCAACCCTGAGCTCCCGTGTCCAAAATGGCACGGACTACAACAGAGTCTGCCATGGGCCCCCAGACCCTGACCGATGCCGTTGGCAACAAAACCGTATCGATCTGAGGGGTACCTTAGCGGGGCAGGCGCCAAGTTCCTAACAATGCCTGGGCGGCGACCGATCGCCGCACCCAGGCTCAAGTCCTTCCCGACGAGGATGGAGGTCAAATTCCTCGTACGCGCGGTGTCCCGAGCCACGCACCATCGCTGGAAGGGCATATCCCACCGGATGCCTGAATGGCGGGGGGCGTGACTCCAACCAGGGAGGGAAGGCGGTGCTGGTCTGGCCAGCGCTGCCCAGCAACAACTGCGTAATCGCCTTTACGCGGGGAGACCAAATGGCGGTCGCACGGCTCCCGATCAACTTGCGCGGAAGGTGGAGTGCGGCGCTCAAAATTGCGGGCCTCTCCCCGGTTCTGAACCGGCGAGCCAGAAGCCCGGTGACCAACTCCATGGTACCCCCCCGTGCGCGAACCTTCATCAGAGGCTGGTCTGCCAGCGTGGTTCGCGTTAGCGCACAAAATGTCCAAATGGGACCCCCTACAAAATCTACAAGGGCGGGGGTTGGGGCAGTCCCGATGGAAGTGAGCCCCCAAACATGAGAAGCACAGGCGGCGTGCATTGGCAATTCGGCGGCGGGCACTCACGTGCAATTTCAAAAAGGCCGCGCAAGTTGCCATGCCATGCCCCGTGTCCCTACAAAACTCACAAACAGGACGACTCTGGGTGCCAGCAAAACGAGTGGCGGGGTGACCATCAACAGACCCGCGGGCCCCAGTCCGTCCCTGGTCTCGTGGCCGGGAAGACGGCTGGCGCGACTCGGTGGCAACGCTAGAGTTATCCACAAACCGACACTCATCCTCCAAAAATTTGATGAGGTCACCAAATGGGGGGAGATGTGTGACACTATCCCCACCACACTTTTGCTCGAAACGAGCCCTCAAATCGGCAGGAAGCCGTTGCAGCACAACATGTACCAAAAGGTAAGACCAATGGTCCACCGGCAACTCCAATTGCTTTAAAGCGTTGGTCGCTGCCACCAACGGGTTCAACAGGTCAGTACGCAATGCTGACAAACTAGTAATGACCGGTAACCCCAAAATCAATTTAATATGCACGTCAGCCAAACAACGTTCATTTTGGTACCGCCGAGTGAGTAGTTCCAGAGCGGTAGGGTAGGCTGAGTCAGTCACCGACAAATGTTGTATCAAGGCTCGGGCCTCACCTTCCAGGACAGACAACAAATAGGCCAACTTTTGGGCGGGTCTGAGGTCCGAGCGAGCATCAACCAAACTTTCAAAAAGATTTTGGAAACCCAACCAATGGTCCAAGCGACCGTCAAAGTGTGGCAGTTCCAAAGTAGGCAATCTACTCAATAGTCCGTGACCTGAAACAACCGAGGTCTCCAGTTTGACCTGGACTGGTGTCCGGCTCTGCAATATTTCCCGAGCACGTTGACCAATAACATCCCCCAGGTCCAAGATCTGGTCATAGTCAGCAAGGACCTAATCGCGTGCTGCCCGGTCCAGCACTTCCAGATCCACTTCACAAATGTACTCATTGTAGCGGGTGAGCAGAGCATCAACGTTGCCGAGTCTCACGTTCAACTGCTCGAACCGAGCAAGCGTGACCCCTTCAAGACCCGGGCGCTCAGCGGTCGCTGCAGCTGAAGTGAACCACCGTAGTTGTGTGGTCAATCCACTGATTGCCTCTCTCACCGCTTTGTATGCCATTGCACAAACAAACAATTCAAATAAACCAAGCAAAAAGATAATTAAGTAACAAAGTTCCAATAACAATAAATAACACGGAAATCCAACGCAAACAATCAAACTGCCAAACTGCCAGTCAACAAATCAAAAAATAACAAAATATTGGTTCCAATTTAATGAACAACAATAAACTTTTATTTTAATTCAAAACCAATGTCAACGTTCAAAAATTCAACTTCAAATTCAATTCAAAAATACCAAATTCAAATGTTAGTTTCACAAACCACTAGGTCACTGGTACAACAATAATAAACCTTTATTCCAATTTAAAACAATGTTAATGCTCAAAAATACCAATTTCAAATGTTAATTTTCACAAACAACCATATCAATGGTACATAAACTCAATTTTAATGTCTTCCAGACATTCAATACAACAGAGGTCAGATACAAGGGGTTATAACATAGCCCAATCCAATTAACACTATTAGCATATGCAACCGGCTGACCCTGGCAACTTCAGTTTACCCGTCTCAATAATTTAAAACAACAGAATACAAATGAACAATCATAGTTAACAAATATTTACAGCGAATTACTATTTCCTTATAGAGACTGCCAAGTAATTAGCTTACTGTAAATTTCCAATTTCTGTTGGTTGTACATCTTACAAACCACGCTCTGCTACCAAAAATGTTCGACGCCAGGCCAAGGGCTCACCATAGGATTTAATAGTTATGTGGAAGCGCGATGATGGGCCCTAGGTCAAGAGTGGCATAGCAAACTGTCCGCCGTGCGCGGAGCTTATTAATACAATCAAACAGAAGACTCACCTGGTGGTAGAAGAACACCTGCTCTGGAGCCTACCTGGATTTATGTATGTAAGTGAGTGTATATTGTATTGTGTTGTGACATTTTAAGTGGTATCCAGGACACCGGCCACTGCAATACGTCCTCCTACCAGGACATGCGGTCTCCAACACGCGTTTTCCAATAGCGTCACTTAACCTCAAAATCAATTCAAACAAACAACTATGTCCAAACTCAACCCGTATTATCTCGTCAAATTGGGGTTATTTACAATCAAACAATAGGATCACGACTAATTGTCCAACAAAACGATCGGTTCTAAGGGATTAATTTACAACAGGGTCGCACACGCAAATTGGACCGACATTACTTCCTCAGATCAAAACCAAAGTGCAATGTCAAACTGACAAGTGACAGATGTCACTCCGTTAGGTACGCTCCGTTAGACGCACAGATTAAACAAGTCAAACGGGACGGAACAAAGTTAAAGAAATTCGATGAAACGAGAAGATAGTGAAATCTTCCCGTTTCATCGAATTTCTTTAAATCGAACCATTGCTGTTTTAGGGCAACACTGGACAAACATGTTGATAAAATGGAGAATAAAACTGAGAGGTAATTGCGTAACTTGCTATCAATAGTAATTGGTTTCATTGTCATAGTTAAACAAACAAAATCTTACAAATAATCTTCAATACGATTCAGATTGTGCGTTCCACAATTAGGGTGCGTGGGTACGTGATTATTGTTGACCAAACTTATCAAATCGTTTCTTTTTTTCATTTATCTGCATAGGTCTATCATACGCAGCCTTTAACTCGGGTAACGATCGACGTGATTTACGCTAAAGCTTAGTCTCTAAAAATGTTGTCGTAATAAGATTTTTTATAATAAAGTACATCCGGTGTTTGTTTTGAATATTTCAAAACTTTTACTTCGTTAATTTTCATACTACCAATAGTCATCTCACTGAAATCGAATATGACTCCATAATTTTTGTAATGATACAAAATCCTGAAATGAAGGTTCATTTACGTTTATTTGTGCGTATTGGGATGGCACATAGTAGATGGGGCCCGATTTTAAGTTTCGTTTAATGCTTTTTTCTATAACCTAGTGCACCGAGCCCCCTTCGTTTTGCGTATGGCCAGGTATCAAATATTTGTGTCTTATTGAAATTACATTTTTGAATTTTAAGACAGTAGCCATAAAGGGTCACAGTAAATTTATTTTTATTTTGCCCTGCACAATTATTTGAATTCAATGTTATGTTATAATTATCATCTTTATTAGATTTTGGTACAGCTTTTTGAATGTATATATGATTAAACAACTACCTAATTCTTCAGATACTCAATTACCTGCACCTTCGTGCCAAAAGTAACATTCAGTTTTTTTTTTTTTTTTGTTTTTTATGCCCGTGATCGTGAAATTGAGGCAATTCAATTTCCTTGTATAATAGAACACAGAAACATCTTTGGTACCGGTAACACGGCTTGTAAATTATACAAGACCACTAAATTCTTGTCAGAACCACTAGATTCTTGTCAGAAGTCAGATCACAGATCACACCTCTACAGATCTTTGTCTCTTTGTTTCTCTTGACGTGATAGTACTTTCTGTTGTTCATGAAGTAGATATATCTGTTCTAATATTAGTTTCTCATAATCTTTAGCATTCTCAAAGGCGACACATAATTCACAATGATCCTTTTTGGGTGTGAAAAAACCTAAATTAACCTCTAAGTCCCTCAGATACCACATTTAGTATGTAAACAATCGTTTTTTAATTGTGTCTGTAATTACGGTAATTGACCGGTTAAACTATGTATTAAAAAAAACGCATAAGTACATAAAATAAGCATAAGGTTAATTCCTTTTAATACAATCTTCCTTATAGTCAAGATGTAATCTAATACAGTCTTCCCACCCTCAATAAATTCTATACTAGTCTGATTACATAGGTAGTGGCTCTCGATTCTGGAAATAGAATTTATAAATTACACATATCAAATTACATTTCAATAAATCATACACGTAATTATTCAACTTAAGACTGTCTTGTATTAAAAAAATAAGGTTTTACTACTGCAATGTCTCTAAAATACTGTTATATTTTGAATTGATGCCGTATTCAAAATTACTTTAATAGGATTGTTAGTTTAAATTTTATCATATGCAGTAACATTTCAAATTATAACTGTATTTGATAACAAATGTGTAACAAAGTATTATTTCGATTTATTACACTATCTTACCAAAAGGTTACCCACTAAAAGCACGGGTACCTACCTGTCATAACGTGTAATGTCACGCTATCTGAGATCACTTCCGAACGCTGTGCATACAACTTCATTGCAATGTAGGTAATACTGTGCTAAGTGCTAACTGTAATCTATTGGTGAATTAGTGAAGTTACAGCTGTGCTTCTTTTTGAGAGTGTAAAGTGAGAAATGGCGATATTTCTTATTAAGAAAACACGTAATTGGAATTTTTCAAGTTATTTGATCGGAGGTGCGGTATAATAAAAAAATATCAATGTCAATGTGTATATAAAAAAAGAAACTGATATAATTTTGTTGGTCAGATCATTTGATGACCATGTAGATCGCTGTCTGAAATGGTCTTTTGAGGAAAGAACCACACAGCTTTGCGTGGACCTGTCCAGTCAGTGCACGTATTTGTCGAATATCGTACAACTCAACTCGGAACTTAAGGAGCTCAACCATTCGACGAACAATACCAAAGAAAAGACATTTGGGTAGACCGCACAAACAACTCAAACTGCCAGATCATAATCAAAAGTGAAACAGTGACCCACATAGTCCTCAAATTCTCAATAATCAAAGTAATATTCATACAATTAATATTCACGTCATGTGAAATAAAATAAAAAAGAGTAAAAATTGCAAAGTAATAATAATAAAAAACAACATTCAGTGTAGATTTATTGGAACAGCTTCATCCCAGGCCGTTTTATTCTCAATATAGTCTTTAACAGTATAATAGGCTTTCTGACATAATTTACGCTTTATAAAAGATTTGAATCTATTTAGGCTTAGTTCTTGAATGAGGCTAGGAAGTTTATTATAAAAACGAATACATTGGCATCAACACGAGCCACCTATTTTCAACCGACGAATAAAAACGGAGGAGGTTATCAATTCGACGCGTATATATTTTTTTTTATGTATGACCACGCATAACTTTTTACATAGTAGTCCGATTGTGATAATTCTATTTTTATTGGAAAGGGTATACTCCCAAAGTGGTCTCATAGAAATTTGGAAAAAAAAATCGATCGCTAAGGGTCGGAAAACAGGGGATGATTGATTGTTCACTCACCGATTGTAATGTATAACCACGCATAACTTTGTACAGAGTAGTCCGATTTTGATAATTCTTTTTTTACTGGATAGGGTATACCTTGCCAAGTATTATGAGTCCATTAAAGCCACAAAAAATATAAAATAAAAACTTTTTAACAAAAAATTAAACCGCCGAAAAAACTGAAAAGCAAAAAAAAAATAAACCTTAAAATTTTGAGTCGGCGCTGAAAAATCAATGAACAAAGATACTCAAAGCGCCGACTCAAAATTTTAAGGTTTATTATTTTTTGCTTTTCAGTTTTTTCGGCGGTTTAATTTTTTGTCTTAAGCCTGGTCGTATGAACAACAAATTTTTGTTTGTTTCTAGTATTGACTGTATGGATATCACTGTATCTTTTAAAGAGATTAATATTTTTATGTGCATACAGCAGATTTTCATAAATATACTGAGAAGACACGGTCATTATATTAATCTCTTTATATTTGTCTCTGAGGGAGTATCTGGGACTTATTTATAAATCGAATGAATTGCCCTTTTATGTAAAACAAAAATTGTCTGAATATCGGCGGCATTTCCCCACAGCAGAATACCGTACGACATCACGCTATGAAAATAACCAAAGTAAACTAAACGGGCTGTCTCTAAATCAGTTAAATCACGAATTTTTCTAACAGCGTATGCTGCAGAGCTAAGCTTTTTTGAGGATTTATCTAAATGGGGGCCCTATTGAAGCTTGGCATACTGAGTTATGCCTAAGAATACTATTGTATTTTCGGGTTTCAACTTTTCGCCCTTTATGAGGACACTAGTTTCTACTTGTCTAACATGAGGTATCGTAAACTTAATACATTTAGTTATTTTCTCGTTAAAAAGTAAATTATTAACATTAAACCAGTCAACTACATTAGTAAGGGCTCTATTTACATTGTCAGTAACCAGCTGCTGACGTTTGAGTTTGAATAAAAGTGAAGTGTCGTCTTCAAACAACACTACATCATGTTTATCCTTTATGAGGTAAGGCAAGTCATTTATATAAATAAGAAGTAAAAATGGGCATAAAATTGAGCCCTGGGGACCCCCATTCTATCTATAGGTCCAGGTGATCTTTTTCCGTTGACGTCAACTCTCTGAATCCTATGACTTAGGTATGAAGTAAGAAGATCCAGAGAGGCGTTCCGGATTCCGTAGTGGTGAATTTTCCTGATCAATGTTTCATGAAGAACACAATCGAATGCCTTGGACAAATCGCAAAAAATACCCAAAGCATCGCCTCCCATGCATTATATTACAGAGTGGTGACGACATAACGACATTAAATGAAAATACGATCCACACTAGTTAATCAAAACACTTTAAAATTATCAAATTTGGTTTTACACCTAAATTCGAAAACCAAATTTTTCAAACAATCTAAATGCGAAAATTATCTAAATTAAACACAACATCCTTTATAATATTGTCTACTAACCTCATCTGACCTGTAGGTACTTCACGTAACAGCGGCAACGTCGCTCCTGTTGGCGGTCCCTTTTTTAGCGTTCATTCATTCTAACAATAATCAAAAAATAATAATGGCGAGCGGCATCTATCCCCGCCCCGCTCGCCGCCTGCCGCCTGCCAACCCGCTCGACTTTTCTATCACTAGGTTCACGTTTCATTTAAACACTTAAACATAAAATCAAATCTTACACACTTCAATAATAATTCATGACATGACACACGAAATTAAATTTTTAATTGCTGAAATTGTCCACCGTTTACTCTAATATACATGTGACAACGTCTTATGATATTATTTCTTACTTTTCTTAACAATTCACTACTGATAGCCATGGATTTTAATTTATTAAAAGCGTCAATGATTCTGTCTCGCAGTTCTTCTACGGTATTCACATCACGAGCATAAACCTCATTTTTAATAAATCCCCATAAAAAAAAAATCCAGGGGTGTAAGATCCGGTGACCTTGCTGGCCACCGGCGAGGTCCATATCGGCCAATCCACTGCTGTCCAAACATATCAGTGAGGCACTCTCTGGCTCTCACCACAGAATGTGCAGCTGCACCGTCTAACTGGTACCATAGCTTTTGATGGACATCAAGGGATAATTCATCAGTGTATTCCGATATAGGGCCTCTGAGGAGATCCATAAATTTGTCCGCTGTGAGGTTACCGTCAATGAACACCGGACCAATGATCTGATTTCGGTGAATCGCAGCCCACACGTTCAGAGAAAAACGGTACTGATGAGAAGATTCTCGGAACAAATGTGGATTTTCTTGGCTCCAATAACGGAGATTTTGTCTATTCCAGATACCATTTCGCGTAAATGTGCTCTCATCTGTCCACATTACATTGTAAATAAATTCAGGGTCATCAGCCATTTTGCTCTGTAACCAACGGCAATATTCTTCTCGGATTGGCCTATCTCTCGGTAACAGCGCCTGAACTTTGGTGTATTTGTATGGCCGCCGTTTATCTTTTCGCAATATTTTGAGTACAGTTTTGTGATGTACTTGAAACTGGCGTGCGGCCCTCCGCAGACTTGAAGTTGGGTTGGAAAAATAATCTAAAACTCTTTGTTCTAATGGCACAGCTAATTCTTGCGAAGGAACACCCTCGCGAAGTGGGACCAAAGGCTGATTTTCCCGTATTCTTTGAACAGCCTGTACAATCGTGCGGGAGTTTACTGGGCATCTTCGGGAGTCACCATATCTTTGAAGATATGTTCTTAAAGCCAGGGCCGCGTTTTGTTGACACTCACCATAAATCAAGATCATATCGGTATACTCCATAGCAGTGTAATTGAAACGAGGCATCCTGATCTTACAAGCAAATAACACGAACGAAGTAACTATCACACTATTGTTAACACATTAGGTAGGTACGTTACCTACCAAACTCACCTACACTTAAAACCTATACACAATCGAATTATCAATAACACAACAGTAAAACTATTTAAGCTCTGCACTGTATGAAATTGCAACTAAGCAATGTTCAATTTTACATAAAAACAATTAGGTACCTATTACAATTGTTGCGCGCGCGGAAAAACACTCTTACGCATCGAAATTAAAAATACATGCTCTCACAAGGGTAGCACGTCACGCATTAGAGAGTGGACCAAGAGCAAACTCCAGGAAAAACCCTAGATGTATTTCTTTCCTTTTCTTGCACAATAAATATTCGTATGCGGAAGTGATTAGGAACAGTTTTTGCCTACACTTACTTTGTTGCAAAATTGTCGAATTGGCAACGTCGCATCGCCTAAGGGCCGGGTCACACCGGAATGGCAGCGGCCGGCAGCGACGCGGCGGCCGCTGCCATTCCGGTGTGACCCGGCCCTAACTTTCTTGTCAGTTTACAAAACGAACCGAGCGCTTCGGCAATCTTTGTTTGCTTATGATAATAGGAATTTTGTGGTGATGGTTTTAGGTCTAAATTCAATCAGCAATACATTACAATATTGTATTATTTCTGAGTACCGAGTCGCACATTTCATAGGTATGTTTTATTTATGTAGGTAAATGAAATTCTTTTGAGGTGAATGACCTAATGAACTTGCGTAGCGTAATCGTAATGTATTCACATCATGTGTTAAAATTGTTAAAGTAAAAAAAAAATCCTGCGGCCATACCTGCGATTATAATTTGATAATTTTTGGTATACGTACTACTAATGCGATACCCAGTATGTGGTTTCATTAAATGTCGTATTATCCCCACCTCTCTGTATATGACCTAAAAGTTCAACTCGGTAGTTGAACGACCCTTTGTAAAACCAAACTGTTTGTTGTGTAATACATTATGTTTATAAAAAAAAAATCGTTACAATTAATTTAGAATAAGTTTTTAAAAAAGTTACTGAAAGTAGGTAGCACTGAAATTGGTCTATAGTTAGTAGGGTCTGATGTACTACCCGATTTAAACAACGGTATTATTTTACTGTTTCTCATGAGATCAGGAAACTCACTTTATTTCGTTTCGCAAGGGTTCAAAACATGGGCCCTCAATCCAGATGCACATGCTAGACTGTAGTCACTACTTCGGTTGCATGACCTTCCTGTTTCGCTATTAATGATAGTCCAAGTCGTTTTAATTACATTGCCGCTATTTTTCATTTTTGAATACAAACTTACAAACTTTTTTAAATAATTTAGAATCATTTTTAACATACAAATTAAATTCAGCAGTGTTTATACAAGTCCGTTCATCATATAATTCATAAAGTCGTTTTCTACTTTTATGTATTCCAATGGTGGCCCAGTTACTAAAAGAAGCGTTATTAGTAACCGATGAAGTCTTGCGGTGGTGCGGCACGATAAGACTGGTTTTTCTCTGGGTTCTTGTTGGATAATGTTCTTGCATGTAATTAACTGTATATAAGGTGTATCTATTCATACACGAAATATTTTAAGAGGTACACCTGTAGGTGGTAAAGAAGCAAAAGCAACGAAAAAAAAAATTGTAAGGGTTTTTTTTAATTTAATATTTATAAATTATTTGACGCACATAAGAAATATTGGCTCCTTCTTATTTTTTACGGCCCGAGACACAACGGCCATGCTCGTGCCGTCCGGTTGCCGCCCTCGCAGCGTCAGGCGGGCCATTCATAGAATTTGTAGTAAAGGTTTTATGGAAAACGTCTCAAGTAGTTTTAAAATTATAATAATTACGAAAATTCAAAAAAGCTTAGATTTTTTTTTCTTTTTGCTTCTATAGCTTCTTTACCACCTACAGGTGTACCCCTTAAAATATTTCGTGTATGAATAGATACACCTTATATAAAAAAAAAATAACTTCCTTAAAAACACTACAAAGTGAAAAATTACTTTAATTTCGTAAGTCGGTGTCTTAGGATTTGTATTTACGTTTGTTTTGCCACCGACTTCCGAAATTAATTTTTTTTTTCAGGAATTTGTGCAGGGTAGACCCCGCACTAATTCTGTAATTTACTGTATTTGACTTTCATAACTCATTATAGTTATTTTTTTTTTAATTTTACAATTTCGTTAATAGGTGTATAATCTTATTGTTACGTAGGGGACTAAGACATTTTTTTTTTCGGAAATCTTGTTTCTAAGGGAGCAGGGGCGTAGCTACCGCCATATGAGCCGTATGAATTATATGGGGTCCCTAAGTTAAATATTATCCAAAACCTAATTACTGAAAACAGGCCCATCATGAGTATACACTTAATAAAAATATGAATATAACAAACAACATTTGTTCATGGCTTAAAATAGCTACAGGCGCTATCCAATCCCAAGCTCTTACCTTCATTTAGTAGAATCACACAGAAAATCTCCGCAATTTTTAGCTTGCCACGCCCGCGCCTGCATTTTCAATTTCCTACTAAAGGGTCAAATTGACAGCTTAAACCTCCCAATTTCAGGTATCATCATTATCATTACATATTATAAAATAAACTCACTTCCCGCTGTCTGTCTGTCCCTATGTATGCTTAGATCTTTAAAACTACGCAACGGCTTTTGATGCGGGTTTTTTTAATAGATAGAGTGTTTCAAGAGGAAGAATACAGTCAATTACAAAATTAGTGCGGAGTCTACCCTGCATTAATTCCTGAAAAAAAAACTTTAATTTCGGAAGTCGGTGGTAAAACAAACGTAAATACAGATCCTAATAAGACACCGACTTACGAAATTAAAGTTATTTTTCACTTTGTAGTGTTTTTAAGGAAGTCGGTTTTTTTATATACAGTTAATTACATACAAGAACATTATCCAACTAGAACCCAGGGAAAAACCGCTCTAATCGTGCCGCACCACCTTCGTCCCCGCTCCCTCTGACCGCCTACCGATGGTCCCCTGGACACGTGCACGCACACGTCACTCGTGGCCGTGGTTTGTCAGCTTTGTTCTACTAATATTATGTGGCTAGGTTCATAATAATGAGCAGCAGATTAGTAACTGATTTTTGAAATAAATTGCCCCTGACAATACCGTTTACTATTACTCTGATGCCAAACAAATACATTTATTATTGTATAGTATATTTATATCACACGAGCATTGGACTTGACCTTTGTCTTATCTAAGACCCACTCTTTCGGAAGCTCTACTGATAGAAGATCTAAATACGGAGAACTTTCGCCTCAAATCAGATCTACAAAATATGATTAACACCGTTAACACTTTTAAAAAAATATGCTCGACTCCTGAGAAAAAAAGTGCGACTCCGACACGTAAAAACAAATCTTTGCATAGAATAAGCTCACCAAAGCACATTATTAAGGAACCTGAACAACACCCACATCGTATTGAGAGTGCAGCTAGCAAACAAAATAAAGGGACCCAAATTGATTGCCGTACTCAGACGTCAAACAAGGCAAAAGATATGCCTACCCCTATAGCACCAACGAATGGAGTATTGAAGCCTACACAAAAGAATAAACTATGTATCCTGAGCTGTAGTAAAATCAAGGGATCAACGCCTTTAGTTGAGGAAGTTTTTTCCGAGTACTTTAACTACTGTCATTACATAATGCCCAATTGTACCATAATGCAACTCATAAGCGTAAGACTTCACCTTAAATGACTACTGCTTACTGTTCATCGGAGAAGACGATATTAATACATATGCTAACAAGTATATAGACGAGTAAATATGTTGAATGAATCCCTCCGAAAAGTGACGAACACCAACGATGTGATCTGTCTCCCTACATATAAAATAGGATCCATAATATACAACTTCAAAGTTGAGATGTTTAATTCAATTCAATTCAATTTATTTGCATCAGACACAACGATCCATAACTTAGTTTATAAACACACTCAAAATAATGTTACTTAGAATTCAAATAAACAGAGATAAATACACACCACATAATACTAAAATATACTAGACAAAATAACATTTAAATTAATACAATATTTACCTGTCGACTAAAAATATAAAATGTCAAAATTAAAAAAAAAAATAAAATAAAATAAGTCAATTTCAAAATCAAAATAAATTAAAAATAAAATAAGTTATCGTCAAAATCAAAATAATTAAATCACACGAAAAAGCTATTTTAAAATTCTGTGGTGATCATTTACAATTATTACCTGCCCCAGGCCCGATATACGGGTGCATGTAAGGCCTGCCAGTGCTGCAAGAAAGGTCCGTCCAACCTATTGGCAACAGCGGTAAGAAGACTATTGGTGCTGCCCCGCACTCTACTCACCATCCAACCTTCTGCATTTAGACAACCAAAATCATAAATATGCATATATCAATCTTAACCTTACACAAGAAATGTTTTCCTACACTACAGGCAGAATCAATAAATATAGCATGAGGAACATTTATGACAATATCATGAGTAACGTTTTGATTGATCTCAATTTATATTGTCAAAAAAATGGACAGATAAATAGTAGCAATACACAAGCTAGTGTTTTGAACAGTGCAAATCCAAACCTGAAGGTAAATTCGAACTTTTTTCGTGTATAATAAACTACTTATCCTCCATCAAAATATTGCTGGACTCCTAAACAAATGCGATCCTCTAAATGTTTATTTGGAAGAACTAGAAAGTAATAAAAAAGAATAGATGTTGTATGCATAACTGAACATTTTATGACACCTGAACAGGAGGACCTACTAAACGTACCTAACTACAGCCTGTCAACGAGCTTCTCTAGATGTAGAAGAGGTGGCACATGCATCTTAACTAGGATTGGCCATAAGTATAAAGTGTTAAATATAAGTAGCTATTCTCTAATTGAATGTTGCGCGATAGAATTAACAGAACACAATATTATTATTGTATGCATATATAAGGTGTATCTATTCATACACGAAATATTTGAAGAGGTACACCGGTAGGGTGCCCCAATCTAATTTGGATAAATTTCACGATAACTTGAACAACATACTACATTTGGTATGTTTAAAACTTAGTAAAAAGGTCATTTTATATGGGGACTTTAATATCAACACGTTGAAAAGAAATAAACGAACCTTAAACTTTGAATACACACTATTAAATTGTAACTGTGTTACTTGTTCCGAAATATTTTTTTTTTTAACTTAAAATTTCAATTTTTGCAGCCCACTAGGCTAAGCAATGGAACATGTCTAGATAATATTGCACATAATGTAAAGGGCTGTAAAGGAGAAATTATAGAATTCGGTCTATCGGATCATACGGCACAGCTTTTGAAATGTCCAGTTAAGAAAACATGTGCTTTAAAGCGCTGGCAAGTAAAAAGACGAAATTATTGCAAAGAAAATATGGAAAAATTTAGAAATAGCATAAAAAGTCTCACCTTTTCAGACATTTATAGAACCAGTGATGTTAACAAGGCCCACAATCATTTTCTAGACCTATTTTGATGTTTCTACAACCTCTGCTTTCCTTATGAAATGAGAATAATATCGATTACCAAAAGAGCAAAATGGCTCTCTAACGGTATAAGGAAATGCAGTAAAAAGAAACCGCAACTATTATGGCAATATAGAACAAACCCTACCCAAAAGAATAAAAACACATTCAAAATATACTCTGCTAGATTTAAAAACATAAATATCATTGACACAAAAATCACAAAATAATTATTATATCAAGGCCTCCGAAAATAAATTGAAAGCGGCATGGACAGTAAGTAACAAATCTAAAACCTTATTTCCTAAATAGCCAATAACAGAAATCCAAAGAAAAAAAAGAAAAAGAAATCCAGAGAAATCCAAGGCACAAAGCAAATAACTGACCCGTCAGAAATAGTAGAGTCTTTTAACACGTTTTATGTTGACCAAGTTATCAAACCAAAAAATAAGACAACACCAGAAATTCCTATCCACTCCAATGATTGTGGTTCTTTATTTATGGAACCAACGATACCGCAAGACATAATTTGCCATATCTATTAACTCACTTAGAAATCTCGTGGAGATTCCATCATAACCAACACTATTCGTAGTGTTGGTTATGATGGAATCTGCACGAGAATTATAAAAGAATCGGCTCAATACATAGCTCCTCATCTCAGCCACATTATAAACATGAGCATATCTAATGGGATCTTTCCAGAAGAACCAAAAACTTCCATAATTGTGCCATTGCACAAAAAACAGGATAAGCAATGTATGGCAAACTACAGGCCTATTGCCTTAATACCTGTTTTCAACCGACGAAAAAAACGGAGGGGGTTCTCAATTCGTCGCGTATATTTATTTTTTTTTGTTTTTTTTTTTATGTATGACCACGCATAACTTTTATCTCAAAAATATTCGAGAAATTCATTTATAAATCCCTATATTCATACCTCGAGAAGTCAAATATATTAGTTAAAGGACAGAAGGGATTTCGAAAACAGAAGACAATTAATATGGCCATACATGATCTTCTTCTGCCGATACTATCAAACGTTGACAAAAGAAATCCTGTTTGTGCTATCTATATGGATCTAACCAAGGCTTTAGGTTTAGATCATGTAGATAACGCAACACTATTAAATAAACTAGAAAAATATTAGGGATGTTATGGATATGAAATTTCGTATACGGATTGGTTACGGATGTAGGAATGATTATTATACCGGATACGGACACGGATATGAAATTATTTCGGATTATCGGTTAGTTTCGGATAATTTCGGTTACGGATATTAAACTTTTAAGGAATTTCAAAAGTAAAATACAAATAGCTAATTAAATGGCTTTATTTATATGTCACCAATTGGTAGGAATTACAATCAGTCTGTGAGTAATTATTACAGCTATTTAAAATAAACATGATTATAAATATATATTGAGTGTTATCTAATTTACCGAAAATAAACATGTAATAACAAATCCGATATTATCCGAAACTTTTATTTCGGATTCGGTTACGGTTACGGATAATTTTTTATATCGGATATCCGATAGTTTCGGTTACGGTTATGAAGCTCCCTAACATCCCTGAAAAATATGGTGTAAGGGGGAATGCACTTAAACTGATAGAATCCAATTTGACTAATAGAAAAAAAATTGTAGAAATCGCACAAATATGCTCAAATACCGGTTATGAGAAGAAATATCAATCCACATGTAGGACAATTAAAGATGGCGTACCCCAAGGTAGCGTGCTTGGTCCTCCCCTCTTCTTGTTGTATATTAATGACCGTCCCAGACAAATAAACCATCCTATGGTACTATTTGCTGACGAAAGCATAGTAGTAATCAAAATCAAAATCAAAAGTCATTTATTCAAACTAGGCTGAGAGTCAGCACTTTTTGAACGTCAAAGTTACAAAAGACAGTCCCCCCAAAACGCCCGCCCTTCGACACTTCCTAGTGCTTTAGCTGGGAAGAAGAAGTGGCGGAACAAACTCCCCAGCAGCACAGCTGTCTGTTAAGTTAGAAGAACTTGATTCTATACAATATCGTGTAAGTAATTAATATTAAAAAACAAAACAAAACATACATTATTCGCCATATGTCAGCTAGCACACGCCAATATACAAACAAAACATTGAAAAGTAAACTCAAGCTGAAATAAATAATAAAACAAAATCGTAAACAGAACGTAAAACTTAAATAAAGCCTCCAGGCATAAAGGGCGTGCCCGCCTACATATTCAACGACGCAAAATGATACATATACATACATTGATGCATATAGCTAAGTTGAAGTTACAATAGTTAAACTAGGACCTCCGGAGTAAACATAAAATAACAATTAATACAAATAACAATAACAAAAACCATGGTCAGCAAGTCGACCAGTCACCACAAGCAGCACCCGTTCACGAGCATAACGCAAAGGTCAGCCATTACCCCCCTCGTCATATTTGAGGGAAGGTGGTAACCCGGCCCCCGACGCTACCGCAAGCAGTGACATCTAAGGGAGCATGACGAACTTGCTGCCGGTTGGTCAGGCTAGAATATTATGAACAGCTGACGAGGTCGCTAGCTAACTACATGTTGCAATACAACTCATTTAAAATCATTGTAATGAGTAGATTATGTCCACAATAAGTGAAATTAAAAGAAAATAAAAATAATTAACAAAATCAGTTAAATAAAAAAAAAAAAACTATTATATGAACTACCCATATAAACTGTCAGTAGGAAAGCTAATTCTGGATTGAAAGAACATAAACATTGTCTTGAGTTAATCACAGCGACCAACTATTCTTATCGTTTAAGTAGTCGTTGATAGAATAGTATGCCTTTGAACAAAGGTTGGATTTTACTTTAGCTTTAAACTCATTAAACTGCAAATCTAGCAAAGCAGAGGGCAGCTTGTTATAAAAGGTAATACCAAGACCAACAAAAGAATTATGAACCTTATGAATCCGGTGAAAAGGAGCACGTAGTTTGTCGTTATTTCTAGTATTAATGTTATGAATATCACTGTTTTTAGTGTACAAGTGTATGTTTTGCCTAATATATAAGATGTTGGCGAAGATGAATTGTGATGCCACCGTAAGAATACCAATATCTTTAAATAAATCTCTCAGAGAAACTCTAGCACCTAGTTGGTAAATCGCTCGAACAGCTCGTTTTTGAAGAACAAAAATATTTTGAATGTCCGCGGCTTATTAACTAAAATAGACTAATCGAGCTGTATCAACGTCCATGTACTGTCTAACTTTCCTTACGGCGTAGGCGGCCGAACTGAGCCTTCCCGCTAGGCTTGATATATGTGATCCCCACTGAAGTTTGGCGTCTACTGTTATGCCCAGAAAAACTGCCGAGTGTACAGTATCAAGCACCTGATTATTTAAAACGACATTGGGTCCCAGATTCCTAACATTCGGTAAGGCGAACTTTATACATTTCGTTTTCCTAGCATTAAGAACTAGGTTATTTGTGGTAAACCAATCCGTAGCCATTGAGAGCGCACTGTTCACGTCGTCAAAATCTTTTCTATTCCTGTCTACTTTAAAGATAAGTGAGGTGTCATCAGCAAATAGTACAATGTCACAGATATTCTTTCAATAGAATGGTAAGTCATTAATGTCCACTAAGAATAAGAATGGAGCCAGTATTGAGCCTTGAGGTACACCTAACTGAACTAGTAGCCCGGAAGATTTTACACCATTGACATCTACACATTGGTGCCTATTTTGTAAATAAGAACTTATGACATTGAGATCTTCGTTTTGAACACCGTAATGACGTAGTTTACGCAAAAGTGTGTCATGGTGAACGCAATCAAAAGCTTTGGAGAGATCACAGAAAACTCCGATAGCATTTTGCGAGTTCTCCCATGCGTTGAAAATGTGTTTCAGCAGAGCAACACCCGCATCTGTTGTCGAACGACCTTTTGTAAAGCCATATTGCTCATTATGAAGGAGGCTATTTAAATTAAAATGTCTTAGCAACTGCGTGAGTATTAACTTTTCAAATATTTTACTAAATGCAGGTAAGATAGAAATGGGCCTAAAATTGCCAACGTTATTTTTATTACCTGTTTTAAATAATGGTATGACTTTACTACTCTTCATGAGGTCAGGAAAAGATCCCGAATCAACACATTTATTAAAAGTTACAGCTAGATAGGGGGCTACGATGTCTATTATATTACTTAACAGTTTAATGGAGATGCCCCAGTAATCTCCAGTGTTTTTTGACTTAAGTGTATTAAAAATATTAACCACGTCACGAGGCGTTACATGTTCGAAACTAAATAAGCGACTACATCTGGGCACACTATTATGCAAAAGGTTTTCAGCTTTAGACGGGGACGAATATAAGGAGCAAGTCGTAGTTATAGGTATGTTGGCAAAAAACTCATTAAATGCCTCAGCTACATCGGCAGCTTTATTAACCAATTTGTTGTTAATCATAATCTCCAGTTGTTTTTCCTGTTTAACCGATGATAATTAAATGTGATGATCCTATGACTTATGAAGATGAAATAAATATGACATTAAATACTATCATATCATGGTTTGACAAAAATAATCTTATTATAAATTTAGAAAAAACTAAAATTATGCATTTCTACCAGAGAATTTCAAATAACATCCTAAACATTAATTATTTAGGGACTCAAATAGAGCCAACTACAGTCGCTAAATTTCTTGGCATCATTACATTATAGATGAGAATTTGACCTGGAGGTTCCAGACCGATGAAATTTGTAGAAAAATTAATAAATTCGCATACGTTCTTCACAAACTATCAAAGACTGTCAGCCTAGAATCGGTTCTAATAGCTTATCACGGCTATGTTGCATCAACACTGAGATATGGCATAATGTATTGGGGCAACTCAGTTGATAGAGAACTTGTATTCAGAGCTCAAAAAAGGTGTATCAGAGCTATGTGTGGAATAGATATTTCCGACAGTTGCCAACCTTTGTTTAAAAGTTTAAAAATCCTCACCCTACCATCACTATATATCTATGAAACTAATGTATTTGTAAAAACACACATCTCGCAATACAAAATAGCTGTCAAAAGTCACTATATACAACTTCGTGATAAAAATAAGCTAGAGCTCGAAATTTCACATAGTAGAACAGCCTTAATGGACAAAAGTATTTTCTGTATGGCCGCAAAAATATTCAACAAACTGCCTGATCCATTAAAATAGCTAAATATGGACAATTTCAAAATTGTATTAGCAAAAATCATCATCATCATCATTTCAGCCGAAAGACGTCCACTGCTGGACATAGGCCTCCCCCAAGCTCCGCCACTTCGACCGGTTTTGTGCTTCCCGCATCCAGTGGATTCCTGCGGCCTTCACAAGGTCATCGGTCCACCTTGTTGGAGGCCTTCCAACTCTACGTCTTCCGGTACGCGGTCGCCACTCCAGAACCTTCCGGCCCCATCGGCCATCTGTTCTGCGAGCAATGTGCCCTGCCCACTGCCACTTCCGTTTAGCGATTCTTCGGGCTATGTCGGTTATTTTGGTTCTCCTACGGATCTCTTCATTTCTGATTCGATCGCGTAGGGAAACTCCAAGCATAGCCCTCTCCATCGCTCTTTGGGTGACTTTCAGCCTGCTAATAAGGCCCACTGTGAGCGACCACGTTTCGGTTCCATAAGTCATCACTGGCAACACACTGGTCAAAGACTTTCATCTTCAGATACTGCGGAATGTGGGACGAGAAGATTGCGTAGCTTCCCGAACGCTGCCCAGCCGAGTCGGATTCGACGATTGACCTCTTTCTCGAAGTTGGACCTACCTAACTGGACAGTCTGTCCTAGGTACACATATTCGTCCACAACTTCGAGTGTAGCGCCTCCGATCTTCACTGGAGTGGGTATCACACGAGCATTGGACATGACCTTTGTCTTGTCCATGTTCATCCTGAGACCCACGTTGGCTGTCCGCTGCAACATGTTGGCTCGCAGATTTGCCAAGTGTACGACTAAAGCTACACTGTTTACAGCGTACTGTCAGTCGTTCTATACGTGCAGTCTGTGGGTCAACTACACGCAGAGGACATACAGCGCTCTGCGCGTTCAATACATTAATGCATTCAGGGTGTTGATGGGGTTGCTGTGCTACTGCAGTGCTTCCAGCATGTTCGCAGAGGCAGGAATAGATGGTTTCCACGCGATCATGTGCAAGCGATGCGCCTCCATCATGCGCAGGGTACGCGCCAGCCCTAACAGCATCCTGAATATAGCAGATAGGTGGGACAGCCCCACACTGGGAAATTGGATACGCCTACATGCCGCTGTGGCGTAATAATATTTTTAATTTAATTCATTGGTAGATATAAGTACTAACACTAGTTTTAAGTTCTTTGTATACTAACCAAATGAACTTTAAGGGTCTGATTTTTTTTTTAAGCAGAGAGGCAGCTTATATTCGTCTGTCTTCTGTATAACCTGCCGCAGCGTATGCATGTGGTCTACGGTGCTAAAGCCTTTACGGAATCCGGCTTGTTCGGGAAGCTGGAAGTCGACGAACTTGGGCGCGAGACGGTTCGTGATGACTCTTGAAAACAGCTTGTAGACATGGCTCAGAAGTGAGATGGGCCTATAATTCTTAAGCAGGGTATTGTCACCCTTCTTAAAGAAAAGTACCACTACACCTTTGTTCCATGCCTGTGGCGTTTTGCCCTCGAGTATGACGGAATTAAACAGCTTCTGAAGGGCCTTGAGAACGGGTTTCCAACCGGCCTTCAGGAGTTCGGCCGTAATTCCGTCATCACCTGGCGCCTTCTTGTTTTTAAGCTACTTCAGAGCCATCCTTAGCTTGTACAAGCTGAGGTTTGGAATATCTTCAGTATATACTATACTACAAGTAAAGGGAAAAATCTGAAAACTATACATTTGTAATTAAATCATAAAAAACCTATTTTTGATAATATGTAGGTTTAGTACGGAACCCTTGGTGGGCGATTCCGACTCGCACTTGTCAGGTTTTTATTTTTAGTTCGACTAGCTAAAAATGCGTTATTTTTTGCTATACTGGTGATCCTGGTCAAGACAATGGCACAAATTTATGAAATAATTTTATTCAAAAAAACTAGTAAGCGCGGTCTCAAATGAAGCCAAATCAAATCATTTATTGGTTTGCAAACATGGGTAATACAATACATAGGTGTTTAAGTTTATGAGCCCTACATGCTCTACCGTCACATGGGGATGCAAATCACATGTTATTTATTATTACTGAATTTACACAAACCTACATTAAGAAAAATAAAATAATCCAAGATATAAGTTAATGTCAAATTGGTAAAATGTCACTCTCTGTCGGATCATAGCGGCTTCAAGTTATATCAGAATTGAGTACCTAAAAATATAATTTCTACGTTTAATATATTGTTTTTTCTTTCTATTTTTATTATTTTTTCTTGTATAAGTTTTAGATCAGTTTTAATTTTATCTCAAATCATACTCACTATTCTAAGTAATTTGTATCGCACGCTGCCGCCGTTCATGTTTGTTTAACTTTTTTATATTATGTGGGAAATGTTGTTGGTTCCGTTTTAGTTTTAAGTTCTTAACATTGTAATGTGCAACCGTTTATTTTCCCAAATAAAATAAAATATTAAGGTAATAAAAGCGTGTTAAAAAGAATTTAGGGCTCCTGCCTAGGTCAGCAAAGGTTGCTCTTCTCCACTATTGGGAAAATATTGTTTTTTTCATAATGGGATAAGTTACTCGAACTAATATGTTGAAAAAATTGGGTCGGTCTCCAATCCGTATAGGAACTTTACGATAGAATTACTGAAATTATTGCGACAGACATTCTCTTCTACTCGAAATGGTGCTTAACGAATTAACATCTACAACCTATCATAGTACCTGGCGCCTCAGTAAAATAGTGGCCATAAATAGGTTGCTTACCTACACTAGAATTAGCCATTCTATATTTAATTCCTTTATCACAAATCAGACGGTAGACTTTTATTTGCAAAACTTCAAAATATTTATTTATTCCAAATTAAAATATAACTTCCTAGGTCATAATAGCCCAATTGCTAGGAACGGCTCTCTAGCTTAAGTGCGCAGTGTGTGCAGGGCGCGCGCTGGTCTCGTGCGGCGCGGCGCGGTGAGGGCGCGCTCGCCATGTGGCGCGGCGCGGCGCTGGCGCTGGCGCTGGTGGCGCTGGGCGCGCGCGGCGCTGCGGGCGGCTGCGGTGTGGCGGAGTTCGCGTGCCGCAGCGGCGCCTGCGTGCGCCTGGACGCGTACTGCGACGGCGAGGCGCAGTGCGCGGACGGCAGCGACGAGCCGGCGCACTGCACCGTGTGCAACCGCACGTACTACGGGCGCGTGGGCGTGGCGTACGCCGTGGGCGTGCGCTCGGCGCCGCGCGCGCCCTTCCTGTGCCACTTGACGTTCACGGCGGGCGGCCTGGCGCACGGCGACCTGGTGCAGCTGGCCTTCGACGAGTTCCGCGTGGGCCGCTACGAGCCGGGCGCGCTCGACGGCTGCCCGGACGGCTACATGCAGCTGTCGGAGCTGGGCAGGCCGTTCACGGGCGGCTCGTGGTGCGGCGAGGCGGACAGCGCCGCGCTCTACTACAGCGAGACCGCCACGGTCACCGTGTCCGTGAAGCTGTTCCGCGTGAGGCTCGGGGAGCCGTTCGGCTTCCGGCTACGTTACAAGTTCTTGGCGCAACGCGACGCCGTCGTCAGGTAAGAGGTTTAGTCACCGTCGTCAGGTGAAGAGATTTTATTAATAGATGGATATTGGGACCACGGTCCCGATCCCAAAAGCCCCACGACCCGTCACATGTCTTCGAATTTTTGTTTCTAAGACATGCCGGTTTCCTCATGATGTTTTTCTTCACCGTTTTGAGAGCAGTGGTGATGAAATAATTTACAGAAAGTAAAGCGCCTGCTTGGGTTTGAACTCACGAACTACTACTCGTAAGTCGCGGCCGTTGCCACTTGGCCACCATTGCTCTTCAAGGAGTAACATAGGCTATAGTAATCTATACTTTTTATTATTTATTATTTTTATTTATATTTTTATATTTTTTATATAATATTATAAAGCTGAAGAGTTTGTTTTTTGTTTGTTTGATTGAACGCGCTAATCTCAGGTACTACTTGTCTGAATTGAAAAATTATTTTTGTGTTCGGTAGCCTATTTATCGAGAAAGGCTATAGGGTACATAACATCACACTACAACTAAGAAGAGCGGAGCAGTAATGAAAAATGTTGCAAAAACGGGTAAAATCGCACGGGTTGGCTATTCGACGCGACGGGAAGGGTCGGGGGAACAAGAAATTTAACGCGGACGAAGTCACAGGCAGAAGCTAGTATGTAATATTTTGTCTGGGTAGTACGTCTCCGTGTGATAATTTCCGAAATTTCACGCGGGTGAAGCCGCGGGCACAGCTAGTAATATATATAAATTACACCCAGACACAGAACAAATGATTGTGCTCATCACACAAAGATTTGTCCTGGGTGGAAATCGAACCCACGACCTCTGTCTTTGCAGTCAGGATCACTAACCACTAGACTAGCAGGCCAGTCAAACTTGTTTGAACATGTACGCGCTCGTATTGCTACCCCCTACGCACGTATTAGGATACGACACATCGTATCCGCTGCCGCTAGCACCCCTTAAGGTTCTACAACCTTAAGGGGTGCTAGCGGCAGCGATACGACGAAGACGTTTTGTGTTTTATTTGTTTTTAAAGCCAAACTTTTTTTTAGTTTGCATACTTTTCGGCTTTTGACGAAAAATTGGGGAAACTGTATTTTTTTAGTAAAAAAAATACAGTTATTTCCGAAGCTCACAGAGAAAAATCTGAAATTATTCTTTGTGAAAGAAGTTTATGTTGAGACTAGCTTCTGCCCGCGACTTCGTCTGCGTCAAATTTCCCGTCGCATCGAATTGCCTGCCAGTTTTCGTCCATTTTTCGTTGCTGCTCCGCTCCTATTGGTCGCAGCGTGATGTTAGTTCAAGTACCTGGGGCACTGGGTCATCGAGGATCTCTCAGATGACTTGGATATGGAGCGGGAACGTAGGGCGTTGTCAGTGAGATGCAATATGCTGGCGCGCAGGTTTGTACGGTGCTCACAAGAGGTCAAAATTGCTCTTTTTAAGGCATACTGTCAAACATTCTATACCTGCAGCCTGTGGGTCCGGTATTCGCGTGGATCTTTCAATGCCCTACGAGTCCTGTACAATAATGGTTTCAGGATGCTGTTGGGGTTGCCTCGTTTTTGCAGTGCATCAGGTATGTTTGCTAAGGCCAACACGGATTGTTTTAGGGCGATAGTGCGCAAAAGAGTGGCCTCCCTGATGCGCCGCGTGCGAGGCAGCACCAACGGTCTACTGAATACCATACTAGAAAGGGTGGATTGCCCAGTTTTGAGGCACTGGAATGCCATTCACGGCTCCGGGGGTGCCCGGTATAATGATAAGTAGCGCAATGTTATGTATTCATTAATAATCTAACTAACATAGTTTTAAGTATGTTTTACTAACAATGATATGGAATGTATTATATTCTGAAAGAAATGATTAATAATATAATATAGCCTATAGCCTTCCTCGATAAATGGCTATCCAACCTTTAACATAGTTCGTGAGATTTGTAGGTTCAACCAAACAACCTCTTCAGCTTTATAATATTAGTTTAGAGATAGTATAGTATTTAGATTTGATTACAATTAAAAGAGTTATAGTGAGTCAACCTTAAAAGATAGACATATGCTCTCGCAGATTTTTTTTTGAACTTTGTAAGAGGAGCAATTCTGTCTTACATGATTTTTGCGTAACTTTAACCGTTTACGCAGCGCACGCAACGGAAACTCTCAAAAGGAATACATTTCCCCATTTTTGCAACATTTTTCATTGATGCTGGGCTCCTTTTGATTGTAGCGTGATGGTATATAGTCTATAGCCTTTCTCGATAAGTGAGCACTCAACACAAAAACAATTTTTCAATTCGAATCAGTTGTTCCTGAGATGAGCGCGTACAATCAAACAAACAAACAAACTCTTCAGCTTTATAATATTACTAGCTTCTGCCCGCGACTTCATCCGCGTTAAATTTCTTGTTCCCCGACCCTTCCCGTCGCGTCGAATAGCCTACCCGTGCGATTGTCCCCGTTTTTGCAACATTTTTCATTACTGCTCCGCTCCTCTTAGTTGTAGCGTAATGTTATATAATCTATAGCCTTTCTCGATAAATAGGCTACCCAACACAAAAAGAATTTTTCGATTCGGACCAGTAGTTTCTGAGATTAGCGCGTTCAATCAAACAAACAAACAAACTCTTCAGCTTTATAATATTATATATAGTATAGATAAGTATAGATTTCAGGAAAAATATAACGATGTCTCTAAATTGCACACTTTTTCAGAAATCACCAACAAAAATTAAATTAGTTCCACTATCGATCAAGAGATAGCACGTATCTAAAACTATAATACGACGTGCAGTAAAATACTAAAAAATATTTATATAATACGGTACGAAGCCTTCGGTACGCGAGTCCGCTCTAATAACCCGTTTTTAGGGTTCCGTTGCCAAATGGCAAAAAACGAAACCGTTATAGATTCGTCATGTCTGTCTGTCTGTCTATCTGTCCGTGTGTGTGTGTGTATGTCACAGCCACTTTATTCCGAAACTATAAGAGCTATGCTGTTGAAACTTGGTAAGTAGATGTATTCTGTGAACCGCATTAAGATTTTCACACAAAAATAGAAAAAAGAACAATAAATTTTGGGGGGAACCCCAAAATTTATTGTTCTTTACGCAGTTCAATACGCAGAACTGAAACACATTTTTTTTTTTTCATCAATCCCACACGTGTGTGGGATAGGTCTTCAAAAATAGTATTGAGGTTTATTCTATATTTTTTTTTCTAAACTGAATAGTTTGCGCGAGAGACACTTCCAAAGGGGTTAAAATGTGTGTGTGTCCCCCTTCACTTCTAAAATAAGAGAATGATAAAACTAAAAACAAAATATATGATGTAGGTACATTAAGTAATAAGTAGTTTTTTTTTAATACGTCATAAATCGTAAACCGCAATTTACTTTTCATTCAATCAACTCAAATATAAAATTTAAAAAAAAAACATCTAAATTCATCACATAAACCTTATGCATAAACCGTGAATATCTACAGGTTTGTACGGAACCCTCGGTGCGAGAGTCCGACTCGCACTTGGCCGGTTTTTTATTTCTTATGGTTTCTCAGTTTCAGGTTTCGTTTATACTGCAAAGCTCTTGTAAAATTGACTCAAAATTATTTTCGGTACTGAAATTAGGAATACAAGACGTCCTGGTGACACATCGTTGCCAGCGTAATTATTATTACAGACTCTATCTTCTGAACTGGGCGAGGCCTGTATCGTGAAGATAGCATTCCGCTGACAGTTTCGTTATTTTATAACCTAAATACATTATGTACTGTTTTAAATTAATAAAGAATGCAAGTTGTTTAAAACTAGTTTCTGTTTACGTCTGGCAGTATCAGGAGTGGGGACTGATTGATGCTTCCCCAAGATGGATTCAAGCACAAAGATCTGTCGGACCCTAAGCACCTTGCAGTCAGAATACAGTCGTGTAGTCGAGTATCGAAATGGCTTGCGGATCATCAGAATATAATAAATGATAACATATTATTGTATGATGATATGTTTAGACCTTGTGTTGTTGATGATGTTTGTGCATCATTGTCGTTCAGTATCAAATCAAAAAAGATTGTGAGTATATTGCTGATTTTCTTGCTGAGTGTAGGTACTTATTTCTTTTCAAAAATCAGTGAATGCAGGTCAAGGTATGAAATACGTTTGAGAATGATGATGAGAATGAAAACCAGATATTTGCACATCTAGACACGCGGCAGCGTGTCAAGCCAAGTTCAAGTAACAGAACTGGCGAGCAGCACCGTGTGTAATATTACACGAACCATTTGGAGCCACTTTTGACCCCCTCATACTCAAAAAATATTTCACATAAACGTGTAAAATTTGGCTCATATAGTGAGATACGAACATTAAAAAGCTGAAGAGTTTGTTTGTTTGATTGAACGCGCTAATGTTACGAACTACTGGTCCGAATTGATTTTTTTTTTGTGTTGGGTAGCCTATTTATTGCGGAAGGCTATAGGCTATATAACATCATGCTACAACTAAGAGAAGCGGAGCAGTAATGAAAAATGTTGCAAAAACGGGGAAAATCGCACGGGTAGGCGATTCGACGCAACGGGAAGTGTCGGGGGAACAAGAAATTTAACGCGGACAAAGTCGCGGGTAGAAGCTAGTTTTGTTATAAATAAGTACCTACTAATAATTTATGTACAAAAAGTAATGATATCCCATCCAAAACATAAATGTGAAATGAGAGCCAAGTTCAATATTATGATATATACATTGGTTGTTGACTTCAACGACAAAAGAAGTGAGATCAAAACGGGTACCAAATTCAATGGTCAGTCCTGAAATTTATTTATAACTACATAAAATATAATTTCTTCATAAAACTTAGGATAATATATTGTAGCCAAAGGTCTGACTTGGCTAGTTTTCATATATCTATATATATAAAAATGAATCCCTCTTTCCCTTGGTCACGCCATCACGCGTGAACGGCTGGACCGATTTCACTTTTCTTTTTTTTTTTTTTGTTGTGTTTGTTATTGTCAGGAGAAGGTTCTTATGAAAGAAAAAAATTAAGAAGTGAAAAAAAAAAGTGAAATCGGTCCAGCCGTTCACGCGTGATGGCGTGACCAAGGGAAATAGGGATTAATTTTTTTGATGATTCGAATTAAATAGTTATCGTTAAGACAGGACAACGTCTGTCGGGTCTGCTAGTGAATTTTATTGTATTATAGCCTTTGCAAGTTCTAAACCTGTGACTTGTCGGTTCTTATTTTATTATTCTGAAAATTTGGCTTGCTGGTAGAAACTAGCCATCGAACATAATAATTCGTATATGAGAACTAGCCAAGTTAGACCTTAGGCTACAATATATTATCCTAAGTTATAAGACGAAATGATAATAAATAATATATAAATGATATTATATGTAGTTATAAATAAATTTCAGGACTGACCATTGAATTTGGCACCCATTTAGATCTCACTTCTTTTGTCGTTGAAGTCAACAACCGAAGGCATATATCATTATATAGAACTTGGCTCTCATTTCACATTTATATTTTTGATGGGTTACATTTACTGTCATGCTCATGAATTTCCGCAAAGTAACGCCTGATTCCATAACATATCTCACGATATTTCGATTCAATCGTTGTGCCCAGGTAGGTCAATGAACAGTGTTCCTAGTATGTATGGTGTGGCGTATGTCAGGTTCGGTGCGATGGAGGCGCCGCTGGAGCGCGGCGCGGTGTCGCCGGGCACGTACTGCACGCGCACCTACGAGGAGTGCCACCGCAAGCCGTGCCGCCTGCAGAGCCCCAACTACCCCGGCATGTACCCCAGGTATCGCCAGCGTCTGTGCGTTGTTATAGATGTGTTCCATATTCGTTGTGCCGCTCTTACATTTCCTCGTTCTTGACAGAAACGTCACCTGCTACTGGAGTCTCCGTCAGAAAGATATTCCAACGTGTAAACATGCGATGATTTCCGTGCGACAAGAATATTCACACAAGATGCAAATTAAGCGTTCAATATCGATGGCAAGGTGAGTACTCCCTTCGAGATCAATCGCGCGTCCATAAGGTGGCCAACCGAGCCCAGTGAACCGGTTGCTTGTTCGTCCGCAGTCTGAACAAGACGGGACGCGTGGTGCGCGCGTGGCGCGAGTGCACGGGCGAGCGCGACCGGCTCATCTTCTACGACGGCGCGTCCACCGACGACCCCGTGCTGGTGGAGTACTGCGGCGGCGACTGGCTGCCGCGCGTCACGTCGCGCGGGCCCGAGATGCTGGTCGCCTTCCACTCGTCGCCCTTCAGCGCCCCCCTGCGCCCGCCCGCGCCCGCCGCGCCCCTCCGCGGCTTCGAACTCGACGTCGACGTCGTGTTCGCTGACTCCGACTCGCTCGACTATGCGCGGTAATAAATAAACCTACTGATGCTGATTGGAGGATCCTATAATAACGTTACAAAATGTGTGGGGTCCTAAGTACTTACATCATCAGTCATGTTCATGAATATTATATTACTATTTAACTACTACAATGACACCTTGATAATTTTTGAATGGTGTTATATTGGTCCGTTGTCAACAGAGAGGCGCGGCGTTGCGAGTTTCATGTGAAGGCGTCGTCGTCCGAGGAGGAGACGAACTCGACAACGTCGGGCAGCGCACGCGGGCGGCGTGGCCGGCTGCGGGCGCCCGCGCACACGCTGCCGCCCAACACCACGTGCACTTGGACCTTCCACGGACGCTCAGGTGAGCATGCGACCGGGGAGAGCTGCAGGTGGCGATATGAACTGCTCACGTCGGTACTCTCTGCAGGAGATCTCGTGTGGATTTACTTCTCGAGCTTCACGCAATACTCGCTAGTCGAGCCGCGTCGCATCGAGAGCGGGGAACGCGACGAGGAGAACGGCGTGACGCACTCGAGCCAGCGCGCCGCGAGCGAGGCGCGCGCGCGGCCGGCGCCCGGCGCCTGCGCCGTGGAGCTGCGCATCTGGGACGGCGGCGGCGCGCGCGAGGCGGGCGCGCGCGCGCTGGGCCGCTTCTGCGATGCGGCGCCGGCGCTGTGCGCGCGCGCCGCGCTCGCCAACGCCACGCGCTCGCCGCGCCCGTGTGCGCCCCCCGACGGCTACGTGTCGGCCGCACCGCTTCTGTCGCTGGCGGCCACGTCCCTGCCCGGCACCGCCACTCACCCACTCGAGTTCGCGCTCCACTATGAGTTCGTGGACGCGCGGCTGGAAGGAACACCTCTGCCAGATGACGGTCGAAGTCCGCGCGCTTTACCGAACGAGTGCGCTCGGTGGATCACGACGCCGGGCTCGTTCGCGTCGCCGCGGAACGCGCTCTGGTTCGGGCGCGGCGGCGCGCGGCGGCTGCGATGCGTGTACCGGCTGCAGGCGGACGGCGCGCGCGTGGCACTGGACTTGCTTGCGGCCACGTTCGGCAAGGAGCCGCGCTGTACGACGCGCGCGGACCCGCTCACCGGGCGGCCGGCCTGCGCGCCCGACCCGCCCGACCCGCACGACCCGAGACCCGACGACGCTGACGGTGCCGACGCGACGCTCGTCGACTTCGACGGCGACGACGACGCTCCGCTGCGGGTGCCACATCTACGAATATATGAGTCTCCGTGGCCCGGATATAGAGTAAGATGTTAAGAAATGCTCGAAGGGAAAAATGTTGGTAATAACGTTAGGAGCAATCTGTACAGTGATTGTGGTGTGCAGGTGCCGGTGGCGTGCATCTGCGACAACGCCAGCGCGCCGCTGCGCCTGCAGTCGGGCGGGCCGGCGCTGGAGCTGGAGCTGGTGGCGCGCGCGCTGTCGGCGGCCGAGGACCACCGCCATGTGCAGTTCCACGGCACGTGGACGCGCGTCGCCGCCCCCGCGCCCCCCTGCGCCTCCCAGCGCCGCCTCACGCCGCCCGGCACACGCGTGCATCTGGTCTACCCATACAGGTTACATTTTATGCTCAAGTAAAATTATAATACATACATAAATATATTTTCAAGTACCTGTCCTAAGTTTTTAGTTGTTGAATTCTACGTCTTGCGTCTTACGAGATATGAAAAGTGCAAGTTGAAAAGTTCAGCTTCAATTTACTCGTTCATCCATAATTCAATGGTCTGAAATTCAGTGGCAATAGAATGTCGGAGTGCGGTGAGACACCGTTTCTCCTGGAGGCACGAGGCAACCGGTCAGTATTCCTGCGCGTGTGGGGCGAGGAGCTGCCCATGGCCGGCGCGGGGGGGGCGGCGGGCGCGCAGGCGGGGGAGGCGCCGCCCTGCGCCACCGCCAATCGCGTGCTGGTGTACGAGGCGCACTCGTCGCGCCTGCTGCGCGCCGTGTGCCCGGGCGCGGGCGGCGCGGGGCCCGTCGTGCACATGTTCACGGACGAGTGGTGGGGGCGCGGCGCGCGGCCCGGCGCGCTGCTGGTGGTGTGGGCCGCGCGCGAGGCGGGCCAGGCGCGCTTCCACTGGATGGAGGTGTGGCGCGCCGGGCCCGCGCCGCGCCCGCTGGCCGTGGGCGAGGCGTGGCCCAACGCGACCGCGGCGTGCGCGCACCCGTGCGCCGCGCTGGGCGCGTGCATGGCGGGCGCGCTGTGGTGCGACGGCGAGGCGGACTGCCCGGGCGGCGGCGACGAGGCGGGCGCGTGCGGCGCGGGCGCGCGCCTGCTGGCGGCGCTGGCGGCGCCGGCCACGGCGGGCGCGGCGGCGGGCGCGGCGTGCGGCGCGGCGGTGCTGGCGCTGCTGGTGGTGGCGCTGCTGCGGCGGCGGCGGCGCGCGGGCGCCGACAAGCAGCTGCTGGGCGCGCTGGCGGCGGGGCGGCGCCTGACAGAGGAGCTGCTGTTCGACGCGTCGCGCGCGTCGTCGGCGGCGTCCTCCTGACGTCGCGAGCGCTCCGTCGAGTACATCCACGTGGACCGCGAGACCACGGTGTGACGGAGCGCTTCCCGCCCCCTGCGCGCGCTGCCCGCTCCTCTCCTGTACATAGCGCGGGCGGCGCGGCTCCTCGCTATGTGATAAGTACGGTGTGCACTTGTTCTCCTGATTCGTTGTGTCTCGGTTCGGTTCGTTGCGTTGCTCTCCGCGCGGTTGGTGCGGATAGTTTTGAGTTCGGTGTGCGTCGCGAGAGCTTCGCCTGACTGTTTCTGTTGAAGGTTCCACAAAGAGCCTGGTGTGTCTTTAATGTGTTCAAACTGCAAACATATTTGACTGTCGGTTGTGAGTTGACATTACTGCCCACGTATTTCATAACTGACCTGCGACGCTCCTGCTAGCGTCGCACTCGCGGCAAATGAGAATACAGAATGATGCGTATTGTTCTTATGTGTGATAGAACAGTTTTACTAAATGAGTGTTGGGTACAGTGCGCGGCACTCCGGCTGATAAAGTAATGTTTGTTACGTTGTGTTTCTATTGTTTAATACGTTCAGTTACGTTTGGTTGTACTGTTGATATCTATTGACGAACTGTCCCGTCCCTCGTTTCAGTTAAGTTATGAATGCTAAAATAAACACATAGTTCAAATCTAAGAACATATACTGTTGTTTTATTTGTGTGCCTGTCAGCTGTACCACGGCCATGTAATAAACTTGATTGGAGACTACACGTACCTGCGATATAAATGGAGAAGTAGGTAAGTAGGTAGAACTTCCCTTGATCCGACATCAAACACAATGAGACAAGAAAATATACATAACTAATCTATACTTACTAATATTATAAAGAGGTAACATTTGTTTGTAAGTTTGTAGAGGGTAATCTCCGGAAGTAATGAACCAATTTTAAAAATTGTTTCACTGGTAGAAACTAGAAAGCTACATTATTCGTGTGTGCTATAGGCTATAAATTATAATGATATCATGCATGTTAGCCGAACTATCTCAATTTTTGTCTAGCCAGGCGGAAAAAATAGCTCTTACAACAGAGTTATTTGCATGTTCTACTTACTAACTAACTTAGCTTTTAAATTATGTAAATATTATCAAGAAAAGAAAAACAAAGGTCCTTTTCTTTGTGTTATACGCAAGTTATAATTGTTATATTGTAAAATAAACATATCTTCAAAAAAAAATGGTTCGGTGATTTACACATAATTACCCAGCTAGACGCCAAACTCCAAGTTCCTAGGTCATCTAGAAGTGGGTTAGGTTTTAATACATAAAAATAGCAAGCTGAAGCGGCAATGGATCGGCCCCAACTAGCAAAATAATCCTGGATGGCGATTTTATAATGCTACGTGGACTTACAAAGCTCCGATGATGGTTTTGATGGTTGCTACTGCACTTTTAACAGCAAAAATACATGCTGTTTTTACTCAGGTATGCTTAATTCTATAATTTGTACTTGTTCAACCGTGAACATACTATAGTTGCACGCGCCAACAATAGCATCACAGCGTCAGCGACACACATACGGTCCACGCGCCGGCAACACCAGCACACCGTCAGCACATCGCACATCGGCAGTAAGAAAACCATTTCCTGTGTACATTGCACGACGTACACAAAACCCTCTTCCTACCCAAACTCCGTCTGTCACCGTAGGTCTCCTTGTGACAGACTTCCCTCTCGTATAACCAACGTAACCTACGTTTGGTGTGGTTTGTATGGTAGGCTAGGGCTAGGATAACTGGGGTGCTAGGTAGTTACTGTAGGGCTAGGTTTGGCGTCAGTTGGGCTTTAGGTACTGATCCAGGTTCAATTATCTCAAACGTAGTCACATCGTACACACTTGGAACACCGGCCGTACTAAGCTGTAAGTCCCGGTGTGTACAGTACTTATATCGGTATATGGGATCATATTTCCTGGCAAGCATAGGATCAAGACTCCTATGACAGCATGAAACAAGAGTAATTGCACTCAAGAGTAATAACTCCGGTAACTCGGACTTATATGCGCCTATAAGATTACATCTGCGGACCATTTAAATCCTAATACTCCTGTAGGAGCATGTACCAGGAATATATGCACTGAGGAGCAATTACTCTTGTTATTTTTACTTATAACCTCATATAAGCTAATATTTTATGGCCAATATAAGTAAATTAAAGTTAAATTACTGTAAATGATTTATGATTTGATTTTACATATGCTTAAAAGTAAGTGTTAAATTAATTTCATATCCATGTTTTAAAAACAATAAATCACCAAGATTACACAGCATGCAGCACTCGGTAGGATACATTGTTCTCTATATCGATTTATCGTGTGCCGTTTTAAACCTAGACATATTTATATAGGCATTCCACAGTAGTGTTATTGTCCAAGAAATCTCAAAGAATCCTTGTTAAAACTCTTATGAAGCCACTTTTGCTTGTAACGACCAGTACAGGCGAAAACACGCTTTATATAGTTTAGAAAATTCTGAGGTAGGATTTGACATCAGCCATTTTGATAAGGTACAATTTTTTTGTCTAAAAATATTGAAAATGGATTTAAATAAGTGGAAGCGGTTTAAAAAAAAGTGGATCTTATAAAAGAAAAGTTAAAAACATATAAAAAAATGTTAACCACAGTGAGCACCGATTTTTTAAAAACTGGTGAAGACCGTATCGCGAATTCTAGCGAGGGTTCCGGACAAGATAATTGTAGTACCTACTACTTTAGATGGAAGAGGTTCGGACAACGAAAATAGCAAATCTTTGAGCGATATTGAAAGCGATAATAAGAAAGAACTTTCGCGATTATAACAAAAATTTAGAACTGCGTTATTCTATTAAAAACTGAGATTTGACTTAAATATTCCTCATGCTACTTTAAACTCTTTATTTAAATAAATATGAGAATAAACAATGTTTTGCCTCAAGACGTACGAACATTAGTAGATACCAATAGAGAAAACCTACACATCATTATTTCACCCCCAGGGCACTATTGATCGGTTTACCGACGACGTTGCCAGATTTATCAGCATGGCTTGTAAGAAAATAGAGAAGACTGTGCCCGTACCTACTGTGTTATTGTAGAAGATCCATAAACATTTGTGTAATATTGCCCAGACATGAGATTAGACTAGTTAAAAATTTCACATTCGTCTCTTGGGAAGTGATCATAAACTGCGTAAGTAGAACAATTCTCACACCAAAACCAATCTTGATATAGCAATGATCTGATGTGCTCTTGATTCTGAGTAAAATGTAAATCTCTAGTGTTAATAGAAACCACGCTGTGACTACCGGGACATATCTCCTATAGCAAGAAATGTGTATTTAAGTTCTTTAAGGATCGGAAATTCTTTTTTGGTTAAAAATCGATTGATATCCAGGAACGTCGGCATAGTCTTGTTTAAATCGTCGGCAACCTGCTATATAATTAAGTTAAATAAAAACAATGTTTAAAGTAATGTTTAACCTAGCACGTAGAACAAACCCTTAAAATATTCTTTTCACTTACTTATCTATAAATATCAATCGATTTTCATCGGGCATTCGGAACCCTAATCGGTAACAATGGCGAATCTTCTTCGGTATTGAGATAACGCAATATAGAACCAATATACTTATATTGGTAGTATGTCACACTTGGAAATGCTAAAAATACTTATTTTAGCACTATGTCACAATTGGAAATGCTCACCATGAAAATGGCAGCTGCCTTCATAATATTTATTAAATATTAATTAATACTAAAATGTAAATAAGGCAAATTTCAAGAGGCGCTTTAAATTTTTTATCGAAACCATGATAGATTTCACAGAAAATTCAAGTTCCCCTACGAATAAGCTATAAGTAAGACTAACAATTTGACAACAATAAGTTTGTTTTTCTACTATGGTTGACATGAATAGTATAAATACTATTCCTCAAGATGTTAAAAATATTTTCACAGAGCACAACAATGCGCGATACACTCACTTCGACTGTTCACAACATATGAGCTTATAGAAACATTTCTAGGCGCGTATTAATCTATTTTTTTACTATAATTTACTTATAGTGAGATTTATAGGAGTAATTGTATTGACGTAATTCAATTATAAGGGCAATATAGGCATATATGGCATTTCAGCGGTCTAATATAAATATGTTATAGGTAAAAGTAGACTTATAAAGTGGGCCCTTTTCGCAACTTATATGCGGATAAAAGCCTCATATAATCCTCGATAAATGATGGTTCTAGGATAGTTTAAAAACCACTTTTTGCTAGTTTGGGCCACATTAGCCGTAGAACCGGTGACCGTTGGGGTAGACGTGTTCTAAGTGGAGACCGCGAATCGGCAAACGTAAGGTTGGGCGCCCTCCGGTTAGGTGGAGCGACGATCTTCGCAGGGTGGCTGGTAGCAGCTGGATGAGAGTTGCCGACAATCGAGCTGAATGGCGTATAAATGGAGAGGCCTATGGCCAGGAGTGAACTGCTATAGGCTGATGATGATGACATAAAAAGATGTCAGTTGAGCCATATTAGCTGACCTGTTAGTCTAGTGGTTAGTGACCCTATCTGCTAAGACTGAGGTCGTGGGTTCGATTCCCACCCAGGACAAATCTTTGTGTGGTGAGCACAATCATTTGTTCTGTGTCTGGGCGTAATTTATCTATAATATGTATGTATTTAGAAATATTTATGTATATTTATCAGTTGTCTGGTTTCCATAGTACAGACTGCCTAGTTTGGAATTAGATAATGGTGTGTTGGTTGTCCTAAGATATTATAGAATGATGATATTGTAGATATTATACAATTACTGTCGTGGCAGAAAACACCGCTTGTTGGCTGTTCCAACTTGCCGTACTGTTGCGCACTCCAAGTCACCTATTCCTCGGACATTAGCAGCTACTAACGCTCTCCTGAACTCAAACACAGATATTGATATATTTGCAAATGAATGGAAGATGATACTGTCAGAATGTTTGAATTTTTGTGAGAAGAATGCATGACTGTGCTAAATGAATTGTGTCAAATAGTTTTATTATATGTCTAAATAGTGTAATTGGCTTCGGCCGTTCTATTTAAAATAAAAATAAATAAATAATAAATAAATAGATATTATTATATTTATGAAATTTGGACTTCTAGTTATTATACTGGCTTTCAATCTGGTGTCTAGGTGAAATAGATTTTAAGTTATAAACGGGTTAAAAGTGGCCCCAAATTGTTCATGTAATGTTAACGAGCAGTGGTGGCCCAGTGGTAACGGCCTCAACTTACGAGTAGTAAGTCGTGAGTTCAAACCCAAGCAGGCGCATTACTTTGTGTAAATTATTTCATCACCACTGCTCTCAAAATGGTGTAGGAAAACATCGTGAGGAAACCGGCATGTCCTAGAACCAAAAATTCGAAGACATGTGACATCTACCAACCCGCACTGGGCCCGCGTGGTGAATTATGGCCCACTCCCTGTCACCGAGAGTGTGCGAGCCTGTGTCCCAGCAGTGGGAACATTACAGGCTGATGATGATGATGATGATGATGATGATGAATGTTCATGACACAGGGCTGCTGCGTCGCCAGTTCCTTTTTCTTTGAACTTGGCTTGACTTGCTGCCGCGTGTCTAGCTACTGTGTGTCTCATTAACTGTAAAAGTAAATCGGTGCATTTCCTTCAAAAAATTTAAAAAACGAAGCGATCTCGCCGAGCTCGGCCTGTGGGGGGCAATGACTTTAATAAAAAAAAGTGAGCCGTCGCGGGACGCCTGGCAGATGTGGAACATTGAAATAATTCTGTAAAGACACACATCAAAAAATATTCACCAATCTAAAGGCTGACCTTGAGAAGTGTTGCTTAACCTGAAGAACCTGCGACACAAGGCAAAACAAAACTAAATGGCCACCCATCCAAAGGCTGACCTTGAGAAGTGTAGCTAAAACTAGCGAACCTGCGATACAAGGCAAAACAAAAACTACATGGTCACCCATCCAAAGGCTGACCTTGCAAAGTGCAGCTTAACCTAGCGAACCAGCGACACAAGGGAAAACAAATAAAATATTATATAAAGATAATATTTATAAAGATATTGGAACTGTTGCCTAAGTCCACTAATTTTCAATATAGGCGTCGGTGCGTCGCCACACTCGCCACGCCAAAATTTAGTTTTACCCTCGCCTATAGATGTTTCACATCAACAAGGAAAATAATATTAGGTATAACGAAGTCGACCCGATCGTTGGCGATGCGTTGTAGACTCCTTGGCGACGCGCGGTCTACTAGTGTTCGCCCAAGTGACTCAACCCAAATTTGGAGATAAACATAGATGTTGGAGCAGTGGCGATTTGTATAATGTGCACAGTCGATGAATGTATTCTTATACGCCTTTTGGAAGTTCATTTTTGTTTTGTCATAACTTATTAATTCTATTCTTATCTTGTACTATCTTGATAACATATGTGTTGCGAGAATATGAATATTTTTACATAATGAGCGCTGTATTATGCTCAAATATGACTGTGTGTAGGAATGTATCAGCGACGACACGACGCGCAACGCCTCGCGCCTCGCGTGTGCTCTGTTGACATATTCAGACGAGGCGGCGGGCGCGGGCGGGCGAGTGGGATGTGCCTCGTTGACACTTCGCATTAGCAATCAGCGGCGCTGTGTGACGCGCGAGTACCGGCGGCGACGGTGGCGGGGCGGCGTATGCTCGAACACACACAAGCGTTACTAGCCTGCTCTTAATAAACGTTTCTGTTTGCCAATGCTGAAACCAAATATAAAAAGTTACGTCGCGTGATTGCGTCGCGGACTGATCACTACTCTACCTGAGCATATCTCGAGGATGTCCTAGCAGTAGCACTGCTATCATTACTTCAACGTAACTGTAACGAAATGAAATGTTTATTTATGTAACTAGACTCTTTTACACCTCAATATTTTGTTGGTAAATATATCAAAACCTAGATGGCATCGGCGTTTTCTAGCTAACTATTCCCTCAGAAGAAATGCCAAAACAAACTCAAAGGTATCAAGGTCTCTTTTAAGTCCAAAGAATTTTATGTGAGGGGGCAGGGCCATTTCAGGAAAGATCTTTGTCACGCTTTTATATTAAGAATATTTAGAAATATTTAATTTTAGCATCATTAACAACTACAATCTTACAGAAAGTGGGAAAAAGAAATCTAGGTGTTAAGACTTTCGAGGAATGAGGTGATTACAGACACTAAACTATGATGAATTATGTAAAATATTTATAAATATTTTATGTTATAATGTACGTGATCTTTTCCACTGCCAAAATGATGTAAAATTACTTTTTATGAGAATCTAAAACAAGTTTTTCCTGAGGCACTTTACATGTTTTGCATTGCCATACGACACGCACTGGAGATATTTTATTACTACATGTGTTGTGTGCTAGACAAACGAAGGTCTTGAAACCGGTTACTTGAATTTCTCCAATCAAATCATCTAACACCAGCAGATTTAGCTGAACATCTGTATTTCGTCATCCTTGTCGTTAATAATACTCTCGCTATCTAAAGGAATATCTAAACAAGTACTCTGTGATATTTTATCTGTTAGCCGGTGCGAAATACTGTTACAAATACGATAAGACACTTATCGTTACATACATGAGTTTCACTAACCACTCGCAGCAGTCATGGTGGTTAGTGTCACTAACCACTATATTTTCGTTGTGAATACACAAAGAAAACACAAAAATAGCAGTATTTTGATGTGAAAACGTATAACATAGATATATAAAAACACACTGAGTAAAAAACATTGAAGAAAAAAGCGTATATACCTACCCATTTCACAGTTTCTTTTATCAAACTTGTGAATAAAAGTTCGTGTTAGACGCCAGGCCAAGGCCCCGGCCATAGGATTTTAATGAAGTGCGTGGAAGCGTGATAATCGTGGGCCTTGGGACTAGAGTGGCGCGAAAAACTGTCCGCCGAGTCTTTTGAATATTGTATTAATCAGCTCCGCGAGCTGATTAATACAATATTCAAAAGACTCACCTGATGGTAGAAACCTGGTTCTGGAGCCTACCTGGATTTATGTATGTAAATGAGTGTATATTGTATTGTGTAGTGAGTATTCAGCATCGCTGTCAGTATTCCAGGAAACAATCCACCGCTCCAATACGCCCTGCTACCAAAGGCATGCGGTCTCCAACACGCGGTTCAATCACTATCACATCAAAGTACTTCAATCAAACAAACTGAACCCGTATTATCTCGTCAAAAGAGGTTGGTTACACACAAAAACAATTGGATTAAGACAAATTGTCCACAAAAAAACGATTCAAAAGGATTAATATATTAACAAAGGTCGCGCAAGCAAAATTCGACCGACATTTTCAAAGACCAAACCAAAGAGAAAAATCAAACTGACAAGTGACAGATGTCACTCCGTTCGGTACGCTCCGTTAGACGCACAGATTAAATAAGTCAAACGGGATGGAACATCTACCCCCCCCGGACGGGCCTTCCCGTCCGCTAATCAATTGGCAATCTTGACTAGGTTGTGACCGCTCTCTTCACGACCGATCCGTCCACCAAAACCTCTGCAAAACGAGGAACCCCGTTGGTGCCAGCCACCAAATTGGGAATGCGCCCCCGGCGCCAATACAACGACTTAAGGTTGGCATCCTTAATCAGGACGAGGTCTCCAATTTTGGGCGGATGCGTTTTATCAGTCCACTTGACGCGCTGCTGGAGGATGTGCAAATACTCCAAGCTCCAACGCTTCCAAAAACTCTGAGCGAGCTGCTGCACCAACTAAAACCGCGATAGCCGAGTTTGGCTCACATCGACAAAAGGGTACTCGGGCAGGGCGACAAGTGGCAATCCAATCAAAAAATGGCCCGGGGTCAGGGCCTCCAAGACGTTCAGGTCCGAAGACAGCGGGCACAATGGACGCGAGTTCAATACAGCTTCAATGCGGCAAAATACCGTAGCTAACTCCTCAAAGGTGAGAACGGTGTCTCCTAACAATCTGCGCCAGAGTGCCTTTGCCGCTTTCACAGCGGCCTCAAAAATACCCCCCCAATGGGGGCAGGCTGGCAGGTCAAACATCCAAGTGACCCCTCAGCGAGCTAATTTGTTAGCAATGTCAACCTGGTTCTCAGCAAGGAAGGCGTATACCTCCTTCAAATAGTTACTTGTACCCTTGTAGTTAGTACCGCAATCAGACCTGATCAAAGTAGGTAACCCACGGCGAGACACAAATCTATCCAAAGTCGCCACAAAGGCCTCCGTCGAGAGGGAGGTTACCAACTCCAAGTGCACTGCCTTAGTTGACAGGCAGACAAACACACACAAATAAGCCTTAACAATTTTACTATTGCGAAGAGGAGACGTCTTCACCAAAAAGGGACCAGCAAAGTCCGTGCCGACGCCTGCAAAGGGTCTCGCCTCATTGACACGATCAGCCGGCAAGTCTCCCATCATTGGCTGCATAGTAGAGGCCTTAGTCCGGTAGCACGGCAAACAACGGAAGACGATGCTACGAATAGTACGACGGGCCGACAATATCCAAAACTCTCGCTGCAGAATGGCCAACAGCGCATTGCAACCGGCATGCGAGTTCTTAATGTGACGATCAGTCACCAACAATTTAACCAAATGGCCCTCCTTAGGCAACAAAAGGGGGTGACGGGCCCCATAAGGAAGGCTAGAGTGCCTCAACCATCCCCCATCACACAAAAGACCCGTATCGTCCAAAAAGGGGTTCAACTTACTAACGGCTCCTGACAATTTAGCCTTACCAGACTTCAAAGTTTCAATCTCCTTCTCAAAGTGTGCAGCCTGCACGGAGCGGACCCAAAGGAGGAGTGATTCCTGTCGCTCCTGAGGAGAGAGAACCGGTGACAGGCGTTTGTTCCCGGGATTCCTAGAATTATCCGCGGGCTTGATCCACGAGGTAACGTTCAACAATTTGTCGAGGGAGCTGTATCGATTCAACAAAAAATCAGGGTCAAACGGAGGGTCCTTCGTTCCAACAGCGACCACCTTGAGCCCGGGCAAAGGACCCGACATCAAGACTGGCGTTCGAGGCCAATCATCCTCGGGGTGAGTCAGCCAATCTGGTCCCCACCATAGGGGGTGAGTAATCAGGTGGGGTGCCATGCACCCACGTGAGGCCACGTCACCTGGGTTCAGATCTCCAGGCACGTGTCTCCAAATCAAAGGCGTTTCAGAATTTTGTATCTGGGACACTCGGTTCGCGACAAAGACCTCCAAAGAGTGGACGGACGTCTTCAACCAACACAAAACAATTGGACTGTCCGTCCAGGCGTAAGAAGCCCGAATGTCCACAGTTCCACCCAAAGTGTGAGCAACGTGGTTCAATAGACGCACTAGAAGCGCCGCCCCTGACAATTCTAACTTAGGGATGGTCAGAGCCGTCCGGAGGGGGGCGACCTTGCTCTTGGCCATGACCAGTGACAACTTCACCTGGCCTGTCGCGCTGATGGTGCGCAGATAAACAACAGCTGCATAACCGTGCAAAAACGCATCACAAAACCCATGAAGGGCAGCAGTGTAGCTCCCAGGGGGGAGGATAGCGCGGTGTAACACGACCTCGTTGACTGCGGGGAGTGCGGATACAAATTGGAGCCAATCTTCCAACAGGGTTTCCCGAAGTGGCTCGTCCCAACCAAGTTCCGCAGTCCAAAGGCGCTCAAGAAAACAATTTCGCCCAAAACAATACACAAACAAAACAATAGACAAAAGGCAACCCTGGGCTCCCGTGTCCAAAATGGCACGGACCACAACAGAGTCCCCCGTGGGCCCCAGACCCTGAACGATGTCGTTGGCAACAAAACCATGTCGATCTGAGGGGGTACCTTAGCGGGGCAGGCGCCAAGTTCTTAACAATGCCTGGGCGGCGACCGATCGCCGCACCCAGGCTCAAGTCTTTCCCGACGAGGATGGAGGTCAAATTCCTCGTCCGCGCGGTGTCCCGAGCCACGCGCCATCGCTGGAAGGGCATATCCCACCGGATGCCTGAATGGCGGGGGGCGTGTCTCCAACCGGGGACGTTCCGCCGCTGGAGGGGAGGGAAGGCGGTGCTGGTCTGGCCAGCGCTGCCTAGCAACAATTGCGTAATCGCCTTTACACGGGGAGACCAAATGGCGGTCGCGCGGCTCCCAATCAACTTGCGCGGGGAGTGGAGTGCGGTGCTCAAAATTGCGGGCCTCTCCCCAGTTCTGAACCGGCGAGCCAGAAGCCCGGTGACCAACTCCATGGTAACCCTCCGTGCGCGAACCTTCATCAGAGGCTGGTCTGCCAGCGTGGTTCACGCTAGCGCACAAAATGTCCAAATGGGACCCCCTACAAATTTTACAAGGGCGGGGGTTGGGGCAGTCCCGATGGAAGTGAGCCCCCAAACATGAGAAGCACAGGCGGCGTGCATTGGCAATTCGGCGGCGGGCACTCACGTGCAATTTCAAAAAGGCCGCGCAAGTTGCCATGCCATGCCCCGTGTCCCTACAAAACTCACAACCAGGACGACTCTGGGTGCCAGCAAAACGAGTGGCGGGGCGACTATCAACAGGCCCGCGAGCCCCAGTCCGTCCCTGGTCTCATGGCTGGGAAGACGGCTGGCGTGACTCAGTGGCAACGCCAGAGTTATCCACAAACCGACACTCATCCTCCAAAAATTTGACGAGGTCACCAAAACGGGGGAGATGTGTGACACTATCCCCACCATACTTTTGCTCGAAACGAGCCCTCAAATCGGCAGGAAGCCGTTGCAGCACAACATGCACCAAAAGGTAAGACCAATGGTCCACCGGCAACTCCAATCGCTTTAAAGCGTTGGTTGCTGCCACCAACGGGTTCAACAGGTCAGTACGCAATGCTGACAATCTTGTAATGACCGGTAACCCCAAAATCTGTTTGATATGAACATCAGCCAAACAACGTTTATTTTGGTACCGCCGGGTGAGTAGTTCCAAAGCGGTAGGGTAGGCTGAGTCAGTCACCGACAAATGCTGTACCAAGGCTCGGGCCTCACCTTCCAGGACCGACAACAAATAGGCCAACTTTTGGGTGGGTCTGAGGTCCAAGCGTGCATCAACCAAACTTTCAAAACGGTTTTGGAAACCCAACCAATGGTCCAAGCGACCGTCAAAGTGTGGCAGTTCCAAAGTAGGCAGTCTACTCAATAGTCCGGGACCTGAAACAACCGAGGTCTCCGGCTTGACCTGGACAGGTGTCCGGCTCTCTAATATTTCCATTTGTATGCCATTGCACATTCAAAACAATTCAAATAAACCAAACAAAAAAATAATTACATATCAAGGTTCAACAATAAATAACAAAGGAAATCCAAGCAAACAATCAAACCGCCAAACTTCCAAAACTCAAGAAATAACAAAATATTGGTTTCAATTCAATAGACAACAACAAACTTTCATTTCAATTTAAAACCAATGTCAACGTTCAAAAGTTCAATTTCAAATTCAATTTTAAAAAAAATGCCAATTTCAAATGTTAATTTCACAAACTACTATGTCAATGGTACAACAATAATAGACCTTTATTCCAATTTAAAACAATGTTAATGTTCAAAATGTCAATTTCTAATGTCAATTTTCACAAACAACCATGTCAATGGTACAAAACTCCTATATTTTAATGTCTTCCAGACATTCAATAGCAACAAAGGTCAGAACCTACAAGGGGTTATAACATAGCCCAATCCAATTAACTCTATTAGCATATGTAACCCGGCTGACTTTGGTAACATTAGTTACCCGTCTCAACAATTTAAAACAAATTAATTCAATTAAGCAAACAATCATAGTTAACAAATATGTACAGTGAATTACTATTTCCTTATAGAGACTGCCAAGTAATTAACACACTGTAAATTACCAATTTCTGTTGGTTGTACATCTTGTAACCACGCTCTGCTACCAAGAATGTTCGACGCCAGGCCAGGGCCTCACCATAGGATTTAATTATTATGTGGAAGCGCGATGGTGGGCCCTGGGTCAAGAGTGGCGTAGCGAACTGTCCGCCGTGCGCGGAGCTGATTAATACAATATTCAAAAGACTCACTTGATGGTAGAAACCTGGTTCTGGAGCCTACCTGGATTTATGTATGTAAATGAGTGTATATTGTATTGTGTAGTGACGCTGTCAGTATTCCTGGTACAATCCACCGCTCCAATACGCCCTGCTACCAAAGGCATGCGGTCTCCAAATCGGTCACTATAACCTAAAACCATTTCAATCAAAGTCCAAAGATACACCCGGTCTATTTCTTCAAAAGGGGTTGGTTACACACAAAACAAATGGGTCACGACAGATTGTCCACAAAACCGACCGGTTTAAACGGATTACTTTCAACAAAAGATCGCGTAAGGTCCAAACGGCGACGGACATTTTTCAAGACCCAACCAAAGAGAAAAATCAAACTGACAAGTGACAGATGTCACTCCGTTCGGTACGCTCCGTTAGACGCACAGATTAAACAAGTCAAACGGGACTGAACAGTTCGCTAACGCAATATTCAGTTTAACGCTAATAAACTGTCATTAATTCAATAAACCACCAACTGGTCGCTTCCTGTCAAGCATGTATCAAGCTTTTATGATGATCCAACCAATTGTCGCCACATGGCACAGAGTTTATTAGAAAAAATCGGAAAGAGGTGGTTAGTGACACTAACCACCAAGACTGAAAGAGTTAATAAAGAGCCTTTGCAACTTAGAGCTGACCTGACCCAACAGACGGCATGTATGTATCAGACATCGTGTAGCTCAACCTTATTTTATGGAGCTCATCGACCCCACACAAAATAAAAATATCACTACACGTCTCGTCATGTAAAAAGATCGCTGGCGGTGGAGCTGCGCCTAGGCGATTTATCGATCTATTAGGTGGTGTGAAGTGCAGCGCGGGGCAGCGGGCCACGCGCCGCATGTTTGCCGGTGCGCTATTATTTCGTCAGTTGGCCTTTGCTTTCCGCGCTGTGTCAACGTAACGTTCGTTATCAAAATACCATAGCAAAACAAAACAAAAGATGCCGAAATGATTTTACATAGAAATGTCAGAAAAATTGTTTATGACGTATATTGCTTATGAAGAGTTTTACTTGACTTTTTGTGTTTGACTTTTAGATGCGGGTTGATTGCAATGAAAGAAGTTAATTTACTGAAATTACTATTACTATTGTATTGTCTTAAAGGTACAATGAGCTTAATGAACTGCTGGTAGCCTAACGCGAACTGAACTGATTATTATGTGTGGAAATGAATATGTGACGCAAACTGCTGAATTGCAGAATGTTCGGTTGCACCGTACAAAGAGAGAGGCTGATAATAATGAAGTTGATAATTTAAAAAATTTATGAAATGGATCACAGAGGCAACAAAATTTTCCGATTCTACAGTGAGACGAATTGTAAAAGGTTCAAATGGCAAGAATGAAAGAATCAAACATAAACCAGTAACAGATATTGACAGCTTTGACAGGCTCACTTTTATCTACTCCACCTGTATTTTAATGTAACCTACATTCGTTGCAAATAAATGATTTGATTGATTGATTGATCAGGATAAAACAAATATTGAAGGGGGGTTCCCATACACAAACGTGATTTTTTGCCGATAATGGTACCCTTCGCGCGCGAGTCTGACTCGCACTTGGCCGGTTTTTTAACATTAACGGTTTTTTATTTTAACATTTCCTGAAACATTCAAAATAAATATCGTACAACTACTTAAATACACACTGTTCTACACATATTCGTTAACAGCATGTAGGATGATATCTGAGGCTTACAATATCTTTACGCTCTTTGTATATAAGTTGTGTAGGTAACAGCATCAATGAGCCAGCATGTTCTACTGAACGGACTACCAATCTGGTAGTTACTGAAATGAAACAAGAACTGATAACTTTTTAACCATGTTCTGTAATGCATAACATTTCAGTGTTGTTACAGTTCATGAATTACTCAATGTCAAGGTCTTTTAACCAATGTTCTGTAATGCATAACATTTCAGTGTTGTTACAGTTCATGAATTACTCAATGTCAAGGTCTTTTTAACCAATGTTCTGTAATGCATAACATTTCAGTGTTGTTACAGTTCATGAATTACTCAATGTCAAGGTCTTTTAACCAATGTTCTGTAATGCATAACATTTCAGTGTTGTTACAGTTCATGAATTACTCAATGTCAAGGTCTTTTCTCAACATACTTTGAATATTTTAAATTATAACAGTACAGGTTAACTGTGTCAGAATTTATTTGGACTTTTTGATTAATTAGATAAGTATTTATATTATCTTCATTCATATGTAAGAGGTTTTCTCTATGGTCTAACACTGAACAAACAATGCACTCTGATATCATAGCGTGTTGCTACTTACAGAAATGTGGATGCTTGAAAATTCGCAAAAAACAACTAATTAAGAGGTACATTTTAAGAATTTAAGATATTTTGCTTCATTTGACCATATCCAGTAATTAAATTTACCTACAACGTTTATAAAAGAGTGATGTGTCGCCGCGAGTTCGCAAATAAAAGCATATACATAATTAATAGTGTCAATTTTTAAATTGTTTGTGATATAAGCGGAGAGGTACGAGCCTACTCAACCGCTGCGGGGCGGGTGCGGGGCGAGCGCGGTGGGTTATCGGAGCGAGATGATTTAATGAGCGCGCTCACCGGAAGGCCGGACCGGCGGGCGACCGGCAGGTTTTATAACAACCTTCAGTGAAATAATAATACCGAGAAAGTTAAATAAGGAACTCGCAGCCACCACTGTGCCTAATAAAATTAAAGCTCACCCACGAACCAATACAACTCCCGTTCAAAGAGAATCCGCCTGACGTACGACAGTGTTCTCACTATTTGACACAGTGCTCATTGCTGTCTTATGAACACTCAACGTCTACCGGAGCTGTTCGCTACTCACTCCTCACGCATCGTCTCAAATCGTCCCGCGTCGTCGCGCGTGGTCTCGCGTCACTCTGACCCCGCCACATTCATTACTAATCCCGAATCAAAAGTCCGTTCCAATGCGCCACTACATATTGAGTAGGTGCGTATAACGCACTGAGCGACCTGTTCGTCCTCACATACAGACGTTTTAAAGGTACTTGCATAATATTAAAGGAATGCGAGCTCATTCTACAGAGCACAACTTAATAAGACTGTCATCGTATTTTACAAAGAATATTGTCCACCAACACAGTCACACATCTTGTACTGTGACTGAACCTTCCCTCATCTCTAGCTCATTGCGTCGGCAAATTTTTTTTTTAACTATCCCGTGTTAGCTGTGTCTTATAACAAAGGCTTGTGGCTAAGTATCAACAGCGGTAGGGGTGTACGGGTCGATCGTTCAGGTTAAGCTACGCTTGCCGCGGTTGGTCCGCGCAAGGGTGACCAACTTTACATACCAAGACCCTTCCGTGCCTCGGAATGCACGTTAAGCTGTTGGTCCCGGCTGTCTTTCCTAGATCTTAGACAGTCGTTACGGGTCGTCCGAAGCCCGAAAATCTGAAAACCAGTCTTACCAAGGGGTATCGTATTACCCAGTAACTAGGTTGTGGAGGTCAGATAGGCAGTCGCTCCATGTAAAATACTGGTACTCAGCTGCATCCGGTTCGACTGGAAGCCGACCCCAACATAGTTGGGAAAACACTAGGCAGATGATGATTTTCATCTGACTATTATTTATAAGACATACTCAGCCTTATTCATAAAAATCTCGCTAATCACTGATTACCCACTGTTTAGTTAAGCAAATGGATATCTCTTAAGTAATGATTAACTTTTCTTTATTCATAAACGCTAGTTAGCAGATGATTAGTTACGACACGAAATAAATAAATTATGCGTGCAGCACAGATTATAATCAATATAGTTGACTAAAAAACTGAATTAAGGGCCCACCTTGAAAGTGAATGATAGTAGGATGGGCGTGGCTTATGGCGGGTCAACCTAAAGTGGCCGGCCGCCACAAACTTATATCTGAACCGTTTATAGAGAATAGGAAAACCAGCGGCCAAAAGTTGAACTAATGACAGAAAATGTCTCGAAATAAAAAAACGTTACTAACTTAGCATAGCCTTGCTGTAAGCACTATTCCTGTCACTGTTGCACATCTGTCAAACCACAATAGCAAGGTAGAGACGGAAACATCTTAGAAAAAAGTACGTGAAAGTAGCATTAATTTAGTCAGTCTATGAAATTTTTGCACATAGCGTGCGAGTAGACAAATAATACAAATATTTAATTATAAGCAATAAAACTATCTTACAGCAAGAAATTATCTTCTTTATCTATACGTAATATTATAAATGCGAAACTAACTCTGTCTGTCTGTAACCCTTTCACGACTAAACCTTATTCGTTACCCATTAACCCTATTTATTCCGCGACTTCACCTGCGTCCGCGTAACGTAAGATTTACGCAGATGAAGTCGCGGGAAAAAGCTAGCTAATATTTATGTACGGATGTTGGGTTACACGAGATTGATTAACTCAACATAATTAAAAATATATAGTAAAAAATTTAAGTATTTATTAATTACTAGTGATCGCCCATTGGTCGAAATTCGACCGTGCTTCATTTGAATAGAAATACATTATTAAGTGAAAAAATATATATAGTAATAAATATAAAAAAAATATATGGTTAAAGGACAATGCTCAAGGATGTATGGAATCCCGTACCATGTTGCATCAAAATCAAACTTTGTTTTTTATATACTACATTGATCATATTAACTCCTACAAAAGTTCTTTTTGAAAAATAAACCCGGGTTTCAGAGTTATTTAGTAAAATCAAAATAACCTAAAAACTAGGTCTGTTTTGGTCGACGCTGCCAGCGACTTGTTTTATATCTACTTAGACACGTTATACACGGACGAATATTATTGTTCTAAAAACAGCGTAATACATATATAAGTTAGGAAGATTAACGAGTTATAGCAACGTCTAGCCCCACCACAGGGTTCGTGACTGAAACTCGTTTTTCTTTAATACGTTGAGTCTCACAGTTACCTGCTGGATACAAGTCACTATCTGCTTAAGCAGTCTTCCCGGTGGAGACTAAACTATAGCCTCCAGCCAGGCACATGTGACACTCAGTGATTTGACCGACCCTTATATTATCAACAGTGTGAACCGGTAACGTGGGTATAATTCTTGCCAAACTACTTGGCCGCCCTGAAGTTGGCTACAATGGCTGCGAAGTCGTAAATCTAATAAAAAAACAGCAGCCTATAATGTTCCCACTGTTGGGACACAGGCCTCTTAGTGAGAGGGAGCCGTAATCCACCACGCGGGCCCAGAGCGGTTTGGTAGATGTGACATGGCTTCAATTTTTTGGTTCTAAGACGTGCCGGTTTACTCATGATGTTTTCGTTCACCGTTTTGCGAGCTGTGGTGATGACATAATTTACACAAAGTATATCGCCTATTTGGGTTTGAACTCACGACGTACTACTCGTAAGTCGCGGCCGCTACCACTGGGCCGCCGCTACCACTGGGCCACAACTACTCACCAATACCAATAATACATTATCATAAATAAGGGTGATCAGTCAGACTGATAGGTAAGTGATAGAAAAATGAAACAAACAAGTTCATTTGGGTTTTTAATAGGGATCAAAGTCAAAAATATTTATTTAACAAAACTGTTACATAAATCATTCATCATACTCCTGAAAAAAATCATCTAAATCCGTTGCTGGCGAAGTTATGTCATTATACCGTCCCCAGCTCAAATACTATACTATCGTCATTACATGAGCACAGCAGCCCACTGTTCGCTTACCGACGAGGCGACTGCAGCAATAACCTACTATGGTTTCTAATGTGTTGGCCACAGCATCATCTCTGCTAATCAATAAATACATGTGATAAGTACGACTGTTGACATGTCTCGAATCAATCATACCTCTTAAGAGGTAATTATTAAGCCCTAAAATCAAAGGTACATCATCATCAATAGAATTATTCACCTCAACTGAATAAATACCAGTCCGACGGATGTGTTCCCTATAATAAGATCTAGCCTGCTTGAGTTGGTAGGTCTCAAGAGCTAACATAGTAAGCCATCTTAACGTCAATTATAGCTTAGGAATATTGAGATCTCCACATGGTCCAGCATCTGACAGACCTGGGCGATTGCAGTTGTACACATCACGACGTTGAACATCTCTTGTAGCTGACCTCCAGCAAGCAGCACATACTCTTTCCAATCTTGATATCTATAAAAATAACATGATTATACATGTAATACAAAACATTTCACAATGGGTTATAGACTTGATAAAAGTATTACTGTAATGTGATGTAACTAGGAATACATGATAATGATCAGGCAGTAATTGTGTCAAAATAGATAATAATTAGGTTTCATTTTTATGTTGCAACATAAATAAAAATATTTACCAAATGGAGCGGAATATTTCTAACTAAAATGTTTCTCTCTTGTCGATCTTGTCTTACAGGATATGGTCTAGTTGCACGTAGAATAGAATTGCCACAAGAACAACATAATTTTCCATGACCAAAAGCAGGCAAAAATAAACTTCCTTCACTGATTGTGTTTGCTCGATCTTGAAGCAGTCTCAAACACTCTGTACAAAGCACACATTCTGAAGACATCTGCAATTAAAACCATGAGTGAAAAAGTGTGCTTCTACCCTTTATGACGTTATCTATCTTCTGTAACATATTCAAAGAAATTACATCTACAAGTAATCAAGAGTAAAGCGTTTTTTGGCCTCAAACAGGTTGGTTTTTTTTTTTTGTTAATTAATTATTTGGATATTTCCTGTGCGAGTCCAAAAATGTTTTCATTCATTCTATAAAAATAATGTTTTGTAAGCTGGTACATTCATAAAAAGATTAGTCAGGAAATAGGTGCCTGACATTCATAAGTACCTATATATTCAAAGAGTAAAATAAGATCTGCTTACCTGAGTAGAAGTTATCCAAGACTGTAACAAGTTAATCATTGGAGTAGACGCTTGTTCTAATGTGTGTAGGTTTCTGGGTATCAAAAATGAACTATTGATACATCGCCGGTTTTGCCGGGTGACTGACGATGTCAGTCGGTCGACCAACTCGACATATTTGCACAATGAAATACTCACAAAAAAGTTCACAAAATACAAACAAGTTCTACTTTTCAAAACAATTCAATAATTATTCAATCTCAACTCATAAAAACACAGACGGTACTCGCTACTCGCTAGCGCAAACCACAGACTACAGAGTACATGCGCAAAATGTCAGATGCACAGATAACAAATCCATTCTGTTGCATTCTAGGTACATCTTTTTTACTAGTTGGGAACGGCTAATTAACCATAACAAAACCAGATAAAATAATGATAATCTTTTAAATAGATATTCTATTCTAGTTTTTTTTTTAAATTAATGTAGAATCAGCAGAGTATTATTTTTACAGTGAACAAGGCACTTTCAAAAATCATGGTTATGTTAATCATTTAACACGTGAAGTGAAACGGAACGTCATTTATAGGAAGTAAAACAATATCCATACTTTTAAACTTAAAAACAAATTCCCTGTTCAAAAACTAAATCCCCGACGTGTAACGTCGTAAAAAAATATGAAACTAATTATTCCAAAATTTTGGTCTTGATGCGTGAGACTTTTTGGTACCACTTTTGAGCATTCTCCTTTGACATTCAGTAACACTATAGACAGATAATATTAAAAACAAATATTCTCGATATGATCATAGATTTAAAAAATGAAATAGGTTATATATCTATAAAATTAATTTATTACCTATGGTTATACTTGACAATAATACAAACAAATAAGATCTGTATCTTTTACCTATGTTAACAAATAAATAAACTGAACTGAACTAAACTGACATTCAGTAAGACTATAGACCACAGATTTGGATCATAAGCAAAAGAATATCTATGCATGTGTGTATTATTAAATACACGGTAATTAATAGTAGTGTGTGTAACGTGTTATTTATTGAAAATAATGTATTCTTACGCATAATTAAAAAAAAAATATTAGCATTCGTCACTTATTCTCTGGATAAACTATACGTGTGCGAAATTCCATACTGCTCCGTCCACCCAATTTTCGTAAAAAGGAATCCAAAGTTTTCGCTTCACGTATTAATATATAGATTTACAACATGAAATTAAAAATAACGAATTAATCTTCTAGATGTCTATAAATAAAATATATGATGGTGTTTAACCGCTCGCTTGCTTCTGGCAACGATCGTTTCCAATACAAAATTCACTTGCTTGCCCTTGGCAATGATTGTTGCCAAAATTAAATTTCTATTAAACCATTTTAAACTCTATTCTAAAGTGCGTAAAGTCCTTCTAAAACGTTTTTAAACCGTAGACTAATAGATGATCTAACATCTGGACGCAAGTTTGCAACATCTTAAAACGAAATTTTATTTACAATTGAGAAGCAAAGTTTGAAGTAGCCATTTTGTGTTTTCTGTGCTCAGCGTCATTGTGTGCTCTAAGAAAAAATGCCGTAAGTATTCTAATTTTTTGGTTTTTACTAAAGTTAAGGTATCAAATTAATCTAGAAAAGCTATTCTATGATATTTTAATATTTTATTCAATGATACTTTAAATGAAATATGCTAAAATCAAAAGGAAGAATGCGTCTTTGTTGACGTTGTTTGTTTACGTATTTTAAAGTGGTAACTTGTCGTAATTACTTCAAACTGTGGAAAACTATGTGTGAAATAATATAGTTTAGACATAATTTCATCATAAAAGGTAAACTGGTCATAACGATATCTTGTAGATGTGCCGGATTACATGAATATTGGTGACAAGTGAGTACGTTGTATCGAAATATTGCTCTGGCAGCAATCGTTTCCAGAAAGCAAAGTAAGTTTTACTGTCAGGGTTGGCACATAACATGCGGCTTTTTTCACGTTTGTTTTATTTGTTTCATTATCTATGCCAAATAAATGGGAGAGGGCGCTGACTCCTGACATACAGGTACACCTAGTTCAGGAGTCAGAGGCTTCAAACAAGTTTCTGTAACTCATTATGTCAATAAAGAATTATTATTATTATTATTACATACATTTGGTTACCTTTTAGTCATAAGTTTAATGAATAATACTGAAACTGTTGCATATGTTTACTTAGGTATATTAAATTTTACCATCCATATTATCTGTCGAAGGAGACTGGATCCTGCGACAGGGTGTCCTAGTGCGGGATCCAGTAAGTATAGGAAACAATAAAACTTTATTATTATTTTATTTTTATGTTAACATATCTCGGGACCCGGTCCCGGACCTTTGGAAGGCATACGAGGTGTTGAAGCAAACTCGCAGAGGCCCCTTAGTTTTTTTTTATTTTTTTTATTATTATTATTTATTATTAAGAGTTGTCAGATTAAAATTACCTAATATTAATGAAATATATATATTTTTTACATTCTATGGTTTTTTTTTCAAACCCGGTATGTTAAATAAAGTCAGAGGCAACCCTAGCTTCTACAGCCGCCATTTTGCGATTCTTGATACTCCTTCCCGATTGTTGCGAGTTTTTAGAGTGAAAGTCGTCGTAAGTATTAGTTTTTATTTATTATAAATCTAACAATATTTAGTAGTTTTTTATCCATAAATATAAATAATAGGATTAGATCTTTTCATAACATGATTGAAACTGGTAAAATAAGAGCATAATGTCGTCGTAATTTTAGTTTGGAATCGCTATCTTTTTCTTAAAAAAAAAAATCTACCTTTGGGTTTTTTGTCATTTATCTCAGGATTTTATAGATTTATGGGAAAATTTTCATATTATTATTAAAGCTGTTAAACAGACCTTTCTCATCAAAGTAATATTTTTGTTCTATGTACTACAGTTTTTGTGTAAATCGGGTATGATTGTCCGTCTAGTTGTAGTGGTGAATTGTGCAACTGCGTGTAGATTCTTTTATTTATTTTATGCAGATTTTCTACCACTATCATTATTGTTTCTTGTTAAAAAGTACAAGTAAATATTCTAGTTTATAAAAATGATGAAAAAATATATAACTATCCCGCGATTTTGTTCACAATTTCACGTTATTAGACTGAAACCGGCAAAATATGCTCGACCTTAACTTTAGTCTCATTTAAAATAATAAACACACAACTCTTTTTAAAATAACAAAGGTAACTTTGTTCCTTAAACTTATCATCTACATAAAACAGTAAACAAAACTACGCTGGGCCACTCAGATCGGTTGTAAATCAAGTTATAACGAGGGCGGCCGCGTCGAGTGTATAGTGTCAAATTATGTGAGCAAAGTTCGACGGTTTTGTTGCAATCGAAAGCAAGCGAGCGGTTAAGAGATTAATAAACTTCAGTTTCGTTTCACCGATTACTATACATTTATTTGGTAAACAACAATTACAATATTTTACATAAACTTCGTCCATTACGTAATACTAGTTATGAGTATTTTTTTCACCTTGAAAACCAAAACCGATATTATTTCCGATATTTGTAACTATGTCTAGATTATATCTTTTTATTAACTCGTATGTATGTTTGTTCTTTTATTAACTTTATTTTTCATTACAGTTATTTTGGGGTTACAATATTTTACATAAACTTCGTCCATTACGTAATACTAGTTATGAGTATTTTTTTCACCCTGAAAACCAAAACCGATATTATTGCCGATATTTGTAACTATGTCTAGATTATATCTTTTTATTAACTCGTATGTATGTTTGTTCTTTTATTAACTTTATTTTTCATTACAGTTATTTTGGGGTTACAATATTTTACATAAACTTCGTCCATTACGTAATACTAGTTATGAGTATTTTTTTCACCCTGAAAACCAAAACCGATATTATTGCCGATATTTGTAACTATGTCTAGATTATATCTTTTTATTAACTCGTATGTATGTTTGTTCTTTTATTAACTTTATTTTTCATTACAGTTATTTTGGGGTTAGGTGTAATTCAGAGATGGAGTACACAAATAATTTCCTAAACAGTCTTCATAAGATTAGAGAAGTATGTTTAGTGTTATTCAAAACAGAGTAAAACACCATTGTTTTGATCATCCATAAAATCTTGTAGGAATGAAAAATTATAAATAGCCAATATGTTTTCAGAAAGCACTCTTGTAGACCTTTGATTAGATATCAATTAGATATCGAGAAGCAGTGGTGGCTCAGTGGCAACGGCTACTACTTACGAGTTCGAACCCGAGTAGGCGCTTTACTCTGTGTAAATTATTTCAACACCACTGCTCTCAAAACTGTGAAGGAAAACATCGTGAGTAAACCGGCATGTCTTAGAACCAAAAAATCGAAGACGTGTGACATCTACCAACCCGCACTGGACCCTCGTGGTGGATTATGTCCCACTCTCTCTCACCGAGAGGAGGCCTGTGTCCCAGCAGTGGGAACGTTATAGGCTGCTAATGATTATGTATCAAACACGGTACATATAGGGTTCGAAACAGCTAGGCCCGGCTTCAGGCCACGTGCCTCACAAGGATGGCTTCGTGAAGGTAGAGAGGAAGAAGAGGAAGAAGCTTCGTAGTCGGAACCAGTGTGGGACCGCGCTAGCAGGACTCAATATGCTGCTGCGTTCAGCTACACTAACGACGCAACGTCTATGTGTCCCGTCTACATTACACCACGAAGGTTGAGGAGATCGTGGAGTTTGTACGTGTTAAGTCCAACTGGACCTTGAGGGTCGAGAAGTTGCAACCGTGCCACAACACGAACTTCAAGTCATTCGTGGTGCGAGTTCCAACTCATCAAATCGAGACCTTCCTCAAGGAAAAGTTTTGGCCGAAGGGTGTCGTGTATCGGCGATTCCGCGGAAGGCTACGCGATACTACGCAGCGCAACACGTCGCCATCACTTCGGGTACAATAGTTATGTTTACGTGGTTTTTATTTGTATGTGATGTGGATGCGGATATTTGAAGGCTCACATCCACGGACGCGGATGCGGATCTTAAGATTTATTATAAGAAACTATGTAAGTGGAGAAATTAAATAATAAGAGAGTAATTATTAATATTTTAATCAAATATTTAGTAATTAAAGTTGCAAATTAGAGCATTATATTTAATAAATAGTAAAACTACCGCCTTTTCGGGGTTTAGTCTGTTACGCATAGGCTTATAAATTAAACCCGCACTACTAAGCAATTGTTCGCTAGGAACATTGGCTGGTGGTGTCGATAAAAATCTACGTGCTATTGGTGATAATAGTTTCAATTCTTCTCGATTATTACAGCACTATGCTGTGTATATTCACAATTTTACAATACACTCGAAAACTTAAAAGTTTATACGAAAAGCGCAAGTAAACAACACCTTACGACTGACTTACTTACCAAAACAAATGATAAACATTACACAATAAAAAGCCTTCGTATCTTTTCACCGGGCGAAATCTTCGCTCCTATTGGCCAATGATCACGTGCGTACGGCTCGCGCCAGTCACCGGCCACGTCAATTTTCTGTCTTGTCTTGATCTGTGCAACATCTGCATCCGCATGAATATCCGCAAAAAATATTACGGATGCGGATGCGGATGCGGATGTCCAAATCAATGCGGAAGCTCAGCATTTGCGGATGCGGATGCGAATATTCGCAACATCCCTAGTCTGTATGGTATTATGATTTGGGTCTTTGTAGCCCGAAATAAACTGATTTGATTGATTGATTGATATATGGAATTAAAATTTATATTTTCAATAAAACTTCACATCTGCTATAAATGATAAATGATTTTATTTCTGTAAGTAGGTTTGTACAAACACTTTTACATGCCAATGATATTTTTTTAAACTAGTTCAGCGTTTTACACAGCCTGTTTAAATCATTACCCTTCTTTGGGCTGCTGTCAAGTAAAACCTCACCTTTTTACAATTCTAATGCTACTCCATTCATTCGTTGTGCTCTTGCATTTGAAGTGACAGTACTTTTTTTTTTTTTTTTTTTTCAGGATGGGAAATCATCTAATGACTTCTCCCGCTCTGGGCGGAGCGGGAGGGCGTGTCAGACTTTTACTGACTAAAACCCACCCGTGTTCCATCAGTTGCCCATGTGCCAGGGTCACGGTATCTCTTTCGAACAATCACGCGACCCCGGCAGGCATCGGTCCTAGTAGACCCCTACACTGCTGCTGACATCTCTTTGAGGCGCGCGTGGAACACTGCGCGCCGTCGACCCGAGCCTGGTCCTTACCGGGCGGCGAGCTACCCATTGCTCGCCACCCGCAAGCTCGCGCCTACGGTGGCCGGGAGTCCGCAATCGACTCCCGACGCCCGGGGCGTCTCCTCCTGCGGCGGCTAGGGGCGTGAGGGCGCAGAGACTGCCACTCCCTCACGCGCCCCGCCTCCTCCTTCGCGAGCATTACTGCTTCGCAGAAGGAGGTGACGGCTTCCCATTCCCTCTCGCTCCGTACCATGGCTCGCACCAGGGCCGGACGCGAGAGGTCGCCGCCGCCGATCGCCTCCACGAGGACACGGCGGTGCTCCGCCCAGGCAGGGCACACCTCCACCGTATGCTCCACCGTGTCCTCCAGACGATCCTCGCAATGGAAACACCCGGACGTATCCTCCCGCTTTATCCTGAACAGGAACCCACCGAAGCACCCATGCCCGGTGAGAACCTGCGTCAGGCGGAAGGTGAGGACGCCGTGACGCCTCTCTATCCACTCCTCAAAGAGGGGACTTACCGCCGCAATAGTGGCATGCCCAGCACTGGGTTGCGACAATCGTACCCGCCATGTCGCCATGAGATCACACCGGAGCTCTGTCCGCCGTGCCGCGATTTGTCGCGGCAGCGGAGTTTCGCCCCGGCGTTTCGCCTCCTCGCGCCACTCCCACATGTGCGCGAGGACCTTTGCCTCCAGATCCCATGGCGGCACTCCGGCAAGGAGGCTCGCCGCCTCGCACGAGACCGTGCGGTATCCCCGGATTAACCGGATGGCCATGACCCTCTGGGCCGCAAACAACCGGCGCGCTGGGCGCAGCCTCAATGAGGGCGCCCACACCGGTGCCCCGTAGAGGGCCATGGACCGCACGATCCCCGTGTAGAGCCTCCGGCAGGAGGCGTTTGGACCCCCCAGATTGGGCAGGAGCCGCTTTAATGCAGCCCCAGCCCGCTCCAGTCTGGGAGCCAAACGTCGAAAATGCTCAACGAAGTTCCACCGGCTGTCGAGGACAAGTCCCAGGTACTTCATCGTCGACTCGACGCCGATGTGAACCCCTCCTACCGTAAGTTGGGAACCCGCAGGTGGCGCGTTCCGAGGACCATGAAAACCCATGGCCTCGGACTTGTGCAATGCCACCTCGAGTCCCAATTGCCGGATCCTATCGACGATTGTCGCAACCCCGCGTGTCATTAATTCGGCCGCCGCCTCGTACGACCTCCCCTGCGCAAGGACCAGCGTGTCGTCAGCGTAGCAAACTACGCTGACGCCGCTAGGGAGGTCGGCGCGCAGCACCCAGTCGTAACCGATGTCCCACAGATGCGGCCCCAGGACCGATCCCTGTGGGACACCGCACGACATCTCTCGCCGGTTCCATTCCCCTTCGTGACCGGGGTAGATGACGGCCCTATCCGTCAGATAGGCCTCGACCACGCGACAGAGGTAGGTCGGCATCCGGTGATACCGGAGTGCCTCCCTAATGCAACTCCAGGGCAGGGTGTTGAAGGCATTGGCGATGTCTAGAGACACCGCCAAGACGACCCCACCCCGGGCCACTGCATCCCCCGTCGTGAGGGCTCGCACGCGCATGATGGCGTCCACCGTTGAGCGCCCCTTGCGGAAGCCGTACTGGCCGTCCGACAAGTCCGGCCCCTCCCGCACCAGCCACCCGACGAGGCGGTCTGCAATCACTCTTTCAAAGAGCTTGCCCACCTCGTCGAGTAGCACGATGGGCCGGTAAGCGGACGGAGAGTCCGCTGGGCGCCCAGGCTTCTTAATGAGGACCAGTTTCCCCGTCTTCCAACGAAGTGGGAACTGGCCCCTCTCCAAGCATGCGCTAAGGAGCCCCCTGAGTCGAGGCCCGAGAGCCTCTGAGGCCAGGACCCATGCTTTGCCAGGCAAGCCGTCGGGTCCTGGGGCGGTATTCTTGGCATTAAGCCTTCGTACCGCCACCCTCATCTCTGCCTCGGTCACTTCTGGAACACCGTCGTCGTCGTCAGTGGTGTGGTCCGCATCGGGCACCGCAGTAGGCGGAGCCATGGGTGGGGGACTATGTTCCCCTCGCGAAGGGAACAGAGCGCTCACCACGCCCTCCACGAGTTGGGGCCGGAGACTCTGAGTTAGCGGAGGAGCCCATGGGCGGAGTTTCTCCCGGACGGCCTTGTAGGGCCGTCCCCATGGGTCCCTGTTCAGAGTCTCCAGCGACTCCTTGCGGGCCAGTCCTCTGGCCCGCAGGATCTCCTCTTGGAGGGCGGTCTTCGCCGCTCTGTACCCCTCATATAGCTCCGCCTGAATGGCTTCCGTATCCGGAGGTCGGATACGGAGCCTGCGGTGCCTGGTGTACCGGCGTCGTGCCGCAACGCACGCTTCGCGCAACGCTGTCAGCTGCGGCGACCACCAGTACACCTGGCGCCAAGCCCGTCCTGGCTGGACTCGGGGCATAGCCACGTCACAGATCTCGGACATGGCCTCCCGGAACCACTCGGCCTCGTCGTTGGTGTCAGCAGGCCTGTCCGGTGGTGACACCCAAGCCTGCACGATCGAGGCTTCCAGGAGAAGCTCCCGGTCCAGCTTCTTCAGCGCCCACCGCGGACCACTCGGGGTCTGCCGGATCGGCGCGCTCGAGGTCTGGGCGGAGACGTCAAATCGGATGTACCGATGGTCGGAATACGTCTCCACCCCCTCCATGACGCGGCAATCAATAACCTGCGGTGACAGAGCGGGGCTGGCAAACGAAATGTCCACCACTGAGTCGCCCCGCATCCGTACACACGTAGGTACAGAACCCCGGTTTAGGACGACCAGGCCTGTCTCCAGAGCCCAGTCCTCCACCATCCTGCCCCGTGTGTCCGTATACCGGGAACCCCAAGCCAAATTCTTGGCGTTGAAGTCCCCGAGTACGAGCACGGGAAGGGGACGGAACCCGACGACGACGACTCTCAACTCCGCAAGGGAGTTGTGGAACTCGGCGAGAGTTCGGCTCGGGGAGAAGTATACTCCCACCACTACAATCTCCCCGAACCGTGCTGCTACGCAACCCCGTCCCCTCTTGACGGCCTCGAGGGTCGGGGTTCCGGCGGCGGCCGATGAAATGAGGGTCACTGAGCCGCTCAGGTCCTCCACCCAGTCATCCCTGGGCGGGACAAAGTACGGCTCAGCGACCACAGCGATGTTAATCGACCACTGCGCCATGCTCTGGAGTAACAGATCCTGAGCGGAGGCGCAGTGGTTGATATTCGCTTGGAGGAGGCGTGTGACGTATAGATATATTGTTGACATACTTCAAACCCAAAAACAAATTATATATTTTATTAAAACTTATAATAATCATTCATTTAGAAATAATCTAAATGAATGATTATTATAAGTTTTTGGGATAAAACAGACGTTCTTCTCTAGAAAATAAGGTGTTTACTCAATATTATTTTACAAAGTGAGAATAGATTGTTGCTGTAATGTTTTAGTGAAGGTGGTGAATTCGATTTATTGTTATCATCATCTTATTGGTATTTCATTCTTGCAAAATGAATAAATTAATTGCCCTGTGCAGGCACTCCTAACCTTGAAGGTACTGTTCAGTTTTGGTTTATGGTTCTTCCCATTTTCATACATAATTTAGGTCGTCTCTAAATGGTAATAGAAAAAGAATGTTATATTGTTCACAGTCACAAAAATAGACACATATACAGTCGAAATACAAAGTTATTTGGAAAGCCAACACTTATTATATTAAATAATTACTGCAAAATGCTTAACTACTACCTTTTTCTGTGAACACAAATATTTAAAAAACGTAATTTTGATCGCACCGATATGTAAAAAAGTGACATAGGTTCGTCGTCGTCGTCCGCTAACCTTAAACTGACCAAATTAATGTTAAAAAGCCGTAGCCGATAATACAATTATAGCTATGTATTTGCATGTCCCCTAAGCTTGTTTAAATGAATATACTCTTTTAAAAACATAGGTACTTGTGTCTATTCTATATTACTTCCAATTGCTTATGCACTGGGGTTTCTGTGTATTTTAATAAAATTAAAAAATCTTTTTACAGTTGAAAGTTTGACGAAGCACCAATACTATATAACCTCGGAAAGACGGCGAGGGCGCAGATCATGCTACGTGAATAAGATGAGGAATGAGAGTGCGATGAGAATAGAATAGCACCCATACATATGTTACGGAGGAAGAATAATTGAAAATAAAAAATATGAATTTATAACAAAAATGTAGCTTTATTAAAATAAACGTAATTGTTGCTTGGCTAACTAACATGGCTACTCTGCATTTCATTTCGTAGGCGATCAAGTGCAGTGTCATCCAACATATGATTACGCTGGATGACCCGCACCTGATCCGATAGTCGTTGGGTTGAAACGTTGACGGTTGGCACCTGAAAAACAGAGAGCATCCGAACACAGTACGCAGTCAGATTGTTTCCCCCCTCTGTAGCCCCATAGTATGAGCGCATGGCATTCTCATTGATAGATCTTGTCCATCTCATGCGCTGGCCAACACTAGCAAAAGACAGAAATGTTTGGAAAAGGGAGAGGGAGGCCTTTGCCCTGCAGTGGGACAATATAGGCTAGTAAGATTAGATAGATAGAATTGTTGCTTATGAAATGTCTCTTGTTATTTGAGCAAGACTGCCACAACATGCTTTTCTTCAGTTCTGTGCCTTGGAACTGGCGTCAAAGAATGTGAGGGGCCTAAAACCTACTGAGCCTCCTCCTGTTTGAGCTTTCCCTAAAAATCCTTTATCACGTTTACTTCGCATGAAGAATATGTACCTAATATGGACTTATTCTCATAGCAGATGTAAACAAGCCTTGTAGGTCTTCCTCCGTCTATTTCCCATCGGCGCGTAGCGTTTCAAAACTATTTAATTCTCCTGTAGGTACTATTCCGAAATCCCGTAAATATTGTTGAAATCAATATTTACTAAGACATAATTAGATATTAGGGACAAAATAACCTTGAAGCACACAATAATCCTATTGAACCGATCAGCTGATTCAAACCCATCAAAAACATAAATGTGAAATGAGAGCCAAGTTCAATATATGCCTTGGTTGTTGACTTCAACGACAAAAGAAGTGAGATCTAAATGGGTGCCAAGTTCAATGGTCGGTCCTGAAATGTATTTATAACTACATAAAAAATTATTTCTTTTTGTAACTTAGGATAATATATTGTAGCTAAAGATCTGACTTGGCTAGTTTTCATATACGAATTATATTATTATAGCCTTTGCAAGTTCTAAACCTGTTACTTGTCGGTTCTTATTTTATTATTCCGAAAATTTGGCTTGCTGGTAGAAACTAGCCATCGAACAAAATAATTCGTATGTGAGAACTAGCCAAGTCAGACCTTTAGCTTCAATATATTATCCTAAGTTACAAAAAGAAATATTTTTTTTTATGTAGTTATAAATACATTTCAGGACCGACCATTGAACTTGGCACCCATTTAGATCTCACTTCTTTTGTCGTTGAAGTCAACAACCAAGGCATATACTGAACTTGGCTCTCATTTCACATTTATGTTTTTGATGGGATATCATTACTTTTTGTACATAAATTATTAGTAGGTACTTATTTAGTTTTAGTTAGTTTTTGTTATAAGTGTTCCTAGTAGAAACATTAAGTGAAAAATTATAATAAAATGATCAAATTTACCAGTTTCTGATTTATTCCTGTGTATACACATAATTACCTACCTGCATGCCAAATTTGAACTTTCTAGGTCATCTGGAACTGGGTTAGAGTTTTGATCTATAGGTCAGTCAGTGATAAAAATGACGATTTTTGGACGTTATTATCTAAATAACCGTTTGAGATGTGTTTATGAAATTTGGAGCACATATGTATCTCGCAAGTCTCACTATATGAGCCAAATTTGAAACGTTTATGTGAAATGGTTTTTGAGTTATGAGGGGGTCAAAAGTGGCTCCAAATGGTTCGTGTAATATTACACACGGTGCTGCTCGCCAGTTATGTTACTTGAACTTGGCTTGACACGCTACCGCGTGTCTAGATAAAATCCGCCATCTTGCCTCTTAGCATCCTCATAACAAGCTACCAGTGGTGTTTAACTTTGACAGCTTTTAATCAAATAGTTAGCGACTACTTAGCGCTAAATAGCGTTTACGAATAAGAATTTCACTAATCAGTTGCTTAGCAATTAATTAAAATTTAAGAGGCGTTTATGAATAAGACTATGTTTACACGTTGATAACGAGTACCTAAGTAGGTATTATAAAATACAGGCGTCAGTGTTGCGAACTGATGTACTGTACTGTACTGATTGCGTCTCATAGAGCGACGTGAATGGGTCTCGTCCTCTCGTGGAACGGTTCCGTGTCACTGTCACAGAGATTGAATTAACGCGTTGTAAGCCGATAAAAATTAAAGTAGCGGCGTGTAATATTGTACAGCGGCGGGGACAGCCAATTTAACGGCTGAAGTGGCGCGCGGGGCGGACTGGCGGTGGAAAGGCGGTGAGGGAGCGGGGGGGGGGAGCTTACCACTGCCCGGAGCCGCGATATTTAGATAATTTCACGCGCCACTTGAGCGGCTCAAAGAGCGCGCGGCGTCTGCTGGCGACATGCCACCGCCACACGCCGCCACAGCCGCCACACGCCCTCATCATAATAAGAATAAGAATAAATTTATTTAGACAAGTTTACATTCAAATCGATTGAATTCCCGGACCTCACACTAGGATTCCCTGTGTTGTGAGATCCAGGCTACTTCGTTCCGTTTACATTTTTGTAGATTTACACTATTTAACTTAATAATAGGTACTTACATTATTTAACTTAAAAATAGGTACATACATTCTTTAACTTAATAATAGGCATAAAAAATAATGAAAGAGTACAGTACATTGTGGTTTAATTTGTGTCAGTTGTGTTGGTGCTTATGATATATTGTAGGTACGTAAGTGAGTAAGTGACAATGTGTATGATGTGTGAACTGTGGGTTTTAACTTAGACCAAAAAACCACCATCATAAAGACACTGGCGATCGTTTACTTACTAAACTGCCTCTAGTATGACTTGTCCGCGGGTGCGAACAGCGGTCTGCGCGGGTCGTCGAGTAGACCCGCACGACGCAGTGCTGACTGCGGTCGCATCGGGTACCCGCACTCGCGTGCTTCAGCCGGTTGTGGTCTTAAAACTGATAAATGACAAACATACCGAATGATGTTCTTCAGAAAGGTCAGGTGCAAAGTACTCACCACGGGCGTGCGTGTTCGATCAGACGTATCAACGTAAACGAGGCAAAAAGGGTATGCGAGGATCGTAGTAGGTGGCTTTCTGTAGATTCTGTTTACCGCCAAGGGAAGAAGGCAGGATGTATGCATGTATACTGAAGTAATAGCTACTAAGGTCAGCAGCCTATACCACGATGCATTCCTTACGATTACCTATCATAAGTTCGAAAAATATTTGACCGAATTTCATTTCCTCTAAGGGTCGGTTCACATCAGATGGAAGATGCGTCGAGCGTATTATCGGTCGCGTCTGTACGGTCTAATAGTGTGTTTTCATATCTGACGGAAGATGCGTCGGGCGTAATTTTGTACTTCCGTGATAAATCGTTCTGTATCAAACATTTTCAATGCAAGAAAACTTTGAACGGTCTGTACACAAACGATCTCCGCTGATGTTACGCCTAGTCTGAATGCATCAGTCAAAATACACGTGGCGGAACGTTGCCGCTCTTTACGTCGGCCGACAATGCGTTAACGGAAACGGAACAGACGCTGTACGCTCGACGCACTAACGCATCATCGGTTAAGTGTGAAAGGTTGAATTTTTTCGCAAATAATTGTCTGTTCTGGCGTTACGCGACCGATAATACGCGACGCATCTTCCGTCAGATGTGAACCGACCCTTAAACTTTTCAATTAGTACCTACGTTTCGTTTTTAGGGTTCCGTTGCCAAATGGCAAAAAACGGAACCCTCTTAGATTCGTCATGTCTGTCTGTCTGTTTGTCCGTCAGTCCGTCAGTATGTCACAGCCACTTTTTTCCGAAACTATAAGAGCTATGCTGTTGAAATTTTGCAAGTAGATGTATTCTGTGAACCACATTAAGTTTTTCACTCAAAAATATAAAAAAAAACAATAAATTTTGTGGTTCCCCATACTTTTATTTTTTTTCATCAAACCCACACGTGTGGGGTATCTATGGATAGGTCTTCAAAAATGGTATTGAGGTTTCTAAGATCATTTTTTTCTAAACTGAAAACTTTTCATGTCCCCCCCCCCCTCGTAACTTCTAAAATAAGAGAATGATAAAACTAAAAACAATATATGATGTACATAACCATGTAAACTTCCACCGAAAATTGGTTTGAACGAGATCTAGTTTTTTTTTTTTAATACGTTATAAATCGTAAACCGCAATTTACCTTTCATTCAATCAACTCAAATATAAAAATTAAAAAAAAAAACATTTAATTTCATAAACATAAGCCTTATGCATAAACCGTGAATATCTACAGGCTTGTACGGAACCCTCGGTGCGCGAGTCTGACTCGCACTTGTCTGTCTGTCTGTTTGTCCGTCAGTCCGTCAGTATGTCACAGCCACTTTTTTCCGAAACTATAAGAGCTATGCTGTTGAAATTTTGCAAGTAGATGTATTCTGTGAACCACATTAAGTTTTTCACTCAAAAATATAAAAAAAACAATAAATTTTGTGGTTCCCCATACTTTTATTTTTTTTCATCAAACCCACACGTGTGGGGTATCTATGGATAGGTCTTCAAAAATGGTATTGAGGTTTCTAAGATCATTTTTTTCTAAACTGAAAACTTTTCATGTCCCCCCCCCCCCCCCTCGTAACTTCTAAAATAAGAGAATGATAAAACTAAAAACAATATATGATGTACATAACCATGTAAACTTCCACCGAAAATTGGTTTGAACGAGATCTAGTATTTTTTTTTTAATACGTTATAAATCGTAAACCGCAATTTACCTTTCATTCAATCAACTCAAATATAAAAATTAAAAAAAAAACATTTAATTTCATAAACATAAGCCTTATGCATAAACCGTGAATATCTACAGGCTTGTACGGAACCCTCGGTGCGCGAGTCTGACTCGCACTTGGCCGGTTTTTAGTGTTCCGTACCTCAAAAGGAAAAACGGAACCCTACAGGATCACTTTGTTGTCCGTCTGTTTGTCTGTCTGTCAAGACCCTTTATCTGGAGAACGCGTGGAGGTATCGAGTAGAAATTAAAACGATATACTCAAGTCTAATGTCTCATGAAGCTGTGAAAAAACCAAACTTCTAAGTTAACTTACAAAAAAAGATACGGCCGTTTATGCCGCAAAAACGTATGTTTCGACACTCTCAAGGGAATTAAAATGTATAGGGTTTTTCCCTTTGACCTAGAACTATGAAATTTGGCAAGTAATACCGTCTTATACTAAATTATAGGAAAATCTGAAAACTATTCATTTGTAACTAAATCTTAAGAAATTTATATATGATATAAAGAACAATTTTTAATAATATGTTCCTACTTTGTACGGAACCCTCGGTGGGCGAATCCGACACGCACTTGTTCGGATTTTTACTACATTGAAGTCACATCTGCCACTGTATCAGTTCATCTATTATCAATTTGTTCCAAGTACACATATTTGTTCGAAGCATTATGTTTCAGAACATCCATTATACCACTGTTTTAATTGGTCCCAGTAAGAAACATGCAAACAAGGATGCTTGCTTCAAGCATTCAGCGTACAAGCAGGCATACAGCATTGCTTGTAGCAAACATGCATGCAGCATGCAAGCAGGCATGCAACATACAGCAAGCTTTGTTTCTGCCAAGGTCCCGGCGCTACGAGGGTTGGGCGGCCCCACCGAGCTTATTGTCGCAGATGGTTTTAACGTTCACCACCGCAGCTTCGGCTAGCTAGCCTCAGCCGCGGCAGCGGTCCTTCCAACAGGGGTAGGGCAGACAAGACTGCGTGAAATCGGTTTTGCAGCGATTCATTTCTCACAAAATGTTGTGGCACAACATATTGACTTTTTATGACACTATTTTAATTTAATATTGAAAATGCTACCAAGTAACCGGCTATATATTTGTGACCGAATGATATTCCGTAAAATGTTGTTTGGGTGTGGTGAAAATATGGCAAGTAAATAATTTGGTAAATGAAAAAAGTTCAAAAGAGACTTCGGCCAATAGCAAAAAGTTATTTTATAAATCGGCGAAATATATTCCGATAATACATATGACACAGGATACTTCGATGATTTAAAATATGTCAAATAATGCATATATAGCAAAAAACAAGTCGGTCAATAGTTTTCGGTCAAACGGAATTCGAACAAAAAACATTCGGAAAAGTGATCGGATCCCATTCCTTACTTTGTCACGGACGACTTCGCAGCTTATCATTCTTAATGTGCTTCTTGTACAAATGAGCTAATATCTTTACATCGTTCCATCAGTTCAGTCCCGCCGAGACGAGAGTCACGTAGGTACAGCACGAGGCAAACTCTACATGATGATCTACCATCAAATAAACCATCTTCAATAGTTGCGAAGCTGACATAAGTATCCAGTTCATTCATTCATTATAATACATAGGTACAATTATAATTATTGATATCTATGTTGGTTGCAGGTATACAGGAACCCGGCGGCGTGGAGTCCGGAACATGCTCGTACCCTCTTACGGTTCATTTCCGTCTGACATACGATCCGTTTATTTCGCCTTTTAGATTTTTAGCAAATCGTTGAATCAGCGCAAGCGGCTGTATGCGGCGTTGGGCCATATAGCGCGCGACTACTAGCGGTCCGTCATCGTCAGAACATTGTTTATTTTGCTTCTAAAGTGCTTCATGACCATTAATAACATAAGATCTTGATGGATGTGTCGCAGATTGATTATTATCGAAACCGCTGTTGTACAAAACCGCTAGAACTGAGCTGAACAACGTTCAGCTGGATTGTCATTGCGTTACGTTTAACACAACGGCTACCCACGCTTAAAGGTTATGTATAATGGCTTGTCTTTTTTTTTGTGAGGAAATTATGAAATGACGTCTCCCGCTCTGAGTGAAGTGGAAGGGCGTGTCAGACTTTTACTGACTAAAACCCACCCGTGTTCCTTCAGTTACCTATATGCCAGGGCCACGGTAACTCTTTCAAACAAATCTCGCGACCCTGGCAGGATAATGGCTTATATGCAGTCACAATAAGCGTTTTGGGATGGCTCCTAACGCCGAATCGGACGCAGTTGTTAAGCAAGGGCACCCTGTACCCTGAGGTAAATTTAACTGTGACAGTCCATCTGCGCGTGAGTGGAACCCGCGGCACGTAGCACAGCAACCTTGTGTTCAGCCGTACTGCTGAGCCACTGCGTGCTCTCAAACTTCACAAAGCGTAATGTTGAGCTATACGCCTTAGTGCGTATAGCTCAACATTACGTTTTGTGAAGTTTACAATACAGTACGTAGCGCGTACTATTGTACGCCGTTCGCCACATGCATGCACTCCTTAGCTCTCTCAACCGACTCATCCCCGGCCTGCATCAGCGCCCGATTTGGTGCCGTGCCATCCTTGCGCGCCACCTTATTTATACTCACTAGTATCACACGAGCTATGCAACGTTACCCACACACTCACTGTTTCGGACCGAACACTTTGTTACTCTATGCGCCTTCGGAACTCGCCGCCCGAACGGAATGACATCTGACTTGACAGTTTGATTTTGACACTTGACGCTTCCTCTTGGTTTTTGGTGGGAAAAAAAAGGGGAACACGTCGCCGCTTGGTATCTCGCGATCTTTTGTAAAGTAATCCCTTACCCCGGTCGTTTTGGTGACAATAGGTCATGACCCAGTTGTTTGTGTTAATAACCCCTATCTTGGTGAAATAATAAGGGCTGAATTTGGATATTTCTTGACATTGAAGAACTTTGGAGGTTAAGTGATTTGAAGACCGCATGCTGTGATTGCCTCCAGCCTTGTTGCAGCGGATTGTAACCTGAAGAATACTCGTAACGTCACAACACGATACATATACACTCACTTACATACATAACTCCAGGTAACCCCAGAAGCAGTGTCCTTCAACCACCAGGTAAGTTCTTTTGTTGTATTATAGGTGAGTCATTTGTTAATTGTATTGCGTCTTGCTATGAATTGTACTTGTATTGTCTGCTCCGCGTACGGCGGACTAGTTTCGCTAGCCACTCTTGTCTCTAGAGCCCCACGATTATCACACTTCCACTGCGCATTTGAAATCGTATTGTGAGGTCTAGTCTGGCAGCGTAAACTCACACTTCACAGCGCGCCGGCGGGCGCGGGCGTTACATTTGGTTTTAAAATCAAAAAACTTCAAATAATACCCAAGGGTCTGAAATCTCGTAAAGCCCCCGGATCAGACGGCATCACCAACAGAGTGATCAAGCTGTTCCCCGCTCACCTGATTATGCTCATGTGTACCATCTTCAATGGTGCCTTGAGTAATAATATTTCCCCCCAAGCGTGGAAGGAAGCCACCGTCATTGGCATCCCTAAGCCCGGTAAGCCCAAAACCGAGCCCACGAGTTACCGCCCCATTAGTTTGCTCAAAGTTCTCGGCAAAATCTATGAGAGACTTATTTATAAGCGACTCAGAGATTACGCCGAAACCAAGGGCCTCATCCCCAACGAGCAGTTTGGTTTTCGAACCCAACACTCGTGTGTCCATCAGGTACACCGTATCGTCGAACATATCAATGCTGGTTTTCAGCGTGGTATGTTCACGGGCGCTGTATACTTCGATATAGCGAAAGCGTTCGACAATGTCTGGCATAACGGCTTATTATATAAGCTGTACCAACTCGGAGTGCCAGACCGTCTCGTGCTCATCTTACGAGACTTTCTTGCGAACCGTACCTTTCGCTATCGTATAGCGAAAGGTAGAAGGGGCACTTTCCTCCCCTCACCCGATCCGTGCAGGAGTCCCTCAAGGCTCTGTACTAGCCCCCCTCATTTTCACGCTGTTCACTAGCGATATCCCCAGAAGCAAGAAGGCAAGGTTAGCTCTGTTTGCAGACGACACTGCCATCTTCTTCTCGGGATTTAGTGACACAGCGCTGGTTCGCTACCTCCAAACCGCAGTCGACGAGCTCGGCGAATGGTTCACGAAGTGGCGAATCGAGGTCAATCCCGATAAAAGTCAGGCGGTCTTTTACACCCGACCGCGACGTTATCACCCCCCCCCCCCCCCAACCCATCTCAATGTTCGGCAAGCAGATCCCTTGGGCGAAGCAAGCCAAATATCTAGGTGTCATCCTCGACGAACACCTCACCTTTTCTGAGCACATAAAGCAGGCTCGCTCGCGGGCCGCTTTCGCTCTCGGTAGGCTCCATTGCGTCCTGAACAAGCGGAGTAAAATGTCTCTTCTGTGTAAGAAGCGGCTTTACACCGCTTGTATCAGGCCGATTATGACATACGCAAGCCCAGTCTGGGCACACGCTAAGCCCCGATTCATCCATAGGATGCAGACTCTCCAGAACCGTTTTCTCCGTCAAGCCACAGGCTCGCCTTGGTTTGTTCGGAATATCAATCTTCATTTAGATATGAAACTCCCGACTATCCATCAATTCATGAAACGCGCTTCGAAGCGTTTCTTCGATAGGGCCGTAGCCCACCGCAACCCTCTGGTTGTGGCGGCAGCTACTTACACCCCCTCCCGTATCAGTAAAGTCCGCCGCTCGCGGCACGTTCTTACCGATCCTGATGATCCCACTACTCTCCTCCAGGAGAGTCGAAAAGAGACCAGTACAGCTAGACCAGCACACAAACACAAACCGTACCGACCCCGCCGCCGAGGTCCGTCGTCGCGACCCCGACTTAACAGTCCCTCCCGACCCTTGCAAGAGCCAGCCCGCGATGCTGCGCCGTTAGCTTTAAATTAGTCCCAAAATAATTTAACCCAGATCCAGCCAGTCCCTTGCGGGCAGCAAGGGACTGGGAACCTACCAGCGATTGCCTAAGCCGAGGTTCGTACCCCCCTCGGGGTAACCCTTAGAGCTTTCGCTTTAGTTTTAAGTATAATAAGCCCCGGCTGGAGGCCTAAAAAGGTAACTTTTTAGAACTCGCCGGGCCACAATCCGTTTAAGTAGTAACAATCTTTTCAGGATTAACTACGAGATGCCCCACAAAAAAAAAAAAACCTAACGATTGTTCACCTGTTTTGTTTTTACTCATTGGACAATATGAATTGGCAAATATTACCGAATTTAATTGATCCTAACGCTATGAGTGGTGTAATATACTGACTCGCATTTATAATCCTTTCAAATCAAATCAAAATATTTTTATTTCACACTAGCTTCTGCCCGCGACTTCGTCCGCGTCAAATTTTTCCTCCCCTTACCCTTCCCGTCGCATCGATTTGCCTGCTAGTTTTCGTCCATTTTTCGTTGCTGCTCGCTCCTTTTGAGTTATAGTGAGTCAACCTTAAAAGATAGACATATGCTCTCGCGGACTTTTTTTTAGAACTTTTTAAAAGAAATAATTCCGTCATACATGATTTTTGCGTTACTTTAACCGTTTACGCAGCGCACGCAACGGAAACTCTCAAAAGGAATAAATTTTCCCCGGTTTTGCAACATTTTTCATTACTGCTCCGCTCCCTCGATAAATAGGCTACCTAACACAAAAATAATTTTTCAATTCGGATCAGTAGTTTTTGAGATTAGCGCGTTCAATCAAACAAACAAACAAACAAACAAACTCTTCAGGTTTATAATATTAAGTATAGATTAGTATAGATAAACCAACATGGGGACTTAGGAATCGTCAGAAGCTAGGTGCACGGTTCCAAATTGTTGATTTCTATGAAGAAGAGCCGGCAAGAAACTTCACGGTTACTCTTTTAAAAATAATTGACTTTACAATGTTTTAAATTACAGTATTTAATAGGAATAGGAGAACAGTGTAGGACTGTCAACAAGTACTAAGTACTTAATAAAATGGAAAATTGCCTACAGTGTACACGGCCTGCAACGTTCTCACTTTCACAAAGTATAAAAAATCTAAAACAAGACAAAAACAAGATAAAATAACCTATTTAAACGAAGTAAAATAATTATAACATGGGTATTTTTTGATAATAAAAAAAATACCCAAGTTATAATTATTTTAAACGAAGTTTCATTTCTGCCATGACAACTAATAGTTATAATCAAAGAGGTTATATAGTCTTTGGTTATAATAAACTGTTAAAATTAGAATTGTAGTATATAATGTCGAATAATGAGTAGATATCAAAGATGTAAAAATAATATATATCTATACTTACATACTTATTACTTATACACTTTTATACTTATCTATACATAACACTAATATTATATAGCTGAAGGGTTTGTTTGTTTGAATGCGGTAATCTCAGGAACTCCTGGTCCGAATTGAAAAATTATTTTTGTGTTGGGTCTATTTGTCGAGGAAGGTGCCTATTTGTCGAGGAAGGCTATATAACATTACGCTAAAACCAAGAGGAGCGGAGCAGTAATGAAAGAGGTTGCAAAAACGGGTAAAATCGTACGGGTAGGCAATTCGACGCGATGGGAAGGGTCAGGGGAGCGAAAGTTTGACGCGAACGAACTCGCGAGCAGAAGCTAGTAATATATAAACAATAAACAAAAAACTTTGGACACCAATATGGCGTGTTATGTATTGTGTAAGTAGAATTGTAGATACCCTTCTAGGCTATAATTTGCCTGATACCAGCGATTTGACCAAAAGTAAATTATTAATTTATCTAGTGGCTCTCGCGTAAACTAATAAAAGCCAAAATAGGAGATAATAAACTTTATGTCACTAAAATTATTTTGTATTTTTAGCTTTTAGAGTCCGTAGCGTGGCTACGATTCTTTGATCTCTTTGGGGAAACGGATGGTTCTGTCTGTGCAATTATGGACGAAGTTATGATGACGAACAATTACCGGAGGTTTATTGTAAAAGACGGCACGGTGGACATCTGTCGGGCATGCCACCGTCCGAGGGACCCAATCAGACATATTGTCTCCGGGTGTTCTCGTCTAGCTAACGAAGAGTACTTACATAAACACAGTCTTGTAGCCAGGTTTATGCACCAGCAACTTGCTCTGAAATTCAGCTTTGTGGAACCAGAAGTGCCGTACAACAGGGATGTGCCCGACTCAGTTCTTGAAAATGGGCATATTACACTGTACTGGGATCAATTCATCATCACTGACGGGACTGTTGTTGCCGATAGCCACCAGGCTATTAATATATATAAGTTAATATTCGTGTCAGTCATATCAATAGTGGTGTTTATATTGTTCACATAACGGTCGCTCATCACGAGAACCTCATGAAAGATAAACAAATCATGTATCTTGGCTTGGCTCGCGTGGTTGTCTACATGTGGAATGTGGACTCAGCGACCATTGTGCCGATAGTTGTAACAGGTAATGGCTTGATAGCCAAGAGCCTCGACCAATACCTGAGGAGGCCCTCGTTGGGCAGCTGGATCAAGGGCTTGGTTCAGAAAGCGGTACTTCTGGACACGGCTCGCATTATTAGGAGGTTCCTCTCTCTGGACCCTTGATCGCCGGTAGCTTGGACCCTGTTCCCGATACCGATTGGCTATTATTTTTATATTTTTGAATGCTTTTGTACTTTTATATTCTAATATATAAAAATAAAATTTATTATTCCGCTCTATCGCGTCCTTAATTCGTTCTGTGTTATAGCGGCGAAGGTCGCTTTTCAAGGACTTAGAGATCCGTCTATTGAGCTGCCGGTACTCGAGCGCAGCTTCTGAAGACTGCAGTATCATTTCGCGCCTCTGTTCCATGAGCTGTAATGTTGGATCTGAGTCTTACCTTTTTCTATTAGAACGACGGATCTTGAAGAACTTAGACCGGACCGTATGGACAGTTTCTACAAACTCATCGTATAATCGTCCATGCAGCTCCGTGGACGATTACAACGATGCCTAGGGAGCTTCCTAGGCACTCAAAACGATTCTGGAGTTCGAGTAGAAATCTCCTGGGGTTTTGAAGTTGGATCAGTGCTGGATGGAGCGTTGATTTCATCAGCCGAGATCTTACCAACTTGATATTGATATTCAATGTGCCTCTTACCATACGGTGATCACTTCTGGTTTTCATCGTGTTGATCACAGAGACATCATTGAATATTTGCTTCTTCGTCGACATTATGAACTCAATCTCGTTTTTTGTTGCACCATCAGGGCTCTGCCAGGTCCACTTCCTGTCCTCACGTTTTCTGAAGAAGGAATTCATCATAAAGAGGTCTTCCTTCTCCATAAAACTAGCTAGTAGGTAACCCCGGTAGTTGCGACGTCCAACTCCAAATTGCCCCACTCTCAACTCATCATCGCCTCGTCTGCCCAGTTGCGCGTTGAAATCCTCCATGACAACGGTGAAGTGAGTTTCGAGCCATGCATAGCTCTGGAAATATCCTCATACATGGTCTCCACCTCATCATCGGGGTATGACGAGTTCAGGGCGTAAACCTGTATGACCTTCATCGAATACCTTGCGGATATTCTGAGTATAAGGTACGCCACCCTGGTCGACATACTCTCGATCTCCACCACGTTGCTCAAAAGGGACTTATGGACGATAAACCCGATACCACCTTGGAACTGCTGGTCGCCCTCCCGGAAATAGAGCAGGTTTCGAAATTTAAGGATTATCGAGTCCTCCCCGTCTCTTCCGACTTCAATAACCCTACTATATCGCATCGTAACCAGCTCAATTCTTCTTCCAGTTCGGTGATCTTCTCGACGGTCCGAAGTGTATGGGTGTTATATATTGCCAGGTCCATCTGTCGGTGACTGTGGTAGCCGGATCTCTTCCGGGGATTCTTTGCACCCCTTGCCTCACCGTGGCCTTGACCGCTACCGTAGCCAAGGTTAGGTGGGCCGCCGGGAACTAGGGGCCATTTATTTTTGGTGCTTGTCATTTTGGGGGGGTTGCCATAATCGCCACGCTTGGCAGGCGGGTTGACGATCGCAGTATGATAGGCTGCAATGCATAAAGAACGCTGCTGCCCAATCTTTAGCATATCCCTTAGTTGCCTCTTATGCCACCCACGGGAAGAAATGGGGTGGTGCTATTCTAGTAGTCTGACGCCACACGGTACATACTCGGAACATGGACAAGTCAAAGATCATTTCCAATGCTCATGTGATACCCACTCCAGTCCAGTTAATGTCTGGACTTTAAAAGAGACAATGACCTCTGAGTTTGTTTCGGCGTTTCTTCTCAGGGAACAGTCAGCTAGGAAATGCCGGCGACATCTAGTTTAAAAAAAAATATAAACATCCGAATTGATAACCTCCTCCTTTTTGAAGTCGGTTAAAAAAATATTGACCAAAAAATGTTGACGTGTAAGATCTACTTACAGAAATACATATTTCATTTCATTTCATTTCAGTGAAGATCGGAGGCGCTACACTTGAAGTTGTGGACGAATATGTGTACCTTGGACAGACTGTCCAGTTAGGTAGGTCGAACTTCGAGAAAGAGGTCAATCGTCAAATCAGACTTGGCTGGGCAGCGTTCGCGAAGCTACGCAATAAGAAGATATCAAAAAGTAAAATATCCCTTTATTTCATCTTACGTTTTTGAAAAAAAAAAAAACGACGGGTTACACTCCGGGAGTGCCGGCAGAAGTGAAAACTTGAATATTAACGTTGTTCATTTTTGATATTTTGGAATGGTTAGGGAATAATTTTGCACGAATTGCTTTAATTATCTATATAGTATTTTAATACGTGAAGCGAAAACTTTGGATCCCTTTCACACACTGATAGTTTATACAGAGAAGAAGTGACGAATGCTAATATTTTTTTTTAAGTTATGCGGAAAAATACATTATTTTCAATAAATAACACGTAACACACACTACTATTCATTACTGTGTATTTAATACACACATGCATAGGTATTCTTTTGTTTATTGTCCAAATCTGTGGTCCAATCGCGAACATCTGTCTTTAATATTTTGTGTCTATAGCCTCGACTGTCTACGGTCTTTAGTCTTACTTAATGTCAAGTATAACCATAGGTAATAAATTAATTTTATAGGTATATAACCTATTTTATTTTAAAAATCTATGATCACATCGAGAATATTTGTCTTTAATATTATTTGTATTAGCGACGATAGGAATTTGGTTTAGATTTATAAGAAATATTTTTTGTGGTTTTATGGGGTGTGTCAAGTATGGCATTAGTAAGTTTCCCATACAAAACTTAGTGTCGTGTGCAAACTGTAGAGGTTGTATGCCTCAGGATTGCACAGGCTGGTTATAATTATGACATTTTGAACTGTCATAATTATATAAAAATAATAGGGAAAATTCTCAACTGTCACCATCCATGGATGCGCGTGGCACGCTGTAACATAAACACACACGAACATTCGCGCAAGCGTCCTGCGCCGCCTAAACGAAACAGCAGGCGCAGGCATACATTTTCGCCGCGCCGTAGAAAGAGAGGGGGATACTTCCTCTCCTACTCTCTGTCAGTCTTACGAATTTTCGATCAGGGTCACGTGTCCTGACGCGAGTTTAACATTTACCCATTACAAAAAAGTGCACAACGCCGCTAAAGAAGTTTTCACTTCAAAAACAACAATGATTTCAGTGTCATTGACACCTTCGGCGCGAAGTATAATCTGTAGAATCACACATTTTTTTTATATGTATGTGGTTTATGTATTATATTAATGTGTTTTAAGCTTCAAACTTCCTTTTTTTCTCTTTTTCATGGTTTTCAGATTGTGTATCAAAAATGATACACTGGCCTACCAAATACTTTTGTGTGTTCTCATATCTCCATGGCCATGTGTATCATTTTTGGTACACATTGTATAAACAAGTGTGTGCAAAAATGATACACGGGCGCTGAAGGTGTTAAGCATCTACTCCGGTCACCTTTTACACCCTGTTTTAAGCATCCCTTCTATAAAGATTAACACGATTTTAGTGGCCCGCGCCTTATCCGCGGTGAGAAATGACCGGCGGCTGGATAAATCGCCCTTCCCACGCCTAGAGATGAAATCCCAGGCACCCCCTCCACCCATTCGCTCGCCGACGTCCGTCACATTTGTCAACGTAAATTATTGTAAAGAAATGCACGGCGAGCAGAATAAAGTGAGACGGCAGTGAAGTCGTTTGTCTAACTGATAAGGCGCCGCGGCCCCGCGGGTTAGCTGAGCCGTTGCTCGCGGACATCACATCGAAACGTCATTATTGAAACGTCCCTGTTACGTGCGGTAGTCGTCAGCTATAATGAATATAAATATAATTGAGTTATTTAAGGCGTTAACATACAACTTACCCATGCAGCAAGTTAAAACAAGTACGGGTACTTACTGAATGTTCAGTAAAATAATAAGATGATGAAATTGTGAACTAAAATGAATGATGTAAAAAAAAATGTACTTAGTGCATTGTTGTACGGAAAAGTTGTTTTTGATATTCTGTAACATAATATGTCTTAATCCTAGAGGATTAAGATATATTAAAACTCTCAGAAAGCGAATAAAATAGGCAAAAACATTGACAAATCAGCTACACATCAAATCAAATCAAATGTTTATTTGCAAGAAATACATTTTTAGTGAAGGTGAGATCTTATAACCTAAGAGTAATTGTATTCTGCCTGCGAGCAAGCGTGCAAATATTAATTATACATATACATTATACACATAGCACATTGATTACATTTTAAATTACATTCAATATTATACAATTGCTATTCACTACATACTTAAATTTTTATTTATATTAGTTATATTCGTATATTAATAATTACACTAAATTTAAATTTGTATTTTTATGTCCCATAAATTCTTTAATACTGTAAAAACAACACTTTAGAAGCCATTCTGTCAATTTTGTCTTAAACACATTACCCTTTAATAATTTCAGTTCATTCGGTAAGTTATTTTAAATTAAAACACACATATTATACACATTTTTCTTATACACATCTTTATGACAGGGTGGTTGATACAGTAGGTTGCGAAATTTTGCCCTTTTTTGTCTAGTTAGCACCTCACTACGTTGTTTAAAGTAGTGCATGTGTTTTTTTGTAAATATGCAGATATCTTTTATGTACATACAAGGAATTGGAAGAATTTTATATTTTTTAAATAAAGGTTGACAACTGTCTAGAAACCATGCCTTATTGATGACCCGGATGCATCGTTTTTGAATTTTAAAAACTCTATCGACGTCGGTCGAGTTTCCCCACATTATTAATCCATAGCTCAGAATCGATGACACATAACCATGGTAAGCTGATAAGGCAGCTTTTACAGAAACGTTTTGTCATATTTTTTTTAATGCAAACACAAACCTATCAAGTTTCTGACAAATTGTCTCTGTATGGCTCTTCCAATTTAAGTGTTTATCTACATTAAGTCCTAAAAATTTAAGACTATCAGCTTGTTCTACTTTTTTGTAGTTATAAAAAATATCCAAAGTTAAAGGTTTTGTATTGTAGGAGTTAAATTCGATTACTTTTGTTTTACTTATGTTTATGTTTAAATTGTTATTTTCCATCCAACTTACTATATCTGACAATGCCTTTTTGGTATCTGATTTGCAAGCGTTTTTATCCTGACATTTTATGATAATTGTAGTATCATCTGCAAAAAGAATACATTTCTGCAAAGTTGCTTCTGGAAGATCGTTAATGTAGATCAAAAAAAGTAAAGGGCCGATAATACTTCCCTGAGGCACACCGCTTCTATTTATTATTGGCATTGATCTATATTTTTCTTTGAAATATATTCTGCTGCCTTTTTTTACTACCTTGGATATCTCAGTACATTGTTTTCTGTTACTTAAATAGCTACATATCCAGTCGTAAGCTTTTCCCCTTATACCATAAAAATCTAATTTGTGTAAAAGTTTTGAATGATTTACAAAGTCAAAAGCCTTACTCATATCTAGAAATAGCGACACCACTGGATTACCATTAGTTATGCTTTCTGTTACAATTTTTATCAAGTCAGATATTGCAAGAGTAGTTGAACTTACCTTGCGGAAACCAAACTGCTCCTTGCACAATATCTCATATGTGGAGAGAAAGTTGTTTACTAAGCATTGCCTTTTCAATTTTTTTTGATAAAACAGGAACTATACTAATGGGCCGATAATTGTTAGGGTCTGACTTGTTTCCATTTTTGAAAAATGCTTTTACGGTAGACATTTTAAGCTGTTCAGGGAATACACCTTCTTGGAATTATAAATTTATAACATTCGCTAGTGGATGACATATCCAAATAGCACAAACTTTCAAAGTTTGTGTGGTGATGTCATCTTGGCCACTGGTTTTGCTATTATTTAGAGACATAATGATTTTGTACACTTGGAAAGCATCTACTGGATTTAGAAAAATGGTATTAAAAACTTTATTTTTTTGATTAAGTTTGATATTATTGGAAGTTATAGGCTGATTAGATGTCAAATTAAAAAAGAAGTCATTAAGTATATTAAAAATGTCTAAGGGGTCATTATATGTCATATTATTAAGATTTATTTCGTTAATGTCATTTTTATAGAGACTATTGTTGGATAAAGTTGAGGAGATTGTATTCCAAGTAGCTTTACATTTATTCTTGTTCTTTTGTATACGCCTTGTATTAATAAGTTTATGTGCTCTCTGTGCGCATCGCTTAAATATATGGTTATATCGTCTGTAGTTTTTCTCATTTTGTTTTTTATTTATATTACAATTTTTTGATTTTAGATATAACTGACGTTTAGTTTTGCTAGACTTCTTGATGCCTTTTGTCATCCAATTCTGCATCGTTGATTTATTATTAACGATAACCTTTATCACCGGAAAACACAAATCATAGAATAGTTTAAATGTCTCATAAAAAATGTTGAAGGCTTCTATAAGAGTGCCTGATTTAAATCGTTCTGAAAATGACAGACATGACATACATTTGCAGAATTTCTCAAGGTTGTCCGAGCAGTAGTCACGTTTCATTTCAAACCAACAAGTTATTGTTTTTTGTTTGTTAGCCTTTATAGTCACTGTTTGTGCTGTCTCATGATCTGACAGGCCGAGGTGATAAATTTCTGACTGAACATTTCTTATGTTAGTAGCGATTTGGTCGATGCAAGAGTTTGCTCGAGTCGGTGATGTTATGTGTGCTTCAAAATTATAATTATGCAGTATACTTAAAAGCTCTTTTGTTGCCGAGTTTTGTTTTAATACATCAATATTCCAATCACACACACATTATAATTTTCTTTTTCTTGAATTGGTCCGTCAAGTAATTTAAAAGAATGTCAAGCTTATAAAGAAAGATACCTATTTGAGCCTTCCTCTGATCGGGTATTCTATAAATATTAACAACTATTACGCCAAGGCCAATAATCTCTACGCCACAACATTCAAAATAAAATTTTGTCGCTAGATTTGATGGAATATTTAATGTTTTGGTATTCAATATTTTATTTGTCAATATACACGTACCTCCTCTACACTTGTCTCGACTAAAGACTGCGGCCAATTCAAAATTGTTAAGTTTGATGTTTGCTTCTGTACCCTGTTTAACAAAAGTTTCACTAAAACATAATATATCAACCTCCTTGCCTTGTTCCACTAATTCTGATAAAGTTAGTTCTAAGGTATCTAGTTTGTTACAAATACCGGCTATATTTTGATGTAAGATTCTAAGTTTACTATCTTGTTTTAATCTGTCATAATTTGTTGTCATTTTATTAGTGGGGGAGTTAGGGACGAAAAAATGTGTTTTTAATATTACTCGAATCATGAAGTATTTGTTGTCTTAATTTCGGATTTATAAAACTGTTTTCATATTCCATAAAGTCAATTTCTATATTAATTTTGTAAGTAATTAAGTCTAAGTCTGAGAGCTTCCTTGTATAGTTAACATTTAGCTTATTTACTTCGACAAATTTGCAATTTCTAAAGTTTTTTGTGAACATTTTAAGTTCATGGTTCAATTTGTTAACATTAAGATACCTATTTTCTGACACATTCAGCACCAAAATTGTACAATTGCTCAGACTACACAATGTGCTACACAGATTGGTTAACAGCATATAGGGATTCTTATCATATTTGCCAACTGAAAGTATTACTATGTCATTGTTAGATAGGGTGCGTAGTAGATTATCTGGATTACGTAAGATCTCACAAGATGAAGCATATGGTTGAACTCTTCCCTCGATGTTGTAATTGTCATTCCATTTACCAGCGTTAGTGTGTATTAATCGTGTGGCTAAACCTCTTACTTTTTCGTCTCCGATTATGTAAATATTCTGTTCTCTTTTGAATTTTGATTGGGTTGGATATTGTAAGTGTCCACGTTGTTGAGTAATAGGGGAGTTCATTATTTTATTTTCGGTCTTGTTATAATTCATTTCCTGTGTTTTTTCTTGCAGATGACATTGCGCGTCATTCTGTGTTTGTGAGCATTGGACGTTTGAACTAAGTAGTTGATCTGAGAAGTTTAATTTAGTTTTAGTAAGGACGTCATTCCTATCTTTCTGAGATGTTCTTTTGGGTGTTGATTTACAAATATCCTTAAGGTGATTAATTTGTGTGCCATATACAGATAATTGTTTTTTAAGAGAACAGTTTTCGGATAATAAATTGGTTATTTCATTTTCTGCTATTTCTAATTTCTCTGCTAGCGCAGAAACTTTCTTTTCTAATTCTTCTATTAAATCAATCATCTGTGTTCTTGCTTAATCTTCATTTTGTTTGTGCTTTGTTTCCGCAGATGACACCAAACCAACAAATACTAGTTCAGTTACAGTGGTCAAATCTTCAAGAACATCGAGCAATATAATATCCATAATAAGATCGACCTCAATAATGCTTTACCGTCGTAATGCATGTGTGAAATTGTGCTTGGGTGTAGTTTCGTTAATAATTGACACGAAATAGTGAACTTGTAATAACCGATCCCATAAGTTATGAGTGATGTCCTGGAAATCCTTTTTTAGCTTTATAAAATTTAGCCAAAAATCGGGTAAGAGAGATGTGACGACCTGTAACTACGTTGTTGATATTTTGGCCGATATTCGTAAAGCCTTCATCTCCTAATCAAGGTTTTTTCTTTATAATTTGGACGTCCTGTCCTCTCAGGGACTTCACATTAACAAGATGTTATCAATGCGAACAATATGGCCATGCAGCCTAAACTTGCTGACAGATCATCACTACGTGTGGTCACTGTGGTAATGCTCGCCATTCGTTGACGGAATGCGCGAAGAAAGTTGACATACCGAAATACGCAATTTGCTCATGCTTTAAAAAGCCTAGCGATCACAAAACGGGAGACCCTGATTGCCTTGCTAGGAAAATGGCAGAATATTAACTCCATTGATTATGAGGGCACCTAGTGCGTCATACTCAGGGCCAGAGTTTCGTATCGCTTGTCGTTAACTCAACAATAGACCTGACCGCTGCACTGTCCTACTTACCATCGATTTTCCGCTGTCTCAGCACTATTAGCCGAGCGTTTCAAAAATGTAATTAATGCAAATTTGTTTTAAACCCAATGTATGCTGCTAATTCGATAATTTTCATGTAACTAAGTGTTAGCAACTATTTTCTCTCGGTAGGCTCCACTCCATTCTAAATGCGCGTAATAAATTGTCACTCAGGTGCAAGAAGCCCTTTTACACCGTGCATGTGCAGTCTTTGCACAAGCAAAACCCCACCATATCCATAGGATGCAGACTCTTCGAAACTGATTTCTCCGTCAAACCACAGGTTCGCCTTGGTACGTTCGGAATGTAAACCTCCACACTGACCTTAAAATGAATTAAAAGACAGTGGGGACTATCCTTTAATTCATAAAAAGCAACTCAAAGCGATTCTTCGATAAAGCAGAAACCCACCGCGACCCTCTGGTTGTCGCGGCCGCCTGTTATATATAAACACCCTCCCGTATCAGTACAGTTCACCGCCTGCGGCATATACTGATCGACCCTGATGTCACCATTACCCTCCTCCAGGAGAGTAATAGGGCCAATAGCACGCTTATCAAGCCGCAGGCCGTCCGTCTTTCCGACCTCGCCGCCGAGGTCCGTCACGACGCTCCCGACTAAATAGTCCTCCCCGACCCTTGCACGAGCCAGTCCGCGACGCTGAGCCTTGACAAACCACAGGAAAGCTCGGTTGAGTAGTTACGACCTTTTACGTCAACGAAGAGATGTCATTTCAAAAAAATAAAAAAATACGCTTGAGCTCAGTACGTATTTGCTTCTCAGGTCGGGATGTCGGCCGTTCACGCGGCGAATATTTGGATGTGACGCTGGCGTAAGTATGTGGAGACTTGTGTCGCACACTTTGATTTGAAGGATGACACTCGGCATACAGGTAGTTTAGTACCTGGGTTAGCACACAGGCTATTTTTGATTCGAATGGGACATCCTTACAGTTAGACAAACCTTTATCTTGCTTACTGTAACAAAAAAGCACTCCAAGCTACGGTTTGACTCCAAATTAAACAATAACCCACGACGGAAAGGAAGAGTCTGCCCCTCATTGCAGCTCAAATCTTCACTCCCTCAGAACTTTTTTTGCATCCTTGGTCAATTTTTATACAACAAATTAAATGTCATACTTAATCTTTATCCTAAAACCAAAACAGTAAAATCTTTCCTTAAAACCCTTGACTACCAAAAAACTGAAAACCTCTTGACGATTCTGAAAGAGATTTCCTTCCCTCCTTGCTCCCGTGGCTTATCTACATCTCATATTCGCTCTCCCACACTCCAACATACATGCATACCCTACAACATTCATACACTCCCAACTTACTTTCACTCAGGACACTACACACAAATACCTTGTTTCGTGTGAACCATTAGTTTTTAGTTTTTAATCGTTTTATTTTTAATTTTGTCTCCTTTGATATTTTTTATTATATTTAACTTTCAACTATTTTTTTCGTGTGAATCCTTAGTTTTATTTTTTGAATATGTCTTTTTAAATATTTTTTTCTATTATTTTTAACTTTATTCTAATCCTCTTGGTTCGTTTCTCACATGACCATCTTTAAACCTTGTTCTATATTATTGTTTTACTGTGGGCCCTGGTGACCTGTATCACAGGTTTTTTTTTAAAATCTACTTCAGGCAACAGTCTCTAACAATGTTGGAAAATAATACTGTCATAAACATTGCTAATATTTAAGAAAACCAACATTGTGAAGAGAGAATAAATAAATGAATTGAATTGATTCCGGTAGGACGTGCCCGTGGTTATAAGCTAATTTATTATGTCATCGTCATCGTGTGCGGTCATCATCATCATCTCAGCCGAAACACGTCCACTGCTGGACATAGGCCTCCCCCCCAGTTCCGCCATTTCGACCGGTTTTGTGCTACCTGCATCCAACGGATTCCTGCGGCCTTTAGCGTCGTCGGTCATTGGTCCACCTGTCCGAGTGCGGTAGCTTGAATATAGGTATATTCAAGCAACCACACTCGGACAGGTGGTATTATGTAATAATAATCTATACTAATATTATAAAGCTGAAGACTTTGTTTGTTTGATTGATCGCGCTAATCTCAGGAACTACTGGTCTGAATTGAAAAAATATTTTTCTGTTGGGTATTTATCGAGAAAGGAAATATCACGCTAAAACCAAGAGGAGCGGAGCAGTAATGAAAAATGTTGCAAAAACGGAGAAAATCGCACGGGTAGGCGATTCAACGCGGCGGGAAGGGTCGGGGGAACAAGAATTTTAACGCGGATGAAGTCGCGGGCAGAAGCTAGTAATAAATAAATAAATCATTTATTTTGACCAAACTAGTGATACATTTCATAAGCCTGCTAAACTGCGTAACAGTTTGTCGGCAGGATTAGCGCTCGTTTTAAGATTCAATCAAACATTATCAATGGTAGTCACAAACATACGTAACTCATTACAATTGAACATGAGGTTCATCATCAAGTGCAACGAAATTATCGCAACATTCCACAACAATAAAGCATTCATCACTTGTATTGTTTACCAAAACAATAAATGCTCAACTGCTGCCGCATGCCAAGGCAGCACCACTAAGCATTTCGATGTTTAGTTTATCTTTTAGTGATCGCTTGTGTGGGCTTGTAGATACGTCAGAAATGGGCTTTAATTCAATATAGTAATGGGCACTATCCAGGTACGGCGTAGCACATGGTGCAGCGTAGCAAGTGAGGCCGTGTAATGTATTACTTCTGCTACGCCGTAGCATGTGTTACGGCGTAGCAAATCTTGCCGCGTAATATATGCTACGGCGTAGCACATGCTGCCGCGTAATACATGCTACGGCGTAGCACTAGCTGCCGGACATTATGCTAGTTTTACGTTTCCTTCCTTATTTAATCAATAATGTTTATCATCATCATCATCATCATTTTACCCGAATGACTGCTGGACATAGGCTTCCCCCAATTTGGAAGGGTTTGCCATAATCGCCACGCTTGGCAGGCGGGTTGGCGATCACAGTCTGGTAGTAAAATGCATAGAAAACACTGCTGCCCATTCTCTAGTAACTCCTTTAGTCGCCTTCTGCGATACCAAGAAAGGGAGAGATGCGATGGTGCTATTCTTTAAGTCGGGCACCACACAGAACCATTAATATATAATGTTTATAGTAGTTTTTTAGGGTTCCGTTGCCAAATGGCAAAAAACGGAACCCTTATAGATTAGTCATGTCTGTCTGATGAAAAAAATACATGACATAGAAAAAAAACAATAAATTTTGGGGTTCCCCATACTCAGAACTGAAACCCAAATTTTTTTTTCTTCAAACCCACATGTGTAGGGTATCTATGGATAGGTTTTCAAAAATGGTATTGAGGTTTCTAATATTTTTTTTCTAAACTGAATAGTTTGCGCGAGAGACACTTCCAAAATGGTAAAATGTGTCCCCCCCCCCCCCCGTAACTTCTAAAATAAGAGAAAGATAAAACTAAAAAAATATATGATGTCCATTACCATGTAAAGTTCCACCGAAAATTGGTTTGAACGAGATCCAGTAAGTAGTTTTTTTTAATACGTCATAAATCGTAAACCGCAATTTACCTTTCATTCAATCAACTCAAATATAAAAATTAAAAAGATAAACATTTAATTTCATAAACATAAACCTTATGCATAAACCGTGAATATCTACAGGTTTTTACGGAACCCTCGGTGCGCAAGTCCGACTCGCACTTGGCCGGCTTTTATCATTTGTGGCAGCTATGCGTCTTATCTTTTTATGCGTTTGCTACAAGTTACTGTTGAAGCCTTAACGAAGGCTATGTATTGTAACAATTATTACCTTCAATGGCATCATCTATCGTATTTTTAACCGACTTCAAAAAAAGGAGGAGGTTTCTCAATAAATATGTATATCTTAGAGAACAGTAGTGGAATATATTAAAAAAAAAAACAATTCAGCAAGTAACCTAGAAAGTTATATTTCTTACAAATGATTTAAATTAACAAAAATCACAAAGGTACGTAATCAGTACATAAGAATAATATTTCACGATCAAACCGACACTATAATGTCACTAAGATACGTCCGTTGCCTCAGAAAGCCAAGTAGAAAAGAGACCGCTGACTTTTGTTTTTTTTTTTAGTAACCGTAGTTAATCCTGAAAAGATTTTTACTACTTAAACGGATTGTAGCCCGGCGAGTTCTAAAAAGTTACCTTTTTAGGCTTCAAGCCGGGGCTTATTATACTTAAAAACTAAAGCGAAAGCTCTAAGGGTTACCCCGAGGGGGGTACGAACCTCGGCTTAGGCAATCACTGGTGGAGGGACAGCAAGGGACTGACTGTATCTAGGTTAAATTATTTATGGACTAATTTAAAGCTAGCGGTGCAGCATCGCGGGCTGGCTCTTGCAAGGATCGGGAGGGACTATTAAGTCGGGGTCGCGACGACGGACCTCGGCGGCGAGGTCGGTATGGTTTGTGTTTGTGTTGTTTGCTCACTGTACTGGTCTCTTTTCGACTCTCCTGGAGGAGAGTTGTGGGATCGTCAGGATTGGATAGAAGACCGCTGACAGCGCGCCATGCGCCTTTATACCCTCTCACTCGGACCAGGTAGGTCGAAATGGGGAATATCTAAGACGGCCGTTCCTGACAGCGCGACGTCCTCGACCGCAGCATCATTCCCATCATTCGCATCAGATCCATCTCTCACAGCCTGGCTATCATCAGTATTTTGGTCATCATCATTATCTGGGAACATATAAGAGTACATGAGTAATTAAATAACATGACCACTATGGTTTGAAGCTTATTTAACCTGAAGTAGTTCCATTAGTTAGAGTTCACGAATTAAAACAGTGTTCCAGGCGCAAGCGTGCACTCAAGCGCCAGCAACAAAGGCAAACAACAGTAATTTTTAAAGTTGAAACAGCTTCAAACCCAAGAGATTCAATGCATCGCTAATGATAGAATCCGGATTTCCATCACTCGCCATACATTGTTATTGACAGAGGCCCAAACGTTCGCTTGTCGTTTTCACGAATGCATAGTAGAGGCCCAAAGGTTATGCTTACTATGAATTGGTGACACATCGCGTCATTGAGACAGAGGCCCAAAGGTTCTGCATGTCTCCGCCACTCGCACTCTCAAAGAAAGCTGAGCAAGTATCCGGCGTCCACTCGCCACGCCATAACAACATATGTTCGGCGGCGGCTTGTGTCTTCTTACCATAAGACCCAGCTAGTAACTCTAGCTCATAATGGTGGTGTGACAGCGCTCGGACCACCTTATACGGGCCGTGCATGCCAGAATCTAGTTTTCCAGTAGTCTGAACAATTTTGCTTACAAACACGAAGTCACCAACAGCAAACGTCGCGCGTGGTCGCCTCCAATCTTAATTTACATAAGCATCCTGATAATGCTGATTGGCTGTGAGAAGCTCAGTAGCTCGTCTTCTTAGAGTTAAGAAGGCTTCTCTATTGGGATGCGAGTTTTCGAGTGCAACGTCTCGCACCAAGGAACTGATGACGGAAGTAGCCGCGAACCAGCAGCTGTAGTGATGAAGTCTGAGTAGTGGCTTGCCTGCAGATGTTGAGGGTGAGCTGTACCTTCCAGGGCACGTCGGACTATTGCGAGCCTTTATCACCAACCTCGATCCGCAGCACGCTAAGAACAGTTCGACAGTATTTTTCCACTTGGGCGTTTTCGCGATGCATACCCGGCGTAATAAAGTGTATCCCAACACAGTGATCCAAATTTTGGAAAGCCCTACTGTCGGACATCTTACCACGGTCACACACTATCACTGATGGGATACCAAATAGTGATACTGAGTTAGAAAATACACGCTATAACTAATCAGCGTCTTAACTATATAAGGAGTAAAGTAAACAATACTTGGAAAAGGTATCAATGACAATTAAAACGTATTTAAAACCATTTGATTCTAGTAGCGGTCCAAGTACATCGGTATGTTTAACAGAAAAAGGGATTTCTGGCTTAGTCCAGGACTGGATTGGCTCAGAATGAGCCTTAGGCACCCATTTATGTGCCAGACATATAAGGCAATGACTTATATATTCCTCACGAACTGCCCTAGGGCCCGGCAACCAAAAATGTTGTAAAATCAGGTCAGTAGTTCTGTCAGTACCAATATGATCATGGTCATCTTGGAAAACCCTCAACAGACTGAGCCTATGACATATTCGGGATGAAGCAACAAAGTCGCGGTTCTATCTTAAAATGAAAACCAAATTAAATAGTGGCAAAAATGCTAGAGCGCACGTACAACAGCCAACGTTTTCAATTCATAATTGTGGTACCGTGATTCCGCGCCCAGAGTGGACTTACTAAAATACCCAACAACCCTCTTTCTCCCACCGCTGTGCTCGCTGTCTTAGAGGCATAGCCAGCAATTTAACGGCGAAAATATCCCGCGAGCCGCAGAAACTGGAGAATCTCTTGCACATTTATATGTTTTGGAGAACGAACTAGTGTATCTATTTTACCTGGACTCGGCCCTACCTGACCATGTCTAATCAGTCGCCCTAGGTACTCAATCTCTACGTCTGACTTCCTATCCCACGCATCAAGCGACAAGCTGGCATACGATTAAAATTAAAATGTTTTAGCACCTTTTCTTAAATTAAAAAAATATCAGAGCCGCTGTTAAATAAAACACCAACAGGCACCTTCTGTACAACGGGTGAAATTACGTTATTTAGTCTGGGGTCAATACGAAGCATCATCATCATCATCATTTCAGCCGTAAGACGTCCACTGCTGGACTTAGGCCTCCCCCAATTTGGGGGGCTTTGCCATAATCGCCACGCTTGGAAGGCGGCTTGGCGATCGCAGTAAGGTGGTAAAATGCATAGAGAACGCTGCTGCCCATTCTCTAGTAAGTCCCTTAGTCGCCTTTTACGACACCCACGGGAAGAAATGGGGTGGTGTTATTCTTTACGTCCGGCACCACACGGTACGAATACGAAGCATAAATTTACCTAACGCTGTTTTTGGAGACATGAATCGACTGAATGCCCAGTACGCTTACAAAAAGTACAGCGTTGTTCGGATTTACCGGGTTTATCGCTTGATGTCAGTGGAGCAGACTCAGAGGTCGTGGGATCCTGAACCGAATTGATATTTTTAGATCTCTTCTAATGCCATCTCTTATGACCCGTTTTGCCGCAAAAGTGACAAGTGACATTGCTGTTATCTGACTGAGGTGCCTCTCGTTTACGTTGGTTAGATGAGTTAGAGGAGGCATGATCACGAGCAGTAGTGTTGTCATGTTTGGGTTTGACATAAACAAATAAAAATTCCACAAGATCTTTACATGCTAGCTTAGCGTTAGTTGCCGCAGCCTTGACTTGGGGATCGCTGATACCTCTAACAACAATGGTGGATTTTAACTTATCGGATATACCTTCAACTATATTCAGACGCAGCAGGGATTTACGTGCGTATTCTGCATAAGTTGGGTACTTGTTTGAGTTCGTACACATAACCTCATATAGTATGGATGCACAATCGATGCTACGGGGACAAAGAGATCTAAATTCGACCTTGAAATTACTCCAAGATCTATCACTAGTCACCCAGTCATTTAACCACGATCCCGCATCACCACGCAAACAAGAACCTATTCTGCCTAGGCATTCGCGATCTTCCCAATTGTTTATTAATCGGCCACGGTCAACCTCAGCGCACCAAACATCGAAATCTTGGACACTTGGATCAAACGGTGATAATGTAGAAGTTATGAGATCTTGTTTTTAAAAGCGTGCCCAACAATACTGTTCGGAACGTCTTTATTCTCGCTATGCACGTCTGTCGCACACGAGTTATTCTCTGCAGTAACCTCGTCAGTTATTGTCTCGGTTACACCCGAGCCTTGCTTACTAGCAGGGATTGGCACGACCGGAAGGGAGGACAATAACCGGCTTTCGCTATTTGGACGCAACGGACTATCACTACTAGATGCTGTTGGCAATCGACGCTCAATTACTTCTAACCTCGTAAGAATTCGATCAACGGCTACATCGCGCGAGTTGTCACGGCGGTCATACGAGTCTTCGCGATATCTACGACAGCCAGACCGACTATGTGGGGTATGTAAAACACTACGACGCCTAGATGACCTATGTCTACGGTCCTTTGGACTGTTTCGACGGTGGTGTACGACAATCGGTGGCGTATTACGATCATCCGTACCATCCCGCCGATTTTTGCGAGAACCACCACCAGAGTGTCGCTCACGAGTGTGTTAGATATTTCATTTTGATATTTTATAATTGTTGGGTAGATAATGACATCTATCACATTAACGAAGCATTGAACCAATATAGAAGTACCTAATTTGGATAGATAAAGTGTTTACAAAAACTAACTCGTCTTAAATAGTAAAAATAGTTCTACGATTTTGGTACTAGAAATAATTAATAAATGTTTAATTATAATTGTGTTATGTCCTAGGTTTTATATTGCCATGTTACTTTATTAAGTTGATCCAAACGACTCGTAGGTACAATACTGTCAGTTCATATTGATATTCTTTTAATGATTCGTAACTACGAAGAAGTTACGAATCAGTATTTATTAAATTGCTAAATTACCTTAAAATGTTTTTAAACTGTTTCACTACATAACAATGGTTTATTATTATCTGTGTTATAAGTTATAAGCCGAAATATGGAATGATCTATCATTTGTTCAAAATGGCGGGAGATGTCTGACGATAATGTTAGATTGACGTTAGTAGGATATAAAAAAACCGGCCAAGTGCGAGTCGGACTCGCGCACCGAGGGTTCCGTACAAACCTGTAGGTATCCTCGGTTTATGCGTAAGGTTTATGTTTATGAAATTAAATGTTTTTTTTTTTATATTTGAGTTGATTGAATGGAAGGTAAATTGCGATTTACGATTTATGACGTATTAAAAAAAAACTACTTACTGGATTTCGTTCAAACCAATTTTCGTTGGAAGTTTACATGGTTATGTACATCATATATTTTTTTTAGTTTTATCATTCTCTTACTTTAGAAGTTACGGGGGGGGGGGGGGGGGGGGACACATTTTACCACTTTGGAAGTGTCTCTCGCGCAAACTATTCAGTTTAGAAAGAAATGATGTTAAAAACCTCAATACCATTTTTGAAGACCTATTCATAGATACCCTACACGTATGGGTTTGATGAAAAAAAAATTTTTGAGTTTCAGTTCTATGTATGGGGAACCCCAAAATGTATTATTTTTTTTCTATTGTTGTGTAAAAATCTTAATGCGGTATACAGAATACATCTACTTACCAAGTTTCAACAACATATCTCATATAGTTTCGGAGAAAAGTGGCTGTGACATACACGGACAGACAGACAGACAGACAGACAGACAGACAGACAGACAGACCAACAGACAGACAGACAGACATGACGAATCTATAAGGGTTCCGGTTTTTGCCATTTGGCAACGGAACCCTAAAAAGGATTGTAATTACTTTATCGGGACAGTTCCTCGGAAGATGTTTAGTTGGTTAGTTCTAGTGCTGTTATTGTGTGGAAATATCGAGCAGAGGTCACGTAAGTTAAGTAATTTGATATTATGTAACACTTATTGCTTAATATGAAAATGTTGTTGTACCTTTTATATTGTTGCCAATATTAATAATGTTTTAAATCATATAAAATAGAATATTCATACTCTTTCTTTGCCTAGCTATTGTTGTTGTGATTATGTTGATACTATTCTGAGATCTCTTGGACAATGGTCCAAGAGATAGAATTAAATGTATTTAAGATAATAATAGTTTATGGCAATGTAAGAAGTGAGTTGATATAATACTTTAATACTATTTCCATGGAGTTTCTTGTCCTTCTTCTCCATGAAGACCCAGTTTTGGAACGGACAACTAGCTTTCTGATTAATTACTGACAAGCCTAATTGAAATAAATGTCTAGTCTTGTCTTTCTGTGCTTTATTTAGTGAAACCCTTTCCCAACAAACCATATTCATAAGAACCTTCATACACAGTAAATAAGCCGTAACCATTCTGATACACAAAGTTTGATATTAATATCATAATACGTATATACATAATACTTATAGTTATATACAGATATAGATTTTTCTATTATCAGAAGTGGCGACTGCTCCCTGTCCTTCTAAAACCACTTACTAATGAATTATGTTTCACGGCTTCATTCGAAGCGATTTATTGTTTACGTATTGTAGTAGCATCTCCATGTACCAGCCTTGCACGGATTTTAAGAGGTAAGTAAAAGGTTTTTTTTTTTTTTTTTCGTTTTACTGGCAACACTGTATCCGGTTACCCCTACTTTTGCTCCCACTACACTATTTCTGTCTAACGGTCGGCAGCCATTTTAATATCATTCAGCGTTTCCGTGCTCAAGCCTTCGCACGTCTCCACTCCTACCAATTAATAGTTCCACCTCTTCAAAATGGGAAAAAGGAAGATAGCAAAAACTGAAGAAGAAATACGGCGAAAAATACAAAAATTGCAAAATAAATTGCAGGCAACTACTAACCGCCGTATAAATTTTTCATCCGAAGAAGACTTACACAGTAAGTTACATAATTATTATAAAACAATGATGCGAGGTTACCGAGTTTGGGTCTCCTCTGTCATTATTTAAAGTGATGCGTACTGCCACAATGGGGCTGATACTGTCAATAATCATTAATATAATACTTACTTACATAAGTGGTTTCTGCCTACCCCCATGGGAAAAAGGCGTGAGTTTATGTTTTTATATTACTTAACATAAGTGATGCGAGGCTACCAAGCTTGGGTTTCCTCTGTCACGTTTAAATGTGATAAGTATTGCATTTATTGGCGAACGTATTCTAAAAAGAAACGATTTTCGCAGATTTTTCACACCATCAACTAGATGTGGACTGTGGAATATCACAACACGAGGAAGCTTCCTTGTCTCAAGCTTCACCGCTTCCTGCCTCGCCACGTGCCTCGCCACAAGCCTCGTCACATGCCTCGCCACGTGCTTGTTCGCCGTGCCCTACTTCGCCACCAGTAGCTCCACCACCGCTATACACCGTGTCACTGTCGCCTACACCCGGCACCTCAGCAGAAGCACAGCCAGAAGTGATGGAAGACCAAGACTTAGATGAAGACACCCTGCAATTACTCGGCGATGCTCCAAAGACGGATATAACCATGGGTCCGTCTGTTCATAAGGACATTGCTAATCGTTGGCAAGACATCCTTACTAAGGGCTTGGCTAAGGATATAAAGGAAAAACTTTTAAAAAGTTATTTCGTCCCTAACAACTGTGACCTACTGCTAGCGCCAGCTCTCAACCCGGAAGTAAAGGCAGCTCTACAGGATACTTTAGTAAAAAAACCGGCCAAGTGCGAGTCGGACTCGCGCACCGAGGGTTCCGTACAAACCTGTAGGTATTTTCGGTTTAAAAATATAAATATTTTTTAATTTTTATATTTCAGTTGATTGAATGTAAGGTAAATTGCGGTTTACGATTTATGACGTTTTAAAAAAAAACTACTCACTCGATCTCGTTCAAACCAATTTTCGTTAGTAGTTTACATGGTAATGTACATCATATATTTTTTTTAGTTTTGTCATTCTCTTATTTTAGAAGTTACGGGGGGGGGGACACACATTTTACCACTTTGGAAGTGTCTCTCGCGCAAACTATTCAGTTTAGAAAAAAATGATAATAGAAACCTCATTACCATTTTTGAAGACCTATTCATAGATACCCCACACGTATGGGTTTGATGAAAAAAAGCATTTTTGAGTTTCAGTTCTATGTATGGGGAACCCCAAAATTTATTGTTTTTTTTCTATTTTAGTGTGAAAATCTTAATGCGGTTCACAGAATACACCTACTTACCAAGTTTCAACAGCATAGCTCTTATAGTTTCGGAATAAAATGGCTGTGACATACGGACGGACAGACAGACAGACAGACAGACAGACAGACAGACATGACGAATCTATAAGGGTTCCGTTTTTTGCCATTTGGCAACGGAACCCTAAAAAGGGATTCCTAAAGGATGCCCTAATGTACAAGCAAAATCAGCTGGGTATAGCATTGTCAGCCTTAGCATCCGCTATTGACATGATTATTTCAAATGAAACGTCAAAACAGAAACTTTTAAAACCAATCAGTGACGCCTGTCGTATATTATGCGACAGTCATTTTTGGGAGACAAAAACAAGACGAAACTTTGTCATTTCATCTATTAATATAAATTTAAAGGACGCCTTGCTTGAAACAAAAAGGGGTAGTTTCTTATTTGGGGAAAATGTTACCGATAAGGTTAAGGCCGCCAAGACAATACAGCAGTCAGGAGATGCCTTGAAACACGCCCTAAGACCAAAATATAACAAGCCTAAGGGTATCCCAAAAGGACCAAATAAGGGTCATTTAAACTACAATCCTCAGCACCGCAAGACGGACCACAAGCCGAAAAATACGAGGCGAGCTGTTCGCCCTGCGTATCGGCCGCCTCCACCGCCGCACACCAGCGGCAGCTCGCGCCGCTACTCGTCCCCGACGAGGTCACAGCATCGAAAGTAACTGATCAGGTACCAACCGCTGGCAGGCTCCAGTATTTTTTCAAAAAGCGGTCAGTTCTTACTACTGACGAAACGATTCTGTCGTGGATAAAAGGGTACCAAATACCTTTTAAATGTTCACCATATCGTACTGATTCTCCTAATGTTTTTCCTAAGAACATTCAAGAAGCCCAAGATTTTGATCAATCAATCAAAACTCTACTAGATAATAAAGTAATATCTCGTTGTCATTCTGTTAAAGGAGAATTTATATCGAGTGTGTTTTTAGTGCCTAAACCAAACGGTGACAAGAGATTCATATTGAATCTTAAATGTTTAAACAAATTTGTAGAGACCAATCATTTCAAGATGGAGGATTACCGTACAGCCTCTAAGCTTATAACAAAAAACTGTTATATGGCATCAATAGACCTAAAAGATGCTTATTTTTTAATTTCCGTACATAAATCTCACCGAAAATACCTCCGTATTAAATACAATAATACCCTTTATGAATTTAACTGTGTACCGTTTGGTTTATGCACTGCTCCATACGTTTTTACAAAATTATTAAAGCCAGTTATGGAATATCTAAGAACCCATGGCATGATATCAGTTGTGTATATCGATGATATCTTTTGTATTGGATCAACTTTTCAAGAATGCCAAAATAATGTTGACCTAACAATAACGGTACTTAAACACTTAGGTTTCATAATAAACACAGACAAAAGCTGCTTACAACCGCAAACACTATGCAAGTTTTTAGGTTTCGAATTCGACTCGAAAAATATGTTATTAAAATTACCGTGTGCAAAAAAGTCAAAAATTAAAGAAAACATTTCTAGCTTCTTGAAAAAGCGTAAATGTAAACTTCGTGAATTTGCTCGGTTGATAGGTTTATTAATTTCAGCTTGCCCTGCAATTCAATATGCATGACTTTACACTAAACTTTTTGAGCAATTTAAATATTCTTGTTTACTTACCAATCCTAGCTACGAACAGTTAGTTCGACTCCCCAACAGCTTACATAGTGATATGTTGTGGTGGTTAGATAATATTGATCATGGTTCATTTTCTTTAACTTGTGACCAGTATCATTTAGAAATCTTTTCCGATGCATCATGTACGGGTTGGGGAGCTTATTGCAGCACAGATGAATGTTTTGGCTATTGGAAAGATGGTGAAAGAACCCTACATATTAACGAGTTAGAGCTAAAAGCAGCTTTTCACGCACTTAAATGTTTTGCCCACGAATCGCATAATTTAAAAATACTATTACGAATTGATAATGTAACTGCCATATCTTGTATAAATCGCATGGGTAGCATTCAGTTTGAACACTTGCATAATATCACTAAAGAAATATGGCAGTGGTGCGAAAGGCGTAGAATAACTATTTTTGCGTCTTACATAAATACTAAAGACAATTATGAAGCAGATCAATTATCACGCATGAAATTTCAGGACACTGAATGGGAATTGAATGATGATGCATTCAGCCAAATAACACAATATTTTGGATACCCTGAAATAGACCTTTTCGCGAGTAGATGTAATGCAAAGTGTCCCAGGTACATAACTTGGAAAAACGACCCTGACGCTTACGCAATCGATGCTTTCACCATTCCATGGAAAAATAGTCTATTCTACGCATTTCCACCATTTTCACTTATTACAAAAACAATGCAAAAAATTATTAATGACAAAGCAATTGGAATAGTAGTTGTGCCATATTGGCCGACACAACCCTGGTTCCCTGTTTTCCAAAAATTAATTTGTTCCAAACCAGTCTATTTTGAACCAAATGTAAATTTGTTAACTTCTCCTTTCAGAATGGCTCACAATCTGCATCGCACCCTGAAATTGGTTGCCGCGAAGCTTTCAGGCAAACGTTATTAAAAAGGCATTTATCTAATCAATCAATTGAAATTATGTTATCATCATTATCTGATTCCACCTATAAACAATATGATGTTTGTATAAAATCTTGGCTAAATTATTGTAATATACATGGTTATGATTATTCCTCGGTTTCAGTTCCTATAGTCATTCATTATCTTACCACAATTTTTGAAAAAGGGGCAAAATACGGTACTATTAATTCCTATAAATCCGCATTATCCTTGTTGTTAAGTAATGTGGCTAACGATGATAGAATTAAGCGATTTATGAAAGGAGTTTACAGATTAAGGCCTAGTAATCCAAAATATAATTTAACGTGGGATCCAACCACAGTTCTAAATTATTTAGCACAAAAATGGCCTAACACAGACCTTGATTTGGAAACTCTTTCCAAAAAGACTATAACTCTATTGGCTTTGGTGACTGCACATCGCGTTCAAGTGAATTCTGCTATTGACATAATTATAACAATACCTGATTTGATAAAAACATCGAAACCAAACTCTTCACAGCCAGTTTTAAGATTACCTTTTTTCAATGCTCGTCCTCAGATCTGTCCTGCTAAATGCCTATATTTACATAAATAAGACTCAACCACTTCGTAAAAATGATTATTTATTTGTAAGCTACAAAAAACCACACTCAAAAGTTTCATCACAAACACTTAGTCACTGGATAAAAGATACACTTAACAGCAGCGGTATAGATACGTCCATATTTAGTGCACACAGTACTCGTCACGCAGCCACATCCTCAGCCAATAGACTTGGAGTCAATATTGACCTGATTAGAAAAACTGCTGGATGGAGTGTTTCATCTTCTGTCTTCGCAAAACATTATAATAGGCAGGTTGTAACTAGTGAATAGTCCCGGGAAATCCCGGAACCGAAAGTACCGGGAAATCCCGGAAATTTGCGTTGTTTTAGGAACCGGAATTTCCAAAACCAAATCCCGGTTCTTTCGGTACTTTCGGCAATTCCACCGACAAGTGTAGAGCCGGAAAGAGTTTTTTTTTCAGCTACCTTTGGTACCTTTGTAATAAAATAAGATCACGTTTAAGTGATAAGAGTTTGGACGCTCTTATATTTTTAAGATCATTATATAGGCAGGAGAGAAATACTCTAAAAAATAAATAAACAGATACCTAACCTAGGTTATTGAGTGCCCCCATTGTACAGATAACTATAAGAATCAGACCAATGTAATATTGGTCTGAGCAAGTATTCCAATTTTTTATAATTTTATAGGTTGGGTATTTTTATTAATAGTATCATCATCATCATCATTTCAGCCGTAATACGTCCACTGCTGGACTTAGGCCTCCCCAATTTGGCGGGCTTTGCCATAATCGCCACGCTTGGCAGGCGGGTCGGCGATCGCAATATGGTGGCAAAATGCATAGAGAACGCTGCTGCCCATTCTCTAGTAAGTCCCTTAGTCGCCTTTTACGATACCCACGGGAAGAAATGGGGTGGTGTTATTCTTTACGTCCGGCACCACACGGTACATTATTTATAGTATAATTTAAGTTTAAAGTTATATTTTTTTTTCTTAAATGTATAATTAGAGTCAAGTTGATTTAACGAATTTGTCGATTGAAGTTGTTCCAAACTATTGTTGAATTATTGTATAAGGTTAAAATTTAAAAAAAAATGTTTGTTAAGATTATCTAATCAATAAATATTGAGACTGATTAATGGTACGCTGAAACTACATAGTTCTTTTTTTTGTAGATGTTACGTAAGTTTTAAATTATAATTTGGTTATGCAGAATTGCAATAAGAGTCATGTTAATTTGTTTGGTAAAGTAAAGATGTTTAATAAATGTTTCTGTTATATATTATGTAGGATTAGGTATAAAAACCATTTAATGTTAAAAAATGTTGCTGGCATAATATGCGTAATTACCAGTAAAATTATACTAATGTCGGTTAGAGTCGGTTGCCAAAATGAGAATTAGCCCAAATGCGCCTAAACCAATAAGACTGATTTAGTGTCTATAAAACAAGAAATAAAACGTTTTATTTGATTTGATTAAAATGTGTTTACTTTGCCCTGTCATTTCGTCTTTTTTTTACTTTCTCCGTTTCAACACTTTCAACTCTCTTACAAAGACTTATTAAAGTATCAAAAGTATCGATAGTACCGGGAATCCCGGTTCTTAAGCCAGAAAGTCCCAAAAATCCCGGTTCTTTAAAACAGCACCGGTTCTGCATTCCCTAGTTGTAACTGATCCTCATCTCTTTGCCACTACAGTACTTGGTGGTGGTCATAATCTGTAACAAAATTAAATATATAATATAAGATTAAGAATTGAAGTCAATGATAACTACTTAGTTATAATAAAAGACACTTGTGATTACTGACCTGTTTTGTTTAATTTCACATTTTTGTCTCTGAACATCTACAATACGTAAACAATAAATCGCTTCGAATGAAGCCGTGAAACATAATTAGAAATCAAACGAACTTACCAAGTGAAGTTCGATGATAATTATGTGAACGGCTTCATTCGAAGCGATTTATACCCTCCCTAGAAAAGTTAACTAACTACCCTACCCTAGATAATTAAAAATGTGAAATATTTATTAGCTTTCAACAAAATGATATTAAAATGGCTGCCGACCGTTAGACAGAAATAGTGTAGTGGGAGCAAAAGTAGGGGTAACCGGATACAGTGTTGCCAGTAAAATGAAAAAAAAAACCTTTTACTTACCTCTTAAAATCCGTGCAAGGCTGATACATGGAGATGCTACTACAATACGTAAACAATAAATCGCTTCGAATGAAGCCGTTCACATAATTATCATCGAACTTCACTTGGTAAGTTTGTTTGATTTCTAATTTTATTTTGTTATTTTCATGTTCGATGGTGGGGCTACTAACGATCTTTTGGAAATGCCACTGCTGGTTGCCTTTGACATCGGTGCTGCGGTGCTGCAAGTTGCTGTGAGAGGTTTGAGACTGCGGAAACTTAACTTTTGGTAAAAATATCTGGAAGTTTTCCGGAAATAAGAAGTAAATGAAATCGGTGAAGTCCTTAGAGGCTCTCTTTACATACATTAAAACGAAATACATATGGATAAGGTGATTAAATTTCGAGACTAGGTATTGCCAATCACTTTTACATCAATATTCAATAAATAATTAAATACAATTATTATTATGTTTATAGGGAATTTGGTCCATGCTTGGATTATTGGGAATGGAAATATATTAACAACTTAATAGTCGTAGAACCAGTAACTTTAAAATATTATTAGAGGATATAGTATTGAAAAAATAAAAGGGAAGAAGTATGATGTAAGTGTTCACGCAAGTGAAACTTCGCAATCTCAGTTGTTTAGAATACAATACTAAAATTCTTTATTTGCACAGAAATAAGGTACTGGTTACAAATGATTTTCAACTTAACTGCCTATCCACTTTTAAAATTAACCACAAATTAAAAAAAAATGCATTGTGAATCCGTTTTTCGTACAGTTTTTATAAAACACATACAAACAACAAGAAATCGTTACGTTAGGGCCGTAATACATACTTGGCTGGTCACTTATTTTATTATTTACCGTAGCATTAGAACAGTTTAAGGAGAAACCGTTGTCACAAATAAATAAATACATGAAATTACTTTAGAAAAAAAATAAGATACTATAAGCGTCATAATTATTGTTTCCTGCAATTTTTATTTTGTCTTATCTGAGTTTGCCATTTATTTTTCAAACATGTAAACAATTTAGTTCAGAAATAATAATCTTGATACCTACACGTAAAGCTAAATAGATATTCAAGTTTATATAACATCAATTTGATATTATGATTTAAATACACTATAGATAGACTTATTGCTCCGAAATAAGATATATTTTCGGTTTAAAGACATTTATTTCTCAAAAACAAGAACATTACAGTTCACTTAAAATATTGAGGAATGTAAATATAAAACTAAAAGTAAGTGTGATTCTCTGGGCTCACAATAAGAGAATTAGGCAACAAAGGTGACAATTAATATTGTTAGTGTTGTTTTCTAACGTATTCTTCTAGGCCTTTATTAAATTTAAATATGGGGTCACTATTGGTTATCTAATGAGACACACATGCATTAAGGTCCAAATTGCCAAGGACGCTCGTCGGCCATCTTACTACACGGCGACGAAACAAACGAAATGATTGGTGCTCGCAGGATCGCGCGATATGACGCAGCGGTGGCGTGACAATCGGCCGAGGTCCAACCGTTCATAGGCGGCAGCGGTTGTCGTAGCGGTTTTGGTCGCTACACTACTCCCCCGCTGAGACCGTGACTACGGGCGATAGTAATCTGGAAATTTAACTATCCGTCCACTCTTTGTCTTTTTGGTAGCCGCTGGTACTTGCTGCGCGTCTGGAACCGAAGACTCTTCCTTGGCGATATAGGCTGGTTTTAGACGGTCTATTGTGACTGTTTGCCTCTTGCCTGCCACGTCAATGTCATACGTCTTCAGCCCACGACGTAATACCTCGTATGGGCCTAGGTATGCTGCTTGCAATGGCCTTCGTGCTGGACCCTGACGGATGAAGACGTGGGTTGCCGTGCCCAAGTCCTTAGGCACGTAAAATGACTTGCTGGAGCTGGTATGCCACGAAGTTGGTTGTGGTGCGAGTTTGGTCATGTAGGCCCGAAGTCTGCTGACCAGGTTGTTTGGTTCGAGCGTCTCGTCTGAGATTGTCTTGAAAAATTGCCCAGGTAGCCGAAGTGGCTCACCGTAGACAATTTCAGCCGTGGAAGCTTGTAGGTCGCCTTTCCAGGCGCTGCGGATGCCTAGCAGCACCCACGGGAGAACCTCAGTCCAGTTGGAGTTGGAGTGGCATGCGATGGCTGCTTTCAGTTGACGGTGCAGCCTCTCAACGAGACCGTTTGCTGCGGGATGGTAAGAAGTGGTGGTGTGGTGGGTAGCGCCCACCAGCTTGGCGACTTCTTTAAATGTGTGCGACTCAAACTGTCGCCCGCGGTCCGTCGTGATGTGCTCAGGACAGCCAAACCGAGCGATCCACCCAGATACCAGGGCGGTCACGCAGGTCTCGGCGGTGATGTCTTGTAGCGGCAGCGCCTCTGGCCACCTAGTGAAGCGGTCGACGATTGTGAGACAGTACCTGTTACCAGAAGATAAAGTTAGAGGACCTACTATGTCTAAATGGATATGTTGAAAACGTGCAGATGGTGCTGCATATACTGCTGTAGGTGCTGCCGTGTGTCTTGATATTTTGCATCGTTGGCATTTCTGGCACTCCTGAGCCCATTGTCGACAGTCTTTTCTAATGCCTGGCCACACAAATCGGTCTGTAACTAGGCGCACGGTGGCCTTAACCCCAGGATGGCTTAAATTATGTAATGCATTAAATACCTGTCGGCGGTGTGCGGGGGTAACGTACGGCCTCACACCTTCTGTTGAGACATCGCAGTATACCTGTGTGGTGCTCCCAGGTAGCCTCCTCTTTTCCAGATTCAAGGAGGAGCCGCTCATCAGTAGATTCTTAAGCGTTTCATCTGAGTCCTGAGCGAGTGCTAAAGACTGGTAATCTACGGGCAAAGAAAGTTCGTTAATGCGTGATAAAGTGTCAGCTACGATGTTGTCACTGCCAGAGATGAATTGGATGTTGGTTGTGAATTGACCAATGAAATCCAAATATCGAAACTGGCGTGGCGAGCAATTGTCCCTGTTAATAGAAAAGGCGAAGGTTAGCGGCTTGTGATCTGTCAATATGCTGAATGTTCTTGCCTCCACCATATGCCGGAAGTAACGAATAGCTTCGTATATTGCCATCAGTTCGCGATCGTATGTGCTATACTTCTTCTGTGCCGGTGACAATTTCCTGGAAAAGAACGCGAGCGGTTGCCATTCCTTTCCTTTCTGTTGCTGCAGAACTGCGCCAATTGCCGTTTCGGATGCGTCGGTCTGGATCGTCAGCTCTGCATTAGGATCTGGATGTACCAACAGCGTAGCCTGTGAAAGCCTTTTTTAGGGTTCCGTTGCCAAATGGCAAAAAACGGAACCCTTATAGATTCGTCATGTCTGTCTGTCTGTCTCTCTGTCTGTCTGTCTGTCTGTCTGTCCGTCCATCCGTATGTCACAGCCACTTTTTTCCGAAACTATAAGAGCTATGCTGTTGAAACTTGGTAAGTAGATGTATTCTGTGAACCGCATTAAGATTTTCACACTAAAATAGAAAAAAAAACAATAAATTTTGGGGTTCCCCATACATAGAACTGAAACTCAAAAACTTTTTTTTCATCAAACCCATACGTGTGGGGTATCTATGAATAGGTCTTCAAAAATGGCAATGAGGTTTCTTAAATCATTTTTTTCTAAACTGGATAGTTTGCGCGAGAGACACTTCCAAAGTGGTAAAATGTGTGTCCCCCCCCCCGTAACTTCTAAATAAAAAAAATATATGATGTACATTACCATGTAAACTATCACCGAAAATTGGTTTGAACGAGATCGAGTGAGTAGTTTTTTTTTAAAACGTCATAAATCGTAAATCGCAATTTACCTTACATTCAATCAACTGAAATATAAAAATTAAAAAAAAACCATTTATTTTTAAACCGAGAATACCTATATGCTTGTACGGAACCCTCGGTGCGCGAGTCCGACTCGCACTTGGCCGGTTTTTTTTACTTTTGTTAAATGCATCCAATAATTGCGGTGTCCATGTTATTGGCGTTGCTCCTCTAGTTTTGGGTCCGGCCAATAAGGAGTTGAGAGGTTCCTGTATGCTAGCTGCACCTGGTATGAAGCGACGGTAAAAATTTAACATACCGAGAAATCTCCTTAGCTCCTTTATTGTCTTAGGCTCTGGTATGTCTTGAATGGCTTGGACCTTTGTGTGTAACGGCTTTACGCCTGCTGCGGACACTGTGTAGCCCAAGAAGGTAACTTCCGATTTACCTAAATGACACTTTGATATATTTATTAGAACGCCGTATTCTGCTAAACGTTGGAAAAGTTGCTTCAGGTGCTCCTCATGTTCTTGACTGCTTCTGCTGAATATCAAAATGTCATCAAGATAGCAATAGCAGAAGTCCAGTCCACGCAGTACCTCATCAATGAAACGTTGGAAGGTTTGTGCGGCGTTACGAAGACCGAATGTCATAAAAGGAAATTCGTACAAACCGAATAGTGTTGTGATTGCTGTTTTCAGGATATCTTCTTTCAGGACTGGAATTTGGTGGTACGCTTTTACTAGGTCTATTGTAGAAAATATAGTGCTACCTGTAAGCTGCTGTGTGAAGTCCGGGATATGTCTGATTGGATATCGATCCGGAACTGTGCGTGCGTTAAGAGCTCGGTAGTCTCCACAAGGCCGCCACCCATCTGCTTTCTTACGAACAAGGTGTAGGGGTGATGACCAAGCGCTCTCAGATGTTCTGGCTGTTCCACTCTGCAACATAGTGTCAAATTCCTGCTTTGCTATAGACAATCGTTCCGGATCTAGGCGGCGTGGTCGGCTGAAAACAGGTGGTCCAGGCGTAGTCCTGATTTGATGCACTGTGCTATGTTTGGATGAACTAGGCTTACCGGCTGGTCGTGTGATCTCGGGAAACTCCCGTAGTAGACGATGAAAGGTATCTTCATCCGGTGCTGCACAGGTCGTACGTACGGATGAAATGCTATCCGTTGACCGTTGACGAGGGGCCAGTATAGTAAGCGATGTAACCCCATCCACGATGCGTTGATTGCGGCAGTCGACAAGCAAGTTGTAAAAACTTAAAAAATCGACGCCGATGATAGGCTTAGATACGTCAGCCACAACGAAGCGCCAGCTGAATGCACGTCGCAGGCCTATGTCCAACTCCAGCTGTATATAGCCATATGTAGCTATAGGTGTTCCATTGGCTGCGAACAGATTATAATTAGTTTTCGGACGCGATTCCCGTACAGATGACCTAGGATACACACACAAGTCTGAACCCGTGTCGACCAAAAACTGGATCTTCGTGTTGCGGTCAGTGATGAACAGGCGGTTCGAAATACTGGGGCAGTCGTTTACCGCTATTATCGGCTGCCTTTGTTGTTTTCCGGCTTAAAGTCACAAGGCTTTATACACTTCCGTGCTCGTTCCCGAAATCTATAATGGTACCAGCAGTGGGGGTGGTCACGGGGGCGTGGACGTGACCGGGAGCGACTACGGTTCCTGTAGGAGTCCCGACCTCCTGAATCGCGTCTGGGACGTCTGTATAGCTCCGTAGACAGCACCTCAATCTTACGTGTTAATTCCGCTACTTGTTTCGTTAAATCGCTATCGCCTGTGTGTGTGACCGTAGCTGATGTTGCCGATGTACTCGCTACCTGGTTTGTTGCAGGAGCGATATCGTTGATGCGGTCCGCCAGCTCCGCTACATCCTCTATGTCCATGTTAACCTGCGATGCCAGAATGTTTTGAAGGTTAGTTGGTAACCTGTTTGCCCAGATTGTGCGAATAAAATCATTAGGAACACTAGGTCCAGCCAGTTGCTGTAGGTGCCTCAGGAACTGTGACGGTTTTCTATCGCCGAGCTCTTCATGCATCAAGAGTTGCTTGGTCTTCCTCTCTTGTGATGCCGATAGCCGCTTGATCAGTTCCACTTTCAGCTTGGCATATTTTCCGGTATCTGGCGGGGTAACTATTAAATCTCGCACCTCAGTGGAGTACTGGGGTTCTAGTTGTGCCAACACGTAGTAGTATTTAGTCTCATCACACACTATATTGGATAACACAAACTGACCTTCTATCTGGGCAAACCATAGGGTTGGGTCGTCCGGGTTGAATGATGGTACTCGTACTCCAACTCTGAACGTCTCTGCTGTCCCTTCTTTCGCCAACTCCGTGTCGTCCATCTTTCCAGTCGGGGTCACCATTGAAGTGGTCCGGTTGATAATGTGGACCTGGGCCACTTCCTATGTAGTCTATCTCACGGGTGTTGACAATTAAAATTAAATCAGCAGGCAACAGATAAACTTATTTAATTACAATTTTACTTTTACTTTACAAAATAACTTAATTACTAAACAAGGCCTAAATAATTAATAACAATAAGCAACAGCGATATAGTATATAAGGCGAGAAGCGCAGGCTAGGGAAGCTAAAGCGGAGTGAGTCTAAACAATGCTAGCACAGGGAATTTATACTAATGAGACACACATGCATTAAGGTCCAAATTGCCAAGGACGCTCGTCGGCCATCTTACTACACGGCGACGAAACAAACGAAATGATTGGTGCTCGCAGGATCGCGCGATATGACGCAGCGGTGGCGTGACAATCGGCCGAGGTCCAACCGTTCATAGGCGGCAGCGGTTGTCGTAGCGGTTTTGGTCGCTACATGGTTATGTAGATCACAGTACTTTATGTAATTTTATTTTTATTTATTTTGGGGGTTACAGTATTTAAAGATATTTAGAATTAGCTTGTAAGCTTTTTATCATAGGGACATGGGTAATGATGAAATTTTATTATGAATTGGATTGGAATTATCAGTGCTCACAGGGATGAGGCTTGAGACAAAACTTTATTATTTACGTTTGGTTAAACTGAAATGACCGGATTTATAAAACACAAATAAATAAAAAAGGAATTGATGTGAGAAATGATTAAGCTACACAATTAGAGGTTAATTTAATTGTGAAATTAAATCACTTTTTTTCGTCGTTCGGCTATCTAAGAGAACAGACGTGTACACCGTATTTTATTAAATTAACTTCTTAAGTGCAAGCAAAAGTGATACTAGGAACAATAATAATTTTGAGCAAATTAGCGTGAACTTGAGTGACAGTGTTACGTGCTTATTCTATTGAACTTACAACCCGCCGTGAGCGACAGTTGCCGCGACCGCTCTTCACCACCTCGGGGAAAAGAGACAAGACCATAACGCACTGATTTTTTAACTCGCTCGCTCGTCGTACTATTTACGTTGTGTGTGCGGGGTACGTCACTGCTTCGTTCTAAAGATGAGTGCACAACAATCGGCAGCCGAAATAAATGTGAACTTATGCAGCAAAGGAAGTGGATCACTTACTGACCTACGCACGGTAGTAAAAGAAGATGGCAAAGTCACACTGCGAAAAAGAAAGCAGAATTTTGAGGTCGAAGTTATGCAAGAAATGTCCGACTTACGAACTGAAATGAAGAATTATTTCCAAGCCTTCAGCGAAAAACTTAATGAAATATCGAGCAATCTGTGTCAAGAAATGGTTGAAGTTAAAAATGAAATAAAAAACATAAAAAGTACAACCGATAACCTTACATCTGAGCAGAGTGACATTAAGGAAGAACTGAAAATACTGAAAAACCAAAACTGTGCTTTCCAGGAAGAGATAACCCTTCTCAAAACCAAATTATCTACCGATAATACGACATCGTGTGACCTAAACAAAAATCCACTGCAGATCGATTGTGAGTACATGGCCTTAGAAATCCAAGACCGCGCAAAGCGACAGTATAATGTCATAATTGGAGGTATAAGTGAATTAAGCGACAAAAACTCAACAACAAGGCGTGAATATGACACAAATCAGGCGCTTAACATAATCCAAACAATTTACAAGGAATGTCCGTCCCCCATAAGATGCATGCGTCTTGGCAAGTATAACTCGGAAAAAACTAGATATCTTAAGGTTACTTTCCAACAACAAGAAACAGTGATACATATTCTGCGTAACAAATCGAATCTCGCTAATGATAACGTTCGCATATTACCGGATCAAACACCAATGCAAATAAAATATATGAAGGATCAACGTGCGGAATTGATACGACGAATGGAAAGTGGTGAATTAGACCTCACAATAAGGTACATAAACGGTATACCGAAGATAATTAAGAATGCATCAAAAAACTACCGCCAAAACAAATCACCCGACCAAACAACTACGATACTTCAGAATTAGATAACGTAACCTATCAATATGTAGATACCTACCAAAATATATGTACATCTCTAGCCTCGTTAAGAATGTTTTATGCTAATGTGCGTAGTTTGGTAAAACCAGGTAAGCTTGATGAGTTAAAATGTATCCTACGAGGTTTTAATCATACCATACACATTGTGTTGTTAACCGAAACATGGATTAAATCTAAAGCTGATGCCGATATGCTGGATATACCCAACTACACACATATATTTAATTTAAGAAAGGATTGTATAGGCGGTGGTATTTCAATGTACATACATGAAAGTTTAAAATTTGATGTAATAGAGGAGAAATATGAATGCGGTAATCATTTTTTATGGATTAATTTATTAAAACACTCTCTGACCATTGGCTTAATTTATAAACCCCCAAATACGAATCTAAGCGACGTTCTTAGCATTTATACACGAAGGTTAGAAAAGAGCAACCGCAAAACAATTATATTTGGGGACTTTAATATCGATTTACTAAGTAGTGAGCGCAAAACAACCGACTACACAGATACTATAAAAGAATCAGGATACTATTTACTAAACAATATACGCGAAAAATACTGTACCCGACAAACCAAATCCACAAAAAGCATAATTGACCATGCATGTACTAATATATGGAACGCTAAAGTACACATGGCAATAATTGAATCAACACTATCAGACCACAAACAAATCTACCTAGAACTCAAACAGTATAAACAGACCCTAAAACAAAAAGTTCAATATAATGCAATTGATTACACAGCTCTGTATGAGAACACACTAAAACACGACTCGACAGAAGCTGGAGACAACTATGCCATTTTTGAAAATTATATACTAAAGAATATAAATGACTCTAAAATAATAAAATACAAAATACTAAACCAGCCGCAAAAGGACTGGATCAATAAAACAGTAATTAATTATATCAATGAACGAAATCAATTATGGCATGGTTTTCTGACAAATCCAGAAAATTTACAAATGCAATCTAAATATAAAGCTGCTAGGAAAAGAGTAGAATGTAAAATAAAAGAAGATAAAAAGAATTTCTATTATGACTCATTTTCAAGATGTAGTAGGAATCCCAAAAAAATGTGGAAATTGATAAATACCCTAGCTAAAAATAAGATAAACGATGTCTGTACTCTTCCGAAACTCACGCTTGATGGCAAAGAAATAACAAACGGTACAGACATCTGCAACGCGTTCAATAACTATTTTGCTACTATTGGCTCTTTGTTGGCCCAGAATATAATGCAAACTAATCCTAACCCGCAAATTACATTAAATACGCAAGATACAGACTTTCGACTTACTAATTTAGACCATTGTACTGAGGATGAGATATCCAAAATAATAGATCATTTGGATAATGATACCAGCTGTGGAATTGATGGAATAACAACAAAAGCTATTAAATGCATTAAGAACCTAATTGTAACTAACCTAACTAACTGCATAAACAGTTGCTTTGACAGTGGCGTGTTTCCGGACAGTCTTAAAATAGCTAAAGTAACCCCTTTATACAAGTCTGGAACTAGGGCTGATCCCGGAAATTACCGACCGATTTCAGTGTTGCCTGTTATTTCCAAAATATTTGAAAAAGTTTTATACACTCGCTTATTTAAACATTTAATCAATACCAACTTTCTTTACTCACATCAATATGGCTTTCGTCCACACTCGAATACACTATCAGCCACTGTTGATCTAATTACTAAAATAAAGGATAACATAGACAAAAAACAATTGGTCCTAGGTGTATTTATCGACCTAAAAAAAGCTTTTGATACTGTTAGCCATCGTATCCTTCTCAAAAAGCTAAAAATCATAGGAATTACTTCTACAGCCTACAAAATGTTCGAGTCATATCTCACTAACCGGAAACAGATCGTCAAACTTGATAAATTTGCAAGTGCACCGGCCAATATACAGTGCGGAGTACCTCAAGGATCGGTCTTGGGTCCTTTGCTTTTCCTCATATATATTAATGACATTAGTACCGCTGGACTAACTGGACACATATCACTGTATGCAGATGACACATGCCTTTTTTATTTTGGCGATTCCATCACTCATATTATCTCAGAAGCACAGAAGGATCTTAATGTTTTGAATATATGGCTTAGTAATAACCTATTGACTATGAATGTCAATAAAACTGCTTTCATAATTTTCGCAGCAAAGAATAAAAAAATACCATATTTTCCAAATCTCTCAATAAATAACCAACCATTACGTAAATCAACGCATGAAAAGTATTTGGGCCTAGTTGTGGACAGTAAGTTGACATTTAGAGCACATATCGAATACGTGAGATCGCGAATACTCCCACTAACCGGAGCTATACGTAACATTGCTAAATGCGTACCTTACAAGCTTAGACATACTATTTACAACACATTAGTCAAGCCACATCTGGAATATCTGATCCAAGTATGGGGACAAGCTGCTAAAACTAACCAACAACATCTACAACGAACGCAAAATAAAATCATCAAAGTCCTCTTCCATTACAACTACGATACTCCTACAGAATTACTCTACAAAAACACAAAATTATTTAACCTACAACAATTGTATACTTACCATACATGCATGACTATCCGAAAAATCCTTAAGACCAACATACACACAAACATTTCATTTACACAAAAGACTCACAGATATAATACCCGTAATCAGGATGAACTAGAAACACCAAGAGTGAGAACCCTGTACGGCAGGAAAACTATACAGTATGAGGGGGTTCGGCTATACAATAAATTACCTAAAAATGTCAGAGAGTGTACAAGTATACCATCATTTAAAAAATGTCTAAGGAATTATATATTAGACACACAAGCTTAGCTATTATATTTTGGCTTGAACTGTTTTTTTTTTGCATATTTTTTTTTTAATGTTTGTTTGCATTTAAGTCATTGCAATAATTCATAAGTGAAACTACGGTGTTCAGTTTCTTCGATGGCTTGAACGTCGCAATGTAAACATAAACCTATTTTTAATTTAATTAAGTTTCTCTGTAAGTGAACTGTAATGTTCTTTGAGAAATAAATGTCTTTAAACCGAAATTAATAAAAACCTTCTGCTGGGGTCATAGGCCTGGTGTTAGGGGACTCACGTACAGCGGGTGAGGCCATAACATCACTTGGGTCAGAGACCAATAAAAACTTTCCGCTGGGGTCATAGGCCTGGTGTTAGGGGACTCACGCATAGCAGGTGGGGCCATAACATCACTTGGGTCATAGACCAATGAAAAAAAAACTGCTGGGGTCATAGGCCTGGTGTTAGGGGACTCACGTACAGCAGGTGGGGCCATAACATCACTTGGGTCATAGACCAATGAAAAAAAAAACTGCTGGGGTCATAGGCCTGGTGTTAGGGGACTCACGTACAGCAGGTGAGGCCATAGCATCACTTGGGTCATAGACCAATGAAAACAATATAGATGTTCCTCTTTTTGCTTTTGTGGCTTGTACTTCGAGGCGAAGTACAGTTCAGCATGGCAGTGTAAGGCTGTTTTCAAATTGGTGCATTTCAGTTTTACCGAACGTTCAAACTATACATTAACAAAGATTCGATATTATGATTTATAGGATAATTATTTTATAACATGAAGAAACGTACTATGAATATTAATGTATTAACATAATGTTAGTTGTAATGGCCGTTTATAGGTATAGTCTGATCTTTTATCTCTTTCAGTTCTCAAATGATTAACTTAATCATGTCAAGATGTGTCGTACCTCCTTAAGCTACGGTACTGAGCAAATTATGAAATAGAAAATTACATTTAATTGCATTACAACTATAACCGATGAATCATTCCAAATGTTTTGTTTTCAGTGGCCTGGCCATTTGATGAAATATAATTTTTAAAAAAATGGATACAAACATTTACAAAATGTTGGGTCGGTAAAGCTGTACTAACATAATTTCGATCCGAATGTACAAGTACTTTATAAACGATGTTATTGGAGTGGTATTTAATGCCATTCAAATGTTCATGGTAATTTTATTTGTATTAGGTTCTGATGTTTACAAATTATTTCAAAGATAATTTTAACGTAGAAAACAAAACAAAACAAAAAACAAACAAACATTCAGAATAAACTGTTGGTAGTTTCGTTTAACGTCCTAAAAATTCTACATATTTATAACTCGGATTGATTCTCCATCTCTTCTTCAATCGTTCCCTTGTTGCTGGGGACCGTGGTCACTGGATCCATTTAAGTGGACAGTCAGGCTCCATTGACTCTGTTTCAAAGTAGCTAACACCACCTGCTGAAATTAATTTGTGGACGTGGCTTCTTTACTCATTTTAATATCAATTTTATTATTTTCTTTATTTTTTTGCCAAAGTAGTGACCATCACATAATACGAAAAAAAAGCTTTTTCTTAAGATTAATCTCTGTGAAATAATTATTTTTACTTTGGTGTGCATCCAAAGGAAAGAATTGGTCAGAGTGGCCATGTCAAAAATTTGTGAAAATGTTAGTAGTAAATGTTTGTTAAATACAGTTTTCGGTAATAATGTCAGAATGACCGAGCGATGAATTATTTGAATTATTTTCATGATCACTGGCTACTGCTTCGATTCAACGGCTGTTGAATACGAAAGGCTTTTTAATTGTTGCTATAACAATTGCTTTGTAAAACTAAATTATAGCAGTAAGCGATTTATTATTTGTCAAATTGTTAAAGTACTTAACCTGTTTCTATTACATTAGGGAAGTAAAGAAAAATATAAATGTGTCGAAACATAGGTAGATAAGTTGAATTAAGCTCCGAGTATTTAAAATGAGAATTAATATTTTAATCTGTTGAATTGGTCATTATCAAGAATTGTTTTTGTAAGGTGGATTTAAAGGTACTACGAGGACGGAGTACTTATCAGTCTGGCCGTGTTAGATTCATTGTTTATTGTATAATCAAGTGCTGTCGTTTGAGAGGACGGTACATTCCTAGGTACTTCGAGAGCGAAGTACTTGTCAGTCTGGCCGTGTTAGATATTTAATTTTGATATTTTATAATTGTTGGGTAGATAATGACATCTATCACATTAACGAAGCATTGAACCAATATAGAAGTACCTAATTTGACTAGATAAAGTGCTTACAAAAACTAACTCGTCTTAAATAGTAAAAATATTTCTACGATTTTGGTACTAGAAACAATTAATAAAATGTTTAATTATAATTGTGTTATGTCCTAGGTTTTATATTGCCATGTTACTTTATTAAGTTGATCCAAACGACTCGTAGGTACAATACTGTCAGTTCATATTGATATTCTTTTAATGATTCGTAACTACGAAGAAATTACGAATCAGTATTTATTAAATTGCTAAATTACCTTACAATGTTTTTAAACTGTTTCACTACATAACAATGGTTTATTATTATCTGTGTTATAAGTTATAAGCCGAAATATGGAATGATCTGTCATTTGTTCAAAATGGCGGGAGATGTCTGACGATAATGTTAGATTGACGTTAGTAGGATATAAAAAGGATTGTAATTACTTTATCGGGACAGTTCCTCGGAAGATGTTTAGTTGGTTAGTTCTAGTGCTGTTGTTGTGTGGAAATATCGAGCAGAGGTCACGTAAGTTAAGTAATTTGATATTATGTAACACTTATTGCTTAATATGAAAATGTTGTTGTACCTTTTATATTGTTGCCAATATTAATAATGTTTTAAATCATATAAAATAGAATATTCATACTCTTTCTTTGCCTAGCTATTGTTGTTGTGATTATGTTGATACTATTCTGAGATCTCTTGGACAATGGTCCAAGAGATAGAATTAAATGTATTTAAGATAATAATAGTTTATGGCAATGTAAGAAGTGAGTTGATATAATACTTTAATACTATTTCCATGGAGTTTCTTGTCCTTCTTCTCCATGAAGACCCAGTTTTGGAACGGAAAACTAGCTTTCTGATTAATTACTGACAAGCCTAATTGAAATAAATGTCTAGTCTTGTCTTTCTGTGCTTTATTTAGTGAAACCCTTTCCCAACAAACCATATTCATAAGAACCTTCATACACAGTAAATAAGCCGTAAGCATTCTGATACACAAAGTTTGATATTAGGTATATATACATATATACCTAATATCATAATACCTATATACATAATACTTATAGTTATATACAGATATAGATTTTTCTATTAAGTGCATACTCTAGACCTAGACGAACGTCCTGACATTATTTAAGAAACAACTACCTAGTTTTGTTTCTTAAATAATGTCAGGACGTTCGTCTTGCGATTGAGAAGTTTGCACACAATAATCACAACACTTTTAAAACCGTTAAGTATTGAACTTTCAAATAGGTGGCAAACGGCCACCCCGGCTTGCTGAATTGTTTTTTTTTTTAATAAATTCCAGAACAGGGGGCCTATTACGAACTCTTATTTCCAGGCAGTTTACGGCGTAAACTGAACTGCCTTGCAATTTCGTATTATGAACTCGCCAAACAAGCCAGTCAGCGGTCACGTGACACCCTGGCCGACTTCTGACCGAATATTGCCTGGCAATACCGTAATACGACCGTTCGTTTGACATTTCTTTTCGTATTAGAACTGTCAAAAAGTAACTTCACAATCCATTTTGTTTACGCTGCGTCAGAGGAGCTTTTATTGAATTGTTTTGAGTTTATTTGGCGAAATTATTCGAGTATTATCTAGATTAGTAAAAGAAAATATTATGTGTGACGAATATGAACTATTTGAGTTCCTGGAAAGTGACTTTTCTCATCGGAATAGAGTGTCAAGGAACAAAAGAAGACGATTTCGTGATGAATGTAATGCGTTCGACATGGATGTTGTGCAATTTATTCAAAGATATCGACTTAGCAAAGACTTGGTACTGAATCTTTGTGAGGAGTTGAGACCGCTTTGAGTACTCTCGTGCTTGGGCAGATTTATTGTACCCAATAGCCACTTTGTGGGAATTTAAGAACACCTACAATGTTGCCAACTGCACATAAGTTACGCGCCGACGACGGCTAGAACTCTCATGCACTGAACATTAATTAAAAACTGAATATTAATTAAAAACACTCAATAACACTTACGCCATAATTTTGTTTATACTCCGAATATATTACGAACGGAAGTATCAAACGAACAATACGATAACTGTCTTAGTTTGTGAAACAATACTTCCTAACTTGTTGAGTACGTTCGGAAACAAAATCTCGTGTTACAATTTACAAACATAGAAAATTATAATATGAATTAATTGTATGTCGAAATAAATATTGTGTTTATATTTTCACCTACTTATAGACTAGTGTAAGTAGATTATTATTTTTATCATAAAATAAATGATTTAAATAAAACCGTAACTTACCGATAAATATTTAATTCTATTTCTGAACGTTGCGACAGAGAATTACAAGCCAGCCATAGACAAACTAGCCAGCGTCAAGTTGGGCAGAATTTGAAATGTCATAGTACGAAATTTAACCAGCCAGTGAAATGAATTGCTTGGAACTTGCCTGGTTTTTTAAAAGTTCGTAATAGGCCCCCAGTAGTGGAATTTATTAAAAAAAAAACAATTCAGCAAGTAACCTAGAAAGTTATATTTCTTACAAATGATTTAAATTAACAAAAAGCACAAAGGTACGTAATCAGTACATAAGAATAATATATCACGATCAAACCGACACTATAACGTCACTAAGATATGTCCGTTGCCTCCGAAAGCCAAGTAGAAAAGAGACCGCTGACTTTTTTTTTTTGTCTGGCATCTCGTAGTTAACCTGAAAAGATTGTTACTACTTAAACGGATTGTGGCCCGGCGAGTTCTAAAAAGTTACCTTTTTAGGCCTCCAGCCGGGGCTTATTATACTTAAAAACTAAAGCGAAAGCTCTAAGGGTTACCCCAAGGGGGGTACGAACCTCGGCTTAGGCAATCGCTGATAGGGGGCAGCAAGGGACTGGCTGGATCTGAGTTAAGAGACCGCTGACAGCGCGCCATGCGCCTTTATACCCGAGAGGGTATTCCCCCTTCCGACCTACCCGGTCCGAGTGAGAACTCAGACCGGGTAGGTCGGAAGGGGGAATATCTAAGATATATATATTTTTATTATGTGTGTTCACGGATAACTTCGTCGTTTCTGAACCGATTTTGATGATTCTTTTTTGTTGGAAAGGAGATATCCCAAAGGTGGTACCATGATAAGGAAACCAGGATCTGATGATGGAATCTCAGAGAAATCGATGGGAGCATTCGAAAATTGTAGTCGCGACTAGTGCGTTTATTATTTTTTTCATTAATTATCTTAAAGCTATTTAATGAAGGTCTGAAGTTGCTCTGATGATGAAGCCGAAAGACAGTTAAGGGAACTCCTCAACGACTTGCAGCAATTACTCGATGTTTGGACTTAATTCATTTTTACTGATGAGAACTTTGCACCCATATGGGTTATAAGTGCCATTACAGGTCTGATGATGGAGACCATAGACAGTTGATGGAATTCCTCAAAGATTTACAGCAGTTGTAAAGTATTAAATTTCACCTGGCTAGTAATGGTAAAGGAATTATTGCGGGGTAGATAAAACTAAAAAGTTGAAAAAAAAACATTTTTCCAAAAAAAAAAAACCGAATTCCTCAAAAACAGAAAAATAAGTTTACTTTCGGAAGTCGGTGGCAAAAAACTCAAATACAAATCCTAAGACACTGACTTCCGAAATTAAAGTTATTTTTCACTTTGTAGTGTTTTTAGGGTTCCGTTGCCAAATGGCAAAAAACGGAACCCTTATAGATTCGTCATGTCTGTCTGTCTGTGTGTCTGTCTGTCTGTCCGTCCGTCCGTATGTCACAGCCACCTTTTTCCGAAACTATAAGAGCTATGCTGTTGAAACTTGATAAATAGATGTATTCTGTGAACCGCATTAAGATTTTTACACTAAAATAGAAAAAAAAACAATAAATTTTGGGGTTCCCCATACATAGACCTGAAACTCAAAATTTTTTTTTCATCATACCCATACGTGTGGGGTATCTATGAATAGGTCTTCAAAAATGGTAATGAGGTTTCTAATATCATTTTTTTCTAAACTGAATATTTTGTGCGAGAGCCACTTCCAAACTGGTAAAATGTGTGTCCCCCCCCCCCCCCCCCGTAACTTCTAAAATAAGAGAATGATAAAACTAAAAAAAATATATGACGTACATTACCATGTAAACTACCACCGAAAATTGGTTTGGACGAGATCGAGTGAGTAGTTTTTTTTTAAAACGTCATAAATAGTAAACCGCAATTTACCATACATTCAATCAACTGAAATACATATAAAAATTTAAAAAAAAACATTTATTTTTAAACCGAGAATACCTACAGGTTTGTACGGAACCCTCGGTGCGTGATTCCGACTCGCACTTGGCCGGTTTTTTTTAATAAGGTTAGCTTTATCTGTTAGCACTACGCAGTCAACAGTATTGCCACTGCTACAGGTTACAAAAATGACAATACATGCGTGAGAATGTGCGATGCAGGCGGTCGCTGCAGTGTGCTGCACTACACGATGCTTGTTTCCGTCTGGTTCGGCTGACTTCATTGTCATTTATAGTTCAGTAGCTAAGCGAGCCCTAAAGATAATAGGATTATTTAGCTGGACTTCAGAAGGAGGATCAATGTATACAAGATGTAACAGAAAAGATGCAATTCCTGAAAACATTTTTTTCATAATTGACTACTGAATCTTTTTCACTCATTTTTAGTAAAGATGTTGTTTTTTTTTTTCGAAAACTGTTCAGTTTGCCATACCTACCGCAGATTAAGCCAAAGAAAAATTTGTCTTATTTCAAGGCAATTAAACTCAATTTTAGACGCATTAAGGATTGGTTAAGTCGTGTTTACCCTAGAGTAACATGACTTTCTTGATAAAAACAGACGGCTTTAAAAAAATAAGTTTAGGTGATTGTATTATGCTTTTAACTCACTTCTCTAATTGAGACACATGAGGTCTTGCGTTAATTATATTACACGTTGTAGATGCTGAATTTTGTGGTTCGCGTCGTGGTGGATATGGTAACATAATATACGCGGCTCTTTTGTATATTCACTCGCTCAATAGTTTGTTTAGATCATGAAATGCGATATTTATAAGCAAAGCTTCCCTATTGCTTGTTATATCGTCTGAAGCACGCAGTGGAGAGCGGCTCCTCTAGCGGCACACAGATACGCAAACATTTCATAAGAGCATACCCGCGATAAGTGCTGGATAAACAGGGGCATTTTATTGCCGACTGGGGGCGCGGGGGCGCGGAGGTGTGACCCTGTGCACGCAATATCTGCGCGGTTGTGCGAGGAACGCGCGTGCGATGTAATAACAAGAATAAAGCACGAGCGACGCTGCCCCCTCCGCCCTCTTGCCCCACGCACCACTACCATCAACAACACAGAACAAGCTCTGGATAAATGTTTCATTATTATAAATCTTATAGGTGACAGAAGTGTGAATTGTATCTGAACTTTAATTTCATTAAGAACATTTTGACGAGGAATTATCTGAATTTCAGAACATTTATATATCAACATTAATGGCATTAATGGTTGTTGATGTGATTAAGGTTCAATAGTGGTTGTAGGACTTCGTAGAAAAATAAACACGTCTTTACTGTATGCTGATTTATTCCGAACTAGTTTAATGAACAAGACAGACAACTATTTTTTTATTTATTTTTTTGGATGGGAAATCATCAAATGACTTCTCCCGCTCTGGGCGGAGCGGAAGGGCGTGTCAGACTTTTACTGACTAAAACCCACCCGTGTTTCATCAGTTGCCCATGTGCCAGGGTCACGGTATCTCTTTCGAACAATCACGCGACCCCGGCAGGCATCGGTCCTAGTAGACCCCTACACTGCTGCTGACATCTCTTTGAGGCGCGCGTGGAACACTACGCGCCGTCGACCCGAGCCTGGTCCTTACCGGGCGGCGAGCTACCCATTGCTCGCCACCCGCAAGCTCGCGCCTACGGTGGCCGGGAGTCCGCTATTGACTCCCGACGCCCGGGGCGTCTCCTCCTGCGGCGGCTAGGGACGTGAGGCGCAGTGACTGCCACTCCCTCACGCGCCCTGCCTCCTCCTTCGCGAGCATTACTGCTTCGCAGAAGGAGGTGACGGCTTCCCATTCCCTCTCGCTCCGTACCATGGCTCGCACCAGGGCCGGACGCGAGAGGTCGCCGCCGCCGATCGCCTCCACGAGGATACGGCGGTGCTCCGCCCAGGCAGGGCACACCTCCACCGTATGCTCCACCGTGTCCTCCAGACGATCCTCACAATGGAAACACCCGGGCGTATCCTCCCGCTTTATCCTGAACAGGAACCCACCGAAGCACCCATGCCCGGTGAGAACCTGCGTCAGGCGGAAGGTGAGGACGCCGTGGCGCCTCTCTATCCACTCCTCAAAGAGGGGACTTACCGCCACAATTGTGGCGTGCCCTAGACAGACAACTATATAAGGTGTATCTATTCATACACGAAATATTTGCAGAGGTACACCTGTAGGTGGTAAAGAAGCTACAGCAATGAAAAAAAAAATTCTAAATGTATTTTTTTCAAAATTTAATGTTTATAAATTATTTGACGCACATGAGAAATACTGGCTCCTTCTTATTTTTTATGGCCTGAGATACCGCGGCCATGCTCGTGCCGTCCGGTCGCCACCCTCACAGCGTCAGGCGGGCCATTCATAGAATTTGGAGTATAGGTTTTATACAAAACGTCTCAAGCAGTATTAAAATTTCAATAATGACGAAAATTCAAAAACACTTAGATAAAAAAAATCTTGTTGCTTCTATAGCTTCTTTCAACAAAACAAAATCAGTTAACAAACAAATCATGCATTATGACACTAAACAATAACAATAGGTTCATCAAATTTAATTAATGTTAAACTTGGATTGATGTTATTGTTCCATTGATGTTATTATTTGACCACTGTGATCAGATGGCAAATTATTTATAACTAGCTTCTGCCCGCGACTTCGTCCGCGTTAAATTTTTTGTTCCCCCGACCCTTCCCGTCGCGTCGAATCGCCTACCCGTGCGATTTTCCCCGTTTTTGCAAAATTTTTCATTACTGCTCCGCTCTTCTTAGTTGTAGCGTGATATCATATAGCTTATAGCCTTTCTCGATAAAATAGGCTACCCAACACAAAAAGAATTTTTCAATTCGGACCAGTAGTTCCTGAGATTAGCGCGTTCAATCAAACAAACAAACATACAAACAAACAAACAAACTCTTCAGCTTTATAATATTAATATATATAAGTATAAGTATACATTTGTTTGTGTAAGTAATCACAATTACAAAAAATATTATCTATACAAGTGGCAGAAGAAGCTGAAGCTGGTTGGTTCATTAAAAACATTTGACAAATCAAATGACTTAAAAAGACTTAACAATCTGAAAGTATTTGAGTTATTTTCTAATAAATTAATATTAAAATCACCACATATGACTATTGACTTACTACTAGTACTAAGTTTCTTTAGCACCTCTTCCATTACAGAATCAAACACAGATAGATTCTGGTAACTTGGAGGTCTGTATACACATACTATAACATGCTTATCAAGCTCAACACACGACAGCTCAATAGTGTGTTCAACAGACAGCCCAATGATGTATTTTCGTTCTTTCGATTTAATAGAATTTTTAACTAATATTAATGACCCGCCATGTATCATGCGTTTTTGGCTGAAAAAGCTAACTACACAATAATTTTCATAATTTATTGACTTTACTTGATGATCTTTTAACCAATGTTCTGTTATGCAAATGACATCAAACTTGGTATTTTCTAAAAAGCAATTATATTTCAAGTAATTTGGAAGAGCAACCTTGGATATTTTGATTAAACAGCTTTAAAGTATGGTGCACTCCCTTTGTTTTTTTATTATTATTATCATCATGACTATTATTGCCAGTAGATACCTTTTTATTATTCACTAATATTAATTGGTTATTTGGAGGGGTACCTTCCGTTGTCTTATTATCTAGTTTAACAAGTCATCCGGAGTGGCCTCCACTACTATAATTGAGACACCACAGAGCTATGGGAAAAATATCGATCGCATATGGCTGAGGATATTTTGCTTAGAGTACGCCTTGAAAATTCCAATATGACCTTAGAATTCACAGAAGGCATTCACAACGAAGCATTGATAAATATTGAAGACAAGTGCTTAGCTATTGCAAAAAAAGTTCTTAGTCAATCAGGAATGCCAGCACGAACCCGAGCTGCGACTGCTGCATTTGATGTAGATTTACGCCGTGAACAGAGTTACAACATTGATGATCTACAGGCATAATGTCTAATCGAACATTTCCAAATTAACGCGTGAATAGAAAGGCACTTATGATCGCATAATGCAAATGATAAATGACGGAGTTGGGGGGATCTTCTTCGTGAATGCGCCAGGGGGAACTGGGAAAACATTCCTCATTTGATTGATTCTAGCAACGGTTCGATCAAAAAATGATATAACCTTAGCTCTTACTTTGTCTGGAATAGCTGCGACATTGTTACCAGGTGGAAGAACTGCGCATTCAGCTCTAAAGTTGCCATTAAATTAAATAAATTAATTAATTAAACATGCAAATCATTTAGACTCCTACAAGCAAAATTTCCAAAGCATCCGGTATGGGAAAAGTATTACAAAAATGTAAACTAATTGTTTGGTATGAATGCACGATGGCACATAAAAAAAATCGCTTGAAGCTCTTGATCGATCGTTACGAGATTAACATGGAAACGTTCAACTATTCGGGAACGCATTTATATTGCTCGCAGGAGATTTAAGGCAAACATTGCCTGTAATTTCTCGATCGACACTAGCAGACGAAATAAATGCTTGCCTGAAATATTCAACACTATGGCGGCACGTTCGTACATTGCAGTTGACTACTTACGAATATGCGTGTCCAGTTGCAGAATGATCCATGAGCTGAAGTATTCTCAAGACAGTTACTGGAAATTGCAAACGGACAGCTGCCAGTCGATGAGACACTAGACAAATATCATTTCCCGATCATTTTTGTAATTTAGTAACATCGAAAAAGTATTTCCCGATATTCAAATAAATCATAGAAATCACGACTGGCTCAGTGAAAGAGCTAGTCCTTGCCGCAAAGAATAAAGATGTCCATCAACTGAATAATGTTATTCAGTCCAGTATTCAAAGTGATGAAATTACATATAAGTCGATAGACACCGTTGTGGAAGCAGATGAAGTAGTTAATTATCCAACGGAATTTTTAAACTCATTTGATCTGCCAGGGATTCCCCCACATATACTTAGATTGAAAATATGTGTCCCAATTATCCTCTTGCGGAATATTAATCAGCCAAAAGTCTGCAACGGCACGCGACTTGTAGTCAAGAAATTAATGAATAACGTAGTGGAAGCAACAATATTAACGGGGCCTTTCAAAGGTGAAGATGTCCTCATTCCTCGAATACCCATGATCCCGACCGATACACCATTACAATTTAAAAGATTGCAATTCCCAATTCGATTGGCATTTGCAATCACAATCAATAAAGCTCAAGGTCAATCTTTAGAATTGTGTGGTTTAGATTTAGATGCGGATTGCTTTTCACATGGACAATTGTATGTTGCGTGTTCCCGAGTCGGCAAACCAGATAGTCTTTATATCTACGCAGACAGTGGAAAAACAAAAAATATTGTATATCCACAAGTATTGCAAAATTCAACTTATATGAAATGTATTCTTTGTTTTGTTTCTCATTTCTCAACCATTCAATCACAATGTGCCACAGCGAAGCATGGTAGGGTACAGCTAGTATATGTATATATACACCCCGCGTCACTTGATTACTCTCCCCCATAAAAATATAGTTCTTTTAAAAGATAAAACAAATATTAAATATATAATTTTATATTTATTACATACAAATGTATTCTAAATAATGTGCGTTGATGCCTTAATCAAAACAAAAGGAATATGAAAATCAGACATAATTTAATATAACGCACTGAATAGTGTGACACATGATTACTCTCAGTAAATACAAAAAAAATAATACAAATATTATCACACATTTAGTAGCGTGTATAGCCTCCATTGTTCTAAATAATTTCGAAAATACGATCTGGGATTGACGAATATAAAATTTTCTAAATATTGTTTAGGATTTTTTTTCCAAGCTGTACGAAGTACGGTGATAAGAGACTGCCGATCTGAAAACTGCTGTTTATCTTTGTAAAGTAGACGAGAAAGGTAGCCCCAAACATTCTCCATAATATTGAGGTCTGGGGAATACGCTGACCCGTATAAAGTAGAAATGTTCTGAGTTTTCATCTAATCGGTAACTACTTTCCCGGTGTGTATAGGTGCATTGTCTTTTTGTAATATCCACTTTTGTTCTTGAAATAGCTTATTTATTGTCTGTTTTTGGTGTTGTAATAACAATTTGTGCTTTTCGGCAGTTTGTTTTCCTGTAAGGACTTCTAAAGGAAGCTTCCGATAATAAATAATTGCACCCCACATCATCACAGATTGGAAAGAATGAGGATGCCGTGTTAAAATCTGTTCTTCTTTTCTTAAATCATTAAAGTAAAAACTATATTCATCAGGCCCATCTAAATTGAACTTTTTTCATCTGGGAAAATAACGTTTTACCATTTTTCTCTCCAATGCATATGTTGCCAACAAAACTCTAGACGCGCTGATTTATGATGTGGTTTTAACTAAGGTTTTTTCTTAATTTTTTGATGTCGTATATTTTTTGATTTAGCAATAATTCGTTGCACTATCCGAATACTAGCATTGTTTGTTCATTATTTTTTATATCTCTTGCAGATAAGGTGCTGTTTGAAGCTTCTCGAAGAATTAACCGACCGCGACGTTCTCTCAACGATGTCGCTATCTTAGTTCGTCCTTTTCTATTTTTCCCATAATTTTCTGGGTCCCTTAAATAACATTACAAACCCATGAACTTCTATTTATACGATCAGCGAATATGAATAGCTTTCTTGTTTCAATATATTAATAGTTGTAATTTCTTCCGGAGATAATGTTTTACCACGCCCCATTATTATTTGTCTATTGCCACGATTATTAAACAAACTTATAAACGACTATCCTGTCACACTGATAGATTAAAAATGACATACTTCACGTAATTATCATAACCTCTAACTTACTTTAGACTACTGAGAGTAAACAAGTGTCGCACGTAGCAGTTGCAACATTTTACACTCAGTTACGTAACACAACTGATTGTGGTTGATTATTATTCTAAATGCTTCAGAATAATAATTAATAAATATAAGTATTACCGCCTAAACCATTTCACTTATATCAATTTTTTTACTGTAAGTTATATGAGAGTAATCATGTGACGCGGTGTGTATATAAATTTATGTGTGTTCGCGGAACTTCGTCGTTTATGAACTGTACGATCCAAGCGTACAATTCTTATGTTTTTATATGTCAAATAGGCAGTTTTGTACCGTGCGCGCAAGTTAAGCCAGTTCACGTTCGGTCTTCGCCGCGAGTACTCATATCATAGGCATGTAGCAGGTTGATATCCTAAAATCATCCTATCATTACTGATCAATGTATCAATTAGCTATAACATTATATCAATAAAATCATTATAACAAACTATCACATCTATCATTTACTGTTGTCCCGTACAACAATTTGGCGTATTGGCGGGATCCACCTCGTGTGTCACGAAGTGCTTGTGAATATTCCGCCGAATCAGAGTGGAGATACCTACTACTATCAGTGGCAACCACCAGGTAACAAAGCAGAAGATACCGGTGAGTGAGCTTTCATTATCATCGCAGCAGCGAAGCGGCTGATCTAATCTCTACAAAGTAGAATCGTCCGCGAGGTTAGCAGCACGTGTAACGTGGTTGATGCATCAGCATACATACGAGCACACCAGCATACAGCATCATCAGCATTTTGAATAGACTATTACCAACTCTCATCAAGCGTTTTATGAAGAGTGTCTATTCTCGAGCAAGTCTTGCATAAGATCATTTATCAACAAAAGGTACCTAAATCGTATTCCAAGCTTAGTCGACGAAGCAAGGAAAACACAATCGAGTAGAATTCATAGAAATATCATAGATCACTTTATCATATCAAGCTTTTATCACTGAAGCTACATTAGCATCTCCGAGATGGAGGACCTACTCGAAAATCAGAATCAGATTATGCAGGGCATAGAACAGCTTTTGCGCAATTTTAAAAAAGGATGGAGCATGTTTTTCCGACAAAAGATGTCGGGAATGTCAAGGTGATCACAACACCTTGTTACATGAGAGCTTCTTGGGTTCCGGTAACACGAAGTCTTACGCTAGCGATTCCACTTCAAGGGAACGCAAAAATGTCACGTGTCGAATCCAGAGATATCAGAGACTCTGTTAGCAACAGCTCAAATCAAGGTTATGGGGATTAATGGGGTATACTACCCTATGCGAGCTTTAATAGATCAGGGATCCCAAGTATCGCAAATCACTGAGGACGCTGCTCAGCGATTGGGGCTTCCTCGACGAGCATGCAAGGGGGTTGTAATGGGAGTTGGTACCAAGGAAAGTAACTGCAAGTGTGTTATACAAATTGATGCATCAGCAGTGTACACAGACTTCACTTTTTCCACGGAGGTACTTATCATGAAAACTCTGCTTTATAATTTGCCCAATCGCTCATTCCAAAAGCCATCATGGGCTTCTCTAGAGCATGTGAATCTAGCGGATCCTGAATATAACCTCAGTCGTCCAGTCGACATACTGCTTGGAGCAGATGTTTACTCATCGATCATTATGGATGGCCTCATCAAGGAAGGCGATTCCCAGGTAGTGGCGCAGAAAACACGCCTTGGCTGGATTGTAACTGGGAAATTAATATCATATCAATGTAGTGTTGTCCTAAATAACATAGATGATATTCAGAGATTCTGGGCAATCGAAGATGTTGTCGACGACAGTCAAAACAAGTTATCAGAAGAAGATCATCAGTGCGTACAGCGTTACAAGGCAGATACGACAAGAAGAGAAGATGGTCGTTACGTTGTCAGATTACCTCTGAAGGCAAACATTGAGGAAAAATTAGGGGAGTCCAAACACAAGGCTATTGGACAATTTTATCAACTTGAAAAGAAGTTTTCGAATATCGTCAATATTCAAACGTCCTATCGATCATTCATACATGAGTACATCGAATTACGCCACATGCAAGAAAGTACTTACGACAAAAAGCAAGTCAGCTTCTACTTACCACATCATTGTGTAATAAAATCGGATTCCACGACAACTGCGTTGCGGGTCGTTTTTAACGCTTCGGCAAAAACATCGTCAGGGCTGAGTTTGAACGATTTGATGTATAGTGGACCAAATTTACAAGGAGATTTATTTTCTTTGATTTTAAAATGGAGGCAATATGAATTCGCATACACAGCTGACCTGGAAAAAATGTTTCGGCAGATTTATTGCCACAAAGACGATTTGAAGTATCAAAAAATTGTATGGCGGTACTCTCCAGATCAAGTCTCTTCATCGTCATCTTCGTGAATACAAACTCATGACCGTCACATACGGTACAAAAGCAGCGCCATTTTTAGCAATAATAAGCAGTTAGCAAATGATGAACGCCATAAGTACCCAGCAGCAGCAAAGGTCTTAGAAGAAGACTTCTATATGGACGATCTTTTGAGTGGTCATCATACCCTGCAAGAAGCCAAGCAGCTGCAGAAAGATTTAATAAATCTTCTGAAATCAGGAGGCTTCAATCTCCGCAAATGGTCATCGAACAAGACGGAGTTACTCGATGACGTCAGCAAAACAGATGAGGTATTTGATTTTCGACATCAAGAGTCCACCAAGACTCTCGGGTTGCGTTGGCACCCTACTGAGGATCAATTCACATTCCAAAGCAAAATCAATGTGTTATCATCAAAAATAGTGACGAAAAGATCTCTTCTATCAGACATATCGAAAATCTTCGATCCTTTGGGGTGGCTGTCTCCAATTACCACCAAGCTCAAGTTACTATTCCAAGCAGTCTGGCAGTTGCAACTCCAATGGGACGATCAAGTTCCTGCAGAGATTCTTAAGCAATGGTCACTAATGACACAAGATTTACAGCATATCAATGAGTTTAAGATACCGAGATGGCTGCAGTGTCAGAGGAACGGCACTATTAAGCTGCACGGATTCTGCGACGCATCAACAAAAGCATTCACTTGCGTGATTTATTGCATATACGAAAATGAAGATGCGAACGAAAACTCAACAGTATCATTAATAACTGGAAAGGCGCGCCTTGTTCCTACAAACAAAAGTATCACATTACCAAGATTGGAATTGAGTGCAGCCGTACTATTATCAAAGTTAATGTACACAGTTACACAATGTCTGGTTGGGCACGATATGGAAATCTTCGCATGGTCGGACTCAACTGCCGTACTAGGATGGCTTCAAGGTGACCCAAGTCGCTGGAAGCGGTTCGTTGCCAATAGAGTCAAGCAAGTAACCGATATCATACCATCAAACAGCTGGCGCTATGTTAAGTCCGCAGACAACCCAGCTGATTGCGCCAGTAGAGGCATGTCTGTAGAACTACTTAAGCAGCATACTCTCTGGTGGCAAGGACCCTCATGGTTACTTTCATTCGATGAAAATCAGACAAAGGAACACCCTAAATATAATACATGCGAAGAAAGGAGAGAAATAGCAATCGCACAACAAGTCACCTCCTCGCAAAAACAATCATATGACGTCATCGACACAATACTGAGCAAGTATAGCAGCTTTGCAAAATCAACTCGTATACTTGCGAGGATATTACGTTTATCATCTAAATCGCAATCAAAGCCGTCTTTTCTTACAATCACTGAGTTAAGAAGAGCGGAGCATATTTTAATCAAGTATGTACAGCAATGTGAGTTTACGGAGGAGATCAAAAGCCTTCAAAAGCATAGCAATGTAGACTCTAAAAGCAAGCTACTTAACCTAAATCCGTATCTAGATGAAAACGGATTGCTGAGGGTTGGTGGCAGGATAAGCAATGCAAGGATAAGCAAAAACATGCAACATCCTTTTATCATTCCACACAGCGGATTACTTACCGATCGACTGATTGATCAAGGCCATCAGATGACCTTCCACGGTGGAGCTCGCCTAACACTGGCGTGGTTAAGACAGAAGTTCTGGATTATTGGCGGTAACCGTGCTGTCAAAAAACGCATTCATAACTGTGTCACGTGCAAAAGGCATAATCCTGTAAAAAATACACAAATAATGGGAGACTTACCTGAGTCAAGAAGTAATCCATCGCGGCCATTCAACCATACTGGGGTCGACTATACAGGCTATGTGGACGTTAAAGCAAATAAAGGTAGTGGCATCAAGACGACCAAAGGCTATATAGCGGTGTTCGTGTGCATGGCGACCAAAGCTGTGCACTTAGAACTGATTTCCTACCTGAGTTCAGCTGCCTTCTTAGCAGCATTAAGGAGGATGGCAGCCCGCAGAGGAGCTCCAACCCATATCTATAGTGATAATGGGACAAATTTTGTCGGAGCCAACAAGGCCTTGCGTGAAGAGTACATCAACTTACGATCAACTCTTAACGACGAGTTCTACAGAGAAATCACAGATATGCAAATACAATGGCACTTCAACGCCCCTTCCTGGCCGAGTGCTGGAGGGCTCTGGGAAGCGGCTGTAAAAAGTCTCAAACTGTAAAAAGTCTCAAACACCACATCAAGAGAGTTGTGGGTGAGCAGAAACTGACGTATGAGGAGTATTCCACATTACTAGCACAATTGGAAGCCTGCCTTAATACGAGACCTCTTTGCGCTATCAGTGAAGATCCGGATGACACGGATTACTTAACTCCGTCGCACTTTTCTATCAAGCGGTCCAACACTTACCATAATTGAGACGCAAAGAGATGCAAGAACTCGATGGCAGCTTACCCGTAAGATTTTTGATGACATCTGGAAACGGTGGAAGACCGAGTACCTGTGTCAGTTATCAGCACGTAGCAAGTGGCGGCAACAGCGATCGAACTTAAAGATAGAGGACATAGTTATCATCCAAGACGCTAACTTACCACCTGGGAAGTGGGCCCTCGGCAGAATCATAAAGCTGCACCCCGGCAAGGACGGTTATGTTCGTGTGGTATCAGTTAAAACCAAAAATGGGGTAGTCAAGAGGCCAATCACAAAACTTTCCCTGTTGCCAGTCCACGAAGATCAACAACCTGAAAAATATGCAGAGCAAAAAGAAATTATCATAACAGAGAAGACAGATCAACGTTCGGAATCAACGGAGAATGAGACATCGAAAAACAAATCAAGACGTCTTCGGAGAGGAAAAATCGGTAATTTTATTTACATTGCTCTCATGTTTTTGCTGTTAATCATAACGCCATCTACTTGTGATTACAAAACAGCACCTTTGAATAGCAGTCAGAGCATTTATTTCGACAAGATCTCCAATATGCGTCTCGAACGAGACGAGTGGAAGTTGATTGTATATTATGATATGGAGCCTTATTGGCAAGGATTAGATCTGTTTAAAAAATACGTTGATCATCTGAATAGCATATGTTCTAACACAACAAAGATATCACAGTGTGACGCAGTGGCGAAGGCACCATATAACACGATTCCTACCGGCTTGCCTTCGGGGATTCGCATTGGATATTTATCACTATTAAAAATACAATAGTATGTAAATAGTGGCTACTATTGTCAATAAATATAGTTACACTACGATTATTTAATTCACCATAACATTCAAACAACAAAAAAGGTTATTTATACCTTTGTATTACAACAAAAGAGAAATGTTCTAAATTAACCCGGCGCCAAAACGTCATAATTGGGAACTAAAAATTCATACAACAGCGATGCCGTAATGATGTCACTTTAGGTCACGTGGCACCGCTTGATATGTACGAGAGCAAGCCGCTGTACAACGGGTTATGACAGAGACAGGTATAGAAAAATGCGTCAGCGAGAACGAGATAGAGGAATATTGCATATTTTATTCGTATTCATCTGTTCAATTTAATTGTATTTAATTCATTACATTCCTATATTAATTTTAGAATGATAGTAAGTATTCTTTATTGATGAGTCAGTAAGTTAAGGCCGACTTCGCTTCGGCTTCTCTTTTAGAAAAATTCACGCCTCGCCGCTGGTGTGACGCAATCCTCATGCAATTACGTCACGGTAGCAATGAACTTGACCATTACAATAGCATGTTGCTTGGTCAGCAGGTCACGAGAAATGTGCGACATAAGCGCGGTCTTATCATCCCCGTAGGAAGCATACCACGTAGTTTGTTTGGTGTCTTAGACGACGAGTTTGCTCAAAAATATGCCAAGGATATCCAACAAATCAGACGTACACAAACGCGTTTGGCTTCTTTATGGAAAAACAACACATTTATTGTTGAAGCAGAGAACAACATCATCAAAAGAGTCGAAAATGCAATGGATAGACAGCACAAGGTGTTTAATCAGCACCTGATCAGTTTAGAGAAGGGATTTAACACAATAATTCAGGAAGGAGTTAAAGAATCACTAATGTCTAACAGCTTTAGTGTATCATCTATCATTGCCAACAGTGTCCTGATGAACCTGAAAACCATTCAAGAAACCATCGTGGATACTATTATGAACCTACACCACACAGGGTTCAATTTCCACCTTCTCACACCTAAACAGCTGACGGACGAACTTAATGTCATAATAGGACAGTTAGCAAAAGAATTGACTCTTCCAATAGATAATATTCAATCGGATTTATCTAAACTGTATCATTTATTGAAGACTAAAGCCAGAGTCATGCAGCAGTTTATTATCTTCGAAGTTAAAATCCCATTAGTGAGTAGAGACAGCTACGAAATCTATAGAATCATAACAGTTCCGCAGCAGGTTGGAAGTAATATGATCAGCATAATTCCCATCGCGAATCTTCTAGCAATGAATATACAAAAGGACGCTTACATTCCAATGACGGAAAACGATGTCCAAACCTGTATATTTTACGACACAGAAACATACATCTGCCCTTTAAAGGGTCCGATTTATCAAATGAGGTCTGATGAAAACCTCTGCATCAGAGATCAGCAGTCCAATCGTTGCAGCACAGCATGTACAATCTGCAAAAACCGTTGGACAGAGCTTAATAAATTAAATACATATTTATATTTTTGTTGCGGACCGTGCTCCATACGAATCATATGTGAACATCAAGTTACGGCCGAACAAATAACCAAGGCTGGCGTTATCATGCTCGGCGATGGTTGCGTCATCAAAGGCGATACTTACACAGTTCACGCACATAAGAAGCTGTCCAACATTCTGAAGACTACGGCAGATGTTCTGAGAATTGATATTCCACCTATCAACAACATAATCAACTTATCAATACCAATCGGTGCAATCAACGAACATACCCACATCGAGACTCAAGATCTGGTAAAGCAAGTCCATGATAAGTTGAGTCAGATGAATTATGAACCGAGCATTGATGAAGATATGGACGACGGGTTCTCATATCACGACGTGCATCACTATACGGTGATATACTTGGTGGTGTTCGCCCTGTGCGCGGCAGGGGCCGTGCACGTGTGGCGGCGCCTTCGGCATGTGCGCAGCGTGGCTCTGCCCGCGCACTCGACTCCACAGCAGCTTCAGAGTGCTAGTGTAATCAGTGTTCCGTGTATCAGTGTAAATGAGCAATCGGGACCTAGTGAAATTGAGCTCAATACAATTTCGGGTGTAATCAGTGCGCGTAAACATAACAAGGCTACGTCGCCTACGTTCCACGAAACTATTTTCGGTGAAAAGGAATAAGACTTTTTAGAGACATTGAGTGTTTTGTGTTATGCAATTTGTACTTTCAATTATCATTTCTTTCTTTAAGGTACATTTTAATGCTTTGATTTTTATATTGTTACTGTTCAGTTTTATTTTAGTCGCTCGTGCCTGGGAGCATGTACGATCCAAGCGTACAATTCTTATGTTTTTATGTCAAATAGGCAGTTTTGTACCGTGCGTGCAAGTTAAGCCAGTTCACGTTCGGTCTTCGCCGCGAGTACTCATATCATAATCATGTAGCAGGTTGATATCCTAAAATCATCCTATCATTACTGATCAATGTATCAATTAGCTATAACATTATATCAATAAAATCATTATAATAAACTATCACATCTATCATTTACTGTTGTCCCGTACATGAACCGATTTTGATGATTCTTTTTTAGTTGGAAAGAAGATATGCCAAGGTACCACCCATGATAAGGACACCAGGATTTGATGATGGCATCCCAGAGAAGTTGATGGGAGCATTCAAAAATCGTAGTGGCGACTAGTGCGTTTATTATTTTTTTCATTAATTATCTTAAAGCACCACTATTTAATGATGAAGCCGAAAGACAGTCGAGGGAACTCCTCAATGACGTACAGCAATAACCCGGTGTTTGGACTTAATTCATTTCTATTGATGAGAACTATGCACCCATATGGGTTATAAGTGCCATTACAGGTCTGATGATGGAGACCATAGACAGTTGAGGGAATTCCTCAACGATTCCGCAGCTCCCTATTGTTGGGCTTACTTTATACGATTCAAAGTGCCAATTTTATCACTATTATTTAATTAAGGTCCGACGTTGATCTGGTGATGGAGCCGAAAGACAGTCGAGGGAACTCCTCAACGATTTACAGCAATTACCTGGTGTTTGAACTTAATTCATTTCTATTGATGAGAAAGCCCCCATAAGGTTTATAAATACCATTACAGGTCTGATGATGGAGACCATAGACAGACAGCCGACGGAATTCCTCAACGATTTACAGCAGTTGTAAAGTATTAAATTTCATCTGGCGAGTAGTGGTATAGGAATTAGTGCGGGGTAGATACCATAACTAAAAAGTTAATAATAAATACTTTTTTACGAAAATAAAAAACCGACAGCCTCAAAAAAAATATAAACCGCCGAAGAAACTGAAAAGCTAAAAATAATAAAACCTTAAAATGTTGAGTCGGCGCTTTGAGTGATCTTTGTTCATTGATTTTTCAGCGCCGACTCAAAATTTTTAAGGCTTATAATTTTTTGCTTTTCAGTTTTTTCGGCGGTTAAATTTTTTTGTTAAAAGTTTTTATTTTATAATTTTTTGTGGTTTTAACGGACTACCCTATCCAATAAAAAATAATTATCAAAATCTGACTACTATGTAAAAAAGTTTTTATTATTTTTTATTGCAACCTATCATCATAGCATAATCTATATATTAATACGTGAAGCGAAAACTTTGGATCCCTTTTTACGAAAATTGGGCGGACGGAGGAGTATGAAATTTCGCACACTTATAGTTTATACAGAGAAGAAGTGACGAATGCTAATATTTTTTTTAAATTATGCGTAAAAATATATTATTTTCAATAAATAACACGTTACACACACTACTATTCATTACCGTGTATTTAATACACACATGCGTAGATATTCTTTTGTTTATGGTCCAATTGACAATATCTGTCGTTATTTTGTGTCTATAGTCTTATAGTTAGGGAGCTATAGTTAGGGGCGAGCATTTCGGTATATGACTTGCACACGTTTCACGTCGAGGTGGATTGCAGTTTAAATCATTACGAATCGATTTGGTCCAATCAATTAAGGTCCTATGTCGCTGCGTTTTCGCGTTACAGCGGATTGAAGTTGCTTAAAATATCGGAATATTGAATCATTTGCACATGTATGCCTCTAGAGTTCATGGTCACAATCATCTTGGAAACAAAGAAAATCGAAGAGGCAGACATTCAGGACTCTGCATTATTATGGGATGGAGTTGCAAAAATGTTAAAAAAAAGCTCTACTAAGTCATTTGCACGTGGTTCTCATTGCGCCCATTCGATTCACTATGACTCTGTGGATTCGAAAAAATATGTGGCAGACTCTTTGCTCCCTGATTTTCAGCTGTATAACTCTTTGAAATTCACGGAATCAAGGGACAGCGGGTATTGCATGGGATTATTGTTATTATTTATAGTTTTATTCTTATAATTTTATTTAATATTATCCTCTAAACTCACGGTAACGATTAAACTTCTGGAGCTGAACTCTATGCAATCATTTTTTTTCTTAATGTCAAACCAGAAACGAAATGCGCTTGGAACTTTAATCAGAAAGTATTTTTTTTAAATTGCATGCTTGATTGTAATCTGAATAGGATTAGGATCTGGATAGGAACAGTCCTTAACTTTTTTAAATCCCGTTTTATTTGTGTAAAATACGTAGATTTTGTGAGAAAAACGTGCAAAATAAAAGGGGAGGCTGTCTATAGATATACGCTCTATACATTTAGTATCACAATACGAAAAAGGTCGGAATTGAGTTATACCGTTCTCACTCATATTCCCAAATAAAAAAGAGACACCACGAAAGGAACTATGGGGATATTTTATACCTGCTGGTTTGGCGCGAGCGTCGGGTTGAAAAAAAAAAAACAAATGGTCTGCCTTTGGAATATTAGAGGCCTGAACGTCTGCCTCATCGATTTTCTTGGTTTTCATAAGGAATTCAAACATCAGTCCAAGAGGTAGACGTGTGCGCATAATATAGCACACCTTTTTTTACATTTTTGGAGCACTGTCAATAGACAATGCAGAGGCAACATGTTGGCAGACTATTTTTCCGAGGTTTTCTCATTGTTTTAATCGCACAATTCAAATCTGCCAAATGTGCACTTCATATATAGAGTTTTTTTTATCATAAAAATAAATGTAAAAATGAATCTACAAAAATCAGAGCCCTGGATGTCTGCCTTTTCGATTCCTTGTGTTTCCAGTATGACAGTGATCATCAGCCCCAGAGGCAGACGTGTGCGCATATTATAGCACACCTTTTTTTTAAACATTTTTGAAACGTTGTAAATTTACAACGCAGCACCACCATGGTGGCAGACGAGGTCCGAGGTCCTTGATGTTTCTTAGGGTATAATTATCACTATTAATAACGTCTGCCTTGTGTGCTGATCATATCGAAATTTTGCTCGCCAGCTCCCTAACTATTACTGAATGTCAAGTATATATAACCATAGGTAATAAATTAATTTTATAGATATATAACCTATTTCATTTTTAAAATCTATGATCATATCGAGAATATTTGTTTTTAATATTATTTGTCTATAGTGTTACTGAATATCAAATATAGCCATTTTTAAAAAATATTTTTTGTTATAATTATATGTTTTTTTCATTTAATAATGTATTTCTGTTCAAATGAAGTACGGTCGAATTTCGACCAATGGGCGATCACTAGTTCGGAATAAAACCAAAGCGAAATAAAGTCGTTGAGACACTAGTTTGACATTTGAAAGGTGCTTTCTTAAACTTAATGAAAAACTTAAAAAGTATATAACATGTCATTATTTCTTTAATTTAACCGTAATCAAATAAAATCAAATCAAATTTATTTCGGATATAAAAATATATCCATAGGTGCCAGTAATAATAAACGTAGCCTAATATTAGTACATTTAAAAAATAATAATTTGTAATTGCGCCGGGCTAAGCACCTTTCGCATGATCACTCATCCACTGTTCCAACAGTGGAGAATCCCACCTGTTTGCCAACGTGTCCAGGATGCCGTTTGATGTGCTACGCATGCTTCTGAGCAGCGAAGCGCTTCGCTTACGGATAATTGCATAAAAGCAATCAGTGTGTGCCTCAGTAAACATAGTTGACGCGCTGCAAAAACGAGGCCGCCCAAACAACACCCTAAACGCGTTGTTATATTATACACGTAGAGTCTCAAACACTCGCTGCGTGTAAGTCAACTGACCTATAGACTACACGACGTGTAAGAAGGACAGACAATACGCTTTAAAAACCGCAGCTTAACTTGCTTACTACTACGTGTAAATGTACGGGCCAACATGTTGCAACGCACACACAAAGTCCTCCGCTCCCTCTCAAACTTCTAAAACTGACCTCTCTATTTTCAAACTGGACGTCCCTTTTCGTATGGGATTGTTGTTTGAATTATTAAAATTTAGATAGGACAACGTCTGTCGAGTCAGCTAGCAAAAAATATATACACATTATTTGTAAAAACGTAAGAGTTCATCTGTCCAGAAACTGCAGGACGACACGTGTGACGCGGGGCTCAGCAATCATCGTGCCCATAGTAGAGCCGCCGAAGTAAACTTACAGGCTCATTTCCATCACGGTTTGATGGTTTTCTTTTAGTTTTAAATCGAAGTTGTTCATAATGTTTGTGTAAAAAAGCAACGATACGAATATATAAGGTGTATCTATTCATACACGAAATATTTTAAGATGTCCACCTGTAGGTGGTAAAGAAGCTACAGAAACGAAAAAAAAAATTTCTAAATGTATTTTTTTTCAAAATTTAATGTTTATAAATTATTTGACGCACATAAGAAATACTGGCTCTTTCTTATTTTTGATGGCCCGAGACACCGCGGCCATGCTCGTGCCGTCCGGCCGTCGCCCTCACAGCGACAGGCGGGCCATTCATTAATTTTGACAGGCCTGTTGGTCTAGTGGTTAGTGACCCTGACTGCTATGCCGGAGGTCGTGGGTTCGATTCCCACCCAGGACAAATCTTTGTGTGATGAGCACGATCATTTGTTCTGTGTCTGGGTGTAATTTATCTATAATATGTATGTATTTAGAAATATATAAGTATGTTTATCAGTTGTCTAGTACCCATAACACAAGCTCTGCTTAGCTTGGGACTAATATATATTATATATTCATAGAATTTGGAGTAAAGGTTTTATGCAAAACTTTCTTCAGTCTTTTTTTTTTTTCTCAGGATGGGAAATCATCAAATGACTTCTCCCGCTCTGGGTGGAGCGGGAGGGCGTGTCAGACTTTTACTGACTAAAACCCACCCGTGTTCCTTCAGTTGCCCATGTGCCAGGGTCACGGTATCTCTTTCGAACAATCACGCGACCCCGGCAGGATGCAAAACGTCTCAAGCAGTTTCAAAATTAATAATAATTACGAAAATTCAAAAACGCTTCGATAAAATTTATTTTTTTGCTTCTATAGCTTCTTTACCACCTACAGGTGTACCTCTTAAAATGTTTCGTGTATGAATAGATACACCTTATACAACATTAATTTTTGTTTATGCGAAACCCGAAACACGGGTCTAGTATTTTTATATAAAGAATCTATGAAAAAAATTTTAAAACTGTATCATTAATAATCACAAAGTTATAAGCTTGATAAGTTACCTGGTTGTCCACGCAAAAACATATGCAGATCACCACAAACAGCTAGTGTACGTACGGTCAGCCAAGAAAGTGGTGTACCAGTTTTGATTTAGTTTCCCGGTCATCGAAAATTACAACAAGGTTCGTTATAAAAAGATATTACTGAAAGAGACAACATTATCATGACGTAAACCTATGTATTTAGTATTCATACGTCATATGTCACATATAAGTACATGACATTTTAACCTTTAGTATAAATGAAAAGGACATTAGTTTCTACAAAGCAATTGAAATGTTTCCAAACAAAAGTAATAAAAACTATTTAAATAGACAACCGAATTCCATTTGAAAAAGAAAACTGACAATTGACATTTTGTCAAATATATGCAAAAAATCGATATATTTTCCGTGTTTTTTCAATCAACTGCATATAAAATCATCTCAATGCCTGCCAACTTGACCATTGCCGAAAGAGCACAAATAATTGCCCAATTTAATGAGGGAAGCAGTATCAGTGCGATATCCCGGAATTTGAATATATCGAGGCGTTCTGTCCGCTTTTGGATTCGTCGTGAAGGAGAGAAGGGAAGTTTGTTGGATCACAGAAGAAGTGGTCGCCGGCCTGCACTCTCCAATAACGATAGAGAATTCATGAGACGGGAATATGAAATCAATGGTTTTAAGCCCACAAAACATTTTGCGGAGATGTTCGATGTGAGTGCCCAAACAATAAGGAATCATCTACATTACATGGGGTTGCACCACAGGCATTACGCCAAGAAAATATATTTGACGGATGCTCACAGACTTGCTCGTCTGAACTTCGCCAGAGAGCACTTAGAGTTTGATTGGTCTAATACAGTGTTTTGTGATGAAAAAACGTTTAAATCCAGTCAGCATGGACGTCTTCACCTTTGGCGATATAATTCAACACGGTATAAAGATGATCATGTAATCCCAAATAGAGAATCAGGTCGAATTTCCGTAAATATTTGGGGCTGGATGAGTGCGGATGGTGTAGGAGAATTGTGTTCTCTACCTCCTCGAGCGACGGCTGTAAATTATATCGACGTGCTTCAGAATGCAATGCTACCGACAGTCCGTAATGTTTACCCGGAGAACGAAGTGCCGCAATTTGATTTTGTTCAAGATAATTGTTCAATTCATAATGCGAGGATCGTAAGAGCCTGGTTTCGTTCACACACTGACGTAAGGGTAATTCAGTGGTCCTCAAGATCGCCGGACCTCAACCCGATAGAAAATCTTTGGGGCCTTATGGTCCAACGATGGTCGCATCAAAATGAAAGAACCAGACAAGCTCTTATTAGACACTGTAATTATATTTGGGAGGAAATGCGGGGAACCGATATTTGCTCACGGCTTGTTGGTTCAATGAGGTCTCGTCTTTTAGAGGTTATAGAGGCCAACGGCGGTTACACCCGTTTCTAATTTTAAAAAAAAATCAATATCTTCTAAATATTACTATATATGCTATGTTTTTGTTTGTTATAAGTATTTTAAAATTGATTGTAGAAATTTAATAAAAGGATAAATCTATTTTTAGCTTGTTTTTTATTGATATTGTAATTACAAGTTTACAGAAATTGTAGGTTTGTGGATTCGCCTTGTGCCTTTACAATTTTATGTAACTTGTTGATTACAATTCTGAATTTGTAGATACAATTTTGTCATCAAAATCTACAGCCCCCCGCCGTTGATTTTAAGACGTCATTGGTTCCATCAAGTTCAAACTAAGAACAGCTGTCACGTTACAAACAGTAATCGCCAGCGCGAACAACAGACAACAACAGTAATCGCGTAGTCGTTATCAATAATCAGATAAAGACAGCAATAGAAGTTGTCAGATCGATCTGCAAGCGAAACTAATCTTTATCACCTATGAATCTGCAAGCGATATTCAACCTTAGGGTGGTACACCACTTTCTTGGCCGACTGTACCATCTCCGTGTAATGGACGTTTGAATACGAGAAAGACATGATAATTTTAAAATCGAAACAAAACACTAAGGGCCGCGACTTGGAAGCGTAATTAAATATTTTTGGTACAAAATATAACATGGTGTAAAAATTATTGGAATCGATTCAGTTACTGATTCTGATCAAACTATATTCAGGTTTCGCATATACTAAAAATAATCTTGTATATATGTTGAACACCAAGAGTAGATCTTTTGTTCCTTGCATGTGTATTACCAGTAGTGTGACGGGCCTGTCTCTTTCTTTCAATAACACACATCATCACGACCGTGTTCTTTACAGTGTCGTAGCATTTCTCGTATTGCGTGTAACTCGTTAAAAATATCATTCATAGTTCTATAGAGTACGAAGCACGAAAACAAATAATAAAATTGGGAACATGAGTAGGACTTGCGGTTCACATTGTTTGGTTGCAGTGCATCTGCGAGATAACGTCATGAGCTAGTGCGGGCCGGCGGCGGCGGCGACGCTGGCCTATCAGATGGGCCGCGCCGCGCGTCTCCGGCGCCAGATAACACCGCGCAGTATTGTGTCGTGTCGTGCCGAGTTGTTTCGTGCTCGTGTGACAAGCTCTTACAAAATATAATGCTGTATGTGCCTTAAATGACATTGTGCTCCTGTAACTACTTCTAACCACTACTTTTATCTGTCGCAAAATTCAACAGATAGTTTCAAATTAACCAAATGTTTTTATGTATAATGGTGCCCAAGATACAGGCTGTGCCTAGTTTAGGAACAACGCTACCTCAAAATTATAACTTTAATGTTGAAATAAACGATTTTTTCGGTTAGTCCCGCTATGGTATGGTCCCGGTATGGCACCCTCTTAAAATACCTATCAAAAAGTCCCGCTATGGTACCCTTCAGTTTTTGGTACTGTTGTAAAGAAAAGTTATACAATGCGTTAAGAAAAAAATAGTATTAATAAAAAATATCTTTTCTTAACTATTATAGTTAAGCAAGATAATATTTATTAATACTATTTTTTAAACAAATCACGCTAGGTAATTGTCGTTTCACTTCAGGTAGTTACCTGACCAACCGGTTTTTTCGTAAAACAATAGAGACGAGCCCTTCCTCGAATTCGTATCTAGCTCTTCCCTTTTGTTTTTATGAAAATAGAGAGAGACAGTATTATTCCGGGTTTAGTTTGCTATTTGCAGCTGTACTTTTGCGATATGAGTAATTAGGATAGCTTGTTAGTTTATCTATTGCAATGTCTGGGTCAAGTAGTTCACGTGGTGTAAATTTAATAATTATTGACAGTCGACGCGGTGGAAAAACTTTATTACGTGCCGGACATAAATATATTAAACGCAGAGAAAATAAAAATTCAAGTACTTGGCATTGTGTAAATAGGAGAAATAGTATTAAATGTAGTGGATATATAACTATTGAGAATACCAATAATACAATAATTAAAGATTATAAACACAGTGATCAGTGCGTGCCACATTTTGAAGACAATGAAGTTCAAATGGTATAGCCATTTGAGAGTGAGTGCAAAAAAGAAGTAAATTCAAATTACGGATCAGTACAGAAAATTTTCGAAAAACACATGGGTAACTTAAAAGACAAAGGGTTACACCTTACAGGAAATGTTCCTGACTATAAAAAATTAAAAACAGTATTATACAGACACCGAAATAAGTCGTTGAACGTACCAAAAACACAATTTAAGAATGTGGAAGAAATTATAATACCAGAAGAATTTAATAAGTATGTATTGGCTGATTATTGTAATGAAGACTGTAATCGAATAATTATATTTTCCTCGACAGAAGTAAAGGAATATATAAAATGTGTAACGCATTACTTTGGTGATGGCACTTTCGACGGCTGCCCAAACCCATTCGAACAAGTTTATGTCATTCATGGAGACATGGGAAGCACTGAGTTATCCACGAATGTAGCACCATTATTTTATATTCTGTTAAAAAACAAAGAAGGGAAAACTTATGAAAAAGTTTTCGAATTGATTAAACAAACTTTGCCTGAATGGCGTCCATCGAAATTTACCTTCGATTATGAAATAGGAGTAATAAATGCAGCAGCGAAGATTTTTCCTGATATCAAAATAAATGGATGTAACGTACATTTTCAAAAGAACGTTATCAAAAAAGCGAAATCTTTAAATCTCATGGAACACGAAGAGTCCTCGAACCATGTTAAGCAATGCATAGGCTTGGCGTTTTTGCCAAAACAAGATATTGAAGACGGCTGGCTGCATATAATGGAAAATAGGTATAATATCTTGGTTACTTTCCAAAATGATGTTTGAGTACTTAACTCTAATTATATGGCAAAAAAGTAAAGAACAACAATATCAGTAAGGACCTGTTAATTTCATTGCTTTACAAGTACGAACGTTTAATAAGTATTTTTTTCAGTTTCGACGATGAAGCTATGACCAAATTCAATGACTATTTTGTCACTCAGTGGCTTGAATATCCAGACCTCATTTGGTGTTGCCATAATGAACGCCATAGAACAACTAACTTGGCGGAATCATGGAATGGCAGATTCAACAAAATTATTGGAAAAAATCCCAGTTTATTATTGTTTCTGCAAACAATTGGCAACGACACATGTCACTTTGATATAAAACAAGCCAAGTAAGTTGTATTTTTTAGACAATATTTTTAAGCAGATATAATATTTTTAAAAGCAGATATATATTTTTTTACATAATACGAGTACATAGAAGAATTTGAAAATGGATTTGATTTTATTTTTTTGGTAGATATTATTGGTTGTCGCCTTCTATTACAGACGGTTACTGAAAAAAATATAGCTTAACTTAAATAACTGATGATTTTTGTTATAGCTTTCGACTAAAAAGATCACCTATAAATTCAAGAAAAAGAACAAGTATAGAAATCGACCGCCAGATTCAAAAGCTAACAAAAAGTTACGAAAATAAAGCTATCTCCATCGGTGATTTTCTGATTAACATATCAAAGTCAATATTTCGATCAGAACATTTAAAAAAATAGTTTATTTTAATTTTGTTTTTAGCCTATTAAAATGTTTAATACTTTTTCTCGATGTTGATTATTTTTTGTAGTTTATGTTTACAATTTGCGCCTTTTTCTCCATGTTGATTATTTGTAATTAATATATTTGTCTAGTTGGTTGTTGATTATTTTTGTAGTTTATATAAATTTACAATTACTGCCTTTTCTCAATGTTGATTATTTGTAACTAATATTTATGTCTGGATGTTGTTTTTATTTGTAGTTTATAATATTTACAGTAATACTTTTCTGAGATGTGGATTTTTTATATTTTTTTTATTGTTGATTATTGGTAATTAATATTGTTGATTATTTTAAAAATTACATTGCAATTAGTATTTCGTTTTACTGTTTGATATTTTTTTATAAATATTTTGAATTAATAAAAGACTGATTTAATATCGCAAACAGACGTTTTATTGATACACTCCTAAAAGTATTTATTTATAGATACACTTTTCTTTTCAGTTGTACCTTCTATTGTCTAACGTAGATCTAAAAGATGGGTACCATAGCGGGACTTTTTGATAGGTATTTTAAGAGGGTGCCATACCGGGACCATACCATAGCGGGACTAACCCGATTTTTTTACTTTTACTTTAACTCTACTGTTGCCCGCTTATTGTTGGGTACGTACATTCTGCTGCTACTTGGTATTAGAATCATTCGGAAATATGTGCAGTAGACAAGTAAGGAGACAAAATAAGTGGCCATATCGAAAAAAATCGATACACAATTAGGTACCGGACATATCGCATAACATATTAACAACAGCAACAACAAATTGTTGAATCGAGAACCTCCACCTTTTTGGAGTCGTTTACAAATAAATATTAGTTCAAAAAAACTAAAAAACACGATTCCATAGAAAACCAAACTAAAACGTAGAAAATAATTGGAAAAAAAGCGTGGGGTGCCCTACGGTTCCCTTTCATGTGAACAAGCAAACACCAAACACCTATTCTTACATTGTTTAGTATGTAAAACCTCACTCTAAATACTCGTAATTATGATTGCGCGCCTGGCACCGTTACCGAGTACCGCCCAACTCCACCCAGTCCGTCTCTCTCAACATAATGAATTACAAGCAAACTTCATTTAACTAATCGCATTGTCGAACGTAATTTAGTCGTCTTGTAACCATAACCTAATTAACAAAAGTTCTGATGCTACGAGCGTTCTACCGAGTACCGATGTCGCGTGGCGCCACGCGGACGCCACGCGATCGCCACGCCACAGGCACACACTCTACGGTACGGCCACAACCACGCTGCGGTGAGCTTTTCGAACGTGGTTAACTGACTAATTAGTAATTAAATTAATACGTAGCTACTTTAATATTAATTGCAATTTTACATTAATTAACCTTGTGAAGGCCGCAGGAATCCGCTGGATGCGGGAAGCACAAAACCGGTCGAAGTGGCGGAGCTTGGGGGAGGCCTATGTCCAGCAGTGGACGTCTTTCGGCTGAAATGAAGATGATGATTAATTAAGGATACATTTAAATCCGTGGCGGCTGATAGCTGTTGTATTCTCATCTATGGCACGTAGGTGACGTAAGCACTCGTTCGGGTATATAACAGCGGATTCGACAATCCGTCTACAACATGTGCAGGGTAAGTCCGAAAATCTGTTTGTGCAGTATGAACATTTGAGACTTGAATAATCCTACAATTCGAAATAGTTACGAATGTTGATCAACTGTTACATGTAGTTATATCAGCAGGAGACTGAGGCCTAAAGGGTACAGGCATCACATGCACTGAGCAACTGTCAGTCAACCCGCTGAACTAGTGCGTGTGATCCGGTCATTCTCGGGACGGGCTCACTACGCATTACAGTGCGCTATTTCTCGTCTAGTATGAGCTCGTATTTTAATATCCCGACTGTTCTCCGTCGTCTTGTAGCGTTCCTCGTGAGTTATTCTGTGATTCAGCAACTCCCCCCGCCCTCCCCCTCCTGCCCGGCCCTCCTCGCTGACTTCGAGTCGTGGCGGAATTGTTTATGCAGACCTGAGTTACGGCCGCTTTACCTTGCATTAAGCATACGGAAACTAACTGAAAAATTCATTGTGAAGAATTTCCCCGCGAGCAGATCCGAGACGTCTTAATACAGTGCGCGGGGCTCACTCAGCGTGACAGTGACGACGTGGATAAGCCGGATAGCTGAATAGCTGGGACATTATTTTAGGCTAGTTGTGTGTGTGGCGTGTGAAGGGCGACTCTATTGTGGATCCGACAGGCGGCTGGAGACAGGTAGTTAGAGATGAAAGCCGGCGGAAGTCGCGAGCGCGCGTACCTACCAATCGTAATACCGGCAGTAATTTCCGCATGTCGCGTGCACGCTGACGCACACTCGCACACTCGCACACTCACACAGCTAGTACGTGGTACCTAGTAAATATTGAAGTAAGTAGTGAATATTGCGTAAGTACCCAGAATTCTTTACAAAAAGAGAGGACATACAAACGAAAATTACATTAAGACATAAAAATAGACTAAACTTACCAACATCGCGTCTAAAAATGCACTCCAATAGTACCTTTGTCATGGCCAAAAAAATATATAATAAATTACCCGAAATAATAAAGAATCTAAATAAACATAACATCTTTATTCATAAATTGAAGCTTTTCGTTACAAGTAAATGTTACTTTAGTACAAGCGAATACTTAAATGATAAATTATAAGTAACGTCATAATATACGCCTACCAAGTTATAATGCATCAAACATTTTTATTTTAATAAATGCCAAGGATACAATTAAATAAATAATTTATTAAATAAGCAATAACTTATAATAGTAAATTAAACCATAATTTAAAAATATAAATATATATCGTTTTTTATCAGATTACAGCAACTAATTGAACAAGTGTATATAATTAATAAAACAATAATTAAAATTCTATACATTATTATAAAATCAGTAGGTATATTATGGGTGTGGGTGTCGTAAAAGGCGACTAAGGGACTTACTAGAGAATGGGCAGCAGCGTTCTCTATGCATTTTACCACCACACTGCGATCGCCAACCCGCCTGCCAAGCGTGGCGATTATGGCAAAGCCCCCCATATTGGGGGAGGCCTAAGTCCAGCAGTGGACGTCTTACGGCTGAAATGATGAGGTATATTATTAACTAGGTAACTAAAAATGTAATTTACAACTAAGCACCCATTGCAGTGTTCCTCCTCTCTCCTACTTGATATCTTGCTGTGCCCGACAGGGTCCATAATTGTGACTAAAATAATAATTTCCCTTCCAACTATGTTCTACCATTATGGTATGCAAAAAAGAATTGAGAATTGTGGACACTAGCCGTGCGATTTTGCCTTACTGTTTTTATGCTTAAAATGACACAACTATGCTTAAATGGTTTGGTCATGTTGAGAGGATGAATGAAGGACGGCTCACAAAAGGTATTTACAAGGCAGATGTGATTGGAAACACCGGGAGGGGACGCCCTAGGAGGACATATAGTGACCTTATTGGTGATGTTCTTCAGAAAAGTCAGGTGCGTAGTACTCGCAAGCGCAACCGGCGTGTGTGTATAAACAATATGAACCTAAACGAGGCAAAAGGAGTGTGTAGAGATCGTAGCAGGTGGCGTTCCGTGGTTTCTGCCTACCCCCATGGGAAAAAGGCGTGATTGTATGTATGTATGTATAATAAATAAGTTTTACGTTTTATGCTCAAATATTCATTGATGGAATAAAAACATCTGTCACAGTACCAGCTACATAGTTTTCTATTAAATTCTAAATCTTTACCTCTAAATTGTTGGGCTAAGTGGTTGTATATTTTCACCGCCATGGTATAAAAATGTATGTTGCATAGTTTTAGTCTATTACTCGGGACTACTAGTGGCTTTTGTGCTACTTTCCTCTTTGACATCGCCTTTTCATCTTTTCCAAAAAGCGAGTAATTGTTACTAAGCGCGTTTCAAATACATATAAGGACGGGAGGATAAGCAGTAGCTTTTGCTTAATAAGCACATGTTTACAATAGTTTTTGCTAATTTTAAGTAAATAAATAAGTAGGCTGTCTGAAGAGAGAGAGTAAAAAATTACTAATGCAAAATTAGACAGAAAATATAGATAGTTTTAAAAGCGTAGGGCTTTTATATCTTTCGGGAGGGGTAATTTTATGTATGTGTACGTAACATCACATGAAGTATATACGTTAAAGTTTGGCAGACTGTCAGTACTTTAACATCAGAGTATACTTGCTGAATGGGATACCTGAATGGTTTGCTCAACAGGATTTTAATTACTGCACGTTGGACTCTTTCACCTTCACTGAGAAAACTGACAATCATAAAAGAGGTGAATTCAGCTTAAAGTATGATGAATTCACTCAAAGGACGGAGCATAGTGATTCACCAAAAAGAACGATGATAATACTGATGTTGATGATAACAGTATTTAAGATGATGTGTCACCATGGATTTAGTTTTAGTTACCTACTATTTTTCGATGCCTTCCTCATATATCCAGTTATATCCTATTAGTTTTCCTACAATTTTTCGGTGACTTCCTCACATATGCAGTTATGTCATACAATTTTTCCAACTATTTTTCGGTGCCTTCCTTATATATCCAGTTATATCCTATTATTTTTCCTACTATTTTTCGGTGACTTCCTCACATATTCAGTTATATCATACAATTTTTCCTACTATTTTTCGGTGCCTTCCTCATATATGCAGTTATATCCTATTATTTTTCCTACTATTTTTCGGTGACTTCCTCACATATTCAGTTATGTCATACAATTTTTCCTACTATTTTTCGGTGCCTTCCTCATATATCCAGTTATATCCTATTATTTTTCCTACTATTTTTCGGTAACCTCCTCGTATTTTAGGTTAGGTCCTCTTACTTTTCCTACTATTTCCTCATATCTCTGGTTATAGCCTATTATCTTACGGAGGTCGCCCTCAATAGGAGGATTGTGTTTTTTAATAAACCAATTAATATCTCTATAATACACCAGTGATTAGTTGTAGTTCTACTCATTCTCCATCAGTAGGACTACAACTAAATACTGGTGGATTACACAGAAATTGTTTGGATTATTAGAAATCACAATCCTCCTATAATTGAGGGCGCCACTGGACTTACATGATCCCCTTATTTTTAAGTATCCAATATTGGTTCTTTCCTTTTAAATATTATTAGGTGTGAGCTCAACATTAAAAAAAACTGAAGAACCCTAAACTTGAACCTTAAAAAAATGGAGAGTAAGTAAAAAAAATAGAAAAAAGTACCTTGGCAAGAATGGTAAGAAGGTGAAAAGGGATGTATGTATAAATTAAACAGAAAATTGAATGGTATTTTTATTTCCATAGTATGAATGAATAATTATTATATACTCTAAACATTTATATTCAGTATAAAAGAAGACTGTTTTGTTTAGAAACATCCTCGCCTTAATGATTACAGTATCTATTTGTCGGTCATTATAAAGAATCATTATATACATTATGTTCAATAATTCTAGTTTTTACAAATTAAAATAAAGGTTGAGACGAGTAGAAATTTAATTTACAAAAAATAACAAACTTTACATTAATGTACCTATAACTAAAACATTTTTGCCCTTAAGGTGATTGCTTCAGGGTAGCCGTTTTTTGCAATTTGCAGGCCAGTGCTAGGTTGTATGTTAATTAAATGTTGCACGCGGGTGTAAGTACATAAGTTGTACTACATACGTCTTACACCCGCGTCTAACATTTCAATCAAAACCTAGCACTGGCCTGCAAATTGCAAAAAACGTAAGAAAATTTGAATTTCGCGGCCTACCCTGACGCTTTCACCTTAAAGCTGCATACAATAAATTGGTTATATTATTATAGTAAATATCTATTTTCAAGTAAAGTGCTACTATAAACACTCCGATGAGACTAATCTATCCCTCATACAAATACTTTACTTTAAAATCTATTACTAAAGGTGAACGCACACTTTTCAGAGCCGAAGGAGGCGAAAGAATCGAATTTTAGAATTACTTGTATGAAATCCTATGGAACCTCGCACACTTACCGAATCGGACGAATAAGGTCGTACGATTCGGTGCGGATAAGTGTGCGAAGTTACATTGGACTTCATTTAAGTAATTCTAAAATTTGATTCCTTCGCCTCCTTCGGCTCTGATAAGTGTGCGTTCACCTTAAACCAGCTATTGGTGCTGGCTCATACCATTACTTTATGCGGACACCGTTATCGGGCCGTCTTTATAGGATATCCTAAAGGGATATCCGATAAATACCGTAACTAAGGGTAGATTACTATTTGAGCGCACTCTGCTATAAAAAAATAACTGCCCTTGGACTCTGCAGTGCCTCAAACTAGCAACGCCGCGTACGGTATAAGTACATAATTAATAATTATGTAAACGTTTCCAAAAAAAATTGATATTACTGGATTCAAAATAAAAACACCTTAAAAATGAGCAAACGAGTTAACTCGTTTGCGCATTTTCAAGGTATTATAGCAGCGACCGTAAGCCGTTAGAATACCTACAGAATTTTGAAATTTTTACTCTAGGTACCATCTACTTGTAATATATGACGTGTTACCTCGCATTAGAGTGAGCGTGTTAGGACACGGAGAAACGGCATTTTGGCAAGGAAAGCACAGATAATCATTACCACGTTTAACTTCATAAGAATTGTAATGAGAATTAAATTCAATAGTTTCAAACATACAGCAACGGAAAAAAACCTCTTCAGTATCTGTCACCAAAATTGCATCAATTTGGCCAAAAGTGGGTAAGAATTGTTCATCATCTATATCTACAGTAACAATAGAGTTCCGCTGCCATATAACACCAGCTATTGTAGCGGAAGTAACCGAATATTTGAGGACAACGCCAGTGCCGAGAGAAAACTTGACAGTGTCTCCTGAATTTAATGCAGATTTTTTTCCTAGTATTTTTGTTGTAGGTATTGTATTTTTCACAAACAAGTCATTGAGCATAAGTTGACATTTTATTGCTAGAGTCTTGCAAACATTGACTCGATTAAAAGATGATCTAGCCACTAACTTAGATACCCTGTGCTTGGCTTCAAAACGCATAGCCCACATGTTACGTACGGGGCCGAACTTCATTAGCATGGTAGGATAATGAGTCAGAAAATGAAACTTTGGCTGCAGGGGTGATTTTGTTAGCTCCGTGTACAATTGATTAAATTCTGCTATTATAACCCGGAGTTGAATATTGGTGTCACTGAAGACCCTATGACTTAATAACCTGTCGGTGATTTGCCGCAACATAATGTATAATTTCCATACTTTATTTTCTAAAGGAATGTAAAACCCGGCTATTAGGCTGAAGTATCTAATAAGGGTAAGCATTTCTGATGCTGAAGTTTTCAATTTTACTTTCGAACCTTGGACAACTAAACAATTACTTGGTTTTGAATTCCTATCTGGTCCATAATCAAATGAAATTATTCTTTGTTGCAATACTGAGATCTTTAAAAGACCTTCGGCAAGGAAGTGGTTTATGACAAAGGTCATTACATAACGAGCTACACCTTCTAATATATCATGCATTGGGTCTACTGCTACATTTTGAAATAAATCAAATCCTGTCACCTTAAGCCAACAGCATGATTCTTTAATGCCCGTGTTAGGTGTATCGTTTTCTTGCAATTGAGCGTGGTATGAAGTCATATTTCTAAGCAAGTTACTGTTTTCATATAGAGCAGTTTGCAAACCTTTCTTGTCAATGTTACAGATTCTGCAACACTTGTTAGCTGAAAAACTTTCAGTAAACCCGAGAATTGAATTCAGGCCTAAATTATCGCCAGTTATAGCAACAACCTTCAATTTTACGGTTCCTTTAAAAAACTTATTTTCTATAAAAATTCCTTTGTTTTGCAAGTAATTCAATTCCTCAATAACAGGGTCAAAAATAGCTTTGTTTCCATATTTAGTTTTGTCAGCAGAATGGCAAATAGCTAACAGCAAAATGTTATTCAACAATGAAAATAAATGTGGTGGGAGTGCTGGCAAGGAAACGTATACACCACCAAGCTTATGCACCCCAGCGTGGCTCCCCAAAGGATTTCCAATTTCAAAATCATCATAGTATACTACTAAAGGAAGAATAATGTCCGACGCCTGCGGTGTACACATTGCCAGCCATACAGATCCCTGCATTACATTTTCTAGACACATTGGCCTCATCGGATTTTCTTCACGGATTATTAAATTACCCCTTAGGTGGTTCAAATAATCCGTTACATCTTTCCAAATAGTGTCAATGGAAAAAAAATTCTTCAAAACCTGGCGAAGTTGAATTACTTGCATTGTACGTGGCTTGGTGTGTAATGTTAAAGTGTTACTCCTTTGTGAAATGTCAGGACAATAACCAACGATTACTTCATGTGGTGGTATAAAAGAACCTAATAAATTCAATTCTCGGAATCTCAAATATTCTGAACGAAACGGAAAAAAGATGCCCTTCAAAGCTGTGTTGAACTTATGAAGTCGTTTATTAATTTCGCTTCCAGACATGCTTTCCTCATCAGCTAGCACAGGGCCGAATACGGACATTAAAGACGGTGCGATATTGTCAAGAAGGGTTTGCAAATGACTAACCATAGCTTGTACAGACGATCGAGATACAGAGGGATTTACATAGAGCGTTGAAATAAATTTCAAAACTTCTTTATGAATAATACTATCAGCATTATCAAGGACTTCCGGTTCACTATCAGCTTCAATGTATATGTGCTCAGTTGCTACTTTGGTAGTCTCTGTTTCACACATAGGAACTACGCAAGCCTCGTTTGAGGTGGATGGCAAATAACGAGTGTTTACTTTATTCAAATGTTTTAAGTTAACATGTTTTCTAAATTGTCTAACGTCCGTGAAATACCGGTAGCATGCGTCTTCACCACATTTATAAACTCCAGTAATATCAATTTTTTCACATTCTTTCCTTATGTGGGTAATAAGTGAAGAAAACGTGGGAAAAGTCCTTTTACAACTGTGACACTTCATCTTAATTTAAATTGTGACTCCGAGAGTAACTAATATCTCCTTCACAGATTGTGACATACGATCGTACGATGTTTTGACTTTGTAAAAACCAATTTGGATAATAAGCCAAATGTTATAGCTTTCAGTAGGATATTTAGCCGCAGTAGCATGAAATATTTTAAAAGTCACATCAACAGCCTCAGTTAGTGTTGTGAACTTGTAAAACGTATTGTCACATACTGTGAAGGAGACACCTGACTGGCGGCACCAAATTATAAATGGTTGGAGGCTAATACCTAGGTTTTGAAGCTTTTGGCGACGCTCCTCAATTACCACTTGCACGTCTGCGTCATCATCCACGATGGTCACAAATCCATCCAATATCTCCGCTCGTGAAGCTTGCCAGTCTTTTCTAGATCGACGGGCAGGAGGAATATTAAAGAGACAGCCGAGTAGCAATATCGCTGCTATTAATTTTGTCTCCGGTTGTTCATCTGGAAAGAAAATAATAATAGTATATTTGACACAACACATCATCATTAACTGAGCAAATAGGGAAAAGTATCAGAACAAAATAAAATCTATCTATATAAGTAAAAATGAATTGCCGAAATGTGTGTCCGCCCGCCCGTTACTTCTGAACGACTGCACCATGTTAGATAATTTTTAAATTCTTTTTTGTCTATATATTTTATAACGGGTTCACCGACCCAGGGAGGTCGAGCACCTAGAACTATATAACAGAATCATTTCCTTACCGTCACAAATTGCCAATGTATCAGCTATTTTTCGACGAAGAAACGAGTCCTTTGTGGTGTTAAGCTTCTGCTGAGCAGCTTTTAGTATGTTTTCCGATGAAGCATCCAAGGCGTCGAGGCCCCCGGATTTATCAGGGAACAGTGCTTCGTAGTCATGAGTCAGGAGTCGCCATCCATCACTTGACTTCAGGATAGGATACTTATTGAAGTACTCCTGTAATGTCCCTTCCTCGTAGTACAAGTACCGGAGGCGAGCTCGCACCGTCTCCCGCCACAGGGCACTGACCTCCTGCCACGGACCAGCTGAAGGACTTGACAGCTGCTCTAATGCTGACGCTACGTCCTCCACTTCACCTGCACACAAAAATTAAAACGATTAATAATTAGTACAATGACAATAACGGTTCTTAGATTCAGATATTTTGTAATTTGTAACGAAAATTTATACTAATTCAGATATTTTTCTCAATAATTTTGTTCTTGATAATTTAATTCAATCTGAAAACATAAAATTTCTTGAAAAGGAGTTACCTTCTTTAAGTCCGGTCAGGTCGATTCCAGCGAGTGGAGGGGTGTCTAGCCTAGGACTGGACTTGGAGCGAGAACGTGACTTGGGCTTTTCAATAAGGCCCAACGAAACTAAATGCTGCCGTCGAGCCCTTCTGGCGGTGACTAACCAGCCAGAGATATTGCGCTTAGCCTGGTAAGCATCAGCCGGCAGGTACGGCGCGTAGTATAGGGGTGGTGACTCCTCTTTAAATAATCTGCCAATGTCGTAGGATAGAGCAAGCAGCTGCGAATCTGTCAGAAGTACCGGGTTTTCGGCCGTAATGAGCTTCTCCATAAGCAGCTTGCATAAACGCCCACGCACGTTTGAGGGTAAGGTGCCCGTTTTCTGCCCAATTGCTATTATTTGTTTTCCCTCGACTGATGAATTCAGTATGGTATTCACCTGAAACACAAATAGTATAAGTATGGCATTACAAACTAAATATGCAAGGTAAAAGTTAAAAAAAAATGTCACTAAAATGTTGAAAATACAGGTTCAATACCTACCTTCCATTCAGTATAATGATCAGTTGGAGTCGGTGCCAGTCTAGGCATCATGCATTTAGTTGTTAGTTATAGCTGTCACCAACTCCAAATATATTACTGATCTTTGTGACATATAGTATAGCTCCTAAACGGCCGTCCGTACACACATACAGGACAGGACAGGTACAGACGTTAAACTTATCTGTTTACGCCGGGGGTTAACAATATTGAATGTCAATTTAAATTCCTTATCAAAAGTACAGGATAATAGGCAATAACTTACTAAATTGCTCCCGGTGGACTCTTGTCTAACTGCTTCACCCACTGACGACGACGAGTCCAGTGGTATCACCAGTATGTCACCATCCTAAAATAATATTTACTTTGAGACAATGTTATAATAGTACATGTAACAAAAAGGTGTGATAATATGAGTATGTACGGTCAATTAACCTCAATAATCGTTGAAATAATCACTAAATGTGTCCGAGTGCGACCGTTAACTAACAGGCTATAGCTAGCCCTAGCCGGAGATAACTCAAGGGAAGTGTTATATTTTTTTACTAGTAATCGGTTCAGCATTGCAGGTGTGAACGGTCCTGCCCTCGTCCCTTGATCCGGCCCTGATAAAAACTAATCGATCAAGATCAGGACTGATCCTGGTCTCAAAGAATGTCTATACCAAATTTTGCATCGGTTCAGTGTCTTAGGTATGAAAATGTGAAAAGGTCCTGCCCCAGCCGACAGATAGACAGACAAACTTACTTTCGCATTTATAATATTAGTATGGATGTAATTACAAATTAATACATATTGCTCTTGAACCAAAAAACAGTAAGTACGAGTACTTTTCTACAATTTTGCAGAACTTACCAAATTTTCCTGGTTAAGTCCTGCTTCGCAGTCTTGGTTGAGGATTGAGCTTTGCAGTCCTTCACACGGTGGCAGAGGCTCTAAGTTACAAGGTAGACTAGTTAACAAGTCATTCCTCAGGACCTCTTCAAAGAGTGATGAATTGTAGGAGTTATCCTGAAATTTAACAAGAAATTTAAAAAGGTAATAATAATGTACTTAGTTGGTAAACTAACAAGACTGATGAAAAGTTATGATTTTATTCCACTTTTTAAATAAATACTGCACCGGTTAAATTGTTAGGTATCTTAAGAAGACTTTAAAATAATAAAAGTTAATAAGTAGGTACCTACCTACCTACATGCAAGTAGGAGAATGTGCATTTAAGCGACGCAGGGCATGTGTAAGCAAAAAGTTTAAAACAAAATTTACTTTTTTGAAATACAATTTAACATGAAAACAAACCATATCTTTTGGTTGGTCGCTTTTTAACATGGCCAGAGCTGCTTCAAACCGGAGTCTGTCCCCTATTTGAGGGAACATACTATGTATGTCTTGTTTACTAAGCATCTGCATTGTTGCGATATCAATTCTTTCAGCTGAAAAAAAAAGGTAAATTTAACAGCGCCCTGATTGCAGCTGTGAAATGCACTACGTCGCATCGACTTTATAAAATGTAGGTTGGTAGAGCTCGTCTAAGCTGAAATGACGCGCCCCACTACTTAAATTTGTATACGTACACTACGGTAAATGCGGTAGTGGGGCGCGTCATTTTAGTTTAGACGCACTCTACCTATTTGTTTTTTTTTGGGTTGCAGTTGCACATCGAATCTAGTGTATAATATAAATATGAACGTATATCTAGGTAGGTGGGTAGGTACCATACGACAAGACTATTCTTGGTTGGAGTGTACAGCGGCCAAAAAAGTGTTATTTTCGCAAATCGTTTATTTTCTCGATTCTATAGTATGTAACACCTAGAAAGGCTAAAAGTGTCTGGGTGTTTTTTGTCTCCGACCAACCGTTTGTCGTAAAAACGATGTCGAAGGGATCCATAGGTAAGGTTATGTTAGAACTGTGACCTTGAAATTGGTCGCGAAATTTTTTTAAGTATATTTTCATAGTGCCTCTAAGACGACACTCTGACCCTATTCTTGCTAGAAATTAGAATGTGTGAATGTAATGTGTGAGCTCATGCTAGCAACTTACTAGGTAGGTTTGTCAACTTACTTTCAAAACGATCGATGTAGCGTTCCAAATTCCACTTCTTCAAAAGATCACGCTTAGCCATATCCATTTTTGCACTGATCAAACACGTTCACTGGCACTAATGGAATTGTTATTGCTATTAATTAAACGAGTCGTGAGTCGTGACTTGCCGGCTGTAGCGGTGAAATACAAATGGCCGACCGAAATGGCGCGGCGGCGGAATGAAGTGAGAGAGGGAGACCTCATTATATAATGCCGTCACCTTAAATTTGTAGGACATCATTCAAATGCTACTCATAAATGGGTCTCTGTAATAATAATTTAGTAGGATACACATAAAATAATATGACTATATTATTGAACTTTGATGCTTACTCTAAAAATATGAGATTATTTAATCGTATTATCATAGGATTCACATAAAATAATATGACTGTAATATTAAAAAATGATGCTTACTTTAAAAATATAAGTTTAAAGCATTATAATTTAATATAGTACATTAGGGGGAGGTCATCGTATTTTTAGAGATACTTCTTCATATTAAACTATGAAATCTATTTATATTACGGTGACTGTCATTGTGTTTTTTAATTAGAATCTTATTTATAATTATCATACTAATTTATGGGACAGTGGACCATTTTCTTTTACATTGTGTTATTATTTGAAGAAGACAATGTTATTTCATAATTACAAATTTTTACGATGACAAGTATCATAATATTGCATTATTTACCCAAAAAATTCGATTCCATCTTAACACATTTCAGTTCTAGCGTAATATTTACTTATTATCAACATATTATAAGACAACGCATCTATTTTAAACCAACGTCACGATATTTTAAGATTATGCCAAAATGACATTTTTCTCAGTGTTGTTTCATGATTGTTTTGACTACACAACCCCAGGCAACTATAAAGTAAATTAGTGCAGATTTACAAAGAGAGGTGTATACCATTTTCACGATTTATGATTTAATTTTCTTTATGGGCAGAAGAAGTTTTTATTGTGCAGATAGATTCGATGTGGGTCTTCTAGCTGAAGCAACAATTGAGCTAAAAACCGAGATACTTGACGAACGAGGCTCACCACACAGTCAGGCATGAGCGGGGATTGTTGCAGTCCCGGTCATTTTATACATGGAAATTAATTTGTAGTGAATAGTTTGGTAGAAGGGTAGACGGTGTGGAACCAAAGGTAAAAAAATTAAACCGCCGAAAAACTGAAAAGCATAAAATAATAAACCTTAAAATTATGAGTCGGCGCTTTGAGTGTTCCTTGTTCATTGATTTTTCAGCGCCGACTCAAAATTTTAAGGTTTGTTATTTTATGCTTTGCAGTTTTTCGGCGGTTTAATTTTTTGTTAAAAAGTTTTTATTTTATGATTTTTTGTGGCTTTAATGTACTAATAATACTTGGCAAGGTATACCCTATCCAACAATAAAAGAATTATCATAATCGGACTACTCTGTACAAAGTTATGCGTGTTTATACGTTACAATCAGTGAGTGAACAATCAATCATCCCCTGTTTTCCAACCTTTAGGGTTCAATTTTGTTTTCCAAATTTATATGGGACTACCTTGGGAGTATACCCTTTCCAATAGAAGAAGAATTGTCACAATCGGACCACTATGTAAAAAGTTGTGAGTGTCAGTGAGTGAACAATCAATCATCCCCTGTTTTACAACCCTTTTTTTTTTTTTTTTTTTTTTTTTTTTTTCAGGATGGGAAATCATCAAATGACTTCTCCCGCTCTGGGCGGAGCGGGAGGGCGTGTCAGACTTTTACTGACTAAAACCCACCCGTGTTCCATCAGTTGCCCATGTGCCAGGGTCACGGTATCTCTTTCGAACAATCACGCGACCCCGGCAGGCATCGGTCCTAGTAGACCCCTACACTGCTGCTGACATCTCTTTGAGGCGCGCGTGGAACACTGCGCGCCGTCGACCCGAGCTTGGTCCTTACCGGGCGGCGAGCTACCCATTGCTCACCACCCGCAAGCTCGCGCCTACGGTGGCCGGGAGTCCGCTATTGACTCCCGACGTCCGGGGCGTCTCCTCCTGCGGCGGCTAGGGACGTGAGGGCGCAGAGACTGCCACTCCCTCACGCGCCCCGCCTCCTCCTTCGCGAGCATTACTGCTTCGCAGAAGGAGGTGACGGCTTCCCATTCCCTCTCGCTCCGTACCATGGCTCGCACCAGAGCCGGACGCGAGAGGTCGCCGCCGCCGATCGACTCCACGAGGACACGGCGGTGCCCCGCCCAGGCAGGGCACACCTCCACCGTATGCTCCACCGTGTCCTCCAGATGATCCTCGCAATGGAAACACCCGGACGTATCCTCCCGCTTTATCCTGAACAGGAACCCACCGAAGCACCCATGCCCGGTGAGAACCTGCGTCAGGCGGAAGGTGAGGACGCCGTGACGCCTCTCTATCCACTCCTCAAAGAGGGGACTTACCGCCGCAATTGTGGCGTGCCCAGTTTTACAACCCTTAGGGTTCGATTTTGTATTCCAAATTTATATGAGACCACCTTGGGAGTATACCCTTTCCAATAGAAGAAGAACTGTCACAATCGGACCACTATGTAACAAGTTATGCGTGTTTATATGTTACAATCAGTGAGTGAACAATCAATCATCCCCTGTTTTCCAACCCTTAGGGTTCGATTTTGTTTTCCAAATTTATATGGGACCATCTTGGAAGTATACCCTTTCCAATAGAAGAAGAATTGTCACAATCGGACCACTATGTAAAAAGTTATGCGTGATCATACATAAAAAAAAAAAATAAAAAAAATATATATATAATAATATAATATAAAAAAATATGCGTCGAATTGAGAACCTCCTCAGTTTTTTTTCGTCGGTTGATAAAGTTGAAATTGCTAACGTTTAGAGTTAAGCTATTTATTACCCAACACAGTATCAACGTCATACGTGTTAGTAGATGGAAGGGTGAGTAGACAAAGTCCATTACCATAGATTTGAAACAGGAGCGGGCTGAGAATACTTGTCTGTGGCAAACCGAAATCTAGTAGTCATTCAGTGCTGATATACTCGCATATTTTATCGCACTGGGTTCGGTTCGGTTCGATAGCAAATCCGTAAGTGATAGAAGAACTTTGTCGCGCATTCCAATCTGTTCTAATTTTACGATTAAAACGGAGACAGAGACCGAGTCGAAGGCCTTTGAGAGGACCAAGAATAAACACTCGAGTGATACTATTAAAACCGAGCCGTAGTCGTGTCTTGTGTAATAACACTATGCATCAAAAGATTAACAGTGGAGTTTCTTACCCATTCTTCTCCAAACGAAGTACCTTTTGAAAAGGGCGACTAGAATTAATTTTATTTTTATGTAAATGTCGACGTTCAAAAATGCCTTTTATGCGCCTATCCACACTATCCACATCCACACTAATATTATAAATGCAAAAGTAACTCTGTCTGTCTGTCTCTCTTTCCTGCGAAAACTACTGAACCGATTTAAATGAAATTTGGTACACAGATAGTTTAGAGCCTGAGAAAGGACATAGGCTGCTTTTTATTCCGCAACTTCGTCTGCGTCCGCGATAGCTCTAGATACTTTTTATACCGGTAGTATGTTCCCGCGGGATAATTTTCGACCTCCACGCGGGCGAAGCCACTGGCAAAAGCTAGTCCATACTAATATTATAAATGCAAAAGTAACTCTGTCTGTCTGTCTCGCTTTCCTTCTAAAACTACTGAACGGATTTAAATGAAATTTGGTACACAGATAGTTTAGAGCCTGAGAAAGGACATAGGCTACTTTTTATTCCGCAACTTCGTCTGCGTCCGCGATAGCTCTAGATACTTTTTATCCCGGTAGTATGTTCCCGCGGGAAGATTTCCGACCTCCACGCGGGCGAAGCCGGTGGCAAAAGCTAGTCCATACTAATATTATAAATGCAAAAGTAACTCTGTCTGTCTGTCTCGCTTTCCTTCTAAAACTACTGAACGGATTTAAATGAAATTTGGTACACAGATAGTTTAGAGCCTGAGAAAGGACATAGGCTACTTTTTATTCCGCAACTTCGTCTGCGTCCGCGATTGCTCTAGATACTTTTTATCCCGGTAGTATGTTCCCGCGGGATAATTTCCGACCTCCACGCGGGCGAAGCCGGTGGCAAAAGCTAGTCTGTAATAAACGTTTGCCAATTTTTGTACCATTATCAGTGAAAGAGCCCAAAAAAAAATTTACGACATCCTTACACACCTTTGAAATGCTCGGTTTTTCTCTATTTTCAACCGACGAAAAAAAACGGAGGAGGTTTTCTTTTTTTTTTTCATGATGGGAAATCATCAAATGACTTCTCCCGCTCTGGGCGGAGCGGGAGGGCATGTCAGACTTTTACTGACTAAAACCCACCCGTGTTCCATCAGTTGCCCATGTGCCAGGGTCACGGTATCTCTTTCGAACAATCACGCGACCCCGGCAGGCATCGGTCCTAGTAGACCCCTACACTGCTGCTGACATCTCTTTGAGGACCCTTAGAGCTTTCGCTTTAGTTTTTAAGTATAATAAGCCCCGGCTGGAGGCCTAAAAAGGTAACTTTTTTTTTTTTTTTTTATGTATCATCACGCATAACTTTTTACATAGTGGTCCGATTGTGACAATTCTTCTTCTATTGGAAAGGGTATACTCCCAAGGTGGTCCCATATAAATTTGGAAAACAAAATCGAACCCTAAGGGTTGGAAAACAGGGGATGATTGATTGTTCACTCACTGATTGTAACGTATAAACACGCATAACTTGTTACATAGTGGTCCGATTGTGACAATTCTTCATCTATTGGAAAGGGTTTACTCCCAAGGTGGTCTCATATAAATTTGGAAAACAAAATCGAACTCTAAGGGTTGGAAAACAGGGGATGATTGATTGTTCACTCACTGACACTCACAACTTTTTACATAGTGGTCCGATTATGACAATTCTTCTTCTATTGGAAAGGGTATACTCCCAAGGTGCTCCCATATAAATTTGGAAAACAAAATCGAACCCTAAGGGTTGGAAAACAGGGGATGATTGATTGTTCACTCACTGATTGTAACGTATAAACACGCATAACTTTGTACAGAGTAGTCCGATTTTGATAATTCTTTTATTGTTGGATAGGGTATACCTTGCCAAGTATTATTAGTACATTAAAGCCACAAAAAATCATAAAATAAAAACTTTTTAACAAAAAATTAAACCGCCGAAAAACTGAAAAGCATAAAATAATAAACCTTAAAATTTTGAGTCGGCGCTGAAAAATCAATGAACAAGGAACACTCAAAGCGCCGACTCATAATTTTAAGGTTTATTATTTTATGCTTTTCAGTTTTTCGGCGGTTTAATTTTTTGTTAAAAAGTTTTAATATGTACATTTCATTCATAAAATCTTTTGGAAGAAAATCTTTAAATTATAGTTAGTAGTGTATGTATATGTATAATGATAGTTAGGAAGAAATAAGCAGAGAAACAGACAGACGAAAACAGCGACTTTATGCATATACCATTATAGTAAAAGGTGGTATATTTCTTTCAAAGTTATTTAATAATTATTTATTTCCTGTACGAGTTCGGCGAGCTTGTCGTGTATTTGATACGGTGCCCGAAGGCGAGCTCGCGCGCGGCCGGGAAACGCACGTGCTCGCTGTTCATTAAAATACTTACATTCAAACACAGTACCTTTCCAGATTTACCTGTGTGCTGAAATAACACCCATTATTTGGTGGTGTGGTCCATGGGCGCAAATTTATACGTTTAACTAATGTCCTTGTTCAGCTGGGATGTTTAGGCAATCTGAGTAAAATCCAGCAGCAACACCCACACGTTCGTGAAGCAGACAGTATCGTTTAGATACTTTATACTATAAATAATGACGTAGGTAGAGTCATATTGAAACATGTTTTTTTTTTTTTTTTTTGATGTTTATCTTGCAATCTGTTCCATGCGAACATTCAGCGTATGGTTAGATATATAATTTTTGTCTTGGAGGGTAGTCAGTCCAGTGACGTGCTCCCTTAATGTGTAATGCTCCCTATAAATCTCTAGGGGCCTTTCTTTTTAGCCTTTTGAATGTTGAATTACTATTCATCAAGTGCGTAGCTAGTATATTTGGGTGATTTTCTAGTCTGTCTCTGTATGATTTCATTGAGTGCTTAATCTCTTCTTGTACTGTTCTGATTTCAAGGTCGTGGTGTAACTGTTGGTTTGTTATGAACCAAGGAGCATTAGTAAGTATCCTCAGTATTTTGGACTGAAACCTCTGAAGTATTTCTAGGTTTGAGTTGGAGGCTGTACCCCAGAGTTGAACTCCATAGGTCCAGATTGGTTTGAGGATGCATTTGTACAGCAGCAGTTTGTTTTCCAGCGACAGCTGTGATTTTTTCCCGAGCAACCAGTACATCTTTCTTAGTTGGATTCCCAGTGCTTTTCGTTTTGTGAATATATGCTTTTTTCAAGTGAGACGACGATCCAAATAAATGCCCAGGTATTTGGCTTCATTTGCTTGGGGTATTTGTTGTCTATTAAGTGACACAGGGGGACATGTTTCGCGTCGGGTTGTGAAAGTCACCTGTACTGACTTAGTCTCGTTTGCTTTTATCCGCCAGGTAGTTAGCCATTCCGTGATGTTGTCTAGAGAACGTTGAAGCATTTTGCTTGCTTGTGTTGGTTCTTCATGTGCAGTTAAGGCTGCTGTGTCATCTGCGAAAGTGCCGATCACGACGCCGTCTGTCATTGGTAGGTCTGACGTAAATATCAAATAGAGGATCGGACCAAGCACGCTTCCCTGTGGCACTCCTGCATGAGCCCTGTGAAGTTTGGTTATATCATCTCCTTGTTTGACATAAAATAACCTGTCCCCAAGATACGACTTCAGGAATATGTAATAGTTGGTCGGGAGCTGCTTTTTTATCTTGTATAGTAAACCTTCGTGCCAAACTCTGTCAAAAGCCTGCGAGATATCTAGAAAAGCCGCACAGCAATATTTCTTGTTTTCAAGCCCTATGGATTTCTTCTACCAGTCGGTGCACCTGCTCTATCGTGCCATGTCGTTTTCTAAAACCAAATTGGTGGTCAGGTATGATTTTATTTTCTGCTATTATTTTATTTAATCGCTTTAAAAAAAGTATTTCCATAACCTTTGACAGAATGGGTAGTAAGCTGATTGGTCTGTAGGAAGATGCCTCTTCAGGAGCTTTACCAGGTTTAAGGACCATTTTAATTTGAGCTACCTTCCATTGAGGTGGGAAGATTCCTCTGATCTGTATGCAGTTAAACAGATTTGTCAAAAAATTTACTGCTATATCAGGTATTTCGCGGAGTATTTTAGCAGTAATTAAATCGTATCCTGGAGCTTTGTTTTGATTAAGATTTCTAATGGTGTCAATTACCTCTCGTTTCGTAATCTTTTCAATGGGCAGGTCGAGTTGGTAAGGTTCATAAAGGCAGCTAATGAGTTCTTCGTTGTTGGTGTTCGATAAGTATGTTAACACGAGCATGTTTCTAAAAAATGCACGTTGCGAGCCATTACCTCGCTGGCAGGTGTGACGTCATTAGCACGGCGCGGTGTCGGCTCACTAACGATACTTTGAAGCGAGTTGTGCCGCGCCGCGCCGCGCCTCGCGGGTGCGCGGTGTACCTACGTGCTGCATCATCGGTGGACTCGGTGGTTACATAAACAGATGGCTACAAAAAGCATAAAATAATAAACCTTAAAATTATGAGTCGGCGCTTTGAGTGATCTTTGTTCATTGATTTTTCAGCGCCTACTCAAAATTTTGGTCAGTGGGTCGTCTTAGGGTTTTAAGGTTTATTATTTTATGCTTTTCAGTTTTTTCGGCGGTTTAATTTTTTGTCAAAAAGTTTTTATTTTATATTTTTTTTTGTGACTTTAATGTACTGATAGTACTTGGCAAGGTATACCCTATCCAACAAAAAAAGAATTATCAATATCGGACTACTCTGTATAAAGTTATGCGTGGTTATACATTACAATCAGTGAGTGAACAATCAATCATACTTAATACATAATTTTATATGGGACCACCTTGCGTGTATACCCTTTTCAATAAAAAAAGAATTATCACAATCGGACGACTATGTAAAAAGTTATGCTTGGTCATACATAAAAAAAAAAACAAAATAAAAATATACGCGTCGAATTGAGAACCTCCTCCGTTTTTTTTCGTCGGTTGAAAAGGATAAACAAGGAATCTATTTACCGCTAGATTAGTCCGTGTCAGTAACTGAAAAACATTTAACCGTATCTTTGCAGACCAAATGTATTGAGATTTTTACCTATACCAAAATTATGCGTCAGATGAGCCGTAGCAATGCGTCAATAGCAGCAGTACTTTTGTGACGTATCAAAGCGTGGGAGCGCTTCGGCCATGGAACTAGTTACGGTAAGCTGTAAACGTATGTTGAACTTAAAAGATAAAAATCTGCACGACACAACATGATTCGGCACGCTCAGTGCTAAACTAACCGCGCCGACACGCGGCACGCTCACAAAATCTCGCGGCACGCTATAAGGCACAGTTATAATTTATCGGCTTACAGACTTCTATGAATTTAAACAGTAAGTTTTAGTGACGTCTAAATGTGAGGAGAGACGTTCACGAAATGTTTTCAATATTAGTATACAATTACATAGAATAAAATTACCATACCACAACAGCATGCATAGCATGACCACCGTAGAAATGGGTTTTGTCGACGGAAGAATAGACAAGATTACAGATTTTAGAAAGATTAAAGACAGAATTAAATATTGTAGAAAGATTTGTACCGTTTTATGCTGGCGTAGCATGACAATTCTATATCTATTCTACCAAGAATAGACAAAGTTCTTTCTATGGTAGTCATGCTACGCGTGCAGGTCACACAACTCTACTTATAGAACAACTAATTGTCATGAACCGCCAAATGTGTGCCTTAATGTGACGGGTGTACACGGTTATCTACAAGCTACCTCACTAAGTCACTACCACTAGTAGGCTTGAGTAAAGACTGACTGCTGCCTAGTAGCGACAATCAAACGATAAGTGTACAACATGTCCTTACCGACCCTCATCATTTCAGCCGTAACACGTCCACTGCTGGACTTAAGCCTCCCCCAATTTGAGGGGCTTTGCCATAATCGCTACGCTTGGCAGGCGGGTTGGCGATCGCAGTATGGTGGTAAAATGCGTAGAGAACGCTGCTGCCCATTTTCCAGTAAGTCCCTTAGTCGCCTTTTACGACACCCACGGGAAGAAATGGGGTGGTGTTATTCTTTACGTCCGGCACCACACGGTACAACCGTGTACTTACCGACGCGTACTTACCGACCCTACATTTATGGTAATTTCGTCTTTTTTCTTTACGTACTTACCTACTTACAATTTTAAGTCGTAATAAATGCTTTTTAACGTCAGGTGGACTGCTCACACTCGAGTACATATTTCATTTGTGGTGGACTGGTGGTCGCTACAGGACTCACGCATAAAGACGGACTCGTGAATATAAATAGCGTGTTACATCATAAGCCGGTGATATTAGCACAATGGCCGCCCGTAGGTTATATTGTGCGAATAAATAGGCCGCAGTTCCATTTGATGTAACAGCGAGGGGCAATTTACAAACACGGCGATGCGAGCGTGGAGCGCGAACAATGACGGGCGCGGCGTTTTAATCAGAGGCACAATGTGGCGCCTTCCATGAGCGAGCGCACGCGGCGCACGTTTAGCGGCGCACGCGGCGCTTCGCGCCACTGTGCCATCCAAATTGACCTGGGCCCCTTGTGGTTTGGCCGTTTGAGGTGTTTTTTTTTTAATGTTCGTCATAAAATTCCCTATCGATTCCTCTTTTTAGATTTTTGCTTCGGGTCTTCATTTTCGTGGAATTCGAGTACAAAAATGAGTTTACATGAAAAAAACTAGATTTTTGGCACAAAAATGACCCTACGGAAGACGGGATTGAGATTTTGTCGGATGTTTTTATGGGGAAATGCTCGTCTTAGAAAACCCTACAAGACTGTCCACTTAGAATCCGGGGATATTTTTTGTCAGATCAGGATTTTTTCCCTTTTTTAATTCACAATATTTTTTTACTTAAATAAAATTAAAATCATAAATCAAACTAATTTCGAAATATAATTTAAAAAATTTAAAAACACGCTTGCCTTGTTAAAAAATGCATTAAAAACTGAACAAAATTTTAATTAAAAAAAAATTGTTTAAATAAACGAAAAAAACACGCTTCCATAGAAAACCAAACTAAAAATTAGAAAAGTGCAGCGTAGTTTTCGAAGATAGATTTTTGGCTATCCTGGTAACCCCGCCAAGGATAATGGCACAAATTTATAAAATTTTGTATTGTAATCGGTCCTTGATAGATATGCCAAATTTCGAGTTAATCCCACGTTTCGAAGGGGGTCAAAATCATGTTCAAAGTTTTCGTTACAAAGGCACATACTAACATACGTTTGAAGCTAATAAAAGCGGGTTAATTAAAGAAAATATAAGTTATAAAGTATTATTGTATAAAGCTGTTACAGTCTAGTTTAGATATAATGTCCACATGTTTAGCGATACGAAAATTGTATGAATTGCATTCAAAATAATTTATACACGATTTAAATATGAACTAAACAATGTCGTATTTGATACCTAATACAATAATAGACATTCACATTTTCATTAATACCTGAACAAAATAATTTATATTTAAAAATAAGCTAAATGATTTTAGTATTGAGTGCGCAACTGAAAACCAATCTTTTCAATGCTGTCGGGGGACCTTTATAGATATGTTTCAAGAAAATAAGAATACAGAAAATCGTCAAAAATGATTTAAGCTCGAGGTTTAAAAGTGCGGTAAAATTACAGTGGTCAATAAAAAAATAACTTTTGTAAGCCCATGAAATAAGTTGAACTGATTTTAAGAGAGCATTAAAAAACATTCACAGTGATACTAATTTTACGTCTTGGTTAGCCTTAGTTTTTTGTGGATATCAATAAAAAACTTACCACTCAGTAAAAAAAATATTTACATGAATAAATTTTAATAATTTTGATAGTGTACAGTTGAACTACTTTTGCTTTTATAATTAAGATCTACAGCTTCTCTTCTTAACGTCCAACAATAATATGCTAGCATAGGACTCCACTTTGTGTGTCCAAAATATGTATTTTGAGGGACATTTTACAGCCAATACTATGCTAGGCTTCAGTTATATATTTTAGAAGTTTACTATAGATTGGACCTTTTTTTTTATTCACGCATAAATACAATCTTGAAGATGATCTTTTTGTTCTTTCCACAGCATTGGTGTTGCAAAAGATAAACTCGATCGACGGCCGGACAGCCAACCCCTCAATTTCTTACTATAGCTTGAGCATATCACGTGTGGTGTGCAATCCACGGCTTATCTTGATGTTTAACTGCTTTGCCAAAGTATACCTATGTAGTTCGTATACTCGACAAATTCGCGGAGTTCAGTTTTCATTCTTTCCTTTCGTACTAAAATTATCGCACACGTAACAATAATTGTCTGGATTACATAAACAACTATGAGGCATTATATTTACGAAATACTTAGATACAAATCAATATAAATATAAACAAATACACAAAATTCAACGAAAACATTTAAAATTCACTTAATACACAATTCACACCATGTGTTAGTTACAGATGTAACAATATATCTACACGTTCAATTAAAGTGCTTTCATTGATTATGATTTGATTTTATTTATTTTTGTAAATTTTGTATATGGGTACAATGCCTGAATTAAAACGCTATTTATTTATTTTTTATTTTTATTAGTTTGTTTTTATTTATCACACTCATTAGGAGATAGTCTGATAGTCCATTGAACAAGCAAGACCATGTTTGTGGTCGGGTGAATACAAATTTCAACGTGCACACCATGAGCATATTATCTCAAAAATCCGAGCTAAGCCAGCTGCGAAACGTAAATGGTTGATCGATAGTTGCTACGTACTTCTTGATATTACAACTTATCATCATTGGGCAAAAATCTTATTGACCAGTGTTATTGATTCAGTCTTTGATATTTCTCTGGATTGTTATTAATGCAAAAAAGCAGAAAAAACCGGCCAAGTGCGAGTCGGACTCGCGCACCGAGGGTTCCGTACAAACCTGTAGGTATTCTCGGTTTATGCATAAGCTTTATGGTTATGAAAATAAATGTTTTTTTTTTATTTTTATTTTCAGCTGATTGAATGAACGGTAAATTGCGGTTTACGATTTATGACGTTTTAAAAAAAAAACTACTTGCTCGATCTCGTTCAAACCAATTTTCGGTGGTAGTTTATATGGTAATTTACATCATATATTTTTTAAGTTTTATCATTCTCTTATTTTAGAAGTTACGGGGGGGGACACACACATTTTACTACTTTGGAAGTGTCTCTCGCGCAAACTATTCAGTTTAGAAAAAAATGATATTAGAAACCTCAATACCATTTTTAAAGACCTATTTATAGATACCCCACACGTATGGGTTTGATGAAAAAAAAAATTGAGTTTCAGTTCTATGTATGGGGAACCCCAAAATTTATTGTTTTTTTTTCTATTTTAGTGTAAAAATCTTGATGCGGTTCACAGAATACATCTACTTACCAAGTTTCAACAGCGTAGCTCTTATAGTTTCGGAGAAAAGTGGCTGTGACATACGGACGGACGGACGGACAGACAGACATGACGAATCTATAAGGGTTCCGTTTTTTGCCATTTGGCAACGGAACCCTAAAAAAGTAGTCAAGGAACTCGTCTGGGAAGTTATTGTGAAGCGCGCACGTTACCACTAATGGGGCGAGTGGAGTGGGTGACGAGCAGTGGGCAAGCGATAACTTAAAATGATTTTAAACCGATTGAAAAAAATGGAGGAGGTTCTCAATTCGACACGTGTATTTTTTTTTCTTTGTTTTTTATGTATGACCACGCATAACTTTTTACATAGTAGTCCGATTGTGATAATTCTTTTTTTTTTTGGAAAGGGTATAAGTACTTCGAAAATGGTCCCATATAAATTTGGAAAACAAAATCAAACCTAAGGGTCGGAAAACCCTGCCGGGGTCGCGTGATTGTTCGAAAGAGATACCGTGACCCTGGCACATGGGCAACTGATGGAACACGGGTGGGTTTTAGTCAGTAAAAGTCTGACACGCCCTCCCGCTCCGCCCAGAGCGGGAGAAGTCATTTGATGATTTCCCATCCCGAGAAAAACAAAAAAAAAGGGTCGGATAACAGAAGGTGATTGATTGTTCACTGACTGATTGTAATGTATAACCACGCATAACTTTATACAGAGTAGTCCGATTTTGATAATTATTTTTTTATTGGATAGGGTATACTTTGCCAAGTATTATTAGTACAAAGTCACAAAAAATATAAAATTAAAACTTTTTAACAAAAAATTAAACCTTAAAATTTTTAGGTTTATTATTTTTTGCTTTTCAGTTTTTTCGGCAGTTTAATTTATTGTTAAAAAGTTTTTTATGTTTCGCGTTTATACCAAACGATTCGTTTCTTTTCTTTGTATTTCCTGGCAAGTCTCCACTAGGGGTTGGAGGGTAACGAAAGTATATTTATGATCCTCTGTGTGCCTCATCAGCTGATGCAGCGGTTCCCGGTTCCGGTGCAGACGGCCGGACGAGCGCCGGACGCACACGATTGTATTCATTCACACAAAAGAACGCGAGATTAATAAATAACGTATCGGTTCCGTTCATGCGAGCTCTGCTGTCTGTCTGGACTCTGGACGAGTATGTACGTTGATTGTGGAGCACATTGGTGTTGGTCGATAACATCGTTCTGTCTTCAACACAACTTCACGTAAAGTACCTATTGATATCCTATAGTACCTGATACCATACATATAGGGATGCCCGATTCTTTGCTTTGAATCGATCTTCTGGATCGTAATGGATCGTAACTTCGTGAATCGATTCATGATCTTAATCGTATTGTGTTGAATCGATCTTACTCGATCTCAAAAGATCGTATCATAATTTTATAATAATAATGAAAAGCACAATATGTATGAAACATTATTTATTTTAACTTAATCTACTTAATAGATCTATTACAAAGTGCGCCTCGGACGCCGTCATGATGACGTATAACTGTAATAGGCGATTAAGACAGTAAAACGTATCAACTAAAATCTAAAAAACGAACCGTACGACTACAACTTGTCGGGTATGTTAGCATTCCCTTCCAAACGTTTCTTTTCTCTAGCTGGATATACTTTGACAGCCGTAATAGGACCCAGTGCGTCCATTTAAATGATTAATTTTGAAAATTTTAAATGTACACAGCTGGAATCTGTTTTGTGTAGAACATCTTTTGTACTTTTCAAAATTAATAATTTAATAGAGAAAACAGACGTTCGGAATGCTAACATATCCGACAACTTGTAGTTCGTACGGTTTAGGTTTTAGTTGATACGATTTTTTCATACGATCTTATAGGCGCATACGATTCGATCTGCAAAGATCGTATCCTGTTGAATCGATTAAAAAAATCGGTAGATCATCGGAAAGATCGATTCAGATCGGGCATCCCTACATAGATAGTAACTATATGGTGAATTATAACTCAAGGTCAGGCTACCATCTTCAGTTTTCTTCTCTACCCTTCCTTTTTTATGTAACTTTGATGTTCAAAAAGTGCAGACTCACAGCCTAGTTTGAATAAATGACTTTTGATTATTGATTCTTTCCTTCTCTAACTGGATTCAGCTGAATAGTAGTATTTATATGGAGCGACTGCCTATCACTCTACTTTCTCAATCCAGGTAATGGGTAACACGGTGAGAATGATACAAGCATTCCGGACTTCTGACTAGCCGAAACGACTGCCAAAGATCTATAGGTACACACCTACATGACATCACAAATATGTTAAGATCAAATGTCCCAATCCCTACCGGCCGCAGTTCATTATCAAAAGTACGTGCGTGGAGGGGCGCAACGCGGCTGGTGCCCGCGTGGATGACCCGCCAGCGACGTGACCTGCGAGCGTGACCCGCGCGCCACGCCCGCACGCCGCGTAATTTAATTTACAAGTTTAATTAATTTTAACCTTTTCAGAGAGTTGCGCAAACGCTGTACATAATAGATGCGGCAGGTAGCGAGTCGCGCCGCGGCCCCGCTCGCGACACAACGAATTAACTAACAACACTATTTGTACGGAACCAAATGTAATTACACAACCGTCGTTACTCTCACAAAAAGTTAAAGTAATTTAGTCCGCGCCGCCACCGTCCGCGTCCGCCGCGCTACACTCATAACAATTTAATTTGACCGCTGCTGCGCGGCGCGCCGTGCCATGGGCGTCTTCTTTACAAAATATCTCATTACTATCAAGAGGTTACAATCTTGTTAGACCGCGCGCCCTGTAAATACTTTTTTGTTCAACATTTAATCCCTTAACAATATAAAGCGGGTAATGGTCGCGCGGTGAGGGGTGCGGGGGTGTGGGCTGAGGGGGTGGGGGGTGTCGCGTCAAATATTATGCTTTTAATGACGTTATAGTGTGAATTCTGTCGAAGTAAAATAATTTGTGTTTTCGGTGGAAATATTCTTGTATAACATGTCCTTAGAACTTCTCAAGGCAGTAGTAAAAGTCACAGAGTTTGAATCAAGTACGAGTCATTCTCGACGCGGAGCACAAAGTTGCGTGTTTTTATTTGTTCGGCTTTACGACCATATTCAAATCACAACTTGGGTCATTTAACTTAAAACCCGAGAAACATTACGTTTTTTCTACGAATGAAACAGATTATTTCTACTTTTAGAAATTCTGCGTCAATCCGACGGAACGGTGGTCACATTGCAAAACAAGTTGCAGAAAACTAGTCATTTGTTTGCGTCAATAATGGCGTTGTGAGGCGCCGGCACCATCATTATCATCTATTTAGATGTTGGCTAATTGTCAGTACCACTTATTGTGCTGGCAGCGAAGAGACATGAAATGGAAATGAATGTACCTATATGCTAGTAGGTCGTACAGTAGCAGTATGGTCGTCCAGCTTCCGTCAAACATTATATTTGTGTCCTGTGGTTGCTGTATTATCTCGTTAATATATGTGGAGAGAACGTCGACTGACGCTGATGATGAGCAGATGCTTCACCTCGAGCTAGCGGAGACTGTAAGTAACATGTAAACGAACTAACATTAATCCGAGTGTTGCTTCACTTGTAATGTACAGTTCAGTTCATGCGCGCGGGCAAGCCGTCACGATCATACCAGCAATGCGTGTGCGGCCAGCGTCGGACGCGGCTCGTGCGGAGTGCAACATGTGTGCACAAGCGTCGGCCACCCGCCATGTTGACGAGCGTCAGTATTGCAACTGCTGCTGTGCGTGTGATTGTGTGAGTCGCAACGTGCCCGTGCTTTTTGTAGACGGCGCAGATATTTATGTACCCAGCGAGATCGATCCCCCCTCGTATTCATTCACACGCATTAATGTGTACGTTAAACACAAAATGCACATTCTCGTGACGCTACTCATCTCAGTTTGGTGTAACAGTTTTTAAAAAGATTCCCCAAATTAACGAATGTCATGCAAACCCGTTGACAAGCTCATGAATTAGGTACGCCATGCTCGGTAATATCCACTCAACAGAACGGGCTGAACACTGTTAGTGAAACTCGCTCGATCAGTAAATCTGTCGATCCGGGAGACTACCTCGCTACCACGTATTCAAATGAGCTTGGTTAGCAGCACACCGTCATATTGTGGGACACAACGCCACTTGGTTAGCCAGGGCTCAAACACGCGTAGTCACTACGCTTGTTTGTGACATGTGTTAATGATCGTAATGTGCCAAATAAATGTCATCCGTAGATGACAGTCGTCCGCGAGACCACATCAGAGAGATGCAGTTGCAATCACCCGAAAGTAGTAAAACTCATCGTCAGTTGTTGGACACAGTTCCAACACTAGTGTAAAAATAAGAATTTTATAGAAATAAATTCTCTTCATTTTATCAAGCTACAGATTAAACAGGACTGTCGAGCGGCCGACGAGAGAAGCATATTTTTCTAGCACTAACAAGATGATACTTCATCACTTTTTATTCGCCACCATTACTGAACCAAGCACACTGATAGTGAGTGTACATTGTATATTTAATCACACAGACATTCAGTATGACCGGGTTTGTTCCGGGCCGCATTAGCAGCCTCATTCAATTACAGAACGCCTCCCGTTGTATTGTAACGATTGTACGTCACATAATATACAACATCGATCTAACGACGTACATACCTTTATCTGAACTCCTGATGCTCGGAGCTATTCATAATAAAATGAATATGAACATGTATTACAAAGTCGTGAGGTGCTCCGTAGCCGAAATCCCAAAGACCAGTCGATAAATTGGTGTTACCATTAGAAGTCTGGATTGCCCGGTCAATGGCAATAGACACAAACTCTGCTACTGCTTATTGTACCTGTATGCCGAATGCGAATGCGCATTTGAAGTACAGACGCGATATAATGGGTTGATCATGTACGGCGGTGTAGTATGACTACACTACTGACAAGCGCCGTTTTTCTAGATTTAATGACCATTAGTCCTACAACACAGAATTATGAAATGATACCTGTGAAAATGTTTCTAACGCCTTCAGAGTTGACCTGCGAGTAATTACATGAATCAAATTCCTGCTGATTATCTCCCGATCCATCAGGCGCTGCATTCAGAACCACTCGAGAGTGCTCACGGAGAGCGCTCGACAAACAAAACGATCGCAACGAGCACTCGATGATCTACGGATCGCGTGAGGTGCGCTACCACACCCCACTATACTCTCCACAAGTAATCATGACAAGAAGAATGAAAAATATCCACGTTTTCTTACAAATACGCGTTCTAAAAATATGTTTTTAATTAAAGTTATCTTATCTTGTACTTTGAATAACCATTTTGAAACTCCAATTTCCCCATCATTTAATTTTGGTACGCATAAAGCACATTTTTGCGATTCACTTTACTGTGTAACGCCATAAGGTCTAATCTTAACATAAGCTCAAAACACAAAATAGCATACTCATTTTCGTAATGAATTATTTTGAAATCCCTACATACCTCATTGCTGTGTTGTGTCATGAATCTTGCTGCATTTTTGTACTTCAGAATAACTAGTGCCAACTAGAGCTGATGAGGTGAATGCTTCGTTGAAACCTTGTCCTAATACTATGTGCGATCGTCGCGCGATTGTTTTCTCTTAGAACATCGTCTTTGCTCGTCGTTTGTTCGGAAAACTGACGACGCGTTCGGATTCGCCGAACAAATGCTAGACGTGATCAATTTCTGGCCTCATTTATTTGAAATTAGAGCTCAAGCTTTAACATTTATTTGAATTTGTATTACAGTTCTGGATTGTTCGTTTTATTGAGATTTGACGTCAATGTACTTAAATAATAAACCCTACCTATCTATACATCTATACAAATAAATAAAATTGGAGTGTCTGTTTGTAATATTAAGATAACCACTTTTTACTAAGTGTATATGGATGTATAAACGGTACATATACCAAAACAACATTTTTATCAATTTTTGTATCTCTGTCTGTCTGTCTGTTTGTTCCGGCTAATCTCTGAAATGGCTAGACCAATTTTGACGGGACTTTCACTGGCAGATAGCTGATGTTACAAGAAGTAACTTTTAATTTAATTTAATTAAAAGTTACTTAAATTAAATTAAAAGTAACTTAGGCTACTTTTATTTTAGAAAAAATCTTTTATTTAAAAAAAATACCTGCGTTAACTTCCGACATCCACGCGGGCGAAGCCGCGGGCAAAAGCTAGTTTTAAATATTACAAAGTTTGTAGTTTCTAACAATAAGAACAGAACAAGGAAGATAAATTGCACCGCATCTTCATAGCCTTTATGGAGGCTAGATTGAATATGTTCGTAGTCGTCCTACGTGACGTCACACGATAGTCTGCTGCGATGAGAATACCACGCTGCACGCTTTGAGATAACCGATTAAGAAATAATGGGCATAGAACAGAGTGTAGTTAAATAATGTGACTAACTATTAACATGTTCGTTCGTGAGCATCAGTGTACCATGAAGACGAGAATCTTCTGTGGGCCTATCGACGCGTGCCAGTGCGGCGCGGCGCGGCGGTGCGGTAGTAAGTAGGTAACGATGACATGAAGCGTTTTAGGAACCAATTTGTAGCTTAAAGCTAAGCCGTGCGAGTCATCCTCGAGAACGCGCGGGAAAACTCGCATGACCGGAGCGCAACATAATTAAGGCTCATAACAAACAGCTCCCGGGTGCAGCGCCGTCTGGTGAGCACGCCATCGATCCGCGCGCCCCCGCCGCCCCGCGCGGCCCCTTGTCGCGCCCGCCGCGCTCCTACGTCACTCGCTCAAAGAAACGTGACGGCATCCGAGATGAGCGTGAGATGAGACGTGCCACTGGACAAGTAATGAAGACAGTACAGCCACTCGTTGCGACGACTTTGTCAAGTGGAGCACTGCTCTCGTGAAAACTGTGTGATAAGTGCTAATACATCTAGAGGCCTTATTAATGAGGCATCGGCATCCACGGGATAGCCCGTTTAGACAGCCTGAGAACCTGAGACAAAATCATTCTGAAAAAAAAAACCGCAGTGTGACACCGCCGCAGGTTGCAGGCGGCGCACAATGGTTCGAAATCGACGCTCCGTGGACATTGAGTGAGGCCTAAGTCCAGCAGTGGACGTCCCACGGCTGAAATGATGATGATGATGATGATGAGGCAAAATGTTGAAATGTTTTATTATTTCGGCTCCATGCAGTAGAAGTTTGTGGATACTGGAAGGCATGAAATACCAGCCACACAGTTCCACATACAGCTGCGCAGTTTCGTCGAGATATTGGCAAACAAATCAATATTAATAGACCGTCCTGATGATACAAAACGGAGAATAGTTGCGAATTTTTGTATGAGCTGATAGTGTCTCTATTTGGTTTGGTTTTCTTCATGGAAAAAAAGTTTTTTTTTTCTGAGATGGTGCTGTCTATAGCTATCATATTACCAAATATTATAAATAATACTGAAATAAAGCCGTTCCGATTTTTATTTCTCGCCTAAAGAAATTTTGATTTCAATGTCCACGGGGCGTCGATTTCGATCCACTTTGCGGCGCGGCGGCGGCGCGGGAGTAGTTTATTTATGTGTGCGTGTGCGAGCTGAGTAGCGCATGTTCGTAATGCTTCTGCGAGCGAGTGCCACGTGTGCGGCGGAGTGGTGGTGTGGCGGCGCGCGGCGGTGTGGCGGGCATCGTGAATCGTGATTGCGTTGCAGCATATCGTAGAGCTCGGAGCACGGGGCGAACCACACGCCACATATGTACCTTTTTTTGTGGTTGGAAAATCATCAAAGGACGTATCCCGCTCTGGGCGGAGCGGGACGACGTGTCAGACTTTTACTGACTAAAACCCACCCGTGTTCCTTCAGTTCAGCAACTCTTTCGAACGAATCTCGTGACCCTGGCAGGCCACTTATGATCCTGCCGATCTTATTTTGCAATTGATCCAGGCAATCTATTAGGTCTTTACCTATGAAATTGCCGTTCTGCAGTACTGGCCATTTCAAATCAAAATAATTTTTGTTTGTCTAAGAATTCTAATTTCAAATTAATTTTATTTTAAAAACATGGAATTCTTTTTTCAAAAGTAGTCATTTGTTTATTGATTACTGTTACATTTTCATCGCATTTCAATCTTTTTCGTCATCATGGATACGTTAAAAATTCGAGTAATTATGGAATATGAGTACCGTCGTGGCAGCAACGCGGCACAAGCGGCACGCAACATCAACGACGTTTACGGAGCTAACACTATAAACCAACGCATCACCTGTTATTGGTTTGCTCGCTTCCGTTCTGGAAATTTCGACCTGAAAAATTAACCTTGCGGTCGTCCGAAGACTTTGGTCGACAATGACGAATTAAAGGCGATTGTGGAATTTGATGATACACAATCTACGGCTGAATTAGCAGCACCTTTCGACGTTAGCGTCAAAACAATATTGGTCCATTTGCGTCAAATTGGCAAGATAAAAAAAAGCTTGAAAAATGGGTGCCCCACGAACTCAATGATCGCCAGCGCGAAGTACGCGTCGAGACGTGCCTTGCACTGCTCAATAGGCACACAAATGAAGGAATTTTGAACCGCATTGTTACCTGCGATGAAAAATGGATTCTGTTTGATAACCGCAAGCGCTCAGCAAGTTGGTTGGATCCTGGTTCAGCACCTAAACAATGCCCTAAACGAAAACTTACCCCTAGAAAAGTGATGGTCACTGTTTGGTGGTCTAGCGCCGGTGTGATTCATCACAGCTTCTTACCAAACGGGGTGAGCATTACTGCAGATGTGTACTGTGAAGAACTGAACTCAATGATGGAGAAGCTGGCACATCTCTAACCAGCATTAGTCAATCGCTCGTCTCCGCTGCTCCTGCACGACAACGCGCGACCTCATACTGCACAGCAGACGGTCTCCAAGTTGCAAGAACTGGGGTTGGAACCTCTCCGTCATCCGCCCTACTCACCAGATCTTGCGCCTACAGACTACTACTTTTTCCAGAATTTGGATAACTTCTTCTTGGCGGGAAAAAAATCCAATACCCGAGAGGCAGTACAAAATGCCTTTGAAGAATTTTTTGCCTCCCGTCTAGCTGATTTTTTTAAGAAGGGCATCAGTAAACTGCAGTGGCAGTTGGCAAAGATGCATTGATTGCATGGGTGATTATTTCGATTAATACAAATAAAAAATACATAAAAAAAAATCCTTTAATTTTTTTTTCATACAAAACGGCATTTTCATAGGTAAAGACCTATTATTATCTAGTCTTGAAAAAAAGTAATTACTCGAAAACTAATACCTGACAGCAAAAAAATCACGCTCTAAAAAGTATGAAGCCAGAAAATATTGTCCTCTTAAAGCCGTGCTCGTATGCCAATATGCACTAAATCTTATAATCGTTTACTACCGGGTGCCCTCTATCTGGCAGAAACTTGATGCTACGAATTTTATTTGGCATAACACACTTTGCATAATCTTCTTTAAACGAATATTTGTAAGGCATAAAAAATGTTTAGCATAATCATTGTTTGGCCGAATGTTTATATGTCCGACTTTATGCTGGCATACTTTTAAGACGGCAGAATTTTATTTCGCATAATGACCTTTGGCAGACTTAAAATTCCGCAGAATTTCGTTTAGCATAACATTTATTTAGAGTGACGATTATTTGGTATAATTTCACTTGGCATACTATGAAGATGGCAGAATTTCATTTAGAATAATTTTGTTAGGCATATTGTAATTTTTATGAAATTGCATTTTAACCTTAAATTAAAATTAAAATAGTGTCTCAAAAAGTCAAAATAATGTTGTGCTACAAAAGTTATTGACAGAAACGAATCGCTGCAGAACCGACTCCACGTAGTCTTGTCTGCCCTACCCCTAGAGTGTAATTTAGAATCGCGTAGGCGCGGAGGGGCGAGACGGCCCGCGACCTGAGAAGCAGGTGGTTGTAACGCTCGCCGCCGCAGCTGTAAGGCGAAGCTGCGGTGGTGAACGATAAACCGTCTGCGACGATGAGCTCGCGTGGGACCGCAGGTGCCACGCAGCGCCGGAGCCGTGACAGAAAGCATGCAAGCTGCTTGTTGCAGGCTTGCCTGCATGCTGTGAGCTTGCTTGCATGCTGCATGCTCACCTGCATGCTGTGAGCTTGCTTGCATGCTGCATGCTTGCTTGCATGCTGCATGCTTACTTGCATGCTGCATGCTTGCTTGCATGCTGCATGCTTGCTTGCATGCTGCATGCATGTTGTATGCTTGTTTGCATGTCTGAATGCAGCGTGCTAACTATGATTTTTCTGTAATATAATATATGAGTGTTACAATTATTATGGATATGAAATATATGCCAAAAGATGATTCTAACTGTGAAATTTCTGAGATATGATAGTTCTGCCTTTTAATAAGTATCGATATGAAATTATGCCAAGAGACGATTCTGACTGCGAACTTTCTGCGATATGATGGTTCTCCCTTTTGATTATTTTGGATATAAAATTTATGCCTAAAGATGATTCTGACTTATAAAATTATGCGTTGTGAATGTATGATAAATGAGTGTATGCCAAACGATTTTATGAAAATAATATTATGACGAAAGAAATTCTCCCATAAAGGGTGGACCCTTTACTACCATTAGAATGTGGGTAATATTATTTTGAGAAAATCGTATAATAAGTATACAACATGCATGCAGCATGCAAGCAACCTCATAGCATGCAGGCGAGCATGTAGCATGCAAGCAAGCTCACAGCATGCAGGCGAGCATGCAACAAGCAGCATGCATGCTTTCTGTCACGGCTCCGGCGCTACGTGGCACCGGCGCACAGTGGGAAATAATGGAAACAATTCCAGCCACGCGTCATTTTATGAGATAGGGTCACAATTTTTTTGTTAATCTCTTTAAAATGTCATATATTTTAAGCTACTGGTGCGGAAATGATGAAATTTATCACTGTATTTTTAGTAATCCAGAAAAACATCATAGGTCTAAGCTAATTTACAACCCTCAACCCACCTAACCGTGGGTACAGCGAGCTAGCTCGGTATTTTTCTTCAAATAATTAAAGTTTATACTACATGTAGGCTAAAGCAGCCAACCACCAACCCCCTAACCCACTTAACCCCTAAAAGTCACCCCTACCAAACCAAAAGCAGGCTAACCCACCTAACCCTGGGAACTGCGAGTTTACTCGCCTATTTCTTTTTATAAAATTGGATTCCACACCTCAAGCGATCTAACCCACTTATTCAACCACCCCCTAACCCATTAAGCCCCTAGATACCACCCCTGTCAAACCTCGAGCAGGCTAATCCACCTAACCCTGGAAACATCGAGTTCAGTCGCTTTTTTTTTTCAAGAACTAAATAAAATCCAGGATTTTACTGTAGCAAGCCTAAGCTGCGGCGGCGAGCGTTACATCCACCTGCTCCTCAGCTCGCGGGCCGCTTCGCCCCTCCGCGCCTACGCGATTCTAAATTACACTCTAGGGGTAAGGCAGACAAGACTACGTGGAGTCGGTTCTGCAGCGATTCGTTTCTGTCAATAACTTTTGTAGCACAACATTTATTGACTTTTTGAAACACTATTTTAATTTTAATTTAAGGTTAAAATACAATTTTATAGAAATGAAAATATTCCTAACAAAATTATTCTAAATGAAATTCTGCCATCTTCATAGTATGCCAAGTGAAATTATACCAAATAATCGTTGCTCTAAATAAATGTTATGCTAAACGAAATTCTGCGAAATTTTAAGTCTGCCAAAGGTAATTATGCTTAATAAAATTCTGCCATCTTAAAAGTATGCCAGCGTAAAGTCGGACATGTAAACATTCGGCCAAACAATGATTATGCTAAACATTGTTTATGCCTAACAAATATTCGTTTAAAGCAGATTATGCCAAATGTGTTATGCCAAATAAAATTCGGAGCATCAAGTTTCTGCCAGATAGAGGGAACCCTTAGAATGTATTGTCTAAACGGTTTCCAGAAGCGAACATTTCCTTTTTTCGCTTCTGGAAGCCACAACGATGGCACAAACTTATAACAATTATTTTATTGTCATCGGTCCTTGATAAGTTTGCCAAATATCGAGTTAATCCGACGATTTGAAGGGGGTCAAAATCATGTTCAAAGTTTCCTACCAACATACTAATAACAAACGTATGAAGCTAATAAAAGCCTGTTAAACAAAGTTATTCGCGAGTTAATATTTTCTAATTTACTTTGTTAGACAAATTACGGCTGAGCACTAAGTTTTAATATAAACATTATCTAATGAAATAAACTTTCAGAAACATCAATTAAATAGCGGCGGGTGTCAGAAGTTGATTTAAGGGCTGGCAGCGGCCGGGGCGAAACTCCGCTGCCGCGACAAATCGCGGCACGGCGGACAGAGCACCAGTCTGATCTCATGGCGACATGGTGGGTACGATTGTCGCAACCCAGCGCTGGGCACACCACAATTGTGGCGGTAAGTCCCCTCTTTGAGGAGTGGATAGAGAGGCGCCACGACGTCCTCACCGACTGCCTAACGCAGATCCTCACCGGACATGGGTGCTTTGGTGGGTTCCTGTTCAAGATAAACCGGGAGGGAACGCCCGGTGTTTCCATTGTGAGGATCGTCTGGAGGACACGGTGGGACATAAGGTGGAGGTGTGCCCTGCCTGGGTGGAGCACCGCCGTATCCTCGTGGAGGCGATCGGCGGCGGCGACCTCTCGCGTTCAGCCCTGGTGCGAGCCATGGTACGGAGCGAGAGGTCATGGGAAGCCGTCACCTCCTTTTGCGAAGCAGTTATGCTCGCGAAGGAGGAGGCGGGGTGCGTGAGGGAGTGGCAGTCTCTGCGCCCTCACGTCCCTAGCTACCGCAAGAGAAGACGCCTCGGGCATCGGGACTTGATCGCGGACTCCCGGCCACCGTACGCGCGGGCTTGCTCCGGTAAGGACCACGCCCATGTCGATGGCGCGTAGTGTTCCACGTGCGTCTCAAAGAGATTTCAGCATTACTGAAGGGGTCTGCTAGGACAGATGCCTGCCAGGGTCGCGAGATTTGTACCGTGAAAGAAATACCGTGGCCCTGGCACATGGACAACTGAAGGAACACGGGTGGGCTTTAGTCAGTAAAAGTCTGACATGCCCTTCCGCTCCGCTCAAGAGTGAGAGACGTCATTTAATGATTTCCCACCCAAAAAACAAAAAAAAGGGCTGGCAGTGGTCACAGCGCCCACAGGCGCGAAGCGCGTGTTAGATATTTCATTCTGATATTTTATAATTGTTGGGTAGATAATGACATCTATCACATTAACGAAGCATTGAACCAATATAGGAGTACCTAATTTGACTAGATAAAGTGTTTACAAAAACAGACTCGTCTAAAATAGTAAAAGTAGATTTTAGTACTAGAAATAATTTATACGTATTTAATTATAATTGTAGTATATCCTAGGTTTTATATAGCCATTTTTAGCGTTCCGTTGCCAAATGGCAAAAAACGGAACCCTTATAGATTCGTCATGTCTGCCTGTCTGTCTGTCTGTCTGTCTGTCTGTCTGTCTGTCTGTCTGTCTGTCTGTCTGTCTGTCTGTCTGTCTGTCCGTCCGTATGTCACAGCCACTTTTTTCCGAAACTATAAGAGCTATGCTATTGAAACTTGGTAAGTAGATGTATTCTGTGAACCGCATTAAGATTTTCACACTAAAATAGAAAAAAAACAATAAATTTTGGGGTTCCCCATACATAGAACTGAAACTCAAAAATGTTTTTTTTCATCAAACCCATACGTGTGGGGTATCTATGAATAGGTCTTCAAAAATGGTAATGAGGTTTCTAATATCATTTTTTTCTAAACTGAATAGTTTGCGCAAGAGACACTTCCAAAGTGGTAAAATGTGTGTGTCCCCCCCCCCCCCCCGTAACTTCTAAAATAAGAGAATAATAAAACTAAAAAAAATATATGATGTACATTACCATGTAAACTACCAACGAAAATTGGTTTGAACGAGATCGAGTGAGTAGTTTTTTTTTTAAACGTCATAAATCGTAAACCGCAATTTACCTTACATTCAATCAACTGAAATATAAAAATTAAAAAAAATATATATATTTAAACCGCGAATACCTACAGATTTGTACGGAACCCTCGGTGCGCGAGTCCGACTCGCACTTGGCCGGTTTTATTTTACTAAGCTGATCCAAACGACTGGTACAATACTGTCAGTTCATATTGATATTCTTTTAATGATTCGTAACTACGAAGAAGTTAAAGGTGGAAAAGATCGACCAGAGGTCACGTAAGTTAAGTAATTTGATATTATGTAACACTTATTGCTTATTATGAAAATATTGTTGTACCATTTATGTTGTTGCCAATATTGCTAATGTTTTAAATCATATAAAATGGAATATTCATATTCTTTCTTTGCCTAGCTATTGTTATTATTGTGATTATGTTGCTATTATTCTGAGATCTCTTGGACAGTGGTCCAAGAGATAGAATTAAATGTATTTAAGATAATGATAATTTATGGCAATGTAAGAAGTATGTTGATATAATACTTTAATACTGTTTCCATGGAGTTTCTTGTCCTTCTTCTCCATGAAGATCTAGTTTTGGAACGGACAACTAGCTTTCTGATTAATTACTGACAAGCCTAATTGAAATAAATATCTAGTCTTGTCTTTCTGTGCTTTACTTAGTGAAACCTTTCCCAACAAACCATATAGGTACATACATAGAAACCTTCATACACAATAAATAAGCCGTAACCATTCTGATACACAAAGCTTGATATTTGGTATATATAGTTATATACAGAATTTTCTATTATCAGAAGTGGCGATTGCTCCTGGCGATTGCTCCCTGCCCTTCTAAAAACCGCTTACTAATGAATTTTATTTTGTTATTTTCATGTTCAATGGCGGGGCTACTAACGATCTTTTGGAAACCGCTGCTGGTTCGCTGCCTTTAACATCGGTGCTATGGTGCTGCAAGTTGCTGTGTGAGGTTTGATACTGCGGAACCTTAACGTTATTGTAAGAATATCTAGAAGCTTTCCGGAAATAAGAAATCGATGAAATGTGTTCACTGCCAGGCTAGGCCCCCTACAATAGCATTTCAATAGCGCAGTGGAAGATATGATGGTGGGGTCCAGGAGACATAAAGTGGCTAGCGAAACTAGTCCGCCGTACGCGGAGCAGAACAATCAAATCAAACACTTACAAATACAACAAAAGAACTTACCTGTGGTAGACGAACACCTGCTCTGGTGCCTACCTGGAGTTATGTATGTAAGTGAGTGTATATGTATCGTGTAGTGACATTGTAAATGAGTTTTCCAGGTTACCATCCGCTGCAACAAGGCTGGAGGCGATCACAGCATACGGTTCCAATAGCTTCACTTTCACTTAACCTTCAAACTAACACAGGTATTTCCAACAAACAAAACCCGTATTATTACGTCAAGGGGGGCTTATTTACAATCAATACAATTGGGTCATGACCTTTTGTCCACCAAAACGACCGGTTCTAAGGGATTCATTTACAAAAGATCGCGAGATTCAACACGGCGACGTGCTTTTTTTTTCAAGCGCCAAATCCAACAGGAGTGTCAAGTGTCAAAATCAAACTGACAAGTCAGATGTCATTCTGTTACACGTTTAGAAACGTAGGCGCATAAAGTAACTAATCGAACAGGACGCAACAAAATGTGTGAAATCTTTACAGGCTCTTTTTCATTAAAACGAAACACAAATGAATAAGATGATTAAATTGAGAGACTAGGTAGTTCCAATCACTTGGAATCAAAAATGGGAAGAAGTATGATGCAAGTGTTCACAAAAGTGGAACTTCGTGATCTCAGTTGTTTAGAATACAATAATACAATTCTTTATTTGCACAGAAATAAGGTTACAAATGTTTTTAACTTAACAACCTAGCCACTTTTAAATAGAACCACAAATTGAAAAAGCAAAACATTGCAATGTGAATCCGTTTTTCGCACAGTTTTAATTTGTTTTTATGAAACACATAATAACAACAAGAAATCGTTACGTTAGGACCGTAATACACATTTAGCTAGTCACTTATTTTATTAATTACCATAGCATTAGAACATTATGAGGAAAAACCGTTGAGTAGGTTACAAATAAATAAATACATGAAATTACTTTTACAAAAAAAGAATAAGATGCTAAAAACGTCATAATGTTGACTAGTTGTTTTCTGCATTTTTAATTTTGTCTTATCTGAGTTTGCTATTTAATTTTCAAACATGTAAACAAATTAGTTTAAAAATAATAATCTTGATACCTACACGTAAAGCTAAATAGGTGTTCAAGTATCTAAAATATCAATTTGATATTAGGATTTGAATACACTAAAGATATAATAGAAGATAGAAGACTTATTGCTCCGTTATAAGATATATTTTCGGTTTAAGGACATTTATTTCTCAAAAAACAAGAACATTGCAGTTCAGTTAAAATATTGAGAAATGTAAATATAAAACTTAAAAGTAAGTGTGATTCTCTTTGCTCAGAATAAGAGAATTAGGCAACAAAGGTGACGATTAATATTGTTAGTGTTGTTTTCTAACGTATTCTTCTAGGCCTTTATTCAATTTAAATATGGTGTCACCATTGGTTATACCGTCAGGTAGTGATTTATACAGTTTTGCTCTCTCGTACTTTATATTTTTCCTTCCATAGTTACTTCTGGGTCTATTTCATCATCATCATCATTACAGCCGTAAGACGTCCACTACTGGGCATAGGCCTCCCCCAATTTGGGAGGCGTTGCCACTGGGTCTATTTATTATATTTTAAGTGTAATTCTAAACAGCTTGTTCAGTATTCACTTCGGAACATTTCACAGACGGTGTATGCCCAAGGTAGTTCTATCATTTTGAAATCAACCTAGTAACGGGATAAGTATGAAAAAATATTTGAGGTGATAGTAAAACCCAGAATTCATTGATAATATAATACTTTGTTTAATTATAAAAGTGGTTATGTAGATAACAGTACTTAATGTAATTTTATTTTTATTTCTTTTGGGGGTTACAGTATTTAAAGATATTTAGAATTAGCTTGTGAGCCTTTCATTATAAGGACATAGGTAATGATGAAATTGTATGATGAATTGGATTGGAATTATCAGTGCTCACAGGGATGAGGCTTGAGACAAAACTTTATTATTTACGTTTGCTTAAACTGAAATGACCGGATTTATCAAACAACAAATAAGAGAAACAGGAATTGATAAGAGAAATGATTAAGTTATACAATTAAGAGGATAATTTAATTGTGAAAAAATCTGCTGGGGTCATAGGCCTGGTGTAAGGGGGCCCACGTACAGCAGGTGGGAACATTACATCACTTGGGTCATAGTCCAATGAAACATATCTGCTGGGGTCATAGGCCTGGTGTAAGGGGGCCCACGTACAGCAGGTGGGAACATTACATCACTTGGGTCATAGTCCAATGAAACATATCTGCTGGGGTCATAGGCCTGGTGTAAGGGGGCCCACGTACAGCAGGTGGGAACATTACATCACTTGGGTCATAGTCCAATGAAACATATCTGCTGGGGTCATAGGCCTGGTGTAAGGGGGCCCACGTACAGCAGGTGGGAACATTACATCACTTGGGTCATAGTCCAATGAAACATATCTGCTGGGGTCATAGGCCTGGTGTAAGGGGGCCCACGTACAGCAGGTGGGAACATTACATCACTTGGGTCATAGACCAATGAAAAATTTCTGCTGGGGTCATAGGCCTGGTGTAAGGGGGCTCACGTACTTCGTATTGTATGAGGCTCACTGTATCACTAAGTTAGAATTTTCGCAACGAGTTAGCAAAAGTTTTTTCCGTTTTTCTGAGCTAGACCGACGTGTGAGGTGTCCAGAGACGCGTCTGCGCGCGGGCAGTTCAACGGCGACGTATTCGAGGATGGGTCCAGTACAAAATATTAAAGTTATGATGAAATTACGCTATTTGGGCCCCCCAGCAGGCAGAACCGATCGAGGATCGCAGTCCACCCGGAAGGTGCGGTGGATAAGTACTTAATTATATGAAAATAAACTTAGTAGATAGTAAGAATATTAAGCAAATTTACATTATTTATCGTTATAAAAAAATAACGAAAACTTCAACTACCTAGCACATTCGCCTACTTCCCATGAAGAAAAATGGATTCTGACAGCTAAAACGGTGGGCCGTAGTCTAATTACGAAGGATAGCGTCGAAAACCGCGAACAAATCGGCCTTTTAGTATTCAAGATTTCGTATTGTATGAGGCTCACTGTATCACTAAGTTAGAATTTTCGCAACGAGTTAGCAAAAGTTTTTTCCGTTTTTCTGAGCTAGACCGACGTGTGAGGTGTCCAGAGACGCGTCTGCGCGCGGGCAGTTCAACGGCGACGTATTCGAGGATGGGTTCAGTACAAAATATTAAAGTTATGATGAAATTACGCTATTTGGGCCCCCCAGCAGGCAGAACCGATCGAGGATCGCAGTCCACCCGGAAGGTGCGGTGGATAAGTACTTAATTATATGAAAATAAACTTAGTAGATAGTAAGAATATTAAGCAAATTTACATTATTTATCGTTATAAAAAAATAACGAAAACTTCAACTACCTAGCACATTCGCCTACTTCCCATGAAGAAAAATGGATTCTGACAGCTAAAACGGTGGGCCGTAGCCTAATTACGAAGGATAGCGTCGAAAACCGCGAACAAATCGGCCTTTTAGTATTCAAGATTTCGTATTGTATGAGGCTCACTGTATCACTAAGTTAGAATTTTCGCAACGAGTTAGCAAAAGTTTTTTCCGTTTTTCTGAGCTAGACCGACGTGTGAGGTGTCCAGAGACGCGTCTGCGCGCGGGCAGTTCAACGGCGACGTATTCGAGGATGGGTCCAGTACAAAATATTAAAGTTATGATGAAATTACGCTATTTGGGCCCCCCAGCAGGCAGAACCGATCGAGGATCGCAGTCCACCCGGAAGGTGCGGTGGATAAGTACTTAATTATATGAAAATAAACTTAGTAGATAGTAAGAATATTAAGCAAATTTACATTATTTATCGTTATAAAAAAATAACGAAAACTTCAACTACCTAGCACATTCGCCTACTTCCCATGAAGAAAAATGGATTCTGACAGCTAAAACGGTGGGCCGTAGCCTAATTACGAAGGATAGCGTCGAAAACCGCGAACAAATCGGCCTTTTAGTATTCAAGATTTCGTATTGTATGAGGCTCACTGTATCACTAAGTTAGAATTTTCGCAACGAGTTACCAATGAAACAAATGTGCTGGGGTCATAGGCCTGGTGTAAGGGGGCTCACGTACAGCAGGTGGGAACATTACATCACTTGGGTCATAGACCAATGAAACATATGTGCTGGGGTCATAGGCCTGGTGTAAGGGGGCTCACGTATAGCAGGTGGGAACATTACATCACTTGGGTCATAGACCAATGAAACATATGTGCTGGGGTCATAGGCCTGGTGTAAGGGGGCTCACGTACAGCAGGTGGGAACATTACATCACTTGGGTCATAGACCAATGAAACATATGTGCTGGGGTCATAGGCCTGGTGTAAGGGGGCTCACGTATAGCAGGTGGGAACATTACATCACTTGGGTCATAGACCAATGAAACATATGTGCTGGGGTCATAGGCCTGGTGTAAGGGGGCTCACGTACAGCAGGTGGGAACATTACATCACTTGGGTCATAGACCAATGATAACAATAAAAATATTCCTCTTATTGCTTTTGAGACTTGTACTTCGAGAGCGAAATACAGTTCAGTACGGCCGTGAAAGGTTATTTTTCAAATTTATTAACATTGTGGTGCATTTCAGTTTAACCGAACGTTCAAACTACACATTGACCAAGATTCGATATTATGATTTATTGGATAATTATTATGTAACATGAAGAAAAAGGTATTGTGAATATTAATGTTATAACATAATGTAACAGTTGTACTGGGCGGTTACTATTTTGTTTGTAGGTATGGTCTGATCTTTTCTATGTTCTTCTGTTATAAATTATTTCCTTTATCAAGTAAAGATGTGTCGTACCTCTTTAAGCTACGGTACTGAGCAGATTATCACATAGAAAATTACATTTAACTACATTACAACGATAACCGATAAATCAATCCAAATCTTTTATTTTCAATAGCTTGTCCATTTGATGAAATATAAATAAACTAAAAAGAATAAAATAAAAATTGATACAAACATTTATAAAATGTTGAGTCGTACGAACATATTTTCGATCTGACTGTACAAGTACTTTAGAAACGATGTTATTTGAGGGATATTTAAATGCTATTCATGTTCACATTAATTTTACTTGATAAGGTTCTGATGTTTACAAATTATTTTTAAGATAATTTTAACGTAGTAAACAACACCAAATATAAATAGTTGGTAGTTTGTTTAACATCCTGTAAATTCAATCTATACTTCGGATTGATTCTCCATCTCTTCCTCAATCGATCCCTTGTTGCTGGGGACCGTGGTCACTGGACCCATTTCAGCGGACAGTCAGGCTCCATTGACTCTGTTCCAAAGTAGCTAACTCCACCTGCTGAAATTAATTTGTGGACGTGGCTTCTTTTGCTTGGATTGATTCTTTATTTTTTTCCAAAGTAGTGAACACCACATAATACGAAAAAAAAATTGCTTTCTTAAGATTAATCTCTGTGAAATAATTGTTATTACTTCGGTCTGTGAGGTATTATTTAAAGTTATTGCTTTCAAAGTAAAGAATTGGTCAGAGTGGCCATGACAAAAATATGTGAAAATGTTAAAAGTAAATGTTTGTTAAATACGGTTCTTGGTAATATTGTCAGATTGACCGAGCGATGAATTATTCGAATTATTTTCATGATCACTGGCTAATGGTTTGATTCAATGGCTATTGAATAGGAAAGGCTTTTTGAATTGTTGTTATAACAATTTTTTTGTAAAACTAAATTATACCTGTAAGCAATTTATTATTTGTCAAAATTGTTAAAGAACTTAACCTGTTTCTATAACATTAGAGAAGTAAAAAAAAATGTGTCGATACATAAGTAGATAAGTTGTATTAAGGTAAGAGTATTTAAAATGAGAATTAATATCTCTGTTGAATTGGTCATTATCAAGAACTGTTTTTGTAAAATGGATTCATAGGTACTTCGAAGACGGAGTACTTATCAGTCTGCCCGTGTTAGATTAATTGTTTATTGGATAATCAAGTGCTGTCGTTTATGGAGACGGTTCATTCCTAGGTACTTCGAGAACGAAGTACTTGTCAGTCTGGCCGCGTTAGATATTTCATTCTGATACTTTATAATTGTTGGGTAGATAATGACATCTATCACATTAACGAAGCATTGAACCAATATAGGAGTACCTAATTTGACTAGATAAAGTGTTTACAAAAACAGACTCGTCTAAAATAGTAAAAGTAGATTTTAGTACGAGAAATAATTAATACGTATTTAATTATAATTGTAGTATATCCTAGGTTTTATATTGCCATTTTACTTTAATAAGCTGATCCAAACGACTGGTACAGTCTGTGCTCTACATTATCTGACCCTCCCGGTATGAACGACGCTCACATAGAAGTGCTAAGTCCCGCCCCATTTAAATAAATCATCTTGTTAAGCCATTTTGGTGATTATCTTGTTAGCGTTAAGATTGAATTGCGTATTAACAAGTAATATGTTTGTGTTTACACGGCTACTACCTAATCGTTAATTTCGTTAATTCTCAACAAGTTACTGTGGCTTCGCGGTTCGATGCTGGATTGACGATGCATGGTGTGTGAGTTCGAAATCACACTCCACCTGTTAACAATTTCTTTTTTAAATTGTTTTCATTTTATGATTTCTACCATATTTCTTGCATTATTACAGAACTGGTGATATGATTTTCACCTAACGAACATATCTTTCAAACAAGTGGGTAAATAAAGAAATCTTTATGTCCACAGAACTTATAATTACCAATGAAGTAAAATATATTGACTTCGTTGGGTAGATTGAAGTAAGTTGTTTTAAGTGACACAGGTCAATCTACGCCTAATAGCAGTGACAAAGCAAAACATTGGTAAAACGTTTGACGTAAATCGTGAAAAGTAACATTAGACATGTCTTTATTGATTTTGTTATGTGTAAACAAAGCGTCATGTCGCAATCTACTGATTATACTAGACATAAAATAATAATTATGTTTACATGAGCAAAATGGTGAAATCAAAGAGATTGTTCGTAGTGTTAATATATCGGTAAGTGTTTTAATTTTTAATTTTACTCTTTGAAATTGACCTTTATAATTTGTTATAGCCTAGTAATCTTGTATTTTGCTATTATTCCATTACACCCACTCCCTACAAGTTAACTGCACGTTTCCAAAATTGTTAATAAGTTTTTTCTTTTGTTTCAGACGAATACAGTCAGGTTATGGTTAAGACTTTATGGAAATACTGAAAAATCTTCAGTGCAATCGTCCAGGAGCAAATCCCATGATGTATATCGTATAGTCACGAATCCGAACGCCACCGAACTACTTATTGTTGCAAGCCATATGCAATGTCCATTGATGCCTATTCGCTTAGCTGCAATTAAACATAATATTTCTTACTACCTTGTCTAACCATCGGTAGAATGACCCTGGGCTACTGCAGCACATGAGAGGAAAAGATTTGTGCTGGAACATGGTGCATACGTAGCCGCTTATAGCAAGTTATTGGAGATGATGCGTCACGCCGCCACTCACTTATCTACATAAGTATTTTTAAACATATTAAGTAAGTGAATGCTCAATTCAATGAATGCTAAACCATTACAATGTTACAATTTCTGTGGTGATGTTATTGTTATAAATGGAAATCCATTTTTCTGTTTAAATAACATGTTGATTCACCACATACTTATACCTATAAAACTGTAAAACATTTCACAAATTACTTAATCACAGTTAATGAACTGTTTGTTGAACAATAACTAGCTTACCGATGAGTCCTCATCATAACATATATCGTTGTTAATAATATATGTAAGAGAAGAAAGTGTTGTGGTTATTGCATTGATATTGTTTTATATAACTTATTAAGTAAATAGTTAAGTTTGAATGTGCTACTATAAAATATATATTAATTTTGAAACTATGAGCATTTACTTACTCTATTTACTTAAGTATTTTTTAATGAAATAATAAATAGTTTCTTCAATAATGATGTTGTTTTGTTCCTAAACAAACTGCCTATCTAAAAAAAACATTTGACGCCTAAAATATTTAAAGTAAAGTAAAAAAAAAACATAGAAAAAAAACATTTTGAACAAAAAGAAGTCTTTAGGTTATACTGGTTTCGAACCTGGACAACGATGCTTATCTATCTGCGTTAATGACCATGAGACCAATTCACTTCTTATTAGGTGACTTCAAATTAAATTTTAGTTGTGATGCTAGACGCAATATTTTATAGAATTTGATCCATATGATATAGACCATTAAGTTCATTATTGAAAAACAATAAGCAGCTATTGAAATGTATCACGGAATTAAATATTAAGCATTGACAGCTAACAGTGGTGTTTTTATTATAATTTTATGTTAATCCACCCTCGATTGGGTTATTTCTGGTAGTCGTATTGCATATTCTTCAGCCTTCAACCTTAACGACATCTAGATAATAATGTTAAGTCATTTTAATCATTATCTTGTTGTAGTTAAGTTTGAAAGGCTTATTAAGAAGTATTATAGAAAGACCGATATGAATTTCGAATAAAAAACTTATTTTGTAAACAGGTGGGTAAATAAAAAATCTTTACGTTAAAAATAAACAACAAACTTCCAAGCATTGTCATGCTTAACACGTTGAGTGCCGATCACGCGGTATCACGTGATTCGTCGGCTCTGTATTATGGCCGATCACGCGTTATCGCGTGCTTGATACTAACAATTTTTTGTTTGGCTCTCAACGTGTTAAAAATGTTTGTTAGCAAATAGTTAACTTTGAATGTTATAGTAAAAAAGCTAATTAATTCTGAACTATGAGCATTTACTCACTTTATTTACTTATAGTATATAGTATATTTTAATTAATAAAGATTATCATTTTTTTGCAATGATTTTGTTTCATTCTTTTACAAACTACCCATTGAAAAACACATTTAAAGACTTCGTTCCTTAGAGAAAAGTAAAAAAATATAAAAATAAACAAAAGAGAAAAGTAAAAAATATAAAAATAAACAAACCATTACGAACAAAAAGTAGTCTATAGGTTATGCTGGTTTTGAACCCAGACAACAATTTGTTTAATGACCACGAGACCAAATGAACTCTTACTATTCTGTCTTCAAATTAGCTGTTAGTTGTGAGCTGGACGCAATATTCTATAGAATTTGAACCATATAGTAGTTATCATTAAGTTCAATATCGCAAAATCACAAGCAGTTATTAAAATTTGTCACAGAATACTAAGCGTATACAGCAAATTGTGATGTTGTTGACGCGCGATTTTTTTGTTAATCCACCCTCACCTTGGTTGTTTTAAGTAGTCTTATTGCATTTTGATACTCAATCTTTTAATCCTCTCAACCTTAACGACAGTAGGATAATAATTAAAATCGCTTGACAACATGATTTATCAAAATACCCAAAGGAGTTTCCAATCCGCGATAAGGATCAAATTCGCTATTATTCAAGGAAGTTTTACCCACTTGTTTAAAAGATATGTTCGTTAGGCGAAATCATATCAGAAGTTCTATAATAATGCAAGAAATATGGCAGAAATCATAAATGAAAACAATTAAAAAAAGAAATTGTTAACAGGTGGAGTGTGATTTGAACTTACGCACCGTTCATCGTCAATCTAGCATCGAACCGCGAAGGCACAGTAACTTGTTGAGAATATTACTTGTTAATACGCAACTCAATCTTAACGCTAACAAGATAATGACCAAAATGGCTTAACAAGATGATTTATTTATTACTTAGCACTTCGATGTGAGCGTGGTTCATACCGAGAGGGTCAGATAATGTAGGGCACAGACTGTACAATACTGTCAGTTCATATTGATATTCTTTTAATGATTCGTAACTACGAAGAAGTTACGAATCAGTCCTTATTCAATTGCTAAATTATCTTAAAATGTTTTTAAACTGTTTCACTACATAACAATGGTTTACTATTATCTGTGTTAGAAGTTATTAAACCCAAAATGTGTAATGATCTGTCATTTGTTCAAAATGGCGGGAGATGTCTGACGATTTTATTAGAATGACGTTTGTAGGGTATAAAAAGGATTGAAATTACTTTATCGGGGCCCCGGCTGGAGGCCTAAAAAGGTAACTTTTTAGAACTCGCCGGGCCACAATCCGTTTAAGTAGTCACAATCTTTTCAGGATTAACTACGAGATGCCCCAAAAAAAAAAAAAAAAAAATTATCGGGGCAGTGCCTTGGAAAATCTTTAGTTGGTTAGTGCTAGTGCTGTTGTTGTGTGGAAAAGATCGACCAGAGGTCACGTAAGTTAAGTAATTTGATATTATGTAACACTTATTGCTTATTATGAAAATATTGTTGTACCATTTATGTTGTTGCCAATATTGCTAATGTTTTAAATCATATAAAATGGAATATTCATATTCTTTCTTTGCCTAGCTATTGTTATTATTGTGATTATGTTGCTATTATTCTGAGATCTCTTGGACAGTGGTCCAAGAGATAGAATTAAATGTATTTAAGATAATGATAATTTATGGCAATGTAAGAAGTGTGTTGATATAATACTTTAATACTGTTTCTTGTCCTTCTTCTCCATGAAGACCTAGTTTTGGAACGGACAACTAGCTTTCTGATTAATTACTGACAAGCCTAATTGAAATAAATATCTAGTCTTGTCTTTCTGCGCTTTACTTAGTGAAACCTTTCCCAACAAACCATATAGGTACATACATAGAAACCTTCATACACAATAAATAAGCCGTAACTATTCTGATACACAAAGCTTGATATTTGGTATATATTGTTATATACAGAATTTTCTATTACGCGCTTCTGTCCTTTCACTTTGCAGGCGTCGTGCAACCCATTTTCAACAAAATTGTTTTAGATAAATTGATTTCAACAAATTTTTGTGTATCCATTTATAATATGTAAATATTGACGAATTATTGATCGGCGAAGCCTTTTGGCCAATATGACGAGATTTAATTGAATCACAAAAGTACACAAAAGGGAAGATAATTTAGAATGTATCTCTAAATCAACAGATCCTTGCAAACTGAATTTAAAGCTCACCCTTTTGTGAAGATTTGCCGGCATTCAGAAGTTTAAAAATTCAAATGTATAAAAGAAATGATTAAAGTAAAACACTATCATTCAAAAAATATTCAAATATGTGTTACTCAAAAATCCCGTCAAATGTTTGATAAAGCGGGCGAAGATGGAATCCATCTATCATCATGGTAGATGGTGGTTTGTCGTGTGTCATTATTTCACATTTGATCTAGTTTGGCAGCAGCAATGACAGTGGAGAAATGCATGTCAGTTTCCTTTTGCACGTTCCACGAGCGGATCAGCAACGAAAAATGTTGCAAAAACGGGAAAAAGTCATCCCTCTTGAGAGTGTCCGTTGCGTTACGTGCGCTCCGTAACCGGTTAAAGTAACGCAACAATGATGTACCTACAAGGAATTGTTCCTCTTAAAAAGTTCTTAAAAAAATGTCCGTCTATCGTTTAAGGTTGACTCACTAGAAAGGTTTTAAATTTATTTAAATCTAAATATTATAAAGCTGAACATTTTGTTTGGATGAACGTACTAACGTTAGAAACTACTTATAATATTCGATAGCCCATCGCATATTATATCAGGAAGGCTTTATGTATCCACTAAATAACATCACGCTTGGACCCTTAGGAACCTCGCACGGGCAGGCGATTAAATGCGACGCGACGGAGTTGCACGGCGGAGCAGGAAATTTAACGCGGACGAAGTCGCGTGCATAAGCTAGTATTAGAATAGAAGTATAGTTTTGTGGCTGCAGCGTATAACATGTACCTATAGCTAAATAGGGATTGCAGTAAAATATAATCACAATGTAGCAGACCATAAAATGTAAATCTTGCTGAATTTTTATGTTTCGATACATTGTCTGAAGATATAAGATTTCATCCGATCATAAAATTGTTCGATACATACCTACATACGATGTGTTAGTACAAAAGGAATGACTTGAACTTATGGAATACGACTAAACGAAGGATCGATTTATCTCGTATTAGATTTCTATCTGGCAGCTTCGGTTATGAATTTGAATAGCTTTGCCTCGCAGAGTGTAGTGCCGCCGAGAGCCAATATCTTTGAGTGCTTCGGCCGGCCGCACCTCACCGCGCCGCACCGCATTGCTCCACAACGAGTGCCAGACGAGGGCTCGCTACAGCGACTCGTACGTTTACTGTCGCACGTCACGTGTGAACCCAGTGCACTACTGCATTGATTGAGGCGCTGCGATCACCAAACCCAGCATACTGTAAAGAACTACCTGCATTCGATCCTGACAAATCAGATACCGACACAAGATCAACGAAGGGATGACTTGGGACTAGGGTTGCCAGGCGTCCGGATAAAGCCGGACACGTCAGGCTTTTTAGTTGCATGTCCGGCTAAATTAGATGATGTCCGGCCTGTCCGGCTTTTTAATAGGCTTTTTAAAATATGATCATTTTTGTTTTCACCCCACCTTGTATTGCTAGCGCAAGTGAGCGAACTACCACTGTCCTCCTCGCGTTATTATTACTCAATTTAAAGGAAAATCAGCTTTTAAAATTTTTGGTTAGGTATAACCAACTATATTAATTAGTTTATGTTACAAAGATTTTAAAGTGTATTTAGTTCATCAGTCTTAGGCCCTTTACACATGCACACGGTTGCCGTCTAAACGGCACGACGCCGTACCATGCAAGCTCTTTCACATGTACACGGTTTTGCGCTCGGTCGCCCGGCGGTGGTGGCGAGGTGTAATCGCAGTATTATTGAAGTGCATGCCCATGCATGTGAACGAGTCCATACAAGTCAATACATGACTGCAAGATGGTTGCCGCGTCAAAACCGTGCTTATAGTGGATAGCACGGGTGACACACTTTCACGACACGGTGGCCGTGCCGTGACCGTGCCGTGTGAAAGCTATCTATGTAGCTCATACATTTGTACTTTACACGGCACCGGTGACCGTGCCGTGACCGTGTGCATGTGAAAAGGGCCTTATGTTTAGTTTTATTTTAAGACTAAACAATTAAATATGTCCGGCCTTTTTACCCAAATGTCCGGCTAAACTGGCAGGTCTGTCCGGCTTTTTGGTTTTATGACCTGGCAACCCTACTTGGGAGGAATGTGAGGTACTTTTCACAGCACGATTTATTTCAACCGAGATATTGGCAGATAGGTACCCTCATTAAAATGAAGGGTGAAAAACTTAGTGAAAAGGAAACAGTACACGCGACATGTCGCGCCTGTCTGTACGAGCCTAAAAATAATATTTATTTGCTTAAAAACATGGTACAAAAAGATGGTGAAAACAAATAAAAAGTGCATACAAGTTTTTGTTTAACAGCTATAAGCGTATAAATAATTAATATTCATATTTTTCTTTTCCGTTTTTTTAAATTGTTAAAATAGCTAGTCGTGTCCACAAATTAATAAAATCATATTTTGTTTCAAAATCTATGTTATTAATGTATGATCATCACATAGGTAATTATGACTTAGTTCTTTAATCCGCTGTTGCTGGAACTCCATGGTTACCCTTTTAAAAATAATTTGCTTTTAGAAAGTTTTAAAATTACAGTGTTAATAGGTTTGAAGGGACAATGTAAGCCTGTAAAAAAATAGAATACTTAAAAAAGCGGTGTAAGGCATGACGCCTATTCACATGCCCAAGAGAGCCACCAGCATGTGCGGGACTGCTGAGCCGTCGCGAGCCGCGTATTACCGCGGCACAATAGTGAGCCGTGATGCGATGCAGCGGCGCACAACGGCGGCATTACACACGATCTGGCAGGATTACACACAATAAGTAGTTATTTTGCTGTGTTTACATACAGCTCATTACTACTGCTTAGTGGCTCTGCACTTGTCGCAGATACACATACCTATGATCACGCATATTATGTACTTGTCATCGTATTCTGATCTGATACACTTGTTCACGACATTATCAACATAAGTCACACGAGGTTACCATCACTTCCAGTCTAAATCGAACACTCAGCAAAAGTACATAATTGCATCGAAAACTAGTAGGTATGCATATTCCCTGGTTCACCAAATTGGGGCAGTTCGAGTTTAAATCTCATTCATTAGAGACTCCTCATACTCCGTATCCTATCAATACAAGCAACGTAACACACGTAGGCCACCATAGCGCTCCTACCGAACACTACTATCTACACCTCTCTCTCTGTGTGCGTCGCCGAATTACGGCATAGTGTAGCGCCGCGGAGCAAGGTTCACAGTTTCAGTGTCATTAAATACTTCCAGCTCTGACTTGTATACTATTATAGCACCTCTCTCAGACCCTCCTCCTCCCCTCCTACAGCCTTCTTCTTGCTTTGCCTACCTATTAATGTACACACTTGTGAGCAGAAAGTCAAGAGCCCTGCCGGCCCCGCGGGATCACCTTCAAGCCGCGGACAATGCTCTGTCTCGGAGGTTCGTCAAAATTTCACCTTGAGGGCTGAAGGTTCTTGAAGATTTATGTATACTTAAAAATAAAATTAAGTAATGGTTTCTTATGATAACGAAATTAATTACCTACAAGATGGGTATAATTTGAAATCAAGATACTTACACAATATAATCTTCTTTGATTTTTTCTTAATCATCGTAGGATCAAAATCCTTTACAAACTATGGGTTGACAACAATGGGTTATTTTTTGGGTGGTCATTGGTGGTGGATCATTTGTTCTGTGTCTGGGTGTTATTTATCTATAATATGTATGTATTTAGTTCAGTTCAGTTTATTTATTTGTTAAAATAGGTAATAAAAATACAGATCTTATGTTGATAATGAGAGCGCTACGTTATGCCAGGAGGCGTACAAATATAGTGTGCAAATCTAGATGACAATAGCAAATTATTATTAACTAAAAATATTTGAAAATCATACATTATATTGGTATCAAAATAGAAAATAAATTAAACAAGTAGTGAATACTCTAATCATATCAGACCTAAATGAGGAATTATTAAAACGTATAAATTCTATGTCAAAACAAAAAAATAAAAAATGTCAAAATAATTGAAAAGTCCAAATAATTAAAATGTCAAAATAATTAAAATGTCACAGTAAAATCTCAATATTAATCATTCTAAATTAATTCGTCATTTAAGTATTCGTCAATCGTATAATAACATTTATCAATTAAGGGTCGGATACACTGCAAGCGCGAGAGAAAATTAGGTATTGAAGCGCTACTCACACAGCGGTAGGCGCGCGCGCCTCGCTCTCGCACACATAGATGTTTACATAGTGGTTCGAGCGGCAGGAACCTTGAAGATAATATTAAAAATAGAAGTGGATAATATGTTGTTATTTATTGCATTTATACTTAGTAAGGAAGGATGGGAGATGTGGTGGTTTATTGTAGTTTTGTATGCAGACATCAATCAGCTGTTATATTATGATTTTCAAAAATAAAGTCAATTAATACGTCTACATCATGATTTTTTTTCAGAGTGCAAGTGCCTCTTTTTGTTGCTTGAGACTGCGCATGCAATCTAACGAGCCCAAACTAGAGTTGCAAAGGACTCGAGTCATCGAGTCTTAATTTTAAAGACTCGACTCAATTATGCAAGACTCAATGTGCTCAAAAGGCTTGGAGTCTACAGATAAGCACTTGAGTCTTAAAAAGGGCTCAGGTCTTAAAAAGGACTCGAGTCTTAAAATGAACCAGAGTCTTAAAGAAAAACTCGGAGCATGAAGATGAAACTTGTACCTCATCATTCGAAAAGACTAGAAAGAAGGCAATAAACTCAAATGAGTGGTTATGATGAAACTTTGCGTACAAAAAAATCTGACAAGTTATTCGAGTTTTTTCGAATGATGAGCTACAAGACTCGAGTTCATTTTAAGACTCGAGTCGTTTTTAAGACTCGAGTCCTTTTCAAAACCCCAGTCCTTTTTTAAGACTCGATTATGACTCTGGCTCGGCTTGACTCTAGACTCCAAGCCTTTTGAGCACACTGAGTCTTGCATAACTGAGTTGAGTCTTTAAAATTACGACTCGAGGACTCGAGTCTTTTGCAACACCAGCCCAAACACCACGAGGTTATGTTGTATACTTAAAGTAATCGACGAAGGGGATGGCGGGGTCTGGAAGACCTTAACATGCCCTTCGTGGTTATTTATATTGATCCTAAGGTACTTTGACCTTAAGGTTACTTTCCATGAATTTTGACCTGTTTTTGCTCTTGGGAATCGCGAAAATTTACTTTCGGAATTTTGACTTTGGCCTCAAGGTCAATGACCATGAGGTAGAGGTCAGTGATCTTGTGAAAATAGTGAAACTTGACTTTCGGAATTTTGATCTTATCCTCAAGGTCAATGACCATGAAGTCAAGGTCAGTGACCTTGGGATATCGCGGATCTTGACTTTCGAAATTTTGACATTGACTTCAAGGTCAATGACCATGAGGTCAAGGTCAGTGACCTTGGGAGAACCACGGATCTTGAATTTCGGAATTTTGAGTTTGACCTTAAGGTCAACGACCCCAAGGTCAAGGTAAATGTTCTTGGGGTGTCCCATGGTATTCCCCCACCCTACTACTCCCACATCCCACCGGGTCCCAAAGTTTCATAGTGGCCGTTTCATATCCACTGACCAAGGAGTTTCAATGGCCACCTTCCAACTTCATCATCAGACCTGGACACCATTTAGATCTGTAGTACTTGTCAAGACAAATCTAAAGAGCCCAAACACGACTAGGTTATGTTGTATACTTAAAGAGTTCCTATGGTCACCGGTTGGCTTCATCATCTGACCCTGGACATTATTCTAGTTCTATAGTACTCGTCAAGACAAATCTAACGAGCCCAAACACGACGATGTTATGTTGTATACTTAAAGAGTTTCTATGGCCACCTTCCGACTTCATCTTCAGACCTTGGACACCATCTAGATCTGTAGTACTTGTCAAGACAAGTCTAACGAGCCCAAACACGACGAGGTATGTTGTATACTTAAAGAGTTTCTATGGGCACCTTCCCACTTCAACATCAGACCCTGGACACCATCTAGATCTATAGTACTTCTGGAGACAAATCTTACGAGCCCAAACACGACAGGGTTATGTTGTGTAGTTAAAGAGAACAATTATGTAGTTAGAGCAAATTATATCACACCAAGTACTTGAAAATAAGATTATAATTATGAACCGGAAAGACGTAAAAATAATAACAAACAAATATGGAATTGTCAGAATATACAAAATACGTGCAGAAAGAATCGAGCTCAAAAATCTTAAATTTTAGTACTTGTATAAATTGTTCTGACTCCGACCACTGTGCGGGGGATCTCGTATACGCACAGGCCATTATTTGCCGCGTATTTTTTACTAAGAGCGACGTGCACCCACCTTGAAGACGCGCGGTCGACTGAGCTCCGCGGTTCGAACACTGCTATATAAATGGTAAACCGCGTCGCCATAGTAAATTGTATGGAGATTTCGAGCGTCAAAATTGAGAAAGTTTGCGAATTTTTTACGCAAATCAGAAGTAACATTATGGAAAATTGAAAAATGCATCGGGTTTTCTGTTCTTTATTGTTTTTATTTATGTATAAATTCAATAGGTGCCTTCTTGTTTTAAGCCTTAAATTATCAAAATACGGCAGTGCTTTTTACACGTTTTTAGTGAAATTCAATATTTTTTTAACAATCATCTGCAAGGTTTATGCCCAACCCGATTTTTTCATCGTCTAGTAAAACTCTTGAGCTAGCCAGATGTATTTTTTCGTGGCAATTACTTTAAGTTTACTATATAAACTTATCGAAATCCCATAACACGATTTCCTACTGCTGACCCTTAAGAACAATGTCATTTTTTTCTTTAGAAATATATAAGTATGTTTATCAGTTGTCTGGTTGCCATAGTACAGGCTCTGCCTAGTTTGGGATCAGATAACGTTGTGTTGGTTGTCCTAAGATAAAAAAAAATAAAAACAAATTATAATCAAAATCAAAAGTAATTTTCATTTTGATTATAATTTTTTTTTATATTTATAATCAAAATCAAAAGTCATTTTGATTTTGATTATTATTTTTTTTTATTAAAATGTCAAAATAATTAAAAGGTCACAGTAATTTAATCACAATATTGATCATTCTAAATAAATTCGTCATATATTATAGGTATTCGTCAATCGTATAATAACATTTATCAATTAAGAAAATTTTCATTTTTTCTTTAGAAATATATAAGTATGTAGTACCGTGTGGTGCCGGACGTAAAGAATAATACCACCCCATTTCTTCCCGTGGGTGTCGTAAAAGGCGACTAAGGGACTTACTAGAGAATGGGCAGCAGCGTTCTCTATGCATTTTACCACCATACTGCGATCGCCAACCCGCCTGCCAAGCGTGGCGATTATGGCAAAGCCCTCCAAATTGGGGGAGGCCTAAGTCCAGCAGTGGACGTATTACGGCTGAAATGATGATGATGATATAAGTATGTTTATCAGTTGTCTGGTTGCCATAGTACAGGCTCTGCCTAGTTTGGGATCAGAACGTGGTGTTGGTTGTCCAAAGATAAAAAAAAAAAAATATTAAACCGTCATGCGCCAGTAGACAGTTTTGTGTAAAGTTGTAAAATGTGATCAATCAAGCGTCGCAGCGGTCGTGGTGGTCGCGGCGGCGCACAGTGGGCCCATACTGAAAATTAGTGGACTTAGGCAACAAAGTTCCTATATCGATGCGATTTTTTTTTTTATATGACGTGTTATATTATTCCTGACAACTTTTATTCTTATAAAATTTCTTCTAAAGTTGATAGTTTGTCTTGAAAAAAATTAATTAGATTTTTTTGTATGGAGCGAATCACGTTTAATTTTTTTTCTTCAATTGTACTAATATGTTGAGTGTGTGGCGTGAGTATATGATAGCTAGGGTCATTCTCTATCCATGAAAAAAAAATCAGCGCCGGCCATCTGCGGCAGCGCGAGTAATCATTCGGTAAAAAAAAAAATGATTTGAAAGATTTTTTTTGTCATTTAAAATAAATTCAAAGCATATTTTTTGTCTCATTTGGCTGTTTTCACCTTCTTTTTAATTAAATAAATAGTTTTAATAGCGCATACGTACTTATAACTAGTAATTCTGGTAGAGATTTAGTTATTATTGCATGTTATCGGTAGCACCTGCATTGTGATTGATGACTCATTTGTTTGTGCACTCGGTTAAGCGCATAACTAATGACTCATCGAAAAATGCTCGTCTCTGATTGACTGAATAATTTTCACTCACTGTTATGTCAACTACTTGAGTAATTAACACTAACTATAAATATAAAGACATTCATTAAGTCCATCTAGTTTCGCTCTTGTCGCTTGTTTGTGAACACAGTGAAATACTTGTATTTTTATATTTACATTAGAACTATGGCTGGATTTTGAACCAACCTAGATCTTTTTGTGAAATTAAGAAGTGGCGGTGATCTGAAAAATCATATGTTTCTGTATGAAAGTATCATTTCTGTCTTGACTACCGAAGTTTCTGAAGGAGACAAGAACCGAATCAAGGAGTTCTGTCAACTTGTTTGTTTAAATTTAAATAAAAAGTGGATAGAATCAAGTAAAAATCAAAAAACTTTTATGAATCGTGTAATTAATCGCAAGTGGTTGGAAAAAAACATCAACTGGCCTGTTTGTGACAGTGTTAATCTGAGAAGTGTGATGGGCTTTTCGGACGCAGCCTTATCTGAGCTTGTGGATATAGATTGCCATGTTCCTACTCTTGCAGTATGTACTGCTGAAGCGGGAATATCTACAGAAAAGGAGCACAGAAAACCGTTCGAAGAGTTAAGTAATAAGCAAAAGAAAAGACGTTCTACTTCCATAGTAGAAGAAAATTCCGAGGAAGAGTTGCAGGACTGGTACATAACAAAATTGAAAGACAACGGCAAAACGAATCTGGCAAAAGTGGTCGAATACCTTTCCAGTAATCCAGATGCGCTATCCGAAGTAGAAGAGAGACTATTCAAAAAGCAGAGCTTAAGTACTGTCTCTGAAGATAAGTGTTTAGCTCTTTATACATCAGTTGCGCTCTCGAAATGGAAGTACTTAGCTCTTCGACAATTTCTGAAAGAAGAAAACTGTGCTGCCTTTCCATCTTATCCAAAGCTTGTAAATGCCAAGAAAAGATGTTACCCACCACAAGAGAGTATGGAGATTACCGAAAACGGAGCTCACATTAAATTGCAAGCCCTATTGGACCACACTGTGGAGAGGATATTACTTGATATAAATACTGTTGATAGGTCTCAAAATGAAGAACTCAAAATGACCTGGAAATGGGGACTTGATGGTTCTTCGTCGCAGAGTAACTATAAACAGAAAACGTCAAACACAGCTACAGAGTTCGATGATTCATCAGTAGTCATGATAAGCATCGTCCCTCTTCGGCTAGTGTCTACTAGGCCATCATCTGGGAATGAAAATCTAGTTTGGGAGAACCCCACACCTTGCTCAACTCTGTACTGTCGACCAGTGAAGTTCACTTTCACTTCGGAGACAGCTGACTTTATAAAGTCTGAAGAGTCTGAGATGAAAAAACAAATTGATGAACGAATATCTACACAGTGTGGAAATATTATTGTATCACATGAATTGCATATGACCATGATTGATGGAAAAGTGGCCAAAATTATTGCTGGAGTACCATCATATGCAACGTGTCCCATTTGCTTGGCAAAACCTAGTGAGATGAATAATTTAGACGCTTTGACTTCTAAACCACTTCGTGAAGAAATTTACAAACAAGGAATTTCTTCACTGCATATGAAGATTCGGTGTATGGAATGTCTTCTCCATATATCTTATAATCTGGATTTTCAACGATGGACTGCTCGCGGCGAACATAAGGCTTTGAAACAAGCTAAAAAAAATACCACACAGCAAGAGTTTCGTGAGCAAACTGGAATGCTGATTGATATAGTCAAACAGGTATGTATTTAATTTTCGCTCTCTTTATGTTGTTTGTGAATTATATCTCTATGTATTGTATATTACAGTATTGTTTTCCCATTTTAGGGTTTTGGAACTACAAACGACGGGAATACAGCGAGGCGCTTTTTCCAAGATTACAAAAGATCTTCCAGAATAACGGGAATTGACGAAAATCTGATTTTCAGATTTTCCGTTATTGTACAAGCCATATCATCAGGCAAAAACATTGACTGTGAAAAATTTGGAAGATACTGTAGAGAAACAGCTGATGTGTACGTGCAACACTATTCGTGGTACTACATGCCAGTTAGTGTACATAAACTTCTAATGCACGGTGCAGACATCTGTAACCACTTTGGTGTTTTGCCAATCGGTAAGTAAAAAATAAATATAGTTTGATGTATTATTTGACTCGATTGCGTTTTGAAATTAAAATGTATGTACTTATTCGTTTTAGGTACCTTATCTGAAGAAGCTTCGGAAGCCCGTAATAAGGACTTCAGAAACGTCAGGGAGAGGCACACTCGGAAAACGGGGAGAATAGCAACAAACGAAGACATCCTCCATGGACTTCTAATAAGCTCTGATCCCCACATATCCTACATAAGGCCTAAAATAATGAAACAGGTTCATAATGAGTTGTTGCCTGAAGCAACTCAGTTGTTACAGACTACTGAGCCTCCCTGTGACAGTGAAATTATGGAGGAAGAAGAATGACCCACTAGCACTTCTGGAACAAGAAATAATGTGATCCGGCTCTAAATTATTCCCACAAAAGCCCATCAGGGTTAGGAATATGACAAACAGCCCTTTTCAGGGCTACAATTACTTCACAGTTTCATATTGATCATACATACGATAACTTATACTATGATAATATACATACAGTTGATTTTGTAGATAATTATCAATGACTTGCCCGTACAAATTTAAATTATTTCACCTATCATTAACAAAATTAGTATAACCTGAAACATTACGATATATTTATTCAACAATAGATAACGTGCAGTTAAAAAATAACACAGCCAATCAGAGACGAGCATTTTTCGATGACTCATTAGTTATGCGCGCACAAACAAATGAGTCATCAATCACAATGCAGAGCACCTGCATTGTGATTGATGACTCATTTGTACCGATAACATGCAATAATAACTAAATCTCTACCAGAATTACTAGTTCTAAGTACGTATGCGCTATTAAAACTATTTATTTAACTAAAAAGAAGGTGAAAACAGCCAAATGAGACAAAAAATATGCTTTGAATTTATTTTAAATGACAAAAAAATTGTTCCAAATTATTCTTTTTTACCGAATGATTACTCGCGCTGCCGCAGATGGCCGGCGCTGAATTTTTTTTCGTGGATAGAAAATGACCCTAGCTATCATATACTCACGCCACACATCCAACATATTAGTACAATTGAAGAAATAAAATTAAACGTTATTCGCTCCATACAAAAAAATCTAATTAATTTTTTTCAAGACAAACTATCAACTTTAGAAGAAATTTTATAAGAATAAAAGTTGTCAGGAATAATATAACACGTCATATAAAAAAAAATCGCATCGATATTGTAACTTTGTTGCCTAAGTCCACTAGTTTTCAGTATGGGCCCACTGTGCGGCGGCGTTTAATTGGCTAGAGACGAGGCGAGGCGAAGCTATTTTTGTATTATAAGCGACAAGAGCCGATAACGGCACGGGAGCGGCCCGCACTATTCGCCACCGGCTCCGTCAGTCATGCACTAAATACATGCAGTCAGAAGGTCGACTGTGCTGTTGAGTATGTCTGAGAAACGTAAAAGTCACCGACGTCAAGTTAATGTACGCCGAACGCATTATGTTATGTCAGTCAACTTCAGTAACTGCATATTATAATTATTATATCGTGCTTTGCGGTCCAACTACAATATAACCTGTATGATCTTTCAAAATATAGCGGAAGTGAGACTTAACCACACTTCTGCACTGCATTATTAGCGGTTCATACCGTAGCACCGCCCGCGTGCGTTCCTCCGGCGCTTCGGATCCGCCGGATACAGTTAATAGCCGGGAACACGCCGCCGGCTCCGGCACACTCCCGGTGGCAAGGAGGCTTGTGGCTTACAAGGAGGCACCTCTTGCTCACCCGTTGTATCTGATGTTATCATTGAAACACACCATTATACTTACACAGGTAACCTTCCCCACTCCCAGTGCCAGCTAGTCCGTGCCGTAGCGAGAAGAGGCACCGATGTGAATGAAGTACTTGGAAAACTGTTATCTCTTTAACAATTTACCGAATAAAATACAAAGAAAATTAATAATTATTATTTTTTAAAAATCTTTGTATTTTGGAATCCGCGCATTAACGTGGCGGTTTGTTGTAAAAAGAAATTGTCAACAACTCAAAAAAAATACTTATTAAAGACTGTGTGTTGTAAGTTCTGTACGAAAAAAATGTGTAAGTTATGGTTATGGTTGAATAGTAAGTTCAGCAATCCACTGTTCTCACTATAGCTGTAACCCGCAGCGAGCGTCGCGCGTCGCGATTCTGTTTTCAGTTCTGTTAGGGTGAATAAAATAGAATAGAATAGAATTTTATTGTCTCCAGTATTACAGCTAGTAGTAGGTACACACATACACAAAACTATAATACTGGAAGCAAAAGGTTTAAACTTCAGCATTATGCTTAGATCCCCCTTGCAGGTTTCTAAGCGCTGGTTTTCAGCTTAAACCCTTGGCTCCTGTTTACAAAAAATAAATTTAATTTAGTAACAGCGGATTAATAATAAAAAAATATAAGCTAAATTTAAATTACAAGATGATCATACATTAATAATAAATTGAATTAGGAAAAAGAAACAGTTTGTGGCGACTGGCTTTTCTAATAATACAATAATAAGAAACAGAAAAAGAAAAGAAATAATTAAATATTTAGAAAAATTACTGAACGACTATGGGCATATTTCAGAGTAATTTGGGGTTATTTTTTTGATATTCGAAGACTAATAGTTTACACTTTTGTTTGAAACTTATTGCGTTTTTAATGCTTCGAAAGGGGGGTGGTATATTGTTCCAAATCTTTGATGCTGCATATTTGAAACTGCCCTTATACCCTTTAGTTTTGTGTCTCGGTATCATTAGGGTTCCATTCACCTTTAATCTGGTATATAAGCTGTGTGCGTCCTTACACCAAGATAATTTATTATACAGGTATGGCGGGCTTTTACTTGCAATAATCCTGTGTGTGAAACACAACAAGTGTAGATTGCGTCGCGATTCCATGTTATGTTGTCTCTTGTCAGTTATAATAGGGGAGATGTGCGATCTTCTTGGGACTTTATAACAGAAGCGTATGCATGCATTCTGGACCCTCTGTATGCATTGTTTGGTCTTTTGAAAGAGCCTGGGTCCATACACTACGTCACAATAGTTGAATGGTGAAAGTACGAGCAGGTCTGATAGGATTTTCCTAATTTCTTCGGAGAGGTACTCGCGGATTCCATAGAGAACCTTCAACCTATAAAAGGCATTCTTAATCCGGCCATTAATGTGCTCTGCAAATCTGAGCTCCTCGTCCATAACCAGCCCCAGATTATTTGCAACTTTCACCCTCTCCAAAAGGGTGGGTGGGTGTGGAGTAACTTGGTCCACACCAAGTTGTCGCTGGGGTGTTGTTGTTGTAACTCCACAGTTACAACAACATCAGTCCTTTTGCTAACAAAAACAATGGATACTATCAAAAAATAGCTTTTACTGAGAAGGAAGTTTTTAAAGCATTACACAGAATTAATATTATCAAATGTGCTGGTCTAAATAGGTCTTCGTAAAAAAATATTTTCGTAAATTGGCATATCGCCTTACCTTCATTTTCAACCCACATCACAAAAAGGTAGAAGTCTTAATTCGGTTCTACTTAAAAATGTTGTTACCTGAATTCTCCTATTTATATTTAAACAAAAATATGTCGTTTGAAGGCATATTTACCGCGTGGTCCTATATAAAGGTCAAGTTCTATTTAGTGGCTTTTGAGTAAGCTTCAATAATAAGTATTTTCGCGACTTCGGTTAAAATTTGGTATAATATAATCTATATAGGGTGTATCTATTCATACACGAAATATTTTAAGAGGTACACCTGTAGGTGATAAAGAAGCTACAGGAAAGAAAATTTTTTTTTTCTAAATGTATTTTTTCAAAATTTAATATTTATAAATTATTTGACGCACATAAGAAATACTGGCTCCTTCTTATTTTTTACGGCCCGAGACACCGCGGCCATGCTCGTGCCGTCCGGTCAAAGTCCTCGCAGCGTCGGGCGGGCCATTCATAGAATTTGGAGTAAAGGTTTTATGCAAAACGTCTCAAGCAGTTTTAAAATTATAATAATTACGAAAATTCAAAAACGCTTAGATAAAAATTTTATTTTTATTTTTTATTTATTAAAACTTTATGCACAAGTAAAACTACTGTACAAAGGCGTACTTAATGCCTGAGGCATTTTCTACCAGTCAACCTTAGGGTGATGCAGAGAAAAACATGGCAGGTGCAACTTACGGGATAGATAACTCGAAAAGGAAGAATACTAAAAACATATATACAAATAGATACAAATACATACATATATACATACATATAATGAAAAAAAAAAACTTTGTCTAGAGATATAACGATAGGTGGAGAAGAAACCGAATCCAGCAAATCACCGCTGGTATGATTCTGCCAACTTCTTGCGAATATGCTCACGTGCTTTCACTTTAAATGATAACCGACTGGTTGCCATCCTGATGTTCAGACGGAGCGCATTCCAAAGAAAGACCGCTTGGACAAAGAAAGAAGAGTAAATGAAACCAGAGCGGTGAGAAGGACATCGTAGAAGACGATTGTTGGTGGACCGAAGATTTTTTTTATTTTATGCGCAGAGCATAAGTACTGAACCTGGGAAGTCAGGTAAGAAGGAGACGTAGGTTTGTCAAGAATAGAAAACAACATTGATAGAGCCCTCAACTCTCTGCGCTGACGAATGGGTAACCAATTTAAAAGCAACCGGTGGGCGGACACGTGATCATACTTACGAAGATTGAAAACGAATCGAATGCAGTTATTCAGAAGGCGGTCAAGTTTATTGAGGAGATCTGCATTCAGGTCATAGTAACACACATCTCCATAGTCAATTATGGGAAAGATTAGGGACTGTACCAGCAATGCCTTTATGTGTGATGGAAGAACGTTTTTCAACTGATAGAGCGACCGCAACGTACCGGTGACTTTTTTACTTACAGTTGCAACCTGCTTTCGCCAGTCAAGACAAGTGTCGACATGTAGACCAAGATCCTTGACATCGGGGCTAAACGGGATGATGGAGTTGTCGAATATTACGGGAGGCACCATTAAACCATTCAACTTCCTCACACTGTGAAGGCTCCCTACAATGATAACCTGACACTTGGTAGGGTTAACCGCCACTCCAAACCGATCAGACCAGTTCTTAACCACGCTTAAATCCCGGTTTAGCTCCTCAATCGCATCGGAGATGTTGTCAACACTTGCCTGACAGTAAAGCTGCAAGTCGTCGGCATAAAGATGATACGCAGTCCGAAGCTGGGTGGTGATGAGGTTAATAAAAATAGAGAATAAAATAGGAGACAAAATACCGCCTTGAGGGACGCCAGCTGCAAGATCACGCCAACTCGACGTAGAGTCTCCAGCACGAACAGACTGCTGGCGCCCCTGAAGATAAGAGGCAAACCATTCCAATACCTCCAGAGAGACCATGAAATAGGAAAGGATGGATAATAGGACTTCGTGACTGACGGTATTAAAAGCGTTGGAGAAGTCAATTAACACTAAGACTGTAACTTTAGTGGCTTTCATTCCCCGCCTTATATCGTCAGTCACTTTAAGGAGAGCTGAAACGGTACTGTGCCCAGGCCTGAAACCGGATTGAAATTGACTGATGAGGGAGTTGCGGTGAATAAAATGGGAGAATTGTTTATGGACACTGGCCTCGAGCACAAATTAGATAAAAAAGGAAGGATGGAAATTGGGCGGAAGTGACTAGGAAGGGAGGGATTGGGTATCTTAGGTAGGGGACGAACAAGGGCTTGACGCCACAAGGAAGGGAAAACACCGGTGTAAAGGGAAAAGTTTATGATGTGGGAGATTGCAGGAAGGAGTTGATCAAGAGCCGATACAATCATATGGCGGCTGATATCATCGCAACCCACGGCTATGGATTTAATTGAAAGGATAGTCTTTTTGATCTCTCCTGGGTCGACTGGGGTGAAGATAAAGGGGTTAATATTGGGACGCGTCAGACCAGCAAGGTAGTCGAGTGTTTGACATTTGGTTAGACCATCTAGAGTTGGAACAGTCGAGAAATGGCGATTTAGATCGTCCAAACCAATTGTGTGAGGAAGGTCCGAATGTCGCGATTTTCCGATGCCTAAAGTTCCAAGGAATTTCCAAATATTGGCAGGCGAAGAAGAAGTGATATTATTTAAGATGTGTCGGCGTTTAGCGTTACGTATCATCTGGTTACACCGATTCCTAGCAGCCTTAAAGAAGGCCCAATTGTCCTCCGAGCGATCTTTTTTGAATTTTCGAAACGCCCGGTCCCTCCGTCGCATTGCCATCCGAACTCCTATGTTCATCCAAGGTGCAGGCAAACGCTTTAACTTAATTTTCTTTACGGGAGCATGGACGTCATATAGTTTGACCACCGTATCGTTGAAAAATCTGACTTTTTCGTCAACTGTACCAGCCGCTTCAAGCGGTGACCAGTCAATATTGGACGCATCTTGTTGAAGCTTTTCGGTATTCATACGTGCAAAGGCACGCCGGTACTGGAAAGAAGGTTTAGGTTTAGGAGGTTTAAGGACATAAGATAGGAAAATAAGGTCGTGATGGGAAAAGCCAGGAGCATCATGTTGCCCATGTGAGGAAACTAGGGAAGGATTAGAGGTGAGGATCAGGTCAAGCCAAGTGTCATCACCAACTATGTTATGATGAGTGGGTTGGAGAGGTAAAACATGCAGACTGGCTGACTCTGTTAGATGCAGGAGTTTACGGGACCGAGGGGAATTGTGGGCAAGGAGGTTGGTATTCAAATCCCCCATAACAATGTGATGTGCATACTGCGAACCCAAATATTCAAGAACCGATTCGAATTCAGTGAAGTAATCGATGGTAGGGGGGCAATAGATGACGCCAAGGACAGTTTTAGCTCCTTTGACGCAAACCTCTAAGAAAAGAAACTCTGCGGAATCATTGGGAGAAGAAGAAGCTAGGATTTTAAATGGAAAATTATCACGCAGGTAAATAGCTACGCCACCCCCCCCCCCCTCCTACCGATACGGTCATTCCGAAGAAGAACGAAACCGGGGAGCAAGTAAGTGGCTGAAGGCAGGTCAGGTTTGAGCCAAGTCTCTGAAATCAGGACGGCGTGAACGTTGTTGTCGGTAAACGTGTCACGCAGTTCGTTGTAGTGACTGGGAATACTCTGAGCATTGAGGTGGCATACATTAAATAGTCGGCTAGAATTCTGGCTGAAATGTTGACGTAAAACAACACCTAAGGTGTCGGTGAGAGAAATAAAACTGTCTTCGCTGGAAGAGGCACTAGATTCGTTGAAAGAATAAAAGGATTCGTTATCTGATGTCATAAATATTAGTAATAATAAATATAAATAAATATATATTATATAACGCTAAAGAACACTATAAATGACTGGCACGACGTTTGCATCTCTGCACCACCCGCCAGCTCACAAAATCATCATAATCTAAACACTGGTTAAACTACATAAAAACGCACATAAAATAGTTTAACTGACATGCGGAACAAAATAGGAAAGCAACATAATATTTTTGCTTCTATAGCTTCTTTATCACCTACGGTGTACCTCTTAAAATATTTCGTGTATGAATAGATAGGTACACCTTATACATATATTAATACGTGAAGCGAAAACTTTGGATCCCTTTTTACGAAAATTGGGCGGACGGAGGAGTATGAAATTTCGCACACTTATAATTTATACAGAGAAGAAGTGACGAATGCTAATATTTTTTTAAATTATGCGTAAAAATACATTATTTTCAATAAATAACACGCTACACACACTATTATTCACTATCGTGAATTTAACACACACATACATAGATATTCTTTTGTTTATGGTCCAAATCTGTGGTCCAATCGAGAACATCATGAGAACATCTGTCTTTAATATTTTGTGTCTATAGTCTTACTGAATGTCAAGCATGTCAAGTATAACCATATGTAACAAATTAATTTTATAGATATACTACAACCTATTTCATTTTTAAAATCTATGATCATATCGAGAATATTTGTCTTTAATATTATTTGTATTAGCGAGGATAGGAATTTAAGTTTCGACTTTTAATCCTATTCACTAACTTGACAATTGGAGGGATACCAGGTTTTGACAAAAAAAAGATAGTGAGGTGGTGCAAGAATGAATGAAATTGAATGAACTTGAAATAATGTACTTACATGCAAACTTTGTAATTTAAATTTAATAACTTGTTTTAAAACAAGATGTGTACTATATCGATATATACGTAGTCTATGGCTGTCAGAGGAAATAAAATGACTATAGTAAAAAAATAAGCAAAATGACATGATTTTTATATTTAGTTTTGTTTCTATCAGAAGAAAATAAAAAAAGGAAATAACTATTATTAAAATTATTAATTATTCTTATAATCCACACCTAAAAACGATTTTTTAAAGTTTTATTTAATTTAAAACATTTTTATCATTCATTCTTTATGCGAAGTCGTTCACTACCCCGACACTATTAGTTTTAGAATGGTATCATTATTTTGCATTGAACTGTCAAGTTAGTGAATAGGATTAAAAGTTCAACCTTAGTTTAGATTTATAAGAAATATTTTTTGTGGTTTTATGGCATTAGTAAGTTTCCCATACAAAACTTAGTGTCGTGTGCAAACTGTAGAGGTTGTATGCCTCACGATTGTACAGGCTGGTCATAGATTGTACAGGCTAGTTATAATTATGACATATTGAACAGTCATAATTAATTTTAAAAAATAGGGAAAATTCTATAAAAACAGAGCAAATCTGTGATAATTCATTCCATATCCAGCAGTTAAGAAGTATTAAGAAAATAAAAAAGAGATTCCTGAAGAAGTATTCTTTACTCATTACACCTACGTCCTGGTCCTGGCCATCACCATCCCGCCAGCGAACCCTCATATCAATGCTCTCCACAATAGTACAGCGTCAAGAATTTGTCTATAGTGTTACTGAATGTCAAAAAAAAACATATTATTTTTTTATATTTATTTTTAAATATTTTTTTTTTTCATTTAATAATGTATTTCTATTCAAATGAATTACGGTCGAATTTCGACCAGTGGGCGATCACTAGTATTAATAATTTGGGTTTGCTATTGGTCGTAGCGTAATTTAATATAGCCTTCCTCGATACATGGACTACCGAACACTGAATAATTTTTCAATTTGAACCAGTAGTTCCTGAGATAAGCGCGTTCAACCAACCAAACTCTTCAGAACACTACAACTAGGTAGTGGTAACACACGCACACGTGTAAACACGCGTCAGTTTACAGCGAGTGCAAGCGCACCCGCGACTGGGATTGCGGATTCGCACAATCGTCACTGCATATGAAGCAGACCTTCTCTACCTATACATAGGTACTCGTATACGTATTGTATGTACGTACTCGCACTGCAACAAGTTACAGCAGCTGCGAGTTAATGTTACTTACCAGTGGCGAGGTGTAATTTTTTCGAAAAGAGAAGCCGATGCGAAGTCGGCTTTAACTTACTGACTCATCAATAAAGAATACTTACTATCATTCTAAAATTAATATAGGAATATAATGAATTAAATACAATTAAATTGAACAGCTGAAAACCGAATAAAATATGCAATATTCCTCTATCTCGTTCTCGCTGACGCATTTTTCTATACCTGTCTCTGTCATAACCCGTTGTACAGCGGCTTGCTTTCGTACATATCAAGCGGTGCCACGTGACCTAAAGTGACATCATTACGGGATCGCTGTTGTATGAATTTTTAGTTCCCGATTATGACGTTTTGGCGCCGGGTTAATTTAGAACATTTCTCTTTTGTTGTAAAATACAAAGCTATAAATAACCTTTTTTGTTGTTTGAATGTTATGGTGAATTAAATACCCGTAGTGTAACTATATTTATTGACAATAGTAGCCACTTTTTACATACTATTGTATTTTTAATAGTGATAGAGTTACCAATGCGAATCCCCGAAGGCAAGCCGGTAGGAATCGTGTTATATGGTGCTTTCGCCACTGTTACTTACTTATTATTGCGTCACAAGCTCAACGCCAGTGTACTTTTACGAACTTAGTGCGTTCTCTTTGTAATTAAACAGCTCTAATATAGGTAATAGTATCATCTTAATTCAGGTCATTTGCTTCTATTTAATGGCTGATACTGGCCATCGGTTGAGTTCCTTACTATAATGCAACAATGCGTGTGTATGTAAAGAGCCCGTCCGTCACCGTCACGCGTCGCACCCGCACGAAGACGCGTTCTTGAAAGCATTACACGCGCGTAGCCGCTAATGTGCGTAATAAACGCACGTATGAGCGACAAGTTCCACGTCACGTCGCGAGCCGCGCATACACAGTGCTCATTAGCGCGGTTATGTTCCGAACACTTAACGACTGTGCGCACTGTGCGCGAGTGAGGCGCGCTCGAACACAACGACAGGCATCTTAATCAGCTCTGCTCAACTCTACTAAAACGAAGCACATAGTCATATTCTGTTAGAATCATTTTTACTTTACAAGGATTGCACGGTTTTCTTTTTAACCCCCGACGGAAACAGAGAGATGTTATCCATTTAACGTGTATATCTGCGTGTCTATCTGCGACTCAGTATTTAGCAAACGGCTAAACAGCTTTGATGTTTTTATTTTAAAAGTGACTTAATCGAGAGTGTTCATAGTTATGATTCAAGAAAATCTATTCAGCAGTTTGGATATTATGAGTTCTTTTCGAGTTGCAGAAGGTAATATGTTAGCATCTTTTACATGTCTGACCGAGTTCTTCTATTACTGCAATGATATTAGAATAATATCGTAACCTTGAGCTGATGCTACAGCGTTACCAATTTGCAGGATACCCGTCACTTCTTCACCCCATACCAGGCCTGTCTCACTTCCATACAAGCGGTGCAAAATCCTCGAGATATTTACCTACTATTCTGGAAAACAACCTAATTTCAACCTTTTGCATTGCGTATAGCGTTCAAAGTACAATAACTGTCTGCCGTCTCGCTTCAATCTGCTAGGGCTCTCAGAGAGGTACTACTTTATATCTTTTTGTCTTTTTGTTTTTTCTGGCGCCTCCATCACTCACGACACAGAAATGATTAGATTTCCAACAGATTAACAGCACAGAATATACAATAGTAGGTACTTTACGGTATTAACAGTTTACTTTTGATCCGCGGGTGCGTGCGCTGCGTGTGCGACAAGTCGAGCGAGTGCAAGCCTATTGAGACTAGTCCGGTGGCTTGCGTTTATCATACCTAAACTCGGGAGTGAAACTTCTGTACCGTAAGGTACTAATATATATTCTGTGCCCATACTCAGAAATGAAACAAAAATAAGTTTTTTCATCAAACCCATACGTGTGGGGTATCTATGAATAGGTCTTCAAAAATGGTATTGCGGTTTCTAAGATCATTTTTTTCTAAACTGAATTGATTGCGCGAGAGACACTTCCAAAGTAGTAAAAACCGGCCAAGTGCGAGTCGGACTCGCGCACCGAGGGTTCCGTACAAACCTGTAGGTATTCACGGTTTATGCATAAGGCTTGTGTTTATGAAATTAAATCCTATTTTTTTAATTTTTATATTTGAGTTGATTGAATGAAAGGTAAATTGCGGTTTACGATTTATGACGTATAAAAAAAAACTACTTACTAGATCTTGTTCAAACCAATTTTTGTTGGAAGTTTATATAGCAATGTACATCATATATTTTTTTTAGTTTTATCATTCTCTTATTTTAGAAGTTACAGGGGGGGGGACACACATTTTACCATTTTGGGAGTGTCTCTCGCGCAAACTATACAGTTTAGAAAAAAATGATATTAGAAACCTCAATATCATTTTTAAAGACCTATCCATAGATACCCCACACGTATGGGTACGATGAAAAAATTTTTTTTGAGTTTCAGTTCTATGTATGGGGAACCCCAAAATTTATTGTTTTTTTTTCTATTTTTGTGTAAAAATCTTAATGCGGTTTACAGAATACTTACCAAGTTTCAACAACATAGCTCTTATAGTTTCGGAAAAAATCTTAATGCGGTTTACAGAATACTTACCAAGTTTCAACAACATAGCTCTTATAGTTTCGGAAAAAAATGGCTGTGACATACACGGACAGACAGACAGACAGACAGACATGACGAATCTATAAGGGTTCCGTTTTTTGCCATTTGGCAACGGAACCCTAAAAAGGTGTCCCCCTCCCCGTAACTTCTAAAATAAGAGAATGATAAAACTAAAAACAATATAATAATTATGTAAATTACTATGTAAACATTCACCGATAATTGGTTTGAACGAGAGCTAGTAAGTAGTTTACCTTTTACCGCAATTTACCTTTCATTCAATCAACTCAAATATAAAAATTAAAAATAAACCATTTCATTTCATAGTCCTAGTTTATCATTTTGTGGCCTCGAGTTGTAACTCGGGTCGTAACAGCTATGTGAAAGTGATTCAGCATTGCATATGTAAGCTGTCACGCCCTTTATGCCAGGAGGCTTTTATTTTGGTACTTTTATTTACATTATAAAAATATTTTTTACTTTTGCTTTAGTATAGATTTCATTTTTTTCTTGGAATATTGGGTTGGCTAGCTGACATATGGCAAATCATTTAATATAATGTTTTGTGTCTCTTAATGTTACCTCCTTACAATTGTATAGAATCAAGTTCTTCTAACTTAACAGACAGCTGTGCCAGCTGTGCTGTCCCAGCTAAAGCACTAGTCGTAGTGTCGAAGGGCGGGCGTTTTGGGGGGACTGTCTTTTGTAACTCTGACGTTCAAAAAGTGCTGACTCTCAGCCTAGTCTGAATAAATGACTTTTGATTTTGATTTCATAAACATAAACCTTATGCATAAACCGTGTATATTGTCTACAGGTTTGTACGGAACCCTCGGTGCACGAGTCCGACTCGCACTTGGCCGGTTTTTTTCTGAATAAAGTTTCATTCTTTTTTAAATTCTATTTCATTTTTATTTTATGTTTCTTTTGTATCAGACGATATTAAAATTCTCTGTTGCGAACTACTGGTCCATAAACGCACATCAAAAACCAGTAGCGACATCTACACGCAGAAAACCATACTACAAACTACGTCATACATATCTCTCGACAGTGATTGGTTTTCATTCAAATATTGTACCCATACCCCTCTTCCTTGAATATTGTAAATTTTAAGATGGCTAATATAGAACTGATCGTTGAACCTCAAGCATCGTTTTAATTCCAAAGAATCCTCAACACAATCTTTAAAACACCACAATATTTCAAACACCTTGGTTTTCACAAACCCTCACCGCTGCTGCTACATTTTGGACCTTCGAACCGAACATTGGGATACTGAGACCTACAAGATCGCCAAACGACCTTTGGACGGTGACCCCTTGCACGTGGCGGGCTGAGAAAAAACGCACAAGGTTTCATCGGAGATAATACGCAATCGGTGGGGCTAATCCTTATTCCTATCCATCATCTCCTATGTTCTATTTGGTGCTATATTGTGTCTGTGATCTTATTTCAGTGAAATCGCCGCATGGTAGTCTCGGAATATTGGATTCCCAGTCAATCACTAGCCTCGTGACGTGCTAGCATCAGTGCCGTGTGTGATTGATCTGACGAGTTATCAAACCGTGAGTACTCCTCTTTTCACTGACCACCAAAATGCCTATCGACTCTGCTAAATCCCGTGACAAATCTCCTAATTTGCTAAGTGTAGAGAGTAGTGAGTTAGTTCGTGATTTAGTTAGGAAGCGTGGTATTATTATCTAAGGGCAGGCTTACCAAATTTAACAATGATTTAGATTCTTTAAAAGATTGTGATCATGACTTTCCTAATCAAAAACGCATTGATTTAAAGTTAAGGATTCAAGGATGTACCACTTTATTTTCTGAATTTAACGACATTCAAACTAAAATAGAAGAAAGAGTTTCTGATAGTGATTTAAGCAAACAATTAAATCAAAGAGAACATTTTGAAGATAGCTACTACCATTTAATATCACTTGCTGAATTTATGCTGAACACTGACGAGGTTGCTGACTGCTCAAGGTCATGTCATGGTCATAATAACAGTCAGATACATTCTATAAAGTTACCCACTATCTCCATGCCTACATTTGACGGTTCCTATGAGCACTGGTTGGAATTCAGAGATACCTTCACCTCACTAGTTCATAATTCTAAAGATATTTCGAATATACAAAAGTATCACTATCTCAAATCTTCCCTGAAAGACAGCGCAGAACTAGTTATACATTCTATTGAATTTTCTTCCGATAATTATCAGGTGGCATGGGACTTGTTGCTTAACCGATATAATAATTGCGCACTTTTAGTTAATCACCATATAGGTAAACGCTTTGTTAAATATTACTGCAATATCGAAAGAGTCGCCTTCTTCAATTAGAAAATTAATAGATACTATTTTGAAAAACTTACGCGCTCTTAAAGTCCTAGGTGAGCCTACAGAATACTGGGATAGTTTAATTATTAATATCATGGTGTCGAAGTTAGATAAAATAACTGAAAGAGAATGGGGGTCTCATAAGTGCACATTGTTCCCAAACCCAAACGAGAACAATTCTAAACGTTTATCGTTGGATATTTTAATTAACTTTTTGCGTAACAAAGCAGACATGCTGGAGGCATTGCAGCGTTCACACAGTAAGGAAGTTCCAAGCACTGACAACAAAAGGCAACACTCAAAAGGTCACACTGCAATGTCACACTGCAATGTTTCTAGCGGGTCGAGTAAACCAAATAAACAACGCGCTAAGTTAACATGCGTAAAATGCAACGCGAACCATCCACTGTACACGTGTAAGGAGTTTATCGAATGCGACTTAGACACAAAACTTAAACTTGTACGCGAGCACAACCTTTGCGAGAATTGTTTACATTCGAGACACTCAATAAATAATTGTAAGTTCGGGCCTTGTAGACACTGCAATAAAAAACATAACTTATTACTGCACAACGATAACGCTAATAGTTCTGTTGCTTCGCATTCCACATCGAACACTGAGGCGTCGCATACTAATGCGAGTGAAGCGCCTGCGCACCTCCCCGCGGCCGTCCTAGCCACCTCGGACTCCGCAGTCCCTATTCAGGTAAACAAGGCACACATGCACGCGCAATCGAGTAAGTCTATAGGTGTGCAGTCCGTGTTGTTGTCAACAGCTATCGTGGAAGTAGCAGATGTACACGGTAAATATCATAAAGCGCGGGCACTCCTGGATAATGGAAGCCAGCGTTGTTTCGTTTCTAAATCATTATGTAAACTCTTAAAATTATCATTGATACAGTCCACAAACGAAGTACGAGGCGTAGGTAATTCGATAGTACATTGTTCGCAAGCTTGTAATATCGTTCTCAAATCCTGCGTCGATAATTCATTTACTACGCGCATTAATTGTTATGTGCTGTCTAGGATCACGGCGTCGATGCCTGCCGTATGTAAACTAAGCGCGCAAGTCTGTATTCCAGACAATATACGGTTGGCTGATCCCGGGTTTCTAGAATATAAAAATATTGATATTTTAATTGGTGCAGATAGGTTTTGGGATCTGTTAGAAGACGGTAAGATTCGTTTGTCTAGTGGGCCGTTTCTACAGAATACCAAACTAGGCTGGATTATTTCCGGACCTATAGTTAATTATACGCGCAAAAATGTACCAATTCATTGCAATATCATTAATTCTCTAGATACGCAACTTCGACTGTTCTGGGAGATTGAGGAATCGTCCAAGGTCAGAGACGCACAGACTGAGGAAGAACGTGCATGCGAAGATCACTATGTTCGCAATACAACTCGCAATAGCGAGGGGAGATTCTGTGTGCACATTCCACTCCATCAGTCACCTGATACCTTGGGGGATTCTTATACTCAAGCAGAACGTCGATTTCTTGTGCTAGAAAAACGTCTGCAGCGTTCGCCTGAATATAAAATTCTATATTCCAATTTTTTGCAGGAGTATCTTAGTTTGGGCCATATGACACAGGTAAATTCCTATGAATCCCCGTGCTATTTCATGCCGCATCATGGCGTGTTCCGCGAGCTCAGCACCACCACCAAGTTGCGCGTGGTGTTTGACGCAAGCGCACCATCGAGCTCTGGAAAGTCACTGAATGATTTGCAACTAGTTGGCCCTCCCATACAAGGTGATCTAATTGCCATTCTTCTCCGGTTTCGGCAGCACAAGTACGTCGTGTGCGCCGACGTGGAGAAGATGTACCGGCAATGCCTAGTGGATGAGAGTCAGCGCAGCTTGCAAATGATTCTGTGGCGTGACCACCCCTCTAAGCCGTTAGGTATATTTAAATTAAACACCGTAACGTATGGAACCGCCTCTGCGCCTTTTCTAAGTGTTAGGTGCCTAAAACAATTAGCCTCTGAATCTCCTGATCCTGACGTCGCGCAAACTATAAATGAGGATTTTTATGTCGACGACTACATTACAGGCTTAGATGATAAAACTAAATTATTAGATCTATGCGACAAAACTCAGAAGACGCTGCAGTCGGGTTGTTTTCCACTTAGGAAGTGGATATTTAATTTTAAACACGATGATGACCGTCAGTCATCGAGTCAGTTTAAACCTTTAAGTTTAGATGAAAATGTTAGTTCTAAAACATTAGGAATAGGCTGGCATAACGCAAGCGACAACTTATATTTTAATTCTTGTGTTAAAATCGAAACTAACAAGCCTATTACAAAGAGGTCTATTTTATCAAACGTTTCGCAAATTTTTGATCCTCTCAGCTTGTTGAGTCCTGTTATAATTGTTGTCAAAGTCCTATTACAACAATTATGGCTATTAAAAATAGGTTGGGATGATAACGTTCCCGATGACACTGCGCGCGTGTGGAACCGGTTTGTTATCTCATTGCAAGCGCTAAACACTGTTCGAATACCTCGCCACGCTATCGGTACACAGCCTATGTATATTCAGTTACACATTTTTAGGGTTCCGTTGCCAAATGGCAAAAAACGGAACCCTTATAGATTCGTCATGTCTGTCTGTCTGTCTGTCTGTCTGTCTGTCTGTCCGTCCGTATGTCACAGCCATTTTATTCCGAAACTATAAGAGCTATGCTGTTGAAACTTGGTAAGTAGGTGTATTCTGTGAACCGCATTAAGATTTTCACACTAAAATAGAAAAAAAACAATAAATTTTGGGGTTCCCCATACATAGAACTGAAACTCAAAAATGTTTTTTTTCATCAAACCCATACGTGTGGGGTATCTATGAATAGGTCTTCAAAAATGGTAATGAGGTTTCTACTATCATTTTTTTCTAAACTGAATAGTTTGCGCGAGAGACACTTCCAAAGTGGTAAAATGTGTGTCCCCCCCCCCGTAACTTCTAAAATAAGAGAATGACAAAACTAAAAAAAATATATGATGTACATTACCATGTAAACTACCAACGAAAATTGGTTTGAACGAGATCGAGTGAGTAGTTTTTTTTTAAAACGTCATAAATCGTAAACCGCAATTTACCTTACATTCAATCAACTGAAATATAAAAATTAAAAAATATATATATTTTTAAACCGAAAATACCTACAGGTTTGTACGGAACCCTCGGTGCGCGAGTCCGACTCGCACTTGGCCGGTTTTTTATTAGCGATGCATCTCAGACGGCGTACGGCGCGTGTGTTTATATTCGCACGGTTAATAATGATTTGACGGTATCAGTTATATTATTATTTTCAAAAACAAAGGTCGCACCGTTAAAACCTCTTAATATCCCACGTCTCGAACTTTGTGGAGCTTTATTAGGTGCACGTTTATATGATAAGGTACGGAACTCATTACGGTGTAAGTTTAACCATCAAATACATAAATGTGAAATGAGAGCCAAGTTCAATATTATGATATTTGTCTTGGTTGTTGACTTCAACGACAAAAGAAGTGAGATCTAAATGGGTGCCAAATTCAAGGGTTAGTCCTGAAATTAATTTATAACTACATAAAATATCATTTCTTCTTATAACTTAGGAAAATATATTGTAGCCCAAGGTCTGACTTGGCTAGTTCTCATATACGAATTATTATGTTCAATAGCTAGTTTCTACAAGCAAGCCAAATTTTCGGAATAATAAAATAAGAACCGACAAGTAACAGGTTTAGAACTTGCGAAGGCTATAATATAATTCGTATATGAAAACTAGCCAAGTCAGACCTTGGGCTACAATATATTTTTCTGTTTATACTTAATTTGGCCAAGTCAGGGCATTATAACGCGCGCAGACCATTGTACTATACAAGAGAGCTCACTAGTGCCTTGATTTGACTTGTATCTAAACTGATAAGATGTTCTCCATCTAAGGTTTTAACTCTGGAGAGTCCAACGTAAGCCTGCCTTTTACTAAATATAGAGGAGCCTATGTCGAGAATTGTGATTTGTGGGTAGTAATAGCATATGCTAAGCAAATAGGGAATTGTTCCCTGTAAACATATACATTACTTAATATCTGAAACTTGGTCTTGACTTGTTCTAGTTCGTAAATTAAAACCGTTAAAATCCACATAAAGACCAGCTGTCATAAACTTTGATTGCTGATTGCTAATTCTTACATTTTTTTTACATACATACATACAGTTATTACAGGCACTAAGTACATAAGTGTTCCTAATAGAATCAATTAAGTGAAAAATTATAATAAAATGATAAAAAATTACCAGTTTCTGATTTATTCCTTTGTATAAAAAATATTTGGATAAAAAAAATAAGGGTGGTAATCAACTCGTTATATATTCACGTGAAGACCTTAAAGTCCACATAAAGACCGGCTGTCATAAGTTTTGATTGCTGATTACTAAGAGAATCAATTAAGTGAAAAATTATAATAAAATGATAAAAAATTACCAGTTTCTGATTTATTCCTTTGTATTCACTTAATTACCTATCTGCATGCCAAATTTGAACGTTCTAGGTCATCTGGAACTGGGTTAGAGTTTTGATCTATAGGTCAGTCAGTGATAAAAATGATGATTTTTGGACGTTAATATCTAAATAACTGTTTAAGATGTGCTTATGAAATTTGGACCACATATGTATCTTGCAAGTTTCAATATATGAACCAAATTTGACATGTCTATGCGAAATAGTTTTTGAGTTATGAGGGGGTCAAAAGTGACTCCAAATGGTTCGTGTAATATTACACACGGTGCTGCTCGCCAGTTCTGTTACTTGAATTTGGCTTGACACGCTACCGCGTGTCTAGAGAGCGTAGTATTTTGGACTGATTCCACGATTGTGTTAGGCTGGCTGCACATGAGGCCTAACCAACTTAAGACATTCGTGCAAAATAGGATCGCAGAGATTCATGATCTTACACTAGACGTCCCGTGGCGCCACGTGAGGAGTGGAGAGAATTCCGCCGATCTAGCGTCACGCGGTGCTCGGCTGGAAGAACTTTCTTCGTATACCTTATGGTGGGAGGGTCCTGAATTTCTTCGCGATCCTAGATTGTCAATAGACGAGTTCTGGAGCGCCTGATGAATAATCGACTGATTAGGTTTCTCGAGGTAAACAGCCTTCTTTCATCTTCCCAGTTTGGGTTCCGGAAAGGTAAATCTACCAATGACGCGGTGCATGAGTTGGTTAATTCGATCATAACGAACTTAGATAAGAAGAGGAAGTGCTTGACGGTGTTCCTGGATTTGGCGAAAGCCTTCGATACAGTTTCTGTCCCACATTTATTGCACAAATTGGAAAATATGGGAGTACGAGGTCTTCCCCTAAAATTGTTCCAGGACTACCTATCTAACAGGAAGCAACAAGTTAGAATTGATGGTATGCTGAGTAATGAAGAGCCAGTGACATTTGGAGTGCCTCAGGGCAGTATACTCGGACCGACTCTCTTCTTGATTTATATCAACGATCTGTGTCAGCTTCTCCTTAGTAATGGTCAAATCTATACTTTTGCAGATGACACAGCTCTTTTCTTTAGTGGTGATAGCTGGGATGATGTTTTTGATGTGGCTCAGGAGGGGCTTAATAGGGTTGTTGTTTGGCTGCAGAACAATATGCTTACTCTCAATGTCACAAAAACCAAATACGTGGCATTTGCACTTCGTTCAAATGTGCTACCACCATATTCACTTTCATTAACGGCCCACACGTGTTGGTTAGACCATCGGCCTTGCGTGTGTCCTGCTCTTCAAAGGACAGATACCGTTAAATACCTTGGAGTTACTTTAGACCAATTCCTCAGCTTCAAACCTCACATAGACGTTCTGGTAACGAGATTACGTAAACTCATTTACATATTCAAGACCTTAAAACACGTAGCCGACCTTCAAACCATCAAGATGGTCTACTATGCCTTGTGTCAGTCGCTTATTGACTACTGCATTATTTCCTGGGGAGGAGCTGCGAAAACCCACTTGATAGAAGCGGAAAGAGCTCAACGTGCTATACTTAAGGTTGCTGCGGGTCTTCCCTTTCGATTTCCTACAGTCGAATTGTTCAAAAAGTGGGATGTATTGTCAATAAGACAAACTTTCGTTCTGCATACAGTTCTGAAAAAGCATTCGGAGCTAGTCTACGATTCGCATTTATTAAAAGATAAACGAAGAAAAGGTACTGTGTGCAGTACTACTTTCTTTCGTGTAAGTTTGTCCCACAAGTTCTTTTGCTACCTAGGGGATTATCTTTATAATGTTATAAACAAGGGGCAAAATATTTTTCCTCTACTAAAACCCAGTTGTAAGCAAAAAGTAACTGATTTCCTGAAGACTCTTTCCTATGAGGACACAGAGAAGTTGCTCCACTCAATTAAATAAAACTTGTATTCAAATCATTACCTTCACATTCACTCACTACCTTTCACCTACACATTCACTTCTATTCACCTACATAGTCACCTCCATTCACCTACACATTCTACATCATTCATTTACACATTCTCCTCCATTCTTCTTCACATTTACCTCCATTCTCGTACACATCAACAACATTCATCTACACATTCACAACCATAATGTTCACAATGCACCCCTTGACTGCTTCAGTTGTGTTATTTTATTTTCTTATTTTGTATTAATTTTCTCAAAAATTTTGTTTTAATTGTTTAATTGTTCTAGTTATGTATTATTACTATTTTTCTTTTTGGTTTTAATTGCATTTTTACCTAATAATAGTTTAGTAAGAAACACATCTTACCCACCTGTCTATTGTATCATGCCACAAAATGGGGTCTGGTGACCTGTAATACAGGTTTTTCTTAAACCTACATCAGGCACCAGCTCTCACAATGTCAATATTGTTATAAGTAGTCAAAACTGTTATGCTACAAACCATTGTGAGAGAAATAAATAAAATTTTATTATTATATTATTATTATCACAAAGGTTCAGACTCGTTCAAACATCGCGAGTTACCTGAGGTCAAGTCAAGCGTCACTGCCGTTATAGCTCAGGATCTTTGTGAATCACCTTTGTTTCCATTCCATCGGTTTTCTCAATTCAAACGTATGAGACGTGCGGCTGCCTTTATGTTACGTTTTATTAATAACTGTCGATGCAAATATAATAAGTGTACAGGCGCCCTTAGCGTCGACGAGTTAGACCGCGCAGATAAAACTTTAGCTCGATTGTGTCAAATGGAATCTTATCCATTTGAATATAAGGCATTATCTAATAATGAACCTATTAAAGGTAAGGGTTGTTTGTCTAAATTAAATTTGTTTTTAGATGATCACAAATTAATGCGCGTAGGTGGTCGTTTAGTCAATTCTGATGAATTTATTTACGGTAAAAAACATCCGATTTTAGTTCATAGTAAACATTATTTTACGACTTTATTATTTCGTCATGAGCACATTCAGCTTCTCCACGCTGCTCCACAGGCATTACTTTTTCATTTACGCGAATTATGGTGGCCTATCGGTGGTAGGAATTTAGCTCGCCAGGTGGTGAATAGGTGTGTTACCTGTACTCGCATTAGAGGTAAGACGCTTAGACCTATGATGGGTAACTTACCTAGCGAGCGCGTTACACCTAGTCTGCCATTCGTTCGATGTGGGGTGGATTACGCTAGGCCAGTGCTCGTCCTGAACCGCAGAGGTAGGGGTGCTAGGCTTATCAAAGGTTACATTTGTTTGTTCGTTTGTTTCGTGACACGTGCTATACACCTGGAGTTAGTTAGTGACCTCTCCAGTGAAGCATATTTATGTACATTAAAAAGATTTATTTCACGCCGTGGTAAGCCTGCAGATATTTACTCTGACAATGGTCGTAATTTTGTAGGCGTGATCAACGAATTTTCAAACTTTTTAACTAACTGTAGTAATGATATTTCATTTATCATTTTTTATTCCCCACTATTCTCCGCATTTTGGTGGTCTGTGGGAAGCAGGAGTAAAGTCCAGTAAATACCATCTTCGTCGTGTGATAGGTAACGCGCACCTCACGTTCAAAGAGTACAGCACAGTATTGGCTCAAATAGAAGCCGTATTAAATTCTCGACCTTTGTCTCCTCTTTCCCCCGATCCTCATGACTTTGACTCCTCACTCCTGGTCACTTCCTTATTGGGCGACCACTGACTGCCCCAGCAGGTGATGACCTATGTGACGTTCCTGCTAGTCGTCTCCAGCGATACCAGAGGGTAGAACAACTTCGCCAACACTTCTGGAACCGATGGGCGAAGGAGTACATCTTCGAGCTGCAGGTGCGGACGAAATGGACGGCGAGTAAGGACGCGCTCAAACCAAACACCTCTGTGGTTATAAAGGACAATAACCTCCCACCCTTGAAGTGGCATTTGGGACGTGTCCTTTGCACTATCCCAGGAAAGGATGGTTTATCCAGGGTGGCGGATATACAGACGTCATCGGGCGTGGTGAGGCGCGCATTCACCAAGATTTGTCCTCTACTACAGGACATGATCGACACTGATGCAGTGACTGAAGACCATTGAAAACCACTGCTTCCAAGGCCGGGGGCATGTTGCGAACTACTGGTCCATAAACGCACATCAAAAACCAGTAGCGACATCTACACGCAGAAAACCATACTACAAACTACGTCATACATATCTCTCGACAGTGATTGGTTTTCATTCAAATATTGTACCCATACCACTCTTCCTTGAATATTGTAAATTTTAAGATGGCTAATATAGAACTGCACCCTAATTGCGAAACGCACAATTTATCAGAATCTGAATGGGATTGAAGATTATTTCTAAACCATTGCGTCATTTGTTCGAATAAATTGTGGCTCAGCAACGTAAATAACGCAATGAATGTTGTTTAACTATGAATATTAAACCAATTCCTACCGATAAAAAGTTCCGCAATTACCCCTCTGATCGTTGAACCTTAAGCATCGTTTTAATTCCAAAGAATCCTCAACACAATCTTTAAAACACCACAATATTTCAAACACCTTGGTTTTCACAAACCCTCACCGCTGCTGCTACATTCTTGATGAATTTGCATATTACAGGGATTTTCGTCATAGGCCCGTATTATTTGACGGCGGCGAGTGTATTTTATTTTTTATTTATTTTTATTTATTTATTTAACCATTTATGCACACATATAAATAGACAAATAGAAAGGAACAGAAAAATATGTACAAAGGTAATGCTTATTTCCATTGAAATCTCTTCTAGCATACCTGCAATAGGAGAGAATATACAAAGAGATGTAGACAACGTGTGTAATAGTAGAAGAAAAATAATACTATAATTTAAATATAAACCTACAAAATAAAAATATACATACATAAAAACATACATAAATACTTCTAAAATAAATATCACTAAATATATATACTAATAATGTAATAAAAATGGAAACATTCATGAGCAATTATGACAAAGTGGAGAGATAGTGTTCTTTCACTCTTCTTTTAAATACAGCAATAGTAGGGCAGTCCCTTATGTCAGGCGGAAGTGCATTCCACAACCGAACCGCATGCACGGTGAAGGAGTAGGAGTAGAAGTCGGTTGAGTGGGGAGGGGACTTGAGGAGATTTCTACGATGCGACCTGCAAGGTGCATCAAAAGGACGGGCGTAGGAGAAGCGTTCCCGCAAATAGGATGGGGCCTATTTGCAGGAACGCTTCTTCTTCTCCTTCTCTTCTTCTTAGGGTTGTGGAGAATATTAAATAGCAGACACAATATCCGAGAGTTCCTGCGAAGTCGAATAGGGAGCCACTTGAGAACCTTGCGAAAGTTAGAAACGTGATCATATTTCTTAAGATTAAAAACAAAACGAATGCAGATATTTTGCAAACGCTCAAGTTTATTTAACAGCTCCTCGGTGGCATCCAAATAACAGGCATCAGTGTAGTCAATAATGGGCTGAATAAGAGTTTGCGCAAGGGAAATTTTGGTGTTGAAAGGCAGAAAGCTCTGGAGGCATTTCAATGCATGAAACGTGAAGTGCACTCTGCGACTGACTTGAGCAACTTGGGCACTCCACGATAAGTAAGAGTCCATGGTCACCCCCAGATTCTTAACTGTTTTCGCGTATTCTATCTGAACTCCATTCAGACAGAGTGGGGACAGCGACGCAGCATCGAGCCTATTCCTCATATATCTGCCGCCGATAATTATGGCCTGGGATTTCTTAGGGTTGATCAGCAGTCCAAAAGACTGCGACCACTCACTAATTACATCCAGGTCTCTGTTCATGGCAGATACAGTGGCATCCGCATCTTGCGCCAAGAAGTGAGTGTAAAGCTGCAGATCGTCGGCGTAGAGATGGAAGTGAGAAGAGATGAGTTTGGTGACAGAGTTAATAAAAATAGAAAAGAGAAGGGGAGAGAGAACGCCACCCTGAGGCACACCCGCAGCAAGAGAGCACCAGGCAGAAGAAGACTTTTCAAGACAAACCCGCTGCGAGCGGCCCTTAAGATAAGTGTCGAACCACCCAATAGTAGAAGAAGAGAAATTGAGAGATTTAAGGATCGCGAGAAGGATGTCGAAGTCAACAGAATTAAAGACACTGCTAAAGTCCTAAAGTACAAGTAAGGTGAGAGATTTGTGGTCCATAGCCCAGCGGATATCATCAGTAACCTTTAAAAGAGTCGTTACTGTGCTATGACCAGGTCGAAAACCAGATTGAAAAGGACTAAGAACGTTATTAGAAGATAAAAAAACCGGCCAAGTGCGAGTCGGACTCGCGCACCGAGGGTTCCGTACAAACCTGTAGGTATTTTCAATTTAAAAATATATATTTTTTTTAATTTTTATATTTCAGTTGATTGAATGTAAGGTAAATTGCGGTTTACGATTTATGACGTTTTAAAAAAAAACTACTCACTCGATCTCGTTCAAACCAATTTTCGTTGGTAGTTTGCATGGTAATGTACATCATATATTTTTTTTGGTTTTGTCATTCTCTTATTTTAGAAGTTACGGGGGGGGGGGGACACACATTTTACCACTTTGGAAATGTCTCTCGCGCAAACTATTCAGTTTAGAAAAAAATGCTAATAGAAACCTCATTACCATTTTTAAAGACCTATTCATAGATACCCCACACGTATGGGTTTGATGAAAAAAAACATTTTTGAGTTTCAGTTCTATGTATGGGGAACCCCAAAATTTATCGTTTTTTTTTCTATTTTAGTGTAAAAATCTTAATGCGGTTCACAGAATACACCTACTTACCAAGTTTCAACAGCATAGCTCTTATAGTTTCGGAATAAAATGGCTGTGACATACGGACGGACAGACAGACAGACAGACAGACAGACATGACGAATCTATAAGGGTTCCGCTTTTTGCCATTTGGCAACGGAACCCTAAAAAGGCAGAAAGTTACAAACAATGTGCTCAAGAACCTTAGAGAGAAATGGTAAGATAGAAATGGGTCGGAAATCGGTTGGTGAAACGGGGTTTGAAATTTTAGGTAAGGGGATAATATGGGCTTGTTTCCAGGCCTCAGGAAAGGTACAAGAAAACAAGGAGAAGTTAAAAATGTGGCTCAAAATAGGAAGTACAGTGGGGAGAATAGGAGAAATCATTCTTGAGCAAAGATTATCATTACCAACTGCTGTAGAAGAGATAGCACAAATAGATTTTTTGACCTCACTTTCATCTACAAGCCTGAATTCGAAAGAAAGAGACTGCGGCACTGGCATACAGGAGAGTTTATTTAAAGTAGCTGATTTGACGTGGGGATCCAACGTAACAGGGGGATGTGAGAAATGATTGTTGAGAGCACCCACGTCAGTGTCATTACTGAAAATAACTGGAGACTTACCAATGCCGACAGTTTTTAGAAATTTCCAGACCTCTGAAGAGTTACGATTGTCGAGAGAATTGTGAAAGTAGCGTTTTTTAGCATCTCTACACATACGACTGCAACGGTTACGTAGTATCTTGAACGCATTCAAGTTAAACTCAGAAGGACAGCGTTTCCACCTCCTTTTGGCTCTGTCCCTTCTTGCCATAACTTCCTTGATGGCCGGAGTGAGCCAAGGAGCCGGGACATACTTAACTTTAACTCGACGAGTGGGGGCATGACGATCGTATAAGCTAAGTATTTTGCTATTAAAAACGTGAACCATATCATTAATACAAGTGCTCTCCAAGATGGTCGTCCAGTCGATACTACCAGCATCGCGTCGCAATGCCTCCAGGTCTATGCCCTTATAGTTCCTAAGGTAAAAATATTGCGTCTTACGCTTGGGAGGGCGAATCTTGTAGGACATAAAAATGAGGTCGTGATAGGAAAAACAAGCAGTAAGTTGTCCGTGGATAGATACATTATGGGGATTAGAGACAATCATCAAATCCAGAAGAGAAGGGGTGCAGTTAGGGAAGTGATGAGTAGCAGAAAGAGGCAGAATACTAAGATTAAAAGAAGATATTAGAGATTGAAGTGTGAGAGAACGACTGTCATTTTTAGGGCTGTACACCACTCCAAGGAGCATTTTAACATGATGAAAAGAAATTTCAAGAAATTTATCATATGTAATTATAGATAAATAGGTTGTATTTCGTATTCTTCTCACCAACTATATTTAAAAAGTTCAAAATGTAGTCACAAACTTTACACAACGACATGAATGAATGTGGAAAATGAAGTAAAGTATTATAAGAGTTACGTTTGTCGCTAGCACACGAGTTATTATGACGACGTCATCATCAGCACCTGGTTGGTGGCGCTTAATGTACATGCTAATATACCACCTAGCGATGTCGATAGCCATATGAATGACCCTGTATACGATGAGGTAGTCGATTGATCGCAGCCCCAGGGACCCGACATAGGAAGCACACAGACCTTGTGCAGACGACAGCGTGGACCCACAGCTCACATGCAAACCAAGATAACTGTCGATTCTCTGCAGAGATTAATGTAAATATCCAAGGTTTGATAGACAGAATCTAAATTGACCTAAGGCAATATTAGATTAGGTGCTCTCTGCAAATTAAATGGAATTGACCGGAGAGCGGCGCGCGGGCGGTCGAGTCGAGTGGCAAGTTGTACGTCAGCGTTTACCCTGTTAGTTAGTCACAAATAGACCACTTGTCAGTCGGGGGACAGGGGGGGGGTGGAATTATAAATTAGAGGCGCGAGGGTGCGGGCTGCGGGGCCACGGGGGCGGTGGCGGATGTTTGCTAAGGTAATAGTCTGGTTATGCTCAGCGGGCGCAACGTATCACCGGAGTCCCTCCCAGTCCTGAGACGCGCGTCTCCCATATACACTGCGGCCGGCGGCGGCACTTACATCCTCGTCCGGAGCTCGCCGCAGGAGGCGATGTAACCGCAGCTGACACGCTACCGCCACGCCGCGCCGCCGCCACGCGCCCGCCACATAATGAATGAGTGCTGGGAATGTTAATGCGCTAGACGATAGTGACCCGGATTAGCGCTGACCATTCGAGCGCGCTTTTATTGAATAGTCCATGATAGATTATTGGGATGTGCCTGCGGAACACACCTAATCAAGCGGTGTGCACCTACAGCAGAGAGCATCCTACATATGTTTCACCTAATCTTAGTTTTACCTATTTCACAAAATACTTTGTTCTCTACTATTAGGTAAGACCACAAATAATTTTCATCAACTCCACTCAAAATAACTAAATCGTATTAACAGCTGACAGTGTTATCTGGAGATGTGACAGTGATCCTCACCTCTAGTAACCAGTAGTCCGAAACACCTTGACTTTTGTTTAGTAGTAGTTCAAGTGTTTCTGATTCGCACAGTCGACCGTACAGCACAACATTGTGTGGGTACCTGTTTGATATCACGTTGTTCTACTTAGTACCGAGTGTATGGTGTACTTGTGCGACTGTTCGCGAGAGGGGAGGGTGGCCGGCTCGGATCACTCGCCACTCGCGCGGATTAATTAAAACTTGCGCCCACTGTTGTCCCTCTTCTACTCTAAACAGCAAGCTCCCCGGTAAACTGAAATGTTTAATAATGAACCTTATGACGTGTTACTAAGCGCGGTGTCGGCCGCTGGTGTGAGTTGGTCGCCGTGTTGTTCGTACAAAGCGCACGGCGGCGGAGAGGCACAATGGCGCGTATCCGCTGTGTATTGTGTGGTACATCTGTCGCGATAACATGCCACACCGCGGCGCTGCCGGCTGCCGCACTAATGCACACTTATAATCTAAATGTACCAACATGTATACAGGTGTTAAGGTGACTAATCAGTAGCAATGCTGTGCTCAGCTATGCAAAGTTTCTCGTGCTTTGTTTTGTTTCTATTGTAATGTATGAGCAGAACCACGCAGCATATTCTGATTTTAGTTAGATTAGTCGCCAGATGACTAAACTGGGAGTAGGTACTGAACATTTGAACAGATATCTCACTGGAGTTGGACTAGAGTGAGAGAGAACGCGGAGGGTGGTGAGGGGCGAGGCGTTGGAAAGTGATGCAAGCCAAGCTGTAAACTTGCATCAGTGTGAACTGCTCAAGTTATGCTTGCCTCCGCGCCTCCGCGCTATCGGTCCGTTTGAAAGTTATCTCTTTAAAAGCTTGTTAGCTTGTTACAGTTGCTACTGACGTTTCAAAAAACTTATTTCACATACAAAAAAAAACCAGCGGGGTTTTATGTTGACAGTTCAACAATATTCATTGCATTATTTACGTTTTTGAGCAGATTTTTTTATTGAAGATGCAATAGATGCGCATACACTTTTTATCGGAATCTGAATCATTTTGAAGGTTATTCTTTGAAATAATTCAGATTCTGAGTAATGGCGTGTTTTGCAGTTAGGATGCTGTAGTTAAGACAATTCAAACTATGTGTATTTCATTTTAGGCATCCTATCCGATTGTGTCTTAAATCGGAGATAAAATTATACCAACAAAAATCTGAATTATGAAAGTACCTACTGAATTAGGTCAAACCAAATAGATTTAGAAAATAGATAAAATAAAACAGATTTTCAAAATATAAGCAATTAAACTGAATAAAGTTAAGTTATTCTGTCAGGTTATAATTTTTTTTAAACTGAATAAAAATAAAGGTAGTGCACAAAGGTATACATTTGTGAACTATCTTTATTTATTTTTATATAGCAAGTGTTTTTTTAGGGTTCCGTTGCCAAATGGCAAAAAACGGAACCCTTATAGATTCGTCATGTCTGTCTGTCTGTCTGTCTGTCTGTCCGTCCGTATGTCACAGCCACTTTTCTCCAAAACTACAAGAGCTATGCTGTTGAAACTTGGTAAGTAGATGTATTCTGTGAACCGCATTAAGATTTTCATACAAAAATAGAAAAAAAACAATAAATCGTGGGGTTCCCCATACATAGAACTGAAACTCAAAAATGGTTTTTTTCATCTAACCCATACGTGTGGGGTATCTATGAATAGGTCTTCAAAAATGGTATTGAGGTTTCTAATATAATTTTTTTCTAAACTGAATAGTTTGCGCGAGAGACACTTCCAAAGTGGTAAAATGTGTGTCCCCCCCCCCGTAACTTCTAAAGTAAGAGAATGATAAAACTAAAAAAAATATATGATGTACATTACCATGTAAACTACCACCAAAAATTGGTTTGAACGAAATCGAGTAAGTCGTTTTTTTTTAAAACGTCATAAATCGTAAACCGCAATTTACCTTTCATTCAATCAACAGAAATATAAAAATTAAAAAAAAAAACATTTATTTTCATAAACATGAATCTTCTGCATAAACCGAGAATACCTACAGGTTTGTACGGAACCCTTTGTGCGCGAGTCCGACTCGCACTTGGCCGGTTTTTTTTTTCAAAAGCTACGTCGATATGAAATTGAAAATGATTAAAGCCGCGTGGGTGTACATTACTATGATTGTCGAAGCAGCTTACATACAAGATCAACTCTACTGCCGCACATCGTAGTAAACAACATGTAACATAATTAACGCAACACTTCATACACCCCAATTAGAATATTGAGTTCAAAGCATAATATAATGACAACTTTTTTTTTAAATCTAACTGTTATTATTAAGTAAATCGTGCAGATCAAAGCATTGCTTCATGCATTTAAAATTGAGTCGAAATGAAATTGAATTTTCTTTGGCTCAATCACAGGTAGTATGGAAATTTATATAATTTCGGACAAAAATACCTAAGTATATTAAAAACTACTAAAATTGAGTCAATAGTCAATTCGACTGCCCCATTTCAAAACCTAGTAAGGACCTAAAACGAAATTTTACAGGAGAGCGCATAAACGTAGAATAGGTCAGCCTTTGAAAAGTATTTATGTAAGTTACAAAAAACACAACTGGTTGTAAAGAATACTAAATAATGAACTCATAATACTTAAAAAAAATTGATACATGTGTATTTATTACATATTTTAAAGCCCTTACTAATTTTGATAATTGAAACGAGATAGTTACATTCATGTAGCAATTAGTTTCATAACATAGTAAGAGCACTTTCTAGGTTTTGTTATGGTTTAAAGAATATACAATTTAACATATCTCATTGATTACATTCTAGTAACTGTATAGGGTATGTAAATAAAATAATGATTAATTCAACACAAGCAGTTTATTAATTTTAAGCGGTCATTACCGTAATTAAAGACACAATTAAAAAACGATTGTTTACATACCAAATGTGGTATCTCAGGGACTTAGAGGTTAAAAACAATACAAATAATGGCTTGTGCCTGCAGCAGCTGAATAGCTCTATTCAGTTGCAGACATTTGCCCAACATTTGTCAATCGACAGAGGCGTCATTCACGGATAAATTATGCCAAACTGCCTTTCTTCTTTCAGGCATCAGACATACCAATTTATAAGTAATTTCTTTTTTTTATTTTGTTTAATGCCCCTTGGAGTAACAATAGTTGTAGGAAGGATAGAGCAATCAATTTTTTTCATTAAAATGTCCAATTCGTGGAGGGGTTTGTCAAATCTGATTTTTTTTATTAAAGTTTAAGTCAAAAAAGTAAAACAAATGTGACTTATAAGAATGTAAATAAATAAATAAGTAAAAATAAATAAATAAGTAATATGTACCTTGTTTTATAAATAAGGTTTCTTGATCCCGTGATAAATTCCACGTGTACAACAGAGCTTAAATTAAAATCTATTAGCGGTTCATGATGTCGTGCTGCTCTCTTTTTTTTGGCCATTCATGTCTACTAGTTATTTCTATAACTTTTATATTTTTCCTTGACTCCATCACCGTATCTTTGAAATCTTGAAAATCATTAATATTCTTTTGCCTCTTCATTTTCAATTCTATACTGCCGTGAACGGCATCCGCGGACATGTGAGTATGACTTTTCGTTAGATAACAAATCGTTACCGATTTAAGATCATTCAACGAGTTGTTGACTATCTCTATTGATCTATCTCAAATGATTATCATTGCTGTGTAAAGGGTCCAATTTTTATTTGGGCTTTACAATTATCAGTCCCTTAATACAAGTGCTCGATATCCCTATTTGCCTATAAGAAAGGATATACAGAAAAATCAAAATCAAAAGTCATTTATTCAAACTAGGCTGAGAGTCATCACTTTTTGAACGTCAAAGTTACATAAGACAGTCCTCTCAAAACGCCCGCCCTTCGACACTTCCTAGTGCTTTAGCTGGGAAGAAGAAGTGGCGGAACAAACTCCCCAGCAGCACAGCTGTCTGTTAAGTTAGAAGAACTTGATTCTGTACAATATTGTGTAAGTAATTAATATTATAAAACAAAACATACATTATTCGCCATATGTGAGCTAGCACACGCCAATATACCAACAAAAACATTGAAAACGAAACTCAAGCTGAAATAAATAATTAAACAAAATCGTAAACAGAATTTAAAACCAAAATAAAGCCTCCAGGCATAAAGGGTGTGCCCGCTTACATATTCAACGATGCAAAATGATACATATACATACATTGATGCATATAGCTAAGTTGAAGTTACAATAGTTAAACTAGGACCTCCGGAGTAAAATAAAATAACAGTTAATACAAATAACAATAACAAAAACCGTGGTCAGCAAGATGACCAGTCACCACAAGTAGCACCCGTTCACGAGGATAACGCAAAGGTCAGCCATTACCCCCCTCGCCATATTTGAGGGAAGGTGCTAACCAACCCCCGACGCTACCGCAAGCAGTGACATCTAAGGGAGCATGACGAACTTGCTGCCGGTTGATCAGGCAAGAATATTATGAACAGCTGACGAGGTCGCTAGCTAACTACATGTTGCAATACAACTCATTTAAAATCATTGTAATGAGTAGATTATGTCCACAAAAAATGAAATTAAAAGAAAATAAAAATAAATTAACAAAATCAGTAAAAAAATAAAATTAAAATAAACAATTATATGAACTACCCATACGTTACTTACTATACTATTGTGTAGAATCAAGTACTTCTCACTTAACAGGAAGCTGTGCTGCTGGAGAGTTTGTTGCGCAACTTCTTCTTCCCAGCGAAAGCACTAGGAATTGGTGAAGGTTGGGCGTTTTGGGGGGACTGTTTTATATAGTTTTGACTTTCAAAAAGTGCTGATCCGCAGCCTAATTAAATAAATGACTTTTGATTTGATTTGTTCAAGGAAGAGAGGTCTTGGGCCGACTTTATTTATTAAGAAAATAACTCTATAATTTCCGCTTAAATACATACCCGACTGGTATCCATCCTGATATCGAGAAGAAGCGCATTCCAAAGAAGAATGGACTGAATTTGAAAGAAGAATGAAAAAGTCAGAAGTTTGAGAAGGACAAAGTACAAGAAGATTGCAAGAGGAACGCTGATTGTTAGCATGAGAAGAACATAGATGTTGAAAGTGAGACACAATATAAGTAGGAGGATTAGGGTAGTTAAGAATGGAGAAAAGCATAGTCAATGCGCGCAAACTTCATTTGAGTTTAGACCTCGACACATGGTCATAATATACTTATTATTAAATTATTACTAACTAGCTTTTGCCAGCGGCTTTGCCCGCCTGTTATATGTACAAACCTTCCTCTTGAATCACTCTATCTATTAAAAAACTGACATTAATTGCCCATAATTTTAGCAAAGAAAGTTTTTAACAAAAATAAAACATGTGTGCAATTCACACGTGGTAGAAGTTTTTGAAGGTTTCTTTGAAAATTTTTGCTTCAAGATAATGAGACGAATGTAAAAAAGTCAAAACGTCAAATAGATAAATAAACTTTCTCAAAGAGCACCATTTTTTTTTTATTGGAAATCATCAAATGACTTCTCCCGCTCTGGGTGGAGCGGGAGGGGTGTGTCAGACTGACTAAAACCCACCCGTGTTCTTTCAGTTGCCCATGTGCCAGGGTCACGGTGTCTCTTTTGAACATCTCGCGACCCTGCCAGGAGTACCCGTGCTTAAGGATTTCCACTACCCCAAGTGTTAGAGCGAGACACAAAACATAATGACGTTATTATGTGTCTGTCTCTTTTTACTGTCGATCTTTCGTTTCATAGACTTTCAAATCACAACGGCGCTAAAGAAGTTTGCACTTCAAAAACCGTATCAAAATTCGTTGCGTAGTTTTAAACATCTAGCCATACATAGGGACAGACAAAGGGAAGCGACTTCGTTTTATACTATGTAGTGATGTATGATAAAATGGTAATGGTTATGGTGTGGAGTGTGAGGTTTCTCTAATGAGATCTAAAGGCGAACTGGTCCACATTTTCTTGGATGAGCGAATGTGCATACCTTCGTGTGTTGGTTGCAATGATGCATTTTCGCTGAGTGTTCAATTGAAACTCGAACCTATAGTTTAAATAATGGCAAATCTGTGAATCAAAAAAATAGCGTGTGTGTCAGATAGCTATGAAATTAGTTGCCGCGGCACACCATCTAAACAAGGCGCCGTAAATAAGTGCCAACTAGGGATGTTATGGATATGAAATTTCGGATACGGATTGGATACGGATGTAGGAATGATTATTATAACGGATACGGATACGGATACGGATATGAAATTATTTCGGATTATCCGTTAGTTTCGGATAATTTCGGTTACGGATATTAAACTTTTAAGGAATTTCAAAAGTAAAATACAAATAGCTAATAAAATGGTTTTATTTATATGTCACCATTTGGTAGGAATTACAATCAGTCTGTGAGTAATTATTACAGCTATTTAAAATAAAAATGATTATAAATATATATTGAGTGTTATCTAATCTATCTAAAATAAAATGTAATGACAAATCCGTTATTATCCGAAACTTTTATTTCGGATTCGGTTACGGTTACGGATAATTTTTTATATCGGATATCCGATAGTTTCGGTTACGGTTACGGAGCTCCTTAACATCCCTGGTGCCAACTGAACGCGCCGCCACTTTCCGCTATCGTGAAATATCTAACGGACATAGCACACACACACACTACTAGTCAGCTCGAAACTTAGCGTGTATATGGTATGGACCAGGTGATTAATGTGGGCATTATACATAATGTACGAGCATTATGAATAATGTCTAGCTCTATTGGGCAAAGTGACTAATACTATCTTAACTTCATTATTTATCACATTGCACGGTCATTATTATATTTCTACATTATAATTGGGCAATTTGATAATAAAGCTAAATATGACGCGGTGTGAGGGCGGGGAGGGAGGCACGCATGGCGTGGCACGCTTTGACCAATCACAGACCGCCATTATGACTTTCCTTAAGTTTAAATGTAAAAACTAGTGAATTCTTAATGTACAAGTCCTTGATAATTAATCCAAATAATGAGCCTGATTATTTAAATGGTTTAATATTTAGTTTATTTTAAGTTAAATGACAATAAAAATAAAAAAATAGTAATTAAATATGGGAATTAACTTTTACAAGTATTGTCTTATAAATTCAATATGTTGTGCTGCATTTAGTGACAGAAACGAATCGCTGCAAAACCGACTGCACGTAGTCTTGTCTGCCCTACCCCTATAGTGTAATTTAGAACCGCGTAGGCGCGGAGGGGCGAGGCGGCCCGCGAGCTAAGGAGCAGGTGGTTGGTGAGCGTAAAACACATCTGCGACGATAAGTTCGCGTGGGACCGCCGGAGCCCCTTAGCGCCGGAGCCGTGACAGAAACCATGCCTGCTGCATGTTGCATGCTTGCTTGCATGCCTCATCGTTTATAGAACTGCTTAAAATAAAATTTATTACTAACCAATTACGATTTGTTAACTGTAGGCGCCTAACCGCCCAGTTCAACTATTCCACGGCTCAGTATTTATTGAACTGCCCGTTTAAATTATTTTATGACTCATTTTTATTTAGTTTACTGCTCAGTTTTTACCGCTAAACTAGTTTGCAAACATGCGTTTTTATTTTTTTACCTACCATAACTCAAATATTGAACTGCCGCTTTAATTCTATGCCATTAAATATATTTGTATTACTCTGCCCAAAAGATGATGGACAATATGTATAATGCCCGGTCAATTTGATTATTTGAATAATTCTTATCAAATTGCATTCTCATATTGGGCATTTTTCATAATGACCGGGCATTATGTATAATGCCCAATTTCTCACTTGGTCCATAACATATACAAAAAGAGACAGTAACATATACAAAGAGAACAGTGTTGGAAGAACACTGTCAACAAGTACCAGGTACTTATTAAAATAGAAAATAGTCTACAAGGCCTACAACGTTCTCACATTCACAAAATATAAAAGAATCTACATAAACACAAGAAGAATACAGAACAAAACTACTTTCATGACTTTCGTCTATTCTGTAACACCTTGTAAACTTCAAAAAGTCTTCACTATTACAGAAGCAGCGACGATGTTCATTGTTGGCAGCTGTCAGCGGCGCCGAGTTCGCGCGGTGAACACTCGGCGGCAGTTTTAATGACTCGCGCGAGTTTCCTCGGCGCCACTTGTACTAACTTGCTCCAATCTCTACTTCAACATTATATTAACGATTCGGCGCCGTACTCACACCCGTTTTATCTTCATCGCATCTTTACCACTATTTAACCAAAACAAATTCTGAACCGCATGAAGGTCAAAGCAAGAGCCCTGCATTTAACACTTTAAACGTAGCTGCGTGGGTGAATATGTTATAGTTTTTTCTTAATCTTTAGATAGAATAAAACAAAGTACCTTGCCGTGTCTGTGTGCTTCAGAAACTATGCATCGGATTTTAATGAAGTTTTCATCAATAGACAGATTGTTTTCAAGAGGAAATGTTATATTTATCTACATATAATACGCGGGCGAAGACGCTGGCAAAAGCTAGTACGTACAATATAATATGTTACGAAGATTTTTTTGTATATGTTATGGACCAAGTGAGAAATTGGGCATTATACATAATGCCCGGTCATTATGAAAAATGCCCAATATGAGAATGCAATTTGATAAGAATTATTCAAATAATCAAATTGACCGGGCATTATACATATTGTCCATCATCTTTTGGGCAGAGTAATACAAATATATTTAATGGCATAGAATTAAAGCGGCAGTTCAATATTTGAGTTATGGTAGGTAAAAAAATAAAAACGCATGTTTGCAAACTAGTTTAGCGGTAAAAACTGAGCAGTAAACTAAATAAAAATGAGTCATAAAATAATTTAAACGGGCAGTTCAATAAATACTGAGCCGTGGAATAGTTGAACTGGCCGGTTAGGCGCGTACAGTTAACAAATCGTAATTGGTTAGTAATAAATTTTATTTTAACCAGTTCTATAAACGATGAGGCATGCAAGCAAGCATGCAACATGCAGCAGGCATGGTTTCTGTCACGGCTCCGGCGCTACGGGGCTCCGGCGGTCCCACGCGAGCTTATCGTCACAGATGTGTTTTACGCTCACCAACCACCTGCTCCTTAGCTCGCGGGCCGCCTCGCCCCTCCGCGCCTACGCGGTTTTAAATTACACTCTAGGGGTAGGGCAGACAAGACTACGTGCAGTCGGTTTTGCAGCGATTCGTTTCTGTCACTAAATGCAGCACAACATATTGAATTTATAAGACAATACTTGTAAAAGTTAATTCCCATATTTAATTACTATTTTTTTATTGTTATTGTCATTTAACTTAAAATAAACTAAATATTAAACCATTTAAATAATCAGGCTCATTATTTGGATTAATTATCAAGGACTTCTACATTAAAAATTCACTAGTTTTTACATTTAAACTTAAGGAAAGTCATAATGGCGGTCTGTGATTGGTCAAAGCGTGCCACGCCATGCGTGCCTCCCTCCCCGCCCTCACACCGCGTCATATTTAGCTTTATTATCAAATTGCCCAATTATAATGTAGAAATATAATAGTGACCGTGCAATGTGATAAATAATGAAGTTAAGATAGTATTAGTCACTTTGCCCAATAGAGCTAGACATTATTCATAATGCCCGTACATTATGTATAATGCCCGCATTAATCACCTGGTCCATAACATATACACGCTAAGTTTCGAGCTGACTAGTAGTGTGTGTGTGTGCTATGTCCGTTAGATATTTCACGATAGCGGAAAGTGGCGGCGCGTTCAGTTGGCACTTATTTATGGCGCCTTGTTTAGATGGTGTGCCGCAGCAACTAATTTCATAGCTATCTGACAAACACGCTATTTTTTTGATTCACAGATTTGCCATTATTTAAACTAAAGGTTCGAGTTTCAATTGAACACTCAGCGAAAATGCATCATTGCAACCAACACACGAAGGTATGCACATTCGCTCATCCAAGAAAATGTGGACCAGTTCGCGTTTAGATCTCATTAGAGAAACCTCACACTCCACACCATAACCATTACCATTTTATCATACATCACTACATAGTATAAAACAAAGTCGCTTCCCTTTGTCTGTCCCTATGTATGGCTAGATGTTTAAAACTACGCAACGGATTTTGATACGGTTTTTGAAGTGAAAACTTCTTTAGCGCCGTTGTGATTTGAAAGTCTATGAAACGAAAGATCGACAGTAAAAAGAGACAGACACATACTAACGTCATTATGTTTTGTGTCTCGCTCTAACACTTGGGGTAATGGAAATCCTTAAGCAAGGGTACTCCTGGCAGGGTCGCGAGATGTTCGAAAGAGACACCGTGACCCTGGCACATGGGCAACTGAAAGAACACGGGTGGGATTTAGTCAGTTTGACACACCCCTCCCGCTCCACCCAGAGCGGGAGAAGTCATTTGATGATTTCCAATAAAAAAAAATGGTGCTCTTTGAGAAAGTTTATTTATCTATTTGACGTTTTGACTTTTTTACATTCGTCTCATTATCTTGAAGCAAAAATTTTCAAAGAAACCTTCAAAAACTTCTACCACGTGTGAATTGCACAGATGTTTTATTTTTGTTAAAAACTTTCTTTGCTAAAATGATGGGCAATTAATGTCAGTTTTTTAATAGATAGAGTGATTCAAGAGAAAGGTTTGTACGTATAACAGGCGGGCGAAGCCGCTGGCAAAAGCTAGTTAGTAATAATTTAATAATAAGTATATTATGACCATGTGTCGAGGTCTAAACTCAAATGAAGTTTGCGCACATTGACTATGCTTTTCTCCATTCTTAACTACCCTAATCCTCCTACTTATATTGTGTCTCACTTTCAATATCTATGTTCTTCTCATGCTAACAATCAGCGTTCCTCTTGCAATCTTCTTGTACTTTGTCCTTCTCAAACTTCTGACGTTTTCATTCTTCTTTCAAATTCAGTCCATTCTTCTTTGGAATGCGCTTCTTCTCGATATCAGGATGGATACCAGTCGGGTATGTATTTAAGCGGAAATTATAGAGTTATTTTCTTAATAAATAAAGTCGGCCCAAGACCTCTCTTCCTTGAACAAATCAAATCAAAAGTCATTTATTTAATTAGGCTGCGGATCAGCACTTTTTGAAAGTCAAAACTATATAAAACAGTCCCCCCAAAACGCCCAACCTTCACCACTTCCTAGTGCTTTCGCTGGGAAGAAGAAGTTGCGCAACAAACTCTCCAGCAGCACAGCTTCCTGTTAAGTTAGAAGAACTTGATTCTACACAATAGTATAGTAAGTAACAAACATTAAGAGACACAAACATTAAATTAAATAATTTGCCATATGTCAACCAGCCAACCCAATATATCAACAAATTAAATGAAAACTATACTATACTCAAGTAAAAAAATGTATAATTATATAAAATGTAAACATAGCATAATACCAAAATAAAAGCCTCATAAAGGGCGTGACTGCTTACATTTATGCAATGCTGAAATTGTACATATGGAAATATTATTCGAAATATGTATTGTGTTAACTTGAACAACATTTTGTATTTTTTTGTGGTCCAAGCGTCGCCAAGGATGAATCATATACCAAATGAAAGGGTACAATGTACTGTTAAAACAAGCAGAAGTGCATCAAAATCTGTCCGAGAGATTTCGAGAAATGATAGCTTATTTTTGTCTTAGAAGTTATTACTGATTTTTATTATTTTGTTTCATTGTCAATATTATTATGGTTTTTCCTTGGTATCTTTTATAGTTGAAAGTCATAACTTAATTAGAGTAACGATAAGTTTACTTTTAGTTATTAGGTATCGTTTTTTTTTTTGTTTCTTTGACGAATGTTACTATAGTTTTATCATCATAATTATTAATCGATCATCTATTATATAATTGCCACTCATAATTAATTAATAGGATTAATATGTATGTGGTTACTTTTTCCTCTTAAAAGCCATAAAATCCTTTCTATGAATCCCAGAATCGTTCATATATAGCTTGATATTTTAGAACACTCCAAAAAGACTCTTATTACGTTTCGTTATGACTCACAATAGGAAGCCCGTATTTGTCACTGTAGGTGAAACGAAACGGGACTAGACGCTATTAATTATTATTATTGCTCTTGCAAAGCCGATAAACGCACGTTAGGTTGCTGCGCCCACATAATGGTTAGGTATAGTGTGGTTCTTGAGTTTTGCTCGTCACCAAGAATCCATACATAGACCAGCAGAGGTTTTGGATTCAGTAATTATTGACGTCTGAAGCGAATCTTATACCTTTAAACGAGCAATTCTTGTATATATATATATATAATCTGAATCTCGGAAACGGCTCCAACGATTTTCATGAAATTTAGTATACAGGGGGTTTTAGAGGCGATAAATCGATCTAGCTAGGATTCATTTTGACCGAGCAAAGCTCGGTCAACCAGATATTGTAACTATTATATAAGTTATTTTTAATACACGCTTAAAAAAACATTTCTTGTTTTCTTTTATCTCTTGTTTGTTTTATAATGGCGAAGGAGGACCAAACCGAAAAGATGATCGATTAATAAACTATTAAAATACGTAATACCTACCTGTAGCAAAAAACAAACCGACAATGTAACAAAAATATATAATCTATCATTACTCGATGATGATGATGATAAATGATGATGATAAATAATGATGATTATAAGTATAAAGGAATGATTTTTAACTTTAAATAACAAGAAAAAACTATAATAATACTCGACAATAAAGCAAAATAAAAAATCCGTAGTATCTTCTGAGGCAAAAATAAGCTATCATTTCTCAAAATCTCTCGGACAGATTTTGATGCCCTTCTGCAAATTTAAACAGTACATTGTACCCTTCCATTTAGTATATGATTCATCCTTGGCGACGCATGGACCAACTCCCATACATTTTTGCCCACTGTCATTTTGAGTCGGCGCTGAAAAATCCAATGAACAAAGATCACTCAAAGCGCCGACTCATAATTTTAAGGTTTATTATTTTATGTTTTTCAGTTTTTTCGGCGGTTTAATTTTTTGTCAAAAAGTTTTTATTTTATAATTTTTTGTGACTTTAATGTACTTTTAATACTTGGCAAGGGTTTACCCTATCCAACAAAAAAAGAATTATCAAAATCGGACTAATCTGTATAAAGTTCTGCGTGGTTATACATTACAATCAGTGAGTGAACAATCAATCATCCCCTGTTTTCCGACCCTTAGAGTTCGATTTTGTTTTCTCAATTTATATGGGACCACCTAGGGAGTATACCCTTTCCAATAAAAAAAGAATTATCACAATCGGACGACTATGTAAAACGTTATGCGGGGTCATACATAAAAAAAAAAAACATAAAAAAAAATATACGCGTCGAATTGAGAACCTCCTCCGTTTTTTTTCGTCGGTTGAAAAATCATTCTATTCTGTGAATGAGTACCTAAACTATAAGGATTAAAATTGACATTTATTGCTATTTTAATTTGACAAATGATTGACTTTATTATTCTTAATTTAATAACTAGGTATGATTTATGTTCGAATTTAATATCTTCATTTATTTAATTAATGTTATCAATTACTTTGCATGCTAGGTTTAGCGAATTGTATTAGATACTGTAAAATAACCCGACCATCTGTAATGTACTACAATTCTTGCAAAATAAATTTCATTTCATTTCATTTCACATGTATTCTGTGAACCACATTAGGATTTTCACACAAAAATACAAAAAAAAAACAATACATTTTGGGGTGGCCTTAGAACTGAAACTCAATTTTTTTTTTTCATCAAACCCATTCGTGTGGGGTATCTATGGATAGGTCTTTAAAAATGATATGTTATAGATTCGTCATGTCTATCTGTCTGTCTGTCCGTGCGTATGTCACAGCCACTTTTTTCCAAAACTATAAGAGCTATGCTATTGAAACTTGGTAAGTAGATGTATTCTGTAAACTGCATTAAGATTTTTACACTAAAATAGAAAAAAAACAATAAATTTTGGGGTTCCCCATACATAGAACTGAAACTCAAATTTTTTTTTTCATCAAACCCACACGTGTGAATAGGTCTTCAAAAATGGTATTGAGGTTTGTAATATCATTTTTTTCTAAACTGAATAGTTTGCGCGAGAGACACTTCCAAAGTGGTAAAATGTGTGCCCCCCCCCCCCCCCCCCGTAACTTCTAAAATAAGAGAATGATAAAACTAAAAAAAATATATGATATAAATTACCATATAAACTACCACCGAAAATTGGTTTGGACGAGATCGAGTTAGTAGTTTTTTTTTAAAGCGTCATAAATCGTAAACCGCAATTTACCGTTCATTCAATCAGCTGAAATATAAAAATTAAAAAAAAAACATTTATTTTCATAAACATAAACCCTATGCATAAACCGAGAATACCTACAGGTTTGTACGGAACCCTCGGTGCGCGAGTCCGACTCGCACTTGGCCGGTTTTTTTGTTTTTGTGCTCACACCATAATATGCCTATATGTGACGACTTGTACTTGGCTTTCGAATGTCTATTGTTTCTTTTTTGTCTGTTTTAATTAGCTGTAAGTCCTCCATTTACTAAATAAATAAATAAAGATGCTGTATAAATTTGAGTTGAATCAATGTACTACTTTTTGAGATATTATGGCAGCAGTTTGTTTTTTCTTTTAATAATTCATAATAAATAAAAAATGGTCTTACCATCAATCTGCTATGCCTGGACCGTACAGTACACCTTCCTCTTCTTCAAAGTACTCACGCTTCACCACCCTTAGTTGACTGGTAGAGATTGCCTAAGACATTAAGTCTGCCTTTGTATGTACCTTATTTATGTGCGAGAAATTTAAATAAAACTAAGTGTTATAGTGATTCCCATTGAAGTGAGTGTAACATTATCCCTTATATTTTGCGACTATTACTTTTACCATATAAATCATATTTATACGTAGACGCTACCACCATCTGCTGTGGAATAGCGGAATTAGACAGATATCTCTAGTAATATCTGGAAGCTTCGACGCTACCTGTGAACTGTGGCAAAGAGTCGCGATTTTACGAAAAGTTACTCAATACTCAATACTCAATTCTTTATTGCATTCCATATGTTACATAGATGGTTAAAAATAAAATGGTACAAGATCAAATATGGACCCTGTCGGGCACGCAAAAATTAGGAGAGAGGAAGAGGGCTGAGTTACAATTTAATTAAATCAGTATTCTCATTTACTGTCTTTCATTTGGTATATAATTATATTGTATACATATTATTATTATGTTCGTGTAGATAGATATAACATATCAGTTGTTAATTACATATATTTGCACGAGATTACATTATTATTATTAAATTCTTACAAGTTTTCACTTTTATTATGTACTCAATTAGATTAATTATTATAAGTATAAATACCATATACATTTATTTTAATAAATTATGAGAATTATTTAAGTATTCATATTTTTATATTCTTTACTTAAGTATCTGTATTCAATATTTAATTTAATATTTTATGTACCTATATATTTTATTAATATTTATTTTATTTTATAATGTTTTGTATCAGAAAGAGTATTTTATTTTTCAATAGATTTATCATCTAGAAACTCCTTTACGGTGTAGTATGCCTTGGATTCAAGAAATCTTTTCAATTTATTTATAAATATATTTGTTTTGTTTTCTGCTCTAATATTATTTGGTAATTTGTTGTAAATTTTTATGGACATAATTAAAGGGCTGGTTGAGTGCATTTTGATTCGGGATTGAGGTTTGTTTATTTTGTTTTTGTTGTGTCTAAAGGTGTATCTTTTTTGTGTCTCTTCGCAAGTAGTGTAGAAATCTTGATGTTTTTTGACAAATTTACATAATTCTAAAATATATAAACAGGGAAGTGTGAGTATTTTATGTTTTTGGAAGTGTGGTTTGCAGCTATCTGTTTGTTCTATGTTTGTTATTATTCGAATTAACTTCTTTTGTAAAATAAATATGGTTTGTGAGTCTGTACTGTTACCCCAGAGCATGACCCCATAGCTGAGCCATGCCTGGGCATATGCATAGTAGGTAACAAGTGCAGTTTGTAGGTTAGTGGTTTTTTTAATTTCGCGTAAGGCATATGAGAATTTGGATAATTTTGCTCGTATTTTTTGTATGTGGGATTTCCAATTTATGTGGGTATCTATAGACAAACCGAGAAGAGTAAATTCATTCACTTGTTCTAGTTTTTTGTTATTGAACATAAAATTTAGTTTTAAAGGGGATTTCTGATGTGGATGGAAAGTAATTAGTTTAGTTTTAGTGAAATTAATTTCTAGATTATGATCTTCCATCCAGTTTGCAGCTGTAGAAAGAAGGGAGTTTAATTTGGCGTTTATATTTTCGTCGGTTCGGCATGAGGTAAGCAAAGAGATGTCGTCAGCAAATAATACACAAGGTCCGTTAATAGATTTAGGGAGGTCGTTAATGTAAATTAGAAACAAAAGGCAACCTATTACGCTACCTTGAGGAATTGATGCGTTAACTGTTTTCCTGTCCGATCTTATTTTAATTATTTCATTACTATTTTTATCGTAATATTCAATTTCTATTATTTGTTCCCTATCTTTTAGATATGAGGCAAACCATTTATGAGCTTTTCCTCGTATTCCTATTCCTTGTAACTTATCTAATAATATGTTAAATTTTACCTTGTCATAGGCTTTAGTCATATCTAGCAGCATACCTATGGCATAGTTTTTATCATTTATGATAGTTAGAGCCTCTTGTACGTATTTATAGACCGCTAACGTAGTAGACCTATTTTTACGGAAACCGTTTTGGCAGTCGTCAAGTATTTTGTACTTTTCGCAAAAAGAATAAACGCGGTCACACATAGCCTTCTCAAAGATTTTAGATGCAGTTGGTAACAGCGCGATAGGGCGATAATTGTTAGGGTCGGTTTTAGAATTTTTCTTATGTATGGGTTTTATCAGAGCGTGTTTGAGTAAATTTGGAAAAATTCCTTCTTCAAATGATTGGTTAACTAGTTTATAAAATGGTAGGGTCAGTTCATCTGCACATTTCTTAAGTAGAAATGGGGGAAGTTCGTCTAATCCAAAGCTCATTTTATTTCGTAGATTTTTTATTATTTTATTTATTTCATAAGGATCGACAGGGCTGAGAAACATAGTGTTTTCTGTGGGGCACACCACGGGAGCTCCCTTTGCCAATGAAGGTTTTTCCCCAATTGAAGCAAAGAAGTCGTTGAAAATATTAGCTACTTGTTTAGGTTCAGTTATCAAAATATTGTTTTTATGTAATTGTATGTTAGTTTTTTCGCTTTTTATTGATTTATTTGTTCTTTCGTTTATTATATTCCACATCGTTTTAACTTTATTTGTTGAATTTTTTATTTTGTTTATAAATTGTAGTTTTTTTGCTGTTTTAACAGATTGCTTTAGGGTTTTTTCATATTTTTTGTAATATTTTGATAATATGGGGTTGCTTGTTTTAGTGGTAAGTATTTTGAGTAGTCTTTTGTTTTTGCAGGATAATTTGATACCTTTTGTAAGCCAGTATTTTTTATATTTAGTTTTTATTTTTATTTGTTGCAAAGGAATACACTCGTTTAAAATTTTATCTAATGTATTATTAAACGCAGAGTAGTTTTCATCTATATTTTTATTTGATAATATTATTTCGTTCCAATTTTGTTTTTTTAATTCAGATTTGAAGTTTTCTATATTTTGGAAAGTATACAATCGTTTTTTTGTAATCCAGTTAGCTTTTTTATTATTTTCGCTAAGTATTTTCATGTGAAAAATGGTAGCACAGTGGTCGGAAAAACCTAATTCTTCTACGGTAGCTTTAGTGTTTCTATTATTAAAATTTGTAAAAATTAAGTCTAGACATGTTGAGGTAGTTTGTGAGGTACGTGTGGGGACTTTGATGTGTTGTATGAATTTATGTTCCAACATGAGGTCTAAGAACAGATTAGTTTTTAAGCAACTGTCTAAGACGTTTATATTTAGATCTCCTCCTATTATTACGTTATATTTTAAATATTTATTATTAATATAAAACAGCATTTCTTTTAATTGGCGAATAAATACTTCCTCCTCTCTTCTGTTCCAATAAATAGTAACTATAAGTACATTTTCCTTAGGTAATTCTATTGCACATAACTCTATACAATACTCAACAGACATATTACTAATATCACAAATTTCTTTGTATTCGAGATCATTTTGTAACAAGATACAGACGCCGCCGCCTCCTCGAGTACGGCGACAGTAGGATGCTGCCATTTTGTAGCCGCTGAACTGAAGATGACTCAGTTTTTCTGGTGATAGCCAAGTCTCACTTAGACATATAGCGTTATATATTGTTTTTTCATGGATGAAGGCTTCAAGTAGATGCTGTTTGTTATAGATGCTTTGTATGTTCTGGTATAGGATGTTAAAATGTTGTTCTGTGGTTTCGAAAGTTATGATTTTTATTAAATTCGTTGTTATTTGGTTTGTTGTATTGTGTAGTGAGGGTTTTTTCTTCGTTGTTTACTAATTGTTCGTTTGATATTATGTTGTTTTTACGGTATGTCGTCTCTGTCTCTCTGGTCATCTTTTCACTTATTGAAATCCGTTTTCCATCTATAAATAATTTATTATTACGTATTACTGCATATTGTCCATTTCTTCGTGCTCTTAGCATTTCCTCACGCAATAATTGTCTTTCCTTTCGTGCATTTTCATTTAAAAATTCTGAGACATGTATGTTGGTTCCTTGAAAGTAGTGGCTGTTCTCGACAATATATCTAGTCATTTTTTTGCTTAGAAGCTCAACAATTAGGGGTCTGCTTTTCGTGGTAAGTCTTCCTATACGTTTTGTTTCTTCTATGTATCCAGTAAGGTTTACTTGCAGTATTTCATAAAACATTTCAATCAATCTGTTGTGAAGTTCATTTTCAGACTCATTGTAGAATTCGGAGAAGCCATATATTACTATTTTCTTGTAGTCGTTCTCTGTTTCCTTAACTTCTTTAGTTGGTGGTAGAAATTTCATACTTTTTATTTCATTTTTCAGTGCTTCATTTTCATAACTTAGCTTTTCAATTTTTTTGTTTATTTCTTCTAGTTCCTGAGTTTTTTTATCGTTTTGTTTATATAAGAAATCAGTTTTTCCTTCAATATCCTGTTTGAGTTTGGTAATTGCTTTATTTATTTCAACTTCAATTGTATTTTGGAGTTCTGATATTATACATTTATTGTTTTCCTTTAGACGCTGTATTATAATTTCGCTCAGATTTTCTAGTGAGATGGTCGGTGATATACCCGCGTTCATATTGGCGTTAATATCTGAATCTTCTTGGTGCATAGTATTACCGAGTAGGCATGAGTCATCCGGTATTGAGCTGTCGTTGAAAATTGTAGTTTTCTTTCTAATGGTGACGTTATTGTTGTTAGTATTTTCCAGGGGGGAAATTGGGGGATTGGTTTTTTTGTAGTCTTGAAGTCTTAAAGGTGTGTTTATATTCCCTGTTTTTGGAGCCTTGCAGCGGCATGCCTGGCATTGCCATGTTTTTTTATGCTCTGGCGTCATGCTCTTGAAGAGATCAATGGTTATGTTCGAACATTGTAGATCATATTTATCCTGACAGTGGTGACAAACAAGCGTTTCCATATCTGGTGGGGTTTGTTTACATCCTGCACACACAGTCATAGATGTCATCTGGATTTTTTATGATAGCGCCCTCTAGTGTGTAATGTACGAACTCAATGAGTATCGTAGTTGGGTGTTGATAGACGATCGAAAACGAGCGATAGTGCTTTCGTTATTTGTCGCTAGATGGAGCTGTTACAAATGCAGAATGTTTTGCACTTTCTATTGCTTTTCAATATTTATCCACTTAGGTATTCAATGTCTGTTTCTTACCTTTTTGGGATGCACAGCAATTTGTTTCCTTTTTAATTTTCAATGTAGCGGGAATTATTTTCACTTAAACAACTTTTTCCAACAAATACGGAGTACAAATTTGAATGTTGGTCGTTAGCGTTGACACAGTTTTTATATTAGGTATTTCTTCACTTTACTTGTTAGATTTTAATAAACTATAACTTCTGTCTCTGTTTTGCTCTTATTTTTCCACTTTTAATTACTTTTTATTGTGATAAAAGCACTATTTCCATTTTTAAGAATAAAAATACACAGAGCTAATGTTTACTTGCGCACTGCAGCGCCCTCTCTTCCAGTTCTACGACGCATATAAATAGCGGATTGTTGGATTGGAGGGACAGTTCGGTTACGAATGCAATCGAATGCGATTCAAGTGATATAGTGAAGTTTAAGCGATATAAGTGATTCCGTTTAACGTTATAATTATTGCGGTATTTGTGTTTAGTTTATTAAACTGTGTGTTTTGTTTAAATTGGTTTTAATTAATTTCTCCCGAACCCCAACTCGTAACGCTATCATTACGAGAAAAGTCACGATAGCGCCAAACATTACTTTCTACACCAGTTATTTTACTGATTTATTTCCAGTGCACCACACTTACGCACTACATAAGTGCACATTACCTAATATGTGTGGAGATGATTTTTACAATTCTCACGATTCTGTGTAATGTCAAAGTCAATTTATTGTTTGCTATGCCAGTAAGTACTGAATTGCAGTTTATTTAAAAAAGATAAAAACAATCATGCGATTTGTTTATTATTATAATCTTTTTTTTTATTACCTTACGCTGTCCCACTGCTGAGCAAAGGCCTCCCCCAAATCCTTCCAGGCATCTTTTTCCAGTTACTTACTTTCCGTTATTAAAAATTATAAACTTTTGAGAAACATTATAACATAAAATGAATAGATTCCAGATAGGTGAGCACAGGTTTGTAACTGTGCAATCACACGTGCAATGGACTGCGGCCGCGAGTTTAATATTAAACGCGCATTAGTGACAAATAGCTAGGCGCCACGACCCGCGACGACCCGCGGCCGCGGCGCGCGGTGTCTCGCGCCACTTCCATGCGCCGCCGCACTTTTACTGACGCTCTCATTATTCAGCCGCGAATGAATTTTACTACGAATTTGTTTCCACCAACATTGTTGTTTATTTAAATACTCGCGTTTAACTAACACGCGTTATCCGTTCTATACAACTTTATACTTATCGACTAAATGCTGTTGTAGATTTGTGTCAAATGTAATTTTAGCTGTGTCAATATAACTCCAGTAGCTGACTCGAACTCTACTACATGGGAATTAAACATAACCGGCGAAATATGACTATAAGTACTATAGAATGGAATACAGTCTATGATTAATTTAACCATTCAAAATTGAGCTTATTTAAGCTCAATTTTGAATGGTTAAATTAATCATAGACTACGGTCTTCGACGGTCTTTTATTTAAAAGACCGTATGGATATTGTTTGAGAGCCACTCAATTGAGCGGACAATTGAAACAGCCTATATACTAGAATTGGAGCAGTTCATTATATTAAGTGTGTACAGACCTCCTTCAGGATTGTATGATTGTTTTGAAAGGGTTATAGATGAAGTGTAAATAAAATTATAACCCAAGTAGACACATCCAAATTCCTAGGATTAACGATTGACGAAAAATTGGACTGGAAAGACCACACGGTGGAGTTAACTAAACGTATTAGCAGATCAGCCTATGCCCTATTTAAACTGACCCCGGTGATTAACGTCGATGCTATAATCACAGCATGTCATAATCTGGTGAGTTCAGTGTTGAGGTATGGTGTAATGTTCTGGGGTAACTCAAACAATAGACAGTTAGTTTTCAAAGCACAAAAAAGGTGCATTAGGTCAATGTTCAGACTCCACAGCTCAGATTCCTGTAAACCGTTCTTTATTAAACACAAATTATTGACATTTCCTTGCCTATATATTTTTGAGATAGCTGTATTTGTCATTACCAATCCAGACCTTTTTACTAAAATATCATTTTATCACCAAAGAACTTGGCCACAGAACCATAACTTGTGCGTAAAAAGGTCTCATAGAGCATTGATGCAAAAAAGTGTCTTATGTATGGCACCAATCATATACAACCACATACCTACTTCAATTAAAGAATTAAATATAAACCTATTTAAGAAAAAGCTTAAATCTTTACTGATTAGTAAAGCATATTGCAGCGTTTCGGAATTTTTGACTGACAAAATGCATTGACTGTTTTTGACTTTAGTTGGTACTCAATGACCTGGTATATTATTTAAATTCAAGTTCAACTAACATTTTAATTCGTATAATTACTCTCTTCTCGCTCTTTGTTTAACTTCATTTGAATATTGACATAGTAAACATTCTTTCTTTTCTTTTTTTGACATGCATTATTTTCATATTTTTTATATTTGGATAAATCAATTAATAAGTTTGAATAATGTAATGCTATTATCAATTTTTTAGTTTATTGACTTCAAGAATATTTGTACGCCTTTTGGTATAACATAGCGCGCCTGTATCTTTTATTCATAACAACTATTTTACTGTACCTGTGTTAACAAATGATCAAATGATTATGATTATGATAAGTGTTGCACGAAACTGTAATTCGCACAAGTGTATCATCACTTGTGTAAAGTGAAGCGCCTGTCTGGGTTCGAACCTACGACGTTCGACTCGTAAGCCGCGGCTGTCGCCACTGCGCTACCACTGATCTTGCCACTGCTAGTAATGTTCATAGCGCGATGTTGTATGCTATTTTTAACCGACATCAAAAAAATGACGAGGTTCTCAATTCGACTATATTTTTTTTTTTAATGTTTGTTACCACAGAACTTTTGACTGGGTGAACCGATTTTGATGATTATTTTTTCATTTGAAAGTTGATGCTTCTCGTGTGGTCCCATTATTCGTCCATTTTTAATTTGGTTCAATTCTGACAACGGCATCCATGAGAAAATCATATAGGTCTTAAATTTGCATTAAGTATGTGCGTGAAAAATGGACGAATAACGCGATTAGATTAGTGCGAGTAGTACATACCATAACTAAAAAGTTAAAAAATTAAAAACTTTAGCAACAACCGACTTCTTTCTTCTTCGACTATCCTTCACATTGTAGTGTTTTCAAGGAAGTCGGTTGTTATTTTTTTGAAATATTTTTTTGTTATACATACACACATTTCGGCCAAAATTCAGACAGCATTTACGTTTTAAAAAAAAGCAAACTGTTCAAATTATAATCCTAGTTCCACACACTCCCTGAGAAACAGATTTAAAGAGCTTAATATATTGTTAGAAACTCTTTCTTCGATAGTCGGATTTCCGGAATATATTATTCATTATTTTTAGATATTTAATCTGATCAATCATAGACATTCATTTTGTTTAAATTATTATCTGTATTTGAATTTACTAACAATATTTTTAAGTATTGTTATTAAAATTTAAATGCTACTGTTTACATTAATAATAAAATACAAGTGTTATCGCACGCACTACTTCCGGTTGTACCATCACGTTTTATTTTAAATGTCAACCTAGGCTGTTTCCGGTAAAAGACAACATGCGGTGGGAAGTAGTGCGCACGATCGTTAGGCAGTCGACGTCGAACGGTTGAAGTGAAAACAAGAGTATTTTGTTGTGTTGAAGTGATTTTGTTAAAACTTAATAAATATTGTGAAGTGATATCCTGACAAACTGTTTTAATTTCCCTGGACTGTTATAGTTCAGAAGTTGGATATAATCGGGATAGCGATCAATAATCGCCCTCGGTGAAGGACTGAACGCCCATAAAAGGTAAGGGAATTGCTTCTCTTTACTTAACAATGGCTCAAAATGAAAATAACATTTGATTGCTGGTGTATGAGTGATTAGTAGCATTTTAGCTGAACTGGTTATAAATGTATATTTTTTTTTTCCTCTTCTCTTTTGTCTAATATTTAAAGATACTTAAAATATTAGAAATATTGGTAGGATTATCTTGGGTAAATATTAAATTAAAGAACATTAACTTTTTGTAATTCATATATTTCTAGCAATCATGACTCGCAAAAGAAAGTCTCGACAAAATACAAGGGAGTCATATGACTCTTCAGCAAGTGGCTCTGAGCCTGCTGTGCGGAGACGTCGCAAGACTCGCCACAACCGCAACGAGTCTAGTGAATCGAGAACGAGCGAGTCCAGAGATCGCAGCAGTCCTGGTTCAAGGCGCCGTGGTGCAACGCGTGATGCAATGCGTCATGCAACGCGTGAAGCTACGCGTCATGCATCGCGTGATGCTACGCTTGATGCGCCGCGGGTGCGTGATGCGTCACGATCGCGCCATGCTTCACGGATGCGTGATGCGATGCAAGCTGCGACGCGTGATGCGTCGCGTGATGGGACGCGTGATGCGTCTCGATCGCGTGATGCGTTGCGGGTGCGTCATGTGTCGCGATCGCACCGTGCTTCTCGGATGCGTGATGCAGCGCGGTCTGCGTCACGTGATGGGGCGCGTCATGCGTCGCGTGATGCGTCGCGTGATGGAGCGCGTCATGCATCGCGTGATGAGTCGCGTGATGCGTCGCGGATACGTGATGCGACGCAAGCTGCAACGCGTGATGCGTCGCGTGATGGGACGCGTGATGCGTCGCGGATGCGTGATGCGGCGCGTGATGTGCCGCGTGATGCGTCGCGGATGCGTGATGCGACGCAAGCTGCGACGCGTGATGCGTCGTGGATGCGGTCTGCAGCGCGTGATGCGTCGCGTGATGGGACGCCTGTTGGGGCGTATGGCGCGTCGCAATTGCGTGATGCATCGTGGGTGCGTGAAGCGACACCGAGTGCGACGCGTGATGGGGCGCATGGCTCGTCGCGATCACGTGATGCTCCAGGGATGCTTGATGCGCCGCGGTTGTGCGATGTGTCACCAAGTCGGGAGGTGGCTCACGGTCGCGACGCATCGTGCAATCGTGACATGCCGCGAAGACATAGTCAAGACACAGCGAAAGCATCTCGTTCGGAAACTACACCAGCAGCAGTGGTGAGTCCTTTTGATTCTATTAGAGACACAGATACTAATACTAAAATTTTAGTTTCGGCTCTTAAAGAGTTCATGCAGACCATGAAAGCAGACGGGGGTAGTGAACGTTTTCCGGTTTTGAATGTGATACCAGAATTTGATCCCAGTAAACGGACTCAAACAATAGAAACATGGATAAGTAAAGTTAACGAATGTGCTCAGATTTATAATTGGACCGAAAGGCAGACCGTTCACTATGCTCTTCCTAAATTAGCGGGATTGGCTCTGAAATGGTATCAGGGCCTACCTAGCCTTCTGTTTTCATGGGCTGAATGGCAGAGCAAATTAAAATTGGCATTTCCAAGTGACCAGAACTATGGTCAGCTATTAACGGAAATGCTTGCTTGTAGGGCTGATTTTGGCGAATCTTTAGAAGAATATTTTTACCAAAAGGTTGTTTTATTGAATCGCTGTAATATACATGGTAAAAATGCAATAGACTGTATCTTGTTTGGAATTGAGGACAGGTCTGTCAGAACAAGTGCAGAAGCCACACAGTTCACGGAACCTGATAAATTATTAGTTTATCTCAGAAATATAAGAATTACGAAGAAGTTTAACAAGCCAAATTCATCCCTGCGGGCGAGCAACGCTGATAGCAAACAATCAAAGACATTAAAAGCAGCTCAAAATGATCATGATAATAGGAACAACAGGAACTATAGGCTTACAAAATGCTACAATTGTGGTGAAGAGGGACACCCATATTTCAAATGCAAACTACCAATCAAGCGTTGTGATAAATGTCATCAGGTAGGGCACTTAGCTGTGAGTTGTCCGGGCACTAAAGAATCTACTAATAATAAAACAGTTTTAAGAATTTCAAAAGAACCGGATAGTGACTCCAAATATTTTAAAACCGCCATCGTGAATGGTCTGAATTTTGATTGTTTCATTGACTTCGGAAGTCAATGTTCTATGCTGCAAGAATCTGCGGCTAAAAAATTAGTTAACTCGTGGTCGGAATCAGAACTACCTGTATTGAGAGGCTTTGGGGACAGCGTTGTCAATTGCTTAGGTAAATGCAGTGTTGAAGTAAAAGTAGATTCAGTCACTGCTAAGGTAGAAACTCTTATAGTTCCTGATAAATTATTACAAGTTCCTTTACTACTAGGACAGACATTCACAGAACAAGAACATATTGTGGTTCTAAAAACTAATAACCAGCTTAAGATAACCACGAATATAACTAAAAACGTATTGGTGTACGTTGATAACTCGCTTATTATACAGGGGTATACCCCAGTCAGTATTTATACTAAACCGAGATATTCAGGAGACTTATTTGTTGAACCTAGTTTTTGTCAGGATACTTATAAACAATATGAGATTATTCAAAGTGTGGTACAAGTGAGTAACGGACAGGGAACGATTGTTGTTAAGGGCTTAAACTCTGGGTTCAAATTACTGAAAGACACTTTACTGCTTCGGGCCCTTCCTTTAAGTGAAGTACAAACACTAAATATTGGCAGAATAGAACACTGTCCAGATAATACAGTAACACCCCAAATTAAAGCTTGCATGATACAGGTGGATGACAATATTGGATCTGATCACAGAACCAAATTAACTGAGTTGCTAAATGAGTATAGGGACTGTTTTGCCTTTTCGGTTAAAGAATTAGGGTGTATAAGTGGTACAGAAATGAACATAAACCTTAGTGATACCACGCCTGTGGTGTACAGACCTTATCGATTATCCCATTCAGAAAGGCACGTTGTTCGTGAAATGATAAAAGACTTGAGTGACTCTGGAATAATTAGACAGTCATCATCAAATTATGCATCCCCAATCGTATTAGTGCGCAAAAAGACCGGTGACTATCGTCTTTGCATTGACTTTAGGGCACTAAACAAAAAAACCGTCAAAGAACACTATCCTCTACCCCGTATAGATGATCAGTTAGATAATCTGTCAGGTCATAGATATTTTACTTCCCTCGATCTCGCATCCGGGTATTATCAAATTCCAATGGCAGAATCGGCAAAGCATTTGACAGCTTTTGTGACCCCAGATGGTCATTATGAATTTAACCGCATGCCATTTGGGCTAGTTAATGCACCGTCAACATTTCAAAGAGCTGTTAATAGTGTTTTGGGGAACGCGAGATTCAAGGAGGCGTTTGCTTACATGGATGACGTAATTATACCATCCAGAACAATAGGAGAAGGGTTGCAAAGACTACAGGATATACTGAGCCTTTTCCGATCTTCCGGCATCACACTAAATTTATCAAAATGTAATTTTCTGAAACAATCCATAGATTATTTAGGTTTTGAAGTTAGCGAGTTCGGAGTAAAACCAGGCAAAAAGAAAACTGAAGCTGTGGATCAATTTCCCAGACCAACAGACCAACATAAAATTAGGCAGTTTGTGGGATTAGCGAGTTTCTTTCGAAAATTTATAAGAGGTTTTTCAATTATCGCAAAACCACTAACACAACTTTTAAAAAAGGAGTCTAAATGGCATTGGGGAGACGCAGAAGAATCTGCATTTTTAAACCTAAAAACAGAACTAGTTAAACGACCCATTCTCTCATTTTATAATCCCGAATTCGAAACACAGTTGCATACAGACGCGTCTAAAGTTGGGGTTGCTGGAATCTTGATGCAGAGGCCAAATAAAGAGGTTTCTTTTAGTGCCGTAGCATTTTACAGTAGACAGACATCCCCTGAAGAAGCCAAATTCACGTCTTATGACTTAGAAACGCTGGCTGTAGTGACGTCGCTTCAGAGATTTAGAGTGTATTTGTTAGGGATTAATTTCACAATTGTTACCGACTGCAATTCTCTCCGTGCAACCTTTGAAAAGAGGGACATACTGCCAAGAGTTGCAAGATGGTGGAGCACCATACAAGAATTCGACTTTCAAATAATTTATAAACCAGGCACAGGTATGGCTCATGTAGATGCTCTGAGCCGAAATCCCATTTCATCAGAAATAATAGAGTTACAAGTAAGACGAATTGATACAGATTGGGTAGCCACGGTACAACAAAATGATCCTGAGTTGCAAAGAATTGTTGCTATATTAAATGATAAAGAAAATAGCAATATTATTGAAATTAAAAATAATTTTGTTGTTAAAAGGGGACTATTATACAGGAAAACAGATACTGGTGATCGTTGGGTTGTACCGAAAGGCGTACGATGGCAAATTTTGAAGTCAAACCATGATGAAATTGGACATTTCGGTCTTGATAAAACATTAGAAATAATTAAAAATAATTACTGGTTTGCTAAGATGAAACGATTCACTAAAAAGTATGTTCAGTCGTGTTTAGAATGTGCCCACTCTAAAATACCAACTGGGAAAAAGTCAGGCAAATTGCATCCCATTGAGAAGGTTGAACAACCATTCCACACTGTACATATTGATCATTTAGGTCCTTTTGTTCGAAGTAAGCACAAAAATGCATACCTATTATTAATTGTTGACGCTTTTACGAAGTTTGTGATAATTGTTCCCGTTAAAAGTACCAAGTCTGTCCATTCCATCAGAGCTATTAAAAACTATTTTCACACATTTAGTGTTCCAAAACGTGTTATTTCCGATAGAGGTACGTCATTCACTTCTAAAAGTTTTCAAGATTACTTAAGTTCGTTAGGTATTAAACATGTAATGAACGCTGTAGCGACTCCGAGGGCCAATGGCCAAGTCGAGAGATACAATCGAACTGTTTTAACAGCATTAACAGCTACAAATTATGGCAAATCCGAAAATAAATGGGATGAACATATTTCAGAAATTCAGTGGGGACTTAATAATACACTAAACAAAGGTACCGGGAAAAGCCCTGCTCAGGCACTGTTTGGTCTTAATTTAGTGAGTACCTCAAATGCGTTATTACAGCTTAATGTTACAAATGACACAGAAAATTTAGCCACTTCGTTAGAGAACACTAGAAAAGAAATTTCAGAACATATTAAAGAAAATCAAAACAAACAAAAGGAACGTTTCGATAAAGCTAGGAAAGAAGTCAATTATAAGATAGGAGAACTTGTAAGGGTAGAAAGAGATGTTCCATCAGTAGGACAAAGTAGGAAATTAGTTCCTAAACTTAGAGGTCCGTATCGTATTGCAGAAGTTCTTGATAATGACCGATATGTAATTGAAGATACACCACTATCTAAAAAGGGAAATAGAAGATTTAGTGGTATCTTTTCAGTAGATAAAATTCACCCTTGGGTAGTTTTCAATAGATCGGATTCAGAGTCTGAGGTGCCTGAAAATGACAACACAGACTAATTTTAGATTGATTGGTAATGATGCAACTATATTAAAGTTAAGTCTATTACCTCGTCTGAGAATATGTCTGAGGTCTCAGCTAAGAGAGATATTAAGGATATGTATGAGGCCTTGATATCTTAAGTTAAGTATGTATATGGTGTCTGTGGCTTATCTGAGAATATGTCTGAGGTCTCAGCTAAGACAGGTGTTAAGAATATGTTTGAGGTCTTAACATCTTAAGTTAAGTGGCTTACCTGGGAATATGTCTGAGGTCCCAGCTAAGACAGGTGTTAAGGATATGTCTGAGGCCTTAACATCTTAAGTTAAGTGGCTTATTTGGGAATATGTCTGAGGTCCCAGCTAAAACAGGTGTTAAGGATATGTCTGAGGCCTTAACATCTTAAATTAAGTGGCTTATCTGAGAATGTGTCTGAGGTCTCAGCTAAGACAGGTGTTAAGGATATGTCTGAGGCCTTAACATCTTAAATTAAGTGGCTTATCTGAGAATGTGTCTGAGGTCTCGGCTAAGACAGGTGTTAAGGATATGTCTGAGGCCTTAACACCTTAAGTTAAGTAACTTATTTGAGAATAAGTAGCAGGTCTTACTTAGCTAAGATAGAGAGGTGTTAAGAATATGATGAGCCGTTAATATCTCAATTATAGTCTAAAGTTTGGGTAGACTTAAGAAAATACACAACTAAGCTGAGTACATTTTACTATCTAATTACGTTATTTAGTTATTTTTATTATTTTTTTTTTGTATGAGAAATAACTTTCCCGGGACGGAAAATGTATCAGGAAAGGCCGACTGTTAGAAACTCTTTCTTCGATAGTCGGATTTCCGGAATATATTATTCATTATTTTTAGATATTTAATCTGATCAATCATAGACATTCATTTTGTTTAAATTATTATCTGTATTTGAATTTACTAACAATATTTTTAAGTATTGTTATTAAAATTTAAATGCTACTGTTTACATTAATAATAAAATACAAGTGTTATCGCACGCACTACTTCCGGTTGTACCATCACGTTTTATTTTAAATGTCAATGTTAATAAAACGGGAGTCAGGTGTTGTAGGCGGGGGTGACGGTGTTCCCTTGACGAAAGAGTGAAATTAAACCAGTCAGAATGTCGTAATAATTGAGTATATTTGGCACACATAAAATTACACAGAAATCACTACAAATGGTTGTAAAAGAGTACACAGCACACAATATAAAATACAATCAGAATAAGCAGTACACATAATTAAATCCTAGCTATATTACACTTGAAGACTGCCTAACTAGATATAGGGTACATCGCGACTAAGCAGTGGACAGCGGAGCCACTTACTTCACAAACACTACGTGGTAACTTGATGATTCATGTAAACTCGTAACAATACTAATCCAAAAATAGACGCTCGGCCCTTTTATAACTTTTGTTGCCTACCGCAAGTAGCGTATACATTTCTTTACTTTGATTAGCCGCTCCGCCAATTGAGAGCGAGAAAAATGGACTTTCCCTGAGGTGCAGGTTTCGACTTGTCGAGAATTTCAAAACACGTGTAAGCGAGTTCAAGGTTTCTGCTTTCTTATTGGATTAACAATGTGGCTCGTCCTATTGGACATACGCTACTTTCAAAATCGTGTACGAACTACGTAAGATATTTTAGGTATATTCATACCTACTCACAGCTAATTAGTGCTTTACAATAAATGAGTTAGGTAACTATAAGCTAATTAGTTTTATACAAACATAACACAGGCATTACAGACTAATTAGATTCCAACAGGTTATTGTTACAGGTAATTGCAGGTTAATTAGAATTCAAAAGGTCAAGACAATGGTAATACAGCTGATTATAAACATACATCGGTATTTACTTAAGTATCTTCATGGAAATCTACTACTTTTATTAAAGAACAGTATAGGTATTTGTTTAGGTATTTTACAGAGGCTATACCGGAGTTACCGAATACAATAGCGAGGAGATATTAATGTTAAAAGTTAGTTAGTCTCATAGGGCGTCGCCCAAAACAATAAAGAAACATAAATACTAACTATAGCTTGTTTTATTGAGCTTCGCCTACATTCCACCCCCTGTAACAGGGTTCAACCGACTTACAATTCTTGGTCTGTGGGAAGCACAATAATCTTCGCTACGGGTCGACGTAGGACCCCATTTACAGTCTTAACATCTACTACACGGATAATACCATCGTGTCCATGATACACAGCTTTGATGAGACCTTTGGTCCACGCACTTCGCGGTCTATTATTGTCCACAATCACTACTACGTCACTGATACGTACGTTCGGCACATTGTTTAACCACTTTTCCCGACGTTGGAGCGTAGGCAGGTACTCTCGCAGCCAGCGCCGCCAGAACATGTCGGCGAGCGCGTTCACGCGCCGCCACTGCCGGCGAGAGTCGATGTCTTCGGCGTCGCTCGATGCAAACGGAGTACTCCCGGACGCAGTGCCCAGGAGTAGATGGTTCGGCGTCAGGACCACGGGCTGGTCGTGGTCGTCGTTCACGTAGCTCAGTGGCCGGCTGTTTACGATCAGCTCGGCTTCGGTGAGGAGGGTGTAGAGGACCTCCTCACGAGGGGCACGCTCCTTGAGCGTACTGCGAAGTGCGTTCTTCACGGATCTCACCAGGCGCTCCCAGCAGCCACCCATGTGTGGGGCCGCCGGGGGATTGAAGTGCCATTCGATGCCACGGTGAATGGCCTCGGCCCTTATCTGACCTTGGTTGAGGTCTTTCAGGGCTGCTCGAAGCTCGGTATTGGCCCCGATGAAGTTGGTACCCTGGTCAGAGTACAGATGTGCTGGTTGCCCGCGGCGCGCTATGAGGCGCCGCAAGGCTAGTATGGCGGAGTCGGCGCTTAGGGAAGCGGCCAACTCAAGGTGGACGGCGCGTGTAGTGAGGCAGGTGAATAGGACACCCCACCTCTTCTCGCGCCGTCGCCCGATTGCGACCTCCATCGGGCCGAAGTAGTCCACCCCCACTCGCACAAAGGCTCGTCTGGATGGTTCCAGCCTTGCGAGCGGCAGGTCACCCATCTTCGGTGGCGCGGGCTTGGCTCGGCAGACGCGACAGAGTTGGCAGTTGGCAACCACTGTCTTCACTGAGGTTCTGATTTTAGTGACCCAGTATTTTTCCCGTAGATTGTTGACGACGGTCTCGTGGTTGGCGTGCAGAGCCATCGCATGGTAATGAGCGATTAGCTTTCTTGTCAGAGGATGGCGGCCCTCCAGGATAATAGGGTGCCGCTCGCCAAACGTGAGCACCTCACAGGCACTCAGGCGCCCTCTCACTCGTAGCAACCCGTCGTCGGCTAGCATGGGGTCGAGAGCCTTGATGCTGCTGCTGCTGGGAACGGGCAGGCCTTTAAGGATGGTGGCCCGCTCGCTTTGAAAGCTTTCTTCTTGACACAGCCTCAACAGGCTGTTGTGAGCATCTTCTAGGTCTCGCTGACACAGCTCCGTAGTCGACCGACGTTTACGACATCGGCCGCTGAAGATGAGCACGCGCGCCATGACACGCTGAATGCGCGTCCACGATGAGTAGCGCTCGTACTCTAGGAGTGGTGCCGCCGGTGCTGCCGCGGCGTGGACCCGCTGGATGCGCTCAAGGTCCGCTTCCGACGCCTCAGCCTCGGGACACGCAGGCCACAGCTCCTGTGGGTTACATAGAAACGAGGGGCCCGAGAGCCACTCCGCGTGGTCATCGGGCCAACACAACCTGGTGGCCTTATCAGCTGGGTTATCCTGTGAAGGTACCCAGCGCCAGTTGCCTCTGTCTGACAGCCTATCTATTTCGGCTAGTCTGTGCGAGACGAATCGTTGAAATTCCTGTGCATCGGAGTTTATCCATTTTAATACAGTCTTGCTGTCGGTCCAAAGGAATTTCTTTTCGATTCGTATACCTAACTCTTTGTGGGCAGTGTCTGCTATACGACAGGCTAACACGGCTGCTTGTAACTCTAGCCTGGGAATGGATACTACTTTTTGTGGAGCTACTCGCGCTTTCCCTAGTAACATAACCGATTCCCTCTTTCCTTCAGAGTTAGAGCCCACTAGGTATACTACTGCGGCGTAAGCAAGCTCGCTGGCGTCCCCGAACGCGTGTAATTCTAAATTATCGAGTTTTAACCCGTACCACCGCGGTATTTTTAATTCGTTTAAGCGGTATAAATTATGGAGCCAATTAAACCATACTTTGGCGTCCTTTTCTTTTAAGGGTTCGTCCCATTGTATTCCCGACTTCCATATTCGTTGCATTAATATGCGTGATTGAATTACACACGGGTATAGGAAACCTAGCGGGTCGTAAATAGACATTATCATACTAAGAAATTGTCTTTTAGTGGGCACTAAGCTACCATTTATAATTTCCGGTGGTAGTCTCTTAAATGACAGATCAAAACCTAACTCGTCGTCTTTAGGTGACCATATTAAACCTAGGGTCCTCTCTACTGAGCCTGTTCCCTTCTCAAGGGCTACCTTATCAGGCATTTCTATTTTCAGCCTTTCCCTTAGCTCCGATGAGTTAGTGACCCACCCCCGGATAATGAATCCACCGGATGCATGTATTCGTGTCACTTCCTCTATTAACGTGTTAGCCTTCTCCTCGGTCCAAGCACTATCTAGATAGTCGTCCATATAGTGCCTAGATTTAATGGCTTCCACAGCTTCGGGATAAACATCAATGAAATCATCGGCATTTTTGTTGAGTATATATATTGCCGTAGTAGGGGACGAGGCTGCACCAAATATCATGGAATTCATCGCGTATGTATCTGGTTCTTTATGGTGATCCGCGCCTCTCCATAAAAATAATTGCGCGCCTTGATCTTCTGCCCTTATTTTTACTCGTAAGAACATATCAGCGATATCCCCTGAAAACGCGACGGGGCCTATCCTGAACTTAATTAAAATACCTAGCAAAGAATTCAGTAAGTCAGGTCCGGTTAGCAGATTATCATTTAAACACGTCCCATGAGACGTAGCGGCTGCGTCGAACACGAGACGTAGCTTGCCCGGTTTGTTCGGGTTAACGACTCCGAAATGCGGTAAGTACCAAACCGGCGAGCTGTCTATGTTACCGTCTACTTTACGCGCGTAACCTTCGTCTACTAACCTACCTATCTGAGCTGAATATTGCTCAGCGAAACTAGTGTCTTTACGCATACGTTTCTCTATGCCGTACAGCCTTTGCCTGGCCTGATTATAATTATCAGGTAACTGAATATTGTCATGTTTCCACAACAAACCGACCTCCCATTGTGACTGGTCAGGGATACGATGGCTAGTGCTGTCTAACACGGCTAATGCCCTTTCGACATCTTTATGTTTACGTAAATTCTCTGAAATACCTATCGCTTCTAGCTCAAACTGTGATTTAACTAGATTATGTAAATCAGGAAGGGAAACGGTCATGCAACTAACACATTCTTTACTATTATTATTGTTATTAATATTAAATGGTCCATGTATGACCCAACCTAACTTAGTGAGTGAGGCAACTGGCTTACCGGATTTTCCTTGGCGGATGTCCTGACTGACGAGCAGCTCCCAGTTGTCCTGTCCGAGAAGCAGCAGCGGTTTGGCTCCCCTCATCTCTACGCAACCCAAGTCGCGTAGGTGCGCGTTGTCGTCGATCACTGTGGCGGTCACTGTTTGCGTTGGTAGGTTAATGTCCACTATTGTCCGACACGTAATGTTATGGCACTGACCGTTAGGTCCTTTTACGCGCACTTGTACCACTCGCGACGTTGAGTCTGTTACTCCGTAGCCACCCGCGGTTTTTAAGGAGAGAGGAACACATGGGCCCACTAAGTCTGTGGCGAGCGAGCTGTCGATGAGTGACACGGTCGCACCATCGTCCAGTAGTGCGTAACACTGATTATCGTCACTGTTTCCATCGCTGACCGTTACTGGCATAATTTTCAGTAGTGCCGTAGCTCGCCACTCGCCTATATTTGTGACGCTTTCCGTCTTACTTTCTGGCGGCGTAGCCACCTTTTCTTTCGGCTGCTTATCCGCGTGTAACAGCAGGTGATGTCCGAACCCGCACTTCTTGCATCTACTCGCACGGCAAAACCTCTTGGGATGTTTACTCACGAGACATTTGAAGCATGTGTTCTTCTCCTTTATCGTGTCCCAACGCTGTTGAACGGTAAGCTTTTTGAACTGGTCACACTCTTCTATGTTGTGCTTTCGTTGACATATAACGCATTCTTCAGGAGCGGCAGACTCGTCGCTCTGCGTGTTCACTCGTTGCGTCAACGGAGGCCTGCTCGCGGCCGAGCGCGCGGCGTTGGCTGGCCGGGACTGACCGGCGCCGCCATACTTCTGCTGTTGCTTGGCAGGGGGCTTCGATGGACCGGGCTCAAACATACTCGCCTGAGTGTAGTACGACGTTGAGCGTGTCAAGTGTATCAGAAAATGTGATAATATTTCTAGATTTGGAGACACTCTTAGGTCCACCCCCTGTGTGTTGTCCAGGCCCATTGCGAAGTCACCGTATTGCGCGCGCTGTACAGGGGTCAGCTTGCTCAGCAGGTCACTCACCAGCTGTGGATTATTTATATATCCATCCGCACGAATATTTTTGAGTAACGAAACACAATTTCGGACCGTTGACGAGAATTTCCTTAGTTCGCGTCCACTTTCCGTTACTCTAGGTAATTCTTTGACCTTTTGTATGGCGTACTGTAGCACTAGGGTCGGGTGACCGTACTCATCCTCTAGCGCGCGCATTATCTCGGACGGATCAGTTGACGATCGTAGTAAGTCCTCTACTGATACCTTTGCGTCGCCTTGTAACGAGGTTTTTAATCGTGCTAAGTTTTCGTGCGCCTTGAAATTGTATAATTGTGATGTTTCCCAGTACATGTTCCGATATGATATCCAGTCGGCTGGGTCACCTTTGAAGTAGGGCAATTCATATGCCTGTCTTGGTACCGGTCGTGGTGGTCGTGCCATGTTCGTGATAGCCTCTGCCAGTCTGTCTATCTTACGGTCTCTGTCCCCTGACGATTCTCTCCGCCTTTCTCTTTCATCCGCTCCGTACTGCATCTGCCGCCGTGTATCCGACTCGAGTGTGGCTACTCGAGGTACACTTGCGACCGGAGTGGTAAAGGCGGTATAACGGCTGGGTAACTGGAACCTTACTCCATCTGACGTTACTGGCATGTACCTGGACGTAATTGGTGCCGTTATGTTAGGTAACGGTACAGATGCGGATGTCCTAGGTACTCGGGACTGGTCTAGATCACACGGCACTGACGACCCACGGTGGTTATTCACAAGATTCACCCTACTTACGGTTTGTTCACGGGGGTCAGATGTTTCACGGGGCGCAGCCATTTCAATAGGTGCGCCTGACACAGCCGGCGTCCCCAATACTTCTAACAATTGGGGGACTTGGGGCGTGGTTTTCACCCACTCTTCGACGCGCTGTGTCGTACTCACATCTGACTGTGAATCATCGCTTTCAGCGGCCGCCTCTATCTCAGCTATTTCCGCTTCCATCCTTTTCTTGACGAGGTTTTCCTTGTCTTTGACCAGGTTCTCTTTCAACTGCACTAATTCGCGCTCCGCTTCGTACTCGATCCGTTTTTTAAGGTAATCGACGCTCCTGTGGCTATTTCTTGACGATATTTTGCTGCGCGGCGAGGTGTGGCGACCCTTGGGCGCTGCCTGCCCCCCGTGCGCTCTCTCTGACGTCAATTTACTGTGGTCAATTAATCGGCCACCGGTGAGCGGAATATTGCGAGCGGACGTCGATGCCAATGTCGGTGCTACGGACGGAGAACCTGGAGCCCTTTCGGATGGTAAGCCTGAGTCAGAGACGATGTCCTCTGCTTGTCGCGTACCCATTTCTTCCGCCAGTCTTCGTAACTTGCTGCGTGTGGTGATTTCACTTCTGTGACTCATGATTCTGACTGGTTCACTCTATTCTAATTGAACCTGATCCGGCTCGCAAGGACCAAAATGTTAATAAAACGGGAGTCAGGTGTTGTAGGCGGGGGTGACGGTGTTCCCTTGACGAAAGAGTGAAATTAAACCAGTCAGAATGTCGTAATAATTGAGTATATTTGGCACACATAAAATTACACAGAAATCACTACAAATGGTTGTAAAAGAGTACACAGCACACAATATAAAATACAATCAGAATAAGCAGTACACATAATTAAATCCTAGCTATATTACACTTGAAGACTGCCTAACTAGATATAGGGTACATCGCGACTAAGCAGTGGACAGCGGAGCCACTTACTTCACAAACACTACGTGGTAACTTGATGATTCATGTAAACTCGTAACAATACTAATCCAAAAATAGACGCTCGGCCCTTTTATAACTTTTGTTGCCTACCGCAAGTAGCGTATACATTTCTTTACTTTGATTAGCCGCTCCGCCAATTGAGAGCGAGAAAAATGGACTTTCCCTGAGGTGCAGGTTTCGACTTGTCGAGAATTTCAAAACACGTGTAAGCGAGTTCAAGGTTTCTGCTTTCTTATTGGATTAACAATGTGGCTCGTCCTATTGGACATACGCTACTTTCAAAATCGTGTACGAACTACGTAAGATATTTTAGGTATATTCATACCTACTCACAGCTAATTAGTGCTTTACAATAAATGAGTTAGGTAACTATAAGCTAATTAGTTTTATACAAACATAACACAGGCATTACAGACTAATTAGATTCCAACAGGTTATTGTTACAGGTAATTGCAGGTTAATTAGAATTCAAAAGGTCAAGACAATGGTAATACAGCTGATTATAAACATACATCGGTATTTACTTAAGTATCTTCATGGAAATCTACTACTTTTATTAAAGAACAGTATAGGTATTTGTTTAGGTATTTTACAGAGGCTATACCGGAGTTACCGAATACAATAGCGAGGAGATATTAATGTTAAAAGTTAGTTAGTCTCATAGGGCGTCGCCCAAAACAATAAAGAAACATAAATACTAACTATAGCTTGTTTTATTGAGCTTCGCCTACAGTCAACCTAGGCTGTTTCCGGTAAAAGACAACATGCGGTGGGAAGTAGTGCGCACGATCGTTAGGCAGTCGACGTCGAACGGTTGAAGTGAAAACAAGAGTATTTTGTTGTGTTGAAGTGATTTTGTTAAAACTTAATAAATATTGTGAAGTGATATCCTGACAAACTGTTTTAATTTCCCTGGACTGTTATAATATTGACTGTGCCTTCTCAGTATATTCACGAAAATCTTTTGTATACACAAAAAAAGTATTAATCTGTTTACAAAGTACACTTATATCCTTTTTATAAATAGTAGGAACAAACACAAACGTGTTGTTCCTACAATCAGGAAGGTTGTAGGGACAAGGGATTTGGTTAAGATGCCAATATACGTTTTTATAATAAAATTCTTAACCACACACATTTATTAAGGCTTAGTGCTTTATTAATCAAATAAATTATTTCTACAATATACAAAAAATACAATTTTTTATTTAAAAAAAGTGAGGTACAGTCTGAAAGTCTGTTTAAATATAAGTCACAGTGTAGGGTAAAATCGAAAAGACAAAAAGTAACATAATTTGACACCGGCGTACTAGCTAGGTTACACAGTAGCTTGTATCCCATCAAAAACATAAATGTAAAATGAGTGCCAAGTTCAATATTATGATATGTGCCTTGGTTGTTGACTTCAACGACAAAAGAAGTGAGATCTAAATGGGTGCCAAATTCAATGGTCAGTCCTGAAATTTATTGAGCCAAATTTGACACGTTAATGTGTAATAGTTTTTGAGTTATAAGGGGGTCAAAAGTGGCTTCAAATGGTTCGTGTAATATTACACACGGTGCTGCCCGCCAGTTCTGTTACTTGAACTTGGTTTGACACGCAACCGCGTGTCTAGATTAAGGTTCGCTAGCCCAGGTTCCCATACGAGTACAAACATTTTAGTAGACTGATTATTACTAATAAGGAGCAAACGAATTTAACTTATACTAAGAGCTCTTACACACGAGCGGCATGTTGCCAACGGCAGGTAACTGCAGCCGTCGACACGCGATGATGACGCGTTTCTTTGAAAATGGCGTGTCGCTGGCTGCCGTCGGCTGCCGTCGAGACGCGTCGACATCTGCCGTCGGTTGCCGTCGGCTGCCGTCAGCTACCGTCGAGACGCGTCGACGGCTGCCGCCGACACGTATCGACAGTAGCAATTACCTTTGCCGTTGGCAACATGCCGCTCGTGTGTAAGAGCTCTAAGGGTTAGTATAGTGTGTGTTTCGTGATGTGGGTGTGGTGTGTGTGTAAAGTAATGACGGAGAATGAGTTTAAATACGGGGTTTTTGAGAAGTCATTAGGGGCCATCCATAAATTACGTCACGCGTTAAGGGGGAGGGAGGGGGTTGATGAAGTGTGACATGTGTGACAAGGGGTTGGGAGGGGTCCTAAATTTTGTGACGTCACATTTCAAAATCTATTTTAATCTAAGTGTTAAGTAAAACACGAACTTTGACTATTAACGAAAAACTCAAAAACATTTGCAACTCTATCTGTAGAGATTTAAGGCTTGCAATGTTTGATTTGATGTTAACTTTATTAAAAAAATCATTTAATTTGAAATAAAACTAATTTCGGAACTGCTGTTTCCGAGTAACATACCAAATGCTAAGCCCCAAATACACCACCTTGCTCTATCTGACCTTGAAATATCGTCTCTCAACAGCAAATGAAAAACGTCATAAAAACACCTACTGTAAATATACTACTATTCTAAAAATATACATGTTGCAGGCACAAAAAGGCGAGAATACGCGTTATTTGGCTCAATCCAGTAACAAATGTAAGGCTGCCTGGAAAGTAATAAAAAGTAATACCAGCGAACCACAAAATTCTCATGACATAAATAAAATTCAATTAGACAATCAAACTTACAGTAAACCTGAAAAGATTGCTGACATTTTTAACAATTATTTTATTGACATAACAAACGACACCACTAAAACACCTATTAACTATATATCACCCATGACTTTTCCACCAAATTCTATGTATTTTGACTCCAATTGATGACACCAATGTATTTAAAATAATAAACTCTTTAAAATCAACCAACGTTCAGATTTAGTTAATCTTTCCATCGAGCGCCCTATTGAGTTGTCTTGTGTTGAACTAGAGTGTTACGTCATAATATGCGTCTATCGTCCACCCTCTGGGGATTTTATTCGTTTCGAGTTGGTCATGGAGGACTCACTCAATAAATTAAAATCAATGAATAAATGTATAATTTTATATGGAGATTTTAATATTAATATTTTAGATGTTACTCCATTAAGTATTAGACTGCTCAATCTGTTTAAGTCATTTAATTTAATACATTTGTTTTTCGAACCTACTAGGATCACAGCATCGTCTTCGACTTGTCTTGATAATATATTTAGTGGTTGTGATGCCAATAATAAGTTAGTGTTAAGTGACTTAACGTCTGACCACTGTGGATTACTAGCCAGCTTCCCTTTGCCATTACTAAAAAAGCCGCATAAAATAGAATGCAGGCCCTATACAGTTAGTCGTTGCAACAAATTTAAAAAATGATATTACTCATAGGATTACACCATCTATAGTAGAACACGAGAATCCTAATGAAATCTATGGAGCCCTTTTTGATATTGTGCAAAAAGAATACCAATCTACTTTCAAGACCAAAACTATTGACAATAATAACACCTCTGTTAGCTTCAACCAATGGGCTATTCCAGGTATTTATAAAAGCAGAGCGAGACTATACGAGTTATATGGTTTAAAAAAATATATATTTGATACTCCTTTTCTAGAGTATGCCAGAAATTATTCAAAGTTATTTAAAAAAATCTGTGCTTTCGCTAAATCTAAATTTTTAAGCGATACCATAAAAAAATCCAGTAATAAAATAAAAACCACTTGGAAAATTATTAACAATGAAACGGGTAAATCGGTTAAATAGGAAAAACAACTAGAGATTATGATTAACAACAAATTGTTTAATAAAGCTGCCGACGTAGCTGAGGCATTTAATGAGTTTTTTGCCAACATACCTATAACTACGACTTGCTCCTTAAATTCGTCCCCGTCTAAAACTGAAAACCTTTTGCATAGTAGCGTGCCCAGATGTAGTCGCCTATTTAGTTTCGAACATGTAACGCCTCGTGACGTGATCAATATTTTTAAGACACTTAAGTCAAAAAACACTGGAGATTACTGGGGCATCTCCATTAAACTGTAAAGAAATATAATAGACATCGTAGCCCCTTATCTAGCTGTAACTTTTAATAAATGTGTTGATTCAGGATCTTTTCCTGACCTCATGAAGAGTAGTAAAGTCATACCATTATTTAAAACAGGTAATAAAAATAACGTTGGCAATTTTAGGCCCATTTCTATCTTACCTGCATTTAGTAAAATATTTGAAAAGTTAATACTCAAGCAGTTACTAAGACATTTTAATTTAAATAGCCTCCTTCATAATGAGCAATATGGCTTTACAAAAGGTCGTTCGACAACAGATGCGGGTGTTGCTCTGCTAAAACACATTTTCAAGGCATGGGAGAAATCGCAAAATGCTATCAGAGTTTTCTGTGATCTCTCCAAAGCTTTTGATTGCGTTCACCATGACACACTTTTGCGTAAACTGCGTCATTACGGTGTTCAAAACGAAGCTCTCAATGTCATAAGTTCTTATTTGCAAAATAGGCACCAATGTGTAGATATCAATGGTGTAAAATCTTCCGGGCTACTAGTTCAGTTAGGTGTACCTCAAGGCTCAATACTGGGGCCTTTCTTCTTCTTAGTGTATATAAATGACTTACCATTCTATTTAAAGAATATCTGTGACATTGTACTATTTGCTGATGATACCTCACTTATCTTTAAAGTAGACAGGAATAGAAATGATTTTGAGGACGTGAATAATGCGCTCTCAATGGCTACGGATTGGTTTACCACAAATAACCTAGTTCTTAACGCTAAGAAAACGAAATGTATAAAATTCGCCTTACCGAACGTTAGGAATCTGGGACCCAATGTCATTTTAGATAATGAGGTGCTTGAAACTGTAAACTCAGCAGCTTTTCTGGGCATAACAGTAGACGCCAAACTTCAGTGGGGATCACATATATCAAGCCTAGCGGGAAGGCTCAGTTCGGCCGCCTACGCCGTAAGGAAAGTTAGACAGTACACGGACGTTGATACAGCTCGATTAGTCTATTTTAGTTATTTTCATAGCATAATGTCCTACGGCATTCTACTGTGGGGCAAAGCCGCGGACATTCAAAATATTTTTGTTCTTCAAAAAAGAGCTATTCGAGCGATTTACCAACTAGGTGCTAGAGTTTCTCTAAGAGATTTGTTTAAAGATATTGGTATTCTTACGGTGGCATCACAATTCATCTTCGCCAACATCTTATATATTAGGCAAAATATACACTTGTACACTAAAAACAGTGATTTTCATAATATTAATACTAGAAATAAGGACAAACTACGAGCTCCCTTTCACCGGCTTCATAAGGTTCATAATTCTTTTGTTGGTCTTGGTATTACCTTTTATAACAAGCTTCCCTCTGCTTTGCTAGATTTGCAGTTTAATGAGTTTAAAGCTAAAGTAAAATCCAACCTTTGTTCAAAGGCATACTGTTCTATCAACGACTACTTAAACTATAAGAATAGTTGGTCGCTGTGATTAACTCAAGACAATGTTTATGTTCTTTCAATCCAGAATTAGCTTTCCTACCGACTGTTTATATGGGTAGTTCATATAATTGTTTTTTTTTTACTGATTTTGTTAATTTATTTTTATTTTATTTTAATTTCATTTACTGTGGACATAATCTACTCATTACAATGATTTTAAATGAGTTGTATTGCAACATGTAGTTAGCTGGCGACCTCGTCAGCTGTTCATAATATTCTTGCCTGACCAACCGGCAGCAAGTTCGTCATGCTCCCTCAGATGTCACTGCTTGCGGTAGCGTCGGGGGTCGGGTTACCACCTTCCCTCAAATATGGCGAGGGGGGTAATGGCTGACCTTTGCGTTATGCTCGTGAACGGGTGCTGCTTGTGGTGGCTGGTCGTCTTGCTGACCATGGTTTTTGTTATTGTTACTTGTATTAACTGTTATTTTATTTTACTCCGGAGGTCCTAGTTTAACTATTGTAACTTCAACTTAGCTGTATGTATCAGTGTATGTATATGTATCATTTTGCATCGCTGAATGTGTAAGCGGGCACGCCCTTTATGCCTGGAGGCTTTTTTTGCGTTTTGAGTTCTGTTTGCGATTTTGTTTTGTTATTTATTTCAGCTTGAGTTTAGTTTTCAATATTTTGTTGGTGGTATATTGGCGTGTGCTAGCTGACATATGGTGAATAATGCATGTTTTGTTTTATAATATTGGTTGCTTACACAGTGTTGTATAGAATCAAGTTCTTCTAACTTAACAGACAGCTGTGCTGCTGAGGAGTTTGTTCCGCCACTTCTTTTTTCCAGCTAAAGCACTAGGAAGTGTCGAAGGGCGGGCGTTTTGAGGGGACTGTCTTGTGTAACTTTGACGTTCATAAAGTGTTGATTCTCAGCCTAGTTTGAATAAATGACTTTTGATTTTGATTTTTGATTTTCAACCAACTCTACAGGCTACGATGACATTAACACAAAAATGCTTAAATTATGCTCTACTTTTTTATCTACTCATATTAGCCATATTATTAATGTGTCATTTATGCAAGGTCTATTCCCTTCACGGTTAAAATTCTCAATTGTTAAACCAATCCATAAGAAAGGTAATAAAGTGATATGAATAATTACCACCCCATAACACTCTACCAATATTATCCAAGATATTTGAAAAGGTCATGCATGAGAAGCTCTCCGGTTTTTTATCCAAATACGAAATTCTAAGTGAAGATTAATTTGGTTTCAGAAAAAATAAATCGACCACAACAGCTTGTTTTGCTCTATTAAATTAATAACGAAAAGCCTTAATGACAAAATACCAAGTGTCTCTATTTTTCTGGATATGTCCAAGGCTTTTGATTTCGTGAACCACAGACTATTCATTTATAAATTAGAACAATATGGCATAAGGGGTAACGCTTTGAAATGGCTCGAAAGCTACCTTACACATCGACAGCAATGTGTTGAGATTTCGGGACAAACAGAAAATCAAAAGGTCACGTATAGGTCACAGTATCGTGAAAATAACTGCGGTATTCCCCAAGGGACCATAATAGGGCCGCTTTTATTTCTGCTATATGCTAACGACTTGCCTAGTGTCACTTCCCACAAATGTATCCTATATGCGGATGATACGACGCTTAGTATTATAAAATAAAATGACGACATTATTGAGTACCAAAATGAAATAAACATGACATTAAATAAAATTATTACATGGCTAGAACACAATAACTTACATATTAACATTAAGAAAACAAAACTGATACAATTCCAGACATATAACAGTACGCGTCCACGACTTAAATACAATATGGAAATGAGACAATTGAAGAGGCCGATTACGCAAAATTCTTGGGTATAATTATTGACAAAAAATAATACTTGACGATCTATGTAAGAAGATAGATAGATTTGTATTTTTTTATATAGACTAACACGTGTGGCTAGTGTTAACGCGGCTCTATGTGCATACCATGGCTGTGTGTCATCAATTCTGCGCTATGGCATTATAATATGGGGTATTTCAGTTGAACTTACAAGAGTTTTTCGAGCTCAGAAAAAATGCATACGCTCAATTTGTGGAGCGCAGCCACTGGACAGTTGTGTTCCACTATTTAAGAAATTTAAATTACTGCCAATTCCAGCACTATATATTTTTGAAATCTGTATCTTTATACAGCGAAACAGACATGAATTTGATTTTTTATAATGATGTTGTATCCAGACCCAGCCGCAAAGTGCATATGCTTCATGTTCCTAGGCGTAGAATTAAATTATTTTCTAATAATATTGTCTGCATGTCCATTACTGTTTATAACAAATTACCAGATGGCTTTAAAACTCTCAGCCTCAGAACATTTAAATGTAAATTATTTGACTTTCTCTTAAGCAAATGTTATTACTCGACTGAAGATAGTATGAATGAAAAATTTACCTAAAGATTTGACATTATTCTGTAAAAATCATATTTAATCTACTTGACTTCATGCAATTTTGACATTTAATTATTATCTTTTACATAAAAAAAATGTTTCGTAATTTTAGCGCCTACAAAATTAGTGCCTCTGTCCGAGTGCATTACTTGGACAGGGCCCCTGCGAGACAAGAACGTTTAAGTGCAGCTAAAAAACTGGCGGTGTTGATTTTAAAATAGAAAATATCTTGGTCTATAGACCAGCGAAGACCCAAGATTTTATGGTCAGCGGTTTTGAAATTCAACCTCAGTCGTCACCTTATGAGAGGCGGGAATTTCATTAAGAACAGACTTTGAATTACTGTTCCACTTCACAAGGTCCCATTGAGCGCCCTTAAAAAGAGCAATTAAATCTTTAGCGGTGTCAATCGCCTCGTCTTCGGTATTGACAGAAAATGCAACATCATTCATATACAGGCACGAGGAGGCGACGGCAGCAGCGCTGGGATGCTCAGCGCCATCGTCAGCGATGAGTTGCTGCACAGTGCGCAGAGCGTGGTAAGGACTGGACTTTAAGCCAAAACAAACTCTACTAAATTCATATAAGCAAAGCGGGTCGTTAGGATTAAAACGATAAAGAATTCTCTGATAACGTCGATCAGATTCGCGAATCATAATTTGTAAAAACATTTGTTTACAATCAGCGGTCATCGCTACAGAGTGTAGACGAAAATTTAAAATAATTTTGAATAAATCACCCTGTAGGTTGGGCCCACTGTGCAGCAAATTATTTAACGAAATACCGGACGATGTTTTACAGCTGCCATCCAGCACGGGACGCAACTTAGACGAAGACTTGTCTGGGCGGAGAACCCCATGATGTGGGATTATATAAGTAGGGTACACATCTGCAGTTTCATGCGGAAGAACTGAGACGGGCGAGATATAACCTTTAGAAAGGTAATCATTTAAAACTTCGTCATAAGCGGCGCGTAGCTCAGGTGAAGCTTCAAGCTTCCTCTCTAAGCATAAAAAACGTCTAAGAGCGATATTGAATGAGTCACCCAGTGTGAACACATCCTTATCAAACAGTAGACCCACGGTATTGCGACCAGTAACTGGGTCCCGTTGCGTAGTTGAACGATAAAAATATTCACATTCAGCATCAGCAGGATGCTGAATGGGCGGGCCAGGAACTTCTTCAAGTTCCCAGAAGCGGGAAATCAAATTGTTATCCATAGGCGAAGGGACTATGGCGCAGCACAATGTGACACATGCTGGGCGGTTACTGAGTGTAGGTACGACCCCCATGAGTACGTAGCCTAACACCGTATTGACAGCGGCGGGCACTGACGGGCCACCAGGAACCACGTCATGCAAAAGTAAATGCGGAAACAGCGATGCTCCAATTAAAATATCAATTTTACTTGGAATAGCGAAACTATCATCAGCGAACTGAAGTTTATTCGAGTAAGGTAGGGCCTTAATATCAACAAAAGCGGAAGGTAAGTTGTCCATAATTTGATCAACTACTAACGAGTCAATATCAAATCGGATATTTTTGTTAAAGCGTGAAAATATACGTAAAATTGTCCCGAACGACGTCCTCTCTGTGCCTCCAAAACCTCTTTCAGTCGTAGACCGTGTATTGTTTTGACGTAAACGTAAACGTTCACAACATTCCCTAGTAATGAAGTGACTTTGCGAAGCGGAATCAAGTAAAATTCTTATTAAATGTTCACGTCCAGTATTATCGTACGCCACGACTTGCGCTGTAGCGAGTAAAACAGTAGTATGCGAATTACATTGCGGCGTCTCGCTGCAAGCGGCATTAGAGGAAACAGAACGCGGAGCGTCAACGGACATCGAACACAAAGCTACATCAGGCTGCGTGGCGGAGTGCACCGGCTCGGACGCGGGCACGGGTGCGAAAGGGACGACAGCAACGTTCGCTTGCGTTGACGTCACCGGATCGGGCGCCTCGCACTGCAGCGTAGGTATAGTGGAACTCGCCGCTTCCGCGGTCCGTGGGTTCGAATCCCGAGTAAAATGTAGTAGTGAATGGTGACGTTGTTTACACGCTCTACAGCCGGATGCGGATTGACAACTCGATATTTTATGTTTAATACTTAAACAATTAACGCAACCGTTAATTTTCCTAACAACCTGTAAGCGTTCATACGGAGTTGATTTATGAAAATCAGGACATTTAAATAAGTGTTGATGTGTGACATTAGTACACAAACATTTATCTGTTGAATCAGATTCGACCGTGCTTACATACGTGTTATAACGCGGGGAGGACTGCGGTGTTTTACTATCATTAGAACTGCGGGAGCGATCAGCTGATTTTGCGGATTTAAGTACTTGCGCGCCGGCTGTTAAAGCGTGAGCGCGATACAATATTTTACTCTGATTATTAACGAAATCGACTAAATCATCAAAGAAAGGAATATCAGACTGATCCTGACTGTTTTCAAAGTTACGAACAGTTTCACTGTCTAACTTGGTAATAGCTATTTGTACGAAAATTAAATTCAATAAATCTGGAATTTTTAAATGTTGTAAGGCACGGACGGCGTTAACAAACTTATCATTAAAAATGTCCAAATTATCGGAAGTAACGAAAGTTAACGGTTTAAAATCTATGATCTGTTTTAAATAAGTGGCCGCTAGTATGCGTTTGTCTTCATACCTATTCACTAGCGTATTGAAAATGAGTTCGTAATTCTCAGCGGTAGGTACAATGCCGGCGCATGCGGCTAGCGCTTTACCGGTCAATTTGCCCTGTAAATAATGTAATTTTTGATGATCCGAGAGAGATGGATTATCATGAACAGCGGATTTATAATTTGAGTAAAACAACGGCCATGAACGAATGTCACCGTTAAAACTCATTCAATCGGCGGTAACTTAATGATTGAAGATTTTTTCTCTAAGATGGACGGAACGACGTCTGCATTGGTATTGGAAGCAACCAAACGTTTTAAGCGACTATATAGCGCCAGCGCCTTGTAATCAGCGCGCGCGGTGGGATCAGCTGTCAGTAGACAGTTATTATACTGATCCATAACTTTATGAAATTCGGAACGAATAGCGTCAATGTTTGAGCTAGCGTCCAGAAAAGCCTCTTTCGCATCAGCTCCCGTGCCTATGTCTTTAGATAAATCGTAGGCAGACTGTAAACACTCGAATAAAGCATTCCGTTTGGCTTCCAACGCCAACAACGAAAACTCCGTACTATCAGACGTAATAGCTTTCTTCATTATGAAATGAGAATTTTAAATTAAAAAGTATACAAAATAATTTATTTGTGAATTTGCGAATAATATAAAAGTAACCACAAGTGGGTACTAGTACCTACCTAGCGTACCTAGCGAGAATCATGCGTGGCGAGCGCCGAGCGCGGCTCGACGACACGTACCGACTTGTACGTCGCGTCAGTTATGGTAGGTATCTACCAAATCTTAGCGAAAATTATCGAAATAGAACCTTATTTTGCGAATACCACTGAGAATATGAATATTACAGCGAATAATAAGATGAAATATTAGTATGACAGCGGGAAAATAAGTATTTAGTGTTAAGCGGTAACAAAATGAAATAAATACCTTTGCGGTACGCAGCGAGCGTAATGGCGGAGGTTACGTTTTCTAGGCTTACGAAAACCTAAAAACGGCGGGTTTTAACACTAAATCTCCTATTAGGTGACCTAAAAGGGGCGGAAACTGTATCAATACGGTTCGAAGGACCACAATTAATGGTGGGGCTCCGACGGAAGGCGAATTAGGTACCTTCGATGCGGACCGTAAAACTGATGAACGCAAGTGTCCCGCCTAGGGCCAGGGGTGAGAGAATCGTGCACCTACCTCCTCGTGAAGCCGCTCGATCTACCAGCAGAATCTAGGAGCTCCGGAGTCCTCACAGTTTGGCTCACCACGTGTCGGAAAAGTCCAGAGGCACAACACAGCACTTCAGTTCAACCGTCGAAGCCACAAATACACCACTATAGAAACAGCGGGACTGCTATGAACTTATAATATTCAAATTATATCGTTTTGCGATAAAAAAGTACAGCGGAGTTGCGATCACGGCGGAATCCATATTGGAATATTATAATGTCATTCTCGAGCGAGCCATAAAGAGGGCGACACTCGTCAAGGAGAAATTACGAGGTGCACGATACAATTGGCAGGGAAAGGACTAGCTTGACATCTTGCGTAATAGTTTAACAAAATAAAAATAGATGGCGCTAACACCAGGTAATTGCTGTAAATCGTTGGGGAGTTCCCTCGACTGTCTTTCGGCTTCATCATCAGATCAACTTCATACCTTAATTAAATATTAGTCATAATATTGGCACTTTGAACCGTATAAAAATACATACATAACATCACGCCTTGTTTCCCCGAAGGGTTAGGCAGAGGTGTACCTATAGTACACCCACATTTAAAACCGTATAAAGTAAGCCTAATAATAGGGAACTGCTGTAAATCGTTGAGGAACTCCCTCAACTGTCTTTGGTCTCCATCATCAGACCTGTAATGGCACTTATAACCCACATGGGTGCAAAATTCTCATCAATAGAAATGAATTAAGTCCAAACACCGGGTTATTGTTGTAGGTCATTGAAGAGTTCCCTCGACTGTCTTTCGGCTTCATCATCAGAGCAACTTCAGACCTTCATTAAATGGTAGTGCTTTAAGATAAATATCTGGTTGACCGAGCTTTTCTCGGTATTTTTTGGTAAATTGTGTTTAAAATAATAAGTTTATGTTCAAGTTGATTATCGATAAAGTTGGTCATTAAAAACACGAATAAAACGACATTTTATAAAAAAGAATCCTAGCTAGATCGATTTATCGCCCCCGAAACACCCTGTATACAAAATTTCATGAAAATCGTTGGAGCCGTTTCCGAGATTCAAATTATATATATATACAAGAATTGCTCGTTTAAAGGTATAAGATTAATGAAAAACATAATAAAAGCACTAGTCGCCACTACGATTTTCGAATGCTCCAATTGACTTCTCTGGTATGCCATCATCAAATTCTGGTTTCCTTATCATGGTCCTTGGGATATCTCCTTTCAAACGAAAAAAGAATCATCAGAATCGGTTCATAAACGACGAAGTTATCTGCGAACACACATTATATTTATACAGCATGTAACAAAAACCCTGTCCGATCCTTAAGGGTATTATTCGGCATCGTACTGCGTACATTATTACGTAACCAATTAATGGATTTGAGATTATTATTTTTCCCTTGTGTATTCACATTCACAATTAAATAAAAATAAAAAATAAACGAATCAAAGGCAACACTGATCGCTCGTCAAAGTTCACGTGTTACTACGTACAGTTTTGTGTCAAAGAAGCTGCCAGAGCGAGGCGGTTTGTATGATCCTTTGTCATGAACCTGTTTTGTCGCGTGCCGCCAAACAAACTTATAACGAAAGAAAATTACGCTACGTCATGCCTTATGCCTACGCGTAGGTATCAGCTGATATTGTTTTGTAGGCATAGTGATCCGGAGACCTAATCATGTTTATTAAGAAACAATTAATTGAATTAAATGTAGCCCTGACAAGGGCTTTTTTTTAATATGATGTCCTTTGGGTAATGTACTTAGCGACTGCAGGTTTCAGTTCTCTTGTTGTTGCATACTTCGGCGATCGTGCTCCACATGTCCACCTCCAACACTGATACACATTCGACACCTTTTCACTAAATTTGCACGTACTCTTTGCAGCGCATTTGTGTCCGATTTATGTGAGTCGAAAGCTGCCACAATCCGAGCTCTGACTTCGATTTCCGAATCGCACTCTCTTTTATAAACAATTTGTTTAACATGACCCCATAAATAAAAATCCAGTGGAATGGCTGATTGGAATACGACATTGTTCGCGAAACGATAGCGGCACGTGATACGTACAGACATCCGATCAAAAGCTATCTACACGAAAGACTGGCCATTGGCCAACAAGTAGCGCGCCGGTAGGCAACCAGTCGGCAACATCAAAGAGTCGAACGAGTGCCTACAACGCGGTACTGTAGGGCGGTGGATCTTTGAAATAAAAATAGGTAAAAATAACAAGATTTTGCCGGCGGGTGGAGTGTTGTTAACTTATGAAAATTTGCCATATTCACTGTTATATTTCGCATGGATTATAAAAATAAAAAAATCAATTACCTTTTGTTTTTTTTTTAGATACATTTATATATCTTTTTTTCTAGTACGTATGTTGAACGAGGATTACGCCTTTATTGCATCGGACAGGGTTTTTGTTACATATTGTATAATAGGTCTTTTTACCAATGAAAATGCCGTTTTGTATGAAAAAAATTAAACGATTTTTTTAAATGTATTTTTTATTTGTATTAAACGAAATAATCACCCATGCAATCAATGTATCTTTGCCAACGCAGAGGCAGTTTATTGATGCCCTTCTTAAAAAAATCAGCTGGACGGGAGGCAACAAATTCTTCAAAGGCATTTTGTACTGCCTCTCGGGTATTGAATTTTATTCCCGCCAAGAAGTTATCCAAATTCTGGAAAAAGTAGTAGTCTATAGGCTCTAGGTCTGGTGAGTAGGACGGATGACGGAGAGCTTCCAACCCCAGTTCTTGCAACTTGGAGACCGTCTGCTGTGCAGTATGAGGTCGCGCGTTGTCGTGCTGGAGCAGCGGAGACGAGCGATTGACCAATGCTGGTTGGAGATGTGCCAGCTTCTCCATCATTGAATTCAGTTCTTCACAGTACATATCTGCAGTAATGCTCACCCCGTTTGGAAAGAAGCTGTGATAAATCACACCGGCGCTAGACCACCAAACAGTGACCATCACTTTTCTAGGGGTAAGTTTTCGTTTAGGGCATTGTTTAGGTGCTGAACCAGGATCCAACCAACTTGCTGAGTGCTTGCGGTTATCAAACAGAGTCCATTTTTCATCGCAGGTAACAATGCGGTTCAAAATTCCTTCATTTGTGTGTCTGTTGAGCAGTGCACGGCACGTCTCGACGCGTACTTCGCGCTGGCGATCATTGAGTTCGTGGGTGTGTAAGTGTAAATGGGTGCCCTATTTGTCAAGCTTTTTTACCTTGCCAAATTGACGCAAATGGACCAATATTGTTTTGACGCTAACGTCGAAAGCTGCTGCTAATTCAGCCGTAGATTGTGTATCATCAGCTTCCACAATCGCCTTTAATTCGTCATTGTCGACCAAAGTCTTCGGACGACCGCGAGGTTCATTTTTCAGGTCGAAATTTCCAGAACGGAAGCGAGCAAACCAATAACAGGTGGTGCGTTGGTTTGTAGTGTTAGCTCCGTAAACGTCGTTGATGTTGCGTGCCGCTTGTGCCGCGTTGCTGCCACGACGGTACACATATTCCATAATTACTCGAATTTTTAACGTATCCATGATGACGAAAAAGATTGAAATGCGATGAAAATGTAACACTAATCAAGAAACAAATGACTACTTTTGGAAAAAAAATTCCATGTTTTTAAAATAAAATTAATTTGAAATTAGAATTCTTAGACAAACAAAAATTATTCTGATTTGAAATGGCCAGTACTGCAGAACGGCAATTTCATAGGTAAAGACCTAATATAATCGAATTGAGAAGCCTCCTCCTTTTTTTGAAGTCGGTTAAAAACTAGATGGCGCCGGCATTTCCTAGCTGACTGTTCCCTGAGAAGAAACGCCGAAACAAAGTCAGTGGTTATGGTCTCTTTTAAAGTCCAAACATTATATTATTAGAACTTTATGTGAGTCTAACAATGCAGGGCAATGTCTGGAAGAGCCTTTTGAAGCAAGGGCCATTGCAGCTTTGAGCTGACCTGTCCCAACAGACGGTATGTATGTATCAGTCATCGTGTAGCTCAACCCTATTTAAGGGAGCTCAACGACCCGGCACAAGACGCTACCAGATCTGCAGGACATTTGCGTAGGCCATATACAAAGTACTCAAAGCCGCCAGACAGTTATGTTATAGAGTCATGTATTCAACAGGAGCAAAAAGGTGCTTTAGTAATCATGGATGATAGCCACATCCTTTATGGACCTGGAATTGATGATTCAATGACAGGTAAGCCGATAAAATTCGCTTATGTACGTTTTATACCAGATTTTTTAGTGTTCAAAACTTTAAAGCGTTTTTCCCACAACTCACGTTTTCAAAGTCGGTGCCCCTCATAACTTCAAAACTACTGCACCGATCCTTTCGAAATTTTGAACACTATTTCTATACATAATTTACGAGGTAACGATGGAGAGTTTTTTTTCAAATTAGTTTATAAATTTAATTTTACAATAACAAATAAGCCCATTTTTAACCGACTTCAAAAAAAGGAGGAGGTTATCAATTCGTCTGTATTTTTTTTTTATGTTTGTTACCTCATAACTTTTGACTGGGTGAACCGATTTTGATGATTCTTGAAAAATGGTAGTTCCCGAATGGTCCCATTTTAATTTGGTTTCATTCGGACAGTGGGATCCATGTGAAAACCATTTAAGTCTTATATTTGCATTAAGTATTTGCGGCGACAAATGAACGAATAACGCAATTAGATTAGTGCGGGGTATCTACCATCACTAAAAAGTAAAAATTTAAAAAAAAAAGTTTTTTCGTAAAAAATCGCGTTTTTCCCTTCAAAGTGTTCCAAAAAACTGAAAAATTTAAATTTCAAAAAACTCTCCCGGCTTTACCTAATGAAGACTATTATCTAACGAATGAACATATTTTTTTTGTAATTTAAGATGATCCAGCACCAAGTTATGAGGGGCACCGCAAATCTACTTTTTTCCGAGACACATCCGAATAATTGCTGCCATTGCCGTATATTTTTATATTTCTTCGTGAAAATTTTACACAACATTCTTCGATTGTCATACTTTAATGTGCTATTAGTTTAATAAAGAGACTTTAACTTTGTAGTCACAAAAAATCACAAAAACATGCCTTTTCAATACGAATTAACCTTCCCCCCCCCCCCCCCCCCCTTAATTAGCGTTTTTCTGACGAAGCTTATCGTAAAATTAAATATGCTGTGATTACCTTTTCTCTTAATTTGACCGAGATATATGATCCTGGCATACTTCTTTATTATCTACGTATAATTTGATCCTTCAAATAACATGTCATGTGTTAATATTTACAAATGTAATAAAGAGCAACAAAACGTGAATGATGTGGATATGAATGTAATATAAAAATTGTGCAAATATAAGGTATGATGTAGTTAGGAGGACAGCATGGCGTGTGGCGTGAGGGTCCGACCGCGTCAATCAATCCGCGTGTGTCGGATAGCGCGCGTCATGAGCACGGCGGAGCACCCTCCGCCCTCCGGCCCCACCCCGCCGCGCCGCACGCTTACTGGACCGCATAGAGGGGCTTACAGAAGGATCATAACAAATAAAAAAATAATTTAACTTCATCTAATTACAGACACAAACCTTTTAAGAAAAGATAATCAAGAAAATGAATTATCATCCTTCCAAAAATTATTATTTTAATGCTAATAGACATAAAATAATATTAATAATATGTATATGTATATAAAAACAGAAAGAAAAGTATCACAGGGCATCAAAAACTCGTCCGAAAAGTGCCTAAAAAGCTGGCAGCATTGCCACGTTGTATGAAATGCTGATTCTGAATGCCGGAAAGTGGTGTCACACAGCATAGTGCCTATGTTGGGTGACGGTGGTGCCTGAAGCCAAAGGCCCGACTCCCAATCCATACCAACCTGCAGAGCGGCGCATCCCGCTATCTTTGGGAAAAAGGGTTCACGGGCTATGTGTATCCGGGCAAGTTGCTGTCCAAGCGTTCACAGCATCAGCAGCACGGCACTTCGGCGTCAACTAGCTAAAACAACGGTGCAAAAAATTTTTTGGTCTACTTTTCAGTTCTTTGGACAGAAGACAGGAACGCCAATAAGCTAATTTTGCGGACGCCGAGACCGCCGTAATGCGGCTTGAAGCCACGCTCGGTACTCCAGAGCCGCATTTAAAATGTTTGTTAATTTGCTGCGAATAATTTGGTCAATTTTGTCCAACAGATGTAGCTGCTTCTATAAAGGGGAAAAACGTATGAAAACACAAATCGGTTCTTCGTGTTGGAGTTTATCCATTACAAACATACATACTAAAAATTAAATCTATCCTCTTTAAAATAATAGTTTAGATATTCTTGCTGTTTTAGCCCAAATGATATTTAGATATCATTTGGGCTAAAACAGCAGTAGTATCTAATCAGACTGAATAATATGATTTTGGAGAGTCTGTTCAAAATGTCGTTGAACATTTTTTTGTTGATGAATGGAGAAAAGCTATTTTCCAAAATTGGAGAGCCTATGAGGTGCAGTGAAATTTAAAAAATCTAGATTCAATTGTCCGTCGGTAACGTCAAGAAGGTAAATTTCAGATTTTGAGGGATTAAGCTTCAAGCCAGATTTAAAATGCTTTTTTAGAATTTGTAGGTCATTTAAAACGTTGTCTACATCACTTTCTAGCGTTCCATCATCTAAATATCATACATTAAATTGTGAATTTAGTTTCTGGATAATTTGATGAATAGTTAAAAATGAAAATGACTGGCTCGAGAGGGTAACCTTGTTGGCATCCTACTGCAGATTCCAAAATTGCCCTTGTTTAATAAGTTAGAAGGATATCTGTAACATTGATTGCCACATAAAACCATACATTTCGAGTAGGTCCTATTTGACTTCAGCCGACAAAGTGTCCTTGTTTACAGAGTTAAAGGCATTCTTCACGTCAACCTTGAGGATTAGCTCACCTTTGTTGATACTAAAAAGGTTGGAAGGGTTTGTGCGGCAGCCTCACGGATAATTAATTATTCTCGAAATGATTCAATATTTCTAAAAGAGACCCAGGCACAGCCGAAATCTGCGCTTGCCATTCTACTGATTTAACATGTCTTAAGTTTCACTTTTCTTATTTTTCTTAGAACAGGCGTGTTTTGAAAGGTCAGGCATAAATGATAAATGATGTTTGGGCACCGACACAGTTCGGAAACTGACGACAAACATTCCAACATATAGTGAATTGTCATAGAAGTAGAAAGATCCTTCTGCCCCGTACGATAGCGTGGCACTCGCACGAACTGTCGACTGATAAAAGTTTCACGCGGTCGAGTGCGGTCGCTACCCGCTACCCACCAACCACCGGCTATGTACCGGCCGCCGGCGCCTGCTCCCAGAGCACAGCTCCCAGCGCTTTCTGTAGCTCCCGGCCAAATGGGACAGTAGCCACTGAGCAACACTCGTACCTGTAGTGTGGCCTGCAGGAGAGTAGGTAGGAACTGCAATTGAAGATCAGCAGGCTTCTGATAGGTTTAGTTACGTACTACAAATGTTAGGTAGTATATATCTCAGAGGCCATGCACAAACAGCAATAATCAACCTTATGTCCCATGTAGATTAAATTTTACTTAGTTTTACTTTTTCAATTCGTCTTCAGAATGTGTGAATTGTTTCACGAAGTCGAGTGCACTGTATTCTCATCTCTTTCATTTCGTATCACTCCAAACAGAGTGATTTGCTAGGCGATGTATTCCTGGTAGCGACGGCGAGTTGTATCATCTGAATTAATTGGCCAGAACACAGACACACATTCAATTTTCGACGCAGCAGCATTCCTGGGATCGCATCGGTTCGTGTATAACATTTTCCGGCTATTTTACCGAAATGAACGCAAAACCATGAAATAAAATAGGCATTTACTGCGAGAACACATGAAAAACTGCTCAGTAGGAACATATCAGGCAAATAAAGTCAATATGTGTGAATAACAAGTGCCTATCTATCCCGACAGGCTCAACAGTCGACTGAGTGAGAGGGACCGGCTGACCGGCAACCGGCGGCGCGTGCAGAGCAACGGCCCGGTAACCTATTTACTCACTATAAGGACTAAACCCAATAGGTGGTAGTTTAAGCGTAAAATACGATAACAATGTACTCAGTACTAAATAATTCTTAGCTACACGTCTGCCAACGAAAAGTGCCTACCATTAAAAAAGTATTACGCGGCGGCTACGGCGTAAGTGACGTCAAGGCTACGGTGGCTACGGCGTAGCAGATCGTCGAGTGGATACGCACGTGCTCGGTTGTGCGACTATTTATCTTGTACCCTATTCTCTGCGAAGATAATTGGGACTCGAGTTCAAATTTGATAGTCCACTTGGAGATTTTAATTGTTTCATATATAGTTTTGACACCTCTGTAATCATGGTAAATGATAGATGTACTTGGAACAGTAAACAATTTGAAATTAGCGGTGTTTGTAATGTGATGCGTAATGTTTTAAACATTGCACAGCATCAAGGAAAAATGCAGCAATAGGTAATATGCATTTATGCAAGTAATTCATAGGAGTCGAGATGCAATTTATTTTCGTATATTTGTATATTTTACATGCGTTACTTATTTTATTATTGAAACTCAAACTCAAGGCATTTATTTCAAATAAACCAATTTCATGCACTTTTGAATTGTCAAGGGGTCGTCAGTCAGAAAGATAAAGCTAAGTTGCCCATTTCAATGCGTAGTAGGTATCTTTGCTTCTTTTGCTACCCATTTGCTGCTTTTCGTGGAGTACGGGCAAGAAACTTCACGGTCACTCTTTTAAACCAAAATATTGTTACAAAAAAATCATTACATCATTCATATTGTAATTATACAGGTGAAAATTATGTAACAAAAAAAAAACTATTCATAAATTAAAATAAGCCGTAGCAGTTAAGAGATGACTAGTCCCTACTGACGGCGTCCGTTCACGAACTTGTCAATTGGCTCAGCACCATTCAGTTCAACCATTTTGAAGTCAAAGTCAAAGTCAAAGTCAAAGTATCTTTATTGTGGGCACATGTGAGTTACCAACCAACCACAACACACTCGCCACCACCAGCGAGACATTTGAGTGAGCGTGACATACTCTCAACTATAGACGTACCCAGTAAATGGTAGCATTATAGTAGAAACATAGTAGGTACTCAAAAATATGCTAAGCAATTATTATAGAATGCAATATATTAGGTCTTTACCTATGAAATTGCCGTTCTGCAGTACTGGCCATTTCAAATCAAAATAATTTTTGTTTGTCTAAGAATTCTAATTTCAAATTAATTTTATTTTAAAAAAATGGAATTCTTTTTCCAAAAGTAGTCATTTGTTTCTTGATTAGTGTTACATTTTCATCGCATTTCAATCTTTTTCGTCATCATGGATACGTTAAAAATTCGAGTAAGTAGAGCGGGGCTAAAAGGCCCAATTTACACATATCCTCCTGTAACTCTTTATCTCTTGGTTCCAAAAGAAAATTCTCATTTGTATTGAATAGCGTAATCCTTCATGTTTAAGTAGTACCAGTTGAATTTGGCCAGTATTATATGTAAAAGCCAGATAATAATGATTTTAAACATCGTGTCCAATGGTCCTTTATGCCCCCTGGGCGGGGTAAAAAGGACCAGTGCTGGGGAACAAAGGACCAGTATAATTGAATGCTATTATAGTGTTAATTGAGGAAAAATAAAGAAACGTAAATCATACAATATTAACAAATCTTTATATTTATTTATGAAAAGGAACATATTTAACAAATAATCACATTGGTTACTCAGCTTAAAGTTATGGCACAGCATTTGAGTCTTAATAATTAGTCTTCAATTCGTTTTTAAACTTAAATTTATAATATACCTACCTTTAAATTAGCTTTTGTAACATAATTATATATTATACCTGTATTAACATAAGAAAAAAAATGTGACTGGTATTAAACATCATCAGATTCACAATTATTACAAATATAGGTCAAAGACGATAAAGACGGATTAACACACTTATCGTGGGCCCAACTTTTACAATTATAACATTGCATCCAGCCTTCGCCGGGGAAGCTGTCCAGAAAATATTCACAGCACACTAAGTAAAAATATTCTTCTTCGGAACTGGAACTGTCTCCATTTATATCTGCTAAAATTGTCTTCCTAACTTGCTTATTTTTCTGTTTAACCGCTTGTTTGTGAGAAATCACTTTCTTCTGTTTCTTATTCTCTTGTTCTAAAGACAATGCTTCCTTTTCGGGTGTGTCAGTTAAAATGGCTGCCTTGCGTCGTTTTCTTCCCCTTGTAACTTTGCGAGCTCCAGCCATAGGAAAAGGTCTTATAAATTCGGGAGAAACACATTACTTGAAGATGTTGACGGCTGTGGCTGAGTATCTAAAAATGGAACCTCATAGGACGTTGACGGCGGTGGTTCTATTTCGACAACATCTGCTGCAGATAAAAATGGATCACTCGATGTGAGCAAAAGTGGCGCGGTAGACAAATGAGGTGCTTCTGGATCTGGCGTCAACAAACTTGGTGAACCAGGTGAGATAGGCTGATGAGATTGAATAAATAGAGGCAGTTGGGAACTAGTGGTTGCATATGGCTCAATGGATGGTGAAGATGATGGCAATGGGTTATCAGGGTTTGGTCGATCTGTCACACAGGTCAAGCGGGGCACAAAGGTCCAAACATGGACCTTTATGCCCCCATGGTAGGTGCACTTTTATTTAAGGTTATAGAAAAAAAACGAAAGTGTTTATTAAAATTACTATGGCTTGACGTGAAATATGAAACTACATACCATACTATATCAAAAGTTTAGCTTTGTAACATTACAAATACAAATCTCAGACGAAAAATAAGAAACGTGAAAAATATTACTTAGGTACGTAATTTTTTTGCTTGGGAAACAAGTACACTCTCACCGGCGCGCGGCGGCGCTCGCAAATTCACTGCTCGTGGCGGCATGTGTACCCCTCCCGTGACCCCTTCATACGCCTGTCATTCAATTCTATAAAGTTCGTTTAATTTCGGAGATATGCATAGTGGACCTTTTTACCCGCGGACCTTTTAGCCCCGTCCTAATTATGGAATATGAGTACCGTCGTGGCAGCAACGCGGCACAAGCGGCACGCAACATCAACGACGTTTACGGAGCTAACACTACAAACCAACGCACCACCTGTTATTGGTTTGCTTGCTTCCGTTCTGGAAATTTCGACCTGAAAAATTAACCTCGCGGTCGTCCGAAGACTTTAGTCGACAATGACGAATTAAAGGCGATTGTGGAAGCTGATGATACACAATCTACGGTTGAATTAGCAGCAGCTTTCGACGTTAGCGTCAAAACAATATTGGTCCATTTGCGTCAAATTGGCAAGGTAATAAAGCTTGACAAATGGATCCCCCACGAACTCAATGATCGCCAGCGCGAAGTACGCGTCGAGACGTGCCTTGCACTGCTCAACAGACACACAAATGAAGGAATTTTGAACCGCATTGTTACCTGCGATGAAAAATGGATTCTTTTTGATAACCGCAAGCACTCAGCAAGTTGGTTGGATCCTGGTTCAGCACCTAAACAATGCCCTAAACGAAAACTTACCCCTAGAAAAGTGATGGTCACTGTTTGGTGGTCTAGCGCCCGTGTGATTCATCACAGCTTCTTACCAAACGGGGTGAGCATTACTGCAGATGTGTACTGTGAAGAACTGAACTCAATGATGGAGAAGCTGGCACATCTCCAACCAGCATTGGTCAATCGCTCGTCTCCGCTGCTCCTACACGACAACGCGCGACCTCATACTGCACAGCAGACGGTCTCCAAGTTACAAGAACTGGGGTTGGAAGCTCTCCGTCATCCGTCCTACTAACCAGACCTAGAGCCTACAGACTACTACTTTTTCCAGAATTTGGATAACTTCTTGGCGGGAAAAAAATTCAATACCCGAGAGGCAGTACAAAATGCCTTTGAAGAATTTGTTGCCTCCCGTCCAGCTGATTTTTTTAAGAAGGGCATTAATAAACTGCCACTGCGTTAGCAAAGATGCATTGATTGCATGGGTGATTATTTCGATTAATACAAATAAAAAATACATGAAAAAAAATCGTTTAATTTTTTTCATACAAAACGGCATTTTCATAGGTAACGACCTATTATTTATATTTTTATAGTAGAAACATAGTAGTTACTCAAAAATATGCTAAGCTATTATAGAATGCAATTTTTTTTTACCGTATAAAGTAAGCCCAACAATAAGGAACTGCTGTAAATCGTTGAGGAATTCCCTCAACTGTCTATGGTCTCCATCATTAGACCTGTAATAACACTTATAACCCATATGGGTGCAAAGTTCTCATCAATAGAAATGAATTAAGTCCAAACACCGGGTTATTGTTGTAAGTCATTGAAGAGTTCCCTCGACTGTCTTTCGGCTTCATCATCAGAGCAACTTCAGACCTTCATTAAATAGTAGTGCTTTAAGATAATTAATGAAAAAAATAATAAACGCCCTAGTCGCCACTATGATTTTCGAATGCTCCCATCGTCTTCTCTGGGATGCCATAACTGGTTCCCTTATTATGGTACCATCAAAATCAAAATCAAAATCAAAAGTCATTTATTCAAACTAGGCTGAGAGTCAGCACTTTTTGAACGTCAAAGTTACAAAAGACAGTCCCCCCAAAACGCCCACCCTTCGACACTTCCTAGTGCTGTAGCTGGGAAGAAGAAGTGGCGGAACAAACTCCCCAGCAGCACAGCTGTCTGTTAAGTTAGAAGAACTTGATTCTATACAATATTGTGTAAGTAAATAAATTAACAAAATCTGTTAATAAAAAAATAAATAAAAAACAATTATATGAACTACCCATATAAACTGTCATCCTTGGGATATCTCCTTCCCAACAAAAAAAGAATCATCAAAATCGGTTCATAAACGACGAAGTTATCCGCGAACTCCACTTATAAAAAATATATACATATACTAGCTTCTGCCCGCGACTTCATCCGCGTCAAATTTTTGCTCCTGTGGCCCTTCCCGTCGCATCTAATTGCCTGCTAGTTTTCTTCCATTTTTCGTTGCTGCTCCGCTCCTTTTGATCGTAGCGTGATGTTATTATTATTATAGAAAACCCATCCGTGTTCCTTCAGTTGGCTATGCCAGGGCCACGGTAACTCTTTCGAACAAGTATGCGACCCTGGTAGAAAGTTATGACTACCTGGTGCTTCGAAGGCATAAAATGTTTTCTGGCTGACATTGCTGTTTCATAAGCTCATACCAAGTTATGACCACCTGGTACTTCGAAGCCAACGTTTTTATCAAAATACGTTTTATAGTGACTTGTATTCTCTTTGACGTTTTAGGTCACGTCACAAGGGAACGCAGTCGAACGAAATAAAAGGTACCTCCCCACCAATTTTCAGCCAAATCGGTTCAGCCATTCTTGTGTTATAAATAGTGTAACTAACACGACTTTCTTTTATATACATATGTATATAGATATACGGTCGAATTCGGTCGAACCACCCGAGAGCTAGATTGACCCGACACTATACTGAAAACATCCCGGACGTCAGCTTGTACTTGACTGGTATGGTTCTGAATCACCTTGAAAACAACAAGTTGTCGGGCGGTGGCCCAGTGAGAGCAGAGCTGGTCCAGAGGCTTCGACTTACGAGTTGTACGTCGTGGGTCCGCACCTTTGCGACAAAAAATTGAAGAACTTAAGTTAGAATTATTGGCAGCTAACGGGGAGGTAGATAAATTGTCAACCGAAAACACTGAACTAAAGCAAACGATTGAAATCCTCAATTCCAAAAATCAACTTATAAAGGAGGCAACCAGAAAATTATCTAGTGAAATTAGGACTCCATCTATACTAATACTAATAATATTATAAAGAGGAAACCTTTGTATTTTTGTATGTTTGTATTGAATAGGCTCAAAAACTACTGGACCGATTTCAAAATTTCTTTCACCATTACTTAGAAGAATTCTTCTGAATCCGTATAGGTTATATTTTATCCCGGAAAATAGATAGGATTTTTCGTGGTAGTGAAAATTGTGGAGTAAGGCGTCGAAAAAACTGCCGTACGTTAACGATTCTCGCGAACGCTGCCTAAATGGTTAGAGATGTATGGTTGACTTCTATAGAAAAGTTGTAGAACTCAATAATGCCTACAAAAAAGTCCGCGATAGTATAAACCAAACATTTATATTTTAGCCGTTATAACCACTTTTCCATAGAATAAAAGTAATTAATGAATGAATGATCATATGATCGTCAAATACTAATCCTTATCCAAATAAACTATTTATTGAGCAAGATTGTTTCAATAGCTATAAATTACTTTTTATTTTATTCCAATCGGACAATCCATTCAAAAGATATTACGAATTTAAGATTGTAATTGGTATTAAAATGAATGATGGTGTCGCACAACATACATACAAAACAATTTTTTTTTTTCAGAGAGCTTAAAAAATAAATGTCCACCCTTGCGAAGCCGGGGCGGGTCGCTAGTTAAAAATAAAATTGTGAAGCAGGTTACTCCCCTCAAAAAACAACAACAAATGATTAAAAGTACAACAAATACTCCAGCTAAAAACCACAAAAAGACTACTCCACTTAAGAAATTTCCGCAAAACACATGTCCGATAACACCCAACGAAAAAAATACACTTACAAATACTGCCCGTAAACGAAACGTAAAAGAGACATGCTATGGGAATATAGAAAGTCACCAAACCAAGAAAATAAAAATAAACGTAAAACGTATACTAAAAGATTAAAACACATAATCAAACAGACACAAAAAGTACAAAACAATAATTTCATTGCTACTGCTGAAAAGAAAAGCAAAGCTACATGGAGCATAATTAAGAAGGAAAAATCAAACTATCCTAAACAAGGTATTGATAGCATAAAAATTGACGGTAAAATTATAAATAACCCTGAACAAATAGCAGAATCATTGAATAATTATTTTATTGATCAAATTGAATCTCAAAGTGACAATAATCTTAATAATAAACCTAAAATAAACTCTTATCCTAATTCAATATTTATGACACCCACTTCGACATATTTCAAATTATTAATTCATTAAAAAATACTAAAAGCGCTGGATATGACGACATAACCACCGAGGTAATAAAAGCCACATCTCATATCGTTGCACCAATACTCAGTCACATTATCAATATAGCATTGAAACAGGCATATTCCCAGAAAAATAGAAAATCTCCGTAATTAAACCATTACATAAAAAGGCGAGCAAGATCCTAGCAAGTACAGACCACTCGCGCTCATTCCGGTATTCTCTAAAATTTTTGAAAAAACTTTTTACAAAAAAAAAAAAACAACCGACTTCCTTAAAAAAAACACTACAAAGTCAAAAATAACTTTAATTTCGAAAGTCGGTGGCAAAACCTTAAATAGAGAGCCTAAGACACCGACTCGGAAGGAAGTCGGTTGTTTTTTTTTTTTTGTAAAAAGTTTTTATTTTTTGACTTTTTAGTTGTGGTAGATACTCCGCACTAATCTAATCGCGTTATTCGTTCATTTGTCGCGCAAATACGTATTGAAAATTTAAGACTTATATGGTTTTCACATGGGCCCCATTGTCCGAATGGAACCAAATTAAAATAGAACCATTCGGGAAGCCCCAGCTTTCAAATAAAAAAAGAATTATCAAAATCAGTTCACCCAGTCAAAAGTTATGAGGTAACAAACATAAAAAAAAATTCACACGTGGTAGAAGTGAAACCTTCTAAAATTTTGGCCTTAAATATATAATATCTGGATGACCGAGCTTTGCTCGGTATTTTTTGGTAAATTGTGTTTACAATAATAAGTTTATGTTCAAGTTGATTATCGATAAAGTTGATCATTGAAAACACGAATAAAACGACATTTTAATAAAAATTAATCCTAGCTAGATCGATGTATCGCCCCCGAAACCCCCTGTATACTAAATTTCATGAAAATCGTTGGAGCCGTTTTCGAGATTCAGATTATATATATGTATACAAGAATTGCTCGTTTAAAGATATAAGATATATTCTTCATAGATAATGAGACGAATGTAAAAAGTCAAATGTCTATTTATCCAAAAACCCTGCTCGAAAAACGTCAAATAGAAAAGTAAACCATAAGGATTTCCATTACCCCAAGTGTTAGAGAGAGACACAAAACATAATGACGTTGTTTTGTGTCTGTCTCTTTTTACTGTCGCTTTTTTGTTTCATAGACTTTCAAATCACAACGCTGCTAAAGAAGTTTCCACTTCAAAACTACAAACTTATAATACGTACACGTATACAAAACACCACAACAAACAGTAAAGGCATCACAACTTATGATGCCTTTACTCAAGCTTTGTACTACAAATGCGTGCGCGCGCAAACGCCTCTCATCTGCCAAAAACGACGAAGTATCATGATCGCAAAAATGACTCGATCTGTCAGACGCGATTGGTCGCGATGGTTCACCGATTGGCGGTGGAATTTAATTTTTACAGTTTTAGCATTAATAATCTGCATTTGTGATGGTTATGCATGGACGAGTGAGTACAAAATAGACGGGCAATGCAATATAATCGCTTATCTCAGCCCTGGAACGCGCCAACGAAGGTTGACAGTTTGACATAAACATTTCGTTATGTGTTGTGAATCGTATGATTATAATTAAGTTTTAAGTGCAAAGTTGTGTGTGTGAAGTGTTTTTGTTGAAATGTACGATGGACAGGTAAGTAAAATACAGTTTTTATTGCCCGGATTGTGTTTTTGACAAAGATTTGCACGTAAATAGTTAGTTCAACAAACATCGTCATTCATTTTGCCGCCATTTTTCCGCGGCCTGCGTCGGATTTCGCAGTATTACGTGTAATAATTCTATACTATTGATAGCAAACTATTGATGTAATTTAGGTTACTATGTATTGTATTATTGTTATTATGCATTTAAGATATTAACGTAACATTGTAATAAAAAATACGCAACCTAAAAAGATGGAGCTTGATTGTTGAACTGGGAGTTATAGTTCACGTGACACCAACATCGCCATTTTTATTGTGTTTTGCACGGATGATGAAATGTGTGGATATGACTTCCGTACATTTTAGTGGTAAAATTTTTGGGTGTTTTGTTTTTAACCGACTAAAAAAAGAGGTTATTGGACACCTATGTAGGTATGTAATGTTACTGTTAATGCAACTGAAATTTTGTATTTTTTCAGCTCGTATGCCAGAGGACGCTGGGTGGTAGAAGGGCACCACCACCACCACTTGTCATGATTTTGCAGCCACCGGCAATGTTAGTTACTTACGGAGTTTTCTAATTTCCATTTATCTCTAAATATTCAGGTACTGCAACACTGCTTTTGTTCCAGGTTTATGGATAGTGACTGGCCATTGCCTGGGCCGGCATAACCGGTGCCTCCGTCACCAGCATCACTGTTCGTCGTGCCATCGCAATTATATTTTTCTTAATTTTTTTAGTTTTCATTTTTTGCCGTATTTACATAATATATAGGTACGATAATAGACTTGAAATAATAATAATATTACAAGTATGTACATAAAACATTTTTGATTAAATTCTAATATGTACAGGTAATTTTGAATGTGTTTTAATTTTTTGAAGTTCAGATGTGACAATATTTGCCGTATCCATATTTCTTTCGTCCATGGTCATGACGTCACGTATTTCCTATCTCATTTTCTCGCACGTAAAATCTTATGAATCTATGTCTGTCTCTTTTTACTGTCGCTTTTTCGTTTCATTGAGTTTCAAATCACAACCAACGGCGCTAAAGAAGTTTTCACTTCAAAAAAAAAAATACAGTCGAATTGATAACCTCCTCCTTTTTTTGAAGTCGGTTAAAAAAGTAATTCAAAACAGAGTATATTCATTTCTAGAAAATAAAAAATCTTGGTTAGCGAACAATATGGTTTCAGGAAAAGAAAAAACATTGACTCTGCTATCTACAAACTTGTTGAACACGTTCTGACTAACGTTGACAAAAGAAATCCCGTAGTTGCATTATTTATGGACATGTCAAAGGCATTTGACTATGTTAACCATAAACTATTGATAAACAAGCTGGAAAAATATGGAATTAGGGGCAATATCCTTGAACTTATCAAATCATATCTGACTAATCGAGAACAGATAACATACATAAATAAAATCTCGCCCCTATACAAAAACTGACAAGATGTATATCTCTACACGTAGAAAATGCATATTTGGTGTGCCGCAGGGCAGTGTTCTTGCTCCATTGCTTGCATTACTATTCATTATATAAGGTGTATATATTCATACACGAAATATTTTAAGAGGTACACCTGTAGGTGGCAAAGAAGCTATAGAAGCAAAAAGAAAATTTTTATCTAAGCGTTTTTGAATTTTCGTAATTATTATAATTTTAAAACTGCTTGAGACGTTTTGCGTAAAACCTTTACTCCAAATTCTATGAATGGCCCGCCTGACGCTGCGAGGGCGGCGACCGGACGGCACAAGCATGGCCGTGGTGTCTCAGGCCGTAAAAAATAAGAAGGAGCCAGTATTATGTGCGTCAAATAATTTATAAATATTAAATTTTGAAAAAAATACATTTGGAATTTTTTTTTTTCGTTTCTGTGTCTTCTTTACCACCTACAGATGTACCTCTCAAAATATTTCGTGTATGAATAGATACACCTTATATATCAATGACATGCCCAAAATTATTAATAATCCAATGGTTCTATTCGCTGACGACAGCACAATACTAATAAAAAGTGAAGATAATGTGACATTCGAAAAAGAAATAAACGACAACTTAAATGATATAATAACTTGGCTAACAGAAAACAATTTAAACATAAATCTTGAAAAGACAAAGTACATTTCATTTGAACAACAAACAAACAATAAAAAACCTGATATTCATTACGGCCACAAAACCATCAGTGAAGCAGAAAACACAAAATTCCTGAGTATTTGGATAAATAAAAATATGAGCTGGAAAACGCACGTTGAAAATACATGCAAAAAACTTAGTCAGTATTCTTATGCTCTCCAAACCTAAAAAAGTGTCAACTCGTGAAACATTATTAATGGCGTATCACGGGTATATTGCGTCTACTATACGCTACGGACTTATACGTATTTTGGGGGAACTCGCCAGACCGAGAAACGGTATTTAAAGCTCAGAAACAATGCATAAGAGCAATGTGTGGCATACAACGCACAGAAAGTTGTAAGCCACATTTTCAACAGTTTCGGCTACTAACATTCCCGTCTCTTTAAATATACGAAGTGGCTATCTTTGTCAAGGCGAATCTACATCTTTATACACGTCCAAGAAGCACACGACACAAAAATAAAATATGCGTTAGACGACATAAAAAAGCAGTGTTTAGTAAAAATATCTTAGGCATGGCACCCAAAATATATAATAAGCTGCCAAACAGTATCACATACCTACACAAAATGGAAAAATTCAAATTAGTTTTGCACGAATATCTAGTTGCAAAATGTTAATGGTTGGGCACCTTAAGTGACCCAAATTGATTTTTTAATACTTATTTTTGTTATACCTAAGTGTTAGGTAATTTCTTTAGCAATAATTAATTCGTTTCAAATGGTTTCTATATGTTAGTATCTGTGGCGAATTGGTTCGCGCGCTTCGGATCGCGCTCTGGGATTCGCTGAACCTGGTGACACCAGCGCACATATAGTTTGGCTAGCGCTTCCTCGAGCGCCGACTAATGTGAACCCCCAGTCTGCTTTGTTCGAGAGTCTCCGCCGGTGCCTTCTACTGTAATTTTGAGGAAAAGTTGGTTTTTCACCGTGATGAACAGCTGAAGTTTGAAGAGACTCGTTATAAATACCCAACAGTGATTTGACAATCTGTTTCGTGAAAGTGCTTTACGGTGTGAGCTGCTGACAGTTGCTGGTGAGCGTTCCTGAGCTGGTCTAAGGTTAGTAGGCCAACGGTTTTCAGTGCTGACGTCGAAACCATTTAGCATTCTTCAGCTCACAGGGTGGGTTTCATAGGAATCAATATAATTACTATCAAACCATAATTTTTCATAATTGAGATTCCCGCATGTGGTCGACTATTGACACGTTGCCACACCAGTTACTATTCAATTAATGATTATTTAAATGAAAGATGACTTTTTATCTGACATGGCACCACAAATACAATGATTACTAATTTATTATTTTTATTTTAGCGCTTTTTTAATGTATAATCTCAATTTTAAATTTATGTTTCTTTTGTACTTACACACCTTTATTAATTTGCACACCTCATTAGGTTGTAATACAATGTACTTTTTATACCATTAACACCTTTTTTTACCATGTATTATGCAAATAAATTATTTGATTTGATTTGATTTGTCTATAAGCTGTTTTCAAGAGTAGTCACAAACCGTCTTTCGCTAAATTTTGACGATGTCCAGCCTCCCATTTCTGATACGAACTCCTGAAATGGTAAAGTGTTCCTTACACGAGCTGGCCGGCTGTCGACTGTCGGGATAATGTATGCAGGGCGCTTGGCTCTTAGGAGGGGCAATGGGGAGGGGGGCAGGACACGCACTTATTGAATCGCGGACCACGCGCCACGCGTCTGTGCAACCCTTTATGTATTTATCATACGGATCTCAGCAAATTTTTCCACGTCGTCCTTTTCCTTACAACTTTATTTCCAACTTTGGGCTCGACCAAATTGTTTTTGAGGAGAGTTGGTGTGTCATAAAAATTAAGTCCACACCGAATTTGTCTTTCAATGTAAACATGTGACCTCGGGTTTATGTTTATTACATCGTACAACCGGTTACTAAGTTCAATATTTCATAATGTTAGTCTAGAAACTGTCACAACATTTGACATCGACCTACGTGAGTAAAATAAATTACAGTACCGGACCGGAGCACGGCACGGCTTTTAAAACCTATCTGGTTGAAAACCGCGCACTACGGCCAGCTTCACGGCGCCGGCGCTTTGATAAGCTCCGGAGACCGCCAGCCGGCCGGCCGGTCCGGTGGCCGGATAACGTTTCGTTGAATAAAACATTACATAATTCAATCCATCTCACGTAATGAATGTCAATCGCAGTCAGGATTCGCTCGCTAGAGGTGCGCCACGCGCACGCCCTACAAATATTATCGATATGCGAAGCGCGTCCCTCATGACCCTCTTTGATGTCGATTTGTGGCGCAGCACTAACTACAAACGCTTCAACCATTTCAACTATTATGAGTTTTGCTGGCTATTAGTTGTAAAAACATGTTTAACAGATATATCCCGACGTTAAGCATTCATAAATTCTATCTGTGAGTTTGGTAGTGCGTGTTGTACGCTCACTGTTAATTGGATGCTATCAGGCGCAGTATTGAAGCAGCGTCAGACCTAACAAACGGATTAATGACGCTTCGCTGAGAGTTAACTAAGTTGCTAGTGTCGCGCGCTGCGATCTGTGCGAGCTATGTTAGTTGACAAGAGGCGCTGAGTGACGCGCAGTATTTCGCGAGGCACACCGACTAATCAGAGCGAACACTATAACAACACACAGAAATATTACATATACATATAATCGCGCATATGATTCTCGAACCTCAATAATTTGTAGGCAAAGTGAAATCATTTCGAATCGCTAAATTAGAGACATTCACAGATATTTGGCAGTTGTTTGTTGGCCCTCTGCATATATATGCACACGGCGACATACCAAGCTATACATTTTCAGCTTTAGCAGACCTCTCATTGTATACTTAGTCGTTTCGTACATTAAGAAGTCAGCTTATACCGGAAATGAATTGTTTGATATTTCGCCGTGCGTACTTGTGTGGTGGCCACGTCAGCGATCGGCTCGACAGTGTGAGCAAAAGGAAGGGTTGCTCAGACAAGCTGTCACCGAGAGGCACTCGTCCACACACTATTATCGCTGACCGCTACGACACAAGGAGCCCATCTTGAAAGGCGGACATAATAACAATGCTTAGATACATACACACATAACATCACGCCTTGTTTCCCCGAAGGATTAGGCAGAGGTGTACCTACAGTACACCCACATTTCGCCTGTTATGTTTAAGTCCCATGGAATAGGGGCGAGCCTATTGCGATCAAGGGCACAAATCCAGACTCCGGGCTGCTACTGAGAAATTCCAGATGGAAAAACCCAATAACACTTTGCCCGACCCGGGAATCGAACCCAGAACCTCATGCTTAGCAGTAGCGCTTGCTACCTCTAGACCAACGAGGCAGTCTAAAGACTGCCAATGCTTAGATAAACTACCTAATACAGATTGTGAGATATATGACTTTTGTAAAAGAAAGGCTTTGTCGTTCGTCGAGTTAATATATTGAACCATGTGTCGAACAAGTATGTTACAATATTAGAGCACACGTGGACACGCAGTGAGCCCCCCGGGGTTTGAAGTGATCATAAATAAGCCAGCGCCTATTGGACAACGTGCCCACGACCCACACTATTTGAATATAAACGTAACTTACTGAAAACGATCACGACTACTGAAAACATTTCCACGAACATCATTCATTACACCAGCTTGGAAACATGTTAATTTTGTATTAAATTATCGCAAACTCTAAATCCGCAAGTTATCGTAGTATTTCCTAAGATGTAGCTTAAGTTAAGTTGGTCGGAAGCTTAGGAAACACAACAAACAATAATAGTTAAAAAAAAAAAATAAACAACACGCTTCCATAGAAAACCAAACTAAAAAGTAGAAAATAATGGAAAAAGGCGTGGGGTGCCTGATATCAATAAAAAATACCTTAAAAAGCAGCGTGGAAGCGTGTTTTTTAGTTTTTTAAACTATTATTTATTTTCAATTTTTTAGGGTGTTTCGAATTTTGAGACGTATGTCAGCGTAGTTTTCGAAGATAGTTTCTAGCCGTCCTGGTAACCCTGGCAAGAATAATGGCACAAATTTATGAAATTATTGCATTGTCTTTGAGAGGTGTGCAAAGTTTGAATGAAATCTGGTCGTTTAAAGTGGGTCAAAATCGCTCTATAAGGAGTCGATTACAAACAAACATACAAGTGAAGCTAATATAAAGCTTGTAAAAAGATCTTGCTTACAAAGGCAACATCATTTCTTTTACAACAAGCACCTTGTTAATATTTCGGAAGGTCAAATAGCAAAACAAAGGTAAAGAAAATAGTTTAAAACCAAATACCCTTCTAACAGTTCTGATAGCTGAGGGCATATAGTGACGAGCTAGGTAATAGTTGACGCCGGCTCGTGTACGTATGTGTAGCGGCGCAGTGCGCGGCGTATAACCGGCGCGAGCGGCCAGGCGCGCGCCCAATGGCCCGGCAAATAGCAGATTTGTGTAATCCCCACTGAGCACCTATCGATATACCTAACTATATAACTAGCTTAACTTTATAAACGAGCACAGAAGCTCAACTGCAAACCTTGATGGCTAAACATGAGATTAAAGAAGGGGTCAATCAGAGCGCGGCCATCGACATAGATCTTCACCTCAAGACGACACCCCTGATAATGTCAAACGTCTCAAAATATTACTCGATGACTATAATCGAACGCGGTCTGTCTACACCCTTAGAAGAAACTTTAACCAACTGTGTAGTTAATGACTTGACGAGGTAACGATAGCCAGTTCTGAGTCCTATGGCGACCCCTAGCTCCCTGGGAAGCTGGTTATGAGCAGTTGACCAGTGGCCCTTCTGCAAGTGATCACCTGGTGCAGCGGTAGGCACGCGGTCGAGCTCTTGTTATTGGCTCGATACCGATGGAGGGAGGAAGGTACTAGGTACCTCAGCACTGAGCAGTTTGCACGATTGGATTGCTTTTCAAATTCACGCGAGAGTTTTATGTGAAATTTTAGTGTATTTTTTGCGAGTGGAGTCTATGGACCGTTCGTATGACGCACAGACGAGTTGAATGTCAGAACGACCTCGGTAGCTCCGGGCCTCCGGGCGAATATTGTACTGTATAGTATACAGACAGATGCGTACATTCACACATTATTCATGTATTAAGATGATATGTAAGTATGGTTACCTCTATAAAAAATAATGATTATAAAGCTAATTGAAGTAATTTTACTACCCATCCTGTTACCCCCCTTTTTAATACCCATCCTGTTAAAGATACCTGTTAAAGGTCTAATATCTACACAATATGTTACTAGTGCTGCCATCTGGCATGCATTGTCAATAGACATGTTTGTTCTATGGTTTTAAAAATAAAGTTTAGTCTGTGCCACTCGTCAATGCGAATACGTTGTTTTACTTTAGGTTATGGACCACACGCTCATAAAATCGCGGTATTGAGTCGTTTTAACAAGGATTTTGCAGTAAAGCAAGTGTTAAAAGACAGTATTCAGTGCGATTTAGCTGTGAACTGACTGATCGTATTAATTATCGCAGTATATAAGTGTAGAAACTGTTCGTCAAAATGGCTGCCAACTACCTTATCAATGTGCCGAGGAGAACTAAAGGGACGCGATAATTATTCGGAGTGGTGTTTCGCTGCAGAAAATTTCTTAGTTCTCGAAGGCATGAAGCATTGTATCAAGCCAGAACCGGGAAAAGAAATAGCAAGCGCGGATGACGAAAAAACTAAAGCTAAATTGATTATGACTATAGACCCGTCATTGTATGTCCACGTCAAAACCGTGAAATCGTCGAAAGAATTGTGGAATAAACTACAGCAATTATTTGATGATAGTGGCTTTTCACGGAGAATAAGTCTGTTAAGAAATTTGATTTCAATCCGACGAGATAATTGCAGTTCGATGACGTCATATGTGACGCAGATTATCGATACAGCGCAGAAATTAAGTGGAACGGGATTTGAAATAAATGATCAATGGACAGGGTCATTGTTGTTGGCTGGATTGCCTGATCGTTTTGCTCCAATGATCATGGCAATCGAACATTCGGGCATTTCCATTACGGCAGACAATATCAAGACAAAATTATTAGACATGGAGTCGGTAGATTACAACGAGAGTGAAATGAACGGTGCTTTCGTCAGTCATTCAAATCATGCAAAGCAAAATAAGAATAATTTGTCTATGGCCAAGAAAAATTGTGATGTTGGTAGTACTACAGTTCCGTTGAATTCAAACATCAAGGCGGTGAAATGCTACCGGTGTAAACAAGTCGGCCATTACAAAAATCAGTGCATGAATAACGAAAATAATTCAGCAAATAAGAAAAATAAAGAAAGAATGCAATCAAACGCATTTAGTGCAGTATTTTTAAGTGCGAATTTCAACAAAAATGATTGGTATATTGACCCCGGGGCAAGTGTACACCTAACAGCAAACGAAAGTTGGGTTAAGAATGCCAGATATGAACAAAATAAAGGAATTGTCGTAGCTAATAGTGAGAAGATGACAGTATTATGTTCTGGCAATGTTAAAATAACGACTTCAACTGATGATTGCGAGTACGACATCGTGATAGAAGACGTACGCTGTATACCATCTCTGACTACTAACCTACTATCAGTCAGTCAGCTAATTAAAAAAGGTAACAGTGTGTCTTTCACAGATAAAGGCTGTTGTGTATACAATAAAAAGCAACAGTTAGTCGCTACAGCAGTATTGGTCAATGGGTTATACAAAGTAAACTTGGTATCCCAGGAGTATTTGGCTGCATCAGCTGTGTCAGGAGTAACATGGCGTCGCAGATTAGAACATGTCAACAAGGAATACTTAAATAAAATGAAAAATGCAGTCTTGGGAATGTCATTTGATGAAAAAGTTAAAATAAGCAAGGCTTCTTGTACAACATGTTGTGAAGGTAAACAGTGTCGCTTACCATATAAAGGCAGTGGTCAGAGAAGCAGAAACTTGCTAGATTTAGTGCACACAGACATTTGTGGCCCTATGGAGACTACATCGATAGGAGGAGCAAGGTATTTTTTGTTATTTGTCGATGATTACAGTCGAATAACATTTGTTTATTTTCTGAAGCACAAAAATGAGGCTCTGAAGTATTTCAAGATATTCAAAGCACAGGTGGAAAATCAAACAAAAAGAACAATAAAAGTGATAAAAAGCGATAATGGTTTAGAGTATTGTAATAAGGAATTTGAAAATTACCTAAACAGTGCTGGTATTATCCACCAGAAAAGCAATCCATACACTCCAGAACAAAATGTTTTATGTGAAAGATTCAATCGCACAATCGTAGAAAAAGCGAGATGTCTACTGTTTGATGCAAACCTGGGAAAAGAGTTTTGGGGTGAGGTCACCAATACGGCAGTGTACCTGCAGAATCGAACTGTGGTTGCTGCGTTGGATAATAGAACGCCATATGAACTATGGACTGGCACAAAACCAGATATCAGTCATATTAGGATATTTGGAAGCACTGTCATGGTACATGTTGCTAAACAAAAGCGTAAGAAATGGGATAAGAAATCTGTGAAATGTATTCTTACAGGATACCCAGATAACATAAAGGGATACAGAGTCTATAATCCAGAAACAAGGACTGTGTTTACAAGTAGAGATGTGGTCATTATTGAGCTAGAAATCAATTCTGAATGTATGATTCAAGTGCAAGACCAGAATGTTGCTTCAGTGGGGGATGAGGTTAAACCAGATCAACAAGGCCAGAAGGTAACAAGTTTTGAATCAACATCTAGTCTTGAAGATAATTCCAACAGTGAAAATGATTATTACTTTGATGATGAAAATGATAAAACATATGTTCCAAGTGATTATGAAGACGCAGAGAGTACACTTCAGTGTGAAAATGAAGATTTCATGGACAGACCCAGACGAACACGGAAACCACCAGAGAGATATGGTATGTAGAATCTTTGTACAAGCGCTGAAACCTATGACGATGGGGCAGGTTTGACACTCCATGATGCTTTAAAAAAGTGTGCTTTAGAAACAGTGGATGTTAGCCATGCAAGAAGAACTACAGTGTTTTAAAGACAATGATGCGTGGGAATTATGTGATAGTTCACAAGATGGTAGGGTTGTACAGTGTAAGTAGGTGCTTCGTAAAAAATTAGAAATAATTTGAGGACTATTGTTACATTTTTTGTGGATGATTTTTTTTTTTTTTTTCAAATGATTGTAAAGCAACAGAATATTTGAAAAATGTATTAGCTAGCCATTTCAAACTTAAAGATTTAGGTGAAATCAGAAAGAGTCTTGGTGTCAATGTAAGTGTTAATAAATCTGAGAAAACTATCACATTGAACCAGTCTGATTATATTGATCAAGTGTTACAAAGGTTTAACATGAGTCAATGTAAACCCATTCAGACTCCTATGGAAACGTAAGTTGCATGTATCTAAGGGGGAAAACTATGTTGGAAAATTCCCATATCAGCAAGTTATTGGTTCTCTAATGTACTTAGCAGATCTAATCAGACTTGATATTACTTATACAGTTGGATTTTGAGTCAATTTAACAATTGCTATTCTAGAGAACATTGTGCAAATGTCTTTATCTGGTTGTGTAATTTCTTGAGAAACTAAAAAAAAAAACTACTGTAGCCTTGTCTAGTAGTGAGGCCGAATATATGGCTATTACAGAAGCATGTAAAGAAGCTGTTTATTTCAGAAATTTCCTATATGTAATTACACAAAATTTGTATACCATTGATTTGTTCAACGAAAGTAAGAGTGCACAAAAGCTAACTATGAATCCAATGTTTCAGAAGCATACAAAACACATAGACATTAAGTTTCACTTTTGTAGAGAATGTGTAGTAAATAAAATTGTAAATGTGAAGTATTTGCCTACAGCTGAGATGCCAGCTGATGCTGTATTCACGAAGGCTTTATGTGTTGTGAAACATTATAAGTTTTTGGATGTATTAGGTATTCAAATATTGTAATATTTTTGTATATCCATATTGTTAGATATAGTGGGGGTGTTAAAGGTCTAATATCTACACAATATGTTACTAGTGCTGCCATCTGGCATGCATTGTCGATAGACATGTTTGTTCTATGGTTTTAAAAATAAAGTTTAGTCTGTGCCACTCGTCAATGCGAATACGTTGTTTTACTTTAATACCTACGCAGGCTTTGTCTAAATTATTAAATGACCATTCGACATTCGTGAAATCTAATAATGTTTTCCTGCCATCCCTAAATTTGCTCAGAAATATTAGACTAATCACCGCGGTACAGGATCGCGCCCGGCGGCGCGCGGCGCGCGGCGCACGACGCCTGTACTTAGTTTAACTTTGACCGCACGCTCTCGTCAACACGCCCACAGTGTGGCACAGTGGTCCGCAGTGGCCCACAGTGACACCGGTCGGCCCCACAACATCGCCGTCACCTAACTACAAGTGTACACAGAGAGGCGCGGGGAGCGCGGTGTCCTGAGGGAGGGAGGGGGTGGCCACTGCGGTTCACGCAAGTAATTGGATCCCGCCGGAGGATTATACTATATCGTCGAACTAAACTACCTAACGAGCTTCTACTTCGTCAACTCATAACCCGCTTCCGATGAGTTTGGTAAACGAAAGGCGAGCCACTTTCAAGAGCTCCGTGCCGCCACTAGGTTGGAGATCATTAAAACATACGTCACTCTAGCTCGATATTAAACTTATATTAAGGTGCCAGAGCAACGCAGGTAGGTACTTCATTTATAAGTGGAGAGCGCGCATTCTGTAGCTCTTACATTATTAGCAGTACACAGTTCACATGAGCGCACCGTGCGCGTCGTTTCGAGACGCACACAGTCGCACTGATCGCACGTGATCGCACGTGATCGCACGTGATCGCACGTGATCACACGTGATCGCACGGTCGCGTTGGAGCGAAGAAACGTGTCTAATGACCGTATTCTGTTCAGCGTAGCACGAGTTGTCGCGGAAGAAATAACACTTAGCAATATAATTGAAAATTGATATATTCCTACTTATTGGAGTTCGTTGGAGATTACTGCTTTAGGGTTCCGTTGCCAAATGGCAAAAAACGGAACCCTTATAGATTCGTCATGTCTGTCTGTCTGTCTGTCCGTCTGTCTGTCTGTCTGTCTGTCTGTCTGTCCGTCCGTATGTCACAGCCACTTTTGTCCGAAACTATAAGAGCTACGCTATTGAAACTTGGTAAGTAGATGTATTCTGTAAACCACATCAAGATTTTTACACTAAAATAGGTCTTCAAAAATGGTATTGAGGTTTCTAATATCATTTTTTTCTAAACTGAATAGTTTGCGCGAGAGACGCTTCCAAAGTGGTAAAATGTGTGTGTGTGTGTCCCCCCCCTCCCCGTTACTAAAATAAGAGAATGTTAAAACTCAAAAAAATATATGATGTAAACTTCCACCGAAAATTGGTTTGAACGAGATCCAGTAAGAAGTTTTTTTTTAATACGTCATAAATCATAAACCGCAATTTACTTTTCATTCAATCAACTCAAATATAAAAATTAAAAAAAAAAAAACATTTAAGGTCAATGTGGGCAAATCCGTCTACGGGGCTATTCCATCCACATGCGTTTACTATTCATTCCAGAATAGTTACGCTGTTCCTGGTTCGGTTGATAAAACAGGATCAGTTTTTAGTTATAACTATGATTCATAGATGGAGCAAGGTTGTCTACAATTGTCAAAAAATGCTTGCGAAGTTTAGTTGTGCTACGAACTCGCAACTCAAGTGTTGCGTGCCGCCGTTTCTTATAAGGTAAATATTCAATTTCACAAGTTACGACTTTCTGAGTATGCATAACATGTAGTTTAATAAGTGTTTCAACGGATTTTTCTATTTGTTTTGAATATAAACCAGTAGATACAGAAAGAATTGTTAAAAAAAATACGCACCCTCAAAATGTTCAAGTGGGAAAATCCGTCTAATTTTGAAGGGGCTAAATCGTCATATACCGGAATTACCCCAGTGCAGATGTCGTCAACCTTTTTCATCCTTCCTATTTTTAGTTTTATACTTTAAAAGTCCACTGGTAACTTACAACTGGGTCTTTGAACTATTATTTTTTGTGTTTAATTGAAAGATTAGGTATTTATTTCATAACAAACTGTTCTTAGTTTTTTTCGGTCTAATTAAGAATTTATGTTAAATTCAAAATCATTATTTGTACCTCGAACCAAAAACACGCCGACAGTTCTCAAACAAAATCCGATCGGTTGTGACGTCACTTTGGCACTTTGGCATTATTTGTACCTCGAACCAAAAACACGCCGACAGTTCCCAAACAAAATCCGATCGGTTGTGACGTCACTTTGGCAATTTTTACTCATCGTAGCAAACTTCTGTAGTTACTGGCTCAGACAGAAGTTTGTCTATACTGACTTACTGTGTTAGTCGGACTGGCAGACTCGTACTGACTACAATTCAAAGCGTTCTGACAATTGACCTTTGTGTTCCCGGGTCGCGCTTACCTGTTTAGACAGTCCCGCGACTTCGGCAGGCGTTTTTTTTTCTTATTTCAAATACCTAATTGAGGCTTGTTGCCCATTTTACCCCTGAATATGGCGCTTACAAGTATAACATAATGTCGAAATGTCTTAAACTCAGAATATGAACTCAGAATATTTCTTGTCGCGGTCTCCGGTCGTGGTCTCCTGTCTCTGTCGCGGCACGAACCGCCACATTTAAGGTGCAATCACCTTAATTCAATTTTTAGTACAACATGTGAAGCGCAACGTTGTTACAATTATAATGCTCTTATACCTAACCGAATTCATTAAAAATAACCCTGTTTATTTAAGTTAATACCATAAATATCATTGTCATAATAAGATAGGATTGTTTCAATGTACCTACCTGAAAAATTAAACTGATACTGTAAAAATATTTATGATGTTACAAAACATTTTTCTTCATCATCTGCATTTAATTGTATACAAATTACATACCTTGATAAAACGGCGTAACTCGAGGCAAATTTGCTACTAGACGGATTTGCCCCCAATCCTCGGGAAAATCCGTCTAACGACCGACTTTTAAAAAAACCTTGTTAGTTACATGTGGAGGGCTGTTTTGTTGTTTAAAATGGATGTGTATACAAGACAACAAAATTTTCTATCGCTTACAATCATCAAATTTATATTAAAGTAGTAAGTGTACCAGTTTTAGTCAACCAAATTCGACTTTCAAAAAAGTATGACGGATTTGCCCACATTGACCTTAATTTCATAAGCATAAACCTTATACATAAACCGAGGATACCTACAGGTTTGTACGGAACCCTCGGTGCACGAGTCCGACTCGCACTCGGCCGGTTTTTTATACATAAGCCCGGGGTATGAAATGTATGGTGAGTAAACTCAAACTTTCTCCGTTACGTTATGCGTTATTTTATGTTTACTTATCTATATCTATACTATAATATTATAAAGCTGAAGAGTTTGTTTGTTTGTTTGATTGAACGCGCTAATCTCAGTGTTTAGTCCCGATCTATTTGTTTATTATCAGTGCGCCTAACGGAATGCGCGTGTAACGAAGTGACATCTAATTTGTCAATTTGACGTTGACACTTGACTTCTCTTGTTAATTTGCCGCTAAAATAGGTCCGTCGCGTTTTGGAAGCCCCGCGACGCTTTTGTTGAAATTAATCCTTACCCCGGTCGTTTTGTGGACAATCTGTCATGACCCAGTTGAGGTGAATGTAGCTAACCCCTAATTTGACGTAATAACACGGGTTTGGACATATCTTGTTGAAATGGTTTGAAGGTCAAGTCAAAGTGACGCTATTGTGAATGAGTGATTTGAAGACCGCATGCTGTGATTGTCTCCAGCCTTATTGCAAGCGGATTGTTACCAGGAGAATACTCATAACGTCACGACACGATACACATACACTCACTTACATACATAACTCCAGGTTGGCACCAGAGCAGTGTCCTTCAACCAACAGGTAAGTTCTTTTGTTGTATTGTAAGTGTTTGATTTGATTGTCTGCTCCGCGTACGGCGGACTAGTTGCGCTCGCCACTCTTGTCTCCAGAGCCCCCCATCAAAACTTCCACTGCGCAATTGAATTGAGGTTTGGCCTGGCAGCGTACATTTTGGTAGCAGAGGCGTGGTTTTAACCTACAAAACCACCAAATTGGTAATTTACAGTAGGCTAATTACTTGGCAGTCTCTATAAGGGAAGTAGTAATACGCTGTAAATATTTGATAACTATGAATGCTAGTTTATTTGAAATAATTTGTTGGAATTAATTGAGTTGAGTAACTCATATTGCCGGGGGTCAACCAGGTTTGCATATGCTTCAGAGTTGGTTAGATTGAGCTATGTTATAACCTCTTGTTGTTGTTATTTGACCTCTGTCTTGTATTGAATGTCAGGAAGACATTAAAATGTTGAGTTTGTACCATTGATATGGTTATTTGTGAATATTAATATTTGAAATTGGCATTTTTGAGTATTACCATTGTTTTGAGTTGGAATAAAGGATTATTATTGTTTTACCATTGACACAGTGGTTTGTGAACTATACATTTGGAATTGGATTAGAATTTGAATATTTGAATTGAATGTGAAATAGAATTTTTTGAACGTTGATGTTGATTTGAATTAAAATAAAAGTTTATTGTTGAATTGAATTGAAGCCAGTATTTGTTATTTCTTGAGTTGCTGATTAGTTAGTTTGGTAGTTTGATTTTTTGCTTGTAGTTATTTTGTAATTGATTGTTTGAACTTTGTTACTTAATTACCTTTTGCTTGGTTTATTTTATTTGATTGTTTGTGTTGGATTTCCTTGTTATTTATTGATTGAACTTTGTTATTTGATAATTTAATTGTTTTGTTTATTTGAATGGTTTTGTTTGTGCAATGGCATACAAATGGAAATATTGCAGTGCCGGACACCTGTCCAGGTCAAGACGGAGACCTCGGTTGTTTCAGGTCCCGGACTATTGAGTAGATTGCCTGCTTTGGAACTGCCACACTTGACGGTCGCTGGGACCACTGGTACGGTTTCCAAAACCTGTTTGAAAGTTTGGTTGATGCACGCTCGGACCTCAGACCCGCCCAAAAGTTGGCCTATTTGTTGTCTGTCCTGGAAGGTGAGGCCCGAGCCTTGGCGCAGCATCTGTCTTTGACTGACTCAGCCTACCCTACCGCTGTGGAGCTACTCACCCGGCGGTACCAAAATAAACGTTGTTTGGCTGACGTTCATATTGAATTGATTTTGGGGTTACCGGTCATTACTGGATTGTCAGCATTGCGTACTGACCTGTTGAACCCGTTGGTGGTAGCGACCAACGCTTTAAAGCGATTGGACTTGCCGGTGGACCAATGGTCTTACCCTTTGGTGCATGTTGTGCTGCAATGGCTTCCTGCCGATTTGAGGGCTCGTTTCGAGCAAAAGTATGGTGGGGATAGTGTCACACATCTCCCCCCATTTGATGACCTCGTCCAATTTTTGGAGGATGAGTGTCGGTTTGTGGACAACTCTGGCGTTGCCACTGAGTCATGCCAGCCGTCTTCCCGGCCACGAGACCAGGGACGGACTAGGGCTCGCGGGCCTGTTGATGGTCGCCCCGCCGCTCGTTTTGCTGGCACCCAGAGTCGTCCTGGTTGTGAGATTTGTAGGGACACGGGGCATGGCATGGCAACTTGTGTGGCCTTTTTGAAGTTGCACGTGAGTGCCCGCCGCCGAATTGCCAATGCACGCCGCCTGTGCTTCTCTTGTTTGGGGGCTCACTTCCATCGGGACTGCCCCAACCCCCGCCCTTGTAGAATTTGTGGGGGGTCCCATTTGGACATATTGTGCGCTAACGCGAACCACGCTGGCAGACCAGCCTCTGATGAAGGTTCGCGTACGGGGGGGTACCATGGAGTTGGTCACCGGGCTTCTGCCTCGCCGGTTCAGAACCGGGGAGAGGCCCGCAATTTTGAGCGCCGCACTCCACCCCCCGCGCAAGTTGATCGGGAGCCGCGCGACCGCCATTTGGTCTCCCCGCGTAAAAGCGATTACGCAGTTGTTGCTAGGCAGCGCTGGCCAGACCAGCACCGCCTTCCCTCCCCTCCATTGGCGGAACGTCCCCGGTTGGAGTCACGCCCCCCGCCATTCAGGCATCCGGTGGGATATGCCATTCCAGCGATGGCGCGTGGCTCGGGACACCGCGCGTACGAGGAATTTGAATTGCATCCTCGTCGGGAAAGACTTGGGTCTGGGTGCGGCGATCGGTCGCCGCCCAGGCATTGTTAGGACATTGGCGCCTGCCCCGCTAAGGTACCCCTCAGATCGACACGGTTTTGTTGCCAACGGCATCGGTCAGGTCTGGGGGCCCACGGGGGACTCTGTTGTGGTCCGTGCCATTTTGGACATGGGAGCCCACGGTTGCCTTTTGTCTATTGTTTTGTTGTTTGTTTGTATTGTTTTGGTTAAAATGTTTTCTTCAGCGCCTTTGGACTGCGGGACTTGGTTGGAACGAGCCACTTCGGGAAACCCTATTGGATGATTGGCTCCAATTTGTATCCGCACTCCCTGCAGTCAACGAGGTCGTGTTACCCCGCGCTATCCTCCCCCCTGGGAGCTACACTGCTACCCTTGTTTGTAATGCGTCTTCGCACGGTTATGCAGCTGTTGTTTGTTTGCGCAACAGGCCAGGTGAATTTGTCACTGGTCTTGGCCAAGAGCAAGGTGGCCCCCCTCCGGACGGCACTGACCATCCCTAAGTTAGAATTGTCAGGGGCGGCGCGTCTTGTGCGTCTATTGAACCACGTTGCTCACACTTTGGGTGGAACTGTGGACATTCGGGTTTCTTACGCCTGGACGGACAGTCAAATTGTTTTGTGTTGGTTGAAGACGTCCGTCCACTCTTTGGAGGTCTTTGTTGCGAACCGAGTGTCCCAGATTCAAAAGTCTAAAACGCATTTGATTTGGAGGCACGTGCCTGGAGATTTGAACCCAGGCGCCGTGGCCTCACGTGGGTGCATGGCACCCCGCTTGTTTGCTTACCCCCTATGGTGGGGACCAGACTGGTTGACTCATCCCGAGGATGATTGGCCTCGATCGCCAGTCTTGATGTCGGGTCCTTTGCCCGGGCTCAAGGTGCTCGCTGTTGGAACAAGGGACCCTGAGTTTTGTTGAGTCGATAAAGCTCCCTCGACAAATTGTTGAATTGTTGTTTTTTGTTGTTAAATTGTTGGTGACTGATCGTCACATTAAGAACTCGCATGCCGGTTGCAATGCGCTGTTGGCCATTCTGCAGCGAGAGTTTTGGATATTGTCGGGAGCCGTTATTAAGTTGAACCCCTTTTTGGACGATACGGGTCTTTTGTTGTTTGTTGTTGATGGTTGAAGCACTCTAGCCTTCCTTATGAGTCCGTCACCCCCTTTTGTTGCCTAAGGAGGGCCATTTGGTTAAATTGTTGTTGTTGTTGTTTGGTTGTTATTGTTGTTTGGTTGTTTTTGTTGTTTTTTTATTGTTTTGACCCGCCAGCCTGCCTCCATTGGGGGGTATTTTTGAGGCCGCGGTGAAAGCGGCACAGGGTCTCTGGCGCAGAATGGCTGACCGTTCTCACCTTTAAGGAGTTAGCTTAGGTATTTTGCCGTTTTGAAGCTGTATTGAACTCGCGTCCATTGTGCCCGCTGTCTTCGGACCCGAACGACTTGGAGGCCCTAACCCCGGGCCATTTTTTGATTTGACAGCCACTTGTCGCCCTGCCGGAGCATCCTTTTGTCGATGTGAGCCAAAATTGGCTATCGCGGTTTCAGTTGGTGCAGCAGCTCGCTCAGAGTTTTGCAAGCGTTGGAGATTGGAGTATTTGCACATCCTCCAGCAGCGCGTCAGGTGGACTGATAAAACGCAACCTTGTCGGGATTGCCAAGTGATTAGCGGACGGGAAGGCCCGTCCGGGGGGGTAGATGTTTAGTCCCGATCTATTTGTTTATTATCTGTGCGCCTAACGGAATGCGCGTGTAACGAAGTGACATCTAACTTGTCAATTTGACGTTGACACTTGACTTCTCTTGTTAATTTGCCGCTAAAATAGGTCCGTCGCGTTTTGGAAGCCCCGCGACGCTTTTGTTGAAATTAATCCTTACCCCGGTCGTTTTGTGGACAATCTGTCATGACCCAGTTGAGGTGAATGTAGCTAACCCCTAATTTGACGTAATAACACGGGTTTGGACATATCTTGTTGAAATGGTTTGAAGGTCAAGTCAAAGTGACGCTATTGTGAATGAGTGATTTGAAGACCGCATGCTGTGATTGTCTCCAGCCTTATTGCAAGCGGATTGTTACCAGGAGAATACTCATAACGTCACGACACGATACACATACACTCACTTACATACATAACTCCAGGTTGGCACCAGAGCAGTGTCCTTCAACCAACAGGTAAGTTCTTTTGTTGTATTGTAAGTGTTTGATTTGATTATCTGCTCCGCGTACGGCGGACTAGTTGCGCTCGCCACTCTTGTCTCCAGAGCCCCCCATCAAAACTTCCACTGCGCAATTGAATTGAGGTTTGGCCTGGCAGCGTACACTCAGGAACTACGGATCCGAATTGAAAAATTATTTTTTGTTGAGTAGCCTATTTATCGAGGAAGGCTATAGGCTATATAACATCACGCTACAACTAAGAGCAGCGGAGCAGTAATGAAAAATGTTGCAAAAACGGGGAAAATTTATTCCTTTTAAGAGTTTCCGTTGCGTGCGCTGCGTAAACGGTTAAAGTAACGCAAAAATAATGTATCACGGAATTGTTCCTCTTAAAAAGTTCTAAAAAAAATCCGGGAGAGCATATGTCTATCTTTTAAGGTTGACTCACTATAACTCAAAAGGAGCGAGCAGCAACGAAAAATGGCCGAAAACTAGACGGCAAATCGATGCGACGGGAAGGGTCAGGGGAGCAAAAATTTGACGCGGACGAAGTCGCGGGCAGAAGCTAGTATTTTATAATCGTTCGTAAGGAGTAAATTCTAGTCGTGTGTCGGAGCTGATACACACACTTTTTTTATTTTGCGATATCGAATGATGAGAAAAGGATGGCGGAACATCACGGTCCTCTTTCTGGAAGATTTTGGGTCGTAGCGCTAGACGAGCCTAAATTAAATATAGAAAACACAATGCGCATGGCATTTACATATCATTGTGTGTCAAGTGACAACCCTGGACTAAACTGTTCAAACGACTTAATCGTTGTTTAAATTCTCCATGACACGGCGATAAGAGTCGCGATCAAACGCATGTTTGCAGGTGCCGCGCGTTGGTGCCACAATACCGGCGGTTAGTTGATGCCAATTAGCGCGCTAAACGGTCGCAGACATAACAGCGCTACCTACGTCATTACGTCTGCATACGTTAACAAGCCGCCGCGCGCCGCACCTATCGACTTATTGGCTCAACACTTCAAACTCGTGAATTGCACACAAACATGCAGGCCATTGCTCTGAAAGGCGCAATATCGAGACCCATGGGCGTACCCAGGTTCTGGGCCAGGGAGGGGGCAAAGTAGATTTTTTTATAAACACTCAGTCAAATAAATAAACATATATTATAGTAGGTACTTTTTTTAATTCTTTAAATATACAATAGCTATTTCAAAAGTAACTTTCAAGGGTCTTCAGCAAAACGGCATAAGACATCTTTCGTGAAAGAATCGCCCATAGCGTTAGCATATTTTCTACATACACTAAGCATACATCTTCTATGGTTTCTGCGGCTAATGTGACCGGTCCATTGCCACTTCAGCTTGCTAATTCTATAAGCTATGTCGACGACTTTGGTTCTCTGCCGGATCACTTCATTCCGGATTCTGTCCCTCAGAGATACGCATAGCTCGTTCCGTAGCTCGCTGAGCGACTTTGTATTTATGGACCAGCCGTACCGTGAGTGTCCACGTTTCGGCTCCGTGAGTCATAACAGGCAGGACGTACTGATTGAAGTCTTAAGGCTCTGCAGAATACACGACGAGAAGACTCGACGAAGCTTCCCAAACGCTGCCCAGCCCAGCTGAATTCTTCTGTTAGCCTCGTTCTCAGGTTTGTTCTTTTCAAACTGCAGAGTTTGCCTAAGGTAAACGTATTCTCGAACAACCTTGAGGGCACCGCCATTCACAGCAATCGGTCTCGGAGTTACGTGTTCATTGAACATAACCTGGGTTTTGTCCAAGATCATCTGGAGAACAATGCGTACAGAAGAATAAACTAATTCGAATCAGCCAGTATGACAAAGTTTTCTGCAAAACTCAAGTGTGAAATCTAATCGCCGTTGACGTTAATACCGCGTCCTGTCCAGTTTAGCATGTTGAAAACATCCTCCAATGCGTTAAAGAACAATTTTGTGAAAATTACGTCCACGCTCCTTCGCCACGCTTCTGGACTTCTCCCAGAGAACAGGTCAGAGTTAACCCGGTGCCAATGACGTGAAAATAATAACACGGCCTATGACACCGGGTCATGGTGACCCGAAGTTTATAAATATTTTTCAAAATGTCATGTAATGATAACAGTCTATTCAATGATTCAAGTATTATTTTGTGGTATTATTTACTGGCTTAAATAACAAAAATGTCCATATGTTCATAAAATCAACTTTTATTAACTTTCTTCAGAACTCATGCAAAATTCACTTTGAAAACACAACTTAAGCTATTATTTGATTTTTATTATAGAAAACTTACTAAAATAACAAAACAAAAATCTTATTTATTAATAGACAGATCATAAGCACTTAGGAACATCAATTATCTTTATAATCAGCCTTCGGTTTTCTCATACCAAGCCATGGAACTGCTACAATTTTCGCAGTATAGGATGTAATGATCAGGACATTTGTATATGTGGCAAGCATTGCAAGGGTGGTTATCCTTTTTTTGAAGGACTCATCTGACATTTCCTATGAGCTCCAGGGACCTTCTGGGAAGGTTTTTCTGAGGGCACCCCGCAAAAACTACGATTCTTTTGCGCAATTGCTGAGGCAAATTCACACGGGTTCTTCGTTCCTGCAAATGGTCCAGAATGAAGCTAAATCCCAAGCTCTTCTGAAAATGACGCCTTTCTATCCGTGTTTCATTGTTGGCCCGATATATGTAATATGGCAAAAAAAAATGTGAACGGCCATCTTTTCAAGTTTCTACTCACATTATAGGTAGCACAAAGTTCGTCAAGTACATCCACTTCACTCTTGGCAGAATTATAGTAAGTTACTATTTCTGGTCCTGGCTGTCACCTGAAGATTCATCAATGTTTCCATCGTGATACAAACTCGACATCAACAGGACCGCCTTATTAGGTAGTGTCTCTTTGATATCCGTAAGTAGACGAAGCTTATGTTTTTCTCACGCATCGCACAGATTCTTTTAAGATCTCTAAAATTCTTTTAGAGCGGTTTGGGAAACATATATTTGCCAAATTCCTAAAAGTAAACAAGAAAAATCATCACTAAAAACAAAAAATACAAATAAAAATATGTCACGAAAACAGTACGCCAATGATGACGTTGGGTCATATTTACCCGTTTTTGCTTGATGCAAGTGTATCTCCCTGTGCAGGCGGTATCGCACTGAGTTTACTAGTGGTGCGGGTGGAGAAGTGCTGTATCTCCAGCTACTAGAACGTTCAAAACCACAAAGCACGTAAAATAAAAAATATGGTCGTTTGAAATCTCCTCGGGTCAATATGACCCAGCGTCATTGGCGCCGGGTTACAAAGCTCCTGAAGCTCTTTAAGGACAACATTTCCTGCTGTTTTCTGGAGTTCAGTCGTAATCCCGTCCTCGCCAGAAGCTTTTTCACTTTTAATTTGTTTTAGAGACGCCTCGATTTCGTCTTGGCTTACTTCTGGCAGGTCTTCTGTGAAGTGGCGGGTTAAGATGGCTCTGGAATCCTCATTTTCAGGATCAGTTCGAGATGCATGCGATGCGTACAATTGGCCGTAAAAGTTTTCGACTTCCAAAAGGATCTCCGGCTTTGAAACGACGATATACTCACTAGATTTAGTCCCAAATGATTGGAGGAACACTTTCGACCCCCGATTTCTCTATAAAGCGTGTATTGGAGCATCGGAAGTCGTGTCGTATCAATGTCGTAATATTATTATCGAGTGCCCGACTGCCCGTTGTTCTTACGAAGTAACAGGTGGGTTTTCACGTCGTTCCGTAATCAGAGTCTCTTCCGAAAGTTTGGACTTCTTGCACGTACGCCGCATTTTGTAAAATCTCAAGCCTCCTTCCCTGAGGATTCTCACCGGTTGTTGGAGGGCCTAGTCGACGTTATTTGTGGTTTCCACGGTAACGAATCTGTTCTCCAGATCTAGCTGGAACGCTTCAGATCCTATGATAGTTTGGAGCGTATTTGGACGGAGCCTAGACTTCATCAAACGACTTCACTTGAGCTTGAAATTGATATTCAGTGATTTTTTAATGGAAAGGTCAGGTCAGGTCGTCAGGGGTGGTCCGATATATTTTTTTTTTACTTTGCTTTGATAGATTTGAGTTAGCTTCTATAATGCGTATTTAATCCACTTTGTGTAGCGTGATGATATTCTAATACTTCCTGTCACTGCTATTGACTTGATCAGTAGTGGTATACGAATGAGTGCAAGGTAGATAAAAACGTTCTTGCAAAATCAAAATAAAAAAACAACCGACATCCAAATAAACAGTACATAGTGAAAAATAACTTTAATTTCAGTAGTCAGTGTCAAAAACTAAAATACAGATCCAAAGATACCGACTTCCGAAATTAACATTACTAGTGATCGCCTATTGGTCGAAATTCGGCCGTACTTCATTTGGATAGAAATACATTATTAAATGAAAAAATATAGATAATAATAAATATTAAAAAATTATATGGTTATATTTGATATTCAGTAACACTATAGACAAATGGTTGACGCTGTACTACTGTGGAGAGGGTTCGCTGGCGGGATGGTGATGGCCAGGACCAGGACGTAGGTGTAATGAGTAAAGAATACTTCTTCAGGACTCTCTTCTTTATTTTCTTTATACTTCTTAACTGCTGGATATGGAACAATATGGAATGAATTATCACAGAAATTTGTTGTTTTTGTAGAATTTTCCCTATTATTTTTAATTAATTATGACGTTTCCAAATGTCATAATTATAACCAGCCTGTACAATCTATGACCAGCCTGTACAATCGTGAGGCATTCAACCTCTACAGTTTGCACACGACACTAAGTTTTGTATGGGAAACTTACTAATGCCATACTTGACACTCCCCATAAAACCACAAAAAATATTTCATCTAAAATAAATTCTTATCGTCGCTAATACAAATAATATTACAGACAAATATTCTCGATATGGTCATAGATTTTAAAAATGAAATAGGTTATATATCTATAAAATTAATTTATTACCTATGGTTATACTTGACATTCAGTAAGACTATAGACACAAAATCAGGCTTACCAACTTAGGGGTTTTCCCAAATTTAGGGGATAAATAAGAGGATTGAGATTTTTTAGGGGCGTTCCATTTTTAGGGGTATTCTTAGGGATTTTTTACCATCTTACATTTCTCATTGTGTTTTTGATTACAATAAAAGTATTAGCGACTTCTAGTACGGTTCCTGGATACTAAGAATGCAGAGTGAATGTCGCGTAATAAACATAGACAAATATTACTACTGTGTGCCGGTTTATGATTACTGAACATTCGTTGGTTATTTTCATTATAATTTTTTAGGGGATTTTTTTAGTCATTGTGGCAATTTTTTAACTTAAGCTTTAGGGGTAAATATTTCTGGGTGTTGGTAACACTGCACAAAATAATAAAGACAGATTTGGACCATAAACAAAAGAATATCTATGCATGTGTGTATTAGATACACGGTAATGAACAGTAGTGTGTGTAACGTGTTATTTATTGAAAATAATGTACATTAACGCATAATTTTAAAAAAATATTAGCATTCGTCACTTCTTCTCTGTATAAACTATAAGTGTGCGAAATTTCATACTCCTCCGTCCGCCCAATTTTCGTAAAAAGGGATCCAAAGTTTTCGCTTCACGTATTAATAAATAGATTTTTGCTTGCAGCTCTGCTAGCGAGTAGGTAGAACGGACGCGTCGCGCGATTTTTTAAAGTTTTATGTTGTATTACAAATAGCAAAAAGTTATTTTTCTTAATTTTTATCGACAAAAGTAGATAGTTAGTAGGGACATTAGCAAACTCCAGGGGGGGGCAGCTGCCCCCCTCTGCCCCCCCCTGGGTACGCCGAGACCCACGCGAGAAGTTATAGATTCCAATGTGTATCAAGCTCAGAGTAAGATCATATACATAGGTAAATAAGGTATTTTTGCTTTCATCCTTGCTACGTAATGCGTAACCCCGATATGTTGATGCAGTAAGTACACGAGATAAAACTACATAGCATAAACTACAGCATCGCACCAAACAAGCAGATTCGTAGTAACACGCGCGCACTCACACAGTGCGCCATCTTAGAATGAAATAGACCGCGGAGAACTGCGAATATCTGCGGACGAGCTGGAAGGTATCCAAAAGCCTGACGCCGGCAGTACATGCAAGTAATGAGGGCAGAGGTGCCTCCGAACACGCGAGAAGTAATTTGTTGAAGCATCGATGAACCTGGCGCACGATCCAGATAAAATTAATAAGTACATTCAGTTCGTTATTGTATGAGTAAATTTAAACAGCAGCGTGTACGAGTAATTTCACATTACGTCGGAGCAGGTCAAGCACAGAGTGAGCGTGACCAGAAGGACCATAATATTCCAATAATCGTTCGAATCATAATCGTGACCTGTAAACTTACTCTGTACCTACATGATTCGACAAACGAAACAGTGCCACCAGAGTATCTTCTCGATCCAATATTACCTCACCTCAGTTACTTTACTTTTATTGCCTATAACACATTCTCGCTAGTTGCAACAAGATCAAACGTGCTAACAACCTCCTTAGTCAACGGATGAGACAGACAAGCGTCAGCTCGTTACCAACTTTTCTCTAGTAAAGCACGCACTGAATCAGTTGGTAGACCTGAATTTCGGTAACAAGGGAGCATATCTTCAGCACGTACAATGTTCTCGATGTCGTGTATGTTAACTACATTGTAGGTGTGTCGGGACATGGCGCGGTCGGCGCCAAATGGCACCCGCTCGGAATAATATTTTTACACGGCTGTGAGTGGAGTGTTTGTGTATTCATGGGACGGCTCGCCGCACAATGCCATACTATGGTACACAATGATTGTCAGTAATGCAACTGCTTCAGCGTATAACGGCACGGCTTCACACCTCTCAGCTCATTGTGAACTGCCTGCAGGACGCAAACGGTACGTATACTATATACTTAAATGTATGAGTACCGGCAGAAATCTAACTGTAGATTTATTCATAGGAATGTTAATTGTTACCTACTTAAGTTTTTGTCGTGATTTCAAAGACACCCTTTGCATCACTTCACTCAATTCATAGATTCGTTACTTATTTGATGGATTAGATTTTTTAACGTTTTAGAGGTTTTGTTTTAATCGGAGTTTTTTTTTTTTAATTTAAGTTTAACTTATTTAAAGTCAAACCCGACCGAAGACTGAAGACTTAGGAAAGTGGCTGGGGCAGACTGGATGCGGAACAACGGAGGACAGGGTGTTGTGGCACAACATGGGAGAGACCTAATCCGAAACAGCTACGATAATATGCGGTTGCTAACTGCACCGACAAAAAAATTAAGATCAAAATGAGTGCCAAGTTCTATAATAGGTAATCCTGAAATGTATTTACAAGAACAACATTTAATTTATTAATTTAACAATAACAAAATTTAATGCAAAATATCTTGCCTTTTTCTAAAACAATGTTTGCTATTTATATATATATATTCTAAAAGAATACTCGAATTATTCACGTAAAGCAGATAACTTAAGACAGTAATAGTAGCAAAAGGCATCCAATGTGCAGCCGCGCTTAATCTTATTCACAACTAGCTTCTGCCCGCGACTTCGCTCGCGTCAAATTTTGACGCGAACGAAGTCGCGGCGCGGCAGCGTCTGATTTGCCTGCTCCACGCCTTTTAATCGTAGCGTGATGTTATATAGCTTATAGCCTTCCTCTATAAATAGGCTACCCAACACAAAAATAATTTTTCAATTATGACCAGTCATTCCTGAGATTACCGCGCGCAAACAAACAAACAAACTCTTCAGCTTTATAATATTGGTATAGATTTAATATTTACGAACAACTTTGAAAAACCTAGAAGCAATAAGGCTGCTGCGCTCTTATGTATGTGATTGCTCGGCCATGTTGTGCTGTGGATGATTAGGTCGAACCCCCCCCCCCCCCCCCACCACGTTCCTGCAGGCACGGGACCTAGGGGGTATTGGTTACATGCATTTAGATTGCAGCATTTAAATGAAGGCGATTCTTACAGACAACCTCCCTCCATGCACTCCGCATACAACCCCCCTCGCAGTTGAAACGACGGTGACGGAGCAATATCACTTTAATACTCCAGGATTCAAGATATATTGTGAAGCCGTATATTGTGGAGAACGAAGAATTACATACAATATTACTTTTTTAGAATATCCTTTGAAGGAAGAAAGTGGGAGACCATAATTGAGATATCTCATCAATGAGGAGGAAGTCACTGGCGAAAATTAGCCGGTTACAGACGAAATGAATCACTTGGCAATGAGAAGAGTTTTACATACGAATGTAAACTGAAATAAAACGTTTATTCCAACTCGAATTCTACATGAATAATCACTGACCGCGCTTACACGAGCATTTTGTATTCGGAATAATTCAAGCAGACGAGTATCTAAACCAATCAGTACATACCGGAGCGTAAAGCAAGCCATTAACATACATGCGGAATACCATTGGAATGATAAAAACGCTCCGAGTGCTCTCACTACTCAATGATTGCGTGCGCGGTGTAATTGGTTCGCGCTCAATGTTCACCGTGATCTATGGAAATATAATCCGTTCATTTTTCGAGACCCGTTGATTTCACTGGGAGTCTAAAATATAGATAGACCGGTATATAATTCTACATAAAATGCTTAAAACTTGACACATTCATAATAACAATCCACGAAGAGCAATCTTTAGTCGCATGCTTTTACGTTCTCTCCGACAGAATATCAGCTATCGAATGCGCTGGGTGATCCTGGTGTCACAATTGATAGCGTCACATAATAAATTAAATACATGAATGTGTCACGTACAGCTCACAGCTGACCGATCGAGTACATGGTGAAGTGGAAGAAAGTAAAAACGATGTCGCCATCACGCCAATCGTTAGCTTATACAAGGTAAGTTTTTATCCAGTGTGCAAATTTTAACAAATGAAACTTAAACGAGTTTTATAATCATGCAATTTTTATTTTTATATATCTTAGTACAAAAAAATTAAGTTATCGTTAACGACTGATGTCAATTTTGAAACTGGTTTTTATGGTAACTTGCACACGGCGCCGGCGCGGCAGCGAAGGCGAACGACCTGTTCAATCGGTCAAAATTCTAAGAATTTCGAAATACCTACGCCGCCCGGCGCGCGGTGACTGACCAATTAGTACCTACCAAATGTTCAATCGGTCAAAATTCTAAGAAGTTCGAAGTACCGGTGGGTACTTCGAACTTCTTAGAATTTCGAATTCGAATTACCGCACGGTTACTGACCTATTCCTATTGTCGATATCATATTAGGTACGAAATATGTAGGGTGTCCACAGTTTACTGATTTGAGGTCGGATAAAAATTACAAAAAAAAGTATTGAAAAAATGGTTGAAATGTGTTCTATTACTGATACTGAACCAGCAAAAAAAAGGAGACGGATACGCTTCCATACAATTTTGGGCCTGGATGTAAAAAGATCAAAGTGGTGTCAATAGATAGGTACTATATTATAAAACAATCATTGAAAATTTTGTAGATTTTGGCAATCTGAGAGCAGAGTTAAAATAGATTTACGAAAAGTGAGGTTATGCAACAATCTACACTTAACACCTGATTTTTGAAGTGTGATTGGTATCCATACATCCACATCGCAGACAAACAATACGGTGGCCAAGCTGTCTAGGTTCACCAAGAGGTGGTCTTTGAGCCAAGATCCAGCAAGCTTGGCAAACATGGTCACTGGAGTTTACCTGAAAGATGTAAAGTGTTTAGTAACAGATAACATGATCACTTTAAAAAAAATCTCAGTTCAGTAGTAACTTAGTTCAACGTAATGTATCTTTATGAAGATATGGCCTATGGGCCTTTTAAATGTTTACCTATGTATAGTTTATTATTTTGGTAGTATAATGGTGACAGAAAACGCTGTAAAGACTGCAAGCCAGCGGGATAGACGTTGGTGAACTAATAAATAGGAAGTGAGTAAGTACTTACTGATTTTGGTGCACGCCATTGACAAATCACTGCTAAAATCATTTCGTCATCTAAAGCTCGACGACCTATTGTATTACAGCGATTAGTCGCTATGCCACAATTTACGCAACGATCCATGGTTTCAACTCTCAATCGGTAGGCCGTTCGTGAAATCCAAAATAACAAGTCCAAGTCAAACGTTTAAGCGAGGTTCTGTGTCCGGTATGGTAACAAGGCAAAGGTTGTACAACGAGGTAGATCAGAAGTCCGTAGAATGAAAGCAGGGGTCGAGGAAATTATCAATAAAACTATGAGAGGAAACACACTCAAAACGTATACGCAACGCAAACGATACAAAACAAGTGAGTTGACCATGCCTACATGACACTGACGTGTTATGTAGGCATGGTCCGATATATCAAAAACGAATTCAAAATCCGATTTCATACAAAAATCGATTCATATCGATTTCTCAAACTTGAAGATTGGATTTCAAAAATCTACCTAGCCGAACCAAACGCTAACGATCTACCACCAAACGAATCGACAGTAAATCACTGGATCTCATAACCAAACGAAATCCAAACGCAAACTGGATTTTGTTAGAAATTCGCTTTCTCTCTTTCTAACTAAACGTAACTTAGCGGAGTAAAAAAGATAGCGTGAATTTTGTGATTTAGATTTCGGCTTTCGGAAATCTAACGGACATTATAATGCGATCAATATCATCTTTACTGTATTTCATTTTCAGGTTTACGTTGATGTATTTTGGTTTATGGTTCAAGGTTTCTTGGAGCGAGGCTTGGCGCTATGGAAATCAGATTTCTAAAAACGGATTTTGAAATCGATTTTGAAATCTGAAATCGGATAAATATCAGTTAGCGTTCAAAACCAAAAACGCCCATGCCTAGTGTCATGTCATGCATATAATGTCAAAGTTAGCATAGACTAAAAATACAATAATCGCTTGGGTAAACGTGGATCAATTTATTTTAATTATGTAGATATTTAATCGGTTTTAGCTGTTCAATACGTTAATTCTAATACATTTAATTATTTTAATTCAATTAATCATCTAGTGAAGGCATTTTCTTAAATAGTATACACCCTGTCACGTTAATCGATTATGATTTAATCGGTATTCCATCTGCCGGGTTCGCGTGATTGTTCGAAAGAGATACCGTGACCCTGGCACATGGGCAACTGATGGAACACGGGTGGGTTTTAGTCAGTAAAAGTCTGACACGCCCTCCCGCTCCGCCCAGAGCGGGAGAAGTCATTTGATGATTTCCCATCCTGAAAAAAAAAAAAAAAAATCGGTATTCCATTTACTTCGTAACCTTAACTTAATTTTCTGATTTTTCATTTTCCAGATTGTAAATTGAGTTGATTTTTCAGATTAATCCAATAGAAAAATATTACCTTTTTTTTAAACTATATCTCTACTTATTACAGTTTGGCCCAGAAATGCCCGTCTCCTTTGCGCACTGGTTATAAAATTATCCTGTATAGAAGACGGTTTCAGAAAGCGATATGGTATATTTTCATTAAATCATCATTATCATCATCATTGTCATTATCATCTTTATCTTTATGTTTATCTTTATCTTTACATATTATAAAATAAAGTCACTTCGCTGTCTGTCTGTCCCTATGTATGCTTATATCTTTAAAACTACGCAACGGATTTTGATGCAGGTTTTTTTAGTAGATAGAATGATTCAAGAGAAAGGTTTATATGTATATAACATGCATAATATAGTAAAGAAACGCTGATAATTTTAGAGGTTTCTAATGTGATGTCATAAATAAACACATTTTTTTGCGCTTACATTGCGAACGCTGGCTGAACCCTACGAAATAGATCAAAATAATGTACTACAGTATTGGACACCTTAAAAAATTCTACAAAAAAGTGCGCGATGGTATATGTCTAACTCTTAGGGATAACCCATAATAACCATTTTTATGCTTTACTTTTTACGAAAAATAATGGCTTATTTATGAATGCGATTTTAAGCAATACAGCATTAATCCTTATGCAATTAAGTACCTTAAATAAATTGTGCATTTCATGTAGATCAAAATTGCCCTTTACAGCATATCATTAAAATTAATATTTTAGAAGATATCAGAGATTATAATAAAATCGCCGCAGAGCGACTAGCGGGCCTTCCCGCGTCCCGGTTGGTAGCGGTCGGGTAGTGCAGGATTAATAGGATTGTAATATTGTAATTCATATTACTTTGGCTTCATAGTAAATGCGAATAATATCATGTGTGTTCGAAGTACTCAAAATAAACCTAATTGTATTATTTCAAGTAAGAGACCGCGAAATATTGCTTAGATGTTTAGATTTTTGGATGGATTTGGATTGTTGGTTATCCTAGATACTTACCATATACATAGGATACTTTATCCCGGTAGTAGGTTCCCGAGTGATATTTTCCGAAAGCTATACGGGCGAAGCCACTGGCAAACGTACTATTCTTATAACTATGTTTAATTTGGTGGTTGGTAAATAATTGAGTGTCTGTATAGGTAGAATAGGAGCGTTAAGAAAAACCAGTAAGACTTATATTCAATTTAATCCAGCCCTATGTCGCAGTCTTCTTACTCTGAATACTATTAGTTTTATTTTAAGTACATCAAACACACATGATATGTAAGGATCGTAGCAGGTGGCGTTCCGTAGTTTCTGCCTACCCCCATGGGAAAAAGGCGTAATTTTATGTATGTGTAACATGGATAAATACATTCTTACCGCGGTAGTACGTCCTCTTGCGATAATTTCCGACATACACGCGGGCGAAGCCGCGGGCAAAAGCTAGTTACATATTATAAAATAAAGTCACATAGCTGTCTGTCTGTCCCTATGTATGCTTAGATCTTTAAAACTACGCAACGGATTTTGATGCGGGTTTTTTTAATAGATAGAATGATTCAAGAGGAAGGTTTACACGTATATAACATGCATAATATAGTAAAGAAACGCTGATAATTTTAGAGGTTTCTATGTAATATCATAAATAAACACATTTTCTTGCGCTTACATTGCGAACGCTGGCTGAACCCTACGAAATAGATCAAAATAATGTACTACAGTACTGTACACCTTAAAAAGGTCTACAAAAAAATCTGCAATGGTATATGTCTGGCTGGGTTGTGAGTTCCAACTAACCGAACTGCCTAATTGGATGTGTCCGACCTGCAAGCCAAAGAAGCGAAACGCAGATAATACCCCAGTGCGTAACAGTCAGGTGAGCGATCCTAATGTAACACATAGAAAGAAAGAGTGTTCGGTAACTATCCTCAGCGATGAAGCTCCTGTTACGTCAGGTGAAGTCTCTCGCATTATGAAAAAACAGATAGACGATCTTATGCGGCACCTCAACCAAACGTTGGCGAACTATGTTAACACACAGATGAAGGTGATTACGGACAAACTAGAGGGGCTTACTACTTCAATGGAATTTATGAATGTAAAGTTTGAGGAAATGAAGACTGAGTTTTCCTTAAACACAAAGGTCGTAGCTGATCTTAAAAAGGAAAATGAGCAGCTCAAAACTACCGTCAAAGACTTAGGTGTGAGACTAACTCAGGTGGAGCAACAAGCCCGTTCTACCAATGTGGAGATTCAATGTCTGCCCGAGCATAACAATGAAAATCTTGTGTCAACTGTTATGAATATTAGTAAGGTGATATCTGGTGACTTAACTGAGAACAACATACACCATGTAACAAGAATTGCTAAGCAAACACCAACTAGCAACCGCCCAAAGTCTATTGTTGTTCAATTCAGTAGTCCACGGGTTCGGGACCATTTTTTGGCTGCTTCTATCAAGTTTAATAAAAATAAAACTACTGAAGATAAACTCAACACTGCTCTTCTTGGAATTGGCGGTAAAAAAGAAAATGTCTATATAGTAGAGCATTTGTCACCAGCTAACAAGGCGCTGCATGCTGCGACCAGGATCAAAGCTAAGAGTCTGAGCTACAAGTATGTGTGGGTCCGTGGCGGTAAGATTTTTGTTCGAAAACATGATGGTGCAGACTATAAATATATCAGGGATACCGAGTCGCTGGACAAATTGCAATAAGCAATTTAACAATGTTAAGGAGGTATATGATTCATAAGGATTTAAATTCAATCAGCTAAAAATTTATTACCAGAATGTAAGGGGTATTAGGACAAAGCTTAGTGAAATTTACCAAAAAGTGGCATGCTATTCATATGATGTTATAATGTTTACTGAAACTTGGCTATTGGATGGTATCTTTGACTCAGAGATCATGGATGGACGCTACGCTATCTATAGGCGTGATAGATCCAAAAATGTTTTGAATAATAAAACCGACGGTGGTGGAGTCCTTATCGCTGTATCTACAAAACTTGAATCACAGAGATTGGTCGAACTCGAAAGCTCTTGCGATGATCTCTGGGTCAAGTTGTCACTTAAAAGGGGTAAGAAAGCTAGGGTAATTTATCTTTGTACTGTATACTTGCCGTCGCCGATACAGCCCAGAGTACTGGAGCATTTTGTTGATAACACTAACAATGTCTTGGAGAAGGTCAATGAATGCTTGATCATGGGCGACTTTAACATGAAAACTATTAACTGGCTTGGGATGGGCGGTGATGTGATAAGAGCTCCTCAAAATACTTGCACAGGCTTAGAACAGACTCTTTGGGACTTCATCTTACTTAACAACTTAAGGCAATGTAATTATTTATGTAATCAAAATAACAGAATTCTCGATTTAGTATTGACCAACTTAGACAGTGTTGTGATAAGTGCACCAGCAGATGTACTTTCTAAGATAGATGTGCACCATCCACCTGTACTGTGTGAGCTCTCGTTTCCTCATTTTAAAAGGCCAAAGAATATTAATAATAGAACTAAATTGAATTATTTTAAGGCAGATTACGTGGCAATTAATGTAGAACTGGAGAAGGTCAATTGGTCGTCAGAGCTAGACGCTAGTATGACTATAGATCAGATGATGGATTATTTTTATAATGTATTGTATGAGTTAATTAGGCAACACGTTCCACAAATTCCAATAAAAGATAATAAATATCCGTACTGGTTCTCTAGACAGCTCATTAAAAGACTGAATGAAAAAAATCGCCTACGACTTAGAGTAAGAAAGTATAATAATCCTTTAGACATTATTGCATTGGATTCTTTAAGGAAAAGATGTGACCGTTTGGCAACGTCTTGTTATAATGCTCACTTAGCTGATATAGAGGCTAAAATAACTTCAAACCCAAAATATTTCTGGAGTTACTTAAAAATGAAGAGAGGTGGCACCAATAACTACCCCAGTTCCATGACAGATGGTGTAAACACCTCTGAAAATATTAATGAAATATGTAATTATTTCGCATCCCATTTCTCTAAAGTGTATAATTGTGATAGGAATGTTATGTATGCGGGCACTTGTGACATGGATAACTGCATAAGCAATACCACGCTAGGCCATATTACAATATCGCAAGAACAGGTCCGTAAAGAGTTAAAAAAGTTGGACATTAACAAAGGAGCTGGCCCTGATAATATACCTGCTTTGCTTTTAAAAAAACTGGCAGATGTTCTTTCATTACCATTAAGTATTATTTTTAATTATTCTATGCATCGGGGTACTTTCCCGACTGTTTGGAAAGAAACCAAAATTGTGCCTATTTTCAAAAACGGAGATCAGTCCGATGTGTCCAATTATAGGCCCATTGCTATTTTGTCCATACTTGCAAAGGTGTTTGAAGCCCTCATATGTCCTGAGTTAGCTAGACATTTATCACAACTAATAATAGACACCCAATATGGATTTATGAAGGGGAAATCAACAGCTACCAACTTGGTGACTTATGTCGAAAGCATTGTTGAGGCGGTTGATGCGCGTGTCCAAGTTGATGCAGTCTACACCGACTTCAGCAAGGCTTTTGACACGGTAGACCATGGCATACTCATCAAGAAACTTGAAATGCATGGCGTTTCGGACCCCCTCTTAAGTTGGTTCCGTTCATATCTTTCTGAACGGATGCTCAAGGTTGTGGTAAATGGATACTCTTCAAACTCGTACATTGCAACGTCGGGGATCCCTCAGGGATCTCATGTGGGTCCGCATGCATTCATTCTTTTCATAAATGATATTTACAAATGCTTCCCGAACTCGAAAATATTTTTATTCGCTGATGATCTCAAGGCAATTAAGATTATTAGAAATCCTGCGGACTCGGCACTATTCCAAAGTGACTTAGACCTTCTGAATAAGTGGTGTGAGCACAACAAAATGTCTTTGAATGTTAAAAAATGTCATCATATAAAATTCACAAAAAAGAAAAATATTATACAATCAGCTTACAAATTGAATGGTGAGCGGCTTGAGGAAGTCGAAACCATACGGGACTTAGGCGTTCAATTCGATAAAAAGCTATGTTTTGTCGAACATATTGACAAAATTATACTAAAAACTTCAAAGATGCTTGGCTTCATTATGAGAGAGTGTAAAAACTTCAAAAAACCCAAAATCAAAAAAATTATGTATAACTCACTAGTTAGAAGCCATCTCGAGTATTGCAGTGTGGTCTGGTCACCAAAGTATAAGGTTCACATCAAGCGCATCGAACGACTGCAACAACGGTTCTTGTGGCATCTTACCTATCACAGTAACATGGGCAAAAAGCTCAACTCGTACCGTAAAAGACTGGAGTTTTTTAAAATGGTGTCGCTGGAGAAACGAAGGAATATGCTCGATTTGGTTTTCCTAAAAAAGTTAGTGACGGGCTCCCTGAACTGTCCCGATTTGCTCAGTAGGGTGTTATTCCATGTGCCACGTAATCTGCCAAGAAGTTCTAATAGGAGGCTTTTCTGCATGCCAAAATGTCATACCAACTTAAGGCAGCACTGTCCACTATCTAGAATGTATGCTGCATACAAAGAGCAGGAAGTGGACATTGACCTCTTTCACTCATCAGTGCCTGCTCTAAAAAAAGCCGCTCTTGCTATTTAATGGGTGTCTCTAGTCTTCTTAAATATCTTAAAGATTAAATATTTGTAAACTTAATTAAATAATCCTATCTAATTTAATTTAATTTATTGTATGAAATTTGATTGATTTATTATTATTCCAATCTTAATTTATTTTTAATTTATCAAACCAATTTTATTTTTTGCTTTTAATTATATAATTTAATTTTTTCCTATTTTTATTAATTTTGTGTTACTTATTTTAATTAATTCATTGTGTTATTATTTGCGCATAATGTAGTGCATGTGGTGCTTTTCTGTAACTAGTGAGGCACTTAGAGTTAAGATTACAATGTCATAATTATAAAGTAAGAGTGTACTCACTGTTGAGAAGCCAAAATAAATAAATAAATAAATAAATAAATAAAATGTCTATCTCTTAGGGATAGCCCACAACAACCGTTTTTTATCCTTTACTTTTTACGAGAAATAATGGCTTATTTACGAAGCGATTTTAAGCAATACAGCATTAATCCTTATCCAATTAAGTACTTTAAATATATTGCACATTTAATATAGATAAATATGGCCGTTTACAGCATGTTATTTAAATGAATATCTTAGAACATATCAGAGATTTAAAAAGCGGGGGCAGAGCGGCTGGCGGGCCGTACGTGTCCGTCCCGTCCGTCCGTTGGCAGCGTGCAGCGGCCGGGTATTACAGAATAAGTACAAGTAGGATAGTAATTCATATTACTTTGGCTTCATAGTAAATACGAATATCATGTGTGTTCGAAGTACTCAAAATAAACCTAATTAAGACCCAAGTAAGAGACAGCGCAATGGCTTAAATATTTAGATTTTTGGATGTTTGTTTCTCAGTGATGCAAAGACGGCCAAATGGATTTAGATCGAATTTGGCACAAAGATGTTTTATATCATGGATACGTAACACATGGGATCCCTACTTTATCCCGGTAGTAGGTTCCCGGGTGATATTTTCCGACAGCTATACGGGCCAAGCCGCTGGCAAAAGTACTATTTGTATAACTATGTTCGGTGTCTGGTAAATGATTGAGTGCCAGTATAGGTAAAATAGGAGCGTTAAGAAAAACTAGGAAGACTTATATTCAACTAAACCAAGCCCTGTGTCGCAGTCTTCTTACTCTGAATACTATTAGTTTTATTTTAAGAACACCAACAGATATGATATTCTCATAAACTATGAATCCGAAGTAATATTAATTATAATCCTACTTACTACTAATATTATAAATGTGAAAATATGTATGATTGGGTGTTTGTTTCTCAATCACGCAAAAATGGCTGAATGGATCTGGATCGAACATGGCACACAGAGTAGTTCTTACCGCGGTAGTACGTCCTCCTGCGTTAATTTCCGACATCCACGCGGGCGAAGCCGCGGGCAAAAGCTAGTTTATCAATAAACACGACTCGTCCTTAACTAAATTGTTTTATTCCATCGGGACTTATGACCGGCCGTCACGTCGCGAGGGATTTTAATAAAAATAACAATAAACATGGACCAGCGATCCCTCCCTGACTTATTAATCGCGCACTTGTCCTCCGCCGGCTACAATCCACTTAAATAACAAACATCCGTCACACCACGACACGATCACTAACGACAGTAGCGACATAAAGTACATACATTGCTGGTTTTGATCGCATGAATTAGGCGCAGTAAACAGAAAATCAACAATAGACCATAAACTGTTTTTCGCAATTATGTTCGTAGTATGTTTCGGTTATCTGGGGCACGCGGGTTGCTCGGTACGTTTTATACAAACTTAAACAACGGTGTTTAATTCCCGGGGAACGACAAAAGGTTTAATTTACCGTTGTCCGGTGGCCGTCCGGGAGCCGAGCCGTCTCGCAGTTTCTTGCTGTTTTTGCCGTCTCGCAGTTTTTGGCTCGCCGTGTGAACCCGCCCGTCGTCGGCCCGGCCCCGGCCGGCACAGCTCACAGACTCACAGCGTCTGATCCGATTATGCGCTCGCTGTTTGTGGAAGTCGTTGCTTGATGTTTTTGAACGTCTGTCACTTTACCAAGATAGCATTTACAGCTTTGTTATGATTCTGTATTTATGTCTAGGGTTTGGTATCTGAGAGAGCTTTTGGGTTAAATTATGTATAACCCATATTTTACAATTGAATGACTCACTAGACGAGATGCAGACTGTACCGACTGGTAGAAATTATAATTATAATGACGTGCATTTCTCGATTCAAGTTGGTTTAAGTGTATGGTGTAAGTACCTAGTATACTTGGGTTATAATAATTCCAAACGGCAACTAATATTGTACTTACATTAAACTGAGATATTGTCTCGTGTCTCACCTCAACCTCTGACCTTTACAATCCCACAGTAATATCACATCAAGTTTCCCCAGTTTATAATAAACTGTGGTCGTAAACAGGAGAGGGCCGCCGCCCGGCCCAACGGGGGTAGTTCATCAACCACTGCCGGGCCGCCTCCCTCATCGTGCACTGTACGACGTCATACCGCCATGGAATTGTTACAGTTTCTGATATGTGATATTGGAACTGTGTATGTTATGGACCATGTGAGAAATTGAGCATTATACATAATGCCCGGTCATTATGAAAAATGCCCAATATGAGAATGCAATTTGATAAGAATTATTTAAATAATCAAATTGACCGGGCATTATACATATTGTCCATCACCTTTTGGGCAGAGTAATACAAATATATTTAATGGCATAGAATTAAAGCGGCAGTTCAATATTTGAGTTATGGTAGGTAAAAAAAAATAAAAACTCATGTTTGCAAACTAGTTTAGCAGTAAAAACTGAGCAGTAAACTAAATAAAAATGAGTCCTAAAATAATTTAAACGGGCAGTTCAATAAATACTGAGCCGTGGAATAGTTGAACTGGGCGGTTAGGCGCGTATAGTTAACAAATCGTAATTGGTTAGTAATAAATTTTATTTTAAGCAGTTCTATAAACGATGAGGCATGCAAGCAAGCATGCAATATGCAGCAGGCATGATTTCTGTCAAGGCTCCGGCGCTACGGGGCTCCGACGGTCCCACGCGGTTTTAAATTACACTCTAGGGGTAGGGCAGACAAGACTACGTGCAGTCGGTTTTGCAGCGATTCGTTTCTGTCACTAAATGCAGCACAACATATTGAATTTATAAGACAATACTTGTAAAAATTAAACAGTTGTAAAAATTAATTCCCATATTTAATTACTATTTTTTTATTGTCATTTAACTTAAAATAAACTAAATATTAAACCATTTAAATAATTAGACTTATTATTTGGATTAATTATCAAGAACTTCTACATCAAGAATTCACTAATTTTTGCATTTAAAACTTAAGGAAAGTCATAATGGCGGTCTCTGATTGGTCAAAGCGTGCCACGCCTTGCGTGCCTTCCTCCCTGCCCTCACACCGCGTCATATTTAGCTTTATTATCAAATTGCCCAATTATCAAGTAGCAATATAATAATGACCGTGCAATGTGATAAATAATGAAGTTAAAATAGTATTAATCACTTTGCCCGATAGAGCTAGACATTATTCATAATGCTCATACATTATGTATAATGCCCGCATTAATCACCTGGTCCATAACATATATAATATTTTAAAATAAAGGTTTGTTCTAATAAAACGGTTATGTGCCTACTCTATTACTTTTAAAACATTTTCTTATGTCTTACGTTATCATAGTTTATGCATGCTTTCAAATACCGTTGTTTATGTAAAAAAAAATCTATAGTTTAACCCTGCCAGTGACACACACACTACATAAGTACAAAAACAATATATTACTTTTTAAACACCAACTATACATTATCATATACTCCAAACGCCTAAAAAAATTCTGCGTTCCGATTAATTCAGCGAGTCAATTCATTGCCAAAAGCTTAATACCGACAACATGCAGTAAAGACTATGGTTGACTTACAAGTAGTTACCACGGACATTGATGAAGAAATCAATGTCGGCAACGCATAGGTCGGTGAATTTCCGGAACGCTGTAAATCATCTCTACATATGACTCATCAAAATGTTACTTTATTAACGCAGAATATTAGAAGCTTGAATAAAAATGGTAATGAACTTTTGGTTCTTCTTAAGCGGCTGGATATTGCCTATGATTTAATAATATTGACAGAATGCTGGCTGTCGGATACTACCGTTATACCATCGATCGATAGTTATGTTTCTTATTCTACAAACAAATATCTAAATAAAAATAGTGGAATCGTCATTTATATTAAAAACAGCTTAAAGTGCTCTGTAACAGAACCAAGTTACTGTATAGAAGCAAACTGTTTAGTTATTACTAACGAAAGCGATTTAGCCATAGTGGCGATTTATAGACCACCATCTTTTAAGAATTTAAATTCATTTTTGGGATCTTAGGATGATGTGCTAACAGGGCTAAAAAAATATAAAAGCATTGTGTTGATGGGGATATTAATATAATTATCAAAGATAACCTACATGGACAATCTTCGGAATATATAAATTTACTGGCTTCACATGGCCTCTTAGCAGCACACACCTTCCCTACTAGAGAAGAGAACTGTCTTGATCCCTGTTTCATCAAAACAAAATTCAAAACTACAACTATAGTTTGTAACAGCACATTGACCGACCATTACTGTGTAATGACTGCAATACCTCCTAGAGCAACGGTAATAAAGAAACCGAATAAAAAACTGTACTCAAAATGCGACTTCGATGCCGCTGTTGCAGATTTGGAACAACAGGATTGGAAAGACATGCTAACTCTGTTGGATCCAAACGAAATGACTAACCAATTTCTAAATATCATAAAAGATACCTTAAAACGACACACGCATACCTATAAATTATCCACACGTAAAACTAATATCAAACCCTGGATAACACCAGGTCTATGTCGTTGTATGAGAAACCGTGATAAACTTCACCAGAAACTTAGATTACAACCAAATAATGAGGTGTTGAAAATTACATATAAACGTTATCGCAATACTTGTAATAATTTATTAAAAACTTTAAAACGTAATCATTTTAAAACTGAATTGGAACATAGTAAAAATAACATAAAAAATAAATGGGCCTTAATTATATATGCAACTTATGTGCAACTGCAATATATGTGCAACTTGAACAAAACAGATAAATCAGCAGACATTTTGACAGCACAATTTTGACTATTTTGTGTTTTACTTAAGAGGTCCATCTTAAGTAAAACACAAAATAGTCAAAATTTACAGAATCACGTAAATAACTATGTCGCTAAAGTTGGTGCCGATTTGGCCAAGAATATATTATCTAGAACGAAAACAAATGAAAAGCATCTTAGCACAAATTTGAAAATAAATAATATCAATCCACCTCCGCATTCGTTTATGCTCTTCCCAACAGATGAGATTCAAGTCAGACGCGTAATCTCCGATCTAAAAAATACAGGTTCGTCAGGGTGGGACGGTATAACTACAAGGTTTTTAAAAAAAGCAATGAACGCTATTATAAAACCAGTTACTATGTAGTATTTGTAACATCTGTTTTGCTAAAGCGGTATTTCCGCTGGCTCTAAAAAAATCTGTTACTGTTCCAATTTATAAGTCTGGGGATAGAGATAACGTTTCTAATTACAGACCTATTTCTTTGCTACCTAGTTTATCAAAAATCTTAGAAAAACTAATAAACTGTAGACTAAAGAAATATTTAGAGTCGAAAGGATTTCTCTCGTGTAAACAATTTGGATTCAGGGAAGGCAGGTCTACCAGTAATGCACTGAGTAAGTTAACTTCTTTTATTGTTGATGGATTGGATGCTGGAGATAAAGTCCTGGGTATATTTCTGGATCTCGCTAAGGCGTTTGACACAGTTTCCGTCCCTATTCTCCTCGCTAAGCTAGAATACATGAGAATTCGAGGTATGCCTCTGGCTTTGTTTAGGGATTATCTAAGTGACCGCAAACAGTGTGTCAAGATTAATGATGAGTATAGCCAAGAGGTTGATATGGTGTACGGAGTCCCACAGGGAAGCGTGCTAGGCCCAACGTTTTTTTTTATCTATATTAATTATCTATGTGATCTTTTTTTGGACAGAGGAAAAATTGTCACATTTGCTGACGACACTGTTTTATTATTTAGGGCAAAAACATGGGTCGATACAAACAACATAGCAAATCAAGGTATGCGCTCAGTGACAACATGGCTTGATAACAATCTGCTAACCTTGAATGCCCAAAAAACTGTGTACATCTCCTTCAGCAAGACGATCAAAACTCAGCCTCCAGCTAATACCATTAATATACAAGTACATAAATGTCGCAACGCACTAATATGTAACTGCGACAGTATTTTCAGTACCACCTCCATTAAATACCTTGGTGTAGTGGTTGATCAGTACCTTAACTGGAAAGAGCAAGCTAAAAAACTAAGTGCCCGCATACGAAAATTAATGAAGGAGGAGGGGGAGGAGTGCCGTGCGGTATATATCGTCAGGATTTGGCGTTCCCATTATTGGGATAAACAATATTATTATCAAGTACAAACAGTATTATGAACAACTACCAAGTTGTATTACAATATTAATTAAATGATAAAAAAGAAACAATCAAAATCAAAAGTCGTTTATTCAAACTAGGCTGAGAGTCAGCACTTTTGAACGTCAAAGTTACATAAGACAGTCCCCCAAAACGCCCGCCCTTCGACACTTCCTAGTGCTATAGCTGGGAAGAAGAAGTGGCGGAACAAACTCCCCAGCAGCACAGCTGTCTGTTAAGTTAGAAGAACTTGAATAAAACGGTTACAAGATAAAGTAGGTAATAACAATACAGTACAACGAACAAACCCTTAAGGTTGCAGTTCGTATAGAGGCCTAAGCCACCCAAATACAAAGTGTATCTTTCGCTATCAGCTAATCAATACAGCTATGTGAATATACAGCAGCGCTGTACCAGGTAAACCGACAGTGTCGGGAGCAGAAGCTCTGTATCGAGTCTAATCCGAAGATAGACTGACTTGCTCACTGAATGCAAGCTCTTTTATAGGACAATGTCCCGCCATAATATCTATGACAACTCAGTCCAATGGCGCGCGGAAGTACGCCACGTGTTTACTTGATACAAAACACTAAAGTATGCTTAACTAAATAAGACTTACATTGTAAAATAATCAAACAATATTAGAATAATTGTCGTAAATAAACAAATGGAGAATTCACAACGAAAATCATTTTAAAATTTAAAGTGACAAGTCATTTATTGTTTTGATCAATCCTACCGGTTACAGTTATCAAAATAAGTTGCAAAAATGAATAAGTGAGTACACCAAGTACTCAATAAATTATGTTCCGATTTATTAGACACAATCCGATAGAAAAATCACGTAAATTAATGATAATAAAAACAAAGGATAGCAAATTATGCGGACTACCCACAATTTGTATTTGACAGCCATCTCCGACACGGCCAGAACTGACGTTCTACACGACCTCGTGTGATTCTGACAAGAAAATTCTCTTTGTGATCATCGTTCGGCCTTTCTGACAAACAAAAAGCCTTGACAAAAAGTACATCGGAAAGAAAAATACTGAATTAGTCCAATAAAATTATTACCAATAGCAGTTGCACCGCAACCATTCAAAATGATCATACTGAAACTGATAAATCCATAGCTCAAATAAAGTAGAGACATAGTCTCCCAGCCAAAATCACACCATGGGATTTGACAAGTAATTTGGAGTCGAATAGACAACCCGCATAGGCGTCAACATAGACAACCCGCATAAGCGTCAAGATCAACCACCAAATCCAGGAGTCAACATAGACATCCAAGCGAAGTAGAGACATAGTCTCCCAGCCAAAATCACACCATGGGATTTGACAAGTAATTTGGAGTCGAATAGACAACCCGCATAGGCGTCAACATAGACAACCCGCATAAGCGTCAAGATCAACCTCCAAATCCAGGAGTCAACTTAGACATCCAAGCGTCATAATAGACATTCCAAACACAAGAGTCAACATAGACATCTTTTCAATTTAGCTATAGTATGTCAGAATCAGATGAGTCATTATCAGTGTCAACATTGACATCACACTAACATTATCTGGACATTCAGGCATTTTCTGTCCACGATCATGAGCACATTTGTAAATCCAGTTGGTACTCAATACAACTGGGAAAATCACCATTAGGATCTAATTTAATTAACTTTCCAACTTGGATTGTTTTCAAAATAACTTTAGTCTAATCGTATCCGGCTTTGTCATATCCGGCACCTTTAGATATAACTAGGGATGAAAATTGCCGAATGTTTCCGAAAGTTACCAGGAAAGTTTCCAATATTGCCGGCAATATTGGGCAATATTGCCGGAATGTTGCCAAAGTTGCCAGATTACATAGGGTTTTTCAAATGCCATTTTCAAAGTTTGTGCGCTCGTGAGGTTTTATGTAATGGTGTAATTATAGGTATTATTAGTAAGCCTGTATTATTAATTCATAATTATAATTACTTTTTGATTATCCATGCTTATATGTGAAGATAAAGTTAAATTATGCCACTGGTAACTTCATGATAGCTGAACCCATACTTTTTTGAGAATATCACTTAAACATTTTATACAAAAAGAAAGAGGGTATTGATACCAAATAAAGTAGATATAAATCACACAACTGTGTAGTGTTATTTTGTAAATATTTTCATCTTGTCATCAAGAACTTCCTGTTTGAAATAAAATCGATTTTAATCATTTCCTGAAGTCTGATAGCGCTAAAATTATACATATCTATGTATATCTGGTAAGAACGCAATGTTATGATGACTGTGTGCCAACCTGATGATGGAGTTGGAAGGTGGTTATAGGATCTACGCTCTGTTAAACGAAACGAGATTGGTCTCTTGTGATGGGTACGTGAGTTTTAGGTCTATTGTTTCTTCTATCTGCCGGAGAATTTAATGTGTTAAGTATGTTTAAAAAAAAAACACTAGCATTTAATAAAAACTAAAAATTCATTCATATTGATTATCGTGATCGCCACTGTTTTGCTGCCGCGTACTCTTCATGACAATGGTGCCAATTCTGTTTTACAACGAACTAAACTAACTAAACTATCTTTAAAATTCCTTACTTTTGGCTATGAGAATTGTAACGCTATTCTGCAAAAAAATAAGTAAATTTAAAAATTATTTTGACACTACTTTTGCTATTTGTTTTACTGACTTATACTGTACTGACTTTATAGACTAAAGTGACACAAATTAAATATATTTTAGTTTGACAGCACTAAGATTGCACTGAGTTATTAGTTTAGTGAAAATGACAATTTTGCTATTCTGAGTTTGCCGGTTTTCACTAAAAATGTTGACTATAATAATTTATTTTACCTAAATCTGACTATTTTTAATAGCGATTAAAAAGGTGTGAAATAAAACTAGTGGTCATGACCTAAAATTCACACCAACGCAACGCCTCGCCTTCACGTGCAAAAATAGTACTGTATTTTTTGTTTTTCTTTTCTTTTGCTTATATCTCGAAAATGGCGTGTCCTATCGCAAAAATAATGAAATTTTCGACCTCCTTTAATAAACCCCTGCACATTTAAATCTCAAAACGTGGGTAATATATTTTTTTTTTTTTCAAACAAAAAGTGAAAAATTCCGTATAAAACACGTCCAGGCTGCCCTTCAAATAATTCATTGCGTAGCGCACACAAGTACCACGTTGAAGCCAAAAGAAAAAAAAAATACCACGTTGAGTCGCGGTTGTTAAATTCGATTTTAGTCTTATCAAAATTATTTTTAAATTTTTAATTTAGAGATTTTTTCTTGCAGAATAGCGTTACAATTCTCATAGCCAAAAGTAAGGCATTTTAGAGATAGATTAGAGATAGTTTAGTTCGGTGTACAACAGAATCGGCACCATTGTCTGATGTTGATCAAATGACGTCTCCCGCTCTTGGAGCGGGCTCAACTAGGGAAGTGAGGGCGCAGAGACTGCCACTTCCTCACGCGCCCCGCCACCTCCTTCGCGAGCATTACTGCTTCGCAGAAGGAGCTGACGGCTTCACAGCCCTTTCGCTCCGTACCATGGCTCGCACCAGGGCCGGACGCGAGAGCTCGCCGCCACCGATCGCCTCCACGAGGACACGGCGGTGCCCAGGCAGGGCACACTTCCACCGTGTCCTCCAGACGATCCTCGCAATGGACACACCCGGGCGTTTCCTCGCGCTTTAACCTGAACAGGAACCCCCTGAAGCACCCATGCCCGGTGAGAAACTGCGTCAAGCGGAGGGTGAGGATGCCGTGGCGCCTCTCTATCCACTCCTGAAAGAGGGGACCTTACTGCCGCAATTGTGGCATGCCCAGCGCTGGGTTGCGAAAATCATACCCGCCATGGCGCCATGAGACCCTACGGGAGCTCTGTCCGCCGTGCCACGATTCGTCGCAGCAGCGGAGTTTTGTCCCAGCGTTTCGCCTCCTCGCGCCACTTCCACATGTGTGCGAGGACCTTTGCCTCCAGATCCCATGACGGATTTCTTGTACCCTTACCTATGTTGATTTACGATAGCTTAAATCTTGAATACTACGTACCCCAAACTAGTCGCTTAACCACTGCACAAATCATGCCATTAAAAGAATTTTCAAAATCGGATCAGTACCTTTTGAGAAAATCGTAAACAAACAAACATACATACATTAATATCAAATAAAAAACCTCCTTTTTAAAATCGGTTAAAAACATCAACTTGTTGTTGCTGATGAAATCGTCTTGCAAGGTTTGACCCTTCTATACATACAGATATGTATACATATAGATATATATACTTTATCACATTCAAGTGCAGTTAAATTATAAGAACGTAAAAGAAAAATAAATACGCTATCTCTAAAATAGTTATGGTTTCATCACCAATGAACAATCATGGATAGCTTATTTCTTTTCTTTAGTTTATCAGTAAGTAAATAAATGTAAAAACGAAAATTTTAGGTTGGATATTATAGATAAGCATAACAACTACCATCCTGCATACCGCAATTTTATTCTACTAATCAATTATAATAGTAAAAGTTGTTTTCTATTTATACGTTTCTTGCCCAATGTTGCCGGCAAGTTTGGAAACATTCCCGGCAGTTTTGGCAACTTTGGCAATATTGCCGGCAATTTTCATGGCTAGATATAACCAGGGCTACATGCTCAGCTAAAAGCCAACTATCATAATAGACAGAGTTGTATATTCAACACGTTTCTGATCTGCTTTGTTGATTGATTCATAATATCAAAATCAAAAACCAACAGAAAATCCCATCATCTATCATGTGTTAGGATTTCCTATTCCATTATGTTGACTTCACAAGAAATAGGTTTGCAAGACAAACTTCAGTAAATATGACAGCAATAAGAACATTCACCCCCAGAGTCATAACAAAATGAAAGCGAGTCACCAGATTGGTTTAGAACAATAGTAAGAGGCTAATAATAACCCATCACCAGCCTCAACTCAATTCAAGAATCGTTGGGTGCTCAAAGACAGACTTCCGGTTCTTCGAGACGTCGTCTTATGTGGAAAGCTAACTGGTCTAGGATGTATGGTTTCGTCGGCCTTCTTGCGACAGTTTGTAGACGTATGCCCTAATATACCAGAAAAGCGACAGACTATTGTATCTGGTTTAAACCTCTTAGGTTGAGAAGAATCGGGTTGATCAGAGGAAATTCGAGACTTTCTCTTAAGATGGGACAAGACACTCAGCTCTTGTTGAAGTTTGTATCTAGTATGTACTTCGGTAAAAAGAAAGAAAAAATGTTTATTCTGCACAAACAAAACGCACACAAAATAAAAATTAAAAAAAGGTACATAGAATGCAACGTAGCCAAAAGCCCCGTATTTAATTTAAAAATAAAAGTTTAGCAATATTATCTAAGACTAGGAAAAAAGCGCGGGAACCTTGAAATAATAGGCGGTCTTTTTTTTGCTTCTTGTAATTTTACTTTAATTTTAATTTAGTTTGTACATATTTTCCTTTTTTTTATTCTACTAACTTAGTTTATAAAGCGGGATTTAAGATGCCTAAGAAAAGAAAAAAACCCAAACAAGATCCTGGTGAAGGGATTGGTACTGGTCCTCCGGATTCATCTTCGGAGACAAGTGAGTCTGACTACGTCGACTCCTGCACTGCGGAAGAAAAGCCTACAGAGAAGTATGCCCCGTATAGGGTTACAGACTACAGTCGCAGGTACCCTGAGGATGCCGTAGCTGGGTATGACTTTATTGTATTTATCGAGAGCACAAATGAAGAACAACCAATAGGCCAAAGAGATATGATGTACCTGAGTGGATGCTTCACTAGATTTGTTAAAGGAATTAAGTACTTGAAAAAAATTAACAGATACAAAATCGGCGTAGTTTTCGATCGCCCGAATTTAGCCAATTCATTCTTGGACAATGTTACTTTTCTGAAAGAACAGTCGATCAAAGCGTCGATTCCGGCTGGAACGACAGAATTGTCTGGAGTTATCACGTCAGTACCTACGGATATGTCAAACAAAAAAATTTTTAAGGCAATATCAAGTTCAAAAAAAATTATAAGCGTTAGAAGAATAATGAAAAAAGTTAGAGTAGGTAGCTCATCTGAACTACAGCCTACCCAAACTGTAGTTATTACTTTTGCTTCATCTACATCTTTACCAGATTACGTTCATATTAAGATGTGGCGGCTTTCAGTACTGCCCTATATTCCACCAGTCAAGCAGTGTTTCCGTTGCTTACGTTTTGGGCATTTAGCCAAATTTTGTAAAAATTCGCAAAGATGCTCAGTATGTACTGAGGGTCATTCCTTCAAGGAGTGCTCTGTACCTGCTGAAAAAGCTGTATGTGTTCATTGCAAAGGTAATCATTTATCCATATCTGGCCAATGTCCCATTAAGAAAAGAAAGATTGCTGAAAGCAGAAATACATCGAAAACCCCTTTTTCGGACTTATTTAATAAAGCTAATTTCCCATCACTGAACAAATCGGAACATTCGACAGATATTATAAACTTGATGTTGTCTAATAGCACAGCATTAAGTTTGTTGACAGAATCTATTGTTAACTTGATTAAGTTAAATAAAACACAAAATGAAAGTATTTGTACACAAACTATAACATCTGCTATTAGAGAGACTATTAAAGGTAAAAATATTATAATATAAAATTCACTAACAAAATTTTAAATATTGCTCAGTGGAATGCACAAAGTTTGCTAAGTAATAAACTACAGTTTCAGCAGTTTCTCTATAATAATGACATACATTTAGCTTTAGTTTCAGAAACATGGTTAAAACCACACATACAATACAACATTCGTGGCTATACCACAGTTAGGAATGATTGTGGTAATGATCACAATGGTGTTGCTATATTTATACGTAATGGCATTGAATTTAGATTATTAGACACATATTTTGACGATTCTATTCAAAATACTGCAATTAAAATTAAAATTAATAACAAATACATTTCAGTAGTTAGTTTTTACAGTCCTGGAAATTGCAGTCCTACTTTTGAAAATAACAAATTTGATTCACTAATAAATAGTATACCTAAACCATTGATAATTGCTGGGGACTTTAATGCCCATCACACTTTTTGGGGTTGTTGTAGTGACGACTCTCGTGGCAGAGCTATAATGAATTCCATGGATGAAAATGACTTGATACTCTTAAATGATGGTCAGCCAACTACTGTAGGGTCTCATCTATGGAGACCAAATGGTCTTGATTTAACTATGGTTTCTTCTTCCTTGGCTTTGTCTTGTGAATGGCAGGTTTATCAGGATTCTATAGGCAGCTATCATTTGCCTACCATTACAAAATATGTTATAGATACTGCTAATGATGTGGATCCTTCTAATGTTTCAAATATTCCTCTTCATTGTAATCTGAAATTAGTTGATTGGTCTATTTATAAAAAGATTGTAAATGACATGATGGAAAGTTTTCAGTATAATAACTCGAGTCATATTGATACATATAATAATTTTTGTTCAATAATTCTACAAGCAGTTCAGATGTCAGTAATCAGTTTTAATAAAAACAATACCACTTGCGACTCTCGCAGATCTAGGAGGAAGCTTCGACTCCCTTGGTGGAACGAGAAGTGCACTAGAGCTGTACAAGATTGTAAGCAAGCATACATCTTATTTAAATCAAATCCTTGTCTAGACAATTTTATAAGTTTCAAACATATGCAAGCCCGAAAAAAACGTATCCTACGACAGGAGCGTCGTGCATGTTGGTTAGAGTTTTGTCATTCTATTAATAGACTCACTCCAATGAGTCAAGTTTGGGCAAAAATGAGGAAGTTAAAAAATGTTTCTACAAATAGCAGTTTGTTTTCTAGTTATGAATGGATCTCTCAATTTCTGCATAAGTATACTCCTGATTCAGTTCAAAATTTTTACACAGTCAGTCACAATAACTTACAAAATTGCACAAATAATTTCATGGTGGAAACTTTTTCTATTGAAGAGCTAAAATCTGCTTTAAGATCAAGAAGAGATTCGGCATGTGGCTTAGATTGGCTCTCATACAAAATGTTAAAATTATTAAATTCACACAGTTTGTCTATATTTTTAAATATTTTGAATTCACTTTGGCATTGTTCTATTATTCCTGAGGAATGGAAAACAGATTGTTTAATACCTATCCTGAAACAGGGTAAAGACCCTAACAGCGCTGACTCATATCGTCCTATTACTCTAAGTTCGTGTGTTGGTAAAATATTTGAACAGCTTCTAAAACAACGTTTGATATTTTACATTGAAAGTAATAGTCTACTACCTTACAATCAATTTGGCTTTCGATGTGGTCGTTCTGCTCGGGAAAGTCTTAGTCATTTATCTCTGGATATACACAGTGCTCTTGTCGAGCATAAAATGTTGGGATCTGTTTTCTTCGATATTGTTGGTGCTTTTAATAATGTAAATTTAAGTACATTGTCATCCATTCTCCTTTCACTAAATGTTCCTGAAAAAATAGTAAGTTGGATTTTTGAGTTTTTAAATGAACGTAAACTGTATGTAAAAGTCAATAATCAATTAATAGGACCTAGGTATTCTTATAGAGGAGTTTCTCAAGGAGGAATATTAAGTCCTCTATTATTTATTTTATATATTGCTAGATTAAATAATGTGCTGGGTAGTGATGTCTGTAATTTACAATTTGCTGATGATTTGGTTGTGTATTGTTCAGGAGAAAACCTTAACAGCATTGAAACAAAACTCAATGCTAGCTTGGAAAAATTGGGACATTATTTTGAAAGTCTCAGTTTGGAGGTCAGCTATGAGAAAAGTAAGGTTGTTGTCTTTTCCAAAAATGTTGTTGGTTCTCCTAGTATTAAAATTTATTACAATAATAGCCTTATGTTAGTGGATAGTTCCATAAAATTTTTAGGTGTTACTTTTCTCAGTAATTTTAAATGGAATGTGTATGTTGATTACTTAGCAAACAGAGCATTAAAAGCTTGCAATATTTTGAAATCTCTCGCTGGCACTTATTGGGGTGCTGATCCAGGGACATTACTGATTTTATATAAGTCCTTAGTAAGAAGTCACTTCGAATATGCATTTTTTTGCTATGGTGGTGTACAAAAACTAGTAGAAAAACTAGAAAAAGTGCAAAATAGATGCTTACGTATTATTTTGGGAGCTATGTGTTCAACACCTATAGTGTCAATGCAAGTCGAATGTAGTTTGCCTCCATTGATAATTAGATTCAATTACCTCAGAACAAAATTCTTCATTAAGATTTCTTCTATCAGTGATCATCCTCTTCTATTGCAGTTAAAGAAGGCTATTAATGGGATCAATCCCCCTTTTCTAGTACAAGGTTTATCTGAAATTTTAAAAGATTGTTCTAATCAAAATTATTTTTCTAGCTCCATTTGGCCTTGTTATTTATATTCCTATGAATCAAAGTATTGTCCATTTAAAATAGTAATTAATGAATCTTTGAAGTTTAAAGAGGATGTTTACAGAATGCTTGAGGAATGGAATGGTTACAATCAATTGTACACAGATGGCTCAAAAAATGATAATGCTGTATCTATGGCTATTTATGACGTTCAGGCTCGAAGTGGGTTTGGAAATAGGTTGTCTTCAGTAGCAACTGTGTATACAGCAGAGGCTATGGCAATACTCAGTGCTTTAGAGTATATTGAGACTAGGCAAGAAAATAAATGGATCATTATCACTGATAGTATGAGTGTATTGAGAGCACTAGAAAATCCCAGTTGTAATGCAAAAACAAGTTACATAATCTATAATATCAGAGAAAAATACAATAATTTACATAAGTTCAAAGATATCGTCCTTTTCTGGACTCCTTCACATATCGGGGTAGTTGGAAATGAACAAGTTGATTACCTGGCTAAATTCATTGTTAATCATCATCAGGAATGTCCAATTTTGCATAAGCCCATTCCAAATTCAGATGCGTTGACTTATTTCAAATCAAAACTGGCACGTGAATTTCACAATTTCTGGCAGCATGTAGTTGAAACCAAAGGAAAGTGGCTAGCTGAAATTAAAACAAAGATTTCTCCTCCTTGGTTTACAGGAGGAAATATCTATCGGAACAGAAAGTTTTATACAACGATTTGTCGTCTACGGCTAGGTCACTGTCGATTTAATGCACATCTGTTTAGAATTGGCATTCTGTCTTCCCCAAATTGTGATTATTGTAATTCTGCTATACAAACATTGGATCACATTGTATTTGATTGTCCTAATTTTGCTCTTCAAAGGATCATTTTAGTTGATCGCCTGCTAGGTATTTATGAAAATGCTGAAGATATCCCGCGCTCGCTTCAGCAACTTTTGACGAAAAAAGATTGTTTTTTACCAATTTACGATTTTATTGTATCAACTGTTGATGAAATTTGAATTTGACAACTACTACACTTTTGACATAAAATTATATGATATTGAGATAATATTAAATAAAACATGAAAGAAGACTCGGCTCCGGTCTAACAAAAGGTACTGAACTTGAATATATTAAAAGAAGACTTGGCTTACGCCTAACTATTGGTTATTGAAGACATTGATAAAAATAAGACTTGGTTTCGGCCTGACTATTGGATATCGAAGACATTGAATAAAGAAGACATGGTTTCGGCCTTGATTATATTATAGAAAGACAAGAAAGAAAAAAAAGAAGAATTGGAAGAAAAAGAAAACTAAATCAGACTTGGCTGTATGGGCTCAGCTCCCTTTGCCTGTCCCAAAGAGGGACGAAAAGAACCAAAAAAAAAAAAAAAAATATCTAAGACTAGTGACCAAAGACAAAACAGAATATGTTTTGACAATTACATCACATAATCAAAACAAAAATAATAATGTAGATTGCATTAATATCTACTCTTGTAACGATAAACCACAATATTAAATAACAATTAACCTGCGCGACGCATCTGTGCAAGAACAGTCGTTACTCAGCAATATACTGTGACTTCAGACGAACCTAGCGTCAACAGCGCTGATTTTCAGCAACTACCTTTCGAAAATGACGTAATGACGTCTGTGTGAGCTAATATGTAGGTAGTAAATGCTAGTCAATGAGCACGGGAATCAAATTTGGAGACATGGGCCAGTATAGTAGAAACAGCAAGATGTTCAACATGCTATTCCATTTGGATGTCAGTGAAGTAACCTATCGACTGGCATATGCAGCTAAAGGTTCTCCTTCTTTTGGCTGACTATAATGAAGGTTAATGAGAGTAGCGGCAACAGTTTCCGAAACGTCATAACGAGACAGGAAGGGACCTTTAAAGTCTGTCCAGGTCACGCCTGCATACGACACTTGGGAGAGCCATGCGTTAGCACTGCCTTTTAAAGTTTAAGTGAGGGCAATTATAAGAGTGCCACCTTGAAGAGATTTTTCCGAAAGACTGAGCATTGGAATCAGGTAGGTCTGGATCAAAATCGAGCAAGCGAATTTTAATAGGTGGAGCAAAGTGCGACTTAATCGCTTAAATTAACTGAGCCATATTATGGTTCTGAAGCTCTAACATCACTCGCCATGGATCACCAACAACTTGCGATTCCTGGGCTAAACCTAATCCCGCTTCTGAAGTTGGATCATGAAGGAGGAGGGGGAGGAGTGCCGTGCGGTATATATCGTCAGGATTTGGCGTTCCCATTATTGGGATAAACAATATTATTATCAAGTACAAACAGTATTATGAACAACTACCAAGTTGTATTACAATATTAATTAAATGATAAAAAGAAACAATCAAAATCAAAAGTCGTTTATTCAAACTAGGCTGAGAGTCAGCACTTTTGAACGTCAAAGTTACATAAGACAGTCCCCCAAAACGCCCGCCCTTCGACACTTCCTAGTGCTATAGCTGGGAAGAAGAAGTGGCGGAACAAACTCCCCAGCAGCACAGCTGTCTGTTAAGTTAGAAGAACTTGAATAAAACGGTTACAAGATAAAGTAGGTAATAACAATACAGTACAACGAACAAACCCTTAAGGTTGCAGTTCGTATAGAGGCCTAAGCCACCCAAATACAAAGTGTATCTTTCGCTATCAGCTAATCAATACAGCTATGTGAATATACAGCAGCGCTGTACCAGGTAAACCGACAGTGTCGGGAGCAGAAGCTCTGTATCGAGTCTAATCCGAAGATAGACTGACTTGCTCACTGAATGCAAGCTCTTTTATAGGACAATGTCCCGCCATAATATCTATGACAACTCAGTCCAATGGCGCGCGGAAGTACGCCACGTGTTTACTTGATACAAAACACTAAAGTATGCTTAACTAAATAAGACTTACATTGTAAAATAATCAAACAATATTAGAATAATTGTCGTAAATAAACAAATGGAGAATTCACAACGAAAATCATTTTAAAATTTAAAGTGACAAGTCATTTATTGTTTTGATCAATCCTACCGGTTACAGTTATCAAAATAAGTTGCAAAAATGAATAAGTGAGTACACCAAGTACTCAATAAATTATGTTCCGATTTATTAGACACAATCCGATAGAAAAATCACGTAAATTAATGATAATAAAAACAAAGGATAGCAAATTATGCGGACTACCCACAATTTGTATTTGACAGCCATCTCCGACATATATTTAAAATACTCAGAAATGCTTGTTCTATGCAGTTACGCACTACTGTGTATTACTCACTTTGTCAGTCTATTATTAGCTATTGTCTAACAATCTGGGGTGGTACATCAAAAACTACCTTGATGGTGGTAGAGAGAGCTCAACGTGCGCTTCTTAAGGTAATGTGCTTTACAGGCTATAGGTATCCTATTGATCTCCTATACAACATTAATTTTTGTTTATGCGAAACCCGAAACACGGGTCTAGTATTTTTATGTAAAGAATCTATGAAAAAAATTTCAAAACTGTATCATTAATAATCACAAAGTTATAAGCCGGTTACGTTACTTGGTAGCCATTCAACTGTCCAACCCGCGCGGCGATTATCTCCCCAACTGTCCGGGCATCAAATTTCACTTTCTTTTTTACGACATTGCGAAATTTTTTGCACAAAAACGATTACGACTGAAAAACTACTATAGCTATATTCTAATAAAAAATACTCACGGAAAGCTAATGAGATATTGAATTCTAATTGGAAAAAACTAAAATAATCAAACAAAAAGCTAATAAGATATTGAATTCTAATTAGAAAATAAAGTCGGGGATTTCGAAAAAATATCGTATTTATTTTTTATTTCGTGTTTTACAAGAAAAGTATAATAGTTACTAGGCAAAATTATTTTTATTATAATAGTACATAATATACCCTTCAAAATGAAACCAATATCTAAATATAAGTATTTAGTTTTCTATCAAGAAAAAACGAGTACTTCTCAAAAGGTCCCCGAGCCAACACTAAAATCATGAATTACGAGTTGCGTTTGAATAATTTGTAGACCCCATCTCAATATATTTCGTTTGTAAATAGCTGTTATAGTGCTTATAGTAAAGTATTCTCTTATATTTAAGCATTTATTTAACAAAAACAACCAATTCGAAAAATCGATCAACTACAACCTACGAACAATGTCCGCGCGGTCATCATAAAACTTTTCCAGCTATATTATTCCATGTAAACGTTTCGAAATTGGCGTAGTAATGCATATTTCGCAAAGGAAATATCTTCACGTTTAATTTGATGTACAATAACAAAATAAATGTGGTATAAAAACAGAAAACTTACCACATTTTAGTTGGAGATCCACACACAAACATAGTTCGCTTGACAACAAGGATGAACTGTCATTTTCTTTTTTTTTCTAAATTTTATGTTGCCGGTCCACAGATGAAATTCACTCTCCTGGATGACAAATCTCATATAGCGACATCTAGTATTTCTCTAATGTACGACTATCAAAGCAGTCCTTTGAGCTAGCGATAAACACGTTTCAAGTGACGAATGACACATAAAACGTCCATGGTTGCAAAAGTAACCATGGACGTTTCGGCAAAATTTTATTTGTTTACTTTTGTAACCATGGACAGTTGAGTGGGTAGTCCACGCTAAAACATATTCAGCCTAGCGGAGGCCGGCCGGCCACGCCACCCGACCGCGTGCGCGCCGTCAGCGTCGTTTTGCGCTCATTGATAATAATTTGCCACAGTGATTGTTTATGTATTAGTTGGTGATGAACATTTTCCATCACACTTGCAGGATTTGGACTGTCGTAATGGTCAAGTGTAGGTAGATATTATTATGTACTTTATTCGTAAATGCAGTAGTAAGTGGTAAAATGTAATCAATGCCATTTGTTGCACCTTATGTCAACAACCTAAAGTTCAAAATGGATGAAAATTGTTAAACATCGCATTACTGAACCACAGCAGGCTGTAAACAAATAATACATTTGTTCCCTTGACTATCTTTGCGTGTTTAAAAATGTTAATCATCACTATCTACAATAATTGGCGTAATCACTATTCACTCAAACAAACTGAAGCAACTGTTAAAAAAGGGCCCGTCTTTCTCTTATGCACTGACGCACTGCCACACCACCACAAACAGCGAGTGTACGGAAACGTCCGTACACTCGCTGTTTGTGTGACGCACTGCCCGTCAGTGATTTTGTGTTGTATAAAGAAAGCAATGTTCTTTCTGCACGGAAACTATTCATTCGGCTTTTAATTAGTTCACAACACAAAATGAAACCGGACTCCGGGACTAGGCGAAGGTTGGATATAGTTTACAATATTCCTAAATGTAAGACTAGGTTTGCTCAGAACTTTCCAAATTATCTTGGCCCCAGCGTATACAACAAAATAAGCAAAAAACTAAAAATAAGAGATCTAAGCTGTCGCGAATGTATAAAGTCTATTGATGAATTTCTTAATGAACTAGATTACCATGAAGCTGAAAATATATTGAGATGATTTAATGTCACACACACAGGCAATCACATACGCACCCTAGTACAAACACACACACACACACATTTTATACAAGATAACACAAATATGGCATATTAAATAAAAAGAAAAAAAAACTTTTATTTAATTTTTACTTATTTTAGTTTCACTTAATTGTATTAATCAATTTGTTTTATTTTATTTTATTGTTTTATATAAAGTCACGAAAACAACACAAATATTCTGTGAACAAACTCAACATCTAATAGTTTTACATATACCATGTGAACTTACGCTACTACCTGCAATATAAAATACCAATTTTATTAAGTGATGCATTTTACCCACAGTTTTGCTTTGTCATTTTAAAAGTGATAATATCTAATTATTGTATCTCAATAATGTTAACTGAGAACGACGAATACTGTCCCACCGTAATACAGTTTAAAACTAGTACGGGGGTCAGAGTGAATCGGTTTCGTAATAACCGGCTTATTATTGTGCCCTGAGTTACTGACTGGATATCCAATCTTTTGGATTCATAGAACGTAAGTACTTGTGTAATTCTGTAATTTTGTAAGGTTGTTATTCTTTTGGCAAAAATAAAGATTTATATACATATATATATATATATATATATAGGGGTTCCGGGACTGGTTAAGAGTAGGCAGGGATCAAAGGAAAATGTTTGTCCGATAATTCTGTCACCTTACGATTGTTCACCCTATCCGCATGAGGTACATTAGCCCATCAAGCACCAGCACCTGGTCCGTCCCACTTGTTGTTCTGCCACAGATCAGGGGAGCAGCTGCAGTGTACGTGTGCTATCGGTCGGACACGTCGCTCACGAGGCGCGGTGCTCTCCGGCGAGGTGTGCACCGGCGGCATTCGATTATGCACGGTGCTTTATAGCCGGCCGCGGCGGCGCGCTTTATTGATACTGCCGAGAGTTCGCTGTGGCTCGTGCCGCTCGTATGCACTCATCATAACGTTACAATAAACATGAAATCACATCGGTTGTACTTTAACTACTATTTCATACTTTAATGGTTTTTTTTTATGCCTCTTTTAAGCATTTCTGCCTTCGTTTTCTTATTTGCTACATAGGTACAATATTTCGTGCTACAGGCCTCCTTCAGTTCGTTTGATACAGCTCTTCAATTCGTGATTATCTTTTCACTTTTTGCTGGGATCTCATTTTATTTAGAAAATCTTTTGATGTTTTATCGTTCAAAGCTTTCTTCATAGCCGTGGGTAGGGTACATCGAGTAGGTCGAGTTAGTTACTGTTCAAACATAACTTGCTGAGAATATAAAGCGTGAGTATTCTGTTCTCTCGTTTGTTCATCGCCTGAAGGAGGTAGGTCAGTATGAGCCCTACGTCTAGTTGTATTTGATGAACATAACTTACACCGGAGGGACAATCAAAAATCCTCCCAACGGAACACATATTGAACTTGCTACAGCGCGTTCAGTAAAGTGCGCGGCGTATACGCCGCGCACTTTACTGAACGCGCTGTAACAACTTTTTAAATTATGTAAGAACCTCCTAGGTACGTAACACAGTATACAACATATTAGGTCAGTAGGAACCTGTATTAGTGTAGGCTTTTACCAAAACGTGACCACCGCGCGAATACACCGGTGAGCTAAGTGCACCTTCCTGGCTTGTTAAATACACACTCCTAACTAAGTGTAAGCTAAACCTTTACTCAGGTTTTAATAAATGCGATACGTAAGCAGGTTTTCACTATAATTATATGGCAGCTTAAATTCTGTAAGTCATGACGCGGAATTTATTCGTCAAAAGTGGAATTAAATAAACAAATTAGTTTCGAATAAAGTTTACAATATTAGAAAATACGTTAAGTACTTATACTAGGTACTATCACCTGGTTTACCCTGGAGTGTATTTTATTGTTCAAAGTAATACAATGAACTTATTTTTCTATCCCCGAAAAGCAGGGCTGAGCCTGTCGTCTAGGTTTGCTCAGAACTTTCCAAATTATCTTGGCCCCAGCGTATACAACAAAATAAGCAAAAAACTAAAAATAAGAGATCTAAGCTGTCGCGAATGTATAAAGTCTATTGATGAATTTCTTAATGAACTAGATTACCATGAAGCTGAAAATATATTGAGATGATTTAATGTCACACACACAGGCAATCACATACGCACACACATTTTATACAAGATAACACAAATATGGCATATTAAATAAAAAGAAAAAAAAACTTTTATTTAATTTTTACTTATTTTAGTTTCACTTAATTGTATTAATCAATTTGTTTTATTTTATTTTATTGTTTTATATAAAGTCACGAAAACAACACAAATATTCTGTGAACAAACTCAACATCTAATAGTTTTACATATACCATGTGAACTTACGCTACTACCTGCAATATAAAATACCAATTTTATTAAGTGATGCATTTTACCCACAGTTTTGCTTTGTCATTTTAAAAGTGATAATATCTAATTATTGTATCTCAATAATGTTAACTGAGAACGACGAATACTGTCCCACCGTAATACAGTTTAAAACTAGTACGGGGGTCAGAGTGAATCGGTTTCGTAATAACCGGCTTATTATTGTGCCCTGAGTTACTGACTGGATATCCAATCTTTTGGATTCATAGAACGTAAGTACTTGTGTAATTCTGTAATTTTGTAAGGTTGTTATTCTTTTGGCAAAAATAAAGATTTATATACATATATATATATATATATATATAGGGGTTCCGGGACTGGTTAAGAGTAGGCAGGGATCAAAGGAAAATGTTTGTCCGATAATTCTGTCACCTTACGATTGTTCACCCTATCCGCATGAGGTACATTAGCCCATCAAGCACCAGCACCTGGTCCGTCCCACTTGTTGTTCTGCCACAGATCAGGGGAGCAGCTGCAGTGTACGTGTGCTATCGGTCGGACACGTCGCTCACGAGGCGCGGTGCTCTCCGGCGAGGTGTGCACCGGCGGCATTCGATTATGCACGGTGCTTTATAGCCGGCCGCGGCGGCGCGCTTTATTGATACTGCCGAGAGTTCGCTGTGGCTCGTGCCGCTCGTATGCACTCATCATAACGTTACAATAGACATGAAATCACATCGGTTGTACTTTAACTACTATTTCATACTTTAATGGTTTTTTTTTATGCCTCTTTTAAGCATTTCTGCCTTCGTTTTCTTATTTGCTACATAGGTACAATATTTCGTGCTACAGGCCTCCTTCAGTTCGTTTGATACAGCTCTTCAATTCGTGATTATCTTTTCACTTTTTGCTGGGATCTCATTTTATTTAGAAAATCTTTTGATGTTTTATCGTTCAAAGCTTTCTTCATAGCCGTGGGTAGGGTACATCGAGTAGGTCGAGTTAGTTACTGTTCAAACATAACTTGCTGAGAATATAAAGCGTGAGTATTCTGTTCTCTCGTTTGTTCATCGCCTGAAGGAGGTAGGTCAGTATGAGCCCTACGTCTAGTTGTATTTGATGAACATAACTTACACCGGAGGGACAATCAAAAATCCTCCCAACGGAACACATATTGAACTTGCTACAGCGCGTTCAGTAAAGTGCGCGGCGTATACGCCGCGCACTTTACTGAACGCGCTGTAACAACTTTTTAAATTATGTAAGAACCTCCTAGGTACGTAACACAGTATACAACATATTAGGTCAGTAGGAACCTGTATTAGTGTAGGCTTTTACCAAAACGTGACCACCGCGCGAATACACCGGTGAGCTAAGTGCACCTTCCTGGCTTGTTAAATACACACTCCTAACTAAGTGTAAGCTAAACCTTTACTCAGGTTTTAATAAATGCGATACGTAAGCAGGTTTTCACTATAATTATATGGCAGCTTAAATTCTGTAAGTCATGACGCGGAATTTATTCGTCAAAAGTGGAATTAAATAAACAAATTAGTTTCGAATAAAGTTTACAATATTAGAAAATACGTTAAGTACTTATACTAGGTACTATCACCTGGTTTACCCTGGAGTGTATTTTATTGTTCAAAGTAATACAATGAACTTATTTTTCTATCCCCGAAAAGCAGGGCTGAGCCTGTCGTCCCGCCAAAACTGGGATGTGTAACTGTTGAAAATAGAAAATTGAACTCTAATTTTAATATTCATAATGAGGTTTTACTTCATACTTACAAAGAAGATAACTTTAAATGACATCAAGCTGTCATTCCTGTGTCTTTGATAATCTCTCAAAATAAAACCACGCTCTGCTCCAAAAGCTTTTTATTTTCATTTAATACAACAGTAACAACGCTGCCCCGTGTGGTACCACACTCGGTTCCTAGTTGTATTGTATGAGTATCTCAGAAGGCATGAATGTGTCAGTGTCGACGCGCTAAGGCTAGTAACACACGACATGCGTGTCGAGCGCGCGATATTTCCCCAAAGACTGCGGTGTGTGTGTGTGTGTGTTGTGTGTGCGATATTAACACATGTGCTGACACAATCAGAGCGGATGTTATCGCGGGTTGTTTGCGCGGCCGGGGAACATTTTCCTTATAAATAGTTGTTGACCTTCGGAAAGTGTGTATGTATAGTCACGCCCTTACTCGACGGAGTAACATGTTCCGCAGTGCGCTGATTAATGGCGGGTAGGCAGTGAAGGTAGGCACAGCCTGCGGGTGCCGCGCTCTCACGTGTCTCACTAAGGGATAAAAAGCTTAGCGTTCAATGTTCGTAGGAAAAGTACGAAGTAAGTTATCTAAGTAAGCTAATCTATTTTATAGAACTTAATTTCTCATGATTTTCTGATTTTGTTTTTCAAATATCTGATCGTATTACTATCATCTTTCGCCCGGTGTTTATTCAATACGATGGCAAGTGCTTACGCGACATTTGTGTAACTGCGACTTCCCCCTCTCCTCCCCCCGATCGTCCCCCGGCATAACCCTTCGGTCGCTTGTTACGACTCCCACTGGACGATAATAAATACAGTTTATATCACAAATAAATGTTATAGCATGTTTAGATATCCATTACTCCGAGCATCCATTACGTTTGTTACGTACCATTCATCTGCCGTGCACAGTCATGCACAACACGCTCAAACAAATCCCTTCTTTATTATTATTGTTTTACAATTGCCAGGATATCGTCCCAACACAGCGCGGTAAACAAAAAACACGCGTTTGTTTACTTCTATTACCAAATAAGGATCAATTCGAAGACAAAAGTTTACCAAATTGTGGGAACAGGAAAACGGGATAGCGCGGCGCGACACCAGCACGACGGGACACGGAATTGGATTCATTAAAATTTTAATAGAGGAAAAATGTTAGATCTTTGAGGGGATCGCGTGAGATATCAAATACTAGCTTCTACCCGTAACTTTGTCCGCGTCAAATTTTTGCTGCTCTGACCCTTCCCGTCGCATCGAATTTCCTGCCAGTTTTCGACCATTTTCCATCGCTGCTCAGCTTCTTTAGATTGTAGCGTGATGTTATTTATAGCCTATAGCCTTGCTCGGTAAATAGGCTACTCAATTCAAATATAATTTATCAATTCGGATCATTCGTTCCTGAGATTAGCGCGTTCAACCAAACAAACAAACGCTTCAGCTTTATAATATTAGTATAGATATAAATAATAAATATTATAAGTTTAGATACAGATTATGCGGCGACGAGTTAAGCCTCTGACAGCTGACCAGGAGCCACCAGCTCAGCGGAAACACACGGCGCCTTATGTGGAGCGGCTCTGTTTTAAACAATAAAATAAATCTAACGAGGCAAAAGGAGTATGTAAGGATCGTAGCAGCTGGCGTCCATAGTTTCTGCCCACCCCCGCAGGAAACAGGCGTGAGTTTATGTATTTATGTAAAATAGAAAAACGAATAGAATAATGCTGCCGGTTGAAACTTATCGGACCTGTCGGACCGCGCCGTGACCACGTGTATGACATGTGTGTAGTATGGGCACGCGACCTGTCGGACCGCGCCGTGACCACGTGTATGACATGTGTGTAGTACGGGCACGCGACCTGTCGGACCGCGCCGTGACCACGTGTATGACATGTGTGTAGTACGGGCACGCGACCTGTCGGACCGCGCCGTGACCACGTGTATGACATGTGTGTAGTACGGGCACGCGACCTGTCGGACCGCGCCGTGACCACGTGTATGACATGTGTGTAGTACGGGCACGCGACCTGTCGGACCGCGCCGTGACCACGTGTATGACATGTTTGCAGTACGGGCACGCGACCTGTCGGACCGCGCCGTGACCACGTGTATGACATGTGTGTAGTACGGGCACGCGACCTGTCGGACCGCGCCGTGACCACGTGTATGACATGTGTGTAGTACGGGCACGCGACCTGTCGGACCGCGCCGTGACCACGTGTATGACATGTGTGTAGTACGGGCACGCGACCTGTCGGACCGCGCCGTGACCACGTGTATGACATGTTTGCAGTACGGGCACGCGACCTGTCGGACCGCGCCGTGACCACGTGTATGACATGTGTGCAGTACGGGCACGCGACCTGTCGGACAGCGCCGTGACCACGTGTATGACATGTGTGCAGTACGGGCACGCGACCTGTCGGACCGCGCCGTGACCACGTGTATGACATGTTTGCAGTACGGGCACGCGACCTGTCGGACCGCGCCGTGACCACGTGTATGACATGTGTGGAGTACGGGCACGCGACCTGTCGGACAGCGCCGTGACCACGTGTATGACATGTGTGCAGTACGGGCACGCGACCTGTCGGACCGCGCCGTGATCACGTGTCGGACGCCGACCGGACTCATTCATCACGCCGGTCGCCCCGATCGACAGCCGGACACGCTGCAGTAAATAACAAGCAATCTGGGGAACAGAAACATTACATTTACGACGGTAATGTTTAGTTTTATTGTCATGAAATTGCCTCTTTGTGCTTCTGCTACTTTAAGTACTTTTGATAAATAAGTACTCATACAAACTCTTTTTCTGAAATGGCCGGTACATGACTGACGGCGATACTAGGCCCATATTATAGAACGTAACTCAATACTCAAGCATTACTTGAAACTAGTTTCAACCAATCAAATGGCTTGAATCTAGTTTACATTAATTAATTAATAATATCTTAGGATATTGTTCCCTTTTTCTCTAGCTGTATTCTTGCTGAACTTTTTGAGTATACATTTTTAATTATTCTGATGTATTTGTTCATAACACCTTGTTCTTTCAGTGCCAACCAGATTGTGTCGTGTTCCAAAGAGTCAAATGCTTTATTATAGTCGACAAAACAGCAGTATAAGGGAAGATTATACTCGTTATATTTCTCAAAAATTTGTTTCACTGCGTGTATGTGATCTATGACAGAGTATCCACATCTGAATCCTGCTTGCTCAATAGGTTGATTCTCGTCCAGTACTCTTGATATTCTGTTTAGAATTACTTTGGAAAACACCTTATAAATGTTGGACATTAAGCTGATTGGTCTGTAGTTGTTGATATTATAAATATCACCTTTTTTGTGAAGAAGGATTATTGCTGATTCTGTCCATTGGGTGGGAATATATTCGCTTACTAAGATCTCATTAAATATATTAGTCAATAATTTAGCCGATTGTAGTATTGTGCTTAGCAAGATCTCGTTAGTAACATGGTCTGGTCCCGGACATTTTTGCCTTTTTTGGGTTTGAATGGCGTTTTCTACCTCTCTTTCTAATATTTCCGGAGTTTGGTCTGAATCACCTAAAAGGTCAACTACCTGTCCTTCTCTTTTGTTATTGTATAGAGCAGTGTAAAATTCAGTGGCTGCTCTTATAATGTCTGTTCTTTTGGTCCTGTGGCCACCAACTTTGTCTTTCAGCTTTGGGACCCAGTGCTTTTTGTCGTTTAGTTTTTTCTGCGCTTTTCGGATGCCTCCTGATTTGGTTATTTCTTCTTCTAGTCTTTTCAATCTGTTCCGTTTCTTATGTTTTCTAATTTTTTCTCGTATTACCTTGCTTAGGTGTGATATTTGCGTTCTAATTTCTTTGTTCTTGTGTTCTTCTATTAAAAGGTTTTTCCTTTTCTCTAGTAGGTTTTTTATTTCATCCGGGATTTCTGTTTCTTTATGTTTATTTAATGACTTGTCTGTGATTATCAAAAGAGGCGTGCGTCAGGGTGATCCACTGTCTCCCAAACTATTTTCAGCAGTTCTGGAAAAAGTCTTTCGAAGACTGAACTGGGACAATTTGGGGATAGCAATAGATAGAGCCAGACTGACCCATCTTAGATTCGCCGATGACGTAGTTATCTTTGCAGAGTCACCAACTGTCCTCAGAGAAATGATAGTCGACCTAGCGAGAGAAAGGAAGTTAGTTGGACTCACCATGAATACCGATAAAACCAAACTTCTAACCAACTATCAAAGAGAAGAAATCATGGTGAGCAACAAAATCATCGACTACCAAGATGAGTACATATACTTGGGACAAATAATTTCTAGCATGAACCAGAGCGAAAACGAAATAGACCGACGAGTAGCAAACGCATGGAATCGGTACTGGTCCCTGAAGGAGATTATGAAGTGCCCTGACTTTAGTTTGAAAATAAAAGGGAGACTATTCAATTCATGTGTGCTGCCGGTCCTAACATATGGATGCCAGACTTGGGCCTTGACAAAGGCACAAGTTAACAAACTTGCTGTATGTCAACGTGCCATGGAAAGAAGTATGATGGGGGTAAAAAGAAAAGACCGTATAAAAAACCAAGAAATTAGGCGGGTAACGATGGTGGCTGACGTCACACGGAAAGCCAGGAAACTTAAATGGAAGTGGGTTGGTCACACCCTCAGAAGCAAAGATAAATGGAGCAAAAGGGTAACAGTCTGGTACCCGCGAAATGGCAAACGACATAGGAAGGCAGAGGAAACGCTGGATCGATGAGCTGGTAACCGCAGGAGGTAAACTGTGGACTCGAATAGCAGTCGATAGAAAAAAGTGGAGGGATATGGAGGAGGCCTTTGCCAATGGGCACACAGACCAAGACAGCCGGTGTCAACAATAGAATTACTTTTATATATTTTTTAGCTTTATTCACAACTTATATGTATATTTTATTGTAGTAGCATAATTTTCAAAAGGTCTGAATAAATGGCTTTTATTATTATTATTATTTATTATTATCTTAGGATAACCAACACAACGTTATGTGATCCCAAACTAGGCAGAGCCTGTACTATGGTAACCAGAAAACTCATGTCCGTTTCCACCGCGCGGCCAACTCTTAATATTTGATGAAATTTTGCCAGGAATGAGTTGTAATTTGTTACAATACACACCTCCTTTCCTGAATTTGTTACAAAAAAAACTAAGACGCTACGCCCAAAAACAGTTGGCCGCTAGAACTGCCACTTGCCCTAGTCATCGCTTGTGATTACACAAAAACTAAATAATGCAGATAGGCGAATGATACATAAAAAAAAAAGGTCTTAATTTGTTACAAAAATAAAAATATTATATATTTTGTTTTCCGTTTAAGTGTAGGTATGTATCTCACCATAAATATCAAATTAATAGAGGCTAATGTGTATGAACAATTAATTGCTAATTTGTTGCAGCAAATAAACAAGAAAAATACTAGAAAAGACGTTCAATTGTTTTTTTACAGTCGATTTTAGGTGGCCGCTCGGACGGCAATATGCCTAAAATACAATGGCGTTTATTTCGATATTAATGTAGGTTCAAGCTTAGTTTTAGTACTAATCAACAGGTCTCGTAACCTAGTTTGGATAGATATGGCAAAAATAACTACAGGCTTTATATTTTAGAAGATATTCACTAAAATATAGTAGTATGAAACTGTATTAGAGTAGAGTGACCATAATTTTTCATAATAAAGTGAGACTGAATCGCCATTATTGGAATGTTCGGTAGTCATATCTATTTTTAGGGTGAAACTCTTTAAGACCTCCATACTTTAGAAAAGTCAAATTCACAAATCGATTAAAATTTATTTATTGAAAATCAGCATACAGACAAAAATCAAGTAATTTAAGTCAACAAAATAAATACTTTTCTTTTAAATTAACATAAAATTTATAAATGAACTGAAACCAATATAAGACACAGAATGTAGACACATTTTCTAACAGGTACTTATTTCAATTTTAAAATAATTGTAAAATTATAGTAATTTAAATTAGCAAACTAAAAATTTAAAACATATAGTAATTTAAATTATTTAATTAGCAACTAATTGTCCACATTAGCCAGTACACATTAGCCTCTATTAATTTTATATTTATGGTGAGATACGTACCTACACTTAACCTGAAAACTAAATATAGCATAACTTTTTGTATATTTACGTTTTGATGATTTTTATGTTTGTAACAAATACAACAAATTAAGACCTTTCTTTTGATGTATCATTCGCCTATCAAACGCCGTTGAAGTACAAAACTCCGCGTCTCACTTAGTTAATACAATGTTGTACTGCGGTCTGAATCAATCTAACGTTTTCACTAATTCTCACAACCATACTCTTAATTTAGTTTATGCCAACTTCCTCAATACTACTGTAAAATCGAACTATTCATTGGTACCGGAAGACGCGTTTCACCCCGCTATTGTTATTAACGCCACATATATCTTAATTCCTCCTCTGAAACTGAGTGTTTTTAAAAAACATGTTTATAGAAAAGGGAATTATGAAGCCATTAACAACGAATTTCTGGAATATGATTGGGGTCTGATTTGTAGCAATGATATACAGCTTGATCGTGTAATAGAAAGGTTCTACTCAGTAATAAATACAATTATTGATAAATATGTGCCAAAAATCACTATCGGAGGTACCTATAGCTACCCTGTCTGGTACAGTCGATCATTAATTAATGTTATTAAGGAAAAGTCTAAAGCGCACACGCAGTGGAAAAAATACGATAATCCTCATGATTATGCGACTTTTGCTTTATTAAGGGATCGACAAAAAAAAACTACAAAAGGAATGCCATAAAACTTACATATACAGATCACAAGAAAACATAAAAACCTCACCTAAACATTTTTGGGCGTACGTTAAATCTAGGAAAAAGAATAAAAGTAGTTATTCTAAATACATGACGTATGATAATAATCAACTGACTAGTGAGATCGAAATATGTAATGCTTTTAATGATTTTTTCTATAAGAATTTTAGCAGTAGTCTCGGAGCTTATACTTCTTTCTCGGCTAATTGCGAAACATACGGTGACACACCACACAGCCTGACCACTGATAATGCGTGTATCCTGAAACTCGTGCAGAACCTGGATACGTCAAAAGGTCCAGGAAATGACAATATACACCCCCTCTTCTTCGTTAGATGCGCTAAATAGTTGTCCTCACCCAGAGGGATATTGTCCAGATATATGGAAAATTGCGCACATTGTTCCCATTCATAAAAATGGTTGCAAAAATATAATAGAAAATTATCGTCCTATTTCAATTCTGAATGTCTTGGGGAAAATAATGGAGAAAATAGTCCACAACTTTGTTTATCCTACTACTTATATCTAAACTAATTCCGCATCAACAACACGGGTTTATTAAAGGTCGCTCTACTAATACCAATCTGGCGGTATATCTCGAAAATATTGTCCGTGACATGGACGGTGGGGGACAGGTTGACGTGATCTACACGGACTTTGAAAAAGCTTTTGACCGTGTGGATCACGTCATCCTCTTGCGCAAGCTACAAGAACTCGGAATTCGTGGCAACTTGCTCAGTTGGTTTGAGTCATACCTTAGGAATCGATCTCAAATTGTTAAATTGGGCGGAGTAAGGTCTGGGGTCAATCTTGGCTCAATTTTGGCACCTCTGTTGTACTCTGCCTACCTATACGACATAGGAGCACATGTTCTTGACGCAAGGTTTCTGATGTATGCCGACGACACCAAGATTTTTATGACTATTGAAAATAAGCACGATTGTGAGAAGCTACAAAACGACTTAAATATATTATCTAATTATTATAATATGAATAGAATTAATGTGAACATAAGCAAATGTCAGACTATAACCTTTACTAGGAAGCGAAATTTCATTAACTACACTTATAAACTCAGTGGTGGCAATATCGTGCGTTGTAATGTTATTAGGGATCTTGGTGTCGTTCTTGACTCAAAACTTCTGCTTTCGGAGCATGTGTCCTGTATCGTTGGCAAGGCATACAGAAACCTCGGATTTATTATGCGTACGTGTAAATTATTTACTGATATAAATTGCATCAAAACACTTTATTTTGCGTACACACGCAGTATCTTAGAATACTGCAGTAGTATCTGGAATCCTCACTACTTAGTTTATATACAGCAAATAGAATCTATACAATCCAAATTCATTAAATATATTAACCATCGCACTGGTTTTATAAGTCTAAAGATTAATTATCTGCAAGCATGCAAACATCATAATATATTACCATTGGAGAACAGACGTATGATTCTCGACATTCTTTTTCTTTATAATGTCTGTAGTGGGAATATTGACAGTACAGCTTTAAATGATCTATTTCTAAGATTGAGTGCTCCATCTCGACGGACTAGGCACACACAGTTATTCGATATACCGCACAGTGGTACAAACTACGCTCAAAATTCTGTCATTGGTAGGATATAACAACAAATTCTCTCTATTATATAAATCTTGATCTATTTAACACCAAAAAAGGTGTATTCAAGAAACTTTTGGTGACTTCTGTATGCGACGAATTGACGAATACTACTAAAAAGAACAAATTCTTTGATCGGTTCTTTTTAGAATTAAACCACCATACCAACCACCACAACAACACCACCACCATCACAACTCCTCACACACACATCCACACACTGCACACTGAGACATGCTTAGAAGGTGCTAGCATGACATCCTGTTTGTTTCTGAGAAAGTGTAGTTATTAAATTGTAAATCCGTAATTGGCTGTAATATTAGTTTATTTATATTATGTGAAATTGTTAAAGAGCTGTGGATTTTGTGATTAAATAAATAAATAAATCTGCATTATTTAGTTTCTATGTAATCACAGGCGATGACTACAGCTAGTGGCGGTTCTAGCGGCCAACTGTTTTTGGTCGTAGCGTCTTAGTTTTGTTTTTTTTTGTAACAAATTCAGGAAAACAGGTGTGTATTGTAACAAATTACAACTAATTCCTGGCAAAATTTCATCAAATTTTAAGAGTTGGCCTCGCGGTGGAAGCGGACATGACAACTGATAAACATACTTATATATTCTGTAATTCGGGCCTAGGAACATCTCGATCCATGACCTCGTATATAAGGTGTATCTATTCATACACGAAATATTTTAAGAGGTGCACCTGTAGGTGGTAAAGAAGCTATAGAAGCAAAAAGAAATTTTTTATCTAAGCGTTTTTTAATTTTCGTAATAATTTTAAAACTGCTTGAGACGTTTTGCATAAAACCTTTACTCCAAATTCTATGAATGGCTCGCCTGACGCTGCGAGGGCGGCGACCGGACAGCACGAGCATGGCTGCGGTGTCTCGAGCCGTAAAACATAAGAAGGAGCCAGTATTTCTTATGTGTGTCAAATAATTTATAAATATTAAATTTTGAATAAAATACATTTAGAATTTTTTTTTTTTTGTTTGCTGTGGCTTCTTTACCACCTACAGGTGTACCTCTTAAAATGTTTCGTGTATGAATAGATACACCTTATATACAGACAGGGAAGCGGAATATTGACATTTGAAAATTGACTACAAGCTTAGATTGTCCGTATATTTTGATAGCAGCTGTCATTCAGTATCAGTGATTAATTTGCGAAACGTTAAATTCCCATGACTGTACTATCGTGTTCGTTCACAAATGGTGGCGCTTTAGTTCTCTTGAATCATTGATTATGACGCTAAAAGCCTCCCGGATCTGAATCGGATTCTCTGACTATTTAGCGATACCGACTTATGTTAAACTAAATACAACTGTGAGCTACCGTAGTTTTTATTTGAACAAATAAGTACCGAGGTATTCCAAAAATCAAAGACTTAAAATCAATGAATACTCCTGGATTCCATTTCGGAGAAAGTGTTATTGGCTTTTTCAAGGAATGTTCAATAGTACCCCGGGGGTTCGAATTGTGTCCGGAAATTGGCAATAGGCTCGCCCCTATTACGTGGGGCTCTCTCTACCCTATAGGGGAATACAAGAATTTTGTTATTTTAAGGTATTTTCGTTAGTTTAGTGGACTAGTGACAGTTACAGGTACTCTGCTATTGATTGTAGAAATTTCGCGTGTTTTTATTCAGAAAATAATTTATTCAATTCACAACACATATAAAGAGCACAGTCAAAGTGAATAATTTATTTCAGAAAGGCAAATATAATGCACTTTTGAATGTCAAAATTTACAAAAAAAACTAAATTGATTCAATTTGCTCCTTCCAAAAGATAATTTCGCACCGAGATGAATGGTCAAAATCCACCATATATGTGTATATAATAATAATACCCTATTTGATGTTGTATTTAAAAATATTATGTATATGTTTTTAAAGTGAAAAGGAAAAACCGGCCAAGTGCGAGTCGGACTCGCGCACCGAGGGTTCCGTACAAACTTGTAGGTATTCTCGGTTTAAAAATAAATGTTTTTTTTTTTAAATTTTATACAGTTGATTGAATGTAAGGTAAATTGCGGTTTACGATTTACGACGTTTTAAAAAAAAACTACTCACTCGATCTCGTACAAACCAATTTTTGGTGGTAGTTTACATGGTAATGTACATCATATATTTTTTTTAGTTTTATCATTCTCTTATTTTAGAAGTTACGGGGGGGGGACACATTTTACCACTTTGGAAGTGTCTCTCGCGCAAACTATTAAGTTTAGAAAAAAATGATAATAGAAACCTCATTACCATTTTTGAAGACCTATTCATAGATACCCCACACGTATGGGTATGATGAAAAAAAATATTTGAGTTTCAGTTCTAAGTATGGGGAACCCCAAAATTTATTGTTTTTTTTTATATTTTAGTGTGAAAATCTTAATGCGGTTTACAGAATACATCTACTTACCAAGTTTCAACAGCATAGCTCTTATAGTTTCGGAAAAAAGTGGCTGTGACATACGGACGGACGGACAGACAGACAGACAGACAGACAGACATGACGAATCTATAAGGGTTCCGTTTTTTGCCATTTGGCAACGGAACCCTAAAAAGGAGATCACAATAAGCCGTATATTCAATAACCCTTAATTTAACATTTCAAATGTTTTTGGTAATTTTTATAGACGAAATTAATTAATATCTAGTGTTAGTTAAAGTTACAGTAATTAAATTGAAATATATGTAATTAATATAACCGTCTGCACGATATTGCCTGCCCAATGTTGCTTTGGTCTTCTGGCTTTTCTTTTTCCTGATGGTCCATTCCATTTTGTGATCTCTATTGTCCATCTTGTATCTGTGCAGCGTGCGATGTGACGAGCCCATTGCCACTTTATTGTTAGTGCGTGTCTCAGTGCATCCGTAACCTTTGTTTTCTGTCTCGTATCCTTGCTTCATACTTTATGGGCATTTTAATACAAAGTATGCTTCTTTCATCTTGACATAGGTCTATAATTTATAAAGATCAATGTTACTAGCGTATTTTAAAATTGGTACTAGTTTACAATGTTTCATTAAATCAGGAAACGTACCTATCCTTATCTAAACATTGATTTGAACAATGTCATAAAAATGATAAATTGTACAGATAAATTAGCAATCATAGTTTGCTTTTGCCTAGACTCTAGATTGTCCCATGGAGTAGGAGCCGTGTTTCCAAGCATTCTTATCTTAGAATCGTCGTCTGTATCACTCACAGCTGTGTGTCAGTCCCGGTCTATGGCTCGAGGTGTTCCTACTAACAGCCACGTCAGGTGTACTTGTTGCGTGTACTTGGAAGTCGTGCGAGCGACGCGCGACGTGGCGGTCACCGCAACACGCAGCACATGCACCGCGCTTCGAGGAGGTGACAGCGCATTCGATGCTACCAATTTATTACTTGTACTGAACTCTTATAGTCTCGATAAGAGATCGATCCAGCAAGCCTGCACCAATGGTTTCAGGACTCATTATATCAACGCTGTCTGTGTTCTATTCTTATTATTTACTTTAGGTACTTATTAAATAGCCCGCAACACAATCGTAAGCGAATACTGAATGTAAACGAAAAACTGTTGACGTCAATAATCCGTCATCTCACCCACTTGAGTCGATCGAGTTTCTATGACTGACGCGGCATTCGACACTGAGCACACAGCGCTTCAAGACACCAGATACCAGCGCACACATCTCGCTACGAGTGGACTCGACTGATGACGTCACTCGATATCCACGATACTGGAGTATTGGGTCACATCACTCTACGTGAGGTGCTGCAGAAGGTCTACTCCTAAATATAATGGGGAGAGGTTGCATTGCTGGGTATTTATCATAATAGTTTAAGGTAAAGTTTAAACAATGAGCATGAGCTCACTATGATCCTACAAAATCGCATGGCGCATCCAACACCTTACTTTTGGTCTTTATAAGTGTCCGACCTTAAATGGATTTTTAGCCGAAAACGAATATGGTTTGGACATTCAAAAATATGAATATTTCCAGTGTACACTGAAATCTTGTTCAAGTTTTTTTACATCTTTACTATATATTTTAATATTATAAAGCTGAGGAGTTTGTTTGTTTGTTTGTATGATTGAACGCGCTAATCTCAGGAACTACCGATCCGAATTGAAAAATTCTTTTTGTGTTTAATAGCCTATTTATCGAGAAAGGCTATAGGTTATATAACATCACCCTACAACTAAGAGGAACGGAGCAGTAATGAAAAATGTTGCAAAAACAGGGAAAATCGCATGGGTAAGCGATTCGACGCGACGGGAAGGGTCGGGGGAACAAGAAATTTAACGCGGACGAAGTCGTGGGCAGAAGCTAGTCTATGATAAATAATATAATAAATGATTTTATTTCTGTAAGTAGGTGTCCATAAACACTTTTATACGTCAATCATATCTTTAAAACCCGATGAGGTTTACGTTCAGACGACGACATCTAGGGAACATTGAGCAAATATAGGCTTTAATAGAAATAAAACACAATAATCCCATTAGACGAAACAACATTTTGTGTATTTTTTGTGAAAAACTCACGTGCGGACTCGATTCACCTCAAAGTTACCCGAAAGTCACCTGCATTGCCAAGCTTAACAAAGTAAGCTGAATGACGCGCAACAATTCATAAACTTCGGATTTTAGGCTTGAATGAAGCTGCGGCTGGTCACCAGTCTACAGCCTGCTATAAAAAAAAGCACATAGTAAGCGTCAGCTACATGTGAGCTAAACGTATATTTTGTGAAATAATATCGGTTGCCATAAAATCGTTTCGTAGTATATCATTTATATCGCGATTATCCAGCAATTACCTGTCAACTTAATTTCCCCCTAATGGTCAGTGGCAATTGATGGTAATTGATGGCACTGCCAATGATAGCTGTTGGCAATTGAGTCGGCCATTAATCAAACATGAGTGCAATTTTATTGACTGCTGGATTAACATCGAGATTTTAATGACTGCTATTGTTGATTTATTATTATTATTTATTCATGTAAACAGACAACAAAAGGTCCACACTGACAAAAACAAAAATACTTAAAAAGGTGTTAGCAACAATATATCTTATAATCTATGTTAGTACTTATACACTATTACGGACAATGTTGTTTTGATGAGATGTCCCATTATGGGGCTCTCATCAGGCCTGTCAGCTATCACCTTCAGGAGGCTGTTGCCACTGCCACGCAATCTAGCGAGCAGAGACGCACTTTTCTTCCGTACAACAGCTGAGAAGCTGTCGACTCGGGCTTTTGCAAACATCTCTGATGCACTGCAGTAACGTGGCAGCCGCATCAGCGCCCTGAAGGCGTTATTATATTGGACGCGCAGTGAACTGACGGCACGTTTGGCACAGCTGATCCATAAGGCGCTAGAGTACAGAGATGTGCAGTATGCTTTAAAAAGCGTGTGTTTGACCGCTTCTGTACATCGAGCAAACCTACGGGCCAACATGTTCGCCCGTACCGCCAGTGCCCTGCGTTCCCGTTCAACATCACCATCATCGTTAAGGTCGTCAGCAATGAGATGTCCCAAGTATTTAAACTGATGAACCCGACGAATCGGGACATCATAAATTCTAATTGGTGGCACATCTACTGGACTTTTCTTGCCAACAGCCTTAAAGACCATGAGTTCGGACTTTTTCACATTATATAACAACCCATGACTGGCAGCATAGTTCTCGCAGATGTTTATAAGTTTTCTTAGTGCACTGATCGAGGGAGCCAGCAGCACCATGTCATCCGCGTAGCTGATGTTGTTAAAACACAACCCGTCAACAATACAGCCCACATGCGCACTGCTGAGTCCCTCGATCAATGCATTCAGGTATAAGTTAAAAAGGTTAGGGGAGGTTAAGCCCCCCTGCCTCACGCCACATTCCAACCTGTACGGTAGAGAATAGCCATTCCCCCACCTTACAACGTTATTTTGGTTGCCGTACCAGTACTTAAAAACGTTCAGCAGCTCATTGGGTATCCCTGTTGCCTTTAATTTATCCCAAAGAATGTCGTATGAGACCAGGTCGAAGGCCTTGGAGAGATCCAGGAACGCTGCATAAACAGGTGTTCTCCTGTCAACGAAGTACTTCACAGCATGCTTAAGGCACGCTATTGCACTTTCGGTGGATAAACCAGGCCGAAAACCAAATTGCGCATCGTGCAAAGATATATATTTCTGTAGCTGTACGTTAAGCACACTGTCAAGCACCTTAGCGACAATCATTGCTAGAGAAATTGGCCTATAATTCGACCGATCTGATGAGTCTCCTGTTTTGTTTTTAATTACTGGTACGACCACCGTCCTCATCATACTGTCGGGCAAGTGAGAGTGTGCGATACAAACATTAAACAGTAATGCCAAAACTCTGGGCAAGTGGCAGCCCGCATGCTGCAAGTACTCGATACTGAGTCCGTCGTGACCAGGGGATTTCCCTCTTTTCATATTTTGAAGAGCTACCTTAATATCTTTGCTGTGATAAGAGTGGGAATGGGGCCTTTTTGGGTCTCAGCATCGATCACCTGCTGCGATGGTCCCAACGATGATCGAACCATAAAGTGGTCTTTGAACACCTCGGCTATTCGTTGTGGTTCAGTTACACCATCAACACTCACGGGAAGGCTCTGGGCCGCGCTAATCTTATTAGTACATTTCCAGAAGCTACGAAAGTCGGAATTTGCGTGATGGGAGGCTAAGATGTCCATTTTAATGGTCTCTTGGTGATTTTAACACCACTTAAGCTTCCCTTTAAAAACTTTTCGCGCTTCTACCATCTCATCGTACAATGTACCTGATGACGGTCGGCCGTGCCAGTCCCATATAGTGAACTTAGCCCGCGCCTCCCCGTGCGCGCCACGGACGTGCTTGTTCCACCCTGCTACACACTTGCGATTTTTTGGAGGAAACTAAAATTGAACTAAATTTGGGTACCGTGAAATGGTGAATAGGGTTGCACGGGTGAATTGGGATTAAACTTTAAAAGGGATTTTAATATTGAAATAAAATAATATGTTGCCATAAAGGACGCTATGTCTTTACTGTATATATCATTAACGATGAAGTTCTCTTCTTGGCAACATAGTAAGGGTATTATTTTAACGTAAATTGACCCCAATTCACCCTGTTTGTAGGTTATATATTCACTTATTTATTACAGTTGATCCTTCAGCATATAATTTAGGGGAGTTAAACACTTCTTTTGGTGTAATTGTGCAAAAACGACTTAGTCTCCCTAACGTAAATACTGAGTTGGTCATCAACGCTATCAAATCTCAAATATTATGTTATTGATTTATTGCTATTTTATTTATTGCTAGTTGTCTTGTCTTAGTCGTAACCTGCCTGATAGGAGACGGCTCTGCTCTGTCTCTCGTTCCCTCGTCCCCGCGTCCCGCGCTCCCGGCCCCGTCTGATCACTGCTTTATAGCATAAAGTGGAACATAAGAAATCATACATGACATGTATTATGATTAACAGAACAGTGATAGGAAAAACAATAGTAGGTACTCTAAGTCAACATGGTAATATTTAAACTGTAATAAAACAAAGCATTGTTTATTGAGAATATACACTTTGACATTTGATGATTATTGCTTAACTATGACATGAATATATAGATACTCTGAGAAGTATACTGTTATTATTATTTTAATGATTTCGAATGTGAGGACTATGTAGATGTTTGTTTTTTTTTATATATCTCTCTTACTCATTTCATTTTAATGATAATCTGGCAGTTTGCGTAATTTATGCGACCTACACAAATGCCCTTTCTTTGGTATTGTTCGTCAAATCATTGACCTTCTTAAGTTTTGAGTTGAGCTGCATGATTAGGTACTGACAAATGCGTGCACTGATTGGACAGTTCACTCAATCTGTGGTTCATTTCTTAAAATACCACTTCAGACACCAATCCACATGGTCTTCACATGATCTGACCAAGATTATGTCTGGACTTTAAAAGAGACTGTGACCTCTGAGTTTGTTTCGGCCTTTCTTCTCAGAGTAGTCAGATAGGAAACGCCGACCTCATCTAGTTTAAAAAAATATGATTGACGTGTAAAAGTGTTTGTACAAACCTACTTGCAAAAATAAAGTCATGTATATTATACAACTGCCCCCCTAGCCAAGTCACAAACGTTTACCGTTCTACAATCGGTAACGCCTCAGTGTCAGCAATTGTAGAAAACGATAAGTTGGTAGCCATGTTGAAGCACCTGAGTCGGCCGCTCGTTCTACAATGTCTTTAGAAAAACGACACATTATAACAAAGGATTTAGCGTTGAACATTATAGAAACGATAAAAAATCATTCTATCATTTTGAACGATGTGAATTTGGCTACGAATTTTCTGTTCGTTTGTTCTAACCACGTGACTTAACGTTGAGCGACTAGCGTTAACGATTGCAGATTATCAACTTGGCTAGGGGTGCTGGACAGAAATCTTCAAACCGTTTTAAGCGCGCGTGGTGATCATTGGTCGTGCCTTCTGTGTATGAGATGAAGCCTTTGTCCTGTGGTGGGATAATAATAGGCTGGATGTGTGCTGGATGTGCAAATAGTGTCTAATCCGAGGAGTGTACCTGTCCTCCAAGCGAGCCGAGTAGCCGACGTGGCATCAACAAATGTAGCGTTGTGAAAGTTCCGCAGCACCTGCGACCGTACCCCTTCCCCCCCCCCCCCCCTCACACACACACACACACATACACCGTCTTCTCCGCAACACGGAACAAGCGGCTTGTTTGTTGTCAGGCGTGAACATCGCAGGAGTGTGGAGCCAGTGACTTCACAACACGACATAAGCATCGTGCTCAAGAAACCACGGTATTCTTTTCTGGTCCAAGCTCGATATTTCGAGAAAAAATGTTTTGTATTTGGTAAAGAGCGTTAAGGCGCATATATACATGATTTTCGTGACTCTGTTACTACGCTTTCAAATACTGCACGTTAGTTACGCAAAAAAATTATATGAAACTATACCACATGTACATCAATTCTATCAGTGAATATTTTAGTTATATCTGAAATAAATTTAGGAAGTAAGGTCTACCCAAAATATAAAAACGAAATTACTTTCAAACTACTTAAGATATTTTCATGACTTTTTTTACAAACAGATTATATAATTATCAATAATTCTATCTGTGATTTTTTTGAAATATTCATACTTTTTTCAATAAAAATGCCCTTCGACAAAAAAAATATGTTAGTACATACCACGCTTGCGCAAAGTGTCAGCGTCTACCCGTGATAGTGGTCAGCGGTACACTGCCGCCCGTCGCCCGCGCAGAGCACCGCATGCCGTTTCGTTCAGATTTATAGGGAACATTTATTTTTATTGAAAAAATTATGAATATTTCAAAAAAATCGCAGAGAGCATTATTGAAAATTATATAATCTGTTTGTATAAAAAAGACATGAAAATATCATAAGCAGTTTGAAAGAAATTTCGTTTTTACCCGACTTCAAAAACGAGGAGGTTCTCAATTCGAATGTTTATATTTTTTTTATATATGTTCGGCCATAACTCCGTCATATACATATATAAGGTGTATCTATTCATACACGAACTATTTTAAGAGGTACACCTGTAGGTGGTAAAGAAGCTATAGCAACGAAAAAAAAAAAATTTCTAAGGGTTTTTGTTAAATTTAATATTTATAAATTATTTGACGCACATAAGAAATATTGGCTCCTTCTTATTTTTTACGGCCCGAGACACCGCAGCCATGCTCGTGCCGTCCGGTCGCCACCCTCGCAGCGTCAGGCGGGCCATTCATAGAATTTGGAGTAAAGGTTTTATGCAAAACGTCTCAAGTAGTTTTAAAATCATAATAATTACGAAAATTCAAAAACGCTTAGATTTTTTTTTTTCTTTTTGCTTCTATAGCTTCTTTACTACCTACAGGTGTACCCCTTAAAATATTTCGTGTATGAATAGATACACCTTATATACGGATTTGCAAAATTCTTTTTTTTTCGAAAGGGGTTTTGGTCCCATATAAATTTCATATAGATCTGATGATGAGTTCCGGAGACAGACAGCGGAACTCTTCAAAAAATGACAGCAAATCAACCGCGATTTCTGCATTCTCATAAATATGCATTGTTTGTTTGGAATTAGTGTGGGGTAGGTACCATAACTAAAAATTTAAAAATAGAAACTTTTTTACAAAAAAAAAAAACAACCGACTTCCTTAAAAACACTACAGTACACACTAAGTGAAAAATTACTTTAATTTCGGAAGTCGGTGGCAAAAACCTTAAATACAGATCCTAAGACACCGACTGCCGAAATTAAAGTTATTTTTCACTTTGTAGTGTTTTTATGGAATTCGGTTACTTTTTTTTTTGTAAAAAAGTTTTTTTTATATTTTGAGTAGACCTTACTTCCTGAATTTATTTCAGGTAGCATTTAACTAAAATAGTAAAATATTCACTGCTGGAATTAATGTGTATGCGGTCTGGTTTTACTTACATATATTTTTTGCGTAACTAACGTGCAGTATTTGAAAGCATAGTAATAGATTTCAATGTCACGAAAATCATGTATCTGCCCCTTATCGGAAAAGAACGGAATGCTCACACGGAACGGAACGGACACTCTACCTACTGTTGCTTAAATGATAAAAGAAAGTAATACACAGTCTATACTTAACAACTTAATAATGACTGACGAGTGACAGTCGTTGTTATTTGATTTTTAGTTGTTTCTAGACGACGCGACGCGCCTAAACTTCAATAACCTCATTGTGTAGCTAGGTAGATAAACACTTGCTGTAGGACTCTTTAATAGTTTCATACTCAGTAGGAATCCAAATAATTAGCTCTTTACGGAAGAAACAATGTCCCAGCTCCCAGCCGACCCGTCACGCAAACCCGAGACCTAGATGAGTGAAACTAAGTATATAAAATCGGTGCAGGAATGAATTTCTCGATCTCTAAAATATAACATTAAAAGAATCTGCGATTTATGAAAATCATATCAGAATATCATGCTTGCATTCCCGGGAATAAACAAGGTTATTAGTTAGTATAAGTACACCCACATCAAATTTACCAATATTCAAGACCCCGGGCTCATCACCACTACCCGGGCAGAGCTAATCGAAATTCCAAAATGCTACTAAAAATTCTTAATAGAAAAACTCACAGTTTGCCTGGCTTCTATGATGAAAATCGTAAGATAAAAATATAAACAAGTGTAAAGACGAGTCCTTCTGCACATATAACCCTTGTGTCCGGAGCCACTCCGGGCTCCACCTCTCGGCCGTGGTACCGCATTGTGCATGCCTACCGATACTACCGCCTACGTCTCGAATGCCTTCACTCACAAGTACCAGGCAGTTTTAAAATGACACCTCTATTGTGCCTCGCATATTAAATGCTTTATTTGCAATAAACTGCTCTTGAATTTTAAGTTCCTTACGGATTGTAGGCCACCCTTCTGAATACACTACCAGCTGAAAGGTATAAGGGATGGACAGCAAACAAAAGTTACATTCTAATATACGATTGTTTACTTGACAATGAGCACTATGAATTAGGTAGGTATTAATTATTTTGTGGGAGTGTTTACCTCACTGTACAGAGCATGCCCATTTGAGTAGGGAGATCGTTGCGAACATTACATTGTAAATGGGTAGAAGGACGTTTCAATAATTGCGAGCTGATCGTAAAATGAAAGACAAACACTCGGTGATGGGTTCAATCAAATTAAAAATGGTTCTCGGTAAATAAGCGGCCGTAGCAAAGAACTGAAAGTAATTATTACGTGTTTGTTGGACAAACATGGCGCGCCCTTCAGCAATGTTTGAGTTTACTTTCACACTCAATTCCGAAGTTGAGTACTTAGTGATAAGTTTTAGTTCGGCCACAGTTTTCCTTATTTTGACTTTGTAAACAGAGAGTTTCACCTGATGTTTGTTCCTCCGTGTGTGAACACTGATTAATTTAATTATTTAGACAAAATTCGATGTAGTTTGAAGCCCTAGGAAGCTAAATTAAATAAATGTTAACAGAAAATGAAAATAATTTGTTAGGACGAGTTGGCGCGTTTGGAAGATGAAAGTGACCGCATGTAATGTTGCCGTTTATTTATTCATCCGAGCGGCAAGGCGGCTCAGCGGGCGCGGGCGGCGTGTGATACTCGCAGTAACACAATGTTGGCCGATATTCACGCACTCGCCCGCGAAACTGATCCTTGTAATTGAATACGTGGCCTGACGGATAGCGTCACACATTCACGTAAATCGCTGTTCTTACACAAAAGCCGAAGGCGCAGAAGGACCTCTCCTATCAACATTTAGTAGTAGTGAATGTGCTCCAACGGGAAGTAGTATGTATTACTGCCACCGAGCAGTGTTGCTGTGTTCCAGTTTAAAGGGTGTAAGGGCGTGATTACCACACAAAACGTTTCAGCTTGGATCACAAGGAGCGCAACTCATCGGCGAGATGCCTGGTGTTGCTGATGCGTTCAGGTAGCGGTGACCTCTTGCCATCTAGCCAGCCTAGCCAGTACTATCAGGCAGTAGACTGCAATAAATTGAGTAATAGCAATTGACCTTTTGCAAATTAATATGTACATTGCGTTCGGTTAGGTACCTACACGATGGACATCGGCATTTGTTGGGTCGTGTATCCGATCAACTTTATTCGGCTATCTTTATCCGGAGCGCTGTGGCAGTACAGACCGGCTCACCACTATGACAAATACTATAAATTATAGATCTGCTATAGTCTATAATCACAAGTTATTTGTGGACGAATGGCGCTATTTAGACTTCATCTTCAATATTTCAAAAAATGAAAATAATTATCAGTTTTGATCGGGCACCAATAAACTTACGGGAAATTTATTTTAATGAGAAACCTTTACCACATCTATTATAACATACACTGAGAAAACTGACAATCATAAAAGAGGTGAATTCAGCTTAAAGTATGATGAATTCACTCAAAGGACGGAGCATAGTGATTCACCAAAAAGAACGATGATAATACTGATGTTGATGATAACAGTATTTAAGATGATGTGTCACCATGGATTTCGTTTTAGTTACCTACTATTTTTCGATGCCTTCCTCATATATCCAGTTATATCCTATTAGTTTTCCTACAATTTTTCGGTGACTTCCTCACATATTCAGTTATGTCATACAATTTTTCCAACTATTTTTCGGTGCCTTCCTTATATATCCAGTTATATCCTATTATTTTTCCTACTATTTTTCGGTGACTTCCTCACATATTCAGTTATATCATACAATTTTTCCTACTATTTTTCGGTGCCTTCCTCATATATCCAGTTATATCCTATTATTTTTCCTACTATTTTTCGGTGACTTCCTCACATATTCAGTTATGTCATACAATTTTTCCTACTATTTTTCGGTGCCTTCCTCATATATCCAGTTATATCCTATTATTTTTCCTACTATTTTTCGGTAACCTCCTCGTATTTTAGGTTAGGTCCTCTTACTTTTCCTACTATTTCCTCATATCTCTGGTTATAGCCTATTATCTTACGGAGGTCGCCCTCAATAGGAGGATTGTGTTTTTTAATAAACCAATTAATATCTCTATAATACACCAGTGATTAGTTGTAGTTCTACTCATTCTCCATCAGTAGGACTACAACTAAATACTGGTGGATTACACAGAAATTGTTTGGATTATTAGAAATCACAATCCTCCTATAATTGAGGGCGCCACTGGACTTACATGATCCCCTTATTTTTAAGTATCCAATATTGGTTCTTTCCTTTTAAATATTATTAGGTGTGAGCTCAACATTAAAAAAAACTGAAGAACCCTAAACTTGAACCTTAAAAAAATGGAGAGTAAGTAAAAAAAATAGAAAAAAGTACCTTGGCAAGAATGGTAAGAAGGTGAAAAGGGATGTATGTATAAATTAAACAGAAAATTGAATGGTATTTTTATTTCCATAGTATGAATGAATAATTATTATATACTCTAAACATTTATATTCAGTATTAAAGAAGACTGTTTTGTTTAGAAACATCCTCGCCTTAATGATTACAGTATCTATTTGTCGGTCATTATAAAGAATCATTATATACATTATGTTCAATAATTCTAGTTTTTACAAATTAAAATAAAGGTTGAGACGAGTAGAAATTTAATTTACAAAAAATAACAAACTTTACATTAATGTACCTATAACTAAAACATTTTTGCCCTTAAGGTGATTGCTTCAGGGTAGCCGTTTTTTGCAATTTGCAGGCCAGTGCTAGGTTGTATGTTAATTAAATGTTGCACGCGGGTGTAAGTACATAAGTTGTACTACATACGTCTTACACCCGCGTCTAACATTTCAATCAAAACCTAGCACTGGCCTGCAAATTGCAAAAAACGTAAGAAAATTTGAATTTCGCGGGCTACCCTGACGCTTTCACCTTAAAGCTGCATACAATAAATTGGTTATATTATTATAGTAAATATCTATTTTCAAGTAAAGTGCTACTATAAACACTCCGATGAGACTAATCTATCCCTCATACAAATACTTTACTTTAAAATCTATTACTAAAGGTGAACGCACACTTTTCAGAGCCGAAGGGGGCGAAAGAATCGAATTTTAGAATTACTTGTATGAAATCCTATGGAACCTCGCACACTTACCGAATCGGACGAATAAGGTCGTACGATTCGGTGCGGATAAGTGTGCGAAGTTACATTGGACTTCATTTAAGTAATTCTAAAATTTGATTCCTTCGCCTCCTTCGGCTCTGATAAGTGTGCGTTCACCTTAAACCAGCTATTGGTGCTGGCACATACCATTACTTTATGCGGACACCGTTATCGGGCCGTCTTTATAGGATATCCTAAAGGGATATCCGATAAATACCGTAACTAAGGGTAGATTACTAGTTGAGCGCACTCTGCTATAAAAAAATAACTGCCCTTGGACTCTGCAGTGCCTCAAACTAGCAACGCCGCGTACGGTATAAGTACATAATTAATAATTATGTAAACGTTTCCAAAAAAAATTGATATTACTGGATTCAAAATAAAAACACCTTAAAAATGAGCAAACGAGTTAACTCGTTTACGCATTTTCAAGGTATTATAGCAGCGACCGTAAGCCGTTAGAATACCTACAGAATTTTGAAATTTTTACTCTAGGTACCATCTACTTGTAATATATGACGTGTTACCTCGCATTAGAGTGAGCGAGGACACGGAGAAACGGCATTTTGGCAAGGAAAGCACAGATAATCATTACCACGTTTAACTTCATAAGAATTGTAATGAGAATTAAATTCAATAGTTTCAAACATACAGCAACGGAAAAAAACCTCTTCAGTATCTGTCACCAAAATTGCATCAATTTGGCCAAAAGTGGGTAAGAATTGTTCATCATCTATATCTACAGTAACAATAGAGTTCCGCTGCCATATAACACCAGCTATTTTAGCGGAAGTAACCGAATATTTGAGGACAACGCCAGTGCCGAGAGAAAACTTGACAGTGTCTCCTGAATTTAATGCAGATTTTTTTCCTAGTATTTTTGTTGTAGGTATTGTATTTTTCACAAACAAGTCATTGAGCATAAGTTGACATTTTATTGCTAGAGTCTTGCAAACATTGACTCGATTAAAAGATGATCTAGCCACTAACTTAGATACCCTGTGCTTGGCTTCAAAACGCATAGCCCACATGTTACGTACGGGGCCGAACTTCATTAGCATGGTAGGATAATGAGTCAGAAAATGAAACTTTGGCTGCAGGGGTGATTTTGTTAGCTCCGTGTACAATTGATTAAATTCTGCTATTATAACCCGGAGTTGAATATTGGTGTCACTGAAGACCCTATGACTTAATAACCTGTCGGTGATTTGCCGCAACATAATGTATAATTTCCATACTTTATTTTCTAAAGGAATGTAAAACCCGGCTATTAGGCTGAAGTATCTAATAAGGGTAAGCATTTCTGATGCTGAAGTTTTCAATTTTACTTTCGAACCTTGGACAACTAAACAATTACTTGGTTTTGAATTCCTATCTGGTCCATAATCAAATGAAATTATTCTTTGTTGCAATACTGAGATCTTTAAAAGACCTTCGGCAAGGAAGTGGTTTATGACAAAGGTCATTACATAACGAGCTACACCTTCTAATATATCATGCATTGGGTCTACTGCTACATTTTGAAATAAATCAAATCCTGTCACCTTAAGCCAACAGCATGATTCTTTAATGCCCGTGTTAGGTGTATCGTTTTCTTGCAATTGAGCGTGGTATGAAGTCATATTTCTAAGCAAGTTACTGTTTTCATATAGAGCAGTTTGCAAACCTTTCTTGTCAATGTTACAGATTCTGCAACACTTGTTAGCTGAAAAACTTTCAATAAACCCGAGAATTGAATTCAGGCCTAAATTATCGCCAGTTATAGCAACAACCTTCAATTTTACGGTTCCTTTAAAAACTTATTTTCTATAAAAATTCCTTTGTTTTGCAAGTAATTCAATTCCTCAATAACAGGGTCAAAAATAGCTTTGTTTCCATATTTAGTTTTGTCAGCAGAATGGCAAATAGCTAACAGCAAAATGTTATTCAACAATGAAAATAAATGTGGTGGGAGTGCTGGCAAGGAAACGTATACACCACCAAGCTTATGCACCCCAGCGTGGCTCCCCAAAGGATTTCCAATTTCAAAATCATCATAGTATACTACTAAAGGAAGAATAATGTCCGACGCCTGCGGTGTACACATTGCCAGCCATACAGATCCCTGCATTACATTTTCTAGACACATTGGCCTCTTCGGATTTTCTTCACGGATTATTAAATTACCCCTTAGGTGGTTCAAATAATCCGTTACATCTTTCCAAATAGTGTCAATGGAAAAAAAATTCTTCAAAACCTGGCGAAGTTGAATTACTTGCATTGTACGTGGCTTGGTGTGTAATGTTAAAGTGTTACTCCTTTGTGAAATGTCAGGACAATAACCAACGATTACTTCATGTGGTGGTATAAAAGAACCTAATAAATTCAATTCTCGGAATATCAAATATTCTGAACGAAACGGAAAAAAGATGCCCTTCAAAGCTGTGTTGAACTTATGAAGTCGTTTATTAATTTCGCTTCCAGACATGCTTTCCTCATCAGCTAGCACAGGGCCGAATACGGACATTAAAGACGGTGCGATATTGTCAAGAAGGGTTTGCAAATGACTAACCATAGCTTGTACAGACGATCGAGATACAGAGGGATTTACATAGAGCGTTGAAATAAATTTCAAAACTTCTTTATGAATAATACTATCAGCATTATCAAGGACTTCCGGTTCACTATCAGCTTCAATGTATATGTGCTCAGTTGCTACTTTGGTAGTCTCTGTTTCACACATAGGAACTACGCAAGCCTCGTTTGAGGTGGATGGCAAATAACGAGTGTTTACTTTATTCAAATGTTTTAAGTTAACATGTTTTCTAAATTGTCTAACGTCCGTGAAATACCGGTAGCATGCGTCTTCACCACATTTATAAACTCCAGTAATATCAATTTTTTCACATTCTTTCCTTATGTGGGTAATAAGTGAAGAAAACGTGGGAAAAGTCCTTTTACAACTGTGACACTTCATCTTAATTTAAATTGTGACTCCGAGAGTAACTAATATCTCCTTCACAGATTGTGACATACGATCGTACGATGTTTTGACTTTGTAAAAACCAATTTGGATAATAAGCCAAATGTTATAGCTTTCAGTAGGATATTTAGCCGCAGTAGCATGAAATATTTTAAAAGTCACATCAACAGCCTCAGTTAGTGTTGTGAACTTGTAAAACGTATTGTCACATACTGTGAAGGAGACACCTGACTGGCGGCACCAAATTATAAATGGTTGGAGGCTAATACCTAGGTTTTGAAGCTTTTGGCGACGCTCCTCAATTACCACTTGCACGTCTGCGTCATCATCCACGATGGTCACAAATCCATCCAATATCTCCGCTCGTGAAGCTTGCCAGTCTTTTCTAGATCGACGGGCAGGAGGAATATTAAAGAGACAGCCGAGTAGCAATATCGCTGCTATTTATTTTGTCTCCGGTTGTTCATCTGGAAAGAAAATAATAATAGTATATTTGACACAACACATCATCATTAACTGAGCAAATAGGGAAAAGTATCAGAACAAAATAAAATCTATCTATATAAGTAAAAATGAATTGCCGAAATGTGTGTCCGCCCGCCCGTTACTTCTGAACGACTGCACCATGTTAGATAATTTTTAAATTCTTTTTTGTCTATATATTTTATAACGGGTTCACCGACCCAGGGAGGTCGAGCACCTAGAACTATATAACAGAATCATTTCCTTACCGTCACAAATTGCCAATGTATCAGCTATTTTTCGACGAAGAAACGAGTCCTTTGTGGTGTTAAGCTTCTGCTGAGCAGCTTTTAGTATGTTTTCCGATGAAGCATCCAAGGCGTCGAGGCCCCCGGATTTATCAGGGAACAGTGCTTCGTAGTCATGAGTCAGGAGTCGCCATCCATCACTTGACTTCAGGATAGGATACTTATTGAAGTACTCCTGTAATGTCCCTTCCTCGTAGTACAAGTACCGGAGGCGAGCTCGCACCGTCTCCCGCCACAGGGCACTGACCTCCTGCCACGGACCAGCTGAAGGACTTGACAGCTGCTCTAATGCTGACGCTACGTCCTCCACTTCACCTGCACACAAAAATTAAAACGATTAATAATTAGTACAATGACAATAACGGTTCTTAGATTCAGATATTTTGTAATTTGTAACGAAAATTTATACTAATTCAGATATTTTTCTCAATAATTTTGTTCTTGATAATTTAATTCAATCTGAAAACATAAAATTTCTTGAAAAGGAGTTACCTTCTTTAAGTCCGGTCAGGTCGATTCCAGCGAGTGGAGGGGTGTCTAGCCTAGGACTGGACTTGGAGCGAGAACGTGACTTGGGCTTTTCAATAAGGCCCAACGAAACTAAATGCTGCCGTCGAGCCCTTCTGGCGGTGACTAGCCAGCCAGAGATATTGCGCTTAGCCTGGTAAGCATCAGCCGGCAGGTACGGCGCGTAGTATAGGGGTGGTGACTCCTCTTTAAATAATCTGCCAATGTCGTAGGATAGAGCAAGCAGCTGCGAATCTGTCAGAAGTACCGGGTTTTCGGCCGTAATGAGCTTCTCCATAAGCAGCTTGCATAAACGCCCACGCACGTTTGAGGGTAAGGTGCCCGTTTTCTGCCCAATTGCTATTATTTGTTTTCCCTCGACTGATGAATTCAGTATGGTATTCACCTGAAACACAAATAGTATAAGTATGGCATTACAAACTAAATATGCAAGGTAAAAGTTAAAAAAAATGTCACTAAAATGTTGAAAATACAGGTTCAATACCTACCTTCCATTCAGTATAATGATCAGTTGGAGTCGGTGCCAGTCTAGGCATCATGCATTTAGTTGTTAGTTATAGCTGTCACCAACTCCAAATATATTACTGATCTTTGTGACATATAGTATAGCTCCTAAACGGCCGTCCGTACACACATACAGGACAGGACAGGTACAGACGTTAAACTTATCTGTTTACGCCGGGGGTTAACAATATTGAATGTCAATTTAAATTCCTTATCAAAAGTACAGGATAATAGGCAATAACTTACTAAATTGCTCCCGGTGGACTCTTGTCTAACTGCTTCACCCACTGACGACGACGAGTCCAGTGGTATCACCAGTATGTCACCATCCTAAAATAATATTTACTTTGAGACAATGTTATAATAGTACATGTAACAAAAAGGTGTGATAATATGAGTATGTACGGTCAATTAACCTCAATAATCGTTGAAATAATCACTAAATGTGTCCGAGTGCGACCGTTAACTAACAGGCTATAGCTAGCCCTAGCCGGAGATAACTCAAGGGAAGTGTTATATTTTTTTACTAGTAATCGGTTCAGCATTGCAGGTGTGAACGGTCCTGCCCTCGTCCCTTGATCCGGCCCTGATAAAAACTAATCGATCAAGATCAGGACTGATCCTGGTCTCAAAGAATGTCTATACCAAATTTTGCATCGGTTCAGTGTCTTAGGTATGAAAATGTGAAAAGGTCCTGCCCCAGCCGACAGATAGACAGACAAACTTACTTTCGCATTTATAATATTAGTATGGATGTAATTACAAATTAATACATATTGCTCTTGAACCAAAAAACAGTAAGTACGAGTACTTTTCTACAATTTTGCAGAACTTACCAAATTTTCCTGGTTAAGTCCTGCTTCGCAGTCTTGGTTGAGGATTGAGCTTTGCAGTCCTTCACACGGTGGCAGAAGCTCTAAGTTACAAGGTAGACTAGTTAACAAGTCATTCCTCAGGACCTCTTCAAAGAGTGATGAATTGTAGGAGTTATCCTGAAATTTAACAAGAAATTTAAAAAGGTAATAATAATGTACTTAGTTGGTAAACTAACAAGACTGATGAAAAGTTATGATTTTATTCCACTTTTTAAATAAATACTGCACCGGTTAAATTGTTAGGTATCTTAAGAAGACTTCAAAATAATAAAAGTTAATAAGTAGGTACCTACCTACCTACATGCAAGTAGGAGAATGTGCATTTAAGCGACGCAGGGCATGTGTAAGCAAAAAGTTTAAAACAAAATTTACTTTTTTGAAATACAATTTAACATGAAAACAAACCATATCTTTTGGTTGGTCGCCTTTTAACATGGCCAGAGCTGCTTCAAACCGGAGTCTGTCCCCTATTTGAGGGAACATACTATGTATGTCTTGTTTACTAAGCATCTGCATTGTTGCGATATCAATTCTTTCAGCTGAAAAAAAAGGTAAATTTAACAGCGCCCTGATTGCAGCTGTGAAATGCACTACGTCGCATCGACTTTATAAAATGTAGGTTGGTAGAGCTCGTCTAAGCTGAAATGACGCGCCCCACTACTTAAATTTGTATACGTACACTACGGTAAATGCGGTAGTGGGGCGCGTCATTTTAGTTTAGACGCACTCTACCTATTTGTTTTTTTTTGGGTTGCAGTTGCACATCGAATCTAGTGTATAATATAAATATGAACGTATATCTAGGTAGGTGGGTAGGTACCATACGACAAGACTATTCTTGGTTGGAGTGTACAGCGGCCAAAAAAGTGTTATTTTCGCAAATCGTTTATTTTCTCGATTCTATAGTATGTAACACCTAGAAAGGCTAAAAGTGTCTGGGTGTTTTTTGTCTCCGACCAACCGTTTGTCGTAAAAACGATGTCGAAGGGATCCATAGGTAAGGTTATGTTAGAACTGTGACCTTGAAATTGGTCGCGAAATTTTTTTAAGTATATTTTCATAGTGCCTCTAAGACGACACTCTGACCCTATTCTTGCTAGAAATTAGAATGTGTGAATGTAATGTGTGAGCTCATGCTAGCAACTTACTAGGTAGGTTTGTCAACTTACTTTCAAAACGATCGATGTAGCGTTCCAAATTCCACTTCTTCAAAAGATCACGCGTAGCCATATCCATTTTTGCACTGATCAAACACGTTCACTGGCACTAATGGAATTGTTATTGCTATTAATTAAACGAGTCGTGAGTCGTGACTTGTCGGCTGTAGCGGTGAAATACAAATGGCCGACCGAAATGGCGCGGCGGCGGAATGAAGTGAGAGAGGGAGACCTCATTATATAATGCCGTCACCTTAAATTTGTAGGACATCATTCAAATGCTACTCATAAATGGGTCTCTGTAATAATAATTTAGTAGGATACACATAAAATAATATGACTATATTATTGAACTTTGATGCTTACTCTAAAAATATGAGATTATTTAATCGTATTATCATAGGATTCACATAAAATAATATGACTGTAATATTAAAAAATGATGCTTACTTTAAAAATATAAGTTTAAAGCATTATAATTTAATATAGTACATTAGGGGGAGGTCATCGTATTTTTAGAGATACTTCTTCATATTAAACTATGAAATCTATTTATATTACGGTGACTGTCATTGTGTTTTTTAATTAGAATCTTATTTATAATTATCATACTAATTTATGGGACAGTGGACCATTTTCTATTACATTGTATTATTATTTGAAGAAGACAATGTTATTTCATAATTACAAATTTTTACGATGACAAGTATCATAATATTGCATTATTTACCCAAAAAATTCGATTCCATCTTAACACATTTCAGTTCTAGCGTAATATTTACTTATTATCAACATATTATAAGACAACGCATCTATTTTAAACCAACGTCACGATATTTTAAGATTATGCCAAAATGACATTTTTCTCAGTGTAGGTACGATTATAATCACTATTTCCCCGGCTCCGGTGTAAGTATTAATAGATTTGGCACAAACAAACCGCTACTGTTTGAACTTAAACAGTGAGCGGTTTGCTTCTCGGAAGGTAAGCTCGTTAACGGCAATAATTGGGGGTAATTGATAACGTCACGTGAGCGAGGGAGGAGAAGAATGGTGGTGGGAGGATGGCTGGGCAAGGGACGCGACCCTGCCGCGATGTTATCATAACAACGTGAGATACCGCGCTAGCTCGGAGGCAACCGCAAATACATTTTGATAAAACCACTTTAAAAGTGTACACTTGAAATTACCGCTAGCGATATTGTGATAAATGTAACGTTGGAACCAGGAAAACGATTATCAGCACAGAATCATCGATACACTGCAAGTGATAGTAAACTGACAATTTCAGTAACACAAAAGTATCATCAACAGTAACTGTAGTTTGTTCTATAGGATGTTTGTATACGTCAGTGTTTAAAGTGTCGTCAACTGCGTGTTATATGCGGTGTGATAAGAACAATACTACAGCTGGCACGTGCGGCTGCGGTCTCTCGTGCCCCAGCTCAGCTACCACAACAGAGATAGGGGAAGGTTAGCCACAATGCGACACAATCATAATCAAAGGTTTTAATACACGTCAACAACCATAGTCACGCTGATCTCGGCCGCATGCACAGTTGTAGATCCGGTACAATAATAAGTCGTTTATACTGCTTCGAGCTTTACTTTAATTTTCGTCTTACAATGAGTACAATTTCATCAATTAGCAGGTGGCTATCGATTATCTCGTCATCTTCATTTGCTCTCTGTAAATGGCTTGAGCAAACGGACCGGGACCTGCCTCCCCCCGCTCCTCTCAGCTCGGCTTCCCCCCAGCGACACCCACGCCCTTACAAAGTTAGCGACGTGACCGCAATAACTCGGCACCTTGCGCTCCGCTCGAAGCACAGAAGCATTGCTTCGATTTGTTTATGAAGCAATCACGTAAAAGCCAACGCTGTTTATGAAGCAATTGCTGCGAAATATGAACGTGGAAATGTAATCAAAATGAACGGTTAATTAAGCTGGCAATAAAATGGCCGAGCAATTAATTCAGATCAGAAGGATGTTATTATAGGTACGAGATTGTACGATCACGAGCGAAAAACGAGAACGTTTTAATCCCATAGCGACGCGATGTCAATTATTTTATCAATTATCTGAAAACTGTTTCAATTGAACAAGACACTAGGCTTCCAAGATTCTATTAAGGGATAATCCGTTGTAATCGTCTCAATACTTTACCTATCCCCCCCCCCCTCTCGCTCTGCACCCCGCGTCCCGCCGCTCACGTCCACAATTTATTCGGACAACATTATATTCGGCGTTCGCGATAAAAACTAGATCCATTGTGCACACATGGGTGGTGTCCGGCGCTGTCCGGCGCCGACCTGTGTCGTCCGGCCCTCCTAATAGAATAAGTTGGCGAGTTATGTGTGTTGTCCGAACATGAGAGATACCCTCCACTGATTTATTTGAGGCGGACGGCACACATCTGCGACCAATACGCGACTTGTTCCTAAATCATTATTATCCTAGCGTTTTGTAAACATATTCGGGTCGGCTCTAGCTCCAATGTTCCAATAATATTATGTGAACAAAAGAAGTAGGTATTTACTCTTACATAAAGGAATTGTGTAATATAAAAAAAATGATATTTGTCACACGATATAAAAGGGTTTCCAGAACGCTGTACTAACTTCCACCGCTTTTAATTTCCCTGAGCCCTCATATTTATAGAAGCTTGTATTCTGATATAAGCAAGTACAACTTCCTTATCGTCCCATCCAGTTACAAACCATCAAAAACAAAGTAAACTGTTTGCGTTCAAAGAAAGATCAAAGTCATGTAACCTCATCGGAACTTCCAAATAGCTTTAGTTTCGAGCAATAAAGCGGATATGGCTGAAACTATCTGTAAACTATAAGTTGATATAATATTTATAACAGCAGTGTGCGCCATCTCGGTAGACATAAATAATGATGAATAGTCCACTTGTAACGTTCGTGCGTATCGCCAAACAATAACGATACAAATAAGTGCAGAATGTTCATCTTTATCTAGTAATAATATTAGTCGCAAAAAAGTAGGTAAATAACACGACAGTCCTTGCACATGCGTACCACAATACAAGTCCATAGTTGTACGTATCGCGGTATATCTTTGTCGTTTACAGGTATTATGAACAATCAGAGGTTACAGGTTTATGACTGTACATATGTATATAAACATAACATTGTTTCTCCGAAATGTTGAGCAGAGGTGCACCTATAGTACACCCACATTTATGACTGTAGTAAGTAATCATTCACCTTGCTTCCTCATACTATGTGAAAATTGTTGTTGCCCATCTTTTTAAATTTACGTAGCTAATGTTTTCTTCACAAAGAAGCAAAGCTACTCGCGATGGAGCTTCTATATGAATCCACACGATGGCACGCCTGTCGTGTCGTGTGATGGGGCGCGAAGGTCGCTGGTGATGGATGGCCGCGCCGCGTCTGTGCAGCGCACGCCTTATCTCGTGACGCCGCGCTTATCGCTCACATGTTTACAGATAGATACAGTCTCACACTTATACTGTACATGCCTCCTCGTGTATTTTGAAAATCAATGTCATATTGTAGCTAGCTGGACGCATCACTCGACAGTTAACGAGTAGAAGCATAACATCGACAGAGGTGAAACAAATAGGGGGAAGCAGTGCCCATGAGCTGGACAGAATACCTTGAAATAAAAAAAAAACAATATTGTTTTTAAAATCTTATAAAAGTAAAAAAAAAAAAAAATGTTTATTTGTACAGACAGAAAAAACATATATAAGTACACATTAGGGAAAAAAAAAATTGTACAATAGAGTCACAATAAAAGGCAAACTGATGCCTCCTAAACTAGGCCAAAAACCTGTGCTTTAGGAGACAAAGTTCCTCCAATTATAATAGCATACAATTTGTATTAAGTGTCATGCAAGTACTTATAGATAACAAAAAAATAAAATAAACAACGCCTTAATTTAAATACAGTAATTAGATCTATTAAGAGACAATTGTAATAAGATTCTCGGTTTCGTCATATGTTAACTTCTGCAACTAGTCAGTAAGTTTGATTTTAACTTCATGTTTAGTCAGGGGGTAAATGGAAATAATTTTATTAATTTTGTTGTAGAGTCGAGAGCTAGTTGCCGCATATTGTCGGCTGGCAAACTTGGAACGGCATTGGACTATATCACACACAGGCATGCCTTTACGTTTTCTCAGCTTAGCATGGTCTAGGTGTAGCGTAGAGTGTTTGCGCAGCACGGCGCGGAGCACGAAAAGCTGTCTTACCGTTAATACTTTGGCTTCTGAATAAAGTTGGTTGGTCGAAAAGTCTCTGCGTTTAAAGTATAAGACTTTCAAGATCGCCCTCTGAGCTCTTTCAACTTTCAGTAGGGATGTTTTGTAGGTTCCGCCCCAGACCGGCCAGTGCCTCTGTCAATCAATTATTTTATACTGTATAGTATAAAATAATTGATTGACAGAGGCACTGGTAAACTATTAAAGCTAGATCGGGACCAGCAGAGTGCCTTAGCTCCTTAAATATATAAATTAGTTTTCTGATTCTTGTACAGAGGGCTTCGATATGGGGTTGCCAGCTAAGTTTATGATTCAAGTGGACTCCTAAGTATTTAATGTCAGGGACCAATGACAGGAAGGGGCAGTTGCAATTGGGCGTCTCACCTGAGCATATGTGGGCTTTAATTTGACCTGATTCCGGTGGAGGAGCCAAGGTATTAGGTAGAGAGAATCTAACGACCTTTGTCTTTGCTACATTAAGGGTAAGTAAATTTTCTGAGAGCCACTCCATCACAAAGTGAAGCGACTGTTCTGCCCTTTTAATTGCCCTGTCCCAGTCAGTATCATGAACTATCAACGCTGTGTCATCAGCGTACGTAAATATGTCGCAATTTGGAATCTTTGTGTGGCACAAGTCATTGATGTAGAGCAAGAAGAGAGGGGGGCCAAGGATACTACCCTGCGGTACACCAAAGCTGATAAGTCTATCATCACTCTTTGTAGAGTCGATTTTAACTCGTTGAGTACGATTAGAGAGGTAATCTTTAAAAATGTCCAATGCGACGCCACGTATCCCAACGCTTTCCATTTTCGAGATCAAGATAGGAATGGAAACCGTGTCGAAGGCCTTGGACAAGTCAAGGAAGATACCGTAACATTTCATACCTTTGTCCAGGTTGTTAACTAATGTTTTAGTGAGGTCAACTACAGCATCCTCCGTTGAGATACCCGGTCTAAAACCGTACTGATTGTTGGCAATGATTTTGTGTTTAGACAGATACGCAACGAGACAATTGTTTAGTATCCTCTCTAGGATCTTGGATAAAGAGCTTAGTACGGAGATTGGACGGTAGTTAGTTTCATTGGCTCTGTCTCCACTCTTGAAAACCGGGTGCACGACCGCTTTTTTGAGGACGTTGGGAAAGATTCCAGTATCAATAGCACGATTGAAGATATGCGTGATGGGTGTTGCTAATATGGAACTCGATTGTTTCAACACTTTAGCTGAAATGTTGTCGTAGCCAGTGGCACAGTCAGAACGCAAGGCGTTGATCAGTCTCTCCACTTGTGTCTCATCTACTGGCAGTATGTCAAGAGAATGGCAAGGCGGAGGGAGTGGAGGGGTTTTAACATCATGGTTAAATCTAGTGACAGGAGTAACTTGAGAGGCTAGTTTACTACCGATATCAGTGAAAAAGCAATTGACACGGTTCACTGAAGTTTTAGGATCATCGGTAAGTTGAAGAAGCTCTTTGGGAGAATGCGGTTTAGAAGTAGAGTTGGTAATCGCTTTAATTGCCCTCCTGGTTGCTTTAGGGTTATTTCTAGCCTTTTGCAGTTCATTTTTGTCAAATGCTCTCTTTAGTTTTTTTAATAATGTGTTAAGGTAATTGCGATATCTTTTGTAGGTGATTTGAAGTACCGTATTTTCAGGATCTTTTCTCAATCTATGATGCATTCTGTCACGGTTACGTATACACCTAACCAAACCCTGAGTCATCCATGGCTTAATAACACGGATCTTATTTTGGATGCGTATACATAGAGTATGGGTAGCAATAACCTCTTGTAGTATTCTTACAAACAATTCCGTGGCTAAGTTGGGGTTCATCTCATTCAACACCAGACTGAAATCAGTACTCTCAAGGTCTTGTTGAATTGCTGGGAAGTTGTAACGGAAAGATTTAAATGAGCTATTACTGATTATAGAACCCTTGATTCTGAGCGACAGGATGATTGGCAGGTGGTCGGTGATGTGTGTCTGAACTATCAAAACACATGCGGTTTTTTTTGTTTTTAAAAGAACATGATCTAAACAGTTTCCTGATCTGGTAGGATGAAGGTGCGCTGGGAGCAACCCAAGGGTGGCAGTAAGTGTATGATACTGGTCTGAGTTCCGGTCATGGCTACTAGGTTTAATGTCGACGTTAAGATCTCCGATAAGAACCACATTGTGGAAGCGATTCATAGTCTAACAACTTCACCCTGTATTTCTATTTTTGATTATAAAAGTATAATTTGCCTGTATTTGGTGTGTTTTGCGTCACCCCGAGTATGTCTGTATTTACAGTTGTACCGCGACTTGTACACGGAGACAATAGCGTGCGACAGATGTGACGCAGACGTGCATCTCTCTAGCGGTGCGGCGCGGCGCGGCGGCGGCACTAACTGGAGCTCGCGGCCGCTGCTGGACGTACACGGGTACTAATGTGTGTGTGTGTACAGCACAATATTATGCTAACGTGGTAAGGCGCAGAAAAGCGATCGCTACCGATTAATAAATGTTTCGCAAACTTGAAATGTGGGTGTACAAACACCCCTGCCTAATTTTTCAGGGAATACAGGCATGATGTTAAATATGTGTGTTGTGAGATAGCCCAATACCATCACTACGCGATGCCAGTGATCAATCTTTTTTATACATTTATATTTAACTTCATGCAGTAAAATACCATATACAAGCAGATAGTTATAGTCTCATTCGTTTTGATGTTATATCAATAAATAAATAAATTGTTTATTAATAATACATTTATTTCAGGTAATTTAGTCCAATTGCTAAATATAAATTTACAAAAATCTAATAAATTTGATTTAATGGAATCAAAATAAATCAATTCAAAGTAATCCAAATAATAACTGATGCCAATATTCTTGTTGTCTACGCGTGCTTGTGTACACGTTCTGTGCGGAGTAGGCATTCTATGTCCACGTGCAGTGCGCCGTTCGACCGGACATGTCATAATTAACTGTGCGCCGGCCATGTTTACGTTCGACCGGACATGTCATAATTAACTGTGCGCCGGCCATGTTTACGTTCGACCGGACATGTCATAATTAACTGTGCGCCGGCCATGTTTACGTTTGACCGGACATGTCATAATTAACTGTGCGCCGGCCATGTTTACGTTCGACCGGACATGTCATAATTAACTGTGCGCCGGCCATGTTTACGTTCGACCGGACATCTCATAATTAACTGTGCGCCGGCCATGTTTACGTTCCAGTCTATAACGCGCTGATCTGCGACCTCAGTACACACTCGCACACTCGCACACTCGCACACTGCGCACTGCGCGAATGCATACAGTTAGTATATTTGGGGGCAGTTTGTAGGCCACACCTATTAACAAGCATTGTTTTAATGTCGGCAATAAAATAAAGTTTTTAAGTCAGTTTAACGTCTCAACTTCGCGGCGTAACATTACTGATCTGTTTTATGTTTTATTTCAAACAGGTACGAATATAAATTAAGTTTATTTGTTTGAGTATTATCTCTGAACCATTTAGGAATGTTCTTTGAGTCATCTGAAAAGTTTGCTGAAAACATGAAAATCCAAAGCTAGATATTATTGGGCCAGTAGAAAACCTCTCCCCATTAAAAGTATCTCGACGATTTATAAGATAAAATTGAATAAGGGCCCGAGCAAGTGGTATTGTACATTTTTATTAAACCGTAGATGAAGAGCGGACAATGGACAATGCTGGTTATTTACTAGCAAACGATACCGCTTCCAGGAAGATATATTTTCAATATCTCCGAACGTCCTGCTGCAGACAACAATAAATAGTGTGGAGTGGTATCGAGCTGAACATTGAACACTGCACGGCGGCGCGCAGCGCGCGGCGCATTCATCTCGCCGTGTCGGTAGAACTAGCCACCTGGCGTACTGCATGTTGTACACACAACATTTTATCATTTTATAATCAATTTGTACCATTCCAATTATGTTGCTGTACATATCAAATACGCTATATGATAATTTACACCTAATTGTGTCGGTCTATACAAGTAAAATCAAATTGCGAGATGGACGTGTTTTAGGGAATATTTCCTCACTATCCGAACACGAGAATATAAACTAAGTAATGATATTCGAAATGAACATAAGAGACGTTTGATTTAAATTTCACAATCCAACATATTCATTGAATATCAGTTTTTGCACAACTAGGTCAGTTAATTGAGTCGTAGCGGCACGTAGCCCTCGCTACGGCGTAGCGATGTTGTCGTGCACTCGTGACGTACGAGATTGCCGCGGGCGCTACGACGCGACGCTACGTTGCTACGACGTTTACTTCATAACTTTGCTCTTGCTCTTAAGATATTGTCTTGGCTCATTTTACTTTATTAATGGATAATTTATCTCAGTTTTATTTACATTTTTCATTTATCTACCAATATCTATACATGTATCTTAGTTTTATTATGAAATTCATTTTGACAAATGTACTGTTGTAACGCGCTTCCATAGAAATCCAAACTAAAAAGAGAGTAAACGAAAGAACTAGAAAATAATTGAAAAAGGCTTGATATCAATTAAAAACTTCCTAAAAATGCATTCCACGCTTCTTTCCATTATTATCTACTTTTTGGATATGGAAGCGTGTTTTTTTTTTAGTTTTTTAAACTATTGTTTATTTTTAGGGTGTTTCGTATTTTATGACATATGTCAGCGTAGTTTTTGAAAAAGCAAAAAAATACTGTTTTTGCTATTCTGATAACCACGGCAACGATAATGGCACAAAGGGGGATGCCCGTTTCTGGCCTTAAATGCACAGCAATCTACGTTAGTGTGAAAAAAACTTTGTTATTTCTATTTATCAAACAGGATATTCGTTTATCTAAACAAGTTTGCAACATTTTTGCACAAAATAAGAGTACTTAAAAGATAATTAAAAATAATAAAAATTGACGTTTGTGCATAAAATCAGCAGTGTTGCCAATAATTAACAACTTTGTTTACGAAATAATCGATTTGTTTTTTTTTTTAACTTAATGCTTGTTATTCCATCTATTATAATATATACAGTGTTATATTTATAATATTGATATTAACCAGTCAATTACCGTAATTACAGACACAATTAAAAAACGATTGTGTCTATACCAAATGTGGTATCTCAGGGACTTAGAGGTTAAATGAACAATGAAATTGATAGATAACATATTCATTTGCATATAGGATCATAGCAAAACGCGTACATATATTTTAATAAACATTCTGTTTAACACAACACAAAAAAGACAGAATTTGTTAATGTAATTATAATACAAAGACTTAAGGTTGAACTTTTAATCCTATTCACTAACTTGACAGTTCAATGCAAAATAATGATACCATTCTAAAACGAATAGTGTCGCGGTAGTGAACGATTTCGCATAAAGAATGAATGATAAAAATGTTTTAAATTAAATAAAACTTTAAAAAATCGTTTTTAGGTGTGGATTATAAGAATAATTAATAATTTTTGATAACAGTTATTTCCTTTTTTTATTTCCTTCTGATAGAAACAAAACTAAATATAAAAATCATTTCATTTTGCTTATTTTTTTACTAAAGTCATTTTATTTCCTCTGACAGCCATAGACTACATCTTATTTTAAGACAAGTTATTAAATTTAAATTACAAAGTTTGCATGTAAGTACATTATTTCAAGTTCATTCAATTTCATTCATTCTTGCACCACCTCACTATCTTTTTTTTGTCAAAACCTGGTATCCCTTTAATTGTCAAGTTAGTGAATAGGATTAAAAGTCGAACCTTAGATCAAATGATAATGATAAATGATAAATGATAAATGATTTTATTTCTGTAAGTAGGTTTGTACAAACACTTTTACATGTCAATTATATTTTTTTTTTAACTAGATGAGTTCGGCGTTTCCTAACTGACTACTCTGAGAAGAAAGGCCGAAACAAACTCAGAGGTCACAGTCTCTTTTAAAGTCCAGACATAATCTTGTTCACATCATGTGAAGATCATGTAGATTGGTGACTGAAATGGTCTTTTGAAGAAAGAACCACACAGATTGAGTGGACCTGTCCAGTCAGTGCAAGCATTTGTCACTAATCGTTTAGCTCAACTCGGAAGATAAGGAGCCCAACGCTTTGACGAACAGTACCAAAGAAAGGACATTTGGGTAGGCCACATAAATTACTCAAACTGCCAGATCGTGATTACTGAGAACGAAAGAAAAAAAAATAATAATTAAAAAAGACCCACATAGTCTTCACATTCACAATAATTAAAACAATACGATACTTTACAAAGTAAATAATCATGTCATTGTATATATAAAAATTATCAATGTCAATGTGTATATAAAAAAAAAGAAACGGATATAATTTTGTTGGTCAGATCATTTGATGACCATGTAGATCGGTGTCTGAAATGGTCTTTTGAAGAAAGAACCACACAGATTGAGTGGACCTGTCCAGTCAGTGCAAGCATTTGTCACTAATCGTTTAGCTCAACTCGGAAAATAAGGAGCCCAACGCTTTGACGAACAGTACCAAAGAAAGGACATTTGGGTAGGCCACATAAATTACTCAAACTGCCAGATCGTGATTACTGAGAACGAAAGAAAAAAAAAATTTAAATCCATAAAAAAAAAATTTTGATCCACACCAAACACTACACACATTAACTAGAAACGACAGTTATTTTTATTTCTTGTTTATAAATAAGCAAATTTTAGTATATAATTTCAGATTTATGTAGTTTTTAAACAAATAAACAGTGTACTTACTCACAATGTATGTTCAGCCCTTATGCACAGCACACTGTTTATTTGTATTGTGTTTACTCACAGTTAGTACGGCAATGATATGGAAGAGCGGAGTCTCCTAATACAGGCATTGTTTGCTTAAAAGGAGGCTCCAGTCACGTCTAAACGTAATAGTGACCAATAAATTATTTTGTATTTGAATTTTTTGTAGATGCCTTCTGAAGCCGAACTTCTGTACCTTGTGGTGCCGGACGTAAAGAATAACACCACCGCATTTCTTCCCGTGGGTGTCGTGAAAGGCGACTAAGGGACTTACTAGAGAATGGGCAGCAGCGTTCTCTATGCATTTTACCACCATACTGCGATCGCCAACCCGCCTGCCAAGCGTGGTGATTATGGCTAAGCCCCCCAAATTGGGGGAGGCCTAAGTCCAGCAGTGGACGTCTTATGGCTGAAATGATGATGATGATGATGACCTTCTGAAGAGTATATTGATGATTATAATTTTGCTAAGCTGTCACGCCCTTTATGCCAGGAGGTTTTTATTTTGGTACTTTTATTTACATTATAAAAATATTTTTTGCTTTTGCTTGAGTATAGATTTCATTTGATTTCTTGGAATATTGGGTTGGCTCGCTGACATATGGCAAATCATTTAATTTAATGTTTTGTGTCTCTTAATGTTACCTCCTTACAATTGTATAAAATCAAGTTCTTCTAACTTAACAGACAGCTATGCTGCTGGGGAGTTTGTTCCGCCACTTCTTCTTCCCAGCTAAAGCACTAGGAAGTGTCGAAGGGCGGGCGTTTTGGGGGGACTGTCTTTTGTAACTTTGACGTTCAAAAAGTGCTGACTCTCAGCCTAGTTTGAATAAATGACTTTTGATTTTGATTTTGCTATAAATTAAGATTCGAATAAAAGATCGATATTGATTTATCAATGCTTTGTGTATAGCGTGGCAACACTGAGTTGTGCCGGCGCCGGCCGGCTGTGAAGTGTCATTAGTGTCATCTACTTTCATTGTTCTTGCGTATTTGTTATTTTAGTCAACGAATAAGCTGATCACATTGACGCCGACAACTCTTTTAACCCTGACGACCACAGCCTGAACATGGACTCCTCCCCTATTTCTCACGATAGCACGAACTTCGACTCGATTTCCACAAATCATGATGACTCCGGCATGCACACTGACCCAAGTTCTTCTCAGCCCTCAGTGATTAATTCAAGAGGACATTCACGCTTTACGACGATATTTATTGGAAAAAGGAGAAGTGCGAGTTGTTAAACAGCAGTGAGTTCGACCGCAGCAGGTAAATAGTTCACCCAGCTTTTCAAATAAGTTGACTTAACCAGTCAATTACCATAATTACAGACACAATTAAAAAACGATTGTGTCTATACCAAATGTGGTATCTCAGGGACTTAGAGGTTAAAGCAGTTTCAATGTCAGTGTTGATTGTTTTCTAATAATTATTACTTCTTTATTAGGTGCAATGTCTAGTGACAGTTTGGTATGCCATGCGTGTTGGACTGCAGCCTGGAATCAAATGCGGCATCCAAGTGGCGAGCAGTAAAATGCATGATTGATTGTTGCTGATGGACTAGCAGTGGCGGCGCTAGGCGTCGGCGAGATCGGCCACCGCCGACGGCCTAGCGCCTGAGGGGGCTCGCAAAAGTTTTACAAGTTACCTATTCATTTTCGTTTCGCCAATCATCCTGGCTTAGGTAGCCGACCCCGAACAATTCGGGAAAAAAGCATATATATATATTTTTTTTTTTTACTGCGAAGTAAAAGAGGCCTCGCGAACATGATGTCGCCGACGTCCACATGTGGTGTAGCGCCGCCACTGCGGACTAGTGTGTGTCAGCTGTGCTTGATCACTTGTGACTAAGGTTACATAGTAATATGGAAAATTGTTAATAACTATAAAACGGTAACTCCTAAAGAAGATATTAAGAAAATTAAAGTAAAGGACAAAATAATTACGGTGCCGGAAGAAATAGCTGAATCTTTTAATAATTATTTTATAGATGACATAAAACCTACAACAAAGACAAATGGTATCGATCCAAAAACACTGACATATAATAATTGCAATTCAATGTTCATGAAACCGACAAATCCATATGAAGTTGACCAAATAATAAAAAGTCTATGGATGCTGGGCATTCCTCTTTATAAAATTATTGTATTGTCATTTGTCACAATTATTGTATTGCTTTTTTATAAGTTTGCCAAATTTCAAGTAATCCGACGTTTAAAAGGGGGTCAAAATCATGTTCAAAGTTTCCGTTACATAGGCACACACTAACATACGCATGAAGCTAATAAAAGCGTGTTAAAAAATATTGTATTTCATTCGAAAACATCTATCGGTTTCTTACTAAACTACGAGTATATCCGAAAACCCTGGTTAATCATCACTTTTGCTGACTGTAAATGATAAATGATTTTATTTCTGTAAGTAAGTTTGTATAAACACTTTTACATGTCATTTTTTTTTAAACTAGATGAGTTCGGCGTTTCCTAACTGACTACTCTGAGAAGGCCGAAACAAACTCAGAGGTCACAGTCTCTTTTAAAGTCCAGACATAATCTTGTTCACATCATGTGAAGATCACGTAGATTGATGATTGAAATGGTCTTTTGAAGAAGGAACCACACAGATTGAGTGGACCTGTCCAGTCAATGCAAGCATTTGTCACTAATCGTTTAGCTCAACTCGGAACATAAGGAGCCCAACGCTTTGACGAACAGTACCAAAGAAAGGACATTTGGGTAGGCCACATAATTACTCTGTACATACTTTAGAACTAGTGTCAACCACCTCCGTATAAGCGTAACCTCTTCATAAAGGTGGTGAATGACTAAAGCTGTAAGATAGATTATCTGCAGACAAACACGCAGGCTCCATAAAAAAGAGCGTGGGAGCGAGTAATTAAAGTTTCTGATAAAATATCTCGGGCTGAGCACCGGAAAGTTTCCGAAAGTGTGGCGATAGTTGCGAGAAAGTTTTTCTCCCGCTCCGCACTAACAATAATTACTATTTAGTAGTCATCATCGTTAGATACAGCTCGGATTTGCACAGTTTTTGTCAGATTGTTTTTGTAGACTTGGTCAAGTCTACCTTCCAGTTTATTTGATCTGATAAAAACTATGCAAATCCGAGCTGTATCTAACTATGATTACTACTAAATAGTAATTATTCAATTAAATGTTCATTGAATTCACCAAAAGCTCTTTCGCTACTTTATCTACACTTATATATAATATTATAAAGCTGAAGAGTTTGTTTGTTTGATTGAACGCGCTAATCTCAGGAACTACTGGTCCGAATGGAAAAATTATTTTTGTGTTGAGTAGCCTATTTATCGAGAAAGGCTATAGAGTATGTAACATTACGCTATAACCAAGAGGAGCGGAGCAGTAATGAAAAATGTTGCAAAAACGGGGAAAATCGCACGGATAGGCGATTCGACGCGACAGGTAGGGTCGGGGAAACAAGAAATTTAACGCGGACGAAGTCGCGGGCAGAAGCTTTGTTATTACTATGAACACTGACCTGTACGCGTAGCATGACCACCATAGATAGAACTGTGTCTATTCTTGGCAGAATAGAGATAGAATTGTCATGCTATGTACAATTCTTTCTACAATCTTTAATTCTGTCTTTAATCTTTCTTCAATCAGTTATTTTGTCTAGTCTTCCGTCGACAAAACCCATTTCTACGGTGGTCATGCTACGCGTGCTGTTAGTCTAGTGGTTAGTGACCCTGACTGCTAAGACTGAGGTCGTGAGTTCGATTCCCACCCAGGACAAATCTTTGTGTGATGAGCCCAATTATTTGTTCTGTGTCTGGGTGTAATTTATCTATTATTATGTATATATTTAGAAATATATATGTATATTTATCAGTTGTCTTGTTGGCGTTACTCCTCTGCCTAGTTTGGGATGAGGTAACGGTATGTTGGTTGTCCTAAGATATTAGAAGATATATTTTTTATGATGAAACCATACTAAAACAAACTTATAAGTATGCGGGAGTTACGGAATAATTAGTTTTAGTTGTGAGAAAAAACATTAAAACAAGCCAGACATAGTGGTTTCGTAACAATACATTTTCCAGGACACAGAAAGTAGTCTTATTTTAACTTTACACTTGGTCGCACTTGTAAACATAACTGAAGGTTGCGTTTACACTTCTTCACATATAGGGTTCACAGGGTTATTTGTAGAACACTTACAACCTTGCAGGACTGTATTACTAATCTCATAAGCAATACGTTTTTTTCTAACAATATTAGCAAAGCATAATACATTTAACAAAAATAAATCTTCAAGATTTCGTTGTTCTATCTAACACAATTAAATTCAGTATTTTGTTGTACCTACCAATGCCTCTCGTGCACTGTCACTCGTTCTATTAAAACTGATTAAATAACTCACTGTGCTACGATTTCCTGTCCTTCTACACATAAGCCAAATAATACCTACAATCAGACATATATTTGTGATATGGATATGACTTTGATTTTTCACAGTACCGACGTACTTAGCACCATTATTAAAATTATCAACCATGTACTCGTACTTGTCACATTTCCTGTAAAGTTGCCACTGCATAAAACTTGACAAAATAAAAGTAATGGTTCATAGGTAAACTGAATCCACTGTCCTTTCATACTGCATTCATAATTACGACCGCACTACCGAATATCGCCACAAGGCTACGTATGACATGACGGGGGCACATCACAGCGAATGCCAATGGCCGCTCCGGCGCAGATAAGTAATAAGTCAAATCAAGGGCTCCCGCCGACTAACTCCTGATCCTAGCCCCTCTAAACGGCGTTTTGCACCTTCTCAAGGCAAAGCATAAGGGTCTTAAAAGTGCCACCCCAAACTGAGATGCAATAGGTTAAGCGAGACTGAGCTGAAGCAAAATAAATAGTTTTTAATAGAGGGAAAGCAACTAAGTTTCTGAGCTCATCATTGGAAATATAAGGTGTATCTATTCATACACGAAATATTTTAATAGGTACACCTGTAGGTGGTAAAGAAGCTATAGCAACGAAATAAAAATTCTTAGAGTTTTTTTTAAATTTAATATTTATAAATTGTTTGACGCACATAAGAAATATTGGCTCCTTCTTATTTTTTACGGCCCGAGACACGGCGGCCATGCTCGTGCCGTCCGGTCGTCGCCCTCGCAGCGTCAGGTGAGCCATTCATAGAATTTGGAGTAAAGGTTTTATGCAAAACTTCTCAAGTAGTTTTAAAATTATAATAATTACGAAAATTCAAAAACGCTTAGATAAAAATTTTCTTTTTGCTTCTAAAGCTTCTTTACCACCTACAGGTGTACCCCTTAAAATATTTCGTGTATGAATAGATACACCTTATATAAGCACGAAATACTGATACTTTGCTATGTTTGTTCCAACTTAATGTGCAATCAATGTGTACTCCTAGAAACTTCATGCTAGATTTTCTTTGAATAGGATGACATTGACAAGTGTTTAGCACGGGATGGGAGCATCTACGAGTATGAACCTTTATTTTCAGAATGCTAGGTTGAGCAGAGGTATCAGTAATTAAAATAAGTGCAGTGTTATCAATGTAAATAAGGATCATGTGACATGCAGTCCAGTAGAACGAGTTTACATAGTCTGTTAACGTAAACAATAAAAGCTAAGGACCCAGCACAATGCCCTGCGGAACTCCGAAAGATAAATTTGCAACATCGTGTAGTGTAGGTGTCGTGATCAGTGAAGTAATTGCAAAAGATCCTCAGAGCAATATCTCCTATTCCTAGTGCATCCAATTCGTATAAATGGATGGGAGTAGAGACCGTGTCAAAAACCTTGGCCAAATTCAAGAATATACATATGGTGTAAGTCCTGGTGTCGAAATTGTTAAAGATTTGATTTGATAGTTCAAGCACATCATTCCCTATTGATTGCTTTTGCTGAAGCCATATTGATCTGAGACAATTTCATTATTGTGCTCAAAATATTTCATTAGTCTCTTATTTAACTATTTTTTTTAAGATTTTGGACAAGCTTGTTTCGACATGGTCTCTATCACCTTCCTTAAATATAGGTGACATTAAAGCCTTTTTGAAGACATTTGGGATGATGCCCTTTGACAAGCACAGATTGAACTAGCACTTCACTGATATACCTAGCAGAACTAATAACTGACGCTGGTATACCATCGTAGCCAACACCACAGTTATGGTTCAATCCCGCGATTATACTCTTTACCTCAAGTCAGTCTCAAGCAAAACCAATGAGTTTCCTTGTGATTTGGATGAAGAATTAAAATTCGCAAGATACTCGTATCTCTAACATTTGTGAAGTAATTGTTTATTAAGTTGACAGAGTTATCTGGGTCACTGCAGATATTTAGAACTTCCCCGACTTTCTTGTGGCATTACTGTAATTTATAGACTTTATGATATTCTAAGTTGCTTTGCGACATTTGGATCAAACTCAATGGAAATCAAACCATAGTAATAATAGATGAGTTAAAAACACTAAAAGTTGCAAACTGTCGCGAATAGTCCGTCGTGTTTCGCTGCTTGCAGCGTATTGTCCGATGAAGTGCATGGATAAATGAATTGTAATGGTGTGTTGTGGAAGATTCGCATTCTTTATGAAGATTTGTATTGCAATTGTATTAAAAATCACACTCTAATATTGAAAGTTACATTAGTTTACTTTATTTTTTAATATAGTTAGTATTTACACTAGATACTTACTAAACTTAGTATATATATATCTACATTTTACTTTTCATTTATTTTATTTAAGTATGCATACAATCACCACGTTGCAGTATTTGTATAAACCTGATTTACATCCATCCGCTCATACTTCAGGTCCAGTTGAAAATCAGCTTCAGGCACTAGTTGTATGGCATTTTTGCTGAACTGAACCTTTTTAGAGCAGCCGTGGGGCGCACTTAAATGCTAGTTTCTAACATCGCACTTTACACTTTTTATTGATTTTCTTTTTAATTTTTTGTTAATTTATGTATTATTTTGTGTGCCTTTGGAGTTTGTGCTTAGTAAATGTATTTTCTTTCTTTCTTTGGGATTGCCACTGGCCTTTTGGAGTTCATTCTGTTTATCTTGAAATAATTTCATTGAAATAGTTTCAATATCTTGAATACGTTAGCTAGCTAATCTACCAGGTATCTAGATTTTCAGTTTTGTATCCTGCATTGACATGAATGTAGTTTACGATACCCCTTGGTAAAACTGGCTGTCAGACTTTCGGGCTTCTGACTACACGTGACGTCTATCAAAGTTCCATGAACGATAGCCGAGATCAAAGGATTAACAAGCTTCCCGAGGCACGGAGTGTCTTGGTATGTTTATATGGTCACTCATACATGGGCTAACCTTGGCAAGGGTAGCTTATTATTAGCCATTCGCCCCATTAAATATGTATATACGTAGATAGATAATGGACGTAGTGCTACACAGCACCTAGCAAAGAGTTGCATTCGCATGTTATCGTGCTACATGTTCTTAACGTTCGAGTATTTAATCGAATGTCAAACGCAGTGCTCGCCTCTTCTACGACCACATCCTACTTAACTACGTTAAACGCACTTTTAAACCGAGAATCTCCACTTTTTCTTTATATCATGCATTGCAAAATAAACAGAGGTTATATATTTCTGTTGCTGTAAATACTTTGCAAAAATGAATAATTAACATGTTATCTGAGTTGTCATTTTTAATAAAACGTTTTCCTCAGTTCAGGGTCGGGCTTTTCAATTGGTTGGTTAAGTAGCATGGGAACATTAAATAATAACGATTACGAAAGATTTTTGGACGTTCGATAAATACAAAGCGTTGTTTTATTGGATTAAAAGCTGATTTTAAAAGTTATTTGTGCTACCAGTAAACGTTAATACTCTTTCCTATTAACAATGGTTGCTTTTTTTCTTTATTATGGCAACGTTTTGGTGTTATGTCTAAATTTCAAGTGACAACTAAAAAGCATGCCGACAATTATCTGAATCTTTAATAAAACTCTTAAATAAAACAACAAATTCACTCTTAAAATTAGCCAGTAATGTTCAAGTTACAGACAAACTGGAAGTCAACAATACAATTAGAGGTCAATAGGGATCGTCATAATTTTGCTATCGCACTTTTTAAAATTCATTTCCATTATTTATTTAAGTACACAATTTTTTTAAATTCTCAGCACAGGTGTTGTTTTCGTGGTTTTCGGAACTATTTAAAATGTCTAATGGCTTGAGTACGTATCACCTTTTTAAATATTTTGCTAAATTCAGGTAAGGTAGAAATGCGGGATTGCGGGTGGCGAGCAACGGGTAGCTTGCCGCCCAGTAAGGAGCAGGCTGGGGTCGACGGCGCGTAGTGTTCCACGCGCACCTCAGCACAAATTGAAGGGGTCCACTAGGACCGATGCCTGTCATGGTTACGAGTCGAAAGAGTTACCGTGGCCCAGGCACAGGCAACTGAAAAAATATTTATTTATATATTTTAAATATTTTCCAGCTTACATCTACCATTACAGGTTTGCACCTAATGTGATAGTGTTACGTCTAAATTCTTACTGATTACCTTATTATTCTTACTTTTTTATGGGTGGGTTTTAGTCAGTATATAAGTCTGATACGGCTTCTACGGGAGACGTCATTTGATGATTTCCCACCCAAAAAACAAGGCAAGATAGAAATACGGCTGAAAACGGTGTATTGAATAATAACTAGACTGAAGTAAACAGAACATAAAATAATGTGTCTGCAAAGTATATGGTACGAAACACCATCTGTATCTGTTATAATCATTGTCTACGTCCGTCATTGTCACGCATTTGTCACATGACGTTTGTGCCGCACAGAGCTATAAGTAACTAAATTGAAAGTTTAACAATACAACGCAATTTTCATTATTCGCTTTTTTTATATATGAAGCAGCCTGTGTGAGAAAGAGTTCACCTTAGTGCTAAGCCATTTTTTTTTTGGCGAAAACACTAGAAGGCTTTAAAATGTGGCTTTAGGCCGTAAGTGATTGTTATAGCATAATACCCAGGATCATAAGTCATATTTCCCTCGAGATTTTGACGTACTAAAAACTTTTTTCACGACCCTACATAATGCGTTCAAAGTCCACCACGAAGATTTTTGAAGAACCTCACCTATTGTATTCGGAATTTCTTTCAAACCGATTGAAAGTGAAGTGCGTTACGCTGAATGTTCAAACCTAGCGACATGTTAATCATTAAAAGTCAGAGAATAAAGAATACACACTATGAGCATAACTATGTACCATTAAATGTGGCCCAGTGGTAACCAAAAGCAACTATGTAAATGCTTATATGATAACTACGTACACACATTTTTCAGTTGCAAATATTTTATCTTCAATTAGATGTGTTAACAATAGAGGTAACAATACTTCTACTACTACTACTGAGTATGCCGTCACCGTGCGTTAAAGCCCCGAACCTACACTACTTTCAAAAGCATTACAACATAATAGTCACAGAAGAATAATTAAAAGAGTTATAGTGAGTCAACCGTAACTCTTTTAATTGCAATCAAATCTAAATACTATACAGTGCTGGATTTACACATTTGCCGCCCCAAAGCTTTAAAATTTTTGCCGCTCCTACTGACTACTAAAATTAGATACACTGTTCACAATAAAGTTAATTCCTTTTTTTAAAGTTAATTCCTTTTTTTAAAGGAATAATCTAGTTTCTAAATTATTTTTACAACTTTTTATAGCTTGCTGATACGGTCTCCACTCCAGGACTCGTCTGCTCCATAGGCCATCGGTCCTTCGACAAACATGGGCATTCCACACTCTGCAAGCTATGTCGGTGACTCCAGTTTTTTTTCGGATAACTTCGTTTCTAATCTTATCCATCAAAGAAACTCCGAGCATAGCCCGCTCCATAGCACGCTGAGCGACCTAAATTTGTGGACCTGCCCAACTGTCAGTATCCACGTTTCGGCATCGAATATCATAACGGGTAGGACGCACTGATTGTAGACCTTGATCTTCAAACATTGCGGTATAGGCGACGAGAAGACTTGACGAAGTTTTCCAAACGCTGCCCAACCCAACTGGATTCTCCTGTCGTGTCTACCAAGCTGGATGACTTGCCCTAGGTAGACATACTCCTTCACAACCTCGAGAAGCGACCCTTCGATATGGATAGGCCTCGGCAAAATATGCGAATTGTACATGACTTTCGTCTTGTCCAAGTTTATACCGAGGCCTACAAGCCGAGAGGCTCCATTTAGGCTATGCAGCATCTGGTCTAATGTTCCAGCGTCTCTGCCATTATGACGCTGTCGTTGGCAAAACGAAGGTGAGTGATGTACTCGCCGTTCACATTGATTCCGAGTCCAGTCCAATCCAGCGTAATTAAAACGGCCTCCAGAGCATTGGTAACAGTTTCGGGGATATCACATCCCCTTGTCTCACCCCTCTGAGCAGTTAGATGGGGCTGGTTTTTGTATGTAGAAGCTAGAACTGCCCAAATTTCGATGGAGTTGAAGGCTTTCTCATAGTCTACAAATACCATACTTTCTGTTGGCTGGAAATCGTCAAGTCTCCTGGCTAGACAGTTTGTGACGACTGTCGAAAACAGCTTGTACATGTGGCTCAGAAGTGAGATGGGTCGATAATCTTCAACAAGGATTTGTCGCCTTTTTCGAAGAACAGACCACCACACCCCTGCTCCACGCATCAGGTGTTGTACCCTCTTGAATGACGGAAGTGAACAAACTCGCGAGCTCTCTCAAGACTGGAGCCCCGCCCGCTTTAAGGAGCTCTGTCGTTATTCCGTTCCGTTCTTAAGCTGCTCGAGAGCCACCCTAATCTCGCATCCGGGATGTCCTCCGTGTGAAGCGCGTGAGTGGCGCGTTAGTTCGGCTCGATGGTCATCTTCACTATGTCCTGTTGGTTTCCCCGTCCGCGTTGAGTATAGGTGCACGTAAAATTTCTCAACTTCCTCGAGTATCTCGGACTTTGAAGTCATGATTCTGCCATCCGCAGTTCTCAGTTTCATCAGATGGGACCTCCTTAATTTCCCAGCAAGCATTTTCGACTCTCGGTTCTGCTCAATCGCAGTGTTGGAGCACCGAAGGTCACGTCGTGTCAGCTTTCAAATTTTTAGGTTTAAAGTCTTCTTATCAGACGAAGACGGCTGCGTGGATGGCAACTCTCATCTTTCCTTCACAAGTCCGAGAGATTCCGAGGAAGGTTTAGACACCTAACTTTTCCGCTGCGAGGGGAATAGTTTGCAGGATACGTCGAATAGCGCTCTGACCACCTCATCGGCTTTCTCGTCGACAGTGCAGTGTGGTTTCCAGCAAAGCAAATCGATTTTGAAGTTCCAGTTGGAATTTTTCGGACCCCAAGGGGCTTGGAGCTGCGTAGGTTGGAGGGTAGGCCTCATCATGCGGATTCTCTCAACGTGAAAATGTATATTTAGAGTGCCTCGTACAAGACTGTGATCTCGAGATGGAAATCCTCATGGATGTCCTCCACCCTGGGGTGGGCGGAAGAGTCTGTGAGACTCTTAGTGTCTACAACCACTGAGTGAGGTGTTATACTCCCCCCTCCCTGTACATTACAGAGAGGCTACGCGCCACCATCACGAGTCCTAAAGAATAGGGGCGACGAATTTCCTCGGATTCATCACCCCTGGACCCATTTAGGGGGTCTGGAAGAGGACGTTATCCGCCCTCCGTCTACGCCCGGCGCGCCTGCTGCGGGCTGGGTGAGCGGAAGATATCTCCCGCTCCCTTTCCGCGGCCCCCTTCTGCGACATAATTGTTTCGCAGAAGGATACCACGGCGTCCCAGGACTCCCCGCTGCCGACCATCGACTCGACCACGGCCGGCAACGAAAGGTCACTGCCTACTCCTGAGATGAGGGGATGACACGGCTCCTCCCAAGCTGCACACTCTACCAGTGTATGCCGCACCGTGGCCTCCCAGTAGTCGGCGCAGTGGTGAGACCAGGCTTCCGGCTCCCTGTTTATGCAGCACAGGTACTTCCCGAAGCAACCATGGCCCGAGAGCATCTGCGTCACCCGAAACGACAGGGCCGCCGTGCCTCCTCCCGAGCCAGTGCCCGAGTACTAGCCGGACCGCCTCGGCGTAAGAGCGTGAAAGGTCGTTGGTAGCCTGCCGTAACCCGGGGATTCTTCGCACCCCCCGTACCGCCGTTACTGTGACCACTACCTTAACCAGGAATAGCGGGATCACCGGGAGCTGGAGGCCGTTGTTTTGGCACTTTCTTTATCATGAAGAGGTTTAATGCAGGGACTTGAAAACGAAATGAATTATGTTCCGTTACACTAAATGTTACCTTATAACGTTTCAGATTTTGTAACGATACTCAAACCTAAAAATATGAAAAACGTTATAAAGAATAACGTTATAGAATATTATTGTTGAAGAACAATATATCAAGTAGCGTTATAGGATCAGTAACGTTATGCTTATATGCGCTTTTAATAACGTTACAGGTGAAACGTTACAGTGTCACTTATAACGTTATGTTTAAAAAATTGCCCGCTGAACACCGCTCCTCCCGTCGCACCCTCGTATATGCCATCGCATCGCCGCTCGCCGTATTCAAGCATTTATTAATTACTCTAGTGCACGTTGTATATTTTGTGTAAACTTTAACATATTATACCTACACGTCGCATCGGTTCATTCTATTATAATGAGTGAGTACCTATCATTTTAACTATTAACGAATGAATACGATTGTTATTTCTGCCTCACTGGTCATGTGGGCTACAGATATTTGAATTATTTTTTTTCTATCTAAAAATTCTCAGTTATTGTCCGGTGTATAAAAGTTTGGGTTAAGATATTATTCATTATTTACAGGTGACAGTGACGATGATTTTATGTTTAAACAGAACAGTCAGCCAATTTTTCAACAGTACTTGGGGTCGTCGACCACGCGTCTGTCGGCGTGCGCGATGATCAACTGATTTTTACATTTGAATTTACATTGCATGCTAAAGTTCAATTTTTTTTTTTCAAAGTTTATGTTTTATATCTCAAATAATGGTTCATTTAAGTGTTAACACGTAAAGCTACAACAATCTGTCAAATTTTTGTAATAGGTTTTCAACTTTATCGCTTAAGTATCAGGTTCAAGATTTATTGAGAAAATTTGACAGTTTCGGGTAGCTTGATATGCTGGCGTCTCTACAAAAAATGCAAAAAAATATAGTAATATATACTATATATACATATATATTATATAATTATATATAATATATATAATATATTTATATATTATATTATTATAAAGCTGAAGAGTTTGTTTGTTTGATTGAACGCGCTAATCTCAGAAACTACTGGTCCGAATTGAAAAATTCTTTTTGTATTGAGTAGCCTTTGATTATTGAGAAAGGCTATAGGCTACATATCATCACGCTACAACCAAAAAGAGCGGAGCAGTAATGAAAAATGTTGCCAAAATGGGAAAATCACATGGATAGGCGATTCGACGCGACGGGAAGGGTCGGGGGAACAAGAAATCGCGGACGAAGTCGCGGGCAGAAGCTAGTACCTATTTAATAAAAATTTCCAAAACAAAAATATGGTTGCGTATCAAGAATAACTAGCCCTATCACCTACTATCCGTTTGTTCTCGGAAGCATTCCCCTTACACCCTTTATATCTTGAAATTAATTTCCTCCTACAGTTTCGACTTGAATATTATGTCGTGGTACTTTGGATATACTCGAATTAGGATTATGCCCGGTCGATGGCAATAGGCTCGCCACAGTCGCCACCTACACATTACATGGGACTTGAACATAACTGTCGAAATGTGGGTGTCTTCTACACCTTTGAGGAATAGTGGCGTGATGTTATGTTATGTTAGCAATATTGTCATTTTCTGATAACTCCTGTGCGGCCGCAGATCGGGTGGGAGACTATGCGCGCGACATCCTGTTAATAGCGCCGGCGCCTGTGCACGACAGAGCGAAACGCGCGAATTTTATTTCACAGTGCGGGCCATAGTCATAACTAGTTAATACTGACCAAAACATTCGCGTAGAAATTAATCCGCATCGCATCGCGTTCAATTTGCATCAAACCACAGATTTTTTTCCACGTGAATTTCCTACCGCGCCTGTGTGGCAATCCCATTACATTCAATAAGTTAGCGAACTACGAGAAGATCGAAAAATCGCGGTGCGGACAGGGCCAAAGGTGTAAATACTGGCCCCACCAATTGTAAATATAAAATCCTCTTTATTATTATTCGAATCCGACCTTTCGTTTAGAAATTACGACGGGCAAAACAATTCTACAAGGAACAAAAACGCTGCGGGGTGAGCTAGTTGCCTAGTGTACCCCTTATTTTTTGAGAACAAGTTACAATTAGAGATTGAAATCCGGATAGTTCGAAATTCGAAAATAACTAAAAAATCCGGATTTTCCGTCCTCATATAAATTCGAATTTAAATATAAAAATCCGTTTTTTTTTTCGAATTTCAATATAGCGTTTCTTTGTAAACCTATAAAATAGAGCACGTGTCTTCAACCACCAACTTAATTATATTTTAGCATAAACTATGTGACAAATCTAAAAACAATGTAAACTCTATGTAACGTCATTCGCTTTAACGACAAACTCACTAAAGCGTCGAAATCACTCCACTTTAAATGGTTTAGCTTGTCTTCCATACAATCATATATCCTCTATGTGGCGATCGCCGGGCAGTTTAGAATCACGTGCGCTGCTGTCTCGTCGTCCTCAATGCAGGCCCTGCAGAACGGACTGTCTGTAACTCCTATGACAAATAGATGTTTATTAAACGACCCATGGCCAGTTATTGCTGCTGTCGCAGCAACGCAGCTGTCGTTTGCCTAACCGGAGGACCTGCTTTGTGAGGCGGGCATCGATGGTAGGAAGTGCTTCCTTGGCATGCCTGCACTCACTTTGGTCCACCCATAGCTCACAGTGTAGATCCCTGGTACGTTTTGTTACAAGAGAGCGTAGGAACCCAAAGGGGAGTGGCACGATGGGTTCTGGTCCCACCGGTGTCGTGCTCGACTCCCTTCTGGCAAGTTCATCAGTGGCATCGTTACCTAGCGAACCGCTGTGTCCTTTTATCCATTGAATGGTTATATTATTGAGGCTACCCACCTGGTAGAGGCGCTGGTGGCACTCGTATATTAGCCCAGAGTCAATCGAGTGACTGTCCAGTGCTTGCAGAACAGCCATACTATCTGAGAGTATGCGGATCGAGTGGTCTTTAACTGCCCTGGCCATAATGGCTGAAGCAGCAAGAGTGATCCCAATGCATTCAGCCTGGAACACTGTGTTGTGGACTCAAAACGGTGTGGCTATATGTATGTTGATGTCCTGCGAGAAGACTCCAGCACCTGTGCCACTGTCTGTTTTTGATCCGTCCATGAAGATGCGCAGCTCAGTGGGGCGCAAACCTCCACATCGGCGATCTTCGTGAAGCTGGATGCTGTATTTATTATCAAAAATGAATTTTTTAGACACCCGGTCATTTACCACCCGGCCTTAGTGATGGGGAACTCATTGTTGAGTTCCTTAAGCAGCGCGGTGTGTTGTGTGTCTCTCTTCCTCCAGAGGTTGGTTGCGTTCAGACGCGCCGCCGCCATCGTGGCTTCCTGCTGTATGAACAGGTGGAGCGGTGGTAGTCCCAGCATGGCTTCCATGGCTGCAGTCGGAGTAGTCCTCATGCAGCCCGTGACCGCCATGCAGGCTAGTCTTTGCATGCGTTGCAGTTTGTTGTAGGCTGTAATAAGCTTGGTGCGGGGCCACCAGACCACGGCCCCGTAGGTGATCATCACTGCGGTGTACAGCCAAAGTATGAATTTGGGGGATAGGCCCCACTTCTTACCTATCATTTTCCTGCATTGCCAGAATGTGATGCAGGCCCTGTTTAGTTTCGAAATCATACCGAACTTTCTAATCCGTTCTTTTGTTTACAAATTGGGATTGCTTGCACGTGTGTTGTTACTAGGAGTTATGGATTATCTATACGTTATCATATTCCAAGTTGCTCACAAACATTCTAACTGTAAACATGGCAAGTAAGAGAAAATCAGTGTGTATTGACGAAAAAGTTTTACGTTTTTAAGTGATTTTGGCAGACGCTCGAAAAATAAAGAAAAAATTCTACAAGCAGAGCAGGATGGAAAATCTTACAAATAAGAAACCTAAATACGAAGATTTGGATCAAGCTATACTATCATGGTTTCACCGACAGCGCCAGCATAATATGCCAATGTCGGGCCGATCGTGAAAGGCGGAGAAGTTTGCTGAAGAACTTGGTTTACTTTCTTTCAAAGCATCGGGATGCAAAGATGGCTCGGTTTTTTTTTAATTTTTCTAATACAAATTTTTCTTCTCTCCATTTAACAACAACTCTATAATGTTGAAATGTGCACAGTCCCTTGAGTGTCGTTGTATAGTTTACATGTAAACTTTTTTTTTAAATAAAATAAAAAACTTCGAAAAATCCGGATAGTCCGGATTTGTGTGCGATTATACTTAGTAAATCCGGATTTGTAAATAATCCGGATTTTGCAATCCCTAGTTACAATTAAATACAATATTTTCGCTCTCTCTTCCATGGGACTAAAACATAACTGGTGAAACGTGGGTATTAGGGATACAACTCTGCTAACCCTTTGGGAGTACAGGCGTGATGTTAAGTTTATGTTTTTTCTAGTTATGCTATGTTAAACAATATAATAGAGGTTTTATGCTATAAATATAAATGGAGAATAGATAGATATCTACCTAAATTTACCTAACTACTTACTTCCAAATGTTAATTTATGATATGTATAGGTACAGTTTAGTAGTCTTCTAACGTTTCATAAGTCCTCTTGTAGGCTTATGTGAAATAAAAATATTTTGATTGATTGATTGATACACAAATAATATTTAAAAAATGCTTTAATTTATTGTAATTATGTTTGTTTGCCATTACCATTGTATTTGAGTTATTGACCATTGTAAATAACTTAAAAAATACTAAACCGATCATAAAGATTCCCTCATCTGTAAAAATCTACGCCGACCCCGCGGGCACAGTGTTAGTTTGTTATTTAAAAACTCGCAACAAAACATAACGGGTTTTTAAACAATGCATGTCCTATAGGACATGCATTGTTTTCTTTTATAAAATACTATACGACAAACCTTTAGTAATTGCAAACAGAACATTAGTCGCGCTCGCGGACGTTATGAATAAATCAAAATCAAATGAGCGGGCGAGGAGTCCCTAACTATAACCTTGTCATCGTAGTATCGAATAGGTAGGTATACAATTTTGCCGCCAACGCGATCACGAAACCGAAATATCATTGAAAACTTTCTTCAAATAACATCCTACTATCTTGCAATATACAACTCACGTCATGTTAACTTTTCATCTATCATCGATAAATTATCATTAATCGTTCTTTAAAATTGTAGGTAGAACATCACATTTCGACGTTTGTTTGTCGTAACTCAGTAAAACATATCTGTATACAAAATTCTTTTTACGGCCCATGATTTAAAAGAAAAACTGTCAAACTCAAAATATACGACAGAAATCAGTAAACAAACAATCACGGCGCAATGTTACGTTGCCGTATTAAACTCGGGGACAAGCGAGGAGCGGGAATAATCTAATGGGTAGGTACAAGTTATGTGCCTCAGCCCTCAAGGTTGCGTATCGAAATTAACGTTATTATTTCGTTAAACTAATAACGATATATTTTTGTTATTGTTACTAAATAGTTTAAGATTTCGTTCCGTTCTTCATATCGTTGTACCCAAAAAAAATATTTAGTTACGATCCTGGTGGAACGGTACAAATTATCGTTACTGAAACTACGCGTAACGTTATAAGTCCCTGGTTTAATGCCCGTAGTCATCACGCTGGGCAAGCGGGTTGGTGATCGCAGAACCAATCCTTTCACAGCGATGATGCTGCTGCCCGTCATCGGTCCAGTGAATTTAGGTTGGCTTGTGGGATAGTTATACCGACCTCGGTCGGTCGCCAGCGCCACGTCTGTCAGTGAAGCGGCACGAATGGAGAAGCGGCAGCCGTCGCCGCCCCGCTGCCGCCGCCGTAGCCCAACCTAGTGTCCGCAGCCTTACTTTTTGTCTCTACCAATTTTTTTGGGCCAATTTTGCCGCCCCTCTAATTTTGCCGCCCTAAACTTCAGCTTTTTCAGCTTCCATGGTAAATCCTGCCCTTACACTACACTATCATTAAACTAATATTATAAAACTGTAGAGGTTGTTTGGTTGAACGTACAAATCTCAGGAATTATGTTAAATGTTGGACAGCCCATTTATCGAGGAAGGCTATAGGTTATATAACATCACGCTGCGACCAAAAGGAGCGGAACACCAAAGCAAAATGTTGCAAAAACGGGGTAAATTATTACTTTCAAGAGCTTTCGTTGCGTGCGCTGCGTAAACCGCAACAATGAAGTAAGCCGGAATTGTTCCTCTTAACAATTTCTAAAAAAAAGTCCGCGGTTGGCACACTATGCTTTTTTCAAATTCGTTATAAAAAATGTATTATTTGCGAAGGTGTTTTCATAAACATGGGGATAATCCTTATCCATCAGAAGTGTTTAATTTTGAACAAAGTTGCCCTTACATTATTTGAGATTAATGAATATCTTACGAAATATAATAACCTGATTGCTCAACACTACGTACGGGCCGGCGATACGATGCGACGAGGTAGGTCACGTAAGCAAGAAATTTTGACGCGGACGAAGTCGCGGGCAGAAGCTTGTCGAGAATAAAATGACGTTAACCAGTGGGCATGGCAACGGTTACTGCTATAGTTTTTTTTTTGTTTGACTATCAATCAAGCAACTCAGCCTATCGCAGTCCACCGCTAGACGGTTTGACTTTGGTTTGGTGGACCTTGGTTTAGTTAGAGCCATTTTCGACATATACGACTTAAAGACTTTTTCGGTTAGTATTAACGCTTCTTTTAGTAATTGGGCCACCACTGGTATACATAAAAGTAAAAAACGACTTTATGAATTATATGATGAACGGACTTATATAAACACTGCTGAATTTAATTTGTATGTCAAAAATTATTCAAAATTATTTAAAAAAAGTTTGTGGCATAGCCAAGTCACGTTATTTGAGTTTAAAAATTAAAAATAGCAGTAATGTAATAACGACTTGGACTATCATTAATAGCGAAACAGGAAGGTCATGCAACCGAAGTAGTGACTACAGTCTAGCTATTGAGGACAATATAATTAAATCAGATTCTTAAGTCACCGCGGCCTTTGAAAATTTCTTTGCAAAGATTCCAGTATCTACTACCAAATCTTTGAACTCATCACCCACTGCTGCAGAGTCTCTACTTAAAGAAAACGTTCCTGTTTGTGATAATGAATTTCATTTCCAATATGTAACCTGTAACGATATCGTTAAAACTTTTCACTCTTTGAATGTAAAAAAGACCGCCGATTTATGGGGTAATTCTATTGATACTGCTAAGTCGATCATAAACATTGTAGCACCAACTTTAGCTGTTATTTTTAATAATTGTATTGACCGTGGCGAGTTTCCTGGTCTTATGAAAAACAGTAAAATAATACCGTTGTTTAAATCGGGTAGCACATCAGACCCTACTAACTATAGACCAATTTCAGTGCTACCTACTTTCAGTAAAATTTTTGAAAAACTTATTCTAAATCAATTGCAACGATTTTTTAATAAACATAACTTATTACACAACAAACAGTTTGGTTTCACAAAGGGTCGTTCAACTACCGATGCCGGAGTTGAACTTTTAGGTCATATATATAATGCGTGGGAGGACAAATGCGATGCTTTGGGTATTTTTTGCGATTTGTCCAAGGCATTCGATTGTGTTCTTCATGAAACATTGATCAGGAAACTTCACCACCACGGAATCCGGAACGCCTCTCTGGATCTTCTTACTTCATACCTGAGTGATAGGATTCAGAGAGTTGACGTCAACGGAAAAAGATCACCTGGATCTAAAGTTAGAATGGGGATCCCCCAGGGCTCAATTTTAGGCCCATTTTTATTTCTTATTTATATAAATGACTTGCCTTACCTCATAAAGGATAAACATGATATAGTGTTGTTTGCAGACGACACTTCACTTTTATTCAAACTCAGACGTCAGCAGCTGGTTACTGACAATGTAAATAGAGCCCTTGCTAATGTAGTTAACTGGTTTAATGTTAATAACCTACTTCTTAACGAGAAAAAAACTAAATGTATTAAGTTTACGATACCTCATGTTAGATAAGTAGAAACTGGTGTCCTCATAAAGGGTAAAGTGTTGAAACCCGAAGATACCACAGTATTTTTAGGCATAACCCTGGATGCCAAGCTTCAATGGGGCCCCCATATAGATAAATTGTTAAAAAAGCTTGGCTCTGCAGCATACGCTGTTAGAAAAATTCGTGATTTAACTGATTTAGAGACAGTCCGTTTAGTTTACTTTAGTTATTTTCATAGCGTGATGTCGTACTGTATTCTGCTGTGGGGAAATGCCGCCGATATTCAGACAATTTTTGTTTTACAAAAAAGGGCAATTCGTTCGATTTATAAATTAAGTCCCAGATGCTCCCTCAGAGACAAATATAAAGAGATTAATATAACGACTGTGCCTTCTCAGTATATTTATGAAAATCTGCTGTATGCACATAAAAATATTAATCTCTTTAAAAGATACAGTGATATTCATAATGTCAATACTAGAAACAAACAAAAATTTGTTGTTCCTAAGACCAGGCTCAAGAAAATAGGTGGCTCGTTTAGATGCCAATGTATTCGTTTTTATAATAAACTTCCTAGCCTCATTCAAGAACTAAGCCTAAATAAATTCAAATCTTTTATAAAGCGTAAATTATGTCAGAAAGCCTATTATACTGTTAAAGACTTGAGGATAAAACGGCCTGGGATTGAGCTGCTCCAATAAATACACTGAATGTTGTTTTTTATTATTATTATTGGTGGGGCTCCGACGGAAGGTGAATTAGGTACCTTCGACGCGGACCGGAAAACTGATGAACGCAAGTGTCTCGCCTAGGGCCAGGAGTGAGGGAATCGTGCACCTACCTCCTCGTGAAGTCGCTCGATCTACCAGCAGAATCTAGAGTTGGTCCGGAGTCTTCACAGTTCGGCTCACCACGAGTCGGCAAAGTCCAGAGGCACAACACAGCACTTCAGTTCAACCGTCGAAGCCACAAATAACACCACTATAGAAACAGTGGGACTGCTATGAACTTATAATATTCATATTATATCGTTCAGCGATAAAAAAGTACAGCGGATGAAAAAAACACAGCGAAGATGCGATCACGACGGAATCCATATTTGGACTGTTATAATGTCTTTCTCGAACGAGCCATAAAGTGGGCGACACTCGTCAAGGAGAAATTCACGAGGTGCACGATATAATTGGCAGATGGCAGGGAAAAGGACTAGCTTGACATCTTGCGTAATAGTTTAACAAAATAAAAATAGATGGCGCTAACAATTATTGTTTTGCTATTTTTACTCTTTTTTTATTATTTCACATGACATGAATATTAATTGTACGAATATTACTTTGATTATTGAGAATTTGAGGACTATGTGGGTCATTGTTTCACTTTTGATTATGGTCTGGCAGTTTGAGTAGTTAGTGGCAATATCTGTGTGGTTCTTTCATCAAAAGACCATTTCAGACACCGATCTACATGGTCATCAAATGATCTGACCCACAAAATTATATCCGTTTCTTTTTTTATATATACACATTGACGTTGATATTTTTTTATATATACAATGACATGAATATTTACTTTGTAAAGTATCGTATTGTTTTAATTATTGTGAATGTGAAGACCATGTGGGTCTTTTTTTAATTTTTTTTAGTTTTGTTTTCTTTCGTTCTCAGTAATCATGATCTGGTAGTTTGAGTAATTTATGTGGCCTACCCAAATGTCCTTTCTTTGGTACTGTTCGTCAAAGCGTTGGGCTCCTTATGTTCCGAGTTGAGCTAAATGATTAGTGACAAATGCTTACACTGACTGGACAGGTCCACTCAATCTGTGTGGTTCTTTCTTCAAAAGACCATTTCAGACACCGATCTACATGGTCATCAAATGATCTGACCAACAATATTATATCCATTTCTTTTTTTTTTATATACACATTGACATTGATAACTTTTTATATATACAATGACATGAATATTTACTTTGTAAAGTGTCGTATTGTTTTAATTATTGTGAATGTGAAGACCATGTGGGTCTTTTTTTAATTTTGTTTTCTTTCGTTCTCAGTAATCATGATCTGGCAGTTTGAGTAATTTATGTGGCCTACCCAAATGTCCTTTCTTTGGTACTGTTCGTCAAAGCGTTGGGCTCCTTATGTTCCGAGTTGAGCTAAATGATTAGTGACAAATGCTTGCACTGACTGGACAGGTCCACTCAATCTGTGTGGTTCTTTCTTCAAAAGACCATTTCAGTCACCAATCTACATGATCTTCACTTGATGTGAACAAGATTATGTCTGGACTTTAAAAGAGACCTCTGAGTTTGTTTCGGCCTTTCTTCTCAGAGTAGTCAGTTAGGAAACGCCGAACTCATCTAGTTTAAAAAAATATAATTGACATGTAAAAGTGTTTGTACAAACCTACTTAAAGAAATAAAATCATTTATCATTTACGCGTGAGTTATGTGGGCCTGGGAGAACCCGCCCTAAATGTCAAACCAACAGAATTGATAATGAAGAAACAAACGTGATTAAAAACGACAAAGGTTTGTTTCAAAATATCCAATCAATATGGCATACGTTATTACGTTGTTTGGCACTCGTCACTTTTAAAATGTACGCATCATTTCCAATTTGTAGTATAACTTGGTCACCTTGCTGCCTGTCCAGTATCTACGTAAGTAATCTTGTTAATCAAGAAGTGACACAGCTAATTGTTGGACTAATTCTTGTGCACCTGTAATGTGAAGGTCTGGTTGGTATTCTGTATGGAGTGGGTTCTCTGCGTCGATTTATTACGTGACCCGACGCCGACGACCTGACTTACGGCGCCGGTGCCACTTCCAATAGCCTCCCCAAACGACCAAACATCGACTCTACGTTTAAAGAATAAGGTTGAGATACACTTGTGCTCATTCTAAATCTCTTGCCAAAAACTGCTGCAAGATTACAAAGCATCGCTGGCAATGGAAGAGAGATTTCGATCACTCGGCTGGGCACCGCCCGTCCGCCCCGTCCGCCCCGAGACCGACTTTCTATGAGACTGCACTATTTCAGACATTCATACGTCCAATTTCAATTTAAAACGTAGCTCTCTATAGATTTTAGCTTGACATAGTTGCTCATAGAATTCCGTTGATCTCTGAGTTGAGTTATAAATTGTTAAATCGATTAAAGAATTGAATCATTAATAGACAAACATATTTAAGTAGTTTGCCACGACAGTTCTTTTAAATTAACGTCATCACCGGTACATACATCAAGGGAGATGATATACTAGCCATTTGGCCATCTTGTCCCATTCTTGTCTGTGAGGCGAGACATGAACTACAGGCCGCTATGATGAATTCATACGTAATGTTCTCAAATGTCCATATTTCGGCAGTTCTCGGCCGGAGCCAGCATAAAGTTCCCATTACGCTGCCACGCAACATTTCGAGATTCGACCTCATAAATCTATGAATTTATAAAACAGTTGAGAAAATATGCGAGATAGTGTGGGGGTCACGTGTGGCGCGAACTGGCTGGAACCGGTTTAAACTGGTTGAAGCCGGTTGATGTATAGTGTGGACGGGCTACATCCATGCTAGCGCCAACTGTATTCATAGTGTCGTAAAAGTGTCGTTAATATCGTGTCGCCATCGAATAGCGATCGAACAAAGTTCAGTAATACCCGTCGTGGTGCCGCACGCCGAACATGCGAATATTTTAAGGCAAACGAACTTACGTATTCTGGAGAAGCCGTGCTAGGTGGCGCGCATTGTGAGAGCGCTCCTACGTGCAGTGAGATGCAGAAGGCTCACACTCCTGTACCCTACGTAGATAGTGTGCAGTGGAATGCAAAGACAAGGAATTTGGTAAATGTATATAATTCCTACATTAACGCTGCAGTTTCGGTCGCTTGCGTGTTGAGCGACAATTTTGATTTATTCCGTGTGTTTCCGCAGTACTAAATAGAGTGGTCCTTCTGCGCGATAGTTTCGACATCCCTTGTGTAAATAAGACGTGTCACAGAACTCGGCATTCATATCTGCGCGGAATGCAAATATTACAGGCGAGCGCATCGACGCACCGCCTCTGTTCAGATTTAGCCATGAAAATTGCCGGCAATATTGCCAAAGTTGCCAAAACTGCCGGGAATGTTTCCAAACTTGCCGGCAACATTGGGCAAGAAACGTATAAATAGAAAACAACTTTTACTATTATAATTGATTAGTAGAATAAAATTGCGGTATGCAGGATGGTAGTTGTTATGCTTATCTATAATATCCAACCTAAAATTTTCGTTTTTACATTTATTTACTTACTGATAAACTAAAGAAAAGAAATAAGCTATCCATGATTGTTCATTGGTGATGAAACCATAACTATTTTAGAGATAGCGTATTTATTTTTCTTTTACGTTCTTATAATTTAACTGCACTTGAATGTGATAAAGTATATATATCTATATGTATACATATCTGTATGTATAGAAGGGTCAAACCTTGCAAGACGATTTCATCAGCAACAACAAGTTGATGTTTTTAACCGATTTTAAAAAGGAGGTTTTTTATTTGATATTAATGTATGTATGTTTGTTTGTTTACGATTTTCTCAAAAGGTACTGATCCGATTTTGAAAATTCTTTTAATGGCATGATTTGTGCAGTGGTTAAGCGACTAGTTTGGGGTACGTAGTATTCAAGATTTAAGCTATCGTAAATCAACATAGGTAAGGGTACAAGAAATCCGTCATGGGATCTGGAGGCAAAGGTCCTCGCACACATGTGGAAGTGGCGCGAGGAGGCGAAACGCTGGGACAAAACTCCGCTGCTGCGACGAATCGTGGCACGGCGGACAGAGCTCCCGTAGGGTCTCATGGCGCCATGGCGGGTATGATTTTCGCAACCCAGCGCTGGGCATGCCACAATTGCGGCAGTAAGGTCCCCTCTTTCAGGAGTGGATAGAGAGGCGCCACGGCATCCTCACCCTCCGCTTGACGCAGTTTCTCACCGGGCATGGGTGCTTCAGGGGGTTCCTGTTCAGGTTAAAGCGCGAGGAAACGCCCGGGTGTGTCCATTGCGAGGATCGTCTGGAGGACACGGTGGAAGTGTGCCCTGCCTGGGCACCGCCGTGTCCTCGTGGAGGCGATCGGTGGCGGCGAGCTCTCGCGTCCGGCCCTGGTGCGAGCCATGGTACGGAGCGAAAGGGCATGTGAAGCCGTCAGCTCCTTCTGCGAAGCAGTAATGCTCGCGAAGGAGGTGGCGGGGCGCGTGAGGAAGTGGCAGTCTCTGCGCCCTCACTTCCCTAGTTGAGCCCGCTCCAAGAGCGGGAGACGTCATTTGATCAACATCAGACAATGGTGCCGATTCTGTTGTACACCGAACTAAACTATCTCTAATCTATCTCTAAAATGCCTTACTTTTGGCTATGAGAATTGTAACGCTATTCTGCAAGAAAAAATCTCTAAATTAAAAATTTAAAAATAATTTTGATAAGACTAAAATCGAATTTAACAACCGCGACTCAACGTGGTATTTTTTTTTTCTTTTGGCTTCAACGTGGTACTTGTGTGCGCTACGCAATGAATTATTTGAAGGGCAGCCTGGACGTGTTTTATACGGAATTTTTCACTTTTTGTTTGAAAAAAAAAAAAATATATTACCCACGTTTTGAGATTTAAATGTGCAGGGGTTTATTAAAGGAGGTCGAAAATTTCATTATTTTTGCGATAGGACACGCCATTTTCGAGATATAAGCAAAAGAAAAGAAAAACAAAAAATACAGTACTATTTTTGCACGTGAAGGCGAGGCGTTGCGTTGGTGTGAATTTTAGGTCATGACCACTAGTTTTATTTCACACCTTTTTAATCGCTATTAAAAATAGTCAGATTTAGGTAAAATAAATTATTATAGTCAACATTTTTAGTGAAAACCGGCAAACTCAGAATAGCAAAATTGTCATTTTCACTAAACTAATAACTCAGTGCAATCTTAGTGCTGTCAAACTAAAATATATTTAATTTGTGTCACTTTAGTCTATAAAGTCAGTACAGTATAAGTCAGTAAAACAAATAGCAAAAGTAGTGTCAAAATAATTTTTAAATTTACTTATTTTTTTGCAGAATAGCGTTACAATTCTCATAGCCAAAAGTAAGGAATTTTAAAGATAGTTTAGTTAGTTTAGTTCGTTGTAAAACAGAATTGGCACCATTGTCATGAAGAGTACGCGGCAGCAAAACAGTGGCGATCACGATAATCAATATGAATGAATTTTTAGTTTTTATTAAATGCTAGTGTTTTTTTTTTAAACATACTTAACACATTAAATTCTCCGGCAGATAGAAGAAACAATAGACCTAAAACTCACGTACCCATCACAAGAGACCAATCTCGTTTCGTTTAACAGAGCGTAGATCCTATAACCACCTTCCAACTCCATCATCAGGTTGGCACACAGTCATCATAACATTGCGTTCTTACCAGATATACATAGATATGTATAATTTTAGCGCTATCAGACTTCAGGAAATGATTAAAATCGATTTTATTTCAAACAGGAAGTTCTTGATGACAAGATGAAAATATTTACAAAATAACACTACACAGTTGTGTGATTTATATCTACTTTATTTGGTATCAATACCCTCTTTCTTTTTGTATAAAATGTTTAAGTGATATTCTCAAAAAAGTATGGGTTCAGCTATCATGAAGTTACCAGTGGCATAATTTAACTTTATCTTCACATATAAGCATGGATAATCAAAAAGTAATTATAATTATGAATTAATAATACAGGCTTACTAATAATACCTATAATTACACCATTACATAAAACCTCACGAGCGCACAAACTTTGAAAATGGCATTTGAAAAACCCTATGTAATCTGGCAACTTTGGCAACATTCCGGCAATATTGCCCAATATTGCCGGCAATATTGGAAACTTTCCTGGTAACTTTCGGAAACATTCGGCAATTTTCATCCCTATTCAGATTGGAATCTAGCGCAAACAGCGCTGAGCTGCTACGTTATAATTTGCACACAGCGCTGCAGCGCACCCAATCCTCTAATACCTCATTTAATATTTGATAATGGAATCAGTTTTGTGACGGCAGATTTAATTTGCACTCGTATCAATATGAACTCGTCGACGTTATCGTTGTCGAGCGCTTGCCTCGCTTGTTTGCGCTCGCGATTGAAATTAGTTTTGAGTTCTACTACGAGTTGTTAATAGGATTTTATCAATTAGACTATTCTTTAAGCCAAAGTGGAATATGTATTTGCTATTCCATTATTGCAATTCGAAATGTCTACTAAACAATCCAAGTTTAAAACTATCTATTCGAACCTATTCTAATCAAAGTAAAAACCTACAGTTTCAGATTTTCAATTGTTCTAACCAAAGGAGAGAACTCACACGAGCACAATCTCGAGCTAAGTGTATTAGTGAGTGAAACAATCGAGTTCCTGTAGAAGTCACCGTACAGCTAACGCCAGCACGTCCTCTAACTAGGTACCATCGAGTCCTGCCACTATTGTTGTAGTAGTTCCAACCACACAAACATCCCCGAAGAAAAAGCATGCTCGAGCAAAAACGAATATGTTTGAGAAGCACTCTCATATTGCGAGTATTGGAACAAAATCAGAGGTATGTTAGAGCACCTTAATGCAGTAGTTTTTGAAAAATATTTACAATGTACCGGTCCGAGCTGCTTCGACTCGGTCCGGTGTCGGTCCGGGCGGCTCCCGGCGTAATTGCTTCGAATAAAACGTAAACGGTTCGATGTGAACGTTCTGAACGGTGAACTCGCAGCCTTTATGTGTGCGCTGAGAAACATAAATTGTGCGCTTTCAAATGATGTAAGAAGTGTAAATATTTTATACTAATTTGTGAAAAACCGTTATAGTTGTAAGTAACAATCTGTTCCAAATAACATGTTACTAAATTAAACATGCAGGAATAAACGGCATTCATACCGTTTACAAAAAATATAACAACCGAGTTCCTTAAAAAAACACTACAAAGTCAAAAAAAGTACAAAATAAAAAATTAAATTAAAAATTTAAAAAACCCCCGACACAAAAACCTAATTTCCCTTTAAAAAGTAAAAAATAATAAAAAATAACTCAATCTTAAAGTACCTAAGAATGTATTAATAATTCAAAAAAAATAACGCCGCGTTGGGGGACCGCTTCAAACCGAACAATTTAATTACCAATAGTCTTATTACCTAACTAAGCAGTCAACGACGTCTGCACTCGCGGAGCGGTCCCCGAACGCGACGTTATTTCTTTTGAATTATTAATACATTCTTAGGTACTTTAAGATTGAGTTATTTTTTATTATTTTTTACTTTTTAAAGGGGAATTAGGTTTTTGTGTCGGGGGTTTTTTAAATTTTTAATTAAATTTTTTATTTTGTACTTTTTATAGGTACATACTTAATATAATGTAGAATCAAACGAAGCTAAGAACACTCTCGATTAATTCATCAATATTCTCTTTCAGTGCGCTTTCATTTGAGACCCCACTCGAGTATATTTGCTGACATTCGGTTACTCTTCCCCACTTTCCCCCCCACAACTTTTAAACGGCTCAACCGATTTTCATCAAACATGTCTAAGAACACTCGCAGATAAGTCACCTTAAATACATTTTTTTTTTATTGAAATCGCATCATCCGTTCGGGAGCTATGATGCCACAGACAGACAGACACACAGACAGACAGACAGACACGTCAAATTTATAACACCCCACTTTTTGCGTCGGGGGTTAAAAATAAGTCCTAAGACACCAACTTTTGAAATTAAAGTTATTTTTGACTTCGTAGTGTTTTTAGGGTTCCGTTGCCAAATGGCAAAAGACGGAACCCTTATAGATTCGTCATGTCTGTCTGTCTGTGCGTCCGTATGTCACAGCCACTTTATTCCGAAACTATAAGAGCTATGCTGTTGAAACTTGGTAAGTAGATGTATTCTGTGAACCGCATTAAGATTTTCACACTAAAATAGAAAAAAAAAACAATAAATTTTGGAGTTCCCTATACTTAGAAATGTAACTCAAAAAAAAATTTTTTCATCAAACCCATACGTATGGGGTATCTATGAATAAATAGGTCTTCAAAAATGGTATTGAGGTTTCTAATATCATTTTGTTCTAAACTGAATAATTTGCGCGAGAGACACTTCCAAAGTGGTAAAGTGTACCCGGGGGGGGGGGGTACCCGTAACTTCTAAAATAAGAGAATGATAAAACTAAAAAAAATATATGATGTACATAACCATGTAAACTTCCACCGAAAATTGGTTTGAACCTGATCTAGAAAGTAGTTTTTTTTTTTATACGTCATAAATCGAAAACCGCAATTTACATTTAATTCAATCAACTCAAATATAAAAATTAAAAAAAAAAAATAATTTCATAAACTTGAACCTTATGCATAAACCGAGAATATACTTTATAAGGTGTATTCATACATGAAATATTTTAAGGGGTACACCTGTAGGTGGTAAAGAAGCTATAGAAGCAAAAATAAATTTTAAATCTAAGCGTTTTTGAATTTTCGTAATTATAATAATGTTAAAACTACTTGAGACGTTTTGCATAAAACCAACTCCAAATTCTATGAATGGCCCGGCTGACGCTGCGAGGGTGACGACCGGACGGCACAAGCATGGTCGCGGTGTCTCGGGCCGTAAAAAATAAGAAGAAGCCAGTATTTCTTATGTGGGTCAAATAATTTATAAATATTAAATTTAAAAAAAAACCCTTAGAAAAAATTTTTTTCGTTGGTATAGCTTCTTTACCACCTACAGGTGTATCTCTTAAAATATTTCGTGTATGAATAGATACACCTTATATATATAGGTTTGTACGGAACCCTCGGTGCGCGAATCCGACTCGCACTTGGCCGGTTTTTTTTGTAAGGAAGTCGGTTGTTTTTTTTTTTCTTTCCCGTAATAAATAGGTACGCCAAGCTCATTTGTTTCTTCTTTCTAGTATGTTGTATAAGAGACAAAATTCCTGACAAGAGTTTAATTAAATGAACGGAATATTTATAGTTAATTTATTAGAGCTAACAGGCGAAATGTGGGTGTACTATAGGTACACCTCTGCCTAACCCTTCGGGGAAACAAGGCGTGATGTTAAGTGTTATTAAAGCTGAACAGTTTGTTTGTTTGAACGCGCCAGTCTCTGGCACCACCAGTCGCATTTGAGGGTTTTATAATAATGTGGCAGTTACTTTAGTATACTGTGTATGTTACGACTTCCATGCGAACCAAGTCGCGGGTAGAAGCTAGCTAAGTATATTTAACTTTACGCTCAATTTGTGGACAGGATAACAACACCAAAGTTCTACTACCTGAATACTTAAAAGTTGAAGGCACAAGAGTAAACCCACTCCGGTCCGTTCCGGTACGCGCCGGGGCGCAACGGGCCGCAGCGGGTCGGTAATGAGCGCGGGTCCGGTCCCTGCGGAGCGGCTTTTTCAAAACGTTCCTTAGGACGCCCCTCCCCTGCCCCTCAACCCCCCCCCCCCCCTTGGTCCCCTAAATCAGATCACAGGATCGCTAATGATTCGTCCCACGTCACTACTGAACAAATCTTTTGATAAGCTCCACCAAGTCGCAGCAAATATTTTTGCGTTCATTCAAATATAAACATCTAGGGTAGGTACGCAACGTGTATTATAGAGGGTAGTTCCATGTAACGTATTCAATAAGTATTGATGGAATATACTTCGGTAGTCAGCTATCGGTATCCCCAATAGCGTATAAAAGCCTTTTTCGAACGTGGATACTATCAAATATTCATACATATAAATTACGTCTTAACCTTTACATCAGAAACATGTCTGTATTGTGCTGTAGAACTAATAAGAACCCTTTCCATACCGTTATCTAACAAAGCGAAAGCACAACTCAATCCCCCTTTTCAATTAAAATCATAACTTGTAAAAACTATACAAAATAATTAGCTCGTAAAACAAACCGTTCACAAGGTGCGGGGGTGTGCGTGCGGGGGTAAGCGGGGGTGGGCGAGGGCGAGTGCGGAGACGAGTGGGGGCCGGAGGGGGCGAGGTTACCCTTCGAGAGGCTTTTATTCCCCGTCGTACCGCGGCTCGTGCCCTCTGCAACCCTGTACCGCAGATCAAAAAGGTACAGTAGGCTCACTCTGAACCAAATAGTGAAGTAACTGGTAACTGATGGTGACGGAGAACTCGAGCAAACACAAATACTGGATGATTTTATATAATCAATGACGTACTCACGGTACTCGTGTTTTTAACCGACTTCAACAAAATTTATGTTTGTTACCTCATTGGGTGAACCGATTTTGATGATTCATTTTTTATTTAAAAGCCGGTGCTTTTCGTGTGGTCTCATTTTATTTTGGTTTCATTCGTACAATGGGATCCATGTTAAAACCACATAAGTCATTTTGTATTTAGTATTTGCGCGACAAATGAACAAATAATGCGATTAGATTAGTGCGGAGTATCTCCCATAACTAAAATTTCGGAAGTCGGTGGCAAAAAAACCTTAAAAACAGATCCTAAGACACCGATTTTCGAAATTAAAGTTATTTTTCACTTTTTAGTGTTTTTTTAGGAAGTCGGTTGTTATTGTTTTTTGTAAAAAGTTTTACAATATAGTATTGGTAGACCTTACCTATTGTGATATGCCCATTTAGTATTATGGTCTTGACCTGTTGAAGATGTACTTACACAATTATCAACGCACAGCCTAAACCGCTGGTCCTAGAGACATGAATTTTGGAGGGTGTGTTCTCTGTGAGGAGTAAGTATCCACTAGGAAAGGGTTTTTTGAAATTTCATTCCTAAGAGGGTGACATGGGGGGTTTAAATTGTGAATTTATCGAAATCTAAGCGGGCGAAGCCGTGGGCAGAAGCTAGTTGCCCTATATTGTAAGTAAACGCGCTCATTGTAAGTTTAAGTCAAAATATCGTTTTAGCTTTTTAATAGACAGATAGATAGTTCAACTTTACTGTAATAGTAATTTTAATTACCATTTAACTCATTTCATATTCATTTACTGCTAGATATATTTAATGCATTTCCATAAACTTATAAAAATAAAAAAGTTTATTTGTGCGTGAAGTAACACCTGAAAGTCATCATCTGCCTAACTATCCCCACTACACTGGGGTAGGCGTCCAGTCTATCCGGACGGAGATAAATATTATACCTAAATAGAGTGACTGCCTACGTGTTACGCAAATTACGCAATGGTTTTCATTACGTCATAATGGGCGAATTACTTAGAGTTGGTGTTGTGAGTAATGTTTATGTATATTGTGTAAGAACGTCTAAATATGAGCGAATGTAAAACTTGAAGATGACATATCAGTTAGTCAGTCAGTCACTCTGGACTTTGAATTTTATATATACAGTATGGAAATCACATATATGCAATAAACGAAACCACAAGTAATACTAGTCCACAGAAGTATAACAAAATTAAATATTAAATAAAACACCGTAAATTAAAAAAGTGAAAATTTCAAACAAAATAAATATCAAAATAAATTCTATAAAACTAAACACTCTGTTTAGAAAACGTACCTTGATCTCAGGAAGAGCGGCAACTGCGCACGCGGGTGACATCAAATGGCGGCTTTTTTGTCGGCGCTGGCGTTTGATCGTTTGTCAATGTTCGATGAAATAAAAATTCACTTAGTTCCTTTTTTACCGCCACGTTTTTATTTCGCGATAACTGAACTGAACTAACTCAATTAACTATTGCACATTAGTAAAAAAAAGTAAACTTAAATTGTCAAATTTTCAAAATGTCCACCACGTTTCTGAATGCACAAGTTACATCGCCGCACAATGTTGTCCCGAAGCCTGCTCAACAAATTTCGTTCAGGATCCAGAGCCATGGCTTTTAATTTGTCAAAGGCAGCGACAATACGATTGCGCAGTTCATCTTCGGTTTCGGAGACCCGCGAGTAAACTTCACTTTTAATAAAGCCCCATAAAAAGAAGTCTAGAGGAGTGAGGTCCATGGGGGCCATAGCGCCTAATCCATTGTTCGCTGAACATGGTGTTAAGCCGCTCTCTCGCGACGAGTACGGAGTGTGGAGGAGCTCCGTATAACTGGAACCATACCCGCCTGAAAGTTACCACAGGCAATTTTTCCAAATATCGTGCTATCGGGCCGTTAAGAAGTTCTAGAAACTTCTGTGCATTCAGGTTTCCGTTGATAAAAACAGGACCTTGATCTCCGTGAATGCTTGCCCAAACATTAACGGAAAAACGGTACTGATGAGCTGATTCTCTAAATAAATGGGGATTCGTATGGCTCCAGTGACGCATGGTTTGTCGGTTCCACATGCCGTTTCGAGTAAACGTGCTTTCATCTGTCCAAAACACATCTGATAAAAAAAATTGGTCTTGAGAGATTTTTTCAAGTACCCAGCGGCAATAAAACTCTCTAATCGGCTTATCACGGGGCAGCAGCGCCTGAACCTTTGCATATTTATAAGGACGTATTTTGTTCCTTTTCAGCACTTGATGTATTGTTCTATGGCTCACTCTAAACACACGCCCAGCTTGCCTAAGGCTGCAAGTTGGGTTCCGATCGAAATGGTCTAAGACTCGTTGTTCAAAAGAGGATGGAACGTGACGCAGAGCAACTCCTTCATGAGTGTTCGGCACTATGTGTTGATTTTCTCTAATCCTTTGGACAGCCCTAGGATTGTCCGGACATTAGTAGGGCAGACACGAGTTGCGCCGTATCTCTCACGATAAGTACGTAGAGTTAAGGCTGAATTTTGGCGGCATTCGCCATACAATAAAACCATGTCTGTATACTCTGCAGCACTGTAAAAATTACGTTGTCTTGGCATTTTGTTAAAAAAAAACACACGGGTACACACACACAAGTCAAGTTGTGTCAATTTCACCGTAAAAAATAAATAAAAATAAACTTTAAAACACTATTTATACACACACAAAGTCAAGTAGCAAATAAGTGTCAATTTCACCTTAAAAAAGTACCTATTTACGAGTATTAGTTTAATTTGCCAAAATCACTGGAAGCAATGCGCGCTATGAAATCTCTGCGAAAGTCACGATACACTATCCCGCCCTGAAGACAGCGGTGAACTGACAAAGCGAGACTTCTCAAAAATGGCGAAAATAGTAAAAATCATAGTTTAGGGTTAACGGCGCAATTATCGTTTATCGATACTTTTTTACACTTACTTACCTACTACCAAAACAAGGCATTAAAATACAAGCATTTTTGTGTTATTCGATTGTTTTAATATTTTTAACGATTAACAAATTATTGATTGGATTAAGTATTTAAAAAGTTTTAGTAATTTTGTACGATTGGACTTAAGAACTACCGTTTTGTGAGTGATTTCCTGACTAGCAAACGTGTAAGTAGGTACGATTTTTTTTTAATAGGTTGCTTCTTCGTAACTTATAAAATTGTTATTGTTTACTTCTACTTCATTAATTTTATCTCTAAACCTACTGAATATTTAACAAGAACTTACACAACACACTTAAAAAAAGTTTTTTTTGTTTATTGATAATTATTCCCTAATAGTCAATAACAGGTGTCCTTACCTTACCCGCAAAATTCTTTTACAATAACCGCCGCCTTTGAAAAACGCCGCGGCGGCGCGCCGCATGTCTCGAGCCGTCCGTTGCAAGATACCGCCAAAGACACCGCTGCCTACGTACACCCGCAGGACATGTTAGCGCGTGCCAGTGATGATAGGTTATGTTTGTGTAAATTGCAAAACAAAATTTCGGCCGTGGCAGGTCAAAAGGAAATTCATAATTCCCAAGTACTAATCAGCTTCCAGTCTAACCGGATGCAGCTGAATGCCAGTATTTTATAACAGTAATTTCAAGTATTCATGTATCGAAAAAAATACAACATAAACATTAAATTTAATCATCAGCCTAATGTTCCCTGCATACATTGACTGCATAGGTTTCCTGTCTATGAGAGGGAGTAGGCCGAACCATCATAGTATTAAATTCCATATATTTCAAGAAACTAATGTATTTGCGTAGAGCAACGGCGCACAGTGGGGCCAAATGAGTTGTTTTATTTCAAAAAGGGCTAGAGGTCACAATTTTAAACCAATTACAACGATTTTTTTTTTCAAAACACCCATAAATGATTTCCGAAGAGAATGTTGGAGCCTGATTAAAAAAAAATATTAATGACATAAGTAACCTTAAATGCTCAAATATTTTTTCTCATGTAAAATCTCAGAAACTGAAATATGGCTCGTAATTCTTACAACTATTTCCTACGTTTGTCAGTAAATTTCGACGTTATTGGAAGCTTTCTAGACCAAAAATGTGAAAAAAAAAATGAGCATTAAAGGTTATGTCATTCATAGGGTAATTTTTTTTCTTCAATCAGGCTCCGACATTCTCTTTGGAATTCATTTCTGTTGTCGCTAGTGTCGTTTCCGGTGGTGGCAAGCGCGCGAACGTCATTGGAAGCTAAGGAGGGGCGCGCCATTGGAGTTTTAGAACAAACTGTTATCGCTAATGTCGTTTCCGATGGCGGCAAGCGCGCCAACTTCATCGGAAGTAAGGAGGAGCGTGCCATTGGAGTTTTAGAAAAACTTCAATGAGCAACGACGGGTGATTTTTCTGTGAAACCATCGCCGAGGCAACATCTCTCCGGGATTTTTTACATTCGTGTTTAAGTTATAGGTATCCGCCAGAAATAATGTTCGTATCGCATTATTTCTAGGCATTGTCTTTACGATTGATTAAAACTCTGGTTGATTGTGTTCTATAATATTAATATTTGTAATTAAATAGTATCTAGTAAATATTTCAATAAAGGTGTTGGCCCACAGTTTAAAACGTATTCAGTGATTAAATATAATTATGGATTACTCGATGATGTACCTACTTTTTAATAAATGAGTCTTATCATTTACTGACCGTTATTTTTCTATCATTTCTAAGTGTTTAAAAAAAATCGTTGTAACTTGTTTAAAACTGTGACCTTTTTGAAACAAAAAAACCCATTTGCGGCGGCGGCGGATATCACGCGGAGAGTCGGGCGAAGTTGAAATAAAATGTATTACATTTTAATATTTTTTTCTTTTGTAATTGAAATAAACAATTTTTTTTTTTAAATTCCAGCTTGTCGGTAGGTGTACCGATTTTACATTTTAGGCAAATAGGTAAGTAGAATACGTAACAGCGTCGTGATAGTTTGCACTGTATGGCAACGTCGCTTTTCAATGTTCAAGGATTCAAGTTCATTGAATCATTGACCTAGTGATCCAATTCTATAGAGTGTTCAAATTTTATCAAAATTAGAACTCTAGTTTTTTACCTAATTACTGGACCGATTTCGTCCATTTTTTGTGTATCGTCAGAAAAAGCGATAACAAGTATGTGGTTTAATTTATTGCATATATGTGGTTTCCATATTGTATATGTAGATATAAGGCAATAGAGTGCACCTTCTGCATGTCCCTGCGCGGTGTCCGCGTGTGTGGCGCTGTGCTCGGGCGCCGCACGCTGCCCTACTGACACAGTATCGCTGCGTATTGTTGGAACACGCCAGGTTCCAGGTGAATGCCGATTAACTAATGACAACTTTTTGTATCAGAATACATACAACAACATATCTACGAGTACAATGCAGCATTCCATTTACTCGTCATTTTTTGTGTTGATCCAAAATAAAAACCTTTTTTTCTCGTAGAATCAATCTATACTAATACTAATATTATATAGCTGAAGAGTTTATTTGTTTGTTTGGTTGAACGCGCTAATCTCGGGAACTACTGGTCCGAATTGAACAATTATTTTTGTTTTGGATAGCCTATTTATTTAGGTAGGCTATAAGCTACATAACAGCACGCTATAATTAAAAGGAGCGGAGCGGAGCAGCAACGATAAATGAACGAAAACTGGCAGTCAATTCGATGCGATGACCCTTCCCGGGTCAGGGGAGCAAAAATTTGACGCGGACGAAGTCGCGGGCAGAAGCTAGGTATTATGATATAATACTAAACCCTCGGCGACAGGAAAGAGAGATATTTACCGGACGACACCCTGAATTAAATAAAAATGTAGAAGGAAGTACTGGCTTCCAGGAATTGCCAGGACCAAATAGAGTGGTGGAGAATTTGGAATAATAGTAATTGAATCAGTCAGAATCTAATATTGGTCTTCTACACTATGTTTTTATATATTTTCTGCTCAGTAAATTGGAAAATGTCCCTAGTAGATGTTACTTTAGTTTTTGGTTGTGTTATTACGATGATGTTTACATCATCGTAATAACACAACCGCTATCAGACCGACTCCTCAATCAAGCTCAATGTGCCGCGTCCGGGTGACGCTAGTTCTCCGCGAGAGCCCTGGTTCAATAAACAATAATTTATATGTGAGAAACAGCTTTTGATTCTTAGTATGCGATTTTTATGTTACTCATTACTGCTGCTTATGAACTTCTGTATAGCATCTTGGCTTCAAGGCAACACGCTCCCGGACACAAACATGAACAATAAATACACATAATGAAACAATAACTTTTGAATCCGTTTATACGTTTATATTATGGTTTATTACGATTACACAAGTCTGTCAAGTCTTTGTCCACTTGCGTATTCTCAACCCGGGAACTTCCCACAAACAATGAAGCGCAAACACTCGACGAAAACATCGAGACATCATAAACAACATAACTTATCTCGCACACAGCGCGAGATATCTCGCTGAGAAGGAAAAAACTTGAACGACTTATCATAAGGAAGTTATGGAAGTACCTGAGGTAAACAATTTATGAGACAATTGTGTAGCTGTAGAGAGAGGCCCATGCTTATCAGGTTAAGGTAAGGATATACTGGGCGTTGTATCTTACATGTCGCTTACTATTTAGCCTTACACGCAAACAGCGCGGGGCCGCTGAAAGTTTTTGCCAAGAAATTCGAGGCAAAAATAAACTTAGATTGAATAGGATAAAAATCAGCAGGCGTCAGATTAAGCTGACAAATCAGGGAAGAAAAATATAAAATGGATTGAATAGTAGCAGCATTCTAGGAATAATAATTAAAGTAAAACATAACCCCGGTCCTCTGAGAGCTCGCAAGAGCCCTCACAGTACCTACAGACTAGGGTTAAGTGCACTAAAGCTATTCCCGGGGTCCTGGGCTCTTGGCATCGATTTCCAAGTCGGATATTCTCATTAGCAGCCAGAAGTCTGAACTTGTGCCCGGTTGATGGCAATAGGGTCACCCCTACTACATGAGACTCAAATTTAACCGGCACAGTGTGAGTGCTCCCCTTTGCGTGACCCATTGGTGAATACAGGTGTGATGTTATGTGTCGGATGTACTTCATTCTGTAGTCAATTCTGTGCCTCACTAACAGTGAATGCTGCCTTGTTCCATATATTTACACGGCAACCATTACGAACAAGCAAATTACTAAGACGAGGTTAACTCGGCAGATATCGTTAAAAACTTTGCGCTCGTAACTGTGGCGCGATGCGTGCATACTAAATGTCTCCCTATGGGCTGAGCAGAGTACGAGTTGGTATTACGTACTCGTCGCGAGGAGGTCCTGTTTGATTTCACTGGTTTTAATTTTTAATCTGTTGGGTAAAACAAGGATCGTCAAAAAAAACAAAATGTTGTTCTCAAAACTTGTATCTGCCTGATTCATTCTCCTGATAAATCTCACCAATAAAGATCAGAACAATTATTCGCACACAACATTATTTTGTGCTTATCTTGTCATCCATATTGCCGGCAAGTACGTCCATATATCCGCACGGCTATGATCCTAAAGCATGTGAGTGATTTGCGCCACACTCCCTCAATGCGTAAATGTGACAAATGATATGAATGTGACGAATGATGAATAAATACTACGTGCAAGAATCATGTCATATTCGTCGCTACTTATACGGAGGGTTTCACAAATTGCTTACTGCGGACTAATCGGCTAGAAGTTTAAATAGTTTGGAGGCACATAAAACTTGACTGATAAATTTAAATCTCGGGAGATTGAATCTGGGACGATGTCATCCGACAGAGAATTAAAGTAGTCGACCCCGATGACCGCTCCAGTAGACGTGTCCTTAAGTAAAGACGATGAATTGGCACACGTGATCTCGTTGCCACGAGCTGCACACTCAAGCAAGTCCTAGGACATTGAATCGGAGATAACAAATGAAAGAACTTGTTTAGACCATGGCCCGACTCACCGCGACGAGGTAGCATCGCTCGTGACCGTGACCAGGCCTTAGATAGGATGTCCAAAGGCCGGTAGACCGACGAGCATCGACGCGTGGCTAGTGGCAGCTCCATGAGCGTAGCCGAAGATCACGCGTACGACTCATGCGAGTGAGAGTTTCCTAGTGACTGGTGCAAAACCCTGCTATTTTTCTGTTGATAAGTTTTATCAGAACGACAGTAGGTAGGTACACAGGTCTCTCATTCTCGTACATAAAAAGTAAATAGTAGATAATAAATCCACTGAAGCCGGTGGATCTAAAATAGAGCAGCGGATATAAACTGATTGCTCCAACGGGCGCGGGGCGCGGGGCGCGGGGCGCGGGAGGCGGGGGGCGGGGGGCGCGGGACTAGTAAATGTTAGGCGATTGAGTTATGATTATGAGTGCACACTTACACACACTCCAAGTACTAATGTAAGCAAGTAGGTACAGGAAGTTAATAGTTATAGATCGTTCATATTGGTCACGTCTGTCATATCTATCTATACTAACAATAGAGCTGAAGAGACTGTTGGTTTTTTGTTTGTTTGAACGAGGTAATCTGTAGAACTACCAGTTGGATTTGAAAAAAAACTGATTGCATTAGGTAGCCCAATTCTTAAAAAAAACTATGAGTTATTTAGTACCACGCTAAGACCCTAAGAAGACTAGTAAAAAGAATAAAGTCACAAAGAACGCTCTGCAAACACGAACTATGTATGTAATGGCGCACACAGACGATTGGACGCCACGAGGTGGGTCGGTGAAACAATAATTTTCACGCAAACGAAGTCACAAACCGAAGCTAGTCTGTTTATAACATGAAAACTCATAAATTAAAAAAAAAAAATATTTTAAAGACTATGCATTCGTTGAAGGCAGGTAAAATCGTTTAGCAAGTTACTAATGTGCAAAATTAAATATTCATTGATTGAAGCATGGAATATTAATTTTTGTTTAAATGTATTTACATTAGAACAATAACCGTTTTAATATTATCGAAATGATAACATATTCATGAATGCGGCGCGGGCGAGTCAGAATAATCAAAGGCCATTATTCATTACAATATCAGATGTAACAACGTACATTGTACCATCACGTGGAGCTACATTACATAGGTGTAGCTCCATAGCTCCAGCACGTTCCGCCACAGTCGCAGTTTAATTTATTAATTCTATCAATATCGGAGTAGTTAGTAATCCCGTTGTATCCCAGCCGGCACACAAGGTGAGCGGCTGGCCCGGTTGCCCCGGCCTGGTCCATACCCGTTGTTTTTATCAAATATTGACGCTTTTATATTTTATTCAGCGCTCGCTCCGCTCTCTCGGCTCTTTTCGCTCGCGGCGGTCGGCGCTCGGTAACGCCGGAAACATAGAGAAATCGATGCGAACAGCAAAATGTTTTCCGCGTCGCATTGAATCCCACTGTTTTATTATATGAGCCGAGTTCCCGCGAATAACGAGCGGTTGTAAGTTAAACGAAACGTTTTATAATACGCGCCTGAATATTATAGAGGGCGTACTGTTGGTAGGTGTTTGTATAGAGAATGTTGCTTTGGTGATGATTATGAAACCATTTGTATGTTCCGACGCGACGTAAGCACAAACTGTGGACGCGAGTGAAAACGACAATTGATAAATAGATAAGTAGGTACATAAATGCTCATTTTGATAGTTATAATATTTATAACTTATAATAACTATATAATTCATTCCGGGACAAATTGATAACCGAATGAAACGATCAATCGGGCTCCTAAATATTAAAGTAAGTGAACATTCAATACTATTATGTACAATTTCTTACTCGTCCATGATGTAAATCACACTATTACAAAAAGATGTCATCAAATCTGTCTAACATTCCTTAAAACTTGAGAGAGAGATACTGGTCCCTAAACTATACTGTATTACGTACTACTAAGTTAAAGTAAATGGTAGTAGCCAAACTTGAAGTCACGTTTTCCCGCGAACAGTTCTCAGCGCCATGAAAGTAAACAGCTGGCCCAGCAACAATAGCTCCTCCATTAGAGCTGTGCCGCTCACGGGGCGCTCGGAAGGTGTAACAGAGGAGTCTGCTTAAATAAATATCACCACTTAAGATTTGAGCCCCATCTCGAAGAAAACGCGCCGCGATCCGACGGCAATAGCGCCCTACATAATGTATGAGATGCCAAGCCCGGACGAACGACCCGCCTAATTCGTGCACACAAAAACCGACTTTGAGGAAAGGCTACTAAAGTTGGGATTAGGCTGTGTGGGGAGGAAAGACGGTCTTTTGAGCAAAGCCCGGCTGTCCGCGCGCATTGAGCGCGGAATGAATGATCGTTGCGTATTTATGAGCCGCAATCGATGGATCTTATTCATTGCGCGTTACGTTATACCGGCTCGGAGGAGCCCGGAGACGCTTCCAGCAAAACTTTTAATGAATCATTCGCAATTAACGACGCTTCGGATCGAAATCTAAAAGTATTATGAATTTATTCGCAGGTAATCACGACTCTTGTGTGCCAGTCTCAGGTAAATCTTTGGGTAATTCAATAACGTTCTTCGCCGGCTACGCTATGTATTCCTGTTCGGTATTCTGATGCTAATTCGGGCTCTGTTAATGAATTAAGAACTCCGGCGTTAATTAGTCACGCCTCCACTAATATATGCGTGAGGGGTACGCAATTAATGCGCGTCTGTATAAATTTCACTGATTTAGTGAGAAATGTATGGTAGAGTATATCGTACTTGCATACCGGTCTACGGTTTAGCGATTAGTTTACAATCTACAACTTCACAGCTAAGTTATATGCCAGTTCTTACGAGTTAAATCAGCGGGTATTATGTTACCGTAATTTGTCCTAAGAAAATAACATTGTACAAAATAATAAACCATTCCGTTACGAATACCGACATATTAGAAGCAGATTTTGAATGGATTATTATTTTCCTAAAATTTAGGTTTTTACTACATCTCTTTTTTGATCATCAAATATCTAGGCATCGATAATCTATATAACATACTAATGAATAGAATTGAAGCTTCTGTTTGTAATGTCGAAATAACAGCTTTTTACTTAATGTATATATATGTCTTCTACTGCCAAGAAAATATTTTGGGACCGGGACCAGGACCGTTTTTGCAGTTCAATTGTAAATCCCGATATGAAGCTGACCGTAGTATTGTATGTACTATTGTGCCACACGCGTTCAACAAACCAAAAAAGGGTTAGTATCAACTGAACACGGAACCAAAGAGATTGCTGCTATTATCCGCCACCGAGATGAAAGTATTAGCAGCCTGAAGCCCCGAAAGAGCGGATACATTAGGGATATTAATAAAACATGAACAAGAGTATGTACACATGTAGACTGCAACTACTTCACTAGCATAATGGCTAGTTTACATGAGCTCAACTTTGAAGGCTCAGTAGGTACCTACTTATTATACTTAGACCAAAATGTTGCGTGAAGCATTCTGTATTAGTGCTTGGCATAAGTGTAAAACTACCACGTCCGGTGAACATAATGTTTTTATTTAGCGTTCCGACACGGTCGGGTTCCAAAGACAAGTACTAAACTCGTGTAAACTAGGAATAAGGTGACTTGAGTGACCTCGAGTAGTACATTTTTGCATCAGGATATTCAAAACTCAACTCAGATGTGGCTGAAACGGACTGCATTCCTTTGTCAATAAAGTTCAAACAAATAAACATTTTAAGGCAGTCATCGTAGATTAAATGTTTACCAATTACTAATGTAAATAAAGTAAATTGTCTAATAACACCACAACCACGAGCCGCAGTACGACATAAATCGCAAATAAGAAACATGTGTAAGTACACCTTACACTAATTACGACAGCGAGTCGGACTCAAACTGAATGCGAAACGATTCCACCGAGTGTGCGCCGCGTCTAATAAGTCGCGAGACTAATTAGACGGAGGACACGCTCGCGTGTCGCGACACACGGACACTCTACTCTCGGTTGTAACACTCACTTATTTTCACAACATACACAAATAGAAAAAACTCTCCCAAGACACTACTCATATTACGACAAGATAGCGTAGCATTTCGTAGCAGTTCGTAGCCTCGTAGCGTTGACCTTGCGTAGCTCGTAGCTCGTAGCACTGGCTACGATAAACGTTTGTGAGACGAAGCGTTTATTTACATTTGTGTTGTAACGAAATGTTCTCGAATGGCTGAATACAATATGAATAACAATATCTATTGTAAGAAAGAAAATGTATTCTGTTGCAAAATATTTGGTTTTATGTCGGAGTGTTTATTTGAGTATATATATTGAATGGAACATAATATTTTTATCATAAAAATGTTTGAGGGTGCTTGTGCTAATAAAACTATTTGAGTGAATTGTGTGTCTGGAAATATTCTCGGCAGATTGAACAAGCACTGAAATAAACAGAGAGTATGTAAGTGGAATGTTCTGTGTTAAATTAATTTGTTGAAGTGTATTATTTATAAATCGTACACAGGTCTGTGTACCGTGTTAATATTAATGTGTGCACAACATTAACCGCAGTGTCGTTAGCACACACTGTACGCGCTGTGGGCAGGGTGTGCGCGGGGGCGCGGGGCGCGGACCTGGCGAGGGCTGGGGGTGGGGGGGGGAGGGCAGGTGGACCGACCACGTTACATATTCATGCGCCTCGCCCGGCGCACTATGAATTATTCCGACACATTATAAAACTGAGCGACGTGTTCGAGAATTTGCAAAAACTCCGTGAACTTAGCCGTGTGCTTCCGAAGTGGTCCGAAGGGCTCCGAGCGACACCAGGGACCTTCGACTTGACGAAGCTCAGTTTATGGTAATGCACATTAAATCTCGCTTCCTTTGACATAACATTAATACTCGAGTATCTGCACAAAGTACCTTTTCATATACCAACACTCTCAAACTTGCCTCGAGTTTAGGTCACGTTGTCTGTGAAATATCATTGGCGCAGTTCACAGGGTGTTGTGCAAGTTTACGGCATGTGTGAACAGGACGCGGCACTTTCTATTTCAACACAATTGAAGTTAAACTAGTTGAGAGCTGTCAAAGCATACTTGTACCGGACGCGGGTATTACTTCTGAACATTCACTGAAAGTGTCGATGCAGAGAATTTTTATTGAATAGGGTGGCGTTCGAGCAGCTTTATTAAATTCTACGTACGATGGTAAGTAACAGTTTACAACAACGCAAATCATCTCCTTAATCAGATAGCATGTAGGGATCATTTAATCAACACCTTACTTAAGCTAACTTCTGAAAGACTGTGAAAACGACAAATTACCAGTACATATTCTTTACCGATTAGTTCCATTAGAGTCGTACCTTTGTACTCGTCAGTACCGAGCGGAGGCAGCTCCCAGTGGAACAGATTACCAGATCTGAGCCGGTGCGAGGCTTCCGGGATTACCGGCTTTGGAGAACAGCTAAATTAGATATGAGATATAACGGAAAGTAGCTCTCAGAGCCTACATATATGCGAGAAGCTACCAAGGTAAATAATACATATTATCACGCTTGTGTTCCCTAATGGGTTTGGCAGAGGTCGGTGACACCCGCATTTCGCCGGTTATTAGTTTCATGTAAGGGGGCGAACTGATGGCCGTCAACTCCTGCCAGAGTCACGAAATTTGTTAGAAAGAAATACCGTGGCAATAATGTAGTGATTAAACATGGATTATAGCGAATGCCTTTCACTGATGAATCAAAAGACTGGTTGACATGCTCGTACTATTTTATGTCCTTTTTTAACTACCTTGATTTTTACATTTATATTGAACAACTAGCTTCTGCCCGCGACTTCGCCCGCGTCAAATTTTTGCTCCCCTGACCCTTCCCGTCGCATCGATTTGCCTGCTAGTTTTCGTCCATTTTTCGTTGCTGCTCGCTCCTTTTGAGTTATAGTGAGTCAACCTTAAAAGATAGACATATGCTCTCGCGGACTATTTTTTAGAACTTTTTAAAAGGAACAATTCCGTGATACATGATTTTTGCGTTACTTTAACCGTTTACGCAGCGCACGCAACGGAAACTCTCAAAAGGAATAAATTTTGCCCGTTTTTGCAACATTTTTCATTACTGCTCCGCTCCTCTTAGTTATAGCGTAATGTTATATAGCCTATAGCCTTTTTCGATAAATAGGCTACTCAACACAAAAAGAATTTTTCAATTCGGACCAGTAGTTCCTGATATAAAAGAAATAAACAAACTCTTCAGCTTTATAATATTATATAATCCGTAATATAAAATTAATCCGTGAATTGTCACATTTCCATTTAAAGGTACGGTAACAACAAAGCTTTGTCTGAACACAATGCAGAACTATTTATTCTTTATACTTAAAGATTTGTTTACTATTTGTGTGCCAAGATGACACTCCCAGAGCGGCTAATCTAATCTGCAGAGAGGACTCCAGAAAATGTTTATGCGATAAGACAATTGAGAACAAACCAGATAGAATTTTATAACTCACGAGCTATGGGGCAATGCATAAGGCTTTACGTATCATATATTGTTATGTGGATAGAAACAAATACAATTGAATGCTGATATGATTTGTGTGAATGTAACAAACAGACAGTGGCTGATACATGGATCTGTTTTGGGAGACAAACGATGCTGTATCGTGGTGCCACGCTGGGCTCGGTGTGTAATAGGAGGCGCCGCGCCAGCCGTCACAATGTGCCGATATTGCGGCTCACGGCGCGCGGCGGCGGCGGCGCTCGTAAATCTAAGACGAAATAAAGAGTGACCCAGTTACAGCGCGTACTTATTGGTGAATGCGCCGCTATACCGTCCTCACGTCGGTATGTTTGTTCTGCACTGCTCATGTGAAGACTCACATACTTTGTATAAAGCTACATTCGAAGCAACAATTAAGAGTTAGTAGCTGCTGCCTGCAGGACAAGCTCGTTAAATATAAATAATTACTTATTCGAGACAAAGTAATACTAGCCGCACCTACGCTTTCGGGTGAAAGGCGATTTTCACAGAAACTGAGTATTTTCCCAGTGTAAGGATACTAATGTCAATTGGGAATAGTTTAGTTTTCTAACACAGAAAGAGTAATCTCTGATATAATAAACTGATTACATGAAAAGGTATATTTTTGTTATACTTTCATTCATGAAACTTATTTATTTATTTCCAAAATATATTAAATTTCCGATTAAAGCTAGGTCTTAAAATAATAATATGAACAACTTTATACAAAACGGTCAAGAGCCAGTCGGACGTGTGCACAAATGGTTCCGAACAGCCGTAAAATATTTAACACTACATTTAAAAAAAACACGTTTGTTGAATGCAGATCCTCTTCAATTTTAAACTTTAACTTATTTTTATTATTAAACTATTTAGTTACAGTTTATGAATTACAGCTGTCCAAAATAAAAAGCTTTTATGTTTTTAATATTATTTGTTGTAATATATAGAAAGAATATAAATACACACTCTGAAAAAAATCAACCATCTACCTTTTACGGTTCATGAGATACAGGCCGCTGACAGACGGACGAGCAAACCGCGCGGACTTAGTAATAGGGTTCCGTTGGCACCCTTTGGGTACGGAACCGTAAAAAGGAGGGGAAATAATGATGAAATTTCGTTTGGATCGTAAGTGTGTCTACTCGGAATTACACACCCGGATCAACAACATATCCGCAAAGTCATGTACAGTATGTATCCTAAATATTAGTCTAATTAGTGGTGATCAAAGCTCGCGCCTTCTCTGTTTGAGAAGAGGCCCCGCAGTGGGACAGTAATAGGCTGGTATTATTTATAACGTAAGTCAGCGGATATCGAACCCCTATTTATGTGCAGTACAATTTAGTAGCGAATATTGTAAGTAAACAAAAGAAGAGTTCAAATAAGTTGTTGTCACAATAAATTCCTGGGCCATTCCTGTACAATCTACCTTAAATTAGGCATGCATAACCTATAGTGTTTGAGATGAATGATTTAAAAAGTAGTTCAAATATAACAGAACGGTCGCAGACATTTTATATTGTTCCTTACAATATGTCTTTACTGAAACTTTGCGTGTTCGTTCGCACCTGCTAATATTATTTATCTTGTGCGCGCGGCGACCGCACCGACCTACTTCTAACACTTGACAGTTACATGTAGCGTGGCAGCTGGGCGCCGGCGCCGGCGCGGGGCGCGGGGCGCGGGGCGCGGGGCGCGGGGCGCGGGGACCCTCTGATGTTCTACATTCATAGATTTCGATCAAAATTACAATTAAACCACGAGGGCTATCACTGACACGTGTCCTTAGAACACAGGCTGAAACACGTCCCTTATTACAAGTGTATTTCTTTGCTACTAGGTTTTTGCTAATTTAATGAAAAATATCTGGATGACTGAGCTCTGCTCGGTATTTTTTGGTAAATTGTGTTTAAAATAAAAAGTTTATGTTCAAGTTGATTATCGATAAAGTTGATCATTAAAAACACGAATAAAACGACATTTTATAAAAATGAATCCTAGCTTGATCGATTTATCGCCCTCGAAACCCCCTATATACTAAATTTCATGAAAATCGTTGGAGCCGTTTCCGAGATTCAGATTATATATATAACAGAGCGTCACGTATTGAGATTCGCGCCCCGGCTGGAGGCCTAAAAAGGTAACTTTTTAGAACTCACCGGGCCCCAATCCGTTTAAGTAGTAACAATCTTTTCAGGATTAACTAAGAGATGCCCCACAAAAAAAAAAAAAAAAAAAATATTGAGATTCGCAGATAGCTCTCGGACGTGATAAGAAGTAGTTCCTATTAGGCGTGGTAACACGACATTAATTGTTTGAAAGATAGTTGTGAGAACTCTTCAATTATAACGGTCTATACCTAGTTCACACAATGACATTAGAACACAACATAATCTTATGACCAAATAATAAATACGATTTCGTAGAGAGGAACGTTTTCATAGGTCGCGCCTATACCTCACGATATCTTAAAACAGAATGTGGGCTCGAAGACCCTTTTCACAACACCTCTCTTAAACCAAAAAAACATTGTTAGTTATTCCTCATAGGCCGACCCACGACTACGTTCGGTAATCCATATGCAGACCACATGTTACCGCCACTCTCGAAACCATACTTAGGACAAGTATCTCAGAAGTGCTGACATAAATCTTTTAATAAAATGACACAAAACTAACCCACACAGCGGGGTATCCAATCCGCACCAATGGATATACGGATGCATCAAATGAACAATGCAAACTCCAAGCACTTTAAATAATTGGCTATTTAGTCTTTAAACTATCTATCAGAACAAAACACTGCAGTAATTAATGCTTTACGCGCGGCTTTGCTCGCGCGTCGACATATATATATACAAGAAATGCTCGTTTAAAGATATAAGATATTAAGGGTTGGGGCTTGTGTATAAGTAATTACAGCCGCACAGGTTGATCGTTCAGGTTAAGTTACGCTTGCCGCGATTGTTCCGTGGATGGGTGACCAACTTTACATACCTAGACCCATCCTTACCTCGGAAAGCACGTTAAGTCGTTGGTCCCGGCTGTCTTTCGTAGATCTTAGACAGTCGTAACGGGTCGTCAGAAGCCCGAAATCTGACAGCCAGTCTTACCAAGGGGTATCGTATTACCCAGTAACTGGGTTGTGGAGGTCAGATAGGCAGTCACTCCATGTAAAATACTGGTACTCAGCTGCACCCGGTTAGACTGGAAGCTGACCCCAACATAGTTGGGAAAAAGGCAGGCAGATGATTAAGGGTTGCTCATTTGTTGTCAGCAGTACGTAACATAAAGGTACGACATACATACTAGTACATGACACATTCCGCAACGTTTGAATGAAGTCATTTCCAACATAGCGATGCTAATTAACAATATTGCGTAATATTGCTGGTTGCAGTAATAGTAACACTAACAATACCCATCAATGTCGCTCGAACTTCGTAGTGGTCGTAGTCGTGGCGGCCACACGTGATCATGACCTTGCTAAGGTCACATAAACCATAATGTAAGAACGCAGCGTTATAATCTCTCAATACCGTGATATTTACTCTTATTTTAAACCAAACGCTGTCGTTAACTGCAGAGTTTACAACTTCCCCTAGCTATTTGTATTGTATGTATCTATGTGATGACAAAGAAGTTCACTAATGATACGTCGAGTATACTCAACGCAAGTTTGAGCGCTTCGCACGTCAAGTTGCAAAAATTAATTTAATAATTTTATATTATACTAGCTTCTGCCCGCGACTTCGTCCGCGTTAAATTACTTGCTTCCCCGACCCTTCCCGTCGCCATCGCATCGAATCACCTACCCGTGCGATTTTCTTCGTTTTTGCAACATTTTTCATTACTGCTCCGCTCCTCTTAGCTGTAGCGTGATGTTATACAGCCTATAGCTTTCCTCGATAAATAGGCTAACCAAAACAAAAATATTTTTTCAATTCGAACCATTAGTTCCTGAGATTAGCGCGTTCAATCAAACAAACAAACAAAAAAAAATTTTAAGCTGTATAATATTAGTATAGATACGAAAGCTACAATACATATCTTTTTAAACCCCCAGAGCATGTTTTTATAACTCCCCTATTCCACCGCAATTAGAATTTAGCTTAGTGGCGCCGGTGTAGTGCAGCAGCGGCACTCGCTCACTACAAACACTTTAGTAATTACTGCCTCATTGCTTTAGTTGGCAGATGCTAAGTCGAGTTTTATTATTATTATTATTATTTATTTATATTTAAGCCAACAAGGACCAATTACAAATCATAAAATCATAATTTAAAATAATAGAATTAGATTATCTCCAAGAAATGTTAAAAGCAGTAATTGGTAATGGAAAGACTGTAACCCTCCATACACTAAATAACAATCATTGTTTGATCGAGGTGACTATTCCAAAGTTTTTTTTGTTACGACTGATCAGTAACAAAAATATATTGCAGTAGAAGATATAGCTTGCTACTCTACTAAGTAAACCCAAATATAAATATTTTAAACTTAGTACTCACTAGCTTCTACCCGCGACTTCGTACGCGGATCCTGTTGCTTATGCCAGCGACAACGGGATCATCAAAATCGAAGATCTGAAACGTCTGATGTAGAATTCTAAGGCCCGGGGACGGGAAAACAACGGGATGAGCGAGACGATTGGAGTCGTTCCAGATCTTTCATTTTTGTATGTCAATAGGTTGTCCAAGAAATGTGTTGACTGTGGATGGTCACCGATTAGCAGTGATCTTAATATTTCTGGAGGATTTTGTAATATTTTAATATGTAGTTTACCACCTGAGCAACACATACCGTTTGTTTCTTTTTGCCATTTAACAGCTTCACAAAATGTACAATTTTGAACCACACCTCCGATGGCGGAATATGTGGCGTAGTCAATCATAGGATTGAACGTAAATGCACTCCGTTCCTTATCAGCCCAAGGAAGGTCGCCATTACGGCGATATCTTGAGACACGTCCGATTCTTCAGATGATATCGACATTCTGTTCAGAGAATGTCGAAGGCGATCAGAATTCAAACGTCCGTTGCGCTCTTTTTCTGTCTCTTCATGCCGTACTCCAGCAATTCTTTCTCTCTCACTTTCTAACTAAACAATGTATGATAATCTCGCTCAGCAGTTAGTCGCGCATCACGTTCATCACTCGCTTCGAAAGACCTGTTAGTAGATGTGCGAATTCACTGAGAACTCAAGCGCAATTCTCTATCAGTGAACGTCTCCGACTCGAGAGACAATGCGTGACGTTCACGATCAGCGGACAGTCGCGCATCATGTTCCGCACTTGTCTCTAGAGACCTAGCAGCAGATGCGTAGATACGCTGAGAACGCAAGCGAGCTTCGCGATCCGAAGATGTTTCTACGGAGCGAGTTGCAGCCTGATGTTCTCGAACAGCATCAAGTCTATCCTGACGCTCTTCGGTAGATTCTTGGGATCTTATGATCCTCAATCTTTTAGCTCCTTTGGAACGTTGGAAAAGATTTGACCTCTTTCTAGGCATGGTTATAGTTTTATTCTGAAGATACCTGATCAATTAAAATCTAAATAACTGCTCCCCTGCGTTACCGGGTAGGCTACCGTGTCACGAAGATAAATGGAAAAGGAAATTAAACACTCAAATACCATAAGCCCGAAGGCATATTTCTTTGATAAAATAAAATAATAAATGAGAGTTTTAGCCAGTAGAGTCAAATTTTCAATGATTCATAGAATTTTCATCGAAAATCAGTCCTAAACTGTTACCGCCTTCGCCGCGTGGAGGTACTCCCAGCTTATGTTATTTTATAATTATACAGTGAAAATAGTGATAGCTTTGATTTCCACATCAGGTGTTCCAGATCTACAATCTTTATACGTCAACAAAGAGTGCTTATCAGGTTGAACAACTCTTGCTAAGACGTCATTCCTATATATGTTATAGTGTAGCTTGGCTCTTAGAGTTCCACATCAGCTGTTCCAATCTTCAAATTTTATACGACAACCGAGAGTGCTCATCAAGCTGAACAACTGTTGCTAAGACGTCATTCCTATATATGTAATAGTGTAGCTGTGCTGTTGGAGTTCCACATCACCTGTTCCAGATCTTCAAATTTATTCTCTTAGCAGAAAATGCTCATCACGTGAAACAATTTTTGCTGTGGTACCATTTTTGTATCTCTTATAGTTTAGCTGGTCTGTTGCGGTTCTGCATCAGGTGTTCAAGTTTCCAAGATAAATTATAGCCTATATGTTGCCCAGACTTAATACCTATACAACAAATAAAAAATCATTCAAATCCGTCCAGTAGTTCCGAAGATTAGCGTGTACAAACAAACAGATAAACAGACACATTTTTTTTTTGGTTTCGTGCTCTATTACTGTTTCTAAACCCCCCTCAATTTTTTTTTTTTTTAATATATTCAATGGACAGACACAGTTTTTTACTGTTTTATTATATGTATATATATATAGATATGTATTTCAAATCATGTGTTACAAAAATCTTTTGACACTAACAATTTAAAACACTACAAATGTGAACTCGCCCCACACTGCCCACCAATCACACAAGTTCCGTCGTCTTCTAATACTGTGAGTGTTCACTAAACAATTTGCCGAGCATAAGTTGTGCTTTAATGCTCATATCGGATAGTGTTCCGTGAACAACGCTCGCGCCTGGAGCACGCTCGTAAAGCGAGCAAAAGACCCGCGTGGACTCACTAGATCACTTTTATACGCGCTGTAGTACGTCACTACGAACGAGGCACAGAAGACACACTTATAAATATGTAGTTGTACTATATTTGTTCTTTTTTTACTCTGTTTAACAGAGGGCTGGTGGGGACTGGATATGATGGCAAACATTTAGATCCCTGTTCTAAAAATAGAAATAGATCAACGTAATGTTTATTTTTTTGGATGGGAAATCATCAAATGACTTCCCTCTCTGGGCCGAGCGGGAGGGCGTGTCAGACTTTTACTTACCCACCCGTGTTCCTTCAGTTGCCCATGTGCCAGGGTCACGGTATCTCTTTCGAACAATCTCGAAACCCCGGCAGGCATCGGTCCTAGCAAACCCCTTCATTGTTACTGACATTTCTTTGAGGTGCGCCTGGAACACTACGCGCCGTCGACCCGAGCCTAGTCCTTACCGGGGGGCGAGCTACCCATTGCTCGCCGCCCGCAAGCTCGCGCCTACGGTGGCTGGGAGTCTGCAATCGACTGCCGACGCCCGGGGCGTCTCCTCCTGCGGCGGCTAGACGTAAGGGCGCAGAGACTGCCACTCCCTCGCGCGCCCCGGCTCCTCATTCGCGAGCATTACTGCTTCGCAGAAGGAGGTGACGGCTTCTCATGCCCTCTCGCTCCGTACCATGGCTCGCACCAGGTCCGGACGCGAGAGGTCGCCACCGCCGATCGCCATCAACTTAATGGTGAATTTACTGCCAACGGATTAAAATTTAAATACCTAATGTTTGTGGAAGCCATGTACCTACATTGTAGTTGACAATTTAAATTCAAATTCAAAATTTTTTTTCAAACCAGAGATCCATTGAGTGTTAGTAAGAACTTAGCCTATGTTAGTAAACTCAATCATTTAAAAATACAATAATAATACATTAATTGGCTACATGAACATGTGCACGCACATGCCTGCCGGCCCAGAGCCTGATGAATGGTCCATCAACCTTGTCCGCCAGTGTCACTAATATACTGTTAGGGCTGCCCCTGAATCGCCGCAACATCGATGCGCACCGTTTGCGCATAATGGCATGAAAGTCATCTATTCGTGCATCCGCAAACATGCCTGATGCACTGCAAAACCGAGGCAGCCCCAGCAATATCCGCAGCGCATTATTATACTGCACACGCAGAGCGTTACCTACTTGAATCACAAATCACTAAATCCATTTAACACTAAACATATTTAAAGCATTATTCTGTATCAGTCATCTTCAAACGATTGATAGAAATTGAGCGATGATTTTAATTCGTTTAGTGCTAAATACATTTAGTGATTAGTGGTGCAAGTGAGCCTTAAACTGTTGGGCACGCCACAATTGCGGCGGTAAGTCCCCTCTTAGAGGAGTGGATAGAGAGGCGCCACGGCGTCCTCACCTTCCGCCTGACACAGGTTCTCACCGGGCATGGGTGCTTCGGTGGGTTCCTGTTCAGGATAAAGCGGGAGGAAACGCCCGGGTGTTTCCATTGCGAGGATCGTCTAGAAGACACGGTGGAGCATACGGTGGAGGTGTGCCCTGCCTGGGCGGAGCATCACCGTGTCCTCGTGGAGGCGATCGGCGGCGGCGACCTCTAGCGTCCGGCCCTGGTCCGAGCCATGGTACGGAGCCAGAGGGCATGGGAAGCCGTCACCTCCTTCTGCGAAGCAGTAATGCTTGCGAAGGAGGAGGCGGGGTGCGGGAGGTAGTGACAGTCTCTGCGTCTTCACGTCCCTAGCCGCAGCAGGAGGAGACGCCCCGGGGGTCGGGCGTCGATCGCAGACTCCCGGCCACCGTAGATGCGGGCTTGCGGGCGGCGAGCAATGGGGAGCTACCCATTGCTCGCCGCCCGCAAGCCGGTAAGGACCAGGCCAGTGTCAACGGCGCGTAGTGTTCCACGCGCGCCACAAAGAGATGTCAGCAAAACTGAAGGGGTCTGATAGGACCGATGCCTGCCAGGGTCGCGTGATTGTTCGAAACAAATATCGTGACCCTGGCACATGGGCAACTGAAGGAACACGGATGGGTTTTAGTCAGTAAAAGTCTGAAACACCCTCCCGCTCCGCCCAGAGCGGGAGAAGTCATATGATGATTTCCCATCCAAAAAAAAACCGGCCAAGTGCGAGTCGGACTCGCGCACCGAGGGTTCCGTCAAACCTGTAGGTATCCTTGGTTTATGCATAAGGTTTATATGTTTATGAAATTAAATGTTTTATTTTTATTTTTATATTTGAATTGATTGAATGATAGGTAAATTGCGGTTTACGATTTATGACGTATTAAAAAAAACTACTTACTGGATCTCGTACAAACCAATTTTCGGTGGAAGTTTACATGGTTATGTACATCATATATTTTTTTTAGTTTTATCATTCTTTCATTTTAGAAGTTACGGGGGGGAGACACACATTTTACCACTTTGGAAGCGTCTCTCGCGCAAACTATTTAGTAGAGAATAAAATGGTATTAGAAACCTCATAGATATCCCACACGTATGGGTTTGATAAAAAAATTTTTTTTGAGTTTCTGTTCTAAGTATGGGGAACCCCAAATTTTTTTGTGTTTTTTCTATTCTAGTGTGAAAATCTTTATGCGGTTTACAGAATACACCTACTTACCAAGTTTCAACAGCATAACTCTTATAGTTTCGGAGAAAAATGGCTGTGACATACAGACGGACAGACAGACGGAAATGATGAATCTATAAGGGTTCCGTTTTTTGCCATTTGGCAACGGAACCCTAATATAAAAGCCTTAAACTGTGATTTATTCGCCGTGAACCTTCTGCGTGTACTAACATAGTGCTCGTGTTCCATGACTGGTGAACGTCATACTCCGGCTGTTATCGTTAGCGGGTGAGCGCCGCCACCGCGAGCCGCCACCGCGCGCCGCCACCGCGAGCCGCCACCGCGCGACGCCACCGCGCGCCGCCGATGCGAAAACTTTCACTAATCATTGGCGCAAACTTAGAAGATTCCAATTAGTTGGCTCAGTGTGCTGCTTCTTTAGTTCATACTTATTTTAATTGCAGAGTATGATTTGATACCAAAAATAAAATGAGTTATTGTTAGACGTTTAGTTAATTTTACTAAGGTTAGAATTGTTTGGTGTATCTTAAAGAACCAACATCTATTTGGTAACATAATATATGCATAATAATTCAGTCGTAGTCGAAACTGTACGTTGTTTTTTTTAAGTAAAAAATTATAATGTTCGGTACAGTTTGTCTGAATGTATGTTAAACTGACGTCGCCCACGTGAAAGTTGGAAAATTAAATTATCCCACGGGAACGTACTACCAGGATAAAAGTACCTTAATTTTTTATCCAATCTGTTCAGTAGTTTTTGCGTGAAAGAGTAATAAACATCCATATTCACAAACTTTCACATTAACTTTATTTTATTTCTTTACTTTTATTAGTAGGATTAAGACAAACAGACAGAAATTCAAAAAAAATATTTTCGGCGTTACAATCGTTTCCAGATCTCACAAAAATTATTCACCAGCATAACGCAAAAACTACCGGACATATTTTGTCAATTTTTTTCTCTCTATAAAGTCTGTAAGTTATAAATTAATTACAAACTTAACCTTTTAATTTATTATCATCACCTTATGACGCTAAGTACGCTGTACCTTTATGAAGCTAAACATTAGAATCATGACATATAATAGGGTAGGTACTTTTAAGATGGGGTAATAGGGCCAGGTATCTACATTATTGTTGCTAGAACAAAACGTTCTTGAGAGGTCGTTTATAACTTTTTTAAACATTTTGAACTACGTTCATAGCTTTATTTTAAAAAAAAAGTTGTGGTGGGGCTCCGACGGAAGGCGAAATTAGGTACCTTCGACGCGGACAGAAAAAAACTGATGTACGCAAGTGTCTCGCCTACGGGCCAGGGGGGGAGGGAAATCGTGCACCTACCTCCTCGTGAAGCCGCTCGATCTTGCAGCAGAATCTTGGAGCTCCGGAGTCCTCGCAGTTCGGCCCACCACATGTCGGCAAAGTTCAGAGGCACAAACACAGCACTTCAGGTTCAACCGTTGAAGCCACAAATACACCACTAAAGAAACAGCGGGACTGCTATGAACTTATAATATTCATATTATATCGTTCTGCGATAAAATAGTACAGCGGGTAAAAAAAAACACAGCGTGAATGCGATCACAACGGAATCCATATTTGAACTGTCATAATGTCTTTTTCGAGCGAGCCATAAAGATGGCGACGCTCGTCAAGGAGGTGCACAATGCTGATTGGCGGGTAAAGGACTAGCTTGACATCTTGCGTAATAGTTTAACAAAATAAAATAGATGGCGCTAGCATTTCCTCCCCCTTTTAAAGGGTCACCTTTAAACCCAATCATAAAGTGTATAAAGAACTGCGAAAATATAATATTGAAACTGCGATTTATATAAGGTAAACTGCGACAACCCTAAACTAACTAACTGCTAGCACTTAAACTACTGTGGTTACAAAAAAAAAATAAAAAGATAACAATCTTATTGCGTAGGTAATGGGCACAAACGTACGACCGGACGCACGTATGTACCTTTAGCTGTTCTTACAGAAACTACACGCGTTATACTATCGTTGGAAGGAAGAACCTTCCTTCCTTCTCTTCTCCTTCCTTCTTCGCCACGATAATGGAGGTGAATTGTCAGTTATAATAACAACAACCGTGCCAGGCTTGATTGGCACAGACGGAGTATTCCATTTCTCTCGGGTTTGTAAACTATGTAAATATTCCATTCTCCATCTTTTCCAAAAAGGTTGCACTAATTTATCAAGCAGAGAATGTCTCTGAAGCAAGTTGAGATTATCTGATTCTACTTCAGGCGCGGGCAATGAGAGTAAAGGAGCGGTATGCAAAAAATGACCTGGCGTTAACGCGGTAGGTTCTGCGGGATCGGCACTCAGAACCGTAAGAGGCCGAGAATTTAACAAACACTCGATCTGAACGAGCACTGTAACTAGCTCTTCGTAAGAGAGAAGCAGTTGACCGATGACTTTGAAAAGGTGCGTCTTGACGACCTTCACCATACTCTCCCAACATCCGCCAAAATGTGGGGCGGCCGGACAGTTAAACTTCCATGTGATACGGTTTTCAGCAAGCTCTTCTTGGAAGCGAGAGCGGAACTCGACATTATTAAGAAATTTATATAAGCGCGTAAATAAGAATTAGCGCCTACAAAATTAGTGCCTCTGTCCGAGTGCATTACTTGGACAGGGCCCCTGCGAGACAAGAACCGCTTAAGTGTAGCTAAAAAACTGGCGGTGCTAAGATCAGTGGCTACTTCAATATGTAGCGCGCGAGTTGTGAGACAAGTGAACACGCAAAAATATGCTTTCAAAGCCTTTGCACCCCGACGGCGAATGGGAGTGTAAGATATAGGACCTGCGTAATCACAGCCCGTGTGAGTAAACGGCTTAATAACCTGACGCGTCCGACAGTCCGGCAAGTCAGCCATGAGCGGGAAGACGGGACACGGTCGAGCGCGGAAACAAATATTACAATCGTTAACTACCTTACGAATAGCACGACGAGCAGACAGTATCCAGTATTTCTGCCGTAAGAGTGACATGAGCTGTTCAGGCCCAGCGTGTAAATATTTCTTATGATAATATTCAATTAATAAGTTAACAAAAAAGTCATGGCTTGGCAGAAGTACCGGGTGCTGCTGTGAGTAACTTAGATCAGAATGGGTGAGGCGTCCACCAACTCTGATTAAATCGTTATGTAAAAACGGTCTTAATTTATTAAGAGATGATGAAACCTGCGTGTTCAGTTTTAAATTTAAAATTTCTTTATTGAAACGTTTATTTTGGATAAGTTTCAGCAATTTGTTTTCTGCAAAACAAATCAGCTGCGGTTATATGTACGGAATCGCGACGTGGTAACAAATTAGCGAATCTATAAATGTAAACAATCGTACGGAGTATTTTACTCCATGACGAAAGGCGGCAAAGAGTATCATAAACATAAGAATCGTCAGCGGGAATTAAAACAGCGTGAACGTGTTTCCTTTGTTCAGGTATCTCGTCCAACGTGAGTGGTTCCGTACCTTCAGTAATAGACCACTGCGACGGATGTAATGTTAGCCAGGGAGGCCCTTGGGACCACGGAGGGTGGTCTTTAGGATTAAAACGATAAAGAATTCTCTGATAACGTCGATCAGATTCGCGAATCATAATTTGTAAAAACATTTGTTAACAATCAGCGGTCATCGCTACAGAGTGTAGACGAAAATTTAAAATAATTTTGAATAAATCACCCTGTAGGTTGGGCCCACTGTGCAGCAAATCATTTAACGAAACACCGGACGATGTTTCGCAGCTGCCATCCAGCACGGGACGCAACCTAGACGAAGACTTGTCTGGGCGGAGAACCCCATGATGTGGGATTATATAAGTAGGGTACACATCTGCAGTTTCATGTGGAAGAACTGAGACGGGCGAGATATAACCTTTAGAAAGGTAATCATTTAAAACTTCGTCACAAGCGGCGCGTAGCTCAGGTGAAGCTTCAAGCTTCCTCTCTAAGCATAAAAAACGTCTACGAGCGATATTGAATGAGTCACCCAGTGTGAACACATCCTTATCAAACGGTAGACCCACGGTATAGCGACCAGTAACTGGGTCCCGTTGCGTAGTTGAATGATAAAAATATTCACATTCAGCATCAGCAGGATGCTGAACGGGCGGGCCAGGAACTTCTTCAAGTTCCCAGAAGCGGGAAATTAAATTGTTATCCATAGGCGAAGGGACTATGGCGCAGCACGATGTGACACATGCTGGGCGGTTACTGAGTGTAGGTACGACCCCCATGAGTACGTAGCCTAACACCGTATTGACAGCGGCGGGCACTGACGGGCCACCAGGAACCACGTCAGGCAAAAGTAAATGCGGAAACAGCGATGCTCCAATTAAAATATCAATTTTACTTGGAATAGCGAAACTATCATCAGTGAACTGAAGTTTATTCGAGTAAGGTAGGGCCTTAATATCAACAAAAGCGGAAGGTAAGTTGTCCGTAATTTGATCAACTACTAACGAGTCAATATCAAATCGGATATTTTTGTTAAAGCGTGAAAATATACGTTAATTTACTGTCCCGAACGACGTCTTCTCTGTGCCTCCAAAACCTTTTACAGTCGTAGACCGTGTATTGTTTTGACGTAAATGTAAACGTTCACAACATTCCCTAGTAATGAAGTGACTTTGCGAAGCGGAATCAAGCAAAATTCTTATTAAATGCTCACGCCCAGCACTATCGTACGCCACGACTTGAGCAGTCGCGAGCAAAACGGTAGTATGCGAATCACATTGCGGCGTCTCGCTGCAAGCGGCATTAGAGGAAACAGAACGCGGAGCGTCAACGGACATCGAACACAAAGCCACACCAGGCTGCGCGGCGGAGCGCACTGGCTCGGACGCGGGCACGGGTGCGAAAGGGACGACAGCAGCGTTCGCTTGCGTTGACGTCACCGGATCGGGCGCCTCGCGCTGCGACGTCGGTGTAGTTGAACTCGCCGCTTCCGCGGTCCGTGGGTTCGAATCCCGAGTAAAATGTAATAGTGAATGGTGACGTTGTTTACACGTTCTACAGCCAGATGCGGATTGACAACTCGATATTTTATGTTTAATACTTAAACAATTAACGCAACCGTTAATTTTCCTAACAACCTGTAAGCGTTCATACGGAGTTAATTTATGAAAATCAGGACATTTAAATAAGTGTTGATGTGTGACATTAGTACACAAACATTTATCTGTTGAATCAGATTCGACCGTGCTTACATACGCGTTATAACGCGGGGAGGACTGCGGTTTTTTACTATCATTAGAACTGCGGGAGCGATCAGCTGATTTTGCGGAATTATGTACTTGCGCGCCGGCTGTTAAAGCGTGAGTGCGGTACAATATTTTACTCTGTTTATTAACGAAATCGACTAAATCATTAAATAAAGGAATATCAGACTGATCCTGACTGTTTTCAAAGTTACGAACAGTTTCACTGTCTAACTTGGTAATAGCTATTTGTACGAAAATTAAATTCAATAAATCTGGAATCTTTAAATGTTGTTAGGCACGGACGGCGTTAACAAACTTATCATTAAAAATGTCCAAATTATCGGAAGTAACGGAAGTTAACGGTTTAAAGTCTATGATCTGTTTTAAATAAGTGGCCGCTAGTGTGCGTTTGTCTTCATATCTATTCACTAGCGTATTGAAAATGAGTTCGTAATTCTCAGCGGTAGGTACAATGCCGGCGCATGCGGCTAGCGCTTTACCGGTCAATTTGCCCTGTAAATAATGTAATTTTTGATGATCCGAGAGAGATGGATTATCATGAACAGCGGATTTATAATTTGAGTAAAACAATGGCCATGAACGAATGTCACCGTTAAAACTCATTAATTCAATCGGCGGTAACTTAATGATAGAAGATTTTTTTTTCTAAGATGGACGGAACGACGTCTGCATTGGTAGCAACCAAACGTTTTAAGCGACTATATAACTGTTCAAACGAAACCAGCGCCTTGTAGTCAGCGCGCGCGGTGGGGTCAGCTGTCAGTAGACAGTTATTATACTGATCCATAACTTCATGAAATTCGAAACGAATAGCGTCAATGTTTGAGCTAGCGTCCAGAAAGGCCTCTTTCGCATCATCTCCCGTGCCTATGTCTTTAGATAAATCGTAGGCAGACTGTAAACACTCGAATAAAGCATTCCGTTTGGCTTCCAACGCCAACAATGATAACTCCGTACTATTAGACTTAATAGCTTTCTTCATTATGAAATGAGAATTTTAAATTGAAGGTATACAAAATAATTTATTTGTGAGTTTGCGAATAATATAAAGTACAAGTGGGTACTTCTAAAAAAGGTAAATCTCAGCGATAATTATCGAAGTAGAACCTTATTTCGCGAATACCACTGAGAATATGAATATTACAGCGAATAATAAGATTAAATATTAGTATGATAGCGGGAAAAATAAGTATTTAGTGTTAAGCGGTAACAAAATGAAATAATTACCTTCGCGGTACGCAACGAGCGTAATGGCGTCGGTACGTTTTCTAGGCTAACGAAGACCTAAAAACGGCGGGTTTTAACACTAAATCTCCTATTAGGTGACCTAAAAGGGGCGGAAACTGTATCATTACGGTTCGAAGGACCACAATAATGGTGGGGCTCTGACGGAAGGGGAAATTAGGTACCTTCGACGCGGACAGAAAAAAACTGATGTACGCAAGTGTCTCGCCTACGGGCCAGGGGGTGAGGGAAATCGTGCACCTACCTCCTCGTGAAGCCACTCGATCTTCCAGCAGAATCTCGGAGCTCCGGAGTCCTCGCAGTTCGGCCCACCACGTGTCGGCAAAGTTCAGAGGCACAAACACAGCACTTCAGGTTCAACCGTCGAAGCCACAAATACACCACTAAAGGAACAGCGGGACTGCTATGAACTTATAATATTCATATTATATCGTTCTGCGATAAAATAGTACAGCGGGTAAAAAAAAACACAGCGCGAATGCGATCACAACGGAATCCATATTTGAACTGTCATAATGTCTTTTTCGAGCGAGCCATAAAGATGGCGACGCTCGTCAAGGAGGTGCACGATGCTGATTGGCGGGTAAAGGACTAGCTTGACATCTTGCGTAATAGTTTAACAAAATAAAATAGATGGCGCTAACAAATTGTTTGCCAGAAAACGGCCAATTTTTTCACAAAAAACAAAAATAAATATGATACCAATCTGTCCTGTTTCTTATAATGATAAAACGCTATCCGATCAAACAGAGGTGTAATAATTCCTTGAGAAATCAGAAATCACAAAAGACATGAGAGGAGTACACAATATACCAGTGCATGAGAAGAGTTGAATTAATTACTTCACTCTGGGCTGAATCGGGAACGAATATCGCAGATAGTTACAGGTTTAACCTTTTAAATGATTACCATCCTGTTAAGTATTTAAAGGCTATTTTAGTCACCTTTCAACAAAGCAAATAGCTTAGCGATTCGACGACTGTTTTGCAAACCTATGTTCGATTCCCAACAACTAATATATTTCGTGCTTCCGTTTTTTTTTTAACATTATTTTTGTTTGTAAAACATGCATAGTAAAACATAAAGTTTAGGCCTCTTCGAAGTTGCGAAGGATTCTTCATTAACCGTCACGTACCTACTGTTAATGTGTGTTGTAATCTACTGTTATAGTATATTTTTTTGTGATAGCTGTTCATCAGGAATAATCATACTTCGAAGAGGCCTAAACTTTATGTTTTACTATGCATGTTTTACAAACAAAAATAATGTTAAAAAAAACGGAAGCACGAAATATATTAGTTGTTGGGAATCGAACATAGGTTTGCAAAACAGTCGTCGAATCGCTAAGCTATTTGCTTTGTTGAAAGTTGACTAAAATAGCCTTTAAATACTTAACAGGATGGTAATCATTTAAAAGGTTAAACCTGTAACTATCTGCGATATTCGTTCCCGATTCAGCCCAGAGTGAAGAAATTAATTCAACTCTTCTCATGCACTGGTATATTGTGTACTCCTCTCATGTCTTTTGTGATTTCTGATTTCTCAAGGAATTATTACACCTCTGTTTGATCGGATAGCGTTTTATCATTATAAGAAACAGGACAGATTGGTATCATATTTATTTTTGTTTTTTGTGAAAAAATTGGCCGTTTTCTGGCAAACAATTTGTTAGCGCCATCTATTTTATTTTGTTAAACTATTACGCAAGATGTCAAGCTAGTCCTTTACCCGCCAATCAGCATCGTGCACCTCCTTGACGAGCGTCGCCATCTTTATGGCTCGCTCGAAAAAGACATTATGACAGTTCAAATATAGATTCCGTTGTGATCGCATTCGCGCTGTGTTTTTTTTTTACCCGCTGTACTATTTTATCGCAGAACGATATAATATGAATATTATAAGTTCATAGCAGTCCCGCTGTTCCTTTAGTGGTGTATTTGTGGCTTCGACGGTTGAACCTGAAGTGCTGTGTTTGTGCCTCTGAACTTTGCCGACACGTGGTGGGCCGAACTGCGAGGACTCCGGAGCTCCGAGATTCTGCTGGAAGATCGAGTGGCTTCACGAGGAGGTAGGTGCACGATTTCCCTCACCCCCTGGCCCGTAGGCGAGACACTTGCGTACATCAGTTTTTTTCTGTCCGCGTCGAAGGTACCTAATTTCCCCTTCCGTCAGAGCCCCACCATTATTGTGGTCCTTCGAACCGTAATGATACAGTTTCCGCCCCTTTTAGGTCACCTAATAGGAGATTTAGTGTTAAAACCCGCCGTTTTTAGGTCTTCGTTAGCCTAGAAAACGTACCGACGCCATTACGCTCGTTGCGTACCGCGAAGGTAATTATTTCATTTTGTTACCGCTTAACACTAAATACTTATTTTTCCCGCTATCATACTAATATTTAATCTTATTATTCGCTGTAATATTCATATTCTCAGTGGTATTCGCGAAATAAGGTTCTACTTCGATAATTATCGCTGAGATTTACCTTTTTTAGAAGTACCCACTTGCACTTTATATTATTCGCAAACTCACAAATAAATTATTTTGTATACCTTCAATTTAAAATTCTCATTTCATAATGAAGAAAGCTATTAAGTCTAATAGTACGGAGTTATCATTGTTGGCGTTGGAAGCCAAACGGAATGCTTTATTCGAGTGTTTACAGTCTGCCTACGATTTATCTAAAGACATAGGCACGGGAGATGATGCGAAAGAGGCCTTTCTGGACGCTAGCTCAAACATTGACGCTATTCGTTTCGAATTTCATGAAGTTATGGATCAGTATAATAACTGTCTACTGACAGCTGACCCCACCGCGCGCGCTGACTACAAGGCGCTGGTTTCGTTTGAACAGTTATATAGTCGCTTAAAACGTTTGGTTGCTACCAATGCAGACGTCGTTCCGTCCATCTTAGAAAAAAAATCTTCTATCATTAAGTTACCGCCGATTGAATTAATGAGTTTTAACGGTGACATTCGTTCATGGCCATTGTTTTACTCAAATTATAAATCCGCTGTTCATGATAATCCATCTCTCTCGGATCATCAAAAATTACATTATTTACAGGGCAAATTGACCGGTAAAGCGCTAGCCGCATGCGCCGGCATTGTACCTACCGCTGAGAATTACGAACTCATTTTCAATACGCTAGTGAATAGATATGAAGACAAACGCACACTAGCGGCCACTTATTTAAAACAGATCATAGACTTTAAACCGTTAACTTCCGTTACTTCCGATAATTTGGACATTTTTAATGATAAGTTTGTTAACGCCGTCCGTGCCTAACAACATTTAAAGATTCCAGATTTATTGAATTTAATTTTCGTACAAATAGCTATTACCAAGTTAGACAGTGAAACTGTTCGTAACTTTGAAAACAGTCAGGATCAGTCTGATATTCCTTTATTTAATGATTTAGTCGATTTCGTTAATAAACAGAGTAAAATATTGTACCGCACTCACGCTTTAACAGCCGGCGCGCAAGTACATAATTCCGCAAAATCAGCTGATCGCTCCCGCAGTTCTAATGATAGTAAAAAACCGCAGTCCTCCCCGCGTTATAACGCGTATGTAAGCACGGTCGAATCTGATTCAACAGATAAATGTTTGTGTACTAATGTCACACATCAACACTTATTTAAATGTCCTGATTTTCATAAATTAACTCCGTATGAACGCTTACAGGTTGTTAGGAAAATTAACGGTTGCGTTAATTGTTTAAGTATTAAACATAAAATATCGAGTTGTCAATCCGCATCTGGCTGTAGAACGTGTAAACAACGTCACCATTCACTATTACATTTTACTCGGGATTCGAACCCACGGACCGCGGAAGCGGCGAGTTCAACTACACCGACGTCGCAGCGCGAGGCGCCCGATCCGGTGACGTCAACGCAAGCGAACGCTGCTGTCGTCCCTTTCGCACCCGTGCCCGCGTCCGAGCCAGTGCGCTCCGCCGCGCAGCCTGGTGTGGCTTTGTGTTCGATGTCCGTTGACGCTCCGCGTTCTGTTTCCTCTAATGCCGCTTGCAGCGAGACGCCGCAATGTGATTCGCATACTACCGTTTTGCTCGCGACTGCTCAAGTCGTGGCGTACGATAGTGCTGGGCGTGAGCATTTAATAAGAATTTTGCTTGATTCCGCTTCGCAAAGTCACTTCATTACTAGGGAATGTTGTGAACGTTTACATTTACGTCAAAACAATACACGGTCTACGACTGTAAAAGGTTTTGGAGGCACAGAGAAGACGTCGTTCGGGACAGTAAATTAACGTATATTTTCACGCTTTAACAAAAATATCCGATTTGATATTGACTCGTTAGTAGTTGATCAAATTACGGACAACTTACCTTCCGCTTTTGTTGATATTAAGGCCCTACCTTACTCGAATAAACTTCAGTTCACTGATGATAGTTTCGCTATTCCAAGTAAAATTGATATTTTAATTGGAGCATCGCTGTTTCCGCATTTACTTTTGCCTGACGTGGTTCCTGGTGGCCCGTCAGTGCCCGCCGCTGTCAATACGGTGTTAGGCTACGTACTCATGGGGGTCGTACCTACACTCAGTAACCGCCCAGCATGTGTCACATCGTGCTGCGCCATAGTCCCTTCGCCTATGGATAACAATTTAATTTCCCGCTTCTGGGAACTTGAAGAAGTTCCTGGCCCGCCCGTTCAGCATCCTGCTGATGCTGAATGTGAATATTTTTATCATTCAACTACGCAACGGGACCCAGTTACTGGTCGCTATACCGTGGGTCTACCGTTTGATAAGGATGTGTTCACACTGGGTGACTCATTCAATATCGCTCGTAGACGTTTTTTATGCTTAGAGAGGAAGCTTGAAGCTTCACCTGAGCTACTCTTCGAAGTTGCGAAGGATTCTTCATTAACCGTCACGTACCTACTGTTAATGTGTGTTGTAATCTACTGTTATAGTATATTTTTTTGTGATAGCTGTTCATCAGGAATGATTATTCCTGATGAACAGCTATCACAAAAAAACGATGATTAGTAAGAATGTATCAGTCAGTGTGCCAGTGTCGTGTATTAGGTAGTAGGTATACGCGGGAACGCAGTCGATCCTGCGTTTACCTACTACGTAATTACTACTGAGAGTTGTGGGTTAAGAACTACTTACTGCTCCCATGTCATCAGTTCTGACTGTCTTCATATTTTGGCTGCTGAAACCAAAATTGCAAACGTAGTGTTTATTGACGTGTAGAAGTGATAGGACGAAGGTTTGTGTATTTCTGTAAGTAGGTACTTACAGAAATAAAATCATTTATCATTTATAGTGTACAAAAAGTTTAATAATTTGTAGGTGTTATTAAAATGAATTGTTGTGTCGAATGTGAACGAAGTGACGGGCAGAAGCTAGTATAATATAATGAATATAAGTATAGGTATGTGTATATACGTTCAGAATGTATTTGGCATCGAACTGTCGGAACACATCAGCGCCACATGACACATTTCCGAGCAAACTATCAGCAAAGCGCGAGTCACGATATAAAACGAACGGCACATAAAGTTTGCACAAGTAGTCCCCGTGGCACGAGGCGATGAGGTAACGTTAACGCGCACGTTAGCACTCGCAACGTCCTGATAGTAATTATCGCTGAGGGAATGTATTGTTCTTGCAGTCGATCATTATGAGTACCCAGAATAACTTCGTCATACAAGAGCAAAGAACAATAGGAGTTCATGATTGAAATACCAAAAAAGAACTGAATTTTAGAATATTTTATCAATATTTCAGAAAGATAGTTTCCTACTAAATATTTCGGTGAGTCTAGGTATCACAAGCATTAGGACACAGCATCAATTCATTATTTTCGGACAAATACTTCATATGAAAATAAACAACACACGAACAGAATACTTTGCCATCACTCACTGACATATCGGAAACACATTAAACCCGAGTCCATCCCGAGGACAGCCGAACACATTCGAATGTAGCGCGCTCATAAAATGCACGTCGTATATGGCAAAAACGCGGCTTTCTGGCACATTGTGAATAATTCAGATGACAAACGGCGATGTTACCCGCGCCAGCAGAGTGCCGGCTGGAGCTGGCCCACACGCGCCGAATGAAAAATGAAATAGACACTAATTCTAGGAGTGAGAGGGTTAGGTGATCTATAATGAGAGAGCAACTAGTGATCATATTCAGTATCTTTTTGTGCGAGTAACTACTTTTTGCACATTAACTAAGAACTAAAATAGTGCAGGAATTGGGACATGCTTTGTGTACGTTTATTAAATATTACAGCTATGTTTGTACTTCTAGATACAATATGAACCGGAATCAAGAAGTCTGGCTGCACTCCTGATAATACAGTTAGTTAGCAAACCGAGCACTACGGACGCTTCCGCGCGGGCACGGCTGTGACAGCTGACAGCTGTCATGTACACCTGTTACAGGGAACTGACTGCACTGACTAGCTGGTCAAGTTTGTAAGCCCCAGAATTAGTCTTAGATAATAACTTCACGCCTTCATTACTAGAAAGGTTAAGCAGTGGTATAAAGAACACCCACAATTTGCCACTAATTTAAGTCGCATGTAATGCGGGAACTTCCTATTGGATAAAGTCTGAATTTTATATTGCCCGACCTGCAGCTCGAATCCAAACCTCCTTGATCAGTAGTCTATACTACAACCACTAGACCAATAAAAGCTCTGTTATAGATAATAGACCATAAATGATCCTGTACCGTGAATGATGTATTAACAATAAAGTAACCATTAACACTTTGTCCGAAAGTCATCTTGTTCGATACTGCTCATAAGCGCGTTGTTTATGAGCCCATAGATCCCGGCGGGCGCCGCAATAACGCACAATCGTGGCCATATTGTCGTGATTGGCGTCCGACAGTTTGTGGACCATTACCGAGATATTAGTGCACGCGTGGCTGGCCCCCGCTCATGGGCCCCGCTTACGGGGCCCCTCGACGCCATTATAACTTTCACGGGAAGGGAGCGGAACTCATCAAAAGCGAGGTTGAGGGTTTGAAGGACTGTTTCAAAATGATCACAATGATAATACACGTTTTAAGAGGGTTTTGAATGGATCTAGCCACAAGGAGTTATTTTAATAATTTTAGGCGAGTTATGAACAAAATATGTTTATAGCTCGCCCAAACTTATTCATTTAGTGTACGTATTTGCGTACATACGTATTAAATTATTTTTGTGATTCGAACAAATATTCACTATGAAATTGAAAACGTTTTTATTAGCAGAGTCGGTCGCTACCAGCCCGGAAATTGAACTCCTGCTCAATAAAAATGGCGATAGAACTGCTTCCTTCGCGAATCGAGCTATAAAATTCAACGTTATCATTTTAACATTAAATTGAAGTAAGTTCAACATTACTCGTTTGCCCTATCTTCTATCTGTTGGGAATAAAAGTGTAAAAATATAACATTGTAAGTATTATTGACACTAGATATTTATTGTTTGGATATAACATCATTTCATTTTATCAAATTCTTTGGTAAACATTCAGTACGTCATATTGAAACAAGTTTCCAGGGAAACCAGCTGCGAATGAATTTCATCATTTATTGTAATGTTGTAAGTGTCACAGTATTTGGGCTAGTGTTCACAAAGTACAGGCACCGTGGGTCCCGCGGGACTCGTACATAACCCGGGAACAAACTCGGCTGATGGCGGCCACTGTATCGAAAAACTTACAGAAGATCCACTCCTTACAGTCTTTCCAACAAGTGGTCAACAGCTCTGGCGTCTATGTCCTGCAGTACTGCCATAACCATAGCTAGTGGGGCAAGGATGATATTGACATGACAATGGGAGCGACCTTGGTGGACTTGTTAAAGCTGTCACAGAAATTGTTTTGATATAACCAGACGTTGGGGATAGTTCCGATTTTAGCCAAACGAGAAAATAACCTTAACCTAGAATTGTATATTATATACTCACGCAATACAGAACACGCAACATTTAAAATCAAATCAGTGAAATGAACATCAGTCAGTCATGAACGTGAGATTGAACTATCGTGCATCATCGTGTGTCATAAGTCCTTATACATTACTAGCTTTTGCCCGCGGCTTCGCCCGCGTAGATGTCGGAAATTATCGCAAGAGGACGTATAACCGCGGTAAGAATGTATTAATCCATGTTATACATACATAAAATTACGCCTTTTTCCCATGGGGGTAGGCAGAAACTACGGAACGCCACCTGCTACGATCCTTACATATCTTGTGTGTTTGATGTACTTAAAATAAAACTAATAGTATTCAGAGTAAGAAGACTGCGACATAGGGCTGGATTGAATTGAATATAAGTCTCCCTGGTTTTTCTTAACGCTCCTGAATAGGAGCGTTAAGAAAAAGAGAAAACCACCAACCAACACCACCAACCACCACCAACCACCACCAATTACCTATATAAACACTCAGTTATTTACCAGACACCAAATTAAACATAGTTATAAGAATAGCACTTTTGCCAGTGGCTTCGCCCGTATAGCTTTCGGAAAATATTACTCGGAAACCTACTACCGGGATAAAGTATCCTATGTATATGGTAAGTATCCAGGATAACCACAAATCCAAATCCATCCAAAAATCTAAACATCTAAGCTATATTTCGCGGTCTCTTACTTGGAATAATACAATTAGGTTTATTTTGAGTACTTCGAACACACATGATATTCGCATTTACTATGAAACCAAAGTAATATGAATTACAATATTACAATCCTATTAATCCTGCACTACCCGACCGCTACCAACCGGGACGGCCGGACGCGGGAAGGCCCGCTACCCGCTCTGCGGCGATTTTATTATAATCTCTGATATCTTCTAAAATATTAATTTTAATGATATACTGTAATGGCAATTTTGATCTACATGAAATGCACAATTTATTTAAGGTACTTAATTGCATAAGGATTAATGCTGTATTGCTTAAAATCGCATCCATAAATAAGCCATTATTTCTCGTAAAAAGTAAAGGATAAAAATGGTTATTATGGGTTATCCCTAAGAGTTAGACATATAGCATTGCGGATTTTTTTGTAGAACTTTTAAAAGTGTACAATACTGTAGTACATTATTTTGAGCTATTTCGTAGGGTTCAGCCAGCGTTCGCAATGTAAGCGCAAAAAAATGTGTTTATTTATGACATCACATTAGAAACCTCTAAAATTATCAGCGTTTCTTTACTGTATTATGCATGTTATATACATATAAACCTTCCTCTTATTTACTCTATCTATTAAAAAAACCTGCATCCGTAGTTCCGTAATCCGTAGTTTTAAAGATATAAGCATACAATATCTGGATGACCGAGCTTCGCTCGGTATTTTTTGTTCAAAATAATAAGTTTATGTTCAAGTTGATTATCGATAAAGTTGGTCATTGAAAACATGAATAAACCGACATTTTATAAAAATGAATCCTAGCTAGATCGATTTATCACCCCCGAAACCCCCTGTATACTAAATTTCATGAAAATCGTTGGAGCCGTTTCCAAGATTCAGATTATATATATATATATATATATATATATATATATATATATATATATACAAGAATTGCTCGTTTAAAGATATAAGATAAGATATCTGGTTGACCGAGCTTTGCTCGGTATTTTTGGTAAATTGTGTTCAAAGTAATAAGTTTATGTTCAAGTTGATTATCGATAAAGTTGGTCATTGAAAACATGAATAAAACGACATTGTATAAAAATGAATCCTAGCTAGATCGATTTATCGCCCCCGAAACCCCTTGTATACTAAATTTCATGAAAATCGTTGGAGCTGTTTCGGAGATTCCGATTATATATATATATATATACAAGAATTGCTCGTTTAAAGGTATAAGATAGGGACAAACAGACAGACAGCGAAGTGACTTTATCTATATCTATACATATAATAAAACAGTAAAAAACTGTGTCTGTACATTGAATATATTTAAAAAAAAATAATTGAGGGGGTTTAGAAACAGTAATAGAGCACGAAACCAAAAAAAAAATGTGTCTGTTTGTCTGTTTGTTTGTACACGCTAATCTTCGGAACTACTGGACGGATTTGAATGATTTTTTATTTGTTGTATAGGTATTAAGTCTGGGCAGCATATAGGCTATTATTTATCTTGGAAACTTGAACACCTGATGCAGAACCGCAACAGACCAGCTAAACTATAAGAGATACAAAAATGGTACCACAGCAAAAATTGTTGCACGTGATGAGCATTTTCTGCTAAGAGAATAAATTTGAAGATCTGGAACAGGTGATGTGGAACTCCAACAGCACAGCTACACTATTACATATATAGGAATGACGTCTTAGCAACAGTTGTTCAGCTTGATGAGCACTCTCGGTTGTCGTATAAAATTTGAAGATTGGAACAGCTGATGTGGAACTCTAAGAGCCAAGCTACACTATAACATATATAGGAATGACGTCTTAGCAAGAGTTGTTCAACCTGATAAGCACTCTTTGTTGACGTATAAAGATTGTAGATCTGGAACACCTGATGTGGAAATCAAAGCTATCACTATTTTCACTGTATAATTATAAAATAACATAAGCTGGGAGTACCTCCACGCGGCGAAGGCGGTAACAGTTTAGGACTGATTTTCGATGAAAATTCTATGAATCATTGAAAATTTGACTCTACTGGCTAAAACTCTCATTTATTATTTTATTTTATCAAAGAAATATGCCTTCGGGCTTATGGTATTTGAGTGTTTAATTTCCTTTTCCATTTATCTTCGTGACACGGTAGCCTACCCGGTAACGCAGGGGAGCAGTTATTTAGATTTTAATTGATCAGGTATCTTCAGAATAAAACTATAACCATGCCTAGAAAGAGGTCAAATCTTTTCCAACGTTCCAAAGGAGCTAAAAGATTGAGGATCATAAGATCCCAAGAATCTACCGAAGAGCGTCAGGATAGACTTGATGCTGTTCGAGAACATCAGGCTGCAACTCGCTCCGTAGAAACATCTTCGGATCGCGAAGCTCGCTTGCGTTCTCAGCGTATCTACGCATCTGCTGCTAGGTCTCTAGAGACAAGTGCGGAACATGATGCGCGACTGTCCGCTGATCGTGAACGTCACGCATTGTCTCTTGAGTCGGAGACGTTCACTGATAGAGAATTGCGCTTGAGTTCTCAGCGTATCTACGCATCTGCTGCTAGGTCTCTAGAGACAAGTGCGGAACATGATGCGCGACTGTCCGCTGATCGTGAAGGTCACGCATTGTGTCTCGAGTTGGAGACGTTCACTGATAGAGAATTGCGCTTGAGTTCTCAGCGTATCTACGCATCTGCTGCTAGGTCTCTAGAGACAAGTGCGGAACATGATGCGCGACTGTCCGCTGATCGTGAACGTCACGTATTGTCTCTCGAGTCGGAGACGTTCACTGATAGAGAATTGCGCTTGAGTTCGCAGTGAATTCGCACATCTACTAACAGGTCTTTCGAAGCGAGTGATGAACGTGATGCGCGACTAACTGCTGAGCGAGATTATCATACATTGTTTAGTTAGAAAGTGAGAGAGAAAGAATTGCTGGATTACGGCATGAAGAGACAGAAGAAGAGCGCAACGAACGTTTGAATTCTGATCGCCTTCGACATTTTCTGAACAGAATGTAGATATCATCTGAAGAATCGGACGTGTCTCAAGATATCGCCGTAGGGCATGGCGACCTTCCTTGGGTTGATAAGGAACGGAGTGCATTTACGTTCACTCCTATGATTGACTACGCCACATATTCCGCCATCGGAGGTGTGGTTCAAAATTGTACATTTTGTGAAGCTGTTAAATGGCAAAAAGAAACAAACGGTATGTGTTGCTCAGGTGGTAAAGTACATATTAAAATATTACAAAATCCTCCAGAAATATTAAGATCACTGCTAATCGGTGACCATCCACAGTCAACACATTTCTTGGACAACCTATTGACATACAAAAATGAAAGATCTGGAACGACTCCAATCGTCTCGCTCATCCCGTTGTTTTCCCGTCCCCGGGCCTTAGAATTCTACATCAGACGTTTCAGATCTTCGATTTTGACGATCCCGTTGTCGCTGGCATAAGCAACAGGATCCGCGTACGAAGTCGCGGGTAGAAGCTAGTTTTATAATATGTAATGTTAAGATAAAGATGATATGAAGTAGACCTTCTGTTCATTTTCCGTTTGTGTGTACTTGCGCACTTAGTCGACGGCGACGCACGCATGCACGTAATAAAAACACGGCGCAATTTTTTCGGACACTGGATTTGCATCTCTCGGTATTGATCCGAACGTCGAGAATCCAACAGAATTCAACTCAGCGCGTACAAAATCAAACAATGCGTTTAACTGTTCGAATTTAAACTCTCGGCGCTAAATAGTGCGTTATAGATCCAGTTTGCGACAGAAATCCGCCGCGATTTTATTGCGTCGAGAATTAGAGACTTAGTGAGTTGTTCCCCAGCGCAGGATTACCAGCTTACTGTGCTTCTGATCGCTAACTAATGGCTTTTTACGATTTATACCGACATTCAGAGCGCACCAAACAAAGCGACGCTAACTCTCGTGTTTGTAAGATAAAGAGCCCCCGGGCGTTACACTCGTCAAAGGCAACTCTCTCGAAAATGTCTGTAAACCTCTGCTTTATGTAGCTTAAAAACTTGACAATCTCCGCTAGGTAAACAAGATTGGAATTCAATTGTATCACTATAAGTAAAGTTTACAATTGAATTTATTTAAATGCGAATGCTACACGTAAACGTGCACGACGCGCCGACGCGGACGTGGTAACATTAATAAAACAACTATTTGGATTGCACGTCGTACTGCAATCTATTCGCTTCTACAGATCTGAAACGAAAACCGCTAAGCGATTAGTCACTAGTCCAGGTATTACACCGCACACACACACACACACCTACACCGACACAGATAGTCTCATCGCTATGCACATACACACAAAACATGCCACGGGAAGATTTACGCGCGCAAACGACAAACCTTTGTGTAGAATTCAATTATAGGGCAAAAAGTGTGGCGGGACGCTCCGCAATGCATTCCCGATGAATTCGATACGCGCCGGTACCGAGACCGGAACCGATACCGGAGCTTTGTGATTCTTTGCGTACCACTCGGGACTAGTGTAAAATGGTGTTTGTATTGGTGGTTTTATTTTGTCACTGAAAGAAGTTTATTTTGTGCATGTTTTTTTCTTACTTAAAACATTAAATATGTTAAAAAACCCTGAGACAAACAAAAACCTCTAAAAAGTGTAATATTAATATGTATCGGCCCTGAAAGTTTCTGAAGTTGTAGGTAATATATTGATTACAGCATTGTCACGTCGGGTACGGCTAGTGGAAATGTTATGCTTTCTACAATAGCATATTCCATTATTGCTGGTCCTCGTCTGGCGTTTGTATAATACATTGACCGTCTCCGTAGCACTCCGCCGCGACCTCTCTATCTTCAAGGCACTGCTTAGCGTTGACAGTTGAAACCAAAATGATGCTTTTTGACGCGCTAGGATGCACTTTGTTGGATTCTGAATGCTCAGTTCAACACCGAGAGTTCATAATCCAGAGGATGATAAATCCCGGCGGCGGCGGATTTTTTTACATCCGTACATCATCATCTCCCTATATTGTTCCCACTGCTGGGACACAGGCCTCATTTCGGTGAGAGGGAGTGGGCCGTAATCTACCACACGGTACATCCGCACGAACGTGGTTTAAGAGTAATTAGTAGTAAGTAAGTTAGTATGTATCGCAATGAACGATAAAAAGTAATTCGATATAACATTGTTTTTGACATCCAATAGCTGTCGTTAATAACATGAACTTAGGTACCAAGCACGTATAACCAGAATTTAATATAAGTTGGAAGTGGTACTGCGTGACTTGTGAGCCACACGTCTCACATCAACAAACACCTCCAGTACAAACTGAAGAACAAAGTTTACGCGCGGATTGTGCGGAGAACACTTTACAAGGAGGTTACCTTCCTAAGTTGTGCTTAGATTTGTGTACAACAGCCTGAAGTACATGTAAACTAGGATCTCTGAGACGTGACAAAGTTGTACTTTGAGCATATTGATTGATGATTATTAAATGCTGCAGCATGCCTTCTTGATATCCTTTTTTGAACGAACTTCATCAACGTAGCTTTCGGTTGAAGTAACATTGTAGCGTTACGTAATGATTTCTGGCTTCTTATATACCCAACAAAAACATAAATGTGAAATGAGAGCCAAGTTCAATATTATGATATTTGTCTTGGTTGTTGACTTCAACGACAAAAGAAGTGAGATCTAAATGGGTGCCAAGTTCAACGGTCAGTCCTGACTTGGCTAGTTCTCATATACGAATTATTATGTTCGATGGCTAGTTTCTACCAGCAAGCCAAATTTTCCGAATAATAAAATAAGAACCGACAAGTAACAGGTTTAAAACTTGCGAAGGCTATAATATAATTCCTATATGAAAACTAGCCAAGTCAGGACTGACCATTGAACTTGGCACCCATTTAGATCTCACTTCTTTTGTCGTTGAAGTCAACAACCAAGACAAATATCATAATATTGAACTTGGCTCTCATTTCACATTTATGTTTTTGATGGGATATCATTACTTTTTGTACTTAAATTATTAGTAGGTACTTATTTATATCGAAATTAATACCAAATGGTTTTGTTAAACTACCGTATTTTCCTACGTTTACAGGGTATAATTGTCTTTTTTGTGTTATTTTCTATATTTTCTTGTCTCTTTGAAATGTTGGAGTGAATTGCCAATTCAGTATCCGGTTTTTTTTTACGCGTTTTCTGTTTATACTTAAATTGGCCAAGTCGGGGCGGTATAACACGCGCAGACGATTGTACTCTACAAGAGAGCTCACTTATAACTATTATAACTATACTAAAATTATTATTCTTTTTTATTCAAACTATACCATACGTACTCACTAAAAGTATTGTAATAATAATTTAATCCCAAATATATAAGTTTTTTTTTTAAGAAAACCTATGAATTTCGTAGCATAAATCGCAACCTTATAGGTTAGAAATCAAGAGACAACCGGACAGCTTTTTTTTTTTTTGTAGCGCATCTCGTAGTTAACCTGAAAGATTTTTACTACTCAAACGGATGGTAGCCCGGCGAATTCTAAAAAGTTACCTTTTTAGGCCTCCAGCCGGGGCTTATTATACTTAAAAACTAAAGCGAAAGCTCTAAGGGTTACCCCGAGGGGGGTACGAACTTCGGCTTAGGCAATCACTGGTGGGGGGGTGGGACTGGCTGGATCTGGGTTAAATTATTTAGGGACTAATTTAAAGCTAAAGGCTCAGCATCGCGGGCTGGCTCTTGCAAGGGTCGGGAGGGACTATTAAGTCGGGGTCGCGACGACGGACCTCGGCGGCGAGGTCGGTACGGTTTGTGTCTGTGTAGTTTGCTCACTGTACTGGTCTCTTTTCGACTCTCCTGGAGGAGAGTAGTGGGATCGTCAGGATCGGATAGACAACCGGACAGCAAGACGGCACTCTCGGCTGCCACTCGCTCGGAGACGTTCGTGTCATCGAGACACCGCTCCCACCTCGCTGCTCCGGCGTCATACCGCGTGCCGTGTACCGAAATGCCTATTATTTAATTATATATAAATATAATGATCTTATACTTTTGATGTCCGCTAAATATTGAAACAATAATTATTAATACTAAATCCCCCAGTTAATAACGTAATACATACGAAAGTCAACTATACTCTAAGTTATAAGTACTAATTCGGAAATATTTGAATAAAAAAAAATAAGAGTGGTAATCAACTCGTTTTATATTCACGTGAAGACCTTAAAATCCACATAAAGACCGGCTGTCATAAGTTTTGATTGCTGATTAAGTGAAAAATTATAATAAAATGATAAAAATTTACCAGTTTCTGATTTATTCCTTTGTATTCACCTAATTACCAATCTGCATGCCAAATTTGAACTTTCTAGGTCATCTGGAACTGGGTTAGAGTTTTGATCTATAGGTCGGTCAGTGATAAAAATGATGATTTTTGGACGTTAATATCTAAATAACCGTTTGAGATGTGCTTATGAAATTTAGACCACGTATGTATCTTGCAAGTTTCAATATATGAGCCAAATTTGACATGTCTATGTGAAATAGTTTGTGAGTTATGAGGGGGTCAAAAGTGGCTCCAAATGGTTCGAGTAATATTACACACGGTGCTGCTCGCCAGTTCTGTTATTTGAACTTGGCTTGACACGCTACCGCGTGTCTAGATATCTAATAGAAAGAGACAAAGATAAATTGAGATAACTTGGCTTTCGAGGGCGCTGAAGTCAATAGTGAATTAGTTAGGTCAAAATAAAAATCTAAGATGGCAACTGCGAAAATTTTCATCATGGGTGTCGTTTTCATGGGTTTTGAGTGTGCTGTAGCTGATAATGAGGTAAAAATAAAGGTTTTGCGCCTGTAAAATATACAGATCTATCTTAAAATTAAAGGTGGTTGAATATTACATTGCGATATTAGTGCGTTATGATGGTTATAACATGCAAGGCGGAATTTCAGCCCGAGCCGAAGGCGAGGGTGTAATTGAGCCGAGCATGTTATAACCAATACGCACGTATATCGGTACGACATTTTTTAACACATTTGCGAGGAAACTAAAAAAAAATATAATCTATACTAATATTATAAAGGGGTAACAATTGTTTGTAAGTTTGTATGTTTGTGAGTTTGTATGTAGGGGGTAATCTCCGGAAGTAACGAACCAATTTTAAAAATTGTTTCACTGGTAGAAAGCTACATTATTCGTGAGTGCTATAGGCTATAAATTATAAAGATATCATGCATATTAGCCGAACTATCTCAATTTTTGTCTAGCCAGGCGGAAAAAAATTGCTCTTACATCAGAGTTATTTGCATGCGCTGCCTTAACAGTTGTATATAATTCAAAACAATGTATGACAACCTGGTACGCTTTGAATAGTTCTACAAAAGAGTCCGCGACACCATATTTCTATCTATACTAATATTATAAAGAGGTAACATTTGTTTGTAAGTTTGTAAGTTTGTATGTTTGTAAGTTTGTATGTAGGGGGTAATCTCCGGAAGTAATGAACCAATTTTAAAAATTGTTTCACTGGTAGAAAGCTACATTATTCGTGAGAGCTATAGGCTATAAATTATAAAGATATCATGCATATTAGCCGAACTATCTCAATTTTTGTCTAGCCAGGCGGAAAAAAATTGCTCTTACATCAGAGTTATTTGCATGCGCTGCCTTAACAGTTGTATATAATTCAAAACAATGTATGACAACCTGGTACGCTTTGAATAGTTTTACAAAAGAGTCCGCGACACCATATTTCTATCTTTTATATTTTAGCAGATATAGTAGCTTTTATGTGTTAAAAAGAAGTATTTTTCGACGTACTTACCTTTGGACGATTTTTTACACAACAAAATATTAAACCTTATCGAAAAAAATATTATTATGATCATAAGAACATCACAGAGATACGATTTGCCCGAAACAGTATGTCAATTGGTTAAATAGTTTCGAAGATAATATAAAATTACTAAATCGCAAAATGCCGCCGTCCATTCACGAACCGCATTAGAACATGCTTTGTACGGACGTTTTATCCATTTACCTATAGATGACAAGCTTTTGATGCTATTATTGACAGTGTTATAAATAATAGGGGTAAAATAATTTTTCTAGATGCCCCAGGAGGCACTGGTAAAACGTTCCTTGCAAATTTGGTATTGGCAATAGTCAGACAATCCGGAAAAAACCGGCTAGCTGTTGCCTCTTCAGGGATCGCCACACTCTACCTTTAAGCTACCACTGACAGTATCATTGGAACAACACTCAGTATGCTCCATACGTAAAAATGGACCACTCGGGAAACTGTTACAAGAGACATCTTTAATTATTTGGGACGAATGTACCATAAGTCATAGAGCTCATGTTGAAGCAGCAAACCGAACGCTCAAGGACCTCAGAAACTCAGATGCTATTATGGGTGGTGTTACTTTCGTTTTTGCGGGTGATTTTCAGCAAACACTGCCTGTAATAACAAAAGGAACACGCGCCGATGTTATCAGGGCATGCTTAAAATCATCTTACTTATGGAGTTTCGTTGAAACTCTCAATTGACGAACAAACATGAGAGCTCATTTGAGCGACAACTACGATAGCGACTTTCCGCATCAACTACTGAATCTTGGTGAAGGAAAAATTTGCTGTCCTAGCACCAACAGTACTAGCGATGACATTAAACTTGACGATTGATTAGGTCACATATTACATAGGTTAGAACATCGGATAGACGCTATTTATCCCAGTCTTGAAAATTTATTGGAAAGAGAATATCATTGGCTTTGTTCCAGGGCAATAGTGTCTCCTAGAAACGATACAGTGAATGAGATAAATAAACTGATCCCATCAAAAACATAAATGTGAAATGAGAGCCAAGTTCAATATTATGATATTTGTCTTGGTTGTTGACTTCAACGACAAAAGAAGTGAGATCTAAATGGGTGCCAAGTTCAATGGAACTGATCGCCGCCGCACGACTCCAGCTAGTGAGCAGCGCGCTGTTGCTATTCAAATTTCGAACTAATCGCCGCGCGGCGCCAGTCAGTAGACAGCGCTAGCGCGCTGTTAAAATGGCGGGAAAGCAATAGTGTGCATTCACAGATTGAGTTTATTTAAAACTAGCTTCTACCCGCGACTTCGTACGCGGATCCTGTTGCTTATGCCAGCGACAACGGGATCGTCAAAATCGAAGATCTGAAACGTCTGATGTAGAATTCTAAGGCCCGGGGACGGGAAAACAACGGGATGAGCGAGACGATTGGAGTCGTTCCAGATCTTTCATTTTTGTATGTCAATAGGTTGTCCAAGAAATGTGTTGACTGTGGATGGTCACCGATTAGCAGTGATCTTAATATTTCTGGAGGATTTTGTAATATTTTAATATGTACTTTACCACCTGAGCAACACATACCGTTTGTTTCTTTTTGCCATTTAACAGCTTCACAAAATGTACAATTTTGAACCACACCTCCGATGGTGGAATATGTGGCGTAGTCAATCATAGGAGTGAACGTAAATGCACTCCGTTCCTTATCAACCCAAGGAAGGTCGCCATGCCCTACGGCGATATCTTGAGACACGTCCGATTCTTCAGATGATATCGACATTCTGTTCAGAGAATGTCGAAGGCGATCAGAATTCAAACGTTCGTTGCGCTCTTCTTCTGTCTCTTCATGCCGTACTCCAGCAATTCTTTCTCTCTCACTTTCTAACTAAACAATGTATGATAATCTCGATCAGCAGTTAGTCGCGCATCACGTTCATTACTCGCTTCGAAAGACCTGTTAGTAGATGTGCGAATTCACTGAGAACTCAAGCGCAATTCTCTATCAGTGAACGTCTCCGACTCGAGAGACAATGCGTGACGTTCACGATCAGCGGACAGTCGCGCATCATGTTCCGCACTTGTCTCTAGAGACCTAGCAGCAGATGCGTAGATACGCTGAGAACTCAAGCGCAATTCTCTATCAGTGAACGTCTCCAACTCGAGACACAATGCGTGACCTTCACGATCAGCGGACAGTCGCGCATCATGTTCCGCACTTGTCTCTAGAGACCTAGCAGCAGATGCGTAGATACGCTGAGAACTCAAGCGCAATTCTCTATCAGTGAACGTCTCCGACTCGAGAGACAATGCGTGACGTTCACGATCAGCGGACAGTCGCGCATCATGTTCCGCACTTGTCTCTAGAGACCTAGCAGCAGATGCGTAGATACGCTGAGAACGCAAGCGAGCTTCGCGATCCGAAGATGTTTCTACGGAGCGAGTTGCAGCCTGATGTTCTCGAACAGCATCAAGTCTATCCTGACGCTCTTCGGTAGATTCTTGGGATCTTATGATCCTCAATCTTTTAGCTCCTTTGGAACGTTGGAAAAGATTTGTCCTCTTTCTAGGCATGGTTATAGTTTTATTCTGAAGATACCTGATCAATTAAAATCTAAATAACTGCTCCCCTGCGTTACCGGGTAGGCTACCGTGTCACGAAGATAAATGGAAAAGGAAATTAAACACTCAAATACCATAAGCCCGAAGGCATATTTCTTTGATAAAATAAAATAATAAATGAGAGTTTTAGCCAGTAGAGTCAAATTTTCAATGATTCATAGAATTTTCATCGAAAATCAGTCCTAAACTGTTACCGCCTTCGCCGCGTGGAGGTACTCCCAGCTTATGTTATTTTATAATTATACAGTGAAAATAGTGATAGCTTTGATTTCCACATCAGGTGTTCCAGATCTACAATCTTTATACGTCAACAAAGAGTGCTTATCAGGTTGAACAACTCTTGCTAAGACGTCATTCCTATATATGTTATAGTGTAGCTTGGCTCTTAGAGTTCCACATCAGCTGTTCCAATCTTCAAATTTTATACGACAACCGAGAGTGCTCATCAAGCTGAACAACTGTTGCTAAGACGTCATTCCTATATATGTAATAGTGTAGCTGTGCTGTTGGAGTTCCACATCACCTGTTCCAGATCTTCAAATTTATTCTCTTAGCAGAAAATGCTCATCACGTGAAACAATTTTTGCTGTGGTACCATTTTTGTATCTCTTATAGTTTAGCTGGTCTGTTGCGGTTCTGCATCAGGTGTTCAAGTTTCCAAGATAAATTATAGCCTATATGTTGCCCAGACTTAATACCTATACAACAAATAAAAAATCATTCAAATCCGTCCAGTAGTTCCGAAGATTAGCGTGTACAAACAAACAGATAAACAGACACATTTTTTTTTTGGTTTCGTGCTCTATTACTGTTTCTAAACCCCCCTCAATTTTTTTTTTTTTTAATATATTCAATGGACAGACACAGTTTTTTACTGTTTTATTATATGTATAGACTAGCTGACCCGTGCCCACTTCGTTGGGCGGTAAACATTTTAACTTGTGATGAAATTATGAGTGTGGTTCGGTTAGTACTGAGTACTGTGATTTATTTCCTGACTGCCAAAAGGAGGGTTTTGTTTTTATTGCATATGTATGTATGTACGAATGATTATGATTGAATAAATTATATTAAATTTATTTATTCAAAACTTCTCTGTATATTATATTAGATGTAATGCTATTATTTGGTACCAAAATATATTGTCTTTCAGTAGTTCCAACCCGAGATAAGCCAACATATAACTGTCCATGGGAAAAACACTGCTTTTTCATGTCAATGCCCACCAGAGAGAATGTTTGACCCTGGGACTTATTTATAGTGAGGGCAAAGGAGATTTTCACGGGATACTGTAGCCTTTTAAACGGTATGGGCAAATCCGTCGAATCACTGGTATCCGCGGAATATAAGCCAGTCGTCCCACTGCTGGCCCTGTGAGAATGGTCACCACGATTATATTCTCCCGCAACTCTTTTATAAGCAGCCTTGAGCCATTACACATGTTTGGGGGGCTCAAGTTTCATAATAGTATGATAAGAATGCCAACTTTTAACATAAGGTCATGAGGAGGTAAGCCAGAAGGGCTCAAAGAATTTAAAAATTCTTGAGGATAGTGCACTGTATCCTCAATATTACACATCATATCAATGTACTTATAGTGTTTGACTTGACCGGGAATTTTCTCTAAAATCTAGACACGCAAAAAAAGCAGTGTTTTTCCCATGGACAGGATGGATGTTGGCTTATCTCGGGTTGGAACTACTGAAAGACATATTTTGGTACCAAATAATAGCATTTTTTTTTTTTTCAGGATGGGAAATCATCATATGACTTCTCCCGCTCTGGGCGGAGCGGGAGGGCGTGTCAGACTTTTACTGACTAAAACCCACCCGTGTTCCATCAGTTGCCCATGTGCCAGGGTCCCGGTATCTCTTTCGAACAATCACGCGACCCCGGCAGGCATCGGTCCTAGTAGACCCCTACACTGCTGCTGACATCTCTTTGAGGCGCGCGTGGAACACTGCGCGCCGTCGACCCGAGCTTGGTCCTTACCGGGCGGCGAGCTACCCATTGCTCGCCACCCGCAAGCTCGCGCCTACGGTGGCCGGGAGTCCGCAATCGACTCCCGACGCCCGGGGCGTCTCCTCCTGCGGCGGCTAGGGACGTGAGGGCGCAGAGACTGCCACTCCCTCACGCGCCCCGCCTCCTCCTTCGCGAGCATTACTGCTTCGCGGAAGGAGGTGACGGCTTCCCATTCCCTCTCGCTCCGTACCATGGCTCGCACCAGGGCCGGACGCGAGAGGTCGCCGCCGCCGATCGCCTCCACGAGGACACGGCGGTGCCCCGCCCAGGCAGGGCACACCTCCACCGTATGCTCCACCGTGTCCTCCAGACGATCCTCGCAATGGAAACACCCGGACGTATCCTCCCGCTTTATCCTGAACAGGAACCCACCGAAGCACCCATGCCCGGTGAGAACCTGCGTCAGGCGGAAGGTGAGGACGCCGTGGCGCCTCTCTATCCACTCCTCAAAGAGGGGACTTACCGCCGCAATTGTGGCGTGCCCAGCACTGGGTTGCGACAATCGTACCCGCCATGTCGCCATGAGATCACACCGGAGCTCTGTCCGCCGTGCCGCGATTTGTCGCGGCAGCGGAGTTTCGCCCCGGCGTTTCGCCTCCTCGCGCCACTCCCACATGTGCGCGAGGACCTTTGCCTCCAGATCCCATGGCGGCACTCCGGCAAGGAGGCTCGCCGCCTCGCACGAGATCGTGCGGTATCCTCGGATTAGCCGGATGGCCATGAACCTCTGGGCTGCACTCAACCGGCGCGCTGGGCGCAGCCTCAAAGAGGGCGCCCACACCGGTGCCCCGTAGAGGGCCATGGACCGCACGACCCCCGTGTAGAGCCTCCGGCAGGAGGCGTTTGGACCCTCCAGATTGGGCAGGAGCCGCTTTAATGCAGCCCCAGCTCACTCCAGTCTGGGAGCCAAACGTCGGGAATGCTCAACGAAGTTCCACCGGCTGTCGAGGACAAGTCCCAGGTACTTCATCGTCGACTCGACGCCGATGTGAACCCCTCCTACCGTGAGTTGGGAACCCGCAGGTGGCGCGTTCCGAGGACCATGAAAACCCAATAAGAGCATTACATCTAATATAATATACAGAGAAGTTTTGAATAATTAAATTTAATATAATTTATTCAATCATAATCATTCGTACATACATACATATGCAATAAAAACAAAACCCTCCTTTTGGCAGTCACGAAATAAATCACAGTACTCAGTACTAACCGAACCACACTCATAATTTCATCACAAGATAAAATGTTTACCGCCCAACGAAGTGGGCACGGGTCAGCTAGTTTTAAATAAACTCAATCTGTGAATGCACACTATTGCTTTCCCGCCATTTTAACAGCGCGCTAGCGCTGTCTTCTGACTGGCGCCGCGCGGCGATTTGTTCGAAATTTGAATAGCAACAGCGCGCTGCTCACTAGCTGGAGTCGTGCGGCGGCGATCAGTTCCATATTGGAAATGGCAAATAATACTGTTATGGAATTTGTATGGACTTAACTATTTGCTTTGGTAACACACGCGTTTTTTATGACCCGCTTTACATATTTAAAACCGGTGGAATTACATCAGCTTTACGAGCAAGGGTGTTAAAAAGGTCCTTTAAGATTCTTTAACAGCCACTGGTGACTGAATTCAGATTTTCCTTTCCATATTGCGTGTTTCTTCGATTTTGCACTAATCCGGGCTGCAGTCGTAGTCGCTTCAGAGCTTACCTTCTGCGGGAGTACCTAAAATACAAGTAGGTATGTATATTGATTTTAAATTCGTCGTTTACTCTAGTAAACGATATTACATTCAGTGTTGAAGAAAAAGCGTGGGAAAGTTCGTCCCTGACGGGGTCCCCCCCTCCCCACCCCACACTTTTCTTTTCGGCTCCAACGATAGAAGATCTTACACTCACATTCACCAGTTATTTCGTAGGGGACGTGCCATGTGACGTGTTCCGAGTGGGTACAGGAACGCGAATGCCTGGAGATCTTGTTTCGATCTACTGCTTAGTGGACCTTAGATCAAGGAGGAAGGTAGCAAGGGTATATCATTAACCAGAAACCACCTATACATGTTCTGTTTTTATAAACATAGGTATAGGTAAGTAGCAGCCCAGGCAACTAGGCAGGCCGGCGAGTGCGCCGCGCCACAGGCCGCGCTCCACCGCGCCCGCAGTAAATCAGCGCCGCGCCACAAGCCGTAACTCTCGCTGTAACTCACGCGCTCACCTGCCGGCACACTTTCCTTACTTTACTTTACAAGTCAACTCGCAACTTACAGGGACTTGCGAAGTGTTGGGTTTGATATTAAACCGCAGTTTGTCACTTGGGCTGGTGTTTAAAGTGAACGGTGTTTAAAACGATCAATAATATAGACTACGATTACGAATATTACGATACGATTAAGTTATAGAAAAAGATTTTCTTTATGTTAGGTATTGAATCGCAAACAACCCGATGGATTGCTGGTAAGTGATCACGGCCGCATATGGATACCTGCCATAACAAAGGCATCGCCGCATCGCTGGTGCGTTATCACTGGAACCCGCGCTGGTACCGTGCCGTGTAGTGTAGCACGCATTGCATGCCGCGTGCCGCCCCGCGCTGGTACCGTGCCGTGTAGTGTAGCACCCATTGCATGCCGCGTGCCGCCCCGCGCTGGTACCGTGCCGTGTAGTGTAGCACCCATTGCATGCCGCGTGCCGCCCCGCGCTGGTACCGTGCCGTGTAGTGTAGCACCCATTGCATGCCGCGTGCCGCCCCGCGCTGGTACCGTGCCGTGTAGTGTAGCACCCATTGCATGCCGCGTGCCGCCATATTACAATAATTGTTAGTTTTTCACATAAAACAGGCACCATAACATTATTAGGTAAAAAATGCAAAGCTTCAGACCTTATAACAAAAACCCCAACTGCCGTAACGAACCAAATCCTAAACGAACTTTAACATGAACACGTTCAAAAGATTAATGTCAACGAATTAACTTATTACATGTTCTGCCTAACATTATCAGTGGAAGACACGATTACTTTCCGTCTTACCAACTCACCCTGATTACAAAGTTTATATAAATTATGAAACATCATAATAACAACATTAATTTACTGAGTAAAACCCGCTTCACTCACACACGCACGCAATTTGCGAAACCCTGCTTCAAGCTTTTCTCTGTTTATAAATAATTTACGAAGTCACTTAAGGCGAGAACGCCGGCTCACCTTAAAACAATCTACTTGTGCGGCAAATCTAAATCTTGTAAGAAGTTACGCGAGGCAGGACGCGCTGCCACTTACCATCCATCTTGGCCTTAACAGCGGCCTGGGTGCGAACGTCACGCGGCACGAGACACGAGACACGTACGAGCACGAGGCGACACCTCACGCCACGGAGCGATACGGGCACAGAGAAAAAGGTCCATTCTGGGCTCTATGTTAAGCACCATAAGTCTTTTAATAAAAAAGGAGGTTATTTCGCTTCTTTGTTTATTTACTAGCTGCATAGCAACCAAAAAACAATAGTTGTACTAGTACAACAATTTACGACTTAAAACTGGGCACGACGTGTTATTTTTCTCAATGATTCGAGACAGCTGAGTTCACCTTACAAACGTAGGTACACTATTATCAAGAGGTGTGCTATTCGTTACATGGTGCTTGTGGCACTTCTGTGGCTGTATATTTTGTGGCATCACCAGAACTGTTTAGATACGGTAAGTGTTGTGTACTGAAGTCGAAAGCTATCTCAAAATGTTAATAGCGCTATAAAGTTGGTTTCTTTGAGCAAGCCGGCAGCCGCCGCGCTCGCCTCGCGCGTTCACTACTTTACAAAGAACGGCTTTGTTTGACGATGATTACGATGATATGTTTGTGGAGAGGGGAGACTTGTGCTGTCGAATGAACGTAGAAAAAACATTCATCAAGATAGATAGATGACTGGCAGATTCAGGAACGATGGTAATATCCATCAAATACATTCGGGAGCTTGACAAAACATCTCAGACACATTGAATCCCACTGCCACTTCTGTTCAGTAAACAGATCCCAATAAGTTCACTGTCTGTTAAGACATTCCAATGACATTCGGCGAGGGTAGGCAGTAACATAACCGTTACACTATCGTCCATCGTAGCGAGTAGTGCAGCCTCCGTAAAACGGTTATGCAAAGTAGAGCGGCTCGTACAAAAGGTAAACAATTTTGCATATTTCAGGAAAATCGTCTCGTTCAAGGGATGCTCAAAGTGTAGAATTTCCACAGTCCACTGGAGTTTACATGGGCTTGAAGCGACGTCTAACGATCCTATGTATCGTATATGTGAGCCTCAAATAATATATTGTAAACTTTAAGCTCATAAGTGTTTGTTTCGAACAGGAAAATTATATAACGTGGTTTGTTAAAGTCACACCTACCTACAGATATCTAATATTTTTTTGTGAGATTACGTACGTTTTGAAAGCACAATTTGAAAGTCTTGGTTATCCTTAAACAAAGAGTCACTGACGCAAAACTAATCAAAAAACTTATTTACATGAAAATCCTATTTAGCCCGCGAGTGATTATAACAAATGTAGATATTCTGGAGCAACATAACGCCTGGTTTTGCACAAGGTTTAGGGTTTAGCATCAGTTTTCACCAAAAATGTGTACTAGCTGTTGTCCGAAATACTAATGTCCTCAGAATTTAAAACTCATGTAATATACCGCATATTTATGGAAATGCTGCTCAGTAGATTACCCTGCTTGTATGTGCCGCGATTCTGTTCAGCGGCCCAGCAACTTGGCGTCGACATGCTCTAACATCATCATCATCAACATTTTGCGCCGACATTACAGCTATTAAACTGGTTGCTTTTCAATATTAATAAGTTAGGCTGCGACCTGCGACCCGCCACACCGGGCCACAGAGTAGAATCGTGGCTCACAGTAGGTCAACTTCACAAAGCTGACGTTTTGTATTGCCGGGCTGTTGACATTGTTACATAATATTATTGGCCATCTGTCACTAGTCTGTCTGTCTATCACCTGATAGGGATACAAAAAGTTGCATTTAGCCGTGTCGGGGGTTTGAAACGGCTCGTAATTCTGTATTTTTTATGTAAAGCATGATAAACGGAATTTTACGGTTCAATATGTACCATTTATTTATTACTAGCTTTTGCCAGCGGCTTCGCCCGCGTGGGGGTCGGAAAATATCCCGCGGGAACGTACTACCGGGATAAAAAGTAGCCTATGTATTAATCCAGGTTACAAACTAACTGTGTTCCAAATTTCATCCAAATCCGTTCAGTAGTTTTTTCGTGAAAGGGTAACAAACATACACATACACATACATCCATCCTCACAAACTTTCGGATTTATAATATTAGTAGGATTGTCGAGGACGAGTGTCTAGCAAAGCGACAACATTTTATCGACTTCGAGTGATTAGTAACGCCTGGATGGCCGTCTACTAAACACAGGTACACACTCGATCAAACTCTATCTACTACTAAATTACTCTACCAAACTCTGATACTCTACTTCTAAAATTACTCTACCAAACACTCGATCTATCAACTCGATCAAACTCTGGCACTCGATCCACCGTCGCATTCAATTAAAACTCAATGCTCTTGCATTCGACAACTTCATGGAACACACACTACACAATTGAATACAAGTAGTGAGCATACTGTTTGTCGCGATGCTGTGGTTAGTCGCAGGAGATTAAATGTGAATATTATCAGGTCGGCGTCTTCCGATCACTTACACGCACCGCCGACGATGGATACTAACCGTGCTCATTATATACCGCTTATTAATTGCCAAGTATGTCTGTGCGGTAAACAGACATAGGAACTCGGTTATTAATTGCGCACGAGTATCAAGGTATACGTATCTCTGTATGTGGGATTGTTTGTACCCTAGAAGCAACTTACAGCTGGTTTGGTTTTAACACAAGAGTTAGTGGGTCAACTACTAAGTATATGTCGTACGATGGTTATATGTATACGGTGAGTCTAGGGGTTCCGACTGCGTGTAATGCTTTAAGAGCAATACTTATTTATTTTCTACATATTCTTGAAACTGCTTTTTATGCCATCGAGTTGGTTTTTATCACTTTTTTTACAACCCTTTTATTAACTGGTTTATCTTATTCTTCGTTACTAAGATAAATAACCTCGTATCAGCGTTTGTTTAAGGGCAAAATGGTCACAATCAAGGGATAGAGATATAATATTTTAATTGTAGCTTACTGGCAGAGATGTTAAGGAGCTCCGTAACCGTAAACGAAACTATCGGATATCCGATATAAAAAATTATCCGTAACCGTAACCGAATCCGAAATAAAAGTTTCGGATAATATCGGATTTGTTTTAACATTTTTATTTTAGGTAGATTAGATAACACACTATATAATATTTATAATCATTTTTATTTTAAATAGCTGCAATAATTACTCACTGACTGATTGTAATTCCTACCAAATGGTAACATATAAATAAAACCATTTTATTAGCTATTTGTATTTTACTTTTTAAATTCCTTAAAAATTTAATATCCGTAAACGAAATTATCCGAAATTAACCGATAGTCCGAAATAATTTCATATCCGTATCCGTATCCGGTATAATAATCATTCCTACATCCGTAACCAATCCGTATCCGAAATTTCATATCCATTAGTTGTTGTTTAACTACAATAGTGAACCGACGTACGATCGCGCGCGCGTGCTCTAGTTAAGAGTATTCTGCAGACGCAGCACAACACCGTCGTCGCGGTGTACCTACGTCGGTCGATCTATCGGTGTCATTGCCATGACGTAGTTACAAGTGCGGAAATCATGAAGTGTTTACAATAATTTATAGTTTAGGTGTTAAACTCGCCTTACAACAAAATAATGGCTACAGAGTCTATTAAGATAAAAACTGACCTGGAAAAACGGTTGTATGACTGTTACATCCAGGAGAATGTAACAGTCATACAACCGCAAAGATAAATATAAGGGATTTATCTATCCTAGAGAAATTGTGGATCTATACTATCTGAGAAAAGGAAACAAAGGAAACAGTGGCATCAAACAAGGTGCCCGCGAGATAAAACATTACTAAATAACCTAACTAAATGATTAAAGAGGAAAATTCTACAATATGAGGATGAATCTCTGAATACCAACCTTCTGCAGCTAACCAATGACAAATCAACGGATTATTCCCTATGGAAAGCGACAAGAAATCTAAAAAGGTCGATTATACAAATACCACCCATCAGAGATAGCGACGGAAAATGGGCCATAAGCAATGACCAAAAAGCGTTAAGGTTTGTTCAACACTTGGAAGAGACTTTTCAACCCAATGAAAGCTCGATAGAAATAATTGAGAGTGAGTTTAGCACAAAATAAAAGAATAAAGCTTGTGACTCCTAACGAAGTAATGAGAGAAATTCAAAATAACATTAGCTCTAAAAAGTCTCCGGGTTACGACCTCATTACAGGTGAAATTCTAAAATACCTCCCGTGCAAAGCCATAGTTAAGCTGACCAAGCTTATCAATGCTGCATTTATTTTAAAACATGTACCAGAATCATGGAAGGTTACTGAAGTCATCATGATTGCGAAGCCTGGGAAACCACCCCATGAAGCATCATCATACAGATCTATTTCTCTGTTGCCGGTGCTATCAAAACTATTCGAAAAACTGTTATTAAAACGGTTAAAACCATTAATAGAAGATAAAGACCTTATACCCAACCATAAATTTGGCTTCAGGGAAAAAACACTCAACTATTGACCAGGTACATAGAATAACTAACATAAATGAAAAAACGCTTGAAAATAAGGCAGTTTGCGTCACCGTATTTTTAGATGTCCCGCAAGCTTTTGACAAAGTTTGGCATAAGGTTCTAATATTCAAGCTCAGATGCATGCTGCCAGAATTATTTGCAGATATCCTAGAGTCATATATAACTAATAGAATGTTTAGAATACAGCAGGATGATGCTTATTCCGAGCTTAAAGCTATAAAAGCTGGTGTGCCTCAAGGAAGTGTCCTAGGCCCAATTTTGTACTTGTTATACACATGTGACATCCCAGAACTGGAAAACAACACCATTGCGACCTTTGCAGATGATACTGCAATTATGGATACTGGATCAAGCCACAGAGAAGCAGTAGAAAAAGTTCAACTAGCTGTGAACGAAGTTTATGACTGGACACAAAAATGGAAGATCAAACTGAATGAGTCAAAATCAATTCACATTGACTTCAAAAACAAACACTTGGACTATTATCCAATCTACATAATGGCAAACAAGTGCCTTATGCTAATACAGCCAAATACTTTGGCATAACTCTCGACGCCAAGCTGCGATGGAAAGGTCATGTCAAAAAGAAAAGGCAGGAGCTCGATATACGTTATAAAAGTTTGTATTGGTTACTCGGAAGGAAATCTTGTCTATCATTACATAATAAAATAACCCTATCCAAGCATATTCTGATGCCAATATGGATGTACGGTATCCAACTTTGGGGCTGTACTAAACAAAGCAACGTCAAAATAATCCAACAATTCCAAAATAAAGTACTCAGGGATGCTGTCAATGCACCCTGGTACATAAGAAATGACGACCTTCACCGTGACCTAAAAATGGAATTCGTCACCACCATTATCCAAAAATTTGCTGAAGCCCATGAACACAGACTTCACCGACACGTGAATGTTGAGGCAATCCAGCTGCTAGACAATACAGACTTAGTGCGAAGGCTAAAAAGAACTAAACCTTTTGAATTAGTGTAGTGTACAAAGTGAGTTAATAATAGTAACAGTATTGTGCTATACATATAACACATGAACATAGTGTTTAAAAATTGTATTAGACTCTAAGAAAGTGCTACGGACTTGTATAAAAGTGCAATTGGACACTATTCTTAGTTGTAACATAATCTATTACGTAACATATTAAGTTAGAGTTAAATTGCTTATTAGCCTTTTTGGCTAGATCGTGATTAATTACTAAGAATTTTGTTCTTACTAATAAAGTATAAAAAAAAATCCATAACATCCCTACTTACTGGTACGCAGGAGGACATATCATATATCTGTAGCAATGTCCTCGCCGATTGACAAGCAATTTATCATCAGCCGGAAGACATCCACTTCCCAACATTAGCGTTAGCTGTAGGGAGAGAAAAAACAACTTCTACGGATTACGACCTTGAATATTGGCTCTTATGTACGCGTCTGCACGACCTAGACCGAACATGTCTGTAACTTCAGTCAGTATTCGTGCTACAATACACGCAGTCTGGTAAATAATACAGAAATTACATACAGAACAATAGATAACCCATTATTTACATATTTACTGATATTTCTTGACAAGATTTTCTTGTAAACGTCAAGCCTATCCACTTCCGAGGATACCGCACGATCTCGTGCGAGGCGGCGAGCCTCCTTGCCGGAGTGCCGCCATGGGATCTGGAGGCAAAGATCCTCGCGCATATGTGGGAGTGGCGCGAGGAGGCGAAACGCCGGGGCGAAACTCCGCTGCCGCGACAAATCGCGGCACGGCGGATAGAGCTCCGGTGTGATCTCATGGCGACACGGCGGGTACGATTGTCGCAACCCAGTGCTGGGCACGCCACAATTGCGGCGGTAAGTCCCCTCTTTGAGGAGTGGATAAAGAGGCGCCACGGCGTCCTCACCTTCCACCTGACGCAGGTTCTCACCGGGCATGGATGCTTTGGTGGGTTCCTGTTCAGGATAAAGCGGGAGGATACGTCCGGGTGTTTCCATTGCGAGGATCGTCTGGAGGACACGGTGGAGCATACGGTGGAGGTGTGCCCTGCCTGGGCGGAGCACCGCCGTGTCCTCGTGGAGGCGATCGGTGGCGGCGGCCTCTCGCGTCCGGCCCTGGTGCGGAGCGAGAGGGAATGGGAAGCCGTCACCTCCTTCTGCGAAGCAGTAATGCTCGCGAAGGAGGAGGCGGGGCGCGTGAGGGAGTGGCAGTCTCTGCACCCTCACGTCCCTAGCCGCCGCAGGAGGAGACGCCCCGGGCGTTGGGAGTACATAGCGGACTCCCTGCCACCGTAGGCGCGAGCTTGCGGGTGGCGAGCAATGGGTAGCGCGCCGCCCGGTAAGGACCAGGCTCGGGTCGACGGCGCGTAGTGTTCCACGCGCGCCTCAAAGAGATGTCAGCAGCAGTGTAGGGGTCTACTAGGACCGATGCCTGCCGGGGTCGCGTGATTGTTCGAAAGAGACACCATGATCCTGGCACATGGGCAACTGATGGAACACGGGTGGGTTTTAGTCAATAAAAGTCTGACACGCCCTCCCGCTCCACCCAGAGCGGGCGAAGTCATTTGATGATTTCCCATCCTGAAAAAAAAAAACCTGTCCACTGGCTGGCAGTTTTTCAAGCACAAAAGTTCAATGAAATATTCTTAATTTATTCAAATTCCATTCTAAATCTTTATATTAATACGTGAAGCGAAAACTTTGGATCCCTTTTTACGAAAATTGGACGGACGGAGGAGTATGAAATTTCGCACACTTATAGTTTGTACTGATAAGAAGTGACGAATGCTATTTTTTTTTTTTTATTATGCCTAAAAATACATTATTTTCAATAAATAACACGTTACACACACTACTATTCATGACCGTGTATTCAATACACACATGCATACAGAATATCTGTCTTTAATATTTTGTGTCTATAGTCCAAGGAACTTAAATCCAACCTGGAATGCGCACAGGCTGCCAATACGCGGTCCGAGCGAGATAGCTTCTTGAGAGCCCTCTGTCCCTTTCATTAGGGTGACCAATCAATATGATGTAGGTAGATACGAATATAACAGGATATAATAAATTAACCAATAATTTGATTAAAAGAAATAATAATAGTTACGCTTTAAAGATGGATTAAAGTAAAACGCAGTAAACATAAACGCAACGCAACGCATAAACTCTGCTATCGAGTATTATTGTATAACCTGGAATATCTAGGCAAATAACCATTTTGTTTAGTATTAATTGTCGTAAAAATTTAACAGACGTCGTTTTTAAGAAAAATGGTTGGGACACTTTTTATTGCGGCAATGGACTTTACCCGTAAATAATCTAATAATTTCGTTCTCACATCATACACGTACATAATACACTACACACGTCTTTTAAAAACATTTTAGTTAACCACTCATTTAACTTGCAAATTTATTGCTAAGGAATAGCAATTGGTTATTGTTATTGTTCCAACCAACATTACATATATGCCTCCCTACTATGATGTAATAGTGTAAGACGAAGGAGACTAGCCTCCACGACACAGGGAATCCTAGTGTGGAGGCTAGTGCTATTTCAATTTGTACATAGCATTTCTTGAACAATAAAGCTTTTTATTATTATTTTTTTATTATTATTTGTTCATTATGGGTACCCTATTTAAGAAAGGGACACAGGGCTCCCGCAACGCTTTCTCTTTCGGACCGAATTTCTCTCTGACCAAGTGATTGTCTGTTTGGAAGCGTATGGGTGCGAGTAAATGAGAGGCAGGACAAAGATTGAGTTTAAGTATAATAAAGTCAAGGTTAAGATAGAAACAAGTGATAGGTGAAATTATAGAAAGAAAGGAAACGAATTCAAGATGGAAAGAATACAAAGTAAAGTTCGTTAGGATGGCGGTAAGAAATACGAGTTTACGCGAGCTAATAATAATAAGCGGTAGCGAGCCAAAGCGACGAGGATTCGCGATGAGGGCTTCTGGCTGACTGTCCGGCGGTCCACGCCGTCTGCGTCTTGAGCGGGCTGCGGAGGCGCCGCGGAGCGCGGCGTCCAGGGTGAGGTAGCAGACCGGTTTCCGCGGCAGGCGGCACTCGCATAGATGGTCGGCGCGCGGTATGCGCGCACCTTCACGCCAACAAGAAATGATAGGGTAGGTAGGCATACTGCGAACAATTATAAATGTTAGTGTGGGTCTGTTAACATGACGCCACAGGACCCCCTTACGAATAAAAGGGCCACTTTATTTATACCGTTCAGGGAACCTTACTTGGCGACCTGAACGAGTAGTGCGCAATAGTCGCGCGTGCGTTGAGTCATGGCTCTGTGTCTCAGCGTCATCATGACATGCATATGCTGGTTTTAGTCTGTCAATTGACACCTTCACAGTTTTATTATTGAGCGCTATGTCGAATGTCTTTGGACTTCTTGAAACGACCTTATGAGGGCCGCTGTAAGGTGGTTCCAGCGATCCGCGGAGCAGATCTTGGCGCAAGAACACATGCGTAGACGTATGTAAATCCTTGTGCTCGAAAACCCTACGCTGTGAATGGTCTGATGCTGGACATGGGCGTAGGTCGGACATTCTTTGTCGTAAAATACTGACAAAATCTGGGTAATCTACCTTGTCTTTTGCTGCGCTGAAAAATTCACCGGGGACGCGTAACTGTTCTCCAAACACCAACTCTGCTGGTGAACACTGCAGGTCCTCTTTGCAAGCTGTCCGTAATCCTAAAAGTACTATAGGAAGAGAACTAACCCAATCCTTCGTACCGTGTGACATCAAAGCTGCCTTAAGCGTGCGATGTAAACGCTCAATCATGCCGTTGCAGGCTGGATGATACGCTGTTGTCCTTGCTAACTTGATTCCGTACGTTTTTGCCAAGTTTTGGAATAAGTGAGATTGAAATTGTCTACCTTGGTCCATTTTCAAAGTCAAGGCAGTCTGTAATCTGTCTGGTCTCATCATAGAAAAGCCCCGTAAGTCGAACATCATTGGCCAGTGCCATAGATGTCAACTTTACGGGCACTCAGCGTACAACTGCTACGCCACTTCCAGGTGCGTCAAGTGCCTGGGAGAACATGGTACAGCAGATTGTACCCGGCCCAAAGACCGCACTCTCTGCACCGAGCCACCTAGTTGTGTGCTCTGCAAAGAGTCCGGTCATCCGGCAAACTACCGGGGCTGCCCGAAAGCCCCCAAGTCCTCATCCCCTAAATTGGCGCAACGTTTCGACGCTCGCCAGAAAAGGGAATCCCCCTCGGCCAAACTCCCCGCGAGATTGGCCCCTCAACGTCCCTCCCAATGGCCTCTTTTGAGTTCCCAGAAGGAGTTCCCCGCACTGGCCTCCTCTAGGCCTTTACTCATACAAGAGTCGTTCTTAAAGCCTCATCATCGCGACCCGAAAATTGCAAACTATCGTCTAGTTCGCAACGACAGGTCACGTTGTCACAGAGGCGGCACCCTCATATACTATAGGAAGTCCCTGTACTGCATACCTATGGATCCCCCCCAACTCTCCCGGATAGAAGTTTCGGCCTGTCGGTTAGCACTGACAGGTCACCAGCCGATCACTATTGTGTCGGCTTACCTTCCTCCCACACATGAGTCAGAGGACCCTCAACTCCTCGCTAACGACCTTTCCGATCTCTTCGGCATGAGTGACTCCGTTATCATAGCGGGCGATCTCAACGCCAAACATCCCGCCTGGAATAGCACCAGGACCTCGACTAGAGGTAGGCAACTTTTCAACCTCTGTTCTACCATGAACTTTGATGTCATCGCCCCGATGACTCCCACTCACTTCCCCTTCGATGTCGATCAGCTACCCGACGTTCTTGACATAGCGCTCCTTAAGAATATCAACTTAAGGTTGGATTCTATAGAGACTATTCATGAACTCGACTCTGACCATCGACCAGTAGTCATGAACCTGGCCCCCCGATTAGGTATTCGCGACCCCTCCCAACCCCCCGCCACTAAAGTGATCACTGACTGGAAGAAAGTAAGCGAACGCTTACAATCTAACACGTCACATCACTTAGACTCTATCCCAGATCAGTTTGACTCTGTCGCCGCCACAGCGGCTGCGATCGACTCTCTCACGGAACACGTACAATCGATCGTGAGCGAAAGCTCACGGGAGGTTCCAGATACGGGTGACCGTAAATGGAAACTCCCCGACGATGTACGTGATCTGCTGACAGAGAAGAACGCGGCCGTTCGTGCCTACAGCATCTTTCCCTGTGATGCTAACAAAGCTCACATGCGTTACTTACAGCGAGCTGTAAGGACACGTGTGACTGAGCTGCGTGACGCTAACTGGGACAAGATGGTGAGCGAACTAGAGCCGACTCATCTCGCCTTCTGGGAACTTCAGAGGAAACTGAAATCCTCTGAGTTTTCCACTATGCCCCCCCTGACCCGCCCCGATGCGACCATTGCATTCGAGGCTATCGACAGGGCTGAATGCCTAGCCGATAGCCTCGAAGCCCAATGCACACCCAGTTCGCAGCCAGTAGACCAAGCGTTTGTCGATAAGGTAAACGCGGAAGTCGAACGCAAAGCCTCACTCCCGCCCGTTGAAGACCCTGATGATCCCCTGCCCCCTGTCACACCTGACGAGGTGCACGAGATCATCAAGGGTCTGAAATCTCGTAAAGCCCCCGGATCAGACGGCATCACCAACAGAGTGATCAAGCTGTTCCCCGCTCACTTGATTATGCTCATGTGCACCATCTTCAATGGTGCCTTGAGTAATAATATTTTCCCCCAAGCGTGGAAGGAAGCCACCGTCATTGGCATCCCTAAGCCCGGTAAGCCCAAAACCGAGCCCACGAGCTACCGCCCCATTAGTTTGCTCAAAGTTCTCGGCAAGATCTATGAGAGACTTATTTATAAGCGACTCAGGGATTATGCCGAAACCAAGGGCCTCATCCCCAACGAGCAGTTCGGTTTTCGAACCCAACACTCGTGTGTCCATCAGGTACACCGCATCGTCGAACATATCAATGCTGGTTTTCAGCGTGGTATGTTCACGGGCGCTGTATACTTCGATATAGCGAAAGCGTTCGACAAAGTCTGGCACAACGGCTTATTATATAAGCTGTACCAACTCGGAGTGCCAGACCGTCTCGTGCTCATCTTACGAGACTTTCTTGCGAACCGTACCTTTCGCTATCGCATCGAAGGGGCACTTTCCTCCCCTCACCCGATCCGTGCAGGAGTCCCTCAAGGCTCTGTACTAGCCCCCATCATTTTCACGCTGTTCACTAGCGATATCCCCAGAAGCAAGAAGGCAAGGTTAGCTCTGTTCGCAGACGACACTGCCATCTTCTTCTCGGGATTTAGTGACACAGCGCTGGTTCGCTACCTCCAAACCGCAGTCGACGAGCTCGGCGATTGGTTCAGGAAGTGGCGAATCGAAGTCAACCCCGATAAAAGTCAGGCGGTCTTTTACACCCGACCGCGACGTAATCACCCCCCTCCCCGACCCATCTCAATGTTCGGCAAGCAGATCCCTTGGGCGAAGCAAGCCAAATATCTAGGTGTCATCCTCGACGAACACCTCACCTTTTCCGAGCACATAAAGCAGGCTCGCTCGCGGGCCGCTTTCACTCTCAGTAGGCTCCATTGCGTCCTGAACAAGCGGAGTAAATTGTCTCTTCTGTGTAAGAAGCGACTTTACACCGCTTGTATCAGGCCGATTATGACATACGCAAGCCCAGTCTGGGCACATGCCAAGCCCCGATTCATCCATAGGATGCAGACTCTCCAGAACCGTTTTCTCCGTCAAGCCACAGGCTCGCCTTGGTTTGTTCGGAAAATCAATCTTCATTTAGACATGAAACTCCCGACTATCCATCAATACATAAAACGCGCTTCGAAGCGTTTCTTCGATAGGGCCGTAGCCCACCGCAACCCTCTGGTTGTGGCGGCAGCTACTTACACCCCCTCCCGTATTAGCAAAGTCCGCCGCTCGCGGCACGTTCTTACCGATCCTGATGATCCCACTACTCTCCTCCAGGAGAGTCGAAAAGAGACCAGTACAGCTAGACCAGCACACAGACACAAACCGTACCGACCTCGCCGCCGAGGTCCGTCGTCGCGACCCCGACTTAACAGTCCCTCCCGACCCTTGCAAGAGCCAGCCCGCGATGCTGCGCCGTTAGCTTTAAATTAGTCCCTAAATAATTTAACCCAGATCCAGCCAGTCCCTTGCTGCCCCCCTATCAGCGATCGCCTAAGCCGAGGTTCGTACCCCCCTCGGGGTAACCCTTAGAGCTTTCGCTTTAGTTTTTAAGTATAATAAGCCCCGGCTGGAGGCCTAAAAAGGTAACTTTTTAGAACTCGCCGGGCCCCAATCCGTTTAAGTAGTAACAATCTTTTCAGGATTAACTACGAGATGCCCCACAAAAAAAAAAAAAAAAAAAAAAAAATCTACCTTGGTCCGTTATCACCTTCTTTGGGCAACCATACCGAGCAATCCACTCCAACACAAACGCCTTTGTCACAGACTCCGCTGTCATGTCAGGGAGTGGAATCACCTCAGGCCATCTGGTGAACCTGTCAATGATAGTGAGACAGTATTTAAAATTGGAAGATACTGGTAGTGGTCCTATTAAGTCCATATTAACCTCTGGGAATCGAAGATCTGGTACGTCGAATTTACTAAGAGGAGATGTAGTATGTCTTGTTACCTTAGACTTCTGACATGGAATGCACTCTCTAACCCAAGCTCGTACATCTTTCCTAAGGGAAGGCCAAACAAAACGTTCACTGACAATTTTGATGGATGCCTTTGCGCCAGGGTGGCTTAGGCTGTGCAACGTCTCGAACACACGGCGTCTGTGGGTTGCTGTCACGAACGGTCTGTGTTTTGCCAAAGAAACATCACAATAAATATGTACGTTTGAATTTGGTACTTGCGCTAACTCCAGTGTCAACGAATGGTTACCCTTCAGGAGCTGTTGAAGCTCTGGATCATCACGCTGCGCAAGGGCAAGCTCCATAAAGTCCACTGGCGCAGTGACTGCCTCAATCCGAGACAATGCATCGGCCACCTGGTTGTTCTGCACGGAAACGTGCTGGATGTCAGTCGTGAATTGAGAAATTAAATACAAATGATTAATTTGTCTTGGTGATCCTTGTTGGTCTTTCTTTTTAAATGCACTTATCAGCGGCTTATGATCGGTGTACACAGTGAAATGTCGTGCTTCTAGCATGTGCCGAAAATGTTTGATGGCTTCGTAAATCGCGAGGAGTTCGCGATCATAAGCGCTGTATTTCTGCTGCGTGGGGCTCATCTTCTTCGAATAGAAAGCTAAGGGCTGCCAGATGTTATCCACCTTCTGCTGTAAAACAGCTCCTAAGGAAACATTGGATGCATCCACTACCAATGCCAGCTGCGCATCAATCACCGGGTGTACCAACAGTGCAGCATCTGAAAGGCTATGCTTACAACGCTCAAACACTTCTAATAATTGAGCAGTCCACTTCACTGGTTTCGATCCCTTCATGTCTGGACCTGCCAATAAATCATTAAGTGGGGCTTGTAACTCTGCTGCATTTTTCAAGAAACGCCTATAAAAATTTAGCATCCCTAGAAATCTTCTTAAGCATCTTATAGTCTGAGGCGGTGGGTAATTCTGAATAGCCTCCACTTTCTCCTCTAATGGGCGTACTCCCTTTTCTGAAACAGAATAACCAAGAAAAGTTACCTGCGGCTGACCAAAATTGCACTTAGCTACATTGATGACCACTCCATACTCCTCGAGGCGTGCGAACAGCTTACGCAGATGTTCTTCATGCTCCTGAGTGTTTCTAGAAGCTATTAAGAGGTCATCGATGTACGGAAAACAGAAGTCGAAATCTCGAACCAATCCGTCGATAAATCGTTGAAACGTCTGTGCAGCGTTCCTCAGACCAAATGACATAAAAAGAAATTCAAACAACCCAAACGGTGTCGTGATGGCTGTCTTGTCTATGTCTGCTGGATTTACTGGAATCTGTTGATATGCTTTGACTAAATCTACGACTGAGAAAATAGTGCTTCCGTGTAAATGCTGTGAAAAATCTTCTATGTGACGTACCGGGTACCTGTCTGGCACCGTCCTAGCATTCAGTGCACGGTAGTCACCGCATGGTCTCCAAGTGTCGTCGTGCTTGGGCACCAGGTGCAGAGCAGACGCCCAAGGTCCACTGGAGCACCGAGCTGTCCCTTCCTTAACCATAGCTTGGAACTCTGATTTGGCGATCTTCAAACGATCTGGTGCTAAACGGCGTGGCCTGCAGAAAACGGGTGGTCCGGGCGTTGTATTAATAAAATGTACGGTAGAATGACGTACCTCCCTTGGTGCACCAGACGGACGTGAGATGGCTGGATATTCTCGCAACAGCACGTGGTAACGAGAAGTACCAGTAACAGCCTTAACGCTGGGAATCGCCACCTCCGCTGTAGCTCCACCAACAAAAAAATTAGTTAATCCATCAATCAACCTATTCTTGCGGCAATCTACTAATAAATTATAATGGGAAAGAAAATCATACCCAATAATCGGTTTGGTCACATCTGCGACTACAAACTTCCAGCTAAACTCCCTGCGTAATCCTAAATTCAGCTGTAAATTGATATACCCGTACGTGGATATAACAGAATTATTAGCTGCGCTCAGGTCGTAATTTACACGTACCCGCTTCTCATTTAAATAACTGCGAGGGTAGACGCACAGATCAGAACCCGTATCGACCAGAAAAGGTTTTTTAGATTGAAGATCTATGACGAATAAACGGCTGGAAATACTGCAACAATCGCTCGCCGTCATTAGCGACTGGCTTTGGCGTTTTCCGAAGCAAAATCACATGGCTTTATGCAGTGATGAGCTTTGTCTGCAAATTTGTGATGGTACCAACATACACGACGATTGTCCGCCATTTTGAATGAGCGGCCTCTTGAATTACTTCTCGAACGGGAGAATCGCCGGTTACGGCTCCTATTTGACCTACCGCTGGTACGAGGTTGCCGATCTACCTTTGTGGATAATTCATCTAGCTTCCGCGTGAGACTGGCTATTTCTGTACGCATTACCTCAAGTATGCTCCCTGCAGAGGATGAAGTACTCGCGACCTGGGTCACCGGGTTCACCGGAGCGATCTCTAATACCCGGTCCGCCAGCTCCGCAACTGCTTCCAGGGACGTACCATCCTGAGACGCCATAATCGTCTGCAGGCTGGTTGGTAGACGGCTGGTCCAGATGGTGCGTAGAAAGTCGTCAGGTACATCTCGGCCAGCCAGGCTCTGCAGGTGGCGAAGAAATGCTGATGGCTTGCGGTCTCCAAGTTCCTCATGAATAAGGAGTTGACGCACTTTCTTTTCCTGGGAAACTGACAAACGCTTAATTAGCTCGGTTTTAAGCTTCTCGTACTTATTACTAGCTGGTGGATTTTCTAAAATATCCTCTAGTTGAGCCATAATGGAAGGTTCTAGATTACCGACCACAGTAAAATATTTTGTCGCATCAGAAGTAATGCTCGACAAAGCAAACTGGGCTTCAACTTGCGTAAACCATAGCGCAGGTTTTTCAGGCCAAAAAGGAGGAACACGTACTCTAACCTTAGCGATCTCTGCTGATCCTAATGCTGCAACCAACGCCTCCGCAAGATTTTCTTCTGCCATCTCTGCAATGACTTGCAGAAAATAAAATTGCTCGTCGTCAACGTTTCCTTCGCGAACGTTCCGGAAAGTTCTCTAACGCCACGCGGTCGCGTCACGATATCTTCGCGCCTTGTATCACGTCGGGGTCACCACTTTTGGAAGCGTATGGGTGCGAGTAAATGAGAGGCAGGACAAAGATTGAGTTTAAGTATAATAAAGTCAAGGTTAAGATAGAAACAAGTGATAGGTGAAATTATAGAAAGAAAGGAAACGAATTCAAGATGGAAAGAATACAAAGTAAAGTTCGTTAGGATGGCGGTAAGAAATACGAGTTTACGCGAGCTAATAATAATAAGCGGTAGCGAGCCAAAGCGACGAGGATTCGCGATGAGGGCTTCTGGCTGACTGTCCGGCGGTCCACGCCGTCTGCGTCTTGAGCGGGCTGCGGAGGCGCCGCGGAGCGCGGCGTCCAGGGTGAGGTAGCAGACCGGTTTCCGCGGCAGGCGGCACTCGCATAGATGGTCGGCGCGCGGTATGCGCGCACCTTCACGCCAACAAGAAATGATAGGGTAGGTAGGCATACTGCGAACAATTATAAATGTTAGTGTGGGTCTGTTAACATGACGCCACATCTGTAATAGAACTTAGTGACATATACATAAGATTTATTTTTATAATGGTGTCAATTTGACAATGCACATTCCAGGGGTCGGGTATAAGTTCCTTGCTATAGTCTTACTGAATGTCAAGTGTCAAGTCGCGGTGTAAGGCCTCATTGGGCGGCGCGGCCCGCACTGAATTCAGACATATAGCGCTGTATGAGTGCGTTTACGGAGAGGCGATTTTACACGCATTTGTTTGAAATTGTGCGTTTTTTGCGGCGTCGCCCGCGGCGATTAACGCCGCGTCAGACGCGGCGTTCAACGCGGCGGCGCACGCGGCGGCAATTCTCGATGAAGCGGTGTGCCCGCGGCAGAACCTTCTGGCTGTCTTATTTTTTTGGAAATCGCACAACGCAGACGTATTTACCGTAGCAATGGAGTACAATATCATTGACTTTTTTTTGCAGAAAATTTTATGTTATACGTGAATTATTTAATATAAGAATTAGCCGGGTTTCTGTTTTCCGACTTCTCGTGTTCCGTTGCTGTCAACGGAACACGAGAAGTTTGGGGAATACGCAATTCTTTATAGGTCAATAAGAGAAAGTGGTTATGCGGATGTCTACTACAACTTTTGATTATATAGTAAACAATATCGAAATAGTTGGTTTTATTGAGTACCGCGCGTACGCCGCAGCGATGCCCGCCGCGTCAGCCGCAACACGCTTAAAAAGTCGCCGCGGTCGACGCGGCGGGCGACGCGGCGGGCACCACCACTCTGCCCGCCTCGCGTCTCTATGAACAACATCGTATATTGCCATATGTTTGTGTTTACGCGTGCAATGACGCGTGCCGCTTCACGCGCCGCCTCTCCGTAAACAGCAAAAACGTCCGACGCGCCGCGCGACGGCCCGACGCACGCGCCGCGCGACGCCCCGCGTCTCCGTAAATGAGGCCTAAGAGTCAGATGGACGTATCTACATTTTCTCAATTTTACAGGTGAACTATAATTCTGAAAATCCTCTCCTCACCACACCTGTTCGATCAATATTATTGATCGAAGCCACACCTCAACTCTTCAAGTTTTACCAGCTTTCTATAAGAGATAATGGAATTGACTAAACAAAATGATCTCTCATAAAAAGCTGGTAATGCTTGAAGAGGTGAATTTTCGCAGAATTTTAGAACTCCTATAAAATTGAGAAATATTTGATCCGTTCATCTGACTCTTAGACCGCGAATTATAACCATGGGTAATAAATTTATTTTATAGATATATATACAACACTAGCTTCTGCCCGCGACTTCGTCCGCATCAAATTTTTGCTCCCCTGACCCTTCCCGTCGCATCGATTTGCCTGCTAGTTTTCGTCCATTTTTCGTTGCTGCTCGCTCCTTTTGAGTTATAGTGAGTCAACCTTAAAAGATAGACATATGCTCTTGCGGACTTTTTTTAGAACTTTTTAAAAGGAACAATTCCGTCATACATAATTTTTGCGTTACTTTAACCGTTTACGCAGCGCACGCAACGGAAACTCTCGAAAGAAATAAATTTTCCCCGTTTTTGCAACATTTTTCATTACTGCTCCGCTCCTCTTAGTTGTAGCGTGATGTTATATAGCCTATAGCCTCCCACGATAAATAGGCTACCCAACACAAAAAGAATTTTTCAATTCGGACCAGTAGTTTCTGAGATTAGCGCGTTCAATCAAACAAACAAACTCTTCAGCTTTATAATATTATAAGTAAGTATAGATTAGTTTTTGTTTATGCGAAACCCGAAACACGGGTCTAGTATTTTTATGTAAAGTATCTATGAAAAAAATTTCAAAACTGTATCATTAACTAGCTTCTGCCCGCGACTTCGTCCGCGCCAAATTTTTGCTCCCCTGACCCTTCCCGTCGCATCGATTTGCCTGCTCGCTCCTTTTGAGTTACAGTGAGTCAACCTTATAAGATAGACATATGCTCTCGCGGACAACTTTTTAAAAGAAACAATTCCGTCATACATGATTTTTACGTTACTTTAACCGTTTACGCAGCGCACGCAACGGAAACTCTCAAAACGAATAAATTTTCCCCGTTTTTGCAACATTTTTCATTACTGCTCCGCTCCTCTTAGTTATAGCGTAATGTTATATAGCCTATAGCCTCCCTCGATAAATAGGCTACCCAACACAAAAAGAATTTTTCAATTCGGACCAGTAGTTCCTGAGATTAGCGCGTTCAATCAAACAAACAAACAAACAAACAAACAAACTCTTCAGCTTTATAATATTATATATCATATATATTAATAATCACAAAGTTATAAGCTTGTTACGGTACCTGATTGTCCTCGCAAAAACATATGCAGCCTACCGGAGGGCACCACGCCAGCCGCGCGCGCGGCTCTCACTCTCACTCATTGATAATAATTTGCCACAGTGATTGTTTATGTATTAGTTGGTGATAAACATTTTCCATCATGCTTGCAGGCTTTAGACTGTCGTAATGGTCAAGTGTAGGTAGATATTATTATGTAATTTATTCGTAAATGCAGTAGTAAGTGGTAAAATGTAATCAATGCCATTTGTTGCACCTTATGTCAACAACTTAAAGTTCAAAATGGATGAAAATTGTTAAACATCGCATTACTGAACCACAGCAGGCTGTAAACAAATAATAAATTTGTACCCTTGACTATCTTTGCGTGTTTAAAAATGTTAATCATCACTATCTACAATAATTGGCGTAATCACTATTCACTCAAACAAACTGAAGCAACTGTTAAAAAAGGGCCCGTCTTTCTCATAAGCACTGACGCACTGCCACACCACCACAAACAGCGAGTGTACGGACGTTTGAGTACGAGAGAGACATGATAATTTTAAAATCTAAACAAAACACTTTAGCCAGGGCTCACGGCGGTCGCGCGCTCGCGATACGTATGCATCGATCGATGGCATTCGGGTGACTGAGGAACGCCGCCGCCGCCCCGCAGCAGACTGCGTACGCGCCGCCTAGCCCGCGCTATGACCTGTCGTGAACTCGTGACCCGTGTGCAAACAGATGATTGCGGATACTAACTTTTAAGCGTAATTAAATATTTTTGGGACAAAATATAACATGGTGTAAAAATTATTAGAATCGATTCAGTTACTGATTCTGAACAAACTATATTCAGGTTTCGCATATACTAAAAATAATGTTGTATATTTCATTTTTAAAATCTATGATCATATCGAGAATGTTTGTCTTTAATATTATTTGTCGATAGTTTTACTGAATGTCATCATCATCATCATCATCATTTCAGCCGTAATACGTCCACTGCTGGACATGACCTCCCCCAATTTGGGGGGTTTTGCCATAATCGCCACGCTTGGCAGGCGGATTGGCGATCGCAGTATGGTGGTAAAATGCATAGAGAACGCTGCTGCCCATTCTCTAGTAAGTCCCGTAGTCGCCTCTTACGACACCCACGGGAAGAAATGGGGTGATGCTATTCTTTACGTCCGGCACCACACGGTACTCCGGCACCACACGGTACACTGAATGTCAAATATAACCATATTATTTTTTATATTTATTATTATACATATATTTTTTCATTTAATAATCAATATTTCTATTCAAATGAAGTACGGTCGAATTTCGACCAATGGGCGATCACTAGTATATATAATTATGTAATTATCTTACTAATACAATAACTAACAGTGTGATTAGTTAATGTATAGTTTTCGCTTTCGCTCAATTACCGATTTCGTTCCTTGGGTGTACACCCACATTCTTATGAGTATAATATTAAGCCGTTCATCCCCGGAGGGTTACGTTAGGTTAATTAATACTTTCCGAAACTACCATACGACTCAACGATATGTTCCTCAAGCACTCCGAGGCTTCAGCAAACTGAAGCATCATTAGCATGGAGTAATCGCGGAGGTACTACAAGAGGTCTCGTACAAACGGAGGAGTAATCTCGTAGACTCATACTGCGGGAGAGGATACAATTAGCCGCTAATTACCGTCAGACGACGCGGAGGCGAGCGGGATGCACAGAAATAACAGATTATAATCATATGGTTACACACAACCACAAATGATCATAACAGTTTTTTTTTCTGATAGTATCACGCGAGTTTTGTATATATTTGATAGTTTAGTAAATATTCATTCAAGTTTACTTAAACAATTTCCTTTTCTGTACATACTTAGAATGTTCTTATGATTTTGTACTGGCAAATTGTCGAAAACTCGGACTGTTATCAGTCAAAATAAATACGAATAGTCAAAATACAAAGCAAAACCCTTCGCCATACCACCCAAACACTAGTAAGTGGTGAAGGACGATTTTTCATTTAACTTGGTTCCATCAGACGAGATCACGGTCAACAGTAGGTAAGCTCATCGTGAAATTAAAAAGCCCCAATGAACAGATAGTATTCAAACAACAGGCATACAACCATTTCCACAATGTGATTGTATCCTGACGTTTCCCAGATATCGAATATGAAATTAGGGGAACAGCCTATCTTTATATTGTGCTCGCTGAAGCACGTGTGACAATCTGACATTCAAAACCTGCCAATTATATTATCAATCCGTAATAGTCTCTCGATTCGCACACATGCTTGTCACGAGCCGACTGCAACGGTATGTTACCGTCATGCGACGCTATCTATTTAATTACACACTACTTTGTTGTAAGTAATACATTTAATTAATAGATTTTGCCATTAGGAATTTCTCAGTCTAAACGTTAAAGATTGTATTTATTGCAAAAGTGGTTTAATATACGCATTTACAAGTCAAAAATAAATTGAATTATTAATTAGGCGTTTCCTATCTGACTACTCTGAGACGAAGACTGAAAGAAACTCCCTCTAAGTTTATTTTAAAGTCACAATCTCTTTTAAAGTCCAGACACAATCTTTGTCAGAGTCACTTAACTTTATACATATCTCTAGATTTGTGACTTGATGATGGTGATTGTTGACGCTCACGTCTAATACTTACATGGACATAACTGGCTTAAATATGTGGGCTACACTTCCTTCTCCTCCACTTCAGGGGAATACAGGTGTAATGTTATAAACGCATAATAAATAATATTAATATGACGTTTCAAACAATAACATTTTGTCATGGAATCGGCAATTTGTCACGAAATAATTTTATCTTCATCGAAAGTTATAATACCAAAAATAGCTCGGGTCATCCGGGCGAGATAATTGAACACTTTTGTAAATAAAATCGCGTCCTTATATGTACAAGGTGGGAGGCTATACTGGCTATGTGGCATTTCCGGAAGTTTTATGTTCTTACTAGCTTCTACCCGCGACTTCGTACGCGGATCCTGTTGCTTATGCCAGCGACAACGGGATCGTCAAAATCGAAGATCTGAAACGTCTGATGTAGAATTCTAAGGCCCGGGGACGGGAAAACAACGGGATGAGCGAGACGATTGGAGTCGTTCCAGATCTTTCATTTTTGTATGTCAATAGGTTGTCCAAGAAATGTGTTGACTGTGGATGGTCACCGATTAGCAGTGATCTTAATATTTCTGGAGGATTTTGTAATATTTTAATATGTACTTTACCACCTGAGCAACACATACCGTTTGTTTCTTTTTGCCATTTAACAGCTTCACAAAATGTAAAATTTTGAACCACACCTCCGATGGTGGAATATGTGGCGTAGTCAATCATAGGAGTGAACGTAAATGCCCTCCGTTCCTTATCAACCCAAGGAAGGTCGCCATGCCCTACGGCGATATCTTGAGACACGTCCGATTCTTCAGATGATATCGACATTCTGTTCAGAGAATGTCGAAGGCGATCAGAATTCAAACGTTCGTTGCACTCTCCTTCTGTCTCTTCATGCCGTACTCCAGCAATTCTTTCTCTCTCACTTTCTAACTAAACAATGTATGATAATCTCGATCAGCAGTTAGTCGCGCATTATGTTCATCACTCGCTTCGAAAGACCTGTTAGTAGATGTGCGAATTCACTGCGAACTCAAGAGCAATTCTCTATCAGTGAACGTCTCCGACTCGAGAGACAATGCGTGACGTTCACGATCAGCGGACAGTCGCGCATCATGTTCCGCACTTGTCTCTAGAGACCTAGCAGCAGATGCGTAGATACGCTGAGAACTCAAGCGCAATTCTCTATCAGTGAACGTCTCCAACTCGAGACACAATGCGTGACCTTCACGATCAGCGGACAGTCGCGCGTCATGTTCCGCACTTGTCTCTAGAGACCTAGCAGCAGATGCGTAGATACGCTGAGAACTCAAGCGCAATTCTCTATCAGTGAACGTCTCCGACTCAAGAGACAATGCGTGACGTTCACGATCAGCGGACAGTCGCGCATCATGTTCCGCACTTGTCTCTAGAGACCTAGCAGCAGATGCGTAGATACGCTGAGAACGCAAGCGAGCTTCGCGATCCGAAGATGTTTCTACGGAGCGAGTTGCAGCCTGATGTTCTCGAACAGCATCAAGTCTATCCTGACGCTCTTCGGTAGATTCTTGGGATCTTATGATCCTCAATCTTTTAGCTCCTTTGGAACGTTGGAAAAGATTTGACCTCTTTCTAGGCATGGTTATAGTTTTATTCTGAAGATACCTGATCAATTAAAATCTAAATAACTGCTCCCCTGCGTTACCGGGTAGGCTACCGTGTCACGAAGATAAATGGAAAAGGAAATTAAACACTCAAATACCATAAGCCCGAAGGCATATATTTCTTTGATAAAATAAAATAATAAATGAGAGTTTTAGCCAGTAGAGTCAAATTTTCAATGATTCATAGAATTTTCATCGGAAATCAGTCCTAAACTGTTACCGCCTTCGCCGCGTGGAGGTACTCCCAGCTTATGTTATTTTATAATTATACAGTGAAAATAGTGATAGCTTTGATTTCCACATCAGGTGTTCCAGATCTACAATCTTTATACGTCAACAAAGAGTGCTTATCAGGTTGAACAACTCTTGCTAAGACGTCATTCCTATATATGTTATAGTGTAGCTTGGCTCTTAGAGTTCCACATCAGCTGTTCCAATCTTCAAATTTTATACGACAACCGAGAGTGCTCATCAAGCTGAACAACTCTTGCTAAGACGTCATTCCTATATATGTAATAGTGTAGCTGTGCTATTGGAGTTCCACATCACCTGTTCCAGATCTTCAAATTTATTCTCTTAGCAGAAAATGCTCATCACGTGAAACAATTTTTGCTGTGGTACCATTTTTGTATCTCTTATAGTTTAGCTGGTCTGTTGCGGTTCTGCAGCAGGTGTTCAAGTTTCCAAGATAAATTATAGCCTATATGTTGCCCAGACTTAATACCTATACAACAAATAAAAAATCATTCAAATCCGTCCAGTAGTTCCGAAGATTAGCGTGTACAAACAAACAGACAAACAGACACATTTTTTTTTTGGTTTCGTGCTCTATTACTGTTTCTAAGCCCCCCTCAATTATTTTTTTTTAAATATATTCAATGTACAGACACAGTTTTTTACTGTTTTATTATATGTATAGATATAGATGTATAGATTATGACGATAAATTAACATTAGTAACGCATTTTTATTTAAAAAAAAATATGACTTCGGAGTTTCGATCCAGTTCCGTCATCACTGACTCGTTTTCCTTCTATCTAGACACGCGGTAGCGTGTCAAGCCAAGTTCAAGTAACAGAACTGGCGAGCAGCACCGTGTGTTGTTAGCACCGTTACACGAACCATTTGGAGCCACTTTTGACCCCCTCATAACTCAAAAACTGTTTCACATAAACGTGTCAAATTTGGCTCATATATTGAGACTTGCGAGATACATATGTGCTCCAAATTTCATAAACACATCTTAAACAGTTATTTAGATATTAACGTCCAAAAATCATCATTTTTATCACTGACTGACCTAAGATCAAAACTCTAACCCAGTTCCAGATGAAATAGAAAGTTTGAACTTTCTAACTGGAGGGAGGAGCTACAAATCGATAGAGGCTTCTTAAAATTTGACGATCACGTTTTAAGTGTAAATAATGATCACATCAAAAACATACATGTGAAATGAGAGCCAAGTTCAATATTATGATATATGCTTTGGTTCTTGAATTCAACGACAAAAGAAGTGAGATCTAAATGCGTGCCAAGTTCAATGGTCTGTCCTGAAATTTATTTATAACTACATAAAATATCATTTCTTCTTATAAGTTAGGATAATATATAGTAGCCTAAGGTCTGACTTGGCTAGTTTTAATATACGAATTATATTATAGCCTTCGCAAGTTCTAAACCTATTACTTGTCGGTTCTTATTTTATTATTCCGAAAATTTGGCTTATTGGTAGAAACTAGCCATTGAACATAATAATTCGTATATGAGAACTAGCCAAGTCAGACCTTAGGCTACAATATATTATCCTAAGTTATAATAAGAAATGATATTTTATGTAGTTATAAATAAATTTCAGGACTGACCATTGAACTTGGCACCCATTTAGATCTCACTTCTTTTGTCGTTGAAGTCAGGAACCAAGGCATATATCATAATATTGAACTTGGCTCTCATTTCACATGTATGTTTTTGATGGGATCATATTTACACTTAAAACGTGATCGTCAAATTTTAAGAAGCCTGTCCTCTATCGATTTGTAGCTCCTCCCTCCAGTTAGAATAGTCCGAAAATAAAGAAAACGTCATCTATTCTGAGCTGAACAGATGAGGAAAGTGGAGGAAGTAATCGTGTGGTCAATGTACAAGTTATATTATTAATAACTATAAGGGAAGTGCCGTGTCGTCAATTTGAGGAAAACGATTTCACTTCCGGTAATATCATATTTGTGAAATATCTTCAACAATTTGGATGTTTGATTTGAATCAGGACATTGTAAACTTTTTATCCCAGGAGTGTTTCCATTGTACAAATTTTCACCTCCACAAGGGCAACGCCGTTGACAAAACCTAGTAATCAAGTAAATTATGGTAAAAAATGTAGAGTAGGTACGATCAAGCGTAAGTCAATAGCAAAAATTGCATAACAAAAAGCACCCCTAATTAAACGAAATAACGGTGCTGTCCCAGTCAAATTGTAACCATGAATGAGCGGCACACCGCAGACTGCCACAAACACAGCGCCACTACTAATAATCGTTAACATTTCGCGGGAAGCCCTATTTGTGATCATTATTACTATTTTACTGAAATTATTCCACAATTTTCACCAGAACACCGCAAGTATTTGTGTTCAAACAATAGAGAATCAGTTTTAACAGTTACTGGACATTGTATTATTATTTCCATGAAAATGGAGAGCCCCTTGACAAAATGGGTATTAATAAAAACTACTTTCTTAAAAATCGAAGGTTATAGAATAATTACTTACTATTGTGAGAGGTTGGTAGTACTAGGTAGCCTGGTGGGATACTGTCACATATCATGTTTATACAGTACATACATACATCTGCTCACGCCTTTTAACCATAGAGTTAGGACGATTTTACAGAACGCCGCCTACGAGCCTTTTATACTTCTTCTGAATCCTTTACATTGATACATCTGAAAGCTAATTCCCATAATTATTACGTTCAAAATCTCGACGCAATCTTATCTCTGCGACAGCCAATGTCGAAAAAAGGACGGGGTCCTGGATTCAAACCTCAGGTCACTCAGTTTTATAGGCATTTACTCAGTAGCAAGAGGCTCGCTCCCTTCAAATAGGGGGCGAGCCTCTTGCTGACTTGAACATTAGTGGTGAAATGTGGATGCACCATATTTCTCCTTATGGCGACCTCTTCAGAGACTACAGACAAGATGTTGTGTTAAGAGAGACGCAATACAGATAAACAAATCGCTAACTTGAAGCCGTAATACGGTTTTCAGATGAACAAATACAAAGTGTTCGTTGGCAGCCTGCAGCCTGCAGCCCCGCGCCCCGCGCCCCGCGCCCCGCGCCCCGGCGAGCTACAAGGAAATCCTTGTCATATTTGTCGTCGGTACACAAATTAGTAGCGCGGCGACGGGCGACGTTTTGTAACCCCCACCCGCCCCCACCTGCCCCCTCCGATGTGCCAATTAACGTTGAACGGTGAAAAGATTTGCTTTTCCTTTAGATATTTGCAGGAGCAAGTTTTACAAGCCTACTGTGTTCGGATATCTTAGAATTAAATCTGCACAGTTTGTTTTTATTTGTGTTGTTGTAAAGGTTTGATGGCGACGAAGTTTATAATTAGATTCTAGTCAGTGACGAGATCTACTTGGATCTTAATGAAAGTAGTAAAAGAAAAAGGGACAAAAGAATTATTTACCGAAAAAATGAAAGCGTTATTATGTTTAAAGCATCGTCGTAAATACATTTGGCCGCCTGCGAACATGATTACATCAGGAACCCTTCCGCAATTACGTCTTTGCCGACCTTTTCAGTTTTTCATAAAAACGGGAACATTTTTGTTCCGTTGAACATAAAATACTGCTGAAGAATTTCGAATTCCCCCGTGCTAGTGAATGGCGGACAAATCTGCTGCTTACCATAACAAAAGCAAAAGGTTCCGCGTTCGAGTCCCGGTGCCCACAAAACCTCCGTCGGACAATACACGGAGTGACGGGAGGCCATCGCTCAATGATACCACACACTACGGAGGAACAGAAGACCCGCTCCTGATGACGCACGACTGTGACTGAGGTACTGAACAGTTGTTGAACCACACGCATATAATGCGGAAGCGATGTCGGCGCACTATCGTGATAGCCAAAGGGAAATATTATGCGAGTGTCCATCCTTTGTATGAGCCTACTATACACATTGATTGACTACATTTTCTGCAATAATGCCAAGGGCATGTCTTCCATCTAATCGTAGTCCATCAATAGTCTTATAAGAGACGGAGTAGATCTTCTACACCTACCTACTCTTCGTCGTTAGTTTTGTTTGCACTGACAGCCCCCCCTCCCCGCCGCACCACGCAGCCCCTCGGTCGCCTCCAATCAATGTAACTGGCCGTCGGAAATTCCCTCGATAAGTCAGTCGAGATTGGAATTTATCGACGAAGTTGTCCCTCTCTGCTAGTTTGTCCTCTGCAAGTTCACTCTTGACCTAGTCCGTTGACTGACGACAAAAATTTCGTTGGCACATTGACGCATTGTTCCAAGAATGAAATTAAAGTTAGGCCAAGTGAAACAACCTACAATCTCTCTCGATATTCTGTTACCTAATTACGTCAGACTAGTTCGATATTTCTCCGAGGCCTGTGACCCAGCGACATTATAGGCTGATGATGTAATCCGATATTTACAATTAGTAGGTATATTTTATCTTATTTTTTGGGGTTACTTCTAATTTATTTCAATTACCAAGATGCTATTTTCATAATTTACAAAGCTATCAGTCGTACTGTCGTATCACGCACAATAATGGGCTCCGTAGCTGGGATGAGTTAATTCCAAAAACAAATTTAACATTGTAGCTTCTCGTCATCCTACATCGATATAATTACGTCACGGTCAATTCTCCAACTGCAAATTATTGTAAGTATGTAATCGCAAGAAAAATGTGATAAAACTACAATTTACCGATTTTCAGCCCTTTTCCTTTAGGTACTTGTGCTGTGAAACCTTGCGTCTTGCCAAATTTAATGATAAAATCATAAAATTTTAACGGGAATGAGCTTATACTTTTTGATTCATATGCGAGTATCAAAATAGGTCACGTAAGTGAACAATCACACATATCACATCAATCTCACTGTTGTGTTGACTTAGAAGCTTAATTTTTTAGGTCGTCAAGGCCCCGTACAGCGAACTATTTGATATTAACTTCAACTTGATACCTCCACACATTCCTGAGAAAAAAGGGTATTGACGGACAGACAGACAAACGGAAGGACAACGAAGTTACCCTACCGTCTATATAGGTTCAGTTTTCTTCCTTGTGAGGTACGGCATCCTTAAAAAAAGAAGAGGAATTAAATAATAATACATTATTATTCAAAACACAGGATCCCAAATCATTCGAATTATTAGTAAGTACCAAGGTAATAATTCAGTGTTCTAGTTCCAGCTCTATAACGTGGGCCTACACTGTTTGCAGTGCACTATATTCTTATCTATGTCACCTGTATCGTATAAAACTCCTCCTAAAAAGATTCAAACGAATTAATAAAGAATATTTATCGTTTATAGTGCCCACTTACCCTATAAAGTGTGTGAGGCTAATATATTTAGGAAAAATAAAATAAAGTTTACGATGGAGTCACGTCTACGTTGAGTGAGCTCATAAAATGTTCTAAACTGAGCAGCGACACAATACTTGTCAAATTGTCTGTAAAGAACACGGTTTTATTTCTGTATGAGTCGTGTCGGGACGAGAAGGCTTTTTATTTAAATTCAAACAGGGCTGAATATGTCAATTACTGTGCAAAAGTAGGGCGGGCCGAAACGTAAACCATATTTCGAAACGAAAATATTCGCAAACAGTTAAGGATAGCTTTAGTCCTCAAACCTACAAGTCTTAAATGTTTAATACAGTAGAATCCGGTTATAACGACGGTGAAGGGACAGGTGATATTACGTCGTACTAACCGGAAGTCGTACTAAAGGAAATGTCAATTTTTGATTTTCATTCAAATCACATTCATTTATATACATACATACAAACATAATGTATTTAATGATATTTACGTGACCAAGAGAAAAAAAACATTTGAATCAAAATATTTATTTATTTCACATAATGTATAATAATAATGACTCTTTTTTCTTCAACAGAGAAACTTTTTCGTTTTGTAGAAGCCATTCTTGTACGCGAATTCACGCATCACCCGCAAATTAACGCCGTAAACTAAACAGTCGCATTCGAATCAGCGACGTGCAGGCAAGGGGGAAGCGCGGGGCGGAGATAGTTGCTTACCTACGATTTATTTGTAACCACGTCAACACTCGTCGTCGTTGTAGCCGGACAATTTTGTGTGAAATTCTGTCGTTAAAAGCGGTCGGTCGCTGTAAGCGGAGTCGTACTAAATGGATGTACTTTCATAGTGACTCGTATTAAAACCAAACATGCGCCTATACTTACGTCGCTAAAAACGGTTGGTCGTTACATGCGAAGTCGTATTAAATGGATTCTACTGTATTTTGATTTTAAAAGTTTGTATTTCGCTTTTTACTGCTAGGAATGTTCCTAGCACTAAAAAGCGAAAAGCAAACTTTTCAAATCAAATAATTTTAATCAAAAGTAATTTATACAAACTAGGCTGAGACACGCCTATCTTAACTAGACTCCCTAAAAATTTCGCCCGATTAGCATTTAATTTGTCCTGCCTGTTTGATAGATAGGAAAGATAAGCAGGTTGTCCACGAATTCCGTGCTATTGTAGTTTACAGATCAGTGTATTGTCAAACCCTTTTGTGAAGTTATAAAAATTGCATCCAAGAACTTCTCCCAGGATTCCAGAATGTGACTGATGAGTCATAGTACCGATTCAATCGTCGACCTACCTTTTTCTTGATACCATCCTGTCGACTATCTAAAATCCCATTTAAGTTAAAATGTGATAGCACCTGGTCTAGCATGATTTGTAAATAGATTTTGCTCAATGCCCGGAACACAGATATAGAGAGATCGTTTATTATAATAAGAGAGATAACTCTTACTACCCAATTTCAAATTGGTATAACTTTACTATGTCTCATTCAGTGAGGGAACGTACCGCTGTCTGAACATTGATTAAATATGCCTGTTAGGACAGGGGCAATAGTGTCAATAATATCTTCAACAACCTTAACGGAAATTCCCCATAAATCTTCAGTGTTTTGTGTTTCCAGTTTGTTAATTACTTGTCACGCAGCTTTTATTTTATTGTTAGAAATATTTTTTTACATATTAATTTAGACTAGTGATCGCCCATTGGTCGAAATTCGACCGTACTTCATTTGAATAGAAATACATTATTAAATGAAAAAAATATATATAATAATGAATATAAAAAAAATAATATGGTTATCTTTGACATTCAGTAACACTATAGACAAATCGTTGACGCTGTACTACTGTGGAGAGGGTTCGCTGGCGGGATGGTGATGGCCAGGACCAGGACGTAGGTGTAATGAGTAAAGAATACTTCTTCAGGATTCTCTTCTTTATTTTCTTAATACTTCTTAACTGCTGGATATGGAATGAATTATCACAGAAAGCTCTGTTTTTATAGAATTTTCCCTATTATTTTTAATTAATTATGGCAGTTCAAAATGTCATAATTATAAGCAGCCTGTACAATCTATGACCAGCCTGTACAACCGTGAGGCGTGCAACCTCTACAGTTTGCACACGACACTAAGTTTTGTATGGGAAACTTACTAATGCCATACTTGACACTCCCCATAAAACCACAAAAAATATTTCTTATAAATCTAAACTAAATTCCTATCGTCGCTAATACAAATAATATTAAAGACACGACAAAATTCTCGATATGATCATAGATTTTAAAAATGAAATAGGTTATATATCTATAAAATTAATTTATTACCTATGGTTATACTTGACATTCAGTAAGACTTATAGACACAAAATATCTATGCATGTGTGTATTAAGCACACGGTAACGAATAGTAGTGCGTGTAACGTGTTATTTATTGAAAATAATGTATTTTTACGAATAATTAAAAAAAATATTAGTATTCGTCACTTCTTCTCTGTATAAACTATAAGTGTGCGAAATTTCATACTCCTCCGTCCGCCCAATTTTCTTAAAAAGGGATCCAAAGTTTTCGCTTCACGTATTAATATATAGATTTAGGTTGATTGCTGACTCTTTTGAATGATACCGGTGAATTAAGTTATTTAATCAATATTTAGGTCAACACAAATAAATCATTCCTTTGGGTTTTCTTCTGTTCGATTCGATGGTACTTTTAACAGCCGCACGGATTGATCGTTCAGATTAAGCTACGCTTGCCGCGGTTGGTCCGTGGAAGGGTGAATATTCTTTTTTGACTTACCAAGGGGTATCGTATATTATCAGTACCTGGGTTGTGGAGGTCAGATAAGCAGTCGCATCATGTAACATACGGTACTCAGCTGCATCCGGTTAGACTGGAAGCCGACCCCAACATAGTTGAGAAAAGGCAGGCAGATGATGAGATCCCCTGTGCTCTAACCCAGGGTTCAATAAAGTCTGGATTGATCCAATAATTATTTAACTACAACTATTTTTAACGCTTATGTAAATTCCGTTTTTACATAACACTATTCTAACGTTTGAATACAGTGGTGGCCCGCGTAATAGTCTGAAAACTAAAATTAACTCTAGAACTAGTTACTTAGCTCGGAGTTCATTAGGCAAATACTACACGCATAGGGGTGAGTGTCACGCGGCGAGCGAAGCAACGCGATTGAATAAAAGGTCAAACATTTGCATGTCCCGCCGGCCGTCCTTTACACTATTAGTGATCATTTAGGGACTTATTGTAGGGTCTCATTAGAGATATATATTTATTACTTTGTACGTTAGGAATTCAGAGCTGAAGTTACAACGAAATTCGGTCAGAGTTATTGGGGTTATTTTCCCTTGTCTTATTAATTGTGTAGAAAGATGTCAATTACTAATAATTTGATAGAGACTAGATTATTTATAATTAACTGGGAGCATTTCTTTTCCTCTCAGCGACGCCTTAGCTTTGAAAACGGCTAAAAACACAGACCTGGTTTAGCTTTCAGTTCAGCAGTCCATTCAATAGCTGACCGGGAAGATGTCGTTGACCCTCAGTTGACCTGCAGGGCACAGCAGCCATTTACTAAAGTAGGTCGGTTCCAACTGTACGTAGTGACTTACAACTCAGGTTGTATTTACAAGCCCAGTGTACACAATAGCGGAGTTGCATTACTTTATGTTGTTTACAGCGCAGTGTGGAGCTGCAGTATGTATGGCGAAGTAAATAGTTGTGAGCGAACAATGGCGCGACTGCCGGCTACCGGCTACATCGGGGAACATTCACTCAGCCTTTATTATGACCGGACATTATTTTAATAAGCTCTATTCATCCTCCAAACAATACGTTTGATGTAAGATGAAAAATAAACGGGTAAAAATCTGAATTATTTTTCCAAGAATGTATGCAGATGAGGAAAAAAGTTACGCCCTAGAATAACATACTTATTCGAAAGGAGCATGTGAAAATCGTAGCATATAGGATTTGCAGTTCCTGTCTTACCCGTTATGGAAAAGGCGTAAAGGTAAGTGACCAAATACAAAGGCAAGTATTAGTCAGGCGTTGATTATTATTAGAAGGCAAATCGTCTTTCCTACCCATATTAACGAGGTGTTTCAACTTATTTTATCGAAAACATATTCAGCATTTCAGGTCTCTGTGCTTTGTCTTGTCTCATTTTCTACTATTCAAAGCACCCCTGAGGACACAACCCAGACCCGTTTCTCTAAGGGTGTCTACTACAAGACTGAATACATGGTCGGACCATCTAACACAACCTTATTACTAGTTGACGCCCATGTCACACCGACTCAAACAAGTTCTCGTACTACATGAATATGAATCATGAAAGTCACATTCGATTTAAACTTGGTTCAGATTGGTCACGAGAGTACTGCCTTAACTGAGGTTCCTCAGACGGTCGTTGAATATTGCTGGAGTGCCGGCGACCGCTGACGTACATGTGCAACTGGACTGCAGCTCACTTTAATATATGCGTCGAACAGCTTTTTTACTATGCATGATGTAACATAGTTACTTTATGAATATGAATGCATGTTTTGTTTTGCTTTTATTTTGGAGACAGCGTTTCACAAGTTCGTAAGGGCAAGTGACTCTGCCGGGGTCGCGTGATTGTTCGAAAGAGATACCGTGACCCTGGCACATGGGCAACTGATGGAACACGGGTGGGTTTTAGTCAGTAAAAGTCTGACACGCCCTCCCGCTCCGCCCAGAGCGGGAGAAGCCATTTGATGATTTCCCATCCTGAAAAAAAAAAAAAAAAAAAGGGCAAGTGACTTTGTATTCGCAAAGTAAACAGCTTAAAAAAAAGTAAAAACATTTAAAATGCGGGTAGACTTAACACAAAATAAACAAATATAATATTTTGCTACAGTTCCGTTCAATAGAATACTAGACTTAGTAGTTTTCTGTAGATAACAAATATTATGTTACCTAATCTTATCTTATCTTATATCTTTAAACGAGCAATTCTTGTATATATGTATATACCTATATATAATCTGAATCTCGGAAACTGCTCCAACGATTTTCATGAAATTTTGTATACAGGGAGTTTCGGGGGCGATAAATCGATCTAGCTAGGATTATTTTTTATAAAATGTCGTTTTATTCGTGTTTTCAATGACCAAATTTATCGGTAATCAACTTGAACATAAACTTATTATTTTAAACACAATTTACCAAAAAATACCGAGCACAGCTCGGTCAACCAGATATTGAAAATAAAACATACAGGAGTAAAAACCTTTTAAGTAAAGTTTGGTAATAAGAAAACGTTAGAAATTGTAAAGTTCAAATGTACTCAACAACCGGACTTCCTAAATCGACTTCATAACGCAATTCTTAAGAAATAAAGCCGCTGAAAGCCGAATGTAAAAAAAATAAATTGCCAACATAAAGGAAACCGTGAAATATCTTTTTATTCCTTGTTTAATTTCGAGCGCACACAATCTAAGGAATATCATAACATTTTACAGCATCGTTTCTCGTTCCCACCTAATTTCCACAATTGATCCTTTCCAGAAGGTTCTCAAGCGGGAGGAAGCCATCATTGTCAAATTGTGGTGTCGAAGGATTTTATTACGATTTTAAGAGGCAAATTGGCTCGTTCCAAACATTTGGCCAACGTTTTACAATACCAATGGTTATATTGGAACTATCGAACTTTTGAACAGCACTTAGCGTCACGTCGCGGTTCACCGCTCAGACAAACATATCGTGTGTGACTTAGGTCTCTTAGATCTCAAGACTGTATAAGTTTGTATACATAATTAATTATTGTGTAATTTATCTATAATATGTATGTATTTAGAAATATATAGGTAAGTATGTTTATCAGTTGTCTAGTACCCATAACACAAGCTCTGCTTAGCTTGGGACTAGATGGCGTTGTGTGATAGTTGTGGAATATTATTATTATTTTTTTATATATTTTCATACATATTTCGTTACATTTTTAAATATTTTTACAAAATAAATATACAAAAACATTTAAAAATATAAAAAATAGCGGTCCATCGGTAGCAGGAGCAGGATCCAAGCTACCGGTGGTTAGGGCTCCAGAGACAGAAACCTCCTCACAATGCGAGCCGTGTCAAGGAGTACTGCCTTCTGAAGCAGGCTCTTGATCCAACCGCCTAACGATAGCCTCGACAGGTGTTGGTCGAGGGTATCGGCCATCAGCCCATTGGCTGATACGACAATCGGCACAATGACAGCCGAGTCAACATTCCACATGTCAACAACCTCGTGTGCTAAGTCGAGATATTTCATCTGTTTCTCTTTCTCAGCTTTCACGAGGTTGCTGTCATGCGGAATGGTAACATCGACTATCATTGTGCGGCGCGCTAACCGGTCTATCACCACTATATCAGGCTTATTGGCGACAATAGTCCTGTCAGTAATGATAGACCGATCCCAGTACAACGTGACATGGTCATTTTCGAGAACTGGGTCGGGCACATACTTGTAATACGGTACCTCAGAATCCACTAGTTTGTATTGCAAAGCAAGTTGCTGATGAATAATCCTGGCTACTTGGTTATGCCTGTGCAAGTATTCGCCGTTAGCCAGACGAGAACAACCAGAGATAATATGTCTGATGGACTCACCCGGATGGTGACATGCCCGACACACGTCAACCGTCCCGTCCTTCATAATATGTCTCCGGTAGTTATTCGTCAAAATAACTTCGTCCATAATTGCACAGACGAAACCTTCTGTTTCCCCGAATAGGTTACCAAAACGTAGCCAGGATACGGACGCTAAGAAATCTACACTGGGCTCATGAAGAGCCCGGTAAAAGCGCCCGTGAAGCTCCTTGTTTCGCCATACTTCCTTGCGGTCATCGGTAGTAAGTACTACAGGTTTGCGCCAGTTCTCTTTAGCCATGGAGAGCGGGATGAGTCCCTTGTCCACTGCGACCACATCACGGTGCATACACACTTCGGCTTTTAAGAAATACTCCCTGAGACTGCACACCTCGCGGTTGTGAAGGGTCTTTGCATTTAAAAAACCTCGACCCCCGCACTTCCGCGGGATGTACAGTCTCATCACCGATGATCGTGGGTGATGCATCCGGTTTGCGGTCAGCATTGTACGGACCCGGCGTCGAGTTCTGTCTGAGTCCATTTAAGTATGCCGAAAGAGTACATCAAAACTGGCATGACCCAACCGTTGAAGGCGCGCACCTTGTTTCCGCCTGAGAGAAGACTAATTAATACCTTCTTCAGGCGACCAAAGAAGCGCTCCTTCAACGATTGCTTCATGTCAGCATCGTTGATGCCTAACACTTCCGACATACCCAAATACTTGTAGCTTTCGGATGAGGAAAGGGATCTGAGGTAAACGGAATCCGAAAGTTGGATTCCCTCGGATTCCATAACCTCGCCTCGCTTTACATGCATGACTGCACATTTGTCCACACCAAACTCCATCCTGATGGCGCTACTAAAAGTTTCAGTTACCTTCAGTAGCTCCATCAGTTGCAGTTTGTTGGGGGCAAAGACTTTTAGGTCATCCATGTAGAGGAGGTGAGATATAACCTGACCACCTCTCCTTAGCCGATAGCCTAGACCTGAATCCTCCAGCAGTGTGCTTAGAGGATTCAGGGCTAAGCAAAACTTAGCATTATTATACTCTCCTTTATTCATCTTAATATGCTTATAAATTATAACATTTAAAAATATAAAAAATAGTAGCCCACTGGTATCGGGAACAGGGTCCCAGCTACCGGCGGTCAGGGCTCCAGAGAGAGGAACCTCCTGACGATGCGAGCCATGTCCAGAAGTACCGCTCTCTGAATCAAGCCCTTGACCCAGCTGCCTAACGAGAGCCTCCTTAGATGTTGGTCGAGGCTCTTGGCTATCAACCCATTGGCTGTGACGACTATCGGCACAATGATCGCTGAATCCACATCCCACATGTCGACAACCTCGCGAGCCAAGTCAAGATACTTGATCTGTTTATCTTTCTCAGCTTTCACGAGGTTCTCGTCATGTGGGACCGTTATGTCAACAATCATTGTGCGCCGCTCTACTCGATCCACCACCACTATATCAGGCTTATTTGCAACAATAGTCCTGTCAGTGATGATGGATCGATCCCAGTACAATGTGATATTTCCATTTTCGAGAACTGGGTCGGGCACATACCTGTAGTACGGCACTTCCGATTCCACAAGGCTGTATTTAAGAGCAAGTTGCTGATGGATAATCCTGGCTACTAGGTTGTGTCTATGCAAGTATTCTTCGTTAGCTAGACGAGAACACCCTGAGATTATGTGCCTAATTGATTCTCCTGGACGGTGGCATGCCCGACAGATGTCAACCGTGCCGTCTTTCACAATAAATCTCCGGTAATTGTTCGTCATCATAACTTCGTCCATAATTGCACAGACAAAACCTTCGGTTTCCCCAAAGAGGTCACCGAAACGCAGCCAGGCTACGGACGCTAGTATATCTACATCGGGTCCATGTAGGGCCCGGAAAAAGCGTCCGTGGAGCTCCTTACTCTGCCATACTTCCATGCGTTCATTAGTGTCAAGTATTACAGGTTTGCGCCAGTTCTCGTTAGCCAAGGAGAGCGGGGTGAGGCCCTTGTCAACCGCGACCACATCTCGATGCATCCCCACGTCGGTTTCTAGGAAATATTCCCTTTTTTTTTTTTTTTTTCAGGATGGGAAATCATCAAATGACTTCTCCCGCTCTGGGCGGAGCGGGAGGGCGTGTCAGACTTTTACTGACTAAAACCCACCCGTGTTCCATCAGTTGCCCATGTGCCAGGGTCACGGTATCTCCTTCGAACAATCACGCGACCCCGGCAGGCATCGGTCCTAGTAGACCCCTACACTGCTGCTGACATCTCTTTGAGGCGCGCGTGGAACACTGCGCGCCGTCGACCCGAGCTTGGTCCTTACCGGGCAGCGAGCTACCCATTGCTCGCCACCCGCAAGCTCGCGCCTACGGTGGCCGGGAGTCCGCTGTTGACTCCCGACGCCCGGGGCGTCTCCTCCTGCGGCGGCTAGGGACGTGAGGGCGCAGAGACTGCCACTCCCTCACGCGCCCCGCCTCCTCCTTCGCGAGCATTACTGCTTCGCAGAAGGAGGTGACGGCTTCCCATTCCCTCTCGCTCGGTACCATGGCACGCACCAGGGCCGGACGCGAGAGGTCGCTGCCGCCGATCGCCTCCACGAGGACACGGCGGTGCTCCGCCCAGGCAGGGCACACCTCCACCGTATGCTCCACCGTGTCCTCCAGACGATCCTCGCAATGGAAACACCCGGACGTATCCTCCCGCTTTATCCTGAACAGGAACCCACCGAAGCACCCATGCCCGGTGAGAACCTGCGTCAGGCGGAAGGTGAGGACGCCGTGACGCCTCTCTATCCACTCCTCAAAGAGGGGACTTACCGCCGCAATTGTGGCGTGCCCAAGGAAATATTCCCTGAGACTGCATATCTCGCAATTGTGGAGAGTCTTAGCGTTTAAAAAAAAAAAAAAAAAAAAAAAAGCCTCGACCTCCACACTTTCGCGGTATATACAGCCTCATTACCGATGACCGTGGGTGATGCATTCGATATGCAGTCAGCAGCGTACGGACCCTCCTATCCAGGGCGTCGAGTTCGGTTTGAGTCCATTTGAGTATGCCGAAAGAGTACATCAAAACCGGCATGACCCAACCGTTGAAGGCGCGCACCTTGTTTCCGCCTGATAGAAGACTATTAAATACTTTCTCCAGGCGGCCAAAGAAGCGTTCCTTCAGCGATTGCTTCATGTCAGTAACATTGATGCCCAACGCTTCCGACATACCCAAATACTTAAAGGTTTCGGATGCGGAGAGGGCTCGGAGGTTTATGGAATCCGAGAGTTGGGTTCCCGCGGATTCCACAATCTCCCCACGCTTTACATGCATGACTGCACATTTATCCACACCAAATTCCATCCTGATGGCGCTACTGTAGGTTTCAGTTACTTTCAGTAACTCCATCAGTTGAAAATTGTTGGGGGCAAAGAGTTTAAGGTCATCCATGTAAAGGAGGTGAGATATAACCTGACCACCTCTCCTCAACCGATAGCCTATACCTGAATCCTCAAGCAGTGTGCTCAGAGGATTCAGGGCTAAGCAGAACCAAAGTGGACTCAAACTATCACCCTGAAATATACCTGGCTCGATCCTTATCGGTTCGCTGTTCCTTTGGATATTTCGACATCCTGGATAGCGAAGGACCGTCCTCCACTGCCCCATACATGAAATCAGGAAGGTGCGCAGAGTTGCATCAATTTTATATAACTCCAGCACCCTCATGAGCCATGTATGTGGCACCGAGTCATAGGCTTTCTTGTAATCTATCCAACATGTCGACAGATCCTTTCGGGAACGACGAACCTGTTGGCTAATGGCCATATCAATGAGGAGCAGCTCCTTAGTACCGCGGGACCCGTTCCTACATCCATTTTGAGAGACAGACATGATGGAGTTGGTGTAAATATGATTGTAAATTTTAGCTCTCAAAATGGATGTAAGAACTTTATAAACCGTCGGCAAACACGTGATTGGTCTATAATTTTTGGGTTCCGTGGTACTACCTGATTTGTGGAGCAGGTGGGTAATTCCTGTTGTTAGGTACTGGGGTAGCGAACCAGACTCCAAAGCAGTCTGGTACTGAGCCGCCAAGCGAGCATGCGATCCAATGAACCAGTTGATCCAGAAGTTGTGCAACCCGTCCGGCCCTGGAGACTTCCAATTGGGCAGTGGACGGACTGCACGAGCTACGTCTTGGGGGCAGATGGTAATAGCCCCCATTTCTGGTATTGGATCGCAGGCTCGCTCGACTTCTCGAGTCCAATCCCCTTCGGTGTGACTGACAGGCACCGACCAGATACTGCGCCAAAAAGAACACATGGCATCATTATCCGGCAGATGCGTGTCAGTCGGAGTCATGCGTATGCGCGTCTGCTAGCGCACGTTGTTTTGTTTCACTCTCTCGGTTTTTAATTGCTAATCCTAGTAAAAAGTGCATTACTATACCTCAAAGTTATACCAACACAAAGCTGAACTCAAGTGTTATTAAACAGTGCCAGTGAACTCGAAATATAACTGCAATTGCAGGAGTAACAACAGTTTTTAAATTGGTGCAAAACATAAACTTTGAACGGTTGGACCGGTACGGGTGAGTCACCGCGCGAGCGCCGAACTACAATATCACACTACATCTGTCTCAGTCACTCCACTGCAATACGGGCCGCAGCTGCACTGCTCACACACTCACTACGCGCCCATCTGACACACGCTCGTTTGCAAACCAAGTTTTTTTTGTATTATAAACTTGTAAACAAACGCACTATGAATACTTTGTGCGAAGCTTGTAAGCAGGACATTACGATGGATAGACTTATTAAATGCTCTAACTGCGAAGCTAACTATCACAAAATATGTGTTAATGCAACTTTCATCGATAGTCACAAGCAAATTGATATATGGGTTTGTCCTACTTGCCGGGCTAAGACACCTCGTACGGATAACAGCAACACTCCCGCTCGTCAAGCAACTACGAGCGCCGAGCTCGATGTCTCTAGCATAAATACCCTATCGCGCGGACACAAGCGCATGGCTGTTGGATCTCCCACCAGAGATGACCCCGACAACTCAGTTTCATATGCTGAGCTTGTCTCTGAAATAAGGCTTATGCGCTCGGACATGGATGAAGTCAAATTGTCACTGAAATCATTGCTTGATGGTGTTAACAATTGCAATGCCCGTCTTGACAGCTATGAAGTAAGAATTAAATCGCTCGAACAAAGGAATTCGCAAGTGGTCATTTTGAGTGATACAATTGACAACCTAAAGGATCAATTAAACCATCAAATGCAATCAACGATGCGTAATGAGATCGAGATTATGGGCATCGAGGAATCTCCTTCCGAAAACCTTCAACACATCGTACTGCTAACCTCGTCTAAGCTTGGTGTTCAGCTGTCTGTGGATGACATCGACTGGACAAGTCGGGCAGGCCTAAAGAAATCCCCTGCGTCTAATTCAACTACGAATTTCCCTAGGCCAGTCATCGTTAGATTGCTGAGACGGGCTAAAAGAGATGAGCTACTAAAGGCTTCCAAAACCAGACGCAATCTGTCTTCCAAGGACATTGACATCCAAGGACCTGTCAGAAAGATCTTTGTCAACGAGCATCTAACGAAAGACAACCGCATCTTGTTTCGTGAAGCTCGCGCCCGTGCACAAAGCACGGGACACAAATACTGCTGGACTAACAACGGTCGTATACTTATCCGCAAGATTGAGGGGCAACCAGCTATTACTATCAAGAGTATCAAGGAACTCGATCTTTTTCTTGGAACGCAAATTGAATCAAGTGTTATACCGGATGCTTTACACTAAAATTGTTTTGCTTGCTTTATTGTTAATTATGTGCTCTTTTAACTTTACTGTTCATATTTTCATAATCTTATGTAAAATAACAGTTTATACATTCACACCACCTCAACACTATAAACTTCCACGTCAAAAACACCTTTTGTCAATGCACACTCAAATAATAACTCAGAACACACACACATGCCGTAGTACTCTTTACACCAAATTAAGAATCTCTCTTGGCTCCCATTACTCTATGCACTTCTCGCAAACACCTTCAAGCAAAATTGCGGCTTTAATCATTCCTCTGTCTGCACTTACTCCTAAAATTATTTTCGATAATGGATAAAACGGACCTGTTAAGTGAAATAGACGAGACGTTGAGCATATCTTGCCGCACTGTCGAGAAACTTGAGTTATGCGGGAACCTACTATCGGAACATAACTTAAGAGTATTGACTTCAAATATCAGGAGCTTGCAAAAAAACTTTCTCAGCCTCCAAGCATCGCTTAGCCGTCTTGACTTTGAACCAGATGTTATTATCCTAACAGAATGCTGGTTAAATGAAAATTCAGTTATTTTCCAATTGCCCGGATACAAAAGCTTCCATTCCACCAAAAAAATTAACAAAAGTGGCGGGGTAACTATTTACGTTAGGAATTGCTGGACCGCGTCAGTCTCCGAACCAGAATTTGACGATGCCAATTGCCTGCAGGTCAAACTGCAGAATGAAATCACACTCCTTGGAATCTACCGATCACCTTCATTCACCAACATCGATCGCTTTCTAAACTCTTTGGACGATAACTTAGTGAAACTAAAGAACGAAGCAAGTGTCATCGTGACGGGTGACATCAACATTGACCTACTAAATGACTCACCTAATGCTCTCCATGTGCCTTATCAATGCTTGATGGCTGAACATGGGCTATTGCCAGCTATCACTCACCCAACTCGAGATAAAGCTTGTTTGGATCATGGATACGTTAAACTAAAAGGCAGTACTGCTCAGGGAATCGTCTGTGAGGCCTCGGTGACGGATCACCACCTAGTGCTGCTCGGAATCAACAACTGTATTCCCACAACCAAACCCAAAAACAGATTCAAACTCAAAACTGACTACTCTATGGTAATTGATGAACTAAGCAGGGTCGACTGGGCCGATGTTACGTCCGCAACAAATATTAATGATGCAGTACTTCTATTTAATAAGACCCTGACTGACATAATGAAAAAACACACTATTAAAATTAAAATCAGTCGTTCTAAATTTAACTTAAAGCCCTGGATCACGCCGGGTCTTCTTAGATGCATCCGTCACCGAGACACGCTTCACGCTCAATCAAACCAGCAACCCAATAATGAAGCACTAAAAATTGTCTACTTGAGATACAGGAACTACTGCAACGACATTCTACGACGACGAAAAACTGAACATGACAGACGAGAATTGGAAAAAAACAGCAAAGAACCAAAAAAGCTCTGGCGGACTATTAAAGAAATATGTCAAGTCCCCAAGCGAGCCAGCGACAACCAAGACTTGCTGAAAAATAATGGAAAGAACAACATATCCATTGACAAGTGCAACGAGTTTTTCGTCTCAGTTGGTCAAAACCTGGCAACCAACATCATAAATAGGCAACCGACAGCGAGGGTCGAACCATGCGTTGGTGTTGAAGGCAAAATCCCACCCAAAGACTCACTCTTCTTGCTTCCAACTGACAATCAAGAAATCAGTAATGTCATAGATGATCTCAAAGACGACAGTTCTCCAGGTCTCGATGAATTTCGGCCTCTGCTCCTTAAACACGTAAAGAAATACATTTTAGAACCCCTAAAATACATATGCAATCTGAGTATGGAAACTGGAGTCGTGCCTACTTGCTGGAAGACATCTGTTATCACACCCATTCACAAAAATGGTCCCAAAAATGTCCTTGATAACTACAGGCCAATTTCGTTGCTCTGTGTAACCTCTAAAATCCTAGAAAAGCTTATAAACAAGCGCCTCGTCAGCTTTCTAGATAAAAACTCTCTACTCTCTGACCGACAATTTGGCTTTCGGCGAGGAAAGTCTACTGAGCAGGCTGTGAGTCTACTGACTGACATTATCTCGTCAAATATCGACATAGGCCAACGTACAGCTGGTGTCTTCCTAGATCTGGCCAAGGCCTTTGATACAGTCTCAATTCCCACACTACTAAAAAAACTCGAATCCTTCGGTGTCCGAGGCCTGTCCTTAGAATGGTTCAGGAGCTACTTGTCTGGTCGACATCAGCTTGTTAAAATTGGGGATAGTGTTAGCGGGAGTCTTCCGGTTTCCTTCGGGGTGCCACAGGGAAGTATTTTGGGTCCCACCCTCTTCATTATGTACATGAACGACATTCTGAGTCTTAATATTGATCACTCGGAAGTAATTTGCTACGCTGATGATACAGCTGTTATTTTTCATGGATCTACTTGGAAAGAGACTCTTGAAACAGCTGAAAAAGGGATGAGCATCATTTCAACTTGGCTGGAACATAATCTATTAACATTAAACATAAAAAAAACTAACTTCTTGACATTTCACGTCACTCGATCTAGTAGACCAAATATAAACTCCTTAAAAATACATAACAACAAATGCCATGTCCTAACAACAGTACCCGTTTGCGCTCCTGACTGCAACTGTAATGCCATTGACAGAGTAGAAAATACAAAATACCTAGGTGTCATAATTGATCAGAACCTGTCCTTCAAAGCACAAATTCATGCACTCTCAAAAAAGACTCGGAAATTCATTTACGTTGCGAAACTCCTAAGAGCCAGTGCGCCCAAAAAGATACGTATTCAGGCCTACATCTGCCTATGCCAATCTGCTCTGCAATACTGTGTTAGTGTCTGGGGCAGCGCCGCCAAGACCTACATGCTTGAACTGGAACGGGCCCAGCGGGCCGTTCTCAAGGTACTTCTGGGAAGGCCTCGGCGTTTTTCTACGGACGAACTGTATAAGGAATCTGGAGTTTTACGCGTACGACAACTGTTCATCCTAGGGGCACTTACCAACCTGTTAAAACTCAACATTTATCGGTCTAGCTGCAGTAAGAAGGGTAGGAAAATAGCTGAAAGAATCCCACTTCCAAAAACAAAAACCCTCTTCGCGGCCCGGCTTTCGTCGTCTTTACCCATTCGGGTGTTCAATGCTATAAGCAAAAATTTTACCATTCCGAGAAACTACACTGAGGCCAAAACTAAACTTAAACCTTGGTTGCTGAGCCGGACATATGACGAAACTGAGAATCTACTTTGTATCTTACGCTAATTCTCACAACACTCTCACAAATACACACACATCACACACATTTCACTCACCTAACTGTTTTTCTTGTATTGCCTATTCTGTGTAATCTCTTTTCACTCAGGCTTTTATTTAATTTAATTTATTTTTTCTTTAATTTAATTTTTTTTTTTTTTTATGATTATGAGTTGAATTTAATTTTTATTTAATTTTATTTTATTATGAATGTTACTATGAAATATCAATTCCCATCTTGCGCTAGCAGAACTTCTAAATCATTAACTCGGTGTATTGTTTGGGTCACCAAGATACAGGCTGTGCCTAGTTTGGGACCCGCTGTTAAATCTAATTTAAGTCTTCTGCTGCTTATAATATTATATCGCATGTCTCTCTTACGTCTGTAAACTATGTGAAAGTTTAATAAATGAATTTGAATTTGAATTTGAGCCACACCTTGGGTTGGTCGCTCCCAAGCCCTATAAACCCACCTTTCATCACTCTGGAAGGTGCGATTCTGAGTGTATCGGTCCACTCGCCGCTTATACCTACGAATACGGCTTGCCCATGCATAAACTTTCTGCTTCAGGAAGTCTATGCGCTCTGTGACACGGAACATATAGTCCCGAGGGCTGATATCAGTCCCCGACAACGCCCGCCTCACAAAGCGCATCACTCTAGGGCGAGTGTCGCCCTTCCTGAAGCAGATTAGTTTGCCGATGAGCGCTCTGGCCCCACTAATACGGCGCTCAATTCTGCACTGCCAGGCTGGTACGGCTGGTTTTGGTCGTGTAGCTCTATAGTCACTAGCAAATTTAACGTGAGCTACACGACATGCCGCTACAGCCGCGCAGTACAGAATTGCATGAGTATCAGTGAGGTCTTCGCAGTCATCAAAATAGTTTGACAACTGCGAATCCAGAGCCGCCACCAGCGCCCTATTTTTGTTATGCATGGGCAAACGAGGTAAGCGTGGTCTAAGTCCAGGTGATATGGACCGATATTCTCGAATCGCATCCTCCAAAGCACTCCTCAATTCCTCATTGCACTGGGTACTTACGTTTGTAGCCCTGTCATCACTCCCCTCATCAGCTTGACTTGTCAAGTACTGTGGTGGGACCACAGCAGTCTGCAACAGGGGTGCGATGACATGGCTACTCTGCATTTCATTTCGTAGGCGATCAAGTACAGTGTCATCCAACATATGATTACGCTGGATGACCCGCACCTGATCCGATAGTCGTTGGGTTGAGACGTTGACAGCTGGCTCAAGCACCTGAAAAAGAGAGAGCATCCGAACACGGTACGCGGTCAGATTCTTTCCCCCCTCTGTAGCCCCATAGTATGAGCGCATGACATTCTCATTGATGGATCTTGTCCATCTCATGCGCTGCACACTTCCGCTGGGAGCTGGGACCCTATCAGAGGCCGGTGGGCCTCGAGGTCCTAAACCGTCCGACGGCCGGCGTCCTCTCCGTCGACAAGCAGGTGGTGGCGTCGTGGGCGGGGAGAAGTACTCGTCGCTCGAGCTCGACGCAACTGCCACGGCCGGTGTCGTCACAGCGCCCGCAGTGGGGCTGGGTACCGGCGGCGGCGAGGCGGAGCTGAGAGACGAGTCCGAAGGTGGTGGGCGTGCTCTTCGTGCTGCTGATCGGGTCAACATACTCGTAGTCTTCTCATTCCTTATTTCATTTCATTGTAATTTTACCGGGGGTGACATGACAGATGTCACCCCCGATTCGGCTGTTTTAACTTGAGTTTTTTTACATTATGGTAATTTTTGGTGGTTTTTATTATACTTATTATTATTATTTCCTTTATTATATTTAAATACATATGAATTACATTTTTAAATATTAAAATATTTAAAAAAATATAAGAAAACATTTAAAAATATAAAATTATTATTATTATTTTTCATATATATACACCTCGGGATCCTAGGATCCCGGTCTTTTGGAAGGCGTACGAGGGGCCGAAGCCAACTCGTAGAGGCCCCTTAGAAAATTTTAAACGATGAGGGGGCACCAACCGACGATTATCCCTGTATGCACTATGCAAGTGCACCCAAGGACAATCCCCGGTTGGAGCAGAACTATTATAGAATATGGAAACAAAGTAAATTAGGCTATGGGTTTGGATGGCTATAGTGGATTGGTAACCGCAACTATGAAAGGACTATGGCCCCTGCCTGATCAATGTTTTGTATACACGGATAAAATGGCAGGGGGTGACTTGCACACTCAATAATGGGCCCCCGGGAAACGTCGCTGGCACATAGTGACGCAGCGACAAGGGGGCAACACTTCCTGAGGTGCTTGAGAAGTGGAGAGGTATTCCACGGCTTTCAGAACTATCCCAGAGCCCGCAAGATGGTCAAGTCCCTACGAGCACTTACTGGAATACTTCCTTTCCCCGAGCACGTTTGCTCTTGCGAATCTCCACTCAAGCCAGCCAATAAAGGCAAGAATGAGGTGGGAGCTCTGAACCTCTTCAGTGTTCACTCCAGCCGGCCAATAAAGGCAAGCCAGAGATGAGGAACAAGAATTCTCCCAGGAGATCGGGTCCGTGGGGTCGCTACTGCCCAACAGCTCGCCACATGCTGCCCTGCGGGTTTATTATTATTATTATTATTATTTCCTTTATTTCATTATGTTCACTTATTGATTATAATTTTAAATATTAGAAAAACAAAAATAAAAAAACATTTAAAAATATAAAAAATAGTAGCCCACCGGTACCGGGAACAGGGTCCAAGCTACCGGCAGTCAGGGCTCCAGAGAGAGGAACCTCCTGACGATGCGAGCCGTGTCCAGAAGTACCGCTTTCTGTATCAAGCCCTTGACCCAGCTGCCTAACGAGAGCCTCCTTAGATGTTGGTCGAGGCTCTTGGCTATCAACCCATTGGCAGTGACGACTATCGGCACAATGATCGCTGAATCCACATCCCACATGTCGACAACCTCGTGTGCTAAGTCAAGATACTTGATCTGTTTATCTTTCTCAGCTTTCACGAGGTTCTCGTCATGTGGGACCGTTATGTCAACAATCATTGTGCGCCGCTCTACTCGATCCACCACCACTATGTCAGGCTTATTTGCGACAATAGTCCTGTCAGTGATGATGGATCGATCCCAGTACAATGTGATATTTCCATTTTCGAGAACTGGGTCGGGCACATACCTGAGTACGGCACTTCCGATTCCACAAGGCTGTATTTAAGAGCAAGTTGCTGATGGATAATCCTGGCTACTAGGTTGTGTCTATGCAAGTATTCTTCGTTAGCTAGACGAGAACACCCGGAGATTATGTGCCTAATTGATTCCCCTGGACGGTAGCATGCCCGACAGATGTCAACCGTGCCGTCTTTCACAATAAATCTCCGGTAATTGTTCGTCATCATAACTTCGTCCATAATTGCACAGACAAAACCTTCGGTTTCCCCAAAGAGGTCACCGAAACGCAGCCAGGCTACGGACGCTACTTATTATTATTATAACTCCCAAGATTTACAAGGAGACCGCCAAGATTATCCGCCTCCGATTTCAATGATTTTTATATATATTGTTATCTTTGAGTAACTGAGTAATTACCCAAAAGGAATTCCCGCAACGCTCAATAGTTTCAGAGTTGCTTCTACCGAGCAACTTAAATATAAGTTAAGTTTACAAACTCAAAAACATTTGCAACTCTATCCGTAGAGGTATAAGGTTCAAATTTCTTGCAATGTTGTATGTTTCTTGATGAACAAATATATTAATTTCATAAGAAAAAAAAATGAAAAAAAAAATACGTTAGCAGGAATCGAACCCTGACCATCTGCGTGCGAGCCACGTCACCCTGCCTACTAGGCTACGCACCGCTATGCAATTCCAAAAATTTCAATTTCAATTTAAATATTTTTTCATAAAATTATCATCAAATCAAACATTGCAAGAACCTTATATCTCTACGGATAGAGTCGCAAATGTTTTTGAGTTTGTATACTGAACTTATATTTAACCGGTCAAGTACCGTAATTACAGACACAATTAAAAAACGATTGTTTGGATACCAAATGTATTGATCTCAGGGACTTAGAGGTTAAGTTGCTCGGTAGAAGCTATTGAGCTTTGCGTGAATGCCTTTTGGGTAATTACTAACTTACTCAAACATAACAACATTTATAAAAATCATTGAAATCGGAGGCGGACAATCTTGGCGGTCTCCTTGTTAGTTAAATAAGTAACAATAGTCTATTTGGACTGAAGCTGCCTGAAATATCTTCATTTGTTATAAAAAATCCTTGAAAGTACGGTCTCTTGTCCACCCTATGTCAATCTAATTGACAGCTGAACACGTCTTACTAAGTGTAGCTATCCTTTTTTATTCACCAACTTTAGGTTACCATAAATCTAACCGTTTATCCCATAAGCAGGTAACAAAGTCCGTTACCCCTACCCCATGGTTGGGAGAAGGCGCCCACACTTGGTGACGTCACGGACCGTACTTTAGCATTCCGCATCATGTCCTCACTTGTAACTACTTGACGTGTTCAGAGCCCGAGCTCACAGGGCGTGCTATGGACAAGATTAATATTAGGTCTTTCATTTCCGCTTTTACGCCGATTGCAACGTTCAGTACTTAATCGGAAGTAGTATCCTACACCTCGGTTTCAGATAGCCCATTTGCTTAACTATCAATATTATCAAAGCTCATTTTAATGAACTTACATGATGAATTGACCTAATGCGCTTTATTTCTGTCAACCAATCACCACAGATACAAAATAGATAAGATTTGACAGCGAATTATCGGATCGGAAACTTGATAAGGCTTTTCAAACCGGTAATTAATTTGCTGCTCAAAATGTTTTGACAGCAGATAAAAATAATTTTCAATTAATAAATTTATCAATGCTGCTACATGAATATAGTATAGCTTAGCACGATATGTCTCATGGTGAGTGAGCTGAGCTCGAGTTCATTACGGCAGTGACCACGTTCATTAGCAGTCACTTTATTAGATGCACCCGGATTTACTCTACGACCGGGACCCCTAGACACTGGACAACATACACGAGTGTTTACAACCACTGCACACTTCACGAACTTAGTCTTAGATCAAAACTAACATCCACCAACTCTCATGTCTTCTAAATGAAAAATATTTCTCCATCTTAACTAAATTGGGTAGTATGGTATTGGGTAATTGGGTAGTTTGGTATTTGTGGGTCATTTGAACTAATTAAATCAAAGGTATCCTTGAGACTCGATTTCAGTAAGCAAGCTATTCACGAATGTGCGGTTTGATTGATCAGAACATGAGTGAAGATCGTTGTAGACGGGCTCTTGTACTACACGAGTTTTTATTTAACTGGCTTGTAAGTCAAAGACTTGATTGCGAAAATGTGGCTCCTTAGAGTCCTTAGTGCCAGCGGCGGCGGGCTGAGTGGCGATCAATAATGTACGAGTGTACGAGCTGTAGGTTCGTCCGTGTGTCCACTCGCTTTGAGTCCCGGCTCATTAATATGTACGGCACGAGACACGGGATTATTGGATGTTATGTGAGAACAGTAATGAAAGTGATGTAAACGTCTACGAAACATTGTAGAAGGTCCATTTTGGTTCGGAAATTGAAAGTTATTTGTATTGTGAGTCGATGTTTCGTTCGGTTATCAATGGTATATCATTTGCGGTCATGTTCACACTATGAACAATAGCGAACCGCGCATTACAATTGGTAATCAGGTTCATTTCTAAAACTTCATCGTTAGTCTTTAGCTTTTGATAGAAACCTCCGACACAAATAAAATTCCGAAAAAGTAAAAAAAAAAAATACGACGTTGTAGATAAGTAATATATTGATCAAAGGATGGTCGCGTCGGGGTCGGCTAATGAAAATGTTATCCTTTCTAATATAGCATACATTCATTATTGTTGGGGCGCGTCTGTCTGGGGTATTCATTGATCGTCCCCGACACGACGTTGCTTTGATCAAAATATTATCTACAACTTCTTATTATATTTGAACTAGTTATTTAGTTTATTATACATATTTAAGAGCCAATACATATTTTTTTATGTTTTTACAGTTTTTTTGCGTTCGGATTTTTTTTTTATTATTTAACTTTGCTTGTCTGCTTTTTAACCTGGACTTAGTAATAGTAGACACGGTACGATCGACAGATACCTCACTTTAATCTGCGCAGCTTTGCCGAAGCTAATTACTAAGTTATCCTCATTACTCTTTGCTACTCCATCATCTGGTAGTTGGGTGTCCTGGAAATTCCAGGTGATGCCGCATCAATTCAAGGTTACCCTATTCTTCTTATAGTATTGAAGTAATAGGATGCCAAATTTCAACTAGATCACACATGTGGAAGATCCTCATCCCATCATCAATCAGAAAAGAGCTAATAATTTTCAAACGTCTGAACAAATTTTCTCAAATTATAGCTAAGAACACTCACCTTTCAGACAAAGCAAAATCAGTTCAGCCGTTTAGGAACTCCGATGCCACTGGCATACACACATGTACGCAGATACACATGTTAAACGTATACTTGCTGGGACTCCTCCTCTCGGTAAGAGAGAGCGGGCCATAATAGACCACGCAGGCCCAGTGCGGGTTTGTAGATGTCACACGTCTTCGATTTTTTGGTTTTAGGATATACCGGTTATCTCACGACGTTTTCCTTCACCATTTTAAGAGCAGTGGTGATTTAATAGCATTACCTGTTCCAGCATGTAATCTAAGTATGCATGAACGTGGAATATTTAGCAGCACATCACAGTTGTGGCGTCACTACATAAGTCATTCAACATTGCGTGTTGGTGTCGACATGATATACATATTTACCACAAAACATCGGGAAATTGTTTCAAAATAATGTACGATTGTCACAAATGAAACTGCCTCCCAAATGATTATGGTTCGATTCACAAACTGAACAATAAAACTTCCTAGGTGTGGTGATAAATAGAAATATCACAATGCTCCAGCTAGAACAATCCCAGCATCATCGAACTGCTAGTGTTAATGCTAGTAGGTACATATTACATCTCTAAACAAAGGTTGATAGCAGGGAATAAAAACAAGATAAATGTCCTAAATAAAAAAGGCAATAACGAAAATAACAGCTAACTGTATTATTAGACATGGACCCGAAAACACAGCGACATAACAATGAAGCGCTCCGTAAAGCGCGCACTAAACTGAACGGCTCACTAAACACGCGGCATTGCGAACGTACGCAATGAACCACACGCCGGGCATGGTGGGACCACCCGCGTACTAAGCGGGATAAATACGCGTGATACGCTTAATGCGCGTCAGGTTTATGTCTCAAGATGGATGTTGCGCTTAAACGATGTTACACGTCGCGTGCTTTAGTTTATAGTCGAGCTATTTAAACACAGATTAATTAATCTCATACGCGGCGTTACAGGAGAGGCACACTATCGCACGACCTCAGACAGCCCAATTATAATATTGAATTATAAGCATTGTTTAAACAACTGAGATCGATCACCCGACGACACAAACCCTAAAATCTGTTAGATTGTCAGATAGGGTACACTGAGAAAAATGTCATTTTGGCATAATCTTAAAATATCGTGACGTTGGTTTAAAATAGATGCGTTGTCTTATAATATGTTGATAATAAGTAAATATTACGCTAGAACTGAAATGTGTTAAGATGGAATCGAATTTTTTGGGTAAATAATGCAATATTATGATACTTGTCATCGTAAAAATTTGTAATTATGAAATAACATTGTCTTCTTCAAATAATAACACAATGTAATAGAAAATGGTCCACTGTCCCATAAATTAGTATGATAATTATAAATAAGATTCTAATTAAAAAACACAATGACAGTCACCGTAATATAAATAGATTTCATAGTTTAATATGAAGAAGTATCTCTAAAAATACGATGACCTCCCCCTAATGTACTATATTAAATTATAATGCTTTAAACTTATATTTTTAAAGTAAGCATCATTTTTTAATATTACAGTCATATTATTTTATGTGAATCCTATGATAATACGATTAAATAATCTCATATTTTTAGAGTAAGCATCAAAGTTCAATAATATAGTCATATTATTTTATGTGTATCCTACTAAATTATTATTACAGAGACCCATTTATGAGTAGCATTTGAATGATGTCCTACAAATTTAAGGTGACGGCATTATATAATGAGGTCTCCCTCTCTCACTTCATTCCGCCGCCGCGCCATTTCGGTCGGCCATTTGTATTTCACCGCTACAGCCGGCAAGTCACGACTCACGACTCGTTTAATTAATAGCAATAACAATTCCATTAGTGCCAGTGAACGTGTTTGATCAGTGCAAAAATGGATATGGCTACGCGTGATCTTTTGAAGAAGTGGAATTTGGAACGCTACATCGATCGTTTTGAAAGTAAGTTGACAAACCTACCTAGTAAGTTGCTAGCATGAGCTCACACATTACATTCACACATTCTAATTTCTAGCAAGAATAGGGTCAGAGTGTCGTCTTAGAGGCACTATGAAAATATACTTAAAAAAATTTCGCGACCAATTTCAAGGTCACAGTTCTAACATAACCTTACCTATGGATCCCTTCGACATCGTTTTTACGACAAACGGTTGGTCGGAGACAAAAAACACCCAGACACTTTTAGCCTTTCTAGGTGTTACATACTATAGAATCGAGAAAATAAACGATTTGCGAAAATAACACTTTTTTGGCCGCTGTACACTCCAACCAAGAATAGTCTTGTCGTATGGTACCTACCCACCTACCTAGATATACGTTCATATTTATATTATACACTAGATTCGATGTGCAACTGCAACCCAAAAAAAAACAAATAGGTAGAGTGCGTCTAAACTAAAATGACGCGCCCCACTACCGAATTTACCGTAGTGTACGTATACAAATTTAAGTAGTGGGGCGCGTCATTTCAGCTTAGACGAGCTCTACCAACCTACATTTTATAAAGTCGATGCGACGTAGTGCATTTCACAGCTGCAATCAGGGCGCTGTTAAATTTACCTTTTTTTTTCAGCTGAAAGAATTGATATCGCAACAATGCAGATGCTTACTGCCGTCCACTAACTAAAAGGCAGCTAAGTGCAAAAAGTAGTTTTCGAGAAAACGCAAAAATAAGTGGGAATTGATGTCTCTTGAAAACTATGCTACCTAGGAACAAGGTTGCAAGTTATGTACGTAGGCACAGTCTTTTTGCACAATATGTGATTTAGTTTATTCATTTATATTAATCACATTTTATTTAAATTCATTTTCTAACTTTTAGCTAAGCAATTTTTTTCATTTTTACATAATATACTGCACTATAAGGCCGCTAACCATACCTTAACTGCTTTATAGTAAAGCAATTTCTTGTAGCCGCCACGTCTTGTACTTATAGTAAAAGTTATCAAAATATACTTAGTTATAAAGCAGTTAAAGGATTTTAACAGACTTATAGCCTAGTAACTAACACTTGGAAGACTAACTTCGCTTACTTAGAAAGCAGTTATGGGATTTTAAACGCTTTTAAACTCGGTATTGTAAAACATCTTTTTATACTGGTTCTCCTATTGCTCAACTAGAAGGCAGTTAAAGACATCTCGCTCGCAATTAACTGCCTTTTAAATAAGCACTTGCGGGTAAAAAGTTGAAAAGTTAAAAACTATTTTATGAAAATCAGAACTTTATTTATTAATAAAAAATAATAGATAATCAGTACGTCTAATTAAATTGTGTAGGAACTTAAAAAATAGCTTATTATTTAATTAAACAGTATAAAAAAAAACAAGTTTAATCAAACTTTTACAAATCTTATTCAGTAATGAGATCACAATTACATCTTTAATAATAATCAGTATTCGCGAAACCATAGGAAAAATTATATTATAATTATTTAAAAAATACCCAAAACATGTAAGTATCGTTTTTTAAAGCTTTATGGCACATGAGTGACACTTGGTTTCAAATTCTTATGCACTTATGAAATAAACATATCACAATCAAAGATCAATAATTGCAAAGTTGAAATAATATAATTGTGCGTAACACATAACGTCATAATCAACGATATGTTTAGAGTCTTTATATGTGATCGGTATAGCTCATAGCCCACTTTGTATTCTGGATATTTCGAACAAAAGTCAGAATACATAAACGTAATTTTAATTTCACTGGGCAAATAACGACGATGAGGAGCGTGTTCACGACGATAGTGCGGTGCAGCTGGATTGAAAGATTCAATATGTTCCGTAATAATATCTCTATTAAGAGCTGGAGTCTTTACGTGCATGCCCCGTTTATCAATATCCTTGTCGGGATTAAGAGAATTATGCAATATTTTGTCATTTTTTTGCAGTAACCTAAAGTAGTTATGAAAAATACTTTGCATACCTTCTTTAAAACTCCATCACTCTTTTGTAAAGTAAAAGCTCTTTTTGCATTTCTCTTAGGCTCCTGAACATATTTTCTCTTAGGAACTGCTACCGTATAATTACTTCTTATAAATAATCTTCTTTCAGAATGTGTCATCATCCAATACTTGTTATTAATATCCAAACGTTCCTCGGGAGTAAATATAGTTAAACAACATTTTGTACACTTCATATCACAGCCTGTTTTTACATTGTACTTGCTTCTGCGTTCCTTTTTCTTATCAACTAATCTATCTTTCAAGCTGGTATCATATTTATTTCTCTTTGTGGAAGATGGTGATGCTAAATTTACTAAATCTGTAGAAATAGAGCAATCAAAAATAGATAAAGATGTACGTCTTTTCTTAGGTAACCGATGTCCAATAATCTCTTCTGTTCTTGTAAATTCTTGAGTATGTCGTCGCGTTATTAATTTTTTGGGAAACGTTTTAGTTATTGATGTTTTCCTTTTCAATATTGGTTTACTTTTAGGGTTTGAAACTGTAGTTTGTCTTTGCATGTCATAACCATATTCAGTATTATCACTAAAAACTTCTTCACATGGTTGGTAGTCCTTATCCTTAACAGAGTCATCACTGTCATAATCTAATATTTCTGGTATAATGCAGTGAGAAGAAGATGGCATCGGGGAAGGAGTGGGCATTGATTCGTGGCAGTATACGCTGTTGAGTTAATGTTTCTATTGTAAGCTTCAGAGTTTCTTCTAGTTGACTATAATTATATGTGATTTGTGTTTCATTGAATTTTTGAAACACTTGTGATGTCATCGAGTAAGATTCTTGGTAGAGAAGATTAACTAAATCGTTATTATTCATGCGGGGGTACTTTGATTCTTTTTGGCTAATATTAGAGCAAGTGGAAATGCGTATAGATGGCATGCTGTTAGTGGCAAGGCGTTGTGCAGTTGGAAATTCCTGGTCCACCAACACACTATTCATCGTAGTTTGGATACACAGGGACGTCTAAAATACAATGAAATATAATCAGTTAACTAATGAACCAATTGACAGACCTGTTGGTCTAGTGGTTAGTGACCCTGACTGCTATGCCGGAGGTCGTGGGTTCGATTCCCACCCAGGACAAATGTTTGTGTGATGAGCACGATCATTTGTTCTGTGTCTGGGTGTAATTTATCTATAATATGTATGTATTTAGAAATATATAAGTATGTTTATCAGTTGTCTAGTACCCATAACACAAGCTCTGCTTAGCTTAGGACTAGATGGCGTTGTGTGATAGTTGTGGAAAAAAAAAAAAAAAAAAAAAAAAAAAATTATACGACACATCTTTCGCACTAGTAGGTATAAAACAACCAGCAATCGAAACAGATACCTACAACAACAATTACGATGAACTTAGAAACAGTAGGTATGTACTTTAAAACCCTCTTGCAATATGTAGGTACATAATGAAAACTAGCAGCACGCGTTTTACCTGTGCAGGTATTGCGGCATACATAAAAATATATGGTAACGAAAACAGGCATTTATAAAGTTAGATAAATTAAAAACTATTCATTCGTTTTTGCTTAGATTTACAAACATCCAAACATACTGTCGTATTTATAATAATATTACAAATATCTATTTAAAAAAAAAAAAAAATGAAAAAAAATATATATAAATGAAATAATAATGTCAGCTTACCTTTGCATATTTTGCGCCATTCTCGTAATTGTGGCGCCAAAAATCAAGAGACGCGCCGCACGTCAGTGCGCTAACGAGCACCCGAAGTGAAAAGGAAGGAATTATAGCCTGAGCTGGTCAAACGCAAACGCAAATCACGAGCGTTTAACTGCTTTTTAGTCTAGTATTGTCGTTTAGCTGCTTTCTAGCGATTGATATTTAGCTAATACTAATTTCAATACATAACTTAAAAGCCGCTATTGGCGTATAACTGCTTTCTAGTGTAGTTTTTCTTGATAACTGCTTTATAGTTAAGGCACGATGTTTAGATGGTTATTTGTGACACAGTACATGAAGGTAGTTAAATACGCTTAGCTGCTATTTAGTCAAGCATGACTAGATAACGTACTTTTAGTTAAGTAAATTTAGAAAAAAATGATACATCAATTTGCCGTTAAAGTACGTTAACGTCTTTCTAGAGAAGTATTGTGGTTTAGCCGCTTTTTAACTAAGGGAGTTACGAAATTTATGTGGTTTAACTGCTCAGCAATGTTCTGTATCTCTAAAACTATAAATCATAGAATAATGATTCTTACAACAAAAGATAGAGCATCGAAAGTTGTATAAGACTACATTATGAAGTGAAAAACGACCAACTGTTGCTTAACGGCCTTTTAGTTAGTGGACGGCAGCTTAGTAAACAAGACATACATAGTATGTTCCCTCAAATAGGGGACAGACTCCGGTTTGAAGCAGCTCTGGCCATGTTAAAAAGCGACCAACCAAAAGATATGGTTTGTTTTCATGTTAAATTGTATTTCAAAAAAGTAAAGGAGAATCGGCAAAGATGTATGGAAACTGGTACCAGCACCAATAACAACCACACATATGTCATTAGATAGGTATTTTTATGAATAACAATAACTAGTATGGCGGTTCATATCAATACGCTGTGTGGAAAAAGTTGTGGCGATGTTTGGTAGAACTTAGGTATATAACGGCGACGAAATAGAGCAGTCGAAGAGTAAATCACTTTTGGTGGTCTTGGTTTGTATATTTGCAAATGTACTCATTCCGAATCTAAGACAACAATATAGTACTAGCGAGGGGGTCTGATTATGGACCTGGTAGTTACATAACGGAACCTTTGAATAGCTACTAGTAAATCTATCGAGTGTGGGCTCATCAGATGTGTCTCAACGAGTCCTGTATATTTTACCTTATGTCGATGACCTGGTGACTGACCTGGACGCTGGATAACGGAACTCTTGAATAGCTTTTAGTAAACCCATCGAGTCTGAGCTCATTAGATATGTCTTGTCGAGTTCCGTTCATTTTGCCTGATAACGATGACCTGATAACTGACCTGGATGCTGGATGACTACACTCAATATGTTTTCTCGTTGCTATTCAAGGGTTCCGTTGTATTCTATTCAGGTCAGTTTTCAGGTCATCGTCATCAGGTCGGGCCAGAAGACTGGCCAGCAAGGAGTCGCTGGAGACTCTGAACACGTACAAGGCCGTCCGGCAGAAACTCAGTCTGTTCACGAGGGGAACATAGTCCCCCACTCATGGCTCCGCCTATTGCGGTGCCCGATGCGGACCACATCACTGACGACAACTACGGTACTTGACCGAGGTAGAGATGAGGGTGGTAGTACGAAGGCTTAATGCAAGAATACCGCCCCAGGACCCCACGGCTTGCCTGGAAAAGCCCGGGTCCTGGCCTTGGAGGCTCTCGGGCCTCGACTAAGGGGGCTACTTAGTGCATGCTTGGAGAGGGGCCAGTTCCCACTTCGTTGGAAGACGGGGAAACTGGTCCTCATTAGGAAGCCGGGGCGCCCTGCGGTCTCGGTCGCGGTCCGTCCGCTTACCGTCCCATCGTGCTGCTCGACGAGGTGGGCAAGCTCTTTGAAAGAGTGATTGCAGACCGCCTCGTCGGGTGGCTGGTGCGGGAGGGGCCGGACTTGTCGGACGGCCAGTACGGCTTCCACAAGGGGCGCTCTACGGTGGACATCATGCGCGTGCGAGCCCTCACGACGGGGGATGCAGTGGCCCGGGATGGGGTCGTCTTGGCGGTGTCTCTAGACATCGCCAATGCCTTCAATATCCTGCCCTGGAGTTGCATCAGGGAACCACTCCAGTATCACCGGATGCCGACCTACCTCTGTCGCGTGGTCGAGGCTTACCTGATGGATAGGGCCATCATCAACCCCGGTCACCAAGGAGAATAGGGAGAATGGAACCGCCGAGAGATGTCGTGCGGTGCATAGGGATCGGTCCTGGGGCCGCATCTGTGGGACATCGGATACGACTGGGTGCTGCGCGCCGACCTCCCTAACGGCGTCAGCGTGGTTTGCTACGCTGACGACACGCTGGTTCTGGCACAGGGGAGGTCGTACGCGGCGGCGGCCAACTTAGTGATACGCGGGGTTGCGACTATCGTCGAAAGGATCCAGTAATTGGGACTCGAGGTGGCCCTGCAAAAGTCCGAGGCCATGGGTTTTCATGGTCTTCGGAAAGCGCCACATTCGGGTTCCCAACTCACGGTGGGAGGGGTTCACATAGGCGTCGAGTCGACGATGAAGTACCTCGAGAAGTACCTGAGACTTGAAGTACCTGAGACTTGTCCTCGATGGCCGATGGAACTTCGTTGAGCATTCCAACGTTTGGCACCCAGACTGGAGCGGGCTGGGGCCGCCCTAAAGCGGCTCCTGCCCAATCTGGGGGGTCCAAACGCCTCCTACCGGAGGCTCTCCACGGGGGTCGTGTGGTCTATGGCCCTTCACGGGGCACCGATGTGGGCGCCCTCATTGTGGCTGCGCCCAGTGCGCCGGTTGAGTACGGCCCAGAGGATCATGGCCATCCGGCTAGTCCGGGGATACCGCACGGTCTCCAGCAAGGCGGCGAGCCTCGTTGCTGGATTGCCACCATGGGATCTGGAGGCAAAGGTCCTCGCCCACATGTGGGAGTGGTGCGAGGAGGCGAAACGCCGGGGCGAAACTCCGCTGGCGGACAGAGCTCCGGCAGGATCTCATGGCGACATGTCGGGTACAATTGTCGCAACTCAGCGCTGGGCACGCCACAATTGCGGCGGTAAGTCCCCTCTTTGAGGAGTGGATAGAGAGGCGCCACGGCGTCCTCACCTTCCACCTGACGCAGGTTCTCACCGGGCATTAGAGGACACGGTAGACCATACGGTGGAGGTGTGCCCTGCCTGGGCGGATCACCGCCGTGTCCTCGTGGAGGCGATCGGCGGGGGCGACCTCTCGCGTCCGGCGCGAGCCATGGTACGGAGCGAGAGGGCATGGGGAGCCGTCACTTCCTTCTGCGAAACAGTAATGCTTGCGAAGGAGGAAGGGCGCGTGAGGGAGTGGCAGTCTCTGCACCCTCATGTCCCTAGCCGCCGCAGGAGGACACGCCTCGGGCGTCGGGAGTCGATAGCTGACTCCCAGCCACCGTAGGCACGAGCTTACGGGCAGCGAGCAATGGGTAGCTTGCCGCCCGGTAAGGACCAAGCTCGGGTCGACGGCGCATAGTGTTCCACGCGCACGTCAAAGAGATGTCAGTAACACTGAAGGGGTCTGCTAGGATCGATGCCTGCCGGGGTCGCGAGATTGCTCTAAAGAGATACCGTGACCCTGGCACATAGGCAACTGAAGGAACACGGGTGGGTTTTAGTCAGTAAAAGTCTGAGACGCCCTCCCGCTCCGCCCAGAGCGGGTGATGTCATATGATGATTTCCAATCCAAAAAAAAAACCGTCATCAGGTCAAATGAGCAGGACTAGTTGAAACACATCTAATGAGCCCAAACTCGATGGATTTAATAGTAGCTATTTAAGAGTTCCGTTATCTAGCATTGAGATCCATCATTCGACCAGCTGGAGATTACCATATTATTTTATTGTCATCAGACTGCTTACATTTTGGAGAATTCAAACAAAGACCACTAGAAGTGATTAACTATTGAATTCAAGTTTTCCTTTACCTAGCGTCCAGTACGTCCTGCAAAATATCGCCATAACTTTTTTCACACAGCGATTTGAAACAAATCGCCATAGAAGTTATTGCTCTGTATGAAAATACCTATCGAATGACGTATATGCGGTTGCTATTGGTCGTGAGGACCATTTTTCCGATCCTCCTTTGTTTTAAACTTTTTGCTTACACATGCCCTGCGTCGCTTAAATGCACATTCTCCTACTTGCATGTAGGTAGGTAGGTACCTACTTATTAATTTTTATTATTTTAAAGTCTTCTTAAGATACCTAACAATTTAACCGGTGCAGTATTTATTTAAAAAGTGGAATAAAATCATAACTTTTCATCAGTCTTGTTAGTTTACCAACTAAGTACATTATTATTACCTTTTTAAATTTCTTGTTAAATTTCAGGATAACTCCTACAATTCATCACTCTTTGAAGAGGTCCTGAGGAATGACTTGTTAACTAGTCTACCTTGTAACTTAGAGCCTCTGCCACCGTGTGAAGGACTGCAAAGCTCAATCCTCAACCAAGACTGCGAAGCAGGACTTAACCAGGAAAATTTGGTAAGTTCTGCAAAATTGTAGAAAAGTACTCGTACTTACTGTTTTTTGGTTCAAGAGCAATATGTATTAATTTGTAATTACATCCATACTAATATTATAAATGCGAAAGTAAGTTTGTCTGTCTATCTGTCGGCTGGGGCAGGACCTTTTCACATTTTCATACCTAAGACACTGAACCGATGCAAAATTTGGTATAGACATTCTTTGAGACCAGGATCAGTCCTGATCTTGATCGATTAGTTTTTATCAGGGCCGGATCAAGGGACGAGGGCAGGACCGTTCACACCTGCAATGCTGAACCGATTACTAGTAAAAAAATATAACACTTCCCTTGAGTTATCTCCGGCTAGGGCTAGCTATAGCCTGTTAGTTAACGGTCGCACTCGGACACATTTAGTGATTATTTCAACGATTATTGAGGTTAATTGACCGTACATACTCATATTATCACACCTTTTTGTTACATGTACTATTATAACATTGTCTCAAAGTAAATATTATTTTAGGATGGTGACATACTGGTGATACCACTGGACTCGTCGTCGTCAGTGGGTGAAGCAGTTAGACAAGAGTCCACCGGGAGCAATTTAGTAAGTTATTGCCTATTATCCTGTACTTTTGATAAGGAATTTAAATTGACATTCAATATTGTTAACCCCCGGCGTAAACAGATAAGTTTAACGTCTGTACCTGTCCTGTCCTGTATGTGTGTACGGACGGCCGTTTAGGAGCTATACTATATGTCACAAAGATCAGTAATATATTTGGAGTTGGTGACTAAATGCATGATGCCTAGACTGGCACCGACTCCAACTGATCATTATACTGAATGGAAGGTAGGTATTGAACCTGTATTTTCAACATTTTAGTGACATTTTTTTTTAACTTTTACCTTGCATATTTAGTTTGTAATGCCATACTTATACTATTTGTGTTTCAGGTGAATACCATACTGAATTCATCAGTCGAGGGAAAACAAATAATAGCAATTGGGCAGAAAACGGGCACCTTACCCTCAAACGTGCGTGGGCGTTTATGCAAGCTGCTTATGGAGAAGCTCATTACGGCCGAAAACCCGGTACTTCTGACAGATTCGCAGCTGCTTGCTCTATCCTACGACATTGGCAGATTATTTAAAGAGGAGTCACCACCCCTATACTACGCGCCGTACCTGCCGGCTGATGCTTACCAGGCTAAGCGCAATATCTCTGGCTGGTTAGTCACCGCCAGAAGGGCTCGACGGCAGCATTTAGTTTCGTTGGGCCTTATTGAAAAGCCCAAGTCACGTTCTCGCTCCAAGTCCAGTCCTAGGCTAGACACCCCTCCACTCGCTGGAATCGACCTGACCGGACTTAAAGAAGGTAACTCCTTTTCAAGAAATTTTATGTTTTCAGATTGAATTAAATTATCAAGAACAAAATTATTGAGAAAAATATCTGAATTAGTATAAATTTTCGTTACAAATTACAAAATATCTGAATCTAAGAACCGTTATTGTCATTGTACTAATTATTAATCGTTTTAATTTTTGTGTGCAGGTGAAGTGGAGGACGTAGCGTCAGCATTAGAGCAGGTGTCAAGTCCTTCAGCTGGTCCGTGGCAGGAGGTCAGTGCCCTGTGGCGGGAGACGGTGCGAGCTCGCCTCCGGTACTTGTACTACGAGGAAGGGACATTACAGGAGTACTTCAATAAGTATCCTGTCCTGAAGTCAAGTGATGGATGGCGACTCCTGACTCATGACTACGAAGCACTGTTCCCTGATAAATCCGGGGGCCTCGACGCCTTGGATGCTTCATCGGAAAACATACTAAAAGCTGCTCAGCAGAAGCTTAACACCACAAAGGACTCGTTTCTTCGTCGAAAAATAGCTGATACATTGGCAATTTGTGACGGTAAGGAAATGATTCTGTTATATAGTTCTAGGTGCTCGACCTCCCTGGGTCGGTGAACCCGTTATAAAATATATAGACAAAAAAGAATTTAAAAATTATCTAACATGGTGCAGTCGTTCAGAAGTAACGGGCGGGCGGACACACATTTCGGCAATTCATTTTTACTTATATAGATAGATTTTATTTTGTTCTGATACTTTTCCCTATTTGCTCAGTTAATGATGATGTGTTGTGTCAAATATACTATTGTTGGATACTACTACCCGGCCCAGAAACATGGAGGGGGTAAACTTTATAAAACTACCGCAGGCGATAGGACGCGCTCTCTTTCTCATTTGGACCCGGTTGCGTGCGGAAGCGCTACCCGTCTGCTGTTCGGTGTAATCTGCTATCTTGGTAATCTCGTTGATTTTATTGTTGATGTAGTGATGACATTGTTCCTTTGATTGTAATATTGCCAAATGTGTTAATTATTTTTAGTAAACTCATGTGATAAGTTTTTAGGTTAATAAACCTTTATTTTTTTTAATTGTGATTTTACTTCTGTCCCAAGATCAGAAGTGGGATTCGCAATCCAACCCCAATTTGGGCCCACTGACTAGCTTGAATTTCATAACAGAGGAACTTTGTCGTGACCTACCCACGTGTGTGACTATTGTTTTTGCTTTATTTTATTTTTTGTGTTTTGTGAACATATAACTTGTTTTGACGTGTGAATATGCCTAACACGCATAGTTCACGGAGTAGATCACGTAGCAGATCGTACCGACGGCATCGTAGGCACGATCGGTCGCGAGATAGCTCACGAAAACCACGAAATAAGTCACGTAACCGTCGCGAACGGACTCCCTCCAGTGTACGATCGAACGGGATTCCACCGCTTACGTCGTATATTAGCCATACACCGCGGTCTACTCCTACTGAATCGCGAACGCTAGATACAATCTTATCCCGACTAGAAACGATCGAAAATAAAATCACGTCTACCTCCACTCCGCAACCGGAATCAACGGCACCGTCCGCGGCTCAAGTTATAGTAGATGCGATTCACTCCATAAACCCAGGACGTTCGCATTATTTTATTTCAAACTTTGACCCGTCTATCCATGACGTGGACTCGTGGTGCGATGAAGTGGATCGCGCACTAATAGCCAATCGCTGGGGGGACCAAGAATGCCTGTCACGCGTAGCCGGATGTCTAAAGGGCGACGCGAAAACGTGGTTGAATGAATGGGTAACCTCTGATAGATCGTGGAGTAGTTTTAAACGCGAATTTAAACCACTTTGCCCTCGAAAATTAGATTATGCGACGATACTTTTTGAGACAATGAATACGACATCTAACGGTTTCACGTCATACGCCGAGTACGCGAGGCGTACGCTGCTTCGCTTGCGCATTGTCAAAGGCGTTAGTGAGGAATTAATGACACAAATAGTGATCCGCGGCATAGACGATGTACAAGTGCGAGCAGCGGCGGCAAATGCAGAACTCTCTCCAGAAAATCTGGTGTCTTTTCTGTCCATTTATGCGAAACCAGATCAAATAAAGGGTGGCTCAACTAAATCTACTGCCTACCCTCCATCACGAAAACGCGACGCAGGACATGCAGACTCGAATAAACGTAAGACCTGTTTTAACTGTAAGAGCCAAGGTCACTTATCTCACAACTGCCCAAAAAAGTCTAAGGCTTCCGAGCCAGTGTCCAAAGCACGACCCAATGCTCCGACCTGCACGTTCTGTAAAAAGATAGGGCACACGGAGGACGTTTGTTTTGCTAAAGAAAGATCGTCTGGACCACAGGGTCAGCAGAACAAGCGTAACGTAAATTTTTGTCAGGATCCTGCGGAAAAAACAGCGACATAACCACCGCCGTAGTACAGGGTATACCGGTCGATGTCTTAATAGACAGTGGCGCGCTCAATGTCTCCCTCATATCGTCAGACGTTATAAAACATTTGGCCTGCACTATACAACCTACTAAGTGTGTGTTGAAGGGTATAAGTAACCACGAAATTGTGTCCACATCCTACGTAACCCTTACGGTTGAGTTCGCTAATATTACGCTAGAGGCCGATTTCGTTGTAGTCCCAGCCTCATTTATGAGCACACCCCTGATAATTGGAACTGACATATTAAATAGAGATGGCATAATGTACACTAGAACCAAAGACCATCAGTATCTGACACGCGCGCCTGACAGTCAAAAAACCTCTCACGTGTATACGGTCTCTAAAGAAACTAGCATGCCTATAGTCACACCTCTACAGGGTGCAGAGCGAGAATCCTTGGGGAGGGTAATTGATGATTTTGCCGATTTTTTTATAACTGGCACGGCGACGACTACTGTTACTACGGGCGAAATGCATATCCACGTAACCAGCGACGTGCCCATTACGTACCGCCCTTATAAACTTTCGATTGCTGAGAAAATTAGAGTCCGCGAAATCATCAATGATCTTCTTCAAAAAGGCATTATTCGAGAATCCGAATCCGAATATTCCAGTCCTATAATTTTAGTGAAGAAAAAGGACGGATCGGACCGGCTTTGTGTTGATTTCCGCGCTTTGAACAGGGTGACTGTTAAAGAGCGATACCCGCTTCCGTTAATAGATGATCATATCGATCGTTTAGGTGATAAGAACATAACGAGATACACATCACTTGATATGGCCTCTGGCTTTCACCAGATAAAAATTAGTGATGAGTCAGTCCATCGCACCGCATTTGTCACACCGGAGGGGCATTATGAGTACCTAAAAATGCCATACGGTCTGACAAACTCGCCCATTGTGTATCAACGTATCATCAACAAAACGCTGCGCAAATTCATCGACGCGGGACAAGTCCTGGTATATATCGATGATGTACTGTTGATGAGCGCCACAGTGGACGAAGGTGTCGACCTCTTGCGACAAGTGCTTATGACTTTGACCAAGGCAGGATTCTCGATAAACGTACGTAAATGCGTGTTCCTCACACCCGAGGTTGAATACCTTGGCCGAATAATCAGTCAAGGTCAGGTTAGGCCGAGCCCTCACAAGATCCAGGCATTAGTAGACTCACCTGCCCCGGAAAACGTCAAACAAGTTAGGCAGTTCCTAGGACTGGCCGGGTACTTTCGGAAGTACATTGAGGGCTATGCAACGAAAACGTTCCCAATCTCACAATTAACCAAAAAAGGTGTTCAGTTCAAGTGGGGTTCTGAACAGGAAAAAGTGCGTCAGGAAATTATTTCAATTTTGACCAATGAGCCGGTGTTAGCTATTTTTGACCCGAGCCTACCCACAGAGGTTCATACTGATGCGAGCAGCATCGGATATGGCGCGATTCTTTTGCAAACGCACCCGCAAGGTAGCAAAAGAGTTGTGGCTTACTTCAGCCGGACTACTCAAGGTGCAGAGAGTAGATACCACTCTTATGAGTTAGAGACGCTGGCGGTCGTGAGAGCGTTGCAGAATTTCCGACACTATCTAATTGGAATACAGTTCAAACTAATTACAGACTGCAATGCTCTCAAGTCCACCGAGAGTAAAAAGGATCTACTGCCGAGAGTTGCCCGCTGGTGGATGTACCTACAAGATTTTACCTTTGATATGGAGTACCGAAAAGGGGCAATGATGTCACACGCTGATTATTTGAGCAGAAATCCCCCTCGTAAAGTACTTCATATCACTCAACCTCGCAATTGGGCTCAGATAGCACAAGCTGCGGACGCGGAGACACGGGAACTTCTCCAAAAACTTAGAGAAGGCAATCTAGATCCTAATCGCTATGTTGAGAAAAATGACCTGCTGTACTATAAGTACACCCCAATAGGCGAGCAACCACGGTTTCTTTGCTTTGTCCCCCGAGGTTTCAGACTTAGTCTGCTGCGAGTATTCCATGACGAACACAATCACATTGGCTATGACAAGACCTTGGATCTAATCCTAAAGCATTTTTGGTTTCCAGGCCTCAGGCAATTCGCTAAAAAATACCTCGATCATTGTTTGATCTGTATTTCTAAGAAACGTGTGCCTAGGGCTCCACAACAAATTATAACTTCATGGGAAAAACCCGATCAACCTTTTTCTGTAGTACACTCGGATGTCCTAGGTCCACTTCCCGAGTCAAATGGCTTCAAGTTTGTTCTTCTCATCGTGGATGCGTTTACTAAGTACACGCTCCTTTACCCCATTTATAGGCAGGACGTAGAAGAACTCTTAAGAGTGTTCACAAACGCAGTATCACTTTTTGGTGTGCCAAAAATGATTGTGACAGATAGAGGCAGAATGTATCAGTCCACTAGGTTCTTAGATTTTGTTAAAGATATGGGATCGATGATACATTTGGTTACTCCAGAGATGCACCAATCAAACGGCCAGGTCGAGAGGTACGCTCGAACCGTTCTGAACCTTCTTCGAATCGAGACCAATCACAAAGGGACAGCCTGGTCTGAAACGCTGTGGAGACTCCAGCTGACCCTCAACGTGACCAAGCAGAGGACGACTCAAGCATCGCCTTTAAATCTACTGGTGGGCACCGATGCAGCGACCCCCGTCATCAGGTCACTGGTCCGTGATGTCGCTTTGGAAGGTGCACAGCCGAACCGTGAAGCACAAAGAGAGTTACGCCGAGCCCGTGCAACTGACTTACTGAAACGAAACCAGTCTCGACAGGACCATTATGTAAATCGAAACCGACATACACCAAAAATTTTTAATGTAAATGATTTGGTTTTCGTAATTAAGTTTTCACAGGCAACTGGAAAGATGGACCATGGGATGCGAGGGCCGTACAGGGTCATACGCGCACTGCCAAGTGGACGATATGAGCTTCGCTTATTGACCGGCTCCTATGGCAAGACGACACAAGCTGCTGCTCAGTACATGGTGCCCTGGAAAGGGGAGTGGTGTCCTGAGACTTGCGCTGCATTCTTTGAGCGTGAGTATGTTTGTGTACTATGGCGAATCTACATTGCCATAGAGTGTGATGCAGATCTTAGGCTGAGACAGTAGACGGACTGCGAGACGTCTACGTCAGGTAAACTGCGAGGTACCTGACCGGTCTCATAAAGTGTGGCCTTGCCACCCACGTGTAACGGGTGTCGTTCCCGTATAACGTGTGTTTTGTCGTGTAGAGGACGGACTGCGAGACGTTCCTTTCGGTGATTTGGTAATCGCCCTACACGATGGGTCATGTAGAGGACGGACTGCGAGACGCTCCTCTTGGCGATAAATGCCCTACATGACAGCGACTTGTGTGATGTATGACTGTCGGCGACAGGAGTTTTGATATTTTGGTGTGACGAATGAAACTCTATGGAGTACTAAGATAACGTCTTGGTACCTCATAGACTACTTAGCTAGTTAATTTATGTGTCTGATGAATGAAAGAAAAGGCCACGAAAGATGAATTGAGTGTAAGCTGAAGAATAGGCAAATGTGTGTGATCTTCGAGAGACGTTAATCTTCCTTGTTGGTTTCACAGCAGACGACCTGACTGAAGACACCACTCCTGCCCAACACGGTACGGAGCCAGTCGCTGGGCCTTCCCGTACAGCTAATGAAACCCATGGAGCAGCAATGCAGAGCTTGCCGGACCTTTCTGATGCCGTCGAGGACGACGCATGATCAGGATGGTCGTGTTGGATACTACTACCCGGCCCAGAAACATGGAGGGGGTAAACTTTATAAAACTACCGCAGGCGATAGGACGCGCTCTCTTTCTCATTTGGACCCGGTTGCGTGCGGAAGCGCTACCCGTCTGCTGTTCGGTGTAATCTGCTATCTTGGTAATCTCGTTGATTTTATTGTTGATGTAGTGATGACATTGTTCCTTTGATTGTAATATTGCCAAATGTGTTAATTATTTTTAGTAAACTCATGTGATAAGTTTTTAGGTTAATAAACCTTTATTTTTTTTAATTGTGATTTTACTTCTGTCCCAAGACTATTATTATTTTCTTTCCAGATGAACAACCGGAGACAAAATTAATAGCAGCGATATTGCTACTCGGCTGTCTCTTTAATATTCCTCCTGCCCGTCGATCTAGAAAAGACTGGCAAGCTTCACGAGCGGAGATATTGGATGGATTTGTGACCATCGTGGATGATGACGCAGACGTGCAAGTGGTAATTGAGGAGCGTCGCCAAAAGCTTCAAAACCTAGGTATTAGCCTCCAACCATTTATAATTTGGTGCCGCCAGTCAGGTGTCTCCTTCACAGTATGTGACAATACGTTTTACAAGTTCACAACACTAACTGAGGCTGTTGATGTGACTTTTAAAATATTTCATGCTACTGCGGCTAAATATCCTACTGAAAGCTATAACATTTGGCTTATTATCCAAATTGGTTTTTACAAAGTCAAAACATCGTACGATCGTATGTCACAATCTGTGAAGGAGATATTAGTTACTCTCGGAGTCACAATTTAAATTAAGATGAAGTGTCACAGTTGTAAAAGGACTTTTCCCACGTTTTCTTCACTTATTACCCACATAAGGAAAGAATGTGAAAAAATTGATATTACTGGAGTTTATAAATGTGGTGAAGACGCATGCTACCGGTATTTCACGGACGTTAGACAATTTAGAAAACATGTTAACTTAAAACATTTGAATAAAGTAAACACTCGTTATTTGCCATCCACCTCAAACGAGGCTTGCGTAGTTCCTATGTGTGAAACAGAGACTACCAAAGTAGCAACTGAGCACATATACATTGAAGCTGATAGTGAACCGGAAGTCCTTGATAATGCTGATAGTATTATTCATAAAGAAGTTTTGAAATTTATTTCAACGCTCTATGTAAATCCCTCTGTATCTCGATCGTCTGTACAAGCTATGGTTAGTCATTTGCAAACCCTTCTTGACAATATCGCACCGTCTTTAATGTCCGTATTCGGCCCTGTGCTAGCTGATGAGGAAAGCATGTCTGGAAGCGAAATTAATAAAGGACTTCATAAGTTCAACACAGCTTTGAAGGGCATCTTTTTTCCGTTTCGTTCAGAATATTTGAGATTCCGAGAATTGAATTTATTAGGTTCTTTTATACCACCACATGAAGTAATCGTTGGTTATTGTCCTGACATTTCACAAAGGAGTAACACTTTAACATTACACACCAAGCCACGTACAATGCAAGTAATTCAACTTCGCCAGGTTTTGAAGAATTTTTTTTCCATTGACACTATTTGGAAAGATGTAACGGATTATTTGAACCACCTAAGGGGTAATTTAATAATCCGTGAAGAAAATCCGATGAGGCCAATGTGTCTAGAAAATGTAATGCAGGGATCTGTATGGCTGGCAATGTGTACACCGCAGGCGTCGGACATTATTCTTCCTTTAGTAGTATACTATGATGATTTTGAAATTGGAAATCCTTTGGGGAGCCACGCTGGGGTGCATAAGCTTGGTGGTGTATACGTTTCCTTGCCAGCACTCCCACCACATTTATTTTCATTGTTGAATAACATTTTGCTGTTAGCTATTTGCCATTCTGCTGACAAAACTAAATATGGAAACAAAGCTATTTTTGACCCTGTTATTGAGGAATTGAATTACTTGCAAAACAAAGGAATTTTTATAGAAAATAAGTTTTTTAAAGGAACCGTAAAATTGAAGGTTGTTGCTATAACTGGCGATAATTTAGGCCTGAATTCAATTCTCGGGTTTACTGAAAGTTTTTCAGCTAACAAGTGTTGCAGAATCTGTAACATTGACAAGAAAGGTTTGCAAACTGCTCTATATGAAAACAGTAACTTGCTTAGAAATATGACTTCATACCACGCTCAATTGCAAGAAAACGATACACCTAACACGGGCATTAAAGAATCATGCTGTTGGCTTAAGGTGACAGGATTTGATTTATTTCAAAATGTAGCAGTAGACCCAATGCATGATATATTAGAAGGTGTAGCTCGTTATGTAATGACCTTTGTCATAAACCACTTCCTTGCCGAAGGTCTTTTAAAGATCTCAGTATTGCAACAAAGAATAATTTCATTTGATTATGGACCAGATAGGAATTCAAAACCAAGTAATTGTTTAGTTGTCCAAGGTTCGAAAGTAAAATTGAAAACTTCAGCATCAGAAATGCTTACCCTTATTAGATACTTCAGCCTAATAGCCGGGTTTTACATTCCTTTAGAAAATAAAGTATGGAAATTATACATTATGTTGCGGCAAATCACCGACAGGTTATTAAGTCATAGGGTCTTCAGTGACACCAATATTCAACACCGGGTTATAATAGCAGAATTTAATCAATTGTACACGGAGCTAACAAAATCACCCCTGCAGCCAAAGTTTCATTTTCTGACTCATTATCCTACCATGCTAATGAAGTTCGGCCCCGTACGTAACATGTGGGCTATGCGTTTTGAAGCCAAGCACAGGGTATCTAAGTTAGTGGCTAGATCATCTTTTAATCGAGTCAATGTTTGCAAGACTCTAGCAATAAAATGTCAACTTATGCTCAATGACTTGTTTGTGAAAAATACAATACCTACAACAAAAATACTAGGAAAAAAATCTGCATTAAATTCAGGAGACACTGTCAAGTTTTCTCTCGGCACTGGCGTTGTCCTCAAATATTCGGTTACTTCCGCTACAATAGCTGGTGTTATATGGCAGCGGAACTCTATTGTTACTGTAGATATAGATGATGAACAATTCTTACCCACTTTTGGCCAAATTGATGCAATTTTGGTGACAGATACTGAAGAGGTTTTTTTCCGTTGCTGTATGTTTGAAACTATTGAATTTAATTCTCATTACAATTCTTATGAAGTTAAACGTGGTAATGATTATCTGTGCTTTCCTTGCCAAAATGCCGTTTCTCCGTGTCCTAACACGCTCACTCTAATGCGAGGTAACACGTCATATATTACAAGTAGATGGTACCTAGAGTAAAAATTTCAAAATTCTGTAGGTATTCTAACGGCTTACGGTCGCTGCTATAATACCTTGAAAATGCGCAAACGAGTTAACTCGTTTGCTCATTTTTAAGGTGTTTTTATTTTGAATCCAGTAATATCAATTTTTTTTGGAAACGTTTACATAATTATTAATTATGTACTTATACCGTACGCGGCGTTGCTAGTTTGAGGCACTGCAGAGTCCAAGGGCAGTTATTTTTTTATAGCAGAGTGCGCTCAACTAGTAATCTACCCTTAGTTACGGTATTTATCGGATATCCCTTTAGGATATCCTATAAAGACGGCCCGATAACGGTGTCCGCATAAAGTAATGGTATGAGCCAGCACCAATAGCTGGTTTAAGGTGAATGCACACTTATCAGAGCCGAAGGAGGCGAAGGAATCAAATTTTAGAATTACTTAAATGAAGTCCAATGTAACTTCGCACACTTATCCGCACCGAATCGTACGACCTTATTCGTCCGATTCGGTAAGTGTGCGAGGTTCCATAGGATTTCATACAAGTAATTCTAAAATTCGATTCTTTCGCCTCCTTCGGCTCTGAAAAGTGTGCGTTCACCTTTAGTAATAGATTTTAAAGTAAAGTATTTGTATGAGGGATAGATTAGTCTCATCGGAGTGTTTATAGTAGCACTTTACTTGAAAATAGATATTTACTATAATAATATAACCAATTTATTGTATGCAGCTTTAAGGTGAAAGCGTCAGGGTAGCCCGCGAAATTCAAATTTTCTTACGTTTTTTGCAATTTGCAGGCCAGTGCTAGGTTTTGATTGAAATGTTAGACGCGGGTGTAAGACGTATGTAGTACAACTTATGTACTTACACCCGCGTGCAACATTTAATTAACATACAACCTAGCACTGGCCTGCAAATTGCAAAAAACGGCTACCCTGAAGCAATCACCTTAAGGGCAAAAATGTTTTAGTTATAGGTACATTAATGTAAAGTTTGTTATTTTTTGTAAATTAAATTTCTACTCGTCTCAACCTTTATTTTAATTTGTAAAAACTAGAATTATTGAACATAATGTATATAATGATTCTTTATAATGACCGACAAATAGATACTGTAATCATTAAGGCGAGGATGTTTCTAAACAAAACAGTCTTCTTTTATACTGAATATAAATGTTTAGAGTATATAATAATTATTCATTCATACTATGGAAATAAAAATACCATTCAATTTTCTGTTTAATTTATACATACATCCCTTTTCACCTTCTTACCATTCTTGCCAAGGTACTTTTTTCTATTTTTTTTACTTACTCTCCATTTTTTTAAGGTTCAAGTTTAGGGTTCTTCAGTTTTTTTTAATGTTGAGCTCACACCTAATAATATTTAAAAGGAAAGAACCAATATTGGATACTTAAAAATAAGGGGATCATGTAAGTCCAGTGGCGCCCTCAATTATAGGAGGATTGTGATTTCTAATAATCCAAACAATTTCTGTGTAATCCACCAGTATTTAGTTGTAGTCCTACTGATGGAGAATGAGTAGAACTACAACTAATCACTGGTGTATTATAGAGATATTAATTGGTTTATTAAAAAACACAATCCTCCTATTGAGGGCGACCTCCGTAAGATAATAGGCTATAACCAGAGATATGAGGAAATAGTAGGAAAAGTAAGAGGACCTAACCTAAAATACGAGGAGGTTACCGAAAAATAGTAGGAAAAATAATAGGATATAACTGGATATATGAGGAAGGCACCGAAAAATAGTAGGAAAAATTGTATGACATAACTGAATATGTGAGGAAGTCACCGAAAAATAGTAGGAAAAATAATAGGATATAACTGGATATATGAGGAAGGCACCGAAAAATAGTAGGAAAAATTGTATGATATAACTGAATATGTGAGGAAGTCACCGAAAAATAGTAGGAAAAATAATAGGATATAACTGGATATATAAGGAAGGCACCGAAAAATAGTTGGAAAAATTGTATGACATAACTGAATATGTGAGGAAGTCACCGAAAAATTGTAGGAAAACTAATAGGATATAACTGGATATATGAGGAAGGCATCGAAAAATAGTAGGTAACTAAAACAGTATTTAAGATGATGTGTCACCATGGATTTACCATGGTGACACATCATCTTAAATACTGTTATCATCAACATCAGTATTATCATCGTTCTTTTTGGTGAATCACTATGCTCCGTCCTTTGAGTGAATTCATCATACTTTAAGCTGAATTCACCTCTTTTATGATTGTCAGTTTTCTCAGTGTAACTACACTATGTGCTTAGCGCAGCAGCATGCTGGTGTATGGTACGTGTGTTTGAGCCTTCGTCTGGGAACATGTGCCAGCGTTCGCTGGTTGTTGAGTTGCTTAGGATCCACACACTCTATCCTCATCAGAAATAACTAGCTCAGTGCTGTTCTACCTCGATATTAATATTACAAAATTTATTTTACATCACTCATTACCACTAAACACTTGATAGTTTAAGCACTACTATCCTCATTAGAATGGGTAAACGTTTATAAAAATATACGACGATGATTCAGTTTTGATAGTTTTAATAATAGTAGTTTATGAAACTGTTTTAATACCTAGTTTCGTGCAGTTTCATACAAAAATGTATCTCATCTACAATCATCAAGAATGATGTAGTATACAAATCGATTTTATGTTACAACTAGCTTCTGCCCGTGACTTCGTCCGCGTTAAATTTCTTGTTCCCCCGACACTTCCCGTCGCGTCGAATCGCCTACCCGTGCGATTTTCGCCGTTTTTGCAACATTTTTCATTACTGCTCCGCTCTTATTCGTTGTAGCGTGATGTTATATAACCTTTAGCCTTCCTCGATGAATAGGCTACCCAACACAAAAATAATTTTTAAATTCGGACCAGTAGTTCCTGAGATTACCGCGTTCAATCAAACAAACAAACTCTTCAGCTTTATAATATTAGTATAGATAATGCAAAAACGTATTTTATTATTATTTGGAAATTTTACAAAGAAAATCTTAAAGGATAATCACAAACCGCATCAAAAGTACCAGAGAATTGAATTGGAATGTAAGTTTTGTATAAATTATTTTGGATTCTGTTGTGCTTCTCTAATGAGATGAAACTAAAAGACAACCAAAGACACCGGCCGCGAAATTAAACTTATTATTCAGTTTGTAGCGTTTTTTCTTTTCAGAAGGAAGTTATTTTTTTTGACGTGACAACGTCTTATAAATTGGTTTGCCGGGTGACACTTCAAGAAACTGCGTTACGCTCCGCTCACGTTATGCGCTCACAATGAGAGCGAGTGAGAGGCACGCGTCCCTTCCACTCGGGCATGGTTAGCCCGCCTAAGAGCGAGAGAGACAGACATAAAAAGTGAAAGGCACGCGTCCCTTCAAAGTCGTTGTCACGTAAAACTTTCGCCCGCATACCGACTTTACAGGCAACCAATTTTTTTTGTATGCGTATTTTCACACGTGCGTGTTTCGTCATGCCTTGTGTCGTGTTGATTTTTTGAATGCAAGTGCTTGTATATCTTTATTTAAATAGTTATTGTGTACGTCTGTATCTCACTGAACGGTTTGATCAATTTATACTATTCGAAATATTTTTTGTTCTTCCTAATTCAATTGCTTCAGAAAATAATTTAAGTACATGAGTAGCAATCGTAGTTACGAAGTTAAGTTTAAAGTTTTAAGTTTATTGACATATAAAAGTGTTTGTACAAACCTACTTACAGAAATAAAATCATTTATCATTAAGTAAGTTTAGAAATGTGGTCCAAAAAAGTTTAGAAAAGTACAAGAAAGTGGTTTTCGTTAAAACTAAGTAACCCTTACCGTAAACACATTTATTTGGTCGTCGTTCACGGCGCCCCGCATAGTTTAGGTCGCGTCGCCACGCGGCGCCGCGCCGGCACACCGCCACAAATGAGATTTGCGCACGACACAGCCCGCGGCTGTCGCGGAAACCTGATCAATTTGTCGCTCCGGATATTTGCTACAAATACATTACATTATATTGTATTACATTTTTATTTCTATGCATTTCCTTTTCCGAGAGTGACTTGCAATTTGTAAGATAATTTAAGCCTCTCAAGACGGACAAAAACTTGTTTGAATGATGCCAAATGCACTAAGCAATATAATTTCACGTCTGTATTCCCCAAATGCCACAAACTGCTGGTTAGGCTAGTCAGGCAGTGTTGTATAAAACATACCTACATTTCGTCAGATTTTCAAGTTCCATGTAATAGAGCCTCTGCCATCAACCGAGCACAAATCCAGTATCATAAAATAAATAAAAACCAAGTAAGCATTTATTACTGGTTCTACAATGCTTTTGAACATTTAAATAATTTAGTTAAAATATCGGCGTTCGCTGCACTCTTTGTAAACGGCTTGTTTTTCCACAAAGACCTGCTCAACACGCGGACCACCAAGACCACTAAGACCTAAAGATTTCCATCTCGTGTCTCCCCCGCTAAATCCACTATGGCCGGCTATTCTTTTGACGTGTGGGTCTGATGGTTTCGCTTGTTGTCCTTTGCTCATTTGTCCATCCCTTGGGTACCGCTCTGTTATTAATTTTGTTCATTTCTCTTTTCCTCTCTTAACACATGTCCTGTCTATAGCCATTTTTGTGTGTTACATACTTTTGTGTATTTTAAACTTGGTTATACTTTTTTTTAAATAAAATATATTATTTTTCTTAGTTTAAAATACGGTACACACTACCTCTCTTCCCTTCACTCCGACTACACTTCTTTCTATAAAATATTTCGATAGACTTATTTTCTGATTCAATTGTTCTATTAATTAATGCCCTTGTTTGGCAACCATAAGTTAAACACGGCAAAATACATATGTAGTTTTTCCTTTTATCTGTAATACGCATGTCTCTGTACTTCTTCACTTCGCTAAGGGACCAAAATCTCTTCCAATTGTTAGATATATCCTTCAATTAATTTCTTTATTCATAGTGTCAGCTTCAGACATTAGCTGTCCTGAGTAAATATAGTTTTCTACGAAGTCTATTGATACCTTATTTACTGTTATAGTAATATGTGAGGAATTATTTTGGTATTAGTCGTGTTCATTTACAGTCCTGCTTTCGCACTTTCATCTTATAAATGCTGTAGCATTTGCTCTAGCTGTTTCGGGTTCGGATACACGCATGTGCCTTAAACACGATATCACTAAGAACGCCTGAAAATCTTGTTGAACTTGAACTAACATACATAATCAGCTTATATCGTTCCCACTGCTGGGACTCAGGCCTCCTCTCGGTGAGAAGGAGTGGGCCATAATCTACCACAGCGCACAGTGCGGGTTGGTAGATATCACATGTCTTCGAATTTTTGGTTCTAGGACATGCCGGTTTTCGTCACGATGTTTTCCTTCAACGTTTTGGGAGCAGTGGTTATGAAATTATTTAAACAAAGTAAAGCGCCTGCTTGGATTCGAACTCGTGACTTACAACTCGTAAGTTGAAGCTAATATCACTGGGCCACCACTGCTCCCTCAGTGGTCAAAATACGCTGTAAGAAAAATGTAGTCAGTCGAGTCTTGATATCAAGTTGGGATAGGACAGACACGTTTCGTCACTGCATCAATGGCGTGAGGAGGCGCACAGATAGAGCGTGGTATCAATGCAGTGTAGCAGCAGATCATGCTGCGCAGGTCTTAGCTCCGTTAGGTCTTATTGTTAGTCACGGAATTGCGGAACAGGCTTCTGCGCCCTACCACCTGCGGCGTCGTAATCATCAAAGTGGTCCAGTCAGTGGTCTCTGTCATTCAGGGCGATGCTGGTGCTGTCGGGGCATGGCTGCTTCCACGGGCATGGAGCCCAACGCTTGGTGTCATCAGAGCGTCCATTGTCACTGGATGCAAGTGTCGCTTGGACATCTTCAATTATTGATAACAAAAATTCTGATACAGTGGAGCGTTGATTATCCGAACATCGCGCGTCGATCAACCAAACGATCGCTTATCCGAACTATTACGCCCACCCGACTCGCGCGTGCTATCCTCCTCCCGCGCTTCAATACATACGAAATTGTCTCGAATTATTAGTTGTATGTAGTCATATGTTACTCCAAAGTAGCCGTTAGTTGATAAACTAAATTTTAACGCGTGAAAGAAACTATTTGCCATTAAAGATATGTCTAAACATAAGGTTTTCATTCACCTGAACATAAATATGTATGGCTGAATCAATACAGTTCGATCATCCGAAATCACTGGTTTTCCGAACAGTTTATCACGTTTAGTTTACTCCGCCCGCTCGTGCTAGGCTCACAGCACGAGTCTCTTTCTAAGCTAGAACTACTGTGCGAGTTGTGTGACGTCACACATCGTCAAAGGGGTCCCATATGTGTCAGGGAGAGTGTCTACCGCTATTTCCCTGTTGCGAAGTGATCGAGTTTGATCATTATCTCCGCAAACTGTAATGAGACGAGTTGAGACACGTGCGTGACGTCTAAACATAAAGTTCTGCATGTTCAAGCTTGTCTTATTAGACAGGCTCGAGATGTAACTTCAACATGGAAACTTTGTGATGTCGAGTTACACGCTAATGTTTTGCGTCTAATTTATTTAACATTTAAATAAAGCAGTGAACGCCTTGTAAGAAGAAGCAAGTTGCCTTTTTTTTATAACTTGTTTTATCCCACTGATGGGCCTCCCCAAAGTCTTTCTACGAACAGTTTTCCCGCGCCAACACAAACCAGCCATCGCGATATTTTTGTACATATTTGTTAGAGTAGTTTTAATGATGATTTTCGTTTTAATGATGATTTTCTTAGCACACCTCGCCGGTTTATGTTGCTGTAGATGTCTGACATAAAATCAGAACCCATCACATGATACATAAATCCACCAGACCGTGACTTTAGAGTCCTTCTAAAATACCAGATAAAATAAAATCTCATCTGCTGAGTTACGCTACCGCGAGTGTGACAGCTCACGTTTAACTGACACTTTAAAATTCAGAGCTCAAGTTTTAAGTTGTCTAACTCATAATATAAACAAATAAAGTTCGCCACCATCTTCGGAATCATCTCTACACGTCCTGCTTTTATTACTAAGTTATATCAAAAGTTTGAAGGTGCCAACTAGCTTGACGATAAACATTCGAACGTTCTACGAAGTTCTACACTTCATACTGCATTCAATGCACGATAGGTTGGTTGAACGATAGATGGATAGAAACGTTTAGCAGGTTTGACACACCCAATTTGTTTACTGATCTGTAAGTTTTCTGCAAACAAAACGTGAAAAAAATTAATTTTGTCCACGCAATTTTATATTTTTTTGGTTTCAGTTCAATGAAACTCAGTTCTTGTCAATATCAGAATGTCATGAGCAGTTTAGAAGCCAGTCATGACATGCGTCGAACCACATTAAAGCGAACCAACACGTCGCAATAATGGCTGTAGCAGACATCACACATTTATCCACGTCTAGCGAGCGGCCAAGAAGCGATCAATACACGTCTCGCATACTTTTGCGAGCATCGCCACCTATTGAGTGATCACATAAAACCGGCCAAGTGCGAGTCGGACTCGCGCACCGAGGGTTCCGTACAAACCTATAGGTATTCTCGGTTTATGCATAAGGTTCATGTTTATGAAAATAAATGTTTTTTTTTTTTAATTTTTATATTTCGGTTGATTGAATGAAAGATAAATTGCGGTTTACGATTTATGACGTTTTAAAAAAAACTACTACTCGATCTCGTTCAAACCAATTTTCGGTGGTAGTTTACATGGTAATGTACATCATATATTTTTTTACTTTTATCATTCTCTTATTTTAGAAGTTACGGAGGGGGGACACACACATTTTTCCACTTTGGAAGTGTCTCTCGCGCAAACTATTCAGTTTAGAAAAAAATGATATTCGAAACCTCAATACCATTTTTGAAGACCTATTCATAGATACCCCACACGTATAGGTTTGATGAAAAAATATTTTTTGAGTTTCAGTTCTATGTATGGGGAACCCCAAAATTTATTGTTTTATTTTTCTATTGTAGTATAAAAATCTTAATACGGTTCACAGCATACATCTACTTACCAAGTTTCAACAGCATAGCTCTTATAGTTTCCGAAAAAAGAGGCTGTGATATACGGACGGACAGACAGACAGACAGACATGACGAATCTATAAGGGTTCCGTTTTTTGCCATTTGGCAACGGAACCCTAAAAATGTGCAGCGTACTTTATCTCCTTCGAGCGACACCGTGATTATAGTCTCTTTACACTTCGATGTTATTAATTCTCAACAGCCAATATCGCCAAGTTGCAATGACGTGCTTCAGCTGAAATCGTTGCATTATGAGCGGAATTTCCCGTCCATTCCCGTCTCAACCGCTCTGCTCCATAAAACGTCATCTGGCGTGTTCTCGTGTCGTAAAGTGTTAGCGCCGTCGCTCGCCGGTGGTGGCGCGGCCACCTCAACCGCCGTGCCATGGCGACGTTGTCACAGTAACAGGACGTCGTCTAACCACGTCGGCGACAAAGTCGGACTCTATCCGCCACGCTCGCTATAAACATTTATTTCACTATAACCTCTTATCGCTGGTCTTTAATATTATCGTTTGGCTTTCCAATATAACTCAACACTAGCTTTATCACTGTGGTTTCGCTTTTCTTTTTGGAAAAGTATCATATAGGTGAATTATAGTGTATTTTAAAACAACACGTAATAAAACTTTCTCGTTTTTTAAACGCTGTCATTTTAAACATGGGTAGTCTGGTCTTTATAAGAAAAACAACAAATATTACAATAGAATAATGTATTCAGTACCGTTGCTAGTATATTACAAGCTCAATGGATTTTTTCGTTCATTCGTTTTTAGCTGGCTTCCACAACTGCATGTTAAGTCAACAGCTTGTTACATTCATCCCATATCAGAGCTGTTTGTTGGAATACTACGCCACATTCAGACCTTTCATTTCAGTGCGCGTAGTATTTCTTTTATTACTCGTTACTCCGGGCGAAGGTTATTTGCTAAAAATGTTGGCGTACTTCGAACGAGCAAACTAAGGCAAACAATCACAATGAAATATTCTTGAAATAACACTGAGATTTGTTACAATAAACGAAACTGGAGTAAATGAGACAGTCTACTAAACGTGTATATTGTTTAATGTGAATGTAGAGTCCGACTTGCTGACTAATATACAAACATGGCACCTATTAGTATGTGTAAGTGACGTCACTAGCACAATGTTGTTCGTCCACTTGGCTCTGTTAAACGTCGTGACGTGCTCGAACGTGCAGGTGGAGGGCGACCTTGCTTTCGACCTGCGGGTCCCCAACAGGCCTAGTGGCAAGGGACCTTGGCTCCATGTGGGCTGGGAAGTGGGCCGTCAGGGCATTCAGGAGCTGGCGTTCAGGATGAGCCAGATGCGGAACAACTTGACAATGACTCCGCAGGTGGAGTGCGTCTACCAGTACCCTCAGAAGAAACACGTGGACGCTCTGCTCAGCAACATGATGAACGAGCTAACCAAGGTGAAACATAGTTTTGCATACTCTTATGAGAACGAAATTAGCGACGACGTCTTTCAAAGTTCTATGTAAAGCATAATATTGTATATTTATTTATTGACAACAGCCGCTGCCTAGGTCAAAGGTGAGGCATTTTAAACAGTACCAACACCTTCTGTGTTGAAGGAGAGAGTAATCACATTCAATGATAATTAGTAATTATGTAATCTGAGAGATGGTGATTATTAATTACCATGTCTCAGATTAGATAGATAATAGATCATGGCATATCATATGATCCATGGGCAACAGTAAGTTTCATCGAAGAGTAATATTAGAACTGGTGGTTGTAGAAAACATAATTTGCTTCCAATTTCGTATTGATTATATTTCTACCACTTACACAACAAGTTAGTTCAATACTTACCCTGGCACTGCTGGGTATCTACTATTCAATTCAAAATACTTGTTACTAAAATTCTCAGTCGAACAGTTTACTAAAGAGATTTATCTTTCAGCAGCGAGAGAGTTTATCTGCAGTAATCTAGATTTATCCAGTGAAGCAATCACAGTTTGTTTGAACGTTACATTGATTGATACCGGTCCGGTTTAGCTCGCTCATATTTTGGCTTAAAAACTTTTAACAAAGTTTAATTCTGTGAAAGTAGTCGATATTTATCGATTCGTGGCGTTTTTGACGAAATAATTTCAGCGCACAAGTTTTTCCTGAACAGAGATATTTTAGGCTGATGGTTTTTGTTTATGAATTTTCCCCAAAAAGGATTGATATTAGTTATTCAATGTTCTCTTCGTCACACAATTATGTTGAGTTTGATTCACTTTGATCGTTTTACAAAAAAAAAATGTGCGAAACAACTAGAAATCACCGGTTTCATTGAAACCTAAAGGTGTTTCATCATATAACTTTCAGGTGTTCGTACGAGCCAACAAATATATGAGTAGCGTGGAGATGCGAAGCAATAACAATGGACTGAAGAAAGCGCATCGTCAAAACTTCGCCTTGGATTTGATATTTGTGATGAAGGGAAACGCGAACACGGAGCCTACGAAGAAAGAGGAGAACGACGCTATGAAGGAGGACTTAAGAAACCTCACCAGGTTTAGGGTGGTTGATAGAGAGCTGAAGCCGTTCTTCGAACGTATATACAACAACATGACCGACGAGTACAGGTAATAGCACAGGTTCCGAGAACGAGCATGAGTAGTTCGGCCACGTCGTCATCATAGGGTTATCCACGTTCATGCAGTCTGCACCACATAACAATGTATATACAACAAATAAAACCAAACCAACCGGCCAACCATTACAGAAAGTTCTACAACGCCACGTCGGGGCGTGTGGAGCGGTCAGGGCGCGACCCCTGCAGCCACCAGCCCGAGGTGAAGCAGATGTGGCGCGACCTGCTGCAGCACGCGCACGCGACGCTGCGCAGTGCTGTACAACGCTGCGTCCACGAATACCTGACGGATAAGCCCGAGGAGTACGAGGATCAGGTCTCTTGGTTATAACATGACGTTACGTAACGCGCCCAGGGGCTTACTCTACAACCTAATTTTAATTCCAATCTAAATCTAATACGATTCCAATGTTAATTTTGCGTATACGTGATTCGGTACTCTTAAAAACAATAGTGTCAATATTGGAACAACAACAACGCCAGATCTCGATGCCACTTAGTTCTCCAAAAAGGACACCCAATTTAAACACATTTTGGCGCTAGCGTCGAACTCAAGAATACGATACGTCAAAATTCCAATGTCAATCGATCGGGATTACATTGGAATCCGATCGATTGACATTGGAATTTCTAATTCATTGGATTTTGGAATTGGTGTTTGGATTGGTGTTTCCTATTGAAAAACGAGCAATACAAGGCGTGAATTCCTTCATGACTAGAATAAATATTTGTTCTTTCTTTGTTTGCAAGTTGCGCCGCCGGCGACGCTTGAAACATTATCTCAAAAAGGAGCTCTGCAAGGTGCGCGCCAACCAACTGAACATGCTGTGTGACACCTTCCAGTTGTGCTACAAAGATTTGTTGAAATGACGCATTTCAAATAATACTGTAACGAATAAAAATACATTAAACTTTAATATATACCACATCTGTTACTGCCACGTTTTTAACGTTTCCACGGTTATCGAGTAAAATCTTCATCGTTGACTGAAACTAAAACGCCAACTATTTTAAACCGAACAATATTTAATTTCTTATCTCACAAATTGGTTAATAACATTTTTACAGGAATTGGCGCACGTAGAAACATTAATTAGGCGCAGTGGCCCGGGTTCGCTTCCCGAGTAATAAACAATGATGAATCGCGTGATTGTCGACACAGAGCAGACGGACACAGAAGCTCCGCTGTTTTTAAATCCTTTTCAACCGACTTCAAAAAAAGGAGGAGGTTATCAATTCGACTGTATTTTTTTTTTTAAATTTTTTTATGTTTGTTATCTTATAACTTTTGACTGGGTGAACCGATTTTGATGATTCTTTTTTTATTTGAAAGCTGGTGCTTTCCGAATGGTCCCATTTTAATTTGGTTCCATTCGGACAATGGGGTCCATGTGAAAACCATATAAGTCTTAAATTTGCATTAAGTATTTGCGCGACAAATTAACGAATACCGTATGTTTGTTACCTCATAACTTTTGACTGGGTGAACCGATTTTGATGATTCTTTTTTTATTTGAAAGCTGGTTCTTTCCGAATAGTCCCATTTTAATTTGGTTCTATTTGGACAATGGGGTCCATGTGAAAACCATATAATTCTTAAATTTTCATTACGTATTTGCGCGACAAATGAACGAATAACGCGATTAGATTAGTGCGGAGTATCTACCACAACTAAACTAAAAAAACACTACAAAGTCAAAAATAATTTTAATTTCGGAAGTCGGTGGCAAAAACCTTAAATATAGAGCCTAAGACACCGACTTTCGAAATTAAAGTTATTTTTGACTTTGTAGTGTTTTTTTAAGAAAGTCGGTTGTTTTTTATTGCACCTAAATCATTGCTGGTAACAGTGTTGAACAAAGTATAGTCACAGGTTGATCCCGTTTCCGTTATAATATCTTTGTTTCGATACTTGCGTGCCTGAGTATATCTTCGCTCTTCTAATCAAGTAGACCTTCTGTTACTCCTAATGTTTTGTGTGTTGTAAGGGGGTGGGCAGCGGTCGTGCCTCGTTAGGCAAATGATTAATATGTCCGAAGAAATAGCGCCGCAGTTCAGGGAAAGTTATTGTAGTGGGGCAATCAGGCACACGACAACGCTGTGAACATTGTATTGTTGCATGAATGGCTAGTTGCATGAATGGCTGGCTAGTAGCCAGTCTGTTTTGTATAAGGCTGACTTTATTACTTCTTGGCCTATTAAAAAAGGTCACCGAATAAGAACATGCTAGTACGGATTTACGGTTCGTAGTTCGAATCTATACTAATATTATAAAGCAGAAAGCTGAAGAGTTTGTTTGTTTGGTTGAACGCGGTAATCTCAAGAACTACGTGATCGATTTTTTTTTTTGTTTTGGGTAGCCTATTTATTCAAGAAGGCTATATAACATTACGCTACAGTTAAAAGGAGCGGAGCAGCAACGAAAAATGGACGAAAACTGGCAGGCAGTTCGATGCGACGGAAAGGGTCAGGGGAGCAAAAATTTGACGCGAACGAAGTCTCAGGCAATAGCTATTAAAAGATAAATGTAAAAATATTTATAATTTATTTATTTATAACTTACAAAATAATATCTTTACAAAATACTATTAACTATAACATCAATAATACTTACATAAATTATCTTATATCTTTAAACGAGCAATTCTTGTATATATATATATATATATATAATCTGAATCTCGGAAACGGCTCCAACGATTTTCATGAAATTTAGTATACAGTGGGTTTCGGGGGCGATAAATCGATCTAACTAGGATTTATTTCTATAAAATGTCGTTTTATTCGTGTTTTCAATGACCAACTTTATCGATAATCAACTTCAACATAAACTTATTATTTTAAACACAATTTACCAAAAAATACCGAGCAAAGCTCGGTCAACCAGATATTTTAATCTTAAATAACAAATTCAACTTAAACATAACAAAGTCGTTAGAGACTAGCTACCTTGATTAGCTGATATATTAGATTATCTTATTTAATAAAGTCAACTTTATAATTGTCTTTCCTAATGGTTTTGGCCTGGTTTTTTAGATCACCAAATTGCCATCACTATAAATATCAATAGGCAAAAAAGTTTGAAGTGTTCGGAATTCTTTATAATCTGCGCCGAGCTTAGTGACCGCACAGTTCATGAGTCAGTTCTACTAAGTCCATATAAGAAAAAAAAACCTGGGTGTAGTTTGTCATTTTCTTATTTTCTGTTACTTTTGAGATTCTGATCATAATAGCCATGTTGACATTATTGATTATGGATAAGTATGACGAGCCAGTAATACTCAGGTTCTTCCTCACGAGTACAGCTCCAAGAAGTTGTGGTGGAACCTTCGGATACTGTCCATCATGTACTGGAACTCCTCGCGGGGATGCAGGATGGTAGTGCGGAAGTGGAAGGTGTCCGGCAGCTGACCGAACCCAGTGCCCGGGATCACACATACTCCTGAAAACAGAACATCTTTTTATAGTGAAGGAGATTTCTGGACCCTTTCTTATGTTAGCTTGACAGATCATGTGCAGCACCAGTTAATAGAATGTGGTAACAGGTGCCTAAACCTCAAAGGATTTAACAATCCATTTTTTTATATACTTGTAGGTGTGGTGTATACTTATACATATATTTGCACGTCTAAACATACATGCATTATGTAGAAAAACCATATTCAAAAATATCAAGAACGTCCTTTTCTTTTTAACCGAACGTCATAATGGTAGCAGATGTACGAGTATTCTAAATCTTGAAGTAGTATTTCACAAATAAAAAACACCAATTTAACATAACAATAATTTAAAAAATTTAAAATTTACAGACATCTTACAGACATCTTATAGCAATAAACTTGCTTGTCTTATTAACAGTACAAAATCAACCGAACTAGAACACATAAAAGTCCTGACCAAGTTCACTCAAACTAGAAACAAACACACCTACACACTCGACAGTCCACAAGTTAAAGCACGAACTCTCAAGTTATGCACCACAAGTTGGGGCTCACACAACTTGTAGCGCACAACTTGAACTTAAGTATGCAACTTGGAGTTACAACACATTACCGGGAGCCGCTTACCTTGCAGCGCTAATTAATAAGTGTGAGCCATTAGAGAAGGGCCTGGGGAGCTTAAACACCTCGTATGTTTTCTTGGAGCGTCGTGGGGAACTTAACCACCATGCCTTGGGGTATCGTGGGGACTGTTAAGGCTTTATAGTAGATCTCATGTGATGTTCACATCAGTGTTGAGAAGGCAGTCCTTGATGGAAGAAGTTGGTTTAGTTAACTTTTAAAGGGTTGCTGAGGATATGTAAATAATTATGCAGTAGATAGACTCGCTAGACACTAAATAATATTGAACTGTTAGAAGAAATCTGACTACAGGTACAGGGTGGCAAATCCGAACCTATAAAACTAAAAAATAAACCTCATATTTTCCCATAATTGCATAATACAGGCTAGGTAATTTCGTAAGTAAAACGAAATATTTTTGCTAGTTAACACTGTGAGTGTGTGTGTGTCTGTGTGTTTAAACTGTGATCGCTTTTCATCGTGTTGTTCGACAAACTTTCGCATTTATTAGGCATTCCATCGTCAGGATCACAAATATTCTGCTTATATAGTAACATTCCGAATTGATCATGACACGTACCTATAGACAATTTTATACGAAATTTTTAGGTCAATTATCAACATTTCTTGAAATTTACTGTACCGGAAACGTTTCCCTGAAAGTTTCTATTTTGTTTCGTGCTATACGGCTTCTGGCTGTCTCTTATTGGAACCACGTGTTTCCTAGGTCTAATTGATTAATGAATTTAAAATTTAAAATCTTAATACCATTGCGATTGTCGGTCGCAGTAACAGCAGCACCTGTCTTGTAGCTCCTTCAAGGAGAATGGAGCAATAACCTACTCCACGTAACTAGTGAGACAAATAATTAAAGGCCTGGGTCAGCAAAGGTTTCTATTCCCCACCATAGTGAAAACGTTGTTTATTTACAAATTCTCTGTATCCAAAATAGCATTAACTACTGGTACTGATTAATTGAAAAAACAAATTGCCAGATATATCCAATGTATGTAGGAACTTTAGGATTATATTACTGACATTAATGTGGTAGTCGGGTTCTTAGGAACTTTTGTTGGTGCATCATAATTTTGGTATATTTTAACTAAATTGTGGATTTCAAGGAACCGCAAAATGTGGCGCCAAATAAAAATATCGGTCAAAAAAAAGTTGTAAACATCCGATTAGACAATGGAATGAGCAGCAGCTGAGCCTACAGCATGCTCAGTGATAAACAATGCCCACCATGATTATCTTATTTTATAGAAAGTATTTATATATTTGCATATTACCTGTCTCTTCAAGTAGTCGTAGACAATAGAACTCGTCGGGAGTCAGGCCGAGCTCCTTGGCCGCCGCCTGCGCCGCCTCCGGGATGTCAACGCGCGGGTACGCGAACATCGAACCCTGGGGAGCATCCAACATCATACATTCATTAGGTGAACGGATTTTTTTTTATTCGATCGTGTAAAATCTATGCATTTTAAAATTATACAGTCAGAATTACTGTTAAAAGAACCGATTCTGTGAAACGGAAAACGAGGCCAATTCCTTATTAAAGTTGTTACTAGACTTGTTAGAAAATTCTTGGTATGCAACAAAAAGTTGTACACATTTATCCACTCACATCAATAGGGTTGCAGAAGTATCCGGGAATAGAGTTGAAGGTCTCGTAGGCGGTCTCCGTGCGCTCGGCGAGCACCTGCTGAATGTCGCGCAGCTCACGAGCGAACTGAGGGTACGAGGGCTCACCGGGGGACGGGGGCTTCATCTGGAAAATAAGTAATTGAAAAGTAATCATCTGAATAGATTCTCTTCTTTTATACACTGACTTATTACTTAAACATTTTTTGGCGCATGGAATTTTATTAATTGTCCCTAGTTGATAAATCCACACGTTCAAACTTCTCTACTTGCTGTCGAAAGCTTTCAACCTTTATTCTTAGAAAGATTAAAAGCTACGAAATTGTTAAGGAATTTGTAGTCTGCAAGCACTTCGTAAGTTCGGGAATCCCCTCGATACGGGAAGCACAGGATAGGTGTTCATGGAGATGATTGGGAGAGGCCCGTTTACAGCTGTGAACATATTTCGACAAAATGATGATGGTGAGCATGAAGATGCAACAGTTAGTATGCCTACTGGCGAGTACCGACCACACAGTCCAGTATGCACTGGCCCAGCACCGTGGGGCACTGCACCACGGCGCGCGCGGTGCTGAAGGCGGCGCGCACGCGCGGCGCCAGGCGGGCCAGCTCGGCGTAGCCGGCGCGCAGCCCGCACTCGGCCGCCCAGCCCTTGGACGCCGTCACGAAACTGGCCAGTTCCATGCCGGAGTAGGGGGCGCCCATGTCGTGCATCACCTAAAAACATCATTCATTAGGTAAAACCTAAGAAAATTCTACCAAAAATATTTTGATATTAATGTGATGAAAGAAATATCGTTGTCTTCAGGCAATAGAGTTTCTAACACACAGATGTGTAACAAAAACTCTACTTCTTAAGAACTTCGTCAACTCTTGATCGGTTAATCTCCTCTCAAATAGCATATAAGGTGCAAAACTCCAGGAAACGAAGTCTTTGACATTAGATTTGACCTAAATATCGATCGTAAATACAATTTTCCTTAAACCAGAGAGAAGAATCTGTGTATAAATACAAAAGCATCTTAAAAGTTTCATGATTACACGAAATCCTGCCAGTATCAAAAGATCCCAACCCTTGTCAGTTCTCACCTTCTTGAAGGAGTAGAAAGGCTTGCAGACAACGTTCTCCTGGTACACCTCGTCCGCCATCAGGAACAGGTTGTGTTCGTACGCGAACTTCACGATCTCCTCCATATTCTGACGAGTCAGCACCTGCAACCCAATGATTGGTCAGTGAGTAATGTATCACAACTCCACAGAAAAAATATTGCAACAAGCTGACGTCGAGTCTGTTCACAGACATATGAAGAAAAACCCCTCTACATAACTCCTACAATCTGAATTCGAATGCGACATGTTGTACAACAACAGCCCTATGGTTGGCATTAATACTGATTGTAGTCTATTTTATACGACTTATATATACCATTGAACAATCTGTGGTCCTAATAACTGTGTCTGCATAATCCTAACTGTATCAGAATTTATTTAAAGTAATGTAAAACCTATCATCACCGTCGCCACAAACCGTAAATCAATCTATATACTATATATTATATTATATTATTATATATTATATCTATACTATAATATTATAAAGCTGAAGAGTTTGTTTGTTTGTTTGTTTGTTTGTTTGATTGAACGCGCTAATCTCAGGAACTACTGGTCCGAATTGAAAAATTATTTTTGTGTTGGGTAGCCTATTTATCGAGGGAGGCTATAGGCTATATAACATCACGCTACAACTAAGAGGAGCGGAGCAGTAATGAAAAATGTTGCAAAAACGGGGAAAATTTATTCCTTTTGAGAGTTTCCGTTGCGTGCGCTGCGTAAACGGTTAAAGTAACGCAAAAATTATGTATGACGGAATTGTTCCTTTTAAAAAGTTCAAAAAAAAACTCCGCAAGAGCATATGTCTATCTTTTAAGGTTGACTCACTATAACTTAAAAGGAGCGAGCAGCAACGAAAAATGGACAAAAACTAGCAGGCAAATCGATGCGACGGGAAGGGTCAGGGGAGCAAAAATTTGACGCGGACGAAGTCGCGGGCAGAAGCTAGTAATATTATAAAGCTGAAGAGTTTGTTTGTTTGTTTGTTTGTTTGATTGAACGCGCTAATCTAAGGAACTACTGGTCCGAATTGAAAAATTCTTTTTGGGTTGGGTAGCCTATTTATCGAGGGAGGCTATAGGCTATATAACATCACGCTACAATAAAGAGGAGCGGAGCAGTAATGAAAAATGTTGCAAAAACGGGGAAATTTATTCCTTTTGAGAGTTTCCGTTGCGTGCGCTGCGTAAACGGTTAAAGTAACGCAAAAATCATGTATGACGGAATTGTTCCTTTTAAAAAGTTCAAAAAAAACTCCGCGAGAGCATATGTCTACCTTTTAAGGTTGACTCACTATAACTCAAAAGGAGCGAGCAGCAACGAAAAATGGACGAAAACTAGCAGGCAAATCGATGCGACGGGAAGGGTCAGGGGAGCAAAAATTTGACGCGGACGAAGTCGCGGGCAGAAGCTAGTAAGTTATATTTGTCGCGCTTCATGTTATCATATCCCATTTATTGTCGCAATCATCTGGCTTCCCAATAGTTTCAATATTTGCAATGGCGGCGGGCGGCGCGGCGGACGGCGGTCGATCAAATTGCGCGCGAATCGCCTGAATGCCGGCTGATTAATACATGTCGCCCACAAACTGCCGGCGTGTTCACGGATATTGTATGATGAATATCGACTAAAATATATAGTTTGCACGACTATTTTTCGGTTTTTCAATTTGTACTGTATTGTGCTGTTTCAATAGAAATACGATATGGAAATTTAGTTCACACGCGAATAAATATTTTGTATTTAAATTCCTGATTACTTTCTTAAAGATACACTACGGGTCGCTTATTATATGGCAATGCGCTCCGAATAGGATCAAGACAAGAGAATGATGACTTAGGACAATAAAACTGGACGTCCTAAGTAACTGCACATACATAACATAACATAACATCACGCCTTGTTTCCCCGAAGGGTTAGGCAGAGGTGTATCTACAGTACACTCACATTTCGCCTGTTATGTTTAAGTCCCATGTAATAGGGGCGAGTCTATTGCTATCAACCGGGCACAAATCCAGACTCCGGGCTGCTACTGACAAATTCCAGATGGAAAAACCCAATAACACTTTGCCCGACCTGGGAATCGAACCCAGGACCTCATGCTCAGCAGTAGCGCTTGCTACCACTAGAACAATGAGACAGTCAAAAACCAAAGCCTATGGAACTAAGTTTATAAAAAATAACTTTAATTATAATGACTGCATCTGATGATAAAGAAAATGGTAAATTCATTTTTAAGGAAACTTCATTTATAATTATCAGCTTTCAGACAAAACAATGCTGTAGGAACCCTAATATCCATTACATCCTCATGTCTCACCTGCCCCGTGGGGTTCCCAGGGTTGATGACGACGATCGCCCTGACGTGGTACTCCTCGCTGGCCTCCCTCCAGGACCTCTCCAGCTCGCTGACCTGTAGCGCCCACTCGTGTTCCTCATCCAGGTAGTAGTTCGCTTGGTGCAGACCCAGCTCCGACAGCGTCCCAGAGAACAGCGGGTACTGAGGGATCGGGATCATTACCGCTGGAGGCAGAACAGAAGGCGGGTTACAACTACTCGCTGATGAATAACGAATGAATAACGTCACGACAGTATCATAGGTTTCGAGTACACCCATATTTTGCCAGTTATGCAGTTAAAATTCCAAGTATTAGATGGCGAGCCCATTTCCATTCATCGTGCACAAATACAGACTCCGTGTTGCTCCGAATGGACGTTCTCAATATCTGGGGAAGGTGTGCCCGACCCGGGGATCGAATCCAAGAAACCACGTTCAGCAGTCAGTCGCGTGTTTGAACAGAAGGCAGTCATTAACATTCATGCACTTGAAGCCGGAACAGAAGCATGCTCATCAGCAAGAACCGAGCATAACTGCATGAGTGGATAGTATGGTTCTAGTTTCAATCAATAACAGTCAACGTATCCTTCACGTTGTAATTTAGCCTCATTTGCATTAACATACATTTATATTTGTAAAGCAACCAGTTAATAAGGCAACATAATCATCATTTCAGTCGAAAGACGTCCACTGCTGGACATAAGCCTCCCCCAATTTGAAGGGATTTGCCATAATCGCCACGCTTAGGCAACATAATGCATTGACATTAATAAAACAGAACTGCATAAAATGGCGCTGCACTGTTCTGTTCAAAGATACTAATTTAAAAATAGATTGCTTTTGTTAGCTTCAGATTCAGTATTATAAACCTCTATACCTTTTTGCCGTTCCCCTGGAGTATCCACAAAGGGTGGGTGAGCTCTCTTGTGTCAATACAATAAGGTATTGTATTAACAGTGTCATGGCGTATAAATACGACCACACTAGTAATTTATTTCCAAAGAGTGTCACGTTTACTCGAATGTTTCTGGATTCTCGTGCACATTCATTTATCTTTGCATTGTATATAGTGACATGTTTCGTGAAACACTGCTGTGACCCAGTTTATTTTATTAATTGGCTTATTACAAGCCAGAATTACATTGCCTTTGATGAGGATCTGAGAAATACATGTCCACCTTGTTGTTACATTGGTTTGAGGACAATTGCAACTGTCTACCTGTGGCAACAAACGGCTATTTGCTATATCAGTCGACGCAGTGTGGTCATGCTGATAGTGGTTGTTTCCACTTTTAAAACCCCCCAACTTATCGGCAAAGAAATTGTGCAGCAATTACATGAAACTAGGTACTTAAATCTTGCCTTATTGTTAATAAACAAAACCTTTTCAGTCGTTATGTGGAAACTCAAGGTATCGATAAATCCTTTGTATTTACAGTCGAAGCGTCAGAGGGAGAAACAAACATGAAACAGAATATTGTTAAACTGCAGTGAGCGTTTTATAGAGATCACTTCAAATAGATACTTTCTCATAGCAAAACATCATGACGTGGCGTAAGACAAGACGCTGTATGCGGCGGATGGCGTGTGTACCAAATGTCACCCTAACTAAACATGAAAAGTGAAGGAGTCCTCAACATACCAGGTGGTTTCCCATCCACATCTTCAACCAGCATGGTAAGCACGGCTTTGATGACGTCAGAGGCGCCTGAGCCCAGGTACACGTCATCGGGGCTGGCCGGCACTCCGTCACGAGCCTCCATGTACTGAGCCACGCGAGTGCGGACGATGCTGAGACCAGGCGACGGAGAGTATGCTCCAACGGAACCCTTGCTGGAAACAAAAGGTGAAATGGTGAGGAAGCGTTGGAGAGACTCGATTTTGACAGTAACTCACTGTGTGAACTAACATGTTCTATGTTATGGGGGTTTGGTTTCCGCACTTGTCCTTTGAGTGGAAAATCTTGCGTGGGCCATGGCGGCTGTTGGTAAACTAAAATAAAGACCAACAACAATAAATAATATTATATTCTATTATTTCATGATATCAAAATCTTTAGTTATCTCAACATTATATTATAGGCACTGATTTATAAAATGCACAATGTGAAATAGGGGAAGGTGTCGGAAGTAGGCGAGCTATTGATCACCCAATTCTTTTAGATAGCACATGTTAATTTACAAAACAGGTTTGCTGACAAATATTGACGTCTCATTACACACAAAAATAACTTATCAAATCAAAGCTTGATTTTATTTACAATCTCTTCAAAATAATAAGATACAAATACATAAGTAATAATTATCAATAAGTATCCGTTGAAGATAATTATATCACCGTTACGTTTAGATGGCAAATCTTACACTAGAGATAGACAACGTCAGTATTGATTAATACCGAGATAGCATATTGTAGCAATCACTGTCAATACTCATACAATTAAGCCAGGTCCCTCCGTAGATATCAAACGTGTACAGTAATGAAGGGCCGCTGACGTAATGACGTCACGTCACGTGACGACGGTCTAATAAATGTCCGCTTCATATAGCTGACAGATACCGACGTACACCAAGTCACTTTGTTAACATGAAGATTATTAATATGAGAAGACATTGATTTGTGTAATTATGACATTTTATTCAAATGTATAGTTACATTCGTATTCGTATCATACTAATTAAATTTTTAGAAAAGAGAATAAGGAGTATCACACATTCACCAACTCCCATTTACAGTCAAAAAACACAGAAACAATAAACTATCCAATTATTTCAGTGCAAAAGCAGAAACTCATCATTCAAATTATATTTTAATCCTGCAATGCAAAAACATGACCAATTCGTTCTCACAAACAATAAAAAATAGATTAAGAGTATTAAAAACAATTGAAAACGTACCACTTTTACACAAATTCCATTTCACACAATCCAATGAGAAACAATATAATTTCACGTCCAGTTTATGTCTGTTATTTGAGCATCAATATCAATTTGGATTTGAAACGCTAATGCGACCGGCTGCCATACACGTCGAGCGAATCAATCTAAATCGAATATGGATGTCAATCAATCAATCATCGGAATCAGTTGGAATCAATCAGTGCAGGTAGCGCGTATTAGCACAGCGATGTGTCGGGAGAAATGTGTAGTTTGGCTAATGATCTGTGTATATTATGTTATTATGAAATCATTAGTAGACGCGTCATTTGTGCTATTAAGGTTTCAGATATGTTTACTCGAGGATTTATTCTCACGGGCTTGATCTATTTTTGAAAGGCACGTTCATAGATTATTACTGAATTAATGTAGGCGAACGTTTTGTTATAATAAATATGGTTCGCTGAGATAAGAAACAAAGGAATGATGCCTGTTTCTCTTAAAGTCAAAACCTCGTTAATTTAAAAAGGAATACGCTATTTCGTTCAATTACAACCTTTCAAGAATTCTAGACCATTTTATCCTATCGTCGATTAAGCAAAATTTTTAGTACTTATTCGTATCAGTTATCTACTAAGCCTTACCCCATCCTATCCGAGCAGGAGTCCCTCAGGGCTCGGTCTTGTCCCCTCTCATTTTTACGCTATTTACTAGCGACATCCCCAGAAGTTAAAAGGCTCAGTTGGCTCTGTTCGCAGATGACACGGCCATTTACTTCACGGGGCGCAGTCAAGACGCCTTGATTCGCTACCTCCAGGCCGCAGTCGACGACCTCGCCGACTGGTTCAGGAAGTGGCGAATCGAGGTCAACCCCGACAAGAGTCAGGCGGTTCTCTTTACGAAACCGCGACACAAACCTCGCCCCCCGACCCCCCTATCCATGTTTGGCAAGCAGATCCCTTGGGAGAAGCGAGCCAAATATCTAGGCGTGATCTTAGATCAGCATCTCTCCTTCTCTGAGCACATAAAGAAGGTCCGTTCGCGGGCCGCTTTCGCTCTCGGTAGGCTACACCCCATTCTCAATCCGAAAAGCAAAATGTCACTTCGGTGCAAAAAGCTTATTTACACCGCGTGCATAAGGCCAATTATGACCTATGCATGTGCAGTCTTTGCACACGCGAAACCCCATCACGTCCATAGGATGCAGACCCTCCAAAACCGTTTTCTCCGTAACGCCACAGGTTTGCCTTGGTACGTTCGGAATGCTAACCTCCACCTCGATCTCAAACTCCCGACTATACATCAATTCATGAAACGCATCTCCAAGCGTTTCTTCGATAGGGCCGCAACCCACCGCAACCCTCTGGTTGTCGCGGCAGCCAATTACATCCCCTCCCGCATTAGTAAGACCCGCCGTCCGCGGCACATTCTAACCGATCCTGATGACCCCATTACCCTCCTCCAGGAGAGCAATAGGGCCACCAGTACTTTACTTAAACCGAAACATCCGTCATACCGACCTCGCCGCCGAGGTCCGTCGTCGCGACACTCTCGACTAGCAAATAGTCCCCCCCGACCCTTGCATGAGCCAGCCCGACTCGCTGAGCCTTTAGTTAACGACCACCCAGATCCAGCCTTTCCCTTGCTGAGCCCCCCCACCAGTGACTCCCTAAGCCGAGGTCCGAACCCCACCGGGGGTGCCCTTAGGTCTTAGTCGCTTAGTTTGTAGTTTTCCTTTAGTTTGTAAGCCCCTGGCTGGAGGCCTTAGATTCGCGTCTAATGTCATTCGCAGGGAAAGCCCGCTTAAGTAGTAAAAACCCTCGGGTTAACTACGAGAAGTCAGTGTCAAAAAAAAAAAATACTTAGCCTTAACTTGCAAGCTGTCTGGGTTCGAAAAAGAAACTTAAAGCTACTTCAGACGGTAAGACCACATTCACAGCATTCCCTAATTTCGAAGGCTGAAGATAAAGAAAATTGATTGATGACTGGCGCAATGTGCCATCGGCTTATCAACATGTGCTATGTACTCACATGCAGTCACTCAGTATCTCCCGTGCCCTCTGGCGCACGTCGTCCGGCACGTCTGCTGAGCTGGCCAGCTCGGGGCAAGCCGCCAACGCGACCACCTAATACAAACAAATGTTTATTTAGGCGTACAAACTAACCAAGATTATATAATATAACGTCTAGGCAAACTCTGATGAAGTAAGTTAGAAGAACTAATCAACAAACAGCCTGTCGCAGTCCGCCGCTGCACGCGTCCCTTTAACAAATCTATATCTATTCTACGAAGCAGGGTCATGTCGTAATTATCTCAGTCACAGTGAAATTACTGACATCGTGCTGTAGAAATCTTTGATTTATTTGTCACTAGCTTTTGCCAGCGGCTTCGCCTGCGTGGAGATCGGAAATTATCCAGCGGAAACATACTGCCGGGATAAAAAGTAACCTATGTCCTTTCTCAGGCTCTAAACTATCTGTGTACCAAATTTCATTTAAATCGGTTCAGTAGTTTTCGCAGGAAAGCGAGACAGACAGACAGACAGACAGACCGGCAGACAGACAGAGTTACTTTTGCATTTATAATATTAGCGTGGATTTTGTATTCGTTTCTTCCATTTTTATGATGGCCATGTCTCGTGTGCTAGAAATGCACCTCTTCCAATTTGCGCTACAACATTTTTGATTCTTTGCCTTTCGAATTCTGTTCATCAATATCACTCTACGGTTGCTAATCTAGGATCTCCACTCCAGGACTCGTCTTCAAATCATCTATATAGATATTGTTCAGCATATAGTGCAAATTAGATTCCCTTTGTCTTAGGAAAATCCCGTATCTCATTGTGATCCCCTTTGTGTACAAGCTGCCCCCCAATTCCTGTATGTTAATACAATCATTAAATCCGAATTCCGGTCCCATCACATCTACATGCGGAACCCTTTCTATTTCCTATAAGAATGCGTTCACACCGCAAATACTCGCTCCACATGTATTTATTCCACCCACTGTGTACAGTCAAGGACAAAAATTTGTTTACCACCTCAAATAGAAATTTTTGTCCCAAAATATTGACGGAAATTATGAGATGTAGTTTATCGATGGCTGATCTGTGAGAAAGATTATATGACTGGTGGTGACTACTGAGAAAGCTACACTTGAGAAGTATGAATTAAAAGGACATGTTACATTATGGTAATGGTTGGGGATCATAGCAATGATAAGACAAATGCGTGCACTGATTGGACAGGTCCACTCAATCTGTGTGGTTCTTTCCTTAAAAGACCACTTCAGACACCAATCCACATGGTCTTCACATGATCTAACCAAATTATGTCTGGACTTTAAAAGAGACTGTGACCTCTGAGTTTGTTTCGGCCTTTCTTCTCAGAGTAGTCAGATAGGAAACGCCGACCTCATCTAGTTTTAAAAAATATGATTGACGTGTAAAAGTGTTTGTACAAACCTACTTGCAAAAATAAAGTCATTTATCATTTATTTATCATTTAAGCCCCGAAAAAATTGGAATAAGGGTAAAAGAATGATAATAATGCCATTTTTACCATTTACCATTTTCACACATGCTTTTGCTTATTTGTTGAAATGTAATACACATTTCAACAAATGAACCAATTATGAAATTTTGCTAAGTGTTTGTATATTTTGGTCCCTGACTGTACTTCATACACAATCCTTACTCTAAATATCTAAAATAAAATATCTTAGGACAACCAACACACCGTTATCTGATCCCAAACTAGGCAGAGCCTGTACTATGGCAACCAGACAACTGATACACATATTTATATATTTCTAAATACATACATTTTATAGATAAATTACACCCAGACACAGAACAAATGATCGTGCTCATCACACAAAGATTTGTCCTGGGTGGGAATCGAACCCACGACCTCAGTCTTAGCAGTCAGAGTCGCTAACCAATAGACTAACAGGCCAGTCACTCAATACACTGGCGGCCCTAAACCAATTAACTGCTAATATCAGTTGTCTGTGCGTGACGCAAGAGGGACAGGTTGCCCACGTCCACGAGTGTGCGACGCGTGGGGGCAAAGGGCTTGGCCCTTTGTTTAAGATTTAATATTAATTACACAGTTCTGTAGGTTGACAGATGATTCCTTGGAAAATTTAGAACTGATGTCGAGTCGAAATCAACATTGGTGCTTTCGAAACATTTTTGCATGTCTCAGTAATATCTAGTATTCTTCTTATCGTCAAGTGTCAAAAGTTTATTTTCGTTTAAAAGATTGATGAGCTCAGTAGGCTGACCTGTCTGATGAAGGTGATAGGTTTCTGTCCCAAGGCGTGGCAGTCTCCGATGTTGGCGCGAACTACCCGGTCGAATGGCTTCGGGACACCCTGTTATGGAAAATTTTATATGAATAGTATCAAATAACATATTAATAAAGTGCTGGTACCTACTGGTACTGGTAAGTTGAAAAGGGAAAATACTTTAATCAGTAGAATTACATAAGTCCACTCAAGCAAGTAGTGAAGCGACTGCTAATGTAGAGTCACTAGAGATAAACTTTATTCGTCTCCGAACCCTACCGTCCAGGTTTTAAATCCAACGTGAGGAAAATAATGACACCAGTAAGTTAGTTTGACAGAACCAGTGGAAAAACAACGGGAATATAAATTAGAGTGAAGATCGACCCCCTGAGCCCCGCGGGAGTCGTGAGAGGCAGCGCACGAATTATACCGATGGGACTGAATTAATATGGTGGCAATTACTCTCAGGGAAAGTCGTACGGGTCGGCGAGTTGGGAAGATTTCCCACGAACTTAGTATAGAATATCGCAGTAATCGTTTAGAATGGTACGCTGTTCGTCGCAATTACGATCGATATATATATGATCGTTGAAGATTGTACAGAACAAAAATATTCTGTACAAGTACAGACGGCAAACAGTGGCGCGAAGCACCACTGTGCCACCCAAATTGACCTGGGCCCCTTGTGGTTTGGCCGTTTGCGGTGATTTTTTTTATATATCAGCTATCCTTCAGCTTTATACTTAATATTATAAAGCTGAAGAGTTTGTTTGTTTGTTTGATTGAACGCGCTAATCTCAGGAACTACTGGTCCGAATTGAAAAATTCTTTTTGTGTTGGGTAGCCTATTTATTGAGGGAGGTTATAGGCTACATAAAATTACGCTACAACTAAGAGGAGCGGAGCAGTAATGAAAAATATTGCAAAAACGGGGAAAATTTATTCCTTTTGAGATTTTCCGTTGCGTGCGCTGCGTAAACGGTTAAAGTAACGCAAAAATCATGTATAACGGAATTGTTCCTTTTAAAAAGTTCTAAAAAAAGTCCGCGAGAGCATATGTCTATCTTTTAAGGTTGACTCACTATAACTCAAAAGGAGCGAGCAGCAACGAAAAATGGACGAAAACTAGCAGGCAAATCGATACGACGGGAAGCATGAGAGCAAAAATTTGACGCGGACGAAGTCGCGGGCAGAAGCTAGTTTGTCATAAAATTCCCTATCGTTTCCTCTTTTTCGATTTTTGCTTCGGGTCTTCATTTTCGTGGAATTCGAGTCCAAAAATGGGTTTACAAAAATCACCCTACTGAAGACGAGATTGAGATTTTGTCGGATTTTTTTATGAGGAAATGCTCGTCTTGGAAAACCCTACAAGACTGTCCACTTAGAATCTGGGGAGAAAATTTCCGATGCCCTTAAACTGGCCACAATCATCCAGAAAATTTCTCATATCAGAAATCTTTTTTCTGAAAACTGTTAAAGTATTGGAAAAAATCCTGATCTGACAAAAAATATCCCTGGATTCTTAGTGGACAGTCTTGTAGGGTTTTCCAAGACGAGCATTTCCCCATAAAAACATTTGACAAAATCTCAATCTCGTCTTCCGTAGGGTCATTTTTGTGCGAAAACTCTAGTTTTTTTCCATGCAAACCCATTTTTGGACTCGAATTCCACGAAAATGAAGACCAGAAGCAAAAATCGAAAAAGAGGTATCGATAGGAAATTTTATGACGAACATTTTAAAAAAAATCACCTCAAACGGCCAAACCACAAGGGGCCCAGGTCAATTTGAGTGGCACAAAACCAGCCAGTAAAATCATGTTTAAAATAAAATGAGAGATTCTACTTAGTTCGAGTGGGATTTATAGTTGGTAATTCTTGGTAAACGGATTAAAGTTTAAGAATTCCTTAAACCCGAATGAATAAACAGACAAACATCACTCAGCCAGTATTATATCTTTATCGTGAGGAGATCGAACAGTACCCAATTAAGAGCTCGTTGAATATAATATGATGTAGACTTGTAAGGTTATTTGTTGGAACAGATTTTTTATTAGATTAGGTACAATACAAGTTGATAACATCAACATTTTTCCTGATAAAGAACAAACCACGTGCATGAGTACATAAATAAAACTTATCAACTATGAGTTTCCTACAAACAGTCGACCCACTGCAACATTTTTGTAACAAATTATTGCTTATTAAAAAAATCTGCTGTACGTGGAAATGATCACCAGTTCATTTTTCATTGTCAAACCGTGATGATTTATATTTTGTCAAGCTTACGTTTATTCTAATGATCGATAATTATTATACCACTAGTGAAAGTTAATAGAACATCGCATGCGTCACCGAGCGATAGTGACGAATTGAATGCTACTAAGAAATTGTTGATAGTAGAAGGGACAATACATATGCTAAAGATAACTGCAACCACCAACGAATGTGACTGATAAACCTAAGTTCAATGCAAATCGTTACTTACGTATTGAACTAGGATTCATCTAAACGTGAGGAAAACGATAATAACACGTCATAATGATAGTCAGGTTCAAGGACCCGCGTGTGTGTACGGCACGCACGGCTATTGTATGTGTCATGTATGTTGTACATATGTATGGATGTCCAACAATATCCTGATCTGTTGCTATTGTTGCCAATGATCCTTATTGTGTTGCCACCGGGAAATGCGCTTACACTGTCATTATGCGGCAGAACAAAGACGTGGTCATATCAATACCTTATCATGGGCTGACACTCCGTATTCCTCCGCAATGTTCATTAATCCCGTGTTTTGGGTCGTCCATTAAATAATGAAGAAAACGCCATTTTTTTTATTACTTTCGTCGACCTAAATTGTGATTAACTTAGCTTTATTAGCTTACTGCCAACGGTACCTACAGCATTTCAAAAACAACATTGAAAATTTCTGTTCTACATTAATGTACAAATCCTCATTATTATCATATTATTATTATTATACCTACAAATTATATCTGTCAACGATTTTACTCCAAGAATAATCTGAACTATAAATCCAAAGTAAATTATTTTTCCTCTAACTTGATTAAAATAAAATGGAGCATTTTCTCGGAAGCGCTGTGCTCATCAATTATCTCTACATTACACTTTTTATTTACTTCTACTGGAAGTACAATTGTTAAGGTTCAATTGAGTGAGAGTGGGAGGTACGCTGGTGGATCTTTGAACATTTACTGTCTCAGTTTAACTCTAAACTCCGAGGTAGAACTAATTCTAACTTAGGTAATAGTTTAAGGTGAAAATATGTCAGAATATAACAGTGATCTGCTTAGAGGCTAATGACATCAGATAATTACAATCATTTTCTCAGTAATTGTAAGGAAATAATGTATTACTGAGCGACATTTACACCGTTTGTACTTGTAAATGTTTTGCCGGCAAATATACTGATATATGTATAAGGTGTATCTATTCATACACGAAATATTTTAAGAGGTACACCTGTAGGTGGTAAAGAAGCTATAGAAGCAAAAAGATTTTTTTTATTTAAGCGTTTTTGAATTTTCGTAATTATTATAATTTTAAAACTGCTAGAGACGTTTTGCATAAAACCTTTACTCCAAATTCTATGAATGGCGCGCCTGACGCTGCGAGGGCGGCGACCGGACGGCACGAGCATGGCTACGGTGTCTCGGGCCGTAAAAAATAAGAAGGAGCCAGTATTTCTCATGTGCGTCAAATAATGTATAAATATTACATTTTGAAAAAAATACATTTAGAAAAAAAATTGTTTCGTTCCTATAGCTTCTTTACCACCTACAGGTGCACCTCTTAAAATATTTCGTGTATGAATAGATACACCTAATATATAATAACTTATTAGTTAAGTGACAGTGGGTAAGACGCCGTGTCGTCTCTCCAGATCGGTAAGGTAACATACACATATAGGTAAATTATGTAAACTCACGCCTTTTTCAGATAGAATGATCCGAACTGTAAACAGTTCATAAATACATGTAGGTGGAATAGATGTTACGCCCGGCGCCCGTGCGTAGGAGGAGCGTTCTATAGGAAAAATACGTGAGTTTAGTAAACTTAACTAGCCACTTTTGAATCTTTAAAACCGAATACAAATACTAACTGAACTTTTGCAATACATCCTAGAACATGGTACAAAGTAAATGCCTGATCATTAGTCGTTAGCTGACTTACTTTACGCAAGTGTGTGAACACTTGGACTGCGGTACCTAATAACATTTAAGTAATACTTAGAAATAGGATTCTAAAATTTATTTTCTGACATAACAGAATATGCACTGCACTTCTTCCTACAGCGTTGGCTCAAACAGTAGAAAACTATCACCCGGAAGATACTTAACAGTATCCGTGCCATTTCAATAAAAAGTTATCATTGGTTCAGAGGAAATGGATCGCTGCGGCAATCTCCAGGCTTGCAGCCACATCGCTGCGCCGAGCCAAACGACGGGCGCGAAACGAACTGCAACCATCTTGGACAGGTGCCCAATGCCGGCCACTGGCAGGAGCTTCGAGGAAACGACCAGCGCGCTCGTGGACATAACTGTATGACCCCCGACTTAGGAGAAGTGATGGGCTGCCCCTTTAAATGTTTAGTGAACCAATAAAAGCGGAGGTTACAAAGACGACAACTATGTGGAAATAATGTTATCTGGATTCTACATTAAACTTATTGATGTTTTAAAACAGACACAGAAACATTTCAGACAACAGAATTGGTTGAATCCACATATATACTCGTAAAAAACACTTATTTATAGTTGTTAAACATATTCCTCTTAGTTAAAAAGAACTGCCTAGCCAGATTAAAATAAAAACATTAGAAGCACTTGCTTGTATACAACCCGAGAGCGTCCACATCACGGTCGTTGGCTTGCTTCTGAAACGCATGTCAGCACGACAACACACTCGTAATATGCACACAAAATAACATGGCCGTGCTAAAATCTCCCGCCGCGTTGTTGAAGCGATGTCCGAGCAGTTTTATTGTTTCTCTTTCTACAAAGTAAACAGAACGGTTTTGTGGAATTGACTGATGGTTTGCTGTTACAGAACTATTATTTGTTTTAAGGCTTTTCTATTTATACGATCAAATATTGTTTATGGATTGTGGTTCGGGAAATGGTTATTGATTTTGGTTCTGCTAAAGCGGTGATTAAAAAGTGATCGGTTCATGGAAATTTGGTCCCTATTTATAATACCATACAAATCGTCAGACAATTTCTAGTAGGTATGACGTTATATATACCTCCGTCAGAAAGCTCAACAATATTCGAGTATACCGGGGCTGTTTCGGCGCGCGGAGCAAAAACCGCATTACGTAGCTGCCATACACAGACTGCCTTCCTCCCCCCCTACCTCCCAGAGCTGGGGTTTTTGTGAACACTAAGATCGGATAATGGAAATACACGGTACACAGGTATTGGGGTGCTGGGGTGCTCGGCAACCAACACTTTTTGTACTTCGTAGTCACTCCGCGGACTGATGGAGGTAATTGGTGCGTGGCATAGAAACAGTTGCGTACGTGCAATCTTAGCTAGCTTTAATGTGATGCACAATCTGGTACTTTACTATTGACGCACAGCTTTTAACAGCCGGATAACGTAAGGGCGAAAGATTGGGCACGCCACTATTGCGGCGGTAAGTCCCCTCTTTGAGGAGTGGATAGAGAGGCGTCACGGCGTCCTCACCTTCCGCCTGACGCAGGTTCTCACCGGGCATGGGTGCTTCGGTGGGTTCCTGTTCAGGATAAAGCGGGAGGATACGTCCGGGTGTTTCCATTGCGAGGATCGTCTGGAGGACACGGTGGAGCATACGGTGGAGGTGTGCCCTGCCTGGGCGGAGCACCGCCGTGTCCTCGTGGAGGCGATCGGCGGCGGCGACCTCTCGCGTCCGGCCCTGGTGCGAGCCATGGTACGGAGCGAGAGGGAATGGGAAGCCGTCACCTCCTTCTGCGAAGCAGTAATGCTCGCGAAGGAGGAGGCGGGGCGCGTGAGGGAGTGGCAGTCTCTGCGCCCTCACGCCCCTAGCCGCCGCAGGAGGAGACGCCCCGGGCGTCGGGAGTCGATTGCGGACTCCCGGCCACCGTAGGCGCGAGCTGGCGTGTGGCGAGCAATGGGTAGCTCGCCGCCCGGTAAGGACCAGGCTCGGGTCGACGGCGCGCAGTGTTCCACGCGCGCCTCAAAGAGATGTCAGCAGCAGTGTAGGGGTCTACTAGGACCGATGCCTGCCGGGGTCGCGTGATTGTTCGAAAGAGATACCGTGACCCTGGCACATGGGCAACTGATGGAACACGGGTGGGTTTTAGTCAGTAAAAGTCTGACACGCCCTCCCGCTCCGCCCAGAGCGGGAGAAGTCATTAGATGATTTCCCATCCTGAAAAAAAAAAAAAAAAAAAAAAAAAGGGCGAAAGATTATCTTTAGGGAAAGAAGCCAATCCAATCTATGTATCACAGGACTTACACAAAGAGGAGTATCTATAAGGCTTTTGTGAAAATTAACATATTGATATATTATATACTAGCTTTTGCCAGCGGCCGCGTGGAGGTCGGAAACTATCCCGCGGGTATCGTCACTGCTCAGCTCCTATGTGTCTTAGCGTTATGTTATATAGCCTATAACCTGCCCAGGAGTATGGACTACAATCGTACCAAGTTTGGTTAAAATCCCTTTTGTAGTTTTTGACCCATGCGTGCATATACAGACAGACAGACAAAAAATTTACTGATTGCATTTTTGGCATCAGTATCGATCACCATTCATCCTCCAATATTAATTTTGAATGTACATTCAATGTACAGAATTGACCTCTCTACAGTTTTATTATAAGTATATAGATATATAGATGTAATATATAGAATAAATAGAAGATGTGATATATAGAAGTATGTACCCATGTATTTTTATCCTATATTTATACCTATTTAAACACCTGCATCACAAATAAAATAATATGTTTTTCTACCCGTAAGTGTAAGTATACAACCGATGACAGCATAATGAACAATAGTGCTAGCGTCAGCTAGTTACTTTTGAATTTACAACACCCGCACGAATGTGAGATGCAATGCAGTGAGAACGGGAGCGTAGTTTCACACACAAAATTCAAAGCTACGGGACTCGTTAGCTAGTTCCAACAATTTCTTTCGGAACACACACTTCGTTCGTTTTACTTAATTTTTTATTCTTGTAAAATGCTGTGAAGTCGAAACTTAGGGAGACTCTACGTTTGTTAGAAATGTCGAGTCCGCGTTTTATGAAGGTACCAGTATTTTACAGCCGCTTGTTTGTTATGTACATAACCTACCTACATTATACGTGAACTTTGACGTCGATAATTGAGAATATATCTGAAGCTAACTAACTGTAACTCTACTAATTTTCTGGAAATTAATAAACAAAATATATACGGAGTGGAAAATGATAAGTACTTTACAAAACATAATCATTTCTTACATTGATATTGATATTTTCGAATGTTGTTGTCTTTCTCGAAACGGTTGTTTTATGAGCTTGTTAACTTACAAGGGATGTGTTTTATGGTGGTCGGTCAAACGCGGGGCCCCGACACACTAGCACCAACTATCGACCCTCACCTGGCTAAAGAGAACGCTCCTTTATAACCAAGTGTCATGCGCAACATATACAACCGCGGATTTTCACGAGTGAGTTATAGCCGTGACACGTGCATTCCTATAGGGAATAGTAAATAGTTAGCAGGAAATATTCATACATATTTCCCGAAAGAATAGACACAGAGAAAGATGACTAATGTTGGTTGCAAGTCGATATATCTCGTGCATTGTATAAATTAGAATGTTTAAAGAGAAATCCACCCTCTAGGGCTACACGAAGAGACTTCAGATAAGTGTTAATAGTATGAAAACTGTGTATGAAAGCAAATGACCGGCAACCCTTAGAAACCTTACGTAGGCAATATGAATAGGAAGTCGAGAGCTCTTGAAAAAGACACCGAGTAGTATGAACAGACGTTTATCGTAAAATACAACCGTTTGACAACACATTCTCTCGTAGTTCGCCAGTGCCGGCCCCGGCCCCGGACCTATGTAAATCAGGGAGAGGCGGCCATCTTCTACCGCACTCTATTTACTACGACCTAACTTGATACACGCAGTATAAGTTACAGAAAATCCACACCATATCACGTTTATAAACTATGTATCAATCAAGTCAACGCTACATCTACAATGCTACTACAAGGTTTTACTAGAGGTACCATTAAAGGCAATAATGTGATATTACACTTATGACAGGACTTACATCATACAACATATTGCACTGTAACTACTCCGTACAAACAAATCAATATCCCCTGATGACCATTTTCCATCGCAGTCAGTTATAGAATGCTCAAACCAGTCTGTTCAGTTTCTCACAAATCTCAGTGTCTTTACTGCGCTCTATAAGTTGACCTTCTGTACCTCCTTTCTCTGTGGTGTCGATGTTGACAACCGCCTCCCAAACGGTTATTGCTTACAAATAACACTTACACTAGTCATAAAATATGTGTAGCGAGCCCCTCTGAGCTCCCTCTGGCGGGGGGCTCATGGCTCAGATCAACTCGATTGACTACTTGTTTTGATGCTAGCCGCCGAGTTACAAGAGGCTGGTCGGCTCGTTGCGCCACAAAAATAACATCTAAGTTATGTTCTATTTGCTTGGTATACGTTTGCTTTTGTTGGTTTGGTATAGAGCTGCCGGCTGAGAGTGCGTTTTCTAATATCATAACAGAGACAGCCACAGAGTTAACAGGACATCAGTTATTCTTAATCATGTGGTTCTATAATATGTACACGAATGATTTTCGTTCTTTCTAGCTATTCAGGATGTTCCGGACCGTATAAATTAGTTACTTTATGCGCCTACGTTTCTAAACGTGTAACAGAATGACATCTGACTTGTCAGTTTGATTTGACACTTGACACTTCTCTTGGATTTGGCGCTTGAAAAGGTCCGTCGCCTTTTGGAACCCCGCGACGCGTTTGTTGAAATTAATCCTTTTAAATCGATCCGTTTATGACAATTAGTCGTGATCCAATTGCTTTGATTGTAACTAACCCCAATTTGGTGAAATAACACGGGTTGAGTTTTGGATATATCTTGTTGAAATAGTTTGAAGGTTAAGCAAAGTGACGCTATTGGAAACCGAATGCTGTGATTGCTTCCAGCCTCATTGTTGCGGCTTGTAACCTGGAGAATACTCATAAAGTCACAACACAATACATATATACTCACTTACATACATAACTCCAGGTAGGCACCAGAGCAGGTGTTCGTCTACCACAGGTAAGTTCTTTTGTTGTATTGTAAGTGTTTGATTTGATTGTTCTGCTCCGCGTACGGCGGACTAGTTTCGCTAGCCACTTCTTGTCTCCTGGACCCCACCATCATAACTTCCACTGCGCTATTGAAATGCTATTGTAGGGGGTCTAGCCTGGCAGCGAACACAGGAACATTTGTTTGAATAAATAATGTAGGTAATATATAGATTTAAAATACATATGTAACTGCATTTTATGATCCCATGATAAGATTTTCGGAATTGAAAAACATTAAATGATAATAACCATGGAATATGTAACAAATAAACATAGATTAATTGCATTATCGCTGAACAGACTATTAAAGCGCAGATGTATGTATGATAGATAAGTAGGTACCTATAGTGAATTTCCCGATTTCAAACGGTCTAATTTACTGCTTCCAAGTAAAGGTTTTACCCCCCTAGCCCACCCTGGCCCAGTCCCTGGCCTAGTACCTACCCTAACAAAATTAATGATTTAATCCTCATTGCGATGATTTATCTTCAAACAATAGAAACAAGAAGCAACACTTTCTCATAGTTGTTTCCGCGTGCAGTATGTGGTGACGGTGACGAGTGCTCACTGGAAACCTTTCCCTTAGTGTCGTTAGCGCCTCACAATTACATGTGTTTCACTGTATAGATACTGTTATCTGGTAGGTACCTGCTGCATACTACGTAGAGAATGCGGTCTTATTCAGTAATATCTAAATACTCTTACAAAATTTGTTTTATTGCGTAGGCGAACACAACGGGTAAGTCACGCGACACAGTTCTTTGCTATTTTCTTTTCAGCCTACCTTATGTTTCGGTTCACTTTTTTAATTCCTTTGTGAAACTCCAGCAAGTTGAAATGAATGTTATCAATGCTTTCAACGCCAAAGCTACATCACTCGCCGGTGCAGTCGTCTCGCTCACACACATAGTGGCACTTCATCGTCATCTGCCTCGCCATCTCCCAACTATGTTAAGGTCGGCTTCCTGTCTATCCGGATGCTGCTAACTACCTATCTTACCTCAACAACCCAATAACTGGGTAGTATGGCATTGTTATGTCCACCAAATAAATATTATAAAGGTATCATTGTGAACCTAGGAAGAGAAAAGATATACGGGTGATATTTGGGCCATTACGTCACTACTCACCGATGCAGTTCGCAGAAAAACCAAGTTTAACTTTTTTTTTTACATGCAGCATTCTTGTTTTTTTAAATAAATAAAACAAAACATTCTTAAAAATAAAATATTTAAATTTATTTAATAACGTAGATGACATTACTAAATATTTAAAAATAAATCAAACAGCATATTTAAGTCATTATTCAGTTTAATTTATTATTTTTATATCTCTCATTTTTCTTTATAGGTCACCTATCTTTATTATCTAGGCATTCATATATCCATAACCATTATGTCACACGAAACCATTAAAACATTAGTAAGAGGAAAGTTGAGCTGTGTGGCATCTATAGGGCAAGGTATGTGAAGCGGCTATTGTATCCAACTATCTCCATTAGGGCTACACAAAGACATTCATCAGCCGCAGTAGAGATGGACGCTCGTGATCGGGAGGAGCAAACTCGATCTGCACTCCCACTCGGTACCGTTCGACGACTGGACCGTAGTACAGATATAAGTGGGAAAACTATTCTGCAATCGCATTATGATCTAGCTAGACCATTTCCAAAGCTGGGTGAATTCTCAAATAGTTTATGAGCAAGCTATGTGACAAGAAGAATAGATTTCGACAGGAATCTATTTTGTCCTCTTAGGATTCCATATTTTTCAGTCGATTTGATCCGATTAACCACAACGCAGCTACCCCATGGGCACATCCCTGGCGACCCCTCGCCGTGCGGTAACAAGTAACAAACAGTGCGATAAATCTCCCTTATTGCTGAACACATGCGAGACAACCCTGGACGAAAATATGTTTTTATTGCCCACCGCCAGCCCTGACGACCAACAATGGAGCAAAAAATAATCCTACATCCACCATTTACACTAAAAATGGAGATACAGAAGGTACACATGATTATGACGATACAGGGAATTAAGATGGTACGCGCCAAAACAAAATCAAGCAAATACCTGTACCTCGACGATATACATAATATGGCACCAGAGAGGATTGTCTCCATATAGTATACTAGCTTTTGCCAGCGGCTTCGCCCGCGTGGAGGTCGGAAATTATCCCGCGGGAACATACTACCGGGATAAAAAGTAGCCTATGTCCTTTCTCAGGCTCTAAACTATCTGTGCACCAAATTTCATTTAAATCGGTTCAGTAGTTTTAGCAGGAAAGCGAGACAGACAACAGACAGAGTTACTTATGCATTTATAATATTAGTGTAGATAGTGTAGATAATCAAACTCTATACTGAGCAAGCGAATCTATGCAAATTTAAGGGTAGATGTAGTACGGTGGAGCATACGGTGGAAGAGTGCCCTGCCTGGGCGGAGCTCCGCCGTGTCCTCGTGGAGGCGATCGGCGGCGGCGACCTCTCGCGTCCAGCCCTGGTGCGAGCCATGGTACGAAGCGAGAGGGCATGGGAAGCCGTCACCTCCTTCTGCGAAGCAGTAATGCTCGCGAAGGAGGAGGCGAGGTGCGTGAGGTAGTGGCAGTCTCTGCGCCCTTACGTCCCTAGCCGCCGCAGGAGGAGACCCCCCGGGCGTCGGAAGTCGATCGCAGACTCCCGGCCACCGTAGGCGCGAGCTTGTGGGCGGTGAGCAATGGGTAGCTCGCTGCCCGGTAAGGACCAAGCTCGCAAAAGCAAAACTGAAGGGGTCTGCTAGGACCGATGCCTGTCAGGGTCGCGAGATTGTTCGAAAGAGATACCGTGACCCTGGCACATGGGCAACTGAAGGAACACGGGTGGGTTTTAGTCAGTAAAAGTCTGACACGCCCTCCCGCTCCGCCCAGAGCGGGAGAAGTCATTTGATGATTTCCGATCCAGAAAAAAAAAGTTAGATGTAGTAGAACTGATTCCTTTAGCCTCAAGTCTTTTTGGCAGCTAACATAAGTCTGTTTACTGAATTACATCTCATCGTCTATTGGCATCGTTGGCATACAAAATGCGCCTATTTTTTGCAGAGATGACCTTCTAGAGTTACTGATAGTGTGGCTCACCCCTTTCGTGTTTTCCGCGGTATCATATTACATCACAGGATTCACAATGTTGCAAGTCGCGTTAATTTTGTTATTTTTCAGCTCAAATTGCCTGTTCACTAGTGTTTCACGGTGTTGCCTTGTAATCCGGGTTTTTGGTGAAACAAAGTTACGTTTTTTGAAAGAGATTTTGTCTTTCTTTATTTCCGTTTCCTGAATAGATGAGAGTAGTTTATCAGTTGATTTGTAGCAGTTATTTATATAACGTTGCGCTATAAGTACCGTATTGAATGATTGCATAATGACTGAAGAGTCAATGCTCTTGTAACGAGCTCGCCACTCGTCACTGATACTATTTAGAGAGAGCACCCCTTGCGATGCACGAGACCCGTGACTGCGTTGGTACACTAACCTTCTTGGCAGACGCATCTATCGGGTAATACCTGATCAATACATAGTACTTACCGTCTGCATAAAGGGCAAATGAGGTTTATTTGAATATTCCAATTTATTAAGTAGTTATACCCAGCCAAATGATCGCCTTAGGTACGCTGTGCTGGGCTAGTTCTACCCAATAATCAAGACTTGTGCTCTTCGAGAAAGTAAGTTATGCTGGTACAATATTTCGTTGATGCGCTATATCATATTTATGCTGCCACAGCTCGATATGCATTTTTCTATAAGGCTTGTTATGTTATTTGCTGTGGAAGTCCTGGATGACACTCGCACAGACCATGGAAGCATGACACACTGGGGAGGAGGCCTGGACTCAGCAGTGGTACAACGCCGCCAATGGTGATGATGAGGTCGTGCCTTAAGGATCTCCTGATCATCATGAAGGTCACGGGGCATCACGTGAAGCAAGTTTTGAGTTGTGTCACTATGACAGTTCAATGTCAGTCGCTCGAGGACACTCTGCGGGGGGGCTGTCCTTGTGAAACTACGGTGTAGGCGCGACCTTGTAGTTAATATTGTTTGTTAGATATATATAACGGACTACGTTTCCCCTCTATCCTGTAAGATTATTGTTTGCGTGCTACACTTGTTTATCTATTTTCTTCATATTTCCTTTCCATTTTTCCTTAGTATGCTATTTTATTATGTTTCATCCGGTACAGACTTTGACCTTTATTTTATTTATGGATAACTGTGATGTTCAGGGGTTATGTTAAACTAAACACTCGTTGAATGAACATAAAGTAGTGTTTGTCACTGCGGGATACTAGTTAACTAGTGTCCCTATATCATCATCTGCCTGCCTTTTCCCAACTATGTTGGGGTCGGCTTCCAGTCTAACCGGATGCGGCTGAGTACTAGTATTTTCCATGGAGCGAGTGCCTATCCAACCTCCACAACCCAGTTACTGGGTAATACGATACTGGTTGTCAGACTTTTGGGCATTTGACGACCCATAACGACTGTTGAAGATCTATGAAAAACAGCCGGGACCAACAGCTTAACGTGCTTTCTGAGGCACGGAAGGGTCTTGGTATGTAAAGATGGTCACCCATCCACGAACCAACCGCGGCAAGCGTAGCTTAACCTGAACGATCAACCCGTGCGGCTGTTATTACTTAACCACAAGAGTAGTTTCCCTATACCATAACCCTAAAAGTCGCACAAAATACACATATCAAGTGTCTGGGTAGCATGGTATTAAAAAAAAATTGCCCTATTGAAATTTAAAAAATGTACTATTTAGATTGATTACATAAAGTTTTCGTATGTGTAGATCGTCGAAGTACCGAAGTTCCATTAATGTAAATTTTTCACGATTTTAGATGGATTTTTCACCTTAGTTAATCCCGACACTAAGCTGGTTACTTTGCTAGAAGCTGCAGCAAATGTGTTTGCAACGACTCTGGCAGTGTGGGTCTTATTGACTCTGCCAAAGAATGACAACATCTGATACAATCGTTTAAGCAAAAATATATGCATTGATATTGCTTCTGATCTAAATCAGTTCAGTTTTGCCGCCGATACAAACCCGTTACCCGCCCGTAACATGATTATTACATAATAATAATAATAATATTCCACAACTATCACACAACGCCATTTAGTCCCAAGCTAAGCAGAGCTTGTGTTATGGGTACTAGACAACTGATAAACATACTTATATATTTCTAAATACATACATATTATAGATAAATTACACCCAGACACAGAACAAATGATCGTGTTCATCACACAAACATTTGTCCTGGGTGGGAATCGAACCCACGACCTCCGGCATAGCAGTCAGGGTCACTAACCACTAGACCAACAGGCCTTTCTAGACCACTAGACCAACAGGACATAAATACTTATAACATGTGTTTACTGTATGCATGGACTTCTTGGCATTATTTTGTATGTATGTAATTCTGACGTCTACGAATGCAAACCGAGATTCGTCAGAAAAACACACAAAACGTCACTCTTCATCAGCCCAGTTTCTGTGTTCACGAGCCCATTGTAATCAGGCTCTACGATTGCGGGGCTCAATAGATGGTACACGTAACGGCCTTCAGGAACGAATATTGACGTCATGCAAGCGGTTTCTTATGGTTTGATCGCTTAATAACATCCCTGCTATGCTAGAGCAATGCTTCATGGCCAACATCAGCGCGGTAATTTTACGATTTCATCGAGCAGTGTTCATACGTGTTGTAATGCGAGCTCGTCCTCCATGCCAAAATAAATAAATTAGATGTCAGTAATTTTACTGATTTGGCCTCAAGCCCGTTACCAAATTATAACCGAGTATGACGGGACAAAAGATTTTCATGTTTGAACTTAACATAAACATTTAACGAAAATAACGTGTAATATCGGTAAACTGCGAGAGAACGACGCGCGACGGGAGCACATGGCCTCGGTAATACTTATTTATAGGGAATCCAATAAGAAATAAACCTTTATCATTCCCGAGCATAGAGCAGGCTGGGGTCTCGGAGACCCGCGACCCCAGCGCCAGATTAACCCGTAGTAACCCGTACCTGCCGGGTTTATGACGGTCCCAATCACACGCTATATTTTTCGTGAAACGCCCACTACGCGACCTTTAGTAAAGAAACTGTTTAACTTAGAAAAGCTATTCCAATATATGGAAAGGTCCTGAATAGTGATAGAGTAGGAGGAAAAGTGTTGAGTTAAAAGACGCGTGAAAGTTTGAATGTAAAAAATAATGTTAAATAAATAACGTACGTCATTTTTAAATCAAAGAAAACTTGTAAATGTCTGCAGAAAAACAGTTTTATCGCTTATCTTTACTTGGTGAGAACTTGATCGTGTAATAATTCCCTGAAGCTTTCACGCCAGCTTTTTATGTAATTTTCAAATAGGTCTTTGATAAGTCGTTGGTTTGAATGAAGTATCTATAATATAGTAATCATAGCCTTTCAGTAAATAACAAGCACTTCACACAAAACCTTATAACTTTATAAGTATCGACATCAAGTAACAATCCAATGAGTTTCGTCCGCAGATTAGAAAATAAATACGTATTGTGCATTAAATTGAACGCCTTTGTTCGTGTTTAGTTAATTACTTAATATACGATTAGTTTCACATTAATGCGAAATAAAATATTACGTTTTATTAGAGAGAACGTGGCCATAACTGCATACTAGTTTTCCTTGAAAAGTCCGTTCCTATGCTATGAGATGGTTCTGATGATACGTTACGGCAGTATTCGCTTCTTCGCTAATCTGTGGGTTCGATTCCCGCACGGAACAATCATTGTTATGATCTGTCAAGTTTCAATGTTAATGCTTTGGTTCTTTGGAGTATGAAGGCACTCTGTAGTCGTACGTGAAAGGACTTGATGCGGTTTGCAGTCTGGTGGGGCAGCAACTATAAGTTGCTTGTTAATATATATTATCACTTTTTCAGAAAGTGCTAGCTTAGATATAATGGGCTTTTACTTCGCCAGTGGCGCTCGTCTCAAATAATACACTTTCTACACACTGCCAAGGGTGGAATTCCAGTTAACAAATGATAAAAAAAAAACTTGCCAAGTGCGAGTCGGACTCGCGCACGAAGGGTTCCGTACCATCCATACTAATATTATAAATGGGAAAGTGTGTGTGTCTGTTCGTCCGTCTTTCACGACAAAATGGAGCGACGAATTGACGTGATTTTTTAAGTGGAGATAGTTGAAGGGACAGAGAGTGACATAGGTTACTTTTTTTTTCTTTTTTAGGTGGCTGGGGTGAACTTAGAAACGCCGTGCTTTTCCCATGGTCAATTGAATGTAGCATTTTCACGTGTGTCCAATGCCCAGAATCATTGCCATTCTATCCCTAAATGGAATAACATATAATATCGTCTACAGTAGCGTATTAAAATAACATTCTGTTCCGAGTTCTCTTCTGTATTCTAATCAGGAAAGAGGAATTTAACGCGAGCAAAGCCGCGGGCAAAAGCTAGTCATCTATAAAAACCGCAAAACAAATATTTATTTTATTCTGTTTTTAGTACTTTGTTGTTATAGCGGCAACAGAAATACATCATCTGTGAAAATTTTAACTGTCTAACTATCGTCGCGTCTTGACAGACGGACGGACAGACGGATAGCGGAGTCTTAGTAATAGGGTCCCGTTTTAACCTTTGGGCACGGAACCCTAAAAACAAGTCTTGGAAAGTTGGCAAATCGTCATATTTGCCCGTGAAGGCAATTGTATCGTTGCTAATTTAACTTATGATAAATGATAAATGATTTTATTTCTGTAAGTAGGTTTGTACAAACACTTTTACATGTCAATTATATTTTTTTTAAACTAGATGAGTTCGGCGTTTCCTAACTGACTACTCTGAGAAGAAAGGCCGAAACAAACTCAGAGGTCACAGTCTCTTTTAAAGTCCACATAATCTTGTTCAAACATCATGTGAAGATCATGTAGATTGGTGACTGAAATGGTCTTTTGAAGAAAGAACCACACAGATTGAGTGGACCTGTCCAGTCAGTGCAAGCATTTGTCACTAATCGTTTAGCTCAACTCGGAAGATAAGGAGCCCAACGCTTTGACGAACAGTACCAAAGAAAGGACATTTGGGTAGGCCACATAAATTACTCAAACTGCCAGATCATGATTACTAAGAACGAAAGAAAACAAAATTAAAAAAAGACCCACATAGTCTTCACATTCACAATAATTAAAAAACTTTTTTACAAAAAAAAAAAACCGACTTCCTCAAAAACACTAGAAAGTGAAAAATAACTTTAATTTCGGAAGTCGGTGTCTTAGGATCTGTATTTGAGTTTTTTGCCACCGACTTCCGAAATTAAAGTTATTTTTCACTTTCTAGTGTTTTTGAGGAAGTCGGTTTTTTTTTTTTTGTAAAAAAGTTTTTATTTTTTACTTTTTAGTTATGGTATCTACCCGCACTAATTCCTATACCACTAATCGCCAGGTGAAATTTAATATTTTACTACTGTTGTAAATCGTTGAGGAATTCCCTTGACTGTCTGTCTATGGTCTCCATCATCAGACCTGTTATGGTACTTATAAGCCTTATGGGAGCTTTCTCATCAATAGAAACGAATTAAGTTCAAACACCAGGTAATTGCTGTAAATCGTTGAGGAGTTCCCTCGTTTGCCTTTCGGCTCCATCATCAGATCAACTCCGGACCTTAATTAAATAGTAGTGATAAAATTGGCACTTTGAACCGTATAAAGTAACCCCAACAATAGGGAACTGCTGTAAATCGTTGAGGAATTCCCTCAACTGTCTATGGTCTCCATCATTAGACCTCAATGGCACTTATAGCCCATATGGGTGCAAAGTTCTCATCAATAGAAATGAATTAAGTCCAAACACCGCGTAATTGCTGTAAGTCGTTGAAGAGTTCCCTCGACTGTCTTTCGGCTTCATCATCAGAGCAACTTCAGACCTTCATTAAATAGTAGTGCTTTAAGATAATTAATGAAAGAAATAAAAACTAGTCACCACTACGATTTTCGAAGGTTCCCTTCGACTTCTCTCGGAACCCATCATCAGATCCTGGTTTCCTTATCATGGGACCACCCCTGGGATATCTCCTTTCCAACAAAAAAAGAATCATCAAAATCGGTCCATATACGACGAAGTTATCGGTGAACACACATAAAAAAAAAAAAAAAAAAAATATATATACGGTCGAATTGAGAAACCTCCTCCTTTTTTAGAAGTCGGTTAAAAAAATACGATACTTTACAAAGTAAATATTCATGTCATTGTATATATAAAAAATTATCAATGTCAATGTGTATATATAAAAAAAAGAAACGGATATAATTTTTTGGTCAGATCATTTGATGACCATGTAGATCGGTGTCGAAATGGTCTTTTGAAGAAAGAACCACACAGATTGAGTGGACCTGTCCAGTCAGTGCAAGCATTTGTCACTAATCGTTTACCTCAACTCGGAAAATAAGCCTAAGCTTAGCTTAACTTGTGGAGCTTGTCTCTAGATTTAGTCCCTAGATTAGACATTCTAGTTTATTGTGTGAGAACTGACAAACATTTTAACTTCACGTCCCTAGCCACCGCAGGAGGAGACGCCCCGGACGTCGGGAGTCGATCGCGGACTCCTGGCCACCGTAGGCGCGGGCTTGCGGGCGACGAGCAATAGGGAGCTCACCGCCCGGTAAGGACCAGACCCATGTCGACGGCGCGTAGTGTTCCAAGCGCACCTCAAAGAGATGTCAGCAGTACTGAAGAGGTCTGCTAGGACCGATGCCTGCCAGGGTTGCGAGATTTGTTCGAAAGAGATACCGTGACCCTGCCAGGGACCCTGCATGGGCAACTGAAGGAACACGAGTGGGTTTTAGTCAGTAAAAGTCTGACACGCCCTCCCGCTCCACGCAAATGGGATCAATGCTGATCCCATTTCAAAACTTCTGGTGTATTATTTAGATACTCTAAGCTATATTTTGAAATAAGAAAATAAAAAAAAAATGGTCGAAGTTTCCAAAATTTTGTTTTGAAATGTTTACTTTCGGTTTAGAAGACTTTTTTTTCAAGTTTGCTTCCTTTTTTAAAAAGATCAGGAAATTTTCTTTACGAATCGCATAGTTTGAAAATTTATTGTAATTGTTTACAATACGAAAAAATCTTCAAAAAGATCCTAATTTCAATTTAGACGATTCTTTAGGAGCCTATAACTAGACAAATACACATCATATATACAAAAAAAAATTGAGTCCGTATTTATATCTACTAGAAGTATAACTGGACCTAATATGAACAAATTTCAAAACCTCACTGTCCGCTTGACGTGAAATGCCCCATACCGGACCTTCCGAATTATAGAGACCTAATTAAAAATTTTAAGATTTCAACTTTGACTTGACTCATGAAATGCTATAATTCTTATTAAAAAGCAGGTAAAGTAGGTACTCTTTTTTATAGGAACAGCATATTCTTAGGAATATGCTTCCTTTGTCATAAAAATGTCGAACATTTTCTCACAACCGTATTTTATTGACTGTAAGAAATCAATTTCACGGATTCTCGTGCAATCTTAAATTGACTTGAATGTAATGGCTGCGCTTTGTAGCTTTTAAAAGCTTGTAAAAGCCCTTTGTAACTTGTTCTAATTCATTTCAGTATTTAAGCAGGCCTTAAACGTTCAATTATATTGCACGAATCACGCTCGTATTGAAGATTGCGCATTGCTTTAAGAAACGTTTGAACGAGCCTAATTTTTTGTGAACCGTATTTTAATTGCATTTTTCTTTGGATATGAATTGTGCAGATCTTGCTCACGCGGAAACATTGCAGCTTATGTGCCATCAATGTTATTGTGTGAAATTATTCAGGGCTGATATTCAATCATATAGGGCAACATAAATATTGGGCAAACTTATTGAATCTTGATGTAGAAGCTAGAGATGAAACGGATAGCAGTTTGGCCGGATACCGGATATTCGGCCAACCATTTGGCCGAATAGCCGAATATCCAGCCGCCAGATATCCGACGGAACTTAGCCGTTTGGTGCATCGTACACATACACTCTTGCGTAGGCGGCGCGCCTTATGAAGAGAAGCGAATCCGCTTGCTACCTCTCAATACAGAGAACTTAGTATTTATTCACCATAATTTGCCCTTAGTGCAGTATGAGTACTAATTTATTTATTTTCTTTTTATTACATTTATTTATTATTGTGTGATTAAACATTTACAACTAAAACTAATTATATTTCTTAAGTGATACTAAGACTAACTAAATAAAGCAAATAATTACTTAAAAATATTTTTTTTTTATCCAGATGTTTTTTAATTCGGCGGGATGCCTATCCGTAAAGTAGTAGTAATAGTAGTAGTTAGTTATCCGGTATTTGGCCGGATAGTATTAAGGCAGCCGGATAGGCCGGATACCGGATAGTTACCGGATATCCGTTTCATCTCTATTAGAAGCCACCTTACTCATCAACATAGTAACACTGTAAATATGTGGATAGGTGTCTTGAATATTTTTAATCTAGTACATACTAAACAACATTCTACTCTTGTTTACATAAACAATCAAATATAATTTCCTTAGTCCTACCTTTTGCAGCTCTCTCTCGATCTGCACGGCCCTCTGCAGGATGGGTCCCCGCACTGCATACTGTATGTTCAGCAGGTTCTGGTTGATGTTCTCGAGGGTCAGACTGCTGTCCAGCTTCATTGTAGTAGTTAATGCGCAGTCGACGCTACGGCGGAATGTACTGCCCAAGCGCAGCTACACACATTATTTAAATGTTCGCCGCGCGTGATTGTACGCTCGCAATAAGGGTTTGCTCACATTATGGCAATTTTGTCGTGTTGTCACTGTGTGGGTCTCATACGTTTTTCTTTTTTTCAATCTTAATTTCTTGCTGCCTCTCCAGGTGACCTATGCGTAAGGGAGACCGGGGCTAATATTAACAAAATCTGGACATAGTGTTATGTTACATGATGTTTTAAATATTTAGGTATCATTATACTAACATCAATTTAACATCCTTTATAGTTTTTTTTTTTTTTTTGATCATCATCAAGAGCCTATAATGTTCCCACTGCTGAGTCACTTTTCAAAAATAGTTTTTTAATTACTTTATTATCATTTTGTTTCATGATTTGACATGTGACATCTGCACTGGGCTCACGTGGTGGATTATGGCCCACTCCCTCTCACTGAGAGGAGGCCTGTATCCCAGCAGTGGTAACGTTATAGGCTGTTGATGTGAAAGGTAAGGTGATGGTAAAGGACCAAACCTAGGTATTTAACTCACTTCTCCCCAAGGATCGGCTTGCCATACATAGTGACTGGACTGGAGAGAGGGCAGCCATGCATCGTGTTCTAGTCGGCGTTTTAAACCACGCGCTATATGTGTATAGTTTTTGAAAAACTCGCTTGTTAATAGTTACCTCTGTTGATTGTAGTCCCGTTCTCCTCTATCTAACATTGTACATGGGTAATATTATACGAAAAGTTTTTGACAAAAACTGTGAAGGTAATGGTAATTAGTTAAGTTCTATACCTTCTATAAATACAAACATAATTTTCAGAATAGTCTAAAAATGTGTAAAATAGTCGTTTTATTCGTTTATGAATTAATGTATTGCTACACAGGTACATCTAAACTTCTATAAATATATTTAAAGTTATAATGTTTAATATTGTTGTTCTAATAGTCATTGTAATAAATTTGCTGCCTGTACAAGCATCAAACTTTGTGACCTACATTAATTTTAAGATTTATTTATCTTGCTGTAAAGTGGCATTTAGTGATCCTATCGTAATGCACCAGCTAACCTTCTTCCCATACAAGAGATAAGCATTTCCCAACATAAGGGAAATCGGTAATGTTGCCGCAGTAAGGATATCCCGCCATTCTCGTTACGGCTTCACGTGAGATTTACCATGCAATCTCATGAACAGTTCTCACACTTTTACAACCACAAATAAATTGTAACTAGTGCAGGTTTTGATTTAGAGCTCCACAAAAAAAGATTTTTTATACTGATGAATGATTTACAAAGAAAATCGGAGATGATGATCCTCAACCCAAAGTCGTCTTAGGTCACCGAATCAAAAGGATCAAGTCACAAAACTTATGGTGACACGAACATTTGTTTTAAGTACACAATCCAGTTTCCCATGGTCCATTTTTATAAACATTCCCGGCAACGTTATTGCATTTGTTCAGCTCATTCGTGCGGTAGTTGACGGCGGTATGCGGCTCTCCTCGAGCATCAATCTCGCCTGACGCCCGAAGTTGGCCACTTCGCATTTTTACCAAATAGCACCCGAAATTAAGCCTTACACGACTTCCTGCGAAAACTTTTGTATTTCTTCAAGTCATGCCAACATAGAGAACCTTACATTTGCCATAATATAAAAGACAATTCACAGATTTAATAAAACAGAAAATATAAATAGGTACCTACTTAAGTCTCATAAATCAGTGTGCACAGACCTTCAAGGCGCGAACCCCCGTGTTATCAGCCAGCAAGGTGATTCCCTGATATTGTTTACCTACCTACTTACTATATACATTTTTAAAAATTGTAGCAAAGTGAAAATTGTACATTGAACTTTTAATGTTCAGTATTTTTACGAGGTCTGGGAACGACTTTTATTCGGAAAATATACTTAAAGCTGATAGTGAGGTAAAAATGCAAATCTATGATGACGTTTGCGAAAACTATCAAATTTCGTGGTTTTTCCAGGATTTCCAAGAGGGCGGAAGGAACTTCAGTCCCCCGACCGCACGCGTTTTTCTGCATGCTTTTTTTACATTTTGTTATATTAAAACATTAAGTTAAGGTCTCTTCTATAATTTTTGGTTTTAATAAAAATAAATATCCATTGATGCCTGTTAATGGGGAATCCCGTTTATTTACAAAACATTGTTATATTAGTTTAGTGCTAGCTGTTTGTCAGGAACGATTTGTAAGAAATCATCAGTCAGTGTATCAGTGTTGTGTTATCAGGTAGTAGGTACATACCTCTGCCAGCGTCGCGAGATTTGTTCGAAAGAGTTACCGTGGCCCTGGCATACAGGCAACTGAAGTAACACGAGTGGGTTTAAGTCAGTAAAAGTCTGACACGCCCTCCCGCTCCGCCCAGAGAGACATCATTTGATGATTTCCTACCCACAAAAAAGGGTAGTACATAACCTACAGGAATGCAGGCGTTCATTAATTCACAAAAAAACGGAAATCTTCTCAACCAACGGGCAATTGCTACTAAAGGCTGTGGCTATCAGCCACAGGACGAGCTGCCTTACACACGAACAACTGTCCGTCGCTTGCACCCGCGTCAACAGTCATGACCCTCGGAATATTTTGGCAACTGAGACCACAACTACAAACATAGTATACAGGGAAGTTTTTTTATGAATTTGGCTGTTATTTTAGTATATTAAAGAGTTTAACGACTTACACGCGAACGAAGTCGCGGGCGAAAGCTAGCAATACTTATAATAAGTAAAACAATTGCAAATTATTCTTCAGTCGGGATAGCCAGCACAATTTTGTAATTCCCAATTCTCCAAGAACGATACGATACGGTCTTTGACTTGAAGATAAGGGGCGACCCCTTATGTACGGTACGATAATAAATTCATCTTCTAGTGGTAACACGCAACCAGGAAAACGATAAGATTTTCCTCACATTATAAACATTACTATCGGTTCCAATAAACAATTACCTACGTGTGCATCGATGGGATATCCCGTATTTTTGGCAATGATTACCGTACCTACATGTACCTAAGTACTGTACAGGTAAATCATGGCGAACAAACAAACGAATACTAACTAGTAGTGTGAACAGTCGAAAGGGGAATTCTTGAATTCTCCGAAAACCTACAGGAAAATAAAGTAGGTTGGTATGATATGGTCTATAATATCATAATAGCAGGCTCTAAGCAAGTGGAACGGACTTGTGTAAAGTACAATCATCACTATTGTAAGTTATGAAATTACTATCACATAAAAAATGTCGTTAGATTAAAACTGCTTAGTCGCATAGGCTAGAACCTAAACGTACATTGAATATTATAGGTTTTAGAATACACTCAAGCAACTCTAGCCTGGCGTTTTCGTAACCTGGATAAAGAATCCTGGACAAGATCTTAAACAGTCCGATAAGTTACCAAATAACACTCAAGAAAGTCACACGTGATCACTTTTTGTATGAAAATTGTCCGTTTTGCCCAAGAGTAGGATGTCTTCAAGGCTATGCATAGGTAGCCTAAGGCTATAGAGGCACTTAAGCAGTAGGCAGTACTTCCCTAAATCCATACGAATTTCATAAACGCGAAATTATGTCTGTCTGTCTGTCACCTTTTGACGCTTTGCACTGAGTCGATCGTTATGGAAATAGTATTTCCGAAATAAACATATCTACACATGAAGTCACAGGTGACAGACCTGTCTGTTGCTTACAACTTCACCTATGTTTTTGATTTTGTTTTGATTTAATTATAGGGTTTTATTGATATGTTTAACTAGCTTTTGCCCGCGACTGCATTGGCGTGGAAGTCGTAAGCCACCACAATATACTAAAGTAACAGCTAGAAGGGCACATTCTTATTAAACTTCCCTAGGAACTACTATACGTTTCTAAATTTCGTCTCAGATATTAAAATATATAGAGAACAAGTAGGGAGCAAGCGCCGTGCAGTTATGTCCATTAGAGAAGCAGCTCGTCCTGAGGACCCGCAGCCTTCAGTAGCAATTTCCTACTGTTTTTTAAATGAAAGTCTTCATTCCTACACATAACTACTAGCTGATGGCACAACACTGACACCCTGACTGATGAGACAGACTCATTTATATATCTAGAACTGATGCAGTAACTAACAGCAACACTATAATAATAAAACAGTTAGTATATAAGGTGTATCTATTCATACACGAAATATTTTAAGAGGTACACCTGTAGATGGTAAAGAATAGGGATGTTATGGATATGACATTTCGGATACGGATTGGATACGGATGTAGGAATGATTATTATACCGGATACGGATAAGGATATGAAATTATTTTGGATTATCCGTTAGTTTCGGATAATATCGGTTACGGATATTAAACTTTTAAGGAATTTCAAAAGTAAAATATAAATAGCTCATAAAATGGTTTTATTTATATGTCACCATTGGTGCGCTTTATTTTATTATTTCAATACAATATATTAACTTAACCAGAACTATATATACACAAACTAAAATAAAGCATCGAAAAATTCATCCTCATCGCTGTCGACCGGTAACGTACCCAAGAGACTGGCGGCATTACCACGCTGTATAGCAATGCTTAGCCGTTGGCCAAAATAAAAACCAGCCCTTGCGTCACGAGAAGTGTCAACCAGCCGTTTTGATATTTCTTTAAAGAGGCCATGAGCACTCTGACCCCACGGCCCGAGGGTTTCAACCCCAAACGGCTCGAAAATATAATTACCAATAAGGTTGCTATACTTTCGCCGCTTGAGGTTTTCCGCAGCCGCAGTGGCAGCGCCAGCGCAGCAAGCCGAGCTAGGAAGATGGGATGGCGCAAGAGTATCGACACACGTTGCATCCCACACTAAAGGCCTTCCCACCTTCCAAGGAAACAAAGACATACCGTCCGGTCTCTTGCCATCGTCGCGTGCCAAGCCATTGGGTTCTAATACAGCTGGAACGCCGACGGTGACAAGAGCTCGTCGGATGATGTCGTTAATGTTCGCGTGCCGCGCTAAGCGACCCGCACTTCGGCTACAAGACAGGCCGTGGTGTCCTAGACTGTTGACAACTTCGCCACAGTGGCAGCGATGAGGAGAACAACAAGGAGCTCCTAGTCTTAGAGAAGCAGCGAGGCGGAAAGTAGTGTCGTCGAGCAAAGTGCCTATGTTCGACGACGGTAGCGCATGAAGCCACAGACCCGATTCCCATTTAACCACAGCCAGCAGGCGCGCACGCTCCGCAGTAGTAGCAGACGAGTTCAGTAAATTGTCTTGTACAACTCTGCAGAGCGGCTCATCCCACCGTCTTTGGGAAAGTGGGTTATTGGGTAGATTTGAATTCGGGCAAGCGAGTTTCCAGGCATCCATAGCCTCGGTAAAGCATGGCACATCAAAATTATTCAGTGTGGAAGCTAAGATTTTCCTGATTAATTTCACAGTGCCGTGGACCGAGGATATGAAAGCCGGTAAACTATCACCATTACTGTCACCATTTGGTAGGAATTACAATCAGTCCGTGAGTAATTATTACAGCTATATAATATATATATATATATTGAGTGTTATCTAATCTACCTAAAATAAAAATGTAATAACAAATCCGATATTATCCGAAACCATTATTTCGGATTCGGTTACGATAGTTTCGGTTACGGTTGCGGAGCTCCTTAACATCCCTGGTAAAGAACCTATAGAAGCAAAAATATTTTTTTTATCTAAGCGTTTTTGAATTTTCACAATTATTATAATTTTAAAACTGCTTGAGACGTTTTGCATAAAACCTTTACTCCAAATTCTATGAATGGCCCGCCTGACGCTGCGAGGGCGGCGACCAGACGGCATGAGCATGGCCGCGGTGTCTCGGGCCGTAAAAATAAGAAGGAGCCAGTATTTCTTATGTGCGTCAAATAATTTATAAATATAAAATTGTGAAAAAAATACATTTAGAAAATTTTTTTTTCGTTGCTGTAGCTTCTTTACCACCTACAGGTGTACCTCTTAAAATATTTCGTGTATGAATAGATACACCTTATATTTATAGGAACCTCGATTGTGACCACCATGGAAATTATCTTTTTATTTACCATAAAAATGTATTTGCATTAAAAATCAGAACTGGGGAGGCCTAAACTTCATGTGTGTTTTTACGGATGGCTGCGCTTTTTTTTTTAGGATGGGAAATCATCAAATGACTTCTCCCGCTCTGGACGGAGCGGGAGGGCGTGTCAGACTTTTACTGACTAAAACCCACCCGTGTTCCATCAGTTGCCCATGTGCCAGGGTCACGGTATCTCTTTCGAACAATCACGCGACCCCGGCAGGCATCGGTCCTAGTAGACCCCTACACTGCTGCTGACATCTCTTTGAGGTGCGCTTGGAACACTGCGCGCCGTCGACCCGAGCCTGGTCCTTACCGGGCGGCGAGCTACCCATTGCTCGCCACCCGCAAGCTCGCGCCTACGGTGGCCGGGAGTCTGCAATCGACTCCCGACGCCCGGGGCGTCTCCTCCTGCGGCGGCTAGGGACGTGAGGGCGCAGAGACTGCCACTCCCTCACGCGCCCCACCTCCTCCTTCGCGAGCATTACTGCTTCGCAGAAGGAGGTGACGGCTTCCCATTCCCTCTCGCTCCGTACCATCCGTACCAGGGACGGACGCGAGAGGTCGCCGCCGCCGATCGCCTCCACGAGGACACAGCGGTGCCCCGCCCAGGCAGGGCACACCTCCACCGTATGCTCCACCGTGTCCTCCAGACGATCCTCGCAATGGAAACACCCGGACGGATCCTCCCGCTTTATCCTGAACAAAAACCCACCGAAGCACCCATGCCCGGTGAGAACCTGCGTCAGGCGGAAGGTGAGGACGCCGTGGCGCCTCTCTATCCACTCCTCAAAGAGGGGACTTACCGCCGCAATTGTGGCGTGCCCAACGGATGGCTGTGCTTCAGTTCTGATTTTAAAGAACACATAAAAATCCGTTAAAGGAAGGGCTGATCTCCAAGACTTTCGGAAATGTAGACGCAGAATGTATTCTAGTTTTAAATTAAATGCTCATATTGTTTAGTTCCTATGTACTTATATTTATAGGTACCTCGATTGTGACCACCATGGAAATTATCTTTTTATTTACCATAAAAATTTATTTTCATTAAAAATCAGAACTGGGGAGGCCTAAACTTCATGTGTGTTTTTACGGATGGCTGCGCTTCAGTTCTGATTTTAAAGAACACATAAAAGTCCGTTAAAGGAAGGGCTGATCTCCAAGACTTTCGGAAATGTAGACGCAGAATGTATTCTAGTTTTAAATTAAATGCTCATATTGTTTAGTTAGTAAAATCTTGATATCCAGAAACATCATATAAAAGATTATATATACAATATTATATTTAAGTAGTATATTTCCGACATTAGAAGCATTCCCAGACCTCGTAACAATTGCTTTTTTAACACGCTGTTATTAGCATTCATACGAACATATGTATGTTAGTATGTGCCTATGTAACGGAAACATTGAACATGATTTTGACCCCCTTCGAAACGTCAGATTAACTCGAAATTTAGCATACTTATCAAGGACCGATGACAATACAATAATTTTATAAATTCGTGCCATGATCCTTGCCGGGATTACCAGGGTAGCAAAAAACTTTATTTGAAAACTACGCTGACATACGTCACAAAATACGTAAATTACGCTGACATACGTCACAAAATTCGAAAAACCCTAAAATATAGAAAATAAATAATAGTTTTAAAAAAACACGCTTCTATAGAAAACCAAACTAAAATGTAGAAAATAATGGAAAAAGCGTGGGGTGCTTGATAACAATTAAAACATACCTCAAAAACCGGCCAAGTGCGAGCCGGACTCCGCACCGAGGGTTCCGTACAAACCTGTACGTATTTTCGGTTTAAAAATATATATATTTTTTAATTTTTATATTTAAATTGATTGAATGTAAGGTAAATTGCGGTTTACGATGTATGACGTTTTAAAAAAAAACTACTCACTCGATCTCGTTCAAACCAATTTTCGGTGGTAGTTTACATGGTAATGTACATCATATATTTTTTTTAGTTTTGTCATTCTCTTATTTTAGAAGTTACGGGACACACATTTTACCACTTTGGAAGTGTCTCTCGGGCAAACTATTCAGTTTAGAAAAAAATGATAATAGAAACCTCATTACCATTTTTGAAGACCTATTCATAGATACCCCACACGTATGGGTTTGATGAAAAAAAACATTTTTGAGTTTCAGTTCTATGTATGGGGAACCCCAAAATTTATTGTTTTTTTTTTCTATTTTAGTGTGAAAATCTTAATGCGGTTCACAGAATACATCTACTTACCAAGTTTCAACAGCATAGCTCTTATAGTTTCGGAATAAAATGGCTGTGACATACGGACGGACGGACAGACAGACAGACAGACAGACAGATAGACAGACAGACAGACATGACGAATCTATAAGGGTTCCGTTTTTTGCCATTTGGCAACGGAACCCTAAAAACACCCCACGCTTTTTTCCATTATTTTTTAAAATATACAAAGAACCTACATTATTGAGTCGCTACTATTTTATTTTTTAGGTACGTATACTTATGTATGTTGTTGTGATAGTAGTCGTAGGTAAGTTCCCTACTTAAACATACCTACTCCAAGGAGTTCACAATATAGGAGCAAGAAGTTATATTATATCATCGTCGATCGTTGTGGCAATGCATGTAACTCAGAAACCGAATACAAATTGAGTTTGTTCATCATTCCCGCGGGGCGGTAAACCGTTCGTCGTTGCATTCGATACATTTCCTACTACGACGTCTTCTTGTAGTTCATCTGCACGTCAGTAGTAACACGTAGAGTATAAAAATAGTCCTACCGCTATGAAAGAAAGGTACTTTTGAAGAATCAAGGAGTCGGTCAAGTTGGTGAGAAAGTTGTCGTTGAGTTTGAGAGGGCGATAACAAAGTGAAATTGTTCCTATGTACTTGCGCTTGATTGTACTTCGTAGAGTGTCCGGGGGTTTACCTATAGCTACTGAGAGGCGATTGAGAGGCGCTTGTAATGAGTAGGTCGTTATGAGATAAAGTAATAATTTCTTAACCTTGGTCAATTTATTTAACTAATAAATACATTTTAATGTCAAGTTATTGGCGTTAAAGTAGATTAAAGGGATGGCAAAGAATAGAGATTCCAGTACAGGTATATCCCGCCGTATGGTCCTGCCAGTACAGGTATATCCCGCCATATGGTCCTGCCAGGGTCGCGGAATTGTTTGAAAGAGTTACCGTGGCCCTAGCATAAGCAACTGAAGGAACACAGGTGGCTTTTAGTCAGTAAAAGTCTGACACGCCCTTCCCCTCCACCCAGAGCGGGTCGTCATTTGATGATTTCCCACCCACAAAAAAAGGGGCAAGACAGCAACTACGGCTGAATGTAAACGCTTCGCTTCAGATCTCAAATACGTATATGACGAGAAATCGGAACCTACCCATTTATTATCATAGCTGAGTAAGCCTTAGCCTTTATCTTCTAATAAACTCACCAACGATTTTCTACAAGTTTTCTTCAATTAAGAAAATTAAACGTACCATGAAGTTTCGCTGCATTCAGAGTCGTACACTAGTATAATCGATTAGTTGACCTACATACTCGTTAAGTAGGTAAAGAAACGAATCTTGGCAAAAGTACAAAAACCACTGGGCAGGGCCGCAGGGAAACCCCTGGGAAATTGTTCCAACTTGTGCCTACTACCGCCCTCTCTATTCGTATTTTAGGATTGCGTTGCCTGAGTACGCATCCGCTACTCTTGTTTCAAAGAGCTTCAAGGATTCAATGCAAGGTGGCCGTATCTCGCACTCGGTAACCATTGACATATCTTCCCCCGTAATTAAAAAGTAGATTGTTATAGAAGGGATGAAAGGGACATATTTACCCACGAGATGGTTGGGCCCAAGAGCGTAGGTCTTTCACCCGCAGCCCGCGGTAAACGCTCACCTTTTCATTTCGAATATTAGAAAAGTAAAAACAATGTTTAAAAACATAAAGAGCAATAGATAATACCTATCTGTTAATCTGTATAAGATTAGAACAATTACTTCTTTCCTGGCATTGATGTGCCAGGAAAGAACCTTGCTTAGTGTTTAATATTTTATGCGAGACTTGTGTTTCTGTGAATGTTAGAGACAGCAATATTTTGCAATTTTCTTCAGCTGAAATAGAAATGTGTATACTTCGCTCCGGATAGTCTTTGGAAATAGGGTAAGGTTGTTACTATTGAACCATTTAGCTTTCAACGGGCATAAAATCTTAATCATAGCAGTAGGGAATACAGTAATTGGTTAAATTAATAGAGTTCTTATTGAAGTATCCGCAGCTATTGTTTCAATTTTTTTTAATAAAGTATATAGCGTCAAAAGTGCAAAAAGTCAATATAATATGGTCGCCTTGTTTGGACTACTGTAACTTTGATAGGACCACCAAGTTGCTATTCTTGGTTCTTACTGGTCCATTCAAGGTGCCTACAAAAACATTATTTTGGGGATGCACAAAAATAAAACAATTTTTCACAGTCACATTTTTATTCAACACTAGCTTTTGCCCGCGGCTTCGCCCGCCCGCGTGGATGTCGGAAATTAACGCAGGAGGACGTACTACCGCGAAGAAGATGAGAGACTAAGAATGTGTTAATCCAGGTTATATATGTAGGTAATAGCTGTTACCCGCGACTTCATCCGCGTGATATTTAACAAAAAGTTTTTCATTCGTTTTATTTTTTTTCGTGAGATCCTATTTATTTTTTCTAAAATAATAGTAGCCTAAGTTACTCCTTGTTACATCAGCTATCTGTCAGTGAAAGTCCTGTCAAAATCGGTCCGCCATTTCAGAGATTAGCCGGAACAAACAGACAGACAGATAGACAAAATTTCAAAAAAATGTTGTTTTGGTATATGTACCATGTATCTCTATGTACCATGTACATCTATATACACTTAGTAAAAAGTGGTTATCTTAATATTACAAACAGACATCAATTTTATTTATTTGTCTAGATTTTTAAAATAGGAACAGTTAAATCTTAAATCTAATCATTAATTTAAATCTGAAATAACTTTTCGACTCATAATTTTTGAGGTTTTCAAAAATACGTAGTACCAATTTTTGCCAGCCATTTCTTTTTCTTTATTGACTCTGTGCTTTACAAGTTTCTGCTATTTTAAAGGCCAAACTTCTTACGTCTGTTGGCATTCATCATCATCATCATCATTTGAGCCGCAAGACGTCCACTGCTGGACCTCGTGGAATCAGCTAAAAACATAGCTGAAGTTTTGCGGAAGGAGTGACCAGAATATAAGTTTGAATTTGGTGGATTAGGTAGGTATCTAATATACTGGCTGTTGTTCCGGGATACCGGGAATTTTGTTTTCGCCAATTAATCTTCCCTTAAACATTTCCCGATTTGGTAAGTTAATCAGTTTCCATATTCGAAGTTCTTGGTATTTTTCTATTACCTATTAAGTTAAATTCTTTACGAAGTACGAGGTTTCGGTAAACTTTGTTGTTCACTTAGCTCTACTAGGACCTATTATTTCACATTGTTTTTATATCGTGTACCTTCATATTCCCCAGTTCAATGCTTCTGCAGGCGCTACTTATTGTCTCTTGAAAAAAAAAACAATAGGTAGATATACCTTAGTACAGTTACAGACATATTTATTAGTTGGTGCGATGATATTTACTAGAAAGATTTCCTTACCTCTCTTTATTATTATGTCTCTTCAGATGCTTGATTTTAGACATTTTGACCCGCTTGAGCGGTGAAAACTTTGAAGATTTTCATTTTAAATCCTTCTGACCGCCTTTTCAGAAAAGATGATAATTTGGCTACTATTTTCAAATGAGTTTGAAGGTATATCGTGTTTATAGTAGATTATAAAGTCGCCTTTAACATTGAGAACACGCTCAATAGAGTTGAAGGTAAATTATGTTTAGATAATTTATTGAAATACACATACAATAACACGTTTTCCGAAAAAGACTTCGCCTCTTCATTGAGCGTGCCATTTCATAAAAACATCGTAAGATTTTAAATATGTTTGTTAGTTTTTAAAAGATTGGTATTTTAGCCTCTTCTCTAATGAAATCAGGTCAAATATCTCACACTCGTCAAAACAACTGAAGATCTAATTGCCGCTGTCTCGTATTTTCGTTTCGTTTTCTGTGGCATTCTAAAAGTCAATATTTTTTTTATCATTGATGATGGTAAAACATTTAGCTCAAATCTATATAAATGAAATCACAATTTAGTGGATATTAAACTTAATCCTTTATCGGGCACAAGGAACTATTTTCCCACCCCGTCAATCTAACTAAATACACGAGTATTTTTTAAATGACTTCAGACTTTATTTTTTTACCGAAATCTAAACTTACTAATTTAGATTTGGGTAAAAGACAGTCTGGGGAGTTGTTATTTTAAAAAAAATCGTGTACCTATTTAGCTAGATTGATTGGTGGGAAAATAGTTCCCTGTGCCTGATAAAGGGTTATTAAAGAATGGTCATGTCAAAAGAATTATGACAAATTTTTCAATTACACTTTTAGATACGGCTCAATTTAGCAGTGGCTGTATAAAAAGTTGGGACATGTCTTACATAGATTTATTACAGCAGGGATAATCGTTTCCCAAGGACGAAAAAAACTGTTTTCATCCCTCTAATCAGTTAAATGATAAATAAATGATAAATGATTTTATTTCTGTAAGTAGGTTTGTACAAACACTTTTACATGTCAACGATATTTTTTTAAACTAGATGAGTTCGGCGTTTCCTAACTGACTACTCTGAGAAGAAAGGCCGAAACAAACTCAGAGGTCACAGTCTCTTTTAAAGTCCAGACATAACCTTGTTCACATCATGTGAAGATCATGTAGATTGGTGACTGAAATGGTCTTTTGAAGAAAGAACCACACAGATTGAGTGGACGTGTCCAGTCAGTGCAAGCATTTGTCACTAATCGTTTAGCTCAACTCGGAAGATAAGGAGCCCAACGCTTTGACGAACAGTACCAAAGAAAGGACATTTGGGTAGGCCACATAAATTACTCAAACTGCCAGATCATGATTACTAAGAACGAAAGAAAACAACATTAAAAAACCGGCCAAGTGCGAGTCGGACTCACGCACCGAGGGTTCCGTACAAATCTGTAGGTATTTTCGGTTTAAAAATATATATATTTTTTAATTTTTATATTTCAGTTGATTGAATGTAAGGTAAATTGCGGTTTACGATTTATGACGTTTTAAAAAAAAACTACTCACTCGATCTCGTTCAAACCAATTTTCGTTGGTAGTTTACATGGTAATGTACATCATATATTTTTTTTAGTTTTGTCATTCTCTTATTTTAGAAGTTACGGGGGGGGGGACACACATTTTACCACTTTGGAAGTGTCTCTCGCGCAAACTATTCAGTTTAGAAAAAAATGATAATAGAAACCTCATTACCATTTTTGAAGACCTATTCATAGATACCCCACACGTATGGGTTTGATGAAAAAAAACATTTTTGAGTTTCAGTTCTATGTATGGGGAACCCCAAAATTTATTGTTTTTTTTCTATTTTAGTGTGAAAATCTTAATGCGGTTCACAGAATACACCTACTTACCAAGTTTCAACAGCATAGCTCTTATAGTTTCGGAATAAAATGGCTGTGACATACGGACGGACAGACAGACAGACAGACAGACAGACAGACAGACAGACAGACAGACAGACAGACAGACAGACAGACAGACATGACGAATCTATAAGGGTTCCGTTTTTTGCCATTTGGCAACGGAACCCTAAAAAGACCCACATAGTCTTCACATTCACAATAATTAAAAAATACGATACTTTACAAAGTAAATATTCATGTCATTGTATATATAAAAAATTATCAATGTCAATGTGTATAAAAAAAAAGAAACGTATATAATTTTGGTGGTCAGATCATTTGATGACCATGTAGATCGGTGTCTGAAATGGTCTTTTGAAGAAAGAACCACACAGATTGAGTGGACCTGTCCAGTCAGTGCAAGCATTTGTCACTAATCGTTTAGCTCAACTCGGAAAATAAGGAGCCCAACGCTTTGACGAACAGTACCAAAGAAAGGACATTTGGGTAGGCCACATAAATTACTCAAGCTGCCAGATCGTGATTACTGAGAACAAAAGAAAAAAAAGATTTAAAAAAAGACCCACATAGTCTTCACATTCACAATAATTAAAACAATACAATACTTTACAAAGTAAATATTCATGTCATTGTATATATGTATAAAAAAATTATCAATGTCAATGTGTATATATAAAAAAAAAAGAAACGGATATAATTTTGTTGGTCAGATCATTTGATGACCATGTAGATCGGTGTCTGAAATGGTCTTTTGATGAAAGAACCACACAGATATTGCCACTAACTACTCAAACTGCCAGACCATAGTCAAAAGTGACACAGTGACCCACATAGTCCTCAAATTCTCAATAATCAAAGTAATATTCATACAATTAATATTCATGTCATGTGAAATAGTAAAAAAAAGAGTAAAAAATAGCAAAATAATAATAATAAAACAACATTCAGTGTAGATTTATTGGAGCAGTTCAATCCCAGGCCGTTTTATCCTCAATATAGTCTTTAACAGTATAATAGGCTTTCTGACATAATTGACGCTTTATAAAAGATTTGAATTTATTGAGGCTTAGTTCTTGAATGAGGCTAGGAAGTTTATTATAAAAACGAATATTGGCATCTAAACGAGCCACCTATTTTCTTGAGCCTGGTCTTAGGAACAACAAATTTTTGTTTGTTTCTAGTATTAACATTATGGATATCAGTGTATCTTTTAAAGAGATTAATATTTTTATGTGCATACAGCAGATTTTCATAAATATACTGAGAAGGCACAGTCATTATATTAATCTCTTTATATTTGTCTCTGAGGGAGTATCTGGGACTTAATTTATAAATCGAACGAATTGCCCTTTTTTGTAAAACAAAAATTGTCTGAATATCGGCGGCATTTCCCCACAGCAGAATACCGTACGACATCACGCTATGAAAATAACTAAAGTAAACTAAACGGGCTGTCTCTAAATCAGTTAAATCACGAATTTTTTTAACAGCGTATGCTGCAGAGCTAAGCTTTTTTGACAATTTATCTATATGGGGGCCCCATTGAAGCTTGGCATCCAGAGTTATGCCTAAGAATACTGTGGTATCTTCGGGTTTCAACACTTCACCCTTTATGAGGACACTAGTTTCTACTTGTCTAACATGAGGTATCGTAAACTTAATACATTTGGTTTTTTTCTCATTAAGAAGTAGGTTATTAACATTAAACCAGTTAACTACATTAGCAAGGGCTCTATTTACATTGTCAGTAACCAACTGCTGACGTCTGAGTTTGAATAAAAGTGAAGTGTCGTCTGCAAACAACACTATATCATGTTTATCCTTTATGAGGTAAGGCAAGTCATTTATATAAATAAGAAATAAAAATGGGCCTAAAATTGAGCCCTGAGGGACCCCCATTCTAACTTTAGATCCAGGTGATCTTTTTCCGTTGACGTCAACTCTCTGAATCCTATCACTTAGGTATGAAGTAAGACGATCCAGAGAGGCGTTCCGGATTCCGTAGTGGTGAAGTTTCCTGATCAAGGTTTCATGAAGAACACAATCGAATGCCTTGGACAAATCGCAAAAAATACCCGAAGCATCGCATTTGTCCTCCCACGCATTATATATACGACCTAAAAGTTCAACTCCGGCATCGGTAGTTGAACGACCCTTTGTGAAACCAAACTGTTTGTTGTGTAATAAGTTATGTTTATTAAAAAATCGTTGCAATTGATTTAGAATAAGTTTTTCAAAAATTTTACTGAAGGTAGGTAGCACTGAAATTGGTCTATAGTTAGTAGGGTCTGATGTGCTACCCGATTTAAACAACGGTATTATTTTACTGTTTTTCATAAGATCAGGAAACTCGCCACGGTCAATACAATTATTAAAAATAACAGCTAAAGTTGGTGCTACAATGTTTATGATCGACTTAGCAGTATCCACAGAATTACCCCATAAATCGGCGGTCTTTTTTACATTCAAAGAGTGAAAAGTTTTAACGATATCGTTACAGGTTATATATTGGAAATGAAATTCACTATCACAAACAGGAACGTTTTCTTTAAGTAGAGACTCTGCAGCAGTGGGTGATGAGTTCAAAGATTTGGTAGTAGATACTGGAATCTCTGCAAAGAAATTTTCAAAGGCCGCGGCGGCTTGAGAATCTGATTTAATTATATTAATAGCTAGACTGTAGTCACTACTTCGGTTGCATGACCTTCCTGTTTCGCTATTAATGATAGTCCAAGTCGTTTTAATTACATTACTGCTATTTTTAATTTTTAAACTCAAATAACGTGACTTGGCTATGCTACAAACTTTTTTAAATAATTTAGAATAATTTTTGACATACAAATTAAATTCAGCAGTGTTTATACAAGTCCGTTCATCATATAATTCATAAAGTCGTTTTCTACTTTTATGTATACCAGTGGTGGCCCAATCACTAAAAGAAGCGTTAATACTAACCGAAAAAGTCTTTGGAATAAATATGTTATCAAATTGTGTGCAATACATTTTAAAAAAATCATTATATTGTCCATTAGGGTCATCATTTGGCAACACAAGTGGTAGATTATTCGAAAGTTTAGTTCTAAACATTTCCAAGCGATTAACAGTTTTTGGGTTAACAGTGATATCCTTCTTAGTTTTTTTTTATGTTTACATTTGGAGTTCAATTCAATCATACTATCTATGACAAATAAAAAAAAATTGTCGCCCTTCAGCTATCAAAAAAGTTTTCGTTACCTACTACGAATGCAACATTGTTGCCATGTTCTTTTTTTCAGGCATTTCTAACACTGAATAGCTCAAATCTTAATATTCAATGTTAGAAATGCCTAAACGAACTTAATGAAGGAAAAACATAGTTACCATGTCTCAGGTCTCTCATTTTGTTTTCTTATCCATTTCCAATTTAGAACATCGCTGGCCCCGGGCAATAAAGCGGTAATATCAAAAATCGATATCGATCGAAGATAATCGAACCTCATTTGTTTATAGTGCAGCGTACAGTGATCCAAAACAGGCGTTCAAAATGTCAAACGAAAGCTAATTTTATTACCAATTTAACCTTTTAAAAATAATTGTAATGGTATACATATTTAATGAAATAATTGAAAAGATGTATAATACAAATTATAGACGATATTGTTTCAATTGCAACATCATTAATGACTTTATAAATACACCTTCCACTGAGATTCAGGACTGTAAGAATATAATACGACGTATTTCCCGCTTTAGATCTCGAGCGTAGCCGCCGATTACCACCTTCTTCAGGGAATTTTATAGCCAAAGCTTAGCTGTGTCATCCACTAATCGCTATTTTAGAATCCTATCAATAATATTATTGTATATATAGACATGACCATAAGCCAACAGGTTCGTAGATCCCGGAAGGATTTGTCGACATGTTGGATAGATTATAAGAAGGCCTATGACTCCGTGCCACATACATGGCTCATGAGGGTACTAGAATTATACAAAATAGATGCAACTCTACCCACCTTCTTGATGTCGTGTATGAGACAGTGGAGGACGGTTCTTCTCTATCCAGGATGTCCACAAATCCAGCAGATCAATGAGCCGATCAGGCTTGAGCGAGGAATATTTCAGGGCGACAGTTTGAGTCCGCTTTGGTTTTGATTAGCCTTGAATCCTCTAAGCACTCTGCTGGAGGATTCAGGTTTAGAAGAGTGGTCAGGTGATATCACACCTCCATTACATGGATGATCTGAAACTCTTTGCCCCCAACAATTTGCAACTGATGGAGCTACTGAAGGTAACAGAAACGTTCAGTAGTGCCATCAGGATGGAATTTGGTGTGGAAAAATGTTCAGTCATGCATGTAAAGCGAGTGGGGATTATAGAATCCGTGGGAACCGAACTTACGGATTCTATACACCTTAGATCCCTCTCCTCAACCGAAACCTACAAATATTTGGGTATGTCGGAAGCATTAGGCATCAATGCTTTGACTATTTGATGAAAATCATATAAAACGGTTTATAGCACAGAGTTGTAATTTTGTACGCAGGTTGCTTTGAATTTGTGTGTAATCTGTGTGAAAACAGAATTTGAAAAAACCTACCGTTCAGAAGATATATACGTAAAAGTAAAATAAGGTTATTAGATCCAAGTACTTAAAATAGGAACTCTAGAGCCTAACTCATCTCGTTTATTTATATCTTGTAAGGGTCTACAATGTCCTGCCAAGTTTCATTCATGTGCTCTTAGTAATTAATGATGGGGGGGTAACCGGCGTTTACCGCTATATTGCCCGGGGCAAGCGACATTGTTGATCACACGAACACGCAAACTTGCTAAAACCTTGCTATTTCGTCATAACGTATGTTGCGAGTATTTTAATGAAACAAAAATTAGCTTTTCACTTTATTCGATTTATAACAACGCATAACAATCACCTAACTATATGTAGTAACGAAATCACATAATTTGCATAACACGGCATATTCCTATACGGAATGTGACCAAATAACTTCATTTATTGCACCATTCGACGAGAATTTATTACAAAACAATCACCACAAACCACTATTAGTTCGCTAAGTATTTTTGTACATAAAAAATAAAAGTTACACATAATTTAAGCAGCAAAAATGCTTGCAAAATGTTTTCATAATCATACAATAGTTATAAATAATTAAATAACGAAAAAGCAAGAATAAAATAAAGCTTTAAAAAAATAAAAGTATCAAACGACAATAAAATGCATTATTTGTTTCCATGATTAGATTCTAATTAGCTGTTCTCTGCGAGTTGCTGTTGGCTAAACACGGATGCAGTAAATACTTACTTACATTTTGAACAAGAAGCGGCGCGGGATTTTCGAATAAACTAGCAAAGTTTAAATGCCTTAATTGATCGAAAAATGTTTTGAAACGTGACATATAACATTACAAGGTTGTCAAACTGTGTCAACCTGTTAACAGAACATAGCATAGATAACATCTGCCCATATACAGTTGTCCACAAGATATGCAGATCCAAACAATTACTGATATCTATATGCCCGCGCCGTGAAATTAAACGAAGGAGACAAACTTAGTAAATTAATAAAGTTGCAAAAAAGTTCAATAGTGAGTATAATACAAATTAAATACAAAAATACAATTGCACCGTCAGGATAGTTATGTATTTGGGACGAAAGCAAAGACATTGACTATGAAATGAGACTAGTCCCGAAATGGCACATGAGATACATTATGAACATCCTGACAAGGGCCCAAGTAATATTACCACCTGGTTAGGTGGTGCGAGACGGTGTGAATAACGCCTTAGCTACAAATTCGTGTAATTTGACGGTAGCGACTAAAATTTTACATAAAATACTTCTCGTAGTATGTGTCTTTAAAAAAATGCGCGTATATCTGCGCTACAAATAATCTCACGGTAGCTTGCTTAATAATCTGCAAAGTATGCATTATAATTGGCTAGTCTACATACAGCTCACTAGTACTAATTATAAAAATGCGGCACAACATACACACTAGTGTCGCGCCGAATTTGTACAATTTAACTATAGTACGAGGAACATATTCCTACACGCACATACTGACGGTTTGTTAACGAGTTTGAAGCTGCGAAATGGGACTGAAACACTTTCAGAAATTATTACATATTTTACATCATCTGATTGAAATATGTAATATAAGATTTCCATAAGATTGCGTTATATATAGAATTTGTCTTTTGAGTATGTCTTTTTTAGAATACATTATGATATTATTATGAATATCAAAGAAACGAACGACTGTAAAGACAAATCATTCAATGCCACTGACGTTCGGCTCACCGTATCTGTGTTTACAAGTACAGTGAGCCAAACATTCGTGGTGACACTTGTACTAGGAATACCCTTATTTGTAGAAAATAAAGGCGGTGACAATATTACTAACTGTTACCATGGACACCATACACGTAGACATTTTAAGCCTTACATCGCAGCTACAAACTCTCACAAAAGACAGTACAAGTCCTAGTTGTTAATATCGTCTTCCCTTTTTTGATAACGGTGTGTAAGCGGGACAGCCTAGGAGTATTCCCGGGTGAATTTCTGGTGGAAGGCCTTGAAGACGTCGAGCATGTCCTGCAGCAGCTTGGGTTGCGGCAGGATGGTGGTGCGGAAGTGGAACGTGCCGGGGCGCTGGCCGAAGCCCGAGCCGGGCACGATGCAGATACCTGCACAATTACACGAGCTGTTTTGATCATCAAATTTCATATGGTATATCTAGTGAAGTGATGGCAGTTTTAAATCAGGTGCGCACACAAAAATATAAGTACTGCGATCACAGCAATACATTTATTTCTCTTTTCGTTTGATCAAAAAGTGTGACGTCGCTATAAGACCGTTGACAAGGCAGGGTGGTAAGGTCCTCCATGCCAATTACACTGTTCGTTTAACACTGACCTGCTATTAGAGTATATTGCAAGGCCCTCAGTTCTCCTACAACAGTTGTTATATTCATCAAATTGAATTTTGTGTATAATATTCAGCTCACCGGTCTCCTCGAGCAACTTGAAGGCGTAGAACACGTCGGGTTGCTTGTTCTCAGCTTTCGCCGCCTCTATCGCCTTGGCAGGCATGTCAATGCTCGGGAATGCGTACATAGCGCCCTGAAAACAATAAAGATCCATTGAAATATCATTTTACGCAAATTGTGTGAACAATCCGGATTTCATGTGCATCAAATATTATATTACAAAACATAGTCCCTCAAAAAATCTAGTGCTCGCAAGCCGACCGTTGAATGACGATTCTCTGATTTTGATTCCTACATTTTTTACTGTGTGTACATAAATACGTAGGTTACTCAATAATTATTGTCGTTACACTATTAGTATTTATTTATTTTTTTCAAAATAATCTCCATCACAGCTTATGCATTTCCTCATACGTTCAAACCAGTCGTCGAACCACTATATCGGATATTGTAGCGCAGATTTCTTCCCAAGCATCCAGAAGTTCCGTATCAGTTGAAAACTTGCGACCTTTCAGTAGTTTTTTGGCATATTTTTTTTTTTTACAACCAACACGTTATCTGATCCCAAACTAGGCAGAGCCTGTACTATGGTAACCAGACAACTGATAAACATACTTATATATTTCTAAATACATACATATTATAGATAAATTACACCCAGACACAGAACAAATGATCGTGCTCATCACACAAAGATTTGTCCTGGGTGGGAATCGAACCCACGACCTCAGTCTTAGCAGTCAGGGTCACTAACCACTAGACTAACAGGCCAGTCAATATGGAAACAATGCAAAATCACACGGCGCCAAATCTAGACTATACGGGGGATGTTCCATAAGTGTGATACCCGATGACTTGATAAAATTAACAGTTTGCTGAGCACGGTGAGCCGGAGCATTGTCGTGATGCAGGAACCACGTACGCAAATGACTGTTTAGGCGCAACTCTTTCAGTTTATTGAAAAGCGGCTGCAGGCAGTGTTCAGTGTACCAGCTTGCTGTTACAGTGCGTTGTGTATTTAATGGTATCGTTTTTATAATGCCGCGACGACCGAAAAAAACAACAATCATTATTTTTTTAATCGATCGGGATTGCTTCGTGGTTGTCGGATAATCTTCTCCTTCAAACACCCAGATCCGATTCTGAGACTTAGTTGGAACATCATAATAATACAAATAGGTCTCGTCACCCGTTACAACAGAAAATAAATCACGAGACTTGCCGGATTCAAACTTTAAAAGCATCTTTTTGCACCAGTCTACTCGATGTGCCTTCTGTTCGTCACTTAACTTGTGCGGTACAAAAAGAGAACATTTTTTTTTTTTCAAATGTAAATATTCCTTTAATATTGTATTTAATGTCCCTGCAGATAATCTGAGAATCTCTTGCATTTGCACATAAGTGATTCGACGATCTTCCCGAACTAGTTTTTCCACAGCAGACACGGTTTCAGGAGTGGTAACGTCACGCGGTCGCCCAGGATGTGGATCTTCTTCTAGCTAAAGTCGCCTCGCTCGAATTGTTTGTACCACCTTTCGATAGTTCTTAGAGACGGAGCATTATCACCGAATATCCGTTCCATCTCTTCGTGGCACTGTTGCCTAGACAGATCCCGTCGAAAGTTGTAAAAAATTATCGCTCGAATTTGGGGTCTCGAAAGCGAAGCCATACTTTTAGTTTTAAAGTGTGGACTTCAAACAAAAACGAACCGATAACTGGCTAAAGTTTGTGAGTACAATTGCGGCGGTAAGTCCCCTCTTTGAGGAGTGGATAGAGAGGCGCCACGGCGTCCTCACCTTCCGCCTGACGCAGGTTCTCACCGGGCATGGGTGCTTCGGTGGGTTCCTGTTCAGGATAAAGCGGGAGGATACGTCCGGGTGTTTCCATTGCGAGGATCGTCTGGAGGACACGGTGGAGCATACGGTGGAGGTGTGCCCTGCCTGGGCGGAGCACCGCCGTGTCCTCGTGGAGGCGATCGGCGGCGGCGACCTCTCGCGTCCGGCCCTGGTGCGAGCCATGGTACGGAGCGAGAGGGAATGGGAAGCCGTCACCTCCTTCTGCGAAGCAGTAATGCTCGCGAAGGAGGAGGCGGGGCGCGTGAGGGAGTGGCAGTCTCTGCGCCCTCACGTCCCTAGCCGCCGCAGGAGGAGACGCCCCGGGCGTCGGGAGTCAATAGCGGACTCCCGGCCACCGTAGGCGCGAGCTTGCGGGTGGCGAGCAATGGGTAGCTCGCCGCCCGGTAAGGACCAAGCTCGGGTCGACGGCGCGCAGTGTTCCACGCGCGCCTCAAAGAGATGTCAGCAGCAGTGTAGGGGTCTACTAGGACCGATGCCTGCCGGGGTCGCGTGATTGTTCGAAAGAGATACCGTGACCCTGGCACATGGGCAACTGATGGAACACGGGTGGGTTTTAGTCAGTAAAAGTCTGGCACGCCCTCCCGCTCCGCCCAGAGCGGGAGAAGTCATTTAATGATTTCCCATCCTTAAAAAAAAAAAAAAAAAAAGTGTGCACTTCAAACAAAAACGAACCGATAACTGGCTAAAGTTTGTGAGTAAATGTAATGATCTGCGTACTACACGCCAATGTTTGGATTATGCATGTATGTACATGTTTGAATATCAAACGACAAAAATTTTTGAGTGACCTACGTAATAATGTCTGTGCCTTTTAGTTTGTACTATTTTTTTTCTTTTTTTGTTACGTTTCTGCGTAATTTTTCAATAACAGTCCAAATTTAGAACGTGTGTCCGCCGGTTAAGACAATAGACTCGAGTTCTATAACGGGATTGAAACATCACTAACAAAATGTGAATTATCAATAAATAATAATAGATAATCATTTCTTAGGCAAAATTCAATACATGACTATATCATAGCTGTCTGGCGGCTTTGTATATGGCCTACGCAAATGTCCTGCTGATCTGGTAACGTCTTGTGACGAGTCATTGAGCTCCCTAAAATGGGGTTGAGCTACACGATGACTGATACATACACGCCGTCTGTGGTGGCTGTGTGGCTGATGCATACACGGCTCTTTCTTCAAAAGGCTCTTCCAGACATTGCCCTGCATTGTTAGACTCACATAACATTCTAATAATATTTGGACTTAAAAAAAGACCATAACCGCTGAGTTTGTTTCGGCGTTTCTTCTCAGGGAACAGTCAGCTAGGAAATGCCGGCGACATCTAGTTTTTAAAAAACATTGACCAAAAAATGTTGACGTGTAAAAGTGTCTTATAAGATCTACTTACAGAAATATATATTTCATTTCATTTTATTGTGAAACATAGGTAGAGAATACAGTTCTTAGTTGAATATGTTCATAGGTCGCTAATCGTTATACTACGCCAGTAGGCGTACAAAATATGTGCTTACACAAGAAAAGAAAAAATAACATGCGAAAGGTAAATTAGTAGGTCTGCATTAATTCATCATTAAAAAATTCATCCGCAATAGATGAATTTTGAAAATTGTAAGTAAATATAATAACAGTTTTCAATTACTATCCACACTTTGATCTTATGCATCTTTTTTGTGCTTTAAAAACGATATCTTTATCTGTGGAGTTGCCTCAAAAAATAATAGCATTCCGCAAAATTGAAGCTACTAAGCTACTGTAATTATGTAACTGGTAAGTGCATGTATATTATATATTTATTTTCCTAGCAATTTGGAACAGTGCATATGACTATTTATTTTTTACTTAGTTTATCTATATTGGCTTTCCCGTTAAGCTCTAAGACTATCAAGACATAAACCTAAGAACGTTGCTACGTTAACTTCTTTAATGTCACAGTTATGTCTGATGCTTACTTTTAGTACTTCAGTTAACTGGCTTTCTTTAAGTTTACAATTAAGTTATTTCTATTAAACTAATTAATTTTGTCGGATAGTGTATTATTTATGTATTTTTGATAAATTTTACAATCAATACATTTCACTATGGCAGTCGGCATTTAGTGTTGAGTCACCTTAGACCAGGGGTTCCCAACCTTTTTTTGTCTACTGCCCACTTTAAGAATAAATTATTTTTTAACGCCCCCCTTTTTAAACATACTTAAAAACCGCTAAGTACTTATAACTGATTATTGAAACGCAAATTTATAGTATTCGGACAGAGTATCTTTTATTGAAAATAAAACAAACATAATCAATTCTTATATAAAAACTAATGTGAAGGTTGAATCTGATGCTGTTCAATAAGTTTGTTGATATCAGGTTCCAATTTACTCAAAAACAGCCGCAAGTCGCCACGTTCGGTAACACGCAAACGATTTCTCTTTTTAGTAAGCAGCGTTGCCACAGCACTAAATCCACGTTCACACAAATATGACGATGGAAATGCTATCAAAAATCGTTGAACAATTGACCACAATCCAGGGTACAATTGCGGGATAGGTATTTGTAGCCAAAATTCTTGATATCCATTTTTGAACTTGATTTTTATTTCTTCGTTTGTTGTCAATTCTATAAGTTCTTCTTCCAGCTGAGGTGACATTGCTGTGTTGACATTTGAAAACGGATCCAACACCCAATCTGGTATTTCCAAGTTTCAAATGTCCTGGTATCGTTCGGTGAAGTCAATGTGGAGGTTTTCCAAATGTTGGCAGTAGGCAAACAAGTCGTCGTTACTGCAGTATACTGATAAATTCGGAAAATTGTGAAACTCACGTCTGCCCATATTCTTTTTGTGCAGAAGCAGTTTGGCTGCGAAAGCAGCAACGACATTTTTTGTTTTAATTAAATTTAGTTCATCGCCTTGCAGTTGGAGGTTCATGTCGTTGAACATTTTATACAGGTCTGTCATGTAAGCTATATCATTCTTTGATGTTATGAGCTTGTTGCGCAGTTCTGTATCTTTAGTTTCCAAGAACTCTATCATAGAGTCAAACAGGTTGTAAAATCGAATCAGACAATTGCCTCTTGACAGCCAACGAACTTCAGTATGAAGCAACAAACGGTTGAAATCTTCGTCATTAGTAACACAAAGCTGATGAAATAATCTATCATTCAAAGAGCTGCTACGGATTTTATTGACTGCTTTGATGACATATTGCAGTGATTGAAATAGTCGTTCACTTAAGTTTCTAGCAACTAAATGTTGTCTATGAATAACGCAATGTATAGCAAGGACATCTGGAATTTTATTCCTTAAGTATGCTATGAAGCCTTTATGGCGCCCTGTCAAAGCCGGAGCGCCATCCGTAGCAACTGATATAATATTTTTCAAAGGAATCTCTTTCTCTTCACAAAACTTTTCCAATGTATTGAATATGGTTTCGCCTTTTGTATCTGTCTCCAAATTTCTGGCAAACAATTAGTTCTTCACGTATTTTCTCATCTTTAATAAACCTCACGTAAGATAGCAACAACGCTTCATTAGTTGGTAAAGTGGACTCATCGAGCTGAATTGAGAATTGACTAGTCCTCAGATGATTGCACAATGATTCTTCAATATTTTCAGCCATTTCATCAATTCGTCTTTGCACAGAATTATTACTCAAAGGAATTTTTCGGATATCTGCGGCCGGTTTATGAAGCACAGTAGTTATTACTTCCTTTATTGCTGGCAAAATTAACTCTTCTCCGATGTTGTGTGGTTTGCCTTTTTGAGCAATTAACAAAGAGATATTGTACGAAGCTCGAAGTCCGTCGTCATCTTGCTTAGCAGCCGCCGAAAATAGTTTTGATACACTTGGCTGAGTATTATGCTTCTTCTCTAGGTCTTGAAAATATGCTACATTCTTTTCTGTCATATCTGGATGCATTTTATTCAAATGATCTTGCACTTTTGAAGGCTTCATTGCTTCGTTCGAAAATGTTTTTAGACATAGAAGACACAAAGGCGACGACGGGTTTGTGGGATTTTCAATAAATCCGAATTTAATATATTTCGCAGAGTATTGCCGTCTCTTCTTTTTTACTTCCGACATTGTTTTGTTTTAAGAAATACGTAAGTGTTGAAATCAAGTACTGCTTATCTATTATGCGCGAAACCGCAAATGAAAATAAAATAAATTTACGTCGTTTATATAGGATTGCATAAGCAGCACGCACCAACAGGAATAAGACAAACGTGTATAAACTCGTTTATCTCATTCGACGCCCAATCGTACTCGACAAGCAAGAACAAGTATTATAGAACCAGCCGATTGGAATAGGAATGTACAATTCGGATTATTTAACAAAAACTTGTTAAAACATGATTGCCCGCAATCTTTTATATCGAACCGAGTTTGAGCTATATCTTAATTAATATTAGTTGATGTTCACAAGATGTAGTCGAGAGTCGAGAGCTCAGTCGGTGTCTAAGAGTCTTCCTAGCTAGGTAGATGAAATTATAAATCGACCCCAAAGCCCTACACAATGCCCCCTTTTTTTTCTGGGTCTCTTACCGCCCCCCTTTAGGCCTGCAGCGCCCACAAGGGGGCGTTATCGCCCACGTTGGGAAAAACTGCCTTAGACTGATCATTTATTTCGAATAGGAAAAGGGGTGGCCCAAGGACGCTACCCTGTGGGACGCCATACTAATAAACTAGACTGCGATAAAAACTGTCCAATTTCGTTTTATCGTTCACTCTTGCAATGTCTGTGGTCTGTGCATTGCATTCTGTTTGAATAGATTTGATTAGTTTTAAAATGTTTCCTCTGATACCGTAGTTATGTAGTTTATCTAATAGGACTTCGTGCTTAACCTAATCGAAGGCTTTGGTCATATCCGGGTAAATAGTACAAATAGGAGGTTTTTCTTCTACTGCTAACATACTACGCAAAAAAAAAAACAGCCATGTTAATCGTGGTATTTTTTCTAAAGCCATTTTGTTCCTTCCTTAAATACGAATTTCGAAAATTTTGGAAAATACAGAAATTTTAGGTATTGGCCGCCTATAGTATCAGTTTTGTCATCTTTATTATGAAGTGGTTTAATAATAACTTTTTTCAAGTTTTCGGGATAAACTCCATCAACAATGTAAGTACTGTAAGTAATATAATTAATTATAAGTACTTATGCCAGCTCTTCGAGGAAATGAGGGCGTGATGTTTATTTATGGATGTTATGAGTGGTTCAAAGTATTTTTTATTTCAATAAAGTCCATTACTGGCACTTGTGAATATTGAATATTTTTCCGTCAGTCAAAAGTCAATGCAGAAGAATGACAAGTAACTCTCCATGAATCTCTTGGGTTAGTGAGTATCGTCACGAACGCGACACGAGTGAGCAGTACCCACCTGCACGACGTTGCACTTGAAGCCCTCCATGCTGTTGAAGGTGTCGACGATCATCTTAGCGCGCTGCGCCAGCGACTGCAGCACGGCCGCCTTCTCGCTGTGCCACAACTCGTACGACGGCTCGCCGGGCTGCGGCGGACGCGCCTGCGGACTCATACATGACAATGTTGTAGTGTGTTCAGCGACAAAGTTAGCACTTCTTAAGGGGCTGTCTCCACGAGCCAGAGAATCGCGGCGATAATATCGTCGTGCCACGTATTTCTATACACTCTCTATGAACGCGTCTCCACACGGCGATGTTATCGCGGCGATGCGACGAGTGGCAATGTGCGCGCGTAACGTCGTCGTATCGCCGCGGTATCGTCGCTACTGAGGCGCGCACGCCGCGCGCTCGCCGCAGAGCGTGGCGCTCTCGCAGCGAGCGCGCGGCGGGCGCGCTGTAATGTAATATATTGACTGAGACACTACTTATTTCGCTCTCGTGTGGCACCTAACTGAACTCTTTCAACAAAACTATTGCACAACGCCTCGTCGCGGAAACACGGCGATTCCGTTACGAGTCGTCGCGGGCACGCGGCGATTCCGTTACCAGTCGCGACGATACGCTGGCGGAATAATCGCTCGTTCGTGGAGACGACCCGACGATAGAAGCACGGATCCGTCGCGATTCTCTCGCTCGTCGAGACAGCCCCTAAGGGGCCATCTCCCAAATAAGTACAATGTTTGACATTGAAAAGTTTATTCTTGAAGTGAGAGAGAGACCTGCCCTTTACGATGTTCAGTTGCCCGAGTATCGGAACAGAGAAATTAAATTAGACACTACTTATTTCGCTCGCGTCTGGCACCTAACTGAACTCTTTCAACAACACTATTGCACAACGCCTCGTCGCGAAAACACGGCGATTCCGTTACGAGTCGTCGCGGGCAGGCGGCGATTCCATTACCAGTCGCGACGATACGCTGGCGGAATAATCGCTCGTTCGTGGAGACGACCCGACGATAGAAGCGCGGATCCGTCGCGATTCTCTCGCTCGTGAAGATGGCCCCTAACATAAAGTAAACAGTGCTTCATCATGTGCCTAGCTGTTCCCCAACTATGTCCGGGTTGGCTTCTGACCTGATTGGATACAGATGAATTTCAGCATTTTACATGGAACGACTGCATATTTGACCTCAACAAACCCAGTTACTGGGTAACACAATGACACATGGGACAAGTTATCAGACTTTCGGGCTTATGACTGCAACTGTACCCGATAAACATTAATTTCACGATAGGTATTAATTTTATAATTGCCTATTATTTAACGACCATTCCATTTGTAGTTTATCTAGTGTAATAATAATAGTGTCCGACCAGACACCCCAGCTGTTTTGCCACCCACATTAATCAGCAGTATTCTTCTTTTCAAAAAAAGGCATTTGTGTGACAAAGCCATAGTGTCCAAACGAGCGTATCGCCAGAATAGTACTGTATATTAGAACATTTGGAATGTACTGTCTCAAATAAGGTACTGTTTTAATAAAAGTTTAAATAGCAAATATTTAATACGAAAGAAGAGAAGATGGCGGAAGACCTCGGAACATTTCCCATTCCCCATGAATAGGCAAGTGTAGAAGCACAATATAAAGTGAAATGGAAGGAATGGCAGGAAAATTTTGCGAAGAAGTGGAAAATAAGGCTATTAAAAAAACGTAAGGTAGTACTCACGACACAGTCCACGGCGGTCTGTCCGACCGTGGTGGGACACAGCATGGCGGAGATGGCCTTGTACAGGTGCGCCTGCACGTCGGGCTGCAGCCCCACCAGCTCCATCCAGCCGCCGCGCAGCCCGCACTCGCCCATGTAGCCCTTGCTGATCGACATGAACGACGCCAGCTCGATCTGGTCGTACGGCGCACCCAGCTCTGTCATCACCTGCCGATTGTAATACCAAGTTTGTATACCGTTGCAAGCTTGATCTTAAAGGGAGAAACTAACGTTAGGCATAGGTAGGTCAGGTGTACGTTCCTCGGAGATACCGAGGATTTGATTCCGGGAACCCGAATCCTGGAAAACCGGCCCTATTCCAGTCCTGAAAAGACACATACATACATACAATCACGCCTTTTTCCCATGGGGGTAGGCAGAAAACACGGAACGCCACCGAAAAAAATCCGGCCGTCCTGAAAAAACCGGGTTTAACATTTCACAAAACTTGCACAGGCACTCTTCAATTGTCAAAAGAATGAAAAATATTTGATTATAATCATTTGCTCAGAACTTTCATTTCAAGTTTTATTTCATTCCATGTGTTGAACATATTTTTTAAATAAAAATAAAATAACAACGAAGATTTTTACCCTTTTTTATAATATTCCCTAACAACCCCATATCTCGGAAATCTCGGGATGGGAAACTCATTTCTTATTCGATCCCGGCCCTTTTTTTTTGGATGGGAAATCATCAAATGACTTCTCCCGCTCTGGGCGGAGCGGGAGGGCATGTCAGACTTTTACTGACTAAAACCCACCCGTGTTCCTTCAATTGCCCATGTGCCAGGGTCACGGTATCTCTTTCGAACAATCACGCGACCCCGGCAGGATCACGCGACCCCGGCAGGGATTTGTCTACTCGGAGATCATATATTTGCATGGCGACGCCAAGTAACGCGACCAACTTACACATCCCAGATTTACGTCGGATGATTTAACTCATCGAATGCCGTAATTAGAGACACAATAGAAAGACAATTGCCTATGTCGAACTGTGTAACTTAAGACATTCAAAAGGTTAACTTTATGATTCACGCTAAGATCTAAATCATTTTGCATTTGCTTTAGATTAGACATATTTCCGTCTCTATCTTGCTTTTGTAGTTTGACAGTTGTGCTTATGACAGGTACAACGCTTAGCCAGCGTCTTCAGTACCTAACGTTTATAGATTTCTACCTAAGACATCGGACGAGTTATTCAGTGATAATTTGTTCACCTACACTGATGTTCTGATAAGAAAACATAAATGAAATATAAAAGGATTATAGTACATTTATAATCGTGTATACGACGCTAATAAACATCATCTACTTGTGTGTTGATTAGTTTCAAGACTGGTTTTAATATAATCTTTTCATCGGTTATGGACATTAAATAAGTAATGCACAATAAACCGCGGAACGTTTGTGACAATGGGTGCCGCGTTTAGTGACATTGTACCGTAATGCGGTGTTGATAAACACGCAGATTTATTTCCTGTTCTCTAGTTCTAATCTAACTGCCAAGTGTTTGAATACTATTGTGTATTTTGAAGTAAATACCGAGTTGGCAGTAAATGTTGAAACGTCTATAGTGCTCACAAACCTGTACAGTGCTCACTATACTATTTTCAGTTTCAGCGACGACCCGATTGAGTTGTGCAGTCTGTACTTCTAAGGGCACATATCTTTTACCCGACGTGGACCCCACCATGTCCACTAGCCAAATAACCACGGCTTCCTGTCGTAAAATATGTCAACTTTTATTGACATCGCGCAATACGGTGTGGTTTCTGTCCTAATGTGTATAGTACAATTCACAAAATAAATCCTCCGAAGTAATTTTGGCTCCCCAGTCCGTACAGTGAAGATATCAAATGTAGGTTCATTTAATTCCAATGAATGACTATTTTATGAACAAGTTATTTTTTTTTTTTGGATGGGAAATCCCGTGTTCCATCAGCTGCCCATGTGACAGGGTCACGGTATCTCTTTCGAACAATCACGCGACCCCGGCAGATGAGCTTAGACGGTTGTAATTATGCAAAGCCATTTTTGGTACGGTCGCGAATCAGATTTAGTTCAACATACAGCTTCGCACTGTTCTTGAAATTGCTGTTATATAAACGTAATTTCCGGGTTACTTTGCTTGCGAACTTCCACTTTAAAACACTGAATTTTTATTTATTTGTTCTTATTTCATTTTTTACAGCTAACCAAGGTGATGTTATATGTAAGATATAAAAATTAAATTAACAAAAACGTGATACAAAAAATACATATAATGACTTATTAAGTTCCTTGCCGGCTCTTCTCCATAGGAAACAACTATTTGGAACCGTGCACCTTGTTTCTGGCGTGTCATAAGTGCCCTTGTAGGCTTATGTGAAATAAAAATAATTTGATTTGATTATACTATATATCTATACTAATATTATAAAGCTGAAGAGTTTGTTTGATTGAACGCGCTAATTTCAAGGAATTACTGGTCCGAATTGAAAAATTATTTTGTGTTGGGTAGCCTATTTATCGAGGAAGGCTATAGACTATATAACATCACGCTATAACTAAGAGGAGCGGAGCAGTAATGAAAAATGTTGCAAAAACGGGGAAAATCGCACGGGTAGGCGATTCGATGCGACGGGAAGGGTCGGGGGCACAAGAATGTTAACGCGGACGAAGTCGCGGGCAGAAGCTAGTAATATTATAAAGCTGAAGAGTTTGTTTGTTTGGTTGAACGCGACGAAAACTAGCAGGCAATTCGATGCGGGAAGGGTCAGGGGAGCAAAAATTTGACGCGGACGAAGTCGCGGGCAGAAGCTAGTAATATTATAAAGCTGAAGAGTTTGTTTGTTTGGTTGAACGCGACGAAAACTAGCAGGCAATTCGATGCGGGAAGGGTCAGGGGAGCAAAAATTTGACGCGGACGAAGTCGCGGGCAGAAGCTAGTATTAAGTATTAATATCTGGATGACCGAGCCCTGCTCGGTATTTTCTGGCAAATTGTGTTTAAAATAATAAGTTTATGTTCAAGTTGATTATCGATAAAGCTGATCATTGAAAACACGAATAAAACAACATTTTACAGGAATGAATCCTAGCTAGATCGATTTATCGCCCCCGAAACCCCCTGTATACTAAATTTCATGAAAATCGTTGGAGCCGTTTCCGAGATTCAGATTATATATATACATATATACAAGAATTGCTCGTTTAAAGGTATAAGATAATACTTAATAAGTAGGTACTAAGACTGCTCTCAATTAGCATTTGTGCCTTTTTTATGAATTTCGGCAGGTTTTGCCTCCTCCGACATCCTCCGATACCGTTATGTTTATCATTCATGCATTTCGTGACAAAGGGGCAAACCTGAGTAGTTTAGTCTTAGTCACGGGCACGTGTACCAGAGCGGGGCGGCGCACCCGCCGCGAGCAGTACGCGAGCCACGTACTCAACCAGTGCGACGTCCCTTCGTACTGCCAGCCTGCTGTACCCGACCATGCCCAGAACGAACAGACTCGGGTACATCAGGAGATAAAAGGGATAAACCTTATAATGTTTTCGGTAAAGAAATCTAGTAAATATGTTCTGTACTTTTTCCAACATGACACTGTATTTGCCTTCATGCGGATTCCAAATGATTGCACTTGTTTCTACATGACTCCTCACTAGTTCATTAAACAAGACTTTAACAGCAGCAGTATCGGTAAAATCCTTACATTGTCTCAAGATGAAACCGAGATTTCTGAAAGTCCTTCCGCACATCTCAACAATGTGTTTGCGGAACGTCAGCTCAGACACCATCTGTACGCCCAGCCGATCTATTCTGTAAAAATCTCACCGTGAAAACTAAGGTGAAGTGACCCAAAAGTGAGCTGTCATTCCATACGATGCTAGGGATTGACACTAATGACAGCTCACTTTAAGCTCACTTCACCCAAGTTATCACGGTGAGATTTTTCCAGAATAGCGCTACAGGTCTCGTACATAAGAGACGCGCGGTATAACTGCGCCATCCATCTCGTACTGATGCCGTAAGGAGCTCGCACGCGATTACACAACACTTTTCAATATTAAAATGCAGCTTGATTTGCTCCATTGGACTACATTATCAATGTCAGATTGGAACCGATTACAGTCTGCCGTGTCCTCCACCTTTAGAAATAGTTTCAGGTCATCTGCAAACAGTAGACACTTCGCTTCTTTCACGACTGTTGGCAGATTTCAGGCTGTTGGTAATGATTGGAATAAATTCCAAAGTTCCAATATAAATAATAAGGTCTGGATTCATGTACCGTAAACTTGACGTACTGTCGATGCTCGCCAAGGTAACTCGCAAAGAACTAAGGCAAGCCCCGACTACCCCCCTCCCCTCCCTTTAGCACCTACATTCCGGCAAATAAATGAATTTGAAGTGAGGTATGAATCCCAGCGCAGAGAGTTTGCACAAAAGTACATCGTTATCCACGGTGTCAAAGGCTTTCCGGAAGTCGAAATACGCCACATCCACCTGTCCTCCAGCGTCAATGACTGGCGACAGGCAGGTGACAAAAGACAACAAGTTACCCCCCGTACTGTGACCCGGCCGAAAGTCGTGTAGAGCGTGTGACAGTTGCGAGCTCACTTGAGTATAAATACTTTCATGCAACACAGATTCAACTACCTCAGCGAACGCCGACAGCACCGCCACCGGTCGGTATCCACTCACGTCAGTACCTGCACCCCTTTAGGGACTGGGATAGCGCGGGTTATCTTCCACTCATTCGAGTCGTGACCCTCCCGCAAACACAAGTTGAAAATATGTAACTAGGGCTCCTCTAAAACCATACGACAATTTTTGACAATGTAAGGTGGTATGCCGTCAGGACCTACTCCTAATAAAGTTGCAGAACGATTTTAGCTCTCCTTATAAGTTCTTCTGTAATGTATTTTAGTAAATTTCAAAAGTTGAAACTATCTTTAATTTGACACGAGTTCGAAAGCACGAAACATCGCATAATCACTTTGCGATCCAGTTGTTTTCTCACGTTACGTTTGGTCATGTTGAATTTGTCAAGCTACCAACATTCGGTAAGTCCCCTCTTTGAGGAGTGGATAGAGAGGCGTCACGGCGTCCTCACCTTCCGCCTGACACAGGTTCTCACCGGGTATGGGTGCTTCGGTGGGTTCCTGTTCAGGATAAAGCGGGAGGATACGTCCGGGTGTTTCCATTGCGAGGATCGTCTGGAGGACACGGTGGAGCATACGGTGGAGGTGTGCCCTGCCTGGGCGGAGCACCGCCGTGTCCTCGTGGAGGCGATCGGCGGCGGCGACCTCTCGCGTCCGGCCCTGGTGCGAGCCATGGTACGGAGCGAGAGGGAATGGGAAGCCGTCACCTCCTTCTGCGAAGCAGTAATGCTCGCGAAGGAGGAGGCGGGGCGCGTGAGGGAGTGGCAGTCTCTGCGCCCTCACGCCCCTAGCCGCCGCAGGAGGAGACGCCCCGGGCGTCGGGAGTCCATAGCGGACTCCCGGCCACCGTAGGCGCGAGCTTGCGGGTGGCGAGCAATGGGTAGCTCGCCGCCCGGTAAGGACCAAGCTCGGGTCGACGGCGCGCAGTGTTCCACGCGCGCCTCAAAGAGATGTCAGCAGCAGTGTAGGGGTCTACTAGGACCGATGCCTGCCGGGGTCGCGTGATTGTTCGAAAGAGATACCGTGACCCTGGCACATGGGCAACTGATGGAACACGGGTGGGTTTTAGTCAGTAAAAGTCTGACACGCCCTCCCGCTCCGCCCAGAGCGGGAGAAGTCATTTGATGATTTCCCATCCTGAAAAAAAAAAAAAAAAAGCTACCAACATTACGGCGAAGGAAATTCTTTCATGAAATGCACTCTAGTGCGTTTAAAAGTCCAAGAGCAAATTGCTGCAACATGACAGTGAAGCGCAATTGCGATATAAATGACGTCAAAATGGCCATGAGTTGACTGATTTGCAGCCACTGTGTAAGTGTTATATTTATCTAGTTATGCTCACCTTCTTGAAGGAGAAGAACTTGCTGTCCTTGTCGTAGACATTGTCCTGGTACACCTCGTCGGCGAACAAGAACAAGCTGTGTTTCTGCGCGAACTTGATGATGTCCTCGATGTTCTGTCGCGTCAGCACCTGTCAAATACAATAAAATTTAATATCTACTCGATAAAAAAGGTGGTTACCCTACAAAACGCAATCCATACTTATTAAGATGCGAAAGTATACTTTTCAGGCCTTAACGGCTGAACGGATTTCGAAATCCGTGGATTAGGACATAGGATAGTTTTTATACCCGTAGTTTGATCCTGTAACATAATTTAGGATTTGTAGGTACGCAGACCAAGTCGCGGGTAAAAGCTAGTCAGGAATAAGGAAAGTCTCAAGAAAACCTAGTTAATAAACATTGCTCAAAGAATTGCTAAACTTATGTGGCAGCTGGAGCCGAAAGGTTCGGGAGTGAAAGAATAAGTAGAAGTTGCAGTATGGACAGGCTTCCACAAGGTGGAGCAATGCCGGAGTGAAGGTCAGGTCTATTTGATGGACGAGAGATGCCAGTAACAGGACTGATCGGTGTAGAAATGTTCGTTATGCCCACGTTCAGCAGTGGACATCTTTCGGGTCTTTTGAATGATGATAGAGTTCCTGTGTACAGTGTACAGATAGTTGTTTTGCTGGGGAGTTTATTGAGCACTTGGTGTATAAGCCGCACCTGCCCCGTGGGGTTCCCGGGGTTGATGACGACGAGCGCGCGCACGGCGTGATGTTTGCTTCCGTCGCGGTAGGCGCGCTCCAGCTCGGCGGTGTCGAGCCCCCAGTTGTTGTGCTCGTCCAGGTAGTAGCCGACCTGCCCCAGCCCGTACTCCGCCAGGGTCGCCGAGTACAGCGGGTACTGCGGGATCGGGATCATCACACCTAAACACACAGAAATCAGCTACATATTAATATTTGATTTATTTTTATGAAGCTACTCACAATGGAGTAAATTTATTAAGGACACCATTATGATTTCAGATATTAAATGTATAAATTATAAATCGTGTGAGACAAATTGCATTCTTGTAGCTAAAAACGATTATTTTGAAATAACCTTTGCATAAATTAAATAGAGGGAGAGACAATGCATGAATACTGAAACTAGAATACTGTGCTTCAATGAACTTTCATTTGAATACCAAGAAATATGACTGGCTCTGCCTCAGTAAGTGCAGAATGTGTTTTGAGGAAGACGGAAGAGCCATAATGAGAGCGTAGTACAACTTGACCAACTAGTCTAGCTACAGCAAAATTAAATGCAGACCATCTATACTAATATTTTAAAGCTGAAGAGTTTGTTCGTTTGTTTGGTTGAACGCGCTAATCTCAGAAACTACTAGTCCGAATTGAAAAAATCTTTTTGTGTTGAGTAACCTATTAATTGAGGAAGGCTATAGACTATATAACATCACGCTACAATTAAAAGGAAAGGAATAGCAACGAAAAATGGTCGAAAACTGGCAGGCAATTCAATGCAACGGGAAGGGTCAGGGGAGCAAAAATTTGACGCGGACAAAGTCGCGGGCAGAAGCTAGTTTGATATAAGATCGTAACTATATTCATCTTCAATATTTTTTTCTGCCCTACAACCCGACATACACAGCGATAACCGCGATAAGGTACGTAAGTTCAATAATTGTAAGTATTTTTGGAATATTTAAAGGTACGGTAGGTAGTTTCAACTTCGAATCGTAATTTCTTTTACACCGCATTGCGAGCATTGAGCATACACAATTTCAAATAATCAAATCCAATCTACTTTATCAGGTCTAGTATCGACAACATACTAATCGTATAATATAAAATGCAAAATATTACGGTCGATAGCCGCTCAAGGTCGCGTGTGAGTGGTTCCTAATGACGGCAAGTGTGTGAATGATGGAGCGCTCACTAACCGGCGTCCGGCGAGCGTTGTGAGCTTGCCAACTAACATGTAACCGGTGGACAAATTGACGAGAACACGTGGATGGCTCGTGACTAGTTCCCTCTAGAGTTATGCGTAACTAGCTTTGACGTGGCGGTAGGAAGTTATACCCATCATACTACAGCGATACAAAGTATACTAAGCCCAGGTCATGGTTTAACCGTGTGCCAAATTTAAATTCCAATTCTGCGGGACGAGCACGGATTACCGTCACATGCTTGAGTCACACAATTTATCATAGTTAGGGCGATAAAACCGTGAAAGACAAATGATAAGACATGACAATTTATCACGTCTTTGGTAAAGCCGTGCTCGCGCCGCTGTTCAGCCGTTAAGGAGAGATACGAGTTACTGACGCATTTAGAATATTAGTTGAATTTAGCTTACTTTGAGGAGTTTACTTGCAAATAATGACGGTGTTTTGAAAGCTGTATCTCGCCACCCAATACATAATATTACAAATGTCTCGCAATAATAGAGCGTCCGTTTCCATTCGCAATACTCGTTACGTCGTTACTACAGTAACAATACTAGGCAGTAAACTCCGCTTCTAACTTTGCAGGGTGGCAAACAATTTCTTTGCGATAAAGCCTATTCTCGTATAGCAAGCACCTGTATTCTCATTAGCAAGGGAAACTAGCTGGCTTACGTTATTTGGAACACATGCCTGTTTCTGTAGACCATAAACTCACATACTTATTCATTTGTTGTGCTAAATGTCTCGGTGCATAATATTTCTGTGGAAATAATATTATGAGTGACTGTGGGACAGAGGAAATTAATATTGAATGATTATTTCAACCTTGAACATTATTAGCAAACGGTTCCGATGTGGACTTCAGTCGCATACGGTATAATAGGTATACCGTAGAACAAATACATACCAGTATTAAAGTAAATGGCACGGAACGTAATGGCGTACTGTCGCAAAGTGATACCAGCCATAACGTATGGTATGGACATAAAATAATTACATTTGCACATCCAATAGGTGCCGACACATAGGTTTCCGCTCCAAGAACAGTGCATAAACTAATACCAACCATAACGTATGGTATGGACATAAAATAATCACATATGCACATCCAATAGGTGCCGACACATAGGTTTCCGCTCCAAGAACAGTGCATAAACTAATACCAACCATAACGTATGGTATGGACATAAAATAATCACATATGCACATCCAATAGGTGCCGACACATAGGTTTCCGCTCCAAGAACAGTGCATAAACTAATACCAACCATAACGTATGGTATGGACATAAAATAATCACATATGCACATCCAATAGGTGCCGACACATAGGTTTTCGTTCCAAGAACAGTGCATAAACTAATACCAACCATAACGTATGGTATGGACATAAAATAATCACATATGCACATCCAATAGGTGCCGACACATAGGTTTCCACGAACAGTGCATAAACTAGTCCATCGCCGCTCGATACTAAAGCGCGCCACTAAACCGAAAATGTAAACGAGGATGCTAATTTAAAGTGCCACATAGTGCTTTGATTTGATAAGTAATCAAATACTTAAATCGCCTCGAATGGGATAGGTTTTATTTCAACCATGCATACAGAAAGAGGACTGTGTCGTTTATATAAAGAATCTTAGCACGCCGTCTAGAGTCAATTCGATTTTCAGAAATAGGAGTCCGAAATTTTGTCGGCTTTAGAATATAGAGGTTGCAGAGTGCAAGACCCATTTCCCCCATTTCCCCCATTTCTTCCTGTGGGTGTCGTAAAAGGCGACTAAGGGACTCACTAGAGAATGGGCAGCAGCGTTCTTTATGCATTTTACCACCATACTGCGATCGCCAACCCGCCTGCCAAGCGTGGCGATTATGGCAAAGCCCCCCAAATTGGGGGAGGCCTAAGTCCAGCAGTGGACGTCTTACGGCTGAAATGATGATGATGATGAGAGTGCAAGACCGAGCGATGCGAGCTCGAACATTTTACGTTTTAGCACCTCTGTTTAGAAGAATTGGTATTTGTGGACATGTTTTTTAATTTTTATTTTGAAGCCAGGGGTGTGCTGGTGGATCCCCTCCACCCCGGTCCCAGCGCCCATATGCGTACCCCAGTGTGTACAGTCGATCTGTGCTGACGTAACAGGTTATGCTATGGATGGCCAAGTCTCCTGTTTATGCTAATCATTTGTGTAATAAGTATGCGTTATTAATAAGAACATAGCCCACAATGGTGCCGATTCTGTTGTACACGAACTAAACTAACTAAACTATCTCTAAAATTCCTTACTTTTGGCTATGAGAATTGTAACGCTATTCTGCAAGGAAAAATCTCTAAATTAAAAAACTATTTTGACACGACTAAAATCGAATTTGACAATCGCGACTCAGCGTGGTATTTTTTTTCTTTTGTTTTCGCAACGTTTACTTGTGTGTGCATTGCGTAGAATGAATTTTTTGAGAGACGAAGGCGCGTGCTAGGGTGCAGCCTGGACGTGTTTTATATGGAATTTTTCACTTTTGTTTGAAAAATATAAAAAAAATGTTACCCACGTGTTGATATTTAAATGTTCCGAGGTATACTAAGGGGGTCGAAAATTTCATTATTTTTGCGATAGGACACGCCATTTTCAAGATATAAGCAAAAAGAAAATAAAAAATACAGAACTGTTTTTGCACGTGAAGGCAAGGCGTTGTTGAGAATTTTAGTTCATGACCACTAGTTTTATTCCACACCTTTTTAATCGCGCTTAAAAATAGTCAGATTTAGTTAAAATAAATTATTATAGTCAAAATTTTTGGTGAAAACCTGCAAACTCAGAATAGCAAAATTGTCATTTTCACTAAACTAATAACTCAGTGCAATCTTAGTGCTGTCAAACTAAAATATAGTTAAGTTGTGTCACTTTAGTCTATTTCAGAATAGGAAATCGTCGTTTGACAGGAATAAACCAAATTTTAGTGATTTTTAGTTTAGTTTAGAGAATTTTGTGACAACAGAATCGGCACCAATATCTACGGTTTGTTATTAAAATAAACATGATGAAACACAGATCGCTTCATACAAGCACTATTATGCGTGAAATATGTTTTTGAAGGTGTGTTTAATCTCCGAGCATTAACCTTGACTTTGACCACGAGTTTCCATTATATCCCGCGTATGAAAACAATGGATATTACTGCTATTACTTTGGTTCGTCTTTTTAGTTTTATAGTAGGTATACATCAAGCATTTTTTAATGCGCTCCTGCTGATAAGGGGGACAAAATCATGAAGATTATATTTAAAGTTTCCATCAGTTTTATGGCAGAGACGGTCATTTGCATATGAATACAGTGACATTATTTGTACTGCTCATTATTCTGAGCTAGTTGCTGCTGATTACATAGAATAGTTTAGGAACAATTTCTTTAAGTTAACTTACGTGTAAGTAATTACTGGCTAAATTAGACTATTACCCTCATTTTCACTCAACTCGTGATATTATGCCTTGACACAAGCATTACAAACACAGTCTGTATATTGCGGATAATAAAAGCAAACGCAAAATAAACTAATATTAAAGACAGAGGTACTATACTATGATTAAGCCACGCTTCTGGATTCTGGATTGATTAATTAAAGCCTCGTCCCCACTAGGAACATTTGTCGAGCGACATGTGTCCCCGGAGACATCGGGCGATGTCGCCCTACATCGCCCCACGTCGCCCGATGTCTTGTCTCCGTCCACATCAGTTCAGTCGAACCTATCATGTCTCCGGAAGAGGTAGTGTTGTACAGTGCGGCTTATATAATGATGAATGCATCAAGAACAAAAAAGAAGAGAAGATGGTGAATTAAACAGTACTTGCGAAACAAAACAAGTGTATTTAATGATCTCACTCATTTCATAATTTTACTCGGATGTCATCAACAGACTTTGAAATACTCTTGTATAAAATATCCCCATCAATATCTAAACAGAAAACTAGATTCCGTGATCCCGTGGATGCTAAATTTGGACTTGCTGTTACGTTAAGGTACCTAGCAAGTGGTGATTCTTACACGTCTTTATCAAACACTTTTATAAATTTTCAAATACTCATAGGAGCGATATTGTTCAATAAGTCGCAGCACTACGTCGTTCGACCACATTGTCGCAGGTTGCACGCACGTCCACACTCTATCACTACTCTTCATCGACTGTGCGACAAGGAACAGTTTCAACAACGTCGCGGCGATGTCGTCGGACGTCGCCCGACATCGCCCCACGTCGCCCGATGTCTTGTCTCCGTCCACATCAGTTCAGTCGAACCTATCATGTCTCCGGAAGAGGTAGTGTTATACAGTGCTGCTTATATAATGATCAATGCATCAAGAACAAAAAAGAAGAGAAGATGGTCGATTAAACAGTACCTACTTGCGAAACAAAACAAGTGTATTTAATGATCTCAGTGTTCTAGACGGCTCATTTCATAATTTTACTCGGATGTCATCAACAGACTTTGAAAATAAAATATTTAAACAGAAAACTAGATTCCGTGATCCCGTGGATGCTAAATTTAGACTTGCTGTTATGTTAAGGTACCTAGCAAGTGGTGATTCTTACACGTCCTTATCATACACTTTTATAAATTTTCAAATACTCATAGGAGCGATATAGTTCAATAAGTCGCAGCACTACGTCGTTCGACCACATTGTCGCAGGTTGCACGCACGTCCACACTATCACTACTCTTCATCGACTGTGCGACAAGGAACAGTTTCAACAAAGTCGCGGCGATGTTGTCCGACGTCGCCCGACATCGCCCGATGTCACCGGGGACACATGTCGCTCGACAAATGTTTCTAGTGGGGACGAGGCTTTACTTGTGTATTTGCAAATACTGTAAGTAGTACATATATCCAAACCTATATATATTGTAAATAAGTCAAATAGATGTGGTAATCTCTGGAGTTACTGATCCTATTACAAAAAAATATTTCACTGATAAATAGATCTAGATACACCTGCAGAGTTCTTCTATAAAATCATATACATAGAGGCATTACCAGGTAGGGGTATAGCTGAAATCCGCGCGGGAGGCAAGCGCGGCAGAATCTAGTACAAGTAACAGCCATGCCGACATGCATGGACGGTATTTGTAAAAATCAAAAAGTAATACCGAGCCTCCACATTAATTATCTTTATTCTGATAACAAATGGCCATTATAGAGATATTATAGGATAGCCTCTCTGATAAGGCGATGATTATCGGTCCCCAGCAACTGGCCCACTCATCGAACGCAAACGATTTCAAAGGCGATAGTGATTACGATTAGACGAGTGCGTCACAGCAATGTTAATAAACTCATGTTCATAGGCATTATTATACATAATCGATATGAAAGTCCAGTAATAGAGCTTCATCATCATTTCAGCCGTAAGACGTTCACTGCTGGACATAAGTCTCCCCTATGCATATTAGGGGAGCTTGCCATAATCGCCACGCTTGTCCAGCGCATTGGTGATCGCAGTATGATGGTAGAGAATAAATAGAGAACGCTGCTACCCATTCTCTAGTAATTCCCTAAGTCGCCTTCTACGACACCCACGGGAAGAAATGGGATGCTGCCTATTAATACCTACCTAACTTTATAAGTAAGTAGCTACTAGTACAGTGGTAAATGTAAATAATTTGATCAGTTTCGAGAGTTCGACACGTAATCGATTTCATATGAATTGGATACTGATGCAATGCAGTTATCCACAAAATAATTATGTTTAAGTACCAAAATCTCGCTAACCTAAGTCTGGATTTGTGCCCGGTTGATGGCAATAGACTCGCCCCCTATACATGGCACTTAAACATAACAAGCGAAATGTGGATGTACTAGGTACTGAGTCTGTAACCCTTCCAGGAACACGCGTCATGTTGTTATATTATCTCGCAAAACGTTCCGGCACACAGTGCGCATTGTGGTCAGCGGTCACGTCAGACAGGTCTTAAGGTAACTGACCACGTTATGATAGCCTTCAGTTGGGCCTTGTTATGCCAAAATGAACCAATTAGTTCGTTGCAAGATTGTAAACAGTCAGTTGTAAATCGAATAAAAGCATTTATAGATAATATAATTAATGGAGTTATTGAAATATTGTAAGTCGGTTCGTGTCGGCAGAACTGCAACCAGTTATAGTAATATACTGACCGGAGTCCTTGCCGTCGACTTTGTTGCACAGCAGCTGCAGACAGTTCTTGATGCCATTAGAGGCTCCGCCGGTGAGGCAGATGTTCTGCCACACCGCCTTGTGGCCATCGCGCCGCTCGATGTACTCGGCCACGTGCCGCCGGATCAGCTCGATGCCGTGCGACATCGTGTACGAGCCCACTGACTGGCCGCTGGAACATTACCATCCATAATGTGTAAAGAATTGAGCCCCTTTATAGTGTATTCGAAAGCATAGTAAGTCGACAAACATAGAATATGAATACCTTAGTAAGGTCCCCAAAACCCATAATCAGCCTATATTGTTCCCACTGCTGGGACAGAGACCTCCTGTCGGTGAGAGGGAGTGCGCCGTAATCTATCACGCGGACCCAGTGCGGGTTGGTAGATGTCACAAGTTTTCGAAGTTTTGGTTCTAGGACATGCCGGTTTCCTCACGATATTTTCCTTCACCGTTTTGAGAGCAGTGGTGATGAACTGATTTACACAAAGTATAGCGCCTGCTTGGGTTCGAACCTAAGAACTAACCTAGAGCTTAGTAAGGTCGAAACTATCTAACTATCACTTAGACCAATAGACCTTGTGCGTTCTATTACGCGCATGTGACATGTAGACAGCGTTACGAGGTCGACTGTACAGTCGTCCCTAAACACGCACGTTTGTACAAACGTGCCCGTGTTTAGGGACACCTCTAAAGACGCTTTAGTTTCACATAATTTGACTGTTACAGAATCAGTGCACCGCTTCACGGTATGTTTTGACTGGTTTTCAAATGAATGGGTGATTTTAAAAATAAATAAAGACGAGATTTCGTGTGTAAAGCCATTGAGAGCTAAAGAAACTGTTAATTATTTTAAAACTATGTAAACGTACCCACAAGCGCCCAATACCGCACGAGCCCTCTCCTGCACATCGGATGGGTATCTGCCTGATTCAATCAGGTCAGGGTTAACGACGCAAGCCAAAACCTGCGCAGAAAACATAGTATCAGTTAACAAGTACATCTACTAAGTACATACAGAAACAAAAACGGAATTTTCCAAAAACAAATCCGTTTGCGGACTATCCATCACGTACATCCGTCAAACGCAGAACGACTCTCAAACGCAGCGGATGGCCTGTATCATTCACGTTACTTAAGATATAATGAATAGTAGCCCACGAACGTACGGACGTAAAAATTTCGTTGCGGATTTTTATCGGGATATTTTTACGTCCGTGGTAACGTGAGCTAAGTCGACGCACAGTGTTTTATGAAGACGATTTTTCGGACATTGCTTTTTTATATTAAAAACTGGTAGTTTAAGTCATTTCAATGCAATATTTCGTATCCCCGTTTCACTAGTATGTTTAGTTTTTGAGATATAATTTTTTGAAAATCGTCTTTTTTTCAACCATCCATTTAGAAAAAAAATCATATCTCTGAAACTAAATATGATACGCAATCGTGACCTTAGAATCATCGACGGCGTTTTTTATGCTGCATATTTCAGAGTAAAAATAAATCTCGGACCTTCGTTAGATTCAGACTTATACGAGGTTTTTAGTTTTTATTTTTTTTCTCGGTAATTCCGTCGTATTTGGAAAAGTTATTTATACTAAAATTATGCCCTTTATCTTCCCTACATACCATAAAAATAACACATCTTAATTGCGTGGAATCTAGAAACCACAACATTTTTAAGTTTGATCCGTATTCTACGTCGTTAGGGTTGTCATGCGATCATATTATATTACTTCATATCCGGATCTGAAGTTATCTCTATATTTAAACCAAAGTTATCCACACAATCAGAAGAATCGCCAAACTTAACAGGCAGTGGGCAGGGCACATTTACAGTTTAATGTAATTTTTGATTTTCAGAACTACCTCCGATAGAACAATTTAGGGGTTTTTAAAGATTGTATGGAGGAATCTTATTACTTAGGTTAAAAAACTTAAAACTTATTGTTAGCACAAATTCTTATCAAAATAAAGATTGTCATTGGTGCCGATTCTGTTGTACACCGAACTAAACTATCTCTAAAATTCCTTACTTTTGGCTATGAGAATTGTAACGCTATTCTGGAAGAAAAAATCTCTAAATTTAAAAATTATTTTGACACAACTAAAATCAAAGTTGCATTTTACAACCCTACTGCGATCGCCAACCCACCTGCCAAGCGTGGCGATTATGGCAAAGCCCCACAAATTGGGGGAGGCCTAAGTCCAGCAGTGGACGTCTTACGGCTGAAATGATGATGATGATGATGAAAATCGAAGTTGACAATCGTGACTTAACGTGGTATTTTTTTTTCCTTTGGCTTCGCAACGTGTTAGTTGTGAGCGCTACGCAATGAATTTTTTGAGAGACGAAGGCGCGCGCAATAGGGCAGCCTGGACGTGTTCTATATGGTATTTTTCACTTTTTGTTTTAAAAATATAAAAATATATTACCCCCATGTTGAGATTTATATGTGCAGGGGTATCACACAGGGGGTCGAAAATGACATTATTTTTGCGATAGGACACGCCATTTTCGAGACATAAGCAAAAGAAAAGGAAAACAAAAAATACAGTACCGTCTTTGCACGTGAAGGCGAGGCGTTAGTGTGAATTTTAGTTCATGATCACTAGTTTTATTCCACACCTTTTTAATCGCGATTAAAAATAGTCAGATTTAGTTAAAATAAATTATTATAGTAAAAATTTTTGGTGAAAACCAGCAAACTCAGAATAGCAACATTGACATTTTCACTAAACTAATAATTCAGTGAAATCTTAGTGCTGTCAAACTAAAATATAGTTAAGTTGTGTCACTTTAGTTTATTTCAGAATAGGAAATCGTCGGTTGACAGGGATAAACCGAATTTAAGTGATTTTTAGTTTAGTTTAGAGAATTTTGTGACAACAGAATCGGCCCGTTATTCGTTTTTAGGGTTCCGTTGCCAAATGGCAAAAAAAGGAACCCTTATAGATTCGTCATGTCTGTCTGTCTGTCTGTCTGTGTCTGTCCGTCCGTATGTCACAGCCATTTTATTCCGAAACTATAAGAGCTATGCCGTTGAAACTTGGTAAGTAGATGTATTCTGTGAACCGCATTAAGATTTTCACACTAAAATAGAAAAAAAACAATAAATTTTGGGGTTCCCCATACATAGAACTGAAACTCAAAAATGTTTTTTTTTCGTCAAACCCATACGTGTGGGGTATCTATGAATAGGTCTTCAAAAATGGTAATGAGGTTTCTAATATCATTTTTTTCTAAACTGAATAGTTTGCGCGAGAGACACTTCCAAAGTGGTAAAATGTGTGTCGACCCCCCCCCCCCCCCGTAACTTCTAAAATAAGAGAATGACAAAACTAAAAAAAATATATGATGTACATTGGTGCCGATTCTGTTGTACACGAACTAAACTAACTAAACTATTTGAATTCGAATTTGACAATCGCGACTCAGCGTGGTATTTTTTTTCTTTTGGTTTCGCAACGTTGTACTTGTGTGTGCATTGCGTAGAATGATTTTTTTGAGAAACGAAGGCGCGTGCTGGGGGGCAGCCTCAACGTGTTTTATATGGAATTTTTCACTTTTGTTTGAAAAATATAAAAAAAATATTACCCACGTGTTGAGATTTAAATGTGCCGGGGTATACTAAGGGGGCCGAAAATTTCATTATTTTTGCGATAGGACACGCCATTTTCAAGATATAAGCAAAAATAAAATAAAAAATACAGAACTGTTTTTGCACGTGAAGGCGAGGCGTTGTTGAGAATTTTAGTTCATGACCACTAGTTTTATTCCACACCTTTTTAATCGCGATTAAAAATAGTCAGATTTAGTTAAAATAAATTATTATAGTCAAAATTTTTGGTGAAAACCGGCAAACTCAGAATAGCAAAATTGACATTTTCACTAAACTAATAACTCAGTGCAATCTTAGTGCTGTCAAACTAAAATATAGTTAAGTTGTGTCACTTTAGTCTATTTCAGAATAGGAAATCGTCGTTTGACAGGATTAAACCAAATTTTAGTGATTTTTAGTTTAGTTTAGAGAATTTTGTGACAACAGAATCGGCACCAGTACCATGTAAACTACCACCGAAAATTGGTTTGAACGAGATCGAGTGAGTAGTTTTTTTTTAAAACGTCATAAATCGTAAACCGCAATTTACCTTACATTCAATCAACTGAAAAATTAAAATTAAAAAAAATATATATATTTTTAAACCGAAAATACCTACAGGTTTGTACGGAACCCTCGGTGCGCGAGTCCGACTCGTACTTGGCTGGTTTTTCTCTAGAGGATAAAGTAAATTGAATTTAGAACATCGTGTGCACTAAGTTTGTAAATTCAAAACATCATTAAAACCTATTTACTTCTACCTCCATGGTGCCGAATTTATCATACAACCTTTTTCTAATTTGTTAAAAACTCAGACTCGGAACCTTATTGGTGTACTTTTTAGGGTTCCGTTGCCAAATGGCAAAAAACGGAACCCTTATAGATTCGTCATGTCTGTCTGTCCGTCTGTCTGTCTGTCTGTCTGTCCGTCCGTATGTCACAGCCACTTTTCTCCGAAACTATAAGAGCTACGCTGTTGAAACTTGGTAAGTAGATGTATTCTGTAAACCGCATCAAGATTTTTACACTTAAATAGAAAAAAAACAATAAATTTTGGGGTTCCCCATACATAGAACTGAAACTCAAAAATTTTTTTTTCATCAAACCCATACGTGTGGGGTATCTATGAATAGGTCTTTAAAATGGTATTGAGGTTTCTAATATTATTTTTTTCTAAACTGAATAGTTTGCGCGAGAGACGCTTCCAAAGTGGTAAAATGTGTGTCCCCCCCCCCCCCCCGTAACTTCTAAAATAAGAGAATGATAAAACTTAAAAAAATATATGATGTAAATTACCATATAATCTACCACCGAAAATTGGTTTGAACGAGATCGAGCAAGTAGTTTTTTTTTAAAACATCCTAAATCGTAAACCGCAATTTACCGTTCATTCAATCAGCTGAAATATAAAAATTAAAAAAAAACATTTATTTTCATAACCATAAACCTAGAAATAAACCGAGAATACCTACAGGTTTGTACGGAACCCTCGGTGCGCGAGTCCGACTCGCACTTGGCCGGTTTTTTCAAAACTACCGTCAAAATACAGTTTTAAAGGGTGTTAAAGTTTTTATACAAACAAGCGCGAATGAAGCTGCTGGCAAAGTGCTAGTTTCAGTATAAATAACTTATCCCAATAATACGGAATTATAGAGAACAAAATTAATAAAAACTAAAAACCTTTTATAAGTCTGGATATAACAAAGTTCCTAGGTTTAATAGTCGAAATTTTAATAACCAATACGTCCCATTAAATAAAAATTGAGTCATCAAAATTCAGATTCGAAAGTGACAACCCTAGCAAAAACAGTTAATTTGGAATAACTTCTAGATTCCACGCAATTAGGATGTGTTATTTTTGTGGTATGTAGGGAAGATAAAGAGTATAATTTTAGTATAAATAACTTTTCCAAATACGATGGAATTACCGAGAAAAAAAATAAAAACGAAAAACAAAAAACCTCGTATAAGTCTGAATCTAATGAAGTTCTGAGATTTATTTTTACTATAAAATATGCAGAATAAAAAACGCCGTCGATGTTTCTAAGGTCACAATTGCGTATCATATTTAGTTTCAGAGATATGATTTTTTTTTCTAAATACCCGGTTGAAAAAAAGACGATTTTCAAAAAATTCTATCTCAAAAACTAAACATACTGGTGAAATGGGGATACGAAATATTGCATTCAAATAACTTAAACTATCAGTTTTTTATATAAAAAAGCAATGTCCGAAAAATGGTCTTCATAAAACACTGTGCGACGTCCATACGGACCATAGTAATAAGATCAAGAATAAGATTGAAAATCGAACAAATCGATAAAACAGTATTCGATTTTCGAAGTGCTTAGATGCACTCTGTTGGATTCTTAATCGTCGGTCCTACAGTTGAAAATCCAGTGAGCGAAAGAATTACGCCGTGATTTTATGACGTCCTTACGAACGTCGACTAGCTAACTACCTTTGATTATAATTATGTATTAGCTAACAGGCCGGGGGCTATCAATGAAATGAATGAATGTGAATAAGAAAAATTACATAGTTAGGTACAAATGTTTACTACTTTCTGGATGTTCTACGCACCAAGACACGCTTATCCTTATCTATGGCCAGACAGCGTCAGCACACAATAATTTACAATAATAGTAGCGATATTAAACTATACAAGGCCTTATTCATTGCGTCATAAAGAAGTAAATAATTATGAGTTGGTATATTTATAGGGGTATTCTGCGGAACCGATGCCGAAAATAATTTCAGGGTAACCCGAGAAATACAAATTTCTTAAGTTTTTTGCAAATTCGTCGTCAGTGTCAGGTTATATGTTGAATCAAATACATATAATTCGAGACCGTTACACGTACCTATGTATTTCTCGTTACAGATTGATAATCATTTTAATCATCAATACCACCCTCTACCTTCATTTAATTCGATTGGATATAGTCATTTAATCGAATGAAATGAACTTTTCTCATGAACAATTTCGGGCTACCTTGGAACTTTCACCTAGGGTAGTTAAAACTGTATGTAGTTTAACACTTTATGTTGCTGACTGTCTAAGATATACATACATATTTTACGTTAAAACAAAAAAAAACGCGCGAACGAATTTGCGGGCAGAAACTAGTTAGAAATAAACTGCGTATATATTTACATAATTTTATGTACTTATAGTAGGTAATTTTAATGTTGTGTAACATGATATAATAACATTGTCCTATTATTTACATAAACGGAAAATGAGATGGAGGACGTTGTTATATATACAATGGAAAAACCTTATCCGGTGATTGCATTTCTTATCAAAAGATTATTCACCACTCAGTTTATTTACTGTGAAATATTTATTCCCAGTGTAAGACTTAACAATTATTTATGAGGGTATTGTATAACACACACAGGTTACACTACTTTTAATATTTTAATGTTACCTCTTTTGGCAACTTAACCAAGTCCTTGAACAGACAAGCAGTTGCCAAATTACGACAATGTTTTAAATTGCTGAATTAAAACGACAAAAACCAATCGCAGGACTTCAATGAGAATTAACAACGATTTAAATCACCCTGTCTTCCTGAAATAGGGCTCTTATACAACTCAAGGTTTTATGATCATACCTGTCTGATGAAGGTGATGGGCTGCTGCCCCATAGCGTGCGCATCTCCGATGTTTGCCTTGATCACCTTCTTGAAAGGCTTCTGGGCTCCCTGGCGACAAACAACAAGAAATAAAGAACACGCCTTACTTCAAACAGTCGGCGACACAGCTGCGAGTCTAAAAAGGCCACTTTGGCAGAATCATAATAGGATAATAAGAATAATATTATAAATCGTAAAATGGCATATGGTCACAAATTGACAACCCATAATGACAGTTCATTCTGAACTGAATTGAGTATGATTGTGCTAATATGTGTCATCATTTCACGTAAATTACAGGAATTGCTAATGAATTGCTGGGAATTCAGAATATGAATTGCTTAATGTGGCCTTTTTAGACCCTCTGATCTAACAGTTAATGAAAGAGGGGATTAACTGTTTCTGATGTCCTTTCATACTGTGGAAATATGTTGGATAGCAATATAATACGAAGTTTATAGAGGTAGCCTAGTTTTCTCCACTTTGTAAGAAAGTCTTCTCACACCAGTACCATATCAATCATCATGATGTCAGTAGTGATAAATTATGTAGCGACACAATGTGACAATGATGACTTTTACGTCTTTTGTTAGTGGTTACAGTGTATATGTTTGCGGCACTATAATGAATCCGGATTAGAAACGACCTCTACTTCTGCTGTCTACACTCAATATACCTAACCATACACATAACGTAATCTACATTAAATGACTGCTATAATTTAATGTAGGACACTATGACGCATATTCAAGGACAATGTACAAGCATCAACCTAACTGTAATATGACTACAGAAAACTTATCTTTATTAAAATCTAGTGTTCAATCAAGATCAACTGCGCGGGAGTCTGCAGCTGACCTAACAAAAACAGGGTCGGACAAGAAGCGGGACTGGTTTTTCTTGTGGTAAATATCGACCCACTGAAAGTTATGTAAGACGGGTGTGACCTTTCAACGCGTAGGGCATTGCATTTAATACAGCTTTGTGATACTGACAGCGGTATGAAGTGTAATATTGTATTTATGAAATACCATTTTACTACGTGAGGTGACAGGTAAGTAGATACGGGTAAATCAGTATTATCTGAGAACTAACTTGCATGTGTGGGTATTTTCTGAGAACTAACTAACAAAGTACTGCACTGCAGACTGTATTTCAAAGTAAGAATAACACGTGTAAAAGGTTTAGTATTCCTCATCCACATTCCAAATGAACAGGAGTCATCATAATCATTTGTTCTTTCAGCTAGGACACAGGCCTCCTCTCGGGAAGAGGAAATGGCGCCGTAATCTACCACACGGGCCCAGTGCGGGTCGGTAGATGTCACATATCTTCGTATTTTTTGTTCTAGGAGATGCCAGTTTCCTCATGATGTTCTCCTTCACCGTTATGAGAGCAGTGTTGATGATATTATTTACACAAAGTAAAGCAACTCGGTAAGTCGGGGCACCACTGCTCTGCTCGAACAGGAGTAGGTCCCATAAAGGCTAATAAAGCCAGTAAGCTGTAACCCTGTGAGTTGTGACTAGAGCTCAAAACTATGCTGGAACCCGCACCGAACCAGCGGCCGTTGCATATTCTTGGCGGTGTGCTTGAAGCGAACTGACATCTTTCCACCTAACTTTAGGGATTGTCACTATTGGCATCTAACTTCCCCTAAGTTTTCATTTCATGGCGAGACTCTTTCGTAATAGATTCGCTATCCAGGCTAGTACCCCTTATTATAATAGCTTCAATACGATCGAATTAATAATATTATGCACATGAAAATGCGATAACCGGAGTGGGCTCATCTACTCACTTGAACACGAGTGTTATGTGGAGGTAAATATCTGTCAGCGACAAGGCAATACACACAAGTAGTTATTTATCAGTCAAACATTATTCACAATAAAGTATGCTTGTTGTTTAACAATGCTAACAAGGTTTTAGGTTTGGCTAAGAACTACGCGGAATAATAGGTTTTTACCCGAAATCGCTCATTTTAGTTGACAAAATTGTCGACAGCACTTTGAGATAACACGTAAAACACTAGGCTGTAGGTAGTCTACGTGATATTTTCATTGTCAAGGAATAACTGCCAAGAGCGATTCCTAAAATATACCACGATTGATTCATGCACTGAAAGAATTTTTTCCGCCAGTGTTATTCTACCTAAATGGACTTAAACTTAAAAACCACAATACTAATAATCGAATAAACTTTATTTTTCCTATTAGGATTGCTTAATTAACTTCAATATTTCCGCTTGTTAAAAGTACCTTTTCAGTTTTCATCACTGTTAATGTTGGCACATATGTTTAAAGTTATTTTAAACGATGTAATGGTGACTTCATTTAGACCTTATTCGAAAGAATTAAGGTTTACTTTTTCAGTTCCGTTTGGCATTGCATGTGCAATTGTGCACACAATATAGTACCAACTTGTAATATTAACGTGCCTATTTACAATGGCGGTTGGGCCTTGAGTGTCACAATTACAATTAACAAGTTTGCACAGTACGTACCTACATTATCTAGTAATTATTTACTGAGCAACATTTGAACAATGAATTATGAAAAAATCTAGTCATAACTTGTTGGTTGGAAGGTAGGTTGTGTAAAATTACTTGTATTTTACTGATAATGGTTTATGATGACATGACAGCAATAACAGACAGTAAATAATCGAACGATATTAAACAAAACGTGAGTTTCTTATCGTCATACGTCGTACTTACTTTGTACTTTTAAATATGTTTCGTACAAAAACATCTAACCACAACTCTGAACAGAGCTAAAAATATTAATAAAACATTATTAAGAGCTTACAGATCATAAAGTTCGTAATCGTATCCTCTTCAGTACAAGAGACCCGAGATCACAATGTTAATTTAAATAACTCATTGAACCGATAGAGAGTACAGACAGCGAGAAACTTGTAACTCTCAAACTATTCCAATTCCCGAATTCTTACAAGAAACATAAAAATCAAAGAACAGAACGCCGTTAGCACCACTGATTGCACATTCCTGCATTCTCTGAATAGACTCCTGCGCGCAAGACCTATTTTAAGGACATTCGCCTACAGCGCAGGATCGTTTACATCACACTTCCGGCACTTTGAGCTCATGTACTCTGTACTCTCGACCATGCTTTTCACAACACGGGGCCAATATATTAAACTCTTAGTACTTGAAAGTGTTATCCTGTTCCTATCCCCTTCTTTTAACGTCATTCGGGCTTTAAAGTTGGTTGGTTGGAACCTTGGAAGAGCAGCGGAACAGTTGCGACTTACGAGATGTAGGTCGTAGGTTCTAACCCAGACAGCCGCTTTACTTCGTGTTAATTACTTTCATCATGATGGCTTTAAAAAACGGTAATGGAAAACGTCATAACTAGAACCAGAAATCCCACGACATGTATCATCTACCAACCCGCACTGGGCCCGCCTGATGCATTACGGCCCACTTCCTCTCACAGAGAAGTGGCCTACGTCCCAGCAGTGGGAACTTTATACGCTGATTATATTATGCTATGGGCTGTAAGTTCAACATCGGCCTTTTGTTTTATGACCCATAGGCTTTCACGGCTTCTCCAATATTTTTTGCTTTGGACGACAGGTCTACTCAATCTGTGTGGTTCCTCAAAATAACATTTCAGACACAAATCCACATGATCTTCATAATATGATCTGACCAAGATTATGTACGGACTTTAAAAGAGACTGTGGCCTCTGACTTTGTTTCAGCCTTTATCCTCAGATTAGTCAGATAGGAAACGCCAACGTCACCTAGTTTTAAAAACATGATTGACGTGTAAAAGAGTTTGTCCAAACCTACATACAGAAATAAAATCATTTATCATTTAGCATTGCCGGTGATGTAGATAGCTGCTAAAGATAAGCCATAAACAGTCTTAACCAGTGTCCCAAATCGACGCAAAAGATTTAGAATCACCTTCCAGTCGTAACCACGACCTTGACAGACCTTGACCGAGTGCTCTCAGCTACCCAGTCTATGTCAGTGTTACGACAAGGTGTTACGTATGTGCAACATTTGATACCACTGCTACCAGGTGACCGCACAATGTTCACACTCGGTTAACGAGAGAAACCGTATTGCGGACAGTCGCGACGAATGCGAAGATTGGCCTTGATCATGATTGGATTGAATTGAAACCTTAGTTGTTTATGTATATGAGAAAGAATACCTACAAGACTTTCATATTGGGAAAACAGATCCTCTCATTCTTGTAGTGTTTTTTTTGAAATTTTACTGTAAGGTAAGTACTCATAAATTGATCTAGATACGTCCATCGTGAAATACATATGTACAGAATATGACTTGAAACCACGAAATAAAAGGACTCCGATAGTATTGGATATTGCATCTTGCAGCTGAATCAACAAGACTGCTATCAAGCCTAGTTACAGCTACCTAGGTAGTCGGAATTCAGAATGTTTCCTAAACGAAACTGAAAACAGTGGAAATCTTGCAATGGCGTAAAATCGTTATGAATATGCATATTATTTAGTGGCGCAGTGTGTAGGTGCCTACATATTATGTGGAACGACAATAGAGCAACACGTCCGCCGGTGGTCCGCATTGCTCTATGGGAACGACCGGCGGGCATGCAATAATTTAAAATAGCTATACATCACACTGCGGTTTTTAACATGCACGTGTGCAGTATGCAGTTATTTCGCTTCTAGGACATGTAATCAAAAAAAAAACCGGCCAAGTGCGAGTCGGACTCGCGCACCGAGGGTTCCGTACAAACCTGTAGGTATTTTCGGTTTAAAAATATATATATTTTTTAATTTTTATATTTCAGTTGATTGAATGTAAGGTAAATTGCGGTTTACGATTTATGACGTTTTAAAAAAAAACTACTCACTCGATCTCGTTCAAACCAATTTTCGTTGGTAGTTTGCATGGTAATGTACATCATATATTTTTTTTAGTTTTGTCATTCTCTTATTTTAGAAGTTACGGGGGGGGGGACACACATTTTACCACTTTGGAAGTGTCTCTCGCGCAAACTATTCAGTTTAGGAAAAAATGATAATAGAAACCTCATTACCATTTTTGAAGACCTATTCATAGATACCCCACACGTATGGGTTTGATGAAAAAAAACATTTTTGAGTTTCAGTTCTATGTATGGGGAACCCCAAAATTTATGGTTTTTTTTCTATTTTAGTGTGAAAATCTTAATGCGGTTCACAGAATACACCTACTTACCAAGTTTCAACAGCATAGCTCTTATAGTTTCAGAATAAAATGGCTGTGACATACGGACGGACAGACAGACAGACAGACAGACAGACAGACAGACATGACGAATCTATAAGGGTTCCGTTTTTTGCCATTTGGCAACGGAACCCTAAAAAAGTAAATGGCCCAGTAGTTAGGTAACATGAATTTCCAGACACTTTACTGATCAAATTGATATTGATGCTACCAATAATTCTCAAGATTCCATGGCTCTTGGTTATTTGAAAACTAAAAACCTCTCAACCACTGATCATCACCCGGTGCTACGAAAACTGATCGCACATTATGGTTTCCTTTGACCATTGGACAGAAAAACACAATCAACATCATCTTCATCAATACAACCAAAAGACGTCCACTGGCGGACATAGCCTCCCCCCCCCAGGCGTCGCCACATCGGCCGGACATTTGCTTCTCGGATCCACCTCCACCATATTCCTGCGGGCTTCACAAGGTCATCGGTCCAAAGACGCAGTGGTGTTACGTAAATCTCGTAATGTTTGAAGTTAATTTGGCCGAACTTCAACCTAGTAATGTCCGCAGTCTACGCCAGTTATGAATTAGTCACAACTTGTTATTTATGTGGCGAGACAGGAAACTTTTTCATTACGTACGTTACACCGCGCCGTCCTGTCACAGTGATGCAGCTAATAATTTATGGAGAACATCTGCTAGGTTGTTCTTCATTTATTATTATTACAATGTTTCATTGTTTGACGTTATATTACCCAAGTTAGCTAACTCTGAATCATTACGTAATGTGGTAAACTGATCACTAGGGCTCGGCTAGTGTACAGTTTAAAAACATAACACTTCTTTTGGGATTGTACACAGTCAGATGGATTAGAATTCTCAAAGAAGGTTGTGTCTAAGGGGGCGTCCATTAATTACGTGAGAATTTTTGAGAATTTTTCGACACCCCCCCCTCCCCCCGTGGTGAGATATCGTAAGATTTTCCTCAACTCCCCCCCCCCCCCCTAAACGCACGCGAGATTCTTCAAACCTTCTATTTGGGCTGTAAACGTTTTGTATTATACAGAAAAAAAAACAAAAATGAAAATTTTCTTAGACCAAGAATAATTTCATAACTCAAGAATTTATTCTCTTGACTCAACATCATTTTCTTCAAAATGGTATTCTTGGTTCAAGATTTTGGCTCTTGAGTCAATTTATTTTTTTTATCAGATTTGGCCATATTTTATGGTAGAAATAATTTTTCACGAATTTTTACACCGACTTCTGCGAGAAAAATAATGAGGATCAATTCGACAAAAGGATATAGCAATTTTGGATACTACATCGAATACAATATAAATATCTGAGTTCATTTCTTTTTGAATCACTCAAATCCATCGAGAAATTACGAAGTTATTAAACTTTAAAAAAAGGGAGTTTTAAAACGCACGCCGCGCGCTCGAAACTGCTGATGACGTCACGAGGCTCGATCGCCCGCCACGCGCGCACTGCTTTGTTATGATTTGCGGAGTTTGGTCGTTGTTTCTTGTTTATTTATGTTTTATAGATATTGGTAGATAGGAAACATGGAAGTCGAATTTACCCAAGGCCCAATCGGACAATCTCGCGAAGATTGATTCGTTTATGGTTGAAAAGGAAAAAAAAAAACAATTTATTCCAGTGCACAGGTAGCAAGGGCGGATCCAGCTTTAGTGCCAGGGGGGGGTCACATAGTCGTGGTCAAGTCACAAGAAGTTATAATTTAATTTTCTTCTTCTTCTTCTTGGCGTATCGATAGCAATCTAAATAGAGTTAGCCCAGAATTTGGCTACGAGCTTAGCATTTTCAGTAGCGTCCATCAACTCCTGTGGCGTGCAAACAACAGGACATGCTGGACAAGATATCAAGTGCCTCATCGTTTGTGGGATAGCACCACTTTTACAAGGCTGAGTCATCTATAAATCTCCACCTGTACAGGTTTTCTTTACTGTGGCCTACCTGAGTCCGGAGTCTATTTAAAGACTTCCATGAAAGCCAAGGCAATTCGTGTCCAGTTGCGAGATGTTCGCCTTGTTGCCACAGGTCTAGTCTTTCCTTAGACTGTTCGCCAGTAAGCGGGAGAACACACTTCAGAAAGCTGTTGTGGCTTTTCAGTCTTTGTGACACGAGGATTTTGTCGTGCATAGGGGGTCGTGTGTCAGAAACCATCTTGGCTCTTTCAGTTGAGCTTGCCACTGCTCTGCGGATTTTTGGTGGTGCTATTCCAGGCAATGGATATAGCATTTGCACCGGGGTCGGTTTGAGGCACCCGGTAATGTTCCGGCACGTTTCATTCAGAGCTGTATACACTAACTTTGCATGGGCTGAACGACTCCACACAGCGCAGGTGAATTCACCTGCAGAAAAAGATAGCGCCAGCCCAGTAGTCTGCAAAACGTCAGGCGAAGCACCGCACTCTGACAAGTCGCTGTAGGAGATTGTTGCGAGAGTTCTGCTTGATGTTCTTGCAGTTTTTGTTGAATGTTAAAGACCTATCCAGAGTAACGCCAAGATATTTTGGGGAGTTGCTGTGCTCAATGGGCACCCCACCCCAAACTCTGTTAAGTTTGCGACCCGTTTCTCTGTTGCGAAGATGGAATACGCAAGACTGCGTTTTGCTCGGATTTGGTTTCAGAGAGTTTGCGTGGTAGTATGACGTTAAGTCACTAACAGCTTCTGACAAGTGAACCTCGGCGTTTTCAAAGGTGTTGGCCTGAGACGTGAGGGCAAGATCGTCTGCACAGAGGAAGTGGAACGTATTTGGGCTCGATGGTTGGTCGTTCGTTTAAATATTAAAGAGGAGCGGTGCCAAGACACTACCTGGCGGTAGGCCGTTTTAAAATTTAATTGAAATATAATAAATTTAATTTTTATATTACATAAAAGTGAAAAGTAGGTATTTTGTTAATGTATGTATAGTCTGGCAAAAACGGGTAGAAACGGCAACTAAAAGGGCATTGACCAACTTCTATGGGACTTTGGCCACTTATAAACAAACAGTTCAGCTAATAATATATGATTGATTTAATAGTTCTTATCAGTAAGAACGCCAATATAAACCTAGTTTTTATATCAAGATTTATATTTAGATAATTTTTAACATTTTATTAAAATTGTTTATGCTTATGAAAAACCTTCCTTTAGATGTGCCAAGTTCATCAGGCTGAACCTTGGTCCATGAAAGTGCCGGGGTCATCAGAGAATCGGAATCCATTTAGAAACAGCCAAAGTAATCGCAATAAAACTTACAAAACAGCACTCACGATGCAAAAAAAAAAAGTGAATGAAGTTATCATTCACTTTGTTTTTTTTTTTGCACTCGTCATTTTGACAATTAACACAACGTTTTTAAAACACTGTGTGCCAAATATTAAAAAAAAGATAATTGTATCGATACATATGGAATCGATTATTGTTTTATAAGTTCTTCAGGTATAATGCACTCTTCAATTCATCATTTTTAACTCTTTAATTATTTATATCGTATAATATTGTATTTTTTAATTATATGATTAAATGAAACCTGCGTTAAATACAGTGGAGAGATTACCACTTTAAATCGATTTGAATTTATTGTTTATGCAGTTTTTTGGCAACACTGAAGTCATCATAAAAAATACCAAAAAAAAAATGATTTTTTACAATGCTTATTCATACAAAGTTATTAGCATCAGATATTTACTAAAATAGAATTAAAATTATTGATCGAAAAGCTGCTATACAAAAATGTAATTTCATTTTTGTAAAGCAGCGTGTTTAAAAATGGCCAAGTTTGGACAATTCCCTTTGTTTGGGAGTTCGTCACTGTTCTTTTCGATGCGTTCGTTCCCGAATAATGCATTTTTATACAAAATATTAATCTATATATATAAAAGAAAGTCGTGTTAGTTACTTCACTTATAACTCAAGAACGGCTGAACCGATTTAGCTGAAAATTGGCAGGGAGGTAGTTTAGAGCCAGGAGAAGGACATAGGATACTTTTTATCCCGTTTTTTTTTTTTTTTTTTTTTTCCCCTTTTTACGACCGCGTTCCCGTGAGACGTCACATAAAACGTCAAAGAGAATACAAGTCACTATAAAACGTGGTACTATGACAAAAACGTTGCCTTCGAAGTACCAGGTTATCATAACTTGACAGGAGCTTACCAAACAAAGGAGTGTCAGCTAGAAAACGCTTTATGCCTTCGAAGTACCAGGTCATCATAACTGGGTAGGAGCTAACCTAACATATGAGTGTCAGCTAGAAAACGCTTACCAGATCACCACCGCGTACCAGGTTGTCAAACTTGGTACGTTTATAACAACATTTATTGAATCTGAGGCGATACGAAGTTCGCTGGGTCAACTAATTATCTATACTAATATTATAAAGCTGAAGAGTTTGTTTGTTTGATTGAACGCGCTAATCTCCGAATCGAATCCGGTCCGAATTGAAAAATTCTTTTTGTGTTAGGTAGCCTATTTATCGAGGGAGGCTATAGGCTATATAACATCACGCTACACCTCAGAGGAGCGGAACAGTAATGAAAAATGTTGCAAAAACGGGGAAAATTTATTCCTTCTGAGAGTTTCCGTTGCGTGCGCTGCGTAAACGGTTAAAGTAACGCAAAAATCATGTATGACGGGATTGTTATTTTTAAAAAGTTCAAAAAAAAAGTCCCAAGAGCATATGTCTATCTTTTAAGGTTGACTCACTATAACTCAAGGAGCGAAAATGGACGAAAACTAGCAGGCAAATCGATGCGACGGGAAGGGTAAGGGGAGCAAAAATTTGACGCGGACGAAGTCGCGGGCAGAAGCTAGTTTATAATAAAATTGATAAAATATTGGTGCCGATTCTGTTGTACACGAACTAAACTAACTAAACTACCTCTAAAATTCCTTACTTTTGGCTATGAGAATTGTAACGCTATTCTGCAAGAAAAAATCTCTAAATTTAAAAATTATTTTGACACGACTAAAATTGAATTTGACAATCGCGAATCAACGTGGTATTTTTTTTTCTTTTGGCTTCGCAACGTAGTACTTGTGTGCGCTACGCAATGAATTTTTTGAGATATGAAGGCGCGCGCAAGGGGGTAGCCTGGACGTGTTTTATATGGAATTTTTCAACTAGCTTCTGCCCGCGACTTCGTCCGCGTCAAATTTTTGCTCCCCTTACCCTTCCCGTCGCATCGATTTGCCTGCTAGTTTTCGTCCATTTTCGCTCCTTGAGTTATAGTGAGTCAACCTTAAAAGATAGACATATGCTCTTGGGACTTTTTTTTTGAACTTTTTAAAAATAACAATCCCGTCATACATGATTTTTGCGTTACTTTAACCGTTTACGCAGCGCACGCAACGGAAACTCTCAGAAGGAATAAATTTTCCCCGTTTTTGCAACATTTTTCATTACTGTTCCGCTCCTCTGAGGTGTAGCGTGATGTTATATAGCCTATAGCCTCCCTCGATAAATAGGCTACCTAACACAAAAAGAATTTTTCAATTCGGACCGGATTCGATTCGGAGATTAGCGCGTTCAATCAAACAAACAAACTCTTCAGCTTTATAATATTAGTATAGATAATTAGTTGACCCAGCGAACTTCGTATCGCCTCAGATTCAATAAATGTTGTTATAAACGTACCAAGTTTGACAACCTGGTACGCGGTGGTGATCTGGTAAGCGTTTTCTAGCTGACACTCATATGTTAGGTTAGCTCCTACCCAGTTATGATGACCTGGTACTTCGAAGGCATAAAGCGTTTTCTAGCTGACACTCCTTTGTTTGGTAAGCTCCTGTCAAGTTATGATAACCTGGTACTTCGAAGGCAACGTTTTTGTCATAGTACCACGTTTTATAGTGACTTGTATTCTCTTTGACGTTTTATGTGACGTCTCACGGGAACGCGGTCGTAAAAAGGGGAAAAAAAAAAAAAAAAAAAAAACGGGATAAAAAGTATCCTATGTCCTTCTCCTGGCTCTAAACTACCTCCCTGCCAATTTTCAGCTAAATCGGTTCAGCCGTTCTTGAGTTATAAGTGAAGTAACTAACACGACTTTCTTTTATATATAAATCGATGCGACGGGAAGGGTAAGGGGAGCAAAAATTTGACGCGGACGAAGTCGCGGGCAGAAGCTAGTTTATAATAAAATTGATAAAATATTGGTGCCGATTCTGTTGTACACGAACTAAACTAACTAAACTACCTCTAAAATTCCTTACTTTTGGCTATGAGAATTGTAACGCTATTCTGCAAGAAAAAATCTCTAAATTTAAAAATTATTTTGACACGACTAAAATTGAATTTGACAATCGCGAATCAACGTGGTATTTTTTTTTCTTTTGGCTTCGCAACGTAGTACTTGTGTGCGCTACGCAATGAATTTTTTGAGATATGAAGGCGCGCGCAAGGGGGTAGCCTGGACGTGTTTTATATGGAATTTTTCACTTTTTGTTTGAAAAATATAAAAAAAATATTACCCACGTGTTGAGATTTATATGTATAGGGGTTTAATAAAGGGGGTCGAAAATGTCATTATTTTTGCGATAGGAAACGCCATTTTCGAGATTTAAGCAAAAGAAAAGGAAAAAATACAGTCCTGTTTTTGCACGTGAAGGCGAGATGTTAGTTTGAATTTTAGTTCATGACAACTAGTTTTATTCCACACCTTTTTAATCGCGATTAAAAATAGTCAGACTTAGTTAAAATAAATTATTATAGTCAAAATTTTTGGTGAAAACCGGCAAACTCAGAATAGCAAAATTGTCATTTTCACTAAACTAATAACTCAGTGCAATCTTAGTGCTGTAAAACTAAAATATAGTTAAGTTGTCACTTTAGTCTATTTTAGAATAGGAAGTCGTCGTTTGACAGGAATAAACCAAATTTTAGTGATTTTTAGTTTAGTTTAGAGAATTTTGTAACAACAGAATCGGCACCATTGAAGGTATTTACATAAAATCGTGGTATTGTGACAAAAAATATATCCTTACTTAAAACCATTACCTATGTTTAACAATTTTAAATAATGGTCCACGGTGGACCCAGCCCAGGGGGGGGTCATGACCCCCATGACCCACCCCCTGGATCCGCCCTTGACAGGTAGGTACTACGTTTTAGAATGTTTTGATTTGGCAGGCAGGTACCTTTTTCGTGTTTCTACAATGTGTAGGCACCACCTCTCTACCTATTTTAAATAATATTTCTTTCTAGCTTCTGCCCGCGACTTCGTCCGCGTAAAATTTCCTGCTCCCCCAACCCATCCCGTCGCATCGAATCGCCTGCCCGTGCGAGGTCTTTGTATGCGTGACGTTTTTCTTTGTGCTTGGCTCCTAAGGGTCGTTGCGTGACCTTATATAATATATAGTCTATAGCCTTCCTCGATAAATGGGCTATGCAACACTAAACGTACAACTCTTCAGCTTTTACATGGGTGTGCTACGCAATGAATTTTTTGAAAGACCAAGGCGCGCGCAATGGACGTGTTTTATATGGAATTTTTCACATTTTCTTCGAAAAAAAAAAAAATATTACCCACGTGTTGAAATTTATATGTGAGGGGGCTACAAAGGGGGTCGAAAATTTCACTATTTTTGCGATAGGAAACGCCATTTTCGAGATATAAGCAAAAGAAAAGGAAAACAAAAATACAGTACTGTTTTTGCACATGAAGGCGAGGCACGTGAAGGCAAGGCGCGAGGCGCGCGCAATGGACGTATTTTATATGGAATTTTTCACATTTTCTTCGAAAAATAAAAAAAAATATTACCCACGTGTTGAAATTTATATGTGAGAGGGTTGCAAAGGGGGTTGCGATAGGAAACGCCATTTTCGAGATATGAGCAAAAGAAAAGGAAAACAAAAATACAGTACTGTTTAAAGCACGTGAAGGCGAGGCGTTCGTTGGTGTGAATTTTAGTTCATAACTACTAGTTTTAATCCACACCTTTTTTATCGCGATTAAAAATAGATTTAGTTAAAATAAATTATTATAGTCAAAATTTTTGAAATGCAGTATAAAGTACTTTTAGTTAAGGGGACATGGGGCGTCGCTCCTCATGAAAGTTCACCACTTCTTTTCTTTCTATTTTTTGGGTATTTTCGGACACAAAATAACAATTTGTCCGGTGTAGCAACACTTGTATTTTCGCATCGTGGCACGATACAATATTTTATGAAGACATTATTCGTTTAAATGTTCTGCGAGTCACGTAACTAAAGGTAGAAAGAACGTGCGTGGCGGTGCCGCGGACGCGAACGTGGAAAATGACGTCATCAACAAATTGTGCGTATTGGCGGGCGTTTTTGAAAATGCAAAATTAAAACCGCTCTAACTTCGTCATTTTTGGTCCAATTTTAATAATTCTTTCACTGAAATAATTGGTTTAGGTATGACTGTAATTCTACATATTTAACTAAAATCGTCGCTGATCCTCATTACGTGATATTTGCCAAGACCCCCGTCCCGACCCCCCCTCACCCCTAAGTGAGATTTAGAAAGATTTAGCTTGATCCTCTCCCCCCTAGAATATCTCACGTAATTAATGGACGCCCCTAAGTAATAACCACCGTACGGGACGATCGCAAGTAAAGCTACGCACGCCGCGGTCAGTCCGAGGATGGGTGACGATTCGTTACATACATAGACTCCTCCAAGCCTAGGAAAGCACGCTAAGCTGTTGGTCCTGGCTGGCATTGATGGGATCTTTAACAGTCTTTACAGGAATATCTGACAACCAGTCTTACCAATGGGTATTGTGTTTCCCAGTAACTAGGTTGTGGAAGTCAGATAGCCAGTCACTCCATGTAAAATACTGGTCGACCCTTATGTAGTTGGGTGATAGCTAGGCAGATGATTATGATGGATTAAAATTGTTTTGATGGAGCATTATTTTAAATACCACTCTAGATTACATCAGACTATAGATAGCCGAGTGGTAAGATAACGCACCAACACAATGACACTATCAGTTACAGTTCACTCTCATTAATATTATGTAATAGTGATTGCATTAGCTATTATCTCAACAACGTGCATTTAGATAATTATTTGTTTGCTGATAAGCCATGGTTTTATTATGGCATACAATTTTTCACAAGATGAGGAAGTTTCTTATGCTTAATTTTAGTTTAAAGATAACAAATCTAAGACATCTAGCATAATTTGGAGCCCAGACTGTCGGTTGTATGATATATTTTTGCAAATAATGAGTTTGGATTCATTTGTTCATGAATAGTGTATGTGTAAGGATATAACATGGGGCAAGGAGCTGAGCAGAGGGTTCTATTGAGTTACTGTATTAAAGGATATCCAACATCCGTCTTAGGTCCTATGTTGGAGTCAATTAGTCTCTACATCAGTATAGGAAGTATTATTTGAGTTTGGACAATATGGATAGCAATTTCTACACTGACACTTATTATAAGAAAAAATACCTAATTATAACATGTCACCAAGGGAAAAGAATTGTTAGGCACCTATATTCATACTGAAGTTAACAAGATTAAATAAACAAAAAATTTCAATTTCACACTTCTCAGTTTTATTTTTACCATTAGTAATGACCTTGGCAACTCCATATCACATGTGTATAAAACTATTTGAGTACCCATACAGTTCTTTTCTACTGATTTGTACTAAATATTTGACAATATTACAACATAACTGAATATCGCCTTGTGTACCATGACAATAAGATACACCCTATATAATTAGCTGTCGATGATAACCTCTTGTTCAACAAATAATTTTATTATGAACATTTAAATTAGTACTCATACATGGCCCTTCATAAACATTAATTAAGTCTAGTCTAGTTTCACATTCTACAGGCAGAGACAAAATGTTTGTTTGTTTTGAATTTAAAAATTAATGCTGGAAATACAGAATTTAAGATAATTTATAAAAAAATTACATTGACCTTATATTGGAAACTGCAAACAATTTTGTGATTTGAGTAACTTAGCATATTCATAAATTGATTGTTTTAAATTGTAACATTACCAGGATTTATCTTCCACAATATTATTACCATAGAGTTAGAGTCAAATGTATGAATATTTTAGCATCATTAGCAACAAGCCGTGGTTAGTAATTAGTTAGATGAGTATGATTCACACAATGTGATGGACAGTTACTGTAGTGTGAGTGTTTTCCTAGGATACCAAGCAAGATTTCAACTCAATTTTAATGTTGTATAAGTTAACATATTAGCAGTAAGAATGGGTACTCTGCTCATGCTCTAGTAACCTTGAAATCGCATTTTTAAAATTCAGTTTGCTAAAAATATGAAAGAACTTTCACTGTAGGTGATTGCTAAAATCAATATTTTTATTTACGTCAAAACAATTGACAGCAGCTTTTGGGATAGAAATAATAATTGAGTGGGCTATGGTTAATCAAACAAACATTTAGTAAACCGGTTCGACGATCGTTTTAAGCTTATTAAAATGAAAATTATATATAAAATAATATTACGGAAGAAATAAATACCTTCTCAAGCTCCTTTTCGAGTTCAGCGGCGCGGGTGACAAGAGGACCACGTACAGCATATTCCAATGTTTTAATGTTGGGATTTAAAGTTTCTAATGTGAGGGTTTTCCTCTGTGACGCCATGGTCCGGACGCTCGTGTGGTTTGTGCGCGGGTGTGCCGAAACTGCCTCGCCTAATGTTAACTCCGACCGCACCGCTGCGCCGGACAGAACGCGACTAGCGCGGCTTATCAACTTTATCTGCGACATGGTCGGTAATCAATCGAACTACTTTATACACGTCACCGTGGTTGCGCACCGCACAGAAATCGCGAAACACGCCGATTAATATCTCAGGATTAAATTATGAATATCAAAAAATTAGAGAACACATCACAACTCACAAACGTTGCACGAAAACTGGTTAGCGTGAAGTTCGTCGCTCTTATTTATCGACTGGTTCGATCGATACTGCGTGAGCTAAACGACAATTTATAAACAAAGATGTGAGTTCCACTGAAAAGCGAATCCGATACTGATTGTGATTAGCTACTATACAATTATACGGCGTTTATACGATACTGACTGGACTGACGACTTGAGTACGTACACTAGCTTCGATGACCCCTCCGTAGGTTATCTTAATTATCAACCCGTTATCTGTTATCATAACACAACAAGTAAATAACTAAGAATACGAAAGCATTTGATTACTTCCAAAACTGAATTACTAAGTAATAGTATGCTATTTAATTATGTTCTCAACCGAAAACTACAAACTAAACTACATACACTATTCCTACAATAAAAGTATTAGATAATCAACGTTACGTAAATAATTTAAAACATAACTAGCTTTAGATGTACCTATGTATGTTATCTAACAATGTAAATATTAAGGAATCTCGCCAATCGCAAATATCGCAAGGTGTATCATATATGTGTGTGTGTGCTGAGGAAAAGTGTTGCCAGCCCCAGTGGCCAGTGAGCGTTGAATATTGTAGACAGTGAGGGAGATAGTACCAGATTAAATGATTCTAATCTATGACCAGACTGACGCGTCGTCGCTTCGCCAACTCGCCAGGCCACAGCACAGAATAGACATTTTTTTTTTTTAAATTGATATCAAGCACCCTACGCTTTTTTCCATAATTTTTTAGTTTTTAGTTTGGTTTTGTAAGGATGCGTGTTTCTATTTTTTAGTGTGTTTCGAAGTTTCTGACGTATGTCAGGGTAGTTTTCATATTTTGTGACGTATGTCAGCGTAGTTTTCGAAGTCAGTTTTTTTTGCTATTCTGGTAGCCCCGGCAAGGATAATGGAACAAATTTATAAAATTATTGTATTGTCATCGGTCCTTGTTAAGTATGCCAAATTTCGAGTTAATCCGACGTTTTGACGAGGGTCAAAATCATGTTCAAAGTTTCCGTTACATATACGTATGAAGCTAATAAAAGCGTGTTAAAATAGTACTGAGTCGCCTTCAGTCTGGTAAAGGTCTAACCGCACAAACCCGTGCCATTAATTAATAAAACTCAAGGTATTTTTGTTTTGTTTTATGTCGTCCCAGTGGTTAGGGATGGGAAAGTACCAATGCGTCTTTTCAATCAATAAATGTACTTTCTGAATGTATTTTGGACATAGCTGATATACATCAACAGCCTATAATATTCCCACTGCTGGGACACAGGCGTCTTCTAGGTGAAAGGGACCGGGCCATAATCCACCACGTGGTAGATGTCACATGTATTCGAATTTTTGGTTCTAAGACATGCAGGCATTCCTCACGATGGTTTCCTTCACAGATTGAGAACAGTGGTGATGAAGTAATTTATATAAAGTACAGCTTGGCAAAAAAGAGTCTGGAAAAAATGAGGGCGCCTGCTTAGCAGGTATGGCCACCCTGTATACTAAGGACTAAGTGATAAGATATAGCTTGGCAAAAAAGAGTCTGTCGTGGTAACCATTGGAACTAAAATATATTTTTGGTGGCAGCACTGCTTTGTTTATCATCAATAAGTAGCTAATCTGTCATTGCGTTATGTTCCCAGTTGTATTTTACTTATTTCTAATTAACTATCAATTATTAATGCTTTTGTAAATATAAAAAATTAATAAAACAATAAGGAGTAGTGGTGTGAGCTATGATATACCAAGTTTTCGTAAAAAATTTGGCGGAATCTGAAGCGGTACAAATTTTGTTTCCGATTGACAATGTTTTCGAAAGAACTGCCGACACAACAGGTATTTATCCAAGAAATTTATCTTTTAGTCAATGCCAGTCATTGTTTTTCCTTTCTAATACTAAGTTTTATCGGTATTATAAGTTTCAAGGCATTTTATTGTTTTATTTACTAATAGATTATATTATTGAGGTTAAGTTTTCTAGTTTGACAAATCGCGTGTACGTTGACTCTTGATGTTTGATACTTGAAATTGAAAAATGTACCTACATGGAATTAATATGATTGTCTTTATATTTTTAACCGACTTCAAAAAAAGGAGGAGGTTATCAATTCGACTGTATTTTTTTCCATTTTGGTTCCATTTGGACAATGGGGTCCATGTGAAAACCATATAAGTCTTAAATTTGCATTATGTATTTGCGCGACAAATGAACGAATAACGCGATTAGATTATTTTCAAGGTAAATCTCACAGTACAATTAGAGAAATTGTTATTGAAGGTGAAAAAAATTAAGGATTTTTTCTACACCTGGAGAAACACCAAAACAGTTTGCGGAAGAAAGAATAAGACGATTTTGATCTGTGTGCAATTAGACAAAAAGTTCAACACAATAAAGAAACAGGCAAGTATTTTTTTTTTTTTGTTAATGCTATTATCGCATACCACAGTAAAAAAAGTATAATTTATGTTTATTATTTTGCAGTTGCCTATTGCCACGTAATATATTACCTATAGTTTGAGGAGACTTGGGTTATAATGGGAGCCGTAAACGTCTAAGAAAGATTTTTACACTATTCAGATTTCATAAATAAGAAATGTAAAACTGACACATCACTGTTAATGGAAAAAATCTATCATAGCACCGAAAAGGAATACACGAATTATGTTATGTCACGTTTTTCTTTTTAAATAAAATCTAAATTTTTGCGTGTTATTTCATTTTTATTGTCGTGTGAATAGTGATAATGTTATGTACCCCACATAGACCTGATGCCTTCATTAGTCAACTGTTCAAGTTTATTCGATATTGCCCGTACCTTTCGAATGCGACATGTCATAGGTACTCTCTGACTTCCGATTAGTTTCCGACAGTAAGCAGCTGTAAGTCGCCTACTTGTCGACTATAAACTGTCAGCAGTAACAGGATTCGTTCAGGCCCTGGCATATAGGAAACTGGGAACACGGGTGAGTTTTAGTCAGCAAAAGTCTGACACGCCCTCCTGCACCACCCAGAGTGGGAGACGTCATTTGATGATTTCCCAACCAAAACAAAAGGTTTTTATTACAGTGCCCTTCGAGTCCAGTTTAACAATGCGTTCAGGATGTTGTTGGGTCTGCCCCGTTACTGCAGCGCCTCGACAATGTTTGCGGAGGCACGCGTATACTGTTTTTATGCGACAATGCGCAAGAGAGGCACCTCGTTGTTTCGGCGTGTGCAGGGGAGCTCTAACACCCGTATTTATAAAGAAGTAATTACTTGTTGCTAAGTAATTTCTTAATTAAGTCATTACTTATGGTTAGAATTCTTAAATACAAAATCGTTCAGTATCATTCATGTCAAATTTGATACAAGCATATCAACCATCGAATGGTTGTGAATACCCTAGATGGTGGCCGTAAATGCGATTGCTGAACATTATGTCTTGTGTATCGGGTTCAATCGGCAGTCCCTGAGTGTAATTTTATTAATTTTTTAACTGAATAAGTTTTCATTATGTCATTATGATGGCACTCTTAGATAAAAGGTTATTCCAGCAAAATAATGCGCAATCTACTAAATACAATGAAAGTAAAAGACTGTGTGCCTATCAATTCTTGAAATCTTGACTGATGAGAATTTCCGGGATCTCGTTTGTGGATTAAAACAACAAGTATCTTATCACTTTTAGTCCTAGTATACAGGGTGGCCATACCTGCTAAACAGGCACCCTCATTTTTTCCAGACTCTTTTTTGCCAAGCTGTACTTGTTGTTTGATAGTTTTAAACAAGTCTGATAGTTTTAAGCAAGCGTTAGCGTGGTGATCAAAACTCGTGCCTTCTCTGTATGAGAAGAGGCCTTTGCCCTTCAGTAAGATAGTAATAGGCTGTCTATTATAGCTATAGAAATAAAATTCAATAGACTTTGTTCAAACAAAGGTAGCAAAAATAATTTAATCATAAAATTGGTAGTTGAACAAAATAAATACCTTCTCAAGCTCCTTTTCGATTTCAGTGGCGCGGGTGACAAGAGGACCACGTACGGCATATTCCAGTATTTTAATGTTGGGATTTAAAGTTTCTAATGTGAGGGTTTTTCTCTGGGATGCCGTGGCGACTGGGTTACAATTTTCCAGGCATCTAGGTTTGTCCATAATTTCCTCTGTAGTTGTGCCGAAAAAACTGCCTTGCCAAACGTTGATAATTCTGACCACAGCTTTGCACCGCAGGGACATATTAATAAAAAAATAATGGTTAGGTAATATTCATTATCTCAGACTAGCCGACTACGCACGAGCCATTATTTTAATGGTGCACCAGGCTGTTAAGTACTGATACGTTTTTGACTTCTGTGGCCCACCCCAAGATTCAAACCCCAGGATCTCATTATCCTTGGCGTGGCCATTATCCAAGGCGTGGGCTTGCGAGTGGCGAGCAATGGGTGCTCGCCGCTTAGTAAGGACCATGCCCGTGTCCACGGCGCGTTGTGTTCCACGCGCGCCTCAAAGAAATTTCAGCATAATTGAAGGGGTCCGCTAGGACCGATGCCTGCCAGGGTCGTCGCAAGATTTGTTCGAAAGAGTTACCGTGGCCCTGGCATATAGGAAACTGGGAACACGTGTGAGTTTTAGTCAGCAAAAGTCTGACACGCCCTCCTGCACCGCCCAGAGTGGGAGACGTCATTTGATGATTTCCCAACCAAAACAAAAGGATTTTATTACAGTGCCCTTCGAGTCCAGTTTAACAATGCGTTCAGGATGTTGTTGGGTCTGCCCCGTTACTGCAGCGCCTCGACAATGTTTGCGGAGGCACGCGTATACTGTTTTTATGCGACAATGCGCAAGAGAGGCACCTCGTTGTTTCGGCGTGTGCAGGGGAGCTCTAACACCCGTATTTATAAAGAAGTAATTGGGTAAGGCTCAAATTTTACGCGCACTCTCTAAAAATGTGCTGTCCCAGACTTTAAAGAGTATAAACAAAATATATAAAATAATAAATATTTCTTTATATTAATAATGCAAGAAAGTTGACTATTTTGTCATCATAACAATTTTTTTTTCGTTTGAATATTCCAATTATATACCTATTTAATAATTGAAAATAAAAAAGTCCACTTTTGTCTTCCATACAATTTGTTGATGTCCGTGTACGTACACTTCTCAAAGTTCATTCAATATATTTAGGAAACACATAGTTTTTTTTAGTTCGCGTATTTTATGGGCTTCAGAATATATTAGTATAGTTCATAGTAAAATAAGTTTAACATTTATCGAAGCGTTATGATTATATCAAGTAATTTAAAAATGTCCTAAATTTCAATCCAGTGTGACACTTCAGTTGTGCAACGCGATATTTTGGGATTTATTGACATTCTACCATGATCATCAAATTATTTTGGAGTGGCAACACAGGTCCATGATATCCGACTAACTTCAGCGTGCTTCTGCCATTTTGTTTTAGTGTCAGATGGAAGATTGTGACGGAACGTATTGTGTGACGCTAAGAAATTGTAAGTTTACTTTATATTATTTTCGAAATTTGAATGACTTTCATGATTTATGATATTTAATTGTATATATTATCTACTTAATAAATAAAATATTACACTAACAATTAGCTGTACTGTACATTTTATGAATTATATTTTTTTTTATGATAGGTTATGTAGAATTTTTGATCAGTTGTGCGACGAATGACACAAAATTGTGCGACGTGTCACAACGGAAATTATAAAGTTGTGTACCCATCAATTTATTAATATATTTATGAGAGCATGATAAAGTACCTAGGTACTTGCGTATGTTTTGTTTTCAATTGCTTAGTAAGTTAATCAAAATTTATTTCAGATGCCTTTGTCTGCGGCGGAAAGGTGTCGAAGGTACCGCGAAAATCTTAAACAGTCTAATCCTGAAAAATATGAAGAAATGAAAAAGAAGAACGCTGAAAGAACAAAAGCTAAAAAAAGAAAAATAGCAGATATGAGTGAAGATGAAAGAATGACGGTGAGAAAGCAATGGCGGGATGCTAAACGCAATAAAAAAGATGAGAGGGAAGTTAAGCCAGCCGTAGCTGCTGATAAGAGACAACGTCGCAAATATCATAGCAAATTACTATGTGAAAACAGAATTTTGAAGGAAAAAAATAAGAGCTTAAGTGTAAGAAATAGCAGCCTTAAGAAAGCTATATTAAGATACAGAAAAAAAATTAATACACTCACCAATCAATTAAATCAACTAAAAACAGAAAATATGGTCGTACCTATAAAATCCCCTACTACTCCTATTACAAAATTCATACAAGACGAAGTGCCTGATATAACTGAAGAATCTAAACAGAAGGTAAACTTTTTAATATTAAATATATGATAAGAAAAACAAAAAAAAAAATAACAAGAATAAAATATTTTCCATAATTGTATAAATGATTTATTTTTATATTATGCTTTCAGGTAAGGAAAAAATTATTAGAAACCCGTGTTCTAGAAGAATCCCTAAAAGAAACTTACATTGGCAGCAAATCAATCAAGGAAAAAACGTTTTAAAGAAACTTTTTGTCAGTGAGTCGGTCAAAAAATACAAGATGCAAGCTAAAATAAGAAAATGTTTGGGATTGAAGAGAGGTATTCGCAATACTTATTCTATAAAGCAGAAAAAAATCAGAACAGCCAAAGAACTTAAAAAATTCTACGAAAGAGACGATATTAGTCGCATGACGGCTGGTAAAAAAGAATGCATCACTCGTAATAAGATAAAAAAACAGAAAAGATTTTTACTAAATACCTTGTCAAACTTGTACAAGATATACAGAAGAGAGGGTGGAATTTTGTCTTTTGCTTCATTCAAGCGCTATCGTCCATTTTTACATAGTACCTCCGCATGTGAATAATCGCAACACGTGTGCTTGTATCAAACATGCTAACTTAGCTTTTAAAGCCCAAAGTCTGAAGAAGTTGGGCTTAATATCGTCTGCTGATCCAAATGACTTAGTATCTGAAATAGTTTGTGACGTTAAATCAAAAAGCTGCATGTATTCCGAGTGCTCAGTGTGCTTTGGGAAAAAACTTAGCTTTGATATTGCAACAGATGCCCAAGAAGTATCTTGGCTTGAATGGACCACTAAAAATTATGAGTACGAAAAATCCGGTATACGCAAAACTACAAAAAAAACAGTTCAAGAAGAAAAAACAGGTACTTTAAGTACACTTGCTAATCTGATTCAACAAGATCTTGTAAAATTTAAATGTCATCATTTTAATATTTACCACCAATACAAACAATACAAACAAGCTATAGATCAAATTCAGGACAAGGAAATTATCATACACTGCGATTTTTCGGAAAATTATTTATGTAAGATGGCGGAAGAAGTGCAGTCTATGCACTTTGCAGGATCAAGGCAGCAAATAACTTTGCATACTGGGGTTGCGTATGTAAAAAATGAAAAACCTATATCTTTCTGTACTGTTTCCCCATCATTGAAGCATGATCCTCAGGCTATATGGGGCCATTTAGGTCCTGTAATCGATTTTTTTAAAGCAAAATGCCCTGCTATCAACTGTGTGCATTTTTATTCGGACGGACCCACGACACAGTACCGACAGAAAAAAAATTTTTGGCTGTTTGGTGTCAAATCGAAGGAAGCTGGATTCATTCAGGCGACGTGGTCCTTTTTGGAGGCTTCACATGGAAAAGGGGCAGCAGATAGAGTGGGCGGAGCAATAAAAAGGCTTTTAGATAATAGAGTCTCTTATGGCGATGACATAGTTGATGCTAAGTCCGCATTTGAAGTTTTGACGAAAACTGAGACAAACATCAAATTGTTTTACGTTTCTGAAGACAGTATTGAAAATGTTGAAAATCCTCAAAATATAAAACCAGTTCCTCAGACTATGAAAATCCATCAGATCATTGCTACAAACGATAAACATGTTATCAAGTACAGATCATTGAGTTGTTTCTGCGCGAGAGGTACCTGTGATTGTTTTTTGCCTAAAATTCAAAATTTTTGTCAAAACTCAATCACAGTTCCTTTGAAGAAAGGTAATTCAAAAAATAATAAAAAGAAAAATTACGAATCAGACACAACTTCTGAAGATACCGACAGTAATGAGGTTCAATTCGCAGATACCGACGATGATTACACAGTTGATGACGACATGGATTTAGGAGAAATGGAGATAGAAATAGTAAACGAAACAAATCGAAACAATAAAGTGACAATTTTATCTGAAATACGGTCTACGCCAGAAAATCAAGCTTATTTTGATTTAAGAAATTACGGGCCACTAACGCTTGCCCCAATAAACCCCAATGATTTTAATTTGTGCCCTCAAAATGGGAAAGAAAATATCGATAGACACGCTACCCCTGTTCCATGTTGTTCAAAAGATAAAGACACAGACGTATCCGAAACCTATAAAATAAATGACAGTATACTAATAAGGTATTATCAAAGAAAAAGCTGGAAGTATTACGTAGGCTTTATCGATAAGATTGACATCAAAGATGGTGATACTTGTTATGAAGTTCGTTTTCTAAAGACAATTAAAGGAGTTAATGTAAAATTCATTATTCCAAAAAAAAAGGATTTTGACATTGTAACTGACATTTTAATTGTTAAAGAAATTAAATTAACTCCTCTCGACAAATCGCATGAGTACTGTTTGACTGAAGATGCAGACAAAATATATTTTTAAGAGTCAGTTCATATAGTATATGGCGTTAACAAATGGAGGGATAACATATTGAGACTGATTTTTTAATTACTTTTGGGAAAACGTGCCATTTAAACTGTGATTCAAGTACAATAAAAAATATATTGTTATTCATCGAGGGTATGTAACTCAAATGTTTAAATATTTCATTGTTGATTATTTCATTTTGTTGAGTTTGGATATGATGGCAATATTATTTAACCGTATAGTTCGGCAACTCCCCCGATTGGACCCGAACACCAAAACCTCCGCCGGCTCAGTATCGCCCCCACTTGGATACAAGACATACTATACGTCGTGTTTGACAGTTCTTGAATCCAAGTGGGGGGCGATACTGAGCCGGTAATGGGGGGGGGGGGGGGGTGGAGCATGGTCATTTTTCGTTTATTTTCTTATAAAACTCTACAATTATGTATTTCATAATTAATAAAGCAAGAAAATATATCTTTTGTATTCTTTTGAAATTTGTATACTGGCCTCAATAAACATCTGATTTAAAGCCAAAAGTACGTTATTTTATATTTTTCAGGCATGTCTATTCAGACCACACAAAAATTTCGAACCGGCAAACATATTATCATTATTTTGAACATATTGTTAAATATTTTTTTGGAAAAAAATTATAACATATACAGACACCAGCACATCAAGCTACGTTCAAAATTTATTAAAGAAATTTGACAGCTTGTAGCTGTCAAATTTCTTTAATACATTTTCAACTTTATCGCTGAACCATTAAGGTTCAAGATTGATTGGGAAAATCTGACAGTTTCGGGTAGCTTGACCTGCTGGCGTCTGTACACTATATATTTTGTTACTACATAATATTATAACCTAGCAGTATTATTTTTGGCCAAAAACTATATCAAATTGTTTGCAAACTTTTTTTAATTCGTTAGGTTTTTTTCTTTGGGTTATGCATTGATTTTTCTCACTATTTCGAGGTTTCAGATAGCCCTTACGCATTAGTAGTAGGGATGTATACCTATTTAATTATTATTATTGAAATAATAATAATAACTATTAATATATTTTACAGTCCATGTGCACTATGCTTTACAAATTCCGTTGTGCAACGTATTTTCGTTTGTGACACATTCCGTTGTTTTCCATAGTGCGACTGCGCAAAAAATTTGAGCCTTACCCAATTACTTGTTGCTAAGTAATTTCTTAATTAAGTCATTACTTATGGTTAGAATTCTTAAATACAAAATCTCATTCTATAGTTGAGTAACACACGTTACTTGAGCAAATGCCTAAAATATTCGACGCTTGATGGTTGTTTCTGTGTGGCAACACTTCGTGACCACGTTTCGTTGCATGAAAAGGCAAACGTAAGGTCTAGATTACTTGTACAAAACCTTGCAATAATATTTTTATGTTACATTATTTTACATTCGTAATAACAATAGCGTTGTATAAAGTAGTTTGAATTGTAAAAAGTATATTATTGTCATATAATTTTGTTGGTACAAAAACAGGAATGCTTGGAGAAACAAAACGTTTGACATGGTATAACCCTACTAAATTTAAATGTTTACTTTTTACACATGGATTAAAAGCCGACTCGTGAACTTTTACTTAGAAATATTATACGTTCAAAGTTCAATTCTGTCAAGTGTCAAATATAGTACCGTATAGGGATGGGCAAGTGAAAAAAATATATCGATGTTTATCGTATCGATATTTTTAAACAGTATCGATAATTATCGAGTGAAAAGTATCGATATATCGTCAGTTTTCGCATGATTATTCATACATATTCCCAAAGCATTCAAACTTCGTAAAAAAAGAATAGACGAAAATAGAAGAAAATTGTATTTTTTATTAATGCTCGAGCCTAAATAATTATATTCAATTTAATCAAACCAGTAGTCATCAGATATAAACATTAGGAACACCCTCTGTTTGATATGCTCACCTATCAATTTTTTTTCTATTGTTGGGTACTGTCAGATTCACGGCTGAAGCAACCCTTTCGAAAGACACTGAAGAAGCCTAGAAAATTAGGTATTTCAGGGCGACTTCTGAAAGAACCGGCGTGAAATGCTGGCAATTTATCCAAAATTTTAATGGGTCAGCTTTTCTCTCAAGGAGAAGTTGATCGAGGTATTGTTTTAGTTCATTGGGCACAGAGGCAGAGCTTCGAACCTCGGATACAGTTGTTGACGACAGGGATAATAACTTTTCATGACCAAATTGAAGAAGTCCCAGAGTTTTCTTGCACTCGTGCTATTAGTATTGTTCTTAGATCAGTTGAACGAGGCGGGATTTTTTAAAGTTAACGATACGCAAGGAGCATGCAAGGAGTATTTAATAACATTCAACACAAAACCAAAGTTGCGTTAAAAAAAAAATCAATATTGATACGAATTCGATACTCTAAAATAAATATCCAATATCGATATATCGCGATTAAAAATATCGACGATATATATCGATAATTGTATGGGAAAATATCGATATTTCGATATATCGATATTTTTTGCTCGTGCCTAGTACCGTATATTGTATAGACAAGACAAGGCTTAAACTAATTTATTCTTCTCTTCTCTCGTCGTCTTTACATATTTTACGCAATTTTCAAAATATGACTGAAGTAGACAGGAAGAAACCGTTCTCGAGTTTGGAAAAGGATTTATTTTTAAATATCATACAAAAATATGGTACAATCCTAACCTGCAAACAAATAAACGCTACGAGTGCTCTAAAAAAGAAGCAATCGTGGGAGAATATAGCGAGGGAATTTAATGAATCCTGTATTGTTACTCAAAAGGTAAATATAATGTGCTTTGTATACTTTTATTATTTACAGATATGTAGAGTTTCATTTGTGTACCATGGTCTTTTCCTGTGTTATTTTAGTATTATGCAGTTACTTTTCTAATTCCATACGTTTCATTGTTTCGGGCATCTACAAAACAATTAATAAAGCTATGGTATAACATGAAGGCAAAGGCAAGGGAGTCTAAAACAAAAGAAAATATTCGCCACCTAACAGGAGGTAGGCCATCTGTTAAGGATATGGATCCTATTGATTCCAAAGTCATGGATATAGATAAAAATATCCTTACTAACATTGCTGTGTATATTGACAGTGATATTGTTGGTAAGAGATTATACATTATAAATAACTAGCTGTGCCCGGCATGTATAATTGCCTTTTTATTATTAGTCAGAAAACTTTGCAAACGTGCCTACAACATCTGCCCAAAATTTCTTTTGAATTGGTTTCCACGTCTTACATCATAAATAACCATATCACAATAATATAAAGGCAATAATAATGTGTGAACGGCTGAACAGATTTAGTAATCTGTCAAAATCTGTGTCTGTGTGTAAATTTCATAGTTGAAATTTGTAACCAGGATAACTTATAACCTGGATTAACACAGTTACTTTGGAACCCAGAAAAGTGTAGTGGAATGCAAGCAAAAGCTAGTAGTACATGTATGGGCATTTATCATTTTATTCTGTGACAATTATTTTCTGTTTTTCAGGGAGCATAGTCATATTAGGGGATACCAATAATGAAGCTTGGTGTAAAACAGCAGAAGCAACAATGCAAGTTACTCAAGAGGAAAAGGAAATAAGAGTTCAAAACTAAGCAAAAAAGTTATGAAAATTTGAGAAGTAATAAAATAAATGTACTAAAGTGTAAAATATTGGAAGAAGAATTAGAATTTAAGAAAAAAATGCACGAGGAAGAACTCAAGATTAAAGTTTTAGAGAGGGAACACAAAGAAAGTTTGTTTAAAATTGAATTAAAAATAAAACAAAAAGAATTAGAAAAATATGACAAAGAATCAATATGAAACCCTGTCATGTACTTTGGATTTTTCTTGTAAATAAATAAAATATAATGTAAGTGAAAAATTTGGTTTTATTTTAAAATTCATTTAAAATGTGTAATAGCGTGAAATTATATTCGCTCGAAGTACCAAACCATCACTGGTACCTGTTGTGCTTGTTGTTGTTGTGTTAGAAGGCTGAGCATTATTGTCCACGGTGTCATCAAATTCAAAAATGTCATTTACTTCTACTGCAAAGTTGTGGAGCACTGCACAAGCCATTATGTTGATGAAAGTTTATTGGCAAGTTTAATATATTGGCTGTTGATGAAAGTTTGGTTGCTAAACCGATTTGTAAGCATGGAAACTGACTTTTCCATACTCCAAATAAACGTTCTACTGAATTTCTTGATTTTATTTGCACTTTATTATATCTCTCCTCTTGTGCAGTTCTAGGATTTGAAACTGGAGTCAGTAAATGTCTGAAATAAAGAATGCTTTATTGTTAACAAATGAGCTATATTGTAGTGAGGTATTTATGATACTTCGATGACTACATGGCACATAGTATTCATACAGTTATAAACTAATATTGTTACTTACGGGATATCTTCCATGATTGTTTTTTTATTTTGAGTAAGTAACAATATTAGTTTAAGTTCAAACCGTGAAAGCTTAAAACAGTTTCATACAGTTTTAGTTTTATTGTTTACTAGCTTTTGCCAGCGGCTTCGCCCGCGTGGAGGTCGGAAATTATCCCGCGGGAACATACTACCGGGATAAAAAGTAGCCTATGTCCTTTCTCAGGCTCTAAACTATCTGTATACCAAATTTCATTTAAATCGGTTCAGTAGTTTTAGCAGGAAAGCGAGACAGACAGACAGAGTTACTTTTGCATTTATAATATTAGTAAGTATAGTATGGATGAATAATAATTAAATATTACTATACTATTATTTACATACCTAGTGCAAAGATATCCTCCATCAGCAAGTCAAGTAACACCCCATCAATTTCATTATTGCATAACATTATATTTAAACGCGAGTTTCAAAAAATTCGGCTATCATGTGTACTGCCAGCCCAATGTACTACTATATCATATTCATCAAATTAGGCTCACCAACTACTTGCACATTCTATGAAAAATATCCTTTTCTGTTCCAGTACTGCTCTGTATGAAGAATCCTCTAGGCTTGGTGATCTTAATGTGGGTGCAATCGATTGCTCATACAATATTTTTCAGTCCAGGTGCTCTGCCAATGCAACCAAGCTTTTCGAAATCGTCCTTTGTTTTCCTCAAATTTGCAGGAAACTAAATAAAATCTGGCATTAGCAATGCCAATGCTCGACTAACTCTCTTCACTATATGGTGAAGAGAGTTAGTCGAGCAAGTGAAGTGAAGGGTGAGAAAACTTATATATATTTTTAAAACTCTTCGACACGTCGCTAACTTGACTCGACTTGACTCCCGAAACTGGAAACCCACCAAGTAATCGGTCCCCAAATATACACCGACGGCAGCAAGATAGAGGGGAAGGTCGGAGCTGCTCTGACCTGGTGGGAAAACGGAAAGGAGTCCAAGTTCAGCACCTTCGGCTTGGAGCCTCACAACACAGTCTTCCAATCGGAAATGTACGCTCTCTTCAGGGCTGTCAGGATGGCCAGAGAGTCCGGAGAGACTTCCGTAAGCATTTTTAGTGACTCTAGATCGTCACTTGACCTGCTGAGGAGTCCGTCTGTCACTCACCACCTGGCACTCCTAATCAAGAGATGCGTCCGCAAGATCCGAGAAGAGGGCAGAGAAGTGAAGCTCTTTTGGCTCAGGGCCCACGTAGGAACCGCCGGGAATGAAAGAGCGGACGAGCTAGCCAAGGAGGCAGCCCTAACCAAGGAGACAGCAGACTATAATAAGGTCCCCGTATCGTTCGTGAGGAGGAAAATACGGGAGGGGACTATCAGAAAGTGGCAGGCGCGATACGAGTCCTCGAGTACAGGAGCGGTCACAAAAGTGTTCTTTCCAGATGTCCTAGCGGACCAAAAGAACACTCAGAGACACAGTCCTCTCACCGGTCCATGTACAAGTCCTAACAGGACACGGAGGATTCTCAGCGTACCTCCACCGCTTCCATCTCAAAGATAGTCCCTCATGCGTCTGTGACCCTAGCTGTGAAGAAACAGTCTGGCACCTGCTCTTCGAATGCCCAAGGTTTAGTCACGAAAGAATGGAGCTGGAAGCGAAGATCGAAATCCAGCTAAGCCAGTCCACACTCCAAACCATCATGGGGAGACCGGCTACCAGGAACCCATTCTTGGCATTCGCGAGTAAAGTCGCCACTGTAGCAGCAGGGGCCAACAAAACGGACACAACCTTGCATAGTCGAAACCGACTACCACCTGTCACTACCACACCAACAATAATCACGACAGCCACAACCATTACAGCGACTACAACAATCACAACACAAACAACAACGACAAACACACAAAACACAATAGGAACATCACTCACCACAACACAAACTACACGCACAAACACCAACGAACAACCACCACCAGCGGCAGCAGCAGTATCAGAAGCCAGCCTACATTCAGCCCCTAACATCATGCCCGTCACGTAATTCCTGGCATGTGGAGGAGACGGAGTCCCCGGCGTCAGGCTGCGAGGCGTCCCCCTATTTATGAACAGGGAAGGCGAAAGGATAGGTATAAGCTTCTGCATAGCCTCAAGCCGAGCTAGGGCCCGTATACCAATATCACCAGGCCTTGCCGCCTTGATCAACGGAAGCACCGCGAAAACCACCATGAAGGGCAGCAAGTATGCTGCACTGCCTCAAATGGAAGTAGCCACTCACCGATGCCGTATATTGCGATCCAAAGGAAAGACGATCGCATTATTCGAGTGGGGAGAGGAGACTCCAATCGCTCAGGCAAGCGCGTTGCTTCAGGGGATCAGGAAGGCAGGAGAACATACGGCAGTCTCAGCCCGTACAATAAGTATTGACGCAATGATAGTCGGAGGAGAGAGAGGCAACGTCGTAGACCATTTCGGCTGTTTGAAAGCCTCAGAAAAACACGAGGTCGTTGTCTATGAGGACAGAGGGGAATCTCTGAGTTTCCTCAAAGCCCCCAGACAACCAACAGCCAAGACGACGAACCCCACAACAAGTCCGACTACTCTTAGCGGTTCTGAGAGGGCCCAGCAGAAGGCAGCCGCCGAAAAAGCTGCAAAGGAGCAGAGCAAGACTATTAGCCCTGAAGACCAGGCTAAGTCAAGGAGTCGCCTGAAAGCCATCGGCACTTTCCTCAGTGCACTGCTCCCAAGCACCAGTAATGCATCACCATCGCACAAACTGGAAGCAGCAGTGGAGAGGTTCTTCCAAAAGAATCCACAAAAACCATCACCGCCAAAGCCAGTGCCTACCAGAGCCGACAAAGGGCAAGTCGGCCCGCCGCCCTCGCAGTAAACTCGGGCACCACGGACCACGTAAAGAGCGCCTTCCTCGAGTATGTTGCAGTCGTGAGAGCGACTAGAGAGGTCAATCTCAGGACATGCGGCAAGATCTTACAGACCTTCCAGAGAGACACGGAAGGACTGTTAAGAGTATTGCTCAAGGAAGCGGAGGCAGCAGTGTATCACAACGTCACTTCTCAGGTCATCAAAGGAGAAATGACGGGTTCGTACATGGCAGCCTACAGCGCGAAGAGTGGATTCGTGGCCCTGGACGAGGAGGAAACGGAGCGCTCAGGCAAACTGAAATTCAACGTGCCAAACGACGACCCGATAGTGGTTACCGCCAAATGTACCAAAATCATGCTGGACGATAAGATCCTTGAAATGGCACAGTCCATTTTAGGGACCTCGGACACTCCAGCATCGAGGGAAAATTGGGCGGTACCCAATATCGAGTGGGTTAACGGAGTCCCGGGTTGTGGCAAGACAACCTGGGTGGTGAAGCACTTCGATGAGGAGAAGGACGTCGTAGCCACTACGACGACCGAAGCTGCCAAAGATCTCAGGGAGAAGCTTGCGCACCGCTTAGGAGATCGAGTAAAGACAAAGGTGCGCACTATGGCCTCAATCTTAGCCAACGGGTTCAAAACGCGAGACCATTGTTACCGTCTCACGGTAGACGAGGCACTAATGAACCATTTTGGGGCCATAGTAATGGCAGTGAAGTTGTCAGGAGCAAGCGAGGTTGTCCTCATTGGAGACGTGAACCAGGTTCCATATCTGGATAGAGAGAACCTATTCGTTCTTAGGTATACCCGTCCAAATCTGGTGGCTGGCATCACCCGGGAGCTGCTTTGCACACACCGCAACCCGATGGATGTGGCTCTTGCACTGAGCGAGATATACTCCGGTATATACTCCTCCACGTCGATGCTGTCGCGGGTCCACTCCCTGAGGGTGGAAGGTTACACAGGAGCGCAGATACCCAAAACTGCCCAAAACGCCCTGTTCCTGGTTCATACGCAGGAGGAAAAAGCCTCTCTTATGAACCAGGGATATGGGTCCGGCGAAGGGTCGCGTACCTTGACCATACACGAGGCTCAGGGGTTGACCTACGACAGCGTAATCATCATCAACACCAAGTCCAGGAGGCTCCAAATCCATGACAGCATCTCCCATGCGGTAGTGGCGGTGTCGAGACATACTGTCAGTTGCGTCTATTACTCCGACGACGCCGACGACGCCATAGGCCGTTTCGCAAAGAGAGCTATGGATGCGCCGACTAAAGCCGTCATCGACTACAACTTGAAGACGGCCATGCAGCATCGAGACGTAGTAGTCATGGAAGCCTTGCTCCGGTTAGCGAAGTCCCTGGTCAGCAGACACCGAATTAACACCTGAATTCACAACTAACAAGTCCCACCCAAACTCCAAACCCAAACAAACAAACCCACCAAGGATCACTCACACTAACACCCCCTATAAAACCAATTTGTAAAACTGCATGGTAGAGTGAATCTGTCATACTCGCGTAACTGTCAAGCCGATGGTGGCGCTGCGTATCCGGTCGTTAAGTTCCCTCAAAAATGGTTGAGCTAAGCGGCGCGGATGCATACGTCATTTCCGTGAACGGAAGCCATCGGTGGGGCTGGTCGGTTCATACTGCCATGCAGTATTCCCCTCAAAAAAAAAAAGTGTAGTAACGTAAAATTAAATAGTATATCAACAAAAAACAATCAGTAAATTGTAAAATAAAAATATAACAACAAAATTAATATTAATATCAAATAATAATGCCAATTTAAAAAGAATTGATAGATGGACTCACGTTCAAGTTTAGAAATAACCTAAAAATAAGTGTCCGACGTAGGAGTTTAATAACTGTAATTATATTTAAAAACCTGTAAACAAAAATTATCAATGTAAACAAAGGCGTGGACCACCATGCCTGCGGTAAAAAACTCACAATAAAAAAAAAAAACCTAACCTAACCTAACCTATCCGAGTCGGGGTGTTAACCATAATGACGTTATACAACATTATTTTTAGTATATGCGAAACCTGAATATAGTTTGTTCAGAATCAGTAACTGAATCGATTCCAATCATTTTTACACCATGTTATATTTTGTCCCAAAAATATTTAATTACGCTTAAAAGTTAGTACCCGCAATATGTTGTATATGTTAAACGTTAGACCTAATTATTTTCGATTAAATAAACAATATTATACGTATTAAAGGTTAGACCATATGATTTTCGATTACATAAACGTTATATCAAACAACGTTATAATAATTAAGTTTTAGAATAAATAAATGTTATATGGAAAGAAATTATATGAACAGTTGGTATATCTCACGTTGATTATATCTTATGAACGATAATAAAATGAAATTAGACCAAATGAGTTTATACGTTATGAGACGCACCCAGCTTACTAACATGATAATTTGTGATACCCAAACTGGGAGTGGAAACTGTCTCTCCTAAATACAGATTACTCAGTGATCTAGCTAGGAGAATAGCGATTCATCCAAGAATTCGTTGTACCATGTATCTTACTATAATGCTTACATTTTAATTCCCTTTTGTACTACAAAACCTTTATGTGCCTAAATAAATATATTATATATTATATTATACTATATTACACACTGTCGATTGAGAAATATGCATGATATCTCCACATACAATCTAAAAGCTTCCAGTGGCTTAAAAACGTAAAGAAGTAAGCAACTGACACAGTGGAGTTATAGGAAGCCCTCTTTGTGTCACTGATTGTAAAGTGTCTTCAATTCTCGGTAAAATATAACATGTCTCACAATACTTTTGGAGAAACGAAATCTCTTTTTAAAACAATCTTTCGAATAGTCATGAAATGGAGCCATCACGAAAGTAAACTTTGGGATTTTTAGGTTCAGCAACTTCTATCTCCTCTAATATATTATCATCTATATTGTTCGATACTATCCAAAGTTTCAATTTTTTATCCAAAATAACGTCAAAGTAGTGCTTACTATTAGTAAATTGAAAAGTTCTCAAATTAAGAACTGAAATCGGTTACCGTCAAACCTTACAAGATTGCCCAACCAACCTTATCTTTGCCCAGCAAGGTACTTTTCACAAATGTTTAAAAATACAGGTATTTTTTTAAGTCACGTTTATTAGTTAATCTATGGAAGAAATTTGAACATATCTCTGGCAACAATGTATAACTGATTTTTCCTAATGTCACTTCAGTCGGCTGTCAGAGTTTGTCGAAGTTGGTGGTGTATTTCGCGGCCCAAATTTCGTGTGAAAAACTTTTGTTAAAACTCGAGTTATAATTAAAGCAGGTAAGCAAGTTTGTAACCACTGTTAGTTTGTGATAAATAAATACGAAAGATCGAATATCCAACGCGAAATCTCTCTCAAATTCGAAAATATGGTGGTGGGCAATGTCAAATTAGTTTTACTGAAGCAGTTGTTACAACTTTGCCCACCAAATTTTTATCGTTAGGGTAAACCTGGATGTTAAAATATATATATAGATAAGTGGGTTCCGTACTTTGTTTTATTTGCATTTTAAAACTACCTACCTAAATGATGCTGATAACTGATAGAATGAGACAGACAGTATATAAAATTATTATTAATCAATAAATGTAAACTTGGTTGTAAAAATTACATTCAAGGAATTTACAAAATAATGAGGCTAAACCGAAACGGACAACGAAATTACTTTCTATTTTTTTCAGCTTTTTTATCTGTTGATTTCTTTCTCGATGACGTTTTAGCTCAACAATCTTATTTTGGTTAAGCGTTTTTCTTATTTTTTGTGAGGTCATTTTTTTCTCATTTATTTCAGAATGAATTCAAATTCAAATGCAACATTTTATTTCAGACCAGGGATCCATAGTGTTAGCCCAAAAAAAAACACAAAAAGGAGAAGAATATTAGGATCGAGGGCATACAGAAATTATTCAGAGGAAATGTTGGAATTAGCGGTTGACATGGTCGAAAATAAAAGGATGTCAAGGATATTAAACAAAGTTAAAAAAAAAACACTTGAAACCAGCTGGAGGACAAAAGAAGCTCACTGACGAAGAGGAAGAAAAGCTGGCAAACGTATTGTTAGCTGCAGCAGATTACGGCAGCCCCATGACGAAATTAGATGTAAAGATGTTAGTCTATAAATATGTAGAAAAAAAATCATGTACTAATTTATTCGATAGCAAATTACCCAGTGATAAGTGGGTGGAAGGATTTTTGAATAGACATCGTTCGAAATTGACCATAAGAACGACTCAAAATATAAAAAAAGTACGGGCTGAGAAAGGATTAGAAGAAATGGAGCAATTTTATGCTAATTTAAGTGAATCGTTACATGATGTATGTACCACCGATGAATATTTTTAACTATGACGAGACTAACCTGTCTGATAATCCAGGTACTACAAAATGTGTTTTATATCCTGAAAGGATACTAAATAGTACAAAGAGTTGCATTTCCATCATGTTCACTGCAAGCGCTGCTGGGATATGTCTACCAACGTACGTGGTTTATAAATCCTCAAATTTGTATTCCGAGTGGCTTGAAGGAGGCCCAGTCAAAACAAGATACAACTGCTCTAAATCTGGTTGGTTTGACACGGCTTCATTTGAAGATTATTTTGTTGTTGAGTGGGCGAAACAAATTCCCGGGCCAAAAGTAGTCATTGGCGATAATTTATCATCCCACATAAATATTGAAGTTGTGGAGTTGTGTCAAAAACACAATATAAGGTTGGTATTTTTACCACCAAATTCCACTCACCTAACACAACCGTTGGACGTAGCGTACTTTGGTCCACTCAAAAGAGAATGGAAAAAGATCCTGTTGGATTACAAATTAAAGAATCCAGGACAAACTACCCTCAACAAAAAGCACTTCCCAAAACTTTTGGCACAATTGCTAGAAAATATGAAAGTTAAGGAAAGCAATAACATTATAAGTGGCTTTAGGGCCACAGGAATATGGCCTGTAAATCCAAGAAATGTTTTTAAGAGAATGCCTGAGTATTTCAACGATTCAGAATACGGAATAGATACAAGTTTATTGGATTATCTCAAAGAATCAAGGCTCCAAAGCCAATGCAAGTGAATAGAAGCAAGAAATTACGCACAGAACCTGGAAAGTCAGTATGTGTTGACGATATCTTGACAAAAATAAATACTAAAAAAACAGTTAAAAGAAAAAATACTAAGGAGGAAACAATAAATACTAACCACGAAAGAGAGACAGAAGAGATTATTACTTTGGGGGATACAGCAAACGAGACAAATTTAGATGAAATTACAGGTGAAATGATGAGAAGGGAAGAAATGATTGTAAACGACATGCCGTCATCTAGAATTATCAGTTGCGGAAAACTAGCACAATGGCCCTCATTTTCACCGGTGATCTATAATCCAGCCAGACTTGATACACTGAGTATCAAAATTATCAACATGCATTTAGGTACACCAGCGCACAATACTAGCACTCCATTACCCGACGTCTGCTTATTGAATAAAAAATTGAAAAGTGACGGCCAGAATCTCCCGTTTGTGGCTCTTGGTGAAAGTGATACTCCAGAGTGTTTACGATCAATGACGAATAGTTCATCTAAAGTTATAATAACCTCAGATGTTAAGGTAACCCCTAAGGAATTAAAGGATATCAAGAAAAAAATCAAATTAGGTACTGAAGCCTTCGGAAAATCAGCTTTGCAGATGAAAATTGTTGCAAAAAAAAAGAACAATGAAAAAGGGAATACAATATGTAAAAAAAATCGGGGAAATCTAACTACTGGAAGAAAAACAAAGGTTGTAAAGAGGAAGAAACCAAGATCATATTATTGTGAAACTAGTTCTGAATCAGATATTCTGAGTATTGCAAATACAGATGATTCTGAATATGAGACATTCGATGAGTATGTATCAACATGCTTACAAGATAGGGATAACAAAGAAAACTGTGAGCCTGAAAACTTCACTACACCATTTGGTTTCAGTGATATCAGCTATTATACAAGCGATGTAGATTTAAAAGAAGATGATTGGGTTGTTGTAAAATTTGCGACAAAGAAAAGCATAAAGCACTTTGTAGGTCGTGTTTTATATATGAAAAACAGTATTCCTATTGTAAAATTTGCAAGGAAAGTGAAAAATGCTAAAGACGGTAAAGTGATATTCACGTACCCGAACGTGGAGGACGTGTGTGAAGTGAATTGTGATGATGTGGAAATAGTATTACCTCCACCAAATATTTCTAGACGAGGCCAAATCATGTTTGATATTATCTTTGAGCCGTCCTACAATTTACAGTTATCAAAAATAATTATTGTAGGAATCGCCAAAACGCGAAGTCAAAATCTTCCTGTAATATGATAACTTCAGGGAAGTGTTAATAATGTTCCAATGTTGTATAAGAATAATTGATCTCAAGAAGTACCTCAATGATTATAGTTGTTTTTTTTTATATTTACGGTTTTTTTATTAAGTAACAACATAATACAATATATTAACTTAACCAAAACTATATATACACAAACTAAAATAAAGCATCGAAAAATTCATCCTCATCGCTGTCGACCGGTAACGTACCCAAGAGACTGGCGGCATTACCTCGCTGTATAGCAATGCTTAGCCGTTGGCCAAAATAAAAACCAGCCCTTGGGTCACGAGAAGTGTCAACCAGCCGTTTAGATATTTCTTTAAAGAGGCCATGAGCACTCTGACCCCACGGCCCGAGGGTTTCAACCCCAAATGCCTCACAAATATAATTACCAATAAGGTTGCTATACTTTCGCCGCAGCCGCAGCGGTAGCGCCAGCGCAGCAAGCCGAGCTAGGAAGATGGGATGGCGCAAGAGTATCGACACACGTTGCATCCCACACTAAAGGCCTTCCCACCTTCCAAGGAAACAAAGACATACCGTCCGGTCTTTTGCCATCTTCGCGTGCCAAGCCATTGGGTTCTAATACAGCTGGAACGCCGACGGTGACAAGAGCTCGTCGGATGATGTCGTTAATATTCGCATGCCGCGCTAAGCGACCCGCACTTCGGCTACAAGACAGGCCGTGGTGTCCTAGACTGTTGACAACTTCGCCACAGTGGCAGCGATGAGGAGAACAACAAGGAGCTCCTAGACTTAGAGAAGCAGCGAGGCGGAAAGTAGTGTCGTCGAGCAAAGTGCCTATGTTCGACGACGGTAGCGCATGAAGCCACAGACCCGATTCCCATTTAACCACAGCCAGCAGGCGCGCACGCTCCGCAGTAGTAGCAGACGAGTTCAGTAACTTTTCTTGTACAACTCTGCAGAGCGGCTCATCCCACCGTCTTTGGGAAAGTGGGTTATCGGGTAGATTTGAATTCGGGCAAGCGAGTTTCCAGGCATCCATAGCCTCGGTAAAGCAGGGCACATCAAAATTATTCAGTGTGGAAGCTAAGATTTTCCTGATTAATTTCTCAGTGCCGTGGACCGAGGATATGAAAGCCGGTAAACTAAGACTGGAAATTTTGCGGACGCCAATGCCTCCCATACGAATGGGAAGAGTTGCTTGTGCCCAAGCTCGGTCGTCCAAAGCTACATTTAGTATTGAGGTTAGTGTGTGCCGGATAATTTGGTCCATTCTGTCTAAAAGGTGAGTGTGCTTCCATAAATGGGAAGTGCGTAGGAAATATGTTAATTTTGGGGCGAAACAGCAGTAACGAATTAAAGTGATGGCCGAATGCATGTTAATTTGGAACAGTCTTTCTGAAACGTCATTAAAATTTGGTATTTTTTAATAGTTGTTATAGTTGATTTTTTAATAAGTTTGTTTAATTAGTGTTCTACTTTGTATTGTTCATGTTATTATCACAGCTGTCATAAAATATTATGTTGAGTATAGCTATCAATAACCTACAGTAACCTGAAGTATTTGTAAACTAAAACATGCATTATAATTATAACATACAGTCAAACTCCAATCGCTCTCATCTCAATGTGGATTTAACATACATTGTGAGTAGCGTAGACAACTCTAAGACGAATTCTTAAGAGCCATTTTACAAAATTTGAACGCTCGAGTTTAGATAAAAGACGGCAACCTTATGTATGTGTGCGTAGCTATCCACACATGCACAATACAAACAGTGTAACGCGAGTGTCGAGCCGGTCTAAACAATCTTGAGCCGTTAGAATTATAATGCGGTATTTAGAGATTTATGAAAATACTTTTATTTATCCAGTCTGAAAGAAAAGATTTCTAGACTAATAAAAAAATACAAATGTATGTTATGTAAAGTATACAATAAAAATAACAAAATTAAAACAATTACATATTGGTGCCGATTCTGTTGTACACCGAACTAAACTATCTCTAAAATACCTTACTTTTAGCTATGAGAATTGTTACGCTATTCTGCAAGAAATAATCTCTAAATTTAAAAATTATTTTGATACGACTAAAATCAAATTTGACAATCGCGACGCGTGCGCTACGCAATGAACTTGTTGAGAGACGAAGGCGCGCGCAAGGGGGCAGCCTGGACGTGTTTTATATGGAAGTAGCTTTTGACCGCGACTTCGTCCGCGTGGGGTTCGGTTATATCGTAGCGTAACGTAGCGTAGGCGAGCGCTAAGAAAGGAAGTAGAATTGCATGGACGAAGTCGCGACCAAAAGCTAATAAACTACAAAACTTCTTTGTACACAATTACTGTGTAAGTATTTAAGTATTTCCTAAGTATTTCTTTTAGTTTTGCCATTTGATTAATTTGAAAAAAAGAATTTTGGTTTGGTTGTTTATTTTCGTTATTTTTTAAATTATGCATTTTTTGTTCAGGCGTAATTTTGTGCAATTTTTTTTATAAATCTTCTTTTCTATTTTGTTTTACGTTTTTGTGCATTTTTGTGAAATAGTTGCTGTTTTCGTAATCAGCGACCCGATAAACCATAAAAACGATACCTACCCATGTTGATTTTCAGAATTTGTCACCCCTTTTCCACCTTTCAGGGATTGAATTCTGAAAAAGCCTGAAACACTTGTTTACTCATTTATTGATAGGAGTACTCCTGTGAAGTTTCGAATAAAATAGTTTAACTAATCTTGTTTCCCCATACAAACTTGCAAGCCCTTTTTCACCCCCTTAGGGGTTGAATTTTCAAAAACCCTAGGACATTTAACTGTTTATTTCTAATCATTAACCTACAAATACAAAGTTTCAGGCTTCTAGCTCTAAAAATGACGGACTTCCATACAAAATATTATCCCTTTTTTCACCCCCTTAGGGGACGAATTTTCAAAAATCCTTTCTTAGCGGATGCTTACGTCATTACAACTATCTGTATGCCAAATTTCAGCGAAATCCGTTCAGTAGTTTCGGCTGTGCGTTGATAGATGAGTCAGTCAGATTTGCCTTTTATATATTTAGATTTTTCATTTTTTGTTTGAAAAATATCAAAAAAATATTACCCGCGTGTTGAGATTTAAATGTTTGGTTTTATAAAGGGGGTCGAAAAATTCATTATTTTTGTGATAGGATACGCCATTTTCGAGATATAAGCAAAAGAAAAAAAAAAACAGTACTGTTTTTGCACGTGAGGCGAGGCGTTGGTGTGAATTTTTGTTCATGACCACTAGTTTTATTCCACACGTTTTTAATCGCGATTAAAAATAGTCAGATTTAGTCAAAATAAATTATTTTAGTCAACATTTTTCTACAATATATTAAAATAATGCTTTCATTGATAACAAACGAAACTCTTATACAAAAAAATAAAATGCGAAAAGTAGCAAAATGTTGTAGTCGTAGTATATTTTTGCGTTCACGATACGAGTACCCGAAAACTGAGACGCGGGAAAAACTGGCACAGGTCCTTCCTCGTTGGGCGCTTGCACCGTACTAAACGCTGCACGCTTGTGCATCGTAATTTATTCTAATTTAGAGTGATTTCAAAAACGATATTATGTCTAATTAAATAAACGGATTTAAATAAAACTTGAGAATTCGATTTGTTATAGAGCATACTTTATATTGACATGAATTTTTTAATGTAATTATGCTTTATTCAAACCAAAAAAACGCGATAAAATTGCAAATAAATCGTAAAAATTGTCATAAGACTTATTTTTTTTTACTAATTAATGTTATTAAAAATCAATATTTCTGTACTAAATGTAACAACTAGATTATATGTCTCATGTTTTGTGTATTTTTTACTCAAATTTGTACATATTATTGATAGAAATAGGAGTCTGAAATTGACCCTGCGCTAATTTTTAAGAAAACTAGTTGTAGGAGATTAATTACTACGAAGTAAACAAATAAGTTTTTGTAAATGTGCTACTAAAAGTAACAAAACAAAAGATTGATCTATTTTTTACATGTATTTGTCAATGCCAGAGTATTTATAATGATGAGATGAGAGGTAAATAAGGCGAATAAAATCTTAGATATTCGCGCAAAAATGTAAAATGGCTCTTAAAACATACGAAGTAATGTACGTTGAATCAACATTAAAATGAAAACGCTTAGGATTAGTTAGATTGGGTCTTTCACAATAATAGTGCAGGTCTCTTTTTTGTATCATTTCTATAGTATAACTACAACCTGTTAAAATGTTTAATTTAATGATAAAGCCTTGAAAAAAATGTTCCTATTACTTACTTACGCGAAAAGTTGCTGTTAATCTATAGTATTACATTGTTTGTTTTTGAAAGCTTTATTATAATTATACTAGCTTTTGCCAGCGGCTTCGCCCGCGTGGAGGTCGGAAATTATCCCGCGGGAACATACTACCGGGATAAAAAGTAGCCTATGTCCTTTCTCATGCTCTAAACTATCTGTGTACCAAATTTCATTAAAATCGGTTCAGTAGTTTTCGCAGGAAAGCGAGACAGACAGACAGACAGACAGACAGAGTTACTTTTGCATTTATAATATTAGTATGGATAGTATGGAAGTATGGATAGATTGATGAGTCAATTAAGTCAATGTTCCTATTATGTATGTTTATTAACGAGTTGATATTAATATTTTATTGATTATTTTATAGCTTTAAAAAAGTTACTGCAACTTTTATAAAGTTTAAATATTTTTTGATTTTATGTTTAAGACCGAGCCACGTGATTGTAACTTACCTGCGTACACTGTACTGATTTATAATAAAAAGTGACAACCCTAGTTTATCGTTTGATTTCAATGAAAAAACACAAAAAGATCGTTGTGACTTTGGCCACCCAAACGTGACAGGTAATATGAACGTTAAGCACTTTATTATTAAGGTCTTATGATACATTGGTTATTTTTCTATAATGATCCCTAAATCTCATGTTCTTAGAGTAGAAAATACGGAAGTTATAAAAGGTCCTGCAAAATGGGCAAACTTGCAAAAAGTACTATATATTTGGCCCGCTGTCTAAATTGAAGTTTTTAGCACATAACTATAAATTTTCTTGACATTATTATATAATCTATGCAAAAAACGATACATTTAAGAATGGTGTAGCACAATTGCAAATTAAAAGTAATATATTTGTTTTTTTATATTTGAAGTTGAATACAAAAACGCAAGAAATTTGGGCAAAGTTGTACGGTTTTACGGTACGAAATGTGGGTAAAAAAAAATTACCCACATTTTGTAACTAAATATCGCTATACCTTCGCTAAACATATCCGTTTCCACCGCGCGGCCAACTCTTAAAATTTGATGAAATTTTGCCAGGAATTAGTTGTAATTTGTTACAAAACACACCTCTTTTCCTGAATTTGTTACAAAAAAAACTAAGACGCTACGATCAAAAACAGTTGGCCGCTAGAACTGCCACTTGCCGTAGTGATCGCCCGTGATTACACAGAAACTAAATAATGCAGATAGGCGAATGATACATCAAAAGAAAGGTCATAATTTGTTGTAGGTATTTGTTACAAAAATAAAAATCATCAAAACTTAAATAGATATACAAAAAGTTAGGTATGCTATATTTAGTTTTCAGGTTAAGTGTAGGTACGTATCTCACCATGAAATCAAATTAATAGAGGCTAATGTGCATGGACAATTAGTTGCTAATTTGTTGCAGCAAATAAACAAGAAAAATACTAGAAAATAGGTTCAATATATTTTTTTACAGTTGATTTTAGTTGGCCGCGCGGACGGCTATATGCCTAAAATAAAATGGCGTTTATTTCGTTATTAATAATAATAATAATTTCTCCGCGGACTTAAAGCGACTAAACGTGACTTCTTTGTGCTCGCAAGTTTAAAATCTTTAGTAGTGCTAAAAGTATATTTTTAATGTTGAAACTTATATCGACGTGTGGTCCTGATAACAAGCTTCCTGCTACAGTAATTTATTTTTGAAACCACCGAGACAGTAAGGAGTAAACACAATAACAAGATATCAAGACAGCAATTTTTAAGTAAATTATTGTGCGGCGCGTGAATCACCGATACTACGACCGGCCTTCGCTCGCAACTTAGCATCAAGGTCAAGTGATCGTCACCGCTCACGGAAGAAAGTTTGTTTATTTTTAACCCCCGACGCAAAAAGAGGGGTGTTATAAGTTTGACGTGTCTGTCTGTCTGTCTGTCTGTCTGTCTGTCTGTCTGTGTGTCTGTCTGTCTGTGGCATCATAGCTCCCGAACGGATGATGCGATTTCAATAAAAAAAATATGTATAAAAGGTGATTTATCTGCGAGTGTTCTTAGACATGTTTGATGAAAATCGGTTGAGCCGTTTAAAAGTTGTGGGGGGGAAAATGGGGAAGAGTAACCGAATGTCAGCAAATATACTCGAGTGGGGTCTCAAATGAAAGCGCACTGAAAGAGAATATTGATGAATTAATCGAGAGTGTTCTTAGCTTCGTTTGATTCTACATATTAAGTATATACCTATAAAAATTACAAAATAAAAAATTAAATTAAAAATTTAAAAAACCCCCGACACAAAAACTTAATTTCCCTTTAAAAAGTAAAAAATAATAAAAAAATAACTCAATCTTAAAATACCTAAGAATGTATTAATAATTCAAAAAAAAAAACGTCGCGTTGGGGGACCGCTCCACGAGTGCAGACGTCGTTGACTGCTTAGTTAGGTAATAAGACTATTAGTAATTAAATTGTTAGGTTTGAAGCGGTCCCCCAACGTGGCGTATTTTTTTTTTTTGAATTATTAATACATTCTTAGGTATTTTAAGATTGAGTTATTTTTTTATTATTTTTTACTTTTTAAAGGGAAATTAAGTTTTTGTGTCGGGGGTTTTTTAAATTTTTATTTTAATTTTTTTAAAGACGACCCGAAGATTTGTTATATTGGACGACTCAACTCCTGCGCAAAGTAGATATTTTTGATGATTGGGTGAGTGATATACCTGCATAATACAATATTATACTGTTTATACTACTAAGCTAGTTATACTGCCCTCTTTTATATATCTTCTGCGGTCCTTGGTATATTTACAATTAGAGTGCTAAAATGCCGCGCACAGTGCGCACGCCACCGAAGGCTGACAAACTGATAGAAGTGCAGTCTGAACCTAACCTTACCGTACTCACCGATAACTCGCTAAACGCGAACACCCGAAAGCGTATGCGTTCGGAAGACTCGTGTTGTGATTGTGATACAAGCCAATTCGAACAACTAAAGTCAACGATCATGTCTTGGAAGGCCGAACAAGATACCATTTTAAAAAAAATCGTCGCTGAGGTGGCGGAGCTGAAAAGCCAAAACCAATGTATCAAGGACTCAAACGCTGAGATTGTTGAATCCATCCGTTTTATGAATTTAAACTACGAAGATATCAGAAAGAAAATGGAGGACTTTGAGAGTGAGAAGAAGAATCTGCGTGATTGTATCCTAGGATTAGAGAAGAAGATACAAGATATTCAGTTTATGTCACGCAATTCTTGTGTAGAAATAAGAAATATTCCGGTAAAAGATAATGAATCTGTAACTGAGCTAACGTCTATGGTAACCGGTATTGGCTCGGCAGTAAAATTAGAAATCTCTTCTAATGATTTGAGAGATGTGTACAGATTTCCGGGAAAAAAGGAGTGAACAGGAGCATTGTCGCAGAGTTCTCGACTGTAAATAAAAAATCTACATTCCTCAGTTCAGTTATAAATTATAATAAAAATAAAGCCTCAGTTGACAAATTAAATACTGAGGTAATCGGTATTCCCGGGAATCGCCAGCCTGTCTATGTTGCCGAGTATTTACCCCCTTCTTCAAGAAGAATCTTCTATTTGGCACGGAACTTCGCTAAAGAAAATAATTATAAGTTTTGCTGGGTATCTAACGGTAATATTTTCATCCGTAAAGAAGTTGGCGATAAGCAAATTATTATTAAAACTGAACAGTGTCTATCTAACATAATTACCCAACAATGACTAATTTTAAAATCTATCTTTTTGATTTGTCAGTTCAGGTTTTCATTTCAGTTTCTATTTAATTTACTTTATTGTCTTAATTTTAATATTGTTTTTGTATACTTTTTTATTCTCATTCTGAGACATAATTCACACAACTTCCACACAAATACACTACCATACCCACCCACAAAAAACTATTTTAATTTCAAACATAACATTACGTGCAAGTACATACCTACAGTCACTTTCAGTCATACACGTATTAATACTATCAATAATTTACCAATAATATGTAAGCGGTGTTATTTAGATCACGCAACGCAGACCACATTTTTTATAAACGACTTTAACAATGTCTGTAAAATCCTATCCCGTACATTAAACCTTTATTATCAATGGCTAACTTAAATTTCATTAATAACGAATTAGATACACTTAGCTTATCTAAATCTTTTAAATGTCCACCTGAAACCTGTTTGCAATATATTACACAAGAGAACAATGGGATAAAAATCTTACATATTAACATACGTAGTTTAAACAAAAACTTTGACGAAATATCTGTTCTAATGAAGCTTCTAGGGTTTCAGTGCGATGTTATCATACTTACGGAATGCTGGTTGAGCAAACTGTCGAATTTGCCAATCTTAGACGGGTATAATTCCTATTGTACAAAAAATAATTACAACCAAAATGACGGATGTGCTCTATATGTCAAATCCACAATAAAATGTGAAGTACAGGAACCACAATTTGTTGACGCTAATTGCTTAGTGTGCCACATCGGCGATATCTCAATTATTGCTCTATATCGATCTCCATCCTTCAAAGACATTAGTAACTTTATTGAAAGTTTGGATCACGTTCTTAAAGTAGCTTCTCAAACAATAGTCTTGATCGGTGATATGAATATAGATATTAAAGACGGTAACAATGATGTGTGCTCTGACGAGTATTTATCCTGCACTGCAGCTAATGGGCTTCTGCCGGCTCATCTTTTTCCCACTCGGCTGTCCAACTGTCTAGATCACGTCCTCCTAAAAACGAATAAAGCTGCAACGACAGTCGTCATTGAGTCATCTATAACTGACCACAATCCACTAGTCCTATTTTTGCAAAATAAAGCCAAGTATAATAAAATGGCACATACTGCCCACAAAATAGACTACAACTTAGTATTTGATGATATAACTAACAAAGATTGGTCATCTATTTTAGAAATTCTGGACCCTAATGAGGCAGCAGATACGTTGATACGAGACCTGTCTTCTATTATTAAAAAACATTCATGGGAATATACTGTACCCAGAAGACAACGAATCCTTAAACCTTGGATTACTCCTGGATTGTTGCGCTGCATTCGCCATCGTGATTGTATGAATGCTAAACTCAAAACAGATAAGGATAATGAAATACTAAAAAACCGGCCAAGTGCGAGTCGGACTCGCGCACCGAGGGTTCCGTACAAACCTGTAGGTATTTTCGGTTTAAAAATATATATATTTTTTAATTTTTATATTTCAGTTGATTGAATGTAAGGTAAATTGCGGTTTACGATTTATGACGTTTTAAAAAAAAACTACTCACTCGATCTCGTTCAAACCAATTTTCGTTGGTAGTTTACATGGTAATGTACATCATATATTTTTTTTAGTTTTGTCATTCTCTTATTTTAGAAGTTACGGGGGGGGGGGGGACACACATTTTACCACTTTGGAAGTGTCTCTCGCGCAAACTATTCAGTTTAGAAAAAAATGATAATAGAAACCTCATTACCATTTTTGAAGACCTATTCATAGATACCCCACACGTATGGGTTTGATGAAAAAAAACATTTTTGAGTTTCAGTTCTATGTATGGGGAACCCCAAAATTTATTGTTTTTTTTCTATTTTAGTGTGAAAATCTTAATGCGGTTCACAGAATACACCTACTTACCAAGTTTCAACAGCATAGCTCTTATAGTTTCGGAATAAAATGGCTGTGACATACGGACGGACAGACAGACAGACAGACAGACATGACGAATCTATAAGGGTTCCGTTTTTTGCCATTTGGCAACGGAACCCTAAATATCACCTATTGTCGTTACCGAAATCAATGTAATTCATTGCTAAGCAAGCTTAAAAATGCATATGAACAGCAAGAATTTTCTAAGGCAAAAAATGATATCAAAGCAACCTGGAATGTAATTAAGAAGGAATCTGATATACAATCAAGCCGTGCTTCTCCCACGGAGCTTCTAAAACTTTCTGAATCACCGAAATCCTCGTTAAGCATTGTCAATAATTTTTTTACCAATATTGGTAGTAATCTTGCATCAAAATTAACCCCGACTTCCACTCGTCCTAACGTGCCTATATTGAACCCTAGTGGGTCAATGGTTCTCCTTGAGGTGAATGAGAATGATGTTGAAGACATAATCCTGAGCCTTAAATCCGAATGTGCTACTGGTTGGGACGGGATCCCGGCTATAATAATTAAACGTACGAGACATGTTCTGGTTCCAGTAATTACACATATTTGTAATATATCTATAACTTCTGGAATTTTCCCTAATGCCTTTAAAAGAGTTGTGCATCCGGTTCACAAGTCGGGAAGCAGAGACGATGTTAATAATTATCGGCCAATCTCTGTACTTACTGCCTTATCGAAGATCTTGGAACGTATCCTGAATAATACCCTCATCAGCTTCCTGGATGCGAACAATATTCTAGCCCATAACCAGTTCGGCTTTAGAACAAAGATGAGCACTGAAGATGCGGTTATGGGCCTATCTGAGCATGTTGCTAGGAGTCTTGATAAGAGATTAAAATGTCTGGGTGTTTTTCTTGATCTATCGAAGGCCTTCGACACCGTCTCTGCGCCTGCCTTGTTGGAGAAGATGGAGAACATTGGAATTCGTGGTCCCGTTTTGGATATTTTCTCGGATTACCTGAGGGGACGAACTCAATATGTTAGAGTGGGTCAGCATGAGAGTGAGGTTTTACCTATTACATATGGTGTCCCCCAAGGCAGCGTATTAGGGCCCACCTTATTTCTCATCTATATAAATGAGCTGTGTAAAATGAATATTCAGCATTGCAAAATTTATACGTATGCTGATGACACAGCCTTAGTTATAGATGGAGCAGATTGGAGCCAATGTTATTCCAATGCTGACAACGCACTTAAGCAAATAATGAATTGGCTAACAAATAACATGCTTACCCTAAACGTGCAAAAAACGGTATGTGTTCCCTTTACCATTAGGTCAAATCTTTCCCCACCGCTATCATTTGCAGTTAAAGCCCACACCTGTACCAATGTGTCCTCTTCCGAATGCGAATGTCTCAACATATCCAGGTCTAGTGGTGTAAAATATCTCGGCATTCATATAGATCAAAACCTGAACTGGCACAAGCATATAGAGATACTCTCAGGAAGAATCCGTAAACTAATTTATGTATTCAAAAAACTTCGTAGATCTGCTGATAGTAGGACCTTGAAACTTGTCTATTTTGCACTGTGCCAGTATCTTATTGTATTCCAGTTTGGGGAGGGTCAACTGTAAACGTCTTTATTAGGCTTGAACGTGCACAACGGGCTGTCATTAAGGTCATGCTGTCTCGTCCACGTAGGTATCCCACATTACAGCTTTATGCCGAATGTGATCTGTTGACTGTCAGACAACTTTACGTGCAACAAATGACAATTCGTAAACATTCTTCCCGTCCCTTGGCGGAACCAGCCGGTAGGTCGATATATAGACATAAAGTTTTTCCACTAGAACCGCACAGAACATATTTTGCCAGGCGCCAGTATTATATCAACAGCATAACAGTGTATAATAATTTAAACAAGGAATTGAAACTATTTTCTAAAACTAAATATGAATGCAAATGTACATTAAACAAATACTTGGCAAAATTAAGTCATAATAATACTGAAGATCTTGTTTTGGGCCACCGACCCTTAAACTGAAATTTTAAAATTAATTATACTTGCACTTACATATAAACCACCCCGCCCCACCCACCTTCACACACACACACACACACACACACCCCCACACACTCACACACACACACCCCACACACACACACCACACACACACACACACGTACGCACGCACGCACACATCCACAAAACTGATTATGTGAATGTTATTTTAATTTAATTTAGTACTTTATTTTATTTATTTAGATTTATGGTTATGATTAAAAAAAAAACAATTTGTAATATTTAGTATGTCACTAATATTGGCTTGTGACATTGCTGCGGAGGGATACTGATCTCTAAGATACAGGGACCTCCCTAGTTTAGAGATCAGGGATTTAATGTATTGAGCATCGCATAACCCACTTAGTTATAAAAAAAAAAAATAGTAGGTTCAAGCTTATTTCTAGTACTAATCGACAGGTATCGTAGCCTAGTTTGGATAAATGTGGCGAATATAACTACAGGCTTTATATTTTAGGAGATATTCACTAAAATATAGTAGTATGAAACTGTATTAGAGTAGAGTGACCATAAATTTTCATAATAAAGTGAGACTGAATCACAATTATTGGAATGTTCGGTAGTCTTATCTTAATTTTTAGGGTGAAACTCTTTAAGACGTCCTATAGTGTGCTATAGGATGTCTTAAAGAGTTTCACCCTATAAGTATGCTTTATAAAAGTCAAAGTCACAAATCGATAAAAATTGTTTTATTCAAAATCAGCATACAGGCAAAAATCAAATAATATTAAGTCAACAATTTTTTGTTTTTAATAAACTACCATAACATTTATAAATTAAGTGAAACTAATGTAAGACACAGAATGTAGACATATTTTCTTACAGGTACCACCTACTTATTTCAATTTTAGAATAATTTTAAAAATGTAGTAATTTTATTTACGCCACATTTATTCAAACAAGGTTACGTTACATGTCGATTAGTACTATAACTAAGCTTGAACCTACGTTTAATAATGAAATAAAGTCCATTGTAATTTAGGCATATTGTCGTCCGAGCGGCCAACTAAAATCGACTCTTAAAATATTATTGAACCTATTTTCTAGTATTTTATTGTTTATTTGCTGCAACAAATTAGCAACTTATTGTCCATACACATTAGCCTTGTTACTCCAAAAAACTTCAAAACATCAAAGTTAATTAAAATCTAAACAACGCCGGACTAAGCCCCTGACTAAAAATATTTATAGAAAAGAAAAAGGTAAATTCTAAACTGTAGAACTGAAATAACAAAAACTTTTTTCTAAAATAAAGACTGAAATTGCAATGTAGCGCACTCAGTTTTACTCACTGAACTACCGATTAGCATTAACATTAAAGATTTTTTCTTAGTTAGTGCTATAGAATTTATCATTTACTAGGCACAAAAATAGATCATTGTCATTTTAAAAATAAAATTACTATATTTTTAAAATTATCCTAAAATTGAAATAAGCACCTGTAAGAAAATGTGTCTACATTCTGTGTCTTACATTAGTTTCAGTTAATTTATTGTAAGCGTTGGTGAGCCCCACGTTGGGCGCCAATGTAACGTATGGGAGTATTTAAAATAAAAATAAAAATTCTCACCAACGCTTACAAGAATAAAAGTTTATTACGGATCGTGGATTACAAGGCCGTCACTTGGTAATTTATTGTTCCGTGGAAGTAGGCGCACTATGTACTGCCCTGGCTTATCGCGTAGCTGGAGCGACGCGACGCCGAGTTGCCCCCGAGGTGGAAGTGGCCGCAGAGACGAGATGGTATGGCGCGCAGGTGGGTGCCGCCAGGTGACGTGTGCGCAGGTCTCGAAGTTCGGTTCAGCTGACTCACCCTGAGTCAGCTGAACTCAACGAACGTCGATGAGGGTAATTTTAATCCCAATCTTGTTCCCCTTCACGGGGATAAACACTTCACTTGTGAAATAAATTTGATTAATGGAACTTAAGTCATTACAAACTTAATAAAAATAAAAGTCTGGACACGGGGTAATGTCGCAAGAATCTAATACAGAGAGAAACTATTTTGCGAACGTGTAACCAGAAAGTTTTAGTAATAAAAGTGAGCTATCGTCTCCTGTACGAGCATATTTATACTCGTGCGCGCTTTACTTCGGTTAATATCGAGAACATTCGTCCGACTACGACACCAAAAGGAAGTGTCTGATTCAGAACTACCCGCCTAACATGACTTTTCGTCACTACACGATTAAAGACTGTTTACTGATACCCACAAATGACACAATTTTATGACGTCACGCAGAACATCACGTCGTACTGCTACAATACCAAAAAGAATTTGTAGACATTCCTTGCATTCCATTAACGACATTACGATAATGTTCTTATAAGTTAAGAATTAACGTTGATTATGAATTAATTGAATATGTGGATATTCACACAACGTTACATTATAAATGTTATGGTAGTTTATTTAAAAAAAAAAGTTGTTGACTTATATTACTTGATTTTTGCCTGTATGCTGATTTTGAATAAAGAAATTTTTATCGATTTGTGAATTTGACTTTTATAAAGTATGCTATAGGATGTCTTAAAGAGTTTCATCCTAAAAAATTAAGATAAGACTACCGAACATTCCAATAATGGCGATTCAGTCTCGCTTTATTATGAAAATTTATGGTTAATCTACTCTAGTACAGTTTCATACTACTATATTTTAGTGAATATCTCCTAAAATATAAAGCCTGTAGTTATATTGACCACATTTATCCAAACTAGGCTACGATACCTGTCGATTAGTACTAGAACTAAGCTTGAACCTACTATTAATAAAGAAATAAACGCCATTGTATTTTAGGCATATTGCCGTCCGCGCGGCCAACTAAAATCGACTGTAAAAAAAATATTGAACCTATTTTCTAGTATTTTTCTTGTTTATTTGCTGCAACAAATTAGCAACTAATTGTCCATGCACATTAGCCTTTATTAAATTTTATGGTGAGATGCGTACCTACACTTAACCTGAAAACTAAATATAGCATAACTTTTTGTATATTTAAGTTTTGATGATTTTTATTTTTGTAACAAATACAACAAATTAAGACCTTTCTTTTGATTCGCCTATCTGCATTATTTAGTTTCTGTGTAATCACGGGCGATCACTACGGCAAGTGGCGGTTCTAGCGGCCAACTGTTTTTGGTCGTAGCGTCTTAGTTTTTTTTTGTAACAAATTCAGGAAAAGAGGTGTGTTTTGTAACAAATTACAACTAATTCCTGGCAAAATTTCATCAAATTTTAAGAGTTGGCCGCGCGGTGGAAACGGACATCGCTAAACTGTCAAGTTGAATGGCCTTCATTGCTGTTCCATTTAAATTCATAAACCTTTACTTTTCGCGAATCCCGTGAATTTTCACCTGTACATTATGGGCTGCTTAATGTTGCAAATGGGTCACACTAACACGTCTTGGAAGGAATACGTCAAATAACAAGTCATCCTTTATATTGCAGAGCAATATCCTTCAAAATGATTCAGGTCCTTTCTAAATTAGGGTACGGGATGCAGCTGAACAAGATTTTTGTTTTACTCCTCCCTCCTTTATTTTTCTATCTGACCTCAGTTTGGGAAGCACGACACGTCATAAGTACTGGTCGACGGTTTCGAGCTTCTGCCTACCTGTAACAACTGTTTAGTTAGAAGATTGACGTCTTTGGTGTTGTTGTCCACCGACTTCTGAAAGTCTTCACTTTGTAGCGTTTTTAAGGAAGTTACTTGTTTCTTATTTTTAAAATGATTTTACACCCAAATAACTTCGGCCCGCGACTACCTACGTCTGCGTTTACCTGTGTAAAAAGGACCTATCGTGTGTCCTAACCCAGCACCCTAACTGTACCTATAACTCGCTGTTCCCTAATCACAATCTGAATTAATTTGAAGGATGTTGCTAGTCCCTTACTTCATATTGTCTGCTCAACAAAGTCGGTAAATAGCGCTGTGAATATTGTTGGACTGTCAAAACGAAAGCTACTAGCCTACTGTTAGCGTGATACTCAATTACCCCACCGGTCATGCCCTAGCCTTAAAATCCGTGAAAGCATAGTAGGACACGGAATAGAGAATGTTAGGATGCTCACCCAAGCCTAATCAGTTTTATCAAGTAGGTATGTAACATTCACCTCAGTTTCTTTGTGGCACCGGCGCCCGCAAAGACACCACATGAACCTCACCCCTTCTTATGTGTATTTTACCTGTGTTCACGAACACTACACGACACCTAAAATGTTAAACGTAAACATAGCTAGAGCACAGACAAAAATATTATTCAGCAACCACTTGCCGATGACATAATGACGAACCGAACTTGACTTTAAAATCACATAGACTTGATTTGCATGAAGTGTTTGACAATGCCTCCGTGCTCTTTGCGGACCTACTTACGCTAGGCATTACAGTCTTAACGAAATGTTGCTTAACGAAATGTTAGTGGACATGAGCATAAAGTGTGATAAGAAAAAGAAAACGTTAAAAAGGTTTAAATCTTAATTAACATGGGTCTGGGTTCGACTCCCAGATCGGGTAGAGAGCTGTAGGGTTTTCCTATAGGCAGTGTAGAGAGTTATGCTGGGGGTTATGTTAAGATGATATAATTCAGGTAATACAGTGAAGATAATATACAGAATAAGACGCAGGTAGGTATTGCTCATGCTGGTAGATACGTACGTGTCGTGAGTTCGGGAATCCGGTCTACAGATCTTTTGGTGGTTTACTGGTGCCGATGCCGCTTAGAAGACGACGTCCCTGGCTTGTAGCGACGTTCGTACATATAAGTCAGTATACCGATACAGCGTGGCAGGGATATCTACGGGTAACCTGATTATATGGATTCAGTACCTATGTGATTCTTCCGTCTCGTCGCTCTTCCTGGGGGCCTTGAAGAGCACCGAGACGAAACATTTCTACGCTAGAGGATCTAATCTAGAATGATGTATTAAATTCACGGTACAGTTATGCGCGTCGATGTCCCTGCCACCCCGTACAGCATGTACCTACTTCAACTCTTGATAGGTGATGATATTTTCCTGATGATTTCTTGCATTACTATCGCAATGACCTTATTGATACTGTCCAAAACAGTCCGTTATTTAAATTATTATTACTTTTTGACAGTCCCGAGTCCAAATTGCCAAATACCCCAAAGACTACAATTTCACGTTTGTCACTGCTGTCAGTTGAGCTCAGAGCAAAGAGAATTGGAAACTTAAGAGGTTGAACGTTGTGTAGAATATCACGGAATACGTATGGGCCCTACGGTCTGTGTTAAAAGTTAAAACTATATGATGAAAAAATATCAACAAATGGAAGAGAAAACGTGCCAGTAGATGAGAATTTGAAGTGACATACAGATTGAGTGCTTTGGTCGCTTTGGATTATTTGAATACGTACCTAGTTAAACCTGGGCTGCATTTATGCTTTACTATAGGCTCGTTTATAACATGGGACGTGTAGGTACTGTGGCACATCGCGGCCTAACCCATTGTGAGAATATAAACATATATAAGGTGTATCTATTCATACACGAAATATTTTAAGAGGTACACCTGTAGGTGGTAAAGAAGCTATAGTAACGAAAAAAAAAATTGTCTAAATGTATTAAAAAAAAAAAAAATATTTATAAATTATTTGACGCACATAAGGAATACTGGCTCCTTCTTATTTTTTACGGCCCGAGACACCGCGGCCATGCTCGTGCCGTCCGGTCGCCGCCCTCGCAGTGTCAGGCGGGCCAATCATAGAATTTGGAGTAAAGGTTTTATGCAAAACGTCTCAAGCAGTTTCAAAATAATAATAATTACGAAAAATCAAAAAACGCTTAGATAAAATTTTATTTTTGGTTCTATAGCTTCTATACCACCTACAGGTGTACCTCTTAAAATATTTCGTGTATGAATAGATACACCTTATATATATTTATATTATTATTCTAGAATACTGCCCTTGGTGCTGGTGTCGACTTTACTCAGTTCAACGACAGTTTGCCAGCGCTCAACTGTCATGGTGTTGATGCGTAGCACTGAAAGAGTATAGCAGTTGGTGCGTTATTTACCATCTACCTACACTTTTACTACACTCGTAAAGTCGTAACGTCTTTGCAATCGTGTAGGGTAAGGGCGCCAATTATGGACAACCATAAGGATTTTGTCCAATAAAACTTCGAATTTTAAAGTATAATCAATAATTTATATTTTGAACACTTCGATAATTATTTGGTCTCTAAAATGATTAATAAAATTCTTTAGAAAGATCAACATCGTAGAAATCATCAACATTTTCTAAAATATGTCATTGTTGTAAATTTGCAAAAAGTGTACAAAATATGGACCACATGGTTTCAAATATGGACAATAGTTAATTGGATTCAAAATTAATAAAAAACTAGTCGTGATGCCTAAAATTGAATCGGTCAATTATTAGGGTTAAACTAATCATTAGTACACAATTCACTCGCATATAAATCAACCATATCTTTTACGCCAGTACATTCTTCATGAGCCCAATAACTACAAGATGCACATCATGCATGCATTGGATCCATTTCTCAACATCTTCAGAAAAGCCCATTACAGCTATCCAACGAGTCGAAAAATGCGATTACATTTTCTTTGTTTAAGTTTTTTATTCTAGCGATTGATGTGCCCGTTGGACGGTGAAAGGATAAGTTAGGATGGCGCTTTAGGAATAACCTCAACCATGATCTCCCCGCGGATTCATTATCCGAGTGCTTTATGTTATTTTTTCTGCAAACTGGTAAGCCAAAGATCGGATGACCCTGCGTGTAAGAACAAATCTAGATTTTTTCATTTCTAGAATATAATCAGCTAATTCATCAACCAATTCACTCGATAAAGTCGTCTTCCAAGTTTATGGTTTATGTTCGCTAAGTGATTGGTCGTCTATTTTTGATAAGCGTATAAGCGTAGTTTTGGGTACTCCGTAAGTTCTGGATGCTTTCAAAAAGCCCATTTGCCATTGCATTTTTATTCCACGTTTGTCTAGTCTTTTCTTTGGTTGTAGAGGCCATCCTAAAACATTAAAATGTAATATAAGTGACTGTTTGTAATATTGTCCTCTAGTTCATATTCAGAACATGCTGGTGGTCCGTATTATAACACCAAACATTTGTAGGTTTATATTGTTATTCAGAAAATTATAAAAACTATTAAATATTGCAACTTAATATGAATGATTGTAAAATGACTTACCTTTCTCCTGGTTTAATCCACTATCACAAAGAGTAATATTTGTTGAAATTATGAACTTACGAAGTTAGGTATGAAACTACATTGCGCGTTGATAAAAACGTTAAATGGCTCCCGTGAATACGTGCGCTTTCTCTGCCGGCCCTACAAGTGACTAGGGAGGCGAGGGAGGGATGAAGCATTGCGTGCGCTGACCAACGCAACGGCTCGATACAAAGATCATTTTTAAAAAAAACGCGGATAGTCCATATTATAGAACCAATCCATAATTGGCGCATTTACTTTACTGGCGTAGTCGTCTCGCCTGTGACGTTTCACATAGGTTGTGTCACAATATAGTACAGATGGTAGGTACACAAAATAAAGAATAAAGAATAAATTTATTAAGAACAAGTTAACAGACACAATAAGCTCAAAATAAAATTAAAGCACAAAGACTGGATCCTGAGAGTAATTTGTGTGCAGTGGAGAAACCCTAGACCCCACACTAGGATACTCTGTGTCGTGGGATCTAGTATCCTCGTGGTTGATGACACATATAAGTGCACGTAGTGGTTCACAATTGGGTTCTAATTAGGCAACAGATATTAAAAAGGTTTCTCAAATTACGTACTAATTCAAAGGTAACTACTTACTAACTTAACTACATAATTATTATTGCGAATTTGTGTAGTGTGTGTGTGTGTGAGTACGTGTGTGTGTGTGTGTGTGTGTGTGTGTGTGTGTGTTTGTGTGTGTGCGTGCGTGCGTGCGTGCTAGGATGTGTGTGTGTAGATGTTTGATATGGGTACGAGTTAGTGGTTTTTATATTATATGTGATGTGATAGAATGTAAAGTTATGTGCATTTTTGTCTGTCTGTAAGGGTGTGCTTGTGTATGCTTATGTATAGGATCTTTTGTGTACGGGTGAGTTAATGCTGGGGATTTAAATCAAGGGAATCAGGAGAGCTTCAGTCTTGGCATAGTCCTGAGATGATAGCCACTTCGTAATTTTAGCTTTACAATTGTGTTTGGAGCAAGCCACTAAGTTCAGAAGTTTATTCAGTTTTTAATAGATGTAAGGACCGACATATCTAGGAGATGTTTGGGCGAAACGAAAAAAAAAATACGAACAAACATTCGAAACGGCGTGTTCACACAGACGCGCGCATCTACTAGACTCATATAGGTAAGCTTAGGTCCTGGTGTTCTCAGTGGCGGATACCGTGTCAAGACGAGTGGGCGCGTTATACGTTTATCTCGTGCGCAAAGGACAGCACAGACAGGACAAGATCTTAAAAAAAATACCAGAATCATATTGCGTATTTCGTAATAAAAAGCTACCACAGATTTTCACCTTTATCGCTGAAGCATTAGGTTCAAGTTTGATTGGCAGAATTTGTCAGTTTAGGGTAGCTTGGTGTGCTGGCGTCTGTACATTATAGCTTAAATGATAAATGATTTTATTTTTGCAAGTAGGTTAAAGTAGGTTTGTAGGTACAGACGCCAACTCATCAAGCTACTACAATCTGTCAGATTTCTTTGATAGATTTTCGACTTTATTTCTAGAGCATTAGGTTCAAGGTTCATTGGGAAAAATTGACAGTTTCGGGTAGCTTGACCTGGTGGCGTCTGTACAAACACTTTTATACGTCAATCATAATTTTTAAAACTAGATGAGGTCGGCGTTTCCTATCTGACTACTCTGAGGAGAAAGGCCGAAACAAACTCAGAGGTCACAGTCTCTTTTAAAGTCCAGAAATAATCTTGATCAGATCACGTGAAGACCATATGGATTGGTGTCTAAAATGGTCTTTTAAGGAAAGAACCATACAGATTGGGTGGACCTGTCCAATCAGTGCACGCATTTATCAGTAATCATGGAGGTAAACTCAATATGTATTCCTTGCTTGTATATAAGGTGTATCTATTCATACACGAAATATTTTAAGAGGTACACCTGTAGGTGGTAAAGAAGCTAAAGCAGAGCGGGAGAAGTCATTTGATGATTTCCCATCCTGAAAAAAAAAGAGCGTAGCCAGACTAGGAGTAATAGTACGAATGTTCTGTGAACTGATTTTCATTTGTTAGCTATGTTTTTTCAGCAATTTTACACAAAACCATTTTGAGTAGGTATTCTTCGTTTTGTACACTCACAAAAATGATAACCCGCACAGGCTGGGTTCCGTCCGGTAGGTACGGTACTCCGGATGCCGCCTGTAAACATGACAGCGGTCGCACAAATATGCACCACAAGTACCAAGAAAAAAACCCTTTGCTTAGCAACCTTAAACTCAAATATTATTAAAATGCAATATGCCGTACTTGGTCCGCTTGCCATGCGTGCCGGTGAACTCAGAAAAAGCTTGACAAGGTACATACTCCTTTTAATGTTTTGAATATTAAATGGTAGGTAGTGTCGGTTCAGATTTAGAAGCCAAATGTTTTGTTATTGATTAGTTTTCATTAGTTCAAAGCACGTTGACTGGACTCAGGTAGTAGGTAAACACGTTTAACGCCGGAGAGCCAGCCACTCGTCACCGCACCGCAGTGATTTCGCTGCTTTGGGTGGTAATGCCCCACGGGTGCTCCGTTGTCGTAATTGTGCTCTAGAATACAATAATAGTGTGTTGACGACAATTTGTGGTTTCGATGCCGCTCCGGCGCCGTACTACCGGCATGCGGCAGTCCGCGGCCACTAGTCTTACTTTTCTATATGGCTACATGCTCATAGCTCAAACTATAATGTCCGTATCTATTATATCGCTAACGCTTGGGAACGGGAAACGGGGTAAATACAAACAAGGTGAGTTTTTATTTACCTATTAATCCTGAAAAAGGTGTCCGTTTCGACTGCTCGGACATAGGGTCGTAGAAGAAAAACGAATACGTCAACATTACGAAGGAATTTGTAAAACACTAACAGTGAAAGTCGCAAATTCGTAGATCCAATATTCAGAAAGTTACAAAGGATTAACCATGGCCGATACGATTTCGTAGAAAATGTAGACGGTATTCTGTACTTCACGGCCTACAGAACTTAAATAGTATGGCCGCGCGGTCGGCACATGGAGGACTGCTTGCCAGGGTAACCAGGACAGCAAAAACTGTCTTCTAAAACTACGCTGGCATACGTCACAAACTACGCTGACATACGTCTCAAAATTCGAAACACCCTAAAAAATAAATAATAGTTTAAAAAAAACTTGCTTCCATAGAAAACATTTACAAAAAAAACCGGCCAAGTGCGAGTCGGACTCGCGCACCGAGGGTTCCGTACAAACCTGTAGGTATTTTCGGTTTAAAAACATATATATTTTTTAATTTTTATATTTCAGTTGATTGAATGTAAGGTAAATTGCGGTTTACGATTTATGACGTTTTAAAAAATAACTACTCACTCGATCTCGTTCAAACCAATTTTCGTTGGTAGTTTACATGGTAATGTACATCATATATTTTTTTTAGTTTTGTCATTCTCTTATTTTAGAAATTACGGGGGGGGGGGACACACATTTTACCACTTTGGAAGTGTCTCTCGCGCAAACTATTCAGTTTAGAAAAAAATGATAATAGAAACCTCATTACCATTTTTGAAGACCTATTCATAGATACCCCACACGTATGGGTTTGATGAAAAAAAAAACATTTTTGAGTTTCAGTTCTATGTATGGGGAACCCCAAAATTTATTGTTTTTTTTCTATTTTAGTGTGAAAATCTTAATGCGGTTCACAGAATACACCTACTTACCAAGTTTCAACAGCATAGCTCTTATAGTTTCGGAATAAAATGGCTGTGACATACGGACGGACAGACAGACAGACAGACAGACAGACATGACGAATCTATAAGGGTTCCGTTTTTTGCCATTTGGCAACGGAACCCTAAAAACATGTACATTACAAAGATTTTGGCTCAGCGTAAATTTACCTGAGATTTTAAGCGTCTTCGGGTAGCATCATAGGACGCATAACATTTTAGTAGGTTACCACTCCGAATTAAATAAATTTATCAATAAAATAATAGTTAAAAAAAAACTAAAAAACACGCTTCCATAGAACACCAAACTAAAAAGTAGAAAATAATGGAAAAAAAGCGTGGGGTGCTTTTTAAGGTATTTTTTTATTGATCAGGCATCCCACGCTTTTTTTCCATTATTTTCTACTTTTTAGTTTGGTTTTCTATGGAAGCGTGTTTTTTAGTTTTTTTTTAGTCTTAAAATCTCAGGTAAATGTACGCTGAGCCAAAACCTTTGTAATGTACCTAATTGATGATTTTTCCAAATCAGCAGAATGGGGGTACACTCGGGTTGATATATTTAAATTTATTCGAGATGCGAATGGAACGAAATTGAATTCGAGATGTTAGAAGTTTAATTTTTATTATAAGGTACCACAATGGTGAGGAGGATGTAAATAAAAGAGTGACGTATTTCATTATTAATTTATTTTTACACAATATCTTCAACTAACCTCGGACGACTGTCTAATAACTATAATAGTCCCGATATAAAAATATTTCCTCTCCTTATCCGTAACATTGTAATATATTTATAATATTTAAACCTTTACTTTTTACACTTTATCAATTCAAATTCTTTAGTCATAATAACGTGATGTGTATATTCACAGAACCGTTTTACATAGTATATAATACATATTTATAATGTTTCCAATATTACAATATATAGAGCATTACAGTTTGACCTATCGCAATGTACATCACAATCAGAACGCTTGTATTTACAATGATTAGAAGTTTTGTAAATTTAACAAAGTGATGACAAAACATATTTCACAATTAAAACAACAGAAACATTATCTCACACGTTTATGGCAAATCGTCAGAGTCCCACAAAATTCTAATATTTTATATGATTATAATAGACAATTATAAAACACAACATAGTTATTTTACATACGTCTTAAACCGAAATAAATAAATTATTCTCTAATATAGTGTATTGCTTATTGTCAAATCAATTTAAAAGCCTATAAAATGGCGCTCTGGGCCGTTACCAACAACAATTCCTAGTTCGTTATTTATGTACTAATTATTCATTTATTACTAAGTCAACATCATTTATACAGATATTAGGAATATAGTGACAGTTCGGGCCTGAAACGCTTCGCGCAACCAAATATTACTTAGATCCAAATACAGCTAGGATGAAACTTTAGTCTTTAGTCTCAAACGAATGGAATGTACAAGTCCTACGCTATTATACACTTTAGAAATCTCTTCATATAATAACATACGTATCACGCTATGATATGGTTTATTTAGATTTAAAATAATATATTTTAGCACAAAATATATAGAAAAGTAACAGATAACTTAAACGGAAAATACTGACATATAAGTACAACCAGAACTAGCTGGGATTACTACCTATATTAATCTTTGTATAGAAGAAAAACAGAAAGTATAACGTTAAAGTATAAATATTTATCGGAATGTCTCACAGTAGAAAATACGAAAATAAATTATTAGCTAAAACTAGAAGGACGGATAGAATCGGGGAAGAATAAAATATGCTTAAATAGAGGTCGCGTGTCACAGTGTATGTGCGAGCATTACAGACAGGTGATCGATCATACGCGACCACTCGCGCGTCTGTTACACGTGAGTCTAACGCGCGACTGCGCACTCACCTCGACGTGCCATAACAAATACAAAACACTTAGCATTACTTCATTTACAGTTTTTTTTTTTTAATCTTTAAAATGAATGATTTAGTTAAACATATCTGGGCAATTAGTGTTGTTTTTTTTAACGAGGGGGTTAGTTAAACACGACCATTAAATTGTCCACGTCGCGGGTGACGATCATCACCCAAAAGTCAAGACCTATTTCACTAAAGATTCGGAAAGATTGGAGTAGAGATTGCCGGGGAGGAGCAACAAGCCCTGGCGGGCGGCGCGGCGCGGGCCGCGCGGTGCGCGCTAGCACGCCGCGTCCTCGCGCACCAGCGCCGCCGTGTCGCGCCCCGTGTCGGCCGCCGGGTCCAGCGCGCGCGCGCCGCCCGCGCCCGCGCCGCCGCGCGCCCCCGCGCCCGCGCCGCGCGTCTCCGTCGACGACGGCGAGATCACAGCCGATACCACCTTCTCTTTCAACTCGTCCGGTACTTCGTAGATGCCGGCTGTGGAAATAAACGTACGTCCTCAAACTTTATTCAGATCCCAAAACGCCATGATGAAAAGTTTCCGATGATGATGTACGGTCTCATGACAGTAGTCACGGATCGATACTCACGTATAGGCGGCTCGGGCTCGCCCGCGGCCACTGCCCTGGTGACGGCGTCATACATGGGGTTGCTGAAGTCCCTCCCCTTGCGCGGCGCCTCCTCCAGTGTGTATGCAGGCTCGCCCCCCGCGCCGCCCACGCCGCCGAACTCCACGTTGGAGCCTTGACGGAAGGACACGCTCTGCGACGATGCCAGGCTGCTCAGACCGCCGCCCTTACCACTAGAATACGAAAATAAACTATTAATTCACAAAAACTATGATATAATGTAGCTACTAGCAATGATTTTCGTTTAAACTCACAAAATCAAGAGCATGCAGTCATGTCTCGATGTCATTAAATAACACAATGCGTAGTTAAATTAAATGACGTGTCACTAAAGCATAGTCACTAATGACAGGTCATTAATGGTCAAGTGCCTTGTGTACTCACAACGGCCTCTTCCTGATGACGAACCAGGCGGCGGCGCCGGCCAGCGCCAGCAGCAGCACGAGCAGCAGCGGCACCAGCACGGCGGCGGCCGTGGCCGCGCGCGCCGCCGCCACCGCCGCCGGCGCCGCGCACACGGGCGGCGCGTGTGGCGCGCGGCACACGCAGCGCAGCGCGGCGCCGTCCTCCACGCACGTGCCGCCGTTCTCGCACGGGCACACGCGCGGCAGCGGCCGCGGTGCTTCCACGGCTGGGGGCGAGGGAGATTGCTCATTAGAAATCATGCCGATACGAATGAAACATACGAGCTTGGTTAAAAACTAGAGGGACCAAGAAATTAACCCTGAGAAACGCCTGATACCAAGGCGCAAGGAAGTTAAATGACGAGAGGTTTTTGTAATACCAACTGCGCACGAACAAGTAATTACTTAATGTGTCTATGCTAATTTTCATTGTCAGTACAGTTCTACAAAGCGAAAGGTAACGCCGCGCCGCACTATGGAAAATAAAGGTCTTGTACGGTTTACGTACATTCCGTCAGGCTGCAAACGCAGCAACCTACTTTTCTCTTTGGTATTTAAAACAATGTTTAATATGATTTTAAGTTAGTTGACGAATTACATACTTACGCGAACACCGCGGATTAGCATCCAACCCACTTTTACTTTGTTGTGATCGGTACTCTAATAAACCTTTAGTGTTACCGAATCTGTGTGTGTTTACATCAACTCGCCTAACTCCAAGTACTGACTTACCACTTCTTACTTAAAGCTACAAGTGTAAGGTACCAACTACTACGGGACCTTACATTTAATGGTCCTTCGAGTATTTCACAGTTTGGGGTAATTGTATCTCTTGGAACGACAGCGAATCGGCTTGGCTGGCCTTCCACAAGCGGATCTCACCAGTCAAGTTGAGAAAGCGCGCATATTCGTAAAAAGAGTACAAGAGCTCTGAGCAATCAACGAAGAGGGGATACTTTGGAACTTCTTCGTGAATCAAGCGGAAAAACAAGACTCAACTGCGGCAACAAGCCAACTACTACTACGACTACTGCTACTACAGCTTCCGGACTACAACGTGAACTGCGGGCAATACGAGGCCTACAAACTAGAAGACACCGAACTACGTGTTCTTCAATACCTACTTTACTACTACATCTTACTACTACTACTACTTTCGATTACCGAAACGACTACATCAAGATGAGCGAAATCACTGCACAAAACGAAGTCTTCGAGTCAATCAAACGTCTCTGTACTAACTACCAAAAGGACAGCGCGTCTCGGAAAGGAAAGGAGTACCTGACTCAAAGGTTAGTGTCATTGGAAAACCTCTGGCAAGACTTTGGCAATAGACACAATGTATTACTTGAACGAGAGGACAAAGAAATCCAATATTTTACTGGAAACATTTATGAAAAGACGAAACATATGTATGAATCCACCAGGATTGATATACTGCAGCGGTTGTTGGTCTGGGAAGGAAAACAGGCTGAAGTTGTCATTCCTCATCCTACGGGAGTAGATACCAAGACCAAGGAACTGCTTGATCGACAAGAATGTCACATTAAAGCACTAGAACGGGCGATGTCCAAAATAGAAATTGACTCCATAACTGAAAAATGGGAGTTAGAGGATCACCTGAGCGTCCTGAAAACCAAGTGGGACACTGTAGAGAAATGTCACTGGGAGCTAGAAGCTATTTTGAAAGGGTCAAACGAAATATACAACGACTTGTTCGCCAACAAAGAACGTCAGTACGATGTCATGAAAAGATCTCTCAACTCGAAACTATGGACAAGCGTAAACCACCAAAACTATGCACCGAGGATTCAACTACCGGAATTCACTGGAAACTACAGTCAGTGGATTACGTTCAAGGATATGTTTCTGGAGACAATCCACAACAATGCAAATTCTTCGAAAGCGCAGAAAATGCAACACTTAAAATCTAAGCTTAAAGGAGAGCCGGAACGATTAGTTCAACATTTGGTCGGCGCTGAAAACTATGAAACTTGTTGGGATATTCTTATTCAGCGATACGACAACAAGAGACTCCAATTTACGAACTTGATGAATACTTTGATGGAGTTACCATCCATCCAGCAGGTCAATGCTGCTGTCTTGAAGAGAATGCATGACGTAATCAACGAATGCATGAATGGCCTACATAACATCGGTCTAAATACATCAAGCTGGGATCCAATAATCGTGTACTTGATGGCACAGAAGTTGGACTCAACATCATATACTGAATACACTAGAGAATTAGAGCATCCAAAGCAAGTCCCGGAGCTGAGTGAATTTTTGGGGTTCTTGGAGACCAAATTCATGGCGTTGGAAGCAGCAAAGGGTTACCAAAAAGATGCATCTAACCAACATAAACAAATATTCAGCAACAAAACGAAATTTAACTCCAATAAACCATCATATGAACCACATAGAAAAGAAACATCAAGAATATACCATGCGTCATACGGTAAATGCCTTCTGTGCAGCGGTTTTCACGTGATCATGCAGTGTCCAAAGTTCATTGAAATGGACACACGGCAACGGAATGACACAGTAAGGAAATTACAAATATGCAAAAACTGTTTGTATAAGCATGGAGACACAGAATGCACGTCGAACAAAACTTGCAAAGAGTGCAATAAACCACATCATACGATGTTACACTATTCAGCGCAAAAACTGTCGCCAAGTTCCAATATGAACAATATGGGTCAACGTTCTCAACAACGGGAACATCAACCTTCAACATCAACAAACCAACATAGTTCGAACCATTTATCAAACAACTACATTATGGAAATATTACTTACTACAGTAGAACTTCAAGTAAAGACATCAACAGGAGACTTTATAACGTTACGAGCTTTACTGGACCAAGGATCTCAAGTAAACCTCATCACGGAGAACGCGGCTCAACGACTGAAACTACCTAGAAAAAGGATGAACGCTACAATTTCCGGCGTGGGTACGATTTCGGGAGATTGTAAAGGACGACTAGAATTAGAGTGTAAATCAAGATGCACTGACTTTGCATTTTCAGTCAGCACTCTAATAATGAAAAGGATCACGAACAACTTACCTAACAAAACATTTAAAAAAGAAAACTGGCCTCAGCTACAAGGTCTGAAACTAGCGGATCCTGACTTCAACTTATCAAGGAGCGTGGATTTGCTGCTGGGAGCGGATATCTATTCGCAAGTTATATTAGAGGGGTCCTAAAGGGAGATGCCCAAACGCCGACAGCTCAGCAAACCCGTTTAGGATGGATTTTATGCGGCAAGCTAGAAACTTTTAACTGCCATGTCGCTCTTGTCGACCTGAACGACTTAAAGAGATTCTGGGAGACAGAAGACATCATTCAGAACACTGAGGACACATCTAAAGACGACTGGTGCGAAAACTACTACAAAATGACTACTGAAAGAGATCGCGACGGAAAATACATTGTAAAGATGCCACTGATTCCTCGTTATGAAGAAAAATTGGGAAACTCAAAGTCGATCGCAATCTCTCAATTCTTACAACTGGAAAGAAAATTCGACAGAAACCCTAAACTTGCATCAATGTACAAAGATTTCATCCGCGAGTACATTGATTTAGGTCACATGAAGCTTTCAAACACGACACCCGCCAAAGATGCAATCTTCTTACCGCATCATGGAGTACTGAGAGAACAATCAACAACAACAAAACTACGAGCTGTTTTTAATGCTTCCCAGAAGACCATGGGTGGATGTAGCCTAAATGACGTAATGGAAAAAGGTCCTAATCTGCAAAAGGACATCCAAGCATTGATATTACAATGGCGTGGCTATAAATACGTCTACACAGCGGACATTGAAAAAATGTACCGTTCCATATGGTGTCATCCGGATCAACAACATCTACAGAAGATCCTATGGAGAAAGCAACCAAAAGACAATTTACAAGAATATCAACTGCAAACATTAACATATGGGACAAAAAGTGCTCCATGGCTAGCAATGCGAACACTCAAACAGCTTGCTATCGATGACGGCCACAAATACCCAAAGGCCGCTGAAATATTGCTAAATCAGTTCTACGTCGATGACCTAATCAGCGGCCACAACTCTACAAAACAAGCAAAGGAAATTCAAACATCGATCATAAAACTACTGAAGGGAGGCGGAATGAATCTGCGAAAATGGTCAAGCAACGATCCTGAGCTTCTACGACACTTAGACGAAGATCAAATATCGAAAAGTACATTTGATTTTAGAGGCGACGAATCAATGAAAACGTTGGGGTTGAGTTGGAATCCAAAAGATGACGTTTTCATATTCAACTGGTCCATAGACGACTACAACAACGAACCACTAACTAAAAGAAACCTGCTATCACAAATATCCAAACTATACGACCCCTTGGGTTGGCTGGCGCCTATAACTGTGTCAGCTAAACTACTATTCCAAAGGGTGTGGCTAACTAAAATAAACTGGGATGCTGAACTACCTACTGAGTTACAAGACGAATGGCGGCATCTAAACAAAGAACTACATCTAATTAAAAACATTAAAATAAACAGATGGATTGGCAGTACGCAGAAAAATATCCAACTACATGGATTTTGTGACGCAAGCGAAAAGGCATACGCTTGCGTCATATACAGCCGAGTAATCGACGAAAAGGGCGACCCAAGGATCACATTACTAGTATCAAAAACTAGGGTAGTGCCGATTACTCAAAAAACTTCATTGCCCAGACTTGAGCTATGCGGAGCACTACTACTCTCCCAACTCATGGAAAAAGTGAAGAAATCACTAACGGAGCATGAGATATCAGCTTATGGTTGGTGTGACTCCAAGGTGGTGCTAGCTTGGATTCAGGGAGACCTCTCAAGATGGGAAAGATACGTAGCTAACAGAGTGGGGAAAATAAAAGACGTAATTCCACCTCAACAATGGTGTTATGTACGATCGGAACTTAATCCAGCTGACTGCGCTTCGAGAGGCTTGCTACCGAGCAAAGTAGTCAAGTTCAACTTATGGTGGAACGGACCTATGTTTCTGAAAAACTTTGCAGAAACAGAAACACCTCATAATGTGAATTGCCACTTTACTACAAGCGAAGCAAACAGGGTCGAACCCAATGACGTCAGTTCGAAAAACTACAACACTGAAAATATTGTTTACAAGTTGTTGAAGAACCACAGTTCGCTGACTTCAGTAATAAGAATTACTGCTCGAATTGTGCGATATATTGCATCACTAAAGCAAAAATTACGACCAAGCGCTACTTACCTAACAACAACTGACCTACAATACGCAGCAGAATATATAATAAAATATGTTCAACAAAGCGAGTTTGCGCAAGAACACAAACAGTTGAAACAAAATAAAACTGTGTCACCAAAAAGCAACATTTACAAACTCAAACCTTATCTGGATAGCAAGGGAATCATTCGCGTAGGCGGAAGACTACAGCACTCTGATCTTCCTGCAAATATGAAGAATCCCGCAGTGGTACCCTACTCCAGCCGCTTCACTGAACTACTGATCGACCAAGCACATTCGATGACGCTTCATGGAGGAGCCCGTCTGACCCTTACTTACATACGGCAACGATACTGGATAGTCTCTGGAAATCGGGCGGTAAAGGGAAGAATACGACGCTGTGTGAAATGTCATCGTTACAATTCTACGGACAATGCTCAACTAATGGCCGATCTGCCAAAACAAAGAGTAACACCAAGCCGTCCATTCACTCACACTGGTGTTGACTTTACTGGTCACGTAGACGTGAAACTTAACAAAGGAAGAGGAGTGAAGACCTCAAAAGCATACATCGCGGTCTTCGTCTGTATGGCTACGAAAGCTGTACATATCGAATTAGTCTCAGAACTAAGCACGGAAGCGTTTATTGCGGCCCTTCAGAGAATGTGCGCGAGGCGCGGAACGCCTGCTCACATGTACTCAGACAACGGCACGAACTTCGTTGGAGCATCCAAAGTACTGAGAGAGGATTTCAGTAACTTCAAGAAGCTACTCTCTCCTGAGTTCTTTGACGAGATTGGGAAACTAGAAATTCATTGGCACTTCAACGCCCCTGCTTGGCCTAGTGCGGGGGGGATATTCGAAGCAGCCGTCAAAACATTAAAACACCACTTGAAGCGGGTTCTTGGGGATCAAAAACTGACCTGGGAAGAATTCACTACGTTACTAGCGAAAATAGAAGCCTGCCTAAACTCGAGGCCTCTATGTCAGCTAACAGAAGATCCGGAGGAATTTTACAGCACTCTCACTCCTGGCCACTTTCTAACTGGCAGTGCTACGTTGTCTCTACCTCAACCGGAGCCTGACAACAGAAAGATGGATCTGAGAAAACGTTGGCAACTAACGGAGCACATGCTGGATCAATTCTGGAAAGCTTGGTCCAATGACTACCTGAACACCTTACAGTCTAGAAGCAAGTGGAACAGAACTGTACAAAACCTCAAACTAAACGACGTGGTCCTAATCAAGGAAACAAACTTACCTCCTGGCAAATGGGCCATGGGACGAGTGATGGAAACTCATCCCGGTAAGGATGGTCTAGTACGAGTGGCCACCCTTAAAACAAAAACTGGAGTGATAAAACGACCCACTGTTAAACTAACTCCATTACCACAGCAAGAAACACTGCTACCTACCGAAGAAACAACAAATAACAAAAGAGAAGAAGATACAATAACTGAAAACCAAAGAAGAAAAAGGAGCACGCGAACCAACAAGTACAGTTTCCTGACTTTCGCTCTTATAACTTTAATAGGAATGTTAGGAACTGCACAATCGTCACCAGTAACAAACAACTATAAGGTGACCTCTATAACCAACAATCAACCTATTTATTTCGATGAAGCCGGAAAACTGCAACTTATACATGATGAATGGACTCTACTGATCTATTACAACCTAACGTCCTACTGGCAAGCTGCGAATAACATGAACGACTACATAAACCAAATTGATAAACTCTGTCAAAGAATCGCGCACGAGTTTACACCATGCGAAGCAGTTGTCAGACACCTACGTCATGAAATGCATCACCTTGAGAATTATAACACTATGTTACTTTCTCAGCATTCGCGACAAAAACGAGGCTACTTTGATGGAATCGGAAAATTAGCCAGAACACTTTTCGGGGTTTTGGATGAAGACTTTGCGCAAAAGTACGAGAAGGATATCCAAAACTTGCAAATCAACGATAATTACTTGTTACAGTTGATGAAGAATCAAACTTTGATCATAGAGGCTGAAAACAATGTAATTAAAAACAATACGGAATTTATGGACAAACAATTTCACGCAATACAAACCTACATAAATCAGACTTGCAACATAATCACAAAAATTGAGAACAGAGCACAAATTTTATACACAGCAAATGACGTGAACACTGCCGCTTTATCATCAACTTTAATTCTGAGCGACTTGCATAGAATTCAAGAAATGCTAATGAATGCTCTCGCCAACATTTATCGAGGTCATTTGGATACACACTTGTTTCCTGCATCTCAAATAATAGAACAGCTGAACATCATCTCTGGAAAACTTCCACAGGGACTAGCCTTACCGATAAAGGACATACAAAAAGATTTCCGTGACATCTACGAACTAATCCATGTCAAGGCTCGGATTACAAACAACTTTCTACTTTTCGAATTGCATATTCCACTTTTGAGCGATGAGGACTACAAAATATACCGGGTAATACCTATACCATTCCAGAAACAAGGACAATTGAGAATCGTGCAGCCTTTCTCCAATTATATCGCCATAAACTTCGTGAAAAATTCGTACATCACTACGGAAGAGCAAGACATGCGCCAATGCACGCCATACGGAGAAGACGAGTACACATGCATTTCACGTCAGCCGGTATTTAGCTTACAAGACAAGGACGCACCTTGCGAGGCCAAGGTATTCAGTCAACAAACTTCATTATCCTGCGTCATCAATGATGTAACTTGCAAAGAAACTTGGATCCAATTACATAAACCTAACTGGTGGTTGTTTACATTATGCGACAGACAGCTGATGCGCGTCATATGTACCTAGCGATCAAGTTACGCCAGCAGTCATCAACGGTACTGGGGTGATTGCCTTGAAACCAAAATGCATACTACAAAAGAAAGATGCGACAATATTCACCTATAACCACTTAGGAAGCAAATTTCACATGGAGGCGGATATTGAAGTACCTACACTTAACACGACTATCAACAATTTATTTGATCTAAGTTGGAAAAACGCACAGCTGAATATGACAGAACTGGATACATCTGCAATAAATATCAGAAACATAGATAAGCAAATAATTCAGCAGAAAGAGCAGGAAAGACTACCACAAGGGATAGATATATCGAGTCACGACATATATCTCTACTCTGTGACTTCTCTGCTGTTGGGAGGAGCTGCTTCGTTTGCTGTCTACATTTGGATTAGGAGACTATGGCATAAGAAAACTAAAAGGCCACCTACAAGACAACCTACAGGAATCGACAACAAAGTCGAAATCGAGATGCAAGAAATACGCCATTCGACACCGCCGGAGCCACTATACAGCGACGCGAGGCCGAAACAACTGTTTCACTTTGAGGAGCAGTAAAGCTTATTGTTTTTATGTGTACATGTTTAATTTTACTTACTTACTAATGTTTACTTTACTGTCTTTACTTTTTATTGTGACGTTCTGGGATGTCTTACTTTTATATTTTTACTTACTTAACCTACTTTTATACGGTCTATACTTTTTATTATTGCGTTTTGGAATTTTTACTTTAAAACGTTTTATGTACTGGATGCTCATCCCGCCTTTTCCCTCGGGAGCATGTACGGTTTACGTACATTCCGTCAGGCTGCAAACGCAGCAACCTACTTTTCTCTTTGGTATTTAAAACAATGTTTAATATGATTTTAAGTTAGTTGACGAATTACATACTTACGCGAACACCGCGGATTAGCATCCAACCCACTTTTACTTTGTTGTGATCGGTACTCTAATAAACCTTTAGTGTTACCGAATCTGTGTGTGTTTACATCAACTCGCCTAACTCCAAGTACTGACTTACCACTTCTTACTTAAAGCTACAAGTGTAAGGTACCAACTACTACGGGACCTTACAGGTCTGTTTCTGATTAAAAATCAATAACTTTTTTATTTCTGAATATTATGTTCTAAAATTTTGCACAAATGTAGAATAGTATATATGGCTTCAAATGGAATGCAACTTATTATGATTGAAACCATAAAAAAAACCATACATTAAAAAATAAAACAAATTCAAAATGATCAAAAATGTCCAATATTTACTTTTTAACAAAGAATACTATTATTTTAATGTTTACAAAAACCAAAAATCATATAGTACATCAAAATACAAATAAATTTTTATAGTAAAAACATAACAAAATTGATTAAAATCGAACACAGATTAATTAATTAATTGTAATGTTTACTAAATGTTATGTTATACTTGATGAACTTCGGGATCTAAAATTAATTCGTTCACTTTCAAAAGATCTAAGGTGTCTTCATCAAGTTCCTTCACGTTTTTAGTATACGGTTTTCTAATGCTGGTTATGTAAGGATCTGAAGTATAAAGAAGAGTATGAAGTACATCCTCGTTTGTATCGGATCTTGAGCATTTTCTAGCATGATGTAGACGAAATTTTTTATAATCCTTGTTTCGAGATTCTTGTGCATCTTCCGAAAGTTGACCAATAGGAAGTACTGCAAAATGCTTTATGACACTTTCTCCATGAATCAAAATTTTGTAAACTGAAGATGGCATGTAGTACCATTCATAATTGCTCACATAGATCCTGGCAGTCTCCATGGCGTAACTGCCAAATTTGTCAGCATTTATCATTACACCCGATGAAAGAGCTTGCAGAATAATGTAAAGTCGTTTAATCAAATTTATATCCACTCCTGTAATTTCAGCAGAGCAGCTTGCATTGTGAAAAAATCTTCTGGCAGTATTACCGTCATTAGAATTACCACTTACTTGTCGTGGTTTGTCGATGATCAATCCTTGCTCTTCACGGAAACGCTTTTGTACCAGGGTTTTCTTCTCTTGCTATAGTCGTTTCTTTTCTTCGCTTGTGGCTGACCATGTTTGGAAAGACAGATTGTAGGAAATATGTAAAATCATTTCCATACAACGAATCCAGGCGTGCAAAGTAGACAGTCCGTATTGATAAGAATCTTCATTTTCAGGCCTAGCAGTCACTTTAGTCAAATCGTTAATTTGGCGTGGAGTAGCTCCACATATTGTACATGTGGAACCCGAAGGCGTATCTGTTAATACCTGAGCTACTTTGCCATCTATCATTGTAAGAAAGAGATCATGCTTCACTTGCACACCCTCACCTTCTTTGTTAATTAATGATGGACCCAAAGAATTTATATGACCTTTTATTTCATCCACAACAGCTTTAGTTTTCTCGGGAGTTTCTTTGCAAAATTCTATTAATAAAGGCCGGCAAAAACGAACAGATGAAGGTACCGGATTTTGCCAAACAACATCACCTGTTAGCTTGTTAATTAACTTAATAGGCACCAAAGAAGTGATAAATAAATTTGCGTCAGAAATTAGTTCAGACTCTTCTGGCAGTTTCTGTTTGTACTGGCTTTGACCGGATGAGCCATCACAACCCCATTTACTGTATAGAAGTAAGTTATTCAATCCATTCCTATACACTGAATCTATTGTCAATATTCTAGCTACAGTGTGATCTAATAAATCTTGAAGTCTTACTATTTTTGCACTTGTGTCTGTAATTTCTATAGCTGAAGATGGTGGATAGCAAGTAGTTTTAACTTCTTGCACTTTGTAATATGGTGGAAACAAAACATTTTCGTTCGTTCGTTAAATTTCTCAAGTACAAATATTGTGCTTTCGTTAAATCCAAGTCAATAAATACGCTCAATGCTTCTTCATCCCTTAACATTTTTGTCTGCCTTGCGTCTTCTATGAGACTCCAGAATAAGGTCTTATTTTCACTGTCAGCAAACCTTAATGTTTCCACAAGTTTAGCTTCTGTTGCTTCTCCTATCGAACGTAACCCTTGAAGATATGCATTATAGACGTGTTCAAATCCATATTCATTTAGTAACATTGTATTTTTTCTTCTTTTACTGGATTCTGATAAGTCTGGATAAGATACGCACGGTCTCCCACGTTTTACAGAAGAAGTAGATGGTGTGGAGACGGTTGTAACGTCTTCAGAGTTCGGTAAGGTTACTGAATATTCTGATTCCAACCAATTATTGTTTTTCATTAAAAATGTATCCTTGTTCCGTGAAGCTTCTGTCCATCGTTTATTAAAAGCGGGAATAATATGTCTTTGAAAATCACTGAGGGTGAAACATAAGTTGTCTTCACATACATGATAATTTTCTTTTAAAACTGTTGATAATGCCTCCAATGATTTTCCTCCTTTGATATACGAAAGTATTATTTCACGTTTAGAACACTTGAAAGTAGACATTTTTGAGTCAACAAAACACGTAGTTATATTGTATTCGTAACAATTACACGTCTGTTAATTCACCACTATTTTGTTATTTACAGTTAAATGAAACAACTGTTTATATACTATTTAAAAAATGAGGGTAGTGTGCATCTTGTTGATTAATATTTTCACCGCAACATGAGTGCAAAAAAGATAAACGCCATAATATCAATGATAAATTACAAAACTTACCGCAAACTATTGATGTAAACAGCAACATTTCAAACCGCAATCAGATAGCGAGCGGTTTTCCGTTTTCTGACTTTTATCACATTTTTACTAATAACTCCGAAAACCGCAAATATCCGCAGCTGTTTTTTTTTATTATGTTTATGGATAGCTAGGCTACAAATCAACATTAAATGTAAAGCAGGGGTATACGTGGGCAACTGTCAAAAGTCTCGATGAACTTTGAAAAAACTTTTTTTTTCACCATAGTTTATTTTGCTATTATTTTAAGATAAACGTTAACATAATATTAAATACATATTAGTTGTTTCATATTCCTCGAAAGACGAGGTTTCCATAAATATATAATACATTATACCTTTTCCTGTAACGTATAATAATAAAATCAATTTGAAAGTGATGAAGTGAACGGGCTTAACATGGACGTCCGTCAAAACCATAAAGTTTGTGGTATTGTAAAAAAACCATTTCATATAATATGTACAATTTTTTGATAATGTAGTCTAGTTTGGTCCTTAAACTATTAAGTAAAATGAAAAAAGCATGCCAGTAGCGACATTGACAAAAACCATTTTTAATCAGTAGTTGTTCTACGATTTTCCATAGTGCGCCGTCACGTTATTCAAATCAGTAAACGAAAAATAAAGCCAGTCCTCGCGCATATACAGTGTGTCAAGTAAGAGCGTAGTCGACTTAAGTTGTAAAAAAGTTTATTTAATAAAAATAAAAAATATATAGAGATATTTGTTAATAATTACCGTGTACGATCTTTTTGGATATAACGAAATGTACAACTCTGATCCCCAAGATACAGACTAACGTCTAGTTTGGGGATCACCGTTCTTGTTGCAATGTATGATGTACTTGAATATTATTAATAAACATTAACATATTTCTATTAGGTTTTACTCAGCTACAGCATGTTTTTAGAAAGAAAAAAAAATTGTTCTTGATCAAAGCAAAGATGCAATAATATTAGTAACACGTCCAGTCACCATTGGCGTCGATAATTGTGTCTCATTATACCGCTGTACCCATTTTTGTACGAATGCTTTTGACTTCCGCATGTACTTAGCAGCGGCTGCTTGCGACATTTTCGGACCTTTAGGATGGGTACAAAGGAACACAGCCTCGTAACGCGAAGCGTACGCAACGCTCATTGCGAGTAACGTGTTTCTGCGATAAAAGATCGACGTAAACTGAAACGTTCTCGGCAATGCATCAAGCAGAAAGGTGCCATCTATCGCCGTACAAAAGAATTCGTTCGATACGTTTACTTAAAAATAAGTTATCCCGACTACGCTCTTACTTGACAGACTGTATATATGAAGCCATTACAATCTCGATGGTTCAAAACGGTAATTGTATTGCGTATGAGACATGACAATGTAAAGTGAATGGGCCACATACCTGCGTCGCAGGCCAGCTCCTGCGTGACGCGCTTGGGCGGCTGCTGCTGGTCGGGACACACGCAGCGCCGGCCGGCCGGCACGCGCAGGCACACGTGCGAGCACGGCGCGCGCGCGCACTCCGCGCGGGACGTCACGTTGTAGCGCCGCGGGTGGTATACTGGAAACGGAGTTCATACCTCAGCATCCAATAAACACAAGGACAATAAGTGTTAGAAACGATTCTTCATACTAAGTTAACAACCAGAGTAAAGTATTTATTTCTGATTAGAACTTTAACACTGTAAGAATAAAGTGCGAAACTGAAAAAAGGCCTCCAGGTTTAAACTTTAAACCTACGCATAAAGAATGACCAGGTTTTGCAATAAGTCCAAAGATCTTCTGATACCTAATCTTAATAATCAACTCACCAACTTATGAGTCAACTCACCTTTCACAGCCGACGGATTGACTAGATCCTTGGATATAACAAATGGCACTCCTCTGCCGAACTTGTCTTGTCTCACAAGTTCTCCCGTGTCTCTCGTAACCCAGTACAGCGAGGACTCAAAGACGTCCAGCGACAGCGGGTGTTTCAGTAGATCTCCCTTCAGGATCACTTTCCTGTTCGAGCCGTCGTGCCTCATCATTTCAATAGTATTCAGTTTAGTGTCAGCCCAATATATAGAATGGTCCATCAAATGGTCAATAGCCAAACCAGTAGGATGTCTTATATTCTCCGTTACGATCGGTCTCCTCTTTGAACCATCCATCCAGGCTATTTCAATCTTAGGAGCAGACCCAGAGTCAGCCCAGAACATTCTTCCCATCTGTGGGTCGAGGACCAGCGATGTGGGACTCTCGATTCCGGCTGAGACAACTGCCCTTCGGTATCTTCCGTCTGTTCTCGCTACCATGACACGTCCACGGGGTTTAGAGCCTGTCCTGTCAGTTTCTGTCCAGTAAAGATTATCTCCTATGTAGTCAACAGCTAAGGCAGTTGGTTTTGAGTTACCCTTCATGTTCAGGTCTTGGGCGAATCCACTTTTGACTTGACCATTGAGTGCGTTGATCATGTACGACCGCTTGATGGTCTTGTCGTAGCTATCGGCCCAGAAGATTATCTCCTGCTTCGGATCGTAGTCGATAGCTTCTATTCGCTTTTCTGCTGTGATGACATCGAATTCTTCGTTCTTGTCTTGAGCAAAGGCATGTATTTCTGGTCCATTAGCGAATAGTAGGACAACTTCATCTTCAACAACTTTGCATACGCCTGATAGGTTGTCTGCCAGTCTGTAATGTAGGCAAAGATTATAAACATCTATAAAGTTATCCCGTAAAGGGAATTGTAATCTACAGCTTCTCATAAACAGTTGAGTATTTTAGTCAAATGCTTATGCTACTTACTTGAATCCTTCTCTGCAGTCGCAGCTATAGCTTCCATTGAGGTTGTTACAGATTTGCGAGCAGTGGTGCGTGCCCGCGGCACACTCGTCCACGTCCACACATTTCTTCTTGTCGACCGGCGAGATGATCCACCCTTGGAAGCAAGTGCAGATGTACCCGCCCGCACCGCCAATTGCCGTCAGGTTTGTGCAGAAGTGCTCGCAACCACCTAAGGGACGAAATATTGGTTAAGTAAAATATCTTGTATTTTATTTATAATTGGTTAAGAAAAAGTTCAAAAAGCATTCCTTAGATATCTTTACAAGCGCTTGTACGGGTTTTATCCTTTCTTGTATCCCACTAAATTTCTGTTGGGTTGCTTAAGCTTTAATTCTCTAGAAGTAAGAAGGTCGCGCGATCAGATGACTGTAATATTTAAAATTATTAGAACAATTTTACCTAAAAATAAAATTGATATTAAGCATACTTACCTTTCTCTAAGCCACAAATTGAGATAGGCGTATCCGGTTCCGGTACGATGAAGCGCTAACAGCCCCGCAGCGCCATTTCCGGCCCAATCCGGCAGGTAGTGGGGATACGTTTGCCGAAGGCATAACGATATCCTTGGACCTCATTGCGGCTCAATTTACAGTGATTGATTAGAATGTCAATCACATACATTTATAATTAAGAATCCGCAGACAGAAATATAAATTGGCTTAGAGAAAGGTAAGTATGCTTAATATCAATTTTATTTTTAGGTAAAATTGTTCTATTAAGCCTGACTGTACCTTTCTCTAAGCCACAAATTGAGAAGTGTTTGTTATCGACTGCTGGATTGGGACCAAATTAGAACGCCAATGTGATCAAAAAAGTTTTTAATTTAAACTTTTGATAATTCAACATTATATTAAATCAACAGAATTGGTTTCTATGACTTTAATTATAACACCACATCGGTTGTGCGATTATGTTAATCATCTTATCGTTTGAAATAGATTACTGATCTGATTTGAATGACTCGATTGATTTGTAGACCTGTAATCCTTGATTTCTTTTTTATAATATTTGTGAAATGTTAAAGCAGAGCGCCAATTTCCTCTCTCCAAAATATGATCAATCGGAATATTATCTGACCAACTAGCCGAGGCTACTGCTGACCGCACACTACCAGGACTAGTGTTTATTCCAGCTTGTTTTAACAACGACTTAATCCAGCCCCCTATGATGGTGCGGGTAGCTGGTTTGGGTTCCCCACGTGTGCTAATAAATAAGCTCTCAATATTACCTCTTCGACCTTCAGAATACTCCAGCAATTTGTCAATCCAGTAAATTGGGTTAATGTTAGAGTTTGACTCGCATTTAAGTAAACGCCAACCGGATTGTTTATAAGACATATTATCAGTTTTGGACCCAAAAATCGGCCAAAATACTATAGAATCATCACTCTTTACAAAGTTTTCTTTATTTATACTCAATAATGTAAGATCATGGACTCTGCGCCCAGAACACAATAAAAGGAGGATTGCAGTTCTTTTAGATATTTCGAACAATGACATTTCGGAGGGAATTCTGTCAACTAAGAATTTAATTAAAATATTAATGTCCCAAATAGGACTTTTGGCTTTGGGTGGCTGTTTTAATGCTATTCCCTTTAATATTTGCTTTATTATAATGTGAGAACCTAACGAGAAGCCATTAGATGGACGACAAAAGGTACATATCACAGACTTATGTAGTGCAATTGTGTTATAAGCAAATTTAAATTTAAGATGCAAATCAGTTAAAAATCGAGCCACATCTTCAGGGGATGGTTCTATAGTGTTCACATTATTGTCACGTGACCATTTACACCATCGTAACCATGCTGGCCTATAAGTATTCAAGGTCGATTTCCTCCAACTACCTTCTAAAATCTCTATCTGATCCTTCTGCCAAGAATCTAATAGCGACGACCACCCTGTATTAACCACACCTTTAAATTCAATTGATGAACTTGTGGAGGCGGTCGATTGGTTGTTGTGTCTATCAAGTCTTGGTCCAATTCCCTTACCTGGTAGGGAGCGCACATGGAGCGAGCTACCAGATCTGCTCTCCAAAAGACCTTCTCCCAATCGGGTGTTATTACCAGGTACATGCCGGTTGCCTGGTTCAGGTGCGCTAGAACTCTGGGTATTAGACACGGCGGTGGGAATACCCAAGCTAACCTGTAGTGCCAAGGGCGACTGAAAGCATTGCTGAAAACAGCTGTCCGATCTAAATCTAGACTCACATACCTGGGTACAACATGAGCAGTTCGTGACGCAAACAGATCTATCTCGGGAACTCCGTAATGCTGAAAAATTTTCCCGGTAGCGCCGGGGAGCAAATGCCATTCTGTCGGGGCAGATTTCCTTGAAAGCCGATCTGCTACGTAGTTGTATCGACCAGGAAGGTGATATATGGACATCTGAATCCGATAACGGTCTATTTCGTCCAGGACTTCGTACGTTAGGTTTAGGAGGTGTTGTGACTGTGTGCCGCCTTCGTTGCGCAGGTAAGAAACTACGGTTTGGTTGTCGCTCTGAATTAACAAGCTTGTATCGGTCATTAGGTGACCTTTTACCTGAATTACTCGCAAAATTGCCAGCATCTCTAAGATATTGCTGTGAGAGTCTCTTTCCTGTACTGACCAATTGCCACATATTGTCTCGTTGTTGAGCTGCGCACCCCAACCTGCCTTGGCTGAGTCGGTCGTTAGGAAATGAGTTGGAGGTGACCCGTGCAGTTGAGAAGCCATGTCGTGATTTTGTGTCCACCATTGTAAGTTCGGAATTACATTGACGGGCATCTGTGATCGACCTTTTACATTTTTGCGCAATAAGGAATTGCTGAAGGTCAGCATAGCACGAGAATTCAAGCGCCCTCGCGGGATTACGAAGCTGGCAAAATTCCAAAGTCCTAGTAAACTCTGGACTTCTTTTAAACTTACCTTGGTGGCTTTTGCCATTTTTGATGTTCTCGATTGCAGTAAGCGAACCTTCGCTGGTGGTAATAATTTGACATTTTGCCACGGGTCCCATAATATCCCCAGATATTCGATTGTTTGCTGAGGAGTCAGCATAGACTTCTGAAAGTTTATTACAAAGCCGAGGGATTGCAATAGTCTTACCGTTAAGTTCGCATGACTTTGCAGAGTTTCTCGATTCTGATTCGCCAAGAGAAAGTCGTCGAGATAAACCAGCAATCGCACACCTTGGTCTCTTAGGATCTGCGCGATCCAATTCGTTAGGCTGGCAAAAACCTTTGGAGCGGTTGCCAATCCGAACGGGAGGCAAGTCATTTGCCAAAGTTGGTCCGATACTATTAATCTGAGGAAACGTCTGTGTCCTGGCGCAATTGGCAGATGAAAATATGCATTTTTCAGGTCTATTTTCACTAACCAATCCTGTGGTTGGAGGAAGTCGGGGACTTTGTACATGTTCACCAATCGAAATTTGTCTATTTTTACATAGTTGTTTAGTAATTTTAAATTGAAGACCGGGCGAAACGAAGACGTCGCTTCCTTTTTTGGTACAAGAAAAATTGTTGAGACAAAGCTCGGAGTCAATGAAGCTTTTTCTAGCACACCTTGATCTACTAGCTTCTTTAATTGGATTAAGATTTCTTTTGAATTTATTGTGTGAAATTTTCTTGGAATCCTTAAGGGATGAATAAGTGGTGGTTTGCTTAAAAAGGGGATCCGATAGCCCGATATTATTTTTAGTATATATAAAGGTGCTCCCAACTTCCTCCAGACACTTACCTGATGTTTGATTCTCCCGGCTTGAAAACGTAGATGATAGTCAATCGATTCGTTTATCACGCCGTCCCAGGGTACTGCGTTTCTTACCGTATCGTGTATCTTCGGTGTGACGAAAAAACTCTTCTGCCCTTCTCTTTCGTCCTTGCGCAGGATTAGAGCCACTATTAGTGGAGGGGCGATAGTTTGCACTGTTGCGCACAGGCACTATATATTTCCTACTTCCCTGTGTGTCCCTTTGGACCGTAGGTTTATACGATCTACCCTGCGAGGATAATTTAGTGGGTGCGGCTTGAAAAATTTTTAAGACCCCACCTTGTTTTCCTACAAAATCTGTAAACTTTGCATCGTCAAATAAATGATTCGCGGACGGGGGTATTTTTCTTAACGATTCCTTAAAACAACTTTCCTTTACTGAATTTAAAATAGCATCACGACGTTGTTGCACTATATCAGCCCGTTTACCACATATCATTTGTAATAAATCGGATTGTATTTTTTGGTATTCCCCGTCGGCAAAAATTTCATTGATTTTTGAAGTAATCTCTTCGGTGGTCGTTGGGTTTTTTAATTCGGATACCCACGAAATGAATTGGCATAAGCCTTTTTGAAACGATTCATTTAGCAAAATAACAGCATGTGACATAGCAGCTAAAGAATTTTCAACGACCGCTAAAGAACGATTACGTTCAAAATTTTTCAACACATCGTTACTTTCGAGCTCTACAAAACCTGGAGTAGAATTATAAAGTTTTTGTACTTCAGAATATCGTACTTGAGCCCAGTCAGGCGAGTTAAAATGTTGCAATTTGTTAAGCAATTCGAGATGCTTATTATTTGTCTGTAATGTCTGTGACTTGAGGGTAGTTTGTATTTTAAAATCAATCCCTTTTTCTTCCTTTAATTCATTATCCAGTTCAGTAGGGCTCGGAATATATAGAATAGACTCACTGTCAGATATGCACGACTGAGTATTATTTTTAACAATAAGATCTTGCAAAGAGGATACTTTTTCAGTAAGTTTTACAAAAGCATCCTCTAATTTACTTAGCTTTGTACGGCGGCGCCGCTCCTTTCGCCTACGATGTCTCCTTTTACGCGTCGTGGAAGAAGAATCGCTGCTACTACTCGAACCACAAGATTGCGACCGAGCACGTGGGGCATTGTCCATACTTATATTATTAAAATTTTCGTCCACAGGGTTCATTATTAACACAAATTAATTTTAAATATTTAACACTAAAAAGTAGGACACCCTTTTTAAAAGTAACGAGTTACTTTTAAACGCGACTTCACCGTTCGGAGTTCCGAACGCCAATGAGGTCCAAGGATATCGTTATGCCTTCGGCAAACGTATCCCCACTACCTGCCGGATTGGGCCGGAAATGGCGCTGCGGGGCTGTTAGCGCTTCATCGTACCGGAACCGGATACGCCTATCTCAATTTGTGGCTTAGAGAAAGGTACAGTCAGGCTTAATAGGGGGATTATTGATGCTCCTGATTTGCATAATGAGATCTGTAAACTATTTGTCCCAGACAATTACTGTCGTGGCAGAAAACACCGCTTGTTGGCTGTTCCAACTTGCCGTACTGTTGCGCACTCTAAGTCACCTATTCCTCGGACATTAGCAGCTACTAACGCTCTCCTGAACTCAAACACAGATATTGATATATTTGCAAATGAATGGAAGATGATACTGTCACAATGTTTGAATTTTTGTGAGAAGAATGCATGACTGTGCTAAATGAATTGTGTCAAATAGTTTTATTATATGTCTAAATAGTGTAATTGGCTTCGGCCGTTCTATTTAAAATAAATAAATAAATCTTAATATCTTAGGACAATCAACACAACGTTATCTGATCCCAAACCAGGCCTGTCTCACTTCCATACAAGCGGTGCAAAATCCCCGAGATATTTACCTACTATTCTGGAAAACAACCTAATTTCAACCTTTTGCATTGCGTATAGCGTTCATAGTACAGTAACTGTCTGCCGTCTCGCTTCAATCAGCTAGGGCTATCAGAGAGGTACTACTTTATCTAGTAGGTACTTTACGGTATTAACAGTTTACTTTTGATCCGCGGGTGCGTGCGCTGCGTGTGCGACAAGTCGAGCGAGTGCAAGCCTATTGAGACTAGTACGTTGTCCGGACGCTTGCGTTTATCATACCTAAACTCGGGAGTGAAACTTCTGTACCGTAAGGTACTATATATATTCTGTGCCCAAACTAGGCAGAGCCTGTGCTATGATAACCAGACAACTGATAAACGTACTTAAATATTTGTAAATACATACATATTATAGATAAATTACAGCCAGACACAGAACAAATGATTGTGCTCACTACACAAATATTTATCCTGGGTGGGAATCGAACCCACGACCTTAGTCTTCGCAGTCAGGATCACTAACTCCTAGACTAACAGGCCAGTCAAACAAAGGCAGTTTCACCGATATGACGTATGTACATATTTATAATATGTATAGAAACAAATACTTGCATCAAATAAATTGGAATAACCGCAGAAGTGTAAAGATAATTTTAAATGTGACAACTATACCTTTATCGAGATGCGAGCACGTGTGCGTGTGGTGACAGCCGAGCTCGTCGGAAGCATCACCGCAGTCATCGGCGAAGTCACACAGCTGCGTGCGCTCCACGCAGTGTCTGTTGGCGCACTGGAACTGCGTGTAAGGGTCGCAGGGCTTCACGCGCGCCGCGCATAGAGTCATGTTGTTCTCGTCTGAGCCGTCACCGCAGTTGTCCACGCCGTCACAAACTTGATATCTAGGTGGGAAGAGGGAAGGAAAGATAAGTTATTTTTTTTTGGATTAGGTAACATTTTGAAAGCGACTCTTTTTGAAATACTAAAGTGCACTCAAGGAATCGATGAATGAAAAGAAAATACTCATATTTCTCTTTTAAAGCAGCTATTTTAGGTTCTACTGAACTCGAGCTCTCTGATAATTATGTACGCGATAGTTTTTCTCACCTAGGGACACATCTATGGTTATCACAGTGGAATCGTCTCAGTGTATCGCAGTTGAAGTTGCTGCAGATTGAAGACGCTTCGTCAGAACCATCTCCACAGTCATCAGTACCGTCGCACAGGTCCGACTGGGAAACGCACAGGTTGTTTGCGCACTGGAATCTGTAACAACATTGCATAAATTTAATTAAGATGGATTACACGACCATTACTCGTTAAATGAGAATGGAGTGATATTTACCTGCTCTCGGGACAGTATCTACCGCCGGGATACCGCGGTGGACAACCAATTTCATCCGACAAGTCTCTACAATCTCTGTCGCCATCACATCTGAAGTACGCAGCGATACAGTGCCCAGATTTACACTGGAAGGTTCCGTTCTTGCACTTGAAGCCACCGCAGTCAGCCTCGTCCGTGTTGTCTCCGCAGTCATCTTCATGATCACAACGCCATCTCGATGAGATACACTTTCCGTTACCACACTTAAATTCTGATTCAGAGCATTCTCTGTACTTATGCTGGCAAACACTTTCCGATTCGTCGCTTCCATCTCCACAGTCATCGGTAAAGTCACAGAGCCATTGCTTTGGAATACAACGCTTGTTGTCGCATGTGAAGTCAGTTTCCGCACTACATGAAGGACAGTTTTCTGGTAACTCATCCGATCCATCTCTGCAGTCGTCTTTGCCGTCACAGAACAACCATTTGGGAATACACCTATAGTTCGCTTGTCCTGGACATCTTCTCCACCCTGTAGTACAGTTCTTTTGTCTGCACATGTACGCAGGCTCATCAGAATCGTCTCCGCAGTCGTTATCGAAGTCGCACATCCACAGTTTCGGGATGCATCTTCCATTCTTGCATGCAAATTCAGTGTCGGGGTTACAAGGTCTATTGTGGCACATTACAGGGTCTTCGTCGCTGTTGTCCTTACAATCAGTGTCGCCATCACACTTCCAGCTGTCGAGAATGCATCTGCCACTAGATTTACACTTGAACTCAAGGAGTGGACACTCGTGAGCGCATTCTGCCTCGTCACTTCCGTCTCCACAGTCATCAGTGCCGTCACAGATGGTGGCAGCCGGCGTACAGTTAGTGTTCTTGCACTGGAACGAGCCAGCTCTGCAGTGACGTACTGGACAAGTTTCAGGTTCATCAGAACCGTCCATACAGTCTTTCTCACCGTCACACTTCCAGAACCACGGTATGCATTTCTCGTCGCGGCCATTACATCTATGTTGTCCATCAGTACAGTTAGCGATGCAAGTCTTCATGTCTCGAGCTAAGTAGAACTGGTTCGGACAACCACATTTGTAAGTTGTAGCTCCTTCTTCTCCGTAACCTTCGATGTTCAAATAACTGGATGCGTGGGGTGGTGCTATTAGACAGAGATGTGAGCATCCTCCGTTATTATCGCCACATGGGTTGGGATAGGACAGCTGCCGCAATGGATGTACAACGTGAATATCATAAGGTCTATGTGTAGTATTTCTAAGGATCATCAAATTCTCTCCAGAATGCTTGTGTGCTTTGCTTATTGCTTTGAGATTCCAGTCAGTCCAGAAGATCTCATCGTCAAATAGACTGAGAGCGAAAACGTGAGGCACCTTTGCGCCAGATAATACAACATGTCTGTGTCGACCTTCCAAGTCAGCTGAACCAATGTAGTCTAAATGTGCATCAGCCCAATAGATTCTGTCAGTGAAATAGTCTATCGTCAGAGCATTTGGCCAGGCGATGTCATCTTCCCAATTTAAAATAGAAGTGAAATTGGAGCCATCCATTCCCAATTTGCCAATGTAAGCCTGTAGGTGCCACGAAGTGAAATACAGGTAGCCTGTTCCAGGGTGCACAACAATTGCTCGAGGATCTGTTACGCCAGTCTTTAAGGTCTTTCTTCTGGTACCATCCAATTCTGATACATCCAAGTTCTTGGAATGTCTGTCAAGCCAGTACAGCTTCCTGCCAATCCAGTCAATTGCTATACCTTCAAGACCGTGAGAGTCGTGTCTGATGACCACTTCTTTTGTGGGATTGGGATCGGTATAGTTCGATCTGTAGATGGTTTTAGCGGAAACATCAGCGAAATACATCCTCTGTTCTTTGAAGTCAAAGTCAATGGCAACGACGTTCATTAGGTCCTGGTGCATCAGGTTGTACAAACTGGCGTCAGTTGACATGTTCCTCACGTAGTACTTGTTTGTGAATATGATCCAGGCGGTAGTATTATCCTTTCGTTTACAAGTATGTTCATCAGGTTCTCTTTCATAATATTGGTCATTACATTTACAGTAGTAAGATCCAGGGGTGTTGGAGCAGTATTGCGAACAAACTCCCGGCGTTTCTATACATTCATCTATGTCTGCACAAGCTTTACCATCTGCAAGAAGCTTGTAACCCTGATTACAATCGCAGTAATAGCCAGTTAGAGTGTCGATGCATTTGTGCCCACACTGATTTATTTCCAACTTAGCACATTCATCAATATTACAATGAGGAGGTTCATCTGAGTCGTCAGTACAGTCTGATACCTTGTTGCAGACCAGTCTGTTGTCAATACACTGATCGTTGTTACACTTAAACTGTCCGGCAGGACAAGTCTTGTTCTCTTTAACACACCCGACCTCATCAGAATGATCACCGCAATCATCTTCGCCGTCGCATCTAAAGTGATTTCTAATACATTTGAAGTTCTGACACTTGAACTCCTGGTCGGTACATTGCTTATATTGCGTGTTACAACGTTTTCCTTCATCGGAACCATCACCGCAGTCGTTGTCGTGGTCGCATACCCAACCCTCGTTGATACAGCGACCATTGTTACATTGGAACTGGTCGTCAGAGCAAGGCGTAGGGGTCGCGCAATGGTGGATGGTAGAGTTCTCATCAGCTCCGTCAATACAGTCGGGATCACCGTCGCAGATCCATTTCTTAGGAATACATTGTGCACGTTGCCAGAACTTGTTTTCTTCGCAAGTGTATTCGGTTTCAGCATCACACTTGCGCTCATTGCATTGATGACGATCATCTTCGTCACTGTTGTCTAAACAGTCGTTGTCTCCGTCGCAAATATAGATCCTTGGTATGCAGTTGCCGTTGTCACATGTAAAGAGGTCTCCAAAGCAGGTGCGACCTTCAGAGCGGCAATATTCTGGGGGTTCATCGGCGCCATCACCGCAATCATCATCACCATCGCAGTACCAGGTGGCAGGGATACATCGGTGGTTTGGACAACGGAAGCTGTTTTGCGGACATGTTCTCTGCGCGCAATGTAAAGGATCTTCATCAGAATTGTCACCACAGTCATTATCTCCGTCGCAGAGCCAGTAGGGTTCAACACAAATGTTCGTCTTCTCGCATTTGAGATGGTTTGTGGGGCAAGTTGTGTTCATCGGGCAACGTTCGTGAGTTTCGTCTGATGTGATGTTGTCTTTACAATCGTTAATACCGTTGCATACTTGCGTCATAGGTATGCAGCGAGAGTTCAGGCAGGTGAACTCTCCTTCAGCGCATGGTGGGTATACGCACCCTTCTTCGTCGGATCCGTCTTTGCAATCATTTTCGTGGTCACACTTCCAAGACTGGAAGATACATCTGCCATTGTTACACCGGAACTCACTGGGCGAGCACGAGTGGTACGTGCAATAGTTCTTGTCTTCATCAGAGCTGTCGCCGCAATCATCGTCACCGTCACATGACCACATCTTGCTAATGCATTTTCCGTTAGCGCAGAAGAATTTGCTATTGTCACAAGTAATGTTCTTGGCTACACACATTCTTCCTTCGTTTACCAGTTTGGTGCTATCGTCGCATTTGCACTCGACCGTGTTATTAGGCGCGGGGTGACAGCTTTGCGCGCAGCCTCCGTTGCTGATCTTGCACGGATTCAACTGACACTTTTGTCTGCTCGGACTGTATATGTGGATGTCACGAGGCGAGTCTTCCAATCGCTTCACCATCTCAATCATGTTAGCTCCAGTATGTTTCTCTGCTCTGTACACGCCTCGAAGCTGAAGATCTGTCCAGTAAATGTAGTTACCGAAGACAGTGATAGCAAATGGATAGATAGTCGCACTGATGAGGACTTCTCTGTCAGTACCGTCTAGTTTAGATCGTTCAATTTTCTCTCTGACAGCATCAGTCCAATACAACATGTTCTCATCAAAGTCAATGGTCAAGCCACTGGGCTGCGATAAGTCTTTATCAATGATAGCTTTTTTCAATGATCCTGCCATGGTTGTTCTGTAGATTTTACCTGAAGTTCCGAATCGTCCCCAATCTGTGTAGTACAAGGTTCCGTTACAAGGATCGACAACAATAGCTCTTGGTCGTTCGACTCTAGCGATCATGACAAGTTCTGTGCCATCAAGGTTCATGGCATAGATGGAGTTATTTGAGCTGTCCGTCCAGTAAACCTTCTTTTGCGTCCAGTCGTATGATATACCTTCAGGGTTGATGCCCTTACTGATAATGTTCTGAATGGTGGTAGGGTCTGGGTTGTTAGCGGACATCCAGCCTATCCTAGCCCACGGCCTAATCTGTGTAAAGAACAGTTTGTTATCGGCGTAGTCGAACTCTACTCCGACGACATTAGTAAGGTTGACGACAGGTTTGAACGGAACTCCTGTAGATTTCGGGTCTAAGTTAATAGCCCGGATTTCAGTCCTTGTGGTAAATACCAGGTATTCATCAACTACGTCGCATTTCTTAGGATTGCTGGCAGAGATTTGCCCAGTAGCGCACTCGCACCTGTGTGTGTAGCCTTTGTTAGCTTCCGGTGGGTAGCTGAAGCAAAGTTGGTCACATCCGCCATTACCTAGCTTTCTGCAGGGGTTGTTTTCGTCTGTAGGCTGATTGTTTATATCGAATATAACGATATCTCTAAGCTTTGGGAGGTTTATTCTAACTTTCTCTGGCATTGACATATTGCCGGGCAACTTGGACGCTTTGTAGATAGTTTGCAAGTTTCTGTCGACCCAGTAGACGCTACCTGTATGTATCGCGACGCCCATTGGGTTCGGTAAGTTTGACCTGATGAGTTGCCTGTTACCTCCATTGAAGGAAATCTTCTGAATCTGGTCAAGTTTGGAATCAACCCAGTAGACGTCATGTGTCAACATATCGATGGTCAGATCTCTTGGGTTCGATATACCGGAGCTCACGACTGTTTGCCAATTACTACCGTCCAAGAACGCCTTACCAATTCTTGGGTACTGGCCATAATCAATCCAGTACAACAGCCTCTTGATCGGATTCACAGCTAGCTCTCGTGGAGCATCCATTGTAGTTTTAACTAAGACCTTTCTGTTTGACCCATCTAGCCAGCACATTTCTACGTAATTTTCATGAGGGAAGACGTTGGTAAAGTAGAGGTTTCCAGCTACCCAGTCCACGGCTAAGCCTCGGATACCATTGCTGCCGATACCGTCTTTAACTATGTGTTGGAGTTCTGTGCCGTTTGGTCTGATGCGGAAAATACCGTTCCATTGACCGCGGTTGAATTCTACCCAGTAGATATAGTTTTCAGCAAAGTGCACGTCCACGTGGAGGATGTGGTGACCTACGCCGGTGACCGGGACCATTGCCTCAGCACTGGAGTCGATGCTGTATCCTCGGATGAGGTCCAGCTGTGACACGACTGCGAATGTCTTGTAGGGCACGCAGTTGATTTCATTTTCCTTTCTGTAGCCGACCGAGCAGGCGCAGTTGCGAGTCCCGCCTTCACCAGGAATACAGATCTGTTCGCAGGCCCCATTGTTCAAAAAACAAGGATGGGGGGACATCTTTCTCTTCTGGAATATAGTGAACGATTTTAAGTCACTCTCATTGTCTAGTATAGTTTTGATGTTATCTCCGTTGGGTAGATCAGCCTTGATGATCTTTTCATGTTGTGGGTCTAAGACGTACAGCCTTGAGTCGAGTACTGCGATAACTTTGGGGTAGGAGATGGCATTGCTCTCAGAAAGTATCGTTTTCCTGTCATTGCCTTCAGTATTGACGCTGTTGATACTAGGAGGGAACTGGGTACTGAAGTAGATGATCTTCTTTTCCACGTCAATGGTGACGGCCTCTGGTCTCTCGATGATGTCCACGAGAATGATGGGGTTGGTGCCATCCATGTTAGCTTTACCGATTTTCGCTGGAACTCCGAAACCTCCTTCGTCGGACCAGTACATTTTGCTGAAAATAGAAAATTTGAATATTAATATCTTGCTATTTGATACCTTTGAGTATAGTTTAAATCGAAAGTCAAATATTCTTCTATAAACAGCTATGGACTAATTGAAAGTTTTTGAGAAACAAATTAGTAATGTTCCATGTGGTCAATTTTTCTCAACATTAGAATATTTTTGCGAAATTTTAACAATTTAACATACAAGAATTGTTAACACTTTTTCTTCATTTAAATAATAATTTAATTTTGATAGTTAAAAACGGTACTGTCTGTCTTGCTGCCTCGAGTGTTTTTTTGTAAATTGTAAATAAAATTGAACTTTCACAGGCAGGTAATATCGTGACAAAAAGTGAGCAACTTACCCTTCAGTGGGATCCAAACAAATTCCTTTAGGTTTAGCAACAGAAGTCTTGCTGCCATCATTAGCCATCACAATGGACCGGTACTTCACTTTGCCGTCCACCCTGACCAGCTCGATGTTACTGGCGACCCTGTTAGCCATGTACAAGTTCCTGCCTAACCAGTCGAACGCGATGGATGAAGGCGCGCCAACGATCCCGGTGTCTGACCCGAAGAATTCAACCTTATTACCACCACCATAAGGCATACTGTAGATTGTGCAGTTTTCATCGTCATCACTGTCGCCTGTTATGGATTGGAGCCAGTACAACATATGACCGTGACGATCGTAGTCTAGTTGTACTCCACCTGAAACAGAATACACAAGTTTTATGATCTGAAAATCAAAATAATTTTGGAAATTTTTCATACAGCAACTTAAAGTTAGTGTAAGTTATCTTACCTTGAATGCCAACAATAGGAGCGAGTTGTCCAGCTCGGCCTGAGCCGTCCATTGATAAATCAATGACTTGGCTTCCCTTTAACACCATCAGATACGCATTTTCCTCTGAAATTAAAAATTTCACGTTACACACGAAGTTTCATAACTATGAAGCATAATTCAATAGTTGCATTTGCAAATTGGTTAGACAATTACCTTCTACACATTTGCCATCTGGTAACAGTTTGAACCCAGGCTTGCACATACAAGTATATCCCACAGTCTTATTCGGACTAAGTAGACAGAGATGCTGGCACGAATCTTTCTTGCACGGAGACGTGTATAGCGGCTGGAGTGACGGATGATGCACATGGATGGACAGAGGCTGCGATATCAAGTGAGACACCACCGTCTGGTTGGTACCCTTGAACTTGTGAGCTGATAACACCCTGTTCAGCTGACGATCTGTCCAGTACAAAGTGTCTTCGAATAAAGTCAGCGAATGAGGGTGCAGGAGGTAGTGACTGCCAGCCAACACCTGCTGCCTGCCCGTACCGTTGTAGTAACAGAAGTCTATGAAATCCAACTTAGAATCTGCGAAGTAAACTCTTTGTGTTGCTGTGTCTAATGTGAGACCGTTAGGCCAGTAGATTTTGGTGGTGATGATAGCTGATCTCTGTGTACCGTCCATGCCCACTCGCTCTATGCGAGGGTTCTCTCCCCAGTCGGTCCAAAACAGCCACCTTGCGTTTGGAGCCGGGTCTAGACACATGCCTCTTGGCTGTGTTATGTTACCGCTCAACAAAGCTGTTCTAGCTGTACCATCTTCTTTCGCCACCTCGATCGTGTTCAGTTTGCTGTCTAACCAGTAAATGTTTCCTCCCACCCAATCATACGCTAGTCCCTCAACGAGGTCCAGTCCAGTAGATATGATGATCTGTGGCTCACTGCCGCGGTCTAGCCGAGAGATCTTCTTGAGTTTCATGTCAGACCAGAATATTGTCCCCGTGTGCATGTTGGAGGCTGTGGCGACTACATTTTCGACGTTGATTGGAACCCTTTCGAGACCTTGTTCGTTAAGGTCTGCTACTAAGATGGAGTGCCTGTTGGATATGATAAGGAAAGCGCTGGAGTGGTTGTTCGCTTTGCATGTGTGGTTGTTGATGGTCAGTAGGTAGCCGTCCATGCAGGAGCACACGTAGGAACCTTTGGTGTTGGTGCAGGTTTGAGAGCACAGGCCGGGTGGGTCGCATTCATTGATATCTTTGCAGTTGGAGCCATCGACGTCCAACTCCTCGCCAGGTGGACACAGACACAACGGTCCGTTCGGAGTCTGCTTGCACCCATTAGAGCAAAGGCCGTCTTGATGTTCACATTCAGCAAAATCACAGCTTGCACCTGGAAGAGTAGAATATTGAGCTAATCAAAACTGAACTTTTTGGAACTGAGTGTAAGGTCTCAGATTTAGGCTAAGCTGTACGTTACCTTCGTCGGCGCCATTCGGACAGTCAAACTTGGTGTCACAAACTTGCGTAATGTTGACACACCTGCCGGTGACTCCAGGACATTGCCACTGGTGAGCAGGACACCTGGAATATAAAAATAATAACGTATTACTTTTAACCCCTGACTCTGATTAAATTGTCCAATGAATGGTCCCTGCTGGAAACGTATTTATCGATGATCTGTGGATATGCGAAAATGCAAAGAAGGTAAGGGTAAAATGAAATTTCTCTTGGACATATTAAGTATTAAAGAATTGCTTGTTAAATGGTTACCCTTTACAACATCAAAATTATATAGGTCCAGACCTGAAAGCAGGCGGCTTGCAGGCATGTTCGAGTCCCTCATCAGAGCCGTCCCCACAGTCGTCATGGCCGTCGCACACGTACGCCTTGAACACGCAGCGGCCGTTGTGGCAGCGGTAGTAGTTGTTGGCGCACGAGATCGTGCCGCACGTCGCCGGCTCGTCTGACAGGTCCTCACAGTCCGGCGTGCCTGGAAACATGGTCAATACTCAGACTAGGTAGGTATAAAGTACACGGACGTTAAACCTAATTATGCTTCATACTCATGTGATTGTCTTTCTTTCTTTTTATTATTATATAACTTGATGCATCGTCCCTGATATTTCCAACACTTTTCAGATGCTTACCGTCACAATACCAGGTGGTAGGGATACAGATCCCCGAGGAGGCGCACTGGAACTGCTTGTCGGGCTGGCACTGGTGCGGCGCCAGGGACGGGCAGCCCGCCTCGTCGCTGCCGTCGTTACAGTCCGGGATGCCGTCACACTTGTAGGCTTCCTGAGGACATGGAGGTAAGAGATCATTGACAAGTAAATAATTGACCTTTTCTTCTTTTTACATTTATATCTTTACGTTCTCCTGTTTTGTCATTTCGAATAATTTGTCGTACTTATTATTTGATAAGTTTAGCATGACTAACTTATTTAAATAAATAAAAAGTTATGTAAAATATAACTGCTCGCTTATCTGCAATGTGTGACGGTGATTAGAAGGTTTGAGAGGATCTTCAAACCAGCCGTTTCGACAGCCATCAGATTTGACAGCTGATTTATCACTTCTGATCCTCGACGCTTCTGATCTAGGATTTATGTCATATGTCAAGTTCTTTAATAAAAAAGCGGTGGTACTTTTCCTATATATCTTCGTTTCTGTCTCACATAATGAAGCCAAACCACAGAGTACTATTTTTAAAGCGGAGCCAAACTCAGACTCAAATATGACCGTTATAATATAATAAGCGGTGGTGAAAGGGTCGGAGACTTGGACTGTTAACTACCTATAGGTACTATCCCAAACTATATTGGCTGTGGCATGCAGCTCACGTCAGATGGCATAATGTTGCCATCTGACATCATGCTGAGCTGAGGTCGTTTTGACATTATCAAATTGTTTTTATTTATAACTCTTTTTGAATTGAAATCGTTGAGCTTTAATATTTTTTTGTGACTTCTAGCGGACCCACCTGTACACACTGCTTGAGGTCGGCGCACTTGAACTGGCTGGCGAGGCAGGACACGGGCGGGCAGTCGGCCTCGTCCTGCTTGTCGAAGCAGTCGTCGTCGCCGTCGCACACCCACGACGCCGGGATGCAGTGGCCCGTGCGGGGACACGTGAACTGAGAAAATTATGTCATGTTAAATACGTAAGTAAGCTTTAGCTTAGCTTAGTTAGCTACCGGGTTTGCGATAGCTTGTACCAAATCTACAATTTACGATACTTGTTATCTACTAGTCATGTAAAAGAAAATAGTTTAAAAAGACTTCTAAGAAACATGTCACATATAAAAGATGTAAGACATTCATGTCGTGCATTTGCAACGTCAACACCGTCAATGAAAGGCAAGGGTTAGCAACACACTGATTTATTGAACAAGTTATCAATCTACCCACCACCATACAAATATCATACCCACAATATCGTTACATTTCTCCCCTTTAAGGTGAATGCTCCAAGAAAATTTGAATTTCGTGGGTTGGCCGCGAAATTCAAATTTTCTAACATTCTTTGCAATTTGCAAGCCAGTGCTAGGTTGTATGTTGAATAAAATATTATTCGCGGCTGTAAGGCATATGTAGTTACAGAATTATAATCATCAAAATCATCAACACAACGCTCTAAGTTCATAAAGCTGTAGGAATAACTTTTTCTGTTATTTTTTTGTTCCTAGGCCTTTATGAACTTGGAGGGTTGTATTTGTGATTTTGATGATTATAATTCTGTAACTACATACGTCTTACAGTCGCGAATAATATTTTAATCAACATACAACCTAGCACTGGCCTGCAAATTGCAAAAAACGCAAGAAATTTTGAATTTCGCGGGCTGGTTGGAGCATTCACCTTAAGCTAAAACATAAATATCTATAATACATATCTAAATAAACATTTAACAAAACATGTTATTTGGTGACCCCTGCTCGAGTCCGATTATAAGCCCGTAAAGCACGAGCATACGCACCTGACGGTGGTGGTGGTGTCTACGGCCCGGATACTGCTTCAGAACCAGTGGTATGCGACTTCTCACCAATACCGTCAGACGCGTCCTCGAATGTGTCCCCCGCCTCCTCACAGACAGAAGGAACCCCTCGTTCTGGGGATATACCTTTACTCTCGGAAACAATGCTAGTCCGAGATAACGAGTGTCGATCTTTGCTATGTACGGGCATAATTTGATCGACATGTCTACGCCAACCGGTTCCACGACCAACGTCTACTTTGTACGAGACCGGTCCAGTCTGGTCGACTATTGTCCCTGACAACCACTTGTCCCCCCTTGCGGTGTAGTCGCGGGCCAGCACCGCGTCGTGCCGCCCGCAGTGCCACTTGCCGCTCCTGCGCGGCGCGCACTGCCGCCGACACGTCGGCCCGAAGTGCATCGAGGCGCCCGCGGAGCCTACGTCCTTGCAACGCCACCGCAGGGGAGACACCAGTGGTTGCATGTGGACAGTTGCGATATTGGAATAAAAACTTACTAAGTGCTGTGGCGGCCTCGCCCTCGTACAAAGCTCGTTTTATTGCTTTCTTAACGGTTTTTACCGCATTTTCTGCTGCACCGTTTCCCTGCGGTCTGTAAGGAGCTGTGGTCACGTGTTTTATACAGTTTTTCTTACAAAAAGTTTTGAATTCCTGTGAGAAAAATGGTGAGCCGTTGTCAGTGACGAGTAATGACGGTAAGCCAAAGCGGGCAAAAATTGTTCTCATTGCTGTGATAGTCGCCTGCGCGTCCGTCCTACTCAGCAATAGCTTCTATCCATTTCGAGTTTGCATCCACCATAATTAAATATCGTTTTCCCCCGCAATCCCCGAAGTCATCATGTACTCGCTGCCACGGACGCAGCGGACGAATATTCTTGAACGAATTGCGTCATTGTTCAAACCCGAAACAAACTGATCTCTTAGATTTTCCTCGAGCGTAGAACACTTCTTACATTTGCCAAAATTACAAGTTGATGCGAGGTGTTTTAATGCCTGTAAATATTCCGCCATGGGTTCGCCGGTCCGTTGTCGCCGCAACCGAAACACGTGGCGCTCGGCGATCTCAGATCGCTGAGGTTTCAAATGGTTGGTAACTAGCTTCACCAATGCCTAGTAAGATTTATCCACGGGAAAGTCAGGGGAACACAGATCACACATCAATGAATAGGTGGCTTCGCCCACGACTGTTATTAACATCGGCACTTTTAGATTATCTTTTACGTCGTTTAGTAAAATGTACTGATTTACCCGGCGTATATAAGCAGGCCATTGCTTCGAAATTATATTAAATGGTTCTAACTTTCCGATTGGCATCTTAAACGTAATGCTGATACTACTTATGAAGTCACAAAAAATATTTTTAAAATCCCGTACTCGTCGCCAATGCAACGTCAATGAAAGGCGAGGGTTAGCAACACACTGATTTATTGAACAAGTTATCAATCTACCCACCACCATACAAATATCATACCCACAATATCGTTACATGTTGATGTTGTTTTAGTCAAGTCTCGGTTACCATGTTTACCTTTTTAACAAGGTTTCTATAAGTTTTGAATACCTACATCTTGTAGTTTACAACTACACAGTTTGAGGTGTAAACAATAATGGAAACTAGGAGACACAGCAAGTATAATACATGTTTTATACGTAAATGAAGGAATCCATAGTCTAACTACAAACCTGGAAGTATGCACAAGTCTTTTCAGCACAATGAGAGCCCTCATCAGATCCATCTCCGCAGTCGTTCTCGGAGTCGCACTTCCAGGTGTTGGGCACACAGCGTCCGTTGTCGCACTGGAACTGCGACGACGAACACGTCACGTTGACGCAGCCGGTCTCGTCGGAGAAGTCGCCGCAGTCGTTCTCCGAGTCGCATTTGAAAGTCGCCGGGATACAGCGACCCGACTTGCACATGAATTCCGAACCGCTACATGTCGTTTCTGGAAGGTATAGGAAGTATTATAGTGATTTAATTTGTGTTTTGTGTATGTGATGGATATATGTACCCAACGCAACGGCACATTTAAGTAGTATTTCAGTCTTTAAAATAATTTGTAGGCAGTACTTTTTTTAGACACAATTCTAAAAATCTCGTTTTCTAATTAATAAAATATTGTAACAAAAACTAGGTAACAGTATCAATAAAAAAAGATCTACTCACTAGTACAGTTTTGTTCCTCATCACTGTTATCCAAGCAATCATCATCACCGTCGCACACCCAGCTCTTAGGAATGCACCTCTGGTTGTTACAGGTGAAGTCCCACGAATGAGGACACGCCTGCACGGGCGGCTCGGAGCTCGGGTCGGCGATACAGTTGGTACCGTCAGCAGCCAGCTTCTCCCCATAAGGACACCCACACTTCACCGTCAGCAACTCCGTGTTGTTCCTGGGCACAGCGAAGCACAGTTTCTGGCAGTTTCCATTGTCCCTCGAACACGGTTGCATAGGATCTATTCTTTGAATCTCCTCACTGTAAACTTTGACACCGTAAAGCCGATTCGTTTGGGGTTCCCGAACCATGATATCTTCTTGTTCTCCAGTCAGCTTGTGTAGTCTTACAATGGCGTCTAATCTCCAGTCGGTGATGTACATGAACTCTTTGTGTATAACGATGGAGAACGGATGTCTGATGAGCCTTGAGTTGACAGTTTTAACGTCAGTGCCGTCGAGTTTTGAGTGTTGGACATGGTCGAGTAAGGCGTCGCACCAGTACAGTCTGTCCGCATCGAAGTCTATGGACAAGCCGTTCGGCCAGCCCAGGGTCACGTTCTCGAAGACCAGCAAGTTTGTACCGTCGGAGTACGCGCGGCTGATGTTGGCAGGGCGGTCCCACTCGGAGAAGAAGATGAAACCTTTGTTAGGATGTACCACAATAGCTCGCGGTCTCTTCAGATCCTTCAATAAAGTTCTCCTATAAGCTACATTTCTTGTCGATAGCACATTCAATGTTCCTTTCCTCGAGTCGATATAGTAAAGGTTCTTGGACGCCCAGTCTGCTGCTAAACCCTCGACTCCTTCGTTCTGTGACGCCAAAACGATTTCCTTTGTCGTTCCGTTTCTATGAACCCTGTATATAACATCTTGTAATACATCTGAGTAGTAGATGTGTTCGTCTCGGGCATCGAAGTCTAAGCCAACAAATCTAGCTCGTTTTGAGACGACCGGTAGTATGGCGTCGCTAAAGCCTTCTATAACCGGGTTTAATACTTTTCCTTTGATAAACCTCTGCTGGGAATACATAAGGAATTCCTTGACAAGATCACAGTTTCGTAAGTCAGTTTCTAGTCTGTATCCGATGTTGCAGGCACAGCGGTAGCCGAGCCCTCCGTTCTGCAGCGCGGTGACGATGCACATCTGTGAGCAGCCGCCGTTGTTGGTGCCGCACGGGTTGTTCACTGAGGTCTGCTTGAGTGGGTGTATCACAGTGATAGCCTTTGGTTCTCTGATGTCCTTCATTTTGTAGATGGCCTGTATGCTGGAAGGTCCCTCGTATTTGTTGACGGAGCTGATGCCCTGCTTGGTGTTGTCTGACCAGTAAACGCGGTCCTCAATGAGCGCCAGTCTCGATGGGCTGGGGACCTGTTGGCCTCTGAGGACCAGGAACCGATGGTTGCCGTCGTAGTCAACAGTCTCTATGTAGTCCAGGAGTGAGTCGCACCAGAACACCCTCCTAGCGATGATGTCCACTGCGATGCCGGATGCTTTGTAAGCTGCTTCGGAAACGATTGATTTTACGTGTGTTCCATCCATGTTCGCTCTGATGATCTGCAAGTAACAAGAAACAACTTAGAATGTAGTACAAACTTTTGATTCTATACGATTTTTTTTCCTTTTTTTTTTGTTGATTAATGTACTAATAAAAAGCACGAAAATTGCAAATAGAATTCTGAAAACTAAATAGGCTTCTGTTATAGAACCTGTGAAACGCTTACCTGACTGCTATCAGCTACAAACATCAATCCCAACGTTGGGTCCAGAGCCAGATCAGCAGGGTTGGTCAGGTTGGAGCCGAGTACGACAGCATGCCAGCGACCGTCCAGCTCGAATACGTCGATCTTCTGGCCGATGGCGTCGGCCACGTACAGCTTGTCTCCCACCCAGTCCACGGCCAGCGCCACGGGCGCCCACGAGCCCGCCACCGTGATGTCGGCGCCCGAGTAGCTACTCACGCCGGCCGGCACGCTCAGCTGCTGCGAGTGGATCTGGAACGTAAGGAAGGGTGTTTCATTTAGAACGAGAAAATAATATAATCATATTGTTCTGCTTATAACAGCACATGTTTAAATTTTAATGTGATCTTTTAATTGGCAACTAGCTTCATTTTTCTGACTTACCGCCACTTGACAACTCAAAAGTGCCGGTAATTGGTTTATTTGAAATAAATGCATTGAGTTTGATATAACAAATTATTTTTGCAGAAAATAGACGGCGAGTGCTAAAAGGATCTATTAGCGCCACTGAAAATTATATATTTTCAGTTCTTCACAAAGTTCAGCTTCGTAAGATATCGCTTTCTCATAAATACTATTTCTGGGGTATGTATTAAACGATCGGCTTTTCCTACTCACCTTCCTCGTCTTAAGATCAGACCAGAACAGCAGGTTCTTCCGGTAGTGGAAGTCGAGTCCGGCGGCCTGCGTGGCGTTGGCGACGTGCACCGCGCCGCGCCCGTGCAGGTCCATGCGCAGCACGGCGCCCGCGTGCGCCAGCAGCAGCGCCGGCGCCGCGCCCCCCGCGCCCCCCGCGCCCCCCGCGCCGCCCGCGCCCGCGCAGCGCCCGCCCTCCGCCAGCCGGTAGCCCGGCGCGCACGCGCACTGGTACGCTAAGGGGGGATACTTGTTAGCTCATTGCTTTCATTGTTGGTCATTATTGTATAAAACAAGACCGCTTCCAAGAATAGTTTAGACTATAATTTGAAAGTTTCAAACAATCTTGGTTTGGATATCTTAAGCCAAAGGTAAAAGGTCGAGGTAAAGAGACACTTTAGCCTGAAACTGATGTGTTAGAAATATATTTATTCTGGAGAACCAAGTGATTACCGACCCTATCTCACCTATTTGAGTGACTATTGACGAATAGTTTTGATAAATAGCTGTTGCAAGTGCGATTTTAGGGTATGATCAGTCGAGAACCGTGCTATAGGGTGTTTTCGTCAGATTTTTTTATTCACGTGTGCATTTATTGTTGCCGGACTGGCGACATATGAGTGCACTATACACCTCTGCCTTTGGAGAATACAGACGTCAACTAATATGTAGTTCCTTACATCCGGGCGTGTTGATGCACAGCTGATGGCAGTAGCCCCACTCCTTGCACTCGTCGCGGTCCACGCACGTGCGGTTGTCGGGCGCGAGCGTGAGCCCGGCCGCGCATGCGCACGCGCCTCCCGAAGGTGACGCCACGCACTTGTACTCGCACTCCAGAATAGGACATGACGCCGTCGCTGTGGACCAAAATAAAATATTGATATATGCAAAAGAAATCACAAAGTTTAATTTATTTCTAGTTTTATTTTTTCAAATATTTTAGCAATGCTACTTTGGATCGTTTATGGCATTTGAAAAGAGGGACCTAAATGAGGGATTCGTTAGCATACATGCTGTAATAAGAAGTTTATTAACCTTTTTTTTTTTGGATGGGATATCATCAATTGACTTCTCCCGCTTTGGGCGGAGCGGGAGGGCGTATCAGACTTTTACTGACTAAAACCCACCCGTGTTCCTTCAGCTACCCATATGCCAGGGCCACGGTATCTCATTTGAACAATCTCGCGAACCTGGCAGGCATCGGTCCTAGCAGACCCCTTTAATACTGCTGACATCTCTTTGAGGCGCGCGTGGAACACTACGCGCCGTCGACACACGCCTGGTCCTTACCGGGCGGCAAGCTATCCATTGCTCGCCGCCCGCAAGCTCGCGCCTACGGTGGCCGGGAGTCTGCGATCGACTCCCGACGCCCGAGGCGTCTCCCCCTGCGGCAGCTAGGGACGTGAGGGCGCAGAGACTGCCACTCCCGCACGCGCCCCGCCTCCTCCTTCGCGAGCATTACTGCTTCGCAGAAGGAGGTGACGGCTTCCCATGCCCTCTCGCTCCGTACCATGGTTTGCACCAGGGCCGGACGCGAGAGGTCGCCGCCGCCGATCGCCTCCACGAGGACACGGCGGTGCTCCGCCCAGGCAGGGCACACCTCCACCGTATGCTCCATCGTGTCCTCCAGGGGATCCACGCAATGGAAACACCCGGGAGTTTCCTCCCGCTTTATCCTGAACAGGAGCCCCCGAAGCACCCATGCCCGGTGAGAACCTGCGTCAGGCGGAAGGTGAGGACGTCGTGACACCTCTCTATCCAAGTTTAACCTTCATTCTTGTTTCTGGAAGCCTGTTGTTGTATCTCATGCTGACTCGTATGAATGATTGTGGTTATTTTAATGAGCCTATTATGATATGCTCAACATAAAATTTCACGAGCTTTATAAATCGTCTTATTAACGTTATATTACCTTACAGTGGCAACTTAGGTACATGTGGCAACATTATCATCACGTCATAAATTGGATTCATCACGAGTAGGTATTGACTTTCTCAGAAGACATTCTAATCTTTTCGTACTTAAAGGCGGCGGCAATAAAGAAAATTACATTCGTACCAGTTTTGGTTATAAACAGTTATTTCTCAGTGGATTAGTCTAAAAATGAGCTCGTATGTAGTCACGACACATGTTCTGTAATACTGTCACGTGCAAGCGTTACATTCATTGCATATTTCGAGGTGTCGTGGAGTATGGCGCTATACCTACTTTATAATTTATGGATGGATATTCTTTTTTGGATTACCCATTTTTGCAGATCCAGAATCCAAAGTATCTACTGCATTACAGCTGACTTGCAGATCGATATGAATGTCTCGTTTAGGTAAAATTGTCATTGGTCCTATCTCTACCTATTGCAATAAAAGTAATTTAGTAACAGTGTACAATATTTTTTGTATGATTGTGATTTATGTGTAGGATACACATAAATCACAATCATACAGAAAATATTGTTGGATATTCCTAATATACAAACAAGCTTTATATCTAAAACCGTGTCATAATACTCACAGCAAGCCGTCTCCTCATCAGCATTATCTTCACAATCCTTCTTTCCATCGCAGAGCTGTGACCTGGCGATACATTTGTGTGTGCCTCCTGGGCCTCCTTTGGGACAGAGGTACTTGTTGTCCGGGCAGGCTATAGCCGTGCAGTTAGCCTCGTCTGAGCCATCCGAGCAATCCTTGTAGCCGTCGCAGTGGTACGTCGCGGGAATGCAGAGGGCGTTGCTGCAGCGGAACTGACCGATGTGGCACGGTGGGAAACCTACAATTTGGAAAGAATTTGTTCTATGAAAAGCTTTTTTACAGTCAGCCAAGATCATAAAAAAGTAATGTTGTGTAAGTTTTTGGAATCTCGAATCACAAATTGCTTGAAGAGCTGTCACTGCTGGACTTCACAACCCTTTATCAGTTAATTTTGCATCACAATGATCTTTATTATCGTTGTTATATGGCTTGAAGTATATCGAGCATAGGTCTACTTGACAGAAGACTTAACTATGCAATGCGATTCTCAAGTTCTACTCACTGCAATGTTCTTCATCCGAGTTGTCCCCGCAGTCGTCCTTGTGGTCGCACTTGACGGCCGAGTCCACGCACTTGGTGCCGGCCGCGCATCGGAACTGGTCCAGTCGACAGGACAGCGGGTGTCTAGGGCAATCCTGCTCGTCGCGACCTGTTCTACAATCTAAGTACCTGAAAGAACAGGGAAAATTCCATTTAAGTTTGTTGCAAGATAATGCAGGATTTTAATAAGGTATGTTCGACGATTCCGTTATAGCTGATTCTTAATTTAAACTGAACTGACAAACGTAGTCTAGAATACTCTAATTACATTGAAGACTTGAAGCTGCGGCAGATGGGATGCGTAAAGTGGTAAACAGAAAAGCCAATTTCAAGGTAAGTGAAAATTAATATAATCAGCCTACATTGCTCCCACTTTTGGGATACGGTTCCTATCGGTGGGAGGGAGTAATGTACCCCGCGGGCCAACGCCTACGCCTTCGATTTTTTTATTCTAAAACATGCCGGTTTCCTCACTATGCTTGCCTTCGCCATTTTGAGAGCGTGTGGTGATGAAATAATTTACAGAAAGTAAAGTGCCTACTTGGGTTCGAACCCACGGCCTACATCTCGTAAGTCGCGGCCGTTACCATTGGGCTTATGTATATTCAGTCCATTCCAAGGAGAATTGTATTACCCAGCAACTGGGTAGTGGAAGTCAGATAGACAGTTGCTTTATCCACATCCACACTATAATATTATAAATGCAAAAGTAACTCTGTCTGTCTGTCTGTCTGTCTCGCTTTCCTGCTAAAACTACTGAACCGATTTAAATGAAATTTGGTACACAGATAGTTTAGAGCCTGAGAAAGGACATAGGCTACTTTTTATCCCGGTAGTATGTTCCCGCGGGATAATTTCCGACCTCCACGCGGGCGAAGCCGCTGGCAAAAGCTAGTGTAAAATATAGCTGCAAACGGTTACCACTGGAAGCCGACCCCAACATAATTGGGAAAACGCTAAGCAAATGATGATAAATATTGTCCGCATTATAAATTTACTAAAATTAATATAGTTTTTCTCACCCGTCACATTTCTTTTCCTTAGGTATACATGGGCCCTGTAATGAGATCTTGGCGGGTCCGGCGCCCTCCATGCCGCACTGGAAGTCGTCTGGTTGACATTTGCGATATGCTGCAATAAACAGAAAGGGCTACATTAGAAATTAAGATGTGAAACAATAGAGGCATCATCGCGTTTATTTTTTAATAAATAAATCCTAATACAGTGTAAACTCGTCATATTTTTATTTTATTCTGTACATAGATAAAAAATATATATAAATGAAGCATTGACATATTGGCATGATAAACCATATGATAGATAGACATGGTGCTCATATGTTCATAAACATTGAAAAAGTAAGTACACGATTTTTCAAGAATATTCATTTTCATAAAATTATTGAATTATAAAATTCAATTAGCAACTAGATTCATTTTTGAAAAGTAAATGGGGGATACCAAGACTGTGTTAAACAATAAGTACATGATTGTAAAACGTCTCCATATTGTTTACCCATATGCAAATAAATGATTTTGAATTTGAATAAAGAGTATTCTGTTCTTTTCCCTTTGCAGCACGGATCCCTATATAGAACCTGATCGTAAAACCCCGCTCCATAATTCCGTTGTTTGTCTCCGTAACGTGTTGCTTACGCAATGTTTGTTCAGCCCAGACAGCCTGCGAGCCTGCTAGGCTGCTAGGCTTGTAGACAGCTAATCTAATCCGCTCCGTATTGGTAATGAGATGCAAAAACGCCTGTGTGCGGCTTTTTACGACAAAACCGTTCCGACACATAACATAGAAGTACAACAGAAGTACAAGTCTTTAAGCTCTTGGAACAAATAAGACGTAGCTGAAACTTTAGTACCTACTGTAGTAGTGACATAGCATTCAGAGTATTACTTTGTTTTTTGGTGTTCTTCATCATCAGCTATATAGTACAATCAGTAAGCTATGTTTCAATAGAGAATAAACGGGCCTAATGAAGAGTTGGAAAATTGCCAAAAAATTACATCGGATATTTCACTCGTTTTTGTTTGATGTCGTAAGATTGAAGTGTACCCATCTAATGTCCAATGTTGATTGCCAAACCATACTAAAATATTCCGTCTAGCCGCTTCGTCGATGAGAGAATCGGTAGTGGTTAAAGTTTTCTATATTTTTTATATAAACAACATTACACCATATGCACTATCAACATGTACTTGTACCTATTCTAGGATATTGTCAGACATGGAACTTCTTTTGCTATCGGATGTTTTCTTAGCCCACCCTTGTCGAGATAATGCGATTTTCATATAAAGTTATGTAAAAATCCAGCGCTAGAGGGCGCTCGCAGCGAAGTGCCTCGACCACGTCAAAGCCGATACAGTTTATAAGAGTCTCGTAGTAAGCCTTTTTAAACAGTTTCATATAATAAAGTGTGTCTAGTTGTAGGTGTTTGAGCCTTATTTGTATTTTAAATGTGCTTGTTTTTGTAGCGGCAAAATATTGTGTTTAAACTGGGATCAGTTTTTAAACAGATTTTAACCATTTTAGTATTCTGTTTACAATAATTTTGCTAAGGTAAGGACAGCAGCGTCGGCGAATCGAATATGTTTGACAGAGAAAATACTTTCTTCATTATATTTGGACTCGAAGGAAACAAATGACGGTGGGAACGGCTTTTGGCTATGCCATTAACCAGTGTCATTGTACGGCAGCCTGCGAAGACCAACCTCAACACAAACCCATGCTTTCACCACATCATTTATACAAATCACCATGCATTAACAGGGGCATGCCAACATCCCACTCACAGCCGACAGGTCTATTCAGCGCACGTTAATTCCCACGTACGCGTTAACGATATCTTTTGGGACCGACCGCAATAAATATTAAGTGTCATGGCCGACAATGGACATGTGTCCGGCATTGTACGACATTTTCCGACGCTGTACGACGTCATGCGGTGTCCGGTGTCCGCGGGCGTTAGTGCATCGGAGAACGGTTCTTTAATATGTAGAAAGGTTAAGATTGAGCTTTCATTTGTTTTTAGCTATTGTTTTTTTTTTGTAGGCTATTCTATCCTAATTTTAATTAGGTACTGTTTTGAACCTAGAACTTTATCGCTAAATGAGGCATGAGTTAAGACCATTTCTTTGTCCAGAAGTTGTGTTGGATACACAATCTCCATGTCAGATAATAGAAAACTTCTTGTAACTTCAATTAACAGTGAAAAATAATATAATTCATGTAGTATATACATGGGATAATTATATATCTGTGCGTGATATAAAAGCGTTAATTTGAATAAGAAATGATTCGGCGGTTTTATGAATAAGTAATAAATCTTGAACCGTTATAATGACCGAGCTTTGAATAAATTACGATTTCAGTCATGATGTGAAATTTCATGAAATACCTAATAGTATATTAATCTTACCATGACCGGATATTATAGGTATTTCATGAAATCTATGTGTAATTCTTATGAAGAGGTACTGATTATATTCAGAACAATACATGGACTTTACGAAATCAATTTTAAAACTGACAATGCAACATTTAGCATAATCAGCCCCTTATATTCCCACTGCTGAGATGAAGGGCTCCTGTCCGTGGGGGAGTAACCGTAATGCACTACGCCTGCCCAGTGCGGGTTGCTAGATGTCCAATTTATTCGAATTTTTGTTTATAAGTCATTTTGGTTTTTTCCCAATGTTTCCTTTTCATCGATTTCAGAGCAGTGGTGATGATATAATTTACATAACGTAAAGTGTCTGCGTTTCCACTGGACAACAGTTGCTCGCTCCATTTGAATGGGCTGAATTAACGCAATATGAAATCTCAGATTAAAAAATGGTCAAAGAAGTATCGTCCTAAAAATACAAAATAGGTATACTTCAGCTGTGCATCCAACAATTATACACTCAATTTAGTCTTTCTATTTTTGTGAAAGCCTTCGAGATCGGGAGACTTCCAATATTCTTATAAATTAAATGCAGTTTGAACCGAGTGACGTAAAGGAGGGATACAGAAACTACGCACCTACGAAGATTTTCTTTTCCATTTCTTTTCATACAGACTTCATAGAGAAACATTTTGATTGTGAATACTGATTTCATCTAGCTAAGCGCCATTCTGAATTCTAGTTTACATTTCCCTTTCCATCTCCTTTATACTATATTATATTATACTAATTTTAATCCATATTCCCTCGCTCTCAATTACGTCACAATAATATTTCCAATATATAATTCGACTATTATGCAAAGACTAAACTAGTTTGCCCCGATGGCCGTATGAGGTCTTAGGTTTGATTCCTGGGTCGGGCAAAGTGTTTTTGGGTTTTCATCTCGAATTTCTCAGTAGCAGCCCGGAGTCTGGATTTGTGCCCGGTTGATGACAATAGACTCGCCCCCTAAACGTTGGTAAACCTCTGCCCTTCGAGGAATGCACGCGTAACGTATGTTACAAAATATACGAAGACCAAGTAGAAAAGACGGCAATACAGGGCAGTTGTCTGTTTCGTCTTCAGTTTAGTGTTAGTCGGCTTTGTGGAGCCCGTGAAAGCGCCGACGAGCCCCGTAAGCCCCGTGAACCCCGCAAGCCCTGACAAGGCGCGCGTGTACGTCAAAGGCTCACATACCCGTCTGTTACACTAACTACATCTAAATACGAACGAATTGAAATGTATTCGTAAGATTCCGTATACATAACGTAGGAATACAAGGAATTGGTTGTTTTGTTGTAGAATGGTTTTAATCTTTCCGTAATATTTGGGTATCATGTTTAAATGATTTCTAATTAAATATTTACTAACTTTTTTATTTACACTATAACGACGAGCCATAAACGATTCGAGCCATGTTATTATAAATCATGTTCACACGTGTGTGTTTATATTTGTGCAAAATACATATTATTAGTATTACGCACGATTGGCGCAAAACTTCGACAGTGAAACTTCAGTGTATCTATCCCACTGCTAATTTCACTTGAACAATGGAAGAATCTCATGAAATTGTTAAAAACTGCCCCTGCGAGGCTGCGGGTGGAATTTTGATGTGCGAAATTGTATTTTTTTTTATACTTTTGAACCATCGACATCAAAACGGCGACTACACGCAATCATGAAATTTATAAAGGAACATTATAAAACGAGCGAGTTTCGTTCAACTCTTTTAACTAACATGCACTCATATAGGTAGATGTTTGGTAGCAAAATAAATATTTATCAAATTAATTTATGGAATCGTATAATGTCGTCATTCTTTCGTCGAATTCGACCCACTATTGAGCTGGCGGACGTACCTGTGTTCGGATCCAATCCCGGGCGCTTCCGAAGTATACTACTAATGTTCGATCAAACATATTTATGCTTCAAGTCCTAATTTTAGCTATTTCATAATCGTGGGAATCATTCCACCAAATATTTCGATTAATCTTACCATGACCGGATATTCTAAATTCCAAAGGAAATTAAAGCATCAACCAGCAACCATACAGCCCAATATTATGCGCAGAGGATTTCCTGATCAAAAAAGTTGTTAGTCGTGGCTATACTTAGTACTAACTTGGTTCCGGTAAGTATTAATTAAGTAATGTAGTCAGCTGATCTGAGCCAACTAAAGTAAACTAGATAGGAAAGTTCTTTGAACTCAAGGATGTTGAATGGAAAACCAACTAATTTAAGACAAGATTTTGATGTTAAAAGTTCAGATGATGATGATGAACGATTGATTTGAAGGACCATTACTGTGTTTAAAAAAACAAAAGAGGGTGTCCTTCTTGATTTATAGAGAGGAGAAAAACCAGCAAACGATATTTGATAATGACCTCAGTTTGGCAGCAAAACTAGAAAATACAGTGCAAAAACCCAAAAGAAATCGTGTGTACAACGCACAGGCCCAGTGAAAACCTGCCCTACTTAAATAATCTGAGATGCTGTGGAAGTTATTGTATCCACTTATTTTTTATTATTATTTATTATTCCACTAGGTACATCGAAATCACAATTACCTAAAAGCTAACACTAAACTGAAAACGTCCATTTGTTATGGACGTTTTCAGTTTAGTGTTAGCCACAATAAATAATATAATAAGATACAATATAAGCTACGTAATTGATATCCAATAAAAGTCTTTAACAATACATAAACCAACTTAACTTCGTTCCATAAATCTCCATCAGTATGAAATGTTTACGTTGTACAAAGCACCGTGCCATAGGAAAACTTCAAGAGTGTCCAAAAAAAGGAAAAGTGTAATAATCGCGGTCTATTAAAACTTTTACATCGGGACTTGAGGCTGGCAACACAGTTACAGTGTTGCCAACTTTGCGCAACGTCTCAATGTAGATCTGAGACTTAAAAATTGCGATGTAAACTTATTATAAGAAGTTTAGTCTCTCTACAGGTGTAATAATACTTTTTGAAGATGCTGCGACGAGTTTTTGGAGCCATGAAACTTTTGGAATTTGTTATGAACAAAATGATACAAATTGTTGGAATTTCTAAGATAGTCAGATCCTTTACACCATTGCTCTTAACCAGTCAATTACCGTAATTACAGACACATTTATAAAATGATTGTGTCTATACCAAATGTGGTATCTCAGGGACTTAGAGGTTAAATCTGATTATTTTTGAAAATTTTAAGGGTCTAAATCAGCGATTATGATTTTAATCTGTAGACCAGTATTTGTATATGAGGCGTTTCACGTCAACTCTCCTAGCTCGGCGCGCGAGCGCCAAAACATCTACTTTTCAGCTCACGATTACAACAGTAAAATGAACTCATAAAAAATTTTGAAAATACGTTTCCGCTGTATTTTTTCCTCAGGTTTCCGATTCAACCATCCGTTTGAAAAAAAAATGAGTTCCTAACCTCAAAAAAATATAAAACATGTTATATCTCAAAAACATTTTTTATATATTTTTTGATAGTCTAGATCGAAAGAGTAGCTTTTTTAACATCGAAATAGCTATTTTCCAGAGAGGAGTTTTTTTTTGTTTTTGAGAGTAATACGGTGACGAACAGTAGGTACCGCGCCGCGCGTCGGCGACATACTAACGAATATAGTTTTAATACACTAATAAAAGTGTATTAAAATTATATTTATCAATTTCTACAATAAATCCTTAATATAAAACATCATATAATACCTTTAACTATCCAAATCACATCTTACGTCTAACGTTTACGAGACTTAGCTGCCGACGCGCGGCGCAGTACCTACTGATCGTCACCGTATCGCTCTCAAAAAAAAAACTCCTCTCTGGAAAATAGCTATTTCAATGTAAAAAAAGCCGCTCTTTCGATCTAGACTATCAAAAAATATATTAAAAATGCCGTTTTTGAGATATAACAGATATAACATGTTTTGTATTTTTTTGAGGTTAGGAACTCATTTTTAAAAAAAACGGATGGTTGAATCGGAAAGCTGAGGAAAAAATACAGTGGAAACGTATTTTCAAAATTTTTTATGAGTTCATTTTACTGTTGTAATCGTGAGCTGAAAAGTTGTTGTTTTGGCGCTCGCGCGCCGAGCTAGGAGAGTTGACGTGAAACGCCCCATATGTTTATTAACCTCTAAGTCCCTGAGATACCACATTTGGTTCAGACATAATGGTTTTTTAATTGTGTCTGTAATTACGGTAATTGACTTATTAATTTATTAAGAACGTAAAGTATGAAACCGATTTTGACTTTGGCGTCTAACCTACCCTAACTCAGTCAGGTGTTTTGTCATAACTTAGATTGTACAAAATAAAGTAAAGAAACAGACACACCTATTATCAGTTATCTCTACGCTCATCCCATAATGTCTTAAGCAGAACTTCAACAACTTCTGAGGTGTTGATCATGGTCTGCCAGGAAACGCAAAAGGGGGAGGGGGAGGTTAATTACCATGGCAACAACGAAGTTGAGCTGCGAGTAAGTCGAGCGGAATTACAGCCATGGAGCACTTTGCTTTTAAAAATTTATTCAAATGCACTGCCTTCATAGACGCTATTATGTTAACTGAAGAAAAACTGGACGTCAAGTTTTATATTCGTGCTTTGAAATGTTGAAACTGGTCGAATGTATTTATAAGACGATGAAAAATGGAGGAAGGAATATGAAGAATTGAGTGTCTTTTTTGTAGTCTACAAAAAGCTTGATGGATTTTGTGAATAATGCACCTTTTGAAAACACAGACGGTTTAATTGACTAAGGTTGACAAACTTCAAATATTAATAGCGAGAAAATCTTTCGAGCCTTTTCCCGGATATCGCGTCTTCATCTAAAAACTTGAGAGACAACAGATTTACATGAAAACAGGCACATCACAGATACGAACACCAAACAAAAACGCAATTTCCACACCATTAAAACTTGCCCACTTGTTGGGACTTTCTGCACTCGCGACCAATTAAATAAGACCCCTGGAATCTCAGACAGTTACCCTTCTTTCACCCCCAACACTCCCGCGAAACAGGGTGAAGGGGTTCTAAACAAATTGGCCGTGGTACTTCGTTTACAAGAGTTCTCTTTAAAAGAAATAGGACGGTGTATTTCGGTGCCATGTTTATTTAAGTATTGCTCGGTAATAGGTGGTACGTAGACGTGGAATGCGAATGAAAATATTTTTCTTGCAACCTTCAAAGCGGGCGGAATAAGTGTGGGTTGTGTAAAGCGTGTGAGATACGAGCGCTTTCAGGGAAATTGGTACACCTTAGTGTTCTGTAAAGGTGCTGTGGTGCTTAAAATATTTGGCACAAACAACAACACACGGGCGCGCGGCCGGTTCCCTTTACATGCACTGTACATTGCGTCACATATGGAAACAAGGACATAGATTTCACAACAGTCTATAATAAAAACTGTCTCTTCCTGTATTTTAATCATATTTTTTTTTACAATTCCTTTAGGAGATACTGTACATGTGCTTCGTATTTTATGGCATTTTTGACACTAGGAAGCACCTAAAACTTGGAGTTGAAAAATACTATATCAGCACACAAAGACAAAAAGCCGACGCAACATTTTTAACACTTTAATATCAAATTCCTGTTCCAAAAATTCTAGTTCGAACCATATTCCAGTCCACAATAAATAGCGGTAGATGACACACTGCAATCCGCCCGGGACGGTCCGGTCCGGTTAGCAGTCGCACACATAAACTAGTTCTAACTTTTAATACGATCCGATTCGTATCCGGGCCGCACGCGTGCTGTCTAACTTGTTGATGTAGACAGATCCATTGTTTTGCGGAATATTTTATTAAATTTTTCCACTCAAATAATGACAGAACATAAAAATTGCTTTGGCGTTACCTGCATGCGTAGCATGACCACCGTAGAAATGAGTTTTGTCGACGGAAGAATATACAAAATTACAGATTGTAGAAAGATTAAAGACAGATTAAAGATTGTAGAAAGATTTGTACCGTTTTATGTTGGCGTAGCATGACAATTCTATCTCTATTCTACCAAGAATAGACAAAGTTAATTCTATGGTGGTCATGCTACGCGTGCTAATGGCCAGATGATTAATATTGTCCTGGAATAAACTGCCTAAGAAGAAAACTATAGAATAATATTTTATATAAAAATTTTCCACTTTTCCCACACAAGTGCAATGTGCTGTCGGTATCAACAGTAAAAGTTTGTAATTTCATTATCCAAAAAAAACGTAATAATAAGGTACATTTTTTTTAATTCTTTCAATTATTGTCGAAATCACTGTCGAAAACTTTATCAGGTTTCACAATTGAATGTATAAAGTTTTATTGAATCCAGTTCGACAGACGGTATTGTGATTCAGATTAGTTCAGTAAATATAATCACAACTTCTACAATATTATACGGATTTTGAAGTTCCCAGCTTATTTTATGGTAATGATCTGGTTGAACAAAGTATTGTACAGAAACTTGGTTTGATGAAGACTTTCTATTTAGTTCTACATTTAAAAATCTCCTGCCTTAAAAATACGCCTAACCTTATAATGAAAAATATTAATGATTGTGATGAAAAAGTGACAGTGATCAATTCTAGCCTTGTTTGAGGAATCTTTACGCTTGACTCAAGCACTGGCCATAAACTTAAGTAAAACTCAATCTTACAAAAAACAACAACACAAGTATTAAAGCTTTCTGAACTTAATTATCAAGACCGGGATTATAATAAGTATACTAGCACTTCACCCGTGACTTCATCCGCGTGAAATTTATAGCAACGTGTGCTATAAATTCTGGAATAATGTAGCTTTCCATGGGTGAAAGAATGTTTAAATTCGGTTAAGTAGTTTTTGAGTTAATGCGTTACAAAAAAATTTAGAAACAACCAAATCTTTCGTCTTTTGTGTAGCAATATCCATACTACTAATATGAACGCGAAAGTAAATGCGGCTGTTTGTTAAATATTAGGTAATGCCTAAATAATAACTAACACAGTAACAGTTCCATTTAAACAGTTCAACAATATTCATTGCGGTACTTACGTTGTTGAGCAGACTAATTCTTCGAACATGAAGCAATGGTTTAGCAATATACTTCGTAATGATTCAGATTGTGATTGACTGAAGTGTTTTGCAATTGGATATTAGAAAAAAATGATGATGCAGACAGAATCCCTGGCAACAGCTAGCCTTCAATAATGTCTAGCAGCGCTAATCCCTATTGTTGGTCAAGCTATTGACGAGAATGCACGACGGACATATAAACAGACATACACGTAATATAGCCCTAATCCGAAACATACAATGCTGATAGCATGTCGCAACTGAATAAGAGCTTAGACACAATGCATTGTCGTTGACATGCGACCTTATTGTATTACTGCATTATTTGGGAGAACTCTTATTTTAATTTTTTGTACCTATTATGATCATCCAAAGGTTGATCCTAACTAAATTTATTTGTTTCGTACATGGTTTGAAGCCGAGGCTAGCTTCTGTACATGGTCAAGTCTGTCGATTCGCCAACTATTTCTAAAACTTTTACTGATAATAGTTTCATACTTGTTGTAAAGATAAAGACTCACGTCACTACAACACCATCCTATAATCACTCGGCACTGTTATAAAGAGGAGTACTCACTGCAGTCCGCCTCGTCGGTGCCGTCGACGCAGTCCACCTGCATGTCGCAGCGGTAGTGCGGCGGGATGCAGTACGTCTTGTTCCACACGTACTGCCCGCAGGTCAGCTGGCCAGCTTCGCATTCCGGAGGCGCTGGAAACAATGGAATGGATGGTAAACATACAGGTATAAATAACTCCCTAATAATCAGGGGGGAAACATCTAGGACCGGTCGCTGGATACGAAAACAAAAACATTACAAGACTCAAGACTACAATTTCATGTATGTGGGGTAAATATTGAAAACGTTTGAAACAAGTAAAGAACTGAAACATATAATACTCATAGTGAAATAAAAAGATATGTCTCTACACACAATTTCATCCCAAAAGATGGAGTATGGAGTGAAAATTGAGCCTCTGAAATCTTTTAGTGAAACAAAATCCGCTTACAACTTCTCATTCACAGAGCGACACCACAAACGGCCAAACTCACCAAAGCACTGTCTTTACAAAGGTTACAATCTCAAACGGAATCAATCCGGTCATTAGAAGAACGTCCTGCAATCAGCGCCGGGTATCTATCAAGACGCAGGCAGTGAGATAAAGGAGCAGAAAGTCTATTTCATTTTGATCACGAAAACCTTTGCAAGTAACGGCAGGAGAGAGTTTTTATAGAAGTTTTATTAATGAGCATTGAGGACATTCTTCATAATTATTATTATAGTATAACAATACAATCTAATATATTGTGTCGATTAAATTGAATCTTGTTAAATTTCGATAATGACTATCTTCCTCTCTCTCTGCCTTACTTATTTCGAAACTACAATTTCACTTTTAATCTCCCAAAATTTTAGATGACTGGCTTTTGGATGACTCCTCTAACTCCAGAAAAATATTTTTCTTTGACTTCATTTGTGTCTTATTTCCAATACGTTATTAGTACCTAAGCCTTCTGTCCGTCTCTTAGCGAGGCACTCAAACATCCGCCTCGAGGCGTCTCCGAGACGTTCCGAAGCGGCGAGTGTATAACCCGCCTATAATTGAGGCCGAGGTGCAAATCGAGTTTCCGCTCAAACGCTCAAATAGTTTGATTGGGACGCTTGTATCCAAATGAGCTCGTTATTATTGTATCCTGCAGATTTGCGTCTCAATTTCTTCTTTGTATCTTTAATTTAGTTCATAAATTGTTGGGTGATTGAGTTGTTAGTGGTCAATGTCTTTAGCTTTAATTAAAGATTTCGCAATCCTACGATATATTTTTTAATTTTTTGTTCACCCCGACCCACCCCGTCGCATAAAATCGCCTATCCGTGCGAGTACTTCGTATTCGTGACTTTTTTCGTTTTGCTCGGCTCCTAAGGGTTCTAGCGTAATGTTATTTAGCTTTAGTATATAGCCTTTCTCGATAAATGAGCTATCTAACACCAACATATTTTTCAGTTCTAACCAGTAGTTCCTGAGATTAGCGCGTTCAACCAAACAAACACTTCAGCTTTTTGAGTAATATTAATAGTTTAAATGAATAATGTAACCAACTAGGTAATGACACATTTCATTGACCACCGCTGATAATGGTACCACGTTTGAATTTCAAAATTCAATTTTCAGCGAGAAACTAATTATAACAACTAAATAGGTAATCTAAATTGCAATCAAACACACAAAAGCATATTTGATGACACACAGACAGATAGCAAAGCTGTGCCTGTGTGGTCATCGGCATGGCAGTGGAAAGCTTGAACTACAAAAACCACCTTTACTGCTACGAAATAGAGGCGCTGTCCAAATCAAATTATGGCCTCTGGTTTACTGTACAATCCAGAATGCACAGCGACGTCACGTCACAATACTAAGCCCGGGGCTCATAAGATTAAACAACTGAAGTTGGAAATGATCAAATTGTCGAGTATTCTGTGTGTAGCACGTGTCGTGGCACTTTGGAGGCACACAGGATGTGGTCTGAACTGACATGTGAGGGGTTTAACCTACAATTACGAAAATATGTTTGGTTCTTCGAAATAAACTCGGAGGTAGAATGGTCTCTTTTAAAGTTTACGACTGATTTTATTATTCAGATTTTTTATGAGTCTAAGAATGCAGGACTATGTCTGAAAAAGCGTTTTATTAAAATTAAGTTGATCTGTCCCGCGCGGCATGCTTGCATCAGTCATCATGTATCTTAACCCTATTACTATATACTGCCATAATAAGCTTATAATATTTGGAAGAATTATGAATTGATATTTATTCAAACTTTACACGCATGTTAATAGGGAATATATCTTACAAATTCAGAACTCCCCGATCATGAACTTGCAACCGGGCCAAGCATCGTAGCGCTATGTCTACGAATGTGCTACGAAATGCTACGTCAGTGCTACGCGCGTGCGGTTTGCGGGTGTTATCGCCAATCGTAGCATTTGACATCCTTAGGAAGATCGTTATGAATTTAAAAGCTCAAATATTATGTTACCTAGCCATTTAGTACATATTATAATTATTGTGATCTGTGGTGGTTAATAATAACGATGAATAGGGAAATATGTCAAAGAAACCCTCACTGACATTCTTTTGTATAAACTACATTTTACGAAACAAAAGTTTAGTTTTCTACACGATAACAAACAGCAGTTGTCGCGTTTTCCTCCAAGTTATAATAAAAGTGCAGTACAGCCGTATGTACCGTGTCAGTAGTAGTTAACTAACTGCCGGGACCGTAGTCAACTATCCGTTCACCCGGGAAATCTACAGATGGACGCGAAAAAGTGCACCGCCATTACTCACATGCAGTAACGAGGAAACTGGCTGCACACTGGCGGATTGGCGACGCGACTTATTAATAACTATCTCGAAAACATGGGGTATCTAAATGTTAGAGTTACTATAGTTTTGTTGAATTGATTAGATTCAATCACCTAATGAAATTAACAAGTGTCAGCTGATATAATATGATACATTTACAGTTTCAACTGTCGAGTTAAATTATCCGTAAATACAAATCACAGTTGTCAAGGCTAATTGTCATGGTTAATTGTCTATCTGCTAAACAATTAATATTCCAGATGAAGAAATGGTAATTAATCCAGTCTGTAATTATCGCAGCGCATTGTATTGTTAGCTTCGTAAAAGTGAAAGATCGATTATAATTTGACAAAACTGAGCACTATACAATTATTAAATTTTTTCATAATAATATTAGTAACTAAGGTGTCGAAAAATTCATCTTCAACGCTGTCGACTGGTAATGTACCCATGAGACTGGCGGCATTACCACGTTGTATTCGTTTTTTCAAAATAATCCTCATTAGCACTAAAGGTTATGTGTTACCACTTACCACTAGCCCAAGGGTAACCGGTATTTTAAAAAGTATGTGCGACACCAATTTAAAGTCTTATCAATTAGTCGTAAATGAGCAGCGTGCTTTACGTGCCGACAATTATTTCTGTCGAGTGCATCTCTCGCTGTACGATCTGATGGATTGAGTCGGCACGGAGCATGGAGGCACAGTCGCGGCGCGTTTACTGCGATCGACTCTGTCCGTGAATGCCAATTAACATCGCCATGTTTTTCGTAATTATAGTCTCTTTCTACTTTCCCTCGAGTTTTTTCACCGAATTAGAGATGTTGAATTAATAGGGTACAGATGCGAGAGAATTTAACAGTTATAACATTGAATTATCTTTTCGGGGTGTTAAGCAAGATTTAGCTTCGTCAATATTCAAACTTTTCTCTGAATATTGTCATGTCCTACGTTACTACAAAATATGTAAAATATTTTCGTTTCCTAGATTTGCTATTTCAGTTCTTTTATATTCAAGAATAAAAGCGCAGATGCAACAAAGGAAACCTTCCATTCTGCCACATAAATACCTACTTATCTGTGCTCTCGTAAATATGTGATTTATTTTAAATTGTTTCCGATAGAGATCTGCGCTGGCTCGCGTCCACCTCCTTAGGCAGGCAAATGCCAAATGTCGCCCACTTAATGTTGATGTGCTCAATGTTACGCCAAATCTTTAGCTTGGCAACACCGGCGCGGGAAATGGCTTGCTTTGTGCACATCTACGAATGCTGACTTTGAGATTGATAGAACTAAGGTTTGTGTTTTTGTTTAATAATAATTTATGTGATAGTTCTTCAAGCTAATTCAGTTTTACAGGAAAGTGGAAACACTACTTTAAAATTTTTCAATACAGTGGACTTGAAAAGCCCCATCATCATATCTGGTGCGGCGATTAAAAGGTCTGCCTTCTATATATAAGGCATGAGTTCTATTTCAACATTTTTTGTACGCGAGTAAATGTGTTTAGAGTTCCTTTTAAGAACGACTTAAACCAGTAAAATCTCAACCATAATAAAGTCGAAATCAAGTCCGTGTACCATTAAATTACCCCCGACTACAATAACCCAGTGAAGCTAACTGTCAGCCATCCATTACGAGTTCCTAGGTACCCCCCTATAGCTACTAGCTGTAACGACAGCTCCACGTAAAAACTGTGCAAGAGATATATTGGAGCAGCGCGACACTCGCATGCGACGACGTAAAATATGATAAATAAGAGTTTGGAGGTTGTGGTGCGTTGAATCCACACTAATCCACACTAATATCCACACTAATATTATAAATGCAAAAGTAACTCTGTCTGTCTGTCTCGCTTTCCTGCTAAAACTACTGAACCGAGTTAAATGAAATTTCGTACACAGCCTAAGAAAGGACATAGGCTACTTTTTATCCCGGTAGTATGTTCCCGCGGCATATATTCCGACCTCCACGCGGGCGAAGCCGCTGGCAAAAGCTAGTTATACAATAAATGCGAAAGTAACTCTGTCTGTCGGTCTGTCTCGCTTTCCTGCTAAAACTACTGAACCGATTTAAATGAAATTTGGTACACAGATAGTTTAGGGCCTCAGAAATGACATAGGCTACTTTTTATCCCGGTAGTATGTTCCCGCGGGATAATTTCCAACCTACACGCGGGCGAAGCCGCTGGCAAAAGCTAGTAGAAATATATGTAATAGACATCATCCTCCACAGGTACTAATTATATTAAGCTAACCTTTTTTGGCAAGACGCATCTTGTAACACCTTTCATTTTTCGAACATAAAAGCACAGATGTTTTAATATTATAGTGTTTAAGTAACCAAAGTCCAAGACACAAACCCCATTGCTTCCAATCTATAATCTATACGATCCCCCAAAGTATACCAATTCGCCTCTTTGTCAAACGGCGACAAAAGGCAGCAGGTCTGAAAACTGTCTGCGTTATTGTTGTAAATGTATGATACCACGGATGAGGATGGACGGCGATGTGCTGACCTCGTAGACAGGGCATGCTGATGGATGGGTCAATAGAACGGTGTTTTGTATGCTGGAGATTTAAGTGACTGATGCTTCGCTTTAGAGCTATATTTAAGTAAACGAAGCTTAGTTTAAAATAGTACGTATACCAACCATTATTTTGGCTACGAATAATTACATACCTACTTTTTATCTTTAGTGAACTTAATATACTTAACTTGTGTGGATCAGTGAAAAATTGTCTCAGAATGATATTTTTCTATCTAAAAACTTTATCTTGAAAGAATCTCTGGTCTTGTAAATATTACCTAACTATCGGTTTCTTGTCTGTCAAAACACGCCTAAAGAACATCAGCAGACAGATTAAACACAGTCAAAACTAAAACATCTAATTCACAACATCCTCATTTATCTACACCTACCAGGTCAAACTCGTATTAACACATAGACCATACAATATGTGCGTAGTTTTGCACCGGTTCTACAAATAACAACAATTCAGATGCACGTCCGGGGCACGCGACTGATCGTGACGCGAATTAATACGCAGCGTGACTAAGGATTATTCTAACAGCGTGATTATTTATAGCGTGTATGGTTGTTTATGCAAACACGCTTATAGAACGTTGTTGTGCACTTGAAGAGGTGGCAAAACTTCAAGAAGCAGAATTTATACGTCCGTTTTATTTTATTTAGTCTGTAGCATAAAATAGCGCGAAAATTAATTATTATGGATTTTAGCAACATTAATAAGAATAAGGTTTCTAAGAGTCACCTGAGTTTAAATGTATCTCATAAGTGAATTTTACATTGGTTGTTAAGCGTGCTCAAATAAAAGTTTTGTTATTGTTGGTAATAAGTTTTGTGTGAATGTAATATTCACGTGAGTAAATCCGTATTTAAACAATAATAAACATAGAACACAATGCTCTAACATAACAGCTTATAACAGCGACCGCAGTGACAACTGTCACGCTGTTAGAACACACGCAAATATTCGTGCCGAGAATTGATTAATTGTGGCATCAATGATTCAGATGGCGTAATTACATGCTTGCTACTGACACAGGCAATTGGCGGTGTTCGGTTTTGATAGCATGTTAATAATATTATTATCTATGCAATTTTAACAGTATAGCAAATGGTCACTTCGAATATAATTATGGATGGGAAATCAGAATTTTCTTCGCTCTAGGAGGACATATAGTGACTTTAATATGATGTTCTTCTGAAAGGTCAGATGCGTAGTACTCGCAATCGGCGTGCGTTTATGACCAGAGGTGTGATCCTAAACGAGGCAAAATGTAAGGATCGTAGTAGATGGCCAAATTCTGAGCAAACTCTATTTAGATTGCTATAGACACGCTAAGAAGAAGTAGGTGGCGTTCCGTAGTTTCTGGCTACCCCCATGCGAAAAAGGCGTGAGTTTATGTATGTATGTATAATTATGAAGCATTTTATGCAAAAGTTACTAATTTTTAAAGTCTGATTATCCAAACTCAAAAAAAAAAACCTAAATCTGGTTCAGCTCTCAATCAGTATAACTATTAAATTTTTGATATTATGAAGGAGAATTATAATATATCAGCTGTTCTTAATCCTTAAATGTACACATACATAGATACAATACCAGTAACTCAGTAATGTTTAAGTACGTATCAACTGTCACGCTGCCAGAACCCTGCAACTGATCGCGCGGCAAATTAGTTCTAACAGCGTGATTATTGATGGCGACAGCGTGACGTGTTCCATTGACGAACACGTCTTTGTGAACACGTCCAATGTAAAGCAGTTACTTGTTAACCTGTAATTGTATGCAGGGACGGACGATTCAATTATGTGATCTGTGTTGTTACAATGGATTTACACTTGATAAAACATCGAGATTTTTTTGTTCTATGTAGGTTTAATATGCACATAAACCTTCTCTAATAAATTATCTAAATGGTGGAGAAAACCACATGAAAGTCTCAGCTTAGAAAAGCAAAACGGTCAAACAGACAGACTCAAAAAGCGACTTAAATTAATAATTAGCATTTTTTTTTAATGCATTGCAGAACCAGCTTGAGTTTTTTGAAAATTTGTTTAATTCATTTAGGTTGTGATTAAATCAGAAAAGGCGCTGCGTTTTTTTACAAACTATTTTCTTGTTTAAAATTCATTGTATTTCAACGCTGTTCCTTAGGAAAAGTGTAATTTGCCATCTATCTATGAGTATCTATTTCAGTAATGAGTGCAGGTATTTCTTACTATCGATTAAATAAAATTCCGAAGTGGTAGTCAAAGGTCTGTATCGAGGGTGCAATGTGCAGTTCAGGTTAAGGGGGGCTAAAGGTGGTTGCGGTGGAAGGGGTGCACCCGCCCAAGGGGTAGTTAAAGCTGAGATTTTTCAAAGTAAAAGGGTCGAAGATTTAAACGTGTATTGTAATTGTAATAAAAACAGGTCAGGTATTTACATCTAAGATCAGACGTTCTGTGCGATTATGATCTAGAAATGGTCTTTGTCTACAGCAGTCTAAATGACTTGCATTAATTTTACAAAATTGTACCACATATTATACTAGGCTTTGAAGCAGCCTTCAAAATGAGTTCACATGCGTGGAGATCTCTTATTTTCTATGTTAGAAAAGGTTTTTCCAGCAGTGTAACTGACTTTCAAGCTGTATAACCAGTTTAGTCTTCGCAATAGATAGATACAGATAGATTTCATAGTTTTATTCCAAAATATGTTAGATTAAAACACATCAGGGACAAATCAAGACACAGTTATATTTAGATCTTTGATACATTTAGACTGTTCAGTCATGTTCAAGAATCGCTTGCCGGTCGGCCGTGGGAGCGTTTTACCCGGCATTAACCCGCTACTGAACACAGGACGTGCCGGTATGGGGGACACGTGAACACGTGGGCTAACTGTAAGACAAGGAAATGTTCTTCTGCAGGACGTATAGGGTACCGGAGGCGCAAAACACTTGAAGAAAGAAATTGTTATCGTCTCTAAAGCTCTATTGTTTACAATAAGAGTACGTTAGTTGGTACACTCGAGGATGGTTAAAATAATTTGAAATTTCTCCAACATTAATTTTCGAAGTTTCAAACTTTGCAAATAAACATGACATGTGCCAACAAAGTTAAGACTAGTTCAAACAATTGTCAAAATAATAGTCGTAGAGGCTCAAGCTTTCTCCATACACTACACATCGAAAAAATAATAATTAGAAATAGCACTAAAGAGCAGATTGCAATAATAAAACCCTGTGAAAAACCTTACTCAGTAAAATAAGGCTGTGTACTCACGGCAAGACTGGAACTCGTCCTCGCCCTTCTCGCAGTCACGCTGGTAGTTGCACACCCACAGTGCTGGTATGCACTTGCCCTCTGGACACCTGAACATGCCACTCGGACATATTGTGTCGCCTGTGGAAAATAAATACGATGTTAGGAATATTTCTTAATGTTATGAAGAAGAAGAGAGATTATTAACCACTTTATAATAAAATTGTAGTTAATGTCCCAATTAAGAGTAAAAAAAAACATGATGGTTACGTAAAGCACACCAAATGGCTACACAACAGACCTGAAAGAATTTTAAATCAAATCAGTGAGAACCCAGAAGCGTTTAAATGCAAATAACATACACATTAAACTATGTTGCAGTAAAGAGTATTTTAATATTAAAAGAAAACATTAATAATAATAAAAAAACAACACAATACACAAAGAACAGCCATCTACATTCTACATAAAAATAAAATAGGTACTTTCTCAAAACAAACACTTCCCAAACGATCGCGTTTTATCAGTCGCACGACAAACCGTGTATTTGTCGCGCGCCTTACGCCGGATGCTCAGGTAATGTAATCAGCTTACGTCAATTTGTCGTGTTACCGTCAGAATGGAGTTACGCGCCGCACGTGATCGTCGTGACGGATGTATAGCAACCGTGGAGACACACCGGGGTTGCTTGAATATGAACGTTTTCGGTAGAGGTCCGGAGCGTAAAGTTGTCATGGTCGTGGTTAGAAGATGTTAAGTAGAATTTTTGTCTAACTTGTGACTACAAGGCAATGGATAATGCATGAAAACTATGACAGCAATAAAGTCCTTTTAGGACTGTAACATTAAGTAAGTTACGATAACCGTTGGATTTAATTATTATTCTTGTTATTCTTTGATTAATACATGTTTTTTTTTTCATTTGTTTTATTTCAGAACACACTTCTTACCACCGCATGGTCCTTTTAAAATTATCTCCGTCCGCCATAAATCTCAAAGATTGTCTATGTAAAGTTATCACCAATTAACGGCGAAACTTTAGACAAGTCCTTGTTCCCAAAGAAACTCAATTGTGGTCAAATATTGCAAAGTTAAATGTTGAGAACAGAATTAAAGGACTGTTAGAGACAAGAACTGTAAAATCAGTTTTATCAGACGTTGTCCTTTGTCGAATTATTCTGTTATTTGATACAATAAGATTAAATTACAGGGGAAGTTTCACTTGAAAAGCGGCCGTGAGAACTATTAATAAGAAAACCAATTTAGTGAGTGAAATGAAAATGAAGAAAGTATTTGTCACTTACTAGCCGTGTTGAATAGTATTCAAAAGTTCTCCACAGAAAAATGATGATGAGTTTATTAAGCGTTATAAAATAACCTTCTACTTCACAATAGCAATAATACTCGTGGTTAAAAAGTGCGCCGATTTCGTGGAACTTTGAATTGAACAAATAACACTGATGTTTTTACCACATTTTCGTATATTTACTTGGTTACAATAATAAATTACTGTGCTAACATTGAAGACAGAAAAACCAGGCACGTTATAAAAATTCTATGATTTCCTGGTATTCTTTCTCCAAAACTCGCTGCACAAAGCTACCTGCATTTAAAATCGCAGCTAGATTGAAATACCGCACAGCTGCAGTCGGTTATTTCCCGACTACCCACATTTCGGCATTCCTGGCGCGGAGCAGATAATTCCTCGCTCATCGGCGATGGAAACAACGCTGCTATTAATTAATGCGAGTGTCGATTTACCGGAACTAACGAGCTCACGTGAGCTGCAGCGCCGGTAGGGAGGGGGAGGGGGGACTTGGGAAGTGAGCGTACTTTAAACTTGTATGATTTTAGTGTTTTAGACATTGTTATTGTTTTCGGAGGTGGCAAGTTGCACACGGTTTAAAATGATATATTAGGTTTATTTAGAACATTGTTTTTCTTACTGTACCTCCCTACATAAATTGTAGTGCGTGTAATATATACGAGTATACCTACGCTACACTACGGAATACGTTTTGCAAATTGGTGGTTTTAATATCGGCTTAGGGCAGCGATTATGGACACATGATTGGATAATTAAATGGCAACACTGGTGGTATTGCCAGGTGCAGTGTTATCGTTTTAGCATGGGAATTAGGTATAATGCCGTTATGTGTTAAATAATTCCCTTCGAAAATGTTAACTGTTTATGAAACAAAAATACAGTGTTGTATGATGCCACAAAATTATATGCAAATCGTGCAGTGATCCTGTCATGGCGTATACTGTCCTACATATATTCAGTAAGTTAATGGATGACTTATTTTCGTTAATTATGACATCTTGTAGATTCCGTTTCAAGATCTGTTCATTCATTAACAAAAAAAATCGTGTAATAGAGCAATTCCTTACTTCCTTAAATTAGTAAATGAGGTTAATGATAAAATTAATTTCGTTGAGACAAAAGCACTCAAAACAAGAAATAAAAATATAAAGGGCCAATGTTTACGAGACAGACAATAATTTACTTTGTGAGAGGAAAATAAATCGTCTAAATTATTATAAGATTTCGCCGACATTAAGAGGAAATTAACTTGAAGATAACAAAGTTGAAGATTTCTTACAACTCACTTTCTTTGAAAGAGATATCCGTATGTCCGAAGATTTTCGGAGTTTTGTGGGCCCGGAAATTAATATAGTATTACATCTACCAAATCTTGCAAGAGACACAACTGTTCCACTTTAGTATAACTATTACTAATCTAAGTAGATCACTATTTTACCGAGTTTATCCCAAACCCTCAAGCAAGTAATGCTATATAACTAATGTAGGGTAATAAACAACACGTTTAAACGTTTAAAAAAAGAGAGGTTCCAAAAAATCGATACCTACTTAAGACAACATTTCACTACGTGAAAGCGTATTTCCATTCTATACATGGCCAAAACGCAACCATAGGAATCTGCTCGCGTATACTTTGTAATGCAATTTTTAAATTTGTAGTTACAATGTATACACGAATTTTGCGTACTACTTGTGTATAGTTTGTAACGTAGACGCGCACGTGCATTTTTTCAATTTATACAAGGCCATAATGCCACCATAGGAATTTGGTAGGACTTCTGATTGCCGGGCTTCGATTTAAGGGGTGGTAGGGGGGGAGGGCGAGGGGAGGTGTAGATCCTCTCCTGTGAAGAAAAAATTTCGAATACCCCCCTTTTTGACAAATATTTTTTAAAATATTTTAACCTAACTTTCGAATTTTCGTGTATCGACATCGATTTAAAGACCGGAAGAGGCGGTGGAGGTGGTGGAGAGGTGGGGTTGACGAATAAAATGAAGGAGAAGTAAGAACAGAAGAAGAAGAGCGAGTGGTGGTGAAGAGCTTTTTTGGTGTTGCACCCAAAATTTATAATAAAATACCCGAGGTCATAAGAAGCATGCCACTAATAAAATTCAAAAAATGTTTCTCTAAATTACTGGTGGAGAAATGTTACTATGCCCTAGATGATTACCTAAATGACACTGTAACAACTGTACATGTATTTTATTTTCTGGTTATTTTTTGTTTTGTATAGTGAATTTGATCTGCCTTTATTTTTATTTTTATGATAATCTTCACTGATATTTTTGTATGTCATCAATGGCAAAACATAGCGCATCATTTAATTAGTAACACCTTGACCTGTAACCTATGTTTCACAAATAAATGATTCTGATTCTGATTCTCGACAGGACACTTCGCCGACAGGGCTTGTCAACAGAATCAAGGTGTTTCCATAGGAGGTCACAGTTTTAACCTAACCTAACCTAACCTAACCTAACCTCCCCAAACCATGTCGTTTCTGGCACTCGCCGGCCGCTCGTCATACAGGATTCGTTTGCATGGACTAGCACTGTATATTATGGAACAATTTAGTTACTTAGGTCACTACAAATATACACGAGTATTTGCGTACTACTCTTGTATAGATTGGAAGACCTTGATTAAAAAGTGATTTCCAATCTATACGCGACTAGTTTCACACCCTTGCGTTCTAGTCTTATACAGAATGGAAATACGCTACGTGAAAACAAACTTCAATCGATCAAATTATCAGAATCTTCACCATCTGATTGCTGTGCAAAAAACTCCGCGAGACTTTACTTAATAACTGCTGAAACCACAAATATTTAACTTAAAAGTGAAGTGTAATAGCATTTTCCTGAAGTAGGCGGCTTTACGAAGCTTATAAAGTGAACATGATACTGCTTAGTGCGTGTAACGGAACGCGTTGAGGGAATAATAATAGCCGACCTGGAGTGGAAAGGCGGGAAAACGGTGAGGAACGTTGCGTATCGATGTATACCTCAAAATAGAAATGATATACAGGATTCTTGACATATTTATCATTAACAAATTAAAGCATCATCATTGTTATTATATATTTCATAAACAATTTGTTTAATAGTAACATACTGATGAATTATTCATGTACATTATTGGTCATGACATATTGACAGCAGAACAAAGCTTTTATGTTCATACTGGATTTAGGAACACAAACATAGCAAAATTAAACGAGAACCAAATTTCCCTTACAATTGTGTTCAAATTGTAACAAATAAGTATTGTAACAAACCAAAAATATTTGAACCACGTTGTAACCTTTATTTCGGCACGAGATGTAAATCTAAGCGTACAGCATACGTCCGCAAAGGTGAAAGGTCGAGTCAGCAGTGGCGGCGTGGCCAACGTTGAAAAATAACGCCAATCTCACGCTGTTCGCGCGCCACGCAGATTTGAATTTAGAACGGAGAAAACACCGATTGATTTACAGCCAGTAACATTTTCTAACGGTTTTTAAAACGCGTGTTTTAAAAAGATACAAAAAGTCCACAAAGGCTCCGGTATTTCAGGATTAGGTCGGTGATTTATGTGGAATGGTGTGTCGCCTATATTTGTTGGTCTGGACTCTGTAAAAAAGTTTATTTAAAATAGTTAAATACCTTATTTGTTATTTATTCACATTGAATAAGCTTTGAAAGTTTACTGAAATGTTAAATACCTCAAAGGTATACAAATTATGCAAATGTTAAAACATTCATCTTGCCGCAGTACAACAAAATGTAAACCTGAACACAATATCTAGTTTCCCTAAAGCATCATTTGAAAATAACGTGTAAAATATCGTTATTAAAACAGGTCTCGGCTTACATAGCCGTTATTGCTCTCAGGTTGGGCCGAACCCGAGCCCAACATTTATATTTAAACAATTCCGCCCCTCAGAGAACTTGAAAATTAACTTCTTTACCGTCTTCCTTGTAACGTCGCAGAGTTGTCTTCCAGTTAAATAAATTTCATTGCGCTGATTTAATTTTGCAATGGATTTTTTGCGGGTAGATAGTTTTTCTTTGGCGCCCAACGTAGGACCAAGAAAAGTTGTATTATCGTAGCATATATATGAATTACCCAATTGTCGTAACAGCAAGTAAGTTTCCTAAGCACGTCTTATATCACATAACAACAGAATTTCCCCAACAAAATGGGGTAGCCGAAACAAAATTGGCGCGAAAGAAAAAACATTAGTAATACATATCAATCGTGGTTACCTGACGTAATGAAACGTACCCGGCACACGTACCAACGCTCACGTACCGACATGAAAGCAATAAACTGTGTAATGCGGTACACAATTATGACACATGGTCTGCCAAATTGGTGTGTTGTAGCATTGAGTCAAACAACACACTTTATTGGAGTAAATTAGACAAGATACTGACGTGTTCTCATTTTGCTAAGGAAACATATAGCTACAAATGTTTCCTTATGACATTCATGCATGTATGCCGTCTATAATAAAAATCTAATCTTTCATAAAGAGGAATACTTTCGCACTTTGACATTATTTTACAATGTAAACATGTAATGATTGTTCTGCATAATATTTATTCTTCATCCCTCAGTTCGTTTGCTGGCAATACGTCCACATGTAGGTACTTATTGTTACTAAACGACAGATACCTCCAGTCATTCCTTAGTTATTTAGACACAAACTAACTCGCCATTAATTCAATAAGGCGGGTATCAATGTAAGTAGGTAGTGTCTATTTACCTAACACCGCCATTTTGCTGGCTCGTTAGCTTGGCGGGACCAACGCCATCTTTTATTCAACAGACCGATGAACGACTCAATGTGAACGAATGAACGGCGCGGATTGAAGAGCGACACAACCCTACACAACTATCACTTAACAGGTTGAATAAACCCTCTTTGTATGCGCATAAGGTGGTTTTTTCTGCGAATTTACACAGAAATAGGGCTGTAAATACTGATGAGCGAGGAATAGAAGTAGTTTTATTTAAGTTTAAAGGAGTGTGAATGGTTATGTTGACTTTATGTGTCCCGTCTATTGAATTTGGTTAAGATGTAAATCGAATTTGAAATTGAGAAGTCAGGTAGGTAGTTTCAATTTAGCAGTGTAGGTAGATTTGAATAAGGGTTTTTGGATATATAGGTACTAAAATATCAAACTTTATGGAAATCAAAGGATACCTCTAGTTATTCCAACCATCTATGATCCCATGCAAATTCTAAAGTTGACAAAGGGATTTTTTTTGTCAAACTCTCCTAACTTAGCGGGATAATGGCGAGCTTTAAACGTACTAATACCCGCAATCAAAGCTCTCCTTTCCAGTAGCCAATCAGATAATACATTATCTTTCCAAGGATTTCCTGTTTTAAAAGAAAGAACTGGGAGGGGTGGTGTTCAAATCTTTTTATCGCCTTCTCGATTCTTCGATCGTTAATATTAACATCATAATTTGAGAAAGTCCCTTAACGTTGCTGAGCAAATGTTCGTCACGTTAAAAACGGTTTTACGAGTGAGACATCAAACTTTTTATTACGTGTTCACGTCTTCTTTAGGCTATTTTATTGCGTTAGTGTTGCCAAATATATTATCTCATTTCCCATACTACCCTCTATCATCCTACGAACAGCCTTCAACAAAATAGATATTTAAGTAGGAAATATAAATCGATTTTTCGGGCAGGTACTTCGTCTGCATTCACTTTCAAAGGAAATAAAAATACTTAACGGTAAATCTCAAACAGCTTTTCCATTTCTTTTGTTTTTTTTTAGTTTCACGGAAGTATGGACTTCGGTAGGTATCTGGTATTTTTATACCACAAAAGCATTTTACTTTTAAATTATTTTCTTACTTTAGGAATGCTTTCTTTCCTTACTTAGATACAAATAAATAAACAAAATATAACTGCAGCAGGCATCACCTGCTGCAGTTATATTTTGTTTATTTATTTGTATCTAAGTAAACAATGATGTCCGAAACATGAAACAAACAGTGATGTGAAACATGTAATGTCAGGAGCCCTATTAGACATTACTTAGTACATGAAATTGTACGCATTTTTCTTTCAATGTTTGATTAATAGAAATTGGACAAAAATGCACGCTGTTCTTTATATATCGCATTTTCAAGTTTTTCACTTTACGACGCAAATAGAGCTATTTTAATGTTATAGTTAAGACTTGAAACCATAAAGTGCCATTAATGGCTTTTACATTCCTAACTTGCTGAAGTAAGAAGAGTCTTATCCTGAGGCAGTAAGGTTTGTATTTCCAAGTATTACTGAGGCATTAACCTAGAAGTACTAAGTACTAATTCAGCTCCTAACAATTTGACACACAAAGATTCTAAGTTCTCTTTAAGAACATTAAATAAACTGAGAGAAGCAGATAGTTGAGAGGTCAACGAGAGGGCGTTGAAGCGAAATACAGTTAAAACAGTGTGAAATGAGCAAATAATAGGAACATATACAAATGAATACGAACTAGCTCCTGCACGCGGCTTCGTCCGCGTTGGTGTCGGAAATGATCCCTCAGTGACGTGCTACCGGAAAAAAAATAAGGATATGTCCGTCTCCAGGATGCTATTTATCTCCTTGCCAAATTTTATCAAAATCCATTGGCGGTTAGTCGTGAAAAGGTAGTTACTTTCGAATTTATATTATTAGTAGGCAACCTATGGATAGTAGTAAGGTTGGATTAGAGGCAAAAATAGAATAGGTACTTTAGGATAAGAATATTATTTCTATTAAGTAGCTTGAAGGCTGAATAAAAATAGATTTTATGGCTAATTTTAATTGCAGCTTTATGAAAATTATCCACTATCTAGCGGGACGTTATTATACTTTTGCATACATATCCTATTAAATGAAAAAGGTTATTGCGGCGTATTTCTTGTCAATAGACACTTCTGCTTACCTTTCCACTGACGTTTAATTTAACGAAGAAACTACGATGATCTTCCTGGTCTTTTGATAAACCCATGCTCCTAAGGAATTCCTGAGATCTTTATGGGCCCACGCAGGATTCCACACGCTTTGAATCCAATATCTCGAAAACTTGTGAGATAAGTTTTTCCAAACAATCCTCGATGAAAAGAAACTTTCGACTTCGTAATTCTTTCCTAATTATATCCCTCGATTGAATAATCCGTTTCAGTGCAACTGCAGTGGCCGCCGATAACAATCGCGGCGGAGACTCTAATTACCACTTTGCACTTAATGGAGTCCCTGAGCAGTGAGCTTCCGATTCTTATCGTATTGAATCCTCTCTTTATGCGCTTTTTGTAATGACCAGCAACTGTTGGCTTTATTTCAACTGCTTTAGATTGTATTTGAGGTGTTGCGTTTACTCTTTTTGTGTTATTTATTTGTGAAAATTTTAAAGGCTTTATAAGGCGAGATTTACCTCAAATAAAGACTAGGTTTGAAAATACACCAAATTCGAATTCTATTTTTACGTTGAAATTGTGACGTTAATCTTACTGCCAGTATTTGAAACTTTAGAGCGCAAAAGCATCTTATTTTCATGAAATATATTCTAAGTACCGTATGGACCGAAAAATAAAAACTGAAAAGACTGCAGAAGTGCTCAATTCGTTTCAGGCCCCTAGGCCTGTGACCCGGGTAAGTAATAGATGATATAACAACAAAATCTCTAATATTAACAACATATAACAACGGAACCTATAATTTTATGTAATATAGCGATTAGTTAATATAATGAACGATTGATATAATTTTAAAATAACTAATTTTTATAAGCATAACATACATTAAATTTAACATCGTTTGACATACCACTCAAAACATATAAAACTTATTTGGTCTAATATGAATAGTAAAGTAACCTAAGTAAATATTAAACATAACTAGTGACTGATTACCACCTGCGCTAAGATAGGTCGACGGAGCCCCGCAAAGCGGGGCTCCTATTTCTGGGTGGTTTAAAAAAAAAACGGCGTGTTAACCATAATGACGTTTAACGTTTTTTTATACAACATTAGTTTTTGTTTATGCGAAACCCGAAACACGGGTCTAGTATTTTTATGTAAAGAATCTATGAAAAAAATTTCAAAACTGTATCATTAATAATCACAAAGTTATAAGCTTGTTACGGTACCTGATTGTCCTCACAAAAACATATGCAGCCTACCGGAGGGCACCACGCCAGCCGCGCGCGCGGCTCTCACTCTCACTCATTGATAATAATTTGCCACAGTGATTGTTTATGTATTAGTTGGTGATAAACATTTTCCATCACGCTTGCAGGCTTTGGACTGTCGTAATGGTCAAGTGTAGGTAGATATTATTATGTAATTTATTCGTAAATGCAGTAAAATGTAATCAATGCCATTTGTTGCACCTTATGTCAACAACTTAAAGTTCAAAATGGATGAAAATTGTTAAACATCGCATTACTGAACCACAGCAGGCTGTAAACAAATAATAAATTTGTACCCTTGACTATCTTTGCGTGTTTAAAAATGTTAATCATCACTATCTACAATAATTGGCGTAATCACTATTCACTCAAACAAACTGAAGCAACTGTTAAAAAAGGGCCCGTCTTTCTCATAAGCACTGACGCACTGCCACACCACCACAAACAGCGAGTGTACGGACGTTTGAGTACGAGAGAGACATGATAATTTTAAAATCTAAACAAAACACTTTAGCCAGGGCTCACGGCGGTCGCGCGCTCGCGATACGTATGCATCGATCGATGGCATTCCGGCGACTGAGGAGCGCCGTCGCCACCCCGCAGCAGTGCGTACACGCCGCCTAGCCCGCGCTATGACCTGTCGTGAACTCGTGACCCGTGTGCAAACAGATGATTGCGGATACTAACTTTTAAGCGTAATTAAATATTTTTGGGACAAAATATAACATGGTGTAAAAATTATTGGAATCGATTCAGTTACTGATTCTGAACAAACTATATTCAGGTTTCGCATATACTAAAAATAATGTTGTATATGTTAAACGTTAGACCAAATGATTTTAGATTACATAAACGTTATATCAAACAACGTTATAATAATTAAGTTTTAGAATAAATAAATGTTATATGTAAAGAAATTATATCAACAGTTGGTATATCTCACGTTGATTATATCTTATGAACGATAATAAAATGAAATTAGACCAAATGAGTTTATACGTTATGAGACGCACCCCTGTGACCCGACTGTCGAGTCTCAGCTTGAGTTCCTTTACATATTTCTGGAAAGCATGGATTGAGTATTATGTGATCGAACATTCGAAATGTTTCTAAAATAAACGACCACTTCGCCAAAAATAAAAAGGACTTTCCCAAATGTCATTAATTTCAAATGTTGGGCATTCTCGTATATATTTCCGTGAACTGTCAAAACAACGTATCCTGTAGACAGCAGCGGTATATGAAGGTATATGTTTGATGGCGAGGTACTCGTCGGGCTGATAAATGAGGCATATAAACATTAAGGAGCGAAGCGCGCCACAGGTGGCGGGGAAGATCAGCGCTACCCGAGGCTTGAGACGAAGTCGAGAGCGTTCATATTTATACGAATTAATTAACATTTTCTATGAATAATTTTACTATCTTGGTGTGTAAGTTTTCCAAAATAGCAATAGTTTTCAATGGTTTACTTCTATCTTTATTTAAATTGGTTTTTAAATAAATGGGATAGTATTTTCTAGTTAAAAGTTGGAGGTTAAAAAGCGGTGTTACTATACCGCCGCTAACGGGTTTACTTTAAAAGTGTAGCAAGATTAAAACACGATTTTTCGGCTAGATTGCGAAATTTTTAGAAAAATCCAGGCTGCCCTGGATTTGGAATTTATAGAAGCACCAAATTCTAAACACATTGACAGCATTTCAGCACATTTTCGAAGTAAAAGCCGAGGGTGGCGCATCGAGACTTCAGAGCTCCGCCATGTTGGCGGAAGTTCTAGAAACGCGGGAAGCGTTACCGGCTTCCGCGCCGACGCACTTCCGGCCTGCACTCGTTAATATTACCAGATGGTACAAGGGCGAAGGGTTATTACTGATATTATACTCTTTGATGACTTTAATCTGTTGGACCGACTTGTAGAGTTTACGTCAAGCACACGAAGTAAAAAGTAGGCTGATCGATTTTTTTGCTCATTTTCAGGATGAATATAGAATAAATACAAACCAGCCACGCAATGAAGGGTTCTGTAGTTGGGATAAAAAAAAATCCGAAGAACAAACTTTTGTAGTTGAAAAATATGTTTTCCCATACATCCTAACTGCAAATGAAAGTTGCACAATATTGAAATATTGACCATGTTATTTTAAGATCATAACAGGCTCATTGTAGGATTTCCTGTAATCTATAAGTAAAAAGCTATTTTCTGTACCTAGTTTTTTCAAAATATGTTTGATAGTTTCGGATTTAAATGATCTATTTTTTAATGGCTTTTAAACTATGTTATTTTTTTGTAATTTATATCCCACACGGTACCTACAGTTTACAAAACTCAATTTTGAAATGTTCTTATTTCTCCCAAAATTAACCAGTATTTTCAAAATTCTGTTTTTATGCAGAGAGTTTTAAAGTAATTCAAACAATAAGTCTATGAAAGTAGATAGCAGGAGTTAGTTCAATAAACCCGCAAAAAACTTAGCACACATCATATCGTCTTTAGCAGTAATATAACAGTCAATCCGTTATTAAATTTATGTACAATGTGCTAGCTGACCGTACAGACATTGTCCTGTTTTCTAGAACTCGATAACAACGCCACCTACCGGGTACAATAGTGAATCTCAACCATCCAAGGTGCCACCCAAACGCATACAAAAAAATTCATTCAAATCGGTCCAACCGTTTAGGAGGAGTTCAGTGACATACACACGTACAGTAGAATTATATATGTAAAGATGTTATAATATGTGATCTGTTGATAATAGCAGGCGGGGATCTGCAGTATCTGCCAACTCCCATGGGAAAAAGGCGTGTCTTTATGTATCAGTGAGATTAGTCCTATGTATAAAAAAATGTGAAAATAAAAGAAAGCCATAAAGTGTTAGCTGCTTATCGTGGTGTCGTAAATGCAGCTGTAAAAGATAAGTGCTCGGTGCGGGGCAGCAGAAGCCACCTATAGATGCTCATTGCCTGGGTATCTCCTTGTACTTAAAGACGTGCTTTCATCGGTTTAGACTTTGCTTTCAGATAGTTCTAGAATGTATGTATGTGCGCAATGTCTTTAGCTATTGACTCAATTTTAAGTATAATGCAAGTTCGTTAGAGGACTGCAAGTAAAGGATCCATCTATACTAATATTATAAAGCTGAAGAGTTTGTTTGTTTGTTTGTTTGATTGAACGCGCTAATCTCAGGAACTACTGGTCCGAATTGAAAAATTCTTTTTGTGTTGTGTAGCCTATTTATCGAGGAAGGCTATAGACTATATAACATCACGCTACAACTAAGAGGAGCGGAACAGTAATGAAAAAAGTTGCAAAAACGGGGAAAATTTATTCCTTTTGAGAGTTTCCGTTGCGTGCGCTGCGTAAACGGTTAAAGTAACGCAAAAATCATGTATGACGGAATTGTTCCTTTTAAAAAGTTCTAAAAAAAAGAAAAGTCCGCGAGAGCATATGTCTATCTTTTAAGGTTGACTCACTTTAACTCAAAACGACGTGGACGAAAACTAGCAGGCAAATCGATGCGACGGGAAGGGTCAGGGGAGCAAAAATTTGACGCGGACGAAGTCGCGGGCAGAAGCTAGTTATTAGATAAAAACTTGCTATCATAAACTCAACCTAAATTCTGTGAACATCATTATTTTCATTCCTGATTATATGTATAAAAATCGAGTGAAGAGCAAACTATACTATTTTTAAGTTACTTAACTTCGTGAATATGTTACATATTACTACAGACTTACACCTATAAAACGTTTTTTGAAACCATTTTTGAAGAATTTTCAACGAAGACTATTATCTCCGTCGCTCGTAGTTCGCGCCGCGCCGCCAGCCAGCCAGCGTCGCGCGTCGCCGGCAAGGATGCTAATTTATGTGCGATTGTTTGCCGGCGCGATATCACCGTGATTTTCAACCGCGCCAAAAATAAATACACCACGTTTAAAGAGTTCATTCCTTTTAATTTATATCCCTCCATTCGCGGGTACATTAAAAAGCTCGTGTTAAGTAAATACTTTTGTTCTGCTAGTTTTAAATTTAAATTCTGTTAATACTGGAACGTTTGCTGAATTGCCGTTTCGTAATTTTGTTGATATAAAGTCGTTAACAGGATTTAAGAGAAATCATTTAATGTTCACTATGATATGAGGCTTCGGGCTGAAACTTAGTACGTTAGGTACTACTTAAATATAGCCTAAAATCATTCTAATTCATCACATTGATTAAAATACAGATTGGCAGCAACAGAGATGTAATTTAATTGACAAGAGCTCTCTCAACCCAACCCGAACACCTAACCTAAATCCAAGAAATTCGCTCACAAGATGAGATCTAATTACTTTGACGGTTCAATATTATCATTGACCTTCATTTTGTACTCCAGTAGAATTGCCCAGCGCTGGGTGTTTATAAGCAGTTTATATTTCTGGCGAAGTATCGTGGGCTCTCAGGTGGCCGAGATAAGGACAGTAATAGAGCATCTAATTTCCGAGTGTCGTTTCGCGCCAGACGCTCGCGCCATCTTGCTGGCTAGTTATACGCTCTGCAGAAGTTCTCTCAGGAAAGATAAGAAAGAATAAACGAAACGGTAATAAAGGTTTGAGTAATTGAGAATAATAGACCTCGAGGTGATGAATATAATATAAAAATTAGAATATGTAAAATGCGATAACGTTTTGTTAATATTCCGTACTTAATTTGTGTTTAAATCTAACAATGGAACACTCAACGAAAAGAATTTCAACAACTTCGTTGAATATGTACTCATAACATGAACGACAAAGTTGAAGAGAATGTAGAAATAACTCACTCCAATAAATGAGAAATAAGTAGCGCTGGTTACGTTACTCATATTGCACAGCCATAATAATGTAAGAATGAGAAGTAATGGCGCCCAACGTGGGACCAGCGCTTCGCTCTAGGACACTCTCATTATTTTCGTATTAAGGCCTTATGTATAAATTTGTAAGGTAATTTTGAAGATTCAACACATTATTTGTTATTGGAGCATTCCGACGCACAAAAATGTTGACAATGTGAATGGCGCCCAGCATGGGACTCGAGAACCTTTCTTATTATGTGTAAAAGGAGAATGGCCTTTACACACAAAACACATTTTTGGGCAAAATATTATGGACTGTGTTGATTCCATTTAAATAGGTATTTAAACATGACCATTACCTATTAGAAAATGTAAACTACTTTAATTTGGTAATGCCCACTAAGCAAATTCAGGGTCAATCTCATTACGAAGTTCATTGCTGCAGACGTCCCCGCAGAGGCTCATTTTAGAGAAAAATATATGAAAATGTGAAAAATCCGTTAGATCAGTCTCGGGACTCGTCGCCGGGGTTTTATCAGGTGGCAGCCGGAGATGTCAGCGTTATCTGTGTTTTCAATCCGCTCGAGTGCGGCCGAGTTATGATTTCGTTGTTCAGCAAGTTGAGAGAGGATGGTACTTGCAGGGAAATGTAGCGGAACTGAGATGAGATAAAAGTTAACAAGGATATATTACACAATGGAGTTGAATCTGTCAATGCTCAAAGGACCTCGCACGTATGATATTTGTTCAAGAGATTTCCAATATTTAAAATTTCAAAAGCTACAAAAAAAGGGCAGACACGAAATCGTTAACTTGAATTTATTTAATAATAATAATAATAATAATATTCCACAACTATCACACAACGCCATCTAGTCCCAAGCTAAGCAGAGCTTGTGTTATGGGTACTAGACAACTGATAAACATACTTATATATTTCTAAATACATACATATTATAGATAAATTACACCCAGACACAGAACAAATGATCGTGCTCATCACACAAACATTAGTCCTGGGTGGGAATCGAACCCACGAACTCCGGCATAGCAGTCAGGGTCACTAACCACTAGACCAACAGGCCTGTCATATTTGAGGACGATATATTTATTTCAATGTCTCTACAATACTTATTTCAGTATCTGTCTCTTGTAATTTTCTGATTACAGAAAATAGGTACAGCTGTTGTTACAGAAATGTATTTGTTCGAACTTGACTTGGTTCATAGTTGAATGGCATAAAAAGTATTAAATCATATTCGCGACACCGCCATCTCCCATACATTACACCGTCTGGCGCACAAAGAGAGTGGTGAAACAATCCCGTAGACAACAAAATAAATTGTTGTGCGCGTCTCGTGGGGATTGTTTTTAAATTTCGTTACACAAACACCGGCTCTGTGTCGCACGCTATATGAGAAAAAGATGGCTATATACCAAAATATACGTGGAAGAAAGAGGGGCAGAGTTCTTTTGTAAATCACGTGTTGAAAGCGTCGACGAGCGTAATTCGCATTACAGTAGTTAGGCGGGTGTCAAAGCTAACGTGTCGAGATGACGGGATGACGGGATGGGCGCCTTTCAATTTGTTTTTGATTCATACACATTGATATTTCCAGTGAATTTGCATTCTTAATGAACGTACGTTTGATGAGCAGACACGACTTTCCCTTTTGTTTGGACGGAGATTTGTTTTTATTCAGATTTTTGTGCTCGTTAAAGTTAGATTAGCACAGAATATCCAGTTTCCATTTGTTTTTTGTAAATGAAGAAAATGACGCAAGAAAAGTTGAGCTTCATCTTACTAATTACAGTCTACCTACTCTATCAGTGAGTACCTCTCAGTTTTAAAATTCGTTCTAAAATTTCTTTGAAACCGTGTCATAAGTTAATGATATCAGGCATCTCATCTCTCGCTAATTCGATCTGCGGCGACGACGAGCCAAGTTCGCTCATCGATCACAAATTGAATCACTTATTTAATAGCTCAGCGCCACAGCATAGAAAAATTCGTTGATTTACTGCAACGACAGTTTAAAGTCGTTTCGGTGGGCCACAGGAGAAAACATTTTCAACTTTGTAGTTATATTGACGTTTACAGAATAGAAAAGTTATTTTTAAAAGATATAACAAATTATAAACTCAGTTTATCTGATTTTGTCACGCACTTTATCGAATCTTGTGGCAGAATCTGGACCTGCTGTTGCAAATTGCCAGTGGCATAGTAAGGGTGCCAAAGTTAGACGAGGTTAATAAAATCACTGCATTAAGAGCTGCTCGTCACTCACTTTCCAACAGAACCATTATAATATCTCGACAAGCGAATTAAATTTTGAAGGACTACATTTAGGTACTTTGTCATTTGGTTGAATCAAATAATGAGGATTTCTAAAGATGTCAGTAAATGTCGTCTGAAAGTGCTTTCAAAGCAAGAATAAAAATATACTTCAAGTGTGTTCTGTGTTGGAGAAGGTTTGGCCGACACGTAAGAATTATGAAAAGTAAACTTTTCTTGAAATGTTTGACGCTGCAAAGAAAGGAGCTTTGCAAAGAGTGTGGACACACGATGAAAGGACTCAAGAAATATTATCTCAAAATATTGAAAATAATAAGTACGCTATTGTACATAGATTGTCTAAACTAAGAAAAAAGCTTATATTAACACTTCTAACTTTATACAATAATTTTTTTGCTAGTCACTATACATTTATGAGGACTATAGCTAGCTGAAAATAGCCTGCACTGCTGGTTTATAGACTTCCCATTTTTCTGCTACACTAATCAGTTCCGAGCGTCTCTCATCTAGGTATTTTCCGCAACTTTGACGATATCATCAACCCAACGCGCTTTGGATGGCTCTGGTTTGTTTGGCCTAACCTTGGCCACCATTCAGTCACAGCTTTACTCTATCGCTCATCTCCTCCTCTAACTAGATGTCCTGCACTCCTGCCCAACTCCACATGCGGTGCATAAAAGCCAATGAACACGAAATAAAATATGAGCGTTCGTATGTATCGATGCTGATTGCAAATCGTTTGATTAATTGTGTCGCGATGGCCGTAGCCAACAGCACATAAGCATTTATTAACAAACTTTTAAATTACAAATATCGACAAACCGAGCAGTTCCGTCTGCACCGGGTTTTGCATTTTTAATGAACGTTTAAAAATTGTCAGCGCGTGGAATCGTTTCCAAATAGTCGAACAATAAGAATTATCGACGTGGATGAATAATTGGAACGAACGACTCACTTTGTGCAGATTTCTTTATACAATTTAATGCAATCGGTCGTAAAATTCATATTGAACAACAAGACTTGGTAAAATGGTCACAAAATCAATTAACACACACTTGTCGTTTAGGTTTCTTAACACGATTTAACAAACATTGTGAACAAGTCATTTACCAAATTACACCCCAGTTAATCAGGTCAAAATATCGGAACCATTATATCATCATTACCGGTCATTGGACTTCCATTCACCTGCCCTCAATGGGGTGGTAATGTAAAATTGAAAAGGGCCCATCAATAAAAGTGACAATTTCAATCTATTATGGGCGACATTTAAGCCCATAACTCGACTGAACCAGCCCATCGTCGTATATTAAGTGAGGGCTCTTGAACGAGAAAATAGCCATAAAAAGTATTTAGATCACCCCCATATATCTCGACTAGGATGCTGTGACTTACGGGGTATGTGTTAAGTGCATAGGAATAGAACACTTTATGTAGGTATTTCATATTTGTTAGAGAAGACAGTCCATTTTTAAACTGGTTCAGTTATTTTTGGACACGGACGGCAGGAAAAAATCAAAATTGCAATACAATGTAATACACCATACCAATAAATGAAACAAAAACCTTTAGCTAAAAAGCTATTCCTCTAGGTTATATAGATCGAAATATGTATAAGTATTTATTTATGTGAAATACTAAAATTTAAATTATGAGGGTACTTTCATATTCATTCAGGTGTAGGTGTGTATTTGAACATTTAGACTTCATACTAATAAATAAACAATATTCATGCTCAGTACCAAAGCATCAGTCTCTCCGTATCTCTATGAAAACAGCCGTCGCTCACGACTTGGGCCAGTGGGATGCAGCGGCTGAACCCTTTCCATTTATTACGCATGCTCTATTTAATCTCGTCTACGTATTTGTAAGGCAGTTGAAATGTTCGGGCTGGCTTGTTTGTGTACTGCAAACATGGACGTTAAATATTTTGGGGAAATATCTCTTTAAACAATAATTGGAAGTTTGTTTACATTATGAGGGAAAAATAATGGGCTTTTCTTCGTGGTGAAAAGGATATTCTGTAAGTTAATGAATAATCTGTGGGATTCAGAAAATAGTTATCGATGATTGCCTTTGAACTTTTACTGAAATATAATATTATCTGAATGTGTCTGACGGAACAGAACTTTCCCCATAATTCTGTTTTAATCATTTTATTTTATCCATCTCAAAGAACTAAGTTTCAAAGTTTCATACATTTCCGATCCGATGCCGGGATACTATACGTCCACACGAAGCACGGCCCGGACACGGCCCGAACACGACACGGTTCCGTGCCGTCGATGGGACGGCCAATATTTGCTCACCGAGTTAACCCTCTCGCCGCTCATAGTGGTCACCAAATTGATTTTGTAGCAACCAGCGATATATTTTTAATGTATACTAGTGAGTTCCTGTGTTTGCGATTGTGAGATTTTTTTTATTTTTTATAAGGATAATGCAATGAGTTAATTTTAAAAGAATAAAAGACAGTTGCTTGGTTTTAGGGCGGAGTTCACCAATGAAATTGAACTCGATTAGCACATCTAAGTAAACTGTGTTCAACAGCTGTCAGTGTCAATATTCCACAACAATGAAACGATAATGACACTGACGGTTCTCGAACGCGGTTCAAATATGTTGACTGAGTTCAGTTTCATTGGTGGAATTGGCACGAAGTTGTCTCCGATGCAACAATTGTTCGAATAGCGACAAACGAATTCCATAAATGTATCACTCCGGTATATTTGAAACTAGGTACAAACGGCTACATATCAAACGATACATTTCCAGTTTTCGCTGACCCCGTATTGTATAGACTTTTTGTACAATGACAAGTCAGCTCATACTGGATATGTATACCTAGCTTGATTTGTCGCCGTGTGTACTACTTCATTGAATTTTACGAAAACTTCCCAAATGAGAAACTCTAAGCATGTTCTCGCAATTAAATTCCCCGTGAGCCCACTGCACATACAATAACAGGAAACAAGTCTTGAGCCGGAGTGCGATAAGGAACAAAAGGAGAACTTCCCGAAAGTAACAGTGTATTATGTGGCGATTACGTGAGGTCCGAAGATAAGCCAGGCCCTAAGGTCTGCATAAATTACGACACTTTTCCACCCCATAAATCGTAAGGTCTTATAGAAATATTTTGTTTCGGTAATAAACTGCTTATAGGTTAACGCAACGATAAAACATTGAAAAATACAAATAACTCTTGAATTTTTCAAACCTGTTGATTGTTTGTTTAGTGTGAAAATGAAAGAAGTTTTGACCTGAAATTCAAAAGATTAGAAAAAATTAAAGTGACTTATATTATTACCTTAGTTCTCACGGCCTTAATTAATATAATAGCGTTAGATCCCGCAATTAAAAATCATAATAACTAATTAGTTTTAAATTGATCAAAATATCTTGAACTAAATCTAAGTTCTACACACACAGAAATAGAGGTCACACACAAAATCTATAAAACACACAATAACACAGAAATAATATAAATGTATGCCAAACTAGAAAAACAGTGGAAGTTGGAAATGAAACTCATTTGTATGGAGATATAAAACTAACAGACAAAAGTTTGGTGTCCGGAAGTTGAGCAAACCCGCGGCATTCAAATGTATGTGCAGCTGCCAATCGGCCATATTGAATTATTCAAACCGTTACTTTCACACATCAACTTCGTTTTTTAGTGTGCATTTCATAATAAGGGATTAGAATAACTCATACAAAGCTCTTTGTAGTTTTGTTTCTAGGATAGTTTTAAGAACAAAGAACACTGTCACGATAAACGATTTACTTTGCAGGCATTACCTAAATATTTAAAAACAGAATTAAAGAAAGCGAGACCAGACACAAAATAATAATTAAAAAAAAAAAAAAACTGAAAATTAAGTATTAAAAAAAAACACAAGTCCTTAGATTAAAAAAACACTACATCAATACAGAATAAACAAAATCGCGTCGCATAAAAATACAACCCAATACAAGTACAGTGAACAGTACCAACTACAAAGGCGAGCTCAAAAAGAAAAGAACACAAGCACGGTCCTAGAAGCGCCCTCTACTGACGTACCTTTGAAGCGAATCTTTTTAAGGAATTGCTTTGGCAGGCGAGGCTTCATGCGCCCCGTCCGTCCTGAAAACATACGCCATCACTCTAATATCAAACTTTATTAGAAACGGGTTTATTTGCTGTTTTGACTAGGCTTTTGCGACCTCTGTTATTAAAGTTAAATTCTTTGATCTTTTCGGAAAATCCGGCTACATAAGGCTTGATTTTTCGTTGGCCTTACTCACAAAAATGTGTGATTTTTCGTTTATCTTTCATTTTTAATGTCTACGTCAACATTTTGTACGAAAGACTACGTTAACATAAAGCTAAAGAGCTTTATTAAAACCACAACGTTTTAATAAAACCGTAATGTTACGTTCATTTCTATAAATAAGTATTAAACGCAGAGCTGTCAAGAACATTAGATCGCTGAAAACATTAAAAAATAAACAGAAAAGCTGGAAGCTTTATTCCTTTTGTAAATATAACCTTTGAGTTTTATACAGTAGGTATTTTGTATTTCCAAACATACGTAAAACAAAATGGGAGATTTAAAATGACGCTAGGAATTAAGACGTCAACTGGCGAAGATGAAACAGTAATACTTTAAGCCGAGGAATCGGAAGACAATTTAATTTTAATCTAATCAAGCCGAGTCTCGAGATCGAATGCGCCTCGTGATAATCCAGGAATTAAACATGGCACTGACTTGAGCCTTTATTTACGTTATTTTGATTTTGTTTGAGCAGTGAGCTCTTTATTCCTTTTCTTGTTACAATTCCTTCTCAACCTTTTGCAATTCTTTTATGCAACAGCAAAAACATCCTTGAAAACTTTTTTCTATAACTCGAATCTGTCCGTTCCGACGCTCGTTGCAAATCCTCAATTTTACAGCCGCCGTATTGCTAAAATGTATATAAAACATTTTACGGGTACTCCAACCCTTGTTGCAGCTCTTAATAATCTGGAAGGAGCGTAAAATCCTAGTTTTATGTGATACCCGATGATCCTACTTAATATTTAAAAGCAGGGTCTGTCTCACGCACCGAGCGACGTGCCGAGACAAATTTTAATATAATTACAAAATTTCATAAGCAATTTCCTTGTGAAAATTGAATTTATTTTTGCTTCGTCAACGTAACTTTATAATTTTGTGCTAGGTACATGGTATTATGTGAATAAAACGACCAAACTCGATTTGATAACACGAGGCATCTTACAGGGATATAAGTATTTGTGAAACAATGTTTTCATTAAAATATTTTGCATTTCAGTTTTTAATATTTAACATTGAATATTTTTTTGGTTTAAAAACTTTATTATGCCTCATTAAAAATTAACAATAATTCATTTACTGAGAAACTAAATTTACATTAAGCGTATAAATAGATGTAAAAAGTAATATAGTGATAAAACCAAGAAATCAACTAATCACCTAGCCAGTAAACACGGATCTACTGTACGACTAGATGTGGCATACATGGCAGCGTACTAACTAATAAAGATGTTTTTTTTTTGCGTGGACATTTGCTAAATTTAGTATTTTTTACCACTTTTATTTTTTATATTATAATTTTTATTCATACATTAATTCACATTATATAAGATTTACACGTATTTTTTCACGGTAGCTACTTAGCTACTTTATAAAATACATTCCGAATTGAAGGTAGAAAAAATATGCTTACGAACATCTTCGTTCGGAATCGGATTACGAGCCGCCTGGTAAGAGCAACAATTTTCCGACGTATTTCCATTTATCCCTCCAAATCATATAGTTGTTCCTTCTTCGCAAAAACTTGCCGGTATGATTTCCGTAATAACGGTAGCGTACTAAGCTTACATGATCTGTTTCTTAGATTTTTCGATGATCTTTTTGGTATTTATTTTTTATATCTTTTCATGCTATTAGTTACAAATGTCGCCGACAATTCGTCTTTCAAACTCTTCACTTCGCGACACGAAAATGAAATCAAATAGTACTTAATAATAAACAGCAACTTTTTCTTTAGAACTCTCAGCTCATCTTAACAATAGCTACAGTCTTGCAGATTAACTCATCGCGTCTAAAGAATACCTCCTGTTTAATTAATAAGCAAATAATTAAGCATTCAAATCCTTGATGGTGGCGTTCAATATTAACGACGCCGTCGAATTAGCCGTGTCTACCCGCTTCATAATAATGCCCTAATCTCCTCTCGTTCTCAGATGTGAATTGTATGAATACGTATGATGGCAGCTATTGTTCCACATTGTTGAATATTCAATGTCAATTGCAGATATTTACTTAGAACTGCGTGGAAGGGAGGCTAATAATAATCGTATTCGAGGTTTAGTGGAACTTTCAGTTTCAGTAGGGTTATTTAAGTTTCGAATTAATTCAAATTAATCTAAAAATACCTCACTACCTACCGCAGGCGTCCTTGGGTATCGAGCACTACTAATTAACCAGTCAATTACCGTAATTACAGACACAATTAAAAAAACCATTGTGTCGATACCAAATGTGGTATCTCAGAGACTTAGAGGTTAAAGAATTTTCAGTTTATAGTTTGAAAGAATTTAGTACATAATCCTCTCCGGATGTTCCATAATGCTTCTCAAATACAGTATTTATGGAAATCCAACTTTCACGTTCCATCTTAAATATTGTGAAAAGCTTTAGTTTTGCTGAAAATGTTCACGTTTATTTCAGCAAGCAACTAAGTAGTTTAAAATTATCACAATACAAATGAAATGTCAGCAACTTGTGAATGTTTCTGTACCAATAATAGTATGTTGATGCCGCATAACTTGAAACCAGCAAATTAGTACTCCAAACATTCCAGAACATTCAGGGAACCTTCCATTTGGTCGCTGTCAGGAATTGTAAATAAAATGAATATTAAAGCACACAATATTTACATATTCGCCGCGGCTAGTCCTTTAAATTATTTGACCGTAAACTGTGACTCTCGGGCGCGTACCTGAAACAAAATTGAGAATAACATTAGCTGACAGTCGGACCTGTGCATCACCATATATTTTGTTAGTAAAACTTCGGCCACTTTTGGTTTACGAATTTATAACATGTTGAATTTCATGAATACATATATCTTTGGTGCTTTATCTGTATCTTATGGTGCGTACTTGATGCCAGTTCATCACATTTTAACTGGAATAAAAGTGGAATGATCTTATTCGATCAGGTTTAAGTTACGTCTGCCACGGGGAGTCCGTTGATGGGTCCACTGTCTTTACAAACAAAGGCTAAGTTAGTCTCTGTTGTCATTTGGGGATCTTTGATAGTCGTTACGGGTCGACAGAAGCCCGAAAGTCTGACAACCAGTCTTACCAAGGGCTATCGTCACCCAGTAACTGGGTTGTGGAGGTCCGATAGGCAGTCTTTCCATGTAAAATATTGATATTCAGCTGCTTCTGATCAGACTGGAACCCGACCCTAACATAGTTGGGAAAAGGCTAGACAGGTGATGGTCTCATTAATTATTGAACGCCGTCAGTAATTTCAAAATAAGTCTTTCAGTTACGAGAAAAAATCTCTAACAATACGTACTTAGATAGTGGAAGACGTGAGAGTGCAACAAGACGCAATATGGCAGACACTCGACGCGGCGTCTCAAGCTGTCCGCAATTTGAGAGCAGTCATAATACCGACCCGGAGGACCAAATTACACTTTTGATACGACGGAATATTTTCACTGCTATTTTAGTGAGGTACTAGGAAAGCTATCTATTTCCGTAGCAATCTAGGAATATTATTAGAGTTCTCATTTATAAGATTTAGCAGCCAAACTATGTCCATGTTTTGATCCTTGCCAAAAGCTGTTTTAATCCCTCCAAATACATATTTTGTATTCATAAACCATTTAAGAAACACAGTCCCCGACAGCCTTTTAAATAACGTATATAAAGCACAGAATGATAATAAAAAACGACATCGCGGAGACGATAAACAGGGGTGAGCAGATCAGTAACCGTTCGATGTTTCCGCAACATTAGCTCTGGAGGAGACGCTTTATGTTCCGGCAATTCTACACAAATACCCATGGAGTTGTTGCTAACAAACACTGCTTTTGAATTTATGTTTAGTGTCTATTCCAGCCGTATCATCAAACCCTGTTCAGGTTAAATTCTCTCGCAATGACTTATCAAAGGGAATTAGTTATAAATTAATTTGAATTAAAAGGTTTTCTACTGTTTCTCACCATTTTTTTCACCGATTATTCTTTGGTTAACATCGTTACATTATAATGAAAAAATTATTCAGTTATAAAATTAACCAGAATTGTCAATTGGCTCTCTGTTTTATTATTCAAACTAGCTTTTGCCCGCGGCTTCGCCCGCGTAGATGTTGGAAATTATCGTAAGAGGACGTATTACCGCCGTAAGAATGTATTAATCCATGTTATACATACATAAAATTACGCCTTTTCCTCCCATGGGGGTAGGCAGAAACTATGGAACGCCACCTGCTACGATCCTTACATATCATGTGTGTTTGATGTACTTAAAATAAAACTAATAGTATTCAGAGTAAGAAGGCTGCGACATAGGGTTGGATTGAATTGAATATAAGTCTTCCTGGTTTTTCTTAATGCTCCTATTCTACCTATACAAACACTCAATTATTTACCAGACACCAAATTAAACATAGTTATAAGAATAGTACTTTGGCCAGTGGCTTCGCCCGTATAGCTGTCTGAAAATATCTCCCGGGAACGTATATGGTAAGTATCCAGGATAACCAAAAAACCAAATCCATCCAAAAATCTAAACATCTAAGCCATATTTCGCGGTCTCTTACTTGGAATAATACAATTGGGTTTATTTTGAGTACTTCGAACACACATGATATTCGCATTTACTATGAAGCCAAAGTAATATGAATTACAATATTACAATCCTACTAATCCTGCAGTACCCGACCGCTACCAAGCGAGATGGCCGGACGCGGGACGGCCTGCTAGCCGCTCTGCGGCAATTTTATTATAATCTCTGATATCTTCTAAAATATTCATTTTAATGATATGCTGTAAAGGGCAATTTTGATCTACATGAAATGCACAATTTATTTAAGGTATTTAATTGGATAAGGATTAATGCTGTATTGCTTAAAATCGCATTCATAAATAAGTCATTATTTCTCGTAAAAAGTAAAGGATAAAAGTGGTTATTGTGGGTTATCCCTAAGAGTTAGACATATACCATCGCGGACTTTTTTGTAGAACTTTTTAAGGTGTACAATACTGTAGTACATTATTTTGATCTAATTCGTAGAGTTCAGCCAGCGTTCACAATGTAAGCGCAAAAAAATGAGTTTATTTATGACATCACATTAGAAACCTCTAAAATTATCAGCGTTTCTTTACTATATTATACATGTTTTATACATATAAACCTTCCTGTTGAATCACTCTATCTATTAAAAAAACCCGCTACTAAATCCGTTGTGTAGTTTTAAAGATATAAGCATACATAGGGACAGACAGACAGCGAAGTGACTTTATTTTATAATATGTAAAGATAATAAAATAATAGCACTGGACATGTTAATAGCATTACAAATTGACATCAACAGAGACGTTTTCTGATCATCAAATACTTTTGGAACAGACTTTAGTGAATAAAGGGCCAATGTGATGTGACTGTGGATTAAACCCCGGTATGATGAAAGAGTAAAATAGTGTTTGCCATAGTAACCTAACACTTAAACTACTAGGGCCCACTGCCAGATCACGCGTCTTTTGAATGCATAAGACAATTCATTGGCTTAGCCAAAAATGCTTAGCAAAAATTTTGATCAAAATATTTCAAGAAGCCTCAGATGTTAACCTAAATGCATATCTTCTAAGTTTTTGCCTCCCATTTTTACGCTAAAAACATTTCCCTAACATACGGCTCAATTTAATCGCAAATAGGAATAGGCTCATGCTAAGTACGGTTTGTAGTTAGTTCCAAGTAGATGGAGCCTGACCCCTCCAGGCTCGGGAGCATATGGCTAGGTATTGAACCTATCATAAGGATCGTAAGGGTTAACCAAAACAGTATTTTGGATTCTCTGAGAAAAACGGCAAATGTGTTTTGTATTTCAAATTATGTTTCTGCGCAAAAATTCTAAGTAGATAGCTCTACCTCTATTTACTGTAGTTCCATGTTTATACTATGAGGAAAGGATTCAATATTCATACTCTTTTTTATTGATTAATGCTCAAATAATAGAGCAGTATACATAACGAAGACATGTTGGACGCACCCCAAGGAATTTGGTTATGGTCAAGATATGATGATTATTGATTAAGTCAAATTGACGTTAACTAAGGTATAGCAACCAGCAGCTGTTGTTCATCGGTGCCCTCCTTGACCGTTGACAGTAGCAATTAGAGCAATTCCAATAAACAGGGTATGTTTGTGAGAGCTAATACATTCACAAATCGGTACGTACGTAGTGGTACATGTAGCCGAAAGGTCCGACCACACTAATGAATTGGGTACAGAAATCCACTTTAAATTCTATTGGAAAATTCCGTGTTTCCCGAGATTCGGCGCTTTTTTGCTAAAAAAGGGTACGTTTTATCAATTCGGGACTGGCGAGGCGTTCTAATTATATTATGTAGATTGCTCTGTGCTCGTAAACGAGCAGACGATGCTGGGTCTCCCTTACCTGTCAATATCAGTCGTTTTGCTTTAGAACTATTTTTAGGTTAGGTCTTTTTAACTTCTAGCTAAGTTCATTTGCTGAATTTGTTATTTATTCAGTAAACTAGATGTTAGTTGGGAAACATCAACTACACATCTCAACCATTTTCTCCATTATTTATTATCAAGAACAACAACTACGAAGCAACTAAGTTGAGTTTCCTGTTACAGGAGGCTTTCCAGACGGCTTTATACTCTCGTCTAAATCCTCAACACCTGCCAAAGCCATCGACGCATCTCTATTCCGAAGTAAGCTTGAACTATCTCATCAGCATATCTGCATAAAGCCGTAACCACACTCCGGCATTTTTCGAGGCACCGCATTTTAAAATAGGAGGGCGTTGTATGCGAGGCCGTCTCGAGCCCCGCAAGGCGAGGCCGTGCAATTACTGGCACGCTTGTTCCACAGCCACGCTACGGCTACGCTACGACCAAGCCGCGGCCGCGTGACGAGCGGCACGCCACTAAAATGTGACATTGTTGACTTGCCACAAAATGCACGAGATCTTGCATCTAAGGACCGTTGGTCTTTTGGGGCGAATTTCAGGAATATTTCTACAGGACTATTTACCTTACTGTTGATAAATGTACGGTAACGTTAAACGAAGTTATTATTGTTACAATGAAGGCAATGCAAAAGTTCTACCGAAGCAATTTCTATGTTTGTGATAATGATTTCGGTACTCTGTTACAATCGATATTTCAATTGTGAAGCACCATTACGTATACATACTGTTATTAGTAGTCAGCCATAACTTCACTCCACAGACATACATTATTCCTGGTCCTAAATAATGCATGCAACATTTTAGAGTGATAGTGATACGGCGCGTAAATGTGCTGCGGCTGACTGACTGAATCGTAAGAGAGAGCTTTCAGATCAATTTAATTATTAGTAGCTTTACGATAATGATGATATATTGAACTGAATTGTTAACTAGACCCTTGGGTGGCTCTTGGAAGCCATTAGTCATCAAGATAGTGGTTTAGTTTCAAATACGCTGTAACAATTTTGTTACAAAATTTTCGGTAGTCGTGCGATAACGGTTACTGTACTATTTGGGCTCGTTTTAGGGATACTGTTGTTAAAACTATAGTTAAAATAAAAAGTTGTAACCACATAACCGTAATCGTAACTTTATATACACCTACTATACAAAAAGAGTGAAAAGAAATATGATACTGCCGAATACTTAGCACAAAAATGACTAATCCAGAAACGAAAATAAAACAAAAACAAATGCTCGCATTTTGTCTCTCCATGCTAAATAGCGTAAACGTCAAGTTTTAAAACTAAAAACACAAAACTGGGCATTCGCAATAATTAGCATCTCTGCCGGTGCCTCGTCGACGGCTATTTACATTTTTATGAGAGTGCACCGAACGCCATCTAAATTAAACGCGACGATGGACACAAAACGTGAAACATAATCCCCTCCGTCATATTAGAATATTTTGCTCACCAACCATTATTTTAATCTGGTTTTAGGAATGTCTTGATTGCAGTCGTCTTTTGTCTGCGAAGAGACTTAATTAGCGAAGACCACGACGAGTTGAGGACTGCGTTTTGTGTCATAAAAGGATTGTTCATTTGAAATGACTTAAGAATTTAAATCATTATAGGCATTATAGTAAATTTAATGGACGTAGGATGACGAGGATACGAGAGGCATAAAACCGGTCGAAGTGGCGATACTTGGGAGAGGCCTATGACCAGAAGTGAACATCTTTAGCCTGAAATTATGGCGTAGGTGTTCATATTTTTGGGTAAGGTTAAGCTCTGTCTATTGTATTCCAATATAGGAAGCTAAGTATCTCCATTTTATTATATTTGCAAAACATACTTATAATAAATAATATACCATCCGAGAAGTAAGCGTAATAATTCAAAATCAAGCTTATAAAATGTTAATTAAAGAAAAAATCTATACCAAGTCAATCGATCCTCACAAAAAGGCCCTCAAGCAAAGTCACAATCTTCTTCTCTTTGAAATACTACAAACAGGAAATTTCCCGTCTAAGCCTCGTCGAAAGCAATCGCTGGCTCGTCCCGCGAGGCGAGGCGCCTATAATTGAGCCGTGTACGTTTGAGACTGGCCGATATCACAGCTATTATATGACGGAATAGCTTCCTGGATCCTAGGCTGAGTTTTCCGGGGCTTCGGATGTAAGGACCAGTAATTTGGTTTGGTCTTTCTGTACGCATTGGTTTATGATGAGCAAAGACACATGAGCAATTTCCACAGTGATATTTTACATTCTTGTGTTAAGTAAATATTTCGTAGGACATAATGAGGATTTTAAATGTGAGTGACAATAAAATCTTTCTAATATTATCTGACAGTAAAGCTACAGTTAAGCCTAATGTGCCAGTCTCCAAAACAATCTGATATTTTCCAAGCCGACGTTTGGTTTCATATTAACCTGGCTGTACACAAGTAGGTCATCAGAATGGAATTAAACACTAAAACAGATTCAGAAGAAATTATCTAATATGAAATATCGAAAAGGTACCACAGTATAGTCTTACAAAAACTTGAACACTTTTATACTTAATCCAAATTAATTTGAATCTTTTGTTCCACCTTACAAACATCCATTCTCCACACGACGTGAAATTAAACTATCATGTCTTGAGACACATTAAGCTAACGTTAATGACATTAAAAGGTGCTCTAGAGTATAAAAGAAGATTGCCTGCGCGATATTGCAGCGTTACCAGTGTGTTACAAGCGCATTATAAGCGTGTTACAAGCCTTCCCCGACGTTTGTTACTATGTAATAGGTTCTTAAGCCCGGAGATCAACACAGTCTTCAGGATTATGGGCCACTTATAAAAGTGAATAGAATTCTGAGAGCCATGTGGTTGTACAGGCCATCTTATATGGTCTTACAAACATACATACATAATCAGCCAATAATATCCCACTGCTGGGCCATCTCGATGAAACGGAGTGGCCCGTAATCAACCAGGGTCGAGTGCGTATTGATAGATATCACATGTCTCTTCGAGTTTTTGATTCTAGAACATGGCGGTTTCCTTACGATGTTTCCCTTCACAATCTTGAGATCAGTGGCGACACAAAGAAAATCGTATGTCTGGGTTCGAATCGACAACTTACAAGTCGTCAGTCGAGGCCGTTACCACTGGGCCACCACAGTTCTGTTATGCGCTGCTCTATTATATGGTCGAAGGTGTCGTTAAAGGGAACTTAGCTTTACCGGCGTGATGAGGATCTAGGTATACACTTAATATTATTCTTGGATTGAAAGGTATTAAGATGGGATAACGGAATAGATTTGATCTTTTGTTCTCGTAGAACTCTATCAGGTGCTGAATTCATGGTTATAGTTTTCGCGATGTTGCCGTTGTATGCATTAAAATTTGCAATATTTTATTTAGCTGAGTGCCAATAAATTCTTTGTCTTTTTTATTTTCCTTTTCGATTTTAAACCAAATAAAACAAAGAACGACACCAAAATACCAACAATCATCACAATGATTTCCTCGATACAACAAACAGGCATGAAGGAGGCACACAAAGTGTAAACAGAGTCACGTATACTTTATCGAATCACTCCGAAGTGGGTAGACAGACGGAGCAGGAACAAAGCTGACGTCCGAACTACCCGCCACTAAGAGAGCTTTAAATAAAATACTTTCGACTAAATACATTTTCAAATGTTTCGTTTACAATCACCTACTTATAAAATTTGATTTTATATAAAGTTATGCTGGAAAAACTATTTTATTCGATAAATTAAAAAAAAATCTTAAAAAATCAGTTATAAATTAATGTGATAATCCTTAACATTGAATGTCCTGTAAAATAAATTAATAATAATAGAAACTAGCATTTAAAGCATACCAGTTGGACATTATTATACTCAAGCATTAAATACATTGTAATGTTTGGCATTTTAAATTAATCATTATGATTTTAAATATATTGAATTCATTTGTGTAACTGGGAAAAAAAATTAACTTCAAAAACTAAAACCCACGTACTGAAAAATCGCGCTCGAAAAAGTATGAAACCTGAAAATAATACCATCTGGAAGCCGTGCTCGTATGCCACCTTGGATCCCAACAAAACAATACATTCTTACAGCGGTAAGCTATCATAAGCTTTAGTGCACAGGCATTCGTCAACGGCTTTCAGATGACAATATTTTTTAGTTCATGAGTTTATGTCCTCTAGATGGCGCCATATTCAATTTAATGTGACATCATATGGCCTATAGGCAACGATACTAATTTATCAAATTTTGATAAGTAGTTTAAGAGTGATAAGGGAACACATGAATATACATAAATACATCACCACTACATACCGGTCAGAAATCCGTAAAAATTATGTTTCAGATTCGCGTGTCTGTTGGTGGTTCGGAGGCAGGCAAAAACCAATCACCTAATTAAATGTACAGCCTAAAAGCTCACTCGTTCTAAGCCTCTTAAGCTTACAAAAGATGGATGACACAAAATGTAGTCAAGAAAATCGGATTTTAAGTATATCCCTCCTTAAATTTTCCGTGATATAGCCATTTCACAAAAAATAACGGACTTAATAACTTGATCGTAATACGGACAATTTAAGTAAGTAGTCAATATGTTTTAATTTCCCTGACTTTACAACCAGTAACTAAAATGTTACCTACATATTGCTGCAGCACTTGTAGCAGATAAACGCGTGTCCAACTAGCCAGTATGTTATCCAGAGCATGCCTTCGTGATGTAGTGTGCTTGCACGCAGTTTGGTCGAGGCGTGTGTGCGCCCCAGAATTATGTCGGCCAGCCTGCAGTATTAAATTTGGAGACACGGCAGTGAATAGTGGGTTGTGAATACTTTTGGTCACTAGATGTTGGATGCGGAGATCTGGGCGCTGTGGTGGAACTTGGAAACAGTAGTTGAATGAAATAAGTATAAAACAAAAAAGTGACCACGACAACCATGAGCCGAAAGACGCCCACTGCTGGACATAGGGCTCCCCTAAGAACCGCCACTTCGACCGGTTTTGTGCTACGTGCTATTACGGGCTTCCTGCGGCTTTCACAAGGTGTAGGAGGTCATACGTAGTAGGAATCAGTAGTATAGTTTTCTGAACACAATTCATTCTCTTTTAAACGTATGGCGGTACTGACATCATCTAAGCAGTACATAACAAAGTTTGGCAAAACAAAACAACATAAATTAATTTTCTTTGTAACAATATCGAAAGCACATCTGAAGCAACTAATTGAGTGTGAAACTGTGTCTCAAACAGATAGGGTTGAGCAAAAATATGGCCTGAGCAATATTTATGAGGTTATGGGCTATTTGGGTATGGTATCGGAAATGTGGAGTTTAACATATTCTATGGGGAGGAAAATGTATACCCCCGCGGTTTGGGGGCTGTGAATGATGGGATAGTAGATGCTATCTTTAGTGTTACTCAGAGTATTGGTAAGGTAAATAAAGTTGTGTACGTCTTGTGGTAAAGTTAGACGTTTGAAGCAAGAATCCATTAAAAATCACAGACAAACTGTTGTACTTATTTTATAACGTAGTTCTAACATTGTAAGAGTTTTAGTAAGGCATACAATTATGGAAGTCACTCATCTTCCATAGAAAAGGGAGGACCATGCGACCAGACGTGCTTGCACTGTTTTGTGTGACGTCACTGTGATTCGTAGCTCACATGTGACGATGTAGATGCAGCCACACCACAAAATAAAAACATGAAAGTAACAGTACAGTGATGAATATTTCCCAATACTTAATGCAAGACACTTCTATGTTATAGGGGTTTGTTTGTTTTCCACACTTAGTCCTTTGAGTGGTACATTGTGTGTGGGAGCATGCAAGACACTTAAGAATTCACATAAAAAAAAAAACCGACTTCCTCAAAAACACTCGAAAGTGAAAATAACTTTAATTTCGGAAGTCGGTGTCTTAGGATCTGTATTTGAATTTTTGCCACCGACTTCCGAAATTAAAGTTATTTTTCACTTTTGAGTGTTTTTGAGGAAGTCGGTTTTTTTTTTTTGTAAAAAAGTTTTTATTTTTTACTTTTTAGTTATGGTATCTACTCGCACTAATTCCTATACCACTAATCACCAGGTGAAATTTGATACTTTACTACTGCTGTAAATCGTTGAGGAAATCCCTTGACTGTCTGTCTATGGTCTCCATCATTAGACCACTTGGTACTTATAAGCTTTATGGGAGCTTTCTCATCAATAGAAATTAATTAAGTTCAAACACCAGGTAATTGCTGTAAATCGTTGAGGAGTTCCCTCGATTGTCTTTCGGCTCCATCATCAGATCAACTCCGAACCTTAATTAAATAGTAGTAATAAAATTGGCACTTTGAACCGTATAAAGTAACCCCAACAATAGGGAACTGCTGTAAATCGTTGAGGAATTCCCTCAACTGTCTATGGTCTCCATCATCAGACCTGTAATGGCACTTATAGCCCATATGGGTGCAAAGTTCTCATCAATAGAAATGAATTAAGTCCAAACACCGGGTATTTGCTGTAAGTCGTTGAAGAGTTCCCTCGACTGTCTTTCGGCTTCATCATCAGAGCAACTTTAGACCTTCATGAAATAGTAGTGCTTTAAGATTATTAATGAAAGAAATAAAAAACGCACTAGTCACCACTATGATTTTCGAAGGTTCCCTTCGACTTCTCTGGAATGCTATCATCAGATCCTGGTTTCCTTATCATGGGACTACCCTTGGAAAATCTCCTTTCCAACAAAAAAAGAATCATCAAAATCGGTCCATAAATGATGAAGTTATCGGTGAACACACATAAAAAAAAAATATATATACGGTCGAATTGCTCCTTTTTTTGAAGTCGGTTAAAAATACAATCACCATCATCATTCCACTCATTTACGTAAAAAGCAAAACGATTCAATGAACCAGAACCGAGTAGGTACTAAAAGTACCGAAGTTCCATCCCGGTACCAACTCAGTACCATCTTAGTACCAATGCGTCATACTTCGAACACACTCATTTAGCATGAGAGGGGAGACGCGGCATAACTCAACCCACTTGAAATATTTCGCGTGTCGTCGCAAGCACGAATAAAGTTGGAAATATATTGGAGGCGCCATTACCAGCGTGTGTGTGATGATTGTGGGAAAACTAACAGAGGTCAGTTGTAGACGGAAAACTGGAGGTCTAAACATCTTTGCTACTCTTCGTGTTTATAATTTTATGGTTATAAAGTTTTAAAATTAAATGAAGTTATATTGCTAACTAGATATGTATGTAAACGAAGCAAATGAGTAAGTAGGGATAGTAGCCAGTAGCTAGCGGTCTGTAGTTAGTGTATATCGGTGAATTTGTTAGCAGCTTAATTTTAAGCCCATCATCCCACTGTAAAGCTCCGAGCATTGTTTTCCAATCTGCAGGGCTGCATTATGTTTTGGTTGGCAGCTATTTTCTTTGACAGCAAACTTTTATCGATTCGATACATTGAAAAAGATGTAACAAACACTCATATCACATGTGTCTTAAACATGTTTTATTAATTTCCGAGCCTGACTGCAGACATGAAAAACTCGTCGTGATTGACTCTCGATTCGAACTTCGTTTAATTTCTCAAAGTAACTAAAATACAAAGTAAACGTTATAGCTAACTTACAAAATTGTGAGCAATCATCGGTTAAAGTAATGAGTATGTATGCCTAGTATAAAAAAGATAGATTCCAGACCGAGCTGAGTATAGCCTTACCAGACGTTAACATAAAAAGGCATGAGTAACCACAAAAACGTTCGCCACAGGAATGGTAAAATCCAGAGAACAGTTGTGCGAATCTTCCAAAAAATCTGCGTTATTATTGAATAGAATGACACGCTGTCTTTATATGGGAATCGTACACCATTTGCAATTTCATATTGGTTTTAAAGAAACACATTGCTTGTCGAAAGAGTTATCTGGAGGCGGAATCGAGACAACACCGTACTTTCTTTATTGAGATTTATTTTTATTTCGTTGCGTAGTATAAAGGAAATCTCAAACAAGTGCTCAGACTTTTTACGTCGAATTGATTGTAGCAATACTACCGAAATCCACGTGGACTTATAAAACTCCAAAGGCAATAACACAACGGATTTCCAATAGAGTACTCAAAGGACTAAGTACTTCGGAGGAAGAAAAAATAAATCCATTTTTATACAAGACTAGAAAGAAAAACTTCGTCTACAATCCTAAGATCGTATTAAGAAAACTTCACAACTACAATAATCCGTTCTAAGAAAATCCTTCATTGTTGTCCGTGTCAGTCCGCAAGAAACACTTTAATTGGTTCACCCTGTTAAGAATTAAGTGTGCTTCGTCGGACATACTTCGGCAAAGTCCGTAGAACTCCGACCAACTTCGGAAACGAGTTCGAAACTCGCTGGATTTAAAATATTTGCGCTATCTAGTGAACTATTCCCACACTATCATCGCTTTTCCCCCGTGTCCCCTACATATATAAAATACAGCGTTTCTTTCTAGGACTGGGCATTGATGGCAGTTTTATACAGTTTTATCTAAGACGCCATCTTCGTTTTAATAAAATTGTCTAAGGAGCGGCGAGCCAATCAGATCGCATAGGAACGGAAGAGGTGGCGAGACTCGAGTGCTAATCAAAATGTCGAATAATAATGGAAAGTTCAGCATTCGATATTAAATTGATTTTCAATCGAGTCGTGAGATCGTGACTCATTTCGTCATATCTCGCATATCTGAATAGATATATTGGAACGAATAAAATAACCTTGGAGGTAACGGTCACCAATCATGTTTATTCAGACAACCACAATACGATTATTTCGTAACATTTTATTATTAAAAGACTGTTGAAATCAGTCAACCTCCAAAGACCTCACTAACACAAACATGAGAGGTTAAGACAGCTAAAAGTAAATAACACGTAAACAATTGGACCGTTTACGGAGTGAGCAGTAACTCACGCACATCGCAGCTCCCGTCCGATAGGCGATACATTCGATTCTTCTACGATCAACAACAAAGCAGTTTCTTTAGGATTCGCTCCGCGCAGCCTCCGCCACGACCAAAGGGTTTCTCATTGAAATTCTCCATGCTGTGTTTACATACGCCACTCTACTTGAATAGGATCTACTAATTAGACAGTCTGGCGCTGACAATTAGATAGGAGTCTGCCGAGTCATTTAATTTACTAAATAATATGATATTTTAGTTAGATATCTTTACAAGGTACGTATTTTATTAAACTAAGATCCCCCGCCGCTTATGTCTGTCTGAACAACCTAATCTCTGGCACTACGTGTCGGATGTGAAACATTATATTTACTTTGATAGCCAAATTCTACGTAAGAGGCACATTGAATCTCAATATCAGGTCGGAAAGATATCGGCTGATGGAGTCTACATTCCCTCCAGCCCCGATCCAAAACAAAAACCCTTCCAGGTCGAACTTCATTAATTACGCTACGACCGCTTTGTTCCGCCACTTCTTCTTCCCAGCTAAAGCACTAGGAAGTGTCGAAGGGCGGGCGTTTTGGGGGGACTGTCTTTTGTAACTTTGACGTTCAAAAAGTGCTGACTCTCAGCCTAGTTTGAATAAATGACTTTTGATTTTGATTTTGATTTTGACCTGTAGGAACCGGGCAAAAACAATAAAGTCAGAACGCTAAACGAAAATAAAGGCGAAACTTCACCTAGACAAAATCGCGGACAGAAGCTATTAATTAATGAAAAGGCCTATGTATGATGCATCATCCAACTTCCGCACATTCGCCGTAGAACAAAGGGCAAAAATGTCTATTGAAATTCTAACTGTGCCACATTACTAACGCTTGTTTAGCAGGAAAGTACCGTAGATTATCTAGTAATGCTCTATTAATAGCACTTACATATTAGCAAGCCAGTCAAACACTGGAATAGCTGGTTTTGCATATAACTGTCCTATTATAACTGTTTCATTTCATTCTATCAGGTTGATGACTTATAAAGTTATTAAAGGCAGTGTTTTAATGTATAGCATTAAATATTTAAGATATTATAGAAGTTCCAAATGGAATATCATATCTATTTTATACCCAAAGTTATGCACACTTATAAATATTTTATTCCTGAATCTGGTTTAAATATAAAAGTTTCTGCCTAAAGCTGTTCAAAAAAAATTTTATTCTGTGTTTTTAAATATTCAACATGAATTATTTATTTTTCTGAATGTGATACTGGGCAATCTGACAGATATTTATACTAATAATAATATGTCCGATGTGATCAGACTTTTACTTAATTAATTTTCACTGTGATTACATACCTAAAACCTTTTTGCGTTTGAAAACAGACCTATGTACATACTTCAGTACTGTCTCATCTACTCTCCTGCGAACAAAACAAACGCACATCAAATCGGCCCCGCGGGTTTGTAGCAGTTGCGCTGTGATTTATACAGGCCCTCGGCTCGCGAGTTACGACCGATTGACGCCAGTAGCGCTGTTTACCTACAGCTTACAACTTAGTGTTATGATCCTAACTAGCGCCGTCTGAACGCAGCATAATTTTGGACGTAATGAAGCTATTTAACATTGTAACGAGTAATGAAGAAGGATAGTATTAAATTGGACTGGATTTGTGTTCATGAAAGCGCAGAATAATAACACAAAGATTTAAGAGTCTTGGAAAAGTTTAGTACTTCTATTAACAAAGGGAAATTCAGAACCTCTTAAACCAATTGAAGATACAGCTCAAGAAAAATAAATAATTCAACTTTCAAAGCAATTAATCGCTTGAAGTGAACTGATTAGTTCGGTGTAGTCGGCATAATCCGCGGCTCTAACCGTCTTTGTTCTTAAAACTTAGTAAACAGTGCTTAGGCACAGTACAGGCTAAGTTCAGAGCTAGAGTTAACTCTCGAACCAAGTTTGCACCTGAAAAATTTAGCTAAGTTCCAACTTAATAATCACGAGTTTTGAAACAAAGCGGTACTTAGCTGGAAGTTTTAAATTGATATTAATTAAAGAAGTTTTTATGTGTTTTGAAGAAAGGGACGTATTATTATATTTTATGGTCCCACTGGTTTTATTGTTTGAATTAATTATGATGTTTAATAGGTAATGCCGGAAATAACCAAAGTATAAATATTGCTTCTAAATGGAAAATAATCCATACATTCATCCTTTTTTGTGCTTCAAGTATGAAAAAACATAAACCATTGTCCATTAGGTAAGAGACGATCTATGTTTGTTTGAATAATTCTAAGAGGAGCCTCTTAGAATTATTCAGACAAACATAGATTTCTCTAGGAAACCATTATCATAAGAAAACACACGGAGAATAATACAATTAAAGAGACACCAATTAATATTAATGAAGACAAAAGAAAGGTGTGCAAAGGTGATACACATACTACAATTAGTTCACGCACAAGGAAATAAGGGCAGAAATACAACGAGTGAATATCAACACTACAAGTCGAACCGTCTCGTGTGGTGTCGGACGTAAAGAATAGCACCAGCCCATTTCTTCCCGTGGGTGTCGTAAAAGGCGACTAAGGGACTTACTAGAGAATGAGCAGCAGCGTTCTCTATGCATTTTACCATCATACTGCGATCGCCAACCCGCCTGCCAAGCGTGGCGATTATGGCAAACCCCCCTAATCCTTTTAATTTTTATCCCCGAAGGCTTTTGTCCAGCAGTGGACGTCTTCCGGCTCAGATTGAAGATGATGATGAAGTCGAACAGTGGTACTCAGTGCTATTCTGTAATAATTATCTCACCGTGAAAACATACAGTCCACTCACAGTTGTTTTACCTCTGACAGCAAAATCGTGGTAGGGTTTGGCAATACTTTGTTTGTAATATTGGTGTGTGTCTTAACTAATATGATAAAGAGGAAAGATTTGATTGTTTGTATGTGTTACGCTTCCACGTTAAAACGACTGAACGGATTTGGATGAAATTGGTCGCATGGGTAGACTATGACCTAGATTACGGCATAGGATTATTTTTTTCCGATATTTATAAGTATATGTACTTATGTAATAATATTATTATACTCTTGAATAATAAAATTAAAAACATAATTGTGTTTCTTTGTAATATTAATTTACAAATAGTTACTTACAACATTTAAAACTAATTATATTACCTATTTGTTAACAAAAGATTCACTCACCTGTAAGAACAATAGAAACAACATTTAAAGCCTTTATTTCAGATCTTTTATATCTTAATAAACTTAAAGAATAATATTTTTATCAAATGTTTCTTTTACACTATCTTGGGAATCCATGACATCCTGAACAGTCACCAGCGTCATTATGACGTCTGGTCGGCTTTGTCGATAACGAGACAAAGACGAACAAGGTTTTATTATATTTAATTATTCCGTAATGTTAAACACGATGCCTTTCGTAAGACTGGTTGTCAAACATTTGGGTCTGACAGCCGGGACCAACGACCTAGCGTGCTTTCCGAGGCACGGAGTGAACTCCATATGTAATGGATGAAAACCCCTGCACAACCCGACCGCGGCAAGATCGACCTTAGGCACGGCTGTTTTATTTAATCAGGAGCCCCTCAGGTACCTACTGAATTATAGTACACATAACTCTTTTTTTGTTGGTTTTAACTCTTAATTTACTTACTGAAGTAAAGCTAAAACTAGCATTCCTCACGCAATAACATCCATCTGCTGGAACGACTACTTACAAAAGTCGCATTCATTGCGTTTATGGATTCTGTGGAACATTTACGTGAGTTATCCTTGCAGGTAACTACGAGTATGACTGAACGGGGTAATAAAGAGTTCCTTCTAATTCCTAAAACTATGAAAAGACCAATTATTTTTAATTGTATTCGAATATCTAATACTTTAGGCAGTCACTTCATGTTTACATGAGCAATTTTTATCCCCGAAGATAAACACTCGTGTGAGCACTCACACGAACAGTATTTTAATACTGGTACTGCTAATCAGGAATAAATAGAAAAGATATAAATAATTTAATACTATCTGCATCTAACTGGATGTCCAAAAGCCCCGGTCCAACTCAACACTATATATTGGGCACTCAGCACAGGGTTGCGGAGTTAACTGGTGGTGTCTCTTTATAAATACGAACTTTCAAGTCCGCAAACGAGTTATCAACATCAGACACTATCAGTCATCTGATAATTATTTTAATATTGATCCCGAACCAGTCCAATCATCCATTCAAGCAGACGAAGGTTAGTGAATACTAAAGCCTCCATTTCGTTCATAACCAAACGTGTCACCCCAAAACGATTTAACATAGACATGCCATCGATTCACCAAGTGATTGATTACACACGCCATTTTAATACGTACAGAAGTGTGGCGAAGACATGGGGTTAGCGGTATCTACGGGCTAAATACTATTTTTAAGATGCAGCCGAAGGGTTTCCGTCTCGAAAAATAACATTTCATATTTCTAACCTGCCAGCAGCAACTTCTAAACATTTTATAAAATATAACTATACACTACAAGTACCATAATAAGTATTTGACTAATAATAATGATTCATTACTGTATTGCATGTTTGCTCTTATTCACTTAAGAATAGTACCCCAATATTGCAAGATCAGTCTTACTGACTTTATGGAACATTTCAGAATATCTCTAACTTTGATTGCAGTCTTTAAATTTTACGTATTCTCTGTTCAACGTCACATAACGTTGGTATACTAACGCTTGGCACCATTATGACGCCTCTCATGCTTCCCGCGTGTCCCATAACCTATGTTTTAATTTAACGCCACTTCTAGCAGCCTTTAAATCACGTATTAACATGAGAAATTCAGATTTTATGACACCACAAGGGAATGTCAAAATATTTTCCGGGTAAAAGTTTTATCATTACCGTATAATGAAACATACCATATCGGGGTTTCGGGACCTACTAGTACCTTTGTATGTTATTTTCAAATGCTTTTGATTAACTTTAGCAATCATGTTTTGTGGGAATCCCATGGTTTCACATCACTCGCGACTATTTCATTTATTATGCGGACTTGCTTTTCTCCGTTGCAAATGTAATAACTATTAACGGTCTGAGAAATTTCAAGGATTTTTCAGTTTATCTAAAAAGTAATAAAATGTTGTATGTTTTACCTTTTTGCTACAAATGCCCAAATACAAACTCTCCTAGATCAATTAGTGAAAACGTTTAAAAAAATTACGAGTAGGTATATGAGCGACGTACATTTTTGTGACGTCAAAATCGTGTCAAGAGTGGAAGGTGTGGAGAGGCAGTTAATGGCTCCGGTGCTCGCAGAACTCTTGGGCAAATTGCTCGAAGTGCCATAGACAGACAGATGTACAGATGTCTATAGTAGACAGAATAGATATCGTTTTAGAAATGCGTTTTTAAGTACAGATAATTTGGGTTCGAAATTACATGAATAACGAAAGTATTCCAAACTGCAGATTATAAGCTAAGGAAAAAATAAGCTTAACTTGAAATTGCCTTTGTGCTCTCAAAAGGTAATTCAGTGTGTGAGAGCCGCCTTCACAGCTAAGTGCACTTGGTCAAGCGTTCAAAAATCTCACTCATTTTTCCCTTGGTTAGTTACAAAGATCAAGACGTGATTTTAAAACCCTTTCCAACTCTATTCAGATTCCACTTCGTAACAACAAAGGTAGCACTTTCAATCAACTTTTAGTTCCAAAGTCAATTTGCGAGTTCCAAAGCGCGTAGTCCTGCGCATGCCCCGACAAATTGCTCAAAGTGCTACCGATAGACAATCACCTGCCGACATTTTATCGTTCGCTTTCGACATCGACACCCATCTATAGTCAGGACTATAGATTCGACCTTTATGACGTAACATTGTTAAACCGTGGCCGAGTGCCCGGGGGGCGGTTTGAAAACTTTTTGTTTATTGTGATACAGGGGCCATTGATCAAGTATGTGTGGATTGTGGGCCCTGTGGAACAATTGTTTTATTACTTCAATGACAGTACAGTACAACACACCATTTTTTCGAAAGTCCAGTGCCAACAGTTATTGCTTTTCATGTATTGCACTGTTAAATAGTGTAAAAACTATTTATTTACTATTAAAGCGGGTTAATATCTCGCTTTATGATTTTCATCAACCCCTTAGCTAATAAAAAACATTGACATTTTTTTGCTCCTTTTGGTACTGAGGTCTTCGCGGATTTAAAGACATCGACACTATGAATTGGTGCTCATCCATTAGCACATTTACATTGGAAAGGATCGGCGGCTTTCCACATTCCTCAGCATTACTGATCATTTGGCGGCCATTACTGGAATTGACGTTTTAAAATCTTAGGAGCTAATAAATGTAAAATGTTTTCTTAAGAGAAAAAATCTTATTATCATTTATTTTAGAATGGGGACGTCATTCTCTTTGTAAAATGCCGTTCCCGTCATGGATTTTAGACAAAAGTGAAATTTGTCATTTAATTTTCCATTCGACACTAGAATACCTACTACGTCATAAGAATCTATGCAGCATTCTCTCAAGCTCTTTTTATCTATAAAACGGGGAATAGCATACCAGGTATGTGTCAGTGCCCATTCACCGCAAGTAATCAGGCTGCGGTCTCGAGCTAACAAAACAGCACGCGGAGCGACTGCGCTCATTGACACTTCTTTAATCACAATTTGTCATTAATTAAAAAGTGTTCCAAGTTTTAAACACTGTTTATCTACTTTTAGTATCATTTTTTACTACTGTTTATCCATTCATTAAGTAAAGGCGAAAAATGTATCTGTCATAAAAAATAACTAACCAGTTCATGCTTCAAAAGTTTCAGATAGTTTCATGAAATTCAACACATTATACGTCGTATTTCTGCTGACACCCTCAATATCAATAAGGGTGAAGGTCTACTTACCAAGAGGAAACCGACGTAATCACCAGAATAACGGTCCAAGTTAGAATATTTGTAATTTACCTGAAACAATAGAAGACGAATTAATGAAACGTTTAGCCCAGATTACCAAGCGCCTCTCACGAGATAAATAACCAGCTTAATAGAATAACACTAAGCAGTTTATTTAGAAGAACCATTGAATAATTTAGTCTAACAAATATTTATTTAGAATTCATGATAAAAGGGTAGATTTGAAACATAATGATGTGCCAGAAAATAAACTTTCAACTGAATTAAGGTTGAAGTTTATTTTTTGTACAAAAAATAAATAAAAGTAGAATTAGAAATAGTGAATGTTTTGGCGTCAAATAAACGTGTCCTCAGTTTTATTTATAGTTTTGATGTTCTTTAATTTGAGGTTTGTACATACGTAAATAAGCTCTACAGCTGCCAAAGAGTGTATTGAAATTACAATCCATTAAACACTCCAAGCGGACCCAAACATCAATGCAAAAAATGTTCACATCGGCATTGGTTGTTTTAAACTGCACCCTAATTGCGTAAGGCACTGGTGCCGATTCCCTTATTCACAAACTAAACTAAATTTAAGTTCAGTGCATCTTTTTCTTTCTATTTCATTAAGGAAAGGACAGAAGATAAATTTTAGTTTATTCCTGTCAAATTAATCAGCGCTTGACGTAAATTGACGTAATTTTAGTAGGCAAGTTTTTAATCACGTCTAAACTTGTATGGAGTAGTGACAGGCGCTGATTAATTTGACAGGACTAAACTAAAAATTTTCTTTTGTCCTCTTCTTAATGAAATACAAAGAAAAATATCCACTGAACTTAAATTTAGTTTAGTTTGTGAACAAGGGAATCGGTACCATTATCAATCATAATCTGAATAGTATTGAACATTATTTCTAATCTATTGCGTCATGTGTCCGAATAAATTCTCGGCTCAACAACGTAAATAGCGCAATGAATGTTGTTTAGCTATCAAAATGAAACCGACTCCTACTCAAAGCAAATTACACAATTATATACCCCTCTGATTGCTACATTCGCGCGGAGTTGGTTTACTGTAAATTACAAATTTCTTGTGATGTGTTCCGGGGGCGGTAAGGGCATCATTTCCCTTTATCTCATCGGGCTCATTGACAGCAAATTATGATGAATACCTAATAATACGGGTTATCTTACTATTGGATTTGGCTCGTCTGGTCATCTCCTACGTGGTCTGCCGCGACCTCAGCTCACTGTATGGCTTATATACATTATTTATATGATACATAATTCCGTGATAACTCATGAAGCTAGACGTTCTTCAAGACCATTAACCTAGCCCAACAATTGATTGCTACTCATTATCCCGCCCCACACGGCAGAGCACGTCCAAGTTCGCTCACAATATTAGTTCGCACACCCTCCGCTACAAACTCCTATTATTGTCGCCACCATCGCAAGTTTAATGACGTCACGACAATTCTATTTTTAGTTGGTGCAGAAATAAGTTAGTTGTTTGGCAAGCAATAAGTTGGCAACACCGGTGAAAAGACTGTCATTTGTAGTCTGTGCAGGTAATGAAAGTTGCTAGACTATCCCGCTGTACCACGGACACTGGAATTGCTATGAAACCGGGGAATTGTTTGTCGTTTTTCTACAAGTATTAAGTTAACCAATGTATGCTATAATTAGTTCGTAAGTTCTGCATATAACTTAATAAACAATAGACTATGATTTATTCATTTGCTAATTGAGTTCGTTACCCTAATTAGACACCCAAAACTTGGCAAGACAATGCGATTAGGGTGAAATGTCCCTAACTAAACATGTCTATAACTCTAATGTAGTTACTTTACCTACAAACAACCAGCCTTACCGAAACGGCATTACCCAGTAACGGGGTATGGTGGTCAGATAGGCAGTTGGTCCATGTTAATTAATGGTAATCGTCTGCATTCAGTTGAATTGGAAGCGGGACACGACTTAATTGAGAAAAGGCTAGGCAGATAATGATGAATGAATAGAAATATATTTCCAAGATCTAAAACAACCATAATCCCAATAATAAAGATAATATCCACCATTTCTATATCTACCATCTATACAAATATAGTCAAGAACTGCAATCAGCATACACTAACTTGGCAACAATATAAATTCAGGCGTCAGTCCGCGGCGCGCCTCCCGAGCGCATGGCATTAGCAAGTTGCTCCGTGTGACGCGCCGTGATCCACTCGCTACTAGTTCCAGACAAGTCGAGAACTTTCGAGAACGTGCGAGAACTAACGAATTTATAGCTTAGGATGCCGTGATTCTAGATAAAGCGCTTGTTTAGTGATAACGACGGATTTGCAGCGCCAATTTCATGGAATATTGTCGAATTTGAATTTGGTGCTACCGTTTGATTTTGAGGAAGGTATTATTGTGGTTTGTAAAGGGAAATTTGCAACTTTTGCAGAAAGAAAATATTTTTTGAATATTCTCCTGTAGGCTGTAATTAAGATGTTCTTAAATCGAATCGCCTATTTACTAACAAGCTCTTATAGGTATTTCCCGAAAGTTTTCTCAAAATTGAACAGAAGAAAGTTGGTAGTAGATATATTATGTATATTGAGAAGCCATTAGACATACAATTCAATCAGTACTTTTTCAATTGTGCTACGTAGGAGGAAGCATTGAATAAGAAAGTGGTTATTCAATATTTCGTGTATGCTGCCATCACAAAGGATTGAAGAACTAATTTTATACCAATATAGCATAACCTAGTCATTACTCTGCATATTTTTATTCCCGAATTTAGGTTTTATCTTTATTCTAGTATTAATATTCACTTAAAATAATATTTAAAAAAAAGGGAGAAAAAACACAGGGCATCAAAAAATTCTTCCGCACCGCAGTCAACAGGAAAACAGACAGCTGCATTGCCATGTTGTATGACGATGCTAATTATTTGGCCAAAAAAATAGGCCTCTGTTCATGTGAAAAGTTGACCGCTTCGCGATGTCTCTAAATACAAAGTGGGTGCTTCGACCACAGTCGGCCATTACAGTGATTATTTTAAAGTTAACGTTTTTTTACTAAAAATATCAAAATGGGCACAAAATACAACATATTGTACACCTTTTTCCAAATTAAGTTTTAAATTACTTTATTCTGGTGGTATCGTGTCAATGCCAACGCCTCGATCAGAGCAGTCGACCAAGAACTAATGTGCTTGATACGATGAGTACGTTCGACGCTTACAAATATTTTTCTTTGATTATAATCTGTGAAACGAAGTAAAAAGGGATGTTTGATGAAGAAAAGTGTATTGAATGGGTTTCTACCCTGTTCACACACTTTGAATACACAAAATATGAATCTAAGAGGCAGTCACGTGACTTGAGAATATCCTTGTTTTCCACTTCCTTAAAAACTGACTGAAATTGTCAGTACATTGAAACCACAACTGCCATTCTATCTCATTAGACCCACGGTTCCTAACCTGGGGGTAATTACCCCTGCGGGGGTAAAACTGGTATTCTGCGGGGGTAATAAGCTGGTAATATATAACAAAGATTAGACCAATAAGACCAAATCTAGCTCACCAGTGCATTTCATGCCATAACTGTGTAAGTCCATGCTGTGGTCTCCTATAAGTGAAGGAGTACACCTATTTAATACCTCATGTTACCCTTCGTTTACGTGTCAATGTATTGTGTACATCTTTTGTTGGAGATCCAAATTTAAATAAATAAATAAAATAATAAGTAATCAAATGACAAGTCAGAGCCGCGTTTCTAATAAAAAACCGCGTGAAACGTACTGACATGCGGTTTGTACCTACGAATTGTATTGTAAGGTAATTGGTAATAGTATTTGCAAGTTTTTAAATTTTTAGTAATTTCTGTAAAGATTATATAGATATATAATGAGATTGTAAGAACTTACTCAATATGTTTGTGCAAAAATTGCAAATATTTCTAATAAAGTCAATTTGTAATTATGTGTGTTGTTTTGTTTGGTGTTCATTGGTAACATGAGGGAGAGCGGGAGGGGTAAATCAGATTCTCTTGCTAAGTCATAGGGGTTACGAGACAGAAAAGGTTAGGAACCACTGCATTAGACGGACATAGCTAAAGAATACATTTTTCAAACTGTACAACTGAAACAAAACTAAGATCTTGACAGCGAGACCTTCTCAGAATCAATACAGACCCTGGGTTCAGGTCTAGAATGGCAAACCAATGCAATTTAAACTAGCCGTGGAGTAATTTTGTGGGGCTTAGTGTGTCTGTTGTCGGCTTACGAGGCCGGCAGGGATCGTCCAGGATTCGATGCTCGCCTCAAACGGTTCTGTTGCAAACGACTCGGTGGCTAGATCGGTATCTAGGTGGAGTCACTTATTATTTGTTGGTTTTTCCCTTAATAGAGGTTAGTTTAAAATTATTTCTTCGGAGGGTGTTCGAACTCAGAAAATGCTTTGTTGTCTTTAACTGAATTTTTAGATGCCGTTTTTGTTACTAATTTGGCACTTCATTCTCAGTTTACAATTTACCGGGATCTTAACGTAACGTCTTTAATTAATTCTGAAATGAATTTTCATTTACAAGGTGTAACAAAAATAAAAGAAAGTCCTGAAAAAAGTTTGTTCGTAATTGTCTACTGAATCGATTTCAGTAAATTTTTTAATGGGTGTTATTAAAAAAATATTTAATATATTTTACCCTACCGCCGATTTAGCCAAAAAAAAAATAATCTTAAAATAACGTAATAAGACTCAGTTTTAAAGGCATAATGTAATAAGATAGTAAGTAATAGTAAGGGTCTTAATAAATAACTGTGAGCTTTTCAAAAAAATTGTTTTGGTCATTGTATTAGTAGGTTGCTTTTAACTTAATACGTGTATGAGGTATGTTACAGACCATAACCTGCCTTTTTTTCTGGGTGGGAAATATGTATCAAATGACCCGCTCTGGGCGGAGCGCGAGGGCGTATTAGACTTTTACTGACTAAAATCCACCTGTGTTCGTTCAGTTGTCCATATGCCAGGGTCACGGTATCTCTTCCGAATAAATCTCGCGACCCTGGCAGAACAACCTGCCTTTGATCACTTAAACACGATTACTTGTACACTTACAAACTATTGAAAGAGTAGTCAAGAACTATACCAAAATAAGTAGTTTCAAGACAACTACCGAAATACACATAGCTGGAAAATTAAACCCATGTACATTACAGTACAAGATCGCAATAGTATCCCAGCTAAGCTGTGCGAGTACTTACGAGTATGTTCGCTTAATACTAAGTTATTGCCTGCGCTCGCCTCATCGAGTTAAGTTAACTAAGTACAAGTTAAACGGTAACACAATCAACCGCGTGCACTGCTGCCACAAACTAGGGAGATGCAGAAGGTCGGGTTCACATGACGAGCGACACGCTCGCACCAAACAAATTTTATAGAAGCGAAGTGACGAGCATAACTTACCTTACATTTACGCATGATTCTGAAAAGATTTTCTCTTATAGTAGTTAGTTACTTACTATTGGATAGCATCAAGTTATTCTAACAGGACAGACAGCTGTGCTGCTGGGGAGTTTGTTGCGCTACTTCTTATTCCTAGCTAGAACACTAGGAAGTGGTGAAGGGTGGGCGTCTTGAGGGACTGTTTTCTGTAATTTTGACGTTCGAAAAGTGCTGATCCTCCGTCTAATTTGAATAAATGACTTTTAAGTGATCGAAATTTTATAGTTGATAGTGTTATGAACATAACATTTCGGGTGGATGAATTATGTAATTGGATATTATTGCCGAGCTGTCCACTGAATCTATCGTCTAATAGTGTTCCAGTTATTCATGCCTCGAATAATATGAATCTGTAATAAGTCAGACGAATGCCAATCGAGAGTGAGCTTGCATTTGCTGTACTCAAATGATAATAATGTCGCCTTGATTTGGTTGGTACTCCACATAGATGGAATTTAATAAATCAAAATGCTACGTGATGTCCTTCGGTCGAATGCGGCACCCAGTTAACTTTGCATACAAGCTGAATGGAGAGGCAATCACAAGAACGGATTCTATGAAAGACCTGGGAGTCGTATTCGACAGTAAGCTCACTTTTCACGAACACATCACATCCACTGCTAAAGAGTCTTTCAAGCGCCTTGGTTTCATCTTAAGGAACTGTCGTGATTTTCATAACCCCCACGTTATGAAGCTTATTTTTAGGGCATTGGTCCGTAGCAAACTTGAGTCCAGTGCGTGCGTATGGAATCCTTTTGAGAAGCAGTATGCGTTAGCTTTAGAAAAAGTTCAAAAAGCATTCCTTAGATATCTTTACAAGCGCTTGTACGGGTTTTATCCTTTCTTGTATCCCACTCAATTTCTATTGGATTGCTTAAGCTTTAATTCTTTAGAAGCAAGAAGGTCGCGCGATCAGATGACTGTAATATTTAAAATTATTAGGGGATTAATGATGCTCCTGATTTCATCATCATCATCATTTCAGCCGAAAGACGTCCACTGCTGGACATAGGCCTCCCCCAAAGGGGGCAACCCCCCCCGGGTTGCCATAATCGCCACGCTTGGCAGGCGGGTTGGCGCAGTATGGTGGTAAAATGCATAGAGAACGCTGCTGCCCATTCTGAAAGTCTCTTAGTCGCCTTTTACGACACCCATGGGAAGAAATGGGGTGGTGTTATTGTTTACGCCCGGCACCACACGGCTCCTGATTTGCACAATGATATCTGTAAACTATTTGTCCCAGACAATTACTGTCGTGGCAGAAAACACCGCTTGCTGGCTGTTCCAACTTGCCGTACTACTGCGCCTATTCCTTGGACATTAGCCGCTACTAACGCTCTCCTGAACTCAAACACAGATATTGATATATTAGCAAATGAATGAAAATACTGTCAGAATGTTTGAAAAGTGTCAAAATAGTTTTATTATATTTTTATATAGTGTAATTGGCTTCGGCCGTTCTATTTAAAATAAATCTATACTTATATTATTAATATTATAAAGCTGAAGAGTTTGTTTGTTTGATTGATTGAACGCGCTAATCTCAGGAACTCCTGGTCCGAATTAAAAAAATCTTTTTGTGTTGGATAGCCTATTTATCGAGGAAGGCTATAGGCTATATAACATTACGCTATAACCAAGAAGAGCGGAGCAGTAATGAAAAATGTTGCAAAAACGGGGAAAACCGCACGGGTAGGCGATTCGACGCGACGGGAAGGGTCGGGGGAACAAAAAATTTAACGCGGACGAAGTCACGGGCAAAAGCTAGTAAATAATTAAATAGCTGACTTTGATAGCCAACTGTGATATATGTGAATAAATGTCCGTCCACGTAGTATCGTTGGAGTGTGATAGTGGTACGCCTGGTCGGGTCTACGTGTGCAGAACCGACCTTCTGTCCTGCTGTCTACGTATTTGTACTGCCAACATTATCCGTAATTAGTGTGTTCTTAGGTTTGCACTTAATTATAACTTAGTATATCTTGCGCTGTCGGGATTGGTTGGATCTCTCGATACCAACATTGAAAGCTTTTGTAACTATTATGGTCTGAATGAAACGAGGATCGTTTTGGGAAATACATAAGGTTGGACTGTGTTATCTGAAAACAAATTATTTCAGGCTTGTTTAGTAGTATTCAAAATGTTTGAAGTTATTTGTATGTGTCTTATTTCTCAGCAGATATGTATATGAAGTAACTATTTTAATTAAAAAAATTACGAAAATATTATTCGACAATCAGTAATTCTGCTAATTGTAGTTACTACTAGAGATTCAATAAGTACAGACGCCAACACATCAAGCTACTACAATCTGTCAGATTTCTTTGATAGATTTTCGACTTTATTTCTAGAGCATTAGGTTCAAGGTTCATTGGGAAAAATTGACAGTTTCGGGTAGCTTGACCTGGTGGCGTCTGTACATACTTAATGAAATACGTACATTTATTGACTTGAACAACCTCCGGTCTACAGAACGTAATCCTTTGACATTATGTCAATAATCCCAGGTAGTCATCGTAAGACCTAAACAAACCAGTTAATGCGAAGCTAAACAAAAGAACTTTAAACTAAATTATTCTGCGATGCAATTAACAAAACAGTACCCAGACGTAGCAGTCAGAATTAAATGGTAATGTATTTGTAGAGTCGTCGCTACATCGCTCTACATCGCTGTATATCGCTCTACGTAGAGCGGTAGAGCGCCTGGAGAACATCCGGCTTACTGAGACTCTACTGAGGACCCAACACTTGCACTTTGTTCTGCAGGAATAAGTGAATCTTGTATTTATATAGTGTTGGTACATATAAGAACATCAGTAAAGCTGTTGGATAGCGGTTTAAATTAATTGTTTTTCAGGATTTTTTATAAAACACTGAAAGCAAAGGATAATTAATAAGATCGTTAAGGCTCGTTCAGACTAGCGCGATGCGACGGTTGCGCGCGAATCGACGTATATCCGTAGAACAATTTCTATGAAAACGCGCGCTACCGTTCACACAGGGGCGACTTGTCGCGCCGCGTCACGGTCTTACAAATTGTTCTATGGATATAAATCGCCGATTAGCGCACGACGTCGCGTCGCGCCAGTATGCACGAGCCTTTGTTCCATGCCCATATACGGCTTTGCTGGTTTTTAGGTCTAGCATTTATAAATGCTAGAAGTGAAAACCAACAACTTTTTTGTAACAATGTTAAAGTTTTATAATGTTGGCGCTATTAAGATTGCTATCGACTCGCTAAGAAGACTCGTCATACTCGTTAACGACAGTTGGACAAAGATAAATGACCCGTGGCCTATATGCTAGAAAACACTGAACTTTTCTTGAACACGCCTGATTAAGCCCTCCAATATTCAGTAACGTTTAAAAACAACCTCAAATAACTAGTAAACAATTACGACTACGAATGGTAATAAGCAGAGATCCAACATGCAGATCACCTGCATTTTCATATCGTTAATAATGAACGTTGGAGCGGCATGGCCGCCGGCTGCCAGCTCCTAGTTTCCATTGTAAATGAAGATATTTGCTTACAGGAGTAAGCTGATCAAATTAAAGGGACTATCCAATATTATTCATGTTTGTATTGGACCAAAGTGGACGAATTGGGGTGAGGTCTATCCGCTACAGAATTTTGCTCAGTATAGTTATGGATTCATACAAATTGGGTTGTGTAAACAAATGTTTCTGAGAAGTCACTACAGGAAATCACACTGATTTTTTTTGGAATAGGCCAGTAAGACAAGTAGCCGATGAAAAATTAATTTAAATTTCGAATTAGGAATCTACATGTCATTTATTTTTACAAATTGGCGGCAGTTTAAGAAGTGTCTGTCGTGCGTCGAATATTCGAATTGGATTTAAAAAGAGACTTTCGTAACGATCTCACTCAACAACAAGCAGAGAAAACTAAGTGTAGAACCACAGGGAGTTAGGACACATTGAATTTACGGAACATTCACAATCAGTTAACAGATTTATATCGGCGCGAAAACAAAGTCCCAAAGTTACTTATTTTAAACAAAACCAAATAAGCTTAACGACCCAAACAGCGGCGCGTCCCACTCACCCACTTCCAAGTCTATTCAAAATAATCAAATGGCGGAAATCTTCGAGCTCTATTGAACAGCACGTTTCCAATAAACGACTGGCAACTCGAAACTGTTACCGCTGCTAATTTGCGGGAACCTACAGGTTACCACCAGGCAACTCACAAACAAAGAGGAGCCGGGAAGCAATTATATAGCGTAATGACTTTTATGTCTATTTTCAATAGCTTGTGTGTCAGACTTGTAATTTGTGTGCCGAAGAATGTGGAGGGCGAAATATTCGTGAAAATTGGGAAGTGTATATTTTCCCAATTTATTAACTGGATAGAGTTTTGTGAAAGGTCATCGTTCTTTTGAATGGGGCATTCTAGGTCGGTTAATTGAGAGCAATGTACTTTAAATAAATATGCTAATCGCTAGCAGTTCTTTGACACTGTAAACACAGACAGCGATGTTGAAAGATATGGATTTCCAGTTGTAGCCAACCCAGCATTGTATGGGCTTTACGTACAATGAACAGTCTGCTTATATAGGAAATGTATAGCTTGATATATCGCTGTGCGTACACAGTGAAAGGGCATTATTATCGCAGATTTTTATAATAAATGCGGCACGAACTTGTAAATTTTTAAAGTTTTTTTTAAACCAACAATTGACAATTGAGAGAATTTACCATAATGAGATAGGTATTTTATTGTAATTTCCATATTCAGTAAAGGCAAGCTAATTATGTACCGACATACATATGTATTTGAGCAGATCCTTTAATCCTAGCTTCTGATAAAATAATTTACATTACACTCGCTTCCGGCGGTAGGCACAGAACAGAGACATGCGAAGATCCAGTCTTCGCAATATAGATAACAAACCCAGATAATGAAACCGCAAGCTAAATAAGAACTCGGTTCATAAAAGCTCTGAAGCAGGATATAATAAATTATTTAAAAAATCTGATCGCCTTCAAGTGATTTTGAAGAGCATCAGATTTTATTTATGATGACAGCTGATGTCTGTAGTAAACTTGGGGTTAATGATTCTCAGAGACACTTCACAGTACGCATTTTATTATCACACTATTCAAACGTAATGGCGACGAATGCCGTAAAGAAAATGCTGGCGATATCTTGGGCACACTTTTCACATGCCATTAGTGCCCCGCGGTCCTTCTGAACGTCCGTCGTTCAGTGTAGGTGAACATGTTGGCCACGTCAAAGGAAAAGTTATTATAAAAATCGCAGCACGTAAAGCTGGCTAAGGTATTTCTTGGCACCCACCCTTTTTTCCACCGATATTTATACACTTTGTTTACAGTAGAGAATAGACAAATTGTTTTAGAAAAGGTCACTATCCAAATAAAGCTTTGCTCAAATAAGAAAATAACATTAGAGTGCTATATTTTTTCCAACCGCCTGGTATTCAGGGAATTCGCAGATATAAATTAATTTTCTGCTTTCTTTTCTACTTAATGAGAATTTTTCTTGGAGAGTCTTATGTCCAACAGTGGACTCATATCTAAAACCTTTGTAGAACATGAAAATTTCTCAGTAATATATCTACGTCGTGAGTTGTGTGGATCTTCCGTCTTTATAGTCTCTCACGACGCCCCTGGGAAGACACGAGGCAATGTATTCAGAACCTACAGGACTTATTTATGTGTCGTTTACTTAAGAACTCTATGGTCTCGCACTCCGTGTACGAGATCACCAAAAAGATAATCTGAAATAACTAAATAAGGCTGAATAAGTTAGCATTAAAATGAGGCACTTCTTCTGGGATCGACAGCTCCATCGTAGATTTCATTCATCGCTTTCCATCAGACGAGATCGAGCTCAAGAGCATTCTCCATATTTGTAATTTTTTAATTATTTAAATAAAAGGGCAGTTCTTTGACCTACACTCTTCTTTATTACTTACAGACGCCTTCGTAAGGATTGAGATACATTCAAAGTGCGAACTAAATAAAACAAATTATTTATTTGCCGACATTAACATAGTTCTAGAAAATGCCACTAGATGGCGTTATTAAACGACCAGCTCTCGACCGCGCGGAAGTTTTTTAATAAAAGCTCGTCTCAGCGGTTATAGTTGAACGTTTTGCTTCAAAATAACGAACACAGAGAACACCTGTCGTTTACGAACGCAGACTATTTCCCTTATATCTGTACATTACATTTTAGCGTCGCCCGGGAATCGAACTTTGGTCCGTCGTAAAATTTAAGGGTTTGACGTAACCCGGTTAAATCATTTTTATGATGGTAAGAATATTTTCCTTTTTGTAAGAATGTTGGTGTTGATGTAGTTTTGGAGTACGCTACGTAAGGATGGGAAGATCGATAAGGCTATTTTTTTTTTTTATATGTTTTCCTTTTTTTAATACTAATAATAATATCTTAGGACAACCGTTTTTTGATCCCAAACTAGGCAGAGCGTGTACTATGGTAACCAGATAACTGATAAATATACTTATACATTTCTAAATGCATACTTTTTATAGATAAATTACACCTAGACACAGAACAAATGATTGTGATCATCACACAAAGATCTGTCCTGGGTGGGAATCGAACCCACGACCTCCGTTTTAGCAGTCAGGGTCACTAACCACTTAGTCAAATTAATACAGGTATACATTATTGAATGGAGCAGTGATGGGCGTTTGGTAGCGGCCCCGACTAGTTGTAGTCGGTGGCGGTAGGTCGTGAGTTCCAACTCAGGTTCATTCATTCATTCATTTATTTATTCATAACAATTAACAATTGTGTTGAACATTACATTAATTAAATAAAATTATCACATGCACAAAACAATACATTAAAAAGCCTAATTAAAGTTAAAAAGAAATGTGTGAGTCAAATTAATTAAATTAATAAAAAAAAATAAAAAAATGTTAACAAATAAATACAATGTCAAATTAATGTCCGATATTATTTAAAATTCAATGTCAAAAAAAAAAAATATAATAATAAAGGAGTTAGTTGATAGTTAAATCAGAATATAATTTAGTATACAGATTGTTCACTGTTATTATAGGCCATTTTTATCATTTGACATGTATTCTGATACTGAGTAGAAACATTTTTCCAACAAGAAGGCTTTTAATTTAGTTTTAAATGAGTCAGAGCAATAAATGAATAATTTTAATTCAGTTGGTAACCTATTAAATAACTCAACTGCTTGGTATCTGGAACAATGCTTAACTATGTTAAAATTTGGTGCATTTTTGTGTTTGAATTCTTTCCTTCTTGTGCTTTCTCTTATATGACGTTCCTCTTGCGTTTCATACTCATGAATATACTTTGCAAAGTGATTTAGGATTACTAATATATATAAACTTGGTACAGTTAAAATTTCTAATTCTTTAAAGTGCTCTTTACATGAGTCTCTTTGAGAGATCCTAACTATGGTCCTTATGGCACGTTTCTGTAAAATAAACGCTTTCCGACAGTTATAACAATAGCTATTTCCCCAAAGCATTATGCTGTATCTTAACCTAGATTCTACCAGTGCATAATATATAGCCTTTAATTGCTTTAAATCCAACATATCTCTTAGGCTCCTTAGTGCATAGCATGCTGATGAAATTGATGAGTCAATAGCAGCTAGCTCCTGTTTCCAATTTAAATACACATCTATGTATATCCCTAAAAATTTGACTTTGTCCACTAATTCAATTTTGTTTCCTTTAATTTGTACATCTAAATTGTCATTTTGGCGAGTTGTTGTTTTAAATAAAATGATGTTAGTTTTACTCGTGTTTAGCAAAAGGTTGTTGGCTGTAAACCAATCACAGAGATTTTGCAGGCTTTTATTTACATTTTTGGTCAATTCTTTTAAGTCATTCGCCCCAATTATTATATTAGTATCATCTGCAAAGACAACAAGTTTTACATCAGGCTGAACATAATGCATAAAGTTAAGCAAGTCGTTTGTAAATAATATAAACAGAATTGGTCCTAAAATTGAGCCTTGGGGCACACCACGTTTTATATTAGTAATTTTAGAGGTGTATATGACTTCATGATTACTTTCATCGATGCTTTTAACTTCTACAAACATCCGTCTATTTTGTAAGTAGGATTTTAAAAGTTTTAGGGACTTGCCTCTGATACCATAAAATTCAAGTTTAGTTAGTAGTAATTCATAATCAATTGTATCAAACGCGGAACTAAGGTCTATGAATAGGCCTGCCACTTTCATTTTGTTATTTAATTTTTCAATTATGTCATTTATAAGTGTGTCTATAGCATCTGCACAACCGACACCTTTCTGATACCCAAATTGTCTTAAATTAATTATTTTGTTTACATTTAAGTGTACCATCAGTCTCGTTTTAATGATTTTTTCAAATACTTTTGACAAGGTCGGCAAAAGAGATATGGGTCGGTAATTTTTCGGATCAGTCTTACTACCTTTTTTGAATATGGGTACTACTTTAGCCAGTTTTAACTGGTCTGGAAAGACGGACTCTTCGAAACATTTATTAAAAAAGTCAGAAAGAGGGAAAGCCAAAGAGTCTATATTCTCCTTCAAAATCGATATCGGTAAATCATCATAACCACATGATTTTTTATTGGCCATTTTACTAACAATCTTTGTAATTTCAAAAGGTGTAGTTTTATAGAAGGTTAGATCACTTTCAACTCTTTTTGTGCTATCTGATAGAAAAGTCATTGCCTTTTCTTTTTCGTTGTTAGCGAGTGACGATTTGAACACAAACCTGTCAATGAATTGATTTGCGACCTGCTGGGGGTCAGTTATTACTGTATTGTTCACTATTAGGGTTAAATTTCTACAATTCCTATTTGTTGTTTTATTTGTACATTCATTAACCAGTTTCCACGTCTGTTTTACTATATTTTTAGCGGTATTTAAATGATTCATTATGGATTTTTTCTTGGTTTGCTGAATAACTCTTCTGTAAATTCGAACATAGTTGTTTTTATACTTTTTTAGGCTGGCATTATTTACTGTACCTGAGCATAGTACTCTCTTCATTTTACTTGAAACTTTAACCCCTTTAGTAATCCATTGTATTGATGTGTTTTTATAGGGCTTTATCCTAATTGATTTCTTTCGGTAACAATCTTGAAATGCAATACCAAGACAGCTTATAAAACAATTTATTCCCATATTTATCCAATTTTTATTATCAATACATTTTTTGAAAGCAATGCTATTTTTATGATTAAATATTCTTTTTTTTATTATTATATTTTGATTAGACTTTTTCGATTTCGTATTTATTTTTTCAAGAACTGCATTGCAGAAAAGTCCACCATGACCATCTGCCAAGCCATTGTGATCAACAAAATACTGATCTATGTCCTCATCCGCAAGATTTGTAATGATGTTGTCTAAACATGAATTAGCATTGTTCCGTATAAAAGTAGGAATATTTATAAGGTATCGAAAATTATAACAAGTCAATATGCTTAAAAATTCAGCATGCTTCTTACTGTCAACAAGTACATCAATATTAAAGTCACCACATATAATACATTTCTTGTTAATAAAATGTTCTAACAATTTTTCTAAACTAGTTATAAAACTTTCAAAATTTTTGTCATAAGGACTTCTATAACAACAACAAAGGTTTAACCCTGTCTCAAGATCTCTAACCCCACATATTTCGAAACTATCAGATCTATACATTTTTTTTACAAAATCAATATTTTCACTTTCTTTATCTATATGGGCTAAAACAAGAGTACCTCCCCTTCTTTTGTTCGATCTTGTGTTGTATGACACTAAATTATAATTGGAAAAGTTAAATACTTGAGCAGACTGTTGATTTAAGAAATGTTCTGTTATACACAGGTAGTCCAACTGAAAACCCGTGGTTGCAATGTATAATTCGAGTTCATTTTTTTTATTACTTATTCCACATACATTTTGATGGAAAATCCTTAAACAGCTGGTTTTCTGCATCGAAGTACTTTTACAGACTGAATTTGATTTATTATTCACGAAAAAGATCAGTGTCATTAATAACTGTGCTATAATTACATACTTTGGATGAAAGTTGCTCTGTGCACAATTTATTAAAGTAATAAGGAATTGTACCAGGCCTTAACCCACACTTCTCGCTATCTTCATATGCTTGCGACATACTAAAATTATTAGAACTAGAATGTTCATGAGCTGCTTTAAATAGCTGCAAATAGTTTTTCAAGTTAGCGAAAACATTTTTTATTGCTATATTATTAACTTTGCCGGTATACTTATAAAACATTTTATAGGAATATTCTAGCTGTTTGTTAGTGTCAAAAGTGTATGCAAATTTAAAATTCTTATTACTTAGGTACAAAAGTCGATTAAAAGCTTCTATTCTGGTATTAAACAAACTAGTATTCCATTTTAATTTAAAAGTAGGACAACATACAATAATATTCGTATGCAATATCTTTTCGAGTTTACATTTTATATGATCTACTAATTCTGCATAATTTTTGGAGACTAAAAAGTCTTGTTCACCTAAGAAGATTATACAATAGTCATTAAGAGTGTAATTTACAAGTTTTGAGTCTAATGATGCAAAGAGTTCCGTAATACCCGCTTTAGGCATACAAAAGTGACATATTTTGTCATTCGGAAAGGTGTTTTCGGCAATACCTAATATGGCATTAACATTATTATCACTTATTATACATAACTTATTTAGGTCTTTGTTCATTTGTTTCTTGTCAAGGTTTACTTGGACATCAGATAAGGATACTAGGGTTTCTGAAGTTCTGTCATAGTCTACCTTTCTTGAAGATTCATCAAAATGATCTGAGTCCAATATAATGTTTGAGCTTTCAATACAGTTCTTTTCACTGTGGCATTCTTGGCCTAAGGATACCACAGGTAGATTGTCCGTAATAGAACGTCTATTTTTTTTTCTTCGTACAGACAATAACTTTTGTCTTTGCGACTTTATAGGACTAGTACTAATATCCTTCAAAGCATTAATATAAACTTGCTGTCGCAATACTGTTTCTTTAAGTTCGTTGTTTTCGCATATCACCTTGTCTAATTCACTTTGTGTTATTTCAAATTGTTCTTTTAACTGTGATATTTCTACCTTCATTTCTTCTAATTCGTTTCTGCTTATACCCGTTGATAGATCAAGACTTCTTGTACTTATGTCCGAATTTGTTTTGTCCAATGATGAGGAGTCATGACTCAACGAATCTATTGACTTTGATCTAAACAACTGCTTACGTTGTCGGAAAGTTACGTTTTGGTTAATTTCTGTTGACATGTCAGAAAAATACCAAATAACTTACAAAAAGAGTTTACGATTTGTGGGGATCGAACTCGAGCTACGCCGTTGTCAGGTGTAGCTATGTTAATGCCGGAACTATTTGTACAGTTAAGTAAGACAGTGTAATTGTGATTCTGAATGTAAATAAGAAATTTTTAAATTAGCTAGTGGCAGTTAAATATGATTCATGCATGGAATTTTTTGCAGTTTCTGTTCACTTGGTTTTAGAAAAATAACACTTGTTCACTTATTTGGAATTGTTCTTCTACTATGAAATGTTGATTAAACAGATTGTTATAGTTCATTTGTGTTGTTTTTGTTTAATATGCACTGTGTTCACATTTCTTCTTATTGTTTATCACTCTTTTCATTTCACTGTTTTTAGTTTTATACGTCGTCAGTTTTTGATGAAATAATATGCTCAGTTATAGTATACACTTAAATTAACACTTTAGTACTCAGGAAAACATCAAAAACAGTAACATAACTATTTTTACTATTTTTATTTTACGGAACTTCGCAGGGATCGAACTCACGACACGAAGATGTGAAGGACGTTGAAGGTAGGCACTTTGGGCTTGCGGGTGGCGAGCAATGGGTAGCTCGCCGCCCGGTAAGGACCAGGCCCGTGTCGACGGCGCGTAATGTTCCAGACGCGCCTGAATTTAGTCAGTAAAACTCTGACATGCCTTTCCGCTCCACACAGAGCGGGAAACGTCATTTGATGGTTTCCCACCCACAAAAAAGGCTCATCACCACTGCTCTCAAAACGGTGAAGGAAAACATCGTGAGGAAACAAGTATGCCCTGGCCCCAAAAAAAAAATCTGAAGACATGTGACGGCCACCAACCCTCAATGGGCTTTGTGATGAATTCCACTCCTGGTCACTGACAGGAGGCGTACGTCCCAGTAGGGGGAACGTTATAGACTGAATATGATGTATAATTAATAAATATCAATCAAATAGCTGGCTATTTGATTGATATTTATTAATTTTGGTTAATTTAAGGTTGCTAGTGAGACCGCTAGCGACCGCAAAACCAGCTGATTAGTTGGACATAGCTAACATGTGGTTTTATGTCCACCCGGCCCACTTCCGAACCACAGCCGGCTCTAACCAATATTAATGTATTTCTAACAAAATTGTCACAACATTGCCCGAACAATATCTAAGATCTTAATACTACTAACTTACCTGGGCTTAATGTAAACCTCGGATAACGGAACATAAAGGCCCAGGGACACAACACAGACCCGGGATCCCGGAGATATTAAAAATTCGACCAGAAACAAAAGCGGCCATAATTTAGCAGTAAGCCGCTGTCGGCACCTAAATAAGTATCAACTTTAATACTAGCGCCGGGCCCGTGGTGCACGGATTAACGTTGCATTGATTAAAGGATTTGTGAGTGCAAGGGTCGCTGCGATGTGTAGGAGGCGGTTTTCGAGGACGTTAGTGAACGAAATATCAGTTTCATACGTGTTGAGGAGACTTTGATTTATCTGGCTTTCCCAACTGACCTCCACGAATGTTTCAGTTAATGGCGAAAGTACAAAAACCTTATTAGTAATTATATTTTCAAGCTGTTTGGTGCTGAAACGATCAGGCGAGTACGAGTGCTCGGGGTAAAAATCTATGGAAATCTCAACATAGCTGGTTGACACTTCCCGTGACCCAAGGGCTGGTTTTTACCTTGGCCAGAAGCTAAGCATTGCCATACAACGTGGTAACGCCGCCAGTCTCTTGGGTACATTACCAGTCTACAGCGAAAAGATTTAGCAGAAAAAATGGTACAGAGATGATGCTTATTTCTAAAGAAATCTCTTTTAGTATACCTACGATAGAAGAGAAGATAAAGAGATGTAGACAGATTGTGCAAGAGTACTAGAGAGAAGACAGTTTTAGTTAAGTTATCATAAAATTATGTTATTTTTTAATTGGTTAATGCTTACTGAAAATAAAGTATGGCATAATTATTAAACATATCATAACATGATGCTTGTGGTCCCCGAGAGGTTAAGCAGATAGAGGTGCACTCACATTTCGCCAGTTATGTTAAAGTCCCATGTACTGGGATGCGAGCCTATTGGCAGAAAGAGATAAAAAGAAATCAACTGATATATTTAGATAATTGAAAATAGTAGAAAGTTGCTCGCAGAGATAACAACGGCCAAATTAGGTTTTTTGAGGAATAGGTAATTATAGTACCGTGTGGTGCCGGAGTACCGTGTGGTGCCGGACGTAAAGAATAACACCACCCCATTTCTTCCCGTGGGTGTCGTAAAAGGTGACTAAGGGACTTACTAGACAATGGGCAGCAGCGTTCTCTATGCATTTTACCACAATACTGCGATCGCCAACCCGCCTGCCAAGCGTGGCGATTATGGCAAAGCCCCCCAAATTGGGGGAGGCCTAAGTCCAGTAGTGGACGTCTTACGGCTGAAATGATGATGATGAATGATGAGGTAATTATCATAACAACAAAATACGGCTTTTATTCACACGACGATTCCTATATCAGTACACATTCACATACATATGCTGTTATGGTTTGTTTCTTTGTATTTTTATTAAAATACAATCTTCTGTTTTATTTCATTGTTTCTTGTTGACAGTCAAGTGACATGGATTGTTAATGAATATATTAAAAGCTTTATTATTATTACATGAAAGTAATTGACGCCAATACTTGTTTTGACAGGTACAGCTGTAATGACACATAAAAAAACCGGCCAAGTGCGAGTCCGACTCGCGCACCGAGGGTTCCGTACAAACCTGCAGGTATTCTCGGTTTAAAAATAAATGCTTTTTTTTTAATTTTTATATTTCAGTTGATTGAATGTAAGGTAAATTGCGGTTTACGATTTATGACGTTTTAAAAAAAAACTACTCACTCGATCTCGTTCAAACCAATTTTCGGTGGTAGTTTACATGGTAATGTACATCATATTTTTTTTTTAGTTTTATCATTCTCTTATTTTAGAAGTTACGGGGGGGGGACACACATTTTACCACTTTGGAAGTGTCTCTCGCGCAAACTATTCAGTTTAGAAAAAAATGATATTAGAAACCTCATTACCATTTTTTAAGACCTATTCATAGATACCCCACACGTATGGGTTTGATGAAAAAAACCATTTTTGAGTTTCAGTTCTATGTATGGGGAACCCCAAAATTTATTGTTTTTTTTCTATTTTAGTGTTAAAATCTTAATGCGGTTCACAGAATACATCTACTTACCAAGTTTCAACAGCATAGCTCTTATAGTTTCTGAAAAAAGTGGCTGTGACATACGGACGGACGGACAGACAGACAGACAGACAGACAGACATGACGAATCTATAAGGGTTCCGTTTTTTGCCATTTGGCAGCGGAATCCTAAAAATAATGTGTCTTACAGTGAAATAAAACCACTTACACCTATGATTTCGTTACCAAAACTAGATTTGAAAGGTTTATTGAATAACTGAACGAGCGCTAACCTTAGATCCAAATCAGATTATAATCTAAACTTCTTTTCTGTACATAACGAAATGCGATGGCTTTCTGGGAAGTTTAAATTGGATAAAATTGGAGCCGTGCAGTTTTGGAGTCTGAGCAGACTGTTAGCTTAGACATCATTCTAAGTTCGAGCTGAGTCTGGGGAGTGACTTATTGCTGAGTAGAAACGAAGACGGCTGGATTACGTTAGAGTATAATAATTGTGGCAGGTAAAAGTAACTCATAGCATTCAATCAATTTTTTATCGTGATCGTCAAAATTCTGTGCTCAAAATAATCCATAGCCAATTTGTTATTCACTGGCTATGTGGGCCTGATTCTCATCTTATTCTTCTTCGAATACATTTTTTTTTTTCGAAAACACTCTTATGACGTTATTTGTTGGACAAGACAATTATTTATTTACTTATTTAAACTCCTCGCACGCAAAAAGGTACAAAGGCGGAATGTGTAATGTCTTGGCCATTCTCTACCAGTATTCTCTACTACCATTGGTTGACCAAAGGCGGAGAACAGATTAAACATCCGGTCAAAAAAAAAAAATTAAAATCTGACACTTAAAAATTACAATCTGACACACAGCCTGTTTATTAGACACATTCAATTTATTTTCAGTATCTACCAGTACCTACAACGTGTATTTCTGATCTGAGAAAAATCTCCTTCTGCTTTTAAATCGAACCTATACACTTGTTGAACTTTCATTTAAAGCCAACCAAATGCTTAATGTTGTTTTAGTGAGGTGTTGAGTCCACGTGGAGCTATCAAGTAGCTACCAATCTGCGTGGCCTACGTTTTGAGCTGAGTCTTGTTTAGCATTCTGTCCACGACAGGTGGTCTAAGTTAGTACGCTGTTGACCCACTTGGGAGCAGCGTGCTGTGATGCAGCTCCATTGTTTACGGGTTTTACGTCTGGCATCACTATGAAACAAATTGTCCATTAAGATTTTTGGACTATACTTCCATTACTATTACTGGTCCCTTAGGACCAAAAACTTTACCACAACTTTAATGAGCAACTCCTTCATACACTTAATGACGGATCGTAAACCGCCTAACAAGAAAGAAAATCAGATTTAAAATTATTTTATCACCATTTAGCTTTATCAAATCCCTCTCAGCACAGAGCAGCACAAAACTGACAAACAAAGGCTCCGGGGCGCCGGAAGCGGACAATGGACACGTACACTTCCGGTAGCACGTTGCACTCCACGGATCCAGTTATCTCACTTGAGATACGGCTCTATTTGCCAAAGATATTGTTCTATTTGCGAGCACCCGATTGTTAATTGTTCGCAAATATTTGCCGGGATGAGCGAGGAAATTGCAGGATATATTTTTGGTCTTTAAAGTCGAGTCGTGTCGGGTTCGACTCAACTTTTCGCGTTGAGAAAAGAAAATAACAAGTAGATAAGGGTTGACAAAGATGACAAAAGTATTATTTTATCGTTTTGTGGTTTGACAAAATATACTATATAAATTAGCAAATACTCCTTCATACAAACGTCAGTTGAGTTACTGCTCCTTGTGCTTATCTTCATCCGAGAAAGTATAACCATCATACTGAGCATCTGACATCCTACAATAAAAGCATCTATATTTCCGTTTCCAGTTGTACGTAGTTATGCAAAAAGGATCCAATCCACAACTTGGTCAAGAATGAGTTAAGTGCACCAAATTGATCCAAATTATACATACTACGAGTCAGTAAAAACGACCTAGCTAAAAATAGCTTTAATTTCGTGTAATTTTATTTTTAAAACCAATGGTATGGCACTTCTTAATTTTTTTTTTCAGTGTAAACTATTTAAACTTTCTGGTTCTTAACTAGTATTTGTACCAGAATATGTTAATATACCATTACTAATAAAAAACGTGTTAATATTCCACAGACAATTTTTTTTTTAAGTAATGAAAAAAATACCTCTTGAACTTAAAAGGTCAATAATTCAAAATTAACTGAATGTAGATTGGATCCTTTTTGCATAACTACATCCAGTTCTATATTTCCTCCATATTAGTATCAAATCACTATTTCCCAAAACGTATCAGCTGCGGTATCACATCGACAGCCATTGTTCTGTTTTGTCTTCTCATGCAAACCAGGCAGGTAGCCAAGCTGATACATGTTATCAAACTGAGGTGCAATTTGACAGCTTTGTTTTAGGTCCATTGATATTTTGGAGGTGTGATTTGAGTAGTATACCCTGGGGAGAAAGCAGTTTATGTTAATCTGTATAGTGTATGTTTTTTATTGCTATTGTTTTATAGGGTGTGTTTTAATAGAATTTTATGGATATTTTAAAAGCAGATGACATATTTTTTCATTCGTTTCTACCCTTCAAAGCTGCAAACTGGTGTAGCAGCCCCGTCAGCGTATTTACGATATTTAAGGTTTAATGGAACAACATTTGCCATCTTTTATAGAAGTCGGTATCGTTAATGGACTGTTAACAGAAATGCAATTCAATTCCAACTGCAATATTTAGTTTCCAAGCTTTTAGACAAGTTCGTAGAGAATTTAGAAGTTTATACGTGAGATCCTAATGCAACAGTACGCGGTGACGAGTCGGGTCGAGTTAACTACGATTGTTTGCTGCAACTTACACGCCTGGAGGCCGCTGAAGACAACCTTTATTTACACCAACTTTTCTCTACTTTAAAACCCATTGCATTCTGTACCTCTATACAATTTAGAAAGTTATATGAAGTAGTTGTATGAGTTATGTGTTAGTGTACTGTGACGCGTGAAATTCCTTCGTCGATTGAATATATATGGGGATCTTTTTGAATAATGGAGAGTAATTTGTTCATTAAGCACAAAATCCCCATTAGTTCATCCGCCTGAAGTTTGTGAATTTGAAACAGTTGTTTTGGAACCCTTTTTGGTAATGCCTTAATGTTAGATAGAGTGGAGATTATATTATGTCTGGCGGGGTAAAATACGATTAATTAATTAATTTGACTTCACATAAATGTTTGCTTTACAACTGACCTTAAAAATACTCTTACTAACCTCGATAGACTAGTAAGTCAGATAAATAGTGTAAAGTAACAAGGACAGGCGCAACAAGTGACACAGAAACTCACATTTGTCACGGAGCAAATAAACTAAGGTGACGTTAGAGTCCGACTGAGTTTATAACAACTATTCGTCTCGGTCCAGCCCCAGACAATAGCGGAACAGGGATGGATCACAAGCTTTGAACAAGTTCTAACGAAACTATTCAATATTATTTAGCTAGGGTATAGAAATATGATTACTACTTGTAATGCTGTGTAAGGATTGTAAGTTGTGACGTTTTGTTTCATCTTTATAAAATTCATGACGAATTTTGGAAATAGGTAGGTATGACTAGACCGGAAGGCATTTTCCGAAAAGTTGTGTATTTCACGGAAAATAGAGGAATTCCTAATCTCTGCAGCGTCGAGCTCACCCATTACTTAGTGGCCACAAAGGACTCTTACGCCAAACCCCTGGTCCTATCTCCAAAATCAGTTCTGAAATATGCATCCCGCAGCATCCCTGCTCCGTCCCTGTACGTTATTCAATACACGGCACAATATACGAGGGTACCTACGTGAGCTCATGAAATTGTGCCTTTTATAAATGCATCTCGGCAACTTTTGTTGCCAGGATGATTTACCTGGGTGCCTACGTGTTTATGTGGAGTTACTGACATTGTCCACATAGGTACTTATCTTGTATTATCACCTTTTTTATGACCATTTGTTTTTGTTGTGAACTGCTGGTGCTTATTAAACGGGCAACTCTGTTATCGTCTTGCGTCAATATTTTATGTTAATGTAAATGAACCTGTGATATTTATTGTCCTTGTTAAAGTGTATATTTAAAGATAAATGTTTCTGTTTCTGCTCTGAAACAACAAAGTAACGCCATCTACCGTCAATCACCACAGCCTTTCCAATAAGAGCTGCGAGTAATTCAGGCTCAGGCCCAGGCTCGGGTAATCACTCGCGGGTATTGACGCCCGACCGGAAATGAGCTGGCGCTACGTCACACGTCGACGTCACTTCCGCTCCGACGCACGCGCCATTATCCGCACCGCGTTACATTCGATGCGGCTGCAACGTTAATTCTTGTCTGTGATTGATCGGCGCTGCTTTTGTCTGCATTTGTTTATTAGGGTATTATCTGGTGATTTAATATCGTGCTTTGTGAGGGTTTATTTATAGTAAGTGCCTGCTTATTTCGGAGATTCGTATCCAAGAACCAGCAGACATGGTCAATGGGCACGAATGTTTTGCTGTTGATAATTTTCCTACTAGGAAACAAATGATGATGACAGAGGATTTAAATCAGCTGATACAAATGATCTGTGAAATAAGCTGAACAAAGAACAAAAACGTTCTTGAAATTTTAAACTGCACTGCAAATTACAGTGCATTTAAATTAAGAGTAATTCCATTTTAAAGGAAAATTTCCACAACAAACTATAGCTAATATAGCCATATCTCCATAATGCACGTCCTTGATCAGCGAGCGTGACGCTAAATAATAACAGATGCAATCATAGCAAATTAGCGTGATTGTATGATAGCGCTCATCACGTTATGCTTACTGCGCGTTGATAGGAACCATGCGCATAAGCAGCACAAGCAGTGTCGGGGTTTCCCGTGAGACAGTGGGATAGGGCCGAAGAAAATTATAGAGGGATATATTTTCATCGGCCATTTATTCCATTTTTTTTACAAAAATTATTATTTTTCTAACCTATTTGGAACTTTAGGGGTTCAGAATTGTCGTGATAGGAATAGGACCGAACACTAGATATATCATCCAAAATACTGAGGCATGTTATCAAGTAGACCATCATCATTATCAGCCTTGTTTTACCCACTGCTGGGTTCAGACCTCCTCCATTTTTGTGTCATGCTTCCCTGGTATGTGGTAATAACATAACATCACGGCTTGTTTCGCTGAAGGGTTGGGCAGAGGTGTACCTATAGTACACCCACATTTCGCCTGTTATGTTTAAGTCCCATGTAATAGGGGGCGAGCCTATTGCCATCAACCGGGCACAAATCTCTCAATGATAGTAAACAATAAGTACATTTAAATTGCTTATTGATAACAATTTTTATTGAATATCTGTCTTTAATCTTGGTAGGAAAAGATGTAATGTAAAAGAAATTTGTCAAAATTTTATTTTTTGCAATAGAACAAAGAAGATGCTATTATGCTCTGTGATACAATATTACATTAAGAAATGTGGTACCAATATAACCATTTAACATCATAAAAGTTAATTTTACTAGGAAAAGTAACTCCCCGCAATATAAATAGCAAATCTTACAACAATGGGAACAGGAAGCGAATCTCATCCGTGTCATCAGTACACGTGAACGGAAACTGGGTGCTGTATCAATTACCGATGGATGTCGCGATAAATACGATGAGTATCGTGGAGCCAGCAAACAGGTTGCGTGACCGTGAAATGTTGGTCCTTAAGTACATTGTGTTCTGATGGATAGAATTAGAATCAGTCATATTATAAAACCATAAACTTAATATAATAATGATTATGTTGACTCTCAGTAGATACTTATAGTATTAAAAACTCTTCGGACAAGGTTTGCGTCATCTATTTGCTACACCTTGATTCTTTCATAGTCTACTTGTATGTGTGGAAACCTGTTTTTTCTTTGTTTCAAATGATTAGCAAACTGTTAGTACATTGGTATTTTATTTGTAAACTAACAGAGATGTGTCTATGGTACCCATTTTGACGACCACCCGGTGCTCATATTGATCATGATAATGATACCCACAAGGACCAAAAATGAATTATGTTGGAATAACTATAAAACCAACAGGAAACATCTTGTTTCACCCTACAAGCTATTACTACACATGCTCGTAGGAATTCATACAGGAAATGAAAAACATACTTCAAACAATATTTTTCCGCTCCGCCAATGAGAGAATCGTTTGTATTTCCATTACTTCCCAGTTAAGGCTTATTCAGACCGGCGCGACGCGACAGCGCGACGCGATTCTTGTAGAACAATTTCCATGAAGTTCACATAAAAATTGTTCTACGAGTGTCGCGTCGCGTTGCCGCGTCGCGCCGGTTTGTAGGAGGCTTTATGGTAATGAATGACGCGACACAAGAATGTGTTGCACCCCCTACCTGCTCTGAGAAGCGTGGCTTATGCCAAATATATCTTAAAAAGGGGTTGAGCCGCACTGAGCAACAGCAGCAAGAATATGAGCGAGAACCATATTTTTGGCATTGCGGAGGAAACCTGGGAATTACTAACAAGAAAAATTAAAGCAGTTTAATTGTATTTTGTTACGCAAACAGAATAGCACGAGCAGCATGTTGCGGGGGAAGAAGAATAGGATAAACTATTTCTAAAACTTGTAAACGGCTTACTATAGTTAAACTGTTGGATTTTATTTCGTTCTCAACTAGGGTAGTATAAACGGATATAGTCACACAATTTTCGAAACCATGCGATATATAAAAGTCAATTTGCTTACAATGGTAATGCTATCAGGTTTGAATATTTGTTAAGGTATATCAAGTAGGTTAGTACGAAAGGTGTTAGAAAAACTCTCGGAATTTCCCATTAAGCATTCCATAGTAAGCACGGTGACATGGTAATGAATGACAGGACAAAAGAATGCACAATGTATTAGCGTCGCAGTGAGCGGAATGGCTTTACGAACGAGTCGACAAGACACAGCTATGTCGCGGACTAAGCACTGTGATAAGCGAAAGCGGGTAACGTCTCATAAGCGATAATGATTTGTGGTGGCAAAGTGTGACGTTTAATTATTGTTGAAAGTTTTTGTTTTTTGTGCTATTTTAAGCATAAAATCGAGTTTATAATATGAATGAATAACTTCATTTCAATTCTATGAATATCCAAATAAAGAATAACTAGTGAATTTTCCAAAGAATTTCTAAGAAAATTTCTATTTAAAAAATCTAACAAGGGCAGAATTTTATTGTTTTTTTACTCTAATTGTTCATTTGTTCTCGCTAAATAAATAAGTTTAATTAACTAATTGTTCTTGGAAAAATTCTTTATTTTATTTTACAAAAAAGTAGGTGTAAGCATTTTTAATTAGTTATCAAATTAATACCTTTGTACATAACAAGACAATAACGAATCTTTGTTAAAGCATCACTCACAAATTTTTGAACTTTCTATTGTTTCTTACCGAATACCTTTAGCTACCTTTAAGATAGGTAGGTACTTCTAAAGGTAAGTGAACAGTAATGAGTCCTTCTTTACCATTTAATATACTCGTATTATTCAAATAATTATTTCTCTCATCCGCTTTCCTATTGTCACTAAATCCACGATCCTTCAAGCACAAGGAGCGAATATTAAAACCCATCCATGAAGAAAATGTTAGCAAAATGCGGTGTGGCGGCGCGCAATTTTTAAAATTGTCCTGTTCCGAGTGTCTCGAGGAATTGCGTCTCAATATGCCGTCGAGATGTTTGTCGTGCAACTCCTCATCCTTGTTTGTATGGGTTTAATAGTTTTATAAGCTGACATGCGTCGTGCTGCTTGGGTTGGTTACACTTTGTCTAATTTGGTTAGTTCGGTTAATATGTGTCTCTTGCTTCAACTTTGATATTTCCAACTCGTCATTTTAGTATACACTACAAACAAAGTTCAGTCTTTTTGATTTAATTTACGAGATATTTCAACTTTATTAACATTTAAAATACTAAATAGGTTCCTTCCTTACTTCCGTAACTTCTCAGTAGCATTTTTTGCAAGGGTTGCCAAAAAGTACCAGTTTCAGCCGCTAAAAAGAACCGAAGGACCAATTTGACCTTATTTCTTCACATGACACTCGATTATCTTAACCAAACACGAAAGGGAATCCCCAGTACACGAGGCCATAAATCATTTTCTTAGTTCTGCACAAAAAGTGCGGGTAGTAAGAAAAGTGCATTAGTACCACTTCCGCCGGGAGCCGTGCCACGTATAAATCTGCTGCAGATGCGTCTAACATCCGGACACAGAGGTAGGAGGCTGGAAGGAACTGTTGGGCATTATCTGGTTGAAGATGAGTGGCAAGAAGACAAGATCAGCACTCGTAGGCTGCAGCTGAATGGCAGTAGCGTCAGGTACTTTAGTACTAACTGTTGTCATTCAACGTAATGCCCTTTGGCATAAGTATTATTTTTAATACTTTTAGGGTGTCTTAATGCATAATAAACAAACGCTATTTCATTTTACTATCTTTAAGAGGTTTTGAGATGACAAGAGATCTCATAAAATTGGGGCGTGCATTTTTTTTATTCTTTCAAATATGCCAGATTTATATACAAGATTATTTTTAACCCCCGACGTAAAAAGAGGGGTGTTATAAGTTTGACGTGTCTGTCTGTCTGTCTGTCTGTCTGTCTGTCTGTCTGTCTGTCTGTCTGTGTGTCTGTCTGTCTGTGGCATCATAGCTCCCGAACGGATGATGCGATTTCAATAAAAAAAATACGTATTAAAGGTGACTTATCTGCGAGTGTTCTTAGACATGTTTGATGAAAATCGGTTGAGCCGTTTAAAAGTTGTGGGGGGGAAAGTGGGGAAGAGTAACCGAATGTCAGCAAATATACTTGAGTGGGGTCTCAAATGAAAGCGCACTGAAAGAGAATATTGATGAATTAATCGAGAGTGTTCTTAGCTTCGTTTGATTCTACATTATATTAAGTACTAGCTTCTGCCCGCGACTTCGTCCGCGTCAAATTTTTGCTCCCCTGACCCTTCCCGTCGCATCGATTTGCCTGCTAGTTTTCGTCCACGTCGTTTTGAGTTATAGTGAGTTAACCTTAAAAGATAGACATATGCTCTCGCGGACTTTTTTTTAGAACTTTTTAAAAGGAACAATTCCGTCATACATGATTTTTGCGTTACTTTAACCGTTTACGCAGCGCATGCAATGGAAACTCTCAAAAGGAATAAATTTTCCCCGTTTTTGCAACTTTTTTCATTACTGCTCCGCTCCTCTTAGTTGTAGCGTGATGTTATATAGCCTATAGCCTCCCTCGATAAATAAGCTACCCAACACAAAAAGAATTTTTCAATTCGGACCAGTAGTTCCTGAGATTAGCGCGTTCAATCAAACAAACAAACAAACAAACAAACTCTTCAGCTTTATAATATTATAAGTATAGATAAGTATACCTATAAAAAGTACAAAATAAAAAATTAAATTTAAAATTTAAAAAACCCCCGACTCAAAAACCTAATTTCCCTTTAAAAAGTAAAAAATAATAAAAAATAACTCAATCTTAAAGTACCTAAGAATGTATTAATCATTCAAAAAAAAAACGTCGCGTTGGGGGACCGCTCCGCGAGTGCAGACGTCGTTGACTGTTTAGTTAGGTAATAAGACTTTGGTAATTAAATTGTTAGGTTTGAAGCGGTCCCCCAACGCGGCGTATTTTTTTTGAATTATTAATACATTCTTAGGTACTTTAAGATTGAGTTATTTTTTATTATTTTTTACTTTTTAAAGGGAAATTAGGTTTTTGAGTCGGGGGTTTTTTAAATTTTTAATTTAATTTTTTTTAGTATATGCGAAACCTGAATATAGTTTGTTCAGAATCAGTAACTGAATCGATTCCAATAATTTTTACACCATGTTATATTTTGTACCAAAAATATTTAATTACGCTTCTAAGTCGCGGGCCTTAGTGTTTTGTTTCGATTTTAAAATTATCATGTCTTTCTCGTATTCAAACGTCCATTACACGGAGATGGTACGTACACTAGCTGTTTGTGGTGATCTGCATATGTTTTTGCGTGGACAACCAGGTAACTTATCAAGCTTATAACTTTGTGATTATTAATGATACAGTTTTGAAATTTTTTTCATAGATTCTTTACATAAAAATACTAGACCCGTGTTTCGGGTTTCGCATAAACAAAAATTAATGTTGTATTTGATTCTCTTACTAATTTGAAATGTAAGAAAGTAAAATGTGTGAAATACAAACAACAAAATAATACAAACACAATTCCCGTTTTGCGCCCGCTGTAACTCTATTTACTATTAAAGTAACTGAAAGAAACCAACAACGAAAAATCAATTTCCTCGACTAGCAATGTACGCATAAAAATAATCCTTGACACACTTCCCCGTAGGTGGGTACCTGAGACGGCGATAGGGAAACAATCTCGTACATGTCCACGGTTTATTAAACAACGATATCAACAAACAAATGGAAAACCATAATGCAAGCTATTACTTACAGATTTAAAAGGATTTTTATGGTCTTAAAGTAGCCACATATTGATTACGGTACTCCTAGGCATTGGCGAAAAGTCTCATGGAAGCGAAAAAATCCTTATTGTAAAGTTAAGGAATTAAGATGTAAGGAATAATATTATTTGACTAAATGTTTGGTCCTCCCTCTCATTCCTTCCATAATCTCTATAGCATGGTGCAGCAGTTGGCAGCAAGTTGTATTGGACAGCATCGCTGCAGCTGAGTTATTGTCATTCGGCAATACCATGGCAAAAGCATGCTGATATCTACCGAGTGCCGACGGACTGAAATATTGCTTTTTGCACGCAGATTAATATACTGACGGCCGCCGCCGATCCGGCTGTCCCAGATCACAATACTCGTATTTTGGCCTGTTTTCAATATTAATTTTCATGAGCAGTTTTTAATGGGCAGCTGTAGATTGATTTTTGAATTATTATACAAGTCATTTCAGAACTTATTACAGGAAACTATGCTTGGAATTACACTTACTATCCTTTTTCTGAAATATCAATTGTCAATCATGGATATAAATTAATAATGGTTTTAAACCCAGCAGCTTAAATGATCAACAAACGTATCTACCACACAAACTCTACAATCAACAGACTAATGAACTGAAACAAACTCCTAATCCGAAATGCCAAAACGCAATCACGGAGCATGCTAATCACATATGAGATCTGTAGCAGCTAGTCAAGCACCCCTGGAGGAATGGACCGCCGGGAGCACGTCATCTCCGGCGCAGCCTGAATTATCTACGAGACGGACCGAGTAAGATGGCGCCAGATAATTGGAAGGTAGAATGAAGCTTGAATTTTGATTGAATGGGATTTGAAAATGAATGACGTAGTCCTGGGAGTCGCAGTCAATCCTAGCGTGGAGGACTTGGGAAGTTACTTTGCAGGGTTTTACTTTGAGTTTTTATAAGGTTAACTTGGTACATTTAGTTCATGAATAGTGTGTAGTGTTTTCTCTTTCGTGAATGAGTGTCCAAAATAAATACCACTTTTGGAAAACATTTATAACTGCTACATTAGTAAACATTAAACATTTTAGTTCGTTACACGAAAGCTTTAAGAAAATTACGCACAAAGACTAATTTTATTCATTTGAAACTAAGCTCAGAATAAATAGGAGCCATTAAACAAAAGACAATATTTTGACAGCCTCTTAAAAGTTAATGCTATACAGTAGAAATTATCCGAAAGCACCAAGAATCAACAATTATGTTAAAAATTATAATTTCTACAATTCTTTAATGGAATCTACTATTAATTAACTTTCATCGCTTACCTTTGCAATGAAAAAAGTCTTTGAAAATTACGAAAGAAATAATCGAATTTGACGCCATTACTATTCACGAAGGGTGTACTTTTGTACAGAAATCCTTCATGCTTAATTGTAACACTTTTATGTATTATTTTTATTTGCTTTGAAAAGATCAGTTAAATATGTAAAGAATAATATTTGTTTCTTTCAATGTTCCTTGTATTTCCGATATACTTTATGTATATCAACAATAGACACCTATACATAATCAGTTTGACGAAGAATTTAAACAAATTTTGAGTCTCACAACAATTAGAAAGAATGCGATCAAAGGTACAAGCAGTATATATCCGTACCGTGTGTACTCGTACGGATTAATAACAGCATTGTTTAATATTGTAGCTACACACGCTGATTTGACAAGAGTAACCTAATTAAATTTACTGCGAAACCTCGATAAACGGAAATACCGATAACCATTAAAACCGACCTATTCACAGAAAAAATCTCACACAAACCATTGATATTCATGAAAATCCTTCGAAAGGTCAAAAATATTCACCTCAACCTTTCTCATTAAAATGAAATTTCACTACTCAGGAATCAAACCGACGAAGCATCACTCCGGAACACGTCATTACGCCCACAAATTGGGGTCTACCTGTTGACCCTGAAGGTCCAAATGGATCCCATAAAGGTCTCGGAGATATATCGAGGATCGTTACAGGAAATTAGGGGTCGGCAGAGGTTACGGTCGCGATCGGAAAATCTGAGGTGTAAAAGTGATTGTCGTTATAATGCTGATGTTGGATCAGTGAAAATGAGAGATTTTGTACATAATCGTGACACTAATAACAGTACGTGAAGGACTAAGTAGGCGACTTTTGACGTTTAGTAGTTATGGGATTTCTGACAAAGTGATAGAGATATAGAGTGCTTTTCAGGGATTTTCCTCTTCGCTATCTACGAAGTGTAAAAGTGTTTCACACCACTGACACAACATCAGGCTTTGTGACCCCGAAGTGATTGGCAGAAGTGTATCTACAGAACACCGACATTTTGCCAGTTATGTTTAAATGCTACGTAATCAGGGTGAACCTATTGCCATCAACCGTGGAAAATACAGACTGCGGGCTGCTACTGCGTAATAGAAAAACCCAATAACAAATTGCCCGATTTAGGAATCGAACCCTCATGCTCAGCAGTAGCACTTGTGACCACTAGACCAACGTGGCTGTCAAAAGTGTATTCTGTTAATATTTATAATATAATAATGTTATTAATCCATACTCCATACTAATATTATAAATGTAAAAGTAACTCTGTCTGTCTGTCTGTCTGTCTGTCTGTCTCGCTTTCCTGCTAAAACTACTGCACCGATTTAAATGAAATTTGGTACACAGATAGTTTAGAGCCTGAGAAAGGACATAGGCTACTTTTTATCCCGGTAGTATGTTCCCGCAGGATAATTTCCGACCTCCACGCGGGCGAAGCCGCTGGCAAAAGCTAGTATTAATATAAACCATTAAGTGGCCTTAACATTTAGGAAAATCTGTCAAAAGTTTCTTTCCTGTAATAATAATAAATATCTATTTTATAGGTGTTATACCAAAAGCATTTGCTGTCGAAATCTTTAAAATAAAGGATATATGTAAGCTAATTATCGTTAAGCTATTAATATTTTTTTTTGTTACGTCATCTAACAACAGATGGCGTTGTACTAAACTGCCGGCATTTGAAGAACATTCGCGATTAGTCAGTGTTTCAGTGAAACAGAATTAGAATTAGTTCCAGCAGTTATTGTCAAGCGCAAGGTCGGGAACTGTTGACATTCACACAATACATAACAAGTTTTACATAAATTATGTGCGGAGGTAAAATAATAACTTAACCATGTAGCTATTCGTTATTACTGGGAAACGTATTTGAAATTTTGTGAAGAGGAAATACATAAAAATTACATCATTTATTTTATAGTTGTTTACACGTCGTAGGTACGAGTTATCAAAAAAGTGAAGTAATGGTTTTTTAATATACTGACTAAACTATCGATAGTAATATCATTATTTTTTGTCCATAAATGTCCACTGCTAAACAAATACCTAGGCGTCCCAAAAATTATTCTAATAAACGGACTCGTATTATAATCTGCATATTAATTTATTAAGCAAATTCGTCATATTGGTGATCGCTAGTATTTGTTATTACAAGACAAAAAGACACTCCGGTCCATCTTATAAACTCCTCTTTCCATAGATATTTTATCACACCTATAAACTTAAATACCTGTATGTACTTATGGAGCCTCCTATTTTTAAGTAACCTCGAAAAAACAACTGGTAAATTTCAGAATTATATTATACAAACATGTTTTCCAAACGCAAATAACCTATTAATCGAATCAATTTACGCAGTTTCTGATCACTACGAGATCGCCATCAAGTTGGCAAATATTCAAGTGACCTTGACATTGTAACGTGACCTTGAACTGGTGACGCTAACCACGCGGCGACGTGGCCTTGGACTGACTGCGAGAAACAGAGAGCAAGGAATCATCTGTAATTGAAGAGGAGTTTTATTATATCTTAATGGTACCATTGTACCGTTAAGATATAGGAATATATCTTACAGCTTCTTGACTGTAAATGTAGCAATTTGTGTCTTCGGCAATATCAAAGGTAGTTTAGGTAATCGTACTAGGTGATATCTAAGTGTAATGCCTAAATAATAGTGCACTGGTGGATTTCAACGCTCGGGGTAGCGCCGACAATTAGAAATCGAAAAGTGCAACAAAATTTTGGAATCACATTTAGATGTCACCTAGTGTTAGTGAAAACGAAATAAGTCTTCGGGTTATGGCTTAACATAGGGCCTCTTCTATCTTTTCGTAGCTTATTTGAAATTACGCTTATCAGTCATTATAAAGGACCAGATACGTATAAGGCCTTTGCCGCCCTTGGTATTTTTATCCGAGGGACCTTTTAACAGGAAAGATATTTTGAAAACACTCAAATCTACAATTAATAATTGTTTTCTTTTTACCTTTTAGAATAAGTGATGTTGTTGGTTTCTCCCCTGTGTAAAAGAGGAAAATGCGGTTATTTTTAGTTGTACGTTACTTTATTCATCTAATCTACAGGAACGCAAAAAGGTAAGCTTAAACTCTGTCTTACTTCGACATAGTAAATTTTAAAAAGCCCACAGGTGAACGTAGACCTAAAAACTGATCCTATAAGGGTTCCGTTTTTCCTTTTGAGGTACGGAACCCTAAAAATGAACTCCCAAAAGGGAAATTAAATTGCTATGATCATCACGGTTGGCAGACGAGTTGTCGGTATAACCAGACAATTTGGTATTGCGTTTCATTCGCTGGAAGTGTCTTTTAGTTCTAGTCTTTTAGTTGACTTCTATGAGGTTCATGAGACCGGGCCACGTTTTTTATTCCAAGCAAACGTCTTTTGACCATACGATATATATCTTACTTGGCAATCGTCGCTGTCATTAAATCTCCAAAAATTTATAGGATCAACTTTATACGTAAATCTCCAAGTAAAGAAATATCATCCTGCTAAGCTTAATTAGTATTCAATTAATACCGGTGCCTGTCTCCGCCAGGTCCGCGGATGCAACTCACAAGGTAAACCTTGAGCAGTAATTTTGACAGGTATAATTAAAACGATTAACTAAGCAATCATTTACTTATACGAATCGGTCAATAAAATAAACAATCATTATAATACCCAACGTGATGTGAAGGACGCTTGGTAGTTTGGTCGTTTGGTACGTACCTGGAAAAAGAAAAAATATAGTATTAGTTAATATAAAATGCTGCTGTAGCTTTTGTTTTACTTACTTTTGTCCAATACTAATCACTAAAATAAATAGTTATAGTATGCATATTTTATTAACTAAAAACTTCTAATACTATTCTTGGAAACACCCGAATATTTGCTTTACACGGAGTTCCCCAGTACCAATCATATCCCGGTACCTTTAACTTGGACAAACAACTGAACCCAGATCAAACGTCTGTTGATTTTACAAAATTTCAGGGCTGAAAATAAAATATAGCATTCACTGAAACTAATCAAATATTTACGAGTAAACAACACTATGCACAACGTATCCGCTTCCTAAGTATTAGGTTATCAATTTTAAAAAATCAATTAGTGGGCACACAGAATTTATAACTAATCATATTAGTCGGTTATGCATTAACACTTTTCACAGTAATTTAATCAGAGAATCTACAGGCGTGAAATGTAGAACTTGCGTAAGAAATAATAATCTATATTATATTAATACGTGAAGCGAAAACTTTGGATCCCTTTGTACGAAAATTGATTGATTTTCATTACCGTGTATTTATTACACACATGCATAGATATTCTTTTGTTTATGGTCCAAATCTGTGGTTTTATGGAGAGTATCAAGTATGGCATTAGTAAGTTTTCCATACAAAACTTAGTGTCGTGTGCAAACTGTAGAGGTTGTATGCCTCACGATTGTACAGGCTGGTTATAATTATGACATTTTGAACTGTCATAATTAATTAAAAATATAAGGGAAAATTCAATAAAACAGAGCTTTCTGTGGTAATTCATTCCATATCCAGCAGCTAAGAAGCAGCTAAGAAGTATTATGAAAATAAAGAAGAGAGTTCTGAAGAAGTATTTTTTACTCATTACACCTACGTCCTGGTACTGGCCATCACCATCCCGCCAGCGAACCCTCTCCACAATAGTACAGCGTCAACAATGTGTCTATAGTGTTGCTGAATGTCAAATATAACCATATTATTTTTTTATATTTTTTTTTTTCATTTAATAATGTATTTCTATTCAAATGAAGTACGGTCGAATTTCGACCAATGGGCGATCACTAGTAACTATAAGTACGTAAGTAATGCAGTTAACAGGCTGTTGGACCACAAATGTTATGATAATATAACAGGTTTGGTTCTCATTCATTACATATCGTGGAACTAGTAAATTCATTGGTATGAACACTAGGATTACTAGACCTCCAATACTACTTATTATTGAACACGGTAACGATTATGACAAAACTTTAAAGAGTTTCTGTGTACAGATGGTGATTGTAAAAAAGTCGAGGTGTATACAATCTTACTACAAATCTCTCGTCTGCAATTAGGGTTTTTAATTAATTAAAGTACATTGGTTATTATAGGTAAGAAAAAAAAAGTACATAGTTTAAAAAATAAAGTATGATTTATTTGTCTTTATTACTACATTTAAAAAACATATTTTTGTTGCTTTTTGCAGTTTGTACCACATAAATTTCGTTTAAAGGAAAAGTACTTAAGATTAAATTTTCAAAATCCCAAAGAAATAAATTCTTTTTTTTTTTTTTTTTTTTTTTTTTTTTTTTTTTTTTTTTTTTTTCAGGATGGGAAATCATCAAATGACTTCTCCCGCTCTGGGCGGAGCGGGAGGGCGTGTCAGACTTTTACTGACTAAAACCCACCCGTGTTCCATCAGTTGCCCATGTGCCAGGGTCACGGTATCTCTTTCGAACAATCACGCGACCCCGGCAGGCATCGGTCCTAGTAGACCCCTACACTGCTGCTGACATCTCTTTGAGGCGCGCGTGGAACACTGCGCGCCGTCGACCCGAGCCTGGTCCTTACCGGGCGGCGAGCTACCCATTGCTCGCCACCCGCAAGCTCGCGCCTACGGTGGCCGGGAGTCCGCAATCGACTCCCGACGCCCGGGGCGTCTCCTCCTGCGGCGGCTAGGGGCGTGAGGGCGCAGAGACTGCCACTCCCTCACGCGCCCCGCCTCCTCCTTCGCGAGCATTACTGCTTCGCAGAAGGAGGTGACGGCTTCCCATTCCCTCTCGCTCCGTACCATGGCTCGCACCAGGGCCGGACGCGAGAGGTCGCCGCCGCCAATCGCCTCTACGAGGACACGGCGGTGCTCCGCCCAGAAGAAATAAATTCTTGCAAAATAAAGTATTTTCGTGTACTTTATTGTTCTCATAAAGTATAGAGTACAATTAATTGAAATAACGTACAATACTTTATTATAAAGTACGGGTGGCAACCCCATCTGCAATTGAAAATGACTAGAAAAATGTTTCCAAAAACAAAGATCAAAATTACATCACTCACTGAAGGATACAGGCATTTCCTGAAGAAAAACTATATAAATGACGTAAATGGCAACGCCAAAAAAAATCGAAAGACTCAAAAAAATCTGTTAGCATAAAAAATAAAATACTCTTTGATGTCGATAACGAAGAATAAATAGTACCAAAATACATACATATATGTATAGACTTCACTAAAGCCTGCAATCTTACCTCGTCTAGGAAATATTCCATCAAAGCTATAGAGTATCAAACAGGCTTTGACGGCCTGGAGAGGTGCAGTTAGGACAAGTCTGTCCGTCCAATTAGCAAGGGGGCGAGGGTTAGAAGAGGACTAATTCCTGCTTCGTTTGGAGTGCCAGTATTCTGAATACATTGATGCAAACTGTATTCAGTCTTGCAGAGCGACATTGTTTTTTAGTTGATGAAGTGTGCACTGATTTTGAATTGTGAAAAGTGTGTTATGTCGGTTCTCTTTCTATATGTATTTGGAACAATTGTAAGTACATGGTTCGTTGTGGATATGTTTCATGCTATTTTGATTGCTTAGTAGGTTCAATTCAATGAAGATATAGATTTATTTTGCATGAACACGGCATCTATATAGCAATCAGAGAGTCTGTCATAATGAGGGTCGGTTTACTATTGACATGTTATAATCTTATATTAAAATACATCCTGCTATTATCACATAACAATATACTTCACTCATACGATCGTTAAACGTATCAACAATAACTCTTCGGCAAGTATCGACGTCAATATTCCCGTGGAGTCCCCCAGGGCACTCCCTAGGTTGAGGTTCCGAAACTCGCATAAATTATCCTCTCCAGTTAATTAAATTTACTTGATGCTCGTTCAGAAACAGTATGGTACTCATAACTAATTGAAATCAAGTTTGGGAATATGTAAATATGTTACGTCTTCGAGTTAGGGCAGACTTTAACGTGATAGTTATCGACAAAGTCCTATTTGGATGCAAAGATGACATAAACGTGACAAAAGGCACGAGGGCGATGTTAAAGGGAAAGTAAGGAACCATGTCTGTATATGGAGTGATTACCATATTAGTGGAATAATAGTTAAGATGGTTAATCAATTCATTGGTGGTGCAACTGCTTTTATTCTGGGAGAAGATGATAGGATTGTAATTCAATAAGGTGCCAGAATTTTCCCATTATGAAGAAAATAATACGACGTAGAAATACTAACAAGTTATGATCTCTTTACTTAAGTAATATATGATGACGCTCAAATTCAAATGATTGAAATGCACATTACGATATTTTCTAAATTGAATTGAATTGCCCTGTGAAAAGCCAATAGGATCCTGCTGTCACCTTTATTTAATACTTAACGCCGGTTAAAAAGCCCATCGATGCTGAGAAGTGTGTCAACAGCCTAAAGTGGGACATTACCGACTGACCGGGGAGACCCGAAACTTAAGATTCAGGTTTTTTGAATGTCAAGCCCAATTTAAATGTAGCCGATAAAAATAAAGACCCAAGGATTGGCGATAAAAATACCTAAGAGACCTACAAATGGAAATTACGTCAATAAAGGAAGAACTACCTTTTTGTTTTTTCTGAATCGCTTAGAGAATCAGCTAAGTTTACATTGTTTGATGTTCATGTCAGATGCTTATCTAATTATAGAGTTATTATCTAGTAGGTACATTACAAGGTATAAAACTATGAACACTGATAAAAACCAATAAAAAACCGGTTGCACGAAACATCTAGTGCTCAGATGAAAAATTATGAGTGAATCCCCCAAGGTCGTGAATTAACTTAAAAAATTTTAGACAAACAAGTTGTTATAAACACGAACGATAGGTAACTGTACCTACTCGCTGTTCGAACGCATTCTTACGACGCCTGGCACCGAGTGGTACGGACCGGTAACATCACTGCACGACAGAAACCAAATCCTACCACGCCTTAAATAAAGTCGGAAATCTTTTACAATCGATCTAAACCAGCACTTGAATTCACATGTGTGGGTACACTGAAAATGAACTTTAAAATTGGTACGATAAGATCTAAAAAGGAATGACCATGAGACGGGTTTACATAAGCTTCGGACTCACACACCTAAAACTCGGTACTATTTCGTTCGACATTCAACTTTGTAACTGTTCTATTAAAGTTGTTTTTGCTGTGTTAAGGAATGGTGTTACTTCAATACTCAGGTGTCACAGTTATTGAATTAACGTACATGTGTGAACTAACGGTACTTGTGTGCGTGTCTGCGCAAGAGTTTACCTGTGACAGGACAAGTATTACTATTGTGACAGCAATGATCGATCTAAACATGGACTTCGTTTTGTACTATTTGTTAAAGGTTAAAGTTTATAAATGGCAATGCGTAGATCAGGAACAAGTCATTCAAAATATTTTAGTAACTTGAAGATCTAGGTTGCGTACCTACTGAAGGTCCATGGCAAACTTGTTTTGAACCTAGCGCAGTTACGAAATATCGTCTACGTTTTAATTTTAGTAATCGCGAAAAACGCGCTACTAATTGTATATTTCAAGCCACGCAGAAAGCTTTGACGAGAAACTCCTAAAAATTCTTTGAAGTATAATTTTGTATGTAAATTAGTACAAACGTACTTTTTGTACCGTGTTTTGTAGATACGAATACGAATGCAAATTTTCGTGAGAGTCATAATTTTCAGATTTTGCGTAAATTATTTTCAGCTTTACGGACACTAGCAAAAATCTAAATGCATTTAAATAAATATCACAAGCCTTCAAAGAACTCATTTACAGTATTTTCGTTTTTCCATAAAATTTGGAGTATTTACGTTGCGAATACTTTTTATTAAAACTTTAAAACAAATATTTCAGCTAAAGTATTACATAACTTAGCATGAGAATCAACACTTATTACTACTATTTATATAACCAGAACAGTCCGCAAAAAGACCAGACTAATTGTGAGAGATTTCGCTTTGTTGTGCAATGTCTGGAGGTTACTCAGTCATAATATCTTGAAACATGAATAAGCATTTTACATTTTTAGCAATCGTCAAAAATCAAGGACTACGGAACATAGTGGTCTACACTTTCTTGTATTTATAAAGTTGTAAAAACAACAATTTACTATATTTTGGTAATAATTGGTACTTATTGGATGGAACTTGGTATTTTTTGATAAGGATATGAAGTTCTTAACTGGATTAAACTAGATGCAAAAGGCGTTGGCTGAAGCTGTTCATTTAAAATTGTAAACATGTTTTTGTTTTTGTATCTTCTGTACCTAAAGACCAGTTTGCTGATGAAATAAAAAGAAATATGATCATAAGCTAAGCATTCAATCTATACTAATATTATAAAGCTGAAGAGTTTGTTTGTTTGGTTGGTTGAACGCGCTAATCTCAGGCACTTATTCAGGAGCTTCCGTCCGCGTCAAATTTTTGCTCCGCTGACCCTTCCCGTCGCATCGAATTGCCTGTCAGTTTTCGTCCATTTTTCGTTGCTACTCCGCTCCTTTTGATAGTAGCGTGATTTTATATAGCCTATAGCCTTCCTCAATAAATAGGCTACCCAACACAAAAATAATTATTCAATTCTACGATAATTCCATAGATTACTTACTAATATTATCAGTTAAATAAACGCGATACATAATATATTCCGTGGCATGGTGTGCGTGATAAGCGCTGGCGGGCGCGGGGCGCGACTGGTCCAAGGCCCACAGGCTGCTATGCTAATGCCACCATAACACGACTCGTTTACCATAATCTTGAATAAATCGAGATCAATATTAGCTGCATTCAAATTTAAATACAGATCTCTTGGTTATAAACTGCGTTTAATTGATTTTAGGTGAATTTTACTGAAGTGATTTCGTTTTTAATGGCGGATAACCGGATGCTGTAGACACGGGGAAATGGAAATGATGTCTAATTTATGTGATTATGTAAAATAATCTAGCCACTCTAAATTGATTGAGCAATAAGTCGTTGTCGGTCGAAGAGCATCAATGAATTTGTGGTATTTCAATCCTTTTAAAGAATGCTTTGTTGCCATTCCCTCACCATTGTTGCAAATACAGAACACAGTTCATGATTACCAACACCAAACAACTTGTTTGAGATCATTCAGTGTGTGTGTGTCCTCTTCGTTATTTTCGAGGATAGGGGCCATCCATAAATTACTTCACACGTTAAGGGGGAGGGAGAGGCTCGACGAAGTGTGACATTGTGTGACAAGGGGGTGGGAGGGGTCCTTAATCTCGTGACGTCACATTTCAAAATCAATTTTAATCTAAGTGTTAAGTAAAACACATATTCGTATGATAGCTATTGCCCCAGTATCGAAGCATACTTGTTTAAGCGATCATGTGGCATTTGTGGTCTATATTTTGCATCATAAAGGCCACTAATCAACACAAGCAAATACATAAGAAACAACAAGTTTTGCCCATCGTGAAGATTGGTCCTCAAAAAATTTCTGCTAGACGTGCCAGAGAAATTCTTTGTTTGGATGACGACGATGATGCTGTATGGTTCAATGAGAAAGATGTGGACACAACGAATATTCTGACACAACCCAAACGAGAACGATGTGGCTGCTATGCCATGCATATGCCTGCGGACTCAAGATGATTAAATTTGATCTTTAATTAATATAATTAATCGTTTATTGTTTTTGTTAATTTCTTGCAGTGTTTGATTTAATGTTCATTTTATTAAAAAAAAAAACAATATTTAAATTTCGGAATTGCAGTTTTAATTCAATAATTATTTCTAGATGTAAAATTATAAATTCGTGACGTCACACTAGGGAGACACATTTGTGAGACCCCCCCGGTCTCACAAATGTGACCAGCTGTGACAAGGACGGGGGAGGGGATCAAAAATCATGAAATTCGCGTGACGTAATTTATGGATGTCCCCATACTATTTCGACGCCTTTACCCCAATGATTGATGTTCAACTGTTTCTGTTGACTCCGTATTTCGTAAATGGGTATAGTACAGCTATCAACCAATGAGCGATGTGAATTATGTCGCGAACACGTCGCCGCGGCAACGCAACATCACAAGAACTAATGTGCGTCGCACTAATTGTCGTCACTGTTGTGTAGCCCATACACTGGCCGAGGGACCAACTTTGGAACATTGGAGGTTATTTAGGGAATTATGAAAGCTTGATTTGGACTCGCAGGACTTAGGGAAGGCCTTTGCCCAGCAGTGGTAGAGGACAAACAAAAAAAAAAATGAAAACGTGTCATCTATAATGCCTCATACATGACAATTGTTCATATAACAGCAAAATAATTTGTTAACCTTAAATTCCATTGGTATTGTAGAAAGACAACTCTTCACATACATTCATAAACAGTTGTCAGTCCAAACAATGCCATGACATCAACACTTCATGACACTCCACAAGTACTATCGCGACCTGTCAATTACACGAGCAAAACAAGTTGACAACAAAAGAAAATGGCGGGTAATACGCACAACTGTATTGTTCACCCCGACATCGGCACGCGTATCAAATTGTGAAATTAATGCAATATGGTTTAAGTATTTAAATGTAGAAGCAATAATAAAATGCCGGGAAATTTATATGACTACTATTGAATAGAACATATTTTTTGCAATACAATGGTTAGACAAGTTGAATTATGTCAATAATAGGTAAAAATAATAGTAGCCAACATTTCTGCCGACAACAAGACAACGTATACATACATGTATAGGCAACATTTTTCATAAGGTTTTCAAAACGAGAGCAGTTCGTTTTGAACGGAACTATAATTTTTCGCCATGAAATGTTTGGTAGTGAGTAGTATTAGTAGGTGCTATGAATTTATTTTTAGGTAACTTATACTTATCATTCACTTAAGTCTACTTCAGCTTTAACCATACTATGTTGCAAGTTTTAATATTTAACAATTTAACACACGTCGTTCAAAATCGCATTTGTCTACCACTTCAGTAATATCAGCTAGCGATAAGTCACTGAAAGCATTTAGCAATATTAAACGATCTACTCTATGAAAATCTTGAATTCGGTGACAAATAACAGATATACTAAACAATTAGGTCTAGAACATTGTTTGCACAAGACTTCCTTGCAATTATAACAACGGTGTCATATTAAAGTAAAAGGATAAAATTAAAGTTTTTATAAATTAATGTAACCAGTGTGCACGCTCTATTAGTCCACTAGAGTGGCTAATGAATCGCAGAGCTGACGTTAACACGATTATGATAATATTCAGATCCACGTGAATTATGACGTCATCAACTCATTACACTGCAATGAAATATGGTCATTACGAGCCCCGAAGTGAAAGGAATATTGTGGAACTGACAATAAGCCCTCGGATGGCACAAGCGCTGAAAACTATAGTATTAATAAAAATCTGAACTTTGACGGACGAAACATTGAGTCTAGTAGTGGACTGTTGATAATATTTAAATACTGCTAATATTAAATGAGAGAGTTTCAGAGGATATATCTTCACAAACTTTCCCATATTTGGATGTATATGGATGTATTGCTACTCTTTCACATAAAAACTACGGAACGGATTTGGATGAAATTAGGCACACAGCTCATTTAACCCGGATTAACACATAGGGTATTTTTATCCTGGTAGTACGTTCCGGCAAAAGCTAATTGATGATAATTATGAACTTTTGTGTGTTTGTCTCTAACGAAAAGTTACTATGGGTATCAGTCTTCTTCTTTTAGTTTCGACAGTACATTAATAATACATTTTTTGCGCTCAGTAGGTGGCTACTTTTGTATCTTTCACGATCTGAACAACGGTTTCGAAACCGCAATTTTACAAGTAAAAAAATACATTTCATTCAAGAAATACACATTAGACAAGTGGGTGTGTATGTAGGATTCCATAACTGTGTTTGCAGCTAAAACTGGTCCTTTGGTACAGATCATGCCACAGAACTTCTCAAGATCGGAGCCGATTGGAGCTCAATGCAAGCTCCAATATAGACTACACTCTCAGAAGACAATTAAACTAAGCTTTGTTGAAAAATAGCTTTTTTTCAAGCTTAGAAAATGGCTAGGACCGAGTCGGAGGGATAATTCTATTAGTAACTACATAGAAAGCTACATTGTTAAGATCTTCCACGTATTTGCATGTCATTTGGGCTAATATGCTATTATCAAATTTGAGGGGACTGACGCTGTATGTCGAGATACAGGACTCGTCCTAGTTCGACTACAGATGCTAACATGTTATGCACCACCAAGTACTAGCCCATAACTATGTATAATCCACTGTATTTTCTTTTTTCGGTGAAATAAATAAATAAAAATAAGTTTACCATCATATTTTCTGTTTCTCATTCCTTGATGGAAAGTGGTCTCAAATTACTTCTAGATGATTTACCGTACGGCACACTATACGTATCATTCTTGTATGAATGAGTACGTGAAACACGAACGCAATCCATCTTTAAAACAATAAAGTGAATCCATAAACTATATCTCTGTCAATCACGCATTTACTCAATGGACTGGTTGCTATACAAATACAAACGATAATCCACTTTATGACAATGTCCATAGAGTTCTAGAAATCAACACAGGTGGTTTAGTTACGCATGATACGGCAGTCCTAATGCGAAGAAAATTGAACGTTGTTTGAAAGCAATTAGGTTCTGTTTTTGTGTGTGCAATATAGTTCAAGGAGGTGAAGGCTCGGGTACCGTTGCTAGGTTACGGAGGTGCGAGGTCGTTGACCCGTGCGTACGCGCCGGCTCGTGGGAAATTGGTCTTTTGCCTTTCATTTGGTAAAGGGATTGTGTAGTGTCTTCGACTGCGTATCATTAAGTTTTTATATGTTAGTTACATTAGTATGTCGTAAGCACTTGTTTAGCCTTGCTTACCGGTGCAAAATCAGGCGATAAAATTAACTTGCTCTTACTGCAAATGTTATTAAAATGGAACTTGTAGACACAGATGGCCAAAAGTTACTTAAGGACAGGATAATCTATGTGAAAATATAATTCTACTAACTTTTAGCATTTTTTTTTTGGTGTACTATAGGTACACTCCTGCTGCCCTTCGGGAAAACAAGGCGTGATGTTATATTCAAATAGAATTCTTAGAAAAAGATTTTTAGCATTTTTAGAAGGTTCGACTGACTCTAGAAGCTATTATTTTTCGAAAATAGTTAAAAAAATCATATAGCATAACTGTAAAAAATTAAAAGAAAACCCACTGCAGTTTTTCTTTTATCCTCTTCTATTCAATGACAACATAAGCACAACTCCATAAAATAAATTCTTCAAACCATCACACATCACATTCATCAACAAGTAATCTACGATCAAAACCCTCGACTCCTGCTTACACCGCAATACTTTAATCTTACCGCTCTTTAGAAGATCCCCCTTATGGTGCCCATAAACATGTTGAAAGGAACTGTGTATCGCTTATGAAAAGATTTCCGGAACATTAGATAGCAAGCTATGGTATTAGCTTCATAAGGACCATTTACTATTGATGGAAGAATAAGACGAAATAAATGAGATGTATGGTATTGATGATGGCCCTAGGTTTAATAGATAAGGCTTTGTTGAAGATAAATATGTTAAAGATTAATACAATCAATCTTTCTCAAATCATTCATTACTTCATTATATTTTTTTTTTTAATCCTGGCAATGTTGAGAACAAAAGTTTGATTTTTGGTCCTTCGAGTCCAAGTTGTCAGTCCTTGATACTGCCAGTAAAGATTTCGGATAGATTTTAATCAAGAAAGAGTCGGTATATAAATTATTATTTGCTGAAGATGCAGAGATTGAACTTCTTGATGTGATTTTGATAATAAACTAACGAAGTGTGACCAGAAGTAGACAAGATATAAAGGATGCAGTGAGCTCATTGAGCGGGGCTACACTCAATGGGACTTTATTCCGCCCTTTTATGCGACCCAGGGTTCTGTCTTAGTTATAGGCGACAGCGGGCAGCCACAGTGGTAAGTAAGGGCGCTAACTACAGTATCTACAAACGCATTATAACTCTCTGGGAAATGAACTTCTTGACCGGAAACTTTGAACTGACTTTGATTTGCATTCCAGTGTTGGAGTAGGTACAAAAATGTTAGAAACAATGTCATGCACTTGCTAATAAGTGTAACTAATAAATTACAGTAAATAAATTCAGTTTCTTTAGACTAAACCTGATGTTTTCGCATGCAATTTAAGTATAATCCTAGTTTTTTCTTCAATTCCATAGAACAAGGAAGGAAATAAATTTTTGTTAAATTGGTGTGTTTGGTTTTGTGTTTTCAGTTTTGCCACCGTCTTCCAAAATTAAAGTTATTTTTCACGTTGTTGTGTTTTACAGTGTGAAGTCGGTTGATCCATACTAATATTATAAATGGGAAAGTGTGTGTATCTGTTTGACCGTCTTTCACGGCAAAACGGAGCGACGAATTGACGTGATTTATTTAAGTGGAGATAGTTGAAGGGATGGAGAGTGACATAGGCTACTTTTTGTCTCTTTCTAACCCCCCACTTCCCTAAAATGGGGGGTGGAACGCGCTAATCTCAGGAACTACTGGTTCGAATCGAAAAAATATTTTTGAGTCGGGTAGCCTATTTATTGAGGAAGGCTATATAACATCACGCTACGATCAAAAGGAGTAGAGCAGCAACAAAAAAATGGATGAAACTGGCAGGCTGCGATGCGACGGGAAAAGTCAGGGGAGCAAATATTTGACCAGCAGCTCAGCGTCAGCTAGGACCGATGCGTGCCGGGGTCGCGTGATTGTTCGAAAGAGATACCGTGACCCCGGCGCATGGGCAACTGATGGAACACGGGTGGGTTTTAGTCAGTAAAAGTCTGACACGCCCTCCCGCTCCGCCCAGAGCGGGAGAAGTCATTTGATGATTTCCCATCCAAAAAAAAAAAGGAGAGCAAATATTTGACGTAGACGAAGTCGCGGGCAGAAGCTAGTATTATATAGGTACTAAAAGTTTCCCTGAAAAAATGCATAGGCATTTAAATAACTAAAACGAAACCCAAATTAAAACAAAACGTCCTTCCCATCCTTTTTTACAGTCGGTTAAAAGATCCGCTCATAGCATGACACCACTCCCGGGCGCTCTTTCACAGCCTCTTTGTCAGTCTTTTGCACGCTCGTGGAGAGGCGAAAAATAAATTATGTCACCCATTGACAGCAGTAATGATCTTGTTTGAATATAAAAGAATCATTCGACTACCTTCCTTTTCATAGTATTCAGACTATTCGGATATTCCTGACGGATACAAATGTATTCTTTTTAAGGAATTGTTGTATTGATGGAAGGAAATAATGGGCATGACATTAGTTACAATGGTTGGTCTTGGAGTACTTAGTTATGTTTCTTAAATTATGACTTAAATACGCACTCCTAAAATGAGCATTACTGAATCTACTGATGGTGAATAGGCGAATGCCTGCGTTTTTCAGCGCCCCTTACAAAAAACCTGGAAAAGATTGGCACAAGAAGGAAAAAAGTAGCTTATGATTTTAGAATGATAGGACAAGAGAAGCTGTAAATTCTTGAGCCTCTCTTGTTCTATTATACATCTGAAGGCCAATTCTTGTAAACAATAACGTTGAATCATCTCGGCAACAATCGAATCTTAAAAACGTGTCAAAAATGTATGGAAAATCGAGCTATTTTTGACAGATTGAGCCTGAGATCAGACAGCGAATACTCCTAAAATGATGAGATTTGCCCCTCTAATAACGGTGAAAATCCATAAACATTTTCTTAGACTTTGGAATGGTGGTATACCTATCACGGTATGTACCTATTAAACGCAGTCCATTTAGACAGAGAGATCAAGCCAGACAGAGTATGGACAGTGTCGTTATTTACTACCATCTCATCACTAATCTTCGCCGTGTCGGGACCGTCACGCTCGTCTCACGTGGCGGGGTGGGCAGACCGGGAGGACATACTTATCTATACCCATTTGTGTAATCGTAAATGAACATACAACTATAAAAGGTTTAGTAGAAGTAGAGCCATTATTTTACTGGCATGATAATGGTGTAGTTTTCTAACCATAATATTGTAATTATAATATCACTCACTCAGATTTCGTAATTTATGTTTATTTATGTTTACGTCCAATGCAATTGGGGCCTATATTGTCATAAGCTTGTTACAGATCAGATAAATCATATTTTAGACTGCTAGTGGCTAACTCTTTATGGAAAAAAGTAATTTCAAAAACTAAAACCCGTGGTCGTATGACAATTACCTTTAAAGCTTACGACTGCGACTTTCAGATGAGAATATTTTCTTGTTTCATACTTTTTAGAGCGTGATTTTTCAGTGGTCGGGTTTTTGAACTTACTTTTTTATTAAATTTTTTTGTGGTTACCCAACAACATAGTCAGGTAAAAACTAGTTATCTCGTCTAGGAACACAAAGGTTAGATAATATAGAACTAAATAAAATAAAAGGTATTCACAGCCGTGAACCGTGTTACAGGAAAAGTTGCCAAAACTCGTGCTGTGCGATGGTCGGCTGCGTTTTTAATTAAATTAACCTTCTGAAGGAAGTTTCTGTTCCTTCCTTAATTCCACTGTATTAACAGAACCGTAATGCACATTACCTATTTTAATTAAAACTTTATTTAACAATATAAAAAATATAAAATAACAAGGATTTTGCTTGGAACAAGTTTAAAATATCCTATATTACATCAAAACATGTATTCAGTATGACAGATGTCTTGACGAAGTTCGAGAAATGTAAGAGGATAGCTTTCATCGATTGTATCATCATCATCATAATTAGCCTATATTGTTCCCACTGCTGGAACACATGCCTCCTCTCGGTGAGAGGGAGTGGGCCGTAATTTACCACGCGGGCCCAGTGCGGGTTTGTAGATGTCACATGTCTTCGATTTTTTGGTTCTAGAACATAACGGTTTCCTCACGATGTTTTCATTTGATTGTAGGCCTACACCAACATATATTAAGAAATACAGAGACCTAAACGAAACAGAAAGTGAGTTTCAATATCACTTTCGTCAGGCATCAAACGATCTCAACATCTCATCATGCCAAATAAAGTGTGAAATTATTATTCCTCATTAAATTTCATGTTACAAGCTCATTTTCATCACATAAAAAGCTACGGCTGTACCGTCTCGTAATGTCAATGGGAACACCGCAATTTGAGCTCCTACCACCCGCTTCTTCCATCTCTTTCAAACGTCCTGAGGCCTAGATAGCTGCATCTCTATCTAACGTTGTTATGTTTTATAGGTAGTGCATCGGACGAGCTCGTTATGTGCGAATGATTGCTGATCTTATGTGAAGTCGGTAAATCAATGGGGGGTATTTCTGAATTCTGAAGCTAAAATGTAGGAACAAGTTGTAAGCCAAATCCCCATGCCTCGGAAAGCACGTTAAGACGTTATTCCCTGCCGTCATTTGTAGATATTTGTCAGTCGTAACGGGTACATAGTCAGAAGGCCGAAAGTCTGACGATCAGTGTCATCAAGGGGTATAGTATTACCCGATCACTTGGTTAGGAAGTCAGATAGGCAGTCGCTCCAAGTAAAATATTGGTGTTCAAATGTATCCGGTTATAGCCGGGTGTATCCGGTGTAGCCGGCCCAAAAATTGTTGTTAAAAAGCTAGACATATAAAAAACTAAACATTACAAACGAACCAAATCACTAGATACGACCATTCTTTTAGGCGCTCACTAATGCTCTCTAAACCCGACCCGACGTCGCTACACACAATACCCCTTCATTAAAACATAGGAACACAATAATTAATTAATCCTCCCTTAGCACCCTTCCCCTACACAACACGCGCCGGAACAGCACGTAGCACGTCCACATAGAGACGAGCACTCCACTCCGATTCGTACAATTATGCAGGCGTTGGTAATTAAAACTTGCATAGCAGTCAGACGCGGTCAGTTCGAATAATTGCATTTGCAATTTAAAACCATTTGTGAGTAGAACAAAGTTATGAGGCGTGTGTATTTGGGTTAGGGTGTCGGCATTAATGTTGGCTTGTTAATGTAGTAAGGAAGAACCGGGTCTTAAATCAAATTAATCAATCTACCTAGCTATTTCGGGGTCGGCTTCCAGTATAACCGGATATATCTGAATACCAGTAATTTACATGGAATGACTACCCATCTGAACATCACACACCAGACCAACGAATGAAACTTAAATAACGTTTAAAAATAATAATGTTATGTAGGAAACATCAACAGGAAGGAAACGCAAGAGTCTCGTAACTTCCCGCTTCAAAGGAAAACTTAAGTAAGGTTAGGAAAAAATAAGGAAGTTAGTTACCACACAACTGTTGTAGGTACTGAATAAGAGGTAGATATGTTTAGTATTTCAAGTTCTCAACTAGTTTAGTTAGTCACCTATGTTAAACAAGAATTCACTGCAACAGTTGACCAACACATTAAATTGACGAGAGTAAACAACGTTCTGACTGCAGATCATTTTTTCAAACAAGTCAATATTATTGCAAGTCAGCTTCCAAAAATCATTTTTATCTTCCAACTATTATGTACACACGGCTACACAGCAAGCTATACATTTCCAGTTTAAGCTCTCCTCTCATTACACGGAAATCCCATACATTGTGAGATCAGTTTCAGATCAGCCGTGTGTACCAAGGATGTTAGGGAGCTCCGTAACCGTAACCGAAACTATCGGATATCCGATATAAAAAATTATCCGTAATCGTAACCGAATCCGAAATAAAAGTTTCGGATAATATCGGATTTGTTATTACATTTTTATTTTAGGTAGATTAGATAACACTCAATATATATTTACTTTTATTTTAAATAGCTATAATAATTACTCACAGACTGATTGTAATTCCTACCAAATGGTGACATATAAATAAAACCATTTTATTAACTATTTGTATTTTACTTTTGAAATTCCTTAAAAGTTTAATATCCGTAACCGAAATTATCCGAAACTAACGGATTATCCGAAATAATTTCATATCCATATCCGTATTCGTATCCTGTATAATAATCATTCCTACATCCGTAACCAATCCGTATCCGAAATTTCATATCCATAACATCCTTAGTGTGTACCATCCTAATCACGCAAGTTTCATTTTCATGTTCCATGTTGTTATTCCCCATCCTAGTAATATTATAAATGCGAAAGTTCGTATGTTTGGATGTGTGGATGTGTGGATGTTTGTTACACTTTCACGCAAAAACTACTGAACGGATTTGGATGAAATTTGGAACACAGTTAGTTATAACCTGGATTAACACATAGACTACTTTTTATCCCGGTAGTATGTTCCCGCGGGATATTTTCCGCCCTCCACGCGGGCGAAGCCGCTGGCAAAAGCTAGTAAACAATAAAGCTTAATAGCGTAATAGAAGCTCCATGTCGCCAAGTTTTCCTCCTCATATAACAAAACACTGAATGGTCAAGTTATGCGTGTATAATTATCAATTACCTTGTTATGAATAGGGATAAATACACGCACACGTCCGAACTGCTCGGCGGTTCAACAAAAAGTGGCGACAACGGTACAGTCCGCACAAAAAGTTAATTGTCGTTTTTCCGCGCTCTCAACCTTAGCTAGTTTTTGTTGACGCTACTTTTGTTGTGTTTCTAAATGAGAGTTTGGGACGTATGTAGTAGGTATTTGCCGAAAAACTCGTATTTGTCCAGAGTTTTTCGGTAAATACTGAAATTATAAGTTTTGTTTACATTTTCTCTTTTGGTAGAGCACATTTTTTGTCAGCGTTGCTACTGCAGGAACATTTTAGTAATTAGGAAAATGTGTGTTTTAATTAAAAATGGGGAAGTTAGGGCGAGGATACAAGAAAGAAAATGCTATAGGAATAACCTTATTTCAAATGACGACTATCAAAATAAAATAATACTCAATCTTTGTCACAAAATAGCAGTCAACAAAGTCATCCTCTCTTACCCCGACTAAAGTTCCATATTTTAAAATATCCAACTGAACCTTAATTCCATGTATTTATAAGCTCCACCACAGACAAACATGCCCTGTCCACAAGTCGACCAAAAGCAAGCCGCACTCGACCAGCTGACAAATAATTCACTCAGGTAATTAATTGACATGTCATCAAATACATCAACAATTTAATATTTAATTGATGTTGTGTCAATCACTGTTCTATCAACTCTGCTACTGTAACGTTATAATTACAGAACTTATGCCTGATTGGATTTTGGAAGGATGAAGATTTTAAATGGCATCCTGCTGCGTGATATGAACAACATAATGTGCTGCGGAAAATTTTACCTAAAATGCCTTTTTAGGGTTCCGTAGCCAAATAGCAAAAACGGAACCCGTATAGTTTCGTCGTCGTGTCTGTCTGTCTGTCTGTCCGTCCGTATGTCACAGCCACTTTTTTCCGAAACTATAAGAGCTATGCTGTTGAAAGATGTATTCTGTGAAAAACAATAAATTTTGGGGTTAATACTTAAAACTGAAACTCATTTTTTTTTTTTCATTTCACCCATACGTATGGGGTATGTATGGATAGGTCTTCAAAAATGATATTGGGGTTTCTAATACCATTTTATTCTAAACTGAATAGTTTGCGCGAGCGACACTTCCCCCCGTAACTTCTATTATAAGAGAATGATGAAACTAAAAAAAATATATGATATACGTTACCATGTAAACTTCCACAGAAAATTGGTTTGAACAAGATCTAGTAAGAAGTTTTTTTTTAATACGTCATAAATCGTAAAACGCAATTTACCTTTCATTCAATCAACACAAATATTTAAAAAAAAAAACATTTGATTTCATAAACGTAAACCTTATGCATAAACCGTGAATACCTACAGGTTTGTACGGAACCCTCGGTGCGCGAGTCCGACTTGCACTTGGCCGGTTTTTTGTCTAATACACACGTCCTAGGTAGCAAGCTATTAGAAATGCAATGTTATAAATTGCCAAAAGTGCTTGTGACTAAGCAATAACAGCCGCACGGATCGATTGATCATGTTAAGCTACGCTTGCCGCGGTTCGTTTGTGAATGAGTGACCAACTTTACATACCGTGAACCCTCCGTGCCTCGGAAAGTACCTTAAGCCGTTGGTCCCAGCTGTCGTTAATAGATTTTTGACATTCTCTACGGGTCGTCAGAAGTCCGAAAATTTTATAACCAGTCTTACCAAGGAGTATCGTATTACCCAGTAATAAGGTTGTGGCGGTCAGATAAGCTAGGCAGATGATGAAAATGGGAAAAAAAACAGATTAGAGCTGAACTAGCGGTAGAAAATTAAACAGTAAGGACGTCAGAAGGCAGAAGAATATTCATTCCTATATTGATCAACAGTCTGGAAATATGCCCTGTTTATAGGCTCGTCCCCTAATACATTTCTTTCTTTCTTCTTTCTTTAATCCACCACGCAGGCCCAGTGCAGGTTCATAGATGTCACATGTCTTCGAATTTATGATTCTAGGACATGCCGGTTTCCTCACGATGTTTTCCTTCACCGTTTTGAGAGCAGTTTTAATCACCAATTTTATTATTGCAATCTAATCATCAATTGTGTGTCATCATTATCGGAATGCAAATGTCAGTCTCAATCACATGATGAAATTTATTTCAGTAGCTAGCTGAATAACCCGGCGCCACCCTTCTGACCGTCTTAATTAAATGGACTATTTGCTCAGAACTAACCAGCATTCAAATTGTCAGTTCAGCTGTTTAACTGTGCATTTACAGGTAGAAAGGAAAAATTCTTTCGCTGAGGTTTGAAATTAAAGGTTACTTACTGAATTCCTAATGGTTTGTTTAAGCGTTCTTTCGATTAAACTTGCTAACGCTGCTTGGAAATTGCTTGGTTAGTTTCCATCTAATTTTAGAAGCAGTTAATGATTTATTTTTAGTGAATATTTTACCATTAAAATATGTCACTGTGTATTAATGTTTAAGAACATGAATAGTGTTGTACACCGCTGCCCAAATTATCGGAAAAGTCTCGAGGCAGGTACCATAAACATTTGCACTCTACTCTATAGGAAAATTCAAATTAATTAACTGCTCCACACAACACATAACCACATGAAACAGTACACCATTCTCTAAGTAATAACACTAAAATGATCAGCAGTGTCTCGGAAACAAGCTAACGATAATTGCTTGCAGTTATCAAGGCGGGCGCATCTGAAAGCTGGGCGACGGAGATACTGCTGAGCGGCATCCATTGCGGTTAAGACATCCAGGGATGGGTGGAGACGAGGGTTATAACCAGGGATGTGTACGCGCCATTTGTTTGCGTCATAATATTGCTGACTGGTGTAAGTGTTATGGGTATACGTACACGATGGGAGACGTTGGCTGCCTTCAACGGTACCCACTGAGGACGTAGATAGGTTCGAGTATGGAACAGTGAAGTACCTACTTTTAGTATGAAATGGGCTAAGAAATTTGACAAAATATTCGAAGTATTTTAAAAATAAGAACTTGTTCTTATAGCCTAAGAGACGAGTATCTCCAATACTATAGACTCTAACTAAGAGAAGGTCATTGGTCCTTAGAGACGGAATATTTAATTTAAATCATTTAGATTACGTTGTCCTATCAAGATCAATGAAATCTTAGAACATTCATATGACATAACAATAATTGCACAAGTATTGCATTAACTCCATTTATAATACAAAATAACGGCCAAAAGCGTCTTAGCAACTCGTATATATAACAAATATGTTCTCACAATAGTTAGTATTGTTTGCTAAAGTGAGCCTCCACAACATTGCGCCATGACTAATGTTTCTGCGCGTGACAAATTGACGACACGCCGCAATGATACCGGATTGTTTGTTATCTACTTAACATTTATATCGTGATAAATAAGGATGCCCATTTTCGCGTTAAATGTGTTTTGAGGAACTTGATCTTGTTGCGTCTTTATGAAGAGGATGACTGTGTAAATTCGTTCTATCTTTCGCCTCGTTTGAAATTGAGTAAAATCATAGCCATGGCCCCGCAAACATTGAGATGCCATAAAGTTTATTCATCTCCCGTGTTATGTCAGTTAAATACTAAATTAAACCAAAATAGCGGGAACCCCTCCGAATAAAAACGACCTAAACAAGACCCCTAAGATTTCTAACTAAATCCAATAAAACTGAAACCGTTACACTTGACAGATTGAAGCCAACATTCTAAATTTCATAACATCACGTTGAAAATGATCATCTCGCGAACTCATAATTCTCGGGTGATAACACATGATTACGTGAAGATGCCAAATGAAAAACCTGCCAACCCGAGTGATTTATAAGCACGTTAATTTCCATATGAAATGCTAGGCGTAAACCGCGGGCTCGCTTGCCGGTGATGAATATCTACGGTGAGGAGGTTATCGCACATCTCGGTTCAAGGGTCTTATACCTACCTTAATTTTGTTTGTAACTATATGTCTATAGTGGGTTAGTACCTACCGTTCAAACGATGAGTGTCTTAATGACAGACGTTTATAGAAATTAGTGCAGCTGTATGCTAAGTATCATTGTGTCAATCGAATGCTACGTTAAATCAAGAAGCCTTACTGCCGGTAGTTTCAACACAATTTCCGATTAGAAAGATTAGTTATTGATGAAACATTAAGGCAAACATATACAATATAAAATTGATTCAACATAAAATATTACATTGCCACTAAGAACTGAGATGTTTACGGAAATCGTTACCTATATAAAGCCTACGTTTAATAAGAAATAAATATTTTCCTAGATATTGACTATCTTCGCATTGATCGTGACGGGAATAAGGAAGCGTTTACTTTGAATTTGTGGTCCTTTGAGACGAAACTTTAGTACGTATACTAAGATCGATACTCAAATTAGTACAAAACTTTACATAAGGTGTTATGCTGGCTATACACAAATGCAATAAATATTCCTGAGCTAACTGAAGCTACGCAGATCTTTGTCGACCAAAATTGTCCCTGGAAACACTGAGCGTATTTCCTATCTAGAAATCCGGAGAGTACGTGAAATGACCAGTCGAAATTTCCTCAACGGAGTCGTGTGAAGTGCCCGTCCCCCAGCGGATGTCCAATCAATCCAATTGCTGGCCGTCATCGGAGCAGCTTCCCGCCGTCACAAACGAGACCACGGCAACACTCTAGAACTTTGAAGGGATTTGTAAACAATAGTCACAACTGAACTTGTTCAGAATTGAGTTAGACCCTCTCTAGCAGCACCTTTCGTGCAAATCATGCACAGCAATTTTCACTTATTTAGCTAAAGCCGTAGAGAAAAGTTTTGGTAAAATAATTTGGTATTCTGTTATACTGTGAAAATTTGTGTTTGGATTTTTGTTACTCAATCACGCAAAAACAGCATGACGGATTTAAATGAAATTTGGCACACAGATAGATTATAACCTGCATTAACACATAGGATACTTTTATCCAGTGGCGTAGCGTGCCTTAGCGGGGCCCCGTATAAAAATTTGTTTGGGGGCCCTTATGAAGGGTAACAATTTCTCACAAAGAAAAAAAAATATTTGCATAAAATTAAAAGAAACATTTATTCATCATAATTATCTGTCTGTCACTTTTCCAATTTTTTTTTGCAAACAATTCAAATTAAATAACTCCCCTTGCCTTTTATTCGGCAAACTGATTTATTAAATCATTTATAGCAGATTTTTGTTTTGCCTTGTGTTGTGTCACAGGTTCTTCAGGTTAAACTACAATTCTAAAGGTCAGTCTTTAAATGGGTGATTTTTTTTGATGTGAAACATCTATAGGCGAGGGTAAACCTAAATTTTGGCGTGGCGAGAATGGACATGACGACGCATCGCCACGCTATATGTTTGTTACCTCAGAACTTTCAACTGGGTGAACTGATTTGGATGATCCTTTTTTTATTTGAAAGCAGGTGCTTCAGACTAGGGTGGTACATAGTAATCCGAATTTTGATAATTAACAAACATATAATTAATATGTTATTTATGATTATACCATATTTATTTCCTTCGTAAAGTATGCTTTTTATATATTATCTTCACAAAATAATTTCGATGTTTCACATCTGCCAGGCGTCCCGCGACGAGTCGACGACTCACTATTTCTTTTTAAATCCATAATCTTTATTAGAAGTTATTTAAACTTAACCACATGTATTAAAAAAAAAATCGATTAATATTCAATTACCTACTAAACTTCTCGATTTTTGCTAATAATCGAATTCATTACGCAAAGTGACCTCACTATTTAAGTCACGTGACTAAATGTCACTGTACCCATCTTATGTGAAAAAGACTATTTCTAAACGGCGAAATCCCGCAGCCCGCGATAACCGATGTTGCCAACTTTGGAACGCACGTTTTACGCGGGAAAAAAGAAAATGTTTTTTGTGATTTTTGTCATTTCTGAAATAAAAAAAGAGAAGTTGGGAAGTTTTATTAATTTTTGCTTACGTACGTCGGGGGCCCCCGTGGCCCGGGGGCCCCGTATAATTGATACGGCAGATACGGCGGTAGCTACGCCCCACAGTGGAACGAATGTATGGGAGCGGTTGGACGTAGACATGTCCGAAAAAAAAGAGTAAAATTATGCCAAACTAATGATGCCATCTTATTCGATTACTTAATGCCTTCATAACTTGTGGTGATGAATTTCTTCATAACTCCCATATTTCGGGAGTAATTTGAGAAAATGTGAAATTTTACTATGAAAATGAGTGTATCGAGCTCTCTCCCTCCTGATTCCGGGCTTGTTTCAAGTAGCGGTCTCTAATATCATAATGCTAATACTAAGAGCTATATTTAATACTAAGACACATAGTGCGCCAAATGTGCACTTTCTGGGATAAAGAGTGATGTTTATTTTATAACACAATTTTTTTATTTTTTGTTTATTTTGTTGATTAAAACCGTTTTTCTAAAGGTTTACCTTATTACAATAACATTTCTGAGCAGCCAATTAGAGAAGATATAAGCTAATTAGGATATATAATTAGGGACTTAAGGTTTACATATAAAACTGATGCACTAATGATTACTGATAAGAACATTGCTATTATTTAATTACTAAATGGCTCTTAATACACTAATTTAGCATGCATCATTTACTAATTATCACAATAACTAATTACCTTGCAATATTTAACAAAGGATACCTGGGATACCTGGATTTTATATAAATAGGTCACTATTAGTAACTTTAAAATCAGTGTTGATTTACACCTCGTTGTATCCAAGCTAATCTCGCAATGTATTTTCCAAATTTTAATACAAATCTTGATATTCACGTTGCTTTATGCGCACGCGCACATAAAGATTTACGCGACTTTAACTATTTGTTCAGTGTTTTAAAAGATAACAGTTGTGTTCAGTTATGTGAAAGTGCTGAAACAAGTTTAAAAGACTGGTGTCGTCGATTTTGCTACCGCATTTATGCAAAATGGACACAGTCTGGAAGAAGCACAGATAAGTTTCGGAAGAAACATGAGATTTGGCTACAGGCTGCAATTCAATGGCCGGAATTACAGAATGAAAATATGGAACCTTCTACAGAAAATATAAGTGACGTCATCGAGCCCATAATTTCTCCTGCTAAATCTAATGCTTCAACTTGTACACATCCTAGTCCTCGTAAATCTTTTGCGGACCTTAGTAACCGGCAAAAAAGAAGACGCACTGAAGATAGTCTTTCATGCAGCAGTAGCAGCGCTGAAATTATGTTTTCGGCCGAAAGGGCGCTTCAAAAGGCAGGACAAAGCGATACAGCTTATGTTATGAAATACTTGACGGAGAATCCAGAAGAGGCCTCAAAAATCAAAGCCTTCATTGAAGGTAAATCAATTCAGGTACGGGAAATATCCCCTTTGAAGGCATTGGCTCTTTATGTATCGATGAACTTATCGAAATGGCGCTATAACACTCTTCGGGATTTCAACACTCAAGAAGGAGCTCTTCAATACCCGAGTTACTACATGTTGGTTAAAGAAAAAATTAAGTGCTATCCGGCCAAAGAAGATCTCACAGTTACAGAGAGCTCTGCAAAAATCAAATTACAAGCCTTGATGGATTTAACCTCAAGAAGACTTATTAGGTCGTTAGAAACCCCTGTTGATCCCAATCAACAGCTCGTATTGACCAGCAAATGGGGTTTTGACGGATCATCTAGCCAAAGCATTTATCATCAAAGGACGAGTGAAGATGAGCAAATCGATCTTGCTAGTAATTTTATGATTAGTCTTGTACCACTGCGGCTCGTCTCAAAAGGTGTAACAATTTGGGAAAACGAGCGACCATCTTCCACTTCATTTTGCCGGCCAATATTGTTTAAGTTTATAAAGGAAACCAAAGAAAATGTGCAGAGAGAGATGGCTGAAATCGAAGCAGAGATTGAAGCCTTAACTCCATCCACCATCACTGATGGAATTAGTGTCAAACACCAACTGCTGTTGACAATGATTGATGGTAAAATTCATTCCATTATATCCAATACAGCAGCTTCAGTGTGTGACATATGCAAGGCTTGTCCTAAAGAAATGAATAATTTAGAGTTAATCAAAGGTAAACACGCAAACGAGGACATGTATAAATATAGCTTAAGCACCCTTCACGCTTGGATTCGCTCAATGGAATGCTTATTACACATTTCCTACAAATTAGACATAAAATCATGGCAAGTAAGGGGTGATATAGCAAAAAGGCAAGTTGATGACAGGAAGAAAAGAGTTCAAGAGGCTGTAAGAAGAGAAACGGGCTTACTTCTCGATGTTGTGAAACAAGGCAGTGGATCCACCAACAATGGCAACTCGGCAAGGAGATTTTTTGAAAACTACACTAAATCTGCTGAACTGACCGGAATAGATGCTATGCTTTTAAGAAAAATCTGTGTGATCTTGCAGTGTATTTCATCAGGAGAGAAGATCAACGTAACTAAATTCCGAGAGTTCTGCTTTGATACTGCTAAGCTTTACGTGGAGTTATACCCATGGTATTATATGCCTTCTTCACTTCATAAAATTTTAATGCATGGGCCAGACATAGTTCAGAACATGTCAATTGTGCCCATTGGTTTTCTATCCGAAGAGGCATCTGAGGCTAGAAATAAAGATTTTAGAAAATATAGAGAGGGGCATTCTCGAAAGCATAGCAGTATCTCATGCAATGAAGATATTATGCACAATCTTTTACTGTCTTCTGATCCACTTGTTACAAGTATCCGTCCAAAAGGAAATAAGTTTGTAAAAAAATCTTCTTTTAAGGAATTTTATGAGCTTACGGATTCTGAGAAAAGTGATATCGAATTTGTTAACATAAATGATTTAGCGGACATCGATTCTGAATTTGAATTAATTGATGATGATGATGATGACGAAGATAATTAAATGATGTTATTGTTTTAAAATGTGTAACTTAGTAAATTAGAGCTTACATCTTAATTATTTATTGTACTTTTAATGAAACTAGGTAATTTATTATCAACTTACTTAAAAGTCATACTCTCATCAGTTCTTGTGAATATTTTTGTTAATATATATTTGTGTATATATATAATATATTTATAGACCTCTTAATAAGTCTGTCTGCGGTTTAAAGTAAATACAAATGGGGAAAAAACGTTTTTTTTTTTAAATTTTCATTTCCTTTTATCCCAGAAAGTGCACATTTGGCGCACTATGTGTCTTAGTATTAAATATAGCTCTTAGTAATAGCATTACGATATTAGAGACCGCTACTTGAAACAAGCCCGGAATCAGGAGGGAGAGAGCTCGATACACTCATTTTCATAGTAAAATTTCACATTTTCTCAAATTACTCCCGAAATATGGGAGTTATGAAGAAATTCATCACCACAATTTATGAAGGCATTAAGTAATCGAATAAGATGGCATCATTAGTTTGTCATAATTTTACTCTTATTTTTCGGACATGTCTACGTCCAACCGCTCCCATACATTCGTTCCACTGTGCGCCCCTGCTTTTATCGCGGTAATACGTTCCCAAGGAATAATTTTCGATCGGGGACGAAGCTGCTGACACAAGTTGGTCAAAAATGATTTGACGAAAAGTGAATCATGATTGTTATCATGCGTATCGAAGGACTTAAAGACAAAAAAAAACGCAAACATTTGAAAATATTTCAATAATTTTTTTCCAAGCAGTGCTATTCATTTCTTCAGCCAATATTATCATAAATCTCACGATTTTACTCTGAGCCCGAGAAATCTGATCGCGCAGACTCAGATTTCAACTTCCATTTTTCCGATAGAAGTAATTCATATCGTAAGTCCAATTCGACAGTCGCTTCAGTCTTCTTGAACTTAGGGCCAACAAATAAATTCCGAGCTTATACATACTTGTGAAATAATGATGTTTTCATAAATCAAATATCTCTTAAACGAATCAAAGGTTCGTGAAGAGGAATAAATTTAGGATAAAAATAAAATTTTGTAAGAGGTACTTGTAGCGACAATTCCGGATTTACGATGGTTTATCTTCGGAAATTGTGTTTTAAAATCATCCGGAATAAAATTGGAGAGTAAATATGTTTGTACAAATACTTAATTATCAAATCATTGACCTATTTGCATAAGGCTGCCGATATTACAAACAACGGCCTTACAAGGTCACAGACCAAACATAACATAGAGTACCTACCATACACTCGTTAGCTAAGAGGGTTTGATGAAACTTTCTTGAGAAATCTTCAAAATCCGATATATCAATTTATCAAATTTACACCCATTAAGCCTTGCACCCAGCTCGTGAATTAGCAAAATAAAATTTCACCCCAGTACGTCTAATACATTCATCTTAACAGAAAGTGCTGAAAAGATGAAAATATTCTAAAAATGTTAGGTAGGAATCCGACAAAGCATTCTGAGTGAAGAGAGGTACCTATTCAGCCGAGACTTTCGTACAAATTACAATATTATTCGCTTCTGCAATACTTACAGACCCGCGTTATTTTGATAAACTTGTTTTATGATAAAAGGAAAATTATGTGGAGTGTTTGCATGAGTTGATATTATGACGGCTGTATTACACTTTCTCATTCGTTGGAATGAAATTAAGATCGAGTTGCTACCTGCTCATATGAAAATTGAGTGTTACTGAAAATAAGGATGATCAATAACAATACCAAATCAGGCCCATTTAAGGTGACAGTCAAAATGGCGGTTGTACCATAGCGAATCAAATTATACCAATTACCAAAAAAATTTACTTAAAACTTATTTTGTACCTAGCTCTAAAAAATCTGTACCTCCTTCAGAACGAAATTATTTCGAATTAAGGTACACCCGCCATATTGACACCAAGATGGCGGGTGTTCTATAATATTTTATTATTTATCCATTACTCATTAAATATAATTACACCAAAAAATTGTACCTAAAAAGAACCTCAAGTAAAAAGAAACACACACTTGATCAGTGGGATAGTTCTTGAGAAATAAAACATGGCGGGTGTTCCTTAGCGAATTAAACTAGACCAATTACCAAACAAATGTACCTAAGAAGTACTATTTTGTACCTAACTCCAAAAAATCTGTATCACCATCAGAACAAAATTATTTCGGAATCAAGGTACACCCGCCATATTGATATCAAGATGGCGGGTGTTCTATAATATTTTATCGTTTAACTATTACTCATAAAATAGAATTACACCAAAAAATTGTACCTAAAAAGTACCACAAGTAAAAAGAAACACACACTTGATCAGCGGGATACTTCCTGAGAAATAAAACAACCGTGTCTCGTTTACTTCTATGTTCTATGTTATGGGGGTTTGGTTTCCGCACTTAGTCCTTTGAGTGGACCATTGTGCGTGAGCCATGGCGGCCGTCGGTATTCACTCCAACCAGCCCACCTCCCTCCAGAAGCTGGTTATGTCTCCTGGTGTGCTGAGAACGTCTGTGTAAGATTTGGGTGTCCTGAGGGTATCTGTCCTAATCTGGGTGACGCCTGTACATTCGAAGAGTACATGCGCAACGGTTTCTTCAGCCTCCATGCAGGCCCTGCACAGGGGGCTGTCCGTTATGCCTATTGTGTAAAAGTGTTTGTTTATCGGGCAGTGTCCTGTGATGGTGCCCGTCATCAGACGCAGATCATCCCTGTCTAGGCGTAGCAGACGTCTGGTTAGCTTGCCATCCGAGGATGGCATAGCTTCCCTGGACTGCCTGCAGCCTGGTGCCGAGGTCCACCAGCTCTCCGCTTGTGTGTGGGTAAATTCCTGCAGCCACCTGCGTAGCTGGTTGAAGGAGGTGGGCACGATGGGCTCGGGGCCGCAGACTGACGCGCTTTATGCCTTTTTGGCCAGTTCGTCAGCAGCGTCATTGCCTAGTGATCCACTGTGTCCTTTTATCCATTGCAGTGTCACTTAGTTGCGATTAGAAACTGTTACCCGTTCTAATGCGTTTTGACTTTCTAGTGTAAGGTTCGAGTTTATGTCGACAGCTGGCGCTGTCGGACAGTATGCGCCAGCTCTTTGAGGCGCGCGTACACTACGCGCGCCTCAAAGAGATGTCAGCAATACTGAAGGGGTCTGCTAGGATCGGTGCCTGCCAGGGCCGCGAGATTCATTCGTAAGAGTTACCGTGGCCCTGGCATATGGGCAACTGAAGGAACACGGGTGGGTTTTAGTCAGTAAAAGTCTGACACGCCCTTCCGCTCCACCCAAGAGCGGGAGACGTCATTTGATGATTTCCCGCCCAAAAAGAAAGGGCGAGGTTTAACTTGGTTCGCAGTTGCGCGAAATATCAAATCATTTTAGACACTAAGGAACTTTCAATATTTAAAAATAAATTACGAACATTTTTAATTGATAAAGCATTCTACACGATCCAAGATTTCCTGAATTGTTGACCATTTATTAGTTCCACTGTATTTTGACATATATAAGTATTGACCATGTATTAGATTCACCGTATTTGACATGCATTAGTATTGACCATGTGATAGTTTCACTGTACTTTTACATTTATAATAACTTACCATCTATAATAATTCCAATTTTTTTATGCCATATCTACCTACATAATTATTGTATGCCTATAAGGCAGGACATATTGATACTTTAATATATTGTTAAGACCTGTAACTTACATGTGCCCACAATAAAGATACTTTGAATTTGACTTTGATTTTTGCATTTTTTTTTTCATACCTAAAGAAAACGTCGTTTCCCAGCAATAATTTTTGCGCCAAGCTACTTTGTTAGATGTATAGTATGCGTAGTTGACGGCTATGTGATGTGTCTTTTACATCCTGTATGTACCTAGATCAATATTATTAATCACTAGCTTTTGCCCGCGGCTTCGCCCGCATGGATGTCGGAAATTAACGCAGGTTTTTTTCTATAATAAAATATTTTTTCCAACAATTGAAGTAGCGTAAGTTACTCCTTATTACATCAGCTACCTGCCAATAAAATTCCCGTCAAAATCGGTCCAGCCATTTCAGAGATTAGCCGGAGCAAACAGACACACAAAATTTTAAAAAAAATGTTGTTTTGGTATATGTACCGCGTGTATACATCCATATACTTAGTAAAAAGTGGTTATCTTAATATTACAAAGAGACACTCCAATTTTATTTATTTGTATGTATGTATAGATGTATATATAATAATAATAAACATAAGTAAACGAGACACGGTTGTTTTATTTCTCAGGAAGTATCCCACTGATCAAGTGTGTGTTTCTTTTTACTTGAGGTACTTTTTAGGTACAATTTTTTGGTGTAATTATATTTTATGAGTAATGGATAAATAATAAAATATTATAGAACACCCGCCATCTTGGTGTCAATATGGCGGGTGTACCTTAATTCGAAATAATTTCGTTCTGAAGGAGGTACAGATTTTTTAGAGCTAGGTACAAAATAGTACGTTTTAGGTACAAATTTTTGGTAATTGGTATATTTTGATTCGCTATGGTACAGCCGCCATTTTGACTCTCACCATTTAAGTCATATCATGCAAACATTTTAACGCATCAGATCGCTTTAAAAGTATAGTTATAATCGTCTTCTCCGACAATACACTATTCCAAGACGTTTCCTGTCATCACTAGCTTTTGCCAGCGGCTTAACCTGCGTATATATATATATCGAATCACTCTGTCTATTGATGAAAACCTAATTAAAATCCGTTGCGGAGTTTAAAAGATCAAGCGTACAGATGCGGCAAGCGATATTGTTTTATACCGTGTAGATTCATGCTACAAATTTTTAAATTGCTCCTTCAACGCATTTTTACTGGGGATTAAAGTTGTTTCAATCACAAATCTCACGCAGTTGTTCCTTTGCTTCGAACCTATTACAAGATACGTCGTAAGGAAGACATCACTGGCTCTAAAAGCATCTCAGTGGTTGTCTATAGGCGTTAAGGAAGAAGCACAAAAGACGAGAGAACGGAAATTAAATCAATCAGCAGCCGTCGGAGCGTCATGGCGAGTGACGTCAGCTATCATATCTTTTATTCATCATATCATAATTCTGGGAGATTATGGTATGTGAGGGACTGAGGGTAGAGGTGGAAATGTGTGGTGGAACTTGAGGGTACTTAGTCGAAAACTGCATGGAAGAAACTGATAGTAGCGTGCTGATTTACTATTGTTGTATTGTGTTTACTCCGCTAATCGTGATTTCTAGTTTTGCAAACTCTAATACTTTTCTTACGGATAGGGGTCGTATATTTCACTAAACGTTATTGCTTCGTTGGTAAAAATAAATCTTGTAACGTCAAAATTATTCTAACACTTCAAACGCCGTATTTATTTATTGTACTAAACCTCACTTGACACGTAAAAACAGCAATGAAACTGCCAAAATGCGTAAGTGTCAAATAGCACTTTCCTTAATTCAACGCTTTCAGAAACGCTAACTCTCATTACAAAGTTGGTTATTTAACAAAATCCTCTTTACGCTGATGGGGCCATAAAAAACGCGTAAAACAAATCTGGCCACAAGAAAAGGTCTTGCTCGGCTCAAAGGACCAACCGCGGACCTGCAGACCAGTCATTAGGGTGTTTGTATAGAATCTAACGCCCAAGTCATGTGTTCTAGCGAAAGAGAACATAATTTGTTGTTTACATAAATTAAATCTCTGCGTCATTAACTTTATTATAATTAGTGGAATAACAATCAAGTTGAATATGTTTTAAATTAATTAAACTAATTAATTAGTTATTTTTTTACATTGTAAATCTATTAATTATAATTTAGTAGCAAAAATAATTTACAAATTAATATATTAATTATTTAAATTAATAATTTAATTACAAATACATGATTTATTTTAATCAGTTCACAGATAAAAGTGGCGGTACACGTGATTTTTAAATTATGAGTTATGACAAATATAAATACCTTTGGGCAATGCATAGCTACTAAAAGCGAATAGGCCTCCTTCGGGTAGTTTTAGCGCCAGGAAGTTTAAGAAATTATTCGACACATGGTCCTTTCAATAAGAAGAATCTACGCATAAAAAGCCTGTCATGATAACATTACATACAAACCCAGAATTCATTCTAAACGTACCAACAAAACCAAGTAAATCGCTCGCCTAAAGTAGCAGAATTGTAGATTATTTCATAAGAAATTAGTATTTTATGAACAGATGTGTGGGTCGGGTCAGTTCAAAGGCTGACCGCGACTGCCCTCCACATTTAGGCAGATAATTAGTGCGTTTACCCGGCCCAAGCCACGGGCGATACGGTAACGTAATTTACGAAAGAATTTTGCTGTGGGGTACAGGTGCAGAGTTAAAACGATATGGCTTTAAAATAGACTTCATTGTATAGAAGAGTTTTTATGTAGTCTGTTAGAAAAAATCACGCTCGCGATGGTTTTGTAATTAAGATTTAAAGATATCAAATTAGAGTTTTAATGTCATGGTCATACATCATTCGATTCTTTAGTAGTTAAACTAATCACGAGCCAACATTAATAGTGCTCTAACTACCCATAATTTAAAACAGTTCTGATGCTCAAAATTGAATCATAGCGAAGCGCCAATCTAAACAATAACATAGCAAATTCATCTTTATCTCTACCACATAACAAGGCACAAAAAGGCGCTACTAGTCGCTTGCAAGTATGGACATTCTGTAGAATGCCCTGAAGTCTTATTTATCTCGATAGAAAATGTGCTTTACGTATTAATATAAGGGTGAATTTTCAATTATATCTATACTATATACTATATATATTATATATAATATTATAAAGCTGAAGAGTTTGTTTGTTTGTTTGTTTGATTGAACGCGCTAATCTCAGGAACTACTGGTCCGAATTGAAAAATTCTTTTTGTGTTGAGTAGCCTATTTATCGAGGGAGGCTATAGGCTATATAACATCACGCTACAACTAAGAGGAGCGGAGCAGTAATGAAAAATGTTGCAAAAACGGGGAAAATTTATTCCTTTTGAGAGTTTCCGTTGCGTGCGCTGCGTAAACGGTTAAAGTAACGCAAAAATCATGTATGACGGAATTGTTCCTTTTAAAAAATTCTAAAAAAAAGTCCGCGAGAGCATATGTCTATCTTTTAATATGGACTCACTATAACTCAAAAGAGCGAGCAGCAACGAAAAATGGACGAAAACTAGCAGGCAAATCGATGCGACGGGAAGGGTCACGGGAGCAAAAATTTGACGCGGACGAAGTCGCGAGCAGAAGCTAGTCTTTTAGATTGACGTTTCGCTGACGTTCATTTGTAATAGATACTTTGCAAATTGGAGGCCTAATTCTTATAGCCTCCCATCATCATTCTCTTGCCGTTATCACATTTTTGTTTGTTCGGTGAAGCATGTCTTCCTCTACCCTACTTCTCTATTACTCGTCATCTCATCCCCTTTCTAGCCATATCATCTTTCACAGTCCATGTATCGTTTCTTTGGTACGTTCTCTTCTCGTTTAGACACGCACATTATCTTATGTCAATTATCAATAATGTGTCACAACATGACATAGACCAATTATTCCCCGCTCATCACTTGTCACTCGCGTCTCCGAGGACCACGTATTTGAATTGCGCAGCGTACAGCGGGACAAATCAAATATTTACCTACTGTATCCCCTGGATCCGCTCACTGCTGCATGTTCGCGGAATATTTACACTATTACACACCTACGGCGGTGTTCAGCGCTTCAGCCGATTTTTATTTGAACGGCAGGTTTCTGCCGCGACCAACTTCGATTTTGCAAGTTCTTTTTCTTAATTAAAAGTTTATAGAGCGCTGTATGATGTTGTATTTTTTTGATGGTCAGAATCCGTGGTAACTTGACAATGTAAAACACTTTTAAAAACATTTTCATTCGCAAATAAAATCTCATAAACTCATACGAAACAAGACTGGTTTGGGTTTCATCGGAAAATTCCTTCATCAGTTTTTAATATAAATAAATAGTCGATGATTCCATCATTCCAATGATTGAGTTCCGCGCCAAGATACAAGTGATATCAGGTTACGAGAGTATTGTCTTTGCTGAGTAATCAATTTTGAATTTCGTAGCGTACTGGTAATTTTCGTTTGTAATACTATATCCCAGCAAAAACATAAATGTGAAAATGGGAGCCAAGTTTAGTATTACGAATATGCGTTGTTGCCGACTGCGCCGACAAAAGATCTAATTGGGTGCCATGTTCTGTAGATAATCCTGAAATTTATTTATGAGAACATACCTTTCTATAACAAATTTAAAACACATTATTATCTTTACACAATTTATCTTTACTTGTCTGCTTTGTGTAAATAATTAGACTGTTTAAATTTGCGAAGTTATATTATAAATACCAAGAGTTTTAATATTCTTCTGTCTAGCTTTTTCCCAGCCATATTAGGGTCAGCGTCCAGTCTACTGGATGCAGCTGAGTGCCAGTATTTTACGTGGAGCGACTGCCTATCTGACCTCCAAACCCAATTACTGGGTAATTCAAAACCCTTTAGTAAGACAGGTTATCCGACGTTTGGGCTTCTGTCGACCCGGAACGACTCAAAGATCCACGATAGACTATAAATAAAGAGTTTTAATTAACAAACCAATTTCATGTGTTTCTGTTTAGTAGGTTTTCAGTTATTAATTGGCTCCAAATGGGTCGTGTAATATAAAACTTGGCTGCTGCTTTGCCAGTTCCTTTTTCTTTGAACTTAGCTTGACTAGCTACCGCATATTTAGATGCGTATAGTAAAATTCGTTTATAATTCTTTACATGCCATTACCCCTCCGTGCCTCGGAAAGCACATAAAGCCTTTGGCCCTGACTGTCATCCGTAGATTTTTGAGAGTCGTTACGGTTCGTCAGAAGCCCGAAAGTCTGATAATCAGTCTTACCAAGGAGTATAATTATTATTACCCAGTACCTGAGTTGTGGAGGACAGGTAGGCAATCGCTCCATGTAGTGCAGTAGAATTCTGTTGCATTTGGTTTGACTGGAAGCCGACACTAACATAGTTGAGAAAATGCAGAGGCAGTTAATAAGTGGTAATTTTCGTTTCAGATTTTGTTTTCGTATCAAGATCTTTATTTTTCGATAAAAGACGAATCTGCCGTTCAATTGTTAAAGGATTCAAGGTATTCGTCGCATATATGTAAATAGTATGAAGACTGAAGTACATACATGCGCCAAAGGTTTACGCTACCAGTCGAGGTCTTACTCCTCCCGAACTTTATTCCCTGCGGATAATGCGAAAGAAATCGTATCGTTCAATGCAAATTTATGTAGATCTGTCATTATCAAGGTACTTCCCGTTAATCCACCAAGACAGGGCTCGGTTTAAATAATTCCAAAATTATTATTCATGCAGATTGTCGCAGTAGTACTTTTGGGGCAGAATTCGTAAATTTTTTACCCCTGACTCCATGGCGAGAAGAACTTCGGACAAAGTACCTGAAACAAAAAAGTTTTCATTAGTTTAATTGCCATTTGGGATGACAGAAATTTGAAACAAGTTAAGGTTTATTAAATTTTGTATTATACGGGCCATTGGGTCCTTTAGGAAAAAAATTGGATATTTAATTTTTGGCAGAATGGTTCGCTTTTACTTGTTCGACTGATCCCGACAACGTGGTGCCAGGGATCAGCTATAAGAAAGATGAAATTTGATATTCTGGTGTTATTGGTTAGGCTGCAATATTTTTATAATAACTATCAGATTTTTTTTTAATTTATGAAACATAACATAACTAAATGATTTTTGAAGTGCAATTATGGATCATAAATGCAAATGCTTCAATCAACCTCCTAACTACCTAAATATATTATGAATTACATAATTATAGATAGTATAGTAAGTATGTAATAATATATAAATATCCCATTCGTTACTTACTGTGTAACTGTACTTGACAGGTGACCTTTATCTAGTTCGAGAAGAAATAACATTTCAACGATGTGCGTTTTACGATCTCGTGTAACAGATGGACCGTAATTTCTGAGACAAGTAGCAATAAGGTAGGTTCTATTATATGCTAACCCTTGAGACAGAAAGAAAAACAAGATACTGCATATAACATTTATATTATATCTTAACTCACTTCGACAAGTGCGAGACTTAAGTAAAGTAAGCTTTTCATATACTTCACCAAAACAAACCAACAACATAAGGGCGTAATTTAAAACATTTCCATCACAAAACCTCACACAATTTAATTCTGGGAATCCTCGCAAAACGTTGAAGACAGAACTTTTAGACACATAAAAAGTTCATGACGTTCGTCGATCAAGGTTGTGCGCCGGTGTGTGTCACGTGGTGCGTGCGAGCGAGACAGCAACACGCTAGACAAGCTGCGCGCGCGCAAGGCACCGGCTGGCACCGACATAATGACAAATCAGCAGGTTTACACACCCGCAAACACGACTTATCGTCCTCACAACCTTTTAACTAACATTTTTCATACAAAACCATTAAAACCTTCATTTTATGAAACGCAAAGATAAGTTTGTAATACCCAGCATAAATTGGTTGTACATTACGTAAATAATCCGGAATTTAATCGCAGTTTTCAACAGATTCTATTTTGAATGATTTTTATTGCTGTTTTTTATTGAGTATGGTTAGGATATTATGAAATTAGTGTTTTATGATAGAGCGGAAGGATCAACATGAATATGGTTGGCAGCAAGTAAATCTAAAATATGAATTAAGCTTTTGCGAAAGGTAATATAAACTTGAATTTGTTGGTACTAATTAAGCGAAAACATCCACGCTAAGTCTACTCTTCTGACTCCACGCTAACATTATTTGTATCCGGCAAAAAATTACTTTTGTAAGTATGTACACTGACGTTCAAAAAGTGCTGACTCTCAGCCTAGTTGGAATATATGACTTTTGATTTTGATTTTACATTATGTCACATCACCATCATGTGTTTAGAATATAGTATTCAATTCATATTAACAGTTTACTTGTTGATGTTCCTGCATTCATACACAGTTCGTGCCAATACAAGAGACAAGGGAATTTCAACTCGAACACTTATCTAAGGCAAGAGGATTCTATAAACCCCTAGTACTAAGCAATCGTCATATAAAGGTCAGGTCAGGGTCAGGTATTTCATACTGATATCAATATATAATCAGCATTCACATAAACTGATGTCTGGGAATCCCAACTGGCGTCTGAGTCGATTATATTCATTAACAAAAGTAATTAAAGATTATATTTATTGCCTTGTTTATATGATATGTTACTCTGAAGTTTGTCTCATTGTTTTATAGAAGTCTAAATATGCGTGTGATTGAAAGTTGAGCTTTTGGATATTGTTTGATTTCTCGACAAAGCAAAAAACGTGTAGGTATGTTAAAAATATACAGTTGACGAAGAGTGTACCTACTTGGTGAAATCTTTATTTGCTACAAAATATAAAGATTTCAGTAACTCAATTTTTTAAAACAAACCCTGCGCATATCTCAGAAAAATGATGATAAATGTGCTAAAGCAACATTAACATTGTTCTTCTGCATGCATTGCATAGAAGGTGGTTAGCTCAACTGGTAATGATCACACATCACCAGTTCTTAAATTAATGACAGGTACATTAGACCCCACAAGTAAAGAATAAACAAACTAAAAGTACAGGTATAAGTAATTAATAGATTCAATTCAAGTTTGCATTCAGTAATGAAGTACATTTTAATGACGCGCCATTATTACTTAGCGTCAGGCATTTGAATGTTTAAGAACATAAAAAAATATGCGCGGTAATGGGCAGTAAAAACCAGCTGGATTTTAAATGTCATCGTTTTAAAATAGACTCTGACTTGTCACTAAATGATCGAAATGACAGTCCTGCCAATAGATCTGTGGAAAGTGAAAACACTAGTGAGTAACTTCTTACTTGGGTATATAGAAATAACACAAATCTCCCCAAATTATGATCCAACGCCTCTAAATCTGGAAGCAGGATTACGCAATTACCAAGTGCCACCCTTCATCTTAACTCATCTGACAATGGGAGTGAGTCATTAAGCGGAGTACAAATAAGAATTGAATGCTGCACAAAGGCTGATGGGCGAGATAATGCAGAGGGTAGTCGACAAAATTTAATGGAAATGTCACAACCACTCCGCGCCGCGCGCCGGTTATAGAAAATACCACTTAATAGGAGATTTCAATTGCTTTTGCAAATGCGGAGGGAGAAGGGGTGAACAAGTTACAAGAGCAAAATGAAGTGGAAATGTCAGTGGTCAAAGCGATAATGATGATAAAGCAAATTCGAAAATCGTGATAGATGTAGCAAATCCAGTAAATCCAATATAGAATTTTTAAATGTATAATAGATTAGATCGTTAGGCTAAGATTAATTAAGCAATATTAATCACTTTCAGATTAAAGACGAAACAAACCAAGCAGTGTTTATATCAACTAATAAATTAGTAACGCTCCATCTACTATTCAGACTCAATTAGGTAAAGACCTTCGCTAAATATCTAAAATGGAATATTTTTCATCTTCGAATATATGTTTAAATAAATTCAGCTTGTTTGTTTTGTACGCAATAAAGATTATCAAAGCTATAACGAACAATAACATTCAACAACTCTAGACCAACACAATAAACATCACGCAACAATGCAGGAAGTAACAAATAGCTGAGAACTACTATTATGTTCTCTAATATTGTTCACACAAGTTCGCAGCTGCAGATCCCAGCCGATACGGTTGGTGAGAGCCTTTATTTTGGGAATATTAGCGACCGAACAAGTCCCGCGTTGGGCGCCAAATATACAAACATTGTACCTTGTTGGGCGCCAAATATACAGTACATGTTGCCAAATGTTTAGAGTTCTCGTGAATCTGGTCAGACAACTGTAGTTGTGGGCAGCGGTCGCGTGATGGGGCGGTTTGGCTTACAGCTTAGAGAAATTAGCTTGATACTTAAAAGTCCTTTAAAACAAGAAACTGCTGGATAATCGATACGTAAGCGCTGTACCTCCCTGGTGCGTGGGGTCTGGGGCAGCAACAACAGTATCATGTTTCTCATTTCGAGCAGGCTGGACTGTCTTTACGTGAATCGCTGCTGCGCCTTTTCCCATGGAATGGTACAGCCGCGGTGACGCGTCCGGCAGTGGTATCGCTATGTATATTACAATGTATATAAAATTACCTTAGTTACTAACATAGGATAAGTTTCCTAACAATTGAGTCATTGGTTCCTTGAAATAAAATTTGAATATAGGTAATATATAAATATATAACTAATTCTTTTAGCAAGATTAAATAAGCTTAAATGTATCGCTGTTAACGTTTATATATCGATGTTTGTGCATAAAAAACGTGTTAAAAATAAAAATAAACACGTAAAATGCACTTCGTAAAAAGAGAAACATAATTTTTGCATAAAAAGCCCATCATTTGACAACGCGTAAAGTTTAGGCCTGTGCCTCAGCGTCGCTCGCTAAATCTCGACATCTACGCAACTTTGATTTACGGGTCCCCTGGAATCACCACCGGGCATAAAAGAACCAGAAGGTCATCATCACATAATGTCCAAGCGCTTACTCAGACAGTATCTAATCAAAAGGGGCCGATACTTTTAGGCACCTAATTCAAAATTGAACCCATGAACGTATTGCAGGTACAAAAGTATATGTAGAAAAAAAAAACAGCGGGATCATGTTGCTATTATCTAGTATTCGCCATTTATACACACTTCACATGAAAACCGTCTGCGTTTACAAAATCCACTGTGAATAGGAAGAGCACCATCTGTGATTTTGTACGAAACCGTCCGTACCATCAACTTCAGTGCTAAGATTTCATCTCAAAATAAGTACCAGTCTGCGGCCTCTGTGTGGTTGGACATGAAGTAAATCTTCTGCACTCCATCTTTTTGTGGTATTTCTTCCCCATCGTTTAGCAGATTTTATAAATAGCAGCTGTCCGTTTTCACTTGTTTTCCCTGTTTATAAACGAACATGGCAGCGAAACGACTCTTTTTTTTCTTGAAAACTCTGCACATCATTTTGAATTCAGTTTTTTAATGAGGCATTGGAATGCTGAAATAAATATACACCAGTCTTCACGCTGTAGGATTAAGTAGAACTTGAAATGCATTTTGTAAACTTCTTTTGTGCTAATATTTTAATTGGCATTTTGTTAAACTTTAAGGATCTGGGGGGCGATTCTACTAATTTGCAAAGTTACACGCTCAATTGTGTTTTCACAACGGTTAGATTTCGATCGCAGGTCGATGATGTCCTATAAAGTCATTCTACTATTTGATAAGCACAAGGGAAACTAAACTTACGCCAAACCGCAACTGACTCGTTACGAGAACACACAAGTGGGCTTCCTGTGTTACCAACATGCCAAATAGTATGTTTTATTATTACCACAAAGAAAAAAGTTGAATCTAAAAATGTCACTAAACACGAATAAGTGGCAATAAAGGATTTTCTAATATAAAAAGATATCTTGACCATAATTATAGTTTTGTACTGATATTTTTTTGTTACAATAATACAACATTTTAACTTACTAGATAACAAAAATTCAGAAGAACGTTTCGTTCTACGTCCCTAACTAGCTAAAGCTACGAAATCAAACCCTTCGGTTAAGTTATAGACTCGAAGAGTATTTCTGTTAATCGTATTTTACTTAAAAATTCATTTATTGAAGCGTTTTTAACGATGTTATGATTTTCTTTAGTACATATGTACCTATTTACAGATAGAGGTAGTAACCTAATCTGTTTTGATTTAAAAAAAATAATAATGACGGTCCGGTGTTTAATCCCGTTTTTAAGTTCGCTTACTCTCGCATAAAGTGGTTAAAAATCTTCGTGAAATGGATTGAAGTTTTTGGTGGCTTGTCAGTTTGGCTAGTGATGTTACTACTACTAGTTATAAATCGTCAGGCACTGATTTTCTCAATTTATTTCAAGTTGAATCTAAAGTAGGTACCTCCCTTTAGGGAGGTTTCTAGCAGCTTTGTTAGTTAAAAACGAGACATTAAATAATAACTTAAAAGAAAATAATCATAGCAAAATTCAAAATGCGGCATCCAATCAATATTAGGGCTACAATCGACTCTTGCTGTTTGGGGAGAATTACACGTTATCAACTGACTAATACTTACAGAACAATGTAATGCATAATCACTCTTATTTAAAACATCCGTGATTCAATACATCACATTACTTTGACAGTTTGTTACACGATATTATTAATATTGAATTATGAACTGGTGTAGTTGTTGAAAACTCCGTGATACTTATCTAAACACGACTATAGCTTGGCAAAAAAGAGTCTGTCGTGGTAACCATTGGAACTAAAATATTTTTTTGGTGGCAGCACTGCTTTGTTTATCATCAACAAGTAGCTAATCTGTCATTGCGTTATGTTCATAATTGTATTTTACTTATTTCTAATTAACTATCAATTATTAATGCTTTTGAACATATAAAAAATGAATAAAACAATAAGGAGTAGTGGTGTGAGCTGTGATATACAAAGTTTTCGTAAGAAATTTGGCGGAATCTGAAGCGGAACAAATTTTGTCTCCGATTGACAATGTTTACGAAAGAACTGCCGACACGACAGGTATTTATCCAAGAAATTTATCTTTTATTTAATACCAGTCATTGTTTTTCCTTTCTCATACTAAATTTTATATAAGTTTCAAGCGATTTTATTATTTTATTTACTAATAGATTATTGAGGTTTTATTTTCTAGTTTGACAAATCGCGTGTACGTTAACTCTTGATGTTTGATACTTGAAATTGAAAAATGTACCTACATGGAATTAATATGATTGTCTTTATGTTTTTTTCAAGGTAAATCTCACAGTACAATTAGAGAAATTGTTAATGAAGGTGAAAAAAATTAAGGATTTTTTCTACACCTGGAAGAACACCAAAACAGTTGGCGGAAGAAAGAATTAGACGATTTTGATCTGTGTGCAATTAGACAAAAAGTTCAACACTATAACGAAACAGGCAAGTATTTTTTTTTTGTTCATGCCATTATCGCATACCACAGTAAAAAAAAGTATAATTTATATTTATTATTTTTCAGGTGCCTATTCTACGTAATATATTACCTATAGTTTGAGGAGATGGGTTGTAATGGGAACCGTAAATGTGTAAGAAAGATTTTTACACTATTTAGATTTCATAAATAAGAAATGTAAAACTGACACATCAGTGTTAATGGAAAAAATCTATCATAGCACCGAAAAGGAATACAAGAATGATGTTATGTCACGTTTTTCTTTTTAAATAAAATCTAACATTTTAGCGTGTTATTTCATTTTCATTGTCATGTGAATAGTGATAATGTTATGTACCCCACATAGACATACCTGACGCCTTCATTAGTCAACTGTTCAAGTTTATTCCATATTACCCGTACCTTTCGAATGCGACATGTTATAGGTACTCTGTGACTTCCGATTAGTTTCCGACAGTAAGCAGCTGTAAGTCACCTTGGCGACTATAAACTGTCAGCATTAACAGAATTCATTCAGCATTATTCATGTCCAATTTGATACAGGCATACCAACCATCGAATGGTTGTGAATACCCTAGGTGGTGACCGCAAATGCGATTGCTGAACGTTATGTCTTGTGTATTGGGTTCAATCGGCAATCCCTGAGTGTAATTTAATTAATTTTTAAACTAAATAAGTTTTCACTATGTTAATATGATGGCAAAATTGCTCTTAGATAAAAGGTTATTCCAGCGAAATAATGCGCAATCTACTAAATACAATGAAAGTAAAAGACTGTGTGCCTATCAAGTCTTGAAATCTTGATTGATGAGAATTTCCGGGATCTCGTGTTTGTGGATTAAAACAGTAAGTATCTTATCACTTTTAGTCCTAGTATACAGGGTGGCCATACCTGCTAAGCAGGCGCCCTCATTTTTTCCAGACTTTTTTGCCAAGCTATACATCGAGTGACAACGCGTGAGAAAATAAATAAATAAAATGATCACGAGCCTTTAGTTACTCGAGTATCGAGTTAAACAAAATCGAATCGCATCACTACCTGACATAGCTTATTGAGAAGTGTCAACTTTGACCTAAAGGTCCAGTTACCAGGTCATAAAATTCAAAAAAAAAAAAAGAAGTGTCAACTGTCAACTGACAGCAACACTATTTACTTTAGTTCAAGTTCAGAGTTTTAATTGATTTATAATAATACTCTTATTCCTCTTAACATACATATTATATAAGCAGCTTATAATGTTCCCCCTGTTGCGATACAGGCCTCCTCTCTGTGACTCTGTGAGAGGGAGTAGTTAATCCGTTTCTTTCTAATTGCACGAAATTGATATTTGTTTTCATGTGTGTACTTGTAGAATTATAATGAAAATAGAATCTTCAAGATGGTACAGCATTTAATGCAAAATAATGTGCTGTTAACTGTTCAGTAAGATTTCAACACAATGTGTGAAGATGTTGCCCGAGACTGTTCCAGATTTGAAATAACTTATGAATGTTTCCCTGTCTTCAGTAAAACCATTTAGATGCAGTTTGAGGAAAGTGTGTATTGATGATGCAAGAAGAATTTAAACTGTTTATTCAATATGGAAATCTGGATACAGGAATATTTACATTCCATGGCAATCTGCAAAAACAAAAACATACTACCTATACCTGTTGACTCAGTGGGGAAAAAACATTATTTTGCAGTAGGTACCAGCACACCGATGAGAAAAATAATAATATAAGTTAGCCACTTCTAACATAAATATATATTTTTTCAGAAACATTACTTAGGTACACCCAAAAATCAATTTCTGACTTAAGAGTTGATCGTGGTCGGTGAATTTTTTGGTAGGCAGACATTCTGTTGACTGTTGTGCACTTATAATGTTGAGCATGCAGTATTAATATATTATGTATTTCTATCTGGCACACGGTATCAACATGAGTGGTGAAACGACCCTACTATTTTAGATGAAATACTAAGTATCTACTTCTCAAGTGGTCTGACGTTAAAATTGATATACTTATAGTAATAAAAATGCTTTATTCCATTATTTGTTTTTTGATTTCATGAACCATTCCAATACTCAATACTTTATTGCATTTCACAATGTATATGCTTAGGTGGTAAACATTGGATTTAGTTACAATTGTGGGACCCTGTCGGGCACATCAAAAGAAATATAGTAGTAGGAGTAGGACTTATAATCTAACTTATTCTAAAATCAAATTAAATTAAAAACATGCTTTGGGCATTCTAACTGCATTTCAGGGATTTATCACTTAAATGTTTGCTAATGTTGGTGCATCTGTACCTACTGTTTCCCCAAATTATTATGCCGTAACTAAGCCATGCATATGACATAGGCGTAATATGTTACAAGGGCAGTCTGTAAATTTGTGTTGTTTTAACTACCAAATATTCCATTATATCTATACTATATAATATTATAAAGCTGTAGAGTTGGTTTATTTGGTTAAACGCAGTAATCTCAGGAACGACTGATCCGAATCGAACAATTCTTTTTGTATTGGGTAGCCTATTTATTGAGGAAGGCTATAGGCTACATAACATTACGCTACAATCAAAAGGAGCGGAGCAGCAACAAAAAATGGACGAAAACTGACAGGCAATGCGGTGCGACGGGAAGGTTCAGAGGAGCAAAATTAGACGCTGATGAAGTTGTGGACAGTAGCTAGTTTATTACTAAAACTCAAGAAATTAAAAGTTTTGACACTGCATATACATTGCGGCACATAAAAAGCCGGTGCAAGTTGCGGTCCAAGATTGAGTCAATAGAGTTTCACGTAGTAACACACTGTAACTATGTTACCTTTTCCGTCATCAATACCGTAAAAACGAAGCATGTGTGGTCACTGATCTCGTCAATCAAAGCTCATAAGAGGTCTCTGGAGAATTGGTATGTCGTAACGCACTGACGATCCGTAAGGGCCAAAGCATTACTGCATACTCTTGACGCAAAATTTCTTCCTCTTACCTTTCCAACGTCACCCACATGGGCAAGTTCAACGAAATCTGTATAAACATTATATTTTTAGGAAATAAAACTAAAGCAGTCCTAGATCGATGCGATAAAAGTTGCATTTTACTGACTTATGTTCAACCGCAAATTTTGACAGATGAAATGCCGAATTTCAGCTTTGATTCGATTATAGCGAGTGTCAAAATAATAGCAGAATGTGACTAAACGTCACGCTCATGTACGACTTTGTTAGCAGAATAGATTTTTACATTGTTTCGATCGATCGTTGGCGTCCACTAAAACGTAGCCGCAGTTGGATCGTTGTTCATTAGCAGAATGAGAAAACCCTTAAAAGTCGTGATCCAGTCGCGGTGCTATTGCGATTTTTGCACAAATTTGTTAGTAGAATCGGCCCCCTGTAAACCTGTTTTATAAACAGTAACATTTTATAGATTTCTAAACGAGTATTTTTAAGTAATTCGCCTGAACGTTATAAACATGTAGACGATGGAGTACGAAGCTGAATTGAAATTGTTTTAAAATCTAAACTAATATTATAAATGCAAAAGTAACTCTGTCTGTCTGTCTCGCTTTCCTGCTAAAACTACTGAACCGATCTAAATGAAATTTGGTACACAGATAGTTTAGAGCCTGAGAAAGGACATAGGCTACTTTTTATTCCGGTAGTATGTTCCCGCGGGATAATTTCCGACCTCCACGCGGGCGAAGCCGCTGGCAAAAGCTAGTAATTAATAAATGAGACATTGTATCAGGATCGCAGCTCTTCGTGGCCCATTTTCTATGAAAGAATGGCGTGATAATAGTTGTTAATTAAAATCACTGGTTAACACCAGTCAATAAATTACAATTAAAAGGGGTTATTATATCACACACGCGACAGGCGAAATAATTTGCTTCTGAAGCGTGATTAGTAATTTGAGATAAGACTGATTTGACTTAAGTTTCTTCTTAAGTAGTATTTCTTAAAAATCAGGGAAATAAGTGATTAAGTAACCTATCAACTTAAACTGTCCGTATTTTCAAATCACAACTGTCATACTTTGACAGAAATGGCTATTTAACACGGCTAATTGTGATAGTGTTATTTTGTATTATAATTAATTATGTATTGTGTCGTATGTATGTTACGGGTAACACTAGAAGATGAAGTAAAACTTGGTTTATCAGCGTTTACTTGGGTAAAGTACGAATTATACTATAATATTAAAAAGCTGAAGACTTTGTTTATTTGTTTGATTAAACGCGCTAATCTCAGGAACTACTGGTCCGCATTGAAAAATTATTTTTGTGTTGAGTAGCCTATTTATCGAGGAAGGCTATAGGCTATATAACATCACGCTACAAATAAGAGGAGCGGAGCAGTAATGTAAAATGTTGCAAAAACGGGGAAAATCGCACGGGTAGGTGATTCGACGCGACGGAAAGGGTCGGGGGAACAAAAAATTTAACGCGGATGAAGTCGCGGGCAGAAGCTAGTAATATATATTTTTTTAAATCGGTAACTCATATTCTGGTAATCTATATTTACCATACTCACCTAGGTCTTCCCAAAATTCGCTGGGTAATGTTAGGAGTCGTGTTCTCTCCCAAAAGAATTGGATTAGAGTGGATTTAGCACCGGGCCGAAATCTAGTGGAAACCTCAAGAAGATCAATGACTAAATGTAAAATTGGAATATCGGATAGTAATAGTAGTATTATTATACGTAGGCACTTGACAACAACTTTGAGGTCAAGTTAAAGTCAGAACTAACTCGACACTCTTTAAATCAAAACGGTACATTACCAATCAAGACAAAACATTCGGCTTCTAATCAATTGGTTAGCGTCAATAAACACAGCTTTACTATCGGCAGCCATTACAACCTATCACTGAGATCTTCTCATGACATTTAGCAGGGTTCAATGACCTGGGGAGTTGTCCGACCGGTCGGCTGACTAGTTGGACGACTGGTAGCCAGTTTGCACATAGCCTGTAGATTATGTTGTCGATGAGGCGGGATAATTAACACAAGTACTTTTCTATTGAACTTTTTTTATATCAACGTGCGTACTTATTATTTTTTAGGACTTTTTTATATTAAGGTACCATCATAAATTGAATATCTGTCATAAACATATATCTATTTGAAGATGTTTTTATTATAAGATGTGGGATGATCTAAAAACATTCACTACTTAATAACTTTAATATTTACTTAGTACCTACGTAGTTTATTCTGAATCTAGCCATATTTTCTCAGTAGTAACAATGAATTATGAGTTTTGAAAAACGAGGTTAACTTCTAAGAAAGCCATTTAGATGTAGCATCTGTCTCGGCCATAAAACGACGCAGACTGTTTCAGCCGCACTGATGTTACTCTTATAACAGCTAAACTTAATTATAACTGTCCGAGACAATAACACAATACCATATATATATAATATACATATATCTATAATACCCATTTACTATCGCATAAAAAGATAATTCCATCTTCTGTCATTTCAAATTGTGAGTATTTTGACCCGCTGCGCGCTGTTCCAAACAAAAGAAAGTTCCATTCCATTTTCAAATTATGACGCTTCATAATAATTACTAACTACTCGTAATTTTTACTCTAAACAATATTTTTGACAGTTGATTGGTCGACGCTTGTGAATGTTTTCAGAGGAAGTTGTCGTTGACCTTAAAAAATTGTCTCCAATGTAAGATTTTAATATTGTTCGGATAGCAACCCGCAAAACTCCGTGTATTCAACGCTCTACGTATAGCAACCAGTGATTTCTGTCTAAAATTGGCGTTTTTGCTCTGTTTATTGCTTCTACAGTTATAACGAGTCTAGGAAGCAAATATGAGCTAGCCGAGAAGTTTCGAGCCGGGTTTTATACATTTTCGCGTATTATTTTAGAGCATTATTTGCTTTGATATGAATAAATAACTTATCGTAGAGTTCAGGCTGAGTCTAAAGCTGAAAAAAGGAGAAACAAAAAATAATTATTTTTAGTAAATGGTATATTGTGGTAATATTTCATTTTGGTATTTTAATCCATAAACGTTACTTTAAATACTAAATTAATGGTGCATCAAGCTATCAATTTCTAATACCAAAACCCCTTTAAACTTAGCTTTCAAACACGTTTAAAAAAATACAAAAATCAACTTGTCTTCACAATTGTGATAGTGAAACGAGACTATAGTAACATTTCCTATAATTTTCTCTTATTTATTAACCTAAGGTTTGCTCTTTGTCTTCCAAACCGCAAAGAAACATCGAAACAACAAAAACCGGTATAGGTTTCAAAACAAAGGCATCCAGGAACACTAACTGGTTCAGTTTCACAAAGCAGGTCAGTCTGACAAAAAGCAGCTCATCGCGGTTCGCGTGGCGCAGTGAAAGTGTTCCCACGAGTGCGTGCGCGCATACTACGCGACGATGGAGAGAATGGCACGAGGTGCTAGCTTGCAGCGAGCTGCAGTGAATATGGTAACCTGCAATACATCCTGGCTATGTTGATGAAGTTGACCCAAGACTTCTTTGGAAGGCAGTAGTAATTATTTTTGTCCCAGAAGGAACTTGAATTTTCAAGAGTTGACCCAGAAACTATCCAGCAAAGTGATGCATGGCAAAAAGGCTCCAATGATAGCAATCCAGCCAATAATGTCCTAGATGGACATTACTGACTTCATCATCGCCTCCTTCGACATCCCGAGAAAGCTATGGAAATAAAGAATTCATTACATTGTCTAAAATATCTTCAAATACCTCTTGTAACTTGCTCAGCGGTGCAGTCGTGTCGCGATGGTTTCCGGGTCATCCTCAATTAGGTTTGTGTGATCATTTCGTCACGCGACGCGCACCGCGGTGTACCCACCACTTGCGCTACTTACGTTGCTAGTGATAGCTCTAGTCTCAAGTTAGTGCTATTGGAGCCGTTAGAAGCCATTGTAGCTCACAATAGCACATTATAAGAGTCTATGTGTTAATTATCATATGATCTGTGGTGGTGTGTTTTCGCCTATTGTTTGCTTACCATAGGAATGATTGAGAAGTGATTGTCGCATGATAGGTCAAAGGTACAGTCTTGATTGTTGTGACACTTTGGTGGGTCTCTGGCAGGGAAAGGTTTTCTATGTGTAGTTGGAAGAAAGTTGCGTGATTGAAGAGATTGTATTTGGCTACTATGTTTAGATGTTTAAAATGATTTGACATCGAACTTTCAAGTACCATTTGAGTCGTTTATTTTATTTTGATAACCAATAAAAGTTGTAGAAACACCGTGCTTATTACCTATAGTTACGTTTACTTTTATTTTTATTATCAACTTATTCTATAACGTATTTATACAATCAGGTTAGGTGTTTATAACTTTAACCTCTAAGTCCCTGAGATACCACATTTGGTATCAGACACAATGGTTTTTAATTGTGTCTGTAATTACGGTAATTGACTGGTTAAAAACGTACAAAGAAGGCATACAAGAAAGGAAACCCATGCAATTTTAATTTAAAAGCACAGATTTGTCACAACAAAGAAAAGACATCTGCGATAACGCCTAATGATGCTTAATGAGACAGTTTTCTCTCATTTCCATATTATCTATGATTCTCTGACTTTCCATCAAGAGATGCCCTTTGAACTCACACGTGCTTCAGTGAAGGGAATGAACGAATGAACAAAGACGTCTGGGGCATGGTTATTACGAACATAAACATGATATATGACGAAACTTACGGACAGTTGGTGTCTTTATGATTATTGTTTTGGCTCTAGACTCGATTTTACTGCACAATTGAAAAGGTAGGCATGGACCTGATTCGTAAAAACGATGGAGTAAATGAAATCTCCTCATCTTGTATTGGCTTGAACTTTTAAGTGAATAGCTCTTGCCATTGCCAACAAGCAAGGTTCTAAGCGGGTTCGACTCCCCAAGTCACTTAACACTAGAAGCGCTGAACATACCGATTGAGGTAAATTTGGATAAAAAATATGTATATTGCAATTACGTGATTGAAGTCTCGTATAAATAATAATAATCATCATATATCATGAAAAGTCATAAAAAGTTACAATTATATCACAATAAAATATTAATTAGAGCAGGAAGAACATCGAAATGGGACGCCCGCACTTCTAGTGTTAAAATGCACTAAGAGCTAGCGGTAGCTAATTATGTACAAATTTTCTTCAATTTTTTGTTTTTTTTGTCCGTTCAGTGTCAGATCGTGGTGTATACATATATAATTTACGGAATTATATTCATTACTATAATTCTCTACGTTTATTTAATCCGATTGAATGACTAACTCATGAAAAGATCATTCAATTGTATTATATAAACTTTGAAGAGCACATACGTATTACGATCGTGGATCATATTTTGTTCAACAACAAACTGACCTCGGAATTTAGATTTTTAACAATAAATTAATCGACTACAGCACTATGCTCTCAATAATTAATGAGCCTGTGGCGGCTGTATTTCAATCGATGTCGAGCTAAATACACACTAATTCAAAAACACATTATCTGCCACACGAGCACTATCGTCCCACTCCATCGCTCTCTACGAGTACTGCCAGCCAATTACGTCCAACTAAAACAAACGTACGTCAAATATGTATAATAAACTCGTTCACAATAGTAGCTCTTCGGACGATTACGCCCTCGTCCGAAATTCGGCCGCGTCGCATCGAATCGCGCGGAATCGCGTCGGGCAATCGTTTCCGCGCGAAATAAATTCGCGATAGCCGCGCAATGAAAGGCCCGGGACGATAATTGGCCGGTATCTGTGTAGGGCTGCCTCGCTATTGGAATTTGGAGGTTTTCGTTTCATGAATTTTAGTGAAATGCAAGCGATTGGTAAGCTGTTATTGTGGTGTTAACTTCACTTATCTAAAGTGCGATCTTACGTGGTAAATGCAGGAACAGAGATAATTGTTATCTGACGGTATTTCACACATTACACTTTCGTGGTTAAAAAACCGGCTAAGTGCGTGTCTAACCACGCACAATTATTCTCAGTTGTTCTTGAGTTGTGAGACCTTGACCTTTTGTCAAATTTCATGATTCTAGGTCAACAGGAAGTACCTTATAGGTTTAGATGTATTTTCGAGTGAATGTCACGTATAGTGTCGATTTTTTTTGCGTTGACTTAGAAGCTTGATTTTTTTGAGCTCTAAGGGTCCTACGGTTTTGTTATTAATTTCAACATGATGCTGAAGCACCCCTGCGAAAAAGGGTCTTGATAGACGGAGAGACAACGAAATAATCCTCTAAGACTTCCGTTGTTTCCTTTTGAGGTCAGAAACCCAAAAAATGGGCGTACCCTTGTAATATTTTGAAGTTTACTTAAAGCAAAAGCTGAAGCAGCCCTAGCCCCTGCTGCATTTGGACAATTCAACCACACAGCTCATATTTTGATTGTCATCTGGTGACGGAGATCAAAAGTACTCACCGCCAGTATTGGGAATTTAATGTAGAGTAGCAGTGGAGTGTTGCGGCCAAATTATCGCTACAACAGACTAGGGAGAACAGAAGGCTCACGTGGCGATACATGACACACTAACAATAGAGACAGATATTTCATATAGACTAAGGTGGATCCTAGCAAAACTAAAACATTTTATAGCAGCTTTTACAAGTTTTATAAAATGTTTTAATTTTGCTAGGATTCCATTAGAGATGAATGGGATCTTCATTAAACAATGGCAACATAAGGCGATCATGTTGATAGTGCACTTATTAAAGAGCATTTTCAGCTATCTATCATTTTCAATGAGAACAAGAGCACTAGCATTTTAGCACCAATAAGCAGCGGACGGTTCAGAGATAATATCAGATATGTGTAGCAGCCTGGAATAACTATATTGACGAAACACATGCAAACATAATACGGACTATTAAGCCTATATTTTTCGCTATTTCAGGCTTGGTCCGATAGTAGATGTTTTTCATAATGATGACTGCTACAAACACGGCTCATATTGTTGCGTAGAGTGAACTTTCTATTTGAACCGATCTAGTGGCATCATAGTGAATGATTGTTATTGTTGACATTTCAATATAACGAGCTGGACATCACTGGAGTGCACTTCAGTGAAATGCTATTGATTAGCTTTTGACATAGGAACTGTTACGTTTATAAATATACTTTTAATACTTTATTAACTTATCATAACATCAAGCTTGTATTCTCCAAGGGGTCGTCCAAAGCTATACCGACTAGAAATCCCCCTCTTGGCATAGAATTGTAAGTCATAATATTGGTGGCGTAGCATAGTAATACTTAATATATAGATAACTGTAATTTGGTCTAATTTCTTTTGGCATAATCTGAAGATGCATAAAGTATCTAAAAAAATATAAGTGTTATGTACTTCCATAATAGATTATGTTTGGTTGGGAGATTAAGGTGCGGCGGGGGTGGCCAGAGGGCCGAGCAGCCCGGTTCATGTTTGCATTTAAACGAGTATTTGTTGTATACAAATATCATTACGCGTTTATAATATTATGCTTTATAAAATTGTGCTTCATTATTATTATGCCAACAGTATTTACTAGCAACATTATTCGTAGTGATCATTATGCATTTTGTTATTCCAATGTAAATTATAACAATATATTTTATGCTTATCATTAGTATACCGTACCTAGTGTACACCCAGATTTCGCTAGTTCCATATACATATAGATGGCAAGCCTAATACCGTCAACATAAAGCCAGATTCCGGGTTGCTATTGATGATATAATTACTGATGGATTAACCAAATAACACTGCTCGAGCTGGGAATCGAACCCTTAGGCCATGAGGCAGTCAGTAGTAAGTATTGGCCACTGTAATAACAAATAACACTAAGTTGTCAAGTAGGCAAACAATCGGCGGAGGTGTGCCCTGCCTGGGCGGAGCACCGCCGTGTCCTCGTGGAGGCGATCGGCGGCGGCGACCTCTCGCGTCCGGCCCTGGTGCGAGCCATGGTACGGAGCGAGAGGGAATGGGAAGCCGTCACCTCCTTCTGCGAAGCAGTAATGCTCGCGAAGGAGGAGGCGGGGCGCGTGAGGGAGTGGCAGTCTCTGCGCCCTCACGTCCCTAGCCGCCGCAGGAGGAGACGCCCCGGGCGTCGGGAGTCAATAGCGGACTCCCGGCCACCGTAGGCGCGAGCTTGCGGGTGGCGAGCAGTGGGTAGCTCGCCGCCCGATAAGGACCAAGCTCGGGTCGACGGCGCGCAGTGTTCCACGCGCGCCTCAAAGAGATGTCAGCAGCAGTGTAGGGGTCTACTAGGACCGATGCCTGCCGGGGTCGCGTGATTGTTCGAAAGAGATACCGTGACCCTGGCACATGGGCAACTGATGGAACACGGGTGGGTTTTAGTCAGTAAAAGTCTGACACGCCCTCCCGCTCCGCCCAGAGCGGGAGAAGTCATTTGATGATTTCCCATCCTGAAAAAGAAAAAAAAAAAAAAAGTAGGCAAAAAATTATTAAAATATTTTTTTGTCTGTTAAGAATATATTTCAGTATCAAGGTCAGTTCTTTCACATTCAGCTAATATAAAAACAGTACAATCTCTTTCTGACTCACAAGGACTATCGATAAAGGCTTCTACACACAGGCGCAACAGCGTGACGCAACAATGGTGGAAAAATTTCTATGAAAACTTCATGGAAATTGCTCTACCACAATGGCGTCGCACCTGTATGCGGAAGCCTCAACTCGGCTCTTATTGAATATCAAGGGCACCGCCGTGTCCTCGTGGAGGCGATCGGCGGCGGCGACCTCTGGCGTCCGGCCCTGGTGCGAGCCATGGTACGGAGCGACAGGGAATGGGAAGTCGTCACCTCCTTCTGCGAAGCAGTAATGCTCGCGAACCTACTTACAGAAATAAAATCATTAATCATCGCCTTCCATCGACTGCGGAAAAGTGGCTCAAAAGCGGTTAACAATACAAATAATAACGTTAACACAAAATGAAAATAAATTACAATATAAAATGTACGCGGAACGGAAAAGCTGATTGAATAAATTTTCACTATACATAATAAAACATCCATTCCGAAGTCCCACATTGCCACTGAATAGAAAGATACAGAGGTTACAGGCGCCACGAACGATAAAGTAATCAAATGAATGTGCAATACACCTGCAGTGGCTTTGTTTTGTAAAGTCTGGCAGTGGAGGCTCATCAGATGACGCTTAAATGATGATACTTTACTAAGCGATAATCAAAGGCATTTTGTTGGTCAAATATGCACTAAAAGGCCGATGTCAAAACTAGGCCCAAATGTGACACAAATAAGCCAACTGACGCCACTTATCGTGGACAGTATAGTTGTTCTTCTGTGTTCAACTCTTTATTCTGTGGCCGTGTTAACACGTTTTGGTTCATTAATTAATTCGGTTGGACAGTTTTTCGGACTGTTCGTTTAATTGACTAATTATCGCTTGCATTCTCAATGTTTGGTAACAATACAATAGTTTTGTGTAATGTAGAGAAAGTGCAGTTTGATGCGATTGACTAATGTAGCACAATCATTACGTGCAATGTACGAGGAACTTGTATTGCATTCTCACCTCACATCGCATTCACAAAAACAGCACTAGATTTTATATTACTCATCATTTATGAGCAGTCATACATAACCAACAGGCAAAAAAGTTAGTAGGACACAATCATGTATACCTATTTTTCGCACTATCGGGCTATCGCTAAAATTAATACGCAGCACCTGAAAAAATAACTTAATATAGAAACAGGAAAAATAACAACTTTTGTCTTCAAACAAGGAAAACCAGCTGTTAACAAAGTCAGTCAATGTACAAATAATTATGACTAGCTTCTGCCCGCGACTTCATCCGCGTTAAATTTCTTGTTCCCCCGACCCTTCCCGTCGCGTCGAATCGCCTATCCGTGTGCGACTTTCCCCGTTTTTGCAACATTTTTCATTAATGCTCCGCTCCTCTTGGTTGTAGCATACTTTTATTTAGCCTATAGCCTGCCTCGATAAATAGGCTACCCAACACAAAAATATTTTTTCTTGGGTTGGGTAGCCTATTTATCGAGAGAGGCTATAGGCTATATAACATCACGCTACAATAAAGAGGAGCGGAGCAGTAATAAAAAATGGTGCAAAAACGGGAAAATTTATTCCTTTTGAGAGTTTCCGTTGCGTGCGCTGCGTAAACGGTCAAAGTAGCGCAAAAATCATGTATGACGGAATTGTTCCTTTTAAAAAGTTCAAAAAAAAAGTCCGCGAGAGCATATGTCTATCTTTTAAGGTTGACTCACTATAACTCAAAAGGAGCGAGCAGCAACGAAAAATGGACGAAAACTAGCAGGCAAATCGATGCGACGGGAAGGGTCAGGGGAGCAAAAATTTGACGCGGACGAAGTCGCGGGCAGAAGCTTGTAATATTATAAGTATATAAGTATAGATACCTACGGACTGGCAGACACACATGACAACAAACACAAACACCTGAGTTCCAGGTAGGGCACTCTACTCAAGAAAGTCGTTACGAATAAATCACGAAAATTCAAGAAACACGCCACTTAAAAAGCTTTATACTCCACATACGCAATCCAAGAACAGTGGCTGCATACAGGAGGTATTTTATTTCAAGGCTGTCCGACATTGTGGCCCGTTAACCACATCTGGCCAACAAGCATCTACGTATGTTATGCGAGAGCATTCAAAGGTTAGGGATACCAACAGTCTGCCAGGGTCGCGGATTTAAAAGAAAGAGTTACCGTGGCCCTAGCACGGGCAACTGAAGGAAGACAGTTGGGTTTTAGTCAGTAAAAGTCTGACACTCCCGCTCTGTCCAAAGCGGGAGACGTCATTTGAAGATTTGCCACCCAGAAAAAAAAATGAGATACTGACAGTAGTCTGTTGATATGTCATTACATTGTCACTACCACAAGTAATGTTGCCTAGCTATAAAGGTATTATGTATTCAAATGACAGCATATAATAGATGTCTATAAGGGTAATATCCCTAGACGGATGACTGTAGGAATCCTCTAGATGAAAACAAAGCACCAGCCGAAGTGGCGGTGGTTGAGGAAGGCCAATGTCCAGCAATGGACGTCTATCGGTTGACCTACATACGTGTTTTTTAAGTATTGATGAGTCCGACTTTTCTCGAGAAAATGTGAATAACAACCTATCCAAATCTAAGCTGCCCAAAACTAATATCTATGTATTTTGGACAATGAGACATTAGACAATGGACAGCCCTGCTCCCACCCAAAGCTCGTAGGTTCCATTACACTAATGCACTAACACAGTGCCTGCAGCCGACGTTATCCCGGTGAAACATCGCATTTTTCAGCGGAACCCGTCTCATATCGCAGATGCTATCGTAAGATCACCCTGCGGCTGTAATGCATGTAGGCAACTTCTATAAGTTCACACTGGGGGTCGGTTTCAGTCAGATATTTTGTGGACTGATTTTCCAATTTTTTTATATATTACTGGGAATTTTTACGTTGCGTCTAGAAGGAGAAGTCACCTGCTAATATATTGTTAAACTAACTTCTGCCTGCGACTTCATCCTCGTGGAAGTCGGTCTTATACCATAAAACAAATCCTATTGCATTCGGCAATAGTTTAGAGTTCTATCAGTTACTTAAATATGTTTCGTAATTGGCTCAAAACTTCCTGAAATTATTACCTCTTACAAAAAATAAAACCCATTTACAATATTAGTTTATTTTCTTATTTGGACGTTCTTTGCAACGGTTAATTTCGCTCTACAGATACCTAAGTATCTCAAGTATAGAAATAAAATTATGCTTGTTTTCTATAGCAGGCGGGTAAAAATAATTCACTCGTTGAACTAGTTAAAAAGGTCTACTTTCGGCAATCGTGTTCACAGACTGAGTTCACTTTTCATTTGTATTGTCCGCGAAGAAACCTTGAAATTCGGTAAACGGTCAATTATTGACATTGAAAATAAATAATACGATGAAAATAGTCACGAATTAGTGTTTAAGTGGCAAAAAATGGCGAATCAGATCCGGGTAGTTGTGGCATAGACACGCTTTTAGGACTGACTACTGAAAACTAAGCGGATTAACCTACAGGCCTGATAACCTGAAAATCTTTCGCGAAACGAGACTGAATTAATTTAAATTGTGTGGTGGAAAAAAACTGACTGACGGACTGACGGACTGTGGTGGAATTGAATGCTGTGTTAACAGTCAACCTTACTGTGCTGGTTGCACTACTATCTACAGTATTTCGAAATAACCATCTTAGGGTAAGCCATCTGCCAGGGTCGCGAGATTCGTTCGAAAGAGATACCGTGGCCCTGGTATATAGGCAAGTGAAGGAACACGGGTAAGTTTTAGTCAGTAATAGTCACACGCCCTTTTGCTCCACCCAGAGTGGGAGACGTCATTTGGCTTGGGAGTGTGGAGTTTTTATCTCACTACAGCCCCCCGGTGGTCAACATCTGCGCATGGATCGTTATCTCTCAAGAGACCGATCCGAAAGCCCCTCTGTGCAACGCCTGTTAGGACACATCTCTGGAAAGAGGTCTCCCCGAAATCTAACTGTGCAAGTGTGCGACGCTGCACGTGACCACTACGAGCCGTATTCCCTGAAATATGCCCGCTATGCCTTACCGAGGCATACATATGTCCAGTTGGGACCGTCGACGGAAGGAAATTATTCTATCCTTTGAAAGTTTATTTCTACGTAAAACAGAAATGACATGGGCAACTGATGGAACACGGGTGGGTTTTAGTCAGTAAAAGTCTGACACGCCCTCCCGCTCCGCCCAGAGCGGGAGAAGTCATTTGATGATTTCCCATCCAAAAAAAAAAGGTTTGCAGTAAAGAACATAATCACTTTCAGACCTGAAGAAACTTAGCAGTAATCTAATAAATTAATTCCAAAAACTTGAAACTTGAATCTGAAGCAATGCTAAACAGATCGTTAAGTAAACAGAGCAAGTCTCGAGGGGCCATGTTCGTAGAACGCACCCGCGGTTACCGACTCGCCATACTCCGGCGTCGCGGACCAACTCACTTAGCAAATATTTTGTGATTTAATTAGGTATATGAATAGTTTATAAGATTCGAAGTTTTCGGCTTTACATATTTAGTTGTAATTTTGGTAAAGTTTTGTGTGAAGTTAGAAAACTAACTGCACAACTTTGGGGTCATTATACACCATTTTATGGTTATATGCAGCTGTCGCACTCTAAAATAATTTAGTCTTAGAGGTCTTGTTAAGCGACTAAAATAATTAGGTTCTTACTTGCTCGAACCTTGTTTCATTAACAATGCTAATCACCTTTTTATCCGACTACGGTGGCATCCAAAAGGAAGTTATGTTTTTACCATTTTGAAAGTTAAGGGCTCTCATCATCGTGGAGGCGATCGGCGGCGGCGACCTCTCGCGTCCGGCCCTGGTGCGAGCCATGGTACGGAGCGAGAGGGAATGGGAAGCCGTCATCTCCTTCTGCGAAGCAGTAATGCTCGCGAAGGAGGAGGCGGGGCGCGTGAGGGAGTGGCAGTCACTGCGCCCTCACGTCCCTAGCCGCCGCAGGAGGAGACGCCCCGGGCGTCGGGAGTCGATAGCGGACTCCCGGCCACCGTAGGCGCGAGCTTGCGGGCGGCGAGCAATGGGTAGCTCGCTGCCCGGTAAGGACCAGGCTCGGGTCGACGGCGCGTAGTGTTCCACGCGCGCCTCAAAGAGATGTCAGCAGCAGTGAAGGGGTCTACTAGGACCGATGCCTGCCGGGGTCGCGTGATTGTTCGAAAGAGATACCGTGACCCTGGCACATGGGCAACTGATGGAACACGGGTGGGTTTTAGTCAGTAAAAGTCTGACACGCCCTCCCGCTCCACCCAGAGCGGGAAAAGTCATTTGATGATTTCCCATCCTGAAAAAAAAAAAAAGGGCTCTCATCAGAGTTTTGACCTTTTAATTTGAGCATACGACTTACAAAGAAATCTAGTTTCCACCCATAAAATAAAGAAAAAGCACATCACCCACTAACGTTATTCTGCTGACCTATAACCGATGACCCAAAACCGCTATAAACATATTTTTCATAAAGTCCACAGCAGCAAAATCAGAAATTAGTCATTCCGAGGGGCTCCGCGGCACAGATGCCTCCAGCAAGTAATATGATATTAAGCACGAGCAAGAACTTCGATACGCGGCTGGTTTAAAAGTGCATCTTTGGAGGATGCTGAAACGGCATAAATAACTAGATACGTGCCGTACAAAGCCAGGCTGTAGTGCCGTGGTGCCGTTGTGCCATTGTGCTCCCTCGCGGGAATGTTCGGGCGAGCGCGAATTCTAGGATCACGTTGTTGTGGTTTCGGTATACTTGCAGAAAATTCAGTATGGACGAGACATTTATGGTGATGGAGGAAATAAATGTAAAAACCAAGGGCAACTTTTCTATCTTAAGTTTATTCTGAAAGCGTATTAAGAAAGCAAGGCTCTATGTTGAATGGTAGGTTACAAGAGTTGCTAGTGTTCGTTTGGTTGTAATACATTATACAGGATGAATTTTCTGATGACAACCAAATTCGTACCATAAATTAAAGAGTTGTGGAAAATTATCATAAAAATTAAAACTGCATCATTTTTTAAATTTAATATCAGCAATAGTGTGTTATATTTTTCCAGGGTGGTTTAATATGTGAAGTACGATGATGGCGCGCACCTATAATATATGTATATGCACGCGGTGTTCCCAGAAGTTGTAAACAGGTAGGTACATACGTGCAATAAGTGTTAACTTTAAGTAATTATTATAACACGTGCTTGTACAAAGAACGTAGCTCCCTCGGGGCTGCTCTAAACGGACCGGTATTCCTAGAAGCAGGCGCCATATTGCATCTTGCACGGAATATTAATCCAATCCAGGAATATTTTCATGGAAATACGGAACCTGTAATTCCTGCGTTCATTACAGAAGCTTTCTATCTTTCTGTAACGTTCCAGGATGGATTTAAATAAGTTAGTGTGATGGTACGTGTGGAGCACAAAGGAGCGTTATTTTAGCGTATACTTGCGGTGTAGGAGAGTGGAATAGCTTTGTGTTTTCTAAAATCTTAACGTACGTTAAAGCATAGAATACGTGCTATATTAAAATGTCAGGTTTAAATTACTTAAGGAAGGAATTTTGGTTTCATTTATAATGGCTGCTTCGTTATGTTAGTCGTTACAAGCGCGACTGTTGATTGGTAAAAGCCTGACTTCGACATCTGGGTGAAGTTGATTATTATTTGTCAATTTGTTAAAAAAATCAATCGGTAATTATTTAGTGATTTGATTTAGTTCCGATTAATAGGAGAAAGTCTGTGTGAAAATAAAAGATACTGCCTTTCATTTTGTGGGGTGAAACAAACGTTATGTTTGAGGTAACATCATTAATTCATAGTTCTCAAGGTACGTGTGTTTGCACTATGCCTTAGGGCGCTACACGTCACCACCTCACCTTAGGACTCGATACACTACAATGCGCGTATCACAAAGGCACCGTGCACACTCTCGGGATTGTTCTGGTTGAGGGCATATTCTGGTAAGACGCGACGCTGCGTATACCTTCATATTGCTTCGGGCGTTCAACTTTTCAGCAGAAAATTGGACTCCATTATTCCTTTACAAAAAAATGAAGGGGACTCGCTAAATATAGTTAAATATAATTAGTTATCATGGCTGCAATTTTGAGATCTTAGCGTATTGAAAAACATATTCAAGATACCCAGAAAAGCTATAGGCTTAGAACAACAATGGTGGCTTAAAGTACTAAATGATAAATCTTTATGTAAATACCTATGTTTCACAAATAAATATTCTGATTCTGATTCTGATTCTGATATTTTAAAATTACTAGTAGACTCGCTTCTTTAGACTTCGACTGAGCAATTCAGAAGTAAGTATATTTTAAGTCTGTTCTAAAAAGAATACCACTTTCCTACATAACCATTATGCGGCACCGTGATTCCGAATGCTACCACAAAAACGACAATGGCGCTAGTGTGCGATGGCGGGAATTTTTCGCGCCAAACACTTTGATTACCGCACTATGTTCTACACTTGATTTTTTTGCATAAAATGGCGACAACGTTACACGGAGGTTCATATGGGAATCTTTTTGTTTTATGTTGGGATTCTTAATGGGCGATTCAGTTTAGTATTTACGCACCCGACGTTATTTTTAACTGAACCTTACATATTCAGCCTATAACTTCCCCACTGCTGGGAAACAGGCCTGCTCTCTATAAGACGGAATGGGCCGAATTTTTGGTTCTAAGACATGCCGGTTGCCTCACGATGTATTCTTTCACCGTTTTTGAGAGCAGTGGTGAACTGGTGATAAAATATATCATTAAGCAAAACGCCTGCCTTGGTTAGAAATAACGAGGAAAAAGTCGAAAGTCGGGGCCAGTACCGCTGGGCCACCAATGCTCTACCTGCTGAACCGTGCTTCTGCTCCTATTGTCGCTGGCTCAGTACTTAGACAGTGTCTAAAACGAATATTTTTTCAACTACAGCAATACAAAAACAGCTATTTTAAGAAGGTAATAAAAATGGGACGTGTTGCCAGTAACACTGTTCTGAAAATGCTCTATAATACACTCTGCCAATCTGTTGTCAACTACTGCATTGTAGCATGGGGTGTAGCACACAAGACGCATCTAATGAAAGTGGAGCGTGCGCAACGGGCTCTTCTTAAGGTAACCTACAAGAAACCAATGCGCTTCTCCACTGACATTCTTTACCAAGAGACTGGTGTTCTGCGTGTGCGCCAATTGTACATAATGGCAGTAGCATTGAGGTACCACAAAAATGCCCATAATTTGATAAGCTACTCCAAAGTGCGCTATCTTAGAAATGCAAATAAGCCCCAATGGCATAAACCTAAATGTAGACTCATTTTTGGCAACAGATGCTTTCGTTACATGGGACCATTTATTTACGGTAAGCTCAATAATGAGATAGATTTATTGCCACTGACCAGGAACAGATGCAAAAATCAACTTTTAAAATTTCTGACAAGAATGGACTATGAAAGCACGGAGAAATTCATTGACACATGAGCACAACATACACATTCATTCACACAAATACATAAAGGTCGATTTGGACAAGACGAGTGAATGCCTATAGGGTAGGAGTAATCTCTCGTGGGTTTATTCGAGCCTAGGGGAAGCCTAGGGTTGACAGGGAGTGCTCTCATATACGTGATCTAATTGTCCACGTCTGTCCAAACTCATCCTACTCACTCATTCATCACACACTCACATCATACACGTACATAATACACTACACACGTCTTTTAAAAACATTTTAGTTAACCACTCATTTAACTTGCTAATTTATTGCTAAGGAATAGCATTTGGTTATTGTTATTGTTCCAACCAACATTACATATATGCCTCCCTACTATGATGTAATAGTGTAAGACGAAGGAGACTAGCCTCCACGACACAGGGAATCCTAGTGTGGAGGCTAGTGCTATTTCAATTTGTACATAGCATTTCTTGAACAATAAAGCTTTTTATTATTTTATTATTATTTATTATTAATACCTATTGCTATAATTTTGGCTTCATCTGCATCAGTTATTTTCCTATTATTCTTCACAAAAGAAGTGAAATGTAACAACGCCTCTTTTAGGCTGCCCAATGGGACAGCCACACTTTCTTTGCATATTGTGTAGCCTTTAAAGAATGAATAATGTCTAAAATATCTACAGCATTACACGACACGAGCAAACGATTGTATAATAAACAAATTAAATATAAACATAACTAATGACTAATTGAAATTCCCAAGAAGACATAGACAATCATAGCGGCTCTCACGCGCTCGAGGAAATATAACAATGGTACCAGAACGGCACTTTGCACTATTTTTTTGTTATGGATTTATAACTTGTCGTATTTTCGTTCGACAATATCACCATACAATCATCAAGTAAAAGGATTATGGTTAGCACTAAACGTGCTTACTTGTTACTTGATCATTGAAATTCCAACCCTTATCCTATTGGCATACCAACATTCAGGTACATAGATGACTCAAAAGACAGGGGTCCCAAAAGACCTGGAAGAGACTCTGAAGACCAAGAAAGCCGCCGAAGCGTCGATGTCCCTGCCACATTGTATTTTGTGGAAAAAAAAGGCAGTATTTGAAGTTTATTGAAGTCGTAAATCTCGCTAGTGAGTGTACATCTCCAAGATAAGATCAAACTTCTGTTTTTTTATGAGTCATCGTCATCACTCGTAAATGTCATCGCTAGTGCATAACTGTCCTTCACCGTATTCGCAACACGATGAAGGTCAATTAACATTAAATACATATTGCATATTTGCAATATAATTGTGCAATACACTTCCTTTGAAGACTGCGTTAAAGAAGTTTTTTAACCTTAACAAATTATTAGTATTCAAACAAATCATTGTAATGGAAACTATTAAAACCAATGCCAAACTTCGATACTGGACATACATTAGACAGTACGACGCCAGACACGACTAATAACAAAAGCATAATGAGTAAAAAAAACCGGCCAAGTGCGAGTCGGACTCGCGCACCGAGGGTTCCGTACAAACCTGTAGGTATTTTCGGTTTAAAAATATATATTTTTTTTAATTTTATATTTCAGTTGATTGAATGTAAGGTAAATTGCGGTTTACGATTTACGACGTTTAAAAAAAAAAAACTACTCACTCGATCTCGTTCAAACCAATTTTCGGTGGTAGTTTACATGGTAATGTACATCATATATTTTTTTTAGTTTTGTCATTCTCTTATTTTAGAAGTTACGGGGGGGGGGGGGGGGAGACACACATTTTACCACTTTGGAAGTGTCTCTCGCGCAAACTATTCAGTTTAGAAAAAAATTATTTTAGAAACCTCATTACCATTTTTGAAGACCTATTCATAGATACCCCACACGTATGGGTTTGATGAAAAAAAACATTTTTGAGTTTCAGTTCTATGTATGGGGAACCCCAAAATTTATTGTTTTTTTTTCTATTTTAGTGTGAAAATCTTAATGCGGTTTACAGAATACATCTACTTACCAAGTTTCAACAGCATAGCTCTTATAGTTTCGGAATAAAATGGCTGTGACATACGGACGGACGGACAGACAGACAGACAGACAGACAGACAGACAGACAGACATGACGAATCTATAAGGGTTCCGTTTTTTGCCATTTGGCAACGGAACCCTAAAAATGCCCGTGAATAGGTATCTACATAGAACAAACAAACAGGCAAAACAAGACGATACGCATAAAACTACAAACAATAAGAAATATACGTATGTAATTGTATTAGTTCTGTATGAATTCCCAGGGATTGCTTCACTTATTGTTAGCATTCATTTAAAGTAAATTGACCGCCCGAGTCCCAGCCACCAGAACAAGCCCGCTTTGGAAAAGGAGTACTGTAGACCACATCGATACTGTTTGGCAAATTTTACAAAATACCAAAGAGTACAACCAAACGCTGTGTATAGCATTTATGGACTACGAAAAAGCTTTCGAATCCATCGAAATTGTGTCAGTTCTGGCCGGTTTGCAGGGATGTTGAATTGACTGGCGCTACATCGAAATGTTGAAATGTTTATATGACGCTGCCACGATGACTGTCCAGATCCAGGATCAAAAAACCAACCCAATCGAACTGCTTAGAGGGGTGAGACAGAGGGATGTGATATTCACAAAACTGTTTAGCAATGCGTTAGAAGTCGTCTTTCTAACGTTGGACTGGACAGGTATTCAGTATTAACGGATACATCTCACACTTTCACACTGTCGATGTTGGTAATAATGACACTGGAACAGTTAGACCACGTGGTGCACAGGCTAAATGGAGCCTCTAAGCGGGTTGGCCTCAGCATACATTTAGACAAAATGAAAATCATGTGCAATTCACACTTCTTGCTCAAAACACATAGTATTCTATGTGTTTTGAGCAAGAAGTGTGAATTGCACATGATTTTCATTCGCTTCTCAAAGTTGTGCAGGACTAAGTCAAATCCACAAGTCATCCAGCTTGGTAGGCACAACACTGAGAAAGATAATTTCCCTCATTTTACCTACTAAATGTTACAATACTACAGTACTACGAAACTGCGATATTCAATATAACAAAGAACTGAGGATCAATTCAAGAAAATGTTGCCAAAGAATATAAATACAAACGCAGATGGGTTGCTGACGTCACACGCTCAATAAAATGACAATATCAATAATACTTAAGCCGATAACATGCTATCTACTGGGGTTCACCGAATCACTGTCATTTGCAAGTTGTTAAGGAAATTCAGGAAGCAATGTGATGTAGAAGGAAGAAAATGTGGTCGAGCTAGGGAAACCAGTATAAGTACTGCTGAGTATGACACTCAGCATTAGGCTTAACTTCATGACAAAAATGATGGTGTTTCTTGCAGAAGAATGAATTGAAGTCAATAATGCGAGTGGATGAAATGATGAAATAGGACGTAACTAAAAACAAAACAAAATCAAAACTAATTTCTTCTCATTTTAAAAGTTCCATTGACCACCTTCGGGTACGGCTTTACGAGCCTCTTCATCAGCCGAAAGACGTCCACTGCTGGACATCGCTTAAGGTCTCCTTGTTCTGGCCTCTTAAAAGCCCCGCACAACCATAATAAACCGAATCTGAACATACGAAAGAAGAAAAAAACTTACCGCTGTAAGTGCTTTGAGCGATGTAACAAATCGGGCGTGTAATGAAACGTATGATGTATCACTGGAAGCCTACCTGTAACAGATTTGAACCATTTGTTACATTCTCGTTACGTTCGGCCTGGTATTGTCTCGTTATTGGCGGATCACTGTTTCAGAATATTCGTGGATATGTTATTGTTTTGAAAAGGCGTGGTATATACGAAAAAGGTTACAGCTAAGAGGATTTTAGGTTGGTTTTTCTTTTACATAATCTTGAGTGGGTGGAATGACAGGGGTTAGTTGAAACAATATAAGACATGTGAGTTGGTTCAGGTAGACCTGCACCCTAATTGCGAAACGCACAATTTATCAGAATCTGAATGGGATTGAAGATTATTTCTAAACCATGGCGTCATTTTTTCGAATAAATTGTGACTCAGCAACGTAAATAACGCAATGAATGTTGTTTAACTATGAATATTAAACCAATTCCTACCGATAAAAAGTTCCGCAATTACCCCTCTGTTTTACATATCTGGTGATATTTGGGTTAATTGGCTGAAGCAATGCATTCTAAGATGAGTGCTTCATTTGAGAGATGTGTCATCGGTTAAGACTAACAAAACCAAAATTAAAAGTTGCTAGATGCTAAGCCAAACTAAATCTATTAACCACTAGAACATTTAAATACAGTTTCCTTTTATTTCTCTCCTAGAAAGCTTTCCAAATCCCAAAAATGAAGGAGAACACAGTTACATTCTGGAACGAAAAAAAACAAAGCCTCGGGAACAGTTATTGGTACATTTGTCGCTGCACTTCGCTGCCGGCGCCGGGTACATACATAGAACTCGCATTAGGAACGCGTCTGCAAAAATATATGTATACTTGGAACACGAGAGGGACTTACAAACTGTGAACCTGGATTTGGGAGACATGTTCGACTAGGTTTGACTAAGTTTTAATTTACAGAAAGAAATCTTTACATAATAATTCTTCAAAACCGTTAATCGAAATTCCTACATCATGCGATGAGAATTGATAGGGTTTCATCGTAGCTTTTTGTAGTCTTGGTCTTATATACTCCTAATTTCTAATTTTATCTATTAGTATAATGTAAATGTAAGAAAGGTAATAGACGGAAAATATTGATGTCGTCAATTTATATGCACTATTTATAACAGCCACTATTATTATTCGTTGCAAAAGCCACACCAATTCAAAACGCAAATTTTGACACCAAAGTCTAGCTGAGACAGATATAACATGACGTACGTTTTTCTTTTCAACAAAAAGTATCAAAGTAATATCTGCAATATTTCTTAACCACTTGCAGAAATCGCGAATGAACATAACTTGGTAAGCCAAGAAATTTTTGTTTTTCAGAGAAACTCATAATATTTATATTATGTTAAAATTCCAACAAATTGTGAAGTTCATTATTCTAACCCATTTCAATTTTAATGGGAAAATATTTGCTGAGAATCTCGGCTGTTATAGAATTAAATATAATGATGAAGGAGCAAAGTTTTCGTGTTTTCCAGTTATTAGTCATAATTTTCTAATAACATTTATTTACACAGGTCCAAGCCAAACGTTGGATCGCTGAAGATCCCTTCGAAATAATTAATTTTAAAACGTGGTTATTGAAGCGAGTTGTAATGTGCGGTTTCGACCACCTTCTCCCTCCCTTGCGACTCATAAAAAACAGCAACTAAGGAATGCCAGTAGAATGGGCAATAAAACCATCATTCTCTTGTGCCTTAATCTCGCGACCTTAATGAGGCTACTTCAGCATTTAAAAGGTCATAAGAATTGGCATGATACATGCATGTTGGTAGTCTGGTATAAAGGGTGTTACTTATAATTAAAAGTTCAGATATAATTGCATTGGCGACAGCTATTTCCAATTTAAAAGCTTCAGCATCGTTCATCAAAGTCTATTATGTATCAGTTTCCAGTTCTTCAATAATTAGATTTTCTTTCAACATCGTGTAAACGTTCAGCAGAAACCGGATATTATTAGTTCTGTCGAGTTATTACCGGTTTGAGCTTGTTTAGCCCGATCTCACAGATTCTCAGAAACTACTTGTTTATTTTATAGTTAAACAAAATATTGATGATTTTATCGACAAGGATATTGAAAAGAATATATATTAGTCGTAAACACGTTTTTGTAAAACTGACATCTTCTTGAATTTCGTCAATTAATTAAACTGTGAATTCCTAATATCGTTTAATTCCACCTAATATCGAATGAAATTGAACTAAAATCAATTCAGTCAAAATTAATCAAAACAATACAGTCACAGCCGGACTCTATCCATTAGTGTCCAATTTCAACACGTTAAACCTTCTCTGTCCACTTCAAAGTAACTCAAACCCAGAAAACAGCAATAAAGAGGTATTCTCAACATAAACCTCCCTAACGAATGCACAAATGGGATTCTCAATGTATCTCACAGGAGATATAAGCCGAGTTAATTGAAAACGGTACTGAGCGCCGCCAAACACCGGACGAACGCTGCGACGTTTCTATTTTGTCGTATTATACCACTAAAAAGTACTAAAAGGCTGTATGGAAAGGAGAGAAGTTATAGCAGTCCTTTGATTTTTATTTTGAAAAGCTTTATGAGTTGACTGTCCATTTGATGTCCGCATTCAATGTTGCTCCTTTGCTACGAATGGAAATGTTTTATATTTCATTCTCGTGTTCGATAACGTACTTTTACAAATCTTTGCAAGAGAATAATAAAATGCAAAAGTTGCGCAGTAATACATCAATGAATGTAGTCTTAGTGTGAAGAGATTGAACTCGATCTGTCTCCAGTCAGTAGCGAAGCACTGTATCACTGCCTCACTGAGTGCTACACCAGGAATAACGTGAAAGCTAGTTAATCAGTCTAGTTCTTTCCTAAGATTTTCTCTTACAACAAAGTTTTTGCTAAGCCTTCCCTCAAGACCGTAATCAACAAACCATTAAAACCTATCATCTCCCAAACCAGTTATAAAACTGCCAACTTATTTTTTTCACGTTACTTTGGCAAAGACACGTCCCTATACAGCCTTAACGCCAACAGAGGTGTAACTCACAAAATTTAGAATCTTTCCCACATGGCTCAAAGTTGGCAAGTAGACGCGAACTCACGAAGACTTATTATCAAGGGGGGGGGGGGGGGGGGGGGGGGGCATTTTGCATAGTGCACGTGAGAGAAACGGTGTGTTGACTCACAAGTTCACAGGTCGAGACTTTGGGGAGCGGTTTACTTTACTGCTGTTAAGATTGCATTGTGCAACTGTCCGTGAAGTTAAATTTGCCATATTGGACATATGAGGTAAATCTTGCCTTAAGGTTCAGGTGAAGCCATTGCTTTTGATTCCACATGTAACGTTTGGCCCCTTATAGAAATCCATAAAACGAATGAAAATGATAACACCATTTAGGTGTGTTCCGCCCTTTTTCAATTAGTAAGGGATCATTTTCTTTCGAGGATTGATCAGCAGGTAAAATAATTGAAAAGGTTTTATATTACACTTTCCTTTTGATGAGGTGGGCCGTTATTGATAATGATAAATAACAAAACAAATCTATTTATTCTCACTATGCCTATATAATTCTCCATAACCCACTTTTTCCGTGTAGTCAAGCTTAGCTAGTAAATGTCCAAAACACGAAATAATAATTATATTTAATCTAAATGAATTAGAATGTAGTGGTGCGGTACAAATCTGACGCGGGAAGGGATCACGTCGACGAAACAATGGTAATGCACCGGATTTGCGTGCCGAGGGAACTTAATTATATTAACCAAATTAACTGAATATTTGTATACACGTTAGTGCTGGGATGATAAGCGAATTACCTGAGTGATATTGGTGGAAGCTGAAATACGCTAAGTGCTCCTTTCATTATTTTAGTGTAGACTCAAAGGACCAAACCCAGAGTACATTCTGACGTCAACTTTAATGTACTTATATGACTGACATTGTGTTTCTTCTAGCTCAGATTACTAAAAATATTCAGTATTTATAGGTAAACCAATTTTACGAATTTTGTGTTGGATTATTCCTTTCATTTCCATTTCGGTCAGTTGAAAAAAGTATAGGTTGGCATAAAAGAGTCTGTCGTGGTAACCATTGGAACTAAAATATTATTTTGGTGGCAGCACTGCTTTGTTTATCATCAACAAGTAGCTAATCTGTCAGTGTGTTATGTTCCCAGTTGTATTTTACTTATTTCTAATTAACTATCAATTATTAAAGCTTTTGTAAATATAAAAAATGAATAAAACAATAAGGAGTAGTAGTGTGAGCTGTGATATACCAAGTTTTCGTAAGAAATTTGGCGGAATCTGAAGCGGAACAAATTTTGTCTCCGATTGACAATGTTTTCGAAAGAACTGCCGACACGACAGGTATTTATCCAAGAAATGTATCTTTTAGTCAATGCCAGTCATTGTTTTTCCTTTCTAATACTAAGTTTTATCGGTATTATAAGTTTCAAGCCATTTTATTGTTTTATTTACTAATAGATTATTGAGGTTATGTTTTCTAGTTTGACAAATCGCGTGTACGTTGACTCTTGATGTTTGATACTTGAAATTTAAAAATGTACCTACATGGAATTAATATGATTGTCTTTATATTTTTTCAAGGTAAATCTCACAGTACAATTAGAGAAATTGTTAATGAACGTGAAAAAAATTAAGGATTTTGTCTACACTTGGAGAAACACCAAACAAAACACTTAGCGGAGGAAAGAATTAGACGATTTCGATCTGTGTGTGATTAGAAAAAAAGTTCACCACTATAAAGAAACAGGCAAGTATTTTTTTTTTAATGCTATTATTGCATACCTCAGTAAAAAAAGTATAATTTATATTTATTATTTTTCAGGTGCCTATTCTACGTAATATATTACCTATAGTTTGAGGAGACGGATTGTAATGGGAGCCGTAAACGTCCAAGAAAGATTTTTACACTATTTAGATTTCATAAATAGGAAATGTAAAACTGACACAGCAGTGTTAATGGAAAACATCTATCATAGCACCGAAAAGGAATACACGAATGATGTTATGTCAGGTTTTTCTTTTTAAATAAAACCTTAATTTTAGCGTGATGTGAATAGTGATAATGTTATGTACCCCACATAGACATACCTGACGCCTTCATTAGTCAACTGTTCAAGTTTATTCGATATTGCCCGTACCTTTCGAATGCAACATGTTATAGGTACTCTCTGACTTCTGATTAGTTTCCTACAGTAAGCAGCTGTAAGTCGCCTTCTTGTCGACTATAATCTGTCAGCATTAACAGGATTCGTTCAGTATCATTCATGTCAAATTTGATACAGGCATACCAACCATCGAATGGTTGTGAATACCATAGATGTTGGCCGCAAATGCGATTGCTGAACATTATGTCTTGTGTATCGGGTTCAATCGGCAATCCCTGAGTGCAATTTGATTAATTTTTAAACTAAATTAGTTTTCATTATGTTATTATGATGGCATTCTTAGATAAAAGGTTATTCCAGCGAAATAATGCGCAATCTACTAAATACAATGAAAGTTAAAGACTGTGTGCCTATCAAGTCTTGAAATCTTGACTGTTGATAATTTCCGGGATCTCGTGTTTGTGGATTAAAACAACAAGTATCCTATCACTTTTAGTCCTAGTATACAGGGTGGCCATACCTGCTAAGCAGGCGCCCTCATTTTTTCCAGACTCTTTTTTGCCAAGCTGTATGTTATTTTTTAGCAATCACTCTAAACGTAGGGTCTACCTGGAACATATTTAAAAATAGTTTATGAACTTCCATTCCACTATTCCAATATTTATTTCCTAGACCTTTTATGTTCATAATCGCTTGTTTCCGTCTAAAATTTATTCGAGCGCTCAAATTTAATAGAGCTCAGCGTAAGACGAAGAAAGTGGGAAATATAAGTTATTCCAGATATTCCTTACAGATGCTTGGGTACAAGAAAGTAAATAAATTTTAAATTACTGATAAAACAGATGCTGTTCCAACCAGAAATCTGTTAATCTGGGTGAGAAAGTATATTTTAATCAAAGCGCCTGAATTTCAGGACATAGCAATTTTCACACTAGAATATTTACTGGCAATTACAGGTCGAATATTGTAACTGCATCGTTTGCAAAAACCCTCTCTTTGAACATATAGGTGAGTACCTCAGTTACGTGTTACCACAATAGCCTTCTACCTTATTTTATTAACTTAGTAAAATCAGCCTATAATGTTCTCACTCACTCTCAGAGAGGGAAGGCATGCGTCCCAGGTTTCAGAGAGAGGAGGTCTCTCTGAAAATGAGTGGGCCGTAAACGACCACGTGGGTTTTAGAATGGATATTGCATATTTACCAATGTTCAGTTCTGGGATATGCCGGTTTCATCATAATGAAAAAGAGAAGTGGTGATGAAATAAATTACACAATCTTCTGAGCCACCAAGGTTCTATACCTTATGCTTTGGCACAGGGTGTTGTTTCATGATATAATCAACCCATCCATTGTAATCTACAGTAAGATAAAGACATAACCACTTCAACTATCTCTTGAAACCACTCTCCACCTAACTGAACACCTTGATATTTAAAGTGAAACTCACTAGATTTTAAGTAAAACAGTGACATTTAGTTAATTAGTCGTCACAGTTAGACTGGATATAGCCCGAGTGAGACGTTACGTTGTGCTGCGATACGATTTAAATAAACTACAGGCGCTCATTGGCGTTATTTAGGTAAGGGTAAGCGGTCACTGTGGTGTAACGTACCGTGTCGGTAAAACGAGACGAACTTTTGCAGTTGAGATTGTGATTAAAATAACCTCAGGTCAAAGCTGTTACCCTCCTGGAGAACACGTAAAAACGATGAGACCAAAACGCCAATTCCCGTAGTTAAAATCCTTCAACATCTTGTCGCAATCTCATTTACTACACTATCAATGTCTCAAACATTTTTTTTAATGGTTATTTTTGACAGTTCTTCAAAATACGGCAAATACCGATCTGGTTCCGCCCGTGCTCTCGAGTCAAAACAAGCCCAAAGTCCAAAGCATTTATTTCAAATAGGCACATAAAAGGCACTCTTGAACCTCAACATTTACATTAAATAGAATTGATTCTAGTTGCCCCTTTCAAAAGGTAGTTTCGTATTGAGAAGAATGAGCAAGAAACTCCACCGTTACTCTCAAGGACTATAGGTATTGCGGAAATAATGGTAAAATGAAAACAGTAGAATGCCAATTTTATCCAAAACCACAAAAAGACATTTTAAAATAAAAGAGGACTAGTAAGAACCCATATCTTTTGATACCCACTTAAAGTCAAAAATTAATTCGCAACAGTAAAGCCTCCAACACAAATGCTAGACTCCAGCCCCGCAGTGTAACCGAACCTCAACCTGGGCAACTTTAAATTATTCTCAAGTAGTTAGCAAATGAGCGTAGTAAGCAGACAGAAACAAATGGCAACGCTTTGCAATGGCAATTTCATTATTGTTTAAACGTCCCAGATTTGATAAAATGCACCTTTACGAGAGATTACTCTTCCTTACCAATTAGCTTTATGGCTTCTTTCTCGATTTTCATGTTACATTTTACGTTTTCGTTAATCTTTTCCTTGTTTTGATATTTCTTGTTTTTTAAAATGTGAACATGTTTTGGTCATATTGTAAACAGTGATAAAGAGCTTTGTGATTATTGTGTTTTAATACTTAAATGGCTTGTTTTTTAATGACCTTTTTCATCACAGAAGTCGTCATTCATTTAACGGTCCTTTTGTACATACTATCTATACTATATACTATAATATTATAAAGCTGAAGAGTTTGCTTGTTTGATTGAACGCGCTAATCTCAGGAACTACTGGTCTGAATTGAAAAATTATTTTTGTGTTGAGTAGCCTATTTATCGACAAAGGCTATAGGCTATATAACATCACGCTACAACTAATAGGAACGGAGCAGTAATGAGAAATGTTGCAAAAACGGGGAAAATTGCACGGGTAGGCGATTCGACGCGACGGGAAGGGTCGGGGGAACAAGAAATTTAACGCGGACGAAGTCGCGGGCACAAGCTAGTCGATTATAAAGACCGAGAACTTATGCATCTCATCATCTGCCAAGCTTTTCCCAACTATTTTTATGAACCTCTTCCTGTCTAATCGTAGCAGCTGAATATCTATATTTTAGAGCGCCTACCTGTCTCACCTCCACAACCCAGTTACTGGGTAACACTATAACCCCTTGGTAAGATTGGTTGTCAGACTTTCGGGCTTCTGACGACTCGTAAAGAAGGGAAAGATCCACGAATTTCAGCCGGTAGCAATGGCTCAACGATCTCGGTCCCGTGGTCCCGTGTGGTGCCGGACGTAAAGAATAGCATCACCCCGTTTCTTCCCGTGGGTGTCGGACTAAGGGACTTAGGTACTAGAGAATGGGCAGCAGCGTTCTCTATGCATTTTACCACTATACTGCGATCGCCAACCCGCCTGCCAAGCGTGGCGATTATGGCAAAGCCCCCCGAATTGGGGGAGGCTTATGTCCTGTAGTGGACGTCTTACGGCTGTAATGATGGTGATGATGATGAACGATCTCGGTATATAAACATGGTCACCTATCCACGGAGCGACCGCGTCAAGCGTAGCTTAACCTGTTCAATTGGCCCGTGCGGCCCGAACTTGATAACTATACCACAGAAAATGTAACAATCCAACCTAATTTCCTAGTCACAGAAGGCCAGTCACACACCGACCACAAAAGCGAGAAGTCGCATGCAAGTCCAATCGCAACCACTCTATAAACAAGAGTAGACCTAAGGCAAACTTTTGCCGACACTTAATGTAAGTTTAAGCGAAGCCGCGTGCGTGAAACTGCCCTAATCACAGTTTGAAGTCACCACCGCTTGTGGTCTTGAAGGGGGGATAGGGTGAAACTTGGGAGAATGGGCCATACACCATGGGCCATGGGACTATTGATCTATATTTTATTCAGTGTGGTGGAGGTTTATTTTTCTTTGATAATTGGTGTGTATACAGATTCTGGACCCTTCTGTACTGAAAAGACGCTACGGTGTTTCGAATCATGTATTCATGTTCTAAATTCATTGTCACAGTTTGTGCATCAATTGCCCTGTTTATATTTTAATACTTCAAGAACGTGTAATGAAAATAACAATATTGATTTAAAAACATTCTCGTTGAATATAGTGTTACACAGTGATTATAGTAACAGTAAAATCATAGTGAACACTGTGTATTCTTGGGTACATCCTGGAAAATAAATTGATTTTAATAGAATATGCATAATAAAGAGTAGGTATTCTATCTATCTGACACAGAAATACAAATGACTTCAAATTGCACTCGTAATTGAGATTAGAAAATATATAAATGGGTACCACTAAATACTTCAAGAAGTTTCAATCTGCCGAAATAATGTTACCTTATTCCTTTAGTCTGACAAACTCACCCCCATAGGCTTGCCGCCATCACGCCTAACTTACCCCAAACTAGCGTTATTCGATACAAAACTTGAGCAGTAGAAGTTAGCAAGTTTCCCGAAGGTCAGACGGTGACCACCTGGCCTTAATGCCGGTTTAATCTTTGGTCCTTTGGCCTACACCAGATGGATACGGTAATTAAGTTCTGTACTTTATTTAGTGACTTAATTTCTTTTTTCTTATATCTGAGCAAATGAGACTGACTTTAAATATGGCTGCGCTATAAAAAGGGAAATTAAAGTGCTTAATTAGTACTCTAGGTGGGCTATTTTTGGACTTATTTGAATATGGAGATCACTATCTAAAGGCATTGTATAATACAAGAATTAATTAGTAATTAATTTGCATTACTTTATGTTCAATTATGGGTACGGGACTTAGTTTTACAAAGCATGCTCTGCAAACCAACCTTTATTTAGGTTAGTAAACAGAAAAACCAAATGAATCCATTTCCAAAGACGACAACACCAACAAAAGAAGCACAGAATTAACAAAAATAATCTCGCTACTTACCGTTCACTCAAAATTTAGAAACATTCGGTACGGAACAAAACTGGTCCAAGTGTCAGTGAAAGTTTTGCCTTTTTGTGGACCATTCCGAAACTCGTTCTTTATGTATTTCACTCTTTTCCATAATTCCGCTACTTTTACTTTGGGCAAGAAAGGGACGGTGCATGGCGAGAGTTTCATGGTGGCAATTAATGTCGAGAATATGCAGTCGAATTGGTTTTTGAGGCCCTCTACCACAGGCTTGATTGACATTGACATATTGTTCAAAGAATGAGTAGAACATAAGCTTTGCCCACATTATAATAATGAAGTTTCAGATCGATTATTCCTTGTCTAGGCGTAAAATAGTCACATTTAGTTTTGGACAAAAAACAGGAAGTGAAAGTAACATCATGCTTTGAACCACAACAACTGTACACAGATGTCTTTCTAACTAAGCCAGATAAACTTACAACCCCGACCAACAGAAATGTCCTAAACAATGTCTAAATCCTCTAAAAGGCCGAGACCATCCGAACTTCGCCGACGCAACCCGAAAGCAAAAACCGTGAACTGTCAAAGAAGCCACTTGTAACTTGGCAACGCTGTGGCAAAAACTGACGAACAAAAAGTTTGTGTAACTGTGGCCGTTAGTCCGTGAGTCTGTGACTACTGTCCTCCCAGTTAATAGAACGGGTTGAATTATAAGGGTCCAGTCAAGTTTGTGGTCGCTCCTTAGTTGGTAGCACGAAACAACTGCAAATACGTTTAAAATTAGAGAACTACATGGTAATTTAGGAGTTAGTTGAGAAAATAAATATAAGGGATCTGAAGAGGGGTTGATTTAAAGGTTGGTCTGACCACATGAAATGTTTAGAAGCAAGTATAAAGGTTTGTTAAGACCTTATAAAGGTCAGTGGATGAAAGCTTTAAAAGTACAGAAAGCTCAAAAGAAAATAGTAAGTAAGTAATAAGCCGTTTGGTGTAAAAATTATTATATCAGTTTGCCAAGCTGAAAAATTTCACCTAATGAAAAGCCTAACTTCAGCGCTAATGTGGAGTATCCCCGGGAACACGGAAACTAATTCCGGGACACCGCAGCGGGGGGCGACGCGGCACTGGTCGATGGGTCAAGTGTATCTGCGGTTCTGTGACATAGTTGGTCCTTTCACTCAAACTTGGCAAATACGGTATTAAAGTTTTTAATTTAAACTGAGTTTACCTTTTTACTGTAATTTGATGAACGGTCTGTGTTTCTGCATCAGATAAAAAGTAATAAATTTTATGCAGGTATTCCTAAAAGGGCCCCCAAAGACAGGCGCAATGCGATTCTGATATTCCATGCTTAGTGCTGTCGTTTCGAGCATAGACTCGGAATTAAATTTTGAAATTTAGAGAACACTTAGGTTCCCGTAGATAGCTACGGAAACCTTTAAGTTTTCTCTAAATTTTAAAATCCTACTAATACCTATTATACATGAAAGTTTGCATGCATTTCATTTTGAATTCAATATTTCTGTACCCAAGATATCAACAAAGATTCACAGCTTGTTTTTTTTCGGTGTGTGGGAAATCATCAAATGACGTCTCCCGCTCTGAGTGGAGCAGAAGGGCATGTCAGACTTTTACTGACTAACACCCACCCGTGTTCCTTCAGTTGAATATATGCCAGAGCCACGGTAACTCTTTGGAACAAATCTTGCGACCCTGGCAGAAAGATGCACACCTATGAGTGAAATCTTTTTTAATTAGCTACTTACTCAGTAAATCTATAAAGTTCAACTTCGAAACAAAATTTTCCGACACGTAAATCTCTGTAAATAAGTAGGTAGTGCTTCAATTAATGCAGCGCACTCGAGCTAATCCCGGGACATGGCGGCTAATTCCGGAGACCGCAGCCCGGGACCAGTCCGGGACCGGCTCAGCATTTGGTTTGGCGAGTGGAGCCGCGGTTTGAGGGTTGTTACTGTACTTATACTTTGGCGGAGATTCGGAACTGCGAGTATTATACTGAAGAGACACTTGTTGTGAATTTTGGAAGAAATCACAAGAACTCAGAGGGGTTATTTTGATGAAGTATTATTTAAAAAGATGTGCTCTAATAACAAGTTTTCTTTATATATGAATTAAATTAATGCCTTGCGAGACAACATACTCTTGTAAGCCTTCATTAAAAAGCTAAATCTAGCATTCATTGAACATCAAAACGCTTTAATCTCACTAATCTCGCATAATTAAACCGTGATATTCCTCATAAAAAGCGCTTCAACAGAAAATACATGAAAGCGGTGCAGCGCTTAAATTAAAAAGTTTTTTAAAAGGAGATGCAATTGAGATGCGGTTGCGACGATCCGAATGGTTTATTGCGCACAAACGGACCGTACTCTAGCATTATATTTTTTTTTTTCCGAGTAATTAAATAAAGTGTTTTGTTAAAACGATCTGTGAGCAAAATAAATGAAGTGATGTGGAAACGTTGATGGAGTGTTAAGATTTAATCACTTTTATAGCTTCGAGGCTTATGACATCGTGATGGATCGTATCGTACTGAGAGTGGAGCCAATATAGCCAATGATTAGAGACAAAAACCGTTTTCATACACTTGAGAAACGTATTGGGAATCGTTTATTTTGGTATGAACACTGGTGCTCAGCGTCGATTTGAGAAAACCACGAGTAAGGTATTGGCCATTTTCTTTTCAGATGACAATCAGCTATCCCATTATAACCTAATCCAAGATTATCAAAGCTATGTGGGTACGAAATGTCCCAGTAATTATTCGTTATATACGCCAAAGCCAAACAAACTTGTACCTAAACGTGGGTAGCAAACACAGAACTGTTTTACACTCTCGGCACCCGGTAACCTGTTTAAAGGTAGTGTTTATCGACACGAGAACTTAGTTTACATTCTGATAAACTACTTTGGGCTTAGCACTATATACCTTTCTACTTTACTAAAACCTACTTTAAACTCTTGACGGCAAAGTTAGTTTTTGATTGAAGTGCTACAAAGGTATTTGGAAAACAATGGGTGATAAAAGGAGAAGTAAATATTGTTCAGAGCTGAAAATTTTCAGGAAATGAAACGAGGTTTTCATTTTCTGGTCATTTTTAGGGTTCCGTTGCCAAATGGCAAAAAACGGAACCCTTATAGATTCGTCATGTCTGTCTGTCTGTCTGTCTGTCTGTCTGTCTGTCCGTCCGTATGTCACAGCCATTTTATTCCGAAACTATAAGAGCTATGCTGTTGACACTTGGTAAGTAGGTGTATTCTGTGAACCGCATTAAGATTTTCACACTAAAATAGAAAAAAAACAATAAATTTTGGGGTTCCCCATATATAGAACTGAAACTCAAAAATGTTTTTTTTTCATCAAACCCATACGTGTGGGGTATCTATGAATAGGTCTTCAAAAATGGTAATGAGGTTTCTATTATCATTTTTTTCTAAACTGAATAGTTTGCGCGAGAGACACTTCCAAAGTGGTAAAATGTGTGTCCCCCCCCCCCGTAACTTCTAAAATAAGAGAATGACAAAACTAAAAAAAATATATGATGTACATTACCATGTAAACTACCAACGAAAATTGGTTTGAACGAGATCGAGTGAGTAGTTTTTTTTAAAACGTCATAAATCGTAAACCGCAATTTACCTTACATTCAATCAACTGAAATATAAAAATTAAAAAATATATATATTTTTAAACCGAAAATACCTACAGATTTGTACGGAACCCTCGGTGCGCGAGTCCGACTCGCACTTGGCCGGTTTTTAGGGTTCCGTTGCCAAATGGCAAAAAACGGAACCCTTATAGATTCGTCATGTCTGTCTGTCTGTCTGTCTGTCCGTCCGTCCGTATGTCACAGCCACTTTTTTCCGAAACTATAAGAGCTATGCTGTTGAAACTTGGTAAGTAGATGTATTCTGTGAACCGCATTAAGATTTTCACACTAAAATAGAAAAAAAAACAATAAATTATGGGGTTCCCCATACATAGAACTGAAACTCAAAAATGTTTTTTTTTCATCAAACCCATACGTGTGGGGTATCTATGAATAGGTCTTCAAAAATGGTAATGAGGTTTCTATTATCATTTTTTTCTAAACTGAATAGTTTGCGCGAGAGACACTTCCAAAGTGGTAAAATGTGTGTCCCCCCCCCGTAACTTCTAAAATAAGAGAATGATAAAACTAAAAAAAATATATGATGTACATTACCATGTAAACTACCAACGAAAATTGGTTTGAACGAGATCGAGTGAGTAGTTTTTTTTTAAAACGTCATAAATCGTAAACCGCAATTTACCTTACATTCAATCAACTGAAATATAAAAATTAAAAAAAATATATATTTTTAAACCGAGAATACCTACAGATTTGTACGGAACCCTCGGTGCGCGAGTCCGACTCGCACTTGTTTTAGATTATGTTCAAGCAGTGATTAATTGTACACTGACCTCTACAACATTGAGCTGAGTACCTAGCACATAAGAAGATGTAGTTACTAACTTTTATATGTATTATATTTTTATTTAATGTTTTCGCCGTTTAGCAACAGTGATAAAATCCCGCCTCGAAAGACCAATCCTTGTTTCTCTGCTGGTGAATTTACGTGCCCAATATGGCACCAATTCGCGAGCAAGTTTGAAAATTGATCTACCGTGATACAACCACAAATTATAAGCCAGTTTTATGTCAACTAAAAATCTATGAATATTAACACAATATTCATGGAACAATACACTAAAGTAAATCCGTTGTCAACCTATTACAGTAACCGTGTATGAACGGCTCGCCACAATTGGCTGCCATTGTGGCATAAATCATATCAGTCGGCCCTTTCACAGTGTTAATAACTAATTTAGTGACATGCATGTCGATCAGTTCAATGGACGTTGTTATATGGCTTTCATTAACTATTTCAAGGGGACATACACATTTAATTGAAATGTGGACAAAGGTTAATGGAAAGATAGAAGTTATTAAGTAGACGAACACACAGAGAGAAACGTTGATTGATTGGATGCTTTCAATCAATAAAGTTTGTACTGATTAAGGATTACTGAGTGTTTTTTTTTTTTGTATTCCAAAGTGACCCTTATTTCCCTTAGTCCACAAAAGCAAACGAAAATTATCCAAAAACAACATACATGTCCTTCGACCCCCAAATGATTAAAAGCGTTAAACCGAAATGGTGTTAATTGGACCCATGTAATCAAACGCCCCATACAAACATTCCCGTGGCCCAGGAGGAGCCGCATACACCGATAGATAGCCAAATACAGGGGGGTGACGAGCAAGCCGATATTAATTGCCGGTTCGATGATCGGCTATTGCGTTTGCTAAGCAGGGAAAGGGTTGGGATTAACATAAGACAGCTGCTTGATATTAAAATTCACAAAATATTAAAGAACCAGGATTTTAAAATTGGTCCTTTGAGTCTCAAGAGTGACAACTGAAATTCAGACTTGGGATTGTTATAGAACTCTGTAGGAATCGAAAAAAACATAACCCTATATTGCTTAATTTACCTGTAGATTTAAAATGAAAATAGGGTTTTATGGACGTCTATTCCACAAACTAACATAATGGACACAGAGTGGACACGGGAGCCAAAAAACGTAAAAACAGTGGTTCAAACACTCGACTTCATTTGACCTGATAATCCTGTCAGTGAGCTGTTCAAACGGAAAGTTTTGTTCATATCCACGTTTAGAATTCGTTTAAGCGACATGGAATATTAGTCTATATTTAGTCCATGAAAAGAGTCAGGCGGTTGTCTTCTCGAAACCGCGTTGACTACCTACTGGGGACTTCTCAGTCCGATCACTATGTTTATTAAGCCGACCCTTTGGGAGAAGTGACCTTCGCTCTCAGTAGGTTCTACTTCATATTAACCGCCCGTAGCAAATTGTCCTTGAAGTGCAAACTGCGCATTTACACCGCACCCATACTCTGTATGGCCGCGATGTAAATGCGCAATTCATAACTGCGTCGTTCGTGCTTCGTTTTTACACCCAGTAAACCCCACCACCTTTTTAGGATACAGACCTTTCAAAACCATTTCTTTAGAAAGGTTACGGGAAAAAGGGGGCTCCCTTTCATGTCCGCCATAGGCAAGTCTGGTTACGCAGCCAACAACCACTTTGGTTCACCTGCGAGATCCCGTTCCCAAAAAAATTATGTTTTTTGTAGTTTTATACCTATTACATTTATATTAAAGATATCTATCGTTCATTACTAAAAAAAGTAACAAGTCAAACAAACCAGAAAGATATTAAATAAAATTCTTTGACGTCATAAGTCATCACGACTACGCGGAATCACACCATTACTATTAATTAAAATATACTTCGCGGTCCATTTTTTCACAAAATCACCTCCAGTTTACGAGCCAGGCTAGTTAGTTACTGATGCAAAAACTTGGAACTAGTATGTATAAAAGCGGTAGATCTTGATTGTAGAGCAAAATGGACATAATTGCTGCAGGATGGCCGCCCAAGCAATTTGAAGAATTAACATGGAACCGGTCAGGAAGGGTCGCTACGTAAATTACAGAGTTTGTGAGCGAGAAGTGAGGTATATGTGAGAGTTTTATAGAGCTGCGCAATTTGTGGGGAGGTGAAATAACGACTGGAATTTGATCGACTTTTAAGGGGCGAATATTTAAACATATTTAGTTGCTCCTGTATTAATTACAATATGGAACAGGATTAAGCAAAAATACGGGTTTTTAAACTTCATAGTTTCTTTCTTTTGACTGGATGATATGCAAAGTGTAGATGTGGATATGACGTCGCCAAAAATCAACCAAAAAGAATAAAGCGAAAGAAAATGTTATATTCTATATTATATTTATAAGTTTTATAACCGATACATCCAAATAAAATGTAAATTCCTCCTTTATTTTATCCCTAACCTCTGCTAAAGCTAGTAATCCTCAAACCGAATATAAAAAGTAAAGCTACACTGTCACTCACGTCAACTTTATAGCCGAGTGTCAGCAGAGTGACATGTGGCGCCGCAATGAAACGTCGCGTCTGTTCGCGAATGTTGCTTATTGTAAGCTATGACACTGACAGATATTTTTATTTATTGTTTCCATTCAAACAATACACAGGACACTAAACTAGAAAATATTACACAGATTCGTTATTTCATACAGAAAGAAAATAATTAAACCCTAGTTTTTGAATTGAGAGTTTCTAATAGAGAACTAAATCTACACTATCTACACTAATTTACACTAATATTATCTATCCATACTAATCTTATAAATGCAAAAGTAACTCTGTCTGTCTGTCGGTCTGTCGGTCTGTCTGTCTGTCTGTCTGTCTGTCTGTCTCGCTTTCCTGCTAAAACTACTGAACCGATTTAAATGAAATTTGGTACACAGATAGTTTAGAGCCTGAGAAAGGACATAGGCTACTTTTTATCCCGGTAGTATGTTCCCGCGGGATAATTTCCGACCTCCACGCGGGCGAAGCCGCTGGCAAAAGCTAGTTATCGATAAAGTAGAGTTTGACAAGTTCTCAACTTCGAATGCTTCCTGAAATTTGACAGTATACTAAAAAATGCTGTCGTCAAACGGAAGCGAAATGTATGCATAGCGTGTCTTTTCAGGTTAGACCAAAGTATGATAGAATTAAAGACCAAAAAGAACCAATAAAGTCCATTATCACCCCCAGCCAAAATCTACTAAGATGAATAAGATAATTTGTTCGTCTTTATGCGGATTCAAACTAACAAGAAAAAATTGAAAACACGACAAATATGTACATACACTAAATCGCCATAGAACTTAACAACAAAAGTAAATGTCTAACACTAATTTTATTTCATACGACGTTGACTCACAAGCAGTAAGTTAACTTTTAACAAACACGGCACTTTAACTTGCAAGCTTTTATCTTGACTATTCTAACCTATACTAATGAACCCATTCGCATGTTCCTATCACTGTCAGCACTGATTAGCTGAGGTTTGTGATGCGGCGCCGAGCTGAAGGAATGTTTAAATGATGCAGACGATCCTATAGATTCGTGCATCCTAATAAAGCACTGGATAAATGCACTTCCACGTGTTTCTGTTACACCAATTTTTTTTAATTGGCCTTTTGTGTCCTATTCGTTAGCTTTGTCGAATTTGGTCCTAGGAGGCGAGATCCAATGTAAAGAGCGTTTACGTTTAAGCAAGACTGGTGTAAAAGAACAACTGAAATAGGTCTTAGGTTTTATTGGAACTACTCCCAAACCTAACCATTTTGTGGATGCCATTATGCGAATTGGGGATAGCCATCGAATAACTGTTCCCACACATAGATTTGAGTGTTCCTTTCCTGAAGCATTTCAATAAAACCTCACCTTTGAAAAAACCAATGCTCGTATACCGTTGTTGACAACATAGGAAGGTACTCAATAAAATACTCTATATTTTTTCCCTGACATGCCAATAAAAAGCTTTGCCTAAGTAATTGAAACACCTCAGTACTTCAATATCAGTTGAATTCCACTAAAACATTCACAAATAAAATCTGCGATACTTCAAAAATAAACTCCATTCTCAATAGCATTCGCAATTGAAAATAGACTCTAGTATTCACACAACAAGAATGCTAATGTGTTGACAAGTGTCCTGAAATAGTTGCAGCAGTACACGGCTGCTGGGAATGCAATTCGTAAGAAGAAACGTTTTATTTTAACATTCCCTTTGAAGAGCAATAAATATTCAAAGTGTGTGTGTGTACAAAAAGTTGTTTTGATGTTAATACATTACATACCTATTTATGTGTGTCGTTGACTACCAAGCAAGCCTCTTCACCATGATATTTTGGAAATGTGATCCTTCTCCTTACAATCCCTTTAAGAGAGATGCGCCAGGCAAGCCCGGAAAATTTAAATTTTCTAACGTTTATTTGCAATTTGCATATCAGTACAAAATGTGATTTATGACCGTAACATGTATGTATTTAAAAAAAAAAATAAGAGTTTATACAACCCTGTGAGTTCATAGAATTACTATTTCATGAAATAGTCATTTGGGATTAAATTTGTTAGAGGTTTGTTTCGCGCAAAAATCGAAAGAAAATTTGATGTTCACGGGCTGCCTTACCACATCCATCATAATGTCAAACGTAGTGTAGACGTACCTGTAACAAAAAATAAATAAATGAGTATCAAGTCAAGTTAACGATGGTAGCAGCTGGCGTTCTGTATGTTCTGTCTAACCCCATGGGAAGAAAACGTGAGACATGTATGTGTCAGGTTTGGGATTATTTCTTAAAGAGGATAAAAGTATACACACTAAAGTTTATTTTTATTTAAATTTAAGGATTTACAATATTTAACACAAATATTACTATTTACAATATCTTGTACTTTTAAACGAGCAATTCTTGTATATCTATATATTAATACGTGAAGCGCAAACTTCGGATCCCTTTTTACGAAAATTGGGCGGACGGAGGAGTATGAAATTTCGCATACTTATAGTTTATACAGAGAAGAAGTGACGAATGCTAATATTTTTTTAAATTATCCGTAAAATTACATTATTTTCAATAAATAACACGTTACACACACTACTATTCATTACCGTGTATTTAATACACACATGCATAGATATTCTTTTGTTTATGGTCCAAATCTGTGGTCCAATCGAGAACATCTGTCTTTAATATTTTGTGTCTATAGTCTTACTGAATGTAAGTATAACCATAGGTAATAAATTAATTTTATAGATATATAACCTATTTCATTTTTTTAATCTATGATCATATCGAGAAAATTTGTATTTAATATTATTTGTATTAGCGACGATAGGAATTTAGTTTAGATTTATCAGAAATATTTTTTGTGGTTTTATGGGGAGTGTCAAGTATGGCATTAGTAAGTGTCCCATACAAAACTTAGTGTCGTGTGTAAACTGTAGAGGTTGTATGCCTCACGATTGTACGGGCTGGTCATAGATTGTACAGGCTGGTTATAATTATGACATTTTGAACTGTCATAATTAATTAAAAATAATAGGGTAAATTCTATAAAAACAGAGCTTTCTGTGATAACTCATTCCATATCCAGCAGTTAAGAAATATTAAGAAAATAAAGAAGAGAGCCCTGAAGAAGTATTCTTTACTCATTACACCTACGTCCTGGTTCCGGCCATCACCATCCCGCCAACAAAGGGTTTGTTGGCGGGATGGTGATGGATCCACAGTAGTACAGCGTCAACAATTTGTCTGTAGTGTTACTGAATGTCAAATATAACCATTTCATTTTTTTATATTTATTATTATATTTTTTTTTTTCATTTAATAATATATTTCTATTCAAATGAAGTACTGTCGAATTTCGACCAATAGGCGATCACTAGTATATATATAATCTGAATCTCGGAAACGGCTCCAACAATTTTCATGAAATTTAGTATACAGGGGGTTTCGGGGGCGATAAATCGATCTAGCTAGGATTCATTTTTAGAAAATGTCGTTTTATACGTGTTTTCAATGACCAACATTATCGATAATAAACTTAAACATAAATTTTATGTTTTTTGTTTTATTGGAAGAAAAATAACAAAATATAATTTGTATTTTTAAATATAATTTCTAAAAAACAATTTACCAAAAAAAATCATAAATACCGAGCAAAGCTCGGGCATCCAGGTACTGAACTACATTAAATGACTAAGTGAATAACTATAGAAATAAATACAAAATCATAAGGACACTCAGGCGTCGAACTACTCGTACGCGTCACTGTCATTCGGACGTGCCCGGAACACTGGCAGCATTGCCACGTTTAATAGCAATGCAAATTCTTTGGCCAAAGAACAACCCAGTCCTCTGATCACCCGAAGTGTTAACCAGTCGGCGAGAAATTGCCCTAAAAAATAGACGCGCACTCGCGGGCGCTATGCGGGTCATAACGCGGGGCGTTTCTTTGAATCAACGAATAAACTAAATTAAAACAAAAATACAACAACCTAACTAAAACTATAATATTACCAAACTAAATGTGTAGAGAATGTAAGAAGAACCAATAGCGGCAAAGAAACAATAATATTGCGATTGAAATGAAATCCTTGTTTGTCTAATAGAAACAGTCGGATGATGAAATTGATTTAAAACTTTTTATAACAGCAGCATGGAGCATGGAGTTTGAAAAATAATTGAATCCGATAAATGGACAATCCCTTTGTATACGTCAAAGCCTAAACTGGTGTACAACAGAACTCTGCTCACCCTTTCAAAAGATATCCACCCACATTACCCATGATATAAATTGTATCAAAATTAATTTCCCTATCCCTTTTCACGAAAATTCCGCTCCAAAAATTTCCTCGTCTGTATTCCAAATCGATAATTTCACCCTTTAATAATCCGCGCGTTCCACCGATACAGGTAAATCGGCAATCCGATTAGAGGCACGGGGGCGTCAATAGACGACCATTAGCACGCCGGACCGAACCGGACAGGCAGCCGGGGGTGCGTTATTAGGGATGTTTTTAATCCGTGTATTTTGAAATTGTCACAAATATTGGATTTTTTTCACATGTGATGTTTAATTTAGGTTTTTTTATTTTTTTCTGGAATACGTTGTCAAATAAGCAAGCTAAAGTTGCAATAGGCCAGCTTTAATTAATTATTAGCCAAAGAATCTATAACTGCCGCCGGGGCCTCTGTTTTGTATAGGGTAGCATTATGCTGAACGATGGCCGTTTTGCGTAGACGTGACGAATATTTTTCTCCAATTTGTTCTGTTTTGCAGTAAACATGACGCCGAGAAAATTCTTTCTGTACGAAACGTATTTTCTTTCTTTATTTTTCGTTCGCCAGATAGACGTGTTCTTATAGCAAGGTAGAACGCCCTCAGGCTCGATGGAGCGACGATCATAGAAGGCTGACTGGTAGCAGCTGGATAAGAATAACCGAGGGTCAAATTAAATGTATGAGACACGCGAGTGGCCTATGGGCAATGGACTGCCATAACATTATTAAGATATTTTTTTTTGTTATGTTCATCATATCATCATTGCAGGTCAACCTATCAGGTTGTCGGATGCTTAACTGGACTTGCCTGTGGGTACCTCAACAAATTAAGGCCTCCGGGCAGAGCTTAAGAATGAAGATAACCTCGTGCTGGGTCATATTTATAATACGATAGATCATACATGGCACAATCGTGACATTGTGCGTGAGGCTGTAGGAAATTTCCCTTATTTGCGGCAGAAAATACAAAGTAATTTTACTAGTAACTTGTAGTAGTTGTCTTTCGCTTATTTACGGCCATTTCAGTTAAATTCAAAGCCATTTATATACAGACTAACATAGGTAAATCCATTTCAATTATTGTAAGGCTTTAATAGCATATTAATATTACGGGCGAAATTAATTAATTTTACATTTCGGTATTTAGGTAGAACAAACTAAAATAGTATTTAGTACCCATAATGGAGGCTACATTATTTGAATAGAAATAACGATTAGGGGCGAGTCTGTTAATTGAAAGCTTTATATAAGTTGAAGCTAACAAAACACTAACTCACTAACCTACTTACATAACATCAACTGCTCTATTAATAGATTATTCACCTAAATCGAATTAATCTAAACACAAGTTTGAATACACATATTTGCTAAGTACATACAGTCAACACCAAAATTTGAACCCTGTATCCTAAACTAGGAAGATCCTGTATCATAGGAGGCTGTGTCTTCGCATTATAATATAGTGGTCGAGCCATTTTTGAACATTACAAGCTGATACGGGTTATTAAACACATACATACAGGCCCGATAGCGAAAATTCTGCCACTGATAGAAAGCTAACTAATACATACTTAGTGACAGTATGACCGTTGCTTAGTGGTGTAGTTTCCATGTCCACATCAATCTATCCATACTAATATTATAAATAGGAAAGTGTGTGTGTCTGTTTGTCCGTCTTTTACTGCAAAACGGAGCGACGAATTGACGTGATTTTTTAAGTGGAGATAGTTGAATGGATGGATAGTGACATAGGCTACTTTTTGTCTCTTTCTAACCCCCCACTTCCCCAAAATGGGGTGGAACGCGATAATCTCAGGAAGTACTGGTACGAATTGAAAAATTATTTTTGAGTCGGGTAACCTATTTATTGAGGAAGGCTATATAACATCACGGTACGCTCAAAAGGAGCGGAGCAGCAACAAAAAAATGGACGAAAACTGGCAGGCTGCGATGCGACGGGAAGGGTCAGCGGAGCAAAAATTTGACGCGGTCGAAGTTCGGGCAAAAGCTAGTTTAATATATTTATGCTCGTACACACTTGCGGAATTGAATCAAAGTTCAATTTCATGGCTCGCATGGCCACGTCGAAATTCTCTCGTCCAATCAGTGAGCCGTCATCAATGAATAGCGAGCACAAAGCTGATAACAGTTAACACGATTATAATCACGTATAGTCTGCATACAGCCTTATTTAAATACATTATACTGATAACATGATAATACAGGTATGGGTGGTTTTTATTTTGGCAGTTCAACAAGATTCCTTGCGTTATTAAGGTAAATAACACAAATTTGACATAATTTCGCTACTCATTAATAACTCCGATGAAGGCAATCCATTATGACTGTAACCGGGAACAAATCGACACAACAACACCGGACTAAGCCTTTTCCTTAAATAACATGACGTTTCAGACCTAAATTACATGACCATTAGAATTTTCCAAAGGAAAAACTTAATAACATGGTCCAATCAACAGGGATCAAAAACAGGACTCCTTGCTTGACCATAGAGGTAGATAATCAGACACCAGCACAGCTACCTTTGCCAAAAGCAAGTTGCAAAAGCTCAAGAAATAACTAAAAGCTTGGCTTTTTCTGAAGCTATGATGTAAGTTTCTCGACCGCGTTCGTCGGTCCGATTGAGCCGTCACCAAACAAGGGCCAATCGGGGAGTCGAACACAGTCGATGCGTAAAGTCGAAATAGGTAAAAGAAGATCACACTAAGGCCACTGCATATATTCGATGTTACGTTTTCTGCCTGGTAAAAGCCGCGCTACTGCCGTTTGCAGCGAGTCGCGCGTCTACTCAAATCAAATTATTGTATTTTGATTTCACATAAACCTACACCGGCACTTATGAAATATTAAAAGCTAGGTAGGTATACAGTTCCAATTTGTTGATTCCTATGGAGAAGAGCCAGGAAGAAACTCCATGGTTACTCTTTTAAAAATAATTGGTCTTTACAATGGTTTCAAATTACAATGTTAATAGGTATGGTAGAACAGTGTAGAACCACGGTAAAAATATCTATATTATTATCAATATTATTACGGTGGTAGAACTGTCAACAAGTACCACCTGGTACTTGTTGATAGTTCGTTCGTAGTTCTACTAATAATAAAATAGAAAATTGTCTACAGTATACAAGGCCTGCAACGTTCTCACATTCACAAAGTATAAAAGAATCTACATAAATGATAGTATTTCATAAATAAAACTAATGTCGGGAGTGTCGTCGGTGCGCACACGGAGTTTATAACTTCATGTGCGCACACCTAATACAATCAAAAGGTTAATCACACGTTAAAACGTCACATTGTTTAGTTCCATCGCAGTATCATTTAGTTGCATTGCTGACGTATCAACAGTTGCTGACAATGCGCTGATTGAACCGGTTGTAATTATGTCATTACCGCAGTTAGCTGAATTGATGCAGAGGACGCCGAGCTAGTCATTGTGATGATTGGGATAGTTTGCGAATGTGTTTCACTATTGACAATGTTTATGGAAGATCTTGCCGGTTTTCCTAAGTGTGTGTGCGTCTCCTTAGTTGAGGAGAAGGGACTCGAGACACTGTTAAAGTAAAAAAAAATGAATTGGATGTTTTAGAAAGGTTGATGAAACACTTCATAATCCAGTTTCATATTTTTAGAACCATACGTGTTGTTGTTGAATAGGCATAAGGTTTTAACAAAAACAACATTATCTAAAAAACAGAACATGAAGAAAAAACAGCTTAAACTGGATATAAAAGTAACCGATGACCAACATTTTTAAACACTGGCGTCATTCTCAAACTCATCTCTGTATATTTTATTGTCAACTGACATTGACTGTCGAAACCATTTATTTATATAAAAAATGACGTCACTGAACTTAATGATTATGTTGACACATACCGACAACATAGGGATTAATTTGTACCTTCTCAGTTTGATAAGCACAATAGATCGTTCACCCGTACGTCTTAATAGGACTGATTAGAGTACAAAATTGCAGAGTCATATGAAAACAAGTTGGTAAGTCCACGTTCACACGGATCTCAAAATGTCGCTGCGGGATTTATTTGCGCACTGGAGCAGAAAGTCGAACAGTGTTTTTGTAACGTGCTGAGATTGCACTCCGTTTGATTGTCAATACTCGGTTCAACAAAGAGTTCAAATTGAGTGCGCGATCAAATCCCTCGGTAATATTTTTACGACTGTGTGAACGTGGTATTAGTTGTTATCACAAATGAAGAGTACCTACTTAAGTAAAAGGTCAGAAGTTCAAATTGAAACAACAAAACAGTGTCTAGTGAATGAGATAGTTTCCAACAAGAACAAGAAGTTATACCAAAAGTAACAAACGTGAAGAAAGTTCGGCGACAATGACGAACTCATCAGGATAAAACAGACGCTAGTTCTCTGAAATACGAGAAACTCCTAACTAGGTAACCAAGTAGGAATTCTAGCGCACACTTCAGAAACAGATTGATTACACCTACTCAGATACCTACCTCATCTGTTAGGCAAAAGTCTCTTCTTGACACCTAATTAATAACAGCCGCACGAGTCGATCGATCAGGTTAAACTATAGTTCCGCGCGGTTGGTCCGTGGATGGGTGACCATCCTTACATTCCTAGACCCTATCGTATCTCGTATAGCACGTTAAGCCATTAGAGCCGGCTGTCATTCGCGGATCTTAGGCAGTCGTTACGGGTCGTCCGAACCCGAAAGTCTGACCTCCACAACCCAGATACTGGATAACATGACATCCCTTGGTAAGTCAGGTACCAAGGGATGTCATGTGATGGGATGAGTTCAGATAGGCAAGCGTTTCGTGTAAAATACTGCTATTCAGCTACACCCGTATGACTGGAACTCGACCCCAGCATAGTTGGGGAGAGGCTAGGGAGATGATGCCAGACACTAAGGTTCAATAGCGATCACAAGGAGTTCCTAGTTAGTTATAAATCTGATCCTTATGAGTTCATAAGGATCAGATTTACAACCGTGCCAAAGAGTTTTTGTTTTACTTTATTTTGTCTTTAAATGTTCCATTTATTAGTCTCATATTTGTTCAGCTAGATACTACTTGAGGTAAGATTGACACACCACCGCTTACTTGCACCTTTCCTGTAAACATAAACCATCCATCCATAACCATCCTCCCTGTTCTTCTGCCGGCCCCTGGCCACTAGCAGGTCAGTGGACACATCGATGACAAATGACTGCGGTACATCACACAGCAGCCATGCATCACTAGCACAATTGTCCCATTCGCACCTCTATTATATTTCCACTCGCAATGCTCGCGCAGTCGCACGCGGCAGGTACTCACAAAGAATTGCGTTGTAGTCAAATACAATTGATAGTAGGTCCGGTTCAGATGAAAGGTAGCTACAATTGTTGCGGATTTTATGATTGTAGTGGCTTTTTGTTCTGTTGGATAGTTATAGGAAAGGGGTAAAAAGAAGGCAACTATTGGAATGGAAAGCCCACATTTTTGTTATGGGTCTAATTAACTACGCTAATCGCATTGTGTGAACCTTTTTAGGTCACATGTTGTGTCTAGGCATCATATTTTCTACCTCAAACTTACAACTTTCATCATTTAGAAAGAACTCTTACACTTCTCATCAGACAAATTCTTTCAAGCAGCACAAATCTTCGCAGTAGTCTCAAAATTGCCCAAATAAAGCTAAGTTATTAGCATAAAACACGCGTAGCCCATAAAAGAGTACGTAGCTAGTAAAAGAAACTCATCCTCTTGAACAGTGTCGGCGAACATAACTTGTAATATGCTCAGACGCATACAGTATCGTCAGTCTCACGACGTCTTTATTTCACGGAGTTATGCTTCATGCACACCACGTCATATAAAATCTGACAACAGCGGTGACACAGCAAGGTAAGAACAGAGGGTTTAGTCCAAAAAAAAAACGGTAGGTCTAACAAGTGTCCACTAATAGAAACCTCATCAGACGTGATGCCAAATCTGCTCACGCTCTCAATATAGTTCATGCTGATGTTGTTGTGATAGATGTTTTCAGGAACGAAGAACTGTTTGTTTTCAGGTACCTAGCGGGCAATATCAGAGGCAAGAACGGACATACGACGCCATAGGAAGACAAAGTGACTTTATTAATGATATTCTTCAAAAAGTTACGGAGTATTCGCAATCAGTGTGCGTGTATGCCATTATATGACCAGATGATTGAACCTAAACGAGGCAAAAGGAATATGAAAGGATCGTAACAGGTGGCATTCTGTGGTTTCCGCCATTGGAAGAAGGAGTCAGCTTATGTATTTACGTATGAAAATATACAAGTATCCTGTAGCATTTTGGTCTGTTTTGTTGCGACAAGCACAATAAGTATCACACATAGATTTGAATAAAATCTTAAAACTAAGTAAATATTATGTGTGAAACGAGTATTTTCGGTCATGCTAGAAAACGTTAGAAACACGGGGGCGAACTATGTTGCTTGCCCAACTTGCAGAGCGATGCGTTCATCTTCATAGCCTACCATCATGGGTCATTCATTACCTACATTCATTTTTGATTTAATGGTTTTCATTGTTACCTTTTTATACAATTAGATTGAGTACAAATGTTTTGAAAATCAAGGGAAATTCATAACACCAAGCAGCAATCAGTTTTCTTATTCACGAAAATGTATTATCACGTTCTTGTTTGAAGTGGCCCTTCTGTCCTTCTGTTCGTAACGGGCAATACCTACAAGAAGCCAGCACTTTTCAACATGATACGATAGTGAGTTCAGCAACTTTATAACAACGTGGGTGAAGTATTGAGATAAACTTATAACTCACGCCGAGAGATGGAACTATTGCAGCTGAATATATTGGCGATTAAGAAAGTGATTTGCTTTTAAAACTTTAAACAAAAAGGAGAGCAGCAATACCATGCTGTATGGTAAGCTGCCAACGTTTTGGGCACTTTCCCATTGACAGCGATGCACAAGATTTTTTCGATTTTTTTTTACTTTTTTTTCGATTTTTTCGGTTTTTTTTTTTTCGTTTTTTTTTTTTTGAGTTCTTACAAATTTAACTTGGGAACATAATAATTATCATATATTTGTTGTTAAGCTGGAATAGCCACAAAAAATAAACATGGTCTACCATACCTAATACTATCTGGACATTCGCATTAACGTCTGTTATGTCTCACCATCTTTTGTAAGGTTTTATTTTTCACAACATGGCAACAGTGTAAAATGGATTAGTTCTCTAGACGACCGCAAACATCAACAAACAACGTTTCTTTGTTGGTCGCGAGGCGCCAATATATTTATAAACCATGCTAGCTCACAAACAACTACAGTCGTTATTTTTTTCTTGTATGGCATCTCCCAGTTCAACTTTGAGGTTGTCGGCTGCCTGTAGCTACCTTAATAAATTAAAGCCTCCAGCTAGGGGGCTTAAAACAGTTAAAACTACTCGCTAAGGGCACCTCCTGAGGGGTACGGACCTCCGCTTAGGGCATAGCTGGTGGAAGGCAACAAGGGATGGGCTGGATCGGAATGATTATTATTTAGGAACAAATTAAAAGCTACAGGCTCAGCGGCGCGGACTGGCTCGAGCAAGATTCGGAGCGGAGACCTACAGTAGTGCCAAAAATGAGCAAATTAATTGTAGGTTTTTTTCTGAAATCAACGCAACAAGAATATTGTTATTTTCCTTAAAGCTCTAATTAACGTATATTTACTAATGATCAAGTCAAATAATAAGTCAAGACAGTTCAATGACTGACGAATTGACATCACTCCTTAAATGCTGAATTGAAAAAATCCTTAATACACGAAGCCTATTACAATAATATAATAGTACCTGGATACCCGAGCATTGCTCGGTATTTTTTTTTTTTTTGGTAAATCGTCTTTTTTAGAAATTATATTTGAATAAAAATTATATTTCGTTATTTTTCTTCCAAGAAAAAGAAAAACATAAGTTTATGTTTAAGTTGATTATCGATAAAGTTGGTAATTGAAAACACGTATAAAACGACATTTTCTAAAAATGAATCCTAGCTAGATCGATTTATCGCTCCCAAAACCCCTGTATACTAAATTTCATGAAAATCGTTGGAGCCGTTACCGAGATTCAGATTATATATATACATGTATACAAGAATTGATCGTTTAAAGATATAAGATTCAAAACAGTGACGAATTCTGAGAATATGGAACTTTAATGTTTTTCAAGTAAGTAAGATATTAGTGTTTAGGTACCTTATTCGAAGAAATGTTTACTTTTTATTCATCCATATAAGCTTATTTTTTTCTTAGAATTGTTGGTACAGGTTTTTCAGCGTTTAGGTAGTTACACGTCTACTAAGTAAATACTGCAGTCTAATGTTTAGTTTTAATGTACCCACGCAGCACGCACACACCCAGGCCAGTGATACTGCTCTTTCAATATCCACAAAAGAAACGGGTAGCCCTTTGAGTGCCTAGCTTATTCAATATATACATTATGAAATTATATATTATTATCGGTTTTATTCATGACTAAGGACCAATTTTATTATTTGTCAAATAATTTGGAATTAAGAATACATTTTCTATCCAAAAGATGTCAAACAGCAATTTTTATTCCACAGTTAAAATATATCTGAAGATTGAAAAATCGGCCCTGACTAAAGTTTGTCGAAATATCAATACTACGTCTTACGACCTATCACCCTAACAATTTCCACTCACAACGTAAAATTCAATGTCTTACAATCAGAATGTACAAATCGTAGAATTCAATAATTGGTAATGTTTGTAAAGATATCTGTAAACTGAGCCAAAATGAATGAATAAGGTCCGGCGCACACCGACACAAGAGACACAGTTTATAAACAATATCATAGTTGATAGTTGTAGGCACGATGACGACAGGAGTACGAAAAGACGTGTTTCTTTCAAGTAAGTGTGTAAATGAAGATACCGTATTATTTTTGTAGGATAATAGAAAATCGAATGTAAATAAGGGAAGTACAATAGCAGACACTTTGTGACTAAGTCACGACGAATATGTTGTCAAAATTCAAAATTACGTACATAGACATACGTATGCAACATTTCCTATAGCTGTTAGATGTCCCAGTCCTTACAACATCTGTATGTATCGTTAGTTATAAAAATCTTTCATTACTGATCAAGTTCACCAAAAATGAGTCTAGGTATAAGAGATACAAGTTTACTATCGTCGATATATGTATACAGATCAAAATCAATCAAAATCAAAAGTCATTTATTCAAACTAGGCTGAGAGTCAGCACTTTTTGAACGTCAAAGTTACAAAAGACAGTCCCCCCAAAATGCCCGCCCTTCGACACTTCCTAGTGCTTTAGCTGGGAAGAAGAAGTGGCGGAACAAACTCCCCAGCAGCACAGCTGTCTGTTAAGTTAGAAGAACTTGATTCTATACAATTAAATTAAATTAAATGATTTGCCTTATGTCAGCTAGCCAACCCAATATTCCAAGAAATAAACTGAAATCTATACTCAAGCAAAAGCAAAAAATATTGTTATAAGGTAAATAAAAGTACCAAAATAAAAGCCTCCTGGCATAAAGGGCGTGACAGCTTACATATGCAATGCTGAATCACGTTCACATAGCTGTTACGACCCGAGTTACAAGTCGAGGCCACAAAATGACAAACTAGGACCATCGGCGTAAAAACTAATATATATAGATCATTTAGCAAGGGAATTACGGAACCTATTCGCAGAATATCTTCCAACGTTCCGTCCTCTCAATGATCAGTCATTTAGTCCACAATGATCAGTCATTTTGTACACGGGGCAAGTTTGCCCACACCTACCTATCTATCGTATGAGTCTGAATGCAACCCTTAATTAGCAAACAATTAATGAGCATTACTTGACGAGCCCCGGTCACGCGAGCATCTCGTTAGATACCACAGTTTTCTTATAATATGTGTGAAGAATGTATGTTTGTGTGAGTGTGTGCACACGTGTTTGTTGAAATTCCTCGCGTCTCCGATGTAACTTTCACAACAAAATATATTGTAGAAAACGTTCCGGAGTATGAAAATTTCTATATTATTGGCTGACTGAAGTTGAACAGATTTTTTCGTAACACATTTGACTTTTTATTTAATTTAGATTAGGTAAAATAGATCGTCAAAAAAATTTACGAGTCCATTTCTAATTATATCCCATAATTCTCAAACAAACTTATACCAAAAGAGAGACCTAATTAATCCCCAAGTAATAAAAGTCTTTAGCTTCTTATAGATTTGGTTTTAATCACCTTTATTTTGTTCTCAATAGCTATAATTAGCCTAAAGGCATTACAATAACTTGTCTCACACTCACAAATAAAAAATGTCAATTTTTTTATTTAATTTGACCTTATATAAACACTGAATCATCACTACCTAATTAGCCCTGTCAACTGAGAACAAAACGTCTGTTATCATCACACAAACAGACACACAGACAGAAAAATACACACACACGTTATCAGTTGAAACAGTTTACTCACCGCCTATCTGTATTTACATAAGAACGCATTCTTTGTCTTTAAACAATACTGCAATAATGATATAAAAAGAAATGAGAGCAGTTTATAGGAAAAATCTAAACTAATCTGTGTTAAGTATTTGTTTTTATTAATTCATGGTCTACCCCAGCGGTTATCGCTTCTACGGCTTATATGGCCGGCCCATTGCCACTTCAGCTTGCTTATTCTGTGAGCTAGGTCGACAACATCGGTTCTCTGCTGGATCACGTCATTCCGGATTTTGTCCCTCAGAGGGACTCCAAGCATAGGTCGTTCTATAGCTTGCTGAGCGACCTTGAATTTATGGACCTGCGATACCGTGATTGTCCACGTCTCAACTCTGCAAGTCATAACAGGCAGGACGCACTGATTGAAGACTGTAGTCTTGAGGCTCTGCGGAATACGCGATGACAAAACTCGACGAAGCTTCCCATACGCTGCTCAGCGTAAGGTAGGACAACCTCAGGCTAGGTAGAGCGACGATCTTCGCAGGGTTTGAGTTGCCGAAAATCGAGCAAAATGGCATGAAATTGGAGAGGCCTTGTCCAGCAGTGGACTGCTGTAGGCTGATTATGGTTGTGATGATTTGTTTTTGTCCAGCAGTGGGTTTAGTATCCTACAAAGTAGAGTCAGTTATCAATGATATATCTACGCTTAGAGTTTGGTTCCTATCTTTCAATACTAAAAGCAGCAATATCCGGTATCCAGCTGTGATTCACGTGCTGCATACTAAATCTCCGGTTTAAAATTCAATATTGCAAGTCTGTCTCGCCATCTATTTAATTAGTAACGTCATCTGGTCAACTCCACATTCTGCATTTGAGTTTTGAGCACGTTTCTTCAATAACTTGTAAGTATTTTTATCTGCGAAAAATATGGTAAATATAGACATCTATATACGAAGCGTATACCTACATAGGTACACGCTTCTATGGTTGAATTGTAACTTTAGGTAAATATGCATCTCTGGTCATAATAGTTTGAATGTAAACACATTATTCTACATCTTAATAAAAAAAAATACCATTCATAGGTAACATATAATACACCAATTATGTTGCCATTAAGTATTTCAGTTATTGAAATATAGACTACTTACACATTTTACTAGTCTTGTAGTAAAACGGTACCGGCCACTCATGGCCTCATTATGAATATGTCTAATCACACGAATCTTACCTATACTTTACGTTTTCTCCCCAAATCTGCACACAAATTATGATAATCATAATACTATCATCTATCATCATCATTACAGTCAAGACCTTCCCGATTAGCGTGGATACACAAAAAGTCTGTAACTACAAGAGTTTACGCTCGAAATGATCCGAAAGTAACAAAAAATATGAGAAATGTACCGTTCACTACAGCGGAACGAAATCGGCCTGTAACAAAGGTCTAAACCTGAAATAATCAGACAGCCATTACATTCGGTCTAGATTTGGCTCTACGAAAGTTAAGACTATGTTTCTTATTCTAATCATTGAATTTCGTTTGTTTGTAACTAAACAGCGCGGAAATTACTGGTCTTATTTTGATTAAGCTACGCCCGTAAATCATAATTTGTGACAACGATGAACACAACTCGGAAATCGGATGTTCCAAAATCGCTTTCTAGAGACCTCGTATATACATATTTGAATGAATTAATGGATCAATTTTTGGTTCATCGTATTTTAATCACTGTTATAAATATTCAGATTTACCTCGATACTACTTGGCACACGATTCACAATTTATATTTATTGTAACAAAGGTTTAACCGTTCGTAATTAACAATTATTTTGGGTAACCAAGTACGCAATGTCTTGTACAAAATAATTTGTTCGATTCCCTAATCGGATCAAAACAATGTGATCGCAAAACTAATCACAAAGGAAAAACAATGTTGAACATAAGTTTAGGAAGGTTCCTACTAATAAGTACTCAGTACTGCCTAATAAACACAACTAATTGACTAAACTAATCCGTCGTCTACACACAGTCAACTCATCAATAAATTGTTCTGTGAGAAATCCGCTTATAGATAAGTAAAATCATAGAACGAATAAGTAATTACATATAAGGATATGTATAACGATAGCTGACATTTAAATGTATGTTTTATAATGATAACCGTGACTTTCTTCTCTCTTATATTTAACTGTCTTTTAACTTTTTCTGGAAATAACACTTTAAAATCATTGAACGGTATCGCAATCCACAGTATTTAAGTATCTCGAAAGTTGTACAAAAACAGAAAATTCTTAGCCTTTCGCGTCCATTCTATTTCTGTGTATTCTGACCGTCCCTTCTCCTGGTAGTCGGTTCTTCAAGTTTTACAATTCGCTGAGGACACTCTAGGCACAGTAAAGATAATCTATACAGTATTTTGACTCGGCCCTATCCTAGAAATAATTACCTACAGCACGCGCGGTACGTAAACACGCGGTAGACGCGGTAGGGCTGCCCGCAAAAAGTATTTTGACTTCATCTACCTACTTGAGTTTCTTTGATTGTAAATATTATATTTTTATTAAAAAAAAAAAAACAATGTTTGGACCGTTTTTTATTAAAAGTGATAAGGGTGGAAGATGTAAATTATATCAACTTTTATTTATTTTTAATTACAATACGATCTTTGCTGGACCGATTCAAATCCTGCAATCAAGATCGTTTATCGATTCAATGATTTACGATCGAAATGATCGATTTAAATCAATAGATCGGGGACCCCAGGCTAGGAAACTACCTGTTACTACTACGAGCGTAGTTAGGTCCCTCGTTTGTCACTTTTTTCCCTTATCCACTTACTTATTTAATAATCCTGGTATTTTACTTGGTGTAAAAAGCAAAATACCTACCTATTAAAAAAGAAACAAATTTCGTACTAGTAGGTATTTAAAAAAAATCTTGTCTTTCCTTTCCAAGTTTCCAGGGTAATTTAAAAAATGTATCTCTGGGTGAATTATACAAGAATTCAAGCAACCAGAAACAGCAAAATATAGTTTATAAGCGCTAACTGCTTACAAACAAAACCATTAATAACACCGCCCGCCATCCGTTTATCAAAGCGGTGCGTACGCGACTGCGTATGTACTCGGAGTGTACCAGACTCGAGGCGCGTAGGTATGACTTGCGTTCTAAGCGTTTGTATGAAGATAGACTACTGTATAGATATCTTTACCGTGCTCTAGGAGTCATCTGCCCCAGTACAGAACAATATTTTTATGAATCTAATACAAATCACTGACAGTCGTTATCTTTGATATCACAAATAAATTGCCCAAGTCTGAGAGGATCTCAATTAATAATGTTAGAGCATTAATTGTGTATTCTAGAGAAACGAACTAATTTCGCTGATAATTTAATTTGTGTCAGAACCATCACGTACTGAGATGCAGACGTTTAATTAATTAGACATAATAAAACGTGATAAGGTAACTACACCAAGCAATACCTCTAAGCTGTCTCACGGACTCTGGCAGGATGATGTCCTCGATTCTGAGAAATCCTATCCTACTAATCTTATAAATGCGAAAGTTTGTATGTATGGATGTATAGATGTTTGGTTGTTTGTTACTCTTTCACGCAAAAACTCCTGAACGGATTTGAATGAAATTTGGAACACAGTTAGTTTATAACCTGGATTAACACATAGGCTACTTTTTATCCCGGTAGTAGGTACGTTCCCGCGGGATATTTTCCGACCTCCACGCGGGCGAAGCCGCTGGCAAAAGCAAGTATTAAATAAACAAAACAATTTGCTGTCTTGTCCAGGTAACACAGTATCCGAGTTCAGTTTATTCAAGTAAGAGTCGGGAATTAATTAGAGCCGTAAGCTATAAAAGTATGATTTTATAGCGAAAATTATGTTGAGTTCGGACTGGCCCTTGTCGCATTTAACAAGATAAAAGCCCAAAAGCCAAAAAGCTTGTAACCCTTTTCCAAAATTAATCATTTTTATCCTAAACATATCGATAACAATTAAATCAAACCGCAAAACATAAAGCAGAGGTCCTCAACTACACAACATGAATATAAACTAATGAATATATTGTTTTAATGAAACCATGAACAATTCTGACATTATTTCAATTTCAATTACATAGAATATGAGGACCTGCCGGATACCACTGAATATGTTCCTGTGGTTGACCGTGCAACCGCCATGTTTCACCAACTACCGTAAAATAAGTCAACGAACTGAAAATATATTTGTGTAAAATTGTATTTCATTAAAATGTAACTGTCAATTCGTATTACTTGTAACTGGCCCAGATTGGTATGTGGTTTCTTTTGGAATATCAACCACACATACATACAAGATCATAGGTAATTGTATACCGTGGTTCAAATTAAGCAGTCATTAAGGTTGGTAGCGAAACTGACTGCCCAAGGGCTAGTACATATTTATTGTTTTTGGGTCACTTTCACCGTCGGTAGAATTGGAATTCTTCGCAGATTTTTCAGCATACACTAAACTCTTTAAAGCCAGATTTTTATCCTTAATCAGCCGACAGAAAAGAAACAAACGTCAGCCACGCTTAAATCAAAGTATCCCCATTCACAATAACAACCACATGTATGAACCAAATCGAGTCAGTATCACCGACTGGACAAACTGACTGTGACCCACATCGCTAACCCGCAGCCGAGTCAGGGCAAATAAAAGCTGAGCTGCCGACCGCCCCGCGACACGTTGTAACGGTACTGACTGGTGTCCAAGTAACAGGTGATAGCGACAACCACCCCACTACGGGCGGCGAGCAATGGGTAGCTCACCACCCGGTAAAGACCAAGCTCAAGTCGACGACGGCGCGTTGTGTTCCACGCGTGCTTCAAAGAGAGGACCTGCTAGGACCGATGACTGCCAGTGTCGCGAGATTTGTGCGAAAGAGAAACCGTGGCCCTGGCATATAGGAAACTGAAGAAACACGGGTGGGTTTTAGTCAGTAAAAGTCTGACACGCCCTCCAGCTTTGCCCAGAGCGGGAGACGTTCTTTGATGATTTTCCACCCACAAAAAAAACACCCGGCTAACATTATCACTTACCACCCCATTTAGAATCATTCGCATCATCAGGATGTCCAGGGCAGATGCTGTCCGGGGTCAAGCGATATGACACTTAAAACTTGAAGCGCACATGACACAAGGTTGCAGGACTCCTCACTTTTTGTATAATACTGACCTGCTGGATGGAATTGGTCTATAAGGACTAGTCGATTAAGAGTAACGGGGGTTTACCATTGTACCAAGAAGATTCTCTTAGAGATAAAGTTAAGTGCAGTTGTGGACTGTAAAGACCGAAATTTTCAGGAACAATCAATGTTGTGTATACCTAGCCAGCCAGGTGAAAATTGGATAGCAGTAATAGCAGAATTAATTATTTCATATAAACTTTTCCACTTAAACAACCATTTTTTTCTTCAACCGGAGTACTCTATACACCTGGACCAATTCTTGGACAAAGTCATTCCAAGTACTCACTTTGAGTTTGAAGTGATACTCGACACAGAGTGTTAAGTTAATTTTGAATCTGTCCTACCACTCACAGATTTTATCGAACAGTCATATCTGTAATCACTAATCAGACCCGCCATCGCTGCAAGCTTACAACTTAACCTCCAGCAATCACAGTTAACGGGCCGCGGCGCACGCGCAACGTGATTCACTGCATCCCACCCGTCTCTTTCACATGCACACAAACGCGCCACGTGCGAGCGAGACAGAAGAACAATCGCCATTGAAGTTGTGGGAGACAGGCCGTCAGACAGTACCCGACAGATTAAATGGTGATAATGTATTTAAATGATTAATTAAATGTTACAATCCATTGTAATATATCCTTTTCAGGTTATCGTTAACGGATATTCGATTAGGGCCGACATTTTTATGTGTTTTAAACATTATGAAAGGATAAAGAAACTATCTCTGATTCATTTAGTAAAGTTAAATTGTCGGATCCTGATCATTTGAGTATTATGTTTTCGGAGAAAGGAAAACCTGGCGTAGTGTCCATGGCAACTTTGAAATCCTGCTGAAAGTTTTAATTTTCTTCTTGCAGTTAAAGATAGTGACACTCTTTTAGTTAAACTGTATTTTAGGCTTGTCCTCGTATTATTCTTTATCAATAGTAGATACTCTCAAGACAATATGTACTATAAACAGTCTCTCGGAGGGGAAACGCTCCCGCCGTCCCGCCGGATCTTCATTGGTCACCCATCCACGACGGACGACGCTTAACCTGGTTGATCAATCGACCAGAGCGTAGTCGCGTCATTTGAAGTTTAAGTGGGCTTACTGTTGGATCTATTTGGGCTCTTGACGTGAATATTGAATTGCTGATTACTTTCAATATTGTAATCTTCCTATTAAAAGTACAGACTTTTGAGAGAATGTACAAAATACGCTCTATGTTGTACTAAACTTAGCTAAACATACCCATCAGCGATTTATACATTTTCTTTGTACCTTTCATATAAGTTTTGCCTTGGGTTCCAACAACACCCCTTTGGCCCTTTGTTGAAGCCCATTACTTGATAAAAATTTTATAGTAAATATGATGGGATGAATATTTCAGTAGGCTACTTAAGTAATCAAACTAAGTTAATAAAATAATGCACACCATTTCTTATAATAATCAGCCTATATTGTTCCCACTGCTGGGACACAGGCCTCCTCTCGGTGAGAGCGAGTGGGCCTTAATCTACTACGCGGGCCCAGTGCGGATTGGTAGATGTCACATGTCTTCGAATCACACCACATCTTACAATTTGTTGGAAACTGCAGGGTTTGTAGCGAATGTGTCATTGTTTTCTATTAACTATATAAAATGTGAATGTGTGTGTTTGTGCGTGATGCACATGAGAGTAAAATAATGTTACAGATTTATTTATTGTGACAACGCGTCAAGCTATCATCTGTTATATTATACTTTGTCAATCGTGAATTTTAAAATGCATTGTTAACCGATTTCAGCTCTTGATTAGATTTGGTTTCCCAGAGTATATCATTGTCTTTTAAAGTATTAAACAAACTGAGTTCTGCCTAACACTTCAAACGTATGAAATATTGAGAAATAACCATTGTATTTCAATTTTATGACCTGTAATGTGAAGTGTATAGGCGATTTAGCCATAAATCTCTGATACAGTAACATGTGGTAACTATTTAGATGTTTGGCCATTGGAAAAATAACACATGTGTTCGACGACGTATCGAATTATATTTATCTGCCTAAGAAGGCTCCATCCCGTAGAAAGACGAGAACAATTTTGTATAAAAATTGTTTTGATAGAGTCGTGTTGCGCCTGTTTGCGAGAACCTTAAAACGTAATAGCGTTGGTAAATAATATCACATAATTTTTCCTATGTAAAAAGGAAAATAAGCCATTCCTGATCACTATTCTAAGTGAGGTGAAAAGTGCCTAAAAATTAAAAAAAAATGCCTTTTTTAGCCAGAAACCAACCATACGAAATAGTAGGTTACCTAATAGATGAGCATCTCATCTCGCAAAGGACCTGATTTCATTTTCTGGACACACTTAGCTTCTATAAGTGTAGCATGTGATACCACTCGATATTCCCCAACCCCTCAATAAAACCCACTTATGTTTACAGTTTTCAATCGTCCAGGAAGTGGTCGCAGACACCCTCGAGTGTCAACAGCTATTGAGGACAGATATTGACTTCGCCTGGGTTTTACTGCTGCCTCCGTAACTGACACTACTATGTTTTATGACCGGCTTTAGTATTATGTATAATGACATCTTTTTGGCGTTTACTAATATGGTCATCATGTTTCAAGATGTAAATTAGATTCTTCAGGTAGGAATATTTAAAAAAATAAGTCCAAAGATCTACAGACAGTTGCAGGGTGCTGTAGTGATTGTAAGAAGCGTCACAAAAATATACCCATTGCATTTAGATGAAATGTATAAACATCAAGAAGCACGAGTCGACACAAAAAAAAACATTAAACATAAAAGTGAAACCAATCTATTCTCTAATCATAGTCTACATAATAACTTTTAAGTACCGATACAACTGACTGGTAATGACTCAATCTATTTACTATAACCCTATTATAAATAGCCGCTAGGTCTAAGTTTAAGCGGTCCATAACAGTCACCCACACACACCCACGACTCCAGCCTGGCTCGCTGACTAATAAACACATTATTCTTACACACTGGACTATTGAACATAATTGAAATGTTGGGTGGTCATCCAAAGATAAACATCCTTAGTGTTCTAGTGGGAGGTGTGACTAAGATATAGGTCGGCGGGATTATCCTTGCTATTTTAAGTATCATAATTAGTGTTGGGATTTTATCCGGATAAATACTCAAAATGGATAAATACTCGATAAATATCCGTTTTTACTGAGTATTTATCCAAAACAGCGGATAAATACTATTTTATGTTTTCGTAACGTAAGTTTCGTCATTTTACTAACAAAAGGATTAAAATTAATGAAAAATAGACAATGCAGATTGGTATCGTACCTTATTAATAATTTTAACAATTACAAAATGCCGATATTGACAATAATTTCATTCAATTATGAATTCAGTTAGTCAATCACTGCCAAAGTTAGATAAAATTATACATTTGTACATTGGTTTTTCACATACATACATGAACTCATGCCTTTCTCCCATGGGGGTAGGCAGAAACTAGTTAATTAACGCTTAAATCATTGTAAAAATAAAAAATAAAACTACCTCGTGAAAGTCGAGAAAGATAAACAAATCAAATAACTTGATTTGGCTCGCGAGGTTGTCGACACTGTAGGATATGGATTCAGCGAGCAATATGCAGTTTTGAGACCAGAGGTGATGTATGTATTTATTTACCACAAGTAAAGCGCCTGCCTGAGTGCGAACTCACGACCTACAAGTTGTAAGTCGGGGCTGATACCACCGGGACACCACTGCTATCGCCAATATGAAAGGCATGTCAGACTTTTACTGACTAAAACCCACCTGCGTTCTTTTAGTTGCTTGTGCCAGGGTACCTCTTTTAAGCAGATCCGCTACCCTGGCAGGCATCGGTCCTCGCGGACCCCTTCAATATGTAATGACATCTCTTTGAGGCGCGCGTGGAACACAATGCGCCGTCGACGCGAGCCTGTTCTTTACCGTGGTGAGCAATGGGTGGCTCGCCGCCCGCAAGCCCGTGGCCACCGTAGACAAGAATCCACAATGAACTCCCGACGCCCGGGCCGTCCCCTCCTACGGTGGCTAGGGACACGAGGGCGCACAGACTGTCTCTCCCTAACGCGCTCCACCTCCTCCTTCGCGAGCCTTACTTCTTCGCAGAAGGAGGTGACAGCTTCTTATGCCCTCTCGCTCCATACCATGGTCTGCATCAGGGCCGGACGCGAGAGATCGCCGCCGCCAATCGCCTCTACGAGGATACGGCGTTGCTCCGCCCAAGCAGGGCAAACCTCCACTCTATGCTCCACCGTATCTTCCAGGCGATCTACACAGTGGTAAAATTTACTCAAACCTGCTTTTAGATTTTCTCAAATCCAATGACTCATTATCAGTATCTGTCTGTAAATATAGCCCATTTTGTGTCGATTTCATATCCGTAAATATTATAAACACTAGAAGAGCATTGCATTTGTTGGACTCTTGTTGAAAGACAGGTTCTGTTATGGGTTCAAAAACAGATATGCATTGATATGCATATCTACGGTATATATATACATATATACATAGATATATATATAGATACCTAATCCCAAAAGTTATCGTCAAGCAAAGCTGCTTGTAGCATTTGACTTGACGATATATTTTTCTTTTGCGTACGCTGAGAGAGCGGCTTTTCTATTTTTCATACTTCATAGTGATCGTAGATAGCTGCCCTATTTTGTGTAGCATGGCAGGTTTAACTTTTCTCCCATTACCTTTTGTTTTACGATTTGTTGTAGCTTCGATCGTGGTTTTTGGGTTTAGTTCTTGTGAGTTTTTGACTGTCTTATAAATCGATGAACGCTGGCTGAACGCACGGAAAAGCATGACGCATTGTCACGTTTCGCCTGAACCGAGCGTGTAAGCGAGAACGCGAAACAAGCGATAGAGAGGCACGATCGGCCTTAGCGTGCGACTTGTGAAATCTATCTCTCTTCCACTCCATCGGCCAATACATCCGAGTAAAAGAGACTTAGACATTATCACGTAAAATTATCGTCCGTATACCGACTTTACAGACAGTCAATTGTTTTTTATCAAAGATTTTATCATATCTGCATAAATTATTGAAACTACCGCATTTTAGTGCACCATGAGCCAGTAAATTACTAGTGTGTGCTGCGCAGTTTAAAGGCTCAACACCTTTAACTAATTGAAAAGCCCTTTGCATTGTTTATAGCGTTGGCAAACATCAACAACATACTTGTCTTCGCCGCATTTTTCTTGACTTTTAGAAGCTCTTCACAGAGATAATCTATTATGAGGCTATTCTCTACACTCTCAACAAAGAAAGATTCTAAATTTGTATCTAAAGAGCATGCTCTATTAGAGACGTTTGGACTTCTGACACAATTACAGCCCTGGCAATTGACATTAGAACTAAATAATGTAATAACGTAGTACTTTGAAAAGCCTAAATAACAATAAAAGTCATTAACATTTTAAAATAATCATCCGATGCGTAAAAAAGATATTTATCCATCATTTTGAGTATTTATCCGATAAAAATGAGTACAAACGAGTATTTATCCGTTTCGGATAAAAACTCGAGTATTTATCCTCCGAGTATTTATCCACTGCCCATCACTAATCATAATCGAAGGAAAATCTGCACGCGTAGCATGACCACCGTAGAAAAGGGTTTTGTCGACGGAAGAATAGACAAAATTACAGATTGTACAAAGATTAAAGACAAAATTAAAGATTGTAGAAAGATTTGTACCGTTTTATGCAGGCGTAGCATGACAATTCTATCTCTATTCTACCGAGAATCGACAAAGTTCTTTCTATGGCGGTCATGCTACGCGTGCTGTATTATTTACTATCTATTCTCTAAAATCTGACCATGAAAACTCAGAGTAGTCATTCCATCTAACAGTAGGGGCTAATAAAAGGACTAATTGAACAGAATCTCGCTTTACTATGAAATTCTCAACATAATGAACAGCACCATCAGGTCAAATTGGCTGCCACTAATGATCTATTTCAGGCTCTACAAAACCTCACTCCAAATAGATTCACTATGCGTAGTATTACAAATCATTGATCACTGATACGCGGATTCTGAGCAGACTGCACAATTACCGCTAAAGAACGAGGTACAGAAGGACTGCCACTGCTAAATACGACTGATATAGTAGTACTTCGTCAGGTACCTGCACTTGCACAGTCATTGTCAATAGGTAACTATCTAATATAGAAGAGTATGTAATTGTTAATTGTAGACTCTGTGATATAAACCAAAGATTCAATCATGAAGGGCACATCCTTCTTGCTAGCCAAAGAGCAATGCCATTTTCGTGAGTGTGAGGACTGACCCAATGGTTTTGCTTAATAGTTTTATGTCACAGATAGAAAAAGCCTCCTTTTTATAAGAATATTTTTTTAGTCTGACTAGCTACAAAAGCGGGTTTTGAGTTCTTGCTTTCCTGGCCAGGATAGTGGCACAAAGTTATGAAATTATTGTATTGTCATCGATCTATGGTCTATTACAAGTGTACAAAATTTTAAATCCGACGTTTTGAAGGGGGTGAAAACCAAGTTCAAAGTTTTCGACACATAGATACATACCAAGCTAATAAAACCGTGTTAAAATAGAAATGCTTCAAGTACACAAGACAGGTAAAAAACGACATATCAGTGCATTCTTATCGGCGTAGTCCATAAAAGCCGTACAAGTGCATGACAATGGCAGGTTGCCCTTACATGTCCTTCAAGGACTTCTGCGTCCCCTGTGCAGTGGTGCTGCGCCGCACTACGAGCCAGGCTGCACAATTACACAGCTGGCCGGCTACCTAATAGCTCAGCGTCATGTCTTTACGTTCACGGAAATTAAATTGTACGCGGAATCGCATTCGCTCATTCGATTATGTACACATAGACAAATAACACTTAGCTCTTTTTGACCATGAAAATTACATAAGACAGTCCCCCAAACACCCATCAATATATGAGCATTCCTACTAATGTTACCCCTCTCACCACACAGTGTGAACGGTTGAAGTTACTCATCGGATATGTACGAGAACAATCATAATAGGTCATCTTTACATTAGCATACAATGTGGTGCAGGACCGGTATTATATGTGACGTCATCTATAGGGTCCATTAAAAGATGAGCTCTTTATTTTTATCTAGCTTTTGCCAGCGGCTTCACCCGCGTGGAGGTCCGAAATTATCCCGTGGGAACGTTCTACCGGGATAAAAAGTAACCTTGTGTTAATCCAGGCTATAAACTATCTGTGTGCCAAATTTCATCAAAATCTGAGGAGTCGTTTTTGCATGAAAGAGTATGAAACATCCATACTCACAAACTTTCACATTTATAATATTAGTAGGATCTATTGTTTGTGATAGAGGATCAGGCAATGGTGGTGTATACCAATGATTTATGGAAAAGGATAGGACTAAATCCTAGTCTGACTGATTCAGATATAAATGACAGTGAATTCATTCTAGAGCCTATATTGTATACAATGTTAACTTATATCAAATTAAATATCAGCCTGTTATTGATGCTTGTTCCAATGCCGAGAAAAAAAAGGTGGTCAGCCACTTACCAACCCGCCTAGCAACCACATCAACACGCTCTGGGCCCGCTTTGTCGATTATGGCTCATTCCCTCTTACAGAGAGGAGGCTTGTGTTCAGCAGTGAGAACATAATAGGCCAATTATGCTAAAAAAAAAAACATGAAAGAAATTGGTGATATACACAAATATATTTTTCAAAAAAACCGGCCAAGTGCGAGTCGGACTCGCGCACCGAGGGTTCCGTACAAACCTGTAGGTATTTTCGGTGTAAAAATATATATATTTTTTAATTTTTATATTTCAGTTGATTGAATGTAAGGTAAATTGCGGTTTACGATTTATGACGTTTAAAAAAAAACTACTCACTCGATCTCGTTCAAACCAATTTTCGTTGGTAGTTTGCATGGTAATGTACATCATATATTTTTTTTAGTTTTGTTTTTCTCTTATTTTAGAAGTTACGGGGGGGGGGGGGGGGGACACACATTTTACCACTTTGGAAATGTCTCTCGCGCAAACTATTCAGTTTAGAAAAAAATGCTAATAGAAACCTCATTACCATTTTTGAAGACCTATTCATAGATGGGTTTGATGAAAAGAACATTTTTGAGTTTCAGTTCTATGTATGGGGAACCCCAAAATTTATTGTTTTTTTTCTATTTTAGTGTGAAAATCTTAATGCGGTTCACAGAATACACCTACTTACCAAGTTTCAACAGCATAGCTCTTATAGTTTCGGAATAAAATGGCTGTGACATACGGACGGACAGACAGACAGACAGACAGACAGACAGACAGACATGACGAATCTATAAGAGTTCCGTTTTTTGCCATTTGGCAACGGAACCCTAAAAAGTAAGTTGCAAACTTCTGCGTATTCTCTCTCGTAGCACGCACACAAAAACCTATAATTATTCCTATAAATACTAACAAACAACATAAATAAATACCTCAACAACCCGTGATATACCTACGTACATTTATTTGATTAGCATTCGGCGGCTGCGCCGTGTGATTGACCCAAAACAATGCGGCTCTGATGTTTGCATAGCGGAGTCGACGGCCAATGCCTCTTGTGTGTTGTCTCTCTACGCGCATCTTTGTGGCAGATACGCTGGTGACGTGGGACATGTGATAGTGGATTATTGTGGAAGGAAATAAGCTGATAATAAGCAAGCAATTAATTCCTAATGACAAGCGGTGACCGTCTTAGCGTGAATGTAGAAAACATGCAACCTTTGTGCGAAAAAACTTTTTAACAAAAAATTAAACCGCCGAAAAAACTGACTTTTTCGGCGGTTTAATTTTTTGTTAAAAAGTTTTTATTTTATATTTTTTGTGACTTTAATGGACTCATAATACTTGGCAAGGTATACCCTATCCAATAAAAAAAGAATTATCAAAATCGGACTACTCTGTATAAAGTTATGTGTGGTTAGGTTATACATTACAATCAGTGAGTGAACAATCAATCATCCCCTGTTTTCCGACCCTTAGCGTTCGATTTTGTTTTCCAAATTTATATGGGACCACCTTGGGAGTATACCCTTTCCAATAAAAAAGTATTATCACAATCGGACTACTATGTAAAAAGTTATGCGTGGCAATACATTAAAAAAAAAAATATACGCGTCGAATTGATAACCTCCTCCGTTTTTTATCGTCGGTTGAAAACTGGTAGAGTTTCCAGAAAATCCAGATACCAGAGAGTGAGAGTTGTCCTCGAATTTACATTATTAGAATCCTAAAGACTCGAGATGGTCAAAGAAAATCCAAAAACATCCAACTGTAGAATTTACACAAGCACTTGAGCTTATGGATGTCACGTACCTACCTATTAACTCCTTAGTTTCGTACTTTTATTAACTCGTGATTGGATTAAGTAGGTAGTTAATCTTGATAGCTCACGACACTACTTTAAGATGTAAATTAAACATGAAGTGTTTACTTTTAATTTTGTACACCTCTTTTTCACAATCGGCAAACAAACGAAAAATATTTAAATGACGTCCTTGAACTTTCAAAGCACATACTCAATCAAGCCTCCGGATTGGCCAAATAGGCACGTTTCCAAAAATCCTCAGGAGTGGTGTAACAATCCACCATTCTGGCGCAGACCATCAATCAGGGCAGATGTGTAATCCGATGCTGTCAGGACTCCAAGTGCCACGATCCGGCAACAGGCTTAATTTAGAGCTAAATATAGATGAGTGTGTGTCGTTATCTGATGAAGGTCTGTGATTACTGACGAAAAGAAGAAGGTTTGTAGGCGTTTGAGAGTTAAGAGTTCTAAATTAATTATTGACGATAAAGGGGCATTTGCGTTTATTTGCGAAAAAGTGCTTTTAAACGATCAAAGTCAAAGTATTTATTAGTGTGATTTTTGGCGATGTTTTGTAGTTCTAAAGTTTCTATTTCGCAAAAGCGCTCTTATGAAAAAATCAAATTGTAACCGAGTATTTGATTCATCACGATCACGATCACGCGATAACCGAACAGGTTGAAGGTAGCGATGTGTAGAACATATGCATTTCTCCAGTTTAGTTAAATATTTACTAATCTAAACATGTTAAATCTATACTAATCTGTACTAATATTATAAAGCTGAAGAGTTTGTTCGGTTGAACGCGCTAATCTCAGGAACTACTAGTCCGAATTGAAAAAATATTTTTTGTTGAGTAGCCTATTTATTGAGGAAGGCTATAGGCTATATAACATTGCGCTACAATCAAAAGGAGCGGAGCAGCAATGAAAAATGTACGAACATTGGTAGGCAATTCGGCGCGACGGGAACAGGTCACGGGAGCAAAAATTTGACGCGGACGAAGTCGCGGTTAGAAGCTAGTCTTTCATAAATGCCACAAGACAGCCAAGCAGTCAGCTACCGATCAGGTGTAGGTATTACATTTGTCCCCACACAAGGTCATATACTTGGAAACATTGGAAGAATACTAAGCACCCACTGAAATCACCTTTTGACTCACAATTTTCATGCACTTTAAAATTTCAATAGGTAGGTAGAGCTTTGAAAAATGAAGGTAGAAACCTTCATTTCTCACGATTTATATTTCATTTTTTATTTAAAAAAAAATTATGACACCTTCAGAATTCGTCTAGACATCAAGACAAACTTTTTAGGGTCAATATTACCACTTATCTTATTCTAACTGACATTTTATGAGCGATAACAATGATGGAAAAGTCAAAAATGCTGAAGAACTAATCTGATGTCAATCCTGTTGAAAGTCGTTGTAAAAATACACTTTAGGTACCTTGAAGATATTTTTCTTTGACTCACTTTATATCATATTTGTTTTCTCACTCTTACGGAAATATTTGTCTGGTACTAGTTCTGGTACCGGCACAGTACCGATACTGATTAAGTAGTAATACCAATAGTCTACGTACTACGACTGGTGCCGGTACCAAAGCCAATGGTTTCCCAAAACTTCCCTGCTCAGAAGTCACAAAGACATTTATGGTCACGTTTAGGTTCATCGTACTTACTATTCATCAGATATTTTATCACCACTATACTGACTTTAACCTTTCTCATTCGTTCACTGTCACATCTCTCAGCCGCTTCAAGCACTTTCTTCGTACAATTAATTTTACGACTCACAAAGTGACAACACTAAAGTTTTACCTGTTTATTATTTTATTGGACCTATGAAAAGGCTTTCCCTTCACTAGCTTTTATCTTGTGGAAATTTATTCTACTAATATACGGTTCAAAATCTATTTGTAGTGCTTTAAAAGTCTAGACAGACACGTGGGTAGGTATAAGGTAAGTGGGATCACAGCGGGCCCTATCAGACACGTGGGTAGGTATAAGGTAAGTGGGATCACAGCGGGCCCTATCAGAATACCAGAGCTGTGATTTTTATAATTTGAGTATTGTAGCAACCTTATGTCGAAATAGGAGCCTTTCTGTCTTATACAGGTCAGGTTTTTTGTAAAAAAAATAATGATAGTTATGTTAGTTTAAAATGTTCCTTTTTAGGGTTTTTACTGTTTGGATTTCCTGTGTGTATCCCAAATAAATTAAGTATTTTTCTAATAATCCTGGCTAATGAGATCGTTTCAAACGAATGCTTTCAACAAGGAGTTCCGTGGTGACTATAATTACAACTACTACTGGTGTTGGTAGTAAGAACATAGTTAAGTACTTAAGATGAAAGTACCAAGAGAAGAGATGTGATAATCTTGTTAAAGGCAGGCAGGCAGGGCAATTTATTGTAAAGCAAATTGGAGGCAAGTTAAATTGTCTGTATTTTCGAATGAAAACTATTCAGATTCTTTATTTATACATGTACTAGCTGCTGCCCGCGGCTTTCCCGCGTGGTTATTGAAAATTATCCCACGGGAACGTGCTCCCAGAACAAAAAGTAGTCTATATTACTTCTTATACCTAATATTAACTATATGCCAGTGAAAGTCCCGTCAAATCTTAGGTTTTGTGTTTTTAGGACGTATTTAATATACCTACCTAAATGAAAATAAATATTATTAGTATGATCCTTATACATTAATAAATATTTTTTTCAAATTATTTATTGATGACGGTGGATAGAAACTAGTGAAAAAACATTGATTATAATATCTTTCTGCCTTAAAACTAAACTTAAACAGACTAGCGCAAATAGTGCCGGGTAACACCCGAAAACAAAGTTAAGGTTTTGTTTTTTTTGTTCTCAAACTAAATCTTTATAATATGTACTAAGGTAGGCAAAGGTTTTTAAAACATTCACTCCGTATGACGTATGTTTTTTCAGCTGATAAAATCAATAAATGTTTACCGTCTAGGTGCTGTTTATACTGGAATAAAATCTACATTTATCAGTTTATACATTAAGTTGATAAATAAGAGCGCGCGGCAGATCGTTAGCACCTACGACCTGGGAGCATTAACACCTCAAACTTGCCATGTATAAGCACACAGGAAATTCCTTGCACGTCTCAATAAAACTTATTAAAAATGGAATAAATCCAAATTCTTTAACATTCTGTCCAGGTGACAAATCTAGCTATATATGTATTTCCAGTATAAGTTGACTTCTCATTGTATGAAAAGCCTATAAAATGACGAGGTCAGCTAAAACTGGTTTTGCATATCTCGATATGTAGGCGTGTGTACCGTCCCACAGCCGATATACTCCTGAAGGTGCTAGTCTGACACCCAACCGTCAAATGCTACGAAATTATTCACATAAATCCCTTAAAGGGAATGCGCCAGAGTAGAAAGGACAGTATAAAGTTGTTTGTTGATTAAAATATAATTCGCGACACTAACAAGTGTTTACAGTATTACCTATAATCATTAAAATCATTAAGACAATTACACAATCCTCTATGTTTATACACCGTGACATTTTAATCGTCTTACAACCGCAGCCCACTTCATGAAACCAATGACTACTACACATCCATAAGAAAAAAAATGAACATTTGAATGACTAAAAAATCAAAATATTTATTCATTATGATGACGCATGACGTAGTTTGAAATTTGATATTTTGTCTCATAGAAAATGGAGATGAAATCAATGACATTATATATAATCACCTCATGGGATGGAATGATCTAGAGCTAGACGACTCGTGCACTACCGCGCGTTCTCTACCGTATGATACGTAAACATTATTAACAGGATATTTCATAATACTATTGCATAATTTATTTTTCTTAGTACCTATTATCTTAATGGTAGCAATTTTTAATCACGACTAGAGGTATATTATGTCGGATACATTGAGTGGACAACCTTTGTAAGACGAGTAAAATGTCATGGTGGTGTCATGGTGTCGCAATCATATTTTGTTCAACAAAAAACCAGATATATCAGTAAATTGACAAAAAAAAAACCTTAGAAAATTTGAACATCGGGACAACCCTGGCGTTCCACCATAATTAATACAATTTCAACTACTAACAATAACTTTTATGTCAACAGCTTCAATTGCTAACTTCTATTATAATCTTTTCTAAAATCGTAACCCTAAATGCCTGCTATTAGTCTTAATCTCCAGGCACTTTTCAATATTACCTACAGTATGGTGAATCATTATTTCGGGACGTCGACAAGGAGGGCGCGGGAAAGGGGGCGCTGTCAAATTTTAATAATGGCCGCCACGGGCTAATCACTGAGAGAGGATGTGTCTGTCGTGGTCTGTCTGGTGCAAGGGAAAGACGGGTGTTTTTGTGATGAATTTGTGTTGGAATATTTAATAGAAGAAATTTGATGGTGATCTTGCCACAGGTGCTCTAGAATTTGCTTTGGCTCAGACAGGCACCGTCTCAATTTCGCAGTTGAGAGACAGTGACAGGTATAATAACTACTTACTTAATTAAACTTTTTGCTAATTTACGTTAATACAGGGCTAATTAAATTAGCTACCAATATTTCACCTATGTGTTGAGTATCGATGACGAAAAAAAATGAAATATAAAAACAGCAAAAAAAAAGTTGTTTTCGTCTTTCCAACTTTCTTCAAAACTTTAATTGCTTAAAAATACTTAACCCACGTGTTGGGTACGTGGGTTGAGTATTGTCAGCAAATTTATTTTGACCCTATAGAACTCGGCTTAAGTGTTATGAAGTCTCAGATCAGCCAATCTATATCTCGTTTGTTGTTTTGTTACATTGTAATGAAAAAGAAAGAAACTCAATAATTCAAGACACAAAAAGTTGTCATTTTAGCCGGTACAACGACTAGGCTAGTTAGTAGAAATTACGTGAACAAAACATACTAGTGAACAAAAATACAAATGCAAAATGATTGTTTTGTTGACCCCGCCGTTTTTCGGGAATATTCCCGCTTCCTCCCTCACATTGGATCAACCCCCAGCACATGACAGGCGTCTCCAATCCATCAGGACTCCACCAACTATGGTGGAGTCCTGATGGATTGGAGACGCCTCAATCGCGTCAATTTGTCATCTACTGACTACAGTAGATGACAAATTGACAATCGCTCATGACTGTCACATCTCTGTCAAACTGGGGATATACTTCAATCCTCCGCGCTTCTCCAAAGGCTTGGTAGGCTTAGTTCAGATTTAAAGGGATCTGGGATTATTTAAATATTTGAAGGCCGGAAAACACGTGTAACTTTGGGTGAACCCTTTTTGTCTAAAGGAGAGGTGAAAAGTATAGTGAGGAATATTCATTTAAATACCGAGTGCCGTTAATTAATCAATAACGATGAAATGGTTTTATTATATTTACTAGCTTTTGCCCGCGGTTTCGTCCGCGTATTATACATATGCACCTTCCTCTTGAATCATTCCCTCTATTGATGAAAACCACATTAAAATCCGTTGCGTAGTTTAAAAGATCTAAGCGTGCAGACGCGGGAAGCGACTTTGTTGTATACTGTGTAAAAATGAATAAGTATAAAAATGACTAAGTATAAAAATGACTAAGTATATAAATAACTAAGTATAAAAATGTCTAAGTATAAAAATAATTTTACAAATAATGAAGTAGGTATCTTACATCATTTCGTAAGAAATCTTTACATTTCGGAGGGAAACTCGCGACCTCGACATATTGTGAACGGAAATAAACATTATTAATTAAATCGTTCGAATAAATTCAGTGGAAACTAAAATATCTTCGAAACAAGTCAATTAATCTTATTATTTAATCTACGGCATTACCAACTGACGGTTTTCTAGGAAACAAGTTACCAAAATATAAATGGAAACGATTGGGAAAGACTACATAATGAGGTTCCAACTTAAATGCTATAAATGGCACGTTAATAGGAAGATATAAATCTGCCCACTTCCGGTTTTCCTCAATTTTATCAGACTGTGTCTCCGAAAAGGAAGTGTTATGCATTTACCTCTTTACTTGTATGTTTGTACGTGTATGCTTCTACTCGTGTAAACGACTAAACTGATTTTGAAATACGATGTATTTTTCTTTTTATGATGAGAACAAATTAAACTTCCATAGAGCAATTTTAAATGAAATTTTTAAGTGCAATTGGTAATTTATAGCGATAAGATATTACTTACTTATCAGTTTGTTGTGAAAAATTTAATTCTATAAAAAAACCTACATCTTAGTTACAGTCACGGTTATCGGTTGCAGTCGAGGATTCTCCTGTATTCAACATGTACTACACTATGACTGTCCACAGAATAGTCATGGCAAATTAGTCAAATAACCTGAATCTATTTTTTTTTAATCGGCTAACGATTTCGCCTCGGAAATCTCTCGTCGGGGGAATTTTCATGAATAAGACATAGTCAATTAAACAATAAGTCTTCATCTCTTTACAAACTATAGCTATCAAAGATAACTTGTCTAGAAACACTGTAGACACAAATATTCTCAGAAACTTCTTTAGTTAAATAACTTAGCATAAAACAACACGAACATAGGTACCTACAATAATAAATAACTAAGTTTACAATAACATCTACCTTCTTCGGATAAATCCTTCGACTCTTTCCATAGCGGATCCCAAGAAATCGTGTTCAATTACCTGCAAAGAAAAACAGACGTTATTAGTAAAATAGTAAAGTTCAGAATAGTAGTAGGTTTTCTTGTACCACCATGTGCCAGGCAAAAGATGACGTAATAAAAATATTATCGACTAGTAAAAATTTAATTAACGTGGTGACGATGTTATTTCCATACAATAAGTATCAGAGATAAGGAAAAAGTGATTAGCAAAGAAAAATATTTACTATGAATACAATTAGGAGTAGAAGAATTCGCCTCGTTGATTCAGGAAAAGTGAGTTTTTCTATATGGAATATTCCCAAAACAGCCCGACAGTTGGATATGTGTCCGGTTGATGCTAATGGGCTATAAGTGGGGAAATATGGTTATTACAACACACCTCTGTGCAACCCTTCGGAATATACAAGCGTCATGAGAAAATTATAATAGTTTTGTATGAAAATAGAGTCAACGTAAAAACGCTACATTTGCAAACTTTCGCCATAAAACTTACTATTGACATGTTCTTCATAAATATAAGTAGGTAAGTACAAACGTACAATAAATACAATTATATTGCTATAAGATAAAAGGCAATAATCTGGCAACATTAACCGTCCATTGTGGAAGGATTCCTCCTAAATCCTCTTAGTTCCTCCTTTGTTGTGGCATAATAGCGGCTTTGCTGCCGGTCCCCCGAGTGAGAGAGCGTGAATATATTGCGTTATTGTTGGACTAAATGTGTTAGTGGCTAGTTTGGGTAAACAAAATAGTTGTATGTAGGGTAGTCGTGTATTGCGTCCGATCCGTTTCCGGGAAAATACGGTCTGTGATTCTATTTATGGAACAGAATCGTCGCCTGAATGCATGCGGTCATGGTTGATTGCACACCGAACATTCCTAGAACTTACGTATTTTTTCGCATTGAGAGGTTAGAGATTTCCTGGAACCCCCGAGATTCATGAATATCGATAAAGCGATGACTGACCGCTGGTCTAACCACACCGTGAATATACACTCACGGTCACTCACTCACTCATTTTTAGTTAATTAAGATGGCTTGCCTAGATCATAATAATGTTGAACAAAGCTAGTCTGACACAGAACAAGTAAACATAAGCCTGGTAATCAATAACTTAATAACAGGTTGTCAGACCATATCTTATTACATACCAGCAGCCAATAAAATAAAGCTAAACAGAAAAATATTCCAGCTATCGTCACGAACATATTACCCATAAATATAATCTCGGTACAGCCAATACGTGACTGCAAGCTAATATAACAAGAAACTCATCGTAAAGGAAAAAATGCAGGTTTACAGCCTTGGGTGCGCAAGGTTGGTCCTTTGTTAGTGATGAGGAAACCGTCAGATGACTGGTCCTAAGTTCCGCGTCGTCGAGATAGAAGAGTAATCTCTCCAATTGTCGTCGATAGGTGATTATTGCGCAAACATGCGGGTCGGAATTATTCAGTTTGTACTATTGTATTAGGAAGACAGAAGATAGATAAGTGTTTGGGAGATTACAGTATCGTAGGTCAGGGATTACAAGGCGCATCACACAAAACAATCAATCGATTTCAGTGTGGTCTATGATGTCGTGTCATTGTGCTGTCTATTATTGCACCGGTATTAGAATGCAATATGAGTGCATTGTATGATGCACAATATTAGTTGTTGTGATCTGTGAAGCGCCTTAGACATATGACTGGTCTATTGATACTAACTGGGTTATGTAGATTTCAAAGTGTGTGATAATAACAAGACATGAAACGTTACTCTATGGTGTTAGATATTTTGTGCAAGGTAAAGTGTATATTATGTGGTATTATAGAATTGTGTTGTTTGTACCTATAGTTTACAACAATGAAGGTTTACTCCACAATATAATAAGAATAAAAAGACAAGCTACACTTTTAAATACAAATCTAACTGTCATGGTAAGTTTAGCTGTCATAGTAAGTAAGTTTAGCCCGTTGGAATTATTTCTATCAATGGTCGCCGAAAATCTTTCACAGCCAAAAAAAAGCGTTCCTTTTTTGAAATATTTGCAACCCTTTTTCTTCCTCTACAACATTTTTTTTCGAAGCAGCCAAGCAGGTGCAATATGTAGGTGGGCATTTTCATTTTAAATGACACATCGCTGTTTTTGAGCTGTCCTTGCAAATGCACATTTTTTATAAATATTTAAATATTGATTTCGGTTATAAATTTAACTTATATTGAAAATATATGAAACAGATTATCTGTTTTTGATATTTACAACAAAATAGAATAATGTAATTTTAGTTAAAATCACATTTTAAATTATGCTAATTTCCAGTTTCATACTGTCCCTTTTTTTGTTGGTCAACTTTGGATTAAGTTTTTAGTAAATTTTTATATGGTGGATTGTGTGACGATGAGTTTATTTCCTTAAGAAAAGCTGGTTCTTTATTTTACCATTAATAGTGTATCGGTTTTCATTGTTGTTCATTTGTAATTATTTTTTATAATTTGTCCCTCAATTTTTTGCATTCCGGACATGTCTGGTTTTGTAACTAACATATTCGTTCAATTTTGTACCAAAGTGTGGTAAATTTTATTAGTCTTGCAACCTTATGCATGAGACTATACTAGAGAATCAGCCATTTTGAAACCAGTGTCAAAAAAACGTTTATTCGGATGGACGTGTTCACTCGTGTTCGAAATTTACCATCGGTGTTCTTCTGGTAAGTAACGTCATTTTATGTATTTTAACGGCTTATTGTTACTGTATATTTATGTTCAAAGCATGCCTTGGAATGTATTCTATGGGAAAAACACACGGTATGCAAGGATTTGTCGTGTTATATTCCATTAATTTTAAATTAATTTCGAAGCGGCAGCATTTTTGTAACGTCTGTTTCGTAACGTTACAATAGTACGGACTAAAATGTTACAAAACAGACAAGTAAAGGTTAGGTCACAAAAGCGAATTAATTATTGACCGACCGCGGTGGAGCCTAAAAGGAGGGTAATGTTTTAGTTGCTTTGTAGGTCAGTCTTCATGTTTCCTCCAACATGATAAACGAGTAAACCGATTTTAAGAAATAAGATTTCCTTTAATTCTTATTTATGGATTATTAACAATAGCTAGACAACGTTGTTAAAAATAGGCGTTGTAAACTGTAGGTATTTATAAAATGTCTATGGTTGTGACTTTCTTAACACGTTGAGCACCGATCACGCGATATCGCGTGATTCGTCGGCTCTGCATAATATGGCTGATCACGCGATATCACGTGCTTGCTACTAACAATTTTATATGCGCTCTAAATCTGTGGCCATATGGGATTAATCATCAATCTGTGTTTGACACTCCACGTGTTAAACACTGTGGACCAAAGTTTTCGCTTATTGAAAGATTCCTGGAAAAGCAGTTATTGATAAGTAAATACATGTGAGAGTTAAACTCAAAATTTACTGGTTTCACTTTTTTAGTTTTTGGATCACAATGGCTTTAACGTCAGCTGAAAGAGTAAGAAGATATAGAGGGAAATTAAAACAAAATCCAGAAAAAGCGGAAGAAATCCGGAGAAGAAATTTAGAGCGCATTAAATCAAAGAAAAAAAAAGTTTCTCAGATGACTGAAGAAGAAAAAATGCGCATGTACTATTAGGCACGTAGGCACTATTAGGCACGAGTATTAGTGTAAGCTTATTAAATAAGTTTTTTACTAACTATATTTTTTTTTTATAACCGGGATAAATTTACGGGCGCTAATGTCACTTTGCAAAATAGTGATGCAAAATAAAAAGGTTTTAAAACGGTATTGTAGTCATAATTTATTTTATCTGTTATCAAGGGTCTCTACAATAAAGTAACTATTATTTTGATGTGTTCATTTACGTAATTATTTTGCAAAATGACGTTAGAACCGATGAATTATCCCGGATTAATTACATTTTCAAGCATAAATATTTTTAGAAATAGGTTTCATTTTAAAAGAGTTATCCAGAGTTTGTTAAATGTTGATATACCTATTTAAAAATGATAAATTTTTAAGTTTTGTATTATAATTGTAGGACTAATACTCAATTTTATTATAAGCTATTCGATGATTATTAATTGTTAATTTATTCAATGCTTAAGGTGCTTAAAATTACTAATGGTTTTTGCAAATTGCACCAATGTTTTCCGTCGAATATTAGTTAGATGTGGTTTGCGGTTTATACTACAAATACGACATAAAACAGAACTGGACTTTGCAAAAACGTTATAAAAAATTTAATTTCAATGGCTAACTTAAAGCTGGCCCGTTAAATTTAACTTAAATAAATAATTGATATTTATGTTAACTTAATAATAATTTTTCTATTAAACAATTGTTCCTAATAACAAATAAGTTTTCTATTAAGTAATTTTACTTAAATGTTAAGAAAGATACCAAAATTTTATACCAACTACTAGTAGTAAAATAATTCATTTATTCCAGATGAGAATTTAAGTTGATTTAATCGTTTTCTATTACCTTAACACAAAAATTGTTCCTATTATAATTCTCTCTATTTTAAGTTTTCCAAAATTATTATTTGTTTATTGGAATATTAAACAATATTTTATGCATAAAAGCGTATTTAATTGTCCCTTTTTATATTTTCTTGCTATACTGAGAACTATACCCTATAATTTCTGTTTTGTAACATCTTTTGTCTATTTGTAACTGTCCCTATTTTTTTCCGTAATATTTACGTTTTTTTCTCAAAAATCCTCATCCATATTAAATATATTTTTGTTATAATGGTAAAAACAAATTAAAATCTTTTTGTAACAATATAAATCAATATGGCATCTAAAAAACTAAAAACGTGACGTTAAAAATAAAACTTTGTTTTGCACAAAATGTTACAAAACGGATTGAAATGTTATCATAGTTATTTCAAATTGAATAATTTATTTCATATTTATGGTTATTTTGTAACTGTTTGCTCCAAAGTTAACAATCGTTAATTTATTCAATTTAATTAACGGTTTATTAAATTTTTTTGTCAATTTGATTTTTGTTACAAATCAGACAGTTTACGACCACCCTACTCACAAAAATATCAATTTATACGAAAAATATAAAGTTATTAGGTAAACTTTTCTAAAAAATATAAAATTTATTAAATTTTAAATTCATTTAAATATTTTCTGCAACCTTAATTAATAAAATTGTAAATTCTATCGAAATAATAATACGTGTCATTTAAAATGAAAATGCCCAGGTACACTTTACACGAGCTCCGCTTTGTAACCCGTTCGCGCCGCGAAGCAAGCGCCGACACATCCGGGTCGTGCGCCGCCTACCTAATAGCAGGCGAGGGTTAACACCCGATACTGTTCAACCTGCTCGCAATGTTGGCGGCTGAGGTATCGATAATACGGAGAGGTTTGTTTGTGGAGATAAGGTGATATGGTAGTACGGTTAACCCGTGTTATCGAAGGAAGGTTAAAGATTTTATTTAAGGTGTATTGTGTTCCGAGAAAAGTCGTCACGAGTAACAGATTATGTCTTAGTGAAAAATGAGTATGTCAGAACGGTTTTTAGATCTTACCATACGTAATGTCATGGAGCCCTGTGTTACAAAGAAGTCTGAGGCATTTAAAATCTGAGATCCCTGGATCTCAGTACTTCCGACTCCTAAAAGACCCAGTTCATTCAAATATGATAAACCGGATATTTAAGTACACAAAATCTAGCATTACTTTGTGAAATCTGCATTAACATTAACCACAGCATTCCGGACGCTGTGGAGTGCGGACGGAAAGTCCGGACGCGTTTGGGCGTCCGGGGCTCACCTCGCTAATGTGTCGGACGGTTATCGAGCCCGGATAGCAGTGCTGTAACACCGGCGATGTCTGCTTATGTTCAGGGGTTCCATTGGGGGCATGTGCACTGAGGAGCTGGTGGTGAATAATGGATCTGTGGCGCTACGGGGCTGGCACAGGTACTAGCCACTGGTGTCATGACTAATATATCAAAACAAATAGATAGAGTTAATTTGTGTCATGTTTTTTGGGTAACCCCAAACAATTTGAACTTCATGAACTACCCTGGCTCTTTGAGTTAATGAGCTGAAGGTTGGTATGAGAATGCACTCATCATCATCATAATTTCTGCTAAAAGACGTCCACTGCTGGACATAGGCCTCCCCCAAGCACCGCCACTTCGACCGGTTCTGTGCTCCTCGCATCCAGCGGAATCTTCCCGCCTTGACCAGGTAAACTCATTAAATATTTAATTTTAAGTATATAAGGTGTATCTATTCATACACGAAATATTTTAAGAGGTACACCTGCAGGTGGTAAAGAAGCTATAGAAGCAAAAAGAAAATTTTTATCTAAGCGTTTTTTAATTTTCGTAATTATTATAATTTTAAAACTGCTTGAGACGTTTTACATTAAACCTTTACTCCAAATTCTATGAATGGCCCGCCTGACGCTGCGAGGTCGGCGACTGGACGGCATGAGCATGGCCGCGGTGTCTCGGGCCGTAAAAAATAAGAAGGAGCCAGTATTTCTTATGTGCGTCAAATAATTTATAAATATTAAATTTTGAAAAAAAATACATATAGACAATTTTTTTTCGTTGCTGTAGCTTCTTTACCACCTACAGGTGTACCTCTTAAAATATTTCGTGTATGAATAGATACACCTTATATGTATAATACAAACTGGTAAAAAACTAAAAACATTGCCAGAAGTTCATATCAAAGTAATTTAATCACATTCAAAACATCTTTCCATTTTTTGTAAACAGGTGTACTAACACTTCAGACTTGGTTACCCGAGGAACAAAAAGTTATAATTTAATGAGAATATGAAAGTAGACACTCATAGAACCACCCGAATTTATTTGAGTAAGTCGCTAATGATCTAAACATGAAAGTGACTCGCGACACTAAATACTAAAATTACATCTGCAAGCAATCTAGGACCATTAAGGTAAAAAGGAATCATTCTTAAGAAACACAACTGATACCATTAACAAGTTATTCTTATGTAAATAGTGTACAGCATTCATAATAATATGTAATTAATGTTCTTCTATTCAGCCGACGTAATTACAAGATGGTAGATCGGCTCAACAATATGCCTTGTTTCATGATTTATATCAGAATGTGAACGTTAAGAACTAAGGTCTTATTGTGATGGAATATTGAAGATTTTTCTTTTAATCATTGTTCATTAGTGTAATAAGTAAGTAGGTAAGTAATCTGTGTAGTTCTCTTAAAATTTCTGCTTAGGTCAGGGTAGTACGAGCAAAATTGCTGATTAATTCATTTTTGTCTAGAAGTGGCCTTTCATCAGAATTGTTATTCGAATTGCTAAACGTATAGTTATAATTTTTTTTTTTTTTTTAAATCCAGTTAGTTCCAGTTTGGGTTGCCAGGCGTCCGGATAAAGCCAGACACAGTCAGGCTTTTTAGTTGCATGTCCGGCTAAATTAGATGGTGTCCGGCCTATCCGGCCTGTCCGGCTTTTTGTTAGGCTTTTTAGATATGATCATTTTTGTCTTCACCCGCCTCATATTGTATCGCTAGCGCAAGCGAGGGAACTAGCACGGTCTTACCCGCGCTATTACTACCTAATTTTAAAGGAAAATGAGCTTTTAAAGGAAGTGTCTGCCAGCCAAAAATATTAATTCGTTTATGTTACAAAGATTTTAAAGTGTATTTAGTTCATTAGTCTTTTGTTTAGACTAAAAAATTAAAGATGTCCGGCCATTTCACCCAAATGTCCGGCTAAACTGGCAGGTCTGTCCGGCTTTTCGGTTTTATGACCTGGCAACCCTAGTTCCAGTTAGTTCCAGTCAGTTCTTTAGTTGTTCAAAACCAACAGTTAACAATGGTGGTCCAGTGTTATCAGTCTCGACTTACGGGGTGTCGGTTGTCGGTTCGCACCCGGGCGCTTTACTTTGTGTAAATAATATCATCACCACTGCTCTCAATACGGTGAAGGAAAACATCGTGAGGAAACCGGCATGTCTTAGAACCAAAAATTCGAAGACATGTTACATCTATCAACCCGCACTGGGCCCGCGTGGTACATTATGGCCGACTCCTGGTCACCAAGCAGTGGGAACAATAGAGGCTGATTATGAACAGTTCTTGTAGAGGCTACTCTTGTATAATCCCAATTTAGAGTTACACTTATTTACTTAACCACTTTTACTTAACCAATCAGTTATCTAAGCACTTTCTAGAGCCCTGTTCGGCTCAAACATGAGTTTAACTGGATTTTTTCGATCGTATGCGCATGCGCAGCGGAAGCCGGTCCACTCTTCCGTGACGCGTTTTCCGGTCGAGTCGATCGAGCACGGCGTGTGGCATACGTAAGTATTGATACAATTTATTTGTAACCTACGTCGATAATGGGGCTGTGGGCTAAGTTTAGCTACGTCTACCAAATACCTTAAATCTGGACGTTTCACGTTACATAGACGAGTGTCTATGAAGCCAACAGTTCCTTGGTGAGTTCTGAGAAGCGATATAATATTCGACAAACACAGGACTTAATTAAAGTTTACAACGGATTCCAGGAACTGTTATCATCTCAAACGTAAGGTCAATTTGTGTGGACATTTCTGGTAAACGTAGAAGCTCCACCTACATAATAATTGCTTATAGAATAGTTGTAATAAAATATTTAACTACTTACTAATAATGTTTTTATTTAACACTAGTTTCTGCCCGCGACTTCGTTCGCGTTAAATTTCTTGTTCACCCAACCCTTCCCGTCGCGTCGAATCGCCTATACCCGTGCGATTTTCCCCGTTTTTGCAAAAACAAACTCTTCAGCTTTATAATATTATATAAGATATAAGTATAGATTTCTTCGTTAAATATTACTTACTAGTGACATTGTCAAGTGTCGCCCGGTCACAGCATAGGTCGAAAGTGAACGTTCAATCAAATGAACGAATGTGCTTTTAGATAATATCTACAGACAATTTTTTCGCATTACCCACGCCATTTATTCCAGAACTTATGTTGATGATCTAAGCAATATTAGAATTTGATTTGCTTTCTCTATTTTGGATTCTTGCTGATTTTGCAGAATCTCCATTAAAAAATTACTGCTATTAATTGGACATTCGAAAGATTGGTAGGGTTAACAGACACCGAACAATGCTAAAAAATATTCCTGCATTATATTTAACCTCTAAGTCCCTGAGATACCACTTTTGGTATGTAAACAATCGTTTTTTAATTGTGTCTGTAATTACGGTAATTGACCGGTTAAAAAAGTAAGTTAAAGAATACAGCACCGCTAAGACGCAACTTGCTAAGATATAAACCATAACATGTATACAGGAAACGATGTTAATGAATCTAAGTATTCAGTGAAAAGCCTATCCAATACCAATTTAAACATAGGCTTTCAAAAACCAAATAAACAGATTAAAAACATGAAAGATCCTTCCCTGAACTAAAATTCAAATTCAGATCCTCGAGCCCTTTCATCAAAGTTTTACCCAAAAGACTTTCTAACAAAGGAATTTGTAATTTTCGTGAACCCACTGCCGCGTGTTTGTACATTAAAAAAGCGATTGTGCCCCGAATTAATACGGTTCGGACCCTGATCGTATGGATAAGCATGCATCGGTGGTCAAAGCACTGCCGCTGGGTCCAGTGCCACTCACCGAGGACTTGGCACCGTCAAAGAATTTTGAAGGGGAGCACTCGGAACAAAGGACCAGAGTATGCTAAAATGTTGTTTAACATTTTCGTTTTGTTGATGAAGCTGGTTAGATGATAAATGTCTTGGTGTTTAATGATAGCACTAGGTAGGTAGTTTAATAAAGTACTGTAGTTCATTTTACTGGAGGTATTAAGGAACTATTGTCTATGTGGTGCCGGACGTAAAGAATAGAAACACCCCATTTCCGCCCGTGTGTGTCTAAGGCGACTAAGGAACTTACTAGAGAATGGGCAGTAGTGTTCTTTATGCATTTTACTACCATACTGTAATCGCCAACCCGCCTGCCAAGCGTGGCGATTATGGCAAAGCACACTGAATTTGGAGAGGCCTATATCTAGCAGTGCACGTTTTACGGCTGATATTATGCTTATGATGATTGAATAGAATAGTTTGACCAAAATACCAATCATTATTACAGCTTTAAATATCAATTTAAACAGATTTGTGTTTAGATTCCAAGATCCTATGTAAAATAAAGATACCTACCATGAATTGAAACAATAAGAATAATATTTATCTGCGAGAATACGATTACAACTTCCGTATATGATTAATCATGACCTACGTATCGTACTCTTTGACACACCGCCATCACTCCCGCCCCACCTCGTCGGAGTCTGGACCCACCGAAGTGAATACAGTGTACCTTACATCTTACATCAAACCCTTTGCAGATTACTCTTATATTTGTACTGAAAAACGACGTTTAATATTAATATATTCATTACACACTGAAAATAAACAATATTCTAGGAATATCAACGTCACTTCGGAGCTTGGTCCTGGATTCAATACGAAATGATTAAGGTTTTACATTAGGAGACTTTTAGTAGCAGTCAGGAGTTTGTATTACTGCCTCGTTAATACCAAAAGCCCAACGGCCAGGTGGACAGACGACCTACAGAAGATCAAGGGGAAGATCTTCGAGGAAAAGACTTGCAAAGACCACGGAAGCATGACACAAAAGGCAGGAGACCTATTCTCAGCAGCGCATGGACCAAGGTCACCAATGGCGATGGAGATGAATAGCAATAGGCCTTATGGGTCATACGTCCTATCTGACCACATACTCTATAATATGTGCTTTTATACTAACTAATATATCATATGTGCTTTTATATTTGCGTGTGTTGCCGGACGTAAAGAATAGCACCATCCCATGGACAGCAGCGTTCTCTATGCATTTTGCCACCATACTGCGATCGCCAACCCGCCTGCCAAGCGTGGCGATTATGGCAAAAATCGACGTCTTTCGGCTGAAATGATGATGATAGTGACATAGAATATACTAGGCCTTTCTCCTAACAGGATAAACACTATCTCAACACACATGATGAGGCTAAACAAAAGCAACATCTTAGAGCCATCTTCAGAGCAATAGAACCTCTCATAGGCAATACGGCTAGGTGCACACTGCTCAGCAACATTTAATTACAGCACTGTTCGTTGCCAAATTGCTCCGCTCAGTGGTGCTTAGTAATTGCTGTTATCGGCGCGGTGTGTACTCGGGCTAAAATCGCTCGGCTGGTGCTGGCCCGCTGGTGTGTAAGGGCTTTATAGGCCGGCCAAGAGCCCGGTAAGCTGGGTTGATTGATTAAATGGATTAATAAATGTATTGTTTGGGAAGGTATTATTAAGGTAGATGTAGGTATTATTATTATTTTATATCATTTATTGTTTGGTTTAGATGATTGAATAATCGATGAATGGGCAAAATATGTTATTTGATACCGACTTGCAATTTTGAGACTATTTTATATTAGGAAGGTACAAAAAACTATTTACCTAACCGATAGGTGGTGGTCTCCTGGTCTAATAACAATGTAAGTATGACTTACTATTAAGCATATGTTTTATGTAGCTAAGACAAATTCTGTAACATTTATATCCTTTTTTGGTCTAATAAATAAATATTATATTAATATATTATTAAGTATATTTCGAATTAACAATAACATTCTTTTTCCAGTTCACCTTCTACTTAATTCGAACAGATTTAATAATCCACGGAAATATTTACGGAACACCTTTGTTGCTTGGATGACTGCTTACCTTCTACGGAACAACTAGCACGAACATAACCAATTAACCATGTACAACCACAACTATGTAACACTCATTAACATAAACTACCCACTCAATGCATTTTCTAAGAAAATCGCACAGATTTTCACTCCTGCGCATAAAAATGCTAAACACGTGTGCAAACGCAGTATTAATTATTAATTTGTTATTAATTATGATGGTACGACGCAATTAATTCTTGCTTATGATTGCAATGCTAATTTAAAGGAGAAATCCTATGGGTAGGCATTACTTCCTGAACCTCCATAGAAAACAACAGTATTAACTATGTTTTATTGCAAGATGTTAATTTAACTAAACGTTTCCCGATCGTCTTATAGGAAAACTGAACTTGTATTTAAAGGCATTTTCAATGCAATTTTAAGGCTTTACTTAACATGTCCAAATTATTCCAAACTCGACCAGAGACGAACCGACACTATTAAGATGCCATAAATTTAGAAAAACTTGTTAACTTTCTTCTTTCTAAAAAGAGGATAAAGTTAACAAGTTTAAAGTGAATATGTAAAACATTCTATCATATACATATAGGTATATTAAGTATTCGCTGTTCTGAAAAGTTTATTTATTTTTGATCTTCAACAAAAGATGTACACAATACATTGACACATAAAAAAGGTTAGTTAAAGTTTTGAATGATACAATTAAAATCTATTGTTTCTTACGAAAAATACTGTAAGCTTAACTGAATGCAAATATACGTGCTCCTATTCTAATATGCACTAAAAACTGCATTAAAAACTTAAGTAAAACAGACCTAGATTCTGTTAACTACAGTTACAGCCACTGCAGGCGGTGTTTAGCTGAAATAATACGCAAATACAGGAGCAACACAAACAGCGCCGCACAAATGTTGGCGCACCGCGGCGACGGCGGCGCGGGCACGCTCGTGCGACTGTTGTGGACACTGGACACAGTGGACACAGACACGCCGACACGTGGGACAACACCACACTTATAGACTACTGAGGGCTTAAAAAGTTTAGTATTAGATGAATAGAAGGATGAGCTCATAACAACAAGTCTTAGCGCACAGGTGGCACGTCCGTGCGATTGTTGTGAACACTCACACCAGGGAACTGTAACAGGACAGCACTTACAAACTACTGGGAGCTTAAATATAGTCCTCCAGACCGTATTTCGGCTATCTCAACGGAGACTAGCCATCGGTGCCGGTGATATTATAGTGCACAAGAGATGGGCAGACACAGGAGCACTCACTCTCATTCGTTCGATGGGACGGCAATCCAACACGACCGGACAGAGATCAGCGCTTACGTAGTAGGTATAGTTAATTAGATAAAAATTTGGTAATGAGTCGATGAGTTCATTAACTATTCGTAAAAGGTTGATTATAAATGGTTTTTCAAGTTGTTTGCAAAATATCCAGAATTAAAGCCTTTACCGTAACTATTTACGTCCGAAAATGATAACGACACATAATATTTACAAACAAGGGGCTTCCTGTAACAACAAGTGTCCTTATCACTAAATCAGGAAAGAGAAAGATTGTGGTAGAAAATGCAAGCACAACTGCCTGCAATACAATGCTACTGAAAACTTCAAAATATTTCACAATTTTGAACAAAAAGTTTTCGAGCATAACACACAAGACACTAACATATCTCTTTCTGTTAGATCTTTCCACATTTTGCCAGTCCCCAGACAGATCAATCAACCTAGCCTTATCCCAACTAAGTTGAGGTTGGCTTCCAGTCTAACCGGATGCAGCGGCATACCAGTATTTTCCAGTCCCCAGTCAGATAGCCCCCACAAAACATAATAAAATAGAAAAGTCATTATGTTTCGCAACAAAACCTAATCAAAAGTGTATCGTGTCCAGTCCATCGGGCAGCTAATAAAAGACTAACGCAATCAATGAATGCGGCGGCCGGTAACGAAGTGTCCGGCGCAGCTGCACGGCATCCGATATCCGGTCCGGTTCACTGCCGGTGAACCCGATCATATTCTGCAACTATTTAATAAGGGATGGTTTAATTTTATTTTAGGTGAATGTGCTAAAATATCCCGCGCAATTAAAATTTTCAATTAAATTTACAGGACAGTATCTTGATACTACCCAGAAATTTAAACCATTAAAAATTATTAAAACTGATTGAAATTTAATTGATTGTTGATTGAATGTTGAAAATATGATTCGCGACCAGTACGCATTACCAGAATTATAAAAATTTAAATCATCAATACTAAGTTTATTTAACCCTATGGGATGACTATTTCTTGAAAAAGTAAAAATACCCTGGTGCAAACCCGCCGACCCGCGCTACATATACCAATATTGTCATGATAAGTGTTTTTTTTTACGTCATGTTAAGTTCATCGCAACGTAGCGTCGATGCGCATTATTAAGAAGATAGACGCACAATATTTTGAAAGGTATCAAAGAAACATGATATAATTCCGAAACTAAACTTCGACGTAGCTTGTCTACATTCTTAGGCCTCCCCCACATTAGGCGTGCGCGATCCTCGGGCGCGAGAGCGTCGCGTTTAGCTGCCCTGCGGCGCGCTCGCGGCGCACTCGCGGCGCTCGCCTTGGCGTTTAACCCCCTACAGCTAAGTCAGTCACAATTTGGACAATTTTCGTTTCAAAATCCACACTATCCACACTAATATTATAAATGCAAAGTAACTCTGTCTGTCTGCCTGTCTCGCTTTCCTGCTAAAACTACTGAACCGATTTAAATGAAATTTGGTACTAAGATAGTTTAGAGCCTGAAAAAGGACATAGGCTACTTTTTATTCCGTGACTTTGTCTGCGTCCGCGATAAACGACATTTACGCAGAAGAAGTCGCGGGCAGAAGCTAGTCTTTTATAAATAAAGTGCTGATTTCTTCCCACACCTTTTTTTTGCAATACGATCACTATACTCCTTTGTAGTCATGTCCCATATCGCAAAGCATGTATTTCATCTATTTTTAATTACTATTTTAGAATAAGTTACATTATAAGATAATCAATAGATCCTCCTCTCTACCTACTGTATTTTCCTTTGCTGTGCCCGACAGGGTCCACAACTGTTTCTAAATAAAATGTTTTACCACCTAAGCATTGTGGAATGCAATAAAGTATTGAGTATTGTAGCGGGCGAAGGGGTAAGAACGCGACTCGAGCGCCGCGTGCGCGCCGCGAGCGCGCCGCGAGGGCGCCGCGAGCGCGCCGCGAGCGCGCCGCGAGCGCGCCGCGAGCGCGCAGCAGGGCAGCTAAACGCGACGCTCTCGCGGCGCGCTCGCGACGCGCTCGCGACGCGCTCGCGACGCGCTCGCGACGCGCGCGCGGCGCTCGCGCCCGAGGATCGCGCACGCCTAATGTGGGGTCAGCCTTAGCATGAAACTTTGGTGCAACAGCGCTATGCGAAAAGCAAAATTGAATGATTAATTGGCAGCTCTCCGGAAAATGCAAACTAGTAGAATAACTAGTAGTAGTCAGTATATAGAACACTACATTGTATCAATATCATAACAAACAACTAAGGGTATTAAAACCTCAAGGTTGTACGAGGTTATATTGAAACAGACTGTAATTAACATTAAAATAGTTATTTATTCGAATACATAACATACAGGTGTTTCAATAACAATACCGCACTTGTTTAGACTGCTTTTGTGCATGAGTCATGTTGTCACCAAGCTTGTTTGTGGGATTAGTAGGTATGTAGATTGTAAAAAAAATATAGTCCCTCAATTAATTGTACTCTGCGTAACCGCAGGAAGATTGACAGCAGTCTTTTGGATCCAAGGTCACAGCATCCATTACTTTATCGGAGATCAGGATAAGTAGACGTGAATTAGTCTCAAGATTCTTTAAATAAAGTTACAACAGACATCAAACGGAGGATATCCTGAAGCGCAGTCCAGACTAATATTATAATTACTGCGAAAGTAACTCTGCCTGTCTGTTACATTTTCGCCGATCACTATGTTTGGCAAATAAGTTACCTTTAAACCTGTTTACATCTATTAAAAACAAACTATTAATGCAAAATACACGCAGACGAAGTTACGGGCTAAAGTTGGTAAGCTATATACCAATTGCTAATAAAAAAAAATGTAATTAGAACCCTACTGCGGATTACAGACAAAATGACAATTCCCAATGAAAATAATTGCGGCCAATGACAACCTCGGAAAGCTTCAGCGGCAGACAAACAGTCCAATTACATAACGTAAACAAACGGGAACGCAGCGGCTGCAAGCGGCTGATAACTGTAATGCGCTACGTTTGCAGCCGCTGCATTCTGCTTACAGCTGCTGTGTTTATTGCGAGGATAAGTGCGACCGTTGCGGCCGGGACGGCTGATAGTTCTGAGTTAAGGATTGTTATTGGTTATAAATAATTTTGTATCGAAAGTCAGTGAAACGAAGGGGAGATGAGAAATGCACGAGCTGGCCAAAACCACGATACTTCGAATAGACAGCGAACGGTAAAGCAAACCAGTGATAGACAATACCACCTGTCACCATAGATTTCCGTAGTAATATTCTAATATTCTTTATTGTTCTCTCATAATCACAAGTCATCATCATCATCATCATCATCATTTCAGCCGAAAAACGTCCACTGCTGAACATAGGCCTCCCCCAAGCCCCCACTTCGACCGGTTTTGTGCTTCCCGCATCCAGCGGATTCCCGCGGCCTTCACAAAGTCAACGGTCCACCTTGTTGGAGGCCTTCCAACTCTACGTCTTCCGGTACGCGGTCTTCAGTTAAGCAATTCTTCGGGCTATGTCGATCACAAGTAGTGTACCTAAAACCTACCCATAGCTTATTTAAAACATTCTCATTAAAGCAAAACTGTAGTTTTCCGCTCGTAAATCCACTCCATCATGCCAAAAAATTACTGTAATCGTCATACTATGCATAGAATCAAAGCCATATCTGTACGTCAATGTAGAGTTGCCAGGTCTTAAAACCGAAAAGCCGGACAGACCCGTCAGTTTAGCCGGACATTTGGGTGAAAAGGTCTGACATCTTTAATTATTTAATCTTAAAACAAAATTAAACAAAACACTAATGAATTAACGTAATAAGGCCCCCGACAGTGCTAGTTCACTCGCTTGCGCTAGTGATACAAGGTGCAGTGGGTGGAACTGAAACCGAGGCAAAATGATCAAATTTGAAAAGCCTAACAAAAACCGGACAGGCCAGACACACAACCAAAAAGCCTGACTGTGTCCGGCTTTATCCGGACGCCTGGCAACCCTACGTCAATGTGGAACAATCATTTTAGAAAATAACTCGTCAGTAATAATAAAAGTACAGTGCATTGTCAGTCATTGTCTATGGTTCGCTGTCAGTTGCTCCCATTTTTTTTTTTTTTTTTTTCAGGATGGGAAATCATCAAATGACTTCTCCCGCTCTGGGCGGAGCGGGAGGGCGTGTCAGACTTTTACTGACTAAAACCCACCCGTGTTCCACCAGTTGCCCATGTGCCAGGGTCACGGTATCTCTTTCGAACAATCACGCGACCCCGGCAGGCATCGGTCCTAGTAGACCCCTACACAGTTGCTCCCATGGTGTCTCAATTCCGACATTTATAGACCACCTACGTTTCGACATTTGTGTGCAAAGGAAAATGTTTTGAGTTAGAACTCTTTTGGTTAGTTTTGATTTCAATTACATTTACTTTCAAAGAAAGTTTCAATGGCATGCCATTCGACCGCTTTCGAAACTTTTGGAACATAAAGTCAATATGGAATACTCGTGCAATGAATATGCAAGGAATTGAAGATGTGGAGAAATCAAACGAATGTTTAATAGTTTATTTTTTAAAACAAAGTAAGTACCTAATAATAGTAAGTTTTTACTCGTGCGGAATGCATGGTAAAATATACACACATACATAAACTCACGCCATTTTCCCATGAGGGTAGGTAGAAACCACGGAACGCCACCTACTACGATCTCTACACACTCCTTTTGCCTCGTTCAGGTTCATACAATTGTTCATACACGCACGCCGGTTGCGAGTACTACGCAACTGACATTTCTGAAGAACATCACCAATAAGGTCACTATATGTCCTCCTAGGGCGTCCCCTCCCGGTGTTCTATTTCTATGTAAGTAGAAGTCACATTTTAGTTTATTTTCAAGTAGCACTTGCAATTATAAAAAAAAACCGGCCAAGTGCGAGTCGGACTCGCGCACCGAGGGTTCCGTACAAACCTGTAAGTATTCACGGTTTATGCATAAGGCTTGTGTTTATGAAATTAAATCCTATTTTTTTAATTTTTATATTTGAGTTGATTGAATGAAAGGTAAATTGCGGTTTACGATTTATGACGTATAAAAAAAAAACTACTTACTAGATCTTGTTCAAACCAATTTTCGTTGGAAGTTTATATAGCAATGTACATCATATATTTTTTTTAGTTTTATCATTCTCTTATTTTAGAAGTTACAGGGGGGGGGACACACATTTTACCACTTTGGGAGTGTCTCTCGCGCAAACTATACAGTTTAGAAAAAAGTGATATTAGAAACCTCAATATCATTTTTAAAGACCTATCCATAGATACCCCACACGTATGGGTACGATGAAAAAAATTTTTTTGAGTTTCAGTTCTATGTATGGGGAACCCCAATATTTATTGTTTTTTTTCTATTTTTGTTTGAAAATCTTAATGCGGTTTACAGAATACATCTACTTACCAAGTTTCAACAACATAGCTCTTATAGTTTCGGAAAAAAATGGCTGTGACATACACGGACAGACAGACAGACAGACAGACATGACGAATCTATAAGGGTTCCGTTTTTTGCCATTTGGCAACGGAACCCTAAAAATGGTATGAAAATAAAGTACCTATATGTAAGTATGTAACAAATTATGTGTTCCACGTCGGTTTATATTAATTTAATTAAATTCCTTGAATCACTAAGGTAGCTTCTTGAATTATGAAACATTTTGGGAAAAATTACGAAAATTTACAAGCAATATATATATTTTTGATAATACTATAATAATGAAAGGTAATGTCACCATTCCTAAGTATACGAGACTGCCCGCATCTCAATTTATTTATGGCGCGCGCAGCCCAGTTGTTCGTCTCTCCATGGTTTCCTTGGTCCTCCCTTACAGCCAACAATATTCATACTCAATACTTTTCTCACAAGTCCCTCCAACAAGTGTCCAAACACAAAATAGGTAACTATTTCTATCGAAACCACAATAACAATAATTTACTTCCTAGTTCTCAGGCAATTACATCAATCCACGAGTCAGCAACAGAAGTGCACACCCATCCTAAATATGACCGTGATACGTGCCTAAACTGGGTCGTACACTTTACATTTGCTGATGTTGTAACTCAGTAGTTTATAAACATATGCATGTTTAAATAAAACGCATTGTATGTATTTTTGTTTAAATTACTTTAAGTAGTTTGGTTACCGGTCAAAAGTACTAAGGCGTTCGTTTGTTTTGCTTCCACGGAAACGATGTGTGGCGAATTTGTATTAGATACGGCAGAAATATCAGTACCGCATTTTTCATGGAACTACGAAGGGTATCCCCAGATATTGTGTTATTTCGACGTCTTTGTCGAGTTCCTTTTTGGTTCCTGGAAAAAATAACAACTCGTGTAGCTCTATAAAGACAAACGATCCCCGTCTGCTGTTACTTTGATTTCCTCTTTATCTGTTACTTTGTAGCCATTATTGGGATAATTTTAGAAGGCCTATGTTTTTCTATGTATATTTACTGGTACTTTGTAATATTCGAGATATCGTAGCATCGACACACTTACGAGCATGCATGATTTATTCAAGACATGAATACCTACTAAACGTGTTCGTGTTCGAATCTTGAATAACCTTGTAAAATCACTCTACGCGTCACCCGTGGAGTGCCCATAAACATTCCAGGATCTTCAAAAGAATCGTTTGAATCTTAAAAACAAAGAGCCATAAACAGTGAGAATCGACAGTTTCTTATCAGTTATTACCACGTGGCCCAGTTCCATCTGTTGACAAAGCATCTTACGACCGTGTTACGAACACTAACGTGACTAAAGTAACTACTACAATTTGTTACTTAAAACTAAACTAGTTACGATTAAATACTTATTGTTTTACGCCATTTATCCTATGAAATAATAGGTCTTTACCTATGAAAATGCCGTTTTGTATGAAAAAAATTAAACGATTTTTTTTCATGTATTTTTTATTTGAATTAATCGAAATAATCACCCATGCAATCAATGCATCTTTGCCAACGCATTGGCAGTTTATTGATGCCCTTCTTAAAAAAATCAGCTGGCCGGGAGGCAACAAATTCTTCAAAGGCATTTTGTACTGCCTCTCGTGTATTGATTTTTTTTCCCGCCAAGAAGTTATCCAAATTTTGGAAAATGTAGTAGTCTGTAGGCGCAAGGTCTGGTGAGTAGGGCGGATGACGGAGAGCTTCCAACCCCAGTTCTTGCAACTTGGAGACCGTCTGCTGTGCAGTATGAGGTCGCGCGTTGTCGTGCAGGAGCAGCGGAGACGAGCGATTGACCAATGCTGGTTGGAGATGTGCCAGCTTCTCCATCATTGAGTTCAGTTCTTCACAGTACACATCTGCAGTAATGCTCACCCCGTTTGGTAAGACGCTGTGATGAATCACACCGGCGCTAGACCACCAAACAGTAACCATCACTTTTCTAGGGGTAAGTTTTCGTTCAGGGCATTGTTTAGGTGCTGAAACAGGATCCAACCAACTTGCTGAGCGCTTGCGGTTATCAAACAGAATCCATTTTTCATCGCAGGTAACGATGCGGTTCAAAATTCCTTCATATGTGTGTCTGTTGAGCAGTGCAAGGCACGTCTCGACGCGTACTTCGCGCTGGCGATCATTGAGTTCGTGGGGCACCCATTTGTCAAGCTTTTTTACCTTGCCAATTTGACGCAAATGGACCAATATTGTTTTACGCTAACGTCGAAAACTGCTGCTAATTCAGCCGTAGATTGTGTATCAGCTTCCACAATCGCCTTTAATTCGTCATTGTCGACCAAAGTCTTCGGACGACCGCGAGGTTCATTTTTCAGGTCGAAATTTCCAGAACGGAAGCGAGCAAACCAATAACAGGTGGTGCGTTGGTTTGTAGTGTTAGCTCCGTAAACGTCGTTGATGTTGCGTGAAAAAATAAATAAAATAAAATTAATTTGAAATTAGAATTCTTAGACAAACAAAAATTATTTTGATTTGAAATGGCGAGTACCGCAGAACGGCAATTTCATAGGTAAAGACCTAATATTTCTGTGAGTCTTGGAAAACGTCAGAATGACAATGATTCGATATTCCAAGTAAATATTATTAGGGTACTGATGATGATTTTGACGAAGGTATACTCTTGCCTCGAAGCTAGGTACTAACTAGGATATATAAGAGTTTTAAGTCTTAATCTATTCATTCGCTCACTTAACTCACTCATTCTAAAGACTATTTAGTTTAATGAATTATTTCCTCTGTGAGTAAACAGTAACAGAAAGACCCCAGTGTTTGTCATCGTGATGACTCAAAAGTAAGTATTTTTCGAGAAAAACCCAGTAATAATGTTTTGATAGTAGCAACGTGGCCAGTAGCCCTGCACACAATGGACGGTTGACAATGATCCGCGTGCATTAGCGGTGCCGGGCCGTGCCAGGCGCGCGCGCCCGTCTAGGGCTGCCCGGCATCGGCAGTCAGCAGGTGGCTTAGAGTTTAATAATAAAAAATGTTATTAACACGTGAGATTTTTATAGCTCGTGAAAGGTGAGAAACTTATTGTATCATATTATCTAGTGCCAGTTTGTGATGGACACGTATCTGCTCTATAAATAGGTAAGAAGGGAATGGTAAATATTCATTAGACTGGAAGTCTTTTCTGAAATACAAAATGGCGTCGTAAAATAATTATAAATCCTTAAATCTTATCCACTAAAAAGTTAATTAAGTCTAAAATAATAGGTAGGTATATATTAGTAGGTATATGAGTGGTAAATTTAAGTGAACTCTATAAGTGGTCCTAAGTAATGGAAATGTTTTTATTTTATTAAATAATTATGTAAATGACTAAAATCAGTCGTCTATCAGCCCTATTAGAACGGAGGCCGTTTTAAAAACACAACACAAGTAGGTAGCTGTTTGACTTGTTTCTTTAGAAAAAATAACCCGCGCCACACAGTGGAACGAATGTATGGGAGCGGTTGGACGTAGACATGTCCGAAAAATAAGAGTAAAATTATGACAAACTAATGATGCCATCTTATTCGATTACTTAATGCCTTCATAAATTGTGGTGATGAATTTCTTCATAACTCCCGTAGTTCGGGAGTAATTTGAGAAAATGTGAAATTTTACTATGAAAATGAGTGTATCGAGCTCTCTCCCTCCTGATTCCGGGCTTGTTTCAAGTAGCGGTCTCTAATATCGTAATGCTATTACTAAGAGCTATATTTAATACTAAGACACATAGTGCGCCAAATGTGCACTTTCTGGGATAAAAGGAAATGAAAATTTAAAAAAAAAAACGTTTTTTCCCCATTTGTATTTACTTTAAACCGCAGACAGACTTATTAAGAGGTCTATAAATATATTATATATATACAGAAATATATATTAACAAAAATATTCACAAGAACTGATGAGAGTATGACTTTTAAGTAAGTTGATAATAAATTACCTAGTTTCATTAAAAGTACAATAAATAATTAAGATGTAAGCTCTAATTTACTAAGTTACACATTTTAAAACAATAACATCATTTAATTATCTTCGTCATCATCATCATCATCAATTAATTCAAATTCAGAATCGATGTCCGCTAAATCATTTATGTTAACAAATTCGATATCACTTTTCTCAGAATCCGTAAGCTCATAAAATTCCTTAAAAGAAGATTTTTTTACAAACTTATTTCCTTTTGGACGGATACTTGTAACAAGTGGATCAGAAGACAGTAAAAGATTGTGCATAATATCTTCATTGCATGAGATACTGCTATGCTTTCGAGAATGCCCCTCTCTATATTTTCTAAAATCTTTATTTCTAGCCTCAGATGCCTCTTCGGATAGAAAACCAATGGGCACAATTGACATGTTCTGAACTATGTCTGGCCCATGCATTAAAATTTTATGAAGTGAAGAAGGCATATAATACCATGGGTATAACTCCACGTAAAGCTTAGCAGTATCAAAGCAGAACTCTCGGAATTTAGTTACGTTGATCTTCTCTCCTGATGAAATACACTGCAAGATCACACAGATTTTTCTTAAAAGCATAGCATCTATTCCGGTCAGTTCAGCAGATTTAGTGTAGTTTTCAAAAAATCTCCTTGCCGAGTTGCCATTGTTGGTGGATCCACTGCCTTGTTTCACAACATCGAGAAGTAAGCCCGTTTCTCTTCTTACAACCTCTTGAACTCTTTTCTTCCTGTCATCAACTTGCCTTTTTGCTATATCACCCCTTACTTGCCATGATTTTATGTCTAATTTGTAGGAAATGTGTAATAAGCATTCCATTGAGCGAATCCAAGCGTGAAGGGTGCTTAAGCTATATTTATACATGTCCTCGTTTGCGTGTTTATCTTTGATTAACTCTAAATTATTCATTTCTTTAGGACAAGCCTTGCATATGTCACACACTGAAGCTGCTGTATTGGATATAATGGAATGAATTTTACCATCAATCATTGTCAACAGCAGTTGGTGTTTGACACTAATTCCATCAGTGATGGTGGATGGAGTTAAGGCTTCAATCTCTGCTTCGATTTCAGCCATCTCTCTCTGCACATTTTCTTTGGTTTCCTTTATAAACTTAAACAATATTGGCCGGCAAAATGAAGTGGAAGATGGTCGCTCGTTTTCCCAAATTGTTACACCTTTTGAGACGAGCCGCAGTGGTACAAGACTAATCATAAAATTACTAGCAAGATCGATTTGCTCATCTTCACTCGTCCTTTGATGATAAATGCTTTGGCTAGATGATCCGTCAAACCCCCATTTGCTGGTCAATACGAGCTGTTGATTGGGATCAACAGGGGTTTCTAACGACCTAATAAGTCTTCTTGAGGTTAAATCCATCAAGGCTTGTAATTTGATTTTTGCAGAGCTCTCTGTAACTGTGAGATCTTCTTTGGCCGGATAGCACTTAATTTTTTCTTTAACCAACATGTAGTAACTCGGGTATTGAAGAGCTCCTTCTTGAGTGTTGAAATCCCGAAGAGTGTTATAGCGCCATTTCGATAAGTTCATCGATACATAAAGAGCCAATGCCTTCAAAGGGGATATTTCCCGTACCTGAATTGATTTACCTTCAATGAAGGCTTTGATTTTTGAGGCCTCTTCTGGATTCTCCGTCAAGTATTTCATAACATAAGCTGTATCGCTTTGTCCTGCCTTTTGAAGCGCCCTTTCGGCCGAAAACATAATTTCAGCGCTGCTACTGCTGCATGAAAGACTATCTTCAGTGCGTCTTCTTTTTTGCCGGTTACTAAGGTCCTCAAAAGATTTACGAGGACTAGGATGTGTACAAGTTGAAGCATCAGATTTAGCAGGAGAAATTATGGGCTCGATGACGTCACTTATATTTTCTGTAGAAGGTTCCATATTTTCATTCTGTAATTCCGGCCATTGAATTGCAGCCTGTAGCCAAATCTCATGTTTCTTCCGAAACTTATCTGTGCTTCTTCCAGACTGTGTCCATTTTGCATAAATGCGGTAGCAAAATCGACGACACCAGTCTTTTAAACTTGTTTCAGCACTTTCACATAACTGAACACAACTGTTATCTTTTAAAACACTGAACAAATAGTTAAAGTCGCGTAAATCTTTATGTGCGCGTGCGCATAAAGCAACGTGAATATCAAGATTTGTATTAAAATTTGGAAAATACATTGCGAGATTAGCTTGGATACAACGAGGTGTAAATCAACACTGATTTTAAAGTTACTAATAGTGACCTATTTATATAAAATCCAGGTATCCCAGGTATCCTTTGTTAAATATTGCAAGGTAATTAGTTATTGTGATAATTAGTAAATGATGCATGCTAAATTAGTGTATTAAGAGCCATTTAGTAATTAAATAATAGCAATGTTCTTATCAGTAATCATTAGTGCATCAGTTTTATATGTAAACCTTAAGTCCCTAATTATATATCCTAATTAGCTTATATCTTCTCTAATTGGCTGCTCAGAAATGTTATTGTAATAAGGTAAACCTTTAGAAAAACGGTTTTAATCAACAAAATAAACAAACAATAAAAAAATTGTGTTATAAAATAAACATCACTCTTTATCCCAGAAAGTGCACATTTGGCGCACTATGTGTCTTAGTATTAAATATAGCTCTTAGTATTAGCATTATGATATTAGAGACCGCTACTTGAAACAAGCCCGGAATCAGGAGGGAGAGAGCTCGATACACTCATTTTCATAGTAAAATTTCACATTTTCTCAAATTACTCCCGAAATATGGGAGTTATGAAGAAATTCATCACCACAAGTTATGAAGGCATTAAGTAATCGAATAAGATGGCATCATTAGTTTGGCATAATTTTACTCTTTTTTTTCGGACATGTCTACGTCCAACCGCTCCCATACATTCGTTCCACTGTGCGCCAGCGCCATTGAGACTTTGAGACCGACACTTCACACTTGCGAACACAAATACTGCTTCAATGACAGGTGTATGCGAGGTTAAGCAACTATACTGCGGTTTAGAATATGATGGGTGGTAGTGCTCACATAGCAACCGTGATTATAGAATTCCGAATTAACTCTTATGCAAACAATTACTACGCCAATTACATGATCGCAAGGTCAAGCAGCCTTGCCGCGGCTTGGAATAAGATGGGTAGGTCGTTAGCGTTCGTTAAATACCTTTGAAAGTGAATTAGGTTATTTATTGAAACCCGACACCTGTGCATATACTAATTTAAAACAGTTACAGTAACATTGTTTTGACTTAAGGTAATAGAGGTAATCTCAAGGTTCAGATACTTTATCATAAATTAAACTAGTTTTCTGTCAGCAGCTTCACCCGCATGTCGGTCGAAAATTATCTCCGGGGACCGTTCTATGGGGATAAAAAATCTCCTAAGTATTTTACATGGAGCGATTGCCTACCGAATGAAGAATTAATTAATTAAGAATCCGCTGGATGCGGCAAGCCCAAAACCGGTCGAAGTGGTGGAGCTTGGGGGAGGCCTATGAGGTCCAGCAGTGGACGTCTTTCGGCTGAAATGATGATGATGATGATTATTGCCTATCTGAACTTCATTACCCAATTACTGGGTAAAATTCCCCTTGGTAAGACTAGCTGACAGATTTTAATCATTATTTTCAAAAAGGTACCTATCTAGTAACTTTTAATTAACTTGACACTAGGTTGATCCATTGTATACTTACGTTCAACAGTTACTGAACAAACTAACGAACAGACCGAAGTTAACTGCAGAATCGTGATAGGTTAAACTATTTTCTAATTGGCCAGATCATGTTTGTTGTTCGAAAGTTATAATAACTACCTTTTGTTTAGTTAGGTAACGAACCTCCGTTCAGTTAGTATTGAACTTCGTCACTTTGGCCAACTCAATTCATCGTATTTGCAGTAGATGTTGATTGGTAAGAAGTCAGTGTTTGATTCATGTTCTGGGTAAAGGACCGTGATCACTAAGTGTATAAATAATAAACTAGTAAAACAGCAAACATCAGATATTTAACTAGTCCTAATAATAGTAGAGACAACACCTGTGGAACGTACGCGAGCCTCGTTGGGCAGCTGGATCAAGGTTTTGATTTAGTAAGCGGTACTTCTGGACACGGCGCGTACTGTTAGGAGGTTCTTCTCTCTGGAGCCCTGACCGCCGGTAGCTTGGAACCTGTTCCCGATACCTATAGTGGACTACTTTTTTATATATTTTGAAATGTTTTTATACATTTATAAATATAATTTATGTATTTTTATACTGATATAAAGGCAGGTAGTAATAATATACAGTTAGTATGGAATTTTAATAAGCAACAATTACACACACATCGTTATGCAATTTATCTGCCATTTTCATGATTGATTGAATATTAAAAGATTATGTTGATTTTGTAACTGATATTTACTTGTGTGCGTGTGAATCCACCCCAACAAAAAAGTTTAGGCAGATGAGGATGATGATAAAGGTGGTTGATTTACGAAAATAAGCAATTTCTGTGTATGACAGGTATACGTGTTCACCATATCTCTGACACGACGTAAGACTGGGTCAGCAGGAAAATGTTATTGCAATAAAAAATGTTTAATAAACTATCGAGAACTCTTGAATTATAGGTTCAACAGAACACAACAATCGTCTTCATTTCTATGATTAAATTATTCTTGACCTATAATACTACAATTGATGTTTACAGGTATAGTACCAGGAACCATCCGTGAGTACCTGCTATATATATTTTTATTATCTGATTGAAACAATAACTAATAATAAAGTGCCAATGAAATTTGTTGGCGTCATTATTTTAATTGGAAAAATGTGTGGGTGTGGATTATCTTTAGACTGGTAAATTAGTATTGTTATTAATGCAGTTTTCTTTATAACAATACAAGACTTCGTATAATGACGCTTCAGGATATTAACAATTACACTTGAGATGTCACTATAAATGCAGTTATCCAATATTGTGAAGTTAGATGCAATTTCCTATATCTATTTAAATTTAGTCAATAGGCCATTCACGTGGCTTTAAGATGGGCATCGATGTTTTTATCTATAGAATGTGACCCACAAAGGCTCCCGCAGATAGGCGCTAAATCAAACTTGTAGAATAATTTCTTTAAATACTTCATGAAAATTGTTCTACTAAAGTAGCGTGGCGCCAGTCTACGGGAGTTCTAAATTCACATTTACACCTTTAAATATATGTATCACATATGTATTGACATTGTTACAGACATGTTTTGCTATCTGTTGTATTCACCGTCTCGATATGTTCATCAACTTTTCCGCTAGTTTTGTATACAATTAGTATTTACAGAGCCATAAACTATATACGAAAACAGTAGACGCAACATGTAGAATACATAGATATAAACGCAGCGAAAGGCATTCAGCATCCTACGAAAGGCCTTGCTTGGCAACATTGGACAAAACAATCGTCAATTGTTTTTTAAACGTAAGTAGTTGTGCCACTAATATTCGCCTCACGAGCATCCGATGTGGTTAACAACAGTATGTAATGACGCTCCACGTAGCCAGCATAGCCCATTATGTACACGTGGCATAACACATGATCAAAACCTCATAAGTACGGCATGGGGGCTCTATAAATCACTCTACGTCTTACCACAACGCCCCATCGTGGAGTACAGCCATGCTAATCACGTATTACAACCATAACTAATACATAGACGTACATAATGTACCTACTGATGTATTTGTTGTTCATAAAAATGGCGCAGTTTACGTCGCCAATGCACAAGTTAGCTGTTGATGAGATAAATAAACTGGATATTTTTTGTCACTTACTTTCTTTCAATATAACGATGACTAGACTAAATGGAAACGAAATGCTTATTTACCAACCTCACTAAAAAAATATAAAATTATTATACTAGCAAATAAGTACTGCGCAAGTGGATAAAAATGATGTCTATAAAATTATTACATCCCACGACAAGATTCAAAACGAACTTTTGAATTTGAAATAATCTCACCGACGGCGACGCGACGATTATGATTTTGGCTGGCAGGATTGTCGGCCAAAATACTGGCCAATCTGGCCATAAAAGCTATAGCAAAGGTAATCTTGATTCCCTGCGGTCAACAAAAATCCTAGTAAGTGTAGTGAGTGACACAGAATATTTCCCATTCATTTAAAAAGAAACTACCCTTCTATATTTCAACCTTAAACCGCTATAGACGTACTAACATTGTGACCGATGTTGACCATTGCATATTTGAAGGCTGCACCGTACGGGAACCACTTGCCTTTTAAATAATTCAACGACACGCTTTGTGAACATGCTATGTATATTATACATGGTTTTAAAGGTATTTTGATATATAGGAAGTTCAAAGATCTTGTATATTTAGGGCCGCGTTACCACAATTCAGTTTTTCAAACATCGCTCTGTTTCTGTCAATCGTTTGAAGATGATAGAGTCAGCGATGTTTCTTATAGTTTTAGAGTTCATCGTATTTATTCATTTGTTGTGTAAGCGGGTTTTAGTCTATATCTTAAGAAATAGTGTTTCATTCTGGGCAATGCCTATGCCTAGCAGTGGACTGTGATATACCGTCCCTCACATACCGATACATATTCCCATAGGTGGCCTGACAACTCTATTCTTTAGCTAACGGCACACCGCATAACCCCGCCTATCGTGACTGAACAAACAACAATAAACATCCATTTATTCAACCAGAGTGTGCCTACATGCGCAGGAGTTTCTCTGGCCTCGCTCGAGCTGCGTGTCAGAGGTCGGCTAACAGTTCTTTAATTCGCTATAGCATTGCGCCGGCAACGCTCGCTATTATCGTAATGATGCTCCGTTGTCTGTGCGTTGAAAAGGGCTGGCACTGCCTTTTGTTTCGTTGTTGTTGACACCAATGACGAATTACAGTTTTAGAACGGAGAAAAAACGAAAAATGATGGAAGTATGTGCGGTAAGTACCTATCTAACTTTTTTTGTGGGTCGGAAACCCCCCCCCCCCCCCTCCCGCTCTTGGGTGGAGCGGAAGAGCGTGTCAGACTTTTACTGACTAAAACCCACCCGTGTTCCTTCAGTTGCCCATGTGCCAGGGTCACGGTATCTCTTTCGAACAAATCTTGCGACCCTGGCATATTTATCTACCTTCAGGTGGTAATCTGGTACCTTCATGATTTTTTTTTAATAAGCAAAACTTTAAAGATAAATGCATCGCTGTGCCACCTCATAGTTCAATCTACACTAATCTATTCTAATATCATAAATGCGACTCTGTCTGTCTATTACGCTTTCACGACTAAGCCACTGAACAGATTTTGATGAATTTGGTACGGGATAAATTAGAACCCCAAGAAAGGACATAGGCTACTTTTTATAACGCGACTTCGTCTGCGTCCGCGATAACCTATACCTACCTTTACTATAATATCAACACTATCACTACGATACAACAAAAAACTCACATTCTTATAGAAGCATACAGAAAACATGGGAAAGTAAATAGTTATTATCATTGTGGCTGTGAACAATCGTGACCGGCCATCATTGCTGATTGCACAGCGTATGAGTTGTTGACCGGAATTGTTACGATCGGTGAACGAGGAAGTTTGGTTGACACTGTGTTCACAGGTCAGTATGTTGCAAAAACAAAGGCTTTCCTGTGATATCTTAAATGAAATCTACAGCTGGTGAAAGCTACAAGAGGTAATTAACAATGAGCTATTTCTAAAAAAGCATATCAGTACAATTAATCTTAAGGGAACCTGTTAGTCATGCATATCATACAGAATGATCTACCACGATCCCACTGCCTAAAGTAAGTTGTTATTCATAGTATCTGCGTTAGTTTTCTACCAGACGAATCCAGGTGTTACACCACCTTGCTCCAGGAGAACATTGTCAGCCAAAAACACCACAGCAGATAATCAGATTCATCATCTGCCTGCCTTTTCCGAACTATGTTGGGGTCGGCTTCCAATCTAACCGGATCCTGCTGACTAGCAGTTATCACATGGAGCGACTGCCTATCTGACCTCCACAACCCAGTTGCTGGGTAACACGATATCCCTTGACAATCGGATAATCAGATTACTGTTAGCAATCCACACTATCCACACTTCCACACTATATTATATATATATATATATATTATATATATTATATATCCACACTATATATATAATTGGATATATAATATATATATATGTACCGTGTGGCGTCGGACTAAAAGAATAGCACCACCCCATTTCTTCCCGTGGGTGTCGTAAGAGGCGACTAAGGGATATACTAGAGAATGGGCAGCAGCGTTCTCTATGCATTGCAGACCATCATACTGCGATCGCCAACCCGCCTGCCAAGCGTGGCGATTATGGCAACCCCCCCCCCCCCCAAAATGACAAGCACCAAAAAGAAATGGCCCCTAGTGCCCGGCGGCCCACCTAACCTTGACTACGGTAGCGGTCAAGGCCACGGTGAGGCAAGGGGTGCTAAGAATCCCCGGAAGAGATCCGGCTACCACAATCACCAACAACTGGACCTGGCAACATATAACACGCGTACACTTCGAACCGACGAGAAGATCGCCGAACTGGAGGAAGAATTGAGCAGGTTACGATGGGATATAGTAGGATTATCTGAAGTCCGAAGACAGGGGGAGGACTCGATAATCCTCAAATCCGGAAACTTGCTCTATTTCCGGGAGGGCGACCAGCAGTCCCAAGGTGGTGTCGGGTTTATCGTCCATAAGTCCCTTGTGAGCAACGTGGTGAAGATCGAGTGTGTGTCGACCAGGGTGGTGTACCTTATACTCAGAATATCCGCAAGGTATTCGCTGAAGGTCATACAGGTTTACGCCCCGACCTCGTCACACCCCGACGATGAGGTGGAGACCATGTATGAGGACATTTCCAGAGCCATGCATGGTTCCAAAACTCACTTCACCGTTGTCATGGGGGACTTCAACGCGAAACTGGGCAAGCGAGACGATGATGAGTTGAGAGTAGGGCAATTTGGAGTTGGACGTCGCAACCACCGGGGTCACCTACTGGCTAGTTTTATGGAGAAGGAAGGCCTCTTTATGATGAATTCCTTCTTCAGAAAACGTGAGCACAGGGGGTGGACCTGGCAGAGCCCTGATGGTGTAACAAAAAACGAGATTGACTTCATTATGTCGACGAAGAAGCAAATATTCAATGATGTCTCAGTGATCAACGCGGTGAAAACCGGGAGTGATCACCGCATGGTAAGAGGCACATTGAATATCAATGTCAAGCTGGAAAGATCTCGGCTGATGAAGTCAACGCTCCGTCCAGCACCGATCCAACTTCAAAACCCCGAGAGCTTTCAGCTCGAACTCCAAAATCGTTTTGAGTGCCTAGGGAGCTCCGTGGATGATTTTAACGATGGGTTCGTGGAAACTGTCCATACGGTGGGGTCTAAGTTCTTCAAGACCCGCCGTACTAATAGGAAAAAGAAACTCTCAGATCCAACATTACAGCTTATGGAACAGAGGCGCGGAATGATCCTGCAGTCTTCAGAAGCTGCGCTCGAGTACCGGCAGCTCAATAGACGGATCTCTAAGTCCTTGAAAAGCGACCTTCGCCGCTATAACACAGAGCAGATCAAGGACGCGATAGAGCGGAATAAAGGCTCCAAGGTCTTTAGTAAGCATCTGTCTATTGGGCAGAGCCAGCTTACGAAACTGAAGACCGATGATGGTAGGGTCGTATCCGCCAAACCTGAGCTGTTTAAGGAGATTGAGAGGTTCTATGGACAGTTATACACGTCAACAAGTGACCCCGTTAAAAATCTGGCAAATGACCCAAGAGCTAGGTTGACCCGACATTATACCGAAGACATCCCGGACGTCAGCTTGTACGAGATTCGGATGGCTCTGAAGCAGCTCAAAAACAACAAGGTGCCGGGTGATGACGGAATTACGGCTGAACTCCTGAAGGCCGGCGGGAAACCCGTTCTCAAAGCCCTTCAGAAGCTGTTTGATTCCGTCATACTCGAGGGCAAAACGCCACAGGCATGGAACAGAGGTGTGGTGATACTTTTCTTTAAGAAGGGTGATAATGCCCTACTTAAGAATTATAGGCCCATCTCACTTCTGAGCCATGTCTACAAGCTGTTTTCAAGAGTCATCACGAACCGTCTAGCGCGCAGGTTTGACGACTTCCAGCCTCCCGAACAAGCCGGATTCCGTAAAGGCTTTAGCACCGTAGACCACATACATACGCTGCGGCAGGTTATACAGAAGACCGAAGAGTATAACCTGCCTCTCTGTTTAGCGTTTGTGGACTAAGAAAAAGCCTTCGATTCGGTCGAAACCTGGGCTGTACTGCAGTCTCTTCAACGGTGCCAGATCGACTATCGGTACATCGAGGTGTTAAAGTGTCTGTACGAAAACGCCACTATGTCAGTCCGACTCCAGGATCGGACCTCGAAACCTATCCTTCTGCAGCGTGGGGTGAGACAGGGAGACGTTATTTCTCCGAAACTGTTCACCGCTGCACTGGAGGATGTCTTCAAGGTTCTGGACTGGAAAGGGGCTGGCATCAACATCAATGGCGAGTACATCACTCACCTTCGATTTGCCGATGATATAGTTGTCATGGCTGAGACTATGGAGGGCCTCAGTACAATGCTCGATGACCTCAGTAGAGCTTCCGAAAGAGTGGGTCTCAGGATGAACATGGACAAGACAAAGGTCATGTCCAATGCTCGTGTGATACCCACTCCAGTGAAGATCGGAGGCGCTACACTCGAAGTTGTGGACGAATATGTGTACTTAGGACAGACTGTCCAGTTAGGTAGGTCCAACTTCGAGAAAGAGGTCAATCGACGAATCCGACTCGGCTGGGCAGCGTTCGGGAAGCTACGCAATATCTTCTCGTCCCACATTCCGCAGTGTCTCAAGACGAAAGTCTTTGACCAGTGTGTGTTGCCAGTGATGACTTATGGAACCGAAACGTGGTCGCTCACAATGGGCCTTATTAGAAGGCTGAAAGTCACCCAAAGGGCGATGGAGAGGGCTATGCTTGGAGTTTCCCTACGCGATCGAATCAGAAATGAAGAGATCCGTAGGAGAACCAAGGTAACCGATATAGCCCGAAGAATTGCTAAACTAAAGTGGCAGTGGGCAGGGCACATTGCTCGCAGAACAGATGGCCGATGGGGCCGAAAGGTTCTGGAGTGGCGACCGCGTACCGGAAGACGTAGAGTTGGAAGGCCTCCAACAAGGTGGACCGATGACCTTGTGAAGGCCGCAGGAATCCGCTGGATGCGGGAAGCACAAAACCGGTCGAAGTGGCGGAGCTTGGGGGAGGCCTATGTCCAGCAGTGGACGTCTTTCGGCTGAAATGATGATATATAATTATATAATATAATATATAATATATATAATCCACACTAATATTATAAATGCGAAAGTAACTCTGTCTGTCTGTCTGTCGGTCTGTCTGTCTATCTGTCTCGCTTTCCTGCTAAGACTACTGAACCGATTGAAATGAAATTTGGTAAACAGATAGTTTAGAGCCTGAGAAAGGACATAGGCTACTTTTTATCCCGGTAGTACGTTCCCGCGGGATAATTTCCGACCTCCACGCGGGCGAAGCTGCTGGCAAAAGCTAGTATTGAATAATACTGACACTACCATTCCTCAAACGCCGTCCTTCGAAAAGAACGCAATATTCTTTTCCTCTCAAATCGGCGGTCGCGTGGAAGTTTTCTGAATCCATCTAAATCATTGTAAGGTTTCTCGGTAATATTCAACTCCTACGCAAGTTTGAGCCAACAATGGCGGCCCACTGAGCCAGTTTTTTCAATGAGCGAAGTTTTTTCCATCAATCACCCCTTTCAAAGTTAAATTAGTCCGCCTCACTAAGTGTCGAACTATTAACTATGGGGCTGCCAGCTCCTAAGCTCTGTTATCTATGGCGATACGTTGCCGTCTTTATCTAGATTAACGATAATCCAATAGGAGTGGAAGTTATTTTGATGGTCGGAATTTGAATCTGGAACTGCATCTTTGAAAGCCTCTTCTGCCAAAGGATACTAAAACAAACTCTTTGACAGGTACCAGCAGTAATGTACAGGGTTTAAAGGTGAACTGTCAGCTTACCTATAGGAATGCTAATTTAGTTAGTCGCTTCGTTCTGACTGAAAGCGGATTCTTGTGAGTCTCACAGGAATATGTTGGCGGTATTTATTAGAGTTGGTGTCTAAAGTCAGGATAAACATAGTTTTGACCTTTTGACCTTTGACAGTAGAATGTAGATGCAATTACAGACATCGTAGCAAGAAGTGTTTGATTTGTGCCCTAAGTACCAGTCAGTAAGTTTGCAAAGATTTAATAAGCACAAATGATTCAAATTCAAATTCAAAATTCAAATTCTTTATTGCTTACTATGTGTATATAAATAAAGTTCTTAACGAGGATATCAGTTCTTAGAACATAGTGGCCCTGTTAGGGCATTGCAATTTCATCATGCATATATGCTTATAATTTTAACAGTAACAGTTGAACATGCATTATTTACATTAATTAATTAAATAGAAAAAAGTTATAAATATTAAATTTCATATAGGTCATGAGTACTTACACATACTTAAGTAGGTACCAAATTAAATAATATTAGAGACAGCTCTGGCTGTCCTCAATAAAACTGAAGTACAGAGAGGTCACGACTATCCAAGTAAGTACCCAAAGTCGTGGGCAGTTACGATAAACCAGAGGGGTAGTTGCGGAACATTTTATCAATAGCAATTGGTTTAATATTCATAGTTAAACAACATTCATTGCGTTATTTACGTTGCTGAGCCCCAATTTATTCGAACAAATGACGCAATGGTTTAGAAATAATCTTCAATCCCATTCAGATTCTGATAAATTGTGCGTTTCGCAATTAGGGTGCAGGTCGAAAAGTGATTCGTAACAGTTCCGTATTCCGTCTAACATTTACCATTTAGAACGTTTAGCAGCCGCGAAGGATGTATACCAACTCAACCCCATGCCCTTGAAAGCCTATCACCGCCATAATTACTAACTACCGACGATTTTCCACTACACCCAGCGAAGCATGCGAGTCAATGACCTACTCTGACAACACTTTCATTTCACCTCTTATACACTGCCGACCACATTCGCATGACGAACTACCAGCCTCGTACACCCCCGTCAACAGACGTGAAACATTGTGATGTTTCAATTATAAGAGGGGGGGATCGCAGTGGGGAGGTGCGTTGACATTCTTTTGCGCCCGCACATTGGTAAGCGGTCGTCGTTCATCGCGAGGCTGTTTTTTGACATTGACAATGCACTGATAAAAAGGTTTATTGTATTTTTATGGTGGCTGAAGGTTAGTCGTGCACGCGTGTGCAATAATATTGCAACGCGGTATGTGGGAAATGTACCTAATGATAATTTTAATGCATTTTTAACACGTTTTTATTAGCTTCACCTGCATGTTTGTCACTGACTCCTTTGGACTCGATTTTGACCCACTTCAAACGGTCAGATTTCATTTAAACTTTGTAGACTTATCGAGGACCGATGGCAATACAATAATTCATAAATTCGTGCCATTATCCTTGCCACTACACTACCTTGAACACTACGCTGACATCATCATCTGTGTAGCCTCATCCCAACTATGTTGGGATTGGCTACCAGTCTAACCGGATGCAGCTGAGTACCAGTATTGTAGATGGAGCGACTGCCTGACTACGCTGACATACGTCACAAAATTCGAAACACCCTAAAATTTGAAAATACCTAAATAATAGTTTAAATAATGGAAAAAAAGCGTGGCGTGCTTTTTGAGGTATTTTTTAATTGTTTTCTAGCACTCCACGCTTTTTTTCCATTATTTTCTACTTTTTGCTTTGGTTTTCTATGGAAGCGTGTTTTTAGGGTTCCGTTGCCAAATGGCAAAAAACGGAACCCTTATAGATTCGTCATGTCTGTCTGTCTGTCCGTCCGTATGTCACAGCCACTTTTCTCCGAAACTATAAGAGCTACGCTGTTGAAACTTGGTAAGTAGATGTATTGTGTGAACCGCATTAAGATTTTCACACTAAAATAGAAAAAAAAACAATAAATTTTGGGGTTCCCCATACTTAGAACTGAAACTCAAAAAATATTTTTTCATCAAACCCATACGTGTGGGGTATCTATAAATAGGTCTTCAAAAATGGTATTGAGGTTTCTACTATCATTTTTCTCTAAACTGAATAGTTTGCGCGAGAGACACTTCCAAAGTGGTAAAATGTGTGTGTGTGTGTGTGTGTGTGTGTCCCCGTAACTTCTAAAATAAGAGAATGATAAAACTAAAAAAAAATATATGATGTACACAAACATGTAAACTTCCACCTAAAATTGGTTTGAACGAGATCCAGTAAGTAGTTTTTTTTTAATACGTCATAAATCGTAAACCGCAATTTACCTTTCATTCAATCAACTTAAATACAATAAAAATTTAAAAAAAAAAACATTTAATTTCATAAACATAAACCTTATGCATAAACCGAGGATACCTACAGGTTTGTGCGGAACCCTCGGTGCGCGAGTCCGACTCGCACTTGGCCGGGTTTTTTTTTTGATGTTATGTGTTAAAATATTTTTAACGATCAAGTCAAAGATAAACCAAGACCAAGACTGAGAGACCGAGTCTAAAATACATCTTCCTGACCACTGACATTACCACCCAGGAGTCAAATAATGTATGGATATGGCCTACTACGCTTGTATGCTGTTTGTCTGTTTTAAGTTGAAGACATTCATGCAGAATACAACAACAAAATGACACAAGAATAAATTCACTTAATAAGATAACTCTCTCGAAACTTCTCCAGACAATTGTCTTCAAAACAGGCCGACACCCATCCATAATAAGTGACAGCTCATCATTAAAAGTCTGTCACCAATTACCAATATTATTGGGCGCACGCTATTGGCTGCGCGGCGACGTAATCGCGTGCGCATGTAATCACAACTTTTCAATTAATCGCCGCCAACACGCTTCCTGTTATGTAAAACTTTCATGAAACAAACCAATTGAATTCTGTAAAGAAACAGTTAATGGCTGAAAAAATACCGAGATTTTTATTGTGACGACGAAGTGAAAGTAAGTTTGAACGGCGGAAAACTTTTGGTAGTAGAATGCTTTTGTCTCTGAAATATTCGCATGGAGATATGATTGTCTAGGATAAAAGTAAACATTTAATTAGAAAATCATAGCTGGACTTTGAACCCTAAATTAAAATGATTTAAAAAGTAAATCGTGTTGTGCTTCAGTTTTTGCGAGTATGATCTTGAATATCTACTTAATCATAAGATGAAAAACAATATTGAGGTAGTCAAGACTAAAAAACCAAAGAGGATCTTACCAAGCCAAATAACCGACATTGGCGTAGGTATTTTATCCCTAACACCTTGTTTGTGGCATTATTTACCGCCTTCAATCGTTTTGGAAGTTTCTTGGAAACTTTCCAGATCAAGCACCTAACATAACAACTTACAACTCATTGGGTAAACTCAAATTGGCAAGTAAACCCACAAACTGGACTATCCTACAGCCGGGTACAATCAACTGAGTCAGCACTGGCACTGGAACCATAAAAACCGCCCTTAAAGCTACGAAATAAAGGCGCTGTCCATGTTAAATTGTTACCATGAAGGTGCTGTGGACTGTACCACTTGGCCTAGCGGTTATATTATACAAGTTCAAGGCGAATGCTTGCCAAACTGGTTTTATTATCCCTCCTTTCACTCGTGCGAAGAAAGAGCGAGACGCCACATGTTTAGATACCACTTTAGAATGTTTTGAAGTACCTCGTAGTAATTTGATGTAAAATCTTCAGTATCTTGGACCGGTCCGTATCTGTATGAAGTTGGTGGAAATTAATTGGCCAGATAGACTAACATTCAATGAAGCTGCCAAGTTGAGACAGCAAATGTCAGTATTCGACCCTAAATAACTTCAATGCTATTGAATGATACTTCTGTCTTCTAAAGTAGCCGGGTAATTGCGTAAAACACTTACAGTAGCAATGACTTTTATTTTGACAGTCCAATCACATTCATTGCGAACACACACAATTTTTTCGAACATATCAACCAATGAATTAGCAATAATACAAAATAAAATAATAAAATTGTTTATTTCTCACCATTACAAATTACAGTTAAGAAGGTACATGAAAATTATTACAATTCTTTTTTTGTTATGGTTATAATAAGGTGCACAAAGTATTGACCCTACCCCCTGAACTAGGCGAGAACCTGTATCTAAGGGGATAGCGTTCAGCTATTATCAATATCCTTCAAAATGATTCAGATTACATGTGTTACGTAATCAGTGTACAGATTTGAGGTGAGCCATATTAAGGTCCAAAAAATAATAATAGAGAGTAGTAAAGAGGCAGCTCCAATATAACATAACAATGAGGTGGTAATCCTAGTAGGCTTTTCCCAAGTATAGGACATGTATGTTTCATTCAGCTATCCATGAGCATGAGCACGAGGTTGAGCATGAGGTTCTGGGTTCGATTCCCAGGTCAGGCAGTGTTATTGGGTTTTTCCATCTGGAATTTCTTAGTAGCAGCCCGGAGTCCGAATTTGTGCCCATGGCAATAGGCTCGCCCCCTATTACATGGGACTTAAACATAACTGGCGAAATGTGAGTGTACTAAAGGTGGAAGGTCTGCCTAACCCTCTGGGGAAGGAATGGGAAGCCGTCACCTCCTTCTGCGAAGCAGTAATGCTCGCGAAGGAGGAGGCGGGGCGCGTGAGGGAGTGGCAGTCTCTGCACCCTCACGTCCCTAGCCGCCGCAGGAGGAGACGCCCCGGGCGTCGGGAGTCCATAGCGGACTCCCGGCCACCGTAGGCGCGAGCTTGCGGGTGGCGAGCAATGGGTAGCTCGCCGCCCGGTAAGGACCAAGCTCGGGTCGACGGCGCGTAGTGTTCCACGCGCGCCTCAAAGAGATGTCAGCAGCGCTGAAGGGGTCTTCTAGGACCGATGCCTGCCGGGGTCGTGTGATTGTTCGAAAGAGATACCGGGACCCTGGCACATGGGCAACTAAAGGAACACGGGTGGGTTTTAGTCAGTAAAGGTCTGACACGCCCTCCCGCTCCGCCCAGAGCGGGAGAAGTCATTTGATGATTTCCCATCCTGAAAAAAAAAAAAAAAACCCTCTGGGGAAACAAGGCGAAATGTTATGTTATGTTTATTTATCCATTTCTGTCTACTAATTAACTACCCGCAAGAGGTGCAAGTAAATGGATTGCAAAGCAGGATGTGTAGTCTCTAGTTGTTTTGAGAAACAGGCGAGTATAGAATTATCGCAATGAAAATGATTCCCGCACCCTAATTGCTTAAAACACTATCGATCAAAATCTGATCATTGAGGAATATCGCTAATTCATGGCTTCATAATGTTCGAAAAATTTGTTTACTTAATAACGTAAATAACCCAATGAGGTTTGTTGAACTGTGAAAATGGAGGCCATTCTTATTATATTATATTATTACCCCGCTGATTTCCCGAATTTTGTTTATTCTGGATTGAAAGAACAGAAGATATCACAGTAGCAAGTGAAGTGACTGTAAGGTTGATAGCATCAAAGAGATGTCAGGAATACTGAAGGGGTCTGCTAGGACCGATGCCTGCCAGGGTCGCGAGATCTGTTCGAAAGAGTTACCGTGGCCCTGGCATATGGGCAACTGAAGGAACACGGGTGGGTTTTAGTCAATAAAAGTCTGACACGCCCTCCCGCTCCGCCCAGAGCGGAAGACGTCATTTGATGATATCCCACCCACAAAAAAAAAAGGTTGTTAGCATTGGCACAAATATCATCTATGTAGGTATAAGAACTCCCAAGACAATAAATGAAAAAAGCTGTCAAAGTATTTTCCTCTTATGTGCAGTAGCTGACTTTAAAGAGTAAAGTTCAATAAATAAATAAAATAAGTAGCTATACGGACCGTTTGCTAAACCATGTTGATTTTAACAATAACACGCCAGTTCTTTTGAATTCGTCTGTGGGGAAGATCCAATCCCAGCTTCAGGTAAAAACACGTGCTATTGTCATGTGACAATACAATCAAAAACACTTCAAATAAATTTAAAAGTCTAACAAAGCAGATAAAAAACCATCTTAACACCTAAGTTTCTACTTTCTTAGCTCAATTGGGAAGTCTGAAATCGCCAAATTTCTCAGTGAATCTGTGAAGCTCTAGAGGAGTTGTTGAACTCCTAAAAAAGCGATTACGTTCGCTGGTGAGCGCAATGGGCGCGGGAGAAAGTGCCTCCGTTCGTGTCTATTGTAATTTCGACCGCTTTTTCATAAAAACGCTCATCGAGGTAAAAGTTTTTGAAGTTATTTTTTAATTTCGCTATCTCTGCGAGAAACGATTTTGTTTGTTCGGTCTCAAATATGCTTCAATTGTTGCTTTTATCTTGGTCTCGGTAGTTATTTTTATTTCTGGGATTATGAAATACACCTTAAAACGGACAGTTCTTGTTTCTTTAGAATATTTACCCGTTGCTCATGAGTGTCTCCGATTTGTCTCCCCTTCTGCACAATTTGATACACTAATCGAAAGTGTTCATATAATTTTTCCAATAGATAAAAAAAGCTGATACAAAAATGTTTGATCCCAAAACAGGCTTCTGCGCAAACTCTTTGAACCATGAACTTTTTATTACAAAGCCTACTTTTACCAAGTGAGAGGTATCAGGCGGCGACCGTGAAATCAATTAACGCAAAAAAAGCAAAAAAGAATCAATTGTAAATAAAAAGAAATACTAACCACGTAACCCAAATTCGCCGGATTGCGGTCAGCCACACAACAATGCAACTCTCAATTGTTAAATGCAATTCTGTACTCTACAACTATTGAATTAAGCAACATATTCGTTTGTGCCAATTCCAATTGCGTCTCATATGATATTTCAGACGCATCAGCGTTTTGGAGACTAAACATGTTGCATTCAGACGGAATAGGGCTTTATTTGTTTAGTGGTAGGGCATGATATTGTGTGTGATGCTGCCCCATTGGGTCGTACTACCGGAAGTGACTTATTGAGCGGACAACACGTCGTCGCGCGTCGCGACGAAGCGTCTTCCGGTGGTCAATGTCGTCGACTGTGGATTACTCGAGTGGTGCGGGACTCACGTTTGAGTGGCGACGTCATCCCGCCACGGAACGAGGAGATACAGAAGTATCACACATAAACTTGGCCTGTTGGAACTATTGACTATGATGAACCCAAATGTCACTGGTTCAACGGTGGGGTGACAGAGAATTGAGTTTGCGTATAATAAATGGATTGCGAACCACGAAATCTTCCCAGTAGTAATCCTTTTCAAGAGAGGGTAATGTGAAATGCAAAAGGCTGAAGAAGTAACATATCGGGTGATTATGAGTGTAAGCTTCAACGGTAGAATGACCTACTACAGGCACAGTGTAGTGCTATTCCAAAAGGTACCTTTTTAGGCAGATTACATCTAATGGATTTAAACGTCGTATACAGGTTGTATACGACGTTTAAATCCATTAGATGTAATCTTGACTTTTTTCCATGCATGATTTCTCTTAGAACTTCTGTGTTTTCTATTGCTGGTCATGACAATAGTGAGTACATTGTACGGACTATCTCAGTAGTGGCTGTGGCCCATCAGATTTAATTTGTGGGTTTATTCGCTTGGAGGCGCGACTGAATCTGATTTGCTAGGCACGTCTTGTTTGCCAAACGTCTATGTGTCATTGTACAGATCTTTTTGGCTCTTTTAATGACACTGCAGGCATGAATTTAAATGTTTAAACAAAGGTTACTTATTTGGACAGACCTGTAATTCAGTGAAATATTACCCGGTTTAAAACCTGGTAGGTACTTAAATTCCGGTATAAAATGAGATGGAAATAAAACTCACATATAATAATATACTAAACACAACTAACCTTTCCAAAACTTGTAAGACACGATAGAATAATATGCAAGTATTATTTTGTCTATCTATCTATAAAATCGGTACAATAAAGTAAAAGTACCAAATGGAACACGTATTTTTTTCTCGAAACACCAAAATTTTGACATTACCTGAACCAGTTTAACAACGATAGCCCAAAAACGTACATAAAGGAGCAAAACAGCTTGAAAAGTAGGCCCCTAAAACAAATGGCCAATTTGGCCGTGACGTCACCCTTGAGGTCATTAACCCGTATCACAGAGACGACCTCAACAGAACATAGATCTGACCCTGTCAGCATAATGTCAAAATGACACTAAAATTGTACACCACTTTTCAATGAACGGTAGATCTATTTCGATTACACTTTGATTGCGCATTTGACATTTGGCTCATGGAAAAATAACTTTTGGCTATTATAGGGACGCAAAAGGTCGGTAATTTTGAGGTTAGAGGGTACAATCGTGTTCGCATTAGCTGGTATTTTGACATTCTATCGTACTTCAACTTCAAGTATACTTTTCGATACATTGATTTTGGTAAGTACACAGTTAACGTGACGCTCAAAAACAATTATGCATAACAAAAAAAAAATAAAGACGCTAATAGTCATACTATTAACATAGTCTCACTTGAAGACGTAGGTATCTTGAACACTTCAAACAAAAACTTTTTATTCGTCTTTCAATACATTATCTGCAACGAGGATACTATGAGGTAAACTTCTCGCAAAATCTATAGCCTTCTAGAACCCTAAATTCTTAACTTCCTTATTTGTTTAAGATCTCCAACAGCAGTTTAACATAATACAAATCACAGTCAGTCAAAGTTATTTTATTACACTAATGACTATGATTGAAAAAATCTCTGTTTCCTCTTCAATCAAATTAATAAAATATTAGTTGACCGTAAATAAACGCGGTGCAGTGGAAAAGATTTCAAAGAGCGCGCCTTAACTTTTTATCTAAGTATTTTATTTCGTTTTGAAAAGTATTTTCTGCTGAAATTATTGCAATAACATGATCTATTTATTGGTTACAAAAAAAAACAACATTAGGTATTTTACTTGTAATTAAAATTAAAAAGATTGACCGTGATGGACTTTTTAAAGAGAGTTATTCCGACCTCTAATTCTTAAGTTATGTTCACAATTGGTGATAAGATAAATTTACCCTACTAACCTAACTTAGTTTGGAAGAAGAATTCTTCCGTTTTGATAAGGAGTGATAACACTATACCGACCAAACTTTGAGTCGAAATAATTTTTAGATCATCTTGTTTGTAAATACTAAAATAATCAATGCTTCATTAACTAAAATATATCACAATACCGCGGATAGCATACATTTTGGGGCTTTGAACAGTTATTTAATATTCACAAAAGATGGCGGACAAAAAACGCGGCAGTTCAACGAACACAAGTCAGCCGCCATTCATTCCACGATCACGTACCATAGACCATTGTCTATGGCTTTTGTGATGCAAACACACCGTTGTTTAGTACGGCCAACATCGCTAATTATAGAAACTTTAAGCCTGTTACATGGGGTAGGCAGAATTGTGTATAGACGCTCTTCCTTAAAACTGCGACAGAATTACGCGTCTTAATTTTTAAGAGGATCTAGTTACGTACTGTTTTATTTAGTTAATAGCCATCAAAATGTTACCTTATTATTTGAAGTGGAATAGTAGGTAACCGAGGTACCTACGTTGCCCGTCTAAATAATAAATGCCAAGGTACTGTTGTTTCAATGTAAAACTGTAGAACAAATTGCATTTTGATAAGTGGAATCTAATATGTAGGTACCTCTCTACTTTTACTTCAAGATTGAAGTAACCTGCTCTAATTGAAATAATTAAACTTGTTATTTAAATTAGTTGTTTATTTTTCAAAGATATCTCTGACTACCCGACGGCTTAGGTATTTTTAAAACGAATACATTGTCTAAGTGGCTTCGTCTCCATGCAGATAAATTGGATTCGTTTTATTTTATTAAATTAATTAAAACCTGTTATTATTTCTATAAAATAGAATAAAACCGCTTTATGTTTCCAAAGACAACGGTTCCGATAAAAGTTGCTAAGTAGGTTGCCTATCACGACAAAATATCTCCGACATTTTACCGTTACCTACGAATCTTGCTATTAATATACAGTTTTTCATCCAAAGATTCGTGTGCAAATTATATTTGCGCGGTAGTTTTGAAAATTATAGAACAAATATCCGTATCAAATAGGCCGTAAAGATTTGAAAAAGTTTGTAAAAGTCGCGTTCTAAATTCAAACTAAGTCGATATGCTATACAGTGTGTTTTATTTTTGCAAGTAAAGTGTGTTTATATTATTTCTGTAAGTAATTTTATAAATTCTGACCTGATAAGTGCCTCGTGTCGATCTGTGCTGCGGCTGCAACAGCCAGCAACAGGAGGCAGAACGCCTCCCAGGCGCTCCGCATCTTCACTTCACCTCAAACCACATCAACACTATACAAACACTCACAATAATATCAATAAAAATTGGGCACTCGCGTTATTATTTTATGTTAGTTTAGTAGGACGTGAAGAAAGTTTAGTTCGGGTTGGAAAGTTTTGGTGACGTGTCGTTGCGCACCTCGCGACGACAGACGTGGACTCGATGCGGGTGCGGACTGGCGACTGAAGCCGCCGGCCGGCTCCACTCGCTCTACACAGGGTGGCAAGCTCCGCGACACTAAATTGCACATAAAAAGGTGTATTTTTCACGCGAGTTTGCGTAAATATTGCGTTTTTGACTTTGCATTGTTATATCGGGTTTGCTCAAAAGTTGCATAGAGGTTATTGGTAAAGAATTAAGCAGTTGCATTAGGCGGCTACACACTTGTTTAAGTTATGAAACTGTTGACTTATTTGTGCCAATCTAATATATACTTACTTAGAACAAATAAATAAAATAAGTTGGGTTTGCCCTTAAAATATGTTTTACTTTCTACGCATGATGTATCAAGATGTACATTATTCTATTTAAAACTTTCGTAAATCCCTTAATTATTAATATAAAATCATTCTCATACAGTAAGTGTAATGGAAACTAAAAAGAAAATCTATCCCATACACAAACCATATCACCACTATCAATAAGCACAAAAAGAATCACCCGCTACAAAACTCCCCAAGTCGCGCGACTATTTTCTAAGCTAGCAAGCCCACGACTCGCACAGGTGGTCGCAGGCTCGCAGGGATGCAGGTAGGCGGTAGCGGGTAAACAGACTACACTGCCGACTGCCCCGAGCCCTAGAGCGTAGCCCTCAGGAGATCTACACCTAGGGTTTTCATTTCGAGATTCGAAAAATCCTGACAACTGGCCGGACATTTGCAAAAATAATGTCAATCTATAATTTTTATAACAGGTACTTACTCATTTAATTTGGTTGTAAAAAAATATGGCCAAATCTTCGAACAAAAGACATGGCTGGGAGGGAAGCCACAAACAGAAAACTCTAGGACACATTAAGTGTTTTTACACTGGCAGGATCGGTGAGGCATCTGCAGTAGTGCACCGGCAACTTCAAAGCGTCCGTTCGGCAGCCAAAGATAGTATTATCTATATATTAATACGTGAAGCGAAAACTTTGGATCCCTTTTTACGAAAATTGGGCGGACGGAGGAGTATGAAATTTCGCACACTTATAGTTTATACAGAGAAGAAGTGACGAATGCTAATATTTTTTTTAAATTATGCGTAAAAATATATTATTTTCAATAAATAACACGTTACACACACTACTATTCATTACCGTGTATTTAATACGCACATGTATCGATATTCTTTGGTTTATGGTCCAAACGCCAATATCTGTCTTTATTTTGTGTCTTTAGTCTTATAGTTAGGGAGCTGGCGAGCATTTCGGTAAATGATTTACACACGTTTCACGTCGAGGTGGATTGCAGTTTAAATCATTACGAATCGATTTGGACCAATCATTTAAGGTCCTATGTCACTGCGTTTTCGCGTTACAGCGGATTGAAGTTGTTTAAAAAAATCGGGGTATTAAATCATTTGCACATGTATGCCTCTAGAGTTCATGGTCACAATCATCTTGGAAATGAAGAAAATCGAAGAGGCAGACATTCAGAACTCTGCATTATCATGGGACGGAATTGTAAAAATGTTAAAAAAAAGCTCTACTAAGTCATTTGCACGCAGTTCTCATTGCGCCCATTCGATTCACTATGACTCTGTGGATTCGAAAAAACATGTGGCAGACTCTTTGCTCACTGATTTTCAGCTGTATAACTGTTTGAAATTCACGGAATCAAGGGACAGCGGGTATTACGTGGGATTATTGTTATTATTTATAGTTTATTCTTATAATATATTATCCTCTAAACTCACGGTAACGATTAAACTTCTGGAGCTGAAATCTATGCAATAATTTTTTTTCTCAATGCCAACCAGAAACGAAATGCGCTTGGAATTTTAATTAGAAAGTATTTTTTTTATTTGCATGCTTGATTGTAATCTGAATAGGATTAGGATCTGGATATGAACAGTCTTTAACTTTTTTAATCACGTTTTATCTGAGTAAAATACGTAGATTTTGAACCAAGACGTGTGAAAGTGCCTGAGAGCGAGAGAGAGGAAAAGCGTGCAAAATAAAAGGGGAGGCTGTATATAGATATACGCTCTATACATTTAGTTTCACAATACGGAAAAGGTCGGAACTGAGTTATACCGTTCTCACTCATATTCCGAAATAAAAGAGAGACACCACGAAAGGAACTATGAGGATATTTTATACTTGCTTGGTTTGGCGCGAGCATCGAGTTGAAAAAAAAAAAAACAAATGGTCTGCCTTTGGAATATCAGAGGCCTGATGAACGTCTGCCTCATCGATTTTCTTGGTTTTTATAAGGAATTCGAACATCAGTCCAAGAAGTAGACGTGTGCGCATAATATAGCACACCTTTTCTTTACATTTTTGGAGCACTGTTAGACAACGCAGAGGCAACATGTTGGAAAACTATTTTTCCGTGGTTCTTCTCATTGTTTTTAATCGAACAATTCAAATTTGCCAAGTGTGCACTTCATATAGAGTTTTTTTAATCATAAAAATAAATGTAAAAAATTAATACTACAAAAGTCAGAGCCCTGGATGTCTCCCTTTTCGATTCTTTCTGTTTCCAGGATGACTGTGATCATCAGCCCTAGAGGCAGACGTGTGCGCATAATATAGCACACCTTTTTTTTAAGCATTGTTGAAACGCTGTAAATTTACAACGCAGCGCCACCATGGTGGCAGACGAGATACTTGATGTTTCTTAGGTATAATTATCACTTGATAACGTTTGTTTTGTGTGCTGATCATATCGAAATTTTGCTCGCCAGCTCCCTAACTATTACTGAATGTCAAGTCAAGTGTCAAGTATAACCATAGGTAATAAATTAATTTTATAGATAGATTATATAACCTATTTCATTTTTTAAATCTATGATAATTTCGAGAATATTTGTTTTGTTTGTCTATAGCAAGGAACTTAAATCCAACCTGGAATGCGCACAGGCTGCCAATACGCGGTCCAAGCGAGATAGCCTTGGTCTTTAGTGTTACTGAATGTCAACAATAACCATATTTTTTTAAATATTTATTATTATATATGTTTTTTTCATGTAATAATGTATTTCTATTCAAATGAAGTACGGTCGAATTTCGACCAATGGGCGATCACTAGTTTTTTTAAATTATTTTTATGGAACTTTCCATTCATACATTTTGCCTCTTCTTACCCTTGCGGGCAGGTTGCAAGCAGCAGTATTGAGACAGGCAGTGGATAAACTCCCATTGAATGATGTATGAAATATAAATAAGTATTATATTTACGCAATTTAAAATTTGTTGCGAGGAAAATTTACTAAAATTTAACCGCTATTGGTGGCTCTTGAACAATTTTTTTTTTCATCTTATTAACGTATGAAAAATGTTTGCCATCCCTGCTCTAAATCAACGGGCTTCCCGTGCCCATCATGGCCCATGCTTAGGTAGCATTGTTAAGATAACAAGGGCGATCATAAACCTTTATAGCTGTTTATAGTTTCTATGAAAAACAAAAGACGCGTGTCTTTGATTGCTTCAGGTGAGATATGAGTGGTACACATTGCCGACTGTCTGTGGACTGTGTTTGTGTCTCCGTAAGATAACACAACAGGGATGCTGAACATTTTAATCCCGACTGTCGACGTTTTATTTGGGTCGTTCGCGAAGCTACTACTATAAATTAAACGAACCATAATAAAATTACTTAAGTGTTGTTTTTATGTCCATTTTAGTTAACTTCTTATAATATTATACTAGCATCTGCCCGTCTGGTCCGTGTTGTGTTGGATGTAAAAATAGCACCATCTCATTTCTTCCAGTGGGTTTCGTAGGCGACTAAGGGACCTACTAGAGAATGGGTAGCAGTGTTCTCTATGCATATTACCACCATACTGCGATCACCAACCCGCCTGCCAAGCGTGGCGATTATGGAAAACCCCTCCAAATTGAGGGAGGCCTGTGTCCAGCAGTGGACGTGTGTCGGCTGACATGATGATGATGATGAGCCTCTGCCTGCGACTTCGTCCGAGTGATATTGCTTGTTCCCCGTCGTATCACATCGCCTGCCCTCGCTCTTATTTCGTTTTCCGACTCTTTTTATTTTTGCTTGACTCCTAAGGGCGTTCTAGCGTGATGATATAGGCCTTCCACAAAAAATCGGGGTATCAATAGCAAAAACGATTATTTATTTTCTATTTTTTTAGGGTGTTTCGAATTTTGAGATTCTATTTTATTTTTCTCTATGGCAATGGTGCCGATGTCGACAATTCTGCCAATGTCAGATGGCGAAGGGAAAAAGTAAAAATATAAATTAAGTAAATACTAAACTCAGTACTAGTTGCTAAAACTTGAATTTAATGTGAACTTGTTGTTAGTACACTGAAACAAACAAATAAAAGTATTAATTATATGATTAAATATGTACATACATGAACACAGACTACACAAAAAAAAAACCCTCATAATTTGATGTCATTTACACGGATAAAAAACATCAAAGCTCCAAGTAGCTTTGGGGAAGAATGTGTTAGTAGGGATGGAAAGTTAGTTGGGACAGGGATCTTTAATTTAGGAAGATGACTATACAAGTCGTGGGCTGGGTTATTTCTGGAACAGTTAAAAAAGATGTGCTCCAAAGTACCTTCGTCCAACCCACATTCACAGAGCGATGTGTCTCTGACCTGGATTTTATGTAGAAAAACCGGAGAACAACAGTGGCTTAGACGAAGTCGGCAAAGAATAGTTATCACCTTCTTGGATATTTTTTTAAAAGGGAAGAACCAAGGCTTGGGTGTAACATTAGGCTGTATTGCGTGATAAAACGCACCTTTTCGTTTACTTGAATGTTGCCACTGCTCCTGCCATGAGGTTAGTAAGCACTTTTTGGGAAGACTCAGCAGATCGTAGCCCTGACATTGAAAATGTTTAAGGTCAACGTCTTGTGACGTTACAGCATCCTTTGCGAGGGCATCAACATATTCGTTTTCTCTAATGCCACAATGACTTGGAATCCAAACCAAATGTACGGTTTTGTGATTCTTGGCACAAGAGAAAAGAGACTTTTTTATTTGAAGCAGAATTGGACTGCGCAGTTTACTCTTGAAAGGATTCTGCTCCAAAGCTTGCAAACGACTAAGTGAGTCTGTAAAGATGACACCAAAACTTATGCTATGGCCTCTATAAATAGACACGCTTCCAATATGGTGACACATTCGCCCATAAACACCGATGATTGAACAGGGCATCTGAATTTTAAAACAATTTTGGAGTTTTGGTAGTAAACTGCAGCACCAGTGCAACTTGTATCAGCAAATTTAGATGCGTCCGTGAAAAATCTTTCAAAGTTGTTCCATCGTTCACCAACCGCAGCATTGAAAATAGAGTCCGCCGAAGGAGAATTTTTGGAGATGCCAATATTGTAAAAGATATCCGGTGTAAAACATAGAATTTCATATGCAAAACTGAAAATAGGGAGTTTCGGGAACTGAGTAATAGGTGAATCTAAATTTTTATAGTAACGGAAGGATTTTAAAAACAAAGGAATTTCTTTATGGTTCTAATAATTGGAACTTCGACATAGGACTTCCAAGTTATCTACTTTTTGTACAAGAGGGTGGGAGGATTTGGTTATGACTCTAGCCCAAAACCTCGATGCTAGGTATTGCCTTCTCAAAGCCAACGGAGGTTCTGTACACTCTACTTGCAATGCGTTAATTGGTGAAGACCTCATACATCCCGAAATGATCCGTAGACACTTAGCCTGAATTCTATCCAACCTTGCCAAGGCACCTTTGTTGCAGGGAATTAAAAGAAAAGATCCGTAATCTAACACACTTCGGATTAAGGCGTTGTATACCAGTTTCATGGTGCAGGGATGAGCACCCCACCATACCCCAGCAAGCGCTTTTAAAATGGGAACAGCTCTCTCGCATCTATTCACTAGGTAATGTAAGTGATGTAGGCCACTCAATTTAGAGTCTAAAAACACGCCTAAAAATTTTACTTTTGTGGAGACTGGTATACAATGACCTTGGATGCTCACTGAAATGTGGGGAATCAGCCTCCTGCGGGAAAACACAACTACAGCACTTTTCGGGGCAGATAAACTCAGACCGTGGGAATTTAGCCATTGGTTTAGAGAGTCCAGGGAGACACAAAGTGATGGTGCAGCGTCACTTAATGAATTGCTGGTAACGTATAAAGCCAAGTCGTCGGCATACTGAAGAATTTGACAATCGTTATTAAGGCATGAACCGATGTCAGCTGTATATAAATTATACGCTAATAAGGAGCTGAGGACAGAGCCTTGCGGAAGACCCTACCATGTCATCCTGATGTCAAATTCCTCCCCCGGAACCCTCAAAATGCATTGAACTATTCAAAATCAAAATCAAAAGTCATTTATTCAAACTAGGCTGAGAGTCAGCACTTTTTGAACGTCAAAGTTACACAAGACAGTCCCCCCAAAACGCCCACCCTTCGACACTTCTTAGTGCTGTAGCTGGGAAGAAGAAGTGGCGGAACAAACTCCCCAGCAGCACAGCTGTCTGTTAAGTTAGAAGAACTTGATTCTATACAATATTGTGTAAGTAATTAATATTATAAAACAAAACATACATTATTCGCCATATGTCAGCTAGCACACGCCAATATACCAACAAAAAAATTTAAAACTAAAGTCAAGCTGAAATAATAAAACAAAAACGTAAACAAAATTTAAAAACTAAATAAAGCCTCCAGGCATAAAGGGCGTGCCCGCTTACATGTTCAACGATGCAAAATGATCCATATATATACATTGATGCATTTAGCTAAGTTGAAGTTACAATAGTTAAACTAGCACCTCCGGAGTAGAATAAAATAACAGTTAATACAAATAACAATAACAAAAACCATGGTCAGCAAGACGACCAGTCACCACAAGTAGCACCCGTTCACGAGCATAACGCAAAGGTCAGCCATTACCCCCCTCGCCATATTTGAGGGAAGGTGGTAACCCGACCCCCGACGCTACCGCAAGCAGTGACATCTAAGGGAGCATGACGAACTTGCTGCCGGTTGGTCAGGCAAGAATATTATGAGCAGCTGACGAGGTCGCTAGCTAACTACATGTTGCAATACAACTCATTTAAAATCATTGTAATGAGTAGATTATGTCCACAATAAATGAAATTAAAAGAAAATAAAAATAAATAAATTAATTATCAAAATCTGTTAAATAAAAAAAAAATAAAAAACAATTATATGAACTACCCATATAAACTGTAAGTAGGAAAGCTAATTCTGGATTGAAAGAACATAAACATTGTCTTGAGTTTGTCTTGTGTTAATCACAGCGACCAACTATTCTTATCGTTTAAGTAGTCGTTGATAGAATAATGTGCCTTTGAACAAAGGTTGGATTTTACTTTAGCTTTAAGCTCATTAAACTGCAAATCTAGTAAAGCAGAGGGAAGCTTGTTATAAAAAGTAATACCAAGACCAACAAAAGAATTATGAACCTTATGAAGCCGGTGAAAGGGAGCATGTAGTTTGTCCTTATTTCTAGTATTAATATTATGAATATCACTGTTTTTAGTGTACAGGTGTATATTTTGCCTAATATATAAGATGTTGGCGAAGATGAATTGTGATGCCATCGTAAGAATACCAATATCTTTAAACAAATCTCTCAGATATATTCTCTCCGGTATCCTCAGCTTTTGCAATTTTTGCCTGAGAATGGGAAGAAAGACATTATCATATGCAGAGGAAATGTCTAAAAAGGCAGCGACTACGGATTCATTTTTCGAAAACGATGAGCGTACATCTGAGACAAAAACTCCAACACTATCCATGGTGCTGAGTCCCTTTCTAAAACCAAACTGGGAATTAGGAAGTAAATCTCTGGATTCCACTATGAATTCTAGTCGGTTCTTAATTAAGTGTTCCAATATTTTAGCAAGAACTGATGACAAAGCGATTGGTCTGAAGCTGTTTGGGTCGTCAGCATGCTTTCCAGGTTTTAAAATTGGAATGATTATTTGGGTGTTCCATTGATCTGGGACCCAACCGTTAGTGTAACAAAAATTTAATATGGTTAAAAAATATATTTTTTCTCTATGGCCTGCGTGTGACATAAAGGAATAGACTATACCGTCTATACCGGGAGCAGAGTCACGAACATGTTCTAAAACTGAGTTAAGTTCTTGTATGGAAAATGGAGCATCAAAGGGATCGTCTAAATAAATGAGAGACGGCTGATTATGTTCTGATTCCGATGGAACATATGGAGGAGCCAGTTTGTCAAAGAAAAGCTCAGCAGTCTCTCGGGGGATGGGAGAGGAAATAGCAGGAGAACATCCAGACCTAAGACGGTTGATCTTCTTCCATACTACTGATATAGGAGTGGAGGGGAACAGGGAACCACAAAAGTCGGCCCAACCAGTACGTTTCTTCTTTCGCAGCAATCTTTTGGATTTAGCGAGGGTCCTATTAAATGCTATTAGGTTATCGGCAACCATCGCGTCATTATAAACCTTTTCAGCATCGTTCCTTTCCCTTACAGATGCCGTGCATTCTTGATTCCACCATGGTGGAGGAGAGACCAGGCCCCGTGCTGAATTTTTAACAGGAAAACATGTGTCTGCAGTGGCTGTTATGGCAGAAATTAGGTTTTTAAGACAGTTTGATACATAGAGGGGGCCAAGAGAATCAAGATCACAAGAAACTAAATTTGGAAGTGAGTTAATTTTGTCCTCCAATAATTAGGAATATTGCGCCCAATTAGGATTGGACAAATTATACTTTAAGAGTGGAGGGCTTGATTTTTCCAAATAGGTTTTTTCAGCCAGAGTTATAAGAATTGGATAGTGGTCGCTACCATGGGACAAACTGGTACACTCCCAATGACACGATGCAGCTATATCCAGTGTACAAAAACTGCGGTCAACACAGCTTTTGTTCTGTCCAGGAAGAGACCTACGGGTCAGGCAGCCATTGTTCAGGATACACAGGTTAAGTTCATCTAAGACTTCAACTAAACCTTCCCCAAAAGAGTCACAACGCTCAGAACCCCACCTATAGTGGTGGCAGTTGAAGTCCCCCATAACAAGTACAGGGCCTTGTATGTTTTCCAATGTACGTTTTAATATTGGAAGGAAAGTTTGGTGAGGGTGAGCAATATAAACAGATATGAGGGTTATACCCTCTACCCTACCAGCCACAATGCTAATAATAGGTCTTTACCTATGAAAATGCCGTTTTGTATGAAAAAAATTAAACGATTTGTTTTCATGTATTTTTTATAATCACCCATGCAATCGCAGTGGCAGTTTATTGATGCCCTTCTTAATAAAATCAGCTGGACGGGAGGCAACAAATTCTTCAAATGCATTTTGTACTGCGTCTCGGGTATTGAATTTTTTTCCCGCCAAGAAGTTATCCAAATTCTGGAAAAAGTAGTAGTCTGTAGGCGCAAGGTCTGGTGAGTAGGGCGGATGACTGACAGCTTCCAACCCCAGTTCTTGCAACTTGGAGATCGTCTGCTGTGCAGTATGAGGTCACGCGTTGTCGTGCAGGAGCAGCGGAGACGAGCGATTGACCAATGCTGGTTGGAGATGTGCCAGCTTCTACATCATTGAGTTCAGTTCTTCACAGTACACATCTGCAGTAATGCTCACCCCGTTTGGTAAGAAGCTGTGATGACTCACACCGGCGCTAGACCACCAAACAGTGACCATCACTTTTCTAGGAGTAAGTTTTCGTTTAGGGCATTGTTTAGGTGCTGAACCAGGATCCAACCAACTTGCTGAGCGCTTGCGGTTATCAAACAGAATCCATTTTTCATCGTAGGTATCAATGCGGTTCAAAATTCCTTCATTTGTGTGTCTGTTGAGCAGTGCAAGGCACGTCTCGACGCGTACTTCGCGCTGGCGATCATTGAGTCCGTGGCGCACCCATTTGTCAAGCTTTTTACCTTGCCAATTTGACGCAATTGGACCAATATTGTTTTGACGCTAACGCCGAAAGCTGCTGCTAATTCAGCCGTAGATTGTGTATCATCAGCTTCCACAATCGCCTTTAATTTGTCATTGTCGACCAAAGTCTTCGGACGACCGCGAGGTTCATTTTTCAGGTCGAAATTGCCAGAGCGGAAGCGAGCAAACCAATAACAGGTGGTGCGTTGGTTTGTAGTGTTAGCTCCGTAAACGTCGTTGATGTTGCGTGCCGCTTGTGCCGCGTTGCTGCCACGACGGTACTCATATTCCATAATTACTCGAATTTTTAACGTATCCATGATGACGAAAAAGATTGAAATGCGATGAAAATGTAACACTAATCAATAAACAAATGACTACTTTTGGAAAAAGAATTCCATGTTTTTAAAATAAAATTTATTTGAAATTAGAATTCTTACAAACAAAAATTATTTTGATTTTTTTTGGAACCAGCCAAGTCTCGGCGAGGGAACAAGCTAAAGGTTTGTGTTTGTTCAGAAGGAATGTGAGCTCGCGCTTCTTATGTGACACGATCCTCACATTCCATTGAAGGACCACCAACCAAGCCATAATTATGGCATGAAAGTAAATTTTTAAGTGGAGAAGCAACGTTGGACGGTAATTGATTATTATTTGTTGAAGACATTAAAGTTAGAAGGAGTTTAGTAAGAGTTTCAATTAATAAATTTAAGTTTTCAGGGGATTCTGTTTATTTATTCAGAGCACAGCCATTATGCTGAGAGGATTGGGGAGTTCTAGTGAGCTGCTTATTAGCTGCTTTGTCATAGGAGGGGGAAAGGGGAGCATGGGTCTTTGGCTTAACACGTTCCGGGACACTTGACTATTTGCAAATGTAATGATATGACACTTCAAAATCCCATACATTTTGTCATACCGTCTACAGCCGTACTACCTCATTACATATATTTTTAATTTTTTGATATGACAAATACGGCCACAGACGTTGACGCCTTTGTACTTGTATGGCTCAGTCTACGCCTGTCGGCGGTGTGCATGTGTTGTTTTGGTGCATAAGCACTGCGTATGTGTGTGTTGAAAAATGACTCGAAAAGAGTTTGCCGTGACACCCACGAACAAATGAAGTCGCGTGATGTGACACTAGATCATGTGCTTCTTAGGAATACTATGGGCAAGCAACGGCTATCGACGGTTTGCCAAATTACATGAAATAAAGTTCACCGCCCTTAGCCGTACTGTCACGTAACGATATACCGACATAACGTCAAGAGGCGGTCTGTCCCGGAAAGTGTTAAGAAACACAGTTTTATGGTATGACTGAGTCTGGGATTTTGCAATGTCTGCGTAGCTACGAGAAGATGCGGGAACAGTTTTGCTAGCTTCTGAGTAGGAAATCAGTTGTTCAATTTCTCAGCTATAATTGTTTTAATAGTCTTCTGCCTGCTGTACTCCGGGCATGCTATTAGCAAAGTGACTTCCAGCGCACAACACGCAGAGAGCTTCGCTCTCAGCAATGCTACAACCATCACCGGGGTGATCATTGCCACACTTGCTGCAGCGGGTTTTAGAACGACAAATGGATTCTACGTGACCAAATCGGCAGCACTTGCGGCACTGGATGGTAGGGTAGATGTACTGTTTTACAGATAAGGACGTATAAAAACAAAAAATACGTTTTGGTAAATAAATAATAAATAATAAAATCATTTTATTTCGGACAACTGAAATCCATAAATTGTTAGTAACAAATTTCCTTAAAACACTATTGTTAGTAACTTAATCTAAAAACAAATGAATGAGAAGACCACCCAGCAATTAGACATAACGATATGTGCACTAGGGTATAACTCTTCTCACAAATTGCCTTATTATGGCAGAGGAAGTGTCTGCCACCACAGCCTTCAGGATGCTATTATGACTACCTCTTATTCTGCTCAGGAGTGAAGCCGTCTTTTTTCGGATGATGGCATTGAAGCCATCTGTATGGTTTACCGCAAACATTTCAGAGGCACTGCAAAAACGAGGTAGTCGCAACAGCATCCTAAAAACATTATTGTATTGGACGCGTAGGACATCCAGCGACCTTTTTGAGTAGTTGGTCCAAAGATTACCGGTGTAAAAACTCTGACAGTAAGCTTTGAAAAGAGTTATCTTCACTTGGTCAGTACACCGAGCAAATCTTCGTGCCAACATATTACCCCTGACCGCCAGAGCCCTACGCTCCCTCTCAATGTCCACATGGTCACTGAGGTCGTCGGCAAGAAAATGCCCAAGATATTTGAACTTCGAGACTCTACGTACAGGTGTTCCGTTAATGGCAAGTTCGACTGAACTATCTCGGCATTTACCAGCGACCCCAAAGACCATGTACTCACATTTTTTGGCATTATATATTAGTCCATGTGAAGCAGCGTAGGTTTCACATACATGTAGCAACTCCAGTATCGCCCCAGGTGACGGGCCCAGCAGCACCATGTCATCAGCGTAGCTGATGTTGTTGCAACTGACACCATTTATCCTGCATCCAACACGCATGCTGCTGAGCTCGGCAATTAGGTCATTTACATATAGATTGAAGAGCCGGGGAGACGACAAACCACCCTGTCTCACCCCGCACTCCAATCCATATGATTCCGAGAGCGCATTAGACCATTTAACACGGTTAGTTTGATTACGATACCAAAACTGCAGAACACTGAGGAGTTCCGCCGGTATACCCCTACTCCTCAATTTACTCCAAAGCACATCATAAGACACGAGATCGAAGGCCTTGGAGAGATCAAGAAAGCAGGCGTATACCGGCGTCCTACGGTCAGTGTAGTATCTGACAGTATGCTTGACACTAAGGATCGCACTTTCGGTTGACAGTCCAGGACAAAACCCAAACTGTGCATCGTGTAAATGAACAAATTTTGCCAAATATGAGTCAAGCATACTGTCCAACACCTTAGCTGCAACAGTAGCAAGCGAGATCGGGCGATAGTTGCTTATGTCCGAGATATCTCCTGTTCTGTTCTTCACGATGGGTACAACAATGGTCTTGATTAATTCTGCCGGTAAATACGAATGGCTGAGACACATCGTGTAGAACAAGGACAAGACCCTCGGCATATGCACACCTGCATGTTTTAAATGTTCTATGCTAAGCCCATCATGCCCGGGGGATTTGCCCCTACTCATACCATTTATCACCGACCTCACTTGCTTCGTGGTGAAACGTAGTAGCGGTTCCTCACCCCGAACATGAGAGACATAGCCGATTCCCAAGTCTGAAGGACCAAGTGGCGACCTTACTTTAAAATGGTCTCTAAATAAATTGGCAATGTCCCCATGCTCCGTTACTCCTCCCACATCTGCTGCGAGACCAGGCTTAGCCTCCAACTTGCCAGTAGACTTCCAAAATGCACAGAAATTATTAGTAGCTCGTTGTTCCGCTAATACGTCCATTTTAATTTGATCTTGCTTATTCTGACAGTACTTTAGCCGGCTTTTAAAAATTTTACTCGACTCGTACATTTGGTCGTAAACAGTCCCAGAGTTTGGTCGATCAGCCAAAACCCAGGCCTGGAATTTAAGCCTGGCCTCACGGTGAGCATCTCGAACATGCTTGTTCCATCCACATAATGGATTACCCCGCTTACGTCTTTTGTGCACTGCATTAGATTCCCTCGCTGCCTCACAAAGGACATCGACAATATCTTTGTACAATTTGTCAAGGACAGGTTTATGTTCCTCCAAGCTGCAAGAGCCACGGCTGCACACCACAAACTCCTGTGGTAAATCTATCTCCCTCAGTTTATCCGAACACATTAAATGATAGTTTTCTATCTCTGCTTTATTTCTGACGCCCCAAACAATAGAACTGTAGGGTGCAGCCCCGGTCATCAACTTAGGTCTAACTACATCTAGGTTACATATGATATATATAGGTAAGTGATCAGACACAAAAACATCTTCATCAATACCTACACTAACAACCGTCTGCCAGGCTGACGAAGAGACTACACAGTGGTCTAACCACCTCCTACAGCCGTGTGCCAAACTTGGCCATCAAATGTGATGACACAAGTTTCTGTGGGCCTGTATTCGTTAATGCCGTCTTTATTAGTTTTTCTGTTGATACGCCTAACTTTAATTATTGGGCCACAGCCTACTGGGACTTTTAAATATGTCAAGACTTCCTCTTCTGAGAAGTCTGTAGGTATGCCACTTACTACACTCATACGGGTTATGTTGAAGGAGGGAATAACTGCTTCGTATAAATTTGTTGCTAAAACATTATTTGATATGAAGGCGTTTGCATCCTGAGGGGATGCAAACTCAACCGATACGCGGTTTCTACCGACACGCTTGACTGTGACGATATTAGAAATATTCTGATTTGCCAAGAAGCGCCTAAATGAGATTGGGTGTAGCGTGTAGGGTAGTTCCAGAATTGGGTTGGGATTCCTGACGGGAAACGTGGACGGTAAAAGGTCCTTTATCCATGACCGAATATCTAACACGTCCTATGTGAGACCTCGGTTGTTTGGTAGGGCGATTCGAAACTTCTTCATTTCCAGGACGTTTTCGATTGGTCTGAGATGGAAGGATTTGGGACTCCAGATTACAGACCACGTCTGCAAACTGGCTTAATGGGTTGAGGGAGGGACTTGGGATGGACGAGGAAAAGCCGGATGTAGGAGTAATGGGAAAATCATCAGGAGGGTCTGGGGGTTTATTTTTATCCTTATTCATATTGAAAATGGATAATGATGACTATTTTCTTGAAAAAACAAATACAAAACAAACCTGACAGCTGTCAACACCAATACAACACAAACAAACACAATAGCAAGTCACAATAAACACAATAAACAGAAAAACAACCAGAAATTCAAACACACGTGTTACCCAAACGCACACTGTGGCGAGAATCCGAATTTTGAGATGTATGTCAGCGTAGTTTGTGACGTATGTCAACGTAGTTTTCAAAGACAGTTTTTTTGCTGTCCTGGTAACCCTGGCAAGAATAATGGCACAAATTTATGAAATTATAGTATTGTCATCGGTCCTCGATAAGTCTACAGAGTTTAAATGAAATCTGGTCGTTTAAAGTGGGTCAAAATCGCGCTATAAGGAGTCGGTTACAAACAAACATACAAGTGAAGCTAATATAAAGCGTGTAAAAAGAAAGTTTGTTTCAATTTGACTGATAGTTCCAGAGATTAGCGCGGTAAAACAAAAAAAGAACAACACAGAAAAACTATTCCTGTTCAATAATAGAATTTCATTATAACTATATCTATACTTATAATCTATACTATTATTATAAAGCTGAAGAGTTTGTTTGTTTGATTGAACGCGCTAATCTCAGGAACTACTGGTCCGTATTGAAAAAATCTTTTTGTGTTGGGTAGCCTATTTATCGAGGAAGGCTATAGGCTATATAACGTCACGCTACAACCAAGAAGAGCGGAGCAGTAATGAAAAATGTTGCAAAAACGGGGAAAATCGTACGGGTAGGCGATTCGACGCGACCGCGACGGGTAGGGTCGGGGGAACAAGAAATTTAACGCGGACGAAGTCGCGGGCAGAAGCTAGTAGTTATAATAAAACTGTAGAGAGGTCAATTCTGTACATTGAATAAACATTCAAAATTAATATTCGAGGATGAATGGTGATCGATACTGATGCCAAAAATGCAATCAGTAAATTTTTTGTCTGTCTGTCTGTATGTATATGCACGCATGGGTCAAAAACTACTGGAGGGATTTTAACCAAACTTGGTAAGATTGTAGTCCATACTCCTGGACAGGTTATAGGCTATATAACATAACGTTATGACATATAGAAGCAGTGACGATAAATTTGAGGCAAGTCGGATGAAAATGCGCTATCGAGCTCTTATCCTCGCATACGTTGATCATACACCAAAAGTATGTATTACAAAGATGATGGTCTTCAAAAGATCTACAAAAAAGTCCTCAATAGTATATATCTATCCTACTAAATTCGGAACACAGTTAGTTTATAACCTGGATTAACACATGGGGTACTTTTTATCCCGGTAGTATGTTCCCGCGGGATATTTTCCGCCCTCCACGCGGGCGAAGCCGCTGGCAAAAGCTAGTTATTTTAATATAAGCTTTCGCCAATGGCTACACCTGTCAGGTGTATTATACATAACTTGCCCGTGAATCACTTTGCCTATTGATGAAAACCGCTTTAAATTCCGTTCATCATCATCATCATCATTTCAGCCGTAAGACGTCCACTGCTGGACTTAGGCCTCTCCTAATTTGGGGGGCTTTGCCATAATCGCCACGCTTGGCAGGCGGGTTGGCGATCGCAGTATGGTGGTAAAATGCATAGAGAACGCTGCTGCCCATTCTCTAGTAAGTCCCTTAGTCGCCTTTTACGACACCCACGGGAAGAAATGGGGTGGTGTAAATTCCGTTACGTAGTTTTAAATATTTAGGCGTATAGTCGGAGGAAGCGACTTTGTTTAACACTATGTAGAATATCCGTCCTATATTCATTCATGCCACCATAGAAAGAACTTTGTCTATTCTTGGTAGAATAGAGATAGAATTGTCATGCTACGCCAGCATAAAACGGTACAAATCTTTCTACAATCTTTAATCTGTCTTTAATCTCTCTACAATCTGTAATTTTGTCTATTCTTCCATCGACAAAACTCATTTCTACGGTGGTCATGCTACGCATGCTGGAAGTAGAAATTGAAACTCTCTAATGAAAGGTCCGGCAACATGTCTATAACACACTATAGTAACAACAAACCTCATTTCTGGTTTGTAAACACGACTGCCTTATCAAGGCTTATTCAGACCGGCGCGACGCGACAGCGCGACGCGATTCTTGTAGAACAATTTCCATGAAGTTCACATAAAAATTGTTCTACGAGTGTCGCGTCGCGCTGCCGCGTCGCGCCGGTTTGTAGGAGGCTTCACTTGCAGCGTGCGGCGCGGCATCAGCTGAGATGACACGTCACTGATAGTACACAAACACGACTGCGGATCCCTATGCGTCCACATCCCCTTTCGTTATCAAGATGAATATTGTAATAAACAATGAGAAGCCACGACACGTTATCTTGTGCCTAAATTTGGAAGCTATGGATGGACCATAATCTACATGTAACAAGGTGCATAGAATAAAGCAGGAAAAAACTGAAATGTGAAAAAAAAACAACCGAATTCCTTAAAAACAATAAAAAGTGAAAAATAACTTTAATTTCGGAAGTCGGTGGCAGAAACTTGAATAGGTACTGATCCTAAGACACCGACTTCCGAAATTAAAGTTATTTTTCACTTTTTCGTGTTTTTAAGGAATTCGGTTGTTTTTTTTTTTGTAAAAAGGTTTTATTTTTAAATTTTTAGTCATGGTAATTACCCCGCACTTATTCCTATACCACTACTGGCCAGTCGGTTAAAATAGTAATTAATTCACTTTCCATGTAGAATAATAAAATACTTCCTTGAACACATAAAAAAACTGGGAAATCAAGGTACACACGGCTACAATAGCAACGTATATATTCCCAATTTGAGCTGAACTCGCATTGTATACGCTTTTCATACAACGAGAAGTGAGCTTATACTGGAATTGTATAGCTTGATTTATCGCCAAGCATACACTATTTTTCAAAGTTACAAATACCTAAAAGAAGATCTAGGTACTTTGCTTTTCTACCATACACTGTTTTGTAAATAATGATCACATAAAGCTATGAATAAAATGTCTGCAGAAAAAATGATACCTACGCCATATAAAAACTTTTCTGTTGCTTAATAAAACACCATTCCGACATTTTTACAATGACTAAGCTATTTATTCAACAGAACTTTAGAGTTTTCCTGGTTTTTTTCCTCAAACATTTCTTTGGTCACTGATAAAATTACTCAGCAATGCATTTCGTATTTATTTATTTTGGCCAACCAACGACTGTATATATACTCATCTATACATCTATACAAATAAATAAAACTGAAGTGTCTGTTTGTAATTTCAAATTTACAACTTTTCACTAAATGCATATATGAAAGTAAATACGGTAATTACACCAGAAAATCATTTTTTTGTACTTTTGTCTGTCTGTCTGTCTATCTGTTTGTGCCGGCTTATCTCTGAAATGTCTGGACCGATTTTGACGGGAGTTTTATTAGCAAGTAGCTGATGTAATAAGGAGTAACTTAGGCTATTTTTATTGTAGAAAAATTCTTTTATTTTAGAAAAATACCTGCATTAATTCCGACATCCACGCGGGCGAAGCCGCGGGCAAAAGCTAGTACAATGTAAAAATGATTTTCTATTAATTAAGGTTAGTATTACAGTTTATTATAGGTTAGCACCGCATTCCCCATAAAAGTAAGAACTATGATACTAATTTACACTATGCTATAAACTTCAATTACATTTAAGAGACATAAAAACCAAAAGAAAACAAACCAAAATTAAAAAGATAAAAATTTAAGCTGCAATAGCTCGACGCTGGGCTGTTCCGTGGCCGTGCACGAAGTCTCGAGTTCGATATCTAGCTGGTGAACGCACATGTAGCACAATAATAATACATTGTGACTGCTAGGATGATCTGTTAGAAAGAAGGCCGTAAGTACTGTATTTATTTTAAAAATATGCAAGAAACAGAATCACGAATTCACAACTTTGCCTAAGTATGTTTTACTGACGTTATAATGGATAGTTATCGACAACGCGTTGTCATGACTTCTTGAACGATAGATAATTACAACACTCTGCTATGTAATGTTATCCACAAAAACTGCTTGCAGGAACTGTCAGGTACCTACAGCCTGTTTTGATCTACAAACGACGTGCTACAACTACAATCAATCATGTTGGACTGGTATTTCCAAAGCTGCATATTTTGCATCAGACTTGCGCTCGAGAATTTGATTTTCAGCATAGCATTGAAGGTAACATTACACATTTATCAAATTTCAAGTCGTGCGACCGAATTTCCTCACGGCAAAAAAATTGAACTTTCATTCAAACTTTCAAACTCCTACCAAAGTTCTCAACTTCGTTAAAAACTCATGCGCAAAATTGTATGCTTCTATTACATATCTCTATTAGTCTCTTAGTGAATGAATGAATTTTAGCTATTTATTATGTAAACATTGCACTGATACATGCATTTTATTAATTAAAATCACAACACGAATTGACAACGCCATACAACGTGGTAATGCCGTCAGTCTTATGTACTTAAACATTACCAGTCGACAGCGTTACCGATGATTTTTCGACGCTATATTTTAGGCCTCCCCCACATTAGGCGTGCGCGATCCTCGGGCGTGTGAGCAGCGCGAGCGCCGCGCGCGCGTCGCGTTTAGCTGCCCTGCGGCGCGCGCGCGGCGTGCGCGCGGCGCGCTCGCGGCGCGCACGCCGCGCTCGCCTTGGCGTTTAACCCCCTTCAGTCAAGGCAGTCACAATTTGGACAGTTTTTGTTTCAAAATCCATACTATCCACACTAATATTATAAATGCAAAGTAACTCTGTCTGTCTGTCTGCCTGTCTCGCTTTCCTGCTAAAACTACTGAACCGATTTAAATGAAATTTGGTACTCAGATAGTTTAGAGCATGACAAAGGACATAGGCTACTTTTTATTCCGTGACTTTGTCTGCGTCCGCGATAAACGACATTTACGCAGAAGTCGCGGGCAGAAGCTAGTCTTTTATAAATAAAGTGCTGATTTCTTCCCACACCTTTTTTTGCAATACGATTACTATACTCCTTTGTAGTCATGTCCCATATCGCAGGACGATTCTGTATTTCTAGGATAAAGCTTTCGATATTAATTTCACTCGTGACTCTATTATTAACGTGTGTCAACACAACACTGCCCACTATGTGACTGACCGAAGCAGTAGCAATATACAACAAGTTACCAGAATCCATAAGGAGAGAGAAAAAAAAAGCCATCTATTTACTAATAAATTAAAAAAGCTGCTGTTAAGCAAATGTTATTAAAGCGGCAACGAATTTTTAAATGATAAATCCCTGAAATTAGTTTAGAAAAGTCCAAAGCATGTATTTCATCTATTTTTAATTGTTATTTTAGAATAAGTTATATTATAAGATAATCAATAGGTCCTCCTCTCTACCTACTGTATTTTCCTTTGCTGTGCCCGACAGGGTCCACAATTGTTTCTAAATAAAATGTTTTACCACCTAAGCATATACATTGTGGAATGCAATAAAGTATTGAGTATTGTAGCGGGCGAAGGGGTAAGAACGCGACTCGAGCGCGCCGCAGGGCAGCTAAACGCGACGCTCACGCAGCGCGCTCGCGACGCGCGCGCGGCGCTCGCGCTACTCACCCGCCCGAGGATCGCGCACGCCTAATGTGGGGTCAGCCTAATTTTGTAAATAATTTTAGAATAAATTTTATTAATTAACCTAGCTTCTGCCTGCGACTTCGCCCGCGTCAAATTTTTGCTCCCCTGACCTTCCCGACGCATCGAATTGCCTGCCAGTTTTCGTCTATTTTTCGTTGCTACTCCGCTCCTTTTGATCGTAGCGTGATTTTATATAGCCTTTCTCAATAAATAGGCTACCCAACTCAAAAAAAAAACATTTCAATTCGCACCCGTACTTCTAAGATTACCTACCGCGTTTAACCAAACAAACAAACTCTTCAGCTTTATAATGTTAGTATAGCACTGCTGGGCATAGGCCTCCCCCAATTTGGGAGGCTTTGCTATAATCGTCACGTAGGTATGGTGGTAAAATGCATAGAGAACGCTGCTGTCCATTCTCTAGTAAAGCCCTGGGTTGCCTTTTACGGCACCCACGGGAAGAAATGGGCTGAAGCTATTCTTTACGTCCGCACCAACGTAATTAATTAATTATTCATTGTTATTTACGTACATTGGATTTTTGCAAAATATTTAGGTTTTTTCTAAAACTCTATAAGAAAATTCCGCTGGCTCAGGTGTTCATTTACTTTTAGTTCAATCTAGGTATAAAACTTACTACCAGCCTAACATCAATAACGAAGGAAAAAGAGACCTCATCTATTACACAAGAGTACCTAGTAATGGAAACTGTACAATACCTAAGTTAGTCCAATCACACTTACCTCCGTCCGAGAATTCGTACGTTGCAGGCATTAGGTATTGAAGGCAATCAGGCGCTGCGGCTGATCACGTCATTAACAAACGTCTGCTCTGAATCTAACTCTAGGTTTCATGATAATAACCAGAAATATAGGAATTTTCCACGCGTATTTTATATTATCAAAAACAATATTTTGCTTTTGGCAACACTCTCTTATTGTTTGTGGTATCCCCTTTTTCGTCAGAACTCATTGCACTTCCTTTATGATTCAGATGTTTTGAAATCTTATAATGTATCCGAGGTCAAAAGCCCGCAAATCGCACGCTCTAAAACGTAAGTGATTCTGAGGACAAAAGCAGCCAATGCATACCTAGGTACCTACTAAAACTATAAATGCGGAAGTAACTCTGTTTGTTGTTACCTTTTCCAACTAAATCACTGAACCGATCTCATTGTAACAAAGTGACAGACGGTTAAAGAAGTGATCCTGTATGTGTTTCGTGTTTTTCCTTTGGATGTACAGAACCCTAAAAATTAATAATGATGATGGATATAATATTTCTAAAGTAGTTATGTACCACGGGAACCAAGCAAAAGTTTTTATCAGATTGCCAAGGAATCGTTATGTTTTTTTATGTTCTTCCTTCGGCTTGGCAGCGCAATATCTTGCCTACTAAAATATTCTATTAGAATATAATAATAATTAGATGCTAAATTAGTTTGACAGCTCAAATGTATTAAAGTTATTTATCGCCTGCCTGTTTAACGTAAGGTCGTCTTTTGTAAAGAACCTCGACTATATATACCATGTATTATTCTGGTACTAATTTGCATTGAATGTATGTAAGTTGACTGCCTCGTTGGTCTAGTAGTCGCAAGCGCTACTGCTGAGCATGAGGTCCTGGGGTCCATTCCTAGGTTGGGCAAAGTGACAATGGGTATTTCCATCTGGAAATACTCAGTAGCAGCCTGGAGTCTGCATTTGTGCCCGGTTGAGTGCAATAGGCTCCCTTACATGGAAATTAAACATATCTGGCAAAATCTAGTCGGTATACTAAAGGTACACATCTGCCCAACCCTTCGGGAAAACAAAAGCGTGATGTTATGTGTAGATAGGCGAAGAAAACACCAACTAGGTAAATAATATTATAATAATAGTCCTTCAGACCGAATTCCGGCTATGTCAACCAATCTCAGCGTACGTCTCGTGTGCAGTCACAGATAACAGTCTCTTCCCTCACTCTACATTATGTGTAGTCAGGTGGGACAGCTATGTGACACGACCGAAAAGACATCAGATGCAGGCAAAACTGCTTAACTTTCTTTGCTGGCAAGGGGGTATCGCACCGCCAACTTGCAAAATCCGGGCTGTATCTAAGAAATTTTTAAGGGAAAAACGCAGTAACGCATTGCCCGGGAATCAATCAACAGGGCAGTTATTCGGAACCTACCAAGCCTATTTACATACAATGCTAATGTTATCAGCAGCCTATAATCTTCCCACTGCTGGGACACAGGCCTCCTCTCGGTGAGGAGTGGGCCAAAATACACCGCGCGGGCCCAGTGTAGGTTGGTAGATGTCCCATGTCTTCGAATTTTCAGTTCTAAGACATGCCGGTTTCCTTACGATGTTTTCCTTTACCGTTTTGAGAGCAATGTAAATTATAAAACTAATTTTAGCTACCCCGTAATAGTCACATGTTGTTTGTTATTTTTCCTCATAAGTATTTTGACGCATGCCTACGTAACAGCTCTAAGATGGTACGAACAAACACGGATCCTTATAAGGAAATTGCGAAGCATACCTGTTGGTATGGTTTCTAAGGATTGTTTTTTATTTGATGTTATCGAATTCATAATAATTAATTGAAAACATTTTCCTGTATGTCCGAGCTTACCTGTCATTCTCGTTTGATGACAATCAAATCATTTCTTCTCATGATGTGGGTAGATAGATGTTACGCAAGCGTGACAACATTGATAGGATCCTCATATTTACTATTTCTGGTACCTATGCGAAACTTGTTATGTAATATCCTTATCAGTAAAATACGGGTAAGTAGTATATGACATAATTACAAAATCTTTAATATTTACAAGATACGTGGGACACTCAGAAAGTTTTGCGAAAATAAAAAGAAGTGTTCTATAGGTAAATATTTTGACGTGACAACGTCTTATAAATTGGTTTGCCGGGTGACACTTCAAGAAACTGCGTTACGCTCCGCTCACGTTATGCGCTCACAATGAGAGCGAGTGAGAGGCACGCGTCCCTTCCACTCGGGCATGGTTAGCCCGCCTAAGAGCGAGAGAGACAGACATAAAAAGTGAAAGGCATGCAAATAAATGTTTTAAATTGTTACTATTATTTCATCCTTCTTCCTACTATACGAATGAATATTCACATTAAACTTATTTTACCACTCAAAGTCGTTGTCACGTAAAACTTTCGCCCGTATACCGACTTTACAGGCAACCAATTTTTTTTTTTATTAAATCTTTTCAAAATACTCTCCACTAGCCTCTATGCAAAGTTTCATGCGTCTGAACCAGTTTTCGAAACACTTTGTCCCGTTCGCCGCAGACACGCTCGACCGGTGACAGCGCAACTTCTGGCGACGAAAATTGTATCCCTTTGAGCTGATTTTTAATTTTTGGGAATAAAAAGAAGTCACACGGTGCTAGGTCAGGGTTGTAAGGAGGGTGACCCAGAAGTTTGACCGGCGCCGGCTTGCTATCCAAGAAGTCCCTCGTTTTGAGCGCGGTGTGCGTGGGCGCGTTGACGTGGTGGAGTGGAGCAGTAGCCCGCGGAGCCCTGTGTTTGGTCGCTTGTTGCTCACAACAGAGAAAAATTCTGCCAAGCATTTGGTATTGATGCTTCTTTGGTTCCGTAAAGGGATTGACACCAAGCACTGGCTACTTGGTGTCAAATTGAAAAAGCTCGCGATCAAAATCTTCCCACCGCTTCTAGATCGCTTCACTTTGGTAGGCGTTGATTCGAATTGAAACACCCAAACCGTCGACTGGCACTTCGTTTCTGGATCGTATTGATAAATCCAGGACTCATCACCTATAATAATATCGTAAACACGCCGAGACGAGCCTGCTTCAAATTTGTTTATCATATCACGGCACCATTCCACACGGGCCTGCTTCTGAGCATCGGTGAGGTTGTGCGGCACCCAGCGTGAAACTATCCTCCTCACGCGAAGATGCACGTGTAGAATCTCGTGAAGGCTTCCCGATCCAATCTGCAGTATGTGTTGAACCTCCTGGTACATAATTCGCCTATTGTCTTGGACGTCTAGCACGTTTTCCTCCGTAACAGCCGTCAAAGGGCGACCACTTCTTTCTTCATCCCCCAAAGTTAGTCGACCACGTATGAATTCGTTATACCAACGATACACAGTTGCCTTGGAAGGGCCTTCATTCATGAATGCAATTTGAAGTCGATCGTATGATTCGTTCGGTTTCAGGCGACACTTGAAATCGTAAAAAATCATAGCGCGAAAATGTTCCTGGCGCAAATCCATTTTCCAATGAGACATGATAATTTAATTAGCTCGCAAAAATGTGGAGGGAAGTTTTGAAATTGGAACGTACCTATTTTTAACTGGCCTGGCTTAATAGTTTATAACTGGCCAGTCTCTCATACAAAAAAAAACTTTTTTCGCAATACCTACTTTCTGAGTGGCCTGGTATAACAACTGAGTCTATAATTTTATTTCATATAATGATCAGTTAATATAATCCCATCAAAAACATAAATGTGAAATGAGAGCCAAGTTCAATATTATGATATTTGTCTTGGTTGTTGACTTCAACGACAAAAGAAGTGAGATCTAAATGGGTGCCAAATTCAAGGGTTAGTCCTGAAAGGAGAAACCCAAATTTCATAGAAATTTGGGCATGGCGTTACAAGGCTGGAATTTGACCTTAAATTAGAATATTTAGAAAGGTTTCACTAGCCCAATTTTCAGGTCCTCTGAAAATAGCCAAATTGGTAAAATGAGACTATGTTTACCTACATTTCAGGTTATTTCAAAAATAATTTTTTGAAGGTTTGTTTCACACGTAAATGTGGAATGCACATGGATTGTGCTGCAGCTCCTGCAGCCTACAACAATGAGATTTTTGGTACATAAAATGCGCTTTCACATTTATACGATTAATCTTACTATGTTTATTAGAAAAGGCCCACTTACATCACAAATGGCTTGCATTTGTTAATATTGTTTCTACTAGGAGATTTCACGCATAATCAGATTAATCTCAGATTGTAATAATTTATTAAAATAAAAATAAAACACATCAATGTGATAAATGGTTTTTATTCATCACCTTCTTCGTTAGGATTATCATAGTATAATAAAACAGTGTCCAGAAATTGGACAATAGCATCCCTTCCACGTAGAGAGCTGTCGACTAAAATATAAACAAAGTACATCTTTTTACTAATATGTCTGGATTTTATTCGTCCTCTTAAGATTCACATTGAGTCTGATGTATATAATATACTGATCCGGATTTCCAGCAAAGGTCAGCAGGGGTGGCAGGGTACAGTGTCCAATGTTCAAGCGAGGGTTATTCAGAAGGCAAACAATTTCGGAGTCCAGTATTCTAGCAGAGGTCTTATAAAACAAAAAAATCATGAGAAATACACAAAAACACATCTAATGACATGACATTAGAACTATGACAATGAACAAACATTGACGTTTACTAGTGCAATCCATGGTGCAATCTGTGATGCAATCGATTTTATCGATTTTAATACGTAAAAACAATTATACTGAAACAATGGAGAATTATATAATTATTTGGAATAGTATCGATTTCCACTAAATCGATTAAATTCTTAGGGTACGCTCTATTGACACAACGCGATCGTTTGTGAAGTCAGCAACGTAGAAGAAAATAAGTGTTGCAATCGCTTACAAAGGATATTCAAAACTAAAAAAATAAAAGCTACTTATTTTCTACACTTGGCCAAATTAAATCAGGCTAACATTTAACTGAGATAATTAAGAAAAATAGACGACTTTTTAGTACATATTTGAACTGTGTAACGGTTAGACCCAAAAATGGATTTCTTCTTTATTTATAACTACATAAAATATTATTTCTTCCTGTAACTTAGGATAATATATTGTAGCCTAAGGTCTGACTTGGCTAGTTCTCATATACGAATTATTATGTTCGATAGCTAGTTTCTACAAGCAAGCCAAATTTTCGGAATAATAAAATAAGAACCGACAAGGTTTAGAACTTGCGAAGGCTATAATATAATTCGTGATAAAAAGATAATTATGTAAGACGATTACGTAACAAATTACCTGTTATCTACTGAATTCTCAAGAAAAACAATTTGTTACCAATAAGTTCTCATTCTCAAACTCATTCAGATTTAAGTATACATACTTACCTACTTATAACTATACTAAAATTGCACACGTAGCTACTCGCCAGTTCTGTTACTTGAACTTGGCTTGACACGCTACCGCGTGTCTAGATAACCGACTGATATAATTTTAAAGTTACAAATTTTTATAAGCATAACATAGGTACATTGATTTAAAATCGATATCGTTATACCACTCAAAAGACATTAAACCTATTTATTCTAAAATGATAAAACGCCTAAAAAAACATACATGCATAAGCATGCACCATGCGTGCAGCATGTAAGCATTTAAGCAAGCAAGCAAGCATGCAGCATGCACGCAAGCATGATTTTCGTCACGGCTCCGGCACTGCGGGGCTCTGGCGGTCCCATGCGAGCTTATCATCGCAGATGTGTTTCACACATACCACCAGCTCTTCAGCTCGCGGGCCGCCTTGCCTCTCCGCGCCTACGCGATTTTAAATAACATTCTACGGGTAGGGCAGACAAGACTACGTGGAGTCGGTTTTGCAGCGATTCGTTTATGTCACGCCGCTTCCGCAGCCTGCTCACTTCACTCGTTCGCCTTCGCACGTTAATGGTCACTGTTCTAACCAACCCTAACCCAAATGATACACCAACATACAGGGACCTGGCACTCCGCTCCGCTCCCACCTTAACCTTCTAACCTATTATAACCCATCTGGTTCGGATTGCTTTGAATGAGGGTGTTTAGGGCCTAGTACGGGTTGGTAGCCCAGTCTCCAGAATAGCCCGGAACCTAGTTTGTAAAAAAAACTTTTTTTTTTTACTTTTTGTGACACAACACTGACGACTCTTCAATAAATAAATATTAGAAATTGCAACATTGAAAACAGTCACTGAGGGTGCTTTCCGAATAAGAATATATCGCTCACAGCGCTCACAGCAATAATTTGCGTTCCGATTTGGATATCACGATTATGACAGCTGACAACTGTCAACAATTCGGTACGCTCGTGAACGCGCTAACAGTGCTTTCTGTCGACAGCGGCTTTGCTTGCCATTATAAAAAATAGAGTAGAATAAAACAGTGCTTTTTCAACATCAAACCTCACAACTCGTTTTGCACCTGAGGAACGATTGTATGGTTAATTTTGAAAATGGAAGAAAAAGAACAGTGTAATCTTACTTACATATTAAGATTCATTATATGTTGATTTAATTATTGTTTCTATTACGTAGTTTTTCTTTTAACATTCTGTAAAATAATGTAAGATCTAAGTTGTTTAATTACTTAAAACTTAAGTATTACACAATGTAACTTATAGTAAATGTGTATTTCATTTTTGGCAACTAAATAATAAGACTTACATGCCAAGTAGTAAATTTCTTGCAATTGTATACCATTGCGCCATATATTGGGATAGGTATGTAAATAATGTGCAACACTAATAGTAATAAAATATTTTTATTAACAATAAATTAGAATCACAGTTTAGTCAGACTGAACCTCAGGTGCCCCGCCTGACCTCCAGGCTACATTTCTCTCCTAATTATAATATTAATGATAAATGATAAAAGATAAATGACTTTATTTTTGCAAGTAGGTTTGTACAAACACTTTTACACGTCAATCATATTTTTTTAAACTAGATGAGGTCGGCGTTTCCTATCTGACTACTCTGAGAAGAAACATAGCAAACAGTATATATAAGGCTTAGTACTAATATATCAAATCTGTATCAATTCTAGTAAATATTATGTAAAATCACAGACATACAGTACAATTAACTGCTGATAAAATTCATTATTGGATGCGGGAAGCACAAAACCGGTCGAAGTGGCGGAGCTTGGGGGTGGCCTATGTCCACCAGTGGACGTCTTTCGGTTGAAATTATGATGAAAATTCATTAATAAAAAAAATCACAAATATACTACTTCTCCAAACAGAGACCTACTGAACAAATCTTAAAATTTAATAAAAATCAAATATAGACTACTAATTCAAACAGGTACAAATCAAAGCTTAAAATCGAATAAAAATCACAAGTATATTATTAATTCTGACAGTTACTGATAAATCCAAAACCTATATTGATCTATAAAAAAACTAATTATTAATTTTATTTAAACACTACTGCAAAATATTCATCTTTTCCCTATGCTGTTGCATTTCCGTATCTGTTTTCCCTATACTTCTTCGAATCTTGTCTATAATAAATTTTCATTTGGTGTAGTTCCAATTTCTGACGCCAGCGTTACAGGATTAGCCCATCTAGTTGAGCCAAATAACTCATTAATTAGCTGCAAAAAAAAAACTTTATTAACATTAAACTACAAACGCCTGAAGCATTTGATCATAAATTAATCTATATTTAACAGTGACAAAATGTTATAAGGTTTTTCTTTCTGGAATTATTCAGTAGCAGCCCAGAGTCTGGATTTGTGCCCGGTTGATGTCAATAGGCTCACCCCCTATTACATAGGACTTAAACATAACTGGTGAAATGTCGGTGTACTATAAGTACACATCTGCCTAGCCCTTCAGAGAGACAAGGAGTGATGATATGTTGTTTTAACAAAATTAGATATGCATTCATAAATTATTATTAATAACTTTCTACGCCCTTAAGGTATTTGATAACACAAAGTTGGTAATTCTAACACATTTACATAATAAAGAAATAAATAAAGTAATAAAATTATCTTACATTAAAGTACGGCCATGTTTCCTATTATTTCTAGATGTGGTATTATGATCCATTATCTTTTTTAAATGGTTTTTAGGCTATTAATTTTTGATAGGCGCTGGTTACCATTAACATTATATAGTGCGTTGCACATCGTCTTTGCTATGATATCATATACCATCTTATGACTCATTTTTCAAAAAGCTGTCTATTTTCACCATATTCATATTTTCACCATATCCATATTATATTTTCACCATAAAATGTGAGTGCATCAACAACAAAATGCAACCCTCGTTCCATATAAATAGTGATGGTGACTCTTGATCTACTGAAATAACACAAAATAAAAATAAGCACTTCTTACTAATACTACATTAATTGTTTGTGAGGATTTATGTTACTGAATTCACCAATATTGGATGAATGGATTTGAATGAAACTTGGCACATAGATAAACATACCATGGAATAAAACAGGATATTTTTAATATAAGTACTAAAGAAAATGCTTTTATAACTTTTTAATTGATAGAGTATGAGACAAGTTCTTGTACCAAAATAATTTACTGTCAACATTGACCAAAGCATATAACACTTGTTTCTTTGTTATATATTAAGTATTGGAATAAAACTGACCACATAAACTGTCACATGATATTTTATTGAAATAGATCAGGCACATTCAGCTAATAAGTATCTACTCATAACCAGTTATAAATACTTACCACATTGTTCTGTTTGTTTATTCAGCAGTGATTCTGGTTGTTGGCTGTACATATTTGCATCAAAATCATGCACCAATTGCTGTACATATTCTCTATCTGTAAACAGCAAGTACCAGTTCAATAAACATTTTTGATTGATAATACATTGGTTGTAGACACTATAAAAACTGTAAGTTACCTCTTGCTAACGTTGTGATGGGTAAAACATTTGCATAACAATCGTTTCAGCAGTCGGTAGAACTGCAACCAAGTTAGAATTCAGCACTAAGCCCTTTCGTATTGCTCTAATGTGAGCATGACAGAAATTTGTCCCCCGTTAGGCTCGTCGGCTATAATCACTTGCATACTCATGATTGCTTAATAGTTTTCCTTTTTATATACACCATATATTTGTTTCTCTTGTTTTGTTAGGTTGCGACTGTAGCCAGAAGCACAATTTCCAAAATGTAATATTATGAATTCAACTCAAAACAAAACAACACAGCTGTCAATTTGACAGCGCTCACAGTGATATCGGTTCAGGGCATGGTCGGCGTTATCGCAATATGGCGCCTGTCATGACGTCATCTATGACGATCCAGTGGACAGCGTTATCGCGCTCACGCTAATTCGGTACGGGTTTTAGCGCGCTCACATCGCTGTGACCGTAACACGGAACGCGGCGTGAAATGTCAATCTGAGTTTGCTCCAGTTCCAATCTTTTACATAATTTCTAGCATGAATTTATAGGCATTCTACTCCTTACACCTTATAATTCTTTGCAGCATAGATAAGCTTAAAATCCTACAACTCTTTATTATCATGAACACGCTGGCGAAAGGAGACGACGCGATTTTATGTTTGTTCGATTACAAAATGTTTTAATCTACAAATTCAGGAAAGGGCTAACTAGAAATTAGCGATAATGTCGGCAAATGAACAGCCAGACCTTTTGTTTTTCGACACATTCTCCCACGACACCAGTGAGGTACAGAAAACATGTGATTTTTAAGATGCATTCATCAACTGTTTACCGTAATTTACGATAAATTTATCTTTGAATGTTTAATTTCAGGAGCTTAATTTAGATTTGGTGCAGTTTCCAAAGTCAGTTTATGTGAGGGAAATACGTATAATTCCTCTTGGAGCGCGCGTGGAAGGTGACTTTCCTGGCGGTGTGCGACTAGGCGCTACGAATCCCACCAAGTTCCACATAGACTTCTTTGTGAACGATCTGAGCAAGCCTGGAGCGTCCACGTTTGAGGCTCTGGGCAGCCTTGACTACTGCCAGAATGGCCAGATACACATGGAGTGCGGCAAAACTCTGGATCAGCCAAGAATTCCAACTGATGGACTTGTTCTTAGAGGTTAGTTTGTGTTCTATAGAACTTCACACTGATAAAATTGTATTGTTATAATATTGACTTAAAATATTCAGTTAAGAATGCAAAACAAATTTTACAGTTTTTCAACCAAATCATGTCATCTGGGCTGATTGTTCATTTTAACTCTGCAAACAAAGAAACATTGTATCATTACTTCGTAAACCTATGTGGTAAGACTAGCAGAAAATAACCCTAACCAAAGAATTATATTGTCGACACCCATTCACACAGAAAGGTTGACGTCTCATACAACGCTGTACTTTAAAATTAGAAATCTTCACTACCTATGCTAAAAAATTCTAGTTCTAATGAAATAGAATTAGCCAAAAAATTAAATAGAATAATGAATAAATTGAATTTTCAATATTGAAATTGCTAGAATAAAATGCCTGGAAACATAAATAAAACTTAAAATTTATATTTCCAGACTTTTATTTGTTCCTTGACTTAAATTAAACTACATAGGTATAACCAGATTTGAATTGCCAACAGTAATTTTGTCATAAGAAATATTATGCACATATTCTATGTTTAGTCCATTCACTACGGGATAATTATGACCATAAAATCATTATTTATTTACTAAATAATGATTTTGAATAAATCAAAACTCATTTATTCAAACTAGACTGAGTGTCACCACTTTTTGAACGACAAAATTACATAAGACAGTCCCCAAAACGCCCATTCTTCACCATTTCCTAGTGCTTTAGCTGGAAAAAAGAAGTGGCACAACAAAGTCCTCGGCTGCATAGCTGTCTGATAAGTTAAAAGAACTTGATTCTATACAGTAATAATATGTAAGTAATGTATATACATATGTACGCATGTAAGATATTGAGTATTAATCAATATTACAATACAAAAACATAAATTAAATTATTTGCCATATGTCAGGTAGCACATGCCAATATACCAACATAACATTGAAAACTAAAACCAACAAAACTCAAACTACTCGCGCACCGAGGGTTCCGTACAAACCTGTAGGTATTCTCGGTTTATGCATAAGGTTTATGTTTATGAAATTAAATGGTTTTTTTTTAATTTTATATTTGAGTTGATTGAATGAAAGTAATTTGCGGTTTACGATTTATGACGTATTAAAAAAAAACTACTTACTATATCTCGTTCAAACCAATTTTCGGTGGTAGTTTACATGGTTATGTTGTACATCATGTATTTTTTTTAGTTTTATAATTCTCTTATTTTAGAAGTTAGGGGGGGGGGGACACATTTTACCACTTTGGAAGTGTCTCTCGCGCAAACTATTCAGTATAGAAAAAAATGATAATAGAAACCTCAATACCATTTTTGAAGACCTATTCGTAGAGTACACGTATGGGTTTGATGAAAAAAAAATTTTGAGTTTCAGTTCTAAGTATGGGGAACCCCAAAATTTATTGTTTTTTTTTCTATTTTAGTGTGCAAATCTTAATGCGGTTCACAGAATACATCTACATACCAAGATTCAACAGCATAGCTCTTATAGTTTCGGAGAAAAGTGGCTGTGACATACAGACGGACAGACAGACAGACATGACGAATCTATAAGGGTTCCGTTTTTTGCCATTTGGCAACGGAACCCTAAAAACCAAAACCATAATCAGAACTTAAAACCTGAATAAAAGCCTCCAGGCAAAAAGGGCATGCCCGCTTACATATACTAAGATGTATTATGTTACATGTACAATGATGCATAGAGGTAAATTGAAGTAACAACTGTTAAACAAGGACCTCCGGAGTAAAATAAAATAACAGTAAATACTAATAACAAAACAAACGCATCTCGCAAACGTCAGCCATTACCCCCTATAGGTAAACGATAAACCTAAAACAAAAAAATATTTGTGGAGTATATAAAGATGGATATACATGAGCATGAATACTTTTGTTTACTCTAAATAAATATAATTGAATAAATTTTCCTCTTAAAAGGTCATGGCAATCGAACTAGTTTTTTATTTTTTTTATTAGTTTGTATCTAAACATAATATTTTACCTCAAAAGTCTTTTCTTAAATTTGCAGTCACCTTCAGTGATGGTAAAGGAAATAAACTTATTTCAGTATCAGCTCAAAAGGCCCAAAGCTATAATTTTAAGATGAATTCATGTGAAACTAAATCCAAATTGATGTATTTTTTCCAGGCTGGTACACCACAATCACCCTGGCTGTCTATGGCAACCTGACCCAAGTTCTCCCAGAAACCCCAGTGGGTGCCAATCCTCCTCCGGTTGTCCAAAGACCTGTAGTTGCCCGGGAGGCGCCGCCCGCTCCCCCACCAGTTGTCCCTCCAAACCCGGAATGGACTCAAGAGCCTGTAGTCCCGATACCTGCTTACACTGGCAACGTAGCTACAGTCAATCCTGACGCCTACGGGCCTGCCAACTATCCTGAGAATTATGACAGTCAGATGTATAGACCTGACTACTATGATGCTGAGCAGCCCAAGGATCCTCGTACTTACCAGCACATTGAAGAAAGCACGTGGGAGAAACGAGATATCAGTATCGAAAGAGATGCTGACCGGTTGCGTCATAGTCCCCGGTCCATTGACCATGACAGGGATAGGAGAGACGTACGCAGTCGTAGACGGTCTCTGGACAGGGGACGAAGTCGGGAGTCGTCCAGACTTCGCGAGAGAAGCAGAGAAATCGACAGAATAGATAGACTTCGGTCCCGATCGAGGAGTCGTGATAGAGATTACGTGGTGAAGGGAGAATATCGACCACTAAGTCGTTCGCGGTCTCGCAGTATCGACAGACTGCGCGCGATATCTACGGATCGCGACCGTGATTGGGACAGAGGATCCTACAAGAAGGATGATTACCGCCGACACCGTGAGCCATCGTACGATAGATCTCGCGGCGGATCATACGATAAAGAGGCTGGTTCATACGAACGTCGGTCTCCGTACGATAAAAGAGCGCCATCATACGAGAGAAAGATTCCGTACGAAAAACGTTTATCGCCGTACGAGAAACGCGCATCGTCGTACGAAAGACGTGCGCCTTCTTATGAAAAGCAGTCTTCGTATGATCGGAAACGTCACTCACCTTACAGTCGTATCAGGGGATCTAGTTACAGCAGCCGTTCGCCTAGTCGCGATGACCCCAGGAAGAGGCCTAGGACTCCACCTGGTGAGAGTAGTCGAAGACCTTTGTCTCCAAGGGAAGTGGATGCATCAAGTCCTATTACCTCGATTAGATCTGAGGAAGCAGGAGAGTATGACAGAAGTGGAAAACAAATCCCAAGAGTTGACTTCTACCATCAGAGCTATCGCCACAAAACCTCTATTCGCAGTCCTTCTCAAGAAGCTGAAAATGCTGCTTACGTTGAACAACAACAACAACAACATACCAGCTTAGTAACTGTGCAAATAGTGGACAATGCGATGGCTAAACCTATTGAATCGCCAAATCGTAACCCAGACGAAGACAGGTCTATAGATGCTGAGCAATTTGAACCTATCCTGTCCGACGAAGACATCTGCGATGATCTTGAAGGGCCAGCGTATATGGAGGTAGATTACGACATGAACGACTACTGCGGAGTGGATGACATCATCAAATATTACAATCCTTTCAAATGTGATTGGAACAAATATGAACCTGTGAACAAAATACATTTGTTGGGACCTAGAAAGGAAGGTGTCAAAGATGTACTGAACGCTACATTTGATGAACTGTGTGATGCTAGTCCAGAATTGTTTAAGATCTCAGAAATAGCTAAGACCAATAAGAAATTGGATCAAAAGTACTTTGCAAACACTTTCGCTGATATCGATAACACAGCTAGAGAGGAATGGGTTCACCAATGCGAACAACTTTACGTATCAATCACAACACTTTGCAAGAACACAGATATTATCCTGAGAATCTTCAAAAATCCAAATAAGAATGACGCCATTGATGAATTTACTGAAATCTATCAGCTATTGATAACTTTTTGCAAGATCGGATTGAATTTTGAGTTTGCATTAGCTCAACAACAACCAACATACAAGATAAGACATATGAAGTGTGGTATACGTCTTGCTGAAGCTCTAACGGGTCACAGACATAATGGAGAAGTGACAAAATCACTTCTGACATCTAACATTGATGTATCAATGTTACTATTAGAAATGTATTCTAAAGAATACATGGCTTTGAGCATCCGTCTTATGATTTTAAAAGCCTTAAACGCATGTTTATCTTCAAAGGAATCTATAGACCATTTCATGAAAGATACTGTGTTCCCGAAGTTTGATAAGAATGATGACAGAAAGCCAAGGAATGGTTATCAAGCGTTGATCACTATGATGCAAACGAATCCTCTCGCGAGATTGAAGTTTTCAATCAGTGCATTGATAAAGAAACTGAACATCTATGAACTGCTAAACAAAATGCATGATTTGGTGATCAACTTCAGTAAGTCTAGTAGTGATGATTCTGATCTTTCGGAAGCCGATTCTCTTTTTATAGTGAATTCTCTCGAAGAGTTGTTGTATATGTATCGCTCGCAGTGTTTCCATTTATCACAACCGCAGCGTTTTCTACCAGTGTCCGCTCAATTCGAGATAAACAAAGAATGCTCAAACGAAACTTTACTAGAATTCTTCAACATCCATCAAATTCTAGAAGTCTGCCTATACTTGTTGACTTGCCCTCAGACTTGCAATAACCTCGTAGTCGTCAGTCCTATTCACGACTTGATCTATGAGTTGATTAACTCTCAAAATGGTCTAAACTTCCTGTATCAGAATATGGAAATGAGTGGATTGCTGTTCAAGACTTTAACTCTGCCTTACAGCCAGCAGAATACTGAGGAGTTTCTCTACCCTCATGACTTGAGTAACTACAGTGATCTGCAGATTTTAGGCCTGGAATTGGCATATAGACTGAAAGCTCTATATTACTTGCATTCGATCTGTGATCAGCAAGCAGGAACGGCTGATGAAAATGAACTTATTGATAGATTACAATCCTTATACTGTCTCAGTTTTGGCAGTATCGGTAGAACCGCAGTACCAGATGTGATTGTCATGGCAGACAACGCAGAGTGTCTCATGGAAGTTTTTGAGAATGATTTAAAAGTGAAAACAAAAAACGACTCTCCCTTAAAACAAAAGTCACCAGCGAAAGGATACGCCATTGAGCTGATAGTCTCTGCAGTACGATTTGCAGCTAACGTTCCATTCTTGAAGAAATACGGACAAAGATTGATCAATGTGTCCCGAGAACATGATAGATTTGAGCCGAGCGTTTCAAGTGTGTTACAAGAAGTAATACCGTACTTAAAGCCTGTTGAAAAGCCGACAGTTTTATCAGGAGAAGACATGGCAGAGTGTGTCGAAATACTTAAAGCTAGTTCTGAACATGCACCGGACTTGCCAGGAGAACTAATGACGTGTTTGCGGATTTTAAGACACTATTGTATATCTGACTATGAGAATAACGTGACCATTGCTTGCGAGTCAGCGACTGAGGAATATGTGGAATTGAAATATAAGTACCATGTGCTGCAATTGTTTTCGTTGGATGGTGTGGCACATTTGGCAGGACTTCTAGACCGTTTAGCCATACATTTTGACCAGCCTAGCATGCATACTTCGCTATTCGCATCAGTGAAAGGGTTACAACTTGCCCAAATGTTACTACCATGTCTCAGGTTGCTAGATGCAATGTTGGCTAGAGTAGTTCGCTGTCGAGGACCAAGATTCCGGGACTTGACTGCAGCCCCAGTTTTACTAAAGACTTACGGCATAGCAAAAGCTTTCCCAGTAGGATCTGTAGGATACAGGACCGCCTCCAAAGCGGCTGAAGCTTCAGTAAGAGCATTACTGGCATACGCACAACCGATAGCTGATGACGCGAACGACGGAGACTCCATCCGCCGAGGACCTTGGACATCCCTCTGTTCGGAAGTCATATCTTACATAACCACAGCTCCATACACCTTTGTCCCTGGTCTACTAGTTTTTTCGGAGTTATTACCTTTACCGCTACCGATGCAGACTAAAGCGCCGCCTACTGACCGAGAATTAGCTGACGCTTCTAATGAAAGACGACTATGGTCAGCACACCTTCACGCTCTGTCCAATGATTTGACAGACATGATACAGATCATCTGTATGTCAACCTATAGGCCCGTAGTTCATATGCTGCGTCGAGTTTGTGTACAAATCGCAGATTTAGCTCCTAATACGGCTGCTACCGTCGCAAGAGCTGCTGTTGGGGCTGTGACTAGAGAACTGAAGCCTGGAGAACCAGCCACTGCCAGTGTTGCTCGGGTTTTAGGCTTTTTGGCTTGCCTTGTCTCTCATGCGCCTGTAAAATGCGCGGTCTTACACTCTATGAATAGTGGGGGACCTCGGGCTACTGATGTCCAAACTGCCTTATCCTCAGTTCTAGGGCTCGCTAACTCTTCAAACGAACACGCCGCGGCTCAGGAGTACGCAGCGCATGCTTTAGCAGCATTCTGTGATGCTGAAATAACTCTGACACCTCTAAATGGAACTTCGGATATCATTTTATCAAACTCCTTGCCCAATAAAGACGCCTTGGCAGCGTTTTTGGATGCTACAGCCGACTGCCTTGAATCTACAACCAAAACCTGTTCTGTTGCTTCATCAATACTTCGGGCCTACTTTGTTTTGACGGAACATGAATATGGTTTCCAGCAGTTCAGGAAATTCGTGTCCAAAAGAAGAGAAAGTTTGGGCAAGTTCTTCAAATGGGCATTGGAAGGCCAGGGCGAGGATAAGGCGGAATGCTTGAGCCTGTACATCGACCTGATCAGGATCCTCAAGATGGAGGAAGGCGAAGGTCCCGTGGGTCGGAAAACCATGCTAACGGTGGGAGAAATGGCTGATGTGGTAGGGTTCTCGCCTTCTGATGAAGAGCATCCTGTCTTGAAGTTGGATACAATTTTGAGAGTAAGTATTAATATATATGTTGTAAAATCTTGTGTCATTTTTGTTCTAACAAAGCTCAATTTTTACACAGGATCAAAACATTGGCACACACTTTACTATTAAATAATTCATAGTTTAGGTCATAATAACCGCTGTAAATACGGTTATATTCTGACTTTAACATTGAGCTTCGTTAAATCAAAATCTGCCTGTTGTCTCAACAAATTTGTTTCGACATTTAACAGAGCTATGTATGTAAAGTTTTGGTTTCTAAAATAAGTTATGCCGTCATACAATGCCACCTAAATGACGGCTGTCATAAAAATCCATTATTTTAACCATTCGATTTCCAAAAAACAGTCTCTAATGAACAGCCATCATTAATAAGCCGACACTATTTTCTTAGGAAACCCAAGCTTTACTGAAACCAATTAATTCCTGCTGCATGCTGACCATTACCTGTAGGTAAATATTAAGAGTAGACTTTCCTTCCACAGCCAAGAGAACAGAACAGCAATTTTAATCACCGTTTTCAGGAACGAAACTCCGACGAAGATGCCTTGGCCAACGCCAGCTTCTTGGCCAGCCACCTTCAGAAGCTGAAGGTCTTGGAGGAGCCGGCTACTCCTCCAGAAGTCCTGGAGTTGGTGCTTCCAGGGCCTGAGAGCCTGGTGGCTCAGTTCCAGGCTAGAACGATATACGCTATAGGGGAGCCGAGCGATGAGAGATTGACGTCTAGTTACTGGTTGAATGTGCCCGCTGCGGGCGGGGAAGATGATGTCAATGATAGTGAGCTGGTGAGTCTAGCTTTGTTTTTTTATTTAAAGATGCTTGATTAAAACTTTAATTTTTGAAACTCAAATTGGTCTGTAATTTCTGAAGTTTCTCAGAGTTTTAGGAAATAAAGGTAATTGGCCATGACCTGGCTTAGGACGTAATATACAGTATGTTAGGCCCTATAACCTTAATTTGAGACCTATAACCTTAATTTGAGACGTTATTGTCCAATAAAATACATTATTCATGAACACTGAGCGCGCAAGAAGTGAACTTGTAAACAGCAAAATAATCACGCGGCAAAACACGTGCCGATTCTGCCGAAAAGGAAGCTCGTGCGCAAACCCCGCCCCTTTCCTTTGTGTTGCACCGACAGGACACGCTCCCGCGCTGACCGCAGTCTATGCGAGTGCGCCGCTACTTCCGCATGTCTAATATTGCGCTTCCGCATATCGCAAAAAACTACCCCGCTTACTTCGCGATATGTGTCCTGTAAACGTGTTCTTAAATAACCAAAAATTACGTTTTATCAATATTCCAATGCAGATAAATGCAATGCAATGTGTTATCTAGTGATAATGTGCCAGGAGCCATTAATTTGTACCGAGAGATGTTTCCCAACCGCCGGTACAATCTTACGCTAGGTGTCAACCAACGATTGCGAACATTTGGTCAGTTCACCGTACCGACGCATGCCCAAGGACGAGGAAGGCAGCCATTCCCATTGCACCTACAAGAAGCCATTTTTGAATACTTCGAGCATCACCCACAAGAAAGTACTCGAAATGCTGCAAGATGGTTCGGTGTATCGTGGTTGGACGGTGTGGAATCTGCTGCATGGAGAAGGAATGCACCCTTACCATTTTAGACACGTTCAAGAACTTGGGGTTAACGACCACGAACCACGGGTCGATTTTTGCCGCTGGTTTTTGTCTAATCTAGACAACATTTTGTTTACCTACTGATGAAGCCACATTTACACGAATGGGGACATTTTATGTGCATAATGAACATTGGTGGAGTAATGAAAATCCCTATGTTACGCGACAGGACGCTTATCAACACCGGTTTAGTGTAAAAGTGTGGGCAGGTATTTTAAATAATTGTTTAATTAATAGGCCCGTCCTTTATTGATGGAAGAGTTGATAGTGTATCAAACCTTAACATTTTAAATAGTGTGGTGGATGAAATGTTGGAAGATGTGCCTCAGTGTTTATCAAGACCTCTTTTACCAACAGCGCCCGCGCACTATCAGGTGCGCGTACGGCGTACGTGAGTTTTTAAATAATAATTTTGGTGACAAGTGGATTGGTCGCGGTGGTACCTAGATATTTTTGCCTTTCCTAAGCCAGGTTTAAAGTATGAAGGGAAAATAGATTATACCTAAAGGTCATTGACCCGCGCACATGTTCTGCGATAGTATTAAATCGCTAGCGCAAGGGTGTAAACACGTTGCGAGACTTTTGCGAAATTTTTGGTATGGTTCTGTCTGTTATTTAACAGTGTTTTTATTTTGTTCATATTTTTATTTGTATCATATAATCATGCACTATTGTGGGTTTGAATAAGTCCCTCGTTTAAACTAACATATTGTATACTTGGAATTCCGGTAGTACGTTCCCGTGGAATAATGAGGATCAGCGACGATTTTAGTTAAATATGTAGAATTACAGTCATACCTAAACCAATTATTTCAGTGAAAGAATTATTAAAATTGGGCCAAAAATTACGAAGTTAGAGCGGTTTTAATTTTGCATTTTAAAAAACGCCCGCCAATACGCACAATTTGTTGATGACGTCATTTTCCACGTTCGCGTCCGCGGCACCGCCACGCACGTTCTTTCTGCCTTTAGTTACGTGACTCGCAGAACATTTAAACGAATAATGTCTTCATAAAATATTGTATCGTGCCACGATGCGAAAATACAAGTGTTGCTACACCGGACAAATTGTTATTTTGTGTCCCAAAATACCCAAAAAATAGAAAGAAGTGGTGTACTTTCATGAGGAGGGACGCCCCATGTCCCCTTAACTAAAAGTACTTTATACTGCATTTCAAAAATTTTGACTATAATAATATTTTAACTAAATCTATTTTTAATCGCGATAAAAAAGGTGTGGATTAAAACTAGTAGTTATGAACTAAAATTCACACCAACGAACGCCTCGCCTTCACGTGCTTTAAACAGTACTGTATTTTTGTTTTCCTTTTCTTTTGCTCATATCTCGAAAATGGCGTTTCCTATCGCAAAAATAATGAAATTTTCGACCCCTTTTGTAACCCCCTCACATATAAATTTTAACACGTGGGTAATATTTTTTTTTTATTTTTCGAAGAAAATGTGAAAAATTCCATATAAAACACGTCCATTGCGCGCGCCTCGCGTCTTGCCTTCACGTGCCTCGCCTTCATGTGCAAAAACAGTCTTGTATTTTTGTTTTCCTTTTCTTTTGCTTATATCTCGAAAATGGCGTTCAAAAAATTCATTGCGTAGCACACCCAAGTAAAAGCTGAAGGGTTGTACGTTTAGTGTTGCATAGCCCATTTATCGAGGAAGGCTATAGACTATATATTATATAAGGTCACGCAAAGACCCTTAGGAGCCGAGCACAAAGAAAAACGTCACGCATACAAAGACCTCGCACGGGCAGGCGATTCGATGCGACGGGATGGGTTGGGGGAGCAGTAAATTTTATGCGGACGAAGTCGCGGGCAGAAGCTAGTAAGAAATATTATTTAAAATAGGTAGAGAGGTGCCTACACATTGTAGAAACACGAAAAAGGTACCTGCCTGCCAAATCAAAACATTCTAAAACTTAGTACCTACCTGTGCACTGGAAAAAAATGTTTTTTTTTTTTACTTTTCAACCATAAACGAATCAATCTTCGCGAGATTGTCCGATTGGGCCTTGGGTAAATCCGACTTCCATGTTTCCTATCTACCAATATCTATAAAACATAAATAAACAAGAAACAACGATTAAACTCCGCAAATCATAACAAAGCAGTGCGACGCGTGGCGGGCGATCGAGCCTCGTGAGTCGTGACGTCATCAGCAGTTTCGCGCGCGCGGCGTGCGTTTTAAAACTCCCTTTTTTTAAAGTTTAATAACTTCGTAATTTCTCAATGGATTTGAGTGATTCAAAAAGAAATGAACTCAGATATTTATATTGTATTCGATGTAGTATTCAAAATTGCTATATCCTTTTGTCGAATTGATACTCATTGCTGATACTCACGCGAGTATTTCAATATAAGACGCGTGTATGTTTGTACGAAAACATAAAGACTGTTTAAAAAAGCAGAAGAAGTATATCTAAGTATGTATACTCGAAACCGGTGCACCAATACAGACTTGTACTAGATTCTAGGTCAACCAAATATAACTATTACGAGTATGTCTGAGTTTGTGTGGGTATCATCAAATTATATAAATGACTGAACAAAAATAGTTTCGTTAACATTAAGGAGCTTCTAGATCTTAAATTGTAATTTGTCCACAAGATACGTTTCGATGCACCCATTTTAGCAAAACATGTATGGTCACATAAATTCTAACATAACACCTGTAGAGATCAGGTTTTATGCAAATAAAATATACAATACATATTATATATATACTAGCTTTTGCCCGCGGTTTCGTCGGCGTGGGTGTTGGAAAATATCCCGCGGGAACGTACTACCGGGATAAAAAGTAGCTTATGTCTTTTCTCAGCCTCTAAACTATGTGTGTACCAAATTTAATTTACATCGGTTCAGTAGTTTTAGCAGGAAAGCGAGATAGACAGACAGACAGACAGTTACTTTTGCATTTATAATATTAGTGTGGATTAGATACTTACTTGAATTAATTAAATTATATAACTTAAAATTTCGCGGGCTGCCGCTGTGCATCCACCTTAATCGGTTAAAGAACACTGGACGAGATATAATAGAAGACTTATTTCCTAGCAAATTGTTAATCATCAATGAGTATTGATGACCCATTTCTTTATGTCTCGTCATAATCTCCAGGTGTCGTGCGATATAATGGAGATAGCGGCGGGCTACGTGTGCGGCGGCGGCGAGGCCGTGTGCGGCGCGGTGCGGCGCCTGGCCGGCTGTCTGCACGCCGGCAGCACTGACCCCGCGCCGACAGACGACAAGAGGCCGCCTGGTAATATACTGGGGAACCGCTCCGTTTCTCCATTTTTTCAAGAAATTATTACTTTCTGTTTGGATAGAAACTACCGAACTAGACAGTTTGTTCTACAGTTTCTATCAAAACGGAAAGTGTTGTGTGCAGTAACAATTTATCAACGCTAAATTGTCAAAATGGTTATGTGAAACACAGATAGATACATTTTTACTATGTACGTAAATTTATAAGTTATTTTATACTATAAGGTCGCATGAACACTGCGTAGGTAATTAAACCCTTCACACATTTAAGCTGAATGATCACCTCCTATTTCTATTGAATTCTTTATTGTATATCACTTGCGTTTAATAAGATGTTAATAATAAGTTGTATCGTGTGTGGTCGGCAGTGGCGCTGACGCGCGTGCGCGCGGAGGGCGGCGCGGACGCGTTCCGGTCGCGGCCGCCCAACACGTCGCGCCCGCCCTCGCTGCACGTCGACGACTTCACCGCGCTGCACCAGCCGTATACTTCTGCACAAGTCACCAGGTAACCCGCTCACCATCAACACTTACATTGTTTTACGCAGAAAGTCGTTCAGAAGAGACGCTGTTGTTATTTGGCCATATTTGGATAAGTCAGTTCTATTATGTAAGGATTACAATTATTATTGAGTGCTAGTTGTCCAAGGTGTGTCTGGCATTTGGTATCGCAGTACGATTTAGATTAACGCTGCTCGGAATACTCTACATGCACACATACTAGGGTTTCCCACCAAATTATCTACTTAACTAGACGAATTTTGTAATTAGTTGCTGGAACCAGACGTTGAGGATAAAGTTTACAAGGAATAGAGTTTCGATTTTGATATAAACAATGTTTATTTTCACACTAAGCTGGAAATGTTAATTTTTTAACTTATCAAACATAATATCACGCCAGTATTCTCCGAAGAATGAACAGAGGTATACCAAACATACACCTAGATTTCGCCAGTTATGTTTAAGTCCCATAAGCCCCATGTCATTAATATTTTATCATAACATTTACAAAGCTCTTTCTTCGATTTGTCTGCTGACTTGTTAATCCACAGTTGTGACTGATGTTTTCCATGTTCTGTAAAATGTGTCCGTAGGGGCGGCATGCGGCGCGGCATAGCGGTGGCGGACCGCGGCCGGTTCGCGTCGGCCGCTCCCATGCACGCGCACTACCGACATCTGTGAGTAGCGCTTTTGTACTTATACATATTTGTATGGTAACTCGTAGTTGACTTTAAGAGTTCGTGACTATTTAACCGGGCTATCCTGTGGTTGCCTGAAGCGAACTCAAAGCCTCCAACCAGGGGCAAAGTATTTACATTACTAAGCGACTGCACGCTACGGGCACCTCTGTGGGGTATAGACTTGACTTAGCGCGTCGCTGTGTGGAGGATTGCAAGATGGGACAGGCTGGATCAGACTGCTTTACACAGGGATCACTTCAGGTTTTATATGGTGTACGTCGATGGTCTCGAAGACAGATGCTATAAATGCACTTTTGGTAATGTATCAGGAGAGCAGTTTAAAGAAACTAAAATATATGTAATGTTCATTCTTCAACAATTATATGGAGCATTTATCAGTTCTATGATTAGTTGAAAATAAATATTATTATACAGGATAAGTTTAAACTTAAACGAGTTATAATAACCATGCCATTTTTTTTTTGATATATCTTACAATTGGTACAAAAAAACTAAGTTATCGTAAATGAAAGATGTTTATTTTGAAACCGGTTTTTATGGTAACTTGCGCGCAGCACCGGCGTGGCGGCGAAGGTGAATGACCAAGCGTAGCCACTAGTACCTACCAGCTGTTCGATCGGTCAAAATTCTAAGAAGTTCGAAGTACCTACGCCGGTGCGGCGGAGAAGGTGAACGACCGAGCGTAGCTACTGGTACCTACTAACTGTTCGATCGGTCAAAATTTTTGGGAAACAGAAATTTGTCCATACACTGTTGGGCTACTCTAGACCCATGTGGAGATTGAACACATAACAGTGGAACTTATCACCAATATTGAACTATAATCATCCTACAATAAAACTAAACTAAAAAAACCAACATACTTGCTGCAGCTGCACACACTGCATTCGTTATAAACACATGGTTATAGAACTTTATCATTACTAGGTAAAGAGCAAAAGTTTGAATTGCTGGGCAAAAGCCTCCTCCAAATCCTTCCAGGAACTCTTTTCCCGTGCCACCTCGTGCCAGCCCTCGAAACTATTAACTGTGCCTAAACATTCAGTCAAACAGCCACCAGCGTGTTATCCATGATAATTGTCGTGTGGTTGTTATAATATTACTAAATGTTTTTGACTACCGACTCTTTTTATGAATATAATCATTAATTACATGATACAATTTAAAGTAGAAATATAAGGAAATTCCAAAAATAGTGACAAAGTCTAGAATTTTTGGACGATGCAATAATAAAAAGTAGTAATATCTATAATATAGTTTGAGTCCGCTTTGGTTCTGCTTAGCCCTGAATCCTCTAAGCACACTGCTGGAGGATTCAGGCATAGGCTATCGGATGAGGAGTGGGGGTCAGGTTAAACCTCACCTCCCTTACATGGATGACCTAAAACTCTTTGCCCCCAACAATTTTCAACTGATGAAGCTACTGAAAGTAACTGAAACCTTCAGCAGCGCCATCAGAATGGAATTTGGTGTGGACAAATGTGCGGTCATGCATGTAAACCGAGGAGAGATTGTGGAATCCGTGGGAATCCAACTCTCGGATTCCATAAACCACCGAGCCCTCTCCGCATCCGATACCTATAAGTATTTGGGTATGTCGGAAGCGTTGAGCATCAATGATACTGACATGAAGCAATCGTTGAAAGAGCGCTTCTTTGGCCGCCTGAAGAAAGTTTTTAATAGTCTTCTATCAGGCGGAAACAAGGTGCGCGCCTTCAACGGTTGGGTCATGCCGGTTTTGATGTACTCTTTCGGCATACTCAAATGGACTCAAACTGAACTAGACGCCCTGGATAGGAGGGTCCGTACGCTGCTGACTGCATATCGAATGCATCTCCCACGGTCATCGGTCTTGAGACTGTATATCCCGCGAAAGTGTGGAGGTCGAGCCTTTTTAAACGCTAAGACTCCCCACAATCGCGAGATATGCAGCCGCAGGGAATATTCCCTAGAAACCGTGGGGATGCATCGAGATGTGGTCGCGGTTAACAAGGGCCTCACCCCGCTCTCATTGGCTAACGAGAACTGGCGCAAACCTGTAATACTTGACACTAATGACCGCATGAAAGTATGGCAGATTAACCCCCGGTTTCTGAATTAAATATTTGAATTTGAGAACGCCTTGATCAGTATTTAAGTATTACTTAAACACTTTTTCGTTTCTGAATTGAGTTTTTCAAACTCTAATCAAGATTTGATCATTTAATCAAATTTGACACAAAGCATGGTTAAAGTCGTACGTCATTTACTCAAATTTGACACAACGCGTACTTAACTCATGATCAAAGTCGCCAGTTGCGTTTCTGAATTGAAAAAAACGTGTTTGACTATACTCAAAGCATAATCAACGGCAAGTTACTCAGTTGAAAGTTGACACACCAATTTCATCTACTCAAACTGTAATCAGCTATAGAAACTAGAGATTTTGTAAGTGACTTTGATCATAATGAGTGACGACGATACTTCCTGTCGTCTCTAAAGATGCCTCAACGCAGATAAACCCGCAAAAGAATAGCAGTGCATCGGCCTAAGTTGTTCATCACGCTGAGCGGCAAATAAAATTTAAGAGTCGGTTCCGCTTTAAAGGCTCGTACAAACAGGCGCGAGAGGTTGCGCGAAGTGTCGTGGAGGTGATTCTACGATTTATCACGACACAACACCTTTCACACTAGCGTGGCCGTTCGTCGCACCGCGGCGAGCAGCGCGACAGCTTGTGGTACATTTTGTATGGCGTCGCGGCCGTCGCGGCTCCGCAACGACGACGCCACACAAAATGTACCTTATGTTGTCGTGCTGCTCGATGCGGAGCGCCAGTGTCGCGGCGTGACAGGTAGTGTCGCGCGTGTTTTCATAGAAATTGTTTTACGGATATAAATCTTTGAATCGCGTGCGAGCGTCGCGTCGCGCAAATCTGCACAAGCCTTTATGAAGGAGTCGTTTAGATTTATTTTTTACAAAATAAAGCCTAAACTGACCTATCGTATTCAACGGCGGGACTGCATTTCTCCCATGTTGCAGCTTCTAAAAGCTCTTAGGTTTTACGCGACTGGTTAATTTCAAGCTGTTGTAGGGGACACTGTAAATGTGAGCAAGGCGACGTTGTGCCACGTGGTAGGTAGGGTGACTAGTGCGATAGCATTACTGAGATGGCAATATGTTCATATGCTTGCACACTGCACAGGGAGACCATTAGTGGCGGCACGATCTTTTGACAAAGCTGAATTCCCTAGATTCATAGGTGCTGTAGACTGCACACATATAAAAAAAAATCACCAAGAGGGAAAAGCTGAGCTGTATAGGAACAGAAAAGGTTTTTTTTCTATTAATGTTCAAGCCAACTGTGATGCTGATTTATAAATTACTAGTATCAATGCACGTTGGCAAGGTTCCGTGCGTGACACTACTATTTGGACTGACTCACCACTTGCAGCTCAATTTGAAGCTAGCAGATTTCTGTAATACCTTATTCTCGGGGATAATTGTTACCCATGCCTTAGGTTTCTCATGACAACCTTTTTGAACCAGGGTCAACAAGGGGGTTTTTGGCGGATTGGTATCTGAAGCAATAAATCACAAACATTTAGATGTTAATGTAAAGATGATGATGTGATGTTGATGTTTAGTAATTTAGATTACTAATGTGGTGAAAGGTAAAATTATATTATGGTAAACATTACAGGTTATTGTGTTACTTATTGTGGACCAGTGGTGATACCGTTGGGTCACCACTGCTGCAAGTAAACCTTGATTTACGAGTTGTAGGACGTGGGTTGTAATCCAGGCAGGCACTATCACCACCACTGCTCTAAAAACTATGAAGGATAACATCGTGAGGAAATCTTCATGTTCTAGATCCTAGAATTCGAAGACGTGTGACATCTACCAAACTGCATTGGGCCCGCGTGGTAGATTATGACCCCCTCTCACCGAGAGGAGGCCTCTGTCCCCGCAGTGGGAACGGTATATGCTGATTATGCTATGTACTTACTTTATTATTATTTAAAGAATATTTTCCTTCTCCTCTATAGTATAGTTAGACGATCTCTTTTTCTTATCTTTATCCGATCTAATTGGTACAATTTATTTGTAGTTTATGTAAAAATACAAACAGAATTCGAATAAAAATTGTCTTTATTTACTGACAGTTTGACATTCACGATTCGATTCAGACAAACACGTCAAATACTTATTTTCTTAAATATATGCATTAAAAACTCTATTCACAGAAGTTTGTTGTAGTTTGTTGAAATTAACGATGTTATTTAACATTAACAATTTATTTTTGAGTCTATTTTAAATTTATGATAATAAAATATAAATATATTATGAGTTTTTGAAAAGTACCGGTTTTTGAACGTGAATTGGAACGTGTTAGCTTTGATCAAAAAACTTAAGTAAATAATCAGTTGATTATGGTTTGACAAAAGACAATTTTCAGTTGTGAAACGCAAAATACTTAAAAGAATACTTTAAGGATTTGAGAATACTCAGTTGAGATTCGCTAGTTTTCTCAAATCAGAAACCGGCTGTAAGGAGCTCCACGGACGCTATTTTCGGGCCCTACATGGACCCGATGTAGATCTACTAGCGTCCGTAGCCTGGTTGCGTTTCGGTGACCTCTTTGGGGAAACCGAAAGTTTTGTCTGTGCAATTATGGACGAAGTTATGATGACGAACAACTACCGGAGATTTATTGTGAAAGACAGCACGGTTGACATCTGTCGGGCATCCCACCGTCCAGGAGAATCAATTCGGCACATAATCTCCGGGTGTTCTCGTCTAGCTGAAAAAAATACTTGCATAGGCACAACCTAGTAGCCAGGATTATCCACCAGCAACTTGCTCTGAAATACAGTCTTGTGGAATCAGAGGTGCCGTACTACAGGTATGTGCCCGACCCAGTTCTCGAAAATGGAAATATCGTATTGTACTGGGATCGATCCATCATCACTGACAGGACTATTGTTGCAAATAAGCCTGATATAGTGGTGGTGCAGGGCCGGACCGTGAGTTTAGGGGGCCCGGGGCTATTACTACTTAGGGGCCCACTTAATTACTCCAAGTATAGAAAAAAATGAGACAGTGAAATATTTGATTAAACATTATTAGTGTATTAACACTAGTCACAAGAATTAAGGGATATAAAAAAGATTCCAAATTTTTGGTTGATTTTCAACAAGCTGTAACTCCGGGGAAAATGGTTGTACAGCAAAAAGTAAATTGTAGCTTCAAGTGTCTAATTTTCAGACACGACCATGAATTTTCGAAAAAATAGAGATGTTTGTGGAAAATAATTTTTTTTTTTCATCGAAAAACTAATAAAAGTCGAAAAATTGCTCATAATGCTGATTTTTAGTCATAACTTTATAAGAGGTCACCTAACCTCACCGTAATTGCGCAACACACTACTATTAATCATTTTGAAGGTTATTTATAGCTCATCCATTAATTCATATGGTCGAAAAAATTGTCTGTCCTTAGAATCGCAAACGTCATGAATTTTGTGAAATTCTCAAAATAAAAGGGATTCCTACTGATAGTGTATTACGTAATTACCCCTCTGGGTATGTGTAATGTAAAAAACGCTTTATGTCGTCGACGTACCAGGTTGTCATAACTTGGCAGGAGCTTACCAAACGAAGGAGTGTAAGCTAGAAAACGCTTTATGCCTTCAAAGTACCAGGTGATCATAATTGGTAGTAATAGGTAATAGGTAGAACGGGCTGGTTTCCGCAACTCCACGTCTGAGCGCGTATTTTGCGTACCGTATATATAATATATATATATATATATATATATATATATATATATATATATATATATTTATCCTGCTAATGATATGGCGTCCCACATAGCCCGAAATGCATTTAATCTGGCGTCCACCGGCTTTAGACGTCCGCATACCGGACGCCACTTTTTTAGTCAGTGTTACTTTGGTCCTTTTGGCTCTAGCGACCTGTACAACAAAAATTGCCGGAAGGCAAAAAATCACTGAAGCGCTTGCATTTGTATAACTAAAACTTCCGCGAAATCCCGCATCAACGGTGCGTCGCTCGTGTAGCGCGTATATCGACAGTGCGTATACTCATCTAAGACACTTTCGATAAAGCCGATTATTTGGCGTCCAATTGCGACGTTGCCAAACCGACTGTATTTGAACGGTTCGAAATATTTTATAAATGAAAACAACACATCAGTTATACACAGTTTGCCGAAGTTGCCACATACGTATCGCTGCTTATTTGACGCCCGGTTGCAAAATAAGTATTGTGCCCTCACTTGTGAAAATCAGGTGTTGGCCATCCGTAAATTATACAGCTATTTGAAGTCGATTATATGATTTTGATTATAATACGTTCGGAATACGCTTAGCACACCTAATAACAATACAACAATCTAATATCTAATATTTTCTTAAAATTAATTATGTTAGATCTGAAAGTCACAAAAGTAAATTGTCATTAATACGTTGAATAATACTAATTATTTTACGTAATTTTTAGGGATTGATTTTTAAAGTTTTATAAATACAGAAAACTATTTCAATTGTTTTCACCTGTCATACCTATAGGGTAACCCATCTGTCTATAATAAAATAGTAATCTTAAATTTATGTGTGTTTATTTCATTATTTTTCCTTGCGAGCGACTGTAGAAAAATACACGGATGTCGAATATGGTGCGGCATGAATAGTATATACCGTCAACTGAAGTTCGTTTATGGCTTCAAAGCTGCGCGACACATATACGGATGTCAGTTTGACGCATACTTTTCATACTGTACGATATTTGACGTCCGTATACATGAATCTATGGCACTACGTTAGAAAAATAATCGGACGTAGAATATGGTGCGGCATGAATACTATATACTGTCAACTGACGTCCATATATAGCTTCAAAGCTACGCGACACTTATACGGATGTCGGTTCGACGCATACTTTTCATACTGTACGATATTTGACGTCCGTATACATGAATCTGTGGCACTACGTTAGAAAAATAATCGGACGTCGAATATGGTGCGGCATGAATAGTATATACAGTCAACTGACGTCCGTATATAGCTTCAAAGCTACGCGACACTTATACGGATGTCGGTTTGATGCATACTTTTCATACTGTACGATATTTGACGTCTGTATATATGAATCTAATAGCACTTCTTCCTTTTCCTATAAATGCTTAAGCTCCCATTATGAATGTATGACCCATCGCCGTCTCAGATAAATAAATCATAAATCATTTTATTTGCAACCTAGTACTTAAGCCTAGCATACAAGGACACTTTTTTCTTTTTTTTGGGTGGGAAATTATCAAATAACTTTTCCCGCTTGGGGCGAAGCAGGAGGGCGTGTCAGAGTCTTACTGACTAAAACCCACCCGTGTTCCTTTTGTTACCATGTTGCCGGGAGCCACGATCTCCCTTTCGGACTTCTTCGTAACCCTGGCAGGCATCAGCCCTAGTGAACCCGGTCAATTCCGCTGACATCTCTTTGAGGTGCACGTGGAACACAACGCACCGTCAACCCGGGTCTGGTCCCTATCGGATGGCGAGCTACCCATTGCTCACCGACCGCAAGCCCACGCCTACGATGGCCGGAAATCGGCCTGCGATTCCCGATGCCCAGGGCGTCTCCTCCTGCGGCGATTAGAGGCGTGAGGGCGCGAAATTTGCCTCTCTCTCACGCGTTCTGCCTCCTCCTTCGCGAGCATTACTGCCGTCCAAGTCGGGCAGACCTCTACCTTATGCTCCACCCTGTCCTCCGGGTGATCCACACAATGGTGACACCCGGGCGTTTCCTCCCGCCTTATCCTGAACAGGAACCTCCCGAAACAACCGTGACCCTGCCTCAGGTGGAAGGTGAGGACGCCGCGCCGTGGCGCCTCTCTAGCCACTCCTCAAATAGGGGACTTATCGCCGTCATTGTGGCGTGCCCAGCGCTGGGTTGCGACAATCGTACTCTCCATGACGCCATGAGATCCCACCGGAACTCTGTCCGCTGTACCGTGATTTCTCGCGGCAGTGGAGTTAAGCCCCGGCGTAAGATATAAGGACCCTGGAAGGGTTTCGCAACGATCAGATAACTTATAATCAGGTACACTAGTGGCTCTGTGAGTTGTAGACCTCGCGAGACTGTCTTTTTTGCATAACTCAGACGACGGTGAACTTGAGCGACCTTCTTCAAGGTACCTATACAGCAAAAGAAGTAGAGAATGTATTGGTACATATGAAGCGCGGAAAATCCCCGGGACACGACGGGCTTAGTGTGGAACACTTAAAGAACGCTGCTATCCATTTGCCCAGAGTACTGGCTTTGTTTTATAATTGTTGTGTGTCGCACGCTTATCTGCCAAAGGATATGATGAAAACTATTGAAGTTCCTAATGTAAAAAATAAGACTAGTGATATATCAGATAAAGCGAACTGCAGACCAATCTCTCTCTCTTTTAAAGAATGATGTCAAGCTCCATGATGCTCAACATGGGTTCAGAGAGGGCTTATCTACGGAAACTGCAATTTTATGTATAAAAAGACTGTAAAATATTATACAGGAAATAAGACTCCTGTTTTTGCCTGTTTCTTGGATACCTATGTCAAAGGCATTTGACATGGTGTTTTGTGACAAGTTATGGTCTAAATTGTGTGTACCCAGTGAATTGATAAGTGTTTTTAAAAACTGGTACACACATCAAATTAATTGCGTAAAATGGGCAAATGGACGGTCGGATGAGTACGTGATAGAATGTGGAGATAGACAGGGTGCTTATTCTCGAGCTCAGCATTTTGCATGCTGGCTGCTACATAGATGGGGTAGCATTTAATAACATTAGCTACGCTAGTGACATGGCGCTGCTGAGCCCGTCTATGGCAGGTCTCAGAAAATTTTATAAAGTTTGTGAGTGTTACGCTGAGGAGCATGGTTTGAGATATAACACGGACAAAAGTCAGTTGCTTATCCTTAAGGTGGCCAATAAAGGCGCAGAGAGATACCCTACTGTCACTTTAAATGGTGGTGTCATATGCGTATTGTAGCGGAGGATTTGAGGAACAATCTAGATCGGATCAATGAATACCGGGAGCGAAGAGCATTATCAGTGAGATGTACCTAATAGTTTTTTACTCGTGTAGCGTTTGGACTAGTTTCACTCAAAAAGCTTTTAATGCTCTTCGTGTCCAGTGCAACAATGCATTCAGGATGCTGTTGGGGCTGCCACGCTTTTGTAGTACCACGAAGATACGCTCAGCAGTGGGCGATTACAAGCTGTGAATAATATTATATTATCAGAAAAATCTAGTTAATAGTACTCTTTGAATCTAGTCAAATTAAACTTAGAAAAACCCGTAGTAAACTCATGCTAATATTAGGGTTCCTTCGTACGATGAGGAAGAACGATTGATTCCACAGCAGTAGTAACATCTTGTATAGGTATACAAAAATGAACGAATATCGCGATTAGATTAGTGCGAAGTATCTACCATAACTAAAAAGTTTTTATTTGTAACTATTTAGTTATGGTAGATACCCCGCACTAATCTAGTCGCGTTTTTCGTTCATTTGTCGCACAAATACTTAAGTATTTGTGCGACAAATGAACGAAAAATGCGACTAGATTAATGCAAATTTAAGACTTATATAGTTTTCACATGGACCCCACTGTCCGAGTATCCAAATTAAAATGTAACCATTCGGGAAACACCAGCTTTCAAATAAAAAAAGAATCATCATAATTGGTTCACCCAGTCAAAAGTTATGATTATGAGGTAACAAACATAAAAATATACGGTCGAATTGATAACCTCCTCCTTTTTTTGAAGTCGGTTAAAAACACGATTAATAATTTTCAATACTGTGTCTCTGTATTTAGGCTTTCATTCCTTAAGTCAGGATAGAGAACTTTTATCTGACTATTAAAATCAAAACCCATAAGGTGTATGTGTGTTTTTATTTTTAACTCTTTAGTTATGGTAGATACTCTGCACTAATCTAATCGCGTTATTCGTTCATTTGTCATTCAAAAAATAATCATCAAAATCGGTTCACCCAGTCAAAAGTTATGAGGTAACAAAAATAAAAAATAAAATATAAAAAATACAGTCGAATTGATAACCTCCTCCTTTTTTTGAAGTCGGTTAAAAATGAGAATAGCCCAAATAAGTCAGCGGTCAAACGTGAAACTAAAAAAATATTTACTTAGAATAGACAATGCGTTTTGCGAGACTCCGTGAAAGAAAGAGATAAGTATAAATAAACGAATCATAATGCTGGCAACGTCGCACTTTGAAATCCCAACCGTCTGATTTGGACGTAAAAATATCCACGCAATAGATTAATAATATTGATATACGTAGGAGGTCAATAAAGCTTCACTATTGTGCGGGGTCCAAAAATGTTTGGGCCTAACTACAAGAAGAATATTGCCGCAAATAAATGAGCAAGAAAATTAAGTATAGGATGGAGTAGGAAATCAAAAAACTAAGCAATATTCATCAACAGATGATAAAAAATGTTAGCAGAACTGGTGGACGTCGTAATGATGCGCAACATGCTTGACGCCAAATGAGTTCCTGGATGTAAATATATATATATATATATATATATATATATCATAATTGGTAGTAGCTAACCAAACATACTCCTATGTTTGGTTAGCTACTACCAATTAGAAAACGCTTTATGCCTTCAAAGTACTAAGTTGTCAAACTTGGTAGGTTTATTACAACATTTATTGAATCTGAGGCGATACGAAGTTCGCTGGGTCAGCTAGTTTTATAATATATTATGCCTTAGTGTTATACAACCGTAAATAATACTACTAATTATGAAAAAGTAAAAATACTAAATAAAAATGATGATGGTCTTATAAATAATTCTAGCAAGACAGAGTCTGAGAGGGAAACAGCGCAGCACGATTGAGATGAATGTGTAATGGCAGCCGAACATTTTATCTGTCAGTTCAAAGTACGAACACCTGAACGTAGACTTGAATTAAATGAATTGAATAGGTTCAAACCTACGATACATTACGATTAATCAATTAATCGTAGGATTCGCAGGGCTGCAAACAATACGACCTATTTAATTTAATAAAATTATAGATTCTTTCGCATTATCGTCTATTTTTGACTTTGACTTGATTTAGCTGGGGGCCTCTTGAATCTACGGGGCCCTGGGCTGAAGCCCAAAAAGCCATATGGTAGATCCGGCCCTGAAATACAGTCTTGTGGAATCAGAGGTGCCGTACTACAGGTATGCGCCCGGCCCAGTTCTCGAAAATGGAAATATCGCATTGTACTGGGATCGATCCATCATCACTGACAGGACTATTGTTGCAAATAAGCCTGATATAGTGGTGGTGGATCGAGTAGAGCGGCGCACAATGATTGTTGACATAACGGTCCCACATGACGAGAACCTCGTGAAAGCTGAGAAAGATACAGACCAATTATCTTGACTTGGCTCGCAAGGTTGTCGACATGTGGGATGTGGATTCAGCGATCATTGTGCCGATAGTCGTCACTGCCAACGGCTTGATAGCCAAGAGCCTCGATCAACACCTAAGGGGGCTCTCGTTTGGCAACTGGATCAAGGGCTTGATTCAGAAAGCGGTACTTCTGGACACGGCTCGCATTGTCAGGAGGTTCCTCTCTCTGGGGCCCTGACCGCCGGTAGCTTGGACCCTGTTCCCGATACCGGTGGACTACTATTTTTAAATGTTTTTATACTTTTTGATATTTTAATATTTATGGCAACCAGAGAACTGTTGAATCTTTATATAAGTATATAATTCTACTTTAGTGGGTATGTTACTGAACTCCTCCTAAACGGCTGGACCGATGTGAATGTTTTAGTTTTTGTATTCGTTTGGGTGGCCCCTGGATGGTTTAGATTCGCTATTGGACCCGGTAGGTGGTGCTGCTATCGAGTTCTAGGAAACAGAACAACGTCTGTACGGTCAGCTAGTATACTTATATATTTCTAAATACATACATATTTTAGATTAGCTTTTGCCAGCGGCTTCGCCCGCGTGGAGGTCGGAAAATATCCCGCGTGAACGTACTACCGAGATAAAAAGTATCGTCACTGCCCGGCACCTATGTGTCTTAGCGTTATGTTATATAGCCTATAACCTGCCCAGGAGTATGGACTACAATCGTACCAAGTTTGGTTAAAATCCCTTCAGTAGTTTTTGACCCATGCGTGCACATACAGACAGACAAAATATTTACTGATTGCATTTTTGGCATCAGTATCGATGATTTTTACGCCCTATGTCAGATACGTAAAATGTCAGAAATCGCAGATTGCCAGATACGCAAAAAGCCAGAAACTCAAAATGCCAGATACACAAAATGTCAGGAACGCAGAATGCCAGATACGCAAAAAGTCAGGAACGCAGAAAGCCAGATACGTAGAATGTCAGATACGCAAAAAGTCAGAAATGGATCAGATTAATACTTTTTTTTTAGGTTTGCTTGCAGTACGTTTGTATACCAATTGGACGTTGGCCAATGGAGTGAAGTGAAATTTATCGGTACTCAGAAATCTTTTTCAAGGCATCCTTATCCTTTCTTAATCCTATCATATCCTTATAACATTACTAGCTTTTGCCAGCGGCTTCGCCCGCGTGGAGGTTGAAAATATCCCGCGGGAACGTACTACCGGGATAAAAAGTAGCCTATGTCCTTTCTCAGGCGCTAAACTATCTGTGTACCAAATTTCATTTAAATTAGTTCAGTAGTTTTAGCAGGAAAGCGAGACAGACAGACAGAGTTACTTTTGCATTTATAATATCAGTGTGGATAAATGCGAAACTGTATTTACATTCCGTTTCATGAGTAGAAATTTTGCGCTAGTTTAGTTACTGTTGTATAGATTGATAGTGTTAATTGTTGTTGTACTAATTAATTAATTTTCCTTGACAAAGCTAAATCAATTTGTAAAACAATCCATCCTGTTTAATATAGCAGTATACCTATAAATTGTTTAATAACTATAATTTATGCATAGAAACAATCCAATCTATCTTCATAAATGCACAGTATTTACAATATTTTTCTAACAATGATTCACAACTCTGTAGTTTATTAATGACATTACCACAATAGTAAGTTTTGCTGTTTTTATTTGTTAAAATTAATAATTTTACTGTTTACCAATTATCATGTGGTTTTCTTATTATAAGCGGATGATTAAACTGTCGAAATTAGAGATTGTTTTTTATTGACATCCTCTTATATGTCGTTCATGTTTTCGTGTAATCATGGCACTATGCGTATTTAACCTTTTAAGTATCTGTCATTCAGCGTTTATCGCATTTTGCGTATTTGTCATTAAGAGTTTCTGACAATTTGCGAATTTGACATTTTGCGATGAAGTCTGTCGATCTGTCAATATGCGTGTCTGACATTTTACGTATTTGACATAGGGCGTATAAATCGTATCGATCACCATCATCCTCCAATATTAATTTTGAATATATTTTCAATGTACAGAATTGACCTCTCTAAAGTTTTATTATAAGTATAGATAGATATAGATAAAGTACACAGACACAGAACAAATAATAGTGCTCATCACACGAAAAATTGTCCTGAGTGGGAATCGAACCAACGACCTCCGTCTTAGCAGTCAGTGTCACTAACCACAGGCCAGTCAACAGTTATAAATAACAGAGCATTTTATCACATTTGGTGGCAAAAAAGAAACGATTATCAATGAACTTTAAGGTCCTGTGTTGACATAATATAATGTGTCAACTGAAAAATAAGCTGGAGATGGAAAACTGAAAATGCTTCAACATGATCACTTACACATATTTTTGTTTTTCAAAATTTGTCCTTATGTCATCTGTCGTATAGGCCATCGATATAATAAAATTATTTTATTTTAACCTCACGTCCCAACTTCACCAATAGATGGCGCTGTCTAGAAATTTTGAGTTGCCGATAGATAGAGCTACTAGTTGCGAGTACCAGTAGTACTTTTTTTTTCTAAAACATGTATCCCAGGTTACCTAACATAGGACCCCAGGTTCATCATTCGTATTTGTAACCACTAGACGAACGCCACCCAATATGTTATCTGGTTACAGTCGCGGGCGTGGCGCCTGGGAGATGGGAGCGTCGCATTTTGGACACTTCCCGCCGGCTTCACAATACATGATGGGTATGTTACTTTATTTCTATGACCTAACGGTGCTTATAATACAGATAGGCGGTATTGCATCGAACTCCTAATAATTACCATTTTGCTTTCCTATAAATTTTAATGGAGACTCAAATTGAAATGTGCCTTCGTTTTGTGATCTGTAATAATTTTTATTTTGGTGTCTTCAAAATACTAAATAGCCTAGTAACTACGACCAATTTGGACGTAAGGCGATTATCACACGGCACCGCAGCGCGCACGCAAGCGGATTTTGTAGCGGTGCCCCGCGCGGTTGGATATAACTCGATTTTATCCATTTTTAAATTGCAACACGTCCTGCACCTACGATGATCCGCGCGGCTATGCGGCGCCCCGTGTGCAGTGTTGCCAGGTCCAATCTGAAAAAAACAGAAGAAATGTACCCAAAAAAACAGGAGATTGAAAAAAAAACAGTAGATTTAAGTTTTGTCACAGAAAGAAAGACACCACATTTATAAGTCATGATTTTCATTATATCTTGTATTTACAAGATATAATGAAATCATGACTGAAATGACATGTCATTTCAGTCAAGATTTCATTATATTATCCCTCATGTGGCTCTATGGTCTCCATTTGAAGAGGCTCATTTCATTCCATTAAAACTTTTCTTTTATTTACATCTAACTATATTCCTTACTTACCCAGGAACTCAGGATCACACACAATATCAGTTTTCTACATCCACACACTTCGCGTCCTTTGCAGTTAGCAAGGAATCTTAGACCGTTAAGTCTTTCAATACTTTAAGCGCCAACGAATGTCTCGATTCGATACTTTGACACCTAAACGATCTAAAATATTTTTTTTTTTTGTGAACTGTCAAAGTTCATATTTACACAAAAAAATACTTTATTCTAATCCGAGCTATATATACGATAAGAGCTTTGATAGTCCACTGGAGTCCGCAGACACGTAGTAGGTCCTACATTTGACAGAAGTACAAACGTTCAGCAAACAAGTAATAAAGGTTCGTAACACATGTAGATTTCGTTTAAGCTTGGCTTACGCTTCCAATCGGTTTGCTATTCTGTTGAAGCTATTTGAAAATCAGGCAAATGTTGATGTAGCCAGGAGTAAACTCATAAAATCCAGTAGATTCTCTTGCAAAATCAGTAGAACAATAGACATAGCCTGAAAACAGTATATCTCCTGTGAAAACAGGAGACCTGGCAACACTGCCCGTGTGTGAGGCGCCGCCCCACCGCGCGGACTGCAGCGCGGAGGGGCGGTGGCGGTCACAGCACCGCTTGACCGCGCGGTCGGTCGGTGTACGTGTGTTAGGTATCAACGGATTTAATATAGGGCAATGCGATATGAAATCCGCTTCACTGCCTACCGCGGCGGTGCGGGTAAAGTGTGTTAATCGCCTTACGCTCACCGGCCGGTGTTGCGGTATGGTGGATAAATTTATGAATTATTACCCATTCTAGAACAGGGTGTAAACTACAACACCCTGATTTAAAACTTTTTTTTTTCTATGCAATGATCTTGTGTAGTAACATAGAGTGTGTCTCCCGCAGGCGGCATGTGCTGGGGCGGCGCAGGCCGCATGCCGCGCGGGCCGCGCCCCCGCGCCTTCATGCGCTGAGCGGAGCGCCACCCACGCGCCGTGCTGCGCGTGCGCACCTAGCCGTGTAGCTACTTCCTTAGCCATCTGATGCAAATTTTAATGAATGGACCATCAAACGTGATGGTGGGATGCCTAGCGAGTACTTTGATTTCATTATTTCAATACTTCAACAGAAAATTCTAACTTTAAATAAATGAAAAAGATGGTTTTCATGTAAGAATTAATGTTAATGTTGTAAACTCAATTTGCGTTATTTTTTTAATTTAAAATTCAGTAATGTTATTCAATTATTGTTTATATTCAAACAGCAATTGAAGGAATTACTGGTAAGACCATAAGATGTAACGTTGAAACCTTTTAAACAATAATTCCATTTACTAAATGAATAGTCAGTTTTTGGTCGGTGAACCTGAACGCGTAGTCTCGCTGACAGAGGACACTTTCTCGGTCGTGGCCCAAAACTGCATGATGTTCGTGCTAGGGGTGCAAAAATCATTATTATAAAGTGTTAATACTATTTTTTCGGCCATTGTGCAATTAAGGAATATAATTCTGTGGCCTGGTGCTAAAAGGGCCAAACTGCAGCCCTTCTATATTTTTTTTTTTTTTACTTATGTTTATGAAAGCGCACAATACATTGGCCTTTTTCACATAATAACTTTTGAAAGATTGTTGGTAAACTAACGCCCTTTTAGCATAAAATTTAAATTTTATGCTAAAAATCAAAATTTAATCGTTTTTCAATAAACTAGCATTACAATCTCGTTTCTTACAAAAACGTACTTTGGTCCTTTTAGCACCAGGCTACAAAATTATAGACCATACAATTTCGATGTATAATTTTACTGATATTTCCAATGTCCTATCAAAATAAACGTTGAATGTTTCACTTTTGCTGCAATATTAGTGTAAGGTCTTGCTACTAGCATTAATATACAAGAATATGGGCGTTCGTCTATATATATATTATATCAGTATCGCTCAATGTTTGTCCCTATCTGAATGTAGCCTGCAATTTTTAGTTAAAGACTAACTTATAAAATTATAGTGTTGTCGTCAGTAATGTATCAATGTGTTTGTGATCTCGCGATTCCTCGTGACAGATTCGTCACAGTCCTCGGAAAAGTCCTTTATGTATTTAGTAGGCGCTAAGTTAAATATAGGTATTATTATTCTAAAATAATAACTTGTTTTATTTAAACACTAGCTTCTGCCCGCGACTTCGTCCGCGTCAAAGTTTTCCTCCCGTTTCCCGTCGCATCGAATTGCCTGCCAGTTTTCGTCCATTTTCGTTACTGCTCCGCTCCTTTGGGGCCATCCATAAATTACGTCACACGTTAAGGGAGAGGGAGGGGGTCGACGAAGTGTGACATTGTGTGACAAGGGGGTGCGAGGGGTCCTAAATTCCGTGACGTCACATTTCAAAATTTATTTTAATCTAAGTGTTAAGTTTACAACTGTATCTGTAGAGGTATAAGGTTCAAATTGTTTAGTCGGCCAATGGCTCTACTAGTGTTACGCGCCGACCGCCTTATTACCCTTTGATAAATGCCGATAAATGCATCGTGCCTAGCGGTGATATTGTTTCTATTTCATTTGACAATTGAATTTCGCGGATGAAACGTCGTCGTTTTCTTAGTTCTGCTATTTTGAAATTATATTGTTATTGTGATACCTACTTACGAAACAAGTTTAAAATGAATAAAAAGAGTGATTTAGGTAATCTTTACTGTAAACTACATGAAGCATACAGTGCTGCTTATACTGTGGTCTATATTTTGCATCATACAAAGCCACTAATCAACACAAGCAATTACATAAGAAAAACCCAAGAAATTTTGCCCATCGCGCAGATGAGTACAATCATAGAATTCCTACTAGACGTGACATATAAATTCTTTGTTTGGATGATTACGATGATGCTGTATGGTTCGATGAAAAAGATGTTGACACAACGAATCTTCCTAACATTAACAACCCAAACGAGATCGTGACTACTATGCCAGTTATAAATAATTTAAAGGAGCCCACTCCTTTCAAAGTCCATGTACTCAAGATGACTAAGTTTGATCTTTAATTAATAAAAATTATCGTTTTTTTTTTGTTAATTTCTTGCAATGTTTGATTTGGTGGTAATTTTATTAAAAAATCATTTCAATTGAAATGAAACAAATTTCCGAACTGCTGTTTTAATTCAATATTTTTTTGTAGAAAGTAACATTGAAAAATTTGTGACGTCACGCTGTGAAAAGGACGGGGAGGGGGTCAAAAATCATGAAATTCGTGTGACGTAATTTATGGATGGCCGCTTTTGATCGTAGCGTGATGCTATATAGCCTATAGCCTTAGTTAGTATTTTCGGACCGTATTCAATACAAAAAAACAATCAAATCTTGCCTCTTATTAATATTAGTATAGATATAGATTAAAACACAATAAGAGCTCTCTACCATGTCATACATACAAGCTTTTTAAGAGACTACTGACAAACCGTCTTACGAGCGTTATTGACCCAAAATGTATCCCGGAGCAAGCTGGTTACAGTTCCGTCAAGTTTTGCTGCAATCAGACGCTCAAACTCGTACAACATAGTAGCTAGGGAGCTGGCGAGCATTTCGGTATATGATTTGCACACGTTTCACGTCGAGGTGGATTGCAGTTTAAATCATTACGAATTGATTTGGTCTAATCAATTAAGGTCCTATATCGCTGCGTTTTCGCGTTACAGCGGATTGAAGTTGCTTAAAAAAATCGGGGTATTAAATCATTTGCACATGTATGCCTCTGGAGTTCATGGTCACAATCATCTTGGAAATGAAGAAAATCGAAGAGGCAGACATTCAGGACTCTGCATTATCATGTGACGGAGTTGTAAAAATGTTACAAAAAAAAGCTCTACTAAGTCATTTGCACGCGGTTCTCATTGCTCCCATTCGATTCACTATGACTCTGTGGATTCGAAAAAACATGTGGCAGACTCTTTGCTCACTGATTTTCAGCTGTATAACTGTTTGAAATTCACAGAATCAAGGGACAGCGGGTATTGCATGGGATTATTGTTATTCTTTATAGTTTTATTCTTATAAGTTTGTTTAATATTATCCTCTAAACTCACGGTAACGATTAAACTTCTGGAGCTGAAATCTATGCAATCATATTTTTCTCAATGCCAACCAGAAACGAAATGCGCTCTAATTAGAAAATATATTTTTTTAAATTGCAAGCTTGAATGTAATCTGAATAGGATTAGGATCTGTATAAGAACAGTCTTTAACTTTTTAAATCACGTTGTATTTGTGTAAAATACGTATATAGATATAGGCTGTATATAGATATACGCTCTATACAGATATACGCTCTTATACATTAAGTTTCACAATACGGAAAAGTTTGGAACTGAGTTATACCGTTCTCACTCATATTCCCAAATAAAAAAGAGACACCACGAAAGGATCTATGGGAATATTTTATACCTACTTGGTTTGGCGCGAGCGTCGGGTTGAAAAAAGTTAATCAAATGGTCTGCCTTTGGAATATCAGAGGCCTGAACGTCTGCCTCATCGATTTTCTTGGTTTTCATATGTAATTCAAACATCAGTCCAAGAGGCAAACGTGTGCGCATAATATAGCATACCTTCTTTTTTTTACATTTTTGGAGCACTGTCAATAGATAACGTAGAGGCAACATGTTGGCAGACTATTTTTCCGTGGTTCTTCTCATTGTTTTTAATCGAACAATTTTAATCTGCCAAGTGTGCACTTCATATACAGTTTTTTAAATCATAAAAATAAATTAAAAAAACCGGCCAAGTGCGAGTCGGACTCGCGCACAAAGGGTTCCGTACAAACCTGTAGGTATTCTCGGTTTATGCAGAAGGTTCATGTTTATGAAAATAAATGTTTTTTATTTTTTATTTTCATATTTCTGTTGATTAAATGAAAGGTAAATTGCGGTTTACGATTTATGACGTTTTAAAAAAAAACGACTTACTCGATTTCGTTCAAACCAATTTTCGGTGGTAGTTTACATGGTAATGTACATCATACATTTTTTTTAGTTTTATCATTCTCTTATTTTAGAAGTTACGGGGGGGGGGACACACATTTTACCACTTTGGAAGTGGCTCTCGCGCAAACTATTCAGTTTAGAAAAAAATGATATTAGAAACCTCAATACCATTTTTGAAGACCTATTCATAGATACCCCACACGTATGGGTTAGATGAAAAAAACCATTTTTGAGTTTCAGTTCTATGTATGGGGAACCCCACGATTTATTGTTTTTTTTTCTATTTTTGTATGAAAATCTTAATGCGGTTCACAGAATACATCTACTTACCAAGTTTCAACAGCATAGCTCTTGTAGTTTTGGAGAAAAGTGGCTGTGACATACGGACGGACAGACAGACAGACATGACGAATCTATAAGGGTTCCGTTTTTTGCCATTTGGCAACGGAACCCTAAAAATTGAATACTACAAAAGTCAGAGCCCTGGATGTCTGCCTTTTCGATTCTTTGTGTTTTCAGAATGACTGTGATCATCAGCCCCAGCGGCAGACGTGTGCGCATAATATAGCACACCTTTTTTTTAAAACATTTATGAAACGCTGTAAATTTTCAACGCAGCGCCACCATGGTAGCAGACGAGGTCCTTGATGTTTCTTAGGGTATAATTATCACTATTAATAACGTCTGCCTTGTGTGCTGATCATATCGAAATTTTGCTCGCCACCTCCCTAACTATAGTGACGACCACGACGGTTTCGATACGGGTATGGTCACAGGTGCTGTATTCGTGGACTTGTCAATTGCCTACGACACAGTCAACCTCAAACGTTTGTAGTAGAAGGTAGAGACCTTGATTAGCGATCAAAGTTTTGCTCGAGTACTCAGAGAACTTCACAACAGCCGTTTTCAGGTCCATCTTCTTTCGGCAAAAAGTCGTTGGAGAGCACAGAAAATCGGCCTACCTCAAGGTAGTGTGTTGGCACCGCTCCTCTTCAATATCTATACTAACGGCCAACCATCGACCCCAAAACACCCGTCCCGCTTCCTCTATGCAGACGATGTTGCCTTCACCTTCCTAGCCACCACCTTAGAAAATGCGGAGGTTCACTTGTCAAACACTCTTGTTGACAACGTCATACTATATCGCTAATTCATTCGAACCAAAGCCGAGCAAAACTCAGTCTTGCATATTCTATCTTCGTCACAGAAGTGGGCCGCAAACTTAATATCGTTTGGGGTGGGGTGCTCATTGAGCACAACAACTTCCCGAAATATCTCGGTGGTCGTAACGTTATACGAACGACTGGGCCGTCGCTATGTTTTTGCTGCAGATGAACTACACACATCAAAAGTGTCTAGGGATCAAGCATTTTATGCGGATTTCTTGAGATTGAGATGTGGCTTTGTAATAAATTTATGATTTTATAAATTTATATGGATCCTTTTTGGTGCATTTCATAATTTGAATCAGGAACTGTGAATCAAATTCGAGTAAAAGATGAAAATCAGCTGTCAATATTTTCCCTATAAAAACATACAACGCATTGAAGACATTATTAGTGCTACTGTTTCCCTACTACTGATTAAAACCAACGTTATTATGGAGCGGCGACGTCATTTAAGCAGGGAAGAAATGCTCAGAGCCGTGGGAATGATAGAAGCTGGTTCCCGGCAACGTACTGTGGCTTTAGCTCTGAATACAAGTCAGAGTGTTATCAGTCGACTTTGGACACGTTACCGAAGCACTGGTACCGTGGCTGAGCGCCATGGAGGACGGTATCGCTGCACCACACGGAGACAAGACCGATACATTCAAATCTTAACTCGAAGAGCTCCAACAATAACCGCCATGATGTTAGCCGTGAGGCTTCATCACTCTTCAGGGAACTTAATTAGCGACCAAACAGTCAGAAACCGCTTGCATGAAGTGAACCTTCATTCCCGAAGACCGCTACGGGTACCACCTATAGCAATGCACAATCGTAGGATTCGATATCAATGGGCTCTTGAACACAGAAATTGGGCAGAAGAACAATGGCGTTTCGTGTGCTTTTCTGATGAGTCTCGTTTTGGTATGAGACCGGATACAAGACGTATACGACACTGGAGAACCCCTGGACGCCAACAGCGATTAAAATCCTGCCAGGAAGTCCATCCTTATAGTGGTGGAACCATCATGGTATGGGCGGGTATTTGGATCGGCGGAAGAACTGAGTTGATTTGGATCAGAGGCAACCTCAACGCTCAAATTTATGCTGAGACGATTGTATCAGACGTCATCGTTCCTCTACAAGTGCAAATCGGTCCCTTATTTCAGTTAATGCATGATAATGCACGACCGCACACCGCAAGAGTTGTAAGACAGACTCTCGCCGCAGCTAACATCAATGTCCTGCCCTGGCCTGCTCAGTCGCCAGACTTGAATCCGATTGAGCATGCATGGGATGCTACAGAGAAGAGTTCTGCCGAATATGGAGGGTATCCAGTCGCAAGAAGACCTTTTTTTGTTGTTGCAACGAACATGGGCGGCCATTCCACAGCGTGATTTGGATGAACTCATTTTGAGTATGCCAAACCGATGTTCTTGTGTTGTTAGTGTTCGCGGTAGAAACACGGATTATTAATTGTTTAAGTTACCCAATAAAATTTTAAAGAAAACTGTTATTTCAGTCTTTTTTTCGAACTTTTGTGTTAGTGGTTCAAATGTCAAAAATCCCTTTATTAGGAAAATGGAAAATTTCTTTATTAATGCAAAGGTGACTTGGTTTATCGTTACTGTGACAAACGAAAACACTTTATTTGATGAATCCTTAAAGAAAATTTTAATTAATATCAATCAGGAGAAAAGTTATTGCAAAAATATATGTTGATCCCTAGACACTTTTGATGTGTGTATATGGAGTCGTTTAGCCAAACAAATCAAATCATTTATTCGCATAGAATGCAGGTATTTTACAATAAAGATGTTACAGAAATACATATAGTGAGCCAGGTACAGACGCCACCAGGTCAAGCTACCCGAAACTGTCAATTTTTCCCAATAAACCTTGAACCTAATGCTCTAGAAATAAAGTCGAAAATCTATCAAAGAAATCTGACAGATTGTAGTAGCTTGATGTGTTGGCGTCTGTACATTCTGCCTGAGTTTCGGCATGCAATTTTTTTTACAAATAATGAAGTAAATCATGAACAACATTTTGAAATAGTTAATTAATAAATACATTATTATAACAAGTCCAGGTCATGCACAAAGGTGTATCAGATAATGTCAATAAAATTTAATAATAGGTATTAATAAAATTAAATAGTATCAATAAAAAAGAATAATGTCAAAAAATAATAAAATTAAATAATGTCAATAACAATTAAACTGTTGAGATGTACATAGGGTCATTTAAAAAGTCACATAACGAGTAATAACATTTTTGTATCAAGAAAGCCTTGAGTTTGCTTTTAAATTGTTGCAGGGTATCACTTTTTATGCTGTCCGGGAGTTTATTAAATACGATTGGACCCATGCAGAAAACACTTTTTTTAAGTAGTGCTGTTTTACAGCTACAAACAGTTAAGAGGTTTTTATATTGACTTCTAACGGGACCTTTCTTGGTGTCTGAAACCTTGGCAAACAGGTTTTTATTCCTTTTTACAAAGACTGCCATCTCCAAAATATATAAAGACGGAAAAGTAAGAATTTTCAAAGACTTGAACAGTAGAAAATAGAAAAAATATTTATTGTCCAGGTAATACAGTAAGCAAACATAGGTTAACATTAAGTTTAGACGACATGAGTGGCTTAAATATTACCTACAGCTAATTACAGTATATTATTTTCCAGTGAACCCCAAACTAGACAGTTGGTCTGTATCTTGGGACTCAGGATACGAATAACAGAGTGGAGACTAGAGAGGTGATTTCAGTAATGGTATGAGTGTATGTGTAAAAGTTTGTGTGGTGTGTGTGTGTGTGTGGTGTATATGTGTGGCGTGTGTGTGGTGTATATGTGTGGCGTGTGTGTGGTGTGCATGTGTGGCGTGTATGTGTGTAGTTTTGATTCAGTGTCAGGTCGGGGTCGTTATATTAATTGTTCCGAATCGACATAACCAGTATTATGCAACATTTTCTTTACAATTTTCTTACATTCGAATGCGGTAGTATTTTTAATATCGCACAGTTGACAAACTTTATTGTATGTACTAATGAGAGAGTAGTTCGGGGAGCGTCTAGCTAGTAATGAGGTGACGTCAGGTGTTGGGATTCTGTAATTTCTTTTATTTATGATTGATTTATAGTCGGGCCTGCTCTTAATATTTTTTTTGCGTTTTAATGCAGGCAGAAAGAATGAAAAGCTGGCGGACTCTAAGAACTCTAGTTTCATGATAGAGTAAATCGGTGGAGAACCGGTAGGGCTTCTTAAAAGTTACTTTAAGAAGCGCTCTCTGTGCTCTTTCAGCTTCAATCAAGTAGGTCTTTCCAGCAGTACCCCACACGCTGATGCAATATTGGATTATTGATTGGCAAAGCGCTAGGTACACTTGTTGTAGTGTGTCTATCGGTAGACAGTCTCGCAGCTTACGCATAGTGTGAATGAGTTTCCTAATTCTGCCAGAAATATTTGATATATGATGCTTAAATGTGAGGTGATTGTCGATAAGAATTCCGAGGTATCTAATAGAAGAGGTACGTTCAAGAGGAGGACAGTCGCAAGAGACTGTAGAAATTTTAGAAGAGCATTGATGTAATTGAAGTTTTAAGTGTATCGGTGGGTTAGAAGCATTGGTTTTGGAAAAAACACTATATTTGGTTTTGCTGCCATTGAGCGTCAGGAGGTTTATGTCTAGGTTATGGGCAATTTGTGCCAATCCCTCTTCTGCTAGCCGGTGTACATGTTCCCACGATTTTCCGTGAAATACTACGGCTGTGTCATCTGCATAGGTTATTATTTCAGCATTATTTACAGAGAGTTTAAGTATGTCGTTAATGTAGACAATGAAAAGCGTGGGACCAAGTATACTGCCCTGTGGAACTCCAAAGTCTATGGGAAGTTTATCACTAGAAAAAGAGTTTACTTTTATGTACTGTATTCGGTGGTTCAGTGGTTCACAACTATCCCTAGGTTTAAGATGACACATTGCTCTCACACAACGTTTCTGGGCTTTAAATATTTTATCTTTTAGACTGCAGTTTCCCCAAAAAATTATCCCAAATCTCAAGACCGATGCGACCAAACCATGGTAAGCTACTTAAGCAGTCTTTATGTCTTTTTGCCAGGTTAAGAAGAACATAAGCTGGAGTGCTTAACTTTTTGCATACCTCTTCTGCTTGCGGTTTCCAAGTTAATTGATCATCTACATAAAATCCTAAAAATTTCGCGACCTTTGTTTGATGCAAAGTTAGGGGATACATCACTGAATGAAACGTGCCGTGGTCATCACTGGGTGCCTCAAACCCACTCCGGAGCAATTGCTACGTTCGTGCTACACTAATCATCCTCTTGCTATGTGCTTAACCCCGACCACCCAGCTACAGCTGGCGAACGATCTAAAGAAAGGCTAACCCAATGGTGAGATTGTGTTTGCCAAACAAGCCCATTCGTTCCACCTGCTAAAGAAAACCTGCTCAAGTGGAAATTCACCGATGACTGTGGAATGTAAATGTGGTGCTGTCCCACAAACATTAGGGTACTTAATATCGAATCCAGCGTGTCCTGCTGTCTGGTCGCTACAGGAGTTGATGGACGTTACTGAAAGTGCTAAGCTCGTAGCCAAATTCTGGGCTCACTGTATTTAGATTGCTATCGACGTTCTAAGAAGATGGGTAAAAACCTTTTTCGCTTATTATTAATTCTTCATTAATGTGTCCGACGTAACTGATATTTTATCTGATAATACGCTAAAAATAGAAATACATTTTTTTAATTTGTTGAAACAATAGGAAATTTTGTTATTTTAGTAACTTTTATCTGAATGTTTGCGGATAAACAATAGTCTGACTTTTTCGATAGGTTAGTGAAAATATAGATTTTTCAGCGTTCCAAGTCTAGAGCAAGCAACATATAATTAGCCGTGCGAAAAACAGGTACACATAGCGACGGGCCTTGAACTTTGTTGATGGTTATGGCGAAATCCATATGCACTGGAAACTGAAGGCAGGAAGTGTTTCCTAGCTAACAGCTAGGAGCTCCTACCGAGTTATAACAACCTGGTACTTCGAAGGCATAAAGTGTTTCTACCCGACTCACATATGTTAGGTGTGCTCGGAAAAGTCGAAAATCAACTTCACGAATGGACCGAATGTGCCTAATGCATTGGTTTAGTAGTCTTAAACCATCTCTTCATTATTGCCTTTCTAATGAAAGCGGTTTGGAGCGCATCGGCTGGATCGTTTCAAAGTCTATAACGGACATAGGTAGAAACAATTTTTGTGTTTTATACATATAGAGATAAGACGGAAAATACAGCAGCAGTTTTCTGTGAATGATTGACATTATACTTCGATGTGTAGCTCGTTCATCACCTAAATTGGGAAAAAACACAAAGAAAACAATGTTAGAAAATTTAGAAACAAATCAACTTTATTATCAAGATGAAAAAGATCAAATCATATATTATAATATATAAGCTTAAGAACAGATATGTAAACCGCGACAATCACAGTCCAGCACTAACATAACCCTTGCTTTATATACCTTACTGCGAAACAAAACAAACGTTCACTATACATACAAGTATATTATAATTTACATTATACATATCAAATAAAACAACCTATTCATTTTCGCGTTTGAACTAAGGAGTAACGTTGTAAAATTTATAATTATAAGTATTATTAATACTCCACCGAGAATTTCCCATAGCGTTTCGTTTACTATAATTGTCTTTGTTTTTTTTCTTATTTTGTTTTAATCATTAAACGGTAAAACATCTCACTAGCATAAGTTTATATTTACAAGCCCGCGGGCACAGTCAGTTCAGTATAAAAGTATCACTCGCGCATGGCAGCGGCGCCGCGCCGCACTACTAGTCTACTAGTCGCCGGGGTGCTCGGGGCACGATCTGTTCACCTCGAACCATTGGTCTATACATCTGGAACAGAAATGATACGTGTTAGTATTATACACACAACAAAAAACACAAAAAATTTACTCAATAGATGGCGGTTTTGGCCATTAGTTCCTAACACTATGTACCCTCACGTACTCAGTAACCATTTTATTAGCTGCACATATGACCTACCTATCTACAAACACATGCTAGGTAGGGTACTAGCACGGGGCAGGTCAAACGCTCTCCACGAAAGTATCGGCCGACCTAGATCGCTGAGGGCCTTATCGGAAGCTTTGTCTAGGTACCGTCCTTTGAGCCCTAGAGAGGCCTGAAGAGGCAGCGATGTTGCTAAGGGGGATTGGAGAGTATTTTTCACGAGTATGGCAAATATAAAAAGAGGAAATGGGGCCTGAGTTGTGAGGGAAGAGGTTCTTTGGTCTGAGTAGTACAAGAAGTAAAATATAAATTACTCGTACCAAGCTTCTTAAATTATTTAAATATTATCTTGGAAATTTAAATAAAGGCGGACAATTCCGATTTAAATATATTATATATGTATATATAAAGGAGAATACAAACAAAAAAGGTTTTTAATCGCCAAAGGTCAAAAGGTACTACGAAAAGTGTTTACAAGCTATCATCAGAAAGTTAATTACAGGCACAGCCTTAATTAAAACTAATTTAAGAAACTAATTGATATTTGATCGATTCTTAACAAATTTAATTGTTGAACAAATAACAGGTAAGTACTCAAGTAATTTTCTACAAAAATCATTTTTACATGAATTAATTAATTTATGTGTAAATTATAACAATTTTACAATAATATTGCAAGTTTAACTAGATAGTTGCATGTTTGATTCACTTCCCGGTAATCGAGGTGTTTCAATAAATAATCAATGTACACTATCTGTGGGTATCATCAGATAACGCCGCGCTATCGGCAAAATTGATTGTGAAACTATTATCATTTTGTTTTATCTGGCCTTCGTATTACATGAAACTTAACAAGTTACTATGTATGTGCAAACTAGAAATATAATAATATCTCTAGTACAAGCTTGTACTCTTTCCTTCCTGAAAACAAATAAATAATTTATCTATTTATTTATTCGACAGGTTAAGTTATACTGCGAGCAATCAGGCTGCTATTTTTGGTGATTAAGTCGATTAGCGGTGTTAAAATGTTATAATTATCTGCTGATTAAAATCAATAGATAATTACCGAGTGTTGGTAAACAAATAAACCATTAAATGCGACGTAACAATGACTATCCACGATAGTAGTGAGTTAAGTCATTTAATCTCAGTCATTCTCAAGCCATTAATGACGACTTATCGCGTGTGTCATCAGCAGAAATTAATTGTTTGTAGCTATTACATAATACCTACTACGCAAACCGCTGGGTTCTGTGTTTCTAGAAAGAATGCTGAGCAGATGTTTTTCAATTATTGTTATTAAAATTGTTTCCTCTTTTTCTATTACAAGATTAGCAGAATAAAGACAATTACTGTGCATGTAAAGCGAGTTAGGTTCTTTTATAAATAAATACTTTCTTTATATACTTAGTATGGAATTCCTTAACTAATATTTCTGTTTTCTTTTTTGTAAATTTTAACACTTGAAGTGCAAAAAAATCTGGTAGGATATCCAATGTTAATAGCCATGTCCAGTCTTTCTAGTTTTAAGAGACATCAGACACTTACAACCGCCATAACGCATAAAGGTCTTAAATTGACGTTCTCGATAGGAAGTCTATAAACAAATTAAATCATAACTAAACAGCGGTCTCACCCCTTGTGGTAGATGCAAAGGCAGGGCAGGCGGGCTATGGTGTCTCCGGCCGAGAGCTCCTCCAGGCAGATCACACACTCGCCCTTCGAGTCACTCAGTACGTCCTCTAGAAACATACGACGGTATCATCAGATATAATAATAATATAATAATAATAATATTCCACAACTATCACACAACGCCATCTAGTCCCAAGCTAAGCAGAGCTTGTGTTATGGGTACTAGACAGCTGATAAACATACTTATATATTTCTAAATACATACATATTATAGATAAATATGTGATATGAACATAAACAAAAATGCTGGTAATGGAAGAGCGGTATCTAAAACATTTCGCTTTTTATAATAAAAAAGCAGATTATTGTGGACTACTAGGTAAAATAAAAATGCTGTGTGTAATACTATAATTTTAAATTCAGCGCGCCTCTTGACATAGAGCTTTTCTAACACTTTCCGTTGGGATCTGCCTCGAGATACAGAGTCTTTCCAATGGTGTCTTTCCGTTTAAAACCATCATCCCAATACCCAACTTGCTAGCACCAGTCAGAAAAAAAACAAAGGCTTTATAATCGTGTCCAAAAAGAGGTGGCATTGTATCTATTTTACACTTTTTAAGGTCTTCAAAGTAGCCCAATTTGAAGCCAGTATGGTATGTCTATTCTATTTTTGGATATTTATAAGAATTGCGCCCATCCAAATAGTGATTCTACAAGAGATTGATACCTAATTTCATTACAAATGAATAAACACAAAGAGCGAGTATAAGTTCAACTATGAAAAAGTTTAAACTCAATTTAAGAGCAGCCAAATATTTCATACTAGTTATTAGTTAAGTTAGGTTTATTCTAAGCAAAGTCTCCGTAATTGAATAAACTTCTCTCGATAACTTGGTTCAGACTAGCTAGACATTACTGTAAACTAACAATTCCACAACGTTGAATCTAAAAACTTTAACACCTAGTTAAAGTAAACAAGTAATGTAATGAAAGCTTTTCTCCATCAACTTGCAAGGAAAATAGTAATAACAGTAATGCAGAGACAAGCAAGCATAATTTCCCTGCTTCTCCTGCCGGGTTCAACGTAAATGGTTAATGAGGTATTTCACTCAAAGTCTCGTTGGTAATTACCGGGAAAGCCTCTGTCCTGGTCTAAAGTGCTAATTTCCACTATTTCTTGGCGAATCGCATTGTGAATTATGTTCAGCTGCTGCGCAAATCTTGTTGGTTACTGAGGTGATTTAACTTGATGGCTAATTAGTTTAAGAGCAAGGAAGTGGGTGAAATGTAAAAAGCTTTTTGAAAACAGCAGAATAATATACATTACCAGGCATCTTATTATGGCACATAAACAGCGCTATATAAAGCGTCGCCTCTCTCACACATACACATATGACAGTCTCATTATAAATTTTGGATGTGTCATATTAACTCTGCTATTAAATACAGTAGGTAAGTAATTCCAGGAAATGCCTTTCTGAGTCTCTTATTTATTTAATATGGGAGAAAATTGTACAGTTTTAACAATTTGCACTACATTTCGATAAAAATCATGAACTCATTCGTGGCTATCAAAATATTTCGGTGGTATTTCTTGTACCTAATGTTCGCACGTTGTTTACGCTCAATTTGAAGAAACTGACTAAGCTATGCAAGCATGCATCTATTGACTCATTGTATTATAATTTTCCCTGTTTTAAAAATACCCCAAGCCGTGAAACTGGCATTATGGAATTTAAATCGTAATTCCTTTGCTAAAGGGTTCTCTAGAAATATCTTGCAACGTATTAAAGTCATTATAAGCAGTAATCGATCAGCAAAAAAAAGTTTACAGCTGGATATAACCCTCCACCAAGTTTCACAGGGACCGGACCGGTCCTGTGCTTCTGACGTGCGTCTGTGACTAATACTATCAAGTTCTGATCCCTAATGATATTCATAATACGTAAATGAGTATTAATACATATACATATATAAGTGGTTACTAACCATTATAGGAGAGTCTTGGCCTGGTGAGGCACATGACGAGATGGCACTCTATGTCGTCCGGCAACACGAACTTGCTGCATACCGGACATTTTATACCTGGAACACAAATAAAATACAAGTTAATGTACATTCTTAATGACATCACAGGAAATCATATAAACATCCCCCTCTGGTTTATGGGTTACATAGATAGAATTGCACCACTACTGCATACATTCAATGCAGCGATATAAATTAGTCAAGAATGCTCTTATTGACTCTTAATGATACGTCGAATTGTGATAAAAATTTCACCCTCTTGAGAACAATGTAAAATTGTCTCCTCTGAATCAATTTCAAAACTACAAAGTTTTTCTGGCCAAATTCGCAATTTGGATGATTCTTAATAAAATCCATTAGCATCAGTTTTCAGAAAACCGTCTACTTATAAAATGTACCTAAGAAATGCTCCACTGATGATTAATTATTTACTTTAGGTAAGTACTGGATAGTAATCATACAAAGTGTATTAGTAGTGGAACAGACATTACTACGGTACCACCTAACCATTGCGTCACACACAAAATTCAATTTGTAAATAGCAGAGTAACAACTAATAAACCTATCCGACAGGTTTACCAATCTTGTAAATAAAATATTACGATATAACCATGTTTACTGAATAATAAACAACATGTTAGTGTCAATGCTTAAATAAATAATCAGCTGAGCTTTACACAGAGTTTATCTTAGTTCGTCAAACATGGCGGGCTGATATAAAATTCCGTGTGTCCCAACATCAGGTAATCCGGTAAGAGTGAGCCAATTTAACGCTTTATCGCGTATACTTATGTACCGTAAGTATAATGTGTTTCATAAATATTTTTTCGCTGACGAAGTAAACAACTGAAGAAAACATTTTGGAGTTTTGTTTAAATAGTTTAATAAAACTCAAATCTTTTCAACACACGTGTATTGTAAATTTATTTAATGGTTACAAAGTTCTCGTGTTTTTTAGAAACGTCCAATTCTGTACGATGTTTTGTCCTATAGAGGACACAACCTAAAGACAAAGAAGCAAGAGCATTAAGAAATACACGAGTTGCAAATGGAATGCAATGAGCTGATCGGGCTGATTGTAATGCAGTGGAGACCAAAATACCCAATATCTTTGCATCGTAAAACATCGTTAATTTAAATTCTATTCCAACAGTCGACGGTAGGAATCATAATCGAACACTATAGTTATTGATCGTCATTTATCCATATGAAGTCAAGTATAATATGATAGAGGCCACCGGGCATTGTCTATGCAATTAGGCGTAGTCGACAATAAAGCTGAGTACAGTGACTGACAAGTGACAATCAATACCGCCTACTGTGATACGTGCGTCCTGTTCTAATCGATATTCTGTCGACTGGCAGAATTTGATTGGATAGGTCCGAGTTTAAAATAGACAGTGACTGTTGGATGTTTGCGAACTAAAATGTCATTTATTTGATGCCCGATTCAGGTATGTATTATAGTGGACATAGAAATATTAATACCTCCATGAGTAGAGGCACAATGTAGCGCCCAGCGTTCACTGGACAGTCCACCCCGCTAGATGACAGGCTTATATGTTCTCCGAAGTGGTATGGCAAGCTGTTCTCATTTAATTCAATCGAGAAAGCAGAAACGCCAGTTATTAAATCCAAAAGCGCATGTAGTTTGTGTATGTAAAAGCATCCAGGAACCTCATATTCTATCTGGGATAACTGCGAAGCTATATGTACAAACATAGCAACATTACGCCCAATATTAATAAAGCGATAGTGAATCTAGTTAGGTAATACGCGTGTACATTATGTAATTACACGGACGTGTCCACTCATCAATGAAATGGAACGTGTTACACACGCACGCGGCGTGCGGGCTCGGTGGAGAATTCCATTTGGGTACAACTCGAATAATACCGCGCCATGCCCCTTGAAATCAATTGTCGGCGCACGCGACGGAAGTTTTGCCAATAGTGAGATAAATTGCATCGTTGGAGTTTTGTTACGTACTACAGCGTGGCTAGTTGACAAAATATAACATAATAAATGCGCCCATTGCTGGAATACAATCCTCAGGGAGAATTGAATTGAATTGAATTGAATGGAGACGAAGTGAGCCGTAATCCTTCACGCGGGCCCAGGGTGTGTGCCATATGACAAATTCCGGTTCCCTCAAAATGTTTTCCTTCACCGTTTTGAGGGCAGTAGTGATGAAATAATGTACCTACACAAGATAAAGCATAGAACCGGTCGAAGAGGCAATGCTTGGGGAGGCCTATGTCCAGCAGTGGACGTCTTTCGGCTGTAATGATGATGAAAGCGTCTTACCAGGTTCGAACCTACGACTTACCACTCGTAAGTCGCAGCTGTTACCACTGGGCCACTACAGCTCAAACAACACGGACAAAGTATGCTGAAAGCAAAATAAAGTGATAGAATTTTTCATATAGCTCTAGCTGCGATTTTACTATCTGTCAATATTCCGCATGCAAATACTGCGTCGTTCAGGCATCTGAGGATAACAAGTCAATTACCACGCGCGGCCTAGCATACACTCCTGATGTACTCGCTGAAAAGTAAGATACAGAAGACCAGCTGTCATACCATACTCTTAAAGCAGAAAAGTATTTTAAAAGGGAATTTGATATCTTGTACAATCTCCTCAGGCGAGCAAGACTTGCAACAATTCTTGATGTTTGACTTCTTCGGATGGAAATTACTCATTAGGTTTTAATAAGAACTCGAATATCTCCGATTAAGTTAATTTGCACTAGCTATGTGGCTCTATACCTAATGGCCAAAATTATTGTTACGAGTGCTGCTAAGTTTGTTTATTGCACCTTCTGCAGTTATTTGTGTGATGTCGAGCCCCGTCTGTGAGGGCACTAGACTGTGGTTAATAGTACTATGATGTCGCTAGGCAACGCGTTAGAGGGCATATGTTTTATTTTATACTATCAAGTAAACGGAAAATTTTTCAAACTATGTTATGTTTAAATATAATTCAACCGGACATTACTTCGGTTGTGTCACAACTACTGATTCCGTGAATTTCAGGAATGATCGAAAAACACTGGGTTTTTCACTGCAGCGATAGCGTCACACATTTACGGGGTAATGAATGTAACTTGGTATAGTCTAGTCGAATTAAGCAAAAATCTTCGCAAACCGACCCACGCGACCCACAAAGTAAGGAAGTAAAATCAAAATATTACAATCTTAACAAAGAATACTATGCCACTCCCTCTCAGATGGTCGTCACAACAAAAACACGGACGCGCCGGAACCCGCACCGTGCGTTGCGAGTCCGGTCACGCGCGCCACCGCACCCACAGCACATGACTACGTGCTTCAAGTAACGATCAGCATGGAAAACATGTTGACTTGTGTTTACTACGCTCACTTGCTATTTTTTGTTTCTTAAACTTATTTTTTAACAGAAATAAAACAAGTTTTTATGAGTAGGTAGGTTTTTTTTTTATAATTGAAGTCTTGTCTGTTGATATTAAGTTAAACTGCGTGCGTGTACGCGGTTTTATAAAATGTTTTATGTAATTTATTTACAATACGCAGTTACTTTAATCCAGCTCGATCTAGACAGTTAGCCTCACTAGCAAACATTGTTGACTGAGCTGATGCTGAGTAAATATTTGCGAGTTCCATATAACGGTGGTGCCATCTCAATCACCACGTGCGAACTACACAGCAGATTGATGTCATGCAAAATCCAGCATCACACAACTAGTATATATACAATGACCACACATTAATCCTCGAGCAGTTGCCTGCCAAACACTCCTGTCCTCCCTGTTCTATCAACTTTATACTCTGTCCCTTGTCTCTATAGAATTATTAATACTTAACAAAACTGTCATAATAAAAGAACCTGTTTCATTTGTTTTGTTTTCAATATCAAGTGCAAGACACTGCTTCGGCTTACAACCATATGTGTCGGTTACATTGTATCGTAGCAATGTAATGTGGCAGTTCCCTTATATTGTATATACAACATTGTAGCAGTACATAACATTTGTGTAGTTACTTTATTACACAGCAGCGACACAAAGACCCATCTAATTGGTTTCATTCTATTAGTACACTACACTGAGGAAATTCTTACTGACCCTCGTACCACGTGCAAAAAGATTCAATTGCTTTTAGACGAAGATGTTATAAGAAGTGGTGTAGCTTTCTTCTCTCTTTACAGCTAGACAAGAAGAGTCTTTCAAAGTAACTAATTAAAATAAGTCTAATTTGACATTATTAGCGTATGTCATAGTGACAGTAAAAAATACAGTCTCAATAATAATATAGGTACAACAGTTTCATATTTGAACTTTTATTCTTAGTTTCGTTCCATAAATCAGCTAGTATCCGAAAATAATAAAACTACGATACCTACCCAACCCTCTTCCTTCACTAGCAAACATTGGGTACTAAACCTCTAATCCATCGAGAATCCTCTAATCATCTATCTGCCGAGTGCCAAATAAAAACAAACCAAGTGACCCGTTCACAACAGCTGACCACTGTACAGGTAGATACAGAAATTCTAAAAGAAAGGCAAGTTTCTTTTAGTTGCCAGTTCTTCTCCATAGTAACCTACTACGCTCTGGCATCTAGCTTCATCTTCCTGACTTACTCATGGATAATTCGAAAATGTATAATGGGAGTTAATGCATTGACTTTCGAGTTTGTTCGAACGCTCTCTAGTTCAGAACTAATCAGACAAAACACTCACTGTATTTTGTCTGTTTCTTTTTGCAGGTACGCCTTCTGTAAGTCCACCTTAGGTGGTATAAGGCTAGCTCATCCGTAGTCCACACACGTCCCGCCGAGAGTGACGGCCGCCGGCTCATTGTGCCGGTTTCGGCCCGGGCCGGACTAACGACCGGCTACTGGCGCGCCGTCCTCTTCAATTGATCATTGTTCTCCAGGTTCTGTGATCAACTCTATTTGTACTACTAAATGCGCTGTCACAGTTTGTGTGACGAAGGTTGGTGCGTTAGTAAGGTTGTCTGAGGAACTTCAGGTAGGCAAAGTTGGGAACAATCTATCCATTCCCAATAGATAATCTGTGTAGAAAATTGGAAGAATTGCCGATAATGCGACATTTCAGCAGAAAAAAGACTAGTATTGGAATATATAATTGTCTGTCTGGATCGCCCTAAATACGGTTAAACCTCTTACAATAGCTTAAAAGGTTTCGCTTCGACTCAATATTTTAAACGATCTCTGGGCGAAATTGCGGCAGACCGTTTTAGTGTAAGAAAATAGTAATTGACATATTTTGTGTTAGAAAAGATCCATAGGTATACAGTTTAGTGTTTATAGTAACAATAGATACACATAATAAAGAACATAACATATACGTTGTTCTAGTGAACGAAGACTACGATGGAAATACAGAAAATGCTGTAGTGAAAGAATAAGAGAAACATTTACGAAATTATGGCTCTGTTGACTGCGATTGTTTAGTAGAACCTGGCTTGGAACAAGAAGAAATGAGAACTGCTAGGGATCTATGAAAACTAACATACTCAAATCTGTAACACAAGTCACAACATTTCCATATTGTTCATGTTCTCGCAATAGTTGAAGGTGTATCCCCAGTCGTCAGCTCCTAAACACTGAACATCTGACGCCTCGATAACTAAAACAAATAACTTCGCGGCACATAAATTGCTTTCGCAATGTTTGCGTAACACAACGCTGAAATATATTACACTCAGAAGGCATCAGTAGCAACTTGCGCGAACAAACGATCCACAAATAGTGTTAACTTTAATACAAACTAAAACCTACGCTTTTCTAATGGACATAACGAAACATTATGTTAAATTCGGGTATGGATTATAATTTTATTAACATTTTAACGACGGCAGAAATGAATGAATTTTGATGAATGATAAAAATTATTGGAATTTAATAGTTATTTCATTTAGGGGTCAATTCATAATTTTAACTATACTTACAGTAGAAAACTATTACACTAGGAACTAAATGATAGTGGCACATTACTGCACACATGTGGAGTGTCGTATATTTGGCATTACTTGGCTATATAATTTTAATAAGATTTCAGGTAAAAAAATATTTTTGAATTCATCTTACAAAAAATAAAAAGTCTATGTTTTGAAATAATTTCAGTCTTCAATAACGAATCCAACTGACGCAAATGTAATAAAAACAACATTAGAGTATTTTTAGTTCGAGAGATGATAGCTGTCTAATGAGGTTTCCTATTGACTCATATTTTAAATATCCTGGATGAAATGAGTGAATGAATCAACAAATAAATCACTCCACACGCGCCTTGTTTTCTTTAAACGCCAGACCTGCGTGAAATTAATTACTTAGCCAATGACGCTGAAAACGAATCAAAAGCTGCTATTTTCGATGTCAAGGGCAATTTACGCTTTTAACAGAGCCAACTCAGGCACCCTATAAATCTTCTTGCACTTCTAGCTGAGAATATTCCGTTTCAGGTCGCCAGTACTTTTCACACTGGTATTGCTGAACATCATACCCTCAAGTACTGGCTACATAGACTGTAGGATATCCTGCAGAAGGTGCCACGAGAACACGGAGCATCCAGCGGTACTGGAAGTGTACTGCGCTATGTGCGAGGAGTGCAAGCAGAGGCGACGAGAAAGGTATTTTTATCTTATCGTAAACATTTTGAATTGATCTAGATTTTTGATACTCATTTTCCATAAGTATTATTTAGCAATGTGACAATTAATTGTCACAGTGTCAGAGACGATGTCTTTCAGGTGCCTCTTGATAGTATAACAGTGTATAATTCTTGATTTTAAGGATGCGTGGTCGGACTACTAAAGGAAAAGGAAAGGTGAAGCCAACATTAAAACCTTTGGTGAGAATGAGGGATGGCGTAGAAGTCAGTACTGATTCCGAAGCGCTGATAATGAGACCGCAGGAAGCATTACAACAAGAGGAACAGGATTCGCAGCAGCAATACCAGGGGCAGCCACAACAGCAGATGGAGCCACAACAGCCCTTGGAGCCACAGCAGCTGTTGCAGCCACAGCAGCCACCGCAGGAGCCGCCGGAACTACAACAGGCTCAGTTTACATATACGCCGCAAAAGGCCCTACGAGGTTTGTATGGAAACTGTATAACTGGACTGTGTAAGAATGAAGTCTATCAAAAACATGTTGTGAAAATGCTGGGACTCGGATCAGTTTTTCGATGAACCTTCCCTAATAAACTCATTTCATTGTTAATTTACTTTTACTTGTGTCCTTTGGTTAATATCCGTTTTAAAATACTGTCTGATGATTAGGGATGGTGTACCCGGCCGGCTGTCCGACGCCGCCGATATGCTCGGACTCTGAGGACGAGCCGGAGCAGCTCATGCAAACCATGGTGTATACGGCTCCCACGACCACCACCACTACCACCACAACGACCACGACGACAACAACGCAGCCGCCGCCGTGCCCACCCGTGCATACGTGCAGGAAAAAGAAAAAGAACATACAGCATTCATGCATGAGCCAGTGCATGGTTCCTCCGCCCCTGTGTCCGTGCCCCATGTTCCCCCCGCCACCCCCACCGGGGCTGGGGTACCTGCAACAGCCGCCACCGGGTATGTACATGTCGAACCCACCGTGGCCAGTGAGTGCATTTCCGCCGACGAATCCACAGTGGTCAATTATGCAGCCGCAGATGAACCAAAACCAACCAAATGACCAACAGACGCAACCACCTGGGGGTGTGGTGTTCCAGAACCAACCTTTTGGCCCGACGCAGATGAACCAACCGAGTACCATGAATGAAGATTTTCATTACGTCTTTATTGGAATGCCGAAGAATACGATATGAGAGAGCTAGTTGACGTTCCATTTAAATCTGTGCTTGGTTGATGTGTGACGTATGCTATACTTTTTTACGATCTGTGCATGTAGTACCTGTATTGAAGTAATGTTTGTCGACTTTGGTTTTTATGGAGAGAGTTTGTAATATTGTTTGTTATCCTTGATTTCTATGTTGTAATAAAAAGTACCTAGTTGTTTTGTTTTCATTATTTACCTGTTATTCGCAGGTTTATTTTAGCTGTGGTCGATTTGATCGATACCTAGTAAACCTTCACGTTTGATAACCTCGATGTATTAAATAACTTGTAATCGGTACACTATCACTGTAGAGTATGGTAGGTAATACCGTCTATAAATGTATATATCACAATGTTTGCAAAACAATATATTAATGTGCAAACCCTCATCTCGGAATTTGTCTAATGGAAATTGGCATACATCAAGCTGGTTAAAACATGGGTAAAGCCTTTACATTCTACGTAAGAAGATATATCACAAACGGCAATCTGAACACACGATTCAAGATTATGACAATAACACCGTTCTATACCTATCTCATATAATTAATATAGACAAAAATAGCCCTCACCACAAACTAGGTAAGTCAACAAGACCGTCGCCATAGAACAACCAAAAATCAATCACGCATACATTATTTTCTAATACTTGTTCCTTCTGTTCTTTTCTGCATAGTGTAGGTATCTATCCGCGAAACGTAAGGACTTCGTCAAAGATAGTACGGTGGCCCCGAGTCCGTGACCCGTCCAGAGATAACCTTAAGTTTATATCAAATGTGTGTGAATTGATTTGGTTAATTAATGAGTTTACTGTGTAATATTGCGCTTAGGTTGTGATTTGGTCTACGTAATTATGATTTGGTTGTGTGTGCAAACCAACTGAGCGAAACTGGTTATTTGAACGGTACCTGCTGTCCAATGTGTTTGTTTAGATCGACTAAACTACGTGCTGGTGTTTCATTAACACCAAAAAAGTTTCTGTAATTGTTGTCACGATAAATATAATTATGTAAGCAAAAGTTTGAGACGAAGATAATCTACAAAATGACTGATTCTAATTCATCGGTCGTTGTCAACTACAGATACTGCTGCATACAGTCAACTACGGCTGCATACAGAGCGTCTTGCGTACGGCGAAGATGCTTACTATGTGAAGGTGTTGGTCATCTCATTGAAACGCCAACTGCAGCTTAAAAATACTCTGTGAAGTTTATGGTAACGCCAGCTATGTCACCGATAGCAATGGATAGGACACTCAAACATTGAGGCTATACGAACTTGAACGATAGTGCGGAAATATCTCTTGCTATCTGAAATTGACACTTCACGGAACAAAAGCGATCGGGAACCACTTGACGCAGCTAAGCCCGGGGTGCGGATGCAGCTTGGCAGCAGGTGTACAGGTCTATCGAGAGGTCTGATCACTTGTTGAGAGTCAGACATCGATCGGTGTCGCCGACGTCATCTGTGTGGCGCGAGAGTGATCGGACAAGTAGGCTGCCATGTAGGTCAGCATAGCGTACTTTTGGGATATTAGTTTCTCATTGATTTGACTAGAGATTTAGTACCATCTGCGCAAACTTCAGCAAATCCAATGCACTTTGAAATGTTAATATAATTATTGATAACAAACAGCTGTAATATTAAATTAAGTAATTGAATCAATTAAAACCGTCTTCCTCTCTCCTGTAGAGTGCTGTGCCCGACAGGGTCGACAATAATCATGCCAAGACACACCGCGGAATGCAATAAATATATTGAGTTATTATTAGGTGAACAGTGTAGGAGTAGTAAAGTCAATAAATAAAATTAATTAATTTAAATACCTACATACCTTTCCAATCATTTTTAATATGTCTAGTAGTTTTACAAGTAGGTAGGTACCAACTATAAAAATTGATAATTTTGGAATTTGGGTATTAATGAGGATATTTGCGGCTATTATTTGACCAAACGATTAATAACCGCAACAGCTATTTTTATCCTTTCAAATGTTTGTTTTCCCGTTGTTCGTACATAGTATTTGGTCAAATCGAACCAACTAGACAGTTATATAACAAATAACTTTTGTCAAAGCTACAGAATCAAGAGTCAGCTAAGCACAAAATGCTCGTATAGCATAATAGGCTACTAACAGACGATCATACCGTGCTCTAGCTAATGAGCATACCACATTATAAAAGACGAACAATAACTTTAAAGGCAAACAATAGTCATCAATATAAAGTAATGCCTCCACCGCAGTTCGTGATTGAAGGCAGTAAGGCGCCACCAGCGGCTGGCAGCCGGTCTCGGTACCCTCGCACAGAACTCACTACACTCGGTACACTCTTGTGCTTCGTCTATGTTCTATCAATGTATAATGTCCTTGTAAATGAAACCTTTTAAAACGCTCACAAAAATATTTTTTACATGCCGAACAAAAAAAAATCTTCCAATTAAATTACTCTGAGTTAGGTTATTTTTTGATAAACATTATCCTTTTTGGTAGTAAAATATACACAAATAGGCAATATACTTATTTATACATTATATAGTACTAGACCATAAAGCGTCAATTTGGAAAATAAAGTAAAATTTCAAATTCTTACAAATGTTTTTCGATAGCGGACGACAGACGATCTAATTTAACACCAAATCGGAAGGACCGATCTTGGAGACGCGGGTATTACGACTTAGGACCAAACGACCAATGTCGATAAGGACAAGGACGTAGAGTGATCGGCTCTAACTAATAGCTCTGCCTATGACACGACCATGCATCAGAGGGAATCACATAATACAGCAAAGTAACGTTTTATAACCCATTTATTGAAATTTTGATCGAACACTAATCAAACAGAAGTCCCGCTGGAACGTTCTATAAACCAATCAATCACAAATTAATAAATGAACTCAATTAATCAAATACCGTCACCAGAATACGTAAAATATAACAAAAAAAAAGAACATCAATCCGCAATGACCTCACTGAACTGAATTGATATATTCCTATGTTTACACAAACGACGTACCTATGCCTAGTACATAACGGACAAACTTTTTTATTACTTTCTCCATTATTGTTTTATTTCGATCGATATATGTGTGCAGAGCCACCGAGTTATAATACTGCGGTGATCAAATTAGGAACTAACGTGTACCACAGCATAATCAGTGTATAATGTTCCCACTGCTGGGCCACAACAAAGGCCTCTCTGTGTGAGAGTGAGTGGGCTATAATCCACCACGCAGCTCAAGTGCGGGTAGGTAAAATGTCACATGTCTTTGGGTTTATGGTCCTAAGGCACGCCGGTTTCCTCACGATGTTTTCCTTCACCGTTTTGAGAGCAGTGGTGATGAAATTAAATACACAAAGTGACTGCCTGGGGTCGATCACACCACCTAAAACAACTATTTAAGATATAACATGCGTATTGTGTCTGTATGAGTGACAAACTGCCTCCTTCTAAAGTTTGATATGTCACATTTACGCCTGAATACTGCACATGAAATAAATATAGAAATGACACGAAGGCAATCCAAAGACAACTCTACCACCAAGTCAGAGGAATTAAAAAAGTAATGCTGTGTTCCAATTTGAAAGATACGGGTTTAGAAAATATTTCTGCTTTGCCTCTACGGCTTCAATGGTGTAAGGTGGCAGTAAACACTTTCCATAGGTCATCACTAATTGGGCAATCATGGAAAACGTCATTTATCATTATAGAGATAGGTAGAAAGCTGTTCATCTGCTTCGTAGACGACCATTGCTCAACATGGCCGTCCTTGCTATCAGGTGAAATAACCAGTCGGGGCATATAATGGTGAATTATACATATTTACTAGTGGTCGCCCAGTGGTCAAAATTTGACAATAATTAATTTAAATTTTAAGTGTAAACAATGCATTATTATTTAAACATATTGGCTTCCTACACTCGTTCTCCATATAAACTTTACCTGTGCAAAATTTCATACTCCTCCGTCCGAGTAATTTTCGTAAAAATGGGGTACAGAGTTTTTGCTTCACGTATTAATATATTGGTTTATTTTAATATACTGGCGACGTAAAAGGTAAGTCCCCTCGTAAAGTTCCAATGAACGTTAAAGTGACAACAAGGATCTCTGTGTACACAAACCTTAACAGCGAGCTCAAACCCTATAATTATTTTTTATAAAAGGATTTTGTTGTTCAACCCAAAATATTCTGAATACTAAATGTGTCAATATTACAGGAATTTCCTTCAAGTCTTTTTATTGAAAAATAAATAACCGTCTTTTATAATTGCTGCTATTATCTTTGTTTACATCTTAAACAATGATATGTTTTGTAAGCGAGAGAGCTAGATAAAACACCATAAAACCATACCGTATAAAATCCTCCTGGGCGGGCGCCGGATCTGCGCCCCATAGGCGGAGTCCTGCTCAGCGTCAGGCACACAGGTTCCTATTATAATACCCATCGCCACCATACCACTAGTCCGCACACACATCAGAAAACTCACTGTCACCTTATAGTACACATTACACTCGAGGACAAAATAATGTCACACAACACATAATTTCAATATGTCATCACAAAATAATTACGATAAAGTTTTTATAGAAAATTGGATACTAGAACGTGCGTTCGTCGTCAGAGTAGGAATGTAACTGGCTGTGGTTTGTTACCGGTGTGTCAGGTCGCGAGTTTCTCGTCACTTTTGGCACGCAACTTGTGACGTCACCGACGGCTAGCGCGCGTCACTTGCACAGAACTACACGGGCAATCCTGCCTTGAGCGTGCAAATAAGGCTTTATTAATAGGCCCAGTATGTGTGGGTACATGCGGAAAACTGCCCGACGTTCGTTTTTCTTTGCGCTAACAAAGGGTCATCAGTTCACAACTTGGCATAACTATTTCTGGTTTTACATAGTACTTTACTTACGCTGAAATCCATCAAAATGTACTTATGCCAGTTTTTTAGAGTTTGGATTTAATAAAATCTTTCTTTATTCTATTGCTATTAATATGAATTCATATATTCAGAACTAATAAAGCCAAAATAATTAATAGAACCGTCAGATCATGTATCTGGCAACATGATATGTCAGTCACGCGCATGTATGGCAAAGTCCTGACGGCCGGCAACTTAATGAAATGAAAGTGTCCCTGACTGTACTAATAAGATTCATAAGCGAATAAGGCTGGCGCGGACGAAAATAGAAACGGATTTCAGTAATTTGATTTGTGACGTAGGATCTTGTGGAAACGAACACCGAATACTGAAAGAATCAGGTTAAATATAGACATGTGATGGTCTGTTTTGTTGTGTGTAGGAAGCTTTCAATTTTCGTGATAGAATAATAATTATGATGGGTATTTAGTTATTTACCTTATTTTCCGGGTATTGGATAGAATACCTACACTACAATGAACATTGACGGTCGGAAAACACATTACTTGTCAAACGGTTGCCTACTATATTCCGTCTTGTGTCATCGTCGATGTATTTAGGTACGTGTGTGGTAAAGTAATGTTTCTTAATTTAAAGCCACCGTAAAAAAACCTTACGCAAATAAGATGGGCAACGAACTTATGACATAAAACCGAGTCGAATCATTTGTCTCTACTTATTTTAGAGTTCGAAACACTACATAACGTTTTAAACTTTCTTATTTTTTCAACCTCTGGCGTATAATATTACCACAGCTGAATCAACAAAAAATATGGTTATTGTATAAAAAACGTAGTCAAAATTATAGTCATAGTAGATAACAATTTGTTATATAACTAAATAGTTGCAAATGACGGACGAAGGCAAAACTTGGTGAAAGCGGTTGTTAAACAAACGACTCCAACAAGGAAAGGTTAGGTGTAAAGGCATTGCGTGCAGCTAATGTCTGCTGCGACCTGGCACAGATCTGATACCCTTGCTACTTCAACCAACTAGCTATTCAACTAAACTTTTTTGAAGGTAGAAACTTGAATGCCATTCAAGTTTTCCACATAAGTTTTATGAATACATGTTGACAGTCTCGCATGTATGTGACCTCACTGAATTATGAAACAAAACAGACTGCGCTAGTTACATGCTGAATATCTCGTTTAAACAATACAACTTGAATTGAATGGTAGCCGAAATACACACAATGCAAGAAAAAGATGTTAGAAGAGTCATGAAAAGAAGCAAACATACAAAGACAAAAACTACTAAATCAACAGACACAGAGGCACTGGGAGCATCAGTTATTCATTTTTAAATAGAAATACTAGAAATACAAAACTAGCCTCTAATTACTTACCACTCCTGCCTACACCAAAACAGGAGCACTCTAAGTAAAGATTACTAGTCGTCGACTACAAGCAGCGCTTGTTACCCGCTATCAAGTTGAGTACATAATGATTACCCTAAAGGGACCGCTGCCATTTGCGAAGCCGTGAATGAGGCTATGTCGACACGCAACGCCACAAACCCCAGCTTTTCATGGACAAACTAGAAATAAATATTCCACAGAACAATCTAATATCTCAGCTCTAGACTCTGAAGAAATAAAAATATTGTAGGTATAATTTATTTTGGCCCCAAGTACATATATCCGTCCTTTCAGCTACAACAATAATTATTTGTTTTTATTACCCTAATAGATTCGAGTTCTATTTATATTATTCCTGATATTTTCAGATGGAATTGGGTTTCATAAAATTCGACAAACATAGGCACTAAAAGTCATTTCAATCAAAGAAGTTCCATTAATCGGTTTTATCAGAATATTATTTTAACAGGATATTATTAAGTGGAATAGTTCAATCGAAATCAAATCCGAGATCTCTAAAAGCCATTGAAATAATCTATTATAGACCAAACAAAAGATGGTACGATGATAAAAACAATCATTCGTTACCGTAATTTTGGTTGTAAATCACCGGTATCACATTTCAATTACATTTCCATCTTTTAGCAACGTTATTCACCATTATTCATTTGTAAAGCAGAATTGTATAACAAATAAAGACCATAAATAAAACGTATACAAAGATGAAAATTGTAGGCGTACATCGATCGGTCGATTTTCATTGGCCCCAAGTGTGCGTGAAAAGATTAATACGGAACCATCGGTGGAATGACGGGGCTGTCACGAGGAAGTTGAACGATTCATTTGATTTGCGGTACCCTAAAAGGGACAAATTACTACAATCTAGAGAAGTGAATCAAAGTGAGGAGGATTGTCTCTGTTCGGTAAAGTTTCGTTATTTCCAAGAAACATGTATGTAATTTATGTTTGGAGTGGCACGACCGCACGAGGCACAAGGTAGAAATCCTGCAAAGCTAAGTAATCACTTGTGGCAAGTTAGTAGCGTATGACTATGACAACAAGTTCTAATTCGAGAAGAAAAGTAACATTAGTAGAATTACTTTTGTAGTAAGACTTCACAGAAGAATATCTCCAATGCAAGCGACAGTCACATTACAGCCAGTACCGGTTTCGATACACTCACTTCTAAAATTTTATGAAAACTAAATTTGTATTGTATCGATAGTCGATGAAGTAAATGCTCGCATTGTTTCTCGAAGCGAGATTTATCGATATCGAAGGAAATAACATGAATGGGGCTCTATTAAGTGTCGTTGACTCTGTATTATAAATAGCTTCAATAAGATGATTAGATGGCTTTGTAGCTAGAGAATTATCTGAAACTACCCACAAAGAAGGCAAGTGTTTCGTTAGCCGCAATTGTACGGAGCACAGCATGGTGTTGACGTCACGACAAATTGCCGGCCATTATCGCAATGGGGTTTATTAATGTCTGTAGTGCTGTGCGTAACATGGTAAATTATAGACAACATATAATTTAGAATCTCTAGCAAAAAGTAGATTTTTTATTTATAGGTGGAATTTGTTATGACTAAGCACTGAATTACCAAAAATCTAAGTAGATAATGGAAACGACAAATGAAAGCGATGATAAGAGGGGTTGTTTCGGACCGAACACTTTGTTACTCTAGGCGCCTTCGGAACGCGCCGCCCGAACGGAATGACATCTGACTTGACAGTTTGATTTTGACACTTGACACTTCTCTTGGTTTTTGGTGGGAAAAAATGAGCACGTCGCCGCTTGAGTCTCGCGATCTTTTTGTAAAGTAATCCCTTACCCCGGTCGTTTTGGTGACAATAGGTCATGACCCAGTTGTTTGTGTTAATAACCCCTATCTTGGTGAAATAATACGGGCTGAATTTGGATATTTCTTGACATTGAAGAACTTTGGAGGTTAAGTGATTTGAAGACCGCATGCTGTGATTGCCTCCAGCCTTGTTGCAGCGGATTGTAACCTGAAGAATACTCGTAACGTCACAACACGATACATATACACTCACTTACATACATAACTCCAGGTAACCCCAGAAGCAGTGTCCTTCAACCACCAGGTAAGTTCTTTTGATGTATTGTAGGTGAGTCATTTGTTAATTGTATTGCGTCTTCACTTGAATTGTACTTGTATTGTCTGCTCCGCGTACGGCGGACTAGTTTCCCTAGCCACTTCTTGTCTCCTGGACCCCACCATAATATCTTCCACTGCGCTATTGAAATGTTATTGTAGGGGTCTAGTCTGGCAGCGAACATCTTGGTATCAGAGCGTGGCTATAAGACATAACCACCAAATTGGTAATTTACAGTAGGCTAATTACTTGGCAGTCTCTATAAGGGAAGTAGTAATACGCTGTAAATATTTGTTAACTATGATTGCTTGTTTGTTTGAAATAATTTGTAAATTTGTTGAGTTGAGTAACTCATATTGCCGGGGTCAACCAGGTTTGCATATGCTAACGGAGTTGGTTAGATTGAGCTATGTTATAACCTCTTGTTGTTGTTATTTGACCTCTGTGTAGTATTGAATGCCAGGAAGACATTAAAATATTGAGTTTTGTACCATTGATATGGTTGTTTGTGAAAATTAATATTTGAAATTGGCATTTTTGAGTATTACCATTGCTTTGAATTGGAATAAAGGTTCATTATTGTTGTACCACACAGTGGTTTGTGAACTTAACATTTGGAATTAGATTAGAATTTGAATATTTGAATTGAATTTTGAAGTTGAATGTTGAACGTTGATATTGGTTTTGAATTAAAATAAAAGTTTATTGTTGAATTGAATTGAAACCAATATATTGTTATTTCTTGAGTTGCTGATTAGTCAGCAACTCAACTGTTTGATTGTTTGCTTGTAGTTATTTTGTAATTGATTGATTGAACTTTGTTATTTGATTATTTAATTATTTGGTTTATTTGAATTGTATTGTTTGTGCAATGGCACACAAAGCGGTGAGAGAGGCAATCAGTGGATTGACCACACAGCTACGGTGGTTCACTTCAGCTGCAGCAACCGCTGAGCGCCCGGATCTTGAAGCGGTCACTCTGGCTCGGTTCGAGCAGTTGAACGTGAGACTCGGCAACGTTGATGCTCTGCTTACTCGCTACAACGAGTACATTTGTGATGTGGCTCTGGAAGTGCTGGATCAGGCAGCACGTGACAAGGTCCTTGCTGACTATGACCAGATCTTGGACCTGGGGGATGTCATTGGTCAACGTGCTCGGGAAATATTGGAGAGCCGGACACCTGTCCAGGTCAAACCGGAGACCTCGGTTGTTTCAGGTCCCGGACTATTGAGTAGACTGCCTACTTTGGAACTGCCACACTTTGACGGTCGTCTGGACCACTGGTTAGGTTTCCAAAACCTGTTTGAAAGTTTGGTTGATGCACGCTCGGACCTCAGACCCGCCCAAAAGTTGGCCTATTTGTTGTCTGTCCTAGAAGGTGAGGCCCGAGCCTTGGTACAGCATCTGTCATTGACTGACTCAGCCTACCCTACCGCTGTGGAACTACTCACCCGGCGGTACCAAAATAAACGTTGTTTGGCTGACGTTCATATTGAACAGATTTTGGGGTTACCGGTCATTACTGGATTGTCAGCATTGCGTACTGACCTGTTGAACCCGTTGGTGGCAGCGACCAACGCTTTAAAGCGATTGGACTTGCCGGTGGACCATTGGTCTTACCTTTTGGTGCACGTTGTGCTGCAACGGCTTCCTGCCGATTTGAGGGCTCGTTTCGAGCAAAAGTATGGTGGGGATAGTGTCACACATCTCCCCCCATTTGACGACCTCGTCCAATTTTTGGAGGATGAGTGTCGGTTTGTGGACAACTCTGGCGTTGCCACTGAGTCATGCCAGCCGTCTTCCCGGCCACGATACCAGGGACGGACTAGGGCTCGCGGGCCTGTTGATGGTCGCCCCGCCGCTCGTTTTGCTGGCACCCAGAGTCGTCCTGGTTGTGAGTTTTGTAGGGACACGGGGCATGGCATGGCAACTTGCGCGGCCTTTTTGAAATTGCACGTGAGTGCCCGCCGCCGAATTGCCAATGCACGCCGCATGTGCTTCTCTTGTTTGGGGGCTCACTTCCATCGGGACTGCCCCAACCCCCGCCCTTGTAGAATTTGTAGGGGGTCCCATTTGGACATATTGTGCGCTAACGCGAACCACGCTGGCAGACCAGCCTCTGATGAAGGTTTGCGCACGGGGGGGTATCATGGAGTTGGTCACCGGGCTTCTGCCTCGCCGGTTCAGAACCGGGGAGAGGCCCGCAATTTTGAGCGCCGCACTCCACCCCCCGCGCAAGTTGATCGGGAGCCGCGCGACCGCCATTTGGTCTCCCCATGTAAAGGCGATTACGCAATTGTTGCTAGGCAGCGCTGGCCAGACCAGCACCGCCTTCCCTCCCCTCCATTGGCGGAACGTCCCTGGTTGGAGTCACTCCCCCCGCCATTCAGGCATCCGGTGGGATATGCCCTTCCAGCGATGGCGCGTGGCTCGGGACACCGCGCGTACGAGGAATTTGAATTCCATCCTCGTCGGGAAAGACTTGGGCCTGGGTGCGGCGATCGGTCGCCGCCCAGGCATTGTTAGGACATTGGCGCCTGCCCCGCTAAGGTACCCCTCAGATCGACACGGTTTTGTTGCCAACGGCATCGGTCAGGTCTGGGGGCCCACAGGGGACTCTGTTGTGGTCCGTGTCATTATGGACATGGGAGCCCAGGGTTGCCTTTTGTCTATTGTTTTGTTGTTTTGTTTTTATTGATTTGGGCAAAAATGTTTTCTTCAGCGCCTTTGGACTGCGGGACTTGGTTGGAACGAGCCACTTCGGGAAACCCTATTGGATGATTGGCTCCAATTTGTATCCGCACTCCCTGCAGTCAACGAGGTCGTGTTACCCCGCGCTATCCTCCCCCCTGGGAGCTACACTGCTACCCCTGTTTGTGATGCGTCTTCGCACGGTTATGCAGTTGTTGTTTGTCTGCGCACCGTCTGCGCGACAGGCCAGGCGAATTTGTCTGGTCTTGGCCAAGAGCAAGGTGGCCCCCCTCCGGACGGCACTGACCATCCCTAAGTTAGAATTGTCAGGGGCGGCGCGTCTTGTGCGTCTATTGAACCACGTTGCTCACACTTTGGGTGGAACTGTGGACATTCGGGCTTCTTACGCCTGGACGGACAGTCAAATAGTTTTGTGTTGGTTGAAGACGTCCGTCCACTCTTTGGAGGTCTTTGTTGCGTACCGAGTGTCCCAGATTCAAAATTTGATACGCCTTTGATTTGGAGGCACTTGCCTGGAGATTTGAACCCAGGCGCCGTGGCCTCACGTGGGTGCATGGCACCCCGCTTGATTGCTCACCCCCTATGGTGGGGACCAGACTGGCTGACTCACCCCGAGGATGATTGGCCTCGATCGCCAGTCTTGATGTCGGGTCCTTTGCCCGGGCTCAAGGTGCTCGCTGTTGGAACGAAGGACCCTGATTTTTTGTTGAGTCGATTTAGCTCCCTCGACAAATTGTTGAATTGTTGTTTTTTGTTGTTGTTGAATTGTTGGTGACTGATCGTCACATTAAGAACTCGCATGCCGGTTGCAATGCGCTGTTGGCCATTCTGCAGCGAGAGTTTTGGATATTGTCGGGAGCCGTTAGTAAGTTGAACCCCTTTTTGGACCATACGGGTCTTTTGTTGTTTGGTTGTTGACGGTCGAGGCACTCTAGCCTTCCTTATGGGGTCCGTCACCCCCTTTTGTTGCCTAAGGAGGGCCATTTGGTTAAATTGTTGTTGTTGTTGTTGTTGTTTGGTTGTTTGTTATTGTTTGATCCGCCAGCCTGCCCCCATTGGGGGGGTATTTTTGAGGCCGTGGTGAAAGCGGCACAGGGACTCTGGCGCAGATTGTTGTTCTCACCTTTAAGGAGTTAGCTACGGTATTTTGCCGTTTTGAAGCTGTATTGAACTCGCGTCCATTGTGCCCGCTGTCTTCGGACCTGAACGTCTTGGAGGCCCTGACCCCGGGCCATTTTTTGATTTGACAGCCACTTGTCGCCCTGCCGGAGCACCCTTTTGTCGATGTGAGCCAAAATTGGCTATCGCGGTTTCAGTTGGTGCAGCAGCTCGCTCAGAGTTTTTGGAAGCGTTGGAGCTTGGAGTATTTGCACATCCTCCAGCAGCGCGTCAGGTGGACTGATAAAACGCAACCTTGTCGGGATTGCCAAGTGATTAGCGGACGGGAAGGCCCGTCCGGGGGGGGTAGATGTTTCGGACCGAACACTTTGTTACTCTATGCGCCTTCGAAACGCGCCGCCCGAACGGAATGACATCTGACTTGACAGTTTGATTTTGACACTTGACACTTCTCTTGGTTTTTGGTGGGAAAAAATGAGCACGTCGCCGCTTGAGTCTCGCGTTCTTTTTGTAAAGTAATCCCTTACCCCGGTCGTTTTGGTGACAATAGGTCATGACCCAGTTGTTTGTGTTAATAACCCCTATCTTGGTGAAATAATACGGGCTGAATTTGGATATTTCTTGACATTGAAGAACTTTGGAGGTTAAGTGATTTGAAGACCGCATGCTGTGATTGCCTCCAGCCTTGTTGCAGCGGATTGTAACCTGAAGAATACTCGTAACGTCACAACACGATACATATACACTAACTTACATACATAACTCCAGGTAACCCCAGAAGCAGTGTCCTTCAACCACCAGGTAAGTTCTTTTGTTGTATTGTAGGTGAGTCATTTGTTAATTGTATTGCGTCTTCACTTGAATTGTACTTGTATTGTCTGCTCCACGTACGGCGGACTAGTTTCGCTAGCCACTTCTTGTCTCCTGGACCCCACCATAATATCTTCCACTGCGCTATTGAAATGCTATTGTAGGGGTCTAGTCTGGCAGCGAACAGGGGTATTGAATCATACCACCGTACACCCCAGGTGTAAATAAACCGTTTATAAAATTCGTGGTTTAAATTTCGTTTAAATCCTCTATATATCTTCTATATATATATAAATCAATGCCACTTTTCGTTGTAACTGAACTCCTCCTAAACGGCTGGACCGATTTGAATGTTTTTTTTTTTTGTATGCGTTCAGTGGCACCCTGGAAGGTTTAGATTCATTATTGGACCCGGTAGGTGACGCTGCTATCGAGTTCTAGGAAACAGGACAACGTCTGTACGGTCAGCTAGTTTTTTTATAGAACCACGACATGTGGTCCGAACATTGATTACGAATTACTTGAAAAGGCTAACTGTAATGATTCACCATGTTTATTAACATGTGACGTCATATAACATTTATACTACTCTTTTAGTATGAGACAGACTGAAAACAATCTTGATACAGATTTTTTTTTTAATTAGTTTACACTGTCCCACTGCTGAGCAAAGGCCTCCCCCAAATCCCTCCAGGCATCCTTTTCCCGGGCCACCTCGATCCAACCCTTGGAGTACGCGTCGAGATCGTCTCGCCACCTCTTCTTGGGCCGGCCTCGCCGGCGCCGTCCGTCGTCAAGCAACCAGATACTGATACAGATATTTATTAAAAATATATATATGTATAAAAAAATTGTAGCTAAATTTTAATAAAAGAAGTAGTCTAATTGCTCTTGATATATCCTAAATCAGGCAGAAGGTGTATAACCTAGCTAGATCACTTTGTGTGAAGCTTCGGTGGATTCTATTAAATAGAAAACATTTTAATCCAATAATAATAAGTGTGGTTTCAAATAGTGTTACACCACACACGGTTTATAACCAAACGATTTAAAATGTTTAGAATCAATTTTGCATTCTCACACAGAGCTACTGGTAAATTCAAGTCATGAAAATTTAAGAATTCAGTTAATAACTTAACCGGGTCTACAAGGAAAAAGGAACGACCTACATGAATACAGACAAAGTCACACAAAGGTATAGTTCCATTCTTAACATTTTCCTCATTGATTAAGTATTCATAAGGTCTTGGCGCAAAATCTCAACGACTACGGGAACTGAAAGTCAGAACCTAACTGACAGAACAAAAATAACACAACATTTTCTGAAGTAGTGTTAAAAGCTATATCAACTTCTAAAATACATTTCAACATCTAAATAAACAGTTTCACATGTTTAGATAAACAGGTGTAAAAAAACCAAGACGTAGCTAATGTCAACGAACGAAGATCGGCCCATTTACACAGTGACAGCGATGTGTCATTTTGCGCACAGACTCCTGCACATATAAGTAGGTATGTGTGTGCAAAAGACATGCGTACGAGTCATTCTCGTCTTAATATAGACCTTTAGGGCACTGAACTAGACTTGAGAGGTTTTTCGCATGATGAAACACGGTTATTGAAAGATAAATATTTGAGAAATAGCGAAACAAACAAAATGATAGTTAATATTACAATTCTATCTGTAAATAAAAACCAAACACATATATTATCCTAAAGAATTTTGGAAATATTCGTTTACTAATATTCGCAGAAATTTTAGTAAAGTTTAACTTTAAAAAGAAATTAACGAAAAAAGACGAAAGTAAGACAGGGCTAAAAGTGTGAATATTAATCATAATCAACAAAGACGTGAAGGAAGAAAGTTTGTTAAAAGCATTTTAATTACAATATTAAGTAAAGGAAATATAATGAGGCCTAAAATCCAGACTTACAAATTAACACTGAAAGCATCTGTGAAACTTTTACAGAAGATTTTAAGAAAAAAAAAACACACGGTAAGCCTAACGAAGATAGAATTACCATGAACGAACACGCATCAGGCAAATCAGAAACATATAAAACCCGAGTTCATACAACTCGATATATTTCGGGAAGTCGGAAGTCATTACCACTTAACTATGACCTGAATCTTGTACATTCGGATATTTACTGTCGTGTTTTTCTCGCATATTTATAACCCGCATTCGGGTTTAAAATATTTCAGCTTGGAGATAAAAACCCACATCATTAAAACGAAATATTTTTCTGTATTTACCTACATGTTGAGGATGGTGTAGCAAGTTTGTGACCATTAGCCATAGCACTTTAACAATCCCAAAACATTGAACGTCTGTGTAACCCGTCCTCTAACTACATAAACCCAATGATCAGAAGGAAGTACGAAACTCTAATAACTCATGGGCGGTATTGGTCAGCGGTTATTGCAAAAAGAAGTAGTGGTGGAGCCAGCGTGCAGCGGTCCGTGCAGGCAGGTCGAGCGAACGGGTCGCGGGTCAATCGCTCCAATTAAAACATTTCAGACATCGACGCCTCCGTTAATGGTGATAGATTTAAGGAAAAAAGCACATTTTTATTTAGGAAGATGTGCTAGGTAAACGTTAAGTGAGATGTAGATTTTGGGCTTGTTGAAGTGTGGTATGACGAACTGAAAGAAGGTTTGAGTATGAAAATAATATTGGTGCGTCGTGAATAACAAACAAGTAATGCACATTTGTACCTATTAGTCATCAAGCCTCGCTGTTAAAGCTAAAACAAGAGTAGAGGAACTAAAGACCAAAATAAAATAACCAGCTTCCAAAACCACTAAATTCCGAAATCCGTCACAATCCAGAGCTGAAGTGTAAATTGTGCGACATTAAAACATGACATACGCCAGTTAGTAAGTCGACGTAATTGAAACACATCGGAGCACTCGCTAATGCGACGAGGAGAATCCCGCAAAACGCTCGTACGAGCGACTTCATTTCACCGGCTTAACCAGCGGCGTCATGTAGGCCTCGCTTCGCTTCATATTATGTCATATTTCACAAAAGTTTGTACGTTTTACACGTCAAATATAATTTGATGAGACCGCTTTTTGAGTCCCCCTGCGGTTTTATTATATTTCAACGTTATACGCTTGTCTGATGATGAAAGTTTGATACCAGTGGTTTATTTCATTTGGGTTTTATTTCTAGCTTCATACTAATTGGATCAATTGGTTTTTTACCCTACGGCGGACAAATATAGTTCAAAACAGTTATTTGGTTTCTCACTGCACGAAAATTTAAAGAAAAGTAAAGCTGCATTAGCTATTTCTATTTTCATGTTAAGATAAATAGGTTGGAGTAAAGTTTGAACTCAATTTTATGCTCGACTAGAATCTTCAAACGCTATCGAGGCGCGCGTGCTATCTCACTTCACATTAGTTCAGCTTGAGGTTTTACCGTAAAGGAAGAAAACGTATAAATTCCAAGCTTTGGCTGCGGTTGAAATATTTTCGATGCTTTATCAAAAGTCGCTGAAGGAAAGTCAGCGTACCTTGCAGGAGATTCGGATATAGTGGGACTTAAAATACATTGGAAAAAGTTCCGGTTGATAAAATTTTATTTCAAACTATTTTAGATGGTACATTGAGTAGTAAGGTTAAATCGAGAAAAACTGGTTGCTTCAAAATTGCAAGTAAACTATCTATATAAAAGCGTTGCCCTAAGAAAAAATATACAGAAGAATGTTAGTGAAGACTTCTCAATAAGTAACGGGGATATGGCCGCAACTGATAGGTCCCTCGCTGTCAATATATCGTGGCTTTTCGTAAAGCTTTTCTCTACATAATCGTTGGATTAGTTTTCTTCCGGCAGCCCTCCTGGTATTAATGCGTCGCGGGTTAGTTAATCATCCGTTCTTATTGACGGTATCAGTTTAGGGAAAGAATTTGGGATTCAAACTAGGAGCGACTCTATTTCGGAAACTAAATACTGTATTTGTTATACCTCAATAAAATCCTTTGTGGTAGATGATTTAAACATAACAAAACTTTTTCAGGGCTGAAGTTATTTTCAACCAAAAACAAAGTTGCCGTAAGTAGAGAACAAAGAAGGTACATTTTTAGAAACGAAAAAGCAGCCAATATTCAAGCCAAGTTCTATAACTGAAAACAGTACAAATTCCTAGACTTAACATTACAGATCTAGAATTAGTGAAATTAGCAAATTAGGTTAGTTATTGACAAAACAATAGAAATGGCGCCTTCTATTTATGGCACAGCAAACTTTATTATGAGTGTTCTGCCGATAAAACATAATTCTTTATAAATCGGGAAGACGACATACGAAGTCGATGATATAATTTTAGTAAAAGAATTTAAAGAACTCTTTGACGATACAAAGCTTCACATTTAAGGCAAGTCACATTAAAAAAAATCAGTACTTTACAAAAATGTAGATAAACATTATGCAAGTCTTGCAGAAATTCACCAAGCTCTCTAAAGTCATGGGTAAAATGGGAACAATCAGCATAATTAAACCGCTTTTGCGGATTATTTCACCTGTTTATTTTAAATTCCCTTTTTCCATTTGACCCTTTGTCTAGAAGGGGAGGTACTGGATGGTGACACCTTATTGGTTTTGTAAAAGGTTAAGAGTATCTTGAAGTTTGGCGTTGGATTGCCCGGACGGCCAGAAAGTATGATTGTGTTTTTCCGACGAAAGAAATCACGTTTTATTCGAGGATTGGATTGCCAAAGGATCGTCATTTGTCGGGTCATGGGGCTAAACACCGTCATTGGCGAACGATGAGCTGAAGAAGGCGTCAAAATCACAGTCGTTCATTTCCAAAAGGATCATAGATGAGATATTCACGGTTTTTATAGTCAAGGCAATTTTATTTCCAAAAAAATATTAGGTGCAATAACAAGGTTGATGTAAATTCCTTGCAATAATAAAGGTTTTCAGTTCGAAAAGTACCACGTAGGTCAGAAAAACAGAATTCTAACAATGTCACCGAGGCCAGCGTTAACAAAGTGGGGTTTAAAAAATAGAATTACAATAACAAAAGCTGAAAGTAGAACACTTTCATTAAAGTGAGATTAACAAAATACAGTATTATGCTATTCTGTTGAAAACAATCTAAAAAAAACCGGCCAAGTGCGAGTCGGAATCGCGCACCGAGGGTTCCGTACAAACCTGTAGGTATTCTCGGTTTAAAAATAAATGTTTTTTTTTTTAATTTTTCATATTTCAGTTGATTGAATGTAAGGTAAATTGCGGTTTACGATTTATGACGTTTTAAAAAAAAACTACTCACTCGATCTCGTTCAAACCAATTTTCGGTGGTAGTTTACATGGTAATGTACATCATATATTTTTTTTAGTTTTGTCATTCTCTTATTTTAGAAGTTACGGGGAGGGGGGGGGGGGACACACATTTTACCACTTTGGAAGTGTCTCTCGCGCAAACTATTCAGTTTAGAAAAAAATGATATTAGAAACCTCATTACCATTTTTGAAGACCTATTCATAGATACCCCACACGTATGGGTTTGAACATTTTTGAGTTTCAGTTCTATGTATGGGGAACCCCAAAATTTATTGTTTTTTTTTCTATTTTAGTGTGAAAATCTTAATGCGGTTCACAGAATACATCTACTTACCAAGTTTCAACAGCATAGCTCTTATAGTTTCGGAAAAAAGTGGCTGTGACATACGGACGGACGGACAGACAGACAGACAGACAGACAGACATGACGAATCTATAAGGGTTCCGTTTTTTGCCATTTGGTAACGGAACCCTAAAAATGATTCAGTCTCCTATCAGCCATTTAATCCAAGGATCCTAGATGGGATGCAGCTAAATTTATTTTTCACACGGAGCCTTCTGACTTAAAGCCATATTGTGGGAAAACCAATAACATGAACGCGAGCAGTATTATCTAAGCCGCGGTATATAGCCAGCTATGGAATCATCAGATAGTATCGTAATCGCAGTCGCCGGCGATCGATACAAACAAATTACGATCCACGGCCATATATAGTTCTATGCTGTACGTGTGTGCGTAAATCAACAAGGGTTCAATAATATTAGAAACGGAGCCAAGGCCGCAAGTGTCACTGAAAAATTACAAAGCGAGTTTCGCCTTAAAGCTCAACTAAACCAATTATACGCACTTTTGAATTGTCATGGAGTCGACCAGTCAGAAAGACGAAGCTTTGACGAAGTTGCCCATCCAATGCGTAGTTGGGTCCTATGGAGAAAGAAGACTGGGCTAGACAGTCCCAAGTCGTTATGTTAAATCAGAATATTGTGACGTTACGGCACTTACGGCTGTTAGCCTTCTCTTCGTCTGCGATGCATTTTATTCGTCCAAGTAAGTTCCTAAGTTTCCAATGTATACACAAACAGGCTGCGGCTGGGGAAATCTCAGACGGAGCTTCAACTTAGCTTAAGTAATCAGAGTAGGTTCAGAATAGGAAAGCTCAAGACTAGCGCCAGAGAGAACTATTCAAGAATAATACCGAGTGTAAAAATCAAAGATATCTTGTTGATGTTGACGTAGAGACGCAGAATCTACGTGAAAATGTTTGTAGAATTACATTTAGAAGATATCGATATCTGCAATTTAGTTTTGCAAGATTGGCAACCTATTTGCCAATAAATAAAATTTCGGCTAGCCTGTCATGTAAATTAAATCTTCTGGGTAAGCACGTTGCATCTGTACACTTATATTACCAACTAGCTTTTGCCAGCGGCTTTGCCTGCGGTGAAGTCGGATTTTTTCCCACGGTAATGTACTACCGGTATACAAATGTATCCTATGTGTTCATCCAGGTCATAAACTATCTATGTATATGCCAAATCCATTCGGCCGTTTTTGCGTGATTGAGTAACAAACATCCTAACCGTAAACTTTCACATTTATATTATAAGTAGTATCTAGGAAATTAGCATCGTGATGACTGGTATTTTATTTATTTATTTAAATTGGCCGTGTATCTCTAAACGTAATTTTTTTTCACCGAGTATGGAATGAATAATTTCAGGATAATCCCCGGTTCTATAAACATGATTGTAAATCATTACCATTTCTAGTATTCACAATACTCTCAGGTCTGACCAGCAACCATATTATGTATTGTATACCTACTGTTTTGTTGCTGTATTCGTTTGTTGTCATTTCCACATTCGTTTAAGGCATAATGTCATTTCTTACGCACACGAATGACAAGGTTGATATGTTCCACTCACTTTATGCGTCAGTTTTAATATTTTACATGTCTTATTATTAGAGTATGCCTTCCCGTTTAACAGCAAAACATAAAAATAATATTTTCAGGAAAACAAGGTAACACTAACATTTTATTTATATTAACACTAACATTACATTGTTTTTCAACAAGAAGAACAACAAAAAAATGTTAGTGTTAAGTCAATAACTTAAGACTAACCTTTAGTTATCTAACTCATAAGACTATTTTATTCCCGCGCTAACCTTGAGATTTTATGTTCCAAAATAACTTAGAGCTGGTGTTGTTGTGCTTTAGTATCAAACCTAGTAACCTAGCCGTAGACATATTAGATATGCCAGCGGCTTCGCCCGCGTGGAGGTCGAAAAATGTCCCGCGGGAACGTACTACCGGAATAAAAGTAGCCTATGTGTTAATCCAGGTTATAAACTAACTGTGTTCCAAATTTCATCCAAATCCGTTCAGTAGTTTTTGCGTGAAAGAGTAACAAACATCCACACATCCATACATACAAACTTTCGCATTTATAATATTAGTAGGAAGTAGGATTTAACTTCATATAATAAAATTCAATAATATTTTCAATTGTTTAGTAGTTATTTAGTCAAGCTTAGCTCCGTCCTGAAAAAAAGCGTCTGTTCTTTATTTGAACTTGTTTTTATTAAATACCCTCACTGTAGTCATAAATATAACGCTCATTTTTAGTGTTTGAATTACTTTTAGCCCATTAAGTAATCCTAAAACAACGCAACTTTTCATTTTAATTTATAATTTATTCAAACGAAAACAAAAAAAATATTTTCATAAAGAACACTATTCAAGAATATATCTATATATTAATACGTGAAGCGAAAACTTTGGATCCCTTTTTACGGAAATTGGGCGGACGGAGGAGTATGAAATTTCGCACACTTATAGTTTTTACAGAGAAGAAGTGACGAACGCTAATATTTTTTTTAAATTATGCGTTAAAATACATTATTTTCAATAAATAACACGTTACACACACTACTGTTCATTACCGTGTAACTTATACACACATGCATAAATATTCTTTTGTTTACGGTCCAAATCTGTCTTTATTATTTTGTGCAGTATTACCAACACCCAGAAATATTTACCCCTAAAGCTTAAGTTAAAAACCCCTAAATATGCCACAACTACTTAAAAAATCCTCTAAAAAATTATAAGTAATGAAAATAACCAACGAATGTTCAGTAATCATAGACCGGCACACAGTACTAATATTTGTCTATATTTATTACACGACATTTGTTAATCATTCACCCTGCATTCTTAGTATCGAGGAACAGTACTAGAAGTCGCTAATACTTTTATTGTAATCAAAAACACAATGAGAAATGTAAGATGGCAAAAAATCCCTAAGAGTACCCCTAAAAATGGAACGCCGCTAAAAATCTCAATCCTCTTATTTACCCCCTCAATTTGGGAAAACCCCTAAGTTGGTAAGCCTGATTTTGTGTCTATATTTTGTGAATGTCAAGTATAACCATAGGTAATAAATTAATTTTATAGATATATAACCTATTTCATTTTTAAAATCTATGATCATATCGAGAATATTTGTCTTTAATATTATTTGTATTAGCGGCGATAGGAATTTAGTTTAGATTTCTATGAAATATTTTTTGTGGTTTTATGGGGAGTGTCAAGTATGGCATTAGTAAGTTTCCCATACAAAACTTAGTATCGTGTGCAAACTGTAGAGGTTGTATGCCTCACGATTGTACAGGCTGATCATAGATTGTACAGGCTGGTTATAATTATGACATTTGGAACCGTCATAATTAGTTAAAAATAATAGGGAAAATTCTATAAAAACAGAACAAATTTCTGTGATAATTCATTCCATATTGTTCCATATCCAGCAGTTAAGAACTATTAAGAAAATAAAAAAGAGAGTCCTGAAGAAGTATTCTTTACTCATTACACCTACGTCTTGGTCCTGGCCATCACCATCCCGCCAGCGAACCCTGTCCACAGTAGTACAGCGTCAACCAATGATATCATTGGCGTCAACAATTTGTCTATAGTGTTACTGAATGTCAAATATAACCATATTATTTTTTTAAATTTATTATTATCTATATTTTTTCATTTAATAATGTATTTCTATTCAAATGAAGTACGGTCGAATTTCGACCAATGGGCGATCACTAGTTTACATTAAACTGTGGAAACTCTTATGAACGGGTCTGTCTATCTCTCTTATTTTTAATATTTCAGAGCAGTGTGTGATGATAAAAGACGGAAACTATCCGGCGCCGGATGCGGTCCCGCCCGCCCTTCCTCGCCCGCCCAACGCTACCGGAAGCGGAAATAAAGACACCGAGCGACACCTTCGGGCAACGACCTACGTTCGACAATAGTCGTGTACATGCATACGACTCACTTGTTACTTCATGTTTCAACTGGTTTGTTTCGAGCTTTTTTAGGGTTCCGTTGCCAAATGGCAAAAAACGGAACCCTTATAGATTCGTCATGTCTGTCTGTCTGTCTGTCCGTCCGTATGTCACAGCCATTTTATTTCGAAACTATAAGAGCTATGCTGTTGAAACTTGGTTAGTAGGTGTATTCTGTGAACCGCATTAAGATTTTCACACTAAAATAGAAAAAAAAACAATAAATTTTGGGGTTCCCCATACATAGAACTGAAACTCAAAAATGTTTTTTTTTCATCAAACCCATACGTGTGGGGTATCTATGAATAGGTCTTCAAAAATGGTAATGAGGTTTCTATTATCATTTTTTTCTAAACTGAATAGTTTGCGCGAGAGACACTTCCAAAGTGGTAAAATGTGTGTCCCCCCCCCCCCCCCCCCCGTAACTTCCAAAATAAGAGAATGACAAAACTAAAAAAAATATATGATGTACATTACCATGTAAAGATCGAGTGAGTAGTTTTTTTTTAAAACGTCATAAATCGTAAACCGCAATTTACCTTACATTCAATCAACTGAAATATAAAAATTAAAAAATATATATATTTTTAAACCGAAAATACCTACAGATTTGTACGGAACCCTCGGTGCGCGAGTCCGACTCGCACTTGGCCGGTTTTTTTAATGACTCCTGTGAAAGGGGAGCCTTGTGTCAGCGAAGTATTTTTCTGTTTTTGAGGACTATTTACTCTGCCTGAATCAAGAACTGTACGATTTTCCTTCTTCATTCCTTTGTTCGCAAAACTGCTGGGGAAGATGTTCTGTTTCATCGTCATGTCTTTGTCTTCAAACGATAGTACTTTTAGTTCCTCTACAATTGACATTAGACTCAGCTAATATCTGCATAAGAATTCATTACTGGTCATAGACCCTCTCAGATTCGAGCGAAGAAAACTTAAATGTTACGGACCACGGATGCGTAAACCATCTGGACAAGTTAACAGAATACTGTGTAAAAAGATTTGACGTGTAGAAGCAAAAAAAAATACTAACTTTTACTGAGAACAAAGAAATAAAATAAAAGAAAAGGGTCAGGCATGACCTATTTCATTAAACTAAATAGAATCTAGTTTTGTTTTCAAGAAGTTAGCGACATAACAATTCTTGGACACTGTAGAGTGTTACAGACACTCCAATTCCTCACCTAATGTGCTGGAATGAGGGTCTTTGTGTTGGTCGAGTGGTCTGATGGCTTACAAATCTGATAATGTCCCGCAAACTTGGATATTTTTGTTTATAGCTATGAATTCTATACATGTCATATGACATGATTTATTTATAAGAGCATAATTTATTGTTCCAGTACGAAGTGCGTTAGTCTATTACCACTTTACATTCATTGTTTAAGGTTGTCTGAAGGAGATCGTTCATTACGATTAAACTACACATTGTATCAGTTTTAAATATTAATTACTACTTTAATTTTCAGATATTATTGGCCTCTAGACAATAGATAATGGTATTGATAGTCCTAAATATAAATAATAAGAGACCATTTTCCCCATTCAGGAAAAAATTAAGCTAAAAGTTATTCGCATCTTTTGTAACCACGTATAAACAACCATAAATAATTGATGGTTTCGAAAAAAGCAACAATCGGATCTTTTATGCATCAATAAAGCGCCATGGCGTGAATATCGAACATTCTACTGCAAACAAAAGTCTCCGAGAGGACGCCTTGAGGAAATTTCTGCAATAACACGTTACACGACCAAACGAAATATTATTCGTTATATTTTCGTGCGCGCCAACAATTCCTCTTGAGATACTTTTTAAGAAAGTGCCACTTATACAACTCTCCATTGTGAGGCTTTTAATTAAATATAATTGTGTTTCTTACGGTATGTCTTAAGGTCACGCCGAGGCTTGGCATTATTTTGTGTAATTACGCGGTTATGCGGGTTATACTATAATTAAATAAACTCAATCACGTCAAGTTTTCAAATCCTTGGCTTTACGAACATGTATGGCATCAACCAGGGCATTAAACAGACTAACTTGATACAAAGTACATCGTCGAGCAAAAATTAATCAAAACTTGTTCACAACTTCCTGAGTGGAAACCAAGTGTCTTTGTTTAGTTGCCATGCCGTTGTTAATCAAACTCACATTAGTAGAATCTCAACTTAATAATACCTTTTACAATCTATTGCAGTGATTAATATAGTACCTTTATACCTGGCACTTAACTGTTTAACGATTCATGAAACCACAGTCAGTTAAATTATGTGAATAATAAAAGGCGACACCCACTCAGTGTTTATTTTAGAATAAGCAGAGAATTCGCGATTCAGGATTATTTGGATAACATAACAACATCAGTTATTAAAGATGTTTGAATATCGGAGCAAAGAGAAGAGCGCGGCGACGCGACCGGCCGCGACTGGCGCCCGTCGGCGACTGCCGCCCGAGCGCCTCCCCCACGGCAGGGACCACGAAATATGGGGAAAACTGTGGAAACCCAGGAAACAAGGTACGAGGGTGCATTTATAAAATGAGTCTTTAAGGATAAAATATAGGAGGCGAAACAAGACGCGTTTTTCTCTCTGAATAATATTTAATTAAAACAAAGGTGCAGTTAGCGAGAATTTACGGAATAATGACCGTGGAGGATTTATCTACCGTCTAATTAACTAGCTTGTTACGTTTTGTTTGTTGGCTTGGCACTGCGTTGAAAACAATATTACTTTTAATATGTTTTAATGACTAATATCCAGAACAAGTCTGCTTTTTTTTTCTTTAGTAATGTTGGATGCTTTTATCTTGTCTACGGAGGAAGGTTCACGAATTCCTTTCACAGACATAAACAGTACAATGTTTTCACCACTCAGCGATATTTCTCGGCGGAGGCTTATCTCGGAACACTTTTAAAGGGTGCTACCGTATACAGTTAAACGTCTCTACATTTTGAAAACGGTTTTAAGCAATTAAACATTCTTGTGTATCAAATTCTGGTAAAATTATCGTTGTTTATAATTACCAATAACGTTCTGAATCTGTAAATAAACAGAGGCTTTGAGCTTTCGGTTTCTGAGTAATCCAAATCGGAATGATCTTCAGAAGTCAGTAAGACGTTCCTCTCCAGACGTATACAATACTTGAAGATATTCTGACATTCGCTGACGTGCTTTGCATTTGTAACAACCCTGACAGACATTGAACCGACAAAGAATTTACCTTGACTGACACCCCTGTGATCCTTGTAGCAAAGGAATACAAGTACAGTCACAGCCGTTTACGTTTTAGAGATCATTGCTATGGATTAATACCAGTCACAATATTATGTACTTATCTGCAAATCCAATTACACCTTGGACTAAGTACGATTGAATCAATCGCATTGGGGCTGTGATTTTATCCATTTAATAACCCACAAAACATGGCGCAAATACGTGGTTTAGTTTTCCAATTTACATTTATAGCAAACCATGGTTGCTGTAGCGGTTATGTGGTATAATGTGAGAGCTATAATCCACGTTCGGTTCGACAAGTCTGCAAACAAATTGGTTTGTTTGCGAACAGAACAACACGCCGAGTGTCGATGCGGTGACGTCATTGCACACATCTACACACCACTATGGGGATAGGGTTATCAAGCTTCACATAGAACTTCTATTAATCCCCTGCTCTAGCTATCCTTGTACTTACAAACATCTGTTGCCGCCAGTAAAATCAAATTGTTTCTACCATTTTAGGTAAAGTGTGGTACTTACAACGCTCAAAAATATAGCACAAATGTATATGTATTGTAAATGTATATGCATAGAAGATACAACTTAAAAACACAGCTATAACAAATAGAAATATCCTATCTAAATCATGCCTATTTACTGATTAATAGCCTGCTAAAATTAGGCATATATTTAAAGGCTAGATATGGCAGCCCTATTCCAGGATGGATGCAAATATTTACTTTACCATCACATCTCTGTACCATTAGCGAGACCAGACATAATTATTAGGCAAATACAAAGTTAGCTGAAGATGTTACTATTCCGGAAAGTACCTACGCACGGTTATGTAAGATTACTGTTTAATGTCGTGATAATCTCAACGAAATAGACGTAGCTCGTGGACAAGTAAGTAGTATAATAAGTAACCTATCATTGCTATACTCACGGAATTTGTTCTGTGGCTATACTAATCACTGGACAATCCTTACGGTAGCACCTACGTTCTAAATTCAGAAATATTTCTCAACTAATCTAATGGTTAACATGGTCATATAATGTTGGTTGGTAAGCAAAAAATTTGTTATATGCGAATACGATGTAGTGCCAACATGATTATTTGGGAGCTAATATTTCAACCATAACTAAGATAGTCCGAAAATAACAACAAGGTCCAAACTTTTAATAACCGCGTATCAAAGGGTGGTACATAAAACAGTGTGTAAGCCATAAGTCAACAAAGGCGAACAACAAAGAGGCAACATACTTAATTCTTTAACTATAAAGAAGCCTTAAACTTTTTTAATAAGACCGCCGAATGACAGCGAGGCTCCGGCCAAAAAGTTAGATTATTTACAGATTTCCAAACGGACGGGCAAGCTCGTAAATCCTAAGAGACTGGGAAAAGACAAATAAGTGGAAAACTTAAAAATAATGCGCTGAAGTGAGGGTAGGATGATGAACTGGCCCTATCAGCGGAGTTCCGTCCCCTGATTCAATTATGGCCTGTTCGTTAATGGATGTTATTTTTCTCCAATATTCGCGGAGTTTGGACGTTGTTTTCGATGTAATGGTGCGGAAAACTGCAAATTATATTTCTTTCAATATAGCTGGGCTGCGCTGTGAGGATGACTAGTTATTAATTGAACTCTTTCACCGTAATTTTGCGAATAGTTTTCATTTCAAGAGTCGTCAATTACTTCATATTTTTTTTTAAACTGGATGATTACTCTCCTCAAAATACGGTCATCCATGTATATAGCCAATATAAAGTGCACACAAAGTAGCAGGTAGTATTTGGGGCTTGTGCGGAACTGTGTAAGTGCACGATCAATACACATTGCTGTTTCCTGTGCAATATTTCAGTCTGCACATTCAGCGTGCATTGTAAAGTAATTTCCTTTTCACATCTGTGTTATGACGTTTGGATTCAGCATTGTGGGTGAGCGAACCGATCAGTATTTTCAACTGTACCATAGCTGAAATCGAACACGCACTGACAGGACTGTGAAAACCTGAAAAACCCTCTGATCATGATGATTTCAGTGGCACTTCATAATACAAGCTGAGATCGACTGAATAGATAGCTAAGACTGCTCGAATCCAGAACGTCTAAAACTAGTATTAATTATTATTATTTCCTACGTAAAGATACCTGATAAGTTCTTCAACTAGAAACAGAGACTAATCCTACACGTTCCACAACTAGCAACACCATCGGCCTTGTCCATGATTTATCAGGCTTCCACGCGTCAGGTGGTGCGATTATCAAACTTAATTGCGAGGAAGACTCCATTGGGCTGTCACCATGATTAATGGCCGGCGTCCACCTGGATGTAATCAAGTAGAATAACTGACGCTAATCTCACCTGTTCTACGTGTACTGACAACTGTAATGGGGGATGTGTGCTGGTGTCCGTGATGTGAGCTTTAATTAATGGGCTTTTTCTTATGATACTAAGGACTTTTGCCTTTTTTTTTTTTCGTTGGAAATCATCAAATGACGTCTCCCGCTCGGGGTGGAGCGGGAGGACTATTACTAACTAAAACCCACCCGTGTACCTTCAGTTGCCTGTGACCCTGGCAGGTCATCCCTTCTTAAGTCAAAAAAGTTTAAGCTTGTGAGGTTTTTAACTGAAGAAAGAATATTGATGACTTGTATAGAGGTTAAAAGCTAGCAACCCGCTTTGAACCGCTTCTGTATTGAAAGTTGCGTGTTCGATGACGCATTAGAATTAGTTTTTGTATCAAATAGAACAGCCACGTGAGCTCATTGTCATGTTCTTAAGACTGAAACTATGTCAGACTGATGATAGGAAACTCGTTGATAGGTTATATTACTGACAGCCATTTAAAATCCACCGTGTACTATAATATATCTAATGTGTTAAGTTACTGCTAACAGATAGTCAACTTCTCTGTGCGTCATTAACCTAATTTTTAAGACACGTGAATTCACTTGGCTCGCGTAATGTCAATTCAAAAGAAGAACACATAACTGTGAACAACTATTTCAAATTGAGAACGTGTAACTGTCATCTTAAAACTAAGATCTAAGCTTCCATATTTAAGCTGAAAATTTCATAATAAGAACGAGGCTTTTATGTTTTAAAAATGGAAGGTTATTTAACCGCCACATCAGCGATGCATCAGCATGTTACGTGATTACGTCACGTCAGGTCATAGTTGGGAATGCAATAAGCGCGGCTAGGGCTGGCACGGCGAGCCGGCATCCCGCCAAACTGTCGCAGGCACTTGCCAACCGCGCCGGGTTCGATACCCTGCTGAGTTTGAGGGGTGCTACGTGCCTTAGTTTCGGGCTGTATCGTTTAAGATTAAACTGCGAGACTGATGTATGGGCTGTACGGATAAGTTTTAAACTCTTTGCATGTTCAAGCAAGTTTTATCTAGCTTAGAATGTTATGCAAAGAGCATCTTTAATGGGATCTTCATAAGGATAACGTGTATGCCTAACTGAAGTTTGCTGCATCAGTCTCAGGAAGCGGTTATGGCATTGTTAGCAGGCTTCTGGATAAATTCCAAAGATTTCAATGGTTAGATTTGCCGTCATCGTACTTAGTCGCGCGAAAAAGTGTCAATAGTGGGAAGAGTAAGCTTACACAATAATAATAGAAGTTCTATGACAATCAAGTCAAGTCTAAATGAACAAGGGTCACCAGGGGACCATGTTTTGATGCGGTAGGGCGAATCGAACGATTACAATCTGTGATTTTAATAATATGTTTTTTTTTAACTGTGTTTTTTTTTTAAGTCTCTCCTATCTACAAGGACATCCCAGCAAGCTTTAAATTGTCAATAAAGCCAGTCGTAAGGAACTGACTAATTAAGATGGATCGTCCGCAGAACAGTTTTATTGCGCACAAGTAATAATGTTGAACTCTATGAGATATGGATGTCGTTAAACTAATCGCCTCGTTACTTACGTAGTACGCTTCCTGTGTTCAACTTTGTAATGTGAGACGCCTTACCTGCAACAAAAAATAATTAAAATGAGCATAAATCTTCTTAATTCGTGACAGTAAATTATTCCAGATAAACAGGCAAAAGGATATGGTTAAAACATAATAACTAAAAATATCATGAAGGAAAATGATGTAAATAACTGTTATCTTTAGTTTCACGTAAATAAATAACAGAATGCAAATTCATTAACTTTATAGAGTGAAGCTTAGTTTATAGAGATTCTAGGAATTACCAGGGAACCTTACGTGATAAACATTTTCTATCGATTCTAACATCTTTCTTCCTTGTAAATCATAGTGTTTACTCTAGACGAACTTCTACTATGAAAAAATAACTGTCAAGTTTTGTAAGGACCGAAGGACCAAGAATTGAAACTCAATGTTTAGTAAATAACAAATCTTCGTTAATTTATGTCTTTATTAAATGATACAATTAATCTACATATACCAATCCACACTATCCACATCCACACAAATATTATAAATGCAAAAGTAACTCCGTCTGTCTGTCTCGCTTTTCTGCTAAAACCACTGAACCGATTTAAATGAAATTCTGTACACAGATATTTTAGAGCCTGAGAAAGGACATAGGCTACTTTTTATCCCGGTAGTATGTTCCCGCGGGATAATTTCCGACCTCCACGCGGGCGAAGCCGCTGGCAAAAGCTAGTATTATATAAAGCTTAAAGTTTTAAGAGTAGAGTTAAAGATCTAAAGTTAGTAACATTGTATGTAGGAGGCAATCTTCGAAACTTCTCATCCGATTTCAAAAATTCTTCTACTGACAGAAAGCTACAGTATTGCCGAGTGCTATACACATTTTGTGTTTCATGTGTTGCCGGGCGTAAAGAAGAGCACCGTCTCATTTCTCGTGGGTGTTGTAGAAGGCGACTAAGGAATTCACTAGAGAATGGGCAGCTTTCTCAGTGCATCTTACCACCAAACTGCGATCGCCAACTCGCCTGCCAAGTGGCGATTATGGCAAACCCTGGTATTTGGGAGAGGCTTGTGTCTAATAGTCGTCTTTAGCCTGAAATGATGATGATGATATGATTTATACGTGAAGTCGCGGCATAAACTAGTTTACCGTAAAGCCTTAGAGATTCGTTATCTTAATATCCCAAGTAGCACAAAAGTGCTGAATAACCGCATTTTAACAGTGCACACTGAATGCATTAGTTGCTGAATAATAGCGTAGACAGCGCATCCTCAGAGGATATAACTCTAATTTGGGCACAAATTATTCAGCACATAGCTGTATAAGAAATCCAATTGACAAATAATTGCATTATAACAACATTATATCAGCATTTATGAGTGTAACAGTCACCTCAAGAGCTGAATATTGCCTGATTAACGAGGCACGTGCTACCTATAATACAGCAAGAAGGACAAATGTGAACATTTATACAGTTGAAATTACACACTGACGGAAATTGTGGAATGTAATAACTTAATATTTTTTTTTTTCATTATTATGTACTGTCAGTTTGAAGTGTAGCGTTGTGTGCAAGATCTCGTGCCATTTGGAGAATTAAGTATATCAAATTTAAGGTAAGTAAAACTTTAATTTCTTCCTATATTTGAAATCTTATTGGGGAAGTAACTTTACTGTCAAATACCATATATATTTAGTTCAAAATTTTCACGTGCCCTCGAAATACCACTAAATACTAAAGTTAAACTAACAAAAATGGGCTGATGATACAATAAATATTTTTGTTTTAGTAAAAAAAAAAGGATATAAAACTGTTTTCTAAAAAAAAAAATCTAAATAATTTGTAATCCAAATGAATTACAATTGATATCATATAAAATAAACCAAAATGAAAAGATAAAATTTTACAATAATACACAGTAGTGCAGAGAATATGGCGGATGGCAGGTGAACAGTTTTAATGTTAATGTAATGCTAAGGTCTGTACGGGTGTTCACATGTGGCCTGTAATTCAGCCAAGAGTAAAATAGTTTAGCACTTGTGTAATACAAATCAGACATGGATCGATTAGGAGAGTAGTAGTAGGTCACATTTGCGTCAGTTACCTAGATAAGTACCTTTATGGATCCAAGCTTTTAGGGTTCCGCCGTGGTTCTTTTAAAGCCATTTTGTTCCCTTTTTTAGTTGTTATTCGACGATAAGTACTTAATTAAAATTGTAATTTAAGTAGCTGAGATTATAATTTAATTATATGTATAATACATAAGTTATTGATTTATTCAATATGTGACAAAATACCTATAAATTAGTCGGTACCTATCTAAAGATAATGTATTTTTCTGGCCTAATAATTTAATTACTTCCACATGAAATAGCATTATGTTACGTTAAGTTTAGGTATTTAATATGTTATTGTATCTTTTGTTTTTTTTTCCTCAAAAACTGTATAGATAATGTTGTCATTAAGAAACTGATACTTCTATTATAATAAGTATATTTTTCTTGTTTTTACAGAACGAAACTTTCAAAATAGTTCAGACTATAGAGAGAGGTGTTGTCGATCTAACATTCGTTCCTGCACAGTGGAAAACTAAGGAAATTCTATGGTGGCCACCGAGAAGTACTTTTGTACTCCTTGAAATTATAAAAAGATGAAAATTCAAGGCCTGGACCAGGGTGGTACACCCCAAATTGTACTTTAAAAAGGGAACATTAAATAAACATAAAGAAAATTACGTTGTTTTTTTTAGATGCTAGCTGTACCGGTATTTCCTAACTGACTACCTCTGAGAAAAAATGGCGAAATCTGGAATCTTAAAAAGTCTCGAAAGGTATTAATTTATTACTTTAAAATTTTTTTGGATTTCTCTTAATAAATTTTCTTCATTTTTAGGTAAGTACCAGAAACATATAAAACAACAATATTAATTTTGTCGCAACCATATTAGTCCCGAAAATGGGTAGGTTATAAGAAGATTTTTGTAGCAGGGCATTTTTGTACCTACTCAGCCTAATGTCATCAAACACACTGACCTCTATTTATAAAGGCTTTTTTGTATTGTTTTGTTCATATGTGCTTTAATTTAAATCCGACGTAAATTTGAAATTTTATTTTATTTCAACTATGTGACGTATATTTTTATTTTGTTAATGACATTTTATTCTTTTCTGCTGCAGCATTGTTACTTTTATCTTAATTTTTGTAATATGGGTTATGTGTGAAATAAATTAATTTCATTTTATTTATTTATTTATTAATAAATATAACATACGGAACCCGTCGCGTCCAATATTCCATTCGCGCATGCCGACACTTGGATACATGCTGTTATTCGAGTGTATGGTAAACACCTGACTAATAGGGGAAAAGTGAATCTGTATGCAGCATAAAGCATTAAATAACTTCACAAAGTAACTGATTATGTTATAGTGGGTGATATGTTCTCTCTTAAAATGCAACGGTTGTATAGTACACGTGTGGGCTATTATTCAGAATACTTACAGCTAATAGGGTACTGCAGTACTAAGCGCTTAATAACAGTGACTTTGTGGCGTGTTTGTGGTGCTTAATAGAATTACTGTACAGAAAAAAGCATTATAGTTGGCCACGTTTTTTTCGAAACAGCTGTTGCAGCACAGGTGAATACTAATAAGTCTTTATAAATGCTTAGATTACCGCTGTGGGCCTTAAGTGACCATTTATAATGCAGTTCTGTGCTACTTGGGATGCCATCAAAACCAAAATCATTCATTCAGATTAGGCTGAGGATCAGCACTTTTCAACCGACGAAAAAAAACGGAGGAGGTTCTCAATTCGACGCGTATATTTTTTTTTTATGTATGGCCACGCATAACTTTTTACATAATGATCCGATTGTGACAATTCTTCTTCTATTGGAAAGGGTATACTCCCAAGGTGGTCCCATATAAATTTGGAAAACAAAATCGAACCCCAGGGTTCGGAAAACAGGGGATGATTGATTGTTCACTCACTGATTGTAATGTATAACCACGCATAACTTTATACAGAGTAGTCCGATTTTGATAATATTTTTTTTTGTTGGATACCTTGATACCCTGCCAAGTATTATGCGTACATCAAAGTCACAAAAAATTATAAAATAAAAACTTTTTAACAAAAAATTAAACCGCCGAAAAAACTGAAAAGCAAAAAATAATAAACCTTAAAATTTTGAGTCGGCGCTGAAAAATCAATGAACAAAGATCATTCAAAGCGCCGACACATAATTTTAAGGTTTATTATTTTTTGCTTTTCAGTTTTTCAAAAGACAGTCTCCCAAAAGGCCCGCCCGTCACCGCATGTATCGTTGTTTGTACCTGAAGGACTGTTTGCTCCTTTGGTTGTAAAACGATATTATTAAATTCTGTATTCCGATTGAAATTTGTTCTGTGACGGAACTAGTTTTTGGCACCTATTATTAAATTATCAGAGTACCAAGTACTGAAACTTAAGGTCTCAAGCGACGAACTTGGGCTCCAAGTTTAGAACCCAGGTGCTGAGGTGTGAGGTACTATAGATGCTAATGTAGTCCATAACTTTGGATTCAAGTTTCTGTTTGTAACTTAATATTTAAACTATTTTATACAGAAATATAATATATCATGAGAGTTAAAGAGGGTAATTTTATGAGCAGTGAATGATGGTCTTGGTATTTAATTGTGTGAAAAATAACACTTGTCTGGTAAGTGCTAGAAGTGCACGCAAATTCTTCGTCCTTTGCAAATCTTAAAAGAAAGAATAGGTATGTCAGATGCACCATATCATGTCTGATATACCATTTTCTACGTTTATCATAATATCGAAATGGAAAAGGATGTTATTTAGAAATGCTCGTTTGTTCCGTAGGTACATGCCTACATTGAAAAAAAAATGTGGAATAAACGTAATTGTTCCGGACCGTTTAAATTAGTTACTCTATGCGCCTTCGGAACGCGCCCGAACGGAATGACATCTGACTTGTCAGTTTGATTTTGACACTTGACACTTCTCTTGGTTTTTGTTCTTGAAAAGGGATGGCCGGTCCAAATTGCGCGTGCGACCCTGTTGTAAAGTAATCCCTTAGAACCGGTCGTTTTGGTGGACAATAAGTCATGACCCATTGTTTTGTGTTAAATAACCCCAATTTGAAATAATACGGGTTGAGTTTTGGATATATCTTGTTGAAATAGTTTGAAGGTTAAGTGAAAGTGACGCTATTGGAAAACGCGTGATTTGAAGACCGCATGTCCTGCTACCAGGCGTGTTGCAGCGGATTGTATCCTGGAAAACCCATTTACAATGTCACTACACGATACATATACACTCACTTACATACATAACTCCAGGTAGGCACCAGAGCAGGTGTTCTTCTACCACAGGTAAGTTCTTTTGTTGTATTGTAATTGTTTGATTTGATTGTTCTGCTCCGCGTACGGCGGACTAGTTTCGCTAGCCACTCTTGTCCCAGAGCCCCACCATCATAACTTCCACTGCGCTATTGAAATCCTATGGGGGGCCTGGCCTGGCAGCGAACCAAAAAAGGATTTTAAAATTTCACAATATGGGAAAATTACAAACACATGTGGTGGGAGACTGTAGCTGTGAATTTTGCACACGATTTAAGACCCTCCCCTCCCTTCCCTTGCGCAGAAATGATTCGTTGGTTATCAATAAAAAAAAACAACTGTTCCATATATAACGGGAACACCTACGCGGTCAAACCGAAAGAAACATAATTATTTTCTTATAACTAAAGACATTTCAACACAGAGGGGTCCAGAGGGTAATTGCGGAACTTTTTATCGTTAGGAATTGGTTTAATATTCATAGTTAAACAACACTCATTGCGTTATTTACGTTGCTGAGCCACAATTTATTCGAACAAATGACGCAATGGTTTAGAAATAATCTTCAATCCCATTCAGATTCTGATAAATTGTGCGTTTCGCAATTAGGGTGCAGAATCAAATACTGAATCCATGTTAACAAGTTGCCTGCCAATGTCTCTGCCACCCAATATTAGTATCGTTATTATAACTACGACGATAACCAACGTAAATTATATATGTATATTATATTTATCACAAGTTAATTACATGTTATTATGTAAGGAGCCGGAAGGTCGTCATTAACTACAAATATCATCATCATCATCATTTCAGCCGTAAGACGTCCACTGCTGGACTTAGGCCTCCCCCAATTTGGGGGGCTTTGCCATAATCGCCACGCTTGGCAGGCGGGTTGGCGATCGCAGTAGGGTGGTAAAATGCATAGAGAACGCTGCTGCCCATTCTCTAGTAAGTCCCTTAGTCGCCTTTTACGACACCCACGGGAAGAAATGGGGTGGTGTTATTCTTTTATACGTCCGGCACCACACGGTACATACACGGTATATACTCCGAGGGCATTGGGTTCTTACACGTGCTCTACCTTATCAATACATAGTAGGCAAATGATAAAGCTAATCCGGTTCTATTTACTTACATTCTTTTGGTTATGGAGCTTCAGTTACTCTCAGTAAACTAATCTTATTAATCAAACATAGACAACAGAGATCTGACAAGATGGTAAGCAAATATATTTGTTTTAACTGACTGCGCGATTGCAATGACAGGGTTATGTTTAATAAGTAAAATAGAGCCCTATATCACAATAATAGGCCTCTATTTTAAGATTTTTATCATTTTATGAGTCAAAGTTGAAATCTTAAATTTTCTTATTAGGTCTCTATAATTCTGAAGGTGCGCTATGTAAGTCGGATTCGTTATCAAATCTGAGATCGAACTAAAACAACTGTCACCAACTGCAATAGTCTGTTTGAAAAATACGCGTTTTTTTTTACTTTATAGGTTTTTAATCATAATTTTCTCCAATCTTTTCCTCGTCTAGACAATTTTACCCAAAATGTCCCGGTAGATACTGTAAGTTTGTTAAATCCAAACGAGCTACTAACGGCTACACCCATTAGGTTAAAAATAACGCTGTAAACGTGATGACTTACTCGTCGGATGGTGAACGGGAGCGGCATTAGGGCATAAGCACACAAGGTGATATTAGCATCTGTGTCCTGTGATCGACTGAGTGAACTAGTTTGAGGGATGGAACGCTTATTTTAAAGCCCACATGATGATGGATGGATGGATTGAGGATGATTTTTCACTGTTAATCTTTCAAACTCAAACTCAAAGTCTTTTATTTGTGGTCATAGGTTAACAAAGATGGTGCTTAATATTAATAAATGTATCACTATGGCCTGCTAGTAAAGCGTACAAATATTAGGTTTAAGTATAGTCTACATAAAAACATTAATCTTAAATTATAATTATTAAACTCTATTCTACTTTATTAACTAAATTATCTAATGTTATTATCTAAATATTCTGACATAGTATAGTAAGCCTTATCTAATAAAAATGCTTGCAATTTTTTCTTAAAATCTTGTAAATCTCCTGTCTTCAAAATTTTTATAGGTAGTTTATTAAATATTCTTGTTGACATACTAAAAAAACTCTTGTCAAAAAGGGCAGTTCTGTGAGGTAGCGAAGAAATCTTTAAAGCATTCCTAACAGATTGCGGTTTTGCAAACAGATGTTCGTTCGTTTTAACAAAAATCGCTACCTTATAAATATATAAAGACGTAAAAGTCATAATTTTTAAGTTCTGAAAGAAAGGCTTACATGAGTCTGGTACATGAATATTGGCTATAGCACGCACACATTTCTTTTGTGCTTTAAATACGTACTCTGTATTAGTGGCGTTTCCCCAGAATATTAAACCATATTTAATGGTTGATGCCACATATGCATGGTATGCTGTCAGTACAGCTGATTGGTCTACTACTTTAGCTAATTTATATAAGGCATACGAATATTGGTTTATTTTTTTACATATTGTATCAATGTGTGTTTGCCATTTCATATCATTATCAATCCAGATACCCAGAAATTTAGTACTATTAACTTCTTCAATATGTGTCCCATTATATTCTAAATTCAAAGCGTGTTGTATTTCTTGTGGGTATGTGACAATTTTTGTTTTATTTAGGTTAATCACTAAATTGTTTCTTGATAACCATTCTATAACTAGCTTAAGAGTAGTGTTAATAGCGGACTCTAAGGAATTTAATTCTTTTTCTGTAAAGATGACGGTGCTGTCATCGGCAAAGAGAATCATCGGATGTTCTATGGCTTTAGGGAAGTCATTGAAGTAGAGTTTCAGCTTTTACTTTTCAACTGAGCCCTGCAGCCTAATTGCTTAACACCATTTATTAATCAGAATCTGAATTATTATGAAACTTATTGCTAATCCATTCTTTCATAATGTTCTAAAAAAAATGTCTGATTAGCAACGCAATGAATGTTGTGAAACTGTCAAAATAAAAGTGAGCCATTACGCATCCGCTTTGATTGGTCTTAAGTCGAGTTCGTGCTAAAATGTAGTGATGACCACAACTATCTTCAGCCCTCCACCTCCGGTCTTTATCCCAATTTATTTGGGGTGGTCAGAGCAATCTTTGTTAACGGTCATCTTAGTAGTCTCCCCCTTGCTAGCTACAACATCTTGCACACAATTCATATTCAGCCGATGCACTTAAAACAAAATATATAGTCTCAAAATCGCCAATCACAAAATCTAAAAGCATCGTTTGTATCCCAAGCCTTACTCCATCAGGAGCGGCCATAACACATTGTGTGAACATGATGCATTTGTGTAGTGACGTCAGAGCGATCGGTCTGCGGCCATTGGACGTATATCCACAGTTCTACACCTACTGGTGCCGACTCGATCGGGTCGACGGCTTACTGAACCGGAGCAAAAAATCGAGTGCAACAGATTAATCTTGCACACTAACATTAATCAAAGTCTTTTGTATGTAACGGTTTCGCTTTTGCATTTGCTTGTACGGTTACTGATGTCGAAATTAAGGTTATAGTTTATACTTTCAAAGATTCAAGATTAATTATATGACTTTATAGGTGTTTGCAGGAAAATGTTTAGAATATATGAAATTTGATTCTGAGAAGCTTTAGGCCATGCAGATTTAGAGAAAAATCCAGTTTAGTTCCTAAAGCAGGATATTTTATAAGAATTTTTAGTATTTCGTTATTCTACTGTCCTTCAACAGCAGTTTCTAGCAACTATCTCTGTGTCACATTTCCTTCAACACTTATTTACCATTCACCATACGTTAACAAACAAAGTTAACCTAAGAACAACATTATAATATGCCCTGTACACCATACGTCCTTATAGCTAAGTTAGATGAGTGTTTTATACAAAGTGAGAGGCTGTGCGGTTGTGTGGCAGTGTTCACGCTCGGTCTCGACAGTCGCTCCGGTGTATACCGGCACAAGTAAGTACACATCCGACCTAATGCACGCAACGCTGTATTATTCTTTTTGTTTAGCAGTCTGTACGTTTGCTTGCAAATTAAATGAGCCGTATGTTTTTGCTCGAATAAAATAGGCAGCTTTATTTTTCTTTTACAAATATGGTTTCGGAAGTTATTTTATTTTATTCGTCCTACAAAATAGGCTTTTATAAATAATTTCCACAGATTCCCAATTTTGAAGTGAAAACTTCTTTAGCGGCGTTGTGCATTTTTTTTGTAATGGGTGAAAAATGTTAAACTCGCGTCAGGACACGTGACTCTGATCGAAAATTCGTAAGATGGACGGAGAGTGATTTTTCTGAGAGATAAACTTTTTAATGTAATATAAATTGTCACGTTTGTGTACGATAGCGCAATAAATAAATATTGTATTCTACCACATAAATGATATTACTTTTATACTGATAATTAAAGCAATTCGTGCAAAATTATTCCCTAACCATTCCAAAATATCAAAAATGCACAACGTTAATATTCAAGTTTTCACTTCTGCCGGCACTCCCGGAGTGCAATCCGTCGTTTTTTAATTTGGAAATTAAACCATAATGTGGTGGGTCAATTTGCTTGTTCGTCCGAAACATCTAGCAAATTGAACTGGAGGTACCTATCTATACTATATACTATAATATTATAAAGCTGAAGAGTTTGTTTGTTTGTTTGTTTGATTGAACGCGCTAATCTCAGGAACTACGGGTCCGAATTGAAAAATTCTTTTTGAGTTGGGTAGCCTATTTATCGTGGGAGGCTATAGGCTATATAACATTACGCTACAACTAAGAGGAGCGGAGCAGTAATGAAAAATGTTGCAAAAACGGGGAAAATTTATTCCTTTTAAGAGTTTCCGTTGCGTGCGCTGCGTAAACGGTTAAAGTAACGCAAAAATAATGTATGACGGAATTGTTTCCCTTAAAAAGTTCTAAAGAAAAGTCCGCGAGAGCATATGTCTATCTTTTAAGGTTGACTCACTATAACTCAAAAGGAGCGAGCAGCAACGAAAAATGGACGAAAACTAGCAGGCAAATCGATGCGACGGGAAGGGTCAGGGGAGCAAAAATTTGACGCGGACGAAGTCGCGGGCAGAAGCTAGTATTGTATAAATTCAAGCGCAATTTCACGGGTCGACAATTCGAGATAAAAAGAAAAATATAATTTGCTATGACATATATTTTCAATCAAATTTAAGAGCTTTATTTCTAGTGTTGTAAGCTGATATGTCTCAAAGAACTTAGATTATTCTTCTATCCAAATCTTTTTCCAAAACCTATTTTCAATGAAGACGACTGAAACGTTGCAGATAGGTGAGTAAGCCAAGATTAAATTAACACTACTACAGTGTCGTTACTTCATTAAGATAATAAGGTAATTACGTTTATCTCCTACATCTTCAATGATTAGTTTGAGTTGTCTTACAGCGGAAAATAACTGTTTGCTGCGTGTGGTGGTATCGTCAAGCGCCTGGTTGCTATCTGTCGTTCACTAAATTCATTCTATTGCTGGTTGATAAAAGCATAATATTAGCCCAGATTGCATAATTTTTGTTTAAAAGTCTTCGAAATACCTTTTTTAAGTTCGACATTTCTTTCGTTTTCAACAAAAGAAAATTTCACAAGAGTTTCTTTGTTGCAAGAAGTTCATAAAATGTGTATTTTTATGAACAAGCCAAAGTCTGTGAACATTTTATCCGCATTTTCTTCAAAACAACTATTCAAACCCTCCACAAGTCCACATAACATGACCTAGTTGTCGAAACACACCGTTACACCAGTTATTCGCGATTTGTGCGAATGTTTCCATTATACGAGTACAAGCAATTAAGGAAACTCGTATCAGTCTCATACGATACCATTTATATGACCGTAAGAAATCTAAACGCAAACATGTTTAATATTTCATAATCTAAGTCGTTTAACTGGATTGAGATAACTTGCATGTTATCAGATCTAGTAATCGTAGAAAAACCTGTTTTTCGTTTTATGATAATTTTCTTAGCACATCGCTTAGCTAAGATACAAGATACACGGAAGTAACATTTCAGAATTTGCATAAACCCAACAAAAGCAAAAATATTCTTTTAAATAAAATATTGATAAGGAAATTTTATGATTGCCATCTGCGACTTTTATATAAACGTAACAAGAATAGATCGAGCTTCGGCATTCAACTAATGCTATTCAAAGAACTCTACGAAGATTTCCAATGCCTATTAGCTAGATAGTCCCGAAGATTAAGAAAATACATGACAGCAATATTATTATAATACTATTAGAAGTAGTTGTCTACTACCACACCTATTTGAGCAGAGTAGCTGGGACCCAATCAAAAGGATATTGAAGCGGAGTAACTTACTCCGCTCCACGTCAATTCTTTTTCATGACATTTTAATTTTCTCTGTAAGATAGCAATGCATCTGTTGTACTGATATGACATCGCAGATTACCATGGGCATCAGTAACTGCTTCCCATCAGTTAGATTCCATGCTTCTTTGGCAACCAATAACATGAACGAGGCTATTTTGTCTGTGAAAATAAGTACATGACCTTTATAAATACAGAAGCTGAAGTTCAGAGTGTTCGGATAAGCCTTACATAACTCCTCAGTGGAGAGGTACTGCAGTCTGCAGAGCTATTGTAACGAGCTGCACTTACATAACAATTCACTGCGACCTCACTGCACACTGACACCAACGAATAACGCCTCTTAAATCAGTTTTACTTTCTTTTACAACTGGCCTTTTGGCCAGTTTGAATTGGAGAAACGATGAATTTTAACTGTGTATATAAGACAGAAAAGATGGCAGCATGATTTACTTTGATAAGTAGAAATCGCTTGCACCATAGATCAAGTTTAAAGTTAAACGTCTTTAAAACATCATTCTGTCGCCATCATTTTCAAACGATTCACGGAAACAGTACTATGACTTAAACATATGTTTAGCGTCAAATGCATTTAATGATTTGTGGTTTTAATAAAGCCTTGAACTCTTTAATTAAACAGGGGACAAGCCGATTGAATTGGTAGCACAATAACGCTGTAAAACGCTAGAAGACATTGTTATACAGGGATATTAAACCATCGATAGGTACTATGTTAACCGATTTTATTGACCCGACGAGCTGACTACGAACTTATGTAATTTATGCTCCCCTGCAAACTCACGCATTCAGCGAAAAATACCGTAAATCTGTAGTGTCTACAGCTTTCCACTATTTTTCTAGAACTATTTTCTAGAAGAAAAAGTTTGTTCTACTGGGTGTTAGTGTAAACACCGTTATCCTTGAAACCAGTGATTTGGTTTCGTTAATAGAACGTAAAATCAATGAAAAAAAAACAACTTTTTTTTTTAAAGAAAATCTGCATTTTTCCACAAGAATATTTCACCCTATGCGCGAGGGCAACAAACTTCGGGAACTACACCTACACCGCGTGCGAACTGCACGACGCAACGCCGACACGGGTCGCGACCCCGCAGTCAGTCAGCTGGCAGTCTCGCTAGCGATCGCACGTAACGCCGCGTCTTAGCGTCCGTCGCTCATTTCTCGCGCGTGAATTGTGTTACAATGTCTTACACAAATGAACAGTGAACCGAAATGGTTCGGCTTTACGCCATTGCGGGTAATAATCTGAACGGGGCGCATTTTCGCAGTGGCTTATCAATAACCTCGATAACAACAGAATGTTGGACGGGGAACCCATTTTGAACACGTGTTGAGGTTAATGTAAGTCGGTAAGTGTTGATATTTTATTCAGTCAGTGTAAATTTAATTTAATTTTTAATTAAACTGTACATAAAATTGTGATTAACTTTTTAAATACGCCAAAAGTACCTACCCAATGGTTTGGTTTATTAAAAACAAAATGTTTTCAAATCATTTAGAATCCAAAGCCATTTCGAATCAAATTTACATTTAGACTCGTCACGGTAGGTATTTGTGGCTGTCCTAAGCCATATGATGGGAAAGTTACATCACAGGTAATGGTGCCGATTCTGTTGTCACAAAATTCTCTAAACTAAACTAAAAATCACTAAAATTTGGTTTATTCCTGTCAAACGACGATTTCCTATTCTGAAATAGACTAAAGTGACACAACTTAACTATATTTTAGTTTGACAGCACTAAGATTGCACTGAGTTAATAGTTTAGTGAAAATGTCAATTTTGCTATTCTGAGTTTGCCGGTTTTCACCAAAAATTTTGACTATAATAATTTATTTTAACTAAATCTGACTATTTTTAAGCGCGATTAAAAAGGTGTGGAATAAACTAGTGGTCATGAACTAAAATTCTCAACAACGCCTTGCCTTCACGTGCAAAAACAGTTCTGTATTTTTTATTTTCTTTTTGCTTATATCTTGAAAATGGCGTGTCCTATCGCAAAAATAATGAAATTTTCGACCCCCTTAGTATACCCCGGAACATTTAAATATCAACACGTGGGTAACATTTTTTTTATATTTTTCAAACAAAAGTGAAAAATTCCATATAAAACACGTCCAGGCTGCACCCTAGCACGCGCCTTCGTCTCTCAAAAAATTCATTCTACGCAATGCACACACAAGTAAACGTTGCGAAAACAAAAAAAAAATACCACGCTGAGTCGCGATTGTCAAATTCGATTTTAGTCGTGTCAAAATAGTTTTTTAATTTAGAGATTTTTCCTTGCAGAATAGCGTTACAATTCTCATAGCCAAAAGTAAGGAATTTTAGAGATAGTTTAGTTAGTTTAGTTCGTGTACAACAGAATCGGCACCAGTGTGTATTATTTTATGTGTTGTGTGGACGGAACGGCTGGCGATCGTTGTAGTGATTACGTCACTGATGCGCATATCCATGAATTTGCGGGCGGTCTGGGATAAAATCTGTTCTAAACCTTTTTAGGAATTTTTATTTTTTATTTTTTTAACTCGCTCTGTTATTTTATATTTAAGTCAAATTACCCATGGGTTAAGTGACAACGGTGTTTACCCTTACAGTCTGTATATGCATTGCCAGCTTCAGTGCTTCTTGGAACATGTGTGTTACCGAATTACATTTGTAATTCGTAAATATCACGAGTGCTCCGGTGCAAGTGAGCAAAGAAGAGATTCTGGTTCTTTGAGACTCGGTGCCATTGTCTGATTACTGAAAGCAATATTTGATGGAACCGACGCTATAGTGCCTAGTATGTTCAATCGAGATTGGAAAAACCGGTCATTTATTGCAAACGACACGTTATAAAACAGCTTTTCAAAATCAACTCAATTCCATATTCGTGCTAAACCTAGCAATGAAAAACACTTGAAACTCACTCCTTTTTCCGTTTAGTCTGAAATCTCATAAAAAACAGCATATTTCATGAAAACCTTCGTTTTGCACGTAAATTAAAAACACATGTACCCACATATTCGCGCAGACTAACAACGTAGTAATAGTGCGGAGCATAAAGCTAATATATTTGAGTGGTTCATTTTTCTGTCCGCCAGTGCATCCGGGTCTGTTATCTCTAGGGCTGGCACTGAGTGAAAACAGGGAAGCAACTATACGTGAATGCTGGGAAGACCATATTCATATTTTATGTGTTATCACGACAATAATGGCGCAATTTCTTGCTGAAATGCGTAATAAAATCATTGTCTCTGTTTAATAATTTTTCTTAAATAAATCCATAATTATTGCGCGTGTAATGGCCTATTTGAGGGTCTTACAGGGTTTTATTTGTGTTTGTAAATCATACATGTACCAAAAATGTCCGTAATAGTTGAAAGCACACGCTCGTGCTTAACCTGAAGGGTCCATTACGCAGAATTCGGGTAAAACTTTGTAGCTGTATATTTAACTAACGACGAAGGTCCGTCAGTACTCTTCAACCTAAATAGCTCCATTTATTACAAAAGCTACTTAGATTGCGACAACTAGGTACGTTTCACAGTACATTGCCTTAGTCTAGACTATTTCATCGTTGGACGAGCACTCGTAAAACGCAATGGAATACAAAGTGATTCAGATTTTGTTGCGAGGCTGCTAATTCATATATTCTGAAATTGCTGAATAAAGCTTAGTAAATTCGCTGATACTGCTGAGGCTTAGCATCAGATAAGGTAATGGAATTATTCTACAGTAAATGAATTTTTGTTAAGGTTATAAAATATTGTGTTTATCCAGATTTGTGTTTATTATGTGGCGTCTTGTATATTGCTGCAATTGTGTTGGGTTGGCACAAAATGTGCCAGCAAATGGTATGAATCCAGGCATTCAGACTTACTTTAAAAATATGCCATTTATATAAAGTGTTATCTTCGCCAACCCTACGTCTGCCGCTCTAGCCTCGAATTATGCAAGTGCACTGTAGTGCAGTTTAGTTATACCAGCGTAGTATAGTAGCTTCACCTGGCGTCGCTCCCGATCGATACGTCGCGACGACCGGGAAGTGCGCCCGTCTGGGGCAGAATTAACTTTCAGTTTATTGTCTACTGATATATGAATTTATGCGATGTTTTTGTTATGACGGCGGAGAGGCAAAAGTTACGTGAATACTGATGATTTTGGACGTCCATTTTCAGGACCTCAAATCCGTCCGATTAATATAGAATAGTAGTAAGAGTAGTACCGTGTGGTGCCGGACGTAAAGAATAACACCACCCCATTTCTTCCCGTGGGTGTCGTAAAAGGCGACTAAGGGACTTACTAGAGAATGAGCAGCAGCGTTCTCTATGCATTTTACCATCATACTGCGATCGACAACGCGCCTGCCAAGCGTGGCGATTATGGCAAAGCCTCCCAAATTGGGGGAGGCCTAAGTCCAGCAGTGGACGTCTTACGGCTGAAATGATGATGATGAATATAGAATGTTGGACACAGTCCGTCGCCTCGCAGTGAACGTTTTACGATGACGACAAGTTTATAAATAATACTGAGCATGTATATTTACTGTAAAGCGTTAACATTCCCATTGACAAAGTTGTCATTCAAAGAACAGACTCTAATTTTCCTAGAGTACGTTCCGCCACAACGCAAGCTGTACTGTGTGTCCATCAATTGACACTAAAAGGGCCATCTATTGCCCCATAACAGTGACGCTATCATAGTCACGAGGTGTGAAACATCTCGATCAATTTGCCTACCGCGGGCTAACAAGGCCCCCATGGCCGGCAGGTTGATTACACCATCGAGCAGCATCAATCGAGAAGTTAATCGATTTATATACGAGTAGGACTCGTTTTTTTCTGTCGCGATTCGAGAGGTATTCGATTTGAAGTTGTGTGCTGGCACGTATTAGTTTGTTTTGGATTTCATTGGACTGCAATATAAACGAGATGTGGATGTATTTGTTTTGTTGGAATTCTGGGTATTCCGTCATCAGTTGATAGGTTTCGATGCTGTATAAATTCGAAATGGAAAATTCATGATGAAAGTCATTGCTATTTCGGTTATAGTTAATATTAACTACACTAGTTCTGATAACTTGTTCTTGCCTAATTAAAACGCGTTTAGGAAGATACGCTAAGGCAGCCCGGCAAATTAAAATTTTCTTACGTTTTTTGACTATTTAAATATCTTACGGTCGTGAATCATATTTTAACCACCATACAACCTGACATTTACCTGTAAATTGCAAAAACATAATAAAATTTGAATTTCCCGGTCTCCTTCTTAAAGAAAAAAAAAAAACAGGTTCATAAAAAGAAACAGCAGAAAAGTCAAAATGTACAGATCGACCTTCATCTTCTCCATAGAAAACTCCAGATACCGTCAACAACAATAAATGCAGTCATGATAAAACCCTGTCCGACGACTAACGAGTGCTATTAGCTATGAGTGGTATGATCAACAAATTGAGCGCGCCGATCAAATGGTGCGCCTGCGCGTGATCAGTGTGAACCGCAGCCAATGGTGGTCAAGGTCCCGCGATCAGACGAGGGACTGCGCCGATAGGTGGAACAGTTGCTATATCATGTGCTATAATCACTGCTATTGTGCTAGTGACAAGGCAAACTACAGTAATGTGGGGTAAACAACTAAACATATGGTTGGATTTTCTAAATTATGCAATTTGTGTAAGAGAAAAACAGACAACTGTGTTCCATTTCAAACACATTTTTTTCAGGCCGTGTATCTGGTCCTTTTTAACCACTAATGGGAGAATAGAATAGAATACTCTTTGTTATGTTACAGATGTGAATGTAGAAATTCGACACAGACTGACACAGTGGTCGATCTTATTGCTAAAAGTATATTTGAAGGTGAACAAATTACCACAAATTTATATGGATAAGGATGTCGTGTTCTGCGACCATGTCTGTGCAATGGCTTTCATTTTGTTCACAGTTCAACAACATTAATTCCGTTATTTACATTGTTGCGTAGATTTTAGAACATAACGAAGCATTGGTTTAGCAATAATCTTCATAATGATTCAGACTGTGATGAAAAGTGTGTTACATAATTAGGGGGCTGTGCGTTTGAGAGAATCCGTTGACTTATCCGTTATTAGTTTGGAGGTATAGGGGAGGCATGATTCTGCGTGACGTCAGTGTGTTGCGAAGTTCGCATGTGGCGGTGTAGATGCCGCCACACTACGCTACGATGCTGTGAGAATTAGTCTCAAATTGTGTTTTTCTTAACTACAAGAACAAACAGTTCAAAAAAACAATCAAAACAAAAGTCAAACAAATAATCAGATACTTGTCTCACCAAGTAAGGAATTTACCTAAAAAGGTGAAACAGAAAATTATAATAAGTGAATAAAGTGATCAAAAGTGATGAAACCTCAGTAATCATTGTGTGGTTCACAGCGGATTGGGGTGACCGTGTTTGTACAATATTCGGACAATGTCGTGACGACCGAAAACTGCGCAGGCGCACCGTTAACGAACTGTGTGCGAAAATTATCACGTTACATTTGTATGAGTAACATTCGGTTTGTGGTGAAGTTATTAAATTCGTCATCATCATCATTTCAGACGTAAAGCGTCCACTGCTGGGCATACTAACACAATTGAGTCTTGTTATTTGTTTAATAAAGAAATATAGGCCTCCCCCAAACTCCGCCACTTTGACAGGTTTTGGGCTTCCCGCATCCAGCGGGATTCCAAATTCAGATTAATATTATTTATTTTACTCATGTTCGATTACCCCAGAAGAACTGTGCCAAACATAACATTATACGTATGTTGTTTAGAGTAGTATGTAAAATACAGAGGAAGGATATATTCAGAAACGGGAATAAAAGGGTGTTGCTGCCCTACCTTAAAATCAAAATCAAAAGTTATTTATTCAAACTAGGCAGAGAGTCAGCACTTTTTGAACGACAAAGTTACATAAGACAGTCCCCCCAAAACGCCCGCCCTTCGACACTTCCTAGTGCTTTAGCTGGGAAGAAGTGGCGCAACAAACATACTTAACATAATAACCCGCTTTTAAACTATTCCCAGGTGAACTGTTGCCTTCACGCACAATGAGGAAGTTTCTGCACTTAGGTGCAGAAACTATCATTTTCTAGTAAAATACCGTCCCAAAATGAGTTAAATATAGTAACAAAATACCTGAGAATACCAAGACAATCTTTTTCAATTTAGCAATTTCTCCACACAATAACCCAAATTTTGGCACGCGTGACTGCTTTCTAGGATAAAGGTACGATAAATATCCCGGAGACAAACCAATTCCCCATTTAGGTAATAGGTAAAGGGACAAGAAACACAAAAGCTTATACTAGACCTGTGTGAAGTTTTGTGGCAAAAGATAAATCAAAAGGAAAATGTACATGTGTCTCTACGGCCCGAAGGACCAATCTGGCCTTACTTAATCTTGGGCATGATTGACTTACTATAAAGAAAATAGCCTAAGGAAACCTAAACTCCACGGCCTGAAATCTTGCAGACGCAGTGGGTAACGAAACAGGTTCATTTATTTTTGTAAATTGGTCTTATACACGTCATTGTACGAGTAGAGGCCTTTGCCCTGCAGCGAGACAGTCACAGTATGGTGTTACAGTCGACCCCCTGCATCTGCTGCCCCCCACCGAAACGAGGCGTGAAGCAAACGATGATGAACGATTTAATAAATTCGCACCAGTCGTATAAATCACTCGCACTTGAGACTTAGAATTACACGGGTGAGGGTAACAGGCGGAACCGCCACGGCTATCAAAGTTAATACAATTAATATTGTTTTGCGTCATTATTACGAAAGAAGGAAGTCAAACTACGAGGTTGAAGCGGTTATTGGGACTTACATTTTATGGCTTGAAGCGATAGCTACGTGAATTCATGAAAATGCAATTTTAAGATGCAGTAATAAACGAATCTTAATTTAGATAACAGCTTGCGCATAAATAATTGTAAGTTTGTGACGTAAAATGACGAATTTAATCATTTTATTTGTTGATACTGATGGAAAGTGCAAATCACTTGTGTGAACATCAAAGATATTTTTTAAACTTAATTGTAAATCTGCAGACACTGTTCTTCTATGATCCGTTGGTGATGGAATAACAATAAAGTTAATTAATTTCCACATCAAGATCCAATCATATCCAGCTATAAATAATTATAAATAGTCATTAGGGTCAGCGGTTTAAAACCATTAACGACGTAATTAATTCATGATATAAATTGATTATACAGACACCACCGCAGCGGACTCGAGTTTGCGGTGCAGCTCGAAATGTGTCCCGTGTGTTTTCAACAAGTACGACGCCAAACAAACAAGAGTATGAGAATGCATTGAATTATTTCTTTCTGCGTTTTTCCTTCGTTTCATTCGTAAAATATTTTGAGTCTCAGATGACGAATTAATCGGCTTTTGTGAACGTTTTTCCTTTCGTTACAATTTAATTGACGTCATTTTCTGATGAATTGGTGCTACTGGTTGTATTGGTGGGGGTGTGGCTAAGTAATTACAGCTTCACGGGTCACGTTAAGCTACACTTGCCGCGGTTCGTCTGTAGATGGGTGATCATCTATACATACCAAGACCCCTCTGCGCTTCAGAAAGCACGTGAAGCCATTAGAGCCGCCTGTCATTCGTGGATCTTTGACAGTCGTTACGGGTCGTCAAAAGCCCGAGAGACTGAGAACCAGTCATAGCAAGGGGTATCGTGTTGCTACCCAATAACGGGTTTGTGGAGGTCAGATAGGTAGTCAACCCATGTAAGAAACGGGTATTCAGCTGCATCGGGGTATATTGGCAGCTAACCTTGTCATAGCTGGGAAAAGGCTTGGCAGATGGATGTTATCGGTGGTTAGTTTTTGACAGATTTGTCATATATAAAGTGTATCTATTCATACACGAAATATTTTAAGAGGTACACCTCTAGGTGGTAAAGAACCTAGAGCAACGAAAAAAATATTTCTAAATGCATTTTTTTTTTCAAAATTTAATATTTATAAATTATTTGACGCACATAAGAAATACTGGCTCCTTCAAATTTTTACGGCCCGAGACACCGCGGCCATGCTCGTGCCGTCCGGTTGCCGCCCTCACAGCGTCAGGCGGACCATTCATAGAATTTGGAGTAAAGGTTTTATGCAAAACGTCTAAAGTAGTTTTAAAATTATAATAATTACGAACATTCAAAAACGCTTACATAAAAAATTCCTTTTTGCTTCTATAGCTTCTTTACCGCCTACAGGTGTACCTCTTAATATATTTCGTGTGTGAATAGATACACCTTATATAATAAAATCAACCAAACACACAATGGCGAGATCATGGCAAAGTTTTCAACCGACGAAAAAAAACGGAGGAGGTTATCAATTCGACGCGTATATTATTTTTTTTTTTTATGTCTGATCACGCATAACTTTTTACATAGGGGTCCGATTGTGACAATTCTTCTTCTATTGGAAAGGGTATACTTCCAAGGTGGTCCCATATAAATTTGGAAAACAAAATCGAACCCTAAGGGTCTGAAAACAGGGGATGATTGATTGTTCACTCACTGATTGTAATGTATAAACACGCATAACTTTACACAGAGTAGTCCGATTTTGATAATTCTTTTTGTGTTGGATAGGGTATACCTTGCCAAGTATTATTAGTACATTAAAGTCACAAAAAAATATAAAATAAAAACTTTTTAACAAAAAATTAAACCGCCGAAAAACTGAAAAGCATAAAATAATAAACCTTAAAATAATGAGTCGGCGCTGAAAAATCAATGAACAAGGATCACTCAAAGCGCCGACTCATAATTTTAAGGTTTATTATTTTATGCTTTTCAGTTTTTCGGCGGTTTAATTTTTTGTTAAAAAGTTTTTTGTAAAGTAGACTTGGCCCTCTGACTACATAACAGTTTAATCTATTTCTTCTGATTTCTGGTAATCTATTTACTTATTTACCAGAATATAAATGACAACGAAGCGTCAGGTGTGGCTAATTAATGAATTCACGTAGGTACTTATTTATTAGCAATTTAAATGCGGTGACATACGGCGACCTAATTATTAAAATGAACCCAACAAACATTTAACAGAATGACGTATGTGTCACACAAGTGTTCTTGCTTGCTAGGTAGGTAGGTTTTACCTAACTTTGGAAGATTTTTCAAATGTGGGGTTTTATGTAGACTATCTTGTATTGGCTTTTGAATATTAGAAATCGGCTTTGAAATATCAAAACCCACAGTATTATACTATTTCTGTAGAACTAACTTTTGCTCTAGACACTAGATTTCTGACTTTGTGTAACTTCGTATTTGATTAATTCCTCAGAATTTTTGCTAGCCTAGTATGTGGAGGGTGGTATATAAGATCGAAAAATGCAAAAACACCCGTTTAAAAAAATGTGATAATAGGTTTCGTAATTGAACAACCGAAATGTGCCCTGTAGTTTGTTACTTCTAAATGAATGTATGTGTCTAGGTCCGTGTAATGCTGTCCAAGTTGTTTGGGCACCAACTTTTTGGTATCATTGGCTCTACCATAATTTCCAGTGTAAAATAGGATTTAGAGTAATGTTGATGACTAGTTGCTTTATCAATTGTATGGCTTTAATATTGAAATCAGATAATTTTAATACTCTCTTTCCAAGTTGTGCCACAGCACAACTTGGAAAGCAACAAAAGAATATGAACTTTATTTCTGAAACTTTTATTTTCATATTCGTATGAAACACTTGCCCGCCGCATTCGATTATGTGAATATGCATATTAGGTACACATATGAATAAGGTAAAGATAAGCTTCAGGTTCACATTCGTAAGGTACGCTTACTTATTAAAGTCGAAAGTGTGGTCTGTGAATTTTGCCGTAAGGAATAAAAAAGACGCTCAATGAAGCCCAACATTTTATTTAAACTCGACGAGGCATATTTACGGCAGCCATATTTATTTTAAAAAGACAATGTTACCCATTCCATGTAACAATGTATTACGTTTATCTCCACAGCACCAGGAAGTGCCTAATGTCTAGTCTCTGGTGAAATAAACGCAGTTCAGTGCGTTTCACAGTTCAGTGGGCCAGCAGCCGCGACAATGACGTTGTATCGAACACCAGGAACATACATTTAGTAGGAAAAGCTTCAAAGCCGTGAGGCTTATGTAATTTGTACTGCGTAACAAGGGCACTTTGCACTGAAGTCGGAAAATCTTAAGTGCACTAACGTCAAACAGCTCCTAAAGTTACAATATGGATACTGACTGAGCATAACACTCTTTTCAATGAAATAACAATATTACTTTTACTAAAGTGGACCTTTGGTTAACTAGCTATTGGCCGCCACTTCGTCTGCGGTCCAGGATGAAAAGTAGCCTATGTCCTTACTCAGGTCATGGTCTATCTGTGTGTCAAATATCATCCAAATCTGTTCAGTGGTTTTAGGGTGAAAGCGTGTTTCGTCACATTATTTTTGAAAATAGGAAAGAACATCATCTAGCATATGCATTGTTTAATTTAAATTTTCTGTAGCAGTCACATAACATAAATATTTTAAGTGCAAGCATACTAAACAAGCTCTATGACATTAACAAAAAGTTAAGCACGTATGAAAATTGTGAGGGTAGATCGTTAAAAGCGGCGAAGTGAGGGCAGACTATGTTAGATAAGGTCATTAATATTAGCGACTCGTTCGAGTGCGGTCGTGTCTAGGGCGTGCTGCCGAGCGGATTAGCATACACAAAAAACGTTCAGAATACTAATAACAACTAAACAAGCTTAGTTACTTCATATTCAGTGAACACTGAACAGTATCATACTATACTTGTTCTAATTATTTATTTTTAAGGATCACTAGTGTAAAATAACTTAATTTATAAGTCTTTCGCCAATATTTTTTTGGCTTATTGTGGTTTAACAGTTATTCAATTGTACAGGCAATATATGAAATTAGATCGATGTGTACGTCACGTATTGATGGCTTATAAGGATAAGTACGTGGCAGATTTTACTTCCAGATTTTTTTTCAATTTGGAAGGAATTGTCATCGGCCTTATTGTCAGATAAGTCAATGTATAATCCGGTTTTAGTCAGTCTGACCACCAGACGCCTAAAAAAGATTGATACGTTTGTAACATTATCTTACTATGACTCATTTTAATAAGATTAACTTTTCAATAATCTTTATTTATATTAAAACTAGAGTGCGCTACCGTACCTGCAATGTATTGAAACGTTTACTCAATTGTGCTTAGTAATTGGTATTACCTATAGAAGTATCGAACTATTGTGTATTGTTTCGGTAGATATACCGTTTTTTGGGCAGCCGTAGTGAACTTTTCAGCTTTGTTATTTATTCAGCTTTTAGCTTTGTTATGTGAATTGTGTAAACCAGATTAAATTTTTGAATAGCGTTAATGCACTGACGTGTAGAAGTGTTCGTACAAACCTATTTGCAGAAATAAAATCATTTATCATTGATGTTTATGGTATCGTTGTCATGTTATAAAAAAAGACCCGTTACTACAATGTCGATGTGTAATAATTATATAGCATACGAACCTTTATTTTCAATCTATATTTATAAAAACATCCTTAATTTTCGTATAACACCGTGGTCTGCATGTGTAAAATTAATAAAACTATCAGTGAGATAATTCGTGGTTACGTCCTTTAATTGAAAGTTACGTTGCATTGCAGTTATTGAAAACAATCTGGGATTTATTTATAATCACAATAATAACGCAGTATTGTAAAATTATCCTATTGATTTTAAGAATTCATTCACTATACACACTAAGTGAAAAAGAAAGTGGAAATCTTCCAAACGAAATTTACTTAGGATAACGAGGTAATTTTAATACGAGTCATTTCACTCGCACCATGTACAGTACTGGTATTCAGTTGCATCCGGTTAGACTGGAAGCTGACCACAATTTAGTTGGGAAAAGGCAGGCAGATGAATACATTTCCTCGTTATCTAGTCATCATGACCAACGTAGATTTAAAAAATAACTTAGCACCTAATAAAGTTTATTTGCACAGTTGATAACGAACGTCACACACAAAAATACCAAGTCACTAACAAACTGAAACGCAGAATACTGTAATCAGTAGTTATCTAGACAACGGTGAAACGTAAGAAGGAAATGATAAAAGGTGCGAATACATACGAGTGCATGATAAAAATTACATTGAATGATGACTACGTCACACAATCATACAAACAAACAAACCATGATACAAAAAGAAGTACCGAAGGCCCGAATTCAAAGGAATTCATACACGGCGGTGTTATAATTATTCCAAACACGTTTAGACACCCGCAATAGAAAAGATCGCGGCTTTTACAGTTTTAAATAGGAAATAAGTATTTATTATACAGCATATATATGATTATATCTATGTATTTATTATAATAAATTGTATCTGTATTTTACACCAGTAACAACCCTATTTTTATGTCCACGCAATCTCTGTCCATTCCAAGGTTGCCTGGAAGAGATCGCAGAAAGCGATAAGGCCGCCCATTGTATGTTTTTTGTGTTAAATGTTCTTGTTGTAATGTATTTTCTGCTGTACAATAAAGCATACATAAATAAATAAATAATTGAACAGGGCAGGCAAATCCAATAATGTGCAATAGTGTTGTGGAACAAAACCCGCAAATCTTTCGTTATCTTGTTACCTCATCATTATTAACTTTTCTTATCCCATTTTATTGGACTCTGCATTCTACTAGTCATCATCTTTCACACAACCCATTCGGTCTTACCCTACTTGTATACTACTCACATTCATTAAAAAAATATATACTTCTCCGTCACTGGCACTTTTCAGACTTTCCCTTACATTCTCATTTCTTTAACTTGTAATATTAATGTTTTGTCTACCTTCATTATTTATATTTCTCTGCTTATGTTTAATGTGATCTAAACATTGATATTCGGTAGCTTTCCATTCATTAATTTTATCTTTTTTTTATGTATAGAATAGATCTTTTAGTACCTTCCTGTCAAATATGTATATCTTTTAAGTTCCTTTTCCTAATCAGTAATATTAATGGATCATTTTTATCAGCTATATAAAGATAAATTTCCCGGTGTATGTTGATTTTCATCGCTGGGGTGTACCGTATCACCTGTAGGTGTACATGGTTACAATGTATGTTTATAATAACGTTTAATTGCTTTAATCTAAGTGATTGTGGAAGGCCAGAAACATATGACATCATCGTTGCTTTGTGTGGGACACTGGTTTGCTAAATTATTCATCGTCGTGAGGCAGTTTTATTTCACCTACCTAGTCTAGCACATTTGCTATCTCTCTCTTACTTCCTTCCTTTAGTTTTAGTAGACACGATTAACAGACTTGTTAGTGGTTGTGGAGCCAATTACTATCTAATCTAATTTCATTTTCATAATTTTTTGATACTGCCGGCACGTCGAACCATTACACGAAAGGGGTATGGCTTATTTCTTGAGTTATAATATTTTTGGAGACGGCAGACTACATTCACAGTCAACTTCGGCATCATACTCACACACGAACAAGATTATTATATCTTTTACTACATGTTATATTCTGTGAATATCACTTCTATCAACGTTTCCTACGATACTTTCGTGTTTTTCTATTTTATTTTGTAATGTATGTATATGTATATCCTAAATGTCTTCATTGTTTACTTAGTTTCCACGTGTTTACTACTCACTCAATCACTTCATCGGTTTGTTGTCACATACCTGGAAACAAAAAAAAAAAAATATTATTAGTATTTAGACAGTTGAAATATTCTGAAAAATAATTTATTTACAAATAAAATCATTATAAAAACTATGAAAAAAATAACAATACTGAACAAAAAAGGATTGGACTCCCACCATTGTACAGCGACCTCAGTACGAACAAGAGATATAAATTGTATGAATTACTAACGCCATTACAAACGTAAACTATATTATAGTTGTATAAAAAACTTTAATATACTTTACAATACGGCCAAGGACTATACGTACATGGCCGTATAATTGCTTATAAAAATGGCAATAAAACTATGAATAGCCATAATAAGTAATATAAATATCACAACAGGACCAGATTATAAAAACACGCAAAATACAACATTTTGGACTCATTTATTGTAAAACCATGACTCAGATTGCAACGTCGTTCAACAAAATACTTTTCCATAGCGGCTGTTTCCTAAATTCGAAATAAAAAAACCCTCCACCAGTTCGATAACCGTACAAAAGTTCAAAGAGTTCTTGAACCTGAATCGAACCGATGAAAAATGATTGAAAAATCAACTCGTCGATAATTGCTTCACTAGGCATCCACCGAAGTTGGTCTGGCCGAAGTCTGAGGGAAATTGAAAATACATTCTATAAACTGGAAAGTTTTGATGGATTCATTTTAGAGCACTTTTTGATTTAAAGGCACTTGTTTTCTTCATAACATGCTAATACTTATGCACTTATGCCCGAGCTAATATTGCTGCTGATTCGCAGGTAAGGTAAAAAAGTGATTTCTAATTACTTAGATCAAATAATATCATAACTTCTTGTCCATTCAACATTTCGTACTTGAGTCTATTTTCCCTGTAAACCAGTAATTGTTTTCACAATACATACGATAGTATTGTTTACACAATTAGTGGTATATTTCTCATCTTAATTAATTAGAAACATGTAACTCCACATCATAGCTTGTCATCTAACTACATGGAATATATGTAGATGCTTGTAAACAGGTGTACTTGTGTATCTAGCTCTCTCTCTGGAGGACCGTTTCACCGTCAGCTAAGCACGTAGGTACACAGGTATATGTACGGGAAAATTTATGAGATTAAATGGATTTCGGCTCTAGAATTTACTGGAAGATGTGGTGTAGTTGTAGAATATTTTATTTGATTATTAAGTGGGATCATGATGGAAACCTTTTAAGTAGCAAGCTTGAGAATCAATATCAATTTGTCAATAATGATAATGTAAACTAGTTATTTGATTAATTAATATCATCACTATTACTTAATGACGTCATAAAGACCGAAAACAAGTATAGTTTAACTAACCAACTATAATCCCTCATCTATTGTAATCCACGATCAGATTGCAATCTGTAATGTCCATAATGTATTAGCAAATGTTTCCGTTACCGTTATCATTATAGCAGCTGCAACAGCAGTAGCCATACCAGTTACTGAACTAGCTAATAACGAAACTGTTGCTACGACAACTCTCATTTCAACAATAAACTAGTTTCAGACAAATGCTGCATTAATTTCTTCTGTCACAGACAAACATCTTTGGGCAATAATTCGTAATGCTTCTAGGACCTTTCCAGTACTTTTCGATCAAGGACAAAGTGCTGAGACTAACGAGGGAAATTCTAAAATGGATTATGTGTAATTAACGAAGTGGTTTGTTATGCAGAATCGGATAATCAAGGAGAGGATTTTTAAATTACAGGCCTTTCAGAACTTGGTAGTATTAATGTGTCGTTAAATATCAAAATTTTATCCATTAAAAAAACAATTGCCGATCACACACAATCTTGCACTGAATCAGTATAACTAGAGAACAGAATCCATTGAATTTCTCCTCAACTGGCAGGTCTGAAGTCATAAATCCAGATTCAATCTCGCACTGTTGCGGTAAGCCCACTCCTTCCTCACTTCCAACCTAACCAATGGTTCTGTCTGTACATAACTCATGAAAAGATAAACGGAATATAATTAAGATCAAAGAACTGGTTACACAAAGCTGTCTCAAAGGAGTTGCTAAGTGCAATTAATTCTCAACAACTTACAACTTTGCTATATCTGAAGGAAGAGAAAGATGGCGAAGCTACAGATGTTTAGACTATCCGCGTACTTGATACTGCAATATTACTTATCTCTTTAATATTGTAGCTTCTTGAGAACCTAGTTGTGACATCATTTTGAGCTTTTAAATTTGTATTATAGCCTATATAGTCTCCCACTGGTGTCCAAAGGCCTCCCCCAAGTCCAACTATTCCTCTAGAAATCTAAGATGAAAATGTATAATATTTAAAATTCTGGCACTGAAAGGAATTAATCATCAGGGTTGGTTACATTACAAATACATAACTCTCTGTTCAAAAAGTTTCAATTTGGCGTAAGGCCAATAATTCCGAGATCATGAGGAACCGATATAACTTTGTGAATGAAGATTTTAACAAACTTTGGTTTAACAAATCTTTGAGAACCATAATGATAATGAAAAACAAACTCTGATCTCGAAACATTGGCAAGGAAAAGCATTTGCTTTAAATATGTATGATTGGCGGAAAGAAAGAAAGATAAGTTGACGGAAATCTATGAAAAAAGTGACCGTAACAAATGATGATTTTGGGAAATACATTTTTGAGAGAGAGTGGCTTGAAGACTATATTCTAATTTTCTGTAAAATGTGAAGTATATCTAGACTATTTTCAATTCAGTTACCAAACAGTACAGGCAACACAGAAACCACTAAAATACACTGATACTAAAAATTGAAAAGGGGGCGGCACAAAGCATGATCAATATTGATCAATATACGATTGTGCAATCATAGCGCAGTTAGTTGCGCAACCATGACGCTCCGTGTACCAGGAGCCCATGTCAACGCGGTGATATCACGCAGATTAGCTTCGTGCACGGTCATTTGTGATCATCAAGGTAAACTGGTGTGGGTGTCGAGCTGTCATATCCAAAGGTTAGGTCAACGTTCAATGTTTACGTAAGCTGGTGAAATTCAAAGTAAGAGTCAAAAGTGTAACGAAGTTTGCGAATCTTGAATGTTTGCACGCAACTTTTTTTTTAAGTGATTACTGCTCTTTGCGCTCTTCTCCTGAAACGTCACGCTCGGGTCCGAGGCGCTGAGTCGGTTACACTCGGCTCTAGTCGTGAGTTTTTTGACGATTTACGGAACCAGTTTACAGAATTATATGTCATTTAGCTACTGATATTCATGTTTCTGAAATTAAGTCTATATAAAACTATTTGATCCATTGAAATGATGTGCAATTTGTATAGCATATTGCTTACGGCTTCAAAACATGCTGAAGACTTCACTGGTGTATATCGAGTTGTGCGATGCATGACATTATCAATTGGTAGATAAGAGCACGTTTCTCGCTTAGTTTTCAGTCAAAGATAACAATTAACCAGTAACAGTATCAAGTCGTTAACCAATCTACCGCAACCGATCACTTAACACATTGCTCTGCCGACTAACGGTTCCAAAATAATTCGCACGGAAGTGTACCGTCGGGTTGCCAAGACTTGGCCATGGCTGCTGTATGGCACCGCTGTCCTACTGGCGACGTTTCCGGTTTAACCGCGTCATTGGGACGAAAATACCGGAGTTCGATGACCGACCCACAATCAGTGTGATTACCTGTAACTACACATGTCACTGAAACACTAGTGACAGTGTTAATGAACTGTAATTTCACAATTGTAGAAATGGGGTTGTGTAGTCTGTTTTCGACGCGGAAATACATAAACGTATTTTTCTGTTTCGATTCATTCTGATTCCAACAGTCGTCTCGAATTTGTTGACGAAGATGGTTAAAGTCACTAGTAGACATCAATAAATGAGCCTAATCAATTCATCTCACCACAGGAAACGTTCTGGTACCATTTCCCGCATTTCCTGTTCGTTCAGTGCGCGGTTTCCTTACACACAAGGGAAAACAAAAGCGTAAACACACAGATAGGAATCCGTGAGAAATACTAGTAACGCGGTGTGTTCGTGCATTACTCACGTCCCGTGAGGCTCAGCCATATAATATAACGTCGCGTCTGCGTCGCACAAACTGTTTCACCGAGCCCTCACGTCACTCTTTCGTATTAGATGGAACGTCGCATATCAAAATGTCACAACTTCCACTCCCTCCTTGTTTATACGACAAGTAATTTATTGTAGATCCCTTAAGAGGAAATTTTGTATCAGCCGTGTAAGCTGTAACCGAGTACCTATATATACTTATATGAAGTAGGGCAATATTTGCCATAATCCGATGAGCAGCGCTCTCAAAGGATTTGAGATCAAGACGAGATATTATAAGAAGTCGTCAAGGTTAGTTTAATATTAGATAGATGTATTACGTTCTGTTATTACTTGTATCCTGTCTACCATCGTCCTAATGACAGATGAAGCTGACAGTGATTGGTCAGTCGTCAGTCACGTTTCAAAACACGACTTAATAACCTTTTCCACGTCAGAAATTGAGAAAATAATTGATAGAGTAGGGAACTATAATTTCGCATAGTATTCACCGCATCATTAGGGATGGCTCACACCTCATAATCACAACGCCAAGGTATACAAGCCGTGTTGCCGTATCATTAGTGAGTGAAGCCGAGGTATAGCAACAGCTCCGGTCGTTAAGCGAAACTGCTAACGTGTTATCCCGATATCGTGATTTTCTAATCATAAGATTAATTACTAAGTGTAGTGCATATCGCATATGATATAGAATCGGAAGATCAATAGGGGAATTTGTAGATTCGTTTGACAAATGAGCAAAACAACCATTCATGATATCCGACAATCCTTGCTGATTTAGCAAATACAATTAAGGAATATTGGACTATATCAGTGCACAACACTGATAAATAGGTACGTTTCCCAGCCCAATTCAAGAATATCGATGTGTAAGAAAATTACTGACAAACCAATTGACCGACAGCCTCAATTCCGTCGCAGTTTCGCAGTATCATTTCTTTATTAGGACATCTATTTTTATGCGAAGCATGTAATCCCACTTGACTTTCAAAACTGCCACTATCCGATAGTGATAACGAAACAAAACAAATACCACGTAGATATTATCTGGTGACCATCAAATGCTTCAAGAGTCAAGTAAGTAAAACAAATGAAATCCGCCATATTGAGTGCTCAAACAAGTTGGAGTAGCGTCAACGGACTGCCAAGGCAGCCATTACAGGCCATCGAACCAACTTATCTCGTTGGACAGCCTTATATGTACTGGGTTATCTGTTTACGTACTTTTAAAGTTATTTAAATTGTGTATTTGTTTTGCTGCTTCCTTAATGTGGCTTCGTGTTTAATAAGTAACGGCATATTTGTTAATTAAACAATAAGGGAAGAGGGGCTACTTGATTGGAGATAGGGGTAACAATTTATGGAATTCTTAATTGACGGTTCCGGGCATACACCATTGTATTCTGTGTAAATAAAATTTGAAAAAATCTTGTGTGGAATGAGTTGAAAAGATTGCCAGATCAGAAAAAAACAAGTGAAATACGTAGTGCATTGAAACTGAACCCAGTGACAGTGAAACTACACAATTTCTGTTCAAATTGTAATCCATATAAGCATTGAACACCTATAAATCAGTCTTCATCACTCAACAGGCTTAAAAGACAATTAAATTTCTATTCTACATTTACAGGCAAAATTAACGTTGGAAGACTTTCGAAAGTATGAGCGAGAGCACTTGTTGCGTAAGTACATGATCCTTTCTAAATTATGTGAAGTGCTGGGTGCTGGTCAGTTGCTCAGTCATCTGCTGCTGGTGACAGTTCAAGATGATTCAGTTCAGTTCACAGCATTCGAGTGGTTTATATTTATAAAATATGTCGACAATATAAATAAAGTGTTAATAAAGAACTCTCAGAAATATTTATGAAATCACAATGGAATTGAAAAATATCATATGCATGCAAAACGCAAACCAATGTGTTAGGTACTAATTTTAGCTACCACAGTATTGGAAGAAATCAAAGGCAAAAAATCTAAACGTAAGCAAAAGAATGAATATCGATGCCAATTCACTTACATGACCTCTAAAAGCTAAAAAAACAATCAGACAAGAGGCTTTAATATAAATATTAAATAAAGGCATCATATTTGTTAGACTTAAGGGATCAGACAGGCGGGTTTTATTTACCCCACGCTGAAGTCGATGACTTCGGTAATATCTCGCCAGGGACAATTACTCGCACTAATTAGATAAACAGTGATAGATAAGTGGTTATAAAAGTGTCAAGTGGTCTATAAATAATTACAATAATAAATACCAGGTCGAAACCTTAATGGCCTACTAATACAACTCATTGTTGCATCATATTTTGCAAACGGATTGATGATTTTGAACGCAGTGATAAGCGCATCGAGGCTGATAAGAGAACGCTGAATGCCAGACAGAATATTTAATTTTGACTTTTAAGACAGGAGAATAAACAACATTTTTTCACTTCTGTCATAAACCACGTGAACAGTAGAATATTGCACGACTAATGTAAAGGAAAGGAGAGAACACCTTCGCCGTGAATCCTAAGAGATTGGTTGTCAGAGTGACAGAAGAAAAAATATTTAAAGACGTGAAAATCACCTCAAACAAAGACTAGACAGTGAAATGGCTTACTTAATCCTAAATTAAAGAAACTACGCATTTCAATAAAGTGTGTCAGTGAGGTCATAGCCCCAGATTTCGGTATTTCACTATCCATCATACCATCGCGATACCATATCAATAGCAGCAATAATAATACCTCCCTTATCAAATACTTGTTTTCTGTTCCGTCTCTTATAAAATTGTTTGTCTGTTTGCATATTCTCAGCAGGTTTTTGTAAGCCTACTTATGATAAAAGATAATGGGAAGGCCACCCAAATTGTGTGCTGAAATTATCGAAAAATTTAGCGTCACCAGCGTCGAAAGTCCTGGCTATGAAGTCACCGATAGCCTTTTATGTAATATTAGGACTGGGTCACGAATTTACGAGTTGTCAGTAGGGAGTTGTAATAACGTCTTAGAATGTATCTAGCAAATAAATGTAGCGCTTGAAACTTGTCGATCTAGCGTCACCAGCGTCGAAAGTCCTGGCTATGAAGTCACCGATAGCCTTTTATGTAATATTAGGACTGGGTCACGAATTTACGAGTTGTCAGTAGGGAGTTGTAATAACGTCTTAGAATGTATCTAGCAAATAAATGTAGCGCTTGAAACTTGTCGATCTACAACAAACAATTTAATAACTATGTATACATAGATAACTTCACGAACTTCCGAACAAACTTCAGTCTAATTAGTTTGCCTTTCTCTAGGATGTGACAGTATGTTCATTATCATTTATACACAATTACCTCCTTAAACATCATCATCCATAGCAATTTCTCTACCACTATTAGATTCTTCTTAGCCTTGATTAGCTATTTGCTTCGAGTCTAGCTAGATGCTACTAAATATCAGTCGCCTACGTCACCGTTTCATAAAAAACCTACGTAACAACACAAAGAATACTCGTCTGTAAGCGATCGTATCTCGATAACCCATTGTACTTGTATCAGATGGACATTCACACGACGGACGTGATAAAACCAAAGTCAAAACAAACTCGACCTGAGGATCCAATGACGCGAAGGACGAATGTCTAGACTTTTAGACAACTGGCTGGAGTTACCACAACTAGTTAGCAATCTAGGGTAACATAGAATTTTTACTTAAAGAACACGTCACTTTATTTATCAATCAACTGTATTTTAACTTCATTAATCATCATCACCACGTGCATTCAATTGAACATTGTACCGGATACGAAACAAATATTAAGATGTTGATAATTATTGGGCTGACTAAGTAGCTAACAATTCGGAACACATATAGGTACAAGATAACAGTGAACAGAGATCATCATCATTAGTTTATAACGTTCCCACTGCTGGGACACAGGCCTCCTCTCGATGAGAGGGAGTGGGCTATAATCCACCACGCGGGCCCAGTGCGGGTTGGTAGATGTCACTTGTCTTCGAATTTTTGGTTCTAAGACATTCCGGTTTCCTCACGATGTATTCCTTCACCGTTAATACGTGTTTCATACGGGTAGAAAGCACTAGCTTTATGAAGCACTTGCTACGATTTGTACCCGTCTGCCCGCCTGTGTCGCTTTCCCCGAGTGTGTTCACAGCTTCCATTCAAGTGCAGATCTATACACTTGTGCACTTGTGCACTATTGCCAACAGCCGGCTGTTCATTTCCGATAGACGCTTTAGCTTCAACCTGCTAAGCCCCATTCACTTTACTTCCCGTATCCACACTCCTTTTCATATCCGCTACAAATTAAAGCTCAATTGCAATCATTACGGCCTTTCTATTAACATTATGTAATTTATGACTATTAAATAATGTAGTGTTCTAGGTTTCTCATTTTATAGATTCTAGTTTCAGTTGGTAATATAGGACTGGTTATAGTCGGTTCGCTGACCGCTTACAAAGGCCATGTCTCACCGAGATGACGTTACTTAGCCAGGAGGCGTGACGAGTAACCGCAAAACCAAATACTATAGCGGAGGAGACTTGAGATAGACATCCCAGATTTAGGACATCTGTGAGCCGCTGAATACTCCCAGAAATCAGCTCAATTCTACCATTTGAAGTTGTCTGAAACCTTGTCCGACACCCACATTTGGAAATCGTACAAATACATCGAATACTTAGTGCAAACTGGATTATTCGCGAGTGGCCCAACTAAGTGCGAACCGCACTTAACCGGTATCTGAATTGAATACGTACCGCCGCCATTTTGTGTCATGTGTGAAACTGTTTATTACTCTGAATGACATCCCGAACGCAGTTCAAGGGAGTTGGCAGACTTGATAAAATTACCACAGAAAGACGAGCGCGATTCAGATTCTGTTGAAAATTTAAATCTACAAGACAAAAAGTCTTTACTTATTGGTCTAGCATGGAAGGAGGGCAATTTGCGAATAAGAAAAATATAGGTAAAAAAATATACACTTTTTCATGATTTGGATAAAATGAATTGATTTAATGACGTTATGACAACCTTGAACGCGTCCGAAGAGCCATAAAATATAAGAATATTTTCATTAAAATATATCTTCCTGAAGACAATCCCAAAATAATAATTTCAAATGGCCTTCTGGCTTCTGGTTTGCCAGTCACCACTCGCTCTGAATTCTAATTTTATCAAATCTTAATAGCGACCAAAATGTAAATAAACTACAAATTGAATACTTGGATATCAAAGATCCTGCTTTTATTACTCCTGGAAGAACATAATTATGTTACTTGGAATTAGGCCTTTATTATTTTTTTTTCATTTAAGTGAATTTCTATCGTGGTATGGTAATCGACAAAGATTCGAAAAACTGAATCCACCCGATACTTTCTGGAAAGTTTAAAACTTTCTTAAAATCTTTGCCTTCAAAAACTTCTTTTCGTACAAAACCTCGAGTATTCGTATCGTAAATTAAAATCGAACGGTGTTTGTTTGCGGGCGAGCGGTTCGCCTTGAGCTGCGCCGGCGCCGGTCGACCTCAGCTACACTTCAGTACACAGCGCGCGAATTGAACCTTTTTATTGTGTTGTCAACGCGCGCAGTGATTCAGACTGAGATATTATTTTGAGTAGAGAGAATGATCAAACGAGTGGCTTTAATTAAGTATATCTGTAATCATTTCAATGAAGATTATAAAACTACTCTTGGCAAATTACAAATCTATTTAAAATTCTCAAAGCGGCAATGTCGCTGCTTGCGTCACTGTCGTTCATTGCCGTTCAGTGATCTGTTTGTAAGTGCTTCTAGTCACAAGGCAATCTTTCAAATCGTACAAGAATAATCGATTATCAATACTTGCTTGGAGTAGGTATGCACGCTAAAATATACACCCTTTCTTTTTTTCTTTAGTGTGAAAACAGAGGTCGAATTTAGAGGAAAATCAACCGGATCGAGCGAAGTGGTCAATGTACTTATTTCATACAAACAGATAAAAGACGGAACGTTATATGAGTGACTTGGTTGACAGATCTTTGCCATGCTTGAATGAGATATGTAAGACATTGAAAAGATCTAAACATTCTACTATACACATCCGAATCTAACTGATTGAAAGCTAATACAAGCACTAAATAATACATTTTCGCTTTGTACTTTTAATTCTTCTCCCTAGTAACCCTATAGCTGTCACAACAAACATGTCATATATAATGATGAACGACAGTTATTAAGATAAGGGCCTCTGCGACGCATCGGTACGCCTCGCATCCGGCGCGCGCGCTGATTCAGAGCTGAACAAAGAATATAAACAAGCCGGTTGATACATTGTGTTGCTTTTTGTAGCTTATTGAAGCCGTTGAAGACAAATTATAAGCGATTTACGGTTGGTTTACAAAATACGATGTTATATGTTTAAAATATTAAAGAATCCGGAAGGAGAAAGACCGGGGTCTCAATTGGGAGGACTACAGTGAGACCTTTGCTCAGGGGTAGGACAGAACAAGCTAGCAAAAAGAAAGTACCAGGAGCATTTTCTATAATGCGAAACAAAAAGAAATTCATAAATTGAAAACTAAGGTTGAACTTTTGATCCTATTCACTAACTTGACAGTTCAATGCAAAATAATGATACCATTCTAAAACTAATAGTGTCGGGGTAGTGAACGATTTCGCATAAAGAATGAATGATAAAAATGTTTTAAATTAAATAAAACTTTAAAAAATCGTTTTTAGGTGTGGATTATAAGAATAATTAATAATTTTAATAATAGTTATTTCCTTTTTTTATTTTCTTCTGATAGAAACAAAACTAAATATAAAAATCATGTCATTTTGCTTATTTTTTTACTATAGTCATTTTATTTCCTCTGACAGCCATAGACTACGTATATATCGATATAGTACACATCTTGTTTTAAAACAAGTTATTAAATTTAAATTACAAAGTTTGCATGTAAGTACATTATTTCAAGTTCATTCAATTTCATTCATTCTTGCACCACCTCACTATCTTTTTTTTTGTCAAAACCTGGTATCCCTCCAATTGTCAAGTTAGTGAATAGGATTAAAAGTAGAACCTTAGACAAAGCTCTTTCACTTTCATATTTCAGTCGTTACACAACATAATCAGTTTTACTATTCACACAGTATATCGTCCAGGTAAATAATAAACCAACAAAGAGCATAGCTGCAAAGTACTGGCATATAATTGTACGTACTATGATGTCAATGAATGCTTCATACACACAATCATAGCGGTAATTGCGCAGTAATCAGTTCACGCTCAAGGTGACAGGTGGTGCTAATTGCTAACATTAAAATAAGCTACAGTTAATACACAGATTGATTATAAGCTAAGAAATAGATTCATAAGATGATCGTTTCTTAATTTTATGAAATACAATGCATATGGTAAGGCAGTGAGAAGTTACGCAGAACTTTTAGTTTCAAGCAATTTAGAATTGCCTACAGCTTTCGATTCGTTGATTCGTTGAAATTTCACATACTAATTAATTAACGTTACTGTTTGATTTAAGTAATTATGCCAGTTAACTGCCGTTACCTATGCCAGGAAAGTGAAAAACATGGGCCATCAAATCGTTTAAAAGGACCATGCATAGCAGTGGCCAGAAGCTCCATGATCATCAAAAAAGAGTCGTTCCTCTGAGGTTGGCAAGATGCAATTCAATGATTTTCTAATGGTTTACCTATCACAGTATTGTTATTGGGACGACGGAGGATACAGATAGTCACATAATTAACATTATCGCTAAAATAAATGATATCGTCAAAAGAAAGAAAAAGACAAGGGACACAAATACAAGACAACCTAATAATAGACCGTGGAACATTCTACTGTACCGTCTATAAACGATCTATTTACACTTGGATAAGTAAAGTGATTAGCGAGTTAAAATTAGAAGCATTGATCACTTAACAAGAGCTGAGTACACTGGCTCTATTAGTGTTGCTATATGTACTTACTTATCACTCTTGCTAACCGTGCTACCGACTTGAGACGGTTTGACGTCTTCTGTATGGTGATTTTTTATCATAACACAACTTAACAAGGGTTGAGATTTACATTAATGTTTATTGTCTTTTGCGTCATTAAGTACCTAGTTAATAATATTTATATCTGGCTACCTGTAAGCCAACGACTGTATAGTTTCCTTGTAGTCTTTTATAATCCACAGTACCTTCTTGTTATATTTTCTTGTCTCCTCTTTGTACAGTATAGTCATTAGATCTCTACCTCAAATCGAAACCAGTTTCGTACTATGTATTTGTATGTATTGGGACCCAAGTTTTTGGGACAGAGTACATGACGTTCGTGCTACCTTTTTTTATCAGCGTCGGGCGGTTTTTGACCGAACTTATTTTTAGAATTTTTATTTGAAGAAATAATAATATAGTATTAATTGGATATATGTCAATAACCTGATATGTAGATTGCTGAAAATAAATAATAATTTGGGATCGAACAAGATGGTGGAGGCTGTCAACCTCACTCATTAGCTACTACTATATTCACGACAACGTCATGAGAAATAGAAGATATTTAATATAATGGGAAAATGGTTTTGTATACTTTGGTTCTAAATACTCTACATTAATTGTATCGTAAAGTTACATAATATTCACAATACAATTATTTGTTTATTAAACCTGTTCAATTAAAACCCATATCCTTCCGATAAACCTTTTTAACGAGTAAGGTTGATACATAAGGAAACAACAACAAACATATACTTATAAGTATAACTACAAGAAGGTATTTGTTATTTTCCTGCTGTAGGTACAGGAAAAAACCTTAATTCGAATTAATTATTACAATTTGATATGTAAAAATCGATTAAGGTTATATACCTATTAGTCTGTTAAAAAGTAGGGTATCATTCTGTTTTGAGATAGTTATATCGGAATTGCATGTTGTATTTTTGAATAAACTTTAAATATCTAGAAATAAAATGTACTGAAATTCAAATAAATGACACAAAGATTGCACATTTAACAAAATCCTCTTTACATAGAGCCAGAAGAATATGATGAAGGTAAAAGAACACATCCAATAGTCAAGTTTTAACTAAAAAACAAAACTTCGCTATAAAAACCTGTCTGAACCTCGACTACTTGCAGAAAGCACCGCAAATACCAAAACTACATTTAGTTTTCGAAAACGACAGGATCCAATCGCTTATGAAACCTGAACTCATACAATCATAACAGAAAGTAACCAATTACATGAAACCAAAGTGAATACAATCATTAGAAGAAAGTGACCGCAGGCTCCACAGGCTAGCTAGCAACGGCAAAAGTAATCGTGCAGCAATAAAACGGCAAATAAACCGGTTCCATACCCGGTCCGGTAAATAGTCGAGTGACCACAGGTTATTGTGAAACGAATGAACTGGTCAGTTGGTATTAAATCATAGTTGGATCAATAATTAAATTATGTATGACAACATGTTGAGTTATACAATATCCAACCGCAGGCGCTGATAATCTCAGTGACGGCCGGGTCATCATATGTGACGTATTTAAGATAAGTGTCAGTGTTATGGAAATTTTGGCAATGAAATAGTAACATATTGGATGCAAATATTAATAGAATTATTCGACAATATTAGTTACTACGTAGATTTAGAATTGTTTCTTGTATTACGGATGAAGTCACTAATTCAAACTCAGAATCTGTGATACCGGTTATAGCTAATGGATATAACCGGTATAGCTAATGCACACAGCTTTACTAGGGACTACTAGAGAAACTAAGGTTATCATCATTTGCCTAGCCATTTCTTCAAATTTAACCGAATGAAGTTGAAAGCCACTATTTTATATGGACAACTGCCTATATGACCTCCACAACCCAGTTACCGGATACCAATTCGGCAAAACTAGCAGATTGTTTTATTATTTTTTTGAATTCCGATCAACCTATGAGGTTGTCGGATGCTTAACCGGACTTGCCTGTGGCTACCTTAATAAATTAAGGCCTCTAGCCAGGGCTTAAAAACTTAAAACCAGAATGACTGCTCGCTAAGGGCACGGTGCGGGGTATGTACCTTAGCTTAGGGCATCGCTGGTAGAGGGCAGGACCGGCTGGATCGAATGAGCAAGATTGGCTGTCAGCGGTTTTATCAAAAGAGCTGACACTTTTAACACTTCTCTTTGACCTCTTCCAAGATACGTTAAATTATCATTTCAATTTTTCAGTTCATCGTCTTCAGAACAAATTCAATAACAGGTAGGTATGTCAAATGCTTTGTTTTCCAATATTTCTAAGGTGCAAAGAATTCTTCTCAATATCATAGAGATGCACGAAAGAGTGCAATAAACTTGGGTAAACGTTAAAATACAATGAATGATTCTCCAACTTGCATCTGTTCTGTATCATATCGGGAATGTCATAAGCAAAAGTCTTCGTTTAGATATATTTAAGACTAACGGTTAGGTAGTTTCAGTCGAGTGATTCTCAGAAATTAAACATTTTAATTTACACAGTTGGACAAATATAAGCTAACAACGGTATATGACCTCCAACACTCTGGTTTGATAAAGTATTTTTTATATATCGATACGAATCTTCCAAGAATTGACGGGATTCTGTGCTGTGGCTTGTTTAAGGATATAGACAGTGACTATGCAGAAGACAAATCTTAATTTAAAATGTTGTGCACGTATTGAAAGTATGAAAACTATTACATCCAAAATTCGTACTTTTATATGAATGAATGTAAACTAGTGTTTAATTAAAAACAAATGCATACCGTATCCAGTTGATCCAAATATTAGTAATTCCAAGGTTTCAATGCCTTGAAGAAATGTAAAACATGTTTCAATTAAATAGCATGGTTTCTCAACTTTTAATCAGCCAACTCTATAATTATAATAAAACGTACGATAGAAACGTGCTGCTTTACAAAAAAACCCAAAATAATAATATGATTCTTAATTTGTTATCTTAAAATTGTTATTCAAAGTTATTGTATATTTCTCACTGTTATATTAAAGGTTGGTTTTGGGAAGTAAGTAAATACGGCCGTTATTACGAATGCTTCAAGTATTATAATCACTGGCTCTGTATTTACTGTATTAACACAAGAAAACGCAATATTTTCTATACACACAATGTTAATGATGTTTTTAGAACGATTAGCTCATTTAGATGAAGACATCATTTACAATAGACAAATAAACATTTTGGTCATTTTGTTAATTATATTGACACATACTTTCTAGAACACCAAATATTTATCTATTTTCTATATAAATAGCCGATATCTTGTAGATTTCATAACCGACGATAACAAATGCATACATCATGAGTACAAAGAAAGTGTCACAAACATTCGAGACTTATCAGTTATCAATTACAACGAAGGAAAAACAACTTTATTACTAGGAGATAAGATACGGGGAGGAGTGCAAAAAAATAAGTTGTTTTTGTTCACACGGCAAGAACAATACGCAATCATACTAACATTCGTCTGAAGAGACAGCAAGCACTTAATTATAAACCGTAAGTGTTTATTATGATATTGATAATGGTTATTTATTACAAATATTATTTTCCGTCGTTTCTCATTCAGAGGGAGTTAAAATATATTAATGAATCAAACGTCTCACCAAAGCATAGTTCATAATACTATAGGTATTATGCTATCATCAGAGCAACATCCACAACGGGTCAGTCATCAACATAAAAAAGATATCAATTCCCGTCAAATTCTGGCTTTCAAAATATTTGCAAGAACCATTTTTATTGGAAAGATTTACTGTTTAATCTGACATTGATGATGAAATACGGAGTAAAGCTGTTGAACTAAAGAACGCAGCTAAGATAGAACGTCTTATAACTGAATCAGCTCAGGACATAGTATATGATGCAACCAAAGAATGAGATATGTCCGTGACTGGACGACTATAAGCCGAAGTGACTGATTGACATTACACTTCTTAAAATAAAATATTTCCATAGATAGTTTTATGTGAAATACTCTACGGTGATGATGCAATCGTCTTCGACGTCACGCCGGTTCTTACCTTTTAAGAGGTTAATGAATAATAGTCTAGCGTAGATGTTACGTCTATGGATTTCCCCTTATCGCATTTCCACGTTGAATAAGAATCAATTGACTCGGCCTCTCGAAAGTCTTGTCAAGGTATCACTATTCAGAAATAATTATTGACAGCTTTGCTTGTATTTTTAAATCAATAGGTTTTATCCACGCTGTCTTTCTATTTATGTCACACCAGAAAGTAAAACAACGCAAAGAAAATATCATCAACTAACGCACTGAAATTTAAAATGATGAATTCGCAGTATAATCTATTTAGTACATTCAGAGAAGAATGGCAAAAAATGTGAGTAATGAAAAACATAATGGGAAGTTAACGCCAAGTTCTTGGCAATTTCAGCCTCGCTACGGAACACCATTACCGGCATTAAATGGATTCATCTTGACATTAACAACTGTTGAAGTATGTTTCTTATTAATACGAGGCGACAAAGACTTTTATGAATAAATGCTACCGTTATTAAAGACGATAAAGAACGTAAAAGTTATATGGAAGAAGATGGTGAAGATGCTACGGCTGACTCAGAACAATTTAAGGTCTCAAGTAGGACCAAAGTATAGCGCTGTTTAATTTTAATTTTAGTGTGAGAAATTTGTGGAAACAATTCATAACGGTAACGGCTTTACATAAATATGTATCAGTACATAAATTATACATAAACGTTATAGAGAAAGTTTCTGTTTGTCCGCAGAATAACAGACTCTTTGGCTTCTGGCAACTTTCTCGACATAAGTTTACTTCAACTTTGTTTGTTATTCAAATTATACACAATTTTACATTTTGCTGGTGTTGCCTCAAGAAAACGCAGTCCGACAAAAGGTAGTGTAAATATTTGTCAAGCAAGATCATGTTCAATAACATTCGCAATAATATCCAAAATTATTTATATTACACACTTGATTCTCTCTCAATCTGAATTGTCACTATATAAAAAGATAAGATGATTTAAATTTAATTTATTAGTCACATTACTGACTCATTCGCCACTTACTAAGAGTACTTTAGTCTTAAAAACGAGATAAGAACATGAAATGCTTATAGAGTGTCTGTTATTAAACTTAATTAGCCCATTTACAAGTTATTTGAATTGGACTATTCGCTTTATCTGATAGTTCTTTTGGACACAAGCATTCAAAGTACAAATGTTCAAACACTTGCGGAAAGTTGGATATCCTCCCTCTGTCAATAATTCTGATGAATTTGGACGTCCAATTCGGACATGCAATTAGTCAAACCGCAAAGGTTATTAGGGGTTAGGGGAAAACCATGTAAAACTGACTAGATTGTCATCTGATTTAAGAACTACATTAGGTGCGTTAGGGGGTGTACTATGGAAGTTATAATATAATTAACGTATTTTGATTGTGAGGATGAGTGGACCTTTAGTTGACTGAGATTGGTTAGACTATCGTTTACCCAGATACGAGAGTAAGTCAGTAAAAGTCTGACACGCCCTCCCGCTCCGCCCAGAGCGGGAGAAGTCATTTGATGATTTCCCATCCTGAAAAAAAAAAAAAAAAAAAAAAAAAAAAAAAAAAAAAAAAAAAGCCTGGTAGCCAATCCTCAGCCTTGAGTTGGTTTGGACCCAGTGGGTTCCTTTACCGTATTCTGATGTTCAATGCATGATAAAACGCTGCCAGTATGAAGCCTATAATATAATAACATAAGTGCTCGGTCCACCGACAGCGGAGTTCAACAATAACAAACAAGACAATTGACATACCTATTTCTTTTCTGGTATAATGCCTCTGCTCATCATTGTGAGAATTCGTCGTTCCGAACGCCTGACCCATCTTTATATCACAGCACTGAGATCACCAATAGAAAATAACAAAAAACAATGACAATCAGCTGATTACACCGAACGTAATAATGCGTTTGTACGCATGCGCGGGCTCATATCACGGGAGACGTGCGCGCCCCGCGGCGTCTCATACAACACTGGAGTTTTGTGCAAAGCCTCGCGGCGTGCAAGCGAGACAGGTAACCTGTGACCGATAAGCTCCTCGTTGACCTACATACAACCGACATACGAGCAAAAGAGACAGAACTACTTAAAGTTGCACAGATGCAGGCAGACACGGTCTGTTTACATTCTGGGTAAGCGCAAAATGGCTACCGGCTGAACGTCTCAGTTCTCAGACAAGTTGTAAAAACAAACTAATACTGCATGTTCTGCTTAGCTTCATCAACGTCACAGCAGTTCTATACAAAAATAAGAATCGGTGCTTTACTTTTCCTAAAAACAAGTACAGTAACTAGAAAAACAAGCCAGCTTGGGAAAACTCCGTGAAAACTTTTCTTGTTAATAAAGTTTTTATAGTTTGCGATCCCTCAAACAACTTGCTGCTTAAAATTAATTTCGTTCACTAGAAAAGAGTGCTGAGATAAATAACTCAAAATAAAACTTGTTATCAAAAAAACAACGAATAAATTAATCGATCACGATTCTCTAGCTCAGACACTTGTCAAAGCCGTTCAAATTGAAACACCACAAATAACCGTCCGTAAACAATCTATCGAGCTACTGTATCTAATTATAATTGCCAATTAGACTTGACGTCAGCACTTCAGGAGTACAGTCTTTGACTTACCACTGAACCTCGAATTTCGTAAACTTAGGTGAAATTGCTTTCGGACAAGCGGAATGAACCTTCGCTTAGTAGACCACGTCCCCGCCGAAGAACACATTACCTGAAGATGTCAGTTGGGGTTTGCGGCGCCGGCGGTTGCAATAGGCGAAGATATCCATTGTGACAGAAATATAGGTATAAGAAGAGAAGTACTACGCGTACTACTAGCACGCGTAGCATGACCGCCATAGAAATGGAATTTGTCGACGGAAGAAAAGATAAAATGATAAATTGTATCGTAGAAAAATTATGTAAAACTGAAAAGAAGAGATGTTTCTATTCTTCAGTCAACAAAAATACGATGTCAAGTGTGATGACTATTTTTCTGATGAGATAGAAACATTTTTACAGAATTAAAATACATAAGGAACTTTATTTGTTCTTGGTAGAATAGATATGGAATTGGTCATGCTACGCCGGCTGCTGGACATAGGGTTCCTCCCAGCCACATCGAGTGGTCGTGGGCCTCTGGCATCAGACGGCACGGCGCTGACCTTCCACTCGGTGGACTTATGACCAGGTGAAGATCATGGGAATCAGCTAGTAGCAAGGCTTGTTATTGATATGGAAAAAGGGTTATCTTACGAAATTGTCGGGTCAGTCAGAAATCTTTAGATAAATCCATTGTCACAGTGCCCTTGACATGTTTGGAATGACGTCAAAACTTGAAATTGTACAATGCTAGTAAGTATACCGAAATGTGTTGTGGCAATAGTGAATTGAATTGGGTAAAAATACAATAGTTGTGAGAAAAAGGTATACAATGATGACTTAATTGTGATCTCATTTACAAAGATTCTACTGTTATATTCTCTAAGAATGTTTTGAAAATAAAATTGCCAGAAACAGTAGTGACTGAGGCAACGGTAATCAAGGCAGTGTGTGTAAAACTTAGGGCTGACTAAACTCGTTCATTCAACAAGACAATTCCTTTATTAAAGGATGAATAGAGCTTGGCAGATCCTTATGGAAACGCCGGGACGGGGAAGCCCTAGAAGGCATAAAGTGACCTTATTTGTGATGTGCTTCAGAAAAGTCAGGTGCATAGTACCTACTCACATCCGGCGTGCGTGTATGACCAGCGGAGTACTTGCGTATGTAATACACTAACAGTAGCAATGGCTTTCATTGCGTTATTTACTTTGCTGAGCAGACAATTTTTACGTAGATATGAAGCAATGGATTAGGAAGCAATACCCATTGAAATGAATGTCGCCGGAGTGCTGAGTGCTGATGTATGAACGTAAACGAAGGAAAAAGAGTTTATGAAGATCGAAGCAGTGGTGTTCTGTAGTTTCTGACTATCCCTTTGGGAATAAGATGTGAGTTTATGTATGTATGTCATAGATCTTGGTAGAAACAGCCCATGCCCCCAGCTATGTCGCATATAGCCTAATGTTGAAAAATTTTAGAGATAAGCAGAAATCCAGACTATGTGTACCAGACTGCTAATTATTCACCTTTTAATTAAACAGGAACTAGTCATGAATCTAATGGCAGACACGCACTCCCTGATCAGCAGCTCGATGCACAAACCGCATTGTGGAGGTACAACACCGCAGTTATCGAAGCAAGCCATTTCCAAAACAAACGCGGCGAAGTCCTGGATCGCGTTACTGATGCTATTGTACCGATTGTGGAGCGAGACAGCTGGGACGCTGCTGCGGTTAGCCAACATTCTAGAAATGTTCAAAGTTTCGGCAAAGTAGTGTTGATTTTATCAATAAGAAATATTGCTGAAGTGAGTATTGAGAGAGTGTTCTGAAATTTTACAGGTTGTTAATGTTGATCAGGTCTATTTTTGGCAAAATAACATGAGCATGTAGAGTGCTTTAACACTTGCTTTTTGGTTACAGATCTGAAAAGAAAAACTGTCCACCGTAGACATAGTAGGCTTGGCAGTAACAGAATTTTCCGAAACATCTGTAAAATAAAAGTTGTCCTCTATAGGTTGGTCTATACACATAACCTATTGAACGTTTCAAGGCACTTGTTTAAATATAGATAGATAATTAGATCTATTATAATGAAGACAAAGAGTACCAGTATAAATAAATACCACTGTTCTAAGTAACTTTAGTATCACGCAATGATATTTGAGAATTAACTTATGAAGAGTGTCGCATGCCATGGCTGCGTGTCACAAAGATCATATCCGGAAAACCGGTAGTAATTTGTACTGATAAAGATAACTACACTTCTGGCTTTAAAATCCTGTTAAATCCAGTAACAACAAATTGTAGAACCAAGTCCATTTCCTAGTATTAATGGTAATTTGCCTAGATTTTCCACAGCGAACAAGGGACAAAGACACTTAAGGCAAACCCTACGTACAGAGCTGATAAGGACGGCCCTGATGTGGAAATGCTACGTTCGTACGAGTATTGCGCAGTTTTCACATACCCACGACATCGATGTGAATATGAATGCATTTGCAGAAATGGATAAAGAATCGTTGCACACATTCCTACAAAATATTATCGGTTGAGGAAATCAACTCATATTTCTCAAAGAGTCGCAATAGGTAGACCATCTCTGGTAAAAAGGAAGGATCTTATTCCTGAGCAGTGATTGATATTATGTATAAGTGCAGTTTAAGTTTCTCTCTGCGTTGGATAAAGTGGAATTGCTGTATTTTCCTATCCCATAATCGCCCATGTTAACTTGTAGCAGAATCTGTCGTAAAGGAAATAAGACAAAACATTGACCAAAACAAAGTTAACTTCTCTTAACTAACCTAAATACTTGTGTAAAACTATTGTTTTTCTTATTCTACACGTGGCTTCTGGTTATTGTATATGTATTTGTTATGGTTGTCATTGTCATCACTTCTAGTGCGTGTCGTAACTGACGCAGTAGCATCTGCTTCTAAATCGGCCGCTCCATTTAAGTAACACCGAACAGCTACCAAACTTAGTGATTGTGACCAATGGCTGTTTGTCACGTCTCATTCTCACAAGTGTGTCGTATTGTGTGCGATATCAACATTCTGAATAAATAATGTACCATGTATTGCCAAATTGCCACAGGTAGACTAGTGGCAATGACTACAGCTACCGAGAGTAAATTTAACAATCCTCACCATCTAATCAAAGAAAGCTAGACTAAAATAAAGACGCCTGGGATCGGATCCCTAGAAATGACAGTTACACAATAAGCAAGCCTGTTTGAGATTTTACAATATTCTTAGTCAAAGTTAGGCAACTATGTATATTTCGAAGTTAACCTTTACAGGCATCCAATATTTACTTCACACTAAGTAATATTCACTTGAGGCCGAATCGTTTGGTAGATAACTACACACAGAAATAAGTTGTCCTTCAAATATTGTTCAGTCAAGTGTGACTTAGAGTTCATGCCAAATCCTACCTTCTGTCTTGAAGCATAAAAGCCAGAGTCGTGTACAGCCTTCCAGTTCATACATGGCATTTGAAACCGTATTAAAGTCGGTATTAATGCCGTGTATCATTAATCCTCTTGGAAGAAAACCTTTTATATTAGTTGCTTGTCATCTGACGCATACTGAAAGAGCCAACTGAAAGTTAATCATAGCTTAGACGGGGGCGAAGAGTGTATATACATTACGGTATAGAATAGAATACAATATACGTGATATATAACTTAAAGAATCATTGTACTATGTAGAATAAGACATCCTTGAAAAAGGATTGCAGGGCCGAAACCAATGATAATGATGATAAAGATGAATTAGTGATACAGATAATGTAATGGACTACTACCGTGCTAATCGCTACTAATGGCGTATATGACGTAGAAAGATAAGAAGCCTGTTTGAGAAGATCTAGTGGACATCAAAGCTAATGGGGTCGCTAGCTATTACAATATGGCGCACTTTCCTCATATAGTCCACTCATATGAATGTCAAACGTGGTTCTAATTATCACATTGGTGCTAACTTTACCCCAGTCCTCAGTTTACCCTTTAAAGATCATAATTATTAAAGTACATATATTTTCTCTTACAAGGACCACTGCACGTTTGAATGTCATCCACCTCGATTTTCAGCTCTCTCTCTGTCTCTCTCTCTTTGTTCTATATTGACGACGTGAGTAAGCATTCGTAAAATACATATAGGTACCTACTGAGAGACTGATGACACCCTCGCAAACCTAGCAAGCACTTACGTGACAAAAGATATGATATTGTGTCAAGGATATAGTCCCAAATTCGTATGGGTAAATTGATAATGCCTGTGACATATATCACGGTAAGCGAGAAAGTTTCTTGTCTACACATTATCTTGTCGTGGAAGATGATACAACAGCACGCGTAGCATGACCACCATAGAAACGGATTTTGTCCCGCCATAGAAACGGATTTTGTCGACGGAAGAGAAGATAAAATGATAGATTGTATCGTAGAAAAATTGATTAAAACTGAAAATAAGAGATGTTTCTATTCTTCAGTCGACAAAAATACGATGTCAAGTATGATGACTATTTTTCTGATGAGATAGAAACATTTTTACAAAATTAAAATACATAAGGAACTTTATTTGTTCTTGGTAGAATAGATATAGAATTGGTCATGCTACGCCGGCTGGTCATTATCAAAACTCCTATGTGATAGCAGAAGTGGTGAGTAACGAGTTCTAGGAAGATGATACAGTTAGCATAGTGATTAATTTTAAGATAGGAAGTCTGTACTTACAGCTGATGTAACTGGCTGTCAATGACGATGACGCGTAAGAGTCTTTCTTTAAGTGTGTTTACTTGGACATGGCCTTGAATACCGCAATTATAAACAAAGTAAAATGTATAATGATGACTTAAACAGCATACAAAGATTTGAACCATAATATCAGCATCTACAATACTTTGTTTGAACTTAGTCAAAAAGTTATAATAATATTCAAAATGAATCCTCCAATTCGTGTTTGCTTTTATATTTTACTAACGTCTCATTTTTGTTCCGTTAACCTGAATGGAAATTAAATTATGAAGTTCGTAAAAACTACAGTTAGTGGCAGTTCTTGGAAGCAAACATTGCAGGCACTTACTAAGCGTGTTTTTCGGTCAAACCGCAAACATGTTCATGATTTGTTTTCTTTGTTACTATACTCTGAATTCTCGACTTCATGTTTTGTTCTGTTTGATCTTAGACGAGCCCGTGGCGATGTTAATAACAAGTCTTACCTGAAACAAAAAGAGAATATAATTTAAAAAACATGACAGTAAATTGAAATCGAACAATCAACAATTGTTAAATAAAGATCTAAAATGAATTACGTTATATATAAATATATATATAAACAAAACGTTTAAAACCATTGTGTAGAATTTTTACACAAATAACATTGGACGAAATTATTGCTCTAAATAAAAATAACATCAGTCTTTCTATGTAGTATCTCCCCTTCGGTAGACATGGGTAGTTCGCGAACGATTGAAGGAAATGAAGTACTTCATTTCACAAAATAAACTTATCTTTCCTTCAGTAGTCATTCAAATGTGTCTCTACTTCATTTAGTTCAGTCTTTCTTTTCGCTCGCACCAACTCAGCATTCATTTCGCTCGCATGCATGGACGAAAAGGAATCTATCAGTAAAAAAAAACAGAAAACATACTGCTTAATATACTATGTAGTTTTGCTTACTTCTGAAACTGTTAATTTTATAATATTTTTTTTTTAAGTTGATTTCATATTTCATTGTTGATAGTCCTAAGCCTGTATAAAGTATGAAGGAAAATTGAGATACGTATAAAAGTGAACTAAGTGAAATGGATCATTCATCGTAACGTATCACACTACGCGAGCTCGATATCTCATTGATTCGTTTTGATTTGCTGAGGTAAATGAAGTACTGAACTAAAAGATTGGACTACTTCATTAAGCCAAAAGATATACTTCATTCATTTCTTTTCACTGACACATTTTGCGCATGTCTACCCTTCGGTGCGAGCGCCTAAACATTTGGTCATAGCAACGAGTTGGAAATTGTTGCTATTACTTCTGCTGTAGGCGCCCTTATATTATGAGTACGCCCATATTACGGGTATATTAAACGTATAACAGCGATTTTCTGTTACTTTATTTACTCAGTTTCACTATAAATATACAAAATATTTTAAACGTTTCATCATTTTATAATATTTCTTTGGACTACAAAATGAACAATAAGTACTTAAAATAATAGCACGCCATAGATAATTTTCAAAAGCCATAACACTCATTACGTGGAACTTAAATATAAATCAGAGGATTAATTGAGCGTAGGTCTACAATGAAACGCGGCGAAAATAGTTGGCAGTTGTTTATTATTGAGGCAATGAGCGCCATCTACCGGAGAGCAGAACAACAGATTATTTCAATTTGTATATTTTTGTATCAAGTAATCTGTTTAACCATCGTGCCCCTGTGGAAGGAATGAAGGACGATCATGCCCAGGAGTAGGACCTTCTGGGTCAGGAAGATTGTACAACTTTGCGAGCCAACGATACTGGAATTGACGCTGTAACAAAGGTCATGCATAAGGAGGAAAATAAATGATATTTTATTCATTTAAAAATATTATAGATTATTAGTCGTAACGATGGCGGATCTTAGGAAAAAAACCGCGTGTCACAATATTTCTTGTCTACTTCCCTTACGTTCCCCACCTTGGATCCGGTGTGAATATATTTCACTTTTACCCGTCTGGCCTTCCGAATAAATCTTGCTAAAAGGGGTGCATGAACTCATTAATCTCCTGTTTTCCCATTCTGTATCGCTTCGAGTGCTCTATGTAGCGCACTGAGCAACTGACTGCCGAGCTAATTCTGTTGTTTGACGTACAAGTTACTAGATGTAGGCATAAATAACATGCCTATTTGAACATATTCGAGTTATTACCTACGTTCATTATTTAGGACTACAGACGAGTTATACCAAGGGGTATCGTATTAGTCACCAACTGGGCTGTGGAGGTCAGATAGGCACTCTCCATGTAAAATACTGGTCCTGTCTGGTACTGGTGGCTGCATCCGGTTTGAACGGAAACCTACCCTAACATAGTTGGGAAAAGCCTAGGCAGATTATTTAGGACCATTACGAACTCTCAGCATACGAGAGGATCTTCACATCATAACATATCTAGAAACACTCTGCTAGCAAAGCTTAGTAAATCTAGGTTTGTGAAAGAATGCTGGGGAGAGTCTGTTGCGCCACATCTTATTCTCAACTAAAGCACTAGAAAGTGGTGAAGGGCGGACGTTTTGGAGAGTATTATGTAACTTTCGTGTTCAAAAAGTGCTGACTCTCAGCTGAATTTGAATAAATAACTTTTGATCTTGAATGCTAGTTAAGGATTCTGTTACACCGTTGGACGACAAAGCAGCAAACACTACAAAGAATCAGTTTATGCCATATATCAGAAATTGGCCTTGATTTCCAGTATTAAACTCCATTTCAGGATCCCAAGCAATCTTTACTTACTCCTTATTCATATGAAGAGGTTTAATCAGCTAGCTGCCTCGCTAAACTAAATTACTATCCCCGCTACGTAGAGCTCAGATGCATATCTAAGACACGTCCAAGCTATCTGACATGTATTACAGACCTAATTTACATGCTGCACTGCAGTATTTTATTAATGACACATCCGCCAGCAGTAATCAAAGCTGTAGCCTATCCCGCATGTTGTACAATGTATCAAACGAGCGGTATTGAGTTTATTCCTGGAAAAGCTACTTCGGAAATTTTACTCCGGATATAAAAAAACATTCTTAACATTTTTGTACTAAATTTGTTCGTGAAAACTGTAGGAGTTGACTGTGAAATATTAGTTTTTCGTCAGCAATTTAATTAAGAACTCAACTGAATAAGAGACTCCCAAAGACAGCTTTAATTAAAATGCATAAAGAATATTGCCTAATTGAGTATAGTATAGTAATAATCACTAAGTCACCAAATTGACCAAACTTGGAAGATGAATTGGTGATCAATGATCATTGTGGAGCAGGCAAGGAGCTAGGAGCGGTGGTCGTAACGGCCGCGATTTACGATTTGTAGATCGTACGTTCGAACCGTGGCAGGTGCTTCACTTGTATAAATAATTACATCACCACTGCTCTCGAAGATGTAGGAAAACATAGTGAGGAAGCCGGTATGTCCTAGAACCAAAAATCGAAGGCTCTCTTTCTCTCTCACCGAGAGAGCATTATTGGCTGATTATGCTAGGCAAAAAGGCACAGTACATACGTGGTCATAATTATATAGAACCGTTTTTTTTTTTTTAATACCACATCTCTTGCGCTACGAAAAATGCCCTTACAGCAACGACATAAAGTCGCCGTCTATGTCAAATTGTAACCGTATGTACAATACGCGGTCATAATTATATAGAACCGTATTTTTTTTAATACCACATCTCTTGCGCTACGAAAAATGCCCTTACAGCAACTACATAAAGTCGCCGTCTATGTCAAATTGTAACCGTATGTACAATAGTAGAGGCGGCGGGGTGGGAGTGATTTGTTATTTGCGAAAAACCATATGGTAAACTGTACATTATTTATTACATGTTACATGAAAGTTATTTTCATGTATTGTATTAACTTTTTTATTATTGTTTGTTAGCTGTATGTCAATGACGCCTCATGACGTCAATCTAGACGCGTTAGATAAAATGAAATATGGCTGAGATTTAAAAATTAATGTCTTCCTCAAATCAAAGTTGTTTTCTTGAGAGCCACGGGAATGGAACAAGCTTTTGATATTGCTAAGTGGACCCATCATCTAGCATGTGATGGAAATGAAGATTGAAGAGATTGTGATGAATAGTGTTATAGTTATTCTGAAAATAAAATACGATAGAGAACTTTCATACGAAATAATTTGAAGTCATATATGAGAGTTCCCTAAAAAGACTTTGGGGGTTAATTGCGTAACACACTAACAATAAGAATGGCTTTCATTTTGACCGTTAAACAATATTCATTGCGTTATTTACGTTGTTAGACAGACCTTTTTTTCGTACAAATCAAGCAATGGATTAAACAATAGCCTTCAAAATGATAATTATAGATTCGGATTAATAGTATGTTACGTAATTAGAGTCCTGTTTGAGACAAATAATTGCTACGTGCAAAATGGTTGAATCAAACTAACTCAATGATTCTAACTTCTGAACGAGGTCCTCTCATAAGTTATCCTGTATAAACTGTTCATCTAGCTGAATATTCATTGTTTTAGTTGTTTCAACAAAGTTATTAATAATAGTTATACACTTAGCATTTGAGCAGTAGTGGCCCATTGATATCAGCCCCGACTTACAGTCAGGCAACCGCTTTACTTTGTGTAAATAATAACATCGCCACTGCTCTCAAAACGGTGAAGGAAAATATCGTGAGGAAACCGCCATGTCCTAGAACCAAAATTCGAAAACATGTGACATCTACCAACCCGCACTGGGCCCGCGTGGTAAATTACGGTCCACTCCTTTTCACCGACTGACCTGTTTCCCAGCAGTGGGAACAATATAGGCTGATGTTGCTACTAGTTATCATACGTAGAATAATTTCAATCCGCACCATGAAGTAACTCAACTCGTAGTTAAATTACGACTATATATGCGTCTTATCGCTGTTTTCCATAACGAGTAAAGAAAACACAAATGGTCCTCAAGAGGGCGCCACATTCAACAAAAGCAGTTTTGAAATAGTGATTTGATTCGGCGTATCCGTCTGAACATAATATCGGGATGAAATGGAATTCGGTTTTCAGAATTTTCCTTTTATCTGATACCAGTAAAAGCATGGGAAAGGCGCCATCAGGATCTGACAGATATGATAAAGAACTGGCTGTTAATTTTTCCTGCGTAAAAATGATGGATGATAACGAAAATTGATTAAGGATGAGGACCTGATGAACAAGGTTCCATACCTACTGTAGCAAGCTCATTATTATGCAATTATATAAGTAACTAGCTTCTGCCCGCGACTTCGTCCGCGTCAAATTTTTGCTCCCCTTACCCTTCCCGTCGCATCGATTTGCCTGCTAGTTTTCGTCCATTTTCGCTCCTTGAGTTATAGTGAGTCAACCTTAAAAGATAGACATATGCTCTTGGGACTTTTTTTTTGAACTTTTTAAAAATAACAATCCCGTCATACATGATTTTTGCGTTACTTTAACCGTTTACGCAGCGCACGCAACGGAAACTCTCAGAAGGAATAAATTTTCCCCGTTTTTGCAACATTTTTCATTACTGTTCCGCTCCTCTGAGGTGTAGCGTGATGTTATATAGCCTATAGCCTCCCTCGATAAATAGGCTACCTAACACAAAAAGAATTTTTCAATTCGGACCGGATTCGATTCGGAGATTAGCGCGTTCAATCAAACAAACAAACTCTTCAGCTTTATAATATTAGTATAGATAATTAGTTGACCCAGACGTACCAAGTTTGACAACCTGGTACGCGGTGGTGATCTGGTAAGCGTTTTCTAGCTGACACTCATATGTTAGGTTAGCTCCTACCCAGTTATGATGACCTGGTACTTCGAAGGCATAAAGCGTTTTCTAGCTGACACTCCTTTGTTTGGTAAGCTCCTGTCAAGTTATGATAACCTGGTACTTCGAAGGCAACGTTTATAGTGACTTGTATTCTCTTTGACGTTTTATGTGACGTCTCACGGGAACGCGGTCGAACGGAATAAATAAATGATTATGGTAAAAAGTAAAAAAAAAAAAAAAAAGTATCCTATGTCCTTCTCCTGGCTCTAAACTACCTCCCTGCCAATTTTCAGCTAAATCGGTTCAGCCGTTCTTGAGTTATAAGTGAAGTAACTAACACGACTTTCTTTTATATATATAGATAGATTTCCGAATAAGTCAACAATGATGAGTTTACATTTTGGATACTCCATAGAGATGAGGCGTATATACTAGAATAGGTACAGGGAATAGGTATGTAAAGAGACTAGGTTGCACCTATTCCAACTTTTAAAATACTAGATCCACCTAGTCTCACTGTGCCTACGCAGTACACAGCACCCGCGCCGCGGTCCGCGCGAATTGAAGTACCGACTACGCGGCGAAGCGAGATAGCAGCATAGTCATAGCTCATTCATGTTTGACAAAATCATTCGTTTGTCAGTCACTTGAATTTGAACCCTAATTCAATGGCATAAAAGTAACATGACACGCACTGTGTTGTGCTAAAATATATACTGTCCTTTTTTAACTACACTATTCCGCAGTCCTTCCATCCTTGTCTGTCGGACTAGTCTCGAAACTCGATACTAGTCCGGAATAGGAGTATTTTATAGAATAGGTACTTTGACAATACTCGATACTAATGAAGACTATGATGATGCAGTCTAGTATCAAATACGGACTCATGCGAATGTGATCTCGCTTGAGTCGACGTCGCAAACGCGTACTATCGGGACTTATTTAGTGATCGGTTTTTGTAACGAAATTTTGATAAATCGTTAAGAACTTAGATCTTTTTTTATTGTGACATTAATTAATTTGTTTATTGGAACGAAGTTCCTTATGGCGCGAGAGAGAGAGAGAGAGAGAGAGAGAGAGAGAGAGAGAGAGAGAGAGAGAAAGAGAGAGAAGGAACTTCGTTCCATCAGGGTGTCCCTTGCCACCTCTCAAGTTTTGTTTTAAAAAATGGCTCCCAAAAAAGAAGTGTCGCTTGTGATCATTTTACGGACAAAGGCCAACATGTTTTAATTTTACGTTGATAGTCCTAAGCCTGCGGAAATTATGAAGGTACAATTTATTACTGCTGACGTACGAATCTACGCGTATCGGTGGTACGCAAAGACTAAGCATCTATAAAGTATGCGTATTTCATGGACTAGGTGGACTAGGTGGAATAGGTATTTGGATCTAGTATTTGTACGGACTAGGTGCACCTAGTACAAAATTTACCTAGTACGACCCATCTCTAAACTCCAGGTACAAGGTGCATTCCAAAAGCTATCGACCACAAACATGGGACTAGCTTTCAACAAAAATATATGATGATGATTTATAGCCTACATTATAGGGGAGGCCTATACCCAGTGGGAGATTCAGGCTAACTGGTCGTTTTTTTTTTTTTTTTTTGGACACTGACTTCTCGTAGTTAACCCGAGGGTTTTTACTACTTAACCGGGCTTTCCCTGCGAATGACTCTAGATGTTAATCTAAGGCCTCCAGCCAGGGGCTTACAAACTAAAGGAAAACTACAAACTAAGCGACTAAGACCTAAGGGCACCCCCTGTGGGGTTCGGACCTCGGCTTAGGGAGTCACTGGTGGGGGGGATCAGCAAGGGATCGGCTGGATCTGGGGGGTCGATAACTAAGGGCTCAGCGACGCGGGCTGGCTCATGCAAGGGTCGGGGGGGACTATTAGCTAGTCGGGAGTGTCGCGACGACGGACCTCGGCGGCGAGGTCGGTATGACGGACGTTTAGGTTTAAGTAAGGTGCTGGTGGCCCTATTGCTCTCCTGGAGGAGGGTAATGGGGTCATCAGGATCGGTTAATATATGCCGCGGACGGCGGGTCTTGCTAATGCGGGAGGGGATGTAGTTGGCTGCCGCGACAACCAGAGGGTTGCGGTGGGTTGCGGCCCTATCGAAGAAACGCTTGGAGATGCGTTTCATGAATTGGTGGATAGTCGGGAGTTTAAGGTCGAGGTGGAGATTAGCATTCCGAACGTACCAAGGCGAACCTGTGGCGTTGCGGAGAAAACGGTTTTGGAGGGTCTGCATCCTATGGACGTGGTGGGGTTTCGCGTGTGCAAAGACTGCACAAGCATAGGTCATAATTGGCCTTATGCACGCGGTATAAATGAGCTTTTTGCACCGAAGTGACATTTTGCTCTTTGGGTTGAGAATGGGGTGTAGCCTACCGAGAGCGAAAGCGGCCCGCGAGCGGACCTTCTTTATGTGCTCAGAGTAGAGATGGGTAGCTATTCTAGTAACTAGCCAAATAGCGGCTACTTAAAAAATAGCCACGGCTATGGTATCCTTCAACACGATAGCTAGCTATTGGCTACTGGCAAACTCGACAACTGACAAGTTATAACTATTTCGTTCAGCCGTCTGGGTAGCCGACTCACGACTGGCTATTGGCTACTCCGCTACTCCGGCTACGGCTAGCTAGACTATGACTAGCTAGCCGTACGTAAACCGATACCGATAGCGGCGATAGATGGCGATAGCTGTAATAGCTGTGTGTGACTGTGTGCTAGACTTGTGTAAGTAATGCGAGTGATGCATTGCGCGTCATATATCTCGGCCGCGTACTGTAGCATTACACATGACTCGACTCAATCAACCATGGCACATGACACTAAAACATGATGCGCGGGCAGCGGCGTGCTGTTCGGTGTTCGTAATATCTTTGTAATCTTTGCTGTGTGTGCAAGCGAGAAGGAACATGCTCCAGTCGGTTGGCTGCGAGATAAGTGAACTATTATCTAGAACCGTATTATTATTGAAATAAGGTTTACGTTTTATTGAAACCGCGGACTGCCTACGTGATGTTTCAAATCATGACTCGAACTGTATGACACTATGACAGTTCGAGTCATGGTCAATAATCACTATTGTAATTCATGTCTATCGTTTTAATTCAATAATTCCTTATATTGGGGGCTAAATATGAAAGAAAATCGACTTTATGAATATGAAACAAAATCAAATGTACGTTCCGGCGAAGCGAGGGCGCATTGCGTTTGACCCATGTCACATCACATCACAATATAGGTAATGCGATGTCTCATGTAATGATGTATATCTTTTACAACGCGGCATTTCATTACAAAAACCATCGCGCGTGGTGCGTCATCTCGCGTCATGTTTGGAGTCATGGTGTAATGAAACATTACTCGGGACGAAATGTCATGCCATATGACATTACTTTAAAAGGCACTGTTTTGCGCATGTCTACTGAGCTCTAGACTTGTGTAAGTAATGCGAGTGATGCATTGCGCGTCATATATCTCGGCCGCGTACTGTAGCATTACACATGACTCGACTCAATCAACCATGGCACATGACACTAAAACATGACGCGCGGGCTGCGGCGCGCTGTTCGGTGTTCGTAATATCTCTGTAATCTTTGCTGTGTGTGCAAGCAAGAAGGAACATGCTCCAGTCGGTTGGCTGCGAGATAAGTTAACTATTATCTAGAACCGTATTGTTATTGAAATAAGGTTTACGTTTTATTGAAACCGCGGACTGCCTACGTGATGTTTCAAATCATGACTCGAACTGTATGACACTATGACAGTTCGAGTCATGGTCAATAATCACTATTGCAATTCATGTCTATCGTTTTAATTCAATAATTCCTTATATTGGGGGCTAAATATGAAAGGAAATCGACTACTTATATGAATATGAAACAAAATCAAATGTACGTTCCGGCGAAGCGAGGGCGCATTGCGTTTGACCCATGTCACATCACATCACAATATAGGCAATGCGATATCTCATGTAATGATGTATATCTTTTATAACGCGGCATTTCATTATACAAAAACCATCGCGCATGGTGCGTCAACTCGCGTCATGTTTGGAGTCATGGTGTAATGAAACATTACTCGGGACGAAATGTCATGCCATATGACATTACTTTAAAAGGCACTGTTTTGCGCATGTCTACTGTGTGCGCGCGCTGCGACTGACTCATGAGTAGGAAGGAAGAGTCGCGAGTGTAAACTTCATTCGCATCGCATATCTCTTTCTCACAATAGTCACAATATAGAGAGAAAGAGAGGTCATTATACTTAGTAATTTCGTTTAGACGAATTTACGAAATACGATAGTTTAAAGTATCTAGTTAGAATTAAAATAGTTTGTCAGATGTAAAGGTAAACAAAATAAATAAATATTTGATAATTATTGTATGTATAAAATGACTTTTTGCCTTTTTATTTCAATGACTTTAAAATGAAATGAACTTCCCTTCATACTTTCTTCAGGCTTAGGACTCACGATGAAACATTGAGTACCTACCAAACCATACACGCTAACATACAAAATATTACATCGGCGTATTTAAAGGTTCATTTGATTTTATGTACAAATTTGGAATTTATATTTACACTTATTTTTTTTTATATTATACACTATACAGTTAGGTATTAAATAAATTAGGTAATCTTTCTTTACACTTATTTATATGTAGTTACTTGTTATCATAGGTATGTATATTTTATTCTTTACACGTTACGCGATTACCATTTAAAGCGTTCTGGATCCATGTTGACATTTAAAAACATTAACTTCTGCACTTTAAGGGTCGTAAGTCTGCGGCGACCTCTCGCGTCCGGCCCTGGTGCGAGCCATGGTACGGAGCGAGAGGGAATGGGAAGCCGTCACCTCCTTCTGCGAAGCAGTAATGCTCGCGAAGGAGGAGGCGGGGCGCGTGAGGGAGTGGCAGTCTCTGCGCCCTCACGTCCCTAGCCGCCGCAGGAGGAGACGCCCCGGGCGTCGGGAGTCGATTGCGGACTCCCGGCCACCGTAGGCGCGAGCTTGCGGGTGGCGAGCAATGGGTAGCTCGCCGCCCGGTAGGGACCAAGCTCGGGTCGACGGCGCGTAGTGTTCCACGCGCGCCTCAAAGAGATGTCAGCAGCAGTGTAGGGGTCTGCTAGGACCGATGCCTGCCGGGGTCGCGTGATTGTTCGAAAGAGATACCGTGACCCTGGCACATGGGCAACTGATGGAACACGGGTGGGTTTTAGTCAGTAAAAGTCTGACACACCCTCCCGCTCCGCCCAGAGCGGGAGAAGTCATTTGATGATTTCCCATCCTGGAAAAAAAAAAAAAAAAAAAAAAGGGTCGTAAGTCTCGTTTGCCGATCGGTTAGGATTAACCCTGATTTCGAAAACATCCTTTCACAGGGAACTGAGGTGGCGACTATGTTGCAATGGGTTTTAACAATCCATGCTAAATTCGGATAAATTTGGCGATGAATTTTCCACCACCTAAGTGGATCGTTTAATTCTCCAGATGGTGCTTTAATGGGAAGTGGATCATCATTAAGATACATATCAACTTCCTTGACAGCCTTCGAAAAAGGAGTTCCAATGGTGTGGTTAGTGACAATAATACTGTCTAAAATGTTAAACGGCGAGTATTTGTCCCTTCCCGCTGTTGTTTCTACTGGAGGAAGTGGTTGAAGAGTCGCGGTGTTTTTATATATTTGAGATTGCACCATTTCTATTAATTTACTTTTTGTCGAAGCAGCCGTTGACTGATCTTCAAAAGCCTTTAATTTAAACCTTGGATCCAAGAGAAGGCAGAGTGAAAATAATCCACTCTTCTCGATATTTTTAAATCTTTCTTCTAGTCCTTTCTTTAAATTAACCGCTACCAAGAAGACAGCATCACAAAGGACACTATCACGCATCAATAAATTGAGGCTTTCAGCCAAACATCTTGTGTATACGACCACTGAACCGGCTGTGATATAATGTTCACCACTCACAGTGCGTGGAATTTCCTCGAATGGTCGCAAAACTAGGCACACTTCTCTAAATGCCTTCCATTCTTCGAGAGATATTATCGGAAGATCTTTATTCATTATTGCCATGGTAGCACGCAGCGGTTCTTCCAGTTCTACAAATCTCTCTAACATAAAAAATATGGAGTTCCACCTGGTTTGGCATTCTTGCTTCAACCGTTTCGGCGGGAGTCCGTGGTCCACCAGATATTTCGCTAATTTATCCGCAGCGGTAGTGCTCTGCTTAAAGAAACGCACTATCACCTTTACCTTGGTAATCGATGACTCCAGCGATTTCAGCCTATCTTGCACTATAAGGTTTAATGTATGTACGTAACATCCGTAGTGCTTTAACTGTAAAATGTCTCTCATTGCCTTTAACATGGACGACGCGTTATCAGTAACGGAAAAGTTAATTTTTCTAAAAATGCCCCATTCTTCACAGATACGTTTTATCTCAGCTGCACTATTTTCAGAAGTATGGTTTCCAAAAAATTTGCAACAGTCCAGCAACACGTTTTTAATTTCTAAGTCATTAAATGTAGTGCCCTGTAACAGCTATATAGCTGTCCGCAGAGGTGGATGTCCACAAGTCGGTAGTTATACAAATAGTTTCGGCTTCTACAGCTACTTTGTTATGTATACTCATTTTGCACTTGTGGTAGATTTCCGGAAGCAAGGTGTTACTGATCGTTTTGCGTGTCGGTAAAACATACCCTGGGATCCACCTTGAATACTTTCTGAATGATCTTTCTTCCACTAAGCTAAACGGATGGAAAGCATCAATAAAAAGATCCATCAGATCGGCATCAATGAGTTTTTTTCTGTTCTGCAGAGATTTTTTTGGGTATGTACGCATCCATTTGATGTTGCCTCTTCGCCGGAGGAGAGGTGTTGGATGGTGCAGCAGGTGGAAGTTGATTTTGTGTGCTCGTAGATGGAACGGCATCATCCACGCACATATTATTAGATGGATTCTGAAGTTGCAAAGAGTCTGGTGGTATAGGTGCTGAATTATTAAGATTTTTTAATTCAACGTACGCAGATACGTGTTTTGATTTTAAATGAGCTACAAGATTGCCTGTAGAGCTTTTGTAACTAAATAAACTTTTACATATTTTACATTGTCCTTTTTTACTAACATTATTTTTTTCAAAATAAGTCCAAACACTGTCTGGCATGTTTATATCAAAATTATAACACTAAGTTCAAGAAATTACCTATTATTTACATTTACTTACACTTATTATTTACAATATTTACAAAGTACGTACAACTCACACACTGAAAACGTCATAAATAAACAGAAAAATATCGAAACGCGTTGAAATGTTGAATAAACAAACAAAAGTTCGCGACATTCGTCTGTTGTCAAATTCAAATTAGGCGTACTGACTTTCAATCACCCGTGCGAGTGAAATGCAAGTGCATGTCGTTTGTCGTAATTGTTAACTTTATGATTTTAAACCTAATTTAGTGTGTAGTTGGGTTTAAATCGTTTTAATTATCCAGGGCAGCGCGACATCTGTAGGTTGAGTCGATGTACCCTGTGAAAGTTTTTTAGTTCATATCCAAAAAAAAGAGATGACGCTATTGTAGATTTTCGATGTTTTTATTATTAATACGTATGACCTACGAGGGGAAGTCATTTCTTTACATAACAGTATAAAATAAAGTAATAAAAAAACGAAAACATGACATTAATTTTATCAACTATCTAAACTCGTTGCCGCGACGCGGCGAGGATCGAACTCGGATCGGCCAGCTATGCCGCCGGCCGCCGCGGCTAGCGATAGTCGCTATTGAAGCATTTATTCAATAGCCAAGAAGCCAAAATAGCTGGCTAGCTAGCTGGTTATTCAACCAAAAATAGCCGGCTAGCTAAGCTACTGAAAATTCGGCTAGTTACCCATCTCTAGCTCAGAGAAGGAGAGATGCTGATCTAAGATCACGCCTAGATATTTGGCTCGCTTCTCCCAAGGGATCTGCTTGCCGAACATGGATAGGGGGGTCGGGGGCTAACTGGTCGACGCAGGCGGCGAACGCCTATAAACGCCGGTAACGAAACCATAGCCAGTTCTAATTCGACGCCAACGCCATCTAGTTGCAACATGAACACTAAAGGAAAATTTTCTATAGAGAAAATGCAATGGAAAATTTCACAAAAATTTAAACGAATAAAACATTAGAATTTAGAAGCAGATTTTTTATGACGTTCATTTAGATAAGACTACCTCTTAAAAATATACATAGATAGATAAGATATGATAAAAAATAGTAACTTATTTACATAATTATAGCGTGGTAATGCCACCAGTCTCATAAGTACATTGCCGGTTAACAGCGATGAGTATGAATTGTTCGAAGCTTTATTTTAGTTTGTGTATATATATTTTTGGTTAAGTTAATATATTATGTTATTATTTCTATTAATCAATAAAAGTTCCACACGTCAAAAAAAATTACCTATATAAAGTTCAATCTACATAAGCAAGGATGGCAATTTTACTGCCACAATAAATCTCCTCATTGGGAGTGATTCGGAGACAAAGAATTGAACAAACGCTCATCAAAAGCACAAACATAAGCGGCGGAAACATATCGTTATTGGTTCGTTGACATTAAGCCGGTTTATTGGGCATTCAATTATAATAAATTATACATAATATGTACATAAATGCTAAAGTATTGGCATTTTTTTGTACAGATCTGATTAATTATGTATGCCGTAGAGGCTTAAAATAGGAAAGCAAAGTTTTTCCGCCTAGTTATTATAGCACAATTCGAAATAAAGCAGTAATGGGGAATATTGAAGTAAGCTATCATGACCGAGGGTACTTAGCCTTGGTATCCTCAGGACAGTCGTGATGGTCCATTGGTTAAGGCCTCGCCTCTCATACACAGAGTTGAGGGTCAAATCCGGGCAACATGACTTTTTCAATTCGTGTGCTTTCCGAGTTTATGCCGTACCGTATTTATGATGGACCTTACTACGTTTTGGAAAGGGCAACTGGTTTCATCTTTCTGACTGATCGACCTCTTGATAATTCAAAAGTGCCTGGAACTGGTTTATTTGAAATAAATGCTGTGAGTTTGAGTTTATATTGGACATCACTGACACTGACATCGATACACTTATCTACACTAACATTATATTATAAAGCTTTATTTGGTTGAATACGCTAATCTCAGGAACTACTAGTTCGAAATAAAAAATCTTTTAGTGTTGGATAGCCCATTTATCGAGGAACGCTATAAACTATGTAACATTACGCAGGGACCCTTAGGAGCCGAGCAAAACGAAAAAAACGAATACAAAGTACCTACTCCCATGAGCAGGCTATTCGATACGACGGGGTGGGTTGTGGGTAGCAAGAAATTCGACGCGGATGTAGTGGCGGGCAGAAGCTAGCATGCTTAATTTAAGGTTGAAATTGCCAACCCGACTTGAGCCAGCGTGGTTATCAATTCTCGTGCTTTCTCTGTATTAGAAGAGGCCGTTGCCCAACAGTGGGACAGTAATGAGCTGGTATTATCTTCAGAACTAGCCTTAACCTGATAAATACGGACCAAGTCAAAGGTCAATCTCTCTCCGGTTGCAATGACAACAGTTTTCAGCAACTCGCAATCGGGTAATGGAACCTACAAAGTATTCCCTAATATTGTACATTGTAAGTATCTAATATTAACTGTTGCGTTATACTTATAACTAAACAAATAAATCCAACTTTAGCAGACACGAGCAGAGTTTGAAGGAGGAAAAGTTTAAAGACGATTGAGTGGAAGCCATTTGTTATTACAAAGCTGAAAGCTTGTGTATTTCAGGCAGTAAATTGTAGTAAACTGATTTAGATTTAGACTAATGTCAGTTCTTTTGACGAATAATGAAAATTGGCTATCAGTTATCCTGAAGCTGAAGACTGCTTAGAGACAATTTGAGAGGAAAATACAAATTTTTAAAAACTGAAAAAGACGCTTCAATAGAAAATAATGATAATTTTATAATTTTTTAGATTTTTTATTGAAGCGTAAGGAGAGAGTGATTAATAAATGAAATCATTTTAATGTAAAAAGGCGTGAGGTATTTATCAGTTGATGTAAATATTTTTACGACGGATACCGATAAAAGTAGAGTCATTATAAAAATACCTCAAAAAGCACTCCACGCTTTCCTACATTAATAGTTATTTGTTATACAAGAGTGCAAAGTTGCTTTTTAACCGCGTGTTCAATTTTGATGACCGAGCAAGCGAAGGATTCTTAAGAGCGTTAACGTCGATTTTGGTTGTTTGACCCAAAAAGCGTACTTTTCAAACCATTTAATCACCTCATAAAACGTATCTAACGAAAGTGTGAATAACTAAATATTGTTGGAAATATTTCGGTCTGAAAAGTTGACTGAAAACCTTTTTACATTAATAAAGTATTCGTGAATTCTAACCAGATAAACAAACAGTGTTTTCTAAAATCCTTTTACAGTAGTCATTTCGAAGCTTAAAATATCCGAAACCACTAATAAAATTGACAAACTAATAAACATATTTAATTGTTCACATCCTTGAGCAAAAAACTGAGAGAGACTTTTTTGATTTTCAGCGCCTAACTTATTAAATAAAACAATAAACAAAGTGAAATTAACAAGAAAAAGCAGTTGCTAAATTCATTATTTCTTCCAATAAATCTTATTTAATTTTACAAAATAAAGGTGTATTGTAATAGAAGAACATCTTTTTTAAAAGTTGCAATAAAAAATTTCAACTAAATTAGTTTTATTATTTTTCTACAATTATTTTAAAACTACTATAAAACCGTGCGCGGTAATAATTTTAAATCAGTCCGCCGCGAGGCTTTTCAAAGAGTGGACGTATCGCTCAGTGCTCTACGCGTGACCTCTCCCGACCCTTGGCATCGAGTGAGTTTATAGTGCGATATAACGATCTTGGGTTGGTAAGTAAAATAATTATTTTTTATTTAGATAATTGAAAACAATGTTTTTCGAAAAAACAAAAATTGTTTCAGGTGCCATGGGGAATAAGAGTAAAAAAACGAAACTAGTTTTATCGAGGAAAAGGACTCAATCAAGAGGTTTTAGCTAAAGCTAGGGCTAAAAGGTTGGGTAAAATAATATTTTGAATAGAACTTGATTTGTTATCTTTGTTGATCGAAGTTTGCTATATAAGGTCCTCGTTTATTAATTTATTTCCTTCTAGGGGGTGATTGTACTACTCAAATACATTTTTTTTTTCTAAACGATCAATTTCGAAATTGCAAAAAACAATACTTCCTCAAACTAAACCGTCGATCATCTGATTTTTTTTTAACTTGCATTGTAATAATAATAATTTAATTGATTTGATTTAATTTAAACTTTATTTCTTCTTTTTAGAGAATTTAACTAAAAGCTTGTTTTTAAAAATGTTTTTAGGGTTCCGTAGTGAAAGAGGAACCATTTATAGTTTCGCTAAGTCTGTCTGTCTGTCCGACCGCGGCTTAGCTCAGAGACCCTTAGTACTAGAAAGCTGAAATTCAACATGAGTAAACATATTAATCACGCAGACAAAGGGGTAAAATAAAATCCTGTTTTTTTATCTTCAGGCATTGTAAAGAAATAATGTTGTTGTGAGTACGGAAGATGTTAAAATCCAAAATGAGGCAAAGGTAAAGCACAACTAACGTATTTTTTATTTACAATTTCATATTTACGTATGGGATTACATCTATCTTTTTTTTTTTTCAGGACTTAGCTCGTCTTCCAAAACCAGCTTGTCGATGTGTGGAACACACGTGTCGGTTATCTTTCAAAGTCGGTAAAGGAAAATATTTATTTAAATCTACATACAAGTGCTATAAATAATAAATATAATATTATAAATAAAGAATTCTTCGATATTGAAATATTTTATTTTAAAACTAGAATACTTAATAATTTGCTAGAGGACCATCGCGACTTCCTACGACTTCAAAATGATGAACCCCCTTCATTATGATTTTTTCATGTACTTTTTTATCAAATGAGCAATTTTTAATCAAAATTCATTTAGTAGTTTTTGTGAAAGAGTAACAAATATACATCTACTCATCCATAAATAAACTCTCAAACTTGCGCGTTTATAATTATTATTTGAAAATATGATCTGTATGGTATTCTGATGTGTAATCGATATGAATTGAAGTTTCATCAAAATTCGTTCAGTAGTTCTTACGGTAAATTGTTAAAATCATTCATCCATACATCCTCACAAACCTTTGTGTTTATAATATTATTCGTAGTAGGATTTTACATTTGTACAATTATTTCTAACTTTTCTCCCCTAAATAGTACCTACTTACTATACTACGTATCCAAAATTGCCTTTTTATTTCACAAGCATGTAATAAAAATAAGAATATTAAATAAAAATCAACTGACGATTAAATAAGTAAGTATCATTAAACATTACGGATCAACTTGGGTTAGTTTGACTATAATGACGGGCAGCACACCAACTCTACGCACACAGTTATGCGCGTATCTGTGTGAGTGGAAGGAGCACTGCAATTACCTAAACTTGGTGCCGTGGATTTCACGTTAACGCTCTTAAATTGAATCACGAGCGCAGCGAGTGATTCAAAATTAGAATCCTGAGCGTTAGCGAGGGAATCAAAAGAGCACGAGGTGAAAAATCTTTGCACTCGAGTGCAACACGTAACTTTTCATCCCACCTCAGCGAGGAAATGACTAAATATGCAAAAAAAAGCATTTCAATCACAAGATACTTTTATTTCAGTTTAGGTATTAACATTTATTATGTACTACATTATGATAGGTAAGTATTACAGAATAATCTTTAAATTATTTCAAATGATACTTAGGTGTAATTAAGAAAAATTGAAAGTAACTTTGCTACAGTTACTTAAGTCGAGTGTAATATTTTTGTTAGGTACTGTAATGTTGGTGACGTGAAAAGTAAAATGGCGCGCGCAAAGCAAATTAAAAAAAAAAGTATATCAAGAAGGTTCCGAGTCTAAGTTTTACAAATTAGAAAAAGGTTGAATGATAAATTCGGCACCATGGAGATAGAAGTAAATAGATTTAATGATGTTTTGAATTCACAAACTTAGTGCACACGATGTTCTAAATTCAATTTACTTTATCCTCTAGAGAATAAAAACGGCTTTTCCACTCAGATATTGAAGATTAAAAATACTCTTTCCGAGATGGTGGGATGAAAAAATAATTATTTTATTAATAACCGTATCCTTATTTTGGAAATTATTTTCTACTTTTTAGTTTGGTTTTCTACTAAAGCGTATATTTTTTTTAACTAAAATAATAGTTTACAAAACTAAAAAAGTATACGCCTTTTTAAGTTCGGTTAACTACAAAGAGTGTGTTTTAGTTTTTTTGTTTTGCTGTCCTGGTGATCCTAGCCAGTATAATGACACTAATTTATGAAATTATTATACTGTCATCAAATTAATCTGATATCTTGAAGTGGGAGAAATTCGAGTTCCATACATAGGTAGATACTGGCTAAGTTAATAAAAGCGTGTTAAAAATATGATTTAAATGTAGATGATGGACATCATTTTCTCTAAAAAAACTGCGTACTCAAGTCTTGTGCTGTTAATCACATTTACTTAGAATACTTTCACAACATTATCCCTTGATCACCAAACTAATGAACTATTCAAAGAAAGTCAGTTAAAATCGAATAACAACCGCATTGTTTGCTAAATCGCGCCAGTGAACAAAGAGTTGCATGCGGCTATATATAGCCTGCCCGTTGTCATCACACGGCCACTGACCAGGCCTTGGGGTATTTGTGGCCTGCGACTGTCATGGTGGACGCCGTGGACGCTGGACCACTTGCGAACTTCGCGGATGATTACAGCAAGTTATTCGATGATTTATTATCATAGTTATGCTCTCTGTTGGTAAGATCGTTCTTTAATGGGTTAATGAGTAAAGGCTTTTTTTCAATCTGTCGTTGTTGACTTAATTGTTTGGATATGTAAGCCTATTTCCAGCACTGGTTGTAGTGAAAATGGGTATTTTCAAAGTAAGAAGCATGGGTACTTTTACCATGTTCGTAGATATGTGAGCACCATTTTTCTATCTTATAATTAATTTATATGCCATTGCTCCATTTTTTTATTCTTTTTACTGTGGTAATTTTATTCTAGTTGCATCGTTTTCACATAAATATAATCCTAATCATTTAATGAATGTCGGGTAAATAAAAAAAATTGTATCTACAATATTATAAAACATTTTTAAAAGAGTAACGGTGGAGTTTGTTGCCCATTCAATTAAAACTCCACCGACACTCTTTTACGAAACTACCTTTTGGAAAGGGCGACTAGAATCAATTCCATTTTAATGTAAATGTTGTCGTTCAATAGCGCCTCGTATGTGCCTATTTGAAATAAATGCTCTTTGCAGTCGTTTAATTTTAATAAGTACTATTAAGACGACCTACATTTTTTGTGGTGCTTTAGGTAGAAACAGCAACCAACAACAGCAGAAGACGTTAATGCTATCCATTGAAAGGTTTGAAAAGGAAAAGCCATGGTTTAAAGCATGGCTAGTAACAACGTAAATTAGAACAGTTAAATCAAAGGGTGGATATTCATGTTAACAGATTAATGAGAAGTTAAATGTCAAACTTAAGGTTAATGACCTACCAACAGTGTTCATGGCCGTAGATGGTTTATGTAGTATTCAGTGTTCAGAACATTATATTATAAGTAGATATCGATTGAAACAACGCCTTTGGCTGTTTCCAAGAAAAAGGGATTGAATTAAAATGTGTTCGGGATAATCGGATTGAGATAAATGGAATAGGAATAAATGTCATCTGGGGTAAAGTCCCTGAGACCTGAGACCTAAGACATGCTATAGGTAAGAAGATTAAAAGCATTAAGTTGCACGTAGGATACTTAACCTCAAGGAGAAGCTGAAGAAGGACACAAAGGTTCGTTATCTGGATCTTGCTACAATAATCCCCATGGAAGACCATGAACGTCGCTGGTTGCCGCTTCATGAGTGAAGAAAAGTTTAAGGTGTATAAAATCAGGCAAGGTTGCCGAGGGGCTCGTGGCTAAGTATTAACAGCCCCAAGGGTCGATGGATCTGGTTAAGCTATGCTTGCCGAGGATAGTTCCTACATTCGTGACCATCGTTACCTACCCCTCTGTGCCTCAGGAAATACGTTAAGCCGTTGGTTCCGGCTGACCTTCGTAAATCTGGTTTTCTTTTATCCAGTTGCTGGGTTGTGGAGATCAGGCAGGAAGTCGCACCATGTAAAATACTGGTATTCACTTGTATCCGGTTTAACTGGCAGCCGACGCCAACATGGTTGGAAAAGGCTAAGCGGCTGATATGAACATCAGGCAAGGTCGTTCACTTCTATTAAAACTTGTTTTGGTCAAAATAAAGTAAGCAAACGACCTGAGCCTACGGTCGACTGTTGTTAAGGAAACCTGCTTAGTATTCTAACACGTTACTATAACATCAAAGACACAAAATTCAGTTACCGATTACGAGTATCATAGACGTGACAAGAATTTTAATCAATTACATTCACAACATGAATAAGTCTTTGTAACATTTTACGACTATTATGGATTACCGATAAAAGATTCCTTTTAGAATGGTACAAATACTCAGAGGGTACAAGGAAGGACAGGAGTGACGTCAGTGAGTCGGCGGTAACAAGCACGGAGGGTGACCTGCTTTACCGAAGACCATGACCGGTTATGCCTTATTGCCTCTGCCAACTTTGTATTGCCTCATGAGCTATAGCTGTAGCCAACATGGGGTTCTAGCTGAATTCCCAGCAGGAAAAGTATAAAACTCGGAGATACCTACATACATTCCCGAAATTATATTTTACAAAAGACTCATGTCGTTAAAGAACTGAACCACCCTTCTGTTTGTCTTTCCACTGAAAACATTCGTGATGGTAACATAAAGACGAAATAAAACGAGCAACAACTCCCTTTCATTCCCGCATTTACAAAGAAACCAAGGGAGTTACTTAAATCATAAAAAGTATGTTATTTTTCTTCTCCCTCATACGATCAACATAGCAATAACACACACAATAACATTAGAAGACGCCGTTTATTCCGCACGACGTGTCTTTGTATCCGCGGGGTGCGGGTGTAATGCGAACAAATCAAATGTAGCGTTCGACTAAATTCACATTTGCATTGCAAAGCATTCGGAACGGTACAACTCGGGTAAAATGTGTTACAAGTGGAGAAACAAAGGATTGTAATTTCCGAGATTCTCGAGTAGAGTTTGTATATCCTTCAAGTTACAAAGAGTGTACAAATTTTGTGTAGGTTGCTGAAAAACACTTTGATTTAACCACAATTTCAAAATATTGCTTTAAAACCACAACTTTGTATTAGATTACACGCTTTTTTACGTAGATCGTTCTCCAACGAAATTACATTCGAAACATATCGCAGGGGACATAATTATCATAACAGCTATACATCTGCATTACATTGCAAGCATGCACGATATAATTCACTTTTAACCGCTTCTACGTGTTAATTATGATATTCGAGTCTCGTGTTTCGCTAAATTAAATAATTTTGCGCAGCAGAAAAGAGTAACTGAAGCCTTAGAAACTTAATTTTTATGATTTTCCTACGAATAAAGTTGGCAAACGCTCAACAAACGATTACTGTGGTAAGACGAAGCTTTACCACATTAGATAACGTTGGGATCGGATCAAAAACATTTCTCATTAAGAAAACTGACTAATATACCGCGTCAAACCGAGTGAGATCAGCCACGAAAAAAATATTAAAATAAAACTCCGGCAGAATTTAAAACATAGTCGAAAACGTGGCAAAAATACAGAACATGCAGATATTATAAACATAATAGACCTATAAATCAATTGAGGATATTTAAGTTCTGAGAAACATGCAGATTTGATGTTCAAACATTTAGTTTTTATGGATTAATTTAAATGCAGGTCAGGATGTACGCAAAAGCTATAATGTTTTCAAGCAGCTTGATACTCATGCGCAAATTATACAATTGAACCAATTCATAATACCCTACCATTTGATACCATTCAATTGGACAACACGCGGAGTCCTAGTGACTGCTATTTTAAGACCTCTGTTATTATGACGTTCGTGGAAGCAGGCTAGTCGTTGGCATAGCAATCCTCTATTTATGCGCTAGGTACTAAAACTTTTGTTTCAAACCAGCACCCTAATTGCGAAACGCACAATTTATCAGAATCTGAATGGGATTGAAGATTATGTCTAAACCATTGCGTCATTTGTTCGAATAAATTGTGGCTCAGCAACGTAAATAACGCAATGAATGTTGTTTAACTATGAATATAAAACCAATTCCTACCGATAAAAAGTTCCGCAACTACCCCTCTGGTTTGCAGTAAAGCACCCACCTCAATGAAACGCTAACATTCAACTTTTAACATCGACAGCATCAATACTGGTATCACTTAAAATTCAAAAAACGAGAAATTGCTAACTCGAGCAACATCTACGTATCTACAATATAATTTGCGTAAAATTGGCATCGTGTTAAAATAACTCCGCCATCACAAGGTCACTGCCTACCGAACCTGTCCGAAGATTGATTCCAAACAAAACTAATGAATTAACGCAATCATTAATTACGTCCTATCTTTACACGGAAAGTTGTGGAAGTTATTTAAAGTGCTGCTGTATATTTTTGTTTTGTTCAGGTAGTGAGAACTTCGAAATCTTGGAATAAAAGGAAGCCAAGAAAGAGATTTCTTGTTACTTTAGAGTACAATTTGAAAAGATTTTTCTAAGGATTCCTAAGCTGTTTATTCTTTGAAATAAGGGGAAACTTCTACCGCTGAAATTAAATGAAGAGAATAACTCAATGCATACGATTCGCGTTACCGATTGTTAGAAGTAGTGAATGCTACGTTATAACGAATAAGCAGATACTAGAATTTGTCGAAAAGACTCATCCTGGGGATCAAGATTGACAGACAGTTACAAGCTACAGTGGAGGTAAAATGATTTCTTTTTTATATTATATGATTAGTTCTAGTTTCTTCGTTTTTATTCAAACTATTATTTTAGTCACATCATGTCTTACAGTATTTTGCTATGGTACGGGCTGCAAATATTGATTTTATCTTTATTCTGCAAAAGAGGACTGTTCAGTTTTTTCGGTTTAGAACAACTTTTTTTAGCTTCTGCCCGCGACTTCGTCCGCGTTAAATTTCTTGATCCCCCGACCCTTCCCGTCGCGTCGAATCGCCTACCCGTGCGATTTTCCCCGTTTTTGCAACATTTTTCATTACTGCTCCGCTCCTTTTGGTTGTAGCGTGATGTTATATAGCCTATAACCTTCCTCGATAAATAGGCTACCCAACACAAAAAGATTCAATTCGGACCAGTAGTCCTTGAGATTGCGCGTTCAATCAATCAAACAAACGAACAAAGAAACTCTTCAGCTTTATAATATTAGTATAGATATTAAGTATAGATAAAGAATTGCAGTACTACTATTAGAGCCAGCATCAACATCTTAACGCGAATCTCTAATCACATCATGATGGTACCATGTCAAGATAGGTATTAATGAACACATATGCATGTTCGGAAAAATCTATATTTTTTTAGTAAGTACAGCCACAATTTTAACACTAGAAATAGGTTGAAATTAATTCATCCAAATTTCAGGTTGTCTACAGTTTTCACTTTTTTATGGGGTACTATCTAAAATGTTATAATAAAATACCACTCGATTTTCTTTAACTAAAATCATTCATTCGGTTCCCTACAAAATGGTTGAGCTGTATTATCCACGCGTCACGTTCGTGAATGACCGCCGCTATCTGCATAATCTCCTAACTTCCAGAGCTTATTTCTAATTATTTAGAATTGCTTCTTAATTTTTTGTCATTGCTCTCACATAAAGAAGCAACACGAATAATGTACACAAGATTTTGTAACATCTTGATTTAGTGTCCTTGGAGTTTCTTGCCCGTTTTTACCTCGCCGATTTATGAATGAAACAAAAAAAAATGCTATCTAGTGTTATAATTTTTTTACGATCTAGCGGCAGTTTTTATAAGCGAAACCTGGTCATCAGCCAGGAAAACTATTTTTGTGAACCCAATGTCGTAAAACACCTGTAGAAGGGTCAACATACTAAGAAGTACCTTGACCGAGTTCCGATATCACAACTCGAGATAAAACAGCTGATGTGACAAATATTTTCTTAAAATAAGCCGCAAAAAAAAACCTAAAAAAACTATAAAAAACAGGTAGAGACCGAAAAATACTTTGTATCAAGTAAACAAAAGAAAATATGGACTAAAAAGTCATATTCCGAGAGTATACCAGCTTATGAATAAACAAAGAGGGATCTGTCTGGTAGTCGGCGGCATCCGATCTTGAAACCGGAGACTTTACGAGAGTCGGTGCACTCGTAAAATGGCATCTTAATCTAGTTACTTCAAAACAATATGGATGAAACTGAAGATTTGATCCCAAAACCTCTGGCGAAACATAAAGTAGGCATTAAAGCAATTGGAACGCAGCAAACAACAAGTTGAATTAAATGAAAAATAAAATGTGTTCAAGAAAATTGTAGCTCTACTAAGATATTCACTATGGAGCATTAACGCAAATCGTCTATATAAATATCTGGAAATAGAACAGATATCTGTGGATTATATTTTAATCTCGAAAATGAAAAAACCTGATGCTTAAATACCTAATCTTACCCGTCGTTTCGTCACCAAAAAGCTCAGATCAGACAAAGAAGCCAAAATCCCACAAACTGTATGCCATATTCTTGAAACAAAAGTCCAATTTAATTCCTTGGTGAGCATGTCACTGTCCCATACAACAAAGACGTCACGTCATTGACAATAAAATCAGTAATATACTGATGAAAACAAACGAGAAGTGTTGAGATCCGTTGAGAGTAATGACTCTGTGAAAACACAAAGAAAAGTTACAATGCAAACAACTTGTCAAAATACTGGCAAGTTGTCTAGAAACTATTTCCAAGTTAGCATTACTGAATGAGTTAGAATGTATGGTCTCTTGAATAGATTTCGTTATCACCGATGTTTGTAAAATGATTGTAAATTTGTAAGTAATGTGCGTGTAAAAAGGCTAAATTATATTATCGTTGTCTGGTTTTAGTTTTTAAGCTCATTAGCCGCTTGTGTGGCTTCGGCGTGCGTAATCAGGATTCCCGCGGTTTGTCTTGTCAACGTACTGTGAATGAAGTTGATTAAAAAGACAAACAAGAGTGAAAATAATGAAAGAAAATACATCTTGACAACTTCATAGTAATCTTATCTAACTTACTTGGTTTTGAAACAGCAGTTTTTTTTTTTTAATTTATATTTTTAATAATATTCTCTTTTACTTTTTTAAAGATGCAGCAATTTAAAGCACGCAGAAGAGTTCTAAGTGGGAATCCTCAAGACTCAATATATGACAGATATAAGACGATACAAGCCAAAACAACCATAAAACTGAAACTTTATCATCCACAGTTTGCATCAAAGTCCATCCGAAAATGGCAGGTTTCTGAATAGATTAATGATAGTTGCTTAATGATAGCTGAGAATTCTGTATAGATGTGGCTAAAGCTGATAAATAAAGTTGCTTGTATAGGTAAGTACAAACGCAAAGGCTAATTATGCATATCTCTCTTCTTTATTTCCTACTAGCTTTTGCCTGCGGCTTCGCCCGCGTGGAGGTCGGCAATTATCCCGCGGGAACATACTACCGAGATAAAAAGTAGCCTATGTCCTTTCTCAGGCTCTAATCTATCTGTGTACCAAATTTCATTTAAATCGGTTCAGTAGTTTTAGCAGGAAAGCGAGACAGACAGACAGAGTTACTTTTGCATTTATAATATCTATATATTAATACGTGAAGCGAAAACTTTGGATCCCTTTTTACGAAAATTGGGCGGACGGAGGAGTATGAAATTTCGCACACTTATAGTTTATACAGAGAAGAAGTGACGAATGCTCATATTTTTTTTAATTATGCGTTAAAATACATTATTTTCAATAAATAACACGTTACACACACTACTGTTCATTACCGTGTATCTAATACACACATGCATAGATATTCTTTTGTTTATGGTCCAAATCTGTCTTTATTATTTTGTGCAGTGCTATCAACACCCAGAAATATTTACTCCTAAAGCTTAAGTTAAAAACCCCTAAAATTGCCACAATTACTAAAAAAAAATCCGCTAAAAATTATAATGAAAATAACCAACGAATGTTCATTAATCATAGACCGGCACACAGTAGTAATATTTTTCTATATTATTACGCGACATTTGTTAAGGCTTATTCAGACCGGCGCGACGCGACAGCGCGACGCGATTCTTGTAGAACAATTTCCATGAAGTTCACATAAAAATTGTTCTACGAGTGTCGCGTCGCGCTGCCGCGTCGCGCCGGTTTGTAGGAGGCTTTAATCATTCACTCTGCATTCTTAGTATCGAGGAACCGTACTAGAAGTCGCTAATACTTTTATTGTAATCAAAAACACAATGAGAAATATAAGATGGCAAAAAATCCCTAAGAATACCTCTAAAAATGGAACGCCCCTAAAAAATCTCAATCCTCTTATTTACCCCTAAATTTGGGAAAACCCCTAAGTTGGTAAGCCTGATTTTGTGTCTATTGGCCACTGACCTCTATAAAATACGCTGGACTGGCTATCCCATACAAAATGACAACTATTTGCTGTGCCGATTCAAAGCGCCCCCAGTGAGAGTTCTAAGAACTAATAAGATTGCAAATGGCCGTTGTTTGTTGTATTAGAGCTAAGCGTCTCTGCGAAATAAAAAGTTTTCTAAAGTATTTACTGTGATTGTGATTTAGATTAAAGTGTTATAATAATGACAGTGATTATAACATAGCTTGTATTGTTCGTCCAACATGAAATCGTGCGTATATTGTAAAACACGATACGAAAAAGGCAGTGGTGTCACTTTTCACAAGTAAGTGTATCTAAATCATAAATACTTATTAGAAAACCGCTTAAAGCAGTGTATTTTTACAATAATAAACGTTTACGTTTATTATTGTAAAAATACACTGCTTCTGTTCGAGTTTACGGGATTTTACGAACATTTTTACTTAACCAATAACTTTTGTTAGGGATGTCAAAATTCATATCGATACTTTCGTAATATTATATTAAGATGTAAAAAAAAAACATGCTTAACAATAATGTTTATCATCTTTGTTAAAATAATAATACGCACATTATTATGATCTGTAATAATAGCAAAACACTTTAAGGTTTATTATTATTAGAGTCAATAACAAATAATTTAACACCTATGATTCATAATTCTCATTAAGTGTTCTATATAATTATAGATATACTATATTATTTTAATTTTTTACCCATACCTACTATAATGTTTCTTTTAATTACAGGTTCCCCTCCGATTACACTCTCAAACTTTGGTTAAAAAATATGAAGGTTGTCAATTGAACTCCAACCATGTATCATTATCTTTGTTCTAAACACTTCACGGATGGATGTTTCATAAAACATCAGTCACGGACTACATTGAAAAAATGCAGTATCCCCACAATATTTCTTGGTGAGTGTACATCCATAGTACCTAAGTAAATACTTTGTCGGTATCCAAGAAATATTATTGATTATCTTAATAAAATAAAACTTTTGTTTTTCTCAGAAACTAATTTGTCCTTGGTACAAACTGAGATGCTTAAAGACGCTGACCAACCAACGAGATACCAATGCCAGAGTGATATTGAAATGAACTTGGATAAATTTAATTTACCTTTAGTACCTGTGCAAGTCGGGTTAACAAATTATGATTGCAAATATATTGAAGTTAATCCAAAAGAAATATTGCCATGTGAAGCCCATGCAGGTAGTTATGTAAAAAAAAAATATCTAAAATACTGAACATGGTTTACTGATGTACTAAGTTGGCGACTAACAGTGGTTAAATACTAATACTAAACAATGTTTAATTTTGTGCCCTTGTGTAATTTTTTTTTTAAATATACGCGTTCATATCGCATGTTCTTTGCGTATCGGAAAACGTAAAGGTGGACCGATGACCTGATGAGAGTCACTAGAATCCGATGTGGCGACGCTTGGGGGAGGCCTATGTCAAACAGTGGACGTCTTTCGGCTGAAATGATGATGATGACATACCTTTCCAAATTATTTTCAATGATATTTTCACTATCTAATCATCCTTCTTTGAATAATATAAGTAATGAAATATAATTTCTTGTTACAGTTCCAAGCACAAGTTACAACACAAGCAACTGTAGTACACCAAAGATATCTAGAACTTTAGCGGAAATCTGTTCTAGTGTAAAATTAGATCACCGCTACGAGAACACCCCAAAATCTTCCAAAATTAAATTGGAAAGGGTCAAAAGAGCCTTGAAAATGTCACAAGCCCGAATTAAAGTATTGTCTCAAAATGTGAAACGTATGAAAATTACCGTGTCTACTTTAAGATCTGTAATTGCTGATTTAAAAAAAAGAAAAGTGGTATGTGATGAATGCTGAAAATATGCGTACTACGAAGAAATACCGCCTTGACGACGATGATCCATCCTCGTTACAAACCGAGTTAGGTGAATTTTTACATATATTTTGGGCAATACCCGACTCTAATATTAATGAGACTTCCAAACAATGCATTGGAAAACTTTTTATTTCGCAGAGACGCTTAGCTCAAATACAACAAACAACGGCCATTTGCAATCTTATTAGTGTCAAAAAAATATTCTTTATTAATAACTGGAGAGAAGGTTAGACATTTTTTGACTCGGCAAATAATATGGGCTCGACAGTAAGTTTTAATTTAATAAAATATGTGATTTCAGAATGCTTTTTTATTTCCCTGTCCCCCTCCCCTGCGGTAATTAAGTTGTTACAAGTTAATTACCGTAATTACAGACCTAATAAAAATTTATTGTGTCTCGTACCACATGGCGACATACGGTATCTGACTAGTAAAAGATAATCCCTTCCTTTAAAGAGTGCACGATAAGACAATTAGAGGTACTTAATTTACTATTTTACAGAATTTTATTATTTATTGATCCGATAGTTAACTTTTATCCGTTAAAGGGCGAATTTCACCAAACTTTTATACCTAGAATAAGTCATATCCAGAGAATACATTTTGAATTTTTGACAGTTCATTCGTACTGAAACTGTCAAACGTCGATTTAATTCCCAGGATAAAAGATATCTGACGTTGCTAAAATCTGCCCTAAGGAGAACAAGGAAGGGGTCAACTTATTATGAATTACAGTCCATAAACAGTACTATATACTGCTATTTCAAGTTATGTTTTATATGTAAAATATCTGTTTATTACGACTATCTATAGTTCATTGGTTTAGTTAGGTACTCAACTAGTGCAGACATGTCTTTTTATTTGTGTTTTAGTAACAAAATATATGCCTATATTACTTGTTTTAAATTAATTATCTATGATTTTAGTAAATCCTAACGTATTTTATGTTATAAAACGTATTCCACGTTTTAAAAACATTACGTTTAGAAGACAACACGAATGTTACATGTTAATAATTATCTAAACCAATTTAATTTATAGAAAATAGTAACAAAAATAGCGTTGGTAATATTTCTATCATTGTAGTCGATATCAGAGAAGTTTTTATCGATAACAAACCATTTGTTGTACATCACTAGTATTAGTTCCATTCCCCCTCACTGCTGCCGTCAGCGCCAAAATGGCGATTTTCAAATAGGCACAATAAATTGATAGCGGTAGCCAGTCCAGCGTATTAGATAGAGGTCAGTGCTATTGGCGATGCAAAGATTCTAACTAGCGCCCCTAGTGTCAAAATTGTGAAGCTGTCTAAGAACGACACTTTGACAGTTTTCGATACAATTTACGTCACGGAAAAAATTATTAACCCAATCTATATCAGATTTATGTGTTTTCTTGCTAGACGAAACAATAATTATGTTGTCAACAGTGGATGTAATTAATGCGTCTGCAGGATACAAGGAGAAGAATTATTTATAAATCCATCCTCAACGTCAATTTTTTCATTCAAGTCCAAGATCTTTCTTTGATACAACTATTTTCCTGCGTCTGATATCAGCCCTATTTTCTCGAGCAATTGATTTTATTTTTTGGGCTAATGGTAGGTACTTGTTTATGAGAGCTTCTTTTAGAAATATTCTAAGACGGTACGACATTAGGAAACAAATTCTGTCTTTTAGAATCTGGAACAATAAACATAATCTCGTTATCTGACGAGAAGCTCGCCTTCATCATTTCAGCCGTAAGACGTCCACTGCTGGACTTAGGCCTCCCCTAATTTGGGGGGCTTTGCCATAATCACCACGCTTGGCAGGCGGGTTGGCGATCGCAGTATGGTGGTAAAATGCATAGAGAACGCTCGCTGCTGCCCATTCTCTAGTAAGTATCTGACGAGAAGCTCACCTTAGCTTATACTAAATAAATAACTTATAAAATACATGTGAATATAATATAAGTACTATAAAATCATTAAAACATAATTATACTTACTGTTTGGAAAATAGTTTGAAGCCTGAAAATGTTCTGCCGGGGTCGCGTGATTGTGTGAAAGAGATACCGTGGCCCTGGCACATGGGCAACTGATGGAACACGGGTGGGTTTTAGTCAGTAAAAGTCTGACACGCCCTCCCGCTCCGCCCAGAGCGGGAGAAGTCATTTGATGATTTCTCATCCTGAAAAAGAAAAAAAGCCTTAAAATGATGAGAACAAACTCTCATTGCTAATGAAATCGGCTTGCCTATTCTTAAAGCAGTCTCCCAATTTTTCTTCATAATTTTGTCTTTTGGAAAAACTTATTCTCGAATCTCCGCAAGTACTACATTGAGGAACGCAACAATATTTCGTATTTCTGCTTTTATTAACAACAGGTTTTTTTATGTCATCGTGATCCATCTGATTATGTCCAAACTTAATCTCAACTCTAAAGCAAAGTGTCGTTCTTAGACTACTTCTAAATTTCGCCGCTAGAGGCGCGCGGATAATCTTTGCATCGCCAATAGTCTTACCGAATGTCAAGTATAACCATAGGTAATAAATTAATTTTATAGATATATAACCTATTTCATTTTTAAATTCTATGATCATATCGAGAATATTTGTCTTTAATATTATTTGTATTAGCGACGATAGGGATTTAGTTTGGATTTATGAAATATTTTTAGTGGTTTTATGGGGAGTATCAAGTATGGCATTAGTAAGTTTCCCATACAAAAGTTAGTGTCGTGTGCAAACTGTAGAGGTTGTATGCCTCACGATTGTACAGGCTGATCATAGATTGTACAGGCTGGTTATAATTATGACATTTTGAACTGTCATAATTAATTAAACATAATAGGGAAAATTTTATAAAAACAGAGCTTTCTGTGATAATTCATTCCATATCCAGCAGTTAAGAAGTATTAAGAAAATAAAGAAGAGAGTCCTGAAGAAGTATTCTTTACTCATTACACCTACGTCCTGGTCTTGGCCATCACTATCCCGCCAGCGAACCCTCTCCACAGTAGTACAGCGTCAACAATTTGTCTATTAGTGTTACTGAATGTCAAATATAACCATATTATTTTTTTATATTTATTATGATATATTTTTTCATTTAATAATGTATATCTATTCAAATGAAGTACGGTCGAATTTCGACCAATGGGCGATCACTAGTTAGTGTAGATGTATGAGTATAACGGAGAGCGATAGTGGGAGACCGATACATGAAAACAGCGCATGAATATCAGTGTCTATATACGACTCAGTTCCATGTCAAGAAAGGAGATGTAACTCTCTTCACACTACTTCTACCTAGTATTAATTATTCAGTTGTTAAACAACCCATCCATTGATTTCAAACAGGAGAGTCTCAATGTCTGTGCTGTTGAACATCTAAATTGGTACAATGTGGAGGGAGAATACATCTTCGTTCTTGGATAGTACCATAACCGCAAAATTCCATCACCGTAAAAACCTGCTTATGTTGATGATACAGAAAGGCATATTTTCTTCTCTTTTTTTTTGATCCGGTGTTTACTCTTGTAAACAAAACTTTGGAAAATTAAGTGTTGCTTCGTTCATAAAAGTAACACAGGCATAACAGTAAGCTTGAATATATTCGTCCCACACGTAACTTAATTCTCTTCACATATCTATAACTTTGTTTATACGTCAGAGTCTAGAAATATGTCGTAAGCTTTTACAGCTCCGACGCTTTCTGCCTCAACCATTACTTTACTAAAGAATAATTTACGGTTTAAGACACTTTATTTCACTTAATAACGATACAATTATTCACTCCTTTAAGAAAACGTAATTATTGAGTTAGGCGACGGTTTCGCTCGCCACGGGATCTGGAGGCAAAAGTCCTGACGCAAATGTGGGAGTGGCGCCAGGAGGCAAAACGCGGGGAAACTCTGCTGCCGTGATAAAACGGCACGGCTCCGGCGGGATCTCATGGCGACATGGCGGATACGATTGTTGCAACCCAGTGCTGGGCACGCCACAAATGCGGCGGTAAGTCCCCTCTTTGCGGAGTGGATAGAGTGGCGTCATAGCATCACCTTCCGTTTTACGCAGGTCCTCACCGGGCATGGGTGCTTCGGGAGGTTCCTGTTCAGCATAAGGCGAGAGGAAACGCCTGGATGTTACCATTGTGTGGATCACCTGGAGGACACGCTGGAACATACGGTGGAGGTCTGCCCTGTACGGGCGGTGTTCGACGCCAGGCCAAGGCCTCACCATAGAATTTTAATAGCGCAGTGGAAGTTATGGTGGGCCCTGGGTCAAGAGTGGCGTAGCGAACTGTCCGCCGTGCGCGGAGCTGATTAGTACAATATAATATTCAAATAACTCACCTGATGGTAGAAGGAAACTGCTTCTGGAGCCTACCTGGATTTATGTATGTAAATGAGTGTATATTGTATTGTGTAGTGACGTTGTAAGTAGGTATTCTCAGGATACAAGGCCGCTCCAAGATGATCTGCTACCGAGACATGCGGTCCCAATCACTATCACATTAACCTCAAACTGTTTCAACCAAAGTTCAAACTAAAACCCGTTCTATTTCGTCAAAGGGGGTTATTTACAATCACACAATTGGGTCACGATAGATTGTTTACAAAAACGACCGATTCTAAGGGATTACTTTCAAAAGATCGCGAGGTCCAAGCGGCGACGATTCTCCCTTTTTCCAAGACAAAACCAAAGTGAGTGTCAAGTGTCAAAGTTAAACTGACAAGTGACAGTTGTCAGTTCGTTACACGCGCGTTCCGTTAGGCGCACAGATTAAAAAGTCAAACGGGACGGAACAGGCGGAGCACCGCCGTGTCCTCGTGGAGACGATCGGCATCGGCGATCTCTCGCGTCCGGCCCTAGTAAGTAAGCCATGGTACAGAGCGAAAGGGCATGGGAAACCGGCAGTCCGTGCGCCCCTAGCCGCCGCAGGAGGGGACGCCCCGGGCGTCGGGAGTCAATTGCGGACTCCCGGCCACCGTAGAAGCGGGCTGGCGTGCGGGGAGCAATGGGTAGCTCGCCGCCCGGTAAGGACCAGGCTCGGGAGTACGCCCGCGCGTTGTGTTCCATTCGCGCAATTCCCTTTAATTGTTGCTGCAAAGATATTGCAGCTAGGGCTTCCAAAATTACGGAAATGTCAATTACGTAACTAATTACGCAACTTTTTTCTCCAATTCCGTAATTACGTAATTTTTCCTATTTTTTTTAAATTGATTATGAATTTTTGTAAATATTGTAGATAGAGTATCTACAATTTTTACAGTTATCTTTTACTATCTCAAATTCAAGGATGTATCAAAATAAACACAATATTTAAACAAAAAAATATTTATTTATATTTATTTATTTTATTTTTAATTTTTAGAAAGCTTACAGACTAATAACATTATAGTAACAAGAATATATAACTAAATTGCTAATAACAAGCCTCCACAGATAGATACAAAAAAAAAAAAAAATTAGTTCCATGACAAAATAATCTAACACTGTACTGTCAAATTATTGATTCATTTAAAGAGGTGGTTAATTTTATTTACTTGTTATGAATTATTCAAGAACTTAGTTAAGTCAAACCATTTTTTATCGTCCCGAATATAATCTTTCTTCTTGAAAATGTGATCTCATAAATGACAAGGCATTTAAAGTTTTGTCACCTAGGGAACTTCTTAGTTTATTACAAAAATATCCGGCGGATGAAAAGGCTCGCTCGGCTTCAACACTTGTAGGCGTTATCGAAAGTAAATAATTATACGCTGCAGTCAAAAAAACTTCGCGACCGCCGCCAGCGCTGTCGTAAATGCACATTTCTACCCTAATAATGGAATGGAGATCTGTGTTTACTGTTGAAATTGTTTTATTTACAGTCACTTTGTTTATTTCTTTGTCTAACTGTTGTGCGATTGTCAACTCCTCGTCATCATCGTCACTGGTAGCAATTGCGTCCGATGCACTCGGTTGTGGTTGTGAATTAGTGCTTTTTTGAGTAGAATTATATTTCAACCGTTCCAAAAGTTCCACTATGTACATTCGTATATCATCCGACGATGGTTTCGTGAAATATTCTGAGGCAGCTGTTTTAAAAAAATCCTCATTGTTATGCAAATATTGCAAAACACCGAATACATTTGTTCGCCTTTCCTTAATTCTCTTTCTAAGAGATTTTGCTAGTTTTCCACTGAGATCGTTTGACTGAAGATTAAGTTTCTCTAGCATGAATCGAAGCGCAGCGTCGGCCGTCAATAAGTTTGAATCACGGCGACATAATGACAAAACTGTAGTTTTTATTACATCCAAGCTGTAATGAATGTCGTGAAGGTCTTGGATCTCTTCGTCTGTAAATTTCGCATTTGATTTCAAATCTAATAACGCCTTAAAAACATGCGTTTTTAAGGCGTTATTAGATTTTAATTTGAGAAATCGGCCTACCATATCTGATAAGCTGTTCCATCGCGTTTTACAGTCTAGTATTAGGTCAATATTTTTACCATGTTCTTCTAAAATGTACTTTTGCAACAAGTCGTTTTTCAAAGGGGAGTTTTTAAACGATTTTATTAGATCTCTTAATTTTTTTATAGTGCCTTTGTATAAAAACTCCGATTCTGGAACTCTGGTCGATTCTACAATAAACGCATCCTCATCTTCTTCAATTTCCTCTTCTTCTTCAGCGCCGGTATTTGAGACATCCTCCTGGACTTCAGGTTCTGGAGATTTTTGTGTTTTATATAACATCCAGGACTGCTAGTTGTATCCCATGAGCCATACACAATTGGTGGTGGCCGTCAAAATTTCTACCCATTTTGACCATAACACTCGCTCCATCTGTTGTGAAAGCAATTATGTCGTCTTCCAGACTTAAACCGAAGTCACTCAAATGTTGCTGTAATAATTGAGTGCCTACTTCAGCTGGCATTGATCCCTGTATCCGTACAAGTCCCAAATTTTTATATTTGGCCATATCTAAGTCTTTATTGTGGATATTTATATTCATATACCTTTTATTACGGGTAGACGTCCACTCATCAAACGTGATAGTAAATCTTTTATTTTCAGACTTCATAATTTTCAATTGATTTTTCAATTTGTTTTTTTGTGTTATCACTCTGTTTTAGAATTATCTGTGTTATAGTCGTAGAAGATTTCGGCACATCGTAGCCAGAGTTTTTAAAAAGATATCTCAGATCTTCTGACGTACAAAATGTGCTCAATGGTATCCCATCCAATGCAGCCATTCTGGCCACTCGAACCTCCATATTTGAAAAATAATCAGTGAGTTTAATTTTCTTTTGTGAAGGTTCATTCGTACGTTTTCGTGTTTGAATTTGACCACTATTAGACGTTGATGTACTCGGGCTTTGCGACTCCTGCTGTTGCGGCATCTCTCCGATATGCTTGGTACGCATGTGAGTGTGTAACGCTCCAGTTGCGCCACCTGGAGTTTTCAATTTTTTTTTGCAATGCTTACATTCAACACTCTGTCCATTATCAGCTCTCAAGAAATGTTCCCAGATAGAGCTTTGTGTGCGTTTGTTCAAAAACTCCTTGTATACAGTCTTATTTGAAGAAGACCTGAAAAAAAATAAAAGGAAGTTAGGTTAAAATGATATTGGTTAAACATAGTTGTCAACTCATTACAAAACAATGTAAACACTTATTATGTAGCCAAACGTTTTTTTCTTCTATAATAGGCGAAAGAGCATGCTTAGTTCATTCATTCCTGATTTAGAGACGAACTATGAGGAATTTCAAATTTTTGATAGGTACCGACCTTTTATGTTTTAATCAGTGTTCTTAATTAATATATATTTGGGAACCTAGATATTCTATAATCTAATCGGAATAAATACACCTTAAGAAAATGTTTGATTTACAAATTATTTTGTATGAACTAAGCATGCTCCACGCCCCATGAGGTTTTTAATGCCCTTTTAATACTAAATAAGACTGATTTAAGTACTTACATCTTTGAAGAGATAATCCACACATTCAAATTTCAAAGTCACCCACGATAAAGATACAACTGCTACAAATTGTTAATATTTGCGCGCATTTACCACCAACTTTTAATTAAGTATCAGATCAAGTGTCAACTGTGCCGAGAGTCTAGCGATGTGAACTGAACAACCGACAATTGAGCAATGAAACTACTTTCTTTTTAGTTAAGAATGTGAGGAGCATAGTAGTTCCCCTAAGTTCCCCGTGGTCGTAGGGACTTTTCGTCAGGGACTCCCCGGCCTTGCCGACTCGCCAAGTTGATATATTTGAACTCTATTCTGTACGTCTTAGAACTATTTTTTGCAAAATAGATATAAAATAAACTACGGGGAATACCCTATTTGTACAGTTTCGATGTAGGTATATAGTATAGTGTTGCCACATTATAAATGTGTACGTATAATGCTTTTTTATTGGTTGACTATTTTGATGGATTGATGATACTAATAATTACGTAAGTACGGAATTGACATCTTCAGTTACGGAATTGAAAATACTTTAAAATGAGTTCGTAATTACGTAATTGCGTAATTACGTAATTACGTAATGGAAGCCCTAATTGCAGCAACAATTAAAGGGGTCAGCTAGGACCGTTGCCTACCAGGGTCGCGAGATTTTTTCGAAAGAGTTACCTTGGGCCTAGCATAAAAACAAATGAAGGAGCACGGGTGGGATTTAGTCAGTAAAAGTCTGACACGCCCTCCTGCTGCGCCCAGAGCGGGAGCCGTCATTTGATAACATCGTGCATCGCACCCAAAAAAATTAAAAAAGGCAACGGTTTCGCTGGGTTACGAACTAGAATTAGTTATAAACGTACAATTTATTTGTTGTAATAGCTTTTTGAAAGTTGGAAGTGATTTCAATTCCTTAAAGTTTAGGTATAGAGTTATAGAGTTGGGTCCCCTCATATACGATAGTCTTTCTACCGTAGTTTGCCCTCGGCGCTCTTAAAATTATATGGTTTTTACTTATTTAAACAGTCTTAACAGCATGATTCCAGTAAATGTTTCAAGAACTTCAAGTAAAACCGGTCCAAATTGCTAGTGTACATTAGCCCATGAATTATAATCACAAAATCCCAAATACTCTAGACTTAACCACTTAAAATCACGAATCTAGTGCAATAAAAATATAGTTAAATCCCAGACGTTTGTAAATTGCAAACGTTGACAAATGACAAGAGACCGAAATATCTTAAGAAAAACTTCGTATTGCAGCGTTTTTATCTTGAGATATCTATGTAGCTGGTGTAATCTGTCATCAGGTCAGGTGTGGGTGCACAGATCATCTATATTGCGTCAAATGAGTCCATGACTATATGTATCTACCTATTTATTACCATGTCACTAGCACTAGCAGTCCTACAATACATATGTATAGATAACCAGTCTTTTGAATATAATTTAGGTTCTATTCCGTTCTACATAAAAAGAATTACCAGTAGAGGTAGTATTAAAGCCAATTATGGAGAGTCAGTCTTTAGGGCGTTACTAGACCTGTGTCAACAACCTGCAGGCGATGCATGCTTTAAAATATAATATGCATGCATTAAAATATATGGTGAGTTTCATATTTCATAGCAACCCAACTCTGGACATAGGCGTCATCAATGTTCCATCATAATTGATATTCAGAAATAGTAGGAATAATAATAATAATAATTTATGTATAGTTTCCACTCTCATAATCAACGACAAAATAAAGCCTATAAAATTTACACCACATCCAGTTCACAGCATGCATTCAGCCGGCCATTTTGAGCGGCAAGCATGGCCGGTGTTGGGAACAATGCGTTGCAGTAAAAATAGCGAGTTAGCCCCAATACACAAGGCCGCATGCGCTTTATTTTAGCTGTAAAGTGACACGCACGAAGAAAAACAAAAAAAATACGGCAGAAAGTTTCTGTTCGAAGTTTAAAAGTCTGGCATGAATTCAAGGATCTGTGTGGTCCTTAAATACTAAAGTACTTAACATTACCATCATCTATGTTCTAAAGGGGAAATTAAGTTATCGGGGAATAATTTTGTGAAAGGCCAATTATTAAGTTATCGGGAAAATAGATGTGATAAAATCTGGAATTAATTTGTTTCATCAACACAGGCATAAGTACACAGCCAAGAATATTGAACTACAGCAAGTTAGCATTTGCGTATGATACGAACTTGGTAGATGGTATTGCCAGCAAAACAACATGAAGAGACTAAAAATAATATCATAAACTTTAAAATTATTGTTTCCATTATTTCTTCGAACCCGCATTATTGGTTATATCAGTCAAACATAGACAAAGCCAATTCGCAACATTTTTACAGCGACGTAAATCAGTTTTAGAACAAAATCGGAGTCGAACAGTCCTAGCCAATACGAAGGTCGAGGTCAAGGGCGCTGGGGATTACGAGTGTCAAGGTCACGTATGAAAAATACAGAGACTTGTGTAACACCCACGTATTTGATCTCCTAAGTAGGGCTTTCATCCCGGGAATCTCGGTCTCGAAAATTTCGAGAGTTTCGACGATTTTTTGATATTTTCGAGACTCGATACTGATGTTTTCGGTCTCGGGAATAACGAGACTTTTGAGACTAAGTCACAAAATAAAAAGTACCTATAAAAAATAAAATAAACTACTAGACCAACATTATTTTTTACTTTGCTCAAATGGCAGCACTGTATTAGTGTTCTGTGGTGGAGATTGAATAACCTTGTTGAAAAACGACACAGATTTTGATATTTCTTTGTGAAATTGCGAAGTTATTAGCTACGATGTGTTCATTAGCAGATAAATTAAAAGGTATATGTATCATAGTTACGTTCTAACGTAACTATGATACATACCTTTTAATTTAAGCTTAAGTTTTCACCTAAATTATAGTCATTATTGACTTGTGATATTTTATATGCATTTTATGTTTTACCTACTTAAGTTTGTTACTCGATTGCATGACAACGCAGAATATTATGCTTTACTATATTTCTTAATTCTTAATTTACTAACTATCGATTTAACATGCTATTTTACACAATATTGTTTTTTGCTAGTTTGAGGTTATATTGTAGTCGAATTCTGAATAGGGCGGTATTCTGGTATTTTATACAATCGTTTTGTGTGTGGTCATGGGCTTTTTTTTTCATTGTTTTAGACAAAAGCATGCTTTATTGCGATGTACCTGCTAAAATGCATGATAAGTCTTCGGTATGGTGCTATTTTTTGCGAGCCAATGATAATGCTTCTGCCAAATGCAAAACATGCCACAAAATATTAAAGACTTTAGGAGGAAATACAAGTGGTCTTCATAAACATCTTAAGAGTACGCATAACATGATATTGTCAAAGCAAGAAGTACGACTTGCTTCATCATCTGATAATATCGCTTGCACAACTTCAACAAGCAAATGCAAGAGTCAAGATGAAACTTATAAACCACCCGAAAAAAAAGCTAAGATGACGGATTTCTTTCAGAGAGTTGACGGAATTGAAGTTAAAGTTTCGAGAATGGCTGCTCTGGATGGAATACCATTTCGAATCTTTATCGAATCTAAAGATTTACGCGAGCTGTTCAAAAAATCTCAATACACACTACCATCATCATGCTACCATATCAAGCATGGTCAAAAAACAGGCCGACTATGTCAAGTCTCTGATAGTAAATGAGATAAAAAAATTGAAAGAGAGCGGAGTTAGATTTAGCTGTACCTTAGACGCGTGGACCTCAACTCAAAACAAGAGGTACATGAATGTAAACATACACTCACCATTTTTTGAAGGTGATAAATACAAAAACTTAGGTCTCGTTAAGATATCTGGTACCATGCCTGCTGCTGTTTGTGTAGATTTGTTAAAAGAACGTTTGTCGGAGTTTGATATTCATTTAGACACTGACGTTATTAGTCTGACTACAGATGGTTGTAGTGTAATGAAAAAAATGGGAAAGTCAGTCAATGCTTATCACCAAAAGTGTCTGGCACATGGTATGCAGTTGGCGATACTAGATGTATTGTATAAAAAAAACAAAAGTCGGTGAAATACAGAATGACTTACCACAGAATATAAAGGATGACGACGAAGAAAATGAGGATGATAATGAAAAAGACGAAAGTGGAAGTTTTAAAATAATTGAGAGCAGCAAGCCGCGAAAAAATTAAGAAATAATTTATGAACATGTGATTAATAAAGTCCGAAAAGTTACAAAGTTGTTCAGAAAATCACCAACGAAACAAACAGTATTAAGGAAATACGTAAAGGAAGAGTTCCACAGAGAACTAAAATTAATAATTGATTGCAAGACGAGATGGTCCAGTTTAGCGGAAATGCTTGAACAATTTCTAAAAATAAAGATATGCGTTCGAAAAGCTCTAATTGATGTAGGATCCGGAATAGAGTTCACTGAATCAGAGTATACTACACTGGAAACAATCTCAAATTCACTTGGTATCATGAAAGTGACCTTAGAAGCACTGTGTAGGCGAGACGCTACTCTTTTAACAGCGGATACTGCCCTCAATTTCTGTCTAAAGAAATTAGACGTACAAAAAAATTCTTTGAACATTAGTCTCGCCAATTCACTGCGTATCCGTATTAAAGAAAATAGACTGATTGAGGCAAGTATTTTACAATACTTGCGCAGTCCTTCTCAGTTTTTTGAAAAGAAGTTGGATGCAAGAGCATTCCAAACGTTAAGCAACGATGAAATGACAGTGTCGTTGAAAGAATTGTACGAAAGGCTAAATAAATCCACAACCACAACTGAAGAAGCAACTGACAATTATCCCGGAAATACCAGTGATTCAAATGATGCGACGATTGCGGAGCTCACAAGTCTAACGACAGGAAAACAGTTGGAATGTGAGCTTAATAATTTGCTTAACCCCCAAGAAGACAAAGTTCAGAATATAACTTCCATGTCTATCCATGACTTGCAAACAACCCTGCACGTGGAAAAAGCTCTCTTTGAAAATGGAGGCGACAGGGGGAAGCCATTGCTTAATATCTATCCCCCCCACTAGCGTAGAAGCAGAGAGAGCTTTTTCTAACGCGGGTTACTTTTGTAATAAAATCAGGTCCTCTCTATCTGAAACTACATTAAACGCCCTTTGTTTTTTACGTGCCCACTATAAAAATGAAAAAAACTCTCTTAAATATTTTTTATTCTATAATTTGAGTATGTTGTTGTATGTTTATTAAAGTATTTGATTGAAATATCTTGTTTTGACTACATAAATGCCTAGCCTACAATTTTGAGAGTTACTTTTGAAATAGTCTCGAAAGTCTCGTTTTTCCCGGGAATTTCGAGACCGCATCGAGTCTTGATTTTTTTTTCCCGGGACTCAAAAATGCAGCGAGACTGAAAGCCCTACTCCTAAGTCTATTTGTGAGGCACTCGTGAGGCGTTGTATGGGTGCCATATTTAGGCTTTTTATCAATAAGCAAAGCCTTTTATGAATTTTGCGAATTTTCAATTTGTGTTTTGAGCAGAATATTAATAATGGCATTGTAGTTTACTCCATTTAACGTATTCATTATTACTGAAATATTTATCAGCGGAATACTTTTAACACTATAATATGTATAAAACAAAAGTTTTCGACAAGTAATCATAACCAAAAGTACCAAAATAACAAAGTGTTCTAATGCTATGTCAACAGATGGCGCTATCACAAATAAGACGTAACACGAAAGTCCTAACTCGCACAAGCAAAGTTTGCATACTCAGGCTGTTTGTTTTAAACACGTTACGTGATTTTAATCCAAATTATATCAAACCCAAGGATGTAGGGTTGTTTTCTATTAATTATTACATTATTTATAGCTGAAAGCGTTTGCATGCGCCGTACATGCACCTGATTACTCGAAATAAGGCCGATATTAGCATATGCGTGTCTACGTGGGTTAAGTCTCAAGTTTGTTCGATTTGTTAGTATTTATAGTTTAACGGTTCTGCAGGGTTGATGTAACTTGTAACGATGGACTTAAGTTGGAAATGCTTTTTGAATTTATGCGGACTTCGGACTACTTTTAAGTCGAACTGGTTTAGGTTGCAGTGCTTTCCAGACTTCTAATATTTCAAAAAGGTAGAGACGTGAAACGTCTTTAGTATTCGTTTCACATTGAGAGATGTGTTGAATAACTAAACATTTTTGATGAGTTTGTTCGGAATCAAAATGGCAAACACACAACTAAGATATTGAACCAAGAACGTCGACAATTCATTGATTATCATCAAAACCTGTTCTTCTATCAGTAATATAAATATTTTAAGCTACGAAGACAAACACTTCACTTATTGTTATCAGCCAGTCGTATATTATTCAGAGGTCCGCAGCAATTTGAGGTTATTACGAGCGCCCACGCAGGTTCTTTATGGTTATTGACTCTACGCGACTCCAGCATTAAGGTTCAGAACCCAAACCTTTTGAATCTTCTTTTTTGAACGAACCATATTTAGAAAATTCAGAATGTTGATTTTGAACTAGATTGACTAAATCTGCATTTCCCAAGTTTATGGTTATTAGGTGTAAGCGAGATATTCCATTCTAAAAAGGAGTATAATATGTTGGGGAAAAAGATTTTTCGTATTTTATATACAAATTCAAGACAGTTTTTACCATTTTGTAAGTAATGAAAAAATCCTATTGCTTAAGAAATTTTGGGACGTCTGAACGAAAAACAGCGACAAGTAGGTTTTGCCAGGGTCGCGAGATTGTTCGAAAGAGATCTCGTGACCCTGGCACATGGGCAACTGAAGGAACACGGGTGGGTTTTAGTCAGTGGAAGTCTGACACGCCCTCCCGCACCGCCCAGAGCGGGGGAAAACATTCGATGATTTCCCATCCAAAAAAAAAAAAGAATGTTTGACAACTCTCTCGTGGTGTCAACGAAACACTATCTAAAAATTCTGAAGAGACCGAAACAGTGGAAATCTGAGCATACAAGGTCAGGGCTATATGGTGAAACAACCAAACCTGTGACCAAACTCTCTCAATTTTGACTGTGTGGCTAAAGATGTGTGGGGTCTGGCGTTATCATGATGAAAGATCGCGCCATTTTAATATTGGTAATAAAATCTGGCTGTTTTCTCTCAATTTTCTTGCTAGAGTCTCATTTGCTGTTGGCAGTAGATGTGATTGAAATGTTTTGATCATAACGTGTAGTGCGATAATACATTATCTATATAGATACTAATATTATAAAGCTGAAGAGTTTGGTTGTTTGTTTGTTTGATTGAACGCGCTAATCTCAGGAACTACTGGTCCGAATTGAAAAATTCTTTTTGTGTTGGGTAGCCTTTTTATCGAGGGAGGCTATCGGCTATATAACATCAAGCTACAACTAAGAGGAGCGGAGCAGGGATGAAAAATGTTACAAAAACGGGGAAAATTTATTCCTTTTGAGAGTTTCCGTTGCGTGCGCTGCGTAAACGGTTAAAGTAACGCAAACATCATGTATGACGGAATTGTTCCTTTTAAAAAGTTCTAAAAAAAAGTCCGCGAGAGCATATGTCTATCTTTTAAAGTTGACTCACTATAACTCAAAAAACTGAAAAGCATAAAATAATAAACCTTAAAATTTTGAGTCGGCGCTGAAAAATCAATGAACAAGGATCACTCAAAGCGCCGACTCAAAATTTTAAGGTTTATTATTTTATGCTTTTCAGTTTTTCGGTGGTTTAATTTTTGTTAAAAAGTTTTTATTTTATGATTTTTTGTGGCTTTAATGTACTAATAATACTTTGGCAAGGTATACCCTATCCAACAATACAAGAATTATCAAAATCGGACTACTCTGTACAAAGTTATGCGTGTTTATACGTTACAATCAGTGAGTGAACAATCAATCATCCCCTGTTTTCCAACCCTTAGGGTTCGATTTTGTTTTACAAATTTATATGGGACCACCTTGGGAGTATACTCTTTCCAATAGAAGAAGAATTGTCACAATCGGACCACTATGTAAAAAGTTATGCGTGGTCATACATAAAAAAAAAATATATATATATACGCGTCGAATTGAGAACCTCCTCCGTTTTTTTCGTCGGTTGAAAAGGAGCGAGCAGCAACGAAAAATGGACGAAAACTAGCAGGCAAATCGATGCGACGGGAAAGTCAGGGGAGCAAAAATTTGAGAAGCTAGTAATAAATATTATTCAAAGTATTAAAGTACTAGAATGTAATACGGAACTATCGTTAAACGAGACAGTTCTGGCAGCAGAACCGTATTAATGATATTATAACCAGCTGCCATCCATAACAGTTTTAATTTTCACAAACATCCTTATATCATCGTCTTAAATTAAGAACGTTATTTTCCATGGCTAATATTGTCTCAGAACAGGAACAGCAACGAAGCTATCAGGTGGTCATATGATCATGATATTATTCATATATTTAGCTGCAATGCACCGTGGTTTCTCTATCGGTGCACAGAAAGCTTTGCTTCGTTTATAACTGACATAATCCCTCTTGGCATAACTATGATGTCCGTTACGACATCTTCGTCAACCGTTGGGTCAACGTCATTTGCGTCGATAACCAAAACAAAAACACTAATAAACCTATCATCATCAATATGTTTTAAGCTTCAGTTTCTGACACAAATTTCGTAACACTGTACTCCAGAATATACGGCCTACTTCTGCCGACCTTCACATTATAAAATATATTAAAAAAAAAACATATATTAACAACGTTTTAATCTTAACTTTTTTGAGTCTAAAATAATGATGGCGTACTCCGACAACTGAACACATTAATCAAGCAAAGAGTAGATAATAATTACTGTTAGAGACGTTTTTATATAAATCGCCGCAAAACCGGCGGCGTTTGCGTCAAGTAATAAATTGCAATTTGGCTTTATACCAAAACATGGTGTAAGTGATGTGTCTAACTCTATTAACGGATTGATAAGAGACGAGTTACTCGATCTAAACTTTTATACCGACAGTAGTTTTCCATGAAGAACTTGGAATAAGAGAGAAACACAGATCAGTGCAAGGCAGAAAAGATCCCCTTCTGTCACCAATAGGCCGATACGGAGAATAGTTACGGAGTACTCATTGATGTATGTATAATTGTACATTCTAATAAGACTTATGTTATACCCAGGTATTTGGTTGAAATCAAAATAACATCGCCAACACTTGAGATTTCGAAATTCGTAACAATATTCTGCACGGTCTGTGTCTGTGTATTTTGTACAACTTAAGCAACATTACTATAGAATGTAGATAGATGTGTTCCCGGTGAACGACTAAAGGTAGCTGGTTCGTAATACTGGGGTCTGGCATGCAGCAATTTCCAGTTTAATAACCGTTTATTAAATTACTTGAGGAATCTACTTCATAGGTACGGACAGGCTTGCTGTTAAAGATCTAATATTTGGCTAACTTGGTTAAAAAATATAATAATAATAAGGTCTTTGAAGGTTACATTCAAAACTGCTATTTGTAAAAAAGAATCCAAAATATCGCTGTTGCGAATTGACGACCTACGACAACTTGCACATAATTATGGCAGGTCATACCATCAACAGACGTGACATAAGTTTAAATTCGATGTATCTCAAGTATTGTAATTGGATACAATATGATGCAATGCACGCATGCTATCGATGTACTGAGACGTGCTGAGAGCTGCCAGATTTCCTACATGCGGAATTTAATGGCCCACAAGATTAATTAGGTTAACCTGAAAAAGTTTAAGAAATGCATGTATGACCACCTAGCAACGGAAACTCAATTATGATATCATAAATACCAAAATGGTATAGCTGCAAGTAATTGGCAACAAAATGCAATTAATGATATAAAAAAAAAACAGGATCTGGTGCCAGCTAGTTCAATAACCCATTCAAATTTGACTTTGATGTTCTTAAGAGTACATCACTGTTGAAACATACAATCGTAGATCCAATAGAAATGAACATTATAAATGGAACACATATCAATAACGTTGCGGAAAAAAAAATTGCTGATGACGTCAATCCACTGGACGAACCCAGTGACGTCAAGGAAGTAATGTGTTTCCATTGATGTTATCGTTTTATCAAGATACGAGAAAACCCGTAGTTAAATTTCTCAAAACCAAAAGCTCAGGGACACGTGGTCGCATAAAGGATTCAGTACAAAGAGAATGACGCGTTATTATATGAAGACGACATCCTCATTATCTGGGACAAGTGGAACTAAGCGACATGAAACGAAGCTGTACGTTGCACCAGGACCACAAAATGCTTTGTTTATTCGCAATCATTAACAAATCTGTCAGTGCCCACGCAGCCGGCACGTGAACAACAAACACAAGACAGCCTCTCAAATAATTGGACAGATCCAATTTTGTACATGTTTTGTAGAAAATAACGTTCTGATATTACCAATCACTTTTCGGCGGAGGATCCATTACGAGAAACAGAGGAAACGAAGTTACGTATTTTGGAGATTGAAATGTTTTTCCCGCCGAAGAAAATTTTCCCAGATGTTCCCAATTATTGGGTAGTACTCGGAATATATTTTTGTGGAAGATCAAAATAATTTTGAACTCAATTATGGTTTCGCAATCACAGCTATGATGAACTCTCCAGAACGGAAAACATAAGTCAGTTAACTAATGAGCTTGTATATTGAAAAGCCCACAACTATAAAGATCGAGATAAAAATGAACTTCCTGTCGAAAAGCTGTAAATTCACGTTTACTTTTACAAGATCATAATATGCCGCAAGCCTATGTCATTGCCAAGGCAACGTTTCCTCTTCTGATATAAAGGCCTTTGTGCACTGACTAGTATCACTAGTATTTACAACAAATGATTAAACGTTACTGCTTTCACCAGATATCCAGTTTTAAATGAAATAAGATACATAATTCAATTAAGGGGGCAGAAATATATGAGCCTAGGTGGTTTCATTAATGCATTAATGATTACATATTTTTTGTATTATCTGCTCCGAAAATTCAAGATGTTGATAAAATATTACTGCAACAATAAAATCGGTTACAAAAGGTTCTTTGAACAAACTGCCTCCGCACACTAGTGGATCAAAGCTTAAAGATATGAATCTGCAAGCCGGGAGAGACATCAAAGGTTTGGCATAATTTCACATTTTATGGGGTTAAGAGACAAATTATCTGATCTATTGTTGACTGTAGATGCTGTGTCTGCGACACGTGAGTTTATTTATATTATGATACAGACATTATATGATGACATAATGGTTAGGTTAGTAGTGGTTAGTAGCCTACGTGAGTTTCACAAACTTCGTGGCAAAAAATAAACATTTAGTTTTGTCGTTCTTGCTAAATTGTAGCAAATGCGTGCTACATAGCTGGATGTGGTAAATAATGTTTCAAAAATGATTTATTATTTGACAAGCACAACTTAGGAAATATCGTTCTTGAAAACCGATGTGAAGCGAACATTTATTTTTTTAACTGTGGGAAATTCTTACTAAAACTTATTGCACAAAAATAATTTTAGTACCTACGCAAGAGTGGCATCCATTTTAAGTTGAAAAATTAGTAGCAAAAATGTTATGAAATACTTTTTTAAGCTCTTCCAATCTAAACCCATTACAAAGACACATGAAACTACAAAAATACTTGAGCCCATAGCAATAAGTTACACAAAGGGGTTGCCTTAGGCTAAACCACTAGGTTTCTGAACAGCTCTCATGTAACAGAGCGGTTAACGAGAAGAGCTAAAAATACCGGTGCGCGACACGACAGCTCGGCCTTCGAGTAAAATTTTATATAAACCGGTATTGTAATTCGATTGAACGAAGAAATTCTGTCAATTTCTTTAATACTTTAAGAAATATCAAGATCCTCCCTCAGGGCATTTTGCAAAGTACAAGATTATCCTTATCGAGTTTTATGATCTCTTCATGCTAAATCCAGTTTTGGATACCCTGAGGTCATCTGAGACCAGTTTTATTTTGTCAGATGTGCAGATATTGATGTAGCATAAAAAATCAAGGACTTCCTTTGTAGGCTGACAAATAGTGCGAACTTTGATAAATTTGTTTTTACCATCAAACAATACGAATGTCAAAATTATAAGGAAAAATGTCTGCAAAAAATACGTAATATCTGCCCGATGCATAAAAAAACATTCAGGAAATCTATCGTAGAACATTAATATAAAAGCTAAGAAACGTACAACTCACGCAAAGCACATGTGAAGGGCTAATAAATTATTGCGAATAAGCGTAATATAAACACAATCGCGAAACGGAGCCGATCTGGAGAGAGCCGATTTGGAAATACCAAATGATTGACGAAGGAGAGAAGATTTCGTAAAAAGGAGATCAATTTGTTTAATAAACAATCAATGACGCAAAGAATCTTAAATGTCGCCAACTCGAAGCTAGTCCGAATTTCAAGGTAACCAAGGATAAAAGAAGCCAATCCTTCCCGGGCACAACTGTCTTTTCGACATCATCCCCGAAATCAGACTTCAAAACCCAAATTCCGCATCCCGGAAGCCTCAAGAACTCAAGACCAATGAACCTGGTCACTTATTACGCAAAGAAACACGTGACGAATCTAAATGCAGAACTTTTAATTCCTGGCGAATGCACAGGCTGAGTTCAGAGACCGGCGACTCGGGAGTCGGGGAGACTGAGTTAAATCCCGTCGTGATAAACACGGGAACTGGCGGGGATCCAACGGGAATCGAACCGCACCCACTGGGGAACGCGCCCACAATAAACGCTGGTCTATTGTTTTTATACATCTTAATGGAATTGGGAAGTTTAGATTAATTTGAAATTTGGTATCCGTGGTATAGCTATATTTGGAATACTATTGTATGGATAGAAAGATATGATAGAAGTGGCTAATCACTTTCTGATAGAAAACGAATAGCCACAGACAGCAAAGTATTTTAACCCAAGGGAGATTTTAGTTACGTACTAGTAGTATGTCATTCTTTTTGTCAAGCATATTAATTAAAAGAAGGACCAACAAATTCGAATAATAAGTTTTTACAACATCAAAACACATGGTAACAAAATGCGCATAGTGTTAGTGAACTTGATTGCTAATTTTGGACATCCGGAGAAAAATCTGATAAATATAGTCCGCGTTTCTTTAGGATATTTTATATAGAATAGAATAGAATAGAACATATTTATTTCAGACCGGAGTCCATAGGGTTAGTAACAATTTTTCTTAACGTCTAGTGTTAGTAGGTTACAGACAGAAACAAATATACAATTATAATTCAGCATGGAGCCGCATCCATCTCTGCAGCATCGGGGAATCCCACCGATCTGCGAATACACTGAGAATACTGTTGGTGCTGCCGCGAACACGAGTCATCAGGGATGCACACCTATTTCTAATAATGGCGGCAAAACCATCAATATTATTATCTGCAAACATCCCCGACGCACACTACGCCACGGCAGCCACAGCAGCACTCTCAGTGCATTGTTATATTGAACGCGTAGGTCGCTGTATGTCCGCTGAGTGAAGTTGACCCACAGGCTGCACGTGTAGAAACACTGACAGTAAGCTTTGACCAGCGTTACTTTCACTGGTTTCGTACAACGTGCAAACCTGCGGGCCAGCATGTTACAACGGACAGCCAACGACCTACGTTCCCTTTCAATGTCACCCAGTGGCCCAAATATTTAAACTTGTCCACCCTTCGCAGTGGTTCTCCACAAAGTGCAACAGTTGGAATACTCGCATATGTCACACTGCCTGCTTTAAAAACCATTAGTTCGCTCTTTGTGACGTTATATTTGAGCCCATGATTCACCGCATAATTTTCGCATATAGCGATCAGTTGCCTTAGAGCACCGATCGATGGGCTCAGCAGCACCATATCGTCAGCATAACTAATATTGTTAATGCGCACCACGTCCACATGACATCCGACATTGTTGCTGCTGAGCTCAAGGATCAACTGGTTCATGTATAGTTTGAAGGGCCGGGGTGAGCTGAGCCCCCCTTGCCTCACCCCGCACTCCAACCGATACACGTCCGAGTGCGACCCATTCCACTTCACGCTATTGCGTTGACTGCTATACCAGTACTTAAATATTGAGAGTATTTAAGCTTTTATATAGCTGTTCACAAATATTTTTCCGGTACAAAGTTGAATCTGCTGTATTTTTAAAACAACTCTTGATATTCGACGAAAAAATTGGATGTTTTAAGTAAATACACTTGACATTTTGTTTACAGGGAAACTGTTTTTTTTTGAGAACACTGAACCTGAAAAGGCATGAAGTCATTTTTATTTCGGGAAAATAAATCCGAGGTAGGTACCGATTTTCTTGGAAAATTGAATAAATTTAATATGTATCTCAAGTTTCAATAACATCTAATGTAAGTATTTAGCAAAATCGACATGTGCCAATAGCGGCACAGTGAGATGCGCGTACGCACTATTTAAAGCGGATATAGGACAAGTCAGTGGGGCGGCCGAGTCCAGGCTAGTGCCAAATATTGGCCAGGTGGCAACCGCACACGGTTACTGACTATTTTAGATCTTACTACAGAATTTGGGCGCAGACTTAGTTTTATAACGAAATTATATGAATGGGTCAATAATAGCTCTTTATTTTGGGGTTTGTGTGCTCTATTTTAAATCCCTTTTATTTATATGGTTTGCTTTCGATTTCACTTCTATCTTCATGCCTAATCTATCATTATTTATGCACAAATTCGAACTTTTTGTCACCTGCAGTCTGAATGAAGTGAAATTTAATTGTTCCTCTGCATTCATAAGTCAATTCTTGCCTAGTCTAAAGCTATGTCTGACCTAGTTTTATTGTTAGCAAATATAGGACATCGCTGGTACTAACTGTGCTAGTATTTGGAACACACGGATGTTTAACTTACGCTCACAAATAACGTTTGTAGTTAAAATACATGAAGCTTTTAACTTTGTCATGCGGAATGACCCAATCTGGTTTAATGAGGCCAAAAATCCTTGACTCGAGTAAGATAACTCAGCAGGGTTATCAAAAAATAACGGCTATTGTTTTACGGTTAAGACTATTGCTACTAACCCATTGGATCTTTGCTATCTGAATAAATTAATTAACATTTTAAGAGTAGTTCTAGGTTTCGAAATGAAATGTTTATTCCTGTAAGTAGTAACAATGTCAACATTATTCGCTCACACGCTTAGCATAATAGTTAGTTGCCTGGTGGTACATTGGAGCAACTTAACGAGTTCCAAGCCTTTTTGTCATCTAAGTAATCTTTAACTTTATAGAGACCTTGTTGATAAGCTTAGTTCTTTACAAGGCTTGGAAACGATACCTTTTTTGTGTGGATGGGAAGTCATAAAATGACGTCTCCCGCTCTGGGTGGAGCGGCAGGGCGTGTCAAACTTTTACTGACTAAAACCCACCGGTGTTCCTTCAGTTGCCCATATACCAGGGCCACGGTACCTCTTTCGAACTAATCTCGCGACCCTCGTAGGGGAAACAACACCTTCATCCGTTTTAATTTTTTGATAACTCTGCTCTGTAGAAGAGTAGATATAGGTATTTTTCCAATTTTTAATCAATTGCAATCAGTCGCCAGACTTTTATCAGCTGTGTTGTGTGAATGGGAATAGGATTTTTAATGAGCAGCAGGCCGGTGCCTTTATGTTAATTCAGAGTATATGATTTCGTTTTAGTTTTCAAAATATTGTTTTGTACCCTACTCCTCAAATTCGAATACCGTATGTGTATATGGGTTATGTCCATATTGATTAAAAAATTACACGAAAATCTGATGTTAAGATACGAAGGAGATATTAAGTTTTAATCATAATTACCAGGATTGCGCCTGGCTCTAATAATGAAAACTTAATATCTTCTACAACTAATTAGCCAATTACGCAAAAAAATGCGCTAAATCGACGTGAATTAGCTCCAGCCACGAGACACCTTAACAACTCTATCAGTTAGTACCTGAACGTGAACGCCACAGATAATTAGACACAATATCGTGCGGTTAGCAGTTCCGACACGCTGATTCACTTCAAACACTTAATTCCACGCTAATTTGGCAATTTTCTGGTAAAAAAACAATATATTTTACTAAAAATGAATTGCAACATGTACAAAATCTTTTATTGTTTTTGATGATGGAGAATTGGAAGATTTCAAGCGGAAACCGCTCTTTGTTTATTGGTATCAGTACCTTCAACAGCCGCATCCGGTCAAATTAGAAGCATCTAAGCGCAATCCACTTGACTCTGGATAATGATAGATTTTCCATTCAGTAGCTGGCTCAGTGGATGACTCAAACGCTTTGTACCTAAACAAACGATCGCAGAAACCATTCTACCCGACCCTGCAAGAATATTAGTTCGTTAGAAGCAACCAAGAAGATTATAACAAAAGAATGGAAGCCGCAGTCTGTACGTAACGTGAGAGGTATCTTATGACATCCTCGGGATCAATATAGGGTGGTATTCATAGTCGACACGTGTGTGTTTAGGTGGATAACGTAAAGTTTCACAGACGTCTCGGTAAATAGAAGAAAAATGTATTAAGCTTTTTTCTCTCTTTTATTTTCCGGTGCAGGGTAGTTCAGGATGATCTCTTAGTTTTTTATTTCTTGTGCAGGAATAACTTGTTTAGTACTGAATAAGTTTTGTCGCTTAGGTCTATATTTCATCTGTGGTGTCCAGTCACAGTCAGACATCAGACAAGGAACTATTCTTAATGCATTGCCTTGAAAAGAAAGATTTAATAAACCTCCAATCATCGATATGCCCGTTAGATTCTAAACCTGAATCAGGATGGACACCGGTGAAAAATGTGCAACGCCACTAAATTGTCATAATGGTATCGACGTACATACAACCAGTGCATGATTCTGAAAACTCCTGCATCGAAATTGTGCGTTGGTTATTTTTTTAATTAGCTCTCTCTATATATTTTGACCGCGTTAGTATTGCATTTTTCTTTGTAACAGCTTATTTTTATAACTGACGAGTTGTCCAGTCCATGTGTTGCATTTATGGTTTCAGTGACGTCCTAACCCTGTATGTGAACGAAGAAGCTGATGAACTGCAAGCGAAATATGGATTATATGTGCACCAGTATAAATGTCGTACTAGCAAATGATGCTATTCCCCTCAACAGCACAAACTTCGAACGCTCGTAGCAGTTAAACGACGTCCCAGGTCCCAGGTGCAGCCACGTGGATAAAGTTACAAGTGTGGTTTATGTGCTACAATGATGCATAAACAGCTTCTGAAGTTATGGCCTCAATTCACCTGTACGTTTTTGGCATACGTCGGTATAATGAGAGACTTGAGTAAAGACTGTTAAACAAATAACATTTGGATGAGAATACGACTTGTGTTAGCTGTGTGGTGAGTGTGATTACTTAAACATTTGGAAAATTAGTTTTAGAATGAGTGTATACATATATTTTATTGATCCTATAAAAACGTACTGATCTTCTAATGATGTACGCGTCTATTAAATGCCCCACTGCAGGCCAAAAGTGTCCCTGCTCCCTTTCCACTTTTCTCTGCTTAAAGCTGCTAAGGATCAGTTGTTGTTGAGGGAGTCGAGCTCATCCCGCCATCTCCTTCTGGGCCAACCAGGTTGTAGCTTGCCATTAAGAGGAAGGGATTGGTTCGTAAGTTTGGCCCATAGATCGTCTGGCATGCGGCAGATGTGAAAACAACTTTGAACGTCTTATGGTGGATGCCTTTTTTTAAATAAATGAGCCTATTTTTACAAATTATATATTGACTTGATCCGTTGGTATGTGTTTCAAGTTAATATCATTTTCATCCATTTTTAACTGTTTCGCCTTTTCACCATGCATTGGTCGTACTAACTGAAGGACCTCGACCAGGTAACGTTAGATTTGCGAACAAACACGCGCGATTCACGCGAGCTACGGATCAATGAAATACATCATGTCAGCAGAACGTGATCACAAAATGTTTTTTTTACTTTAGAAACCTAATTCGCAGAAAGACATGATTTTTCAAGTATCGTAGTATTGCTCATTTGTTTAAGCTTTGGGTTCTGACTCTGAACAACTGTGGAATGTCTTCATGTGGGTGGTTAAAAGTGAAAACTCTTCCTCCTGAAACTGCGTTCAAAAGGTCAGTGTCCCAATTTCGTTAGTCTGACTATTTCGACTTAAGGTCAAGAGCCATTTGATTGACAGGCTGGTTTTTCTATCAGAGTTTTCATTCATATAATTTTCTTCTTCTTTAATATTTAAATATATGAAAAGTGCGTCATTTCCTAACAGAATTGGTGTCGCGTCAACATTAAGATAGCGGATAGGATAATAAATAGAACATTATTGAGGCAACTTCCTCGGGTAAACTGCTACATTTCCACTAGGGAAGCGACCCTGCCGAGTGCGGATACGGACCGACTCGCGGATACAGATACGAGAGTTGCGGCGGCAAGCGATTACGATGTTTGTGAACTGTAAATGTTACGGGGAATTTCAAAGCTCTTTTAATAAACACTTTTCCTTATTATGCGGCGTACACAATATTTAGGTATGGGTATTGCATAGTTCTTACTCTACTGTGTTTCTGCAATTCGGTATAGTACTCTAGTACTGGCAAATTGTTTTCACAACGCACCCAGATGCACAGCAAAGCTCGTAGCAGTGACGTTTAAAACAAATCGCCGTAGTGATTTATAGTGACAGGTTGTTAGGCTATCCACAATAACCTAGTTCCCACAGCGGAGTCGTGAAACTTGCTCGGGATAACAAACACCAGATACACAGTCTTACTTCCAGAACAGTGTTGAAAATAAGAGCAATATAAAACTAAACATTATTGTGAACAAGAATAAGACGCAAAAACTCAGTCGTGATGTTGCAAAAACATTGTTATGATAACACGGTAACCTAAAAGACCTTTATGGCAGCAGATAGTTCTATAAGAAATCTGCATATTGGTATTTTTAAAACACATTCTTTGTTTAAAACTTGCGGCTTAATGTACTAACAGCGGAATAGTTATGTCCCATTCCAAAAACGAATTCTGAATTCAAACTTGCGGATATCTAGCTGTTTACAAGTGTGGTAACAGCACTAGTTTCGTCTAAATCGTAAATATTAAAATTAATATCTTAGTGGAGTGACGCGCTATTTGATTTAGCTTTTACGACAATTCGGGATCAGACGCTAGGCAAATGTCAGACTTATTTAAAGTCTGTATGTCTGGACGCCTGTCATCTACAGCCTGTTAACATGTGGCCTGGCTATAGTTAGGCAATAAATATATTTTAATTAAATGATCCGTATCAGAGGCTGTCACGTAAATCTCTAGTTGTATGCAAATGTTCATGAATATTTTAAACATTCACAGACCTTGTGGTTTAATTTAAAGGTTTCCGAATGAATTGATCCGTCAGTCTTCTTTTAATTTATTAAGTTATCAAAACTAATTCCATCTCGCACTATTTTCTTTGAAAGACAGACGTAAAAGTTCGCACAGAACCTAATGTAATTTAAAAGAGGATAGTTCGAAGCACATTAAGCTCATGGCAAAGCGTAAGCTCGCTCCTAGAACTTCATTATGCAAAAAAAGGTAAAACTAAACGACGCTTAAATTACAGCTCATAAAAAGTAGACTAAAAAATATTTAGTCAAAGGTACGCTTTGGCTGTGTTCATTCGTAACTTGACCACCCGACAAGGCAGACAGAGGGTAATGTAGCGTTTGTAAAAAATATTAAACACGATTGTTTACTAACAACTTAAATAAAAGCTTGTAAAGCTAAATATCCTAATCTTAGTCTTTTAGCGAGATATTTCTAAGCTCAGTTAATTTGATGAAATGGTGTCTTTTGCGTTTTGAATTATGTAGTTACGACTTACAACTAAAAGGACCAAGGAGTCAGAGTGCTTTAGTAAAAAGGTTGGATTGGTACGTTGTAGCTATACAAATGATTCTCATCCATAACGAATTCAACAACTGTCAAAATTGATGCTGATGTTATTGGGGCTTGGGATTTCAGTGTGCTGTTGTGGAAAGCTAGTAACTTGTAGGAAACGATTTCAAAAACTATCAAAATTAATGCTGATATGATTGCTTCTACTTTATACCAACCGATCAAAATTTTCAACACTGCACCATTCAGCAAAAGTTCAGCGAAAATGTTAACACCCAGAAGATATAACAAAGTCAGTATGGTGGGTAAACCTCTAACGAATAGCATACTGAAGGATTTGTTTTCTATTTTGATGGATTTTTTTTCTAGTTAGCTTGAATGCTCTAGGTCGCCTAGTCTAGTGTTTTTCAGATTAAGTAGCTCTCCGCTCTCAATATTCCCACCTCACTGTCTGACACAATTATGTCAAAGCGTACTTGTCACAGAATTCGGGCAAACTCCACTATTTATAGGACAGTATGATTTATTAACGAAACATCCAGGATCCAGATAGCTGTTAGGTAATGTTTGACTTTGTTTTATACCTTAGTTACAAAAAAATCTCGATACAATATTAGTTGCAGCCAGCACTTCAGAAGCTCTGATAAAACGATAATATTAAAAGCAGCTAGAGATAAAACATTTTTATCTGGATCACGAAAATTTTGTTTCAGTCGGGAAAACCCATGTTATCAAAGAGGAAAACCATTACAATAAAGGGCGGGAAACAAATATAGTTGAAATGGGCAATCACAACGAACATCCCTCACATAAGGAAAACTAACAAAGAGACTACGACCGGCCATTACTCTCCCGGTATATGCGGGCAAAATAAACACGAAAATATCTTTTAGTTTTTCGAAATCACAACAGAATGGGTATTAGTCGCACACACGTTAGTAACACACGCACCTTGCGCTGTGCCGGCGTTTTCATACTTCGATTTGAGCTTAGCGGCAGTCGCACGCGCATCCGACCTGACGGTGTCGGTCGCTGAAGAGGTGGTGGTGGTGGTGGTTCTGAACGACAGGGTTGTAGAGAACGATGACGAGAAGGAGGACCCAAGCCCAAGGCCGAGGGTGGTACGGTAGCGACGTCTGTACATAGTGGTGGCGATGTGAACGCAGCGGTAGTCCGAACGCGACTGAACGACGAAAGCGCGTGCGCCCCAACCCGGAAAAGCGGCCGCGATTTATTATAGTACGAGAAAGTCGCTCCCAGACGCGTAGACGCACGGGAGTTAATAGTGCTGTTGCTGTCACGTCGTGGGGTAGGCAGAAATAGCGCGGTGATAGCTCAATAATATGACAAGTGATGCCCCTGTCTGTAGCAGTGTTCATTATGGCTGAGGTGAACAAACTATTTGAATAGTTTTGCGCCAAACATGCCAAAAATATCTCGCGTCATGACGCCGAGATACCCCCGCGTGGATTTTTATCGACATTGCATTTAAATCTCGATCCTGAACGTAAATGTTCCGCTTCTGCGCCATTTAAGATATTTACTGCAAAGGGATTTTGACTAAACTTAAAAGGGCCCATGGCAAATGTGGATAATGGGCGACACCAACTAAATTAGAATACTTTTACCTTACAAAACAAGTAAATATTATCCTTATTTGGTTAGTAATTTTGCCAAATGGGATTTACATGACACTTATCTCTTTATATAAAGTGTTCTAAATAATTTAACTTTTGATCAGTGATAATGAATGACACACAACAGTTTTTCAGCCTTTAATATTTGTTATGATTTAGCTAAATGAATCATGATAGTAAAATAAGAAAAAAAAGTGCAAGTCATCACTCAGTAGACACCTATACTAGGTATTAAGTAGAGGTTTTAGTGCAGTCCTTATGTTAAGAGATTTCAAATGTTGCATAAAAAAAATGGAAGACCCCTTACAAAACTTCATTTATTAATTGCGCAATATAGAATTGTACACACAGTTGCGTTCAGGCTGTGACTAGGATAAACTTATGATTATGAACACATGACCCGGTTAGTGTACCTCACGCTTTTATATCTTAAATATATAAAAATGAATCCCTATTTCCCTTAGTCACGCCATGACGCGCGAACGGCTGGACCGACTTCACTTTGTTTTTGTTGTGTTTGTTATTGTCAGGAGAAGGTTCTTATGAAAGAAAATTTAAAAAAAAAATCGGAAAATTAGAAAATTTAAGAACACTTAGTTATTTAAGAATACCTACTTGGGCAAATATTTTTGAATTTGACTAAATTCTTGAAGAAGGCTATAAGCTAATAAAAATCACGCTATGGCCGTTAGGAAAATATAAAGTAAGAAAGAACGCTAAGCTAAGTGATAGCGCGGGAAGACAATGGGATGCGATTAGGTGGGTCGGGGGAACAAGAAACTTCACGCGGACGAAGTCGCGGGCAGTAGGTAGTTATTTATAAATATATAAATATTCATGTGACGTGCATGGGAAGGGCGCGCGTTGCGGGGGACTGTCTTCTGTAATTTTCACTTTAGAAAAGTGCTTATCCTCAGCCTTATTTGAATAAATTACTTTTCAATTATTTTGATTGTTAATATTATTCATATTATTCATATATTATTTATTGAAAAAGGAACTTATTAAAAAAAAAACTTAAATTAAGTCATTTAATTGCATTTAAAAAATATCCATGGCAATTAACACACAAAGATTAAATACAGAATATTTTAATGACAATAAAATATTTTTAACATTTCTTCACCAAAACAAAGTCAAATGATAAAAGCCATATACAATGAGCTCACTAATTTAATATTCCATTCAAGCCTATTAGGTAGCGATTCTTTAAGAGATGCTTCATTAACCACTGACAATACTTTATTATGTCTTATGGATTCCAAGGTTAATTTTAACAAGAAACAAAAGTGAGACACATTCAAGTAATCTATGCTTAATACAATAATAATAATAATATCTTAGAATAGAATAGAATAGAATATTATTTATTTGCTCAGAATGTAGGTATTTACAATAAGGTGATTACATTATGTGATTTAAGGAATCCTTGTACAGACGCCACCAGGTCAAGCTACCCGAAACTGTCAATTTTTCCCAATGAACCTTGAACCTAATGCTCTAGAAATAAAGTCGAAAATCTATCAAAGAAATCTGACAGATTGTAGTAGCTTGATGTGTTGGCGTCTGTACATTCTACCACTTTGGCATGCAAATATTAACAACCAACACACTGTTATCTGATCCCAAACTAGGCAGAGCCTGTACTACCAGACAACTGATAAATAATAGGTCTTTACCTATGAAAATGCCGTTTTGTATGAAAAAAATTAAACGAATTTTTTTCATGTATTTTTTATTTGTATTAATCGAAATAATCACCCATGCAATCAATGCATCTTTGCCAACGCAGTGGCAGTTTATTGATGCCCTTCTTAAAAAAATCAGCTGGACGGGAGGCAACAAATTCTTCAAAGGCATTTTGTACTGCCTCTCGGGTATTGAATTTTTTTCCCGCCAAGAAGTTATCCAAATTCTGGAAAAAGTAGTAGTCTGTAGGCGCAAGGTCTGGTGAGTAGGGCGGATGACGGAGAGCTTCCAACACCAGTTCTTGCAACTTGGAGACCGTCTGCTGTGCAGTATGAGGTCGCGCGTTGTCGTGCAGGAGCAGCGGAAACGAGCGATTGACCAATGCTGGTTGGAGATGTGCCAGCTTCTCCATCATTGAGTTCAGTTCTTCACAGTACACATCTGCAGTAATGCTCACCCCATTTGGTAAGAAGCTGTGATGAATCACACCGGCGCTAGACCACCAAACAGTGACCATCACTTTTCTAGGAGTAGTAGTGATTCGCGGATTCTGGCGCAAGCGCCAGAGCCCTGGCTTGCACCAGGGCCCGCGAATCTGTAGCACCCATCGTAAAAAAAAAAAAAAAAAAAGGTTTTGGTGTGCTCTGATCTCAAATCTGCGGTCCATTTTAGCGTAGGATGCGTGGTTCTGGAGTTATGCAAATCAATTAACTGTTATCTCATTGATTTCCGGTGGTCCTGCACCCTCATTAGCATTCCTTTGTTCGCCTAATCCTTTTATCTATTATACTTCGAACACCTCATTACGTTGCGCCAGAACCCACGAATCTGTTGCCCTACGGTTGATTTGGCGTTCTTATCTATTACTCATTGTATGTCTGCTTTTCTATGTCATCAATAAAACACATTCATTTTTATTTCAATATTTTATTACTTTTTTCTACAAAATATGAGCGGAAGATCTCATCCACAAAAATATCATTGTGCAGTGTGTTCCCTGTAAATATGTTCGTAAAACTATGCATTGAACATCCCTGAAACTTAAATAGCAAATACATTAAGCAATATTCACCACAAACTGAAGTCCAATCATTCTGAATCCTATCAACATTCCAGTCCCATCTCTTACAATTCCTTTTCAAAAACTGGAGATGATATCGCTCAGGTGTTCGTCCATATGAATCAAAATATTGACCGATACCATTCGTATCGATATGTACAGCTACCCAGTGTGAACCTGGTTTATCATCCGCATCCAAATTGCATATTATATACGTTGGTACATGTGTATACATAGGTAGTCTATTAGCAGCATAAACATTATTTTCTAGACTGGGATGAATCTTTTTCATATGTTTTTGTAATTCTAGTGTATCCATGATATTACTGTTATTAGCAGATTATTACAGTACCAATCTATTCAATGGTTGTCATAGGAATGTTCAATTATAGTGATTTGTAAATATTAAATCGCATTCTTTGTGGGAGTCACAAAGCTTAGGATTATCATTTTGCTGCAGCTAATTTAAAGTTTGTTATATGGGTCTGATTATATTAAATAAAACACTCTTGAGTACATAGACATTTTTAATTAACTGTTCAACACAATAATTATTAAGGGCCCGGCGACGGTCAATCTGTCCATACAAACGTAATACCAAAATCATTTGCAATTTAAGCATATTTCCACCATTTTAAGATGATATTCGGCTTTAGACAGTATTTATCTAGGTTATGGTGACGTTTTTTTAAAAAAAAACTGAGCTAAAATGAAGTTTGAGCGAATTGCATTTCGCACATTTTTACAACGTGAATGACATGTTTTCTTTTTGTTTTTTCTGCATTAAAAACAACAATATCTGTAATAATATTATATCCATAACACAGCTTATATTACCAAGATACAAAATAACGAAAACCAATTTAAAATTCATTAAGTTTTCATTCATCATTTTTGGTATTACGGAACACAGCCAAATTATCATAAATTTTCAATAGCTAATAGTGCTATCGCGTCTCACAAAAATGTCAATGTGTGCACGGTCGTGCGGCTCGCAGTACGTGTGTATGTGTAGCGCTCGGACATGCATTCACACTAGCGCAACTAGTATTTTGGGCGTACTTTTATTTGTTTATTCAATTGTATTGTGATATTTCTGACATTATTATTGACCTATGCTATGGAACTTGGATTTTGATTTTTCTTCTGATTTGGTATCGAGTACAGAGACTGAATGACTGATGAGAATGTAGAATTCTGACGAACTTTGTTTTTTTTTTTTTTGTTGGATGGAAAATCATCAAATGACTTTTCCCGTTCTGGGCGGAGCGGGAGGGCGTGTCAGACTTTTACCGACTAAAACCCACCCATATTCCATCAGTTGCCCATATGCCAGGGCCACAGTAACTCTTTCGAACGAATCTCGCGACCCTGGCAGGAACTTTGCTTTGTTTACGGACCTAGATTTAGGCGGGTTGCAGACTAAGAGCTAAGCTAAGTTAGTTTTGCTTAGCTCGCATAGCTGACGCAGTTTTCCATACATATCGCAGAGTTTGCGGTCTGCACACAAGTATGGAAAACTGCATCAGCTATGCGAGTTAAGCTAAACTAACTTATCTTAGCTCTTGGTCTGCAACCCGCCTTATTGTTTACGATTCGGTTTGGCTGCCAACATGGACTCCGAACGTTGGGATGTGTCTCACAGTAAGTACCTATTAGCCAATGATATATTATAAGTTATCTGCCTAATATTTTCTTGGCTACTAATTGTTTACACATATTTAAACTCAGCCCAATGAAATAAACATTATTTATTTCGTGGGTCGAGGTTAATAGTAGCAAGTACCTAACTAAGTATATTTTGTATAAGTTAGTATTTACCTACCTATCTAGGTATAGGTTAATTATGTTATGACTACGTTAATGTAATACGTTAATTATGTTATGACATAACACACGTTCCCACGGACGTAATAAAATCGCGGTTGGTTATTTTCGTGCACTGGGTCTTCAAAGTACTGCTCAGCTCCAAGAGGTGAAAATCCAACTGGGCTTCGACGTGCTGAGACTCACCCGCGCTGTAGGGGTCTACTAGGACCGATGCCTGCCGGGGTCGCGTGATTGTTCGAAAGAGATACCGTGACCCTGGCACATGGGCAACTGATGGAACACGGGTGGGTTTTAGTCAGTAAAAGTCTGACACTCCCTCCCGCTCCGCCCAGAGCGGGAGAAGTCATTTGATGATTTCCGATACTGAAAAAAAAAAAAAAAACAAAGACTCACCCGCGCTGCACTCTGTTGTATTCTCAATGCTCGGTTCAACACCGACAGTTGAAAATGCGATCTTATTACGTCCGTGGGAACGTGAGTTTCACCATAATTAACGTAGTTTTAATTATTTCTGGGATAAACAATTGCCAGTATAGAAAATAACAGAAATCGATTCTGTACACGATTCTGAACAATTTATTATCATAATGTTCATTTATTGTGTTACACACACTATTTAAACCTACTTCTACTATCCTTCACCAGTTTTTATTTATTTGTTGGTATATTGGCATAGCTAGCTGTCATATGGCAAATACATAATCAGTCTATAACGTTCCCTGCTGGGATCCAAGCCTCCTTTCTGAGAGGGAATGGGCCGTAATCTACCACGCGGGCCCAGTGCGGATTGGTAGATGTCTGATGTCTTCGATATTTTAATTCTAAGACATGCCGGTTTCCTCACGATGTTTTTCTTTACCGGTGCGAGAGCAATTTTGATGAAATTATTTATACAAAGTAAAGCGCGTCCCTGGGTTCGAACCCACTACCTATAACTCGTAAGTCGGGGCCATTACCACTGGGCCACCACTGCTCTTGCAGATATGGTAAATAATGTATTGTAATATTCTGTGCCTCATAATTATTGTAAAGAATCAAGTTTATGTAACTAAACAGACAGCTGTGCTGCTGGGGAATTTGTTGCGCCGCTTCTTCTCAGATAAAGCACTAGGTATTGGTGACGGGCGGGCGGTTTGTTGTTTTCACGTTCGGAAAGTGCTGATTCTTGGGCACGCCACAATTGCGGCGGTAAGTCCCCTCTTTGAGGAGTGGATAGAGAGGCGTCACGGCGTCCTCACCTTCCGCCTGACGCAGGTTCTCACCGGGCATGGGTGCTTCGGTGGGTTCCTGTTCAGGATAAAGCGGGAGGATACGTCCGGGTGTTTCCATTGCGAGAATCGTCTGGAGGACACGGCGGAGCATACGGTGGAGGTGTGCCCTGCCTGGGCGGAGCACCGCCGTGTCCTCGTGAAGGCGATCGGCGGCGGCGACCTCTCGCGTCCGGCCCTGGTGCGAGCCATGGTACGGAGCGAGAGGGAATGGGAAGCCGTCACCTCCTTCTGCGAAGCAGTAATGCTCGCGAAGGAGGAGGCGGGGCGCGTGAGGGAGTGGCAGTCTCTGCGCCCTCACGTCCCTAGCCGCCGCAGGAGGAGACGCCCCGGGCGTCGGGAGTCTATAGCGGACTCCCGGCCACGACACGCCCCGGGCATCGGGAGTCCATAGCCGACTCCCGTGCACCATAGGCGCGAGCTTGCGGGTGGCGAGCAATGGGTAGCTCGCCGCCCGGTAAGGACCAGGCTCGGGTCGACGGCGCGTAGTGTTCCACGCGCGCCTAAAACAGATGTCAGCAGCAGTGTAGGGGTCTACTAGGACCGATGCCTGCCGGGGTCGCGTGATTGTTCGAAAGAGATACCGTGACCCTGGCGCATGGGCAACTAATGGAAAACGGGTGGGTCACACAAGTCTGACACGCCCTCCCGCTCCGCCCAGAGCGGGAGAAGTCATTTGATAATTTCGCATCCTGAAAAAAAAAAAAAAAAAAAAGTGCTAATTCTAAACCTAGCTTAGCTTAGGAGAGTAACGTGTACATTAAAAATAAATGTTAGTTAAAAGTCTTTGTTTTTTATTTATCCTCTTTTATATCTGCACGTCGCGTAAATATGTATAAATTATTGAAATATATTTGTCTGTTACTAATATTTTGCGTAACACTTTCTACTATTCATCTATACTATATAATATTATAAAGCTGAATACTATATACTATATATACTATATTACTATATATATTTATATATTAGTATATTAGTACATATATACATATAATATTATAAAGCTGAAGAGTTTGTTTGTTTGTTTGATTGAACGCGCTAATCTCAGGAACTACTGATCCGAATAGAAAAATTATTTTTGTGTTGGGTAGCCTATTTATTGAGGGAGGCTATAGGCTATATAACATCACGCTACAACTAAGAGGAGCGAAGCAGTAATGAAAAATGTTGCAAAAACGGGGAAAATTTATTCCTTTTGAGAGTTTCCGTTGCGTGCGCTGCGTAAACGGTTAAAGTAACGCAAAAATCATGTATAACGAAATTGTTCCTATTAAAAAGTTCTAAAAAAAAGTCCGCGAGAGCATATGTCTATCTTTTAAGGTTGACTCACTATAACTCAAAAGGAGCGAGCAGCAACGAAAAATGGACGAAAACTAGCAGGCAAATCGATGCGACGGGAAGGGTCAGGGGAACAAAAATTGAAAATGCATCTAAACCTTCCTCATAAAACACTCTATCTATTGGTGAAAACCGCATAAAAATCCGTTGAACATTTTTTGAGTTCTTCGCAAGTAGGCAGACAGACGCAGCGGGGGACTTTGTTTTCTAATATGTAGTGATAACAATTTTTAAAATTAGTAAAAAGAATACTTACTTACATAAATATGACAGGTGGACTCACGTCGTTCATGTATCAATTTATAGAAGACCACAAACAACATAATTATACATTGGTTTACAAGTACTAAGTTAGGAAAGGTATGTAAGACTTTACAAAAGGCCTAGATCTCGAGATATTGTAATAATTCGAGATACCGACATTGTATAGAAATTTCCACAAAACGCATTACTAGTCTGTACATTTACTAACGATTCCCCAGAGTAGTCAACAAAAATAAAGCAAATAACGAACATACCTAATTACTAGTAAATAAAAATGCCTCGGAGTCGTTATGAATAAAACGTAAGTACAACTTCTTACTCACACACGGCTGCATACCGCGTCATCGTTGGCCTTCTATTGTCAAACAGAGACAGCAATATTCGGACCGAATATTGCCCTTGCGTCTCGGCTCGTGGTTTGCGAGTATAGGCGCCGCGTTCTTAAATAAATAAATTAAATACAGACATATTATTATCAAAATACCATTTTCTAATACACACAGCATTATTCAATGCACAATTCAATTTATGGTTCACACAATTAAAATCAGTTTTATTTTTACAGAACTTTTTTTTTTAATGTCGCAAAATTAGGACATCCCTTCTCACCTATGTCAATCACTTCACAGTTTGCACATAACTCTTTAATCCACGTAATCTTTTCCAAACCCTTTGTCATAATTTTTTTATTTTCTAAATATGGTAAAATAACACGTTTAAACTCTTTGTAGTCTATGTAGCCTTCACTCCAGTAAATTCCTCGATTTCTTTCTAACCATCTCACCTGCTTTTTTTCTTCTAGTGTTAGGTAATGGAATGAATATGGTGGTTTCACCAAGAACGTCTGTGTATGATCATGACTCGCAATGGCCAATTCTTTGACAATAAAATGATTTAAAGAATCTTTAAATCCTTGGAGTTCCACTATAAGGGTGTCCGTCTTCATGATATCTTCTTAACAATGTTACTTAATGGTTTGTATTCAACAATGCAATCGTTCAGAATGAGACAATATGCTGAAGTTTGATCTGGTATCTCCGAATCACTTTCAATTTCTACTCTCACGTCCACAACTGGCCCTGTCTTTAGATTATCCGCTTGTCTAGAGCAATCAATGACAAACAGCGGTGCTAAATCTCTAAACTGTTTTTCGCTTAATATGGGTTCCGGTCGACGTCCGTAATACGACTGTTGAAATCTGGTGTATTGCTCGTATAATAAAGCGATTCTGTTATTAGCAAAACTCGTATTTAGGTTTTCATACGGAAAATAAGTTGAATTGAGATACACTCTAACGTCTCGAACATGACAGTGATCGAATTGAGACATGTCCGAACTTGCATTGCTTTTCCTATTTGTCTGACTACCCGATAATAATGTACCTTGGTTTTTCTATTTGAGATGAAGTTTTGATTGAACAGAGGGCCTAAAAAGGCCACATTAAGCAATTCATATTCTGAATTCCCAGCAATTCATTAGCAATTCCTGTAATTTACGTGAAATGATGACACATATTAGCACAATCATACTCAATTCAGTTCAGAATGAACTGTCATTATGGGTTGTCAATTTGTGACCATATGCCATTTTACGATTTATAATATGATTCTTATTATCCTATTATGATTCTGCCAAAGTGGCCTTTTTAGACTCGCAGGTATGTTTTGTAGTTTTAGGCAAAGCTGGATATTCGTACAGATCCCAATTTCTGTATACCATTTGAAGTGATCTATCTTTTTCTAATAGTTTTAACAAAGTTATTTTTTCTTTGTCTGATACTTTAACATGCGGTACGCGCCATATAATTTTGTTGATCTGAACGTCGTCCACTATTTCGCCGGTGTTAAGTTTTACAGCGTTCAAATTAGTATTACTTCGTAACAATATCAGTTCATGTCTGCTATTTATCACAACTTTTTTATAATCTTCAGCAAACCCGAGGATGTTACTTAGTGGAATAGAAACAGAAAATTTTCCACCATTAATATTTTTTATACCATCGATATTCCAGCCCCAAGCATTAGACATTTTTGATTCACTTTCATTCATTGATATTAATGATTTCATGGTTGTAGTTATACCTGCATTTTTTATTTTATCAATCTCCACTCCATTTAACTCATACCTAATATCTTGAAACAATTTTTACAGACAATTTTTATGAGGATATAAAACCAGATCTACTTCACTATTTCGATACATCAGATTACCCGGAAAATAATATTTACGGATATCCAAAAATAAATAAAAAAAAGTTAGGTTTTTTTAAAGATGAGAATAATGGTAAAGTATTGAAGGAATTTGTATTCATGTTTTTGTAATTCTAGTGTATCCATGATATTACTGTTATTAGCAGATTATTACAGTACCAATCTATTCAATGGTTGTCATAGGAATGTTCAATTATAGTGATTTGTAAATATTAAATCGCATTCTTTGTGGGAGTCACAAAGCAGGTTGATGCCTGTTGCGAAGGAATGTGAGATAAGTTTGTTGACTCATAGAGTTACAATCAGTTTCGTATGTGCTTATGTAAAGTTTAAACTCGAACACTGTTTTGTTATAAGATTAAATAGGAGAGGTTTATACAGAAATAAAAAATAGTATATTGCATACAATTTGTTTTATTTAATTTTATAATGTTATCTTTAGTTACACACACACAAAATGCATTAAACATAACACATATATCTAAAACACAACACACATTACCCAAAGGACAGGTACCCAAAAGATGTATTATTGGTTTTGTGAATAATTCTGCATTTAATGGTTCACTTACTAAAAATCCATTTAACTTTGAAAACTATGGTATTAACTCTTTCAGCTTATATATTGATGGTCAACAAATACCTTCCAAAGCTTTGCAACCATCTTTTAATAATAATATATTTACATCAGCATATCATACTCTATTCTCGGGGACTGGTATTCACTTTCTTAATGAAGGAAATGCAATCTCTCGTGAACAGTATGCCAAAGGTTACTGTCTTTTAGCATTTGATTTAACTCCTGATTTATCAGCTAACTCATCAGCCCATTGGAATCTCATAAAGCATGGTAGTGTAAGATTAGAAGTACGATTTGAATCCTCACTAATACAAACAATTAACTGTATTGTTTATGCTGAGTTTGATAATATTATTGAAATAGATAAAAATAGAAATGTTACTGTAGACTATAGTAGTTAGGATTATAATGTGTGTTGTGGTTTAGATATATGTGTTATGTTTAATGCATTTTGTGTGTGTGTAACTAAAGATAACATTATAAAATTAAATAAAACAAATTGTATGCAATATACTATTTTTTATTTCTGTATAAACCTCTCCTATTTAATCTTATACAAAACAGTGTTCGAGTTTAAACTTTACATAAGCACATACGAAACTGATTGTAACTCTATGAGTCAACAAACTTATCTCACATTCCTTCGCAACAGGCATCAACCTGCTTTGTGACTCCCACAAAGAATGCGATTTAATATTTACAAATCACTATAATTGAACATTCCTATCCTATGACAACCATTGAATAGATTGGTACTGTAATAATCTGCTAATAACAGTAATATCATGGATACACTAGAATTACAAAAACATATGAATACAAATTCCTTCAATACTTTACCATTATTCTCATCTTTAAAAAAAACCTAACTTTTTTTTATTTATTTTTGGATATCCGTAAATATTATTTTCCGGGTAATCTGATGTATCGAAATAGTGAAGTAGATCTGGTTTTATATCCTCATAAAAATTGTCTGTAAAAATTGTTTCAAGATATTAGGTATGAGTTAAATGGAGTGGAGATTGATAAAATAAAAAATGCAGGTATAACTACAACCATGAAATCATTAATATCAATGAATGAAAGTGAATCAAAAATGTCTAATGCTTGGGGCTGGAATATCGATGGTATAAAAAATATTAATGGTGGAAAATTTTCTGTTTCTATTCCACTAAGTAACATCCTCGGGTTTGCTGAAGGTTATAAAAAAGTTGTGATAAATAGCAGACATGAACTGATATTGTTACGAAGTAATACTAATTTGAACGCTGTAAAACTTAACACCGGCGAAATAGTGGACGACGTTCAGATCAACAAAATTATATGGCGCGTACCGCATGTTAAAGTATCAGACAAAGAAAAAATAACTTTGTTAAAACTATTAGAAAAAGATAGATCACTTCAAATGGTATACAGAAATTGGGATCTGTACGAATATCCAGCTTTGCCTAAAACTACAAAACATACCTGCGAGTCTAAAAAGGCCACTTTGGCAGAATCATAATAGGATAATAAGAATCATATTATAAATCGTAAAATGGCATATGGTCACAAATTGACAACCCATAATGACAGTTCATTCTGAACTGAATTGAGTATGATTGTGCTAATATGTGTCATCATTTCACGTAAATTACAGGAATTGCTAATGAATTGCTGGGAATTCAGAATATGAATTGCTTAATGTGGCCTTTTTAGGCCCTCTGGTCAATCAAAACTTCATCTCAAATAGAAAAACCAAGGTACATTATTATCGGGTTACAGACAAATAGGAAAAGCAATGCAAGTTCGGACATGTCTCAATTCGATCACTGTCATGTTCGAGACGTTAGAGTGTATCTCAATTCAACTTATTTTCCGTATGAAAACCTAAATACGAGTTTTGCTAATAACAGAATCGCTTTATTATACGAGCAATACACCAGATTTCAACAGTCGTATTACGGACGTCGACCGGAACCCATATTAAGCGAAAAACAGTTTAGAGATTTAGCACCGCTGTTTGTCATTGATTGCTCTAGACAAGCGGATAATCTAAAGACAGGGCCAGTTGTGGACGTGAGAGTAGAAATTGAAAGTGATTCGGAGATACCAGATCAAACTTCAGCATATTGTCTCATTCTGAACGATTGCATTGTTGAATACAAACCATTAAGTAACATTGTTAAGAAGATATCATGAAGACGGACACCCTTATAGTGGAACTCCAAGGATTTAAAGATTCTTTAAATCATTTTATTGTCAAAGAATTGGCCATTGCGAGTCATGATCATACACAGACGTTCTTGGTGAAACCACCATATTCATTCCATTACCTAACACTAGAAGAAAAAAAGCAGGTGAGATGGTTAGAAAGAAATCGAGGAATTTACTGGAGTGAAGGCTACATAGACTACAAAGAGTTTAAACGTGTTATTTTACCATATTTAGAAAATAAAAAAATTATGACAAAGGGTTTGGAAAAGATTACGTGGATTAAAGAGTTATGTGCAAACTGTGAAGTGATTGACATAGGTGAGAAGGGATGTCCTAATTTTGCGACATTAAAAAAAAAAGTTCTGTAAAAATAAAACTGATTTTAATTGTGTGAACCATAAATTGAATTGTGCATTGAATAATGCTGTGTGTATTAGAAAATGGTATTTTGATAATAATATGTCTGTATTTAATTTATTTATTTAATAATTATTGTGTTGAACAGTTAATTAAAAATGTCTATGTACTCAAGAGTGTTTTATTTAATATAATCAGACCCATATAACAAACTTTAAATTAGCTGCAGCAAAATGATAATCCTAAGCTTTGTGACTCCCACAAAGAATGCGATTTAATATTTACAAATCACTATAATTGAACATTCCTATGACAACCATTGAATAGATTGGTACTGTAATAATCTGCTAATAACAGTAATATCATGGATACACTAGAATTACAAAAACATATGAAAAAGATTCATCCCAGTCTAGAAAATAATGTTTATGCTGCTAATAGACTACCTATGTATACACATGTACCAACGTATATAATATGCAATTTGGATGCGGATGATAAACCAGGTTCACACTGGGTAGCTGTACATATCGATACGAATGGTATCGGTCAATATTTTGATTCATATGGACGAACACCTGAGCGATATCATCTCCAGTTTTTGAAAAGGAATTGTAAGAGATGGGACTGGAATGTTGATAGGATTCAGAATGATTGGACTTCAGTTTGTGGTGAATATTGCTTAATGTATTTGCTATTTAAGTTTCAGGGATGTTCAATGCATAGTTTTACGAACATATTTACAGGGAACACACTGCACAATGATATTTTTGTGGATGAGATCTTCCGCTCATATTTTGTAGAAAAAAGTAATAAAATATTGAAATAAAAATGAATGTGTTTTATTGATGACATAGAAAAGCAGACATACAATGAGTAATAGATAAGAACGCCAAATCAACCGTAGGGCAACAGATTCGTGGGTTCTGGCGCAACGTAATGAGGTGTTCGAAGTATAATAGATAAAAGGATTAGGCGAACAATGGAATGCTAATGAGGGTGCAGGACCACCGGAAATCAATGAGATAACAGTTAATTGATTTGCATAACTCCAGAACCACGCATCCTACGCTAAAATGGACCGCAGATTTGAGATCAGAGCACACCAAAACCTTTTTTTTTTTTTTTTACGAAGGGTGCTACAGATTCGCGGGCTCTGGTGCAAGCCAGGGCTCTGGCGCTTGCGCCAGAATCCGCGAATCACTACTACTTCTAGGGGTAAGTTTTCGTTTAGGGCATTGTTTAGGTGCTGAACCAGGATCCAACCAACTTGCTGAGCGCTTGCGGTTATCAAACAGAATCCATTTTTCATCGCAGGTAACAATGCGGTTCAAAATTCCTTCATTTGTGTGTCTGTTGAGCAGTGCAAGGCACGTCTCGACGCGTACTTCGCGCTGGCGATCATTGAGTTCGTGGGGCACCCATTTGTCAAGCTTTTTTACCTTGCCAATTTGACGCAAATGGACCAATATTGTTTTGACGCTAACGTCGAAAGCTGCTGCTAATTCAGCCGTAGATTGTGTATCATCAGCTTCCACAATCGCCTTTAATTCATCATTGTCGACCAAAGTCTTCGGACGACCGCGAGGTTCATTTTTCAGGTCGAAATTTCCAGAACGGAAGCGAGCAAACCAATAACAGGTGGTGCGTTGGTTTGTAGTGTTAGCTCCGTAAACGTCGTTGATGTTGCGTGCCGCTTGTGCCGCGTTGCTGCCACGACGGTACTCATACTCCATAATTACTCGAATTTTTAACGTATCCATGATGACGAAAAAGATTGAAATGCGATGAAAATGTAACACTAATCAATAAACAAATGACTACTTTTGGAAAAAGAATTCCATGTTTTTAAAATAAAATTAATTTGAAATTAGAATTTTTAGACAAACAAAAATTATTTTGATTTGAAATGGCCAGTACTGCAGAACGGCAATTTCATAGGTAAAGACCTAATATACTTATATATTTCTAAATACATACATATTATAGATAAATTACACCCAGACGCAGAACAAATGATTATGCTCATCACACAAATATTTGTCCTGGGTGGGAATTGAACCCACAACCTCAGTCTTAGCAGTCAGGGTCACTAACCAATAGACTAACAGGCCAGTCACAATAAAGCTGAAGAGTTGTTTGAGCGGGCCCAGTGCAGGTCTGTAGATGTCAACGTTCGAATGATTGGTAAACTGATCTCACATTGTATGGGAAATGTATGTATGCTTGATGTGTAGCCGTGAGTACTACCAGTTAGGTTTGAAAAACTTATCAGTTCCAACCACCATTAGGAGCCGAGCAAAAAAATCAAAAATAACACTGAGTGAAAACAAAATATGTGCTCAGACTTGGAGCTGCGGACACCACCCCTTTCTACCGATTAGGATTGCCTAAGTGAAAACAAAGCAATAGTGCTGGTGGGAGATGCAAGGTAAAGCAATAGGTTGGGAGAAAAGAAAACTCACACCAACAGAGATGCAGGCAGAAGCTCGCTTTTATAATGTTTATTTATTATAGGCATTTCAGTTTTGAGCTGAAAATATGACTGTGTGCCCATTTTATCAGTCTAAAATTAGATAACTCTAATAAATTATTACTAAATATTCCAATATTCAATTATTAAGAATACAGTAACATAGTACCACATTTACAAAATAATTGTATGTGTGCAGTTACAAATATAAGGTTAGGCGAGCTGCACACTACAACAGATTTTAGATGTTTTGGGTGAAAATAGTGGACTTTGCGCTTATGACATATTTTTTAATGATATGTAAGATATTATGACTAAGTGCAAAAGGTTTTCTGTTTAGTCTTAATATTTGGGGTGCAGCCATTTAAATATAGCATATGTACAACTGGTGCCTGTTAATGTGGGTACAGTTCCATTGTGGAAATAGAATTTTGAGTAGAGATATATCAAAAGAAATGCAAAAGATCTGCATGCAAAAGAAGAATGTACTCTTGGCTGATCCCATTGCTTTTATTCAAAGCATACCATACTAATCAAAGAATATTATAACAATCAAAGAATCCTATTTGATCTTGCACAGTTCTTTCTACAAAATCATTATTTTCTCAATCTCGTTTAGTACCTCCAAGAATTGTTTCATTTGATCTTACATTCTGCTGAATGTCAATTATATTGAAAAATGATGTGTAGACCAAACACAGCTTTCTGTTCTCACTATAATAGATGAACATAGCACTATACAATACAATTATCATGTCACTATGGTGTTAATAAGATTTGCATCAAGCAAAATTAAACTAAACAAAGGAAAAAAAATGCATCATTATTGATGATATAAATCTAATACTTTTCCAATAAGAATCAAATAATGTTGTAGCAAATATTCAATTCAATCTGGAAATAAAATCATAGATAGGACTTGGAGTTAACAAATTATTTGGAGGTATTTCAAAAAAGATAATTGTGAGCCTGCATAGTTATAAAATTATTCATATTCTCTAAACATCTAAAAATTTCAATTGTACACAGAACAATTTGTGGACAGAAATAGACCTTATCTATTACAGAGAACTTGTTAATAAGCTGATCAAACAATGTTCTACTCACGAAAACATATCATTTATCTCACAAACATGCCACTTGACTGGTTCAAACAGTTCAATTTGAATCATTATACGATACTGCTGCCATATCTCACAATGTATTCAATGCAAGCACTTTGTATGTTACACCTATTTGTGCACATAATCAATAGTAGTAAATTACTTGTAATTAGTAATGATTGTGTTCATAACCATTGTTATTTTTGTAAAGCAGTCATTATCTTGCAAAAATAAAAACACAGATGATTACCTAACAGCAGATAAGACTGGCTGAGTAAACATTGAGTGCTGGTTGAGTGGAAAATATTTGCTGACTGTACTCACCGTTTATGGACCAGATGTGCGAAGGCAGCGAGTGCGCGGCGTAGACCCGGCCGAGCGCCAGCGACGTGCTCGGCACCGGGCCCGTATCCTCGTTGGAGCTGGAGTCCGTGTCGGGGCTGGCGGCCGCCGACGCCTCGTAGCTCTGTGAGTTGGGCGGGATTGCGATCGCCTCGTGAGACGCATGCAGGTCCGGCACCGAAGACAGAGACCTAGCGCGCTGGCGGTCATTTGTCACCTGTATCCCGGGTATCGCCCTCAGCAGGCTGAACCCCGCGTTGCCTACCACCTCTGAGCTGGAGCTCGTGGAGAATGTCCTCGTGCGCGGACTCTGCCCTCCGTTCGCGGTACTCGCCTTTGCGCCCATCGCGACTCCGTTACGCAAAATTCACACCTGTCACGCACTAAAACCGAGAATCACGACCACACGCGGGAACCAACCACCGTACCGGTGGTAGACATCGTACAACACACAAAAATTCGATAACTTTTAGCTAAAAAAAAACACTGTAACGACAAACACAAGTATGTTGCGAAATTGTAAACAGCCTTTGCATGTGCCTTGCTGCAAAATTTTGACAGATGTATTTTTTTTTTAATCAGGTGAAGTTAGAACGGGTGTTTGCGATATGCGCAACCTTCGTTCAAAAACAAGTTTCTGTTTTGGCCTGCTCAGCTGCCTAAAAGCACCATTTAATATTCTTTGAAAGTGTATCGAATGACTAATAATAGCATAAATGCACACTTGCACGTGATAAGTAAAACAATTTAAATATTCTAACCGAAAGTTGGTTTCAATTTGCCAAATTAATTAGCCACTCGCAGTCATTTCGTTCAACAATTAAAAAGAGAAGTTCATTGATTTGTTATATTTAAATATTTTATCGGACAAGAGAAGCTGTATCGGATTTTTATACATTGTATAATTCAATAGGCTTTCGTTAAAATCTTTATACAATACTAGCTTTTGCCAGCGGCTTCGCCCGCTTGGAGGTCGGAAATTATCCCGCGGGAACATACTATCGGGATAAACAGTAGCCTATGTCCTTTCTCAGGCTCTAAACTACCTGTGTACCAAATTTCATTTAAATCGGTTCAGTAGTTTTAGCAGGAAAGCGAGACAGACAGACAGACAGACAGACAGACAGAGTTACTTTCGCATTTATAATATTATATATAAATATATAATATATATTATAATATTATATATTATATATATTATAATATTATATATATATATAGTGTGGAAGTGTGGATAATATAAAGTAAAATAAAGTAAATAAAGTAATAAAGTAAAGTATGGAAAGTATGGATTAAGTATGGATTTGAATTTACAAAAAGGCCAATGGCTCAATTTTCCGATGTGACCTATGTGGAGACTGCGGTGAAGCTGTCGACTGCCTCGGACACCATGGCCGCCTATCTTGCAGTAAGAGCGCAGGCCGTTTGGCTCGACACGCCAGCATTAATGACATCATCCGTCGTGCTCTTGTCACCACCGGGGTGCCAGCTGTTTTAGAACCCAACGGTTTGGCACGCAACGATGGGAAGAGACCAGATGGAATGACCAAAATGCCCTGGAAGGTGGGCTCTCTCTCTGGTGTGGGACGCAACATGTGTCGACCCTTGCACCATTCCACCTTCCCTGTACGTTGGGATGCGCTGGGGTGGCTGCTGCAGGTGCGGAAATGCTAAAACGGCGAAAATATTCCAATCTCATTGGAAGTTACATATTTGAGCTGTTTGGGGTTGAAAAATTAGGGCCATGGGGTCCGAGTGCCTACTTGGTTATTCGAGACATAGCCAAGCAGTTGGTCAACTCTTCCCGTGACCAGAGGACTGGCCTATTTTTTAGCCAAAGAATCAGCATTGCCATACAACGTGGCAATGCTGCCAGCCTTTTGGGAACTTTTCCCATTGACAGCGATGCAGACGAGTTTTTTGAAGCCCTCTGATTCTTTTTACACGCTTTATATTAGCTTCACTTGTATGTTTGTTTGTAACCGACTCCTTATAGCGCGATTTTCACCCACTTTAAACGACCAGATTTCATTCAAACTTTGCACACCTGTCAAAGACCGATGACAATGCAATAATTTCATAAATTTGTGCCATTATCCCTGCCAGGGTTACCAGGACAGCAAAAAAACTGTCTTCGAAAACTACGCTGACATACGTCTCAAAACTCGAAACACCCTAAAAAATATAAAATAAATAATAGTTTAAAAAACTAAAAAACACGCTTCCATATCCAAACTAAAAAGTAGAAAATAAAGGAAAAAAAGCGTGGGGTGCTTTTGAGGTATTTTTAATTGATATCAAGCACCCCACGCTTTTTTTTCCATTATTTTCTACTTTTTAGTTTGGTTTTCTATGGAAGCGTGTTTTTTAGTTTTTTTTAAACTATTATTTTCTCTGTTTTTATAAACTTTATGTACTTGTACATAATATATTAATTTTAGTGTTAAATAAGGAATTGTAAAATATTTAAATTATATTAATGTAATCGGGAATAAATAAAAAACTGTGCAGACTTCATTCATTCATTTGTTCGCAAATATAAAGTTGATATAACAGAATCCCTTCATATTTTAACAAGTGATATAAAGTGCTAAGCTCGTAGCCAAATTCTGGGCTAACTCTATTTAGATTGCTATCGACACGCGAAGAAGAACAAGAAGGGGAATATTTAGCTACTTTAAAATCCAAGGCTACAGTATAGCTCATTTGGTCATCAAATCATTTTCCAATTTGTATGAATAATTGACACCCTTCGTTAAGCAGAACTTGCGATGTTCGCGTAGTCTATTGAAACTCCGACTCCGATTTAGTAGCCTGAGCTATATAAGGTGTATCTATTCATACACGAAATATTTTAAGAGGTACACCTGTAGGTGGTAAAGAAGCTATAGAAGCAAAACGAAATTTTTTATCTAAGCGTTTTTGAATTTTCGTAATTATTATAATTTTAAAACTGCTTGAGACGTTTTGCATACAACCTTTACTCCAAATTCTATGAATGGCCCGCCTGACGCTGCGAGGGTGGCGACCGAACGGCACGAGAATGGCCGCGGTGTCTCGGGCCGTAAAAAATAAGAAGGAGCCAGTATTTCTTGTGTGCGTCAAATAATGTATAAATAAAAAATTTTTGAAAAAAATACATTTAAGGTCAATGTGGGCAAATCCGTCTACGGGGCTATTCCATAGACATGCGTTTACTATTCATTCCAGAATAGTTACGCTGTTACTGGTTCGGTTGATAAAACAGAATCAGTTTTTAGTTCTAACTATGATTCATAGATGGAGCAAGGTTGTCTACAATTGTCAAAAAATGCATTTGAAGTTTAGTTGTGCTACGAACTCGAAACTCAAGTGTTGCGTGCCGCCGTTTCTTATAAGGTAAATATTCAATTTCACAAGTTACAACTTTCTGAGTCTGCATAACATGTAGTTTAATAAGTGTTTCAACGGATTTTTCTATTTGTTTTGAATATAAACCAGTAGATACAGAAATAATTGTTAAAAAAAATACGCAACCTCAAAATGTTCAAGTGGGAAAATCCGTCTAATTTCGAAGGGGCTAAATCGTCATATACCGGAATTACCCCATTGCAGATGTCGTCAACCTTTTTCATCCTTCCTATTTTTAGTTTTATACTTTAAAAGTCCACTGGTAACTAACAACTGGGTCTTTGAACTATTGTTTTGTTGTGTTTAATTGAAAGATTAGGTATTTATTTCATAACATACTTTTCTTAGTTTTTTCGGTCTAATTAAGAATTTATGTTAAATTCAAAATCATTATTTGTACCTCGAACCAAAAACACGCCGACAGTTCCCGAACAAAATCCGATCAGGTGTGACGTCACTTTGGCAATTTTTACTCATCGTAGCAAACTTCTGTAGTATAGACTAGCTCAGACAGAAGTTAGTCTATACTGACGTACTGTGTTAGTCGGACTGGCAGACTCGTACTGACTACAATTCAAAGCGATCTGACAGTTGACCTTTGTGTTCCCGGGTCGAGCTTACCTGTTTAGACAGTCCCGCGACTTCGGCAGGTGTTTTTTTTTCTTATTTCGAATACCCAATTGATGCTAGTTGCCCATTTTACCCGTGTATATGGCGCTTACAAGTATAACATAATGCCGAAATGTCTTAAACTCAGAATATGAACTCAGAATATCTCCTGTCGCGGTCTCCGGTCGTGGTCTCCTGTCTCTGTCGCGGCACAAACCGCCACCTTTAAGGTGCAATCACCTTAATTCAATTTTTAGTACAACATGTGAAGTGCAACGTTGTTACAATTATAATGCTCTGATACCTAACCGAATTCATTAAAAATAACCCTGTTTATTTAAGTTAATACCATAAATACCATTGTCATAATAAGATAGGATTGTTTCAATGTACAAAAATTAAACTGATTATAATTAATGAAACGCTTGAGTCACAGACAAGAACAAACTGTTTTATTAAAAGGTTTGTATTACATACATTATGGTAGAGGGCGTCACTAGTCTCTTAATCTATGACACGGAGTACATGATCTATGATATTGACGATACAAAAACAACACCCCCACTTATCGCAATATGCATTAAACTGTATATTATAAACTAAATCATTCAATACAAACTATACCTAGGCGCAACATAAATTTATAATGTTTCATTGAACATAAACTTTTAGTTAAAATAAATGTCAGCTGGCATATCAGCTGTTGGTAAATACAGAACTTCAACAATTTTGTCTTTTACTAGGTCACGACAAAAATGATATTTAACATCAATGTGCTTTGTGCGTTTGTGAAAGACTGGGTTTGCCACTAGCTTCTGAGCACCTTGGTTATCATTGAACAGACTTAATGTGTACATCTTATTGGTTACTTCATATTGCATATTTCTCAGATATAATGCTTCCCTACATGCCTCAGATAGACCCATATACTCTGATTCTGTGCTTGAGAGAGCTACACATTTCTGTTTCCGACATTCCCATGAAATAACACCATCAGATAGTAAAAAACACAAACCAGTATATGATTTCCTATCCACAGAGTTAGAGCCCCAATCAGCATCTACATAACCTGTTATTTCTGAATTACCTTCTTTACAATATTTTATTCCATAACTTTTAGTTCGTTTTAGATATTTTAATACTCTCTTCGCATATTCCCAATGTTCTTTTGTATGTAAATTGACTTAAAAAAACTTATACAGTAACTAATATCTGGCCTAGTTAACACTGACAGGTACATTAAATTTCCAATCAGCTGTTGATAGGGCACATGACTATTTACACCAACTTGACCTTTATTTACATCTAATCTGACCTCCATAGGAGTATCAACAGGTTTACAATCACTTAATTGAAATTTGCTCAAAAGTTGATCAATATAAGTTTCCTGACTCAAAGTTAGATATCCTTTTTCTTTATTCAAAGTTACATTCATTCCAAGACATTGCTTAACTTCACCTAAGTCCTTAATGCTAAACTTATTAGATAAAAGCTGTTTTAAGTTCTCAGTCTCAATTTTATCGTTGGAAAATATAAAGAAATCATCGACATAGACCGTTACAATGGTCTTACATTTATTGACATTCTTTAAATACATACATGGCTCTATTTTTTACCTTTTATAACCATTACTAACTAATAAATTATCAACCTTCTTGTTCCAGGCTCTAGAGGCCTGCTTAAGTACATAAATAGCTTTCTTAAGTTTCAATACTTTACAATTTCAACTACTAGTATTATAACAATCTGGCAATTTCATATAAATAGTTTCTTCTAAATCACCATTTAAGAACGCAGTCTTGACATCTAAATGGTTAATATCTAAATCTAGCTTTACAGATAATGCAAATAATAATCTAAGAGTTGTGTCTCTCACTACGGGCGAAAATGTTTCTGTATAGTCTATACCATGTTTCTGGGTGAAGCCCTTTGCAACTAACCGAGCACGGTAACGCACATTGTTTTCACAGTCGTATTTCTTCCGTAAAACCCACTTGCATTGCACAATAGTACCATCTTTTGTTACATCTACGAGTTCCCACGCACTATTCTTCTCAAACGACTGTAATTCATCCTGTACCACTTCTAACCACTGTGTTTTCTCGGGACCTTCCAAGGCTTTTTGCAAGGAAATCTCACCCGTGAAAATGTTGTCATCTTCTGCACAAGCACTTGCAAAGCCGTATCTGTCTGGTTTAAAGTCCCTGGTTATAAAAATAGGCCGGATTAGCCCCCAAAAAAGATTTTAGGGAGTAAAACGTAAAATAAACTTTATTTTTATGATGTTACAAAACATTTTTCTTCATCATCTGCATTTACTTGTTTACAAATTACATACCTCGATAAAACAGCGTAACCCGAGGCAAATTTGCTACTAGACGGATTTGCCCCCAATCCTCGGGAAAATCCGTCTAACGACCGACTTTTAAAAAAACCTTGTTAGTTACAGCTTGGCAAAAAAGAGTTTGGAAAAAATGAGGGCGCCTGCTTAGCAGGTATGGCCACCCTGTATACTAGGACTAAAAGTAATAAGATACTTGTTGTTTTAATCCACAAACACGAGATCCCGGAAATTCTCATCAGTCAAGATTTCAAGACTTGATAGGCACACAGTCTTTTACTTTCATTGTATTTAGTAGATTGCGCATTATTTCGCTGGAATAACTTTTTATCTAAGAGTGCCATCATAATAACATAATGCAAACTTATTCAGTTTAAAAATTAATTAAATTACACTCAGGGATTGCCGATTGAACCCGATACACAAGACATAATGTTCAGCAATCGCATTTGCGGCCACCATCTAGGGTATTCACAACCATTCGATGGTTGGTATGCCTGTATCAAATTTGACATGAATGATACTGGACGAATCCTGTTAATGCTGACAGTTTATAGTCGACAAGAAGGCGACTTACAGCTGCTTACTGTCGGAAACTAATCGGAAGTCAGAGAGTGCCTATAGCATGTCGCATTCGAAAGGTACGGGCAATATCGAATAAACTTGAACAGTTGACTAATGAAACCGTCAGGTATGTCTATGCGGGGTACATAACATTATCACTATTCACATGACAGTGAAAATGAAATAACACGCTAAAGTTTAGATTTTATTTAAAAAGAAAAACGTGACGTAACATCATTCTTGTATTTCTTTTCGGTGCTATGATAGATTTTATCCATGAACACTGATGTGTCAGTTTTACATTTCTTATTTATGAAAATAGTGTAAAAATCTTTTTTACACGTTTACGGCTCCCATTACAACCCGTCTCCTCAAACTATAGGTAATATATTACGTAGAATAGGCACCTGAAAAATAATAAATATAAATTATACTTTTTTACTGTGGTATGCGACATTAGCATTAACAAAAAAAAAAAAAAATACTTGGCTGTTTCGTTATAGTGTTGAACTTTTTGTCTAATTGCACACAGATCAAAATCTTCTAATTCTTTCTTCCGCCAACTGTTTTGGTGTTCCTCTAGGTGTAGAAAAAATCCTTAATAATGTTTTCTCCTTCATTAACAATTTCTCTAATTGTACTGTGAGATTTACCTTGAAAAAATATAAAGACAATCATATTAATTCCATGTAGGTACATTTTTCAATTTCAAGTATCAAACATCAAGAATTAACGTACACGCGATTTGTCAAACTAGAAAACATAACCACAATAATCTATTAGTAAATAAAACAATAAAATGGCTTGAAACTTATAATACCGATAAAACTTAGTATTAGAAAGGAAAAACAATGACTGGCATTGAATAAATGATAAATTTGTTGGATAAATACCTGTCGTGTCGGCAGTTCTTTCGTAAACATTGTCGATCGGAGACAAAATTTGTTCCGCTTCAGATTCCGCCAAATTTCTTAAGAAAACTTAGTATATCACAGCTCACACCCCTACTCCTTATTGTTTTATTCATTTTTTTTATGTTCAAAAGCATTAATAATTGATAGTTAATTAGAAATAAGTAAAATACAACTGGGAACATAACACAATGACAGATTAGCTACTTGTTGATGATAAACAAAGCAGTGCTGCCACCAAAAAAAATATTTTACTTCCAATGGTTACCACGACAGACTCTTTTTTGCCAACCTATACATGTGGAGGGCTGTTTTGTTGTTTAAAATGGATGTGTATACAAGACAACAAAATTTTCTATCGCTTACAATCATCAAATTTATATTAAAGTAGTAAGTGTACCAGTTTTAGTTAACCAAACTCGACTTTCAAAAAAGTATGACGGATTTGCCCACATAGACCTTATAAAAAAAATTTTTCATAGCTGTAGTTTCTTTACCACCTACAGGTGTACCTCTTAAAATATTTCGTGTATGAATAGATACACCTCATATATAATATAATAATTAAAAATAAATCCATTTGCAGGTTGTCGTTTTAATTATATTTTTTTATTGCTACAATTGCATCTGAGTTACGAAACCACAAGGATCTGCAATATTTAGTTTAGAAAAGTACATTTTCACTAAGGAACCCTAATCCGACATGTCATCGCTCTGGCTCGTCCACATTGTCAACGTCAAATTTTAACGCATTACAATCCGATAATTGCTTTATTTGAAGCATGGGTTGTGCAGTTCTCTCTTTCTGTCAAAGCGAAAGAGTATATTTAGCTGTCTGTTTTGCAGAACAGTTAATGCTGTCAAGTGACACTTACAGAAACTTGTTGTTGAATTGTCGAAATAGTGATCGATGACGAAGACGTGTGTTATTTCCATTTTATTTAGAAAATACATAATATTTAAAGCGTAAAGTGTAATAATTAGCACAAAAAGAAAGATGAATAATCCAGGAATGAATTCGGCAACGGTAAGTACTTTAAATATATAATTTTAACTACATTTCTATAACATGTTTGGAAGCAGCAAATGATTTTAGTTTTCATAACATTCCCCTAATTTACAAGACCATTATCATAATCATAATAATCATAATCATAATCATTTTTTATTTGTGTAACATAGGTATTAAATACAGTTCTTAAATTAAAATACATAGGTCGCTATGTTATGCCAAGAGGCGTACAAATATGGTTGCATGCAAAATAAAATATTGTTCATGCGAGATTTAAATTATTTAGTAGGCATGTCAAAATTAATAGAATGATATAATATGAGTATGAACATACATAAAAACAAAAATTATAAATGTCACAATATGGAATAATTTTACAGTCAATGAAAAATAATAATAAATTACAATTAGCTACAATATTCAATTAAAAAATAATTCCTCCAGTCAAATAAATAAATACGTCTACATTAATTTGTCATTAAGAAATTCATCAGTCGTATAGTAACATTTTTCAATTAATAACAATTTCAGTTCTTTTTTGAATTTTGTAACATTCAAACCTTTTATGGCATCTGGTAATTTATTGTAAATGCGTGGTGCCATGCCTAAAACGCTCTTTCTCACTAAGGCAGTCTTACAACGCTGATTACTCAAAGATTTTGCGTACTGGCTACGAATTGGAACATCTCGTAACGTCTACACTTTCTCAAATAAGCTCATGTTTGTTTTGACGAAAACACTGATTTCAAAAATATATAATGAGGGTAACGTTAGTATTTTAAGCGATTTAAATAATGGTACACAGCTATCATCCATTTTCAGACCACACATTGATCTTATGCATCTTTTTTGTGCTTTAAAAACGATATCTTTGTCAGTAGAATTGCCCCAAAAAATAATACCATATCGCAAAATTGAGGCTACTAAACCGTGATATGCAACTAGTAGCGCATCCATATTTATTTTTCTGGCAATTTGGAAAAGTGCGTATGCTGATTTATTTATCTTCTTACTCAGGTCATCTATGTGAGCTTTCCAGTTAAGTTGTTTATCAATGAATAAACCTAAGAATTTTACTACTTTAACTTCCTCAATCATCTATCATCAACATTATAGTGAAATCATAGCCTTACTGATATTTAGTCTTTAGCTGATTTGATTTGCGAGTAATTATGTAGAGAGAAGTTAATTTGGAGCTCTATAGTGAATGGTTAGCGTTGTTGATTTGCTTTGCACGGCTTGAGCTGATGTAGTATTGTTACCGCGCTACTTACAGCCCGGTGTGCCGCAGGTGCCGTTGCTCGACGACGACACCCTCGCCTTTGGTGAAGAGGATAACGCTACGAAACAGTTTGTGTAAGTGTCACTTTACTATACCAGCTGTAACTACGTTACAACATGTTATCTTCTAGGAGAGTGAAAGATATGACGTGTAATATATTTTAGAGGAACATTATAGCTTAAAGTTTTAAAGACAATAATAACATTCCTACAATAAATATTTTGAAGTACTCTATTATTCAGGTTTCAGCAAACAATAGTTTTAAACATTGTTTTACCTGACTGGACAGAAACTTCGAACCGAAAATTAGTGCTTGCAAATAAACAAGAAATACTCTTCTACTGATTTTGCTATCCCCACCACCAAACAATAAACTTTTATTCTTATAACTTCTAATAAGAAATATCATTGGTGCTAATGTGGTTCCATACCTAAAAGAAAAGACTAGACCTTGTCTTTTAGGTATCCACTATGTTTTATGTTGTTCATAAAAAGTATAACATAGAAGTTTATGTTAATCATTTTCGCCATTCTTATACGCATAGCTGCCCCTCCAAACCATTTTCATGGTTTATCTGTGGGAATAAAAAGGGTACTCAACTGATTTTTTCTTTCACACACTAGTAACTTTGTGCTAGTCATTACAATAATTAATTTGCTTAACAAGAATAGAAGAACAAATTTAAAAGATTGTCTACATTTCCCTAACAATTCTATTTTTATTTATTTTTTAATTTTTTGTAACATCTTTAAAATAATTATCAATCCATGTATATTTTTGATATTGATAATTTGGTATAGTCAAATACCAAATTATAATCCATGTATGAAATAATTTACAGGCACCCATACATAGTGTTCTTCCACCTAGTATTTCGGTGTTCAGCCATCGTGGTATACATGCTGTGTGGGTGGTTCTCTGACTCCTTCATCGCTAGCTTTGTGCTTGTTATCCTACTGCTGTCCGCTGACTTCTGGACTGTCAAGAACATTAGTGGTAAGTATTGAAATGGTCATTAAAAAAACATACATACAATCACGCGTTTTTCCCATGGGAGTAGGTAGAAACCACGGAACGCCACCTGCTACGATCTCTACACACTCCTTTTGCCTCTTTAAGGTTCATACAATTGGTCATACACACACGCTGGATCCGAGTACTACGCACCTGACCTTTCTGAAGAACATAACCAATAAGGTCACTATATGTCCCCCTAGGGCGTCCCCTCCCGGTGTTTCCACTCATATCTGCCTTGTAAATACCTTTTATGAGTCGTCCTTCATTCATCCTCTCAACATGACCAAACCACCTAAGCATACTTTTTTCAATTTTCGTCACTACATCTTCTTTAAAACCACACCATTCTCTTATCACATCATTCCTCAGCCTATCATTCATAGTCACACCACACATGCTTCGCAAGGAACGCATTTCCACAGCATTTATTCTACTTTCATGCTTCTTTTGCCACACCCAACATTCACTCCCATACATAAGCGTAGGCACCAGTACACCATTGTGAACAGCCAGTCGAGCCCGTTAAGACATCAATTAGTTGGTCACAATTGCATGTAAAGCAGGGATGTTAGGGAGCTCCGTAACCGTAACCGAAACTATCGGATATCCTATATAAAAATGTATCTGTAACCGTAACCGAATCCGAAATAAAAGTTTCGGATAATATCGGATTTGTTATTACATTTTATTTTAGGTAGATTAGATAACACTCAACATATATTTATAATCATTTTTATTTTAAATAGCTGTAATAATTACTCACAGACTGATTGTAATTCCTACCAAATGGTGGCATATAAATAAAACCATTTTATTAGCTATTTGTATTCTACTTTTGAAATTCCTTAAAAGTTTAATATCCATGACCGAAATTATCCGAAACTAACTGATAATCCGAAATATTTTCATATCCGTATCCGTATCCGGTATAATAATCATTCCTACATCCGTATCCAATCCGTATCCGAAATTTCATATCCATAACATCCCTAATGCAAAGCACCATTTACTTTATTTCCCGCATTCACTCTTCTTTCCACATCTTTTTTCAATCTTTCCATCCCTTGTAAACAAACTCCCCAAATATACGAACTCACTTACTTGCTCCACACTCATATCATTTATTTTCACATCACACACCAATACGTTCTCTTCTCTTTCAAACACCATGACCTTCGTCTTATTCACATTTATATTCATCCCTTTCATCTTAAATGCTTCATCCATTACAGTCACCATGTCTTGCAACCGTTCTGCTGACGATGCAAGTAGAACTTGATCGTCCGCGTAGAGAAGGCATTTGACAGGTAACTCAGTCATTGTCAATCCACACTTACCCTATTTCAAATCTGTTAGACAACTATCCATGTACAAGTTGAATAGCCATGGTGATGCTACACAGCCCTGCCTAACACCCCAAAAAACATAATTACTTATTAACCCTTTTTTGAAGTCAGGTAATTAGCAAAGTTACAACCATTTCGAAAGATTTTAGAACAAGCCATGTGCCATAGGATTCTCATCAGCAAAAATTATGAACTTCCATACAAATTTTCATCACCTTTTCTTTTCATTCACTTTAGGGGCTGAATTTTAAAATCTTTCCTTCATGCTTATTTTTGTTATAAGTTACTCTTCTACAAAATTACATGCTGAAATGCTGGGTCTAGGTCAGTTTCGACTTGTTGGTCAGGGACCTTAACATTTTTTGGAAAGTAAGAAACAAGAAACAGTATAAACAAACATTATCTATTAACTGGGAAAAAGTTAACAGGTTAATTATTATTGAGGGAAGGATTGATCTACAATAAGTCATTAATGGCTATACTGTTACAATATAATATAAAGATACATTTCAGTTCTGCAGTTCATCTACAAAAGCAAGTAGGTAACCCAAACTACCAGTAGTTGTAAAAGACACAGAGTAGTAAGAAATGGAGAAATAATGTGCAAGTGAAAGCATTGCCTTTAAGTAATTAAATTAAAACGAAATTCAATACTAGCTTTTGCCAGCGGCTTCTCCCGCATACTACACATATAAACTTTCCTCTGGAATCAATAGGCCAATTGATGGAAACCGCAATAAAATCCATTGTGTAGTTTAAAAGATCTAAGTGTATAGACCACGAAATACGACTTAGTTTTATAATATGTGAAGATTTTGGGTACTGCACCAAACAACATTATGTATGTAAACATTTAATTAACTTTATCTGATGACAAAATATTAATCAATCAACTTTATCCTTCCTGGTGGTTGGAAACATAGTAATATTAAGTAGGAATGCCCTGTTCAGTTACAGACATATAATATTTTCATATGAATCTTATTAGCAGATTTATTATTACTAGATTGCTGGCAGATGAATTTACAAGGGTTATTTAAGATTTTTGAAAATGTTCCAGGTCGTCTTCTAGTTGGGTTGCGATGGTGGAACTATGTGGACGACGATGGCAAGTCACACTGGGTGTTTGAGACAAAACAGGTAAATGTGAGTAGTATGGTTGCTTTTACACTGTTATTATTAGTATAGTTAAACCAAATTTCCACTTACATAAAAATATATCTTTTAAAGACAAATAAAAGCTGACTGAGTAGGAAGAAGGTACACTTGGCAACTGGGTAGTAATAAATAAGCATACTGTTTCCAGAATCGTGTAAACCAGAATGAGAGCCGACTGTTCTGGATGGGTCTAATCCTGTGCCCGGCCATCTGGTCAACATTCTTCATCTTCTGTCTGTTCGGACTCAAATTCAAATGGATGGTAAGTTATCAAGGAACAAACATTTAATACCGTGTTGCCTATACTTCTGGTGCCTGTGGCTTTTTTGAACATATACGTGAATGCCTATTTTCTAACTTTAAAAGGCGTCAATTAATGTCAAAATGTAGGTATATTAAACGTATTTTTAGTAGAATAGGACTGAGATCAGAATGTGAACATTCTTTAAAAAATGGTGACTGCTCCTTTGATATGCAGCAGTAAAGAATAAAAATAATGTTGGTGAATGTTAAGCAAAAGGTTCTGACGTAGTTGAACTCATAACATAGGGCATAGTCCTCTGCCCATATAAATGTTTAGGGCCATTTTTAACATCAGTATTTAATCGAACTTCATCAGTTACTAAGCGGCATTAAAAGTATCAAAAAAGGAATATAAAGATAAATAATATAAGACACGGTTTACCTATTACGAATGTTGATCTACTGGTGTGATAAGTAAAGTGCTATAATTTGGCTCAAACCTACAAATGTTCCAAGTATTTTTAAACAAATTCACAAATTTTTAATTACTTTGTAGTGATGACTAATAATGATATGATTGAATTGTTAGTAGGTAGTTTTCATCAATATTGTTTGAGAACTAGATTTCGATGACCAATAAGGGGCCATCCATAAATTACATCACACAAATTTGTCCCCCCACCCCGTCCTTGTCACAGCTGGTCACATTTGTGAGACCCCAAGTGTAATGTCACATATTTTGCAATTTTACATATAGACATTGAATCAAACAGCAGTTCCGAAATTAGTTTTATTTCCGTTTCCAAAAATGTATTTATTTTTTAGTAAAATATACAACAAATCAAACATTTGAAAAAAAGAACAAAACAAAAAACGATTGATTATATTAATGAAAGATACAAATGTAATGTTTCAAAATCATAAGTTAAAAATAAAAAAATACCAGAATTAAAGAACGAAGTCGTTTACTCTGCGAAAGTCAAATGTAAACTCGCCAACAAAACAATTTGAACCTTATGTATAACGAATAAGGAAATATTTTTTTTTAATTTTTCTTTCCTAGTTTATATTCACAATTCGTCGACCCCTCCCCCCTTAACGTATGACGTGATTTATGGATGGCCCCTAAACGTTCTATAGCAAATCCTTGCACACCTTACTACTTTTTCATCAGTAGCACATTCATATTTCCCAAAATATGAATGAATTGTTGTTCAAAACTGTAATTTCAAACCTCCTTTATATTTTCTTTCATGTTATTTTAGCTAGCCTGTATTGTCTCAGTCCTGACATGACGCCTGCACTCATTATATCTTTCGTTCATTCTTTTACATAATTCATAAGGCAGTTAAAGAACATGCATAATTCTCTTGCCCATATTCCAATTAATTTGAGGTTGGTGCAACATGTCTTTTTCCCCCATACTTAAGTTCAGTTCCAGAAGTAAATAACATTATTTGTTTTATTCCCCAGCTGCTAGTCCTCATCGCTCTGACGCTGACGGGCGCCAACCTGTACGGCTACATCAAGTGCAAGTTCGGCGCCAAGGAGAACCTCAAGTCGGCCACCACAGAGTTCGTGAAGAAGCAACTGTTACAGAACGCCACCACCTTCATGTTCACACAGCCTGCTCCTCCCACTACCGGCAACACGGGAGTCGTGTAAAATATTTTACTTTATAATAGGCCTGTATACAATGATCGTTAATACAATGTCGCCCATGCGCATGTGACCGCCCATAATTTTCTGAATATTCATGAAAAACTGTTGAAAATAAACTTCAAAAGGGGGGGTCTATCTATAACAGTTTTCATGTTATTCAATTTTTTATTTTTAAGTAGAGTTTGTAGATTCGCTTTCTATTTTTTGATACATCTCCGAAGTTTATGGGTCGATTTGGATTCTGTTTATTTAACCTATTAAAATAACTCATAAGCTTTTGGAAATAATAAACTTACGGGCGGTCACATGCGCATGGGCGACATTGTATTTGAAAATTGATGAGTTGTTGAGTTCAGTTTATGCGGCATTTGTTTATGGAGTAAATTCATAATACATTGTAGAATAGAACAGCTGCATAAATACGTATGCAGCTGTGGTGAACACTATTCGACCTTCATATTGTGGCCCGAAGTAATGATTACAAAATAAATTGGAATTTCTTCGTTCTATAATAACTTCTAATTTATCATCATAAAAGCATTATCATATTGAGTCTCTGTAGCCAGCCGTACACACGATTTCGATATTACTTAAAAGATGTGTGTATAAAATTAATTTCGCACAGTATGCAAGCTCTGCATGTGAATCCTAAACTTACTACACAAATGTTGTACGAAGTGCGTTTCACTCATTACGTGTTCCGAGTATTGATAATTGTATGCAGGCCTTCGTAGTGTTATTTATAGATTAATTGATTATGTGATGTCGTTTTCATATTACGAGTCAGTCGGGAGTTCCTTGTTTGTACTTTATTTATGTCTAGTAGTCAGTACTTCTGTCCAAGCTAATTAAGCCACACAACTATTATGATATAAATATTATATCAGATATAGCCTGTTTAACCGGGTACATTCCGGTTAATTTATCTGCAGATGAATCGATACTGGGTAAAGGTCCTACTACTGAATTTATCTGGTAGATAATGCCTATGAGGCAATTTCGAAGCAGCTACTTAGTCGTTTCGAATAAAAGAAATATGGATAACGTGTTTGTATGATGTGATTTAAGTCAGTTGTTTGTCATTCGATCTTCATGTTTACATACATATTAATATTTTTAAGCAAGTGTTTGTTAAAATTCTAGAGCTTGTTTTAATGTTATTATTAACGTTAGCGCTAGTTACAGCGATGATGTAATATCTTTTCTAATGATGGTTTAAAAAACCGGTGAGTTGTAGAAATATGACAGTGTGCACTCCGTTACTTACTATTCTGTGATTCAAAACATACCGAGTGCACACGCACGGACATCCCACGAACGTAAAATACTACGGCGGAATTTTGACTCGCACTGGAACTTCAACTCGCTGCTTAGGACAGAGACTTGAAAATCGCACATTGGGTATTTTTTTCGATGCACTCTGTTGTAGTCTCAATCCCGCAGCGATATTTTTATGTCAGTGTCAAGACAAGGATCTTTTGGCGCGTTACCAAAATCAGTACTAACTAGTGTTGCAAAGGACTCGAGTCCTCGAGTCGTAATTTTAAAGACTCGACGACTCAATTATGCAAGACTCAGTGTGCTCAAAAGGCTCAAAGTCTAGAGTCAAGCACTCGCGTCTTAAAAAGGACTCGAGTGTTAAAGAGGACTCGAGTCTTATAAAGGACTCGAGTCTTAAAATGAACACGAGTACCTTACCTTCTATTCGAAAATACTCGAATAGAAGGTGATAAGTTCAAATTGGTGGTTATCTTATACCTTTAAACGAGCAATTCTTGTATATATATATATAATCTGAATCTCGGAAACGGCTCCAACGATTTTCATGAAATTTAGTATACAGGGGGTTTCGGGGGCGATAAAGCGATCTAGCTAGGATTTATTTTTATAAAACGTCGTTTTATTTGTGTTTTCAATGACCAACTCGATAATGAACTTGAACATAAACTTATTATTTTAAACACAATTTACCAAAAAATACCGAGCAAAGCTCGGTCATCCAGATATTGATTTAATTATGCGTACAAAAAAATCTGACGAGATATTCATAGACTCGAATTCATTTTAAGACCCGAGTCCTTTTCTAAGACTTGAGTCCTTTTTCAGATTCGAGTGGCTGTTAAATGACTCGGGCTCGGCTTGAATCAGGAATCCGAGCCTTTGAGCACACTGAGTCTTGCATAACTGAGTCGAGTCTTTGAAATTACGACTCGAGGACTCGAGTCCTTTGCAACACTAGTACTAACATCGCCATCTTGATTTTAAATACATTTCATAAAACAAAATCGCACAAATGTTTACCAAAAATTTAACGCCCCCTGGTAACGTTATTGAACGTCAAAAGATACCTGTAGCAAAATGCTACGAGTATTTTAGGCTGTATTTATATTTATTATAACTGAAATAATCATCGTGTGTTATATCTTTCAAAATAACAACTGTAGGTAAGTTTTATTAGAATAATACAAATGACCTGCTATGACAAGCCAATACGTTATTCAGATAGAATTGTTTTGTATTGAACACACAGCCGCATTTATAAGAAAAATAAGAGCTAATCAATGACCATAAAGTTGATTAAATTTGGTAGTAATGCTGTTAACTTTAATCGTTTCTCACGTGCAATGTTTTTGATGCAGAATTATGTAAATCACACTTAGATTACTCTTTGTAGGGTACAAGATGAAGGTTCACAGCTTTTCAGGCTCCTCAATAAATAAACATTTAAAGTGAAAAATAAAATATTACTTAAGCGAATAAAAAAGAATCAGAAGCATTCTGTAGCTGGTGAAAAACCGGACCGTTATACAAAATTCAAGTAGTCGTCAAGCGACGTTCCTTTATTCAGAATTCTTTTTTCGTTTTCTTAATTCGCTAAAATATTGTTTTTATAAACCTTCTGAACAATTTTAATTATGTAATTGGAATTTCTGATTGTACATTGTTGAAGGCCCGATAGTTTTATTGTATTGTATATAATTATTTTAAGATAATCAATAAATTATATTAAATATATGATTACTTTAATTTATGTTTTTTTTTTTTGGTATAACAACCTTAAAGGCAGAAGAATTAAGTACTGAAAAAGCACACAAACTATTATTTAATTAGCATGTTTTTTTTTTGTAGTGCTTTCGTATTAAATCCCAGGTAATAAATACATTTCCAGTAATAAATTGGTCAAATACACTACTATATTTATTTCTAAATAAAAACAACAATACAATACCTACTAAACAGTTGGTAATATACTGATGATGACAAATCTACTGCCTCGATAAAATAGGCCCTTCACAATTTTATTCTTCGAAATTAATATCACACATATTGGTAAATTACATGTTCTCGAAAAAATCTGAACACATTTTGTTCAGTATTCAATAAAACGTTATATCAAAAATATTGCTCCAGGTGAGGCTCGAACTCACAACCCCGGCATTACTCACACGAAGCACTGTCTTATAAGTACCGTGCGCTAACCAATTGCGCCACTGGAGCTATGAGGAACGTGCCGAAAAACCGTACCAATATACAAAAGACCACCAAAGTCAAGCGACGTCCCTTTATATGATTATCAAACGTCAAATCAGTCGTTCATATACTTTTCGTGGCACTTGTTCGATCTGAAAATTATAGTTTAATTTCGTAATAGTTAAAAAAAATATCTATACATACATTTAGCAGTAAAAATAAAGTACAATACTTTGACAATTGCCAAATTCTTTCGAAAAATACATAAACAAAATGGAAACTTCATCTGGTTTGTTGTGATAAGTTGAAGTGTATTTCCATTAATTTCAGTGGATAATCTTACAACAAGCACGTTATTCAGAATGCTATAAGGGTGATACGATACATTACCGAGTGTTTTGATTAAACTGTTGTTCGTGCTGTGTTGTGTCTAATGCGCCGACAAAATGAATTGGTTCGACACGTCAGGCATCACGAGCCTCGCTAAAAATGCGCTGAAGGAAGCCCAGAAGACTATAGACAAAGCGCTGGACATCCAGGATGAGACTGGGGAGGACCCGGAGGAGGAGACAACCTCACAGACCAGCGCGAAGTCGTCACCCGGTCACAGCAACACGTCAGTCAAAGACAACTCAGATTTCTTTTCCTCCTGGGGTCTGACCGTCAGCGCGGAGAGTGAACAGGCTACTCCTATCAAAGATCAGCCTGTCGTCACCGCGAGTCCATCGAAATCAACATCCCAGAGCATCTGGGGCTCATTCGCAGGTTCATTCTTCGAGCAACCTAAAGAAGACGACTCTACAATCGTTAGACCACCGAAAGCTAAGTCCATGAATGTTCTTTCTGATACCAAATATGGCAGTCACGATGACTTGTTCTCAAAAAGTCAGCTGATCATGTCAGATAGTGAGGCTTTAGATCACAGAATCACAAAATCTTTGAAAGATGAACTCCCAAAAGTTGAAGAGAGACGTGATTCAGCAAAGTCACACAGATTGTCTCTTGTATCAAGTAGAAATAGTTCTGATTCAGTAGAAGTGTTATCTCAGAGTTTAAAGACAACTCCAGACTCTGAGGCGTCAGTTCATTCCATATCACACAGCAGTAGTATCGGCCAGAAGCATAACTCGGAATCTGTAGAAATATTACCTGATAGTCTGGTGAGTCCTAGTTCCATTGAGTGCCTTGGTTTTGATAGTTACTCTAGTGGTAAAAACAGCAACTCATCTTCCCTCTGCCTGTCTCCTGGAGACCTCAGCGATAAGAAGTCCACTCCCATAGGTGATAAGACTGAGAAAGCAGAAACTGCTGACAGTGTCAGTTTAGTTGCTGATGATGATGAAGATACTATGTCATACAACTCCATATCAGAATGTACAGCTCCCACTGTGTTGGATACTGATGACAAGTCAGCAAGCCCCTTTCCCAAGCTAGTCAAAGTAGACATAGCAAGAAAAGTGATGGACAAAGAAGTCATGCATTTGGAGCAAGCCATCCTGCCACAGAGGATGCAAGTAAGTGAGAACTCTTCAAATGATGGCTCTTGGTCCGACAGGACTCTAAACGCTGATAATGACAGTATTAACTTAGACATAACTGCTGAAGAACAGAAGAAGGAACCAGAAGATGTTCTTATTGATAAATTGAGTGACTCATCATCATTCTACAATGTCAATGTTTCTAATGACATGCTAAGATCTGATAGTTCTGCTTTTGTCAATGTTGAAAAGCAGCAATGCAATGCATCTAGTAGTAGCTCATCCCAGAAAGATGGCAGTGTTAAAGAAAGAACATCTCCAATAAGTTCTGATAGTAAAAGTGACTTAGTCAAGATCGGGTCAGACCGGACTTCTGGTCACACATCTGGGGATGACTTAGAAACAGCTACTTCTTCAGATATTGAAATAATTCCTAGTCCTAATGGAGATGGTAATGGGTTTAGAAACAGCCCAGCTAAGTATGCTTTTAAGCAGTCAAAGTTTGATGGCACAACATCACCTAACCTAGTGGACTTGGTGCTGGGGAAGTCTTTAGCAACAAAGATAAGGGGGCACAACCGAGAGTTATCAGAAGCATCAGTTCAGAGTAACACAAGTGATGAAAGCCAGGGTTCAGAGAATGAGAGGTTGATGCGGAGGCTGTGTGAAATGGCAGAGCTTTTGGAAGCAAGAGAGAACAGACTGTTGGAAATGAGTAGGAGTAATGCAGAACTGGCAGAGAATAATGCGGAATTGAAGAGTCAGGTAGAGTCATTAATGTCCAAGCATGAGGGCAGTGATATTAACACTATTACAGAAGATTACACTCAGAGAATGTCAGCGTTAGAGAAGAAGTTTCAGCAGGCAATCAGAGAAAAGGTATGAATGATGTCCTAGTACTGAATTTTTTTAAATAACATTAATTTAGAATTTGACATATTCTTTGTAAAGCAAAAGTAACACTTTAAAATATTTATGCTTTGTTAATTAAATGATTTGATTTAACTAACATTGATGGTTATTACTTTGATAAAAAGATTCAAGATTTAATATTGAGTTATAAAGATTTATTAAAATAATAATCTTTTAAATCCTAATTTGGATTACCTTGATATCTTATTACATTATAAAACATGTAATCAAACGAAAGAGTATATTAAGTAATTTATTGTTCACTAAACATAAACAGTTGACAAAAAACTTAGCATAAGGGGTGACTTGTAATTCAATGTATTCCTTCCAGGACGTGATAGTGTGACCTATTCACAACAATTAAGCACCGCATTAAGCCTAGGCCAAAATTCATGGGCTTCGGGAAAACCCAATTTTTATGTATTTTTGTAAAATTCCCAGAATTTGTTATATTGAATAATTTTCCTCTAAATTCTCAAGTGGACTGCATTTTTATTTAAATGAGTAGGTAACTACTACTTAGTTATCTTTCACTGTAAGCAAATTTTCTAAAACATCGGTTTAAAAAAAAATTGTTTATTAACCAATTTCAAAAATTATCCATCTGACCTTTGAAACCAGATAACATATACATATAACTATGATATTAAGGAAATTATGGGGCCGACATCTTCATTCTGCCAGCGTCGCGAGATTCGTTCGAAAGAGTTACCGTGGCCCTGGCATATGGGCAACTGAAGGAACACGGGTGGGTTTTAGTCAGTAAAAGTCTGACACGCCCTCCCGCTCCGCCCAGGGCGGGGAAGTCATTTGATGATTTCCCTCCAAAAAAGAAAAAAAAGACATCTTCATTTAGGTACCTATTTAGCAAGGTACTATTATTTTAAAAAAATATTTAGAAGTGCCAATGAAATAGTCCAAAATGCTGACAAAGGTCGAATTTGCAAAAAGTATTAATATTTAAAAATTGCGTGAAAATCGAATTAATTCACTGGTTTATGCCATCTCAGTCCTTTCACACCCACAGCAATCCATCACACGTTAGGCACCCAGGTCGTCATGACCAGGGTCACAAGTCGCGAAGCGGCTTTTAAGTTTTTTTACGTGTCTCACAGTGTACTCGCTAGACACGTTTTAATTGTGGGTTTTTGAAAATGTTTAGTAAATTCGTACCTTTTACTTTTTAACCGTTTGATGATTTAGAAAATTTGATAACATTGACAGGTTTGTTAAAGTATTAGGTACCCATTTTAAAAGCAATGAAAGCCATTCAGTTTCAGTGTTTACTGAAAAGTGATATTTTATTTAGTGATGAATTTTGGGAAATTTTAATTATACATACAATTTAGTTTTATCAAATCTCATGAATTTTCGCCTAGTCTTTAAGGGGTGCTTAATTGTCGCAAATAGGGCATACTATCACGCAATTTTTTTATAATATTCATCTTTACACTGGAATGTGTAAATTTATTGAATACTATTTGTTTGTCTGACTATTGTACCAAAGTTACAGTGACAAAAAATAATGTTTTTCACCCCATAGGATCAGCTAAGAAAGCAAGTAGATACCTTCAAATCCGAGTCTTCATCCCGGAAGAACTCCTCGGAACTGGAGAATGCTCTGAAAGAGAAGGATGAGGTAATCGCCCAGCTGCAGGAGGAAGGCGAGAAGCTGGCGCGACAGCAGCTGCAGCAGTCTAACATCATCAAAAAGTTGAGAAGCAAGGACAAGGACAATGAACAGGTCATTAAAAGCTTGAGGTGAGGCAGCCAGGAATGGTTCTAAACATGTGCTTACACAACACATATTTAACATGCTTTTCAATATTTGCTTGCCAGTCCAAGGTGAACCAAGTTGTTTTAATAAATTAAAGTACCATGTTTTAACAAAAAATATTAGATTTTATTCACAGGCAAGTAATTGCACAATACTTGGCAATGTTGTGGCTGACTATGACGTCTCGGCAATACCAAACAATTTACAGCAATACAAATATTGCATAGGAGTTGCCAAGAATTGCGCAATAATAGTTGCCCGTGTGAATGCAACCTAAAACTTAGCATCTCCGCATTAAACACAGATTAAAATAATTTGGGATTAATTAAATAACTGGTAAAAGAAGAAGCAGGAGTTTTTTGGCAATAACTATGTGTCTCCCTTTGACGCAACGGCACGAAATAAAACGACCTCATCTAGTTTAAAAAATATATCATCGACATGTAAAAGTGTTTGTACACAAACCTACTTACAGAAATAAAACCATTTATAATTTTTAACTGACTTCAAAAAAAGGATGAGGTTTCTCAATTCGACCGTATATATATATCTATATCTATACTAATATTATAAAGCTGAAGAGTTTGTTTGTTTGTTTGTTTGATTGAACGCGCTAATCTCAGGAACTACTGGTCCGAATTGAAAAATTCTTTTTGTGTTGGGTAGCTTATTTATCGTGGGAGGCTATAGGCTATATAACATCACGCTACAACTAAGAGGAGCGGAGCAGTAATGAAAAATGTTGCAAAAACGGGGAAAATTTATTCCTTTTGAGAGTTTCCGTTGCGTGCGCTGCGTAAACGGTTAAAGTAACGCAAAAATCATGTATGACGGAATTGTTCCTTTTAAAAAGTTCTAAAAAAAAGTCCGCGAGAGCATATGTCTATCTTTTAAGGTTGACTCACTATAACTCAAAAGGAGCGAGCAGCAACGAAAAATGGACGAAAACTAGCAGGCAAATCGATGCGACGGGAAGGGTCAGGGGAGCAAAAATTTGACGCGGACGAAGTCGCGTATATATATATTTTTAATAATATTATTTCGTTTGTCACTAGAATTGTTTAAATATTTTTCCAGGGATAAAATAGCAGAGCAAACAACAGAACTGGACAGACTGAAGCGATCTATAGCTGCTAAGGAGGAGCTGGAAGTTAGCCAGATCGAAGCAGTGTATCGGCTCACCACTTCTAATAAGAAACTTGAGACTGAACTTTTGGAGGTATAGACAGCATATGCATACTTATACGTAATTCTGTCAAACTGTGGCTTTTACTATGAATTCTTACTACCTAAACTCAAGTAGTCTCATTACAAACGCGAGTTCTACAAACGTCGAGCCATTTTACTAAGGTAAAGTTCTAGTAAGTTTTAATTTAATTATGAGTATTCCAACGCATTATTATGTTGTACCGGGCTAATACGGTTCGAAATATTATCGGTTTGAAGTTCATTCTAATTGAAAGTCTGTTCAGACGGTTTAAATTTTTTTCGACTTAGCAGCTGATCAACTAAAATTTAACCATATGAACGCTATTAGAGAATTGACGTGAATTTCTCAAAAAATATGCGTACATCATTAGAGAAATGGGATGATATTTAAATTAAAGTTAAGTTTGTCTTTGCCATTGTATGCCAAAATAATTGCAGATATTATTCAGTTGTATGGAGATATCCAGTGAAATGTTGTAAAATGTTCATTGTAGTTAGATGTGTTTTATGTTTTGCTTATCGCGGCGAGAGCTCTTATCAGTTGTATAACGCACCACTCATGCAAACAAACGGAATTCAATGATGTTGTTTATGTAGGGATTTTTCTCCGTTTGAAGCTAAAAGTAGAATATCAGGAGCATTGAGACATGTGGGGCACGTCCTTTGGCTGATGCCAGCTCACCCGTATAAATGCTTCACCCGTATATTTGGGAAGCTAGCTAGTCTTCAAATAAACTTTAATAGTCGAGTTGAATATATCAACAAAAACATTCCTTAAGACTGCGCCGTCCATACGACGCGCGCGGCAAATAGGTATTTACTACAGCGCGCTAGTCGTGTGCGTCGTTACGCACACATTGACAAGTTTGCTCGAAGCCCGCATGCAGGTGCACGACAAAAGGTGGTATCCTAGGATTTTTAAAATTTGATTCGTTGTGTTGAGTGACTTGCAAATTCGCATATTGATTATTTCGATGGTTTTATGTAGCTGTCCACATAAATCCAGAAAATAAATCTAATAATCTGTATTATATAAAAAATTACGTATGTAGTTTATAGAACGGATAATGTAGGTATAAATACAGTACAATATAGGAAAATACCCACATTATCCGTTTGTTACTACTGATTTATTTATTTATTGATATGGCACTTCAACGACTTACTCACTAGGACATACACAAACAAAAATCACTTACAGTCTTATATATTGTGAGTACGTCACTTACAGAAGTGCACAGCACTAGCAGAGAAATAATGTTTTAAGAACTCGTATGAAACTGTTACATTAATTGTATACATAAGTTACAAAAAATAAAACGAATATAAGCTAGGTTCATAAGTACAATAGGAAATACATGTGGTTAACAAAAATGAATAATAATAAAAATAAAAAAAGGCTAAAAGGGTAGAGAATCTATGCAGATACAGTTAATGGCGGACGGCTCGTATCGCACTGGGGTCTTGAGGCTCCAAGCCAGTTAAAAGCCTCGTACGGAATTGACGGAAAGGGTTAGAGAAGATGTCGATGCTATTGGTTCGTGTAGTGATTTCATTGTAACCTCGCATTAGACGGTTCATGGGTGCGGTGCTACCAAGGTTAGTACGACTTACAGTTGTGGCAAAGGTATTGGTTTTGCGATCAGATCTAATAACTTTCTGACGAGGTACAGCTATTCTTAATTTAGCCAAGAGATCGGGAACATTTAGTAAACCGTTAGCGATTTTAAAAAGAAAAATTTGGTCGGTCACGTCTCTTCGGTGTTCGAGTGTACACATTTTAAGATGACCAAGCCTTTGTTGATAAGTAGATTCCCGTGGGCAGCTAGGGGTTCTAAAGCGGAGATATCTAGTAAAGCTTCTTTGGATACGCTCAAGCCTATTTACGTGGACACGGTAAGTAGGGTTCCAAACTGGAGATGCATAGTCGAGTAGACTTCTAACAAGAGTATTGAAGAGTACCTTTAGGGTAGAGATGGACTGGAACTCTCGACATTTTTACAGCTTTGGCAATGATATTATCGATATGGTATACGAATGTCAGTTTAGAGTCGAGGTAGACTCCCAGGTCACAAATCGTTTCCACTTTATGCAGTGTGACCCCATTTATTGAGTAAGACGTAGGTAAAGGTTTCCGTTTTTTGGTAAATGTGATGTGGTAGCACTTTTTCACATTGAGGGACATGCGATTTTTCAAGCACCAATCGTGAACTGCGGTGAGATCAGCCTGGAGTAAACAGACATCCGCGGAAGAGTTTATCTCTTTATAGATTTTTAGATCATCAGCAAATATAGAGCAGTTGCTGTGTTTTACTGAAAGAACTATGTCATTTACGAATATTAGAAAGAGAATTGGTCCCAGGTGGGAACCTTGAGGGACTACAGATGTAGAAAAATATACTGGTGACTCATATCCCTTTACAACCACTCTCTGTTCTCTATTTGCCAGATACGATTTAAACCAGTGTAGTAACTGACCAAATATGCCGAAACCCTCAAGCTTCCTCAAGAGGATTGAATGGTCCACTTTGTCGAACGCACTGCTGAAATCAGTGTAAATTGAGTCGACCTGGCCGCGAGAGTCCATCAATTCACTTACTTCAGTGACGTATTGGACTAAATTAGTAGTCGTAGATTTCCGAACACAGAAGCCATGTTGTTGGGGAAGTAACTGAGAATTGATGTGTGATGTAAGTAAAGGACAAAGTAGAGATTCGAAAAGTTTTGCAAAAACTGAGAGGAGCGAAATGGGGCGTTAGTTCTGGACATCGTTAGAATCACCTTTCTTAAAAATCGGTACGACATTTGCGATTTTCCATTCTGTTGGAAACTGTGATGTCACTATCGAATGATTGAATATTATTTTAAGCGGTAATGATAGGCTAGTAGCACACTTCTTTACAAATAGCGGAGGTAAACCATCTGGCCCCGGCCCTTTACAGATGTTAAGTTTTTTTAGTGCTTTCAAGACCTCTTTTTCCGTAAATACTACTTTACCTAAAGCATGTTGATGATACATGAGTCCCGTTTCAGCATCAGCATGTGAACCAAGCGAAGGAGTGAAATTGGCAGAAAAATGCTTGGCAAAAAGGTTGCACACTTCATCACCAGCAGATGCTGTTTCGTTTCCCAGACACATCTCGGAGGGAATATCGTTCGATGTAGACTTCTTCGCTTTGACGAAGGACCAAAAGAGTTTCGGATTATGTCTAATGTTTTTTTCAGTGAAGCTTATATAGTTTTTGTAACAGATGTTCATCATGGTTTTAGATCTCCCGTCTAGTAGTCTATATTCAAACTGGTCCCTTGGATTGTTATACTTTTTAAATCGTGTTCTTAGCTTTTCTTTTTCGTTTAGGAGTCTAATGAGAGGTTTAGAGAACCAGGGCGGATACTTATCACTTTGTTTTTTTGATTTTGGAACAATTGCGTTGACTACTTCATTTAGGTGTCTATAAAGGTATGTGACCATAGCATCGACATCTTGCAGGTCTGAAAAAACATGAGTCCAGTCAATATCGCAAATCTTGGCATTGATCAAAGTGTAATTGGCCTTTCTAAAGTTGTATCTAACACGAATCTTACTCTTTAATGATGCGGGGGATTTGTTACTTATTAGTATTTCAAGGGGTGGATGGTAAAGATCTACTGTTGATAAGGGATTATTACATACATTAACAATTCCTCCAAAGAAGTTGCATAATATTAAGTCTAAAGTTTTGTGATATACATTTTTGACTGGGTTTATTTGTTCCATGTTACTTAATGACATAAAATCTATCAGTGTATAGCCCAAAGCGCTAGCGTAATTATTAGGTGTATTACAGGAAGTATGTGAAGATGTTTTGTCTATTTTCCAGTCAATAAAACTCAGATTGAAGTCTCCAGCTATCAAGGTTTCGTCGCCAGTGTTGTCGATGACAGAAGACACCCTGTCAAGAAACGAGTCAAGAGTGCGATGTTGAACTGGAGGGGGCAGATAGACCGCGCAGATATTTAAGTTATGGCATATCTTCCCTTTCACAGTCTTCAACCTGACCCATAGGTTTTCAATGTCTGTTTCCCACTGTGACATCCTGGCAGAGTCTATTGACTTCAAAACAGCGATCAATACACCTCCTCCTCTTTTGCCGCTATTCACGGTTGATGCTCTGTCTCTGCGATAAATGTTGTACCTGGAGTCAAATATTTCGCCATCACTTATACCGTCATCTAGCCAAGTCTCTGTGCCAATAATAACATCATAATTGCACAATCGCGTGGATAATTCAATCGTGTTCAATTTAGTTTTCATACCCCTAAAGTTCTGGTAGTAGATGTTGAATTGTGATGGTAGGTATAGAGAGTTTTGTACCAGGGTTTTTTATAGAATTTATCAAAGTAGAGCAACAGCATTCAAGCTTCTTATTTGTTTGACTTGCTCTCCATACTGATCCAATAGCTATGAAATTTTGGCATTATGAATTTTACTTGCATGGCCGGGAATTTTACTCGGTAAGTAGATAGGCAGGGTGGATGGGTAGGTGGTAGGTATTGTAATAATAAAACCAGACTGTGATAAAAAATCTATAATTACCAAATGTAACCTTGCTTACTTTACAAAAACATACGATAACCATAGGGAAATGTGGTATGTATAATATGTATTATATAGTGTAACGAAAAGTGTGGCCATATTATAAAAATTGCTTCTGCCCATGAAAATGAACAAAGTTTTCCAGGGACGTTAAATTAAATTTAACGCACAAAGTTGCCATTAGCTGACCAAAATTTGTGAGAGGATACAATAACAAAAAATAAAAAAAAACGGGAATTTTATATCATTCATTTAAAAACATTATTGATATTTCCAACCATAAGGACAATTACTAGACGTATATTTTTAGTTTGGACTACAGACTGAATACATCTATTATGTACCAAAATTCCTAAATTTAACTTAGGAATTTTGGTGCATCGTGGATCGTGCATCTTTCGCGTTTCGTTGTTTCTTATATCGAAATTGAAAGGACCGGGTATATTATTGCGCTATAAAGAGGTTTCGTGAAACGAAACAAAACAATGTAATTTTAAGATACAATAATTAAACACGTGCTAAGTAATTACAACAAAGAAATGAACAGATTTCTAAGAATTCCATGGTAAGTACGAAATATTTACGACCTTGTATCAGTATTTAGCTTGAAAGTCAGTGAAATTAATGTTTATTGGGGTCTAAATAAAGATGTATTGTTTCGCTATTGAGAGTCGTTGGTACACTATAAATAGTGTTTAATACAAGGGTAACAATGTAAACCAATCAAACGTTAGTAATTTCTATGTTTTAAAGAGTTTTTCGTTGGATAGAAGTTTGCTATATAGAGGTTATAAAATAAATTGTCAGTTTCACGAAAAAAATTAGTTCACCACTGCGGATTCGAAAATTAATGTCAGAATAGCAATTGGCACCCCCAAAAACCTACTACACGATATCCATATTGAATCTTTGAAAAAAGTTGAATTCGCTATCTTTGATTTTAAAATGAATGCCAGATTTGAAATCGCCACCCCCCAAAACCCATTACAAGACACCCATATCGAACGTTTGAGAAAAAGTTGCATCTGCCATTTTGGATTTTAAATTGCCAGATTTGCAAACGCCACTCCCATAAGCCACGATATCCATATCGCATGTTAGAGAAAAAAACAAATTAAAAGGAACTAATATCACAAAATATAAATACGTACATTTTTGATAACGGCTTTTTTTACGGAAATGAGCGCCAACTTTTTTCTTACAATAGCTGGCCTTACGCTTTCCAATATTTATTTACTTATTTATTTAGTACATGGAGGACTTACAGCTAAATAAAACAGACAAAAAAAATATTAGACATCCGAAAGCCAATTACAAGTCCTCACGTAAAGATAACAAAAAAAAACTATTTAAGAAAAATGTTATAGTAATATGTAAGCATAAAAAAAAAAAATAAATAGTAAAATTTTGTTATGCCTACTAAATATAAGTCATACTAAAAAAAACACAAATGTCACTTACCCTACTTACCTCTTTGCGGCAACGTATACGAACACAATAGATCGCGAATTATCGTAACCGGCGCATCGCTCCACGATGCGACGTGACCACTCTCTGAGCTCTCGTGGACAACTGAATTTTCGACCCGGATACCTTTCGTATGACTCAAAACAGGGCGTGAATCAAAACAAAAATTAATAATAAAATAAGTAAGTAACGTTTCGGAAATATAAAAACTATAAATTGTAGTATGATAATTAGAGATTAATATGAATTCAAGTTTAAAAAAAATAATTAACTGTTTACTATCAAAATTTAACTTAAGGGCCCACCTTCAAAGTGAATGATAGTAGGATGGGCGTGGTTTATGACGGGTCAACCTAAAGTGGCCGGCCGCCACAAACTTATATCTGAACCGTTTATAGAGAATAGGAAAACCAGCGGCCAAAAGTTGAACTAATGACAGAAATGTCTCGAAATAAAAAACCGTTACTAATTTAGCATAGCCTTGCTGTAAGCACTATTCCTGTCACTGTTGCACATCTTAGAAAAAAGTACGTGAAAGTAGCATAAATTTAGTCGGTCTATGAAATTTTTGCACATAGCGTGCGATGGAGTAGACAAATAATACAAATATTTAATTATAAGCAATAAAACTATCTTACAGCAATAAATTATCTTCTTTATCTATACGTAATATTATAAATGCGAAACTAATTCTGTCTGTCTGTCACGCTTTCACGACTAAACCTTATTCGTTACCCATTAACCCTATTAATTCCGCGACTTCACCTGCGTCCGCGTAACGTAAGATTTACGCAGACGAAGTCGCGGGAAAAAGCTAGCTAATATTTATGTACCGATGTTGGGTAATACGAGATTGTTTAACTCAAAATAATTAAAAATATATAATAAAAAATTTAAGTATTTATATTACTAGTCATCGCCCATTGGTCGAAATTCGACCGTGCTTCATTTGAATAGAAATACATTATTAATTGAAAAAAAAATATAATAATAAATATAAAGGAGGTAATAATAATAAGTATATAAGGTACTAAGGAGCTGCTCCTCATTGATATGACCATAAGCCAACAAGTTCGTCATTCCCGAAAGGATCTGTCGACATGTTGGATAGACTATAAGAAGGCCTATGACTCGGTGCCACATACATGGCTCATGAGGGTGCTGGAGTTGTATAAAGTCGATGCATCTCTTCGCACCTTCCTGATTTCATGTATGAGGCAGTGGAGGACGGTCCTTCGCTATCCAGGATGTTGAAATATCCAAGGGAACAGCGAACCGATAAGGATCGACCGAGGCATATTTCAGGGTGATAGTTTGAGTCCGCTTTGGTTCTGCTTAGCCCTGAATCCTCTAAGCACACTGCTTAAGGATTCACGCATAGGCTATCGGATGAGGAGAGGTGGTCAGGTTATATCCCACCTCCTTTACATGGATGATTTTAAAACTCTTTGCCCCCAACAATTTTCAACTGATGTAGCTACTGAAAGTAGTTGAAACCTTCAGTAGCGCCATCAGAATGGAATTTGGTGTGGACAAATGTGCGGTCAGGCATGTAAAGCGAGGGGAGATTGTGGAATCCGTGGGAACCCAACTCTCGGATTCCATAAACCTCCGAGCCCTCTCCGCAGCCAAAACCTATAAGTATTTGGGTATGTCGGAAGCGTTGGGCATCAATGTTACTGACATGAAGCAATCGTTGAAGGAGCGCTTCTTTGGCCACCTGAAGAAAGTTTTTAATAGTCTTCTATCAAGTGGAAACAAGGTGCGCGCCTTCAACGGTTGGGTCATGCCGGTTTTGATGTACTCTTTCGGCATACTCAAATGGACTCAAACCGAACTCAACGCCCTGGACAGGAGGGTCCGTACGCTGTTGACTGCATATCGAATGCATCACCCACGGTCATCGGTAATGAGACTGTATATCCCGCAAAAGTGTGGATGTCGAGGTTTTTTAAACGCTAAGACTCTCCACAATCGCGAGATATGCAGCCTCAGGGAATATTTCCTAGAAACCGACGTGGGGATGCATCGAGATGTTGTCGCGGTTGACAAGGGCCTCACCTCGCTCTCCATGGCTAACGAGAATTGGCGTAAACCTGTAATACTCGACACTAATGACCGCATGAAGGTATGGCAGAGTAAGGAGCTCCACGGACGCTATTTCCGGGCCTTACATGGATCCGATGTAGATCTACTAGCGTCCGTAGCCTGGCTGCGTTTCAGTCACTTCTTTGGGGAATCCGAAGGTTTTGTCTGTGCAATTATGGACGAAGTTATGATGACGAACAACTACCGGAGATTTATTGTGAAAGATGGCACGGTTGACATCTGTCATGCCACCGTCCAGGAAAATCAATTAGACACATAATTTCTGGGTGTTCTCGACTAGCTAACGAAGAATACTTGCATAGGCACAACCTAGTAGCTAGGATTATCCACCAGCAACTTGCTCTGAAATACAGTCTTGTGGAATCAGAGGTGCCGTACTACAGGTATGTGCCCGACCCAGTTCTCGAAAATGGAAATATCACATTGTACTGGGATCGATCCATCATCACTGACTGGACTATTGTTGCAAATAAGCCTGATATAGTGGTGGTGGATCGAGTAGAGCGGCGCACAATGATTGTTGACATAACGGTCCCACATGACGAGAACCTCGTGAAAGCTGAGAAAGATAAACAGATCAAGTATCTTGACTTAGCTCGCGAGGTTGTCGACATGTGGGATGTGGATTCAGCGATCATGGTGCCGATAGTCAACGGCTTGATAGCCAAGAGCCTCGACCAACATCTAAGGAGGCTCTCGTTAGGCAGCTGGATCAAGGGCTTGATTCAGAAAGCGGTACTTCTGGATACGGCTCGTATTGTCAGGAGGTTCCTCTCTCTGGAGCCCTGACCGGCGGTAGCTTGGACCCTGTTCCCGATACCGGTGGGCTACTATTTTTTATATTTTTAAATGTTTTTATAATTTTTGTTTAATGTTTAATATTTAAAAATATAATTTATATGTTTGTACAATGAAATAAAAGAATATAAAAAAATAATATGGTATTAATATTGAAAATAATGAAAATAATGTATTTTTACGCATAATTAAAAAAAAAATTAGCATTCGTCACTTCTTCTCTGTATAAACTATATGTGTGCGAAATTTCATACTCCTCCGTCCACCCAATTTTCGTAAAAAGGGTTCCAAAATTTTCGCTTCACGTATTAATATATAGATTTACAACATGAAATTAAAAATAACGAATTAATCTTCTAGAGGTCTACGAATAAAATATATGATGGTGTTTAAGAGATTAATAACAATTTCATTTCACCGATTACTATACATTTATTTGGTAAATGACAATTACAATATTTTACATAGACTTCGTCCATTACGAAATACTAGTTATCGAGTATTTTTTCACCTTATTTTACAAGTTATTTATATTTCCTTCAAGGTCAATTTCGTATGGCAATGTGTATGATAAATGTTAAAATTACTTGACTTATACATACATATTTTAGTAATTACGTGTGACTGCGGTTAGAAAATCAAAACTGATATTATTGCCGATATTTTGTAACTATGTCTAGATTATATCTTTTTATTTGGGTGTTTTACCCGACTGCAGAGGGCAATGTGTTTATCAGCCTATTAACTCGTATGTATGTTTGTTCTTTTATTAATTTTATTTTTCATTTCAGTTATTTTGGGGTTAGGGGTAATTCAGAGATGGAATACACAAATATTTTGCTAAACAGTCTTCATAAGGTTATAGAAGTATGTTTAGTGTTATTCAAAACAGAGTAAAACACCATTGTATTGATCATCCATAAAATCTTGTAGGAATTAAAAATTATAAATATCCAATATGTTTTCAGAAAGCACTCTTGTGTACAAGAGTGCTTTGATTAGATATCAATTAGATATCGAGAAGCAGTGGTGGCTCAGTGGCAACGGCTACTACTTACGAGTTCGAACCCGAGCAGGCGCTATACTCTGTGTAAATTATTTCAACACCACTGCTCTCAAAACTGTGAAGGAAAACATCGTGAGTAAACATGTCTTAGAATTAAAAAATCGAAGACATGTGACATCTACCAACCCGCACTGGGCCCGCGTGGTGGATTATGTCCCACTCTCTCTCACCGAGAGGAGGCCTGTGTCCCAGCAGTGGGAACGTTATAGGCTGCTAATGATTAGGTATCAAACACGGTACATATAGGGTTCGAAACAGCTAGGCTCGGCTTCAGGCCACGTGCCTGACAAGGATGGCTTCGTGAAGGTAGAGAGGAAGAAGCTTCGTAGTCGGAACCAGTGTGGGACCGCGCTAGCAGGACTCAGTATGCTGCTGCGTCCAGCTAAACTAACGACGCAGGTCTATGTGTCCCGTCAACATTACACCACGAAGGTTGAGGAGATCGTGGAGTTTGTACGTGTTAATTCCAACTGGACCTTGAGGGTCGAGAAGTTGGAACCGTGCCATAACACAAACTTCAAGTCATTCGTGGTCCGAGTTCCAACTCATCAAATCGAGACCTTCCTCAAGGAAGAGTTTTGGCCGAAGGGTGTCGTGTATCGGCGATTCCGTGGAAGGCTACGCGATACTACGCAGCGCAACACGTCGCCGTCACTTCGTGTACAATAGTTATGTTTACGTGGTTTTTTTGTATGTATGATACTCTGTATGGTATTATGATTTGGGTCTTTGTAGCCCGAAATAAATTGATTTGATTGATTGATTGATACATGAAATTAAAATTTATATTTTCAATAAAACTTCACATCTGCTATAAATGATAAATGATTTTATTTCTGTAAGTAGGTTTGTACAAACACTTTTACATGCCAATGATATTTTTTTAAACTAGTTCGGTGTTTGACACAGCCTGTTTAAATCATTACCCTTCTTTGAGCTGCTGTCAAGTAAAACCTCAGCTTTTTTACAATTCTAATGCTACTTCATTCATTCGTTGTGCTGTATTTGAAGTGACAGTACTTCACATATAGATATATTGTTGACATACTTCAAACCTAAAAACAAATTATACATTTTAGTTTATTTCTAAATGCATGATTATTATAAGTTTTTGGTATAAAACAGACGTTCTTCTCTAGAAAATTAGGTGTTTACTCAATATTACTTTACAAAGTGAGAATAGATTGTTGCTGTAATGCCTTAGTGAAGGTGGTGAATTTGATTTACTGTTATGATCATCTTATTGGTATTTCATTCTTGAAAAATGAATAAATTAATTGCCCTGTGCAAGCACTCCTAACCTTGAAGGTACTGTTCAGTTTTGGTTTATGGTTCTTCCCATTTTCATACATAATTTAGGTCGTCTCTAAATAGTAATAGAAAAAGAATGTTATATTGTTCACAGTCACAAAAATAGACACATATACATTCGAAATACAAAGTTATTTGGAAAGCCAACACTTATTATATTAAATCATTACAGCAAAATGCTTAACTACTACCTTTTTCTGTGAACACAAATATTTAAAAAACGTAATTTTAATCGCACCGATTTGTAAAAAAGTGACATAGGTTCGTCGTCGATGAGCCCTACTGGGCGACTGATTTATGAACGAACGAGAGTGATGACACTACTTATGATAGGCAAAAGAAGAGATGGCGATAATGTGTGTGCGCTTGGAATAAAATAACGTATGTGCCAAAACGAATAGCCGTTTTTTATGAATGAAAAGTATTATTAAAACGAAAACTCTTTTACAAAAACTTAGATACAATTATAATCAATGTTTTAAAGTAAACTATAATAATACATACACATCGCGCGTTGAGGCTAAAAAAATCACAATCATAGATAGAACTTTGCGATTTTTTTGTATCGAGAAAATTTCATCGTATCGTGTATTCCTTTTACAGGATACTAGATCATATAGTCAAAAAACATACACTAAAAGATTAAGTACGGATGCCATACGGTAAGAAAGGTACGCTAAAAAGAAAAAGCACGTTTATCTCGCTACGTCACCTTAACAAGAGCATGCTATTTTAAGATTTTTGTTCAACTTTACGAATTTTCATTGATCAAACTATACAATATTTTTAATTTTTGCCAACTATAATCGGTTAAAACATTCATTGTGGTGATCATTACATATTTTTTATGGTAATTATGGTAAAAGTATTGATTTTATCTCTTTAACAGTGACGGCTGTTTTGGATTATTTTGCACTGCGCCCCCTTAATTACTTGACCTACGCCATTTTATTTGCTATTAATCCTTAGAACAATAATTGAATACTAGCTGATGATTTTGTCGCACAGTTTAAGGGCTTCTTCACACATACCACAACCACACCACGACCACAACTACAACTCAACCACACCACGTGGCCGGGCGTATATTTAGTATTTAAAATGAATAGGACTATTCACACGTACCACATTTTGCAGTTGTTATCGACCGTGTGTGTGATACCGACCACATCGCAACCACAACACAACCACCAGCGGCACTGCGAACTAGTGGCCGACCACATCGCAAACACAACATTGCGTCGACGCAACGATAGTTTTCCAACAAAGGATGTATCCAATAAATTCTATTTCGACGACTACGCTCACATCGCCGTCGTCTTCTTCTTAATAATACCATAGCAAGGATAGCAATAACAAAGTTTCTTCTTCGAATTCCATGAGTTTGGTCAGTCAACACGTGTTTCCGCTATGAAAACCGGAGTCGAACTGTGTCTGCACACACGTAACCGCATCGCAACTACTGGCGACAACGCAACCACATCGACATTTTGTCGGTACCACAACGCAACTACAAAAAGCTGCAGCGACACTATTCACACGTAACTACTGCTTGACAGCATTTTGTCGTTGCGACGTGGTGTGGTTGTGGTACGTGTGAAGAAGCCCTAAGCCGTTGTTTGCCAGATAGGTACATAATAAATTCCATACGCAATGAATCTTTTATTGTGTTAGTAAACATTATTTATTAATTAGTTTATCTAAAATAGTTACACAGTGACTGTTCAACCTATGTACATATTAACATAAGCTAATCCAAGGGTCCAATATTAAGCGGTAGACAACCTAAACAAAAATGAAAAGATACAAAAAAAAACTACAGAAATGACACGTATAACGCTTCAGATCATTTCGGCGCGTAATCAAAATCAAAACTAACGCTGCCATCTCGTTTTGTCAGTACAATTTCATAAAATGGTTACCAATAATGCGTCCTGTCAATGTCACTAGGAGTGGAAAGAACCTTGTAGCAATCTACATCATTTTTACATACTAAATAGTATTTTCTCATAACTTTACCAGACGAAAAGCCAGTTAGACGACACGACACACAAGCTGGAAGGTAGCCGAGCTTCACTAGAAGGGGCTCGGCGGGAACTGACTGACCTTCAACGAACCAGCGCCGACCTGGCGCGGCGGAGTGCCAACCACGAGCAGGCGCAGGACAACCAGAGGAGGGCTGATGAGGAGCTGCGCCGGCTGCGCGCCGAGTTACAGCAGCTTAGGGTTGAGATGGTCAACGGTAAGCAATAAAATATAGTAAGATATATATACAAAATGTGTCGAAGACACAATTGACAGACCAGTGAAACATTTGTCAATCTATAAATCAATCAATACATGAAACAAAAATTTTGTGCACCCTTTTCTACAAAAATTACGTGACGGAGGAGTATGAAATTTGACGCATGTAAACTTTATATGGAGGATTGCAGAAAGCTAATACTTTTATAAAATATTGCATTAAGAATATATTAAGTTGTCAATGAGTTATGGTCGATTTAAGACCACTGGGCGATCACTAGTAAGTGGAATTAAGGGCCATCGGACGTAACTTGGTCACAGCTTTACTTCATCAGTCATCACACCTAGCTTGACTTGTGGCTTAATAGTACATTACGATATTAGTGCGTTATGATGGTTATAACATGCGAGGCGGAATTTCAGCCCGAGCCGAAGGCGAGAGCGTAATTGAGCCGAGCATACCAATACGCACGTATATCGTACGACGTTTTTTAACACATTTGCGAGGAAACAGAAAAAAAAAACATTATTTTAAATAAACTCAATCTGTGAATGCACACTGTTGCTTTCCCGCCATTTTAACAGCGCGCTAGCGCTGCCTACGGACTGGCGCCGCGCGGATATTAGTTCGAAATTTGAATAGCAACAGCGCGCTGCTCACTAGCTGGAGTCGTGCGGTGGCGATCAGTTCCATATTTGAAATGGCAAATAATACTGTTATGGAATTTGTATGGACTAACTATTTGCGTTGGTAACACACGCGTTTTTTATGACCCGCTTTACATATTTAAAACCGGTGGAATTACATCAGCTTTACGAGCAAGGGTGTTAAATAATATGCTACTGTTATTTTTAGAGGAAAAGAAATGGGTAGGTCGCGAGGAAGCTCTACGCCGTGAGCTGTACGAGGCGCGTGAAGCTTGCTCCGCGCTAGAGAGCAGCTCGAGCGCCGGCGCGGCCGGAGACAGCGGCGCGGCCTGCGTGCTGGCGCAGCTGGCGCAGCTGCAGCGTGCTGCCCTCCAGCGCGACCAGGCGCACGCGCACGCGCTGCGCCAACGGGCTGTACAGCTGGGTGAGTGTACACAGCGGCGCGGCCTGCGTGCTGGCGCAGCTGGCGCAGCTGCAGCGTGCTGCCCTCCAGCGCGACCAGGCGCACGCGCACGCGCTGCGCCAACGGGCTGTACAGCTGGGTGAGTGTACACAGCGGCGCGGCCTGCGTGCTGGCGCAGCTGGCGCAGCTGCAGCGTGCTGCGCTCCAGCGCGACCAGGCGCACGCGCACGCGCTGCGCCAACGGGCTGTACAGCTGGGTGAGTGTACACAGCGGCGCGGCCTGCGTGCTGGCGCAGCTGGCGCAGCTGCAGCGTGCTGCGCTCCAGCGCGACCAGGCGCACGCGCACGCGCTGCGCCAACGGGCTGTACAGCTGGGTGAGTGTACACAGCGGCGCGGCCTGCGTGCTGGCGCAGCTGGCGCAGCTGCAGCGTGCTGCGCTCCAGCGCGACCAGGCGCACGCGCACGCGCTGCGCCAACGGGCTGTACAGCTGGGTGAGTGTACACAGCGGCGCGGCCTGCGTGCTGGCGCAGCTGGCGCAGCTGCAGCGTGCTGCGCTCCAGCGCGACCAGGCGCACGCGCACGCGCTGCGCCAACGGGCTGTACAGCTGGGTGAGTGTACACAGCGGCGCGGCCTGCGTGCTGGCGCAGCTGGCGCAGCTGCAGCGTGCTGCGCTCCAGCGCGACCAGGCGCACGCGCACGCGCTGCGCCAACGGGCTGTACAGCTGGGTGAGTGTACACAGCGGCGCGGCCTGCGTGCTGGCGCAGCTGGCGCAGCTGCAGCGTGCTGCGCTCCAGCGCGACCAGGCGCACGCGCACGCGCTGCGCCAACGGGCTGTACAGCTGGGTGAGTGTACACAGCGGCGCGGCCTGCGTGCTGGCGCAGCTGGCGCAGCTGCAGCGTGCTGCCCTCCAGCGCGACCAGGCGCACGCGCACGCGCTGCGCCAACGGGCTGTACAGCTGGGTGAGTGTACACAGCGGCGCGGCCTGCGTGCTGGCGCAGCTGGCGCAGCTGCAGCGTGCTGCCCTCCAGCGCGACCAGGCGCACGCGCACGCGCTGCGCCAACGGGCTGTACAGCTGGGTGAGTGTACACAGCGGCGCGGCCTGCGTGCTGGCGCAGCTGGCGCAGCTGCAGCGTGCTGCGCTCCAGCGCGACCAGGCGCACGCGCACGCGCTGCGCCAACGGGCTGTACAGCTGGGTGAGTGTACACAGCGGCGCGGCCTGCGTGCTGGCGCAGCTGGCGCAGCTGCAGCGTGCTGCGCTCCAGCGCGACCAGGCGCACGCGCACGCGCTGCGCCAACGGGCTGTACAGCTGGGTGAGTGTACACAGCGGCGCGGCCTGCGTGCTGGCGCAGCTGGCGCAGCTGCAGCGTGCTGCGCTCCAGCGCGACCAGGCGCACGCGCACGCGCTGCGCCAACGGGCTGTACAGCTGGGTGAGTGTACACAGCGGCGCGGCCTGCGTGCTGGCGCAGCTGGCGCAGCTGCAGCGTGCTGCGCTCCAGCGCGACCAGGCGCACGCGCACGCGCTGCGCCAACGGGCTGTACAGCTGGGTGAGTGTACACAGCGGCGCGGCCTGCGTGCTGGCGCAGCTGGCGCAGCTGCAGCGTGCTGCGCTCCAGCGCGACCAGGCGCACGCGCACGCGCTGCGCCAACGGGCTGTACAGCTGGGTGAGTGTACACAGCGGCGCGGCCTGCGTGCTGGCGCAGCTGGCGCAGCTGCAGCGTGCTGCGCTCCAGCGCGACCAGGCGCACGCGCACGCGCTGCGCCAACGGGCTGTACAGCTGGGTGAGTGTACACAGCGGCGCGGCCTGCGTGCTGGCGCAGCTGGCGCAGCTGCAGCGTGCTGCCCTCCAGCGCGACCAGGCGCACGCGCACGCGCTGCGCCAACGGGCTGTACAGCTGGGTGAGTGTACACAGCGGCGCGGCCTGCGTGCTGGCGCAGCTGGCGCAGCTGCAGCGTGCTGCCCTCCAGCGCGACCAGGCGCACGCGCACGCGCTGCGCCAACGGGCTGTACAGCTGGGTGAGTGTACACAGCGGCGCGGCCTGCGTGCTGGCGCAGCTGGCGCAGCTGCAGCGTGCTGCCCTCCAGCGCGACCAGGCGCACGCGCACGCGCTGCGCCAACGGGCTGTACAGCTGGGTGAGTGTACACAGCGGCGCGGCCTGCGTGCTGGCGCAGCTGGCGCAGCTGCAGCGTGCTGCCCTCCAGCGCGACCAGGCGCACGCGCACGCGCTGCGCCAACGGGCTGTACAGCTGGGTAAGTACAGAAAGAGTGGAACATTCGTAGGACACAACAGCTGGGGGTTCTTGTATGGTTTGGGAGCGTGCTGATGCCGAAAATAAAGTCAAAAAAAAAAAGAATCAGTGAGTGAACAATCTATCATACCCTATTTTCCAACCCTTAGGGTTCGATTTTGTTTTCCAAATTTATATGGGACCACCTTCGGAGTATATCCTTTCAAAAAAAAAAAAAGGTTATCACAATCGGACTACCATGTAAAACGTTATGCGTGGTCATCATCATTTCAGCCGAAAGACGTCCACTGCTGGACACAAGCCTCCCCCAAGCACCGCCACCTCGACCGGTTCTGTGCGTCTCGCATCCAACGCATTCCTGTGGCCTTCACCAGGTCATCGGTCCTTCTTGTGGGAGGCCTTCCAACACTACGTCTTCCAATACGCGGTCGCCACTCCAGAACCTTCCGACCCCATCGGCCATCTGTTCTGCGAGCAATGTGCCCTGCCCACTGCCACTTAAGTTTGGTCATACATAAAAAAAAAAAAACAAAAAAAATATATACGCGTCGAATTGATAACCTCCTCCGTTTTTTTTTCGTCAGTTAAAAATGATGATAATATCTCGTTGAAAATTGACTAATAAAGAAGTGTGGAAGAAAAATACATGCTGCGCCGACCCCAAATAAATTGGGATAAGAGTAGGACAATGACGAATATCTCGTTGAAAATGTAGTCAGTTAAGTGATTTGTACAGTTCCATTGGTAATTATCAAACCTAATAACAAATATGAAACCTTTTTATAGCCTGTATTTTCCTACTTCTTGCACACACATCAACACAATTTAGAAATATTTCAAATTTTCTCACTTCACTCAATATTTACTATAAATATCTACTAAAACCCATTTATCAGACTAAACTTAAGGCGCTCCCTCACCGGGAGCATTCACGTGTAATGTACATATAAATTCAACTTTGAACATTACATTACCAAGGAACTTATACCCGACCCCTGGAATGTGCATTGTCAATTTGACACCATTATAAAAATAAACCCTAAGTATATGTCACTAAGTTCTATTACAGACAATCACTTGGTCAGAGAGAAATTCGGTCCGAGAGAGAAAGCGTTGCGAGAGCCCTGTGTCCCTTTCTTGAAGTAGGGTGCCCATAATGAACGAAATTATAAGATTATTTACGGGTAAAGTCCATTGACGCATTTGCCCAATAAAAAGTGTCCCAACCATTTTTCTTAAAAACGACGCCTGTTAGATTTTTACGACAATTAATACTAAACAAAATGGTTATTTGCCCATCTTTAAAGCGAAACTATTTTTTAAAAATCAAATATTGGTTAATATATTATATCCTGTTATATTAGTATCTACCTACATCATATTGCTTGGTCACCCTAATGAAAGGGACAAAAGGCTCTCGCGAAGCTATCTCGCTCGGACCGCGTATTGGCAGCCTGTGCGCATTCCAGGTTGGATTTAAGTTCCTTGTACATTACAATACTACCTCCCTGACTGACAAGCATTCGCGTATAATGTAACATAGATTTTAATTTGCGAGCATTCTGATTTAGTTGTTTCGAAACACAATAATGGCCTGCTCAAAATCACGGTACGACGTGCGTTCACTTCACTGTCACGTGGGCTACTGCAGTGCTATTCTGTAACCATCTCACCGGGTGAAGTGAGCGTGGAGTGAGCTATCAATGTCATTCCACCTGATGCTAGGGATGACCAACTATCATATTTACAATCATAATCGAGATTTAGATACCTAATATTCTTATGCTAATTCTATTGATTATTTATATAAGGATTTCAAGCTAGCATAGTGTCTGAACAATACTACTCTTTCGGGAAGTTTTTCAAATGAAATAGCAAAACCGAAAATCAGACATTGTTGTTTTTTTTCTATTTTTTCCTCGACTAGCCCTTTATGCTTGACGCACAAGTGCGACACGCACGACCAATTAATGAATATAGTAAGACATATGTACATGTATAGGTAAGACAGCTACAACAGAAAATGCGAATCGACATTGTCAGTTATTATAAACCCACTATAAACTGATTAAAATTAAATACGTAAATGCAAAGACATGACCTAATCACGATGTGTCTTGGAGAAGCGATTGTAGATCGACTCGAGTAAAGATTGTGCAACGTTCTTCAGAAAATCTATTAAAAAAAGATGAAAGAACCTGGCCGTGCCTGACTGACGGAGCATAGAATTCAATCTCACACATACTATGTGGGAACCCACATCTAGGCGCTGTCATATACACAATTACATTTGTTTACTAGGTAGGTATTTATTTTATTGTAGATAAAAATATACCTACTTACTTACTCACTTATGTCGTTATTATCAATAAAAAGAATATTCATCAAATGGTCACCATCTTGAAAATATTATGTTGAAAGTCAACAGTTAAAAAAGAAAACGGTCACCCGCGTGCTCGCGAGGTGAAGTGATGTTACATGTTACCATGACAACGGCATTACGAGGATCGCGTGATCTAGCCGCGCATGCGCGCTAGACGCTGTCATCAATAGGTATCAACTTTTTTTTTTGTTCGCCTTGTGCAGACGCCATTTCGTATTCGGTTTCAAGAATAATTAGTACGCAGGGATTTATTTCAATTCTTGTAGATATATACCTATCTAAATACAACAGTTTTCATACAAGTACAATGTCAGTTTAGTTCTACACTTTGGTGTCGACAATTAATCCGCTTTTTTTTAACCTATGTACCTACTTACTGCTCATTTAACCTTTATCGCGTGGTGACACCTGCACGCTAAGAATATGCAATAACAAGAAGTACCGTACAGCGACCTACTACACAGAATCTTCTCGTAGTCTGAGCATTGATTGGTAAGGTAACGATGATGATAGATGAGAGATAAAATATGATGTGCATGTGTACTTAAACACTCATCATCATCAGCCATCATTCTCATCAAACTCATTGTCTATAATAAAAGAATATTCATCAAATCATCATCTTGATACCTACTAGGTATATCAAAATTCAACGCTTCAAATGACTATCGCGTAGCGCGTCTCTGCGCGTGTTCACTTCACCGAGAATACATGCGATGATGCGACGAGAATCGCGTGGAGTGCTCACGCCGCGCAAGCGCACTAGGCCACTAGTTCATCAGTCCTACATTTTTTTTTCTTTTATTTTTGTTTTGATGACCATGTGCCTGAATATATTTAGAGTTCAGACAAAATGATTAGATACTCATTTATTTCAATGTTTGAAGGTAACCTATTTGGTTGCAAACAATAAAAAAGAATATTAATCGAATCGTCATCATCTTGATAATAATGTCAAAATTCAATAGTTCAAAACGGTCACACGCGTGCTCGTGAGGTGATGTTACCATGACAACGAAATTGCGAGCATCGCGTGATCAAGCCGCGCATGCGCGCTAGACGCTGTCATCGATAAGTATCAACTTTTTACAGCCATTTCGTAATCGGATTGAGAATAATTAGTGCGCAAGTATTCGAAACATTCATATAAATGCATGTATACCTACTTAATAATCGTATTATTAATAAAAGAATATTCATCAAATCATGATCATCTTGATACCTACCTACCTACTAGGTATGTCAAAAATCAACATTTCAAATGAAAATCGCGTAGCGCGCCCGCGTGAGTTCACTCCACCTTGACTAAATGTGACGAGAATCGCGTGAAGTGTTCACGTCGAGCAAGCAGTACTCATATGGTGTGGTTGCTATGGCAACAACACCGTGTGAGTAACGGTTTCGGGTGAAGTGAGGTGACCGACGCTGTCATTGTCAAGACAGTTTTTTTTTTAAATTTTAGCCTTTCAAGTCATTGCTAAAGGCAATGATGTATTCGCAGTTAGCCAATGAAGTATATTTTTACTTAATGTCAATTCCAACCATTGTTGAACATTTCAAAATTATAAATTATGTTTTCAACAAAATATGAATATTAGGTACCTACTTACTTGAGAGGTGTGAGATCGAGCATTCGCTGAATCGAGAGAGGCTTATAGCTAAATAAAAACAGCCGCACAGTCCGATCGATCCGGCTAAGCTACGCTTGCCTCGGTCGGTCCGTCTATGGAGACCATCTTTACATACCAAGATCACGAAGGTCGAAACTCTGACAACCAGTCTTACCAAGGGGGGTAACATATTACCAAATAACTGGGTTGTCGGAGTCGGATTGGCAGTCATTGCATGTGAAATACCCGTGCATTCAGCTGCAACCAGTTAAGACTGGAAGCCGACCCCAACACAGTTGGACAAAGGCAGGCAGATGAGGTGAGATCGAGCAACTTCATTAAATTGTGCAAAGCAAGTATTCAGTGATTGGTGATGTGTTCGTTAACATTATTTACATAATATATGTAAATAGCATAAGTACCTAAAGGTTTTTTTAAACAGCTATCATCTAGATTCTGGATAAACAATAGTTCATGATACAAACCTTATAACAACAATACACAAAATATTTAGGAACATCAATAATCTAGTTATGGGTGCTGTTGAGACACAAATTGCTCATCTCCCTTGCTAACAAGATTTCAACATTATTCATGTATTGATTTTCGTTTATTTTTGTACTATAAGGTACACCTCTGCCCAACCCTTCGAGGAAACAAGGCGTGATGATATGTTTGTTTTTTTATTTTATTTCATAAATGTGTAAATAAACATTGTATGTAAATACAATTATTATTTTAAGCCGATAGAACTATGTATGTTTTGGTTGCTATAGCCTAATTAAATCTGTTTAATGTATAGCGTTTTACACAAAGCGTCTATGTTTCTCATCCCAATTGCAGATGAGCTGCAAGAAATTTCTTATGTTTTAAGCAGATCCTTTGTGCTTTCCTATCTTTGTATATTTTATTTTATTAAGTGTTAAGTTTGTTCATAAATAAATAAGATTTGTAACACATCAAACAAATTTGCTAATACATTTTTTCTACTGAGCTTGCTGTTTCCCGAGCTTCAACTTCTTGATGCTACGAACGGAGGGTCGTTGGATGTGTGTGGACTGCACACCGCCATCGTGACTAGCTAAAAATAATGGTAAGCGTTTAGTACTAAGCATTTGTTTTAACTCATTCCTAAACTCATTCCTAAACTCATCCATATTTTTTTTGTCTATTTCATTTACATTTTATATGGTTCAGTGTCATGAACATGTAATTGAAATTATCATCAGAATCCTGCAGCCAATTTAATACTTTCAAAACTGTAGCAGTATGACTTATTTATAATACATTTAACAATCAGTGTCTAATTCCAGTCCAAATAAATCAAATCGGTAAACATTATTCCTACATTTTGTACAATGAGATGCAACATTTCTTAACTCCATGCTTATCCTTGTCCCAATTATTTTGCTCTATTATGTTTATCAAAAATAGTCTGAAATTATCAACACTAACCTCAGACTGCCAAGATCAACATACAGCTAGGAATGATGTAATCAAGTAGATGCGGTGTTCTTTTATTGTCTTCAGTTCCTTTATCCTCAGCAACTGCATGGCCCAATAGGCTCATCTACCGAGATGTAAAGTATTCAGATTTTTATAATTAATATGCATTTTTTTTATCCATGCTTTCTCCCACAGCTGGGCAAAGGTCTCCTCCATACTACCATACTTTTCAAAAGTATTTTTTGACTAAAGCATACGGTCAAAAGTACTTTTGACTGATTTTGCTAGTCAATAATACTTTTGACTGGTTAAGAGTTTTGACTGCAACATTATTTCTGTGTAGGTATAAGTACCGTATCAGCCTGTAATGCTCATAAACCGATCGACCTCAATTATATAGCGAAGACAATGCCTCCTAAGATACAGGATCTTCCTAGTTTAGGAGACAGGGCTCAATTTTTTGTATTTAACAAATATGTGTATACAAACTTGTGTCAAATATTCTTTGCTAATAAATATTATACTTTTCCAGTTTTTCTTATGTTATGCCGTCTTTGGACAGTATGTATGACCTTGATGTTACTATAGCTTCTTGCTAAAACCGTCGTTATGGTGAACCTAATGTTCAGAGGGTAGTAACAATAGTTAAAAAAATATAGTATTTTTCTCCAGAGTAGGCCAACTTCATTCCCACCATTAGGTATGTTGAGCTGGAACAAATGACAGTTGAATTAAACTTGCTATAAAAAGGTAAGATAATTGAAAAACAAATGAGTCTAAGTTGGAATTTCAGAAAATATATCAGAATTATTGAAATCACGATGAAGATATTATTTAATATAAGGTTTCCTTAAATAAATAAAAGCAAATATTGCTAGATTTATTATAATTATTATGACAGTTTAATGCTAGTAAATGACAACATTGTAATTTATATTTTATGTGAACAGTAAATTTCAGACGTAATAATAAACATATTACTAATATCACAAATATTTAAATAATACAAGCTGATGTCTGCAACTTCACATCAAAGCGTATATTTTGCATGTGGATCACAAAAACTTATAAATTTAATTTTATTTTATTAGTTTAGTTTGAATTTAGTTCCCTTTGTTAGTAAAAATTTTACACATGTTAATGTATTTCAAATCATCATTAAAAACTTACTAAACTCTTGATCATCTATTTTGGAAATCGATGTCTATGGCATATTCCTCAACAAAAAAAAATGTGTTATCTTGTAGTTAGATATTATTGAGTTTGATCAAAAAATATTCGTCAGTCTGTATTTAATGTCCTTTTAGTAAAACTTAAAAAAAAAAAATATGTACGCTACGTTGTCTGGAAATAGTGTCACAAAAAATTAAACCCTGTGGTCTCTCTGTTTAGTGAAACCATAGATAATTTAGAATGTTACTGTCAAGTGTCAAATTTTGGCGGTATTTTACTTGTCTTTCCTAAATAGTCTTTCCCAAAGAGTAAAATAATAAACAGGGGTTTTTCCATAATCTAGTTTTGTTTAGTAGTTTCGAGTTTGTTTGCTCATGCTGACCGAATAAAGTTCTCGGTGTATTTATAGTGTATTCATTTACATCGGTAGTGCAATATATACAACAAGATCAACAAGGGTAGCACAAACTATGTGTGTGGCAGAAACACTTTGTAAAAGATATATCAATGATTAGCATTGGCTCAAAGTGATCTTACCTCTCGTGGTTTTAGGCCGACGAAGTTACCACAGGAAGTTACACGAAAAGTTTACGAAGGTTTGTACGTTATCATTAACGAATGGTGTGAAACTAGTAAATTTCAATACAAGACACTCAAGTTTTCCTTGCCAACTTTGTGTTTACCTGAGCAGGCCGACCAACCTCGCTATTTATTTATACAAGCCTGTCAATAAAGTTTAAATAGTAGGTACTAATGTATACATTGTTTTTTTCAGATGACTCTCAGAAATGTGATCGTATTGATGGAAAATGAAACAAAAACCATACTTATATGCCTGCCTGCCTGGTATGACTGATATTTCAATTAACTATCTTGAAGCTTAAAATATTAATGTGAATATTAAAATACAAACTTGTGTTTTAGATACCTGAATGCCGTGCCTTTGAATTAGAAAATTGGGCCTGAGTTGACAGAAAAAAGAAATAGGTTGCGGCCACTTTTGATTTACATATTCAGATATGTAAGTTTTTGTGATCCACATGCAAAATATACGCTTTGATGTGAAGTTTCAGCCTGTATTACCTAAGTATTTGTGATATTAGTAATATGTTTATTATTATGTCTGCAATTTACTGTTCACATAAAATATACATGATAATATGTTGTCATTTACTAGCATTAAACTGTCATAATAATTAGAAAAAATCCAGCAATATTTGATTTTATTTAGGTACTTATTGAAACCTGTAATTAATGTCATCATCATGATTTCAATAATTCTGATATATTTTCTGAAATTCGAACTTAGACTCATTTGTTTTTCAATTATCTTACCTGTTTATAGCAAGTTTAATTCAACTGTCATTTGTTCCAGCTCAACATACTGGTGGGAATGAAGTTGGCCTACTCTGGACAAAAATACTATATTTTTTTAACTATTGGTACTACCCTCTGAACATCAGGTTCACCATAACAACGGTTTTAGCAAGAAGCTATAGTAACATCAAGATCATACATACTGTCCAAAGACGGCATAACATAAGAAAAACTGGAAAAGTATCGGGGAGACCTTTGCCCAGCTGTGGGAGAAGGTATGGATAAAAAAAATGCAATTATAAAAATCTGAATACTTTACATCTCGGTAGATGAGCCTATTCGACCATGCAGTTGCTGAGGATAAAGGAACTGAAGACAGTAAAAGAACACCGCATCTACTTGATTACATCAGTCCGGGCTGTCTGTTGATCTTGGCAGTCTGAGGTTAGTGTTCATAATTTCAGACCATATTTGATAAACATAATAGAGCCAAAAAATTGGGACAAGGATACATGGAGTTAAGAAATGTTGCAACTCATTGTACTCAAAATGTAGGAATAATATTGACCGCTTTGATTTATTTGGGCTGGAATTGGACACTGATTGTTAAATGTATTATAAATAAGTCATACTGCTACAGTTTTTGAAAGTATTAAATTGGCTGCAGGATTCTGTTGATAATTTCAATTACATGCTCGTGACATTGAACCACATAAAATGTAATTGAAATACACAAAAAAAAAAAAAGATTTGTATGTGTAGGAATGAGTTTAAAAAATGCTTAGTAATAAACGCTTACCATTATTTTCAGCTAGTCGCGATGGCGACGTGCAGTCCTCACACATCCAACGACCCTCCGTTCGTAGAATCAAGAAGTTAAAGCTCGGGAAACAGCAAGCTCAGTAGAAAAATGTATTAGCAAATTTGTTTGATGTGTTACAAATCTTATTTATTTAAGAACACACACAATAAAATGAAACACACAAAGATAGGAAAGCACAAAGGATCTGCTTGAAACATAAGAAATTTCTTGCAGCACATCTGCAATTTGAATGAGAAACTTAGACGCATTGTGTAAAACGGTATACATTATACAGATTTAATTAGGCTATAGCAACCAAACCATACATCGTTCTATCGGCTTAAAATAATAATTGTACTTACATACAATGTTTATTTACACATATTATGAAAAAAAAAACCATAACATCACGCCTTGTTTCCTCGAAGGGTTGGGCAGAGGTGTACCTTATAGTACAAAAATAAACGAAAATCAATACATGAATAATGTTGAAATCTTGTTAGCAAGGGAGATAAGCAATTTGTGTCTCAACAGCACCCATAACTAGATTATTGATGTTCCTAAATATTTTGTGTATTGTTGTTATAAGGTTTGTATCTTGAACTATTGTTTATCCAGAATCTAGATGATAGCTGTTTAAAAAAAAACCTTTAGGTATGCTATTTACATATATTATGTAAATAATGTTAACGAACACATCACCAGTCACTGAATATTTGCTTTGCACAATTTAATGAAGTTGCTCGATCTCACCTCATCATCTGCCTGCCCTTGTCCAACTGTGTTGGGGTCGGCTTCCAGTCTTAACCGGTTGCAGCTGAATGCACGGGTATTTCACATGCAATGACTGCCAATCCGACTCCGACAACCCAGTTATTTGGTAATATGTTACCCCCTCGGTAAGACTGGTTGTCAGAGTTTCGACCTTCGTGATCTTGGTATGTAAAGATGGTCCCCATAGACGGACCGACCGAGGCAAGCGTAGCTTAGCCGGATCGGTCGGACTGTGCGGCTGTTTTTATTTAGCTACAAGCTGCTCGATTCACCGATTGCTCGATCTCACACCTCTCAAGTAAGTAGGTACCTAATATTCATTTGTTGAAAACATAATTTATAATTTTGAAATGTTCAACAATGGTTGGAATTGACATTAACATATACTTCATTGGCTAACTGCGAATACGTCATTGCCTTTAGCAATGACTTGAAAGGCTGAAATTAAAAAAAAAACTGTCTTGGGTCACCTCACTTCACCCGAAACCGTTACTCACACGGTGTTGTTGCCATAGCAACCACACCGAATGCTTGCTCGACGTGAACACTTCACGCGATTCTCGTCACGTTTTGTCAAGGTGGAGTGAACTCACGCGGGCGCGCTACGCGAGTTTCATTTGGAATGTTGATTTTTGATATACCTAGTAGGTAGGTATCAAGATGATGATGATTTGATGAATATTCTTTTATCTATACTTATAATATTATAAAGCTGAAGAATTTGTTTGATTGAACGCGCTAATCTCAGGAACATCTGGTCCGAATTGAAAAATTATTCTTGTGTTGGGTAGCCTATTTATCGAGGGAGGCTATAAGTTATATAACATCACGCTACAACTAAAAGGAGCGGAGCAGTAATTAAAAATGTTGCAAAAACGGGGAAAATTTATTCGTTTTGAGAGTTTCCATTGCGTACGCTGCGTAAACGGTTAAAGTAACGCAAAAATCATGTGCGACGGAATTGTTCCTTTTTAAAAGTTCTAAAAAAAAGTCCGCGAGGGCATATGTCTATCTTTTAAGGTTGACTCACTATAACTCAAAAGAAGCGAGCAGCAACGAAAAATGAACGAAAACTAGCAGGCAAATTGATGCGACGGGAAGGGTCAGGGGAGCAAAAATTTGACGCGGGCAGAAGCTAGTTAATAATACGATTATAAAGTAGGTGTACATGTATTTATATGAATGTTTCGAATACTTGCGCACTAATTATTCTCAATTCGATTACGTAATGGCTTCTGCACAAGGTGATAAAAAAAAAAGTTGATACCTATTGATGACAGCGTCTAGCGCGCATGCGCGGCTTGATCACGCGATGCTCGCAATTCCGTTGTCATGGTAACATCACTTCACCTCACGAGCACGCGGGTGACCGTTTTGAACTACTTATTGAATTTTGACATTATTATCAAGATGATGACGATTCGATTAATATTCTTTTTTATTGTTTGCAACCAAATAGGTTAGCTTCAAACATTGAAATAAATGAGTAGGTATCTAATCATTTTGTCTGAACTCTAAATATGTTCAGGCACATGGTCATCAAAAAAAAATAAAAGAAAAAAATATGTATGACATTGATGAACTAGTGGCATAGTGCGCTTGCGCGACGTGAGCACTCCACGCGATTCTCGTCGCATCATCGCATGTATTCTCGGTGAAGTGAACACGCGCAGAGACGCGCTACGCGATAGTCATTTGAAGCGTTGAATTTTGATATACCTAGTAGGTATCAAGATGACGATTTGATGAATATTCTATTATTATAGACAATGAGTTTGATGAGAATGATGGCTGAAGATGATGAGTGTTTAAGTGCACATGCACATCATATTTTATCTCATCATCGTTACCTTACCAATCAATGCTCAGACTACGAGAAGATTCTTTGTAGTAGGTAGCTGTACGGTACGTCATGGTATTGCATATTCTTAGCGTGCTGGTGTCACCACGCGATAAAGGTTAAATGAGCAGTAAGTAGGTACATAGTTTAAAAAAAGCGGATTAATTGTTGACATCAAAGTGTAGGTACTAAACTGACATTATGCTTGTATGAAAACTGTTGTATTTAGGTAGGTACATATCTACAAGCACTGAAATAAATCCCTGCGTACCTACTAATTATTCTCTAAACCGAATACGAAATGGTATCTGCACAAGGCGAACAAAAAAAAAAAAGTTGTTTCCTATTGATGACAGCGTCTAGCGCGCATGCGCGGCGTGATCACGCGATCCTCGCAATGCCGTTGTCATGGTAACATCACTTCACCTCGCGAGCATGCGGGTGACCGTTTTCAACTGTTGAATTTTAACATAATATTTTCAAGATTGTGACCATTTGATGAATATTCTTTTTATTGATAATAACGACATAAGTAAGTAAGTAGGTATATTTTTATCTACAATAAAATGTTACTCGGCACATTTTTGGACGCTGGTTTTGCATTTTCCTAATGTTCTTAGTGCGCTTATGTGACACGTTATAAGTTAAATAAATACCTACCTAGTAAACAAATGTCAATGTGAATATGAGAGCGCCTAGATGTGGGTTCCCACATAGTATGTGTGAGATTGAATTCTGTGCTCCGTCAGTCAGGCACGGCCAGGTTCTTTCATCTTTTTTTAATAGATTTGGGTTAGTAAGAACGTTGCACAATCTTTACTCGAGTCGATCTACAATCGCTTCTCCAAGACACATCGTGATTAGGCCATGTGATTGCATTTACGTATTTAATTTTAATCAGTTTACAGTGGGTTCATAATAACTGACAATGTCGATTCGCATTTTCTGTTGTAGCTATCATACCCTATACCATAATGTACATATGTCTTACTATATTCATTAATTGTTCGTGCGTGTCGCACTTGTGCGTCAGGCATAAAGGGCTAGTCGAGGAAAAAATAGAAAAAAACAACAATGTCTGAATTTCGGTTTTGCTATTTCATTTGAAAAACTTCCCGAAACAGTAGTAATGTCAAGATAGTTTACTAGCTTTGAAATACGCATAAAATGATCATTAGAATAAGCATAAAAAATATTATCAAAATCTCGGTTATGATTGTAAATGTTATGTTTGGTCAATCCCTAGCAGCACTGGGATGACACTGACAGCTCACTCCACGCACCTTTTCACGGTGAGATTTTTACAGAATCGACATGCTGAGCGGAGTAGACGGGGGAGGTAATCCGCGACGGCCGGCCAGACGTAACAAAAAAAAGCGCATTGATGTTACAAGTTGTATCAAAATATTACACATTGTATCATTACAAGATGCGCATTGTAATGCTCGGTTCTCCCCCTTCACTGATGTAAACTCGTTTTATACAGGGTGTCCAAGAACCTGGCGTCCAACTGGATTCCCACGATGCCCCAAGTTCTAACAGTACTCAGAAAAATATTTTAAAAAATCCACCCCATGTACTTACAGAATTATACTGATTTCAAAAAAAAAGGGGAAATGAGCACCCTGTGACATACTTTTGAATGCTGTGACTGCTAATGCTGATAATTTCGATATTTCTTGGAGGTTTTGTAATCTAGGGTATTGCTGTGTCTAAATAGAATGTAAAAATAAAGTACTTATTGTACCATTTTAAAATAAAATATTATTTTAACTAAAGGTGATATGGAAAACTATTGAATTTCGCAACTTTGACCGACTGTAGTGTAAAAAAAATGTACCAAAATAGTATGGCAAGTGACGTCAAATTTTGACGCGTTTATTCCTTTTTTTAAAAAGGTATAATACTTACACATTAATTTGAAAAAAAAAAAATTTGATAATATTTTTACTCAACAACCCAATTTTTACGAAGTGCCTACCTACTAACGGTAACTGTCGGACCCTTTCTTATCTTAGAAACTGTTATGTTACTACTATTATTTACTTCGGTTCCAAGAGTGAGCAAGAAGGAAATACACACAGGTAGATGGGTTCCCAGTAGAATAAAAGCAAAGAATGTTAGTTTAAAGATATTTTATTACAATAAATGTTCAAAATTTTGACCACCCGCGGCAATACAAGCTCTCACTCTCCTTACAAAGGACCGCTTTATGTTTCGCGAGTAACTTTTTTGACGTATCACCTGCACTGCTTGTGTTATCTTCTCACGAAGGTCAGCGATGTCATTAATGGGCTTCGCATAAACGAGCTCCTTCATAGTTCCCCAGAAAAAAAAATCCAGCGGATTTAAGTCAGGTGAGCGGGCTGGCCACGGGATTGTTCCTGATCGCCCAATCCACCTGTTCGGGTATTGCTCGTCCAAAAACTCTCTAACGGATACGCGAAAATGTGCTGGACAGCCGTCGTGTTGGAACCACATATCTGGTGGGGTCTCTTCTAGTAAGTTTGGCAAATCATTTTGAAGAAAATTTAAATATGATTCGCCAGTCAAATTCTCGGGCATCTCAAATGGACCAATAATATTCCCACAGAGAATACCGGTCCACATGTTCACTTTGAACCGGTACTGGGATCTATCTTCTCGCATCAAGTGCGGATTTTCCACATGCCACTCGTGCAAGTTGTGTAGGTTCATGTAGCCATTCTTCTTAAATGTTGATTCATCTGACCACAAAATTTTGTCGATAAAGTTTTCGTCTTCTCGATGTTTTTGCAGGATTGTTTCACAAAACGCGACTCGGCTCGGATAGTCTCGAGGTAAAAGACTTTGCACTCGCTGTACGTGGTACGGATGATATTCTTCTTTTTGGAGAATACTGTGTGCTGTGCTCTTCGGTATCCCCGTATCAGCTTCTATTCCTCGCACAGAGATGCTTGGATTTGCCGACACCGCCTCTAAAACTTCATCGCGTATGAAGTCATTTACGGGTCGTCCTTCACCAGCTACTTGATTGGGGAACCGCCCGTCACATAGTGATCTGTGCACATTAATGAAAACTCGATGGTCGGGATATCGCGTAGCCCTCGGATACCTTTCTCTGTAAAGTCTCGCTGCAGCTCGTCCATTACCTCTACATTCTCCATAAATGTAGTGCATATTTGCGTATTCTTGCGGAGTGTAGGTCGCCATGGTAGCACACACAAAACACAAACTGTCCAAACACAGGCAAAGGTCGTCGTAAAGAGTTCGTTTCAAAGTCCAGAGCACAAAGAGTAATCGAGTCCAATAAACAAAGCTTTAAATCGTAGTACGTGATCAATGGTAACAATAAGAGAGAGGTGCGTAGTAACGGCAGGAGGCAGTGACGCGTACTGACCGTACTGTTATCCTAAATAGCACGATCCCAGATAGCGTCACTATCTATCTCACTCGCACCTCTAACCTTTTTCTCCCTCACTCTTACCTGAATAATGGGGTACCATAAAGAAGAACCAGCAAATCGCAAAGATAGTTTCTGTCTTGCTCCCTCCTGTTGTAATAACGAATCACTATGGTGAGATGCATGCACATACCGTCCCTTACGGTCTAACCTGTTTTTTGAGAGGCCTGTTGTTATTTTTATGAGCATACAATAGTAATTCTTTAGAGGTTAGATTCAATTCGTCGTAAATTTTTCTTTCTAAGAATTCTGTAAGACATCGTAAAAATTGGGTTGTTGAGTAAAAATATTATCAAAAATTTTTTTTTTCAAATTAATGTGTAAGTATTATACCTTTTTAAAAAGAGGAATAAACGCGTCAAAATTTGACGTCACTTGCCATACTATTTTGGTACATTTTTTTTACACTACAGTCGGTCAAAGTTGCGAAATTCAATAGTTTTCCATATCACCTTTAGTTAAAATAATATTTTATTTTAAAATGGTACAATAAGTACTTTATTTTTACATTCTATTTAGACACAGCAATACCCTAGATTACAAAACCTCCAAGAAATATCGAAATTATCAGCATTAGCAGTCACAGCATTCAAAAGTATGTCACAGGGTGCTCATTTCCACTTTTTTTTTGAAATCAGTATAATTCTGTAAGTACATGGGGTGGATTTTTTAAAATATTTTTCTGAGTACTGTTAGAACTTGGGGCATCGTGGGAATCCAGTTGGACGCCAGGTTCTTGGACACCCTGTATAATTACAAGGTGCGCGTTGTAATGCTCAGTTCTCCTCCCTCACTGATGTAATGTTCGACTCTGTAACGTTACATTACTCGCGAATGCTCTCGGTGAGGGAGCGCCTTTAGAATAAAACAAAAATCTTTTGTTTCAATTTATTTTTTCATATTCAAATTTCAAATCATCCAAAAAGGACTTAAAAAAAAAAGCATAACCCTTCCTTAATAGAAGACCTTCCAATAAAGAAGACGGAAAATTTTAAAACGGGCTGGTATTTTTCGAGGTTCCTGAGGTAACATAATATAAAATGGTGTGGCGATGTTGTAATGTGTACTTAAAATATTTATGATGCTTATTTGGACCCTGTCACTATGTTCTAAATTTTTTCCTCAGCCGAAGTAGAGCGCTCGTTAGCAACGGCGGTAGAGCGCGAGCGTCTGTCCCGCGAGGAGTGCACAGCTCTGCACGCGCGTCTCAGCGAGCTGGATGCTGCGTTACAGGATGGACAGGCACAGCTGGGCAGTCTGGCGCGGAGAGACGAGGAGCACGGGAGGACTGTGCAGCGGCTAGAAGATGAACTGGCCATGTAAGTTAAGTCCAGCTTGCGTTAGGCGTTAATTCATAAAATGAAAACGAAAAAACTTTACGCGTGTTTATTCTTGCTATGTTGCGGCGTATGTCGCCATTGTAGCCGTAAAATAGAAAGAGACAGAAAGAGGTAGTGTGGTAGTTTTCATAGTTTTTGAGGGTGCGAAAGCCGAAATGCAAGATAGCGGTTGCAAACGTTTTTAAATTTTTCATTATGGGGTTCGTTTTCGTAGTTTTTGAGGGTGCGAAAGCCGAGAGTAAGGTCAAAATTTAAATCCAAAATGGCGACTGCGAAAATTTTCAAAGTTTTCATCATAGGTGTTGTTTTAATGGTTTCCGAGGGTGCTGAAGCTGATAGTGAGGTCAAAATAAAGTTTTAACGTCGTAGTAAATTTCATGCAAATTCTGTTCTATTTTGAAATCATCTGGTAGGTAAAACTATCATAGACTGTAAACTGGCCCTTTAACAAGTATGTATCCTCTCAACAGAAAGACTCAAGAACTAGAGAGTGTCCGAGTAGAGCAGGAGGCCCGTGTGTTAGAGCTGCAGCGGCGACTGAGCGATGTGGAGATACAGCTCAGCGCCGAGCGGAGCGCGCTCGACACTGAGAAGAAGAGGAATCTTATATTACAGGTATTTATTAACAACTAATGAATATTTTTGTCGAGCGCAGTGGTGTCTCGAATTATGATTTATAGGTCGTGGGATCGAACCCAGGCAGGCGCCTTACACTGTGTGAATAAATTCATCACCACTGCTCTCAAAACGGTGAAGAAAACATGAGGAAACCGACATGTCCAATAGAACCAAAAATTCGAAGACATGCAGCATTTACCAACCCGCACTAGGTCCGCGTGGTAGATCACAGTTCACTCCCTTTCACCCAGAGTAGGCTTGTGTCCCAAGAGTGGGAACGATATAGGCTGATAATAATGAATGAATAACAACTACAGACAATGCAATGCACTACAGATTTATGGCAAAAAAATATTTTGGTAAAAGATCACCAACGAGAATTATTAGTTTATTTGCCGAAAACTGTATTCATGGTTTGTCCATCCTGTTCTATCACAACAGTTTAAGCTCAACTTTAGCACCTAACAATAATAAATAGCTGTGTGTAAATAATATGAAATATGAATGTGAACATTGGTTGTTTCCAGGAGCAGGTATCGTCCCGCGGCGACGTGTCCCCGCCGCACTCGGTCGCCTCCGACTCGCTGTCCGCGTCGCTGTGGCAGTCCGTACGTACACATACATACCTACTTGTTTATTTACTAGCAGTGTGCCCGGATGGATTCTCATCGCCAAAAATGACGAATCCTCATACAAACTTACATCCCTTATTATTACAATTCCTTCTTCAATGGTTACTCTTGCTTTCGCGGTTTTATATACCCAGCGGTATAATATCGAGCGTTGGCAGTTGGTTATAAAAATGTGCTACATTGATTTTTAAACATTTACTTATTTTTTTTTACTTATTTATGCGTAAACCAAATACAGGTCCACTCTCAAGTAAGAACACTGGCGAAAAAGGATATTGAAAATGGATATCCGTTAAAAAATTGTGGCTTAAGATATTTGGTTAGTTGATTACACCAATATTAGTTCAACGACTTTTACGTTTGGTTTGCTAACTCTAAGCATAGCACAAAGGTCAAGCATTGTAAATGTTAGAATGTTGTAGACTGGAAACATTTCTATTTCATTAAGTACCTGGTACTTGTTGACAGGCCTACACTGTCCTCCCATACCTATTAAACTTTTGAACGCCACAGTCGTGTATAGCCGACAAACGAAAACGTGCCCAACACGCCACCGCCGTCTATAGGCGACGAGAAAACTACATTTTTTTCAAAAATAAATATAGTAATTTAAGTTTTCTGTGTTTCTTTTTCCTATTATTTTAAACTACATTAATGAAATATTGTAAAATGGCACAAATATACAGGGTGATTGGAAGATGGGTGCAAAGCTTTAAGGCGAAGATAGTACAGACAATTTAGAACCATTTAAGCCATGGTTGTCTTAGACGAAGTCTTACCAAATATTTTGAACCAAATTTTTTAGTTTTTTTTTCGGAAATTCTCAAAATTTAATGTAAACTGCATAATTATGGCCAAATTGAATGATAAATGAATTCATTTTTTATTTATTTAATTAATGTGTAAGCAATCAAGCAAAACATGTTTTAGGCTTCTGTGTCATTAGACATTTTTTTTACAGACATTTAAAGCTCAGAAAAAATAAAAAATTTGTACAATACGTCTTTTAAACCTTATAAAAAAAAAAACGGAGGGTGCTTTTTTTGTTCAAACCTTTTTGAAGACATGCTTGATAATCGCTCTTTCTTTTGAGGTACATTTATGCGGATATCTTACAAATTATTGAAATTAGGGCCTACAAACCAATTTGAGGGAGAATTTTTTTTATTTTAGGCAGACTAATTAAAACAACATTTGACAAACAACATTAAAATTATTTATTTTTCATGTTCAAAATGACGGCCGTGATTCCTAATACAAGCACGGCCCCGTCTTCTAACTTCTGTAGTCGTTATTTTCAACATCATCTCCTGCTTCATTGTCTCAAACGCTGAATTTATTCTTTGTATCAATTCTTCTCTAGTGATTATTTCTATGTTGTTATACACCAGTTCCTTGGCCCGGCCCCACATGAAAAAGTCCAACGGGGTCAGATCTGGGGAGCGAGCGGGCCAAGGGATGGGTCCATCCCTGCCGATCCAGCTATCAGGAAAGCAATTGTTGAGGTGTTCCCTTCCATTTAAAGTCCAATGCGCTGGACAGCCGTCTTGCTGAAAGATGACTGTTCGGTCTCTTTCGAAGATCGGGACACCTGATTCCTCAACCAGCAGTGGTAAATCAATTTGCAGAAATTGCAAATAATTTTCGCCATTCAATGGATCAGGCAAAAAGTGGGGCCCAATCAATGTTCTGCTAATTATTCCAGCCCATACATTCACAGAGAATTTCATCTGAAATGACACCTGCTTCTTAAAATGTGGATTGTTGTCTGCGTCGGCCCATTCATGGATGTTGTGAAAGTTTGTAATACCTTCCCTTGAAAATTTACTTTCATCCGTCCAAAAGATTGATTTCAGAAGCCACGCATCTTCGATGTCTCTGTTGAGGAGGAAACGGCAGAACTGAATTCTTCTTTGAGGATCTTGCTCTACTAGACCTTGCACACTCCTGCCATGGAACGGATACTTATCATTTTGGTGCATTCTATGCCACACCTTCCATTGAGAAATGTTTAAATTTCGAGCTACTGCTCTAGTACTGGTAGTAGGATCCGCTTGAAATGCTGCTAAAATGTCTTCGTCGACGGCAGTTTCGTGTCTGCCCGGGTTGACTCCAGGTTCCACGCGGTGAAACCCATCGTGGGCAAGACGACGAAACGTGTTGTAAAACACTCGGACATTCGGTATCCTGCGATTCGGATAGCGCTCTTGATACATCCGTCGCGCCAAAGATCCATTGCCGTCTGCTCTACCGTACATAAATACGATATCCGCATATTCTTGATTGGAAAAAGTAGCCATAGTCACTTAACAATTAAGAAAAACGGCGTAGGAGCGCACTAAATGTCAACTCAACACAATTAAGTCAAAAATCAACACGTGCAGGAGCGCGAGGCTACGACTGGACACGGTGAAACAAAAAAGTTCAAAACTAACGCAAACAACACGTGCAGGAACGCAAAGGGCTACAACTGAACACGGTAAATTGTGAATCAACACGACAACGTCCACTCACAAGGGCAGTAGTTTGACTAATAAGTAAAAAATGTAACGGCTTCATCACAGACCGACTGACCCTGACTAAAGAAAAACGACTTTGTTGCCTCAGTAACTAAGACCATTTTGCTGTAAAAACCAACTCTTATCGCTTTTTTGCTATTCATTGGGCGTTCTACCTGGAAATGCCGTCGCACCGCGCTCGGGGGCCATTGCTTAGAGAATCCCCACAATGGGTTCCCCTCAATTGGTTCCTGCATGTGCAAAAATTTCTTAGAATTGAACAATGTTATCTTTTCGAGCACATAAAGTATTCTTGTAAGCAAAAATTTTGTGTTTTGTTAGACTGCCTAAAATTTAAAATTTTCGCCCCCGAATTGGTTTGTAGGTCCTAATTTCAATAATTTGTAAGATATCCGCATAAATGATACCTTAAAAGAAAGAGCGATTATCAAGCATGTCTTCAAAAAGGTTTGAACAAAAAAAGCACCCTCCATTTTTTTTTTAAATAAGGTTTAAAAGACGTATTGTACAAATTTTTTATTTTTTCTGAGCTTTAAATGTCTGTAAAAAAAATGTCTAGTGACACAGAAGCCTAAAACATGTTTTGCTTGATTGCTTACACATTACTTTAATTAAATAAATAAAAAATGAATTCATTTATCATTAAATTTGGCCATAATTATGCAGTTTACATTACATTTTGAGAATTTCCGAAAAAAACTTAAAAATTTGGTTAAAAAAATTTGGTAAGACTTCGTCTAAGACAACCATGGCTTAAATGGTTCTAAATTGTCTATACTATCTTCACCTTAAAGCTTTGCACCCATCTTCCAATCACCCTGTATATCCATTAGTTACATTTCACTAGAAAAAAACAATGATCAAAAATTGCTAATCGAAATCCGTAAAAAAGTGATCTTCCCCACGCCACAGTCGTCAAGACACGACAGCTAGTGATGGGTAAGTAAGGTAAATAATATTTCAAATCAATGAAATATTCTATTAAAAGTAGCTTACTATTACTTCGAAAATTATTTTTTAATGACAGCTATTCGAATCTGAATATTCCTAATGCATAATATTTATTATAATAATTTCATCATAGAGTAAAGTAGTACAACGGGTAGTTTTCATAATTACAATTTTCGTTATACTAGTGATAATAATGTCTTCTCCTGAGGATGTAGTCGGACCTTCCTGACCAATTTTGTTAAGGGATGTAAGTCGTAAAAGAAAGGCATCGTCAAACGAACAAGTCTGTGCAAAGAAAACGGAAGAAGCACAAGTTTCTTCAGAAGATATAACGAGTGCAATCATGTATCAACGGAGCATATGGGACGCCAGCCACGCCAGAGTCGGGTCTTCCCGACAGCGGATGGCGTCACGACCGAGATTAGTGATGTACCTTATTATTATTAGATTTATTCGTTTGTAGTTCTAATGTCTGCTTTTAGGTTGTTTAGAACTTTGTAACTGCTGTTTAATGATAGTATGATACTAAATAGGGTCAAATTAAATAAAAGAATAATGCAACGAATTATATTTTTTTTTTAAATATGGAACGAAAAGCAATGATTAATTGGTAATCGATAACTTGTCGATAAGTTGTTAGAATCCCTATATCTTTTTTGTAGGTATTTGCGCTGAATTTGTGGCTTGGCGTGGAAGGAGCGCCGATGCGTTTACGCACTGGCGTTCAAAAGGTTAACACTGTAATTTGAAACCATTGTAAAAACCAATTATTTTTAAAAACAGTAACCGCGGAGTTTCTTACCGGCTCTCCTCCATATGAATCAACAATTTGGAACTGCGCACCTAGCTTCTGACGTTTCATAAGTGCCCATGTAGGTTTATGTGATATAAAGATATTTAGATTTTGATTGACTGTGCAGTGGGCGGAACAAGGCTATCAGTGATGGTGATGATAACACCTAAGTCCTTCGTTCAGTGTACTCTTACTCATCATGCATAATATGTACAGGAAAAAAAATTAACCAGTGCGCAATTTTTTTTTTTGTCGGTTCAGTATCAGAAGTAGAACACATTTCAATTATTTTTTCAATACTTTTATAAAAAAATATCCGACCTTAAATCAGTAAACTGTGGACACCCGACATATTTCGTAATATGATATCGAAATAGTAATAGGTCAGTGACTGCACGCCGACGTAGTTACTTCGAACTTCTTAGAATTTTGACCGATCGAACAGCTGGTCCCAGGAGGCCTGTGTCCCAGCAGTGGGAACATTATAGGCTGATGATGATGATGATAAACAGCTGGTAGGTACTAGTAGCTACGCTCGGTCAGTCACCTTCGCCGCCGCGCCGGCGCCGCACGCAAGTTACCATAAAAACCAGTTTCAAAATAAACATCTTTCGTTAACGATAACAATTTTTTTTGTACTAAGTTATACAGGATAAGTTTTTAACCAGTACGCAAATTTAACTTAAACGAGTTATAATAACCATGCAATTTTTATTTTGATATATCTTAATACAGTAACCGGCATGAGTCGTGAGCACAAACTGACACCTGCGCAGTAGTTAATTTTTGGTCTCTTTGGCGGAATGAAGAAGGCAGGGAGCACCGAGGCTGCACGCGATTGGTTCGTCAGTCGATGCTCGTCGTCTATTGGACTCTCGTGTGTCATTCGGCTACTGTACACTTTCGTGCAATTTTAAAGACTTACGTTTTCGATTTTAATTAGTATAGTAGTAGTAGTAATAGTTTTATTTTGTTATTTCGTATTTGTTATGTGTTTTGTTTTAATATATGTAGTTTATTTTTGTTACCTCGTTTCATAAAAGTGTTCTTTTTTTATTTTTGGTTTTAAAATCGTAGTCATACGAACTCTTCAAAAATGCCGAGGAGAAAAAATACAGTTTTAAATAGACAAATGCAAATGGTGTATTCAGTGTATTGTTACATAAAAAGCAACGCTGCGTTAGGTCTTGATAAAACTATGCTGGAAATTTATAAACACACAGCGGAGGCGACCAACACCTCAGTGGCAACTGTACGGCGGATCGTCAAAGAAGCCAATGACTCAGAATTTCTGACCGTATTCAGAACGCCAGGAAAGAAAAGACCGAGAGAACACCCTGTCACAGATGTGGATAGTTTTGACCAGGGGGTTATTAAGAGGTGTATTCACAACTACCAGCTCACCAATAAAGAAATGCCTACTGTTGAAAAACTACGCCGGAAGCTGCGGGAAGATATACATTTTCGAGGGTCTGAGCGCAGTCTTCGCCGTATAATCAAAATGTTAGGTTTCAAGTGGAGGAAAACCGAGAATAACCGGAAAATCTTGATTGAACAATCCAATATTCGCTTCCAGGTATCTTAAATAATGTGCCTCTTATTTTTTCAAATCACGTAGTGTTTCTGTTAATGCTATAATAGTCATAAATCTCATTTCTTACTTATAAATCCTAAGATCAACCAACATGTATTGGTAGTAAGGCTTATGAAAAAAAAAACCTGTGGAAACTCGGGCTTGAGTATTTTGAGCTTTTACTTTATCACTTGTACACATTTATACTCGTATTTAATCATGACACTTCATTTGGATTTCCAGAATACTTATGTAGAAATTTACTCATTTTGTTCCAGCGAATAACATATTTGCAAAAGATGCAAAAATTCCGGGAAGAGGGAAGAACAATTATTTATACGGACGAATCGTATGTAGATTCGTCCCATTCATCGTCTCGGGCACATGGTCAGATGGCACAACAAAAGGCCTATAAAAGCCTGTATCAAAAGGGCAACGAATTGTGATTGTCCACGCAGGAACTGAGACAGGTTTTGTGCCAAATGCCCTGCTCACATTTAAAGCAGGCACTAAGTCGGGGGACTTCCACGATAATATGAACTATGAAAATTATGAAAAATGGCTTCGCACGCAGCTAATTCCAAATATTCCTCCTAAATCTGTTTTGGTAGTAGATAATGCATCCTACCACAATAAACAATATGACCCTGCACCAAGCTCAAATGCCAGGAAGTCAGAGATGTTGGGATGGTTACGAGAAAAAGGGACGAGTTAAGAGAAAAAGGGAGAAAAAAGGACGTATGTTTTAGTCACGAAGGCCTCTATCACTACTGTATCAAAGTTACATTCCAAGTACCACTAACATTTTAATTATAGTTTGCGTAAGTACCTTTCAATAATTTGAGCAAAAGCGGTACTAAATAAATTCGGCCGAAAGTGTACATGCGCGAGCTTGCCGCCACTACTGCCCATTTGTGCTCACGACTCGTGCCGGACTCTGTACAAAAAAATCGTTCACCTACGCCGGCGCGACCGAGCGTAGCTACTAGTACCTACCAGCTGTTCGATTGGTTAAAATTCTAAGAAGTTCGAAGTACCTACGCCGGCACGCGGTTACTGACGTATTACTATTTCGAAATCATAATACGAAATATGTAGGGTTTCCACAGTTTACTGAATTAAGGTCGGATATTTTTTTTTAAGTATTGAAAAATCATTGAAATGTGTTATATTACTCATACTGAACCATCAAAAAAAAAATTGTCCTCTGGTAAAAAAAATCCTGTATGAAAATAAAAATTGCATGGTTATTATAACTCGTTTAAGTTAAATTTGCGAATTGGTTAAAAGCTTATCTTGTATGTTGTGTTCCAGGAAGAGGGCTGCGCGACCCCCACGGCGTCCTCCGCCATGTGCGTGGAGGAGACCCTCTCCCTCCTGACGCGGAGGGATGGAGAGCTGCGCGCGCTGGCGCTGCAGCGGGACGCGCTGCTGGGCGAGAGGACTGCCCTGTCGCAGCATCTGGCCAGGCTGCAGGCTGCGCTCGACGACATGCAGGTACGTAGCGACTAGCGTGGCCCTGGCATATAGGAGACTCTGGCGCTGCAGCGGGACGCGCTGCTGGGCGAGAGGACTGCCCTGTCGCAGCATCTGGCCAGGCTGCAGGCTGCGCTCGACGACATGCAGGTACGTAGCGACTAGCGTGGCCCTGGCATATAGGAGACTCTGGCGCTGCAGCGGGACGCGCTGCTGGGCGAGAGGACTGCCCTGTCGCAGCATCTGGCCAGGCTGCAGGCTGCGCTCGACGACATGCAGGTACGTAGCGACTAGCGTGGCCCTGGCATATAGGAGACTCTGGCGCTGCAGCGGGACGCGCTGCTGGGCGAGAGGACTGCCCTGTCGCAGCATCTGGCCAGGCTGCAGGCTGCGCTCGACGACATGCAGGTACGTAGCGACTAGCGTGGCCCTGGCATATAGGAGACTCTGGCGCTGCAGCGGGACGCGCTGCTGGGCGAGAGGACTGCCCTGTCGCAGCATCTGGCCAGGCTGCAGGCTGCGCTCGACGACATGCAGGTACGTAGCGACTAGCGTGGCCCTGGCATATAGGAGACTCTGGCGCTGCAGCGGGACGCGCTGCTGGGCGAGAGGACTGCCCTGTCGCAGCATCTGGCCAGGCTGCAGGCTGCGCTCGACGACATGCAGGTACGTAGCGACTAGCGTGGCCCTGGCATATAGGAGACTCTGGCGCTGCAGCGGGACGCGCTGCTGGGCGAGAGGACTGCCCTGTCGCAGCATCTGGCCAGGCTGCAGGTTGCGCTCGACGACATGCAGGTACGTAGCGACTAGCGTGGCCCTGGCATATAGGAGACTCTGGCGCTGCAGCGGGACGCGCTGCTGGGCGAGAGGACTGCCCTGTCGCAGCATCTGGCCAGGCTGCAGGCTGCGCTCGACGACATGCAGGTACGTAGCGACTAGCGTGGCCCTGGCATATAGGAGACTCTGGCGCTGCAGCGGGACGCGCTGCTGGGCGAGAGGACTGCCCTGTCGCAGCATCTGGCCAGGCTGCAGGCTGCGCTCGACGACATGCAGGTACGTAGCGACTAGCGTGGCCCTGGCATATAGGAGACTCTGGCGCTGCAGCGGGACGCGCTGCTGGGCGAGAGGACTGCCCTGTCGCAGCATCTGGCCAGGCTGCAGGCTGCGCTCGACGACATGCAGGTACGTAGCGACTAGCGTGGCCCTGGCATATAGGAGACTCTGGCGCTGCAGCGGGACGCGCTGCTGGGCGAGAGGACTGCCCTGTCGCAGCATCTGGCCAGGCTGCAGGCTGCGCTCGACGACATGCAGGTACGTAGCGACTAGCGTGGCCCTGGCATATAGGAGACTCTGGCGCTGCAGCGGGACGCGCTGCTGGGCGAGAGGACTGCCCTGTCGCAGCATCTGGCCAGGCTGCAGGCTGCGCTCGACGACATGCAGGTACGTAGCGACTAGCGTGGCCCTGGCATATAGGAGACTCTGGCGCTGCAGCGGGACGCGCTGCTGGGCGAGAGGACTGCCCTGTCGCAGCATCTGGCCAGGCTGCAGGCTGCGCTCGACGACATGCAGGTACGTAGCGACTAGCGTGGCCCTGGCATATAGGAGACTCTGGCGCTGCAGCGGGACGCGCTGCTGGGCGAGAGGACTGCCCTGTCGCAGCATCTGGCCAGGCTGCAGGCTGCGCTCGACGACATGCAGGTACGTAGCGACTAGCGTGGCCCTGGCATATAGGAGACTCTGGCGCTGCAGCGGGACGCGCTGCTGGGCGAGAGGACTGCCCTGTCGCAGCATCTGGCCAGGCTGCAGGCTGCGCTCGACGACATGCAGGTACGTAGCGACTAGCGTGGCCCTGGCATATAGGAGACTCTGGCGCTGCAGCGGGACGCGCTGCTGGGCGAGAGGACTGCCCTGTCGCAGCATCTGGCCAGGCTGCAGGCTGCGCTCGACGACATGCAGGTACGTAGCGACTAGCGTGGCCCTGGCATATAGGAGACTCTGGCGCTGCAGCGGGACGCGCTGCTGGGCGAGAGGACTGCCCTGTCGCAGCATCTGGCCAGGCTGCAGGCTGCGCTCGACGACATGCAGGTACGTAGCGACTAGCGTGGCCCTGGCATATAGGAGACTCTGGCGCTGCAGCGGGACGCGCTGCTGGGCGAGAGGACTGCCCTGTCGCAGCATCTGGCCAGGCTGCAGGCTGCGCTCGACGACATGCAGGTACGTAGCGACTAGCGTGGCCCTGGCATATAGGAGACTCTGGCGCTGCAGCGGGACGCGCTGCTGGGCGAGAGGACTGCCCTGTCGCAGCATCTGGCCAGGCTGCAGGCTGCGCTCGACGACATGCAGGTACGTAGCGACTAGCGTGGCCCTGGCATATAGGAGACTCTGGCGCTGCAGCGGGACGCGCTGCTGGGCGAGAGGACTGCCCTGTCGCAGCATCTGGCCAGGCTGCAGGCTGCGCTCGACGACATGCAGGTACGTAGCGACTAGCGTGGCCCTGGCATATAGGAGACTCTGGCGCTGCAGCGGGACGCGCTGCTGGGCGAGAGGACTGCCCTGTCGCAGCATCTGGCCAGGCTGCAGGCTGCGCTCGACGACATGCAGGTACGTAGCGACTAGCGTGGCCCTGGCATATAGGAGACTCTGGCGCTGCAGCGGGACGCGCTGCTGGGCGAGAGGACTGCCCTGTCGCAGCATCTGGCCAGGCTGCAGGCTGCGCTCGACGACATGCAGGTACGTAGCGACTAGCGTGGCCCTGGCATATAGGAGACTCTGGCGCTGCAGCGGGACGCGCTGCTGGGCGAGAGGACTGCCCTGTCGCAGCATCTGGCCAGGCTGCAGGCTGCGCTCGACGACATGCAGGTACGTAGCGACTAGCGTGGCCCTGGCATATAGGAGACTCTGGCGCTGCAGCGGGACGCGCTGCTGGGCGAGAGGACTGCCCTGTCGCAGCATCTGGCCAGGCTGCAGGCTGCGCTCGACGACATGCAGGTACGTAGCGACTAGCGTGGCCCTGGCATATAGGAGACTCTGGCGCTGCAGCGGGACGCGCTGCTGGGCGAGAGGACTGCCCTGTCGCAGCATCTGGCCAGGCTGCAGGCTGCGCTCGACGACATGCAGGTACGTAGCGACTAGCGTGGCCCTGGCATATAGGAGACTCTGGCGCTGCAGCGGGACGCGCTGCTGGGCGAGAGGACTGCCCTGTCGCAGCATCTGGCCAGGCTGCAGGCTGCGCTCGACGACATGCAGGTACGTAGCGACTAGCGTGGCCCTGGCATATAGGAGACTCTGGCGCTGCAGCGGGACGCGCTGCTGGGCGAGAGGACTGCCCTGTCGCAGCATCTGGCCAGGCTGCAGGCTGCGCTCGACGACATGCAGGTACGTAGCGACTAGCGTGGCCCTGGCATATAGGAGACTCTGGCGCTGCAGCGGGACGCGCTGCTGGGCGAGAGGACTGCCCTGTCGCAGCATCTGGCCAGGCTGCAGGCTGCGCTCGACGACATGCAGGTACGTAGCGACTAGCGTGGCCCTGGCATATAGGAGACTCTGGCGCTGCAGCGGGACGCGCTGCTGGGCGAGAGGACTGCCCTGTCGCAGCATCTGGCCAGGCTGCAGGCTGCGCTCGACGACATGCAGGTACGTAGCGACTAGCGTGGCCCTGGCATATAGGAGACTCTGGCGCTGCAGCGGGACGCGCTGCTGGGCGAGAGGACTGCCCTGTCGCAGCATCTGGCCAGGCTGCAGGCTGCGCTCGACGACATGCAGGTACGTAGCGACTAGCGTGGCCCTGGCATATAGGAGACTCTGGCGCTGCAGCGGGACGCGCTGCTGGGCGAGAGGACTGCCCTGTCGCAGCATCTGGCCAGGCTGCAGGCTGCGCTCGACGACATGCAGGTACGTAGCGACTAGCGTGGCCCTGGCATATAGGAGACTCTGGCGCTGCAGCGGGACGCGCTGCTGGGCGAGAGGACTGCCCTGTCGCAGCATCTGGCCAGGCTGCAGGCTGCGCTCGACGACATGCAGGTACGTAGCGACTAGCGTGGCCCTGGCATATAGGAGACTCTGGCGCTGCAGCGGGACGCGCTGCTGGGCGAGAGGACTGCCCTGTCGCAGCATCTGGCCAGGCTGCAGGCTGCGCTCGACGACATGCAGGTACGTAGCGACTAGCGTGGCCCTGGCATATAGGAGACTCTGGCGCTGCAGCGGGACGCGCTGCTGGGCGAGAGGACTGCCCTGTCGCAGCATCTGGCCAGGCTGCAGGCTGCGCTCGACGACATGCAGGTACGTAGCGACTAGCGTGGCCCTGGCATATAGGAGACTCTGGCGCTGCAGCGGGACGCGCTGCTGGGCGAGAGGACTGCCCTGTCGCAGCATCTGGCCAGGCTGCAGGCTGCGCTCGACGACATGCAGGTACGTAGCGACTAGCGTGGCCCTGGCATATAGGAGACTCTGGCGCTGCAGCGGGACGCGCTGCTGGGCGAGAGGACTGCCCTGTCGCAGCATCTGGCCAGGCTGCAGGCTGCGCTCGACGACATGCAGGTACGTAGCGACTAGCGTGGCCCTGGCATATAGGAGACTCTGGCGCTGCAGCGGGACGCGCTGCTGGGCGAGAGGACTGCCCTGTCGCAGCATCTGGCCAGGCTGCAGGCTGCGCTCGACGACATGCAGGTACGTAGCGACCTTGTTTCTTCATATAAACCTTCCTCTTGAATTACTCTGCCTATTGATGAAAACCGCATTCAAATCCGCTGCGTAGTTTAAAAAATCTAAGCGTAAAAACACGATATACGACTTTATACTATGTAAAGATAAGCACCATCAAAAACATAAATGTGAAATGAGAGCCAAGTTCAATATTATGATATATGCTTTGGTTGGTTGCTGACTTCAACGACAAAAGAAGTGAGATCGAAATGGGTGCCAAGTTCAATGGTCAGTCCTGAAATTTATTTATAACTACATAAAATATAATTTCTTCTTATAACTTAGGATAATATATTGTAGCCTAAGGTCTGACTTGGCTAGTTCTCATATACGAATTATGTTCGATGCCTAGTTTCTACCAGCAAGCCAAATTTTCGGAATAATAAAATAAGAACCGACAGTTACAGGTTTAGAACTTGCGAAGGCTATAATATAATTCGTATATGAAAACTAGCCAAGTCAGACTTTTGGCTACAATATATTATCCTAAGTTAAATTATTTATTATATTATATTTTTGTACATAAATTATTAGTGGGTAATTGTTCCGTTCCGATTGAATTGGTTACTCTGTGAACGCGCCATGACGTGAAACGGAGTGACATTTGACGTTGACACTTGACAGCTTGTTGATTTTGCCGCTAAAATAGGCCCGTCGCGTTTTGAGACGCCCGCGACGCTTTTGTTGAAATTAATCCCTTTAAATCGATCCGTTTGTGACAATTAGTCGTGATCCAGTTGTTTGATTGTTAATAACCCCTAATTTGACGTTTGATAACACGGCTTTGGACATATTTTGGATAAATAGTTTGAAGGTCAAACCAAAGTGACGCTATTGTGAATGAGTGATTTGAAGACCGCATGCTGTGACCTCCTCCAGCCTAATTGGAAGCGGAATCTAACCTGAAGAATACTCGTAACGTCACGACACGATACACTCACTTACATACATATCTCCAGGTTGGCACCAGAGCAGTGTCCTTCAACCATGAGGTAAGTGCTTTTGTTTGTATATTGTACCTTGTACATGTATTGTCTGCTCCGCGTACGGCGGACAGTACGCTAGCCACTCTTGTCTCTAGAGCCCCACGATTATCACACTTCCACTGCGCAATCGTATTGTGAGCTTTGGCCTGGCAGCGTACATTTTGGTAGCAGAGCATGGTTATGCAGCTGTTCTACCCCCCCCGGACGGGCCTTCCCGTCCGCTAATCACTTGGCAATCCCGACAAGGTTGCGTTTTATCAGTCCACCTGACGCGCTGCCGGAGGATGTGCAAATACTCCAAGCTCAAACGTTTCCAAAAACTCTGAGCGAGCTGCTGCACCAATTGAAACCGCGATAGCCAATTTTGGCTCACATCGACAAAAGGGTGCTCCGGCAGGGCGACAAGTGGCTGTCAAATCAAAAAATGGCCCGGGGTCAGGGCCTCCAAGACGTTCAGGTCCGAAGACAGCGGGCACAATGGACGCGAGTTCAATACAGCTTCAATGCGGCAAAATACCGTAGCTAACTCCTTAAAGGTGGGAACGGTGTCTCCCAACAATCTGCGCCAGAGTCCCTAACCGCCTTCACCGCGGCCTCAAAATACCCCCCCAATGGGGGCAGGCTGGCGGGTCAAACAATAACAAACAACAAACAACCAAACAACAATTTAATGGCCCTCCTTAGGCAACAAAAGGGAGTGACGGACCCCATAAGGAAGGCTAGAGTGCCTCAACCGTCAACAACCAAACAACAAAAGACCCGTATCGTCCAAAAAGGGGTTCAACTTAATAACGGCTCCCGACAATATCCAAAACTCTCGCTGCAGAATGGCCAACTTCGCATTGCAACCGGCATGCGAGTTCTTAATGTGACGATCAGTCACCCACAATTCAACAACAAAAAACAACAATTCAACAATTTGTCGAGGGAGCTTTATCGACTCAACAAAAAATCAGGGTCCTTCGTTCCAACAGCGAGCACCTTGATCCCGGGCAAAGGACCCGACATCAAGACTGGCGATCGAGGCCAATCATCCTCGGGATGAGTCAGCCAGTCTGGTCCCCACCATAGAGGGTAAGCAAACAAGCGGGGTACCATGCACCCGCGTGAGGCCACGGCGCCTGGGTTCAAATCTCCAGGCACGTGCCTCCAAATCAAAGGCGTATCAAAATTTTGAATCTGGGACACTCGGTACGCAACAAAGACCTCCAAATAGTGGACGGACGTCTTCAACCAACACAAAACAATTTGACTGTCCGTCCAGGCGTAAGAAACCCGAATGTCCACAGTTCCACCCAAAGTGTGAGCAACGTGGTTCAATAGACGCACAAGAAGCGCCGCCCCTGACAATTCTACTTAGGGGTGGTCAGTGCCGTCCGGAGGGGGCCACCTTGCTCTTGGCCAAGACCAGTGACAAATTCACCTGGCCTGTTGCGCAGACGGTGCGCAAACAAACAACAGCTGCATAACCGTGCGAAGACGCATCACAAACAAGGGCAGCAGTGTAGCTCCCAGGGGGGAGGATAGCGCGGGGTAACACGACCTCGTTGACTGCAGGGAGTGCGGATACAAATTGGAGCCTATCTTCCAACAGGGTTTCCCGAATTGGCTCGTCCCAGCCAAGTCCCGCAGTCCAAAGGCGCTCAAGAAAACAATTTTGCCCAAAAAAATACAAACAAAACAACAAAACAATAGACAAAGGCAACCCTGGGCTCCCATGTCCATAATGACACGGACCACAACAGAGTCCCCCGTGGGCCCCCAGACCCGACCGATGCCGTTGGCAACAAAACCGTGTCGATCTGAGGGGTACCTTAGCGGGGCAGGCGCCAATGTCCTAACAATGTCTGGGCGGCGACCGATCGCCACACCCAGACCCAAGTCTTTCCCGACGAGGATGGAGTTCAAACTCCTCGTCCGCGCGGTGTCCCGAGCCACGCGCCATCGCTGGAAGGGCATATCCCACCGGAGGCCTGAATGGCGGGGGGCGTGACTCCAACCGGGGACGTTCCGCCAAAGGAGGGGAGGGAAGGCGGTGCTGGTCTGGCCAGCGCTGCCTAGCAACAACTGCGTAATCGCCTTTACGCGGGGAGACCAAATGGCGGTCACGCGGCTCCCGCTCAACTTGCGCGGGGGGTGGAGTGCGGCGCTCAAAATTGCGGGCCTCTCCCCGGTTCTGAACCGGCGAGGCAGAAGCCCGGTGACCAACTCCATGGTACCCCCCCGTGCGCGAACCTTCATCAGAGGCTGGTCTGCCAGCGTGGTTCGCGTTAGCGCACAAAATGTCCAAATGGGACCCCCCACAAATTCTACAAGGGCGGGGGTTGGGGCAGTCCCGATGGAAGTGAGCCCCCAAACAAGAGAAGCACATGCGGCGTGCATTGGCAATTCGGCGGCGGGCACTCACGTGCAACTTCAAAAAGGCCGCGCAAGTTGCCATGCCATGCCCCGTGTCCCTACAAAACTCACAACCAGGACGACTCTGGGTGCCAGCAAAACGAGCGGCGGGGCGACCATCAACAGGCCCGCGAGCCCTAGTCCGTCCCTGGTCTCGTGGCCGGGGAGACGGCTGGCATGACTCAGTGGCAACGCCAGAGTTGTCCACAAACCGACACTCATCCTCCAAAAATTGGACGAGGTCATCAAATGGGGGGAGATGTGTGACACTATCCCCACCATACTTTTGCTCGAAACGAGCCCTCAAATCGGCAGGAAGCCGTTGCAGCACAACGTGCACCAAAAGGTAAGACCAATGGTCCACCGGCAAGTCCAATTGCTTTAAAGCGTTGGTCGCTGCCACCAACGGGTTCAACAGGTCAGTACGCAATGCTGACAATCCAGTAATGACCGGTAACCCCAAAATCAATTCAATGTGAACGTCAGCCAAACAACGTTTATTTTGGTAGCAAAGCGCGGTTATAAGACAGTAATTATTTATAACAAAATTAATACCAAATGGTTTTTGTTATAAGTTTTCCTAATAGAATCAATTAAGTGAAATATTATAATAAAATGATAAAAATTTACCAGTTTCTGATTTATTCCTTTGTATTCACCTAATTACCTTTCTGCATGCCAAATTTGAACTTTCTAGGTCATCTGGAATTGGGTTAGAGTTTTGATCTATAGGTCAGTCAGTGATAAAAATGACGATATTTGGACGTTAATATCTAAATAACCGTTTGAGATGTATTTATGAAATTTAGAGCTCTTAGGTATCTTGCAAGTTTCACTATATGAGCCAAATTTGACACGTTTATGTGTAATAGTTTTTGAGTTATGAGGGGGTCAAAAGTGGCTCCAAATGGTTCGTGTAATATTACACACGGTGCTGCTCGCCAGTTCTGTTACTGGAACTTGGCTTGACACGCTGCCGCGTGTCTAGATATACAGTGCCGGGTCGTGTGACCCGAATAAACTGTTAGTCACTTACCACCCGCCTTTTACTGACGTCCTCAGACGAAAGCTGAAAAGAGGTTGCTGCTACAGTAATACATTTCCTAATCTCTTTTATGTTTTTTTTTTTCTCAAGTGTCATAGTATGTTGCCCTCAATATGGTCATAGTAAACAATTTTGTAGAGTATCATCCCTCGTACCTTGTCAATATTTGATCGACAGTCTCTAAATTCTTTCATATTTGACGCCTGTCACTCATAAAGATACATATCTCCCAAAAAAGTTTTTCTCACGCTAGAATTTCTCCTGGATGCCATATGAGTAATATTTGTTTCGTACAGTTAATTCGTGCGTAAAAAAATCTCGCCCTTATGCTATCCGAACGAATTGTGACAGATCAGTGAATTATAACAGTTGTTGTTGTTTCTTTGTTATTAAAATCTCCTACAAAGAAGTTAAAAACCAATACTCCAACTGAAATGAACTTGTCTCATCAAAAGCTGATGATTTAATTTCCCATTTCCAGACAGTACAAGAACAATACGACGCCCTCCTCCAAATGTACGGCGAGAAGGAGGAACAGATGGCCGAGTTGCGCCTGGACCTGCAGGACGTCACGCAGCTCTACAAGGCACAGCTCGACGAGCTCATCGCGCTCAAACAGGCTGCCAAACGATAGCACACGACCTGCCTCAACCTGTGCTAGGAACAAGGGAGTTAAACCAGCTATTAGGACCTAAAATAGGCTCAAATTCATAAGGAACGAAAAAAAATGCCTCAAAAAACTAGCCCAACAAGCGCTAGCATAAGACCTGTCCATACCTGTGCTAGATGCAAGATGCACTTACTACTACAACAATATTAAACGGATAGCCTCATAAACAATGGGATGGTGGGGTGGGTGCGGGTATTAATTAATAGTTGGTAAAGAAAGCGTCACAAATACTCGAAATTTAAAAGTCTAAATAATGTATTTGGCAGAAAAATGACGCATAGTACGCGTACCTCTCTGATTATGCTTTTGAGGATAATAAGGAAGACTGAAATCGAAGAAATTACTTAATTTCACTTCATCTTTCCGACTATTGACGTGGTCGTCTTTTCTTATTTTTTAACTTTTCGGAAACACGAAACGGGAACATAAAAAAGTTCTCTTTGTGTCTCAGAAACTGATAATAATTGGTTACTAATGGGTTGAGAAAATACCATACAATTATAAAACAGGTTTTAGTATATCAAATGGCTTATTATCTGGCTGACCAACCCATACTTATGATTCGTTAGAGCCTGTTCGACGAACACTTCACGGACATTACAATTTTAAGCACGCCTCAGTAAAATCCGAAGCTTTTGCTTAGACTTCGTAACAATTACGTAGGTCTAGGCCATTGCTTCCATAACATTGCGTGCTAATACTGGATATTACATAAGCACTGAGAAATGGCTTGTAATAATAACATAAGCAATTATTACGAAAACTAAGTGCAATGAATTATAGAGATCTGTACAAGATTGTGTTTGTCGTCACGCCAGTTTGGCTAGCATACGGCATATCAGTAAGCAATAACCTACGAATCGTGATGATCTAATTACTACTTTAATCAGCTTTTTACTAGTAATAATCTTTGTTCTCCAAGGAATAGAAGCGTTGATAATATAATTTTGTATATTATTGAGGTTTGTATTCGTTGGCGACCTCTGATTATTGTCATAGACAGCTGTTCTAACAAGTTTTAGACGAAAGTATTTTAACCTCTGATAATTTTATTTAGACATGGCGCTAAACTGTAATGGCAACTCTATCTGAGTAAATATGTAATAATGGTTGACTATAGATGGCGCTAGTAAAAGGGTTCTATCTACTCAATTATGTATGGAAGTAACTAATCGCGCTCGCGATGTTTTCTATAGATATTGTTTGCTTCCGTCTTGATAATATTGTATTTGCCAAACGTTGAACGTTCCTTTATATTTCGATCTTGTCATATTGTTATAATTGTCACCTAAATGCTCTATATTATATGAAATATTATAAAAAATATAATTATTATTATTGAATTTGTAAAACATGAGTTTATTATTGCACATAGATGTAATTATTATTGTGTACAGTTTAGTATAGTTTAAATTCTTAGTGTCATGTTGGACTGAGTCGGTGAGACTACGGGGATATGCAATTAGGAAGACAAACAAAGATATCAGAGAATTCTCGTATTTCAAATTGACTTTGTGAGTCTAATTTTTTCGTTTTCTGCGGATCAAGAATACTCGCACAAGAACTGATTAGAAACTTCAATACTCGAAAAAAAAAAGTCTTAGAACTTCAAGACTTTTTATTTAAAGCCGCTTTATATAAATCAACTCAACATTTGTTTGTCTTCCTACATGGAGCGTGTTTTTGTGTTTCGTTCCGAAGTGTTGAAGTGATATCACTTATTGTTGTTGATTGCGCGAGTAGTTTGTATGACGTGCTTCATGTGATATGCGCGGGAGTGGGTCTGAGTATTCTTTTAATTCTTAGCTATCGGGAATCAAGGGCGTATTTATAGGTGTACGCTGTGGAATGTGAAGTACAGCAGACAGTTTGGAGAGGGACTAATACAGTATACACTCTTACTAAATTGCCTTCGGCTCAGTGGAAATTAAGCCTTATTTACACGGTTCAAATTAATTGCATGTGCCTTTCCGTAGGTTGAAGACACCGTCTAAACAATGTTTAAGTTATTTGTAGCTTCAGTTTTGTTGTTGGGAAAAAAATTGTATTGTGTAATGGGATTTAGTTTACCTAGAACTGAATGTCGGTTCTTGAAGAAAACTCACGTATGACTGCAGTAGTCTCTATAATGAATAGGATGTGACTTTCATATTGCGTATATGCTTGATTACATCTAGGTTTGATTCTGATAACAGTACAACCTAACATCCTAGCTGAACTACTGGTTAGCCAAATCTGTACCTAAGTAAACCTTTTGGCTGACCCTAGATTCAATCAGACGTAAAGGATAATTAGTTTGTAACTGTCGGCTGTATTTCACGTGAACATTTAGTAAAGGTATTTTATTGCGCATTATCTTATGAATCAGGTTCAAATTATTACAATATTTAAGTTCCTTCACTTTTCATCCCACATGTGATTATTGTTATGTAAATAAATATAAACTGCCAATTATTGGACTGCGTTTGATTTATCGTTTCTATAATGATGACATCCAAAAGAGAAAAGGTAAGTATAAAATACCTCATAATCTCAAGATGAGGACTATGTCTATAATATCAGTTTAGATTACGGTTGTTTAACCCATGTAATATGTTTGGTTTATTAATCTTCACATAAACCTAGGTATCCATATTTATAAATCGTCATAATCAAGGTGCACGGTTGCTTTTGGTTGTTTCCTATGGATTAGAGTCGGCAAGAATCTCCCAGGGTTATTCTCAGTGCCGTAGGTTGTCCTCAAGAAGCCCTGTATCAACATTTGTTAGGGACCCCCTAGTTTACCCGACTGCGGCTAAGATCAAATAGACGATAATGTTTATTTTTATTCCAAATAAAGAGCGATGGGATGGTTTTAACCGCCCGAATCAGGACACTACTGATTAAGGAGGTAAAACCATCCCATCGTGGCCAAGAGAAAGTATGAGTGAGAGTGCAGCGCGCTCGATAGTTGGGGTATCTTGAGTTACATTTTCTATTATTAATTGACTAAATTAATCGAAATGCTTATTAAGAACTGTCCAGCTTCGAGCCTTGTTAAGACAAACAAACAATGTACATTTTCATTGTGTCATCATTCATTATGGGCCTCTCATCAGCAAGAATTTGAGGTGTACGTTACCCTAGCAAGAAAGCAAAGACTATATAACCACTTGACTGCGCATACAGTGCCCCGACGCTCGAAAACTATTAGTATTTTGTCGCCTATTTTGTGACCAATTGTTAGACCTCTGTGCACGCTAAATTAATGCAAATAATATAACTTCGTCTGCAATTATAACGCATCAAAATGCCTTCATGCGCGGTGAAGTGGTGTGGGAAACATTCCAAAACTTCTAGTTACAAAGAGGATCGCATAACTTTTCATTGGTAAGTAAACAGTACGAAAAATTATTTTGATTTAATCAGATTATGATCCACCGTAGGGGTCTATTTAAAATGGTGGTTGGGTACACCCACACTGTTGAGTCACGCGCGTTGATGTCTTTTGGAAAAGTCTCGTTCTTTCATTAGACAATTCTAATGCATCTATCCCTTACTTTCCTTTAATAGCTGAAAGTCTATATCGAAAATAAAAATAAAAATTAATGTAAGTTTTATTCAATTCACATACTGTGTCTTGTTTAGCTTCGTCTTGACAATCCGTTTGTAAACTGGCGCCAAAACTCACGTGGCCTAGTAACTTCTGTCTTGGGGATGATATTCGACACCGCTTCTACACCGAATATGATAGTGGCGTAAATTTTGTTCTTGGATTCTCTAGCTTTCATTTTATTAGTGATTGATTTTTATTAAACATGATTTCTTTGATTTTAATTGAGTATTTATTACAATTTTAAAATCCATTTTATCGATATCGACTATTTTCCCTTAATGAAGTAAAGCAGCCCTACAATGGGCATACCCACGCAACTTGACCTTGAACTGACCAATTGCAGTCGCGCGTTCTTCCTCGTCCCCCGGCCCGCAGTGGTGAGTCGTGTGCTTAGAAGGAATCGGCGTATACGGTCTCTAGTGGTTATATTCTCTTTGCAAGAAAGTGTCTCCTAGAGTTATATGAGTAGAACGTATAATGTGTGCCTTATCTGCTGTAAATGTGCCACCAAATAAAAAATGTGTGCACCCTGTCGTTTTGGAAAAAAACGGAAAAAACGATTCTTGCTGGGGTAACGTTTTTCTAGCAGGAAAATTCTAAACGAATGATCGGAGAGAGAAAAATTGTGCATGGCCAAAGAGCTTATGTGTGCCAAAATTTGCCCCCAAAAATAAAATCTGTGCCCCTTCAGATTTTCGAGATATTGCATTTCCTGCTGGAGTAATGTTTTGATGAATCGTATATCTCTAAAACCATTGCATGTGCCCCTGTAGAATAAACATACACGAGTAGCTCTTAATAGCTCTGTGCCCCTTAGTGCCTCAATTAGATTTAAGAAAATATTTATAGTTTTCAAGCTATCGCGGTTTTACGAAAACGCGAAAAAACATCGCAGCGCCTAAATGAGACAACGCACGAGTTCGCTGAAAATTGTATTCGGTCCTTCTTGACCCTAATAATAACCATACAAAGTTTCAAAACTGTTCATCTATGCGTTTTTGAATAATCTTGCTAAAAGTCAAAACGATGGTGTCATAACTTTGACGGCAAAATACAAGGAACCGGCTCAATCCCAGATGTGTACGTGTAACCCAAAATCTTGTGCATTTAGTCAAAAATATATGGTGAAAATATTCAGTTTGGAATGTTTCGCAATAAAACGCGCACGCTGGAAAAAACAAGTCGCTGAAACGAACACGTTGGCAAGATACGTAGTGCGGTCCAAGAGTTCTTAGCCTAACATAGAAGGACAGATGGAAATTAAACAAAACTAATATTATTTTTCAATATACTCTCCCTTTATTGCAACACATTTTTCAGAACGTCTGATTAATGCTTCTATGCCACTATAATAATATGCTGAATCTTTACTATCAAAGTGGTCGTAAACAGCCTGTTTAATTTCTTCATCGTTGTTATTTTTTTTCCTCTCAAATCTGATTTAAATTTTGAAAACAAAAAGTAGTCTGAGGGGGCCAGGTCAGGACTATAAGGGGAATGATTTATCTCTATGTAGCCGCGTTCCTTAACTGTAGACTTCGAAATCGCAGCAGTGTGGACTGGAGAATTGTCGTGAAGCAATCGGACACCTCGAGTTATTTTCCCTCGTCTTTTTTCAATAATTTTCTGGCATAACTGTCGTAGTAAGTCACTATAATAAGCTGCGTTTACAACCGTGTTACATTCCTTGAAATCGATGAGGATTCCCTCACAGTCCCAAAAAATTGTAGCCATGAGCTTCTTAACGCTTCGGGTGACCTTAGCCTTTTTTGGTGCCAGTTCTCCCTTTCTGTGCCATTCCATCGAGTCCCTTTTAGACGTCGGATCGTAGTAAAGAATCATAGTTTCATCGCCCGTCACAATCGATTGAATAAGTGCTTCCTGATCATCATGGCAAGGCTTTAAGAAGTCTTCACAACATTCAACACGTCGCTGCTTTTGGACTGCACTAAGAATTCGTGGCACCCACCTTGCACTAATTTTTGTCATGTGTAAATGCTTGTGAAGGATTCTTAAAATACTTGTTTTTGCAAGTCCAGACTGTGCAGCAATTTCTTTTGTTTTTAATCTACGGTCACTCAGAACAATATCTTCCACAAATTGAATATTTTCTGGGGTCGTCACTGTCACAGGGCCTCCTTTTTTTTTTTTTTTTTCAGTATCGGACATCACCAAATGACTTCTCCCGCTCTGGGCGGAGCGGGAGGGCGTGTCAGACTTTTACTGACTAAAACCCACCCGTGTTCCATCAGTTGCCCATGTGCCAGGGTCACGGTATCTCTTTCGAACAATCACGCGACCCCGGCAGGACAGGGCCTCCTTTACGTGGATCATCTTTCAATGATTCTCTACCCCAACGAAACAGCTTAGACCAGTTTTTTATTGTTGCATACGAAGGGCAAGAGTAACGACAGTCAATCTTTCTTTTACTTGCGTTGGCGTTAGACTTTCTTTAGTTCAAAACTTTATAACAGCCCGATATTCAATTTTATACATTTTGTGAAAATCACTCGACTGCATGTATGTAAATCGCTCTCAAAACTTAAGTACCAGATGGAACAAGTTGAAAGTTAAGAGCCATTTTACATTTTTGCGCGAATATCTAAGATTTTAGTCGCCTTATTTACCTCTCATCTGATCATTATAAATACTCTGGGATTGACGAACACATGTAAAAAATGGATCAATCTTTTGTTTTGTTACTTTTAGTAGCACATTTACAAAAACTTATTTGTTTACTTCGTAGTAATTAATCTCCCACAACTAGTTTTCTTAAAAATCAGCGCAGGGTCAATTTCAGACTCCTATTTCTATCATTAATATGTAGAAATTTGAGTAAAAAAAATACACAAAACATCAGACATATACAGCTTGGCAAAAAAGAGTCTGGAAAAAATGAGGGCGCCTGCTTAGCAGGTATGGCCACCCTGTATACTAGGACTAAAAGTGATAGGATACTTGTTGTTTTAATCCACAAACACGAGATCCCGGAAATTATCAACAGTCAAGATTACAAGACTTGATAGGCACACAGTCTTTAACTTTCATTGTATTTAGTAGATTGCGCATTATTTCGCTGGAATAACCTTTTATCTAAGAATGCCATCATAATAACATAATGAAAACTAATTTAGTTTAAAAATTAATCAAATTACACTCAGGGATTGCCGATTGAACCCGATACACAAGACATAATATTCGGCAATCGCATTTGCGGCCAACATCTATGGTATTCACAACCATTCGATGGTTGGTATGCCTGTATCAAATTTGACATGAATGATACTGAACGAATCCTGTTAATGCTGACAGATTATAATCGACAAGAAGGCGACTTACAGCTGCTTACTGTAGGAAACTAATCAGAAGTCAGAGAGTACCTATAACATGTTGCATTCGAAAGGTACGGGCAATATCGAATAAACTTGAACAGTTGAATAATGAAGGCGTCAGGTCTATGTGGGGTACATAACATTATCACTACTCACATGACATTGAAAATGAAATAACACGCTAAAATTAAGGTTTTATTTAAAAAGAAAAACGTGACATAACATCATTCGTGTATTCCTTTTCGTTGCTATGATAGATTTTTTCCATTAACACTGCTGTGTCAGTTTTACATTTCTTATTTATGAAATCTAAATAGTGTAAAAATCTTTCTTAGACGTTTACGGCTCCCATTACAATCCGTCTCCTCAAACTATTGGTAATATATTACGTAGAATAGGCACCTGAAAAATAATAAATATAAATTGTACTTCTTTTTACTGTGGTATGCTATAAAATAGCATTAAAAAAAATACTTGCCTGTTTCTTTATAGTGTTGAACTTTTTTTCTAATTGCACACAGATCGAAATCGTCTAATTCTTTCTTCCGCCAAGTGTTTTGGTGTTTCTCCAAGTGTAGAAAAAATCCTTAATTTTTTTTCACCTTCATTAACAATTTCTCTAATTGTACTGTGAGATTTACCTTGAAAAAATATAAAGACAATCATATTAATTCCAAGTAGGTACATTTTTCAATTTCAAGTATCAAACATCAAGAGTTAACGTACACGCGATTTGTCAAACTAGAAAACATAACCTCAATAATCTATTAGTAAATAAAACAATAAAATGCTTGAAACTTATAATACCGATAAAACTTAGTATTAGAAAAGAAAAACAATGACTGGCATTGACTAAAAGATACATTTCTTCGATAAATACCTGTCGTGTCGGCAGTTCTTTCGAAAACATTGTCAATCAGAGACAAAATTTGTTCCGTTTCAGATTCCGCCAAATTTCTTACGAAAACTTGGTATATCACAGCTCACACCAGTACTCCTTATTGTTTTATTCATTTTTTATATTTACAAAAGCTTTAATTATTGATAGTTAATTAGAAATAAGTAAAATATTTCTGGGAACATAACACACTGACAGATTAGCTACTTGTTGATGATAAACAAAGCAGTGTTGCCACCAAAATAATATTTTAGTTCCAATGGTTACCACGACAGACTCTTTTTTGCCAACCTATAATCTAGTTGTTACATTTAGTACAAGAATATTGATTTTTAATAAGCTTAATTAGTAAAAAAATAATAAGTCTTATGGCAATTTTTACGATTTATTCGCAATTTTATCGCGTTTTTTTGGTTTGAATAAAGCATAATTACATTAAAAAATTCATGTCAATATAAAGTATGCTCTATAACGAATCGAATTCTCAAGTTTTATTTAAATCCGTTTATTTAATTAGACATAATTATCGTTTTTGAAATCACTCTAAATTAGAATAAATTACGATGCACAAGCGGGCAGCGTTTAGTACGGCGCAAGCGCCCAACGAGGCAGGACCTGTGCCATTTTTTCCCGCGTCTCAGTTTTCGGGTACTCGTATCGTGAACGCAAAAATATACTACGACTACAACATTTTGCTACTCTTCGCATTTTATTATTTGTATAAGATAAGAGTTTCGTTTATTATCAATGAAAGCATTATTTCACCGTATTTGACATGCATTAGTATTGACCATGTGATAGTTTCACTGTACTTTTACATTTATAATAACTTACCATCTATAATAATTCCAAATTTTGTATGCCATATCTACCTACATAATTATTGTATGCCTATAAGGCAGGACATATTGATACTTACATATGCCCACCATAAAGATACTTTGACTTTTAATAAATTGTAGAAAAATGTTGACTAAAATAATTTATTTTAACTAAATCTGACTATTTTTAATCGCGAAAGGTGTGTTATACAACTAGTGGTCATGAACAAAAATTCACACCAACGCCTCGCCTCACGTCCAAAAACAGTACAGTATTTTTTTTTCTTTTGCTTTTATCTCGAAAATGGCGTGTCCTATCGCAAATATAATGACATTTTCGACCCCCTTTATAAAACCCCACACATAAAAATCTCAACACGTGGGTAATATTTATTTTATAGAATTCAAACAAAAAAAGAAAAATCTAAATATATAAAAGGCAAACCTGACTGACTCATCTATCAACGCACAGCCGAAACTACTGAACGGATTTCGCTGAAATTTGGCATACAGACAGTTGTAATGACGTAGGCATCCGCTTAGAAAGGATTTTTGAAAATTCGCCCCCTAAGGGGGTGAAAAAGGGATTAAAATTTTGTATGTAAGTCCGTCATTTTTAGAGCTACAAGCCTGCAACTTTATTTTTAGTTTAACAAATAGAAATAAACAATTTTGTGTCCTAGGGTTTCTGAAAACTCAACCCCTAAGGGGGTGAAAAAGGGGTTTGAAAGTTTGTATGGGGAAACAAGATCAGTTAAACTATTTTATTCGAAACTTCCTATCAATAAATGAGTAAACACGTGTGTCAGACTCTTACAGAATTCAACCCCTAAAAGGTAGAAAAGGGGTGACAAATTCTGAAAATCAACATGGGTATCGTTTTTATGATTTATTGGGTCGCTGATTACGAAAACAACAACTATTTCACAAAAATTGCACAAAAACATAAAACAAAATAGACAAGAAGATTTATACAAAAAATTGCACAAAATTACTCCTGAACAAAAAGAATATAATTTAAAAATTAAAAAACAATGAAAATAAACAACGATACCAATTTTTTTTTTTCAAATGAATTTCATGGCAAAACCAAAAGAAATACTAAGGTGAGAAATACTAACCTATTTTGTATTGATCGTGAATGATCTTCCCTTTGAATTCAAACGAAAACAGTTTCCCCTCAAAGTGCTTTGCAATGACCAGAATCACAAGGGCAGACATTAAAATTTGTGGGTATAGACTTGAGAGAAAACTGTTTTTCACACGGGCAATTCTATGTGGCCTATTCTCGCGTAAGCTCGCCCAGTAGTCTGATAATTTTGGCATACAGTAATAGATTAGCAAAAAATGTGGTTTATAAAGAAGTTTTGTAGTTTACTAGCTTTTGGCCGTGACTTCGTCCGTGCAATTCTACTTCCTTTCTTAGCGCTCGCTTACGCTACGTTACGCTACGAAGTCGCTGGCAAAAGCTAGTTCCATATAAAACACGTCCAGGCTGCCCCCTTGCGCGCGCCGTCGTCTCTCAACAAGTTCATTGCGTAACGCACACAAGTACCAAGTTGCGAAGCCAAAAGAAAAAAAAATACCACGTTGAGTCGCGATTGTCAAATTTGATTTTAGTCGTGTCAAAATATTTTTTACATTTAGAGATTATTTCTTGCAGAATAGCGTAACAATTCTCATAGCTAAAAGTAAGGAATTTGAGAGATAGTTTAGTTCGGTGTACAACAGAATCGGCACCAATATGTAATTGTTTGATTTTTTTATTTTTATTGTATACTTTACATAACATATATTTGTAATTTTTTATTAGTCTAGAAATCTTTATTAGACTGACTAAATAAAAGTAAGTATTTTCATAAATCTCTAAATACCGCATTATAATTCTAACGGCTCAAGATTGTTTAGACCGGCTCGACACTCGCGTTACACTGCTTGTATTGTGCATGTGTGGATAGCTACGCACACATACATAAGATTGCCGTCTTTTACCTAAACTCGAGCATTCTAATTTTGTGAGAGGCCTCTTAACACAGTGCATGTTGAGACTTGTACCTACTTTATGAAGAAAAAACTAAATTACGTTCTGTTTATTTCCTGTGTGAGGCTAACAACTCATGGACCGTACTACGTAAATTTCGGAAAATAAACCGTATTGAAAGTAAATGATTCATAGAGCTTTCGAGGGAATCGGCTGAATGTAGGAAGCGCAGGCGAGGTCGTTGTCGCAATTGATGGGCGAGGCGTTATGTTATGTCAGCAGGGTATGGTTTCCGCACTGAGTCCTTTGAGTGGACCATTGTGCGTAGGCCATGGCGGCCGTTGATGGTTATTCCAACCAGCCCACCTCCCTCTAGAAGTTGATTGCGTCTCCTGATCTGTTGAGAACTTCTGTGTAAGATCTGGGTGTCCCGAGGATTTGTCCTAATCCGGGTAAAGCCTGTACATTCAATAAATACATGCGCAACGGCTGTCGTTATGCCTATTGTGTGAAAGTGTTTTTTAGCAGGCGGTGCCCCGTGATGGTCCCCGTCATCAGACGTAGACCATCCCTCTCCAGGCGTAGCAGACGTCTGGTCAGCCTGCAATCCAAGGATGGCATAGCTTCCCTGGACTGCCTGCAGCCTGGCGCCAAGGTGCACCAGCTGTCCGCTGTGTGTGGGTACAGTTCTGCAGCCACCTGCGTAGGTGGTTGAAGGGGATGGGCACGATGGGGTCGTTTCCAAGGGCTGTGGGCGAGGCGTACTTCCAGCAGCAGTAGACGCGTCCTGAGATATTTGTGCGTATTTAGGGAGATGAACAGGGTGGAAAGATGCTTAATTCAAAACTGAGGATCCTCTCTACCTGGCTGTCTGCTACTACTGTATTATCTCACTAGGCGACGCGCTCTTTTCGTGTGGTTACCAAGTGTACAAAGACGCTGTGAATGTGTGCATTATTACGCTACTCATTTTTACCACACAAAACGCACACGCGCACACACACGCGCACACACACACACACACACACAAATACATACCTCACACTTCCGAATCCAATTATGTAATCTACTGAATTCTGTGATTGTATCTATACTATAATATACTATATATAGGTACTATAATATATACTATTATACTATATAATATTATAAAGCTGAAGAGCTTGTTTGTTTGGTTGAACGCGCTAATCTCAGGAACTACTGGTCCGAATTGAAAAAATATTTTTGTGTTGGGTAGCCTATTTATTGAGGAAGGCTATAGGCTATATACAATCACGCTGCGATCAAAAGGAGCGGAGCAGCAACGAAAAATGGACGAAAATTGGTAATTCGATGCAACGGGAAGGGTCACGGTAGCAAAAATTTGACGCGGTCGAAGTCCCGGGCAGAAGCTAGTGTGTTAAAACTAGTATTGACCGATAACTTGTATGTGTGGTGCAAACTGTTAGTGTAAGTTGGTTATTAATCAATCAATCAATCAATCCTTTATTTCAGGCTAATAAGGCCCATAAAAACAATACATAAATAATATAAAATCAATAACTATAAACTAATACATATTCTATAAAACTAAACTAAACTAAAACTGTCTCTAAACACGTAATGAAGACGGCGTCGTGTTCCGCTGCGTGGTGTCGCGTAACCGTCCTCGGAAGCGTCGAAACATGACACCTTTCGGCCAAAAGTCCTCTCTTAAGTATTTCTGTAGATGGTCGGTTGGAAGTCGTACCACGAACGACTTAAAGTTGATGTTGTGGCGCGACTCCAACCTTTCGACCCTCAGAGTCCAGTTGGTCTTCACTTTCAAAAACTGCACTACTTCTTCAATCGTCGTGGAGTAGTGCAGGCGTGAAATGTACAGCTGCGTCGTAGGCACAGCAGGGCGCAGCAGCATGTTGGGTCCACTCGGAGCGGTACCACACTGGTTTCGTGAACAGGGCTTCTTCTTCTTCCTTTCCACTTTCGTGAAACCCTCTTCATCAACTTGGCCCGTTCTCGGCAAGGAGCTACGGACCGCAGCCAGGGCAGGTTGGGCACCCTTCTTCTGTTTTTCCCCTATTACAGTTGGTCGCTTAGGTTGCGACACACCTGATTCGCCGGTGGTGACAATAGCAGCGTAGGCACGCTTAGGGGTCGACGTACCTACGTGTGACGTTTCCGCACCCGGTGTTGTGGCGCGGGCGACGGCATCGGCGGGCGGCGCTTGGTCAGCATTATCAGCTTGTGACGCACTTGTGTTCGCCGATGCAATACTGCCGATAGATGCATTTTGCGCCGCTCGACGTGTGTTCACCTTAGAGGCCTCAGGTGACCCAATTACTGAACCCACTTTGCGCAATAATGCTATTTCCGCTCGTAGTTCAGTATTTGTTTTTTCCGTAACCTCCATTCGGGACTGCATTTTGGTCATCTCCACTTTCAACGTAGTGATGTCCTTCAGCAACCGTGTTACATCTACATGATCGAATGTGACGGGAGGCAGCTTACCCAGCTCCTTCGCCACGAAATCTGGCACGTCATCGGGGTCGGTCTTCTTTAACATGTCCACAATGTCTTGAACACTCTTTTCAGTGCCATCTCTGCGGCGAGACGGCATCTGGTCCAGTTTCCCAAGTGACTGGAACAGTAACAGTTTACCACTGCTGATCTCGTCCTCCTTGAAATTGGACCGGCATATCTGCAGAATGCTCACCTCGTCCATGTAGTCGATGGCATGGACCAGGAAAGCCAGCAATTCATTGACTATGAGTGGTTTGGAACTCATAGTGACAGTACGGCAGCGGCTATGGCCGCGCTACACGTGAATAAAATTAGCTCCGTGCACAGTGGAAACACGTCCGTATTTGACCGCGCATCGCACTGCACTGATAATAATAATGCAATAATAATAATGACTACGCCCGTATTCAAGACGGTACCAATTGCTCTTGCGCTTACACACTTTCACGGCGTGTTTAGTACACTTATAACCACAACTAAAGCGCGCGGCGCTTCAAGAGAAAAATACTGCGGCCGATGATTAACCTGGCCTATTTATACACACGGCATATTTGTCGACGTCTGCGCACTGCGCTCGTAGGTAATTAGTGCGGAAGTTCAGAAGCAAAACATCCGTCTAAACAAACTTGTACATGGAGCCGTTTTTTTTTTTTGGTTGGGAAATCATCAAATGACTTCCCCCGCTCATCGTGTCAGACTTTTATTGACTAAAACCCACTCGCGTTCCTTCAGTTACCCATATGCCAGGGGCACGGTATCTCGTTTGAACATTCTCGCGACCCTGGCAGGTGCATGGACCCTTTGGGTTTTCGTTGTGTGGAAAGAACCCGTTCTATTTAAATAGATTCCTGAGCTTTACTCTCATTATATTCAAGTGAATAGGGTATAATTTGAAATAAAACATCATCTGCTCTACATACACCATTTATTTAAATATGAAGCGATACAGTCAAACATTCGATGGATGCATTCTGACGATTTAGACCAAAAATTTCGTGTTACACAGAAATACATTAAATGGGGAGATCTACTACATGCGTTAGTTTATAGGCAACGCTCGGGTACACAACATTCACCTTATTATACATCCAATATCATTTCTATGAGCAATTATTTTCTATGAAACAGCAGTGGCTGGAAACAATTAGTATGCCGGTACATGTTATACAATATTATCGCCATAACTATTCTCTACTGCGCCGTATAACACAATATACGGCATCTCCTTTAAATAGCCCGTTTTTGGAGTGATGCCGATGTCTTGGGGAGGGTAGTCTAACACTTAATTCGTAAACCTATCAATCCTCCACTAATGAGGCACAATTTTCTTTAGTTCCAGGCTCTCTTGGGAGTCGGTGCGTCTCGAAAGGTTCAACGTGGTCTAAATCTGGATGGTAACAGTATTAAAAGTATCGAATGCAACCTCGTAACAAGCACACCACGTCCTAGAGACGTGCGAACACGCGCACGACGTCGTAGGGACGTGCGAAGTGCGAACTCTCACACACGCGCGCGTGATGGTTACATAATGCGGTACGCGATATATAATATTATACTATGTACTCATCTCCTGTAAAAGGACTGTGTAGAGAAATTTATAACACCATAAAGAACTGTGCCCCATTTAAAGGTGGTTTTGGGCCGTGAGCGTGCAGAGTTAAATTGTAAACCAATAAAAAGTACTAAGCTAGTACAGTACCAATTGGTGCTTTTTTATCCTTGCGTTGAATGCGTGAGGTTTTAGAGGAGGTCCAAATGTAAGAATCCAAGTCATAAAAAAAAATAGTTTTATTAAAAGGATTTCTTTCCAGTCCCATCATTAAAACACCTCAAGTCTTCTTGCGTCCAGGGTACCTCTTCATGGTGACTGTAGTAACGGTCAGAAGTATTATTTTGACTGGCCAAGCCCCTGGCATACCCTGGTCATGAGAAGAAGATTAAAAGATTCGATGTGTTGTGATGGCTCTGGCATCCGTCCTGGAGGGGTAGAGATGCAAGCGACGGATGCATCAGGAGGAAGTGGACAGCTTCTGATGCGGGGAAACCCCGAATGGACTACTGGCCTTAACAAAAACATATTTGTTCTTCTTGTAATAAAAGAAGCTGAAGCGTATTACGGTGAACACATAAATTCTGATGGCAGTTTTAGAATTGAAATATGCATTAACACCGATGCAACTGATTTTGCTTCTTATGGGTTGACCGTAGTAGATCCATTATTTATTAAAGACATACCAATAACACGAAACACAATGTTTATGTGTAGGAAGAAACTTAGCGGGTAAAGATTCAATAAAAAGTTACTACTGTAGTTGTCAAAATGGTACGCGAACCATCGGTACCTGTGTTCACGTAATAATTATAATCTGGTTATAAGGGTATGAAAAACATCACAACGTGCAAATAACTCCACCATCAGAAGATCTACAAAACATATTCATAAGATTTAATCGTTCAGATGAAGAGGATGCAGCAAAATATATGTTTCAACATCCTGTAAACTGGGGCGCATTCGCTAAACGAAACTAAAAATATTTTTCTTCTCATACACTCCTCTGAAGCAAAACACTGGTATAGAAATTATCGCTGCACGCCATATGGCCCAAATCAGGGCACAGTTCATTCAGGCAACAATATTTTTTACGATATCGGTGGACCAGTCATTGCTTTTGGAAAATCATACATATTTAATGTCTATGATAATTATTTTTATTACATCGAAATGTTTTTTTTACTGTGTTCAGAATGAACCTACAGACTACATAATATTGTATTAATAATTTACGTTCAAAATTTTAAATGTCTAGGATAATTATTTTTTATTACATCGAAATGATTTTTTTTTTATTTATTCAGAATGGAGGACCTACAGACTAAAATAACATTTTACGTTCAATCTGTTCTATGATGTAGATTAACATTTTAATCATCATATGCGTCGGAAAATGTCCACAGGTGGACATAAGAGATGCTAATAAATCGAAATAGTTTCTGTTTAATATGTCAACGTTCTCCAAGGGATTTAACTTTTATGCACGGAATGGCACTAGAGCAAATAATAATAATAAAAACTGAGACACTGTAACTTTATTACTCTTGACTAAAAGTCACAGTTACTTGAAACTTGCCTCACAAGGGCGGAAATTATCTAAATGTCACTTTGGTCTGCTAAATAAAATTCTAATTGTAATCACAATGTCACTCTTGGGATTATTATTATTAATTCTTTTTTTCATCTAAGTATTTTTTTTTTTTTTCATAAATTCCTTTGAACATTTGTGTGAATATAAATTGTGAATCTTAAATTAATAACGATTACGGCGTGGGCCATTCCGTATAATATGTGTCGTCCCTTCGCCGGTTTGTATGTAAGGCGCCACGTACACGAGCGAGTGTATCGTAATCGTTGCGCCACGAGCACATCTCTACCGCAATACATCGAGAGACAGTATACAAGGGTGGAGCCAGGCAAGCGTAATTTGGGTTGCTCAAAATGAGTCACGGAGTTAACGTAAGACACAATTTGATCATTCTGCGAGAGAATATTTTGCATTAAGTTCTACACCGCACATGGAGGACAATAGACGCACTTCTTCACCTTCACAATTATTCGCAAATCAACTAATTATTGCGCGCGCGCACCCTATAAGAGTAGGGGATAGACCTCTGAACGTTGTGTGCTTGTGTGATTTGGTGATACCTGGACCACGGAAGTTGTGACCCGCCATCCCGAGGTCGCACCAGATTGTGGGAGCTCCGCTAAAGGCGTTACGTTGGTATGTACAACGAATTTGCATGAAACTGAATTATTTCTCCTGGCCTCCCTCCTACTTTGTGAACCTCCCTTCGCTCTCCGCAGTTTTTTTTTTGAATATATCAGATCCAGTACCCGCGTGGTGGAAAACAGTTTATTTGAATATTTTAATTTAAACGAATTATTTCCACCATATTAACCAAATGCAACAGAATGTCGCCGACTCAACTTGAGAGTCGTAAATAACGCTGAGCTACGCTTTTCTGGCTCCGCCTTAAATGTGTCTCCGCACTGAGCGTAGAATTGACGTAGCTTAGATGTTGACGCCGCGTAAATGTTGCGTATATACTGCAGTACACAGTATTAAGTTATTGTATAGAAAATACGTGTCGCGATTTTATGCAACATCTAGGCTACGTAGACACTCGTCAGAAGCCTACACTGGACTTACGCTAGGTGCGAAGGCACCTTACAACGATAGGACATGCACGCTAGGTGTCAGTGGCAGGAAACGTCCTCGCGTAGGTGTTATGCTGGCACTCCACTCGGCGTATTTGAGCAAATATTCACGTTATTTCGTTGATACCAAATGAACTTTATTTCAGCAAGAATAGGATATATTCTGTAATAAGCGAGTAACGTGAATATCTTGATAAATATGCCAAGTGAAGTAATATGGCAGTATTAGACAAAAAAACCTACAGCGTATTGTAGCCTTCGCCGGCGTACCGTTCCGAGTGGCGACTACTCGTCACGGATGCGTGGCGAGATGTCACCAGTCGTAATGATACGCCGGCGAGTGATCGTTCAGTTGTGATGTTAGTAGTAATAGTGAGTTGATATAACCATCGGCACAGATCGATTGTGGCTCTTATCACACTGTAGTATAACAGTTTGGTATCACATTATGAATTAGCAGAGGCTTGTCGTGCGACATTAAAGTCAACTCGCTATTACTACACTGAGTGCTCCTATGACGAAAACGATAAAACAACAGCCAGTGTACGTGGCGCCTTATTCATAATTTTGTTTGAACAAGCTTATAAACCTTTAGCGATAGTTTTACAGGAAATGAGTACAACTAAATTAATGCCTACATTAATATACATTTATGTGTTAGAATATATCGAAGTTTAGTTTTAAATGTATGTGTAACATGAATACGTCCTAATATGATGAGAGCTACAGAGTGACGTGCAGAATTCAACTATGTATTCAGTTTTCTATGTTAATGGCCTATTAAATGGAATATAAATCTAGCTATTATAATACCAATGGATATATTGTGAAACTGCTACAATATTATTGTTCAATGGAACTGTAATGCACTACTTCAGATGACATTCCAATTGCATCTAGAGAAGAAAAATGAATAAAACAGTATACCGATTCTGCACAGTTCGTGTCGTTATTATTAAAACTTATATATTTTTTTGTATTTTTATAAGTTTTTATATCAAAAATTATCATAGATGAGATACAAATAAATTTTGTACGCCAAAGATGTCACATACATTTTTAATTTCGTCGCCTCGACTCCAAGATGTTTATAGAAATAAACACAGTAATCGTACGGATATTATAAAGAACATTTACTTAAGTTTACTTGAAAATAACACCAGGTTGGTATTTTATTTTGTGTAATATCTATTTTTCTGGAAATATATACTACATACGTTTATAGACTGCGTCATATTTCTGATACAATACAATAATAGGTCGATACAGAGGGCGACACCTTCAGTGACACACGAGTCACGATTAGTTCTACATAGCGCCACCGGTCTGCACTCTCGTGGCAGACGGGTCTTAAAACTACGCCGAGTGTATAGTTGTAGAGCGCGGCGCCCCTCGGCCTCGGCGCCGAGTGGCCTGGGGCGGTGTGGCCTGGGCTCGCTGGCCTGAGCTCCAGCGGGGGACCGACATCTAACCCTAATGCTCGGCCCGGCAGCGCAACACGTCACAGACACGCTGCGCTACATACGAACACGAACAAAAAAGATAAAACTAGTAAAAAAACGTGGTACCGAAAGTGAGGTTTAAACGAATCGTTTCGCGGTGCGGCAGCGCTGCGTCGCGAGCGTATCTCGCGGGCGTGCGGGCGCGGGCGCGGCGGGCCCCGCGGGGCCCTGGGGCCCGGGGGCGCGTGGGTCGGCTCCAGTCCGGGCGCGCGGGCCGGACGCTGGCGGGGACCTCAGACCCACGCCATCCAGCCCTCGTACATCATGCACAGGTTCCCGGAGCAAACTGCTTCCTTGATCATGTGGTCCACCTGCGGCCGCACAGCAACATTACTCACTCGTCCGTCAAACTCACACTGAACTGGGAACCACGTGGTAGATTGTACAGTGTGACTGTAGTACTTACTTGGTCGTGCAGCGTATAGCGCCGCGTGGTCTGCGAGTCGTCGCGTCCCTCCAACTTCAGTCGCACGCGCTTCCACACGCCCGCGCCCACGGCGTTGCGCTCTCCTCCTGCCATCACAACATTCAGTTATTTCCATATATCCCTCTTACACCTATCATTACCGGGTTTATTTTCACCTGACGCTATAGTGTACTTTATCTATCTAAATTTTCATATTTTGTAACTTATACATTCTGTTTACAATATAACTTTTTATTTATTCACCAACACGGACTATGAGTATGAACATATAAAAAAATTACAAATGATTGAACAAAGCAGTTAATCTTGCGAATCTGGCCTGTTAGTCTAGTGTTTATTGACCCTGACTGCTAAGACTGAGGTCGTGGGTTCGATTCCCACCCAGGACAAATGTTTGTGTGATGAGCACGATCATTTGTTCTGTGTCTGGGTATAATTTATCTATAATAGTATATTTATCAGTTGTCTGGTTGCCATAGTACAGGCTCTGCCTAGTTTGGGATCATACATATAACGGCGTGTTGGTTGTCCTAAGATATTTATATATTTTTTATTTAATTAATTCAAGGTCGGTCTGTTATTCAATGTCAAAGTTTCTATTCATTCAAAGTCTCTTCAGTGTTTCTACAGCGGTTCTGCTTGCTTTAACAAGACAATGTTTTACTTAAATCACATACACAATTACTAAGATAAAATTTACTATTTGTTTACGTTTCTACAGAAAACGGCCAATATTTTCATTGAAAATAAACTTCATTATTATTATTCAGTTATTTATTTTTACGCCTACACCGGTTAAAATAATATGTCAAAGAATTTTTAAATTGTGACCGCAATAATCGTTTTTTTTACGAGCCCTGCAGGCTTAGCATAACGCTTTCTAATTGTACTAAACTCTAGTATAGAAATCGCTTGCTTATCTGTCGCGTGTAAAAAGATTTCAGGAAAATAAAAACATCAATTTGGCGGTTTATGACATTTTCTACGTAGTTTCTTCACAAGTTGACAAATATTCATCAGTTTGTTATATTTATTGTTACATGCCACAAGCATTCGATTATGTAGACCACAAAATTCTGCTAAAAAATTGAAGCTTATGTTATAAGTAGGGTATGGTACGAGAAAATCATATTTATCAGACTGCCAACAAATAATCCAATTATTAAAATTTGATATTAAAGCGAAAAGGGAACAGATTTTATTTTTTTGCTAAGCGATTCATCACATATGGTGTTCCCCAGGTTAGTGCACTGGGTCCCCCTTTGTTCCAAATATACATTTATGTTCTACCAAATACAACTAAGGAACCCATGTCAGTGTTCACTGACGATAGTACTGTAGCCATAGTACGTCCAAATTTAATTAACTACTATTTTGATTCTAGTGATACATTGAATTCTTTAATTCCCTGGTTTAATGATAATAATCAGAAAATTAATATTAGTAAAACGAACAAATGTATTTTAGACGAGAAAAGTGACGTAATTTAAAAAAAATTGTTTACTATTAAAACACACAAGAAGCTGAAACAGCCCGATTTTTTGGGATTAATTGGAAAACTCATATCAATGAACACATGATGTAAAAAATGAGTATTTGCTGCATATTACGGGACGTTGCAGACAGTTGTCTACGGCAGAGAAGACCAAACTTCTGTTCACGTTTGATTTTGTAATCATCATGCTAAAGAGAGTAGAGAACTTTCTTCTGTATACACAGATACGTAATTTTATCTACTCTTCCGTCGACAAAACGCTTCTCTATGGTTCTCATGCTAAGCCTGCAGGAAACGGTTCGGGGAGATTGTAGTGGTGGGAGTATACTTCTCCCCGAGCCGAACTCTCGCCGAGTTCCACAACTCCCTTGCGGAGTTGAGAGTCGTCGTCGTCGGGTTTCGTCCCCTCCCCGTGCTCGTACTCGGGGACTTCAACGCCAAGAATTTGGCTTGGGGTTCCCGGTATACGGACACACGGGGCAGGATGGTGGAGGACTGGGCTCTGGAGACAGGCCTGGTCGTCCTAAATCGGGATTCTGTACCTACGTGTGTACGGATGCGGGGCGACTCAGTGGTGGACATTTCGTTCGCCAGCCCCGCTCTGTCACCGCAGGTTATTGATTGGCGCGTCATGGAGGGGGTGGAGACGTATTCCGACCATCGGTACATCCGATTTGACGTCTCCGCCCAGACCTCGAGCGCGCCGATCCGGCAGACCCCGAGTGGTCCGCGGTGGGCGCTGAAGAAGCTGGACCGGGAGCTTCTCCTGGAAGCCTCGATCGTGCAGGCCTGGGTGTCACCACCGGACAGGCCTGCTGACACCAACGACGAGGCCGAGTGGTTCCGGGAGGCCATGTTCGAGATCTGTGACGTGGCTATGCCCCGAGTCCAGCCAGGACGGGCTTGGCGCCAGGTGTACTGGTGGTCGCCGCAGCTGACAGCGTTGCGTGAAGCGTGCGTTGCGGCACGATGCCGGTACACCAGGCACCGCAGGCTCCGTATCCGACCTCCGGATACGGAAGCCATTCAGGCGGAGCTATACGAGGGGTACAGAGCGGCGAAGACCGCCCTCCAAGAGGAGATCCTGCGGGCCAGAGAACTGGCCCGCAAGGAGTCACTGGAGACTCTGAACAGGGACCCATGGGGACGGCCCTACGAGGCCGTCCGGGAGAAACTCCGCCCATGGGCTCCTCCTCTGACTCAGAGTCTCCGGCCTCAACTCGTGGAGGGAGTGGTGAGCGCTCTGTTCCCTTCGCGAGGGGAACATAGTCCCCCACCCATGGCTCCGCCTCCTGCGGTGCCCGACGCGGACCACATAACTGACGACGACGACGGTGCTCCAGAAGTGACCGAGGTAGAGATGAGGGTGGCGGTACGAAGGCTTAATGCCAAGAATACCGCCCCAGGACCCGACGGCTTGCCTGGCAAAGCATGGGTCCTGGCCTTAGAGGCTCTCGGGCCTCGACTCAGGGGGCTCCTAAGCGCATGCTTGGAGAGGGGCCAGTTCCCACTTCGTTGGAAGACGGGGAAACTGGTCCTCATTAAGAAGCCTGGGCGCCCAGCGGACTCTCCATCCGCTTACCGGCCCATCGTGCTGCTCGACGAGGTGGGCAAGCTCTTTGAAAGAGTGATTGCAGACCGCCTCGTCGGGTGGCTGGTGCGGGAGGGGCCGGACTTGTCGGACGGCCAGTACGGCTTCCGCAAGGGGCGCTCTACGGTGGACGCCATCATGCGCGTGCGAGCCCTCACGACGGGGGATGCAGTGGCCCGGGGTGGGGTCGTCTTGGCGGTGTCTCTAGACATCGCCAATGCCTTCAACACCCTGCCCTGGAGTTGCATTAGGGAGGCACTCTGGTATCACCGGATGCCGACCTACCTCTGTCGCGTGGTCGAAGCCTATCTGACGGATAGGGCCGTTATCTACCCCGGTCACCAGGGAGAGTGGAACCGGCGAGAGATGTCGTGCGGTGTCCCACAGGGATCGGTCCTGGGGCCGCATCTGTGGGACATCGGTTACGACTGGGTGCTGCGCGCCGACCTCCCTAGCGGCGTCAGCGTAGTTTGCTACGCTGACGACACGCTGGTCCTTGCGCAGGGGAGGTCGTACGAGGCGGCGGCCGAATTAATGACACGCGGGGTTGCGACAATCGTCGATAGGATCCGGCAATTGGGACTCGAGGTGGCATTGCACAAGTCCGAGGCCATGGGTTTTCATGGTCCTCGGAACGCGCCACCCGCGGGTTCCCAACTTACGGTAGGAGGGGTTCACATCGGCGTCGAGTCGACGATGAAGTACCTGGGACTTGTCCTCGACAGCCGGTGGAACTTCGTTGAGCATTTCCGACGTTTGGCTCCCAGACTGGAGCGGGCTGAGGCTGCATTAAAGCGGCTCCTGCCCAATCTGGGGGGTCCAAACGCCTCCTACCGGAGGCTCTACACGGGGATCGTGCGGTCCATGGCCCTCTACGGGGCACCGGTGTGGGCACCCTCATTGAGGCTGCGCCCAGCGCGCCAGCTGTTTGCGGCCCAGAGGGTCATGGCCATCCGGTTAATCCGAGGATACCGCACGGTCTCGTGCGAGGCGGCGAGCCTCCTTGCCGGAGTGCCGCCATGGGATCTGGAGGCAAAGGTCTTCGCCCACATGTGGGAGTGGCGCGAGGAGGCGAAACGCCGGGGCGAAACTCCGCTGCCGCGACAAATCGCGGCACGGCGGACAGAGCTCCGGTGTGATCTCATGGCGACATGGCGGGTACGATTGTCGCAACCCAGTGCTGGGCACGCCACAATTGCGGCGGTAAGTCCCCTCTTTGAGGAGTGGATAGAGAGGCGCCACGGCGTCCTCACCTTCCGCCTGACGCAGGTTCTCACCGGGCATGGGTGCTTCGGTGGGTTCCTGTTCAGGATAAAACGGGAGGATACGTCCGGGTGTTTCCATTGCGAGGATCGTCTGGAGGACACGGTGGAGCATACGGTGGAGGTGTGCCCTGCCTGGGCGGAGCACCGCCGTGTCCTCGTGGAGGCGATCGGCGGCGGCGACCTCTCGCGTCCGGCCCTGGTGCGAGCCATGGTACGGAGCGAGAGGGAATGGGAAGCCGTCACCTCCTTCTGCGAAGCAGTAATGCTCGCGAAGGAGGAGGCGGGGCGCGTGAGGGAGTGGCAGTCTCTGCGCCCTCACGCCCCTAGCCGCCGCAGGAGGAGACGCCCCGGGCGTCGGGAGTCGATTGCGGACTCCCGGCCACCGTAGGCGCGAGCTTGCGGGTGGCGAGCAGTGGGTAGCTCGCCGCCCGGTAAGGACCAAGCTCGGGTCGACGGCGCGTAGTGTTCCACGCGCGCCTCAAAGAGATGTCAGCAGCAGTGTAGGGGTCTACTAGGACCGATGCCTGCCGGGGTCGCGTGATTGTTCGAAAGAGATACCGTGACCCTGGCACATGGGCAACTGATGGAACACGGGTGGGTTTTAGTCAGTAAAAGTCTGACACGCCCTCCCGCTCCGCCCAAAGCGGGAGAAGTCATTTGATGATTTCCCATCCTGAAAAAAAAAAAAAAAAAAACCTGCAGGAAGAGGCCCATGTTTATGCACAGCAGTGGAAGCCTTTCTGCTGAATTGATGAACACTGTAAAGATGATCAAGAGTATGATGTAACTTACCATGTCTGTTGTTGGCGTTGGACTTGCTCGCGGTGATGGTCAGTTTCCGTCCGCTCGCATCGGTCGGCCAGTTGTTGTATAGTCTAGAAACATTTCAATATTATGTTAGTTGCTACTCCCATCATCTAGTATGTTATAGTGAATGTAATTTTTTAGGGAAGAGATTTTCTATGGTACTATTGATCTGATTACAATTCTTTTTTTTTCAAATATTTTTCTTTTGTATTATGAGTTTACTCCTTAAAATTTGATTTTCATATTTAAGCCCGTTATGACAGTTTATAATTTATAGGGAGGAAAATCAAACTTTCACCGTTACGTAACGTTATACGTTATGTTATGTTTACAAATCTATATATTTTATAATCCTTCGCATGGAGTAAACTCTAGTCGTGTGTCGAGATCGGTACACAGTATTTTTGTTTAGATTTTTTTTTCCACAAGTATCGGCACTAGTATATGGGTGTGAGCGCAGGTGTAATAGTACCACCGTAGGCGTGGACTGTAGGCGGCGAGCAATGGGTAGCTCGCCGCCCGGTAAGGACCAAGCTCGGGTCGACGGCGCGTAGTGTTCCACGCGTGCCTCAAAGAGATGTCAGCAGTATTGAAGCGGTTCGCTAGGACCGATGCCTGTCAGGGTTGCGAGATTTGTTTGAAAGAGTTACCGTGACCCTGGCATATGGGCAACAGAAGGAACACGGGAGGGTTTTAGACAGTAAAAGTTTGACACGTTCTTTCGCTCCGCCCAGAGCGGAAGACGTGATTTAATGATTGCCAAGGCACAAAAATATTGTGTGATAGTAAGGTAAGTGGTGAGGTATGTGTACTTACTGCAGTAGCTGGTCGTGATGGTCGGCGAGCTGCGCGCGCAGGTAGTGCGCGGCATGTGTGGCGGCGCGCACGGCGGGCTCGTGGTCGCGCGCTACTAGTGTGTAGGTGTGTACTTACTGCAGTAGCTGGTCGTGATGGTCGGCGAGCTGCGCGCGCAGGTAGTGCGCGGCATGTGTGGCGGCGCGCACGGCGGGCTCGTGGTCGCGCGCTACTAGTGTGTAGGTGTGTACTTACTGCAGTAGCTGGTCGTGATGGTCGGCGAGCTGCGCGCGCAGGTAGTGCGCGGCATGTGTGGCGGCGCGCACGGCGGGCTCGTGGTCGCGCGCTACTAGTGTGTAGGTGTGTACTTACTGCAGTAGCTGGTCGTGATGGTCGGCGAGCTGCGCGCGCAGGTAGTGCGCGGCATGTGTGGCGGCGCGCACGGCGGGCTCGTGGTCGCGCGCTACTAGTGTGTAGGTGTGTACTTACTGCAGTAGCTGGTCGTGATGGTCGGCGAGCTGCGCGCGCAGGTAGTGCGCGGCATGTGTGGCGGCGCGCACGGCGGGCTCGTGGTCGCGCGCTACTAGTGTGTAGGTGTGTACTTACTGCAGTAGCTGGTCGTGATGGTCGGCGAGCTGCGCGCGCAGGTAGTGCGCGGCATGTGTGGCGGCGCGCACGGCGGGCTCGTGGTCGCGCGCTACTAGTGTGTAGGTGTGTACTTACTGCAGTAGCTGGTCGTGATGGTCGGCGAGCTGCGCGCGCAGGTAGTGCGCGGCATGTGTGGCGGCGCGCACGGCGGGCTCGTGGTCGCGCGCTACTAGTGTGTAGGTGTGTACTTACTGCAGTAGCTGGTCGTGATGGTCGGCGAGCTGCGCGCGCAGGTAGTGCGCGGCATGTGTGGCGGCGCGCACGGCGGGCTCGTGGTCGCGCGCTACTAGTGTGTAGGTGTGTACTTACTGCAGTAGCTGGTCGTGATGGTCGGCGAGCTGCGCGCGCAGGTAGTGCGCGGCATGTGTGGCGGCGCGCACGGCGGGCTCGTGGTCGCGCGCTACTAGTGTGTAGGTGTGTACTTACTGCAGTAGCTGGTCGTGATGGTCGGCGAGCTGCGCGCGCAGGTAGTGCGCGGCATGTGTGGCGGCGCGCACGGCGGGCTCGTGGTCGCGCGCTACTAGTGTGTAGGTGTGTACTTACTGCAGTAGCTGGTCGTGATGGTCGGCGAGCTGCGCGCGCAGGTAGTGCGCGGCATGTGTGGCGGCGCGCACGGCGGGCTCGTGGTCGCGCGCTACTAGTGTGTAGGTGTGTACTTACTGCAGTAGCTGGTCGTGATGGTCGGCGAGCTGCGCGCGCAGGTAGTGCGCGGCATGTGTGGCGGCGCGCACGGCGGGCTCGTGGTCGCGCGCTACTAGTGTGTAGGTGTGTACTTACTGCAGTAGCTGGTCGTGATGGTCGGCGAGCTGCGCGCGCAGGTAGTGCGCGGCATGTGTGGCGGCGCGCACGGCGGGCTCGTGGTCGCGCGCTACTAGTGTGTAGGTGTGTACTTACTGCAGTAGCTGGTCGTGATGGTCGGCGAGCTGCGCGCGCAGGTAGTGCGCGGCATGTGTGGCGGCGCGCACGGCGGGCTCGTGGTCGCGCGCTACTAGTGTGTAGGTGTGTACTTACTGCAGTAGCTGGTCGTGATGGTCGGCGAGCTGCGCGCGCAGGTAGTGCGCGGCATGTGTGGCGGCGCGCACGGCGGGCTCGTGGTCGCGCGCTACTAGTGTGTAGGTGTGTACTTACTGCAGTAGCTGGTCGTGATGGTCGGCGAGCTGCGCGCGCAGGTAGTGCGCGGCATGTGTGGCGGCGCGCACGGCGGGCTCGTGGTCGCGCGCTACTAGTGTGTAGGTGTGTACTTACTGCAGTAGCTGGTCGTGATGGTCGGCGAGCTGCGCGCGCAGGTAGTGCGCGGCATGTGTGGCGGCGCGCACGGCGGGCTCGTGGTCGCGCGCTACTAGTGTGTAGGTGTGTACTTACTGCAGTAGCTGGTCGTGATGGTCGGCGAGCTGCGCGCGCAGGTAGTGCGCGGCATGTGTGGCGGCGCGCACGGCGGGCTCGTGGTCGCGCGCTACTAGTGTGTAGGTGTGTACTTACTGCAGTAGCTGGTCGTGATGGTCGGCGAGCTGCGCGCGCAGGTAGTGCGCGGCATGTGTGGCGGCGCGCACGGCGGGCTCGTGGTCGCGCGCTACTAGTGTGTAGGTGTGTACTTACTGCAGTAGCTGGTCGTGATGGTCGGCGAGCTGCGCGCGCAGGTAGTGCGCGGCATGTGTGGCGGCGCGCACGGCGGGCTCGTGGTCGCGCGCTACTAGTGTGTAGGTGTGTACTTACTGCAGTAGCTGGTCGTGATGGTCGGCGAGCTGCGCGCGCAGGTAGTGCGCGGCATGTGTGGCGGCGCGCACGGCGGGCTCGTGGTCGCGCGCTACTAGTGTGTAGGTGTGTACTTACTGCAGTAGCTGGTCGTGATGGTCGGCGAGCTGCGCGCGCAGGTAGTGCGCGGCATGTGTGGCGGCGCGCACGGCGGGCTCGTGGTCGCGCGCTACTAGTGTGTAGGTGTGTACTTACTGCAGTAGCTGGTCGTGATGGTCGGCGAGCTGCGCGCGCAGGTAGTGCGCGGCATGTGTGGCGGCGCGCACGGCGGGCTCGTGGTCGCGCGCTACTAGTGTGTAGGTGTGTACTTACTGCAGTAGCTGGTCGTGATGGTCGGCGAGCTGCGCGCGCAGGTAGTGCGCGGCATGTGTGGCGGCGCGCACGGCGGGCTCGTGGTCGCGCGCGGCGGACAGCGCCGCCGCCTGCGCACGCGCCTGCTGCTCGCGCGCCACCCACGCCGCCGCCGGGTTGTTGCCCTGGGGGGCAAACGGGAATTATTTAGTGTTTAAAACAATTTTCGAGTAGTCCAGTGGTTTCTGGCATGCGTCCTCGCGTGTATCGTTGCGCTCATTTATTCATGAAATCTAAATAACAAGGATGAATCTATAGCTATCTTCCTTGATCTTTTTAAAGCTTTTGACACTGTCTCTGTCCTCTTTCTCCTCAGTACACTAGAAAAGATTGATATAAGGGGCCTACCGGTTACTTAGTTTAAGAGTTATCTTAGTCGTCGCTCGCAAATCATCAGGATAGACCACCACAACAGTAAGGAAACATTTCTCACTTATGGAGTTCCGCAAGGTAGTGTCTTAGGACCTACCCTTTTCTGGTTTACATTAAAGAGCTCTGTAAACTTGATCTAAGACACTCAAAAGTAATTGCTTACTCTGATGACACTGCTATCCTGGTTCGTAGCGGTGACTGGAACGAAATTCGGCGTCAGGCAGAGTCAGTCTTGCGAGTTGCTATGAGATGGCTCACACATCATTTGCTGACTCATAACAATAATGACAATTCTAATGTGTCGTACTGCCTACCTCGTTGACAGTTTGTAACGTCTGCAGCGATGTCCTCACGTCCTGCAATAAGTGCTGCCGGTTAGCCTCCGGCGCCGCGATGCGTTCGGCCGCGGTCTTCAGCGCGTCGGTGGCAGCGCGCACGCGCGCCTTGCGGGACACCGAGTCCGTGCTTAACGATGCTATCATCTCACGGAGTAGGGCTGACACATTGTCCACCTGCAATAACAGCATTATGCATGGATATAAGCCCCAATATGTTCAATGGGTATATTTTTGCGGGACTTAAGAATAAGCAACACCTTATTTCTTCGGTGGATGTCGCAAAAATCGACTAAGGGAAGTGGATAGTAGCGTTCTCTACACATTTTAAGAACGATACTGCGAGCGCCAACCCGCCTACCAAGCATGGTGATTATAGAAATCCCCCCTTTTTGGGTAGGCTTATGTCCAGCAGCAGATGAATTTTGCCTGAAATGAAATCACACTAATAAATTATTTGATTTGATACTAAAACATTACAAAACTTCTGATGATCATCACACAGACAAATTTTAACACTGAAATATCCCGATTATACCAGCCTTCTAGTAGGTCGGAATCGGTCGGTCGATGGTCCTTGGAGGTTGCTCTAGACTCATCATTCATCATCATTTCAGCCGCAAGACATCCACTGCTGGACTCAGGACTCAGCCAATTTGGGGGGCTTTGCCATAATCGCCACGCTTGGCAGGCGGGTTGGTGATCGCAGTATGGTGGTAAAATGCATAGAGAACGCTGCTGCCCATTCTCTAGTAAGTCCCTTAGTCGCCTTTTACGACACCTACGGGAAAAAATGGGGTGGTGCTATTCTTTACGTCCGGCACCACACGGTACAAGCTCTAGACTAGTTTATAGTTATCAGTGGACCTGTCGTTTAATACATCATAGGTCATAAAAAATTGCACTGTACAGATGTACAGAGAGATTTTGGGACGTTGTTAGTTCATATACCAATAGCGTACACGCTAAAGTCTCATACGACCTCATCACCGAGTTTACGAATGCTGATGATCTGTGTTTCATGTCGGAATCCCCATGAGATCTGCCACGTTGCCTCGACGGTACCGTCCTCAAGCAGGTAGACAGATTCAAATACCTGGGTAGTACTTTAACAAATAATGGAGAAGGTATTCCGCACACATGGCCGCAAACTACAAACGAACGTGTACATGGCCATCGTCTTGCCAAAATGCCCTGTACTCCTCTAAGACATCATCATCATCATCATCATTTCAGCCGTAAGACATCCACTGCTGGACTTAGGCTTCGCCCAATTCGGGGGGCTTTGCCATAATCGCCACGCTTGGCAGGCGGGTTGGCGATCGCAGTATGGTGATAAAATGCATAGAGAACGCTGCTGCCCATTCTCTAGTAAAAGACATGTCTTGGACGACGACTTGTCCTCTAAGACATGGTACGTACGTATATAGGAGTCACATACGTGCATTAGACCGATTCCACCTTAACTGCCTTCGTGATATGTTAAACATCAAATGATCTGACTGTGTTAGAAACACGGATTTCCTGCGAAAGGTTAATGTCTAAGGAATTGAGGTTTATCTAATGCGTCGTCAGCTGCGTTGTTTTGGACATGTTGTGCCTGACGAGAGGATAGTTAGTGTTTTTTGAACTCAAGCGGCAAGCGGAAATAAAGCGGCGAGTTCCTCTGTGGTGGTTCCAATGTGGTGGTTTAGCGAGCGCAACACAGTTAGCACAAACATGTTTTACAATAATGGTATCTATCCTAACAATATCTGCCAAAGTTGCGGATTTGTTCGAAAGAGTTACCATGGCCTTGGCACAGGCAACTGAAGGAACACGGGTGGGTTTTAGTCAGTAAAAGTTTGACACGCTTTAAGGCCAGAGCGGGAGACGTCATATGATAATTAAACACTCAGAAAAAATACCTAACAATATCCCAAAATGAGTACAGTGTATTTTTTTGTGATCTAACGCGTTTCTTGTGCCTAAGGCGACTGATCTATTAACAGATACACAAGCAAACAGGTTAAGGTTTTACAGAGATAGCACTCTTGTTTTAGCGTGGCTGGCGTGACATAAGACAGTGAAATCAAGTTTATTTTGTAAGAAAACCACTTACCCATTGTGTATCAATGTTTCCTTCAGGATGTAACATCTCCATGAGCGATTCTTCGACTGGCGATACTTGCAGAGAATACTTCTGTGCTAGTATGCACGCCTGCAGGGCAATACACAATATTAAATTAATGTTTGTTGGTAAATTAATAAGGAGAAAGAAAGTTGCTGCTGAGATTGACCTTGTATAACGGGCATTTACAACGTGCAACATAACAGGAACGGGACATATAGCTTTTAAAAATACAAAATACTGATTACATTATTATCACTTTATGGGTAATTACGTGGACTTGATTCACATCACAAAACCATCACAAAACAACTTTATGGAAAGTTGTTTTGTGATGTGAATTTGACTGTGTTTGCTGTGTGTGTGTGTGTGTTGCATTGATCGACGAATTTGTTTTCTAGTGAGGCTATTGCTTACATTAATGTAGTTCTTTGTTTAGAACTTATGGTACGCGGTTGTAATATAAATACGCATCGTCGTTGTGCAGAGAACACCTCTTGATTGCCCCGCCAGGCACAGCGCGGGTATGTAGTGACATTACCTTCTCCCAGTGATGCAGCGCAGTGTGCAGCGCGTGGTGATGCTTGGCCTTGGCGCGCGCCGGGCGCTGCGTGCTGGCGGCGCGCGCATGCGCAGCCAGCGCGCTGCCCGCCAGGCACAGCGCGGGTATGTAGTGACATTACCTTCTCCCAGTGATGCAGCGCAGTGTGCAGCGCGTGGTGATGCTTGGCCTTGGCGCGCGCCGGGCGCTGCGTGCTGGCGGCGCGCGCATGCGCAGCCAGCGCGCTGCCCGCCAGGCACAGCGCGGGTATGTAGTGACATTACCTTCTCCCAGTGATGCAGCGCAGTGTGCAGCGCGTGGTGATGCTTGGCCTTGGCGCGCGCCGGGCGCTGCGTGCTGGCGGCGCGCGCATGCGCAGCCAGCGCGCTGCCCGCCAGGCACAGCGCGGGTATGTAGTGACATTACCTTCTCCCAGTGATGCAGCGCAGTGTGCAGCGCGTGGTGATGCTTGGCCTTGGCGCGCGCCGGGCGCTGCGTGCTGGCGGCGCGCGCATGCGCAGCCAGCGCGCTGCCCGCCGAGCACAGGGCTGCAGCGCGCGCAGCAGCGGCGGCGCCGGCTCGCGCGAGTCCCACGCCCACGCCGGCCAGCGCTGGGTTCGCACCCGCTCCCCACTTCACTCTGTAACAAACAACGTCGCATATTACTTAACTGCGGACCGCGAAACTATACTCCTCCGCCAGTCCTCACAGTGACGACAAGCGAACGTCCGTTTCCGACCTATGCGATACGTCGCATAGGTCGGTACTTCCCTAAATATCCGCGTCCAGTAAGCACCTACGTTAGTTGGAAACTCAGCGCCCCATGCTGCCTCTCCAACCATTCCTCCATAGCAGGCCTTACCGTGACTATTGTGGTGACCTAACTGGGTCGCGCAAGTCCTCCATTCAGTCACTAGAATATGACGGAGCTCGTTCCTTCGTGCCCCGAAATCCCGGGAAACTGGACGCTGATCGCGAGCTAGCTCCACCTTCCACCAGCGAAATAGGGAGAGGGACACAAAGATTCTTGCTTAGATCTAAGGGAGTTGATCCGACCAGGATGATACTGCCTCGTAGGAGATCATTCGGTATCCCTCTCATTACTCTTACAGCCATCGTTACAGGATGTCAGGGTGAACCCCACACGGGCACCCCATACAGTGCCATGGACCGTTTGATCCCCGCGTACAGTCTCCGGCAGGAGGCGTTGGGTCCCCCTAAATTAGGTAGCAGTCGCGCAAGAGCAGCTCCGACGCTTATCAATTTGTGTTCATTATAACCAAATTATTTTAGTCCACGATTTTTTATTTATTCGCTCCCATAATTGAGCAGTCAACGTAGTATCGTCAATAGGGCATCCATCATGGACCGCCCCCGGCGAAAACAGAACTGGCCATGTGCCAAATCTGGCCCCGCGCCGGTAAAATTTTGAACGAGGTGGTCAGCGATTATCCTCTCTAGTAGCTTGTTTGCCCCGTCCAAGAATCATAACATATGCCGTAGAACCCCAGCTTGCTAGCTTTTCACCGCCGCTGTGGACACTGACTCCGCTCGAGTACACACGATAAAAAAGGGTGCGAATCGGGGCCAGAGAATTACAATGCCAGTGCACGGCCTGATATGCCGTCTGGTCTTGGGGCGGTATTTTTTGCTTGTAGCTGCAACACCCCGGCCTCTCAATTCGATCTGAGTCACTTCAGGTACGTCGTCATCATCAGCGGTATACACTTACGACGGGATCCTCAACGAGCTCTGCAGGAGCCGAAATCATTGGCGGAGGAATGTGCTCCGCCCAGAGCTGCGAAGGAAGCCACGAAGACAGCGATTGGGCGGGCTAATATTCAGGCCAGCGAGGAATTGCTAGTATCGTTATAGCGTAAAGCGTACGGGTTCATACGCATTATGCGGGTAGCCGCATTGCGGCTAGCCGCAAGATGCGGTTGCGAATGCGGCCAGCCGAATCGCGGGCAGCCGCATTCACAACAGCAACGTACGGTTCAAGAACCGTTGCGATTTGAGGTTATATCGAGCCATTTCAAAGATGGACGCGGAAGAAGTTGCAGCTATTTACTATATTTACACACGTTACGTAAAGAAGTACTGAGTGCATCCTTATTTGCAAACAGGGTCGCTTTTAATATTCTATCGGAAACTCTGGTAATATGTTGTTCCAAATTGCGGGCCTACTCTAGATTTCGATGATACATTTTTCGGTATCGAATTCCATTTTACCAGGCGTACCACGTGCACACTCATTCAATGGCGGGCAACCGCAGACTGAGCCGCACAGTGCGTATAGCCCATCCGGCTGGCCGTCACTCGAGCCAGCCGGACGGTCAAAATACTCTCCACTAGCCTCTATGCAAAGTTTCATGCGTCTGAACCAGTTTTCGAAACACTTTTTCCAGTCCGCCGCAGACACATCGTTTACAGCCGGCTCGAACGCTGACAGCGCATCTTCCGGCGAAGAAAATTGTATCCCTTTGAGCTGATTTTTAATTTTTGGGAATAAAAAGAAGTCACACAGTGCTAGGTCAGTGTAAGGAGGGTGACCCAGAAATTTGACCGGCGTGCTGTCCAAGAAGTCCCTCGTTTTGAGCGCGGTGTGCGTGGGCGCGTTGTTGTGGTAGAGCAGAAGCCCGCGGAGCCCTGTGTTTGGTCGCTTGTTGCTCACTACAGACATAACTTCTGCCAAGAATTTGATTGTATACCATTCGGCGTTGACGCTTCTTTGGTTCCGTAAAGCTCGCGATCAAAATCTTCCCCCACTTCTAAATCGCTTCACTTTGGTAGGCGTTGTTACGTTATGAAACACCCAAACCGTCGACTGGCGCTTCGTTTCTGGATTGTATTGATAAATCTAGGACTCATCACCTGTAATAATGTCGTAAACACGCCGAGACGAGCCTGCTTCAAATTTGTTTATCATATCACGGCATCATTCCACCCGGGCCTGCCTCTTCTGAGCATCGGTGAGGTTGTGCGGCACCCAGCGTGAAACTATCCTCCTCACGCGAAGATGCACGTGTAGAATCTCGTGAAGGCTTCCCGATCCAATCTGCAGTATGTGTTAAATCTCCTGATACGTAATTCGCCTATTGTCGTGGTTTTTTTTTACTATGGAATTGGAACGTACCTATTTTTACTTATAAATAATCATTATTTTTACAATAGTTTATAACTGGCCAGTCTCTCATACAAAAAAAAACTTGTTTTCGCAATACTTTCTGAGTGGCCTGATACATAATTGTGCTTGCAGCTACCCGCATAATGCGTATGAAACCTTTTTTTTTATGGGAAATCATGAAATGACTTCTCCCGCTCTGGGCGGAGCGGGAGGGCGTGTCAGACGTTTACTGACTAAAACCCACCCATCGAGCAATATCGCGACCTGGCAGGATGCGTATGAACACTAAAGCGAGATCGTAACTGTGGTATCGGAGATAGTCTGGCAGCGGTGCGTAATGTAACCGGCGCGGAATTTAAATATTTATTCTATGAGTACGTAAACCTGGCAACGTCGCACCGTACGCGTAGCGCACGCCCGGCTCAGCGCGACGCGGTGTCACAACGTGCCAAGTTAAATGTTTTTGTTTCCCTTCCCCTCGGACCTCTGCAAAGAGTAGACGTACCCCAAGCCGTAGTTAACTTTTAAATATAATATAATAAAAAGTCTAATTTCGCATAAATAAATATTTACTAAAAATTAGGAGTGCATAAAGATCGAGGAGTTCTTACGAACTTGCTGCGAGCCGTGAGTACGTACTTCACTCACGCTCACTACAACATTACAGTAACCACACGGCAGTGAGACGTCCGCATAAAGGAGACAGCAGTAATCCTGCCAGCTTCGTACAAATACGTCGCTTACGCATCCATTGTACTTAAACCTCCCCCCTCCCGCCCTCCTCCTCCTTCTTTTTAAACTGGACGGAAACGATAAAGCTTCGCTTCACTCGATAGCAGCAATCATAACTTGGTCCCTGTGATAGTTCATACATTTACTTTGAAAAATCAATCGTCGCCTTTCCTGCTGTCTTGCCCCCCTAGCCAAGTTACAACCGTTTCGTGTCGAATTCCGTTCTCCAATCGCTAACGCCTCGGTGTCAGCAATTGTAGAAAACGATAAGTTGGTAGCCGTGTTGAAGCGCCTGAGTCGGCCGCTCGTTCTACAGTGTCTTTAGAAAAACGACACATTATAACAAAGGATTTAGCGTTGAACATTGTAGAAACAATAAAAAATCATTCTATAATTTTGAACGATGTGAGCTTGGCTACGCATTTTCTATTCGTTTGTTCTAACCACGTGACTTATCGTTGATCGACTAGCGTTAACGATTGCAGTTTATCAACTTGGCTAGGGGTGCTGGTACTTGTACACCGTTCTCAGTACACTATCGCTATGCCATTTAATAGAACGCCCCCCGCCGCACCTGCCCCGCCGTCGCCGACCGCAGCGCCTGGGAGCATTCGATTTCGTAGCGCGGCACTTACATTCTCTACGGGTACGAGCGACTCACCGCTACAGCATTGCGAGTCAGAGCCTAATCTCGCTACACTCGCAAATGTCACTGATCGAAAGAAAAGAAAGTATGATGATGAACATCTAGATTCTAGACGTTACCGCACTGATTAAGGAAATGTTCAAGACTTTCTCAAAAGAACAAGAAAAGCGTTTCCAAGACTTAAAAACTAGCCTGGAAGTCATGTCGAGGAAATATGACGAATTTTCGCAAAAAATATCCACTCTAGAGAAAGAAAGAAAAGAGGATAAAATTTTAATTAAAGAATTGGAGGAAAAATTGGAAGAGTCTGAGCGAAAGTCTCGTGGAACAGGCATAGAAATTCGGAATATCCCAAAGCAAAACGGTGAAACAAAAGAAAATCTGTCTAACCGGTTCCGAACCTTTTACAACAAAACTTATATGTGACACGCTTTCAACAACACGATTACTGTATATACATACATACATTACAAACATTGTGCACGCAAACCACTTTAAATTATCTAGTTGCCATATTGCATTCCAAATACAAATCTGTAACCGTGACCACCATTTCTTACCATACTTTTTACTGACGTCAAATTCAATGACATAATTAGCTTAACCGAAAATATCGATAAACTGTCTGTATCGCAATCACAAGAAACAAACATTGAAAACTGTCATAAATTAATATCAGTGCACTCTAATAATTTACTTATCTTCACGCTAAATATACGTAGCATATGCTGTAATATGCCAGGACTTGAAGTTTTATTAACAAGAATGAAGCTTAAATGCGATATAATTATACTGACCGAATGCTGGCTCTCAAGTTCTTCAGTTATACCAATTCTTGCAGGTTATTCTCATGTCGGAACTTAATTAAATCTCAAACAAAATGATGGTGTAGTTATCTACTACCAGGAAAACCTTAGCTTAACAATAGAGGAGCCTCACGTGCAAGAATGTAACTGCCTGGTCGCAAAAATAGACAATCGCATCGCTATATTAGCCTTCTATCGGTCCCCATCTTACAAAAACATTGACCAATTTCTTACATCCTTAGACACATTACTAGCCTATAAACAGATCTTTGTAATAGGTGACATTAATACAGATATTAATCCAAGCAAAATAAACCTAAAGGGGGGACGTTACCTAACTTTAGCGGCTTCTCATGGCCTCTTACCGGCTCATACTCTGATAACTCGCTATGAGAGCAATTCTTGTTTGGATCATGCGCTAATAAAAACAAACTATCCAGTTGCTACTCTAGTTCCACAAACTACCCTAACGGATCACTACCCTGTTTTATTGTCTGTGACTGCTAAGAAAACGCGTCAGTATGCAGTAACAACAATAACTAAAGTTGTCTTTACAAACCTAGAGCAAGATCTTATAAAAATTGACTTCGACCCAATTAATCACTTATCAAACCCAAACTTATCCTTAAATTACTTTACAGATAGTCTTCAACACGCAATTATAAAAATACTAAACACATTACTCTATCTAAACGTCACAAAATTATAAAACCATGGATGACACAGGGGTTGCTACGATGCACTAATAATAGGGACAAGTTTGCATTCGTAATCAAAACGTGCACCAGATAATCTCATTCTAAAAGTGACATACACGCGATATAGAAACTTCTGCAATGCGCTGCTAAGAAAAGTTAAAATAGAGTATGACAAAAATCAACTTCAAAATTCACAACAAGATAATAAAAAATTATGGAAAGCAATAAAAGCAAAAGAAACAAATCACCCGAAAGAACTACTAACGCTATCAACCTCTCCTGAAAATTCATTGAACGAAGTAAACAGTTACTTTATAAATGTAGGAAGTTCACTAGCAAACAAAATACACCAGAAAAACACGCATACTATAAACAACATACAAACAACACAGCCACACCTACCAATACTCCGAATTCATTCGCTCTCATAGACACAATGGAAGGCAAGATTGAACGTCTCATTCTCGACTCAAAATCGGACTGTGCCATTGGTGGAGATAATATAAGTAGTAAAGTTCTGAAAACTTATAAAAACATCATTGTACCTCCTCTTACAAAGATCATTAATGACTGTCTGCAAGATGGAGTGTTTCCTGATATCCTTAAAAAAGCGGAAGTTTGTCCAATCTATAAGAGTGGAGACAGAAATTGTATCAACAACTATCGACCTATATCTATTTTACCAGCGATAACTAAAATCTTAGAAAAAGTTATAAATTTACGACTAGTCAAATATTTAGAAAAAAATAAACTGCTCTCAGTTAACCAATATGGTTTTCGACAAGGAAAATCAACTGAGCAAGCCGTAAATAAATTAATAAATTTTGTAACCTCCAATTTAGATGAAAAGAAAAAATGTCTCACTATGTTTTTAGATCTCGCAAAGGCATTTGATACGATTTCTGTTTCCCTCTTACTGAACAAACTAGAAAAATTGGGGATTAGAGGTACCCAGCTGAAACTCTTTACTAGTTACCTGACGGGCCGGTCTCAGTGCGTTCGTATAGGAAAATGTAAAAGTTCGCACCTTCAGGTTACACACGGTGTACACTGGTACCACAAGGTAGCATACTGGGACCCATGATGACTGGGACATGATGAATTGTAATACCTAGTTACTTCACTATATCTCATTTATTATGTAAATAATTTTAGATTTAGCTGATCCATGATCTCATTTTTAAAATAAGTATGTACCTAGTTTCTAAATTATCTGTAAGTTAAGCACTATATTTTTGTATGCCAACAGGCAGAATGTACTGGGAATATATCTAAAGCAACACCATTATTGTAACACCTGCATTCTATACAAATAAAGAAATGATTTGATTTGATTTGACCCACATTATTCCTTGTGTATATAAATTATCTCACGAGTCTTGAACTTACCCATGGTGAAATCATATCTTTTGCAGATGATACTACCCTTTCTTTTGCTGCCAATACATGGGATGAGGCTTTCAGTGCTGCACAGCAGGGCTTCAATGTCGTGGGAAAGTGGCTTCAGAGTAATATTCTTACACTAAATGTAGACAAAACGAAGTATATCTGCTTTAGCATACAAAATGTTACTGGAGAAGGCATCGGGCGAAATATCATATCGCACGAGTGTCTCTCCGAAGAAAATTGCAAGTGTCCTTCATTGGAACGCGTGCATATAATGAAATATCTAGGAGTTAACATAGATAGCAATCTCAATTTTAAGGAACACGTCAGGTTGTTATGCTGTAGAATACGAAAGCTTATATATGTTTTTAAAAACCTGAGGCACATTGCTGACTTTAAGTTGCTAAAGCAGATATACTACGCTCTCTGTCAATCTCTTCTAACTTATTGTCTGTCATCATGGGGAGGGACATCTAAAACAACTCTGAAGTCTATCGAGGTCGCCCAGTGTGCAATATTGAAGGTCGCGATGTTCAAGCCTATCCGATTCTCCACAACATCACTATACCAAAAATGGGAAGTAATGACCGTGAGACAATTATAATACAAAGCGTTGTCCTCCTGCAACACAGTAAACTAAGCTACAACCCACTAATCCTCCAAAACCGAAGAAAAGATATAGTATGCCATAGAACCAAGATGTTTAAAACTAAATTTAGTCAAAGTTTTGCCTACAACATTGGTCCATTAATTTACAATAGGTTAAATAGGATCCTTAACATATACCCGCTAACAAAATTGCAATGCAAGAAGAAACTTACCGAATACCTGAAAAGTTTTACCTATGAACAGACTGAACTTCTGTGCGTAGCATCGTAACCGTAAAAAAAACATATTTAATACAATAAACCACAAATTTCTCACAACACACACAAACGCGCGCACGCTCACTCACACCACAACACACTATACAATACCACACACACCCTCTTACACATCAGACACGTACACTCCCATGCGACACACATACGAGGACCTGCATGTAAACACTACACAATTTTTTATTTATTTTTTTTTATTTAATTTTACATATTTTTTTTCTTTTCTACTTAATGTGTACATGATACATATTAAATCAGTTTTAATGGCTATTTAAATGTTTAAAACTCGAGGGGTCTGGCGCTGATAGCCGAAATACAGGCTCTGCCTAGTTCGGCTACAGATGACTACACCATTTAATCTGACCTAAATTAGCCGGTTATTTTTTTTTTGTAATTTATGTCTAAGTTTCTTTCAATAAAATTATTATTTATTTATTTTATTTTTGAGAATTCTTGCGACATGATTGTGTTGTTTAATTTACAAATTTACATGGTGTAGTTTTTATTTATTGATATCCGCTTCATCGAATTAAACGCCGGACTTTCGGCTTTAGTCAAAGTAACGCCCCAGAATATTCATGAGATCTAGGTTTCTTATCTGACTAGTCTAAGAAGACCCAAACAAACTTTAGTTAACTTTGAGTCATTTCCGCAGGATAAGCGAAGCTGATAATTATATTTGGCATTACTTTCTATAACTAACTTAACTAGCGTCCTTAAGTAAAAGGTGTACAATGAATAAAATATATAATATATGTACATACCTCTGATGAGCTGCGGTGAGTAAGGCCTGCGCTTTGCTAGCGGCGGCGGTGAGGCGTTCTACCGCCGCAGTCAGTTCTCGGGACCGACGCGCTAATGCTGTGGTGGTCTCTTGGTTGCTACCCAGCACCTGGATCAAAACATTAATGAACAATTGCCCGTTTTCACAGACACTAGGTGACAATTGGATGCGCGGAGTGCGCTTTTATTTAGGTATACATTTATTTGTCGCGTAGTGATAATTTCACCTTGTATTCGTATTTGCGTTCGTGTTGTTGGTGGAGAGATAATGATGTCGTTGAAAGAATTCAGCAACCATTTATGAAAATACACAGTAAAAAATCAAATTGTATTTGCTCAACTAAATTAGTTTTTCTTGGGTTCGATTTTTGGAACAAAGTTATTTAATGCAGCTTGCCAGTTTACTTCAAGTAATAAAATAAGTAAATAAAAATAAAATAAGCCTTTATTGCTGTTTGACTTGCTTGCAATGGCTAAACTGTTTGCTACATCTATGCCTACTTGCTAAATAAAACTGAACAAATGTAACTATTAAGCTACCTTTTAACATTTAAATTAAATCATCGGCAAACGGTTGTTTGTCTTTAACAGCTTGTCTGTCGACAAAGGCCTCCTCTTAAGATTTCCACTTAATCCGATCTATTTCTACACGACTCCATACCGTACCAGCTATTTTCGTGAAGTAATCCTCCCATCTTTTTGTCTGTCTACCTCTATTTCTTTTACTGCCTCTCGGATACCGTTCTGTAACTAACTTAGTCCATTTTTCTATTCTCTCTCGTCTCGTCGCCCCGTCCATCGACATTTTTGTTTTCTGTAAGCTGTGAGAGCATTTTTAATTTTTTCTTTCAATTTTATTTCTTTTAATTTCACTCTATTCCTTCTTTTTATTCCTTTTGTATTTCTTTCTATCGCGTTCTGGCAGACTTGTATTTTACTTTCCAATCGTTCTGTCAGAGCCCTTGTTTGGCAATGGTATAGTAAACATGGCATGATGCACATTTCAAATACTTTCTTTTTTACTTTCATTGGCATTTCTTTGTTCTTCATTATTTCGCTAAGAGACCAAAATCGTTTCCAAGTATTGGTTATTCTTCTTCCTATTTCCCTATTCATACAATCTTCAGTAGATATTAGTTGATCTAAATATATATTCATTCACCCGTTCTATTTGTTCTCTGATGGTTACCGTTTGTAAGGAATTTGTCATTACTTTGGTTTTATTTAGATTTATTGACAGGCCGGCCTTAGAACTTTCATCAGATAATTGTTGTAACATTCGTTCTAGGGTTCTTGAGTCTTCTGAGAACAAAATAAGATCATCTGCGAAGCGTCGATGGCTGAGGACTTCTCCATTTATATTTAGGCCATTTACAGTCCAATTTATGTTCCTAAAGATAGTCTCCAGCACTGCAGAAAATAATTTAGGTGATATAGGGTCCCCCTGACGCACACCTCGTTTGTTTGGAAATAGGAGACCAGTAGATTCGAGCTTAAATTGTGCTGTGCTTATTGTGTATACGTTTCTGATTATCTTTATGTATTTTGTTTGCACCCCTTGTCTAGCGTCCCAAATATACTTATGTTCTATTGTATCGAACGCTTTGTTGAAATCGACGAAACCTATGTAGTAAGTTTTATTATATTCTTTATATTCAAATCAAATAAAAATATTTTTATTTCACATAAACCTACATGGGCACTTATGAAACGTCAGAAGCTAGGTGCACGGTTCCAAATTGTTGATTCCTATGGAGAAGAGCCGGCAAGAAACTCCACGGTTACTCTTTTAAAAATAATTGGGTTTTACAATGGTTTCAAATTACAGTGTTAATAGGTATGAGAGGACGGTGCAGGCTCAGAGTGCAGGCCTGTCAACAAGTACCAGGTACTGAATAAAATAGAAAATTGTCTACAGTCTACAAGGCCTACAACGTTCTCACATTCACAAAGTATAAAAGTATAAAATAATCTACATAAATAAATAAATTAAATTAAATTTTACTTCAAGTAAACCTGTACAACTGGTCACGTAACGAAAATTCTAGACATCGCTACATATCTAGCTATGCCCTCTCCATGCGACTTCTTATTATAATAGAAAAAAAAACATAGGAATAGTTTTAACGGTTTTCAAGGCTGCTGAAGTCGATAGTGTGGTTAAAATATAACCCAAGATGAGGCTCCAATCTTTTTCAAATGTTTCATCATGGGTGTCGTTTTCATCGTTTTCGAGGGTACTGTAACCGATAGACAGGTTAGAATCGACGACGGCAGCTACAATTTTTTTTTATCAGGGGTGTTTTTTTCATGGTTTTCGACAATCACTACCCATCCGTTTTAGTGACCTCGGCGTCCGCAGTATTAGCTTACTGGCTTCTTCTACCGGTTCCTGTTTTCAATGTACAGCACTAAAAAGTTGACCAGGAAAATTTCAGTATTCTCTCTGGTTGACTTCGATGTGTCGTGCTTGACTGATGCTGTAAACACCTGGATAGCGACTTTTCCGGTGAGTATACAAATTTTAACGTTTGAAATGGATTTTAAAGGTGCGTCCAGAACTGGGGAATGCACCGCTCGCGAGCCGCTTACAAACAGCGCGCGTGTTGGTCGCGTGCGGTTTCAGCGTAAGTATGGTGTGCCCCTCTAGTGCAATTCAGGCTCGAGTGGGACGCGCGCGCAGGGTGTGCGTACGTAGCTTCTTTCGCGTTTGAACTATGAGCCTCAGTTGTGAATTTTCTTCCCAAGATGTCGGACCGTGTGTCCTGATTTGGCGATTGTGCCGCTCGCGAGCCGCTTGCGAACGGCGCGTAGGTTGCATGCGAGCGGCATGAAATAGGTAAATTCGGTAAAAGAACCGAACCGAACCGTTCGTTACCTCAGAGTGCAGATGTGCGTGCGCAGCCTGCAGCAGGCGCGCGCGGTGCGCGGCGGCGGCGCGGCGCGTGTGCTCGGCGTGCGCGCGCGCGGCCCGCTGCACGCGCGCGCGCGCCGCCTGCACGCCGCGCGCCAGCGCCGCGCCGCGCTCGGCGCCCGGCGCGCCCGCGCAGCGCCGCCGCGCCTTCTCGCACAGCGACTCCAGCGGCACGCTCCACGACGCGCCTAAACACACGGACCAATACAGTCATGGAATCACGCGCTCAGGGGACGGTCACGTTGCTCATCATCATCAGCCTACAGCAATCCACTGCTGGACATACGCCTCTCATTTGCATTCAACTCTATTCTCAGCAACTCTGTGTCGTGTCCATTTGATGTTACTTCTCAATGAGACCAACAATTGTAAATTCATTTTCTGTGCCTTGCCTTATTCACGATACTTGTCTGATGAGCAAAACAGGCACATTTATTATTTAAATATGCTAATTTATAATAGGACTAGTTGTCACAGTGACGCTATTTCATTTTTTGATTGTAATCAATTTATTACTGATTACAAACTAACAAATTATACTTTGTATTTGCCACCTAGTTGTAGGAGACAAATTGCTAATCTTTTAGCATACAATTTACACCGTGACACTGGTACTTGTAGGGTACCAGCGATTACTGTTAGTAGTGGTACTAACGCCACTTTTGATACACCTAGTAGTTTAAACTGTTAGATGCGACAACGGGTAAGCCGCATGTGTTGAATGTTGTACATCAAAATATGCAGGGTCTGTCCGGCAAAGAGCTAGAGTTAAGTTTATTTATTGAAAACTATGATGTTCAGGTATTATGTTTGACTGAACACTGGTTGAAAGAACATGAAGTAGTATTTATGAATGATGATTTTTTTACTGTGCAAAGTGCATTTGTGAGGAAAAGTGCTATTCGCGGAGGATCATTAGTTCTTGTTTCGAACAAGTTGAAATGTAAACAACGGTTAGATCTAGTTAATCTTTCCATTGAGCGCGTTATTGAGTTGTCTTGCGTTGAATTGGAGCGTTACGTCATAATATGCGTTTATAGGCCCCCCTCTGGGGATTTTATTCGTTTCGAATCGGTAATGGAGGATTCACTCAATAAATTAAAATCAATTAATAAATGTATAATTTTATGTGGAGATTTTAATATTAATATTTTAGATGTTACTCCATTAAGTATTAGACTGCTCAATCTGTTTAGGTCTTTTAATTTAATAAACTTGTTCCTTGAACCAACTAGGATCACGGCTTCTTCGTCGACTTGTCTCGATAATATATTTAGTGATTGTGATGCCAAAAATAAGTTAGTTTTAAGTGACTTAACGTCTGACCACTGTGGATTATTGGCCAGCTTCCCTTTGCCACTACTTAAAAAGCCGCATAAAATAGTATGCAGGCCTTATACAGCTAGTCGTTGTAATAAATTTAAAAATAATATAGTTCATAGGATTACACCATCTATAGTAGAACGCGAGAATCCTAATGAAATCTATGAAGCCCTTTTTGATATTGTGCAAAAAGAATACGAATCTACTTTCAAGACCAAAACTATTGACATTAATAGCACTTCCGTTAGCTTCAACCAATGGGCTACTCCAGGAATTTATAAAAGTAGAGCAAGACTATACGAGTTATATGGTTTGAAAAAATACAGATTTGATACTCCTTTTCTAGAGTATGTCAGTAATTATTCAAAATTATTTAAAAAGATCTGCGCTTTAGCTAAATCAAAGTTTTTAAGCGATACCATAAAAAAATCCAATAATAAAATAAAAACCACTTGGAAAATTATTAATAATGAAACGGGTAAACCGGTTAAACAGGAAAAACAACTAGAGATTATGATTAACAACAAATTGGTTAATAAAGCAGCCGACATAGCTGAGGCATTTAATGAGTTTTTTGCCAACATACCTATAACTACGACCTGCTCCTTAAATTCGTCCCCGTCTAAAGCTGAAAACCTTTTGCATAGTAGTGTGCCCGGATGTAGTCGCTTATTTAGTTTCGAACATGTAACGCCTCGTGATGTGATTAATATTTTTAACACACTCAAGTCAAAAAACACTGGTTATTACTGGGGCATCTCTGTTAAACTGTTAAGTAATATAATAGATATCGTAGCCCCCTATCTGGCTGTAACTTTTAATAAATGTGTTGATTTGGGATCTTTTCCTGACCTCATGAAGAGCAGTAAAGTCATACCATTATTTAAAACAGGTAATAAAAATAACGTTGGCAATTTTAGGCCCATTTCTATCTTACCTGCATTTAGTAAAATATTTGAAAAGTTAATACTCAAGCAGTTGCTAAGACATTTTAATTTAAATAGCCTCCTTCATAATGAGCAATATGGCTTTACAAAAGGTCGTTCGACAACAGATGCGGGTGTTGCTCTGCTGAAACATATTTTCAACGCATGGGAGAACTCGCAAAATGCTATCGGAGTTTTCTGTGATCTCTCTAAAGCTTTTGATTGCGTTCACCATGACACACTTTTGCGTAAACTACGTCATTACGGTGTTCAAAACGAAGCTCTCAGTGTCATAAGTTCTTATTTGCAAAATAGGCACCAATGTGTAGATGTCAATGGTGTAAAATCTTCCGGGCTACTAGTTCAGTTAGGTGTACCTCAAGGATCAATACTGGGTCCATTCTTATTCTTAGTGTATATTAATGACTTACCATTTTATTTAAAGAATATCTGTGACATTGTACTATTTGCTGATGATACCTCACTTATCTTTAAAGTAGACAGAAATAGACAAGATTTTGACGACGTAAATAGTGCGCTCTCAATGGCTACGGAATGGTTTACCACAAATAACCTAGTTCTCAATGCTAAGAAAACGAAATGTATAAAGTTCGCCTTACCGAATGTTAGGAATCTGGGACCCAATGTCGTTTTAGATAATGAGGTGCTTGAAACTGTACACTCGGCGGTTTTTCTGGGCATAACAGTAGACGCCAAACTTCAATGGGGATCACATATATCAAGCCTAGCGGGAAGGCTCAGTTCGGCCGCCTACGCAGTAAGGAAAGTTAGACAGTATACGGACGTTGATACAGCTCGATTAGTCTATTTTAGTTATTTTCATAGCATAATGTCCTACGGCATTCTGCTGTGGGGCAAAGCCGCGGACATTCAAAATATTTTTGTTCTTCAGAAACGAGCTGTTCGAGCGATTTACCAACTAGGTGCTAGAGTTTCTCTGAGAGATTTGTTTAAAGATATTGGTATTCTTACGGTGGCATCACAATTCATCTTTGCCAACATCTTATATATTAGGCAAAATATACACCTGTACACTAAAAACAGTGATATTCATAATATTAATACTAGAAATAAGGACAAACTACGTGCTCCCTTTCACCGGCTTCATAAGGTTCATAATTCTTTTGTTGGTCTTGGTATTACCTTTTATAACAAGCTTCCCTCTGCTTTACTAGATTTGCAGTTTAATGAGTTTAAAGCTAAAGTAAAATCCAACCTTTGTTCAAAGGCATACTATTCTATCAACGACTACTTAAACGATAAGAATAGTTGGTCGCTGTGATTAACTCAAGACAAACTCAAGACAATGTTTATGTTCTTTCAATCCAGAATTAGCTTTCCTACTGACAGTTTATATGGGTAGTTCATATAATTGTTTTTTATTTATTTTTTTATTTAACAGATTTTGTTAATTTATTTATTTATTTTTATTTTCTTTTAATTTCATTTATTGTGGACATAATCTACTTATTACAATGATTTTAAATGAGTTGTATTGCAACATGTAGTTAGCTAGTGACCTCGTCAGCTGTTCATAATATTCTTGCCTGACAAACCGGCAGCAAGTTCGTCATGCTCCCTTAGATGTCACTGCTTGCGGTAGCGTCGGGGGTCGGGTTACCACCTTCCCTCAAATATGGCGAGGGGGGTAATGGCTGACCTTTGCGTTATGCTCGTGAACGGGTGCTGCTTGTGGTGACTGGTCGTCTTGCTGACCATGGTTTTTGTTATTGTTATTTGTATTAACTGTTATTTTATTCTACTCCGGAGGTGCTAGTTTAACTATTGTAACTTCAACTTAGCTATATGCATCAATGTATGTATATCGATCATTTTGCATCCTTGAACATGTAAGCGGGCACGCCCTTTATGCCTGGAGGCTTTATTTAGTTTTTAAGTTTTGTTTACGTTTTTGTTTTATTATTTCAGCTTGACTTTAGTATTCAATTTTTTTTTTTGTTGGTATATTGGCGTGTGCTAGCTGACATATGGCAAATAATGTATGTTTTGTTTTATAATATTAATTACTTACACAATATTGTATAGAGTCAAGTTCTTCTAACTTAACAGACAGCTGTGCTGCTGGGGAGTTTGTTCCGCCACTTCTTCTTCCCAGCTACAGCACTAGGAAGTGTCGAAGGGTGGGCGTTTTGGGGGGACTGTCTTTTGTAACTTTGACGTTCAAAAAGTGCTGACTCTCAGCCTAGTTTGAATAAATGACTTTTGATTTTGATTTTGAAATGACTTTTGATTTTGATTTTGATTTTTTGATTTCTCATTCAGCTGCTACCAGCCACCCTGCAAAGATCGTCGCTCCACCTGGCGCCCTGCCTTACGTTTGAAGATTCAAAGTTCACGGTTCTATCCCTCAAAGATACTCCAAGCATAGCTTGTTAAATTTATGGACCAGACGTACCGTGAATATCTACGTTTCGGCTCCGTAGGTTATTTATATTGCGCAATTCTTAATAATTTCACTGAGAAATTAGATGTTTACTTATTGGGTGCTTCCATAACAACTTTTTAATGTATTTGTGAATAAACAGATAATACGAAACTGTTTTCGTATTATCTGTTTATTCACAAAGATTACAGTGACCCCAAACAAGACATTACCCTTTTTTTTGGTCTAAAACCACATCCAATTACGATAGCATATTGAAGACTTCTATGTTTTGTAAATAACATTTTACCCACACACAAATCTTCAAAGGAGGTGGATAAAGTTTAGAACATTTTTCGCCTATCATAGTCACGAAAATTCAAAGTATTTATTGACGTCATGTTATTGTTTATGTGAAGTTTAAATATCGACCTTTACATATATTCTAAAATAGTAAGAAAAAAAATAGCAAGTCTTATAAAAAAAAAATCATCAAACTTAGAAAATTCGTTGAAGTTTTGTTATTTTAAGCACTTTTTTAACTTTCATTATGTTACAAAATAAACTGTTAGCGCTTTATGCACCAAAATATTTTTAAGTCTCTCAAATACTACAGTAAATAGGCTTTTTAACCAGCATTAATTTGTTGTGATGCATAAAGCGCTTAACAGTTTATTTTGTAATGCAATTTTAAAAAAAAGTGCTTAAAATAACAAAACTTTAACGAATTTTCCAAGTTTGATGATTTTCTTTAAATGACTTGCTATTTTTTTTTCCTACTATTTTAAAAAAGACGTAAAGGTCGATACCTAAACTTCACATAAACACAATAACATGACGTCAATAAATACTTTGAATTTTCAAGACTATGATAGGCGGAAAATGTTCCAAACTTTACCCTCCGCCTTTATCTTCTGCTTATCTATCTTTTTGTAGCTAAGCATGAACACCTATTCATATTATGTAATTAGTTTCAACGGCACATTGACCAATAAATGCAACTGGTCTTCCAGTTGAAAATAAATAAATAATAAGTCTCACCGATCTCCTTCTGTTCAACTTCAGCGTGTAAGTCGAGTCTCGCTCGCCGCAGCAGTAGGCACAGCACGCTGGCGAGCGCCTTGGAGTGCACGCCCAGCACGCAACGCGATACGTACTCAGCTGTGAACCTACAGCACAAACAAAACATTTACAATACACGGGCGAATTAAGATGAATTAAGTCTTTAAAAAAATATAATCATCCGAATTGATAACCTCGTCCTTTTTGAAGTCGGTTAAAAAATCAAACTAATTAGGAATTTTACATAAGTCAATTACTACTTGCTGTAAAAAAAATAGGTTCACTTTTGAATTTTGATATTGATTTTAGTCTTATATGAAAGTACAGGGCCAGTGCCCAGGAGTCAATGTGACACATCAAATTTTAGAAAGACATTCTTAAACTCAACTTGCCTGCCACCAGGCACATAGTACATACAGTAGCATCTTTATAAACGAAATTATCATAATCTATTCTTACTAATTTTTTTTTTATGTCAGGAGCCATGTCATAACGCCTCTAATTAATTACTGATCTATTTTGATATTAAACGGTAGATCAGTGTTGATGATGGCCGGTCCAACCTGCAGAATGCTATGCACTAAGTTTTTTAGGATAAAATGGTGACCTGAAGTGTGAGTGAGTTAACTTGTACCATATCTGCCGTATTGTAGTATGTTGTTTGTGTTATAATTGAAAATTGCTGCTTGCTTGTTTCTTACCGCCTGACAGGCTTGCAGAGCGCGGCGTCGTCGAAGAGCGCGAGCGGACCACTGCCCTTGAAGGCGCATGCGCTCTGCGCGCACATCGCGAACACCTCGGCCATGGACTGCACGCGCCGCACCAGGAAGATGTCTTCCAGCACGCCGCGCAGCACGGGGCTCTGTAGGGCCGCCTGGAACACACAATGATTTGGTAATATTGAAATAGTGACCTTACATAATAATAATAATTTTAAGTCTGAAATAGCTAAACCGCCTTTAGCCAGCGCGGCGATCAATGCTTAAGCCTTCTCTTTTTGAGAAGAGGCGTCTATACTGCATTGGGACAGTAACATGCTGGTATTATTATTGAAATTGGCACTATCAACTTCAGGTAAGCAGCAACAGGAATATTTTTTCAGAAATAGATTTTCCCCTTCTCTAGTAGCGACACCAATTACAAACGAATACCTCATGCTATGGTACAAATATAAGCCAGTCAACAAGGTGGAAGCGAGGTTAACTGCCTAGGGTGCGACTAATGTACCCACACTTACGCACAAATACGCACATGCATGTACGCGCCCGCAGGCGCACTCACACACATACATAATATCCACGTTTACCTATGTCGTAATATAAGTAAATGGTAAGAAGCCTCCAAGCACTTGTACGCCTTTTTTAACACACCTCAAAAAATCCACCATAACGGACTACTCACACTTATTCAGCTCTATCCAGCTTTTGCCCATAGAAAACAACTATTTTGTATGGAGACGCGTACGCATCCGTTAGGCTGAACGGACGCGTAAATAAATAAGTAAATAAGTTTGACAACCCACTCACCGACATATGCATAGACTCGCTAATATGATCAATTTTCCTCCAAGCTGGTGGTATAGGTATACTCAAGTGATCAGCCAGTTCCCTAGCCCGCAGCTCCACGGCCGCGAATAGCCCGTTGAAGCCCATGAGCAGCATGCGGCCGGCGGACTGGCCCTCTGTTTCGGGCTGGCCGGTGGGGGCGGCCATTAGGGCTTCGAAGCGGGACCGGATCTCTGCGACTAGCAGCGGGGCGTTGCTTGCTGGTGACTGGAAGGAAATAGTATTATTATGAAGATCTCACTAGCCCGGTTAGTAACCTAATCTGGTGAAAACATAAAATCTTTTTAAAGGTTACTTTTCCTAGCTGAAACACATTGCTCTATGTAAATTAACCTTTAGTTCATTTGTATAGAGCAATACAATTGCCTGTTAAATGCAAAAGTTGACGCAGTATTAGAAGTTGTAGGGTCTGAATAATGTTTAAATTGTGTATACTTTAACATTGCTAGAATTATACATACATACAGCGTTGTGCTGCTAAACCGTTGCTGATAAAGGTGCCTTAACCCGTTGAATGCCGCTAATTACGGACACAATTAAAAACTATTGTGCCTATACCCAATGTGGTATCTCAGGGACTTAGAGGTTAAAAGTTATAAAACTGTTATTTCAATATTTTGATTACAGAAAAAATATAAAGTACAACTTACCTCCATATCCATAATCAAATATCTAAGATGCAGTTCCAACTGCGTCAGTAACTCGTTAAGAGGCACCGGCGAGTTCATGACCACAGCATTCAGTTCGCCGATCATTAGCAGCACGGAGGGGTCCTCAGAGTGCACTTTCTTCAACGCTTCCGGTAGTATGATGGTGCTGAAGTTGTAGTTCAACTGCACCAGGTCGGCGAGCAAAAGGTTCGCGTTCCTAACGCACTCCACTGCGACTGGCATAGCTGTATCTTCGGCCGACGCTGATTGGAGAGGAAGTAACGAGAGCAGCTCAACTGCTTGCATAGATAGTGCACTCATATCATCTAAGAACCATTCTCCTTCGCGGGATGTAAGGTCAACAAGACAGTCTCCAGCGCTTTGGGCTCCATTCTCCAACATCAAGTAGCGTCTGTTCAAGTTGCAGAGCATGCCAATGACGACACATTCTAAAGCTGCTCCCGAGCCTTCTTCAGCCCTCACCCAGTTACTAATATTCGTCTTCGCGTCGCGATACGCATCTTGAGCTAACGCTAAGGCATCAGGGCCACCTTCCAACTGTAGTCTTTCAATAGCTTTGGTCAAATTAGCAGTTGCTTCAACACTCATGGTTTGCAAACGGTAGTTGTAGCTTATGATCTGTTGTGAAGTATCTCCTTTGTTGTTGTCGGCATTGATGAGAGCAGTCACTTGATTGGACACGTCGCGGCACACTTCAGGCGACTTGCTATCTAGCGCTGCAGCTAAAAATTTTCTAAACATAACCACGCGATGGTACTCTGTGTGGCTCTGAGGGTAGTACTGAGACACTGCCACGTATTGTGAGAGGAGCTCGAGGCAGGATCTGACGAGGTGATGCGTCTGCTTGATGCTCTGATACAATTCCGTCTCGGCTTGCTCACATTGCGATATCATGGCACCCTGTCCAGCATTGGTAAGGAACTCTTTAATATGTTCGAATATCGGTTGCTCCTCTTTGTCGTTACCGGAGAACTCTTGCACCCACGTCATGAGTTGTGGGCCGTTGATAGCTTCTGTGGTGTTCGCGAAGTTTTCGATCTGACTGTCGAAGTCTTTGAGTATCTTTACTAACGCCTTCATGGAGTCCTCCACGGCGTTCTTCGCTTGTTTGTACGACGTGTACTTCTGTGAGATGGCGTATAAGGGGTGGTTGTTTAAATTCGGTCCGTAAGCTTCTATTTCCTTGATGAGGGCCATCTGTTGGTGACAGTCTTGGAGTCTCGCCTCCACAGACTTTAATTCCTCGTTCTCCTTCAGCCAGTTTTCCGCACACTGCTTGATTTCTGGCAGCACGGCCAAATATTGTTCTCTGAAAACATATATTCAGCGATAAATAAACACTTCACGTTATGAAATTTTAACGTGGCATATATTGAACCCGAGGAATTAATCATTCAGAGGGAACAGGAAACGCGTTGTATTGAAGCGTCTGAACATTAACTTTGAAAATGAACACAAATAGACGTGAAACATTAGGCGACATGACAGGTGTAATTCGTGAAATGATTGTTATTAAAGAGAAAACGACGCTATAAAGCCTTAACAACAAGACACGCCGGGGAGAGTTTCTCTGTAACGATCTTCGTAATGCAATAGATGTAATGACGTGTCGATAAATAGTCCTACGAGAATTTCTACAAACATTAAGTATTTGTCTGGTATAAATTAAATCGTATAAGGTCGAATCCATTCATCAAGGGTGCTAAGTAATTAAGCTTCCCACAAATGGGCACATTAGGAAGTACAAAAGCGCTTTCGATCCAACAATTTACTGAAACGTTAACGACAAAACTTTAAATAGGTGTGATTTTGTGTCTATAGGGGCTTGTCCTTATTTCAAAGTAATTTACTAATATTTTGTGCCATATTAGCAAAAAAGAAATGATAGTCGCTAAATACATAGGTAAACTCTTCCCTTTTTTTTAAGTCGGTAAAAATCCCCTTATTTCCAGGTGTACTGTATAAAAAGTATTTGAAAAAAAAAAATCTTTAATTCTTCATTAATATGTACAACCAACCACCGAGCTGTTGTTATCAACACCCAAACCGTAGTGTATGTCGACAGCTCAGTGAACTATTAATAATAATTTTCATTCCTCATCAACATTGTTCTGTTATACAAGTATTGGACAGTGACTGTATCGGTCGACCTCGATATTATTTGATGTGTTGGGCTGAGAGAAGCTTTCAATTCTATATTGTAATATACTTGAAAACTGATTTTGTTAAATAGGGATGGGAGAGTTATCGATAATCACGATTTTAAAATATAAATCGTTTGGTTGTCTTCTGCAACTAGATTGATGTCACGATATGATTTAAAATATTACAAGGTGAGATTTACATCTTTATAAAGACAAGCAGAAACTGTCTCTACATCTAAGTAAAACAAGTTATGGTTTCTAACATTTATACAATCATCCGCCAATAATAATTTTCAGACTAACGTTTTATTTTGATTTCGCGAAACACTCCTTCCTCAGCAAAATACTTATATCTGTACCTGCGGATCAAGTTTCCGCCGTGATTCAAACATATCAGCTTCGCCCATCCCTATTACTGGTATAAATAGACGCATGGTATATCGCGCCATCGCGTCGGATAATGTGCAGTATTTATTGAGAACGTAAATCTGCGCGAGATGAGCGTCACGCTGCTTTGTTATGCCACGATATACATCGTGGCATAACAAAGCAGCGTGGCGGCGACGCAGCTCGTTTACTAGACGTATAGCTATTACATCGAATAAACTATGTATCTTCGTATTGTGAGGAGTCTTTATTAGTCGATGCTGATCTGGGAATAGACATCGTGGATGGAATATGTCGTTTCGAGTCAATTGTGGCAATTACCTATGTTCTTGCAGTAGTGCCTAAATGTCTTTTTAATAATGATATTTTTATACTGGACAGCCAAGTCAATACCATTGCAAATAAACATATTTGTATGCCACAACACTGATAGAACGGTGAATGTAACCATCCGGAAAACTGGAAGTCGACCAGTCAAAACATAAACACAACGATACTCACGTGACTTCAGCGAAGTGATGCTTCAACTCCTGCGCCCTGACGGCCATCATGTCCAGGGCTGCGCGCACGTCCCGCGCGGTGTAGCGGCGCTTGCCCCCGGACACGGAGGCGCTACCCCACTCCACCAACGGGTCGTAGACAAACGCTTCCAGGAGCGTGAGGAGAGTCTCGCGACCACGACGCATCGTGCGCAGGACGTGTTCACATGCGAGGCGGAAGATACCCTGTGGAAGAGAGCATATTGAGTTATCCACTGTTTCATTCTGAAGAAAAGACAGCGGAACCTACTTACTGGATATTATGTTAACTGAATGAAGTTAATGCAGTTACTATACAAATACTTAGTAAGTAGTATTGTAAATCTATGGCGATGCACGAGTACGCATACCTTCAGTTGAAGGTAAAATCGATCAACAACACTTTAGTTTAAATCATCAATGCCAGCTATCATAAGACCGTATTTTCATACACTTAACTTCTGTGTTTGTTTCATGAATTTGTGCCAAATAAGTAAGTTGCTTCAAAGCCTGTTCTTGTCGATATAATCCAGGTTCAAATGAAAGCCACAGTCGCTTATAATTCGCGGCTGTAATAAGCCGGGCCAGATTGTTAGCCCTCGGCCGCCCAGTTTGACCCAATTCACTCGTCGACTCGTAGCTGAAACCTAAATAACTAATAGACTACATTTTCTAGCTATTATAGATCAGCTTAATTGGGTAAAGATAGTTTACTGCTGATCAATTATAAACAGCACTGTAAAATATGCACACGTTTATGTATTAAAAACTAAAGAATCAAAGTGTCGCTTAGGGAAATACTGAAGATGAAGGTTCTGTTTCAGGAGCAAGCCTTACAAAAGCTCATGCAATTACGTCACAAATTAGAAGCTATTCCAATCTCAGCTCAGAGCAAGTAACATGAATATTGGCGGCAACTTGTACCGGCTCGCGCGTACAACATCATGGATATGAGCCGCCTCACGCCGCACTCTACCAACTTGTTATGAGTTCGCGCCTTGTTCCACTGATTATAAGTTGCCTGTGTATAATGTAATTAGGAGGAGTTGTAATGAAGGTCGACCACGGAAACGTAGGCTTTTAGGTAAGCCATTGTACAATGTGCAGGAGAATATAATTAAAATTTGTTACTAAATAAATAACAGTGAAGGTAATACCCACTAGGCTGTGGTACTAAGGTGCTTTTATTGGCGATAAAAAAAAATACTATCGCTCTTTCAAATCTTTCAATCTTGGCAAATTTTGGTATTAGCGCTAGGAGTATCGGCCTTTTTAGAAAGAACAGGTAAGTGTTGGGCTAAACTAACTACTGCTTTGATTTATTGGACTTTGGTGAATATTGGACATTGAAGTATATATACTACTAGCTTTTGCCAGCGGCTTCGCCCGCGTGTAGGTCGGAAAATATCCCGCGGGATCGTACTAACGGCATAAAAAGTAGCCTATGTGTTAATCCAGGTTATAAACTAACTGTGTTCCTTTCATCCAAATACGTTCAGTAGTTTTTGCGTGAAAGAGTAACAAACATCCACACATCCATACATCCATACATACAAACTTTCGCATTTATAATATTAGTAGGATGTAGGTACTAAGAGTATTGATTTTTGATAATGCTATACTGTCTTATGGGCGCGTAATTCGCTAGTAAGCATTCAATGAAGATTAACTATATTACACAAAGTAATTTTGTATTAAAAATAAGGTTTAGTTGAAAATAATCTAAACTGCTTTCGCGCACTAACCTCAATTTAAGCTTTGCTAATCGTCAACTATTTAACCTCTAACCTTGTAACTAACGTTTAGTACAGTGTAGTGTTGCATATATACGTCAAGCACAAAGACGTGTGGCAGGAAATATTCCGGGTTGAGCTCACAAAGGAGCTGGGCCGCTCATTTCGCTCCAAATATGTTCGAGGAGCAGCTCAACCTTCACCTGCTGAATATTTAACGAGACCTAGTTTACTTTTTGTCCCGAAGAAGTGATCGGTTTTGTTTATCTATTAGTTTGTGAAAGTATTTTTGAGAAGGGTTGAGCTGCGTTATTCTCGTATGTACATATGTATGAATATATCCAATAAGGACTATTTGATTGATCGATAAAAAAAATAGGGGACTGTTTATTGAAAGTTGTTTTAGGATATTCACATATCTAGTTATCATATTACAACCGTGTGGTGCCGGACGTAAAGAATAACACCACCCCATTTCTTTCCGTGGGTGTCGTAAAAGGCAACTAAGGGACTTACTAGAGAATGGGCAGCAGCGTTCTCTATGCATTTTACCACCATACTGTGATCGCCAACCCGCCTGCCAAGCGTGGCGATTATGGCAAAGCCCCCCAAATTGGGTGAGGCCTAAGTCCAGCAGTGGACGTCTTACGGCTGAAATGATGATGATGATGATGATGATATCTAGTTATCGGGTGCTCGTACTACTTAAAGCTGTTTCTGCACGCGTAGCATGACCATCGTAGATACAAGTTCTATCCACGTAAGAATAAATAAATAATGACAGATTGTAGATAAAAATCAATTTTTTTTTTCGACAGAATCTACTATGTCATCGTGACGACCAATTTTTCTCTACTTTGACACTTGCGACACCTTAACTACATCAATAGATACCTCCCGGTTACAATGGAAAGAATACTGTATTTGTCTCCGTGGCAACGCGACTCTATGGGTCGCCCCGTGATCGGGTAGAAGTTATGTCAAGTAGGATAGAAAGAACTTTGTCTTTTCTTGGTAGAATAGAGATAGAATTGGCCATGCTACGTCTGCTGCTGATAAATAGTTTATCATTTCTCACATATTGTTTTCGTTAACTGTTCATAAAATTATTAAAACGATTAAGCTATTCACTGACTGCATTAAGAATATCTACTTTACAAGCTTCTACCCCCTGACTTCGTCCGCGTATTTTTTGTTCACCGACCCACTCTATCACATCGCAACGCCTGCCCGCACTATTAGTTCGTTTTCGCTTAACGTTCTTTCCAAATTATTTTGATGTTAATAGCCTTCCAGAAGAATTGAGTTATCAAATGCAAACATACATATTTATGTATTTTTTTCATCCAATTGGGAATCCCAGAGACTAACAAACGTTCAAACAAACAAATTTTTCAGCGTCATTGTTAGTATACATACATACTTATAAACACCTAAGCATCAATTATACAAGACATTTTAAACCCGTCTCTTCAAATAACAACTAACCGTACATTATTTACAAGTGGAAGGTCCGCGGGCTCCCCGAGGGCCAGTGGTGCGCAGACACATTCGTTCCTCCACGACGCGACTTCTAGCGCCAATTGAATAATTCCGCCGTTAGTCGTCGACAATACAACTGTAGTGCAATGGGGGGAGGTACACACGACACAACACCAACCAAGGCACCTTTATTTTACAAGCAAAAATTTCATAAATTGAATTTCCATTATTATAAATCGTGTATTCGATGGAATGTTCTATTGGCCAAAATCACGAACTTTCATATGTAAAAACTCATGTTCTTGTGAAACACATTTTGCGGATGATTTCAAAAATCTTCCGTTATTAACTGTTATACAAAATTTCTTGCCCCGCGGTTTCGGCATTCAGCATACTAGCCATTCATACGAGTAGTTAATTTGAGCTGCCTGCATACCTATCTGTTTTGTGGACTGTACACTTGTACGTGTACGTACACTTTACACACGTGTCCTCGTACGGCGTGGAACTGGGAAGCATTGTGTTCTTTGTGACACTATTACGTATATATAAACAACCACAATGACAGCTTAAGTGTGTTCTTTCAAAACGAGAAAATAAGTGAGAGACGAAATGGTGTTGTTTTCTCCTCCTGAGCAGATGTTATCGTATGCTAATGGCTATAAGATATAAACGTTAGAATTGGAGGATAGTGGTAGCATAATCTCAAACCGGTTTATTCAGCAGATAATTCTTCATTCTTTCTTGTGTACCGCACAAAGTATTTCTGTGTTATAAATATTAATTTTAAATTATGCTTCATTTTAAATAACGCATTAACATTTACACTCATAAAGTCATAAGTTAAATGTCGGTTCTCTATGTATTTTACTATGTGTATTTAAAAAAATTAATAAAAATAACCAAGTACATTACACGATCAAAGACATTTTATAGCAGTTGTTGTTTATATAGTATGTTGGTGTAAATCATCAGTTTTAAAATAAATCGTGGTCCAGCCACTGATATCGGTTCAGACATGTTTTTGTCGAAACTCCGCAGTCAAGGGGATCGCCACCCGGGGACTGGCTTACCCGCAGACGGAGCAAAGATACGAGAATATTGGATTTATTGCCAATAACTTGACACACGAGCTTTTGCTATCGATACGTTAAGCTATTTGTTTGTAACTGAATAAAGCAACGTTTTATAATGTGTAAAACATATTACATAAATGTAAACTTTTCTTATTCTAATAATATTGAATTAAAATAATCAAATTTAAAAAAGTATTTACATTTTTAGAGGCACATTTCAATAAAATTTAAGTGATGAGAACGTTTTGAGAAAAATTTGAATAACGCGTGGCTTCAATCAAATTATTTCGACTTACGACATTGCTTCAAATAAAATGTTGGTCTATCCAAAACCTTTACAGCTTACATTCACTACCAGTTTGTGATGTTGAAGCAAGTATCCTGTGCCGTTAGCGTTAGCTAGTTTAACTTGAATACTTTATGTGACCTAATGGTACCGAGTTACTTAGCCCAGACCCGCACATACTATGAAAAATACAACAAAAATTAAATTTCTGTTGTGGATACTAAAAACTTCAACATTCCAACAAAAGTTTATTGGAATATAACGTACAAGGAAAATGTCTTGAAACACAATACAGTAGTAAATCGAATCCAACTAACAAACAAAGACCTAACGATTGCAACATGATAACTGGTAGTCGCGTAGCAGTGCTACGAGTTACGGCGTAGCAGCGTAGCGCCGTAGCCTCAAACACTCGTAGCAAGCTCTTTGAAACTGAGGAGATATTGAAATAAATTATTTAGACTGGAAGGCAATACATTTTAAGATAAGACAGTTCAAATTAATTTATAAGATTTATATTCATAGATACTATGATGGTTTTCGCTAATACGTTCTAAGATCAAAAAGGGTCTATAAAATATAGTCAATTTAAATGTAAATTCTAGGAGAAACCGTATCTAATTGTATTCTATGCTCCAGGTCGGTAGGCCATCGGTAATACATGTGGAGAGCTCCCAGCGTCGCGTTACGGCGGACATACGAGCTCTATCCGAGCCTTGTTCACTTCCGACTACTTTTATGTACATTTGATTCAAGACATTGTTTTATCCATTTACCAGTCACCCAATCTGCCTATGCTTCGTAGTGACCTTGAGTTACTGTTCGGCTTGGGCTCCCACGTTGTTATCATGGGAGACTTTAATGCCAACCACTCACATTGGCTGAGTAGCTACACTAATACGCGAGGCAGAACTCTTTTCAACCACATGCTTGAATCCGACTACGTCATACATAGTCCTAGCTTACCTACTCAAGTAAACTACTGTCCCAACCGTAAACCAACTAGCCCAGACTTGGTTCTGTCGTTAAATGTAAGCTGCATTAGTGATGTCGAAACGATAACAGCATTGTCATCTAATCACTACCCCATATTTTTTTACCATTGGAGGCTCATTGTGTCGCAAGGCAAAAACTAGGTTCTTTAAATTTAACTGCGCCAACTGGACTAAATATCGTTCTCACCTCAATAAAAATATCGTGCTTAGTTCCAAGACGTTTAAAACTGAAAGGGATATTGATACTGCCATTGCTCATTTTCAACAAGTTATAATCGATGCTAGGGACTCCTCCATACCATCTACGACTGCTGTGTTTAGTGACATCCCTATCAAACTTCCTCGGTATGTTAAAAATTTAATCCGCTATAAAAACCACTTGCGTCGTATTGAACAAAAACTGCCCACTGGTTACCTTAGAAGGCTCAATCGTAGTAATATAAACATGTTACAAACATACATTAGCTCAAATTTACAAAATTACTTCGATCACCTTTGGAATGCTAAGCTGGCAAAATGTGACAACCCCAGCCAAGACATCTGGCGTCTGACTAAATCTCTGAAACCTAGATCTACGAACATTCCTCCCCTAAAACTTTCAGATGGGTCCCTGACGGCTAGCACGGCTGAACAGTGTAACGCTTTGGCAAATGCTTTCAGTGACAATATGAGTCTCACCGCTAACTGGGGTTGTGACTCCGAACTCAAATCTGAGATATCGAACTCTATGTCTGTCATAAATAGTTGTAATGTCGTTTCAGATTTTATAAAGCCAGTGAGGCCATTTGAGATTCGTAAAATGTTGAATAAAGTTAAATCCCGTAAATCTGTAGGTAACGACGGGATTCATAACTTACTTTTAAAGAACTTACCACAGAAAGCTATAGTTTATGTTACAAAAATTTTCAATGGCTGTTTTGGTCTGAGCTATTTTCCAAATATCTGGAAAAATGCTAAAACAATACCCCTCAAAAAACCTGGAAAAGACAGTACTTTACCTATAAACTACCGCCCCATAAGTCTGCTACCTTCCGTTGGTAAAATATTTGAATCTGTGATTTATACAAGATTATTACGCGCCACTGGGCTGTTTTTGATCCAAGAGCAGTTTGGGTTCCGTGCCACTCATTCAACTACCCAACAACTAGCTAGGGTGTCTGAACACATATCCCATCACCTAAATCTCAGGCAATCCACAGGTATGTTCCTGCTGGATATCGAAAAAGCTTTTGATACCGTGTGGCACGAAGGCCTGCTACACAAGTTGCTTACGTTGGATGTACCTATGTCTCTGATTAAACTCATTCAATCGTACCTTGCGGATCGTAAATTCCAGGTTCACATCGGAAACGCCACTTCATCACCTCAAAATGTCCCAGCTGGCGTTCCCCAGGGCTCAATTGTAGGGCCCTATTTATTTCTCCTGTTCTTGAATGATATCCCTATTCAACCTCGAACCAAATTAGCTTGCTTTGCTGACGATACTGCCTCTTACACCTCTTCAGCTGATACCGATTTGATAATAAGTCGCCTACAGTATTCTATCGATTTGCTTCTTGACTACTTTAAGAAATGGAAGCTCAAAATAAATGAGGATAAAACGGAAGCAATATTCTTTTCCCGTGCTAAGCAGTCCCCCTCCAGAACTTTAAAAATAGCAGGTCATACAGTACCCTGGAAGACTTGTGTGCGTTATCTTGGGATCAAAATGGATAGACATCTAAATTGGTCCAAACATATTGCTGACTTGCGTTTGAAGGGCGCCCAAGCCCTCGGCGCTTTAAACCCTATAATGAATCGTAAAAGCAAATTAAGTAGCAGTACTAAATTGAGAATTTATACAACGCTTGTCCGTCCGTGTATAACGTACGCCTGCCCCGTGTGGAGTAGCACATGTTTCTCCAACCATCAACTTCTTCAGGTAGTTCAAAATAAAGCCGTAAAAATATCCTATAAAACTAAATTTAAAACAAATCTTAAAAAATTACACAAACATATTAAACTTCCTTTATTATTCAATTACATTATTAAAATATCATTAAGATTTTACAATAGAAATAAGATTAATAGTACTAACCCATTAATTGCAAATTTATGTTCATCAACTTTAGATAAATTGCCTTATATCGATAGATACGGCACTTACCGCCTACCTCATCACTACCTTCTGTTCCCACCACCCGAGATGCGAGCGACCAGCGACTTGACCCCTGAGAGGCTCGCTGCCGCCCCGGCCCCGGCTGTAGAAACACCGGGTCGCGGGCGGCAGGGAGGCTCCGTCCGCTGATCATTAACTGGTCGCACGGTTACTAGTATTTGCATACATACATCGTGCGATCAGCAAATCACTTTAAATATTTTTTGTTAATACCTTGCAATGAGTAAATTATAACTTACTAAATAATTTGCAAATGATCATCACGTACCCATGATTGTTGTTGTGTTAAGTTTATGTTGTCATCAGTTGAAACTTACATCTGTGTTAAACTTTGAAAGGTGTGTTACTAGCCTCATAAAGTGCCTTTGTTATACTGAGTCAATGTAACTTAGGATAAGTGCATTAATTTATTGTTATTATGGTTAAATAAAGATATTTGAAAATGAAATGAATGATTCAAGACGATTCCATCCTCGTAATATAGTTTCCAAGTTCGGTAAGAATAGAAACATGTTTTATAAATTAATTTCCCTTCCTTGAGTGATTCAAAGAAGGGAAATAAATTGTGTTTGTATACATTTTTGGAAAACTGACTTTTCTCGGTTCTAGTGTAAGTTTCAGGCTCAACAATAAGTCTTGTCGACATGACAATAGCCTTGTTTTCACCATTCGGCTTCGAACTCATATAACAACGCCAACATTTTTTTTTAGCAAGTTCCAATCAATACCAATCAAACAACAAACCAACAATATCAATCAACCCACCACCATTTAAATATCATACCCACAATATCGGTACAGTTCCAATCTAACTGTAAGCGTAAAATAACTATAACACTTGGCGACATTAAATAGTTCATTAATTGTAATAAGTAACCCGTGACCGAAGGAGGCTCTTGTGGGAATTATATAAGCTACACGATTGTAATAATGTTATAAGTTATCGTCAATTGTTCATAACTGTTACGGGCACGTAGTTTAACTAAATTACTATGTTCAGTAGACCGTATACACGGAGTTTTGTGAAGTTTTGGCAATCTCTGAAGGGCAGGTAAGGTAGGAGGTACGTCAATAACATTAGTTTTCCATGCTCTGCTTAGTGAACTCTGACTACGGTTTTTTATTAGGGTTCCGTTGCCAAATGGCAAAGAGCTATGCTGTTGAAACTTTGTAAGTAGATGTATTGTGTGAACCGCATTAAGATACATTTTGGGGTTCCCCATACCTACTTAGAACTGAAACTCAAAAAACATTTTTTCATCAAACCCATACGTGTGGGGTATTTATGAATAGGTCTTCAAAAATGGTATTGAGGTTTCTAATATCATTTTTCTCTAAACTGAATAGTTTGCGCGAGAGACATTAAAATGTGTGTCGTCGTCGTCCCCCCCGTAACTTCTAAAATAAGAGAATGATAAAACTAAAAAAAATATATGATGTACATAACCATGTAAACTTCCACCGAAAATTGGTTTGAACGAGATCCAGTAAGTAGTTTCTTTTAATACGTCATAAATCGTAAACCGCAATTTACCTTTCAATCAATCAACTTAAATATAAAAATAAAAATAAAAACATTTAATTTTATAAACATAAACCTTATGCATAAACCGAGGATACCTACAGGTTTGTGCGGAACCCTCAGTGCGCGAGTCCGACTCGCACTTGGCCGGTTTTTGTTTTATGTAATTGTTTCTACCTACTCTCATTGAAAAAGAAGACGTGAATTTATGTGTGAAATAGCTTTCGTTTGTTTTGTGTTTTTTTTTATTGTTTTAACTTGTACCTTTATAAAATAATGTTTATTGTGATGGCTCGCAAGAAACCCTTACTAATAAAGAACTATGCCTGCCCAAGTCTATAAATTCGTGAATAGGCCTTTGCAGTTGAAACATAAAGTATATGAAATACTCGTTCTTTTTAGCCCCTGTACGTAGGTAACGATAATGTTCGATGTACTTTATTACGTATTTAATATTTATGTAGATGACCGTTACACGTACATTTTTGTCCGTTACCCTGTATATACATATATTGTATGGGCGTAACATATATGTTTGATTTAATATTCATATTTATACAGCTTCCCAAGAGGCTGTATACCCCACCTGAATAAATAAATTAATGATGAACAGACTATTACGAGCTTCTTTATTAACATTATGTGTAAATGGAGCAGTTTCATAACTTAGGCCAGTATTCTAGGAGGTTGCTTAGTCATGAAGCGCTATAGCGCAGATTTGCCTACTACTAGTTTCAGTTCGTGATGAACTTTTAAGATTACAGTTTGCTTAATAGACACATATTCTAGTCATCTAAATGTACCACTACTATTTCGTAAACTAAGTTATTGCAAGCTATCCGCGGAGTATGCAATCAACCGTTGCAGTGCTTCTAAAACACAATTGCCTGTGTATTTCTTAATTACTGTAACATTCTGAAACAAGACCCAATATAGCTAAGCTAATAGGAAGCTTTCTGAGCAGCGTTACCTAACATTCAACCAGGGACATAGCAGCACACGGAGCATCGCAGTGACGTAATCTGGCTCAAACGAACAGTTTCTTCTTACGGATATCAGACGCGCCACCCACGCACCGACTACTTACACATTCATAATATATGTGAGAGATTTAAGAGGTTTACTTTTTCACTTTGTTGAGATGAAGCTCACTTGTATTCTGAGAAATGTTCGTAATAAAGTTTAGAGGCTTAATTTATTTTCAACTAGACGTGATGATGGAATGTGTAATTTAAAAATGGTATATTTTATTTTAAGGTCAAAGACGGTATTTGCTTATTAACTGTCCTATGCCACTCCGAGTGGTAGACAAGTTTTAGAGTAATCTAGATTGTCACAGAATACAGAAAATGAACCTCACTTCCAGAAATGCCTATAATAGTAAATGACATTTCGTAAGACCGAGAACATTTTAAAACTTTGTCCGACATTGCGAAGACGCCAAATACTAATGTACTGTTGACAACTTTATTCGCTAAAATGTAGTTCACTGAAATTTCTGTTCACTGAAATTCTTTGAATTAACTTTCGGGGCTTGTAAGGTTAATATTTGAGATGTGGAAACGCAGCTAAATAATTAACTACGACGAGGAGAATGTAGCCGGAGAAAGTTTGTGCTGTGTGTGGAAGTTTATTTGTGATAACATTGTTCAGATAGTGTTGAGCGAGTGCCTCCGTGTGTTTAGTGCGGCACGCATCAAACTGTTGGCTGATAGGAGAGCACTGAGATATTTTATCATATAGAAAGTCTAATGCTTGAAACTAAAACTTACAAACAAATCAACATTCTAGCTTGGACGGCGCGCTGTATTCATGACATAGGAGCTACTTGGTCGTCATTTTTCAAATCCCAAATCCTGTTACACATCTTTGTAACACTCCCCTCAGTATTTAGTAAGGTCCCTCCCTCGCCTGAGTACGTTGTGTGTACAATTACGGAGCTAATTACAGGTCAAAGGTGCGGCAGCCATGTTTTATTCACGCGGCGGCTCCCTTTGTAAGAACTGTTTGCATAGCCTTTGACGACAGACCCGCCTGATCATCTATTTGCATGTGGTTATGATATTGTGGTTGGTGGAATATTGAAGCATAATTGGTGAGATGATTCATTGAAAATGACCAGGGTAGTAGTTAGAATTTAGTATATCTATAAGCGAAGACCACAGAGTCAATTAGAGCGTTGAAAGATCGTCAGTCAGTAGGAGTGTGATACGTGACTTAGAAAAGTGTAACACCGAATAACACGTCCCCGTAAGTTTACAAATACGAAACACTTAACAACGAATGCACGCTACCAAGAAAAACTTCACGCCGTAGCAATGCGATCTCGAATAACTAAATCTCTAATATTCACTTTTTCGAAACATTTAACAACGAATGCACGCTACCTCGAAAAACTTAACGCCGTAGCCATGCGATCTCGAATAACTAAATCTCTAATTCACCTATTCGAAACACTAATAACAAAGAATGCACGCTTCCACTAAAATCTGAACACCGTAGCAATAATTGATCTCGAATAACTAAACCTCTAAACTTCGATCAATAATACCACTAGATAAAGGATCAGGAACAAAAATAAGGCGCTCAAGTGGCCACGTTTGCACACACTTACACATTTATATTTCTTACTGCGAAATATAGAAAAACGTTTCATAATAATAACAACTTCATTTTATTATAATCCTTAACACTCACACACAAAACATAAAGCATAATTACGATTGCAAAATATTCATATTTAAGTCCTTTTGTCATCGGAGAAAGGTAAAGAGCAATAAATTTAAAATGTCCCTTAAAAATCAAAAGTCATTTTTATATAAGTACAAAATTATTTATTCTAAACGGAAACTTAAAGTCTAAGCAATAAGGTTAAAACAATGTGTTGACAATTTCGTGCTTACTCTATTTTGGAACTAGACGTAGTTCTTGGTATTACATTTCAATGCTCAGAACACAGTACTTATTGAAAGACGTAGAGTTGCAGAATATAATTTTTTAGGTGAAAAGGTGCGTTTTGATGGTGGCAAACATTTTTAATCGATTTAAAAAAGTTATTTTATTTTATTAAGTGCGGGTTAAATCAATGTGATCCACCCGTATAAAAATGAGTGCGTCTACTTTTATGTACCAGTCTTTAGAAGTTAAATTTGTATTAAATCAAATTATTTTTTCATTTAAATTAACACTAGAAGTGCGGGCGTCCCAAATTTGACCCACTTTGATATTCTTCCTGCTCTAATTAATATTTTATTATGCATATAATCGTAACTTTTTATGACTTTTCATGAAATATGATGATTATTATTATTTATTATTTAAACGAGACTTCAACCACGTAATTGCAATATACATATTTTTTTACACCATTTACCTCAGTCGTTACGTTCGGCGCTTCTAGTGTTAAAGTTCAAATATGAATTTTTATAAGGTTTGTATATTTCTTCTCCTCTTTCTTTCGCTACAATAGATACCCATTCTGCACAGCGAAATGGCTCGCTAGGAAATCTACAAACAAAAATAAGATATAATATTACAATACTACTTCATGCATTCTCTGTTCCAGAACAGACAATGTTTGTTATAATAGTTGGTGCGTTGTCGCAAACATTGGTCAAACAATCATAATAATATGTATTTGCTAAATGATTTATATTTAGTATTTGATTGTTTTTATTTTATGAAAAACACTTAAAGATTTAAACTTATGGAAAAAAGATATTCCGTCCAAAAACTTGGTGCTACAGTGGTTATTTACACAATTTTTGAACGCGTGCTGCGGCATTTAGGACGTCTTATCGTTGGCTATCATTGGACCAAACTAATTTCAAATAAGAGCACAAAAATATTTGTGCTCTTATTTTTCGGGCCGTTTTTGAAGCGCTCATCGGGAATCTAGTACATTTTTGATCGAAGCCTCTAAAAGTCATCGTAAAAAGTATTCATATAACAATCAACTAAATATAGAAAAAAGGTAATAATTATGTGTCAATCAACCAAATCAATCGTTTTTCCATGACAATACAATCAACCAAATCGAACATTAAAAAAAAACTTTAAAAAATCAGTTAATGTTTAAAATAGCACAAGTATGCAAGACCATTTATAAATGTGGTTAAGTCCATTGCTTCCTATTTTTCCAAATGTTTTTGAATTTTTTCTTCCCTATTTTCTTTTTCTTTGCTCTTTTGGTTTCTTGAGACTGTGAATTTAATTTTTCAACTATTAATTCTGTATGTTTTTGTTCCTTATTTAATTCTTCAATGGTCTTATATAAATTCCATTTCTTTCTACCCAATAGGATGTTCCAGCAGTGGTGCCATGTTTTTTTTTTTTTGGTTGGGGTTTCATCAAATGACTTCTCCCGCTCTGGGCGGAGCGGGAGGGCATGTCAGACTTTTACTGACTAAAACCCACCCGTGTTCCTTCAGTTGCTCATGTGCCAGGGTCACGGTATCTCTTTCGAACAATCACGCGTCCCCGGCGCGCGGCGTGGTGCCATGATTCCACCTTATTTTGTGTGATTGGAACAGTGGAGGCACCACATCGAGCTATTTACCGACCAGATTCAGCCGGAAACAATGGAGGCACTTTTTGCAAGTTTGTCTTTAATGTTTCGAGGTTTTGAGAAGTCCTTTTCTTATAAGTGCCATTGACGTAGTATTTGAAAAACCAGTGACTTTCACTGCATCCTTGGGTAATACTTTTTCTTTTAGTATTTCAAAAGGCTCAGGTATCTCATCTGGCTTCAAAAAGGCTAACGCGGCCAAATGACGCATTTTGTGAGCAAAAGATGTCGATTCTGAGTAGTTTGTAGAGACCAGTAGACTGGATATGCTTCCAAATATTTTGACCCAGATGGAAGTAACAACACTTATGTTTAGTTTCAGGAAACACTTGTTTCACCGCATTTATTGACATTTCTCTATTTAGTTGATTGTTATATGAATAAAGACTTTTTACGATGACTTTTAGAGGTTTAGTTATTCGAAATCATATTGCTACGGTGTTCAGATTTTAGTGGAAGCGTGCATTCTTTGTTATTAGTGTTTCGAATAGGTAATTAGAGATTTAGTTATTCGAGATCGCATGAATACAGCGTTAAGTTTTTCGAGGTAGCGTGCATTCGTTGTTAAATGTTTCGAAAAAGTGAATATTAGAGATTTAGTTATTCGAGATCGCATTGCTACGGCGTGAAGTTTTTCTTGGTAGCGTGCATTCGTTGTTAAGTGTTTCGTATTCGTAAACTTACGGGGACGTGTTATTCGGTGTTACACTTTTCTAAGTCACGTATCACACTCAGTCAGTAGCCTGTGGTACCCATAACTGCGAGCGAAATACTTGCATCAACATAACTTATTTTTGTTTAGTTTACAGTTAAAAACCAAATACTGCCTCCTTTTCTCATGCTAAACACTTCGATCTTGTGGGAGTCGGTCCAGCCAGCGACAATCTTGCTCGTCTTGCAGAACTGATTAAAAATTAATCTTTTCAACAAGCTTATATCTGTTGACCCAAATGAGTTAGTTAATCCATCACTCCCACAAATGTCGCTGGTGGTTCACAAGTTCCAGTCAAGTGTGAGTCGGTGAGCAGTTGGCGCTAGTTTTTAACTCGGGGCTCCGGGTGCGACACTTCATTAAAACTTGGGCGCGCGCTCAAAAATATCTCGCCCGGAGATATTGCCCCAATTCCGGCCAGCACTGATGAATTGCGCGTTCTTAGATATGGAAGAATTATGTTGTAATTTGATGGCAGGAGAGAAGAAGTGCGATTTATTTGGTGGACTTTATTTTGCATTTATAAGAATTTAAAATTTTATGTGCAACAATAAGCGACGAATGTTGTTAAAAAGATCATTACTTGATACGACGCATTTAGTTACATAGGTACTTTATTTTCTTAAACGATAGTTACACAAGTAATGTGGACTTTTCAATTCTCAGATAAGAACGGGTGGAAAATGTTCGGTGAAATAGAAATTGCCAAACTTTCACACTCTTTCACGAAAACAGAGCATTACAGGAGCTCTAAAGCCTTGCATTATTGCAAACATTCGCGATCTTTTTATAATAAACTTGGATAAAATCGCGGTGAGAGGCAGGTACATTATATATTCAAACCTTCCAACCGTCTGAGAATTTTAAATCACGATCGTATATGAAAGTTTTAAAAACAATATCGAAGAATAAACAATACAGAGTGCTGATGTTGTTACCGTTCAATGTTTCAGGATTTTGAAATAATAATGAGGGGTACTACTATCTAGTGAAGTTTGTCGAAACGGGCAGAGAGGTCGCTCGATGACCCGATGCAATATTCATACTATCTTCTTGTCACCCAGTCTAATAATCACAGAGAAATTTGTCTTGAATAGATGGTGGAATAAAACGTAGAATTATGCAGATTTATTCCAATAAAGATATTTTTCTTCTTTTATAGAAAATGTGGGTCATTAGGAGTAATAAATCAAGCGTCGATTCCTTTCTTTGCGGAAGATGTTTACTTAAAAGTTTAGAGACTTCATTATATTACGCAGGTACTTTACGTTCAAGGTTAATTCTTTGCATTGTCACTTTTATATCTTAAACGAGCATGCTTTTGGATATAACACCATGCTTTTGGATACAAGATTATTTTTAGTATATGCGAAACCTGAATATAGTTTGTTCAGAATCAGTAACTGAATCGATTCCAATAATTTTTACACCATGTTATATTTTGTACCAAAAATATTTAATTACGCTTCCAAGTCGCGGGCCTTAGTGTTTTGTTTCGATTTTAAAATTATCATGTCTTTCTCGTATTTAAACGTCCATTACACGGAGATGGTACGTACACTAGCTGTTTGTGGTGATCTGCATATGTTTTTGCGTGGACAATCAGGTAACTTATCAAGCTTATAACTTTGTGATTATTAATGATACAGTTTTGAAATTTTTTTCATAGATTCTTTACATAAAAATACTAGACCCGTGTTTCGGGTTTCGCATAAACAAAAATTAATGTTGTATTTAAATTAATTAATTGCAAGTACTATATTGATACATTTCAACGAGCTGACATAATCTACAACGAATTTGAAGCTAAATACTGCGAAGTTACGAAAGTTACGTATTAGAATCCGATATGTCCGTTTACACCTACACGTGTACCCTTAAATACCTTCCAGTCTACAATGAGTGGTTTACTAACGCAACGAACGACCTGTGATTTAATGTCGCGTGTATACCTACAAGGACTGTCTCGGGAACTATACGCATTAGGTTATATTGCCTCACGGTGAACTGTTGTACGCTGACTGATAACGCTAAAGAACATACACATTTATGAATATGAAAGAGAAGAAGACGCATATAAAAATGCAAGAATCGGATTGAACATAAAAAATTTCTAATTAAAACTTCAGTGAAAGTATAATTGACTTTGCATTTGTTGGCAAAGCTGACTTATTATCATGTCTAGCCTCCAAATAAGACATTATAATAAAGACTTATTTATTGCTGACTAGTCAATAGTAACGATGAAAATATTCCATGCAAGATTAATATTTATCTCGAATGCATTATTTCGCGTTTATTCCTCGATCAGCATAACTTGTCAGATTTGAATGTGATTGACTTATCAAAAGAAATATAGAGCTTATTTCTTTTTAAAATAAACTAAAAGATTTCTATTTGATTGGAAATTAATTCAATGATAATAACAGTCTTTACAATTTAAAAATGAAAGCGTTTTCGTGTAAAATTGATTTGATTAGGATTATAGATTCTGTTGACTTGATTTAAAAGTATATAAATGTAAAATGAACAAGTTTTTTTATTTATTTCTTGTTGCAAATGTAAGTTTGTCTTAACATATTTTTTTTAACATTCGCTTCGTAAAATTTTACTAACATTATTATAAAAAAGTAAACGGATAAGTTCTTCAACATTATTATCATGTATTAATTTGACATTTTATCCAGTAAGTTGCGATTTGAATAAATTACTGGTTTTAAGATATTTTGAATTCTCAAAAGTATTTTTTCACATTATAATAGGAGCACTCACAGTAAGTAAGCTAGTGTCAAAAAATATTCAAATCACAGACGATTAGAATCCGTTCTTCAAATAAATAATGGTTGTCTGGCACATAAACTAAATGTGCGCTGTTTTGATATAAATACTTGCGACACATCTCATTTGGTTATTTTAGTGATGCTTTGCTTTTTATTTCTTTAAATATACTGGGCTACAAACTATTTCTATAAATTTTACTAGACAGATTGACATAAAAAAAAACGACAACATAATAAAAACAGACATAAGAAACGTTAAATATCCTAACAGCTACTATCTTCACACACACGTACACGTTCAGGCTGTATATTGAACATGTCAGTCAGGAGTGTTATCAGTAACGTTCCTTGCAGCACGTCACGTCGCCGTGACGACGTCATCACGTCACACACATCCTCATTATAAGTGACAGCCAATACCATCCACTCTGCTAGCTTGCGTCATCGATTTATTGCGAAACTCTTGTCGGTATCGAAGTTAAAACAATTTCAGGCGTAACTGACGATTTTCAAACAGCAAAAACCTGGTTGAACCATTAGCAGAAAATTAGTTTAGTCGATCCTTTGAGCGAGCAATACATGTCAGTGCTACGTGGCTAGAGCTACACGCTACGAGCGTAAACTGCTACGTCGTAGCGCGTAGCCACCGTGGAAGAGTTACGGAATTATGTTAGATCTCTTTTAGAATACATAATGCCTACACTGTTGAGTTCTAACGCCACATTTCTATATGCATTTGTGATCACGAATCTGAGATTCGTTTGGATGTTACAGTTTGAATCGGGGTTTAATATTTCACTGAGTTATCAAGTGGCTTTGATTGTTTGCTACAGAGTACATTAATTTGTTTGTAACAATGTGACGGAAAGGTCAGACGATATCTGGCTTCCACCTCGGTTACGAGCCGATACGCCAATCAACGTGACAACCATTCATCTAAATTGGTTCTAAGATTTGACGTCTATTGTGAGGCCAGACCATTGTGATGTGATGACATATCCTCACAAACACACGATCCTCTTTACCGATACGAGCGGGCATTAATAAGATTATGTCAAACGGTTTTATATGCAGACGAGCCTGTGTGAAAGGGATCCGTTCAGTGGAGATATCTATCTGGCTCATTATAGGCGTCTTTGTGTGACACATGAGCTGCCGCCAGCCGCTGATAACACTAATACGTCTTAATGCCGACGATATTAGGAATCCTCGAGCTATGGAGATTTAGGAGATAAGCGAAGTCTTGATGGATAATGTATAGAGCCCAGAGCTGGATGCCTGAATGGGACAGACCACGTTTACAAATAGGATAGAACATACACTATACAGCACCGAAAACCGACAGGGTGGGAAGGCACAGATACTCGTTCTGTTGCTATGCGCGATGTAGCTTCGCTCAACAAGACATAGTTTCGTGTGTCATTGTTTCGTTTAACAGTGGAGGTGACTATTTCTCACGACAGAACAGACAGAACTATTGATCCGGCGAGGCCTTCAAACGGGACCACCTCTCCGACTGTACGAAACAATCTAGGCAATAATTAGAAAACCATCCAATCTAGCAATTTGTACGTAATGTTTACGTTATGTTGACCCACAAACGAGAGTGTGTATGTTTGTCCATTTGTGGGCTTATAAAGTAGGCTAACATTACAGCCGGCTTTATGTCCTGTAAGTGTGTAAACTTTTAACTTTCTGGGTCAACGGCGCTTTTGATTTATTTTACTGCCTGCCCCCGAGCTGTTTGTTGGCTGTTTGGGCGATTGTTCCGACTGTTATCATATACTAGTGTATGGGTAGTTATTTGATGTTTGAATGTAGTTTAGTGTGGTTTCTATTAAAGAATAGACTGCGTGTTGTATCAAGTGGCAGAGACAAGAAAATGCACTAAACAATGGATCTACCAAAGTTTGTTGATTATTACTATCCTGTAAAGCCTTTGGTATAATTTGGTAAGAACAGTAAAGAATAATGTTCCAAGAAAAGTGGTCACTAGAATGTATTAGTTACTTTACTGTTTACTTATAGATGGTATTGCGTAGGTGTGTATTGTGGTTGTCTATCCTCGAGTAAAGTGAAATGTAACATCCGACATTATTCTTGTGTTTGTTTGTTCAACTGAGTAATTCCTTGATGAATGAACGACGGAAAAGATTGGATTCTTGCTTGTTCCGTTAGAGTTGACCACGTGAATGATGGGTTCCGTATATGGATTACTTGGTAGACGCCTTGAATTCGGTATAGACGTACGTAATAAGATAAGTACTATTAGAAAAAAAAAATACTTTATTACAGATGGAAAATTATATATAGAGCCCTCTTAACAAATCGAATACGTAATTAAAATTCCAAGCGAATGGTACAGCAATATCTTATACAAATCCGCGTAATTAATTGTATTTATCGGTTTATTCGCCGCTTATTATTCACGGTCGCGTCTCGTTTCCAATCGGTTGCTGCAAATGAAAATACTCGTAATATTGTAATAAGATTTCCATATTTTCCGATAGTGCTTAAGTAATAAGTGGAATCGCGAAACTTTGAAAGCTCTAATATAAATTTACTTTGCTTGATTTAATTGAATGTTTGAGACTTATACAAAATGGCTAGTATAAAGGACGGAATGGTTACTAATATTTGAAACATCCCTAATTATATTACATTACACTTTATGACTTTGTGTCAGACGTAGCATACTAATGAAATAAACAATGATTTGAGCAGTGTTTAGAATTCACTGCAATTCATCGCTAAACCATGTTTCGCAGCATGCAACTTTGCATAAAGGAGATGGCAATACATTTCTGTATTTCAAACTGCACCGCACGGTTGGGCTTGAATGTAACGTTTTGAAATCAATCGTGCGATCTTTAACGCTTCTGGTGTTGACTATCATGCTTTATGTTAAGCGAAATAACATAAACATACATTGACAGGTTGTAAGATAAATTAACTAAAATTTTGTTCAACATTATTTGTTTTACCTAAAACCTTTTGTGGGTTTGTCGGACTAAAGTATAAACCCGTCAAATGTCCTTATGAGCCCCCGGGGGATCATAAGAAAAAATGCTCCAAATGTCGCGTGTGTACCCGTTTTTTTTTTTAAATTTTTTGATTAATTAAATCGTTAATTTTTTGAAAAAATTACATCCAATGGCAACCAATTCCTTATGATCCAACGGGTGCACACGTGACATTTGGAGCATTTTTTTTTTGCTCATAAGTACATTTGACGGGATTCAATTAAAAATATAACAGAGCCATAGAGAGTGAGCCAACAAGTTCAGTGCTCGCATCAAGTGCAGTAAGTGGCGCCACAGACGCTGCTAGCGAACACATGGCACGGAGGATTAATCTGAAGTAACAGTTAATGTACCGGATCATGGTAACGTGCAGTTAATTATGTTCTATATTAGGTACAAGTGAAGGATGTCTGAAGTGCAACTTTGTGAGCGCAGGACTGATGTTCTGAAGTAGTACAGCATCATCAGTCTATAATGTTCCCACTGCTGCGACACAGGCCTCCTCTCGGTATGAGGGGTGGGTCCAGAGACGGTTGTAGATGTCACATGTCTTTGAATTTTTGGTCCTACAATATGTCGGTTTCCTCACATTTTCCTTCACCATTTTGGCAGTGGAGATGAAATAATTTATAAAAAGTTATGCGCCTGTCTGGGTTCGAACCTACGACCTACAACTAGGCAGTAGCGACCGTTAACATTGCATGTATCGTCTTCAATACAAATGTATTTGTATATCAAAACATATTGAAGTCTAAAGAGGATAAACTAACGCTATTTAAATAAATAAGTAACCCACACCTTAATGGATATTTCATCGGTAAAAATGATGGCAAATAAATCATTAGCTCATAAATTCTACTTTTGAAAGAACGACCTGTGCGAAAGAGAGAATTATTCCGTTTAGCTTCAACTAGAAAGAATTCAAGTAAAATAAAGTACATTTTCAAAACGGTGTAAAGGTTCTTTGCTTATTCTGCACATAACTTCAAAAACATCAATGGTGTATTCAGTCCATTCATCCAAACACGATCCATCTAGTAATGTTATCTGCAGAATCTATCAAAGAAATCCAACAATTTGACAATTTGCTCCACAAACATTAATACAATACAATCAGTGAAATATAATCAAAAGTCGTTTTTAACCCCCTTGTCACTATTTTTGTCACTATTATGTAATCGGAATTTTAACTTCATTAATTTTTGACCCGCAAATCATCATCCGCTTACAAAACCACGTATGCATGAGGAAGACCTTTACTTTATTTCTTTTAGTGATTTGTGAAATGGAATACATATTGAAATCACATTCTTTTACTAGGTACAGTACATTAGGTTCTCCTCCCATCCCAAAAATAAATCAACAATATTGCAGCACGTACAGCACATCTTTAGTTTCAAGTTTGTTCAAGACGAAGCTACAATAATTGCTTATAGTTTCAGACGCGAATAGCTACTCCGAACATCTGCCCGATGCTTGGTTGCCGGAAAACTGCCAAACTTAAAAACTTCTACACATTTCCGCGTTACAAGTTTATATTTATAACTAAAACAGGAAGGTAAATTGTTCATGTATTTCTGTATATTAATTGCCTGGTAATAAGCTAATTAGGAATTAAAAATAGTATGACATATACTAAATTAAATGTTATCCAATTTCGGCACACATACAGGAAAATTGAAGGTTTATTTTTAACCACAGATAATACGGCGTATCAAACAATTGTCGCTAACTCACGCCAAAGAGACATATCGCATTACTTCTCGATTCTAAAGACAGGCACAGGCAATGAAATCCTGAAGAAATTAGCAATTACTCAGATGAAAAGACGTCTCGGTACAATCCGTAATTGATCAAAGAAGGCAATTACGACACAACAAAGCTTTCGAGCGCCATGGCAGCTCTACAATGTACAATAGATCCCAGGTGTTCCGCTCAATTGTCATGTATTCGCGAGATCTTTCAGAATATTATATTAAATGCGTCCTTTCAGGATGATGTTAAAGGAATCAAAGGATGTTTAGTATGTGTAAGCGTAATGATAACGAATATCAATAGGGAAAAGGAAAGAAGGAAAAATACGCTTCTTGTACTGTTGCCTCTCCAATTACTGAAGGTTGGCCGTCTACTCCCGAATGTTTTTCCTTGTCCTGCGAGGTGGAAAGTTACGATTAAACTACGGCATGTTTTAGAATTAATTAAAGATTTTTGAAAGGGAATTTGAAACCAAGAACTCTGAAAACAGACCAAAATGATCGTAAGACAGTGATAGGAAGTCCTACAAAAAGCAGGCTTATATATTTTTTAATATTATAAGCTATTCCTTCATCTCACAATGCCTCCTACCTGATTACCCACGTATTCTCAACAAACTGCTACATCAAGATTACATCACGTCCAACTATTCTGCATACTCTGCCGACCCCCTTCCAATCGCGTCATACGAACACGTAGCGTATTGAATATCGAGTCCCATGGGACTGGGAGTCTGGATCGTACCTTACAAGTGTTTATAGCAACAGCTTTTATATTCGTTATCTTGTTTATTTCGTCAAGGGCTCTTACGACTCTGAATGCCTATAAGTAAACTGACAGTCGACAAAAAACTGGAATAATACTTATGTTTTGGGCCATAGTTTGGTTCAATGTTTTTCATACAAGGGATTCAATAATTTTGTATTATCTTTACGACTAAGAATAAAACTTCCTTAATCCTTACTAATATTGTATGGTTAATTTAATTCTTACAGTACATTTTTACCTAGATCTTTGCCATTAATTTTACGAATATTATTCAAAAAATTAAAGTATATTTTTACTAAGCAAATTCCTTTTCGTCGTCGCTATTATTATCAGAAAAATATTAGGGTTAGATTTCAGTAAAACTGTATTTCTACGGAACGCCTGACCTATGCAATCCAATTACTAGAAAATGTAGGCAATTTAAGGTTTACTTTCGGAAAGTAATCAAGAGTAACTCTAGGGTCCACTCGTGTCCCTCCAACGAAGTAGAGCAAGCAAGGCAACTTTTTATTTAAGTTAATGACATATTTTCTACAGCGGCCGGTAAATAGAGAGCGGACTTAGTTAATTGGACACCATTAAGGGCATTTGACCTGTGCAAAGGGCTGCCACGTGTTTCATGCGGAAACGGAAGCTTCGAAATACACATGCGATAATGTAATACAAGACACTGTGTTTTCTCGCCCATAAGTTATCTATTAAATTTATAGTGAACTTTGGCAGGAAAACTTGTATAAGAATAGACAAAAAAAAAATGTATCGTTTCACTGAAAGACAACTAAGGAATGAATTAAAATAATTATAATTCAATGTGCTAAAGGTATTCTTATAGATGCTGAGAGCAAAGTTGTGCCTTCCAAGTGTTGTGTTAGAATGCAAGATCTTCCTTCGAAGGCGTGACGAAATCTATGAGCAACAGTGAACATCTCGATTTTGACAACCCTACCCGTACAAGTCCCCGACGACTTAATGACGGACGAGGTAATTAAAAGTTTGTGAAGTACACTTTAAGGGTATGTTGTGTCTTTTGAGTTCAATCGGAGACAAGGAAATTGGCGATTTATTAAGTTTTTGTACAAATATTTGTTAATTATACAGCTGGGCTGTTCAAGATATTGATTTGTGTAGTAATCGTGACTGACAAATTATTCCACGTCACGGACCAAGGAGCTACCCTTTTATTAGCACTGCATTGTTCAGCAGACCACATGCAAGTCAATATTAATATTTCCCAGAATGGTTTTCGCGTTCCAACCATTTCGCGAGATCACAAACCCACTTGCATATCCTTATAACAGTTTTTGATATCTTTCGGACATTTTGACGCCGTAAAGGTCTTCTAATGGTGTCATAAAATAGAATATAACCGTAAAAATCTCTATCGAACTACGATAGAGATTTTTACGGTTATATTCTTCGTTCAATCGCTTTTGAATAGCTTTCATAGAGATACCACATGCTATGGTTGAATCAAACTACTGAAGTATTAAAGGTGTCATAAGTAAGAGACTGTACGCTGCCAGGCTAGACCCCGTACAATAGGATTTCAAATGCGCAAGTGTGATAACCTTGGGGCTCTAGAGACAAGAGTGGCTAGCGTACTGTCCGCCGTACGCGGAGCAGACAATCAAATTAAACACTTGCAATACAACAAAAGCACTTACCTGGTGGTTGAAGGACACTGCTCTGGTGCCAACCTGGAGTTCTGTATGTAAGTGAGTGTATATGTATCGTGTCGTGACGTTACGAGTATACTTCAGGTTAGAATCCGCTGCAACAAGGCTTGGAGGCAATCACTGCATGCGGTCTTCAAATCACTCGTTCCCAACAGCGTCACACTTTGCTTAACCTTCAAACTATTTATCGAAAATATGTCCAAAACCCGTGTTATTACGTCAAATTAGGGGTTATTAACAATCCAAACAATGGGTCATGACAGATTGTCCACAAAACGACCGGGGTAAATGATTACTTTACAAAAGATCGCGAGATTCAAGCGGCGACATGCTTTCCTTGTTAAGCACCAAATTCAAGAGCTTCAGTTTTAACAAACGTAACCCGTATATTTTCAAATTGGGGTTATTTAACAATCAAAACAATAGGATCGCGACTAATTATCCAACAAAATGATCGGTTTTAAGGGATTAATTTCAACAAAAGGGGTCGAGACGCCAAGAGGACCCGCCAAATCCCAGAGCGTGTGTCAAGTGTCAAAATCAAACTGTCAAGAGAGATGTCACTCTGTTACTCGTTTAGAAACGTAGGCGCATAGAGTAAACAAATCGTTCGGGACTAAACAGAGACTGTATACAAAAAAAACACAAGAATATATATGTATATAAGCAATATTATTGCTTATATACATATATATTCTTGTGTTCTTGTAAAATGCCAATGAACAACCAACAATTATGCAATCTGGAAGCTGTAATTCTTAAAGAGTAATTTTATGTTTTCCTTAATGAATGGCTATTGCAGATGAAGATTCTATACAATTCATCCATTATAAAACCGTTAAAATGATATGAAAACGAAACAACTATAAGATTAATTTTACAGATACGCTGTTTCGGAAATGATGGCCTGTCTCAATATCCCGGCACAGGTACTCATACATATCGCCACAAAATAGTTACGTAACGAAGGTCGGCTCCATACGACGAGAAAAACAGACGCACGCACACACACGTACGTACGGAGACTTCAAAGACAAAAAAAAAGATAATGGAGGTTGTACGCTGCCAGACTAGACCCCGTACAATACGATTTCAAGTGCGCAGTGGAAGAGTTATAATCGTGGGGCTCTAGAGACAAGAGTGGCTAGCGTACTGTCCGCCGTACGCGGAGCAGACAATACAAGTACAAGGTACAATATACAAACAAAGGCACTTACCTCATGGTTGAAGGACACTGCTCTGGTGCCAACCTGGAGTTCTGTGTGTAAGTGAGTGTATCTGTATTGTGTTGTGACGTTACTAGTATTCTTCAGGTTACACTCCGCCGCTCCAAAAGATCTGCCATCCAGACATGCGGTCTCCAATAAGGTCACACTTTGCTTAACCTTCAAACTATTTATCGCGATATTTCCAACAAATGAACCCGTGTTATTACACCAAGATAGGGGTTATTAACTCAAACAACTGGGTCATGGTCCATTGTCCACCAAAAACGACCGGTTAAGAGATTGAGTTCAACCAACGCGTCGCGGAACTCAACAGGCGACCCACGCTTCTTTTAGCGGCAACATTAAGAGCGCTGTCAAGTGTCAACGTCAAATTGTCAAGTTAGATGTCACTTCGTTACACGCGCATTCCGTTAGGCGCACAGATAATAATCGGGACAGAACATCTACCCCCCCCGGACGGGCCTTCCCGTCCGCTAATCACTTGGCAATCCCGACAAGGTTGCGTTTTATCAGTCCACCTGACGCGCTGCTGGAGGATGTGCAAATACTCCAAGCTCCAACGCTTGCAAAAACTCTGAGCGAGCTGCTGCACCAACCGAAACCGCGATAGCCAATTTTGGCTCACATCGACAAAAGGGTGCTCCGGCAGGGCGGCAAGTGGCTGTCAAATCAAAAAATGGCCCGGGGTCAGGGCCTCCAAGACGTTCGGGTCCGAAGACAGCGGGCACAATGGACGCGAGTTCAACACAGCTTCAATGCGGCAAAATACCGTAGCTAACTCCTTAAAGGTGGGAACGGTGTCTCCCAACAATCTGCGCCAGAGTCCCTAACCGCCTTCACCGCGGCCTCAAAATACCCCCCCAATGGGGGCAGGCTGGCGGGTCAAAACAATAACAAAACAACCAAACAACAATAACAACCAAACAACAATAACAACCAAACAACAACAACAACAACAATTTAACCAAATGGCCCTCCTTAAGGCAACAAAAGGGGGGTGACGGGCCCCATAAGGAAGGCTAAGTGCCTCAACCGTCAACAACCAAACAACAAAAGACCCGTATCGTCCAAAAAGGGGTTCAACTTAATAACGGCTCCCGACAATATCCAAAACTCTCGCTGCAGAATGGCCAACAGCGCATTGCAACCGGCATGCGAGTTCTTAATGTGACGATCAGTCACCAACAATTCAACAACAGAAAAACAATTCAACAATTTGTCGAGGGAGCCAAATCGACTCAACAAACTCAGGGTCCTTTGTTCCAACAGCGAGCACCTTGAGCCCGGGCAAAGGACCCGACATCAAGACTGGCGATCGAGGCCAATCATCCTCGGGATGAGTCAGCCAGTCTGGTCCCCACCATAGGGGGTAAGCAAACAGGCGGGGTGCCATGCACCTACGTGAGGCCACGGCGCCTGGGTTCAAATCTCCAGGCAAGGGCCTCCAAATCAAAGGCGTATCAAAATTTTGAATCTGGGACACTCGGTACGCAACAAAGACCTCCAAATAGTGGACGGACGTCTTCAACCAACACAAAACAATTTGACTGTCCGTCCAGGCGTAAGAAACCCGAATGTCCACAGTTCCACCCAAAGTGTGAGCAACGTGGTTCAATAGACGCACAAGACGCGCCGCCCCTGACAATTCAACTTAGGGGTGGTCAGTGTCGTCCGGAGGGGGGCCACCTTGCTCTTGGCCAAGACCAGTGACAAATTCACCTGGCCTGTGCGCAGACGGTGCGCAGACAAACAACAGCTGCATAACCGTGCGGAGACGCATCACAAACAAGGGTAGCAGAGTAGCTCCCAGGGGGGAGGATAGCGCGGGGTAACACGACCTCGTTGACTGCAGGGAGTGCGGATACAAATTGGAGCCAATCTTCCAACAGGGTTTCCCGAATTGGCTCGTCCCAGCCAAGTCCCGCAGTCCAAAGGCGCTCAAGAAAACAATTTCACCCAAAACAATACAAACAAAACAACAAAACAATAGACAAAAGGCAACCCTGGGCTCCCATGTCCAAAATGGCACGGACCACAACAGAGTCCCCCGTGGGCCCCCAGACCTGACCGATGCCGTTGGCAACAAAACCGTGTCGATCTGAGGGGTACCTTAGCGGGGCAGGCGCCAATGTCCTAACAATGCCTGGGCGGCGACCGATCGCCACACCCAGACCCAAGTCTTTCCCGACGAGGATGGAGTTCAAACTCCTCGTCCGCGCGGTGTCCCGAGCCACGCGCCATCGCTGGAAGGGCATATCCCACCGGATGCCCGAATGGCGGGGGGCGTGACTCCAACCGGGGACGTTCCGCCAATGGAGGGGAGGGAAGGCGGTGCTGGTCTGGCCAGCGGTGCCTAGCAACAATTGCGTAATCGCCTTTACGCGGGGAGACCAAATGGCTGTCGCGCGGCTCCCGATCAACTTGCGCGGGGGGTGGAGTGCGGCGCTCAAAATTGCGGGCCTCTCCCCGGTTCTGAACCGGCGAGGCAGAAGCCCGGTGACCAACTCCATGGTACCCCCCCGTACGCGAACCTTCATCAGAGGCTGGTCTGCCAGCGTGGTTCGCGTTAGCGCACAATATGTCCAAATGGGACCCCCCACAAATTCTACAAGGGCGGGGGTTGGGGCAGTCCCGATGGAAGTGAGCCCCCAAACAAGAGAAGCACAGGCGGCGTGCATTGGCAATTCGGCGGCGGGCACTCACGTGCAACTTCAAAAAGGCCGCGCAAGTTGCCATGCCATGCCCCGTGTCCCTACAAAACTCACAACCAGGACGACTCTGGGTGCCAGCAAAACGAGCGGCGGGGCGACCATCAACAGGCCCGCGAGCCCTAATCCGTCCCTGGTCTCGTGGCCGGGAAGACGGCTGGCATGACTCAGTGGCAACGCCAGAGTTGTCCACAAACCGACACTCATCCTCCAAAAATTGGACGAGGTCATCAAATGGGGGGAGATGTGTGACACTATCCCCACCATACTTTTGCTCGAAACGAGCCCTCAAATCGGCAGGAAGCCGTTGCAGCACAACGTGCACCAAAAGGTAAGACCATTGGTCCACCGGCAAGTCCAATTGCTTTAAAGCGTTGGTCGCTGCCACCAACGGGTTCAACAGGTCAGTACGCAATGCTGACAAACTAGTAATGACCGGTAACCCCAAAATCAATGCAATATGAACGTCAGCCAAACAACGTTTATTTTGGTACCGCCGGGTGAGTAGCTCCACAGCGGTAGGGTAGGCTGAGTCAGTCAACGACAGATGCTGTACCAAGGCTCGGGCCTCACCTTCCAGGACAGACAACAAATAGGCCAACTTTTGGGCGGGTCTGAGGTCCGAGCGTGCATCAACCAAACTTTCAAACAGGTTTTGGAAACTTAACCAGTGGTCCAGACGACCGTCAAAATGTGGCAGTTCCAAATTAGGCAGTCTACTCAATAGTCCGGGACCTGAAACAACCGAGGTCTCCGGTTTGACCTGGACAGGTGTCCGGCTCCCCAATATTTCCCGAGCACGTTGACCAATGACATCCCCCAGGTCCAAGATCTGGTCGTAGTCAGCAAGGACCGTGTCACGTGCTGCCTGATCCAGCACTTCCAAATCCACTTCACAAATGTACTGGTTGTAGCGGGTGAGCAGAGCATCAACGTTGCCGAGTCTCAAGTTCAACTGCTCGAACCGAGCAAGAGTGATCCCCTCAAGATCCTGGCGCTCAGCGGTCGCTGCAGCTGAAGCGAACCACCGCAGCTGTGTGGTCAATCCACTGATTGCCTCTCTCACCGCTTTGTATGCCATTGCACAAACAATACAATTCAATATACCAAACAAAATAATTAAGTAACAAAGTTCAAACAATAAATAACAAGGAAATCCAACGCAAACAATTGGTTTCAATCCAAACTGACTAATTAGCAACTCAAGAAGTAACAAAATATTGGTTTCTTTTCAATTCAACAATACACTTTTATTTTAATTTTAAACCAATATCAACGTTCAACATTCAACTTCAAATTCAATTCAAATATTCAAATTCTAATCCAATTCCAAATGTTAAGTTCACAAACCACTTTGTTAATGGTACAACAACAATGAACCTTTATTTCAATTCAAACAATGGTAATACTCAAAAATGCCAATAATTTTTCAAATATTAATTTTCACAAATAACCATATCAATGGTACAAACTCAATATTTTAATGTCTTCCTGACATTCAATACAAGACAGAGGTCAAATAACAACAACAAGAGGTTATAACATAGCTCAATCTGGCCAACTCTGAAGCATATGCAAACCTGGTTGACCCCCGGCAATATGAGTTACTCAACTCAATTAATTCCAACAAATTATTTCAAATAACAATTAATTATAGTTATCAAATATTTACAGCATATTACTACTTCCCTTATAGAGACTGCCAAGTAATTAGCCTACTGTAAAATTACCAATTTGGTGGTTTTGTAGGTTAAAACCACGCTCTGCTACCAAAATGTACGCTGCCAGACTAGACCCCGTACAATACGATTTCAAGTGCGCAGTGGAAGAGTTATAATCGTGGGGCTCTAGAGACAAGAGTGGCTAGCGTACTGTCCGCCGTACGCGGAGCAGACAATACAAGTACAAGGTACAATATACAAACAAAGGCACTTACCTCATGGTTGAAGGACACTGCTCTGGTGCCAACCTGGAGTTCTGTGTGTAAGTGAGTGTATCTGTATTGTGTTGTGACGTTACTAGTATTCTTCAGGTTACACTCCGCCGCTCCAAAAGATCTGCCATCCAGACATGCGGTCTCCAATAAGGTCACACTTTGCTTAACCTTCAAACTATTTATCGCGATATTTCCAACAAATGAACCCGTGTTATTACACCAAGATAGGGGTTATTAACTCAAACAACTGGGTCATGGTCCATTGTCCACCAAAAACGACCGGTTAAGAGATTGAGTTCAACCAACGCGTCGCGGAACTCAACAGGCGACCCACGCTTCTTTTAGCGGCAACATTAAGAGCGCTGTCAAGTGTCAACGTCAAATTGTCAAGTTAGATGTCACTTCGTTACACGCGCATTCCGTTAGGCGCACAGATAATAATCGGGACAGAACAGAGGTTTTAATTTTAATTAATGTGACTATGTTAGTTTTTGTTAGTCCTATTCTGAGTCTATGATCTAGTTGAATTAAATGATTTATTTATTTTAAAGAACAGACATAATGTTAGTGAGGTCATGTGAGGACCACGGACCGAGGAATCGCAAAGCGTCAAGTTGAAATAATGTCCGATTTGTAAAATGACTCGAATCGGAAATTATTTTGACTTGACGTTTTGCGATTCGTCGGTTTGTGCGCCAAGAGCCAAGACCATCTCAAAGTATACAATCCCTGTACTTAGCACGTGTCTATATGTGCATAAGTGTTCGCCGGTTGCATAGAACCGACCTTGTATTCCTACTCTGTACTATCGCTTATTTAACTCACTGCGCTCAATTCTACGGTGAAAAAATCGGAGGTCAAATTATGACGTTCGAAGTGCGTTTTATGTGCCTATTTGAAATAAATGTGCTTGCTGGTGAAACTTCACCAACGTGTTAATTAATCAGCTCAAATTATTTCGAAAATGTATTTAATTTATGACTGTGACACGTGAGTTTGTTGCTGATGTGTGTCACGTTTGATGCTCAACACTATTTTATATAATCGTGTATGTTTATTATTGAATGTAGGTATCGTTGCGATTGAGTTAAATTATTTATGGAGTTGTTAGCTGCAAAATATTGTAATTAAGGTACATAACCAATATAACCATATTGCAATAAAAAGTGTCTGTCTCAATCAAACAACGAATCTCTTCTAACATAGACTATAAAGACTAAACATGGAATCAATCAAATACCGAATTGAACGAGGACCTCTACCGTCTCGATATTAATATTGTATCAATAAATAACACTTACTCTGATCAAGCAACACTTGTCGCGAGAGGGGCGCGTTTCGTAATTGATTTTTAACTCGATTATCTGAACAAAGCGTGGACACTCGAATATTGAACGAAAGCATCGAATAATCGAACCATTTTATCGCGAGTAGTATAAAATAAAATTGTACAGAAGGATCAGTTTAAAGAGAATTTATAAAGAGCTATTAACCGCAGAATTATTAAAAACAAACAACAGCACTAAGGATTTAGTACGCACGGCTACAAATCAAGCTTTACATTTCCGGTATAAGCAGACTTCTCATTGTACGGAAAGCCAAAACAGTGAGAGCTCTGTTAAAACTGAAAATATATAGTTTGATATGTATCCGAGCGAACCTTCCAGATAGACAGCGAATTGTTCGAGTAAGTTAGGGAATATGTGAAGTCGTCCGATTAGAAATCGCGTAATAATGAACAGTTTCAGAAACCGGCAGTTGTTTTGTAAATCATGCTTGTATAGCAGATGCGTGACGCGAATAAGAAAAAAATACTCTGAGAATGTCTTTTGTTGCAACTATAGTTGACACGGCTGCTGTACTCGCCGGTCTCGCAAAGTTATCTTCCCTAACACTCTATCTTTTATTATCACTCCAAGACCGCAGCTTTACTCCAAACTTCTGCATTTATTCCGCATTGTGTATTTTTTACACAAAATTCGGTCGGTGTCGTTCACTAACGAAATTCATTAAACCCACTAGTTATACGAGAATGATAATTGTTAGTCTGAACGTTAAGACACGCCTATTTAACCGATCTGGAGCGACGCCACGCGAGTGAGATTAAATCAAAAGCAGTGTTTATATTTTGCATTTGTTGGGTTTTGCTATCCGCACGAAGTAATTAGCTAAGTTTTCAGGACAGCTGATTTATTTCACAATTTGCTGTTGCCTGTGATTTTGCCCCTGTGTTTTGTTGTACCGGGATGCAAAGTAAAACATGTTTTTAACTACGTACCAAGCTACTTCCCCATCTGTTATTATCAAGGAATTAAAACATACAGATGCACTTTTCGCTTGCATTCATTGATTTGTGTACCTGGAAATATTCGCAAATGTTCCGTATCATTAGTTGTTGATCCAAGCTTCTACTCCTTTTTGAATCGATGGTCAATCAATAAATACTTTTTATTTAATGAATTATGCTCATAATAGTTCATAATAAAAAATCCAATTCTACATGTGCATGTCTGATGGTGATTAGAAAATTTGCCACTGGGAAGATTAAATGGGCGAACAAACCATACCTTTGCCGGCCATTACTATTGATGATATAACTAGGTAGCAATTTGTCGAGAAAGGTCACAGAACGTACACAACAATTTCAACGACTCTTGACAAATTGAAGTGGATCGCGACATATCAAGGACTAATTGAACAACTACAATAGATTATTTAACGACCTTACGAATACGAATTTATGATTGCAGCCGTGACTATGTGGTGTATGTTCTGACAGGTGAATGTTTAAATGTGTACTTACGCATCGGCTTTGATATTTTGAAGAGAATGTCTACTTGTTTTGTAGTGCTATTTTTGCATAATGATACATTCAGCTTTTACCTTCAATTTGATAAAATATATAAAACTAGCTTTTGCCAGCGGCTTCGCCCGCGTGCAGGTCGGAAATTATCCCGCGGGAACATACTACCGGGATAAAAAGTAGCCTATGTCCTTTCTCAGGCTCTAAACTATCTGTGTACCCAATTTCATTTAAATCGGTTCAGTAGTTTAAGCAGGAAAGCGAGACAGACAGACAGACAGAGTTACTTTTGCATTTATAATATTAGTATGGATAAGGACAACATTATATCCGTTATAAAAATAACTGACATATTGACAAATACCCATCAAACCTCCGAAGTAAATAATTACAAATACCCGCCAAAGCACAGTGAGCTAAAAAAAGTTCAAGAGACCCATGTTGGGCGCCACTTGCGCACACGCGTCGCTTAACAACTGCGTCTTAAGCTCAGCCACACAGCACACAACACTTTTATTAGTTAAATAAAACTTTATTATCTACACTGCTGGGGAAATTGGGAGACGTTTTAATGTAGAATAACGTGCTCGCCTCGTTCTCGCGTAGAACTAATTGTAAGATTGAAACTAATGTTGTACAGTTGAGATTTTACTTTTTGAGGCAGGATTGCTGATATAAACCGAACTTATAATCTGTAATAGCAACTAAACTTTGAAGTGGTTAATCTGTTTTAAAGAAACGAAATAATGTAGCTCAAACACGTTTCCTAACCAACCCCCAAGTTTTATATCACCGAACAATATTGAAGCTAACATAGCAAGGTCGTTCTCAGTGCCAACACAAAAAACTGAAACTGCTTCACGTTACTCAATTTTATCGATATATTCCTTTCTTACATACAGGCTTTCTCACCCAGAATTTTAAGTTAAGCGTTCGAACCTTTTCGTCTACAGTCGAGAAACTTTATGTACGTCTACCCCCATTTGCAGTAGCTTGCAACGTTTGACCTTGACTTGCAAGTACGGGGCATATATGTTATGGTTATAGAGCGCACATTAGTAACGGCTGAGCTGCGCGGAGCGACGGATAATGTAAAATCACGAGTACATTATTCAACCTGTTATGCACTATGTATTCTAGTTTAGAAGTTCGAACTGACAGCGCGACAACATGTTTGGAACATGTTGTACTAGAGATTAACGTTTTTATCTTCTAAGGATGAGATTAGCTGAGTTTTTCTAGATTACGAAGAGCTTTGCGGTCATGTTGTCGGTCAACGGTGTCGTTTCAATGATAGTGGGATGAAACATTGAAGATGGAGTCATTATGTTATTTTAAAACTGCATGCTTTATTTTTATATCTCATATTGTAAGTGAACTGTTTGTGTTCTTTATGAGAATAAATTCTTTAAACCGAAACATTGAAGATTATAGGGCGAATATTGGATCATAAAATGTGGAAACGTTGTCGTCACTATTAATGACAAAATTATAATACATTCAACAACCACATGGTTGGAAAATGTGTGTGATGATGAAGAACTCTATTGGAATTCCAAAAGCGAAATGTTGTAATATTGTCATACAATGTGCCATCAAAACACTGAGTGCTGGTTTTATTCGCTATTTGTGAATCATAAATGTAGCTTGATTAAAATAAACACGGAGAGTATTTCGGGTAAGCCGGCTATGATGAATTACATCAAATGATCTCGGGCTTAGCTCCATGTTAATGATACGTTTTAATGTGAGCCGTGCGAATATGTTTATCTTGATCTTGATTATGTATAGTAATCTCTTGTCGTCTATTATTTAAATGTCCATAATCCCTACCCTCCATCTAGTATTCCAAACACTTTCAAACATGGCTCCATATAGCGAAATGTTGAAGTTCTTTAAATTTCGACAAAATTTTATTGTGTTTTATTTATAATTGTAACAGCTAAAGCCGATTTTAAACGTGGATTTAGTTCCCTAAATTGACGTTGCTTATTCCTAGAAAAATAACACGTCCCGATTCCATATATTTCTATACCGTCGTTAGGCCCATCTCCAAATTATTTCATCATCAAATTCAGCCTTCCTAGACACTACAATGAGTCTTGTGTCACTTCACAGTTCAGCTGCAAGCCTGCTCCGCGCACCCGATCGATCACAACCAATATCCGAAATACATTCGAACATACATATAGCGGAGCTGCAGGCCTGAATTAATGAAATATAGCCAGGCACACACACACGGCATATTTGATGAAACGGGTTTTTGAGCTGTACCTCTGTTTATCATATAACCAGAATATATGGTTTAGAAATGGCATGGACCAGCATCTTTGATTGATGATCAATATATTCTCTATCATATTTAGATCTCTTTATGCTGGCTAAAGTTAAGATATGCAAATTCAAAATTCTCGATGCGAACCTATAGCACCTTTAAAATATGTAAAATGAATTGAATAAACCATTACTTGCGAGAAAAGTAATCTTTTTTAGAGTTCCACCACAATAGTTGGGCGAAGTTGTGATGATTGTATAAAGCGTCGCCGCCGGGGGACGGGCGTGCTCCCTATTTTCGACTTAATTCAGCTATTACGAGAGAGTTAGTTCTTATTTAAATATTTTTTGACGTTGAATAGAATCGTATTTTCTTTTATCATTTGAGATTTACGTTAATTTTAGCATAGCTTTTGTTGGCATCATAGCCGACAAAAGCTATTCTAAAATTCACATTGTGAATCATAAATGTAGCTTGATTAAAATAAACACGGAGAGTATTTCGGGTAAGCCGGCTATGATGAATTACATCAAATGATCTCGGGCTTAGCTCCATGTTAATGATACGTTTTAATGTGAGCCGTGCGAATATGTTTATCTTGATCTTGATTATGTATAGTAATCTCTTGTCGTCTATTATTTAAATGTCCATAATCCCTACCCTCCATCTAGTATTCCAAACACTTTCAAACATGGCTCCATATAGCGAAATGTTGAAGTTCTTTAAATTTCGACAAAATTTTATTGTGTTTTATTTATAATTGTAACAGCTAAAGCCGATTTTAAACGTGGATTTAGTTCCCTAAATTGACGTTGCTTATTCCTAGAAAAATAACACGTCCCGATTCCATATATTTCTATACCGTCGTTAGGCCCATCTCCAAATTATTTCATCATCAAATTCAGCCTTCCTAGACACTACAATGAGTCTTGTGTCACTTCACAGTTCAGCTGCAAGCCTGCCAATATTTTTTGACGTTGAATAGAATCGTATTTTCTTTTATCATTTGAGATTTACGTTAATTTTAGCATAGCTTTTGTTGGCATCATAGCCGACAAAAGCTATTCTAAAATTCACATTGTCAGACAAAGGCAATGTGCAAACACTCAAGTCTGTTAGGCGCAGCTTAAACATTAAATGCACAATAAGAAACAGCTTTAAGACCAAGCTCGCCGTCCAGAAACTTAGTGCACAATGAAGATAATTGCATATTCTTGTTGCACACATGAGCAAAAGTCTGAAAACAAAAAGTCGTCGGCTCCTCCTCGTTATTTCCTTGCTTTGCCGCGCCGTGCCGCGCAGACTGAATAATGCATGCTTGTAAACTCACGTGTTCGACAATTGCCGACAGCATGTATGCGTACAGCATGCAGTAATCGTTCTTGCTTTGACATAGTACTCTAACTATTTTTGAGCTGGAAGGTAATTTTGGAACCTTTTATCTGAATAGGACCAATCATAAGTTCGAGAGAACAGAACGAACAGAATGAACGAACGAACGAACCAACAGTTACATCCAGTACCTATTGTATAGGTAAGTCGTGATGACTGTATTATTTTCTTGTCTTTTCTTGTGGCAATAGAAGCTCCTATTACCACAAAGCTGGCTTAAGAGCCTATCCGTCTGATGCATTACCTGCCTAAGGGTCATCCGATGGGAATCAGTGATTGAGTTAGGGGATCAGAGTGACCGTGTTAGACTATAACCCGATTGCATGGTCACCGGGGCATGAGAGCTTTTCAGATTAATTACGCGATATCTCGCTTCAATGACTCAATCAATCAACTCTGACTACCGCAGTATCTGACTGGACACTCGCTCACAAAGCATATTAGGCAGCAAATGAACGAAATAAGTTGACTATCATCGAACTCATTAGTATATCAACACCATTCCGTAATATAAACGTTTTTATAAACACATCATTTGGTATCTGTGTATTTGGCACGAGATTTCATAATATTATTAGTTTCCAAATCGGTTTAAGTGATCATTTTGAGATTGGCAAATAGTCAATATGTAAACATATGTGCTGGTATGCATTAACAATCTGTCACAATGGTGTGATAGCATTCGTTCCTAGTTTCTTGTAGAAAGATAAAAGGTAATGCCTCAACAAGTTATGTTCTGGCTCAAGTAGTTAGGCGACTGCGAACGACTCCCTTTGGCGTTGTTACACGCGACGGTATTAAGATACCGGTACTTGTCACTATAAGTAGTAGCAAGAACGTATTTTCTTTTTGTGGGGATGTCGTTCACTTTCATAGCGAAAATTCAGATTTTATTTCTAGGTATTGGTGCAAGCAGTGGATAAGTATGCTATTTCCATGACTTTCGTGATGTTATTGATCCTTTTTGTTTAGCTACAGCAAGAAAAGATATACTACAGAGAAACATACATACATGACAACGGGTTTTTTTATACAACGTTTTTTGCATTGAAATACTAAGAAAAGCAAAGACTTGAATTTCCACAAATAATATATGTGGATTTAGGTACTTATGTACCTACTGTCTTTGACTTTTGACTTTCTGGCTGTCACACACCCAGCAACAGTGAGAGTCCAAGAACAAACGTTAGGAACTCGCGTGTAACCTACTTTAATTTACTTTATAAATAGTATGAACACTTGAATAAACCGTTTACAGTACTATTAAAACATAATTAGTTTCAATGAAAAGAAAATTGCTTATTTTAAAAACAAAGAAAAACTGTACCCTTTTTAGTATTGCTTTTAGGATTTATATCAAAGTAAATCTAGATCATCTAAATTAATAAAACTCCTGAGAGCTAGACAAAGTTTCTGACCTTAAAAAGAGTCTTGAACTAAATTAGTTTATTCCTTTTCAGTAATTTACAGACTCAAACAGTAATTCATAGACATTGATGGTCAGACTACTTAGACTCGAGACTGAGCTGTCATACTAGGTTAGTTTCAAACGAGCGAGTTTTAGGATGATTATAAACTTGTTTGAAAGTTTACGTTTCAACTAATTTAATAGTCTAGATTTACTTTCGCCTCATTTACGTACATCTCCGAAACCCAGATACGGTGGCAATAGTTTAAATCAATTGGTGGCCTCAAAATTCGAGTCACCGTAACGGCTAAGGCCTCATTTACGGACACGCGGGGCGTCGCGCGGCGCGTGCGGCGTGGCGCGTGGCGTCGCGCGGCGCGTCGGACGTTTTTGCTGTTTACGGAGTCGAAAGGCGGCGCGTGAAGCGGCCCGCGTCATTGCACGCGTAAACACAAATATATGGCAATATACGATGTTGTTCATAGAGACGCGAAGCGGGCAGAGTGGCGGTGCCCGCCGCGTCGACTTTTTAAGCGTGTAGCGGCGCACACGGCGGGCATCGCTGCGGCGCACGCGCGGTACTCAATAAAACCGACTATTTCGATGTTGTTTACTTTATAATCAAAAGTTGTAGTAGACATCCGTGTATAGCCATGAAATACATCATAACCACTTTCTCTTATTGACCTATAAATAATTGCATATTCCCTAAACTTCTCGTGTTCCGATGCTCTAAACTGGGCCAATTTTTATATTAAATAATTCACGTTTATCATAAAAATTTTAAAAAGTCGATGATATTGTAGTCCATTGCGACGGTAAATACGTCTGCGTTGTGCAATTTCCAATAAGATAGGCAGAAATTTCCGCCGCGGGCACCGCTTCATCGAGAATTGCCGCCGCGTGCGCCGCCGCGTTGAACGCCGCGTGCGACGCGGCGTTGCCCGCCGCGGGCTCCGCCGTAAAGAACGCTCCATTTCAAACAAACGCGTGTAAAATCGCCTCTCCGTAAACGCACTCATACAACGCTATATGTTTGAATTTAGTGCGGGCCGCGCCACCCAACGCCACGCGCGACGCCCCGCGTCTCCGTAAATGAGGCCTCAGACCTTCTTAAAACATTCATTCAACAATTGCCCATTTATCCAACGTACTATAATTTGTCTAATCTCGAACAAATCACAGTCAAACATGCAATTCCATTGGCTTCCCCCCATTTATTATTGCAGGTTGGCTCAACAAAGTCTCAATAATGTTGGAGCTCCCAAAACGTTTCAATTCACTTAATGAACGTACGGAACCATTACACGAAACATCGAAGGGGGAAGGAATTGTCACAACGCAGATAGTCATAGAAGCACCACTATTGTCGTAGCACATGAAAACAAGCTCACGCATGCACAGACGACACAGTGAGAGGGCAAAATGTCGGTAATTGTGCGAGTAATCTGCAACGTCCCTGTTCTTGGACAGTTACATATTAATTTCTTTATTGACTGAATGAATATGTGGCGTAATTTCGGAGCGGTTTTGTTCAGCGATGGACTGTAATAGACTGGGTTTATTTGTTGTATGGAATTAGCCACTGTGCCTTTCGTAGTTATTAGTGAAACTCCTTCCTCCAAATAGGATTATGCAATCGTCAGCAGTTAATACCTGGAAGCAATTACTGTTTCGGTTGTTTGCTCTCCTATAATCGAGGATGAAAAATGTTCTGGAAATCTATTCAATTTTAGTGATACAAACAAGGCAATTGTAATGGAATTTTAATCAATGGCGCTGATTTAACCCTTAAGGTCAGTTTAGCCGTGATTTGTTGTTAATACACACACTCTTGAACATATAAGTTCACGGAGCTGTTCTTATTAGCATTTTAATGAAAGAATGTGATCAAGATGATACGCTGATTTGGATTCAAGGACGAATTCAGAGCTAGTGTAGCACATAAGGTATTATAAAAACTGTATTTTTTTAAATAAGAATTAAGTATTTAAGTAACAAATTAAACTGTAACTAATATATTATTTATGAGTAATAAATTAAACTGCCAATTCTTATAGATGTCAATGACTATGGGTTTGCGTGATTACAATAGTAGTGGAACCTACAATTTGTCAGTTCAAGTGCAACGCTAATAGTGATGCGGGTCAAGGTCGTGACGCGGCACGTGCCATGGGGCACTCGAGACATATAGCTACGTATTCAGAACTGGGGGACATTTCAGCATAGGGGGCGAAATGCATTGAATTGAGTACGGTTTCGAAAACGTTAAGACTTTTCAGTTTAAGACCGTTTTCTGCATCATCCGAGGTCGTTTTCAGGCACGTGTAAGATTAGAATAAGATTCTGCATCCGCATCCGAATGAAAAAGAGTGGATAAATCGAGAAGAAGCGACTACTGCTTAGCAATTAATAACTCAGTTAATCATGTCCGAATGTGAGAGGTGCTGGACGAATATTTAGCAGGTTTTCTAGAATAAACTCAATAAATAAGCATTGGTGCCGATTCTGTTGTACACGAACTAAACTAACTAAACTATCTCTAAAATTCCTTACTTTTGGCTATGAGAATTGTAACGCTATTCTGCAAGGAAAAATCACTAAATTTAAAAATTATTTTGACACGACTAAAATCGAATTTGACAATCGCGACTCAGCGTGGTATTTTTTTTTCTTTTGGTTACGCAACGTTGTACTTGTGTGTGCATTGCGTAGAATGAATTTTTTGAGAGACGAAGGCGCGTGCTGGGGGGGCAGCCTCAACGTGTTTTATATGGAATTTTTCACTTTTGTTTAAAAAATATAAAAAAAATATTACCCACGTGTTGAGATTTAAATGTGCCGGGGTATACTAAGGGGGCCGAAAATTTCATTATTTTTGCGATAGGACACGCCATTTTCAAGATATAAGCAAAAAGAAAATAAAAAATACAGAACTGTTTTTGCACGTGAAGGCGAGGCGTTGTTGAGAATTTTAGTTCATGACCACTAGTTTTATTCCACACCTTTTTAATCGCGATTAAAAATAGTCAGATTTAGTTAAAATAAATTATTATAGTCAAAATTTTTGGTGAAAACCGGCAAACTCAGAATAGCAAAATTGACATTTTCACTAAACTAATAACTCAGTGCAATCTTAGTGCTGTCAAACTAAAATATAGTTAAGTTGTGTCACTTTAGTCTATTTCAGAATAGGAAATCGTCGTTTGACAGGATTAAACCAAATTTTAGTGATTTTTAGTTTAGTTTAGAGAATTTTGTGACAACAGAATCGGCACCATTACCTTTATACTTAAAAAATTAACAAAACAGTTATTTATCTATGTACTAGCTTCTGCCCGCGACTTCGTCCGCGTCAAATTTTTGCTCCCCTGACCCTTCCCGTCGCATCGAATTGTCTGCCAATTTTATTACATTTTTCGTTTCTGCTCCACTCTTTTTAATTGTAGCGTGATGTTATATAACCTTTAGCCTTCCTCAATAAATAGGCTACCCAACCCAAAAATATTTTTTCAATTCGGCCCAGTAGTTTCGGAGCCTGTTCAATACAAATAAACAATTAAATCTTTCCTCTTTATAGTCGAACGGGATAAAAAGTATTCTATGTCCGTTTCCTGGTTCTTAGCTACCTCCTCACCAATTTTCAGTCAAATCGGTTCAGCCATTCTGGAGTTATAAATAGTGTAAGTAACACAACTTTCTTTTATATATATATATAGATAGATAGAAGATAGATATATCTAGTTTCTCGTTACCGCGTTTTTAACAGTTATATTTCAGTAATTTTCACAGAATATAATGTCTTTAATCGACCAGTACCAGCCCTTCCAAAACTCAGGGGAGGACCACGGCGAAGTCTAACACCGCTGCCGGTCCAACCCTTCCTAAACTAACACCGGTGCCGGTTATTACTGGCACTGGGAAACACCATCCCACCTCTGCGGCTCCTCTAGCCTCCTCCCATAAGGAGGTCGCCGCCGATCAAACGGTGACCGACAGCCACGAGGACGCGATCTCTCGCGCCTGGAAGGTTGTTCAAAAGCGGGGCAAGGGCAAGGGTAAAAGCACTCAACAAGCCCGTTGCCCTTGCACAAACGCCTCATGCGCTCCAGCTGCCACAGCACAGCGTATGACGCGGAAGGAGCGCCGTCAGGCTCGCAGAAGGCCAGGTAGGGGGGCTCCAAACAACCAGGCCACTGCCGCTAGTTCGGGCAAACCAACTAGCGGCCAGCTAAACTTCGCCGCTGGGAAGCGGTCGCAGGCGGAGGCCGGCTTAAGCCGTCCGACGACCAGTCGACCGTCATCCAGTGCGCCGGCAAAGACTCAGCAACCCGGTGGGAAGGGTCAGGCCGCGGCCAAGCGAGCTCTCAACGAGACTATCACACCTCGTGGAGAGCATAAGCGGCCGCGTCTTGATCAATCCAAACGGGTTGCTCAAAGAAGCTACGTCCAAGCTGCTAGTGCTACCCTCGATGTAGCGGTCACCTGTGACCGCACTGGGTTCATCAGCAAGGACGTATCAGACCAGGTACTCGCTGCTATTCAGAAGCAGATACTAGTCGAGGCCTGCTCTCCGAAACAAGACACCACGGCGCCGACTTTTAACGCAAAGCCGCTGTATGCCGGTGGTGTCCTCAAACTGTGGTGCGAGAATGACCACACCTTAGCCTGGCTAAGGAAAACAGTCTCCGATATGACTCTCCCTACTAACTTAACGTTAGTAGTCAAGAGTCAGTCGGAGATCCTAAGACGGGCACGATGTGGCATCGTGATCCCCGACGAGCAGGGGGTCCTCGGAGAGCCGACCAATATTGGCCGTGCTCTCAGTTACCAGAACCCCTGGGTCGACGTCAAGCGCTGGTTGCTGCTGCACGCCGACAAGCAGGCCTCGGCATGGTTCGTGGTGGTCGGTGTCCCGGTGGACCAAATCCCGACCCTGATGGGTGCGGGTCGCCGTCTATCTTTGGGGGCAGGGAAGGTGTACCTGCAGTTCCAGGGTAGGAACGGCAGGTTCACCGATGTCCCCCAGGGATGGGACTCCGCCACGGGAACCATTTCGGAGGCTCTGTTGCAGCAGCCACAGACACCAGCGGGGGAATCGACTCCCCCACCAAACAACCCGGTAGCAACCGCGGCCGAACCTGCTGTAGCAGAATCGGCCGCCCCAAGTGCCGCCACCTTGGGAGCTGTCCCTTCTTCGGGCGAGGAGTCGGACGACATTACCTTGTCTCCGGCTTCGTGCCGGGAGGGGGATGACTTCGAAGAGGGCGGTCTGCTTGCCGGGCTCAATCTGGAGGAAGACGATGAGGAATCGACCAGCAATGGCGTCCTCCTCGTCGATATGTAAAATCCTCCAAGCAAACCTCCACCACAGTCAGACCGCAACGGCTCAGCTCCGGAAGTGGTTGGAGGTGCAACAAACGGCCATCGCCCTGATCCAGGAGCCGTGGATTAGAGCGGGCCGCATACAAGGACTCTCTAATCTTGGCGGTAAGCTCCTGGTTACTACTGATCACGATCAACCAAGATCGTGTATCTATGTAACAGGAAACCTTAAAACACAGCTTCTAACTGAATTCTGTTGCAGAGACATCTCTGCAGTGAAGCTGATTATACAGCGTGACGGCGCCATGGAGATGGCAATCGTCTTCGCTTCGGCCTACATGCCCGAAGCGGAGGCGCCACCCCCGCATGACTTCGCCCGCCTCGTGAGCTATTGCGAGAGTTCCGGGCTTGAGGTCATCATCGGTGCCGACGCCAATGCTCACCACCAGCTGTGGGGTATGGAAACGCAAAACGAAAGAGGTAAGGCCTTGGTTGACTACTTATTCTCGACTAACCTATCCCTACTAAACACTGGCTCCGAACCGACATTCGTAACCAGACGAAGCCGCACAATCATAGATCTCACTCTGGCAACAGAGGCCGCGGCGGAAATTACCACTGGGTGGCAGGTCTCCAGGGAGGCTTCCTGCTCCGACCACAGATGGATCCGCTTTGACATCCAGGCCTCTGTCCCGCCAGTAGCTCCGCGCCGCAAACCGCGCAACACAGATCGTGGTACCTACACACGCAGCCTAGTTTCCAAACTTGCGACACCAAGCGATCCGACGTCATTTGCGGACACTACACAGATTGAGGTACAAGTAGAACACCTCACTAAATCAATGATAGACAGCTACCAAACTGCGTGCCCAGAGACGACTCCTCGTAGTACACCGGGCAAACAGCCATGGTGGGGTGCGGATCTGGAGCGAAAGCGCGAGAAGGTAAGGAAAGCTTTGAATAGAGCAATGAATACATGTGCGGATGAGGACTGGGATGAGTACTACGCAGCCAAATCCTGCTACAAAAAATGCATCAGGTTCAGGAGCACCTCGGGATGGCGCAAATACACTGGTAGCATTGAGTCCTGCCAGGAAGCAAACAGGGTAAGGAAAGTACTGGCGCAACAAACTACACCAGGGCCAACTACCCTTCGCAAGCCAGACAACACTCTCACATCCTCGCTAGAAGAAACGAGACGCGTCCTTATCGAAACACACTTCCCGGGATGTATTTTCTCGCAAGCAATCGACTGGCAAGATGCGACTCAAACACCATCAGACAATGATTGGTTTTATGCTAGCAAGGTGATCACGCTGGAGAAACTTCAATGGGCCATCCGGAGTTTCCATCCATTTAAGGTCGCTGGCCCGGATGGGGTGTTCCCCGCCCTACTACAGTGGGGTGGAACCCTCATCGCAGAAAGACTGGTGCCTTTAATGAGAGCGTGCCTGGCCTTTAGATACGTCCCCAAAGGATGGAGGGAAGTGAAAGTAATATTCATCCCCAAACCAGGTAAGGGCGACTACACAAACGCCAAATCCCATAGACCAATCAGCCTGACCTCTTTTCTTCTAAAGACCCTGGAAAGACTGTGCGACAGGGAGCTGAGGGACGGCGCTCTGAAAACCCTACCGTTGCACGGTAACCAGCATGCATACAGCTCGGGTAAGTCCACCGAATCGGCGCTTCATCTGGTAGTTAGCCAGATAGAGGAAGCGATACATCAGAAAGGGACCTGCCTGGGCACTTTCATAGACATTGAAGGAGCCTTCGACAAAACAAACTTCTCCAGCATCAGCAGCGCCCTCTCCAGACATGGAGTTGAACAGGTACTCATAGACTGGATCACAAACATGTTAAGCAAGCGCGTGGTTCGCCTAGAGGATGAGCAGCAGCTGGCCATGATTGCCAGAGGCTGCCCCCAAGGAGGGGTGCTGTCACCCCTTCTATGGAATTTGGTGATTAACGAATTAATTGCCAGACTCAATGCCAATCATTACTACACAATAGGTTATGCGGACGACCTCGCCATCCTTGTCTCAGGGAAGGTGACGAGTACGATTTTTAACCTCACCCAGCAAGCACTACGTATCGTAGAGAGATGGTGCAGTGAATATGACCTCTCAGTGAACCCCACTAAAACGGAGCTAGTCATGTTCACCCATAAACGAGCTTTAGGCCCCTTCCGCCTACCGAAATTGTTCAATACAGAACTTCAGCTGGCCAACGAAGTCAAGTACCTCGGGGTCATTCTTGACAGTAAGTTAAACTGGAGTAGCCATTTAGACAGTAAACTAAACAGGGCCTGCATCACATTCTGGCAATGCAGGAAAATGATAGGTAAGAAGTGGGGCCTATCCCCCAAAATCATACTTTGGCTGTACACCGCAGTGATCCGACCCATGATCACCTACGGGGCCGTGGTCTGGTGGCCCCGCACCAAGCTTATTACAGCCTGCAACAAACTGCAACGCATGCAAAGACTAGCCTGCATGGCGGTCACGGGCTGCATGAGGACTACTCCGACTGCAGCCATGGAAGCCATGCTGGGACTACCACCGCTCCACCTGTTCATACAGCAGGAAGCCACGATGGCGGCGGCGCGTCTGAACGCAACCAACCTCTGGAGGAAGAGAGACACACAACACACCGCGCTGCTTAAGGAACTCAACAATGAGTTCCCCATTACTAAAGCTATAATGGACCGGGTGCCTAAACAATTCATTTTTGATAAAAAATACAGAATCCAGCTGCACGAAGATCGCCGATGTGAGGGTTTGCGCCCCACTGAGCTGCGCATCTTCACGGACGGATCAAAAACAGACAGTGGCACAGGTGCTGGAGTCTTCTCGCAGGACTTCAACATACATATAGCCACACCATTAGGAGTTCACAACACAGTGTTCCAGGCGGAATGCATTGGGATCACTCTTGCCGCCTCAGCCATTATGGCCAGGGCAGTTAAAGACCACTCGATCCGCATACTCTCAGACAGTATGGCTGTTCTGCAAGCGCTGGACAGTCACTCGATTGATTCTGGGTTAATATACGAGTGCCACCAGCGCCTCAACCAGGTGGGTAGCCTCAATAATATAACCATTCAGTGGATAAAAGGACACAGCGGTTCGCTTGGTAACGATGCCGCCGATGAACTGGCCAGAAGGGGGTCGAGCATGACACCGGTGGGACCAGAACCCATCGCGCCACTCCCCTTTGGGTTTCTACGCTCTCTGGTAAGAAAACGTACCAGGGATCTACACTTTAAGCAATGGGTGGACCAAAGTGATTGCAGGCAGGCCAAGGAGGCTTTGCCTACCATCGATGCCCGACTCACAAAACAGGTCCTTCGGCTAGACAAACGACAGCTGCGTATGGTTACAGCAGCAATAACTGGCCATGGGTCGTTTAATAAACATCTATTTGTCATAGGAGCTACAGACAGTCCGCTGTGCAGGGCCTGCATTGAGGACGACGAGACAGCAGCGCACGTGCTTCTAAACTGCCCGGCGATCGCCACATACAGGGCCAAGTACTTCGGTAACCCAGGTACCCTACGTGAGATAGTCAGCAACATCAAGGCGTTGCTGGCCTTTCTCGAGGAGCTGGGGTGGATCGAATAACCGATTTCCCACCCGTACGCAAAATACGCGCTCAGACGTGGAGTTGCGGAAACCAGCCCGTTCTACCTATTAATGTCTTTAATCAACTGAAAACAATCAGGTCTCATTTATTTGTTTTTTTTTACTGCGTCTGGTGGATATCGGTTCTGGAATACCCTTGTTCCACTCCTTTGAAGAGTTTTCTACTAAAATAAGAGACTCGGTAGCTGTTCTGAGAACACTTGAGTGAATTTAACAAATAACACATGAACGAAGAGAACTTTGTCTTACAACATAAACGCCCGGGGATAAGCAGAAGTTGTGCTTATCACGGCACGTTGAACTTGCTGAGAGCCAAGTTCTACACAATAATGTTCAAGTTTTGTTGGGGAAAAAAAAAACTAGCCCTGAATGCGATTTGTGTTGAAGATTTTTAAAGCGAAGCGTGCTAGAAGGTACTGCCGGACTTTGTATCACAAGATAACATAAACATCGACAAAACATAACTTATGCAAAAGCTTTAGCCAAACTTCCAGCCGAATACAAACAAAATCAAACTCAAAGTGAAAAGCTGTAGATATCAGCTACCGGATAAAACTAGTTAATTAAATTGAGCGTCCAACTGTGCCAGACACCACTTAAAAGCCTACGTTTTCTGTATATCCGGGCGAGAGTCCGCCGAATATTAGAGGAGTAAAGTCCGGATATTCAGCCTCGCCGGGAAACTCGCCTGATTTATTCATAGAGAAAATTGTCGAAACTACACATTGATATATTGCCTGTCCATTAGTAATCGTTCACTCGAGCTGTTTATTTTGAACGCTGAATTAATATTAATAGGCTTTGTTCGGCCTGAATGCTAAATAAATATAAATTTTGTTATGTTGGAGAATATGAAACGAATATTTCATGTGCGGATAAAATAAACAGCGTGTGGACGATGAAATCATAATGTTGTATTTTTATTACCAAATCAAAAAGCTTTATTTTCAGTCACATATTTGTTTCAACAGTGGAAAGGTCAGAAAAGGTCATGAATCTGGTTTCAACACGTTATTTCATAATCAGAACACAATTAATCTATAAGCACTTTAGCTGCGGGAAAACTGTACCTACCTACCTATAAATTCACATTAACCGTCATGGTCTATCAATAAAGTGGCGCCAGTGCTCCCCTAGGGGCCCGGGGCATGCATACCGGGGCCCATTTCCAATTTGCAGACGTTATTTTACCGGGAACTCTTGCAGTTGTTCCACTCCAATAACTTTTATATTAAAATACGCAATCACTGACCGCGGAAATCTGTTCCCATAACCGGTTATAATAATAACCTGAATATTTATCGGGAATCCGGTCAATGTGAAGGGAAAACAAACGGTTATTAACAACCGAATGGCGGAATAAATAAGACGTGATGTACCAGGAAAACTGAAAGAGACATGATGTTACAAAAGAGGCAGGAAGAGAAGGTTGAGAACTTCAAGCACAAATTGACAAAAGCGTAGAAGAATTGATTAGATTTAGCTTTCCCGCGTTGTGTATAATAGCATACCCTAAGAAATCTGGATGACCTCAAAAGCTTTCAGAAACCAAATCAAATAACTATTTGTGTAACATAAAGTTGTTGACACAATTTGCTTGTGACGGTCTAGAGTTTTTCCGCCATATTGTTTAAAGTTTAAAGTATTTTTGAGAGTATGCCTTCTACTCCTATCCTATACTATGAAACAGGAGTGAAAACAATCGGGTGCGACGTTATTATGATTGATCCGACGATACATTAGCCGGTAATGTGCTCGTCCTAGGACATGACATGCCTGTCGCGCGGGGAGACAGCTCGGCGATGTGGCGCCGCTTCTTGGCAGACCTGTTTCCGCACACAATGTTATGAATAAATATGAAAACGTCGTTGAAAGGAAATTGTATTGATTTTCTTTGAACGACGTTTTCATGAAGTATTTAGGTATGGATTATACTTACAGCGAATTACACCAATGAAACTGAACGTGATCAACACATCAAACCAAGTTCAAGAGCTTGAGAGTTCTTGTGTCAATATTCTATAAGTATGAGGTTACTGATTATAGTGTTCATCCTATACTTACACTTTAATTCAGGATTCTTTATCATCCTCTTTATTTGTTTCTATGTTTACACTTCATGCTTTACTTATTTTATTTTATTTATATGTCTACACTCAACAAATCGATCTAAATACGATTTGTTAACTTAAAATAGCTGAAATAAATATTAACTCAAATTTTCATGTTGTGACAAGCCAAATTGCCAACTGTCAGTTACTGTTCTGCTTAGTCTATGAATGGCTACTTTTTGGTTTATATAATTTTAAATTATTTTTATCAATATGTCTAGCTATTTGATTTTATTAATTATTACGATTGTTTACTAAATAGCTTAACTTAAAATTATATTTATAAAATTCTTTACGCACTCATGTGGCCAGCTTCACTCACTCATGTGGCCAGCTACACGCACTCATGGATATGTCCTGGCCGACTACACTTGTCAGATGAGATGATGGCTAAACTAATATTTTGAAAATGTTTGGAAAGGGAAGACGGCTTTGGTATAAAAACGGGCGTCTGAACCGCTGATGGACACACTCTAGAGGACCACACTCTGGAGGCCGTACACTCTGGAGGACACACTCTGGAAGGCTGTAGACTCTCGGAAACTACTCTGAAGCGCCCACACTCTGGGAAACTACTCTGAAGCGCCCGCACTCTGGGAAACTACTCTCAAGCGCCCACACTCTGGGAAACTACTCTGAAGCACCCGCACTCTGGGGAAACTACTCTGAAGCCCGTCTACTCTGAAGCGTTCACACTCTGAAGCCCGTCTACCCTGAAGCCCGTCTACTCTGAACTCTGAAGCCGGTCTACTCTGAAGCCCTCTTGAAGCGTTCTACTCTGAACTCTTGAAGCCGGTCTACTCTGAAGCCCTCTTGAAGCGTTCTACTCTGACAGTTTACTCTTTTTCATTTAATAAATTGTATCAGATCTGCCTTATCCATTTCTTTCACTAAGCAGATATGTAACATGATACAGCTCTAGAACGCAGTTTATGTGCACTGATCAGGTTAAGTTTAATTGGTGAGATCCGCCCTGACTAGCTTACAAGACCAAATAATTCAACTGATAAAATATTCGTCATAATCTATCAACAAACTTGGTAACTTAAGGAAACGAATTTTCGAAGCGATAGCTTGAGCCCCAACTTGGTATACAGCGTGTGAAAAGCTTCGCATTTGTTACGTAACACTAATAAATTGTAAGCTGCCGTAATGTGCTGCGAACTGCGCTGGTGGCGCCACCGAGCGCTTCAAGTGAGTTACTGCCACCAGCGAGCGTTTGCTGCACAATTTATTTGTCAAAGTGGCGGCAGTGGTCAACGTGACGAGCATACTGAACGTACGGGAGGAAAGAAGAACTTAGGACTTACAAGAAGACTCACTATTTTTGCTCAGTAAAAAACGCTGTTATAATATGTACTCTAGGTACCTTCACGCGCCTATAATAATTATATGGGTGGTGTTTTTGTGTGTATGATAACATTGATAACCAACATACATAACATTACGTCTTGTTTCCCCAAAGAGTTCTAGAGATGTGTACCTAAAGTACATCCCATGTATTATAGCAGAATTACTGGCAACAATGTGTTATTTTAAGTTATTATTGATGCGTATGTTATTAGTGTTGGTGTGTTTATATTTAAGTTGTGGTTGAACTGATTGTGACGTCAAAGGCTTTATGCCAAATAAATAACTCAGTATTCAGTCAACCACTAAAACACAAACAAACCCGAAACAATATGAATACAAAGCTATTAATAGTAATCAGAACACATGCTCACACAATCGCAATAAAACCAGCTAGTTAACAAAAGTACACTTAATACAAAGATTGTATTTACAGAGTGTGCCACAGAGCATGGAACTGAAGACGAGGAATCGCGTCAAAAGTGCATTTAGCGCAAATCTGCGTTCACAGACCGTCTTCAAAGCGATCAGTTTGTATACGTCATTAGTGTCATAGTGATAAGTAAACGGTGATACGCTTAGTTCTGGGTTTTTAAGGTATGTGTTGACAATGCCGCGTCTAGCAGCGGCCGCCTAGGCGTCTCCATGGTCTGTGGAATGAAGTAACAATTAAAACTAATGTTTGTGATGTAAACGTCGAGAGGGAACAAACAGTAAGTTCCATTTAAGTTAACAATAGTTTTAATTTTATTTCAAATGTAGACGGAACACAGTTACTGGCGAACTTCTAACTTTCGTCTGGAGTTGGGCTGAGACGGAATTTTCTACAAGCAATTGAAACTCAATTTTTACCCGACATACATTCTGATAGTAGTAAGCGGCCAAAAGCTTAAGAGGAAGGTGGTATACGACCACGTCTTTCAGATGAGATATTTTGTCCTGATCTATTGCGAACGCCTCACTCTGAGAAAGCGAGTATTAAGCGGGATAGTACTTTAATCCTTCAAAATATGCCAAGTATCCGACTTTGACATAAATAACTATCTTCTGATATGCAAGGGATACTTCAAATGTATTCATTATTCATTTTGATTTTCTCAATAGAATAAAGCTTTCTGACCTAACAATAAGTCCAAATGATTATAACATTACACTCAAGTCCACCAAGAACCTCTTTCGATATACCGCTTCTATCCGGAACTAGCTGAGCATAGATTGCGCTCAATATTCCGTCCGTTCCCGCAGATTTGAATAATGTGGGCTGATTGTCTCTCGCCCGGCTACCGGTGTGCAGTTAATTTTGCTGCCAAGCGATGGAGGCTCGGAAACAAACAGTTTTCACATTCAGCACACGTGTTTGTGGTTAGGTTAGTTTAGATTCACATTCAAATGCTAAAGGTCTAATAGATCGTGTATAAATTGTTCGACAATTTTGTTAGCAAGCATGTTTTGTTGGTAACTAGTTACTACTTAAGCCCATCATATTGGTTACACTAACAAGAGGACAATATGACATCAAAACATTAAAAACTTAATTAAGTCACTGGACACCACAATAGTTTATTTAAAGTACTGACAGTTTTGCGCCTTGAGACCTCATTTCTAAAGTCATATAAACTTAAAGAACTACTAACAGAGTCACTAGTCCGACATAACCAAGTCAACATGCATCCGAACAGTCCATCTTTCTATCCTCGCGAGTATTGGGTGTCATTAGCGACCACTCGACCCGCTTGCAGCCGCCACTTGCAGCCGATCGATGGTCTTCGAACTACTCTGTAATTATACATATGTCTCCACCAACATGACTGTCACATTCTGGGACAGTTGACAGAATAAACAATTTAGATGTATTATTACTAGCTCAGATAACACATACCCCAAAGTTTGGATAGACTGATATAACGAAACGGCTGAACATGTGATGAAATGAATTCTATAGCCTGTATTTCATCGACTTAGGAATTCATAATAATCTAGACAAATAAATAAAATTTGTAGTGTCTGTTTATAATATTAAGATAACCACTTTTTTACTAAGTGTATATGGATGTATACACGGTACATATATCAGGTTGCTGCATAAGTTCTTGGACACTCAAACACATTTACTAAAAATAAATTTATTTATTATGAAAGAAATATTAATCCACAATATAATGACCGTCATGTTCTATGACATGTAACCATCTCTCTGGCAAAGACATTATGCCGTGTTCCCAAAAAGCAGGAGGCTGGTGGTCAAAAAACTCGGCGATGTCGTCTTGGAGTTGTTCATAGTTTTCAAACTTCTTCTTTCTTAGATGTAACTTTAGAGCCCGAAACAGACAATAGTCCGACGGTGCAATATCAGGACTGTTTGGTGGGTACCTCACCCCACTGCCCAGTTCAGCTTTTTCAGAATGTGGCGGACGTTTCGCAATATGTGGTCGAGCGTTGTCCTGAAGAGTGATACAGACAACCTTTTTGGACGCTTAGTCGCTATTTCTGAGGCTGAGTCTTGCAGTTGCTCTCTATAAATAGTAGCGTTAATAATCTGCTTCTCGTCCATTAGTTCCCAATAGAGAATGCCCTGCCAATCCCAGAAAACTTATAGCATTATCTTTTGTCCATGAAGTTCTGGCTTTGGTTCCGTTGGCACCCTTTCTCCGCGTGGAACCCTATAGGCCTGCCGCATTTTGTTGATGTAGTGAACCCAGGATTCGTCGACAGTGACAATGGACCTGCGACTGTCTTGTCTGTGTGGTTGCAGGAGGAGACTTTCGCAGATGGTCACGCGAGCTGCGCGCTCGCTGTCTGTCAGAGCGTGGGGTGTCAACCTATTCATTATTTTGTGGTACTCCATTGCATGCCGGTGCCTAATTATAGTGGAATGTTCGTACCCAAGTTCCTTCTCCAAGTCCCTGGTCCTGGTAGTCCCATCCGGATGTCTTTCCAAATGTGAGCGTAAAAGGTCTTCGTCGAAGACAACTGGCCGACCGGAGCGAGGATTGTCTTCACAACTCGTATCCCCCTTATCGAAAGGCTTAAACCAATAACTCACTGTGGAATGAGCAATAGTGCCTTGTTCAAACGCAGTGTTAATTTTCTCGGCCGTTTGCCTTGCACTCGTTCCTAGATTATGCTCGTAAAGCATGATCGCTCGTTGTTGACGCGGTTCCATTTTGAACTAAACTGAACAACTGGGAACGCGCGCGCCCTTTTATACCCCTTGGCGTAAAGCTCCTAGAACATTCTGTAGAATGATAGATTATTCTAGCGTGTAACTGAATTAAAACCTAGAACATTTTTTTATGAAATCCAAGTGTCCAAGAAATTATGCACAAACCTAATACCAAAACAACATTTTTTACAATTTTTGTCTTTCTGTCGGTCTATTTGTTCCGGCTAATCTCTGAAATGGCTAGACCGATTTTGACAGAGCTTTTACTGGCAGATAGCTGATGTAACAAGGAGTAACTTAGGCTACATTTATTTTAGAAAAAAAAATATGATCTCACGAAAAAAAAATAAAACTGATGAAAAACTTTTTGTTAAGCCATGCGCACGAAGTCGCGGGTAACAGCCTATATAACCTGGATTAACACATTCTTACCGCGGTAGTACGTCCTCCTGCGTTAGTTTCCAACATCCACGCGGGCGAAGTCGCGGGCAAAAGCTAATATTTAATAAGGTTAATGTATGTTCCTTCATATCTTGACCTTTTTAAGGAGTATTACTAGTGGGACTTACATGATTGATCATATAAACAAACTAATATGATTATGAAGTCTAATAAGTATAGGAGTTCATTAATAAATATAGCCTTGAATTCTCAAACCTATCCACAGGAGGTTATCTATTTCTTGAATTGATAGTTCCTTTTACAAACTGTACCTATACAACTTTCACTTTTATTCCACAGTTGTAAGAAAAGTTGTACTAGTTTTAATCTATTGGCAATAAGTTTCAATGTTATTGGACATTATAGTTGCTGTTCTGTTCGAACAATCCTTTAGTTCCAAACTTGGTAAGGCGTTTATTTTCGGTTCCTTTTATTTTCATACAAAGACTTTGTACCTTGTGGTTCCGGACGTAAAGAATAGCACCACCCCATCTCTTCCCGTGGGTGTCGTAAGGGGCGACTAAGGGACTTACTAGAGATTGGGCAGCAGCATTCTCTATGCATTTTACCACCATACTGCGATCGCCAATCCGCCTGCCAAGCGTGGCGATTATGGCAAATCCCCCCAAAAATTGTACCGGTCAAATTGGCGGTGCTTGGGGGAGGCCCATGTCCAGCAGTGGACGTCTTGCGGCTGAAATGATGATGATGATGATGAAAGACTTTGGAGCACTCTCAATTGTTGTTTTTGTGGAAATATTTGAAAGTCGGATCAAGACTTGTTTTTTAGACGTTGATTTATTATTAACTGAAGAGACGTGAGTAATGAAAAACTTACTGTGATCATTGACATGCCATTTTTTTGCAAGTTTATAATAAATTAAAGTGTGAACCATTAATAATTGTGACAGTAGCAACGGATGGACGGTGAAAAATTATATACCACGTGAATGTTAAAACAACACAATTTCTATGTGATTATGTTAGAAAGCTTGGTTATTAATAAGACAACTTCAATATTGCCAAAAAAGAAAAAGAAATTCAAAAGCATGTGCATATTATAATGAAATATAATTGAGAGGAGCATCATGTTAGAGTGTCCAGGACGCGGGTGGCCGCCAGGGAGCGAAGTTATTACCGCCGACATGACCGAGGGCGGGCGCACTACAGACACCGATGTGTACAACGCACAGGACATTTGGCTAGTTGCTCTGTATGCAGTTAGGAACTTTGAATTACTGAGGGTTAGAATTTTAATCAGTAACAGTAATCTCACCCTAATTCACTTTCATATGCATAGACAGAAGATCTACTCGTTGTCTGCAAATAAAGCTGCTGATATGCTATTTTACTTTTACTGACCCAAGTTTTAATAAATTTATTAATTTATATACACTGTTAATTTATTACATTACGTATTTGTGCATTTTGTAGCCTGAAGCACGGGTTCAACCTAGTGCAGGAAAATTAGCAACTGTGCTCTATTTTTTTTCTTTAAGGTATCTTATTGCTAATGTGTCTTAAAAAATAAACTATTCTATTATTATTAACTATCTTCTGCCCGCAACTTCGTCCGCGTAAAATTTCTTGTTCCCCCGACCCTTCCCGTCGCGTCGATTCGCCTACCCGTGCGATTTTCCCCGTTTTTGAAACATTTTTCATTACCTACTGCTCCGGTCCTCTTGGTTGTAGCGTCATGTTATATAGCTTAGCCTTCCTCGATAAATAAGACTACCTAACACAAAATGATTTTTTTTAATTCGGACCAGTAGTTCCTGAGATTACCGCGTTCAATCAATCAAACAAATAAACAAACAAACTCTGCAGCTTTATAATATTAGTATAGATACTTAAAATGTACTCCTTGTTGATAACATAGCCACCATAGCACCATTGTAGACAGCAGTGTAATTCAAAATTCAGATATCTTTTTTTACCAAAGCTGTCTTTAGGGGCGAAATATTATGGAGAAGACTTCAGCCCCGTCTTAATGGGAAACAAAAGTTGCACAACATTGTTTTTAACAACATATTTTTGTGATGTACTTGACTGTTGAAGACATTACGCAAAACTATTCCCACGATTCAAATCTACACTTCATCAGGCCTATGTTATTACACGAGCGGTCAACGAATACGGATTACTCCATATTACATCTTCAGACCCTAGGGCCCTAGCTCCGCCTTAATAATACACGCCTAATTTGCATGTGGACCTTCAGACTTAAGGCTTTAGGTTCCCCAGGGTAAGGAAGTGACCGATGTAATACCCTAAACTCATTTGTTTAAGGATTTATTTATTAGCATAATTTGGGGAAACATGTTTACGTGTAGGTATTGAGGAACTTCTCCAATGTACGTTGGTGAATCCAGGAATTTTATCTGTACAATATATAACATACCTCATACTTCCCAATTAGAGTATTGAGTTAAAAGCATAATAAAATGCCCAAAACTTTTTTTTAAGCTAACTATTATTTATTGTCGTCAAATAAGATTAAATTTTCTTTAGCTCAATCGGTGGTCAAATCGGCAGAATATATTTTTATGCTACCGATATCGAGTCAGTAGTCAGTAAACAAACTTCGTTCAGGACTTTTGTAACTTGTATAAATATGTTACAACTTGTAGATCCAACAAGGCTTGCCTTTCATACGATCAACAAACTTCATTTTGTTTGCAAGAAAAAAGACTGTCTTATGCGGTACTAAATATAGGACACATCCCAGCATAATATGCAACGGTCGACAGCACTGACATTGATAGAATTTATCATAATGAAGCACAGACAGAAATAGAACGTAACATAATTATCTAATCAAAACCACCCCCCACACGTAAATACTTAGTTAACAATAACAAATTAGGTAGTTGCCCTTGCGGCGTAAACACAACGACTCATGCATAATTCAGTGGCTGAAGAAGAGTGATTCGCGCCGCTTATCAGCAAACGCCTTTATTTATGTATGTGGCTGATGTATGTTGATGATATGTTTAGCGCCTATTATGTTCCATTGAGCTGTAATGTGAGAGGCTTATGTTGAAGAGTGTGTTATATTATAATGTTGAGATGCCCTCAATTGTGTGTTAAATTTGGTGTAAAATGTTGATCAATTGTTAACTTGTTTTTATAAAATTAAATTTTATAGGAGACATGCTGTTAATTAAAATTAAAACAAGTTGAGAGACTCAATTAAAACTGTTAAAAAGTCAAAAAGACATTTTAAATATCGATAACAAAAACTAGAACCCAATTCTTTAAACAGTTTCAACTTAAAACTGCAATTAGGTCCCGAAGTAAATACTAGTGTAATATAAGAAGGAGCACAAAAGCCCGAGTATCTGGTGTTTGCAGCCCGCCATCGCCAGCCAATTCAGAGGTATCATCGTTTCCACATGAATGGAGCCTACTTCCACTCCTTATAGATCCAAGACTTAGTGGATCTCGTTTAACTTTCTATTGGATTCTATTGTTGGCTTTTATCATGTTATTATAAGTTTAAAATTAGTTTATGAAAAGGCAGATAATAAGTTGGCGTGTTTGTAAAATGGACGATGTTTCTGTGGTCAAATGAAGAGTATAATAGAGAATATAATACAAAATTTCTAAGAATTTAAATATGATTAAGTGGAACATTTAGACGACGTTTTTGCATGCACTTTACTACGCTGGTAATAAAGTACATGCAAAAACGTCTTCTGGCATACCAATTGCCAAACATTGACCATGTCGGTAAACCAGTTATTAAGCGTATACGCATTCCATACAAAGCATAAATCGTGAAAACATATTTTATTACTGCCCACCCAGCACTATTTAATAAGCCATATGACTTAATAAGATTTCGGATAGTATTCTGCAATAGGTTTAGAAGAAGAGAAGAAGAAATATGTTTTCATTTTACAACCCGTGAACTGTTTACGGAACAATAAAATACACTTAAATGTTGCTTCTAACTTAAATACGCTTACCGACTGTTGTTTTATTTGATTCCTTATATAGCGATGTTTGAAACAAGACAGAAATACTTGGTCACTTACCTGAAACAAAACAATTTTCATTAATTTTTAACCTATTAAATACAAATATAGCAGACACAAAAATTTTAAACAATAATAAAACCCAAGTATCTCACAGCAGAACACTGTCTTGAAACAACAAACAATCGTAGCTTCCAAACAAACCTTACTTATAATTACCATACAAAACAGGGAGAACAATCTACCCGCATAAACAGACGAAACTACCCACATGTAATATTCACACGCGTACACAAAAATAGTACGTTTGTGTATACGAAAATACTCGTTTGGTTAAACAAATAAACTGGTTGCATCATTGTTATTCACACTCCTGGTGCCGCCGGGGCTACCATTAAAAACAAGTTACCACTACACAGCCCGCTGCAAAGTGTTGGAAAAACTTTTAATACTATTTATGAAATTCAGTATTTTCTAGAGTTCGACATGTGCAAGCTTTCAAGTATATTGCAAAGCAATTTGCGTTTATTTTCTAATCCAATGAAGTGTTGTTAAAAATGACAAAGTGATAAATGTTTCATTGAATTATGGACCGAAAAGATAGAATAATGGAAAATACACAAAAAAAACTGCTGCCGTAAAAATAGACGTAATAAAAACCATCAATAACTGTAAAAACTGAGTACAAAAAATACTAGGTTATATTTCACTTTTATGTATGTGAAACATGGAATGTGCGTATATAAACCCGCATATATGTATCGTCACGGTTGTGCGCCCCGAGCGTTTCAGGCTTAAAATTTCAAGCGATACCTAGTGCCAACTTATACGAGCCTTAATGCTACCTACTTTAAGTTCCAGACAGCGTAATCCACTTTCAACAATAAGACGTCACTGTGTAGCTAAAAATAACAATGACAAGTAGGTAATAGCGTACATGTTCTGCGACTTCGTGCTTAAAAGATACCTGAATAAGATCACAAACTTGAGTCAATGGGAGGAATGAGTCGCAAACCTTCACCATAACTCTATCTACATCACGGCTGGAGTTGAACGTGTGCTTAAAATTTCAACTGTGACGAAATTGACACTCAGAAATTCACATCACGTAAGTTTTACTGTCCACCGGCGCTTCTGGGACTTGTAATTCAAATCAACCTAAGTGCCGGGGACCATGTAGTAGTACGAAATAGAAAATTTCCGAACCTCCTGGGCCCCGTTGGTGAACGAGACCGGAGAATCGAACGAGATATTGCAATGAAATGCAGTGCAATAATAAAATCGTCCGAAAGTAATATATTTGATAGCGCCTTACGTGGGACTCACAACAACATATCTACGGGCGCCGTTGTTGATTAAATTTGAATTGGACGTACAAACTTTTAGAAGCTCGCTTTTTAGGGTTCCGTTGCCAAATGGCAAAAAACGGAACCCTTATAGATTCGTCATGTCTGTCTGTCCATCTGTCTGTCTGTCTGTCTGTCTGTCTGTCCATCCGTATGTCACAGCCACTTTTCTCCGTAACTGTAAGAGCTACGCTGTTGAAACTTGGTAAGTAGATGTATTCTGTGAACCGCATCAAGATTTTTACACTAAAATAGAAAAAAAACAATAAATTTTGGGGTTCCCCATACATAGAACTGAAACTCAAAATTTTGTTTTTCTTCAAACCCATACTTGTTGGATATCTATGAATAGGTCTTCAAAAATGGTATTGAGGTTTCTAATATCATTTTTTTCTAAACTGAATAGTTTGTGCGAGAGACGCTTCCAAAGTGGTAAAATGCGTCCCCCCCCCCCCCGTAACTTTTAAAATAAGAGAATGATAACTCTTAAAAATATATATGATGTAAATTACCATATAAACTACCACCGAAAATTGGTTTGAACGAGATCGAGCAAGTAGTTTTTTTTTTAAACTTCATAAATCGTAAACCGCAATTTACCGTTTATTTCATCTGAAATATAAAAATAAAAAAAACATTTATTTTCATAACCATAAACCTTATGCATAAACCGAGAATACCTACAGGTTTGTACGGAACCCTCGGTGCGCGAGTCCGATCCTCGCACTTGGCCGGTTTTTTAAATCCGAAATGTAAATAAAATTATTTGAAATCTTAAGAAATATTTTTTTATTTTTTGTTACTTGAAAAGCACTTTTTGCTTGCTTTTATTAATCACTACATCAAAATCAAACACGATTCAGTGGTCCTTGAAATATAATTAGGTGCTAAGTAAACTTTCGAGTCACTGCCACCAAGGTGTCACCTTACAAAATAAAGTATTTCTATATATTAACTAGCTTCTGCCCGCGACTTCGTCCGCGTCAAATTTTTGCTCCCCTTACCCTTCCCGTCGCATCGATTTGCCTGCTAGTTTTCGTCCATTTTCGCTCCTTGAGTTATAGTGAGTCAACCTTAAAAGATAGACATATGCTCTTGGGACTTTTTTTTTGAACTTTTTAAAAATAACAATCCCGTCATACATGATTTTTGCGTTACTTTAACCGTTTACGCAGCGCACGCAACGGAAACTCTCAGAAGGAATAAATTTTCCCCGTTTTTGCAACATTTTTCATTACTGTTCCGCTCCTCTGAGGTGTAGCGTGATGTTATATAGCCTATAGCCTCCCTCGATAAATAGGCTACCTAACACAAAAAGAATTTTTCAATTCGGACCGGATTCGATTCGGAGATTAGCGCGTTCAATCAAACAAACAAACTCTTCAGCTTTATAATATTAGTATAGATAATTAGTTGACCCAGCGAACTTCGTATCGCCTCAGATTCAATAAATGTTGTTATAAACGTACCAAGTTTGACAACCTGGTACGCGGTGGTGATCTGGTAAGCGTTTTCTAGCTGACACTCATATGTTAGGTTAGCTCCTACCCAGTTATGATGACCTGGTACTTCGAAGGCATAAAGCGTTTTCTAGCTGACACTCCTTTGTTTGGTAAGCTCCTGTCAAGTTATGATAACCTGGTACTTCGAAGGCAACGTTTTTGTCATAGTACCACGTTTTATAGTGACTTGTATTCTCTTTGACGTTTTATGTGACGTCTCACGGGAACGCGGTCGTAAAAAGGGGAAAAAAAAAAAAAAAAAAAAACGGGATAAAAAGTATCCTATGTCCTTCTCCTGGCTCTAAACTACCTCCCTGCCAATTTTCAGCTAAATCGGTTCAGCCGTTCTTGAGTTATAAGTGAAGTAACTAACACGACTTTCTTTTATATATATAGATACGTGAAGCGAAAACTTTGGATTCCTTTTTACGAAAATTGGGCGGACGGAGGAATATGAAATTTCGCACACTTATAGTTTATACAGAGAAGAAGTGACGAATGCTAATTTTTTTTTTTTAATTATTTGTAAAAATACATTATTTTCAATAAATAACACGTTACACACACTACTGTTCATTACCGTGTATCTAATACACACATGCATAGATATTCTTTTGTTTATGGTCCAAATCTGTCTTTATTACTTTGTGCAGTGTTACCAACACCCAGAAATATTTACCCCTAAAGCTTAAGTTAAAAATCCCTAAAATTGCCACAATTACTAAAAAAATCCGCTAAAAAATTATAATGAAAATAACCAACGAATGTTCAGTAATCATAGACCGGCACACAGTAGTAATATTTGTCTATATTTATTACGCGACATTTGTTAATCATTCACTCTGCATTCTTAGTATCGAGGAACCGTACTAGAAGTCGCTAATACTTTTATTGTAATAAAAAACACAATGAAAAATGTAAGATGGCAAAAAATCCCTAAGAATACCCCTAAAAATGGAACGCTCCTAAAAATTTCAATCCTCTTATTTACCCCCTAAATTTGGGAAAACCCCTAAGTTGGTAAGCCTGATTTTGTGTCAATAGTCTTACTAAATGTCAAGTATAACCACAGGTAATAAATTAATTTTATAGTTATAACCTATTTCATTTTTAAAATCTATGATCATATCGAGAATATTTGTCTTTAATATTATTTGTATTAGCGACAATAGGAGTTTAGTTTAGATTTTTATGAAATATTTTTTGTGGTTTTATGGGGAGTGTCAAGTATGGCATTAGTAAGTTTCCCATACAAAACTTAGTGTCGTGTGCAAACTGTAGAGGTTGTATGCCTCACGATTGTACAGGCTGATCATAGATTGTATAGGCTGGTTATAATTATGACATTTGGAACCGTCATAATTAATTAAAAATAATAGGGAAAATTCTATAAAAACAGAACAAATTTCTGTGATAATTCATTCCATATTGTTCCATATCCAGCAGTTAAGAATTATTAAGGAAATAAAGAAGAGAGTCCTGAAGAAGTATTCTTTACTCATTACACCTACGTCCTGGTCCTGGCCATCACAATCCCGCCAGCGAACCCTCTCCACAGTAGTACAGCGTCAACAATTTGTCTATAGTGTTACTGAATGTCAAATATAACCATATTATTTTTTGTATTTATTATTATCTATATTTTTTCATTTAATAATGTATTTCTATTCAAATGAAGTACGGTCGAATTTCGACCAATGGGCGATCACTAGTAAAGTATTATTGCTACACTAACTTGGTTTGTCATCTTTGACACTGAAATATTTCAAACGGCTCTTTCATTCATTCAAAACAAGTCGAAACATGGAAAGCAATAACCATTTATTTTGGCGCCCAACGTGGGGCCCAGCGCAAATGAAACTGCTCCATACAAACGTTACGTATACCTGAGTAGAGATAACGCGACGCCCCTGAATATGTAAATGCGTGTATTGTGCCTACTGTGGGCGCCTACTTGAAATGATTACTAGCATAAAATCTGTTATTGTTGCGCGTATTTGGTCTGAATTATGTTGGATGAAGTTAATTGAAGTTTGGAACGATAGTGATGATTAATTAAAACTTTTGTTGTTACAGTTTAGTTATTCATTAGCAAATTATATAGCAAGCCTGGTACATCTAGATAATTTGCCAACTTCTGCTGACATACTGGCTGGAAACTACGTTTAGTTTTTTTTTTTTTTTTTTAATTTGATACTGAATTAAAAAAATAATGGAAGAAAGCGATCAATCAAAAAGTTCATTTTGGATAATGCCTAAAACGTTTTATCCAACCCGTCACTCTACAATTTAATTGCCTTTAAAGCTTAACTCAAATATGGCGTTCACTAAAAGCACGATTATAGCATTCGCCGCGAATTGTGAGAGAAAATTAAAGAGCTTTCTATTAAAATAATGAGAACATAAACTAACACGTTTATGAAAACAAAATACTTGGTTTTAACCACGTTTGTACACCATAATGAGCATTTAAACACGGGTTAAGGGACTCATTCGTTTACAGAATTAATTAAGTAAATTATGAAGCAAAATTAATACGCCCACTTGTGAGAATATGTGTGTGTTAATAAGATTGGAATACAGCTAGGTAATAAGGAGCCGTAGGGCAGTAAATATCTTATAAGAACACGGAAATAACAACGGGAAATAAAAAATCTAACTTTCAAAACAGTGAAATATTTAAAAGCTTCAGATTGAAACACAACTGGTCAACGTTGTGTCATAATATATTAACGTACACAACATATTGAAAAACACATGAGGTAAAGTTAGATTGTACTGTGAGCATAAAGCTCGCATGTACCAAGAAAGATAAATATGTGCTCAAATGATTTTCGTAAGCCTATGTCTGTTTAGGACGACACACAAAGGGGATAGTACCAGCTACTCAGCAAATAACGCTCCTCCATAAAATTATAAGCCATAAAAAGTTTCGCAACACATAATTTATCAATACATTTGTCAAGCAAACTAATTCTACTATTACTAGACTCACAAAACGTTTTATAGTGCTACATAAATGAGATGCCCATTATACAATTTCGTGTTACGAAATTGGAGACCTAGATTCGTGATCCGTGTAACAATATGCATAAATGTAAGTAGCTAGATCAGTTTGATCGACGTTCGTCGCATCACAATGACGTAGGTATAGTAGGTATGTAAATGAAACTGGGTCATTTCGGAAAATGTGCCACTTATCTAATAAAATTAATAAGGATTCGCACTGTAATCTGATTGATCTGGCGAAAGACTTAGTTGAAGCAGCACAAGAAGATAGAATATAGGGCTAGTGATATTTTAAAAGCTGTCTAACTGATCATTATGGATGACCATACGTAAGTCAAAAGAGAAGTTTATATCAGGTACCAGAAGTTAAGCCAAACTTTCTGCACTCCTTGTGGGGCGTAATCGGTTACAAGAAATATGACGACCGTGTGCCACCCCCCAGAATACTGGCAAAGTTAAGCAACTCGACAGGATCCGTGAGAGTCAAAATGGCGGGTGTACCATAGCGAATCAAATTATACCAATTACCAAAAAAATGTACCTAAAACGTACTATTTCGTACCTAGCTCTAAAAAATCTGTACCTCCTTCAGAACGAAATTATTTCGAAATTAAAGTACACCCGCCATATTGACATCAAGATGGCGGGTGTTCTATAATATTTTATTATTTATCTATTACCCATAAAATATAATTACACCATAAAATTGTACCTAAAAAGTACCTCAAGTAAAAAGAAACACACACTTGATCAGTGGGATAGTTCTTGAGAAATAAAACATGGCGGGTATTCCATAGCGAATTAAACTATACCAATTACCAAACAAATGTAACTAAGAAGTAATTTCGTACCTAGCTCCAAAAAATCTGTACCACCATCAGAACAAAATTATTTCGGAATCAAGGTACACCCGCCATATTGATATCAAGATGGCGGGTGTTCTATAATATTTTATCGTTTAACTATTACTCATAAAATAGAATTGCACCAAAAAATTGTACCCAAAAAGTACCACAAGTAAAAAGAAACACACTTGATCAGTGGGATACTTCCTGAGAAATAAAACAACCGTGTCTCGTTTACTTATGTTTATTATTATTATCCATACATCTATACATACAAATAAATAAAATTGGAGTGTCTGTTTGTAATATTAAGATCCCATCAAAAACATAAATGTGAAATGAGAGCCAAGTTCAATATTATGATATATGCCTTAGTTGTTGACTTAAACGACAAAAGAAGTGAGATCTAAATGGGTGCCAAGTTCAATGGTCAGTCCTGAAGTTTATTTATAACTACATAAAATATCATTTCTTCTTACAACTTAGGATAATATAATGTAGCCTAAGGTCTGACTTGGCTAGTTTTCATATACGAATTATATTATAGCCTTCACAAGTTTTAAACCTGGTACTTGTTGGTTCTTATTTTATTATTCCGAAAATTTGGCTTGCTGGTAGAAACTAGCCATCGAACATAATAATTCGTATATGAGAACTAGCCAAGTTAGACCTTAGTCTACATTATATTATCCTAAGTTATAAGAAGAAATGATATTTTATGTAGTTATAAATAAATTTCAGGACTGACCATTGAACTTGGCACCCATTAGGTCTCACTTCTTTTGTCGTTGAAGTCAACAACTAAGGCATATATCATAATATTGAACTTGGCTCTAATTTCATATTTATGTTTTTGATGGGATATCATTACTTTTTGTACATAAATTATTAGTTGGTACCTATTTATAGCAAATTTATATCAAAATTAATACCAAATGGTTTTTGTTATAAGAGTTCCTAATAGAATCAATTAAGTGAAAAATTATAATAAAATGATAAAAATTTACCAGTTTCTGATTTATTCCTTTATATTCACCTAATTACCTATCTGCTTGCCAAATTTGAACTTTCTAGGTCATCTGGAACTGGGTTATAGTTTTGATCTATAGGTCAGTCAGTGATAAAAATGACAATTTTTGGACGTTAATATCTAAATTACCGTTTGAGATGTGTTTATGAAATTTGGAGCACGTATGTATCTTGCAAGTTTTACTATATGAGCCAAATTTGATACGTTTATATGAAATAGTTATTGAGTTATGAGGGGGTCAAAAGTGGCTCCAAATGGTTCGTGTAATATTACACACGGTGCTCTTCGCCAGTTCTGTTACTTGAACTTGGCTTGACACGCTACCGCGTGTCTAGATAACCACTGTTTACTAAGTGTATATGGATGTATACACGGTACATATACCAAAACAACATATTTTTCAATTTTTGTCTGTCTGTCTGTTTGTTCCGGCTAATCTATGAAATGGCTGGACCGATTTTGATGGGAATTTTATTGGCAGGTAGCTGATGTAATAAGGAGTAACTTAGACTACTTTAATTTTTGGAAAAAATATTTTATTATAGAAAAAAACCTGCGTTAATTTCCGACATCCACGCGGGCGAAGCCGCGGGCTAAGCAGAAAAAGCTAGTGATTAATAATATTGATCTAGGTAGATACATGGTGTAAAAAGACACGTCACATAGCCGTCAACTACGCATACTGTACATCTTACAAAGTAGCTTGGCGCAAAAATTATTGCCGGCAAACGACTTTTTCTTTAGGTATGAAAAAAAAACGCAAAGACGATTTGTTATTTCGCGCAATGTACTGTGAACCCAGTTAAACATCGCCCTTTCTTTTTGGGTGGGAAATCATCAAATGACGTCTCCCGCTCTTGGGTGAAGTGGAAGGGCGTGTCAGGCTTTTACTGACTAAAACCCACCCGTGTTCCTTCAGTTGCCCATATGCCAGGGCCACGGTAACTCTCTCGAATGAATCTCGCGACCCTGGCAGGCACCGATCCTAGCAGACCCCTTCAGTATTGATGACATCTCTTTGAGGCGCGCGTGGAACATTACGCGCGCCTCAAAGAGCTGGCGCATACTCTCCGACAGCGCCTCAGTCCTCCAATCCCTAGCCAATTGATACATAAACTCGAGCCTTACACTAGAATCTCACAACGCATTAGACCGGGTAACAGTTTCTAATCGCAACAAAGTGACACTGCAATGGATAAAAGGACACAGTGGATCACTAGGCAATGACGCTGCTGACGAACTGGCCAAAAAGGCATCCAACGCGTCAGTTTGCGGCCCCGAGCCCATCGTACCCACCCCCTTCAACCAGTTACGCAGGTGGCTGCAGGAATTTACCCACACACAAGCGGAGAGCTGGTGGACCTCGGCACCAGGCTGCAGGCAGTCCAGGGAAGCTATGCCATCCTCGGATGGCAAGCTAACTAGACGTCTGCTACGTCTGGACAGGGATGATCTGCGTCTGATGACGGGCACCATCACAGGACACTGCCCGCTAAACAAACACTTTTACACAATAAGCATAACGGACAGCCCCCTGTGCAGGGCCTGCATGGAGGCTGAAGAAACCGTTGCGCATGTACTCTTCGAATGTACAGGCATCACCCAGATTAGGACAGATACCTTCGGGACACCCAAATCTTACACAGACGTTCTCAGCAGACCAGGAGACATAACCAGCTTCTGGAGGGAGGTGGGCTGGTTGGAGTAAACACCGACGGCCGCCATGGCCCACGCACAATGGTCCACACAAAGGACTAAATGCGGAAACCAAACTCCCATAACATAGAACATAGAAGTAAAAGAGACACGGTTGTTTTATTTCTCAGGAAGTATCCCACTGATCAAGTGTGTGTTTCTTTTTGCTTGTGGTACTTTTTGCGTACAATGTTTTGGTGCAATTCTATTTTATGAGTAATAGTTAAACGATAAAATATTATAGAACACCCGCCATCTTGATATCAATATGGCGGGTGTACCTTGATTCCGAAATAATTTTGTTCTGATGGTGGTACAGATTTTTTGGAGCTAGGTACGAAATTACTTCTTAGTTACATTTGTTTGGTAATTGGTATAGTTTAATTCGCTATGGAATACCCGCCATGTTTTATTTCTCAAGAACTATCCCACTGATCAAGTGTGTGTTTCTTTTTACTTGAGGTACTTTTTAGGTACAATTTTATGGTGTAATTATATTTTATGGGTAATAGATAAATAATAAAATATTATAGAACACCCGCCATCTTGATGTCAATATGGCGGGTGTACTTTAATTTCGAAATAATTTCGTTCTGAAGGAGGTACAGATTTTTTAGAGCTAGGTACAAAATAGTACGTTTTAGGTACATTTTTTTGGTAATTGGTATAATTTGATTCGCTATGGTACACCCGCCATTTTGACTCTCACCAGGATCCAAACACTTAGAGCCACTTACCGTGATTGACGTAGATGTTAAGCAAGATGATGCATATCATTGTAAAATAAGCTATGTGTACCATTAAGCGATTACCATTAAATTTTCCGGTTAACGATATTCTACGCAAACAACCATTTCATCAATTAGCTAGTCTTTCTTCCTGCAGACAAGACTTGATAGTCCATAGCTCTCTCGGAGAATAATAGAGCCTAGGCAGCCCGGTCTTAACAATCTCTCCCATACAACTCCCACTGTTTGAGGAGAAACATTTGCGTATAAATCCCAGGTGGGAGAACACGACAGGACAACGGTGTACAATAAACGTGTCCCGAAGGACGTACACTTTGATCTGGGTACCGGGATTGTGTGACTGGTAGCTACGGAAGCTGGACATTTCACATTCAAATCTATTACTCATGCAAAGATATATGGAGATTCGGAAAAGGAACATACCTGTTGCAGCAGAACAAAGAGGGTATTGCGAGAACTCGTGAAAAATGCATCGTCAACTATGCTAAATAGCAAGGAACACGTATGCCAACATCAGTTTAAAATGCGACACAGAATTTTAAAATGCTTTTACTGTTCGTGGAAGCTTAGTACAGAGTGAATGCATTTGAGTCGTAACTCATGTCGGACATGACGTGTGACGGTAGCTATCAATGTTTCCACATCATTACCCGCGTTTGGTGCCTATTGGTGACCTATAGACTATGTACCTTGGTCATTTGATGCTGGACTCAATTCAGGAAGAAATCCTTTATGACAGGGGTGTAAGCTCAGTTTATCAAAAGGACCCGAAATAAACTATCGTGATCAAAATATAAATGATTGCCAGTTCATCTCCGCCTCCCCTGGGATCGCGGACGTGACTTAGATATGTGATACTTTTACATCTCAAAGAGGTACGTTCTCTCATTTTATCTGTATGTTCGTATATTTAGAGCTCACTTCACGTTTAAGTAACGTATTTATTACCCGCGGCTCTCGTATATGATAATAAATATCCGTAATTTGCAATTGAAATAAATTCGCTTTACCGTGTGAGCAATTTGTTGGTGCAGCGCGGCATTGCCCGCGCCTTGTCGACTGACCGCTGCTCGCTGTACCACTGAATAAGTAATGAAAAAAGGGGCATTATCATCTACCTAGTCTTTTCCCAACTATGTTGGGATCGGCTTCCAGTCAAACCAGTTAAACACTGGTATATTTTATGGGGTGACTGCCTATGAAACCTACTCAACCCAGTTAATGGGTATTACGATACCCCTTTTTAAGACTAGTAGCAGGAGTTTTGAAGTTCTAAGTACTGTCAAAGATCCACGAATGAGCGCTTGCTATCTGAGGCTCGAAGTGATCTTGGTATGTGAAGATAGTCGCCTGTCCTGCCTGTACCAATCTGCTACAGTAGTTGCAGCGTTTACGTAAACTAAATATCTGTATTAAGTGAACCGTCTGAATTTGATAGTACTGCTGTGCCGACGAGCCACTGAGACGTAATATTGCCGCATTAGCTTCACATGGCGTTAGCGGGTGATATATCTGCACTATATTGTTCATTAGAAAGTCGTAGTTGCCGCATACTGTACCCCGACGCCGGCTACTAACCGTTGCGTGTCTAACTATTCAGTCCGCTCCATAAAATACAATTTCTCTATTACAGCTAGCATAAATAAGAAAGCTAAAAGAAAGCCAAGAGCAAGCTTGTATCGTAAAATCAATTATAACTTCCTAGTCAATATTTGACCAAGAAAGTAAGCCTTGTGTATAAATATTTAAAGCTCAATCTGTATCCTGAAATTTGATCCATTTTTGTCGATATTAGCGCAGCATTTTCCCGGCAGCCCACTCGCGGCTCATAATTGGTAGTTTTCGTTTATTTCTACGACGTCGATTCAGCTTTTCGATTAGGTCTAGTATTCATTAGCTATAATATTCGTTCGACAAATAGTCGTGCGGATATTATAGCTAATAACAATACATAAACGTATTACGATACGACTGATTGTGCGCCGTAAATGTGAAAAAGAAAATATGAGAGGGATTTGTTGTTATGTTACAACACTATTTTATTAGGGTAATGATTACAGAGCTAGGAAGCCAGTAAGTAGTAACAGTAATTCTTTTGCTACTAGACAGATATTTTGGAATCGCAACCTCTACAGCAAACAGGATAAGTCGTCCTAGTATGATGTTAGCTTACGCTAGAAAGACCGCGGTCGCAGCATTCTCAGAGCAATTAATTATAACAGCAGTGTGTACCGATATTTCTTAAATAAGTGCACATTTTCTCCCATTTACTGCTAACTATCTATAAATGTTGACTCTGCGGCAATGTGGTCCGACTTATTAGTGTGGCCGCCCTTTATGTTCGATACTTTCTATACTCAATTTGTGGTACAGCCAATTATTTATGTTTACTTTTTTGCAAACGTTTTCGGCAATGAGTGAAAAAGTATTGATAGAAGTCTATACATAGCTAACGTTATGAAATGGTAATACTCGTTGGATTTCCGTAAAAATATATACAAATATTTTTTTTATTTTTTATTATTATCATCTTGCGATCGGCCTGATATGCCATTAACAGATTTGTTGCAGGTGTATTGACAGGTGAGAACTGTTCCTCCAGCGAAGAAGCTGTCTCTTATTAAATTGGGTTTTTTTTTCCTTTCTTTTTACTGAATAAGGTCCCATATGTGTTGCCGTTTGAGCCTTCTGACGTTGATGGGTTCACATAACGCTGTTGCTAGGTTGTTAGTATGAGCTTTAATACGGTCTTTGTATGCTTTTACTCTGTGTTCGGCTTCCTCCTTAACGGTTTTCGTTTCTGTGTACTCGTGCAATTCACTGGTTCTGATAAAAAGGGGTGCATCACTTATTATTTTGAGGGCTTTATTCTGATATACAAATATATGGGTGATCTATTTTGTCTCCTATTTTGGTCAGCAAAATATGACTCTATATTACAACTACATATAGTAGTGAAAATTAACAGTACAGTCACGAGCTTTAATTTGGGACCCATTTCCGTTAAATGTTGTTAGAACAATCATAATGCAATAAGGTCGAAACTTTGAAACTTTGCTTTAAGGTTGAAATGTTGAATGTCAAGTTAAGACATAAAATGTCTTATCTAATCGACCTATGAAATGATAACCTCGTTGTAAAAAGCTATCATTACGATTTTCTAATTACGAACATGTGTCGTGTCAGTGTCATTTAAGAAAATAGTTTAATGTGATATTTTCACAAAATATAATTTACCAATTAATAAAATGCTTGCGGCTAATCGTGACCAAATAAGGCTTCAAATTATTGATTTGCACGAACAAGGAGTAGGCATTCACGAGATATCGCGACGAATAAATGTGACAAGAAACACAGTTCGCCGCTGGGTTCGACGCCACGGGAACGAGGAAAATATTATTGACTTACGACGAAACAACCATCACCCGCAAGTTATAACACAAGAGCAGAGCCGCTTGATGCAAAGGCAATACCTGATGAATGGATTTACGCCAACGAGGCATGTTGCGGAAGCGTTTGAAGTCCACCCTTCAACAGTTAGAAGGCATCTTAAAGCTATGGGACTGCATCACAGGCGGCCTGCAAAAAAAATTGCGTTGACGGATGCCCATAAAGCTGCTCGACTTATTTTCGCACGTCCGCGTCAGTATCTAAATTTTGATTGGACGACGACGGCTTTCATCGATGAAAAGACTTTTCAATCTTCCCAAACGGGCAGACTACATTTGTGGCGAATTGACAGGACGCGATACACGGAAGACCACGTCATAGCTAACAACGCGTCTGGTCGCATTACAGTTAACATGTCTGGCTGGATTAGTTCAGCCGGCATTGGAGAACTAATAAATTTACCACCCAGGGCCACTGCTCAAGATTATGTCGATTTATTAGACGAGAGTGTCCTTCCAACATTGCAACTATATTATCCACAAGAAGATGTTGCTCCAATAAACTTTGTTCAAGATAACGCAACAATTCATACGGCAAGAATTGTTAGAACTTGGTTCGACAATAATAGAGCAAATTTAAATCGTATTCCGTGGCCTGCAAAGTGTGCCGATTTAAATCCTATAGAAAATTTATGGGGCTTAATGGTTCAAAAATGGTCAAATAGAAACGAAAGAACTAGAGAAGCACTTATGGATCACTGCCTCACAGTCTGGGAAAGTTTAAGGGGTACTGACATATGTGACAAATTGATTGGATCCATGCGTAACCGGCTCCAGGTTGTGATTGACAATGAAGGTGGATATACGCGGTTTTGAATATTTATGATAAAAAAATTACTGGAGAGATTTAATTTAGTCGTAGCCTTCGGTGATAAGTGTTTATTTTGTGCACCGCTAACCATGCTTTCTATATAATTGTGTTAAGATTGAGGTTTGTGTCATAAATGTCTTAATAAATATAAAGAATAAAAAACTTTGTTTTTCTAAAGATTTTATTAATCAATATTTTAGCTGAAATCTTCTAAGCCCCCATAATCATAAACGGCCTTTAAACCTATTTTATTTTAAATATGTTGTTTTGGTCCGTCACTTTGATATTTATGTTTGAGAAAGAGAAAACTTTTTAACTAATATAGGTTTGAAGAAAAAGCGGGTTAGTTGACTAGCTATCATATATTGACAATATAATTTTGTTCTTTTTTATTTGTTTCTTTTTTCTTATGGGACCACAGGACCAAAAAGTAATTATTACTCGGAAATCGGTAATGATCGTTTGCCCTCGCTCCAGTTGACGTTAGCCCCTAGAAACGTAAAGTTGTCGATGGTAAACATTATGAAGTTTATTGTTTGTGCAGTGACAGCGTTAACATAATAGCTCTAAATGGCGAAAGTTTGCTACACGATATTCAACCTTAGGTGGGTCCCAAATTAAAGCTCGTGACTGTACAATAGGGCCGTATGAAACTCATATCAGGACAATATTCAGACCAATCGATGAGGCACATTTCCAGAAACACATTTCACCAATACATTCACTACGGCTTTAATGAGCGCGTTTTAATTAATCGTCTGTACTATACCGGCAATCGATTGTGAACATGCAGCCCAACAACAGCGATTGAGTTACGAATGCAATCATGTAAGCAATTAGCGGACTATTAACTGGTTTAGGTACGTTTGTTTTTGGTGTAGGCTGTGGTGTAATCATAGAATGTGTGAATCAAATATGTGTGAGCACTATGGACCTACTATAAAACTACAGTTTTCGTGCTTACTCAAATATCTCGTTGGTGGTGTGTTTTGGATCACTAAGTTCCTTTAAAATGTTTGAGCTGAATGGTGCTGGTCCATACATCATGTTCGTGAACGGACGCCGTCAGTAAGGACTGGTCATCTGTTAGCTGCCACTTTTTATTTTTATTTCTAAAGTATTATTCTTTCTTGGTTTTTTTTTTGTGCGTTACGTTTTCTCCGCCATATTATTCATAAGGAAAAAAACTTTGCCAAAAAAAATTGTCGGAATTAGTCAAAATCGAAGGGCACAAACCAAACATTTGTCAAAGTAGAAATAAAAGAAGTTATAGGGGGGAAGGGTTTTAATTTGGCCGCATGAACGTAACGTGGAGGATTGCGCGGCCATGGAGATCTCAGCAACTCTTTGAGTTATTGGGATCTAATTACTTTTGTCAATTGAAGACTGAATTTAACGCTCTAGATAAATATTTGATGAAACATTTACCATATCAGACACTAAGCATCAATGATCATCATGGCCTTCACATGATCTGATTAAATTTTTTAAAGTAACTGTGTCCTCAAGTTTGTTTCGGCCTTTGTTCTCAGAGTAGTCAGTTTGGGGCTGTCTCCACGAGCGAGAGAATCGCGGCGATAATATCGTCATGCCACGTATTTCTATACACTCTCTATGAACGCGTCTCCACACGGCGATGTTATCGCGGCGATGCGACGAGTGGCAATGTGCGCGCGTAACGTCGTCGTATCGCCGCGGTATCGTCGCTACTGAGGCGCGCACGCCGCGCGCTCGCCGCAGAGCGTGGCGCTCTCGCAGCGAGCGCGCGGCGGGCGCGCTGTAATGTAATTTATTGACTGAGACACTACTTATTTCGCTCTCGTGTGGCACCTAACTGAACTCTTTCAACAAAACTATTGCACAACGCCTCGTCGCGGAAACACGGCGATTCCGTTACGAGTCGTCGCGGGCACGCGGCGATTCCGTTACCAGTCGCGACGATACGCTGGCGGAATAATCGCTCGTTCGTGGAGACGACCCGACGATAGAAGCGCGGATCCGTCGCGATTCTCTCGCTCGTGGAGACAGCCCCTTAGGTAACACCGACGTCATCTACTTTTAAAAATATGATTGACGTTTAGAAGTTTTTCTACAAACCTACGTACAGATTTTTTTTTTAATTTTTACCTAGTAAATGACGTGGACGACCCTAACTTATTCGTAGAACAACAAGCCTATTAAATGAAAGCCCAAGGGCTTAGCCTTCGCAATTCATAAATCCCATCAGAGTATTCCCAAATGATAAGTAGGTAACATGCAAACCATTATTTGAAGTCACGTCTTGCCCGAAATAGAATGGATTGAAGCCTGCGTGATTACCCTGACAGTAATCGTGGCTCGGTTTTATTTTATGATACGAAAAATATCCGAAAATAGACACGACTTTCACGAACTCGTAAAGACAGAGCGGCAGGGACATCGACACGCAACTTGTAACCATGAATTCAGGACATGATTCTTGATCCTAGAGTAGAAATTTATCTCGGTTATGAAATAAAAATATGTTGTTTCATTGGAAAGTGTAATACTTATTCAGTCAAAATGAATGGAACAGTTTCTTTTTTTTTTACATTTCCGACAACTATGCTGGGCGTCTAGATTCATGTGAATTCATGCTAACGGATTGCGAGTCGATGTCCCTGCCGCCCTGTATTTACTAGTTCGTAAAATTCGTGTCTATTTTCAGATATTTTTAGTATCCGGCGGATTGCTTTGTCAGTTTCATAAATTAATAAGTCGGGGTGCTTAAAATGTAATAACCCGGGTACAGTTATTTCTGCTGTTTAATAACTAAAGTTTTGCTAGCAAATTATCTTTGTATTAACATTCTACGCAACTAGACAGTGGCAATTATTGGTCTGCGAAAGACCTACAAACACGAAGTATATCGAAGAGATACTGCTGTAATGTGTCTACCGCACACGTGGTTTTATTGTGCCTACAATACTGTTTACTGCCCCAGTAAATCTAATGTACAGACATAAATAACAATACTTTATGAAACTTTGTTTATTGTATCAAATAAACATTTATTCCCGTCATAAAACCTATATTTGCTAATCCTTGGTAACACTCGTTAATTCTCTCTATCGCACTGTGCCACAGCGGCCATTTTTCCTTCCATTTGCATAACGGTTAACCTAACAATGATCGTGGTGACAGCCTCGCATAAATACGAATACATTATTAGGCACGTATCGTCCGGATCGGCCGGACAGTTCGGACAGCGGACACAGATCCCGGACGCCGGACACAGGCGCCCTCTTAATTTGCATTTTAATTTGCTAGCACGTCGTTAATAGAACCGTTTTTCCCCCGAAGGGAACAAAAACGGATATTTTGGGTCTAGCCAAGGCTTGACCCTCTGAGATTACACTTTGTATTTTGTCAATGAACGGCACGTTTTTACTAGCTCATTTCACAGTAAGGCGCCCTTTTTACGCGCGCCGCCTGTAGATACGAGGGCGGGACGTGCGCGGGAGGCGCGGTACGCTTGGCCGGCGAGCGCGGTGCGCGCGATCTTCAGTACCATCTCATTAAGGGCCGGCTAGGCCTTAAACCCGGGTCAAGCCTTGGCTAGACCCAAAATATCCGTTTTTGTTCCCTTCGGGGGAAAAACGGTTCTATTTTAGGTCTGAGCCTGCGGCTTGACCCTCTGAGACTTGTTTGGTTTCTGCCGGCCATAGAAGCGTACTGTGAAAATGAATACTAATTGAGTTACCTACTTTCCTAGGATGGTTACAATGGCTAAGAGAAATAAAAATATTATTCAAAGAAAAATCAGACTTCTTTATTTTCTTTGGTAACAAAATCTGGAAATTAGAACTATAGTAACTTTATGTTAACAACATTATGACTGATGAAACAAATAAACCTTATATTCTAATATAACTTTCTAGATAAAACACCAATCAACATTAATAGCTCACTTATTAGACTATTACTTATGTAATTAGGTTTCATAACATAATCAGACTCATATAATCGGACTCATATAATTAGACGTATATAATCAGACTCATATAATTAGACTCATTTAATCAGACTCATATAATCAGACTCATATAATTACAATAAAGGTTCAAAAGAACTATCTAAAGTGTTTGATTTTTGATTAGAACTAAAATCAACACGACTTATTTCTTTAAAATAATGCTTAAAGAAAGTGGCTTCACTTCGCCAGTTTCCTTTATTTAAGACCTCATCCAGCGGCAGCGAATTGAAATTTTTTGAAGCCACCGCTGAGCGTACGCTCCCTGGTGGCGCTTTAATGCCTGCGCTCTCGAAAGCTGTTTTTACCCATCCAGCAATAACACTACGAGAAGCAGCTTTCACTACACCTCTGGTTGTTATAAATAAATTTGTTAGATCGGAACGGGCTGCTCTACGCTTTTCGGATAAGGAAATAAGCTTGGACGTCCAAAAGGGGATATCTAAATTTTTTATCTGACCTGATTTAAGTTCCCAGCCTGATTGCCTGAAGCGTGTACAATCCGTCTTGGATCCAAACTTGGGCCAAAATATTATAGAGTCTTTCATCGATATCATATCCTCTGAGCTTATATGTAATAGCGTTAAGTCGTGGATACGACGTCCAGAACTCAATAGTAACAGCAAAGCAACAAATCTGGATAACTGGAAAAAACTATTTTCTTGAGGAGGGTTTTCTGAAAGCCACTTTATTAATACCGAAACATCCCATATACATTTCCTAGCGAGAGGTGGTTTTGCCAGTTCGATCCCTTTAATTATTCTTGAAACTAAAGGATGCGAGCCTAGATTATCTGTATTGGAAGGATTCGAGAAGGTACAAACAACCGACTTATGGACTTTAATAGTTCTGGGAGCTAGTTTCAGATCCGTATGCAAATAGCAGAGAAAAAGGGCTAAATTTATGGCCGATGGGTTAGAATGGCATACTGAATTCGAACAACACCAGCGCAGCCATCGATTCCAGGCTGATTTATACGCAAGCAGCGTCGACTTCCTCCATGAGCTTTCTAGTAAGGCTATATTACCTGACGTCCAATCCTTTACTAGACTGCTCCACCCCGAATTCTCCAAGCCTCCAATTTTAATTTGTTTACTTCGGGGGGAGGAGCCGCTGCGGTTAAATCTACCAGATGATGTTGAAGGTTGCGAATTTGGTATGGAGAGGCAATTGCCCTCCGCCGAAGGTCTACTCTCCAAAACGATTTCTCCCACTTGGGTGCTACGATTATGTACGTTCCTACTGCACTGTTTAAGTGCTGTAGCACTTGCGGCATTAATGCTGGTGGAGGGAACACCCAAGCTAGATTGAAATTCCAATCCCGACTGAAAGCGTTCGTAAAGACTGCTTTCTTGTCTTTCAAATCTTGGCTGACATATAGTGGAACCACAGCTGACGCCTCGGTCGCGAACAAGTCTATTTCCGGAGTGCCCCATCGCTGGAATATTTTTGTGGTGACAGAAGGAGACAGACTCCACTCTGCGATTTTCTTCTTGCGGGAGAGGCCGTCGGCCGTTAAGTTGTAACACCCCGGGATGAATTGTGGTTGGATAACTATATGCGCCCGATGACACAAGATCAATAGGCGTTTGGATAGTTTTAATAGACTTGCTGACTTGGTGCCGCCTTGTCTTCGTATATGGGAGATGACAGTTCGGTTGTCGGACTGGACTACAATGGTCCGACCTTTTAGCATTTCGATATGCGTCTTTATGGACTTGTAGACTGCATAGAGTTCTTTGAGGTTTATATGCCATAATCTTTGTGTTGCCTCCCAGGGGATTGAAATGGTCTTTCCGTTGAGATCCGATCCCCAACCCCAGTTGGATGCATCGGTTGACAGAAAGGCAGTCGGATTTTTCGCGAAGATTGGAGAGCGCTTGTGCACATTCGCTAGCCACCAGTCCACGTCGCGAAGAGCTGCCTTGGGGAGTATATGGGATCGATCTGGCTGAAGTAAGTTTAGCTTGTTCACAGCCCTCTGTATTAGTCGGCAATTCAAAAGTCCCAAGGGCACCACAAAAGCCGCGAACACTAGTAGACCTAGTAACGACTTTGCCCTTCTCCAACTCCAGTAACCAGTTTCTCTTGTCCGTAGTAGCGCTTCTGTTAGTTTTTTCACCTTTTTCGAACTGATGTACTTGACGTTCTTTTCGGTGTCCCATATAATTCCCAGGAACTCTAACTTGTGGGTTGGAACCAAGCTTGATTTTTGCCAATTTATTATCCAGCCCAACTCGGTTAAGATTTGTATGGTTAATTGAATGTGACTTTTTAATACACTCAATTCCTGGCATGCCAGTAAGAAATCGTCCAAGTAAACAATTATTCGAACTCCTTTTGACCTTAATAGACCGGCTACCCAGTTCGTTAGACGAGCGAATATTACCGGGGCCACAGAGAGACCGAATGGCAGTGCGGTCATCTCGTAGCACTGATTGTTGTATGATAGAGCAAGAAACCTTCTGTGAGATGGTTTTATGGGAACGTGTAGGTATGCACTTGATAAATCTATTTTTGCTAGGAAGTCGTTGCGTTGGAGAAAATTTGGTACTTTCTGATGATTTACGAGACGAAAAGGTTTCGGATTCATGAAGCGATTCAGTGGCTTCAAGTTGAGTACCGGTCTCTGACTGCCGTCTGACTTTGGAACTAGAAAGAGACGCGAGAGGAAAACTGATTTGTGACTGCATTTCTTTAACGCCCCCATTTGGAGTAGTTTCATTATTTCTTGATGCATAGCTTGGGATTTTTCGGTTTTTAGTCTTATTAAATTTTTCTTTGATGCCGACATAAGCGGAGGCTTTCGCTTGAAAGGGATTGCCACACCCGTTAAAATATTTTTGATATAATTTGGAGCGCCTCGATTCTCCCATTCTCTGATAAAATATTTCAGACGCCCCGCTAGATGATTTTTCTCGGCATAGTCAATAGGGTTTTGTCGTCGGCCTTCTAGGTGAAGCAGAGGGTTTTCCATGCCCTCCCCCCCCTGTTTTCCTATTGTTTGGTTTTGCCTCCAAGGGTTTTCTGAAACCTCTGTTGGCTGACGACAATGCAGATGAGGTTGACTGAAGTTTATTCCTCTTAAACTGCTGATGACGGTTGTTCTGAGAAGTGGAAGATTCTCTTTGACTCTTGGTTTTAGAGAAAGTTGCGCCTTTGGGAGCGGGAAAAAACTTATAAAAACCGCCATTCTGCTTAAATGTCTCGGATAAAGCATCCTCTTCAAAGAGATGGGTAGAAGAAGGAGGAACAGTATGCAGTATGGTCTGCATGAATTTCGAGGGCGGCTTATATACAGAACGTCTGAACTCTATAAGTTCAGCACGACGCCCGCACACATATTGAAGCATGTCGTCGCTCGACTTCTTAAAATCAGTTTCCGACCCAGTGATATGTCTCGCAATAGCTTCGTTCAGAGCTGTTGATTTCACTTCGTTTGCTATCTTCGACAAGGCTTCCCTTAATTGTTTCCAGTGCAGTAGAAGTCCATGTGTTACGGCACCCAAAGTTTGATCAAACTTAAGAACTTGATCGTAAGGTACCCAGTTCGGAGTCTTTCCAGTCAACTGGGGGTTCACCGATAAAGATGTAAACGCCGGAGTTGCCTGGAGTTTCTTGTTAACCTCGTTATATCGGAGGTTTGCCCAACTCTGCTTACCAAACCTTTGGCAAGATATGGCCTGCTCCAACAAATCGGCAGGAGCCGGCAAGACTTTTGGTTCGGCTTCTTTAACAGAAGGGGAGAAATCAAATAAATCTTCATTACCTCCTGGTAAGTCTAGAACCATATCAGGAGCACGGAACGTAGATAACGGCCTATTATCATTTTCTTTTTCTTCTTCGGGTTCGCTCAATGACAAGGAGTCTTCCAAATCCAAGTCATCGTCTTCGTATCTTCGCATATTACGATTTACAAGTGAGTTGTTGCAAGACGGTTGGTTACCCAGTAATTGATTTACCATATTTTGCAAGGATTTTGTCTGCTCTTTGAGAATTTCTATCTCTTTATTTGAATTTGTCTTCTTTGTTCTTTTATGAAAGTTATACTGTAAGGACTGAGACGATGGTCTTTTCCTCTTATTACCACCGGACATCAAATTTTCTGCCTCTTCTCTCGACACAAAACTGCCTTTTATGTCCTGAATGGCAGCCATGAAAATTTCTAAATTAGAAGCTGACCCATGTATTTTGAGGGCCAGTTGTTTCGGACTTATTATCAGAGCCCTGCAGAAAGCCCAGTCCAGAAGAGACAGCTTCAAATTCTTAAAAGCCTTTTCGGATATTGAGATTGTATTTAAATCAAAAGCTTTTATGATAGATATCGTTGGAATAGCATACCTCAGCTTATTCAATACTTGTGGGTCTATTTTTGAGCCAAACAGATCTTTCTTGCTATAATTAACAACATTCCAGTCACGCCATGAGTCCGGATAAATTTGATCAACAACCTCGATGAGACGATCCAAAATTTCTCGGTCCTCTAATGGTACCTCGACGTTAGCGAGCTCTCCCAAGGTTGTGAAAGCTTTAGATAGCGCCATTTTTCATCCTGCAAATAGGAGACATCACATAAATAATGTGAAAAGAGTGCCTGACGGAACAGCTCTTGAGTTAGGCATTGAATATAATGTGACCCGACTGCTCCAGTAATTTTGTCGATGGGTCAAGATTTTTATCCGACGGCTTTTCAAACTTGACCGACGGCTCACTATACGCAGTCGACGGCTCACAATGTTGAGCCGACGGCTCACAATGTTGAGCCGACGGCTCATTTCATTGAGCCGACCCCGACGGCTCATTTCATTGAGCCGCAATTTGATTGGGTCATTACCCTGAGCCGACGGGCTGCAGGGTAATAATGATCTCACATGATGGGATCAAAACTAAGTGGTAAAAACCACGTAGGACTACCATGGGTGAGTCCGAGTAGGGAGAAAGTTGTAGTTATTATAATTGAAGCGACGATAATCTCACTTCAACACGCAAACACTGGAAAATATCTATCTATGCTACAAAAAAACACACAGACTATTTTTGTAACCATCTTAGAATTAAAAATAGGTGACTCACCTTAGAATCGAGATAATCCGTACACAATTAAAGATAATCTCTCGAACAGTCTCACTGTTTAACACGAACGTGCCTATCACTCGGCAAAATACAGCGTACTGAAGATCGCGCGCACCGCGCTCGCCGGCCAAGCGTACCGCGCCTCCCGCGCACGTCCCGCCCTCGTATCTACAGGCGGCGCGCGTAAAAAGGGCGCCTTACTGTGAAATGAGCTAGTAAAAACGTGCCGTTCATTGACAAAATACAAAGTGTAATCTCAGAGGGTCAAGCCGCAGGCTCAGACCTAAAATATACAGATGTGTAAAAACAGCCGCGTCGCTTATTGCTACGAACTTATTAATTGCCCGGTCCTTGTGGGTGAGATTAGGCTGGTAGGCTGTATCCATATGAGCCAACATAAACACGAGTTACCAATTCTAATAACTCGGGTTTCAAACCACGCGACTGCTCTCGGGAACTTGGTCTGATGCACTTAGTATTGACCTACTTGAAATCTCGCTCCCTTGCATTGTGAGCAGAACTAAGTCAAGTTAACTCTTATGCGGTTGGCGTTAACTACAGAACACAACGTGCTACTGTTCAGAAACAATTACGAGCTTAACTCTTAAATAAAGACAAAGCTACAACAAAACACTTGTAGTTTTCAAACCCACTATCAAATACATTGAGATCGACTTAATGCAGCAAGATGCGAATGTACTTCACAATGTTACATGGACTTAGCTTTTACCCAGGATACACCACAACCCACCCAGTTTCGTTTAACGTCATCCATGGAATGCACCACAACTACGTCTCTAAACCGTACTTAACCCTGATATGCACCTGCACCGCAAGCTCGAAGACTCTCGACCGGCACAATTGAATTCCTCGCGTCTGCAACCTCCGCCGGGAATTTGCGCCCAAATGTAATGGCGCTTCGCACATGATTGCACGCCCGTATTGAGTGCGGCTGTTGGATCGCTGCGTCCCAATTTAAATGTGGCTTTATAACAGATGCATATTATTGGTGGTCTGTTCGACAATTTCAGGCAGAAATTTTGGGAAATTGCGGGTAGGAGGATTAGTAAAAGCGCTTTTCAAAAGGCACTTTAATTCCAGCTATCATATTCAGTCGCAGCCGCTGCATTAAACAATCTTCATTTCCATTGTTTCCCAGGCCAACTTAATTAAAATGCCCCGAAGGCTATCACTTAAACAGCTGTATTCGATCGTGCATACAACTTTAGCACTGCCCTATTTATCCAGCGATATTTTACCCCGAGTACATATTTGTTTCGATCCAGTGTCCATTTGTGCTTCAAAACGCTACAATTTGGCGGCCAACAAATGTGTGGAAACTAGGTTTGTATTGTTCATGTTGGAGTAACCTTGGAGCTATATTTGGTTCAAAATATCGGGCGTGGAATACGTGGGCAGGCCGCAGGGGTAACGAATGCGCGCATACTATAGACTTATGTCACTGGATTAAAGTTTATAAGCCTGGGACTGTTACGTGACTTGCATGTTTATTTTTGACGTGAAAAGGGCTTATAGGGCTTTTAATTAAGTTTGAACGTGGACTCTTCCGCAATGTTTTTATGTCGTCGTAATCGTTTAATGTACAAACATGTAGTTTTGAAACTTGGACTTTTCAATATTTGCTATAGACCATTGCACAGATCTTAATAAGGCATATACCAAATTTATGGTTGAGCCTATAAGCAGCAACACCAAAGAGCTCACTACCGCACTAAATCACAGTATGTCACGGTTCAAAAGCCGGCTAATACACGAACACACACACGTTCCCAAAACTTCCATATAGCCATAATGTTAGCTCATCAATACTGGAACATCCTCAGTGGCGGACCTTGGCCGCGGCTGGCGCGCTGCCAAAGGTCGTCCTTGCCCACTTTCACCGCTATCGATTTTGGAAGATGCCCCACATCGGAGCTTATTGCCCCGGCTAACGCAAGTGCAAGTTCACTTGTTATTTGGAGGACGGTGCCAGCCCCGCCAGCGCTCACAGCTGCTGTCGCTGTTGCTTTTATGTCATACTTGGTTTGAAGTATGCTTCTTGTATACCGTAACGATTATTTAGAAAATTTTAAAATAGTCTTAGAAAGGTTCCGTTGTTCTTTTCGGCACTTATTATTTCAACTAGCTAGTATTTTCCTAACAACTTATTTATTTTCTAATTCGGGTAATTTGCTGACTTATTTAATGACCATTTGCAATGCTGTGATGTAAGAAACATTTCAGTATTCTAGAGCTGGTTTCAAGTTCATGGTCTTGTACAAATTCATTTAGCTGCTGGAGACTTACCCCGCTACCCCAGGGGCGCGTAAATCACTTGAACTCTTACTTCCTACGTGGGTAGAAAATCCTGCAGAATAGATAGATTACAGACATTTTTATACACGCCAGCATTTCCAGTATTATTAAATCGTTAGACACTTCTCTCTTTGAATCTAAATTCCGTTCAAGTTTCTCCTGCAAGGTTATCGAGTGATTGAACAAAATTTTATTCTAAAAATATCTATTTCAGGGCCTGTTTGTCGAACGCTCCTTCAAAAACAACGATTACATGACCTACACAACGCAAGAAAATGAGAGAAAAACTAACTTGGGGAATTAAAATGTTTCTATGAAACTGGATTGTGAAGCGAAGAAATTAGCATAGCTAATATTATTAAACAAAAGTGGCAAGTAAAGAGTCAAGGATTGCGTACTCTCTCGCTTGCACGGCAATGCGTTAGCCGGCGCGGACATTCTGTGTCACGGAGCCACCGAGGGGCTAGGAGAGAGGAGATAATTTGCATTTTAATCACTATGTCACCACCCCAGTAATATACAGACAAAATGTATGAATTTAAAAACACATTTTGCATAATTTACATCTGACGTGATGAGCAGCTACTCCAGTTAGATCAGGCTCTGAATGATCTCAAACATAGTCATAATTTTTAAACTTTGACCAAAAATCTCCTCTACAAAAGTTGTTCCGAATGAATCTATTGTTTACGCCGGGAGCGGCAAACATTTCAACCGAACAACTTTGTCACGGAATACTTTACATTTAATAAGAATTCGGAAATGTGAGTCGCTTCAAAACGGTCGCATACTTCATTTTGATTTATTCAATCTACTTCGTGGAAATGTGAGAGTAATAGAATTTATGAAACTGGTACTGAGTCAAATAAAACGGAGGTGATTACTTTATAACGTGTCGCCATATTATTATTATTTTTACGACCATTTACTGCACTTAAAAGAAACAGTCAATACCCCATTCAAAGCAAGTGTGATTATAATAAAAGCATTTTCTTTTTTTAAAGAAAATCCAATTGTACATAAAACGAAGGGTATTACTGTACTTAAGTCGAATTTCCTAATCATGTCAACCGAAATTTTCGTACAAAATCTGTGTCGGAGTGAAACACTCGTGTAATTACATGGCCCTCTCAATATGACGTAATTCCCTTTAAGACCTCCGTTCTGACGCCTCACTAATCTCCGGGGAATGTGTTTTTACGCAACTGTATCAAAGTTTTAAGTCCTCGCGTCAGGTTTAAGAAAATCTTGAGGAGTTTTTCTTTAAAAGGTTTTAAAATGATGACTTGAATTGTAAATTTGAGTAGAGAAATAATTGGGGTATATTACTGGACGTATTCGTACAGTCACATTACAAGTCAAGCCATATCACATGGGACTTGAACATCTGTGGGTGTATCTAATATACTTACTTCCTCTGCCTAGCCCTTTGGGGAATAAACTCATTAACCTGGTAATATGATACATAGGTGAAGATAACTATTGTTTCAGTAAACATTAAGAAAATATCGGAAAATAACTGCAAAGTTACTTAGTACTTGTGTCAAAGACATTTAGGCGAACCCATCTGAGAAAATTTCTCGCGAAGTTTTGCACGGATCGCAAAGTTGTGAGTTGGAAAGCATGGATCAGCGAGACGGATCATCGATCAAACACGTCGCGGTGAGGAAATACTTTTAGCGGAACATTACTTTCCGATTGCTCTGATGACTGGTATGATAACATATTAATGGTCACACTAGTGAACCGCAAAAAATTCACAAACTTCGAAATTACCTTAAGTAGTGCGATTTTTTTTTAGTACCTAACGTACAATATTATACGACGAAGTTACTAGGAACCGAAAAACTCGGATAAGAGTGACACTGGCTGGTGGCAATCACTTCAGCAGAGTCTCGCATCGATGGTTGCGTGGCGGCTGTCTTCTGATGACTGAAGATGATGTCAGGAGAGCCGCTGTCGTACCACTCCTAAGACGATATGCTATATTCCAGCACAACCCTGATGATATTGAAACTGCTGCACCACTAACACGATTACGACTTTTGTTAAAAAGCACTGCTATTTCAGCAGACCTTGATATCCCTTGCCCAATCTGACTAGAACACATAAAGCATTCCTAATCCTCAAATCTACGAGTAAAAAGGCCGAACATATCCCGAAGTATCGACTATCGAGCCCGAATGTATCAGATAGCTCGCTAGTAAACCCAGAGCCGTAGGTTTCTGTGTCACGACAGCCTCCAGGCATATCTGGTCGCATCTCGCATCTCGCCAGATGTTCACGAATTGGGTCAATGTTCTAACACTAGTATTGACTTATGCATACTGGATTCTGCACATTTGACGCGGATTGAGATTCTATTTTTAGCTCTACTTGCGGTTTCAATTTATGTGAAACTCTCAGCTTGTAACAACGTTTTCATATCAGAACAAAATGGTACCTAAACACATAAAAATATTACTTCCTGGCTGACTGGCCTGTTAGTCTAGTGGTTAGTGACCCTGACTGCAAAGACTGAGGTCGTGGGTTCGATTCCCACCCAGGACAAATGTTTGTGTGATGAGCACAATCATTTGTTCTGTGTCTGGGTGTAATTTATCTATAATATGTATGTATTTAGAAATATATAAGTATATTATCACTTGTCTGGTTACCATAGTACAGGCTCTGCCTAGTTTGGGATCAGATAACGGTGTGTTGGTTGTCCTAAGATATTTATTTACTTTTGACTGTACCAATATAAGAGTCCGGTTCTGATTTCAATGATACAACAACAACATTCGGTATATATTTTGTTCTATCAACAGTTCTGTTGCTCTTCCCTCTAGAATTTCATAACTTCAGAGTACAAAGCTTTCAAGAGCAAACTGTATTAAGAATTTCCTTGGAACAATATTTATTAAAATTAACGAAACGGTGCTGTTTTACACTCTCTTTTCCTTGACTAAAATAAAACTCAAATAATGCGTTGAGTCCCGCCCGCTTAGGTGTCATATTGACACCTGACCTTTGACATTCGCTCATGTATTTTCTAGTCCCCGCTTGAATTATGAACACATCGTTAGCATAGAGGCAGCTCGTCATTCAGTCTCGCGTTAATTAACGGACACCTCGTCTCGCCCGGGATTGGAACCGACAATTGCCTATTAACGCCACTACGTCTGGAATGTGAAACAGGTGACAAGAGTACCTGTAAAGTACTTTAATGGTAAGTTCCGAGTCAGATCCTGCTTATGAAAGCTATATTTGAAGAAGTCATATCCAGAGTTTCTTTCTTAGTAATTACATAAAAAAAGATTACGAGACATATCACATATATACGAGACGAACATGACACTTTGATCACTAGCTACTTCACCTCTGAACTTATTATTTACTGCTAGATGAAAATCTTATTATTTACTGCTAGATGAAAATAGACTTGATTTGAAACACAACACGGCTACACAAATCTATAACCAAATACCAAAGAGCGAGAGTAATATTCTTGTAACTCGAAATAACAACATTTATATAAACTGAACAATGTTGATCTAGTCATAAACTCAAACAGCGCTGTCCAATCGCGTCCGGTTTTCGACCAGCCGGGATTGGAACCGACGGCCCGTTACCCAATGCCCTATTAACGTTGCTTTGCTAACTGATTTGTAACGGCAGTTTAATGGCGTGCAATCGGCCGGCAGTTCTGCTGCTAACATTATTACAGCTTGGTGATAGAAATGGTATTTGTTCTAGTAGTCGCCAGATTGTCTCAGAATTAAGAATTACTCGATACTTGATCGATAAATAGAGGAATGGTTCCCTTTTACAGGTGTAATTAAAAAGTGAAAACCCGAAAACGAGTAAAGTATTGTACTCAATATTATAGTCATCATTCTAAACAACTTTTACTATGAGATCAGCACTGAAATCAGGACGACAAAGTCAGCTGCTCCACACATTTATATTCGTTTAATTCGACAGAAAGGAAGTTCTTCAGAAAGGTCAGGTGCGTCGTAGGTACTCGCAACCGGCGTGCATGTATGTGTGAACGTGAACGAGGCAAATGGAGTATGTACGGACGGTTGCAGGTGGCGTTCTGTAGTTTCTGCCCGGGCTCGACGACAACAAGCGGAAAAACGTTTGTCTTTATCTTTTGCGATTTTATGATCTTTCCCATAGTAAAAGTAGGTTATAATAATTTACAAGTTCGTTTCCATAGTAAAAATAGGTCATAATAACGAGTGCAGTGACCACTTCAAGTGTTCCTCATTTCAATTACACCGTGTACCAGACAGACTGAGCACCTCCCGTTCGTTATCATCATCATCATCATCATTTCAGCCGTGAGACGTCTCACTGCTGGACTTAGGCCTCCCCCAATTTGGGGGGCTTTGCCATAATCGCCACGCTTGGCAGGCGGGTTTGCGATCGCAGTATGGTGGTAAAATGCATAGAGAACGCTGCTGCCCATTCTCTAGTAAGTCCCTTAGTCGCCTTCTACGACACCCACGGGAAGAAATGGGGTGGTGTTATTCTTTACATCCGGCACCACACGGTACCGCCCGTTCGTTAGCGTAGCAACAATTTTGAAAATGTATTCAGAATTTTCAGCAGTGACGTAACATCCAACAAATGAATTTAATCAAAGTTAGATTTTCCCAAACTCGTAGTGTGTGGTCAAAACTAATATCTGGTGGTTACATCCAGACAGGTCGACAGTTTGTGAGTAATTCCTTAATTGCCATAGTTTAGACCTCCATCAGTCAGTCACAGGCCATTTGTGTTAAATCTTCAGTGAGAAGCTTTGATGTCTAACGTGGGATGTGAACCTCGGGTTGTTTTATGTTGTTACTGAAAACTGTTGGTTATGAGCAGTCGCTTTCTGCCTGACATTGAACCTACGCACGGCAGTGGTTTATTTAAGCTTCATGTTTTATTTTAAAGGCTGAGTTACATACAGCCGGTTTCTGATTTGAGAAAACTAGCAAATCTCAACTGAGTATTCTCAAATCCTTAAGTATGCTTTTAAGTATTTTGCGTTTCACAACTGAAAATTGTCTTTTGTCAAACAATAATCAACTGATTATTTACTTAAGTTTTTTGATCAAAGCTAACACGTTCCAATTCATGTTCAAAAACCGGTACTTTTCAAAAACTCATAATATTTTTAAATTTTATTATCATAAATTTAAAATAGACTCAAAAATAAATTGTTAATGTTAAATAACATCGTTAATTTCAACAAACTACAACAAACTTATGTGAATAGAGTTTGTAATGCATATATTTAAGAAAATAAGTATTTGACGTGTTTGTCTGAATCGAATCGTGAATGTCAAACTGTCAGTAAATAAAGACAATTTTTATTCGAATTCTGTTCGTATTTTTACATAATCTACAAATAAATTGTACCAATTAGATCGGATAAAGATAAGAAAAATAGATCGTCTAACTATACTATAGAGGAGAAGGAAAATATTCTTTAAATAATAACAAAGTAAGTACATAGCATAATCAGCATATACCGTTTGCACTGCTGGGACGGAGGCCTCCTCTCATCTACCACGCGGGCCCAGTGCAGTTTGGTAGATGTCACACGTCTTCGAATTCTAGGATCTAGAACATGAAGATTTCCTCACGATGTTATCCTTCATAGTTTTTAGAGCAGTGGTGGTGATAGTGCCTGCCTGGATTACAAGCCACGTCCTACAACTCGTAAATCAAGGTTTACTTGCAGCAGTGGTGACCCAACGGTATCACCACTGGTCCACAATAAGTAACACAATAACCTGTAATGTATACCATAATATAATTTTACTTTCACCACATTAGTAATTTAGATGTTTGTGATTTATTGCTTCAGATACCAATCCGCCAAAAACCCCAAAATGTAATAAAGTGTAAAAGGACAAGGGCATACCTACTACAAACAGAAGAAACAGGAAGCCTGGAACTCCACTGCTAAAGAGTACAAGAGCATCAACATAACTGGGCCTAGGCATGAAACAATGCTAAAACATTTTATAATTAATATAATAAAAGCGTCGCGCAAGAAAATATTCGGCAAATATTATGTAAATACCTACCTATCTGTGATTTTATATGTAACTGATAAAAGTAGGAGTAATTAAAAATATTCCATTGCCTACATATTTTTATTGTACTACATATTTACCGGTTAGACTGGAAGCCGACCCCAACATAGTTGAGAGAAGGCAGGCAGATGATGATACACACTTTTATTTGAGTAAAATAATTTTGTACTATAGGTTACAGGTTACTATAGGTAGGACAGCAAAATTACACACTTTCTTCTTATACATGTTCATCATATTCCACGATGTAGTCATCACAGAGTACTATTTTTAAAGCGGGATGTAGTCATCAAGACAAAGAGTCATGTTGTGAAGAACAACACACGCCACAATTACCTTCGATACTTTTTTGGAAGTTTTAGTTGCATTCCTGAATGTAGGCATGGAATCCTTCATTTAAGAATACCAAAACACCTTTCAATATTTTATTTCGTGATGCTATCTGGGCTCTGTTATAGGCTTCCTGCGATAGAGAGGCCTGCCTCTCCTACTAGAGGCCTACCTTTTTGAACCCTGGTTCAAAAAGGTTGTCATGAGAAACCTAAGGCATGGGTAACATTTATCCCCGAGAATAAGGTATTACACAAATCTGCTAGCTTCAAATTGAGCTGCAAGTGGTGAGTCAGTCCAAATAGTAGTGTCGCGCACGGAACCTTGCCAACGTGCATTGATACTAGTAATTTATAAATCAGCATCACAGTTGGCTTTAATATTAATAGAAAAAGCCTTTTCTGTTCCTATACAGCTCAGCTTTTCTCCCTCTTGGTGATTTTTTTTATATGTGTGCAGTGTACAGCATCTATGAGTCTAGGGAATTCAGCTTTGTCAAAAGATCGTGCCGCCACTAATGGTCTCCCTGTGCAGTGTGCAGGCAGTAATGCTATCGCACTAGTCACCCTACCTACCACGCGGCACAACGTCGCCTTGCTCACACTTACAGTGTCCCCTACAACAGCTTGAAATTTACCAGTCGCGTAAAACCTAAGAGTTTTTAGAAGCTGCAACATGGGAGAAATGCAGTCCCGCCGTTGAATACGATAGGTCAGTTCAGGCTTTATTTTGTAAAAAAATAATCTAAACGACTCCTTCATAAAGGCTTGTGCAGATTTGCGCGACGCGACGCTCGCACGCGATTCAAAGATTTATATCCGTAAAACAATTTCTATGAAAACACGCGCGACACTACCTGTCGCGCCGCGACACTGGCGCTCCGCATCGAGCAGCACGACAACATAAGGTACATTTTGTGTGGCGTCGTTGCGGAGCCGCGACGGCCGCGACGCCATACAAAATGTACCACAAGCTGTCGCGCTGCTCGCCGCGGCGCGACGAGCGGTCGCGCTAGTGTGAAAGAAAGGTGTTGCGTCGTGATAAATCGTAGAATCACCTCCACGACACTTCGCGCAACCTCTCGCGCCTCTTTGTACGAGCCTTTAAAGCGGAACCGACTCTTAAATTTTATTTGCCGCTCAGCGTGATGAACAAGTTAGGCCGATGCACTGCTATTCTTTTGCGGGTTTATCTGCGTTGAGGCATCTTCAGAGACGACAGGAAGTATCGTCGTGAGTGACTGATCAAGGCGTTCTCAAATTCAAATACTTAATTCAGAAACCGGGGGATAATCAACGGCAAGTTACTCAGTTGAAAGTTGACACACCAATTTCATCTACTCAAACTGTAATCAGCTATAGAAACCAGAGATTTTGTAAGTGATTTTGATCATAATGAATGACGACGATACTTCCTGTCGTCTCTAAAGATGCCTCAACGCAGATAAACCCGCAAAAGAATAGCAGTGCATCGGCCTAACTTGTTCATCACGCTGAGCGGCAAATAAAATTTAAGAGTCGGTTCCGCTTTAAAGGCTCGTACAAACAGGCGCGAGAGGTTGCGCGAAGTGTCGTGGAGGTGATTCTACGATTTATCACGACACAACACCTTTCACACTAGCGCGACCGCTCGTCGCACCGCGGCGAGCAGCGCGACAGCTGATGTCGAACAGCGCGACAGCAGATGTTTGCTGAGTTGCTCTATGTACCAGTTATGTGTTGCCCGTAGTGCTTCCTTGATTTTATCAATCGCGTCGAGTCTGGCAGTAGAAGTTGGGCGACCTTCCCTCGGCAAGTCTTCAGCCTGCACCCTTCCATCTTTGTAGGAATGCAGCCACCTGGCCACGGTTCTTTGACTAAGCGCATTACGGCCAGTACATTGCACCAATAAGTCATGTGAAACTCCAGAACACAAAACAGAACAGAACAGACCAGAACATAAAATTTCAAAAAAATTCGTTCCTCTTGAACAAAAATAGATTTTCTCAGATCCTCCATCCTTACGAATTGATTTCGTGTCGCACAATAACTATACAATGAAACTTAAATGTCCACACTTTACAAAACGTATGACGTTATTGCGTAAGTCTGAACATCACAACAACTATCAAACGGAAAAAACATGTCGAGACTTGTGGTATGACTGATAGTACTCTGTGATGACTACATCGTGGAATATGATGAACATGTATAAGAAGACAGTGTGTAATTTTGCTGTCCTACCTATAGTAACCTGTAACCTATAGTACAAAATTATTTTACTCAAATAAAAGTGTGTATCATCATCTGCCTGCCTTCTCTCAACTATGTTGGGGTCGGCTTCCAGTCTAACCGGTAAATATGTAGTACAATAAAAATATGTAGGCAATGGAATATTTTTAATTACTCCTACTTTTATCAGTTACATAAAAAATCACAGATAGGTAGGTATTTACACAATATTTGCCGAATATTTTCTTGCGCGACGCTTTTATTATATTAATTATAAAATGTTTTAGCATTGTTTCATGCCTAGGCCCAGTCATGCAGATGCTCTTATACTCTTTAGCAGTGGAGTTGCAGGCTTCCTGTTTCTTCTGTATATAGTAGGTATGCCCTTGTCCTTTTGCACTTTATTACATTTTGGGGTTTTTGGTGGATTGGTATCTGAAGCAATAAATCACAAACATTTAGATGTTAATGTAAAGATGATGATGATGTGATGTTGATGTTTAGTAATTTAGATTACTAATGTGGTGAAAGGTAAAATTATATTATGGTAAACATTACAGGTTATTGTGTTACTTGCTACAGTGTGGACCAGTGGTGATACCGTTGGGTCACCACTGCTGCAAGTAAACCTTGAAATACGAGTTGTAGGACGTGGGTTGTAATCCAGGCAGGCACTATCACCACCACTGCTCTAAAAACTATGAAGGATAACATCGTGAGGAAATCTTCATGTTCTAGATCCTAGAATTCGAAGACGTGTGACATCTACCAAACTGCACTGGGCCCGCGTGGTAGATGAGAGGAGGCCTCCGTCCCAGCAGTGCAAACGGTATATGCTGATTATGCTATGTACTTACTTTGTTATTATTTAAAGAATATTTTCCTTCTCCTCTATAGTATAGTTAGACGATCTATTTTTCTTATCTTTATCCGATCTAATTGGAACAATTTATTTGTAGTATAAGTAAAAATACGAACAGAATTGGAATAAAACTTGTGTTTATTTACTGACAGTTTGACATTCACGATTCGATTCAGACAAACCCGTCAGATACTTATTTTCTTAAATATATGCATTACAAACTCTATTCACATAAGTTTGTTGTATTTTGTTGAAATTAACGATGTTATTTAACATTAACTATTTATTTTTGAGTCTATTTTAAATTTATGCTAATAAAATTTAAAAATATTATGAGTTTTTGAAAAGTACCGGTTTTTGAACGTGAATTGGAACGTGTTAGCTTTGATCAAAAAACTTAAGTAAATAATCAGTTGATTATTGTTTGACAAAAGACAATTTTCAGTTGTGAAACGCAAAATACTTAAAAGCATACTTAAGGATTTGAGAATACTCAGTTGAGATTTGCTAGTTTTCTCAAATCAGAAACCGGCTGTATGCTTTGAGTATAGTCAAACACGTTTTTTTCAATTCAGAAACGCAACTGGCGACCTTAATCATGAGTTAAGTACGCGTTGTGTCAAATTTGATTAAATGATCAAATCTTGATTAGAGTTTGAAAAAACTCAATTCAAAAACGAAAACGTGTTTAAGTAATACTTAAATACTGATCAAGGCGTTCTCAAATTCAAATACTTAATTCAGAAACCGGGGGATAGTGGATTAGCGATTTAAGTTCTAAGCTTAAAATATAGACAGTAGTTAAACATGCTAGGTTGACAACTGTCAATTGCTTTAAGGAGACAAGAAACAAAGACTTTAATCTTTAGTCTTTTAAGAAATTAAGAAAGAAAACTTTTATAAAATTACTTCAAAATATTGCATTTAGGATACGATCGTCAACGACGTCTGCCCTCGCGGAGCGGTCCCCCAACGCGACGTATATTTTTTTAAATTATTATTACATACTTAGGTACTTTAAGATTGAGTTTTTTTTAATTATTTTTTACTTTTTAAAGGGAAATTAGGTTTTTGTGTCGGAGGTTTTAATTTTTTTTATTTAATTTTTTTTTTTAGGTACTTGACATTTGAAAAAGTACACAATGATAAGTTTAAACCTCGTCAAGTCTTATCTTGCAGATTAGCTTTGCAAGCAAATACATTTTTAGAACATTATCCGGTAATGTAATGGAAGATATATTTAAACTATTGAAAAGATAAAGATAAGCTCTGATATAAACGAAGTCGACAAAAGGAGCCGCGGGTGAAATCAACACAATAATTTTCCGAAATGAGGCTCCGTTTCTAAATAATTGACTATTATGAAATTCAGATTTTTGGATTTGCTCTAAACTTCTAAGCGAAATAGTAAATTTGAATGAGGCCTAGACTTGAGATTACTTTACGCAGCATTTCGCGTAATCTATACTAATATTATAAAGCTGAAGAGTTTGTTTGTTTGTTTGATTGAACACGCTAATCTCAGGAACTACTGGTCCGAATTGAAAAATAATTTTTGTGTTGGGTAGCCTATTTATTGAGGGAGGCTATAGGCTATATAACATCACGCTACAACTAAGAGGAGCGGAGCAGTAATGAAAAATGTTGCAAAAACGGGGCAAATTTATTCCTTTTGAGAGTTTCCGTTGCGTGCGCTGCGTAAACGGTTAAAGTAACGCAAAAATTATGTATGACGGAATTGTTCCTTTTAGAAAGTTAAAAAAAAAAGTCCGCGAGAGCATATGTCTATCTTTTAAGGTTGACTCACTATAACTCAAAAGGAGCGAGCAACAACGAGAAATGGACGAAAACTAGCAGGCAAATCGATGCGACGGGAAGGATCAGGGGAGCAAAAATATGACGCGGACGAAGTCGCGGGCAGAAGCTAGTAAGTATAATAAAGGAAATTACATTCTAAAATAAACTTAGATGTTGTTTCAAGTAATAACTAGGTCAGTCACACAAAATCCCAGCTTTTAGTTAGCCACAGTAATGTTACAAACACGAAAGGGACTTTGGTACATTGTCACGGCTAAATAGCTGTGAAAAAGTAAAATACATTAAAAAAAGGTAGCTGTACCTGGAAAAGGTACCTTACTAAAGTACATTATTTTCATAAAGAAAATTTTAAATATTCCACGCGGGTGAACTCGCAGGTACAGGTAGAATTATTAATAATAAATATTTTTCTTCAAATTATTTTCATGTAAAATTTCTTCAAATGGCTAGCTCCCAGGTTTTGAAAAATCCTACGAGTATTACAGAAATTATGTCAAATGAGTAGCGAAAACATTGCGTGGCTCCTGGCTGGAATGACTTTTCATATTAAAATATGTTAAAATATCAAAAGCCACACAACTTCTACATAACAAAAGACCAAAATTCACCATACCTAATAAAACAAACTTTTCTAAAACCCGTAATAAAATAGAAAACATTAACAGTATCAGAGCTGGGTGTACATGAATCTATTGTTCTGTTCTGAGAAAAACAATGGTGGCGCGGGGCGGCTCCGAAACGACTACGCAACGGGTACACCTGAGAGTCGAACAAACAGGTACCATTATGAGCTATAAATAAAACAGCTAGTGCGATATTGCCAACAAAAAATTGGGATATGAGTAGAAGGTACTTCGACTTAGTAAATATGACTCCAGTACTACACTACAGTTGGGTGGCGTGATGACTGACCGTTAAACCAAATCGAAATAAAGGTTGTTCACAGCATATACACGTGTTTATCCTTTATATGTATGATAAATGATTTATTTCTGCATGTAGGTTTTGTACGAACACGTCAACTATATTTGAAATACTAGTTGAGGTCGGCGTTTCCTCTCTGACCGCTCTGAGAAAAATTGACGAACCAAACTTAGAGCTCACAGTCTCTCTTTATGTCAAGGCATAATCTTAGTTAGACCATGGTAAGACGATGTACATTGCTGGCTTCAGCCTTCAGAGGTCTCAATAATTCAACGAACAATAACAAAGAAAGGAAATTTGATAACGCCGCATACTTTTATTTACTACTCGAACTGCCAGACCACAGCTATGATTAAAACTAACTGAGAAAAAAAAACAACGGGTTGCACTCCGGGAGTGCCGGCAGAAGTGAAAACTTGAATATTAACGTTGTGCATTTTTGATATTTTGGAATGGTTAGGGAATAATTTTGCACGAATTGCTTTAATTATCAGTATAAAAGTACTATCATTTATGTGGTAGAAAACAATATTTATTTATTGCGCTATCGTACACAAACATGACAATTTATATTACATTAAAAAGTTTATCTCAGAAAAATCACTCTCCGTCCGTCTTACGAATTTTCGATCAGGTCACGTGTCCTGACGCGAGTTTAACATTTTTTACGCATTACAAAAAAAGTGCACAACGCCGCTAAAGAAGTTTTCACTTTAAAAGACAATGAACCACATAGTCTTTACATTCACTATAATTAAAATAATACAATATTTTACAACGTAAATATTCATGCCATTTAAGTCAATGTGTATATTATAAATTGGTAAGTGTTTCAATTTGCGTCCTAACGGGCTACTATGATTAGCGGTCGTAAAAAATCTATTATAGCCTGAGTTGACTAACTGATTAGTGATCTCAATATTGTTATTTTCGCCCATAATCCCTTATCGGCTTCAATAAAAGGGCTGGCTTAGTCAGCACATAGAAAGCAACAGTTCAATGTTTTCTGTGCTTTTGTTTAAAATGGTAATCAAAAAAGTTTTGAATAGCCCTTTGTCTAAGACTTCAATAGATACTACCAATATAAAATATAGTTTGGCGTTTGTGTTTTGTACATAAACTTGTCTAAATCGGCTATTGGGGGGCTTTGAGAATGAACTACTAAATAATGATCGCGGTGAAATTTGGTTAATTACTCCCAAGCAAGTACATAGTTATCATTATCACTATAAAATCTTTACTTCCTTGAGCTCCTAAGATAGTAGTTCTATCCTTTTTTTTTTATAACGGCACCATGTTTTATATTGACTGTGCTTGCAATTCAGGCCTTAGTGAGATCAGTGAGAATTCAAGTTTGGCGATGATTATAAAGAGTAACAGCTATCTTTGTTGTAAAAGTGCCGATACTAAGAACATAGCACATTAATTCCATGTCCAGTAAATTGAACGTGAATCAGAATTATTTCGACATTCACAGTTGTTCCGATTGTTCAATTACAGGAAACGCAACCCCAGAACAAAATGAACCAATAAATCTGGCTAATAATTTGCCTATTAATCAAACATAATTGGCTGTCTGTTGCAAGCCTAGGTAACAGAACAGACACAACACGGTCTGTATAGAGACACAATTAATCTACGTTTCAGGCTGTCACCCCGCAGCTTGCTCGTTGGGAGCTTGTCTTTCAAGTGCAATTAAATGCAGATACGAAGGCCACTTGCACACATTAATTTGTAACGCACATCTCAATTTATTTGTTTCAGATGCTTCGGATAACAATCATCAGTGTATTTCGCCATCACGTAGTTAAAAGCATTAGTAAAATTAAGATTTAAAACAAAACTTTTAAGTGTAAACGTGATCAAGTCATTAGTAAACAGTTCGTTAAAAGTTATTAAAGAACTTGCAGATATTTACGTTTTATAATATTTAAAGCTAAAACTATAATCTTCATCTCATGCTTCAGCACGTTAACAACTTTTGTAAACTTGAAACCTGTATAACATCTTTTTGTGAAACTTTGCAAACATTATTTGATCTGTATAAAGTGAAAATCAGCAAGACGAGCACTTCAAAAGATTTAGAAGCACTTGTGCCTCACACAGCTGTACTGGACCCGCATAAGATTTGATTAATCAAAGTCTGCAGCGTTGATTAAACAAAGTTCAATGCCCAAGAAACCCAATATTTCGGGACCTATTTCATCTGAAATAATAACATAGAACAGTATCCGAGTTCAAAGCCAACTTGCTTCGTAAGAAATAATGCTCCGTCAAGTTTTACGCTCGGTCGCCTGTTCCGTTACGTATAATTTGTTGTTCCGAAGACAGCCGAGCGCCCCCGACACTCGCCGAATGTTTCATGTTAACTTAGCATTGTAATCTCTCTTTGTTCCGGCTTTTGAGAGGGTTCTTCATTGTGGAAAATTAGTTAACATTTCGCTCCCATTTGGACACCATTGCCAATTACCTTTTTTGAGCTAAAATAATTTTTATTGCGGTTTGATAGATTGTTTTTGAAAGTTTTGGCACTTTTCGCGGCTGAATAGAGTTAAATTGCTTCAGTTTATTTGAAATGAAATTACAATTGAGATCAAAAGCAGTTTGGAATTCTTTTATGGTAAGAGAAATGTTCTACTTACCTACATAAATGTTCACTAAATCCTAGTTCCAATATTTGTCGTCATACCCATATTTAGCTAGGATAGAACAATACCCGCCACTGCCATATTACCGTTACATAACCCACTGAAATAGTTAACGTCCTAAAACAGCTCAATACAGACGACAGCGCTCCAACTTAATATTGCATCGAAACATAAGGCTCCGGCGCACCCCGGGGGGTCGTTGCCGTACTGATGCAAATAAACTATTGTAATCGTACGGCCACTGTTAATGGATGATGAATAGTAATGTAATGCAGCTCTTACCTCTGTAGCAGATAAATGTGATTGAATCTCAATGTAAAGCAGCTTGAGTTAGTACAAGTGTATCAGTTCACTATGTTCTAGCTTAATTAACGGTTTTACTTAAGACGACGCCGACCTTACAACGCGCGCGGCAAATAGGTATTTACCACAGCGCGCTAGTCGTGTGCGTCGTCACGCACACATTGACAAGTTTGCTCGAGGCCCGCATGCAGTTGCACGACAAAAGGTGGTAACCTAGGATTTTCAAAATTTGATTTGTTGTGTTGAGTGACTTGAAAATACGCATATTGATTATTTCAAAGATTTTATATAGATGCCTACATAAGTCCAGAACATAAATCTAATAATCTGTATTATATAAAAATTTACGTAGGTAGTTTATAGAACGGATAATGTAGGTTTAAATATAGCACAATATAGGAAAATACCTACATTATCCGTTTCATACTACTCATCCGATAGCTATGACATTTGGGCATTATGAATTTTACTTGTACGCCCGGGAATTTTACTCGGTAATTAGGTAGGCAGGGTAGATGGGTAGGTGGTAGGACCATTACAATATGTAATAAGAACCTTGCTTACTTTACAAAAACATACGATAATCATAGGACATTTGGTATATATAATATAATAGAGTGTAACGGATAGGTGTGGCCATATTATAAAAATTGCTTCTGCCCATGAAAATGAACAACTTTTTCCAGGGAAGTCAAATTGAATTTAACGTACAAAGTTGCCATAAGCTGACCAAAATTTGTGTGGGGGTAATTTATATCATTCATTTAAAAACATGATTGATATTTCCAACTATAAGGACAATTACTATACGTATATTTGTAGTTTGGACGACACACTGAATACATCCATTAAGTACCAAAATTCCTAAATAACTTAGGAATTCTGGTGTAGCGTAGATGGGTTCATGCGATTTATTGTGCTTTTCTTTCGCATTTCGTTGTTCCTTATAGCGAAATTGAAAGGACAGGGTATTTTATTGCGTTATAAAGAGGTTTCATGAAACGAAGAGTTAAAAAAGCCATCATAATCTTAAGATACTAGGAAGTACGATAATTAAACACGTGCTAAGTAATTACAACAAACAAATGATCACATTTCTATGAATTCCATGGTAAGTACAAAATATTTACGACCTTGTGTATTTGGTTTGACGGTCAGTGAAATTAATGTTTACTGGGGTCTAAATAAAGATGTATTGTTTCACTATTGAGAGTGGTTGCTACACTATAAAGAGTGTTTTAATACAAGGGTAACAACGTGAACCAAACAAACCTTAGTAATTTCTATGTTTTAAAGAGTTTTTGTTGGATAGAAGTTTGTTGAGGGTTCATAAAATAAATTCGCAATTTTACGAAAAAAAATAGTCCACCGCGGATTCTAAAATTAATGTCAGAATAGCAATTGGCACCTCCAAAAACCTACTACACGATACCCATACCGAATCTTTAAGAAAAGGTTGGATCCGCTATCTTGGATTTTAAAATGAATGCCAGATTTGAAATTGCCACCCCCCAAAACCCATTACGCGACACCCATATCGAACGTTTGAGAAAAAGTTGCATGTGCCATTTTGGATTTTAAATTGAATACCAGATTTGCAAACGCCACCCCAAAAGCCACGACATCCATATCCAATGTTCCAGAAAAAAACAAATTAAAAGGAACTAATATCACAAAATATAAATACGTAAATTTTTTGATAACGGGTTTTTTACGGAAATGAGTGCCAACTTTTTTCTTAAAATATCCGCCCTTGCACTTTCCCATGTTTACTAAAACAAATATTTAAGAAAAACCTTTTAGTTAAACAGAAAAAAAAACAAACAGTAAAATTTTGGTATGCCTACTAAATATAAGTCATACTCAAAAAAACACAAATGTGACTTACCCTATTTCACTCTTGGCGGCAACGTATACGTACACAATAGATCGCGAATTATCGTTACCGGTGCATCGCTCCACGATGCGACGTGACCACTCTCCGAGCTCTCGTGGACGACTGAATTTTCGACTCGTGTAAGTTGCAAATGACTCAAAACAGGGCGGGAATCAAAACAAAAATTAATAATAAAATAAGTAAGTGACATTTTGAAAATGTAAAAACTATAAATTGTTGTATGATAAGTAGAAATTTATATGAATTCAAGTTTGAGAAAAAAATTTAACAGTTTACTATCAAAATTCAACTAAACACGAGCATGCTATTTTAAGATTTTTGTTCAATTTTACGATTTTTTGTTTAATAAATTATACAATATTTTAATTTTTTGTCAACTATAATCGGTTAACACATTCATTGTGGTCTTTATTACATATTTTTTATGGTAATTATGGTAAAAGTATTGATTTTATCTCTTAAACAGTGACGGCTATTTTGAATTATTTTGCACTACGCCCCCTTAAGAACTAGTGCCTACATTTCCTAGTAAGTTATTCTGGAAACTGTGTTAATCTATTCAATGTAACAGATAAACAGTTTTAACCCATAAATCTCATTTTAATTTTGCCTGCCTTTAGTAGCTAAGTTACCACAGAATATCAACATGACATCCATATTATAATCGCTTATACCTGGAAATGCAACGAAAATATCATGTCCTAATCCCCAAAAACTGGTACGTACACACATGGTGGGCGATAAAATTGGGGCTGATATCAGTAGATTATTCGCGCCTTCAATTTTCACTCATACTGATGGTGACATTACAATATGATTTTATTGAAATTTTGCGTTAACAAGTGAACATACAGGACAAACGTGCAAGCCGCCAGTGTCAACCTATTTCTCAATGCTAGATTATGTTTCTGGGCCTACAACTGGGTCGTTTTGATTAGTTACAAGAATAAGAAAGAATAGAAAAAGAATACAGGAAAAGCAAAGGAAAATAGAAGGAAGAACAAAACATATACAAAGAGAAATAACATATCCGTATAGCCTAGATCACGATATATGAAACTTTAGGAAATGCAAAAAGTGGCCACGGAAAAGTTACAAACACAATTCTATTCTCTAATATCACACGGTTTCTATCTGCAATTTGTTAGGGAAATGACAGAAATGATTCCTCCAAGTGTTCATTGTAGATATCCATTAGGACATTAATTTACACGTTGATAATATGTTGAGGTAATGGATTACACTGTGTGTCTATTATATCCGTATTATTGTCGTTACATGAATTTCCATCTAGGTCATGACAAATTGCTTTAGTACTGAATTACTGATGGCAGTATAGAGACAATTTCCTATTCGTACTTGGGCCCGCTTTTAAGTTTTTGGACAAAAGTTTCAAACATAGAACTACAATCCAAATTCTGCAATATCTCTGTGAAATATATTCTACATAGCGGCAGCTAAATAAAATAAAGCACAATTTCATAGTTGCTGTACTACTATAAAGAAATGCATTTATGAATGCACCCGGAACAAGGGTTCCGGAGCAGGTTCGTGCAGGAGACGATTGTGTTCCAAAACAAAAGGTTGTTTTGGAACACAATCGTCTCCTGCACAACCAAGTGTGCAGCTGACGTTCATGATTTACTCGTCGCTATTTAACTGCCTGCGGATAAGACTAATAATTGTTTATCACTGTTTATTACTTTAAGATCTTTCTGAGATATTAGAAAAACGAAATTTTAACTTAAATTTTAAATTACGATGAAAGACAGGCTAAGGCTAAACACCCAGGGCGTCGGGAGTGCATTGCAGACCCCCGGTCACTGTAGGTGCGAGCTTGCGGGCGGCGAGCAATGGATAGCTCGCCGCCCGGTAAGGCCCAGGCTCGGGTCGACGGCGCGTAGTGTTCCACACGCGCTTGGTAGAGAAAAAGAAGAGATGTCAGCAGTACTGAAAGAGTCTGCTAGGACCGATGCCTGCCAGGGTCGCGATATATGTTCGAAAGAGATACCGTGGCACTGGCATATGGGCAACTGAAGGAACACGGGTGGGTTTTAGTCAGTAAAAGTCTGACACGGTGTGTCAGAGCGGGAGACGCCATTTGATGATTTCCCACCCACAAAAAAGGCTATTCAAATCTTTAATTATTTGTGCTTTACCGTACTTACCCAAATAATTAATACGTGAAATAAAAACATCCTCATTTGAATGTATGTTACGTGACAAGTCAATTATCATAACGCCTATTATCTACATTTAGTTCTGTTATTTTCATAATAAAGAGTATTCTATCTATCTATTTATCATTGCCTCGTGGTAACACAACTGTAACAGTAACCTTGACCAAGGTAGTTGACAATAACGCCACCAATGTTAAATGACTCGTTTTAATGTCATAGTACAGTACAGCCGGCTTTAACCTGGGTTCTTCGAGTCACGATACCCTAAATTGATAGTGAATCATATTGATATGAGAGTGGTTTGTAATGACGAGAGCGGTTTTGGATTAACATAGCTTCTGTGCAGGCCAAATTACTATTTGTTAAAAGAAAGTATATTGGTATGCAGAATTTCCACCAAGTGCCACCAGAAATACACTCGACATCAAATCCTAAGCAAATTATCATCGTGATTGGATCGTGTACGAATAATCACAAAACCCCAGCCTGTCTGTACATTGTAAAACTTGAACAAATCTCATTAATAAATAAGCAGTGCAAACAGGCACATTGTGAATGGTACCGATCTTCGTGCGAATTACCCAGTCTGGTCCGTACTCATTACATTCAAATTCATTCGGATTGATCACGTCTCACTGGAAGATGAACGAAATGCCCTCGATATGTAAGGAAAATTCAACTGGGACATATAAGGATTTAATTTCAGGTAATTATAAATAGTTAAAAAGTGGAGTAAAGTTCGATACCAATTCATGGAACCTTTGTTCGCATACAAAAATGTCCCAAAATTATTATTTAAAGTAAATTAAATTCAAACCATGTCCTAGTACATTGTCCTTACCTAAGGGTCAAAGTCCCTGACAAGCTTCAAAGTAAGTAGCTACAAAGTGTATTCAAATAGGGGGCTGCTAACTCAGGACACTTTAACTTTTCCCTAAGTTTAGCTCAGACAGGCTTTCATTTTACATTATTTTATCATCAGAAATAAAGGTACTTATGGTAAATACAAAAATAATGGTAACAATAACCAACTATGTTGATTAAATCATCGCGGTTTAATTAAACCAAAGTTCCAATTCACGTATTTTTAAGAACGTTCTGATTCAAAAGTCAATCTGTCAGTAATACTTCTAATTTAGCTACATATTAGATAAGTTTCGACGTTGACTGTCGCTGAAATGAGATCACGACTAGATTTTAAACATTTTTAATTACGAGAGTAGCCTTCGGAATCAAAACCTATATGAAAAGAATTAAAATCAACTAAGGGGCAAAAATGTCGGCCTTCCAAAAAGAGACTACTCAAAATGAATCTCAATGAACTATAGTATAATATTAAACAATAAATTTAAATGACTGGACAGAGCCAGCCAGCTATCAAAACCACAGCCCTCTATATTTCCTAGAAATAAACCAGAACACCTGACAGGCCCTGACCATCCCAGCTCATCCCTCTGGCGCTCCGCCAACACTGGAGCCCCACATTTCATATTCAAAGCGACCGCTGTAAAACAGTCGAGCACTCGCGGATAATTCAGCTCTAAGTGAATAAGTAAACAAATCTATACGAGTTTGTTTACAAGCATGGGCACGGGTATTGATTTTGTAAGTGAGGGCTCTGTGTGTTATGGCCGTTGTTAACAAACATGATGAATAGTTCAGTGTTATGATATCATTATCAGCCTACAATGTTCCCACCTGTTGGGACACAGGCTTCTTTTATGTGCGAGGGAGTGGGCCGTAATCCACCACAAGAGCCCAGTGCGGGTTCCAGTTGTCACAAGTCTTCGAATATTTGGTTCTAGGAAATGCCGGTTTCTTCAGGATATTATCCTTTACCGTTTTGAGAGCAGTGGTAATGAAATTATTGACATAAATTAAAGCGTACGTCTGGGTTCGAACCTAGTGTTCGAAAGAGATACCGTGACCCTGGCACATGGGCAACTGATGGAACAGGGGTGGGTTTTAGTCAGTAAAAGTATGACACGACCTCCCGCTCCGCCCAGAGCGGGAGAAGTCATTTGATGATTTCACATCTTGGAAAAAAAAAAAAAGAGCTGCAACTCGTAAGTCGCGGCTGATACTACACTATTTTGCGTGACTAAGTAACAAACAGCCAAACATCAACAACACACTTTGACATTTATAATATTATTATAGTAGGATGACACCAACTTTGCCTTGCCTAGCACCCACTAATTGCAACCACACTCTTTTTTCTAGCTATCATCGTGACTCGCTACTTTTTAGTAAGCTTTGCCTAAAGCTCCCAATAAGTTATGTTTTCAACAAACTAGTGCAAACAAATTCATTCATCACCCTGTTTATACAAACACCTATTTTACCTAAAGTCGACGTATTACCCATAAATATTCTCGTTATACTAATAACGCATCCAGTTTCACTATCCGGCGCAGTGCTGCACGCGTGTGCAGCGGTGCGTCAGCGCATCATCATATAGATGGATCTCAAGTGTTCGCGTCATAGCTGACCACGCTGCGTGCGCGTGGCTTTTGATATGGATAAACAGCCCAAATGGTGATAATATCCGTAAAACATTATATTTTAAACTACAATAATAACTCTACACGACTTCAAAAATATTAAATGCTCAATCTATCAAAGTCCAGATGGCAAAAATCTTCTCATATAGAGGTCAAGCCATAAAGTCATCATAGGTCGTAAGGCCATCGTCTGTTCTAATGCCACTTAATATATTCAAATATAGTTTTAGCATCTATTAGGTAAACTAATCATCAATATTCAATTTCTGTCCCAAGTACCTATTTATATTACAATTACACCGAGTGCTTCAGTACCTACATAAATAAACCTGCATGTTTGCACAGATAAGATAACTGCCACATTATCGGCCGGTTATCGTTTACCATTGCAATTACTACTAGAAAAACACTTACGAATATTTAGTACTAACCATATCATTACGATGAGATAATAAGGGAACGAGCAAACAACCTAAACATTATTTCAAATGTGTTCAGAAATAGTCACAATTTGTACTGACTACGCCACGTTACGTAGCGAAAGCCGCGTAGTAGTTCGTAGACGCGCTACGAGATCTCGTAGCGCTACGAGCTACGAGTTTAGTACAATGGCTACGTGAATTAAATAAATATGGGCTTCGTATTCCATTACGGAACTGTCTGTATGTCACTATGTATGTTTGGTATAGTTCCGGACGCTACGCAATTCATACCTATTATTTTATATTTAAAATATCCAATATCTGGACGACCGAGCTTTGCTCGGTATTTTTTGGTAAATTGTGTTTAAAATAATAAGTTACGTTCAAGTTGATTATTGATAAAGTTGGTTATTGAAAACATGAATAAATCGACATTTTATAAAAATGAATCCTAGCTAGATCGATTTATCGCCCCCGAAATCCCCTGTATACTGAATTTCATGAAAATCGTTGGAGCCGTTTCGGAGATTCAGATTATATATATATATACAAGAATTACTCGTTTAAAGGTATTAGATTTTTATATCTTAGAAAGTATTATTTTTCCAGGAACCAGCATGTTGCCTTTCTAATACCTTATGATACTATTGTATGTTCATATTTATTTCAAGTGATCGTTACAGAATAACGCTCATACAATTACAATGGAAATACACAAGAGGCTTCAGGATTACTGTAGTACTTCAGCTTCCAGCCTCTAGAACCCTGTTATTATATCATCATCACAACAACTCTGCTATATTTCGGGAATCTTACCGGTTCAGAAATATCAAACTTGTAACAAATATAATTATAAAGTTTAATTTTCTGGATTTTACACTAGTTGTAAATTACTAACAAATCTTCAAATAGCAATTTGAGTTAAATAATTTAGAGGAAAACTAGCTTTTACCCACAGCTTCGGCCGCGTGGATGGCGGAAATCATCACGGAAATGTACTACCGGAACTAAAATTAATTCCACCACACTAGTAATTTCTCATCATTATCAGCGTATAATGTTTCCACGGTAGGGACACAGGACTCCTCTCGGTGAGAGAGAGTGGGCCATAATCCACCACGCGGGCCCAGTACGGGTTGTTAGACGTCTCATATCTTCGAATTTTTGGTTCTAAGACATGCCGGTTTCCTCACGTCATTTCTACTAGTCCACAAATACTTGTGGACTAGCTATACAGCTAGAACGGATAACAAACTAGAATTTACAAAACTCATCAAGTTAAAGCTAAAAAGTTGGAACCTAGAAGGCTTATTAATATTGAGTCGCTGCCTCTGTGTATTTTATCGCAAGCATTTTAACTAAAAACAAACATCCATGCTCAGTTCAATGGAAATAATTCAATATTCAATCGAAATAATCTGTTGGTTTTCGACACGTTGTATCTATTGTCTGCTCGAAAAAGCGGTCAACTGAATTAATTGTTCACGGAATAAATAACAAACTGCGCAGTTACTGACGTGCTATTTAGATAAGAGAGATAAAACTGGGTTTTTTAAACAATATCAATTTTATACATAGGTACGCCAAAACTCTTTAATCCAAATATTTTCTCGAATGTGTGCAGAACGTGTCTTTTTACCAGTAAGACCCGCTAGCAACAGGTTCATAGACACTGAACCGAAATCCTTTATCACACCTACTTCATAAACTCCACATTCTATTTCCACGTGAAAGGAGCCTCACTCACGATCTAACACAATCCGAGGAACCCTTGCCGCGTGGTACAGTCGGCGTCAAAAATATAGAGATGGAACAGACGGTTCAAATTCGGGATTAAGTTGTTGATGAAATTATTCTGCAACACTATTTGTGTAAAGAGGTGTTTTTGTTAGTTATAACTACATCACAGTACACAACTGGTCCATAATTGCTTTTATTCAACTTCTTTTTTTTACTGTTCAAAATATTGTCACAGTCTCACTTCGGCGACAACCAAAATCAAAAGCTTGTCAAAAATGTATGGTAACTCGAAGTATTCTTGACTGATTGAGACTGACCTGAGCCTGTGAACGTTTTTAAAATTACCAGATTGCCCCTCAGATAACTTTATGAGATTAATATTTTTAACAGTTCCAACAGTCAAACATCAGCTTTATGCCTTGGATAAAATTATCTGATGACGGAAAGTCGGATTAAAACACAGAAGAATTAATTTTATCAAACGATTTTTCAAATAATTATGAGCGTTCCGTTCGTGCGTACGTTGTGGTCTGTACACAGCAGTCGCAGAAACCATTCCACGTCGGCAGCAGGAACGAGACAGGTCTCATTGTAGTACTGTGCACATACTACTAAAGATTACTACATAGTTATTTACTATGCTGCTACATACGTGCACACTGCACGCTGCACATGTCTGTTTAACAGGACTTTCGTGTACTGATCGTTGCGTTACTAAGAATGTCTTTGATTCAATGTCTCTCATATTATATGCTAGCGACTCGCCCGTACTCCGCATGGTTTTAACGACATCAAGAAATATGGAGATTTCTTTATTATATAAAAGTTTAATATTAATGTTTTATGCAAATAATCTTTATCAAAGGAGTCCAGCTTGTCCCGCCATCTCCGTCTGGGCTTGCCACGATGTCAATAAAGACTGGCCCGTGGTAGCTTTAGACGGAGAGGATGAAGAATGGAAGGCCATTGTCCAGCAGTCATCATCATCATCATTTCAGCCGAAAGACGTCCACTGCTGGACATAGGCCTCCCCCAAGCTCCGCCACTTCGACCGGTTTTGTGCTTCCCGCATCCAGCGGATTCCTGCGGCCTTCACAAGGTCATCGGTCCACCTTGTTGGAGGCCTTCCAACTCTACGTCTTCCGGTACGCGGTCGCCACTCCAGAACCTTTCGGCCCCATCGGCCATCTGTTCTGCGAGCAATGTGCCCTGCCCACTGCCACTTTAGTTTAGCAATTCTTCGGGCTATGTCGGTTACCTTGGTTCTCCTACGGATCTCTTCATTTCTGATTCGATCGCGTAGGGAAACTCCAAGCATAGCCCTCTCCATCGCCCTTTGGGTGACTTTCAGCCTTCTAATAAGGCCCATTGTGAGCGACCACGTTTCGGTTCCATAAGTCATCACTGGCAACACACACTGGTCAAAGACTTTCGTCTTGAGACACTGCGGAATGTGGGACGAGAAGATATTGCGTAGCTTCCCGAACGCTGCCCAGCCGAGTCGGATTCGACGATTGACCTCTTTCTCGAAGTTGGACTTACCTAACTGGACAGTCTGTCCTAAGTACACATATTCGTCCACAACTTCGAGTGTAGCGCCTCCGATCTTCACTGGAGTGGGTATCACACGAGCATTGGACATGACCTTTGTCTTGTCCATGTTCATCCTGAGACCCACTCTTTCGGAAGCTCTACTGAGGTCATCGAGCATTGTACTGAGGCCCTCCATAGTCTCAGCCATGACAACTATATCATCGGCAAATCGAAGGTGAGTGATGTACTCGCCATTGATGTTGATGCCAGCCCCTTTCCAGTCCAGAACCTTGAAGACATCCTCCAGTGCAGCGGTGAACAGTTTCGGAGAAATAACGTCTCCCTGTCTCACCCCACGCTGCAGAAGGATAGGTTTCGAGGTCTGATCCTGAAGTCGGACTGACATAGTGGCGTTTTCGTACAGACACTTTAACACCTCGATGTACCGATAGTCGATCTGGCACCGTTGAAGAGACTGCAGTACAGCCCAGGTTTCGACCGAATCGAAGGCTTTTTCGTAGTCCACAAACGCTAAACAGAGAGGCAGGTTATACTCTTCGGTCTTCTGTATAACCTGCCGCAGCGTATGTATGTGGTCTACGGTGCTAAAGCCTTTACGGAATCCGGCTTGTTCGGGAGGCTGGAAGTCGTCAAACCTGCGCGCTAGACGGTTCGTGATGACTCTTGAAAACAGCTTGTAGACATGGCTCAGAAGTGAGATGGGCCTATAATTCTTAAGTAGGGCATTATCACCCTTCTTAAAGAAAAGTACCACCACACCTCTGTTCCATGCCTGTGGCGTTTTGCCCTCGAGTATGACGGAATCAAACAGCTTCTGAAGGGCTTTGAGAACGGGTTTCCCGCCGGCCTTCAGGAGTTCAGCCGTAATTCCGTCATCACCCGGCGCCTTGTTGTTTTTGAGCTGCTTCAGAGCCATCCGAATCTCGTACAAGCTGACGTCCGGGATGTCTTCGGTATAATGTCGGGTCAACCTAGCTCTTGGGTCATTTGCCAGATTTTTAACGGGGTCACTTGTTGACGTGTATAACTGTCCATAGAACCTCTCAATCTCCTTAAACAGCTCAGGTTTGGCGGATACGACCCTACCATCATCGGTCTTCAGTTTCGTGAGCTGGCTCTGCCCAATAGACAGATCCTTACTAAAGACCTTGGAGCCTTTATTCCGCTCTATCGCGTCCTTGATCTGCTCTGTGTTATAGCGGCGAAGGTCGCTTTTCAAGGACTTAGAGATCCGTCTATTGAGCTGCCGGTACTCGAGCGCAGCTTCTGAAGACTGCAGGATCATTCCGCGCCTCTGTTCCATAAGCTGTAATGTTGGATCTGAGAGTTTCTTTTTCCTATTAGTACGGCGGGTCTTGAAGAACTTAGACCCCACCGTATGGACAGTTTCCACGAACCCATCGTTAAAATCGTCCACGGAGCTCCCTAGGCACTCAAAACGATTTTGGAGTTCGAGCTGAAAGCTCTCGGGGTTTTGAAGTTGGATCGGTGCTGGACGGAGCGTTGACTTCATCAGCCGAGATCTTTCCAGCTTGATATTGATATTCAATGTGCCTCTTACCATGCGGTGATCACTCCCGGTTTTCACCGCGTTGATCACTGAGACATCATTGAATATTTGCTTCTTCGTCGACAGAATGAAGTCAATCTCGTTATTTGTTACACCATCAGGGCTCTGCCAGGTCCACTTCCTGTGCTCACGTTTTCTGAAGAAGGAATTCATCATAAAGAGGCCTTCCTTCTCCATAAAACTAGCCAGTAGGTGACCCCGGTGGTTGCGACGTCCAACTCCAAATTGCCCCACTCTCAACTCATCATCGTCTCGCTTGCCCAGTTTCGCGTTGAAGTCCCCCATGACAACGGTGAAGTGAGTTTTGGAACCATGCATGGCTCTGGAAATGTCCTCATACATGGTCTCCACCTCATCGTCGGGGTGTGACGAGGTCGGGGCGTAAACCTGTATGACCTTCAGCGAATACCTTGCGGATATTCTGAGTATAAGGTACACCACCCTGGTCGACACACTCTCGATCTTCACCACGTTGCTCACAAGGGACTTATGGACGATAAACCCGACACCACCTTGAGACTGCTGGTCGCCCTCCCGGAAATAGAGCAAGTTTCCGGATTTGAGGATTATCGAGTCCTCCCCCTCTCTTCGGACTTCAGATAATCCTACTATATCCCATCGTAACCTGCTCAATTCTTCCTCCAGTTCGGCGATCTTCTCGTCGGTCCGAAGTGTACGCGTGTTATATGTTGCCAGGTCCAGTTGTCGGTGATTGTGGTAGCCGGATCTCTTCCGGGGATTCTTAGCACCCCTTGCCTCACCGTGGCCTTGACCGCTACCGTAGTCAAGGTTAGGTGGGCCGCCGGGCACTAGGGGCCGTTTATTTTTGGTGCTTGTCATTTTTGGGGGGGGGTTGCCATAATCGCCACGCTTGGCAGGCGGGTTGGCGATCGCAGTATGATGGTCTGCAATGCATAGAGAACGCTGCTGCCCATTCTCTAGTATATCCCTTAGTCGCCTCTTACGACACCCACGGGAAGAAATGGGGTGGTGCTATTCTTTTAGTCCGACGCCACACGGTACGGCAGTAGAATAATAATAAGAAAAATACACGAATCCTTCATGAATATTTTTTTCTAAATGATGGTGAAAACCGCATCGCATGCTTTTGCGTAATTTAAAAGAACAATGTTTAATAATTATAGATTAGAAATTGAAACTGTGTCGATGAAAACAACAAATAACCTAAGATGACAAGAGCACACTAGATTACTATAATTTTAACCGGCAAAAGACTTGCAAAGCCAAAATCAAGTCCCAAATGATTTGTGTCACGTAACGTAGTCAAAGCAAGGTTTCCGCCACAGGCCGTTTTAAATTGCAGCCTTATGAAAGGGCACCGGTATAACGGTGCCAGCGTACAGTTTTAATTGATAGCAACCGTAACCTTCGGGTTCGTGCATTGCATGTTGGATTGTCAAACCAAAATAAACGGCTTAAAGTGTAGGATCATGAATTAGAAAGTTCTTAAATTAAATTATTGTAAAGGGATTAAAAGGGTTGACGTAAATTCTCTGTATGAAACGTAAGGGATTTAAAATTTATAACTTTGTGAGTTTTCATGTAACAGACAGCCTTACTAAGACTTGCAAAATATGTCCGTCATTATTGGTAATGGCAGAACTATGGTCTACGTTTTGCATACTAAGGTTGGCTGGTTGTCCATTAGGCATATATTAAAGAATAATGAATATTGTTTTTTGCAAATTCGATAAGCAATGAGCTGCTTTGTCTATGACATAATTCCAGTACCGCTTGTAGTAAATAATAATCTACTGACTATAACGTTATTTGGGCAGCTCCCTAAAGGCAGTCTAACAATTAGCTGTCCAAAAAGTTACGCTTCCCTAGTTGTAGTCTACACGCCGAATTTCAGCTACTTCGGTTACGTAAAGTTAGCCTTCACCCGTCCCATATACTCGTGCCTTTATAAAGCCTATATACAGCGAGGCTAGTAGGTAAGCCCAGTGCTGAAAGCCAGATGATCAATACTGCTGGCTTATCGCGCTGCACTGGCTTACGACCGTCCCAGTCCGCGACAGGTGAAAGGAAGCCGCGAGATTGATTTTTATTCATCAAAACGTAATAAAGTTGAAACACGACCCAAATCAAACTAGGCACATACGAGGTGACGTAAGTACGTTAAGCATGAATAATTGAGTATCACACGCAGGTTTAATTGCGTGACGCGAAGTTGCAAACGACATTACTCCATATATCACATAAGTACAGGCTCAACTACTACTTGCAACAGACTAAATTAGTCGCTACATTAAACGGTAGATTACTGCCACTGAATGCATACGTTTCACTTCAAAGTGTTAACCTTGGAACAGTCACACAATATGTGACCATTCATAAGCCTTACTGTCATACTTTCGATCTTCAGCGATATTGTAAATAATATAGAACTTTATCCTTTACGTCAAATCCGCGTTATAATAGCTCACTCATAAATAATTCTATGTTTTGGTTTCCTATTCAAAGATACATAAAAGAGCAACTGAAGCGAACAAAACATAAACATGCCCTTTTCAGAAAATGTTTTAATATAAGCTCACAAAGTATCAAAACAGGTTCCTACACAAAGGTAATTTATTAAAATACTTCAAAAATATACATAATGAATATCCTAGATTACAAACAAAAACCAGGCAACTGAGGAACTTCACGCTTGAAATATTAAATGGTGAATTCCAAAGTACGGACTAGGTAAGGAAACTATTTGGTGCTCAGGAGAGAATTAAAGAACTTTCATTGCTATAGGACGAGGAACCAAAACGAATAGTGGGAAAAGAGATTTATTACAAAACTACAATTGTACGATTCAGCGAGAAACTTCGGAATTGTTTATTTCATCTTTTTGTTTATTCGAAAAAGAAAGAGTGGATATGGTACCAAGTATATTGTAGTTTTTACGACGTATGAATAAGGAAACATCAATGATATTTATGTTATAATAACAATTGGACTGTAACAAGCAGATCTGAAGCTCAAAACACCTGCCCAACAAACAAATGACGCAATAATTTGTATGAACGAAGCCTGGCGATGGTACCCCGCGTCAAAACTTATCTTAAACCTAATATTGATGTGCGAAGGGCAGGAAGGTAAAAATTTAGGACAAATTCTGTTACGAAACGTCTGAGTGCGAACGAATTACAGGTACGGTCACAGAAGGATCACAAGTTACTGCGAAATACATCAAAAGGTAAATAACGAAATAGTTTAAGAAAATAATAAAGATCGTGTTTTGTAACATTGCAGGGCGCTTTTTCTATTTGATTAATTTTGTAAACTAATTATTCCTTATTGACGAAAAACCTACCGTCACTTTTAATGCGATTTTTTTAATAGTATTCAAACTTACTTAATTTCGAACGAATTTTCCTTCATTATCAAATTATACAACCTAAAATTTAAAATATCGTAGTTCTCATTCAAAATGGTTTAGCTAATCAATTTAAATTTATTTACTGGATTTTTCTCCAAATATCAACTTCTTTATTGTTCAGCTAAAGCTGACGGGTGTGTGTAGAATTAGAAAAAACTACCACTGAAACTAAGTTTTTAATCGCGCCTTTGTAAAAATAAATAGTACCTATTACTACCTACTTACTTTCTTATTTTACGATCACAACGTGCTCTGTACCGTACTGTAAGGTACAAGGCACCTCAAACGTCTTGTGTTATAGAATAAATTTGCAATATCTTCAGAGGACCGTTTTATTAAAAAGCTATTTCCATACACATTGCGTCGTTCATCTGCTAGAGAAAAAGGTAGCAGTCTGATTAAAATCGATATATAAGCTGAGACAGATTCTTTAAGAAACAAAAATTTAAATAACATACAGGGTGTCCGGTAATTAATGGATAACCTTAAAATGGGTCATGGTAAAACTAATGGCCATTCAGAAAAAAAATACAAATAAAAAAAAAATACAGTTGGTACCAAAGATATTATTTTTTTAATAATAATCGGTGTTTTTTGTTACCATATTTCACATTTTTATACACCACGGCCACAAATTAAGGAATTCTATCGGTTTTTTTTGTTATAGTAATTTACGTTAACTAAGCTGATAGATAGGCAATAAATAGTATGACTATTATTACACGGTTTTTTTTTTAAACAATTTGAATGTTTGTTCTGGGGAAAATTTGTGAAAAATATTCAATTTGACAAAGTTTGAGCAACCGTAACTTTAAAAAAAAGTATCCAGACACAAGTGACCAATTATTTTAAAATATTATGTGCTTCAAGCGAATTTCAAAATGGTATCATTCATTATTGTATCTAATGTAAATTCTGAATTATTGCTATTAGTGTAGAAAATGTGTGAATTTTGGATAAACAACAAAATTTGCAATATTGGAATATTTATTTACATTGAATGTACCTGACCATTCGGGGTTAATAAAAACATTAATAGACGTAAGTAATGAATAGTAATAATTAAATAAAGTCTCTTTAAAACCAGAAATATTTTAACAAATACAAATTGGCTTTGCAATAAATGTCGTGTGTGTAAGTCGTGTGACCGCCATACTAGCTACCTGCGCGCACCCTGCACCACCCGTCTTTTGTTCATGTTAGACAAAGAGGATATGAGTTGGATGAGTACGAGCGAGATAGTAAATGTAAAAAAACCGGTAGGGGACTAACAGAACTTACAGGAACAGGGACTTAGACTTAGTGCGTCACTCGACTTGCTCGACTTCGCATGTGTTTATTTCGTTTCCGGTTGCAATTGTTGCTAGTTACTGTGAATCAGTGTTAAAACGACGACCTGGCTATTTTACTGGACTATTCGTTTTGTTTACCGATTTGGACTTGTTTTGTGTGGTGATATTTGCGACGACTTGGCTTGTAACTGGATTGTTTATTTTGTGAATCAACATGCCACGTGTTGAGTATACGCCACAAGAATATGCAAACATGCATTTTATTTATGGGGAATGCAGAGGCAATGGAAACGCAGCCGCAGCTCTTTATAGGGAAAGATACCCTAATGCGCGTCATCCAGATTACCGCGTATTTATAAGAGTCCACGGTTGTTACTCAGAAGGAAGAATCCCTGGTACTGGTGTTGGTGGTACTAGTGGTGGAAGAAGCGCTCGTGCTGATGTAGAAGACGTGGTACTTGAGGAAATTGCGCAAGATCCTTCAATTTCTACGCGATCAATAGCTCAACGCACGGGTATAGGGAAATCGACTGTGCATGATATCTTAAAAAAGAACAAATTTCACCCGTTCCACGTTACGCGCGTGCAGACCCTTCAACCAAGAGATTATAATGCAAGATTGCGTTTCTGCCGAAAAATGCTGGGGAAGATGGAAGCAGACCCGCAGTTTTTTAATAAAATTCTATGGAGTGATGAATCAACATTGAAAAGAGATGGCTACATGAATTTACACAATCTCCATAGCTGGCAACTAACGAACCCTCGTGCTATGCGTGAAGACAGGTCACAGTACCAATTTAAAATAAATTATTGGACTGGAATATTAAACGGAAAAATAATAGGCCCATTTGAATTACCGGGGAACCTAACTGGCCAAAGTTATTTAGAATTCCTTGAAAATGATCTTCCAAACTTATTGCAAGAGGTGCCCGAGGTGGAGAGAGAATCATATTGGTTGCAAAATGACGGCTGTCCTGCCCCCCTAGCCAAGGCACAAACGTTTACCGTTCTACAATCGGTAACGCCTCAGTGTCAGCAATTGTAGAAAACGATAAGTTGGTAGCCATGTTGAAGCGCCTGAGTCGGACGCTCGTTCTACAATGTCTTTAGAAAAACGACACATTATGACAAAGGATTTAGCGTTGAACATTATAGAAACGATAAAAAATCATTCTATCACTTTGAACGATGTGAATTTGGCTACGAATTTTCTGTTCGTTTGTTCTAACCACGTGACTTAACGTTGAGCGACTAGCTTTAACGATTGCAGATTATCAACTTGGCTAGGGGTGCTGCGCATTATGCTGTATCTGTTCGTGCATACTTAAATAGAACATACCCAAACAGATGGATTGGCCGCCTGGGGCCAATTTTGTGGCCCCCACGTTCACCAGATCTAAATCCACTTGATTTTTTTTACTGGGGCTGTCTTAAGGAAGAAGTTTACGCAAAGCCGATCCGTTCCTTGGAAGATTTACGTAGCCGTGTCCGGGCAGCCGCATCGAAAATAAGCGATCGACGCTATACGCGACTGCTCAGGAGAGCATTCATTCGTAGATGTAGAGCCTGTATCAGAGTGGGTGGCAGACAATTTGAACATTTATTGTAATTAATAACGAATACAGTTTTACTAATGTCAAATGTTGTTTTTTATTAAACTCCAATGGTCAGGTACATTCAATGTAAATAAATATTCCAATATTGCAAATTTTGATGTTTATCCAAAATTCACACCTTTTCTACACAAATAGCCATAATTCAGAATTTACATTAGATACAATAATGAATGATACCATTTTGAAATTGGCTTGAAGCACATAATATTTTAAAATAATTGGTCACTTGTGTCTGGATACTTTTTTTTTAAGTTACGGTTGCTCAAACTTTGTCAAATTGAATATTTTTCACAAATTTTCCCCAGAACAAACATTCAAGTTGTTTAAAAAAAAACCGTGTAATAGTAGTCATACTATTTATTACCTATCTATCAGATCAGTTAACGTAAATTACTATAACAAAAAAAAACCGATAGAATTCCTTAATTTGTGGCCGTGGTGTATAAAATGTGAAATAAGGTAACAAAAAACACCGATTATTATTAAAAAAATCATATCTTTGGTACCAACTGTATTTTTTTTTATTTGTATTTTTTTTTATTTGTATTTTTTTTCTGAATGGTCATTAGTTTTACCATTACCCATTTTAAGGTTATCCATTAATTACCGGACACCCATCTTATACCTTTAAACGAGCAATTCTAGTGTATAATCTGAATCTCGGAAACGGCTCCAACGATTTTCATGAAATTTTGTATACAGGGGGTTTTCGGGGCGATAAATCGATCTAGCTAGGATTCATTTTTATAAAATGTCGTTTTATTCGTGTTTTCAATGACCAACAATCAACTTGAACATAAACTTATTATTTTAAACACTATTTACCAAAACATACCGAGCAGAGCTCGGTCATCCATATATTATACCTTTAAACGAGCAATTCTTGTATATATGTATATATATAATCTGAATCTCTGAAACGGCTCCAACGATTTTCATGAAATTTAGTATACAGGTGGTTTCGAGGGCGATAAATCGATCTAGCTAGGACTCATTTTTATAAAATGTCGTTTTATTCGTGTTTTCAATGACCAACTTTATCGATAATCAACTTGAACATAAACTTATTATTTTAAACACAATTTACCAAAAAATACCGAGGAAAGCTCGGTCATCCAGATATTAACATTTATAATGCGAATGAACAAAACAACAATGAGGTTGATAAATATAAATCATATAATTCCAGATCACTGGAAATTTCGAGTTTTTGTACTCGTTAAAACTAATATTACAAAAGCAGCTCCTCTTGAAATTTCCATAGTGAAACAAAACGGAGACAAGAAAAACATCGCCGGCGTTGTTTTGAAGGAAACTCGTTATCTTTATTAGGGGTTATATTGAGCGCCCTAAAGGGGTTAGGGGCATGCAGAAATAGCTCTAGGTGTGCCTCAGCACTGTATGAGAGAAATGGACGAAGGTCGATGACTTGTTTAAGGTTATTCAGGTAAAGGCCAGCTTTTTGTCGGTGAATAAACTAGACTTGGCAATAAAGACATTTTATGAGATGTTGTTGGACGAAAATTGTTAGGGCTTGGTTTGTTTTCTTACATAATGTCCTATACCAGAAAAGGAGGTATTCAAAGCTTCGAAATATGACACAAAAATAAGTTAGTTTATGTTCGAACAGACATTAAATTATAAAGACTGAATAACTAGATCACAATCGTAATCCACCTTTGAGCATAATATGTACACAACATTAAATGTAACTGCATATTCGAAGACATTTAGACTACTGTGTGGGAAATAGTCATTATAGCAAAACACTTTCAATAAAGTGAATCGTTTAATGTAAATAAAAGAGCTGCATCCCAAGGGCAGACATATCAATAAGGCAGGCAATGTTAGTGCAGATTGTAGCGCCACCCCGAGTCGCGCATACTCAATGCCTCTGCTCCTCCTCACAGCCTCAGTAATGTTACGAATTCATAGCCACGGAGGAATGTCGGACGATCGGAGCTTGCCGAATACATTGATTTTCTATTCAAAAGTTACGTCACAAAACATTGTTATCAAATATGAATGACACTTAAATTTTAAACATGTATAAAAGTTAATGAACCTCGAGTATTGTCAAAAATGTACTAGAGACGTATCCGTTATTTTTAGAATAGCATAAAGCCCCCCAGTGTACCGTTAGCATACCCCTAACCTTGCAAAATGTTATGTTTTTTTAGTAGGTACTAGCTTCTGCCCGCGACTTCGTCCGCGTTTTTCTTGTTCCCCCGACCCCGACCCTTCCCGTCGCGTCCAATCGCCTACCCGTGTGATTTCCCCGTTTTTGCAACATTTTTCATTACTACTCCGCTCCTCTTCATTGTAGCGTGATGTTATATAGCCTATAGCTTTCCTCGATAAATAGGCTACCCAACATAAAAATAATTTTTCAATTCGGACCAGTAGTTCCTTAGATTAGGGCGTTCAATCAAACAAACAAACATACAAACAAACGAACTCTTCAGCTTTATCTATATATTAATATTAATACGTGAAGCGAAAACTTTGGATCCCTTTTTACGAAAATTGGGCGGACGGAGGAGTATGAAATTTGGCACACTTATAGTTTATACAGAGAAGAAGTGGCGAATGCTAATATTTTTTTTAAATTATGCCCAAAAATACATTATTTTCAATAAATAACACGTTACACACCACTATTCATTACCGTGTATTCAATACACACATGCACAGAGAATATCTGTCTTTAATATTTTGACGGTGTCTATAGTCTTACTGAATGTCAAGTGTCAAGTATAACCATAGGTAATAAGTTAATTTTATAGATATATAACCTATTTCATTTTTTAAATCTATGATCATATCAAGAATGTTTGTCTTTAATATGATTTGTATTAGCGACGGTAGGAATTTAGTTTAGATTTATAAGAAATATTTTTTGTTGTTTTATGGGGAGTGGTATGGCATTAGTAAGTTTCCCAAACAAAATTTAGTGTCGTGTGCAAACTGTAAATGCCTCATGATTGTACAGGCTGGTCATAGATTGTACAGGCTGTTTATAATTATGACATTTTGAACTGTCATAATTAATTAAAAATAATAGGGAAAATCCTATAACAACAGAGCTTTCTGTGATAATTCATTCCATATCCAGCAGTTAAGAAGTATTAAGAAAATAAAGAAGAGAGTCCTGAAGAAGTATTCTTTACTCATTACACCTACGTCCTGGTCCTGGCCATCACCATACCGCCAGCAAACCCTCTCTACAGTAGTACATCGTCAACAATTTGTCTATAGTGTTAGTGAATGTCAAATATAACCATATTATTTTTTATATTAATTATTATATTTTTTTTCTTCATTTTATAATGTATTTCTATTCAAATGAAGTACGGTCGAATTTCGACCAATGGGATCGCCCATTGGTCGAAATTCGACCGTACTTCATTTGAATAGAAACTGTAATATTAATTATATTATATAATTATATATAGTATAGATTCATAAGTGAGGAAAACTCCTACGTTGTGGCGATACTTGGGATAGGCCAAGGTATAATGTATTTATGTATGTCCAGCAGTGGACGTTTTTCGAATAATGATTATAATTGAGAATAGGTGTGAGCACAATGCATAAAGCGAAGTTGCCAGCTAGATAATCTAAACATGAAAAAATCGAATCAAATAAGGAAATGCTTAATTTACCTAATTCAGTTTATTGTGCTTTTTCCTGGACCATGAATAACGTTTTATTTAAAAAAACGTTATAAATGATCTTTTCAATAATAGCCCTTCCATTGTTACTTCATTTTGTGGCCTAAGTAATCACTACGAAGTATAATAAAAACATACATTGCGGGTTGGTAAAAATGCTAGGATAAAGGCGGCAACGGAGCGGACAAAAAGCCCGCAGGCGCTGTTTCAACTGTGATGGCGTGGGATGGACGTTCATTGTAGAAATGAGGTTGATATGCCAACGGCGCGTCCTTTGCAATATGCCTACATTGGGCTTATAGTAATTCGTCCAAGTATAAATGGTATTTATGGTGTAACTAATTCGGTCTGGCAAGTGATTCTGAAATTATAATTACAAAAAAGTATGCTCTAAAAAATACGATTATAAAGTATAAATATTTCACACAAATAAGCCGTGGTCGCATGCCTATACCAGGAACACCTACAAAATTATAATGATATGCGACCGCGGCAGTTTTACCCGTCTTGATTTCTGTCTGAAATATTTATATTTAATATTCGTACTTTTAAGATTTTCTTGTTTCGTAATTATTAGAACGTGATTTTTCAGTAGTCGGGATTTAGTTTTTGAACTTACTTTTTATTTAAATTTATTTTGGGGTTAGTCAATTTCATGTGACACACATAGCCTATAACCAACGAACGATTAAGACACTTCCACCGATACCTTTTTTTTTTTTTTTTTTTTCAGGATGGGAAATCATCAAATGACTTCTCCCGCTCTGGGCCGAGCGGGAGGGCGTGTCAGACTTTTACTGACTAAAACCCACCCGTGTTCCATCAGTTGCCCATGTGCCAGGGTCACGGTATCTCTTTCGAACAATCACGCGACCCCGGCAGGCATCGGTCCTAGTAGACCCCTACACTGCTGCTGACATCTCTTTAAGGCGCGCGTGGAACACTACGCGCCGTCGACCCGAGCTTGGTCCTTACCGGGCGGCGAGCTACCCATTGCTCGCCACCCGCAAGCTCGCGCCTACGGTGGCCGGGAGTCCGCTATGGACTGCCGTCCACCGATACCTCATGTGTCAAATTATGAAGTGCAGTTCAGAAGTCATGAGGGAACAGATGAACATAATACATAACAGTCAAAATTATGACCCTCGCCATATTCGGGTAAGAAAGGGCCGTCGTTATAGAAAACGATAAGGAGTATTTACATTTCATAAAAATGGTGTTTAAAAAAGGTCGCTTCCCGTACAGGAAAAAATGTGTGCTGAATAACGCGAAAAAACTCAGAGTTTCGTTAGCAACGCGATATATGACGTGCCAGAAGAACATTGGCCTAATATTTTTTACTCATTACAAAAAATGAAGACACACCCGAACAAACATGTGAAGGAACCCATTCAATTTTGACAACACCTTCTCCCTCATTTCTATAATCTTCAAACATGCATGTTCAGTACAAAAACGAGCAAATCAGCCGCGACTAACGAGAGGAGGCTCTCCTCCTCAATAGCAATCAGTATATACTCTAGATACACAAATAAATAAAATTGAAGTGTCTGTTTGTAATGTCAGAGTAACTAACTCTTTACTAAAAACATATGAAATATACGATAAATAAAACAAAAACAATTTTTTTGAAAACTTCTTTAGCGGCGTTGTGCACTTTTTTGGTAATGGGTAAAAAAAGTTAAACTCGCGTTAGGATACGTGAACCTGATCGAAAATTCGTAAGACGGACAGAGAGTAGGAGAGGAAGTATCCCCCTCTCTTTCCACGGCTACGGCGAAAATGTATGCCTGCGCCTGCTGTTTCGTTTAGGCGGCGCAGGACGCTTGCGCGAATGTTCGTGTGTGTTTATCTTACAGCGCGGCGTGCCACGCGCATCCATGGATGGTGACAGCTGAGAATTTTCCCTATTATTTTTATATAATTATGACAGTTCAAAATGTCATAATTATAACCAGCCTGTACAATCGTGAGTCATACAACCTCTACAGTTTGCACACGACACTAAGTTTTGTATGGGAAACATACTAATGCCATACTTGACACTCTCCATAAAACCACAAAACATATTTCTTTTAAATCTAAAGACTGAGGTATATAATCTAAGATCTAAACTAAATTCCTATCGTCGCTAATACAAATAATATTAAAGACAAATATTCTCGATATGATCATAGATTTTTTAAATGAAATAGGTTATACAGGGTGTCCCAGAACTCAACGTCAAGCCGAAACGGGGTTACAGGATTGATCATAACCATCACGAGAAAAATCTGAAAAAAATCTATCCCATGCAGTTTGAAAATTTTGGGCATTTTAAGAAAAACCTAGAAATTTGATCAAACTGTACAATTTTTCGGTTATTGTGGTTATTCTTTTTTATTTTTGTTCATTTGAACTTTGGAAACGTAATCCTAAATAACATTTCTTGAATCCCAATAAAAAATAATGACACAATTGCCTCAAGTTTCCGAGAATTGAGACTATTTGTTAAACTACGAATTTAAAATTTTCAAGATTCGTCGACTTTGACAGGCCCTCCTTTAAAAAAAATGTACTAGAGTTCCTTGGCAAGTGGCATCAAAAGTTGGCGCATTTAATCAGAATTCTAAAATGGTACAATACTTGTTAGTTCCATACAATAAAAAAGAGTAAAAAAAAATTAAAACCTCAAGTAACCCGAATTTTGCTATCTCAGTTAAAATGTTTAAGATTCGCACAAGTTCTACTAATTTTAAGGCAAAATGATGAGAGAGATGGATAGTGGGTATGTTTGCCATGAGTGAGCGAGACAGATAGTGACGCCACTTTTACCAAAGTTAAAAAAAGTTAATAAAATTAGTAAAATTATGAAAAATCTTGATCTAGTTTAATTTAGGTTTGTTGGAATAAAAGTCAGATAGAGAAATAACATTTTTAATTACAATAAATGTTCAAATTGTTTACCATCAGCCTCAATACAAGCCCTACATCTTCTTAAAAAAGATCTACTTATTAGTCGGGCATATCTTCGAGAGTTGATCTCCTCAGCTGCTTGAGAAATGCGTTCACGCGGGTCGGCTACGTTCTCAATGGGCTTTGAGTAAACTTTTTCTTTAAGAACTCCCCAATAGAAAAAATCCAGAGGCTGATGGTAAACAATTTGAACATTTATTGTAATAAAAAATGTTATTTCTCTATCTGACTTTTATTCCAACAAACCTAAATTAAACTAGATCAAGATTTTTCATAATTTTACTAATTTTAGTAACTTTTTTTCACTTTAGTAAAAGTGGCGTCTAATAAGGCGACTAATAAGTAGATCTTTTTTAAGAAGATGTAGGGCTTGTATTGAGGCTGATGGTAAACAATTTGAACATTTATTGTAATAAAAAATGTTATTTCTCTATCTGACTTTTACTCCAACAAACCTTAATTAAACTAGATCCAGATTTTTCATTATTTTACTAATTTTAGTAACTTTTTTTCACTTTAGTAAAAGTGGCGTCACTATCTGTCTCGCTCACTCATGGCAAACATACCCACTATCCATCTCTCTCATCATTTTGCCTTAAAATTAAGAACCTACCTAGAGCTTGTGCGAATCAAAAACATTTTAACTGAGATAGCAAAAATGGGGTTACTTGACGTTTTAATTCTTTTACTCTTTTTTATTGTATGGAACTAACAAGTATTGTACCATTTTAGAATTCTGATTAAATGCGCTAACTTTTAATGCCACTAGCCAAGGCACTCTAGTACATTTTTTTTAAAGGAGGTCCTGTCAAAGTCGACGAATCTTGAAAATTTTAAATTCGTAGTTTAACAAATAGTCTCAATTCTCGGAAACTTGAGGCAATAGTGTCATTATTTTTTATTGGGATTCTAGAAATGTTATTTAGGATTACGTTTCCAAAGTTCAAATGAACAAAAGTAAAAAGAATAACCACAATAACCGAAAAATGGTACAGTTTGATCAAATTTCTGGGTTTTTCTTAAAATGCTCATAATTTTCAAACTGCATGGGATAGATTTTTTTTACAGATTTTTCTCGTGATGGTTATGATCAATCCTGTCACCCCGTTTCGGCTTGACGTTGAGTTCTGGGACACCCTGGATAACCTACAACCCAAATTAATTAACCTAAATTAATGTTATAGGTAGGTATATACCTACCTATAAAATAAATTTATTACCTATGGTTATACTTGACATTCAGTAAGACTATAGACCGTAGACAGTCGAGGCTATAGACACAAAATATTAAAGACAGATGTTCTCGATTGGACCACAGATTTGGACCATAAACAAAAGAATACCTATGCATGTGTGTATTAAATACACGGTAATGAATAGTAGTGTGTGTAAAGTGTCATTTATTGAAAATAATGTATTTTTACGCATAATTTAAAAACATATTAGCATTCGTCACTTCTTCTCTGTATAAACTATAAGTGTGCGAAATTTCATACTTCTCCGTCCGCCCAATTTTCGTAAAAAGGGATCCAAAGTTTTCACTTCACGTATTAATATATAGATAACACAGACCCACAAAATAAAAAAAGTACCTACCCTGCGCGAAAGACCAGACCACCTGAACTTTATGTTTTCGGGGTCGCTGAGTCCGAATATGGTGCCAGAATAGCGAAATTTGTTCGCGTTTTTTCAGAAATCAGCAAAAATGCTGAAAATTCAAGTTTTTCATATAATATGGTTTATGATGCTTTTTAAGGTATTTTTTATTGATATCAGGCACCCCACGCTTTTTTCCATTATTTTCTACTGTTTAGTTTGGTTTTATATGAAAGCGTGCTTTAAACTATTATTTACTTTCAATTTTTTTAGGGTGTTTCGAATTTTGAGACGTATGTCAGCGTAGTTTGTGACGTATTTGAGCGTAGTTTTCGAAGACAGTTTTTTTGCTGTCCTGGTAACCCTGGCAAGGATAATGGCACAAATTTATGAAATTATAGTATTGTCATCGGTCCTCGATAAGTCTACAGAGGTTAAATGAAATCTGGTCGTTTAAAATGGGTCAAAATCGCGCTATAAGGAGTCGGTTACAAACAAACATACAAGTAAAGCTAATATTAGCGTGTAATATAAATTCAGCAGATCTAGAAACATATATTCTGAATGGTTTTATCCACAACAACTGGTACTTTTGCATTTTCAACGGTCGTATACTGTGTAATGACAAATATCCGATATTTTCAGCATTTTTCCTCTAATGATGAGAAAATATGAAATCAGTTGGTGATTCTAACTTTAAGTAAAGACTCTATTGATTCAGCGAGACATTTTTTGTATAATTTATTTCATTGCACATTGGAATTTCGCGTTTTTTTTAACAACATAAACCATATTATACGAAAAACTTAAATTTTCAGCATTATTGCTGATTTCTGAAAAAACGCGAACCAACTTTGCTATTCTGGCACCATATTCGGACTCAGCGACCCCGAAAACATAAAGTTCAGGTGGTCTGGTCTTTCGCGCAGGGTACTTTTTTTTATTTTGTGGGCCTGTGTAATTAAAGCAATTCGTGCAAAATTATTCCCTAACCATTCCAAAATATCAAAAATGCACAACGTTAGTATTCAAGTTTTCACTTCTGCCGGCACTCCCGGAGTGCAACCCGTCGTTTTTTTTTTACATTTTTGTCTGTCTGTCTGTTTGTTCCGGCTTATGTGCGAAACGGGTTGTACCGCATTTGATGAGATTTCACTGGCTGATGTTATGCTACTTTTTGTCCCAGTAGCACGTTCCCGTGTGAAAATTTCCGACATCTTTGCGTGCGACGCCGCTGGCAAAAGTAAGTGTATAATATAATAAACGTAGGTCATTTCAGATATAATAATATCTCGCGATAGTTTTATCTTTGAGACAAGAACATTCTGAAAAAACAATTTCTATTTAGATTGTAATCTGATAAACGATCATTCTAGGGTTTGAAAGTGTTCAGGCCAGGTTAAGCGTAAATTTTATTATGCGTTGTTATACAAAATCTATCTCTGGGGTTGTAACGATTTATACAGAACGATTTTCCGACCTTACCATTGAACTGGTTCTTTCACGTTATTTTTCATGTTTGATATTAAAGAATTTCCTTTGGGAAGGGCCTTTGGTATTAAAGACCGATGGAAATCGTGCAAAGGTTTTTATCCTCTAAATATTATGCTTCATGACTGCCTCGCAGTTCTAGTGGTCAAAAGCGTCACTAAGCATGAGGTGTATGATTCCCGGCTCGAGCAAACTGTTAGTGGGTTTTTTCATCTGGGATTTCTCAGTGGTAGCCCGGAGTCTAGATTTGTGTCCGGTTGATGGCAATAGGCTCGCTCTCTATGACATGAGCTTTAAAATGTGTAACTGGCGAAATATGGGTGTACTATAGGTACACCTCCACTTAGCCCATCGGCGAATAAAGACGTGACGTTATGTTATTTTGTTTATTTGTCATTTAGCATTAAGGAAATAGAGGACTTCAATCCTATCTAGTATGACACGTACATTATTTACATAAAATTAGAACAGTATGTGACACTTTTAGCGTAACACCAGTCTTAATTAAAATTCTGTGTTTGTGCGGAACAAAGAAACCACACAGCCGACATGGCTAAGTTTATTTTTGGACAAAATATTTTCGCAAAGAATATTGTAGGCTGTTCCAACCAACAGCGTTTGGCACGCCAACTTAGTGGCAACATTACGTAAAGTGTACCACTAACTGGCACATGTGGAACTTCCCAGATTCTAGAGGTTTGTACTTGTTGGGAATTAACTAATTTAACTGCAAGAATTTAATTTGAAGAGCCGACCGAGCCTAACGCTAGCCTGTAGTTATACAATTTGTCTTACGAACAAAACGTAATGGCAATAAATAAAGAACGATGAACGGTCTACACTTTTCACAGTCAAAATAAAAGTACAAAAATACACATTAACATGCTCATACTTAAGCACAAGAACGCTATGCGTAGCCCACATTCGGTTTTATAAATGAGACGTTATTCAATTCATGTGATCCGTTTAAGTTACACGCGTGTTACATAAAACATCCTATAAACCGGATCTTTATATTCATTCCCTTCAATAGGCGGATAGAAATATGTTCAATCCAACATTCCATAAACAAGATAATTTAATTATGAATGAAATTCGACCTAACTCTCCGCACTGATTTCGCATCTCATTTAATATGGCAACACAATAAATACTGAGATCAAAAGAGCAGCAGTTACGACCAAAAGGTATTTTGATGATAATGGCGCTGGGCGGACCGTAAACAGCCGTTTGATGGCGATTAGGGCGGGCGGCCGGCTTCCGGTGAGACAATATTGTGTAAAAAAAAACACCCCCATCCGGTTTTATGATGGAAAAATTAAATGCCTACCAAATTAGATTTGTTTCACGGAAATCTTTATAAAACGTTAGGAAAAACAACTCTGCCTGAGTCTTGTTAATAAAAAACTTTTAACAAAAAATTAAACCGCCGAAAAAACTGAAAAGCAAAAAAATAATAAACCTTAAAATTATGAGTCGGCGCTTTGAGTGACCTTTGTTCATTGATGTTTCAGCTCCGACTCAAAATTTTAAGGTTTATTATTTTTTTGCTTTTCAGTTTTTTCGGCGGTTTAATTTTTTGTAAAAAGTTTTTATTTTATATTTTTTTGTGGCTTGAATGTACTAATAATACTTGGCAAGGTATACCCCATCCAATGAAAAAAGAAATACCCAAATCGGACTACTCTGTATAAAGTTATGCGTGGTTAAACATTACAATCAGTGAGTGAACAACCAATCATCCCCTGTTTTCCGACCCTCAGGGTTCGATTTTGTTTTCCAAATTTATTTGGGACCACCTTGGGAGTATACCGTTTCCAATAAAAAAATAATTGTCACAATCGGACTACTATATACAAAGTTATGCGTGGTCATAAATAAAAAAAAAATAAAAAAATATACGCGTCGAATTGATAACCTCCTCCGTTTTTTTTCGTCGGTTGAAAATGCAGTCATAACGAGCGACAATAGGTTCTTATGCGAGTTATATTCCTTTTTTGGCTGTTAATACCGCAGTAAAACATAGAATGTATGCGCTTATAGCGAACACACGCAAGTGTCGAGGCAGGCGGGCGAAATGGGTCACAGCTCTCATGCGGCCGCGCAATTTTTCACTACGAACGACGATAACAGTTCTGTGCCCGACATGCATTTCTTATTCATACCGAACTGCTCAGAAATTATAGTTCAGAGGAAGGGGTCGTTGACCTGAAATTTCCCACGACAATAAACAAATGAACGAGGCTCACTAGCGACAACGCACAGATACTCACCTCGCGCTCGCTCGCGGGAGGCATAACAAACAAATCTAATACACAAACCACTGAGCTTGGAACAAATATCCATAAAGTAGAAAAAAAATGGCTGTACAAATATTTGAAGTATGCCCGAAAGATACCGATATAGCAATCGAACTCACATCAATAAGTTTGCCAAGCGAACATCGTACGTAGGCCGACACGCCCACATATATCACTGGTGAAAAAGTGCGGAAACTTTTCCAAAAACTCAATAAACAGGATTCGAACCCATAACGTTTTTATGATACGCACACAGAAATACTGTGCAGCTACATAAACAGTTGTTATCGCGTCTTTTATGACGGTTTGCCGATCAACAATAAAGATATCGTCGTAATAAAATTCGTTCGCTCGCAGTAGCTCCCGTGACAAATACATGGCGAATGTCAGCGGCATCCTGACCTTCTGGTGGACGACCTCCAGTTATCAATCAATGCTGACGTAATTATTATTGGCGGTCCATTTCACGTAGCCCTTCTGGTTTGTGTGAATCAGTTGTCGTTCACATCTTTCATGGTAAGTTAAAGCTTGCTAGTTGGCTATAAATACTAGAGTGGTTAGTTTTAGAAGTCCATTTTTTTATAAAATGAACTGTATGTCACATAGATGGATAGTCAGTCGCAAACGTAACGTTTGGGCTAAAACAATCGACGAGCTATCGCAGTCCACTAGTACTTTTATGTTCCACCACAACACTTGGCCCTTATCTCCGCGAAACCATTGATTTTCAGCTACTATTTTACCATTGAAACCATGTCAAATAAGTCCACAGTTGCGAGAGAAATCGAACGGTACTTGTACATAATAGAACCTTCGGATTTGCTATTTGCTGAATATTTCGAGGCACGTGCAACCTACTATAGGTCAATTTGCAATGTGAATTTGCCTTTACATTTGTCTGCGAAGACACGTTACGAGTTGTAAAAGAGCATCAGGGAAAATGAGACATTAGAATTACAGTGAGACAATGTGAAAATATCAGTTTTTCCGTTCAAATTTTCAATAGAATTAAATTGAAAACGAACGCTCAAATATTATAATTCAGATTTACGTATACCTAACATTTACCACACAATAATTGTAAAATACATCGCTGACCATAAACAATGAACATCATTTAAGCACTCGATGGACGAACAAACGAAACCCAACCAGAACTGAAAATTTTGTAACAACAGGGAACCAATTCTGCCAGCCTCCAGACCCCAGTCTGGCGCGATAAAACGCCGAAAGTGAGCATGGCATTTGGCTCATGCCATTGACATTGGCTGTAACGGCTGGCACCGTGCCAAGGGCGAACACCATGCCCGCTGGAGGTCGCTGTCTTACCATTCCCACATATACCTTCACCATGGGATTTTCAGCCTTAACGCTTTCGTCAAAAGGGTTATGGTCGTGAAATTTTATCACTTCGGAGTGTGTCGCGGCTTACTCAGCAAGTTTTTAATAGTCTCCGGTAGACATGTGGGCTTTATGGTCCAGTTTATTCGGGACAGTAGCTGAATGACATCCGGCGGGAACGTGCGAACACGTGCTCTTTATGAAGTGTATTTACTTGTTCTATTAAATGTTCAGCACTTTGGACAGTCGTTGATCTTAATTAGAAACTTACGACTTTGTTTACGAGTAGATTACACTGTTGGTAGGTCTTTATTTTAATTAAGCTCATAGTACGCGTTTAATTACTTCGTCTATGACTTTGAAAGCTTACTTGGATTAATAACGGACACCGAAGTTTGCATATTAGCATTGCTAGTACAAAATGGAAGGCAACCAGCACTAATTTCAGCTTAACAAGATCTACGGTGCCTACGAGATCAGCCCCGGAATAATGTGCATTGAGCAATCAAACCTGGTTTAACTTCATACGTTGATCTGTCTCCTACCTGGTGCCGTTGTATTGATTTAGTGGTGAAACTTACCTAAAACAAAAAGGACAAAGTTTACTTATTTGTAAGTAGTAAATATGTATAGCGTAGTAAATAGAACAAAAAATTAAAAGAAAACACTGTTACGTCGAACTTCTCACTAGCATAGAAAGTTTATGAGCCACTAAAGAGGTTGGGAGCTCAGCGTTATTTGTGAGCAATCACAAAATGTTTGATCTTATAGCCCTGAGGCACAATTACGGCAATAACACAAAAAAAGAATTCCTATTACGCTGACTCACTAAAGCAAACACAATTCCGAGACAAGACGCACTTTACTTACATTTCTTTACTACAGCATTGTCTCCGTAAATATTCATAAGGTATGTTTCAGGTATTCCCTTATTTTACCAGTTTACTTTCTTCTTAGAACAATGAACTACTGAATATATATATATATATGATTATGATAGATTCGTTTGTTTATGTTAGGTCAACAGTATTGAATCAATACTCCTGGCTCTGTTAACATTTCTTGCTCAATTCTATTTTCTTTAGCTCTAAATAAATGTAAGTTAATACTACATCAACATTGTTGAAACCCTCTTGACGATAGTGAAGAATCATAAGTTGGAGATATAAGAAACAATTCTCATCTATATAAGGTGTATCTATTCATACACGAAATATTTTAAGAGTTACACCTGTAGGTGGTAAAGAACCTATAGAAGCAAAAAGAACATTTTTATCTAAGCGTTTTTGAATTTTCGTAATTATTATAATTTTAAAACTGCTTGAGACGTTTTGCATAAAACCTTTACTCCAAATTCTATGAATGGCCCGCCTGACACTGCGAGGGCGGCACGAGCTTGGCCGCGGTGTCTCGGGCCGCAAAAAATAAGAAGGAGCCAGTATTTCTCATGTGCGTCAAAATATTTATAAATATTAAATAAAAATTAAATTTAGAAAAAATACATTTTAAAAAAATTTTGTTCGTTGCTATTGCTTCTTTACCACCTACAGGTGCACCTCTTAAAATATTTCGTGTTTGAATAGATACACCTTATATGTAGGTGAATTCTCGAGCTCCCAAAGTTTCCCACTTTTAAGTGAAGCAATCACGGTGACAACATTAGCGGCATAGTTGTAGTTTCCGTCTATCCTCCAAGTTCTTCGACTGAGGCGCCATTCTCCGGCGGAACCAACTTCAGTTTACTCTTGACCTATTATGGTGACACTTGGCAACATAAGTGGTCCACGCTTGCCGAAACACACTTTTTATTTCTCTGAGACGAAGCCAAAGGATAGTGAAGCTATTTTTTATGGCGGAATATTTAATATTCTTGCGTGTTCCTTTTCTGCAGCCAGCCTTGAAGGTCAAGTTTAAGTTTTAGCAGAGAACAAGGCTTATTTGTTACTGTCTATATTCTCTCATTTGCTTTTACAAAAAAGTACAAAAACATTTTTGACAAATTGTAACTGTCAAGTGTAATACCAAGACACGCATGTAGATTTAAATATTAATCGTTTTTGGAGAAACTTTATTCTCTTTTGACAAATGAAATATTATCCGACTCATCTAGGTCACAAAATAAACTTTTCTGAAAACAGCGAGGTATAAAAAATTTAGCAGCGCGAAATTTGTACACTTGTGTTCACGCAAATCTAACAGTAAGTACGGAGCTGCTACATTGCATATTTGTGTGTTAAGTTCAGATCTAAGGGCAGTTCCATCGAAAAATATTGAAACTTCAAGCGATGATTACCACATTTTTTATTAAAACTTTCGTCTCACTACTCTAATAGGCACAAGCTAATAGATACATATTATCATTTCCCCTATATATGAGGGTGTAATCACGCGAGTGTCGGAGTGTTCTTGACATTAACATGGAATGTCCCTGGACGGCAGCCAGGGAGCGAATGCCAAGCGCCACAGATGGTCCACTACACTACATATTAACGTAAATTGATAAAACATAGTAACGCGAGGTGAATGGAAGCGTATTGTGCACGTAAATATGAATAACACTCGTGTTGAACACCTGCGGCAGATGACTTGTCAAACATTTGCAAGGAATGAAGGCACGTACACAACTAACAGATACAAGCGTTTGCTAACTAACAAGCCTTTGTTCGTATACGGTGTTAAAAATAGGAAGGTTTTGCTAAAGCCAGACTGCAGTGCCACTAAAGTAACTTAATTAAAGGTAGTGGAATTTAGTGCCTAAAATACGAGAACATAGTATGGAAAAATTGTGTTCAATTTTAAAACAAAATAAAATCCCGGTTAAATTAGCGGTCAGCCGAGCGAGCTCGTTAGAGAAAATAACAAGTGGATCTCATTCTACTGCGCCATACATCTAAGCTGATTTAACAGAAAATCCATACGATCTTCCCGTTCGAGCAGGGAAGCATCGCTTTACTTCTCTTAATAGCCTATTTGTCTACATCATTAAACTCCTTTAACAATGCCAATTTATACACTATACAGATAACAGGAAAAATAAATAAATGGATACCATCTGCTTAGAAGTAAACGCTACACAATATTTTCTCGAAAACTAACAAAGATTTATTAACTGCAGAGGAAATACTTTGAACTTAATTAAAGCACCATTAGTCATAACAGTTTTAGACAAAGATCACTAACTTCACCAATCTACTACGATCCTTTACTTTAAACCAAAACTTGGTAACAGCCAGTATTCCTGTTATTAAACTAGCCACGAAGCAATTAATACAACTTGTACTCTCTGGGGTAATAAATTCTACAGGGTTCTACATTATTCACAAGTTATTGACTGCTAACCACAACCAAATATACCTATGTTGTTTTCTAACACACATTGCGACGACGTCTACTTATAGAAAACACTGACTGATGAATCTTGATCAAGCAGTGAGTAGGTAGGCGATCAGGGCCCAAAAAGAACCAACAATTATTCCAAATTACAAAACTTCTGACTCTAAAACCAGATTTTTTGAAGAATCAGAAATAGAAGGTATAAACACTTTGGAAACAAGCGATACGTAGATATTTGATACTAAATGTTGGTTGTAAGCGTAACCTTGACTTGTCTGTGTTTAGGTTACGAGGATACACAAAATATATACAGCTATAAATTCATAAATAGGTGTAGTCTGAAAGTATTCTATGTTCTATATTCCTGCTTGCTACGAAGAACACGTAAACCTTAAACAGTGTATGTATTTTACATGTGTACAAGCAACTCTGAATATAAGATCCTCAAATAAATAATATTGTTTTTATTTCTTGGAAACTAACATGACAATTTAGGCCACCATTTTGCCACGCAGTATGTATTTTGTTATATCAGTGCTTTTTCTTCGACGGCTAATAGCTAATCTGTCAACCACTCAATACTATACCGCCGCAACTCCCTCTGCAGAATTCACTTCATAAAGCACAATGTCACGAGGGTTATTTATTGTATCATATACAAAATGGTAATGCAATAATTTTGGTCACTCCCCAGAGTTATACTCAGGGAATCCTCCCGAGGGAACGAAGCTGACATCATATAAAAATGCAAGTAATTGGGCCATATTGACGTTGTTGCAGCGAAGGTCACGACAGTACCGGCCTTGAGATTATGAACCAGAGGGACCTTGATTCAAGACCCTATAATCAACATGGTAAAGTTACCAAATGATAACGAGCCAAGTTTTGGTCGTTTAATGGTTAAAAGGGAAGTCTATAGAGAACTAAAGAATATAAAAGCAAAATTTAATCACTTAAATCAAATCTAACAAACGTACAAAACGGTAGAAACTTTATAGCTGAGAATGTGTAGATCCCATACAACACCTCAACAACCGCTTTTTTTTTTTTGGATGGGAAATCATCAAATGACTTCTCCCGCTCTGGGCGGAGCGGGAGTGCATGTCAGACTTTTACTGACTAAAACCCACCCGTGTTCCTTCAATTGCCCATGTGCCAGGGTCACGGTATCTCTTTCGAACAATCACGCGACCCCGGCAGGCATCGGTCCTAGCAGACCCCTTCAGTTTTGCTGACATCTCTTTGAGGCGCGCGTGGAACACTACGCGCCGTCGACCCGTGCTTGGTCCTTACCGGGCGGCGAGCTACCCATTGCTCGCCACCCGCAAGCTCGCGCCTACGGTGGCCGGGAGTCCGCAATCGACTCCCGACGCCCGGGGCGTCTCCTCCTGCGGCGGCTAGGGACGTGAGGGCGCAGAGACTGCCACTCCCTCACGCGCCCCGCCTCCTCCTTCGCGAGCATTACTGCTTCGCAGAAGGAGGTGACGGCTTCCCATTCCCTCTCGCTCCGTACCATGGCTCGCACCAGGGCCGGACGCGAGAGATCGCCGCCGCCGATCGCCTCCACGAGGACACGGCGGTGCTCCGCCCAGGCAGGGCACACCTCCACTGTATGCTCCACCGTGTCCTCCAGACGATCCTCGCAATGGAAACACCCGGACGTATCCTCCCGCTTTATCCTGAACAGGAACCCACCGAAGCACCCATGCCCGGTGAGAACCTGCGTCAGGCGGAAGGTGAGGACGCCGTGGCGCCTCCCTATCCACTTCTCAAAGAGGGGACTTACCGCCGCAATTGTGGCGTGCCCAGCACTGGGTTGCGACAATCGTACCCGCCATGTCGCCATGAGATCACACCGGAGCTCTGTCCGCCGTGCCGCGATTTGTCGCGGCAGCGGAGTTTCGCCCCGGCGTTTCGCCTCCTCGCACCACTCCCACATGTGGGCGAGGACCTTTGCCTCCAGATCCCATGGCGGCACTCCGGCAAGGAGGCTCGCCGCCTCGCAGGAGACCGTGCGGTATCCCCGGATTAACCGGATGGCCATGACCCTCTGGGCCGCACTCAACCGGCGCGCTGGGCGCAGCCTCAATGAGGGCGCCCACACCGGTGCCCCGTAGAGGGCCATGGACCGCACGACCCCCGTGTAGAGCCTCCGGCAGGAGGCGTTTGGACCCCCCAGATTGGGCAGGAGCCGCTTTAAGGCAGCCCCAGCCCGCTCCAGTCTGGGAGCCAAACGTCGGAAGTGCTCGACGAAGTTCCACCGGCTGTCGAGGACAAGTCCCAGGTACTTCATCGTCGACTCGACGCCGATGTGAACCCCTCCCACCGTGAGTTGGGAACCCGCAGGTGGCGCGTTCCGAAAACCATGAAAACCCATGGCCTCGGACTTGTGCAATGCCACCTCGAGTCCCAATTGCCGGATCCTATCGACGATTGTCGCAACCCCGCGTGTCATAAGTTCGGCCGCCGCCTCGTACGACCTCCCCTGCGCCAGGACCAGCGTGTCGTCAGCGTAGCAAACCACGCTGACGCCGCTAGGGAGGTCGGCGCGCAGCACCCAGTCGTACCCGATGTCCCACAGATGCGGCCCCAAGACCGATCCCTGTGGGACACCGCACGACACCTCTCGCCGGTTCCAGTCTCCCTGATGACCGGGGTAGATGACGGCTCTATCCGTCAAGTAAGCCTCGACTACGCGACAGAGGTAGGTCGGCATCCGGTGATACCGGAGTGCCTCCCTAATGCAACTCCAGGGCAGGGTAATAAAGGCGTTGGCGATGTCTAGAGACACCGCCAAGACGACCCCACCCCGGGCCACTGCATCCCCCGTCGTGAGGGCTCGCACGCGCATGATGGCGTCCACCGTGGAGCGCCCCTTGCGGAAACCGAACTGGCTGTCCGCCAAATCCGGCCCCTCCCGCGCCAGCCACCCGACGAGGCGGTCTGCAATTACTCTTTCAAAGAGCTTGCCCACCTCGTCGAGCAGCACGATGGGCCGGTAAGCGGACGGAGAGTCCGCTGGGCGCCCCGGCTTTTTAATGAGGACCAGTTTCCCCGTCTTCCAACGAAGTGGGAACTGGCCCCTCCCCAAACATGCGCTTAGGAGCCCCCTGAGTCGAGGCCCGAGAGCCTCTAAGGCCAGGACCCAGACTTTGCCAGGCATGCCGTCGGGTCCTGGGGCGGTATTTTTGGCATTTAGCCGACGTACCGCCACTCTCACCTCTACCTCGGTCACCTCTGGAGCGTTGTCGTCGTCATCGGTGGTGTGGTCCGCATCGGGCACCGCAGGAGGCGGAGCCATGGGTGGGCGGCTATGTTCCCCTCGCGAAGGGAACAGAGCGCTCACCACGTCCTCCACAAGCTGGGGCCGGAGACTCAGCGGAGGAGCCCATGTGCGGAGTTTCTCCCGGACGGCCTTGTAGCGCCGTCCCCATGGGTCCCTGTTCAGAGTCTCCAGCGACTCCTTGCTGGCCCGCAGGATCTCGTCTTGGAGGGCGGTCTTCGCCGCTCTGTACCCCTCGTATAGCTCCGCCTGAATGGCTTCCGTATCCGATGGGCGGATACGGAGCCTGCGGTGCCTGGTGTACCGGCATCGTGCCGCAACGCACGCTTCGCGCAAAGACGTCAGCTGCGGCGACCACCAGTACACCTGGCGCCAAGCCCGTCCTGGCTGGACTCGGGGCATCGGGGCACAAATCTCGGACATGGCCTCCCGGAACCACTCGGCCTCGTCGTTGATGTCAGCAGGCCTGTCCGGTGGTGACACCCAGGCCTGCACGATCGAGGCTTCCAGGAGAAGCTCCCGGTCCAGCTTCTTAAGCGCCCACCGCGGACCACACGGGGCGCGTCGGACCGGCGCGGTCGAGGTCTGGGCGGAGACGTCAAACCGGATATACCGGTGGTCGGAATACGTCTCCACCCCCTCCATTACACGCCAGTCAATGACCTGCGGCGACAGAGCGGGACTGGCGAACGAAATGTCCACCACTGAATCGCCCCGCACCGTACGCACGTAGGGACAGAACCCCGGTTAAGGACGACTAGGCCTGTCTCCAGAGCCCAGTCCTCCACCATCCTGCCCCGTGTGTCCGTATACCGGGAACCCTTAGCCAGATTCTTGGCGTTGAAGTCCCCGAGTACGAGCACGGGGAGGGGACGGAACCCGACGACGACAACTTTCAACTCCGCAAGGGAGTTGTGGAACTCGGCGAGAGTTCGGCTCGGGGAGAAGTATACTCCTACCACGACAATCTCCCCGAACCATGCTGCTACGCAACCCCGTCCCCTCTTGACAGCCTCGAGGGTCGGGGTTCCGGCGGCGGCCGACGAAATGAGGGTCACTGAGCCGCTCAGGTCCTTCACCCAGTCATCCCTGGGCGGGACAAAGTACGGCTCAGCGACCACGGCGATGTTAATCGACCACTGCGCCATGCTCTAGAGCAAAAGATCCTGAGCAGAGGCGCAGTGGTTGATGTTCGCCTGGAGGAGGCGTAATGGAGCAGCCATTACTGACAGTCCATATCAGCCCCCTCCCGAGCCCCCTGTGAGGGCCCTGCTGTGGCGGTAGCGGCAGCGGTGACGACGGTGGCGGAGGGCTTGCCCCTGCCCCTGGCCTTGGCGGGTGGAGCGCAGGCCTTACCTCCCGCCCGGTGATCGGCCGGCTTGCCAGCTGCCGCACATAAGTAGCAGTGCGGCATGGCATCGCACGAGCCGGCCTTGTGACCGGGCTGACCGCAGCGGAAGCAGTGACCGCTGCGATCTACCTCCGAGGTGCATATCACTCCCACATGGTTGCCCATTTGGCAGCGGAAGCACCTCAGAGGTCTGGGCTCCAGCAGTTTGACCTGCGCAGAGACCCAGCCCACCAGGAGCCTTCGGCCCTCCCCTGTTATTTTTTGGGCCGCCGACACGGGACAGCTCACCGTTACGGCTCGCATCCCGGTTTTGTCAGGACGGATGGTGGCTGCCCTAACCTGTTCGGCAGAGCATTCCCCCGTCCTGACGATGGCGGCCACCACCTCTGCCTCCGTTGCGCAGTCATCCAGGCCCATGATGCGCACGTCAGCGCACTTGGTGGGCCTGGACACACGGGCCTCGTCCGCATCTAAGGACGCCCTGAGCCTTTCGGCCAGAGCGTCAGCGGTCGGGCCGCTGTCCGCACCCGGGACCTCCAGCATCCGGGACCCAGTCAGGGTGACCCTTAACCGGAGGCCATCGGCAACGCCAAGCTCCTTGAGGTCCACCGCCGTCCTCGCCTTAGAGAGCAGGTCGCGATAGGTTACGCCCTTCTTTTCCGCTTCCGGCTGTAGTGTGATCACTACAGCTGCGGACTTCGGGGCGCGAAGCCTAGCCGCAACGCTGCTCTTCTTGCGTCGCTGCTGCCTCTTTTTATTTCGGGCCTTCCTAGCCGCTTTGCCCGCCTTCTTTTTCTCCCCGACCACTTGCCATTCGGCGGTGGCAGGGGGAGATCTAGCAGGTGCGGGTGGCATTGGCGGCCCTCTCACCTCCGTCGCTGTGGTCCTCCCGGGGGCCTGCTTGGGCCGGCCTTTTGTCTGCCCCGACCCTTTGACTGGGACAGACGCGGCGGTGGCAGCAAACGAGGCCGCCTTTGGCTGGCCCGAGGCTACCTTCGGCTGGGCCGAGGCTGCCTTCGGCTGGCCCGAGGCCGCCTTCGGCTGACTCGAGGCCGCCCTAGGCTGGCCCGAAACCGGCCGGCTTGCCGCTAGCGGGGGGCGCAGGGCAACGGCCTCCAGAGCAGAGAATCTGCTGTGGATGGCAGCGAGCTCCTGCCGCACCAGGGTCAGCGCCTGGTCCTCGGCAGGTAGGGGCCCACCCTGCCCATGCCGCAACCCCCCCTTTGACACCTCCCGTGGGCCGGCTCCTCGGAGCGCGGCCAGGTCTGCTCGGAGCTCCTCATTTTCGAGCTCGATGGCGGCAGTCAACCGGGCCACCTCCGCCGCCAGTCCTCGTTATGATTTCGACGTGCATTGTAAAAGGAATTGCCGAGCCATAAGGCGCAGCTTCTCGACACCAGTGCGAGGGTACACATTCATTTAAATTCACGGTGTAGGCACCATGATATCATCAAAGTAAGTTATTCTGAATGTCAAAATTTCGCTTTGTTTCTCTGCGGCCCGGGCTCCTTTGTGGGCTGTTTATTCAGGACTGCCAGTTTTTGCGGTTCATACTCTTTATGTTTTAGTTTTCCCTTTATGCTTCCAACCCTTGCGTTTGGTGTCATTTCAGTACAGGCGGTACGTACAATTTATGGTCTGTAAACGGCTACTGAATAAATCTATTTGAATACATTTGTATTATTATTCATGGTATGATAGTATTCATTTTTGTCCTGTATCATTAAGTGGAATATTTACTAAATATCATGTCAAGATCCCTTGCCTTTTCTCATTCTTCATTATATTTAATTAGAAAGCAATTCTGCAAGTATGTCGTCCATAACGATCACGCAAGTAATAAAAACATCAAACGATATTACTCTCATCCTTACTTTCACCTTCCATCTTTGCAAAAAAAAACTGTTCTAAAAGCGGAATATTTACGTGTGAAGCTGTGGGATGAACATCGCAGCATTCGGAGCACGTAGATGAGATTGATGAGTGCACAAATAGCGCAGGTGTTGCAGCACGTTCCAAACGGACGATTAACAGGGTTTTTTCAGTGTAGCCTTTATTTATTTAGTACGTGGGTTTGAATGGAATAAAGGAAAATATTAGCTTAGAGTGGGATGTTTGGTCAAAAGTATAAGAAGTTAGTTAACATTTGTTCAATTTATAGTAAGATTGATAAAGCATGGTTTATGCTTCCATATTTTACTGTGGCCATAGAGTCCTTCGCTAAACTGTTCTCACTACTACTCCTATCACTTTTCGCTACAAGTGCAAATTTAACAGCTCAAACCCACCACATTATGCCAAACGTATAGGGTAGAAGCAATGTTTAGCACCACATACGTTTTTATAATTACTTTACCCGCCGGAGCGTTACAAGCTTACATATTAATGTACTTTCAGTGTACAAATTATATCCAAGTTTTTTTTTTATTTCAAACAACCCTGCCGACACCTACGTGAATAATGAGTGTGTAGGTAATACTTGTAAACGGGACAAAAGCTAACCGAATTATACTCTCCTAATGAACAAAGTGCAAGCTTAAACTTAAGGTGTCACAAAATTTAGGAGTCAGGTCGCTAAACCGAACCTGAGCTACTAACATACTGACCTATTTGTTGGCGACCTTTTCGATAGATGAGACTACGGCACTCAAAGGTCCATCCAAGTATACTATTACTACATCTGTCGTTAGGCTATTTTCGTGATCATGTAAGAAGAAGGTCTATTCTACGTAAACTCCGTCGCGATGCAATTTTGAGTTCGCAATTTCAGTAGGCAGTCTCCTGAAAGTGCGAACTGCAAATTGCATCGTGACCGAGTTTTCGTTTTCTCAGAAATCTCAAATAATGAAATCGTTTGTTATTTGATCACTAATTTGTACTAGAAATGGATTGAATACAGATTATTAACGGATAGAATATATGAAAATACCACGTACGAGAATTTCCTAGAGAAGTAAGTCGTCAGCTATGAATAGACAAACTTATTGTGTTATCGTGGGCGTTATCTGTCGTCATAATTATAATCCAGATGGATGAAGCTGGGATTTCCGTGCGCTAAAACTGATATGCTAACGGTTTTCACAACTGTTGACCATGGAAAATGTTTGAGACCAGGTACAACACCAGATATGTAACTTCCAAATGACACGTAAATTCACTGCTGTTAGTAAAACCAACAAAAAAACATCAGAATGAGATAGCTTTTAACCCATCAACACACACGGTATTCACTTTCCACTCAACGTTAAACAACAGAACACAGCACACCTCTGTGGTTTACTCAACTAATGAAACTCTGGCGAGGAGTAAAAATCGGAGGTGACAGCGTGGACGGAATTCACTTAGAGCAAGTAACTAGTGCTGTAGTGGTAGCTTGGGAATCAACCTTGTAAACTATACCCGTGAGATAGCTACAACTTTGTACTTTGAAGAAAAAAAATGTAAAAAATTCAGCACTGAAAAATAAAAGTTTAAATGATATCCCCAACGTAACGCTTCTTACACCTATTAACACACTTGTAAAACATGATTTGAGGCTTTTTAGGGCCAGTCTTATGTATTTTTTACGATCAGACTGGTGGTATTTTTTTTTTTTTTTAGGATGGGAAATCGTCAAATGACTTCTCCCGCTCTGGGCGGAGCAGGAGGGCGTGTCAGACTTTTACTGACTAAAACCCACCCGTGTTCCATCAGTTGCCCATGTGCCAGGGTCACGGTAAGACTGGTGGTATTAGGCCTAGTTTGAATAAATGACTTTGGATTTTAGTTTTTTATGCTTATCAGGAAAAATAACTAATTTCTAGAATAAAAATTTACATGAAGTCTCCAAACATTCGAACTGAAGTGACGCTCAAGAGATAAAAATAAACCGATCGCGGCTTATCGATAAAGACTTGGTCGATATTAATGATTGCAAACCAGACGCACCTGAGTCCCGAAATAACTGCTGCTTTGAGCTCCCACCGGTTCCATCCGATTTAAATAGGCTGCGACCACAGAGTGTGACGTCACCGGACGTAGCCACTCACATGATACTACAGTAACCCTGTGACCAGCGCTGAACGATAAATAAAAATCCCAACCACGACTATTAATCTTTATGTTCGGAAATATCGAACATTCTTAGCCTCCTTTTATGCCAAAACGTTTTCAAGGAATTTGATTAATTTCAGATGAAAAAAGTGATCAAACGCCCGAAGACTGCTAAATAAGAACAATAGCACAAACAAAGGACCTAGTAAAATAATATTTCAAGAGAAAACACAAGAAATTAAAGGCAGAAAATACAAAGCGGGTCATTTGTACAATATTCTTTCATTACTCTGCGGAATTCTCTTAAAAATACAGTCGCGACGTTTCGAGCTGCATTTGTGAAGTGAATAAAATAGCGCACACGCTTATTAAAAAACTAAAGATTGTGATTTATTTTAGCTCAAGTTTCTTATTAAGAACTATTTGAAACAAATTTTAATACTAAACAAGTTTATATTTTGTTAGGGTTGCTAAATAACCTGCATTAGGTGCAATGTTTGTGGGCGTAACAACATAATGTATGTTACATAGTATCCTTACATATTTCTGGTCCTAATCAAATCAAATCAAATGTTTATTTGCAAGAAATTAATATCTCTAATAAGCAAGAAACATGCGTTTATTCCAGAATTAATGTCCAAAGCTCTCTAATAAGCAAGAAACATGCGTTTATTAAAGAAGCTTATATTATATCTTGGACTAATCAGAAGCAGTAAGTAAAAAAAACCGGCCAAGTGCGAGTCGAACTCGCGCACCGAGGGTTCCTAACAAACCTGTAGGTATTCTCGGTTTATGCATAAGGTTTATGTTTATGAAAATAAATGTTTTTTTTTTTAATTTTTATATTTCAGTTGATTGAATGAAAGGTAAATTGCGGTTTACGATTAATGACATTTAAAAAAAAAAACTACGTACTCGATCTCGTTGAAACCAATTTTCGGTGGTAGTTTACATGGTAATGTACATCATATATTTTTTTTAGTTTCGTCATTCTCTTAATTTAGAAGTTACGGGGGGGGGGGACACATTTTACCACTTTGGAAGTGTCTCTCGCACAAACTATTCAGTTTAGAAAAAAATGATGTTAGAAACCGCAATACCATTTTTGAAGACCTATTCATAGATACCCCAAACGTGAGGGTTTGATGAAAAAAAAATTTTTGAGGTTTAGTTCTATGTATGGGGAACCCCAAAATTTATTGTTTGTTTTCTATTTTAGTGTAAAAATCTTAATGCGGTTCACAGAATACATCTACTTACCAAGTTTCAACAGCATAGCTCTTATAGTTTCAGAAAAAAGTGGCTGTGACATACGGACGGACAGACGGACAGACGGACAGACAGACAGACAGACAGGCAGACAGACAGACAGACAGACAGACATGACGAATCCATAAGGGTTCCGTTTTTTGCCATTTGGCAACGGAACCCTAAAAATGTACCTTCATAGATAACAGAAGAGATCCCCACGTATTTATTTTTCTACTTAGCTCAACTTCCGATTTTATCCAAAATGTTCTTCTCTATTCCTATCACGCACTCCCAAGCAAAACCGTCCAATTATTCCCAAGCTTAAACTTAAGGTGTCACAAAATTTAGGAGTCAGGTCGCTAAACCGAACCTGAGCTACTAACATACTGACCTATTTGTTGGCGACCTTTTCGATAGATGAGACTACGGCACTCAAAGGTCCATCCAAGTATACTATTACTACATCTGTCGTTAGGCTATTTTCGTGATCATGTAAGAAGAAGGTCTATTCTACGTAAACTCCGTCGCGATGCAATTTTGAGTTCGCAATTTCAGTAGGCAGTCTCCTGAAAGTGCGAACTGCAAATTGCATCGTGACCGAGTTTTCGTTTTCTCAGAAATCTCAAATAATGAAATCGTTTGTTATTTGATCACTAATTTGTACTAGAAATGGATTGAATACAGATTATTAACGGATAGAATATATGAAAATACCACGTACGAGAATTTCCTAGAGAAGTAAGTCGTCAGCTATGAATAGACAAACTTATTGTGTTATCGTGGGCGTTATCTGTCGTCATAATTATAATCCAGATGGATGAAACTGGGATTTCCGTGCGCTAAAACTGATATGCTAACGGTTTTCACAACTGTTGACCATGGAAAATGTTTGAGACCAGGTACAACACCAGATATGTAACTTCCAAATGACACGTAAATTCACTGCTGTTAGTAAAACCAACAAAAAAACATCAGAATGAGATAGCTTTTAACCCATCAACACACACGGTATTCACTTTCCACTCAACGTTAAACAACAGAACACAGCACACCTCTGTGGTTTACTCAACTAATGAAACTCTGGCGAGGAGTAAAAATCGGAGGTGACAGCGTGGACGGAATTCACTTAGAGCAAGTAACTAGTGCTGTAGTGGTAGCTTGGGAATCAACCTTGTAAACTATACCCGTGAGATAGCTACAACTTTGTACTTTGAAGAAAAAAAATGTAAAAAATTCAGCACTGAAAAATAAAAGTTTAAATGATATCCCCAACGTAACGCTTCTTACACCTATTAACACACTTGTAAAACATGATTTGAGGCTTTTTAGGGCCAGTCTTATGTATTTTTTACGATCAGACTGGTGGTATTTTTTTTTTTTTTTAGGATGGGAAATCGTCAAATGACTTCTCCCGCTCTGGGCGGAGCAGGAGGGCGTGTCAGACTTTTACTGACTAAAACCCACCCGTGTTCCATCAGTTGCCCATGTGCCAGGGTCACGGTAAGACTGGTGGTATTAGGCCTAGTTTGAATAAATGACTTTGGATTTTAGTTTTTTATGCTTATCAGGAAAAATAACTAATTTCTAGAATAAAAATTTACATGAAGTCTCCAAACATTCGAACTGAAGTGACGCTCAAGAGATAAAAATAAACCGATCGCGGCTTATCGATAAAGACTTGGTCGATATTAATGATTGCAAACCAGACGCACCTGAGTCCCGAAATAACTGCTGCTTTGAGCTCCCACCGGTTCCATCCGATTTAAATAGGCTGCGACCACAGAGTGTGACGTCACCGGACGTAGCCACTCACATGATACTACAGTAACCCTGTGACCAGCGCTGAACGATAAATAAAAATCCCAACCACGACTATTAATCTTTATGTTCGGAAATATCGAACATTCTTAGCCTCCTTTTATGCCAAAACGTTTTCAAGGAATTTGATTAATTTCAGATGAAAAAAGTGATCAAACGCCCGAAGACTGCTAAATAAGAACAATAGCACAAACAAAGGACCTAGTAAAATAATATTTCAAGAGAAAACACAAGAAATTAAAGGCAGAAAATACAAAGCGGGTCATTTGTACAATATTCTTTCATTACTCTGCGGAATTCTCTTAAAAATACAGTCGCGACGTTTCGAGCTGCATTTGTGAAGTGAATAAAATAGCGCACACGCTTATTAAAAAACTAAAGATTGTGATTTATTTTAGCTTAAGTTTCTTATTAAGAACTATTTGAAACAAATTTTAATACTAAACAAGTTTATATTTTGTTAGGGTTGCTAAATAACCTGCATTAGGTGCAATGTTTGTGGGCGTAACAACATAATGTATGTTACATAGTATCCTTACATATTTCTGGTCCTAATCAAATCAAATCAAATGTTTATTTGCAAGAAATTAATATCTCTAATAAGCAAGAAACATGCGTTTATTCCAGAATTAATGTCCAAAGCTCTCTAATAAGCAAGAAACATGCGTTTATTAAAGAAGCTTATATTATATCTTGGACTAATCAGAAGCAGTAAGTAAAAAAAACCGGCCAAGTGCGAGTCGAACTCGCGCACCGAGGGTTCCTAACAAACCTGTAGGTATTCTCGGTTTATGCATAAGGTTTATGTTTATGAAAATAAATGTTTTTTTTTTTTAATTTTTATATTTCAGTTGATTGAATGAAAGGTAAATTGCGGTTTACGATTAATGACATTTAAAAAAAAAAACTACGTACTCGATCTCGTTGAAACCAATTTTCGGTGGTAGTTTACATGGTAATGTACATCATATATTTTTTTTAGTTTCGTCATTCTCTTAATTTAGAAGTTACGGGGGGGGGGGACACATTTTACCACTTTGGAAGTGTCTCTCGCACAAACTATTCAGTTTAGAAAAAAATGATGTTAGAAACCGCAATACCATTTTTGAAGACCTATTCATAGATACCCCAAACGTGAGGGTTTGATGAAAAAAAAATTTTTGAGGTTTAGTTCTATGTATGGGGAACCCCAAAATTTATTGTTTGTTTTCTATTTTAGTGTAAAAATCTTAATGCGGTTCACAGAATACATCTACTTACCAAGTTTCAACAGCATAGCTCTTATAGTTTCAGAAAAAAGTGGCTGTGACATACGGACGGACAGACGGACAGACGGACAGACAGACAGACAGACAGGCAGACAGACAGACAGACAGACAGACATGACGAATCTATAAGGGTTCCGTTTTTTGCCATTTGGCAACGGAACCCTAAAAATGTACCTTCATAGATAACAGAAGAGATCCCCACGTATTTATTTTTCTACTTAGCTCAACTTCCGATTTTATCCAAAATGTTCTTCTCTATTCCTATCACGCACTCCCAAGCAAAACCGTCCAATTATTCCCGAGTCAAAGTGTATTGTCCAAAATATATTCGTTGGGTGGTACAATAGGATAATGTTAGTTAGCGTAATCTGCGCCGCGCGACACGTAGCGACAAATTATGTGGCAGTTAGGACACACGGGATTAAACTCTCCACCGGGAACAACGAGCAAAACGCAACTGCACTCAGTATTTTTACTTTATTAACGAACAATTTACGTGGTACACGTTAAAATAATATGATGGAAATTATGTCGAGAGACATTGTGAAAAAGAAGGCAACAGTCAAGATTTAGGTTTGCAGACAATATACAACAATAAGCAGTAACTTCGTATTTTATATTGCTCACAAATGTTACCAAAGTGGGCCTACGGTTGCAATAATAACAGTCACAACACAACATAGCTTAAGAAAACTGTAATAGGCCCTTGCGTGAAGAGAAACAAAAAACCAAGTCAACAGAATTAGAGAGAGGTGGAACAGGTAACACATGTGAGCAGGCTGTGGCAACAAACAAGCGTGAAGTGTACGCTCGTCTGTCGTCAGCTTGGCAAACACCGCGAAATTGGCTAACGGAGCCCACTGCCTACTTCGTTACAGGTAAACCGACAGCTGAAGACTGCGGAATTAAGATTTTATCTAATCTTCAATGGTGACACTCTAAAGTATAATATTTTTTTATTTACTATTCGCTTTAAAGTTCGTGAAAAGAATTTCTCCAGCTTGACCCCGTTACCAAAAGCATGAATAAATGCTATGACTACATCCAGATCTCCCGTAATGGTCGGTACCAATACAGGGAGTATAAATCACTATCACCGGATTGTCATACGAGTGGGTTACAGTACTATTATCAGGGATAGGGACGAAATCCCGATCCTTTTAATACTTTTTTTTTACCGACGAAAAAAATAGGAGGAGGCTCCAATAGACCATATGTGTATACATTATATTCCGTCCTTATAAATTAGTAATACCAAATGTAATCAATCGAGCGCTAATCCTGCTGACAACCTATTATTTATGAAATGTTACACTTGTTTGGTCAAAAATTAATGATTTATATTTATTAATCTTTTATTTTTATTTTTTTGTGTTTCCGTACAAGTATTTCAGAAACATAATACGTTGTGTCACTAGTGTACAATTCGTACCGTAGTTTAAATATAAATTATGAAAAGCCGAGGCAAATATTCCTAAATTACAAAAGCACCTTCGACCAATGCAGCTTTAAAACAATTTCTTTATACGAGTATTTTGCATCCTGTGAAATCCAGTAACCAATGAACTTCCAAACTGCGAAAATGAAAACAGTGAGCTTGATATAAAACTTCAATTTTTAAGTCAACTGATCAATTTGAAAGGTGAATCCTGAAAAGTAGAGTTTTGTAGTAGGTATTCATCGATACTGCCTGAGGAGTAGCTTACCCTACAACATCGCAAAACATGTCTGTAAATAATGACTCCGAACCTTAAGAAAATTACGTTATTCTTGGGACTAAGAAAAGCAACTAAATATACCATAACAACCGAGAATATGCTAGAGTTTGCCAAAACTTTTTCCATTTCGGTAATAAAAATATTAACTTTAAGAATCATAGCTGTAATCGCGAAAAACATTTCGCGAACTCCGGCAAACAAAAACTCCGAGTAGCGCTCCTATATCATCATTACACAATAACGTGCTACTGAAAAAGCTGCGTATATCATCTCGGTAATCCGCTTCAAATACATATTTGTAGCAGAGAGCAACCACGAAAAAACCATGACCTTTGCCACTGGTGTTTGTCCACTAATGCCTCCAAAGACCTCGAATTTCGTGTTTGGAAGCCGGCGGCGGCGACCGCGGCCGTTAGTTGCGTGCCGAGCGCCGACGCGAGCGTACGTCACCCAAGAACACTCCCATACCCTCGGAGTGAACCCTCCAACACGAAAAAGTTGCATCCAGTGAACAAACATAGTTTCAAGTGCCAGTGTTGTTGTATAATGTAGGAACGTGATGTTTGCCCATATCAGACCACTTTGGTAGTCTGTTCGCGCCAATGGCAGTATCGTCGTGGAGGTAAATATTGACGATAGCCGATAGCCGGCACAGCTCCTCAGTCCTCGCGACCACCGTCCGGTGCCAGATAAGTATTTGCTGAGCGTTCGAACGGAGTCTATTCCATTTCCCCGCGATGTCATTTGCATATTTGCATGATCATTGAAAGCAAATACGGTTCGGACGTTCGTTCATTGAATACTCAGCAAAGCAAACAGTAAAAGATTCGATCTCGTTTCACGGACACACGTTAAATTCTCGCAGTTTGTCGCAATAAACGTAATTTCAAACGTTTAGAATTTAGCACATCGTTTAAAAGCTGTTACTGGTTTTGTCGCGTCCGATATGTAAATGCATGACCGCACGGAACCACGTACGGCGTGTGTACCTTCGCCATCCACCACAAGATATGAATTGAAGTGCTCTTTATATTTCACTGTTAAAGTTCCAGACGAGCTTACGTAAGCTTTCAACGGACTCCCCGCCCCCACTTATGTAACTACCCGATTTGGTTGGAATTTTATCTTTTTGGGATTCAATTTTAGGAGATATTGAAATTGCTATCTAAAAGTATTTCTCAAAGTTGATTGTATCTGTCGGGTAGTGAGTTCGGTTTCGAAGAACACTGCTCAGTTAATTCAAGCGCGACATTACTCTGTATTCTATGGCCAAAATATTTTATTTAAAAGCTTTTGTTTCTTTACAACAGTAGAGTGTTGAGTCGGACGTGAATAGGCTTCGGAAGACTTATTTCGGTAAATAAGTCGCTGCAACGTTGTTACTTGGTGTTATTGTTGCTGGTTCGCTATTTGATTCGTGTGTTGAGCCAGACATGCGATGCACGCGAGCTAATGGGGTTAATGCAATCGTATTGCGCCCTTGATCGAGTATCTCTGCAGCATTATCAATGAAGATTGTAACGGATTCTAACTGCCTAGTAATGCTCCGCCGCCTGCCAAACATATCTGTTGAATTAGTCGAACAATTGAGATGAATGATAAATCTACTACGACAGCCAAAGTTTACGTTTGAAGGATCTACAACTCTTATCAGGGAAATATCTGAGATCTGGCTTTGAGGAAAACGGCCATTCAAAAACAGTGCACAAAAGAGTTTAACCCCCCACCGCTCCCTCCCAAATTTCAGATAAGCAATCGAATTAACATTCAAGGATAGTGGAAGTGATAACTCAGGCTGCCAGTGTTCGTAATCCAGGCGCTTAGAAAGGGTTACATTTGATGGTGCCATTAACCGGTAAATCTCGCTAGATTTAAGACTTATTATCAGCTGTGTCAGTTTACGACCTCCTGCCTGGTGCCAACCTTGTATTTTAAACGGCAAATAAAATTATCGTTTATGTAAGCTATTCCAGGATAATGGTATCAAATAAATATTAAATGGGCAGTATAAAGTTAAAGGTGCGCCTCGAAAACAGCAGACAGGTTAAGTTTGAAATTCCGTTTCATTAGACCGCCAAAGGACTCCCCCTTCTATGAATTAAATAAAGAAAAAAATTACGCATAAAATGCGAAAGGCGTCAACTGAGCCTCAAGGGTCGATAAGAAGCTTCGAATTATCTATTCCATTACACCGGATGGCCTACATCAATATTGCCCTAGGGGAAGCTTTCTGTATGACCTCGTATAATTTCAGATACACTTTAGCGTCGTGCGCCCAAACTACGGTGCGTTGACCGCACTCACTTTACATACGTACGGCCTCGTAAACATGTATCGTTACTACCATACTCCATCATTTTATTGGATGAAAGTATAAGGTGAAGGAGTTTTCAGGGGCAATAAACACTGATCAGATTCAATTTGCGCACAGTGCTAAGTTTCATCTTATATGTATTTTCAGCAATAGGCGCCCTAAAGCAACAAACTCGTTTTTTCAATAATACACATAAATCATAACAGAAACCATTTAAAGTGCGACGATTACTACCTGGAATGCCGGCAATTTTGATCAAAGAGTACATCCATTATAATTTCACGGAGTTATGAAGCCAAATAAATGTGTGAGAAGGGTCTGTTCCCAGAGGTCAGTCATGACTCAACATTTCTCTTGATTTTACTGTACGTGATCCGAGTGACAAACATACACTCACGTTGGACATTATACATTTCATATATTTTGACATCTAAGTAATAATATCTTATCCATTCTCATGCAGATATGGATGGAAAAACCAACATAACTTGAGTAAGCTGTTTTATCGTACCTAACAAATATTAGGAATCAATTAGAAGATATAATTTATTTATTACACGGGCGAAGTGCGATTAGTTTTATGAGTCCGTTATAAAGGAAAATGTTTATAATATCACATAGGCACAACGTGAAACCATAAAAATGTAAACCTCCATACCCGATATATGCGATATAGATGGAAGATGCGTTCACTGTCCATTTGATGAGAGAAATAGCCAATATTGGCGGGGTTGAAAACCCATTATCCAGTAGGTCAACAGAGAACACTAACGCTTCTGGATTGGACGCTTACGACCAGTCTATGATTGAATTCTGTGCCGACTCTTCCGATGGATAGAGAAAAATGAACTATCGATACAGAATTGGCACTTCAATAGAAAATTCAGACGATATTTAGTGGCGAAATTGATTTCAGCAGTACTTTATTTGTGTGTTTTGTGATAGAAGTTGTTTTGCATGTTATATTGTACAAATTAATAAAGCTCAAAATAATAAATTTTCTTTTTATCGTGGAGTAAAACTCCCAACATTTGTCGCATCAAGCAGGCTCGCGCCGCCCGCCGCACGGGCTTATCTGTACCAAACTTTATGAATAACAACTTATAATATATGGCTACAGGCGTACTCATCATAATTCATGATAAAAGAATGGCTAAGGAAATACTATTGAATAGATAATAACGTCGATAATAATAGATTAATATTGATAGCATCATAATGATAACACGTTTCAAGTAGCACATGTACCTACTTAGTATTCATGTTTGTAGAGAGCGGAAACATACATTACACAAAGAGCTGTTTGAACAAGACACAAAGCAAATTAAAATCTGATTAGGCAAATAATTGAAGAAATTGGCGAAAGTGGAGATGAGTTGCTGAGAAAGAGGATCTTGGATCTTCCTTTGGAAACACCCAACTAGAAACAAAATTATGGATGAACTACACAACCTTCCTTTTACCTAAGCGAAGTACATAACAGTTCAAGAAATCCCCCTCCTTGATGTATGCGAGGGTTAGTACAACTTGAACCATGAAGCTCGATCGTTAATTTCGATCACGGCTAGACATATTGCCGACAGTTAGGCCAATTCATAACGCCTAAGCTTAGTGGAACTTGACCTAGAAAATTTGAAAAAGGTTCTCGACTATCTGTCATAGTAGCTTGTCGGGGCCTGAAAATCGTTCTTGTCTAGTAGTACACTTTACAAACAATATAGGAATGTTTTAAATTCTTCAGTGTACTGCTATCCCCTGAATCATCCCTGTAAGGTCAATTTAAGCTATAGAAGATGATACTAGGTTAATAAGTTGACGCATCTTATCGTAAAACCCCTAAGAGTACTACAAACGCTGGTCGTAATCCTGAACAATACATCCACAATTTGTTAAGAGTGAAATTGGCGCTGTTTCATGATAAAATAAAAGTTAATGTTAGAGCAATTAAACACAGCTGGTCATTTCGGGTAATTTGGGAAACGCGGGCGGGTAATGTCGTTACGCACGGCACGATACTACAGGTTGATAAACATCAATATTTGTATGTGTCAATTAACGTTTTAATTATTAAATTATAGCTGGATGGAGATTTATCAGCAGTAGACATGTCATAAGTACCTCACTTAAATGGCAGAAGATAGAAAGGATAACGAAAAATTTTATAGACACTAAACTTGGACAAACAGTAAAGTTTTAATGAAATGTAAGAGCTATCTGCTGCGGCCTACTTCACAATACGACCACATTCACACATAAAGTCCAACTGATCTTTTGTGCTGACTGTAACAGTGCGGAGAATGACCAGTCTTATACCCTCAAGTACTTTCTTTTATGATCATACCTTTTTCTATGTAAAAGCTGTGGACATTGTACGAAAATTTATTACTAGAACAAAGCAACGCATTGCAGCAATACCAGGACATTACGTACTAATTTTAACTGCAACACTAAATCAACACGTGTTACCTACCCATCTGCACCTAACACTAAGAACAGTTAGATAATGCGGAACTGTTGCATAACATGTGTACAATCTGCATTGAAGTTCTTCGATGACTAAATATTTCAAGCACAATATCAAGTAAAAGTAAAAATCAAGTAAAAGTGGAAATCTCTACAGAGTCGTGCTTCACAACAAATGAATGCTCAATGAGTATTAACCGGAACTACATTTCTAACAATTGGTTACTAATAATTAATTACGAAAAATAAACCGGCAGCTCTATTGCACGAAATCCATTAAAAGTAAAAATATCAAGTTAACCACAAAGTCAAGGTAGTCAATCAGTAGAGTTCAAGGATACAAGAGTGGCGTGTAATTTACTACAAGAACAAGCCGCCATTATAAAATATTTAGCTATACGTTGTGTTAGCTCGCCGTACAACAACTGAACAACTCTCAACAAAGCGAACTTCACTCAAGAAACAATGAAACTTATGAATAAAATATCGCAGCACCTTTGAGTTACGCGGTGCCTTGTTTAGTTATTTATTAGAACTCAGAAAACAAAGTTCTAAATCTATAAACAAAACAAAATCTAGGTGTACTTCCAGATGAGGAACTTTCGCATGACAAAGAAAGGCAAACCTTTTAAATCTATCAGCGCCATATGACGCGTGTGCGACACACTTCAATAAAAAGGGTCTCGATAAGATAGAGGGTTTGTACAATGTACAACACCAATGGACTATAGAACCATCTCTCTACCTCTTCGTAGGCATTCACAACATTTGTCCTGGCAACGAAGTGAATTCTTTTAATTTAGGAGAATCAAATAATCACGCAAAAATGGTTATGCCCAAATTGTTGTCTCAACAAAAGATTAAATGCGTCTATTATTAGGGTTAATACAATAAAAAGCTTTCTTAAAACGCTGTCCATCACAAGGTTATTTGCTTTCAGGGTACACATTGACCGGCGCACCCTTAACACACAATGTAACTTTTATCACTATAATAAAGGTGGCGGTGAATCTGAAAGGGTACCACAGTCACCCGGCTGGGAGCACTATTATTGTCAAGAACATTAAATCTTTTAGGAGATTAGTAATGAGAAAAAGTAGACAAGAAAACGAAGCATTTTCCACGGTCATTATTGTAAAAGAAAATCTAGTTGGAAATTATTTCATGCACTTTATTCAAAGCTCAGACACCTTGTGTACAAACAACTTTATGTACAAGTAACTTTAGCAGCAAAATATAAAAATATATTCGCTAGCTAGTAGATGACCTAATAAAATTCAGATAAACACATTATCGGTATTTCAATCAAGTTATCTTGTCCATTAGGTAGTACGCGGCAGTATGTCCTGATTGTATCAATGACTTGTCGACGCGCTGACGTCTCACGGTGAAATAGATCTGCACATCTAAGGGAAATAACAACTCTTTGATGTTTTGTCAATTTGTTTCGGCATTAACGAAGTGTACTTTATCTATAGAAATAAAAGATTCGCGTTGCTGTCTCGGGGGCGTTAACGCAATTTCCTATAAGCTCCCAAGAGCAGAGACTTGTGCCAAACATATCTCTTCTAAATTGCTTTATATAGACCGTGGAAATAAAACTCGTGATTATATTTGACAGCAAGAGGATTCGTTAGCTCCGTTAAGATCAAACGACGTTACTTATATCCTACCTTGGCTCAAAGGACTATAATCTACTGTTTTGATTCCAAATAAATTGTACATGGGATTGGACGGAATGCCAGAATTTTGTAATATCTTTATTTATTAAATATCCTTGTAGTTTCTTGCACTTTTCTCTAGAGAGAAAAGGAAAGAGCAACAATTTTTTGACAATTCCAAAAGAGTTCAATATTGTTAACACTCAATGACGCGTTTTAAAAATAAACATAATAAATTTTCCCTAATAATTACCCTAGTTCGCCTTCGATAATATTTACCTTAATAAAACTCCGAAAAAGGTATTGGATTCAAAATTTTCCGCGACGACCGCGACCATAGCTGTTTCACACTGAACACAGACACTAAATTGATTGTGTTTAAGTGTTTAAAGTAAGCAAATTAACGGGAATTAGCGGTCACATCTGATCAATTAAGCGATCTTAATGAAGAGCGCCGCTAAACCCTACGTAACGCGGCAACGTGTGAGTTGTCGCCTGTCACGCGATGACGGAACAGATCACCGGCCAATTAGCACGCGGCCCATTGAGGCGCGCCGATGTGAAGCGTCTTTAAACACTATTAAGCTTCCCCGTTCAATCGCGTTTATAAATTGATTTATCGTCGTGTGGAGCTTGTAATTAGAAGGTTAATCCGTGTAATATGAGTCGGATAGGTGTATCTTCATGATGCGAAAACGAGATAACAAAATATAAGTACGACCTACAATTTGTGGGTAACAATACTGGCAGTATATTTTCAAACATTTGCGAAATTGAACTTAGATAAACTTTACCACAACTTTCGAGTTCATTACTTTCACTTCAACTTAAACTCTGCAACGAAACTGCAAACGTATGTAGTTCGCAGTTTGAACTGCCAACTACGTTGACAATCAAAGATGGCGAATGTCGACAGATTCACGCAACGCCTTGCTACTGTACTCTTTCTATTGAGTGTATCGAGAAACATGTTGAGGGAAACCCCGAAACGTCTCACACGAAGAACACTTAAAGTTAGTAGTAATAAGAGTGATAAACTTGACATCCGAAGAATGTCTCTGAGATGGTTTCCTGTTTGTTAAGTGACTTGTTAATTTGATTGGGCTTTGTTTTTATTCCCTAAAATGGTTAAAATGTTATAGAAGCTTTTTTTTATGTGAGCGGCAATTCGTTTAGTCTCAATTCCAAATATAATTTGATGCTTCTATAACTAAAATACCAAAAGCGCTCTCAGGTTATCTAAATGAAATTTTAAATGCAAACAAATTTTTGCTGACTTGACTTCAAACGTACCGTAAAACAACCGGAGCAAAACGAAAATTAACTTTCAGTTACCAATTTAGATGTTACGTCATGATATCTTAAAAACACAAAATCTAAAAACTGGAATGAAACAGGGTTTATGAAAGGGCGAAGGTTTATTCGCCGGCCGACGACCTTTCGCTCGCCCTAGCCTATGTCCGACATGAGCGATGGCCGCACTTGCCCCATGCGAAACAGTCCATCAAATGTATGCGAACTGCCATAATCACCCGTCGAGCTATCAATAAGATAACGATAACGTTAAAATATAACTCCATGAAAAAATATGTTGTAGAGCACTAGATCTTTCTTCTGCCATTAATTGAATAATCAATTTGGACATTTTCTTTAAAAAATCCCAAAGTCCCGAACTAGGGTTTAGTCAAAGGCCTTTTTAATTGAGTTCCAGTTTAGAAAAAAGCTTCTTAATTTGACTTTTGTTTTCACTGATGAGGTAAACACGGGCTTCTGGAGACATTCTATATCAGACGTCTGCTAGTCTAGAGTCTACAAAATATTACATTAACGTCATTGTTTTATTTCGATGGTTGTGTCATGTTTATTTGGCGAGTAGATATTACTTGTGGGCAGTTCTTTGCACTTATGATGTCGTAACGTCAACCTTCTGTCAAACAGCTATAACGATATAACTGACGTCACTAATAAGCTGATTTCGCTATATTTGCACGCATTGAGCAAGTACGCGGTGCCTATTTAAAGAGTTTTCGCAATTCTAAAGCGCTCATCGAGTCAATAGTTTCGTAATTTTTGTGGTTATTGCGTCTTTAACGAGGCGGCGTTATTATATTGTTCCTCTCGGCCTCGACTGGACATCCGGCTTTGGACAAATACACTTTGTACCATCCACGTGTTCGGCTACTTTCTCTGTTTGTTCGCGATGTTCGCGTGCGACGGAAATTATTTAGTAGTAGTAAGTCGTATCAGTAATAGTCGCGGAGCTCGCGCCGACGCCGGTGGTTTCCTCTCTCGTTGATAACTTACAGCAGTTCGTAGCTCCAGTTACAGCTCCTCACGTACTAGGGACAACGTCCTATATTGTATCGAGGCCAGCGAGGGTCCACAACCGTTTTTATTTTCAAGTTTATTCCATTCCGCCATTCATTTCTATCACGAAATTAAATCGTAAACTTAATTCGGCGGAAGCATTAATGAAAATTGGATAGAAGTTTTTCCTCACTCGTAGACGTTCGTTGGCTTCAGAGCATCGCACTGTTGCGGTCGTCCACAACTTCGTAACATTGCTTCTGAAGTACTAACGAAGTAATGAGTTCATACTTTCGAGGGCACCCGTCCTATTAAACATTTCGTGTAATTTAGAAGGATTATGTGATAAAGTTTTCAGGCGTTCAAATGAAGTAAGAACCGGCAAGTACGAGTATAAATCAAAGTTATTTGACAAGCGAGATCCTCCAATAAAACGGACATTTTCGTTTCTGCGCGCTCTTCGGACCGCGAACAATGTCGTCACGAAACTTGCTTAGTCCCTGGTATTATACCGTTACACAACACAATTCTCAAAAGAATGTTTGAGCTCGTCTGGTCTTGTGCTCTGTGATATTTACGTAGATAGGGCAAGAGAAAATTCTTTTACTTGTGAGTGTAACTACTAATAACAACTAATCAATGAGTCACAGAAGTCAGCGTTATCACGCGACCTCTCCCCACGTCATTTGATAACGCTATAGTAAATCAAAGATCACAAAATGAACCAGCACACAGTCTGCAACGTCTGAATGTTTACTTCCAAACATATTGGCTGCCCTGACCGGCTACACAGTCCCACCGTAATAGAAAGAATATTGCTATCTTGATTGAATTGTGGCCAGTAATAGCCGGGCCATTTGTCTTCATTTTTGAACTTTGCCGAATCAAATGGGAGTGTACCCAAGATAGTATGTTTGTGGTATTTTCTGTCTTGGGCGTTGTTTGGATTTACAATCTCTATTTGGCGAGAGTGATTGATATTGCACGTATTAATAGTTGTCGATATCTCCGGGGCTAGTCAAGTAACCGGTAAGTGTCAGACGTTGCTTTATTTGTTTAAAACGTTGTTACATTATTTAATAGTTATTTTGTTTATATACCAATCAGTAGGTACCGTGCCATACAATTGAACAGCGACAAGCGTGTTATACTGCAACATTGCCCTGATGTTTACTTATACACCCGTACGTTTATACTATTTGGAAAAACAATCATTCAAACTTGGTTTCATGTCAGTAAAAGTAAAGAATCGTTCGTTACTTCTACATCATTTCAATCGTGACATTGAAGCACTAATGTATGTACTCAGTACAAAGAAAAAATAAACATTCATTAAAATCGAAATGTAACGAAAAATTAAGCAATTAAAATAGTTACAATAGTTAGTAATCGAACGGCAGAGGTCGCACGCGACGCTCGCACGCCACGTTATGTAAAGGACGATCGTAGATATAATAAACACAAAAATATATTTATGAATCGATACCAGGCACTGAACTACTATTTTCTCGATTAACTTTTTTCAGTTTCACAGTGTTATTTTTCGATATTCAATTAGGGCACGACCAGTCCACTAGGTTAATAGAATACGAGTGACTCTACTGTTTCAAAGTGTATCTAATATTTTGTAATTACGTATGAGCCACCGTTGTTTACATAGCACATACCTTCATTCAATTATAACGCGATAGTCTTTTTCCGGAATGTTACATATTAATTCAATTTAAGTTTCCTTCCCCTAATTCAGCAAACGGTATCACAGTGTAGATTCAGTGTTCTGTAATAATAAATAACGGGGAGTAGTCTCGTGGGTGTAGTGAGTTGTTACATTACATGCGATCAATATGGCGCCAAATAGCTTAATATTCATAAACATGGCTGTAAAACAGCTCAATCAACGCGTGAGCATGGCATTAGCACACCTCACTTCTAATTAATCATTCTTTGCCTGTTACTTGCTCTTCCGATAGTTAAAAAATAATTCCATTTTAGGATTATCGCAATTCAGTTGAGTGACTAAACGTACCTATATGCCCAAAGGCGATATGTCAAAAACTCGAAACTATTGGAATAAAAAGTAGTCCTTAGGACCGTGCAACTTCCAATACTTATATTGGGGAAAAAACTGTTATAGCTTCAGTTATTGCCACATTTGAACTTATCATATAGCTTCGTGTAGCACTTTCGTGTACCTGCTCTTATGAAGATAACACACACGAGTATCAGCATCGATATGCTAAGGACTGTTTACCGACAAAATCGACTTAAGCTTGCTATTCAACTGTAGAGGGACGACTGGCCAGCATTAGGAGCGATCAGACCAAAGCGATCATAATCGAGAGTTCGCAATCCGGCGCCCTAAGCGAAGCATAAGCAAACGACATTAGTCACGGTGATCGTAGTGCATGCTAATGCATTAGGCATTGGCAAAAGGGCATTCTTGTAGCCCTGTGCGCCTGTGATCAGAATACTGCCTCCATCACGCTCCGTATGGACGACGGCTACTAACATATTTGTTTCATCTACATTGTCTATTTTGACTTTGAAAACAGTTGGTATGTTGATATACCTACTATTTGTAATACGTAACAGCTCTCCAGTTTATGGCTTCGTTAGAACTTTGGTGTTTGCGTACCGAGTTGCGTAAGGAAACGTTGTTGTTTAATGAATCAATATTTCATTAGAATTTTTCCTCTCGAAATTCTAAGACAACGAGACTTTAATCAACAATACTTTGGCTTAGTAACGGCGTTATTGAAGCCGAGTAACAAGATAAATATTTTCTGAAATAGACGCGCCTTAGGAGGTAGATTTAAATTTAATTATTCATACTCATGAAGAACAACAAAACGAGAGCATCGAATCAAAACACTAGAGCTAAAAGCATAAACGTATTCTCGGAGATAACCATAAATAATTTAACGCTACAAACTAATCCAATACGTAGACTACAATTCGCCGACATGCGTACGATCGCGCGCCAGAATCATACGTGAATAAATTCATCCAAACAATCTAGCCGTTGAAATCATCGCGCTACATATTGCTATCTGGTATCCGTCATCGTTGCCACATAAAGGCATGCAACCAAATTGTAAAACCACTTTTGACATTTCATTCATCAAAACTTCGTTTGGCTTTACTGAGCAATTACGTAGCAACGATCGTTGTCACATCGCAATCTGATTTTGATGAGGCTCACTGCTCTCTTATTTTATTAAAGCGTCCATCAATGACACCTAACTGTGAAACGACATCCAATCTCGATTCCAAATTGATCGTTTTGTTAATAAATTCCAATTAATTGTCGTTATAAGGCTGTCGAACTCTGAAATCTGCGTAAGGAAGGACCGATTCCGTGCAAAAGTTCTAAAGCCATTTCCGCGTCTCAAGACATTTACGAATACTACCGCGTGGCTACTTCGGTATTTGTCCGAACATTAATCGCCATCAAATGAACGCCGGCACCGACTCCAACTAAACGAAATTGAAATATATGGACCCACTATAGTTTAATTAGTCATTATTACAAAAGCATTAGAAAAGATATTTCAGATTCTGATAGCACGTTTGGGTAGTACCCAACGTGCTTTATTAATGTATTAATATTGATTTCTCTTCAATTACAAATGTTTATATCAGATTTTATTATTAATTTATATTCGAACTTTTACGATTTAGGAAGCTTAAATAAAGCCTCAACAAACAATTTATCTTTATAAAAGTAGATTAACGACAGAAGATGAGCAAAATGGTGTTGATGGATTAAAATTAATGGAGTCTGCAAAGTGTTTTGATCCGTGCCTATTTGTAATTCAGATGGCCGTGTCGCCGCTTGGTCCAGATGAGTCGAATATAATTGACGTTGTCAGTTCCAGCTGAGTTAAATATTTCATCGATAAACAATCCGCCCACTGAATTAATTTAAAAGAAGCTGAAAAAGGGCATTTTTGATTTATTAAAGAATCTCGCTTCTCTTCTTCCCTATCTTATCTTTGTAATCCAGCAACTTTAATTTGTTTGGTATTAAACTAGTGCTGGTTTTGAAACGGAGATTATGTAACCTTGACCTACTTAAATTGAATACAAACGTGTCTATCGGAAACAATCTCGAGCTCTTTCTGCAGTTTTACTACTTTTATTTAAAGAGCTTTAAACTACGAGTGTCTCCTTTCCATTACACATCTTTCCAGGACTGAACTTTGCATTCGTTGGTTACATATCAATATCCAAAAAACAGTCACACTCGGTGTTCAGAATCATTTATCGAGTTTCCAACTTGACGGAGCTGCACATAAATAAGTAACCTGCCGCTCATGGACGCTACCTTCAAACATTACCGATTATAATTGAACAAAACAGTCGCGAGTTTATGAACCATGTGACCTTCGACGTCTGAAAATAATTCATTTATAGCGGTACGGTAATCGATTAGGGCGCAGGCAGACAGGGCTCGCCTCATACTGTGCAACATAAATAATTCAGAGGCGGTAGCGGGAGAGGCAACTTCCGACGCTGTCGCAAGCGATCCCTTGAAAAAGTTGATAATGTAATTTAGACAGGCGTGCGAAGTGGGGCGGTCCTGGCGACTCAGTTGTGTGGCAACGCGCCCCTGCATACTGAACGCCTCACACTATGCATTACTTGCGCACGCCGCTATGCATTCACAAGGACCCCGGCGCACGTGCACCCCGCACAGCACATGCCCTAAATACTAAATCGACTAATATCTACACTTTGTTCCAGGTGTTCGAAATCAACAAAATAGAGCAAATAAAATGTGCGACAGGTGCAAACGGGAAAAGACCTCTGTGAAATTATCTAGTGTATCGCGAGTGACGGGTGAGGGTAACAGTTAAGAGTATGTGCGCGTGAGTTGTACCACGACGTCGGACTACTCAGAGTGGGGGGCGCTGGCGTCCGCGGCCAGCGATGGTATGGACGTTGTATTCGGGAATGATAGCGACTTGGGGTGGAACGCGACCGAGGAGAGGGAGGGTACGAACGTCTACAATCACTGGGGATGGAGCATCGTGGACGGCTCTCTGATGCTGCTGATCGTGAGCGGGAACACGCTGACGATCCTGGCGGTGACCATGAGTCGACGGCTGTCGTCGCTCGTGTCCAACCAGTTCGTGCTGAACCTAGCCATATCAGACCTGATGGTGGGGCTAACGCTGCCATACCATTTGGTCTTCTACCTGAACGATGACTTCGGCACAATCAAGTGGTCGTGCCTGATGCGCTTCATCCTCATAATCCTAGCGTGTCTGGCGTCCATTTACAACATCATAGCGATAGCTGTAGACAGGTAAGTGGAATGCCCTCCGTTTTAAATTTTTATTTCAAAGAAATCACTGAAATAGAAACTTCAATGTCGTGGTTTTGTCACGCCATGTGAACTTGAATATAGAATTATTTAAAAAAATCTTTGTGCTTTTTGAGAACCAACTGATTTGTAATTTTGCTGTCCGCGGCCGTTATTTTATTAATTTTAATGTTCACATTTCCAGGTACATAGCGATAGTGCACCCGCTGCACTACAGCCGGTACATGACGAAACTGGTGACGCGCCTCATGATGAGCTTCACGTGGTCGGTGGCGGTCTGCATCAGCTGCATCCCCGTATTCTGGAACGATTGGCACGAAGGCGTCGCGTGCGAGATGAACATGGTACGTACCCGGACAGCCTTGGTCACGTCGTACCCTTAAGAGGTCTTGAAAACTTAAGGAACGGCAATAAGTGTAACGTCAGAGCAGCTTTTTCGCCTTAATTATACTGAAATACAAACGTATACAGATACGGTAATCCCTCATAGCTTTCTATGCTTTGTTATACCTCGCTATGGTAAATTATCACATGGGTACGAATATTTATGGCAGTTTCGTGACATCTAACGTCGTCTAGACATCTAAAAAACCCACATAAAACATAATATTGCTTGTTTTAGAATCTAAACATGCTAACCTTTATATTGCCTGCGAGTATAAAGCATACAAATATCTCCAGGGATGAACACTCTGTCAACACATTCCGTAAAGCCTCCTACAAACCGGCACGGCGCGGCAGCGCGACGCGACACTCGTAGAACAATTTTTATGTGAACTTCATGGAAATTGTTCTACAAGAATCGCGTCGCGCTGTCGCGTCGCGCCGGTCTGAATAAGCCTTAATAAGACAACATTATCCGAAATACATAGTGAAAAGAAATGTTATTCTCGAGGCACGCTCCGCAAACCACTACAACATAAATAGTTAATACAGTTGTTTCTGGGAAGAATATCTTGTTACCGAGTACGTACTTGTTCGACCGCGGTTTGTGTATATTAATACACTAATGTATGAACATTAGTGTATCAGTGTACCAGTGTACCATATTCAGAACATTCAATGCTGTTTGAAATAATGCACTAAGAAATAAAGTGACGTGACATTATTATGACAAAGTTATTACATTTCATATTTGGCGCTATATTAATTTCTATAAGAGTAACTGATAGTAAGTTTTGGACCGGTGCCATTATTTGTAAACATAACATTAAAGGGTATATAAACATGTTGCTCTTTGATGATATATCTGGTCCAGAGATAAAGTTAATTACCAAACTCATTTAAAACAGGAATGTTCTGATGAGATTTGAACTATTGAACATTCAAGGTAAATAAAGAACTTAACATCTCGCTAATTTGTCTTGAAGGGTTGGGTAAATTTAGAAACAAAACTTTCATCTTCTCATCAACTAAGTGCTGCTAAACATATACGTGACACCTAACATACGCTTCTTGACCCTCGCATTTTATCTCGTATAATTCCGTTTGTTGATCAAATGAAATAAAACAAAGCGAATATTTAAATATACACGAGCAAATATTGCAAACGTGCGATTACTTCATTATCCTCAATCTATATTTAAGTATGCTAATATGGACATCGGACCATCCAATCCGAGTCAATATTCACTAAAGATAAAAATAAACTTGAAAGGCTGTTTCCTGAGCGTGCACTTTTTAGACGATCGGATACGTTAAAGATAACCGTTCCAAACAATCCGGAAATGCTATCTGTCAATATGATCTCGTGTTGGCTTCCTATCCCGGGAAGCGCGGAAAACTGTTTATGCACCTTTGAGAAATGCATACGTGTCGTTTTTGTGTTCTCAACAGTAATAAACTCAAAGACGAAAGAAAATATGCTTCATTTAACTACAAGTGCTTTAACCGAATTGATATCAATGTTGCAGGTGGTGCCGACGAACTACACGACCAGCATCCTGGCGCCGATGTTCTCTCTCATCTGGATGGTCATGTTCATCCTGTACTGGCGGATATGGCGCGAGGCCACCTGCCACGCGCGGCGCATGAGGGCCAACACCTGCTGCCCCACCGGCGCCAACGATTGGAAGAGCATACAGGTGACATGGCCAATCCTATTTGTTTATTAAATACTTCAAGCACAGACATTTACAGTGCCGTACTTAATATCCTAAACATTTTCTATTAGTCAACCTTTGGGAGATGCATAATCATGAATTAACATAAAAGGCAGAGAACTGCCAAATTAAGTGTAAAAAGTGACGAAATAAACAGATTTCAAATTAGAAAGAAATAAAATATGAGTTTAGAAAATCAATCAGTAAAAAATCAGTTATGCCGTCTTAAGGTTATAGCACATTATACCGGCACCGCAACAGCACAGCTACAGCACGGCGTCTCCTCGAATTTAGGCTACGGCTAGCTGCCAGCGCGCTAACTACGCGTAGGCCGCGAGGTGCAATCTTGTAGTCCGCGCGCTGTATGCGATGTGCAAGCTCGCAGGCCGCGCGCTGGCCGCGAGGTGCAAGCTTGTTGTCACCGCGAAAACAATTGTTATATGGTATTTATGATTGAACACGCCTAGGACTGTGTTAAATCTGAGTCGAGACTAGAGGGAGTATGCAGCGAGGCGCGTGAGGCGACGGTGGTACGCTGACGACGGCGCAATGAAGTTGTGTCGCTGGCGACTCAGAGTCGGCGCGTAGTAAGCATGCGGTCGGCGCGCTGTAAACTCATGGTCCACTCGCTTGCAGCACGCGGGCTGCGACTCGAGTTGTATAGTAGCGGCAAGCGCGCTGACTGCCCGCCGTTGGCTTTTTTATATTGACATTATAAAATTTATTTTACTACGCACGATTTAATGCTCTAAATTGAATGACAACTGAATTCCTGGTTTGGAGCGGTGCCGTTGCGGTGCCGGTATAATGTGCCATGACCTTTACACAGAGAAAAATATGTGATCTAGTCTAGTTTTTGCTTGTTTATAAAATATAGTTTTAGAAAAGAATTGACAAGTTTAGTAAGCACCCTAATCCAAAACCCCAAATTAATTCAAAACGCGTTATATGTACTTAAATCTAGTTTGCTCAATTTAGTGACTGCTAAGACCATCGCATTTTTAACACTTTTTAAGGAAGGTTTCGGTATATTCATAACAGAGTAATTGAGGGATTATATACATATATACATGAAGTCATGCCTTTTTCCCATGGGGGTAGGCAGAAACCACGGAATGCACCTACAACGATCTCTTGACACTCCTTTTGCCTCATTTAGGGATATATACATATTGAGGGATTACTCTGTTTAAAATAAAATATACCGAAAACTCATAAAAAATTTGCATTAGATACTTTGTGATTCGTTAGTATTATTTTTTAATCTCAATCGCCATATATATGTTATATTACCAAGTGTATTTATTCCGTCATGAGACGAATGCACTATTTCAGTTACATAAATGTTGTATCATACAATTGCCGAAGTTCCCAGAACGTTACCTGAAACTCAACTGGTTCTAAAACCTGACATTAACACGAGATAATGTTTCCGCAGGTGGTGCTGCTTGTGCTGGGATCATTCTCAATATGTTGGATGCCGTTCGTGGTGGTGGCATGTGCCCAGACGTTGCCCATGATGCCGCTGCACAACCACATAGCGTACCGGGTCACGTCGTCCCTGGCCATGTCCAATTCGGGCATCAACCCTCTTATCTACGCGTGGAAGAACGCGGGTTTTCGCGCAGCCTTCGCTAAACTACTGCGATGCAAGAGACCCGACACGTCGGAGTATCGAGGTTCACCCGCCCCGGAGAGGAAGCGAGGCTCAGTGGCGCTTCGCGAAGGTTCTATCACCCGGTCCAGCGCCCCGAGCGCGCTGTCGAGCCTGGGCGGCGGGCGGCCGGCGCGCCTGCTGTACATGGAGCACGAGGCGGACACGGCGCGCTGCCGCATCATCGAGAACGCGGGCTACGTGGAGGCAGAGCGCGGCGACTCCAACCCGTCGTACGCGCCCGACGCGCCCACGCCCGTGCACCGGCCCGCCGCGCCCGGCCCGCGCGCGGACATAGTGTAGTGTACAAACGATCATTAGACGTTTTGTGGGAAACGTGAAACGCTTCTAGTATTTAAAGTTGTTAGTGACTGTAGGTACCCCTTACGCATTTAGGTACCTGTTCGAATTTACGCTCAAGTTTTTAAAAGCTTTATTGTTGAAATTTTATTGAGAGATTATAATGAGTTCCCTGCCATAATAATGTTTTGATAAGAGGTTCTCTGTCAAATAAAGATGTTTAAAAGATCTAAATATGAATTAAAAGATGTTCTATGTAATATTAAAGTATGTAAATAATGTGTTTTATTTATTGCAGACCTGTCGACCAAACATTAATTTTGTTTAGAGTAAGACTTGCAACGCCATCTATGAGAAAACGCAGAAGTATATGAAATGAGCACCCAACTGAAACAACGAAAACATCCGTATCATAGATGGCGGTACATAGACTAAATTAAAGATGTTTGCTTACCAAAGATGGATTTAAGCAAATAACTGATTAATTTGCATAATTGTTTAATAAATGAACTCACACAATGTGGCAAAATCTTGGAAAGTACAATTTGAATGAACGGATATTATTCGTAGAGCTGCTTTGAATATTTATGAAGTTAGTGACCTAACTAAATGAACGAAACATGACTGTTTGACTGATAACGTTGAGAACGTATCACAGCTGATATAATCCTGTTTGTCGGTATTGTGCAATCTAAAGAGGTCAGTAACGAACGAGAATCACGCCAGCTCCCGACTTGTAGCAATGTATTTAGCATTTTTATGAATTTCGAACTGAACATTGTATCGTGAGCACCACATTCATTTAGAGGTATAATCTGAGCGCAATCAAACAGAGCTATTAGATTAATGGCCCTATCTTTATCCAATTACTCGTTATTGAAAACACATGTATGATCTTAACAAAAAAGTAACATTAAATGTCTCCACCGTAATGTGAGCGTTACGGAACCGACAATACTACGGGTAGTAGGTAGGTACCTAAACATGTATGAAACGTTATAGATGAACTTTACGATTGGCGTATATATAAGCCGTAGACAAAGGCAAATATAAAAGGCATAAGTAGGTACTCGTGGCAAATTTTATTAAAGCAAGACGACCAGACATAATGCTACAGGCACAACTTAATTATTTGAAACTCCAAGACACCCGGAATATCAGTACCCTACATATTGGAATTTGGACTAAATTGAAAACAGCACGCTTAGCATGACCACCATAGAAAGAACTTTGTCTATTCTTGGTAGAATAGAGGTAGAATTGTCATGCTACGCCAGCATAAAACGGTACAAATCTTTATACAATCTTTAATCTCTCTACAATCTGTAATTTTATCTATTCTTCCGTCGACAAAACTCATTTCTACGGTGGTCATGCTACGCATGCTGGTGAGCATCGCGAAAGCCTAGAGTAGGCCTCTGTCCCACCGCCAGCGATTAGCTAGAGGCGAGTACAGATAGCTAAAAACGAGTAAAGCCTCGGTCACACACAGCGATTAATCGCTGCGAATGCACATTCGCCGCGAGTAAAATTGAACATGCTCAATTAAAATCGGGGCGAATAGCCTGTCACATACAGCGAATACTCGCGGCGAGTGGGCATTCGCAGCGATTAATCGCTGTGTGTGACCGAAGCTTTAACGAACAAGAGTGCGCGTCGGCGACGACCGATTACTCGCTGGTATGCGTATTGTACCAAGTGCGTCTCTCACAGCAAGTGTTCTGCCCGCCAAGCGAGTACTTTCTTTGACAAGTTTAGCTCTTGCAGCTGCGACAAACGATTACTCGCCTCGTGTTAGAATGTAGGTATCTCTCACTTACAAAGTTACAAAGGACATACAATCTTTTTTAAGGCTTTTTCAGACAGGCGCGGCGTGACGCGACAACGCAACGCAACTCTGAACAGAACAATTTCCATGAAGTTTTCATAGGAATTATTCTAAGAGAGACGCGTCGCGTGTTTCCGAGTTTCCTGACCGAGAATTTCGTTGACAGCTAGTCGTTTCCTTGTCAGCGGTGGGACAGGACAGCTGCCTATAACCTGAAGGTACGAGGTAACGGGCGGCGAAATGGAAACAACGTCAATCGGGCCACAGTATAATAAAGTAACGAATTACGTGTCGACAGTGTGCTTGAAATAATTTTCTACGGGCGCTTAGTAGATAAACACGCAATAGGACTACCCACCGACTGTGTCTCTTAGGTTACAACCTAGTTGTTTTAATGTAAGGGAACCTGTTGTACCTTGGACAGAGTTGTACCTAGAACAATCTTATTTTTTTTTTAATTGCCCGTGCTTTTAAGAACCTTTGTGTGGTTATAGTATTTGAAACGTCATTTGTCAAACTTAACGTGAAGTTAGTTAAGGTTTGCCGTAGCCGTGTGAGTACCTACAGTTATCAAATCAAATCAAATCAAATATTTTTATTTGTAGAACATAGGTAAATAAAAGTACAGATGTCAAAAATAATATTTAGAACGCTATGTCTTGCTAAAATAATCAACTAATAGTAAAAATTCAAAATCAATTAACAAAACTCATGTGGTAAATCAAAATGCACAAATAAATCACAAATTGAACGAAATAAATTAGGTTAAAATATAATAAAACAATTAGATTAATAACAAATAGAAAATGTCAATAGATATGTGTCTTCCAAAAATAAAATTATAAGCAACATTCATAATTAATAAACAAAGCTCAGAATCTAGTTTCATTAGTCAAGTTAGTCAGTTAAAATGGGGAATTTGTTTTTAATGAATGTGTTTTTATACAGACACAAAGAAGGTTTTTAAGGCTTTACGTCCTGCTGATTTACTTAAAGATATGGATGTTTGTGAACACTGTTTTATTTAAAATCTAATCTTAGTTTATGTAGGTACTGGACAGCGTAAGTGTCAGATCCTATATTCGATCGAAAGTGGATTTAAAAAGCTTGTGAAGAAAAAAATGTCGCAATGTTGTACCTTAGCCACCCCACTTATGTTGTACCTTGGTCCCTAGACAAGGTACATAATTTTGGTCGAAATTAGGTCAACAATTATTTACATATTTTTTATCGGTTTATCTGTAGTGCACTAACAAAAAGAAGTAGAAGTAAATTGCAAGTTAAAATTACGTGATTCTATGCCAGAAAATTGTCAACAATAATTAGCACAAAATAGATGGGTGAAGTTTTTTAAAAACAACACTTTTACTTGGGTCATTTTCAGAAAATCTGTACACTGTTGAAAATATGCCGTTTTTATTTTTTTTCATTGTAAATGGTTTTTATTATTATATTTACAATGAATAGTCTTTTCGCTATTTGAAAATACTAATAGAACCTCTTAATCAGGGTTATTTACTGAAATACAACTAATTAACTGAACCTGGGGAACAAAATTAATTCCATTCCGCAACTAATAACTTTTGGATTTAAAAATAAAATAAAACTCGTTTGGATTTAATCAACTAGTATAATTCGTTAACGATCTTTTGTACTTCAATATAAAATAGATAAAAATAAAATGAACACTAGCAAATATACATAATCATCATTTAAATTTCCATTACGTTACTGTTTGTACTAAATTAGTTAAATACTTTTCAGTATGTTTCTCAATAAGGACACAAGATAGGAACTTTTTTTTTAATTACATTCATCAAATTATTACACTCTAAATTACAAAATCTACTAACAATTAGATAGCATTTCGCTCTAAAAATAATATTTTAGACAAAATATAAAATAGGACAGTCACGGAATAGACTGTTCCTATAACGGAATAGAATCCTTAAGACCATTGCACATTAACAAACATATGAAATCATTTTATTTATATTTTCAAATCTTCTCTTCTAATATAGATATTTCAAGTAAAATTGATGTAACTGAATGCTCTTAGCATGACCAAATTTTAGTAAGGAGTCATTAAAAAAATGAAGGAAATTTTTTATTGCAATTTCAGAGTCTATCCTATAGTAAAATTTGTTTATAATGGTGGCACACCTTGTGTCCTACGGCAGTTTCGACATCACCAATAAACAAAATCATTGATACATAGTTACAAGTTATAGTAGACTATACATGACATAACTGGCGTAAGAATGTAAAAAAATAATTTAGGTATGTTTATTATAATGTATCATCTTCCTAAGAATTCCATTCAGAAACTTTTCAATTCCATTTCTACGTTACCTGCGTTTTGGTTACGGAACGGAAGTATCGGAACCCTTACCTGAAACTCTTTTGTTTTAATTATTTCAACCTTACACATCAATTCAACAAGCTTCCAAGCAAATTAAATTCACTGAAAGCTAATATAGTATTTAAAATAATTTGCTTAGAAAGAAACTTGTAAACTTACCTTGAAATTGGTTGCGGCTCTGGAAGATCAAAATCGGACCACTACTGAGGTGTGTGTTGTTAGTCCGCCGGTCGCCGTCAAAAATGCAGAATAACTTGTCGGAACCCGTTGAATGTATTAAAAATTTTGACGACCGAATATAAATATTAATTAATGGTCGTTTTGTTTGCATTATCTCGCAAAAATTACGGTTTTGGAAGGGAATTTTCAACTTTAACCGAATTGTGTCCTTACTGAAATAAAATTATTTAAATGTTTTGTGGGAAGTCAGGCTATTTTTGTAATTGTACAACAAATTGTGCATAACTATACTTTCCAAAAAAACACACACTTTATTATATATAAGTCAACAAAATACATTAAAGTTACGTTATTTTACTGAAACTGGTAGTAGGACAGCGCTAAAATGGGTACCTCCTATCAACATTTTTGAAAATTAAGGTAATATGAGGGTGTTTTTTAACAGCAACATTAAACAATACTGCAAAAAACTAACCACAGGTCCTAATTTTAAGTGTTGTTTTTCTAAAACGCAGTTATTTTTCATTTAAAAAAATACTAAAGTGGTGGGACACGTCCGAAACACGATGTACAGTTTTTGTAAAAATGACCCACTTAAAAATTGTTGTCAATTATTGTTAATTGCTAATGCTAATATGATTATCTAGTTATTACTAATATTATTTCAACAGAAAATAAATAAAGCTACTAAAAGTTCTTATCTTGATTTGAACCTGTTCTGTCCAAGGTACAACACACACGGTCCTAGGTACATATGGTTTGTTGTACCTAGGACAGTTTTCTCTTTTTTTTTCAAGTGGCTAGTGGTCCCAGGTTTTACAGAATATACACAGTTTTATGAATGAATTATGTAGCTAATTAAATGATCTTTACTTACATGCACACTGAACAGGTGTAGCTAGTACCACTAATTTACAAAAATCTAAATTAAAAAAACTGGCCTAGGTACAACAGGTTCCCCTACTTCATAAGTCCGAAACATTTAATGATGGGAGAGTATTCTTTTTAAAGCCTTGCGATTTGTTGCTGGTATGTCCTGCACATTTTTTTTTTCACCAATCCGGTAGCTTGTGGTATAAGGGTTTGCTTACTAAATCCTCTTGGCACATTAATTGAATTCATTCGGAAAGTACGATTTTCTTTTTTTAGATATTTTTGATTTATTCGGGGTCAAAAATAAATAATGGGCGCCCTATTGGAAAAATGGGTGCCCTATTGGTACACTTCTGCCTAACCTATCAGGGAAAGTTGCGATTGTGTGTGTGATTGTATGTATACATGAAATCATTTGGAGGAATATGGGTTGTTTAGTTTAGATTTCTTGAACGTGTTTTTATTTTATCAGATTTTATGACAACTGAAATCCACGCGGGCAAATCTATTGTAGTTTAGTTATATTTTGTTTTACTGCTTCAATCTGGCATCGACCGCTTGAAGAGTTAAATACCTGTCAAGGAACTTATTCTCGCTGCAGTCGCTGCGCTTCAATAAATTGAAAGAAATACCTACATAAGTACATAACATAAATAAACAAAAAATAATCTTTCTTTTCACTTTTTATATTATTACGATGTTAACTGAATGCAGAAAATATAATTAAGCACATTCCGCCCAAAATAAGTCTAAGTGAGGTAAATCTGTGAGAAGGTCGCTCGTAATTTAAATTTAAGTCCATTAATCTCCCACGTGATCTCGCAAGAGGCAGGAGACCAACGGGTGAAATCAACAGAGGAAAAGTTAGCGAAGAAGTAAGAAACTTAATCCCGGATTATCGTCATGTAAGAGATCACTGCTAATCGTGCCTTGTCAAGCAAGCAACAATGTCTAAACTTATCATCCATCCTATAGAACCGATACTTTATACAGCCACTATACGTTAAGTAAGACCTGGAAAACTTCACACAATTTTTTTACTGAAAAAGAACATTTCAATACAAAGTACAACTGATAACCAGCTAGGAAGTAATAGTTAAAACACTCACCTCAATTCCAGTCACGCCCAGCGCTGTCACCATGTTGGGTGTCATCCGGAATGGCACCTTCTCCGGCACCCGCAGCGTCTTGCCCTTCTCGAAGCACACGTTATAGTCTATATGCACCACCTCACCCGACGTGAGGTCCACCAACACATTGTCCATGTGCCTGTCACCGAGCCCGATGATGTAGCCTATCGTACTCATCACGGCCACCGAATAACTGTACCGACGTGTTATCTGCCACCACTGCTCAGGACTAACACTGCTGCACCAAAACTCCCTCCACAGTAAATCCCGAGGAGTCTCCGCCCCCAACTCGTGCATAACTTGCTTAAGGATCGACACGGGCCAGTCTTTTCTATTATCTGTTGATATACCGGCTTCTTTTAAAAGCGGATTAAGCTTGTTGTAGAATAACTCTGAAGGACGCAAGATATTAACTGGCTTATTTGTTTTAGCTGTTAGCAAAGCAGCCTCTCGATTTTGCCAACGTTTGTACACCGCAAACATTGGTGTCACGTTGTCTACCCAGCTGATCAGCCCCGATCGAGGACCTAAAGGTATCACCGAGTAGTGGCGCGCTCTATACGTTTGATTATCGTTATTTTCAGAATCCCTGGCCATCATCGTATTTGTTATAGAAAGCAGCTGCATTATTCTCTCATCCAAATGCAAGTCTTCTAATCCTTTGAACAAATACGTGTAAGGCTTGCCGTCTGACCCGTTAAACACCAATTTCTTTGGTCTTGTCTTTGTTGGCAGAATAGCCACAGTATTTTCAACAGCTTTTATTGTGACTCTAACCGCTCTTTGATTTGTATGTACTCCTGGCATAGTGATCACGGTATTTTTAAGTTCTGCTAATACTGGACTTATGTCCGACATTTTTAAAATGTATGAAGTCCTTTTATGTACTTTTAGTTGAAGTCTAATTTGAAGTTGTTTGAGTGGCGCAAATGACTCCTGGGGTTTATCAGGGTTCGCAGGGTTTTTCAATTTGTCTATCACGTCGGTGATGAGAGGCAGGAACTTATTTTGGAAAGACATTTCATGCGGAGTCTCAGGTTTCACCGAAGTAACTTGGTAGAGTTGTTCCAACACACAAACGACTGGCTCAAAAATGATGCGATGTTTCTCTTTGATCAGATTTTCTTTATCCTCTGCTGACAAATGTGTGTTGTTTTTTACTTTGGCAACTTCGCTTTCCAATTGCGAAAGACGCTTCATAAACTCTGACTGATGTTGAACTAATGTGCCCAGACATAGTTCATCCCATAGTAAATTGATTCTTTGTAATTCTTTGACTAACAATTTGACTTGTTGAATCGTTTTTGGGGCTTGTTTTGCAAGTGTTTCCACCATATCTAGGAAACAAGAATTAAGTTCATTATTGACAACTTTATCGCTAATAGCATCTTCTAAGTCAAGATTCCCTTGTTCCACACTTTCAGCGTCGTTAGACATGAAAGATCTTGCAACATTCAACTCCATTAGAGCATTTTGTTCATTTTCCACTGTACCAACTACTGCTGGGAATGTAATCAGATGCGGTGTATCCTCTGCCAATCTGCACAAAAGATCAGATACACATTTCCTCACGTACGTTTCCGGGTGGTTAAGACGTGAAAATAACTGTGGAATAATCACTTTCCAAGGTTGAGTAGGTGTATTTGCTAAGCCGGATTCTAATACTGTCTGCAACTCCATTGCGTGTTTAACAATCAAACGTAGAAGTCTCAAAGTAGCATTAACTACCGCGTTTTCTCCGCTGTGATTGATGATGTCTGATGCACAAATAAGCTGCAGAAATTTGAAGTATGCGTCAGCCGAAAGCTCAAAGTAAGAAAATACTCGCTTTTGTGCTTGACGCCAAATATCCACTAACAATGCAAGGTGTTCAGGATATGCATTGCTCAAAGACGGAACAGTCCGCAGTTGACTTTCGATCATTTCAGATGTGTTAATTTCGTTCCAATCAATGTCTTCGTCATCACAGGTAGCTTTTGTTTTCGACAGTATTTCACAAACCTGCTCAAAATCTTGAGTTGAGCATCCAATCATAACGCTCTCTATCTGTAACTTATCATTTTCTGTCAATTGCTCTCGAGTTTTTGAACTAAATTCAACCATTTTACGACCCCACCTGAAGCACCATGCAGCAAAGCTTGCCCAAGCTTTAGCTAATCCTGGGCATTGATTAACGCCAAATTGCAGAAGTTTACCAACGGCGGAGTCTGATACTGGTATGACATTCTCCGATATATTATTGTCTACCAAACCTATTTCTGGTAAAGCTGACACCAACTTCAGTAACGGTGAATCTACGTCCAATATATTTTCTGTTTCATTTTGCACCCACTTCGAAAGGGTCAGCAGTAGCCTTGTACCTTTTTCGCGTAATTCATAACTTTGTTCACTCATAGCCAATCTTTGAGAAAATCCAAAGGAAATGCTTGCACAAAGGTTGACAGCACGTATTTTAGTTTCTTCTTTCGCGTAAGTCAGTTTGCAAAGCTCAGCTAAAGCAGTGGCGTTGTTAAGGGTCCAAATTTCGAGATCGTATGTATTAGTAGACATAAGTAGTGCTTCACTTAAATCATCTAAGTTATTAACGTTGCCTAAACACATTTGGAAAGCAGAATTTTGTTTAAAATGGTTTAAAAGTTCTCTTTTTGCCATTAACAAGTTAGCGTTCTTCCTAGAACATTTTATCACATCTAGGCGAAGACATTCTGCAAAAAAAACGTTTTCTTCTGTCATATTAAGCTTGGTAAAATATTGATTCCACCATAATATTCTGCTTAGGTTTTTAAAATTAGTTCCGTACTTATAATCCTTTACTGTTGATGGTTTAAAAGGATTTGGGATTGTCTTCCCGCTCTTAACAATGTTGCTTAACCCATGATTTGCTAATTGCAACACTGCAACCTCTTTTAAGAAATGTACGGCATTCGTTCTGGAGAATTCTTCCGCTTGCGATTTAAGTAAAGTGTCACATTGTTTTAGTAAGTCCTCATATTTGTCATTGTAATCACTGTTATACATCTTCACTGCAGTGCATACAAGAGTCGATTCAATTTTGTTTAATAAACCTTGATAGGAACATGATTTCTTCGATATCTCATTTGCTTCATTATCAAGTATGTCCCAGTTAGTGAGGTCTTGCGGGATCTCTGAGGCATCTTCGAAAAACTTTAACGTCGAAAAAGAACTCCATTGTGAAATATTTGAATTAAATTGACCACTGTCTTTCCATGTTTGCATGTCTTCCCAGTTTTGTATGTGTTTGTAACTTTCCATTACCTGTTCGTCAATGAACTTGGTAATTTTTTTATCTACTTGGGGAGATGTTTCATCCTCTTTCGAATCTTCATGTCGTTTTAAGTTGTTTATTTTTTTATAGAACTCTATAGCTAATTCATGTCTTGAATTTGCCTGTTCAGCGGCTCCTTTAAGCCACAGTAACTTCTTGTCAAAATTCTGTTTTATCCAAACGTATAAACCGTGCAAAACTTCTGGCTCTTCAATTTGTATAAGTGCTTTGGCAACACTAATCGCTATTGCCTCGACGTCAATATTTGTATTCGAATTAGCAGCTGTTTCCAACATTAGTGAAGCATGGAAGATGGCAGCACCGCAATGTCCAGCGTAGAGGCTGACGGCAAGCGCAGCAGGACGTACTCTAGTGAACCACTCGCGGCAAGTAGGCCTGTTCGTATGAAAGAATGTTTTTACAGGTTTGGCGACGGCTGGCAGTACTGTAGCAGTCCCTTCTGCAGCATTATAAATATATTTCTCTAGGAACATCATGAACTCTGTTATCCAGCGCGATCGCGTTTGCTCTGAAGTCACAACTTCCACTAGTTGCTGTTGGTCATTGCCAATGTATACAGTTTCATGGGATGATATTTCTATTGCTATTCCTTTCATAGTTCCTTCGATCCTCGTAAAAGTCTCTTGTGGTTTGCCCAGAATAGTTCTTAATTTTAATGACACACACGTTTGAGCCAGTTCTGAGAGTGCCCAACCGACGCAAATAGATGAGAAACTTGTAGCACATTGCCGAAAGAATAAAAGATTGTTTTCATGAATATCAGCAGTTTGTAAAGGCCAAGATGTTAAAAATATATCCACTAAGGCTTTCTTATCCTCCACTGTGTTATGGAGAATACAATTCATTATTATTTTAAAGTGCTGGTTTGATAGGTTAGAAAAGGATCCTCGCATGAGATATTCTTTAAAAGAATTAGCCTTTGTATCACTGTTGAGCACATTCAGACTCATTTTCCTGGCAGTAAACACTTTAACAACTTGTTTGTCTAACTCCAGCTGAACAATATCCCAAGGCAATTCAAATAGCACATCTTTGCAAACATTTGACAATTTTTTATTTTGATTATCAATGTGTAGTATACAAAGGACTGCTATTGTTTTCAACACCATAACATTCCAAGTGAGGGTCTTATTTTTCAGTAGATGTTGGGAATTCTTCATTACAAGCAAAACAATATCTTCATCAAAATGATATGCCAGTGACAACATGTTCGTTGTTAATACAAGAAAACCCTTAGACATGCTCACTATGGGTAAATATTTGTCTAACTGGCAAAATATATCAGATATCCAATTAAGGACTAAAATTAAAGTTTCTCTTGGGGCATCTTCATCTAATACCATGCTTAATGTATTGAGGATCATAGCTAAATGTCCAGATGTTGGGCTAGAGCTAGAGACATCACCAAGGCTCAAGTTTGATAGACCAAATATGTCATTCGTTCTTTGCTGGGTATTTGTTACCAAGTCGCTAGAAGCTATGAAGTGATTGTTCTTTTTGCAATGTGAGTAAAGCAAGTATAGTACAGAATACTGAAGAGCTGGCTTCTCCTTAATAAGCTTTTCATCATGAGGACACATTTTGATAGCTAACAGTTCTAGTATGCTAGGTTGCAATGCCCACATCCCAATAATAGAGTTACTAGCATTAGCCAGCTCTGACAAACATTGTAAATAAAATATAATGTTTTTCTCTGCATCATCTTTGTCTACTTCTTCTGGATACTCCGGGTTTATTATTTGTATATTAGGTATTATAACTGAATAGGAATTCTGAATATCTGTCAAAACATATTTGTATGTTTCTTGTAAAAGTGGAATATTCTTCAAGTTCAACAAGTAACTGTATACTGACATCACACTGTTTAAAATGTGAGAACTGTCAGAATAGCGTAGTTGACGCAAAAGAGATCCAGGTCCAATGGTTTGTGATATGAACTCTATGGGAAGGTTTGAAGCAATCTCCTTTATAACAGTGGATACTAAGTCAATGACACTGAGGCTAACACTCTCCTCTCCTTGCAGAAAGTTACTCATCTCTTTTGTTATTAATGCAAACAGGGCTGGGGAACAAGATGACGATTTTGATTGTAAATATTTCAAAAGCAAAGCAATACATTCATTACCTGCCAGTATCAGATCTGCTTCGGCATCATCCTTCAGAGTTTTAGTTAAAACTTGCAATATCTTTGTGAATGCTTCTGTAAGAAATGACCATGACACAATTTGTGACACTGTAGGACTCAAAAGTGTCCCTAAGCTCTTGACAACAGTGTTGAAAACGTTGAGGAATGATGTGATTTTCTGCTTACAATCTTCAGGTGTGGTAGCATCACTTTGTTTATCAGTACAAGATGAATCCATCTCAGTAGAATATACCACCATGTCCTCCACAAACTGATTCAAAAGGTTGACTGAAAATCCAACATCTGCTTGCCAATGGCGGCTGAGTTTAAACAATGATTGTAGAGCGAAATCTTTGATCTTCTTCGGCTGAGCATTATCTACATGCCAACCAACCAGAATGTCAACCGTGTCCACAAAATGATTTGCAAAATGTTCTGGATATGAATTTGACATGATGATCATAGCATTTATAGCAGACATAAACACATCAGCTGAATCTGTGCCCTCAATGATAGTCTGAAGCCTATCTAGCGTCAATTCAGCAAAATCAGTTAGGTGGGGAGTTTGGTAATCTAGCTGAAATGTCTCTGTAAATGAGAGAGTCAGATAATGTTTTATAGTCGAGTTATGCACCGCATAACTAGCCGCAATCCAATCTAGATGCTTCCTGAAATCAGGACCCATGACGTAGCCGATCCTACCAAGCACTATGGATGCACCTTCCTTTGTCTCAGGGCCAGGGGCATCATAGAGCACATCCAGGAGTGACTCTACTAGTATATCGTAAGAACGTCGTATGTAGCGCGAGTTTTCCGGCAACATAACGGCGTCTTGTAATTTGCTACATATGACAAGAGATTTTTCCATGTCCACCTCTGCACATAGTCGACGCAGCAACTTGGAGATGCGAGGGTCCTCAGGAAGGTTGACGACCAACTCCGAACGTTCATAGAACTTGTTACTGCTATTTCCTTGGGACCAGGTGTCGTTGGAGGCTTGATTTAACGATTCGTGATATTTAAAGGAGTTATCAAGAGGTTCACGATCGCCGCGGGGCGGGAATCCGCCACGGCCCCTGCCTCCGCGCCCACCGCCTCGAGACGGCCTGAACTCGGTGACACGACCGCGGGACCGATACCTGCCATCTCTGGATGGCCCCCCAAATGATGAGGATGCATCGTACGCACCAACATAACCTCTGACCTTATCGTCCGTGTTTTCTTGTCCAATTTCGTCCCTTTCCGGAGTGTCGGTACCCTCCGTTCCTTTGGGGTTTTTCACTTTACTGTTTGCAGTGGTGGGTATCATCACTAGAAATTTTGTCTAACACGTAATTGTAAACACACATGGCCGTAAATTTACGACAAAATACGGGCAAAACAGACACTCTTCGCCAACAGTCACTGTATACCATAGACAAAATGGTAAATCCTGTCAGGACTGTCACTGTTATTGTTGAAAACTGTCAAGGTCTGTCAATTCATGCGCATAGAGATTGTAGAGTAATACAAAAACTCTATTTCAGAACGTAAAAAGTAGTTCGCTTGCAATAATTTCCTGAATTCAGTTAATATTTATAATTTTTTGAAATAATATAAATAATAGTAAACATTTAGAGGGTAAGTTTTGTTCATTTGAATTAATAAATGAAATAGTTGAAGTAAGATTATGTTTTATAGATGTTGAACGACGGTGCGATTGTCAATGTCATTATCATCAGCAAACATAACCTCTGCTCAAGCTCAATAAACATGTTGATTTGTATATTTTTATTACAAAAGTAACTACACTATATTTGCTTGTCGAATGTGCAAGGTAGTAAAACTATAAACATGAAGGCTGCAAAACGTACTCAGGATTTTAAAGGTAAGAATAGACGCGTTAATTTGTTTTTGGTTAAATATTGTATTGTTTAACAGTTTCAAATGTATTAATGCTGTTTTTCTTTGCAGCTTTAGAGCTTCAGTTAACAAAGGATTCAGTAGCACCACACACAGTATATCTCAAGGAGCATATAGTAAGAGAACACACAAAAGACAAACCTCAGGGTCGAACATTACTAATAGTGAATGTGCCACCTTATGCTGATGAAAAAGGATTGATTAACGCTTTCAAAGAAGCTGGCACTGTACAATCCGTTCAACTGTGTTTAAAACCATCAACTGCTGACATAAAGCATATTACAAGGTTCATACCCGAAGAAAACAAAACTACATTCAGAGCAGCCTACATAGTTTTCAAAAAGGTTGCAGAGTTAGATAAAGCATTGAAATTAACTGAACTACAACCGCTGAACTCAAATGGTCACCAAATGAAAGTGGGAATAAAAAAATGGATTGATGAGTACAACAGTGCTATTTTGTTACCAAAAACACTCAAAGAAAATGTAGAAACATTCATGAAGCAGTTTGATGAAAATGCACAGAAAGAGGACAAAAAGGAAAAACAACTGGAACAAGAAGATGATGAGGGATGGGTCACTGTTACCAAGAGAGGGAAGGTCCAGAGTTTTGCACGAACAGAGAAGGTAGAAAATAAAATAATGCAGAAGGAAGAGAAGAACAAAAAACGAAAAGAATTGAAGAACTTCTACACTTTCCAAATAAGAGAATCAAAAATGAAGCACATTGTGTCACTGAGGCAGAAGTTTGAAGAAGACAAGAAGAAAATAGCTCAGATCAAACAGACTAGAAGATTTAAACCATTTTGAAATGAATAGCAAATAAGTTTATAAAATTATCACTGTATTTTATTTACATAATGTACACATACATACATTTACATATTACATCTATTTCATAGTACTTCTTTTACATAAACTATTAAATTGATTCAAAAGAACCATTACTTTTTATAGCTCAATTTATATAATTACTATAGGGTATTATTATTGCTATAGTAGAATCAGTTTCAAAGCAACATCTTTAGAGTCCATGTTTTTTTTTAAATTGTTTTTGATTCCATAAAATCGCTATAGAAACTCATGGTTAATAACAAACCCACTTAAGGAGCTTTCTATCATATCACTGTTATGAAATGAAGAAATTTCAATCAACATTAATTATTTAGTTAAAGCATTCGTCAGATGGTCTGTTGGTGAGTTCTGATGATGATGCGCAGCAGTCTGTTCTCTGGCAATGTGTCTAATGCAGCGAGGAGGTTGTTGATGTTGCCATAGACACATCCATTTGCTAGAGCCACTTGGACTGCTTGCCCTATCCTGTCTAGACAATCCTGTAACAATCAATTCGAGGCTTTTAATATCCCTTTTGCAGATAAACAATAGATCTGAAAATAGACCTTGTAGTAGTTCTGTCTATAAATAGAACTACTACAAGGTCTATTTTTTTACATACTTCTATCGGCTGTCAAGAAAATGCATTCCTGACACTTGTCATTGCAACAATTGTAGAAACTAATAAAGATCTCATTCTCTGTTTGGCTGGACTATAAATATAAAAGTAGACAAAAGCTACCATTTGGTAGTTTCTGCTTACCCATGGGAATAAGGTGAAAATATATGCACATATGTATGTAAATCACAAGGAACACAAACCTGTAACTTATAATCAGTGAGCAGCCTGCCCCCTTTCTTGAGTACAGCATGCGCATAGCTCTGCACCACTGGCACCAGCGCGGCCAGGTGCTGCGCGTTCACGGCCGTGGGGGGCCCGTGCGTGCGCCGGCCGGCTCGCAGGCTGTGCAACACGCCGAGATGAAGCTTTACGTACAACTCGGCTTCTGACAGAGGCTTGTGCATCACAGTCTTTATAACAGATCTATCATTGTCACCTTCCAGTTTAATTCTTTTTACTGGAACTGGAACTTCTACCATTTCTGAATCTGTAAACAGTAATAAAAAAGTATAATTATTACTTCATAGTAAAGGTCTAATTAACAATTTTCTTAACTGAAAAAATGACTACCTTCATCAATATATAGTGGAGCAAGTGCACACCAATGTATGAGCCCTGCCAAAGGAGTCACAGCTGCCATTGGTATGGATCCACTTGGTAGTGCAGCAGGATTCAGTTGTGCTGACATGCACAGAGTGGGGTTTGAATATACCTGCAAAAAGATGACAAGAATTCCTCATTCCATATGCATTTTACACACAGGAAAGCCTTACCTCTAGACTGTATAATCATGATAAAATTAAAGGTAAGAAACCATGTTCTGTTGCTGATCTCTCTCATAATGAATCTTAGAAGAACAGATTATTATTTCACTATGATTGTTTATAAATGATTACCGTTATTATTGACTAACCCAAGCTGTGATCACCCCTAAAAGGTTCTTAGGTGGCAATTTAGTAGTTCCTTGAGCATCTCGCATGTATAGCTCAGTCACTGCTGTGATGAAATTTGACACAAACTGTGGGGCCGTGTTAGCTAGCGACTGCAGAGCCAGTTGGTTCGAGGTGTTCAGGTAGAAATGGTCTCGGATGACATTCTCAACCAGTTGCAGGGACTGTGCTGAGTAACAGCCCATTTGTTGAAGCCAAACACCAACTGCAAGTAATACCTGAAAGGCAGAGTAAAGTTTGAATGCTTGATTATAAAACAAAATAAAAGCTGACATATCCTACTTAATAAATGCCAAAGTTTGTGAGTATGGATGTATGGATGTTTGTTACTCTTTCACGCAAAAACTACTGAACGGATTTGGATGAAATTTGGAACACAGTTTATAACCTGGATTAACACATAGGGTACTTTTTATCCTGGTAGTACATTCCCGTATGATATTTTACGACCTCCATGTGGGCGAAGCCACTGGAAAAAGCTAGTTATTATAGATAAATTACACCCTGACACAGAACAAATAATTGTGCTCTTCACAAAGATTTGTCCTGGGTGGGAAGCGAACCCACAACCTCCGTCTTAGCAGTCAGGGTCACTAACAAATAGACTAATAGGCCAGTCGAATTGATTAGACATGGGCGTAAGTTTTTCTGATAAAAAATAAATAATTTATACTTACTGGTGTACTAGACGCAGACACTGCCATACTGGCCAGTATACTCAATATTTTCAATCTCCTCTGACTCTCCATACCACCAAACAGTGATAAAAACACTGTATTCTTAGTAGTGTCATTAGTACATGCCGACAGGTAGTCACATATGAGGTCTATGAGCTGTAAGTCCTGGAGTGGGGTTAAACCTCCGCCCCGCCGGCCGCCGCGCCTGTCTGACTCGCAGAACACGAATTCTGATATGATGTCCATCGCTAGGTCTAGGTGCTTGTTCGATGGAGCCGTACGGCCTACCAGCAGTTGTTCTGAAAACAATAGTAACTCATTAGATACCTACTACAATCTGGTTAATAGAGGTCTTAATCTCGATTGATAAGCTTAAGATACACTAAAAGACGAAAGAGGTAAATTTGTATTCACTGTTTATTGGTGGTTGGTGGATGGTTAACTTACCAATTTTGCTTAGAGCCTCCTTAGCACATACAGGAAACTCATACTTCCTCAGAGAATGTTTTAAATCGGATATAGACATTTTGACATCACAATCAGGTTTTACGGACAGTATTAATAAAAGTGCAATGCCTGCAGTGCCCTGCCTGCTGCCTGCACAAAATATTTGACACAACAAACTCTTTTCTGTTCATTAGCATAGGTCAAATGAAACAAGGATAATGGTATTCTAATGTTAAAAATATGATTTTCTGACACTGGAACGCAAATTTTGTCATCGACTGTGTTTTAGTCGATGTTTGAATCTTGAATCGATGAAAATCTGCAAGCCCATAGACTACTATATATACTAGAGATAGACTGGCAACTTAAGTATTTCTTAGGCAGCGCCATCTAGTTACCAGGACATACACTATTCATCTGTCAATATACCTACGTAGTACCTTGTTAGTTGTTTGTTTGTATCGGTAATTCTTGCAAGTAGAATAATGTAGAATGGTTGAAAGTTCTGTTGCAGTAAAACATCCTAAAAATTCAAATCTAGATTTAAATCTTGATTTGAATTTGTTAGGTTTAGTTTTACTACAACAGAATATTTCAACTAATCCACACTATTCTACTTGGTAGGTAGGTAAAGCTAATTCATTATTACAATAAACTTGTGATTTCGGGGATAGTAAAACAAATATCAATTTTGGATGTTTATAATTATTGCGTAAAACAAAACATTACATATATAAACTAAACATTAACTTCGGTACCAGCTGTTATTGTTTAACCGGGCACACAACACTTGTTACGAGACATTGTTATTTAAACACAAAATACTTATTTCCACCTTATCACTTATATGGTCCAAACTCCAATTTACGGGGGGCCTAAGTAATTCGGTCCGATTAAATCACAGAGGAACACAAGGGACTCAACTCGACGTAATTTAGAAAGAACAGACACTAAGGGAATGTTAATCTTCCAAGACTTTAGTAAATACGGAGTAGCGAACTAAATTCGGGTAATTTACACTCAAAATCGGGAAGCAAACGAAATAATTACAAAAACATGCACAACCGCAGACATGTTTGTAATGACATAAAATTTCAATATCGCCCTGTGGCCTGTTGTGAATTCTACTAATAGTTTAATTTTTTTATCAATATGAACAAAGCATTCATAAAATACAATGATCAAGGAACATTTGAAAATGCAAAAAAAAACGACAAAAATATTAATTATCTCACAATAGATCAAAATCGAAGATTATGCGCTTCCCCTTTTACTTACATATACTACCAATTACTTTATGGATATACGCTGGCAACATTGTTCATTTTTAATTTATGTCCTCGTAGATAGATGGCGCTGAGTAGACAAAAATTAAAATGTATAGCACTTGCCACCCTGTGTGCAAGCCCATTAAACAATCTGGTGCACTTCACGTGATCAGAGGGGTTTCTCGTTCTTTGACCAAAGAATTAGCATTGCCATTCAACGTAGCAATGCTGCCACTCTTCTGCTTCTTCGTCACAGGTCACAGTCTTCTGTGCAACTGTTCGGATGACAGCGATTTGGAGGTTTATTTCGAATCCTTTTGTTTGTGGTTGATTTGTATAGGTCGATACATGGTCGATAGTTAGTCATTTCATTTAGTAACTAGTGTGAATGGTCAGTTTTCCGTAAGTTACGTTTAGTTGTAAACAAAACCATTACATTTTCGTCAAACTAACCTGCTGTCAATATTTTCATATTTTGTTGGAAAACCAAGGATTTGTTTTTGTGGTTAACTCTCAGATTGGTGTCACGTCACAGTGTGTTCTGTGGTCACAGTTATCTTAGTTTTGTGTTCTGTGGTTGCGATTTTTTGCCGTTGTGTTCCCGTCCGTCGCGTTTGGCAAGAATTTTACTTTATTTTCACAAGAAAGTAAAAATAATCTGAGAAAACATGGAAGTCATTGTCGCTAATGTTGACCACATAAAATTTGATATAGATTTCGCTTTAGAAGAGCAATATGGAGCGCTACCATTACCATTCCCAGGAATGGATAGTAAGTTGTTTTCTTTCCTATACACATTCAATTATTCAACAATATATATCAATAACTGCTATTATGCATTAATAAGTAAACTATTTTTTTTTACTTAATAAAGTCTCATTGTTTTTAGAGTCAACTGCGGCAGTATGTGAATTCTTCAGCCAACCTGGAGGTTGCGGGAACGGCCCGCAGTGCCCCTACAGGCACGTCCGCGGTGACCGCACGGTGGTCTGCAAGCATTGGCTGAGAGGCCTTTGCAAGAAAGGCGACCAGTGCGAGTTCCTTCACGAGTATGACATGTCCAAGATGCCTGAATGCTACTTCTACGCTAGATTTAACGCCTGTCATAATAAAGAATGTCCTTTCCTTCACATAGACCCTGAGAGTAAAATTAAGGATTGCCCATGGTACGTATCTACACTAATATTATAAAGCTGAAGAGTTTGTTTGTTTGGTTGAATGCACTAATCTCAGGAACTACAGATCCGAATTGAAAAATCTTTGTGATGGGTAGCCTATTTATTGAGGAAGGCTATAGTCTATATACCATCACGCTATGATTAAAAGGAGCGGAGCAGCAATGAAAAGTGGTTGAAAACTGGCAGGCGATGGGAAGGGGAGCAAAAATTTGACGTGGACGAAGTCGTGGGCAGAAGTTAGTTTTAGAAATAAATATAAAGTAGTGGACAAATTATTAACTTTTTGTTAACAGTTTGTGCATAAGCACATCACATTGAGTCATACATATTTTTTTTTATAGTACTCATGAGGTTATAAAAGAAAGATGGGGAATAGTCCTGAATATTTTTTTTTCTTTATTTATTTATAGGGCTTATACGCATTGCGTATGTCAGTCCCATCGTATGAATATAAACTAAAGGTGGAGCTGCTATTATCTGTCGGATTTTGGTTTTGATATATCATCAGAAAAAGTCAATCTGATCAGCTAGTGTTCAATAAATAAAATACTATGCAAGTCCTGGGACTTAATAGGGAATAGGCACCAGCATTCTGTATGCATTTTACCTACATACGGTCCAGCAGTGTAAGTTTTTCGGCTGAAATGATGACAATAAAATAAAAATATGTTGAAATTAATGGAAATACCAGCTAGACCTTCTGTATACAATTTAAGTCTATAGAATCCTAATATAAAAAAAGTGTTTATCTTTTGTCGACTTACAGAGTCTTTGCTGTTATGGTACCTTAAAATTCCATGACTTATTTGAATATCTCATATTTTACGTGAACTATTTGTGTTCTTTATGAGAATAAAATTGTTTAATCCAATGATGATGGCCAACCTAAAATTTCGTACCTAGAACACTAGGAAATCCACTAACCAGGCCCAACCTGGTGAACACAAATCATGTTTCCTTTTTAACAATAATACATATTAGAAGTAGTTCATTTGTGTTTGTTTTAAGGAACAGTAAGAACCCATGATTTTGGCAATAAACAATTTAATATTAATAGTGGTATCAGTAAGAAATCTGTGACATAATATCTTACGACAACCAACACTACGTTATTCAATCCCAAACTAGGCAGAGCCTGTACTGGCAACCAGACAACTGTTAAACATAGTTATATATTTCTAAATACACACATATTATATATAAATTACACCCGGACACAGACCAAATGATTGTGCTCATCACACAAAGACTTGTCCCACACCACAACCTCAGTTTTAGCAGTTAGGTTCACTAACCACTAGACTAAAAGGCCAGTCAAATAGTGTATTCTTAGTAATTGCACATATATTGGCCATAATATACTTTGATAATGTCTACATTATTAAAATATTGTAACAGGACTCAAAATATTACACATAACATATCAAACAAATTATATTATTTTGCAGGTATGACCGAGGTTTCTGTCGTCACGGTCCCCACTGCCGGCATCGACATGTACGCCGCGTGTTTTGTATGAACTACCTCTCCGGCTTCTGTCCTGATGGCTCCACCTGCAAGTACATGCACCCACGGTTTGAGCTGCCTGCCCCTCCGGAACAAACCAAGGATACAAAGAGACTGCCCGTGTGTCATTACTGCTCAGAGGCTGGACACAAAGCTTCCTCTTGTAATAAAATACCAGCAGAGGTAAGTAGTGTTAACAGTTTCTTTATTGTAAAAGAAAATCAGTTTAATTAATCAATCTTTTGTGGGTTTTTAACCCAGTTAGTGTCAGTTTTTTAGCAAATTACTTCAGCACCATTACTTAATATCAATATTTTTATAATTATTTTTGTTTGATTAGAATATCAAATCATTCATTTTAAATGTAATTGCAGCAAAGAGAAGCAGCTCAAAGACAAGAAGAGGCGAGGTATCGCGCACTAGGCTACGTCAAACCAGCAACCGACAGCGACGAAGTTAGCACCCCAAGATTGCAGAGAATGATTCACAAACCGCTGGAAGAAGTCACCTGCTTCAAATGTGGTACCAAAGGACATTACGCCAATAAATGTCCTAAGGGCCACCTGGCCTTCCTTTCCAGCCAAAATCAGAACCATCAGAATCAGAACCACCCAGTTCATCAGAACCATCTAAATCATCAGCCCCATCCAAATCATCAGCCCCATCCAAATCACCAGCCCCATCCAAATAATCTAAACCATCTCAACAATCAGAGCCCATTCAAAAAACCTCTGTAGTGTAGTGGCTTCAGTGACAAACTATAAAAAAAACCAGTTGTGTAAATTTTGATTACTTAGTATAATATTTCAATACGCGGGTTGGACGTGTCGCGCGCGGCTTGTGCGCGCGTACCTCCAAACTAGGTGGATTTGTTTCAAAGTGTTTATGTTTCACAAATTATGTGTACTATGATGTAACTCAAACTGCAAACACCATTAAAATAAAGCGTGACCATGGATATCTATGAGCGTGACTATCAAGGATATCAACTCCGTACACCGTCATATCAAACACTTAGCGCCATTTCTGATTGTAGATAATATATGTGTTCTCCTAAGCTTGTTTTCACAGATCACACTTTGACTTGGCTATGTAAGCGCCACATACAATTGTGAACATTGTTGATATACATATCTACACTAATATTATAAAGAGGAAAAATATGTATTTTTGTTTGTTTGTTTATAATGGATAAACTACAGGACCGATTTTAAAAATTCTTTCACCATTAGAAAGCTACATAATCTGGGAGTATCATAGGCTAAATTTTATTTTAGAAAAAATAAGAGTCCGTAAGATATTTGGGTTTTTCGGACCCAAGGTGTAAAAAATCATCCAAAAAAGTTCCTTATTAATATGTCTTCGAAGTACCAGGTTGTCATAACTTGGTAGGAGCTCACCTAACATGGGTGTGTGGTAGCTAGAAAACGCTTATGCCTTTTTAGGGTTCCGTTGCCAAATGGCAAAAAACGGAACCCTTATAGATTCGTCATGTCCGTCTGTCTGTCTGTCTGTCTGTCTGTCTGTCTGTCTGTCTGTCCGTCCGTCCGTATGTCACAGCCATTTTATTCCGAAACTATAAGAGCTATGCTGTTGAAACTTGATAAGTAGATGTATTCTGTGAACCGCATTAAGATTTTCACACTAAAATAGAAAAAAAACAATAAATTTTGGGGTTCCCCATACATAGAACTGAAACTCAAAAATGTTTTTTTTCTCAAACCCAATACGTGTGGGGTATCTATGAATAGGTCTTCAAAAATGGTAATGAGGTTTCTAATATCATTTTTTTCTAAACTGAATAGTTTGCGCGAGAGACACTTCCAAAGTGGTAAAGTGTGTGCCCCCCCCCCCCCCCCCCCCCCTCCGTAACTTTTAAAATAAGAGAATGACAAAACTAAAAAAAATATATGATGTACATTGTAAATGCCATACCATGTAAATTACCACCGAAAATTGGTTTGAACGAGATCGAGTGAGTAGTTTTTTTTTTAAACGTCATAAATCGTAAACCGCAATTTACCTTACATTCAATCAACTGAAATATAAAAATTTTAAAAATATATATATTTTCAAACCGAAAATACCTACAGGCTTGTACGGAACCCTCGGTGCGCGAGTCCGACTCGCACTTGGCCGGTTTTTTTTAAAGTACCAGTTTGTCATAACTTGGTCTAACATGGGTATTATGATACTTGGTGCTCTTTGCTTTGTGTTGGTGGGATCTGATAAGTTAACACAACATTTATTGATTCTGAGGCGGTACGAAGTTCGCTGGGTCAGCTAGTAATAGTATAATGATGATTTTCGCATGTGGTCATAGGTCACGTTCTCATCAGTGAATATGAACATTACAGTACGTTCATATTCATATAAAACACTTACTTAGCAAAGTCAAAGTGAGCTTTTTGGAAGTCAAAGTCTTGCCCTTAATTTCCCAGGATTTCATTTACTTTGTTGATATCCTATAAATTTTTCATAAACATTCCTTGAAATTATAGGATTGTGTGTGAGTATTGCTGATAAACCTAGTCACGTTCCTAAATCTTTAAGTGTGCCTACACATGACCGGTACGTGTCAACAGCAGAGGAAGCTAACACACAGACACAATGGTGGCGAGACCATGCTCACACTGCCATAAAGAATGGTTGGTGGCGTAACCGACTTGACGCCTAGTCAGATACCCACTATACAGTTTTGTAAGTATATTTTTCTGGCAACTCGACCATGGCTGCGTCACCATGGTGTCCTAGTGAGATGTGAACCTAAGGCGCAGCATAGACCAAAAGATTTCCATTTCCGAGAGGGCTTCGGATTCACACAAGCCTTGACTTTACATTCATATGAAGCGCTTACTTTGCAAAAGTGTGTTCTGGCAATCGGAAAGCATAATGAGCCAATAATGTTCCCCCTGCTGGGACAGGCCGCCTCTCTTCGAGATGGAGTGGGCACTAATCCACCACGCGGGCCCAGTGCGGGTTAGTATTTGTCACACGTCTTAAAAATTTTGTAAGGCATATGTTTTCCTTAACCGGTTTGAGGGCAGCAGACCTATGAATCTTGCTCTATGTCAATAGTAAAAAAATCTATTCAATGTTATCATTCCAAAAATCCTATGATCTGCTCTTATGGTACCTCTCTTACTTCTGCGCAGAGCGAGGACGTATATGCGCTAAGAATCCACAGACCTCTTCTATTTTGTCTGCGGTCCAGATAAATTAATGAATTAGTGAAACAAAAGTAAGAAACTTAGTAGTAGTATGACTATTTAGTTTGAAGCAACATCCATGCAGCATGCGTGTGTATTGTAAAATGAAATACGATTCGAAATCGTGACGATTCTTTGTGGAGGCCTATGTTCAACAGTTAACGACTTTCGGCTATCATGAAGGTGACCACTGGCCAGACTACTATTATCAATTATTTAATAAAACTACTGTACTAGATAATGCTAGCTTGCAATACCCTGTTGTAAGCATTAACTTCCGCGTACCATTACCTAGGTACCAAGACAATATAATTGTATGTTTTACTACACAAACTGAATTGTAACAATAAATTGTTTATTATAGTCAAATGTTCTTGATTATTTCCCACCCTCGTTAATCGAAAAGTAGGCAACAGCTACACTTGTTGTTTTTGGCAACATATTTTAGATTAATTACGGAGAATTTGCTATTCATTTATGTTATAAACCTTTATACCTACCCAATTAAAAAGAAACTACAAAGACAGATTTAACACTTTCAATTACATAGAGATTCATTTTCATAGAGCTCGTTGAATAAGTAGGTACCTACACCATGCCGCCGTATGCCTGCATATTACAACTCCACCTGCATTACGTTTGCGCTGAAGTGAAACCTCGAGGAGGGTCACCGGGCATTAGGTTAGAAAGCTGGACGCCGGAAGCCGGGCGTTAGGGTGAAAAGACTAAAAGAAAGTTTCAGGGGGTCGTGTAGCCAGTTTACTCTGGGGGTATTCCTCCTTTTCGTCGCTCGTTCGAGTTAGATGCGGTGATCTTCTGTGAAACCGGAAGGGAAATAGAGATGTTCACCGCTCTACTAATCCGCAGCAAGCGGACCAAGCGTCAGCGGAGGGCAACAACGCCCTCTTCCAGCCCCAATAAATAGGTCCAGAGGGACGGTGGGTGGACTCGGTGACGTCCGTCGCCTCAGGACCAAATTGAAATGGGATCACAGGGGAAGCAACAGCTTTCAAATAAAGAAAGAATGATCAAAATCGATTCACCCAGTCGAAATTTGCAAGATAACAAACATAAAAAAACAGTCGAGAACCTCCTCCTTTTTTGAAGTCAGTTAAATATAATTAGTTCTCTAATCCAAGTAGTTGCTGAGATTTCCATCCCCCACGTTACGTTCGCGCAGCCATCTGTAAACCCTTTTACATTATTATTTCTACAGCTTGGCAAAAAAGAGTCTGACGCGGTGACAATGTGTCTATTGAAAGGAGAGACGGTTAGCACTCCCCTTGACAAGGATGGAACACAAAAATGGTTAAGGCACATTTTTTTTCCTGCCGGGGTCGCGTGATTGCTCGAAAGAGATACCGTGACCCTGGCACATGGGCAACTGAAGGAACACGGATGGGTTTTAGTCAGTAAAAGTCTGACATGCCCTCCCGCTCCGCCCAGAGCGGGAGAAGTCATTTGATGTATTCCCATCCAAAAAAAAAAAAAAAAACGCGGTGACAATTGGAACTAAAAAATTTTTTTTGTATGGCAGCACTGCTTTGTTCTAGGTATGGGTCGTTACGTGATTTTCGCGAAACGTAACGTAACTAGTGACTTCGAACGCGTCACCTGTTTTCAAAACTAGTGATTTTAGTAACTAGTTATTTTTCAAATTCTATTCGGTGATTCAACATGGTGATGTTATCGAAGTATTACAGTTATTTGCGAAACGAAAATATCAATGGTTACATAATGTAATACGTTACATTACGTTACGTTAGCTTTATGTTTTTTTAAAGAATAAATTTTTGTAGCAACTTAAGCAGATAAATCATTAACGTAATACTAACACAAATAAACTTCCCTTCATACTTTATTCAGGCTTAGGACTGACTGCATCGAATAATTTATTATAATGAAAGATATGCAGGCGTATTTAGAAGTTCATTTGATTGCTTATGTGTATATACAATGATTTAAAATATTTACAATTCGTTATTATTTTTGCACTTTTTCGTTTTTTTCTCTATTTACACTATTTCAATAGTCTAACACTATTACGTTTTTCATCTACTTACACTATTTCAATATTTTAACACTATTTAGTTTTTTCTCTATTTACACTTTTTCAATATTTTAACACTAGGTATTTATTTTTCATCTATTTACACTTTGTACAAAGTCTTGGTATAACTTTTACTAACTAAGTAATCAGTTTGCATATTTTTTCAATATATAAATCTTTTTGGATCAAGATTGACATTTAGGTACGTTAATTGGGTAACTTTTTTTGTTTTAAGTTGTGTGCGGCGGTTAGTAATAGTAAGACCTGTCTTACTAAATATCCGCTCGCACGGGACTGAAGTTGCCATGATGTTACCGTATCGTAGCAGAAGTATGGCAATATTGGGGTAAATGTGGCGGTTTAGTCGCCACCATTCCAGAGGGCAATTAAATTTGCCGTTTTCGTTAAACATCGGCAATACATCATCTTTCATGTATGAATCCACTTCTTTAATCGCACGGGACAAAGGTGTGCCTACTTCTTGCTGTGTACCCACAATATTATTTAAAATAGACCAGGGTGAAAATTTGTCCCGCACTGGTATGGCAGTCGAAGATGAAGAAGATTGCTGCGCTTCATTTTCTGTACGTCGCCTTCTAATAATACCCGCAACCAACTCTTCCACGGTTTTCTTTGCTTTTACTGCTTCATTTGTGTCCGAGAATACATTCATTTTGTACCTTGGATCTAAAATGGTACATATAGAAAATGTGCCGCTTCTCTCGACACCTTCTAACCTTCTATCTAAACCTGTCCGAAGTTCTATAATTACATTATTGGTTAAATCCATAAAGCCCTCCAGGAGCAGTTGATCGCAAGAATCTTTAAGACAGCGTGTCATGGCGATTATGGTACTGGCGGTCATATAACTTTCACCACTCATGGCTTTGGTGGCTTCTTCAAAAGGCTTTAAAACCTTGCACAGTTCCTTAAACACATTCCACTCTTCTACAGATAACACTGGTAAATCTTTTCTAAGAATGGCGATAGTGGCACATATATAATTTTCTAATTCTACGAATCGACATAACATATAAAACGTTGAATTCCATCTCGTTGGTACTTCCTGGATCAACCGCTTTGGTGTATCCTCTGGCTTATCCTGTATTTGCACTTTTAATAATTTCTCTAATGCTACTGTGCTTGATTTAAAGTGCCGGACGACAGTCTTAACCTTTTCTAAACTAGTTTGGACTTGACGGAGGGCATCCTGAACTATTAAATTTAGGGTATGGGCAAAGCACCCGTAATGCTTCCACCCTATGTCTGCTATGGCTTTCTTTACGTTGGCTGCATTGTCACTTACAATAAAATTTATTTTATTCGTTACATCCCACTCGTTTGTCGTTTCGAGCAATGCAGCTTGTATATTTGCACTGCTGTGTGTGTCTTGGAACTGTGCACATTTTAGTAGAAATGTTTTTAATTCTAGGTCTTTTGTTATATAGTGCCCTGTTACGGCAATGTACGCATCGTTGACCCGAGACGTCCATAGATCTGTGGTTAGTGAAATAAATTCAATATCCTTTATTTCTTCTGTCTTTTGCTGAACTATTTTGTCGTATAATGTAGGGATTAAGATGTTAGAAACAGTTTTTCGAGATGGTAACACGTATCCAGGTATGTGTCGGGAATATTTTTTAAAAGCACGTTCTTCTATTAACGAAAATGGGAGGTAACTGTCTATAAATAACTCGGCAAGGTCACTATCAATTACTCTTTTCTGAGATTGTGAAATTTTTTTGGCCGTTCCGTAACTATCGAGGCGCTGTTGCTTAGGGCGGTGCATGGGTATAGTACCTAAGTTCACTGCACTTGGTATTTGATGTGTAGTGGACGTAGTGGCTAACGCAACATCTAAGCTGGACGACGAAGGACCAGGTTGGACATCGCTTGGCGTTTTTTGTTGCCTTGGTTCTTGAGGCGTTGTTGATTGCACTGTAGAAACACTTTCGTATGCATCGAGATGTTTCCTCTTCAAATGTGTTTTTAAATTGGCGGTTGAAGTTTTGAAGCTATAAACTTCACCACACTTGTTGCACTTAGCTTTTTTTTCGTTTGGTAGTTTTTGGAAAAACTCCCACAGGACACTCGAATTGCATCGAGACATGACGAAAAAGTTATTTATTCACATATACTATTCACACTATATACACAAATATTACAAAAACATGCAAGGAAGTCACTTTCGCAATAAATAATTACTTTAAATCTAAGCAATATTCACCAACGAACTAAATTAAAAGTTTTACTTGTCAAAGTAAACATAAACAAATACTATTACAATAACAATTTCAAATTACTGTTCGTACGTCGCCCGTCGAAGGTTAAAAATAATGACCAATCTAAACTAATCTCTAAGTCCTAAGTAATACGTATGAAAATTACACGCATCAGAACTATTTAATGTTAGTAGTTGGCGACTTGGCACGTGCATGTTCGGATTTCATCGTGTCATCACTCGTGATTTCGTTTCTCGCTTTTCATTCGATCACTACATTGTAATATAACTAGTTACAAAAATCACCTGTTTATGTGTGACTCGAAACTAGTTATTCCGCTACATGCCCTATCACCAGTTATTGTAACTAGTGACGTGAAATAACGCCCATACCTACTTTGTTCTGGAAGTAGCTTCTACCATCCTGTTACCATCAATTCTCGTTTACAATTTATTTCCCTTTAGCTTTTGCCAGCGGCTTCACCCGCGTGGAGGTCGGAAATTATCCCACGGAACGTATTACCGGAATAAAAAGTACCCTATGTGTTAATATAGGTTGTAAACTATCTGTGTGCCGAATTTCGTCTAAATCCGATCAGTAGATTTTGTGTGAAAGAGCAATAAACATCCATACATACAATCTTTCACATTTATAATATTAGTAGGACTAGTCCTTACTACTACTAAACTCGTGACAGAAACAGTTAAGGAATCCTACATCCTTATGTAGGATTCCTTAACTGTTTCTGTCACGAGTTCACGACTGTTACTGCTTTAGAGGCTTGTCAAAAACTGCAACAATCACAGAGTGCTGGTGGTATACACATTCTGTGGGGTGTCTGCGCCAAATCGAATGCCAAATAATCGAATATCAATTGATCGAACACTATAAATCGAATGTCTAAATACTCGAACGTTCAAATGTCGTATGGTTAATAAATCGAACATTCAGTATATCGCACACTCAATACGTCGAGTGTTCAAAATATCGAATGTTTGTTTGATCGAGAGGTCAACGTATCGCATATTCATTAAATCGAAATATCGGGACACCACAGTTTTGGCGGTAACTTCCCTCTTTGAGGAGTGGCTAGAGAGGCACCACGGCATCCTCACCTTCCGCCTTACGCATGTCCTACTTAGGGAGGTTTCTGTTCAGGAATAAGGCGGGAGGAAACGCGCGGGTGTTTTCATTGCGTGGATCGCCCAGAGGACACGGTGGAGCATTCGGTGGAGGTCTACTCTGCTTGGGTGGAGCACTACAGTAACCTCGTGGAGGCGATCAGCGGTGGCGGTCTCTTGCGTCAAGCTCTGGTTCAGGCCATGGTACGGAGCAAGAGAGCATAGGAAGTCGTCACCCCCTACTGCGAAGCAGTTATACTCGCGAAGAAGGAGGCGGAGCGCGTGAGTGAGAGGCAATTTCTGCGCCCACATGAGTCAAAAAAAGTGGCAAGATGGATGAAAATCTGATATTCTGAAAAAATAATAAATAATAGAAACAACATGGATTTAATAGTTTCTCCGTGCAATTACAATTCACACAAAACTTTTAAATTTACCTATAAAAGATAATAATTAAAAAGTAAAATGTGATTTATTGATAAATTTTATGGTTTTTTGTACTTCAAGTATTCAATAAATTGATATTTCGATATAATGAATATGCGATGCGTTAACCACTCGATCAAACAAACATTCGATATTTTGAACACTATGTATTGAATGTGCGATATACTGAATGTTCGATTTAGTAACCATACGATAATAAATGAACGTTCGAGTATTTAGACATTCGATCAATTGATATTCGATAATTTGGCATGCGATTTGGCGTAGTGTTCTTTGGTAGTACACCCCATTCTGTAGTCACCGAGCAGTGTATCTTATCTGTGTCTGTGGTCAAGCAAGAGTAATTTTAATGGGCGACATCACATCGTTCACACACGTGCGTTGATGATTGAGCCTTTGTCTGTGTTGTTGCGCATTTGCTTTTCTGCAAATTTTACTATAATTTTTTTACTCTCTGTTTACACTAAGTAAACTGAGTAAAATTACTGAAGTCTCCAAGTCTTCTCTGTGATTCAAGGTCCTCAGTGAAGCGAGAAATCGCTGAGAGGTTGACTAAGAAATCAACAGTCGGTACCGACAAATAATCAACATGGTAAGCACGTGTTTCTGTTCCACTAAATTCGCCGATAAACCTCATAAAATAGTTAAATTGATTTTTATCGGGGAAAATGTAGAAGTTAGATTGTTAAAAGAAATATGAAGTATGTTCACGCGGTAAATTCTAGGTTATGTTGATGTTACCGCCTGTCTGTTTACACTTGACTAATTTATGTTTTCAGGGTGACGAGGCTGCAGTTAATCCCAAGGCATACCCCCTAGCGGATGCCACCCTCACGGCGAAGATCTTGAACTTGGTGCAACAAGCTTCCAACTACAAGCAGCTCCGTAAAGGCGCCAACGAAGCTACTAAGACGTTGAACAGAGGACTCTCGGAGTTCATTATAATGGCCGCTGATGCAGAGCCATTAGAAATTGTGCTTCACATTCCTATCCTCTGTGAGGACAAAAATGTACCTTATGTATTTGTTAGGTCTAAGCAAGCCCTGGGACGGGCGTGCGGTGTGTCCCGCCCGATCATATCTTGTTCTATCACAATCAATGAAGGCTCGCAGCTGAAGCCACAGATCCAGGGCATCCAACAAGAAATTGAGAGACTCTTAGTATAAGTTATGTGACATTGAGTGCTATTTGTTTTATAATACTATTGTATGTTCAATTAGTTTGATGGGTTGACCTGAAAACAGTCTATTGAAATTACAAAAACTACTAACAAAAATGCTATCTTTATTTTTAGTATCCTGTGTAACCTGCCTGACCTGTCTCCAAAGCCATTTCACACATTAATAATTTGCCATAACATTTGCCTGCTTTAGTTACTAGGCTGCTACATATTATATTTTCAAAACTTTAATGTACAAACTGTAATAACATAAATCTGCAATTCAATAAAACACATTCTTATAATAATAATTCAATAATATTTCTCTTAAATAATAAAGGTATCATTTACATTAATTCACATTTGCCTCTAAAACTAGTAACAACACCTGATCAGGAGGTAAACAACTTTTTAATTCTGAGGTCCCAGTTGGCCTCCCAGCTGGTTTCCCTGAAGGTGGCAATTTCCTTGCGCATCCTCTCTGCTATCAGGTTCTGTCTGGTGTTGCCAGGGAATTCTAGGAACCAGTTGGCTAGCAATTTGAAGAGTTCATCGCTAGACCTGAAGGTGTATCCATTGACGCCATTTTCGACAAGCTCATCGAGGCTGAGGGCAAAGAACACAAGTCATAAGAAAACCATGAAGAGCATGCTCTGTCTTTATAGACTATATTTGTACTAGGGATGTTATGGATATGAAATTTCGGATACGGATTGGTTCAGGATGTAGGAATGATTATTATACTGGATACGGATATGAAATTATTTCGGATTATCCGATAGTTTCGGATAATTACGGTTACGGATATTAAACTTTTAAGGAATTTTAAAAGTAAAATACAAATATTTAATAAAATGGTTTTATTTATATGTCATCATTTGGTAGGAATTACAATCAGTGTGTGAGTAATTATTACAGTGATTTAAAATAAAAATTATTATAAATATATATTGAGTGTTATCTAATCTACCTAAAATAAAAATGTAATAACAAATCTGATATTATCCGAAACTTTTATTTCGGATTCGGTTACGGTTATGGATAAATTTTTATATCGGATATCGTAGAATATAGTATCCATACCCACATTACAAACAGGCATGTCTGAGATTATCATTGAACTGAATAACACTTACCATAGGAAATCAAATGCACAAACAGGGAGTCCAGCCCCAAACATATCAACTACTTTCATTGGCAAGTCTAGGCCAGATGAGCTAGTGTGTAGACACACACCGAGGTCTGCGCTAGCCACCATTTTGGGGTAGTCGGCAGCTTCCAGCCACGGTGTGTACACCTGGATGTTCTGCCACTTCCGTCTCTCTATTTCCTTCAGATAGCGCTGCTTCTCTGGACCTTTGCCAGTGATCACACAGACCAACTTGGGCAGGGTTTTAGACAGTTCATAACTTGTTTCATAAACTGTTGACAACAATATTAAATTAACTCAGAATAATAATTAAGAAACTTCTTTATTTACAACTCACTACTCAGCATGGTTAACATTACCAGCTGCATATCTCTGGCAATTACAATACAAACAGTATATTATTCATTTAATATAAGAAAATATTTCTTACGCTGTAAAGCCTCCATCAGTAATCCAAAGTCTTCATCAGGGGTCCAGCTCGTGCTGCTAAACAAAATGCCAGGTCTGTCAGGCCTCAGTTGAACCTGGCCATTAACCTCCTGAGTAAACATTGTCTTTCCAACAACCTGGTCATTGTCCTCATTCAGCTGCTCACGTCCGGAGCCGGCAAACCCAGGGTATGTTTTGCTTAGTTCAACAAACCAATCATGCTTTTCTTGTAAACTGAATGGCTTGAATAGTTTTGGTGGTCTATCATAAAGGACTGTTGCATTGCTAAAATAATAACAAAACCAATTTTAATAACAGCAGTTCCTTTTTACAGTTTGGTGTTAGTGTGAAAAATTGAGTCTCAATTAAAAGAATAAGATGCAAATTAATTTAGTTGAATCTAATACATGTCCAATATTGTTTGTTCTTTCATACAAATAAAGAGCTAAGATAGAAGACATTATCACACTATCCACAAATATAACCATGCTTAACAGATGCCTACTGAAATAAAATACTTACTGAACATTCCAATTCATTATCAAATCTTCTTTCATAGAATAGGTAACACAAATGCTATGATCTGCTGATTGACCAAAGAACTTCTCTATAAATCTGGCTATTCTAACAAATAAGTTATCAGGAGATAGAGACATAGCCATGATGGAATAAGCATAGTTGTGCCAGTCTATTATAAACTTGGCTTTACTAAATAAGCAGTATAACCTACATACTGGCAAAGTTGGGATTGCTGGAGGGTTCTGGCAGAGCACATAATTACACTTTCCAGTGACGTATAACGTAAAAAGTAAGCTTATCGTCTGCCATATCGTTTTGGCGATATATCTCACTAATCTGGGTCCAATATTTATAGGCCGCAGCTCCGTTATCGTTATGTGAGGGTGTTCCAAGATTTCATTGAGAGGTTGAGACTCCAAATATCCAATAATATTCACTTCCAATCCATTATTTGCAAGAGATAACGCATGATATTGCATACGTGGACTTCTGCCGATATCGCCCAAAACTACGACTTTTACAACTTTTCTTTCTAGTTTTGATGCCATGATGGTCATTACACAAGTTCGAATCACAAGTCTAAAACGAAACTCATATTTTGTCACGTTAATTCAACTTTTTCATTTACCGGTAAATTAATTCAGATTGTTTTCAAACAATTTTCGGCGCACCCACTGATGATCATGAGAATTTGACACTTTCAATCTGACACTTCTGATTCTGACAGACTCGTAAAAAAACGTAATTTTGGGACACTGAAAATCCTACGGACAACTTAACTCTGTCTGTGCATAAAACGTTCACTAATAATGCTAATGCACAGCGTGCCGTTTTGCTAACTGTGTGGGTGAGTTGGTGTCGTGCTTCTGGTTTCAGGCGCTAGCGTCTCCCAACAAAGGCGTTATTCTGGACGACACCTTCCGGCTCGCTAATTGTCTGCGTCTGGGCATTCGTTGCGCGGCTCCACATCGCTGCCAATGCAGTAAAGATGTAACTGCCTCGGTATTCATGGCCTATCCTAAGAAAGAGTGCAGACCGGACTTTCCGTATATATAAAAGTACTCTGTGGACCGGACAGTGCGACACGCCAGCATCAATGACATCATGCGTCATCTTCCTGTTAGCGCCAGGATGCCAGCTGTTTAAGAACCACATGGCTTTTGCATGTGACGATGGAAAGAGAACAGACAGAATTACTGTTGAAAATAGGTTGGAATCATCATGCGTCCCATAGAGTTAGTTTTTGGTTTTGTTACTAGGTAACAACTTGTTTATAATTTTCTGTGTCAGTGTGATGTCTTAATAAAATACAATGATAATATTTAAAACCAACTGCGTGTTAACTCTGTCGTTTAGCTCCCTTTAGTACACCAATTTACAACAGGTTATGGGCCCAGGTACGTAGTCTAGTTGATACTAAATTTTAGGGACAGTTATACAGGGTGTCCAAGAACCTGGCGTCCAACTGGATTCCCACGATGCCCCAAGTTCTAACAGTACTCAGAAAAATATTTTAAAAAATCCACCCCATGTACTTACAGAATTATACTGATTTCAAAAAAAAAGGGGAAATGAGCACCCTGTGACATACTTTTGAATGCTGTGACTGCTAATGCTGATAATTTCGATATTTCTTGGAGGTTTTGTAATCTAGGGTATTGCTGTGTCTAAATAGAATGTAAAAATAAAGTACTTATTGTACCATTTTAAAATAAAATATTATTTTAACTAAAGGTGATATGGAAAACTATTGAATTTCGCAACTTTGACCGACTGTAGTGTAAAAAAAATGTACCAAAATAGTATGGCAAGTGACGTCAAATTTTGACGCGTTTATTCCTCTTTTTAAAAAGGTATAATACTTACACATTAATTTGAAAAAAAAATTTTTTATAATATTTTTACTCAACAACCCAATTTTTACGAAGTGCCTACCTACTAACGGTAACTGTCGGACCCTTTCTTATCTTAGAAACTGTTATATTACTACTATTATTTACTTCGGTTCCAAGAGTGAGCAAGAAGGAAATACACACAGGTAGATGGGTTCCCAGTAGAATAAAAGCAAAGAATGTTAGTTTAAAGATATTTTATTACAATAAATGTTCAAAATGTTGACCACCCGCGGCAATACAAGCTCTCACTCTCCTTAAAAAGGACCGCTTTATGTTTCGCGAGTAACTTTTTTGACGTATCACCTGCACTGCTTGTGTTATCTTCTCACGAAGGTCAGCGATGTCATTAATGGGCTTCGCATAAACGAGCTCCTTCATAGTTCCCCAGAAAAAAAAATCCAGCGGATTTAAGTCAGGTGAGCGGGCTGGCCACGGGATTGTTCCTGATCGCCCAATCCACCTGTTCGGGTATTGCTCGTCCAAAAACTCTCTAACGGATACGCGAAAATGTGCTGGACAGCCGTCGTGTTGGAACCACATATCTGGTGGGGTCTCTTCTAGTAAGTTTGGCAAATCATTTTGAAGAAAATTTAAATATGATTCGCCAGTCAAATTCTCGGGCATCTCAAATGGACCAATAATATTCCCACAGAGAATACCGGTCCACATGTTCACTTTGAACCGGTACTGGGATCTATCTTCTCGCATCAAGTGCGGATTTTCCACATGCCACTCGTGCAAGTTGTGTAGGTTCATGTAGCCATCCTTCTTAAATGTTGATTCATCTGACCACAAAATTTTGTCGATAAAGTTTTCGTCTTCTCGATGTTTTTGCAGGATTGTTTCACAAAACGCGACTCGGCTCGGATAGTCTCGAGGTAAAAGACTTTGCACTCGCTGTACGTGGTACGGATGATATTCTTCTTTTTGGAGAATACTGTGTGCTGTGCTCTTCGGTATCCCCGTATCAGCTTCTATTCCTCGCACAGAGATGCTTGGATTTGCCGACACCGCCTCTAAAACTTCATCGCGTATGAAGTCATTTACGGGTCATCCTTCACCAGCTACTTGATTGGGGAACCGCCCGTCACATAGTGATCTGTGCACATTAATGAAAACTCGATGGTCGGGATATCGCGTAGCCCTCGGATACCTTTCTCTGTAAAGTCTCGCTGCAGCTCGTCCATTACCTCTACATTCTCCATAAATGTAGTGCATATTTGCGTATTCTTGCGGAGTGTAGGTCGCCATGGTAGCACACACAAAACACAAACTGTCCAAACACAGGCAAAGGTCGTCGTAAAGAGTTCGTTTCAAAGTCCAGAGCACAAAGAGTAATCGAGTCCAATAAACAAAGCTTTAAATCGTAGTACGTGATCAATGGTAACAATAAGAGAGAGGTGCGTAGTAACGGCAGGAGGCAGTGACGCGTACTGACCGTACTGTTATCCTAAATAGCACGATCCCAGATAGCGTCACTATCTATCTCACTCGCACCTCTAACCTTTTTCTCCCTCACTCTTACCTGAATAATGGGGTACCATAAAGAAGAACCAGCAAATCGCAAAGATAGTTTCTGTCTTGCTCCCTCCTGTTGTAATAACGAATCACTATGGTGAGATGCATGCACATACCGTCCCTTACGGTCTAACCTGTTTTTTGAGAGGCCTGTTGTTATTTTTATGAGCATACAATAGTAATTCTTTAGAGGTTAGATTCAATTCGTCGTAAATTTTTCTTTCTAAGAATTCTGTAAGACATCGTAAAAATTGGGTTGTTGAGTAAAAATATTATAAAAAATTTTTTTTTTCAAATTAATGTGTAAGTATTATACCTTTTTAAAAAGAGGAATAAACGCGTCAAAATTTGACGTCACTTGCCATACTATTTTGGTACATTTTTTTTACACTACAGTCGGTCAAAGTTGCGAAATTCAATAGTTTTCCATATCACCTTTAGTTAAAATAATATTTTATTTTAAAATGGTACAATAAGTACTTTATTTTTACATTCTATTTAGACACAGCAATACCCTAGATTACAAAACCTCCAAGAAATATCGAAATTATCAGCATTAGCAGTCACAGCATTCAAAAGTATGTCACAGGGTGCTCATTTCCCCTTTTTTTTTGAAATCAGTATAATTCTGTAAGTACATGGGGTGGATTTTTTAAAATATTTTTCTGAGTACTGTTAGAACTTGGGGCATCGTGGGAATCCAGTTGGACGCCAGGTTCTTGGACACCCTGTATGTATTGAGAATAAAAAATGACGTCGCAAAATACGACGCAAATTTCCAAGTTGTCGGGGCAAGAAAACTACGCTACATGGTCTTTTTCTATGCAAATGCTCCTTATCGACAATGATCTGTGGGATTGTGTTCAAGATACGTTCAGTGCGACCTCAAATGAGTTGGTGAAGCGGGATGCTAGAGCAAGAGCCAAGATCTGCCTGATGCTTTCGGAAGGCATCTACCCCCTTGTGACGGAAGCAAAGACGGCACGAGAGACTTGGCTGGCACTAAAAAATGCCTATGCGGATGCTGGACTAATGCGCAGGCTTTCGTTGCTGCGAAAAATGTTTCGCATCAAGCTGGAATCGTACCCAAGTATGGAAGCCTACGTCACGGAAGTTCGAGCGATTCAGCAGCAGCTGCGAAGCATTGGTGCCGGACTTGACGATGAGTTTGTTGGAATAATAATGCTGGCGGGATTGACGGACAACTACAATCCGTTAGTAATGGCCATAGAGCATTCCCGCTCGACAATTACCTCAGAACTGGTTATATCAGCACTTCTGAAGGAGGGTCAACGTCTAGAGTCGAATGAAGCCCCAAGGGATGATTCGGCGCTAGCATCTAGCGCTGGTGGTAGTGGAGGAAGAGAACACACCAGAGAGATTGTTTGTCACTTCTGCAAACGGAAGGGCCATTTCAAGTGGCAATGCAAGCAGTTCAAGGCCAAGCAGCCGGATAAGAAGAAATCAAATGCGAATTCGGCCATGATGACCAGTGTGAACGCGAATTCAGACTTTTTGACCTTGTTGTCATCTGTTGGTAGCAGTGATAACTGGGTGTTGGATTCAGGAGCCACGTCCCACATGACACCGGTGAAATCCCTCTTGAACCCTACGAAATCTTGCTCCAAAACGATAACTTGCGCGAATAGCGAGAAAATTGTTTCGACTTCGCAAGGTTCTGTGGAGTTAAACCTGCGTCACGGGGAACGTGACACTGTAGTGAAGATGAATGATGTTCTTCACATTCCTGAACTAATTACCAATTTAATGTCTGTAGGAAAGTTTGCAGATGCAGGAAATATTATTGTTTTTGATAAAACCAAATGTAGTGTTTTTAACAATAATGTAAAAATAGATGGTAAGGCATTGTTTACCGCACCGCACCAAAACGGACTTTATGTTACAGGTTCCGGTTGTAATCAGGCTACAGCTCTTTTAGGGGAAGACAATCAGGACAAGTTTGAATTATGGCACCGGAGATTGGGCCATTTGTCTCCCGCGCAAATGTACATTTTGAAAAGAATTGTCCAGGGCCTAGATTACGGCAAAAAGGGTGATGGAGCCCCTTGTGTTCCTTGTAGTCAAGGAAAGCAGTGCGTAAAAAAGTTTCCTAAACGGAAGAAGTCTTTTAGAGCCTCCGGCATGCTGGACTTAATACATAGCGACGTAGCTGGTCCAATAGATGTAGAGACTTGGGGAGGAAACAGATATCTCCTCCTGTTCATTGACGACTTCAGCCGAAAGGTTTTCGGTTACGTCATGAAGCAAAAGACTGAGGTGTTAGAGAAGTTCAAGGAGTTTAAGCGTCTGGTAGAGAACCAAACCGAAAGAAAAATTAAACGGTTTAGAAGCGATAATGGTACTGAGTATACCAATAAGGAGTTCCAGGCTTATTTGGCCAAATATGGAATTACGCATCAGACGAGCGTTACTCATACTCCTCAACAGAATGGAGTTGCAGAAAGGACGATCCGCACCATTACTGAAAAGGCGAGATGCATGCTCCATGACAGTAACCTAAGTAAACGGTACTGGGGAGAAGCGGTGGGGACTGCGATCTATTTGCTCGCCCACATTAGCAATCGCCGGGAAAGTTCCCGAAGAAGTTTGGACAAATCATGAGGTGGATCTTACCAATTTAAAAGTTTTTGGGTCCACAGCTCGGGTTTTGGTGAAAGATAATAGCCGAAGGAAATTCGACTCCAAGACCCGTGAGCTTGTCTTCGTTGGATACAGTGAAGTACAAAAGGGGTACAGATTTGTCAACCCGGTCAATCCGCGCCGCATAATAGTTGCTCGCGACGCCGTGTTTGACGAGCGGTCAAAAGTAATCAAGGAGATTAAACCCTCTGAGCGCAGTGTACAGGTTTCGAGGGAGAAACAAAGGCGAGAATATATAGAGGTACCAATTTTTACTGAGCCAGATACTGCTCAAGGCACTTCTAGGGCTGTGGCGCCTGAGGATGGCCCAAGCCAGAGTAACATGGTTATGTCACCAAGTTCATCGCCCACTAGTGCTGAAGAAGAGTTTCACGACTCTTTTGAAGAACCGTCAACAGAGCCGGTTCAAGCTGTAGAGGAGCCTGAGGAACGGCGTTATCCTCTAAGAAATAGAGTCAGAAGAATAGATGAAGACATGGTATACAACTTCCATGTCATGAATGCTACTGACTAGACGTGAGGCGTATATACTGGTAGAGGTATATATACCAAGTATGTGCTTCCCAGTACGCAGCCCGGGTACAGACCGGAATACTGGGTAAATACCTTGAAGGTATGACGTCATACGTATAGGCTAGTACGAAACGAACCGCTACCACAAGGTATCAGCCAGTTCGTGCAGCATCGGTCCGCCGAAACCACCCGAAGCTACCCGACCGCTTATGGCAGGACCCGAACCGTCATTCGTGCTTTAGGAACGTTCGGACGATCTAATTCACGTGCATAAAAAATATTACGAATTACATTTTTGTCATATCAAAGAGTTCCTTATAAATATATTGTGTGTAATAAAGTGATTTTTAACTACGCAGCTACTCTAGTTAGTCAGTTTAAATAAAATTAATGTTATTTTGCATATAATATTTAGTAGGTACTCACTAATAACCATCTTCATATATCTTACTTGAAACGTCGTACCTACATAATATTGGAGGTATGCCATACCTATCGCATACGTTTACTTATCGAAATCATAAGACACCCAAATACTTACAGGTATTTTGAAACCCGGTTTTTGGTCCAGGTATTTGGCCATACCCATACCTTGAAGGCCGGGTATGGAGATTGGCAGGTATATCTCATCTCTACTACTGACCCGATTTCAGTTATGGACGCTATGGAGCGTTCTGATAAAGACCTGTGGATGAAGGCTATGAAGGAGGAATATGACTCTCTTATGGAGAATCAGACTTGGGAGCTCGTCGATTGTCCCAGAGACGCTAATGTCGTCAAAAATAAATGGATTTTTAAGTTGAAAATCGGGGCAGATGGAAAGGTTCAACGACATAAGGCTCGCCTTGTCGCCAAGGGGTACTCTCAAAAGTTTGGAGAAGATTATACCGAGACCTTTGCTCCTGTAGTCAAGCTTTCTTCCATTAGGCTTCTCCTGGGATTATCAGCAGAATTGGATTTAAATGTACACCACATTGACGTCACCACAGCATTTTTAAATGGTGATTTAGATGAGGATCTGTATATGGAGCAACCTGAATCTTTCATAAAGAAGGGAAATGAAAAGAAAGTATGCAAGCTGAAGAGAGTCATCTATGGCCTCAAACAAGCTGCACGTTGCTGGAACGTCAAAGTACATGATCACATCACTAAAAGTGGTTTTACAAGATCGAAGTATGATCCGTGCGTGTACATTAAAAGAGGGAAAGATAATACCGTGATTGCAATAGCACTTTATGTCGACGACTTCTATATTTTTGGAAGTTCAGTGGGGGACATAGAAAGAGTCAAAAAGACAATCGCCAAAGCGATCAAATTAAAGATTTAGGTGAGGCCAAGGATTGTCTAGGGATCCATATCACGCGATCCAATGGGCAGATATCCCTATCACAGGCAAGCTTCGCCAAAAAGATTCTAGAAAAATATGGAATGCAAGACTGCAAGCCTGTAGCTTCTCCGATGGAATTGAATCTACGACTTGCAAAGGGGGAGAGGCGTGAGGATTTTTCTTTCCAAGAAGTAATAGGATCGCTCATGTATCTATCCTGCGGCACAAGGCCTGATTTGACATTTGCGGTCAGCTATTTGAGCCAGTTTAATACATGCTGGAATGAACAGCACATGACTGCGCTCAAGCGGGTGCTCAGGTACTTAAAGGGCACCGTGGACTATAAACTAGTCTATGAAAGAACAGGCAAACCCCTGGTTGCATACTCAGACGCCGATTGGGGAGCCAACGCCGATGGGCACTCATTTACCGGTTATGCCCTTATTTTCGGTAGAGGTGCTGTTTCCTGGCAAGCTCGCAAACAGCGATGCGTAGCCTTAAGCACAGCTGAGGCTGAATATATAGCCATCTGCGAAACCGCAAAAGAACTAGTCTGCGTTAAAGGCTTGTTAGAAGAGCTAGCTGGATTCAACGACTGCGTTACAGTGTTCAGCGACAGTCAGAGTGCAAGTAAATTAGTGTACTCTTCTGCGATTGGTAGAAGGTCGAAGCACATCAACATACGCTATCATTTCATAAGAGAGTTGGCTGAAGCCGGTGTGATTCGTATAGAATATTGTGATACAAACCAGATGCCAGCTGACTGTCTTACTAAAAGCCTGGCTCGCATTAAGCTAAAGTATTGCATGGAGCGCATGGGGATTCAGTGGGGGTGTTGAAAATAGGTTGGAATCATCATGCGTCCCATAGAGTTAGTTTTTGGTTTTGTTACTAGGTAACAACTTGTTTATAATTTTCTGTGTCAGTGTGATGTCTTAATAAAATACAATGATAATATTTAAAACCAACTGCGTGTTAACTCTGTCGTTTAGCTCCCTTTAGTACACCAATTTACAACAATTACCATAATTCCTTGGAAGTAGTTAGGCCTTTGTTGTAGGATGCAACGTTGTGTCGATACCTTTGCACCATCCCATATTCCACGACGGGCTGCGCTGGAGCAGCTGGAGAACGTGAGTCGTATCACTAGGGCCATAGGGTCTGAGTGCCAGGTGCTAGTGCAGGACATCGCCAAGCGGTTGGTCTACTCTTCACGTCATCAGAGAGTTTGGGCCCAAAAAATCAGCATTGTCATATAAGGATCACAGCACACATATCAACTCGGAAAGGGATCGTTACCGTATCGCCTTCCGCGCCGCCGCCGCCAAACAGGCATCCACCTAACGTAGGCACGTAACCAAAGCAGAACAGAAGCTCCGATACGGCGACTTGGCTTATGGCTACAGCTAGGCGACGCCGCGCTTACGGCTTGCCGACCACTGGTTGACCTGGCTGGCACCAGATCAGTCCCAGACACCTTCTTGTGGTGATCGGTCCATCTAGCGGAGGGGCGTCCCACAGTACACTAGCAGATTCGTGGTCTCCTCTCTAGGATTCGTCAGGTCCATTGGCTATCAGTCTTTCGATAAACATGGCCAGCCCACTTCCACTTACGCTATGTCGGTAACTGTAGTTCTTTTCCGGATAACTTCGGGATCGAGATAACTTATTATTATTGCCATTCAAAAATGCCACACCTGGACTTGCTAGCGGCGGGATCGGCTCCAGCTATTGAAAAGCCTGATACCACGTCTGCCACGCCCAGGGCAGATGAGGTGAATATTCCGTATTGATTATTACCTACATGTTGAGAATTACGCGGCAGTGAGTAATTAAGTGGGGCAATTTTTTCATTACTTTTACGATAGGATTTAGAAAAAATAAAAAATAATGACTGTTTTTGTACTTGACGACAAAGCGCTAGTAGTGTCAGGGCACTGGAATTCTAAAGGCTCTCCTAAGGTCACTTGACCATGACCTCCAAGGTCATTAACCATGACTATGCCTGTTACTGCTCCTTAGAATCGTGGATCTTGACTTCCGTAGCTTTCACCTTGACTTCCAGGACCCTGAGGTCAAAGTCAGTGCCCTTGAGGTGTCCCATGAAGTTCCCCCATCCTACTACTCCCACATCACAATGAGACCCGAAGGCTTGATTAGGCGATGGTTCTTGGTGATTTTTTTTTTCATATTTTCCGTTTCGTATACACTGATGACGCGATTAGTTCTACTGTGAGCCATTTCAAGGTTATCCATTACTGTATAGCTTGTTATAAAGTGGGAAAAGAGTCATAGACATCAAACAATTCATCCGCAAGGCTGTCAACAGGAAAAACTGGCAGAATTAGGGTCACAGCACACATCAACTCGTAAACAGATCGTAACTGTATCAACTCTCGCGTGATTGTTCGAAAGAGATACCGTGACCCTGGCACATGGGCAACTGATGGAACACGGGTGGGTTTTAGTCAGTAAAAGTCTGACACGCCCTCCCGCTCCGCCCAGAGCGGGAGAAGTCATTTGATGATTTCCCATCCTGAAAAAAAAACCGTATCAACTCGAGCCGTTTAGTATTCTTTGCATATGTTACCGGCCAAACCCGATTTTAGGATGAACTAGTTTCGCCTAGGCCAAGCCAGTTCTTCCTTCTCATCAATCAAATCAAATCAAAAAACTTTTTCTCCTCACAATGGTGCCGATTCCCTTATTCACAAACTAAACTAAATTTAAGTTCAGTGCATCTTTTTCTTTCTATTTCATTAAGAAAAGGACAGAAGATAAATGTTAGTTTAGTCCTGTCAAATTAATCAGCGCTTGACGTAATTTGACGTAATTTTAGTAGGCAAGTTTTTAATCACGTCTAAACTTGTATGGAGTAGTGACAGGCGCTGATTAATTTGACAGGACTAAACTAAAAATTTTCTTTTGTCCTCTTCTTTATGAAATACAAAGAAAAGGATGCACTGAACTTAAATTTAGTTTAGTTTGTGAACAAGGGAATCGGTACCAATGTCAACATAATTACTCTAAGGTTAAACTTTTAATCCTATTCACTAACTTGACAGTTCAATGCAAAATAATGATACCATTCTAAAACTAATAGTGTCGGGGTAGTGAACGATTTCGCATAAAGAATGAATGATAAAAATGTTTTAAATTAAATAAAACTTTAAAAAATCGTTTTTAGGTGTGGATTATAAGAATAATTAATAATTTTAATAATAGTTATTTCCTTTTTTATTTTCTTCTGATAGAAACAAAACTAAATATAAAAATCATGTCATTTTGCTTATTTTTTTACTATGGTCATTTTATTTCCTCTGACAGCCATAGACTACGTATATATCGATTTAGTACACATCTTGTTTTAAAACAAGTTATTAAATTTAAATTACAAAGTTTGCATGTAAGTACATTATTTCAAGTTCATTCAATTTCATTCATTCTTGCACCACCTCACTATCTTTTTTTTGTCAAAACCTGGTATCCCTCCAATTGTCAAGTTAGTGAATAGGATTAAAAGTCGAATCTTACATGTTTATGTGTAACAGTTTACAACGGTTAAAGTTCCATATTGGAATGATACCGTGACAACACATCGCTACTTTTTTTTACTGTAGTAGGCTGTAGATGCTGTTTGTTTTGTTTTTCTGCATTGGTCTAAAATGGTTTGTCTTGTCGCGTGTAGGGAGAACTAGTTTGGCCTAGGCGAAACTAGTTCATCCTAAAATCGGGTTTGGCCGGTAACATAATGCAACTCCCTATGAATCATAACTTATGTGATTCGCTTCGGGACCAGCTCACGAACCGCGGTGTGGCTTGTGACAACCAGCGGTCCCCGCGCTTACGGCTCGCCGTCCACTGGTTGACCTGGCTGGCACCAGATCAGTTTGAATCGACTTTGAAGTTGCCTTGTGAATGACAGCATGTGTGCGCTGTGGCGCGGGTGTCGGCAAGGGTGGACGAAGAGACGCAAGCTCGGCGACAGAGAGTTTCCATTACGAAAGCGTTTAAATAAAAACGCACGGAGCGTTCATTAGCAATCTCCTCTCCATACGCAGCATTGATATAGTTAGGCGTTTCTGCTGCGTTAATTCTACGTTGGAACTCGTATTCAAAATTTCGAAGTATCCATTTTTCCGTTACCAAATGTTGCACATTTTTTTAAAGTAAAATGCTAGTGTCATCCCTTCACACACATCACATCTAGAGTCAAAAGTGCATCGATTCATGGAATTAGTAAGTACTACACGCATTTTTCATGTATCCCACTGATTTTAGGAGCCGTTTCAGCTATAGAGATGAGGCGTATATACTAGAATAGGTACAGGGAATAGGTATGTAAAGAGACTAGGTTGCACCTATTCCAACTTTTAAAATACTAGATCCACCTAGTCTCACTGTGCCTACGCAGTACAGCACCCGCAACGCGTTCCGCCCGAATCGAAGTACCAACTACGTGGCGAAGTGAGATAGCAGCATAGTCATAGCTCATTCATGTTTGACAAAATCATTCGTGTGTCAGTCACTTGAATTTGAACCCTAATTCAATGGCATAAGAGTAACATGACACGCATTGTGTTGTGCTAAATATACTGTCCTTTTTTAACTATACTATTCCGCAGTCCTTCTATCCTTGTCTGTCGGACTAGTCTCGAGACTCGATTCTAGTCCGGAATAGGAGTATTTTATAGACTAGGTACTTTGACAATACTCGATACTAATGAAGACTATGATGATGCAGTCTAGTATCAAATACGGACTCGTGCGAATGTGATCTCGCTTGACTCGACGTCGCAAACACGTACTATCGGAGATCGGACTTATTTAGTGATCGGTTTTTGCAACGAAATTTTGATAAATCATTAAGAATTTAGATCTATTTTTATTGTGACATTAATTAATTTGTTTATTGAAGTTCCTTATGGCGCGTTGCGAAAGGGGGCTAGACGGAATTAAGAGAAAAACTTTATTGTTTGTAACGACACTTTTTGACCGACTAAAAAAAAAGGAGGAGGTTTCTCAATTCGACTGTATATATTTTGTTTTGGAACGTAGGAGAGAGAGAGAGAGAAAGGGAGAGAGAAGGAGAGGGAGAGAGAGAGAGAGCGAGAAAAGGAGAGAGAGAGAGAGGGGGAGAGAGAGCGCGAGGAGAGAGAGAGAGGGAGGGAGAGAGAGAGAGAGAGGGAGAGAGAGAGAGAGATAATATTTTTGTTGAGTGTATACAGGTTTTTTGTACATAATAAATCATTTAAAAAAACAATCATGACTCCAGGAAAGGAACTTCATTCCATCCGGGTGTCCCTTGACACCTCTCAAGTTTTGTTTTAAAAAATGGCTCCCAAAAAAAGAAGTGTCGCTTGTGATCATTTTACGGACAAAGGCCAACATGTATTAATTTTACGTTGATAGTCCTAAGCCTGCGGAAATTATGAAGGTACAATTTATTACTGCTGACGTACGAATCTACACGTATCGGTGGTACGCAAAGACTAAGCATCTATAAAGTATGCGTATTTCATGGACTAGGTGGAATAGGTATTTGGATCTAGTATTTGTACGGACTTGGACTAGGTGCACCTAGTACAAAATTTACCTAGTACGACCCATCTCTATTCAGCTATCTGTCAAAAACAGCTGGGCATGACAGTATTGATAAATAAACTTGATTAAATCGAGTGCGCGACGAGAAAAAAACCAAAAATATTTTTAGTCGGGCTTCATCAGGTTGTACAATACAGGTAGTTAATAAAAAATAAAACATGTCAAAAGTTTTAATGATAAGACATTTACCAATAACGCTATCATTTCAAGAAAAGCAACAACTCTTGAAGCATTTTGGAGCTGATGAAGTTTGGGAGACACGATCCAAACGTAACTACGTCTTTGCTTCATTTAGTAGCGCAAACAAAGCAAAAGCATCGCTGTCGCGCCTTCACCAACTTGAAATAGCCAACAGACGTCTAGTAGTTGAATATTCTCAAGAAAAGGAACCGGTTAAAAGCGATAAGCCAGAGGTAGAACAGAGTTCGGAGACTACTAATTTAATAAAACAATTTCTAAAAGTTTTGAATGCGTGGAATCCATCTATCGATTTCTATCAACCTCCACCAATACATTTAAAATTCAAGTACCCAGACATCAATCCAGAAATTGCTGTTAATATAATTCATGCATTATTTACCCACGAACCATTTTATACACAAACTTTACACCTGATGAACAAGATGTGTCTTGATATACCTTTCGAAGAAAATACGAAATCAATGGAGTTTTTCAAAGAAACATATCGGCATTACTTTGTGGGAGACATACAGCTACCACCACCTCCTGTGAGCGAGCCAGAGTCAGAGATATCAAGTGCAGAGGATGAGCAGAAAGTGCAGCCTGTCAGGAAACTAGTAACAAGAAAAAGAAAACTAGCAGTGCCCAGGCACAATCCCTTGCACCTTCCACCAGCCATGCCAGCTGTTAAGACTAAGAAAACTGTAGCTCAGCAAGATGTATTCGAAAGTATTACTCCAATTCAAGAACCGAAGAGAATTATGCTAAATGTCCATCAAGATGCTTTACAAAAACCCACTGAAGAACCAGAAATTATAGGAGAACTTGGAAAATTCCAGAAAGAGGAGCAACCAGTTGAAGTTGAACAAAAACAAGAAGAACCAGACCAACCGGTCATTACCAAGAAAGAATTGTTACGAAACAGGATATCATACAAGGACATGAAAATCCTACCTGTCTTCAGAAACTATCACCCTGGCCAACCATCAATGAGATTGTACATCAAAAATTTGGCTAAAACTGTGACTGAACAAGATCTGAAATGTATTTATAAGCGTTATGTTGAAGGATTGACTGATGAAGAACTAACAGGCTTTGATGTGAGAGTCATGCAGGAAGGAAGGATGAAGGGACAAGCATTTGTGACATTCCCTGCCGTAAGCACAGCAGAAACAGCCCTGAATGAAACTAATGGCTACATGCTGAAGGAGAAACCAATGGTTGTACAGTTTGCTAGAGCAGCCAATAAAAAGACTATAGAGTAATCATTTGTGTAAATTTATTTCTTTCTTCAACTTAGATTACTTTAGATCAGTAGGTATTAGGTATTAGAGAAAGAGAGAGTAGTAGTGGTGTTCTTTTCCATTAGATGAATAAAAGAACAGTTAAACATTTAAAATTTTATATTTGCATTAATTCAATAGCATAAGACATGGAATCTTCATCATTCTCAATCACCTTACCAGACAACAACTTGTTTATAACAGGTAATATCTCGCTGACTGTGTGTAGCTGCTTTATAAGCTCTAATACAATATTCAGTGTGTTTTGCAAAACTGAAGTTACTTTCTCATCCTTTGTCATCAAGTACTGTTGGTAGAATGCATCCATCAATAGTGTGTACCAATCAAAGAGCTTGCTCTCATAGTCTGTGTCCATAGTTTTGTCAGAATTCACAAGTACATGTGTCATGTATGTCATGAGAAAAAGAGTGTCATCCAAACTGAGGCCACTTCTCAATGGTGGAATAATCAGTGCATCACTGAATGAGATTTGCAGAGTAAAGTTTAGCAATTCAAATTTAGCCCTGTGCACTAATTGTTCCTTCTTAGTTCTGTGCTCACCAGAACATAATTTTGTGAATTCTTCAGCATCAGTGACATCAATATTATTTGGGTTCACAAGTTTTATAGAATATTTTAGCAATGCCACTAAAGTTGTTTCTGGAATGTCTTTGAACTGCTTGAGTGTTTGGTACACAGCTCTAAAGTCATCCTTTTCTAACAGTGGAGGTATTACATTGCTACATATACTTCTTTCTGTGAGACCTAGTTTAAGAAGATCTTTTGTCTCCTCACTGACTGGGTACTGAAGTTCAATTGGTGAATCCCAGTTTGCTATCTCCATACACTCATCTTGAATGACTTCATGGGATCCTAAGAGACTTGACAGATTCCTCTTTGTCTGAAGGACATATGGTAACATGCCAATGTGGTTAGAGGCTTCTAAAATGATGCGTCCATGGAAGCAATATAACTGAGCACCTTCTGCATACATCTTCATGGGGTATCTGCATGACCCAACTCCCAGTACTATGTTGTATGCTATAATGATGGCTCCATCTTGTTCTGTGTTACTTCCAAACACTATGAGATGCTCCTTGCCCATCCAGGCTAGGGATACACTGGACAGAGTTGATACCCATGGTACATTACCTATTGTTTTCCAGTCCTTAAAGTTATATACTGTCATTTTTCCATCACTCCCTGTAAACACATAATTAACATAGGTTTAAAGATTTTTTTCTTTCTTTATATCTCTGAAACGACACAATCACTAGTCCAATATAACTCCCATAAATGTGAAACTTGTCTATAGCATTGAAAATAATTATTGAATTAAACAATACTTACACAAAATATATACAGCATTCTTCTCTTCGGCGCAGATAAACTTTCCAACAACATAAACATCATCTGGTCTTGTAATTTTGGTCCTCATCAACTTGGATCTGTCCATGTCACCAAGCTCATCTCGTAATGCACAGTTAAGAATTTCATAGCTATCTTTATTATTCTTGACAATATAGCAAATGAAGTCTATCTTATTGACTGTGTAGCAAGCTGATTCAACAATTGTATCAGTATCCTTCAACAGAGACTTTCTTTCATAAGTCTTTCTGTTCTCAAGTGCATACGGTAGAGATGCACAATTGCCATTGGAGAATACGATAAGTGATGACTTCTCATTCCTAGGGATGACTTTTAAAATATTCAGGGGAAACTGGAAATGAAATAAGAAGTGAATAGGATAGTTATTCATTATGTTACCTACCTACCAGGTTCTTATTCCCTGATTTCTGTATAGCAAAGGCAGCTGCTACTATAGAATAATTTGCAAGTTAAGCTAGTTATGTTAAGTTACCTTGAATTTCTTGATTTTATCCAAATTTTCTGAATTATCTTTCCATGCTTTGATGGTATTTTTGTTGAACACACCGACATAGCTTGCTTGCTCCTTGTCATAGATTACAGTAGATGTTATGTGGTCTTTTGATGTCCAACCACCGACCTGCTTCTGGTCTGAAAGCTGAAAAAGAAGGTACTGTCATAACCTTTACGGATGAACAAATAGGGCTCAAAAACACAATAATAAGTTGTTACTGTTTAAATTTGGTATTGGAATAATCTTGTGTTTGTTTAAATAGATATCTAAGAACTTACTTGGTATTTATTGACGACATTTCGTCCTAAAGTAACAATAACGTGTTCTGCTTCTTTATCTTCTGCAACGCCAAGAAAACTTTTCTGATCAATTAATGGGCACAGCACGTAGTAATTATGTAATTTAGCCATTATTTTTCACAAGTATTAATTTATAAACACGAAAAACCGCGTGTACAAACACGACGATATGTTTTTGTTGAGAGTTCTACTGTCTGTACTCTGTAGAATCGTTCCAGATCCAGTTCGATCGTTTATTTAACAAATTCCGCATTTTTTGCATAGTTTTGACAGTAGTATTGACATTCAGTCAAGGAACTATTTAAGTTCCTTGCATTCAGTTCGTTCGGATATTACACAAAGTAAAAATTGATGGCATTAGGGTCGGTTCACATCTGACGGAAGATGCGTCAGCGTATCATCGGTTGCGTATATTCGGTCAAATAGTGTGTTTTCATATCTGACGGTAGATGCGTCGGGCGTAATTTTGTATTTCCGTGATAAATCGTTCTATATCAAACATTTTCAATGCAGGAAAACTTCGAACGGTCAGTACACAAATATCTCCGCAGATGTTACGTCTAGTCTGAATGCATCAGTCAATATACGCGTGGCACGATGGTGCCGCCCTTTACGTCGGCCGACAATGCGTTGACGGAAACGGAACAGACGCTGTACGCTCGACCTACTAACGCATCATCGGTTAACGATGATACGAGACGCATCTTCCGTCAGATGTGAACCGACCCTTAACCAGTCAATTACCGTAATTACAGACACAATTAAAAAACCATTATGTCTGTATGTACCAAACAGGGCTTGGTAACGTTACCAAATTCACACTATAAGTATTGTTAAGTAACGTTATTTTCATAAAGTTAACATTTTAACGGTAACATGGGTAACGATACTTTGGTATCGATTCGATCGATTTTCGTTACCAATTAACGTTACAAGTATCGAAATTTTTATCGTTACTTAATGCGTTGTTGTCAACCCGCGCAACATAAGGGATGCAAGCTAGTTGCAATTTTTAATATAGTAAAATAATGTATGTAATTCCGAAAACGTTGCTCAGCGCAAGTGTTTTTGGTTTGAATACCAATGTGATTAACCAAACCCGTACTGCAATAATGTAGACGAAAGAATAAGATGAAAGAAAATAACGTTTTTTAACGGTGCTTTTCGTATGCATTTGGTAACGTTATCAAACCCTAAACGATAATAACATTACTATTTACCGATAAAATCTTCAATAACGTTAAGTCAGTTTACCGGTAAAACGTATGCCAAGTATCGTTACCAAGCATAACGCTACCTCTACTAATAACGTTATCTTCATCAGATGAAAGTAACAATATCAAATTTTTAACGTTTTATTCAAAGCCCTGGCCGAGTGTGTGTGGTAGGCACAGCTCTGGGCCTACAGCAGTCGTCACTTCTAGTGGATCTAGTATTTTAACATTTGGAATAGGTGCAACCTAGTTTCGTTAAATACCTATTCCCTAAATCTGTTCTAGTATATATGTCACTGTTAGATAACAAGATCCGCAAGTTTATAAATTTACTGGGAAATTTATAAACTTTCGTAGGATTCTAAACGAGAGATAAATTGTATTATTTTACGGCCACATTTTCGCAACTTTATCAATTTGCGATGTCTCGTGGTAAATTTATAAACTAACGGATATCCATTCGTAAGATTCTAAACGGTTCGACCAATCACAGAAGTGCTTTTAATTTTACGCTTCTTTAAACTACGGAAAATAACATACTGCTCTCTGATTGGTCGATGCTGACAGTGGCAATGTTCGTGTCCCTATAAAATGTATTTTATTTTATTTGACAATGTACCTGTCTTACTCAGATATTAGGTTAGGTTAGGTTACATTGTGACCATAAGAACGCGAGCGAAGCGAGCGACTGTTAAGTAGGTAAACGTTTCAGCATTTAAACATAAATAATATTTTTTGGCGAACAATGGCGGTGGAGAGGAACGAGAAGGAACACGTGACTTATTCAACCAATCAGAGCGCGTTATTGCTTACTTATTATTTTACGCGTGACTTCGGTTAGTTTATCAATTTACGAAAATGTGGCCGTAAAATAATACAATTTATCTCTCGTTTAGAATCCTACGAAAGTTTATAAATTTCCTAGTAAATTTATAAATTTACGGTTCTTGTTATTTTTCGGTGACATATACGCCTCATCTCTAGTATGTTATCTAGTGTGTTATAACTAAGTCTGAATTTTATTGACTTTAGTACTTAACAGTGGTCTCGAACCTACCGATTTTTCGGTAGGTTCGAGACCACTGGCTCTGTTCTACCGAAATACCGAAATTTAACGAATATTCTACGATTTCACAGTACACATGGAAATGTCATTTACCGATTTTCAACCAACGAAAAAAAACGGAGGAGGTTCTCAATTCGACGCGTATATATTTTTTTTTTTTATGTATGATCATGCATAACTTTTTACATAGTGGTCCGATTGTGACAATTCTTCTTCTATTGGAAAGGGTATACTCCCAAGGTGGTCCCATATAAATTTGGAAAACAAAATCGAACCTTAAGGGTTGGAAAACAGGGGATGATTGATTGTTCACTCACTGATTGTAACATTTGTAACGTATAAACACGCATAAGTTGTTACATAGTGGTCCGATTGTGACAATTCTTCTTCTATTGGAAAGGGTATACTCCCAAGGTGGTCTCATATCAATTTGGAAAACAAAATCGAACCCTAAGGGTTGGAAAACAGGGGATGATTGATTGTTCACTCACTGACACTCACAACTTTTTACATAGTGGTCCGATTGTGACAATTCTTCTTCTATTGGAAAGGGTATACTCCCAAGGTGGTCCCATATAAATTTGGAAAACAAAATCGAACCCTAAGAGTTGGAAAACAGGGGATGATTGAATGTTCACTCACTGATTGTAACGTATAAACACGCATAACTTGTTACATAGTGGTCCGATTGTGACAATTCTTCATCTATTGGAAAGGGTTTACTCCCAAGGTGGTCTCATATAAATTTGGAAAACAAAATCGAACCCTAAGGGTTGGAAAACAGGGGATGATTGATTGTTCACTCACTGACACTCACAACTTTTTACATAGTGGTCCGATTGTGACAATTCTTCTTCTATTGGAAAGGGTATACTCCCAAGGTGGTCCCATACAAAATTTGGAAAACAAAATTGAACCCTAAGGGTTGGAAAACAGGGGATGATTGATTGTTCACTCACTGATTGTAACGTATAAACACGCATAACTTTGTACAGAGTAGTCCGATTTTGATAATTCTTTTATTGTTGGATAGGGTATACCTTGCCAAGTATTATTAGTACATTAAAGCCACAAAAAATCATAAAATAAAAACTTTTTAACAAAAAAATAAACCGCCGAAAAACTGAAAAGCATAAAATAATAAACCTTAAAATTTTGAGTCGGCGCTGAAAAATCAATGAACAAGGAACACTCAAAGCGCTGACTCATAATTTTAAGGTTTATTATTTTGGGTACAAATATACCGTTTTTAACTGGCAATTCTACCGAATTAGGAATTACCTTACCGATCTCGCTCTATGACGTTCGAGACCAGACCACTGGTACTTAAATAAAAACAAAAGAAGTTCTATAATTTTACCTCGAATCGCCTGAACAATGTATCCCATCTATTTCTGTACTCTATTCGGACTATAATTCGACAATTAGTTTAGGTAGTTACTGTAGTGGTAGGTATGTACCCGCTTTAAAATAGTACTCTGTGGTATGTACCTAGCGTTATTTCCGAATTTGAAAATTCATGATCAGAGTTCAAGGTTATCAGCGGTGAAGTTTGGCTCTTATCGTTCATATTTATTACATCACCACTACGACATACAAACGTCTCAAACGCAGTCGTTCCATATAATCAGCTAGTTGTGTAGTATAATTTACTTTTTTTGTGGCAGTTACCCAGTGCGCACGAACATGTCGACAGCCGGGAAAGTAATCAAGTGTCAAGCGGCCGTCGCGTGGGAGGCCGGCAAGCCTCTGTCTATCGAAGAGATCGAAGTTGACCCGCCTAAAGCTGGTGAAGTGCGCGTCAAGATCACCGCGACTGGAGTCTGCCATACTGATGCATACACGCTTTCCGGTAAGGACCCCGAGGGAGTGTTCCCTGTTGTGCTGGGTCACGAGGGCGGCGGCATCGTCGAGAGTGTCGGCGAGGGAGTCACCTCTGTCAAGCCCGGAGACCACGTCGTGCCCCTGTACGTTCCCCAGTGCAACACATGTAAATTCTGCTTGAATCCCAAAACCAACCTTTGCCAGAAGGTGCGTATCACACAGGGCCAAGGCGTCATGCCCGACGGCACTCGGCGCTTCCGCTGCAAGGGACAGGAACTGTTCCATTTCATGGGATGCTCCACTTTCAGTGAATACACAGTTGTTCTAGAAATTTCTCTGTGCAAAGTCAATGAAGCAGCAGCTCTAGATAAAGTATGCCTGTTGGGTTGTGGAGTCCCCACTGGCTATGGAGCAGCGCTCAACACAGCCAAGGTTGAACCTGGAACAAGCTGTGCTATTTTCGGTCTGGGAGCAGTTGGTCTTGCTGTTGCACTAGGCTGCAAGGCTGCCGGAGCTAAACGCATCATTGGAGTTGACATTAACCCTGATAAATTCGAAGTAGCTAAGAAGTTTGGAGTTAATGAATTTGTGAATCCCAAAGATTATGACAAACCCATTCAACAGGTTCTTGTTGACTTGACTGATGGAGGTCTGGACTATACTTTTGAGTGCATTGGTAATGTGAACACCATGCGTGCTGCTTTGGAAGCATGTCACAAGGGTTGGGGTGTGTCTGTCATCATTGGTGTGGCTGCTGCCGGCGAAGAGATCAGCACTCGGCCATTCCAGCTTGTTACTGGACGTACCTGGAAGGGAACAGCTTTCGGAGGCTACAAAAGCCGTGACAGTGTACCAAAGCTTGTTGATGAGTACCTGGCAAACAAACTTCCTTTGGATGCTTTTGTCACCCACAATGTGCCTTTGAAGGAGATCAATGAGGCTTTCCACCTGATGCACGTCGGAAAATCCATCCGTGCTGTTGTACAGTTCTAATTTTAAGCAAAACTTTCTATTTTTATAAGCATTTATGTTATTGTCCTTGTTATTCTGCATTTTACAAGATGTGATAAACATGTAAAACATGATACCCAATATTTATAAATATAAACCTTGATACTCTGAACTGCATTTTGATTCTTTTCTTTTCACCTTGTTAGGGGAGGCATGTAGACAAACATTAGTATTAATGTTTACACAGATTGGTGATCACAAATCACTGTATCACTTAAAGGGGCTTGTAGCTGCCGCATGCTCTTACCCTGGATGCATCATTGTTGAGCTTAGAATTAAATAAAAATAAATCTATTACCTATAGAAATCTACTTAATCAACGAATACCATTGTCTTATCAAAATTATTATAAGCTCATGTCAGAGGTCTGTATCTATATCTGGGACCTGATAGTAATAAATATGTTTGTGTGGGTAGGGTATTTATGTAAATGACGTTAGAATATGTCCTGGTAGATGAATACTGAGGTTCATAGCTTTACCTAAATACTTATCTATATCAATTTGTATTTCACATGTCCAATGTGGACAAGTAAAATGCCCTATGCTCCTGACATAAAAAGGCAAGGCATTGCAAGGCAAACTTAAATAGAAGTAGGTAATATACTTAGTTGTTAAGGTATCGTAAAATTCCTGACTCAGGTTGAAGATATTGTGGATGCTACTGAAGGTGTCATACTTGTAGTCAAATTCTGGTCTGACTCTATTTAGATTGCCAGTGACGTGCTAAGAAGAATGAAAATAGGATTCTTTATCAGTGTTATCTTATCTACTTAAACCTGAAAGCATTACTAAACTCGATACCTAGTTTCTAATTGGCGATAATCTTTACCACAAATAGTACCGTAATAGAGAGTCAACCTTGAACTCGCCTTTATAAAAATAATGACTTAGGAAAATTCTCATGAAAATGTTTAGTTCTACTTTATTTCTATAATGATAGATATTTTTCGTACCACTTGCTCAAAAAAGTGACATTCTATGCCACAAAAAGCTAACATAACAATAGTCATTTTTAATCTGTTAAAAACAGGGAAAGAAAATTGTACTGAATTTCGTTCATCCTCTAGGGGGAGGATGTGATTTTTTGGAACACTTAGGTACCGAAATTTATACTGAACTACATCTGTTTTTACACCATTGAGTTTGTATATAAAGCATTATACATATTTTTGAAAAAGGAATACGCATTTATGCAGTTATGATTATTAGATAAAATTACGAAAACCGACGAGGCCGTATGAGCTTGATGCCTTTGCTTTTCCAAAAAAATATTAGTCTAGGAATTTGCCGTTAAGTTTATTTTACTTTTAATTGTCATTATTTTTAATAAATGCTTATCTCATATTATTATTGTGTTAATTTTTTCGCAAATGGTACGAAAAGTAGAGTATTTTCCTCGGTGATAAAGCAGTCTTAGTCTTGGGTGAACTTAAATCCCTCGCTACACCCGCGACAGAAGACACTGCTTTATCCCCTTGGTTAATAATCTACTATTAAATGTTTTTTAACTTCTATACTTTATTATTATGCATGTTACATACACTTCGCCAGTTATATTTAGCCGTATAGGGCCGCATCCGGCCCGTGGGCCAGCAATTACCTATGTACCTAATAATATGGTTAAGATCCCGCGGCAAATAACCATGGTACCTTCTCGTAACTTGCTTTTCCCAAATTATCTGGGGTTTATCAAGACCGAGCGCGTCGCTCAATTATATTTAACAAGTACCTATTGCATGGTCAATACAATCGGTAATTATACGAATCTTGACAGTCCGTGATGCTAATAGGGTAATTAGAGCTGAAAAGGTCGACATTTTGACACTAATATATCAAAAAGTTGTAGATAAAAGCTTGTATGTATGACCATTTGGACGCACGGGTACCGAAATGAGTTCATTACGTGCTCCGTTTTGTCAAGGAACAGTAACAAAACCAATTTAAGAAAATAACATTTGTCTATATTCATAACAAAATATACATTGCATTACTTAATTATGTAACTAACCAACATTTTTACAAACATTTATTTACAATTTACATAATAATTTCGACTAATTAGAGAAACATTGTTAAAATAATTATAAATATTTTGTCATAATTATTACATCTATAAAATTTAATGATAAACAATGAAAGATAGTGTACTCTTGTAGGTACATCTGGTCATAGTTTTATAAAAATATTAACTCAGCACGAAACAGGAGAGGTACAGTCACCAAAAGAGATAAGTAACCAGGGTCTGTGGATATAGTTGAAGTTTAGTAAGAAATCGATGGATATTTATGAATGAAATTTAGTTTGACAAATCAACTGTTTGTTTTCTATTCATATTATTTTATTTTATTCGAAAACATCCATCGGTTTATTATTAAATTTCAAATATACCTACTTATCTCTTTTGGTGACCATACACAGTATTAACATTAAATTATAATTTCAACTAAACAACTTATAATCTTACAAATTACCTAGGACAAATGCGAGAAACAATGAAATGAATGCCTGTGAAGTATTATAAATTAAAACATTGCATAATAACAGTTGGAGGATATAAAAAAAGTCTTCACATGCTATATGACGATTTCAAAGGTAGATATTATTTAGAAATTGTGAGACTTTTTCCATTCGTTTTTGTTTTACGTTAATTATAGCATACGTAGGACTTTATATTGAATAAGCTCAACATGTGTTAGTAAGAATGATCGCAAACAGACGGACTACTGGACCAAACAGAGTGATTATCAATTTATCAGTCATATCACTTCAAGAGAAGTGATATGACTGATATTTGTCATAGTGAAGATTATTCAACATAGACTGTTTCAGCTTCGTCCCCACATCGGTGGCTACATAGTGCTTCCCAACCCAATCCATTCGTTCACCCTGCTGAACATCTCCCACCTGGACTTGAACTGCTTTGGCTTAGCTAGAAGTCTTTAAATAGACTTCGGACTCAGGTAAGATGAAGCAAAGAAAACCTGCTGTTCCACAAACAATGGTCTGTACTCTACAGGATGCTGCTGAATGTGACAAGCTGATAGCCAAATTCTGGGCTGACTAATTGCTATCGAACGCTAAGAAGGAGTCTGTTTCAGCCATTTGTAATAGCCAAGAGCCTGAGCTGCGTGAACAAATCACTCTCATTTGAGATTTCCATTTTGCCAGATCAAATACTGTGATTGTTTTGCTTAAAAAGCAGACGGCAGCTTTAGAGGTTCTGTAACCTGTAAATGATGTTTAAAATGATACAGTCGACCGCACGTCGGTGGTAACATTTTGACCTTGAGCTGGTGCATTAGTTCAAAGCTAATCTAAGCCAGGCCCAAGTCTTGAGCAAGATTATAAGGCTAATAAAAACACACTATGACCGTCAGGAATCGAGCATAAAGAAAAAGTCAGAATAGCGCGACCGGGCGATGGGATGCGACGCGCTGGATCAGGGGTAATATTACGCAGACGAAGTGGCGAGCAGAAGCTCATATAGAATAAGAGGCCACCTTCAACTGGTTTTGTTACGAGGGACGTGCGGGCGGCCTACTGTACATTGGCTGTTGCAATAGTCTTCCGAGTTTGTCTTATTGTCCATCACAGGTATTTGTCTTCTACAGTGGGTCCTCAGTGATCTGCTTGTAGTACTCCACGTAACTGTCGCATTGTTCTCCTGAAACAATCGGGCTGCGGTTAACACGGACACAATGACTGTAAATACAAATTGTTTTGAATTTGTGAGTTCACAATAACATATTGAATAATTGTAATGAGGAAACACATTTTATTAATAACACATAATATTACGCTTGTAATCCCCGCAACGTTAGGCAGAGACACCCACATCCACACATGCAAACTCCGGGCCTGAAAATTCCTAAAACCCAATATCCCAACCCGGGAATCGAACCTAGGACCCCGTGTTCAGCAGTGAACCAACGCTTGCGACCAATGAGGCAGTAAGAAATCAGGGGAAAAAGGAAGGAGAAATTTCTATTCTACTTAATACATGTGAAAGTTTGCATATTTGGATTCTTGTTACTCAATCACGAAAAAACTGCTGAACAGATTTGGATGAAAATTGGCACACAGATAGATTATAACCTGAAATAACACATAGGATACTTTTTTATTCCTGATACGTTCCGATTAAATAGTGGATATAATTAAAAGTTATTATTATACTTAGGTGATGCACTCCGAGCACCAACTTATGAAATACTCGATGACTGCCTCATGTTTATAATAAAAAACAAATTTTCACCCCACACCAATGGCTTATCGGCAACATAAAACAGAGTTTATCTGAAGCACCCCATGACATCAACATGACTTCATCACATTAAACGGTGTAGATAAGCTATCAGCTGAACTATAACCGACACACCATGATAATTATGTGTTTTTTAAAACTGTCTGGAACTGGTTTGGACTAATGTAGATTTATTAGAAACTTGAGGTCAAGTGTAATTTTGATAGTGAAAATATTGCTAAAGATAGTAACGAGTTTGAGCGACGTTTGGAAAGGTTTTTATGATTAGAAGAAGAAGAACCTACATTGCCATGGCAATCTTGCATGTTTTCTTATCTTTTAATAAGATTTAAAAAACCATGACAAGTATGATTTTTTTATCAATTCAGCATGACAAGTGTTTTCGCATTTAAAAACCAGCAACTTATCATTCGTCAGCCTTTTCTTTCAAACAACTGTCGTACTGGTACACTAGGAACTTCTTCTGCCTTGACATGATCTATTCATTACAATGTTTTTTTTATGGTGAGTTGTATTACAATATATAGATAGCTAGCCCTTAGACGTTATAGTCCATGCGGTAGCGTCAGGGGTCGGGTTATCCCCTTCCTACAAATATGACAAGGGGGGTAATGGCTAATGTTTGTGTTTGCTCGTGACTGAGTTGTATTACAATATATAGATAGCTAGCCCTTAGACGTTATAGTCCATGCGGTAGCGTCAGGGGTCGGGTTATCCCCTTACTACAAATATGACAAGGGGGGTAATGGCTAATGTTTGTGTTTGCTCGTGAATGGGTGCTGTTTGTGGTGACAAGTCATATTCATATTCATATATTTGCGTTCCACAAGGTAAAACAGATGTTAACAAAAAGCTTAAAGCTAAGAGCCGTTGAAGACCCTGTTAGGGCACAGCAAAAGGTATCGTTAGATACATTATTATTTATAACAATTAAATAAAAAAATAAATCAAAATCTTAGTAACTAAAAATTAAAATTATACAAAACTGAATAATTGGATTCTAATAAAATTTAAATTAAAATAAATCAAAATTTTAGTATTTAAAAAATTAAAATGATACAATACTGAGTCATTGGATTCGAATAAAAATTAATTGCAATAACATAAATAATAACGTATTTGGTCAGAATATTTCCATAAAACTACCTAGGTACTATTTTTACATTTAGGTAAAATTATATTTAATTAATCATTACAAACAACTTATTTAATAAGAGATAGATATTCAATTTAATTTAAAAATTACAAATTAGTTTATAGTACAGAGATCTAGTTTCATTGTGTATCACAGTTTGGGACAAATTACAGATTACGTTGATTACAATTTATAATTTACCTATTGTATATTTACTAGTCCATGTAATGCTTAATTAAATTATCTCCTTTAAAATACAACTATACAAACAAAATAATATATGACTTATTAGTACAACAGAAAAACACATTATTTATATATTTAAGAATGTAATTATTGGAATTGTGGTTTATCATTGAAGTATTCATTTATATTATAACTAGCTTCTGCCCGCGACTTCGTCCGCGTCAAATTTTTGCTCCCCTGACCCTTCCCGTCGCATCGATTTGCCTGCTAGTTTTCGTCCATTTTTCGTTGCTGCTCGCTCCTATTGAGTTAAAGTGAGTCAACCTTAAAAGATAGACATATGCTCTCGCGGACTTTTTTTAGAACTTTTTAAAAGGAACAATTCCGTCATACATGATTTTTGCGCTACTTTAACCGTTTACGCAGCGCACGCAACGGAAACTCTCAAAAGGAATACATTTTCCCCGTTTTTGCTACATTTTTCATTACTGCTCTCTCTTCAGCATTATAATATAAGGTCTTTACCTATGATTTTTACGTTACTTTAACCGTTTACGCAGCGCGGAGTTCAAGCTGAACCCTCGTCGCAAGCGGTCGTCTGTGCGCGCGCAACACATGCTGGCTCGGCCAACTTCGAAATCAAAACGCGTTTTTTGTGTGTGTCCCTCTGTGTCGTAATAACAAAACAAAGAAGCAAAAGTGTCATAAGTTCAGGCTGTAGTGAAGACTGACTGCCGGAGGACGAGTAACCCATGGCGCAAGACCCGGTGAGATCGTTCTTAATATTACAGGGATACGTTAGCTAAACTGCGTAGACGGGCCTAGATATGCCGCGCGCGCGCACGCAACGTCATCTCAAGCAGCCGTTGCGGACCAGTGTCTTCACACAAACAAATTCACGCTATTATTCTAACACTAAATGTGATATCGTTAAAGATGCCTTACCTAAAGATTTTATAATTGTACACACAGCTACATATCAAGCTATGGATTTCCAGTTTTAACAGACCTCGCATTGTATAGGCTTTCCGTGCAAAGAGAAGTAAGTTTATACTGGAAATGAATGGCTTGATTTGTCGACGTGTGTACCATGGTAACAAATTCCTCAAATTGTTTTGCAAAAGGCCACGGTCACCGGAATGTAAATATACATGTGAACTGAAGAGATAATAAAAAAAAAATACCCCGATCTCTTAAGTTTGCACCAGACGTTTTTGCTCTACAGATAACGATACAAAACAAAAAAAAAAAGGTCAAGCTCACAAATTAGACAGTTTCAGCCCCTTACTGACACAAATGTGTTTGACTAAACAAAAGCAATAACAATGTTTACAATCGTGCCCATCACAAAAGACGGGAACTGTTACACGGGAACTGTTTGTCTAGTAAGATATCTCACCAAATAACATTTGATCACAAGAATATCCGTCAAGATCTCGCTACATAGGTTTTGGAACATTGACAGGATGATAGAATTCGCTTAGCACTTTTAAATAATATATAGGAATTTCTCCCCAACAGCATTCTTTTCCAGGAACAAAGGATAACAAAATATATAACCGTGCAATTAATTAAACATTCTGGTATATTGAATATACCATCATCACCGCGTCCGAATTGTACCTCGTAAATGTGAATGTATACATAAACAGAACGCAGAAAAACACCGATAGGCGATCGAGAGAATCCACCAATACACATCCTCTACACGAAGCACTATGATAGCTGGGTCCTGATCAAAGTAACAATACAACAACAACTGGATAAACAAAACGCAAAGTTCAACCAACGCATCATACAACCACACATTATATCAGACCTTTAGGTAACCGGTACAACACATGAGAAGTACATGAAAAAGCCACAAAACGTCAGCTTCAAACGAACAGTCCCCAATTAGTTACCTCATTAACACCGTGCGAACAACGAGAAGCAACACTACTTACACCGTTATCAGACATAATTGCAGACGATACTGCATGTACCTACACCAGAAACCTGACCACGAAACGATCGCGGCGATTCAAAACCAAAAACACACACCGGGGCCTTGCAATTTTATAAAGAAGGGATGCCCAAATTGAAACAGTTTACAATAAAAAGTATACGGATGCGATGTCACCTACCCCGCAGGTTGGCATGGGAAAAGACAAACCAACTCCTCTGTACATAATAAATTCACACCCCAACAGCTGTACTTAGAAAGCAATCAGATCCTTCACAAACGTATTAAACTTAATTAGACGAAAAACAAGGACTGGTGAGCTGCAAATACGACACTTCAACGTCGAAGTATCCAACGAAAGGTTTGATGCAACACACGCTTCAGCATGAAGATTCCAACTACAACGGCGAACTATTAATGAATATTGCTAACAGGGAAACACTTCAAATAGAATACAATAAAATAATTTGTGGACTGCCAAGATCAAATATCATAGAACAGTTAATAAAAAGGGGAAAAAAACCAAACACAAAAACAATGACAAGGTACGAATGTAACAACGGTTGAGACCAAGTTTGTCAACAATGCAACTGTGCCGCGCTGAATAGAAATTGTACCAAACCAAAATACCAAGACTGTATAACAAAAAACTAGCAAATGTAGTAATCACCTCAACGAATGAAAACATCGAAGTACCCTGGAACATAGTAACGGTTGTAACTCTGACTCTTCAGACGATTTACTCAAGGGACCACCGATTAGCCCTTTTTAACCTACAGAAGGCCAAATTTCTACAAAGCAAGCAACCAAATAACTCCAATATGCATAATCAAGTAAAAGAAAGCCAGACAACACTCCAAAAGGTTAAATATCAGAACAAGAGACATGCAGACAACGTGATAAATATGCTTCACCGAACTAGGGAAAAAAAAATCACCCCGCAAAACACATGCAAACGCTCAACACATTCCCCAGGAAAAAAAAAGGAAAAACCGAAAAAAAGCAGGGTACCGATATCCAAATGAGAAAAAAAAAAGGTCCGAGGGCCTTCGGCCCGCTTCGACCGACGACGAAAGATACAAAGGAAATCATCATCACTCCCGATGGTATTTGCGGACGACCTTATCCTCATTACAGATGAGCTGGAAGAACTAAAACGAATCCAATACCACATTATTGCGGCTCAGAAGAAATGAACGAGTTGAGTCATGATTTGATTGACCAAGCTAGGAAAAAAGGAAACAAGGAAACTGCGGTATGTCCGCAAAGAAAATGCATCAAATTTAAATCGGTAAAACCGTAACAAAACGCGTCTGGAACTACAGGATGTGCTACCTAGCACACGGTGAACCACATCACGCATGCTTGCAGCAATGCAGTACAAGGCCAAATCTAAGAAGGTCGAGCAACCTACTTACAAATATAACGACAACCTAAAACAAGACATTAAATACGAGTACTTCGACATGGGAATCAAGTTTTGGACGGACACAGCTGGAGATATTATCGTACCTTGTATGATATATGACTTAAAAGTAACAGCACTCACAAAGGCGAACCGATCAAGACCGAGAAGATACGAACGAGTTATCATGAGAGACTCGATCAACAAACCGAGACAGAGAAAATGCATCAATTCTTAGACGGGAAAACCATAACAAAACGCATCAAAAACCAGAAACTGATATCAGCGAGAACTCAGAAAACAACAACACGGAACATAGCGAAGCCTCGACATAGAAAAGAGCCAAGCAAACGGTTAACTCCACCAAAAGATGCATCGGTGAAGCTCGACCTGGATCAACATGCCGGCGATGACGTGAAAAGATGCCCTCCTATAGACAAATATCACCCTTCTCTCCACTAGTCCAATGCTTACTTAAGGCTGCATAGTCGGTAGGCTCGTAATCCTTTCCTATCCAATGGGCACGTCTTCCCTACCATTACAGCGCCCCCCGGTCTACTTCTTGATATGCAATGGCCTATGTAGCACCATGAATCATGACGCTTCAGGGGCTAGTGCAAATCTCGGGGTTCATTCGATTAATCGAGTCTGGTCAAACCACGCTGGGATCGGTGCAATTCATTTCATTTCATACTTTAACCGTTTACGCAGCGCACGCAACGGAAACTCTCAAAAGGAATAAATTTTCCCCGTTTTTGCAACATTTTTCATTACTGCTCCGCTCCTCTTAGTTGTAGCGTGATGTTATATAGCCTATAGCCTCCCACGATAAATAGGCTACCCAACACAAAAATAATTTTTCAATTCGGACCAGTAGTTCCTGAGATTAGCGCGTTCAATCAAACAAACAAACAAACGAACAAACTCTTCAGCTTTATAATATTAGTATAGATAACTCTTGTTTAATAGAAATAGTTTCAATTTATTAACAAATATGTTGTATTTATCTATATTTCTTATTTCTTCTGGTAATTTATTATATATTTTTATTGACATGACATAGGTACTTGAGGAGTGCATTTTTAATCGGTATGTAGGTATGTTTAATCTATTTTTATGTCTTAAAGTAAATCTGGTTTGTAGGTCTTCCCTTTTTGTGAAGAATTCCGGGTATCTACGTACAAATTTACAGAGTTCAAAAATGTAGAGACACGGTAGGGTCAAAATTTTGAATTCCTGAAAGTGGGGTTTACAGCTATCCGTTTGTTCAATATTTACTAGAATTCTAATAAGTTTTTTTTGTAGGGTGAATAGTGTAGGTGCGTCTGTACTATTACCCCATAATATCACACCGTATTTAAGCCATGCATAGGCATATGCATAATATGTTACCAACGCAGTATTAATGTCTGTAGTTTTTTTATTTCCCGTAGGGCGTAGGAGAATTTAGATAATTTCGCTTTTAATTTTTGGATATGCGACTTCCAATTTAAGTGTGTGTCTATGTCTAGGCTAACAGGGTGAATTTATTTACTATTTCTAACTTATAATTTTCAAAAGTGAAGTTAACTTTTATAGGTTTTTTCTGTTGTGGGTGGTAGGTCATTATTTTTGTCTTTTTAAAGTTAATTTCTAAGTTATGTTCCGTCATCCAGTGTGTTGTTGCGTCGAGTATTGAATTTAGTTTGTCGTTCAAGTTAATATTAGTCTCGCATGAGGCAAGAATGGATATATCATCCGCAAACAAAACACAAGGTTCACTGATATGCTTTGGGAGGTCATTTATATATACTAAGAATAATCTTATATCTTTAAACGAGCAATTCTTGTATATATGTATATATAATTTGAATCTCGGAAACGGCTCCAACGATTTTCATGAAATTTAGTATACAGGGGTTTGGGGAGCGATAAATCGATCTAGCTAGGATTCATTTTTCTAAAATGTATTTTTATTCGTGTTTTCAATGACCAACTTTATCGATAATCAACTTGAACATAAACCTATTATTTTAAACACAATTTACCAAAAAATACCGAGCAAAGCTCGGTCAACCAGATATTGAATAATAATGGTCTGTTATATGTCTTCGAATTTTTTGTTCTAGGAAATGCCGGTTTTCACACGATGTTTTATTTCATCGTTTTCAGAGCAGTGGTGTTGAAATTAAATATACAAACTGTCTGCTTGGGTTCGACGAACTCGGAAAACGAAAGTTGGGGCCAGTGCGACTGGGCCACCACTGCTCTCCTACTTCTGTGTCCCGGTTAAATCAGGAAAAATTACGTGTGTCCGCTATAAGCTTTTTTATTGGAACGATCGACGCTATCTTGTGTCGATACAATTTCGCAAATATACTAAGAACGCTCCTCTGTCATTAAGGCGCCAATTGATTCTGGCATCGCTGTAAGTTAAACATATTCTTGCGTGTCCCTGCCCTGTCATCTGTGCATCTGGTGATCTTACGATTGCATGAGTGAGCGTAGTTAGCTGAATTTTGGGCCATTCATTCTTGCACTATCTGCCTAGTTATTTCCCAAGTAACTTGGGGCTTTTCTGGGCCAAACATAAAAGAAGCTTAATAAGAAGCCTCACAATATAAGGTGTGCTCACCTTTAAGGAAGTGCGGCGAGCCGCGCGCCCGCTCGTTCCTGGCGCGCAGCGCGTGGTACACGGCGGCGAAGGCGGCGACGCCCTTGGCCTGCGCCGCCGCCAGCAGCTTGCGCGGCGCCAGCGCCAGCCACGCGCCGCCCGCCTGCCGCGCCGCGCCCAGCGCGCTCACCGGCTCGTCCCAGCTCAGCAGCACCTCCACCACCTCCTGCGGACGGCGGAAAGGCGGTGACGCACACTCAGCGATAATCTAGCTCGTACTGATCGAATACCGCATAGGGACAGTATTCGTACAATTGGTAGCGATGCCCGGAGGATTTTTGAGCAAGTATATGCAGGACAAAAAGTTGATATCTAAGTGCGGCACGATCTGCCGGGGTCGCGTAATTGTTCGAAAGAGATGCCGTGCCAGAGGCACATGGGCAACTGAAGGAACACGGGTGAGTTTTAGTCAGTAAAAGTCTGAAACACCCTCCCGCTCCGCCTAGAGCGAAAGAAGTCATTTGGTGATTTCCCCATCCAGAAAAAAAAAAAAGTGCGGCACGATGAGAGTATACCAAAAATATATTTAAAAAAATTCAGATAGGAGTCCCGTTGTTAAATAACTATAAAAAAGGGACCTAAACTAAATTAACCTTCAAAGCCTTTAGTTTTTGTTATGATCGTGTGCGACCTAACCCATAATGGCTTAAATAAGCAAATTGTAACGAAGAATTTGTGGGCTTTCCCAAAATCTGACGACTTAGTCAGGCCAATTTTTTAAAAGATATTCAGGGAGAATAAAAGTTTTTCTTTGCAATAACATTACCTATCTAGATAATCAGAGAAAAACCTTTTGACAAGTAAAAAAAATTTCAGTAAAGAGAATTCACAAAAGTACCCAACAGTAATTATTTGCATTTATTTGTAAACTAGCTTTTGCCCGCGGCTTCAGTCGCATTAAAGAGTCTCACACAAATTTCCATCCCCTACTCAATTTTTTTTGCTCCATACAAACTTCCACCCCCCATTTTAGGGAAGTGGGGGGTTAGAAAGAGACAAAAAGTAGCCTATGTCACTCTCCATCCCTTCAACTATCTCTACTTAAAAAATCATGTCAATTCGTCGCTCCGTTTTGCCGTGAAAGACGGACAAATAGACACACACACTTTCCCCATTTATAATATTAAGTAGGGATAAACAATTCAAGTAGCTTTGATTGCTATTTGAAGTTGAAGCTTTGGTGAAAGTTTCTCTGCTTTCGAAAGTTTAAAAATATCAACTAAATAAAAGTTAAGTAGCAAAAGTAAAACATCGTCGGAGTACACCATAAACAAAGTTGATTATTTCAATTTTACTATGACATCGGTTACTAACGAGCTAACATTTAAAAACAATATTTGGAGATGATCGCCAATAGTTAGATAAAGCTGGCAAAGATGGACAGCCATACTTACTAAAATTAAGGAACTAGCGACTTATTTACGTTGTAACACTTTTCTATTCAAGATTTTATTGTTACTTCGAACCTTTGCGCTCAATATTATTTCTGATATCGCTCCCAATTCTCAGTAATAGTCCGTTTCGTTACATAAGCTTCAACATTTCTGCTTAAGCGGTCAACTATAAATTAACGAGTTTTGCTGCCTTACTCAGAAAGAATGTTAAGGACTCTTTAGAGTTTAGGTTTCAGCATACAAACCCCCAGACAGTTATAAAAGCTTTTAAAGATCTAAAAATAAAATCAATAAATGATCTGGGGAATGTCTGTAAAAGTCTGTAGATCTATTTTCGAAACCATTGCGCCCTATTTAGCTTTCATATTTAACACTAGTTTAGACCAAGCAGTCTCCGGATCTCAACACAGTAGAGTAGTTCCTTTATTCAAATCCGGTAATAGAAAACAACCCAACAATTATAGGCATGTGGCAATTCTGCCAGTTCTCAGTAAGGTGTTTGAAAAGTTGATGCTCAATCAAATATTACGTTGCTTTAATAAAAAATCCATCTTTCATGAACACCAGTACGGTTTCACTAAAGGGCGTTGTAGCACTGACGCTGGTGTCACCCTAATAAAGAGTATTTTTAACGCCTGGGAAGAAGAACAAGATGCCATTGAATTCTTTTGCGACTTCTCTAAGGTGTTCGAATGCGTTAACCATGAGATTTCTGCTGAAATTGGAGCACTATGGGATTAGAAATAGAGCCCTTGATTTACTAAGATGATACAACAAAAACAAATAGGGTAAAGTTCGTGTAAACAGCAAAAATTCATTAGGGTCTGAAATGGCAATGGGCGTTCCTCAAGGTTCAATATTGGGTCCATTCCTCTTTTTAGTTGTTTTTAATGATTTACCCCATTTACTTTTAAATCAACCGATGTTGGTGTTATTTGCGGATGACATACACTACCGACAAAAAGTTTGGAAGCACCAGTATTTTTTGGAAAAAAAGATTTGCAAATTGTTAAAACTAATTTTATCGATGTTGTAATAAAATAATATACTATTTTAAATTATTTTACGGTTTTATAAATTCAGTGTGTCCCTTTTCTAAAACATTTTTGTAAAAATGTCAAAAACACAATTTTTACTGTCACTTTTTTAAATTTGCTGAGTACCCTCTAACAGATGATTTTAACGTCATGATTTATAATTAATGGTCAGTATTTATTCAGAACTGTGTTTAGAATAGTGGTTAATCATTTTTGTGCAGTTAAATAGGAGTTTGGCTACTTTAACTTCGTCTTTTTAAAACTACCAATAACTTCAATATTTTGTGTCTAAAATGGGAAAAGGAAAATAGTTATCCATTGAAACACGATCGGCTGTCATTGTTTTAAGTAATGAAGGTTATTCTGACAGAGGCAATGCAAGAAAACTCGGTATATCGCCTAAGGGTGTTCATTACACAGTCGTAAAACATCGAGAAACTGGCAGTTTGTCGGATAGAAAACGGAGTGGAAGACTAAAAGTTACTTCTGCGGCAGAAGACAGGCTTATAGTAACAACTTCAAAGCGTAATTGTCGACTTACAGCACCGGATATTACTCGGGAGTTGATTAAAACGCGAAACAAAAAACTGTAAATTTCTACAGTGAAGAATCGCCTTTCATCTGCTGGTCTGCATGGTTGTGTGGCAGGAAAAAACCATTACTACGGGCAATACATAAGAAAAAACGTCTGCAGTAGGCGAAACAAACAGCATGAACATTGGAAAATGGAACAATGGAAAACTGTACTATGGACAGATGAATCAAAATTTCAATTTTTTGGATTTAATAGACGAGTCTTTATCCGCCGCAGATCTCATGAAAGAGTATCTGATGACTGTTTAGTATCATCGGTAAAACACGGCGGTGATAATGTTTTAGTCTGGGGCAATTGTGCTGGAACTGTTGTCGGAGATCTTGTTAAAATTGATGGAATCATGAGGAAGGAGCAACATTTGCAAATATTACAAAATCATGATTTGCCCTCAGGATTACGTATTGTTGGTGAACCATTCGTGTTTCAACAAGATAATGATCCCAATCACTCAGCAAGTGTATGCAAAACCTTTTTAGAAGAACAGAAATCGAAGAGTCTTCTTGAATTGATGGTATGGCCCCCGCAATCACCAGATTTATCACCTATTGAAAAATTATGGGATAATTAGATCGAAAAGCCAAAGAAATTTTACCACGGAGCACTAGAGAACTGTGGCAATATCTACAGGAAGCTTGGAAAGAAATTAGCGCTGAATACTTGAATAAATTACTGGAGAGAATGCCTAGAATCTGCCAAGCTGTTATAAGGGCAAAGGGTGGTCATATAGATGAAAATCATTTATAAATTAATTTTGTGCCTAATAAATAAAATATTAATTTTATTTAATAGTTAAATTGTTATTTTAATTAAGTACCTAATCCTTCTTAATTTAATAATACTATATGTCACAATATTTCTAAAATAATTAGGAGTAAAACAAGTGCTTCCAAACTTTTTGACGGTAGTGTATCTATACTATAATATTATAAAGCTGAAGAGTTTGTTTGTTTGTTTCGTTGAACGCTATGATCTCACGCACTACGGATTGGAATTGAAAAATCTTTTAGTGTTGGGTAGCCCATTTATCGAGGAAGGCTATAACGTCACGCTACGACCAAAAAAAGAAAAAAAGATTATGAAGAATTCGCGCGGGCAGGCGATTCAATGCGAATGGGAGGGTCGGGGGAGCAAGAAATTTAACGCGGACGAAGTCGCGGGCAGAAGCTAGTCATTGATATTTAAGACAGACCGACATTCACAAAATCTTGGCGACGTGATTAACTCTATTCTTCAGGTCCTACATTGATTTACGGTAAATAATTAGGTACTAAATGAGAAAAAAAACCAAATGCATTAGATTTAAACTACCTAATGTTAGATGTAGCGAATGTGACATCATATTGAATGGGGAAACCAGAATTTATTAATCAAAAAGTATTTCTAGGAATCACAGTAGATAAGGAATTACAATGGGGACCTCACATAACATGTTTTGCGGGGCGGCTAATGTTGCAAAGGTCCCGAGTCCTCGAGTCGTCATTTTAAAGACTCGACTCATTATGCAAGAGTAGTGTGCTCAAAAGGCTCGGAGTGTAGAGTCACGCCAAGCCCGAGTTATTTAACAGCCACTCGAGTCATAAAAAGGGCTGTTGTCCTAAAATGAACTCAAGTCTTAAAGAAAAACTCGGAGCATGAAGATGAGACTTGTAACTCATCATTCCTCTTGCTTTTGTCTCTCTGAATGTCAAAAACTACTGAACGGATTTTTATTCGGTTTTCATCAATGGATGGACTGATTCGAGAGGAAGGTTAAGGTGTATAATTAATTAAGGTTTTGTGTTGACTGGCTAAAATATGAAGATTGTTGAAGATATCGGAAAAAATAATGACGGTTGTGAGCTAAAATCAATTAAGGTTTATGAAAACTTTGGTAGATCTAGTATTATGTTCCCGTGGGATATTTACTGACATCCATGCAATCGAAGTCGCGGACAAAAACTAGTACAAGATATACCGAACTAACTCAATGCAGACTGATTTTTATGATTTACTGTTAAACAAAATTCCTTAGTCGACGCCCTTTGGCAAAGTACGCAAACATTTCACCGAGTAGTTTGCAAGAAAGTAGTTCTGAGTCGATTGAAAGTGTTGGATATGATATGGATAGAAAGGGGGTGACTATTGAGATGACGACTAATAGAGAAGTGTGGAAGAAAAGTACATGTTGCACCGACCACAAATAAATTGGGATAAGTGCAGGAGAGTGATGATGAGAGTGTTGAGTGTGGTACCTCGTATCCGCGCAGGCGCCACAGCATGTCGAGCGCCAGCTGCGCGGCGGCGGGGTCGAGATGGCCGAGCGACAGCAGCGCGCAGGCCAGCGGGCGCGCGTCGCCCAGCGCCCCGCGGCGCAGCGCGGCGCGCAGGCGGGCGGCGGCGCCGCGCGTCACCAGCGCGCGCACCGCCAGCTCGGCCGCCGCCTGCTGCACCACCATGTCGTGCCGGCACAGCGACGCGATGTACGCCGTCACCACCTGCGAGCGTGCCACACCATGTTCTCATCTCTAACATCCCTATTTATCATCATCATTTCAGCCGAAAAAGATCCACTGCTGCATGCGTAGCATGACCACCGTAGAAATGGGTTTTGTCGACGTAAGAATAGACAAAATTACAGATTGTAGAAAGATTAAAGACAGATTAAAGATTGTAGAAAGATTGGTACCGTTTTATGCTGGCGTAACATGACAGTTCTATCTCTATTCTACCAAGAATAGACAAAGTTGTTTCTATGGTGGTCATGCTACGCGTGCTGGATTTAGGCGTCCCCAAAATGGGGAGGTTTGCCAAAAATCGCCACGTTTGGCAGACGGGTTGGCGATATGATATGGTAATAAATTGCATACAGAACGCTACTGCCCATTCTCTAAAAGCTCCCTTAGTCACCGACTACGACACCCACGAAAAGAAATGGGATGGTGCTACTCTTTACGTCCGGCACCACGAACGACATCTGTATTAGATGATAATAAACATAATGCATAAACTTCAAATTAATTTTGAAAAATCTTGTCTACTATAATATCGAACAGCAGATAAATTGAAATTTATTCACACATACATTTAATCAGCTCATTTAATTCCCACTGCTGGGACTCAAGCCTCCTGTCGGTGAGAGCGAGTGGACCGTAATCTACCACACGAGCCTAATGCGGGTTGATAGATGTCACATGTGTTCGAATTTTTGGTTCTAGCACATACCAGTTTCCTCACGAGGTTTTTCTTCAGTTTTGAGAGTAGTAGCAATGAAATTATTTACACAAAGGTAAAACACGCTTGCCTGGGTTCGAACCAATCGGGGTCGATACCATTAGGCCACACTGCTGAGATGTCGCTGCTTAAATTCAAAAGGGCCACAAGTCAAAAAAATTAAAAATACTTTTTATAGTAAAAAATACTTTTTAAAGTAAAAAATCGTATCAATTCTGGCTATATTTTTATATTCGAAAAAGACACCCAGTATTTTCGCATTAGAAATGAAGCTAATCGCACAACAGCCCTTTTTGCATTTTGACACTTAAGTGACTAACTTCAGATCAAAGCCGCCATCTTCCCAGTTGCGACCCTGCACTCAGCGCGAGCGCACGTTTGTTATGTGAAAAAGGGCCACATTCCGAAAAAGACCTTAACTTGGATCGAAAATTATAGTGAAAAGTGCCACATTTCAAAATACGACCGTATTAATTTAAAAATACATGTAAGTATAACATTATCTCATAAGGAAAAGTGCCGTATTTTGTGATAATGCCCAATTTGAGTTAAAATAAAATGTGTTTTATTATTATTCTATTGAAGATAAGTGCAGTATTTGGAATGCTTCTGTTTTGCATATAAAATTATGGTGATTTTGGTAGTATTTATTTAAACAAATCGCACCTTTAATAATAAATTGAAATAATTACAAAATTACGATTATTGGAAAATGCATCGTGTTTGCAAAACTTTAAACGCTATTTTCCAACAATCGTAATTTTGTAATTATTTCAGTTTATTATTAAAGGTGCGAAATGTGCAATGTTTAAATTTAAAAATTAACACAATAATTATTACATCCATGTTGAGGTTAAGTTTTAAATGAAATATTGATGCAAGGACAAAAAGGTTTAAAATAGTAGGTATCTATATTGCTTTGTCGCGGGATCACAATATTGTTATACGCATGAACTGTGTCCATCAACAATTTAACTAATAACTATATTTCTTTATTTATAGAATGAATAACAGAGCTCGCCGGATTATGAATAATTTAAAAACAAAAAAAACCGGCCAAGTGCGAGTCGGACTCGCGCACCGAGGGTTCCGTACAAACCTGTAGGTATTCACGGTTTATGCATAAGGCTTGTGTTTATAAAATTAAATCCTATTTTTTTAATTTTTATATTTGAGTTGATTGAATGAAATGTAAATTGCGGTTTACGATTTATGACGTATAAAAAAAAAACTACTTACTAGATCTTGTTCAAACCAATTTTCGTTGGAAGTTTATATAGCAATGTACATCATATATTTTTTTAGTTTTATCATTCTCTTATTTTAGAAGTTACAGGGGGGGACACACACATTTTACCACTTTGGGAGTGTCTCTCGCGCAAACTATACAGTTTAGAAAAAAATGATATTAGAAACCTCAATATCATTTTTAAAGACCTATCCATAGATACCCCACACGTATGGGTACGATGAAAAAAATTTTTTTAAGTTTCAGTTCTATGTAAGGGGAACCCCAAAATTTATTGTTTTTTTTTTCATTTTTGTGTGAAAATCTTAATGCGGTTTACAGAATACACCTACTTACCAAGTTTCAACAACATAGCTCTTATAGTTTCGGAAAAAAATGGCTGTGACATACACGGACAGACAGACAGACAGACAGACAGACAGACAGACAGACATGACGAATCTATAAGGGTTCCGATTTTTGCCATTTGGCAACGGAACCCTAAAAACGAGGAATGTCAAACATATTCAAAACGTATTGACCCGCAATTTAGCTCAATTATCAAATTTGTTGAGCCCGATGAATTACCGCAGCCGCTGGTAATGTCTGATGTCATTCAAGTAGAACCACATACCTTGTTACATGGTGAAAAAGATAGCCGATCAATGAATGATTCTTCTGACACGAATTCATTGCCCGACAGCCAACACAACCTTGATGTCTCATTACTTGATGAAATTAGCTTATCTGATTATGAAAGGCCAGAAAAACGACCGAATTTGGTTGTTGAAGAAAGCGCCTCTGACAGTGACTTAGATAGTGATTCTTCGTCTACGAGCTCCGGCACAAACAGCATAACAGATTTTTCTTCAGATGATAGTGTACGGGATCCTGATTTCAAAGTTGATGCAATCACGGATTCGGACTCAGATGAAGACATTCAAGACTCGTGCTTTGAAATTCAGCAACTCAACGTCGAAGATCAGCTAGACAGCGTTGGATCCCAGGCTCCCAACGTTGAAATCCACAAACCAACCGACAGCCTTGAAATTCGGTCACTATCAAGCGTTGATCCAGTTCCTCCTAGTGTTGAACCTTCTAGTGTTGAATCTCCTAGTGTTGAACCTCCTAGAGTTGAACATCCTGTTGATTTACAAAGAGGGTCTCGTAAAAGAAAAGCCAATCCCGGTTTATGGAAGACGAATGTAAGTAAACTATTGCGAAACAGTGGTAAAGCTTACACATCTATGGCGAAATCAAAAAAACTAATGAATGCAAAGAAAATGGGACCTACATGTTCTGACAAGTGCAAATTAAAATGTGGTGAAATATTCTCATCTAACGAACGGTACCAGGTTTTTGAAACATATTGGAATATGGCTGATTTACAAGCTCAGAGAAGATTTATCTACAGCAATATGACCACCTTGGAACCAAAATATCGATACATTCGTGTAGGAAGTACTCGAAAAAATTTCAACCATGGGTATTATTTGCCCCGAGAAAATAAACACATCCGCGTATGCAAAGTTTTTTTTTATGAACACTCTTGCGATTTCTGATAAAATTATTAGAACCGTTGTAAAAAAAACTTCTAATCTTATGGATGATCAGCTCAAGGAATGTAGAGGAAAACATGACAACCATCACAAGTTGTGTTCTAATTTAACGGATGGTGTCAAGGCGCATATAAACTCGATTCCACGTATCGAAAGCCACTATTGCCGTGCTCAAACAAAACGGGAATACATTGAGGATGGTTATACGGTAGCAGCGCTTCATCGAGACTATGTTGAGCTATGTAAAGCTGAAGGAACACCTCATGTTTTATACCAAATTTATTACAATATCTTCATGAATGATTTTAATATTTCATTTTGGTGCCCGAAAAAAGATCAGTGCGAAGATTGCACTATAAAAATTGCCTATAAAAACGCGGAAGACAAGGCTTTGCTGCAAGAAAAGTACGATTTGCACCTTAAAGAAAAATGTCTTGTGAGATTAGAAAAAGAGAAAGACAAGGAAAATGTAGGCAAAAATTTTGTGGCCGCTGTCTACGACTTACAAGCGGTGATGCCTTGTCCACGAGGTGAAGTGTCAAGCTTCTATTACGTCTCAAAGCTGAATTTGTTAAATTTTACCATTACTGAGCTTGGCACTAAAAACACTACATGTTTTGTGTGGCATGAAGGAGAAGGAGGCCGCGGAGCAAACGAAATAGGCTCGTTCGTTTTCATGTGTTTAAAAAGCTTACATGATAAAGCAACGGAAGATTTTGACATCGTCTTTTACAGCGACAACTGTTGCGGCCAGCAGAAAAATAAATTTATGTTGGCAATGTACCAGCACGCCATAAATGAGTTTCCAAAAATTAAAAGCATAACCCATTAATTTTTAATTAAAGGGCACTCTCAAAATGAGGGGGATGCTGTTCACTCCATCATTCAGAGAAATATCAATAGTGCACTAAAATTTTCACCAATTTATGTTCCTGATCAGTACATCACTTTGATTAAAACAGCCAAAAAGAAAGGAACACCGTTTACAGTAAAGGAACTTACACATGAGAGTTTTATGAATTTAAAATCGCTGGCTATTGGCAACTACACTACCAATGAAAACGGAGACAAGGTGAAATGGGCAGATCTTAAAGTTATTTAAACTGACAAAGAGCATAAAAACATGTTTTTGTATAAAACTTCCTACGAAGACGCTAAGTTTACTCAAGTTACAACATTGAATAGAAGGCAAAATCCACCTGGAACTGGTATTCGAACTGTAAAAAATCTTTATGCCAATAAACTACAAGTTGCCGCAGCGAAAAAACACGGTATTTTAAACCTTATTGAAAAGAATGTGATCCCAAGGTATTATAAAACTTTTTATACAAATCTTTAATTTACGTTTCGTCAAATAATAATAAGTTAGTGTAATTACTAACACCAGGAATTTGCTTAGACTGATTGAAACCCATAGACTGATTTCAGTAGCGTAATAATTTGAAATGTTTGTTATAAGTTTTTTAAGCGATGTTACTGTGATTATTTAGTTTATATTAATCATAATATTATATCTCATTGTACGTCAAAGATTTACGTCGCCTTTTAATTTGTGATTTATTTTAAGAGAAGATTTAATCTAGATACGAAAATAAGCATTTTAATAATTTGTTAACATGGTGTGCTAGAGATTTATAAGCAATTTGTGTTTTGTTAACTTACATAAGTATTTTTTTTTCTTTAGAAGCTGATGTAATTTTACGTTTTGTTTTTGTATGTGATATGGTTAGGTGTCGATATTGCATAATCCAGTCAAAATGCTGGATATCTTGAGATTAGCTCTAAAAGTACATTTAAAAATGTACGTTTTTTGTTTGCTTTGTATCTTTTTATGGTTGATTTTTGATAATTTTATTACAAGGTATTGCTAAAATGCTACTATTTAGTTATAAACAGAAACTAGTATAATAAACAAAAAACATTATACGAAAAGACACAATAAAACTGATTTTCTATTTGAGTTGCGGCTTTTTATTTATAAAATTCATAAACATTTTATAAGTTTTTTATAATCAAAAGGGACTTAAGTGATGTTTTTATTTAATGGGTAAAACTTATAAGAAATATCAAATTACAGACAAATAGAGGCTTAAAATATACATCTGATGATATATAACACATAGATATACAAAGTAGATTAATAAAAAATAATAAACAAAAACCGATATCAAAACTTTTACGGGCTCTCCTGTAAAAAAGTGACTTTTTGACTTGTGGCGCTTTTGAATTTAAGCAGCGATGTATTCGTAATTCCTATACCTATCTATTCTCGAAATAATTGGTTGGAGAAGGTCAGACACTCCGAGTAAAATCATGATTGTCATCCACAGATACTTAGACGATATGAGAATAGTCGGGACTGGTATGAGAGAGCCCAACTTTGATTATATACCTGTCTAGATAGAGTAATGCAAACAAACGATGCACAAAAACTGTCCCCAGTTACGCGATTATGTGTGAGTAGCGCTCGCGTACTTATTGTAATCAAACTGTCAAAGTGTGCGTGTTTAGAGATGCCAGCACCAAATGATTAACTTACCTTTCTTCCATCATTTAATAAGATCAAAGTTAAAAAAATTAGGTTAAATAAAATAATTATTTTTGTGTTAGTGTTTTATTTAATTAATACAGTATGTCTCCAGTAATTTGCTTTTACGAAATCCGTAGGAAATTTAAAACCCAAATATTAGAAAGAACAACAATACTATTTCGTGCATGTCGTCATGGATTTCGTTTATTTTATGAACGTAATTTCTCATTTTCAGATCAAATAAATACCATCAGTTTTTAAATAATAATTTTTCCTGATTGAATTTCGGTCACGGCAGATAATCATAAGTTTTAATGATATTTGTAATATGTTTCCCATATTTTCGCCAAATCTCCCTAGTAATAAACTGGCAACACCGGCTAATCAAACTAACCTACGAAGTATCGAATTAAAAATTCATGTTTTCTTTAAAAAAATGTGGTTAAATGACAAAATTTAGCGATGAAAACTGATCTTGGTATTATTATATAGCTTTCCCACATAAATGCGACACAGTTTGACAGCACAAACCAGCGTAATTAATAATTTTTAACCGACTTCAAAAAGGAGGAGGTTATCAATTCGGATGTTTATATATTTTTTTTTTTATGTTTGTTCGGCCATAAGTCCGTCATATATGAACGGATTTGCAAAATTCTTTTTTTTTCGTGAGCACGTTACCCCTAAGTGATTCAAATGACACTGACGTCGGTGAGAAGCGAGTCTACCAAATTTAGTAGACTTTTTTTGAGCCGTTTGGTACGGCCAATGTGTCATTTAGACAGGTATATAATCAAAGGAGCCCAAGTCGTATGACTGCTAGCTCACCTGCACCAAGTACGTGTCGTCGGCGTGATGCTGCAGCACGTGGCTGCACATGTCGGGCTGCGACATGAGCACGCGGAACTTGTGCGGCGGCCGCGCGCTAAGTCGTATGGCAGCTAGCTCACCTGCACCAAGTACGTGTCGTCGGCGTGATGCTGCAGCACGTGGCTGCACATGTCGGGCTGCGACATGAGCACGCGGAACTTGTGCGGCGGCCGCGCGCTAAGTCGTATGGCAGCTAGCTCACCTGCACCAAGTACGTGTCGTCGGCGTGATGCTGCAGCACGTGGCTGCACATGTCGGGCTGCGACATGAGCACGCGGAACTTGTGCGGCGGCCGCGCGCTAAGTCGTATGGCAGCTAGCTCACCTGCACCAAGTACGTGTCGTCGGCGTGATGCTGCAGCACGTGGCTGCACATGTCGGGCTGCGACATGAGCACGCGGAACTTGTGCGGCGGCCGCGCGCTAAGTCGTATGGCAGCTAGCTCACCTGCACCAAGTACGTGTCGTCGGCGTGATGCTGCAGCACGTGGCTGCACATGTCGGGCTGCGACATGAGCACGCGGAACTTGTGCGGCGGCCGCGCGCTAAGTCGTATGGCAGCTAGCTCACCTGCACCAAGTACGTGTCGTCGGCGTGATGCTGCAGCACGTGGCTGCACATGTCGGGCTGCGACATGAGCACGCGGAACTTGTGCGGCGGCCGCGCGCTAAGTCGTATGGCAGCTAGCTCACCTGCACCAAGTACGTGTCGTCGGCGTGATGCTGCAGCACGTGGCTGCACATGTCGGGCTGCGACATGAGCACGCGGAACTTGTGCGGCGGCCGCGCGCTAAGTCGTATGGCAGCTAGCTCACCTGCACCAAGTACGTGTCGTCGGCGTGATGCTGCAGCACGTGGCTGCACATGTCGGGCTGCGACATGAGCACGCGGAACTTGTGCGGCGGCCGCGCGCTAAGTCGTATGGCAGCTAGCTCACCTGCACCAAGTACGTGTCGTCGGCGTGATGCTGCAGCACGTGGCTGCACATGTCGGGCTGCGACATGAGCACGCGGAACTTGTGCGGCGGCCGCGCGCTAAGTCGTATGGCAGCTAGCTCACCTGCACCAAGTACGTGTCGTCGGCGTGATGCTGCAGCACGTGGCTGCACATGTCGGGCTGCGACATGAGCACGCGGAACTTGTGCGGCGGCCGCGCGCTAAGTCGTATGGCAGCTAGCTCACCTGCACCAAGTACGTGTCGTCGGCGTGATGCTGCAGCACGTGGCTGCACATGTCGGGCTGCGACATGAGCACGCGGAACTTGTGCGGCGGCCGCGCGCTAAGTCGTATGGCAGCTAGCTCACCTGCACCAAGTACGTGTCGTCGGCGTGATGCTGCAGCACGTGGCTGCACATGTCGGGCTGCGACATGAGCACGCGGAACTTGTGCGGCGGCCGCGCGCTAAGTCGTATGGCAGCTAGCTCACCTGCACCAAGTACGTGTCGTCGGCGTGATGCTGCAGCACGTGGCTGCACATGTCGGGCTGCGACATGAGCACGCGGAACTTGTGCGGCGGCCGCGCGCTAAGTCGTATGGCAGCTAGCTCACCTGCACCAAGTACGTGTCGTCGGCGTGATGCTGCAGCACGTGGCTGCACATGTCGGGCTGCGACATGAGCACGCGGAACTTGTGCGGCGGCCGCGCGCTGTCCGGCGCCTGCCCCGCCGTGTTGCGCGCTACCTCCAGGTCAGCCCACTTCCTGGGGCACGAGGTGGAGAATTGAGAGGTCAACAATTTATGCATAAAAAGGAACTGTTATAAAACTAACATTTTCTTCAAAATAGCACGCTTCCAGAGGAATCTCGAGGTTTTTCAAGCTATATTCAAACATTTAGGCGTAGATAAATAGACTTTTATTTTCGCAAACTATTCCTATTACTGTATGTTTTTTCTTATTGATAATATTTTTCATTTATAATTATAGGTATATCAGCGAGGTTGCGGCAGACCACGTAGTCATGCGGTAAGCGCTGGGCACGCCACAATTGCGGCGGTAAGTCCCCTCTTTGAGGAGTGGATAGAGAGGCGCCACGGCGTCCTCACCTTCCGCCTGACGCAGGTTCTCACCGGGCATGGGTGCTTCGGTGGGTTCCTGTTCAGGATAAAGCGGGAGGATACGTCCGGGTGTTTCCATTGCGAGGATCGTCTGGAGGACACGGTGGAGCATACGGTGGAGGTGTGCCCTGCCTGGGCGGAGCACCGCCGTGTCCTCGTGGAGGCGATCGGCGGCGGCGACCTCTCGCGTCCGGCCCTGGTGCGAGCCATGGTACGGAGCGAGAGGGAATGGGAAGCCGTCACCTCCTTCTGCGAAGCAGTAATGCTCGCGAACGAGGAGGCGGGGCGCGTGAGGGAGTGGCAGTCTCTGCGCCCTCACGTCCCTAGCCGCCGCAGGAGGAGACGCCCCGGGCGTCGGGAGTCCATAGCGGACTCCCGGCCACCGTAGGCGCGAGCTTGCGGGTGGCGAGCAATGGGTAGCTCGCCGCCCGGTAAGGACCAAGCTCGGGTCGACGGCGCGCAGTGTTCCACGCGCGCCTCAAAGAGATGTCAGCAGCAGTGTAGGGGTCTACTAGGACCGATGCCTGCCGGGGTCGCGTGATTGTTCGAAAGAGATACCGTGACCCTGGCACATGGGGGCAACTGATGGAACACGGGTGGGTTTTAGTCAGTAAGAGTCTGACACGCCCTCCCGCTCCGCCCAGAGCGGGAGAAGTCATTTGATGATTTCCCATCCTGAAAAAAAAAAATAAAAAAAAAATGCGGTAAGCGCCGTATTAATAAAGACAAATATGAGCCAAATCATTATTTAAAAATTTTCAAAAAAAAAAATTTGAACCATATTTATAAATTACTACGTCAAAACTAGAAGCGTAGGGAACGTCTTTGCAAAGCATATACTAAAAAAAAAAAAAAACAATGTTCACATAGTATGAGTACGTTCCCAAGTTGTTATTATTTAATTATACAGTCGATAAACAGGGGGTAAGGTGCACTACGGTTTTAATTGCCATCTAAAAACTTTGCATTTACATAGAGGTAATGATGTATTCTGTAGCACCATTAAACATGAGGCTTCAAGAGCGGGGTTGGTGCTTGGACTAAATACTTGATCATGTTCCCCAACTGTTCAAGTATGTGTTGTGTATATTAAACCTAGTGCAAGCGATGACGTGTACATGAAATGGTTTTGTAAAGTAGAAGAATTCATAAATAGTTTAAAAGGTCTTGTGATAATATTAGGTGACTTAAATTTAAATAGTGTGTCGTTAAATATTAAGAATTATTATTGTTATTTTGTATCATATTGTAGTCTGAATGAGATGAACGCTGTGGAGAATTTGTATGGAGGTATGTTAGATGTTGTCTTGGTCCAAGAGAACATTTGTGCACGACAGACAGTCGTAACCGCTACCGAGGGAATTGTACCTCTGGATGCATATCACCCGGCACTACACATTGAAGTAAGAGTTGATGTAGGTCAAAATTCAAACTCAATTGAACCAAGCAATATAGACGGTACCAAGGATTGGAACTTCAGTAAAAGCGATTACGAACAGCTTTATTTATTACTCTCCAACGAGAATACTTGTGAAAACGTTTTGGAATCCAATGATGTACAGACAGCTACTCATAAATTCTACAACATTATTTACAATGCTTTTGATATTTGCATGCCTAAAAAACGCAGAAGGAAATCAACGGATAAACGATATCCTGTATGGTTTAATAATGATATCATCCGAGATCTAAGGCTCAAGCTAAACCATCATAAAAACTGGAAACGCACCAACTGTGATAGCGCGTATTTGTTATTTTCTAACCTAAGGGAAAGATTAAAGATCACTATTGCAAATGCTTATTCGTCGTACATGAGACATATAGAGAATAAAATTAAAGCTACTCCCCGTGAATTCTGGTCACACATTTCCAGCCTAAGATCCAAAGGTGGTTTTGAGCCTAACATTACATACAGAGGTATAACTTTTTCAGGAGCCAAAGCAGCAGATGCGTTTGCTGAGTTTTTCTCTAATGTATTTTTGCCTGAAGCCCCGTTGCTTAATGCTGACCATATTAGTGCAAATGACCCTACCACTGACAGCAATTACATTAACATACCTCCCTTGTGTCCTACAGACATTGTCAAAGGCATAAATAAACTAAAACCTAACAGTTCCATTGGCCCTGATAACATTCCCCCCTTTATTATTAAGTGCTCAAAAATTTTCAGTGATCCTCTTTGTCACATTTTCAATTTAGCCTTGCAGACTGGTTCATATCCCTCTCAGTGGAAAGTTTCTAGAGTAATTCCTATTCCTAAAACCCATAATAAAAGTTCTGTTGAAGATTACCGCCCTATCGCAATTTTATCTTCCCCGGCGAAGGTCTTTGAGAACATCCTCCATAATGCCATACACGAGCAAGTGAACAAATATTTATGTAATGAGCAGCACGGTTTTAGAAGCAAGAGGTCAGTTGACACGAATCTCCTGACACTTGTCGAATATATCTCCTCCAGCTTGGACCGCGGGCGTCAGGTGGACGTACTTTATTTTGACTTCCGGAAGGCGTTTGATAGGGTTAACAACGACATGCTGCTGATCAAACTTAGTAAAATGGGTTTCGCACCATCTCTCCTCCGTTTCTTTGCAGACTACCTACGTGATCGTCAGCAATTCGTTAGGCTCGGTATGTACGAATCAAGCACCTACCACACGCGCTCCGGAGTAAGTCAGGGCTCAATTTTGGGACCTTTATTATTTTTAATCATGGTTAATGATCTTCCCCAAGTTCTCCGTCATGCAAGGTGTCTATTGTATGCTGATGACTTGAAACTGTACCTCGAAATAAACTCCGAGCGTGACTGTTCAGCACTGCAGCAAGACATAGATACGATATACAAGTGGAGCTTAGACAATAAGATGGAATTTAATCCTTCAAAATGCTGTGCAATGACATTCGGTCGAAAACGGCACCCAATTAATTATGAATACTATTTAAACAACAATACCATAATGAAAACAACAACCATGAAAGATCTGGGAGTCACATTCGACGGAAAGCTCACCTTCCACGACCACATTGTCACGGTAGCTAAGGAGTCCTTCCAAAGGTTGGGTTTTGTGCTGCGTAATTGCCGCGATTTTCGCTCCGCACATGCCATCAAATTATTATTTAATGCACTCGTACGTAGCAAACTGGAGTCTAGCTCCTGCGTATGGAACCCGCACGAAAGTACCTATGCTCTTTTATTAGAGAAGGTACAAAAAGCATTCCTTCGGTTTCTTTACAAGCGTAAACATGGCTATTATCCTTACCTCTATCCGACTAAATTTCTACTGGGATGCCTTGGATATAACTCGTTAGAGGTAAGGCGATCTAAAGACCAGCTCATCATAGCCTGTAAGACGCTCCATGGCACTATTGACGCGCCTGATCTGCATGCTGTGCTGGCTCGTTTTTTTGTCCCAGACAATTACTGCCGTGGCAGAAAGCACAGGCTATTTGCTGTGCCTCCATGTCGCACCGTTGCGCGTGCTAAGTCCCCAGTACCACGTACTCTGGCTGCGCTTAATGATCTCTTGGACACTAATCCAACAAACGATCTGTTTGCGGACGAATGGACGAAGATTTTATCGGCATGTCAGAAGTACTGCGAGAGGGATGTATGAAAATGGTGTTAACGTTATCTTTATATTTGTGTACGTGTTACCTACAGTGTCTTTAATTTCTGTAATTGGTTGTAAACCGTTTTAATTAAAGAAATAAATAAATAAATAAATAACTGACCTGTACACACTGTTGATCTCGTCGAAGACCTGTGCCAGCTGCACGAGGTAGGTCCCCGCCTCGCTCACCAGCTGGTTCACGATCCTGTATATCGTGTCCTTGCCGTTCGTTCGGCGCAGTAGTACTGCTACTATCTTTGCTATCTCGTCTTTTGGAACCTGAGGATGATACAATAACTTGAATTTATTAAGATGGTTGATATATTTGAACAGATTGTGTGTTGCTGTTTACCCACGTGTTGGGTATAAATATCGAGATAAAATTAAGCAAAAACAAGTGCATCATTTGTCCAATAACATGTAAAAGTTTACATTACCGAGTGCGCCAGTCCTGCGGGAATGAGTTTGACGCGCCACAGACAGCCGAGCCGCGCGTCTATGATGTAGTCCGGCTGGAACACCACCCACGTGTCGGAATCTATGTGTACTATACTGTCAAGGAATCCATCTCAACAGTGTTATTGGCCCCATTTCTTTGTGCACCAGTTAGTTTCAATATTTCGCGTTTTCGTTAAAAGGGTCATATAAAATGAATTACTAGAAACAATTGACGTTTAATTATGACAGGGACGAATAACACGGACCTAGCATTCCAAAAATGAAGCAAGAAAGGTGGTGTCCAATGTGAGATTGACTTCTATCACCCATGATCGTTTGGCTGTCTGACTGGACAGACTTCCAGACCAGGACCGTTGAAATGTATGTAGTTTTTCCTCTGATCTCATATGGTCCTTACATCTGACCAAGATAACGTCTGGACTAGAAGAGACTGTGACCTCTAAGATTGTCTGGGTGTTGCTTCTCTGAGTAGTCGGTCAGGAAACACAAACCTCATCTGGTTTTAAAATATTATTGTTAAAGTGTTTTTAACAATCACTTTACCGACATAAAACTTCATTTATTTATTGTTCAATAGGTGTATTATATTGCTCAATAATGTTGTTTGAGTGCGTCATCAGGGCTTCGGGTGTGTGGCTGATGGTTGCGTAAGGATACACATGGGTCTGCCGGGGTTGCGAGATTGTTCGAAAGAGATACCGTGACCCTGGCGCATGAGCAACTGAAGGAACACGGATGAGTTTTAGTCAGTAAAAGTCTGACACGCCGCTCCGCCCAGAGCGGGAGACGTCATTTGAGGATTTCCAGCCAAAAAAAGGATACACATGGGACAGTGCAGGTCGGCGAGGCCGGCGGGCTGCATGGCCACGCCGGGCACGGCCGGGATGTGGATCACCACGCCGCTCTCCGGACGGGACTGTTCCATGATGTCGAACAGCTGGGACGTTCGCGTGGCCTGGAATGGGAGGGCACTTTTGTAATAGTGGCTTGATTAACACAGTAGACTAAAAAAAATAAAAAGTTTTTGATTTTTGTTAGAAAAAGGTGAAATAAATACAGGGTCAATGTTTGAAAATTAATTTTATAGTTTTCTCATACGCATAATTTTCATACAAACGATAAACGCTATTTACAAATCCAAAACCTGAAAATGTTGTCATTTATCAAATAGACGAACGCGATTCCCACAGCTGTTTTCAGATATGTGGTATCATTTTCGATACGTAAGCTAGTCGATTGCTTGTGAATAGCTATGCCTATATTTAACAATTGTTACTTCAACTTAGCTATATGTGTAGGCATTACCTAGGCTGTTCCAACAGTTCGCCTACTCTGCCAAACAATATCTCCGAAGAGCAACGAAGTTTCCAAACTGTGCGTCGGACGGCTCAACGCGCCGCCTCCTCCCGCGCTCCCGATGCGCCCCTCAGTCGCCCACGGCAGTCCGCGCTAATCCACGTATCGAACATTATCGATTCGCGCCGCGTATCAGTGTTTAACTTTAAATGACTTCTATTGTGTTATTAATAAACTATTAATCGTTAGAGCTTGTGTTTATTTGAAGAGTTCCAAAATCACCAATACACACAAAACTCTACATATGCATCAATGTATATATTTGTTTATGTAACATTTTGCATCGTTGTGTATGTAAGCGGGCACGCCCTTTATTCCTGGAGGCTCTTATTTAGGTTTTTAAGTTCTATTTACAATTTTATTATTTCAGCTTTGTTTTGTTCGTATATTGGCGTGTGCTAGCTGACATATGGCGAATAATTTGATGTATTTTTTGTTTTATAATATTAATTACTTACATAATACTGTATCGAATCAAGTTCTTCTAACTAAACAGACAGCCGTGCTGCTGGGGAGTTTGTTCCGCCACTTCTTCTTCCTAGCTAAAGCACTAGGAAGTGTCGAAGGGCGGGCGTTTTGGGGGGACTGTCTTATGTAACTTTGTCGTTCAAAAAGTGCTGACTCTCAGCCTAGTTCGAATAAATGACTTTTGATTTTGCCATATGACTGATGATTATTTCTTGCCCGCCATTCACCATAGGAAATGACCAATGGGAATTGTGCACCTATCTTCTGACATTTTATAAGCAGGTCTATGTGATTTAAAAAAAAAAAAACAATTTGACTGTGAAACAACATAAATCAGTTTCGTCTCATGCATGGCTTACCTGATGATGCACCACAACCAGATCATCGACCACGTTGACCGCGAACCTGCCGACCAGGCCGGTCTTCAGCACGTGCGTGTAGTGGAAGCCGGACGGACCCGTGATCGGCATCAGCCACACCTGGAGACATTTTCCGGTTTCATATTATTTAGTTATACTCTTACAGGAACAAAATGAACCAGTCAAATATTATCATGCACTAGCTTCTGCCCGCGACTTCGTCCGCGTCAAATTTCTTGCTCCCGCGCATCAACCCGCCGGCCCGTACGTAGTGTTGAGCAATCAGGTTGTTATATCTCGTAAGATATTCATTACTTAATCTCAAATAATGTAAGGGCAACTTTGTTCAAAATTAAATACTTGTGATGTATCCATGTTTATGAAAACACCTTCGCAAATAATGCATTTTTTATAACGAATTTGAAAAAAAAAAACATAGTTTGCCAACATTAAACGATGGACATAATTATGCTGTCGCGGACTTTTTTTTTTGAACTTTTTAAGAGGAACAATTCCGGGTTACATCATTGTTGCGTTACTTTAACCGTTTACGCAACGCACATTCTCAAAAGGAATAAATTTTCTCCGTTTTTGCAACATTTTTCATTGATGCTCCGCTCTTTTTGTTATTGTAGCGTGATGGTATATAACCTATAGCCTTTCTCGATAAATGGGCTACTCAATACATAAATATTTTTTCAATTCGAATCAGAAGTTCCTGAGATCAGCGCGTTCAACGAAACAATCTCTTTAGCTTTATAATATTAAGTATAGATTTAGCATTTTATAATTCTAAACCCTCATAACAAAGATTTTTTTGTTCCAAATAGGATTTTGACTGCAGAATCATACTAGTCTCTCAGTCATACCAGTCTAACTTTAGTAAGTTAGAGTAGAGTCTAGAATCACATTTGCCGGTGGCTTCGCCCGCGACTATGTCGGGCTACCGGACTACCAGGACACAAAGGAATTTAAAAGTATCACTAGCTTTTGCCCGCGGCTTCGCCCGCGTGGATGTCAGAAATTAACGCAGGTATTTTCCTAAAATAAAAGAATTTTTCTAAAATAAAAGTAGCCTAAGTTACTCCTTATTAAATCAGCTACCTGCCAATAAAAGTTCCGTCAAAATCGGTCCAGCCATTTCAGAGATTAGCCGGAACAGACAGGCAGACAGACAGTAGACAGACAGACAAAAATTGTAAAAAATGTTGTTTTGGTATATGTACCGTGTATACAACCATGTACAGTCAACGGCCAGAAGTCCACTTACACCGCAATGACCATTATCGCCTGCGCTATACGAGCTGCGGCGCCTATACACACATACGCATATTTATCTGTGTGAGTAATGTTCCAACGCTAACAAATTAACATGTCGTGTAGCATCGCGCTACGAGTAGTTATAGATGTTGTCAATGCTAGACAAGGATGACAATATCAGTAACTTGTTTTTCTTATCGCAGTCTGATTATTTTTTTCATAGTAATGCAAAATTTCAAATAGTGAATATAAGTTAACATTAGCTAGATCGGTAACGAGGCTGCACTCGCTAATGTGATCCGGATAGATGTGAGTTCGAATCCCTAGTTATTATGGCCTATTATTTTTTGTGTGTTTTAGTAATTTATTTTAGTAAATTACTTTGAACAAATAGATATTACATTATAGGTAATTTATGATTATAATATGATAATAAATGAAACAAATTTTGATATGGTAACATTGTAATATTTTTTATACAAAAGAAATCCTTTACACTTAGTTATGTTATTATTATAGTATTGAATGTTAAAAAACACATTTTAGGTTACATAATAGCTTAATTATTCATTTTCTCAATGAAAAGAGGATTGAAACTTAACCTCAATCTTACAATAATATAAATACTAATTTGTTAAAGTTACAGCCACTATGTCCCCTGACACAAAATTACCCTACTTGTCCTAATTTTTAATATTTCGTGTGACCTCCGTTAGCCTCGATACAGCTAATGAGACGTCGACGCATAGACGCCACAATATTTGCACAGATATTTGTGCCGCGCAAACTATCCCATAACTGCATGCAATGGGATTTGAGTAGCTCAGGGCATCTTTCGTCCCGAGCTTCCCATCTTTGCACCATTAAACCCCATATATTTTCTATGGGGTTTAAGTCAGGGGACCAAGCTGGCCAAGGAATAACTTTAATTTCCGGATGATTGCTAAACCATTCGCGAACAATGCTGGCACGGTGAATAGGACAATTGTCTTGAACAAAACTTATCTCGTTTAAGTCTTCTGCGGGGTAGACATTACGCACAGTAGGCAACATTATATCGTTCAACACTTCCACATAGTTGACACTGTTGGCTCGCGTCGATATATAACTTAATTCACCGGGCCCTTGAGCACTTATCCACCCCCACATATTCACACTGATTCTGCCTGACTCCGTATTTGGTCTGACATTGCCTTCAAACCAACGCGTGTTATTTTTACGCCACAAATGCAGCCTTCCTTTTTGGCACGATTTAAAAGATTTTTCGTCGGTGAATATTGTCGTCTCCCAATCAAAGTCCAAATATTCCCGGGCAAAACTTAACCTCGCCTCTTTATGCCGTTGCGTTAAAAACGGTTTTTTAGCTGGCGTTCGGTGATGAAGACCTTCGGCATGGAGTATGCGGCGAACGGTGCGTACTGATGTGCCGAACTCATCGGCAAAACGCCTTGTTGGGATGAAACCATTCGTCTCATATTCAGCTACCATATAACGTCGCTGAGGCTGGCTAATAAGAGGTGGTCTTCCGCTCCTCTCACGACTCTTCAGGCTACCTTCTTCCTCAAATCTCTTCACCCAACGACTAACAGTCTCTTTCTAAAAAAAAAAAAAACAATATTACACACTTGCAACAAGCGATTTATCTACCATTATATTTTGAAAGTATCATCACATAAAATTAAAAAAAAAAACTTACACATAAGCCGGTTTCATTCGATATTTGAGATATATTAAGCCATTCGAATATAGGGTCACAATATTTGCCTTGGCTTCAATACTAATATTAGCCTGCATATTGAATTCAGAAGAATACTAAAATGGCAACAACAATATAACACAAACGCTCGTAACTATGTTCACCAACCAACAACAGCGAATAGTGGAATAATTTATGTAAACTAGTAAAGTAGTTAAAATATGAGGGTAGATTTACAAAGTGAAATTATCACTTTGTTTCAAATCTACCCTCATATTTTAATAACGACGCTAAGATTGAAAATAATTGTAAAACGAAAGAATCCTCGTTTAGCTGTGGAATATTTAACATATTTGTTAGCAACTCAGCATTCTTATTTCACATGTAATACTTAAAAAATATTTTTCATGTTTGATGTGAGACTCGAACCTGAAGGTTCGCCATGCGAGGCACAGTGCTAACCACTTTAGCCACCGTGACGCTTACTCAACTAATTGAAATTTGTAATAACAATCATAAGCGGGCAACAAGTTGCCAATGTGTAGTGTTGTCAAACGTTCTTAAAGAAGAAGGTCATAAGTATCAACTGATATGCCTATGCCATAGTTTTGTTAGATTGTAAGTCGACTTTTGGCTGTTATAGTACACTTAGTAAAAAGCGGTTATTTTAATATTAAAAACCGACTCTCCAATTTTATTTATTTGTATAGAGTATAGATATACCGTTAGGTACGGGGTTGAGAAACAAACATCCAATCATACAAATGTTCAAATTTATAATAATTAGGAGTACCTAAGTACGTTTATAATTCATATTACTTCTTAAGTACTACTTCTCTATTCTTTATCAGAGTATCATGTGTGTTTGCTGTACTTAATAAAAATAATAGTATTCAAAGTAAGAAGACTGCGACATAGAGCTGGATTGAATTAAATATGTCTACACAGACAATTATTTACCAGACACGAAATCGAACATACTTATAGGAATGGTACTTTGGCCAGTGTCTTCACCCGTAAAGCTGTCGGAAAATATCACCCAGGAACCTACTACCGGGATAAAGTATCCTATATGATAAGTATTCAGGATAACCAAAAATCCAAATCCATTCAAAAATCTAAACATCTAAGCCTTATTTCGCGGTCTCTTACTTGGAATAATATAATGGATAGGTTTATTTTGAGTACTTCGAACACACATGATATTCGCATTTACTATGAAGCCAAAGTAATATGAATTACAATCCTACTAATCCTGCACTAACCTACCGCTACCAACCGGGACGGACGGACGGCCCGCTAGCCGCTCTGCGTCTATTTTATATAATCTCTGATATATTCTTGCAAAGTGCAATTTTGATTGACATGAAATGTACAACGTATTTTTTGTATTTAATTGGATAAAGAACGATACGTTATTGTTTAAAATAGCTTGGTTAATGACCCAGATTTTTTTTTGTATATAACAGATAAAAGTGGTTTTTCTAGGGTATCCTTAGGAAATAAACATAGACTATCATGGATTTTTTCATCGATATTTTTAAAATATATAATTCCGTGGTACATTAATTTTATCTATCTCGTAAGGTTAAGCCAGCGTTTGCGATTTAAGCGCACAAAAAATATGTTTGTTACGACATCACATTAGAAATGTTTGAATTTCTCAGCTTTTCTCTACTATAATCTGTTTTATTCATAAACGCCTCTTAAATTTTAACCAATTGCTAAGCAACTGATTAGTGAAATTCTTATTCATAAACTCTATTTAGCGCTAAGTAGTCGCTAACCATTTGATTAAAAGCTGTCAAAGTTAAACACCACTGGTAGCTTGCTAAGAGGATGCTAAGAGGCAAGATGGCGGATTTTATTTGAATCAGCTGATCGGTTCAATAGGATTATTGTGTGCTTCAAGGTTATTTTGTCCCTAATATCTAATTATGCCTTAGTAAATATTGATTTCAACAATATTTACGGGATTTCGGAATAGTACAGGAGAATTAAATAATTTTGAAACGCTACGCGCCGATGGGAAATAGACGGAGGAAGACCTACAAGGCTTGTTTACATCTGCTATGAGAATAAGTCCATATTAGGTACATATTCTTCATGCGAAGTAAACGTGATAAAGGATTTTTAGGGAAAGCTCAAACAGGAGGAGGCTCAGTAGGTTTTAGGCCCCTCACATTCTTTGACGCCAGTTCTAAGGCACAGAACTGAAGAAGAAAAAGCCATGTTGTGGCAGTCTTGCTCAAATAACAAGAGACATTTCATAAGCAACAATTCTATCTATCTAATCTAACTAGCCTATATTGTCCCACTGCAGGGCAAAGGCCTCACTCTCCCTTTTCCAAACATTTCTGTCTTTTGCTAGTGTTAGCCAGCGCATGAGATGGACAAGATCTATCAATGAGAATGTCATGCGCTCATACTATGGGGCTACAGAGGGGGGGAAACAATCTGACCGCGTACTGTGTTCGGATGCTCTCTGTTTTTCAGGTGCTTGAGCCAACCGTCAAAGTTTCAACCCAACGACTATCGGATCAGGTGCGGGTCATCCAGCGTAATCATATGTTGGATGACACTGCACTTGATCGCCTATGAAATTAAATACAGAGTAGCCATGTTAGTTAGCCAAGCAACAATTACGTTTATTTTAATAAAGCTACATTTTTGTTATAAATTCATATTTTTGATTTCCAATTATTCTTCCTCCGTAACATATGTATAGGTGCTATTCTTTTCTCATGCCACTCTCATTCCTCATCTTATTCACGTAGCATGATCTGCGCCCTCGCCGTCTTTCCGAGGTTATATAGTATTTATTGGTGCTTCGTCAAACTTTCAACTGTAAACAAGTTTTTTTAATTTGATTAAATACACAGAAACCCCAGTGCATAAGCAATAGGAAGTAATATAGAATAGACACAAGTACCTATGTTTTTAAAAGAGTATATTCATGTAAACAAGCTTATGGGACATGCAAATACATAGCTATAATTGTATTATCGGCTACGGCTTTTTAATATTAATTTGGTCAGTTTAAGGTTAGCGGATATAAAATCAGAAATAAATACCTGTATCTTCCAGCCTTTCGAGCTAATTACATTGTAGTTTACCATCGGAAAAACAATGAAATAATTAAGATATAAACGTATTAAATTATTTTATTTAAATTGAAATATCCGATGACATTGTTGACTTTGGTCTGTCAAAATCACCACAGATACAAATACCGTGGTTCTGACAACTTTATACTTTTAATTCAGTTTTTTAGTCAACTATATTGATTATAATCTGTGCTGCACGCATAATTTCCCCTCTATTTCGTGTCGTAACTAATCATCTGCTAACTAGCGTTTATGAATAAAGAAAAGTTAATCATTACTTAAGAGCTAACCATTTGCTTAACTAAACAGTGGCTAATCAGTGATTAGCGAGATTTTTATGAATAAGGCTGAATATGTATGTAAACTACTTTTAAATCTTCCTCTAAATCACTTTGCCTATTGATGAAAAACGCATTAAAATCCGTTGCGCAGTTTAAAAGATCTAATTCTAAGCGTACAGACGCAGCAAGCGACTTTAACCTCTAAGTCCCTGAGATACCACATTCATTTGGTATAGACACAATGGTTTTTAATTGTGTCTGTAATTACGGTATTCAACGGGTTAATATTATGCAAAGGTTATCTAGAATAAAAAAAAAGCGCCATCCAGTGGATGTCTACGCGACCTAGATGTCAAACGATACGATTAATTAAATTACACCACCACCGATTAGGGATTCTTGGAATTAACCAATGAATACGCACATACTACACACGGCTATAGCCAACCCAGCCAGCCTTGACCTATAGGTCAAGCTATATTATTTCCAGTTTTAGCTGACCTCACATTGTATAGGCTTTACGTACAATCAGATGTCAGTTTATACTGAAAATGTATAGCTTGACCTGTAGCCGTGCGTACTACAAAAAAATAATAATTCAAATATTGATATCTTTTAAGTTGGACCAAATTACAAATAATTAAGAACTTTGGTAACAATCTGTTATGTAGTTTTGGAGTTTATTGGCAACATACATCGTGACACAAGACTTTTATATATATAAGATATGTAACAAACACATAACCAGGCTATAAAATGTCTGTGTGCCAAATTTCACCCAAATCCGTGCAGCCGTTTTTGCGTGATTGAGTAACAAACATCTAAACTTTCACTTTTATAATATTAGAAAGATTCATGGTAACAGATTGCGCACTACAACTTTTTATTTCCGGCCTTTAATCCACAAACGTCTTGAATAGATTATCTAATCTTTATGATATTTTCTGGAGTACCCATTGCATTTCGTAGTAAATTGTAGCTGCATTTCATGACCTGACAAGGTGGCAAGGTGAGCAATTGAACTGCTTAAGCAATAAACGAGTTTTGTTAAAACATGCATCGTCAACAAGTGTAAGAAAAGATCAGAAAGTATGATACACAAACATGTTATAAGTATAGCACATAATTTGTTTACCTCAGTGGGTCCAGGAGCTGTGACCGTGGCTGAGTGTGCGTGTCTGAAGATGGCGCACCACGTCGCGTCACACAGGCGCAGGATAAACACGTCGCGTTCCACCACCGGCCTTGTAGCGTCCACTGAAACATGGACACTTTTACATTAGAAGGTATGCCTCGATTGATAGCCAATGCTGTGATATTGCTTTTTAAGTTATAATATCTGGATGACCGAGCTTTGCTCGGTATTTTTTGGTAAATTGTGTTTAAAATAATAAGTTTATGTTCAAGTTGATTATAGATAAAGTTGGCCATTGAAAACACGAATAAAACGACATTTTATAAAAATGAATCTTAACTAGATAGATTTATCGCCCCCGAAACCCCCTCTATACTAAATTTCATGAAAATCGTTGGAGCCGTTTCCGAGATTCAGATTATATATATATATAAGAATTGCTCTTTTAAAGATATAAGATATAATACTGTAGCAGACAATAATGTTATACCTGAGTAAAAAGAGGTAGACAGGTTACCTGCCCCACATTTAATCTCCAAAATTTTTTTTTCACATTATTATTTATAACTATCTATACTCATATTATAAAGCTGAAGAGTTTGTTTGTTTGTTTGGTTGAACGCGGTAACGCGGTAATCTCAGGAACTACTGGTCCTAATTGAAAAATTCTTTTTGTATCGGGTAGCCTATTTATCGAGGAAGGCTATAGGCTAAATAACATCACGCTACGACCAGTAGGAGCGGAGCAGCAGTGATAAATGTTGCAAAAACGGGGAAAACCGCACGGGCAGGCGATTCGATGCGACGGGAAGGATCGGGGAACACGAAATTTAACGCGAAGTCGCGGGCAGAAGCGAGTAAAATAGGTATATGAAAGTTGACACGGTATCTCGTAATTATCAGGAGCGAGAAAAAAAAGCAGTTTGTAAATGACTGCTATTTAAGTTTTAACCATTTTTGAGATTTGTAATGAGAATGAAAATAGACCAACACCAATGTAAATCCTCCTAGCTTAACTAATGCGGGCGTGTGGGTGAAGCCTTCTAGTTCCACCTCCAGTTGCTACCGATGATGATTACTGGCCAGGTTTTTTGTCTAGTAATTCTAGGTGTAGTTTTTTAATTTTAAAAGAATTTTATTTACTTGTTTTCCTTGTCCTTTACAGTTAAAAACATTTCTTACCATCCAATTTCTGAAGTTTGGTGATGGTGGAGTTGTTAAGTGAGAATGGCTGCAGCAGCACTCCATTGTTGCCGGCCAGCAGCACGATGTTACTCTGAGAGCACCAAGAGAACCATGCACAGCTGGAAACAAGAACAACTATTTATACTGCAGTGTTATAAAACAGTTGCTGTCTATATTTTGGACTAGACACAGTAGGTATTGGTCATTTTAGGTGCACAAACTGGAATAGTCATATTGGCCTTATACGGTAAAGATAGCATAATTAACTATTCTTGTATTTCGATATAATAGCAACAATTTTCAAGAGCATCCTCAAAAACGGGAACCGATAACTTTTCCGAATTCTTTTTGTTCGAATTTCATTTCACCGAAAGCTATTGACCGAAGTCTTTTTTGCTATATGCATTATTTGGCATATTTTTAGATCATCGAAGTATCATGTGTCATAGGTATTATTTTACCGAACTATGTTTCGCCGATTTACGAAATAACTTTTTGCTTTTGGCCGAAGCCTCTTTTGAACTTTTTCATTTGCCAAATGATTTATTTGCCATATTTTTACCACAATGAAACAACATTTTAGGGAATATTATTTGGTCACAAATATACAGCCGGTTTCGTGATAGCGTTTTTAATATGAAATTAAAATATACGTAGCATCATAAAAAGTCAATATATTCAAAATACTACAAAATTTAGGGAGAAACAAATCGCTGTAAAACCGACTTTACGTAGTCTTGTCTGCCCTACCCCTAGAGTGTAATTTAAAACCGCGTAGGCGCGGAGGGGTAGGGCGGCCCGCGAGCTGAGGAGCAGGTGGTTTGAAGGCCCGTCGCCGCGGCGACGCCGGCCAGCAAGCCGAAGCTGCGATGGTGAGCGTTAAAATCATCTGCGACGATAGGCTCGCGTGGGGCCACCCAAACCCCGCAGCGCCGGAGCCGTGACAGAAACAATGCTTGCTGCATATTGCATGTCTGATTGCATGTTGCATGCTAGTTCGCACGCTGCATGCTTGCTCGCATGCTGCATGCTTGCTTGCATGCTGCATTCCTGCTTGTAGGCTGCATGCCTGCTTGCACGCTGCTGGCCTGCTTGCATGCTGCGTGCCTGTTTGCATGCTGCATGCTTGAAGCAATCATGCTTGATTGCATGTTCCTTACTGGGACCCTTTAAAAATACTTTTGTTCATAATCAGTTGTTTTATTTAGTGCCATTACATTTAAATAATTTTCTTTTATTTAAATAAAAAAGTAGGTTAATCTGAAAAATGGTATAATGAATGTTCGGAAACATAATACTTTGAAAAAATCTTATTTCTGCTAAGTGTAACTTCGGTAAAAACTTTTTCGACCAAATAAAACTTCGGAGTAACGAAAAAAGTCGAATTGATAATAGGTCAACTGATACAGTGGCAGACCTGACTTCGATGAAGTAAAAGAAAACGAAACGTTCATAGTTGAAAAGTTTTAGGTGAAATGAAATTCGGTCAAATATTTTTCGAACTTATGATAGGTAACCCTCAAAAAAAAAAAAATTAACCGCCGAAAAACTGAAAAGCATAAAATAATAAACCTTAAAATTATGAGTCGGCGCTTTGAGTGATCCTTGTTCATTGATTTTTCAGCGCCGACTCAAAATTTTAAGGTTTATTATTTTATGCTTTTCAGTTTTTCGGCGGTTTAATTTTTTTGTTAAAAAGTTTTTATTTTATATTTTTTTCGTGGCTTTAATTTACTAATAATACTTGGCAAGGTATACCCTATCCAACACAAAAAGAATTATCAAAATCGGACTACTCTGTATAAAGTTATGCGTGTTTATACATTACAATCAGTGAGTGAACAATCAATCATCCCCTGTTTTCCGACCCTTAGGGTTCGATTTTGTTTTCCAAATTTATATGGGACCACCTTGGGAGTATACCCTTTCCAATAGAAGAAGAATTGTCACAATCGGACCACTATGTAAAAAGTTATGCGTGGTCATACATAAAAAAAAAAAAAAAAAATAAAAAAAAAAAATATACGCGTCGAATTGATAACCTCCTCCGTTTTTTTTCGTCGGTTGAAAACACTACAAAGTGAAAAATAACTTTAATTTCGGAAGTCGGTGTCTTAAGATCTGTATTTGAGTTTTTTGAAACCGACTTTCGTAATTAAATTTTCACTTTATAGTGTTTTTGAGGAAGTCTGTTTCTTTTTTGTAAAAAAGTTTTTATTATTTTTAATTTTTTAGTTATGGTATCTACCCCGCGCTAATTCCTATACCACTACTCGCAAGGTTACTTTTCTATTGCTGTAAATTGTTGGGGAATTTCCTCGACTATGGTATGGTCTATATCATCAGACCTGTAATGGTACTTATAAGCCTTATGAGGGCTTTCTCACCAATAGAAATGAATTAAGTTCAAACACCAGATAATTGCTGCAGATCCCTCGACTGTGTTTCGGCTCCATCATGAGATCAACTCCGGACCTTAATTAAATAGTAGTGCTCTAAGATAATGAAAACAATAGTAAAAGCACTAGTCGCCACTACGATTTTCGAATGCTCCCATCGACTTTTCTGGGATGCCATCATCAGATCCTGGTTTCCTTATCATGGGATCACCCTTGGGATATCTCCTTTCCAACAAAAAAAAAAAGAATCATCAAAATCGCTTCATAAACAACAAGTTATCCACGAACACACATAAAAAAAATATGGTTGAATTGAGATCCCTCCTCGTTTTTTTGAAGTCGGTTAAAAATAACAATGAGTTAGTAATAAAGAAAAATTTTGAAATTCTTTCGATCTGACCAAGATTCTGTCTGGACTTTAGAAGACAGTGTGACTTGTGACCAGTGAGTTTGATTTTTCCATTTTTCTCAGCATAGTTTGATAGGAAACATCAACCATATTCAGCTTTTAAGAGGCCTCTCACAAAATTAGAATGCTCGAGTTTAGGTAAAAGACGGCAATCTTATGTATGTGTGCGTAGCTATCCACACATGCACAATACAAACAGTGTAACGCGAGTGTCGAGCCGGTCTAAACAATCTTGAGCCGTTAGAATTATAATGCGGTATTTAGAGATTTATGAAAATACTTACTTTTATTTAGTCAGTCTAATAAAGATTTCCAGACTAATAAAAAATTACAAATATATGTTATGTAAAGTATACTGAAGGGGTCTACTAGGACCTATGCCTGCCGGGGTCGCGTGATTGTTCGAAAGAGATACCGTGACCCTGGCACATGGGCAACTGATGGAACACGGGTGGGTTTTAGTCAGTAAAAGTCTGACACGCCCTCCCGCTCCGCCCAGAGCGGGAGAAGTCATTTGATGATTTCCCATCCTGCAAAAAAAAAAAAAAAAAAAAAAGTATACAATAAAAATAAAAAATTCAAACAATTACATATTGGTGCCGATTCTGTTGTACACCGAACTAAACTATCTCTAAAATTCCTTACTTTTAGCTATGAGAATTGTTACGCTATTCTGCAAGAAATAATCTCTAAATGTAAAAAATATTTTGACACGACTAAAATCAAATTTGACAATCGCGACTCAACGTGGTATTTTTTTTTCTTTTGGCTTCGCAACTTGGTACTTGTGTGCGTTACGCAATGAACTTGTTGAGAGACGACGGCGCGCGCAAGGGGGCAGCCTGGACGTGTTTTATATGGAACTAGCTTTTGCCAGCGACTTCGTAGCGTAACGTAGCGTAAGCGAGCGCTAAGAAAGGAAGTAGAATTGCACGGACGAAATCACGGCCAAAAGCTAGTAAACTACAAAACTTCTTTATAAACCACATTTTTTGCTAATCTATTAAGTACTGTATGCCAAAATTATCAGACTACTGGGCGAGCTTACGCGAGAGCAAGCCACATAGAATTGCCCGTGTGAAAAACAGTTTTCTCTCAAGTCCATACCCACAAATTTTAATGTCTGCCCTTGTGATTCTGGTCATTGCAAAGCACTTTGAGGGGAAACTGTATTCGTTTGAATTCAAAGGGAAGATCATTCAGGATCAATACAAAATAGGTTAGTATTTCTCACCTTAGTATTTCTTTTGGTTTTGCCATATAATTCATTTGAAAAAAAAAATTGGTTTGGTTGTTTATATTCATTGTTTTTTAATTTTTAAATTATATTATTTTTGTTCAGGAGTAATTTTGTGCAATTTTTTGTATAAATCTTCTTGTCTATTTTGTTTTATGTTTTTTGTGCAATTTTTGTGAAATAGTTGTTGTTTTCGTAATCAGCGACCCAATAAATCATAAAAACGATACCCATGTTGATTTTCAGAATTTGTCACCCCTTTTCTACCTTTTAGGGGTTGAATTCTGAAAGAGTCTGACACACGTGTTTACTCATTTATTTATAGGAAGTTTCGAATAAAATAGTTTAACTGATCTTGTTTCCCCATACAAACTTTCAAACCCCTTTTTCACCCCCTTAGGGGTTGAGTTTTCAAAAACCCTAGGACACAAAATTGTTTATTTCTATTTGTTAACCTAAAAACAAAGTTTCAGGCTTGTAGCTCTAATAATGACGGACTTCCATACAAAATTTTAATCCCTTTTTCACCCCCTTAGAGGGCGAATTTTCAAAAATCTTTTCTTAGAGGATGCCTACGTCATTACAACTATCTGTATGCCAAATTTCAGCGAAATCCGTTCAGTAGTTTCGGCTGTGCGTTGATAGATGAGTCAGTCAGGTTTGCCTTTTATATATTTAGATTTTTCATTTTTTGTTTGAATTCTATAAAAAAAATATTACCCACGTGTTGAGATTTATATGTGTGGAGTTTTATAAAGGGAGTCGAAAATGTCATTATTTTTACGATAGGACACGGCATTTTCGAGATATAAGCAAAAGAAAAAAAAAATACAGTACTGTTTTTGGACGTGAGGCGAGGAGTTGGTGTGAATTTTTGTTCATGACCACTCCACACCTCCACACCTTTTTAATCGCGATTAAAAATAGTCAGATTTAGTTAAAATAAATTATTTTAGTCAACATTTTTCTACAATTTATTAAAATAATGCTTTCAGAGTTTCGTTTATTATCAATAAACGAAACTCTTATCTTATACAAAAAATAAAATGCGAAGAGAAGCAAAATGTTGTAGTCGTAGTATATTTTTGCGTTCACGATACGAGTACCCGAAAACTGAGACGCGGGAAAAATGGCACAGGTCCTGCCTCGTTGGGCGCTTGCGCCGTACTAAACGCTGCCCGCTTGTGCATCGTAATTTATTCTAATTTAGAGTGATTTCAAAAACGATATTATGTCTAATTAAATAAATGGATTTAAATAAAACTTGAGAATTCGATTCATTATAGAGCATACTTTATATTGACATGAATTTTTTAATGTAATTATGCTTTATTCAAACCAAAAAAACGCGATAAACTTGCGAATAAATCGTAAAAATTGCCATAAGACTTATTTTTTTTTAATAATTAAGCTTATTAAAAATCAATATTCTTGTACTAAATGTAACAACTAGATTATATGTCTGATGTTTTGTGTATTTTTTTTACTCAAATTTCTACATATTAATGATAGAAATAGGAGTCTGAAATTGACCCTGCGCTGATTTTTAAGAAAACTAGTTGTGGGAGAATTACTACGAAGTAAACAAATAAGTTTTTGTAAATGTGCTACTAAAAGTAACAAAACAAAAGATTGATCTATTTTTTACATGTGTTCGTCAATCCCAGAGTATTTATAATGATGAGATGAGAGGTAAATAAGGCGACTAAAATCTTAGATATTTACGCAAAAATGTAAAATGGCTCATAAGATATGATTGACAAGTAAATTTTTTGTCACACATACTTCTAGAAATAAAATCATTTATTCTTATCATTTACCTGAATGAAGTGTTCTTCAAGCTTTTTAACTGTTTCTTCTCAGGTAAAACTTGAAGTAATTCTATCCCATGGTCTGTTATATATGTGATCTCATTCACTTTAGGCCAAACAAAGCCTAAGATCTTGGCATTCTTCCATTTGCACGTATGAGAGTACTCCACATTAGTAGGAGCCAAGTCTTTAAAGTTTACAAACTCTACAGTAGCATTCTGATTATCCTGATTTCTTTGTATGGCCAGAATTTTGAGGTCTGGTGAAAACTTTATTGATATAATTGGCCCACGGTCCTCCATTCGGAATGAAGTGGATTTTGAGTCATCCATGCCATTGACCGTGACTCCAGTGACGCCCCCAGATCTAACTGTGAACACCTACAAGAAAGAAATAATGACATGTTTAACGCACAAAATGTATGCATAATAAAGCTTTGAGTAAGTGTGAGTAGCATTTCTTTTGAATCCCCTAGGCCTGTAAAGTAATACTACGACAAAAAACCAAAAGGTAGTATAATAACATGAAAAAAACTGAAGGACATTTACCTGTCCATTACAGTCGTCGAAAAATACGTTTGTAACTGGGCTATCAGCGTCAAATCGTTTTGGCTGGTCAGTCAGAGCCAAGTAGTACTCGTCGCTGTCTTTTAAACGGAATCGTGCCATCTTTTGAACATAATAAACTTTCGTTTAAACACTAAAACACGAAACTTTTCTCTTTGTTGTGACACTTGTCAATTTCACAATTTCACATCAATGAAAAAAAATGATCAAATTGACATTTGTGATTTCTGTCTACGATTGTTACAGATAAAATAATTCGGCTTAGCTTATCGGCTTTTAAGACACGTTATTGACTATATACGCAACTAAGGAGTAAGCGTCACAGTGCTCAACTCTTAGTCCACTTGTGTTATTTATGTAAATGGCAGTGCTCCCATACTTCCTAGACTTTATAGCCTCGACGCTATATAGGTAATTTGTTTGACAGTGATAATATTTTTATGAAAAAAGGGTCAATAATTTTGAGGCATAGACAAAAATTCAATTTTGAAAGTTGTGTTGTCATAGCAACGTATGGCGGTAACAACAAACATCGAGATCGGAGTGTTTGGATAGAATAGAAAATAAGCATATTATGAATGAAAATATAGAATTAAATACTTGGACAGTGGATGATTCCCTTGAAAATGATATTCAAGAGTATCACGAGATCAAACAGGACACGACACTCGATGATATCGAAACTTCGTTTTCTTCAAAACAGTCACCTAAACACTTGAATGAATATGATTTCTTTACGAAACATGAGTTAAAAACTGAACCAAAGAAGCGATTGAAAAAGAAAAAGTATAAGAAGAGAGATAAACCGTCGAATTTAATGGACATAATAAGTTCTGAGATAGCCGCCTCCGTAGCGCCTGTGACTGAAAATGTTGTGATTATGGTGGATGTTAGTAAAGAGCGACAAAGCAGTTACCTAAAAACGAATTATAAAATCCCTTTATTTCACAAATCTAAGACATTTTCTTCTGATTTAGAGAACGGGTAAGTTTCTAATTCTTCTAATTTGCCTATGATGTAGATAATTTTCCAGATTTAACTCGACGACCTCCTAGAAGAGACTAAAAATATTCCTGAAACTTCCTTAAAATGATTTATAAAATTAATTCAGCATAATTTCCTTAATTTCAAACTTTCAGATGGACTCAAAAATTAGGGGCTGTCAATTTAAGTCCAATATTTCCGAGAATACTCGAAAATTCTATAACTGAGGACTGTGCAATTGCAGTCGAATATGTTGACCCCTTTATGTTTAATGATATAGTTGTGAACAATGATAAAAATAACGATGTTCCCATCAAGTTTCTGGATATCTCAATTAAAAATATTGTATGTAAACATCATCATTCTTTCACATTAGAAAAACTATTGTGCATGAAAGTTGTAGAAAGTTATAATGAATATAACCATAACCAGAGACTGTTAAAAGATCTTGTAAAAGACATTACAGTCAATAGAGAAACAAAAGTTAATCTTAAGAAAGATCTAAAGAAAGTCAGTCCTAGTAAAAAAGATGATGTTCGATTCGATAAAACTGTAAGAAAATACACAGAGAAATTAATCAAGCTTAAAGAAAGATATAACGAAATACTAAAATGTAAAAAAGAGATTACACACAAAATTATATCACTATGGTCAGATATAGAAATGATTAGAGAGAAGCGTGAATGTATTGAAACACCGTATAAATTAGAAATAACGAAAAGAGTTTTAAATCAAACTGAATACGAGAAAGAATGGAATGATATATTTAATAAAGAATACACAGATTTGCTTGACCAAATTGAATTTGAATACGTAACTAATTATATAGAATATAAGGAAGCAAAAAATGAACTAAAAGGAAATTCCGATAATAAACCGACTAAGCCCAAATTGCATCTAGACGAAGAGCACATTAAAAGTAAAGTGGAAGCGTTTGTTAATGTTGTTATTAATAAAGATCAAATAGAAATGGATTTGATAAAAGATGAAAGTATTTTAACTGACTTTAGGCACGTAGGTCAGCGCTTTTTGCAAAATAATTATAATTTTTATATCTATGTGGATGATGTTTTTGTATGCGAGTCTGAAAAATATTCTAGTAATGATATGTATAGTGCAGAATTTACAGAAAGTTTCTCCATACAGATTCTACCTAAGAATAGAAGTATACAAGTAGTATTATTGGAAAATGATGTGAAGGTTTCAGATTTTAAAATAAACTTATTCGAAGTAAGGAAAACAAACACTAATGTTGATTTTGTTGCTGAAAATCTTATTTATGAAGAATTTGTTGAACCTAACTCTAAATACGTAGGCAGTGGTGTAACTATCAAAGAAATAGCCCACGCAAATAAAGTAAGACTTAAAAGCAGCAATTTGTTCAAAGAAAAATTATACACGAGATACGAAATTTACATAAAAGTAGGTTGGAATGATAAACTGGAACAAAACCAATCTGAAGCTATCAAATCTTCTATGGAAACTGGTAGTCAAATAAAAAGACTTTTACACGGCATTGACAAACCGAGCTTAGACGTGTTATTAGATGTAGTTAGTAAGATATATGAAAAAGATGTAACTGACGAAAACATGGTAGAGACTTTACAAAAACTGAGTAAAATGGCAGTTCTAGATGAAGATAGCTTTCCACTAGACGAGAATAATCCCGACATTACAAGGTTGAAGTTGCTTCATTTGAGGAATATTGGGGGATTTAATAACATAGACAAGAAACTGGTTCCTCTCCACGCTAGCCAAATAACGACTGAGCAATTGAACTGTCTTCAAAAGACAAATGAAAAGGAGTTCGACATGGACTATCTGAATGATAGAGAAATGGAAATGGATCCAATAGAATTACAACGGTTTATTGGAGCCAAGTATGTCCAGAAGTTAAATAAGAATATGTTGAGGAATCTGAACGAGTACCTACTGCAGAAGACCCATAAAGACGTCGTTAAGGAGTTTAATTTCAGTTTCAGGTTTGTATTACAATTAGTTATTTCGTGATTACAAAGTTACGTGAATAAACTGGGAACCGATATTAATTAACCTTTTACAACAACTAGTAACAGTAAAAACTAACGTTGTCCTCCAACATTGACTTACAAAATAATACTATTTTGCTACGAAATCGATCATATATTTGAACTTCTGCCTTGTTGATTGCAGAAGCCTATTTTCCAAACAGTCCAACATAGGGGCACTGGCGGCGGCGTCTAATACCACCAAACAACAGATACTGAAAGAGTCTTTGAGCAAAGACCAGGAAATTCACGTGACAGTGTTGAGAGCATTCAATCTGCGCGACCGCAGTTCTGCTATGCTAGACGAAGCGTCTGAAGATGACGAGAAGATCGCAGGTCAGAAAACCTAGTAATACTATAACTGTAAAACAAGCCTATGGTGTCGTTGCTTATAGTAGTTATTTCTGCTAATGATGTCATCCGATTGCAGTTTATATTGACACCTTGATCTGTATGCTAACCGGAAGACTGCGTTTTTATTAATTGAAATTTTGTTGTGACAGGTTATAAAGTGCGCCCTCTAAGACCATTCGTCCGGGTGAATTACAGAGGAGCTTCAGCTCAGACGGTCACAGCCATCGGCTGCCACCCGTCCTGGAGCCACACGCTCCTAATTAAAACCAAGTCAGTACATCAGTACAGTAACAACAATTCATGATATTGATAAGTATCCACCCTATTTTGGTCATCCTCGAGAAATACTTAAGTTACAAATACTCATTTACAGATTGGAACCACTCACATCAATCCACATTAACGTTTTCGACGAGTACAAGGCGAACATACCAGTGGAAGGTTTCTCTGAGGAGGACCACTCCAACAAGACAGTTCATTACCGCTACTATAACAAGTGGCTGGGAACCTTGGAGATTCCGTTGTATGCGGTGTTGACTTTAGGCACTGTTAGTATCTAGCGGATTTTTTTCCTGTAGTTGGTAGACACAAAATCTCATTACGTGTAAACATCTGAAGTCGGAACAACAGCGTAGCGGAAAAAATAATACAGCCACTGCGCTCGACGACTATTTGTTGGTTGTTGGGCGGTCTCATAAGAATAAGAATAATAATATATTAGGACAACCAACACAACGTTATCTGATCCCAAACTAGGCAGAGCCTGTACTATGGTAACCAGACAACTAATAAACATACTTATATATTTCTAAATACATACATATTATAGATAAATTACACCCAGACACAGAACAAATGATCGTGCTCATCACACAAAGATTTGTCCTGGGTGGGAATCGAACCCACGACCTGAGTCTTAGCAGTCAGGGTCACTAACCACTAGACTAACAGGCCAGTCAGTCAAGTGACATAAGGATACTAAAAAAGAGTTATAAAATGATAGCGACGTCTCTTGAGATCTGTTTTAAATAACATTGAATCATGATACCTAAAAATACCAGAAGGAGGTAAATATTGTCGGAGTAACTACAGTCAAAAAGTTCGCAGAGGTATACATATTCATTCGACATACCCAAGCGAGAGTGACAATGATTATATTATTGAGGACAAATGCCGTGAGAGAGTAGCGTGATTCATACGCAATGTAGTGTAATTGAGAGTAACGTCCGCGTCCTGGCAACGGACATGGCACGGTGACGCCAGCTGGCGAGGGCGTGTCGCGCTGACGTAGAGCTATTGTCTACACAACACATTTAGCACGTCTGAGCAATATCACCGTTTCGGATTAGCACCGCGAATTACACCGAATAGTCAATACATCAATGCGATCATTTTATCCTTTCGTGCCAAATACTATTGAATGCGTATGAATGAATTGCGTAAGTTACAGTCAGCAACAAAAGCCTATTGACGCTACTATTTTTACACATACCTACCTAAATTGAGGAAACCTGATTCGACGATCTGCTTTTTTAGTAATTCATGATAAAAGCTGATATTTTTAAATTTCACTTCTGGTAATTTCAATTAAACACTTATTTTTCTCAATAATTACGATTTAGAAAACTGAAGTGCTAAACGTTTTGTGTTGTTAATTTTACTCAAATCTAGTCATGTGATCTTTACATGATTTGGGTTAAGTAAATCGCAAGCACACTATTAGGACTTGGGAAATGCTATCATCATTCTTCCAGCCGAGTTTTAAGTCAGAATAAACCATAAGCAAGTAGAGAAATTATCCAACTGACAACAACGTAACTTTGCACAAATATTGACCAAACCGATGTTAATCTAACTATCATGCTTTCAGCTACGGGGCACATTCAAGATCATGACCCCACCACTCTTGTTTGGATATGAAACCCTTCAAACGAAGGAGTCAACATCACTAATCCCAGAAATAACCCAACTTATGAAGAAAGACACCGCTTTTATAACATTAGAAGTAACTAGTAGCCTCTCGCACTTGGGAGGATTACACGCTTACAACCAGCCGTTACCAAGCTCATTAGAAGACGATTATTTGATCAAACATTTAAACAATTTCGTAACAGAATACACAAATGAATTTCCGATGAGGAATATTTCGCTGACTTTTATAGATAGCACGGGTAGGAACAAATGCGTCACGCAGTTTTTACAGCCGATTCCTCTGCCCGAAAGGGACTTTATTCCGAAGAATCCGAGGGGTGATTCTGCAATTTCAAAGTCTTCTGGGTTTTCAAGAAGTTCGTCTTCGAGTGGAAGACGGAGGGATCTGGACGTAGATGGAGTGAGTCAGGAAGAAAGGGAGTCGATTTATAGCGCCCGTGAAGGAGACAGTTTAGCCAGGATGATGAACGCGTGCATGCGATACGTGTCGCTGATTCCTAGCTACGAAGTTACGGAGTCGCATGCTGTAACTCTTTTAGGTCTTGTTAGTATTGATTCCATATTTTATGCACATTTATTTTTTCAACCCTGAGTTTATTTAAGTTTTAATTCCTCTCCAGGAACTACTAAAAGTCCTCCATGGGTCGCCATTAGACCACACAATCCTCCTAGCCAGCTACTTCATCTACCTAGGCATCAAATGCTGGGTGGTCATTGGCCTGGGCCTGCCCCGAGGTCACAGCAGCTTCGTTCTAATAAAGTACGACCTGACCACGCGCAGGATAGTCCTGGAGAATGACCAGCTGTTCAGGAGTCGAGGGTTCTTGAACAAGAGTGATGGGTATACTTGGTACGTGTGTGATGCAAGCAGTGGGGAGAGGTACGAACTTAGAGATGTCGGCTGTCCTTTGAAGACCGTTGACTATGTGTTTGATAACGAAAATGTGAGTACAAAGTAGTGAAAAACTGTGAAATAAAGGCGCTTTTGTTGTGAAGAATATTGAATAGATGCGTTACTTTTTCAGATATGGGTGAATATGCAAGCGTCTCAAGATTGTGAGAATATGGGGTTCGATTTCACCAGGTCTTCAGATTGGCAAAGTGTAAGTTTCGTTGCGTATTCTGCAGACCCTAAAGATCTTCAATCAATGTGTCCTGCTGTTATGACCTCCGTAGTAGAAACGTGGATAGTCACGATACAGCTGGTTCATAAATTCAAGGATGCTCAGCGAGCTAAAGAAGAAGCTACGCTTGGAGTCTCTCTGATCCGGCACAGAACCAAAATTGTCGCGTCAACAGAATAAGCAAGCTGAGTGGCAATGGGCTGGCCATATTAGCCGTAGAACTAATCAGTGAGTTCTTGAGTGGAGACCGAGAATCGCCAAAGGTAAGGTAGGCCGCCCTTAGGCTACGTGGAGCAACAATCTTCGCAGGCTGGCTGGTAGCAGCTGGATGAGAGTTATTGAGAATTGAGCTGAATTGTGTGCACTTGGAGGGCCCTATGTCCAGCAGTCGATTGCTGTAGGCTGATAATGATGAAGTTTAGTCATTGACATGGCTATAAGAACGGCCTTTAAGTTAAAATGTTATCGAAACAGAAGACCTACCTTAAAACTTTATTCATAATCAATATCTATCTACTCTACAGGTGTTCGACAAAACCGTCTTCGTAATGAAGCAGCCGGTGGTGACAGACAATGCACTCTACACCCCTCCCCCCAACGTAGAGGGACTCAGGGTAGCACTGGAGAATAAGATCAAGACCAAAGTGCAGAAGTGGCGGTCTCTTATGAAGACCATATGGAACAGGTAGATAAATGAAGGTCTATTTGTACTAACCGACTTGATAACCGATGTCTCCTTTCGGGGGGTTTCTGACTGCTATTGACCGTGCCCGGTTCCCTTGGTTCGTTTAAGTCAATTGCGGCAAGGGTTAGTAAGCGAGGGGGATCTACGAATTGATCTCTGCTACCTGTAATGAGATGAGATGGGCTGTTTTATTTTGTTTTTTTTTCTGTACTATTCTATGATCGGATTCGCAGATATTTTTAATGTTATTATTATGTTAGATTTCCATGATATGCTTGTAAAATGGCTGAAAGAACGGTACGGTCGCGAGTTATATGAACGTCTTATCTTACACTCATACTTGTATGACCTATCTCTTTCTAAAGGTGTCATGTTCATCCCCAGTTAGTACCTATTGTTGCTCTACTAATCCTCTTAGCTATGAGGTGTATGAAACTCATTTATTAAATTTTTAGGTATTGCAGTACGCTGCTTCGCGATATGTTGCCACAATGGGAATACTGGGTTTTTAATCCAACAGGACCCAAACCAGGTTTCAGCCAGAAACTGAAGCATTTGATGGTCACATTCAAGGTTAGTTCTATAGAAAATGTTTAGAAATGCCTCTGACAATTGGCTATTTTATTACATTTCCTCTTTTTTTTCTAGGTATATGGCTTCCCTCTAAACATGTCATACGTGAACACCAAGTCCGTGATATCCGCCGTCAAGTCCACCGGCCTGCACCTGTGCGACGACCCTAACGCGGAGTTTGCGCTCGGCGTGGAAGTGTGCGCCTACCCTAACAATGTCCTCAGTGTCTGGGTGTTCCTGGCTAGTATCGCCAGGATGTGAATGTGATGCAGCACTTACGATGTGTATCAGTTCACTAAAATGTGTTGCAGGTTTTCAACTAAACTTCACAAACGACCGGTGTGTGCTCAGTAGTATAGTATTTGTGTCTATATGCGATGACGTATTTTGGCTTTCAGACCATTTGAACAGGATTACAAAATACGTCAAACAGTTTTTGCAAAAGTCTAAAAGCAGAGCATTCTGCGTCGCTTCGACAGGTAAATATTTGGGTAATCACCGTCCACCAAACAAAAACTTTACAGAAGAGCAATATAAAATGTTTATTTTTAAAACTCATTTCATCAGGACTATAAAACGCAGATTAATTCAAATAAAAAAATAGAGCTTGTATGTCTTTTCGTTTTAATGCTAACAAAATAAAATTAACATTTATTCCATCGTAGTATAAAAATATACGTAAAAATAGAAAAAAGGAGATGTTATACGTGTGGCGTCTGCGTCGTTATGAGCCCAACGCTCGGGAGGCGCGGGGGGCCGCGGCTCGATTCAGTTCCGGGCTGACTTAACCTAGGGGAGGGGGCGCGGCTTAGCTGCCGGGGTCGTCGGGCTTGTTCTGTTTGGAGCGGCGCAGCTGCTGGATGTAGTGGCGCTGGATGGGCTTGTGCAGCGCCAGCTGCGCCAGCGCGTCGTCGATGCTGAACCACTGCCGCTTGCGGCCCATCAGCCGCGAGTCCTCCCACTCCGCCAGCTCCTGGGTCACCGTCATCACGTACACTTCTGTTCGGTGTTTGTGCTCTCGGTTCTGGAATTTGATAGAAGGATACACATTAGTTATGTTGATAATTCCAGTATCAGAACGAGGATCATTTGAGGATTCGTACACGGTTTTCATATAGGTCAGAGACCGACAACGCATTAGCAATCACCGCAACACATATTGGATATAAACGAGACATTTATTCGCCCATTATGTGTTAGGTTCAGAGAGTTCATAAAGATAACCGAGTTTTATGGTCGATTTTAGTGGACAAAGTGTTGACCACGACCGCAGAACATGATACCCCACAGCCCGGCGCGCACGGCGGCCGGCCCTCGCAATATTTGACAAAGACCGAGTAATGTAACTTTACACACAGGTAGCTTTGCACAGCGATTGTCGGGGATCAAATGACGTCACCATGCTTGTTATTTTTTTCCCGCAGTAATTAAACCTGTTTGAGACCTAACTACAAAAGAAGCACTGTAAAGGTGGTCTCGAATAAAATCTAGTTTGTAAACAATAGAAGTGAGGCATGACGTAAATACCAATCAAGCGAACTTAATTAATTTTACGACAAAGTAATTGCTTACGTAATTAGGAACGTTAGTTAGCGTTTGATAAGTAAGTCAGGAGTTCACTCTGATGAACTAAATCATAAGCTTTACTATGTAAATAAATAATGTATATAATTCGAATGGAATGAAGGCAATGTTTTTCTTGCTCGCACTTGAATATTCATTAGCTATTGTGTTGGCTGTGGATTGAATGCCTCGATTAGGGTAAATAGGTTATCGTGAGATTGGTCCTGTAATACCGATCGTTTAAGCTGTTGATCTTCACCTGTTGCCTGTCTCGGAATTTATCTTAACAGAAGGTATAAATAAATTGTAAGCCTTCACCATAATATAGACAGGTGACACGGCTACTTAGATTCAAAATATTCTTCGGAGAATGAAGGTGAATTAACAGTTGAACGATACAATGTAATAATTAATAAACAAGTCTTATCTGCCTGCAGGAAATTCACACAGCGTTAGTCAAGGGATAAAATTCGTGAAGCTCCTGCAATGCTGCGCATATTGTCTTTGGAAAGTTCATAAACAAGCTAAACTATAATTGGAAAATTCAATGTCTGTCATTTTCGTAATTTTAATGATTCAAAGAAATACAAACAATTGCAATTTTGCATACAGTTCTACCAATTACGAAAAAATTAGGAGGTTACGCATTCGGCTAGTTTTTTTTTGTTATTACGCCGTCTGAGAGCATTATATAGGATTCGTGAATGTATTATTATGTAGGCTAGAGAAACTGTAACATGCGTAGTAAGCTGTTAAATTGAAATTTCCTGCAATGAGCTGTCCATGTGTTTTCCAGGAAATGAATGAACAGGCGACACCTGTTAAATAAAGACATTCCTTATATATTTTTTATAATTCTTTATTAATAAGGAGTTTTTATCCACACGGATACATCAACCCCAAAAGACATTCCTGAGCATGGGTAGGTAGTAGCATCACACGCGTGTAGGTACTTTGGCAATGGTTCCTTCTGAATTGGGTAAAGATTATGCCCTTTGGAGGAAGATGGCATTGTTTGATTGGATGAGATGGATGGAGAGTTTTCTGATATTTGATTGAAAGAAAATAGCCCGAAGTTTAGTAAGTTTTTGTGTTAAGGCTAACTTCATCTCGTCCATTAAAAAGCCTATTGCCGTTCCCCAGGGTTCTAAGTCATACCAAATTTCATCATTTTTTTTTATATGTACTGTTAGTATGTATGTACAAACACGCTTAAATTTTATTTATTTGAATGTATAGCTTGCTTTTCTTTTAGCGATTGACTAAACTGACTCACATAGGCAGCCTTGAAACAATAATTCGATTTAGAGAGGGAACTTAAAATAAATACGGACCGATTATGACAACGACTAGGTAAAAAATAAACTAAATAGTAAAGTACAGATTTTATGGTTCTGCATAGAATTAGTCATCCGCTTCCGTGCCTTCGTAATTTATGTAAAGTATGGCATAACTTTCAAAGTTTTCGAGAACCTTGGCATTTCCTATAATAATATTATGTCAGGAATAGTCTATCCAATAACTTAATAAAGGTTACACGAATCGAAAGGGAATTCTGCGCAGCATAATATTATTCTAATGAATCATTGTTTTAAAGCTCGCCTAATTCCTATTAATTCGCCACAATACAGCCATAACATTTCCTTATAAAACAGCGAGATCGCTTCATTGCAACGTTTTGCTACATTGTCGGCAAAACTAATTTAGATAGGGTAAACAATAGCTTGTTTACTTTCTGTTATGTATGCTGAAGCGTTGTTATTTTGTGTATTCATTATACATTGTAATATCACGCTAATGATTCTAGTTAATTATTGAAAGTTTTGAGTATGCATGTGGGTAGATATAATAGTAGGGGAAGACCATAGAAACGTTGAATCACAGGGAGTGAGACTACTGAGCTACTGAGATGAAAAAAATTGAGAAGTATGAAAGAAAAAGAAGAATTGCGCCGCCCCAATTACATTGGGACAAAGACAAAAGGAAGACCTCACACAAGGTGGACCGTTGACCTTGTGAAAGCCGCAGGAATACGCTGGATGCGGGAAGCACAAAACCGGTCGAAGTGGCTTGGGTTAGTTTGGGGGAGCTTTATGTCCAGGAGTGGATGTCTTTCGGCTGAAATGAAAGGACATGAACAAGACAAAATAATGACATGAATGATGAGTAATAATGATGATTCAGTACAGGTTGAGTTTATTTGCAAAGGTCTCTATGACTGCTCCTTTTTTACTATTGATTCTGTAGCAGTCGTCGGAAGTAAGCTTGGAATTGGGTTGTTTCTATGGAATATTGGTCTTTACAGTATTCATACCGATCGGCCCTTCAGATATCCAGCCAAAGGAAAAGAACTTATTGATTTAAGCCTGTATAGAAGGTTTCAGTAATTGGGATGTGAGCTAGTACAGACAGATCAGTCGGATCGTTTTAGTATCGACTACGTGGTAAAAGGCACTCAATGTCGTTTTAATAGGTTTCATTATTACGATAGCCATACATACGTCAGTTAGTATGTATTTATTAATTAGCTAAAGCAGGATTCAGTTACGTATTCGTAGCAAATATGGCGCCTACGTCAAATAAAGGACATATTATTGGATTTTATTTAAATTAGAACTGGTGTTGCTGTTTCCCATATGTTTATTTTCTCAGTCATTCCTAATTCTACAGGAGAAACGTTTTAACACTGCTAATGTAAAGTTAGGATTAGCATATAACTAGATTGGCTTATGTTCTTATTGGCATCCAGGCAGCGAGACTTGTGACCCTCACTAATACGTTCATGGCGACTGTCGGTTTCAACAGGGGTTCGGTGATAAAGTATCGTAATAAATTAATGTCCTACATCATGAATGTTAGTAGTAGTGCCAGGAGACCCTGTAAAAAGGACATACAAAAGTCGCATTCATTGCGTCCTTCCGAAAATTGTGCGCAATACAGGTACTGCCTACTGGGAGCTTATTTATGGTTTACTAGCTTTTAGCCCCAGGGTTAACCCGCGCGGAGGTCGCAAATTATTTATGGTTTACTAGCTTTTAGCCCCAGGGTTAACCCGCGCGGAGGTCGCAAATTATTTATGGTTTACTAGCTTTTAGCCCCAGGGTTAACCCGCGCGGAGGTCGCAAATTATTTATGGTTTACTAGCTTTTAGCCCCAGGCTTAACCCGCGCGGAGGTCGCAAATTATTCCATGGCCACGCACTAGAGGGATAAAAAGTATTCTATGCGTTTATCAATGTTAAAACTATCTGTGTGCTAAATTTCATTCAAATTTATTAAGCCATTATATGAAACCGTTCACATCTGAAATATTATTAGCATTCATTGGTTTTGAATTTAGCAAAGAGTGTTTCTGAACTTCTAGTCTGTTGTCTAGGTACAATTCAAGTATTAAAGAAAGTAATTCATGAAAGTCTGTTTCATACAATCAATGTAAAATTAGTCCCTACATCATTTAGGTATATGATACATCATGTTTATCATATTTAAATCATCTACAGGAAAATTAAGTAGGAAAAAAACAACCATATTTAGAAGTAGGACATAAAATTTTCAGCGACATAATTCAATGTCGAGCATAAATATTCGCCTAAATAATGAGATTTGGCTGGAGTAGGTTTGTTCAAACATTCGATAATTTGTGCGACCCTCACATGACTTCGATACAGAGCTTTTTCTTTGGCTCCACTCCTAATAGCTTATTGTGTAATAGTCTGTATATAAACAGAAACAATACTAGCTGTGAAGTATATTCATGACATGTTTATCTATTGCAAAGATAAAATATCTTTGCAATATCTTTTACACTTTTTGTGTACATTTTTTAATTTCCACTGTTTGTATTTATTTTGCATTTTCTTGCCAAGAAATATTGACGTAAAGGGTTAAAGAATTCAATATTTAATTACATTAAAAACTAGTGAATTTATTGGTGCCATTTCAAAATGATCATTATAACCAAAGGTCAGATAATTACCATTTAGTATGTATTTATTGGAGCAGTGGTGGTGCAGTTGTATCGGCCCCAACTTAAGATATTATAGGTTGTGGGTTTGAACCCAGGCAGGCGCTTAACTTTGTGTAAATAATTTCATCACCACTGCTCTCAAATCAGGAAAACATCATGAGGAAACTGGCATGTCCTAGAACCAAAAATTTGAAGATGTGACATCTACCAACCCGCACCAGGCCCGTGTGGTAGATTACTGCCCACTCCCTCTTAGCGAGAGGAGGCCTGTGGCCCAGCAATGGGAACAATATAAGCTGATTATGATGATTTATATATGAAATGAGAAAAAAGTGCTAATGGAAAATTCTCATGTTTTTTAAGAACATTCACTAATCTCAATTTGTACTTTACAAAAAACACAATAATCCTCAAATTCACCTATTCTTTTACACTGGTTTCACTGGGAGGAGAATCATTTCATTTAGAATGTTTGTAATAATGGCAGCCGGCTTTCTGATATTTTCAATAACACAAACCCTATAAAAAAAATTCTTGTGCATACAAGTATTTTGAAAAATGTATTAGGTAGTATAATAATAAATATCTGGATGACCCAGCTTTGCTCAGTATTTTTTGGTAAATTGTGTTTAAAATAATAAGTTTAGGTTCAAGTTGATTATCGATAAAGTTGGTCATTGAAAACACGAATGAAACGACATTTTATAAAAATGAATCCTAGCTAGGTCGATTTATCGCCCCCGAAAACTCCTGTATACGAAATTTCATGAAAATCGTTGGAGCCGTTTCCGAGATTCAGATTAAGTATATATATAGAACCTGGATGCCCGAGCTTTGCTCGGTATTAATTTTTTTTGGTAAATTGTGTTTTTTAGAAATTTAAATACAAATTACATTTTGTTATTTTTCTTCCAATATAACAAAAAACATACATTTATGTTGAAGTTTATTATCGATAAAGTTGATTATTGGAAACACGTATAAAACGACATTTTCTAAAAATGAATCCTAGCTAGATCGATTTATCGCCCCCGAAACCTCCTGTATACTAAATTTTATGAAAATCGTTGGAGCCGTTTCCGAGATTCAGATTATACATATATATACAAGAATTGCTCGTTTAAAGGTATAAGATATACACAATTGCTGGTTTAAAGATATAAGATAAGATTATTAGAGACAGGAATTATAGTTTTATTAAATATCATCCAAATTAACACCTGGATTTTTTCTATAAATAAAGCCTATTCCTACTAATATTACAAATGTGAATGTAAGTTTTTTTGTTAAGCTTTCATGTGAAAACTACTAAACCGATCATCATGAAACTTTGTACACATATTCTTGAAGGTATAAGAAGTAACATAGGATACTTTTTATGAAAATAAAAAAATATTTTTTATGAAAGATAAAAAATCTCAAAATCTAGCTACTTCAACAAGCAGAGTACATCCCCAATTGATTGTTAATTCCTAAATTAACGCGAGCAAAGCCGCGGGCAAAACCTAGTATACAATATTTTTTATTAGTAACTAAATATCTGGACAGACAGCCTAACCATCTCTACATTTGAAAACATAGCAGTAACAGAAAATAATACTAGGAACTTTGTAATTAAATTATCAACTGGCATAACTTTAGGTATTCATACTTGTGTTGTAGTTATTTGATGTCATTCCCCATTTCTACTGATAATAAGGAACAAAGGTATGGAACAACTAGAAAGGGGGGGGTGACTACCGAGATGATGACTAATAGAAAAGTATGGAAGAAAAAGAAATGTTCGCCGACCCCAAATACATTGGGATAAAGTTAAGAGAATGATGAATAAGTAAGGAAGGTTTTGGAACAAATTAAACTCATAATAAATCCAAATACAAATTAATGAAGGATAGTGATGCGGCAATATTAGCTAATTATTAATATTATGATGATCTAGCATTATATAGCCCAATAGAATGATATTGTAGACTAGAAAAATATTGGACTATGGACTGTGTGGAGAATAATTCTGTCACAATAATTCAGATTTTCTTAACTGTTGAATTTATTGTAAACTTGTATGACTCATTTTACTTTATCATCACATAAACATCATTGAATATGTTTAGATAGATCAGGTTCTGTCACTTTTGATAACACCTGTGTTGAACTGAGAAATTGACCTTTTATGTGATTACCATATGTTTCAATACTGTTTCACTATGATATAGGGCGACTATCATATTGTATACTACAGTCACAGCTATGATTATGGTCATGTCATCGAGTTCCAGAGCTTGGTTCGACACTTGTGTCGTATTTGACACCTTCTCATGTTTACATTTTGTGCTCACCTCAAAAACCCCGAGACACCTGCCTAGTTTGCCGATGACGCCAGCTTCTTCGAGCACCTCACGCATTGCGGTCACCGAGGGCTCTTCTTCAGGCTCGACGCCGCCGCCGGGCACTATCCAGTTGTCGGGACGTCGCGACGATGTCACCAGGAGCACCTACACGACACAACAGCAAACACACGTTCTTTACAACCTCTCCACGTCTCAAACAACACCGAAACGACAGAAATACAACGTTAACCTCTGTTTCGGCGTCAGAACGAACGCAGATACACGCCGCACGACGTCTAAATCCCTCGTCGTCGTAAATCCGAATCGAATTAGGCTTCTCCTTCACCATTTTTACACTAAATACGTAAACACGAACTAAACAGACGATCACAAACGAAAAGCTGACATCAAATATAAAGAAAAACTATGAACCGAACGTAATTTTTTAATGATCAACAAACGCCATAACCGAAGTATCCTATGTTGAACGTATCCATTTTCTACTAATAAAGTTACACAACGTACATGTAAAATGAAACTATAATAATAATAACGCTACAATTAGAGCAATATTTCAGCTACAACTAGCTTTTGATCGCGTATTTCAAGCCCATGTTGAATGGTGCCTGACGTATTCTTTCTTAGCGAAAATCGAAATAGGTTTTGGAAAGCAATAGGGAGTCTATCAGCTGACAGCCGGAAGTCGGAAACGGTATTGCCCTTTAATTGGATTTTATTTCCCGAATGTTGCTACTCATTGGGCGGAATCTCAATTTATTTCAGCATTCAAGGACAGTTTGAAAAAATATCCATGCTTCTCAAAGTACAGCTTGGCAAAAAAGAGTCTGGAAAAAATGAGGGCACCTGCTTAGCAAGTATGGCCACCCTGATACTAGGACTAGAAGTGATAAGATACTTGGTTCTTTTTTGTGTAGATTGGTAAGTATATATCGATGTACGCGCGACGCGCTGGCGACCGCTCCTGCGACGCTGCGTGCGCAACCTCAACGTGCCCTTGAATGGGTCACTCCGTCAGTTCTACGTGTGCGTTACGATTGCTCCGCCAGATTATCCAAATATATATTTTTTTTAGCCAAAACTTTTGTCGAAATTTGTCAAAATCGAATGGCACAATCCAAAAATTTGTCAAAGTAGAAATAAAGAAGTTATAAGGGTTTTAAGTTGGCCGCGCGAACGTAACGTGGAGGATTGCGCGGCCATAGAGATCTCAGCAACTACTTGGGCTAGAGATCTAATTCTTTTTGTCAATTGAAGACTGAATTTGTCAAAAATAGTCGAAAAAAGAATTACATGCTCTAGATTAATATTTTACGAAATATTCATCTTGGAAGTTATGGCCGCGCAATCGTGCACTTGTCGTTTCTTTGTTGTTGATTATTTCTTTAATCTTAAGATTTTATGCCGTAAAACTGTTACAAGAAGGAAGGTCTTAATTTGTCGAAACTAACTAAAGCAATAAATAATACTAAAGTTTAATTAAACAGAAGATATCAGTTCGAAACGAAAAAGTCGTGGCCGCGCAATCGTAACGCTACTTTGAACACTAATATCTCATTACCTATAACTGCTAGGAGTTCCGTATGAACATCCATTTATACGGCATATTACTCTCATTAGAATGACATATCGTTTTACCCTCAGAAAAGTTTCCAACGAGAGTAATCTCAAAAATTATTTCATCTCGTACAATGTTCGAGTAGGGTAACCATAATTTCGATTTGATTTGGGAATACCTATAACTGGGGACGAGCAATTATATTGAATATTCTGCAAAATTAATTACTAGGTATTAAATAAAAACTTGTATGTTTCAAAAATTAGATATATTTATTGATAAGTGTATTCTCTCTGATGGGTCAGAATTCAGGCACGTACTATTGGAACAATTACCAATGGAACCAGCGCTAAAAATAATGTCATTTACAATGTGTTCATAAAAAATGCAGCGTTACAGTCGCAACTATATCGGTTATCGTATTTCTACCGTTAAATTTGGATTATGATAAACATTTCCACAATTAGCAACCTGGAAGATGCTATTATTATTTATGAATGGGAGAATAAACGTTGCAGAAACTGCAATGAATTAGTTGCATTAGTAGTTGAATTAGTTGTTGTTGTTGTTGTTACCTTATCAAAAATAGTAACATTTGATTTAAATGGCACACAAATGATGTTGTTACATGGCATACCTCAAAATATTATAATAAAAAATATAAATTGTTAGGTGCCATTGAATATATTCTTCCAATCCTTGGAACAATAGTCGAAATCAAATCGAAATTATGGTTACCCTACTCGAACATTGTACGAGATGAAATATTTTTTGAGATTACTCTCGTCGGAAACTGTTCTGAGGGTAAAACGATATGTCATTCTAATGAGAGTAATATGCCGTATAAATGGATGTTCATACGGAACTCCTAGCAGTTATAGGTAATGAGATATCAGCGTTCAAAGTAGCGTTACGATTGCGCGGCCACGACTTTTTTGGGTTGGACTGATATCTTCTGTTTAATTAAACTTTAGTATTATTTATTGCTTTAGTTAGTTTTGACAAATTAAGACCTTCCTTCTTGCAACAGTTTTACGGCATAAAATCTTAAGATTAAAGAAATAATCAACAACAAAGAAACGACAAGTGCACGATTGCGCGGCCATAACTTCCAAGGTGAATATTTCGTAAAATATTAATCTAGAGCATGTAATTCTTTTTTCGACAATTTTTGACAAATTCAGTCTTCAATTGACAAAAAGAATTAGATCTCTAGCCCAAGTAGTTGCTGAGATCTCCATGGCCGCGCAATCCTCCACGTTACGTTCGCGCGGCCAACTTAAAACCCTTTTATCTTCTTTATTTCTACTTTGACAAATTTTTGGTTTGTGCCATTCGATTTTGACAAATCTCGACAAAAGTTTTGGCTAAAAAAAATTCTATTTGGATAATCTGGCGGAGCAATCGTAACGCACACAGTTCTACGCCGCACATGAAGGACAATAGACGCACGTCCGTCACCTTCACAATTATTCGCAAAATCAACTAATTATTGCGCGTGCGCACCCTATAAGAAAAGGGGATAGACCTTTGAACGTTGTGTGCTTGTGTGATTTGGTGATACATGCACGGAAAGTTGTGACCTGCCATCCCGAGGTCGCACCAGATTGTGGGAGTCCCGCTGAAGGCGTTACGTTGGTATGTACAACTAATTTGCATGAAACTGAATTATTTCTCCTGGCCTCCTACTTTGTGAACCTCCCTTCGGTCTCCGCAAAAATTTTGAGAATATATCAGATCCAGTACCCGCGTGGTGAAAAATAGTTTATTTGAATATTTAAAGGAGAATGGGCAAAAATGTATGAAGCCTGGTACTCGGCCCAATAGTCATAATATATATATCATTGGGAAGGTCTTTTTACAAGGATTAATGATAACCAAGTCGCTTGTCTCCATTTGCTGTCGGAACGGAGTTATTTTGTGTTAAGTATTTAATTTTTTTTTTAGTATTTTTTTTTTGTTTTTGTTGATTTTGTTAAGATAATGGTGATATTATATCGTTGTCTTGTATAGAATCATGTGTGTGTTGATTAATAGGTACTAAAATGAATAAACACTCAAGAATAAAAAAAGAAAAAGAAAAGAAAAGTAAGAAACGTTATTTATTTTTTTAAACATTATTATCAATAATGATATCATTGAGGAACGCTGCAGGAGCAGTGAAGCCTTCATGTCTGGCATATCCTAGATACCACATGATTGAAACTATATGAGCACAAGTGCCGACTGTTCGTCGTCCGGTCAAACATGTGCAGTAATAATTGCATAAAATGTTATGGATATTGGTTTCGTTTTCATTAACATTGTTTTTTACCAATACATAACAATAATACGTTTTTGACCGTACGTGACGCGACTGTAACAATAATACGTTTTTGACCGTACGTGACGCGACTGTATGCGTCCGCGTAAAAGCCAAGTATCTTCGTTTATGCCATTTTCAATTAAATCTTGAAGTGCACTTTCTCTATATATTTCTAAAATGTATAGTCCATTTGACAAATGCTCGTTGCAGTAGGATCGGGCTAGCTTTAGTTGATAGGTGCCCAAAGAAAGTAAAATAATCTGTTCTTCCGTCAGTAGTGGGAAGTTCTGTATTTCTTGACTTTCTATTCTTTGAAAATCTGCTCTTCGGCTATTCAAACGTTTTCTTTCTACATAATCATAAAGTAGATTCGGGGAATCTATTCTCTCCCTAATTATGTTTAGGAAGGCCTCTGCATGAATGTTATCATCGATGGGTATGTGGAAGTTATTTAACATAGCTGCGGCGATTTTAAAATCAATGAACATTTTTGGTAGTGTTTTATTAAAATATTTATGCCGCAAAAGCTTGAAATCTCGTTTGAACCTCCCGTTCACCACTTCCACTACCCACCGGCATATTGTTACTGATCGAGCTTCATTACCTTGCTCTGTAGTTAACTGTGTCTCCCATCTGTCTTTAGATGGTGGAACGTAGGATTCATATCCACATGCTTCGATAGCCTCTAAACTGTCCCGGAAGCCGCGATCTAATATGAAGACATCGTTCGGTTGAAGAAAGCAATGTAATGGGTTTTCTCCATCATTCATTATGTCGCTCATGATGTTCGCATCGGTCTTAGTGGCAGCGTATGGTCCCAAAACATCGATTATATAGCCATTGGAACACACAAGTAAAAACGGCTTTAGCAAATTCTGGAACTTATGCAGGCTATAAGATAGACGCTGGAACAAGAAGTTCGAGCTTTTATTGATATATATATAAGTCCCATCGCATATCACGATAGCTTTATTGTTTTCTTCATTGCCAAATAATCCTCTTGGTATAGTAAGGTTCTTTTCTAAAACGTCGTTTCTGTTCATATGGTCCACTCCCAAGTGTAATATTACATATTCATTTATGAGGCATTCGCGCACAATAGTTAATAAACGTTCCAGTTTTCTTCGTGAAATATTAAATAACGTCGCTAGTCTTTCATCTGAGTCTCCGGTACGTAGTTTCGTAAGATATATGCCTAACGCAGTTCGAGGCTCCTTGCACCTCTCACTTAGTGACGGTGTTTGTTGTAGTATGGAATCAAACTGTTCGCAGTTGCGTCCTGTCCAAAAGTGCATATCCTCGTTGCTTAAAGCACCTCTCGTGTTGAAATCTAGCCTAGGTCCACGATTTAAAGCCATTCTCAACATGTCACAAACGTCACTAAACTGTTGTGCATTGAAGTTATGTGTGACATTGCAGAATTGAGGCAGCTCTTCCCAAGAATTGCTCTCAAGGTGTTGTCCACATACTCTAGCACCGTCAGGAATATATAACTTATATTCACAGAAAATGTGAATCTTGATCGTCTCTGGTATTCGATGGCGGGTTGTGTTTTGGCAGGTGTTAAAGATACAATGCCCTGGAGTGTTTGGAGCTCGAGTGTAGTCTGGAACCTGAAGTTCTCGTACATTCTGTTCTACTTCTGCAGGTGGTCTTCCTACAACGTTGTCAATTCTCTGCCAACATCGGTGACACACACGTCGTGTATTGTTGAACTCCACCTGAAAATAGTAAAATACGATCTTGTTGATGTAATGTTGTATTTTTATGAAAATATTTAAAACAATGCGGGTTGTAGGCTAAAAATTCAGGGCTAAAGTCATAGCATACTTGTATTGTTTTCACATTTTAAGTAATGCAAGTAAAAAAATATCTTATGTATAGCCGAAGCGACGGCTTAGTGAATAGAATAGATAACAATATCAAACGCACAATAAGTGGTCAGAAAAGTGTTTCAATAATAAGAACTATAAACGTGCGAACTAAGTCATAAAAGGATTGTGAAAAAGCTGCACAAGTCATTATTGATATAAAGGAATGCCGCTCAGACGCAGGTATCTGGGATTACACGTGTTTTTTGACGTGACAACGTCTTATAAATTGGTTTGCCAGGTGACACTTCAAGAAACTGCGTTACGCTCCGCTCACGTTATGCGCTCACAATGAGAGCGAATGAGAGGCACGCGTCCCTTCCACTCGGGCATGGTTAGCCCGCCTAAGAGCGAGAGAGACAGACATAAAAAGTCACTCAAAGTCGTTGTCACGTAAAACTTTCGCCCGTATACCGACTTTACAGGCAACCAATTTTTTTTTTTCTATGAAGCGCGAACACTATTCTATTCTAAAAAAACACCCACAGCTAAAATAAATACGTGCAGTTGGTAGTCTACAGCTCGTTTCGGAAACGCATTTTTACACACAACACTAGGACAGTTCAATAAGACCTGTAAGTGCGAGTAAAAGGTCCACTTAAAATGATTTATGACTCAGTTCGCACGTTTCTAATGGCTCAAGTATAAAAATATAACATACAATAATATTATAAACAAACCTCTTCTAAAAAGAAAAATTGAAGCTGGTGAAGAGCGATATAGTTTAATGAAGTACTAACCTCCAGAACGGCGTGTTCTCGTATATATGCCACAAACTCGGGGCGCATTCTTGGAAGATCATCAGTCAACACGTGCTGTTGGTATCTAGCACGATGTAGGCCTCGCCGACACATCACACAGCTGCGATGTTCCTCCATAACGATGTTCCAAATCGAAAAGCACAACAATAGTCCACAACACTAGCCAAGATAAACGTTTATAGCGGGTAACAATGTCCAAAAGGGGTAGCCGGGGTCAGTGATGAAAACGGTATAAGAAAGTACTAGATATGTAATAAACAGCAGCGGAACGTCGTCTCACGCACAGAACGATACGACGACTAATGAAGGATGCGGCACAAAAGGTTGTCCACTGGCACCGCGCACCGCCCACCCCACCCCTCGGCTGGTTCCCTATCCCCGAGTCACCGTAGTATCAAAAAACAGAAATCTTAAATGTAATACTACTTTTTTATGTAAAAATACATATTTTCAAAAGTCATCACCATTATCATATCATATCACGAAATATTATGCATGAATAGTTACACAATATATTTTTCGTTTTAAATAATGTTATTTTACATTGTTATTTTTCGTATTTTAAACCATGATAGGTATGTAATATTACTGTATTTGCAATTATGATATTAACTAACTTTGGGGGCTTCCCGAGGTTTTCGGACAAGGATTTGGGACAAGTCGCCATAGTAAATATTTTTCCTGATTAAAAGATCTATCCAATGACGCCACAATGATTGCTATTGGAGCGAGTACCAAAATGCCCAATCTCCTTTAAACGAATTATTTCCACCAATACTTGTTGTTTTAATCCACAAACACGAGATCCCGGAAATTCTCATCAGTCAAGATTTCAAGACTTGATAGGCACACAGTCTTTTACTTTCATTGTATTTAGTAGGTTGCGCATTATTTTGCTGGAATAACCTTATATCTAAGAGTGCCATCATAACATAATGAAAACTTATTCAGTTTAAAAATTACACTCAGGATACACAAGACATAATGTTCAGCAATCGCATTTGCGGTCACCATCTAAGGTATTCACAAGCATTCGATGGTTGCCTGTATCAAATTTGACATGAATTATACTGAACGAATCCTGTTAATGCCGACAGTTTATAGTCGACAAGAAGGCGACTTACAGCTGCTTTCTGTCGGAAAGTAATCGGAAGTCAGAGAGTGCCTATAACATGTCGCATTAGAAAGGTACGGGCAATATCGAATAAACTTGAACAGTTGACTAATGAAGGCGTCAGGTATGTCTATGTGGGGTCCATAACATTATCATTATTCACATGAAAATGAAATAAAACGCTAAAATTTAGATTTTATTTAAAAAGAAAAACGTGACGTGACATCATTCGTGTATTCCTTTTCGGTGCTGTGATAGATTTTTTCCATTAACACTGATGTGTCAGTTTTACATTTCTTATTTATGAAATCTAAATAGTGTAAAAATCTTTCTTAGACGTTTACGGCTCCCATTACAATACAACCCGTCTCCTTAAACTATAGGTAATATATTACGTAGAATAGGCACCTGAAAAATAATAAATATAAATTGTACTTTTTTTTACTGTGATATTCGATAATAGCATTAACAAAAAAAAAAAAATACTTGCTTGTTTTTTTAAAGAGTTGAACTTTTTGTCTAATTGGACACTGATTAAAACCATCTAATTCTTTCTTCTGCCAACTGTTTCTCCAGGTGTAGAAAAAATCCTTAATTTTTTTCACCTCCATTAACAATTTCTCTAGATGTACTGTGAGATTTACCTTGAAAAAAATACAAAGACAATCATATTAATTCCATGTAAGTACATTTTCAATTTCAAGTATCAAACATCAAGAGTCAACGTACACGCGGTTTGTCAAACTAGAAAACATAACCTCAATAATCTATTAGTAAATAAAACAATAAAATGGCTTGAAACTTAATAGTACCGATAAAACTTAGTATTAGAAAGGAAAAACAATGACTGGCATTGACTAAAAGATAAATTTCTTGGATAAATACCTATCGTGTCGGCAGTTCTTTCGAAAACATTGTCAATCGGAAACAAAATTTGTTCCGCTTCAGATTCCGCCAAATTTCTTACGAAAACTTGGTATATCACAGCTCACACCACTACTCCTTATTGTTTTATTCATTTTTAAATGATCAAAAGTATTAATAATTGATAGTTAATTAGAAATAAGTAAAATACAACTGGGACTGGGAACATAACACAATGACAGATTAGCTACTTGTTGACAGGGTTGCCAACTCAATGCCACGGTTGGGTGCTAAGTAACATCTCAAATAGTGCTAAATTGCTGGAAAGTTTCAAAAATAGTGCCAAATATATGAATTTAATAAAAAAGAACACATAACAGAATATGTTTTAATTTTCGAATTATTGTTACATTAATATCTAAAAGTTTTATTAAAAAACAAACAAAGATATAGTTAAATTGGATAATGTGACCATTAAATTTTACAAATTAAAAAACATACAAATTGGAAATACTAAATTAAAATTATCTTTAAATCCAATCATCCTCACTACTTGTATCGTCTGTCTCTGCTGTGGTTCCGTGTACAGCTGTTGAGGTGGATGGCTGTGGCTCATTTACACTTAAAGCGGATTTTTGCAATTTAAATGTGTACATATCTTTCAGATTACAGACTACACTAGTTTGTGTTTTGTTACTTCAGAGTTCAGCCACAGCTGCATTTTGTGAGCGAACAGAGAACATCAAAATTAGTGCTAGATTTAGTGCTGGGTGCTATTTCTTAAATTTCAGTGCTAGGCACATGAAAATAGTGCTAAATCTAGCACTCAAAGTGCTGAGTTGGCATCACTGCTTGTTGATGATAAACAAAGCAGTGTTGCCACCAAAAATATTTTTTAGTTCCAATGGTTACCACGACATACTCTTTTTTGCCAAGCTATAACTATTATATGCTTTATGGGAATACTAGAGAGATAATTAATAATTATCTTAAAATAGGCATAATAACTACCACTTGCTCACTTCAGATGTCGCAACTAACACCAGTCCAAGAATTTGATAGCTGTCACTATCCATAATTTTTTGTTATTAAGCGACTTTTTACAAATGCCCCGTTTCGGGGCCCATGTATTTCCCAAAGATGTTAAGATGGAAGCTCCAGGGTAGCCCATGAAATTCTATTTTTATTACGTACGTTTTCTTGCAATTTGGAGGTCAGTGCCAGATTGTATGTTGATTAAAATATGATTTACGACCGATATGATATTCTAGGTATGTTAATTTAATCCCATTCATTAACTTTTTCATGGCTACCCTGGAGCTTTCAACTTAACCGGCAAAAATTGTATGTCTTACGAGAAAGCTCTCCAAAAAAATTGGTAACCTGATTTTTCATCTAAATTACATACACGTGCTATTTTTTCCGAAGACTTTTAAGGGAGAAATTCGTACGTCGGTGACGCTTGCAAGAAAAAAAGTCTGTTTTTAGGGTTCCGTTGCCAAATGGCAAAAACGGAACCCTTATAGATTCGTCATGTCTGTCTGTCTGTCTGTCGGTCTGTCTGTCTGTCTGTCTGTCTGTCTGTCCGTGTATGTCACAGCCACTTTTCTCCGAAACTATAAGAGATATGTTGTTGAAACTTGGTAAGTAGATGTATTCTGTATACCGCATTAAGATTTTTACACAACAATAGAAAAAAAACAATAAATTTTGGGGTTCCTCATACATAGAACTGAAACTCAAAAAATTTTTTTTCATCCAACCCATACGTGTAGGGTATCTATGAACAGAGGGGTAATTGCGGAACTTTTTATCGGTAGGAATTGGTTTAATATTCATAGTTAAACAACATTCATTGCGTTATTTACGTTGCTGAGCCACAATTTTTCGAACAAATGACGCAATGGTTTAGAAATAATCTTCAATCCCATTCAGATTCTGATAAATTGTGCGTTTCGCAATTAGGGTACAGGTCTTCAAAAATGGTATTGAGGTTTCTAACATCATTTCTTTCTAAACTGAATAGTTTGCGCGAGAGACACTTCCAAAGTGGTAAAATGTGTGTCCCCCCCCCCCGTAACTTCTAAAGTAAGAGAATGATAAAACTAAAAAAAATATATGATGTACATAACCATGTAAACTTCCAACGAAAATTGGTTTGAACGAAATCCAGTAAGTAGTTTTTTTTAATACGTCATAAATCGTAAATCGCAATTTACCTTCCATTCAATCAACTCAAATATAAAAAAAAACATTTAATTTCATAAACATAAACCTTACGCATAAACCGAGGATACTTACTGGTTTGTACGGAACCCTCGGTGCGCGAGTCCGACTCGCAATTGGCCGGTTTTTTTATTGTTCCTACTCACTTTCGGTGTCATGTCATGTAAATTACAGTAAATGCGTGTGTTTGGTTAGTAACCATAGAGCAACACGGACCACCGGCGGACCGGAGGGGAGACGCCATAGCGTTTTTTCCCGATACAAAACTGTCTGTCATTTTTTGCGGGGGGAAATCTGCTCTACCCACACTTTCTCAAATTCTCACACAAAAATAATCGTCTGTTGCTACGAAACTCACACATAAAAATTAAAGCATACACTAACAATTTCATACACACATAGATACATTATGTGTCGTTACAGTACAATGAGATGACGCAACTACATTGACAAGTTGCTTACAGCCGTGGTTGCAACTACTGTCGATACGCATTATCGATAAATTCAAGAACTCGGTTTAAAAAGTGATACAAAGATAGATATTATAATAAAGATTGACTTTATTTTTTTTATCGGAATATTAGGTTTAAAAAGTGATACAAAGATAGATATTATAATAAAGATTGACTTTATTTATTATGTACTACAATAATTATCATTTAACAAATAAAATTAAGGTTTACGTCATTTTAAAAACGAGTGGATGTGTATCTATCACCTTAGAGCATTTATATATACCATGCACGTTATATAAAACTAATTGAATGCGCGGCCGCCGCCGTTATATATCGTATTGTGTCGAAAATAAGTTCTCTCCAAAAATGGTTAATTGTGCAGTTTCTAGCTGTAAAAATCGATCTGCTACTACAAATCTGCGAAACCATGGTGTTTCTTATCACATGAAAGTAAATGTTATGCGCCAATGTAGTTTTATTGAAGTACATTGTCGAAATCAACTTTATACCATTACGATAGAAAAATATAGTGGTACGTGAATAGTATAAACGCAGTACAGGGGCATGGTTTGCATAGTGCTGCGACAATGTAAGTGAATGATAGGTAAAATAAAAGGTTTTTTCAATGATTTAAGCAGTATATTCAGTAATGAGTATGAATATACTCATTACTGAATATAATCAGGAATAGTGAGAGTGGCACTAATGGCATCATGAGATGATAGTCTGTCATTTGGTAGACTGAATGATTTTTGATGACTCTGGAAAATTAGGTTTAAAACTATTAATTTTTCAAGTTGAGAAATCTAAACTTCATTTCACCACTATAACTAATGTGAACTACATCAGGTCGGCTGTTTTACCTTTTCCGTGATATAAAAAAAAACTTACGGGACAAATACAGTGTGGTGTTAGAGTTGGTTTGGTGCCCTCGACTAATCTCCTCCTATTGTTCGACAACACATGAAAGTCAGAGGTCTTGAAATGTTTTGAGCAAATGACACTATTTCTTGTGGGACTTCAGGTTAGTCTATTATTACAAAATTTCTTCCATATATCCCTTAAATTTGGATCTTTAGGAAACCTTCAATAAATAAATTAAAAAATATTATGTTTGAAGTTCACAATAAGTAATTTTAATAAAATGTGTTAACTCGTACGTTTTATAATATTTTTAATTTAACGCTTTTTTTATACAACTATGTATATTAATATACAGCTTACAATATAATATTTTAAATAAATCAGAAAACTTAATCTCAAAAATGTCTCTGTATGGATATAGACTCCTTTGCCAAATTTATCGATAACTATCTACTAACAAACCAGTAACAACACTATCGCTCGGTGACAGTGTATTCTCGGAAATAGACTCGGATCAGTCGCTCGACCGATCCGCATATTGTATGAGGGCGAGCGGCCTGTGTTGGTAAACAAATCCGAAACAACACGACCGATGATTTTGTAATTTTTAAGTTTTATAGAAGTAAATAGGAATAATGTGATTAAAAATTACTTACATATGAAAGGTAACGCCATCTTTTTGTAAATTTGACGGCATTTTTGTAGGATGTCAATTTTGTCGCGCAACTAGATTTAGTCTACCGAGCAGTGCGGCTGCAACTAGTTTTATTGTACGCATAGGACCGCGTGGACTTGTACTTTGACAGAGGGGAACGCCTGCGTATGGCTACTCCCCTCTGGTCCGTGTTGCTCTATGTTAGTAACACACAGGTGCTAGGATGAACAACTCTGAAGTTTTTCAGTGCAGAATGTCAAAGTGATCATCCACGAGTCGATGTCCAATTCCAATCAGGTTATTCCTGTCTTACGTTTCCAGTTTCCAGCAAATAAAGAATTTGAAAGAACATAATAAAATTAAATTATAAACGCTTTATACTTTTATAATTTACTGACCTTTCTACAAAAGCTGCATGAAAGATGCTAGTCATTTCCATTGGTCGTCTTTTAACTGTCTTATAGTCATGCACATTTTTATCTGGTTTTCACTTCATTTGTGATCGAAACAACAGTAAACTAATCCATATTTACTGTTTGTGGACGAACAACACTGCCGGCAACTATGACGAGCTTTCAGTTTTAACCCCTTTGCTAATTCAATTGCTTACATTTTTTTATTTATCCGAAAGGTTTCGAACTTCGATACATCTAAAAATGCCGAGAGATGGACAAGGGTCCACCTTACTACAGAAACAATTTTAAACCATTTATTGGTTGAATTGGACATTGGACTAATGTCCTTTTGAAGGCCGCAGGAATCCGCTGGATGCGGGAAGCACAAAACCGGTCGAAGTGGTGGAGCTTGGGGGAGGCCTATGTCCAGCAGTGGACGTCTTTCGGCTGAGATGATGATGATGATGATGATTGGTTGAATTGAATGATCTAAGAAAATAATGTATAGAAAAAATTGATTACATAAAAAGCACCAAATTCTCAATTTCTTGAAATATTTTCAGATAGTAAATATTTTTTTGTATTCATACATTTCTAAATTTAAAGAAAATATCGTTTGTATTTTTCACGCAAGTTTAAGTTTAAGCAGTACTTATTCTATTCGTTTAGTGAAAGCGCGCCTGTCTCTAGTCTGAACGAGTTCAACGACAACGACGCATAGCGCACATCACTAGTGATGACTTTGTTTGAGTTTGTTGACAGTTATTTATTTAAAATTAATTTGTCTTTTTAGTTTCAGGTATTTACTATGGGTAAGATCCTTTTAAAATATTATGTTTTCAATGAAATTGCCATTATTTATGTTTATAAGTAAATGTTTAACTTTCAGAATAAACAAACAATAGTAATAGTATCTAAAAATATTACTGGGTGCTGAGACTGATTGATTTCAATTAGTATTGTCTAAGCGTTAAACATTATTTACGAATTGCAGAGGAAAGCTTCGACTTCGGGAAGCTGCTGAAAAATCACGCGAAGAAGCACAAGAGCAAGCCCTCACAGTTCGGCAGCGTAGCTAGCGGGGTGTGTTTCTAGTATTTTAGTAATAAAATCATAAAGTTTAGTTATAATCATGCATGAGGTAGAATCCCATAATGAAGGTTTATCAGGGTGCATTTATATTGCTGTAATTTGTTTGTAATGTTGTGTAATAGGAAATACGCTACTGTTCTACATAAACATGTGATGTTTGATAATTTTAAGTTGCAAGTAGTGATTAATATCCTAAGCACCCAACTCCTGAAACAATAAATTATTTATGAATCGTCTAATATGTTCATTCCACTTTTACATTCTTTAAGATATTATGTACATAGCATTGAAGCAAATTGTGCTTTATGAATGCACCATTTTGGTCTAATAAGATGATTATTACAACCAATTTATCAGAATGACTTTGGGTTTCAGGTTCAAAAGAGGCTAGATAAAAACATAAAGTACAGGAAGAGCAGCCGATTGTCATTCTTTGACAATTTGAGGAATTTGTCAAAATGCGATAGTCCAGCTCCTGTAGTCAATCCTATGCAGTGCAAGGTGGAGCACAGGAGACAGCAACTAGAGAAGTGGAAAGAGGAAAAAGCAAAGAAGAAAAAAGAAGCAGCTGCAAAGAAGAAGAAGCCTTTTGTAGCGGGGGTGCCACATACATCACTTAAGTTTGTGCCCCCACCTCCACCTCCAAAGCCCATGCCAAGCACTTCTGGGAGGGTGACACGGTCCCAGTCTGCAAGGACTACAACTGGCACCAAACCTAAGGAAACAAAGGAGATAAAGGCTGCTTCACGCTCGTTTGCACCCAAAAATGCATCTTTTAAACCACCAGAAATAAAAACATTGACAAAACTGCCAAAATTGGCACCACCAAAGACTAAGAAACATAATATAACATTTGACCCCGTGTTACCTACCACTGCGAAGGAAACTAGCAAGCAGACAAGATCTAAGGCTGTCAAACAAGCTGTGACAGAAACAAAAGCGGTGCGTAAGCAAACAGAGAGACTTACCAAAGGAAAAGTAACCAAACCACTTCCAAAAACCAATAAAGTTACAATAACTCCACTTCAGAGTAGTTCTTCAAGTGAAATAGAGCAGAATAAAGAATTCTCACCGATTTTGATAAGCAAGAACTTGAGAAAGTCTTTACCACCTCATAAGTCGCCGAGAGTAACCATAAAGACACCAAGGAAATCCATACAGAATATCACTCCGATCAGACCAGTGCCTAGAAGTGAGTCGAGCTCTGAGGAACGGTTGCGGTCTCCCAAGAGTTCGGAAGATTTTGCTTTAACTCCAGAGCAGATAGCTGAGGAGGCTAAGAACATAAGTCCTTGGGTCACCATGTCTCGAGGCAAAGATAATGCAAGGAAGGAGATGAGGAAGAAACTTGATGAGGGTATGTATCTGTGTACCAAAAACTATTTGCAAGAATAGTATTGGTCTAATATTCTCAAAAACTTTTTGTAAATACTAGATTTAGTATTAGTTACTTAAAATAACTACTACTAACTACTTTAAATGTATTAATAACTATACAAAATAACAGCTTATTACTAAATGAATATGACAAACAAACAATTTTAATTTTATATGTTTATGTGTTACCTACTTTGGCTAATCTCAAAACTGTTGGATCGATTTTGATGGGAATTTCACTGGTATTTTTTTAAAAACAAAATCTTGCAGGTCAACGTCATGAGGATGTCGGCTCAACTGTATTTACCTCTGCCTGCCTCAATAAATTAAAGCGTTCAGCCAAGCATAAAACTAAGTGACAACTCACTAAAGACACCACAGTGGGTATGGGCTTAAAAAGGTGTTAATAAAAAGGCCATTTTGTTCCAGTAGTATGTAGTGTAGTTTGCGTGGGATAATATCTGAAATAGACATGGGCAGAAGCAAGTCTATACATATAATTAAATAGGAATGAAGAATTTTTGTTTCTTTGTCTGGATGTATGTTCCAGGTAAACGGCTGAACAGACTTGGATGAAATTTGACACACAAAGTTCACAACAGATAAAACACATACGAGCTAATAATTACAAATAAGCTAATTAATTATTAATTTGCAGTAACATACAAAGCCCAGTAGTACAAAACTTTTGACTGTCCCCAAATTTCTATGCAATTGCTCCCTTTTCCATGCTTTTAAAGAGCATTGATTTAAATATTTTCTATGAATCAGGTCTACTGGATGAGGATACCAATAACATTGACAGCGTGGACCACTTCAGAAGACAACTGGCTTCAGAAATCAAGCGGATGACAGAGATGTGTGAAACCTGGGACAAAGTTTTGGAGCAGTCTGTGCTGCCAGAGTCTGTGCAGGTGAACTTTCAAGATGTTTAGAAAAAAAATCGGATCTTAAACATATTGCAATATTTACGTAACTGTTTGGACTACAGCCCCTTCCATTTGGTTTTGCAGGAAGCAGTGCTGTCAGCAGTGGGCCAAGCTCGGCTACTGATGACACAGAAGCTGCAGCAGTTCGCGTCGCTGGTGGAGCGCTGTGCGCGCCCCGAGCCCGGCGCCGCGCTCGTCACGCGCGCCGACCTGCAGGGCTTCTGGGACATGGTGTTCATGCAGGTCACTACAGAGAACAAGATCCGGTTTTAGGTGGTAGTAGTATGGGAGTGCAGTGCGTTGACATCAGCAGCTGTGGTAAAGTTTTATCTACTGCCTTATAGGAGCTTTATCTAGACTGTGCTAGGTGTTAATTTCAAACAAACTAAGCTAAAAAAACACTGAACTTGATCTCATCATGTGAAACCCTCACGGTACCATTGGGCCCAAAGTAAGTAGTAAATATCCATAGTGCCAAGGAGTTTTATTTACTTATGAAACACTAGTTTCAATTACGGATATTAAAATTTTGTAGAGTTAAATGCACTGCTATTTCCAATGTAAGTTTCCTGACTTTCCTATCAAGCAGTTTCTTTGCAAAGATTCTAAATATTTCTCTTTCACAGGTAGAGAATGTAGACATAAGATTCAAGAAGCTAGAAGAATTGCGTCTCCGTGGCTGGGTGGAGGACCAACCGGTTGAGGTCAAGAAGAAAGTGGTCCGACCTACTGCGAAAGTGAAGAAAGCTGCTAAGCCTAGTGGTGGACCTAGTCGGCTGAAGGAGATGATTGCTGGTGAGCATTATGTGTTATATTGTTTTTATAAAAACTTTTCTTTTCGTCTTCGTTTTAACACGATTTTATTAGCTTCACTTGTATGTTTGTAACCAACTCCTTTGGAATTGATTTTGATCCGAAGTGGATCTGAATGAAACTGTCGATTTCATTTAAACTTTGTACACTTATCGAGGACAGATGCCGACCGATACCGTAACAGGTAGCATTCTGTAGTTTCTATCTACCCTTGTGGGAAAGGCGTGAGCTTAAACTGAAACTCACAGGCAGTTCAGGTGGTTAAAAACGCTTCCATTTGCTCTAATATAGCTCTAGCAGTTTTGTTGTAAATTGTTGAAACCACAAATCGTAACCCGCTTATTTGAAGAATCACTTTAGATCACACACCTGTAAAATCCAGAGGCTAATTTGTTACAGCTTAATCTACTAATACCTACTTATTTACAATTACTAGCTCCAACTACCTGGCAGCCACATTTTGTTAAGAGGAATACTTGAATTTGAATCATTGAGTAAAAAATTTTCCCAAAAATTATAATATGACTGTTTTGCATTAAGACAAAACAGGTATTATACGTTGAAGAAAACACAGCAATGATATGAAGAAGCAGTCCTATGATTCTGTAGAAAATCGAGAATACCAACCTTTTTTAGTAACTTTACCATGAATATCTTTCCTTTTTTCTGCCACCAGAGGGCGGTGTATAATTTTACCGCCAAATTAGCCGGTTGGCGCCATTGCAGTCTTCATCATCACCAAGCTCCTTGTTTCATTGCTGTGTTTTCTTCAACATATAATACCTGTTTTGTCTTAATGCAAAACAGTCATATTATATGTCTTCGAAAACACAGCAATGATATGAAGACCTGTTTGATATCTGCTGGTGCTTAGAAATAATAAGACACAAGAATGCAATGTGAAAGTAAATGGTTAAATCAAACCAAGATGACTTTTACTAAATAACCTCTAGGTTTTCTATCATAAAAATGAATAAGAATCTAACAATAATTTGAGTCAGAAATATTTATTTTTACTTCCACAAAATTAACATAAAAACAAAAAACTTAAAGTTCTTACAAAACGAAAATATGCAAATAGCAGTGGAACTCTGCTATTACAACCATAAATTAAAAATAATAAACATAAAATAAACTCCCAACTTAAACATAAATCTTGAGATCAAAATCACATTATCACAATAACGGCATACAATCAAACTGCCTTGAAATTGTTATATAGTAGATCCGCTGGAACCTCTTCACTGACGGATTTATTAATATCCTTATAATAATATTTAGAAAAGGTCTCTACACACTTCCAATTTCCTCTTTCCAATATCTCCTGAATAGGCCTATTGTCCAGCCAACCCCTGGAGGCTACAGCTGATCTAATACTGCCTGGGGAGTAGCCATCTATCTATCTTAGCTAGCTTGAAAGCTGATCTCACCCAACCCGAAATCATGGTTTTCGAAGCAGGCCTTATGCAACCAGTGATTGATATAAAAAGAGATTTAACATTTGTATTCTGGCAGCGTCTGGTTTCTGATAGCCTAATCAAATTCCTTAAATTAGTGACTGGGCAAATTTTAGGGTCTTGGTGCTTCATAAGAAGCCAGCCTGATTGCCTATGAGAACCTGTGTCAGTTTTTGAGCCAATTCTTGGCCAAAATGTTACAATATCCTCAGTCTCAATAAATCCTTGCTCACTGAGTTCTAAGAGGGTAAGGTCATGCAATCTACAGCCAGATGCAACTAGAAGAATCAATGCAGTCCGTCTGCTTTGGTAAAATAAAGTGTCTGGAAATTCAGACAACTTTAGCCAGTCAAATAAGATTTTTACATCACATACTGGGGGCTTAGCTGGGCGTGGTTTGTCCAAACTTACAGCTTTTAACACTTGTTGGATGAAGAAGTTTTTCGCTAAGTCTTCACCTTTTAGTGCACAGTAAGTCTAGATCGCCGATTTGTGCAACAGAATTGTGCTGTACGCAAATTTATTTTTGAGATATAAGCTAGCCAAAAATCTAGCTACGTCCTTACCTTCTGGGCGCTTGCTATCTACGCTATGAGATTCGCACCAGTGCAACCACCTTTTTAAGGGTGCATTATAGGTGCTAATAGTGGAAGGACGCCAAATACTTTTCAGCAATTGTTGTTCGTCTCTACTCCAGTCTTTCACTTGATCCCCCCACCCCCAATTTTCCAGGCATGAAGTACCAGCCTGTCCACTTGAGGTGGGGCCAACCCCGTTGTCACATCTAGTAGGACCGTTTTCAGATTCTCTATCGGCAGCGGAGGAGCTAGCGCGCGCTCTTTGAGATCGGGGAACCAGAAACACTGGGTCCATTGTGGTGCTATCACCAGGTATATCCCTACCGCTTTGTTCAAGTGTGCCAGGACTCTGGGCATCATGCTTGGAGGTGGAAACACCCAAGCTATCCGAAACTCCCACTGTCGGCTGAAGGCGTCGCAGAATTCTGCGGAACCATCCCTTGAGTCTAGACTTGCATATCTTGATACTACCGCGGTGTCTCTTGTTGCAAAGAGATCTATTTCGGGAATACCCCACTGCCTGAATACAGCCTCCGCGGCTGTTGGTAGCAGATGCCACTCGGGGACTGACCTTCCTCTTGACAGGCAATCCGCGATGCCGTTTAGGTTCCCTGGCAGATGGTAAGCTGTCATCATAATGTTCAATCGACATGACAACTCCAGCATCCGGGATGTCAGACCCAATAGATTTAAGGAGCGAGTTCCGCCCTGATTTCTGATGTATGCTACTAGAGTCCTGTTGTCCGATTGGACTAAAATATGGGCATTTCTTAACAATGCGCCCTGGGACTTTATTACGGCAAAAACGGCATACATCTCCTTCATGTTCGAATGCCAGGCTTTTTGGTTTGTGGTCCATTTGCCCGAAAGGTACTGACTGTTTAGATTCGCTCCCCAGCCCGCATCCGCTGCGTCTGTGGTTAAGAAATGGGTTACTTCTTTCTTGTGTAGGGGGGTTGGACTGCCCTCTACTGCATCCAACCACCACCGCAAATCCTCCCGCATTCTGGGACACAGTGCCTTTTTCTGGCCTTTCTGGGAAAATCTTCTTAGAAAAAGCTGTGCTCTGCGACAGTGAAGACGGCCTTGAGGGACCGCATAATTGGCGAAATTTAGTTTGCCCAACAAACTCTGGAGCTCTCTTAAAGAGCAGCTGTCCCGATCTAAAAAATTTTTCAGAGTCACTTTTATGCCCTGTATCTTTCGGGTGGGCAAAGCTATTATCTGGTTCTGTGTATCCCAGACCAGGCCCAAATATTCTAATTTGTGTGTGGGCTCTGTTACCGATTTCAGGTAGTTTATGTGCCAACCCAGCGATTCCAAGATGGTCAGCGTTTCCGAAACCTGTGCCATTAACTTGGATTTGTCCTGACAAGCCAGGAGGTAATCGTCCAGGTAAACTAAAAGGCGTATGCCCCGACCCCGGAGGATTTCGGACACCCAGTTTGAAACTGCTGCAAACGCTCGGGGTGCTGAAGACAGGCCAAATGGTAGCGCTGTCAACTGGAGAATCTCTCCGTTGTAAGCAACCCTTAAAAACCTTTTGTGGGTCTCCGCAACCCCCAGATGGAAATAAGCTTGGTGAAGATCTATTTTCACCAACCAGTCTTGGTTGGAGAAAATTGACTATGTCTGGTTGTGAAATTAGGTAAAAATGTTTTATTGCAATATAGGTATTTAAGGCCTTGAGGTTGAAAATTAGCCGTAACCCACCATCCGTTTTCTTTATTAAAAACATTTTTGATAGGAAACCTGGGTCCAGCAAAGGTGGTTTCTCCAAAATTCCCTGATTTTTTAAATCCTGTATTATTTGGGTCATTTCCGGTGTAACTTGGGTGGTTAGGCACTTTAAATAATTTTTGGTTGGATATTTCAAGGGGGGTTTCTTTTTGAAAGGCAAGCGGTATTTTGCTATTGTTTTTAATATAAAGTGGTCGGCTCCTAGCTGAGCCCAAATTTCTGTGTAAAATTTTAGACAACCCCCTCTGAAAATCCGTTGTGAGTCAATCTTCTTTGGACTTAGCGGACTTCGTAAACGTCGTGGCAATACAGAAGTATTGCCACGACGTTTACGAAAGGGCTGACTTTTGTTAATGGTAAAGAATTCGGTCCAAACGGATCAGATTTTTTTTTAAATAAAGTTGTTGGATTTAAGCTTTGCGGTTCAGCACTAGCCCAATCAACAATAGACTGTAAACCTGATTTTAATAACTGTCTTTGCTCCAAAACTTTATTGGATAAGCCAGCTAACAGCAACTCCGTTGATGCCAAATAGTCTTTGTTTTTATTAAAGTGACATAGCTCATCATTTATATGAAGGCTTGTAAATCCCGGAGTTGCCAAACAACTCTGTAAAGCTTGCTTCACACTTATTACTACTTATATCAAGATTATAGCCGTTTTCACTTTGAAAGACTTTCTAAACAAAGTTTCGATGCATTGAGAAAGAATCACAAGAATGCAATGGCGCCAACCGGCTAATTTGGCGGTAAAATTATACACCGCCCTCTGGTGGCAGAAAAAAGGAAAGATATTCATGGTAAAGTTACTAAAAAAGGTTGGTATTCTCGATTTTCTACAGAATCATAGGACTGCTTCTTCATATCATTGCTGTGTTTTCGAAGACATATAATATGATAGTATAGGAATTTGATGATTGAATCCATTGTAATTTTAATTGAATGTTACTCCTAGCTGCAAGAAAAGCCAAGAAGGAGCAGGAAGAGGCCCCCGCAGGTCTGGCGCTTCCTGCGGGTGCCAGCAAGACGTTCGAGGCGGGCTTCTTCAGCGTCAGTTCGCCCGTGCGCTCGCCCGCACACTCGCCCGCCGGCTCGCACTCGCCCGCTGGCTCGCACTCGCCCGCCGGCTCGCACTCGCACTCGCCCGCCACACGGAGCAGCTTGCTGAAGGCGGTGCTGTCCAGCGAGGCGAAGAAAGCTTCGGCTAAAAAGGTGAGCACGTTAAATATTACTTTGGTTTGCTTTGCTTTGATGACCCATAGCTCTAAAGTATTACTTAAAAACTATGTTAGTAAAACAAGCACAGTAGTCAATAATAAAACTCCATAATCACAGCAAGATTTATGAAGCCCGAGAGTTGTGTCATCATGATCATCATCATCATCAGCCTATAGCAGTCCACTGCTGGACATAGGCCTCCCCAATTGCACGCCATTCAGCTCGATTTTCGGCAACTCTCATCCAGCTGCTACCAGCCACCCTGCGAAGATCGTCGCTCCACCTAGCTTGAGGCCGTCCTACCTTACGTTTGCCGATTCGCGGTCTCCACTCAAGAACACGTCTACCCCAACGGTCATCGGTTCTACGGCTAATGTGGCCGGCCCACTGCCACTTCAGCTTGCTAATCCTATGAGCTATCTCGACAACTTTGGTTCTCTGCTGGATAACCTCATCCCGGATTCTGTCCCTCAGAGATACTCCAAGCATAGGTCGTTCCATAGCTCGCTGAGCGACTTTAAATTTGTGGACCAGCCGTACCGTGAGTGTCCACGTTTCGGCTCCGTAGGTCATAACAGGTAGGATGCACTGGTTTAAGACTTTCGTCTTTAAGCTCTGTGGAATACGCGACGAGAAGACTCGACGAAGCTTCCCAAATGCTGCCCAGCCCAGCTGAATTCTCCTGTTATCCTCTTTCTCAAGGTTGTTCTTACCAAACTGCAGAGTTTGCCCGAGGTAAACGTATTCTCGAACAACCTTGAGGACACCGCCATTGACCGCAATCGGTCCCGGAGTTGCGTGATCGTTGAACATAACCTGTGTTTTGTCCAAGTTCATCCGGAGACCAATGCGTACAGAAGAATCAACTAGGCCGTCCAGCATCCGCTGCAAGTCCTGCAGCGATTCCGCCAATATGACGATGTCGTCTGCAAATCTCAAGTGTGAGATGTACTCGCCGTTGATGTTTATTCCGCGTCCACTCCAGTTTAGCGTCTTAAACACATCCTCCAATGCGTTAGTGAACAATTTTGGGGAGATTACGTCCCCTTGTCTCACTCCTCGACGCAGGGCGATGTGTTCAGTTTGCCGGTCCTGAGTTTGGACGGTCATTGAGGCGTTTTCATAAAGACATTTCAGCACTTGGATGTATCGCCAGTTGACTTGGCATCGCTGCATAGACTCCAAAACAGACCAGGTCTCGATAGAATCAAAAGCCTTCTCATAGTCCACAAACACAAGACACAGCGGCCGACTATACTCCTCGGACTTCTGTATAATCTGCCGCACTGTGTGGATGTGGTCTATGGTGCTGTATCCTCCTCGAAACCCCGGCCTGCTCCGGCGGCTGAAACTCGTCGAGTCTCCGCGCTAGACGATTTGAGACGACTCTTGAAAACAGCTTATATACGTGGCTTAGGAGCGAAATGGGTCTGTAGTTCTTTAAAAGGGTTTATCCCCCTTTTTAAAGAACAGTACGACCACACTCCTTCGCCACGCTTCTGGAGTTCTCCCAGAGAACAGGACAGAGTTGCCGAGCTCCCTAAGCTCTTGCAGTACAGGATTTCCTCCCGCTTTCAGGAGCTCGGTCGTAATCCCGTCCTCACCAGGGGCTTTTCCATTTTTAAGCTGTTGTGAGAGCCGCCTCGATTTCGTCTTGGCTGACTTCTGGCAGGTCTTCTGTAAAGTGGCTCTTGAATCCTCATTTTCGGGATCAGGTCGAGATGCATACGATGCGTACAAATGGCCGTAGAAGTTTTCGACTTCCGAAAGGATCTCCGGCTTCGAAACGACGATATCCCCACTAGATGTAGTCAACTTCGTCAGGTGGCTCCTCCCAGGTGGTTGGACGAATACTTTCGACCCCCGATTTTGCTCAATCGCTTTCTCTATGAAGCGTGTATTAGAGCGTCGGAGGTCGTTCCGTCATAATCGTCGTCGAGAGTTGTGTACAGTTATTTAAATGTAATGTAATTCTCTAAGTAAATATCTATTGTATTTTGAAGCAGTAAATCGACCCATAAAGTTTCTGTCTATAAAAATCGTAGTTAGTGTGTAAATGTAATTTTACTAATTCTATTTCAGAATTCAACGTCATTTGCGATGCTACGTGCGTCGGTGTTAGGCAAGAATGCGGAGTTAGATGGATTCTCTCTCTTACCCGTAAATATATACTACCAATTACGACACTCCTTAACTTATTGTATTTTATAATAGATATTTTTATTAAAACCCTTCACCCTTGCAGCAAACTCCAATGCCGATGACTCCAATCAATCTGTACGCGACTCCGGGTCGTAGCATACTCAAGAACACCAACACAGGAAAGAAATCAACCAGAAAGTCAATCAAAATGGTACTATTCAACCGATCAGACAACGACATACAAGACGTGTCCTACCACACTCCAGACAGCGAGATAATCGAACAGAAAACTGATGAGATACAAATTGATAGCGGAATTTCCTCCATGGATCTCGAAAAGGTGGAGAATAAAGAAAATTCTAGAAGAAGGTCCAAGTTAGTGCGGCAGGATGCTGAAGATAGGAGCCCGGTAGTTACGAGGAGTCGACGCAAGAGTATGAACTCGACGCTAGATGGCGACCATGGCGCGGCTACTCCGAGGAGGTCTTCACGTAAGAAGGTGCTGCATGAGTCTCAAGAAAATGTGGTTGAAGAGGAGACTAAGCGGTCGACTAGGAGACGGAAGAGTGGGGTGCAGGCGCAGAACTAATGACGGGGACCAGAAGATAGAAGAACCCTTGAAAAAGTAGCCTCCTGAAGATAGTGGGACCCTTCAAAATGCTGCCATGTTGAATAAGGTTCCCAATTTCTCTGATCATTAAGCAGTCTTATCTTCAAATAAATGACATGAAAAACGTCCTGATAATGTGGATGACTATTGGAAAGCATATAACTTTTGTTGAATAGAAAAGGATGGCACTATCCACAATGGATATTTTTATTCTTGTTTCTCCTGAAAGAAATCTTGTTTCGATATTAGAAACTAACATCGCCAAGAATGAACTTCAAAAACTCGCTTTGTCTAAAATGTGTTTTTTCACTCTTATAATAAAATGTGGGGATGTGTTCGTATGGGTTGAAATTAGCACAGTCGTGTTTGCCATGATTAATTAGTAAAATTAAACAGTAGTAATAATTAAAATACCACTTAGTTTTAACGGTAATTATTATGCTTTTAAAGAGGCCAAAACTGTTAATATATGTTGCTCTTATTTTAAGTTTTTCAGGATTCCAATATTAGACATTTCATGTACACATTCCAAGTTAAGACAACTATCTGAAGAATAAATTGCATACGTAAAGAGTTACCAAAGGACCTTTTGCTATATTCACTAAATACCAACTTAAAAATTAAAAGAAGATTCCATTACATTTTTGCTTACTTTAGTGAACAATTTGATAATCATGTTCAGTTGTAGTAGATTTTATTCGTTTTTAAATAATTATTATGTTGATAATGGTATGAACGATAATGATGGGAATTGAATTAATTGTATCCAGTTAGTTAGCTTGTGTAGATGTAATCATTTGTTTTTCGTTTATATTTAGAGGCAGTCTTGGGTTAAGTGCCTTTTAGCATTAAGATGTAAGTGTGCCTTACGCACACAGTGACATCACTAACACGAACGTTCTGCACCTGTAGTCTAATTGCGCAACACAATGGCGTCTTTCAATTTTACAATTCAATAATATTCATTGGTGCCGATTCTGTTGGACACGAACTAAACTATCTCTAAAATTCCTTACTTTTGACTATGAGAATTGTAACGCTATTCTGCAAGAAAAAATCTCTAAACTTAAAAATTATTTTGACACGACTAAAATCGAATTTGACAATCGCGAATCAACGTGGTATTTTTTTTCCTTTGACTTCGCAACGTAGTACTTGTGTGCGCTACGCAATGAATTTTTTGAGAGACGAAGGCGCGCGCAGGTGGCAGCTTGGACGTGTTTTATATGGAATTTTTCACTTCTTATTTGAAAAAAATATATATATTACCCACGTGTTGAGAATTATGTGTTTGAATAGGGGTTTAATAAAGGGGGTCGAAAATTTCATTAATAGGACACGCCATTTTCGAGATATAAGCAAAAGAAAAGGAAAAAAATACAGTGCTGTTTTTGCATGTGAAGGTGAGGTGTTGGTGTGAATTTTAGTTCATGACCACTAGTTTCATTCCACACCTTTTTAATCGCGATTAAAAATAGTCAGATTTAGTTAAAATAAATTATTATAGTCCAAATTTGTGGTGAAAACCGGCAAACGGGGAATAGCAAAATTGACATTTTCACTAAACTAATAACTCAGTGCAATCTTAGTGCTGTCAAACTAAAATATAGTTAAGTTGTGTCATTTTAGTCTATTTAAGAATAGGAAATCGTCGTTTGACAGGAATAAACCAAATTTTAGTGATTTTTAGTTAAGTTTAAAGAATTTTGTTACAACAGAATCGGCACCATTGCCTTATTAGCGTGGTCGAGAAGGCGAATTTTACAAACATGTGAAGCAATGGATTGTGACTGCAAATTACGCGAATCGGGTGCAGGTCTTCTCGAAGCAGGCATACTTACATGACTTCCATGCCAATAAAACTGTGCCTTGATAATGTTTTTATTCTATTTCAATTAAAACCGAGGCTGCCTCAGATTGAGTTAAGTTACATTTTATGACTGTGAGGTGTGTCGGTGTGTCTCTCGATTATTGTACAATAATAATTATTATACAAAAGTTTTTAATAAATTCGATGTTTTATTACGCTGTTCAAGTCCATAGCTATGTTTACATTGGTAAGGGGCAGTTCTGACATAACGGAAAAATGCTCGAGCAAATCACTGGCTCCATTGATAACAAAGAACAGTGGTGGCCAGTGGTACCGGCCTCGACTTACGAGTTGTAGGCCGTGGGTTCGAACCTAGGCAGGCGCTTTACTTTGTGTAAATAATTTCATCACCACCTCACCACTGCTCTCAAAACGGTGAAGAAAAACTTCGTGAGGAAACCGGCATGTCCTAGAACCAAACCTTCGAAGACGTGTGACATCTACCAACCTGCACTGGGCCCGCGTGGTGGATTACGGCCCACTATCTCTCACTGAGAGGAGGTCTGTGTCGCAGTGAGAACGGTAGGAATAGGTTGATTATGTATTGAAAACAGGACCTTAGAAACATTTCTAAAGTACAAAATTGTATGAATGAACAGTCAGCTCGCGACCGCGACTCTGTTGCTCTCGCTTAGAAAAGGCCAGAGAAGGCCCGAGCCTAAAAAAAATAAAGAAAAAAACTCAATGAATTTTATAGTTTTCATTAGTACCAAATTACCATTTATAGAATTTCATCTATGTATTGAAAATGAATAAATATAGCACGGGTTTTCTATGGTCATAGTAAGTACGATGTTGTTGCTACGCAGTGCCATACCGCGCGTCCCCTCCTCTGCCAACCCGCCGCTAGCGCAGGCGAAATGATGCGGGAGACGGTAGGAAGAGAGAGCCCCGATCGCCAAGGATAACGGACGTAACACAGCGATCCTCCGCGACTCTCAGTCGCGACGCCTTTTTATTGTAAGAATTGTACTTGTAATGTCCAGTGTATTTGTACAGCCACATTTGTTGTAAAAATAAATAAATGATTATACTTTAAAGAAGTGACTTTAAACTGGCGCCCAAACTAGTGGCTCGAACCGTTGTGAAATGTGATCCAGTGCCTACGTGACCAAACGTGTACCCACTCACCTTGTTAGGGATAAACACGGACGTTCTACCTTACCGATGTCATCACTAGCGTGAAGATGCCGACAACGAGGAGTGGAGAAGCGCTCCGTCAACAACGAGGAGAGGAAGAGGATAACGTCACGCTCACTGAAGAGGAGGAGAGCGTCGTCGAGCGCGGCCATGCGGACGATATTGTAGGCGCCGGCTCGAGTTCGACACAGCAACCAGCTCCCCAGTTCTCCACAGACTTCCTATCCACGCTGATCGAGACGATCACGCGTGCGCAAGTGGAAGCCAATAAAAGCCTTATCAACTCGCTGATGACATCAAACGGCGAATTCAGGGCATCTACCCCAGTTGGGGCCTCTCCAACCGCCAACGCGAGCAGCGGAAGTGTCGCTGCTGCAGCCGCGTCGCGTACCGACGCCAATTTCACACAATGCACGGCGAGATTCGACGGGTCCTCCCAGGACGCTGAGGTCCTGGAAGCATTCCTAGACGCTGTCGAAGTCTACAAGGAGTGTGCTGCCGTAAGCGACGAGCATGCTCTCCGAGGATTACCGATGCTGCTGCAAGGTGAAGCGGCAGTATGGTGGCGTGGCGTGAAGGCGTCGGCAGCATCGTGGACGGACGCGATTGCGCGCCTCCGCGCGACCTACGGCGTGGCGCAGCCAGCGTACCAAGTTTTACGGCAGATCTTCGCCACGGAACAACAAGAGGAAGAACGTGCGGAAGTGTTTTTACATAAAGTGCGAGCCTTAATGACTAAATTACCGTACAAGCTCGACGATGTAGTTCAGGTAGACTTTTGCTACGGATTACTGCACCGACGCGTAATCAAACGAGTGCCGCGTGATTGTATACGTAGGTTAGATGATTTGTTGTATAAGGTGAGGATTGCGGAGGATACTTATAAAGCGCTCAAGGTAACGAAGTCTGTTTATGTTAAGAATACGACACCGCAAACCAAAACATCGTCGGTGACTACCACCGACCGCAATCTCACGACATCGAACTCGAATTCGAGTACCACGAGTGCGACTGCAACAAAACTAGAACCCGTTGTAGTTATTGTAAGATATTTGGGCATTTTAGTGATGAGTGTCGTAACCGCGATATTGCGACGACTAATAAAACTAATAGCGACACTACGCCTAAGGAGTTACGTTGTTATGGTTGCGGTAAGCAAGGCGTCGTGAGATCTAAATGTGATGTCTGCGTGACATTGTCGAAACCAGTCGAGAAAACATCTTTCAACACTGTTGATGTAGATTTTTCTAGTCGTGATGATAATAACATTGGTGCGAGTGAGACTGCTTCCGCACGAAGCAGTCTTGATTCAGATAACGAATGTGACTGCGCGCGAACAGTACCCAATGGTAAATATTAGTGTTATGGGCCGTAACGGCGCGGGCGCGGCAATTGTAGATACCGGTGCTACGCATAGTATTGCGAGCCCTCTATTACATCGACTTTTAGCTGATTTAGGAGTTCAGTTTAGCAAAACTAAACGATTTGTACGCCTGGCTGATGGCACGCAAGGGTGGAGAGACCTATTGTCAGCTGAGGTAGATATAATAATTGGAGGTCGTAGGGTAATGTGTCAGTTGTTAGTACTACCCGGAAGCAACATTAGGACGCTTTTAGATGTAGATTTCCTGGCGCGGGCCGGCATGGTAATAGACGTCGCCCGACGCACTTGGTCATTCTCGGACAATCCGGGGCATTGTAATGATTTTGTTTATACCTATACGCTTGACCTTGCGGATGCGGACCCCGTTGTGCGCCGCATCTACCGAGTTATCGTTGCGCTCAGACGAAGGTTCGAAGTTAACCTCTGAGCAGCGGTAGACTCTTAACGCATTTATTGAACACCGCGCGCCGCAGTTTGCGCGCGACGGACCAGCGACGGAGTTCGCTACACATCGAATAAAGGTGAGTTCACACCAAGAACCTATTGCTTGTCCACCGTACCGGATGTCACAAAGAAAGAAAGAGGCCTTGCAGAAGGAGCTTGATAAGCTGCTGCGAGATGACGTCATCGAAGAGTGCGAGTCACCTTGGGCCTCCAATGTCGTGCTTGTGGGTAAGAAAGACGGTAGCTTAAGGTTCTGCGTAGATTACCGGCAGCTGAATGCGGTGACCGAGCCAGACCGGTACCCCCTCACACGTATTGAAGACATACTGCACGCGGCCAAGACCAGCGAGTACATAACTACTCTCGACCTTCGATCAGGTTACCATCAGGTGAGTGTCTGCCCAGAGGACCAAGACAAGACTGCGTTCACAACGCCTCTTGGTACCTTTAGATTTAAGCGGATGCCGATGGGACTAAAGAATTCGGGAGCCACTTTTCAGAGGATGATGGATCGGTTCCGGTCCAACCTGAAGGAAGTGGATCTTCTCGCATATCTTGACGATCTCATATTACTGTCACCGGGGCCCATCGAGAGGCACCTGGCTGACCTGGAAGCAGTCTTCGAACGACTGGCCATGTTTAAGTTAAGGATCAATAGAGACAAGAGTTTCTTTGCGAGGGAGTCTGTAAAATTCCTAGGTCATGTTATGGTGCCAGGCGGAATCCAGGTGGATCCAGACAAGACATCAGCCATTGACAACATGGCCGCCCCTCAGAACGTAAAATACTTGAAGTGCTTTTTACAGACGTCGAGTTGGTACCGACGCTTTATTAATAATTACGCGGAAGTTGCGAGGCCTCTTACTAACCTCCTGAGGAAGTCGAATGCTTGGCAATGGGACGCCGAGCAACAGGAGGCGTTTGAACGCATCAAGTCTCTCCTCGTATCCGTTCCTATTCTCTGTCAGGCGGATGAGTCTAAACCATACGTTCTTTGCACTGACAGCAGCGCTTATTGCCTTGGGGCTGTTCTTATGCAGGGGGAGAGACACGACGAGAGGCCAATTGAGTACGCAAGTCGACTTCTTACTAGCGCCGAGAGGAACTACTCCACGACCGAGCGGGAGGCTCTCGCGGTCGTGTGGGCACTCGGTAAATTCCGCGGTTATGTAGAAACCGCGAAGGTCACAGTTAGGACGGACCACCAGCCCTTACGCTGGCTGATGAGTCAAAGGTCACCTAGCGGTCGACTGGCCAGGTGGGCCCTAACATTGCAAGAATTTGTTCATAGCTTTGAGTGCTGCACACACCCGGGTGCTCGAACGTGGTTGCAGATACGCTGTCGCGGCCCGTTTGTTCGGAAGACCAGGGTGAGTGTGACCTTTGCATGACGGTTGTTAATATACCAAAGAGGAACAGTGGTGATATCCGCAGCAACCAGATATTGGATCCAGAGGTTCGGAAAATCATTGAGGATATGGAATCTGACGAACCCTCTAGGGGGAGACCAGGGTCCGACCGCGGTTACACCATTTCCGACGGTATCTTATACAGAGACACTCATGAGAAGGCGCAAGCCGTCCAGAAGGAGAATGCTGACCAAAAGCGGAGGCCGCCTCCAGACTATAAGGTAGGCGACCTAGTTTTATTGAAAACGCAGGGATCCAATGACGCAGGCCGCGGACAGACCGCGAAGTTTATCCCACGTCGTGACGGCCCATACAAAATCGGGAAACGTATAAGCCCGACCACTTACGGTCTGGAGAACGTGCAGACCGGTAAGAACGTAGGTAAATACCATGTTTCGCACCTCACGCCTTTCGCCGGTCAGGTAGAACCACCCAATCGAGAAAAACGTAGACGTGGTAGGCCGCGTAGGTATTTAGACTAGCCCAACTGCGAGGACACTTAGTTAGGCTAGAGGGGGAGGATATAGAACGGGTTTTCTATGGTCATAGTAAGTACGATGTTGCAGTGGCGAGGTAGAATTTTTTCTAAAAGAGAAGCCGATGCGAAGTCGGCTTTAACTTACTGACTCATCAATAAAGAATACTTACTATCATTCTAAAATTAATATAGGAATGTAATGAATTAAATACAATTAAATTGAACAGCTGAAAACCGAATAAAATAAGCAATATTCCTCTATCTCGTTCTCGCTGACGCATTTTTCTATACCTGTCTCTGTCATAACCCGTTGTACAGCGGCTTGCTCTCGTACATATCAAGCGGTGCCACGTGACCTAAAGTGACATCATTACGGGATCGCTGTTGTATGAATTTTTAGTTCCCGATTATGACGTTTCGGCGCCGGGTTAATTTAGAACATTTCTCTTTTGTTGTAATACAAAGCTATAAATAACCTTTTTTGTTGTTTGAATGTTATGGTGAATTAAATACCCGTAGTGTAACTATATTTATTGACAATAGTAGCCACTATTTACATACTATTGTATTTTTAATAGAGATAGAGTTACCAATGCGAATTCCCGAAGGTAAGCCGGTAGGAATCGTGTTATATGGTGCTTTCGCCACTGCGATGTTGTTGCTACGCAGTGCCATACCGCGCGTCCCCTCCTCTGCCAACCCGCCGCTAGCGCAGGCGAAATGATGCGGGAGACGGTAGGAAGAGAGAGCCCCGATCGCCAGGGATAACGGACGTAACACAGCGATCCTCCGCGACTCTCAGTCGCGACGCCTTTTTATTGTAAGAATTGTAATTGTAATGTCCAGTGTATTTGTACAGCCACATTTGTTGTAAAAATAAATAAATGATTATACTTTAAAGAAGTGACATTAAATAAAGTAAAACATCTACGAAAAAAGTAACGGACACGGATCTTTCTTCACCTGTACACCTGTAAACAAATGAAATATTAAGTATTGAAAAGTCCATTGTTGTTCGATTCTTGGATCTCATCATCATCATCATCATCATTTCAGCCGTAAGACGTCCACTGCTTGGGCACGCCACAATTGCGGCGGTAAGTCCCCTCTTTGAGGAGTGGATAGAGAGGCGTCACGGCGTCCTCACCTTCCGCCTGACGCAGGTTCTCACCGGGCATGGATGCTTCGGTGGGTTCCTGTTCAGGATAAAGCGGGAGGATACGTCCGGGTGTTTCCATTGCGAGGATCGTCTGGAGGACACGGTGGAGCATACGGTGGAGGTGTGCCCTGCCTGGGCGGGGCACCGCCGTGTCCTCGTGGAGGCGATCGGCGGCGGCGACCTCTCGCGCCCGGCCCTGGTGCGAACCATGGTACGGAGCGAGAGGGAATGGGAAGCCGTCACCTCCTTCTGCGAAGCAGTAATGCTCGCGAAGGAGGAGGCGGGGCGCGTGAGGGAGTGGCAGTCTCTGCGCCCTCACGTCCCTAGCCGCCGCAGGAGGAGACGCCCCGGGCGTCGGGAGTCCATAGCGGACTCCCGGCCACCGTAGGCGCGAGCTTGCGGGTGGTGAGCAATGGGTAGCTCGCCGCCCGGTAAGGACCAAGCTCGGGTCGACGGCGCGTAGTGTTCCACGCGCGCCTCAAAGAGATGTCAGCAGCGCTGAAGGGGTTATCTAGGACCGATGCCTGCCGGGGTCGCGTGATTGTTCGAAAGAGATACCGTGACCGTGGGTTTTAGTCAGTAAAAGTCTGACACGCCCTCCCGCTCCGCCCAGAGCGGGAGAAGTCATTTGATGATTTCCCATCCTGAAAAAAAAAAAAAAAAAGACGTCCACTGCTGGACTTAGGCCTCCCCTAATTTGGGGGGCTTTGCCATAATCGCCACGCTAGTCAGGCGGGTTGGCGATCGCAGTATGGTGGTAAAATGCATAGAGAACGCTGCTGCCCATTCTCTAGTAAGTCCCTTAGTCGCCTTTTACGACACCCACAGGAAGAAATGGGGATTCTTGGATCTATTGTTACATAATACTAGATCGATAACAAAATAAAACACACGTACCTATTTTTATTTTATTGCAAAACTAAAAAGTAGAAAATAATAGTTTAAAAAAACTAAAAAACACGCTTCCATAGAAAACCAAACTAAAAAGTAGATAATAATAGAAAAATAATAGTTTAAAAAAACTAAAACACACACTTTTTAGATTTTTTAAACTATTATTTTCTACTTTTTAGTTTAGTTTTCAATGGAAGCGTGTTTTTTTTAGTTTTTTTTAACTTTTATTTTTTGACAATTGATTTTCATGGAGGGAACGGCCCCCTCGGATACTAAGTAGTGTGGACGTGTAGTTAGTGCAAAATAAATAATTAAATAAACGTATTTTAAATCAAAATCAATCAATCAAAAGTCATTTATTCAAACTAGGCTGAGAGTCAGCACTTTTTGAACGTCAAAGTCACAAAAGACAGTCCCCCCAAAACGCCCACCCTTCGACACTTCCTAGTGCTGTAGCTGGGAAGAAGAAGTGGCGGAACAAACTCCCCAGCAGCACAGCTGTCTGTTAAGTTAGAAGAACTTGATTCTATACAATATTGTGTAAGTAATTAATATTATAAAACAAAACATACATTATTCGCCATATGTCAGCTAGCACACGCCAATATACCAACAAAAAAATTGAAAACTAAAGTCAAGCTGAAATAATAAAACAAAAACGTAAACAAAACTTAAAAACTAAATAAAGCCTCCAGGCATAAAGGGCGTGCCCGCTTACATGTTCAACGATGCAAAATGATCCATATACATACATTGATGCATATAGCTAAGTTGAAGTTACAATAGTTAAACTAGCACCTCCGGAGTAGAATAAAATTACAGTTAATACAAATAACAATAACTAAAAAAACCATGGTCAGCAAGACGACCAGTCACCACAAGCAGCACCCGTTCACGAGCATAACGCAAAGGTCAGCCATTACCCCCCTCGCCATATTTGAGGGAAGGTGGTAATCCGACCCCCGACGCTACCGCAAGCAGTGACATCTAAGGGAGCATGACGAACTTGCTGCCGGTTGGTCAGGCAAGAATATTATGAACAGCTGACGAGGTCGCTAGCTAACTACATGTTGCAATACAACTCATTTAAAATCATTGTAATGAGTAGATTATGTCCACAATAAATGAAATTAAAAGAAAATAAAAATAAATAAATAAATTAACAAAATCTGTTAAATAAAAAAATAAATAAAAAACAATTATATGAACTACCCATATAAACTGTCAGTAGGAAAGCTAATTCTGAATTGAAAGAACATAAACATTGTCTTGAGTTAATCACAGCGACCAACTATTCTTATCGTTTAAGTAGTCGTTGATAGAATAATATGCCTTTGAACAAAGGTTGGATTTTACTTTAGCTTTAAACTCATTAAACTGCAAGTCTAGTAAAGCAGAGGGAAGCTTGTTATAAAAGGTAATACCAAGACCAACAAAAGAATTATGAACCTTATGAAGCCGGTGAAAGGGAGCACGTAGTTTGTTCTTATTTCTAGTATTAATATTATGAATATCACTGTTTTTAGTGTACAGGTGTATATTTTGCCTAATATATAAGATGTTGGCGAAGATGAATTGTGATGCCACCGTAAGAATACCAATATCTTTAAACAAATCTCTCAGAGAAACTCTAGCACCTAGTTGGTAAATCGCTCGAACAGCTCGTTTTTGAAGAACAAAAATATTTTGAATGTCCGCGGCTTTGCCCCACAGCAGAATGCCGTAGGACATTATGCTATGAAAATAACTAAAATAGACTAATCGAGCTGTATCAACGTCCGTATACTGTCTAACTTTCCTTACTGAACTTACTAAAAATAAAGTATAAACAATTCAGTCCTCACCCGATCCGTGCAGGAGTCCCTCAAGGCTCTGTACTAGCCCCCCTCATTTTCACGCTGTTCACTAGCGATATCCCCAGAAGCAAGAAGGCAAGGTTAGCTCTATTCGCAGACGACACTGCCATCTTCTTCTCGGGATTTAGTGACCCAGCGCTGGTTCGCTACCTCCAAACCGCAGTCGACGAGCTCGGCGAATGGTTCAGGAAGTGGCGAATCGAGGTCAATGCCGATAAAAGTCAGGCGGTCTTTTACACCCGACCGCGACGTAATCACCCCCCTCCCCGACCCATCTCAATGTTCGGCAAGCAGATCCCTTGGGCGAAGCAAGCCAAATATCTAGGTGTCATCCTCGACGAACACCTCACCTTTTCTGAGCACATAAAGCAGGCTCGCTCGCGGGCCGCTTTCGCTCTGGGTAGGCTCCATTGCGTCCTGAACAAGCGGAGTAAATTGTCTCTTCTGTGTAAGAAGCGGCTTTACACCGCTTGTATCAGGCCGATTATGACATACGCAAGCCCAGTCTGGGCACATGCCAAGCCCCGATTCATCCATAGGATGCAGACTCTCCAGAACCGTTTTCTCCGTCAAGCCACAGGCTCGCCTTGGTTTGTTCGGAATATCAATCTTCATTTAGATATGAAACTCCCGACATCCATCAATACATAAAACGCGCTTCGAAGCGTTTCTTCGATAGGGCCGTAGCCCACCGCAACCCTCTGGTTGTGGCGGCAGCTACTTACACCCCCTCCCGTATTAGCAAAGTCCGCCGCTCGCGGCACATTCTTACCGATCCTGATGATCCCACTACTCTCCTCCAGGAGAGTCGAAAAGAGACCAGTACAGCTAGACCAGCACACAGACACAAACCGTACCGACCTCGCCGCCGAGGTCCGTCGTCGCGACCCCGACTTAACAGTCCCTCCCGACCCTTGCAAGAGCCAGCCCGCGATGCTGCGCCGTTAGCTTTAAATTAGTCCCAAAATAATTTAACTCAGATCCAGCCAGTCCCTTGCTGCCCCCCTATCAGCGATTGCCTAAGCCGAGGTTCGTACCCCCCTCGGGGTAACCCTTAGAGCTTTCGCTTTAGTTTTTAAGTATAATAAGCCCCGGCTGGAGGCCTAAAAAGGTAACTTTTTAGAACTCGCCGGGCCACAATCCGTTTAAGTAGTCACAATCTTTTCAGGATTAACTACGAGACGCCCCACAAAAAAAAAAAAAACAATTCAGTGGAAGTACTAGGAGCGCAGAAATCAGTCAGCGGTGAACGTACGGCGTGGTGAGCGTTAAACTCACACATACATGGACGTTACAACCATCACCACTATGCGAGTGTGCATCGGCGACATTGAAATGTGAGTGTTCTCTGTCCTTGTCACCTGTCAACGCCTTTCTCACCTGTCAGCGCCAGCGGTCAGTGTTCCGTCAGTGTCATCCGTCAGCGTCAACCGTCAGTGTCATCTGTCAGTGTCATATGTCATTGTTTACCGTCAGTTGTCATCTCTTGGTAGCGTTCCAGGTACCTAATAAGTAGGGAACTAAAGCATCGACCACTTCCGAGCCCGTAGTGATAAATCCTTAGTCGATTCAAGTGATTCTGACTGAGCTAGCCATGTCAGTTCAGCGCAGTCCACCACCAAAAGACAAAGATAATCTTAAGGAGCGAGCTGGTGTGTTGCAATATGAATCTGAACAGGATCTGGAAGAACACACAGATGAATATGAAAATGTGTCCCGTAGGACTAATAAAAGACGAGCTGTGAGAACGCCTCCTCAAGTTGAATCTGCGAATGCTACGAGTATGGGTGTTGTTATGCAAGAAATGCGTACACTATTCAGTACTCTGGCAGCTGAACAAGATTTACGCTTCCGGGAGTTGCAAGCGTCCTTAGAGAAGCAGAGCGGAGAGATTAAGGAAAGTATCAGTTTCTTTTCAGAGAAGTACGACGTTGCTCTGAACCAGATTAAATCGCTACAAAATGAGAAGAAAGAGGACAAAAAACGGATTATTGCGCTGGAGGAAAGGGTAGATTTTTTGGAAAGAAAAACCTGTTCAGCAACAATTGAAATCCGAAATGTACCAAAACTGATCTCCGACCAGAATAAGTTTGAGGGAAAAGAGGACCTTAGCAATTTTATGTCCAAGTTGGGCAAGACTGTTGATGCTGAGATCAAGGATACTGACATCAAAGACATCTACAGAATAAAGCCACAAGAAAAATCGAACAGCACAGGTACTATCATTGCCGAATTTTCTACAGTACTAGGGAAAGAAAAGGTTCTAATGGCTACAAAAAAATTCAACAAAGACAAAGAATTGAGTGATAAGCTACATACTGAACATCTCAGTTTGAAAGGGGAAAGGAAGCCCATCTATGTGTCTGAGAGTGTCACTAAAAAGACTGCCAGACTATTCTCTCAAGTCCGTGAATTTGCCAAAAGTAAGGGCTACACATGCTGGATTTTTCGTGGAGCAGTTTATCTACGTCTCGATAATAATGAACGCGTGCAGATCAAATCTGAGCGCGATCTCGCTAGTATTCAAAGTAAACCATAACTTTCAGCATCTTTAACCTTTTTATAATTTTGGTTTGTATAATTCTAATTATTTTTTATTTTTATTAGCTTTAAACGATAATTGTATCACTTTTGAATATACACTCACCTACAAAAAACAAAATAATACACACAATTCCATCAATCACTCTAGACCACACCTCTACAATAAATACACTCTTAAAATATATGTCCAAACAAACATTAACACACATAAGACAAACAAAACCATCATACCGAGACACTACACATATATTAAGCAATGGCTAGCATGGACAAGTGTTTCTTATTATTTAAAAAATGGCTACAGCGTGTGAATCATTACAAACACTACAAGAAATAGATAACATACAGCTTGCTAAATCGATCACATGTGACTGTACAGATCTTGATAAACATACATTCGTACACAAAAATGATTTCACTATAATTTCCCAGAACATTAGAGGCATTTGTTGCAATTTCGACGACTTTTTACTTACATTATCTAGTCTTAAATTTGAAACAGACACCATAATATTAACGGAATGCCAACTTAATTTAAATAAACCTGTTCCTCAACTTGAAAATTACAATTGCTATTATAACCCAAATCTTTCAAATAAAAATGATGGAGTCGTCGCGTATGTGAAAAAATCTTTAAAACATAAAGTTACAGAAGTCAAGCTCTTACACGCATCTTGTCTTCAAATCGAGGTTCTAAATAACATTGTCTTTGGTGTATCTCCAGCAAATTTAAGTGCAGATAATTTTATCGACTCATTAAGCTTACATTTGGAATCACTAAATGTACAAAAAAGAAACACTGTGATCACAGGGGATATTAATATTAACTTGAGGCCCAGGGAAACTGAACAATACTATGAACATAAAAATAGAATAAATTACCTAACTATGTTATCGTCTTACGGAATTCTGGCCGGGCATACACTACCCACTAGAGAAATGAATTGTCTCGATCATTTTATGCTAAAAATTAATCCGAAAAAAAAACTCTGCATTTATAGCTATCTTACGCACTACCACTACAGACCACTATACCACCTTCCTTTCTTTGGCAAAAATAAAAGACCGAATCGCTCCAGATAAGACTAAAACAACTATAGATTTTGACAGTGCTCTCTTATATTTGCAAAATAAAAATTTAGCTGAACTTCTATTTTATGATGATCCAAATGTAGTTACAATCTCTTTAATAGAAAAAATTAGTGAATCTTTGACTACTAATACACACACTATTACCATACCAAGCAATAAACGTTTATTAAAACCCTGGATTACTCAGGGTATTCTGAGATGTATTCGGAATCGTAATGCGTTACAGAAAAAGGCACGAAATGATCCTCACAATTAAATTGCCAAAATGACGTATACGCGGTATAGAAACTATTGCAATAATCTTATAAAAAAGTTAAAAAGAAAATATAATAGGGTACAAATTACTAATGCCATCAAAAACAATAGACTTCTTTGGAAAAATATAAAATATATCACTTATACTAATAAATCACGAACAGAAAACTCAGAATTATTGCAGGTTAAATCATCTCCCACAGAATCTGCTAACTTTATTAATAAATATTTTGCAAGTATAGGCAGAGATCTGGCCCAAAACATAACAACTGATACTAATTTTAGCAAACTCCTTAGTAATAAACCATCACACATAAGCTCAATGGTACTTCTAGATACTGATCAACATGAAGTTTGTACCACACTTATGAATCTACGATCTGACAGAGCCCCCGGATGGGACAATATACCCACTTGCTTCTTAAAACTTGCTAAAAATGAAGTTGTGCCAATTATCACGCATCTTGCCAATCTATGTTTTCAAAAAGGTACGTTCCCTGCCCCATTAAAAAAATCTATTATTACACCTGTGTATAAGGGTGGTGATAGAGACGATGTGAATAATTATCGACCTATTTCCGTCTTAACTGCGATTTCAAAAATTATAGAAAAACTGTTAAATACTCGCCTCTTGCAGTATCTAAATAGATTTGATATTCTGTCCCCTTCTCAATATGGATTTAGACAAAAAAGTCAAGTGAAGATGCTGTCATAGCACTAAGTTCTTTAGTATCCGAACAACTCGATAAAGGAAATAAATGTATGGCTGCCTTTCTGGATCTAAGAAAAGCCTTTGACACCGTCTCTACTCCCATTCTTTTACACAAGCTTGAGACTATTGGAATTCGTGGAATACCACTGACACTCTTTAAAGATTATCTTTCTGGTAGAACACAAAAAGTGAAAATTGGACAAATTGTTAGTGAGGGCGTAGATGTATCATACGGCGTACCACAAGGAAGTGTACTAGGACCTACGCTCTTCCTAATTTACATAAATGACCTCTGCAGCATGAGCATTAATAATGCTAAAGTATTCTCGTACGCCGATGATACAGCTGTCGTCTTCTCAGGTAAATCATGGAATGATGTTAAGAACAGTGCAGAAGAAGGACTAGCTCTTGTTGCAACGTGGTTAAAAAAGAATCTGCTTACCCTGAATACAAGTAAAACCAACTTCATTTGCTTTAATATTTATAATCCGTTTCAACCTGATAAAGAATTTAATTTAAGAATCCACACGTGCGACATTACTACCGTTGGAACTTGCTGCAATTGCCCTACTATTCAACAAGTTACCCAAGCAAAATATCTGGGAGTGATTTTTGACCAGCGTCTTTCCTGGTATCCTCAACTGGAAAACGGCATGAGTAGAGTACGAAAACTGATCTGGATATTGAAAGAGCTGAGATATGTTGTACCAAGGACAATAAATGTAAATAAAAATAAAGACAATCAAAGAAATCTATTAAATGAAATTTATGTATCTTTGGTCCAGTCTGTTTTAGTTTATTGCATAACTGTATGGGGTGGAGCAACAAAATCTAGTTTTCTAGAGTTGGAACGCGATCAAAGAGCGCGCTTGCGCTATGGTAAGGGAGGTAAACAAATCTCCTAACTTCTCTCCGTATTCACCTATAGTCAAGTTGTTTTGACTTATATTATTAATCTGTGTCATTAATGAGTTGGAAGATTTTTTTGTCAGCAGATAAGTTTGAATATCTTTTACTAACCCAGAAACAGATTCGTAACTTTCTTTCAGTTTTAATCTCGCTATTTTTGACAGACGAGTCTTTAACACAAATGAAACTAGCAATTTCTTACAACCTTCTTCTTTCAAGCAACTTTCATACATCTCTATACCTTCGATTATTCTCTCTACTGTTTCTTCCTTTCCGTCCATAACTGGAATCAAAATACTAGCCGTTTTTAAACTAAAACTCTCCATTTTGTATGTTGTCTTATTTTCCTCTATATCTAAAAATTCGTCGGACGAACTTTCTGAAATATCTGTTACCTCTTTATAACCCAAGATTTTACTATAAATTTTCTCAATTTCGTTAGGTATTGACGGATCTAAATTTAATTCCCTTTTACGTATACGTCCATATTCAATTAATAATGTAAACTCATTATACAAATTATCAGCCTCTTGAAACTTTCGCTGTCCTACTGTTTCACTTCGCCGTTTAGGGCCTAATTTTCTAATACTAATACCTAAGTCTAGTAAACTTTCATATATTTCACTAAGTCTTTCCATCAATAATAATAGAGTCTATTTTTACACTTCATGAGTACCGCACTCATACCTTTCATCGAGTCGGTCCGTCTCGATGGGCTGCTAGGTTTGTCCTCTGCAAGGGCTGCTTGGTTTGTCCTCTGAAGTGACTGCTTGGCTCATCCTCTGGAAAGGCAGCTTGGGCCGGGCTATACCCTGGACACCACTGGTAACTGAGCCGGGAATACCCTGACTCCTCCAACAAAATAAATCTGATTTCTTCTATCTTCTCTTCTTTTTTTTTTCTATTATTTTTCTTCTCTCTTCTATTGTTTTTATTTTCTTTCTTCAATATTGTCCTTTATTCTTCTATAATTTTATCTTCTTTCTTCTATAATTTTATCTTCTTTCTTCACTTCTTCATTATTTATTTATTTTTCATTTTATTTACGGCAGGCGCAGGTGACGCAGGTAGGTTCCTCTCCAGATCTAGTGGTCACGCGGCGAAAAGATCGTCTCAAGTTTTGTGTCGAAACTTCACTCCTGATCCAATTCTGATGGCACTTTTTGTACAAAACGTATAGTCCGTAAAGTGCTGCAATAGACAGTATTGTGCAGATGACGAACATGACGACGCTTATGTTTGAAAGGTGATATTCCGCGCTGTTTGATCCTCCGGAAGCACTCTGCGTGATGAATACTTCGTCCTTCTCGATATCTGAGCGACACATTTTGTTGTAGGTACGTTAATTGTCCATGTAGATATTAAATAACACCGAAACGTGGTTGAAATCCTGGCAGGGTCGCCATGTAGGATTGGGCTGAGGGTTACGTGAGTTAACAAGTAAACGTCCGTATGTCGTGCGATCCGTTTATTGACTGGTTTCACATAATACTATATTGTCTATTCTATGTAAACTACTTACAAGCTATTACTGCGCGCTTGCACATCATATTACATACCACATACTTCAAAAAAAGAATATTCTCCACTGAAAAGCTCTATAAATTATGTAATCTGCTGTCAGTGAGAAAATTGTACATCCTTCTTATCATCCTTAAAACGCACAAAGAGACGCCAAATGATCCTAAAATACTAGAAAAGAGAAAAAAGCACTGCATAGTAAATGTTCCCTCAACTAAAACAGAATTTGCCAGCAGACAGTATAAAAAACGTTCAGCCTTTTTATACAACAAAGTAAATAAACTTATATACATATATGATAAAAAGAAAATTCAATGCAAAAAAGATTTAACAACATGGTTACACAATTTAAATTATGATGATACGGAGTTACTTTTACAACGGGTGACTTAATAATAAATTATATATGTAGTGATGCTATTAGCTTATTTAGTCACACCATGTACACTCAAAATCTCCTTCTCTCTCTCACACACACACACACACATGCACACGCACACACATACACACACACATACTTAGACAATCCATCACACTCACACACACACATATAATCACACTCACGTATATGTACAAAAGATCGTATTTTCTTTCTTACTTTTTTTTTTTTCTCTTTTTTTGTTTGTATACATATTTATAATGCAAGGGAAGAGCGGAGCCTTCAACTATAGGTATTTCTATGCCTAAATGGAGACTCCTCGATATGCAATGTAAGCTAAAATGATATGTAATAAACTTATTTTATTTTTAACGACGTCGGGTTTTTTTTTACAAGCTTTTATTTACTTTCACCTGTCCCGTTGTCTGTCTGTAATCAAATCTTGCAAGTTAAAGAGGTAAAAAAATATTTTTTTAAGAATATTTTTTTAAACTATCGTCTAATATTTTGGATAAATCTTAAAAAATATATATTATAGGTCAATGTTAGAGTAATACGTGCAAAAAAAGCTAAGGTGAACCATACGTTTTTGGCATACAAATTTTTATTAAAAAATATAATCGCATTTTTACCCATGACCAACTTACCCGATTATCAAGCGAATTTTTCTAGGAATACTAATTAGTGATATCTTAAAACCCATAAGCATTTTTTTTTTAATATTGTCAAGTAGATTCGGAGAAAAATGGGTTTAAAAAAACGACGGGTTGCACTCCGGGAGTGCTGGCAGAAGTGAAAACTTGAATATTAACGTTGTGCATTTTTGATATTTTGGAATGGTTAGGGAATAATTTTGCACGAATTGCTTTAATTATCAGTATAAAAGTACTATAATTTATGTCGTAGAATACAATATTTATTTATTGCGCTATCGTACACAAACATGACAATTTATATTACATTAAAAAGTTTATCTCTCAGAAAAATCACTCTCCGTCCGTGTCCGTCTTACGAATTTTCGATCAGGTCACGTGTCCTGTCGCGAGTTTAACATTTTTTACCCATTACAAAATAAGTGCACAACGCCGCTAAAGAAGTTTTCACTTCAAAAATAAAATAAAAATTTTACTCAAAAACGCGTGATATTTCAGAATTGAAACTGGGCAAAAAAAATTGCCCGATTGCAATGGAGGCATTTTACCCCGGCTTATCTGGCGAGGGCCTTTGAAACACCCTAAAAATACATAATAAATAATAGTTTAAAAAAACTAAAAAACACGCTTCCATAGAAAACCAAACTAAAAAGCGTGGGGTGCCTGATATCAATAAATAATATTACTTAAAAAGCACCCCACTTTTTTTTCCATTATTTTCTACTTTTTAGTTTGGTTTTCTATGGAAGCGTGTTTTTTAGTTTTTTTTTTCTCTCTTTGTAAATTATTTCATCGTGCTTTGTATGTTGTGTTACGTCTTTTGTGTGCATCAAATAAACGTTTTATCTATCCATATATCTTCACCGCCATTTTCATATGTAACTAGTAGTTACATATGAAAATGGCGTTTTATATGGAAAAATGAAATTAATTAATCAAAGTATGTATGCACCATAGTTATTTATGCACTTTCGCCCTTTTACAGTTTTATTGCTGAAAAATTGTGGGATCGAGAATTATTGGAATCACAAGGCGGTTTTGACTTCCTCATCGGAATTGTAAATTTTTGTTGAATTGCCAGATATTTGAGATCAAAGTGGCTACTTCGACAAAACGCCACTTTCGTTCAACATTATCCTGCCCAATTTATTTGCTGTCGGCGCAACATGGCTTTGTCTTCCACACTTCTCTATTAGTCGTCATCTCAGTAGTCACCCCCTTTCTATCCATATCATAATTCACACAGTCCATCCATCCTTTCTTTGGTCTCCCTCTACTCTTATAGCCATCGACATTCATACTCAATACTTTCCTCACGACATTTTCCTGATTCCTCCGTATCACGTGACACATGACAACCGATTTCAATAAAACTTTTCAGTTATAGCTGCCACTTTCAGACTTCCTCTTACTTTATTCATTTCTTATTCTATCCAATCGTGTAACACCACACATACCTCTTAACATTCTCATCTCAGCTGCATGAAATTACCTTTCATTCATCCCTTTTGTGGCCCACCATTCTGATTCGCAAGGACCTTATAGTCATAATATTAAGAGATTTAGCTATGAGACTTTCAAATTAACAAGGAGTTCAGAATGACGCCACTTGGTGAAAAGGAGTGTAAATGGGGCACGGCAGTGCCTTCGCCAAGAAAAGTCAAAAACAAAAAGCAGGGGCACTACCTACCTACTTCTCGTATCGCTTGGCGTTTTTTTGGAGATTCATGCTTTTTCTTCTCCATACGAATCTACCTTTTAGAAGGGGCAACTAAAATCAATTCTATTTTCATGTAACTGTTGACGTTCAAAAGTGCCTTTTTTGGGCATATTTGGCACCTTTGACTTTGTTTAGTTGTATTTTCACAGCTTGATAGCTTCGGTCTGAAAGAGACTAGAGAGCTCGAAATTCGCAGCTACTGGAAATATAATTATTAAATAATAACGACATTTCGATGTTTTGCCAAGTCGTAACCGTAAACCGTGCGAAACAGGGGAGGGTCACTAGTAACTACTAGTATTATAATCGTGATAATCTTTCATTAGGGAGGATACTACGGTAGGCTCTCAGTTTGTCTCATTATAGATCTTATCACAATTTAACCTCTTACTCAAGTCTGTTCGTCCTTACATTACCGTTGATATTTTTGGAAACCATCAAAATCTACGACCAGTTTAAAAACATCCAGCTTAAATCTGCGGCAAAGCCTGGCTTACGTAAGCGACTACGATCTAACGCTGGCTGGAGCCAAACGAGCCAAAAGGAGGATATAACTAACAGGAGTTATCCCCTGGCCCACTGCCGCCCGCTACACTGACACATTAAGCACGCTGCCAACTCGTTATCGCGACAACGCCACCAATAAAAACGCAGTACAGTTAGTTAGGGTACGTCTTTTGTTGCTGATTTGAATATACTTGGCCCGAAGTAGGGCGTCTTTACTTGCTCTGTATTAGAGTAGTTGGAATGTTTACTCATGCAGATGCTCTGATTTGATTCGAGATGGACCGGATAGCTATTGCTAGTAGATAGGCTGTAGGCGTTATAATATTAAGCAACGAGGCGACAGCTAAAATCTTCACAATGTTAGCCAACTTTTTTGAACCACTAAGTTTTGTCTGACTATAAATTTCTCTAGCCAGTAGCCACATCAAGAATTCAATACTACCGTTACGACGTTAACGAGACTTTAAAGGGTTAATGTCTATTTGATGTTCATTATCTTGATTTAAGCCTAACATCAATTCTGTAAGATAAATTGATAGTCCTTAATCAGCATCCAACGTCCATTAGGCCTGTTTCATCTAAAGGGAAATCTCAAGCAATTCCCCGACACTTGACGTTTCAGAGGCCCATATTTAAAAGAGACAATTAAAAATGGCAGTAAAGGTTGCGATGATAATAACAATTAAATGAGTCTTCCGTTGTTAAACCGGAGATAAAAAGGGGTCAGATTAAGTAAAAAGTAAATCTATGTAAATTTAGACTGGGCGGAAGACAGTAATAGGGGGTAATTTGAGTTTTCTCGCTGGCAAATGGTAATACTAAAAATGGCGCGCGCGCGAACCTGCTGCGTAAATATCATAGTAGGTAATAACGGTAATTGTTTAATGTAGGTACGTACACGTAATAGGAGTATTTTTGGATTATAGCTAGCCTACGAAATTCAATGTTTTTAGTTTTTTTTTAATTTCCAGGTCAGTGTCAGGTTGTTTGTTGATCAAAATATATTAATATTTGTTGATTTAATACGGCTTATAAGGACACATTCCCAGGTGTCCCTCTCCGATTTTGATGCCGCTGAAATATGTTATTCTACGTTGAATTCTATGAGACACATATTTTTTTTTTATCGGCGGAAAAACGTTTTTAGGGTTTAAAAGGCCCGTCAAAGTTGACCCTCTCAGGACGAGTTTTTCAGGTTTCATATACAGGATGTAAGGGTAAACACCGTTGTCACTTAACCCATGGGTAATTTGACTTAAATATAAAATAACAGAGCGAGTTAAAAAAAAAATACTTTCCTAAAAAGGTTTAGAACGGATTTTATCCCAAACCACCCGCAAATTCATGGATACGCGTATGAGTGACGTAATCACCACAACGATCGCCTGCCACCCAAACAACACAAATACACATTACCTATGATGTAACTTTCCCATCCTACTTTTCCTGGCTTAGGACAAATACCTACCTTAGGTTTTGCGTGACGAGTCTAAATGTTTCGAAATGGCTTTGGATTCTAAATGATTTGAAAACATTTTTTTTTAAATAAACCAAACCATTGGGTAGGTACTTTTGGCGTACCTAAAATGCTGCAACTTTACCAACTAAGCCCAAATTTGCCTATTTCGTTTAAATCATGATATTTTGCGTTTGCTTATATTATTCTCGTTTTCTACCATTTGGTAGTACTTTTACATTGTTAGGGCAACATATTTTTCACTTTTTATAATGGTAACTCCTTTATTACTCTGTCAGTTATGCGACAAAAACCGGTCCAAGAGGGTGGAATTTTTTCGTGTTCCGTAACTTTTGTAGTATTTACTACAAAAATGGTGTTGTCGTGGAGGATTAACGTCTCAAGGTAAGAAAGTACTGTCTTTTTTCTGTATTGGTTGATATTTTTATAAAAAGGACTCGATTACATTAAAATAACTTAATAGGCAATCTTGTGCAGTGTTTCAGAAACTTGTATGACACAACTTTGCCTGGGTCTAGGGTTATTACTAGTTGGATTTTATTGATAATATATATTAATCGAAATTCATTAAGTCTGTATTTTTGACAAAGCGGATTTAAGAAACTTTTAAGTAACGACTTGGTGTTGGGAACTTACGACCAATCTTTGTGACTGATGGTCGTAAGTTGAAATGAGTCTGTTCCTATCTAAGAAGATAGCAACAGGCTCATTTTCTATTATTTGACTTAAAAATCATAACTGATGAAATGTGATGTAGTACTTATACAACCTTATTTTTAGTGTATGCGAAACCCGAAACACGGATCTAGTATTTTTATGCAAAGAATCGATGTACAAAATTTCATAACTAGCATGAATAATCACAAAGTTATAAGTTTGTTATGTTTGGTTCTCCACACAGAAACATGGCCACCGGGCCATCCAGGCCACTGAGGTGTTGTTTTGCACTCGAACCCAGCTCTACCCTGGCGCCTACTGTCCGATATGACTTGCTGTGTTGTATTTAGTGTCGGTAGTGTTCATAAATAACATGGTGTAAAAATGATTTGAATCTATTCAGTTACTGATTCTGAAGAAACTACATTTACGTTTCACATATACTAAAAATAATGTTGTGTAGGCAGAGTTTTGCCTAATATTTCAGGGATGATAGGCGCGGTAATGTGTTTTGTATATGTAAATAAGTCTTTATTTGATTGCAGTTAGGTACATGAAAAAATGGGAAACAATAAAAAGAGGAGCAGGAGAAACCAGGCGCTCGTAATTATGCTGATTACTTAGTTGAAATGTTAGACGTTGCAGCAGATCTTGTGCGAGACAAGGTGATTTCATCATACGAAGCAGAAAAGCAGTTCGGGATCCCGCGTCGTACCATAGTCAATAAATCTAAAAACATCCATAACAAACCATTTGGTAGACCCACAGAGCTATCAACTGAAGAAGAAGCCCACATTGCAGACGTAGTGAATGTTTCAGCTGAATTTGGCTGTCCTCTTACTCTTTTAGATTTGCGCATTGTAGTATATAATTTGCAATATATTGTTAATAATGATGAGACATTGCCAAAAAGCGCTGCATTTGTGATTTTTACTATAACTTTGCAATTTTTTTGAAAAAGTAAATAAATGTAAAAAATATATTTGTATTATGTATTTAGGACAACCCTACGGTCAACGGTATTTTTGTTTGGGAAGTTTGTGGTTCGTGCTACAATTTTGCCTATTAGCTTTGAAATTAAATATATAACTTCATGGCAATTATTTAACTGCCAGTTACAATCACAAAGCTGCATGCACACAAAAAAAAAATATTGTAAATACCAACTTAATATTTATTAAGTTATTCTTCTAGGCAAAGTTGCATCGTTTACTTACAACTTTGCCTACGACTTTGACTGCTTGTAATTTGGAAGTGACGCATTATTTTAAAATGTGTGCGTCCTATTTTGTAAGCCTTAAGGTCTGTTTTTCAACTTAAACTAGCTAAACGCTATAACAACAAATATGTAGAGAGATATGAACAAAAAACGTCAAAATCCAGGCAAAGTTGCAGCATTTTACGGCATTTAAAAAGTTAATCACAATTTTATGTACAGTTCAACTAAAAACTAAATTAAATTTACACTGATTGAATAAAATTTCAACACTTACCGACGCGGTACATTAACCTCAACACGTGTTCAAAATGGGTTCCGTCCAACATACCCGCCCACACGTTACGGAAAAACGATGTTGAACATTATTTTCCTGTATTCGGTGTTCATTTACCTGGCTCGAGTAACGTTCATTACGAACATTGTAAATCCCCAACCACAACATTGTAAACATTGCTTCGTCCGTAAACAAAATGGAAATGTTATCGAGGTTATTGATAAGCCACTGCGAAAATACCATCCGTGGTATGCGATCTTTATCATTTAGTTCTTGGACCGGCTGAAATGATATGGATGTTGACGATCGATGAGGAGAGTATTGTCCATAGTGTCCAGTGGGAAACATTGAAAATTGAACCGCCGGCACAGTGAACTGGCCGTAGGTACGTTGCTTTTATGTCGCCGCCAACATCGTTTCACGGTTTGGCACAGGTTGTCCAGGGAACAATTCTGCGTACATCCTACGCGCCCCGTTCAGATTATTATCCGCAATGGCGTAAAGCCGAACGATTTCGGTTCACTGTTCATTTGTGTAAGACATTGTAACAATTCACGCGCGAGAAATGACCGACGCTACGACGCCGCGTTACGTGCGGTCGCTAGCGAGACTGACACCTGACTGACTGGGGTCGGTGACCCGTGCGTCGGCGTCGTGCAACGCGCCGTGGTTCCCGAAGTTTGTTGCCCTCGCGCATAGGGTGAAATGTTCTTGTGGAAAAATGCAGATTTTCTTTAAAAAAAGTTGTTCTTTTTTCATTGATTTTACGTTCTATTAACGAAACCAAATCACTGGTTTCAAGGATAACGGTGTTTACACTAACATCCTGTATATATACTTAAAGTCGATATTTTCGTAAACGACCAAGCGGGTCATAAACTACACGAAAAACTATGAAAAACGTGTACAAACGTGATTTCAAACATTAATTTTTAATTATTTTTATTTTCATTCAAAAATCATTTCATTTCAAAAATTCAATAAAAAAAGCGATTGATAATTTTTTCCCGGGACCGACGGCAATCGAAAGAGCATAAAAAAATAAAGAATACGTATTCTGTCGTTTATCAAAAAAAAAAAAAAAAATTGAAGTTAAGCTATAAATGACCCCCATATAAGAGTATATCATGCCCTAATAAATTTATCTGACAATCAGATAAATTTATTGAATTTTTACTCTTTTTAATGAAAATAATTAAAAATTAATATTTGAAATCGCGTTAGTGTACGTTTTTCATAGTTTTTCTTGTAGTTTATGACCCACTTGGTCGTTTGCGAAAATATCGACTTTAAGTATATATGAAACCTGAAAAAATCCGTCCTGGGAGGGTCAACTTTGACGGTCCATTTTACCCCCTAAAAATGTTTTTCCGCCGATAAAAAAAAACAATTCGTGTCTCTTAGAATTCAACGTAGAATAACATATTTCAGCGGCTTCAAAATGGAATGTTTCCTTGTTAGTAGAATTCTTTAAAATCGTTAATATATCAGTCTCAATTCATTTAATCCTATTGAATAAGATTTTCGTGGATGTTAAAACAGTTGAATAAATAGGTTCAGTCAATACTTATGCGGTTAAATTGAAGATTGGCAATTTTCGTTACTTCCCCCTCTCAAATAGGAAATAAGGGTCTTTTGTGGCGCAGAAATATTTACTTAATATTTGCTACTGAATAACTGATTACTAACATTACACCATATAGTTATATTGCACGTCTTGGGTTCTTCAAGTTGCAGTTACCTCAAGTTAGGGTTTCATGGAAAATAAGAGATCTGCTACGTTCATTAGGGCTATTTAGTAGAACTCTACTATTAATATTGACATCAAAACTCGTAGAATTAAACTTCTCTGTTTTTAAAATTACAGTTAAAAGGATTTAATATACCTACCTGCATAAGAAGGCAAGCAATATTGATTGTGCAAATAACTTTCGATAAACAACCCATCGATCTTCCATGACAGAAGACTTAATTTTATTCAGAATTAAATAAACTTGTCACACTTTCTGAGATTTCAAGTCAGAATATGCAAATACCGTTGTTTTAAAATGTCCGTGCGCCATTTATTTCGTTATCTCGTAATTACTTTGGGGGCAAAATTACAGTTGTAAGTTAAAAAAATCCGTTAAAATTTGTCTCGTGCCAGCGTTCTAAAGACATTTTGCGCAAATAAAAAGTAAAAACATGTGCATTTCGCGTTTGCTGAGATTTATGTCGACGTATGTTAGTGTAGTGATGTACAGCTGGAATATCGATAGTATTTGTTATTTGCCTAAGCTGTAACAAAATACATGGTAAGTTATATCAACGTGAACGAAGCCAAAGGATTATGAAAGGATCGTAGCAGGACTGTTTTGTAGTTTCTGTCGACTCGTGTCATCATCATTTGTCTAGCCTTTTCTCAAATATGTTGGGTTCGGCTTCCAGTCTTACCGTAGGCAGCTGAATACCAGTATGTTACATGGAGCGACTGTCTATCTGACCTCCACGACCCAGGTATTGGGTAGTACGATATCCCTTGGTAAGACTGGTTGTCAGACTTTCGGGCTTCTGACGACTCGTAACGACAGTCAAACATCTACAAATGACGGCTTAACGTGCCTTCCGAGGGTCGGAAGGGTCTTGGTATGTAAAGATGGTCACCCATCCACGAAACAACCATGGCAAGCGTAGCTTAACAAAATCGATCGATCCGTGCGGCTGTTAGTACTTAGTGTGTTTATACAAATACATATGTTAATTAAAGCCTAAAGACCATAGCAGTTCACAGCTGATCATTGGCGTCCATTAGTGGGAGGTACAATCACATTTTGCATGACACATGATTCTAATGTAATTGGGGTACCTGTTAAGTTTTCTAAAAGTGAAATATATGTCATCTCGATACCACGTATCGACACTCCAGCATCCCTTGTCGTCAGCCGCTGTCTCGCGGCTGCTGCAGGAATTTTATTTCACTTCATTTCGCCGTGATATGCGCCACGTTAGCCAATAAGGATGATGTAATAACACATTTTTTGGATTGTTTTTAAGAAACTACAGTTGAGGAATGTTATGTGATCCATAACTTGTGACTCCTGTACTCGTTTTTTTTTGAGAAATATTTGATTTAATGGCTTGGGCCCCGAAATTACTGAAATGATACGGGATATTTAACATTTTAATAGTATAATCATCTTATTGTAAATATTTTAAATTTTGTTGAAAGTATTTAAACTTTAACGCAACATTGGCTTTTAGACAACCAATGTCTTAGACACTATTTCGTGACTATGATATTCTACGTAAACTTAGACGGGGTTCATCGCTAGTCCGGGTAACGTAAAGGGTGCAAAATATATAGCAAGTTAATTACATCTAACGCAGAACCCCTTTACTTTTACCTAAGTCGATACATCTTCATTCATCAACGCCTATTTCACCATACAACCTTCTCAGTGATGAACTCCATGACCTCAGAGGGCAGAGGCTGAATAGTTATTGTTTTTGCCCCGAGTCTGTGGGGAGGACGCAAAAAATAGTTGTCTATGGCAAAAGGACGGCGCGCGCTGCGATGCGAATAATCCACTAGTAATATAAACAGTGTCTCTTCTCTTTGCTTTGGTTAGGGGGGAATTGGGGTGGATGTGCGTTTGGGCTGAAAGGGACAGTTTGCTGTTTCTGAAATTCCTTGTTTCTGAAAGTCCTAAAGATCTGGGTTTATGTTGTAAAGAGAAAATGTTACGAATAAATGAAGTGGTGGTTTCTATTTCTATGTAATCAAATATTTCATGTAATCAAACTAAATAAATATTAGAAAATAATACTGAATAATTACGTATTTTATGCCTAAAGTAGAAGTTATGCCCTATGCTCTTCAATACTTGGGAAATAGCTACCTACTGCTTCAGACAGATGAGTCTTACGATTTTCCTGCGCACCAATATACTTAAAAAAAATCCGGCCAAGTGCGAGTCAGACTCGCGCACCGAGGGTTCCGAACAAACCTGTAGGTATTCTCGGTTTATGCATAAGGTTTATGTTTATGAAAATAAATGTTTTTTTTTTAATTTTTATATTTCAGTTGATTGAATGAAAGGTAAATTGCGGTTTACGATTTATGACGTTTTAAAAAAATAACTACTTTCTCGATCTCGTTCAAACCAATTTTCGGTGGTAGTTTACATGGTAATGTACATTATATATATTTTTTAGTTTTATCATTCTCTTAATTTAGAAGTTACGGGGGACACACATTTTACCACTTTGGAAGTGTCTTTCGCACAAACTATTCAGTTTAGAAAAAAATGATGTTAGAAACCTCAATACCATTTTTGAAGACCTATTCATAGATACCCCACACGTATGGGATTGATGAAAAAAAAAATTTTTGAGTTTCAGTTCTATGTATGGGGAACCCAAAAATTTATTGTTTTTTTTTCTATTTTAGTGTGAAAATCTTAATGCGGTTCACAAAATACATCTACTTACCCAGTTTCAACAGCCTAGCTCTTATAGTTTCGGAAAAAAGTGGCTGTGACATACGGACGGACAGACAGACAGACAGACAGACAGACAGACATGACGAATCTATAAGGGTTCCGTTTTTTGCCATTTGCCAACGGAACCCTAAAAATAAAATAAATGGCCGTTGTTCCAGTTTTCCCACAAGCATGGTTTCCCTTCTACGGCTAAGAGAGTGAGTTTATTAAAAATTGGATTTGTTCGTAGCGTGGCACGCGGCGCCGCCCGCGCCCTCACACCGACGCATTATTATTATTATTTTATTATTACCCCGTAAGTGGGGAACCCAGTAGGCTTGTCGATGTGTAAATATTTTGTTTTGATTTGACGATCGGATTCGATTTCTTTTTCTGTAGGTAGTGGGGTAAAAAACTACTTCGACTCAAAAAATTACAAATAAGATTATACTCAGACGTTGTTTTTACCCCTGAGTTACTCATGAACCAAAACGATAGGTAAATTAGCTTTGTACCGATAACTGAAAATAACGTGAGTTAAATGTATGTGAGTAGAAAATATTCGATAAGAAGGTGCTGTACCTATTACTAACTAATATTGTTTATAGGTTGACGAAATCTAAGTATTAAAATAATTACAAAAAGGTCCTTTTCTAATCAATATTCTTCTACTGGGATATTTTACCTCTCACTTTGCATAAATAGCTAATGCTCTCTCTCCTCTCATTTAAATAATAAAGAATAATATATATGCACGTAAAAGCTGACACCATAAAAAAAAAAAAAACAATAGTAACTTATCAATCTGCTTCGGAATTCTTAAAACCAAGGTTCTTACAGTTTTGCTTTGCCTAATGGGGATAATTAAATAATTTATAATTTAATTACCAACGAACCCATTAACGTTGTGCAGTATCCCGCGCCATGCTAAAGATACGTATTTGTAAATTAGATCGGAACTTGTTTAATCCTGTTTGTGACCCTTCGCCCTCTGCCCTCCGGCATGTCGACCTAAAATATTGCTGACATTTTTCAGGGACTTAGACTCTCTGCTCACCCTCTACGATGAGGGATAGTTATAACGAGATGCGTTTGTTTGCTCTCCGAAGGGGCAGGAATTAATTTTGTTGAAATTTTCAACTTTGATATATTAGTTGGTACTTACTTTTGTGTGGCCGAGTTGGTAAACGATGTCCCACGGTAAACAGTTTTGGTTTTAATTTCCTTTGACTGTTCTGAAGTTAGTTATTGGATTGAAAGGTTTATTGAAGTATATGTAAATACTAGCTTTTCCCGCGACTTCGTTCGCGTAAATGTCGGTTATCGCGGACGCAGACGAAGTCGCGGAATAAAAAGTCGCCTATGTCACTTTCCATCCCTTCAACTATCTCTACTTAAAAAATCACGTCAATTCGTCGCTCTGTTTTGCCGTGAAAGACGGACAAACAGACACACACACTTTCCCATTTATAATATTAGTATGGATTTGCCGTCTGTGTGGCACCCCATTTCTTCCCGTGGGCGTCGTAAGAGACGAGTAACGGACTGACTAGAGAATGGGCAGCAGCGTTCTCTGTGCATTTTACCACCATACTGCGATCGCCAATCCACCTGCCAAGCATGGCGATTATATATGGCAAAAACCCCCCAAACTAGGGGAGGCCTATGTCCAGCAGTGGACGGCTTGCGGTTGAAATGATGATGACGATTTAAATATTTTATTGTTAAAATAAATTAACTTTCGGTAAATTAGATCGAATATGTAACTGTGACCGAGCGCTCAAAGATAGGATTTAGATTAAAATGATATCCTTGTTCGTCGTGGTTAAAAGTAGACAGGTTTATATTAAAATAGCTTTTGCCAGCGGCTTCGCCCGCGTGGTGGTGAAATTATCCCTCACGAACACACTACGGAGATAACAAGTATTATCCTTTGTGTTATTCCAGATTATAAACTATCTGTGTGTCAAATCTCATCCAATTCCGTTTAGCGGTTTGTCGCGTGATTGAGTAACAAACAACCAAAAATGAAAATTTTCAGATTAAAATACTCGTTTTAGTAGGAAGTAGGATACTAAGATTGTAATCCTACTATATGGACAAATGTGTTACTGACGTTACTGGCTAGGTGGTTTGAATAACTTATCGAGGCACTTTACTAAAGCATTTGGTGATCGATTTGGAAAGTTCTAGTAGAAAGTGCTGACCACCAATCGAGAAACCCATCTCCAACAAATTGTTTCCCCGCACATCAGCAGCTGGAGGGTATCAACTTAAATATAATTACAATCAAATCAAATGAAATCAAAGGCTGCATCGACTGTGGGTACAAGTCTATCGCCCGGGTGGTCTCGAAGCGCGCCGTCATCAGCACAGCGCCCGCGCAGCGTCGCCAATCGCTTAGACGCGCCTGCCATTTGTACCGAGTCGGTAGAGCTACGGCTTTTTCTTATAAATGCATTTGAAGGAAGTAATCTGAGAGGGGAAATTAATTCGAGAATGAATTTTTAACGTCTTCGTGGGTAAAAACGATAAGTGCACTTGGAGTTTTAATGCTTGACAGAACCTGAACAAAACATTTGTATTGAGCTCGTGAGTACCTCATGTGGTCTTTTGGTTTGGCTAGCTTGTCAAAACATACCTAGATGATAGGTACCTACTGGGAAAAAGAACAGGAATAGAAGAGAGTAATATATCTGGTAGATAGGACTCAGTCGTTAAAGGAGGCTTTTACGAAAAGGCACACTGAACTAAGCGACATTTTGTAAACTACTGAGAAAATACCACAATGCAATGATATTGAATAAAAAGGGCTTATTATACTAAAGAAGGATCAAATCCATTTGGTACAACATCGGAATTCCAAAATTGATAGCACCTCTTGTAATCATATTCACTTCTTCAAAAAGGCGGAACGGGTAACTAAAAGCTACAACAACTGACAACATGGATGATTTGGAACAAGACAAAACCAATACCGGAACTAATATTTGTTGTAAAGCTAATTATATTATTTTCGTGGAGTTTTTCCTGACTCTTCACAATGGAAGCGACGAATTGGAACCTAATTTCTGACTTTTCATAAGTGCCCATGTAGGTTTATGTGAAATCAAATATTTCAATTTGATTTGATTTGTCAAGGAAACAAACATAACATTTACTCTGCATGAGAAATACCTATTACTTATATTCATAGCACTGTAGCAGGTCTTGGTACTTATAGTACAATGATTGTAGGTACCTTTATCATTGCGTGCCACTTTTGGTTCTCTACATCAATGTCTGGGTACATGTCTCCATTTCCTAGTCTGTCCGTGCGGCTGACAAATCAATCGGCAACACATGAGTGATAGGCGATCGGCGGGGTTTCTACCTGACGGCCATTTGCATTGATTGATCTGTGATTGAAGCGATACAGACAGTTATATCATGATGTAATGGATACACGGTGGTTTTATTTGAAATACCGATACGATTACTAATAGTAGGTAATGAGTTTGTAATTGCATGATTGATAAAAGTAGGGAGTAGAAACACCGTGTAATAATAGACTACTTAACGGGGGAAACTAGTTTAGACCGATTAAAAAATCGAATTTTTTTATTGCATAAACTGTTAGTATAATTACTTAAGAATATGTGGCCAAAATTTGAAAGCAAAATTCGCATGATTCCCGATGCTATGAGCACTTAACCTCTCGTACTTTGGGTTACAGTTTAGACTCTGTTCCTTATATTTTAAATATAAGTTCACATTCTATGCACATATATTTTGATGATATGAGCAAGAAGAAGGATTGCTATACGGTGCTGGAACGGTAGCTGATTGAGCGGTGAGCGGTCTTTACCTATGAAATTGCCGTTCTGCAGTACTGGCCATTTCAAATCAAAATAATTTTTGTTCGTCTAAGAATTCTAATTTCAAATTAATTTTATTTTAAAAACATGGAATTCTTTTTCCAAAAGTAGTCATTTGTTTATTGATTAGTGTTACATTTTCATCGCTGTACGCTGCCAGACTAGACCCCTACAATAGCATTTCAATAGCGCAGTGGAAGATATTATGGTGGGGTCCAGGAGACAAGAGTGGCGAGCGAAACTAGTCCGCCGTACGCGGAGCAGACAATATATAAGAGAACAACTCACCTACAATACAACAAAAGAACTTACCTGTTGGTTGAAGGACACTGCTCTGGTGCCAACCTGGAGTTATGTATGTAAGTGAGTGTATATGTATCGTGTTGTGACGTTACGAGTATTCTTCAGGTTAGAATCCGCTGCAATAAGGCTGGAGGCAATCACAGCATGCGGTCTTCAAATCACTCGTTCCCAATAGCGTCACTTGCTTAACCTTCAAACTTCTTAAACAAGATATATCCAAAATTCAACCCGTGTTATTACGTCAAATTGGGGTTATTAACAATCCAAACAAGGGTCATGACTTATTGTCACCAAAACGACCGGGGTAAGGGATTACTTTACCAAAGATCGCGAAATACAACCGTCGACGTGTTCCCTTTTTTCCCACCAAAAACCAACAGGAAGTGTCAAAATCAAACTGACAAGTCAGATGTCATTCCGTTACACGTTTAGAAACGTAGGCGCATAAAGTAATAAACGGTACCGAACAATCGCATTTCAATCTTTTTCGTCATCATGGATACGTAAAAAATTCGAGTAATTATGGAATATGAGTACCGTCGTGGCAGCAACGCGGCACAAGCGGCACGCAACATCAACGACGTTTACGGAGCTAACACTACAAACCAACGCACCACCTGTTATTGGTATGCTCGCTTCCGTTCTGGAAATTTCAACCTGAAAAATGAACCTCGCGGTCGTCCGAAGACTTTGGTCGACAATGACGAATTAAAGGCGATTGTGGAAGCTGATGATACACAATCTACGGCTGAATTAGCAGCAGCTTTCGACGTTAGCGTCAAAACAATATTGGTCCATTTGCGTCAAATTGGCAAGGTAAAAAAGCTTGACAAACGGGTGCCCCACGAACTCAATGATCGCCAGCGCGAAGTACGCGTCGAGACGTGCCTTGCACTGCTCTACAGACACACAAATGAAGGCATTTTGAACCGCATTGTTACCTGCGATGAAAAATGGATTCTGTTTGATAACCGCAAGCGCTCAGCAAGTTGGTTGGATCCTGGTTCAGCACCTAAACAATGCCCTAAACGAAAACTTACCCCTAGAAAAGTGATGGTCACTGTTTGGTGGTCTAGCGCCGGTGTGATTCATCACAGCTTCTTACCAAACGGGGTGAGCATTACTACAGATGTGTACTGTGAAGAACTGAACTCAATGATGGAGAAGCTGGCACATCTCCAACCAGCATTGGTCAATCGCTCGTCTCCGCTGCTCCTGCACGACAACGCCGACCTCATACTGCACAGCAGACGGTCTCCAAGTTGCAAGAACTGGGGTTGGAAGCTCTCCGTCATCCGCCCTACTCACCAGACCTTGCGCCTACAGACTACTACTTTTTCCAGAATTTGGATAACTTCTTGGCGGGAAAAAAATTCAATACCCGAGAGGCAGTACAAAATACCTTTGAAGAATTTGTTGCCTCCCGTCCAGCTGATTTTTTTAAGAAGGGCATCAATAAACTGCAATCAATCAATGCATCTTTGCCAACGCAGTGGCGTTGGCAAAGATGCATTGATTGCATAGGTGATTATTTCGATTAATACAAATAAAAAATACATGAAAAAAATTCGTTTAATTTTTTTCATACAAAACGGCATTTTCTTAGGTATTATATTTATACCTATTATAATTACTCAATACTCAATACTCAATTCTTTATTGCATTCCATATGTTACATAGATGGTTAAAAATAAAATGGTACAAGAATCAAATATGGACCCTGTCGGGCACGCAAAAATTAGGAGAGAGGAAGAGGCAGCCCTCTTCCTCTCTCCTCAGTTACAATTTAATTAAATCAGTATTCTCATTTACTGTCTTTCATTTGGTATATAATTATATTGTATACATATTATGTTTATTTCTTTATCTGCATATTAGTTACATTTTTAAATATTTTTAGAAAAATAAATTTACAGCAAAAAACATTTAAAAATATAAAAAATAGTGGACCTCCGGTATCGGGAGCAGGGTCCAAGCTACCGGTGGTTAGGGCTCCAGAGACAGGAACCTCCTCACGATACGAGCCGTGTCAAGGAGTACTGCCTTCTGAATCAGGCTCTTGATCCAACCGCCTAACGATAGCCTCGACAGGTGTTGGTCGAGGGTATCGGCCATCAGCCCATTGGCTGATACGACAATCGGCACAATGACAGCCGAGTCAACATTCCACATGTCAACAACCTCGTGTGCTAAGTCGAGATATTTAATCTGTTTCTCTTTCTCAGCTTTCACGAGGTTGCCGTCATGCGGAATGGTAACATCGACTATCATTGTGCGGCGCGCTAACCGGTCTATCACCACTATATCAGGCTTATTGCCGACAATAGTCCTGTCAGTAATGATAGACCGATCCCAGTACAACGTGACATGGTCATTTTCGAGAACTGGGTCGGGCACATACTTGTAATACGGTACCTCAGAATCCACTAGTTTGTATTGCAAAGCAAGTTGCTGGTGAATAATCCTGGCTACTTGATTATGCCTGTGCAAGTATTCGCCGTTAGCCAAACGAGAACAACCAGAGATAATATGTCTGATGGACTCACCCGGATGGTGACATGCCCGACACACGTCAACCGTCCCGTCCTTCATAATATGTCTCCGGTAGTTATTTGTCAAGATAACTTCGTCCATAATTGCACAGACGAAACCTTCAGTTTCCCCGAATAGGTTACCAAAACGTAGCCAGGATACGGACGCTAAGAAATCTACACTGGGCTCATGAAGAGCCCGGTAGAAGCGCCCGTGAAGCTCCTTGTTTCGCCATACTTCCTTGCGGTCATTGGTAGTAAGTACTACAGGTTTGCGCCAGTTCTCTTTAGCCATGGAGAGCGGGGTGAGCCCCTTGTCCACTGCGACCACATCACGGTGCATACCCACTTCGGCTTTTAGAAAATACTCCCTGAGACTGTACACCTCGCGGTTGTGGAGGGTCTTTGCATTTAAAAAGCCTCGACCCCCGCACTTCCGCGGGATGTACAGTCTCATCACCGATGATCGTGGGTGATGCATCCGGTTTGCGGTCAGCATTGTACGGACCCTCCTATCCAGGGCGTCGAGTTCTGTTTGAGTCCATTTGAGTATGCCGAAAGAGTACATCAAAACCGGCATGACCCAACCGTTGAAGGCGCGCACCTTGTTTCCGCCTGAAAGAAGACTAATTAATACCTTCTTCAGGCGACCAAAGAAGCGCTCCTTCAACGATTGCTTCATGTCAGCATCGTTGATGCCTAACACTTCCGACATACCCAAATACTTGTAGCTTTCGGATGAGGAAAGGGATCTGAGGTATACGGAATCCGAAAGTTGGATTCCCTCGGATTCCATAACCTCGCCTCGCTTTACATGCATGACTGCACATTTGTCCACACCAAACTCCATCCTGATGGCGCTACTAAAAGTTTCAGTTACCGTCAGTAGCTCCATCAGTTGCAGTTTGTTGGGGGCAAAGAGTTTTAGGTCATCCATGTAGAGGAGGTGAGATATAACCTGACCACCTCTCCTCAGCCGATAGCCTAGACCTGAATTCTCCAGCAGTGTGCTTAGAGGATTCAGGGCTAAGCAAAACCAAAGTGGACTCAGACTGTCGCCCTGAAATATTCCCCGCTTAATCCATACGGGCTCATCATTTCGCTGGATCTGTGGAGATCCTGGATAGCGAAGGACTGTCCTCCATTGCCCCATGCATGACTCTAGGAAGGTGCGTAGAGTTGTATCAACCTTGTACAACTCCAGCACCCTCCTGAGTCATGAATGTGGCACTGAGTCGTAGGCCTTCTTATAGTCTATCCAGCATGTCGACAGATCCTTGCGGGATCGACGAACCTGTTGGCTTATGGCCATGTCGATGAGGAGTAGCTCCTTAGTACCACGGGACCCGTTCCTACATCCATTTTGAGACGCAGACATAATGGAATTATTATCAATATGCGAACTAATTTTCGCTCTCAAAATGGATGTAAGAAGTTTATAAACCGTCGATAAACATGTGATCGGTCTATAATTCTTAGGTTCCGCGGTACTACCTGACTTATAGAGCAGGTGGGTGACGCCTGTTGTTAGAAACTGTGGTAGCGACCCAGACTCTAAGGATGACTGGAAATGAGATGCCAGGCGACTGTGTGAACTGGTGAGCCATTTTAACCAGAAGTTGTGCAGTCCGTCCGGCCCCGGTGATTTCCAGTTCGGTAACGGACGGACTGCTCTGGCTACATCTGTTGGCGTAATTAACACCGGCTCCATTTCTGGTAATGATTCACACACTCGCCCGACATCTCGCACCCAGCCAGCCTCAACGTGACAGACGGGTACTGACCAAATGCCCCGCCAGAATGCATTCGTGGCGGCGTCATCCGGGCAGCGCACGTCCGTCACATTTTGTTCGGGTCGCTCCCAAGCTCTATATACCCACCTCTCATCGCTCTGGAACATACGATTCTGCTTGTATCGGTCAACCCGCCGTTTATACCGCCGAATACGGCATGCCCATGCACAGACTTTCTGCTTCAGGAAGTCGATGCGCTCTGTAACACGGGACATGTATTCTGGAGGACTGATTCCAGTCCCCGAGAATGCCCGCCTTACAAAGCGCATCACTCGTGGTCGTGTATTGCCCTCCCTGAAGCAGTATAGTTTGCCGATGAGTACCCTGGCCCCATCGATACGACGCTCAATCCTGCATTGCCAGGCTGGTACGGTTGGCATTGGTCGAGTAGCTCCGTCACAGTTTGGAAACTTGACGTTAGCTAAACGACATGCCGCAACAGCCGCGCAATACAGGATCGAGTGTGTATCGACGAGATTCTCGCTGCTCTCGAATAAATTCTTAAGCTGCGAGTCCAAGGCACACACCAGCGCCCTATTTTTCTTGTGCATAGGCAACCGTGGTAATCGGGGTCTAAGTTCGGTTGGGATAGACCTATACTCGCGAAGCGCATCCTCCAGAGCGCTCCTCATTCGGTTGTTGCACTGGCTACTTACTGTGGCAACCATATCATCCTCTTCTTCAACATGATGGAACCGCGGCGAAATTGCGTTAATAGATGACCCTTGTGCCGCGGTTTGTGTCGGAGTCGAGGCGACATAGTTGCTCAGTACTTCTGAACGCAGCCTTTCAAGTGCGGTGTCGTCCAACCTGTGATTGCGTTGAATAACCCGCACTTGATCCGATAGTCGTTGGGCCGAGACGTTGACGGTTGGTTCTAGTTCCTGGAACAGAGACAGCATCCTATCACGATACGCAGTGAGGTTAGTTCCCCCCTCTGTAGACCCGTAATATGCGCGCATGACGTTCTCGTTCATAGACTGAGTCCATCTCATGCGCCGCACACAACCACCGGCAGCGGGGACCCGGCTCGGGGCCGGTTGGCCCCTAAGTCCCAAGCTCCTCGGTGGCCGGCCTCTCCCCTGCCGACGTACAGGTGTTGGCGACGTCGGCGGGGAAAAATATTCGTCGCTCGAGCTCGACGCAACTGCCACGGCCGGTGTCAGAGCACTGTCGATGGCGCTGGGTTCCGGCGGCGGCGAGGCGGAGCTGAGCGACGAGTCCGGAGGTGATAGGCGTGCGCTACGTGTAGCTGATCTGGTCAACATCTCGTTTTTTCTTCGATTTCTTCTTATTGTTGGTCGGAGTCATTGTTGTTCGGAGGTGAGATCTGTCATGCCACCCCCGAATTGGTGGTTTTCTATCAAATTTTTTACATTTTTTGGTCTTACAGTCACTTATGGATATTATTTTATGATCTTCTTGGTATAGGTTTTCTTTTGTATTGAAAATTTATATAAAAACTGGGTTCAAATTATTTTATCTATTTAAATTGTAGAAAAATTGAAGAACGTGACGTGTTGACACGGTGTTGCCAGATTATTATTATTATTATTTTTATGTATATGTTAACATAATCTCGGGATTCTGGAATCCCGGTCTTTTGGAAGGCTTACGAGGGGCCGAAGCCAACTCGCAGAGGCCCCTTAGATAATTTTAAATGATGAGGGGGCACCAACCGACGATTATCCCTGTATGCACTATGCAAGTGCACCCAAGGACAATTCCCGGTTGGAGCAGAACTATTACAGAATATGGATACAAAGAAATTAGGCTATGGGTTTGGATGGCTGTAGTGGATTGGTAACCGCAACTATGGAAGGACTATGGCCCCTGCCTGATCAATGTTTTGTATACACGGATAAAAAGGCAGGGGGTGACTTGCACACTCAATAATGGGCCCCCGGAAAACGTCGCTAGCACATAGTGACGTAGCGACAAGGGGGCAACACTTCCTGAGGTGCTTGAGAAGTGGAGAGGTATTCCACGGCTTTCAGAACAATCCCAGAGCCCGGAAGATGGTCATGTCCCTACGAGCACTTACTGGAATACTTCCTTTCCCCGAGCACGTTTGCTCTTGCGAATCTCCACTCAAGCCAGCCAATAAAGGCAAGAATGAGGTGGGAGCTCTGAACCTCGTCAGTGTTCACTCCAGCCGGCCAATAAAGGCAAGCCAGAGATGAGGAACAAGAATTCTCCCGGGAGATAGGGTCCGTGGGGTCGCTACTGCCCAACAGCTCGCCACATTATTATTATTATTTCCTTTATTAATTTGTAAACTCTTATAAATTATATTTTTAAATATTAGTACAGAAACATATAAAAACATTTAAAAATATAAAAAATAGTAGCCCACCGGTATCGGGAACAGGGTCCAAGCTACCGGCGGTCAGGGCTCCAGAGAGAGGAACCTCCTGACAATGCGAGCCGTGTCCAGAAGTACCGCTTTCTGAATCAAGCCCTTGACCCAGCTGCCTAACGAGAGCCTCTTTAGATGTTGATCGAGGCTCTTGGCTATCAAGCCATTGGCAGTGACGACTATCGGCACAATGATTGCTGAGTCCACATCCCACATGTCGACAACCTCACGAGCCAAGTCAAGATACTTGATCTGCTTATCTTTCTCAGCTTTCACGAGGTTCTCGTCATGTGGGACCGTTATGTCAACAATCATTGTGCGCCGCTCTACTCGATCCACCACCACTATATCAGGCTTATTTGCTACAATAGTCCTGTCAGTGATGATGGATCGATCCCAGTACAATGTGATATTTCCATTTTCGAGAACTGGGTCGGGCACATACCTGTAGTACGGCACTTCTGATTCCACAAGGCTGTATTTAAGAGCAAGTTGCTGATGGATAATCCTGGCTACTAGGTTGTGTCTATGCAAGTATTCTTCGTTAGCTAGACGAGAACACCCGGAGATTATGTGCCTAATTGATTCCCCTGGACGGTGGCATGCCCGACAGATGTCAACCGTGCCGTCTTTCACAATAAATCTCCGGTAATTGTTCGTCATCATAACTTCGTCCATAATTGCACAGACAAAACCTTCGGTTTCCCCAAAGAGGTCACCGAAACGCAGCCAGGCTACGGACGCTAGTATATCTACATCGGGTCCATGTAGGGCCCGGAAAAAGCGTCCGTGGAGCTCCTTACTCTGCCATACTTCCATGCGTTCATTGGTGTCAAGTATTACAGGTTTGCGCCAGTTCTCGTTAGCCAAGGAGAGCGGGGTGAGGCCCTTGTCAACCGCCACCACATCTCGATGCATCCCCACGTCAGTTTCTAGGAAATATTCCCTGAGACTGCATATCTCGCGATTGTGGAGAGTCTTAGCGTTTAAAAAGCCTCGACCTCCACACTTTCGCGGGATATACAGCCTCATTACTGATGACCGTGGGTGATGCATTCGATATGCAGTCAGCAGCGTACGGACCCTCCTATCCAGGGCGTCTAGTTCGGTTTGAGTCCATTTGAGTATGCCGAAAGAGTACATCAAAACCGGCATGACCCAACCGTTGAAGGCGCGCACCTTGTTTCCGCCTGATAGAAGACTATTAAATACTTTCTTCAGGCGGCCAAAGAAGCGCTCCTTCAACGATTGCTTCATGTCAGTAACATTGATGCCCAACGCTTCCGACATACCCAAATACTTATAGGTTTCGGATGCGGAGAGGGCTCGGAGGTTTATGGAATCCGAGAGTTGGGTTTCCGCGGATTCCACAATCTTCCCTCGCTTTACATGCATGACCGCACATTTGTCCACACCAAATTCCATCCTGATGGCGCTACTGAAGGTTTCAGTTACCTTCAGTAGCTCCATTAGTTGAAAATTGTTGGGAGCAAAGAGTTTAAGGTCATCCATGTAAAGGAGGTGAGATATAACCTGACCACCTCTCCTCAACCGATAGCCTATACCTGAATCCTCAAGCAGTGTGCTCAGAGGATTCAGGGCTAAGCAGAACCAAAGCGGACTCAAACTATCACCCTGAAATATGCCTCGCTCGATCCTTATCGGTTCGCTGTTCCTTTGGATATTTCGACATCCTGGATAGCGAAGGACCGTCCTCCACTGCCCCATACATGAAATCAGGAAGGTGCGCAGAGTTGCATCAACTTTATACAACTCCAGCACCCTCTTGAGCCATGTATGTGGCACCGAGTCATAGGCCTTCTTATAATCTATCCAACATGTTGACAGATCCTTTCGGGAACGGCGAACCTGTTGGCTAATGGCCATATCAATGAGGAGCAGCTCCTTAGTACCGCGAGACCCGTTCCTACATCCATTTTGAGAGACAGACATGATGGAGTTGGTGTCAATATGATTGTACATTTTAGCTCTCAAAATGGATGTAAGAACTTTATAGACCGTCGGCAAACACGTGATCGGTCTATAATTTTTGGGTTCCGCGGTACTACCTGATTTGTGGAGCAGGTGGGTAATTCCTGTTGTTAGGAACTGGGGTAGCGAACCAGACTCCAATGCAGTCTGGTACTGAGCCGCCAAGCGAGCATGCGATCCAATGAACCATTTGATCCAGAAGTTGTGCAGCCCGTCCGGCCCTGGAGACTTCCAATTGGGCAATGGACGGACTGCACGAGCTACGTCTTGGGGGCAGATGGTAACAGCCCCCATTTCTGGTATTGGATCGCAGGCTCGCTCGACTTCTCGAGCCCAATCCCCTTCGGTGTGACTGACAGGCACCGACCAGATACTGCGCCAAAAAGAACACATGGCATCATTATCCGGCAGGTGCGCGTCCGCCACACCTTGGACCGGTCGCTCCCAAGCCCTATAAACCCACCTTTCATCACTCTGGAAAGTGCGGTTCTGAGTATATCGGTCCACTCGCCGCTTATACCTACGAATACGGTTTGCCCATGCATATACTTTCTGCTTCAGGAAGTCTATGCGTTCTGTGACACGGGACATATAGTCCCGAGGGCTGATATCAGTCCCCGAGAACGCCCGCCTCACAAAGCGCATCACTCTAGGGCGAGTGTTGCCCTCCCTGAAGCAGATTAGTTTGCCGATGAGGGCTCTGGCCCCAGCAATACGACGCTCAATTCTGCACTGCCAAGCTGGTACGGCTGGTTTCGGTCGTGTAGCTCTAGAGTCATTAGGGAATTTGACGTGAGCTACACGACATGCAGCTACAGCCGCGCAGTACAGAATCGAATGAGTATCGGTGAGGTCTTCGCAGTCATCAAAGTAGTTTGACAACTGCGAATCCAAAGCCGCCACCAGTGCCCTATTTTTGTTATGCATGGGCAAACGAGGTAAACGTGGTCTAAGTTCGGGAGTCATGAACCGATATTCCTGAATCGCACACTCCAAAGCGCTCCTCAATTCATCATTGCAATGGGTACTTACGTTTGTAGCCCTGTCATCCCATCCCTCGACAGCATAAGTTGTGGTAGGCTGCGCTGGTACTGCAGCAGTCTGCGGCTGTGGGGGTGATAACATGGCTACTCCGCATTTCATTACGCAAGCGATCAAGTACAGTGTCATCCAACATACGATGACTTTGGATGACCCGCACCTGATCCGACAGTCGTTGTGCCGAAACGTTGACAGCTGGCTCAAGTACCTGAAACAGAGAGAGCATCCGAACACGGTACGCGGTCAGATTGTTTCCCCCCTCTGTAGCCCCATAGTATGAGCGCATGACATTTTCATTGATGGATTGTGTCCATCTCATGCGCTGCACACTTCCGCCGGGAGCTGGGACCCTATCAGAGGCCGGTGGGCCTCGAGGTCCTAAGCCGTCCGGCGGCCGGCGTCCTCCCCGTCGACGAGCAGGTGGTGGCGTCGTGGGCGGAGAGAAATACTCGTCACTCGAGCTCGACGCAACTGCCACGGCCGGTGTCTTCACAACGCCCGCAGTGGGGCTAGGTACCGGCGGCGGCGAGGCGGAGCTGAGCGACGAGTCCGGAGGTGGTGGGCGTGCGCGACGAGCCGCTGATCTTGTTAACATTTCGTCACGGTTTTTTCATTTTCTAATTATTGTAGTTCGGGGATGACATCTGTCATGTCACCCCCGATCCTGTAGTTTTTGGTTGGATTTATTTCATTTTGCTGCGATATAGTCTCTTTTTAATAATGATATTGTAATATTTTTAGGTCTAGGTTCACTGTAAAACCGAAATCTATTATAAATTTGGGTCAAAAATATTTTTACTATTTAAATTATATCTATTCGAAATGTGTGACGTCTTGTTCACGGTGTTGCCAGCTTATTATTATTATTATTATTATTATTATTATGTTCGTGTAGATAGATATAACATATCAGTTGTTAATTACATATATTTGCACGAGATTACATTATTATTATTAAATTCTTACAAGTTTTCACTTTTATTATGTACTCAATTAGATTAATTATTATAAGTATATATACCATATACATTTATTTTAATAAATTATGAGAATTATTTAAGTATTCATATTTTTATATTCTTTACTTAAGTATCTGTATTCAATATTTAATTTAATATTTTATGTACCTTTATATCCCAACTAGCAAAATAATCCTGGATGGCGATTTTATAATGCTACGTGGACTTACAAAGCTCCGATGATGGTTTTGATGGTTGCTACTGCGCTTTTAACAGCATAAATACATGCTGTTTTTACTCAGGTATGCTTAATCCTATAATTTGTACTTATATCGGTATATGGGATCATATTTCCTGGCAAGCATAGGATCAAGACTCCTATGACAGCATGAAACAAGAGTAATTGCACTCAAGAGTAATAACTCCGGTAACTCGGACTTATATGCGCCTATAAGATTACATCTGCGGACCATTTAAATCCTAATACTCCTGTAGGAGCATGTACCAGGAATATATGCACTGAGGAGCAATTACTCTTGTTATTTTTACTTATAACCTCATATAAGCTAATATTTTATGGCCAATATAAGTAAATTAAAGTTAAATTACTGTAAATGATTTATGATCTGATTTTACATATGCTTAAAAGTAAGTGTTAATTTCATATCCATGTTTTAAAAACAATACACAACCTACACATCAGTATTTCACCCCCAGGGCACTATTGATCGGTTTACCGACGACGTTGCCAGATTTATCAGCATGGCTTGTAAGAAAATAGAGAAGACTGTGCCCGTACCTATTGTGTTATTGTAGAAGATCCATAAACATATGTGTAATATTGCCCAGATATAAGATTAGACTAGTTAAAAATTTCACATTCGTCTCTTGGGAAGTGATCATAAACTGCGTAAGTAGAACAATTCTCACACCAAAACCAATCTTGATATAGCAATGATCTGATGTGCTCTTGATTCTGAGTAAAATGTAAATCTCTAGTGTTAATAGAAACCACGCTGTGACTACCGGGACATATCTCCGATAGCAAGAAATATGTAACACTCCAAGGCCATTTTAAGTTCTTTAAGGATCGGAAATTCTTTTTTGGTTAAAAATCGATTGATATCCAGGAACGTCGGCATAGTCTTGTTTAAATCATCGGCAACCTGTTATATAATTAAGTTAAATAAAAAACTATGTTTAAACTAAAGTTTAACCTAGCACGTAGAACAAACCCTTAAAATATTCCTTTAACTTACTTATCTATAAATATCAATCGATTTTCATCGGGCATTCGGAACCCTAATCGGTAACAATGGCGAATCTTCTTCGGTATTGAGATAACGCAATATAGAACCAATATACTTATATTGGTAGTATGTCACACTTGGAAATGCTAAAAATACTTATTTTAGCACTATGTCACAATTGGAAATGCTCACCATGAAAATGGCAGCTGCCTTCATAATATTTATTAAATATTAATTAATACTAAAATGTAAATAAGGCAAATTTCAAGAGGCGCTTTAAAATTTTTATCGATACCATGATAGATTTCACAGAAAATTCAAGTTCCCCTACGAATAAGCTATAAGTAAGACTAACAATTTGACAACAATAAGTTTGTTTTTCTACTATGGTTGACATGAATAGTATAAATACTCTTCCTCAAGATGTTAAAAATATTTTCACAGAGCACAACAATGCGCGATACACTGTTCACAACATATGAGCTTATAGAAACATTTCTAGGCGCGTATTAATCTATTTTTTTACTATAATTTACTTATAGTGAGATTTATAGGAGTAATTGTATTGACGTAATTCAATTATAAGAGCAATATAGGCATATATGGCATTTCAGCGGTCTAATATAAATATGTTATAGGTAAAAGTAGACTTATAAAGTGGGCCCTTTTCGCAACTTATATGCTGATAAAAGCCTCATATAATCCTCGATAAATGATGGTTCTAGGATAGTTTAAAAACCACTTTTTGCTAGTTGGGATTTTATTAATATTTATTTTATTTTATAATGTTTTGTATCAGAAAGAGTATTTTATTTTTCAATAGATTTATCATCTAGAAACTCCTTTACGGTGTAGTATGCCTTGGATTCAAGAAATCTTTTCAATTTATTTATAAATATATTTGTTTTGTTTTCTGCTCTAATATTATTTGGTAATTTGTTGTAAATTTTTATGGACATAATTAAAGTGCTGGTTGAGTGCATTTTGATTCGGGATTGAGGTTTGTTTATTTTGTTTTTGTTGTGTCTAAAGGTGCATCTTTTTTGTGTCTCTTCGCAAGTAGTGTAGAAATCTTGATGTTTTTTGACAAATTTACATAATTCTAAAATATATAAACAGGGAAGTGTGAGTATTTTATGTTTTTTGAAGTGTGGTTTGCAGCTATCTGTTTGTTCTATGTTTGTTATTATTCGAATTAACTTCTTTTGTAAAATAAATATGGTTTGTGAGTCTGTACTGTTACCCCAGAGCATGACCCTATAGCTGAGCCATGCCTGGGCATATGCATAGTAGGTAACAAGTGCAGTTTGCAGGTTAGTGGTTTATTTAATTTCGCGTAAGGCATATGAGAATTTGGATAATTTTGCTCGTATTTTTTGTATGTGGGATTTCCAATTTATATGGGTATCTATAGACAAACCGAGAAGAGTTAATTCATTCACTTGTTCTAGTTTTTTGTTATTGAACATAAAATTTAGTGTTAAAGGGGATTTCTGATGTGGATGGAACGTAATTAGTTTAGTTTTAGTGAAATTAATTTCTAGATTTTGATCTTCCATCCAGTTTGCAGCTGTAGAAAGAAGGGAGTTTAATTTGGCGTTTATATTTTCGTCGGTTCGGCATGAGGTAAGCAAAGAGATGTCGTCAGCAAATAATACGCAAGGTCCGTTAATAGATTTAGGGAGGTCGTTAATGTAAATTAGAAACAAAACGCAAACTTTTACGCTACCTTGAGGAATAGATGCGTTAACTGTTTTCCTGTCCGATCTTATTTTAATTATTTCATTACTATTTTTATCGTAACATTAAATTTCTATTATTTGTTCCCTATCTTTTAGATATGAGGCAAACCATTTATGAGCTTTTCCTCGTATTCCTATTCCTTGTAACTTACCTAATAATATGTTAAATTTTACCTTGTCATAGGCTTTAGTCATATCTAGCAGCATACCTATGGCATAGTTTTTATCATTAATGATAGTTAGAGCCTCTTGTACGTATTTATAGACCGCTAACGTAGTAGACCTATTTTTACGGAAACCGTTTTGGCAGTCGCCAAGTATTTTGTACTTTTCGCAAAAAGAATAAACGCGGTCACACATAGCCTTCTCAAAGATTTTAGATGCAGTTGGTAACAGCGCGATAGGGCGATAATTGTTAGGGTCGGTTTTAGAATTTTTCTTATGTATGGGTTTTATCAGAGCGTGTTTGAGTAAATTTGGAAAAATTCCTTCTTCAAATGATTGGTTAACTAGTTTATAAAATGGTAGGGTCAGTTCATCTGCACATTTCTTAAGTAGAAATGGGGGAAGTTCGTCTAATCCAAAGCTCATTTTATTTCGTAGATTTTTTATTATTTTATTTATTTCATAAGGATCGACAGGGCTGAGAAACATAGTGTTTTCTGTGGGGCACACCACGGGAGCTCCCTTTGCCAATGAAGGTTTTTCCCCAATTGAAGCAAAGAAGTCGTTGAAAATATTAGCTACTTGTTTAGGTTCAGTTATCAAATTATTGTTTTTATGTAATTGTATGTTAGTTTTTTCGCTTTTTATTGATTTATTTGTTCTTTCGTTTATTTTACTCCACATCGTTTTAACTTTATTAGTTGAATTTTTTATTTTGTTTATAAATTGTAGTTTTTTTGCTGTTTTAACAGATTGCTTTAGGGTTTTTTCATATTTTTTGTAATATTTTGATAATATGGGGTTGCTTGTTTTAGTGGTAAGTATTTTGAGTAGTCTTTTGTTTTTGCATGATAATTTGATACCTTTTGTAAGCCAGTATTTTTTATATTTAGTTTTTATTTTTATTTGTTGCAAAGGAATACACTCGTTTAAAATTTTATCTAATGTATTATTAAACGCAGAGTAGTTTTCATCTATATTTTTATTTGATAATATTATTTCGTGCCAATTTTGTTTTTTTAATTCAGATTTGAAGTTTTCTATATTTTGGAAAGCATACAATCGTTTTTTTGTAATCCAGTTACCTTTTTTATTATTTTCGCTAAGTATTTTCATGTGAAAAATGGTAGCACAGTGGTCGGAAAAACCTAATTCTTCTACGGTAGCTTTAGTGTTTCTATTATTAAAATTTGTAAAAATTAAGCCTAGACATGTTGAGGTAGTTTGTGAGATATGTGTGGGGACTTTGATGTGTTGTATGAATTTATGTTCCAACATGAGGTCTAAGAACAGATTAGTTTTTAAGCAAGATGAAGTCAACAATGTCGATTTACAAGCCTTTCTGCCTCGGTTAGTCTTTCTAGGTACTATTTCTGGTATCGGGGATAACTGAACTGTCTAAGACGTTTATATTTAGATCTTTAATTACTGCCTTGAACTTTCCTTCGATTTCGCTACATTTTATTTCAAACGCGTTTTTCTCGAAACTACTTTTTTCAAGTGTTATTGGGTTTTTCCATCTGGAATTTCTCAGTAGCAGCCCGGAGTCTGGATTTGTGCCCGGTTGATGGCAATAGGCTCGCCCCCTATTACATGGGACTTAAACATAACAGGCGAAATGTGGGTATACTATAGGTACACCTCTGCCTAACCCTTCGGGGAAACAAGGCGTGATGTTATGTTATGTTACTTTTTTCAACTGGTGGGCATTCTAGCTCAAAAGTTATTGACCAATCGTTCTGAAATTCGTTGTGTGTATTTTTTATTCAATTCCAATCCATATGAACCTAATTCTGGGATTATATCATTATTAAAAATATATTTTTTTACGAAAAAAAGGTGAAAGAATATGGTATAAAAATATGACATTGTGTTCAAACACCTCAAAAACATGCAATTTTAAATTTTTTTAATCACACTTAGGTTGATATTCTTACAAAATATGTTGTTAACAAAAAAAGAAAAATTGTGATGATTACAGACAAAAATTGCGACTTCAGGAATGCCCACCAGCAAAATACTCGGATGGAAATCGTCCATGGACATCACGTTCTAACGCCACTAATTCTGGCGGAAATTACTTGAAAAAATTCTAAAGTGTACTTTAAAACATGAATAATATATCCTCCACGTTTAAACAATTTCTATTAATTCCTTCCCTGTTTAAACAATTCACGAAAAATCCTAAAATTTCGGCCTCCTAAACTGGTTTCCCCCCTTTACACGTATCGTAAACTATTTTATACGTGTGACCTAAATCCACACTTAGTCACGCTTTTCTATGTAAAAATGGACTAGTTAAGTCATAAAAGAATTAGTGCCTATTTTAAACAGGAGTAGCGGAGGGCCAATTGGTATCAGTTCACTTCAGCCTCATTTCTAGAAATCAGTTCTAGGTAACCCACCCAGCACTACCCGCAGCCAAATCCACGATAATCCCTATGGATGAGTTAAATCTCAGCCGTCACTACAAACGATATGAGAACACATCGACTGCGAGTGACTGGCACCGCGCCTCGCGCTTCGTGGAACATTTTGTTTGTCACCGCTCTACCAACTGTAGACACTACTTCTTGTACTTATTATGTTGTTTGTGTAAGTACCAGTATGTTAATTTAGTTGGCCGAATTAGACTGGATAATTGGAGGGAATGATTGTGGAAGAAGAGTTGGTAGCGCTGAGTGAATCAGATGAAGGGAAACTGACCTAAACATAAGTAGTAAGATTTTTATTTTTCAGTCTTGGATAGTAACAGTCATATGTGGTACATTAGAATACGGCATGAAACTTTTTGATGATATATATATAATCTGAATCTCGGAAACGGCTCCAACGATTTTCATAAAATTTAGTATACAGGGGGTTTCGGGGGCGATAAATCGATCTAGCTAGCTTTCATTTTTATAAAATGTCGTTTTATTCGTGTTTTCAATTACCAACTTTATCGATAATCAACTTGAACATAAACTTATTATTTTAAACACAATTTACCAAAAATACCGAGCAAAGCTCGGTCATCCAGATATTTACATTATAATATGTGTTCCAAAATGAATAAGAAACTAACTAAATTATCATCATTAACACATTTGTCTGCCTAGACAAGAACAGGCAGCTTAGTGCCTACCTATACAGCAAAGCAAGGCACGCCACTGGTCCTTTATATGATCACGTCTGATCCATATTATGGTTAATGACTTCTTGCACTTAGCAAAAGTACAACATTAACATAAACGGAAATGCTGACTCACCTTTACCTAGATCAGCAGATTAGTTCACTAAGTTAACTTGACTCCGTAGAATTCGGTCGAAACTTCGCAGTAAGTATCTTGAATGTCTTATTCAAACGCCAGATGATATAACACGATTGTTGAACCAAGTGAACTGGGTCCGTGTTTGAGTTATTTAAATATTTGTCTTACCTACACTATTGATTTAGATAATATTGCAAGTTGGTTGACATAATAAAGGTTGTTTATGTTTTGGTTTCAGTGCAAATAATTCCTTAGAAATGAAACGAAAAGATCGTATTATTTCATTTTAATCTCACAATTCCCATGGTTTGAAGCTGCGTTTTCTGTAGTGACTTGATCCCAAGATTGTTTCACTTGACAAGCTTTTGGTATACGTTAGTTACGTACTAGTATATCTAAACCTATTTTACGAAAGCTGCAATGTTCATTTGAATATTCATAGCGTTTTGTTAATGATACGGTGTGACATGTATTTCCAAAAACAGTTTTATTTCCGGCGAGGGATGAATCAGCTTCTTCTCACAATCTAGTATCTAGTAATACAACGTGGTGGTTATTTTTATACAAGCCTGTTTCAAAATCAGTCATCCACTTTACTGATTTGGGCTAAATAGCCCTAAAGTTACTGGAAGCTGGAAACACAGATAGAGAAAGACAGATGTGTTTACATTTGTGTATTGTGTATATTAGGATCCAGTAACTTTTCTTTTTTCTTTTCTTTGTCTTTACAGTGCAATTTCCCTCCTTAACTACAAGTGTGTATTAGTGTGTAGTGTATTTCACTTCTCAAGACGCCAAACATGCTAACCAGCTAGCATCCCCTACACAAGACATTGCGTATAATGACCGCAGTGTAACTACAGAGAAATTCATAGAAAACCTGCCAGGATGAATTGTGGTAAGAATTTAAACCTATTACTGAATTTTCTCATAGTTAATGAGAATGGACAACTGTAACTGTGCACAATTACGCACGTGCGTGGACGCATGTGTATCATAGTGTTAATTGTGTAACTCGGTCACTTGTGCAGTCTAGGCTGTCTAGAGTGTGGTACTTTATGATGTAACACAATTTCTCCCAGTCAATTGTTAGTGTCACGGCTTGATTGTGTGACACGCACTGTGATGGCTGTATTTACGCAGAGAATGTCAAGTGACAGCTACTATTAACTTGTTTATTTCGTTGCAAGATAGTTTAAATTTAAGTTCTCTAAGTCAAGTGGCTTCATCATTTTAGTGAGCGCTGAATCTGCTGAAAGTAGCCAAGAAACGGATGTTCTTTTATTTATTTATATAAAATAGTTTTTTTATAATGTACTGACTTTGTTTGGTTAAACGGGGTAATCTCAGGAACTACTGGTTCGAATTGAAAAAATATTTTAGCTGGGCCTTTGAGACTCGAGCAACGGGCAGGCAAATCGATGCGACGGACGGGATGAGACGGGAAGCAAGTAATTTGACGCGGAAGAAGTCGCGGGCAAAAGCTAGTATACACAATAAAATAATAAAATGTTTTCGCAAACAGTAATACGTAACCCAATTCCGAAGTTAAAGCAAGAACAGTGCAAGTCACAAACTAATTTATTGGACGAGAGAAGTACCTACCTCATCCTCATAATAGTTAACTAAAGTGTAAGCTAAGTTTTACCGCTCTTACTACTTACTTGTGGAGTTGTGGGACTGAAACAATTAATGAGAACATTCGCGCCATTGAAGGAAAGTGAGAGTTTATCCACGTCTTTTGTTTCGAATTGTTCCTTCGAATATTTTTTACAATGGTCTCACATGTCACTTATCCCAGGATTTTGTAATGACTTGATTTAAAACAGTGTCCTTAGAGTTTCTTGCCACTTCTTTTCCAGGGGAATCTACGTTTTGGAGTGTGCAGCTTTAAGTTTCTGACTAACTGACCTATTTTTTGACGATTCAAAAGCGGTTGTAAATGTTTTAATTTAATTAAATGCTTGAGTTTTAAGTTCTTAGGATTCTATAAATTCAACCGATCTACTAGTTAAACTTGACGCAGGGAACCGGACATAAGCTATTATAGGTACCATATATTATGGTCTCACCGCTGTATTTCATGCACTTTTGCTCAATTATAAGATAGCTCAGCGCCTTTACAAAGCAAGAGCGAACAGGCATCTTCTAGGCGTGTTCGTCGATCGTAGCCCTCATCCATCAGGCAAGATCGAAGTCAGCAGGCTAATCTTACAATTAAAAAAAAAAAACAATGTTTCTCTAGTCTAGTCTACTCCAGTTCTTTTGCAGAAACGTTATATTCGTGATTTTATCCTTCAAAGAAACTCCGAACATAGTTGGCTCCATAGTGCGCTGAGCGACTTTGTATTTGTAGAACAGCCCAACTGTCAGTGTTCACGTATCACACAGGTACCTAAATAACATTGAAATAATAAACCAATCACCTGCCTGTCGGGGTTTTATCGATTTGTTTCAGTAAGAAGTGACATCGAATTGAAATGTGAAAGAGGAACGAAATCCCACATAATACAGGAAAACATCTTGTTTCATGTGACACACTTACAAGTTACAGGTACATACAATACTGAGGAATAGAATACGAGCTACATTGTTGTTTTGTCTGAAAATGCAGAATGGTTTCTGGTGGAAGTGTTTACAGAATACAATTACATTTTTATAAAATACTAGCTTTTGCCAGCGGCTTCGCCCGCGTGGGGGTCGGAAAATATCCCGCGGGAACGTACTACCGTGATAAAAAGTAGCGTATGTCCTTTCTCAAGCTCTAAATTATCTGTGTACCAAATTTCATTTAAATCGGTTCAGTAGTTTTAGCAGGAAAGCGAGACAACAATTTTGTATTTATAATATTAGTGTGGATTCTGGAAATATTGTTGCAGTGTGTACTTGTGTAATACAATCTTGTTTCAATACAATTGCTGTTTACTCTATCGATGTGGTTTGGCCAATAGTTGATACCGTCCTTGTATGCAAGTTGCTTCATGGATCGTGCTATGTAGTTTGTTTGTTTTCAGTTTTTTCCCTGAACACTCAAGAAAAATAATGTTAGTTTTGGAGTCAACACTAACTTTTTTTTGAGTGTCAATATTTTTCCGCTCAACAGAAACAAAGATTTCTTTGTTTACATTTCGTGTAAATGTAAATACTTTACATACCAACAAAATCCCTCCATTTATCGGGTAAATGGGCGGATTTTTAACCCTATAAGGCGCTTGTCAGGTTGCTAAGGGTTAGACGTATGATAACGGTAAACGCCGGCCATATCGACGCGCCTATCAACAAACTGGCAGAATTATCTTTTTACAAGCCTTCGGAGGAGAACTGAAGATGTACTAAGCTTTATTTATGTGAAAAATAGAAAAAAATGGTGTCGTTTTAACCTACAATGAAGCCACAGTTAGAGATAGACTAGAACTTAGACAATTTCAGTATATGTTTATATCAACACTAGCAGCTTTTGCCCGCGACCTCGCCGGCGTGGAGTTCGGTTATATCGTAGCGTTACGTAGCGCTAAGAAAGGAAGTAGAATTGCACAGACGAAGTCGCGGCCAAAAGCTAGTTTAATCTAAAAATAAAGTTTCAGGCTTCTAGCTCTAAAAATGACGGACTTCCATACATAATTTTAACCCCCTTTTTCACTCCCTTAGGGGGCGAATTTTCAAAAATCCTTTCTTAGCGGATGCTTACGAGGTAGCTTAGAACCAGGAAACGGACATAGGATACTTTTTTTTAATATATAAAGCTGAAGAGTTTGTTAGTTTGTTTGTTTGATTGAACGTGCTAATCTCAGGAACTACTGGTCCGAATTGAAAAAATATTTTTGTGTTGGGTAGCCTATTTATTGAGAAAGGCTATAAGTTATAAAACATCACGCTACAACTAAGAGGAGCGGAGCAGTAATGAAAAATGTTGCAATAACGGGGAAAATCGCACGGGTAGGCGATTCGACGCGACGGGAAGTGTCGGCGGAACAAGAAACTTAACGCGGACGAAGTCGCGGGCAGAAGCTAGTATATATATATATATATATATAATCTGAATCTCAGAAACGGTTCCAACGATTTTCATGAAATTTAGTATACAGGGGTTTTCGGGGGCGATAAATCGATCTAGCTAGGATTCATTTTTATAAAATGTCGTTTTATTCGTGTTTTCAATGACCAACTTTATCGATAATCAACTTGAAAATAAACTTATTATTTTAAAATCAAAATCAAAATCAAAAGTCATTTATTCAAACTAGGCTGAGAGTCAGCACTTTTTGAACGTCAAAGTTACAAAAGACAGTCACCCCAAAACGCCCACCCTTCGACACTTCCTAGTGCTGTAGCTGGGAAGAAGAAGTGGCGGAACAAACTCCCCAGCAGCACAGCTGTCTGTTAAGTTAGAAGAACTTGATTCTATACAATATTGTGTAAGTAAATAAATAAATAAATTAACAAAATCTGTTAAATAAAAAAATAAATAAAAAACAATTATATGAACTACCCATATAAACAGTCAGTAGGAAAGCTAATTCTGGATTGAAAGAACATAAACATTGTCTTGAGTTTGTCTTGAGTTAATCACAGCGACCAACTATTCTTATCGTTTAAGTAGTCGTTGATAGAATAATATGCCTTTGAACAAAGGTTGGATTTTACTTTAGCTTTAAACTCATTAAACTGCAAATCTAGTAAAGCAGAGGGAAGCTTGTTATAAAAGGTAATACCAAGACCAACAAAAGAATTATGAACCTTATGAAGCCGGTGAAAGGGAGCACGTAGTTTGTCCTTATTTCTAGTATTAATATTATGAATATCACTGTTTTTAGTGTACAGGTGTATATTTTGCCTAATATATAAGATGTTGGCGAAGATGAATTGTGATGCCACCGTAAGAATACCAATATCTTTAAACAAATCTCTCAGAGAAACTCTAGCACCTAGTTGGTAAATCGCTCGAACAGCTCGTTTTTGAAGAACAAAAATATTTTGAATGTCCGCGGCTTTGCCCCACAGCAGAATGCCGTAGGACATTATGCTATGAAAATAACTAAAATAGACTAATCGAGCTGTATCAACGTCCGTATACTGTCTAACTTTCCTTACTGCGTAGGCGGCCGAACTGAGCCTTCTATTTCTGTCTACTTTAAAGATCAGTGAGGTATCATCAGCAAATAGTACAATGTCACAAATATTCTTTAAATAAAATGGTAAGTCATTAATATACACAAAGAATAAGAATGGACCCAGTATTGATCCTTGAGGTACACCTAACTGAACTAGTAGCCCGGAAGATTTTACACCATTGACATCTACACATTGGTGCCTATTTTGCAAATAAGAACTTATGACACTGAGAGCTTCGTTTTGAACACCGTAATGACGTAGTTTACGCAAAAGTGTGTCATGGTGAACGCAATCAAAAGCTTTGGAGAGATCACAGAAAACTCCGATAGCATTTTGCGAGTTCTCCCATGCGTTGAAAATATGTTTCAGCAGAGCAACACCCGCATCTGTTGTCGAACGACCTTTTGTAAAGCCATATTGCTCATTATGAAGGAGGCTATTTAAATTAAAATGTCTTAGCAACTGCTTGAGTATTAACTTTTCAAATATTTTACTAAATGCAGGTAAGATAGAAATGGGCCTAAAATTGCCAACATTATTTTTATTACCTGTTTTAAATAATGGTATGACTTTACTGCTCTTCATGAGGTCAGGAAAAGATCCCAAATCAACACATTTATTAAAAATTACAGCCAGATAGGGGGCTACGATATCTATTATATTACTTAACAGTTTAACAGAGATGCCCCAGTAATCACCAGTGTTTTTTGACTTGAGTGTGTTAAAAATATTAATCACATCACGAGGCGTTACATGTTCGAAACTAAATAAGCGACTACATCCGGGCACACTACTATGCAAAAGGTTTTCAGCTTTAGACGGGGACGAATTTAAGGAGCAGGTCGTAGTTATAGGTATGTTGGCAAAAAACTCATTAAATGCCTCAGCTATGTCGGCTGCTTTATTAACCAATTTGTTGTTAATCATAATCTCTAGTTGTTTTTCCTGTTTAACCGGTTTACCCGTTTCATTATTAATAATTTTCCAAGTGGTTTTTATTTTATTATTGGATTTTTTTATGGTATCGCTTAAAAACTTTGATTTAGCTAAAGCGCAGATCTTTTTAAATAATTTTGAATAATTACTGACATACTCTAGAAAAGGAGTATCAAATCTGTATTTTTTCAAACCATATAACTCGTATAGTCTTGCTCTACTTTTATAAATTCCTGGAGTAGCCCATTGGTTGAAGCTAACGGAAGTGCTATTAATGTCAATAGTTTTGGTCTTGAAAGTAGATTCGTATTCTTTTTGCACAATATCAAAAAGGGCTCCATAGATTTCATTAGGATTCTCGCATTCTACTATAGATGGTGTAATCCTATGAGCTATATTATTTTTAAATTTATTACAACGACTAGCTGTATAAGGCCTGCATAATATTTTATGCGGCTTTTTAAGTAGTGGCAAAGGGAAGCTGGCTAATAATCCGCAGTGGTCAGACGTTAAGTCACTTAAAACTGACTTATTTTTGGCATCACAATCACTAAATATATTATCGAGACAAGTCGACGAAGAAGCCGTGATCCTAGTTGGTTCAAGGAACAAGTTTATTAAATTAAAAGACCTAAACAGATTGAGCAGTCTAATACTTAATGGAGTAACATCTAAAATATTAATATTAAAATCTCCAAATAATATTATACATTTATTAATTGATTTTAATTTATTGAGTGAATCCTCCATTACCGATTCGAAACGAATAAAATCCCCAGAGGGGGGCCGATAAACGCATATTATGACGTAACGCTCCAATTCAACGCAAGACAACTCAATAACGCGCTCAATGGAAAGATTAACTAGATCTAACCGTTGTTTACATTTCAACTTGTTCGAAACAAGAACTAATGATCCTCCGCGAATAGCACTTTTCCTCACAAATGCACTTTGCACAGTAAAAAAATCATCATTCATAAATACTACTTCATGTTCCTTCAACCAGTGTTCAGTCAAACATAATACCTGAACATCATAGTTTTCAATAAATAAACTTAACTCTAGCTCTTTGCCGGACAGACCCTGCATATTTTGATGTACAACATTCAACACATGCGCCTTACCCTTACCTTAAACATAATTTACCAAAAAATACCGAGCAAAGCTCGGTTATCCAGATATTATTTATATTCAGGCTGAAACGTATCCTACATGCAACTATCGACCGCTAGGTGTCACTAGTTGGCAGTGAGTGGCACCACCACTCAGTGCTCCCCACACAATGAACATCGCACGGCGAACCTAAGGCGAGTGTCACACTGACAGGACAACGCTATAGCTATAACAAGGCTATGGTGTCATGACGCGCGCTACCTAAGCCAGGACACTAATGAAATATGAAGTACAGTCAACTCGTGAACAGAGATACGGCCATTGACAATGCAATTTTCTATGCGCAAAAACCGAAACAATTATTACCGAACCGATAATTGCGTAACACACTAACAGCAGGAATGGGTTTCATTTTGACAGTTCAACAACATTCATTGCGTTACGATTTTGAGCAGACAACTTTTTCAAACATAAATGAGGTAAAAGATTAGCAATATCCTTTAACATGATTCAGATCGTGATTGATGGTGTATTAGAGACAATTAGAGTGCCGATTCTTGGCTTAGTTTGTTACGTTAGCTTTCGAAATATCAGATGTGGCGAGAGCAGTGTCTTCCCTAAACTCAAGGTAATAAGAATTTGTCAAAAGTATTGTACCATTTCTATCTAGCCCCAATAGGATCCTGATTATCATCCTCATCATCAATATCATCATCTGCCCCATAATCAGCCAATATTGTTGACCTGTTGGTCTAGTGGTTAGTGACCCTGACTGCTATGCCGGAGGTCATGGGTTCGATTCCCACCCAGGACAAATGTTTGTGTGATGAGCACGATCATTTGTTCTGTGTCTGGGTGTAATTTATCTATAATATGTATGTATTTAGAAATATATAAGTATGTTTATCAGTTGTCTAGTACCCATAACACAAGATCTGCTTAGCTTGGGACTAGATGGCGTTGTGTGATAGTTGTGGAATATTATTATTTTTTATTTTATTACTGCTGGGCCACAGGCTTCCTCTCTGTGAGAGGGAGTGGGTTCTAATCCACCACACTGGCCCAGTGCGGGTTGGTAGATGTCACAAGTCAACAAATTTTTGGTTCTAGGACATGCCGGTTTCCTCATGATGTTTTTGTCACCGTTATGAGAGCAGTGGTATTGGACCTACGATCTAGAACTCGTAAGTCGGAGCTGATACCACTGGGCCACCACTGCCTCTCAACTGCCTGCCTTTTTCCTATTATGTTGGGGGGGACTTCCAGTCTAACTGGATGCAGCTGAATACCAGTATCACCGTCACCTTAAGTCCAGAATTATGAGCGTCTACGAATATACATGACATATTCAAAAGTATAGCTAAGCATTCAGTACAGTGCTGCTGTAAGCACTTCTGGTGGCATCACGTCGTTGTAATTAAGTCGCTTCAGACGCAGCTAATAGTACTGTGCGAATAATAACTTGTACTGCATTGTCCTCAGCCTATCTGATACTTGTGGGGTACGTAGATGCGGAGGACTCCTGAGTAGTTTCATTTAGTTGCTTGTGACTTGACTGTAATTATGATTCAGAGGGCAAGGCAAACTTTTACCATTCAACATTTTCAATGGAATATGTCCAATATGAGTCCAGTAGAAATAATTTAGTAAGATCCTTGAATTTGAACAAAACTAGTGCAGACATGTTCCACATAATTCTACCCCAGCCACATGGCGACGATGCGAAGAGTTTGTTCAAATTCATGGTCCACGCTTTGTGAAAGTAAAATTGTTTAGGATACGATGGGACTGACATACGCTATGCGTAAAATCGCCTATAAATAAACAAAAAATAAAATAAAAAAACATTTTCAAGTTAAAAACCTGTAATTTTAATTACAGGTTTTTAATTTGAAAATGTATTTTTTTACACTTTTAAGTGTAGAATAACTTAATGTTTTTGAACATCTTTATAATTTGACAGCTTTGTCGAATTGCTCCCAACAAAGTTTACTTTAAAACAAGAAGAAACACTGAGAAACTTCTCTAGCATCTTGTGCTATAGCATCAGCATAAGATGTGCATAATTTATTAGTTCTGTTTGATAAACAAAGTCTTTCCAAATCCAGCACAGGACAGGCAAATCTTCTTAGGCTTGAACAAACAAGTATACATCAGTGTAACAATAGTAGAATGATGCATACCCGCCGCGATATTCATAAATCTCTCCGGTAGATCTATAAATTCATTACGACCACGAGGGAGCTCGGCAGAACTCATTCTTTTAATTTATCTGCTCCTAGTCGTACGCCGGTTAATTTAATACCGGTTATGGTTTTATTGGCCTGGATATTATACGGTTCATTTTAAATTGTAAGATTGTGTTTTGATATTTATCGGAAGGTTTTAAATCAAACTATATAATGTTACGTTAGAAAACACACATGTACACAATTTTATGAAAATACAGAATTCTGTAGCAATGTAGTTCTTTAGAAATCTTCATGCTTTTCGAGTAATAGTGCACTCTATAAAATGCGACAACTTCTTCGAACACCTTCTATGCATTTTTATTTCGATTTACAATACCATTTTTATTTCCTGTTTCCATTTCATGTAGAAAATTGTTCAAGTCTAACTATTTTCTACTTCTTTTTTTTGTTTATGCGTCATTGTAAGGTGCATCGACGTTTAAGATTAGTACTGAAGATTTCCAAAGATAGCAATAATTTTCTTAAGTGACGAATATTCTCTACGAGTTATTGAGCGCCTATGAAAAAAATCTGAAAGTATTCTAGCTCAGACAATCGCTCTGAGAATACTAGACTATTGCGATCAGACAACGTTTGTACCCACTTGAGAAGTTTCTCTACCGATAGGTATTCCCTTGTTGTTGATAGTCATTTCAGTGTCAATCATCGCCATGAATGCAGGATGCGTGACACCTGACGTATTCGTGTCGCACTGTACTGCATGCTCAGCATCGCCAGCATCGCTCAGGTGGCGCCACCTGTCGCCATTGCTTGGATTCTCCGCGTGTTACGGGTAACATGCACAGAAAGAGAGAAACAATTTGTTTGACATTAAGATTCAAAGGCGAGGAGAGAGTTATTACGGGTATAGCGGGCAGCGACTAAAATCTGTTGGATTTTCTTCCCAATGAAATGTGTCAGACAACAACACAGTTAAGAAAAAATCGTGATTTTCAAACATCATCTTATGGTAATCAGCAATCATAATGTTCCCACTTGCGGGACACAGGCCTCCTTCGAAAGGTAGTGGCCGTAATTTAAAACGCGAGTCCAGTGTGAATTGGTAGATGTCACATGTCTTAAAATTTTTGGTTCTGGGACATGCCGGTTTTATCACAATGTTTTTCTTCACCATTTTGAGAGTAGTGATGATATTTAAGAAAATTATTTACATAAAGTAAAGCGTCTGGCTGGGTTCGAACCTAAGAGCTTCAGTTTGTAAGATGGGGCCGCTACGACTGGGTCACCATTGCTCATAAAAAGAGAAATATAGAAAAAAACAGATTTAAAAACATTTCAGGTATGACAAACTTTGAGTTAACACTGTGACAAGTTTACTCGAAAGGGTACATTTTGAATAGCTTCAATAAAATCTAGTTAAAGTTTGAACACATTGATTAGTGGTCGGATTCGAACCCGAGATACTAACCGCACCGTGTCTCATTCACCACTTATCGCCCGGGTTATCACGCTACTGTTCTACGAAACATAAATTAAGTTAAAACAATATACTAATACCTCCTTATTTGGAAACTGGTTTATATTTATTTACTGCCTAATGTACACGCTCAATTGACTTGGTCCATGGATCATAGAAAAAAAGAGGACATGCCATAAATTTTATAATAATTGTATAATCTATGTTGTTGAACTTGTAAGGCAAAAGAAATTCCTGGAAGAAACGTGCGAGGTACTAGGGGGCTGTAACATAATTAATGTTCTTTTATTGCTATAATATGATATGATATATAAAGTTTACATATACGTATAGTATTAGTAACAATGACTTAAAAACTATGTTCGAAAACTTACGAACTAACCTAACAACAAGTAAAACCAACGTGGCTCAACACATGTCCGGTATCTAATAAAGGGACTGTCCACCTTGTCAAATAATGCTTTTAGGATGCTGTTGGACTACAAGGGTCGCGGATTTGTTCGAAAGAGAACTCAAGTACCGCGGGTGGGTTTTAATCAGTAAAAGTCTGACACAAAGAGCGGGAGAAGTCATTTGATGACTTCCCACCCAAAAAAAAGGAACATTGTTGGAGCTCCCGCGCAAGCTACTCATTATTGACGCCGCCGCGCGCCGCCTTCTTTCTCATTATGGCATGACAATCGTCAATACGTGCTACCGCGAAATTCTAGGAACCGCTACTGTAATTACCGCACGTGTAACGTTACAAAAAACAGAGAATTAAAGGTATTTTACACTTAAACCTTGTGCTTGTCTAGCGGTGACAACCTGCTTGACATTCCTGGTTACCGCCACCTAAGGATGAAAAAAAAAATATTTGCAATATGCATATGTATAAACATATAGAGTATTCTATCTATCTATTTATAAGCAACAGATATTTACAGTTTATTCTGTAAATGTCTACCGTGAAACTTCGGTGAAGTGAGTTTGAAGTGATCCGTCAATAGTGTGAATCCATACCCATTTTTTTTTGGCTGGTATATCATCAAATGCCTTCTCCCGCTCTGGGCGGAGCGGGAGGGCATGTCAGACTTTTACTGACTAAAACCCACCCGTGTTCCTTCAGTTGCCCATCTGCCAGGGCCATGGTATCTCGTTTGAACAATCTCGCGACCCTGGCAGAATCCATACCCATCAGGTAGAATGATACTAACTCGAAGTGAGTTTTCACGGAGATTTTATTTATTTATTAGCTTTATTTTTATCCCTTACATGAGTTTGTGGTGCGTACTTATTTATTTATTTGTTAGTAATGTTAGTTTTGTACTTAAATAAGGTTAATATTGTTAGGTGTAAGGGCCACCTATTGCGGTAAAAGCCTCCTCCAAATCATTCCAGATGTGTCTTTCCTTTGCCTGTCTGGGCCATAATTTCCAGCTATTTCTACGATGTCGCCACTCCATCTTTTCGATGGTCTACCCTTCCTTCTGTTTTTATGTCTGGGGTACCAGGTTGAAATTATTTGTGACCAACTTTCATCCATGGTTCTGTGAATATGGCCTGACCATTTCCATTTTAATGTCTCACTTCGTCACTTTTGGCCTCAGACCTTCCCTCCTACCACCAGTAAACTCAATGGTACTCAAAGCACATGTATGTGCTCTCAGTGATCCACATTGCACATGCCCCTCCGTTTCCCGAGCCACGGTCGTTAAATATCTAGGCCTACAGGTTGACGCCTGCTTATCTTGGCACTATCACCTTGCGACTCTGTCCGCGCGGGTTAGAAAACTTATTTATATCTTCAAAAAACTTAGATTGTCCGCCCATAGGGAAATCCTAAATATGGCTTACTGTGCTCTCTGTGAGTCCATCTTAACGTACTGCATTACAGCTTGGGGAGGAGCAGCGAAGACTGCATTTATACAGGTTGAGCGAGCACAAAGAGCAGTAAGTGGTAAGCCTTTTAGATTTCCCACGCAACAACTTTACATGGAGTACAAGGTTTTAACAGTCCGACAATTTTTCATTTACCGCGCACTAATCCGCAAACACTCAAACTCACCATTAAATACTAGCCATGCCTCCACAGTAAGAAGAAGACCAGTACCCCCGTGTCCTACAAAAAGCACGAACACTACTTTTGCTAAACGGCACTACCCATTTCTAAGCGCCCTCATTTATAATAAATTGAACCAGAGTTTGAATATACATTCCCTTAACACATTTCATTGTAAATCTAAAATTAAAGAATATCTTTTAACTCTTGACTACAGTAAAACAGAAGAACTATTGAAATCGCATTATACATAACCAACAACTCTATACACACACACTCACTCCCACTCACCCACACACACATTCACTCTCATTCACACACACACATTCACTCGCACTTACACACACACTCACACACACACACACACACACACACACACGCACCCAACCCACACGCACTTACGACATCTTTTTTTTTCTTTTTCACACTAGAATCAAAAACATAAATGTACCACTTAAAAATAAATACTACTTACTTACTTGTAATTTCGTATAATGGACGGATGGATGACCCCTGTAACACAGGTTCCACCTAGCATGGGGGTCATTGATCAAACTGTGTAAGTCCTAAGCTGCAAATGCTGCGCATAACTATTTTGTAATTTACTTTTGGAAATAAATGATTTTTATTATTATTTTATTGTTATTATTTTAATGTCAGAACCTGTTCGACAAAAGGGTGCTCCGGCAGGGCGGCAAGTGGCTGTCAAATCAAAAAATGGCCCGGGGTCAGGGCCTCCAAGTCATTCGGGTCCGAAGACAGTGGGCACAATGGATGCGAGTTCAATACAGTTTCAATGCGGCAAGATACCGTAGCTAACTCCTTAAAGGTGAGAACGGTGTCTCCCAACAATCTGCGCCAAAGTCCCTTTGCCGCTTTCACCGCGGCCTTCAAAAATACCCCCCCAATGGGGGCAGGCTGGCGGTTCAAAACAAACAAACAACAAAACAACCAAACAACAACAACAACCAAACAACAACAACAATTTAACAAAATGGCCCTCTTTAGGCAACAAAAGGGGGTGACGGGCCCCATAAGGAAGGCTAGAGTGCCTCAACCGTTCCCCAACACGCAAAAGACCCGTATCGTCCAAAAAGCGGTTCAACTTAATAACGGCTCCCGACAATTTCCAAAACTCTCGCTGCAGAATGGCCTACAGCGCATTGCAACCGGCAGGCGAGCTCTTAATGTGACGATCAGTCACCAACAATTCAACAACAACAAACAACAATTCAACAATTTGTCGAGGGAGCTAAATCGACTCAACAAAAATCAGGGTCAAACGGAGGGTCCTTCGTTCCAACAGCGAGCGCCTTGAGCCCGGGAAAAGGACCCGACATCCTCCAAATCAAAGGCGTTTCAGAATTTTGAGTCTGGGACACTCGGTTCGCAAAAAATACCTCCAAAGAGTGGATGGACGTCATCAACCAACACAAAACAATTTGACTGTCCGTCCAGGCGTAAGAAGCCCGAATGTCCACAGTTCCACCCAAAGTGTGAGCAACGTGGTTCAATAGACGCACAAGAAGCGCCGCCCTTGACAACTCTAACTTAGGGACGGTCAGTGCCGTCCGGAGGGGGGCCACCTTGCTCTTGGCCAAGACCAGTGACAAATTCACCTGGCCTGTCGCGCAGACGGTGCGCAGACAAACAACAGCTGCATAACCGTGCGAAGACGCATCACAAACAAGGGCAGCAGTCTAGCTCCCAGGGGGGAGGATAGCGCAGGGTAACACGACCTCGTTGACTGCAGGGAGTGCGGATACAAATTGGAGCCAATCTTCCAACAGGGTTTCCCGAATTGGCTCGTCCCAAACAAGTCCCGCAGTCCAAAGGCGCTGAAGAAAACAATTTCGCCCAAAACAATACAAAAACAAAACAACAAAACAATAGACAAAAGGCAACCCTGGGCTCCCGTGTCCAAAATGGCACGGACCACAACAGAGTCCCCCGTGGGCCCCCAGACCTGACCGATGCCGTTGGCAACAAAACCGTGTCGATCTGAGGGGTACCCCAGCGGGGCAGGCGCCAATGTCCTACCAATGCCTGGGCGGCGACCGATCGCCGCTCCCAGGCCCAAGTCTTTCCCGACAAGGATAGAGGACAAATTCCTCGTCCGCGCGGTGTCCCGAGCCACGCGCCATCGCTGGAAGGGCATATTCCACCAGATGCCTGAATGGCGGGGGGCGTGACTCCAACCGGGGACGTTCCGCCAATGGTGGGGAGGGAAGGCGGTGCTGGTCTGGCCAGCGCTGCCTAGCAACAACTGCGTAATCGCCTTTACGCGGGGAGACCAAATGGCGGTCGCGCGGCTCCCGATCAACTTGCGCGGGGGGTGGAGTGCGGCGCTCAAAATTGCGGGCCTCGCCCCGGTTCTGAACCGGTGCCCTACCCCCCCGTGCGCGAACCTTCATCAGAGGCTGGTCTGCGAGCGTGGTTCGCGTTAGCGCACAATATGTCCAAATGGGACCCCCTACAAATTCTACAAGGGCGGGGGTTGGGGCAGTCCCGATGGAAGTGAGCCCCCAAACAAGAGAAGCACATGCGGCGTGCATTGGCAATTCGGCGGCGGGCACTCACGTGCAATTTCAAAAAGGCCGCGCATGTTGCCATGCCATGCCCCGTGTCCCTACAAAACTCACAACCAGGACGACTCTGGGTGCCAGCAAAACGAGCGGCGGGGCGACCATCAACAGGCCCGCGAGCCCTAGTCCGTCCCTGGTCTCGTGGCCGGGAAGACGGCTGGCATGACTCAGTGGCAACGCCAGAGTTGTCCACAAACCGACACTCATCCTCCAAAAATTGGAGGAGGTCACCAAATGGGGGGAGATGTGTGACACTATCCCCACCATACTTTTTTTTTTTTTTTTTCAGGATGGGAAATCATCAAATGATTTCTCCCGCTCTGGGCGGAGCGGGAGGGCGTGTCAGACTTTTACTGACTAAAACCTACCCGTGTTCCATCAGTTGCCCATGTGCCAGGGTCACGGTATCTCTTTCGAACAATCACGCGACCCCGGCAGGCATCGGTCCTAGTAGACCCCTACAACAAATCGGCAGGAAGCCGTTGCAGCACAACATGCACGAAAAGGTAAGACCAATGGTCCACCGGCAAGTCCAATCGCTTTAAAGCGTTGGTCGCTGCCACCAACGGGTTCAACAGGTCAGTACGCAATGCTGACAATCTTGTAATGACCGGTAACCCCAAAATCTGTTTGATATGAACGTCAGCCAAACAACGTTTGTTTTGATACCGCCGGGTGAGTAGTTCTAAAGCGGTAGGGTAGGCTGAGTCAGTCACCGACAAATGCTGTACCAAGGCTCGGGCCTCACCTTCCAGGACAGACAACAAATAGGGCGACAACTTTTTTTAACTTTTGGGCGGGTCTGAGGTCCGAGCGTGCATCAACCAAACTTTCAAACAGGTTTTGGAAACCTAACCAATGGTCCAAGCGACCGTCAAAGTGTGGCAGTTCCAAAGTAGGCAGTCTACTCAATAGTCCGGGACCTGAAACAACCGAGGCCTCCGGCTTGACCTGGATAGGTGTCCAGCACTGCAAAATTTCCATTTGTATGCCATTGCACAAACAAACAAATCGAATAAACCAAATAATTAAATAACAGAGTTCAATCAATCAATTACAAAATAACTACAAGCAAACAATCAAACTACCCAACTGTTAGTCAGCAACTCAAGAAATAACAAAATATTGGTTTCAATTCAATTCAACAACAAACTTTTATTTTAATTCAAAACCAATGTCAACGTTCAAAAAATTCTACTTCAAATTCAATTCAAATATTCAAATGTTAATTTCACAAACCACTTTGTCAATGGTACAACAATAATAAACCTTTATTCCAATTTAAACAATGTTAATGTTCAAAATGTCAATTTTCACAAACAACCATATCGATGGTACAGACGCCACCAGGTCAAGCTACCCGAAACTGTCAATTTTTCCCAATGAACCTTGAACCTAACGCTCTAGAAATAAAGTCGAAAATCTATCAAAGAAATCTGACAGATTGTAGTAGCTTGATGTGTTGGCGTCTGTACAAACTCAATATTTTAATGTCTTCCTGACATTCAATACAACAAAGGTTAGAACCTACAAGGAGGTATAACAAAGCCCAATTCATTCAACTCTACTAGCATATGCAACCCGGGCCGACTATGGTAACATGAGTTACTCGTCTCAACTTTACAAATTATTTCAAATAAACAAGCAATCATAGTTAACAAACATTTACAGCGAATTACTACTTCCTTATAGAGACTGCCAAGTAATTAGCCTACTGTAAATTACCAATTTGTTGGTTATATGTCTCATAACCACGCTCTGCTGCCAAGAATGTTCGCTGCCAGGCCAAGCCTCACCATCGGATTTCAATAGCGCAGTGGAAGTTATGATGGTGGGCTCTGGAGACAAGAGTGGCGAGCGAAACTGTCCGCCGTGCGCGGAGCCGAACAATGATATAATTCAAATAAGTACAATTACAATACAACAAACAAAGGACTCACCTGGTTGAAGAACACCTGCTTCTGGGGCCCACCCGGATCTATGTATGTAAGTGAGTGTGTATTGTATTGTGTTGTGACGTTATGAGTATCTCCAGGTTACAATGAGGCCGTTCCAAGAGGTCTGCCATCCAGACATGCGGTCTCCAACACTAACACATTAACCTCAAAGTTTCAACAAAGATATATCCAAACTCAACCCGTATTATTTCGTCAAACTGGGGTTATTTACAATCAAAGCAACAGGATCACGACTAATTGTCACAAACGGATCGATTTAAAGGGATTAATTTACAACTGGTCGCGAAACTCAACACGGTGACATGATCCCTTGTTCAAGCACAAAATCAAAGAGAAGTGTCAAAGTCAAACTTGACAAGTCAGATGTCACTCCGTTCGGGCGCGTTCCGAAGGCGCATAGAGTAACCAATTTAAACGGGACTGAACAAAGGGACTCTATCATATGGTTCAGTGTTCGGGGATTTTCCGCCAGCTGAACTATGTCATCCGCAAACCTAAGGTGGGAGAGGTATTTGCCATTGATGTTTATTCCTATATCACTCCAATCGAGATTTCGGAATATGGATTATGGATTGGCGGCATTACGTTTGTCATTGTTTTTCCAAATGCAGCGTCTTACTTGGATTGTGTCATGTGCTTGTCATCGCCATTATTGCAGCCTTGTTCCACCTATTGCGGAGACCCTTTTGTGCTTGTCATTTCATAAAATATCATAAAATAACAAATAACCATCAATGTACGAAAGGCTTAGGATTTATTCCCGGGTTATTTTTAGTTTAGTTCTCGTTTCCGAGAAGTTCAGATCGAGAAAAGTCAAGAAATCGAGAAATCATTTATGATTACGGATTATACCTAGTTTCCGACAAGACGCGCAGAGGCTACAGTTTATGTGATGCTGACTTTGGAAAGAATCTCCAACTCTTTGGCGCTGAAATGAGTAGATTTGCTTAAACTGAAAATAAGATATCGCTGAAATACAACACTGATATCGCCGTTTAACTACCTGAAAAACCCACAAGAAAGTTATTATTTTGTATGAGTCGGGAAATGCTATTAATGCTTTGGTTTATCTTAAGGCATATTTTATCAGAATTAATTCGTGGTGCTGTGACTATTCATATAGTTATTAATTATTAATCGATATAGATCGAATAAATTGAGTCCCGTTTTTAGGTCATAAAAAAGTGTATTTTATTTCATTATTTTTGTTTTAAATCTTATAAGTTTATTAGAGAGGAGAAAGTAGGCTAAGATAAAAACAAGTTCGTTTTGATTAAAAGTAGAAAAATACTGTTATTTGTTGTTATTGACAAGAGTGTTGACTGTAGTTCAATTGAAATAAAATTGAGTTTTAAAAAGCGTTTCCCGGGCAGTCTATCGAGAAATGTAAAACCTCAAGAAACCATAAACCCTAGAAAGGCACTACTGTGAATCCCCTGGTAATTACTTGTTTGTATTATTTTCTTGTCCACTCCTTTATTTCTATGATCATTCTTCGTCTTTGGCGGAAGAGTTTAATTATAAATATATTCTGGAAACAATGGCGACAGCGACAGGATTAAGATTTCGCTGTAATAATAAACTGGCGTTTGGAGAAACATGACCTTGTTCCGAGTACAGAGCTTAATATAACGCGGACTTAGTGGAGGACAAAAGATTTATACTATTTCTGCCATACAATGTATTCATGTAAAGCAGTTAGGTATATTTCCCTACATAAAGAATAATGAATCAAAGGTTTAAATCGACTTATAACTGTCCATCGTATTCGAAGACAGTTCTCAACTCCTACTGAAGGGTTTTAAGGACAATGATCATTTAAAGTCGAGATGAGCAGTGACGCTAAATGCATGTTTCCTTTCTTTCGTTTTACTTCATTCCTCCAATGTACGCTGAAATCTGACAAATTAAATGAAACAAACACTAATATTGGTCCAAGTCTGCGTCTGACTTCAGTGCATTTAATAGCACTGAGACATATTTTCCCAAAGCCCCGCAGAAACCAGTAGTCTTTATAATGAAGATGTCGTTAGTGCGTGTAATGATCGCTAATAGGTCCTGAGACGCGGGCGTGGCAGCATCCATTAGTCTGATGGGTTCCGGCAACTGAGGAGCACGCCGTGTCACGTGTAATCAGACACTGGTACCGCTAATTTTCTGCACGATCATACGTCGGTAATAAGCACAAGAAATATTTGGTAATCTGTAGAGCTGATCATATATTATTATGGGACAAAAGTATCTGAGCGGACTTGGCAGCCTGGTTTTCCACTTTCCAACGTACAACATAACTGTAAAACATTGTGAGTTCTCGTGAGCACCTTCTTTCAACCTTGGAATTGTCTTTACGTACAATTTACCTACAGCCATCTTTATCCCGGGTAAATATAAACATTGTACACTTCACAGAGGTTGTGTTGTGGCCAGTCTCAGTTTGACAAAAAATAACAATAAAAAATTTACAAGTAAGGTTTTTTAAATTCGTTTAGCCTAAAATTCAGCAATTCAAATCCCGTTGGCTGACGCAGTCATTAGATCCTCGCGTCTGCAGGATAGAGCATGTGGTTCAAGATGGGGGATTAGCCATTGTCTGTGGAGAGACGTCGATAACAGTAACAATGCTGCACGTAGCAGTCACCCCGCCAAAAAAAAAACTGCTTAAATGTCTCTCACCCACCCCATTCCAAGAACATCAATAACCTTCAGCACAAAAGGCCGCTTCAGCAACTAGTCTAGACTTAACACAGCATAGCCGCTGGCCGGTGTTGGGCATGCCGATCACGTGCCGGTAATGCACTCGGAACGGCTGCGCTCCGGCACTGGGGCCGTGTTTACCTCACAGAGGAATGTTCCTAATGGATACACGCGGATGGTGGAGGATGAACAAGGTTCTGTAATGTATGGGTACTTAGAGGAAGTGAGTGAAATGGCTTGCTTACTTACTTATATGCATCCGTTTTGGGTATACAACGGTATCTTGATAAAACGTGAGCATTGTAGAAAAAAAACGTAGGATAGTGTTTACATAAAGTACCAATGCAACAAGTCAGTTAGCAGTAGTAAAGAAACTGTAAAAAAGAGGATTTGTTTTTTTTTGTCATGCTTTTCATGCGTTACAAGCCTGGCCACTTGCCTTCTGAAAACTGAAACGTCAGCTATAAATTTGCAAGCTTTATTTTTATTGGTAACTAGCTTTGGCCAGCGGCTTCGCCCGCGTGGAGGTCGGAAAATATACCGCGGGAACATACTACCGGAATAAAAAGTAGCCTATGTCCTTTCTCAGGCTCTAAACTATCTGTGTACCAAATTTCATTTAAATCGGTTCAGTAGGTTTAGCAGGAAAGCGAGACAGACAGACAGATAGGGTTACTTTTGCATTTATAATATTAAGTGTGGATAATTTATTTGTTTTAATTTGAGTTACGGAAATAAAACTTTTTTAACACGCTTTTATTAGCTTGGTATGTATGATATGTATCTATGTAACGGAATCTATGGAAGTGATCTTCACCCCATTGGAAATCAATAATGGAATTTGATAATCAATTAAAAAATACCTCAAGAAGCACCTCATGCTTTTTTCCATAATTTTCTACTTTTTTAACCGACTTCAAAAAAAAACCGGCCAAGTGCGAGTCGGACTCGCGCACCGAGGGTTCCGTACAAACCTGTAGGTATCCTCGGTTTATGCGTAAGGTTTATGTTTTTTGAAATTAAATGTTTTTTTTTTATATTTGAGTTGATTGAATGGAAGGTAAATTGCGATTTACGATTTATGACGTATTAAAAAAAAACTACTTACTGGATTTCGTTCAAACCAATTTTCGTTGGAAGTTTACATGGTTATGTACATCATATATTTTTTTTAGTTTTATCATTCTCTTACTTTAGAAGTTACGGGGGGGGGGGGACACACATTTTACCACTTTGGAAGTGTCTCTCGCGCAAACTATTCAGTTTAGAAAGAAATGATGTTAGAAACCTCAATACCATTTTTAAAGACCTATTCATAGATACCCTACACGTATGGGTTTGATGAAAAAAAATTTTTTGAGTTTCAGTTCTATGTATGGGGAACCCCAAAATTTATTGTTTTTTTTCTATTGTTGTGTAAAAATCTTAATGCGGTATACAGAATACATCTACTTACCAAGTTTCAACAACATATCTCTTATAGTTTCGGAGAAAAGTGGCTGTGACATACACGGACAGACAGACAGACAGACAGACATGACGAATCTATAAGGGTTCCGTTTTTTGCCATTTGGCAACGGAACCCTAAAAAGGAGGAGGTTATTAGTTTAGTTTTTATGAAAGCGTGTTTTTTTTTTGTTCTTTTTAATTTTTTTTAATTAGTTTTACTAGTGTTTTTGAAAGCCTAACTACATCAACAAAACAACGCCTAAACATAGGAGTTGGTTGGCAGGTGGCTTGGCGTTTTAGGAGTTGATTTACATCTACCCGTACATTGAGTGCAAAGAGTGTTACTCGAGCTCGGAATGTAACACTCGCCAGACCGCGAATCAAGCCAAATCATTTGTTTCTTGGTAACGTTGGGTAGTTTGAACAAAATAGTTTAGCTACTTCGTTTTCTTTTGCGAGCGTAGTGTGGTACGTTCCCCAGCTAGATGGACCGTGGTGGCTGGGAGACAGACTGGATGCGGAAAGCGGAGAATAGAGTGTTGTGGTGCCGCCTGAGGACTATGTCCAGTAGTGGACTGCGATAGGCTGAGTTGACTACTCTTTCTTTTATCTATTACCCAAACAAAATCGCAAAATCAAAAACGAATTTCTTCACCGAATTCTTCAAATGTGTGATATAAACAGAAGGCATTATGTAAAGTGAATCCCGGCAGCTGTTCTGTGTCATGAATAATTCAGGGCTCGTCTCCAGGGTGCCGTGGTCCATCGTGAAGACTTCCCAATGATGTGGAGCCCGAGATAAATCGAAGGGGTAAGGAATTAGGGACGTTTAGTTTATGGTTGCTTTTTGTAACTGCTGAAAAGTGGACAGAGGGTCCGAGGTTAACCTGGCAATTGAATATATCTGAGGGGAATTCTTATAGGGGTTTTATTTTGACGAAGTGGTTTGTGCATTGACTGGAGGTAGGTGTTCGGCGTCTGGGTGTCAGGGTGTAAGATTTATGTTTGAGAAGTTATTGATAGAGTTAAAAAAATATATTTATGATGAGTAGGCAGCTTATTAGAAAACTGCGTTTTGCTGGTTTTCAGCAAAGTGCTATGTGAAGGTAAGCTAGCTAGAAATCAAAAACTCTCCTTTGTTTTTATATAAATTTCAACCACTTTTCCAAAACCGATTACACTAGTAACAACGTGACTTTGCCTTCCGTATCTTTGCGTATAACATGTAATCTAAGTTGAAAGCCGCCGCGGGCAGCACCTACTCCTAGCTACTCCTAGCTACTGCCAGTGCCTGTATAACGGAATAACTGTTTTCCGGACAACTGCGCCGAACTTAGGCACCGCTACATGCGGAAGTGCAACCGCGCGCAATTTCCGGCCGTCGCTCACAGCGCCCTCTGCGAATTAAACTATTAATATAGAATTACGGGATTGCTATTGCAAGAGATGCGAACGAGCTCAAGTCTGAAGGCAGAAGTCTTCAGGCGTGTTACATGATGGAGGGTTGTTTAATTACAGATGGAATGGACCATTTAAGCTGGTCCGGGCTGGGAATTAATTTATTAAGGCATCTCGTGACAGGGTTCTTCTACTGTGTTTCGGTCAAGGCACATGATACGCTTCGACTTTCTCCGTAGCTAATTTGGCAACACTTTAGCAAAATCTTGGTGTTGACGAATGGTTTGCTATGTATGGAAGTCTATTGTACAATCAACAATAGCATTTAGGCCTTTGATATCATACTTCTTTGAACAGGATAGAGCTTTCAACTTTAAAAAATAAATATGCGAATATTCTCGATAAGCATTACACAGGCAACAAACATTTTAGGCAAAGACATTGGATTCTACAGCCATATAAAGTCATGATGTTACATAATTTGCCAACATCATGAATTAAAAGTATCTATGGAAAAATATTTATATCTATAAATTAAACCCTGTGTCAAACAAAACAAATTAATTACAAAAACTGCAACAATATAAATAACTACGCATCCAAGAATGCAGGATTGTGCGTATCAACGGGGTAGCCACCCCCTGTTAATTAAATGTTTTCAATGGCCAGGGGAAGTGGAGAGGCAGGGAGGGGCGCGTCGGGGTAAGGGGTAATCCTTCACGATTTGTCACGACATTTGATATTGTATTTATTGCGAGGTTCAATAAAAAGGTTAGATCAGGTTAACAAATGAGTTTGCTTGTGAAAGAGGTGTGTTTCAATAAGTAGTCAGGGTATGAAAAAACAATGTTGGATGGGTATTGGGCATCGATGTATTGGGAGATAAATAGATACTTATTTATGTTAAAATGAGTGACACACAAGAATACATAGAATGGTTACCAGGATGACAAAGTTGATGCTTTGTAAATGTAGCCAGAAGTTAAATGATAATGTAAGTCCTATAGTCTTTTTGATGTTATGAAAAACCTGAATAAATCCTGGTGTAGATGCACCAAGCATTTATTCAGGTTTTTCTTAGCCCATTTCTATGCATAACGGTCAATCATTTAGAGTACCCATTTATTTTTAGTTTTGCATGTTTACATTGTCTACACTTCAATTGCATAATATAATGATAAGTGGAAGCGCGGAGTCTCCTAAAACAAGCAATAAGGTGATTTCCAATATGTATCGAAATGCCCTTTGTAATTGAAAATAAACATTTTTATTTTTATTATTTTCTTACTCGTCTTACTTTACTCTCTCTTACTTTTTTGTTGCTCGTTAAGAAATATTCCAAATCAGAATTACAAAATTATCTTTGCTTTAAATTAACTTTTAAATATTATTTTTTTTGTCTCATTTTACACATTTATTTGTGTCTAGCCTCTGGAGTACTTTAAATATACAGACATCAAAGACACGCAACATTTAGTTAGCAATCTGTTTGTGGTACAACGCACGTCGTTTCCTGGTAAAATCGATGGAATAAAATAAATAATACATTATGATTGAGATGTCAGACGTGTAGTCTTGCTATAAACTGTTCAAGGTCACCTTGTCTGACACTTTGCAATAGTAGTGGGCTTTGTAACCTAATTGTAAATGACTAATTTAATGTTTGTAAAACATGAAAAAGTATGTTGGCCATGTTTGAAGGCTCCCCAGAGGGTAGAGGATCTAGACAAGTGTTGTCACTTGTCTAGATAGATGTTCTACATGTTCTCTTTCAAAACGTTTCGTATTTCTATAAGACTTCTGACCTTCTGACTGAAATCAGCTTTTCGGTAGCTCAGGTATATTCATTTAATCCATTTTTTACTTTTGCATCATTGTTATTGCTGCTATAATGTCACTTAGTCTAGGCCCTCTCCCCTAGAGCCGCCTATTACAACTGCAACCCTAGAAATGAATAAAAGATTTGATGAGATTGTGCTAGACCATCGCTTTGATCACAATCTAACGTAAGTAGTTAAGAAAAAGTCTAGAACTTTACAGCTGATGAAGTCACAGGCTAAGCGAACACATTATAATGTTATGTATTACTTATACACTTATATGTCAAATTTATAGATAACTAGCTTCTGTCCGCGACTTCGTCCGCGTCAAAATTTTGCTCCCGTAACCCTTCCCGTCGCATCGAATTGCCTGCCAGTTCTCGTCCATTTTTCATTGCTGATCCGCTCATTTTGATTGTAGCGTGATGTTATATAACCTTTAACCTTCCTCAATAAATAGGCTACCCAACTCAAAAAGATTTTTTCAATTCGGACCAGTAGTTTCAGAGCCTATTCAATACAAACAAACAATCAAATCTTTCCTCTTTATAGTCGAACGGGATAAAAAAAAGTATCCTATGTCCGTTTCCTGGTTCTAAGCTACCTCTCCACCAATTTTCAGCCAAATCGGTTTTGCCGTTCTTGAGTTATAAATAGTGTAACTAACACAACTTTCTTTTATATATATAAAGATTACGGAACACTATTCCATATGCCTTTGAGAATCGTGTTTAACGGATCATTTGATACCACTCAAGCCTATAGCCTAATAATTCGTAGCTACCACTTAAACCTACGTCTAACAGTAATTCTATCGATTTAAATTCGCATGAGCAAAATTCTGTTACAACTGAGTATTGCGAATATTTCTCGATTAGCAATAGGACCTCAAACGACACGCAGTGGGTGTTCAATGGTCCCCCTTTTTAGGAAATGTTCACTTTAGCTTTATGTGTTTTGTGTAATAATAGGGTATTGTAACGCTTCTTTAACTAGGACTTAGTATAATTGTATAGCTGCGCAGTGACCCATAGACTGAAGAACTTTATGTGCGCAGTTTAAGTGATTTTTATGAAACCTCATGAAGAAGCCAGTTATGTGTGTCGAAATCAGCGAAAAAGGCTCTAAGATCAAGTTTTGTTCGCTAGTGCTCATACTGGTGACCCTGATCGTATACCTAGCCTTTTTCCAACTATGTTGAATTCAGCTTCCAGTCTAACTGGATGCAGCTCGTGGTGACCAATTCTTAGAAATACTTTGAAGGCAGCGGTCTGTAGACATGTTCTATTTGTTCAGCAGACTTCCTCATTGATTTACTGATTATGTATCCTTCGTATCAGCTCCAGGATATTCATTGCACCAGGACATTGGTCAAGCGATCGTTAAACTGATAAGGAGAAGCTTGCGACGACATAATGAGATGGAAACTGATTCACTTGCAGTAAAATGTGGCTCAAAACGGAGGTATCTCCGCGTTATCAGTAATTGGACGTGTTCGTGTGATAACGAGACACGCGGACGGACAACTGTTGGGGCGCAGTAAAAACTCAATCAGGGACACACCTAGCTGGGTCGGAAGATATTTATATACAACGACACGACTGGCTAGTTGGATCCAGAAAACACTACACTGTATTCATGTTTGCAGTGTGTTATTTTCCAGTTTGTATAGTTCAGGCAATAGTTTCATAAGAGGTAAACTCATCCAGTATAGAAGCGAACATGTAGAATTAACTTTTCTGTTTGCTTTTGTGAAACAGGCATGCCAAGTGTGAAAAGGATAACACCGAAAAGTTTTATTCAATCTATGATCTGATTGTTTTCCATAGTTAAAAATAACTGCTATGTTGGATATCTTATTGGCGACGATCAAAAACTTATTGAAATACTTCAGGTACTCAGCAGTAAGATTCACATTGACAACGTTAACCATCCAACACGACAGTCTTCCATACTAAATAGCCCACAGCTATCCGTTTTATTCGACCACTTTATTCCAAGTTTGTTTTAAGGTCTATAAAATTTACAACCAGTCCCGATAAGGGCCCTGCCATAGCCCGGTGTTTGTTCAGATTTATCATCTCATAAATAAACATAACATGTTACAATTATACGAATTCTTCGCCATGATGTATTTCAAGACAAATTAGTTTCGTTTGGAAATTATTTCGGTCATAATTTTGGGAGGAAAACGGTAAATTATATGAGTGGTTATGGATTTATGATGTGGCAATAGCAATTTATATTTCTTTTAGGTAGGTAGATAGGTAAATTAGGTGATCGTGATAACCTGCTGATTGGTAGTAGTGAAAATAATTATGGTTGAGCTGACAGGGAATGGTAAAGTGACATTCTTTTTAGTTTTGAATAATTGTCGATTATCGAATTATGAACAGAAAACAACAAAAAGGCAGTAACTTGGATTGCATTTGAGGGAAGATTACTCCTGTTCAGTGAAAAGGTATAGGCAGGCTAGGCTCACGAACTTTCTTTGAGAATAATAACGTATCAAATTCATTTAAAAAAAAGAAGATATTTGTTCAAGTTTAGGTTTGATTATATGAATCATTTGTTTTTTACTAAATTTTTGGACGGAATCTGAATCATTTTGAAAGGTTATGGCTAGTCAATTGCTTATTATGTTCGAAAAATTTGTATCGCAATTAGCCCGCTGTTTCTCTCTTCTTGTGATAAGTTACTCTAAAAAACCCTGAGTGAGTAGTAAATAAAAAATGTAAATTTTTTTTACGTGGTAAGAAAGGTATATATTGCCATCATTCAGCAGTATTTTTCTGTGAATTTTATCTAAATATCACTATTAATATTTTTTTTACTCTAAAGCATACACAAGTAGTTCAGTGATTAGTACAAAGATAAAAAAAATTGTATTTTCGCATACTTTATTTCCATGCAAAAGTATGTTACTGAAAGAATAATAATTCTTATCATCTATTGGCTCTTTATGGGTCCAACAAGCCTACATAAACATCTTCAAAAACTCTCTTCATCATAACCATGTTGTAAATTATTTCCGTATTCCTCAGCACACTAACCCAATTTAATTGAATTATTTGTGGAATGAAGATGAGTTGCGATCGTTTTGTCACACTGTACTCACGCGGCGCTTTCGACAAACATGCGTGTGCGCATACCGATGTGATCCGCGCCATCCTGCTGATTCGCGTGACACTGCGCAGCTTTACAGTCAGACTGGTTTCAGTGAGATTTCGGGAAGAGATCCGTATGGAAGTTTTTTTTAATTTATTTATCCGTAAAATCTGTTCTGCTTTTGGAAACTATTGTTTGTGATTATATGCACAAGACAGCACACCAATTATTTAAAAATTCTTTGACTTTTAAAGAATTTAATTAGGTTAGCATTTTAAACTGCTTTTATCTGCTTTTTTATAGTTAACGAATGTTAGGAGGACATTTTTAAAATAAATGAATAAATTGTAAGTTAAAGTCTGCATTAAAACCTAGATAATCTTTGTAATTAACAATGAGACTACAATTACAATTAAGGAGCTTATGCCAGCTAAACTGAAAGAGTCCGCTAGGACAGATGCCTGCCAGGGTCGCGAGATTTATTCGAAAGAGTTACCGTGGCCCTGGCACAAAGGCAACTGAAGGAACATGGATGGGTTTAAGTCAGTAAAAGTCTGACACGCCCTTCCGCTCCACCCAGAGCGGGAGACATAATTTGATGATAACCCACCCACAAAAAAAAAAGGATAACATTTTTGAAATTGAATGATGCCTGATGAAAAGATTATTTTACACGTGTATCTTCGTATGGCCATGCTATGCATGGAAGTGACCAGAATTTTGATACGGAACTCCAAAAATGCTTTAACACGTTTTTACGGGAATTTATGTTAATAACTCATTCAATATGCAGATGGAGCCGTAACACTCTCGCAGCTAATTATTGTGTAGTGTTACGAGGGAAAGTGAGAACTTGGACACATTATCGATTTCCTTGTGAGTTAAGTTACGAGAGTTTTCTGAGACTGCCTAGCTTTTAGCAATGTTGAATGAAGGATGATATTTGTAGCGAAGAATTTGCCTGAATTCATCATTGCTGCATTATAAACCTACGTTATTATTTGTTTACTAGTGGTTGCCCGCGATTTTGTCTACAATCTGAGATGAATTGCCTGTGTCCTTACTTAGCTCATAGTCTATTTGTGAGCCAAATTCATTCAGCAGTTGTTGCGTGAAAACGTAACAATCCAGCTCATTTTCGATTTACTTTTAGTTACGATAGGATTAAGACTACATATATTGTAATATATTTACCTGTGAAGAACGTATTGGGTCAAGTTAACTTCCGTTCTGCATTTTCTCTTGAAGAATAACTCCTGCTTTGGTTAGAAAATCATGCAGCAGGGTAAGTAGCAGCCATTGCATAAATAACCGTCCAGAATAGGTGCCTACTTAATAATCGTCTCTCGTCAAGACTCTGTCAATGTACTGTACACTCTGTTAACACCTCAGCCTGTAGCAACAATTCATTACAAACTGTTTGATTTATTATATTTTGACCATCATTCAACACCGCAGCCTTGATTGACCAACAAAGTAACAACTTTATTTAATGTGTTGCCCATACATAGTCACCTGATATAAATACTTCGAAGCCCACATAGACATTACTCGAACGATCAGTCCAACACTTAGTTATATCGCTTGCCATCAAAAACACCTACAAAGTTAATGAGACCCTACATCTTAAGTATTGGTATATCATTGGACGCTCAAAGAGCCGACAGACAGACAGACAAACATACTAACCACACCTCAAAAACTCTACCCACCACCTTATCAGAAAGCTACAAGGTTGAAGGTCAAATGGAGAGTGTACTTTGAAGTGTAAATGAAAGTTGGCACGTCATTACGCGGTACAGACGTCAAATCAGTGATCGTTGAGTTGATGTGCTTCAGTTGATGACTCTACGTTTGTTTTGTTGACTGTACTTCAAATTATTTGTGTGTGAATTTGTTTTACAAGAGAGCTAAATAAAGTATGTTCTTACATGTTTTCTGCATTTCTGATTATTTTCATCATCAGCAGCCTATAATGTTCCCACTGCTGGGACACAGGCCTCCTCTCGTTGAGAGGGAGTGGGCCATAATCCACCACGCGGGTCCAGTGCGGGTTGGTAGATGTCACATGTCTTCGAATTTTTGGTTCTAAGACATGCCGGTTTCCTTACGATGTTTTCCTTCACCGTTTTGAGAGCAGTGGCGATGAAATAATTTATACAAAGTAATGCGCCTGCTTGAGTTTGAACTTACGACCTACTACTCGTAAGTCGCGACCGTTACCACTGGGCCACCACTGTTCCACCACTGATTATTTTGGGCTTATTTTTTTTTTTTTCAGGATGGGAAATCATCAAATGACTTCTCCCGCTCTGGGCGGAGCGGGAGGGAGTGTCAGACTTTTACTGACTAAAACCCACCCGTGTTCCATCAGTTGCCCATGTCCCGGGGTCACGGTATCTCTTTCGAACTATCACGCGACCCCGGCAGGCATCGGTCCTAGTAGACCCCTACCCTGCTCCTGACATCTCTTTGAGGCGCGCGTGGAACACTGCGCGCCGTCGTCCCGAGCTTGGTCCTTACCGGGCGGCGAGCTACCCATTGCTCGCCACCCGCAAGCTCGTGCCTACGGTGGTCGGGAGTCCGCTATTGATTATTTTGGGCTTAATCGAAAATAAAGGCGACTAATAAGTAAATTCGTGTGACTAGGCTATTTACACGAAGTAGAAAGTACATACTTAGTGATATCAGTAATAGTAGCAGTCGTGGGAACCAGTACGTTCTAAAAGGTGATATTAGTGCATTATTCTGATTTCATAGATAAGTTCTTTCGTAATTATACTTTTTTTGTGGCTCATATTCAATGCACATGTAACGTGCCCTTTGCGCTTACACGAAAACTGGAGTAGGTAAATAACTGCTAATGCAACGCATATTGTATTAGAGGTGACAATTCAAGTACGAAACGATCACTTCTGCTTCACTTTCCATTCCTGAAGTTTACTATTAACTTTGAGACTACGAAAGTTATTTTTGTTGTTATTTTATGGAATAGCATATTTCATACATACACGTTTTCCTACATACATAAATAAACTCATACCTTTTTCCAAGGTAGGCACAAACTACAGAACGCCAACTGCTGGCTTCCCTTTGCTTTCTTAACATGACCAGCAGGTTTCACTAGCTTACTTCTCCCTATATCTCCCTACCTAGGTTACCAGAGGGAACTGCCGTGTTCCTCACACTGCAGTATTTCGGTCGCGCACCTGATTGGTTCCAGCCTGGCGCTGCGCCAGCGCAGCAACAGCTGCTAATAGCCAATTATGTGTTTCCGAGACGTGATCAACTCGTCAATGACGTGTTTTTGCAGATTTGCTGAAGTGGACATAATGTTGCAGCTTGAGAGAGTCAGCGACAGCGTGAATAAGGAATAATATCTGGTTGACCGAGCTTTGCTCGGTATTTTTTGGTAAATTGTGTTTAAAATAATAAGTTTATGTTCAAGTTGATTATCGATAAAGTTGGTCATTGAAAACACGAAAAAAAACGACATTTAATAAAAATGAATCGTAGCTAGATCGACTTATCGCCCCCGGAACCCCTTGTATACTAAATTTCATGAAAATCGTTGGAGCCGTTTCCGAGATTCAGATTATATATATATATATACTAGCTTTTGCCCGCGGCTTCGCCCGCGTAGATGTCGGAAATTATCGCAAGAGGACGTATTACCGCGGTTAGAATGTATTAATCCATGTTATACATACATAAAATTACGCCTTTTTCTCCCATGGGGGTAGGCAGAAACTACGGAACGCCACCTGCTACGATCCTTACATATCATGTGTGTTTGATGTACTTAAAATAAAACTAATAGTATTCAGAGTAAGAAGACTGCGACATAGGGCTGGATTGAATTGAATATAAGTCTTACTGGTTTTTCTTAACGCTCCTATTCTACCTATATAAACACTCAGTTATTTACCAGACACCAAATTAAACATAGTTATAAGAATAGTACTTTGGCCAGTGGCTTCGCCCGTATAGCTGTCGGAAAATATCTCCCGGGAACGTATATGGTAAGTATCCAGGATAACCAAAAAACCAAATCCATCCAAAAATCTAAACATCTAAGCAATATTTCGCGGTCTCTTACTTGGAATAATACAATTAGGTTTATTTTGAGTACTTCGAACACACATGATATTCGCATTTACTATGAAACCAAATTAATATGAATTACAATACAATCCTACTAATCCTGCAGTACCCGACCGCTACCAAGCGAGATGGCCGGACGCGGGACGGCCCGCTAGCCGCTCTGCGGCAATTTTATTATAATCTCTGATATCTTCTAAAATATTCATTTTAATGATATGCTGTAAAGGGCAATTTTGATCTACATGAAATGCACAATTTATTTAAGGTACTTAATTGGATAAGTATTAATGCTGTATTGCTTAAAATCGCATTCATAAATAAGCCATTATTTCTCGTAAAAAGTAAAGGATAAAAGTGGTTATTGTGGGTTATCCCTAAGAGTTAGACATATACCATCGCGGACTTTTTTGTAGAACTTTTTAAGGTGTACAATACTGTAGTACTTTATTTTGATCTAATTCGTAGAGTTCAGCCAGCGTTCGCAATGTAAGCGCAAAAAATGAGTTTATTTATGACATCACATTAGAAACCTCTAAAATTATCAGCGTTTCTTTACTATATTATACATGTTATATACATATAAACCTTCCTGTTGAATCACTCTATCTATTAAAAAAACCCGCAACAAAATCCGTTGCGGGTTAAAGATATAAGCATACATAGGGACAGACAGACAGCGAAGTGACTTTATTTTTATTATAATAATATGTAAAGATAAAGATGATAATGATGATATACAAGAATTGCTCGTTTAAAGGTATAAGATAGGTAGGTTTCACAGCTTGTTAGGATTGAATCTTAAGAAGATCAAGTATATTATGACGCTTGGAATGTGTGTCGATGATTTTTCAAAACTGATGATTTCATTGTAATGTTGTGAAAGTAATTTTTAACCCGCGACGCAAAAAGAGGGGTGTTATAAGTTTGACGTGTCTGTCTGTCTGTCTGTGGCATCATAGATCCCGAAAGGATAAAGCGATTTCAATAAAAAAAAATGTATTAAAGGTGACTTATGTGCGAGTGTTCTTAGGCATGTTTGATGAAAATCGGTTGAGCCGTTTAAAAGTTGTTAGGGAGAAAGTGGGGAAGAGTAACCGAATGTCAGCAAAACTCGAGTGGCGTCTCAAATGAAAGCGCACTGAAAGAGAATATTGATGAGTTAAAGAGTGTTCTTAGCTTCGTTTGATTGTACATTATTATATAGAGCAAAATAAAAAATTAAAAAAACCCCGACACTAAAACCTAATTTCCCTTTAAAAAGTAAAAAATAATTAAAAAAAACTCAATCTTAAAGTACCTAAGTATGTATAAATAACTAGCTTCTGCCCGCGACTTCATCCGCGTCAAATTTTTGCTCCCCTGACCCTTTTCGTCGCATCGATTTGCCTGCTAGTTTTCGTCCATTTTATGTTGCTGCTCGCTCCTTTTGAGTTATAGTGAGTCAACCTTAAAAGATAGATATATGCTCTCCCGGACTTTTTTTTAGAACTTTTTAAAAGGAACAATTCCGTCATACATGATTTTTGCGTTACTTTAACCGTTTACGCAGCGCACGCAACGGAAACTCTCAAAAGGAATACATTTTCCCCGTTTTTGCAACATTTTTCATTACTGCTCTGCTCCTCTTAGTTGTAGCGTGATGTTACATAGCCTATAGCCTCCCTCGATAAATAGGCTACACAACAAAAAAGGATTTTTCAATTCGGACCAGTTTTTGAGATTAGCGCGTTCAATCAAACAAACTCTTCAGCATCATAATATTAGGTCTTTATCTATGAAATTGCCGTTCTGCAGTACTGGCCATTTCAAATCATAAATAATTTTTGTTTGTCTAAGAATTCTAATTTCAAATTAATTTTATTTTAAAAACATGGAATTCTTTTTCCAAAAGTAGTCATTTGTTTATTGATTAGTTTCATCGCATTTCAATATTTTTCGTCATCATGGATACGTTAAAAATTCGAGTAATTATGGAATATGAGTACCGTCGTGGCAGCAACGCGGCACAAGCGGCACGCAACATCAACGACGTTTACGGAGCTAACACTACAAACCAACGCACCACCTGTTATTGGTTTGCTCGCTTCCGTTCTGGAAATTTCGACCTGAAAAATGAACCTCGCGGTCGTCCGAAGACTTTGGTCGACAATGACGAATTAAAGGCGATTGTGGAAGCTGATGATACACAATCTACGGCTGAATTAGCTGCAGCTTTCGACGTTAGCGTCAAAACAATATTGGTCCATTTGCGTCAAATTGGCAAGGTAAAAAAGCTTGACAAATGGGTGCTCCACGAACTCAATGATCGCCAGCGCGAAGTACGCGTCGAGACGTGCCTTGCACTGCTCAACAGACACACAAATGAAGGAATTTTGAACCGCATTGTTACCTGCGATGAAAAATGGATTCTGTTTGATAACCGCAAGCGCTCAGCAAGTTAGTTGGATCCTGGTTCAGCACCTAAATAATGCCCTAAACGAAAACTACCCCTAGAAAAGTGATGGTCACTGTTTGGTGGTCTAGCGCCGGTGTGATTCATCACAGCTTCTTACCAAACGGGGTGAGCATTACTGCAGATGTGTACTGTGAAGAACTGAACTCAATGATGGAGAAGCTGGCACATCTCCAACCAGCATTGGTCAATCGCTCGTCTCCGCTGCTCCTGCACGACAACGCGCGACCTCATACTGCACAGCAGACGCTCTCCAAGTTGCAAGAACTGGGGTTGGAAGCTCTCCGTCATCCGCCCTACTCACCAGACCTTGCGCCTACAGACTACTACTTTTTCCAGAATTTGGATAACTTCTTGGCGGGAAAAAAATTCAATACCCGAGAGGCAGTACAAAATGCCTTTGAAGAATTTGTTGCCTCCCGTCAAGCTGATTTTTTTAAGAAGGGCATCAATAAACTGCCACTGCGTTGGCAAAGATACATTGATTGCATGGGTGATTATTTCGATTAATACAAATGAAAAATACATGAAAAAAATTACTTTAATTTTTTTCATACATAACGGCATTTTCATAGGTAAAGACCTATTATTAGTATAGTATAGATTAAAAAAATAATAATACGTGCGTTGGGGGACAGCTCCGCGAGGGCAGAAGTGTCGTCGTTGACGGTCGTATCCTAAATGCAATATTTTGAAGTAATTTTATAAAAGTTTTCTTTTCTTATTTTTTTTTTTAATTCCTCTATGTTCCTTAGTTAGGTAATAGACTATTTGTAATTAAATTGTTAGGTTTGGAGCGGTCCCCCAACGTGACGTATTTTATTTTGAATTATTAATACACACTTAGGTACTTTAAGATTGAGTTTTTTAAATTATTTTTTTTTACTTTTTAAAGGGAAATTAGGTTTAAGTGTCGGGGGTTTTTTAATTTTTACCATTTCTATTCAAATAAATATTTAACTCACTTAATCAAATTTTCGAGTTACAAAATTTCATATAGGGCCTCTTAGTACTATTTTCCATATACAATGTGGCAGGTGGCAGGGACATGAATGCGCAACCTGTTACCGTAGTTTCATCATATGACTCTAGACGTAGCGTAGAAATAAATCAATGGTTGCCGAAAAAGATCTTCTGTTTTATAGAAAAGTTAATACCTACGCGATTAAAATGTGCTGAAATCATGGCTACAGTTTGTGCACCGATGTCACATATGAAGATGGGCAGTAACATTCTGGGCATAAACAATATTGATTCAATTGCAAACCACAGAAATCCGTATAGAAGACTAAAAATGAAGCCAAATATTTACCAGAGAGATCTTATGCATCCTCCACGCGATGAGGTATCAAATCCCACTTTGTTGCATTCTTAGAAAGAGACAGCGCTATCTACCGCCGATACTCGTTCCTTGTCTAATCGAGAGAACAATGATATCAAATAGTTGCAGCCCGCAGTTTCAGAGATTCATCTTATACCGTTAGTCAACAAGACAAGATAATCAAAAGGTTTAGTTACAAGAATAATAATTAAGGGTTAACTTTCAATATTTTTGACAGCTTTTATGTGAAAATGTAATATTTATTTTTCAAATAAAATTAATCCGACTTTGGTAAAATCAGATCTTAAATAGCCTACCTAGTAGTAGGAGAAATAAGCTGTATGAAAAGAAAGAAATAAATCGAAACGGACTCGATATATCAAATCATAAAAACGCACGTTTTATTAAATTTTTGGTAGGCCAGAGCAAACCACCTCCACACGCAGAAAAAAATCCTTTTATACATATAATTAGCCTACCGCTCTTATACATAATGAATTGTGAAGACCTCAATTGCTTTCGCCTTCTGTGCTTCTTCTATGTGGTGAGTGCTGGGTACGCTCGAATTACCGGCTGATTGTGACTGGGCGCGTGACAGACTTGTCTACATTCCTAGTTATTTCAGTTGAACGAGCTCGTAATGCTCATATTTGTATGAAGGAGTTCAAAGAAAAACAGATTTAACTTTTTATATTATGTACATAATATCCTAACAGGTTTGAGGTTTTACAACTCAAATATTTGATGGGAATTATATAAATGAGTAAGCAAGACAAAATCAATGAAAATATTGAAGAACAAGGTTTTTTTTTCATGTAGAATGGACTGAATTTCCCCTTTATTACTGCTCCGCCTTCTTTTAGGTTAACAGCTCAAAATTCCGTGATTCTGACCACAAACAGCGCTACCCACCGGATCGACAAGGTCACACAGACTATAAACACAATTTTCTAAAACAATAAGTGTGCCACGTCTCAACCCACGCAGGGATATTAGAAACAAACTTTCATTTCACGGCTTTTCCGACATTCTGGTGTTAATAAACGTTATTTATGATAAGACAAAGTTGCAATATCAGTTACAGGCTTTTATGGTTTTATATTGGCTACACGCAGGGGTAATTTGCCCAGGAGCTTACGCTCAGTGCTGTACACCACTAGAGTGATGAAGCACTTAAGAAATAGAATTGAAATTCCGTTAGTCTCGTTTCTTTTGTTTCCATTATTATTTTGTAAGAAAATCATAACTTTCTTATTTTTTTACCGTAGGCCAAAATTGTGGAGTAAAAAGGTATTATTTAGTTAGGGGGTTCCCTTTCATTTCATAAAGCGAACTTTTATTTTGAAAGAAAAACACCTAAAGAAGTTATTTTTTTCAGGATTTCAGTTTGGTTTTCTTACTACCTACTATTAATTCGTAACTAATCTAATAGGTTTGTAGCAATTCTAAATACCTAACTATTGATATATTAACATCAACAGTTTCTCGTTAGCGCTTTGTTCCGGAGATAGCCGGGGACAGACGGATACCGTACTTATTGGATTTATAAGGGAGGACTGGCAAAGATGGGCACGCCACAATTGCGGCGGTAAGTCCCCTCTTTGAGGAGTGGATAGAGAGGCGCCACGGCGTCCTCACCTTCCGCCTGACGCAGGTTCTCACCGGGCATGGGTGCTTCGGTGGGTTCCTGTTCAGGATAAAGCGGGAGGATACGTCCGGGTGTTTCCATTGCGAGGATCGTCTGGAGGACACGGTGGAGCATACGGTGGAGGTGTGCCCTGCCTGGGCGGAGCACCGCCGTGTCCTCGTGGAGGCGATCGGCGGCAGCGACCTCTCGCGTCCGGCCCTGGTGCGAGCCATGGTACGGAGCGAGAGGGAATGGGAAGCCGTCACCTCCTTCTGCGAAGCAGTAATGCTCGCGAAGGAGGAGGCGGGGCGCGTGAGGGAGTGGCAGTCTCTGCGCCCTCACGCCCCTAGCCGCCGCAGGAGGAGACGCCCCGGGCGTCGGGAGTCGATTGCGGACTCCCGACCACCGTAGGCGCGAGCTTGCGGGTGGCGAGCAATGGGTAGCTCGCCGCCCGGTAAGGACCAGGCTCGGGTCGACGGCGCGCAGTGTTCCACGCGCGCCTCAAAGAGATGTCAGCAGCAGTGTAGGGGTCTACTAGGACCGATGCCTGCCGGGGTCGCGTGATTGTTCGAAAGAGATACCGTGACCCTGGCACATGGGCAACTGATGGAACACGGGTGGGTTTTAGTCAGTAAAAGTCTGACACGCCCTCCCGCTCCGCCCAGAGCGGGAGAAGTCATTTGATGATTTCCCATCCTGAAAAAAAAAAAAAAAAAAAAAAAAGGACTGGCAAAGAGCTGTGAGGAGAATATTGAGCAGTTGGGGTCATTATTTGTATTAATATTGCGTTTATTTGGGTAGTCTTGCGATCGATGAAATGTTTATAGCAGTTTCCACGGTATCTCACGTTAGCATTTTGTGTTTTGAGAGATAAAAGCTCTGTAATATTCACCTCATTTCTAAGAAAACCGGAACGTTACACGATATTAACACTCGTAATTCTTAATATTGAAGCGAATTTTCCTATCTAAATAGCCTTTTTGACCTTGAGACGGGATAATATACGAGTTGTGTGAAATTGCCTTCTCAGTAATTTCAGAGCTAAGTAATATACGATCTGTTTTTAGGATATTATGGGAACCGAAGACTACATAAGGGGGTGATACGTATATGTACTAGAGTTGATATATGAGCACAGATATTAGTGGATATATATGAGCTACAGTTATTTGGATCATAAACTGAGTTACTCCAGGAAATAGCTGCATGAATCTAGAAATCGAGGAAATCAGGATAAGGTCTTACAACAGGTAGTATCTTAATCTGCGAACCAAGTTTTTTTTTCTGGGAAATGAATTAATCTATCCTAGGATAAAATACGCGGTATACCATAATGGCTTGTTTAACAGGAACCTAAAAAAGTAGCAATAAAAGTAATAGTGATTATCATAACTTGAAGTTATTGAATGCTCCATGTTGTACAATATGTTCTCGGCTGCTGAGCGGTATCTACATACCTTTTATGAATATTCTGAGGAAACCAACAGGGATCGCAGAAGTAAATTGTGGATATGGCAAGAGGCACATTACGTTTGGCGGGTTTCTCCAGTATTGTAGGGATCTTGTCATCACCAGGAAGCCGGAAAAGTGTAAATTGTGTGAAGGTAGAATGCTATTTATATGGTGGTAATGACTTATGACTGTCAATATTATGCAGCAAATTTTTGGGCTATACTGGAGTACATAAAGCCCCGAAATTGAAGTATTAGAATTTTATTTTACTACGACCAAGTTAACAAGGCTTTTTGTTCGAGTATTGGCGGGAAAAATCCACAATAGATAAACAGTTAAAATATGTAGTCATAACGTCATTATGACATTGACAGCGTACACAATGTTGTCAAAATAATAATTATAAAATACATTTAGACTTATGCCACTTTTGAAGGCTTTATAAAGCCTGAACAGTGCTTTGTCGTGTTGTAGATTTTTAGTACCTACTTTGCAGTGGCGAGGCGTAAATTTTTCTAAAAGAGAAGCCGAAGCGAAGTTGGCCTTAACTTACTGACTCATCAATAAAGAATACTTACTATCATTCTAAAATTAATATAGGAATGTAATGAATTAAATACAATTAAATTGAACAGATGAAAACGAATAAAATATGCAATATTCCTCTATCTCGTTCTCGCTGACGCATTTTTCTATACCTGTCTCCGTCATAACCCGTTGTACAGCGGCTTACTCTCGTACATATCAAGCGGTGCCACGTGACCTAAAGTGACATCATTACGGGATCGCTGTTGTATGAATTTTTAGTTCCCGATTATGACGTTTTGGCGCCGGGTTAATTTAGAACATTTCTCTTTTGTTGTAATACAAAGGTATAAATAACCTTTTTTGTTGTTTGAATGTTATGGTGAATTAAATACCCGTAGTGTAACTATATTTATTGACAATAGTAGCCACTATTTACATACTATTGTATTTTTAATAGTGATAGAGTTACCAATGCGAATCCCCGAAGGCAAGCCGGTAGGAATCGTGTTATATGGTGCCTTCGCCACTGCTACTTTGGTTGTTTGCCCGCAGATTCTTTATTAACGAAAGATGTACTTCACCTGAGTAAGATTTAGATGAATTTAGGAATGGATCTAAAAATATTTTCTGGATAGTAATGAGAGCTTTAAAGTATGATGTTTCGAGCTTTTATGTAGTCTTATCTCCTCGTTCCGTGATCCGCGTCCCTGTAACTTATCAAGAAGCAGTATGATGGATGCAGGCACGCGTCCTTAACCGTGCGACCACGCGGCGTCTCACAAGTGTCGCGGCGCGTACGCATACCTTCCGCATAGCTCCTTTTTACCCACGATCCCTGCGAGCATCTGCTCACCCGCCCCGGATTAGTAGCGTGTTGATACGACTTGGACGGGAAGGGGGTGCGTATTCTGGAAATGATGAGAAGGTAATTCGTTGAATTATTCTTTTATATAACGAGGTTATATGTAATCCCAAAAACTGTTTTAACTTGGTGTCTGAAAAGTTTTAATAACGATATAGATTTAGCTTTTTTGAGGACGTCCTGAATTAAATACATAGGTACTTACCTATTTCAGATAGAAAAATACATATTGATTTAGGTTTAGATAAATTGTTCACTCACAATTTTTAAACGTGTATAAAACACGTTTAAAATTGTGATTGTTCCAAACAGGTTTGTTTTCTAAGATAATGGTAACATACTTATTTCTTGAAAACGTTAAAGTTTCAACCTACCAACTTTGGCAACTCAACACATTCTTGAGAAAGGACTTATCCTCACAATAAATTACAAACTTCTGAGTCCAGGGGCTAAGGAATGCCAACAACGCAAGGTCGGAGTGCGGCCTTCGAGGGTCTAAATATTTTTTCTGGCCTTTAAATCGATAAGTGTGGCGTTTCGCAGATAAAGCTGGTGGTATGTGGTCTTAGATTTATGGTTGCTGTGTCGAAATGATTGGAATGGGTCCGGCTTATCAGGAATCTGCAGCAAAATGAGACGGTGTGGTTTTAATAGGCTTGTCAAGGAAACCTTTTTTGGACACAAAAGTGAGTTTTGGACTAACTCTTTTTTGATTTTCGATTGATATTTCCAGAGTTAGTTCTCTGCCTATTTGTAATTGTTCTTATGCATGACTATTTATTCTATATTGAAGAGTAGAATAGAATAACGTTTATTATCTCCAGTGCTACAGCTAGTAGTATTAAATGGTTTAAGCGTCAGCATTATGCTTAAGTCACGTAGCGGCTTGCTGAGTACTGGATTTCCCTTAAAATGGATTTCAAGTTTGTGGTATACAAGAATAATTGTTTGTTGCACAGTAGGGAAAAAACCCAACCACGGCTATCCACTTTTCGATTTGATTCTGCATAACAACGATATGGCAGTACTGCATCAGAATAAGCCGTCCTACAAGACTGACATGTCCCCGGCGTCGATAAGTAATTGTCCACTAAGCAGGCAGCGACTGCCATTCGGTTTTTGTGTCCGTTCGCCCGCGCCCGTAAATGTCCTGCGGTTTGCACAGAGTAGAGCGCGGGTAGAGGTTGCAGGACTTGCAGGATTACCGATTATTTGATAGGTTCCCTGAGTTTTTGTTTTGGATTGAGCAAGGATTATTGATTTTGTATTGTAATTATAATTTACTACTTTTTTTTTTGACTGCGTGTGCGATATGTATGTATTTGGAAGCAATCGACTTAAATATTTAATAAGTTTAACTTTTGTATTTTTTTGATATTTTCGCGTTTTGGAATACTGACTTATTTGGACTTGGAGTGTTTATTCTTATACTTAAGGTTCTCTTTTGCGTTAAGATCTCGATAATGATAAAAAATAAAACTTTTCTTGAGCACATTTCTTGGTAATTTCTTTCCCCGATAACTTTATCATCATATCATCGTGCCTTATTTCCCCGAAGCGTTGGGTATACGTATACCTATAGTACTTCCATATTTTGCCCATATAATAGGTGGCGAGCCATTGCCAACAACCGGGCACAAATTCCGACTCCAGGCTGCTTCTGAGAAATTCCAGATAGATAAACCCAACTCTTTGACCGACCTGGGATTCGAACCTCATGTTCTGCAGGTAGCTCTTGCGACCAACGAGGCTTTGACTTTTGGAATTTCTCCCTCCTAAAAGCAATGACCCGCCTAGTTGGCTCAGATAAACACAAGCTTCCGAATAATATTGAAACAAGAAAACTATCTATCCCTACACTACTCTGTGCCGCAGTAGTCCATACAGGGGTAATGGCTACGATTAGTCGCCATTGGGCCGCGACTTTTTGTGCGACTATCCGTCAGATCGCATCGCAGACAAGTTCGTACGGCCAGTTATGTTATTACACTTGCTAAGCGCAGTTTTTAAGGTCGCCTTTAGAGGATAGTTACATGGTGTTGGACGAGGAATGTCGTGTGTGCGCTATGTTATAGGCTAGGGACTAATTGGAACATTGTACAACATCTCGCCTTGATTCCTTGAAATTACGTCGGCGTTCTCAACCACCGTGTTTAGAATTCTGGTGTGAATGGAAATTCCCGTTTAGAGAGTTATAAAAGCGATTGAACACTGAGATTGAAAGGAAGTATACTTCTGGTATACTTATGTCTTTTTGTATCAACCACGAACTACGAGCACTATATGTTTGATAGGGTTCGAGACGAAGATACAAGTTTCGTAAATAGTAAATTATGGAGGTTTTTGATGCACAGCCTAGTTGACGAATGTCAGACGACTCTCTTCAAGCAAAAGGATGCGCGTAGTACGTTTCTGACCCGTCTTATATGTAGAAGTTTCTAGGAGAAGTAGGTACTGTTATTGCTCGAGCGGATTGTGATGAGAGAGGTTCGTGTTATAGCTGGTTAATTATAACTGATTCAAGAAAAGTACACTATCACTAATAGTTTGCAGTCTAATAAACACACAAAGCTCTCGGAATAATACTATTTATCTAATTTTTCCATTGTCTAACCGTCCACACAAATACCCCTATAATTTAGCTACATCATGATCCCGCCACTCAACATAACATTCTAGGAGTGGTGCTCACATCTTCGATACAATCTCCTGGCAGCCATTCATACAATTGCACTTTGTTCTCATTGTTTGTGCCACGTCACGCGTAGCATTTGCGTAATCATACACTACGGGATACTCTCAACTTATAATCATAAAGTATCTTTACAAATAGGTGTCTAGATGGAGGAGAATATAGGCCAGGCTATAAGGCTCTAGGTTTTCGTAACTAGAAAAACTGACCTAATGAACTTTCATCTCATTTGTCTACAAGTTGGGAGAGAGCACGAAATTCAGGTCGTCTATTTTGCCTTCCCAACCACAAGAGAATTAATTTATTCGAGCGAGGGCGACTCAGTACTAATAAAACTTGAAAATGTTAAAGTTAATGTTAATGTTAAAATAACCCACTTAGATTGTTTTATAAGCAAGCAGCTACAGTTTTGAGTTTGATACTGTAAGTTTCAGATTATGAGAATACAATTAGTTCATTATGTTTGATAGATATAAGTGTGTAATGCTAATGATTAATGCAAACGCGGTTTATATGACGTTTTTCAACAATGAGGAAAAAAACAGACTTGTATTGTTAATGGCTCTCCTTTCCTCCATGAAATTGTCATTTTTGATAACAATTAACCATAGGTATAACAAAACCGTTAGCAAATATATATGTATGGAAAGTGGCGGGGTAGGCTTTGACTTTTCCGCGCGCCGCGCGATGCTTGTGCATGTAACAAAGGCACTGGCGAACCCCTAAACATCCTATATAAAACTTTTTACGCAGATATAAAAGAAAGTAAAATAATAACACACAATAGTTCGTGTAGTGTCGGACGTAAAGACTAGCACCATCCTATTTCTTCCCGTGGGTGTCTGACTTACTAGAGAAAAGGCAGCAGCATTCTCTATGCTAAAATGCACACCATACTGCGTTCGCCAACCCGCCTGCCAAGCGTGGCAATTGTGGCAAACCTCCCCCCAAACTGGCATATGTTCAACAGTGAACGTCTTCCAAAATGATGATGATGGAAATAAAAACATGAATGATAAAAAGCTTATATTAGCGTTGCCATAAGAGTTACTTTATAAGTAAGTGTGGTGAAAAGTACATTATAAGTTACGACACCTTGACATAACTAGTTAAGGTAAATAACTAAATATACTTATCTTATACCTTTAAACGAGCAATTCTTGTATATATATATATATATATAATCTGAATCTCGAAAACGGCTCCAACGATTTTCATGAAATTTAGAATACAGGGGTTTTCGGGGGCGATAAATCGATCTAGCTAGGATTCATTTTTATAAAATGTCGTTTTGTTCGTGTTTTCAATGACCAACTTTGTCGATAATCAACTTGAACATAAACTTATTATTTTAAACACAATTTACCAAAAAATACCGGTCATCCAGATATTTATTTATTTATCTACGCAATCGAAAACTACTACAGTGAGTTAGCACATGGTTGTTATTTCCACACGATTATAATATAATATTATGGAACAGAAACTAACGGTGGGATTTGAATGAATCAGCCATGTTTTACTTGTAAGTACATAGTTGTAACTTGTAAGCGATGTGCCAACACGTTATTGAATACTGTAAACCGATACAGATGTTACACGTCCGGTTTTCACAATAGCGGCAAGGAAATATGGATATCTATGTAAACTAAATTAATCCACATAACTTATCAATTCATCATCTTCACCTGCCTAGCCTTTTCCCAACTATGTCGGAGTCGGCTTTTAGTCTGACCGGATCCAGCTGAATGGAGCGGCTGTCTATCTGACTTCCACAACCCAGTTACTGGGTAATACGAAACCACTCAATAAGACTGGTTGTCAGATTGTCGGGCTTCTGATGACCCGTGACGACTGTAAAAGATCCACAAATACATTCTAATTAATTTACATAATTAGAATGTATAATTGTGAACCTTATTATTAAAACAGAAGACATCACATGTGAGAGCGGTAGCCCAGTGGTATCGTCCCCGACTTACCAGTTAAAATACGTGAGTTCGAACCCAGGAAAGCAGTTTATCACAACTGCTCTCAAAACAGTGAAGGAAAATATCGTGACGGAGTGGGCATGACTTAGAACAATATTCGAAGCCATGTGGCATCCATCAACCCACACTGGACTCTCGTGGTAAATTATGGCTCTCTCACATTGAGGAGGCCTGTGTTCCAGCATTTGGAGTATTATAAGCTGATTATGCTAATACCTAAGCATGACATGTTTAATGTTAAATCCTACAGTTACAGTTACCAAAAAATATATGGATCCTACGTGCTCATAGTTACTCAAACACTTGCACCACAAATAAAACTACAGCTAGAACTCCACCCTCCGACATTAATACGTGAGATAGCCACACAAACTTTTTCAGCCACATAAAACAAAACTTGTTTCACGAAAAACACTATAAATTGCGCAAATCTCTCCGCCATTAAAATATGAAGCCCATAAAGGGATGCAGGGGTGACCGGAACACGAAAGTGAGTAATTACCGTCCGCTGGCCGGCGGGAAGATAACGTAACTACGTCATCCATGCATTCCGGAGTCCGGGCCGGCAGTCAAGTGCAGTGTAATGAAATTATGCACGTCCAGAATTTTAAACGAAACTTAAAGAGTACTTTTTGTAATTAGGCGAGTGCTTCCGGAATTTTATAATGTGCGCATTTTGTTAAATGAGTTTTTTATCTGGTGTTCTTTTTGCGTGGAAGGGTTGAAGCGTGGCATGGTATACGGTGGTCTGTAGTTTCCGCCTTTCCGTACGTATGATGTGGTTCATGCATTGGACCTACTTATGTCTAGCATTCTGTGTATTGTTGTTGTATTGGTGACATTTAAACGTGAGTAATCTGGACGTTTATCGGGGAACAGTAGAGCGACAACAGTCGGTGGCGGATCGTTGGGTGCACATCGACCGAAACAGCGATGTACTCGACGAATGCACTGCGATTGTGCGCACTCTGGTAGCTGAAGTTACATAAACTGAGAGATTAATGGGTTACAAAAATATACCTACACTAGCTTCTGCCCGTGACTTCGTCCGCGTTAAATTTCTTGTTACCCCGACCCTTCCCGTCGCGTCGAATCGCCTACCCGTTTATTTTTCATTACTGCTCAGCTCCTTTTAGTTGTAGCGTGATGTTATTTAGCCTATAGCCTACCTCGATCAATAGGCTACCCAACACAAAAATAATTTTTCAATTCGGACCTGTAGTTCCTGAGATTAGCGCGTTCAATCAAACAAACAAACAAACTCTTCAGCTTTATAATATTAGTATAGATTTATACCTACATGATAGCGGGGACATCGACGCGCATACTGGAAAATGGATTCAACACATGTCATAGAAAAGTGCTATACCTACGTGGTCAGAATATATGGAACGGCTATTTGTTTTTTATCATTTTGCTATATCAAAAATACAGATTTTTTGTAGTTGCTGTACAGACTACAATAATGTCTAATAGAATGTCACTCACCTAAACTTTCAGTAAGGTATAGAATGTGTGACAAGAGAAGCTTTATTCACCAATAATGTAATTTACATGGAAAAATGTATTTGGGTTCTTGTGTTTGTACAATTCAAAGCACAAACAGTGGCATTCATAAAACAAAGGTGCCCAGGCAATAACCCTGTGAAGGGCTTAACTGAAATAATGAAGAAGGATCAGGCAGGACCCCTTGGAGTCAAGCGTGATATAATGTGAGTACTCAGTTTGAGGCCCGGTGACATATGAGATATGACAGACCGACAGACATAGCCGAGCAGAGGTAGATATGTATTTTGCTATATTTAAGGTATTTACTTATTTAATAACTGTTTCTAACCTAGTAGAAGGTGCTTAACATGAATATTTTTCAGTATTATTTTATATTTAAGGCTATCACATTGCCCAATGACTTTGACGATTTGACCCTGTACTAGTATTTTTTCGCTTGGTGCCATCTACCATAACAAAACACAAACGAACTGACGATTAAGCAAGAACAAAGATATGTAGGTTTTTGCCTATTTTTATTCGCTCAATGAGAGTTCTTATGTATTGTTATCCTCTACAATAAAAAATTAATATTTATTTTGAATTAAATGATGGACTTTGCCTGCTGACCTAGAACGTGAACCTAAAACGTGAACTTTTAGATTTTATTTGGTGAAAATAACGCGCGTATATCCACCCTTCACGGCAGCCATCAAGGCACTAATGTATGGCGTCATTCGCGTCGCGAGTATAATTGTCACAAGAAAGCAACGGGTTTCTCGCGCAGTTTCGGGTTTTTATTTATTATTTAAAAATGTAAAAAGAAATAAGAAAAAGTAAACAATACAAAAGATTAAATAAGTCAGTACGCATATTTTGATATAAAATTCATGTCAAACGATTCAGCCGTTACAGAGACAATTTTCAATTTAGGTTGAAGGAGGACCTGTTTACTGCCAGATTTTTCTATTTGGGAAAGTTTATTAAAATTCTTCAACAAAATTCGTTAAACATACGGTATTTTTCGGATTTCAGCAAGGTAATCCCCTTAAAACATTTTAGGTAAATAATAAATCTTAGGTTATAGGTGGCCAGAGAACACACAAGATAGGAATGTTGGGAAGGAAAAAAGGGAAATCCTATGCCTAGCAGTGGACACAGAATAGGCTTACAAAAAAAGTAAGTTACCAATTTACCTTGAAAGAAAGAAAAGAAAGAAAGAAAAAAAAGAAAGAAATACATTTATTTAGCACAGACTAAAAGGCACACAATATATAGGTTAGAAAGAGTATAAAACATAAAAAAAAATAAAAACAATTCAAACATGAAAGTGTAAGGTGCGATGACAAACTAGTATTAGTGTGCCCCACGACTGCGCCAAAAAAGGCCCAATTCAGCAATAATGCCAGACAACCTCCTCCTCCTCCTCCTCCTGCCTCCTTGATTGGTCACCTATTCCCGGAAGTTGTGACAACATCCGAAAAATGGACAAAAAACTTAGGTAAAAAAACTACAGGCATTTTGCCAACAGCTTATAGCCAATTTTGTTACACAAAACAGTTTCAAAATACAAACAAATCACACAATGAAACGTGAAAGGTATTTAATTAGTAAATTAACTACGTGTCAACGGGTAATGTACGACGTGATTGATGAACGTTATTTGCACATGTGAGAGATGAGAGCGTTAATTATAAGACAAAAAATATAAGTACACGGGCAATATGTTGCGCTTAGGATATTTTAATGGAGTTAAAAGTGTTAGATCTAGATAGTCCGTGTGATGCCGGACGTAAAAATAGCACCACCCTATATCTTCCCGTGGGTGTCGTAAAAGGTGTCTAAGAATGAGCAACAGCGTTCTCTATGCATTTTACCACCATATTGCGTGGCGATTATGGCAAAGGCCCTTAATTTGGTGGAGGCTTATGCCCAGCAGTGGATGTCTTACAGATGATATGATGTTTTAGTGCCGCAGAAAATAAGGTTTTAATAAATCGACAAGGTTCAAACCGTTTCGAGGTTCTAGTTTTAATATCCATGTAGATGTAACTAAACTTTTTGTGCTGGCCGCATAGGGTTAATTAAAAACAAAATACAATTCTCGTAATTCAAAATGTTAAAAATTATGTGCAGTGTCAAATGTCAAAAATGTATGGAGACTTGACGTACTTTTGACAGATTGAGACTGAGAACAGACTGTGAACGTTCTTACAATTAAGACAACTGCCACTTTCGTTCCATTTTTAATTACATTTTATGTTTGCATATAGCATTCAAATTTCGAAATACAATTTACATTTTCCACCGTACACGATGACACAAAACGTAACCATTTATATTTTAGTACCGTGATACCCGTACCTGTGATATAGATTTCAAAGAGCTTTCGATACAAGCTTTCTTACCTATAATGATTACTTGTGAAAAGCTTTCAGTTCGAATCCCGTGTGTACGGTCTACGGGCACTACAGCCTGCGGCGATAGTGTGATGCAGCCTACATCGTAATAAATTGGAAACTTTCCATACCTGGCCACTGAACGAGCTTTTAATGATAGTTTAATACTAAAGGTAGAGCCCCGGAAGTTAGTTCCCTTTCATGTTTAAACTTTTTACGGTTGCCATATCCTATTACGTAATTAAAGAAAGCTCTCAGCGTTTATTATGGCAATTATACTAATAGGTAATTAAAAATCTTCATTACAAGTTTCAGGTTTATACGAACTGTAATTATTTGTTGTCAATAACATCCTAGGTCTACACACAACTCTTTAAAAAGTGTACATAAATCTTCCAATTAAAAATTAACAGAGCGCTAACAAAAAACACAAATAAGCTGAACAAGCAAACATAATAAAGTCGGACCGCACAACACGGAGGACTCAAAACAAAACCGTTTTCAATGGAGCCGTAGGGAACCCTACAGCTCAGGGCTCAGGGGCCGGGGGTAAGCGAGTTATGAATTAGTCTCAGGTATGATGGGTGCGCGGAGGGGCGCATTCTTACACACGCGGGATCTAACCGTCTGGCTGAGACCACGTCCCTATTGTGCGACACTAATGCTCCTAACGTATAAAAGCTCCAAAATAAAGTGGTTTAGACACATAGAGCTTTTTGTGTTGATTCATATTATCAAAGAAAAAAAATAGCAAACATAATAGTAGGTATAATCTGAACAGTCATATTAGAACAATTTCTTAAATAGCATGAATGATTACAGTTAACAAGACCCGCAATCACGGAAGAGGGCACTTAGCTGTCCACCGGCACAGATCGGCTCGTTGATGTCGTTTGTACAACAGAGGTAATTTATACGTATCTACTATCTAATCAAATCACACACGATATTAAAAATAGTAAACTTTCACTGCGCGGCGGGTGCCGGCGAGCGCCGTGCGCCGCGCCGCGCCGCGCGCCTTCGCCAGCAAAGCTCGCATCGCAAAGCTCCGCGCCCCTTCAGTCCGCCGGCGGCAGTCGACCGGCGAGTACGTGCCGCTCGCAACGCCCTCCCACGGAAACTTTACGCGAGTGTAGTGACAGTGAGTGAGCATGCCCGCCCGCGCCGTGGCCCTCCTAGCCACCGCGGCCCTCGCGCTCGCCGCCACCCCGCCCGACCCTTGCCTAGAGGACGGCCGCCCGCGCCGCTGCATCCCTGACTTCGTCAACGCTGCCTTCGGCACCCCTGTTGTCGCCTCCTCCATCTGCGGAAGACGAGGTCCCGAGCGTCTCTGTGATCCTCCCGGAGATCAACCCCCAGAAAATTCCTGCAGAGTATGTGATGCTGCCAGGTCCGACCGACGACACCCGCCGAGCCATCTAACTGACTTGAACAACCCTCACGATGTTACCTGCTGGAGATCCGCTCCGATACCTCCAACCTCCTACGATTCCCCACCCGACAACGTGTCCCTTACTTTATCACTCGGTAAAAAGTATGAGTTAACTTACGTGAGCCTACAATTCTGTCCGAAAGCCGCTCGACCTGACTCAGTCGCTATCTACAAGAGCGCGGACAATGGTATCACCTGGCAACCCTTCCAGTTCTACTCCAGTCAATGCAGACGGGTGTACGGGAGGCCCAACAAGGCGACTGTTACTGCTGCTAATGAGCAGGAAGCCAGGTGCTCCGACAGTCATAGATTAACCGGAGAGAGCTCTGGAGGAGCAAGGCTGGCATTTAGCACCCTTGAGGGTCGTCCAAGCGCTGCTAATTTCGACATATCCCCCGTTCTCCAAGACTGGGTTACCGCGACCGATGTGAGGGTAGTATTCAACCGCCTGCACATGGTCAACGAGGGTGATGAGATCGACAACAAGAAGCAAGCCGCCCCTGGCAGCCAACATTACGCGGTGTCGGACTTTGCTGTCGGGGGTCGATGCAAGTGTAATGGTCATGCTTCGAGGTGTATTCCGATGAAGGGCGGGGAGGTGGCAGCTAGTGGTGGAGTGCAGCAGCTGACCTGCGAGTGCAAGCACAACACGGCGGGGAGAGACTGCGAGCGCTGCAAGCCCTTCCACTTCGACCGGCCCTGGGGACGCGCCACCGCCAGGGATGCCAACGAATGCAAAGGTCAGCTCCGTACAACTTCATCCTGCTTGCTATATTATTTTTATTATTTGTTTCCACGAATCGATGTATTTTTTATTTCAGTATCCGTAGATTAGAAGTAATTTATATTCTTGTTTTCAAACAATTAGATGATTTGCTTATTTTTTGTTGCTCTCTGTTTGTTTTACGACTGTCCAATCAATGTTATTTCCGTAATTACTCCGCAATAATTGTAGAGCGATCATTAAATTCTACAAAGTTACTTCAAGATAAAAAAAAAATGTTGAATTAATTATGATCTCTAACTTAATCGAGAATCTTAATGATGTAGAGGTAAGTATTATTCGTCTATAGGCACTTTGTAGTCGCAGAATCAAATCAAAAGAAATAGGATCAAAGAATCTGAAAATGTAAATCAGCTCTTTTATTATTTTAAACTTAGCTTTGAAGCTAGAGTTAAGTAAAAGACTACGACGAAGGAAGATTACGATTCGCCTACACGACTTACTTAAATGTGAGGCCTACGATTACCAGAGTAGCTTTGCCATCATCGCCCAGAATATTACACATTATTTTTATGGAAACGAGTATACACTTTTATGTAGAGCCTATACTTTTCGAGAATGTACATTTTTCGAGTCTGTGATTAAATCACTTGACTCAATGACACTGCAAGAAAATGATCACAATGAATTTCTAACTCACTGCTGTACTGTCATTAATGTTAGTTAATAAACCTGTATTGTAAATTTAAACATTTAAGTCAAAGTCAAAGCAATTTTTTTTTTTTCATTAGTCTCTAATCCTTCCGGAGTTATGATGTAAAATAAAGATTCCTGTGCCAGCGGTTGCGATGAAAGCTCGTTTAAAGATTTTCCTGGAAAATTAATTGGTTTTCACAAGGTATTCAAAGTAGGTTAATCAAACTGTCTTATTAGTGCCTACGTAGTTTAGTTGGGAAAATCGCCCAAACAACCCAGTATAGAAATAATAATGAGAGTTTCTGAGGTTGCGTTTTTATTTCAAATTCGATTCGTACCATTCTACCACGGAACTAGCCTGAAATTAATCTTCTCTTAACTTTAAACCAAGTTCAACTTAGATTTCAATAACTAGCAAATAATAGTTATCTACAAACAGTACTTAGTTATAAGTATAAGACACATTTAACCCGTTCCCTGCTAACTGCTGGTTAAATTAATTGATTTATGGCACGGCATAGCTGTCCGTTAATTAACATTTATGAGTTATAAATTTTTACGCTGAGCGGCGCAGGCGCAACGTAACCCTATCCATCATAGATTGATGGCCGCCAACTTTATGAGAATACCATATTAGAAAATTAGAACGTGGATGGAAAAAGTGGTTAAGTACCAGTTTTGAAGATCGGAATTACTGTTTTTATTGAATGGGAATCAGGGCATTGGTACTAGTGTGCTTAAGAAGATGAAGTTTTTAATTTTACTTAAGTTAAATTATCTTTGATTGGCTTCTGACAATTAGAACCTTTTTATAAAACTGTTATCTATTTTAAAATAGGTGTTTGGTGGAAGCTTTAACAGTTTTTGATTCGGAAGATACCTATGCTTTACCTTTAACACAAAAGAAATTTGAATTATTGTAAACAATAATTATCATACATCTTTGTCCTGAAGTAATTACCCATCCATTTGGTATCACAATGTAGAGCTAACAAACTCCGCCGCGATAATAGAGGTGCGCCCACGCATCCCACCTCTATGATTTGTGGACCACAAACGCATATTATCATAAATTTACCAACTCTACTTTTAAAGACGTCTCAAGGATATTTCTTTTATTTTTTCAGTATTATTATCTCCCCTTAAAAGTAATGGGCAAGACTTATTTAGATTTTTATGTAGATCGTTAATTTCTTTTGGATTTTTTTATGGATTATTTGGTAACTGAATAAATTGAATTGTTAGAATATCGTCTCAATTAGGAGAGATAGCTTCTAAATTGTTGCGTAAAATAAAGAAACGCTTGCTTCTTCGGTATCTAGCAGCATCATCATAGTCAGCCTATATTGATCCCACGGCTGGGACACAGGCCTCCTCATAGTAAGAGGGAGTGGGCCGTAATCCACCACACACGTCCAGTGCGGCTTGGTACATGACACAGGACTATGAATTTTTTGCTTCTGGGACATGCCGGTTTCTTCACGATGTTTTCCTTCATCGTTTTAAAAGCAGTAGTGATGAAATGATTAACACAAATTAAACCGCCTCATTGGGTTCGAACCTACGACCAATAACTCGTCATTCGTAGCTGTTACCACTGGGCCATCGCTGCTCTCTGTCTAGCAGCAAATGTTACAAAAATGTTAATTTTGGCAATAACTTTTACGACAATGGCCGAAAAAACAAGTTGGTATTTCATACAAAAATAACGGCCGTGCTATCAAATGAAACCAGTTTTATTAAATTCCTGACCTATTTCACTTTTCTGAGCATTATATAGTGAATCTAACCCGTACCTGCTACATAGGTGGCATTGAAAACCTGAACACAATTCACCCAGTATTCTAATACAACTTGTTTCAACAGAAAAACATAAAAATGACGTGTTATTTCTGCAGTTACTGCATAAAATATAGACCAAAAACCAGTTTCAACAAAAATGATATCAGAATAAAGCCATAAAACCATGGTACGGTGTAATAAAGGCCATTACGAACCATTTCACTATCGCTACGGACATTCAGAAGCACCCACATAGTTGTGACTATATAAAAATATAAATAAATTAACTTTGTACTATTTCAATAAAGCAATAATATAGATGTTGCGCCAGTTGACGGAAACTTGATGAATTGGGCTTTTTATTACCTGTGAAGGAAATCCGTGATAAGCGGTCATTATAGTTCATGGTAGCAGAGTTGGAAAAATCGATGTACCCAATGTGTTATAGGAAAAAATATTGTAAGTAATTATTTGGACGATTGTAGCGCATCTACAAGACCAGAGATGGACAAAAAAGGTAACGGAATGGCAGGGCCCCCAAAGAACATAGAAAGGGAAACCCTACGCTAGATGGTACGACGACATTAAAAAGATAGCTGAAATAAACTGGATTAAAACAGCCCAGTCTAGAGAAGACTAGACTCGTTGGAGGAAGCCTTCACCTGTAGAGGGGTTCTTGCAATCAAAAATTATAATTTAGTATGCTCAGAAATTAAATAATGTAAACACACTTTTATATAGCTAAGAATATAATTACTAACAATTAGTTTAAGTTTTATTTTATCATTTACTGTGTAAACTAGTTAAAGGTTGGCAAGAAATATAAGGCTTTTTTAAATTTGTTTATTTATATTTGGACGATTTCTAAGCAAAAACACGAACGACAGGCTTAGCGTGCTTTCCGAGACATAGAGGGATTTTGAAGTATAAAGATCAACCCATCGACGGACCAACCGCGGCAAGTGTAACTTAACCTATTACTTAGCCGCAATCCTCGCATATACTTTTATACATAAACCAACTTCTCAAATAATGTCTTAGATCTAGGTTAAATAGATCATTATCCTTATTCCGTTTAAGGCTTCAACGACTTAATACATACACGCCGGTGTCACACCGATAAGGGTCCATGGAACCTTGTCCCTTTAAAGTACATACAATAAAAAGAATAAAAATTAGGATGAATCACAGCGCGTCGATCGGCATCAAGATAATGTTATTTTATTGTGCTAGTTTAGTGTTAAACGTGCTGTTTGTCTCGGAATTCTAGTTTATTGCTTCAGACACCAAACAGGGCTGTCACGAAAGGAAAGAGGATTTTATCACCGTTTCTTAGCAATTGAAATATATTTTCGTTATTATACTACTAGCTTCGTTTTTGCAACATTTTTCATTGCTGCTCCGCTCCTATTGGTGTTAGCGTGATGATATATAGTCTATAGCCTTCCTCAGTAAATGGGCTACCGGCTACCCAATACAAAAATAACTTTTGAATTTGAACAAGTACTTCATGAGATTAGCGCGTTCAAACAAACAAACTCTTCAGCTTTATAATATTAGTATAGAAGTATAGACTAGCTTTTGCCCGCGGCTTCGCCCGCGTGGATGTCGGAAATTAACGCAGGTATTTCCCTAAATAGAAAGAATTTTTCTAAAATAAAAGTAGCCTAAGTTACTCCTTGTTATATCAGCTATCTGCCAGTGAAAGTCCCGTCAAAATCAGTCCAGCCATTTCAGAGATTAGCCGGAACAAACAGACATACTGACAAAAATTAAAAAAAAAAATTGTTTTGGTATATGTACCGTGTATGATGCAACCATATACACTTAGTAAAAAGTGGTAATCTTAATATTACAAACAGACACTCCAATTTTATTTATTTGTATAGATTAAATATCTGTCTTTCGTACCATAGTCCATCATGTGTATAAAATAAGAAAGAAATATACCCATAAAGCACAAAATGTCGAGAAGTAATAAGTCCTTTCCCACACCTGCAACTTTTTAAATGCGTTTGCCTGTTCTCGTGATCTTTGTAAAAACACCGTCGACCACAAAATGCTTTCTGCTCCTGATAACTAACTCCTGACAACAGATAACTAAGAATTTGCGCTGAAGCAAAACGAAATATCCTAAAAAAGTTAATTTAAGTCGGTTAGAGCTTTCTAAAGATATGGGAAACGCTTTTTCGTTCACTCACAGTAGATTATTCACTCAAATTTAGCTTAAATTTCGGTTCTCTGAGTTTTGTGTGGGAAAAGTATATTTTATATCGACATTTATACGGACGAAGTCGCAGGCAAAAGCTAATATGCTATACATATTCGCTTTTGCCTGTGACTTCGTCCGTATAAATGTCGATTATCGGGGACGCAGACGAAGTCGCGGAATAAAAACTACGCTATGTCATTTGTTGGGGTTCAAACTTACCTCGTAACAAATTTCATCAAATCGGTTCAGTGGTTTAGTCGTGTAAGCGTTACTTTCGCATTTATAATATTGATTTAGATTGTGATGGCCGTAAATAGGATGTGGAAGTCATAAAGTCAGTGGCTCTATATAAAAATGCTGTTATTTAGCTGCATGCGATTATACTGAAAGACGACTCTAACATAGTTGGGAAAAGCTAAGAAGATTGAATGATCCAGTGAATGGATTGTACAGGTTCGTAGGTTCACGTCGTGTCTAATAGGTGAAGCATAAAAATAAAACATTTATAAGTTTCCAATGGACTTTTGTATCCATTGTCTACTACTAAAAACTCAGGAGTACAAAGTATTTTCAGTCATACATAAAATGAACGAATTCTTATTGAGGAATTTCTATTATCAAATCAGAGTTTGGCAACATATCGAATAGTTCAATATCGATTTGAAATGGCTCTGTAGGAATTGGAATGCTAACTACCCTATTAACGTAAAGTGTTTTACCGTAAAAACTTGTCGCGCCAACCCTGTCAGTTCCAGTGATTGATATTATCAAGTTATTTGTCGAGATATGTCGCTACGGCATGTTTTATAGCCTTAGGAAGTGATAAAAACCATGTATTTGATTACCAATGGCTTATTTCCTTTACGACATGTCTAATGGCCATTTTTGAGGAACAATCGGCTATCTCCGTATTGTTGTCTACGGTTAGGTTATGCGGGCTTATGATGGCTTGTGGTTGGTGAATTAATACTTTGTAATGGCTGCTGTTTTTAATTCGAGGGTAAGTTGTAATGAGTGTTATATTTTTTATTGCAATTTTTTTAGCTTGGGTATCATGCAGGCTATGTAAATGCGAAATAATTGAAAAATATGCAGTGTAGTTGGTCTAGCGGTCTCAAGCGCTTCTACATAGCATGAGGTCCTGGGTTCGATTCCCAGGTCGGGCAAAATATTATTGCGTTTTTCTATCTGGAATTTCTCAGTAACACCCCAGAGCCTGGATTTCTGCCCGGTTGATGGCAATAGGTTTGCCGCCCTATTAAATTGATCTTAAACATAACAGACGAAATATGGGTGTACCATAGGTACTTACGCCTCTGCCCAACCCATCGGGGTAACAAGGCGTGATTTCCGTCTCTGTCATATGCAGTCTGTGGTTAAAATCATTTGCAGAGGGTTCATGAAAAAAAAAAAACTTATTTTTTGATAGTTCTAAACTGATGTGCAGACTAAAAAGCTAAGCGACTAACAGCTCTAGATAGCATATTTATAGCTTCTACACCTTAGCAAGCTACTTACCAATTAACTCTACTCTCCCAATCCCCAAAAACCATGACAGATCGCAGCTAATTTTGTCAACAAAACGCAGTAAAAAAGCTTAACAGATAAGCGAGTATTTACGGCCGAGTGTTTATCCGGACCTATCTAGTCGAGTTGGCAGCGCCTCAACGGGTGAGCTACTGGCGCGAGCTACTAGCGCCAGCGATAAACGTAATTGGGTACGTAACATTTGTATCTTGGTTTGTTGTTTGTTTGGATGGGTATACATAAGTGGGTTGTTTTCCCAAGTAAGTGAATTCATTTAGATACTGTAATACTGATATACATTACATAGGTATAGGTACCTAAATCATTATTTCTTTAGGAATAATTATATTAATGACGCCTTTCGATTTTTATTCTCAAACAGCCGAGTCCAAAGATAGTTTATTTTAGCATAGCTTAGCTACACGATTACTGACAAATACGTGCACGGGTAGGTCCCCTCATATTTGTGTGGTATTTTCCTCAGAAGTCTATCGCGCCCACGAATCTATGCAGATTCCTCATAATTATGATCCAACCATTTGAGAAACTATGCCCTCTAAGGTTTTCGGTGTATCGTTTTAGATTTATCGGACAGTTCATCATATTTAAATAATTATAACGTGTATTTTAAATTACGTGTAAAAATGATTTCTTAAGAACCATAAAAGTGTTTGTTTACAGGAATAAACATAAATAATAATGCGTTGAGATACCTTTTTTTATTTGGAACCTATTACGGCGCCCGCCCACACGACAACTTAGCAAAGTTTCATCACAATCGGTCTAGATTTATTATTTGCTTAAGGACTTGGTTTTTCGTAAATGCGAAGCTGGGACACACCTATAGTTAACGGAATGCGGATACACGACCATCGATCCTCTAGTCATCAGTCAAACGAGTTGATTATGGTATGGTCCATTTTTGTATGTCCTACCCTACGCATCACTTTACGGTTGAACTCCTTTAAGAGTCTACTTCTTCTGGTTCTCAACATCTTGTCATCCATAAAATAATAAACATTGAATAAATCTAAACTATCTTGTAATTTTTCTTGCAAGGAAACGAGACCGCAATAGATATGTGCCTTTTTACAGAGCAAGTAGTTTATTTATTGATTTAACTAATAAATAAAATGGAAATCGTATTTTTCTTTACCATTTATATGGAACGAGGCATAAAAGTATCATCGACTTAGTACTCGTAAGAGTATGTACTGCATGTATAAGTATGCAATCCAGTTTTAAAACAGAAATAACACTATTTTTCTGCCATGTTAAATTAAAAGATTTTGTACCTACTTGGTATTACTCGTCTCAACATCAGTCCATATTAAAATTCCCACAAGAACTCTTAAAACATATGCTGCTTGCTTAGATACTACCTGGAGAGTTACGCAATGGGAGCTTAGTGGTAACGGCTACGACTTACAAGTTGTATGTAGATCATTGGTTCAAACCCAAAGAGGCTCTTTCGTCTGTGTAAATTATTTCATCACCATAGCTTCTCAAAACGGTGAAGTAAAACATCGATCATCATCATGAGGAAACCGACATGTCCTAGAACATAATATTCGAAGACATGTGACATCCTACCCGCACTAGGCCCGGGTAGTCTATTATGGCTAGAGGATTCAATTAAAATGTGACCGGGATCCCGGGATCCCGAGATTCGGGATCCCGGGATCCCGGTCACATTTTAATCCCGAAATTTTCGGGATTAAATTTAATGAATCCCGGGATTGTCGGGATTGATACATTTTTTAAATAAGTCAATAAAAATGTGCGTGAAACGAAACACACCTTGATTTGACATTTTGACAGCCATCTTGTTTACACAGCTGATTTCATTTGTTTTTGCTAACGACCGGTACCAGATTATTCGTAAAAGTGTATAAAAATTCCCGCTTCACGTCGTGTAAGTATTGATATTTTTTTTTGTTAACTGGTGATAATAAAATGTTTTAAAACCAACAATGCATTAATGTGTCTGAGTAAATATAGATGAAAAACAACAAGTATTACTTTCTATAGCTCTAAGAGGTTAGGTTAATGTCGTACATAGACTTAATTGTTCTTTTCATTTTTGTTTAGGTTTATGAAGAAAACAATGTCCAAGGAAAGTTTTTATGTCAAACATAAAAAAGATGAAGATGTTTCGTCAGTGTGGAGTCATTTTTTAGTCGATAAAGCGGGTAGCTCAGCACAATGTAAGCGTTGCTCAACTATTTTAAGGACCTTAGGAGGATCGACCAAAGGCTTACATACTCATCTAACTACAAAACATTCCGTGAAAGTAGATTCTGCTAAGGCGTCTTCATCGACGGGCCAAAATTATGAAGGACCACCTTTGAAACGAAAAATTACGTCAGTTGCGGACTATTTAGTGAAAACTGATACTCTTGACGAAGTTTTGGCCCGTATGACTGCGCTAGATGGTTTTCCTTTTAGCGTATTTGTGACATCAAAAGATTTAAGATCGTTACTATTAGCAAAAGGTTACTCAGACTTACCTAAATCTGCCTCAACAATCCGCAACAGAAGTAGACTACAGTCGAAAAATAAAAAAACAAATAACAGCTGAACTATCTACATTAAAAAAAGGAGGACAACGATTTAGTGTAAGTTTTGATGAATGGACGTCTAGCTCTAATAAGAGATATATGAATTTAAATATTCATTCAGTCGAAGAAAATTGGAATTTGGGACTTATTCGAATTAAAGACTCGCTCACAGCCGAAACTTGTGTTGTTATTTTAAAAAAGAGGCTTTCTGAGTTTCATATCTCACTAGATACCGATATTGTGGCAATAGTGACTGATGGCCCAAATGTCATGCTGAAGGTTGGAAAACTTGTTAATGCAGAACACCAAGTTTGTTTTGCACACGGTATTCACTTAGCCGTTTGTGATTTATTGTATAAAAAAATACCTGCAAATGAACCTACCAGTGATGATATTGATGACTCGGATGATGATAATGAAGAACTGGACTCAGGATTAGTCATTGAAACTGGAAATGGTCGGGACTTGACTAATGATCGGAAAATTAATGAAGTAGTAAAGAAAGTTCGTAAAGTAGTTCTTATTTTCAAAAGAGCATCCTCGAAAAATGATACTATACTTCAAAAATATGTTAAAAAAGAACATGGAAGAGAGCTTAATTTACTGCTCGACTGCAAAACGCGTTGGAATAGTCTCTTTACAATGCTGGAGCGATTTGATCTATTAAAAAATAGCATAAAAAAGGCACTTATTGACCTCAATAATCCTGTACAATTTGATGAATCAGATTTTCAACTAATTAATGAAATAATCAAGGTCTTGGCGCCAGTTAAATTATCTGTAGAAGCACTTTGTCGTTCTGACGCCAATTTGTGCACGGCTGATGCGACATTCAAGTTTCTTTTTCAACAATTGCGTGACAACGACTCAATTTTGGCTTCTAGATTGAAGACACATTTATTGAACCGCATAAAAGATCGTCGACGAAATGAGTTAAGTGGAGTATTAAACTATCTACAAAACCCTCATACTGAGGAGACTGAGAGTAACAATTTAGATACTGATCGTGATGTAAATGAGTTATTTACAAGTCCAAGCAAGATAATAATAAAAAAACAGATTATTTCGTTAACTGAAAAGATGAAAAATAATGATAATGAAGAAAATGACATGGAGATGCATATTGAACCTGCGCTCACAACTAGTAAAACTGATTTAACATTGAAAGAAAAGCTTCAGAACGAAATAGAAAACAGCATGAAAACTTTAAATCCAGAAACATATAAAGAAACAGATTTTTCTAAAATCATTAAACAAGAAATGAATCTTTTTCAGGCTAGTTCCACTCGAGGTTATAATTTGGAGAAGACTTATAAAAATTTATTGACGATTCCTCCAATTTCCATCGAGCCTGAACGCGCTTTTTCAGCCTCTTCATATTTGTGCAACAAATTGAGAAGTACGCTAGCAGATGAGACGTTGGATGCGTTGTTATTCCTTAGATTTTATTTTCGTCGTTTAAGTAAGTAATTTATAAAGTTTCTGGTCAATTTAATTTAAAAATAGGTATGAGTACCTATAAAAATTGATCTCTTTAGCATATAGTCTTTTTTATAGTTTATCTAAAGAAGTTGATTTTTTGAAGTTTATTTTTAGTTTCATAAATTATTTACAGAAATGCCTAGTTTGTTTATTTTATCAGGAGAAAGTATAATTTTGTTTAACCGCCTTTTTGTAGATTTAAAACTTAAATATTTTGTCCTCACAAAATATAAATAAAAAATTGATTTTGATTTGTTTTACTGTCTTTTTATTACCAACACAATCCCGGGATTATCCCGGGATCCCGGGATTAACTGTAGATGATCCCGAAATCCCGGGATCAGAAAAATCGACCGGGATCGAATCCTCTAATTATGGCCCACCTCCTCTCCCAGTAGAGAGAACATTATAGGCTAGTTGTGGTCGAGGCTATAAAATACATTCTATGAAATGAAGGGGATTATCGACTCTGTTAATTCTCATACATTTCATTAAATGTATATCAAATAAAAAAAAAATATTCCTTATGATGTTAACACTGTGGCACTGGACAGCTATTATCGAAACTGTTCTAATTTCCTTTCCAAACACTTTTAACCTCTCACACTTATCAAAAGTAGATCAAAGAAAGTTCAAAGTCACAGTATAAAAAAATCCCGCTAGAATATGCCCATAATTCCTGTTACCTAATAGGTTTGCATACAATCAGTACGTGGTGCTTGTAGAGTAAATAACACAGTTATCATAACAGCACTGCCTGTATTTATTCGGTTCGGATTCGAGTGCTGCTCTGAAATAACACTCGTGGTTACTGCTTGACCCATTACGGATCATGAGTATTGGGTTCAGCGTCATATCTGTCTATTTAGTCTGCATATATTATATTGGTGATTTATGATACCGCATTATTTAGCATTTTTTTAGCCTGTGGTCACTTTGGTAGATATTGTGACGCTTTTTTGTAGTTTTAGAACTTAGGATTATTCATAAAAACGTAGAATTTGGAAAACTATCAGATTAAAATACTTGCCGAAGACAATGAATAAAGGCTCCTGCAGACAGGGGCGACGCGACGGGTTGACGCGATCTCGGTAGAACAATTTCCACAAAGTTTTCATAGAAATTGTTCTTCGAGAGTCGCGTCGCTTGCCTGCGGGAGCCTTCATTCTCCTATGAAAAGGAGAATAAAGGATTTGGGACCGAACAGAGAAGGTCTCTTTCTCCTTAAATGCAATTTTTGCTGATCTCAAACTGGACTCAATTTGTTATCATTCAATAATCTTCTCGACAGATAACTATCACTGTTCATTGTGTTGTTCCTGGGTGTTTACTTCACTGTTGGCCAATTCATATATATCTTGGCCAATTTGCTAAGATTTCAAGCTCAGCTCCTTACTTGGCTTAAAACAAACCATCACTTTTCACAATAATGTATTCTTCATACCCACATTAGGATTAAAACATAATCTTTGTAATAAAATGGAGCTAAAAGCTCCGGTTGGCGTCTCCCCAAGTTTCCAATAAAGCGCTGGCATCCATGAGCCCAATGAGAATGGGAGAGTTACAAGTTATTCACTTTGACAAACTACTGCTGTTTACATAATAGGCAGCTTTATTTCACATTCATAATAAATGTTGCTTCTATTTTTATATTTTTGTTGTGAAATAGATGATTACGATAAGGACTTTTGTTGTGTTCCATTTAAATAAAATTTATAAAAATATTTTTCTGCAGAATTTTATATTTCAGACAAAGTTACATGTATACCACGTATACCAATGTAAGTTATTTATTTCAAAATAAAGTTACATCACAGCACACAAAACACAGTAAGTACTGACAACACATACACCATTAATTTTCTTAATGATGACCGCAATCATCATCAAGCATAACGATTTCAAATGAATCATTGTCAGCGGCATTGAGATTAAAACCAACACATGCAGGCAATTACCTTCGGAAGTCATCGTTCAAATCATTGTTTATTCATTCATTCAATACAACTAAACTGACACATTGTCCTTTGGGCCACTATGTCTTACAAACTTATTACTACCATCCCGAAAATTTACATCACACCCTTATTTGTTAGTAGGTAAGTCATAAAATCTATTGTGGGATAGGTAGTGTAGGAGAAAATGCTGTTATGTTCTTGAACTGTCAATATAATTGATGTGTAGTGAAGTTTTGACCGCCCACAATGCTAAAAGTTTTTATTTAGTTTTAGTACAATGGTCGTACAAAAACAATTGGTAGAATAATAGTTGCTTTGTATTGAGGGAGGCTGTTTTGACTAATTTCGAATAAATCGCTGCTAGGTATTTGTGGTCGGTTGATGTCCTGCTGATTTTCACCAGAAAAGATTGTTGAAGATAGTTTACTTGGAAAACGGTTTTTGCGTTGATTTGTTAGTGTACAAATAATTGTGCACCATCAAATCAACCATCAAAAGTAGAGTGGATGACTATATGTAGTACCTACCTACCTATTTAAAACATGTTTGATCTTTTCTACAGTTAAATAATAGCAACGCCATTAGTAGTGTCATTCTAGTAGAACAATGTCTACGAAAACTTCATGCGTGGCAACACGTCTGTCTACGGGAGCCTATGACAAGTCCAAAAATTACCTGCCATAATTTTTGTTAAAAAAAGGAGAGTCCTAAAGACCGCAGACAAAATAAATAGCGCGTGCCGGCTGTACGAAGACGTAGAAGGAAAAAAAAGAGATTTGTACGAAAGGGCTACAAAGAGTTACCTATATCCTTCTTCATTGAGCTTCTCAAGTTCTGAGTTGAGCCGCACGATTAGTGACAAATGCGTGCACTGACTGGACAGGTCCACTCAATCTGTTTGGTTCTTTCCTCTAAAGACCAGACAGCTACCTACATAGTCTTCACATAATGTTACCAATATTATGTCTGGACTTTAAAAGAGACTGTGACCTCTGAGTTTGTTTCGGCCTTTCTTCTCAGAGTAGTCGGATAGGAAACGCCGACCTCATCTAGCTCAAAAAAATATTATTGACTTGTAAAAGTGTTTGTACAAACCTACTTACAGAAATAAAATCATTTATCATTTATCATTTATCCTTTTTTCATGAAATTCCACTCGAAATTCTCGTCCAATTATCAAATCACGTCATAAGAAGTCTCACTTCAAAAAAAAAATCCCATCTCAAGACATAGACTTAAAACAAAACTCATTTAAAAAATAAACAAACCAATAATTTAAAGATATTGCTTCGTCATCCATTCAAATAATTGTCTTCACCAAGACCTCAATCTGAACATTATTCAGTTACCTACATCTCATGAAAGAAGCCTATGTTAATAATAACATTAAACCTAGTTCATTGCAACCAGGTAAGCAGGTCCTCAGTATCAATATAACCGTGTCGGTATCAGTCAAAGCCTGGCGAGCGACGTGCTGGGTCAGAGATCAGCGCGAGCGCAAATATAACGGAGGCTGGATTCGTTAGCTGTATAAACTTTATACACTAGGTACTGATTTTTATGACACGAGGTTGATAAACCAGCTGTAGTATTTCTTGGTGCATTATGTTGGCCTTGCTGTATGGTTATACAAGAATAAACTACTTAAAGGTGTCTTTAAGTCGCGTTCGCATTGTTAAGTAAACTAACTGCCTGCGGCATTTTACAAAAGCATACATTTAAATGTTCATATCTTCAACTTAAGAAATGCTAAGTTTCCCATACAAACCGTCATCCCCTATATCTCCCCCGTTAAAGATTAGTTTTGAGATTTCATCGGTTCTCTTTTTCTTGTGCGAAAATCGCGGAATACTAATTATTTTTCTAAAATAGAAGTACTTTGGTTAAATTTTATTTACATCAGTCATCTACCTGTTGAAGTCCCGACAAAATCGGTCCAGCAATTTCGGAGATTAGCCGAAACAAACACATTTGAGAAAGCTGTTATTGTAACATTATAAACAGACATAATTTTATTGATGGATTTGTATCTGTAAAGACTAAAATCGTGAAAAATAATAAAGAATATTTGAATGTCTAAAACTTGTATTTACTGAATGCATTTTTATTTCTACATATTCATGTGCCTTTAAAAGTGATCATCTTTATGGTTTCGAGTGTATGTCGCATTCACTTTCAAAACGCTTAATAATTCATTTGAAATGTCAATAAAATTATCAATAAATATGATATCACAGTAATGTTTCTCACATTCCCAGACAGGCACATATTTTCTCACGTAACCACACCAATTAACATAAGAAACAAGTTTTCTATGAAAACAAACACTATTTATTTCACTTTTCTTTCAAAACAGCATTTAAGTCATTTCCTGAGCATTATGTATGCAGACACGCAAAGCTTCAATTATTAAATAACCAGTATAAGATGACCCCTCATTTGTTTCCCTTTATACTAGAGTAGGAACAGTCACGAGGTTCTGATATATCAAGGTAGTGTGGTTGATAGGAGCTTATTATGATAAGTTGTTCTCTAAAATTGTTTAGCTGGTTGTCGAGTTAATAGTTATGTGCTTTTATAATGATAATGTAGCCCTTATTATTTGTACTTAGAGATAGATGAAAGTTGAACATTTAGTTTTTTTGTCTGTGTGACAAGATTCGGTAATGTCCTTTTGCCATACAACGTGGTAATGCCGCCAGTCTCTTGGGTACATTAGCAGTTGACAGCTATCCGGATGATTTTTTTGTACGCTATATTGTAGTTTGTAAATAGTTTTAGTTCAGTTAGGACATCACGGCAGGCCCAGACGGAGATGGCGGGATGAGCTGGACTCTTTTAATAAAGATTGGTCCTTGGCAGCTCTGGACAGTGAGACGTGGAAGGAGAGTAAGGCCTTCGCCCAGCAGTGGGATAGCAACGGCGAATTAAAAAATTAAAAAAGTTAGGATATAATTTGGTTTTTTTAGTTAAATAATTAATTCTTTGATTAGTTAGTTATTAATTTTGTACATACAATAAAATTATGTCCTTTTAAGTTCTTAGATGTTTGCTTTTTGAAAGAAGTTAATCTTTTTTTTCTTTGTGTCGATGGTATCAAAAGTGTTTTACATTTGTTGACCCAAAACTTCCAATTCCATGACAAGCTCGGTGGTAGCACAGAGGTCGCTAGGCTTCATTTTGTTAGGCACAGAGGGCTGGGTATAAGGTGGGACATAATTTGATACACAGCTCTACATCTACATTCTGCTGTTCTACAGTCGGCTTAGTCCCACTTTACAAAGAGTTAATTTGTGTGTATATGTGTCTTAATCTCACTGTTTCCTATCAGAATACCCTGCAATAGTGAGGTAATATTAAATCAGACATTTTATTGTCAACAATAAGACAAAATTATTTTTTTTAATTTCAACTTCGTAACAATAACTTTAGTTCCCAGCCGAGCGGTAACGATCGCGACTTACGAGTCGAGGTCGTAGGTTCAAACCCAGACAAGCGCTTCACTTTGTTTAAATTATTCCATCACCACTGCTCTAAAAACGGCGAAGGAAATATCGTGAGGAAACCGTCATGTCCTAGAACCAAAAATCCGAAGACCTGTGACATCTACCAACCCGTACTGGGCCCGCGTGGTAGATAACAACCTGCACCCTGGCACAGAGAGGAGGCCTGTATCACAGCAGGGCTGGATACAGGCCTCCTCATAGGCATAAGCTGATTATGCATACTGAAGGCTGCATAAGTATAAAGGTCGAGGACCTATACAAGCTAGCTTGACTTTGAACGTAGGTAGATAATTATTATGAGAACATAATAATATTTACTACATAAAATCTATGTATAAAAATATCAGTGTTATTAACTACGTAACTATTTACGATTGCCAGCCAGGGACCAACCAGTTGCTGATCTTTAACCTAACACGTGCAGCGAGCTTCGCACTTTATACTTTGATAAATAAGCCGCAAGAATACCAAGCTACCTGGCACTTCAGTGTTTAGATTAATTTGGTTAAAATTAACTAATAGCTACTTAGGACAGAATGTAATCATTCATTCTTCAAATATTTAACTGGTAGCTATTTAACTTTGAATACAATATTGACATTCGTAAATTATTTGTGTTTGCTTGCGTGATTTTACCATTTATTTGTACACATAGGAAAACTGGATAGGGAGAGAGCCAAGCGTTTATCAATTGTCTATAGTTAAACTGGCAATAGTGAAAATGCACGTCTCCAATCGTAAAACCACAAATAGAATTCCTGACAATATACACTACAAACAAAATACAACCAGTGACCCTACCACAAAATGTAATTTATTCTCTGCCTTTTTTCACTCGGTCTATGAATCTTCCACATTTGACCCTAATACTTGGGTACCACCCTCTGCAAGTGCTGACAATGATATCAACCTAACAAAATTGTATTTTCCCTTAGATAATATCCGTAAAGAATTAAAAATGCTGGATTCTACCAAAGGACCAGGTCCAGACGGAGTACCTGCGATGTTTTTAAAAAATACTTATAACACAGTATGTTATCCCATTTTTATAATATTTAACAGGTGCATTTCGTTTGGTGTTTTTCCTAATGTGTGGAAGCGTGCGAATATAGTACCGGTCCACAAAAGTGGTTCTAAGAATGACGTGGAGATGTATCGCCCTATTTCCATATTATCAGCATTCTCGAAACTTTTTGAAAGACTTGTTCATATTGAGATTTACCCATATATCCGCCAGGTCTTAATTAAGGAACAGCATGGTTTTGTTAAAGACAGGTCTTGTATGAGTAATCTTTTAATATTTACAACACAGGTTTTTCAAAATATTGATAACAGGCAACAAACTGACGCGGTGTATACAGATTTTCAGAAAGCTTTTGATAAAGTAGATCATAAATTGCTCCTTGATAAGATCGCATACAATGGTATCCGAGGTGATCTTCTTCGCTGGTTTGTCTCCTATATAACAAATAGAACCCAGAAAGTTGTGATTAATGGTTTCGAATCTAGCTGTATTCAAGTCACATCAGGAGTGCCACAAGGTTCAATTTTAGGGCCTCTGTTGTTCATTCTGTTTATAAACGACATAAAACATTGTTTTCGAAACTCCAAATTTCTCCGTTATGCCGATGACTTAAAAGTTTTCAAAGTAATTTGCAATGAACAGGACTGTATTGACTTTCAACAAGACCTTGATCGTTTTTCATACTATTGTTCTTCTAATAAGCTATACCTTAATCTGTCTAAGTGTCATACTATAACGTTTACAAAAAAGAAAAATGTTATTAATTTTAATTACCGTCTTGCTAATAGCATTATTAACAAAGTTACATGTCTACGTGATCTTGGTGTGCAACTGGATTCGAAACTTCATCTAAACATTCATATTGAAAACATAACTAATAAGGCATATCAGATGTTTGGTTTTGTAATGAGAGCTTCTAGAGAATTCCATCGCCCTTCCACTTTCCTACACTTATATAAGTCCATAGTAAGACCACAATTAGAATATGCAGTACCGATTTGGAATCCCTATTATGCTAAATATTTTGAAATTATAGAAATAATTCAACGTAAGTACCTTCGTGCTATGCATTATAGGTGTTTTCGGAAAAAAGCAAGTTACCAGTGGCTACTTAAAAAATACGGCCTACTTACGTTACAGTCAAGACGTACGCTGCTTGAGACTATGACTCTATTTAATGTATGCCGCAACAAAATTGATTGCTCTGACCTAGTGAACAGGTTGTGTTACCTGGTTCCTCGACATGTGCATGGGCGGGAGGTGCGCACCAGGAGATTATTTGCTACCAGTTTCTGTAAGTCCAAGGCTGGTGTGCGCTCACCGCTACACCGCTTAGTCGACACATATAATAAGCGATTTAGTGAAATCGACATACTATTTCTTAGCCGTAATACTTTTAAAAATAATATCATTAAAATTTTAAGGGATCAGCAGTAAATTCTGTATGCATAGGCAAATTAGTATAATATAATAAATAAGAGTTTTTTTAGTTAGTTATTTTTAGTTTATAGTGTTTTTATTTATGTATTATAAAGTTTTCGCAGACAAAAATAGGTATGAAGGCGGACTTACTGCCCTAGGCCTATCTAGTGTTTACTTGATTTTGCCCCGATTACAGTTAATGTTGTCATTAGCTCGTAAATTTGTAAATTGTAATCTGTGGAAAATGTAGTGGGTAGTATATTTGTTAATTTGTATGTTAAGTTTTTTTCTGCTTATCTCTAGTATACTACTGTTTGTTTTCCCATATGAAATAAAATAAAAATAAAATAAAACCATAATATTTTCTTCGGATGACGCCGAGACGGCCACAAGTCTATTCATAGATTACATTATTATACAAAATAGGTCCATCCGTATTGGTTATTATAACATAACAACGAGATAATTCAAAAATGCCTTGTTCAGAGGACGCCGCCGATAGAATTTAAGCCGCCATGATGGATCGTCGCTGATGACAGTAATGACAGTTAAATACGTTCGGATATTCTTCTAATAATATGTCATTAGCTGGAGCTTAAGGCTGTATATGTGTTGACGTGTGCCTATTAAGAGTTGCCAAGTTTTTTTATTCATGTTGATGATTTAAAAAAGGTGGGCGAGGATAGAATCTGTAAAACTGTACGAAAGAAAATGTGGAGTACCTTTTGTGCCAGCTTCGTGCCCAGATAATATAAAATAAATATTATAGTAATTATTGTCTTAACAGAATTTTTTATATTGATAAGTTTAATCCTAAAAGAAAAACCTACTAGACATTGTCCCCATTGACGGAAAAAGTCGCTTCAAACCCAAACTCCATAAAAAACCGTCTCATATTTTATGAAAACCATTTCCTTATTACACGTGCTTCTATTTGAAAACTTCGAGGAAGCAATGAAAGTCCCCAGTTATTATATAGTTTTTAACGTCACATTTGTTTAAAATAACGATACGTTTAGTTCGAATATCAGTCATAAAGCCGTCGTTGTATTAATAACTAACGCTTTAACTATAGCACGGTGTAGTGTTGCCAGCTATGGGGCACCACATTTTGGGATACGGAATTTTAAATGCTTCAGGTATTTTACTTACATTTATAGAAGTGGCTTAAGGAAAATGGGATTCTAGCATATTTATGTACAGACGCCAGCACATAAGGTACCCAAAACTGTCAAATTTTCTCAATCAATCTTGAACCTTATTCTTTAGTGTTAAAGTTGAAAACCTAATAAAGACATTTAACAGATTGTAGTAGCTTTAAGTGCTGGCGTCTGTACATAGGTATGGGAATTTTTATTAGCATGGACATTAGATAAAGTTCTTCCATTAATGTCTGTACCAGGTTTTGCATTAATTTTATGCAGCTGCGCATGGTACTGCTTTTGGAAAGAACTCAAAGTACTCTGACAACTGTACATTACATTGTTTGTCTAGCCGATTTTTCATCCGTCAAACTTTTCCCATACAAGGAAACGAAATGTTTGACAGCTCACTTCAAAGTCCCATTACAAAATCCAGGTTAAACATAAACCCGTGGTCCCGGAACCGACGCGTCCACCTGGCCACTCTAACTTCAGGTCTATTTTAACGCAGCGTTAAACGCGCGGTTACTGCTAGATTTATGGAGCGCTCGGTAACAGGACTCTTTGCTTTTTTAAACAGCCGTCAATGGAACCGTTTGTTGCTAGTTCTGTTATGTAATACGAATATACGAAATTGTTTTGAGAATAAGGACTGTGTTTATAAATGTTTTGTTGAAACAACAGGTGGTTTGTGAGGAATAGGGTAGCTAGGTTTTCTTTCGTGTTGTTTAGACGATGATACCTGTTTGACAGGATCTTTGGATACTGGAGTTCGACTGGGCAGCTTGTTTTTTTTGGGATATACTTAGTCAGGAGACCGGCTGTACTTTATTTCAAATGTGTGCAATGCTCCAATTTTTAATTACTTTATTCGCTTGTCTATAAATAAATCGACTCATGTTAATTTGGTGACATCGGTTTCTTCTTCACCATATTCACCAAGGACTATAAACACAAACTTAAAAATGTCCACAACACTTTTTTCACCAACTTAGCTAAGTTGTGTAGCCGACCTTCCCACACGCCTGCAGCATGCCTATAACAAGATACACCGTTGTCTCACAAATGACTGCAATTTGTTCTATTTCAGGCTAGGAGCCATTCCAGCTCGCCTACATGGGCTCTAAATTGGCTTTCCGCCAAAATAAGTATGTTTCCGAGTTGTCAAACAAATACCGTATTTAGATGAATGCTTCAGATCTCAAATTGAATCGTTTCGTCTTATTTATGAAGTTATCAAACGCGGGATAGTTGTTGTGCTGGATGTGGGGCAATGGCGTGCGTGAAATATTTGCCATTAATATTATGCTCGTGGTATTCGAGATGTCGTTAAACTATGAGTTGTTTGTTGCATTAACTTCTGATTCTAGGAAATTGTTAAGTGGTTTGAAAGCGCTATCGGTATTGAAAACAGCATCACATATTAATATTTAACAAATACCTATCAAACTTTAAATCCTACTGATGACCATTTGCGTTGTCTGAACGCACAGCTTAGGCAGTGTGCAGTCTGTTTGTCAATGACTAACTGCAATGGTTTATGTACCAGAGGGTGGACATTGAAATATGTCCGGTACAGTTTGTGTAGAAACTCATTATGCAGAGACAAGCAACAGATGATGACAATGGCCATTGTCCCTTTCACACGCATTCATTAGCTAAATAACATTAATCGCCTTAATTCAACAGCTGTGTATTGTTACGATTCAATTAGGACAAATTAAATCGTCCCGAACTTAACGCAGATGTTCGCGTGACATCCGGCCTGCAACTGCTACACCCACGCTGACCTGCAGTCTGCACTATTATTGCAATACAACAATACAAAATGGCCGTCCAACTGTCATCCGATTCCAATTCGCGCGCTTTCTATACAAATTGTACGACTTCATTGTGCATTTTGGGGAATTCGTAAATACGGCAGATAATTTGATGTATGAATAGAGTTAATTATGGCATTTATTTATTGTATCCGTTTCATTGCACGCGGGGGTGGCACTGCCCCTGTTTTTATTAGCAATATGCGCCCTAAACTTTACGGTTTCCACTGGGGTGAGTTTAGCCATGTTGATTTATTTCTTTTGCGACGCATGAAAACATTGTTTTTTGTCTATGGCACGCACAAAGGAGGTTACGAGAAAGGTTGGATTTTATTGAGGTTATGTTAAAATTGGCGGAAAATACAGTTTTTTTTTGTATCGCCCGTGACGATTGTAAACACGTAGAATTTAGTACGAATCAAAAGGGGGATTTGGCTGTTCAGCAAAATAAAGCGAGTTCTTTTGTGAAACGAGATTAACCGAAGTTAAGGCGAAGTCTGTGCGTTAGATAATTCGCATCAGAATTTGCTTTTAAAAAGCTCGTTTATCAAGCGGACGTTAATTTATTTAATAAATCAGTTTGGAGGATGGCGGGCCTGCCATTAGTCAAACAGAGCGGGCTGAGATTCAATACGGGGATTGGCCGGGGCTGGCGAGTGGCGGGAACTACAAATGATGTTGTATGACGGAGATGGATGGAGCCCGCGCCCGTCTGCGGACAGGCGTTTAACTTAATATAACGACACAATGCTAAGTACTTGTAATTGGAAAACTTATGGGATAGCCGCATTTACTGATAGCCAGTGTCCAACTGTGGGAGACAGCGGAAATATTGAGATTTCATAATGTGGTATTTGATTTAATAGTTAATCTCTGTGGGTTTCTACGTGTATTTTTGTAAAGGATTTATACCAGCTAATAGGTTCTTCCATATAGTTATAAGAAACTCAAGAAATTTTCAATGCCTTATTTTTATATAGGTAGATAAGTACCGCTATTTTCCTGAAAAGTGCCCAATATTTCCAAAACAAACATTCAGGTCAAAATGTGATTCAATAGGATAGAATGGCGGCAACAAGATTTCTCAGTTATTTCGGAAGGCAGTAAAACGTTTGCTAAAGTTTTTTTACGTTCCAAGCATGTTCCAAGTTGTTGAAACCGTAATGAGATGAAAAAAGTTTGCAGCTTCTTTACTTAGATCACTTGGAAGAGTTCGGTCGAAGTAAAATGTATTATGGGTTTATGACCAATATCGGGAGCCTTTAAAAGCAGCATAATGGATATTTATTACCTGCGTGTCCTAACTTTGTTATGAAAATGTCAGTTTTTTTTACTTTTTACGTTATTAGTGCAACGTGCCTGGCGTGTTATAAAAGGAGCCATTTCAAAGTGAATGAATAGCTTCGGTTTTCGATTCATGATGACAAAATGTTTGTCGAAGCTCACCGCAGTGTTTGATCTTTATGTCATAGTCTTGTAATGGTTATGCCCACCATTAGGTGGCATAGAGAACATTTTTTACGAACATTTCTTTTACAAGTCACTCTCATCGGTCAACTAACATAAATAAAAATATGTTTGTAATCCTTCGACCGTCGCCTTAAGGGCACGTCGCGTGTGTCGCGCTCACGCATACTTCTCGCGGATTAACGTTACATAATGCCGGCCGCGGAAGTTCTATCGAAAGTACTTCCCCTTAATGAACCAACAAAATATTCATAATTACGACTTTATTACCTTACTCCTAAAGGTTAATTTCAATTGTTTGAGGTTGCATAAAGTTCGGTAAAAAAATATAAGCTCTGTGTAGGTTTAGGTGAAAGTAGATCTTATAAGCATGAAATAGGGTAGACTTTTGTTTGTTTAAGATAGAATAAACATAGTGGATGGGACCGAACTCGTGTCTACGCATAATATCATTGGCACACACTCTTATTGGTGATGATTTGTCAACTTTACACCACACACTGGACTTTGTACCCTACTTCTAAGGAATGAAGGTAGTTTTTCTTGGAAATGTGTTTCCAAAACTATGTTTTCTTTGAGCACAGAGTTGTAAAAAGTCCATTCACGCTGTGATCTTGGCAGTATGGGAGGAAATTATAATAATTTTGCCTTCACGAGAACGTTTCTTGAATTTTAAGTTGTATTAAAATGTCGGCTAACTTGATGGTCATGTTTTCTTTAGTTCGGTCAGGTTTTCCCTAATGTCGTAATTTCGAAGTTTTTCGACAAAGGTTGGATAACCTTTTGGTGTCGTAAATGTCTGTAATATCCGAGTCTATTCGCTAGAATTTTATCTTTGAATATTAAATGAATATTTTATTTTTATTTGAAATAAAATATTCAGGGCAAATGTCAATGAGAAAATTATATTTCATTTTAATTCTCAGAGGTGTCTCTAGTAAAGTCTGTTAACCTTATGTAGATCTCTTACTAAATAATTAAAAAGCAACAGGTCAGTAATATTTTTTCAATCAGCAAAATGTGAAATTAAGGCACATTAACACTGGCAATCGAATTCACTCTCCTTAAGCTCTCAACATACAAACTGACACCTTTTATTTCCCCCAATGAATGGATCTCGTTAATTTTCCAAAGGAAGTCGGGATGAATAAATCATGACGTCAGTTCCGGTGCTACTCATTTCAGGCACCTTCACCTTCTACGTAAATTATTTTCTTTTCCGTTGAGTTCCGCACAGTGCTATGTAAATTTTATTTATCTTTTGCTGAATTTTGAACGTATGCAGTCTTTGGAGTATTTTTTACGAACAATTGTTTTGTAATTTTTCTGACGTTGTTGTAAAACAGGGAGGATATTGAAGATGTTACAAATAATTTTAAAGTTTCATTTATACAGATTTTTCATGATATTTAGCCGCGAAGGAGCTTAGTCAATTATAGTCAACTTATATAGTAGGCAGACAGAATGAGAACCAATTGTTTCCCTGTTTTCTGCTTATCTATGGGCAATAGATCGAAGAAGCGAGTCACGAATACACCACAAATCTACCGCCCACACCCATAATTAAGAACATAATCCTCCACTTATTACTATTGATTACCAACAAACACCATTCATACAATACTTCAAGTGTTACTCAACAACAAAATTATCTTGTCTTAATAATTATTAGTGCCACTTCCAACCACAGTACCACGCCACTATATTCAGTTATTATTTACGATAATCCAACACTTGGCCGTTTGTTAGCTGACTTATTGTCAAAGAAACTGTTAAATCAGATAACAGTAATACAGTTAGACTTGCAGGTATTAAGTTATTATGATAATTTACGCGGAATAAGTTGGAATATTTCGTGGTGTAAATTGATATTTAAAGTCTAGTTTGCACGCAATACTAACTATAACTATGTACATGCCCCAGAATTAAGGCACAAACCAAGCACGGCAATTACACAAAATATGTTATAATCACAATATATAATGTACTGATTTTTACTATCTTTATTCTCTACATAGTATAAAACAAAATCGCTTCCCGTGTCTGTGAGCTGGGTGGTGGGGCTTTTGGGACCGGGACCGCGGTTCAAGATTCCACCTATTAATATAATAAATATTCTTAGTAGTAGTTTGGGACCACAAGTAAAATAAAAAAAGTTATGTCTTAGAAAAGTAGGGTCAACCAAAAAATTTGAAGTTACAAAAAAAAAAATTTTTAAAACGATATACCCTTCGATATAGCCTTCTATAAGAAATTAAATTTAAAACAGAATACAAAATACTATTTAAAATAAAGTAATCTTGACTGTTTAAATCACCTATGGCCCGTAATCACCCACCGAAACGTAACAATAAACATTTAAAAACTTCACTATTATATATAATTAGACACGTCAGCAGCGGTCCAAGTTATGGTAACCTGGTACTTCGAAGGCATAAAGCGTTTTCTAGCAGACACTCCTATGTTTGAAAAGCTCCTACTAAGTTATAACAACCTGGTACCTACTTCAAAGGCATAAACGCGTTTTGTAGCTAACACACAAAATGTATGAGAAAATGTTTTTTTGTTTTCTCGTAATCCTTTTTTGTTCACTGTATTTTAACTTCAATTTTCTTGTGGTCCCAAAATACTACTGCAAAATAATTATTGTATGTGATGGAATCCGGGACCGCGGTCCCGGTCTTAAAAGCCCCACGACCCTGTACGCTTAGATCATTTAAACTACGCAACGTATTTTAATGCAGTTTTCATCAATATACAGAGTAATTCAAGACGAAGGTTTATATGTATAATACGCGGGTGAAGTCACTGGCAAAAGCTATTAAATAAATAAAACTCAGTTTATTTATAAAATTAGTAATACTGATTGTGGGATTTTTTTTTAGGGAATTACAAATCTACGCACATACACAGTCGAACACGTTGACACGCATAAGGGTCTTCGTCTTAGGTACTTCGTCAATTTTAATTTATTTTGGCTTATACAGTGTCTTAGTGTGTGACTTTGTAGAGAGAACTGTTGATGATTTTTGTACCGAATAAAGTATGACGCGGAAGACTTTCTCGAAGGACTTGTGACAGTAAATTAATAGTAACAAAAAAAAAGCTAATCACAGCTTGTAAAAAGTACTCTACAAGCAAGAGTTCTCTGGAATTATACTGAACTATTCATTTAATTCTCATTTGGCGCAGCCGTGCGTCGTGATCATGAGGACACAATAATATTTAGTCATTTCTTTTACTTATTTGCAAACATTATTTATTTACGCAAATATTACCTACAACTACCATTACAGATCTGCGATCCAATGCGATAGAGTGGTCAATATAATATACAAATAATATCTCAAAAAAAAAAAATAAGTTGTTTAAACTTTTATTTTGAACAAAAAAAAAACATCTCCCTTAAAATACTGTTACCTACGTTTACGCTTGTAACTGAAAAAGTAAGATAACCATAAAAACAGCCGACATATTTATAGCTACAATATTGTTGCATTTTCATTAGCCCGTTCTCCCTATTCTAGGCTTCCTGCCATAGATTGGCAGCGAAGCCTTATGCCCGCGGATAATCCACAGATAAAAAATACGTACACAGACGGATAATCCATCCATACATCTGTCACTGTATGTACCTACATCCAACCGTTTCAAAACGTAACAAATAGTTGTACTTCTCTTTTTGCCAGCTTATAAATCTACGTATTCGTATTTCAATGGCGGTGTTGTGCATAGAATAGGAATCAAAAGCCATTTTAACTTTAGATCGGCTTGTGCGCAAGTTTTAAGGTATATTTTGACACGGATTTATTACTAGTGTACCTGAAGTTTATTACCATTTTGATAGTGGTGTTATTTAATCTGTATTGTTAGAATAAATTGTTTAAATCTATTAAACGAATCGTGCTGTTTAATATACAAGACACGAGTACGCTATTTACCGTTACGTAAAAACAAAACTATTGTTGACTTAGACTACCTGTTACCTGTCTGTATAATAATATTCCCTTGTCCACAAAAACTTGGTATCCATGAACGCTCAATATTGAATATTGATTGTCATTGTTATCTTATTTTTAACAAAAGAAGACTGACAGACTGGCATTTAAAGCCGTAGTAGAGATTTTTTTTTACGACTAGTGGTCGCCTAGCGATCGACATTCGACCATAATAATAAATCTATATGCATATCCATTCAAACTAAATAAAAAAATAATATGGTTACATACTTGACATTCAGTAAGACTATAGACACAAAATATTAAAGACAGATTGAACCACAGATTTCAACAATAAACTTTCGTAATCCATAATTATATTTGACATTCAGTAAGGCAAGACAAATAATACCAAAAACAAATAAAGACTCGAGTTGTGCATGTGTGTATTAAACACACGGTAGTGAATAGTAGTGTGGGTAACGTGTTATTTATTGAAAATAATGTATTTTTACGCATAATTTCAAAAAAATATTAGCATTCGTCACTTCTTCTCTGTATAAACTATAAGTATGCGAAATTTCATACTCCTCCGTCCGCCCAATTTTCGTAAAAAGGGATCCAAAGTTTTCGCTTAACGTATTAATATACATAACTAGCTTCTGCCCACGACTTCGTCCGCGTCAAATTTTTGCTCCCCTGACCCTTCCCGTCGCATCGATTCACCTGCTAGTTTTCGTCCATTTTTCGTTGCTGCTCGCTCCTTTTGAGTTATAGTGAGTCAACCTTAAAAGATAGACATATGCTCCCGCGGACTTTTTTTTAGAACTTTTTAAAGGGAACAATTCCGTCATACATGATTTTTGCGTTACTTTAACCGTTTACGCAGCGCACGCAACGGAAACTCTCAAAAGGAATAATACATTTTCCCCGTTTTTGCAACATTTTTCATTAGTGCTCCGCTCCTCTTAGTTGTAGCGTGATGTTATATAGCCTATAGCCTCCCTCGATAAATAGGCTACCCAACACAAAAAGATTTTTACAATTCGGACCAGTAGTTCCTGAGATTAGCGCGTTCAATCAATCAAACAAACAAACAAACAAACATACAAACAAACAAACTCTTCAGCTTTATAATATTGTAGTATAATAGTATATAGTATAGATAATATAGATATCACAGATCTCTTGTCTCGACTTGAGACGCATTATAGCCCTACTTTCAGTCTTAAAATAAAAATGTAAATAAACAGAATACTTACCTACTGAATATTGTAGAGAAGTCCTGGATGAGATTGGCACAGACCAGGGAAGCATGGCATAAAAGGCCCGAGGCCTGAACTCAGCAGTGAGTGGAACAAGAATGCTGATGATGATGATGACCTACATACATCATCACCACCTGTCAGGTCTACTCTCAACTATGCAATGATGCAGCTGAATATCAATATTTTACAAGAAGCAACTGCCTATCTGACCTCCACAATCGAGTAACTGTGTTAATGCGATACCCTTTGGTAAGACTGGTTGGATGTAGGACTTTCGGCCTGCTGACGACTGATAAAAATTGTCAGAGATCAACATGCTAGGTCATGTCATACATACATAATTAATTACATACACAATTAATTACAACACGTAACATCACGCATGTTTTCTTCAAAGGGTTAGGCAGAGTACCTACCTATGCTTACACTCATAAATACTCATAAATACACTCACAAAAACGAACATATTTATTCGTAGCAGGTTACAGGGTTGGTAAGTTGCGCTATGCTCGAGAAATAAACATAAAATACACAAAATATTTCAATATCGAACCATAATATCGCTAGTGCAATGTAGAAGCGTATAAGTTTAAAAATGATCTTTAAAAAGTAGACAATAAGTTACTTTTCTACAGTTTTCGTTCACCTCGGAATGGCGGCGGGCGATAAAATGCTGATCGAATATGAGTTCCTATTACACGAGACTGCGAGTAGCGGCCATAATGTGGTGTTTTATTAATTTATTCATAGGACTGCGACTCTTACTAACTAGCTGCATTTTAGTGGCACTTGCAGACGCTCTTAACGTCTGAGGCATACGGGGGCGACGGATGGTGAGCATTCTTGCAAAATCATTGCTCTACTTTGTAAGTATCCTGTTGTGTTAGTCAGCCATTGGTATTTTTTATTAATTTTATGTTAAGCTTGATTTAGCTTAATGCTAAAACATCAATGTAACTTTGCATTCGTAACAATTTCTTATATGAATTTCAAAGAAATGATCACAATGATCAGATTGATAGAACTTGCCTTCTATATTAATAAGCAGCTAGATTATTACGACTGTATAGTATTACTACTTTATTATAATATTATTCAAACCACACTTTGGTAACAGATCTTCAGATAGTCTTTTGTTTTGTAATCGGAACACATTTTGAACCTGGTGCTAACTTTAATACCGTACCAATCTTAGACCTTTCTGTCTTAGTTTAAACCAGTACTTAAGCATTTTACACAAATTATTGAATTGGCTGAAAGAACATATGTTTTATGACAGTAAAGATTTTATCAACCATAAACTATAAATTGCTGGCCTATTGTTACTATTGATAATGCAAAGATACAACTGTTATATTATTATTGTATTGACCTAATATCTGTGACGTTGAACGACATTTAACTATTATTATGCATGCAATTGATACATATACTGAATAGCTAAACATGTGGACCTTAGATTTATACCTGACTGTAACAACCTTATACCATGTTTAAAGCAAATAAAGACTTATCTTTTTTTTCAATAAGATGGTTAGTGTTCAAAATTAAATAACACCGTTCTGTTAAGGTCTTTTGTAAGTGAAAACTGGATAATGGAAATTCGAAGAGGTAATTTTTACAATTATTTCTATCATTCGCTATCCTCCCAGACTGTGTGTGTTAACCAGCAGGGTGTCTTCATCGCTTGCCGTGTTAAACACATTGTCACCGAGAAGTCGGTTACTGCCTCAACTTAACTACAACTTAACTTCACTACTAACTTAAGTTAACTTCATTTCCTGTAGGCGGACTGCTGACGAGTTTTATGGTTTTACAGTTTCTTTTCGACTGGGTTTCTCTTGTAGATCTTAAAATGCGATAACTTGGAGTTTGGCATTCTTTAAATAGCTTATTTCCATTGTCTTTGATCTATTTAGCAACAATCAATTGATTTTTAAGTAGAGTAACGGCCGTAAAATACCGTATTTGAGTACCAATTGAAATAATTTTCCTATGGTTATCTTTGTTCCCAATTTTTCTATTTCCCACGTCATTTATAGTCAAGTGGAACTACTGAGCGAGGTTTAACATGCGTGGGCGCATTGATGGTGGAACTACCGATAGTGACGCGTTTACAGCGCGCATCCAAATGTTTTGATGACAGCTGGTAACATTTTACTTGTTGATGCGACTATGTTAATGTAAATCCGAAATTCCGGACTGTTGACAGAAAATCGGAGAATAAAGTAGTGACTTGAAGTGAGCGATGTCATCGTGTAAATGTATATTGAGATTGATACAACTGCTATTTGTATCAATTTACGTATGAATTAAACCTGACAGTCGCGCAGTAAATGAAAATATTATGATGTTTTGCAATTTTGCAATAAAACTAGTTTTGCCAATAATAATTTCAACATGAATGCCATTTTATACATTTCCGGAAGTTTCCTAAGCCCTTTCTAGTGCTTATGGCCTGGGGCTGGACAGGTAGGTGTTTATGTATCCTAACTAGTTCTTATGTTACTCCATGGCGAATAATTTGATTCCATAACATTAAAGTACTTACTAATTCCATGCCTAAATATGCTGACATTTCAAATCCCGGTAGAGGAAGTGAATGCAAAAAGTATTTTGACAGCCGTGCTAATGGTGTTTCCATCCGGATCCGTTTGTAATTTTTTGCAAATGTTTTTTGCCTTTCTACACAAAATGTTTATGCATTTTACTGTCACTTTACTTTGTAGAGAAATTTTCAATGTAGAAGAAATACCTTTGCTAGAATTCTCAGCTTATTGTTAAAAACATCACATTTCTAGAGAATGCGGTGTTATAAAATAATAACATAATATTTAACTCGTACTTTATTGCGACGAAAGGAGATGTGAAATCTCGTCTGGTTTCACGTCTCGTTAGAAATGTTCAAACGTATGGTGCAACTTACGCAAGTGTGTGAAAAAGAATGGAATATGTGAGATAGTAATAAGTAGGTGAATGTAGAATTTTAGTCGACTTTAAAGCAATAACAAAAGCCCTTGCGCGTGCAAGTTACTTGTAGGTATACTTTTCTAAAAGCTACACGCGTTTGTATTATGGGCTTTATAATAAAAGCTGTCCGATGATAAATACTGACAATAGACTTTCCTAAAATTAGGTTAAACGTGATTTGTCACCGTAACAAAGACTCTACAGAATTATAAAATCATAAGAAAGTAATTCAATGGAATAACTTATATGAACTTAAAGGGTTGATTGATGACTATAATGATTATAATTCTGTAAATACTAGCCGAACGAATTAACATAACACCTGGCTCAAATGACGTTAGTGCAAACAATAAGAAATAACAGCAAGGGAACTCTAAAATTCTTCGAGTTATTCCATAAACGTCATTGGAGCCAAGTGTCATGTAAATTCGCCCGATGAAATACGTGTTACGGCCGCAATTTTTTTTTTCAACATAAATCTTGACAGTTACCGACAAATTGCAAAAAAACCTAAAAAAAAAACCAATTTCGCGGTCTACCCTGGCGCTGAAAAATATTTTCCTTAACTGCCATTTGCCACCAGTCTCACCATTCATAAACTAACTAAAACCCCGTTAACTAACCACGTGCAAACAGACCAGTATCATGTCAGTGTTTAGTCAGTCGGCGACTTGAGTCTGTCGTGTTTGCACACGGTATCCGTGACTGCCAGCCGCTCAGCCGTTCTCGACTACAAGCTGACACACAAACAAACATCTTCAGTGTGTACTGTGTACTTTAGCTTATTGGGTTAACAACACATCTGGGTCCCCGAGAGGCTGCGACATACTACAGGTGCACTGTGCACTTTGAGATTTAAGTTGAAACTTGCAGCCAGAGCTTATCGTATATTCGCTTTTAGACGGTGCTGCAAGTAAAGGTTCCCGTGTTAACTTAGAAAGGAACTTAGCAGTTATGTATTAGTTTATAGTTATTGTTTTTATATTATTTATGTATTGTTTTTATTTATGTATGTATTATTTATGTATTGTTCATGTATTGTTCTTATAACATCTTATTGTATTTTTTAACCTACGTTTACGAATAAATGTGATTTGATTTGTTTTTATGGGCCTTAGTAGCCTGAAATAAAGGACTGTATGTATTGTATTGTATTTTATGATAGTTGTAACAAAATCGGAATTTTATTGTTATTTTTACGTTTTACTAAGGTTCAATCTGCTTAGCCTTTTACCAACTATGTCTGTTTCCAGTCTAACTGGATGCCACTGAATACTAGAATTTTATAGGGATTGCCTATCTGACCTCCAAAACCCAGTTAATTGGTTACGATACCCCTTGGTAATAGTGGTTGTCACACTTTCGGACTTCTGACGACACGTAATGACTGTCAAAGATACACGAATGACAGCCGAGACACGGAAGGATCTTGGTGTCGAAACATGTTCATCCATCCACTGACCAATCGCGACATTCGCGACCAATCGCGCGACCAGCTTAGCTTGATCTGATGGATCTACTGGTGCGGCTGCTACCTACCCAACATTTTTACTTAAGAACATTCTATTGAGTACAAACACTGTCAATCACAATTTTCATAATTTTGAAAAATATTACTAATCCATTGCTTCATATTTCCGGAAAAATCCTTCGAAGGTGGTTGAACTGTCAAAATAAAAGCCAATCCTACTGTTACTGGCTTACGTAATTATTCCGTAGGTCTTTTTGATAGGGTCCACCCTTTATGGCAGAATTTTTTTCGTCATAATATTATTTTGCATAACAGCGGATGGCATAAACTTCATTTCGCAGAAAATCGTTTGGCATACACTCATTTATCATACATTCACAACGCATAATTTTATAAGGCAGAATCATCTTTAGGCATAAATTTTATTCCATAATAATTAAAAAGTAGAACCATCATATCGCAGAAAGTTCGTAGTCAGAATCGTCTCTTGGCATAATTTCATATCGATACTTATTAAAAGGCAGAACTATCATATCTCAGAAACTTTAAACTTAGAATCATCTTTTGGCATACATTTCATATTGAAGAAGAATGCAGCATGCAAACAAGCATGCAGCATGCAAGCAAGCATACAGCATGCAAGCAACCATGCATGCAGACAAGCCTGCAGCATGCAAACAAGCAAGCAGAATGCAAGCAAGCAAGCAGCATGCAAGCAAGCATACAGCATGCAAGCAACCAAGCATGCAGCATGCACACAAGCATGCAGCAAGCAAGCATGCAGCATGCAAGCAAGCTTACAGCATGCAGGCGAGCATGCAACATGCAGCATGCATGGTTTCTGTCACGGCTCCGGCGCTGCGGGGCTCCGGCGGTCCCACGCGAGCTCATCGTCACAGGTGGTTTTACGCTCACCACCGCAGCTTCGGCTTGCTGGCCGGCTTCGCCGGCCAGCCTCAGCTGCGGCGGCGCGCGTCAAAATCACCTGCTCCTCAGCTCGCGGGCCGCCTCGCCCCACAGTGGAACGAATGTATGGGAGCGGTTGGACGTAGACATGTCCGAAAAATAAGAGTAAAATTATGACAAACTAATGATGCCATCTTATTCGATTACTTAATGCCTTCATAAATTGTGGTGATGAATTTCTTCATAACTCCCATATTTCGGGAGTAATTTGAGAAAATGTGAAATTTTACTATGAAAATGAGTGTATCGAGCTCTCTCCCTCCTGATTCCGGGCTTGTTTCAAGTAGCGGTCTCTAATATCGTAATGCTATTACTAAGAGCTATATTTAATACTAGACACATAGTGCGCCAAATGTGCACTTTCTGGGATAAAAGGAAATGAAAATTTAAAAAAAAAAACGTTTTTTCCCCATTTGTATTTACTTTAAACCGCAGACAGACTTATTAAGAGGTCTATAAATATATTATATATATACAGAAATATATATTAACAAAAATATTCACAAGAACTGATGAGAGTATGACTTTTAAGTAAGTTGATAATAAATTACCTAGTTTCATTAAAAGTACAATAAATAATTAAGATGTAAGCTCTAATTTACTAAGTTACACATTTTAAAACAATAACATCATTTAATTATCTTCGTCATCATCATCATCATCAATTAATTCAAATTCAGAATCGATGTCCTCTAAATCATTTATGTTAACAAATTCGATATCACTTTTCTCAGAATCCTTAAGCTCATAAAATTCCTTAAAAGAAGATTTTTTTACAAACTTATTTCCTTTTGGACGGATACTTGTAACAAGTGGATCAGAAGACAGTAAAAGATTGTGCATAATATCTTCATTGCATGAGATACTGCTATGCTTTCGAGAATGCCCCTCTCTATATTTTCTAAAATCTTTATTTCTAGCCTCAGATGCCTCTTCGGATAGAAAACCAATGGGCACAATTGACATGTTCTGAATTATGTCTGGCCCATGCATTAAAATTTTATGAAGTGAAGAAGGCATATAATACCATGGGTATAACTCCACGTAAAGCTTAGCAGTATCAAAGCAGAACTCTCGGAATTTAGTTACGTTGATCTTCTCTCCTGATGAAATACACTGCAAGATCACACAGATTTTTCTTAAAAGCATAGCATCTATTCCGGTCAGTTCAGCAGATTTAGTGTAGTTTTCAAAAAATCTCCTTGCCGAGTTGCCATTGTTGGTGGATCCACTGCCTTGTTTCACAACATCGAGAAGTAAGCCCGTTTCTCTTCTTACAGCCTCTTGAACTCTTTTCTTCCTGTCATCAACTTGCCTTTTTGCTATATCACCCCTTACTTGCCATGATTTTATGTCTAATTTGTAGGAAATGTGTAATAAGCATTCCATTGAGCGAATCCAAGCGTGAAGGGTGCTTAAGCTATATTTATACATGTCCTCGTTTGCGTGTTTATCTTTGATTAACTCTAAATTATTCATTTCTTTAGGACAAGCCTTGCATATGTCACACACTGAAGCTGCTGTATTGGATATAATGGAATGAATTTTACCATCAATCATTGTCAACAGCAGTTGGTGTTTGACACTAATTCCATCAGTGATGGTGGATGGAGTTAAGGCTTCAATCTCTGCTTCGATTTCAGCCATCTCTCTCTGCACATTTTCTTTGGTTTCCTTTATAAACTTAAACAATATTGGCCGGCAAAATGAAGTGGAAGATGGTCGCTCGTTTTCCCAAATTGTTACACCTTTTGAGACGAGCCGCAGTGGTACAAGACTAATCATAAAATTACTAGCAAGATCGATTTGCTCATCTTCACTCGTCCTTTGATGATAAATGCTTTGGCTAGATGATCCGTCAAAACCCCATTTGCTGGTCAATACGAGCTGTTGATTGGGATCAACAGGGGTTTCTAACGACCTAATAAGTCTTCTTGAGGTTAAATCCATCAAGGCTTGTAATTTGATTTTTGCAGAGCTCTCTGTAACTGTGAGATCTTCTTTGGCCGGATAGCACTTAATTTTTTCTTTAACCAACATGTAGTAACTCGGGTATTGAAGAGCTCCTTCTTGAGTGTTGAAATCCCGAAGAGTGTTATAGCGCCATTTCGATAAGTTCATCGATACATAAAGAGCCAATGCCTTCAAAGGGGATATTTCCCGTACCTGAATTGATTTACCTTCAATGAAGGCTTTGATTTTTGAGGCCTCTTCTGGATTCTCCGTCAAGTATTTCATAACATAAGCTGTATCGCTTTGTCCTGCCTTTTTAAGCGCCCTTTCGGCCGAAAACATAATTTCAGCGCTGCTACTGCTGCATGAAAGACTATCTTCAGTGCGTCTTCTTTTTTGCCGGTTACTAAGGTCCTCAAAAGATTTACGAGGACTAGGATGTGTACAAGTTGAAGCATCAGATTTAGCAGGAGAAATTATGGGCTCGATGACGTCACTTATATTTTCTGTAGAAGGTTCCATATTTTCATTCTGTAATTCCGGCCATTGAATTGCAGCCTGTAGCCAAATCTCATGTTTCTTCCGAAACTTATCTGTGCTTCTTCCAGACTGTGTCCATTTTGCATAAATGCGGTAGCAAAATCGACGACACCAGTCTTTTAAACTTGTTTCAGCACTTTCACATAACTGAACACAACTGTTATCTTTTAAAACACTGAACAAATAGTTAACGTCGCGTAAATCTTTATGTGCGCGTGCGCATAAAGCAACGTGAATATCAAGATTTGTATTAAAATTTGGAAAATACATTGCGAGATTAGCTTGGATACAACGAGGTGTAAATCAACACTGATTTTAAAGTTACTAATAGTGACCTATTTATATAAAATCCAGGTATCCCAGGTATCCTTTGTTAAATATTGCAAGGTAATTAGTTATTGTGATAATTAGTAAATGATGCATGCTAAATTAGTGTATTAAGAGCCATTTAGTAATTAAATAATAGCAATGTTCTTATCAGTAATCATTAGTGCATCAGTTTTATATGTAAACCTTAAGTCCCTAATTATATATCCTAATTAGCTTATATCTTCTCTAATTGGCTGCTCAGAAATGTTATTGTAATAAGGTAAACCTTTAGAAAAACGGTTTTAATCAACAAAATAAACAAAAAATAAAAAAATTGTGTTATAAAATAAACATCACTCTTTATCCCAGAAAGTGCACATTTGGCGCACTATGTGTCTTAGTATTAAATATAGCTCTTAGTATTAGCATTATGATATTAGAGACCGCTACTTGAAACAAGCCCGGAATCAGGAGGGAGAGAGCTCGATACACTCATTTTCATAGTAAAATTTCACATTTTCTCAAATTACTCCCGAAATATGGGAGTTATGAAGAAATTCATCACCACAAGTTATGAAGGCATTAAGTAATCGAATAAGATGGCATCATTAGTTTGGCATAATTTTACTCTTTTTTTTCGGACATGTCTACGTCCAACCGCTCCCATACATTCGTTCCACTGTGCGCCCCTCCGCGCCTACGCGGGTTTAAATTACACTCTAGGGGTAGGGCAGACAAGACTACGTGGAGTCGGTTCTGCAGCGATTCGTTTCTGTCAATAATTTTTGTAGCACAACATATACTGACTTTTTGAGACACTATTTCATTTTATTTAAGGTAAAAATCCAATTTAATAGAAATGAAAATATGCCTAACAAAATTATTCTAAATGAAATTCTGCCATCTTCATAGTATGCCAAGTGAAATTATGCCAAATAATCATTGCTCTATATAAATGTTATGCTAAACGAAATTATGCAGAGTTTTAAGTCTGCCAAAGGTAATTATGCGAAATAAAATTCTGCCATCTTAAAGTATGCCAGCGTAAAGTCGGACATATAAACATTCGGCCAAACAATGATTATGCTAAAAAAAAAATATGCCTTACAAATACTCGTTTAAATAAGATTATGCCAAGTGTGTTATGCCAAATAAAATTCGGAGCATCAAGTTTCTGCCAGATAGAGGGAACCCTTTTTGATATCGTAGACCAAAGATTAGTTCGTAAAAGGTGTCATCATCATCATCATTTCAGCCGTAAGACGTCCTCTGCTGGACTTAGGCCTCCCCCAATTTGGGGGGCTTTGCCATAATCGCCATGCTTGGCAGGCGGGTTGGCGATCGCAGTATGGTGGTTAAATGCATAGAGAACGCTGCTGCCCATTCTCTAGTAAAAGGTGTGGTAGAGATCATTCTATTTCGGAGCACGTTTAACAATTGATCATTGCACGAATGTGAAAACGTCGGATTTTATTAGCTTAGAAGAGTAAGTAGCTTTATCCATTTTCTCCAAAAATAAGATAGATACCTTTGTACGGTATCTGACCCAACTGTTCCGTCGGCAACTTTTTATAGACAACCTATCATTTTCCTCACGGGACGGACGACAGACGTGTGACGACTCGGCGGAAGATGGCGGGTCCAGCCTGAACAGCTTGTCAAGGAAACGTCCACATTATTCATCAACACGGACATTTATAGCGAGAACCTCTTGAAAACCTTCGGACTGTGTGTTTACCAACAGACGCCATACTCTCGCGTATGTTGGCGGACATTTTATGAATATTCACAACGCGAAAGTGTGACTAAACAAGAAAGCGTCACATTTTGACATAAATTCTTGAAGAACGCCATGATATGTGTGAGTTTAGATATGTTTAAATAGTAATTGAGAGTGTTAAAGTGTTTACTGCAATCGTTTATGCATATTTGCTGCGAAGATGACGACTTAAACTGTTGTTAATTTGTTACTCGATGACTGTCAGTGTCAGCATTCAGTAAATTATTCACTTTATGCATTTTCTCTGGGCATTTTTTAATTTAACGATTGTCAGTGTTTCTGTTTTGTATTAAGACAAGTAGATTTTGGTTTTATTTATGAGTTGGGATGCAGTGAGCTAGTTAACAAAATACGTTCCTTCATATTTTCGGGACGTTACTTATATTTTGCAGTATTTCGATTTATTCCACCCGATTTCTTCATACTTTGATATTATAATTATGATGTTTTCTTCTTTAAGTATTAGATACAAAGGCTCTGTAACTGTTAATCCTGATACCGTTTGATAGTCTAAGAAACAGCAGGAAGACATATTTCCATAGAAGCCAGGGCCGCTCCTTACAAATGCATCGATTAACTTCTTCCCCATTCAAACGAGTGAGGCGCGCAATAAATTGTAAGTATTTATTACCTAACTTATACATTATTTATCTACTTACTAAATCATAAGTTTTCCAAGTGAAACTGTATCGGGAATGTACTGCAGGTCCGTGTTTGGTCTAAGTCAACATGTTCTCTTACTTAGGTATTACTATTTGTAGGGCTTAGGAAAGATACTGTGGTACTAATGAGTTTGTTATTCTATTATTGGGATATTTTTTTTTGGAATGACGTTTCGCAGTTCTATCTATGAGGTAGTCGGCTGCATAACCGGATTTGCCCGTGGCTACCTTAATAAGAGTCTTTTACTAGAGCGACTACTCGCTAAGGGGGGTGCCCTTAGCGAGTAGTCGCTCCTGTCGGGTACGGACCTCGGCTTAGAGCTCGCTGGCAGCAAGGGATGGACTGGATTGGAATGATATTGCTGGGACACTAGGTAACAAGATAAATGAATATAGTCTCATTCTTTTGCTAGCCTTAAATGACATGAAAATCAATTCCATGTTTATTTATGACTAGCTTCTGCCCGCGACTTCGTCCGCGCCAAATTTTTACTCCCGTGACCCTTCCCGTCGCATCGCATTGCCTGCCAGTTGACGTCCATTTTTCATTGCTGCTCCGCTCCTTTTGGTCGTAGCGTGATGTTATACAGCTTATATCCTTCCTCAATAAATAGGCTACTCAACCCAAAAATATTTTTTCTACTGGGATCAGTAGTTCCTGAGATTAGCGCATTCAACCAAACAGAAAAACTCTTCAGCTTTATAATATTAGTATAGATTTCCACGGTTCTTTTAGAGTTAACATGAAGAATTTTCGCAAAATATTATCTTGTTCTAAGCTTTAACTTCAATAATTTGTAATTATTACATTACTGGATATGGAGATTCTTACATGCAGGTACTTCGTTAAAGTTGCGTTTCGATAAAAAAATAAAGAAATATTGTTATCAATGATATTTTTTCTGCTTATTATTCCGCATCATAACGATAAAATTAGGGAAAGGGCTTGCGGCGTTTCCCGGAAAATAATAGGCTACTTATTCTCATCCCGAGGGGGTAGTTCACGTCAAGATGAGCGACGGTGCGCTCCCGATGCGGAAATAATAACGGATTGCGAGCTCCCATCCGATTCCGACCTTTCTAATAGGTAATAGCGATGTCAGACCAATTATGGAGGTTTAGCAGCAGTAACATTATGGATTAAGAAAATGCTGCAATATTTGCCTACCGTAGCATGACCCCAGTGAGCTTAATATTTCACTAATGCGTGATAACACAGATTTTTCTTCTTTTTGCTATGTCTAACAGGGTCCGTAATTGTAAATTAGCGTTCACCATCATCAATTCAGCCAACATACGTTCACTGCTGGACATAGGCCTCCCGACTGCGACTGGTTCTGTGCTTCTCACATCCAGCGGATTTCCGCGGCCTTCATCAGGTGGCAGACACCTCACGTTAGATTTATGCCATGGTAACTCTTTTAAAAATTAGGGAATGTTAATAAAGCTATGAATATATTTCCTTTGATCTTCCAATGGCTCTACAATCAATTCTTCACTAAAAGAATCTCTAAAGTAGTCTTTTGAGATCTAATAAGACGGCTGAATTTTCGGTCTGTAAATGTCTTACTTTATATCATCCAAAACATCCTGTTACAATTTCTAATCTCGACTTTGATGTAACACGTCTATGATACAGAAACAGATCTAAATCCGGGGAAAGTAGACCAGTGAGTTACGTGTTGGTTACAAACTGGTGTTATTGCCCAAATATGTCTCACAGACAAAGCACCTCATTTGGCGCAAGGTTGCGACAGATTCGCGAGAGATTGCATTTGTACTGGAGGAATCCTTTTGAAGGTTATTTCACAATTGCTGTGTCACGGCTTTACAAGCTCGTAATGTTTTATGGTTTTTTTAAGATAGGAAGGATGTGTTCTAACTTCAAGGCTGAAGTTACTAAAGCTCAGAAGGACCAAATTTTAGAAATTATGATTTTGCTGTGAAATATGTATGCTGATACAATGTTTCCAGCACCCTAGAGGTTACTAGTTTTAATTAAACACTTATGTATCTCATTATAAGCAAACTGTTATTTTTAGTTCTTATGAGAAACTAGCTTTTGCCAGCGGCTTCGCCCGCGTGGAGGTCGGAAATTATCCCGCGGGAACATACTACCGGGATAAAAAGTAGCCTATGTCCTTTCTCAGACTCTAAACTATCTGTGTACCAATTTTCATTTAAATCGGTTTAGTAGTTTTAGCAGGAAAGCGAGACAGACAGACAGACAGACAGAGTTACTTTCGCATTTATAATATTAGTGTGGAAGTGTGGATAAAGTTCTTTAAACCCAAACATTGTTTCTGCCGTGGAAAGCGTATAGATGCAATGACTTATGGGACAATAAACCTTAGATGAATTAAAACGTGAGTTCATAACAATAAACTCACGTATAAATGAATGTAAGGTTATAAAACTTATAAAGGATGTAAGTACAATTATACATTTTATCATTGCAGTTAAATGGGATCGTTGGCTATTCATTTTATATGCTTTACAAGAAATAGCATTCATTTTACAGCATAGCTTAGAAAATTAACCTCTTATCTGAAATCTGGGAATAAAACGGTTGGTTATCTTTACATTTAACTGATCATTAGACGTCTCTAACTAAAGGTTACCGCCTGCAAGTAAGCGGTAATTGCTTAACTGATATTTGTCTGTTAACTGTGACATTTGATATGTTCCGGGTGCGAAAGTTTTCTTATTACTATTGGAGTTAAATGCATAGATAGCTGTTTGTGGGTGTGGTATCAAGTAACTAACTGACTGGGTACCGCTACTAACATTACAAACAGATAGACAGACTAATCATTCTGCTGCGGTAAGACATACAATTCTGAGTGATGAACAAGTCACAATTCCACGTTGACCACGAGACCCATGTTGTCTTTGGCATCTTCTCCATGAAGACCAAAGAAACGATGGATGGATGTCTGGCTGATGATATGGTTAGAAACGGGGTGACTACCGAGATGACGACTAATAACAAGTAACATATTTAAGAATAAAAACTTTTTAACAAAAAACTGAAAAGCAAAAATAATAAAACTTAAAATTACACTGCGTGACAAAAAAAAAATTTTTTCAATAACATTGATTTAAATAGCTGATTTCTGTCAATTTGGGCCTGCTAAACACGAATATATGAATGAATTTCTTGTAACACGTACCATTTCAAAGTTATGATAAATTTTACTTACATAAATGAAATAAGACAGTGTAAAAGTTTCAAATCAAATATAAACATGTTTAGTCACCTGTATTTTGATTTTAAATACAAAAATAGTAGTACTATATACTTGATAATCGAATAAGTAATGCAATTAACGTAATATATTTATGTTAGAGAAATTGTGTCACATAGTGTTATCAACAAAACTGCCTCATGATGTAGACATCATGAGGCAGTTTATCTAACACGTCATATTTCTTAGTTATGGTATCTTGATTATTTTCATGTACCCTCAATAATAATACGATTATAGGTTTGAGCGACCAGTAGGAAGGAAACGCAATTTGGTAGTTTTACTTGGATTTTATTGTTAGTGTTGTAGTCGTGGTGACACCGAAGCAAAGAGGCGCTTACCTTAACAACGATACAAAGAAGTTAATACACAATTTTATTAATTGTAAATCTCAACTTTTGGTGTTTCTCATAACACTTTAAGTGTTTGATGTTTCTAATATAATTTTGTTTAAAAAATTCCTCATTTTTTTTTAATAGCTATGGAGAAAAGTTTGTGTCGTAAATTTATAAACCATCCAGATAAATTTTGTTATGTTTGTGGGAAATATATTATTAAATCTCAAGGAAGAGTTCCAACTAACAAGGTGTATAATAGTACTATTATTTTTGTATTTAAATTGAAAATACAGGTGACTAAACATGTTTATATTTGATTTGAAACTTTTAAACTGTTTTATTTCATTTATGGAAGTAAAATTTATCATAACTTTGAAATGGTACGTGTTACAAGAAATTAATTCATATATTCGTGTTCAGCAGGCCCAAATTGACAGAAATCAGCTATTTAAATCAATGTTATTGAAAAAATATTTTTTTTGTCACGCAGTGTTATTAGTCGGCGCTTTGAGTGATCTTTGTTCATTGATTTTTCAGCGCCGACTCAAAATTTTAAGGGTTATTATTTTTTGCTTTTCAGTTTTTTCGGCGGTTAAATTTTTTGTTAAAAAGTTTTTATTTTATACTTTTTTGTGGCTTGAATGTACTAATAATACTTGGCAAGGTATACCCCATCCAATGAAAAAAGAATTATCAAAATCGGACTCTACACGACAACTGTAACTGAAACTCCGTATAAAGTTATGCGTGGTTATATATTACAATCAGTGAGTGAACAATCAATCAAGTTTTCCGACCCTTAGGGTGCGATTTTGTTTTCCAAATTTATATGGGACCACCTTGGGAGTATACCCTTTTCAATAAAAAATGAATTATCACAATCGGACTACCATGTACAAAGTTATGCGTGGTCATACGTAAAAAAAAAGTATACGCGTCGAATTGATAACTGCCTCCTTTTTTTTTCGTCGGTTAAAAAGACATTTTGCGCCAACCTTGATAAATAAGGGATAAGGGCAGGAGAACACAGAATGATTATGTTATCTGCTCCTCCATCCCTCTATCATCAGATATGACAGAGGACCTAACAATTATTGTATGTCAAACGGTAACCGGTGGTGATGAAATCATGCCAAAGTTTCATGAATAATAAAAAAGTCGTATATTTTTATTGTACATAATCATACTAGAATGTCATTATTACATTTCTATGTAACAGAAAGATAGAAGCACACCTACAATGTAGCAGCTGTTAATTTAATTATCTCGCACATCTCGCGTTGTTCCCTCGTATATGTGCAACTTATCGACTATCGCTAAGTAATTCAAGGTTTATCGCTTCTTACTCATCCTCAAAAGGAGAACTAGAACCATTAGACCTTTGAATGTAACTCGTATCTATGTCTTAATAATATACGCAGATAATACCATACTTTGTACATTAGAAAACCTTATAGTTTTGCACATAAGGAGGTTTTGTACAACAAGTTTTGGGATATCTATAGAAGGTTAAATGAAACTGCGTTCTTGACAGTATTAGTTATAATTATGTCTAGTCCAGTATTTGTTGTCATTGGGTATTATATCAGGTGCGTAGTACTGGCAACCGGCGGCGTGTATGGCCAGATGTATGAACATAAATGAGGCAAAAGGAGTATGTCACGATCGTAGCAGGGGAGGTCTGTAGGTTCTGCCCACCATGGGAAAAAGCGCGAGTTTATGTAGTACGTATGTAAGGATATTTACGGCACATGCGTTATATTCGGTAAGGTATCCCTCGAAATACACTGCACGAATTAAACTGCAGCTCACTAGAGGCCAGCACTAGTAACAACAAAACGAATTTTATATACGAAATGGCACAAAATTGCGCAGGTTGTACTCAAGATCTAAACGAATTGCATCTCACTTGTACATTATGCAATAATAAATACGATCTAGAGTGTGCGAACATCTCCGTAAACCATTTTAATAAGACAATGACACCAGACCATAAAAAATTTTGGAAATGTCAAGATTGTCGATGCAAAATGCCCAAAATGGGAAATACAGATACACCTATACGATCACAGACATCCACGCTAAGCCAACGAGCAACTACCCCTAGCGAAGTAAATAACGTAACACTTCGGAGGAAAACCTATCCTGACAAAGATTCAACACATTTTGAGAATATGAGTTTATTAGGCGATACGATCAGCTCAGAAGAAGGAACCACCTCAAACATCAACACACACACTGAACTGTCGCTACAAAACCTAAGCGAAATCATTATGATGCGTTTGAAAGAAAATAACGCATCAATAATAACCGAATTACGAAACACCATACAAATTGAAATTAATAAAGCAATTACAAAACTTGCAGAAGATTTTGAACAAAAAACCAGTAACTTATCAAAACAAAACGAACTAAGAATACAGGATATTGAAGAAATTAACACCAAGATAGAAAACTTACTTATGGAAAACGAAAAACTAAAACAAGAAATATCTGAAATAAAATCTAAATCTAAATCCCCCGTAATCCAATGTACAGAAACTAATTCCAAGAAGATAGTCATCTACGGCCTCACCGAGTACTATAGAGAGCCTGAAGCTGACCTGCATAACCGAATCATTGAAGCGTTTCGAGATATTTTGCATGTGGACCTGATGGGCTACGTCGAGAATATGTACAGACTAGGCAGAAATAACACTGTTACCCGACCACTAGTGATAGAATTAATTAGTAAAAGAATGGCTACATACATCAAAAATAATAGCCACTGTTTCCAGGGAACACAATTGTCCGTATCTCAATTTTTGGACGAAAATTCACGCAAGGAAAGACAGCAAATGCGAGAGGAAATGATAAAAGCGAGAAAGAAAGGCTTATACGCGGTAATAAGAAATAATCAGCTATACGTAGAAGGGAAACTTACCACTTTAAGAGAAGAAACACACAAAAATCAATCAATTAATTCGAAAACTTCCCGCGACACCTGCCAACAACCTTCAACAGACAGAAATGAGTACATTGACAATAGTTCCTTTCGAAAACCCAGACCAACTATTTAAAATTCTGTTTCAAAATATACAAAGTCTCTATAATAAACAAGACATACTGGAAACCTTCATCGTAGACAACCCGATTTATAATGCTATATGTATATCAGAGTCTTGGTTGTCTAGAGATAAACTAAGCATGATTCAATTAAGTGGATATATAATAGCAGCATCTTACTGCCGCAACACGCGAGGGGGAGGCGGCGTCTGCATCCTCCTACAAAATAATGTCGACTTTGAAGAAAGAAATGATATAACTAATTTTTCCATAGAATATGTTTTAGAAGTATGTGCAATTGAGTTACCCAAAGAAAACATATTATTAGTAACGATGTATTGGAACAGAAGAGAGGAAGAAGTATTTATTAATCGGTTAAGATGCATAATTAATTATATAAACAATAAGTATTCTAAATATAATATAATCATAGGTGGAGACTTCAACATAAATATCTTAGAGAGAAATGCGAAAACTAGTCAATTCCTAGACCTAATGTTAGAATACAAACTTACACAACACATAAAAACAGCCACGCGAATTACACAAACTACATCGACATGTCTAGATTTAATATTTACAAACACTAACACAAATAAAATATACACAGCAGTAGAAGAACTAGGTTTTTCAGACCACAGCGGAACAATTATACACATACCTATACCATCACCACATTTAGCTACACACACAACCTGGTATGTTAAAAAAAGATTATTTAACAACACGAATATTTTAAAGTTTAAGTCTAAATTAAATGAACACGATTGGATAAAAATTCTACCTAAAAATCAAAATTTAAATGATAATTACAAAGCATTTCATGATACATTAATAAATGTCCTTAACATTTGTATACCAATATGTAAAGTCAAACTAAAAACTAATTTAAAAAAATACTGGTTAACGACGGGCATCAAGATCTCATGTAAAAACAAAAGATTGCTGAAAATACTCACACTTAAAACAAAAAATCCTATTATTACAAATTATTATAAAAATTATGAAAAAATATTAAAAAATCTAGTCACTACATCAAAAAAACTACAATATGTAAATAAAATGAAAAAATCTAACAATAAGGTTAAAACCATGTGGAGAATCATAAACGAGAGGACAAACAAGAAACATAAAAATGAGCATAATAATATTAAATTACAAATAGATAACGACCTTATATCCGAACCTAAACAAATTGCCAATATTTTTAATAATTTCTTTGCGTCTATCGGCGAAAACAGCGCTAATACATCTAGAAGCAAACTGAGGAGCACTTCTGTACTAAATCCTACAGAGAACTCGATGTTTCTTGGCCCAATAGACGCTTGGGAAGTTAACAAAATAATTAAAAACCTAAAAAACAAAAGTAGTCACGGGTTTGATGAAATACCACCTATGCTCTTAAGACAATGCGCAGATGAACTTACCTTGCCGTTTTACCTGCTACTGAACCAGTCATTTGAAGAAGGTGTCTTCCCTGACTTATTAAAAAAATCTGTAATACAACCAATCCACAAAAAAAATACGAAAACCGATCCAAACAACTATCGTCCAATAGCTCTGTTACCATCTGCCTCAAAAATCTTTGAAAAAGCCATGTGTGACCGCATCTATACGTTTTGCGAAAAATACAGTATATTTGATGAGTGCCAGAACGGCTTTCGAAAAAACCGTTCCACCACCTTGGCAGTCTATAAGTATATCCAAGAAGCCCTTAATATTATTAATAATAAAAAATACGCAATAGGAATACTACTAGACATGACGAAAGCCTACGACAAAGTGCAATTTGATATACTGCTAAATAAATTATACGGAATAGGTATACGCGGAAAGGCTCACGAATGGCTGACATCTTATTTAAAAAACAGAGAACAATTAGTTGAAATCGAGTATTATAACCATCAAAATAACGAAATCGAAAAGATCAGATCGCATAGTAAAGCCATAAATGCCTCAATTCCTCAAGGAAGTGTCATAGGGTGCCTCTTATTTTTAATTTATATTAATGACCTACCTAAGACCATAGAAGGACCATGTATCTTATTCGCGGACGATATATCCATATTAATATCGTGCCAAAACAATGAAAACATCGATGAAACTCTCAATTCCATACTCACAAAAACATGCAACTGGATGAATGAACATAACCTCGAGATAAACTATTCCAAAACCAAATTAATTACTTTCTACCCGTATCAAAAAGCACCTTTAAATTTAGATTTTATTTTTAATGACTCAAAATTAGAAACCGTTAACGAATTTACCCTACTCGGACTAGTTATAGATACACATATAAACTGGAAATCACACATACAAAAAACTCACTCAAAAATTTCTAAATTCTCTTACGCCCTTCGTGAAATAAAAAAGACCACCAATTTACAAACAGCTCTCACCACGTATTATGCCTATGCTTATGCATGGCTTAGCTATGGCGTCACCCTTTGGGGAAACAGCACAGACGCACAATCACTTTTCACACTGCAAAAGAAGTTAATAAGAATACTGGTAAACATTGAGCAAACAGATAGTTGTAAACCTTTCTTTCAAAAATATAATATTTTAACCCTTCCCTGTATATACATTTTAGAAACTTGTAAATTTGTCCGGAAGCATCCAGAACTGTATTCAAAACGCGAAGACATACAGACACGCTATCTACTCAGACACCCATCTAGGCTTAACTTACCAAGTTCTCGATTAAAAATGCACTCTAACAGTCCCTACGTAATGTCTATTAAATTATATAATAAACTACCTGCAGCAATAAAAAAAGAAGAGAAAATAAACATATTCCTAAAAAACCTCAGACTATTTTTGATAAAGAAAAGCTACTACTCAATAAACGAATACCTGAGTGATAAACTTATAAAGTCATAACTTAGGTACTCGACTTTAAACTACATATATTTAAATCATAAGCATCATTCTATTATTTTTATTATTATTACATATCTCAATCATATTTTGTATCTTGTATTTAATATTATGTTTATCAGAATTTTAATACCGTAATCATTATTTATCTTTGATCATTATTTTTATATTATTATAGAAGTTGTCATAGTAAGGCTACATAATTAACAAATGCTTCCTCTCTCCTAACTCACTTATTTTGCTGTGCCCGACAGGGTCCATATGATCTAATTATAAGTTTACCGCCTAAGAACACATGTGGAATGCAATAAAAGTATTGAGTATTGAGTATTGAGTACACATTTTTAAGGGGGATTAAACTTCATTTAATCCCATTGAGTGAGAATTTCATGAAAAAAAAAATTGCTTTATATACAGCCCGACACTGATCCACAATAGCAAAAAATGTAAGAAAAATTGAATTTCGCGTGTGGCCCTGGTGCTTTCCTCTTAAGTTTAGAGTTTTTTTTTAAATTTAGAATATTAAACTTAGTCGATTCTAAAAATGTAGCCACCTGCCACAATAATCTATTGACTGAGATGGCATGATTTTCTTCTTGTGCAGTTCATAATTAATACTTATCCTTTTTTTGCTGGGTGGGAAATCATTAAATGACTCTGGCTCGACCCAAACCGGGAGAAGTAATTTGATGATTTGACCTAGAGCAGGAGGACGTGTCAGACTTTTACTGACTAAAAACCAACCGTGTTCCTTCAGTTGCCTGTGCCAGGACCACGGTAACTCTTTCAAAAAAATCCCCAATCCTGGCAGGATAATTCATATCCCTGTGTCTACAAAATAAATAATTTCCTTCAACTCCACATCCATAGAACTAATTAACAATATCAGTTAACTCTAGGAACATTTTTTACGCTATCAACTTCGTGGCAGTAACCATTTGATATCGGACTGTCAATGCAAATGTGCCATTAGCTGTTAAGAGTCCCACATATCCTTTACTTTATGTTTTAGTGCTGCAGAACCTGATAATATTGTAGTACAAGGCATGAGGTTGTAGCGACCACACGTTTTATGGGAATAAGTTAAGTTCGTGGTCCTGAAATAGCTAAAAAAATTGTCTGTTTCTTCCGGCACATCTCCGAAATGGCTAGACTGATGTTGACGGGATTTTAATTGACAAATGACGTTAAAATTCCGAGTAACATAGACTGGCGTAGCTGCGGACACAGCTATATAGGTATTTTCTAAGTTTAGTCATTGTTTTCATACCTTCAGTTCATCTATAAGAAGCACTTTATTGGTATAGTTCTCTAAGAGACCTCTTTTTTAAATGTTATATTTTTTTTTTTTGATATAGCTATTTCTGATATAAAATAGTTAAACAGAGGTATTATAGAGTCCCTCACTATATTCTGCAAGCGGGTTGGTGACTATTGAAAATGATACATTTCCTTGACGCGTTATGTAAACTCTTTGTCTAGTTAAAATGGTTTATTAATACCTGGCAACATTGTAGAGAAAACTTATCATTATTTTGCAATAAGAGTGACAAATATTGAGCCATGAGTCAGCGCAGACGCAGGGTATCTATTAATAGGTGTCCTTTCCTGATAGCTTCAGCTCACATCACACATGTACGTACTACGTAGGTATAGGTACAGTTGTAGGGTAGATACGCCTCACGTGCGCGTGAGCCGCTGTTTATGATCCAGGGCGCGATACAAATCTAGACATTATGTCTCGCAGTTACATTAACTGACGTTTTGAATTCTTAGGTAAATGTGTGTAATTTATCTTGGCTGATAGCTGCAGGTCTCGTTTATGGCATCTAGCAACATTTTTAACCGACTTCAAAAAAGGAGGAGGTTATCAATTCGACTGTATTTTTTTGTATCTTATGTAAAAAGTTTTTTTGTATCTTATATTGAATCTCCATTTAAAAATAATAATAATCAATCTAGTCTCTCTATTTATTTTATTTACATTAAAATGTTTGTGTAGAATATTAAACACAAATAACTATTTAAGTATACTTCTTTCCGGATGACAGGGATGCGGGCAAGTACTTAGGAGTGGCCTTTTGTTTATGTATTTATTTGCATCTTTAGTAATTTACTTTAGTACATATCACATTAAAATACTGATGGTGTTTTACCAAATAAAGGCGGGAAACCACAACATTTAGCATTGAATAATTTAATTTAATTCGGCTGCATTGATCAATCCTTGCAGACTTGGCCATATATCCTCATTACACGATGACCTGACTACAAAGCATCTAAATAGTTAAAACTTCAACCAGTTCTCTAGTTCTTGTGACACAAAAAGCTAACGAAACCTGTTCTCAAAAACAAAAGTAAAAGTCCCCCACAAGAATCCTTCCCACAGGAAAAACACATGTAACCATTCACAGGCGTGTTATTTAACAGCGGACCAGCCATAAAGTGGTGTACTTCCCACGCGAGGGATTGCCATCGCAGCGGCGCGCGCGCAGCCATCTGACACTCGCGAGGATTGCGAATATTCTGCACAACCAAGTGTATGGGCTATGTCTGTGAGGGGGCTCAGTTACGATACATATAGAGTAGGTATATGAATAAATATGGTAGCATCTAGTGGGACAGCTAGTCTTCTAGTAAAAGATTTATATAGACGAGCTTGTAGCTTAGTAGGTAATAACAGCTTCACGGCTCGATCGATCAGTCTGAAATGGTCCCACAGCTTGGACACAGGCTTCCACTTTGAGAGAGGACCGAAATTTACCACGCGTGCCCAGTGTGGGTTGGAAAATGTCAAATGTAATCGAATTTTTGGTTTGGACATGCCGGTTTCCTCACGATGTTTTCATTCAAGTTTTTGAATTGACGCTTATGTAGAAGCTTTCCTTCTAATCTGATTGAGAGTCGCACAGACAGCATGGCACAAAAAGGGAGAAGCGAGAACGACTGCTGAGTATGTTCAATACTAATGGACTATTAGACCTTATTATTGAGTAAACTCCGCAGTGGGTAGAACAAGGCTGCAAGCGATGATGATGAGCCGCTTTTCAGGAAGTCGTAGCGGAGTGACGTCATAGCCTGCTTGAAAATCAGTGCGGATTTGTGGTTACTGACTGTTTCCACACAATAATCCATGACCATCACTACGCCCGTTACTGTGTTATATTACTGAGGCAAACAAGTTTTTTGACATAACCAGACGTAACTTAATTTAGTTTTTTTAATAGAACCAATCATATATCGATAAATGATCTGTCAAGTAATTGAAAACTGTTGTTTTGTTTATACATAAGGAGAAAAGGTTAATTGACTCAACGCCATCAAATGACTATTCAATTCCGAATGTTTCATGATTACGCAACGGGCGGCGCCGGCGCCATGACACGGGGAAACCCACTGTTTTCTCTCTATACATCATGAATGTGACATGTTGTATTAAACAGCTCCTTCACGTACTATCACGTAAGTTATTCACACTTTGTCTAACTAAATTTATTGTTTCTTGTTACAGGTAATTAAAATTCTGTATTGGCGTGCGGTGAGAATGTTAAAACATTTGTTTTGTGCTGCTCTCAGGCGGAGATCAAATTAACAGCTTAATATAAGCTGTTTACGACTCATTAAAATGGTGTTTGTGTTAATGTTACATGTATTATTCTAATAGATTTACAATGAGCTCGAAATAGGAATGACCTTTCGACATAATGATATTGTGTCGTCTAGGTCGCAAGCTAATTTCAGTTAAGTCACGATAGAATAGAATAATATTTATTTGCTAAAAAACATGGTATAAAAGATGATAAAAAAATAACAAGAGCATACATGTTTTCGCTTAACAGTTATTAAAGTACTTTACACAAGCTTATTTAACATTTATAATCTAAAAATATACCTATAAGTTACATTGTGCATGTTATCTGCTGATTTATCCGGGTGAAGTCTGTTCCATTACAGCATAATCATAACCTATAATGATGACACTGATGGGTCCCCGGTCACAGCCCTACTCTCTTTGAAATGGTCTGTCGTAATATTCACCACGCAGGCGCAATTTGGGTTGGTAGATGGTCACCCCTCTTCGAATTTTGGTTCCAAGACATTTGGAACCAAAATTCTTGCAAACCGGCAAGATGGCTCAAGATGTTTTTCTTCACAGTTTTGAGCGTAGTGGTGATGCAATTATTTACACAAACCGCCTGTCTGGGTTTGAACTTACGACCTACAACTAACGTAAGTCGCGGCCGTCACCACAGGGCCACTGCTCTCCAGTTCCGTTATACTTATAATCTAATTATAAAAGCACATGATGAAAGTGATAGAGTTTGTTGAAAATGCTTATATTTGAAAATCCAGGCACAAATCGAAAAATACTAGCGTTTTCCAAAAATGAGAAAGATGACCTGACCGTCATTCTACACTGATCCTAGAGAGTTACTGACGGCAGCCCCCATATTAGAACTGTCAGTTGGATGGTTCAGTTCAACTGTCAGTCGTAAAAGCCAAAGGGGTCATTGTGAGCAAGTGGTTCTTTGTTCATAGTTTACAATTATTATGACAACTTGTTTAAGTTTAATGCAGAATAAATTGAAATGTACCCTGTTAAATATACATATTTATGTAGACGCCGAAATAGAAGGGCCGACCCTTAACCTAAATGAAGAAATAAGACCTTTTATACTCATCAATGTTATTCTTAGAGCAATAATTACTCACTTGAATCTGAAGAGCTTTACAATAGTCGATTCAACTTACGTCTGCTCCAATAATCGACTAAAGAATAAATAACGACTTGCCCTTGACTGGTTTTTGTTGTACAGTTAAAATAAACTTATTTATTGTTCAATAGTTACGTTATTACGACACTAGTATCGATAATTAGTCAACTCCCACGTAGTGTTGCGTAAGTGTAAGTACCATCACTAGTTAGTAATAAAATAACAGAACTAACAGTTGAAAATTAAAGAAAAGTAAACTTTATTCAAATAGCTATAAATAGTAAAATAAATTGAAAACCTATGGCCGTTAAGATCTTTTATAGATACTGAGACGAGCACAGTGCACATAGGTTATAGTAAAATAATAGTGGGATGTTTGAAATAAATAAGAAAACCTTGAGCCACCGGTTTACGCTGTAATAAAGCATTATTTAATCTTGAGATTACTTTGAAATTACTATTCTTATAGACAATTATTTTTTTGCAGCCTCCAATCAATAAAATAATGTGTTTTAAAAACCTTTTTACACACCGAGTTACACGAACCACTATTAATAAAAAATACGAATGCTTTAACTTTTCTCACGTCACAATATTTACAACTTCGCCGTCTCCTAACTTACAGTCATTAGAAAACAGCTGTAAAATAAATAATATAAAACAAAATTGCCAAACGCCATTAATGTATAAATAACTGGCAACTAATTACGAATGCAAACTAGTGCCATTTCTCACGGCTAGTGAGGCGACGGCGATAGGTGTCGACATCAAACAAAAAACAAAAACTATCGATAATTTTTCCTCGCACTAACTTTGTGGTGTAAGAATTTGGCATAAGTTGCGAGCGGAGCGATGGACGAGACATATAATATGGTAGTAAGTTTAAGGTAGTGCGGTCGTGATGGTGAGTGAGAACTTTTTAAAAAGCTATCTCGGTCATTTGAAAAACTATTTTAGAGTTGAATAAATTTGACGTTCAAAAAGTGCTGACTCCTAGTTTGAATAAATGACTTTTGATTTTGATTTTGATTTTGAATAACGGAGCTCTCCAACTTTGACTCAAAATCACCTATCATGGCTAGCAAATAAAGACATTGGATGGTATAGTTCAAACCGCTTTCAAGTTATTGTTTGGAGGCAAAAACTCCTCAGACATAACTCAGATCATTCAACCTCTTACCTCCATAAAAAAGGAGGAACCGCCAGACAGACGAGTGTTGTGTCTGGTGGGCAACTGCCCGACGATTGATGTCAGGACGTTATATTATATATTTTAGTTGTGCGGTATATTCTACTTGATGCAGGATTTTTCGTGACTTTAGTGTGATGTGTAGTTTGAATGTGGCAGCTGTCGCCTTTGATGCGATTTCATTCAGTTGCAAGGACTAGGGCCTAATTTCTTAATGAGCTACAAAGTTTCACTCAACTAGCTTTCATTTAATTTCTTACTAGTGTTGAAAGAATTACCTAACTCTGTAACAACTATAATTGCAAATTAAATCAAATACGGCAGTCTAATAACTGTAATATTACCTTACATAGTTGTCCAGCCAATATAAAGCACATATTTTATTATAATTCAAGCCACATATTTAGTGACTTGAATATAAATAAGGCGTTAATGTATTCATCGCCTAACTGTGGCAAAATCGCCGCAATTTTATGTGTTGGGCCGCGCCCGCACCGCAGGGGTCCTCTAATTTATTTGAAGGCTCTATTACTAGACACCGAGTGGTCCGATAGGCTTTTTATTTATACACACACCGTAATACACACATATTTACATATACACATAGTGCACTCCAACATTCCCAGTCGTTTTGCTGTTGTTATGCAGATGCGATTACTCTATCGTCTGTTGTGGACTTTTTACGACGAAAATTATGAAAACATAAAGATATTCACGAAATATGTGCTATTCTTACGAGTTTGTGGGTGTTTCCTTGAGTGGTTTTTAGTTTGTTGCTCGTCTGTCTGTCCTGCCCACGTGTGTATGTTTATTGCGCTTCTAACACACCGTTTTGACAGCCTATAATGGTTTTATTGGCCATATTTTAAAGTTCCTCGTGTGTACAAATATGTGTATTTATAATGGTCGTAAATGGTCAGTGGCTTGTGAACCGGGTTACGTATGTTACAAATGATATATAGTTTTAATAAAACTTCACGAGTTTCAAAACGATCGTGACATTTATTAAACATTTTGACAACAAAAACTTTTAGATTCGCATCATTGTATGCGGTTTTCGTAGTTTTTTTTCACAATGTACATTTTGGCTGTATTTCCAACCACCAAGCTTCCGCTCTACTAATGACATGTATCTAGTATCTATTGTCTTTAAAAACTAACTAACCACACATACATACGAATTTGTATAGTTTCTATTAATAGAACTTTAAAACAGTACATAGTAGACTAAGAATCTATCGGTCACGACATCATCGATCTTTAATCCGACTGCCTATAGTTAAGTATGTATGTATGTATGTTTGTTGCATGCACTCCTTCGTACGGCTTCCGATAGCAGCGCTTGCACTGTCGATGTTACATTATTAAGAGATTACAATATATAAATAGATATAAGATAGTCGATTCGATGGGGCAACCTAAATGCTCGGGAACATACATTCATGTCTGGCATAAAGTCTCGACGATGTCCCGGGATGCACTTATTTTTGATACGGTTTTATGGAGACAGGGCTGATTAGTAATTAATATTGTTAGAGTCAAGAATAAATATGATAGACATAATTATGTTCCATACAAAAGGTGTGCAATATTAGTATACGTTCCTCAGATAAAAGTTAGTCTGTCTGTTATAAAAACCCTTAGATGCTATTTATAAAAACTTTGTACAAAAAAAAGGTCACTAAAAAACAAACGTTGAAAATTACTTTAATTTCGGAATTTAAATCTGTATTTTAGTTTTTTGCTACAGACTTCCGATATTAAGGTTATCTTGTCGTTGGTAGGGTTTTATTTTCGAAAGAATTCTCGAAATTGATCCACAGTTGCCGGAGATACTTACTTCCTCCATTCTTTTGAAGTCGGTTTAAATTCAAATGATTGTTAAGTTAACGTCTTACGATCACAAGTCCGTTCACAAATCGTTCTCTTCATTGTAGAGCTTTAATGAATGGCTTGTTGTAATAGCAACGTTTACATTTTGATATGGTTGTCTTGAAATCTAGATATTTGGAATACCAACTAGTTACCACGCTTTAAATAATTAGCTTAGCACAATCTAACCTAAGAGTAATACGCTAGATAGTAAGAATAATTAATTTTCTTCAATATACAATCAGTGTTTGTACTAAATATTCAATTAATATGAAAGCTTATTACATTAACGCGTATCTAATGCTGCCTGCATTATAATTGTGCATTTGAATAGGTAATTAGCTAAGTCTTGTGAGCGATTGTTTCAATTTGAATTAATTAATTAATATCTGAACTGGATATGCTGGTTCTCCGTCAGTTCCCATTTAGGTCTTGCATAACTTGTATAATACGAAAGTGAAGTTATGGTAGGTAGTATTTAAATACACAGCAACTTTTCCGGTTCGGATTACCTGTAATTTAATTTAAAAAAATATTCAATGTCCCACGAAGTAATTGTAGTGGCTGTCATTTTCTGAAGCACCCTGAGTTTTCGGTTTCGGTTCCAAGACTTGTAGTAAAATTTATTAATTTATTTATCCCTTAAAATTATGTTTACACATATTAAATCTGATTCGATAATATGGCTATCAATTAATATTATTTATATCAGATACTTTTATTTATAACGAAATAAATATACCTACCTACATTATAAATCTGCAAATTGTACCTATTTAATTAGCTAACTAACTACTAAATATAGGTGCATCGTCAGTTTAGTAAACATAATAACATAACAATTAAACCTAAAGACCTTTATCTATTAAAAAGTAAAGTTTAACCAGTCAATTACCGTAATTACAGACACAATTAAAAAACCATTATGTCTGTACCAAATGTGGTATCTCAGGGACTTAAAGTTTAAAAACACCTGGTTAATTGTTAGTTACCCTATCTAAGACCACGGAATAGATACATAACATTTTAATACCGTACCTTAAATAACTTATCTGTTTAAGTGGCCCTTTTAGTTCACAGTTTCTTGGTCAAAACGACAAAGTATGTTCTATGTTCAGCCATATTGAATATCATATAGGCACTGTTTCTGAGTCAGCTCCAGAAGGGTGTCCGTTCATACGTAAATTCAAGGTGACACACAAGGCAAAGTCTATTACTTAAGTTTCAGGTAGGGTTAAGTTGGTCACAATACCAAGTGTATAAAACAAACTAGGTATTGAAACTTAATCCACGTATTTCTGAATAGCAATTAATTCTTTAGTCCACTACTGGATAAAGGCAATCCCAGATTTCCCGATACAATGGTTGAGTTGGATGCTGCCGATCCACGCATCATGTTCGCCGCGCCGTCGGTTGAGACTGGTCATCTCCTAACTTCCAAGGCTTATTTTTAATTTTTAGAATTGTTTCTATCTTTTTACATTGTTCTCACATATAGAAACAACAAGAATAATGTATAATGTGTATGATTTTGTAATATCTTGATTTAAAAGAGTGTCTTTGAAGTTTCTTGCCAGTTCTTTACTATAGAGATCTACGCTTTGGAATGGGCAATTTCAACTTTCCGACTCACTGACCGAATTTTTCACAAATCCAAAGTGCTTGTTTATGGTTTTATTGAAATAAGTGCTATAGTTTGATGGTTGTCACTGAGCTTAAGGCGGCCCCTAAACGATCAATTAAATTGTGCAATATTACGAATTGTGCAATATTATTGACCGTATAGGGTTAATATTGAAGATTGCGCAATGATTGAATGAAAGTTTGAGCATGTTTAATTTTTATTGCACCATATTTTTCCATTGCATCGTGTAGGGTCAGTATTGCGCAATATTTTTTGGTATGATTTTGTCTTGAACGAGGAGTATACGGAAATTTCTGGCGGGAAATCAGACGCGTCGCTTGGGTTTTTGTTATATTTTTCCAAAAACTGAATTGTGATGAATTTTACGGCAGAAAGTGGTGTAGTTTTGTGTTGTAAACTGTATCAATACTATTCTCCGATTGAACACGAAAACATTGCGCAGTTTGTATTATTGTGCAATATAATTGATCGTTTGGATTCAAAGCGCCTCTCAATCTTATTGTACAATAAAATATATTGTACAATGTTATTGTAGGTCTAGGGGCCGCCTAATACGCGGTCGGTCCTTGTGAAAAGAAAACAAATTAAAAATATATATTTTTTCTTAGCTCATAATTATAAGTACACTACCAGCGACCGATGACCCCATAAGCTGTCGTTACTTGAAATTGTGAGTTTAGAAAATCTTTTTTTATTTTTATTTTTTTCAATCAATAACGTCAATAGAAACATGAGTGTTTTACTAAAGTTAAATCACGACCACACATTACCTATGTCCTTTCTGCCTCTAGATCCTTTGTAAAACTTTTATTATAGTAGCACCACCTTGTGAATCCATCCGTATTGACGTTGACACAAAGGTGACTGTCCACTTGTTGCTCATGTCCATGCTTATCAGCACAAAAACTTTGCATAGTTGATCGCTCGTAACGTCTTTACGACAGCTGTAAACGTAGGCTGTAAGGTTGTAAACTATGACACGATTGTTAACTGACCCTCATGGGAGAAACGGTAGAGTAATCGTAACAGGGGAATGATGCCAGGGTAATAATGAAAGGGTAAAGATAACTGAGGGTAAAATCCAGTATTTTAAGAACGGGCATCTAATCTTTATATCAATCTGTCAAAATCACTTCTAGTTTAATTTAATTACCTACACTTTTCATAATTTTTCGACACTAATTGTTTCTGAGATGAAATCGCAATAAAAATTTGAAAACCTTTTTAAATACGCGTTTTGGTCTTCAGGATATTGATAACAGAGTAAAGATTACAAAGTAATGTTGACAGGGGAATGCTGCGAGGTGATCACGGCCTACTGTGATACGAATGAAAGTTCGTTTCTAAAACATGCAGTACGGACGTCGCTAAGTTCCATGAGAATCAAATCTCTTCAATTGAATGTAACAAGTCTATAAGTTAGATTTAACGGTAATCCGCCGAGCTGAGGTGACTTCGTACTCAGCAGTTACATGTTTATTCGCACGTAAACAACATTCAATGAGGTAATTGAGAATTGAATGAAGTGACACTTACTCTCTGATAGTCCTATTAGCATACTATGACAGGATTGTTTGTTTGTTGGCACTGTTGCTGATGATAGAATAAGATGGTGGACAGTCCTATTTCCTGTTGCATTTTTAGTATGCTGTGCGATCCTCTAAAATACCCATCTATCAACTAGAGTAATGTGGGAATCCCAATGTATTTCTCAGTATCAGTCCGGGTTCTAGGTTTCTGCCTGGTCAATGAAAATAGGATCTGCTCACCCTCAACTACATACGCAAAGGTGGGTGCACTGTTGGTACACCTCTGCTTGCCCTTCGGGAAATAAAGGCTTGTTGTTTTGTAATTTTGTCAAAGTTTTCGATTCCCATAATTTCCGTATTTCACCAACTATTACTTCCCAAATAAACGCAACCCTAATCTCATCTGTGGTGACTTGTAATTTGACGTATTCCTTCCAGTAGGTAGTTCATGTAGGTGGATGAGGTATCAAAATAGTAAATCCTTTCTTTAACTTTGAAATAATTAAGGAAATTTGTTACATCAAAAGGTTTGTTCATGTATTAGATGCCCAATGGTAAAACAATCATTGCCGATCAATTTGCGAGCTTAGAGATAAGTGATCAATTCAGGGAAATTTTCAAAAATACAAAAACTGGCTTTTTGGGGTGCTTAATCGTTGCAAATATACCCATTTTCACGTCGTTTTACAACACTTGCACGTCCTGGAAGGAGTATGTCACATTACAAGAAACCCTTATAGGTACGATCTCAAAGATCGTGTTGATTCTGTAATACTCAGATTATCAACGATGATTGTGTGCTAAACAACATAGCAAGTATTAGCAACGTCGTCGGTGTGGGGAAAAGTGATGGTTATTGTAATTGAAGAGCTTTAGATTAGCGCGGAGCTGTTCGACTGCTTGGTTAGAAGGCAATGAAGGTGTACCGGTGTTTATGTGCTAGTACTGTTATAATGGTCTAGAATTAGGAATTTAATAAAGGAGTTTGTTAGACTTGACTTTGGTTTCTAGCGAAGTGCTGAAAAGGGTATTTAACACAGTGTTTAACTGTGTTTTTTAACATTTTAACACAACAAATAAACTTATAATATATTTACAGCATCACAATTGTTTTCCTTATCAGTCAAAACCCACGTCGCTAACAATACGTCATCAATTCATCAATGGTACAGGACTTGTAGCAGCACTCGTCGACGGGGCCGCGCTTGCCACGCATGCCTCCCAGCGCAGGCGCCGGCGGTCCCCACTGGGCGCGCTTGTCCTCCTCGGGCCCCCAGCACAGCGCGGCCAGCGCCTCGGACAGGCGCCGCCCGCAGTACACGCCGCGCCCGCTTGCCGCCGGCGTGCCCGCACACACACAATACATTAGCGCCACGCAGAACAGCACTAACTTCAACATGGCTGCTGTATTGAAGGTTCTGATACTGCCCGATGTGATTTGCCCGATGGATGGGGTTGGAATGTATTGTTCTCTTAAATTACTACCCTTTTATACCTGGATCTTGGTCATTAATATTCAGTATATTGTCTGGCACTTGATAATTGTGTAGGTCGTGAAACATCCTACTCACGTTCTGTACATTTAATTTGACTAACGACACAAATATACTACGTCATTGTTCTACGAAAGAGGTTTTCCTCCCTCCTTTAAACAATTTCACGCTTCACGAAATTTGAAAGATGTTGCGTAAAGAATCCCTCCAAAATTGCGATTGTGTTATTTCACAGAATCCACAGAATTAAGCTCCAAGACTGATTGACTTGAATTTGAGAAATCACACAAAATTTAAAAATCTGTGGATTTTAGAAATGCCATTGAACATGGAGAATCTATATGTTAATATTATGAATTACACGAGGGACTCAAATATTTCTCCATGGGACGCGGACGGTTAGATATGACGTGCCAACATAATACACCTTCGAGGATATTCAATCAAGGATGGATAAGAATGGTGGTAAAGCTCGTAATAGTGACAACTTTTTTGAAATAGATGGTAAATGCTGCAATGATACTATCAAGCCTCTGGAACGTCTAATAAGTCTAGGCAATGGATATCGAAGTCTGTGTAGGCTAATATTTTACTCAGAGTTACAAGAAAAGTGTGGGAAGTGCCAGGGCCACAACCTACATACTTTGTGTCAAAAATCAAAGTGCATATTAATGAGCTTTCCCTTAGTATAAAAGGGTAGCAATCTAAGGGAAGAACACATTCCAACCCTATCCATCGGGACAGTCACATCGAGCAGTATCAGAACCTTCAGTGAAGCAGCCATGTTGAAGTTAGTGCTGTTCTGCGTGGCGCTGATGTATTGTGTGTGTGCGGGCACGCCGGCGGCGAGCGGGCGCGGCGTGTACTGCGGGCGGCGCCTGTCCGAGGCGCTGGCCGCGCTGTGCTGGGGGCCCGAGGACAAGCGCGCCCAGTGGGGGCCGCCGGCGCCTGCGCTGGGAGGCATGCGCGGCAAGCGCGGCCCTGTCGACGAGTGCTGCTACAAGTCCTGCACCATTGATGAACTGATGACGTATTGTTAGCGAGAGTTATGACTGATTGGGGAATTATTGTGACGCTGTAAATATATGTTGAGTGTAATATTTAACTGATTATTTTATTTTATCAACGGCTTCAACAACACGTTTACTCTAGGCTTGACTGACCATCACTTACAACACCCAGTTTACTCTAACTCATATCGAGAAACTGACTTACCACTGTATCTTCAAGGTTCGACCTTCTTTCTCATCTTTCTGCTTGTGATTCTCTACTAGGTACTGTAGATAACTCAGTTGCTTGCCAGACAAAACAGTGCTTCAATTCGCTGACGATCTTCATCTCGATCCAATAATTTTATAGCCACAATTTCCTACATTCGATATTTATATACCTTCGTTCTAAACTAGTACTATCAAGATGCGTGTGTATCTAGTCAACTCCACAGCCATTCTCGGCGTCTTAACGTCTAACGCAATAGCAAAAATTAATTGAATTTATCTATCGGTGTTAATATGATAATCTATGTAAGCCTAGCTCGTAACTAACTGCCTCGCTGTTAATTATTTACTGCGTTTATAAGTTGCGTAGTCTGACAGCCAGATAAGATATAATTGATAAATTCATGATTTTCTTTCACGCACATATTAACTTTAAGTGTCCCTTTGTCACCGAGAGGTATTATATTTTCTGCTATTGATTTAAGTTGTATAATTATTTTGATGCAAAAGAGTGTCCATCTTCTTCATAAAAATCTACATACTCGTACATATTATTTTGGATCGGGCAACTAGTCGTATTTTTGTTTAGCTGACCGACTCCTTCAAAAGTGCATGTAAATCGTTTAATTGAAATAAAAACTTAGAGTTTGACATTTTTGTTCGTCTTGCTTGTTGTAAGGAGTCATGAATGGGCCACCTACGATAGATCATTTTATCTAACCTTGTGATGAGCGTCGTCTCGCAGTCAAAGCCGTTATTTCAGGTAAATCAGTCAAGTATAGGATGTCGTCACATTGCCCTACATAAGAACAACTCGTACACGTGTATGTCATATTATCGATAAGACGTCTATGTTTATTGCCTACCTACTTACTGAATGATTTGTTTGTATGAAAATATTTATGTTCGGTCTAGCTCTAATTGAATGTAGTTGCGGTTAAAAGTTAAGTAATTAGCCTAATTATTACTAAAATACACAAACGTATGTTCGTAAAACTAAAATCACACCACACTTCTGATTATAAAATTTCGCACTTGGCTCCTGAAAAACATGACCTCTCTTTATTGATAGTTATCACGTAGGTGAATTGTCCGTGTTGCCGGACGTAAAGAATTGCATCACTTTATTCCCTCCCGTGGGTGTCGTATAAGGTGACTAAGAGACTTACTAGAGAATGGGCAGCAGCGTTCTTTATGCATTTTACCACCATACTGCGATCGCCAATCCGCCTGCCAAGCGTGGCGATTATGGCAAAACCCCCCAAATTGAGGGAGATCTATGTCGACGTCGGCGATCGTCGACGGCTGAAATAATGAGGTGAATGTGGAAGTCAGACTTCCTCTCAATCATCAATGCATGGCCTCACTATCATTTAAATAGCATGCAAAATCAGCAATTTGTACAATCTACAATAACATTCATAAATGAGGACCATAAAAACGATCAATGTTATGAGTATTAAGAATTTATGAGTGTCTGCCTGGGTGGCAATCCACTGTGGACATGATGGCCAGAAGGTTAAGTACGTTCGTAAATCAAGCAGATAAAACCAAGTCTCAATGCCTGCTTTGTTAATTATAAATCGATTTATTTGATTAATTCCGTCTTTGAATGTTACTGAGCGGAATAAAATCATTGTTGAGACTATCTCTGGCAGTAAACTTTGGCTTACAAATGTTAATTTATTGAGCTTGAAGTTTGAATTAAATGTTTGTGAGTTATATTGTTATTCTAGCGAGTCTCCCATGGTTTGCTGGTAAAATACGTAAACCTTCATTATAAAATGTGTTCCTGACGTCACATCGGGCCACACTCCTCAACCACGACCGCGGGGTTCCCCCGCCACACCACTCGCTTACCGACACCTTGAGCGTGCGCACACATATCGGTCGTCTCACAATATTGTAATCAGTATCCAGAAATACAGTTCTTGTTTTATTCTACTACCAAAATCAAGTAGTTTTATTAAGTCAAGACCACCAGCAGCACACCTGGAGCTTGATACTCAACATATGGTCCTTCGAGCTAAAGACGATCGCCGTCTTTGTGTTACGCACGCGCCTCCTGTGGACTTTGGACTGGCCGTCCGTACCGCATGTTCATTAACGCCGTAGAGGACACTTAAAGGACAGTCTACCCAGAGGGATATTACTGAGTGAGTCCGTTCCATTATCCTTAATTTCCTGTCTTTTCATCTTTCTTATCCAGGAATTTAAAATAGGGCTTTACAGATCAGGCATACTTTGATCTCTTCATATATTATTCAGTGAAAGTTTAAATCCATTAAAATCATCGTCATTTTGCATAATAACTTCGCATAATTATTAAAGTACATATCTTTGTTCGCTTACTGCACGCTGACCGCACGTGTTTGCTTAGCGCGTAAACAACCTCATTAGTGTTTTTTACGATATTGTACTCATTGCACCGGATAGCACTCAGGCTCGTTAGCAATATCAGCTGATTTAACCGTAAGCTTGGCCAGCTGTTTACGCATTATTTAATAACGTAACTTACTTTTTACTGGTTTCTTTGTCTTTGCCTGCGTTTCGAACCTTTTGCTTTCTCTTTACGACTATCTACCTGCCTTCTCATCATGTCGGATGTAAAATTAAGGGAGCTAATAAAGAAGCGTGGTGGCTACAAAGCAAAGCTTACGCATTTTAGCAACTTTTTAAGATTATTACCTAGCACGGGAAATGATTTAGACAGCTTCCAATCGGCGGAATTAAAAAACCGTCTTAGTTTAATGGAAACTTTATATAACGAATTCGATGTGTTACACACAGAGTTGGAGCTATTGTCGGAGGATGCGGACGACATGTACAACGAGAGGGAGCAGTTCGAGACGCAGTACCATGCGCTGGTGGCCCGCGCGATGGCTAGCCTCGCCCCCGCGCGCGCCTCCTCGCCCGCGCTCGTATCTGCTACCTCCATCAATGATCTCCCGCACCACGGCTCTGGCTGCAGGCACGACTTCGTTCGGCTGCCTAAGATAGACTTGCCTCACTTCGACGGGGACTATCAGCACTGGCTTGAATTCCGAGATACGTATCTTTCTCTTATTCATAACAATGACAGCATACAAGACATCAATAAATTTCACTACCTACGTGCTGCCTTAACCAGTAGCGCGTCATTAGTGATTAAAAGCATAGATTTCAAAGCAGATAACTATAGTACAGCTTGGCAGTTATTGTCCGAAAGGTACAACAATGAAAGACTACTTGTTAATAATCACGTGCAGGCCTTATTTAATCTAGAACAAATTCAACAGGAATCTTTTAAATCGTTACGTAACATGATTGACGTAACAAATAAAAACCTTCGAGCCTTGTCAACTTTAGGGCAGCCCACTAAACAAGGAGATCTAGGGGAAACCCTAATAATATACATGATGTCAGAAAAACTTGACAAGGTCACACGAAGGGAGTGGGAGGAATATAAAAATAATTTAGTGGCTTTTCCAAATTTAAAAGATTACATAAAATTTTTAACAAACAGAGCAGATTTACTTGAATCATTAAATTATAATAAAAACACAACAACATCAAAAAATACTAACGAAAATAACAAAACTAAAAACTTTTTCACAACAACTAAAACAAAAAATAACAACAATTCAGACAACGTTAAATGTCCTATGTGTTCTCAGAATCACTTTTTATTCAGTTGTCAGCCTTTCAGAAATCTTGACGTAGAAGCACGCATTAAAAAAGCTTCAGAAAGCAATGTTTGCATGAACTGCCTTCGTCCTGGTCATTCAGAAAAGCGTTGCAGTCTTTCGCATTGTAAATATTGCAAGATCAAACACAATACCCTCTTACATAGGGAATCATCAGAAAAACAGACAGGGGAAAACGTTGTTTTATCAACAAACGTAGTACTACCCTGTGCAGAAACTACTCAATCTAATCAGGTTCATATTTTGCTATCCACAGCCTTGGCAAAGGTGAAAGACGTCAACGGAGAGCTTCATACTGCCAGACTACTGTTGGACAACGGCAGCACCGCCAACTTCATCACCCAACAGCTCTGTGGGAAGCTCGGCCTGGTAAAATCCAGCACTAACTCCACCGTCTCAGGTATTAACGGTCAAGTTTCCACTACCTCAGAATGCTGCAGTCTTCATTTGCAGTCTTGTAACGGTGGCTATAAGGCTAAAGTAAGCTGTTTCGTTTTACCAAAGATCACACAGTCACTGCCTGGCTCTTACATAGATAAACAATATATTACTATCCCGCCGGGTATTCAATTAGCAGATCCAACATTTAATCTACCTACTGCTATCGATATTCTAGTAGGTGCTGAGGTATTCTGGGACGTCTTAGGTTCCGATATCATTAACTTAGGCAATAATCAGCCTAGATTACAGTCATCCAAACTAGGTTGGCTTATTTCGGGCCGCATCAGTCGGTCTCGTCTTCGTACACAACCTTCTGTTTGTAACTTTCTTTCACATGAGGAGTCAGATCAGCTGACTCGCTTTTGGGAACTTGATACGGTGTCATCTTCAAACTGTTTCTCTTCGGAAGAACAGGTTTGTGAAACACTTTTTCAAGAAACTACACGTCGGGATACGAATGGTCAATTCGTTGTCACTATACCATTGAAGGAATCGCTCGATTGCTTAGGCGATTCTTACGCGATGGCGAAGCGTCGTTTCCTCTCCCTAGAGCGTAAATTTGAGCGGGACTCCACATTTAAAAACAGATATATGGAATTCATGCAAGAATATATTGACCTTCATCACATGACAGAATATTCAAAACCAAATAACTCAGAAATTAATTATTTTATGCCTCATCATGGTGTTGTGCGCGAGTCAAGTTCAACCACAAAACTTCGCGTAGTTTTCGACGCTTCGGCCTCCAGCACCTCTGGCAAGTCCTTCAATGACATACAGATGATAGGTCCAACCGTACAGGGGGATCTGCTATCCATACTAATGAGATACAGACAACACAAGTTTGTTGTAACGGGTGACATTGAAAAAATGTATCGAGCTATTTTAGTTGAGCCATCTCAGCGTCCGTTACAACAAATTGTTTTCAGATTCAATTCCTCAGACCCTTTAAAAACGTATGCACTGAATACAGTGACATATGGTACAGCTTCAGCCCCGTATTTAGCCACAAAATGCTTAGTTTCGCTTGCAGATCAATGTTCAGACCCACAGGTTAGTCAGTCCATCAGACGTGATTTTTATGTAGATGACTATTTGAGTGGCGGTGATTCGATTGAGTCAGTCATTAATTTATGTCAAGGAGTAGTGAATGCTCTCGAGTCCGCCAAATTTCACCTCAGAAAGTGGCAATCAAATAGTCCGACGATATTAGAGTCAGTCACTAATTTAAAAATAGACAATCAAGATAAAAAATTAAATCTTAATGACACTCCTAGCAAAACACTGGGGCTATACTGGGACTGTAACACAGACAGATTATTCTTTTCAATAGATTTAAAAAAACCTTCAAAAATTACAAAGCGAAATATTTTATCTTTAATTAGTCAGGTGTTTGATCCTATCGGCCTCGTTGGGCCATGCATAGTTCAAGCTAAACTTATGTTACAGCAGCTGTGGATTCTTAAATGTAACTGGGATGATGAAGTACCAACTGAAATAAAATCCCAATTCCTTGAGTTCGTACAGTCACTTCCAGCTCTTAACTCCGTTCACATTCCACGTTGGATATCTTGTAGCAATGCTTCTTTAATAGAGCTACACACTTTCACAGATGCTTCTGAACGCGCCTACGGCGCGTGTATTTATGTGAGAACGGTAGCAGTCGATGGAACAGTTTGCGTTCGCCTTTTAGCTTCCAAAAACAAGGTCGCGCCTATAAAGCCCACAACCATACCAAGGTTGGAGTTGTGTGGTGCTTTACTCGGTACAAGACTTTTTCTGAAGGTACGTAAATCACTCACTCTAGAGTTTGAACACTGTTACTTTTGGTGTGACTCAACGATCGTGCTTGCATGGCTGTCTACATTGCCCAGTCGGCTAGATCAATTCGTCCGCAACAGAGTGAGTGAAATCCAAGAAGCTACGACCGGACAGACGTGGAGCTATGTGCCTTCTAAGAGCAACCCCGCTGACCTCGCATCTCGAGGGGTGAAGGCTGATTGCATCAGCTCGTCCACTCTTTGGTGGTCTGGTCCAGATTTTATTAATAATAAGGATATACAATTTCCTACCTTACCTAACACACAAATTCACACTTTATCAGAAACGTCTTTATACACAACTGCTGACACACTTACACAAAGTAATAACAATATAATTTCAGATTTAATTCATAAAAAGTCATCATTTACAGAACTCATAAGAATCATAGCTTATATACAAAGATTTATACATAATTGTCAAAAACGGAATAACAAAAAATCATCTCACTTATCAGTTCAAGAATTACAATCATCAAAGAATATTATATTACAGATTTCTCAACAGGAAATGTTTCCCGAGGAATATTTACGTCTTAAAACTAATCAGGCCTTAAATAAAAAGAACAGATTAATAAGCCTTTCTCCTTTCATTGATTCAGACAACTTAATACGCGTAGGTGGACGTCTTAACAATTCTAACTATAGCTACGATGTTAAGCATCCTGTTCTTTTATGCAGCAAACATCACATAACAAAAATTATCTTCGAAAGAGAGCACAAAACACTCTTTCACGCAGGGCCACAATTACTTTTAGCGCACATTAGACTCATCTACTGGCCTTTAGCAGGCAGAAACCTAGCTAAGCACGTAGTGCGTAACTGCATTCGCTGCACTCGCTACAAAGCTCAGCCTATTCAAGTAATCATGGGCAACTTACCAAGCGATAGGACTCATCTAGAGTACCCTTTTTTGAATACAGGGCTTGATTATGCCGGGCCAGTGCTGATAGCCGACCGTAAGGGTAGAGGATGTAAGCTACATAAATCATACATTTGTGTTTTTGTGTGCTTTGCAGTCAGAGCCGTTCATCTGGAGCTGGTATCTGATCTCACCAAGGAAGCTTTCCTTGCGGCCTTCAGTCGATTCATTAGTCGTCGGGGCAAGCCTCAACGCGTGTACTCCGACAACGGCACTACATTTGTGGGAGCTTTCAATGAGCTTTCACGCTTCCTAAAGGTTTCATCCAGCAATATAGAGTCAGATCTTGCAGCCAAAGACATCGAATTTAAATTCATACCCGCCTACAGCCCACATTTTGGTGGGATTTGGGAAAGTGCAGTAAAGTCCACCAAACATTTATTGCGTAGAGTCATGAGCCTCACTCATCTAACATATGAAGAGCTCTCTACCTGTCTCATTCAGATAGAGGCTATTTTAAATTCCAGACCCTTAACTCCGTTATCCACTGATCCATCAGACCTTACTTATCTTTCTCCTTCACACTTCCTCATCGGACGATCACTCACGTCAGTCCCTCGTCCTCAAATCGCCGACGTCAACATCCAGCGATTACAACGATTCGATCGCATCGAAAAATTGCGGCAACATTTTTGGCAGCGCTTCTCTAATGAGTACGTGTCTCTCCTGCAGCAGAAAACCAAATGGCAGACAGCTGGGCAAGAGCTGAAAATCGGCACCATGGTCTTAGTGAGGAACACTAATCTTCCTCCTCTTCTGTGGTTGCTGGGCAGAGTGGTTGCAGTGAAGACTGGCTCTGACGGACATTGTCGAGTCGCCGACATCCTAACGAAGAAAGGCATCATGACACGTGCATACAACAACATCTGCCCTCTTCCAGTCTCTTCAAAATGATCTTGAAGAAATCACTCTTCAACGCGGGGAATATGTTCCTGACGTCACATCGGGCCACACTCCTCAACCACGACCGCGGGGTTCCCCCGCCACACCACTCGCTTACCGACACCTTGAGCGTGCGCACACATATCGGTCGTCTCACAATATTGTAATCAGTATCCAGAAATACAGTTCTTGTTTTATTCTACTACCAAAATCAAGTAGTTTTATTAAGTCAAGACCACCAGCAGCACACCTGGAGCTTGATACTCAACAAAATGCGAAAGACAGCCTTTTTAACTGTCAAAGATCTATTCAAGTAATAGGTATGTCTGTACAGTAGGTAGTTTACCAAATATATGTATAACGCTTCCAGCCTATTTTTCAGTGGCATGAGGCCTCTGGATGTCAAGAGGAACGCACTTGTGGGCTTTCGGGGAAGTGAATTCTACCTGTGCGCTATCATTACCTTGTAGACAAAAATTTCTGCTCTTATGGTTCGCCATAAGAGTAAGCTGTCTTTTGACCTATAAGAAACTTTAAACATCATCTTCATTCGCTTGCTCTGATGCCAATTTATTTGAGGTCGGCGGAATGTCTGCTTCCTCCATACTAAGTTCTCTTTACTCGTCATCTGAGTAGACACCCATTTCTAGCCATATCATCTACTAGCTTTTGCCAGCGGCTTCGCCCGCGTGGAGGTCGGAAGTTATCCCGCGGGAACATACTACCGGGATAAAAAGTAGCCTATGTCCTTTCTCAGGCTCTAAACTATCTGTTTACCAAATTTAATTTAAATCGGTTTAGTAGTTTTAGCAGGAAAGCGAGACAGACAGACAGACAGACCGACAGACAGACAGAGTTACTTTTGCATTTATAATATTAATAATAGTAAATAGTATAGTATATACATATAGTATATATAGTATATTATAGTATATAGTATAGTATATATAGTATATAGTATGGATATGGATATATAATATATATAATATAATATATATAGTATGGATGACACAGCTCATCCTTTGTTTCTTTGAACATTCTTTCTCAAAACTGCCGTTGATATAGTCCTCCAGACTGTATTTTGGCCATGGCGGCCAATCTGAACGGAGATTAGCCGTCGCCGCGGGACATAATTATTATAGTTTACAAGTTTGTGCGCAGACACGGGCACTCACTCTCCCCTCATTCTCAAAGTCCGATGGGACGACAATCCGACACGACCGGGCAGAGATCAGTACTAACGCATCTATACATATAATGTCAACATTTTAACATATTCAATTAAAATTTTCATTCAACACAGAAAAACTCCACATTAGTCCCTTACTACAGGACCGGAGATTTATAATCAGTATAAATTAAGAGCAGTTAATAGAAACAAGGCGAGTTATCTGCGGCTATCTGACGATCGGCGATAGAGGCCGTTAAGTGGCCGCCATTGTCTAACAGCTTATAAACGACGCTGATAATCTCCACAGATTTATTACTAGATCCTGCTCGTAGGCGGGTAGCACCTTCAATCCGATTATGTAGATTTAGGATTAAAAGTCCTTTTTGATTTACCCTTTAGGTAAGTATAAGGCAGAAAAGTAATTTGTACAGCGCTTGTAATTACCCGACTACTTTAAGTTCAATTTCAGCGTCTACGGCGAAGCAAAAATGAGAGTTATGATTTTGACCGACGCCGACGTGTTGGCTATCAAATGAAACAGTTTATTTTCACACGCTTCAAAAATAAATGTAACTTAACTGTTAGTTAACTCTAAATAAAGAGTTAGTTGAAAAACTAAAATTTGACAACTGAAACGCTCTAAAATGTATGAAACATCAAAATATTCCAATCTGAAAGCTGTGTTTTAAACTTTTTAAGCTCGACATATGACACACACAGTAGACTCGCCAGCTCTATCTCATGTCCCAAATGCCCACCAACGTGATGTATCCATACACCGTACATTATAGATATACCACATACTATAGGTGTATCTGATACTGAGCAGCGAGTTCTGCTTAATGATTTGGAACACACGAACGCATTAGTCGCGTCGGTCTGATCCCATCATATTACTATTAAAAGTCATCGCTCGTGACTCTAGCCACAGAATTATGCATTTTAGCTGTGGTGCAAGTGATAAAAGGGTAGCTGTTTGAAAAATTTCATTGTTTATCGGTTTGGTAGATTTTAATGTTTTATTTTTGCAAGCAGGGATCTACTTACAACATCACATCATACGATCAGAAAGTCATTTTTTTCTGATCTGGTTTATCACATTATATGTAAACAGAGACTTGATTTACCCCCTCAATCAATCAATCAAGTCAGCCTATCTCTATTTCCAAATGCTGCCCAAACCTAACTGGATCGTTCTGTCGGGTTCTTTCTAAAAGTTGTGTCTACTGAGCTGGATGACTAGGTCCTTCTAACTTCGAGAAGCGACCCTTCGATATAGATTGGACTACGCACGACGTGTGAATTGTACATGATTAATCCCCTACTTACTTTCGGAATAAATTACACTGAAAATATTTACTTATTTAATTGCAGCTTAGTTACTTTAAAAAAATCTGTGTTTAAATAAACGTATATTCGCTACCGCTCCTACCTCGTCTCACTAGTATGCGGCGGTATAGGTGTAGTGCAGCTCTAGGCGGTATCACACCTTTACTTGGCGCCCGATACTCCGTCCGCATTATCGACACGCCAGCCTCCTTCCCCGTATTGATTGATATAATATGTAATTATATCCTTTGTAACAACGAAACTCCTGGAAGAAATTACAGCAAAAAAAATCGGATTTGTTGTTTTAAAATTTACCGTGTTTGGCTTCGGGGAATCTTTATCTTAATAAAGCCTTATTTTACTCTAAAAACAAAAGCAGTCGACGAAACGAAATTATCATGACTGTGCATCATGATAATTTTCTCACGGAGGAGCAAAGCAGCTGTTAAAACAACACCAATAAAATTAACGGGCAACAAATCATACAAATTAAATTTCCACAAGTTGACACAACAATTACGAATACAAACATTAATTTCCGCAACAAGTTCAACAAAATAAATTTTTAAAAGGCGCTAGCAACGGATACGCTACATTCCTCGCCTGCTGCGCCCACAATTATAATTGCCTTAACCGCTACACGTTATAAATCTTTCACCGAGATGAAGATTAGGCTGTTTGTAATAAAAATAAACATTCCCTTGCCACGAACGCGATGATAGTATGACAAATTAATCGGAACGCGCTCGACGCTTTGTAATAATTTGAAAATAGAACGTCGCGTGGCTGAACAGCGTCTGGCCGTTGCGGCAATGGCCTAAGCATGTGTAATAATAGATAAGTGTTATTAATTTCAGCTTGCAACACTCATTCATGACGCTTTTTGTAACAGACATGATAAGAATTTGTGAGGAAAATAGATGTTTTTTTAAGACGCAGCGTCACGCGTCGTGTCAAATGATGTTGATGACAGAAACACGAGTCTGGGCTAAATTCGAAGAGGATTACCTAACAGTTTCACGTGAATTTATATGTTCACAAAAAATATTAGAGGAAAATAGCTCTTTATTTTTTCTTGGAACATGTTGGGTACACACCGATCCTGATTTACACGTGCCAACACTTTCACGTAGCATCTTAATAAATACATAAATGTGTGTTAGTAGATACTAACAGATTTTATTATAATCAAGAAAATTGTTTACTATCTATACTTATAATAAAACCATAGCCATTTACTTACTGACTTAAAAATGACACACATTAAACGCCATTAACTCATTATTTTATAGTAAATATATTATATAGTAAATATGTATACAAACTCGCTCTTATTCCATTTCATTTATCACGATACAGGCTGACAACCCCTAAATAATACAACAACACAATTCGATTTTCAAATACTTAATTCAAATTAAGATAACGATTTTCAAATATTTTTTTTACTGGCAACTTTATCGGTGGACATTATTGATGAGTGGAATTTGAGTAGACAGACCAAGACAAACTGCCTGTGTCATTTGGGACGTTTTGTTGAAAAGCTTTTTCTTGTAGTTGTTGATTCGCAATTTCACCATTACATCAATTTAATAATGGTATAATCTAGAGTCAAGGAGATATTATTTATTGTCGCTTGTAGGTATTCTCGTAACCAATATGCCTTGAGATACGGATACGGCTTTATCCTTTTGCAACCATTATATCAGGTGCGTTTGGCGAGACCCGAGGCAGGGCAATCTTGACCAATTTCCACAAACTAAAACTTTAGAACTCTTTTAAATAAAAAGCAATATCGAAATAAGTCTAGACTAAATTAGAGTATTTACAGGCACTTTTCAGCGGAAAAGATTTCTTTTAATTACCTAAATAGGTTTCACATTATGACTTTCTGCACCTGCTAGTGAGTCATCTATTTTCTATATTTCTTCATATTATTAACTGTTCCACTGTCGTCATTCTCCACAAACCAACATTCTTGATAAATTAATAGCTTAAGTAATTTAAAAGCGATTTCCGTATGCAACATGGTTTAAATTATTAATATTGTTGTGTCGAAGTTAAATTTACTTGCCGAGTTGTTAAGTTATTGCTTATTGTGCTTGAGAGTACAATGGAGGAAAGTAGGTAGATACGCCGGTCGTGCGCTGAAGGAACGCGCTGAGCACCTGTGATGTTCGGTTACCTACAGCAGATTTTGAAAGTCTGTGCTATTAACTGATTATTTATTCGATAATGAATGGCTTGTACGCCTGAGGTGGTCAAACAAAACTGATTTATTCATTGAAGTTCATGCTTGTCTCTAGAAAACAAACTATACAACTAATGTCAGTGAAGATTTTGAATGAAGAAGACAAAAGATCGTTAAGAATAAACTATTTACGATTAGATGACAGCAGTTTGCGATTATAATCGTAAACGAAATTTAACACACAGAATTTCGTTTACCTGTGCATTAGGTAGGTAAGTATGTTGTTAAGTAATGAGCAAGCAACAAAGCAACTTTAATAGCTGGACAAGTGGCCCACGTGACTTTGTGTGGTAATAAATTCCTATAAACGCCTTTTCTTACGGGCGTGGCGTATAATAATAAATTCATAACGTTAAGTACCCCATTTAACGCATAAAATGGTTGCATCATTAAAAACCTATTCAAAAGTACAGTTAAATCATAATTATGATACTTTTACATTGCACCATCAGCGATCAAGTGATCTGACCCCTATTAACCTTTATCTAGTCGATAACCGCCCTGAATAGTTCGGAAATACTAGGAAGACGGTAAATTAGCTTCGCATTAGTAAGCAGTACTAGGAACACTATGATCACGAAATGTATTAGGTTCAGAAGTTCAACTAAAGAGACGTACACGATTGTTAATGGGGTCTATCTTTTGTAATGTGGAAATCCACAGGAAATGTACAAACCTGAACAACTCTGTGGTATGGTTAGGTAGGGTTTTTTGGACTCCTATCGACTAAAACACACAGGTGGTTATTTCAGCTCAAAATATGGTGAGTCTCTTTGAACTTGGAACACTCTCTTGAAGAGAGCAGGCCTGTGTTCCAGCAACAGGAACATTATCAGGCTGATTACACATGCTCCTGGCTCTTCTGTACTGCTCCTGTGCCCTTTTAGACCCCAATTTCCCTAATTCGAAGCCCTCGTAGACCTTTCTAAGCTAGGGACAACATGGTGTATCTTCTGTTCCACTTTCTCCTTGGCTAAACGGACACACACAGTCAGACAAATTGAATTTATCAGTGCATTGTAACCCAGACAAATGGCGTTTTTATTGAAGCCGTCGAGACTGATGCAAAATAATGTAATGTCACCGCTATGATTTTAATATCAGTGGAACGCTGTACTGACATACTTAGCGAGATGGTCCTTTTACAGGAGCCGGGAATTAATGGACCATCAGTGTGCATTTGTCAGTAATTTATCGTCAATGAGGGTAGGTAAAAACCAGTCTGTGGCTGGCAACATTGTATTTAGAAAGTTGTTCTGTTTATTTATTTTAAATCTTCCAAAAAATCTGTAAATGTTCTATAACAATACCAAAATGTTTGTTGATCACAAGAATTCAATCTACGACTCTATCTTCGTTGACCCAACCTCATTGAAAATTCATCTAACAGATTGAAGACCCATCTTCCAAAGTAAACGCTTTCTCCGATGAACTATGAACCGTTGTAACTTCATATTAGTCTGCTTATCAGTTGGCCATGGCTGAGCGAGTGGTTCCCCAGATGCCTGGACTGTGGCAAGCGATCCGTCAATGGAGCCCGATTCATCTCTCTTATCTGTAATGTATTCTACCGTACAATCGATGAATCGAACCCTTGTGTATTGTTCTCGAAATTCGGGATAAGTGGATCTCGAGTTATGGTTGTAAATAGGCAGGTAAGATGATCGATTAAATTGTTTTGTTGTGTTGATCATGTGTTGTAAGTTATAGATTTCAAAGATCTACCACATTTTCTTCTGCAAACCTTTTTATACCTGGCCTAGAGTTGTGTACAGTCACATCTAAAATATGTCAAAATTTAATTTGCTCATTGCACGATGCAATGTTGAATTAAGTTTTCCATTCAGTCTATTAGTCTGTTCAGTACCGTAGTTAAATGTTAAAAAGTATAATGTAATGTAACTGGATAAAGAAAGAACTTAAAAACTGCCGGAAGACATAACAGACTTAACTGTACTTAGTTATTAATCTCTTTGAAGATAATTCCAAGTGAAAGATTTCGAATTTATTGAACCTCGCAAGTTCCTAGAAATATGGAGAGCGGTAAATATCATGAAAATAAGAGGAGGGAAGTGAGTCATAGTGATGTTTATGGTACTGAATATCACCCTCTTACTCACAGGGGGAGAGCTACTTATACCCCAAACAGTAAATGAAGTTGTAGACTTTGAGACTTGAAGAAATTAATGAAAATGAAAAGAATCCAGAAGCAATATATAATTAAGTTCATAAAACGGTTTTTTTTTGTTGAATCCTACTTTGATTGAGCATAGTAGGTTTAAGATCTACACAAATGACTACAAAATAAACCTAACTAAAGTCTTTAACTATTGTAACAGCATTACCACACACAACAGTAACTAATTTACAGACAAACACACGAAACACAGTCTAATAAACCAAAAGGCATCCATTAACACGAGTCGTGATCATCTAGCAGTCGTGAGAATGTTAGTCGAGTTGCGAAACACTCGAGTTGACAGTATCGACTCGACTCGGCGAACGATAATCGATATAATGAGAGGGGGCGCAATCGATGTCCAATGAATAATGCAGGGACTACAGTTGGAGTAAAGGAGTTTCACGTAAAGCTCATCTAGGTTGTTATTTATTGAAAGTTTTTCGTGGTATTGGGGTTTTTACCATACACTTATTTTCCTAAAGGGTTACACAGATGTAAATAGTAGTACATCCACATACCGCCAGTTATGTGCCATCAACCGGGCACAAATCCAAAGGGCTGTTATGGAGAAATACATGAACAGATCCACTAACACTTTATCCGATCAGGGAATCGAATCCAGGACCTCATGCTTAGCATTAGCACTTGCGACCACCAGGTCAATGATTTTACCATCATCATTTCAGCCGAAAGACGTCCACTGCTGGACATAGGCCTCCCCCAATTTGGGAGGCTTTGCCATAATCGCCACGCTTGGTTGGCGTGTTGGCGATCGCAGTATGATGGTAAAATGCATAGAGAACGCTGCCCATTCTTTAGTGCAGCCTTTCCGCTGCAGGCCTAAAGGCGCTCCTTCTGGTACGCGACCCAGAAAAAAAAAATAGAGAGTAGAGTCTACAGACAAATGCGTGCGAGTTACTGACAAATGCGTGCACTGATTGGACAGGTCCACTCAATCTGTGTGTTCTTTCCTTAAAAGACCACTTCAGACACCAATCCACATGGTCTTCACATGATCTAACCAAATTATGTCTGGACTTTAAAAGAGACTGTGACCTCTGAGTTTGTTTCGGCCTTTCTTCTCAGAGTAGTCAGATAGGAAACGCCGACCTCATCTAGTTTTAAAAAATATGATTGACGTGTAAAAGTGTTTGTACAAACCTACTTGCAAAAATAAAGTCATTTATCATTTATCACAACGCCCCCATTTTTTCTGGGCCTTTTACCACCCCCCTTAGGCCTGCAGCGCCCACAAGGGGGTGTTATCACCCACTTTGGGAAAGGCTGCTCTAGTGGACTCTAGGGACTTCTCTCAGTCGCCTCTTACGACACCCACGGGAAGAAACGGGATAGTGATATTCTTTACATCCGGATCCATAGGAACGGATCAGAGATTTACCCGTCCTAAAATAAAAGTAATTTAGAGACATGCTTATTTTTCTTCTAGTAATGGTATAGGCTTATAGATATGAGATTCGAAGAGACATTAACATTTCTTCGAGTTTAATGTTCTACTGTCTTGGATTATATTGTATATAAATAGTTGTACATAATTCATCGATTTAATTACATAGCCACTAAACATACAATGTTAACCCTCTAAGATCAAAATTCCACGAGACGCTTCCATTTTCACGACCATTAAATTTAATAACCCTATAATTTCGTCACTGTTTATTAACCCTCCAAAGTTTGGGAAATCAAACGCCAATAAAACGCGGACATTATAGCTGCAGGGTTGAGCCCTGGAGTTCACGGAGAGCTTCAGATAAATGAATTTGTGCTGTGAACGTATAGTCGGGCGCAGCGCTTGTTACATGATACTGTTGATGTTAGCAACACTGTTTGTTGGGTAGTTATAGTTCGGATGTACGCTCGTTTTGGATTTTTGAGTTTTGTTACTGAAAATAGGATTTCTTTTCCTTTTGTTTGCAACAGACAGGTAAGGCTGTTAAATTGATTGCATAGATTAGCATTGCCTTGACTAAACACTGATGCAAACTGCTCTGCTGTCAAAACGGTAAAGTAAGACATCTTGTTCTAAAACCAAAACATTCGAAAACATGTGACATCTACCAATCCGCACTGGGCCCGCGAGGTGGATTACGGCCCACTCCCTCTCACAGGGAGGAGGTCTGTGTCCCAGCAGTGGGAATATTATAGGCCGAAAATGAAACACTGATGCATTGCTTCCCAGTCAAAAGTAATTTCATAAAAATTTTCGTTGAGTTTGGTCTAGTGACATTTTCATTTATGAAGGTGAATTTCATAAAAATTTAATTTCTAGGTTAACTAAAAAAAACCTCCAAATAATGCAACTATCAACATGTATCATACTATTATGTAACCGACGATACCCTGCCGAAGCCCGCGGCGTCCACTGATCCAGACGTTTCATTAGTATCCCAACACTATCAACCACTCAACCCTGACCTCCCACCTCACAACAAACCTCCCCTTTCAATCCTACAGTTGAAACAACCAGCGAGGGGTGGAAGCTCAACATGAACTGGCGGATAATGTTGTACGCGCGTAATTCCGGGCTAGTTGTTCCCGTCAGTTTGTTTGACGGAATTTGCATAGTTATTAGCCCCGTCGTTGTTTATTTAATAGTGGATATTTGTTTGAATTCTCAGTTTCAGAGGGGCGTTTTTTAATTATTTGGGGATTTGGGATTATATTAACATGTTTTATGCTATAGTTCTTTTTAGTAGTAAAGCATACAATATTAAGATTTAAATCTCTTTGAAGGTTTTAATTTAGAAAGAAGAATATTTGCTATTTAAAATGTTCACGAGCACAATTTATCTCCGTTGCGTTTTTTTGTCAATCAATTTTAGATACCAAGAAAGTGAAATGTGTATCACAGAGAAAGATGAAAGACTCAATCGTAGATTTAATCAGATTGGAGAAAATACATTTTTGAATTTTACTCTGCGATTTTATAAATTATCGTTTTTGTCTCAATTTCCGATTCAATTTACATCGATAGAATGAGTAATCAAGTTAGAAGAGAAAGAGGTTTTGCAATCGATTGTACATTTCCACTAGAACTGCACTGTGATTGCGTACCACAGAGTAAAATAATATTGAATACTAGCTTCTGCCCGCGACTTCGTACGCGTTAAATTTTTGCTCCCCTGACCCTTCCCGTCGTATCGCATTGCCTACCAGTTTTCGACCATTTTTCATTACTGCTCCGCTCCTTTTAATCGTAGCGTGATGTTATATAGCCTATAGCATTTCTCAATAAATAGGCTACCTAACACGAAAATATTTTTTAAATTCGGACCAATGTTCCTGAGATTAGCGCGTTCAATCAAACAAACAAACTCTTCAGCTTTATAATATTAGTATAGATTGAATCAAAATCTTAATCATTTTGAAGAATATTACAATCTTTTTAAAGAAAACCTTAAAATTTAACATTTTAATTTCTATTCTGTCTTTTCATTTTATATATTTAGTGACTTTTAACATTTCATTCCATTCTGTTGCGTATTGTGAAATTTAATTTAATTTTGTAATGTGGGCTTTGCCTGTTTTTTTTTGCCTTTGGTATGTACATATGTATATAGTCAAAAATTGGTCAGCTCATCAACGTAATTAACGAGTTGTTGAACTGTCAAAATGCACACTTGCAATGAAAAGCCACTTCTGTTGATAGTGTTACGTAATTACCCCATTGGAAAGTTTTAAAGAAATCTCTAATTATAAATAAGAAAGAAAGAAAAAAAGAAAGAAAATACGTTTATTTGCGGCAAACATGACGCACAGTAAGACCAGAAACATACAAAAATAAAAAACGAAGTGTGGGAAAATATGCGTCACATCCACGCAAAATGGCCATCACTCAGCATAATGCTGTGACCCTATGCGAGACAGAGCCCCAGCGCTGGTTTTCAGTGACAGCCGGCGCTGACGTAATGACGTCGACCGGTGCAGCAAACAATCAGTACAATAAATACTAATAACACTATCGTTAGATTTAATGAATATATAAAAATAAAAAATAAAACAAAAGTGGCAACATTCCGTCCCGACTGCAACCTGTCGCAGGCGCCCGCGCCGCCAGCTTTCGTAATCTGTGGGAAAACTGACAGACAACCTATTTGACAATGACATACGTAGAATATACTATTTAAGTAGTCTGTGGATTACGTAATAAAAAAATATAGAAATTACATCATGGCATTATCAACTCTTTGCCACACTTTTGTACCTACTACCAGTCTGGGTTACTATCGTCAGATACGACGAAGACGACTAAAAATACTACACTTTCTTACGATTTCACATCCTTTATTGCAAAACCTCTTTTGCAAGTAAACTTACATTGTAATGTATCCATTATATACAATTATTAAACAACTATTATTCAATCCGCGATACAATATTATTGTATAGCATTGTATGTAGATGCTGTAGGTCTGTTTGTCGCTGCCCATTGTCCTGTCCACTGGCTAGGCTAGTAGCTAGCCTAACTTGTGGATACGCCAGTGCACACAGTGACTGCTAGCTTTTGTTAGTTTGCTTTAGTTCTTTGCTAGAGCAGGATATTATATATGTTTGTTAAATACTTGCTCTTACGGGAATATTCCTTTTTTATTTTCGCTTTGTATAAAAAGCTACAAAAGGATCTTTGGCTGAATGTTAGACGATTTATTCATTTATTTGCGTAAAACATGGCATAAAGAGGTCTTATAGTAAAAAAAAAATAGAGCAGACATGTTTTACCAAGAACACACATTACATAGCATGAAAATATTCAAAATTATAATTGTAGTAACAATTTCCCAAGCATAATTATTATTATAATATTACAACAACACAATTTTCGCTCTAGGAATTGCTTTATACTGTAGAAGTTGTTATCATTTAGCCATACATACAATTTATTCTTAAAAGCATATCTCGAGTTTAACATTTTCAGATCAGTAGGTAATTTGTTATAGATTCGTACACACATAGTTAAGCAGCTTTTATTGTACTTAGCAAGCCTGGGAGCATTATTAAGCATGAGCCTGTGAGGATCTCGTCGGCTTCGAGGATTTACATCATTAGCTATTTTAAATAATTCCTAATGTTTCCATTTAAACATGCATATTTCATTGTAGCGAAGTGACGTAATGGTGGCCATAAATACCACCAGTTGACAACTAGCATGGTCAGTCAAAAGTTAACGTGATAAATTGTGGTTTATCAATGATTTTTCTTTCCCGTATTTCGTAGAGATTCATAAAAAAAATCTCAAAGTCAACACTTATAAATATTTTCTTTTCTATGGGCGACTCTCACGATGTAAATTAATTTGCAGACAATTTTGTGCACTGTATTATACTTTTCTCACAACTTTATTGCATAAAATAAAAAAGCGTGCCAATTGCCTGATACGTATTTCTGGAGTTGTATAGTCGCCCACAAAAAAAGTCGCCTTCAGAAACGAATATATTAATTTAAATGTCAATTCGGGCGTTACAATTTGTGCGAATCGACAAATAAGCGTTTCATGTCATAACCTTCGGGGATCAGCTACAGGGGTGTTATTTTTCCTCTCATTCCCAGTCTCTCCGCTTCCGTCCCGCTAGCTTAAAGAACACAGCCTCTATCAACCGTGCCTTAAACTAAAACCTAACTATAATGACAAGTAATTAGTACAACTAAACACTATGCTAAACTCGGATCCATTTTCAAAGTTTCTCCACTACAACAATAGTTTCGCAGACATCGCGGTAGTCCTGACACCCGAGCCGGGCCGAACCCGACCCAGCCCGGCTCCGGCTGACCGTATGTTCTGCGATGTGAACACGCTTCCTCGACCCTCGGGACGAGCCCTTTTATGTACAGACATGCTCCGTGAGCAGTCGAGAAGATTAACTACTCGCAAATTGTTCCTCTCTATAGGAATGTTTGTAGATGTGTGTCTGAGCGGAAGTGTATGTGATATTTTGTTGTAACTTGATTGTATGGGATGGGAATGTTATTGCCAAAGGGATATTTGAAAATGTTTGGTTATTACTGATTTCTGATAAAGGGTTTTCTGTTGCTTTACGGAAGAACAAACATGTGATATTTACTACCTATTCATGAGGCTCACGTAGAGAAGGTACCTACGTAATAGCTCCCGCAGGCAGGCGCGACGCGTCTCTATAGAATAACTACGTGGGACACTCAGAAAGTTTTGCGAAAATATAAAGAAGTGTTCCATAGGTAAATATTTTTTTATTAAATTTTTCAAAATACTCTCCACTAGCCTCCATGCAAAGTTTCATGCGTCTGAACCAGTTTTCGAAACACTTTTTCCAGTCCGCCGCAGACACATCGTTTACAGCCTGCTCGAACGCTGACAGAGCATCTTCCGGCGACGAAAATTGTATCCCTTTGAGCTGATTTTTAATTTTTGGGAATAAAAAGAAGTCACACGGTACTAGGTCAGGGCTATAAGGAGGGTGACCCAGAAGTTTGAACGGCGTGCTGTCCAAGCAGTCCCTCGTTTTGAGCGCGGTGTGCGTGGGCGCGTTGTCGTGGTGGAGCAGTAGCCCGCGGAGCCCTATGTTTGGTCGCTTGTTGCTCACAACAGAGAAAACTTCTGCCAAGCATTTGGTAGTATACCATTCGGCGTTGATGCTTCTTTGGTTCCGTAAAGGAATTGAAACCAAGTAGCCAGCCCGCAATCAAAATCTTCCCCCCGCTTCTAGATCGCTTCACTTTGGTAGGCGTTGATTCGTTTTGAAACACCCAAACCGTCGACTGGCGCTTCGTTTCTGGAGCGTATTGGATAAATGCAGGACTCATCACCTGTAATAATGTCGTAAACACGCCGAGACGACCCTGCTTCAAATTTGTTTATCATATCACGGCACCATTCCACCCGGGCCTGCTTCTGAGCATCGGTGAAGTTGTGCGGCACCGAGCGTGAAACTATCCTCCTCACGCGAAGATGCACGTGTAGAATCTCGTGAAGGCATCCCGATCCAATCTGCAGTATGTGTTGAATCTTCTGATACGTAATTCGCCTATTGTCTTGGATTAATTTTTTCACTGCTGGCACGTTTTCCTCCGTAACAGCCGTCAAAGAGCGACCACTTCTTTCTTCATCCCCCAAAGTTAGTCGACTACGTTTGAATTCGTAATACCAACGATACACAGTTGCGTTGGAAGGGCCTTCATCCATGAATGCAATTTGAAGTCTATCGTATGATTCGTCCGGTTTCAGGCGACACTTGAAATCGTAAAAAATCATAGCGCGAAAATGTTCCCGGCGTAAATGCATTTTCCAACGAGACACGATAATTTAATTAGCTCGCAAAAATTAAATAAAAGAAATTTTGAAATTGGAACGTACCTATTTTTACTTATAAATAATCATTATTTTTATAATAGTTTATAACTGGCCAGTCTCTCATACAAAAAAATCTTTTTTTTCGCTAAACTTCTGAGTGACCTGGTATTTTTATGAAAACATCATTGAAATTGTTTAGAATCATGATGCATAGTCGCGTCGCGCCTGTCTATGAGAGCATTAAGTTTTGCTTACTTCTGCTCAAAATTAGACAAAATCCTGCTTCATTGGAAATGTTATAATTTACAGTGTTTTCAATTTATCATACCAATAATGCGACCACGACTGTATTGCGTATGTCCTTTCACTATCATTAATATTTTAAAGAAATCAAAAGTAAAAAATAAAAGCGAATTAGGCTGCATTAAAATGATCCTACGTAAAATATTGCGAGTCTAGAGAAAAAGCCGTTCAGCAGACCCGTTTACGAAAGCTACAAAGCATCACAGTTACAAAACTCCGCCGTTCGGGCGCTCGCTCCAATCTCAGAGGTTAATTCCCCTCGGGTTGATCGGTAACCCTTTGTCGCTCGTTATTATGCTTATGACTGAATTATCGGCTAACGAGCCCGACATCTACGTGTTTTGTTACGGATACGTTACCGATATCGATGCTTTCAAAGTAAAATTAATCTTTTATAACGAAAGAGTTGTGTATTTTTCGTAAATGAATCAACATTATCCTTAGGAGAATCTAATAAATCCATCGTAAAAATATCTGCAGGAATTTCAGTTACAGTGAGATTTGGTACGAACATTTCAACAGATTTCCGTTTCAGAAATGTGTGAGATAAATCTGCCAAGAAGTAATAGAAATGCTGTCTGCTACTCTGTACTTGAAAAAGATGGCGATGCGGGAAAACATGGAACTGTTTTCTTTGGATTTCTGAAAAGTGACAGTGTCTTATAATGTCTCAATATCTGGTTGACCGAGCTTTGCTCGGTATTTTTTGGTAAATTGTGTTTAAAATAATAAGTTTATGTTCAAGTTGATTATCGATAAAAGTAGGTCATTGAAAACATGAATAAAACGACATTGTATAAAAATGAATCCTAGCTAGATCGATTTATCGCCCCCGAAACCCCTTGTATACTAAATTTCATGAAAATCGTTGGAGCCGTTTCCGAGATTCAGATTATATATATATATATACAAGAATTGCTCGTTTAAAGGTATAAGATAGTAAATGTTGAAAACAAAACAACATTAATAATGTATTCATGTAGAAATAGCTCCGGTCCATCGTGGACTAGGGGTATAATAGCAATTAAAGGTGGGGGGCGAAACTTACATGTATAACGTTGCATATAAATGAGATTCATACACCCTCTTTAGAGTAGTTTAGAGTAATCATGTTTGACAGCTATTGTTATTATAAAGGAGAGAAGATTATGCCATATTTAGTATGGCTCTCGTAGACAGCGGTGGGACTTTTACGCGACTGTAGTAGAATAATTTACATGAAAACTTTATGTTGTTACTAGCTTTTGCTAGCGGCTTCGCCCGCGTGGAGGTTGAAATTATCCCGCGGGAACATACTACCGGGATAAAAAGTAGCCTATGTCCCTTCTTAGGCTCTAAACTATCTGTGTACCAAATTTCATTTAAATCGATTCAGAAGTTTTAGCAGGAAAGCGAGACAGACAGACCGACAGACAGACAGACAGAGTTACTTTTGCATTTATAATATTATAGTATATAGTATAATAGTATATAGTATATATAGTATATAGTATAGTATATAGTATATAGTATATATAGTATAATATAGTATAATAGTATATAGTATATATAGTATATAGTATATTATAGTATGGAAGTATGGATAGTATGGATTAGTGTGGATGGCTCCCGTAGACAGAGCTGGGATTTCTACGCGACTCTAGTCGAACAATTTACATGAAAACTTTATGTTGTCATTGTCACTGTGGGAGCCTTTATAAACAAGGCGAGTTGGTGATTAGACTAAATTATTCATCTATATACATACATATATAAAATGACTTTTTGACCCATGGGGGTAGGTAGAAACTACGGAACGCCACCTACTACGATCCCTAGATACTTCTTTTGCCTCGTTTAAGTTCATAAATCTGGTCATACACGCACGCCGGTTACTAGTGATACGCACCTGACCCTTCTGAACAACATCACCAATAAGGTCACTATATGTTCTCCTAGGGCGTCCCCTTCCGGCGTGACCAGTCACAGTCACAGTCTTGTTAATAATTAGCCGCCCTTCATTCATCCTCTCAACATGACCAAACCATCTAAGCATACTATTATTCATCTATTCTTCGTTATCACTCTTAGGTAGGTACTTATAAAGGGAGAGTTCAAAAGTAGGTACAGTTCCGGTACATATGTGTGTCGAGTAAGTTATCGCGTATACGGAGTCATTTTGTCCCAAAAAATAATATACTCCAGCCCAATATGAGGACACTTTCTATTCTCATCAGCTCCTATTCTCATTATCTTCACGGCATTATTTCAGCACTCTGTGCCCCTCCCCCCCTCTCAATATTCCTGGGCCCGCTATAATGGTCCAATAAGTTAATTAAGTGGAGATTTCCTTCCGAGATGCGGCGTGTGCGCCCGGTGTGGGGGGGGGGGTCTGCACGGGCCTCGTAAAATTAATTAGCCTTAAGTAATTTATTTTGTTAATTTATTGCCTCGGAATGCTTGTAAGGTTGTGTTATGAATTTTGAATTGTTGGCAGTTGAGTTTTGCTTATTAGGTCATGTATGGGAAGTTTGCTATATCGTGGATGACGGCGGGTTATTATTTTCAGTATGTAGTCGTATACTGTTTTTGTATCAACAGTTTTTTTAAACAAGTGTGTTCGTCACGGCTGCACCAAAAAACTTCCTTTCGGGATTCATGCCAGACAGATGGAGCCTGAAGATGGTTTTCGAAATCTTTAATGAAAACTAGTAGTAAAACAGTTTCATTACATATTTTTCATACTTAAAAAAAGTAGTAATCAAATACTATACTATTTAACTGCGTTTCGGTTTTACATTTGGTCTGTGTGAAATTATTTTAATTTTTATGACATCCTAATAGTTACTTAAAATATTTGTCACTGTCGTCTTAATTATTTCTCTACAACCAATCAAACGTATATTGCATTGATTGTAAGTTTATCTCTGTGAAAGCGTAGCATTCTATCTACGCGGCGTATCACCGGCGCCTGCGCAACTGACGTCCGAACTGACAGTTGGCGCGATCAATCACGGTAATCCGTCGTGTAGCTGTTTCAATTCTTAACTATAGAAGGGCATTGGCCTACCTGTAGTTGCAATAAAGACCTTTAATTACCACTGACACATGTCCACAGATTGAATGGCAGAATGTTTTACTACGGTCTGACCGTTTATACCTAAATATACAGGGTAGTCCAATTTCTCGTCAGTGTTTTATTTTGAATCTGCTATTTCATACAATATTTAAATACCTGTTAATAGCTATAATGTATGGAACAACTTATTTTTTATTACATTTGTCCCTCGATGTCCCTGCCAGCCCAGTAAAAAATACAATATCATTTGATTTTGATATGAGTTTCTTAATCCAACTCCAACAACTTCAGATAAATTCTAAGGTTCCTGGATTCGCCATTGGCCCAAACAACTAAGTAACTAATTGCCTGCCTACATCGAAATAAACCGTTATCAGTAAAACCTCAACTATACTACTTCTTTTTATAACTACAGCTGCAACTAACTGTCTCTCAATAATCCCAATCCAAAACCGTGGTATCAGCATTGATTAACAATGAATTACTAACAATAATCACTCGTACGTTGACAGCAACTAATACGCGGATACACGAGCGACAGTCGGCTCCTCATCCGACACCCGACACCGGAGTAATGCTGACAGTTGTGTTAATTTACATGTCATTAGGTATCAGCGGCTCGTCTTGTTCACATTGATAGGCATCTAATTCGTGATTTGATCGCTATGTGAGACAGTAAACTGTTAGTTGGTCTATTAATTTACATAATTTGCGGTTTACTTTGTCACAGTAAGCTGGGGTATTAAATATCATCTCTTGAAATATCTCTCCTAAAACGCTTTAGATTTGCCACCACAAATTAGTCTAAGGACCTGTAACTCATTTTTACATACTTCACGCCTTTAATTCTCGAAAGGTTAGTCAGAGCCTCAGCCTCAGCAATACCGATTGCGACCACTAGACCACTGCGGAAGTATTCTTTTTTGAAATGAGGTGCCTAAACTAGCTTGCCTTTTGCCTGCCTTCCAATGTTTATTCTGGCAGAAGATTGTTACTGTGATTCTGAGAGAGTGAGTGAGTCTGATTAATTTTAGATTACAGACCACCGTATGCTACAGGGTAGTAAGATGACCGACAGTAGGACCGACGTTGCTGCCAATCTTGATAACAACTACCCCTAAGCTTACCTTACCACCTACAAGTGCAAATGGCGGTTTATATCAAGTTTCAACGACGAGAGCAGTAGTGGCCCAGTGGAATCGGCCGCGATTTACGACTCCTCGATCGTGGGTAAAAAACGCCTTGACAGGCGCTTCAATTTGTGTTATATAATGTCCTAGAAACTAAAATTCGAAGACCGCGTGGTGAACTATGGTCCACTCCTTCTTACACAGAGGAGGCCTTGGTCCCAGCAGTGGGATCTTTATAGCTATGAAGGCTTAACACGGTTTCGAGTAATTCAAACTACATCAACCGTATCATTGTAATTTCGTTCCACATCAGATTCAGCAATCAATCCGGCACACTTGGCTTCTGCTCCGCCATCCTACGCCGAATTAGTTTCCGACACGGGACTAATTAACACATCATTATGAAACGGGCGTGTAATATGTTTAGTTGTACCACTGCCGGGGTTCCTGACACCCACGCGACGTGAAATTGGCGGTAACTAATGTCCTGGCTTATATATGGTTTGGTTTTTTCTAATTGAGTCCAAATGTAAACAAATGTCTGTCGCAGGTTTTTCATAAAATTTGGTTTTTGATCAAAAATCTAGGTTTTTGGTGAAAAACCGGAAGATGACAAATTTTAAACTCAATTTCTTCATAAACCTGTAACAGTCCAGATTTTTGATCAAAAACCTGAACTTGTTTGGATTTATGATCAATCTGATATACATTTCCGTTGACAGGGACTTAGGGACTTCCCTGCTTTTGTTTCGCCTTCGCTCGCGCGAGCCCCACCCTTTCCCCGCTTCTAACACAACTCAGACGGGCAACCCGCGTTCACTTTTGCGACAAATAATTACGTAAAACATAATTATTTGAATAACTCTCATTAATATTGTGCTATTACTAACTACAAATGGCATCTACAGGAAACCACGTGGATTAGCAATTTGTATGTAAAGAAGATTTTGAAAGAGCGTTTACTACTTTGTTTGAAGGCCGAAAAAATTAAGAGAAACCATTGTGGACACAGAAGAGAATAGAAAAGCTATTAAAAATATTGAAATATAAAACTTTTCAACAAAAAATTAAACCGCCGCGCCGGCGCGCCGGCGGTTTAATTTTTTGTTGAAAAGTTGTTTTTGTGGCTTTAATGTACTAATAATACTTGACAAGGTATATCCAATAAAAAAAGAATTATCAAAATCGGACTACTCTGTATAAGGTTATGCATGGTTATACATTATGATCCGTGAGTGAAGAATCAATCATCCCCTGTTTTCCGACCGTTCCGGATTTGATTTTGTTTTACAAATTTATATGGGACCACCTTCGGAGTATACCCTTTCCAATAAAAGAAAAATTATCACAATCGGACCACTATATAAAAAGTTATGCGGGGTCATACATAAAAAAAAATATATACGCGTCAAATTGAGAACCTCTTCCGTTTTTTTTCGTCGGTTGTAAACCAAGCAAACCCGTGATTTTGACAAGAACTTTATCATAAACCCAAACTAGTTCAGGTTTTTGATCAATAATCTGGATTGTTACAGGTTTATGATGAAATTAAGTTTAAAATGTGTCAACTTCCGGTTTTTCATCAAAAACCTGGGTTTTTCATCAAAAACCTGGGTTTTTCATAAAAATCTGGGTTTTCGATCAAAAACCTAATTTTATGAAAAACCTGCGACATGTCTACTCCCTTACCCACTGAAGTATAGTAGAAGTTTTATTGTAATTGCGTCTCGTTTAGTGTCTTGTAAAGTGTTAAGTTGTGCTTCATGTCAGAAAACATTCAAGGGTATCTATAAAGCTCATTCAATGTTGCATTGGGTATCGTCAATCATAAATATGACCAGAGGTCCAGAGGGACTGAAGGGGTTTGATAGGACCGATGCCTGCCTGGGTCGCGAGATTGTTCGAAAGAGATACCGTGACCCTGGCACATGGGCAACTGCAGGAACACGGGTGGGTTTAAGTCAGTAAAAGTCTGACATGCCCTCCCGCTGCACCCAGAGCGGGAGAAGTCATTTGATGATTTCCCATCCAAAAAAAAAGGTCCAGAAGGATAGATGAATAACACACAACTAGAAGAAATGGCTTTAATTTTGACATTTCAACAACATTCATTGTGTTATTTACGTTATTGGAAAGTTTAATTTTTTATCATATGAAGCAATGGCTTAGTACTAGGGAATGAAGAACCGGTGCTCTTCTTGCGTCCCGGGACTCTCGGGATTACTTGTTGAAGAAACCGGGAGAACCGAGACTTTCGGGACTTTTGGGTATTTTTTTTACCTACTGCTGGTATTTTTATTTTAATAGGTCTTTAGTATTTATGTATGTACGTAGGTAATGATAACTACATTGTATTAATTAAAGATATATATTTTAAAAAATCAACGAAAACAGAACCATTTACTATTCTTTGAAAAAATAATCAACAGAAGAAAAAAACAAGTCAAATCAGCATTTAACGCTCGCAATAGCGAGCGTTAAATGCTGGTTTGTCTTGCAAGTCGCGGGCAAAAGCTAGTTTTATAATAATAATTATAAACTAGCTTTTGCCCGCGACTTCGTCCGCGTTAAATTTCGGCCGGGAGGTGCCTCCCCCTCACCGCATCGCACGCGGCAAAACGCGGGCGAACGCTGGAGTCGAATCGCGCGCGCGCATTTTGATTTTAGAACTTTATTCTTTAATTTATTTATCTACATTTTTATTATAAAGAGGAAAGATTTTTCGTATGTATGTAATCGACAAACTCCAAAACTACTGAAGCGATTTCAAAAAATATATCATCATTGATTAGAAAGCTACATTAACTCTTGAGTATGAGTGACATAGACTGCTTTACCGCGGGAAAACGCCTTATTCTGACGGGAAAACGGGCAGCAGTAGCAAGCACCGTAAACCGATGAGCGAATCACTATCTAAGTACAGGGTACATTCTACACTATTAGGTTAGGTATTACAAAGAGGAAAGATTTGTTTTATTTTTGTAGGTATTCTAGGTATGTAACCAATAATCTCAAAAACTACTGATTATATTTTAAAAATTCTTTCACCACTAAAAGGCTACAAGATTCCTAAGTAACAAAGGCTACTTTTGACCTCATTCGCTCGGAAAAACGTGTAGCAGCGGGTGAAACCTTAGAAATCTTAGTAAGAAATCTTTCATTATGATATCTGAATGAGGGAAAGTCAAATTCTTAATTTAAGTTTATACTTTTCAACTAAGTCCCGAAAGTCCCGGGACGAGGTGTGATCGTACCGGTTCAGGCACGTGTGACAAGGATGGCTTCGTGAAGGTGGAGAGGAAGAAGAGGAGGAAGCCTCCTAGTCGGAACCAGTGCGGAACCGCGCGTGCAGGACCCAACATGCTGCTGCGTCCAGCTACACCGACGACGCAGCTCTATGTGTCCCGTCTACACTACACCACGAAGGTTGAGGAGATCGTGGAGTATGTACGACTGAAAACCAACTGGACTTTGAGGGTCGAGAAGTTGGAATCGCGCCACAACACGAACTTCAAGTCATTCGTGGTGCGAGTTCCAGTTCTTGAAATCGAGACCTTCCTCAAGGCAGAGTTTTGGCCGAAAGGTGTCATGTATCGACGTTTCCGCGGAAGGCTACGTGACACCACGCAACGCAACACGACGCCGTCACTTCGTGTACAATAGTTTTTTACATTGTTTTTTATTTGTATGTATGTTAGTCTGTAAGGTATTTATGTTATGGGTCTTTGTAGCCCGAAATAAATTGATTTGATTTGATATACAATAATCCCGGGAATTCCCGGGATTTTCGGGACCGGAAATTCCCGGGACCATTCCCTACTTAGTACCTAATATCCTTCAAACGGTTTCCAACTGATAGTGTGTTACGTAATTAGAGGCATGTTTCTTAAAAGTGACAAATGAAATACTTTTTATGATAGTCCTATCATAAAAGTATTTCATTCGACCTTCCATCGACAATGATAAACATCATTCTGCGTTTACTTTCTCGGCGCAACAAAAAAAATGAGAGTGTAATGTGTTAAGCAAAAAAAAAAAAATTTCTGGAAACAGCAGTATGTCTGGAAGATCCAATTTAATCCCTAAGGCTGTCGTTAAATTGTAATTTAGAAAGTAATGAGTTTTGTGTTGTTTGATAATAAATTAATCGGTTAACTGCTAATAAATGGGGAGTTTTAGTGAGACTAGACTTATAATGATACAGTCTGGCGTTAGATTCTCCACATGAATCTTATTCATGTGTGACAAGGTCGAAGGCCTTTGTGGGTATACCTTGCGGTACACCCGCGCTATTTAGTTTTGAAAGACTAGAATATTCTCAATTTTTTTGGTTGGACTCTACCTATGTCTATGTGCATTCTGTTTTCATCATAATCCCAAAAAAATATCAATAATCTTCACGTTTGTAAATGAAAAATCGATCACTGAATCATCTCCGCACAAAAATCAAATGAGTCTCGCGGAGTTAAATCAAATCTGACTCGATAGCGAGAACATAACAATTGCACGGTGGATCGCTTCGCTCGTAAGTGGTGGCGCAGTAAACGTCACCGTATATCGTTTACTGGGAGTGTTGATACTGTGGTGCGGCATAGTGCATTAGAGGCCTGTTCAGCCTCGCAGGGTACGGTAAACACGGCGAGGTTAGGACGCCTGTGTGGGCTGCGCTTTATTAGCGTTTGTAAGCTGTTACATCGTTATGATCTTCCTAAGGAGTGATTAGGATTGTAAAAGGGTTCTTTAGAAGTAATTTGAGTTATAAATATTATCAGATATGGTTGGGTAGCTTATGCAGCCGTAACGTTTAGGTACTTCGGTAAACAAGATACTTAATAATGAAAAAGGCTGAAAGATATGTCGATGTTTTTTCAAAAGTTATGTGTAGCATTTTTCTCCTCGTGGACATTTATAGGCTGCAATGTTTGAACAGCTAAACGCAGGAGACAGGAACACATTAAAAAGTCCTACACCAAAAGCAGACGATCTCAAATCACAAGTTACAACATTAGTTTAACGACATAGATACGCCATAAAAACCCCGTAAAGAAATAACCGAATGTCCATAATTATAATTTACGGCAGTCTCCCGATCGGGTGCAGTTTCTAAATAAAGCGAATTTACTGGCGTAGTAAAATCTATTACTCGTCGTGCCGGCTCGGGTGTAAATTAATATTATTCGCTTCTTATTCGCTCCTCGTATCCGTTTTATACCGTTGCGGGTAGAGAAAGGTCACGGGATGCCGCAGTGTTTTACTACGACTAATATTTTCTGGTTTGCGGAGCAGCAGTGTAGCAGTTTAGTCCGAGATTTCGTGTAATGGTTTTCTTGGCTTAGCTCTCGGAATGTTTTATTATTCTCTTGCTAGTTCCCGACTTGGCATAAAGTAAGGCTAGATTTCTTCCTCACTTACTTTATGTTATATTTCCTACTTTAGCTTCCATGAAAGTAAATATCTCGTTCGAATCTGTAAAATTAAATCCTTCTTACAACTCTACTGTGTAAGTTGAGAATGCCACTCGGGAGCAATAATAAAATCTAATATTCCTCGGTCCCTTGTCTGGCGTAAATGAATATTATTCACTTTACTTGTTTTATGTGGGTGTCTGCGGATTGCTCGTAACTCGTAGGATTCCTCACAGTAGTCGCGCTTTGTCGGCGTTATAAAAGCACTTGAGGCTCTTTAGAATTTCTTGTGACTATTACAATTGTTTTGTTGAATACTCGTGGATTTTCTTACTCTGAAACATAAATAAATCATCTTTCATGTTAAATATTAGGTCTTTACCTATGAAATTGCCGTTCTGCAGTACTGGCCATTTCAAATCAAAATAATTTTTGTTTGTCTAAGAATTCTAATTTACAAATTATTATTTTTTTTAAAACATGGAATTCTTTTTCCAAAAGTAGTCAATTGTTTATTGATTAGTGTTACATTTTCATCGCATTTTAATCTTTTTCGTCATCATGGATACGTTAAAAATTCGAGTAATTATGGAATATGAGTACCGTCGTGGCAGCAACGCGGCACAAGCGGCACGCAACATCAACGACGTTTACGGAGCTAACACTACAAACCAACGCACCACCTGTTATTGGTTTGCTCGCTTCCGTCCTGGAAATTTCGACCTGAAAAATGAACCTTGCGGTCGTCCGAAGACTTTGGTCGACAATGACGAATTAAAGGCGATTGTGGAAGCTGATGATATGATACACAATCTACGGCTGAATTAGCAGCAGCTTTCGACGTTAGCGTCAAAACAATATTGGTCCATTTGCGTCAAATTGGCAAGGTAAAAAAGCTTGACAAATGGGTCCACGAACTCAATGATCGCTAGCGCGAAGTACGCGTCGAGACGTGCCTTGCACTGCTCAACAGACACACAAATGAAGGAATTTTGAACCGCATTGTTACCTGCGATGAAAAATGGATTCTGTTTGATAACCGCAAGCGCTCAGCAAGTTGGTTGGATCCTGGTTCAGCACCTAAACAATGCCCTAAACGAAAACTTACCCCTAGAAAAGTGGTGGTCACTGTTTGGTGGTCTAGCGCCGGTGTGATTCATCACAGCTTCTTACCAAACGGGGTGAGCATTACTGCTGTGTACTGTGAAGAACTGAACTCAATGATGGAGAAGTTGGCACATCTCCAACCAGCATTGGTCAATCGCTCGTCTCCGCTGCTCCTGCACGACAACGCGCGACCTCATACTGCACAGCAGACGGTCTCCAAGTTGCAAGAACTGGGGTTGGAAGCTCTCCGTCATCCGCCCTACTCACCAGACCTTGCGACTACAGACTACTACTTTTCCGGAATTTGGATAACTTCTTGGCGGGAAAAAAATTCAATACCCGAGAGGCATTACAAAATGCCTTTGAAGAATTTGTTGCCTCCCGTCCAGCTGATTTTTTTAAGAAGGGAATCAATAAACTGCCACTGCGTTGGCAAAGATGCATTGATTGCATGGGTGATTATTTCGATTAATACAAATAAAAAATACATGAAAAAAATTCGTTTAATTTTTTTCATACAAAACGGCATTTTCATAGGTAAAGACCTATTATATGTATATGAATTAACGATACCTACCTTCGCCTCAAACGTAGGTATGTCTTGAACAGAAAATAATAATCATGAATAATGTTGTAAACTGCACCTTCCCCAAATGTAACATTATTCAAAATCACTTGGCCTTTCGAATCGAATAGAATTCTTTAAAGATATTACGTCTCACTTAATATATAATAGCAGGTAGTTACACCGCCATCTTGTTGTTCATTTTTTTTTTAGCTTCCTTCGAGTCGCCGGTTCTCAATGGACGACGATTTACGGCAGACATCGTGGCAACAAAAAGAACCTTTTTTCAAAATACGAACGCGACGAGTCATTCATAAAGATGACCTTATAAAAGGTTTATGTTCAAACTTTATTTCAAAGAACTCTGAACTTAAAAGCTAAAATAATAAAGTTTAATTTAAGTTGTTTAGAAAGTTGTTTATTTTTTTGTAAAAGTTTGTTTAGGACCATTTAGTTCGATGTATCGATGCGTTTAATTTTTTTCTGGTAGTTGACAAAATTATTTCCGGTTAAAATGAGAAAGGACATTTAAAATTGAAATTCATTTTGGGATTATGGGTGTAAATTAAATCTTGTGCCTTTCTTTGGTGAACTGTTAAGTGGTTGGGTCTAGTTCTGATAGAAAATAAATGTTCTTTTAGTTTAATGTTTCTTTTTACGATCCCTTGATTTACACCTGTAGGTTTTCTATTAAAAGCTGTTGTGTGTGACAGTAATGTAACGTACTTTTTGTCTTTTTTTTTTGTTTCAATGGAAAAATAAAAGGTATTACGTATGTGTATTGGTAACCACAATTAAAAATAGTAAGTAGAAATTTTATTTAATCGATTTCTAAACATCATGGTATAAAGTAATAAGACTTACCTACCAGTCTATGGTCAGACCACAGACTAAACGCATAGGTAAAACAACCATAGAGCGTTTCATATGTCCATAGCCAGACTTCACAAAGGAAACACGATACACAGCCTACTCGTTATTTTTCCAGCACAGGTCACCTAAGTTCAGACAAAAATAAAATGTCAGTGCACAATTCAACATGTTAATTACAAACTAACATTGTTTTACGACGTGTGCACGTAAACACTGAGCTGTGCTGAGCCATAACACGCGTTAACATTGTTAATACCGTAAATATTTGTGTGTCTGTCTGTTTGTTTGAGGGCCTATTGCACCCGCTTTGCTTCAAATTATGATATTTGTAACGTTACGAGGTTGTAATGTAACTATAATCTATGCAAGTCTGAACTGTCTTACATAATTAATAGGTTAGGGCTGCCTTTTGAGAGATATTCTACTGAATATCCTTTATAAAGTATAATAAAAATGTTCTGAAGTGTAACCAAATAAAAAGTTGAAAGAGTTAGCAGAAGCTTCACTTAAATAAAATGGAATTCATTAATTGATAAGTCTGAAATTAAAAACACAGAAGGAACGGAATGAACTTAACTAAATAAATATTAAAAATTAATACCTACCGTGGAATCCAAAGACCTATAACGTAATCCAAATAGTTATGGTTAGTCAGTTAGCTCATCATTCTTCCGTCCACACTTTTTAACCGATTACTTAAAAAGGGAGAAAATTTCAATTTGGTTGTTTATATATTTTTTCGTGACCTCAAAACTCTGTCTTTTTAAAGGAACCGATTTGAAAAATTCTTCTTTTATTTGAAAGAGATATTCTATACTTATAGGAAGATCTCATATAAATTCGGTCAGATTCTGACTAGTAGTTTTTGAATTAGCTTCAGTAATACATTTTAGTGAATTAATGGTGTTATAATAATAACTTTGTGTCACTTTTATTTACTTATCAAATGATTTTAAACGAATTTATCATGGGTACTACAGTTACTAGCTACTACAGTTAACTTCAAGAAATACAAAAAAAAAAAAATTACAACTTACTTCCAAAAAAGACTACAAAATTAAGAATGTCTTTTTTGAATTACTAGAGGAGACCAGCATATTTAGCTATGCTAGATTATATTTTCCAAATAATTGATATCTTTCGTCATCTAGCGCCTTTATTTCAGTGATTCGTCATCTTCATCTGAAAATGTAACGGTTGACGATCACAAACAATGCTTTCGAGTCAAGATGGCGGCTTGTAGCATGCTTTATGGTTCTTTGTTAGCGACGACATTAAATTGACGACTGTTTGTCTTGAGTTTGTCGCTGAAATTACACTTGCACAGTTGCACATCTGGTTAAAAGTGTGCAGTTTTTTGGGACGAAGTAAATGTGATTTATATGTCGTATCTATAATTATTGTTTGATGTCACTTTGGTAGTTGGTACCTACCTAGGTTCTTGGACACTACCTCCACAAATAAGATTGTCAAGCGAGTAACTAAATCAAAATTTAAATATTTTATTCTACAACATACCATAGAGAACACTGTCGGTCTCTCACTTGATGAGTATCTTCTATCCAAAAGAGCCATTCTGTAATCTGAATCTTTGAGAAATTGATCAATAATCCGAATAAGAAATAAAATATGCCCAAGAAGGTTCCTTCATGAACACAATGACTAATCCACAGAGCCCTCACAGCACGCATCAACAAGTTTATTGACGTTCAGTATTCACCTACCAGATGCAACTCTTCCATATTGCTTCATTTATGTTAGCAGCTTTTAACCGTACACATTGTTAATTTGCCTCGAGACGCATTAGCTGGACAAATGTTTACACAAACACTAAGTTTACACTTTAGATTGTTGCCAATATTTGCTATAAAACACTAACTTAGTTCAATGTTTGTTTAACTTCAAACAGTACATTTTCTTACGTCCGGGTATTGGAGGGAAAATTTTACCTCTCAAACAGGCTCTGTGGAAAATTAAATGAATGAATGTGGTTGTGGTGTTACCAGTTAATGAGATATACATTACTTTCTTTATGTGTGTTAGCAAAGACTCCTTGCAATAAATACTACTACATTGATAAAACAATACTAATACGCAGGGCGCATAGTGCAACTAACTTATATTATAGAACTAGGTTAAATGGTCTAAGAATGGACCTGATAGGACTTATAGACGCTCATTTTTTTTTTTGCTGCAACGTTGCAAAATCACGAAATATGTAGCTAATAACGATTTGCCATCAAAATAAAACTGTGAGTACCAAACAAATAAAAATTAAACAACAACTTTAAAATCAAAGCTCCCCCATCATGAAAACTGCAATAAAGTCCTATATAAATAAATCATAAGTGAGACACGTCGCGCGTCGTAAACACGACACTAACACTATCTGTAGTCGGAACGCTTTGTTCTAATGTTTACTGCTTCACGCTTGCTCACCTTTACGGGGCTGGCAGTCTTAGAAGCCATGCCCGAGGCTAATTGAGATGCCATAATGGGTCAAAGGCCATAATTTGCATTGAGTTTACTTATATTTAGGTTAGTTTGAGAACCAAATTAATGTAAGACTATCCAAGTAAAATATTGGTTTTCAGCAACACCAGGTTTAGCTGGAAGCCGTCCCCAATACCCGATAATTATATGGTTAGATAAAGGCTTGGTAGATCTATCGACATAGGTACTGAATTCATTTTCTGACTACCTCAGGTTGTCTTTTTTCATACACTTGCTCGGTCTAGATTCTTCAAAATGTTATCCATTCTCACTTTGATGACTTTCAGTTCAGTTTAATGGCTTAGCTGCGGAAATTCTCTTACACATTGTGTTATCGATGTGCATAGTTATAAAAAAATAGTTAATTAAATTAATTAATTATAAAAGGGTTACTTTCAAAACCAAAAGCATAGTCATCTCAAAATCTCTCTCTAATAAAAACATAAGTATGTATATATTACACTATGTAGGTACGTGTCTATGTGTATTATAAGTTTATAACCTATGTATGTATGTTCTAATGTACGTCTTACTCGTATTTATGATGATTCATTATAATATTATTATTATTTTTTTTGGTATTTTTTACTCCGTCTCAATCAAAGCACCTGCTATCTTGTCTCTTCACCACCCTTGGTTCATTGGTATAGACAATGCCTAAGGTATTTAGTTCGCCTTTGTACTTTTTTGCGAAAACAATTTAAATAAATAAATATAATACTCAGTTACTCGTTACGGGTCGTCAGAAGCCCGACAGTCTGACAGCCAGTCTTACCAAAGGGTATCGTATTACGTAGTAACTGGGTAGTAGGTCAGATAGCCAGCCATGTAAAGTTCTGGTATTGAGCTGCAGCCCGTTAGAATGGCAGTCGACCTCAACATAGTTGGGAACAGGCTAGGCAGATTGAAAAATAATACCACAAACAAACTCTCTTCCTCAAAATGATTGTTCAAATGGATGCCATATATGTTCTATGTTCTGTGTTATGGGGGTTTGGCTTCCGCACTTAGTCCTTTGAGTGGACCATTGTGCGTAGGCCATGGCGGCCGTCGGTATTTACTCCAACCAGCCCACCTCTCTCCAGAAGCTGGTTATGTCTCCTGGTCTGCTGAGACCATCTGTGTAAGATTTGGGTGTCCCGAGGGTATCTGTCCTGATCTGGGTGACGCCTGTACATTCGAAGAGTACATGCGCAACGGTTTCCTCAGCCTCCATGCAGGCCCTGCACAGGGGGCTGTCCGTTATGCCTATTGTGTAAAAGTGTTTGTTTAGCGGGCAGTGTCCTGTGATGGTGCCCGTCATCAGACGCAGACCATCCCTGTCCAGGCGTAGCAGACGTCTGGTTAGCCTGCCATCCGGGGATGGCATAGCTTCCCTGAACTGCCTGCAGCCTGGTGCCGAGGTCCACCAGCTCTCCGCTTGTGTGTGGGTAAATTCCTGCAGCCACCTGCGTAGCTGGTTGAAGGGGATGGGCACGATGGGCTCGGGGCCGCAGACTGACGCGCTGGATGCCTTTCTGGCTAGTTCGTCAGCAGCGTCATTGCCTAGTGATCCACTGTGTCCTTTTACCCATTGCAGTGTCACTTTGTTGCGATTAGAAATGTGTGGCATCCAGTTTCTAATGGATGCCATATATTTTATCACCACTAGTCTTTTATCAGGTGGGCTATTTAAAACTTCTATAGTAGGTTTACCCATATGTTTATAGTTCGTCACCTGCACCTAAGAATAGATTGTCGCATGTTATTTGTGGGTGTATCAGGTGGGTCGGAGATTCCACCTGCGTGATAACAACCACATCAAGTGCCAAATTCGATCAGTTACAATTAACTGCGTCGGTGGTTTTAAGGTCACCCAAATGTTTTCTTAACGAAACAAAGTAATTTATGGATAATTCGTCCGGGATGTGTTCGACGGCTTTCTAGCCCCCGAACGATCCCTGTCTGGGCATTTCGACTTTTAAAGCGGTATTTTTTTATAAAATAAAAATGTGAAACGAGAAGTGAAAGAAGGAAGTATTGTGGTCTTTTTTTTTAAGAGTTAAATGTTCGGTTTTTTTTTGTAACTGTCCGGTTTTTGAGGACTCTATGGTGTAGTAGGTAGCCCTACTTAGAACGAACTAATGTCCGGTTGGGAAATCATCAAATGACTTCTCCTGCTCTGGGCGGAGCGGGAGGGCATGTCAAACTTTTACTGACTAAAAGCCACCCGTGTTCCTTCAGTTGCACATGTGCCAGGCTCACGGTATCTCTTTCGAACAATCTCGCGACCCTGGCAGGGAAACTCATATGTAGGAATAATTATTTCGTCCTGAAATTTGAGCCTTATGTATCTAAACCTAGTTTCCTAATGATATTTGCACCCACTGATTTAATTCTATAGTAGCCACATCTACTATAGAATTAAATCAGTGGGTAGCTAATACATTAACATAGTTATTACAAACCTCCGAATAAATTCAATTATTATTCAATTGTAACAATAATTATTCGAATGTAATTACAATCAAATTGTCATTAATCTCATTCTATTTCGAATCACGACAAAAGTAACCTTATTTCCTCGAGGCAAGGTGTAAAGTTCAATAGATGTTGTTGTGTATTGTGAATAATGACGGATGTCTGAATAATGGGTGAGCACAGATTGTGGTATTTGTGTTGTAGATTATTGTTACGTAATTAAGGCTATAATTTTGTCGTTTTGTTGAGCGTCAAATTGTTTTTGTTGCCCAATCAGGTCAATCGTTGGGTGTATCAGTGTTACGAATAATCTATTCTATTATATTCTAGTAACGGCTAGCCACCTCATTTGAATCTACCTTGTTTGAATTTCATGGAAATTGTTCTACCAGAATCGTGTTGCACTATCTTGTTGCGCCTATCTGCAGGTGCCTTAAACCAGAGGTTTTCCTCTTGATTAGGATAACTAAATCTTACCCGCCTTATCCGGTAGTTACATTCTCTTCTCAAAGTTCTAATTTCCTTGTTTTTTTGTTACAGGTAATTGATTTGCTTGCCTTCAGAGATCAAGACCTGTAGTAAGTACACCCACCGGGAATTACATGAAACAGTTTCGTTAATAACCCGTACGCAAAATACGCCCTCAGACGTGGAGTTGCGGACACCAGCCCGTTCTACCTATTTCGTTAATAATATCTATGGTTAAATCCTACTTCCAACTAATATGATTGAAGTTAAAATTTTGTGAGGATGTATATATGTTTGTTACTCTTACACGCAGAAAAGACTTAACGGATTTGGATGAAAATTGGCACACAGATAGATTATAACCTGGATGTACACATAGGGTATTTTTTATCCCGGTAGTACGTTCCCACGGCATAATTTCCGACCTCCATGATGTGGGCGAAACATTTAGCAAAAGCTTATAATAAAATATTGTTTGTGTAACGACGTCATAACTTCCGGAAAATTAATTATGATTTGCTACACTAATTGCTCAATTATTGGTATTAGTAATTTTCTGAATTATTGAATATTAATTTGGCTGTTTGTTTCCTTGTTTACCTTTTTAATCTAAAGTTAATTGCAAATGTACAAATCGTGGATTGAATTTATCGGATACTAGCTTCTGCCCGCGACTTCGTCTGCGTCAAATTTTTGCTCAGTTTTCGTCCATTTTTCGTTGCTGCTTCGTGATGATCGTAGCGTGATGTTATATAACCTATAGCCTTCCTCAATAAATAGGCTACCCAACACAAAATGAATTTTTCAATTCGGACCAGTAGTTCCTGAGATTAGCGCGTTCAATCAATCAAACAAACAAACAAACTGTTCAGCTTTATAATATTTGTATATTGTATATTATTATTAGAGATAATCAGTTTAATGATTGATTACAGGTTATTAATATACTGAAACTGTATTTCGAAACACTAGTTAAAGTATCTAGTAAGTCTAGGTACTCCAGGGGTTTAAATAACTAGTCAAGTTTACCTTTGAACTTGGCTAAGTGTGAAGCAGATGTTTCCGTTACTAAGTGAACTGGATGAAGAGGCTAAACATCCTGGATACGATTGCTTTGGCCGGGAACTGTAAGTAGGGGAGCGAGGGGCTTGTTGTAACAGGGGTAAGTAGTAACAGGCTCTTTTCACTAGGATCTTAAACGCTATTAACGTATTTCTTTGACTCGATTTAACCTATAAACCGCGCCGCATCATGTTGCCATAGCCAGTGTCCCGCCGGCCAGCGCAGTGAGCGGAAGTGTGCACGCGCTTCATTTCTGCCAGGTAATATAAAATTGTACTGTCGTAAAATTTCGGTTTGCGTTTTTAATATCGACTAATTTCAAATTTTCTATATCTTATTTCCATTCAAATTTTTCTATCTCTGATAATGTGTAACAGTTTTTATGATTGCTAAATTGTTTAAATAGTTATCTTGATAAATGTTAAAAATCATACCATAGGGTTAGTTGTAACAAAATCCCGGGGCTTGTTGTAACGTGTTACAACATGCCCCAAGTTATGATGTAGATACCTACTTTTTCCTTTGTTTTAGAATGAGGGTGTATAAAAGAAAGTCAGAGCGGGCAACACGAAGCCAAGAAGTGTAGGAGCTAGCAGCAGCTGAAGTTTTAGAAAAGAAATGCAGTATTCGGAAAGCTAGTCAGACTTTCGGATTCGTTGATTCTTACATAAGTATAATACTTTGTTAGATAGCTATTAAGAAGAGATAATTACGAAGCACACCTTAGATATAAATTATTTAATTACTTACTGTGATTTAAAAGTGCCATGATGATTATAAGTAGTATTTAACTAAATAAAACTGTTAATTACTTAATTTTTGAATATTGATTACTAAAAAAGTGTATTTGAGTTGATTTTTGATAAGAATTACATAATACTTACTTTAGAAAGATGTCAATTTTGTTTTAAAATAAACAAAGAATAAATGATTAGAGGTATTATTGTCGTTTTTTTTGTCGTTACTTCTTGCCCCAGTAGACGTTACAACTTGCCCCAAGCACGAGGTAAGTTGTAACACCGCACTTCTTCTAGAAAATAATTAATTGTAAAATAATGATAAATATTTATGGTATTATTTTTACTTGATTTGGTAGAGGAAGAGTTACAGTATCCATCCATCTTTATTTAGTAGAAATTTAATCAATAGATCTCAAGATATATTAGTTTTAATGAAAACTGTTACAACAAGCCCCTCGCTCCCCTACATACCATAACATAACGCCAGTATTTCCCACAAAGTTAGTTAGAAGTGTACCTATAAGTAGTAGTATAGTAATTTAAAACCTCATTTAGGCGGTAATGTTTAAGTCCCATGTAATGTGGGCGAGCCTATTGCTATCAACTGGGCACAAATGCAGACTACGGTTTGCTATGGAAAAAATCCTAATGAAAAACCCATTAAGCCTTTGCCCTATTTCGGAATCGACCCCAGGACCGTGCTCAGCAGTAGCATTTGCGACCACTTGACCAACCAGGCAGTCTAAAGTACTTACATACATATAGGATCAAGAAAGCTACACACCCAAAAACTTTAACGGAATTTTCATTACAATGTATTTAACGTAGCCGCCATTTAAAATTTGACTTGTCAAAGAGTAAAAAAGTCTTAAGACTTCAGCCGGTACATCCTTGCAACATTACAGACGTAATAACTGTAGTCTGTGGCTGGAGCTAAACTGGCGGGAGATTCCTGTTGCGTGTAATGACGCTGCGGCCGCGCCTGTACCGACAGCAGATAAGTGAAGTTATTGGAACATAAAAAGAAACCAGTCGAGTTCCAACGAAGTTTCTTTCGGTTTTGCACACTTGGTGATAAAGAGTTAGATCGATAAAAGTGGAACAAATATCGTGACGGTCAACATGTTACACTTTTTCGGTTCTTACTCTCATTCGCGTATTGCGCGTGCGAAAAGGAATTTTATTTTGATCCAAAAAACGTGTGTTTGGGGTAGTAGTCGCTTATAGTAAATCTACTTACACACGGACCTTGAGACCACTGAGAAAATAAGACTCAGTCAACATATTAATTTCATTTTCCTTCTTTGAAATACCTACAAACAATCTGAACCCCGATGATAAACCGCTTTTTATTTCGGCTGTTCGCTACCGAATTATTCCATTAGTAAATAAATAAAATTAAGACTCCAAAAGTATAAGTAATTATAAAAATAAAAGACTCAGCCTTGTTATAAACTAATTTAGATACCTTCCAGGTAAAGCAAACTAATTTGCCGACCGTACTTTCCGCTCGGCCGGTCGCAATGACCATCTTGCCAAGTCGTCATTACAGTATTGGCAAAAACTCTAATAACCCATTGTTTTGTGACCAAACAATCGAGCCGCCATCGAGGGGTCTCTTAGACTCAATTGTAATTTCATCACGAGCTAATTTAGGGTTACAGAATGATATTCGAGAGTTCCAATTCGCGAATTATGTATGAATCGAATAACTGTAGGTACCTAAGTGTGTGTGTGGTGTGTGTGTGTGTGTGTGTAAACTTATGTAAGGGTACGTACGTGTGTGTGTTTGAAAATGAGATATATTTTTTTATGAAAAGTTGATTAATGGTTTGATCCGATCTTGAATGTTATTTAAGTCAAATGTAAATGTTACCGTGTTGTCGGAACTCGGAGATGAGTTAATCTGTAACTGTATGATGGATGGACAAGAGATTTAGCTTCATAAAGATCTTTTGCACGCGGTTTGGATCAACAGATTGATCTACTTTTAAATATGGCATATTACGCAACTTCTGCTACTTTTCCGTCATAACAATGCTATGCGTGTTTCTAGTGCTTTCCATGCCCAAAAATCAAAATCAAAAGCCATTTATTCAAATTAGGTTTAGGATCAGCACTTTTCCAACATCAAAATTACATAACACAGTCCCCCAAAACGCCCGCCCTTTACCGCTTCCTAGTGCTTTAGCTGGGAAGAAGAAGTGGCGCAAGAAACTCCTCAGCAGCACAGCTGTCTGATTAGTTAGAGAAATAGTGAGTAGAACCTCAAAATGCTTCATATTTTCCGGAATTTTTCGGCACTGACATAAAGCCTGTCCAAAACGGTGGAGTATCAAGTTTTTGCGAGGTCGGCGACGCTCGGCTGACGGCTTGGCTGGTGTGCAGCACCCGTCGTGTAGGTATCCTGGGAACACTGACAGCAACGGTAATGTGGTCCAAGTCATAGGAGCGTGCGGATAGAAAGATCAAACTTTGTAATACCAATATTATTTCTAAAATTTACACCAGTTACCAGTATTTCTTTTTAATTAATACTTATTTAAATGCTATCGTTTTCCGATTGTGGCGAGACTTTCATATACAGAATTGGCAATCCTTTCTAACGATGCAATGGTTAGCTTTCCAAACATAGGTTCTATACTAATAATTCGGAATACAACAAAATATATAATGATACAAGCTTAGTTTTTGTTGACTTTAACTCTTTTAATTCGCCAAGTACTCTACGTTTTGTTGATCTAAAACCTCCTAAGGCGTCATTGTACTCGTCATTTTGAACAACTTTTACTGAGGTACCAACCACTGAAAACAAAGAGACTTTCTTCAGTGCTTACCTTAAGTTCCCTTCAGGCTATACATTAAATTAGCTTGGTGAATAACAGGCGGATAACGACTACATTATAACAAACATGATAAAACTAATCATGTAGAGCTTGTTTCATTTTGTAAGAGTGTTAGAAATATGGAATTACCTACCTACCTATACTCGTATTGCTCAGTGTGAAATATGGCCCTAAGGGAAATTAGTTCAATGTTTTGTCTTTGCATACTGAATAAGCTGGATAAGTTAAATATTCCTTTACTTATTACATTTACAGGAAAAGTTGAACGAAATAAAATTATATCAGTACGTATAGTTATATAAAGTAGATGAATATTTTTCTCGCCTTTTCTATTATAAACCTTATGATGACGGGACCAACTCTTGTACTCTCTACTTCTTGTACTCTTCAAATCTCGTAGTGGTAGAATCTATAATTACAAGAGTTTGTCCCGCCACCATGACGTTTATTTACTATTTTGACTTGTTGAGCATCCCGATTCCGTTTAATTAAACTACAAAATACCACCACGCCCCTATTTCCCGAAGTGCTATGCAGATATGTACTTATACCACATTACACCGTTAGATCATTCTGAAACTTTAGATCTTCGGAAATCGGAGCGGTTTCTGGGTTAGGTTTTGTATAAAAATATCCTGTAGCGCGCCAAGGGGTACTGTAGTACCCAGAACGAACATAACTAACATCTACCCTCAAAATTAATTTAAAAAAAATCTCATTTATTTCAGCTTTTTAACTGTATATTTTATTTTGGTATACAATTGTGATTTTAATTTACGAACTACGGATGTGTATGTGATCGGATTCGGATGTGATCGAATAATATTTGCGGTCGGCCGGAAAATTGCGGAAAATTTGGCTATCAAGTCGATATGTAAATGAAAATATAAATGCTGCGAACACAACGTCCGCTTCCGCTCATCGTTTGTTCCTGACCTGTAACCTGTCTAATTTGACAGGTGTCATTCCACTTGCGTGCCGAGTTCTCTGGCTCAATGTTTTTATTCAGTTTTTCGCTTCCACATGTGGAATTTAGGCGATAACTTTCTTAAAATGAAGACACGTAAATTCTTCAAGATTTAATTTAGGATCTTACATAGGTACTTAAAAGTAATATGTGATTTTAAATTCATTTCATTAAAAATACCTATTAAATAAATTAACCCTATGGGTTAATTAATACCAAAAAAAATATAATTATTTTTGATTAAGATTACTTTTAGAGACATTATTTTTTACACAATATGTCAAGACAAGTGAAAGCTTATATATTTTAAAAGGCTCGGTCTCACACTATAACATAATACCCCCACGTCGCCTGTCACAAGTGTATTTACGACTGCAGCACAAGAGATAAGGCCCCGCCACCAAATAAATAAACACATAGGTTTGTGGACCGCCATAAAATGGGCGAACCGAAAAGGGTTCTGACCAAGTTCTGATTTGTGCAACACTGCAAGAAACAGAAGATCTATAGTAAACACGGGTTTCTTTGATAGTATGTCGAGTTCCTTTTCGCGGAAAACCTGCCAATTGGTTCTCTAAAAGTCATTGGTAAAACTCATAGGATGTCAAAGTACAAACGACATGTGTCAAATGTTGGGTTCGTAAAAGTACCATAGATAAGTCATTCATTTGTCATTTCCGTTTCTGAAAGGCTGATTAAGAATAGGTACGAGGCTGATTTTACCAAACTCAGATATCTTTTATCCGCAGAATACAATTGATGGCTGACAGTTGTAGTATGGAAAAACTGTAAAAAAGGTCGCACAACATTTTAGGTACCTATAAAATTTTGGACAATTTGTCCTAAATCTGTGATTGTAAAAATGCAGTCAAATTGCATTTTTGTTGCATTGATTGAACTTATTTGAAAAAACTTACATAAGAATGTAAATCTTTTCGGAAAATAATCATCTTTTCAGATTACATGCGCTTTGACACAAATGGTCACACAAATGGCTGTCCGTCCCGTATTTGGATACTTTCTTCGTACATTGAAACCTTTTGACTTTCTGCATATTGTCTGTTTTGTGACCTCTGTAATAGTGTTCAGTTTTGAGTTATTGAATATTACGGAGGCTTATAGGAAATTGTGGGTTCTTTTTGTGATTACCAGTCAGAAGGGTTTATGGAGATAGCACACGTACTTAAGAGAATGGTCAAGAGTAAACGTTTAGCCAAGGTAGATGAATATTGGTAAATATGGAAGACGATATCGCCGTTGCTAGGATTATTTCAGTATTTTAATTTAATCAAGGCAAGGGGTGATTTTGTAATCTTAAAGTTCCTATTTACTTTTCGTGTTTTCTCCATCAAGGTGTTTTTATAATTTAATTTCCACAGCCCTCTTTTTTAATAAATCCTGTAAAGACAAACGTGTTTTTTGCTCACATATACTTAGATATTTTTTTTATTTTATTTCATATGGGATAACAAACAGTAGTATACTAAAGATAAGCAGAAAAAAACTTAACATACAAATTAACAAATATACTACCCACTACATTTTCCACAGATTACAATTTTGAAAACATTAACTGTAATCGGGGCAAAATCAAGTAAACACTAGATAGGCCTAGGGCAGTAAGTCCGCCTTCATACCTATTTTTGTCTGCGAAAACTTTATAATACATAAATAAAAACACTATAAACTAAAAATAACTAACTAAAAAAAACTCTTATTTATTATATTATACTAATTTGCCTATGCATACAGAATTTACTGCTGATCCCTTAAAATTTTAATGATATTGTTTTTAAAAGTATTACGGCTAAGAAATAGTATGTCGATTTCACTAAATCGCTTATTATATGTGTCGACTAAGCGGTGTAGCGGTGAGCGCACACCAGCCTTGGACTTACAGAAACTGGTAGCAAATAATCTCCTGGTGCGCAGCTCCCGCCCATGCACATGTCGAGGAACCAGGTAACACAACCTGTTCACTAGGTCAGAGCAATCAATTTTGTTGCGGTATACATTAAATAGAGTCATAGTCTCAAGCAGCGTACGTCTTGACTGTAACGTAAGTAGGCCGTATTTTTTAAGTAGCCACTGGTAACTTGCTTTTTCCGAAAACACCTATAATGCATAGCACGAAGGTACTTACGTTGAATTATTTCTATAATTTCAAGATATTTAGCATAATAGGGATTCCAAATCGGTACTGCATATTCTAATTGTGGTCTTACTATGGACTTATATAAGTGTAGGAAAGTGGAAGGGCGACGGAATTCTCTAGAAGCTCTCATTACAAAACCAAACATCTGATATGCCTTATTAGTTATGTTTTCAATATGAATGTTTAGATGAAGTTTCGAATCCAGTTGCACACCAAGATCACGTAGACATGTAACTTTGTTAATAATGCTATTAGCAAGACGGTAATTAAAATTAATAACATTTTTCTTTTTTGTAAACGTTATAGTATGACACTTAGACAGATTAAGGTATAGCTTATTAGAAGAACAATAGTATGAAAAACGATCAAGGTCTTGTTGAAAGTCAATACAGTCCTGTTCATTGCAAATTACTTTGAAAACTTTTAAGTCATCGGCATAAAGGAGCAATTTGGAGTTTCGAAAACAATGTTTTAATGCCGTTTATAAACACAGAACCAAACATAATACAGTAAAACCATGAAATCTTGTCTTGTCACTCTATGAAACATTAACATTAAATCGAATTACCAAACTTTTCCCTTGGGAACATTGTCAGTGAAATAGTAGCGCCTGCGCCATCGTATACCTCCTTGATGTCAGTAAATCTGTCATCGAACATCTTCAGTGTTGCCACACACTGTGTAGCGATATAATTGTGCTGTGGTATGCCTCAACTATTTATTGGGTTATGAAGTACATGGTTACTAGAGTCAATCAGAATTTTCGGTTCTTTTGGATTTAGCGCAGTCGTGGCCCAGTGGTAACGGCCCCGACTTCCGAGTTATAGGTCCTTCCAGTTGCTTAACTTTTTGTAACTAATTTCATCACCACTGCTCTCAGAACGGTGAAGTAATGATGATGTTTTATCATGAGGAAATCGGCATGTCTTAGAACTCCCTCTTGAAGAGAGCAGGCCGGTGTTCCAGCTGGAACATTATAGGTTGATCAGGATTATGCCTTTATGTTACGAAGAGTCTTACTTTTAGTAAAATTAAGTCAAACTTCTGAAAACTGTATTCTAACCGTATTCCGTTAGACTACAGTCTTTAGGTTTAACTTCAAGTTAGTTTCAATTATACATCAGATACTGAATCATCAGATCACCCTTAATTTTAACTGTTGTTTTCTTTCTGACAGATACACAAAAAAACTTTTATTAAACTTACTGTTAACTTACGGTAGAGAAAGGAGTTAAACATACAAAGTAACCAAACTATTGGCTGAAGTTAGTAAACAACTTGATTTTAGATGCTTTAAAATAAAAAAGAAACCAAAATTTAAAATATTTAATGGCATTCTATCGTCTTTTGAACCAACAATTGCCAGTGTTACTAAACACAGTTGACAGTACAAAGAATTGTGATACACTGGCCAAAAGATGATTGATAAAAAAAATCTGTGTGTGACGATGGTCGGAATGTTCTGGATTTGAAATAGGTCTAGGTACTTTTCATGGACATCTCTCATTTGCAAACAGCACCACAATAACGCCGATATGTTTAAGTTCTATCAACAAACCTCCAGTCCCGACACAAAACTTTCTAATACCCCCAACGTAGAACAAGAAATCCTAATTTATAAGTCACTAAACCACACCGTTCTCCTTTAATTTTCACTTTATAAATTATACTGTGGTGCGCATGCGTGCGACGTGTCATTAGCACCCTATAAAGCGGGAAGTGTAAACATGGGGCTAAATGTAACCACAGAGCCGTGGAGTTAATTTTGTCCCCAAAAACAACTATCGGCTGCGGCACGTAGTATCGGAATTTAATGAAAAGCTTTATTCGAAGAATGTGGATTCTTCTACTGGTATTTTTGATTATGATAAATATTAAAAGAAAGCATTAACGTGCATTGTCAAGACTTCACGAGAACCTAATGTATGGTAACAAATTACAGTCCCATAGCTTCTGTCGAAGCGGGTGAAATATTGATTGCAAAATTCCAAGACATACAAGTGAAATTAAATAAAAGCTTTTAATAACAAAACAATTAAGTATATTTCTGTAAGTAAATGTGGTTAAATAATACTTTCACGTCAACATAAAATTTAATTTTCTAACTAGAAGCGTTCAGAGTTGCTCTGAGTACTCTGAGAAGAAAGGCCAAAACAAACTCAGAGGTCGCAGTCTCTTTTAAAATACAAACATAATCTCAAGTCAAGTCATGAGCTGCTTTACCTAATTTATTTTAAGAATTTCATAATAAATACGTAATATTGACACACAGAAAGTCATACCCATTGCAGGATAAAGATCCTGAAATTATACTGACTGCCACAATAGTTGCATAATTTTCCAACAACGATTGAGCCAAAGTAATCTTGTCTATTTATTTACCTACATACTTTAAATGAAAGATGAAGTAGGTACGTTGGTAAGTACCTATATTAAAGAAGTAGGTACTTACTTAAGTCGAAAGTCAGTTTGCAACATCTTCGCAAACATTCTTTAGAATTTACATCTATAAGTATTTACAGAGATACTAAAGTGAGTTCTTGACATTAGGGTAAGCTTGACTTAGTACTTAGGTATATTTGGCTAGAACACATAGAATGACTAAAATAGTACCTACCTTCCAAATTTTTTAGTTGACCCACAAATATGATGTGATTCTGATTACGAAACTTTAACATATTAATTTAACAAAGACAAACCCTTGAAGCCAAACTTTCTGAATTCCAATGCATTGAATTAATACTCCGGTCTATAAAATTCTCCATGGCATGTTTTGTCGGTCTGAATCAAACAATGGGTAGAGAACAGTTGAAATCTTTATGATGTTCAATATTATTTAGCACAGCAGAGTGGTGCTTCATATGCAGGCCACATCCAGAAGCTGCATCACTTAAATACAAGTCTATTATCTATGGTTGACACTCACTACTCGCGCGGAATACTAAAACGTTAAAATATTTACCTTCAGCTTTTCCTTACAAACTGCAAAGCTTTTAAATAAAACAAAACACAATATAAATCCTCTTTGAGTAACATTACTAAAGAAAGTAACCCACATGCATCAGATTTTCGGTCAATTAGTCGATTATTCGAAATATCAAATAACAAAAATAAAGTATGCCATGCATGAGCATTAAACATTCGTTAACCGGCATAAAATACTTCATTACCAGTGCCTCGGCGTTTAAAAAGCGAGACGAGTCCGTTTCGCGCCCTTTTTGTTTATTTTTAAAAAGATTCTTTTTCATCGGGTGATTGATGTTGTGCACGCGGGTCGTAGAAAGGATGCACCCTGCAAAAACCTGCTGTATTAAATAACAATTTTTCACTTTGATACATTTCTGGGTGCTCTTTAAATCCTTACTTATGGAACTTTTTATATGCGTGATTGAATAGTTAGATTCGGGGAACGTATTCTTAGAATTATAAATTTATAACAGAATCAGTTTTAGAATTTTCATATTATTGTTTCTAACAAATAACCTTCAAATAAAGTTACAATACCAAACGTATATTTTTGATGTAACCAGAATCGATACTGGAATCGAAAGTTCCGTTCGATCGCGGAATCGATCAATCGATAATTTTATAAATAGTTCGCCTTTGATGTGTCGACGGGCGCGATTCGATCAAAGCATTATATATTTGTGTCTGTTCGTCTGTATGTTGTTAGCTCCTCGACAAGACATGTTTTATAGACTTTCTTTACTAATTTATTGATGTAAATGGAACTCGTACCAGGTAGTTCAGGTATGCTGGAGATAAACTACCGATTGTTGATCTAGGAATCTCATACGTAAAACGTTATTGGCTAGCGATGGCTATAGGGCTTACGATGTAACATAAGTTGTCTTGTCTAGCTTAGATTCGATCTCACCATCTTTGACTTACTTTTTATGAGACATTTGAGCTTGCATTTTAGAATAATATTCAGTAATATATCTATCTAGATTTAAAATATTTAATACCTAATTAGCCTATAGTGCCTACTGCTGGGACACAACCCTCCACCCTGTGAGAGACTGGGCTGTAATCCCCCACGCGGGCGCTGTGCGGGTTGGTCTACCAACCTGTCACGTGTCTTCGAATCTCTGGTATTAGGTAAACCGGTTTTCTCACGATGGTTTCCTTCACGGTAAAGCGCCTGTCTGGGTGGTACTTCAAACCTACGACCGATCTACAAATCGTAAGTCGGTACCACTGGGCCACTACTGCTCTCCTGCGCCACCAGTGATCTTAAACTATTTCAGTTTAAGGTAAATAAATCTACATTTGAAACTTAACATCGTAAAAAAAAACTTAATCGGAATCTATCATAGTTCTTCTCGTTTGCTTGTCTGCAAACCGTATTTTTGATCCGTAAAGGTAGCAAGCCTTTATGGACCAAAAGTACGGTACTAAACTGTAAATCCGTCACTTTTAATCAAATACAGTAAAAAGAAAAGATAAACATAATTCCTGCACGTCACTGTCCTTTTATTTCATACACGACAAGACTCAATGTCATTCCTAAAGTACACACGCGCGTCAAGTGTGTCAGCCTTTATCGCGAGTTCACACTGTCACACATTCAAAACGAATATGACATAAAAGTGAAAAATCCAAAAAACGCTTGAAGCGTTGCCGCGTGGCGCGAGTGCCCGCGAGTCGCGCCTTATCGCGGCAATTAATCTCGCGCGGCGGCTGGACGCGTATCGCGCGACAAATCTGTTGCCCGCCGCGCGGCAACGCGTTTTATGATTTCATTTTGTCGATGTGATGTCATTTGACACTTTCTGGATACGTGGACTGGTTTGAGGTTACATTTTTGTGTATTGTGAATTTTTAAAGTGCTTTTTCGAGGGCGTTTTTATTTTGTAGAGCATGTGTGATGTTTTGAATATTGGACTCTACCTTGGCTCAGACCTGAAAAATAGAGATACTACTAGCAATTACCAGGATTTGTAAGAAAATGAATATAACATTATATCTGATACATAATACACCTAATTCCAGTAATCATCATTCATCATTCTCCTGCCATTTAATAATATAAGTTTTAGGGAACTTGGGATTTGGGGAAATCGGGAATTACCCATCTCAATTTATTATACGGTCGGCGCAACATGTCATTTTCTTCCACACTTCTCTATTAATCGTCATTTCAGTAGTCACCCCCTTTCTATCCATATCATAATTCACACAGTTCATCCATCGTTTCTTTGGTCTACTCTTAAAGCCATCGACATTCATACTCAATACTTTCCTCAAGACATTTTCCTCTCCATTGTGAGGATCGTCTAGAGGACACGGTGGAGCATACGGTGGAAGTTTGCCCTGCCTGGGCGGAGCACCGCCGTGTCCTCGTGGAGGCGATCGGCGGCGGCGACCTCTCGCGTCCGACCCTGGTGCGAGCCATGGTACGGAGCGAGAGGGAATGGGAAGCCGTCACCTCCTTCTGCGAAGCAGTAATGCTCTCGAAGGAGGAGGCGGGACGCGTGAGGGAGTGGCAGTCTCTGCGCCCTCATGTCCCTAGGCGCCGCAGGAGGAGACGCCCCGGGCGTCGGGAGTCCATAGCGGACTCACGGCCACCGTAGGCGCGAGCTTGCGGGTGGCGAGCAATGGGTAGCTCGCCGCCCGGTACGGACCAAGCTCGGGTCGACGGCGCGTAGTGTTCCACGCGCGCCTCAAAGAGATGTCAGCAAAACTGAAGGGGTCTGCTAGTACCGATGCCTGCCGGGATCGCGTGATTGTTCGAAAGAGATACCGTGACCCTGGCACTTGGGCAACTGAAGGAACACGGGTGGGTTTTAGTCAGTTAAAGTCTGACATGCCCTCCCGCTCCACCCAGAGCGGGAGAAATCATTTGATGATGATTTCCCATCCAAAAAAAAAAAGAAAGACATTTTCCTCATTCCTTCATATCACGTGACCAAACCATGACAACCGATTCTCACACAACTTCCACCTACTTCCAGTAATACTTTTGGTAATAGTGCCACCCGAAAATTATTTGTATTTTTTTTCTTTTTCTGCAGAGTATCACACTATCACTAAAAAAAGAAGATAAAAATATAACCTAAACTCTTAAAACTACGAGCTGTAAAATGAAATCATAAAAATAGTGTTATAAGTATAAATACACGTATTAACAACGCAATAAACAGCAATTAAAAAACTACAAAACGTTTATATAGGCTTTTTATCGCTGTCATTTTAATCGATAGTTAAATCTAAGCTCATGTTACTATTGACTATGCAATGATGGTACATAATAGTAAATAAACCCATTTTAGCTATCGTAGTTTTACTATTGTACCTTTTACAAGACCATAAAGGTTTTACTAAAAAGTTACCTATTACTGGCATGTATGTACCCAAAAAAAAAAATATATGTATGTGCTATTAAAAATATAAAAAAGCTAATTAAAAACAAATATTTTATGGCTACCACATTTTTTGCCGAGGAACTGCCAGTATTAAGTTTCGACAAATGACGTTTAAACCAATGAGGTTCGAAACAAAATGGTGACACTGCGCTACAGTTATTTTTCTGCATAGCAATTTGCAGAAACCCGCTCCATGTTTTTAATTCACCTCAAAAAAGGAACATGATTAAGTGCATCATGTTTTAAATAAATAACAAGTCCAAAATTAAAATAAGTCCATACATAGGCTGAAAATAAACCCGTGTACGGACGGGAATTAATATCGCGATCACTGTCAACAGGTGTCACGCATAACTTACAAATAAATCCTTATAAGTGCCCCAGCGCACTGTGCAACATAAGTGCACTAAATTATAATGTTGATTTGTTGGTTAAGCGCTTACATACTTCTTGAGACAAAATAATAGGAATATTTTATGGGCACAACATGCAACTTGACAAACGGATTTATGTTTAATCGCTTTAGGCAAGAGTTATTGTAATTTCTTAAAACTTCTCAGTTCTCTCATAGAAACAGAACGTAATGTTATACGTATATTTTCTCACGTTTTTAATATCGAATGGCTGGAATTTTCTTTCTTAATTATGTTTTTTTTTTTTGTTTTTACTAGCCTATTAGCTACAGTCCTAACGAAGGGCAAAGGTATCTTCCTTCCATCAGGGAAGCTCTTAGCGTTGATCACCGTGCTAACTTAAGGAGGATTGGTGATTTTAGACTTATATCAAGCCTAGGTTTTCGCAATATGTTTTCTTTACCCCATATCAATAATGTCCAAGATAAACATAGAAAGTACATATGAATCGAAGTCACATTGGTACTTGCCCGGATTAGAATCCACAACCATGCATGAAGAAAGAGGTCAGAACCATTGAGCCACCACGAAATATGTCATCTGTAAATCCAAATAAATTATTCCATTAATTTTAAGCGCCTTGGCCTTTCGCAGCCCTCAACTAAGAACAAGATAAACTATTTCCCAGCTTTCACCGTTTTGCAATTTTGTAGGAACAGCCAACCTTAAGTAGAACCTTTGCGTGCTTGGTTATCCTTTCTACCAGTCTCGTTTGATACTACATAGATTCAAAAACGTCAGCGTGTTTGACAGACGTTGCTCGTTCCCAAAGGGTTTCAGAAGTCATGTTTCCTCCTTTTCAACATTTCCGACATTAAACTCGGCTGTGTTGACGCCGTGATAATCATTTGTTATAATTTGTCGAAGCTTTGAAGTTGATTTACAAGCGCGAATGGCGGATTCTAGTAGTTAAGCTGACAGTTTTATTAGTAGGAGTTTATTTAGAAAGATTATTTTGAGTATACATTTATGTGTCAATTAATTTTAACGTTGTGTTTTTAAATTAAAAGTTGCACAACTGTGCACTTTTGTGGGCGATTAATTTTTATCGAATTTTCACATCTTTATTATACAAAATATAAAAGTTTCCGGGTAAACTGCAGGTTTACAAATGCTCAAAAATCGTTTTACTTTTTACAACCTCTCATTAATAACATAACACTGCCCACACTTTATCAACAATTAGCATCTTAATACCATACTAATTGAGTGCTCATTACAACATGTTGGACACGTCTCGTGAACGCGGGCACTAACTTATGTTGATCAAATAGTAGATAAGCGTCGCCGTCGCTCTGTGGTTTGTTAACTGCTATGTTTATGCCCCGGCGTTACTCGCAAACGAAGTAAACCGCGATGTTTACGTTCTCCACGTAACTAGAACTTTTGATGTGGAGAAAGTTGGTGACAGCAATTTATTCTAATTTGTCGTATTTTTGGAATAATCTTGTAATTTTATTAGGGTAAACGTATGTGTCTAGCATCAGTGTTAGACCAGCGATGTTTATTTTTCTAAATAAAGTGTCTGTAGTTTTCATAATTATGAATAAAGCTACTGTGTAGCTTTCTAGTCCCCATTAGTAAACTCGCGGGCCATAACAATAGTTTTGAACGAATATCAAAAATAAATCAGTATTCGTTTTGCTACCATTTCACTACCACATATTTAACAATAAAGAGAGGGCATTATACTCCCATAAATCATAGCATAATGAGGGATCATCATTGTCGGACTCTTTTGTGACAGTATTTATGTTTATAAATAATGGCGGACAAACGACCAAAGAGTCCACAACACAAATTACGAGCTCGTTGTTTCCGCGCAATTTAACAAAACAAGATGGAAGCCGAGACGGCTCCTTGATTGTTGCTTATTTGCGTTTTTAGATCGTTCTGTTTATTTTTAGAATTATTTATATCTGGATTGTTAAAGAACTGTTCCATTTTGGGATAATCGGTTACTTTTCTTGCTACAAAATACTAATTACCCTGAAACATGACCTGATAACCCTATAAAGACTAAGTAAAACCAAACCATAATGAAGGATCTGGTTTGATCGACAGTATTCATCCAAATTACTGACTAATATACCAAAGCAGGGCAAGAAATGAGCAATTACATTGAAACAGCTAGGTATAGTCAGCAATTCCATTGTAATGTTACAATTTAAACTGTTAACTTAATTGTAACTCCAGGCACTTCAGATCGACCAAATACGCCATGTTTTATGTCTCCAAGCACTGCTTGACTTGTTAGGGAAACGGTAGTAAATAAACAATCAAGTAGGTCGAATATAATCCAATATGGTAGAAACAATTTAATTTGTAGCACGCAGTAACAAATATGGACCTTTGTGCAGCGGCCATAGCTCTTTATGCAAATATGCAAAGGTTGCTGGTCCAAATGACATCTCTATTTCATGGAATTAGTAAGTTTAGTTGAATTATTGGATAAAGGCAACACTGTAGTGTTTATTTGCAGAATTTAAGTACCTACAGTCTCAGACTCAAAGCATTTATTTCTATTAAACCATACACAGGCACTTTTGAATTTTTAAGGAGTTGGTCCGTTAGATAGATGAAGCTAGTTGCCCAAACCAAAACGTAGTAGGTTTTTATAGAAAACAACGGGCAACAAAACTAAACGAACGGCTTGAAAACTCGTTTAAATAAAATTTAAAAATTTCATCATTATGGTCTACGAAATTAAATTTAATAGAAAGAGGTGATTTTCTTTGAAAACGTTTCGTACAATCGCACTCTCAGTTTTTCTAACGGTCATTTAGCAAGTTTTAACATCGTCACCTGCTCGCGAGGACTGGATTTAGCCTAAGCTCTGACCTGGTCAGTTTTGGGATGTCTACATCTGGCAATGGAAGCGTTATTTATATTGATGATTTTTCCATAACAACGATTACTTGAATGAAGAGTATAAATAATGAACTTGTGCTAGAAACACAACTAACAAAAGTGCACAGTGTTTCATTTGTGTAAAGTGCCAAGGAACATACTCTGCAACGAAATCACTGCAGTAGCTTGGTATAATTTGATAGTGATTACATATTTATGGCGGCAGTGTGCAGCCCACAGTGTTGGGAGCCGGTGTCATCTAGTAGACATTCTACCTGTCATTATAGTGCCACGGTACGTGTGCACAGGGAGTACTGGAGCGGTGCAAGCTGTGATAGATTCGCTGAAGCAAGTTGGGTTTTGTGCCGTTTGCAATTCTATATCTATTCCACCAAGAACAAATAAAGTTCCTTATGTATTTTTAACCGACGAAAAAAAAAGGAGGAGGTTATCAATTCGACGCGTATATTTGATTTTTATTATTTTTTTTATGTTTGACCACGCTTAACTTTGTACATGGTAGTCCGATTGTGGTAATTCTTTTTTATTGGAAAGGGTATACTCCCAAGGTGGTCCCATATAAATTTGGAAAAAAAAATCGAATCCTAAGGGTCGGAAAACAGGGGATGATTGATTTTTCACTCACTGATTGTAATGTATAACCACGCATAACTTTATACAGAATAGTCCGATTTTGATCATTCTTTTTATATGGTACTACGCATAACTTTGTACATGGTAGTCCGATTGTGATAATTCTTTTTTTATTGGAAAGGGTATACTCCCGAGGTGATCCCATATAAATTTAGAAAACAAAATCGAGCCCTAAGGGTCGGAAAACAGGGGATGATTGATTGTTCACTCACTGATTGTAATGTATAACCACGCATAACTTTATACAGAGTAGTCCGATTTTGATAATTCTTTTTTCATTGGATGGAGTAAACCTTGCCAAGTATTATTAGTACATTCAAGCCACAAAAAAATATAAAATAAGAACTTTTTAACAAAAAATAAAACCACCGAAAAAACTGAAAAGCATAAAATAATAAACCTTAAAATTTTGAGTCGGCGCTGAAAAATCAATGAACCTTATCACTCAAAGTGCTCAAGTTTTTATAATTCTGTAAAAATGTTCTCATCAGAAAAATAGTTATCATACTTGAGATCGTATTCTTGTCGACTGAAGAATAGAAACATCTCTTCTTTTCAGTTTTACACAATTTTTCTACGATACAATCTATCATTTTGTCTTCTCTTCCATCGACAAATTCCGTTTCTATGGTGGTCATGCTACGCGTACTGGTGCCGGACGTAAAGAATAGCACGGTCCTATTTCTTCCAGTGAGTATCGTAAGAGGCGACTAAGGGACTTACCTGAGAATGGGTAGCACCGTTCTCTATGCATTTTACCACCATACTGCGATCGCCAACCCGTCTGCCAAGCATGGTGATTATAGAAAACCCTTCCAATGTCCAGCAGTGGACGTCTTTCGGCTGAAATGATGATGATGTTGGGTAAATATTATGGACGTTATTCTCGTTGATAGACCGAAGGCCGACGGCCGCTACAAAAGACGGTGGAGAAGACCTAGATTACACTCGAACAGACCACGCAAGTATGGCAAGAAAGGAAGCGGGCCTATACTTAGCAGTGGGTGGAACAAGGCTGACAGTGCTGATGTAATTAGAAAAGATATATTGCAGCGAACGATGATGCGAGAGACAAGTAAAATTCAGAGTAATCCTTACAACGTTCGAAAAAGAGAGACAGAACGACCATATAATAAATAATGTTTGTTGATACTGTTACGAGCTGGGGTTCGGGATAAATTAATTTAAACCAATTTACCAAAACACACAAACTGTTTAATTAAATAAACACAAATATCGCAACTACAAGAAACGTCACTTGGAATCACTTTTTTCGCGTGTACTGTATCACTCGAATCGTATTCGCTCGCTTCCGAAATCGAACTGCCTGTCGGCCCCACAATCCGCTATTTATATTCCGAGCAGAACATTCGGGAACATTCTATACTGTGCCACAGTCCACAAGTAGCGTAGAAGCTTCGAGTCCTTTCGGGAGCCAACTGTTTAATCCCACTATTAGACGATAGATGGCGGTAGCGTCTACGTACAATTTAGTGTAGTACTTGCTACTTGACAACAGATGGCATCAGAGTGTCATTTCCAGTAGTTTCTAACACTGCCCCGTACTTAGATGGAATTAGCGTGATGTTTCTAGACTTTTCGATTTACGTCACACTGCCCCTTTCTGAGACGGAGTTAGCATGATGCTTCTAGACTTTACGATCTACGTAACACTGCCCCCTCCTTAGACATGCTCGTCCCGAGCATCATTATTCCCGTAGTATCGTGCCAATCGATCTACATGGACAATTTTAGGTGCAGTTCGCATACCCTTTTGTATTCGGTAAGTGACGTCGTTGATCTTGGTCACAATTCGGTACGGCCCGTCCCATTTTGCCTGTAGTTTAGGGGACTTTCCTTTGCTGCGCACTGGGTTATGCAACCACACTAGCGAACCTTCGTCGAAGCCAGTATTGTTCATCTTCCGATCATAACGAGTTTTCATTCTTTCGGACATCTGTTGGCCTGATTCTCTAACATGCTCATATACGTCATTCATCTTGTTGCGCAGATCATTTGCATAATCTGTTATACTCCGTGGTGAATCAGGGGGAATGCCGGTTATTAGATCAGCTGGTAATCTTAGCTCCCTTCCAAAGTTTGCGAAGGCTGGTGTCACAGTTGTACTCTCGTGAACTGCACTTCGGTATGACAGAAGAAACGGTTGTATGTGCTTGTCCCAATCCTTTTGTCTGCTTGCTACAACTTTTGCCAGATATCTTTCCAACGTCTGATTAAATCTCTCCACCATTCCGTCAGATTGTGGGTGGTATGAAGTGGTTCTGGTTTTGTGAGTACCCATAACCCGACATGTTTCCTGAAACACTTGAGACTCGAAATTCCTTCCTTGATCGCTGTGGATTTCCAAGGGTACCCCAAACCGACAGAAGACTTCGTGGACTAATTTATCAGCGACTGTTGAAGCTTCTTGATTAGGGATGGCGAAGACTTCCGGCCACTTGGTGAAGTAATCCATAACAACCATGAAATATTTATTTCCACTTTCACTTTCAGGGAATGGCCCAGCGACATCTAGTGCTATCCGTTCCCAGGGGGCTCCCACGTTGTACACTTTCATTGCACCCCTGCTGCGTGTGTGTGGTCCTTTTACCGCTGCACAACTGGTACATCTACGACACCAGTCCTCCACATCTTCTCGACAATGGATCCAGTAAAACCTTTCTCGGATCTTTAACAAAGTCCTTCTTACTCCCATATGACCTCCTGAAGAACCATTGTGGTAGAGCTGTAGAACTTCTGGTACCTTCGTTTTTGGGACTACCATTTGCAGGTGGCAGCTATTCCCTCGAGCATTTTCCCATTTTCGGCACAAGACACCATCCTGGATCACCAAGCTCTCCCATTGTGCCCAATAACTTTTGGTGGTGGTACTCATCGCTGCAATATCACACCATTTCGGTTTGGGAGCATTAGCTTTAATCCACTCGAGAATTGGCCGGATATCTGTGTCACTTTGCTGAGCATGCTGTAGGGTTTCCTTCCATTCGTCACTAAGGTCCGTTCTTAGCATCCTGACAGGTACCGTTTCCTTAGCTTCTTGCCTGACACAATGCTTGCAGTCTTCAGGACAAGGTCTTCTTGATAACGCGTCCGCGTTGCCGTGAGACTTCCCACTACGATGTTCAATTGCGAAGTCGTACTCTTGTAGCAGTTCAATCCATCTCGCCACTTGTCCTTCTGGATTCTTAAACTGCAACAACCACTTTAATGCAGCATGGTCAGTCCGCAGGTGGAATTTGCGTCCAAGCAAGTATTTGCTGAAATGCTGCAATGTCTTTACTACGGCAAGAAGTTCGCGTCTCGTGACGCAATAATTTCTTTCTGGCTTTGATAAAGATTTGCTGAAGTAAGCTATCACAACTTCATAATCTCCTTTCCGTTGAGATAACACACCGCCTATTCCCGTATTACTTGCGTCCGTGTCAACTATGAATTCATTTTCTGTGTCAGGGTAGCCTAAAATTGGGGTATTGCACAAACGTTCCTTTAAATCTTGAAATGCGATGTCACAGTTCTCATCCCAACAGAACGGTCTTTTCTCCTCAGTAAGCTTGTGAAGAGGTTTGGCAATGTCAGCAAAATTCTTGACAAACCGTCGATAGTATGAGCACAAACCCAAAAATGCCCTGACCTGCGTCTTGTCTTTCGGGACTGGCCATTCCTTGACGGCGACGATTTTCTCAGGATCTGTTTGTACTCCTTCCTTCGAAACCACGTGCCCCAAAAAGCTTACTTGCTGTCTGAAGAATGAGCACTTCTTTGGACTTAGCTTAAGATTGGCTCCTCGGATTTTCGATAGAACACGTTCCAGATTTTGAAGGTGGTCTTCGAATGTGCGGCCCACGATGATGATGTCATCTAAATAGACAAGGCAGGCGTCTCCAATTAGTCCCGTGAGAACTAGCTCCATTAGCCTTTCAAAAGTTGCAGGAGCATTGCACAATCCAAATGGCATAACGTTAAACTGCCATAGTCCCTTTCCCGTAGAAAATGCAGTTTTCTCCTTGTCTTTAGGGTCTATTTCCACTTGCCAGTAGCCACTTTTTAGGTCTAACGTGGTGAACCACTTCATTCCTGACAGCGTGTCCAGTGTGTCGTCGATCCGGGGTAGTGGATAGCTGTCTTTCTTAGTAACGTCATTCAATCGACGATAGTCTACACAAAACCGCATGCTGCCATCTTTCTTTTTCACCAGGACCACAGGAGAACACCAAGGACTAGATGAAGGCTCTATAACTCCATCCTTTACCATTCCTTTAATCATGGTATCTACCTCCTTTTCCCTTGCCACTGGTAGTCTTCTTGGTCGCTGTCGTATTGGTAACTCATTTCCGGTATTAATTCTGTGTTGAACCAAACCAGTCTTCCCTATGTCAGCATCATTTGTAGAGAATATGTCTGCATACTGAAGTAGCATCTTCCTAGCCTTCTCTCTTTCCTCTTCCGATAAATCTTTACGACAGTCTTCCAAAAGATTTAACACATTAAATCTTGTACTTTGGGCGTTATTTTGAGGAGGCCCATGTTGGCATTCACGCATCCAAGCTACTTCCTCACAGGAACCCATCAATGTACCCTTCTTGATTACTTGCTCCTTTTCACTTGGGTTCAGTATGCGTACGGCTGCAACGTCGATTGCCTTTACCAAGGTCCGCGCAATCTTCCATGGAAGGTTATCATCCAATCCTTCAATGAGAATACATCGGTTCTTCTGCCCAGAATTATGTGGGAGACTTACTGGAACTATTGTTTCCGATCGGGGAGGAAGAACAATCTTCTTCAAGCAGTACACTTTCCCTGATGGTGCACCTTCCATGAAGACTTCTTCTGATCCACATTTTAGGACTCCTTGATTAACGTCGATCTCGCAACAGTGCTGTCGCATGAAGTCCAAACCTAGGATGCAGTCGTCTACTATGTCGGCCATGATGACTTTATGCCGGTAGATTGTGTTACCCAGTTTTAACTCCACCTCCTTCTCACCACGGACGGTTATGTGCTGACCGGTAGCTGTTACTAAATTTACGCCGTCATGCTTACCGAAGAAGTTCCCAAGAAAACGATTCGCTAGTTGGGAACTGACAACCGTGCGAGAAGCTCCAGTATCCAATGTCAGCTTACATGGTCTTCCGTTCACTTCACCTTTTATGACTAGGGTGTTCCCATCATGGGCTTGTGAGACCGAAATTCTTGGGGCTATTTTAACACCAGCCAGCACCCGCCCCGCAGTCCTGGCGTTTATTAGTTTTCCTGCTGCTGGGCGGTGACATCAGCCGCCCTTCTTTCCTGGGTCTGGTCTTCGTTAGTTGTGCTTCGCTTCGGGCAACTTGACCGAAGGTGGCCTTTTTCTCCGCAAGTGTAGCATCTAGGGCTGTACCTAACACGGTCACGAACAGGTGACGCCGCAACCTCCCTAATGCGATGGGTTCGATGATCCTGCCTTACTGCCTCCACCTCCAACGCATGGGCCAAGGCGTCCTTGAGGGTCTCATGGTGCCCAAGTCTCACAGCTGCCCTTACTTCCAGGTCCCGTATGCCATCTATGAAGGTTTGAATTAGTATACCCTCGATGAGCGCGGGCGCAGTCTGGTACGCCTTTCGAACCAGCTTTTCGATTTCCAGGGCCCACTGCTGCAGGTTTTCACCACTGCGCTGCACACGATCCTTCAACTGGGCACGAAAAACGTGTTCCAGGTGCGCGTCACCGTATCTGGCCTCTAACGCCTCAACGAGCTGCTCGTAAGTTACATTTTTGCCGAGAGCCTCTAACACAGTTAAAGCCTGGTCACGAAGGGCCAAAGTAAGCGCGGTCATGGCCTGCCCTTTTGTCCACCCATTTGCACTCATGACAGCTTCGAACTGGATTTTATATGCTGCCCAGGAAGATGTTCCATCGAAGGGTGGCACTTTAAACCCGCGCACGGAAGGTGTAGCAACTATCGAAGCCGTAGTCCGGTCCCCAGCTTTCAGAACTCCAACCGCTTTTCTTATATCAGCGATCTGGACTTCGGCCTCGGAGATACGATTTCCATGTACCTGAACAGTCTCCTTCATGGCTTTGATGTCCTTGCCAAAAGTCGAGTGTAGATCTTTCAAAAGGAGAACCTGCTCCTCTTTATCACGCTGAAGCTGTTCTTGCAGGCGGCGGGTCTGTTCTTCCTGTCGGCGAGCCTGTTCTTCCTGTTGGCGGGCCTGTTCTTCCTGTCGGCGAGCTTGCTCCTCTTTGTCCTGCTGCAGCTGTTCCTGTAGGCGGCGGGCCTGTTCTTCCTGTCGAAGGGCCTGTTCTTCCTGCCAGCGAGCTTGCTCCTCTTTGTCCTGCTGCAGCTGTTCCTGTAGGCGGCGGGCCTGTTCTTCCTGTCGGCGGGCCTGTTCTTCCTGTCGGTGGGCCTGTTCTTCCTGTCGGCGGGCCTGTTCTTCCTGTCGGCGGGCCTGCTCCTGCAGCATCGCCATTAGCGCAGAAAGATCCATGGCTGGTGATGCTGTAGGGACACCAGACGCTTGGGAGACTGGCTCCGTCGTCGGCTGATTACCCCCAGGTGTCTGTCTAGAAGTTCCTTCAAACCGCCTCTGATCCACCTCCTGCTGGCGCTGACTCCTGGTACGGATACCTTCCGTATCCTCCTTCGGTAAAACTGGCATAATTTATCCCTTACTTCTGACACCAAATGTTACGAGCTGGGGTTCGGGATAAATTAATTTAAACCAATTTACCAAAACACACAAACTGTTTAATTAAATAAACACAAATATCGCAACTACAAGAAACGTCACTTGGAATCACTTTTTTCGCGTGTACTGTATCACTCGAATCGTATTCGCTCGCTTCCGAAATCGAACTGCCTGTCGGCCCCACAATCCGCTATTTATATTCCGAGCAGAACATTCGGGAACATTCTATACTGTGCCACAGTCCACAAGTAGCGTAGAAGCTTCGAGTCCTTTCGGGAGCCAACTGTTTAATCCCACTATTAGACGATAGATGGCGGTAGCGTCTACGTACAATTTAGTGTAGTACTTGCTACTTGACAACAGATGGCATCAGAGTGTCATTTCCAGTAGTTTCTAACACTGCCCCGTACTTAGATGGAATTAGCGTGATGTTTCTAGACTTTTCGATTTACGTCACACTGCCCCTTTCTGAGACGGAGTTAGCATGATGCTTCTAGACTTTACGATCTACGTAACAATACTTTGTCTCATGCGACTACTTTCTAGGCTCAAGCTTATAAACAAAAGTAAGAGCATTAGGGAATTGTTGGTATTCTGGTTATGATACTCAAATCAAATTCATTACTAAAATAAAAATAAAATAGTTAAAAAAACTAAAAAACACGTTTCCATAGAAAACCAAACTAAAAAGTAGAAAACAATGGAAAAAAGTGTGGGGTGCTTTTGAGGCATTTTTAATTGATATCAAGCACACCACGCTTTTTTCCATTATTTTCTACTTTTTAGTTTGGTTTTCTATGGAAGCGTGTTTTTTAGTTTTTTAAACCATTATATATTTTCTATTTTTTAGGGTGTTTCGAATTTTGAGACGTATGTCAGTGTAGTTTGTGACGTATGTCAGCGTAGTTTTCGAAGACAGTTTTTTTGCTGTCCTGGTAACCCTGGCAAGGATAATGGCACAAATTTATGAAATTATTGCATTGTCATCGGTCTTTGACAGGTGTGCAAAGTTTGAATGAAATGTGGTCGTTTAAAGTGGGTCAAAATCGCGCTATAAGGAGTCGGTTACAAACAAACAAACATACAAGTGAAGCTAATATAAAGCGTGTAAAAAGGAATCAATGCATTCGGATATAACTTTTAAATTTTAAAATTAAGCCAAAATAAACTTCTTACCGCTTCCGCTCCAAACTCGCGCTGTCCTAAACAAAATCGTTGACAGTATGACAAATTAATACGGTGAGCGCGCGTGCTGCATTAGCGGGCGATCGAAGGGACACTGCCCCTGCCTCATGCCCCACGCCTGCCCCACTGAGCCGTTCGATGTGCCCGATACGGGGATCGGGACCAGTCGTGGTCATAAACACGAAAATATATGGATTGACCACTTGCATGCATAAATTCATGGTAGAAACTACGGAATGGCACGTGTTACTGCGTACGAGTTTTACATATTCATGTTTTGAAACAGGTTGTGACTTGAGAGCTAGCCATTGCAAGGGCTTCTGAGATAACAATAATTTTAACCTTAATTTGTCTCAGTGTAGAGCAAAGGCAGAGAGGACAACTTAGCTTTAGTCATATCATCGTCATTTGCAGTCTTGTTCCACAAACTGCTAACTATGGGCTTCCTCCCTTTTGTTCTATGCTTCCCTGGTATGAGCGAGCCCCAAACAGGTCTACTTGGTCACAGCTTGCTGGCAATTTCCGTTTTCTCATGATTAATGCCTTTAACATAAATGAGTCTGACTACTCGTTGTTAGTTATATATTTTTTAACTTTATTTTGTGAGCATCGTTGGTCTAGTGTCGCTAGCGCAACTGCAGACTCTTGTGCTTCAATCCTGGGATCGATTCCCAGGTGGAGCTAAGTGTTTTTCTTTCAGAGAGGTTTTCTATTTGAAATTTGTCAGTAGTAGTCTGAAGTCGGGATTTGTGCCCGGTTGATGGCCAAAGGCTCGCCCCCTTTTTTGGGATTTAAACATAATTGGTGAAATGTGAAAAGTACACTTTTAGGTACACAGGTACACCTCTGCCAAACCCTTCGGGGAAACAAGGCGTGATGTTATGTTATGCCTACTTTGTTTGTGTTTATAAAGCAAATCTTCGAACCGATCATAACTCGTAAAAAATTGGTTGCCTGTAAAGTCGGTATACGGGCGAAAGTTTTACGTGACAACGACTTTGAGTGGTAAAATAATTTTAATGTGAATATTCATTCGTATAGTAGGAAGAAGGATGAAATAATAGTAACAATTTAAAACATTTATTTATACAAAGAATTATATTTAAAACATTAATTGCATTTAAGGGACGCGTGCCTTTCACTTTTTATGTCTGTCTCTCTCGCTCTTAGGCGGGCTAACCATGCCCGAGTGGAAGGGACGCGTGCCTCTCACTCGCTCTCATTGTGAGCGCATAACGTGAGCGGAGCGTAACGCAGTTTCTTGAAGTGTCACCCGGCAAACCAATTTATAAGACGTTGTCACGTCAAAACTAAATTTTGAATAATATTCTAACTTAGGTATCTGTCTATCCGCCATTTGACCACGTATAGTATAGCTATTCTTTCCCTAACATAACTCTAGCTGGTCTACAAATCAGAGGGTTGAGACAAAGCCTTATAGCTCCCTAGAGGGATATTTGTGTGAATTAAGATGACCTTAGTTTACAATGCTTGAAGAAAATGAGAACACGAAGTTCTGTTTAACGATTTCTACGAATATTTACTACTAGCTTCTGCCCGCGACTTCGTCCGCGTCAAATTTTTGCTTCCCTGACCCTTCCCGTCGCATCGATTTGCCTGCTAGTTTTCGTCCATTTTTCGTTGCTGCTCGCTCCTTTTGAGTTATAGTGAGTCAACCTTAAAAGATAGACATATGCTCTCGCGGACTTTTTTTTAGAACTTTTTAAAAGAAACAATTCCGTCATACATGATTTTTGCGTTACTTTAACCGTTTACGCAGCGCACGCAACGGAAACTCTCAAAAGGAATAAATTTTCCCCGTTTTTGCAACATTTTTCATTACTGCTCCGCTCCTCTTAGTTGTAGCGTGATGTTATATAGCCTATAGCCTACCTCAATAAATAGGCTACCCAACACAAAAAGAATTTTTCAATTCGGACCAGTAGCTCCTGAGATTGGAGCGTTCAATCAAACAAACAAACAAACAAACAAACAAACAAACTCTTCAGCTTTATAATATTAGTATAGATTCTACGAAATATTTTGAAATAGGTATAAAGAAATAACCCAGACAGAAACTGATGGACGTTTCTTTGTTTTAAGTTACACTGGAAATAAAGTTTGAAGTACTCTTTTGTGATATTTTTGTAGTTTGGAGAAGGTTACGGTTGCTATTATGAAAATAAATACGTACCAATATGGTTAATATTCTGTTTACAACACTTATGATCTTTCTACCTTTGTCCTATGTCACTCGGGTTAATTTTTTGTTAGCCTATATTGTGTGCCACTGCTGGTAAAAGGGTTCCCCTTTTCTCTTCCAAACCTCCCTGCAAACTATAACAGATCATCACATCACACCATCTTCGCCGTGGTCTACCATGATGGCGATGTTCTTTCTCAGGCGCCCAGTGAGTGCCGATCTTTGCCCATCTCTCCAGGTGCATTCGTGTTATCAGGTGTCCAGCCCACTCCCACTTCAGCCTGACTGTTTTTCCTTCAACATCCCCAACTTGAGTTAAACAGCGCAGAATGGTATTTCTAACTCGGTCTGTGCGCTTGACACCTATTCTACTACGCTCCATTCATAATCAGCCTATACTGTTCCCACTGCTGGGACACAGGTGAGAGGGAGTGGGAATCTTCCAAGCGGACTCAGTGCGGGTTGGTAGCTGTCGCATGTCTTCGTATTTTTGGCTCTAGAACATCCCGGTTTCCTCATGATGTTTGCTATTCACCGGTTAGAGAGCAATGGTGATGGAATTATTTACACAAAGTAATGCGCCTGCCTGGGTTCAAACCCACGAGCTAAACCACGTAATTCGGGGCCGATACCACTGGGCCACCACTGCTCTACGCTCGATTGCCCGTTGGCAAATCTTGAGTTTGGGGTAACACAGTAACACTCATCATGATAAACATTTAATGTTCCCATTTCTGGGACACAGGCCTCTTCTCTGTGAGAGGGAGTAAATCTAATACGTAGGCTCACAAAGGAGGAGGCGGGGCGCGTGAGGGAGTGGCAGTCTCTGCGCCCTCACGTCCCTAGCCGCCGCAGGAGGAGACGCCCCGGGCGTCGGGAGTCGATAGCGGACTCCCGGCCACCGTAGGCGCGAGCTTGCGGTTGGCGAGCAATGGGTAGCTCGCCGCCCGGTAAAGACCAAGCTCGGGTCGATGGCGCGTAGTGTTCCACGCGTGACTCAAAGAGATGTCAGCAGCAGTGTAGGGGTCTACTAGGACCGATGCCTCCCGGGGTCGCGTGATTGTTCGAAAGAGATACCGTGACCCTGGTACATGGGCAACTGATGGAACACGGGTGGGTTTTAGTCAGTAAAAGTCTGACACGCCCTCCCGCTCCGCCCCGAGCGGGAGAAGTCATTTGATGATCTCCCACACTGAAAAAAAAAAATACGTAGGCCCAGTGCTGGTTGGTACTACACTACAAAACAATATTAGGAAAAGTGAAATTTGAGTAAGTATATTTTAAAATAAAGTCCACGTCAAAGTTACCTCTAACTTAATTTTACAGCCATTTAAAACATCATTTCGCCATTATCTGTCAAAAGTACAAATACATTTTTGTATTCCGTCGCGGCTCGTTAATGATACACAAATTGTCCGGCAGTGTTTCGGTTATTAATGGCGGCGCTCGGACAATGTGCGTAACGACCGGAATATTAATGCTTTCGCCGATGCACTTTAATCATAACTGTGTTATGGGAAATTACGAGTTTATGTGCGTATTTCATGGTGGTAACGGAGATTCGATTTGAAGGTACGGTTTACTTAGTTGCTGCTATGTTACGTTACAAAGTTATTTTCACATTTCTTGGAGAGAAACAAGAGATCTTTAATAGCTAGAACCCTAGAGCAAATATGAATTTACAAATTTTTGCTCGAAATAATAAAATTGCTATCAGTTATTTCCATTCGTCGCAATTCGCAAAACCGACGAATTATTTCCAAATCTTTATTATTTTACTTAATTTTATTAATTTATACATTCTTTGAGTTTCTTTTACTTCAATCAACTCAGCCTATCGCAGTCCACTGCTGGATATAGGCCGCTCCCATATTCTTTTACTTTAGTTATACTTAAATTGGCTGAGTAAAGGCTTCAGCAGACTGCAGAAAAAATGACATGGAATTTTCATAGAAATTGTTCTAGTAGAGTCGCGTAACGCTGTCGCGGCTCGCTTGTCTATGGCAGCTTTTACTCAGCCCATCTTAAACATTATTAAGCAAGTGATTATGATGAGGCTGACATGCCAGTGTGGATAAAAGCATCCTACAAAACTTTATAATACAAAAAAAAATAGTGGTTCTCAAAGAATGTGTTTCGTTTAATTTAGTAAAATAATATAGCTACGAAATGAATTCAGCGGTTATCTGACGTACTTTTGTTTTCTTTACAGAAACATTACCGACATGTTCGTCAGTAAACCATTTTTCTGTCTACACTCGACTGCACCCGTTCGCAATAACCATCGCAATAATACTCAAAACCATCGAAACCTTTAGCAGGCGAGGGATAAAAGAGAAGAAACAAAACAAAGAGCGCGCCACTAAAGGGTTGAAGTTGGAACATGCCTGAATCCCACTCGGTTCCCAATCGACTGGGGATCCAATCTGCATTCCCTGTGCCGTCTGCACGAAAAATAAAACAAAAATATGAACTATAGGCACCGATTCGTGAGTAGGGTTTTGGAAAAATCAAAAAAGCGGTATCGAGTTCGCTCGGTTCGGTGAAAAGTTTTCGAATAACGATTTTCGATTTTTGTCGCTTTGTTGGTTACTTGCGACTGTTGTGTAGTTTTAACTACCATCGCAAGCAAACTGTTACTAAAACCGGCCAAGTGCGAGTCGGACTCGCGCACCGAGGCGAGGGTTCCGTACAAACCTGTAGGTATTCACGGTTTATGCATAAGGCTTGTGTTTATGAAATTAAATCCTATTTTTTTAATTTTTATATTTGAGTTGATTGAATGAAAGGTAAATTGCGGTTTACGATTTATGACGTATAAAAAAAAAACTACTTACTAGATCTTGTTCAAACCAATTTTCGTTGGAAGTTTATATAGCAATGTACATCATATATTTTTTTTAGTTTTATCATTCTCTTATTTTAGAAGTTACAGGGGGGGGGACACACATTTCTATACAGTTTAGAAAAAAATGATATTAGAAACCTCAATATCATTTTTAAAGACCTATCCATAGATACCCCACACGTATGGGTACGATGAAAAAAATTTTTTTGAGTTTCAGTTCTATGTATGGGGAACCCCAAAATTTATTGTTTTTTTTCTATTTTTGTGTGAAAATCTTAATGAGGTTTACAGAATACATCTACTTACCAAGTTTCAACAACATAGCTCTTATAGTTTCGGAAAAAAATGGCTGTGACATACACGGACAGACAGACAGACAGACAGACAGACATGACGAATCTATAAGGGTTCCGTTTTTTGCCATTTGGCAACGGAACCCTAAAAAGGAGGTTTCAGTCATACTATATGAATAAACTACTACTAGTAGGTATTGTATTTTTCAAGATTATGAGGCACACATGTTATGGGGATTCTGTACCAAATCTGACATTAAGACACGTAACAAGAATGTGACATTAAGAATGAGTACATTTTTATGAGATACTAACTTTTAGCTGCTGCTTCGACGGCTTGGAGGTCAGAAATTATCCCACGGGAATGTGCTACCGGGATAAAAAATATCCTATTTGTTAATCCAGGTTATAAATGAGCTGTGTGTAGTTTCACATTTAGTACATCTTTGTAGTTTTTGAATAAGCGATATTTCGTTGAAGCTTGAGCTTTTTGTAAGGATAAGTCCGAAAAAGTTTAGTTACGGAAATACTGGTATTCAGCTGCATCTAGTTAGACTGGAAGCTGACCACAGCATAGTTGGGAATAGGCAGGCAGATTATGATGAAGTACGAAAAAGTTTGTGTGTTTGTTTGTCTAAACTGACTGGCCTGTTAGTCTAGTGGTTAGTGACCCTGACTGCTAAGACTGAGGTCGTGGGTTCGATTCCCACCCAGGTCAAATGTTTGTGTGATGAGCACAATCATTTGTTCTGTGTCTGGGTGTAATTTATCTATAATATGTATGTATTTAGAAATATATAAGTATGTTTATCAGTTGTCTGGTTACCATAGTACAGGCTCTGCCTAGTTTGGGATCAGCCAACGACGTGTTGGTTGACAAAAAAAAAAAAAAGATTGCTTACACATTTCTTACCTTCCAATTATTTGCCTTAAAATTCCTGAATTTTTTTGTGTAAAGACTGCAATAACGGACAATATCAGTAACCATTGTTATTATTACCTACCTATGCATGTACATTTTTTCAAATCCCCAAAGGCTCTACAAAAATATGAATTTTGTAGGTTTATGAAGTATGCACGTTATCAATAAATGTCAGTGTTTTCGTTCACGTTTGGCCAGACTGTGTTATTGTTTGTGCAGCATTGGGCAACAATTCATGACTGGTCATGGTGGAACTATTGATGTAAAAACAACCGGATAGGTAAATCGCGGGTATTTGATATGTGAGTTCTGTTTGTCAACGTTTGCACGAATGTGGCGGTATATCGTGGCGGTATTTTTCGACCACTGGATCTGTGACGCATTGCTTAGCGTCGAGAGTTGCTGAGACTCCTAGATAAAATACTATTACCTATTGTTTAACGATAAATTATCCCCTACTATTTTGCAGTGCCTTAAGTACACGATGTGAGATGAAACAAATGATCGAGTATTGTCCACTCTACAAGTTTAGGAAACTTAGAAAATGCAAGTTCTAACAATACAGGTACAATCAAATGTGTGTTGTTCTTTACTTAAAACACCATTTTATTACACTAATCTACATTGTGTTCACATGATTATATCAGGACTTTAGAAGAGACTTTCACTGTGGAATTTGTTTTACTTAACATCTTCTCAGGGATAGCCAGACAAGAAATATCGACTCTATCTAGCTTTTTTTTCATAATATGACGTATTTTAAAAGTTATTCTGATATCCTAGTTGTAAAATAATCAATTCTATTTCATTTCACCTAAAGTGATTTATTGTCTTTTTGGGGCTCATGAGACATCGATCTTTAGCGTAGAGTAGCTATAAGAAGTGTGATTTGCATGCGTAGCATGACCACCGTAGAAAGGGGTTTTATCGACGGAAGAATAGACAGTGACAGTTCGTTTCTCTAATTTACCAAAGAGCTGTGTCTATTCTTCGTAGAAATTAAAACACCATGCTAAGCCTGCATATTACCTTCTCTTTCTTCTTGTAAACATACTAATTAAAATATGTTTTTTGTTACAGGTATGTGTCTACTATCTCTGAATGTATGGTCCACATCACTTGGTAAGAATTCTTTCTCAACATCATTCTCCTGCTCTGATCCCAATTTATTAGTGGTCGGCGCAACCTGTCTTTTTCTTCCACACTTCTCTATTAGTCGTCATCTCAGTAGTCACCCCCTTTCTATCCATATCATAATTCACACAGTCTATCCATCATCTCTTTGGTCTCCCTCTACTCTTATAGCCATCGACATTCATACTCAAAACTCTAAGAAATCTGACTGATTCATGTGTTTTCCAAAATCTCGATAAAGTGTAAAGTGAGTAATTGATTGTAAACGTTGTAAATTAATAATCTTCCCGACAATATTATAGGCGAAAAATATTACACTACTCAGTTTTTTTCTTCTCCTGAAGACCAAGGATAGGTTATTCTGTTTGCTTATAGATCAAGCAAGGCCACCTTGAATAGAAAACGTTAATACAACTAAAGCTTTAACTATATCTCCGCGACGTCCATTGATCGTCCTCTCACAACTAACTCTCTTAAATCTAAGCGGGTGTGAGTACTGTCAGTGACAAAAGTCGGCCTTCACTGCTATTTTTACACATATTAATTCAAATTTATTCATAACTACATTGTATTTCGTCATTTGATATGATAGTTATTATTTACTAACTTCTGCCCGGGACTTCGATCGCGTGAAAGTTCTTGTTCTCTCGACCCACCTCGTCAAATTGCATCGCCTGCCCGCACTTTTACTTCATATTCGCTAAGCGTTCTTTTTTCTTTTGCTTGGCTTCAAAGGGACATAGCGTCAGCATAAATAACTTATAGCCTTCCTCGAGAATGGAATTATCAAATGAAATAAAAAAAAATCAAACCCAACTAGTGGTTCCAGAGATATGCGCGTTCAAACAAATCAACTCTTCAACTATATTATATTAATATTAAAGTAGAGATAGTAATTATTAAAAACCTATGATGTCCCACTGCAGCACTGCAAGGCAAAGGTCTCCCTTCTCTGCTTGCACTTCTTTCTGTTTAAAGCTGACCAGCATCCTGATTCCATAACACTATCAATCACAATCTGAACCATGGATACGTTCGAAAAATATGTCTGCCCAACAACGTAAATAAGGCAATGAATCTTGTTGAACTGTCAAAATGATACCATGTGATAGATAACAGTTAATATTCTTTAAATTTTACTTTATTTTCGATAAATGAAAGCCCTCTTATCCACACTAATATTATAAATGCAAAAGTAACTCTGTCTGTCTGTCTCGCTTTCCTGCTAAAACTACTGAACCGATTTAAATGAAATTTGGTACACAGATAGTTTAGAGCCTGAGAAAGGACATAGACTACTTTTTATCCCGCAAGTATGTTCCCGCGGGATCCGACCTCCACGCGGGCGAAGCCGCTGGCAAAAGCTAGCCAGAAATAATATATGTCTGGCGTTAAGCGCATTAAGTGACTTGTAGCGGACGCACGGCTAAATATTCAGCTAAATAATTAATTAAGATTTATAAAACTGAAGTGTTATTCCAGTTTAGTCGCTGGCTGTACCAATACGGGTATTGGTTTACATATTTATCGCACGATACGTACGGTATCGTACGCGGTCCGTGCGAGTCCGTGCGAGTTCGTGTGGCTCGGTGAGCGGTGAGCGGGGCGTGATCCTAATTCAATAACATTCAATTAAGGCCCTCCCTGCAATTAGAAACCGGGCCCTTAGGTGGTGAGCGACCAGGATTCCGAGAGCAGGATAAGGAAGTTTTAATTCTGTTGGCGGAATAAGTTTTGCGATGTTTAAAGTGAACTTTGTAAAACTGGAAGGCAAATTTTGACATACTTGCGTTGTAACGTTTAATTAATGTAATTGGACATTACGGGAGAGCCAGCTGATTCTTCCTACAGTAGTAATAGATCTTGTTAATGGGTTTTCGAGATTTATTAAATTACTTTTCAAATTTTTTGTTGTAGGGGGAATAATACTATGTTGGCTTTATTAAAAAAAAAAAACAAGTTATAATCAGCCTACATCATTCCCATTGCTGGGACACAGGCCTCGTGTTGGTGAAAGGGAGTGGACCGTAATCTACCACGCGGGCCCAGTGCGGGTTGGTAGACATGTCACATGACTTCGAATTTTTGGTTCTAGGACATGCCGGATTCTTCACGATGCTTTCCTTCATCGTGTTGAGAGCAGAGGTGATGAAATTATTTACACAAAGGAAAGCGCCTGGTTCGAACCCAAGACCTACAGATCGTAAGTCGAGGCCGATACCAGTAGGCCAGCACTGCTCTCAAAAACTAAGTACATGTACACGATTTGAATGTTTGACAAGATAACAAATACAATATTTGTTCCTGTTTTATTTTAAACAAGCTTTGTTTGCTAATGCACGTTGTTCACTATTCCATTTCCTCTATAGGATTCTTATCCACCGCCAGCCTACTCCGCACCAAGTCGTCCAGTAAGATCTCCGTAACAAATTGTGTTGTCATGTTTTCTGTAATTTAAGCGCTATCTACACGCACCGACTGACGCCTACCTACCCACTGGCCGGCGGTGTACACTTGCACTATAACGTGTTGTGTCCGACGGTTTTAGATCACTATCACGAACTATGGTGTCATGCGGACAAAGAAGTGGGGGTTTTAGGAGATTTACCAGAGTAATCTTTGAGCTTGATGGTAAACTGAGGACAAATGGTGTTGGTTTAAGATGGAATATTTTCATGAGTTAAAATCGGTAATTAAATTATAAAAAATAAATAAATGGAGTTATCGCCATAGCTTACAGAGAGAGTGCGAACTGAAGTGGCAGTGGGCTGGCCATGTCTAGCCAAGGACTGATGGCCGGTAGAGCATGCGAGTCAAGAAGTGGACTGCGATAGGCTGTGTTGATTGATTGATTGACATATCTACATAACTTCCTTGATTTCTAAACCCTTTAATATTTATTAAAGTAAGTGAAAGAAGAAAGAAAAGACGTTTGCGGTTGACGCACAAAAATACCAAAACATACAAAAGAAGAAAAAGCTGGGGGAAAACAAGCGTCACATCCACGCAAAACGGCCATCACTCAGCATAATGCTGTGACCCTATGCGAGACAGAGCCCCAGCGCTGGTTTTCAGTGACAGCCGACGCTGACGTGACGACATCAACCGGTGCAGCAAACAATCAGTTACATTAATACGATGCGATATTCAAATCAATATTCAGCTCTCTAACAGATCCAGTTAACTCTACATAAATTAAACCACAGCGTGTTAATACTCGCCACATTAACTATAAATTAATTATAAAACATTCTCCAACAGGTTCAACTTACGAGCATCTCACTAACCTAGATCCAGACTGAACTAGACTGAGTCTAGTCTACAATCTAGCCACAAACATGCTTACGAGGCTAATCCATAGACAAGATCTGCTCGATAAAGATCTACAACGTGTAAATAAGACTGTATCTATGGTTTCACAAATATTTGAATGGCTGGGTTTATTTTGCTCGTACTAATATGGGGTTTAGATATAAATGCAGATACATAATCTGTTTGAGCTTGTCGTAGGAAATGACAACACGCACATACAGTTGGTAATAAAATTACTTTAAATAAATAAGAGCAGTCAGTCGCAGTATCGCGCAATGCATTTTCATCAGACGCGTGACGGTGTAAAACCGATCCAGTTGAGAATCGCAGAAGAGTGTAGCACGAGTGAGTCTTAGCGCGTCGAAGATAGGAGTCAGTGTTCGATTTCTCTTGGCGCAAAGCGGTGCATTAAAGATTTAGTACGCGAAAAAATCCCGCTACTATTTCATTACGTCCACCTCCTTAAACGATAAAAAAAAACTTGAAAGGTGTTAAGGGACACCCAGACGGAACGAAGTTCCTTTCGATCAATTAGTGAAGGAATTGTAATATTTATTTTTATTTTTTTATTATTTATTATGTACAAAATACCTGTATACACTCAACAAAAATAATCGTCGTGACACCACACTGTTCAATGCGAAATAGAAAGACGAAACGAAAATAACTGGCTTGCTTTCTATGAGAGAGAGAGAGAGAGAGAGAGAGAGAGAGAGAGAGACAGAGAAACACGCGCACGCCGCACGGCTTACAACTATAGCAAAGAGTGTCAGGAACTTCGTTCCAAAACTTCGTTCCTATACCTATTTAATTAATGTTATTTTATTGACTTAAATAAGTAGAGGAGCTCGTGGCTAAATAATAACCACCGCACGGGTCTTTCGAAGGTAAAGCTACGCAGGCCGCGGTCGGTACCTTGATGGGTTACCATCTATAACATGTCGAGCATCCTCTGTACCTCGGAAAACACGTTAAGCTGTTGGTGTCTACTGTTATTTGCACATCTTGACAGTACCTAGGTACGGTAAGCCTAAAACTCTAACAACCAGTCCTACAAAGTGGTATCGTATTATCAGTAACTGGGTTGTGGAGGTCAGATAGGCAGTCGCTCCATGTACTAAACTGGTATTCAGCTGCCTCCGGTTAGACTAGAAGCCGACCCCAACATTGTTGGGAAAAGGTTAGGCAGATTGTTGATTGGTTTAAATTGGTAATCTTTTTCACAACTTCGTACGCATAAGAATTACGGAACATCAGTTAAAATGATGAGAGTTTAGATGACTGACTATCTACCTTATGTATGAATTGAGCTTTTACATTTACATTTCCCAGAAAATAGGGAAAACAGTATAAACCTTTCGAAAATTTTCATGTTTTTGTCATTCAACAGGTTTTCAGACACGATTCATCATGTTTTGTTTATTAGTCTAGAAATACCAGAGTGAGTGCTACGAAGATCAAGGTGAACAAAACTAACGAAAGACTTAAAATAAATCTTGAATTTTTGTTAGTTTCACCTGTAAGAGTTGGCAAAGATATCAAAGAAGTTTTTAATAACATTACACATATCGTTTAAATGTTTAAATGTTATCTTCAACAATGTTTAGGAAGCTGTACATCACACGAAGTGTTTGCAAACAATAACGTATTGCATCTTATCACGACGGTGTTTGGCAGTTTTGGGAATGCAACATTTTGTTAAAACATGATTCATTATTACAGAACACTTAATGTATGGAGGGACATCAACGCGGCAAAAAGCACATGATTCTAGATCCCCCAGCGTAAACATTTTTCGTCTGTTATGAATAAAAAATCTGCTGTTTCAAAGGATAGTACAAACCTAGGCGGTCAATATGTATGGCAAAGCATTTTCTTTTTTACAAATAACCGACGAAAAATTTTAACGTAAGAGGGTTCAGAACTATGTATTAAACTTGTGATTTTAGTTTGTGCGTCGATATTCCTGCCACTGTGTGTAAAATTGATTAGGTACCTATTTTTAGGCAGCTTATATGATTTAGATTAGGCAGTTTATTTAAATGACTGCTGTATCGTAATCTAGGCAACTTGTTTAGTTTATGTGTTCACAAGTAAACGAGACGTGTAATGTCGTTGAATTTGAATTAAAATATTAAAAGTATTGTTATTCAATCAGTTTTCCAAAATAAAATTCTCTTCGCTTACCTATAAGACCTATAGATGGTTGTAGGTGTGTAAATTATTTCATTACTACTGTTAAGGTCAAAACGGCGAAGGAAAAAATCGTAAGGAAACCCAGCATGCCGTGTTAGAACCAAAAATTCGAAAACATGTGACATCTATGCACTGGGCCCGCTTGATAGATTACAGCCCACTCCCTTTCAGCTAGAGGAGGCCTGTGTCCCAGCAGTGGGAATATTATAGGCTGATGATGATGACCTATACGAAATTTTTATGGCGGCCCGAGTCTTAACAGTTGTATAGAATACTGATATTATCAGACGACGTTCACAGTGAGTTTCCTCAAAAAACTTAAAAAACCCGGTTTTCTTTCACAGCGAGCCTTATAAAACAAAAGCCGGTCTTCCAGGACACGTCTGAATACGTTTGCATATCAATAATAACGGGACGATGTTTTTATGTCTTGTTGCGCGCGCGCATATCACTGGGCCGGTGGCGGAGATTCACGATAGCAAGTAAGGGGCCGAACTTGGACGAATGGACAGTCTTTATGGTACGTTATAATTTGTAAGACTATGTGGATAATAAAGGCTTTAAAGAAGTCAAGTGTAGTTTTTAATAGGTAACTAGATTAAACATATCTGAAAGATTTTCAGAAAGTGCTAGAAGCTGCTGAAAGGTCCGATCATATTATCAGTAAATCTGTTCTAGCTAATGATATTATTAAAAAAATAACATTGATACACTTTAAATAAAAGCCTTTTATCTGTATTCATAAGATAGGCCGTATTCCACTTCCAACTCAGGAGAGCACCTTCATGTTCTCTATTCTTTTTTTTGGATCCATAATATTGAAAGCCAAGTTAAATAAGGAATTTGATTTCACCCCTATCTGTATCTTTTCATCTTTTAAACCGCGTCAAAATAAGTTATCTCAATCATCGCATCACTTAGGCCAGCCCTGAGCTCCGGATAAGGGGAGGCTCAATAAACTGTGCGACGGCTATTTTCGACCAATTTGTAACGACCGATCAGATACCTCTTAAACGATTGCAATTAAAACGTTGCCACTAGCCCACTCCGCATTATGGTTCAGGTTATATTCCAAGAAGAACACGTGATTGAGCAATTTTTATGATATAGAGTTAACGATTGATAATTGATTCAACTTCTGAGGTTGGTGTTTGAATTACAATGAAAAGCCAGCTATACAAGCTCAACCAAGGCAATCGATTTTCTGCACACAATTTTAATTTCCTAAAACTAAAAACACAAACGAAATTCTGCCCAAAATCCCATCGATGTGCGTTCAATCGGAAACTCAGCGTCCATTCAAGCGTCAGATGAAGTTTTTTAAAACAATAAAATTAAAAAGCAAAACCAATGTTGCAATCCGGTTACGGTGGAATATTTACAATGAGTCGAGTCGCCATCGGGCTGGTTCGATTGTCTCGATTCTCGATTTATTTTTATTCGATTCTTGTCTCCAGATCAGCGAGTGGGAATGCGTGAAGCGTTCTCCGAGTTTATATTTAATGTTCACGTTTATTTGGGAAGCAAATTGGTCTTACGTTCCTAAATGAAGACATCGTTTTCTCATTTGTATTAATGTTTATCCTTCATGTTCGTCCTCGTCGTTTCTTTCTTCATTTTGAATCATACGTCATAAATATTTATCCAGTCATCTGAAAGCTCGAGTTTATTGTATTATCATTTCTGGCTGTTTGTTGTTCCAGTTGCTTTTATTTTTGAATACGATATTTTTCTGCTTAAACTAATTATTCCTTTAAATGATCACGTTTTGGTTTAATACTTTGTGTTCACGCAAGCACTCTTAATCATTTACCGTTTCATAATCAATGGGAGTAAAACGCATTAAAACATTTGGGTGAATACAACATTATTTTGCTTTAAAATTAATCGCCCAATAAATTTCATTATCAGTAATTACTCCTCTTATCAGCACTTAACTTCGTCTTTAAGATTTTTATCGAATCTAAAGACGTAAACGATGTCTAATTAATTTTAAGTTCATTTAACTTGACTTAAGTCGACCATAGAGTAGGCATAAAAGTTGTGACACAAGAATCAACTTTCACAAAACTCTGTACTTCATTGTTCCTTCGACCAACTTAGTTTAGAACAGAATCTTACACCCATTTAATTACAAACTTTATTACCAAACAGTAGGGAACAGACTTGTAATCTAACTGTTTTCTAATTGAAAACTCAAGTTGCCTCGTTGCCTTTGCACTGGACATTATCCATTTTTACGACGGCACCTTAATAGAACCGGCATGTTTTTGTCCACAACCCTAAACTGGTCACCAATACAGAGGATATTCCGCTCTCCTACTTTCGAAATAAGAGCTTTGTAAGTTACAGCTTCATGTTTGTCCGTCGGCGTTTTTGATTAGCAACCTTTAGTACGGCGAGAATTGTTTTAATCTCGAAACTTCATTATTCTGCGGACTTTAAAAAATGAACATCTAAAACAGTAGTGTTTTAGCAGAAAACTCATTAAAGCGGCAATTAACTCCTGTAATCTGTTTTGCTTAATTTACTTTGATTGACTCATTAGCTTTGTACTTCGGTTCGGTAGCAAATGTTTCAGAATCTACTCATTGTGACAGTATTAATCTGGAAGTTATATCAAAACCAATGCATTTGAACATTAAGATACTACCTACTCACATAATTATTTCCACAGAATCGTTAACACTTGTATAAGATTCGTATAGAAACGAATTGATTATATCTTGAGTGCTTGGAGAAGACAATGTTGTTTCGAAAATAGCGATGTTATTCATAAAATAATTAAAGTTTATCACCTTGCAAAATACAACAAGCTTAAAGACAAGTAAATTACTTGATTCCCACTATTAAAGAAACCATACCTTTGAGCGGTCACGTTCTTAAACAAAAGTATTACTTTTATTTCACATTCGCTACCACATTCTTCCAGCCATTTTGTAGGATTTTTCACACAATGCACCAATATTTTTGCATTTACTTCGTGACAACGAACGATAGCTTTATAAGCGAGAATGGTGCCTGAAGGGAGCTGTCTCGTTATTATTTATACAATAGCCCCGTAGCCCGCCGATTTCTAGATGTTTCTCGTAAAGTATCGAGGAGCAATTTTGTCGAAGCTTCAGAAGTTGAGACATCAGGTGCGCTGTATAAATGGACTGTCTCTTGAAGCGTAACGGTGCACTCTTGCTATCAAAATGACGCTGACAATGACAATTTACTCAATAAATTGTGGGGGAAGTATACATTGGAAAGACATTGATTTTAATAGATGTTTATATAAAATACTGTTTTGTCATATATCCACAGTCATTTTATAAGATAAAAAAATTACATTTAAAGCTCTTATCTAGTTTTATTCCAAGAAATAATTAGCATACACTTTTGATAAGGTCCCTTATCCCATAAATCAAAGTTATAATCCAAGACCATAAAAAAAAAACAAAACTGAAACATTAAAGTACATACCTGTAGCACGCTACATCTTCCCCATATCATTTTACACCAGATATTAGTTGGCGTAAAGTTTTGTAGCGGAGCGTGGCCCAAGGCAGTATCCTAGGCCCAGTACTACATGCAATCATATCATCTGCGGCCAGCAATCACCAGTCGTTTTGTTTGCTTGCACTCCCGCCTCGGGTGGTAAGCCCGACCAAATTATCTGTTAGGATATACTGGTATTTTCGTTTAATGTTTTAATGTAATTTTATGCTGCAAGTAACATTATTAGAGTTAATATTATTATGAATTTCTCGTCATCATCAATCATGCCACTAATTCATCATTCACGTAATAAATGTGTGATAAATGAGTATGCATTATAATCAGTGCGTTCAAAACTATTACCTAACGATGTTATTAGATAAATCATCGTTAAATACTAGTAAAGGTACGTCTACATTGGTTATGTGAATAAAAATATTCGTCAAGCACAATATTCATGGTTATTATTAAAATAAAACCATCAATTCGCAAGACATTTCGTATCCATTAGTACCCTTCCCTTAACTCACTCTACAAATCTCGTCGATATTTCCCTCAAATCTTCTTCCTTGCTTGTAAGGTTGTAAGACTCGGGCGCGTTGCCTGCGGCCAAGCGATTGGGCAAGCGGCGCACGAGTTCTGATAATTACACCAGTTTGCATGTCAGAAGAATCTTCAACGATGGGATCTGCTGTATGTGGGGAAAATTTCACGGAGGATTTCTTGGATCATATTTTAAAGAGTTTGTTTTTGGGCTTCCTATTGGTTGTATGGTTTATTATTCAACGAGAATTTTTGGTTTTCACTGATCAGGTTACTGTTATTCATATAAGTAATTATGTATTTATAAATAATAGTTTAAAAAAAAACTAAAAAACACGCTTCCATAGAAAACCAAACTAAAAAGTAGAAAATAATGGAACAAAAGCGTGGGGTGCTTTTTAAGGTATTTTTTTATTGATCAGGCACCCCACGCTTTTTAGTTTTTTTAAACTATTATTTATTTTCTATTTTTTAGGGTGTTTCGAATTTTGAGACGTATTACAGCGTAGTTTGTGACGTATGTCAGCGTAGTTTTCGAAGACAGTTTTTTGCTGTCCTGGTAACCCTGTCAAGGATAATGGCACATGAAATTATTGCATTGTCATCGGTCTTTGACAGGTGTGTAAAGTTTGAATGAAATCTGGTCGTTTAAAGTGGGTCAAAATCGCGCTATAAGGAGTCGGTTACAAACAAACATACTAACATACAAACAAACAAACATACAAGTGAAGCTAATATAAAGCGTGTAAAAATGAAATGGTGTTTGTTGGTAAGAGCATCACTTGAGAATTGCTGGATCAATTTGGCTACATCTCGTTTTAGAATGTTCAAGTATTAGTCCGACTTAGGTTTGTAAATTTGGAAAAGTCTCTTGGATTTTTTTTAAATTTGGTATGAACTGAACGACCTTTTGTCAATATGATTTTTGTATGAATTATTGAATTTTGAACAGGACGTCTTTTGGATCAGCTAGTTTATATAAGAAATTGTTAAAAAAAGTAACAAGGCAGGTTTACAATCATTTAAGAATTGCACCTCAGACGCATCAATCGCCAAAATTCTTGCTTTTATCGTTTTCATGGCCACAATCGCTGCAACCCTTCATTTCAATGACAGTAATCCTTTCGAAGCCGAGTTCATTATTTCCCAATAGACGCTAAACTTTTACTTCAGTGCAATTTGCCGCGCTACATAAAACAGCGCGCGGTAAAACTTACCGCCTTGCTGGCTTGCCACCGCTTTGGCGAGATGCCGCGGATTGTTAAAAGTTCTGTCTACTACCGATTGTATGGTTTTGGAATTGCTATTGTGGTGTTGTTATTTTAAGGTGTATCTCTCTTTGGGTCATTTATTTTCTGTTTTGTACGGCAAGCATGTCAGTGTTTTTTATTTTTTTGTACATCACAGTCATCAGTTTCAGTCCCGTATTAATTTGATTAATAGGTGTAAAGTCTGTGAACATTAATATTAATGACTTATTCATTTCAATTAGGCCACTAATTACATTTCATTTGAAATCCGAAAGCCATGTTGCCAAAATTAATCATATTAATGATTTCACAAACGAATTGCTGAAATAATTAATATTTATAATATGCCATTTGCGGACGCCACCCACTTAATGCGCGCAATGGTCGCCATATTTAAATCCTGAAAACAAAGTACAATGTTTCAATTTAAATAATAAATAATCGATGCCACCGGGCATGTGTGATTGCGAAATATTGCTCGCTTCAACATCACAGCTTAAAATACTGCTGCCTCGAAATAAAAATATGGTAAATTACTTTATGATTAAGCAGATGTTTATAGATTATTAATTTGTATTCAAATGCTTCGAGAGATGTGAAAAAGATAATGACCCACCTACAGAGTTTCACTTTTGGTGAATGGGAAAATAATTGTGAGACTTAAGGGCTCAATGTCCAGTTTCGGTGCAGCTTTGTGAGAACACTGTTATCGGCTTATTGCGTGAAACTCGCAGGTTGAACTGTACAAATATCGTACATTGCACGGTGCTCAACAGAGCTATGTTGTGCTCAATCGCCATGTGTTGCTACCGTTTGAAGATTAGTTCACCTGTGTTATCGTAATTTGTTGGACACAATTCCATTGCTTCATTTATCAGCAAGGGTTGCATATGGCTCTTTGTTTGTATTATGTACAAGTTAAGTGAGGATAGCTCTTGGTTTAATTTTGTAAAAGTTAGAGAACGTAGGGAATATTTTGGGAATCAAAAGCGACTTGCCTAATACGAATTCTAAAGATACCTTCTACTAAATCCATCAAAATCAATTAGGTATGTACGCCTCTTCAAGAGTGTAAACCAGACAGCAGCCTAGCTCATCTTTATTTTATATTTATTATGAGTTATTATTCAATGCCCGGAGCTTTCCCATTTCCATCCATCAGAGTGCAATCTTTAATCTGCCGGGCACACTGTAGGCAACCGTTAATATATCATAAAACACCCACACGCTATGAAATATGAACGATATTTTTAATACGTAGCTTTAAAACGGATAATATGTTCTGTAAAGTGCATTAATTTAGGTATTATGCGGTTGCTTTTACTAGCTTTTTTGTATAATTTTATCGCACAAAGTTGTCTATTTTCATTTTTATAATCTTTATTGTAATGACCGCTTTACACGACACCAACATAACACATCGCTGTTTGCTCTATGGCTGTAGGTACGTTCTAGCAGTTTCAGAGACCTCAACATTTGGCATTACTTCAGAGTTGTTAGATGTGGCAGCCAAATAGCTTTATGGGGATTTGTAGTAACTAAGTAGATATGATTGGCACAATTCTGTTTTAAAATATAAAATATGCGAGGCCTAAGGACAAGGATAAGGATTAATGAAGTATAAAAACAAAGTCTATTATGAAAGGATATATAAATGAAAAAACCAAAACCGAGAATAAAATACAAGTGTTTGGTATTCTGTATAACAAAAATAAACTGCATATCTCGGAAAAACTAAAAACAGTTTCGAAACAAGTTGATTATAATGATGTTTGATTATTAATGAGACATTTCATCATGATTAATTATATTTCAGAGGGAGACTTTAAAAATAAATTTACGCAGAGTGCCATCGACAAATTTCACTTTTTAAATCTCACGTCTATTTTTGTAGAGCCGAAAATATCGGTAGTACGATAAAAATATTAAAATATACGTTTATGAACGTGTACGCTATAATGGTTCAGAGTGTGATTTTATGAATCACCCACTTTAAGTGTAAGGGTTGCTAGCCTTTCAAAATAATAACAGTAAAGAAACAGAGCTGAGGTTACCGCAAGAAATTTCATCACGTCACCAATCTTTATTTTCAAAAAGTACCATTTTTCCCTTTCACCCTTACTTTTAAGAACATTTTAACGACATTTTTCGTAACTGAGAAAACGAGCACTTTTCTTGTAACAAAAGTGTCAGCCCTCATTCATCCGTCCTTAATAGTCCATGACATCTGGCAGTCCACCAACGCAATCGACCATTACATTTTCTCAACGAGATTTTCACGCTTCATTCATGCGGCCCGTACCTAAAAAATGTCAGGAGACCGCGGCATTGCACCATTCATCCTAACCTAATTTCGTTTGCAACGGTCACTGGCCTGTTAGCGCTCCTTTTTTATGTGTGCTGGATAATTTAGCGTGAGTTGCTAAATGTGCTACATCGAAATCAAAACCTTTGGTTTTAGAAAATTTAGAAACTTTATAATTCTACCCATTTTTGGAATGAAGTGCTTTAACAGAGCTTGCGGTACGTACGAGTCAACTTGTAGAAATTGTCACGTAACAAAAAAGCATTATTAAGCGTTTTACTATACAGGATACAGGTTTAATCAGTGTACAAACTGTAAACATGAATTTAGCAAATGATTCTAGACCTCTAGCGAAGAAATTTTTCGTCTAAAATATTATCCTGTAAATAAAACAAGGAGACAGAGAGAGTTTTCAAGGTTTTTGAGGGTGCTAAAGCCAAAAGTGAGGTCTTAATGAAAATACAAGACAGCGGCGGCTGTGAACGTTCTATTTTTTCACCATGAGAGTCGTTTTCAGGATGGTACGACAATCTAAATATCCATATCGAATTACATTCGGACGTAAAGAAAATCCTACGCGTTTTATTTTAGTAAGAAATGAATAATTTTCTACAAGTTATAATAATGAGCTTTCCTAAATAGGTAACTCATGATGGTGCTGCATTCTCTTATTGTAACAGTTGTACCAAAAGCTAAGCCAAAAAGTAGTGGTTGATTATTTTATGAACAGGAAGAAGAGAGTAAAATGTAGAGTTTTAAAACAACTTTATGGTCTTAAAACTTTACAATTGACTACTAGTCTTGTCTAACAAGTAAGTATTGTTTGGCGATTGAAATGCAACCGAAGTTAATAGAAACATAGTAAGGTGCTACTAGAAAACGACTTTTTTCACACAGAACTAATAGAAAAGCCATCTCATCGAATAGAAAGACGCAAAACAAACTAACTAACTAGAAAGAGTTCGGTCCAAGTCCCGCGGCGATAAGTGGAACTAATTATTATTATCTAGCTGGCTACATTCCTACAAAAACCCATATCTCCTATTCCTATATCCCTATTCCCTTCTCACACATCTTTCTTTTATGGTTGTGAATTTTACTAACCAATGCCTGTAATATACTGTTGAAATAAATCTATATACACCGTGAAATTTTAGTCGTCTCACAAAGGTTGTCCACTCAATGTATCCGACATAATATACCTATAGGAGTGATTAAAAAATGGTTACTGTAACGGACGCCGAGCTGCATGTGTATATAAGTGATTGAACTATGACTAAAGTGTTTAAAGTAAATAAGAAACTGTAGTATTAGTGTTTATAAGTGTACTTAAGTGAGTTAAATAAGAATTCAAATAGCTACACCGTCCGTGTAGTTATAAGCGTAGCTCAGATTTATAAGTGTTTAGTTAAGTTCTATTGTGTGAAGAAAGAGTAATTATATAATGGAAATAATTCTTATAAGAATCTAATTAGCATATGAGCGAGCACTATGTAAGTTTCCTATGTAAGTTTACCGCAACGGGTCCGTATTTTAAAGTCAAATAAATATGAAATAAGCAAGCGGTCGCCATTGAGGTAAAGGTTCGACATTGAACAGTAAAATGTAATTTTCTAGTAGCTGCATTATGATTGGTTAACGCTCGCTCGACTATTAGTTCCGTATTACTGCGCGTCCGTAGATGCCGCTAGCTGCGTCTAGCGAACACTAGATGAAATTGTATATAAGAAGGGAAACGGCGGGCTCGCCCCAGTCGGTCTCCAGCTCCACACGATTAAAACAACCCACAGAAGAACGAAGTTTTTTATTTGAAGAAACCCCAAGTCAATACAGTCCACTTCAGTTTTTGGTCCTTCGGAGCGGCGGATAATCAAGATCGAAGAACCCGCGGCCACGTTGCGAAGAAACCTGCAGGAAGGAGCATATTAAAGGAGACCGGCTGCCGCCAGAAAAAACCGTTAATTTTCATCGCGTGTGGGTGCGTGAAATTCAGTAGTGTTAACGGTGGAAGAAAGAAAAACGTAAGTGTACCAGTGTCGCCATCAAGAACAGAACCAGGACGCCAATCGCCGAGCCAGCAACACCGCGTCGTGTCGAGGAGCCGCGTGGTGTGACGTCATAGCGTCGCCGGGAAAAAAGGCGGGAAGAGGAAGAAACCGCCGCGTGGTGAGTGACGTCATAGCGTGGGTACGCCAAGTGAGAAATCCACGCAGGAGGTTCGAGCATCGGCACGCTGAAGGTGTCGTGTGAAGAACCGCCGCGTGGTGAGTGACGTCATAGCGTGGGTACGCCAAGTGAGAAATCCACGCAGGAGGTTCGAGCATCGGCACGCTGAAGGTGTCGTGTGAAGAATCGCCACGTGGTGAGTGGCGTCATAGCGTCCTCGAAGAAAAGGCGGGAACAGGAAGAACCGCCACGCGGTGAGTGGCGTCATAGCGTCCTCGAAGAAAAAGGCGCGAAGAAGCAAGAGTCGATCACGTGGTGTGGCGTCATAGCGTCCTCGAAGAAAAAGGCGGGAACAGGAAGAAACCGCTGCGTGGCGTGGCGTCATAGCGTCCTCGGAGAAAAAGGCGCGAAGAAGCAAGAGTCGATCACGTGGTGTGGCGTCATAGCGTCCTCGAAGAAAAAGGCGGGAACAGGAAGAAACCGCTGCGTGGCGTGGCGTCATAGCGTCCTCGAAGAAAAAAGGCGCGAAGAAACAGGAAGCGACTACTGGGCGTGGCATCATAGCGTCATCGAAGAAAAGGCGCGAACAAGCAGTAAGCGACTACGTGGCGTGGCATCATAGCGTCATCGAAGAAAAAGGCGCGAAGAAGCAAGAAGCCGCCGCGAGGTGTGACGTCATAGCGTCGGGACGCCGAGCGAAGATAGCCACGTGGCGTCACCGCGCGGGAAGCGTCTGTTTCAGGAATCAACGGCGTTGGCGGCAAAGTGCAGAGCATCATCACGACGTGTGGAGTCGTCGTGGGGTGAGCAGAAATCAAGAATTGCGTTCAAGTGTCGACGTGTAGAATATCATCACGACGTGTGGAGTCGTCGTGGGGTGAGCAGAATCAAGAATTGCGTTCAAGTGTCGACGTGTAGAATATCATCACGACGTGTGGAGCCGTCGTGGGGTGAGCAGAGTCAAGAATTGCATTCAAGTGTCGACGTGTAGAATATCATCACGACGTGTGGAGCCGTCGTGGGGTGAGCAGGGTCAAGAATTGCGTTCAAGTGTCGACGTGTAGAATATCATCACGACGTGTGGAGTCGTCGTGGGCTAAGCAGAGAGTGAAGAATCGCGTCGTAAGTAATCATATTTAACTATCGACGCGTTAGTATATCATCACGGCGTGTAGTGTCGTCGGGTAATAAGCAGCGAGCTAAGAATCTCATCGAGTGTCGTCGTATCGAAACACCGTCCGTCGCGAACCAGGAAAATGGTGGTCACGAGAAGCCAGGTGGACGCAGCCGAAATTGAAGAGAGAGAGGCGCGCCGCAGGGAAGCGGAGCTAATTGAACGAGAGAGATTAAGAAGATTGTCTCTGGACCCTCCGGCGTCGCCGTTTTCCAGATTAGCGGCCACCAGTACGGCAGGACCATCCGGATTGCAAACAACGGACGTCACGGTGCAACATAGAGTGGGATCACCGACTCGATCCGTCAGGTCTCAACGATCGACGACTAGTATTGCGACGCGGCTGCGTATGGCGGAACTGGACGCAGCGGAGAAGCTGGCTGCAATAAGGAGGAAGGAACTGGAACTGGAAGCGGACCTGGTGAAAAAGCGGTTGGCCACTCAGGTAGCTGTAATACAGGATGATGAAAGCGTGCAAGAGGAACCCGGAACCCAGAACCCGCGCGAGGAACCCCATCAGAAAGTGGACGCGTGGCTGAGGACGAACCCCATCAGCTCACGGGGGGAGGAAGGGGCCCGGGACGCAAGGGAGGAACCTAAGCAGATACGCTTTGAAGAACCGCGGGGTAGATCACCAACTCCAACGAGGAAGAGCAGCATCGAGCACCTGGCCGCCACACTGGAGAAGATGGCCAGACCCAGGCCGCGGCACACCGACCTACCGACCTTTTCCGGAGCGGCCAACGAGTGGCTGCCGTTCAAAGCGGCTGTACGGGACACGACCAACATGTACCAGATATCGGCGGCGGAGAACATCCAGAGGCTGAGGAGCTGCCTCAAAGGGGAAGCGAGAGACGCCGTGGCCGCCCTCCTACATACGGCCACCGATCCAGATGTCATAATGAAGACCCTCGAACAGTGCTTCGGCCGACCGGAGGTGATAATTGACCGCGCCCTGGAAGACCTAAGGAGACTCCCGAAACCTGGTGCGTCAGCAGCCGAGCTGAACGCCTTCGCTATCAAGCTGCAGAATGTTACGTGCGTGTTAAGTACGATCGATCGAAGAGGTTACCTGTTCAACCCCATGATGACGCGGGAAGTACTGGACAAACTCAGCCCACACCTGCGATCACGATGGTGCGACTACGCCTACGACCACGAGGGGACAGCTGAGCCAGAGATCGTCATGATGTCTCGTTTCTTGATGCGCGAAGCAGACCGAGCGCTACGGTACACCTACGCCCCATCCACGAGCACCGCGCAGCAGAAGAAAGAGACCCGACCCGCTACGATATTGAAGAAGAAGGCGAGTGTCTTCACCACGGTCGAGGGAATGGAGGAGGAGAAGGACAAGTGCCCCAAGTGCGGTCAAGCTCACACCCTAACGCAGTGTCCGAAGTACAAGGCGCTCACGGTGGACGAGCGGTGGAACTTCCTGAAAGAAAAGAAGATGTGTTTCAGATGCATTCAGAAACAGCACCGGCGCATGAACTGCAAGGCGAAGGCATGCGGCGTGAATCAGTGTCGCCGGCCGCATCATGCAACCCTCCACCAGGAGCGAGAGGCGAAGAGGGAAGACCCGAAGGCAACCGAACCGAAGGAGGAAGCAGTCCTGTCCGTGGCGTCGCGACCAGTCGCCGGGCCGCGAGCGGTTCTGTTGAAGATGTGTCCTGTCGTCATCTCCGGACCACGGGGGGAGGTGAAGACCCACGCTCTCCTGGACGAAGGAGCGACCATCACTCTCATCGACGAGGAACTAGCAGCGACCATCGGGGCCGAGGGACCAACGCAGCCTCTGCACCTGAACGGGGTCAACATGTCGCAGCAAGAGATGGAGAGCAAGCTGGTGGACCTTCGCGTCAGGGGGCTGAAGAGCGGCGACCACCACAAGGTCCGAGCGAGGACGATCAAGAATCTCCAGCTGCACCAACAGTCTATCCCTCACACCCTGCTGGAGTACGAGCACCTGAAGGACCTGACGCCAGAAGAGGTATGCTACGAGCTGACGCGACCTGGGCTCCTGGTGGGGACAGACCACTGGGAATGCATCGTATCCCGCGAACTTCGAGTCGGCCGTCCCGATCAACCGGCCGCATCGAGGACCCAGTTAGGATGGGTGGTGCACGGAACAGCACCACGCAAGGCCATCTTTCAAGAGGGGAACGTGCTTCACGTCTACGAGCCCGCACGAACGGCAGGAGCCAGCGACCAAGATCTCCACGACTTAGTCGAGGCCCATTTCAAGATCGACGCTCTCGGCATACAAGGAAAGCCGAGGATCAAGGAGACGGATCAGCGAGCCATCGACATAGTCAAACGGACGACGAAGAAGATCGACTCCGGGTACGAAGTTGGACTACCGTGGCGGCGAGACGACGTCACCATGCCTCCAAGCTACGGGCAAGCGTTACGCCGGTTGAAAAAGATCGAGCAGAAGATGGACGCAGACCCAGAGTTCGCAGCTGAGTACTCCCGACAGATCGACAACCTCTTGAGCAAGGGGTACGCGACGCCATGCGACGGGACGGAGGGAACGAGCGCCGTCTGTTGGTACCTGCCACACTTTGCCGTACAGAACCCGAACAAGCCCGGCAAACACAGGCTGGTATTCGACGCAGCGGCCAAGAGCAACGGCGTGTGTCTCAACGACGAACTCCTGGAGGGACCCGATCTACTACTGTCGCTACCGGGAATCCTGTTTAGATTTCGAGAGAAACGGGTGGCCATCACAGCGGACGTACAGGAAATGTTCCTAAGAATTAAGATAAGGGCGGAGGACCAACCAGCTCAACAGTTCCTGTGGCGAGGCAACGATCGAGAGCAGAACCCGAGAAAGTATAAAATGACTAGCATGATCTTCGGCGCCGCGAGCTCCCCGTACATGGCCCACTACGTCCGTAACTACAACGCGGACGTGTACGGACAGGAGTACCCACGGGCTCTAGAAGCCATAAAAGAGAGTCACTACATGGATGACCTGGTGGCCAGCTACGAGAGCGCAGAGGAAGCACGGCGAGCGGTCGATGAAACGAGAGCGGTACATGCACACGCGGGCTTCACGCTGAGAGGATGGAGCTCTAGTGACCAGACAGTGCTGCGCGACGTACCCCCGGAGCTGCACGCTACCTCCCCCAACCAACTGGGGGGAGAACGGCCCGAGAGTAAAATCCTGGGACTGTACTGGAGCGCGGAACGAGACGAGCTGGGCTTCAACACCTCAATGAACCGGGTTCCAGCTGAAGTAACAACACGGACTCGCGCACCGACCAAACGGGAAGCACTAAGCGCAGTGATGTCGATCTACGACCCACTTGGATTGCTGAGTCATTACACCATACGATCGAAGATTATTCTGCAGAACCTGTGGCGGCTACATACAACCTGGGACGAGCAGATTCCGGACGAAGAGAACGAGCTCTTCGCGTCCTGGCTGGCGCGGCTTCCTGAGCTCGCCCAACTCCGGCTGCCGAGGTGCTATTTAAGACATGGGTACGAACGCATCGACCTTCACATCCTGTGTGACGCCAGCGAACAGGCCTACGCAACCGTGGCCTACTGGAGAGTGAAGAACGTCGATGGAACCGTGAACGTCGTGCTGGTGGCCGCCAAGGCGAAGGTGGCGCCCCGTCGAGCACAGACCATACCTCGACTGGAGCTGCAGGCTGCCGTCATCGGGGCGAGACTAGCTGACGCCATAAGAAGAGAGCACCGGGTCAACATCGGCCAGACGACCTACTGGACGGACTCATCCACTGTGGTACATTGGATTCACCACGACATGCGACGCTACACCCCATTCGTCGCGCACCGGCTGGGCGAGATCGCGGAGCTGACACAGAAGGAGGAGTGGCGTTGGCTACCTACCGCCTGCAACACCGCCGACGATGCCACTCGGTTGGTGGACGCACCCATCAGCGCGACGGACCGGTGGTTCCGGGGGCCAGACTTCCTGCGTCTACCAGAAGAACAGTGGCCCACGGCGTCGACGGACGACACAGAGGAAGAGGAAGTCCTCCACCTGACCGAAAAGCCCGAGCAAGACGACTGGCTACCGGACCCGGCCCGTTTCTCAAAGTACGAGGTGCTAGTGAGGGCCGTCGCGCGAGCGATCGCCTTCACCGACATATGCCGACGAAGAGCGACCACCATGGAACACCGTCACGTCCAGCGCGCCGAGGCCGAGCTGATCCGCCGAGCACAAGAAGACAGCTTCGGCGAAGATCTGAAGAGAATCCGGTCCGCCCGTCCGATTGCGAGGACGAGCCGACTGTACCGCCTGGATCCAGTGCTGGAAGACGGCATCCTGAAGCTGCGGGGCCGAATCGAGGCCTCCTCCGCGCCGAGCGAGACGAAGCGACCGATCATCATGGACGGTCGTCACCAACTGACCAAGCTCCTTGTCCTACGTGAACACTGCGCCGCAGGTCACGCAAACAGAGAGCGCGTGACCAACGACCTACGGCAGCGGTACTGGGTTATCCACTTACGACCCACGGTACGCGCTGTCGAGAAGAGCTGCGCCTTCTGCCAGAGACGGCGAGCCACACCGCGGACACCAGCCACGGGGGACCTGCCGCGCGCCCGTCTTGACCCCTTCCACCGCCCGTTTACTAACTGCGGGGTGGACTACTTCGGGCCGATGACGGTCAAGATAGGGCGCCGGCGAGAGAAGAGGTGGGGCGCGCTATTTACGTGCCTCACTTCCCGCGCCGTGCACATCGAGCTCGTCCCATCACTCTCCACAGACTCAGCCATCATGGCGCTGAGGCGAATGGCGGCCCGCCGAGGGTGGCCGAGGGTGATGTACTCCGACAACGCGACCAACCTCCGAGGCGCCGATCAAGAGCTGCGCAACGCCTACGCCGAGTGGATGCCTGCCCTGCGAGACGAGGGGCTACAGCGCCGCATGGAGTGGCGCTTCATACCTCCTGGCGCGCCCAACCAAGGGGGCGCGTGGGAGAGAATGGTGCGCTCCGTGAAGGCGGCCCTCGACGTCACGCTACGAGAGAGGGCGCCAACAGAAGAAGTCTTGGCGACCGTGCTCGCCGAGGCCGAGTTCTCCATCAACGCGAGACCGCTGACCCACGTCAGCGTCAACCCCAGCGATCCAGAGGCCCTGACCCCCAACCACTTCCTGCTAGGGTCGTCAGGAGGCCTGCCAACGACGGGGCCGTGCGACGAAGCCGATCGAAGAACATGGCGAGTCAGTCAAGCCCTCGCTGATCACTTCTGGCGTCGGTGGTTACGCGAGTACCTACCTACCCTGGTACCTCGCGGTGAACCACAGAACAACGTGCGGGCGATACAAGTCGGCGACGCAGTCCTCGTGGTCGACAGCACGCTACCCCGAAACACCTGGCCGATGGGGATCGTCGAGCGCACACACCAGGGACCAGACGGCAGCATCAGGGTCGTCGAGGTGCGCACCAGAACCGGCGTGTTCCGACGCCCTGTGAGCAAGCTCGTCGTCGTTATGAAGAAAGAAGAGGCTACGCGAGCTACGCCGGGGGGAGAGCTGTAACGGACGCCGAGCTGCATGTGTATATAAGTGATTGAACTATGACTAAAGTGTTTAAAGTAAATAAGAAACTGTAGTATTAGTGTTTATAAGTGTACTTAAGTGAGTTAAATAAGAATTCAAATAGCTACACCGTCCGTGTAGTTATAAGCGTAGCTCAGATTTATAAGTGTTTAGTTAAGTTCTATTGTGTGAAGAAAGAGTAATTATATAATGGAAATAATTCTTATAAGAATCTAATTAGCATATGAGCGAGCACTATGTAAGTTTCCTATGTAAGTTTACCGCAACGGGTCCGTATTTTAAAGTCAAATAAATATGAAATAAGCAAGCGGTCGCCATTGAGGTAAAGGTTCGACATTGAACAGTAAAATGTAATTTTCTAGTAGCTGCATTATGATTGGTTAACGCTCGCTCGACTATTAGTTCCGTATTACTGCGCGTCCGTAGATGCCGCTAGCTGCGTCTAGCGAACACTAGATGAAATTGTATATAAGAAGGGAAACGGCGGGCTCGCCCCAGTCGGTCTCCAGCTCCACACGATTAAAACAACCCACAGAAGAACGAAGTTTTTTATTTGAAGAAACCCCAAGTCAATACAGTCCACTTCAGTTACCAATTAAGAAAATACGTACTAAGAAAAATAAATTATGCATTACAATTATGAAACATTCTGTTAATAATGTTTAAGTATCATATGGTAGAGAACACACATACCTACCCAGTGCACGAGTCAACTAGACCATTCCATCTCCATTTTCTATGAGACAAAATATCAAACAAACTACGTCATGCCTCATCATTATGAATAATATTTTTATTTTTTAGTTATTCAAATGTTCAATTTTTCTTATGGATGTTTAGTAGTCATTGGATACATGAAGTGGGATGCCGTTGTAATACGACTAAAATATCACGGTGTATATAAAAATGAATCCCTATTTCCCTTGGTCACGCCATCACGCGTGAACGGCTGGACCGATTTCACTTTTTTTTTCTTTGTAGTGTTTGTTATTATCAGGAGAAGGTTCTGATGAAAGAAAAAAAAAGAAAAAAATTGCGCGGAAAATTATAAAATTTCAGAACACTTATTTAAGAATACTTGGACAAATATTTTTGAATTTGATTAAATTCTTGAAGAAGGCTATAAGCTAATAAACATCACGCTAGGGCCGTTAGGAAAATATAAAGTAAAGAACGCTAAGCTAAGAGATAGCGCGGGAAGACGATGGGATGCGATTAGGTGGGTCGGGGGAACAAGAAATTTCACGCGGACGAAGTCGCGGGCAGTAGCTAGTATATAAATAAAGATGTATGTCTCCGTCGAATAGCCTGCGCCGTGTCTGTGGGACTTCTTTATGGGACGGACTCTACTTTGTTCGACCTAGATTATGACAGTCTTGTCACAGATCTGTCAAAATCCCAACCATAGACCACCTATTATATTTTTTCCCGTTTCCCGCCCTCGCGACCCGAGCGCCACTTAAAGATGACAGCTCAAATTACGCGCCGCGCATGCGCGCCATTATTAATGAGCTCATTTCGCGCGCTTTTTATTTATCGCTCGGATATTAGTCTGCGCTTAAAGGAACCGGTGTAATAATTTGTATTTACATGCACGTTTCTCATTTTTATTTCGTATTCCGTTGTGAGTTTTTCTTAGAAAGTTTCATTTGGTGTGTGATAATTTAGGGGGCGAGTGTAAAGTTACGTGTATGATTTGAAGGCCAATTAAGCTTAATTATTTTATTTGTTTCAGGTACTAAACTAAGCAGTCAAAGTTTTTAGAGACACTACAGGTATCGGAAAGTAATTTTGTTGTTTGTAGATAACTAAATAATAACCTACGTATACAGGACAGTCTCCAAAAAAATGAAAAATATTTTCAATCACCTAAATGTTATCAGTTAAAAACCATTTAAAACCTTCGTGCAATTTCCGCGGAAAAATTAAGTTACGTTTCGTTACACATCTTCCCCGTGATTCCCTCGGCTGCAAGTTTAAAGTGAATTAGAAATGAAACTTTGTTGGAAAGTCTCGCTTTACAAAAGTGAAGTTTGTGTGCGTGCGAAGTGCGTGGCGAATCGGACTGAGACGGAACGAATAAAACAATGACCTGCCCGGCCTTGTGCACAGGGTTGGTTACCAGAGCAAAAAGAGGAGTATTCTGTTTTTGCTTGACATATAACATTTCAACAGCTGATCGTTACAAAAATGTCGACATTTTACTTATACACAATAATTTAAATTTTATTTTGCTACTAACCACTAAGTTCTGTTTCATCTGACTTGGATGGATAGATAGACTACCCATTTTATAGCCTTGTCTATACATTGACACTAAGAAAAGTAAATATTTCTTAGTTCACATAAACATTCCACATCACACAACCCTGACAACATCTATAAATTCCAACTTTACAACTCTGCAAATGTATTTTCTAGATATTATTGCATGAACAATAAAATAGACTGAAAAATGTTATTACAAGCTTTCACGTGGGAATAAAACATTGTTTATGGTTTAAAAAGTAAAGCATCGTTTAGTTCGCTATAGTAAACGATCTTTTTTGTCGAAGAACATGTTTTACAAATCTCCTACAAAGTGGAGCTTGTAAAACATACGTTTGAAGAATCACTAAACAAGTTTGACGGAGCAGTTCTACTGAAATACATCATTGGAGTATACGGAAGCTTTTAGAATAAAATAGACAACATATGCACAAGTGTTGCAAATGTAAATATTTTTTTGGCCATTGTTGTGGAAATTGCTTTTACGTAGATTCCTTACCTACAAAATAAAAGAACGTATAAATCAATAGACTTAATATTCTATACTAACTTACTAAATTCATTTTAGACGCAAGTAAACAACATTATTTAACTAGGGTTTTAGCCTGGACTTGTTCAGTCAATAAAATTAGTTAAGCAAATAAGTACAAACTTTATCACATACCTTTTTAAGTAAACTTAACCCTTACCTGCATAATGATGTAATATTACATCAGTTTACTTTTCGTCGAATATATTTTTATCTAGCAACCCCACCTACTTGCTTTTTTTTTTAATTATTGTCAAAGGTCTAATTGACACGTGTAAACGCACCTTATCGCCATAGACATTTTTTTTCTTACATGACATTGACGTGAAAAGTTTTTTGGCGCCAAATTGCAAATCTCGGTCTTCGACACAGTTGCAGTGGATGTTTTTTTTTGCAAAAAATCTGAATTATAATAAACAAAAATAGTTTCCAGCATCACATAGGTATGTAGAAGTGGTATTGTATTAGCATTTTGTAAATAGCATTGTAACTTGCTGAAAATAATCATTTTTGTTTATGATGTAGTACTACATCATCATGGAAATTGGCATAAAATATTATTAGTATGGAATAAGTATGATTTTTTTTCCTGACCTTTTTTTCGTCTGTTTTGCTATAATATAACTATAATGAATGTATTATGTACGTTTTATTGTTAGTTATGGGTATTTTTTCACTATATAATCACGATTTCAATGGTTTGAAGCTGTTGCAAAACGTTTCACACTTGGTGGTGGTTCTTTTTTTCATGCATGTATATTCTTTTAGCGCAATGTCACGAAGCCAGGTGAGAGATGATGACATTGAAAGGATATTGAAGGAGTTGGAAGACGGCAACGTCTCAGAAGACGGCCTAGAAGATGACGATGACGATGAAGAGAATTTTTATGCCAATGCTCAGCAACTCGTACAGGACTTGATCTCAGATGATATGGAAGATTTGGTTCCCGAATGTGAGGATCCTATTCCACATGACGAAGATGACCCTCCCTTAGTTCAAGATGCTGATCCAGGGCCAAGTTCAGGTGCATGTATCTTCAATAGCTTCGATAAGCGTCAGATTATATGGAAAACTGGTAGCATGACGTTCGATGAGCGCAAAATTGTACATGAGCCCACATCTACACTAGATACTGAAATAGCCAACTTAGATACACCCTACAAATGTTTTCTGCACTATTTTACACCAGATTTCCTACAAAAGATAGTAGATGAGTCTAACTTATATTCAGTGCAAGAAAATGTTGCCAATCCCATTACTATCACTGTTGCAGACCTCAAAAAGTATATTGGATCTTTGTTATTCATGTCTGTGCAGCATTTTCAAAGCGTGCGGTCATACTGGCACGACAAGTTTGGATACCCGCCGATAAAAGCCACGATGTCGATAAACAGATTTGAGGCAATCAGGTCAGTCTTGCATTTCAATAATAATGAGCATCATTTACCGAAGGAACACCCAGATCACGACCGCCTCCATAAGATACGTCCGGTAATAGACCACCTGAACAAGACTTTTTCATCGATACCTGTAGACCAGCGCCTCTCCATAGACGAGCAAATGTGTGCAACAAAAATATCTCATTTCCTCAAACAATACCTTCCCAATAAACCTCACAAGTGGGGTTACAAACTATTTGTACTATGCAGCCTGATGGGTTATGCCTACCGGTTTGAAGTCTATTCTGGACAAGACAATACCAAAGACAAGCCAGCTGACGAACCTGATTTAGGGATCACAAACAATGTGGTCTTGCGTCTGGTCAGAGTAGTACCGCGGAAGCCAAATCACATCATATATTTTGACAACTTCTACACCTCTTTGCCTTTGGTCTACTACTTGTCCAAGCAGGGTATCCACTGTGTCGGTACTGTCCAGCAAAACCGTTTACCTAACTGTCGACTTCCGGATAAAAAGACGCTCATGAAAACTTCTGTCCCCCGAGGAACCTACGAAGAAAAAGTGGCTCATCACGATGGCGTGGACTTCTCAGCTACTGTTTGGAAGGATAATAAGGTAGTAACTTTATTATCTACGTATGTTGGTGCCGAACCAGCAGGTAAAGTGCAACGGTTCGATAAAAAACTGAAACAGAAAATTGACGTCCCATGCCCTAAAGTGGTACAAGAATATAATATGCACATGGGGGGAGTTGACCTCATGGACAGTTACTTGGGACGGTATCGTATAAGAGTCAAAAGTAAAAAATGGTATATGCGACTATTTTACCATTTGCTAGACCTCGCCGTCATCAACTCGTGGGTTCTCTTCAAGAAAAACATGACTGCAAAAGGTACCCCCAAAAAGCAACTGCCAAATCTAGGAGAGTTCCGAAATGAATTGGCAGATGCCCTGTGCAATGTGGGAACAAGCAACGGTAGCAAAAGAGGTCGGCCAAGCAACAGCTGCTTAGAAGAACAAGCTAAGAAACGAAGAGGACCAGCTCATCCGCTTCCTTGTAAGGACGTGCGTTCAGATGGTGTTGCGCACTGGCCCATTTTTTCAAAGCGTTTACGCTGTAAACTGCCACAATGTAAAGGCACAACCCAATGGGCATGCTCAAAATGCAATATCCCTCTATGTTTGAACGGAACTAACAATTGTTTCACAGATTTTCATACTACTCCTTAGTATGATAATTTAAGAGGATTTTGCATGATGATGTAATATTACATCAATAAATAAAAATAAAAAATTCACAAAAAACTGTAGTTTGATTTTTTTCATTATTTTTCCTTTAATGTACACCTCATTTAGGACCCCTGAGATTTTTCTCGGCCCAAAATAAAAAATCATGCAGTTAAGGGTTAACTTAAGTACATTGCGAAACCCAAGTAGATACCTACTTAGCTGCACAAACGAATTGAATTTATAGCTCATTTTGCCGCCAAAATCGGACCAAGTCCAAGATGGCGTCTTTTTGGCGGGAACTTACAACAGATCTTTATCGTCTCTCAAACGGCGAATGGAAGGCAAATGACAATATTAAATGGAATTATTGCAACATTATTTTGTAAGGCTTTTTCTTTGTGATTTAATAAAAAATGACGAAATTTAGAAATATTTTGGGAAAAGAATTTCAGTTTGTCACGCCAAGGTAAGCACGATCATTTCACATTTTCCTTAATAAACACTTAGCAGTCAATTTTTCTATAAATCTTTTCACACAAGTTTTTCCAGAATTTGAAAAAAACCCCTATACCCATAGCTTCTACGGTATTATTACATAATTTCCATGATATTTTTATGTAGGTAAGCACATAAGTACCTACTTCAAACATTACTGAGCAAAAAGCCGGAATGAAACACCCAAAATCACTTTATCAAAGAAATGCGATGACAAACAGACACACGTCCACCCTTGCGGTGCAAATAAACGGTAATGGCCGGGGGTGGCCACCCCGACGGAGGCACATTTAAAATATTTTATCTTTAAAATAAAAAGCATGTCCCGCCCGCGGCTAGGCGACGGTATCTGCCAGAATCTGCCTTCATTTTACAATGGCACAAACATACTTATAGCTTCATTTTCTATATTTAATACATTTTACGTTGAAATGCGTCTGGCTTAGTCTGGCTCCTGACATATTGTTTTATTTTCCAGACGTTACAAATCATTCTTTTGTTTTCGATAATTACCTTTGTGAAATGGAAATTGGGTGCTAGAACAATATTCTTCATAAATATATTGCAAAGTTATAGTATGTATTCAGATGTCAAGTAAAATCTTAAAAAGCGATTTGTTTTCCAAAAAAAAATTTACACATGACTCATATGGAAACAGAGACTCTTATACAGGCCACAATCTAAACTAGACTTTACCGGAGTCCCCTAAAATAAAAGGCGAAACAAAGGGATATACCGTTTTCTGAGAATATTAATAAACATTTAAATTTTTCTAAATAGAAAATAAAAAAACTTTATACAATAGCATCTAACAGGCATAACGTCTTTTGATCATCGCAATAAATTCAATTGATCAATATCTGCCTAAGTCCTTAAAACAATTCAATCAATCAAACAATCAACTCAGCCTATCGCAGTCCACTGCTGGACATAGGCCTCTCCCATATTGCGTCACAATACCCTGTCCTCCGCCTTCAGCATCCAGTCTGTCCCAGCCACTTTCTTTAAGTCGTCGGTCCACCGAGCTAGGGGGCGTCCCACGCTACGCTTGCCGATACGCGGTCTCCACTCCAGGACTCGTCTGCTCCATCGGCCATCGGTCCTTCGACAGACATGGCCAGCCCACTGCCACTTCAGTTTGCTTACTCTGCGAGCTATGTCGGTAACTCCAGTTTTTTTCCGGATAATTTCATTTCTGACCTTATCCTTCAAAGAAACTCCGAGCATAGCCCGCTCCATAGCACGCTGAGCGACCTTGAATTACAACAATTCAATACGGAACTCGAATTATTGTCACAACAAAATGTCATCAGTCACTCTAAAATGGAGCCGATAATAAATAAAAACACTTTGTAATCAGCCTACAATATTCCCACTGCTGGGGCACAGTCCACCACGCGGGCCTAGTACGGATTGGTAGACGTCACATGTTTTCGAACAGTTGTTTCTAGGAAATGCCGGTATCCTCACTAGACGTTCGTTCACCGTTTTGAGAGAAGTGGTGATGAAATAATTTGCACAAAGTAAAACGCCTGTTTAGGCTCGAACCTACAACTGGGTATGTCGCGGCCGTTACCACTTGGTACTTGGTCACCACTACTCTCTTGAAATCACTGGCTACCGACTATTGCAAACTATATAAGGTGTATCTATTCATACACGAAATATTTTAAGAGGTACACCTGTAGGTGGTAAAGAAGCTATAGCAACGAAAAAAAAATTTTCTGAGTGTTTTTTTTTTTTAAATTTAATATTTATAAATTATTTGACGCACATAAGAAATACTGGCTCCTTCTTATTTTTAAGGGTTTATGGTAAACGTCTCAAGCAGTTTTAAAATTATAATAATTACGAAAATTCAAAAACGCTTAGATAAAAAATTTCTTCTTGCTTCTATAGCTTCTTTACCACCTACAGGTGTACCCCTTAAAATATTTCGTGTATGAATAGATACACCTTGTATATTTAAGAAATAACAAATGAAACCAAAATTGAAGAAGTGTATTTTTTTTTTTCAAAGATTATACGAAATAATAGTGATGGGCCGACTATGATTTGCACATCTTCGACTTGCAATTTTGGCTATAGTGACTAAACTATTGGCTATTTTTGACTAAATTTTCATAAACACACAGGGAACGTAATAAGATATACGCCGTTTAAATTATAGTCGTCTGTGCCCTGTAATGCCTCCTAGCTATCTATCGCTCAATGTGCGTGTAGTAGCATCTCGTCCAACCCTTCGGGGATTACAAGAACAAGTTACATTATGCACCCTCAGATGTTCTTGACACGATATGCTATCCTGGTACTGACAGTTTGCTTAGATAAGCTACGTTTCTGTTAACCGAAATAAGAAACGATCAATGAAAAATGGCAGCTTTTCCTGTATATCGCAATTTTGACATATTAGTATTTATTATTTTAGACACAAATATGTTCCCTACTAATGATTGAACAGATGTCTTTCGGAGAAACTGAATATCGTAATGTTCCGTGAATTCGGCGCTGACATAAATCCGGTAATTTGTCAAGATTACTGTCCGCGAGACAGATTATTGCTAATTTATATTGCGGGCTAATTTGGGAAAACAGCTGTTAGTATTAACTAGTTTGGAGGTACAAGACGGTAAAACAATACGGTTTAACTCGACTGAATGATCAAGTATCAAGAGGTCACGGGCAAAGGAATGTAGATAATGACTGGAGGAAGAGGATGGACTACGGCATCCTGTTCTTTATACATCTTTGTTGTCTACAAGGATGCGAAGGTGCGGTCATATCGTATAAACCACTGAATTTACGATATTAAGAGTTTATAACTTTGCAAGTATTGTCAGTCCAAACTACTGCCTGGTTATTAAGACAGATGATTTAAATAATCTTTGAGATGCGACGTGGTGCAATGAAAACCAGTACCGCAATATCGATATGTCGCGTGTCAAGCTTACCCCGATGACCAACTTAACCACAAAGGATTCGCACTTTACTCCGCCGTCTTAAGAAAACAATATTAATGCAGCAGAAGAGCATTATTCCACGACGCGTCGCATCGCCCGCGCATTGAATCCGGCACTTTATCAAGATAGCTGTCGTCGTGAGTAATTTTCACTGATACGCGAACGACGTTGATCAATCGATTTTTGTACTCGAATCGATACCGCCCGAGAATCGGATCGCATCGAATCGAACTTTGGCGTAACGTGTTGATTTATTCGAGTGATCCGTGATGTTATGGCGCATTACGGTCCTGTTTAAAGGTCACGGCGCGGCGTTCCCGTTCCTTTATTTGTGGCTTATCTGACGACAAATGGGTAAGATTCTGCGAAACTGGACATGTGTTGTTTTATCGTTGGCCGTATCATCGTAAGTCGTGGTTTTTTATGGGATCTTCCAACAATTTCAACACTGAATTCACACGCTTTTGTGGTGTGATTCATCATTGGTGCCTGTAAACGTAAAAAAGCCTAAACAAACATAATTTTGCGCGAAGAGAGGATTTCGAACAGCAATCCAATTTTTCCCTACTCAATGCTCACATCCCTCAGCGAATCAAGCAAACACATAAACAAAAACGCCCCTAATATGAAACACAAACACAAAAACCCTTTATAATCCTTAACGCTCAGCAGACGTATAATTACTAATTAAATAATTAATTACAAACGGTATCCTGTTCAGGGTGTAATTCGCAGCGATTCGAGAACTGAACCCTTTCGCCCCCGCCCGGGGTTCATTCGGGGCATTTGATCCACTTCACTTGTTACAAACAACTTTAAAACGAGATGATTGGGAAGCCTATTGTTTTCATAATTACTTTGATTTTGAATATCATTTTCCGTTTATTTGTTGGGTTGTTTGCTTTTATGATTGAATGAGATTTTATCTCTAATTTCTAGAATTAATTATTTCTTGGCCTTCTGTCTATAAGTAGAACTTTCATCAAGATGATCAGTGACCTCTCGGGACTAGCTACATTTACTAAAAATAATAGCGGTTCCTTATTTGGCCATAATAAAGTAAATAGGTTTTGCGAGGCCATTTTCGACGGTGAATATTTACAGTTTGTACGTAATAATATCACCCCTAATTCGAATTTTGCCATTTGGTAGGTGAACCCATCATTTATATGCATATGAGTCCGTCTAATAACTATAATGCTATTTCCTACCCTCTCATTGTCTACCCGACAGTGTAATATGTCCCTAGGTACAGCTCACAACACTAAACATATTTTTACACTACTTTTATCGTTCACTAGAAGAAAATAAATTGGCACTTAGGTTTAACCTTATTCCTAGTATCAAGGGTAATATTTGGCTTAGTGTTGTAAGGGGCCATCCATAAATTACGTCACACGTTAAGGGGGAGGGAGGGGGTCGACGAAGTGTGACATTGTGTGACAAGGGGGTGGGAGGAGTCCTAAACTTCTTGATGTCACATTTCAAAATCAATTTTAATCTAAGTGTTAAGTAAAACACATATTTGTATGATAGCTATTGCCCCAGTATCGAGGCATACTTATTTAAACGATCATGTGGCATTTGTAGTCTATATTTTGCATCATAAAGGCCACTAATCAACACAGCAAATACATAAGAAACAACACGTTTTGCCCATCGTGAAGATTCGTCCTCAAATAATTTCTGCCAGACGTGCCAGAGAAATTCTTTGTTTGGATGATGACGATGATGCTGTATGGTTCGATGAGAAAGATGTGGACACAACGAATATTCCTGACATTAACAACCCAAACGAGAACGATGTGGCTGCTATGCCATGCTTATGCCTACCTATATGGACTGAAGATGATTAAGTTTGATCTTTAATTAATATAATTAATCGTTTTTTGTTTTGTTAATTTCTAGCAGTGTTTGATTTGATGTTTATTTAAAAAAAAAACATTTAAATTTCGGAATTGCTGTTTTAATAAATAATTATTATTTCTGGATGTAAAATTCGTGACGTCACACTAGGAAGGGGGGGTCTCACAAATGTGACCAGCTGTGACAAGGACGGGGGAGGGGGTCAAAAATCATGAAATTCGTGTGACGTAATTTATGGATGCCCCCTAACTCCTGTTACCATGACTAGGATCAGCAGAAACTATTATGGTTATACGACCTCATTAGTTGCTGTCTGGAGAGTTCCATGCCTTAAAACCTTTTTCCTTTGTTTAATACCTTCATGTAATAGAAATTGATAACGTTAACGGAAAACCTTCTCCCATCACACATAAAGGCATTGCTTGTACAGTCCCTAATCTTTCCTATAATTGACTATGGCGATGTGTGTTACTACGACCTGAATGCAGATCTACTCAATAAACTTGACCGCCTTCTAAATAACTGCATTCGATTCGTTTTCAATCTTCGTAAGTACGATCATGTGTCTGAGCACCGGTTGCTTTTAAAATGGCTACCCATCCGTCAGCGCAGAGAGTTAAGGGCTCTGTTAATGCTGTTTTCTATTCTTGACAAACCCACTTCTCCTTCTTACCTGACTTCCCAGGTTCAATACTTGTGCTCTGCGCATAGTAAAAATCTCCGTTCCACTCACAATCGTCTTCTACGATGTCCTTCTCACCGCTCTGGTTTCATTAAATCTTCTTTCTTTGTCCAGGCGGTCTTTCTATGGAATGCGGTTCCTCTGAATATCAAGTTGGCAACCAGTCGGTTATCGTTTAAAGTGAAGGCACGTGAGCATATTCATAAGAAGTTGGCAGAATCATCCCAGCGCTGATTTGCTGGATTCGTTTTCTCCTCTACCTATCGTTATTACTCCAGACAATGTTTATTTTCGTTATATATATATATATATATATATATATATATATATATATATATATATATATAAATATATATATATATGTATGTATCTATGTATATATCTATGTATTTGTATGTATTTTTTTTCCGAATTATCTATGCCTATGTTGTACCTGCCATGTTTTGTCTCTGCATCACCCTAAGGTTGACTGGTAGAAAATGCCTCAGGCATTAAGTCCGCCTTTGTACAGTATTTTTTACTTGTGCATAAAGTTTTAATAAAAAATAATAAAAATAACGTCTGCTTCAGCACCTAAAACACCAAAAGATTTACGATACGTTGCCAAAATTAGATATAAAAACTTAGAAAGACTGTAAATGTGGCTGTAATTTCACCAGCAGTAAGTAATACCTACTCTGCAACTCGAATAAGCAATATATTTGGCGGCAGTAAAATGTATGGCAGTAGTATTTCCTTTTACGAGCCCTGTCTCAAGGAACTACTAGTGCTACGGAAAATTACATCACTATTAACCAGCACTATAACCCTCTCAAAGACACTACCGCACTACCATTACATACTAAAGCACATCCCTACAATCGAACTTAACTAATCACATCTTCGCGTTAGCACAGCCAGCCCCCAGACCGCAGAGAGGGGGGGCAAGGGAGGGGTTCGCTTTGGGTTAACACCTCAGTGCTCGATTTTACGAATGCGAGTTATTCGACGTCGGTACAGACACGGTAATGATGGGTCGTAATGAGGTGGGATTCCTAATGATATTACTGATGTTTTTTGGGTGAAAATAAAGAATTTTCTGGGATGTGTAGAGTAAGGAAAAATGTCCCTGTACAAATGCATGCATTACCCCGTTCCATAGGCCGTGTCAACTGGAATAAATGTTTAAAATGGCGTTTGGATGAGTTGATTGTTAAACCGAGGATAGCGGCAATATGCTTCCAGAAGTAATTATTTTGGCATTTCTCCGACATTCGAATCTTACCATAGATTCCCATTCTAAATTAATAATGTCTTAACCTCTAAGTCCCTGAGATACCACATTTGGTATAGACACAATCGTTTTTTAATTGTGTCTGTAATTACGGTAATTGACTGGTTAAATTTCTCTATTTATTTCATCGATTCGCTAGTACCAAGCGTTTTCCTACTCTTAGACAAAAGCCTTTCCTACATTACGCCACAACACTCGGCCCTCCTTCAAAGTACTTATATCGCTATCACAATGTTTGTTTGTAATGGCGCAAATGACATTTGTGCAAGCCGTACCTTTGCAGCGGGAGCGACGGTAATGAGCGAGATTGCAATGATATACGTCGGGAGTTTAATGGTATGACTTGTTTTATGGTTTCGTGTATATTTATGTTGCAAGGCATATTTTGAAGACCTGTTGTCATGTCTCTTTCTGCCTCTTATGTCAACCTGACATCCGTCAAAGTTAGCTCTGTCAGTTTTTAATATGTCACTGAACGGACACCCCTTTCGTTTGACCAGCTATTAAAACAATCATACAAAGTAGAATTTAATAGGACAATGATTGCCAGTTCAACTTTCCATAATCTATATATTAATACGTGAAGGGAAAACTTTGGATCCCTTTTTACAAAAATTGGGCGGACGGAGGAGTATGAAATTTCGCACACTTATAGGTTATACAGAGGAGAAGTGACGAATACTAATATTTTTTTAAATTATGAGTTAAAATACATTATTTTCAATAAATAACACGTTACACACACTACTGTTCATTAACGTGTATCTAATACACACATAGAAATTCTTTTGTTTATGGTCCAAATCTGTCTTTATTATTTTGTGCAGTGTTACCAACACCCAGAAATATTTAGCCCTAAAGCTTAAGTTAAAAACCCCTAAACATGCCACAATTACTAAAAAAAATCCGCTAAAAAATTATAATGAAAATAACCAACGAATGTTCAGTAATCATAGACCCCGGCACACAGTAGTAATATTTGTCTATATTTATTACGCGACATTTGTTAATCATTCACTCTGCATTCTTATTATCGAGGAACCGTACTAAAAGTCGCTAATACTTTTATTGTACCGTACGCAAAATACGCGCTCAGACGTGGAGTTGCGGACACCAGCCCGTTCTACCTATTACCTACTTTTATTGTAATCAAAAACACAATGAGAAATGTAAGATGGCAAAAAATCCCTAAGAATACCCCTAAAAATGGAACGCCCCTAAAAAAATCTCAATCCTCTTATTTACCCCCTAAATTTGGAAAAACCCTAAGTTGGTAAGCCTGATTTTGTGTCTATAGTCTTACTGAATGTCAAGTATAACCATAGGTAATAAATTAATTTTATGGATATACTATAACCTATTTCATTGTTAAAATCTATGATCATATCGAGAATATTTGTCTTTAATATTATTTGTATTATTTAAGCGACGATAGGAATTTAGTATAGATTTCTAAGAAATATTTTTTGTGGTTTTATGGAGAGTGTCAAATATGGCATTAGTAAGTTTCCCATACAAAACTTAGTGTCGTGTGCAAACTGTAGAGGTTGTATGCCTCACGATTGTACAGGCTGGTCATAGATTGTACAGGCTGGTTATAATTATGACATTTGGAACCGTCATAATTAATCTATACTATAATATTATAAAGCTGATGAGTTTGTTTGTTTGTTTGTATGTTTGTTTGATTGAACGCGCTAATCTCAGGAACTGCTGATTGGAATTGAAATTTTTTTTCTGTGTTGGGTAGCCCATTTATTGAGAAAGGCTATAGGCTATATAACATCACGCTACGGTCAAAAGCAGTTGAGCAGCAAACGAAAAATGGACGAAAACTGGCAGGCAATTCGACGCGACGGGAAGGGGAGCGAAAATTTGACGCGGACGAAGTCGCGGGCAGAAGCTATTAAAAATAATAGGGAAAATTCTATAAAAACAGAGCTTTCTGTGATAATTCATTCCATATTGTTCCATATCCAGCAGTTAAGAAGTATTAAGAAAATAAAAAAGAGAGTCCTGAAGAAGTATTCTTTACTCATTACACCTACGTCCTGGTCCTGGCCATCACCATCCCGCCAGCGAACCCTCTCCACAGTAGTACAGCGTCAACAATTTGTCTATAGTGTTACTGAATGTGAAATATAACCATATTATTTTTTTATATTTATTATTATCTATATTTTTTCATTTAATCATGTATTTCTATTCAAATGAAGTACGGTCGAATTTCGACCAATGGGCGATCACTAGTTAATGTTTAATTGTCTATAGTTCTGTTAATTATGAACAAAAAGTATTGATTGCTTTGCAATTAACGTAGTTATAGTCATAGCGCATTGACTTACTGAACTTTAGGGAACTAGAACGAAACTTAGGTAGTGCTTCTCATTTTTATTATAATGTTCACATCCGCGTATGGGAAGACGTAGAGTTGGAAGGGCTCCCACAACGTGGACTGATAACCTTGTCAAAGCCGCAGGAATCCACTGGATGCGGGAAGCCGTGGACGTCTTTCCACTGAAATGATGATGATGTTCACATTAAGCTACTAATAAGTTTTACTGTCTCTGTCGACGCACCACATATACGCGTCATTGTCGGGGAACCGAACCCGAAAGCGACGGCCCGCCGCTGCGCGCCCACCACACTTCTCATCTCACAGACGCGCGCCACTATGGCCATTTCATTGTTCCATTTTCTATACGCTGATCATTATAAATTACGGTATTACATCTATTTTAATACAGGCCACTACATTCTGTATCGTTTCAGCCGTAAGACGTCCACTGCTGGACCTAGGCCTCCTCCAATTTGGGGGGGTTTGCCTTAATCGCCACGCTTGGCAGGCGGATTTGCGATCGCAGTATGGTGGTAAAATGCATAGAGAACGCTGCTGCCCATTCTCTAGTAAGTCGCTTAGTCGCCTTTTACGACACCCACGGGAAGAAATGGGGTGGTGTTATTCTTTACGTCCGGCACCACACGATACATTCTGTATTGTAATATCGAAATAGCCCACACAACCCAAAAAGTCCCCAACATGGGATCCTTTTAACATTTTGATTCTATTACCTACTGAACTAATCTAACATACACAATTTTATCCAATTATTCGGCGCAGTGTGACTTTAGAGCCACATCGCAAATGAAGCCTCACTTCTTGTAGTGGTCGATATACAAAAACACCAACATTATTAAAGACCTTTATGACGACACGAACGAAAAGGAACACTGTAGATAAAAGTGCGTCTGGTCGGAGCTTAGTAAAACAGATAAATGGGATCATCGACGCGACGACGAAGAAGACTCCCATCTGCCATATCTCTAAATTATTCATTGATAAACAAACCAAATCCCCTGAAAAACATCATTACATTGAGCACCACCTGTCGTCATTCCCAGGCGACATAGTACTCATTACGCGAGGGTTAAGTCATTAATTCCGTCGTCGTCCGCGAACCGTCGCGGTAGGGGGGTTAAAAAGTAACCCGATGACATTCACATGTAATATAATGCTATTGTGGAATGTAGTTATTAGGATTTATAGGTGGACTCTAGGGTAGGTGTCAAGCCTGGTGTTTTAGAATTTATGATACGTTTATGATGTTCATTTTGTTAAGGGAGTAATGAAGGGATTGGCATGTTGTGTTAGGGTGGAAGTTTCATGGTACAAATTGGGTGCACGGTTTGGGCTCTATTTTTTTTTGTTGTTAAGTTATTATAATGTTCTTGTGCAGTGAAAGTGTTACGATTGAATTTTAAGATTTTAGTCGTAGGCCCCAAAAAGGTTTTATTTAACTGTCGTAGATCTTTGGCTTCAAGAGTATATATATTTTACTAACTCAGTCAAGGAATTTAGTGTCCTGATACTAGCTATTTCAAATATTGTATCTTACCTCTCCATGCTACCGCACGTTCTTAAAAATTACGTTACATGCCATACCATCACGCCTTGTTTCCCCAAAGGGTTGGGCATTGGTGTACCTATAGTACACCCACATTTCTCTAATTATGTTTAATTCCCGTGTAAAAAGAGGCGAGCCTATTGTCATGAACCGGGTACAAATGCAGACTCCGGGCTGCCACTGAGAAATTATCTATCTATTTAATCTAACTAGCCTGTATTGTCCCACTGCAGGGCAAAAGCCTCCCTGTCTCGTTTCCACAGAATTCTGACTTTTGCTAGTGCTGGCTGAGAAATTAAATATAGAAAAACCCAATAACACTGGCTGACCTCAGAATCGAACAAGGCATCTCAATAGCTATATCAATATTTTTCAAAATACCTCCCCTTATCAACCATCACACACGACCTAACCCCGCGGCAATCCAATCTATAATAAAGTCACATTACTAAAGAAATGGCCGCCCACTCATGCGCAGCCCGTTGACGGATCGCTTCCGACGCACGCATGCGCGCGCGTCTTGGCCAATCAATACGGGAAATGTTGCCATACCACCGATAAGATAGATACGACCCATTAGTTATGCGTAATTGGGACGGTTAATTGAATTAAGTTGTAGGTAGATCTATAGTAATAATAAATAGTAGATGGGTAACAGAGGAGACATAACAGTTCTTTTAAGATATGTGTGGAAATCGAGACAAAAGTCATTTATTCAAACGAGGTTGAGATTTTACACTTTTTTTATACCACAAAAGACAGTACACCATTACGCCCGCTCTTCACCACTTCCTAGTGTTGTAGCTGGAAAAAGTAGTGACGCAACAAATTCCCCAGCAGCATAGATGTCTGTTAAATTATAAGAACTTGATTTCAAACAATTCGCCAAAATTAGAACTTTAGGCAAAATATAATTGACACATAAAATTGTATTTATTTTTCCTGTATCGTCATAAGCCACATTAAAACATGGCAACGTGGTAAAAAGTTGAACTGACTCTCCACTGTGCAACAAACTGACATCTGATGGGTGATTGCAAAACACACAAACAGTAAGAATTTTGATTGTCCAACAACATTCATTGCGTTGTTTACTTTGCTGAGCAAACATATAACAAACATTTTTCAAACATATGAAGCAATATGTTATCCTTCAAAATTATTTTGATTAACATTGTGTTTAATTAGGGTGCTAACTAAACATCACATCGCCATTCGTGGGGGCTATTTCAGTAGCCAAGTTAATAATAAAGTACTTAATGAATAACAGATCGATGCCCATTCTGACCATTATTGTAATAAAACTTGATTCTATACTCCGATAGCCAGACAACAGTTCAATACCCTATTACTTTAGCTTCAAAATTTCGATAATAGCCACATCCCTGCCTACCCAACTTGTATAATAGGTGTGCGGTCCGATATCGACTGCAAACAATCTATTTAATTTGAATAATAACCACTATGAACATAATCTAGCTAAGTCGTAATTACCGGCTCAGGGCTGTCACACATTATCTACGTTCATAGCTTTGTTTATCTTGAAATGTTTCTGTAGACTGTTGTATCTTGCAACGAATAGGTTAGCTTGTTACTTGTCTAATCTAACATGTTGCAAAACATCATGTAAAGATAATATACACAGAATATCAGAGACAACTATTTCAGTGAATTTTAGGAGTAGTCATATGACACCATATGGGTCGCTAATGCATTGCATATATATCGTTTGGAATCAAGTTCTTCTAACTAAACAGACAGCTGTGCTGCTTGAGAGTTTATTCCGCCACTTCTTCTTCCCACCTAAAGCACTAGGAAATGGAGAAGGGCGGCGTTTAGAGGGACTGTCTTATGTCATTTTGACGTTCAAAAAGCGCTGATTCTCAAGCTAATTTGAATAAATTACTATTGATGGGCAAATTAGCGATTTAATTTTACAATTCCTGCTAAGTATCAGAATGGTGGTAGTCCTTCCTTAGAAAATCTCGAACACGATTTGGTTTTCGTGTGAAAACGTTCATAAAACGACACTAATTTGATGAAGTATATACCTGCAACGATACTCTTTCTTCATCTCCTTGCCACCCCTAATTACAGAGTCGATCGCGAACTTGATTACAAGTTAATTGGCTGCCCAGAAAGCCGGTCGCACACGGGCCGACCGCGCGACTGCTAATGACGACTAATCGCAGCGTCCGGACACGTGCGTCATGGCCGCCTCGGGCGTTGCGATTAATTGAAATCGTGTAATTTGAGCTGTGTATGAAGCTTAATGCCTTGTTTGTTTATTGGTTGCGGATGATATAAATCGTTGCGATTAATTTGTGGCTGCGGCCGTCTGGTGGAGGCTTTATTGGTTTTGTTTGATGCGTTGTTATTTATTCGTGTCGTTGGTGCCGTAGTCTTGATGTCTGGTTGTTTTCTGTGTGTTAAAGTTTAGGTGTATTTGTTACGACTACTAATCACTGAGAATTATTGGGGTACTCTTCTGAGTCTCACGGACTGCATAATTTTTTTTAGCTATATTGCCTACCACACACCAATTCATATATCCACTTGCTAAGTACACAAGAGTGACTGCACAGGAAGTATTAGGACATCATCAAGATATATAACGTGGATGAAAAATCTATTATTGAAGCTAACGAAGAAAATACCCAAGTAAAGTTAATAAAATTTATAATGATGGCCCCATATACATCAGGGATATAAAAAAAAATTTTCAAAATTGATCCACAATTTCTAGAGATATAGCGAAACATAGGTACATACAAGAAAAACAGAGCTCCTTCTTTTAGAAGTCGGTTAATGACGATGTTTTTGTACAGCTTTGGTAAGGTAGACAATCCATGTACAGACAGCATAGCAAACTACCCGAAACTGTCAAATTTTCTCAATCAATCTTGTTCCTCATATTACAATGATAAAGTTGAAAACCTATTAAAGAAATTTGACAGATAGTAGTAGCATTTTGTGCTGGCGTCTGTACAATCTCCTTTAGTTTAACGAATCTATAGCTGCAGGGCGTAGACCACAGGACACAGGTAATTAGCGATAAATAACATGGTAAAAGTAGCCAGATAATTAACTGACATGAACTAAATAAATACCAGTAATCGATAAACATATTTACTGTAAAAACCCCCATGTTTCAATACGTTCGTAATTAACCGGTAAATTTGTTTAATTTGTTTCAAGTAAGTAAATAAACTGGCATAATTTATTTAATTTCTGTCAGTGATCACCGTAGCGAATGGGGCTACGTTCGTAAAATAATTGCAGGCTCTAGGGCTGCTATGAATCATAACGTTGTTATAATATTTTATAACTATGTTAAATAATTTAAAAAGGTAAGTAGACTTCGCATAATTATGGAAGAACTATATCTCCAGCCCGTAGAGGGCAGTCTAGTAAATATTTATAACTGAAGGATATCGGAACACGATCTCATTCCGATCCAGCCCGTCCTTTACTGTCCTCTGTCAGCAATGCCCTAAGTCGAGGTCCACAAGGTCCACATTATTATCGAATCCTGTACAGGATAGCTTAGCAAGTAGTCACTCTAGTATTGTTTTTAAGCCGTGGCTGGGGGGCTTAATTTATTAAGCTGCCACAGGCCACTCTAGTTGACCTCATAGATTGACCTGCAAAAAAACCTTGCAGAAAGAAATCGGAACACGTTACTGCGCTAAGACACAAATCGTAAATGTCACCCAAAAAGCAACCAAGTTCAAATGGTACTGGGCGAGACACGTTTGATGCATGTCGGATGCATTGTGATCTAAGACCACAACAACATCCAGTCCAGGATCCCTAGAAAGGTCCAACGGCATCTCGGAAGACCCAGGCGTAGATGGCGGGACGAATCTGACGCGTATATGAGGAATTGGTGCTTATTGGCTCAGGATCGAGTTGAGTGGAAAAAGGAAAGGGAGGCCTTTGCCCTGCAGTTGGTGGGACAATATAAGCTGATTAAAAAAAATATGGCAAAGGTATTTTAATTTTTAGCTGATGAGACAAATCTTCCCCAATTCAAATCAGGAAAAGCTGAGAAGGCATAGCAAATACTAAAGTATTTTTCAGCATTTTTTTATGTCACGTAAGTAAAAGTGGTTTTCTTCATATTAAAAGACACGTACAACCAGCGACTACAGCCCTACCTCGAGCTAGAGCAATCGACGATGCAACATAGCAGAGCAATTAGTCTAGGTGACCTGCTTCATCACATGCATGATATCCGAACTCAATTTAAAAGCTCTAAATTGTTATAGTCCGTAACGACACGCAAGAGATGAAAGTACAGACGACCCATTCATTTCAAGCAGACTATTCCATTCAAAATTTTGGCTTCAAAGGCTTGTGACTAAATAATAACAGCCACAAAGCTCGATCGTTCAGGTTAAGCTATCTTTACATACCAAAACCCTTCCGTGCTCGGAAAGCACGTTAACTCGTTGGTCCCGGCTGTCTTTCGAAGATCTTAGACAGTCGTTACGTGTCATCAGAAGCCCGAAAAGTCTGACAAACAGTCTTAGAAAGGGGTATCGTATTACCCAGTAACTGGGTTATGGATGTCAGATAGGCTGTTGCTCCATGTAAAATACTGGTACTCAGCTGTATCCGGTTAGACTGGAGGCCGACCCCAACATAGTTGGAAAAAGGCTAGGCAGATGATATTCCATTCAAAAGCGATCCACTCATTCACAATCCAACAAAATTTTCTCAAAACAAAAACATACCGAGTACAATGCCTGAAATATTAAAAAATACTGAGAAAAGCCACAGAATGGCGTCGAGTTTTTACGGCGGACTCAATTAGGTGAGTTTACGACATTTTTCAGTTTATTTCAGTGAGACCACACGCGTTCACTGCTGTAAAGCTATTTACATGTTTTACTGTTTCGTTACTTCACGCCGTCCACGCTGTTTTTCAGAGAAAAACCGGCCAAGTGCGAGTCGGACTCGCGCACCGAGGGTTCCGTACAATCCTTGAGGTATTCACGGTTTATGCATAAGGCTTATGTTTATGAAATTAAATGTAATTTTTTTAATTTTTATATTTGAGTTGATTGAATGAATGGTAAATTGCGGTTTACGATTTATGATGTTTTAAAAAAAAACTACTAACTAGATCTTGTTCAAACCAATTTTCGTTGGAAGTTTATATGGCAATGTACATAATATATTTTTTTTAGTTTTATCATTCTCTTAGTTTAGAAGTTACGGGGGGGGGGCACACATTTTACCACTTTGGAAGTGTCTCTCGCGCAAACTATACAGTTTAGAAAAAAATGATATTAGAAACCTCAATATCATTTTTGAAGACCTATCCATAGATACCCCACATGTATGGGTTTGATGAAAAATTTTTTTTTGAGTTTCAGTTTTAAGTATGGGGAACCCCAAAATTTATTGTTTTTTTTCTATTTTTGTGTGAAAATCTTAATGCGGTTTACAGAATACATCTACGTACCAAGTTTCAACAGCATAGCTCTTATAGTTTCGGAAAAAAATGGCTGTGAAATACACGGACAGACAGACAGACGGACAGACAGACAGACAGACATGACGAATCTATAAGGGTTCCGTTTTTTGCCATTTGGCAACGGAACCCTAAAAACCTTATTGTAAAAGGCTTATTTTCACTTTGTTTCAAGCGGCAGGCTAAACGAGAATATCCGATATCTTTCTTAAAGGTTATTTAAACATAACATCACGCCTTGTTTCCCCGAAGGGTTGGGCAGAGACGTGTCTATAAATACAACCAAATTTCGCCTGTTACGATTAAGTTCCATGTTATTGGAGGCGAGCCTATTACCATCAACCGGGCAGAAATCCAGACTCCGGGCTGCTACTGAGAAATTCCAGATGAAAAACCCAATACCACTTTGCTCGATGTGAGAATCGACCGCAGGACCTCATGCTCATGTAGGGCTTGCGACCACTGGACCAATGAAGCAGTCTACAACTTATACCTTTTTAGGGTTCCGTTGCCAAATGGCAAAAAACGGAACCCTTATAGATTCGTCATGTCTGTCTGTCTGTCCGTCTGTCTGTCTGTCTGTCTGTCTGTCCGTCCGTATGTCACAGCCACTTTTCTCCGAAACTATAAGAGCTACGCTGTTGAAACTTGTTAAGTAGATGTATTGTGTGAACCGCATTAAGATTTTCACACTAAAATAGAAAAAAACAATAAATTTTGGGGTTCCGCATACTTGAACTGAAACTCAAAAAACATTTTTTCATCAAACCCATACGTGTGGGGTATCTATGAATAGGTCTTCAAAAATGGTATTGAGGTTTCTAATATCATGTTTCTCTAAACTGAAAAGTTTGCACGAGAGACACTTCCAAAGTGGTAAAATGTGTCCCCCCCCCGTAACTTCTAAAATAAGAGAATGATAAAACTAAAAAAATATATGATTTATTTATTTTTATTTATTTTGGCTTCTTATGATGTACATAACCATGTAAACTTCCACCGAAAATTGGTTTGAACGAGATCCAGTAAGTAGTTTTTTTTAATACGTCATAAATCGTAAATCGCAATTCACCTTTCATTCAATCAAATTAAATATAAAAATTAAAAAAAAAAAACCATTTAATTTCATAAACATAAACCTTAAGCAAAAACCGAGGATACCTTCAGGTTTATGCGGAACCATCGGTGCGCGAGTCCGACTCGCACTTGGCCGGTTTTTAGTTAATGGAACTTTTACGTTTATATGCACAGCTGGAATTATTTTGATATCTAACTTAGTTTACGCCTCATAAACAAATTTAATTTTCATAGATCTGCCTTTAAGGGTTACTTATAGTACAGACCATCAAACTTAACAATTTACTTCATGGAACCAACACTGTAATCGGGAAAAAATGCCGCCGTCCCATCCATTTAGGTCAAGTAGGTATTTAACCTTTAAGTCCCTGAAACCACATTTGGTATGCAAACAATCGTTTTTTAATTGTGTCTGTAATTACGGTAATTGACTGGTTAAGTTCTGTATGGAACCGTTCCATCTCCTTCCGTGGGTATCGTAAGAGGCCACAGGGACTTACTAGGGAATGGGGAGCAGCGTTTTCTATGCATTTTACCACCGTACTGCGATCGCCAATCCACCTGCCAAGCGTGGCGATTATGGCAAACCCAGCAGTGGACGTGTTACGGCTGAAATGATGATGATGGAACAGTTGATAAATTTTATCATATATATCTATCTAATCTATCACATCTATGTAATAAATATGGCTTACAAAACAACAATTGTTTATGAAACATAATATCTCAAGACAAAATTGCTTTTCTTATAGAATAATGAAGCCAAGAGAATTTGTTTGTGTAATTATTGTAATAAAACAAATCTGCCTTAATACCGGCTTATAAGAACTTGAGAAGTTTATTGAGCCCAAGAAAGCCAGGGCAATATTCCGGGAAGAAGCCAGGATAACGTAGTTGCTAAAACAAATAATCTCTTTCACGAGTTAGTACTTATTAAAGATCTTATAAGGACTAACCAAACTTGGAGCTCGTAATTTAATGATAATAGCTGCACGGGTCGATTGGAGGTTATGCTACGCTTGCCTGGGCCTTGGTGCAAGCCATAGTACGGAGCGAGAGGGCATGGGAAGTCGTCACCTCCTTCTGCGAAGCAGTAATGCTTGCGAGGCGAGGCGCGTGAGGGAGAGGCAGTCTCTGCGCCCTCACGCCCCTAGCTGCCGCAGGAGGAGACGCTCCGGGCGTCGGGAGTCCATTACAGACTCCCGGCCACCATAGGTGCGAGCTTGCGGTAAGGACCAGGCTCGGGTCGACGCGACGGCGCGTTTTGTTCCACGCGCGCCTCAAAGAGATGTCAGCAGTACTGAAGGGGTCTGCTAGGACCGATACCTGCCAGGGTTGCGAGATCTGTTCGAAACGGTTACCGTGGCCTGGTATATAGGTAACTGATGGAACACGGGTGGGTTTTAGTCAGTAAAAGTCTGACACGCCCTCCCGCTCCACCCAGAGCGGGAGACGTCATTTGATGATTTTCCCACCCACAAAATAGAAGCTACGCTTGCCGCAGTTGATTCGTAAATAGGTGATCTGCCTCGGAAAGCATGTTAAGCCATTGCTCCCGACAGTCATTTCTACATCACTGACAGTCGTAACGGGTAGTTAGAAGTCCAAACGTCTGACAAATAGTCTGACCAAAGAGTGTCAGACCTGGGTTGTGGAGGTCAGGTTGGCAGTCGCTCTCGTTAAATACTAGTATCTAGATGAATCTGGTTAGACTGGAAGCCATCCTCAACACAGTTGTGAAAGGGCTAGGTAGATTGATCGATCGAAACGTATCCGGTTTTCCTGAAACTAAAATTAAAACCGGAAAGTTAGACAGTTTTCGATTGTAATTGCAAACAATATTCTGGAATATGATACGAGCAAGGCGCGAACATTTGTGTAGAGTCCGTAAAATGAATATCAAACTGCCGGTTTTATTGACCTGTAACGTTGTTGTACGAATTTTGTTGGAGCCAGGGTTGTCAAACTGATCATGATTAATTTTTTTCTTGTTTTAATAAATATTTTATCATATCGATAGTGAAAATGAAAACCAAAGGTAGCGTCGCCGCCGCCGTTTGGACAATTGTTCAGCAGAACTGTTTAAAGCATAATTTTTGTTTAAAATGATTATAACTATTGTATATTTGTACTTTAAATGAAATGCCAAAAGATGCTTCCGATTGGCTTCTAACCTATACATTTTATTTATAATTTGATCATTTTAATGTTGTTGCCTAATATGGGTTTTGTTACCTGAAATAAACGGATTTTAATTTAATTTAATTTAATTTATACACATCGATTGAGAATCAAAAACCTTATTGAACTGTATAGAAAACTTATTTTTGACCAAAGCGGTGTTTCATTTGTTTTTCTTTTCACCGTCGATATGCACTCGTATATGTGTCAATTTATGTGCCATGGTTGCGCCTGTAGCTGAGACATTAAAAAAAATACAGTGAGACTTACTTAACTGGTGTTTCTGTATGGAATGCTTGTTTTTTAACTAATTCAGAGACTTTTTTTTTGTTTATGGCGTTGCACTATTCGTGTTTATTGCCATTGACAATATTTAATATACCTAATAACAAAACGTAGGAATCAAGTACTCGCTTGCGAGGATCGTCTGGAGGACACGGTGGAGCATACGGTGGAGGTGTGCCCTGCCTGGGCGGAGCACCGCCGTGTCCTCGTGGAGGCGATCAGCGGCGGCGACCTCTCGCGTCCGGCCCTGGTGCGAGCCATGGTACGGAGCGAGAGGGAATGGGAAGCCGTCACCTCCTTCTGCGAAGCAGTAATGCTCGCGAAGGAGGAGGCGGGCGCGTGAGGGAGTGGCAGTCTCTGCGCCCTCACGCCCCTAGCCGCCGCAGGAGGAGACGCCCCGGGCGTCGGGAGTCGATTGCGGACTCCCGGCCACCGTAGGCGCGAGCTTGCGGGTGGCGAGCAATGGGTGGCTCGCCGCCCGGTAAGGACCAGGCTCGGGTCGACGGCGCGCAGTGTTCCACGCGCGCCTCAAAGAGATGTCAGCAGCAGTGTAGGGGTCTACTAGGACCGATGCCTGCCGGGGTCGCGTGATTGTTCGAAAGAGATACCGTGACCCTGGCACATAGGCAACTGATGGAACACGGGTGGGTTTTAGTCAGTAAAAGTCTGACACGCCCTCCCGCTCCGCCCAGAGCGGGAGAAGTCATTTGATGATTTCCCATCCTGAAAAAAAAAAAAAAAAAAGTACTCGCGAAATTATATATTAGTAAAACGGGAAATTTGGTTCAGAGACTTTACCACCACCATTCATCAATGTCATAAACAATATTTGTATGTAAACCATAAATATTTTTAGTCTCCTTTTCTTTCTGTCGACCAGCTTGAAAAATGGAAAATAACCCTGAACATAATTAAATGAAGTGAAAACGTTGTAAAAGATTGCTTCTATTTTCTCATAACCCATTGTATATCTTAGAAGCTCCATACACACAGAATAAACCTATCATCACAACGTTATCGCAAATGTTATAGCATAACGTTTATAACGTTATAACCACGATAACGTTATTCCTTTGTTACAGTTACGATACGCGAGAAATTAATGGTTCCCGCGGGTTCCGTTGTCCTATATTGCAATATTGTTATATTATCCTTATTGTTTCTTCTCCACGATATCGGAAAATTGGATATTTGAAGTTTCTGAATATAATTTGGTTTCACTGGCTTTTGTTTCTGTTATTGTCAAGGATTCAGAAAACGACTGTTACCAATATCTTAGAACTTGAATCCGTGGTGTTGTTCGTTACAGGAGTTTTAATTGTTTTTAGGATAACTGCGATATTATCTATTGTAAGTAGATGTCTACTAAATGTTAAATTTTATTAGAGCATTTGGTAAGTACATTTTCTAAGTATCAAAGATAGTATAATTTTCAATAATAACTTAGCAATAACAGGGTCATTTTAATTTTAGTCAATCTGTCTAGTCTTTTTCTAACTATGTTGGTTGTGGTTAGCTTCCAGTCTAACCAAATGAAGCTGAATACCAGAAATTTAGATGAAGCATGTTCAGAAGAAATGCATGTTCTACTTCTTGGTAATTATGGTTGTCAGTTTTCCGGGATTCTGAAGACCCATAACGACGATCAAAGAGCCACAAAAGACAGTTCAAACCAACGGTTTAACATACGTCCCGAGGAACGACGAGGTCTTGGTGTGTAAATGATCTCCCATCTACGACCAACCGCGGTAAGCGTAGCTTAACCTGATCGATCAACCCGTGCGGCAATATTTACTTAGCCACAAGCCCCTTAATTTTAATTGTAGTCTCATTATTAATTAAAAAGTGATCATCTAGGTTTTTATACAGGCACTAACTTTCAATTTATTTCCAAAGTATTGCTCAACATTTGAATATTGCTTCGGGCCATGTATCATCGTAACATTAAATGAATCTAAAAAAAAAAAACCATCAATGCTTCATTTCATTCAACCATGATCATATCGATAATAAATTGCATTAAAGCCTTACCACCTGCCCTCTCTTTCTAACATCAGCATTAAACAATCTACCTATCTCTGTCTCAAAAGTTGCAGCACAACTGGGAATTCCGACACTTTCACCATTGACCTTCGCGCTGTCGGTCATTTGTCAAAACGTCTAGATACTCATGTCTCTATTACTGCTGCATTGTGGAGGGTACCAGTTCTTATTGAAGGAAATCGCTTGTAATATAGACATCTAATGATATTAGTTACGCTTATTGATACACGGAATTGACAGAAGAAATTGTAATGAATTTGAAAGTAACTTTAGTTTTTTTTTTTGTGTTTTGTACAATTAAGATTTAGATACCTACACTGTGACTGCGTCCGCGTAAAATATCTTATTCGACCCACCGCATCGCGTCGCATCGCCCGCCCGCGCAAGAATTTTATTTTTGCTTGGCTTTATTTCTGTTTTTTTTTTCTAATTGGCTACTAAGAATCGTAGCGTGATTTTAAGGTAGTAGTAAGTAAAACCTTCAAGAATTGGGCTATTTATTGTAAAAAAAAAATATTTCAAACCCAACTAGGAGTTTCAGAGATTAGCGCGTTCGATCAAAAAAACAAACAAGCTCTTCAGCTTTATTTGTCTAGATAATGTTCAATCCATACCAGTTAATAGCGTATAAAATTCGTCATAGCACGTCGAGTAAACGGATTTTCAAAGTATACTAATAACTAGCTATTGCCAGCGGCTTCGCCCGCGTACTATACATCATTATACAATGCACTTTATTACTTTCTTCTTCATACACTGCCTGTTGATAAAAACCGCATTAAAATCTGTTGCGTAGTTTAAAATATCTAAGCGTACAAATGCGGGCAGCTACTTTGTTTTAAACTATGTAAAGAAGATAGGTAACAATGTTGAACTGTAGGACTACCTGTACTATATAAAAAAAACTGTTTTAAACCAAAATCCATGGTTTTAAACCCGTTTTAAATTTGTTTAAAGCTACCACCACGTGTGTCGTACATTGATTACTTATAAATAAAAAAATAAAAAAAAATAAGTAAAATAATGCTAAATCCATGACAGACTGAAAACAATCTTGATATGCGTGTTCATTAAAACATTTTATTAAAAAGATGTTACAGCTAAGTACAACATGTATGGACTGTACCATACATTGACGTTTGCATATGCAGTGAAAGTTTATAGTTTAAAGTTACATAGACGAGTTTTTTTTTTTTTTTCATAGACAAGATTCAAATAATAAGTATCTATTAAAGATCAATCATGTTTCCGACTCATTGATTTAGAAAAGAATTGGCATGGAAAGTACCAGTATTTAGATTGTTAAATGCATCGCTATAATTTCTAAAAGAAACTGGTGTCCTGCTTTCAAATTCTGCTAATAATAATATTATTTCGGGCGTTATACAAGGTGCCACGAACGTCAACACACAAACTGTAACCATGATTTCTGCACAAAATTTTAAACATTTCAAGGTTGTTTTTTTATAGCTGAGAACACAGTAAAGCAAGATTTACCTACGCGAGAAAAATGTATGGAAGACGATTTTTTTTTTAATTACCGACCCCCAAATTGTTATATATGTAACAACTTGGTTCAGAATCATGTACTGACAATGGTAACAAGTTGCGAGCTGGTGCCCTTGCTACCCTGTATTATTTATGTATGGCAAGGAAATTCCTTTCAAATATTCTTTATAAATTCGCTGAAAGACCAAACAAGTAAGAACTAGATTAAAATACGTGAAAATAGATAGCAAACCTATCATATCAGCCTATTACGTTCCCACTGCTGGGACTCAGGCCTCCTCTCGGTGAGAGGGAGCAAGGAAGCAAGGAGGGAGCGGAATAGTAAACCTTTGATAAAGTAAAATATCTAAAGAAATGTTAGGTCAGTGGCAGCCCTAACGATCAGAAAGATCGATCGACCACGAAAAGCCGAATCAGCTCAGCGCTGATTGCGCTGAGCTGATTCGGCTTTTTGAAACAATTTGAGCATTAAATACGACAGCACGCTGATACGGTACGCCGACTACGCCAGTACGCCGGTATCGGTACGCCGCAACCGCAGTGATTGATAACAGTTCGCCGGCAAATTGGAATATCAATTGTATTTACATCAATGTATGTTAGTATGAGTTCGGTGCGCTATTGGGATAAACCAATGTTTTTGAAATAGACTTTATAGCATAGCCGACCTGGCAAAAAAGGCTACCTACATATTTCCTATGAAGAAACTTACTGAATACTTTCTTAATTTCATCAGATTAATTAGAATACTTTGTGTAAATAATTTGCTCTCAAAACGGTGAAGGAAAACGTCGTAAGGACAGCAACATGTTCTAGAACCAAAAACTCGAAGGCATGTGACATCTACCAACCCGCACTGGGCTCACGTGGTAGATTATGGCCCACTCACTGTCAGGGAGAGGTGGCCTATGTCCTAGCAGTATGAACAATATAGGTTGACTATGATGAATTGGAATCCTTGAGGCAAAATCCAAGTCGTAGGACTATTTGACTTAAACTCGTATAAATGGTCCCTTTCAGTTTTGCTAGGACACATAATCCTACTAATATTATAAATGTGAAAGTTTGTATGTTTGGATGTTTGTTACTCAATCACGCAGAAACTGCCGAACGGATTTGGATGATATTTGGCACACAGATAGTATAGCAACACATAGGATATTTTTATCCCGGTAGTACGTTCCCGTAGGATAAGGCGGTTCACCCACTGAAGATGCGTCCCGCCGTGGTGCGCGGGGCGACAGATAAACGTAGGGCGCCTTCCCGCGCATTTCCGCGTCGGCAATGTGTTGTGCTAGGCGTGATTTCTATATAAATTGTGATACTTGCATACAATGGTAAAATCTGCCATCCCGCGCTACGCGACGGGGCGCAGTGCAGTGGGTGGAGCGCCTAATTTCCGACCTTGACGCGGATGAAGATGGAAAAAGCAATTTCATCATAAATATTGAGACTGTGAGAAAATCAGTGCCAGAACTATGAACATTCAACAGTTAGACATTCTTGCTAAGTTAGATGTCAGTTAACCAATCGGTCATCAAAGGCACTCAAACCGTAAAATATTACCACGACCACCATCTTATAGTTTGTATATTTGTACTGATCTATCTTTTTTTTTGGCTGGGTAATCATCAAATGACGTCTCCCGCTCTGGGCGGAGCAACAAGAGGGCGTGTCAGACTTTTACTGACTAAAACCCATCCGTGTTCCTTCAGTTGCCTATATGCCAGAGCCACGGTAACGCTTTCGAACAAATCTCGCGACCCTGGCAGGTTCACATCTTATACTTATTATTTATATTTGTACTGTTCTGTCTGAGGTTCAAACGTAGTGGGCGTTCATCTGTATCTATAATTCTGCAGAACTATCCTATGTCCAACCATTTTCCCACGACTCCCCAATCCATCTTCAATTTTGATACGAAACATTAAAATTCTCAATCTTGTCAACATTTCCCATAGACCAGCTAGATAAATTGAAAACCTTTTACGGCGCTATGAATGTTTACGACGTGACCGTCCCGTTTCCGTTCCCAGTCCGTGTCGGACTCGTCCCGTTACGTGTAAAAACAGATCTGTGGGAACTGGAAGTGCTATTTTCTGATTTTGTTGCAGTTTAGTGTGATGAGGCTTTGAGCCCTTAATGAGTGCTTTTGTGCCAGTAATTATATTACCTCGGTGTCTATTAGAAGTAAACGGTTATGTTTATTTCTGTTTGTTTTCAAGGCTGTTTAATGTTCTAGGCACTTGAAATAGATTAGTTTCGTTAGCAGCTAATAACGTTTAACTTAAGTGCCTCGTAGAGCAACACGGTTAAGCTGTCAGTCCCGGTTTGCATACGAATATCTTCGACGGCTTTAACTATTGCTGTTGGTGTAATAAACCTGAATTATGGCCTGAAGACGCAACTAGTGTTGATGATGGGAGTTTCTGTCCATCTACCTATGTTATTTAACGTATTTTTACCCCCGGGTTGTGCTTCTAAGAATGCCGTTTTCCTTCAGGACGTAGGTAGGTATGTCATTCTAAAAGCCAGTCTTCTTAAAGTACTAAATGTAAACATTTTACCAAGTTTACGACAGTGTATTTCACTCAAAAATGATACAATTACTCACTCTTATGAGGAAAAACATAATGAATTAATGATTCAGTGAAGCGACGGTATCGCTGGGTTAAAAACCGGAATTAAGTTATAAACGTACAATTTAAACACTACTTAGTACCGAATTGCTGTTATTGTTCCATTCAAACCTTGATATAATACAACCTAATAAAATCATAATAACTTAAGGAAGATAGAGGGGACCAGTCGTTTTTCATACAAAGGGCCCAAAACCCAAAGAACCACCAGCGAGAAATATTGAGTTACCCTGGTCGGAGAAGTCCTCCTTATCATTTTTAACTATCGCGCTAAATCTCTGCGACAATTATTTCAGCTGTTTTTAAAGTTAAAATCTAGATTTATATTTAATAGTTCACTTCTTTACACATTGTTGGTGCGTTGACTATAGTGAAACTGATAATTTTTTAAACTTCGAACAACACCAACTTATAAATAAAAAGAAATTCCATTCAAATTAATAGAATTAGAACCTATCAACAGTTTGGAGACTTACTTCAAAATACACCAATTCTGAACAACCATAGCCAGAAAAAGGAAAAAAATAAGAGAATAGAGACTTGCCATTGTGAAAACTGCTTGGGTGCAATATGGCTGACCTTGCTTGTGTCAATTTCTGTTTATTACCTATGAAAATATTATGAAGGAAATGTACTGGGTCCCTTCTTCTTTATTTCCGAGACAAAGTCCATGTATCTCGCTCCAGATGCATTTTCCTTGCATGGAACACAAGTAAGTCACAGGCGTGCACTAAATCTATTTAAAGCTTTCCCGCGCGCCTGTACTTTACGAGCTCGTAAAGTCGCGCGTTCACCTGCGCGCGCGCGTACACTCGCACGCAGAGGTGGTTTGTGTTTTTGTTTTTTATGGGAAATAGGTTATTGAATGTTGGTGGTGGTATTATAAGTTGTACAAAAATGTTGATACATGATAAGTGAGTGAGTTTAACACATTCATGCCTTCGCAACTATTACGGGATCACTATTTATTTCTGATCGCTTTTTTTTATCGTAGCGTGATACAATCAAAAGGAGCGGAGCAGCAACGAAAAATGGACGAAAACTGACAGGCAATTCGATGTGACGGGAAGGGTCAGGGGAGCAAAAATTTGAGGCGGACGAAGTCGCGCGCAGAAGCTGGTCTCAGGAACTGTTTTTGTTGGATAGCTTATTTATTGAGGAAGACTATAGACTATACAGGGTGATTGGAAGATGGGTGCAAAGCTTTAAGGCGAAGATAGTACAGACAATTTAGAACCATTTAAGCCATGGTTGTCTTAGACGAAGTCTTACCAAATATTTTTAACCAAATTTTTAAGTGTTTTTTCGGAAATTCTCAAAATTTAATGTAAACTGCATAATTATGGCCAAATTGAATGATAAATGAATTCATTTTTTATTTATTTAATAAAAGTAGTGTGTAAGCAATCAAGCAAAACATGTTTTAGGCTTCTGTGTCATTACAATTTTTTTTTACAGACATTTAAAGCTCAGAAAAAATTAAAAAATTGTACAATACGTCTTTTAAACCTTATTAAAAATAAAAACGGAGGGTGCTTTTTTGTTCAAACCTTTTTGAAGACATGCTTGATAATCGCTCTTTCTTTTGAGGTATCATTTATACGGATATCTTACAAATTATTGAAATTAGGGCCTACGAACCAATTTGAGGGAGACATTTTTTATTTTAGGTGGACTAATTAAAACAACATTTGAATTAAAATTATTTATTTTTCATGTTCAAAATGACGGCCGTGATTCCTAATACAAGCACGGCCCCGTCTTCTAACTTCTGTAGTCGTTATTTTCAACATCATCTCCTGCTTCATTGTCTCAAACGCTGAATTTATTCTTTGTATCAATTCTTCTCTAGTGTTTATTTCTATGTTGTTATACACCAGTTCCTTGGCCCGGCCCCACACGAAAAAGTCCAACGGGGTCAGATCTGGGGAGCGAGCGGGCCAAGGGATGGGTCCATCCCTGCCGATCCAGCTATCAGGAAAGCAATTGTTGAGGTGTTCCCTTACATTTAAAGTCCAATGCGCTGGACAGCCGTCTTGCTGAAAGATGACTGTTCGGTCTCTTTCGAAGATCGGGACACCTGATTCCTCTACCAGCAGTGGTAAATCAATTTGCAGAAATCGCAAATAATTTTCGCCATTCAATGGATCAGGCAAAAAGTGGGGCCCAATCAATGTTCTGCCAATTATTCCAGCCCATACATTCACAGAGAATTTCATCTGAAATGACACCTGCTTCTTAAAATGTGGATTGTTGTCTGCGTCGGCCCATTCATGGATGTTGTGAAAGTTTGTAATACCTTCCCTTGAAAATTTACTTTCATCCGTCCACAAGATTGATTTCAGTAACCACGCATCTTCGATGTCTCTGTTGAGGAGGAAACGGCAGAACTGAATTCTTCTTTGAGGATCTTGCTCTACTAGACCTTGCACACTCCTGCCATGGAACGGATACTTATCATTTTGGTGCATTGTATGCCACACCTTCCATTGAGAAATGTTTAAATTTCGAGCTACTGCTCTAGTACTGGTAGTAGGATCCGCTTGAAATGCTGCTAAAATGTCTTCGTCGACGGCAGTTTCGTGTCTGCCCGGGTTGACTCCAGGTTCCACGCGGTGAAACCTATCTTGGGCAAGACGACGAAACGTGTTGTAAAACACTCGGACATTCGGTATCCTGCGATTCGGATAGCGCTCTTGATACACCCGTCGCGCCAAAGATCCATTGCTGTCTGCTCTACCGTACATAAATACGATATCCGCATATTCTTGATTGGAAAAAGTAGCCATAGTCACTTAACAATTAAGAAAAACGGCGTAGGAGCGCACAAAATGTCAACTCAACACAATTAAGTCAAAAATCAACACGTGCAGGAGCGCGAGGCTACGACTGGACACGGTGAAACAAAAAAGTTCAAAACTAACGCAAACAACACGTGCAGGAACGCAAAGGGCTACAACTGAACACGGTAAATTGTGAATCAACACGACAACGTCCACTCACAAGGGCAGTAGTTTGACTAATAAGTAAAAGATGTAACGGCTTCATCATAGACCGACTGACCCTGACTAAAGAAAAACGACTTTGTTGCCTCAGTAACTAAGACCATTTTGCTGTAAAAACCAACTCTTATCGCTTTTTGCTATTCATTGGGCGTTCTACCTGGAAATGCCGTCACACCGCGCTCGGTGGCCATTGTTTAGAGAATCCCCTCAATGGGTTCCCCTCAATTGGTTCCTGCATGTGCCAAAAATTCTTAGAATTGAACAATGTTATCATTTCGAGCACATAAAGTATTCTTTTAAGCAAAAATTTTGTGTTTTGTTAGACTGCCTAAAATTTAAAATTTCTCCCTCGAATTGGTTTGTAGGTCCTAATTTCAATAATTTGTATATAATTTCAATATAACATATCTGCATAAATGATACCTCAAAAGAAAGAGCGATTATCAAGCATGTCTTCAAAAAGGTTTGAACAAAAAAAGCACCCTCCGTTTTTTTTTTTAAATAAGGTTTAAAAGACGTATTGTACAATTTTTTTATTTTTTCTGAGCTTTAAATATCTGTAAAAAAAATGTCTAATGACACAGAAGCCTAAAACATGTTTTGCTTAGTTGCTTACACATTACTTTAATTAAATAAATAAAAAATGAATTCATTTATCATTCAATTTGGCCACAATTATGCAGTTTACATTAAATTTTGAGAATTTCCGAAAAAAAAACTAAAAAATTTGGTTAATAAATTTGGTAAGACTTCGTCTAAGACAACCATGGCTTAAATGGTTCTAAATTGTCTATACTATCTTCACCTTAAAGCTTTGCACCCATCTTCCAATCACCCTGTATAATCACGCGCGTTCCACCAAACAAACAAACAAACTCTTCAGCTTTATAATATTAGTATAATTTTTTATCTGTTCTATGAACCAACATTTTGAGGGTCTTAAGCAGTGGTGTCCTAGTGGTAATGGCCGTGACTTACGAGTTGTAGGTCGTAGATTAGAACACAGATAGGTGGTTTACTTTGTATAAATTATTTCATCACCACTGCTCTAAAAACGGTACAGACGTTGAAGACATCTGACATCTAACAACTTGCACTGGGCCTGCGTGGTGGACTATGGCCCACCACTCACAGATAGGAGGCCTGTGTGCTCCCAGCAGTGGGAACATTATTGGCTGATCAAGACCAAGCAATAACTTACTACTACTTATGCTCTACCATACTTACATAGAATTTTTCTCCTTGACGTATCGTCATCAATGTCAAATAATCCGAAGATAACCGACTTAATAAAGCGTCAATGTGTGTCCCTATCATCTAAAATGTAACTATTCAATCAATCAAACACCTTTTACCTAGTCCGAGCTAAATCATTCTCCACCGCAGCCTCTAGACCACGCTCACCTCAAAGCCGAAGCCGATAGCATCAAACGTCGATTATCACTTATCACCGTAATCAGCGCGCTGCATAATGAAATTATCGGGTTAACACTTGAGCGCGCGACTGTATGTTAGCACCTTGCCCACGCGCAGTGCTGTGCCGACAAATAAACACTAGCGCGCGCTGCGGGTGGGGTTGCACTTTGAGCGATTAGCGAGGGAATTAAGTCACAGAAGTACGGAATCACGGGACATTGGTACCGATTCCCTTATTCACAAACTAAACTAAATTTAAGTTCGGTGCATCTTTTTCTTTGTATTTCATTAAGAAGGGGACAAAAGAAAATTTTTAGTTTAGTCCTGTCAAATTAATCAGCGCCTGTCACTACTCCATACATGTTTAGACGTGATTAAAAACTTGCCTACTAAAATTACGTCAATTTACATCAAGCGCTGATTAATTTGACAGGATTAAACTAAAATTTATCTTCTGTCCTTTCCTTAATGAAATAGAAAGAAAAAGATGCACTGAACTTAAATTTAGTTTAGTTTGTGAATAAGGGAATCGGCACCATTGTCTGCCTTGTGTTCTTATATGTAATGATGAATAGTATGCCTTTTTTCAACACTTTCGATCACTATACGATGTTCATACGAATGACAAAATATTATATATGTATTGTAAATAAGTATAGGCTCGCCCCTTGTTAAAATATACTTAACGTAACTGGTGAAATGTGGGTGTAGGGTTGGGTTGATATTGTACCTACGCAAAGATATTTTCTTTGTACCTACGAAACCAAGCCAGCTTGCCGGAAAGAAAACATATTAAATTAAATATTTTATGGCATTCATTTTTTTTTTAATGATAGCTAGCTAGTTTTCTTTTGAATCAATTTTAATTTAGACCAAGAAGATTTTTTTTTTTCATTTGAATGATATATTTCTGATTTTACAAAATTTGAATACAGCATTTTAACAAGGATCTTTTCAAGCTGGAATAATGGTGACATGGGGGTGCTGTTGGTAAACATTTGTAACATCGTTTAGAGAAATGTATTCAAAAAAATCAAATGATAGCAGTAGTTCTGATTTTGGTCAAGCGCGAAGAGATCCTTGTACGGTTATACTTAAGAATAATCCAGTGTTTATCCAACACCCTAATTTTGTAACACACTATTAATCAGAATATGAATCTTTTTAAGGATAGGCTAATCGATTGCTTCATAATGTTCGAAAAAATTGTCTGTTTAGCAACGTAAATGACTCAGGGAATAATGTTCAACAACATTATTTGCATCATTGAAACGTGCGCCATTGGCAGATAAAAGAAAACTATTCCCACTGATAATGTGCTACGTAATTACCCCGCAGGGTATTCAGATTTTGTTTCTAGGTCACTTTGATTTTGTTTCTAGGTCACTTTGATTCAACATTCTTTGAGAGCCAATCTCCCTCTATCAGTGCAGCCGTACACTAGTGTTGTACCATGTCGGACGCCACGCTCCGAATACTAACGGTGTTCGTAGAACAAGGTATACATGGCCCTATCGCGTTACACTGACAATCGCCTACATCACACCTCGCGCTCCTACGAGATACATTGACAACTCATGCGCAGCTTCCTCTAACAATAACTAATGTCGTTCGTTGATCTACATGGTGATATTCATAAAGGTGAAGGTGACATGTTTTTGTAAAACAACAAATATATATTTTTGTCAAACATAAGTTAGTTCATCTGTATGGTGCGGGACGTAAAGAATAGCACCGTACCATCACTACTTATTATAAAAAAAAAACTCCCCCCGCGGCTTCTGTCTGTCTATCAGTTCGCGATAAACTCAAAAAAAATCTGAACATATTTTCATGCGGGTTCACCTATAGACAGAGTGATAGTATGATAGTATAGTCATAAGGAAGATTTAGGTGTATAATTTAAGGTCTTGTGTAAATTAATTGAAATATGACGATATTAAAATGTTGAAAATTACGGAAAGGTAAAGCCGCCTGGGAGCGTTTATTGAAAACGTTGGCAGCGTTTTCAATAAACTCCCTCTCAGATAGAACAAAATACATGTATGGGATGTTCATCTGACTGAAAACGTAGTTTTATATCATTTCTATGAATATCAGATTGGTAATTTTTATCTTAATTAATAACTTCATAATTAGCCTAGAAATCTTTCCCTTCTACCGACCATAATGCTTAAGTCATCACATCATCATCATCACTTCAGCCGCAAGACGTCCACTGCTGGACTTAGGCCTCCCCCAATTTGGGGGGCTTTGCCATAATCGCCACGCTTGGCAGGCGGGTTGGCGATCGCAGTATGGTGGTGAAATGCATAGAGAACGCTGCTGCCCATTCTCTAGTAAGTCCCTTAGTCGCCTTTTACGACACCCACGGGAAGAAATGGGGTGGTGTTATTATGGTGGTGGTGGTTGGAGTGGTGGCCTAATTTGATTTTGATTCGGAATAATGCTTTAGTATTCCGAATCAAAATCAAATTAGGCTGAGAATCAGCACTTTTCGAACGTCAAAATTACACAAAACAGTCCTCCAAAACGCCCGCCCTTCACTTATTATTATTATTTATGATAGTTACCGTTATGATAAGTTAATACTAATTACCTCTAGCCTATCCTCGTTCTCTCAAATTGCTTATTATCGTAATAACAGCTTATTACAGCACACTGTGTTATATGCACCTAGCCCATGATTACAGCTACCAGGAACAATTAGCTATAAGGTCAAGTTGCTCGCCTCGTAAGCGTGTTAAGTTTGATTGAAACATTTATGTGTGTGCACTTAATAGTTTGATTAAATGGGTGAGAATCTAGAAAAGGGTTAAAGAACTCTTATCATCATCTACCCCGGTGTGTTTTTAACGAAGCGGACAACACAGATTGAGTAGCATATGCTCCAGTACTGTTTAAAGAAGGGAGAATAGGAGTATTATTACTATTAGCCACGGTCGCGTCGGATTTGTTTGAAAGAGTCACCGTGGTCCTGACACAGGCAACTGAAGGAACACAGTTGGGTTTTAGTCAGTAAAAGTCTGACACGCTCTCCCGTCCGCCCAGAGCGGGAGAAGTCATTTGATGACTTCCCAGCCAAAAAAAGGTTGCTACTGAGAAATGCTAGAGATAAAATCAAAATAACACTTTGATCTACTTGGGAACCGAACCTAGGACCGGCCTGGGACCGGCTATTATCAGTAGGGCTTGCGACCACTAGTGTTTCACGTGAACCAGTTTTCTTTTGTACAAATCACGTTACTCTAGATTACTTCCATACGTTTCCCAGCTATAATTTGTTACCAGCCCCTTCATAATAAAAAAACACTAAAAAATAAGACCTAACAAATATCTTTCTGTTTAAGACACCATTTTTGATTTTCAGTTTTCCGTAGTTCCATATTGAGTCTAATCTCAATATTTGAACTGCCGAAAACTAAAAAGCAAATTGCGTAGGAGTCATCATCATCATTGCAGCCGAAAGACGTCCACTGTTGGGCATAGGCCTCCCCAATCTTGTGGGGGTCTGCTATAATCGCCATGCTTGGCAGGCAGGTTGGCGATCGCAGTATAATGGTGAACTTTTGTTAAAATAATATAATTCCTGTCTCTATGCTATGTACGTGAACCTTTGTGAAGAGAGAAAAAAATAAAGATATATTATAATTACATTACAATGGTGGTAAAATACATAGAGAATACTGCTCCCCATTCTCTAGTAAGTCAAGGGACTTATTTACTAGAGAATGGACAGCAACGATCTCTATTGTCGTTGTTATTAGTCGCCTCTTTCGACACCCAGGGGACGAAATAGGTGTATTCGGCCGTAACTAATCATTCTTTATTAAATAGACAAAACCCTACAGAACTATTCTTCCTCCATGTCAATTGAAATATTAATAAACTGCACCCTTCCAATACTCAATTTTCCAATCCTCGTGTAGACTTAACCCCGGAGCACACAGTAGTAAAACACACATAATTTACCTCTGTCTGTCGGGTGCAGCCTGTGTACACACGGCCTAACGAAGCCGTGACTCGATTTACTAACAGTGAGCACCTTAATCCGGTTACCATCTGATTTCCCAAAGAAAAGAGGATTTTTGAAGTTGTCGTGTACTGTCGGGTTACTAATGTAAATACGCAGTTTTTTAAGAGGTTAAACAGCGTATTTTGCGATTGCGTAACATACTAACTATTTTATTAGGATTCAGTTGCCAAATGGCAAAAAACGGAACCCTTATAGATTCGTCATGTCTGTCTGTCTGTCTGTCTGTCCGTCCGTCCGTATGTCTCAGCCACTTTTTTCCAAAACTATAAGAGCTATGCTGTTGAAACTTAGTAAGTAGATGTATTCTGTGAACCACATTAAGATTTTTACACTAAAGTAGAAAAAAAAACAAAAAATTTTGGGGTTCCCCATACATAGAACTGAAACTCAAAAAGTTTTTTTTTTCATCAAACCCACACGTGTGGGATACCCCACACGTGTGGGTTTGATGAAAAAAAAACTTTAACTATGAATAGGTCTTCAAAAATGGTATTGAGGTTTCTAATATCATTTTTAGGGTTCCGTTGCCAAATGGCAAAAAACGGAACCCTTATAGATTCGTCATGTCTGTCTGTCTGTCTGTCTGTCTGTCTGTCTGTCTGTCTGTCTGTCTGTCTGTCCGTCCGTATGTCACAGCCATTTTATTCCGAAACTATAAGAGCTATGCTGTTGAAACTTGGTAAGTAGGTGTATTCTGTGAACCGCATTAAGATTTTCACACTAAAATAGAAAAAAAACAATAAATTTTGGGGTTCCCCATACATAGAACTGAAACTCAAAAATGTTTTTTTTCATCAAACCCATACGTGTGGGGTATCTATGAATAGGTCTTCAAAAATGGTAATGAGGTTTCTATTATCATTTTTTTCTAAACTGAATAGTTTGCGCGAGAGACACTTCCAAAGTGGTAAAATGTGTGTCCCCCCCCCCCCCCCGTAGCTTCTAAAATAAGAGAATGACAAAACTAAAAAAAATATATGATGTACATTACCATGTAAACTACCAACGAAAATTGGTTTGAACGAGATCGAGTGAGTAGTTTTTTTTTAAAACGTCATAAATCGTAAACCGCAATTTACCTTACATTCAATCAACTGAAATATAAAAATTAAAAAATATTTTTATTTTTAAACCGAAAATACCTACAGGTTTGTACGGAACCCTCGGTGCGCGAGTCCGACTCGCACTTGGCCGGTTTTTTCTAAACTGAATAGTTTGCGCGAGAGACACTTCCAAAGTGGTAAAATGTGTCCCCCCCCCCAGTAACTTCTAAACTAAGAGAATTATAAAACTAAAAAAAATATATGATATACATTACCATGTAAACTACCACTGAAAATTGGTTTGAACGAGATCGAGTACGTAGTTATTTTTTAAAACGTCATAAATCGTAAACCGCAATTTACCTTTCATTCAATCAGCTGCAATATAAAATATAAAAAAAATACCTTTATTTTCATAAACATAAACCTTGTGCATAAACCGAGAATATCTACAGGTTTGTACGGAACCCTCGGTGCGAGAGTCCGACTCGCACTTGGCCGGTTTTTTTGCTCTGTAGGACAGATGAATTTTACAAACATGTGAAGTAAATAGATTAGGAATTTTCATAAAAATCCTTCGGATTGTGAAAGAATGTTACGCTATTTGAGTAATAGTTATTAAAAAGTGCGACGGAAGTTTTCATGGAAATTGTTCTACTAGAGTAGTATCGTGCCTATCTGTGGGAGCTTTATTGCGAAAGCCCCGGAGGAATCCGTGAAATTCAAAATTTACTAAGTTTTTTACAAACTGCATGTCAGTATCAGGTTTTATTTTGGTTAAAATACGTTCAGCGACTGTATTGTATTAGGAAAAGATTAGATAACAACACAATGGCTAACTAGAGCTAAATTATTAATAAGCAATTAGTGTTAGACTGAGAGTTAGCAGCTATTGTATTGTAAACCGATCCCAATCTGCATATTTGAACGAGTTCTCATGCAGCTGGTATGCCTCGCTAGGTGTAATTAATAGGCTAGGTAGAATAATTTAGGTATGAGTTATTTCGTTTGATACTCACGAAAGAATTTACCGTGAAAATAAACTAAGAAAAGTGCATTTATTGGCATTACAGCATAGAACTATGAAAACAAAAACGAAAACAATTATAATAATACCAACAGGGCTTTTGCGCTGCATAATGTCAAATTGTGGTGGCGGATGTACAAAATACCACCATCCCATTTCTTTCCGTGGGTGTCGTAAAAGGTGACTAAGGGACTTAGGGGGAATCCATAAATTACGTCACACGAATTTCATGATTTTTGACCCCCTCCCCCGTCCTTGTCACAGCCGGTCACATTTGTGAGACCCCCCTGCCTAGTGTGACGTCACGAATTTTATAATTATACATCTAGAAATAATTATTGAATTAAAACAGCAATTCCGAAATTTAAATGTTTTTTGTTTAATAAAATGAACATCAAATCAAACACTGCATGAAATTAACAAAACAAAAACGATTAATTATATTAATTAAAGATCAAAATTAATCATCTTGAGTCCCTATAAGTAAGGATATGCATGGCATAGCAACCACATCGTTCTCGTTTGGGTTATTAATGTCAGGAATATTCGTTGTGTCCACATCTTTCTCATCGAACCATACAGCATCATTGTCATCATCCAAACAAAGAATTTCTCTGGCACGTCCAGCAGAAATTCTTTGAGGACGTATCTTCACGATAGGCAAAACTTGTTGTTTCTTATGTATTTGCTTGTGTTGATTAGTGGCCTTTATGATGCAAAATATAGACCACAAAGGCCACATGATCGCTTAAACAAGTATGCCTCGATACTGGGGCAATAGCTATCATACGAATATGTGTTTTACGGGTTCCCTCTATCTGGCAGAAACTTGATGCTCCGAATTTTATTTGGCATAACACACTTGGCATAATCTTATTTAAACGAGTATTTGTAAGGCATATTTTTTTTTTAGCATAATCATTGTTTGGCCGAATGTTTATATGTCCGACTTTACGCTGGCATACTTTAAGATGGCAGAATTTTATTTCGCATAATTACCTTTGGCAGACTTAAAACTCTGCATAATTTCGTTTAGCATAACATTTATATAGAGCAATGATTATTTGGCATAATTTCACTTGGCATACTATGAAGATGGCAGAATTTCATTTAGAATAATTTTGTTAGGCATATTTTCATTTCTATTAAATTGCATTTTTACCTTAAATAAAATGAAATAGTGTCTCAAAAAGTCAGTATATGTTGTGCTACAAAAATTATTGACAGAAACGAATCGCTGCAGAACCGACTCCACGTAGTCTTGTCTGCCCTACCCCTAGAGTGTAATTTAAACCCGCGTAGGCGCGGAGGGGCGAGGCGGCCCGCGAGCTGAGGAGCAGGTGATTTTGACGCGCGCCGCCGCAGCTGAGGCTGGCCGGCTTGGCGCAAAACCATCTGCGACGATGAGCTCGCGTGGGACCGCCGGAGCCCCGCAGCGCCGGAGCCGTGACAGAAACCATGCATGCTGCATGTTGCATGCTCGCCTGCATGCTGTAAGCTTGCTTGCATGCTGCATGCTTGCTTGCTGCATGCTTGTTTGCATGCTGCATGCTTGGTTGCTTGCATGCGGTATGCTTGCTTGCATGCTGCTTGCTTGCTTGCATTCTGCTTGCTTGTTTGCATGCTGCATGCTTGTTTGCATGCATGGTTGCTTGCATGCTGTATGCTTGCTTGCTACATTTCATATTGAAGAAGCATGCAGCATACAAACAAGCATGCTTCTTCAATATGAAATGTATGCCAAAAGATGATTCTAAGTTTAAAGTTTCTGAGATAATATGATAGTTCTGCCTTTTAATAAGTATCGATATGAAATTATGCCAAGAGACGATTCTGACTACGAACTTTCTGCGATATGATGGTTCTACTTTTTAATTATTATGGAATAAAATTTATGCCTAAAGATGATTCTGCCTTATAAAATTATGCGTTGTGCATGTATGATAAATGAGTGTATGCCAAACGATTTTCTGCGAAATGAAGTTTATGCCATCCGCTGTTAGGCAAAATAATATTATGACGAAAAAAATTCTGCCATAAAGGGTGGACCCGTGTTTTACACTTAGATTAAAATTGATTTTGAAATGTGACGTCACGAAATTTAGGACCCCTCCCACCCCCTTGTCACACAATGTCATACTTCGTCGACCCCCTCCCCTTTAACGTGTGACGTAATTTATGGATGGCCCCTTACTAGAGAATGGGCAGCAGCGTGCTCTATGTATCTTACCACCACACTGCGATCGCCGACCCGCCTGCCAAGCGTGGCGATTATGGCAAAGCTCCCCAATTGAGGCCTAGTCCAGTAGCGAACGTCCGCTGCAATGATGATGATGATGAGGGAAGTGTGTCGGTAATCTTCTTTACATAGTATAAAACAAAGTGGCTTCAAGTGTCTGTACGCTTAAATCTTTTAACCAGTCAATTACCGTAATTACAGACACAATTAAAAACCATTGTGTCTGATACTAAATGTGGTATCTCAGGGACTTAGAGGTTAAACTACGCAACGGATTTTAATGCGGTTGTCATCAATAGACAGAGTGATTCAAGAGGAAGCTTTATATGTATAATCCGCGGGTGAAGCCGCTGGCAAAAGCTAGTAATTCATAAAGACAATAAAAAAAAATTGTTTTCGCATAGGTACATTTGTGTGTGTTGTCTTGTGATTAATGACACATAATAATACTATTTAAGACTTACATGTTATTTATTTCCAAGTGGTTGATATTTTTCATGATCCGATTTCCCGAAAAGAAAAACTCCTCATGTTTATTCAGGCTCAATATCAATATTGAATACTCAATATTCATTGACAAACAACATGCTCGTCAAATCTCATAAGTTATAAACTCAACTATTGACTCGGAGCCGCCATGTTTGCCGCAGGTCCCTGATGGCTTTAATATCGACTGGTCACGGTGAGGGTACTTACATAAAAATACGGAGGGAGCCTGAGGGTAGATATAGAGTTCAGAGGATTATTTTGCACCGTTAATTGTGGTGGGATGAAGATTTGTGGATTTGTGTGAGGAAAAAGCTAATCGAGGCATCTGAAAATATAAAATAATAAATAATAAAATCCGAAAATAAAAAATATAAAATATACCCAAGCATTTTGCTGTAGGAATTTCTGGTCGCAATATAGGATGCAAAAGAGCTTATTTGAGATTGTGATTAACTACGGAATCTGAAATAGATCTCTACAACTAGGAAAGTTTTCTAATTTAACACCTAATTTTCCTGTATTCTTGAGACAGCTTTCATTGAAAAAATATCAAAAGCTCTAACAAGTTTACTTAAAAGAATTATATGAAGAATGCCCTGACTTAAAGAAAATTATTTTAAGAAAATGTTTTGGCTACAAAACACTTATTTGTGCAAACATTTAGAATCGATAATGTTTGTTGTTTCAGTAGAATCCTGCCATACAATTACAGGTTCATTAAAATATACTTAAGTACAGACGCCAACACATCAAGCTACTACAATGTGTCAGATTTCTTTGATAGATTTTCGACTTTATTTCTAGAGCATTAGGTTCAAGGTTCATTGGGAAAAATTGACAGTTTCGGGTAGCTTGATCTGGTGGCGTCTGTACATAAAAACACACACCACAAACGTAAACAGTAGCATAATTACGATACTTCCAAATAATCGTTTAAAACACTCTGTTTATTTTACATGCCCGTTTCCAAAGCCATAATAATTATACCAAACGTAACGTTTTTAACGTAAACTCAAAACGTTGGGTTGTATAAAAAACATCTAATAACATGATTCCAAGGAATTAGAAATGCGGATATGAATGTAATGATATTTGCTCTGTCTGTGTGTGTGTGGTGCAAGTTAGAAACTTTTAGTGATTGAGAGGAAAGTGGCTATGATTTACTTTGTCATATGACGTTAAAAAATGTCACTTGCCTAGCCTTTTGCGAACTATTTTGACTTCCACTGTACCCGGATGCAGCTGAGTACAAGTGTTTCACATGAAGTGGCTACTTATTTGACCTCCACAACCCATAACGTTATTGGGTAATACGATACCCTTTGTTAAGACTAGTTGTCAGACTTTCGGGCTTCTGACTACCCGTAACGACTGTCAAGGATCCACAAGTCTCAGCTAGGACCAACGGTTTAGCGTGTTTTCTCAGGCTCGCTCCCACTGTGCCTCGGAAAGCACGAAATTTCTCTTTTATCACGTATACGGTGCTGCCCGCGCATTAAAAAAAAAATAATTACGTTAACTTTCCCAAAATATTCAAGTAAGTCCTTTAAAGTACCTGCAGAATGAACGTTGAACTTTTGTTCTTAGTTCATACTTGATCCAATCCTAGGTCCTCAGTGAACCACTGTGTTATAGTCCCTGAAACGATCAATTGCAACTATCAATATTTACGTGATTGATACATTAATGCGCAAATTTATCATCTACGAAATGCAACTAAAGCGATGGCTCGTTTCGGGATTTTATAAACTAAAAATATTTATATTCCAATAACATTTAAATTATTTTAAGTTTTAAATACACTCACTCATTTGGCACCGTCTTTCTACCTCGTTTGATGTCATCTCAACACTTAAGGCGTATGACTCACGCTCACGCTCGTCGCTCATCACTTATGTAACATCGCGTAGTTAATTTCTGTTTGGGAGTTCCCTTTGATGTGAGTAGGTTGCATATTAAATTCTCTTAGTCGACGGACCCCGATCAAAGGGCTTAATTATTTTAATGCGAATTGCACACAGTTTCGACAGAATTCGTATATTCCTGAAGCCATATTTTTAATAATATACGAAAATGCATGATGACGAATTTAATGAGATTGTAATTTTTCTGGAAATTGTGACGTGTTTTTTGTTAGTTTTGGACTAATTGAATCGTTTATTTATTGTGTTTTCAATGAGATGGGGATTGAAAAAGACAGTGAATCAGTTTCTTTCGACGTCATCATTGGCGCCATCTGTAGCAACTGGAATGAATGATTTATAACAATGATGACTACTGGTGTGACTTCTTGATTTATTTAAATTGCTCGATTTCAAAGAAGTGCAGTCTTATGGAGATAGGAACTTTACTGGTTGGTATTATAATTACCCTGTAACTGATATCCTAAATGGTCCTGAGAACTTAAAACGATTACAGATGAACATAGAAACTTGAATGAGTTCGTAGAACGGATTCTGCACGTCGATTACTCACAGGATTTAATCTAGAATAGATGTAAAGAGTAGATTCTATTAACATTTCTTTGAATTGTTCAAACTACACTAATTACATACTTACAAAAATAGTTATACATTACATATCCTGTCTTCTCCACATCTAAGTTACAAGAATCGATTCCAACGCGATTACCTTATCGAGTCGACAATTACCGATTCTCGATAAACGGAACACCGATTAAATCGATATTTTAGTGTTTGTTTGTGGTATAAAAATGTGTATTAAGCTTTACTGTTAAGTTGAGTGGGCACGCTTGATTGTGATCATTATTTCTCACACTTGTGATCATTATTTCTCACACTTTCCAATATAATATGGTGCCATTACGAATTCCGGTGGTAGCTATAGCCACAGTATGAAAAAAACAGTACAGAAGCTCCAATCATAACCATTTACACGCTTTTGCTTCGGCGCTCGAATTACGTTGACAGAGAGGCTGTTGACTGTTGGTAAAGATTAGTGAAATGTATTGAAAAAATACGATGGCGGCGTTAGTTCCGAATTTTGTCACGCGTCAAAAGATCCTTGTACAGCTGTAGTTATTGGACTGCCTGAGTTATTTACGTATCATGTATTGTGTTTATGTTTCTTTGGGATCCTAGATTATTAATTGTCATCATTCTCCTGCCGTTATCCCAATTTATTAGTATTCGCCGCAACATGCCTTCATACTTTTCTATTAGTCGTCATTTCGGTCCCCCTTCTAACCATATCATCATTAAAACAGTCCATCCATCGTTTCTTTCCCTACTCATATAGCCATCGTCATTCATAAATAATCCGAAATTAATAAATAAAAATAAAAAAATCATCGGTGGGTGTGCCTTTTTAGCTACTACATTCTGGTCTTGAGAATCTTGACACCATAATATTCGGCTTATTAGTTCTCATATCATTGTTTCAGTTTGCATAAAGTTGCCGAATTCGTGAATGTCGAATGTCACTTGTAGGTATGTACGTCATTAAACGTCAAATTCTAGTTTGTCTAGGTATGAGATATTTAGTTAGTTTTGACCTTAGTGAAGTGTTTATTTTATTGTTAAATGTGGTACGTAAAGCATTTACTAGCTGTACTATACCTACCTATATGGTATGTAAAGTACCTATTGGTAGTAGTTTCAAATTAATGCAGTTGCGAAAATGATCCGATAATATCACCTGACCTGTCATATTGCTCGAAGTGATCTCACGTGATATTCAACCATACTGTGGCAATTCTCGGTAGGAAAGAATCGGACCTGGAAATTATCGAGCTGTTGATATTAAACCAAGTGTTATAGCGACTGTCTTTAAGTACCGTCGGCAACGAAAATTAAGTGAGTTTAACTGATTTTAAATGCTGAATCAATAATTTAGGACCAAATAAAACAGTTGATAACAGGACGAGAGGAATAGCTCAAATGAAAGTCATCAGTTTCATTTTCAACCAGAAAACTGGCCTTCTTATTTCAACCGTTTTCTATTATAATTTAATGGCGAAATTAAAAATGTTTGATTTCAAAAGGATTGTGATAAATTCAAATACAAGTGATTTTATCTATCTCTATATTGTTGATAAGCCAGCTTTTCACCATCCAATGAAAAATAGAACAATCTACCCGAAAGTATTTTTTATACAGAATTTGCCTTTTGAAAAAAAAGCTTTCCCTAAAAAATATTCAGCCGATATTTCCCACGGGTGTTCAATTTGTAAAGCAATCTGAAAAGTTTTGTGCCAGTTAAAATATAGGTAAAGAACAAAATTTTATTTTTGCTTAATAAATTTTGTTCTATACGGATGGATGTATACATCTAAATCAATTTCGTATTTGGCATCCCAAAGCTGAGGATAATACGGACCGGTTAATAGTAGAATAGTACCTACATGATTTGAATCAATGGAGGAAAATTCGATTTTTATTGACATTTTAAACTGATTTTGAGTTTTCTACACTCAACCATACCTTCCGAGAGCCGGAGAAAGTTTGTAATTTTATTCCTTCCTTTTCCAAATTTGAAAATGCGTGTCCTAGGAGTAAGAGGAAAAGGCATAAAATTAAAATTTACTACGTGTTATAAAATAAAAAGTAATCGCTTCACCACTTCACTGTACATTGTGAAAATCGTGATCATGAATTAACATTTTACGAGATAAAAGCCTCATAAACAGTTTAACATTTTAAAAATTAAGCTCGCCTGTACCCTGTTGTACTTAATAGTGATCTTTTATCATCAGTGCATCAAAAAGCGATCTTATCACGGGCCAATAAAGTTGATATTGCATAATTTTTTGATTAAATTTATCTATAAAATCATCTGCACTGAAAATTCAAACTTAATGGTCAGTGATAGAGTTTAAAAGGTTGTATTGCCGTTGTTATGAAATGTTTTACTAGCAGTGTAAGTGCATATTGTGTTATTTGCATGATAATTGAGTTAATAACGTCAGTGATTGGATTTTAATCCACCTGCCCCTCGGAACAATATTCACAGGCTGATAATGGAGGGAAAATATGGAGTAGGTTCAACGTAATTAAGTTGTTGGCTATGAGTTTTGTGATCGTTCTTATTAATTGGTTCTAGGGTTGTGATATTAAAGGTTTTGAGCTTGTTTCAAGATAGCCGGTTTTCTTTAAAAGCATTTATAAATATATTGTGTTTCTGTAATGTCCTTTGTTGCAAATGACTAGTCCTTTTTCTACCAACCAAAGTAGGTTTAAAATATCCACCAATCTTGGTTAGCATGATCAATTATCTAAACGTAAAGATCTTAGTGTAAGGCCTTAAGGTGAACGCGGAAAGGTAGCCCACGAAATTCATATGGGAGAGAACCAAAGTTGTCGACATAGCTCACAGAGTTAGCAAGCTGAAGTGGCAATGGGCCGGCCATATTAGCCGAAGAACCAATGATTGTTGGGGTAGACGTGTTCTTGAGTGGAGACCATGAATCGGCAAACGTAAGGTAGGCTTCAGGTTAGGTGGAGCGATGATCTTCGCAGGGTGGTTGCTAGCAGCTGGATCTCTCATCCAGCTTCCCGAGAGAAGAGCTGAATGGCGTGCAGTTGAAGAGGTCTATACCTGCTGTAAGGTGATTATAATGATGATGAGAGGGTTGTACTGATAATTGTATTTAAGTATGGTTATTCTGTAAATACATACGTGTTACGATCACGAATCATACTTTATTCAATATACAGCTTGACACTGACCTGTTAATTGCAAAGAAAATTTTAATTTCGTGGGCTACCCGGCCCCCCAACTACGTAACATACTATTAATCAGAATATGAATCATTTTGAAGCTTATTGCTAATCCATTCTTTCATATGTTCAAAACAATTGTCTGTTAGCAACGTAAACAACGCCACGAATGTTGGGGATCGGTCAAAATGAAAGCGATTCTTACTGATAGTGTATTTTGCAATTAGCCCTCTTTTTTGCAAGTACCCCAATGGTGTTTCACATAAGAAATAAAAGCATAAAACCAAACAAATATCTGCCTCCAATCTAACTAACAACTACCCAGTTGTCACCCACCGATCAGAATGAAACTTTGCACGTCCATTTAACACAAAAAATATTGAACCCTTGTTTTTTATTTTTCCGGAATCCACTTATTAGGTGTAGAAACCACCCCCTAGGTTTATAAGGGTTTTCTGATCGGTGGGTGACAGCTGGGTAGGGTTACGTTGTAAGAAACCTAACAACTTAGTTATTAAAAGCCAGCAAACCTTTTAGAATAGCTAATATAAAGCAAAAATTCCAAATAAGCCACTTTTCAACAAACCAGACGTGCAACATTGAAAAACTTCAGTACAAAAATAGAGTGCTAACTTCAACCGTGACAAATTCCTGTATAGCACATTGTTGAGCGGTCTGCAAGGGTACACCTTGGGGCTCATGTAATATTTATTTGTCAGATAATCAGTGAGCTGGTGGAGAAATCAATGCATTCCTCACTAGAAGAGCTAAGGGCTGTGTAATAGGCGGAGCGGGCCAGGTAGCGGGAGGCGGGAGCGATTATAATTACAAAATATATATTTTATGTAAATTGATCGAAGTACTAAAGTCACGTTGCACTGTCACGTCGCTCCTGTGCGCGGTAGCGACATTGTTTACAGTCGTAAAACCATTCCTTACCAAATGGTTACCAACGTACATTTTTTTATGACCCAGGGATACTCCAAACTTTCACCCAATACATTTGTAATACAGCAACAAAAAGTTAATATAATGTATAAATCAGTGCACCTTTTTATTACCCACAAATACTTGCAAAAACTTTTACTACCACTGCCTCACCCCCCCCCCCCCTTTCTACCTCACGTCCTCACGGTCTATATACGTCAAAACACGGAGCATTTTACGGCATGTAAGTAGTGACGTCACTCACCATCGCGACAATAACTCGCGCGACACGTGGGAGAAAGTAATTACCACCGAACAATGTTATAAGGAGAAACAATAACTTTTTATTTATGAGTTTCCGTAAATTAAATGTTATGTTACATTTTGTAACGGTGTTTCATGAAAATATCCTGAATGGTTTTCTGTGGCGGTTGATTTATTTTATGGTGCTGATGACTTGTAAGAAAAGGAAGTGGGCCAAAATAAAATTGAAACTTAAAAAGGTTAAGGATTAAGGTAAAGGTTAGTGCCCCGGTCGTCGTGGCTTAAATTAAATTCATTTATCTTCGGACGATATATAAATTGTTAGTTACAAAGGTTTTAAAACTATGTTACTATATCTTCATTCATAAAATTCACATAATAAAAACACTCATGCCAAAATCATAACGACAACTCTTCACATAAATCTGGATGAATCTTCCTAGCACTGCAGACACGTCTCAAATACCATCATCCTTAGTACCTACCTCTTATCCCTACCTTCAATAAAATAAAATAAAAATGAGCTTACTCGTTGATATGGGTTTACCAGCCTGACACAATGAAGATTACGGCTTCAACCCTATACACCAAAATAAAACAGCGAAAATCTGATATCCTCCAAATCGCTTTTCCACCAGCACCTTGTCTTCACCTTTTCGTTCTCGCCACAGGAGTTGTTCAATAGTGCCATGTTTTATTCATCCCCGTCCATAGACGTCTATAGAGGGACCCCCGAAGATGGCGTCGTGTCACCGAGCGTGTTTAGTGATAACTCATACATTCTACAATGACAACACATTAACAGGATGAAATATTACAACAATAACAATACAATTCTTTATTCTAGGCTACTAAGGTCCATAAAAACAATAAATAAATAATATAAAAACAATAACTATAAAATAATACATATTCTATAAAAGAAAAGTTAAACAATAACTAAACACGTAATGATGACGGCGTCGTGTTCCGTTGCGTGGTGTCGAGTAACCGTTTACAGAAACTTCGATATACACCTTTCGGCCAAAGTCCTCTTTCAAGCAGGGTGCTTACTCTCGAATATAATTCCAATAGATTGACATTGGAATTGTCAGTCAAACGTCAGGGACTGGCTGAACTCACTGAGTCTAGCCAATCCCTGACGTTTAACTCAACCAACTGACGTTTGACTAATGTCGATCTATTGAAATTATATTCGAGAGTAAGCACCCTGGTCTGTAGATGGTCGGTTGGAACTCGTACCACGAACGACTTAAAGCTGATATTGTGGCGCGATTCGACCTTTCGACCCTTAGAGTCCAGTTGGTCTTCAATATTATGCATCACGCAAAAGCAAAGCAGAGTACAGGGCACGTTAAGCCGCTGATCCCGGCGTTCATACGTGGATCTTTAACATTTGTTATAAGTCGTAAGGAGCTCGAAAGTCTGACAATCAGTCTTACCTTACTAAAGGGTATCATATTACCCAGTAACTAGGTTGTGGAGGGTAGCTAGGCAGTCTAGTCAGCTCCATGTATAATATTGATGTTCAGGTGCATGCTGTAACACTGGAAGCCCACTCCAATATAGGCTGTGGGTTGTCTGTCATTGATTGAATTAATTAAAGATATTTATAATTAGACTAGCTACAGACGTTGTCCTGTTTCCTAGAACTCGATAGCAGCGCCACTTACCGGGTCCAATAGTGAATCTAAACCATCAAGGGTGCCACCCAAACGCATTCAAAAAAATAATTCAAATCGGCCCAGCCGTTTAGGAGGATTTCAGTGACATACACAAGTACAGTAGAATCATTATCATTACATATTATAAAATAAAGTCACTTCGCTGTCTGTCTGTTCCTATGTATGCTTATATCTTTAAAACTACGCAACGGATTTTGATGCGGGTTTTTTCAACCGACGAAAAAAAACGGAGGAGGTTATCAATTCGACGCGTATATTTTTATTTTTTTTTAATAGATAGAGTGATTCAAAAGAAAGGTTTATATGTATATAACATGCATAATATAGTAAATAAACGCTGATAATTTTAGAGGTTTCTAATGTGATGTCATAAATAAACTCATTTTTTTGCGCTTACATTGCGAACGCTGGCTGAACCCTACGAAATAGATCAAAATAATGTACTACAGTATTGTACACCTTAAAAAGTTCTACAAAAAAGTCTGTGATGGTATATGTCTATCCCTTAGGGGTAACCCACAATAACCATTTTTTATCCTTTAATTTTTATGAGAAATAATGGCTTATTTACGAAGCGATTTTAATACAGCATTAATTCTTATCCAATTAATATAGTCAGGTGAAGACTTAAACTAACCCTTTTTTCCATTCCATCAGGGAGTGTTTGTGTGTAATAACGTGGTAAAACTGTCAACAGTTAAAGTTTTAGTGGAGACTAGCTTTTGCCCGCGGCTTCGCCCGCGTGGATGTCGGAAATTATCGCAAGAGGACGTACTACCGCGGTTAAAGTATTGAATGCATTAATCCAGGTTATATAGGTAATAAGAGAGCAGTTGAGTGAGAGCAGTGGTGGATAAGTGGTATTAGCCCCGACTTACGAATTGTAGGTCGTGGGTTCGAACCCAGGCAGGCGCTTTACTTTGTGTAAATATTTTCATAAACACTGCTCTCAAAACGGTGAAGGATAACATCGTGAGGAAACCGGCATGTCCTAGAACCAAAAATTCGAAGACATATGACATCTACCAACCCGCACTGGGGCCGCGTGGTAGATTACGGCCCACTCCCTCTCACCGAGAAGAAGCCTGTGTCTCAGCAGTGGGAATAATATGGGCTAATTATATATAGGTAATAAATACTATCTGTGTGCCATTTTCGACCCAGATCTATTGAGCCGCTTTTGCATGATTGTGAAACAAACATCCAATCATACAAATGTTCACATTTATAATATTAGTGATAAATAGGTTTATAATTCATATTACTTCGGATTCATAGTTTATGAGAATATCATGTGTGTTTGATGAATAGTATTCAGAGTAAGAAGACTGTGAAATAGGGTTGGATGGAATTGATATAAGTCATCCTGGTTTTTCTTAACGCTCGTATTCTACCTATACAGACACTCAATCATTTACCAGACACCAAATCGATCATAGGAATTATAGGAATAGTACTTTTGCCAGTGGCTTCGCCCGTATACTTGACAGAAAATATCACCTGGGAACCTACTACCGGGACAAAGTATCCTTTATGGTAAGTATCCAGGATAACCAAAAATCCAAATCCATCCAAAAATCTAAATATCTAAGCCATATTTCGCGGTCTCTTACTTGGAATAATACAATTAGCTTTATTTTGAGTACTTCGAACACAAATGATGATATGCATTTACTATGAAGCCCAAGTAATATGAATTACAATCCTACTAATCCTGCACTACCCGACCGCTACCAAACGAGATGGCCGGACGCGGAACGGCCTGCTAGCCGCTCTGCGGCTATTTTATTATAATTTCTGATATCTTCTAAAATATTCATTTTAATGATATGCTGTAAAACGCAATTTTGATCTACATGAAATGCACAACATACCTAATGTATTTAATTGGATAAGAATTAATGCTGTATTGCTTAAAATCGCTTCGTAAATAAGCCATTATTTCTCATAAAAATTAAAGGATAAAAAATGGTTATTGTGGGTTACCCCTAAGGGATAGACATATACCATCGCGGATTTTTTTGTAGAACTTTTTAAGGTATACAATACTGTAGTACATTATTTTGATCTATTTCGTAGGGTCCAGCCATAGAGCAACACGGACCACCGGCGGACCGGAGGGGAGACGCCATAGCGATTTTTCCCGATACAAAACTGTCTGTCATTTTTTGCGGGGGGAAATCTGCTCTACCCACACTTTCTCAAATTCTCACACAAAAATAATCGTCTGTTACTACGAAACTCACACATAAAAATTAAAACATACACTAACAATTTCACACACACATAGATACATTTTGTGTCGTAACAGTACAATGAGATGACGCAACTACACTGACAAGTTGCTTACAGCCGTGGTTGCAACTACTGTCGATACGCATTATCGATAAATTCAAGAACTCGGTTCGGAATATTACGTTTAAAAAGTGATACAAAGATAGATATTATAATAAAGATTGACTTTATTTATTATGTACTACAATAATTATAATTTAACAAATAAAATTAAGGTTTACGTCATTTTAAAAACTAGAGAGAATTGTATCTATCACTGGTTTTTAAAGTGGATTAGTTTTGTATAAATATGAATACATTTATGTGGGTCTGCTTTTTGACTTGATTGACGAAGTACACGGAGATGTCAACGAATCAGGAATAGTGAGAGTGGCACTAATGGCATCATAAATGATAGTCTGTCATTTGGTAGAGTGAATGATTTTTGATGACTCTGGAAAATTAGGTTTAAAACTGTTAATTTTTCAAGTTGAGAAATCTAAGCTTCATTTCGCCACTATGACTAATGTGTAGTACATCAGGTAGACTGTACGCTGTTTTACCTTTTCCGTGATATAAAAAACTTCCGGGACAAATACAGTGTAGCGTTAGAGTTGGTTTGGTGCACTCGACTAATCTCCTCCTATTGTTCGCCAACACATGAAAGTCAGAGGTCTTTAAATGATTTGAGTAAATGACACTATTTCTTGTGGGAATCCAGGTTAGTCTATTATTACAAAATTTCTTCCATGTATCCCTTAAATTTGGATCTTTAGGAAACCTGCAATAAATAAATTTAAAAAAGGATTGTATGGTTTTTATGAAACCACGATAAAAGTGAAACTTTTTTTCACATTATAGACATTTAACTAAAAATTTTCGAAATATATGCAATAGCTTAATAAAAAGACTTAATTTAATGTTCATACGAAATAAGTTAATTAATTAATTCAAGCACTCAAAATTGAAATAAATCCATAAACAACAACATGTACCAGCGAGCGCCTTTCACTTTATCCCTAATTCGCGGCCGACCGTCACGCGACATGCGACACACAGACGAAAAGTGTGAGACGAAGTAAAAGTTTCACTTTAAAAAAAAATGGTTTAAGTTCACACGTAAGTAGTAAGTAATTTTAATAAAACGTGTTAACTCGTAAGTTTTGTAATATTTTTAATTTATACAACTATGTACATTAATATACAGCTTATATTACAATATTTTAAACAAATCAGAAAACTTATTCTCAAAAATGTCTCTGTATGAATATAGACTCCTTTGCCAAATTTATCGATAACTATCCACTAACAAACCAGTAACAACACTATCGCTCGGTGACAGCGTCTACTCGGAAACAAACTCGGATCAGTCGCTCGACCGATCCGCATATTGTATGAGCCCTCATACAATATGCGGATCGGTCGAACGACTGATGAACGGCCTGTGTTGGTAAACAAATCCGAAACAACGCGACCGATAATATTGTATTTTTTAAGTTTTATGGAAGTACATGGGAATAATGTGATTAAATATTAGTTACATATGAAAGGTAACGCCATCTTATTGTAAATTTGACGTGGCAGATCTCTTTTTGCAGCAAAATACAGAACAATTCATCATTTTTGTAGGACATCAATTTAGTCGCGCAACTAGATTTAGTCTACTGAGCAGTGCGGCTGCAACTAGTTTTGTTATACGCATAGGACCGCGTGGACTTGTACTTTGACAGAGGGGAACGCCTGCGTATGGCTACTCCCCTCTGGTCCGTGTTGCTCTATGGGTCCAGCCAGCGTTCGCAATGTAAGCGCAAAAAAATGAGTTTATTTCTGACATCACATTAGAAACCTCTAAAATTATCAGCGTTTATTTACTATATTATGCATGTTATATACATATAAACCTTTCTTTTGAATCACTCTATCTATTAAAAAAACCCGCATCAAAATCCGTTGCGTAGTTTTAAAGATATAAGCATACATAGGGACAGACAGACAGCGAAGTGACTTTATTTTATAATATGTAATGATATTGTAAAAACTAACACACTGAATATGAGCATATTCGGAACAAAACAGGGATCGTGAAAATGGGTACACGGGTAAAACTTCTTCAAATGATGTGTCGACCTGCCGTCGCCAGGAACGACTGCATTGTATTGACTCTTTCAATATGTCGCACGGTACGCCAGAACTTCGCGACGACCAACTTTACATAAAGTGTAAGGAACTGGTAACTCGATAATATTCAGAAAGTTTCACGAAAGTTGTTTCAGTACAGCATATCTCGGCCGTATATTTTTGGGAGGTTATTAAAACTATTACAATATAGGTGCAGTCGGTGCAGCATATCCATCCGTAAGTAAGATTTTGATACTATTGTCACAATTTTATAACATAATATTTATTAAAAAATAAACGCCTTAAAAATATGTACAGTTTTGCTTATGTGTAAAAAAAATTATATTCAAAGATTTACTTGCCTGAACTAAACTTACTTGCCGTTTCTTCCCTGTAGGAACGTGAATGTTTCTCTGACTACTTCAAGGATATCTCATTTTAGAATTGTCACATCGAAATTGGGAGCAGTGGTGGTCGTAGGTTCAAACCCAGGTAGTCACTTTACTTTGTGTTAATTATTTCTTCATCACTGCTCTCAATGCGGTTACAGAGAACATTGTGAGGAATCCGGCATATCCTTAAACCAAAAATTCGAAGTCATATCTACCAACCCGCACTAGGCCCGCGTGGTGGATTACGGTCCACTTCCTCTAATCGACAAGGCCTGTATCCCAGCAGTGGGAAAATCATAGGCTGATTATGTTTTATGTTTTGTACATCGAAATACGCGTACTTAATTATAAATGAGGGGTATTTTGGTTTCTAGAAACATTATGCTCTTTGTTTCAAACCTCCGTAGATCATTATCAGTACAGCTTCCTTTCCTACTATCAATATGTGTCCACATCTCGGGCACATTAGCCCGAGGCCGCGATCCTTTTCCTCGTGTACAAGGGCGACGCACAGCACAATGCGTCCGTTCCCACAAAGTCGCCATTTGCAAGTTAAATACAGCAAATAAAACCGTTTGGAGCATTTAATACAAAGCTTGTTACCGTTGTTTCCGTTCCTTTCAGCTGTTCACATTGTGGAGCTGAAGATGGATGTGTATGACCTAGGTTTTAGTTTAGTCTTCTTAGAAGCAAAACTGGTGATTATAGATACTGAACACCGTTTTGCTGCTTAATATTAAAAGTTAATTAAACTAAGGAACCACAATAAATGTTCACCATTTAAGATAGTGGGTGTAACTGCTAAATGAAGAATTAACTCTATAAAACCCTTCAATTAATGGCCGGTCCATTAAGAAACATAGAGACATTAACTTTATTAAATTCATATTTCCTACTTAATATTATGTTTGGATTTATATTACTCAATCAGGCAAAAACGGCCGAACGAAAGCGGATGAATTTTGACACAGAGATAGTATAAAACACTGGATTTTCTTTTTATCCCGGCAGTACTTTCCCGTGGGATACTATGCGACTTCCAGGTGGGCCGCTGGCTATACCTATTATAGTATAAGATTTACCTTTTTTAATTAGTGCCTATTCACGACACATCAGTCCCATCAAAGGTAAACGACCATGTCCACAAAACATACGTAGTATCAATTCCACACCTCACTAAAGAGATACACCATCTCAATCAAACCCAACTTTGATCACATAATCACAAAACAGAAGAGCAAAAGATGAAAGACTCACAATTACCTAAATATCAATAATCCGAAGAGGTGTCAATAAATCTGGCTAATCCTGGCGGATGACTAAACGCTAGGCCGGCCAACTGGGTGCCCCGGCGATTACCCACAGTCATACATCTTAGTTTGGAAGCACGCCAGACTAAGTCTGATGCTGCATCGTTACATGCACTATTTGTGTAAATTAGCCTGTGATTTACAAGCGGCTGATTTTTCTTGTTGTGTGGTGAAGATAGACTAAGTGTCTAGGTATTGTTGTCCTGCAATGGCGACGAGTTGGGATTTTAATTGAGTTCGTGTGATGATGTGATGGCTGTGTTGTCTTTGCTAAAGAGAAACGGAGATTCTGTTACTCGGCGAATCAGAGGATTAAGGTGGGTGCGCTTAGTTAGCGCGCAAAATTCATGAGTTTTTCATAGAATAGAATAGGTCTTTACTAGCTTAGAATGTAGGTACATACATATAAGTTTTAAAATTAAATAATAGAATCCATGTACATTCTGCCTTAATCTAGCATGCAAATGTCATACAAAATAGAAAATCATAAAAATATTACACAAAATTATCATTTAAGAAGTCCTGCACAGAATAATAACATTTGCCTACAAGTAATTCTCTGAAACGTTTTTTAATTTTTTGCAACGGTAATTTTTCTAATTGTTCAGGTATTTTATTAAAGATTACAGGAGCCATACAAATCAAAATTCTTTTAAGTAAACTAGTTTTATATGCGCCCGTGCTTAATAAGTTCTGGTATTGAGACCTCATAGCTGTACTTCGTTTTCTAGTTTCTATTAAAGTTACAAGTAGACATCGATTTGTTATTACATAAAATAATAAATTCATAAACATTATCATAAATTAATATTATTTATCCCATTACTAGGACAGCTTCGATTATTGACAAATATATTGCATCCTAAAGTATACAATATATGTTTTGTTAGGTTTAATTAGTGTCACTGTCGAAGCTGTGTGTTCCTTCACTGGCATAGCTAATACTTATGACGATGGGATGAAATGAACTTGAGGGTTTTATTGATGATTGTAATGATTATAATATTGTAAAATCATTTTTTTACGGTCACGTATCACATTTTAATCGACATACAACCTGACACTGACCTGCAAACCGTAAAAACGTACGAAAAAATTTATTTTACGGGCTGTCATGGTGCTTTCACCTTAACCTAGAAATGTAGTAGTAGTAGGTATGTATTGCCTACTAACTTCCAAAAATTACACCTATTTTTTCATCAGTAAGACCCTTTCAGCTTGTTCAGTAAACAAATCAAACATACATAATCAAAAATATTTTTTGTAATATGAATTAATAATTTAACACCAAAACTAGCAAAAAAGGCGACTGAAACTTCTAAATTGGACAGCAGCCAAAACTCCTAAGAGCCACTTGGCTTGAGGAAGTTGCGTTCATCCCCATTTCATCCCCCATTATACTAAATAGGGATGAAGGTAATTGAGACGTATAGCGTCTCGTCTTCTTGCCATCTTTCCCACAAGTATCTACCTACTCCACAAGTACCTAGTACAGTGTATAGTTTACAATATAATGTACGGAGTGCATGCTTCTGACATGCCCCAGAGGCTTACGTTGAAATGGGGGAGTCTGTATGTAAAGTTATGTCGTTAATTTTGATTTTAAGTCGACTTACTTACTTACTTATTAAGCAGGGGAGATCGAGGATTTTTGAAGTCTCAAGCATTTATCGAAGTATTTAATAAAAATGAATTGGACAAAGTTTGTCCAATTCATTTCATTCATTCATTTAGGATATTGACAAAACTAGTGGACGCCCAGTGGTCGAAATTCGACTATTAGGTATACATTTAAAACTTAATGTATTTCTAGTGCATAATTGCCTATATAAAAATATTAGCTATCTACACTCCTTCTTCATATAAACTTTAAGTGTATCAAATTTTATTCATTATGTCCTCGTAATTTTCAAAACAGGGGTATAAGGTTTTGCTTCTACTATTAATAAATAAATAGTTGAATTCGCGACCAATATTCTACTCTTCTGCATTGATAGCTATGCTTTAAACCTAACGATAGCTTATGTTCCGTCCCGTTTGACTTGTTTAATCTGTGCGTCTAACGGAGCGTACCTAACGGAGTGACATCTGTCACTTGTCAGTTTTGATTTTTTCCTCTTTGGTTTTGATCTTGAAAAAGGTCGTGGGTCCTATTGGCTTCCCGACCCCGTTTGTTAAAGTAATCCGTTTGAACCGGTTGTTTTTGTGGACAATCTGTCGTGACCCAATTGTTTTGTGTGTAATAACCCCTTTTGACGAAATAGAACGGATTTTAGTTTGAACTTTGGTTAAAATAGTTTGAGGTTAAGTGATAGTGATCGGGAGCGCATGCCTTGGTAGCAGAGCCTCTTGGAGCCACTCGTTGTCTGTCCTGGATTACTGACAGCGTCACTACACAATCCAATATACACTCATTTACATACATAAATCCAGGTAGGCTCCAGAGCCAGTGTTCCAGAACCAGGTTCCTACCATCAAGTGAGTCTTTTGAATATTGTATTGGTCAGCTCCGCGCACGGCGGACAGTTCGCAGCCACTTCTTGTCCCAAGGCCCACCATAGTTATCATCGCGCTTCCACATAATAATTTAAATCCTATGGTCGGGGCTTTGGCCTGGCGTCGAACAGCTTATAATAGCCATCTTCAACTGGATTCTGCTCCAGCAAATTGTAGTTTTGAGAGCAGTTTAGTGGGAAGAAAAGTAGCTTGATAACTACAAAAAAAAACCTGCCTGTGCTATAAAAATTTTTGAAAGATATTTAGTATAATGTTCTTTGCAGAAATAGATACTGATATGTACGTAATCGATTGTAATAATATACAGTATTTGATTCGGTGGTTATTAAAAAAATCTGCTGTTTCATGGAAAAGTGCAACACGTGGTCTAAATGAATGTAACAGTATAATCTGTTTTTTTTTCGATAACTTACGAAAAATTTCTGCCCTGGGTGTCTAGAAACAATATGCCGAATTAATGGTTAAAATTTAACCTGTATCAGCCATCATACTAAACTATATACCTGCGCCAAAAGCTTTTCATAACACAATTCCACCAAACAGATCTACTTTTAACAGCTGGATCCGATATTAATCATTGAACCGCGTGTAAACAGTGGCATCAAGGAGGCGGGCCCGATGGTGTCAGGACCTCATTTGTCAATCAGTGTCCTCGTGAGTAATGGTCGCCGGGAATTCGACACATTACTGTCCAAATCGATATCCAGAGGATTTATTTTTTGATAGGCCGATTTCCTGGATTTCTGCTGTGTTTGTATGTGGTTTTTACTATCCAATATGAATATTATAAAACCGTTTTATACTGTGATAATTTCTTTTCATATCTGTCTGGTTTCTAAGCTTAGACTGCTGAACGAACAGTCTATGTTTACGTTAATTAAAGCAAAAAAAAATAGTTCACAAACTAAAATCCGTCTGAAAAATAACGCTTTAAAAAGTATGAAACTAGAAAATATTCTCATGTAAAACCCGTGGTCGTATGCCACTTTGCACTAAAGCTTATGATCGCTGACTACTGTCAGAATGTACTGTTTAGGTTGAGTGCACTAATTAAGCCATTTCTTTTAACACTCAACACGACATTATTGAAATAAAAATGTGTTTGGTTCATCACTTTACTGTGTTCTAGAGGGCTCCATATTCAAGTTTAACGTGACGTCACATAACCTTTAACCAGCACTCCATTAAGACCTAATTTGTTAAATTATTAGGGAACAGATGAACATACATACATACCGGGCAAAATCATAACTCTCCTTTTTGCTTCGTCGGGGTAATTAAACCGATCCATAACTACAATCACAGGTAGGTAGTAGCAGACATGACGCAGGTAACGATATTAAATTCCTCCACATGGTACCTGCAGTACTCAGCGCACAGTGACGCGGTTATTATGTTAACATTGTCTACTACGACACCACGTGCTGACATACAGAAGGATCATTCCATACAACATTATACACAAACTGACATAATTTCGTAAAATTATTGTAAATGAAAATCAAAACAGATCAAATTTATTTCGGATTTAAAAATATCTCTAGGTGTTAATAACAATAGTCTGGCAATAAATGCTGAAATGAACCTTTTTGGCGCAGCTGTGAGGCACACACTGTTGTTGTTGTTTTTTTTTTAATTCTTATTTTCTTGATATTTTATTTTGTGTTTTACGAACTGTGTCCAAATAAACCGTATTCCCGTATTCGTCGTAGCCTAATATTAGTACAATTTACTAAATTAATTTAAGCATGCGCTGGGCTGATTACCGTTCGCATGAACACTCATATGAACTGCTATGAACTCTCCGGACCTTCATACAGACTTATCTTGACTAATCTTTGTAAAAATCACAGTTTTTGGTACGACAAAGAACAGGGAACTGTCTGGTCTTCGTCAGCCAATGTTAGGGCGGAGAACAAAAAACGACTGGACGACGTATGAAATAAGGCAATGGTTTAATGGTGTCTGATCTTAAAATATATACACTTTCCCCGACAAAACTCGAGATAGAAGAGTATCGTCCATCGCGGTCCGTTGAGGCGAATGGTTAACGGGCCGAGCCATGTCGCGGTTGCGCCGCGCCTTAGCTTGCTCATGACGCCTTAATCACACAGCTTGCTCAAGCAGATCGCAGGCAAGATGTTAGGTCGAACCTAACAATTTGCCTGCGGTTTCCCAACGTGCTGCTCGGGTTGAAGTGAAAACTTCAGAAATCTGTTAAGGGCAAATACGAAGGTATGCCTCCCTAAATGATGACCTGATTTCACCATAGTGACATTGCCCTGTCCCGTCACTACCAGAGGAACCACTCAGAACTCCTTCAAATGCGACAAAACGCTCCATGCTTTTCTGTGGATGAGAGTAGAATTAAGTAGTGGTTAAAAAAAAATACTACATTTTTTCTACCACAAAAGTATAGGGAACAATCAGATCTTGGTCAGATCCCGAATAACCTCTAAAGGATGGTCGATGTAATGCATTATTTGTGAAATAACCTGTAAATAGCAACGCAACCCTTGGTCCTTCTGTTCATAATTCTCCATTGATCAGACAGGGGTGCACAACCTTCCCAAGTTATTAAGCCCATGTGTCTATGAGCCGGGATTAATCAAATTAATAAAGTCGTTATCTCGAGTGTGGCAATTTGCCACCCCTGTGCGACTTAATGCTGTTACTAAGTTCAGTTTAGAGACTTTTAGCGCTGATGCGGACGTATAAATTGTATTAATATGTGCTGAGCGTATCAGGCGCTTAAATTAAATGGTTATTGGAGCGTAAAGTTTAAGTAAATTGATCGTTATTGCGTATTAGATGCAAATAATGGGGAATTAACGCTGTAGGATTTAGTTAGAAGGCGTTGTATTTTTTCACACGTTAGAAGACATCCTTGCTTACAGTGGAACAATAGTAAATCCTTTTCTTAATTTTTAGCAGCTCAGCGCTAGCACTATGCCAACGAGGCAGTCAATCACCCTAAGTTCACACATCAGTTAAGTTACCTTATTAAAATAACATTTAATTTACGCAACTTACTATTAAAGACTCTAACTTGAAATTGTTCTACAAATATCACTTTGCGCTTGTTTGCAGGAGCCTTAAACCAAAACGAACTACAAGAGATTTCATTAAAAAACACGCTTTCATAGATAACCATTTGAAGAAGTGTTTTTTGTAATTAGTTCGGCTAGCTACAAAAGCGGGTTTTTCGTTTTTTTGCTATCCTGGCGATCCTGGCTAGGATAATGGCTCAAATTGTATGAAATTGTATTGTCATTGATCCTTGATAAGTGGGCAAAGTTTCAAATTAATCTGACGATTTGAAGGAGGGGAAAATCATGTTCAAAGCTTTCGTTACATAGATACATACTAAACTAATAAAAGCGTGTTGAAATATCACACAATTCATACAAAAGCTTGATGAAAGCATAGTTTACCGTCCATTTACCGAGATCGTTAGCGAATGACAAAAGAATGAGTGGTCGCGTCGAGCGGGGCGGCGGGCGCGGGCGGGCTATGTGATTTATGCAGTATGACTGTCCTGATAGTACCGGCGCGTGTGTACGGCGATATTCAGCTAAATAGTACTCGTAACACGGGGGCTTAATGTTTTGGAAAAAGGGTTCTTAGTTTTCTAGGAATATGAATGTGATCTGCGGTTACCTATTAAGGTCTCATTATAATCAGCCTAAATTGTTCCAACTGCTGGGACACAGGCCTAGTCTTAGTGTGAACGTGTTCTATTTCGGATTTTTGGTTCTAGGACATGCCGGTTTCCTCACGATGTTTTGCTTCAATGTTTTTAGAGCAGTGGTAATGAAATTATTTACCTAAAGTAAAGCGATTATCTGGGTTCGAACATACATCTCGTAAGTCGGAGCCACTACCACCATACCACTGCTCCCCTATTAAGGTCTAACAGCAAGCTGTTGACTCGTGTGTTAGAAATCAGTTACCTGAGTTTTGAGCTTTCTGCCATCGATACGGTAAGAAGTTGAGGTTTAGCGTCCATCATATTCACAACAATCCCGAACGAAATTACGAAAATGTCGTTTTTGTGCAAATATATTTTTTCTAACAAGATACAGCCCTGATAGGGTCTGGTTATTAGGAAATGTAAATACTTAACAATTAGAGTATGAATACATGATACGCTAAGCTTTATTATGAATTCATCATATTACGTGTTGCATGCAGCCCAGTGTACGCTATCCTTTTCCGTCCCTCCAGATATTCTAGTTTTATCAAGTGACACTTAATTAATACCAAATTGAAAGTTTCTCTGATAAATCATCTCTGGACTGTCTTACTATATCTTGTGATATATACATTACAAAGGAAGAAATTAGGGCGACCCATTCCTGACCAGGGGGCCTTACAATCTCAAGTAAAAGTGCTATAAATTATCTAAAGGGAAATAGATTATTGTGTTGCCAAGCCACCGTGCCGGCTGCGCAATTTATCACTGTTTTAACTAATAAATTATTTACACTAATTCAAGTAGTTGTTGGCTTTAGCACACCTTAGTTGCTACTATGTAGGTAGCTAAGAAGTCTACGTAAAAGGCCATCGTATCTAATATCTACCTTCGAAGGGAGAAAGTGTCGAACTCGTGATATCATGGGCGGCAATCCTGAGGATATCTATCAAAACAATGAAATAAAGATCGATTTAAAAGCTTTGAAAGTCGTGACGGAAACGAGAGTTAGAAAATTGTTTGTAGATATTCAGAGACAAGAGACAATAATAGTGAACCAACTCTCTACTACAACGTAAATAAGTAAAAGGTTGAGACCATGCAAAACTTCATCTTCATCTACTAAAATAGTAACACAGCTTTAAGAAGTGTAGGAACTGTAAAGAGAACGGCTGACAGTAAACAAACTAGAAGCACGTTCTACTTACAAATTAGTAAGTGAACACCACTACCGCTACTTAAAATTAAATCTTAACATAATCAGTTACTCAAAAAACTCGAAACTCCATCAGCATTTCTTTTTCATTTCACCATTATACTCCGGCACGCGCGTCCGTATTGTCGTGAAAGTAGCGTCGGATACGGCGGCTCACGTCCGGCATCCGGTCACGTGCCCCGTGTCCGGCCCGCGGACGACCAATCAGTCGGCTCTCTAATTAATTTACTTTGAACGCTTCTTATTGGCTGCTACGTGCTCCAATCAAGACGCGAACCACTTCACGATTAGTTTCCACCAGTCCGGGTTTTTCCGCTGACTTTAATTTCCGTTGATCGTAAAGTACGATTCGTTGTTTTTTCTTGGAAATACCCGATAATTATTGTAATATCTTCACTTTTCGCGATAGAGTCTACTTTACCCGTAGCGAAAACGAATATAAAAACACCTTAAAATAATTGAGGAAACTCTGCACTGAATGTTAACTTATTTCTACAATTTATGTAACGTATATTTCTAAAATTCAGAATCGATCATTATGTACTCATAGGTAGTAAAAAATAATCGTAAGTATCACCAAAAAAGGATGGTAAAATAAAGAACGAACGAATTTAGAATCGACCCCTATTTAGTGAGATTCTTTTTGGTCCTTCGCGCCGGACACATCAGGGAAATTAGTTTGACTAAACGATGATGGACACTCCGCTCGTTAACATTTGTGCGTTGACAATAACACGGCTGTCCAAGCAATATTGCGACTTGTGTGAAGCATGCTAATGTCTATAATCCCTCGGATCGTTGTGGTGGATTCTTGGCACGCATCGAATCCAGGTCGCTCCGATAGTTTATTCCCTAGACGCAGGTCTGTGACGATTATCATCGGCGCCTCTGAACAGGATCTATTGGGACCGTTCTTAGAATATTCGGTGTGGCTGCCAGGATATGTAGAAAAGGATTAAAAGATCTAAAGATCAATTTTAAATCAGCACAAGAAATGCTTCTGTGACTTTATATAAAAAGACATTTGAAAGTCACTCATTTATTAAAGCACTAGATAAGTCACATAAGCCATCGTATGAAACGTCTCCTAGATTAGTCTCTCTGTAATGTAGTTGATTAATCTTCAAATTGACATCTTGGTCTAGTGTGCTCTTTGGCTCTTAGCCCTGATCGTGTTCACAGGTGTAGATTTATTGAGAGAAATCAGTTATTCCAAAAGAAATAACCCTTCGTGTCTTCTTTTCCTATTAATTAGACTACTAAAGCTTAGGTACCTATATTTTTTGGTTGCCGATATAAAACGGGTTAAAAACTGAAATAATACATTCGCAGGCAACACAGCAAACATTAAACCACAAACAAAAGAAGACGTACACAAATAAAAATCCAAGATTTATATCTGTCAGTGTCTTGTCATATGTTGACATACAAATCATCGCCCCTGTCCCACTACAAAGGGACGCTGGGTATTTTTCTAACAGCGCCATCTGTTAAACGTAATAGCGAACCACAGATCGACCGCTGACAGGTTTATGTGGAGGGGGCGGCGCGCGCGCAGACTTACGATCACTTTTGTAATGGCAGTAATAGCTGTTATGTCTTTTGCGTGATGTTTTGATATTTTTAGTTGTGTGAGGCCACACTGTTTTCAATTTATGTAAGAATGGTTGGATAACTGAAGAAATCCTATTTCAACCGACGAAAAAAAACGGAGGAGGTTCTCAATTCGACGCGTATTTTTTTTTTTATGTATGATCACGCATAACTTTCTACATAGTGGTCCGATTGTAACAATTCTTCTTCTGTTGGAAAGGGTATACTCCCAAGGTGGTCCCATATAAATTTGGAAAACAAAATCGAACCCTAAGGGTCGGAAAACAGGGGATGATTGATTGTTCACTCACTGATTGTAATGTATAACCACGCATAACTTTATACAGAGTAGTCCGATTTTGATAATTCTTTTTTTGTTGGATAGGATATACCTTGCCAAGTATTATTAGTACATTAAAGTCACAAAAATTATAAAATAAAAACTTTTTAACAAAAAATTAAACCGCCGAAAAAACTGAAAAGCATAAAATAATAAACCTTAAAATTTTGAGTCGGCGCTGAAAAATCAATGAAAAAAGATCACTCAAAGCGCCGACTCATAATTTTAAGGTTTATTATTTTATGCTTTTCAGTTTTTTCGGCTGTTAAATTTTTTGTTAAAAAGTTTTTTTAATTTATACTCTTTAAGAAAAAAAAAACAATAAAGAGTAAGAAATTAGCATCAGAATTTTAAATTATCAAATTAAATTTCTTCAAGGATTGACCAAGTCAAGTTACATGCTGGCAAATGACTTGACAGTTCATGCAATTGCAAAACACAAATATCCCACAACGATTCGCCAGCATAAAAATATATTAAAATCCACTATAAATAATTCTAAGCTTGGATTTATCCGATAATTAATCGCAATACATTTACCTCCTTGGATTCGCCGCGGTCGGTTAATGGCGTCATACGTCACAGGGTTAGTGCCTGAGTGGTGTCTAGCAGTCGTAGGACAAATGTTGATATTGTGAGGTACATTTGTTACGTGGGGGTAATTCAGTAGCGAGAAAAGCGAGGAGGAGCTTGGACGTAGGTGTAGTAAATGCATTGGTAGCAATAATCTGATGCTGGGTGGAACAGAATTGATTAATAATGTTGTGTACTATACCGGGTTATGCATAGAGGGAGCTTATGAAGTTTCTCGGCGACTAGGACCATTTTCTGAAACTGTCTTCATTTTCTTAGCGTGTCTATAGCAATATAAATTTGGTCAACCCAGAATTTGGCTACGAGTTTGGCACTTTCAGTAGCGTCCGCAAACTCCTGTAGCGAGCAAACAACAGGACACGCTGGACAAGATACTAAGTGCCGCATTGTTTGTGGGACAGCACCACATTAACACTCTAGGGCGGAGTCATCTATGAATATCCACCTGAGCAGGTTTTCTTTACTTCGGCCTGCCTGAGTCCGGAGTATATTTAAAACAAATCCTACTCATATTGCTTGTTAGTAATTTAGTCTATTGGAAATAAAAAAACTTTGCTTGCGAAGTCCAATTTGCTAAAACGACGTTTACTTGCGACGTTAGCTGAAACGACTATATTCTGTAAACAACCCACTTGTTTTGAAGCTTCGAACCAAATTAAAAAATACTGTTGATCGCGACTATTTTTCAGCCAGGAGGAAAATGGTGACGATCAGTATAGATCCTAATCAATACTATTACTATTCTAATGTTTTAAAGCGAACTAGTCAGTAAGACAGCTGGATAGGTTCCTTCAAAATAGGAAGGAGAACGCACGGGCTCGCGACATATGGAAGGAGTGAGGGATGGTGATGATGTTCTCCATAGTGACCAAACCTAACCAATATTTTCCTTTCTTCCCCAGAATGTAACTGCAACGGGCACGCGCGTCGCTGCCGGTTCAACATGGAGCTGTACAAGCTGTCGGGCCGGGCCTCCGGGGGCGTCTGCCTGAAGTGCCGCCACTACACCGCCGGCCGGCACTGCCACTACTGCCGCGAGGGGTACTACAGGGACCCCACCAAACCCATCACGCATAAGAAGGCTTGTAAACGTGAGTATTTACATTAAGTGATAGACTGTTTTGAAGTTGAGCTCGTTAAGTTCTGAGTTGAGCTGCACGGTTGACAGGTCCACTCAATCTGTGTGGTTCATTCCTCAAAAGACCATTTCAGATACCAATACCACAGGCCATATTGCTTACATGATTTGACCAAGGTTATGTTTGGAATTTAAAAGGGACTGTGACCTCTGAGTTAGTATCGGCTTTTCTTCTCAGAGTAGTCAGACAGAAAACGCCGACCTCATCTAGTTTTAAGAATATCATTGACGTGTAACAGTGTTGGTATAAACCTACTTACAGAAATAAAATCATTTATCGTAAAGAACGTCCGCGTCGTTCGCCATAGAGGCAGTGAGATTATTTAGGGAATCATGTTGCCCACCATATAGAGAATGCCCTAGGACCTATCCACAGAAAAAGAACAGCAAGTATAAATCATCTAAGAATAAATAAAATGGTAGATGGGGGATGGTGATGGGATGGTAGATAAAATATGGGATCCAAATCGGCCCTTCAACTTTACTTTATCTACAGTGAAAAGCACCAATAGCTAATACATACTTCTCACTAGAAGTGCCTACCTAATTCAAACGCTAAATGCAAAACCAGTTCGGAATTCTAATATCCGTGTATAACGGATGTTTTAGCGTCAACATAATAACAAATCAGTGTCTATTAAACTCATATAAAAGTCCTGAGTCCAAGAGTTTTTTTACTAGCATTATCAAACTATTTTATGATGTTCACTAGTTCTATCAGATGCCACATTATTAGCCATAATTTCAAATTCATAAAATTCTACGAAAACAACATCATTAATTAAAAAGCTATTAAAATCAACTTGAAACTATTTTATTAAAATTTGATGGAACGACGTTATTTGTAAAACTTGGCGGCTCTAAAGGCCAACCACTATCCTGTAATTTTAAGATAACTTCCCAACTTTAATCATAATTAACAACTGTTTGGCTTGGAGTTTACTCACCACTTTTATCCTGACAATTTATTTATTTTGTTATTAATTTTTTGCCATTAATGTTCCATTGTTGGGCAAAGGTGACCCCCTTTTTACCTATACTGTCCAGTGCTCTCAAAGACCAATCTTTATCAAAGGAGTCGAACTCATCCCGCCATCTCCGTCTCGGCCTGCCGCAATGTCGTTTGTCACTAAGGGGGATCCACTGGGTCGTAAATTTTAATCCTGACGATTATGACATATAATATTCTGATCTTCTATTAGTTACAACACGTAGAAGTCTAGAATCCCATAACAATTCACACTACACATGACACTCACCATATAGTTTTAAACCGTAACATGTAAAGCGCCAAAGATAAGTATAAATTAAACTGACGATAACCATTTACACCTGTCCACGGACAGACAAACAGATAGATATAATCTGAAACTATCTGTGTTCAAATAGACACGGTCGTTATACAAATACTTGGGTTTTAGTTTAACGGAGTTTAACGTTGGTATTTGGATAAACGTTGCATCAATTTAGAGATAATGAGTACTTTTTATATTTCTAATGTTAACTTTGGTATTAAGTTTAATGTTATAGGTTGTATTATCGTTATTTGTTGATGTAGGAATAAGCAGAGTACTTAGTCTAGCGATAAGCTTAACTTCGACAAAAACGCCAACTCATTTATCTATTCTTTTCCCAACTATGTTGGGGTTGGCTTCCAGTCTAACCATATGCAGCTGTATACAAGGCTGGTTGTCAGATTTTCGGGCTTTTGATGATTCGTAACGACGTATCAAAGGTCCATGAATGACAGCCGAGACCTAAAGCTTAACGTGCTTTCTGAAGCACGGAGGTATCTTCATATGTAAACATGGTAACCACTTATCCATGGACCAACTTCGGCATGCGTAAATTAACCTGGTCGATTGACCCGTATAGCTGTTATAACGTAGCTACAAGCCTCAAAAGGTTCACCCTTGTTTGATAGAACAACGTTTGATATAATATTACTAAATCGAATTTTAGTTGCAATAAAGTCATTTCGAAGAATTATTCATTTGACCGAATAATTCATTGGTAAATTTTTATTTAGCGTAATTATTTATTTAAACTAATTTCATTTCACCGAATTTTCAAATGCACTAATTAAAGAGCAGGCAAGCAGCAAGCAAGCATGCAGCGTGCAAACAAGCATGCAACATGCGAGCACGCATGCAACATGCAAGCAGGCATGCAACATGCAGCAAGCATTGTTTCTGTCACGGCTCCGGCGCTGCGGGGTTTGGGCGGCCCCACGCGAGCTTATCGTCGCAGATGGTTTTAATGCTCACCACCACAGCTTCGGCTCAGCTGCGGCGGCGGGCCTTCAGACCACCTGCTCCTCAGCTCGCGGGCCGCCCTACCCCTCCGCGCCTGCACGGGCTTAAATTACACTCTAGGGGTAGGGCAGACAAGACTACGTAAAGTCGGTTTTACAGCGATTCGTTTCTCACTAAATTTTGTAGCACAATATATTGACTTTTTATGACACTACAAGTAATTTAATATTAGTTTAACTGTTTTCTTGTTCAAAATAAATAATTTTCCAAATATTTACAATGTTTTTTTTTTTCTGCATTACATTACACCAATTGAATATTCGATAAAATACATGGTTATACCATCTGAACATTACATCAAATGAACATTATAACTATTGATCATTAGCGCAAATGTTGTTATAGCAAATAAATATTCGATGAACTGAAAATTCTGTCAAACGATATTATACAAAGTGATGATTTTCTTAAACGTTGTTCGATTTAGTAATATTATATCAAACGTTGTTCTATCAAACAAGGGTGAACCGCCTCAAAACACCAACAACAAATAACATCGGTTTTCATCATTGAGACACAAGAATGATAATTCTTAAGAACACGTCCGTCTGGTTGCACACTAATTTAAACATAACGTTCAGTCTCTTTGTTTATATTGTTTAGAATAGTGTTTTAGTATAATATAATTTTATTATCATGTTTATGCATCACGGAAGGCGAGGTTGTAAAAAAGGGTTTCTCGACGACTACAAACCCACATCTTCAAAACTACCCTCTCCCAGTGGCATACACTAACAACTCCGCAAACATTTAACCCTCTACAAACTAATCCTATTCCAGCCCCAAAGAAATCGAAATTGCAAAACAAAAAGGCGTGACGTCGTAAAATCCAAAAGTAAACGCGTCCCGGTCACATCGTCCCCGTGGTCGCGGCTACAATAGTTTTCACATAAAGTTGACCGAAAATCGAGTTGGTCCACTTGGTCCTTCGAGCCGGATCGGTCCTTCGGGACGCTTCAGTTTTATTTGACGGCCGCGGTAGGTTTTTCGCTGATTGAGTCAAGATTGGGGTATGGAAATGGGAACACTTAGGTACTATTGTTACGTCAGCTAGTTGAGGTCGAGTTGGTAGGACGATGGGGCGGAGAATCGAAATGGTTGCGTTGGAGTTTTATGGAGAGCCATTAAGCGAATAAAGTTGTATGAGCATATTTTGGCTGTTGGATTTGTTGTTAAAGTTTTTTCCTTCAATAATATTGTTCATTTTCCAATTTCGAATTAAGCATTTATACGAAAACCATTTGATCGTGTTTATGTTTAACGTTTCCTTCCAAAAATATATTATTCAGCTCACTCCATGTTTGAAGCTAAACAAGCAACTTTTCCACATACCATCTAAGATAGCAAGCCAAGCAATTTTCACAAGATACTGCCCCCGAAACCTTTCTCAATTCTCAGAATACGCAAACAGCCGGCAGTACGCGACTACGCACGCCGCCCGATACAATTGCCAACATTATTTCCGATCGCAATCCCATGTCATATACCCAGACCGCTATAAAACGTCGGGGTCAACGCACAACTCGACACTTTCCCTCCACCGAACCCATCCGGGTAATCGAGTTCACAATCCTACGATTCCTACGACACACGGGGGACAATCCGATTATCGAATGAAATCAACTATATCGATAACAAATCATGACGCACAATAAAAAAGAATTCTGTTTCGAACAGTTTCGATTATCGATACTGATTTAGGGTTTGGCAATTTTTCGTGCAATTTGAGTTTTTGGCATACGGAAATATTTCGTGGTTTTTTTTTTTACTTAAATTTTTCTCAATTTATCTGGCGAAACGTGGGTGAATTATGGAGTACTGTATTATTGTAAAAATATATCATTTTATGTGAAATCATATTATTTATCATTTCAATGTTTTATTAAATGGCGTAACTATCTAGTTATTAAGATTATAACACTATTAAACACTACGATTTAACAAGTAATTTAGAACTTGTTAAGGCTTTACTACCTAGGAAATAGTGTTAGAATTACGTTGTTTACTGATTAACGCGAACACATTAAAATAAAAGTGCCTCTCGTTATAGGCCAGTGCTATAAACTTGTTACTAGGCAAATAAAACGTGATTGTGCAAGCGTGTGTACTTGCTTTTATTTCTACTGTTCCTAGATTGCGATGTAATGTGTGTAATGTGCACTAAATTGCATTAAGACTCTAAATGCAATTTAATTCACGAACGGACCAATTACGTTGAGAGTTTTCTTATGTCTTATTGTCAGAGCTAAGGGTGTGACTACATTGTGGGTTAAAACTATTTCGTTTAATAGCAATGTATATAACGAAACGAGTTTATATGGTGTAATCGAGCTACAGTCTTTGAGAACATGGCGTAGAATAATAAAAGTGTTTGCAATGAAATAGCAAAATTTTTGCAGTCCATCATCTGCCTAGCCTTTTCCCAACTATGTTGGGGTCGGCTTCCAGTCTAACCGGATGCAGCTGAGTACCAGTATTTTACATGTAGCGACTGCCTATCTGACCTCCACAACCCAGTTACTGGGTAATACGATACCCCTTGATAACTCTGAAAAAGTACTTATTTAATCATATTGTTGCTACGAAGTTAAATAACTCAAATGAAAATCAAATTAGATACATGCGTTTCGGCGAGATCAAAAAATCCTGTACCATAGAATCTAACGCTTGAAGGATCCCACAAACAGCCGCGATGCGACTCTAATATAATAATTTCTAAAAAAACTTCGAAATTGATCTACTCGAGTCTGCGGGAGTCTGTGGGAGCCTCAAAAGATTCTCACACATTCCATTTCGTCCTGATTAAACCAGTTCCCATCACACTCAGAGCCAGCAAATATTAGTTCAAAAAGTTCGCCTAACTTCGAAGTACGAAGAGCTACGAAGAGCTACGAAGTAATACGAACAGCTCGCAAATAGTGTTCAAGCTAATTTAGTTGGTAAACAAGGCAAACTGCCTGCCAAGGAAACTGTGTTAAGAACTTAAGACTTCGTTATTTCCCGACAACAGACTTACTTTGAGAAAAAATGTAATAATAAAGTAAAGGAAGGAAGTTTTCTTTTCCTTCTTTGCGATGCCACATCTAAGTTTGTTTGGACAGTGATGTTATCGCATTATGTTTTTTCTTCCCTGTTTGTAGATAGGGGAACAAGACTATCAGTTGCTTATTGAGGAAACTATTGGTCATCGATGTGCAAGGGGACGATAAAATAATACTATTTTCGACATCTAAAACATTGGATAATTGCTTTTGCTTGCAAGTTCGTCCACGTGATCTTCTTTACATATTATAAAATAAAGTCACTTCGCTGTCTGTCTGTCCCTATGTATGCTTATATCTTTAAAACTACGCAACGGATTTTGATGTGGGTTTTTTAATAGATAGAGTGATTCAAGAGGAAGGTTTACATGTATATAACACGCATAATATAGTAAAGAAACTCTGATAATTTTAGAGGTTTCTAATTTGATGTCATAAATAAACACATTTTTTTGCGCTTACATTGCGAACGCTGGCTGAACCCTACGAAATAGCTCAAAATAATGTACTACAGTATTGTACACCTTAAAAAGTTGTACAAAAAAGTCCACAATGGTATATGTCTAACTCTTAGGAATAACCCATAATAACCATTTTTATCCTTTACTTTTTACGAGAAATAATGGCTTATTTATGAATGCGATTTTAAGCAATATAGCATTAATCCTTATGCAATTAAGTACCTTAAATAAATTGTGCATTTCATGTAAATCAAAATTGCCCTTTACAGCATATCATTAAAATTAATATTTTAGAAGATATCAGAGATTATAATAAAATCGCCGCAGAGCGGCTAGCGGGCCGTCCCGCGTCCGGCCGTCCCGGTTGGAAGCGGTCGGGTAGTGCAGGATTAATAGGATTGTAATATTGTAATTCATATTACTTTGGCTTCGTAATAAATGCGAATATCATGTGTGTTCGAAGTACTCAAAATAAACCTAATTGTATTATTCCAAGTAAGAGACCGCGAAATATTGCTTAGATGTTTAGATTTTTGGATGGATTTGGATTTTTGGTTATCCTGGATAGTTACCATATACAAAGGATACTTTATCCCGGTAGTAGGTTTCCGAGTGATATTTTCCGAAAGCTATACGGGCGAAGCCACTGGCAAAAGTACTATTCTATGTTTAATTCGGTGTCTGGTAAATAATTGAGTGTCTGTATAGGTAAAATAGGAGCGTTAAGAAAAACCAATAAGACTTATATTTAATTTAATCCAGCCCTATGTCGCAGTCTTCTTACTCTGAATACTATTAGTTTTATTTTAAGTACATCAAACACACAAGATATGTAAGGATCGTAGCAGGTGGCGTTCCGTAGTTTCTGCCTACCCCCAGGGGAAAAGGCGTAATTTCATGTATGTATGTATAACATGGATTCATACATTCTTACAGCGGTAGTACGTCCTCTTGCGATAATTTCCGACATACACGCGGGCGATGCCGCGGGCAAAAACTAGTTAATATTATAAATGCAAAAGTAACTCTGTCAGTCTGTCTGTCTCGCTTTCCTGCTAAAACTACTGCACCGATTTAAATGAAATTTGGTACACCGATAGTTTAGAGCCTGAGAAAGGACATAGGCTACTTTTTATCTTGGTAGTACATTCTCGCGGGACATTTTCCGAGCTCCACGCGGGCGAAGCCGCTGGCAAAAGCTAGTTTAATATAAAACAAGGCACTCGGTAATAGCATAGCTTTCTATTGAAAGAACGAATGAAGGATATGCACCGACCCCAGCTTGGTTTAACTAGACTCAATTAATCGAATGAACTCCAAAGATTTGAATTAACCATTGAAATAATATTTGTAATCGGATCAGTACTTCCCAGAACTTGATAACATTATATATGAACAAACAATTTTACCTCTTTAAATATTAGTTCAGAGTTTAGATTGTCGTCTGAATGTTTGAAATCCCTAGCTCGCTTTTCTATTCCTTGTTATGTTGCTTTTCGTAAGAAGCATTTATCTCCCTGCATTGAAACAGCCGATCTTTATTCTGAAACAGAAAGTCGAAACTAGTTAAGTGACTCAATGTTCGACAGGTAGCGGGTGTTCGACTGGTGACTCAATTATCCATGTCAGGTAACAACAGCGCGGATGGAGCGCAGTCGACAAAAAATTCAATCGACGCGTTGCCACTCTGACGTTTTGCGTGGCGTTTATAAAGTAGGAAGGGATTATCTACTGTTCTGTTTTTCTATAACTGTACCTGATTTCTGAAGGATTGACAAATAACAACCTAGCCAATGAAATCACTAGACGTGAGTTCGACAGTCAATCACATATAGTTTTTCTGCTGAAACTGTTTGTAAAAGATTCTAAAAAAAAAGTGTTTATGATAAAGATGATTTTATTAATAATCTTCCATTACCCTTTCATTTTTATGCCATCCAGATACCTAAGGACCATTCAGACATAGAGAATAAAAGTCAATATCATCATCATTTCAGCCGAAAGACGTCCACTGCTGGACATAGGCCTCCCCCAAGCACCGCCACCTCGACCTGTTCTGTGCTTTTCGCATCCAACGTATTCCTGCGGCCTTCACCAGGTCATGCAATGGAGAGGGCTATGCTTGGAGTTTCTCTACGTGATCGAATCAGAAATGAAGAAATCCGTAGGAAAACCAAGGTTACCGAGATAGCCCGAAGAATTGCCAAACTTAAGTGGCAGTGGGCAGGGCACATTGCTCGCAGAACAGATGGCCGATGGGGTCGGAAGGTTTTGGAGTGGCGACCGCATACTGGAAGACGTAGCGTTGGAAGGTCTCCCACAAGATGGACCCAAAGTCAATATAGTGTTATTCATTTCTTTCCTCTCCCACCAGCCTGCGACTGCCACCCCGTGGGCGCGAGCGGCAAGACCTGCAATCAGACGAGCGGGCAGTGCCCCTGCAAGGACGGCGTCACGGGCACCACCTGCAACCGCTGCGCCAAAGGATACCAGCAGTCGCGCAGCCACATCGCACCTTGTATACGTAAGATAACTTGCTTGTAATTTAAGCTAAAACATAGAAAGCAGTACAAAAAGAAATCTTACACTCCTCTGGTCATATTTAAAAAAAAATCGACCCTAAGTCTCACTTTACACTAGAAGAGTTTGTCGACCGTCGAGGGGGCAAAAATTTCCATCCATGTGAGACTCGTATACGAGAATCGCCAGGCTATTATAATTGTCTAAACTATGCATAAGCATATATGTGAGTCTCTCAACACGTGAGAAAGTTCCCTCATGTACGCAAGGCTTTATTATTTTCACCAAATCTGGAACTTATCATAACATTCTTGAAGTACAACAACAAAGTATGATTTTGTTGTTAAAAGTTACAAATATTTTTAATAAGTTTTAACACGTCAATACTGCATTATTCACGGTGGAAATCGATCTATTCGCACTACCACCATCTACATATTACACGTCCTCGACAAGGTGTGAGTCAAGTAATGTCCAAGAAGTGCACCTGGCTATAATCCCACGCGTTAAAAGTCACTTAAAGGTGAGGTGTCGTGATTGTAAGCACTAAAGCAACCATTACAGCGCAACAGTCGTAACTGAGGCCGTAATGGAGGACTTTGTGACGCCGACACTTGGCAACATCCTGCGGATTGTCGCTCTGTGTAGGGAAATTATGGAATTGAATACATCCTTTTGCTATACGGCAGGAACGACAACTTACTAAAAGCGTGTGATTTCCAAGTCCACTATCGTGTGAAAGTTTAACATCGTAAACTCGTAACAATTATTGAAGGAATATTTTACGTGATCTGCACCATTTTATCTCCTTGATATCATTTCCAATCAGCAGTGACATTCAGGTGAAATGCATCACATTACTATATGTATTATCCTACTCAAATTCTTTGAAAGAATAGTTTACGCGAATCTAATACGGTATGTATTAGATTCGCGTAAACTATTTGAATTTAGGCATATTTGCAACATTACCCACTGCAGTTCTTCAGAATTGCACGACCAGTTTTGAAATCGCAGAGATCTTAATGAGCCAATAACTCACCGTGATGAGGTAGATAGTCGGGAAAACCAACCCTAAAGTTTATGATTTTGGTAGTTTCAAAACTAAACTATGACCACGACGTGTTCTTCCCAGGTATACCGCGAGTGGTGACAGCAGTGCAGGCCATGGAGGCGGTGGACGGTGACCCGGGCCGCGGTAAGTAGTAAGTGTACCTTCATGCACTCTCGCCTCACACACACTTGCATGGACACAGACATTCAATCACCAGACAATGGCCTCTGTACCTCTGGTCAAGTCAGATGAGATTTTGATACAAGCATTCCCAATTGTAATGGCTCGGCTGGTCCTTTTTGAATCAAAGGACCAAATTTTCATCTAATCAGTTTCTCACAATTTTATCATTTTGTATATATAACATTATGTGATTGAGTGTCTGTGATTAGGAGCTTACTGTACTTTACTGGATAAATAAAAGTATTACTTACGTGTATTTTAAATACTGCTATGAAAAACATGTCTTTATTTTTTGTTAAAAGAAAATGTGTTGAGATATTATAACTGCGCAGTAAAATAACTTCAACCTCTCAATCGCCGCATTCCATATCGTTAAACTGATATTATGAGATGGTTATGGGTTTAAAATCACAATGTTGCATGAGGTTGCGCTTGCGCAGGCTTTAATGTTTACACGTTACTGATACTTAAAAAAACAGTATATCTTTAACATAGAAACATTTAAAAATGAATTACTCGTGATATCTAGTTACTAAGACTCGTCTATAAATTCAAATAATTACTTTTTAATGTTCAAGAAAATATTCTTTTATAAATTACGAATGTCGTATGAGAGAGGTGTCCAGTCTGTCTCCATTATAACAATAGTTTAAAAAGTACAGTAGCTCCATCTTATTATTAATTTGCACTTTAATTTTATTTATATCTTACTATGTCTTGATCTACTTTGTTGCAAAAGGCGATGAGTAATGCCATCTTCATTTAATTACTGAAATCATAAACACTTGGAGTGGTAATGGTCAAGAGCGTCGTTTGATACCAGACCAATAAAATACTTTGTACGCTCATTGATTTAATTACTTTGCAACATTTAAGAACAAGACCTCGTAAAGTTTATCAAAATGTAGTAAGTTATTGAAATCCATTCTCACACTACATGACTAATTCCATACCGAAATACTTTTAACAATAATTACTTTATCAAATTAATTTATAACAACGCCATGAAAATATTGTATCATAATTATGTTAACATAATATCAGACAAAATATTTTAAAGTATTACGCAGGTTCAGTATATCAGGTTCCGAACCAAATTAAAAAATACTTGACTTCCAAATCATAGATTTGTATCGAAGGACCAAGATTTTATCAACATTTTTTTTATAATTGTCATGTTCTTCTAACTTTTCGGTTGTGTGGGAATGTTTACGTGTCGTATTGTTAATCTTATGATGTTCATTTCAAGCTTATTTCGTGTCATCCACTGTCAAACTCATAACTCTTATTTGTTTTATTTTATCAGTGCGGAGTGAGAGGTAAACCTTTCATTTTAACATTATTTTTCAACCTAATATTTCAATTTATCCGTCATTTATTTCTATTTGAACTATTTTTCACAATATTTTATTAACATCTCAAGTCAATATTTATTATCTTTATCCATTGTTATCAATGTATGAGACGTTGATGATAATGCAAAATCATTGTAACGAAAGCAGTTAATACTGGCAAAGATAAAATTTATAGTAATGATGATATTGATGATAACTATGAAGTTATTAATGTAACACACTCATGTGCTGACGATGGTATTTATAACAACAGCAGTGGAGTAGTAAAGACCAATTGAGATCAAGTTAATATGAATAATGATGATAATGGTAATTACAAAGTTTTTTTGTGTATTATAAGCCAGTGCTGACAATGTTGTCTGTGAAAACAATAGAAGAGCAACAAAGACAGATTAAATAAATTATAATAATGATAATATTGATGATAACTATGAAGTTATTAATATAACATAAGCATGTGCTGACGATGATGTCTGTAACAACAGCAGCGGAGCAGTGCGGCCGGTGTCGCGCCGCCGCTCGCACGCTAAATCTCAACAAGTTCTGCAGCCGAGACTACGGTGAGTACACCAACAAACATAATGATGCTGCAGTAGCAGGTGATGCTGTATCATGAACATCATACTTTACTATAGCGATAGCTTCAGCTAAAGCAAATTTTCTCACAGAAAAGTCTCACAAGTGAGCTACATGTGAACTGCCAATATTGTATATATCTAATATTGGTGGAATGATAGCTCACAAGCTCACTTTACTTTTTAAGATATTACGCTGAGACTTTTACAGAAAAATCGACTGCTCTGCCAAGCTTCAAGAAATTTCGTTTTCTGTTTTCAAATAAGTACTTTTAATTGGAAAAGTAATTGCTTGTAGGAAATAATTAGAATGTTCGTTAATGTCGCTTGTAAACGGCTAATAAAATGTGTAATTATCAACTTTAAGCAACTTTCCATCACAGCGGGTTAATTAAACTCTCTCTTTCTGTTACTTATTGCGTATCTGGTGCAACATCTATCAACTATGTATAGGAAGGTATTTCTTCCTCTTCTTATAATTTTCATTCTTCTGAAATCATTTCAATATAGCTACCAAAACTTATATCGTCATTAATAATTTAGCGATATATGAAAAATTACATCTGCGTTTGCAAACGCAGACCATGTTAAAAGTTACCTACCAGTGAGTTGGAACAGATTGAATTATTACAATACCGATGTAGAATTAATGGAAACTGAGAGAGGTTTGATGTAAATATGCGATTGAGTTTACGGATAGATGGAAAGAGAGAGGACACAACAAGATAACGGAATTTGTAGGCTTCAAGGTTTTGGGAACTCTTCGTAATGAATCTGTTTCCGTACGCAGTCATAATGGGCAAGGTGGTGGGTCGCGAGGCGAGCGCGGCGGGCGACCAGTGGGTGCGGCTGGCGCTGAGCGTGCAGGCGGTGTACAAGCGCGCGCCGCGCAGTCGTCTGCGCCGCGGCGCCACCGCCCTGCACGTGCGCGCCGCGGACCTCGCCTGCAAGTGCCCTAAGATCAAGATTAACAAGTAAGTTATCATTCTTTTGCCGATCCTAATTTATTTGGGGTCGGTCTTCTAGCACTCTTATAGCCATCCACAATCATTCTCAAAACATTTTTATCATTCCTTCGCATCACAAAGCCATATTATGAGAACAGATTTTCACCTTAACATTTCATTCACCGATCCAACTATTAGTTGATATAAATACTAATTTTTTTGACAAGATTCTTATCTCATTTGCATACCAATCATCCCTTCGTATTCTTCTATTGTAGCATTTCATTCATCCCATTTGATGGCCAACATTCTGTTGAGTAATTAGTAACAGAAAAAAACTTCATTTAGTTTTTAAAGAATACCTTGGCACGTTACTTTTTCTTTTTCCGTCGTTGTTCCAAGTTACTTCTCTTCCATTCTCTATCGTGATGTACTGTCATCCTCAATTACTAAAACTGCAAGACAAAGGAAATACCTATTTTTTTTTCTATCCTTGTCTTAAGTTAGTTCAGGTTCTTGTCTTCCATTCTCCATTGTCAAACATCGCGATATTATCCTCTTCCTTTTAATTCATAAAATACCCTCACACAATTCTTTTATTTTTCCTTTGATCTTCTCTCACCGTTCAAAATAACTAGCTTATGACGTTGTTAGACATATAAAGTAGCCTGTCAGAAGGACGAAACTCTAAACGGGTCAGGCTAAAAGATACAGACGGCAGTCTTGGATCCGTCGGGCATTATGAGTGAGTGGACCTTTACCCGAGGGCTCCAACCACAACCTTTACAATGTTTCACGATTTAACCAGCGCAATATTTTCTTAAATGCTTTTCGATACCTATCGTATTATGCTCAACTAGAAAATCCTAACTGCTCATTAACCTTTTTAATGGCACAGAAAATAACGTTGAACGTAAATGTGATGCGGTTTTCTTGAAGCAAAAACAAATGGCTTTTGCAAATCATTTAAAATTATAAGTTTGTAAATTGCTTTTAGATCCTCTCGTCTAACAATAGAACCAAAACCATTATTTAAAGTATTAGGAGTCAACGAGGCATCACTAAGTTTCTTTAAGTGTATTTGCAACCAAATTACTGTACAAAATAAATCTTAACATTTTTATTTTGGCCAGACATTGTTTGCGCAAATTAACGAAGGAGAAAGGCCATATTCGGTATACATAATTGTCCAAAACATTAGTATTATTTTTTAACTAGTCTGTTTTTCCCTACCAGGTCATACCTAATCCTAGGAGTGGAAAAAGAGGGCGTGTCAGCCGGTTTGCCGGGGCTGACAGTCGGCGAGAGGACACTACTGCTGGAGTGGCGCGACGACTGGCACCGACGCATCCGCCGGCTTCAACGGCGCGCGATCAACTGCCATTAGCGGGACGCCATCTTGGAATAGTGGGGATAAAGCAACCAATGAGAGCGCTCCGTTCTCGTCGTAATCCGTCGTTGCAAACATACGTGAATTGATAAACGTAGTTGTTTTAACTGTTACTGCCATATATGTGCTGTCTATATACATTCATATTACAATCATTTGTCTCAGGAATTAATGTTGAATTATCGTAAGACTGATTGTAATCGCCCTGCAATGCATCTTCGTGTATCCTAATATTGTTCTAGGTGCAGACGTTATGTCCATTCCTCTGCTGTGTCGTGAACTCGTCACACTTCGTATGCTAAATATACCTAGTTGTTACACAGAAGTACTCTACATGATAATAATATTAATTCAGATGTTGTAACAATTTAATGCGTCATAATATTAAAGTCTACAGTTACATAATAATAATGTAAGTTAAAGTTGTGTATTTCTTTGAAACCACACACTATAGATTATAATTGAAACATATCGAAACTAGAGCCTAATTTTCATTAAAATCGTTTTCGTGATTGCAAATAACAGGCCTAAGTTTACCACCTTCTATTTTAATCTGAATTCTTGGTGAATAATATTAAACTAATTATACATATATTCGATAGACACTCGTCATAGTTAACCTTTGGCACTCGATATAGCCTATTTCCTTAACATTAAATGTAAAATAGTCCATTTTATCCAACATTAATTCCTGAGGCACTCGAACGTTTACCTAGTCCGTTTTAGGAATAACGTTAATGATAAATAACTGTAGTTTCACTGTTACGTACGACAAGTTTTTATGCCAAAAATGCAAGGGACATTGATTGGGGCGCGCGAAAATTGGTCCTTTGATTCAAGACCACATCACCAGTTAAATTCCCAACAAAAAGACTAGTGAGAATTTAGTATGCACTATCAAAATTTGAACCAAAGGAACCAAATATCTCGTGTCTCAGTCAAACATTAAAGAAAACTTCGAAATTTTCCCAATCCTAGGATTTCGTTGAGAAAAAAAAATGTACATTATTATTATTTATTTTGAATAGTTTAACTTTATAAGGCAAACATAATTGTATCGTTCCATTTCTTGCATTTTTTGTATAATTGTTATTTTATATTGAAAATGCTAATGTTGATATTGTTTTTATGTGCTGTGGCTGCATGACGTCACGGGGTCTGACAAACTTTGGGAAATATCACGTTATTAAATCTGCCATGACTCTTAAGAGAAAGGTATTACATATTCAGCTCTTTACAATATTGAGCAATAAAAATCATCACAATGTAAAACTGACATGTCATTTCAACATGACATGTCATGTCGTATCAGTTTGACAGACGACGTGAGTTGTGTGCGCGATTGTACACGTTAGATGTAGGATACATTCGAAGATGAATCACCACATAGTCACAATGGTTTAACGTACCTCATTTATATTATAAATCTTATCACTAAGGTTAAGTGTTTAATTTATATCGTTAGCGCTTAGATTTTATACACTTTAAGCTAAAAATATCAATCTCTCTATGTGTTCGTATTTTTCTCTTTTTTTATTTTCTGTAAATTAAATGATTTAAATATTAGATCTTGCCAAAGTAACATTTTTTATTTTGTATAGAGTACTTAGTTTCCTCTGTGTTATGTCTTCGCTGTTGAGGACATAACTTGAACAAATGCGTCGCCTAACTTAGGTATGTACAGTATTACTAGCTTTACTAAGGGAAATAATAATAAGGATCTTTTATTTTTTGAAAAAGTACAATCGCGAACAAAAAGTATTCCAATGAAAACAATTATGACTCGATTTATACTTCAAAGAAATGACATTAAAAATCGTTTAAGCACCTATAGTCACAGGTTTTTTTATACAAAAACCACCTTAACCATAATTTTATGTCTTATACCATTCAGCTCAACAAAAACGATACCAACAATAACACAACAAAAGCCATTCATAACACTAAAAAAAATGAACATTTCAATCGGGTATAAAACTCAAAAAGTATGCGTAATCATTTACAATTGACCTGTCAGAGTTATTTATGCTATCTCCGTGGCTCGGCTAAGTATACAATGGTATAAATCAACTCGAAGGCGGAACGTTTTACAATAATCAATGTACTGGTTGAACCGCTCAGTTCAGGCTAAATTGGCTGAAAAGGGAGTTTTATAAAAGCAATAATACATTTTTAGCGTTGTTGCAATAATTTAGGTGAAAATTCATGTAGAGTTCAGCGGTAAAGTGTGTGCATTTACCCAGCATTTAACTAAATTGTACTTTTTTTAAAACAAAAGAACGTAATCTATGGATAAAATAAATATTTAAAAACGACTTAGAAGTTTCGCTTGAACGTACTACGGATTGTAAAAAGTGTATTTAGTTGTAGATTGAACTATTAACCTGTTTCTAGTTATGCATATCTTTAGATTTCATAATTCGTATATTTTTTATTATATTTTGGCTCCATAGACTTTATACTTTAGCTGCTAATTTAAAAATAAATAAACAAATGTCAATTTAGTAACAATGTTCTTTTTTCAAAGTTTACCTAAATAATTATTGCGCGCCAAAATATAATTTAAAATATTAAATATATAATTATTAATATCTGAACGTAATTGTACCTATAGCATAGTCAGTTTGTATTCTTACTGAATGTAATAATAGATATATGTGAATATTGTTTTATTTTCCAATTAACTTATTCTGAATGCCGCAGTAACGTCCCACTTTACAACAATTGAAAAAAAAATACAAGTATAAAATCTTCATACAATGAAAGACAGATAACTTCCAAAATTAATAAAAGCCGGTATTTCTCAATTTCCTTGAACTGAATACAAAGAGCTATAAAGCCATCATAATGAAATCCTCACCGATCATTCCTTCACTTATAAAAACTCGAAGTACTTACTTAGCATACAGACCATTCTGCTTTTTACACAGAACTTAATAATATGACTGACATCGTATTATAATATTAACTTCTTTTGTGTTTGAAATGCAAACGTAATAACATGTCTGAACGGTTACTTATATTGGTTAATAAATAAATGAATTATTATGTAACGCACAAATAAGGTCTATAAGCTTACCGTCGTTAAATTAAAACTAGATACTAAAACATCAATATGGTTGGCGTCATGTACTGTTAATAATTAGTATAATATTCATTTAGTTATACTTATTTATATTTTAAGGGATGTCAATTGAATTTAAGGAAAGCGCGCAAACGGTTCAGCTCCGACCATAGATTCAAAATGGCAAACTTTCTGTCTATGGTCTGTGAAACGTTTGCCGCGCAATGAATTGTGTTTTCAAGATACCCTGCTCCTGTGATGTAATAAATGTTATTGGTTATATTTATTTAAAAATAAAAGTACATTAATATACGGATCTGTGGTTTTATTAGCTATCATGAAAACTTTCCCGTCTAAGTGCTAATTTCAAAAATGATACTGAATAGCGTTCATGAGCTGTCAGTTTTAAATATTTCACAGAAAATAATGACACTGTCAGCCGTCAAACGTGGTTTACAGGCTGATTGCATTTCGTTTCGTTGGTGAAATTCGCCCGAAGTACTTAGTAGCTGCAAATGCACCCCAATTGCACTGCAACTATGACTGAAATTACCTTGTAAGTATAACACAGTAATTAAAAATGTATATTCAAAATAAAAAAAATATGTTAGCCGAAGCTAGAAAGAATATTCCTTCCTACTTCCCTATTTCCGTGAAACACACATTACCAACTTATATTGTTCCCACTGCTGGGACACAGGCCTCCTCTCGGTGAGAAGGAGTGGTCCGTAATCTACCACGCGGCCCCAGTGCGGGTTGGTAGAAGCCATATGTCTTCGAATGTTTGGTTCTAGGACATGCCGGTTTCCTCACGATATTTCCCTCCACCGTTTTGAGAGCAGTGGTGACGAAATTATTTTACACGAAGTAAAGCGCCTGCCTGGGTTCGAACCCACGACCTACAACTCGTAAGTCCGGGCCGATATCACTAGGCCGCCCCTGCTCTCCGTGAAACATAATCGTTTCAAATAAAGAAAAAAAACAGTAAAAAAATACCGAAACTCACAACATTTAGACAATTTCCATAATAACAACGTAACTAAAACCACCCAGCTATCCTTGTAAACAAGCTCTAAAGCTAACAACTACATAACATGTAACCCCGCGCACGTCGCCATAAATCAGTTATAATGGCAGCTTCACACAATATAGGGCTAAGGGCGCTTTACACTCGCCTGATTTCCCCCGGGACCCCTCGACGACGCTGCTTTGATGGCTCGTCCTAAGATACGGGAAATTTTTCGATATTAACATCTATATTTAATGAGATTACCTTGATTTACAATATCAGGTATGTTGGGCGATGAATTCTGATCTGTTCAAGATTGATCGCTTGTGATTAGTGTCTTTAGGTACGTGAAGCATGGAGATGCTGATTGGTTAAGGCATTTTAATATTCGAAGCAAATTTTTTCGCGAGATGAAATTAGGGTCCATAGATTAGACGTGTTGCTGTGATGGCTCTGTCTGATGCTAAAGATTATTCATAAAATATGGCTTATGGCTAAGTAATAACAGTCGCACGGCTCGATCGATCAGGTTAAGCTACGCTTACCGCGGTTATTCTGTGGATGGACGACCATCTTTACATACCAAAACATCTGCGTGCCTCCGTAACGACGTAAGCCGTTGGTCGGGACTGCTATTTGTGGATCTTTGAAAATTGTTACAGGTCGTCAGAAGCCCGGAAGTTTGACAAACATTTCTTACCACGGGGTATCGTATTACCCAGTAACTGGGTCGTGGAGGTCAGATAGACAATAGCTCCATGTAAAATATTAGTATTTAGCTGCATCCGGTTAGACCGGAAGACGACCCAACATAGTTGAGAAAAGGGTCGGTAGATGAGTTTCTCTTATGGTAAATATTATGTTGGTACTTTCTCAGCAGCAATTCAGAGTCTAGATTTGTGCACGGTTGATGGCAATAGACTCGCCCCTTAGTACATGGGACTTTAACATAACTATAGGTACAAATCTCGTCTAAACCTTGGGGACATCCAGGCGTGATATTTTCAATAAGGTAGGTATATCTTTAGGTTAACTGACGGAAATATGGATAACTGCTTACAAGCGTTTGTTACATAAAAACTTTGTATGAGTGGAAACAATAAAAACGATTTGTTTACAACTTGCTTCAAAGAATACAATATGTGGTGAAACCCACACATAGGTTCGACATGGCGTCTTATAATAAATTAAAATAATGTTCATACAACTGTAAGAACACCATGTTGTTCCTTTTTTAGTAAGTACTTACGAAAGCTACAAAACAAAAATAATATAATGAAACTATTTTGTAGTTTTTCTTTTGGATAAGAATTGTCAAAATGTGACGATGTGACGGTGTGTGATGATGATGTGTGTGTGTGTCTATGTGTGTGACCAAATAACTAATCCTAAAGCTTTTACTCGTACCTACTTATAACTTCTTGAAAACTGTCAACTAAGTTACAAAAGAAAATCAATCAATACACTTAAACTTTCCTCAACTATGTTGGGGTCAGCTTCCAGTCTAACCCGATGCAGCTGAATACCCGTATTTTACATGGTGCGACTGCCTAGCTGACCTCCGCAACATAGTTAATAGGTAATCTGAATTTGCCGCCTCAATTTATGTTTTAATGCAATGTTTGAGATAAAAGAAGAATTTTTTGTTTATCGCGTAAAGTTCTCTATTTCGGATTCCAACAAGTCACCCTGTAGATATAGGTACCTGTTAATTCCTCTTAATCTCCTAAATCAACATAAAGCCGTCATTACTTCTATTGTGCACACAAAATTCAGATCTAACTTACTATTTCAGCTTCCACATTCTCACATTTTATCCGGGCATTCTATTCAGGCTAGAATACAAACTGCACGCTATGGCCCGGTCACATTGTATAGCCCGGCCACATTGTGCCCGCATCTCGATGCAACGCGAACATTTTCCTGAACTAATGCCCGATCACGATGCGCAACTGTGCGATTGTGCGCCGATTGGATAAGGCTGGCTGCGCGCTGACGACTTTACGTCAGAAATTAGCTATTTAGGTAATGTTTCAAAAAGGTAACTAAAGTGGGATATGCTAGCAGCGATCAAAATGTGTTATGCTGAAAATTTAGCACCATAGGTTAAAAGCAATATAATTTAAGTAGGTGAGTAAGTATAATTCAGTTAAATTTTCCGGGAAAGAACCGGAGTTTTCAACATAACTTTCAGAGTAAAAAAGGTGAAGTGGCTGTGGGCCGGCCATGTCTGTCGAAGGACCGATGGCCAGTGGTGCAGACAAATCCTGGACTGAAGACCGCGTATTGGCAAGCATAGTGTGGGAGACCCTCAGATAGATAGACTGACAACTTTAGAAGGGTAGTACAGCCCAGGAGAGGCCTATGTCCTGCTGTGGACTGCAATAGGTTAAGTTGAAACATAATTATAACCTAATCAAAGCACCGGCAACTAAATATGCAAAATGTTCTAGCAATAAGAAGGAAAAGTATGTAACTTCATGCACACAGAGAATATTTCCCAAGGTTCATGGTCAATCAAAAACCATAATTATGTGATTGTACGCCGATTGGATAAGGCTCTCCACACGCTCGCGACTTATTGCAGCGTCAATGGAGAACATTTCGCTGAGCTAACGCTGAATCAAGATATATAATTGCGTGATTGTGCGCCTGTTAGATAAGGCTCGGTACAGACTGGCGACTCTGCGTACAACATTATATGATTTGCTGGACTGGCACATGATGACGACCCATATTCAACAACAGCAACAACAACAACAAGCCTGCTGACAACAGCAGGCTTGTCAATAATTCTAAGTTCATGAGTATCAAAAGACAGGCTTCTTGAGTACTTAAGCTAAAATAAATTATCGAATGGTCACTTACTATTATCACGATTCATAAAAGTATAGGTATTGATCGCTGTGAGCTATGATCAACCACCATAATTTACATTAAAAGACCACCACCTTACCTATTCGACGGAACAAATGCATGTAGTTTATTGAAACCAATACTAAGGTAACCTGTTTTGTTGTAATTCCTGACAAAAATAGTTCACAAATCCTGATCAGTCGCAAGTCCGCAGCCAGCCTTACAAAAGCACGAGCTCTTATCCAACAATAGTCGGTAATAACTTTCTTTGTGTTGAAATATAAACTGTGTACGCACATTTTAATCACGCATTGTTGTTCCCGAGGTTAGAGCAAACATACGGATAGATTCGGATGCCGTTACGACGTAGGCGAAATTTTCCGGGTCCATTGTTCAATCGAGACGAATGTCGAAAGAATCGTAAATCGTTCGAGAGCACTTTCGTTAATATATCGTGTGTGTTGTTGGTATTGTAAAGTATTATTTATATTTTACTGTTCTGGGATATTGCCCGTTGATTTACTTACGTGGAAAAACCAAGAGTTTTTAACACGCTTTTTTTCACGCATCTGTGTATGTAATGGAATCTTGGAAGACGAATTTCACCCACTTCAAGACAATAGATTAATTTGAAATTTTGCACACTTATCAGAGACCGATGACACTACAATAATTTCACAATTTGGTGCCATTAACTTGGGCAAAAAAAACATAGCTAAAAAAAAAAACTAAAATAACACGCTAACACTACAAACCAACGCACCACCTGTTATTGGTTTGCTCACTTCCGTTCTGGAAATTTCGACCTGAAAAATGAACGTCGCGGTCGTCCGAAGACTTTGGTCGACAATGACGAATTAATGGCGATTGTGGAAGCTGATGATACACAATCTACGGCTGAATTAGCAGCAGCTTTCGACGTTAGCGTCAAAACAATATTGGTCCATTTGCGTCAAATTGGCAAGGTAAAAAAGCTTGACAAATGGGTCCACGAACTCAATGATCGCCAGCGCGAAGTACGCGTCGTGACGTGCCTTGCACTGCTCAACAGACACACAAATGAAGGAATTTTGAACCGCATTGTTACCTGCGATGAAAAATGGATTCTGTTTAATAACCGCAAGCGCTCAGCAAGTTGGTTGGATCCTGGTTTAGCACCTAAACAATGCCCTAAACGAAAACTTACCCCTAGAAAAGTGATGGTCACTGTTTGGTGGTCTAGCGCCGGTGTGATTCATCACAGCTTCTTACCAAACGGGGTGAGCATTACTGCAGATGTGTACTGTGAAGAACTGAACTCAATGATGGAGAAGCTGGCACATCTCCAACCTGCATTGGTCAATCGCTCGTCTCCGCTGCTCCTGCACGACAACGCGCGACTTCATACTGCACAGCAGACGGTCTCCAAGTTGCAAGAACTGGGGTTGGAAGCTCTCCGTCATCCGCCCTACTCACCAGACCTTGCGCCTACAGACTACTACTTTTTCCAGAATTTGGATCACTTCTAGGCGGGAAAAAAATTCAATACCTGAGAGGCAGTACAAAATGCCTTTGAAGAATTTGTTGCCTCCCGTCCATCTGATTTTTTTAAGAAGGGCGTCAATAAACTGCCACTGCGTTGGCAAAGATGCATTGATTGCATAGGTGATTATTTCGATTAATACAAATAAAAAATACATGAAAAAAAATCGTTTAATTTTTTTCATACAAAACGGCATTTTCATAGGTAAAGACCCTATTATATGGCAGCTGTACTAGTAGTAAATGATTGGTCTAATTTACAATCACATACTTTTGAATCACTTCGACGCCACACCACACAGTTCTGACGCGAACTCCGTTCATTAGTATTGAATTTCTGATTTTGATCATCTACTTTTGCTGTTGACTGTACAGTTCGTAAGTCGGGGCTGATGTCACTTGGCCACTACATAGTAAGTTACTCAATTAGAGTGTAGGTCTCAGAGTATTGCTGGTATGATACCTACGGTCTGGGCTTCAATATCTTCTTCCTTTTAATACTTTTAAATAATCCAATTAAAACCAACAAAGAGCACAAACTTCTCGCCTAACAATATTTATAAAACAGAGCAAACGAAGAAAGGTTTGCTAAGAAACCAAAGCATGTTGAACTTTCCTTTGACGACAAAACAGAAAACACAATAAATAATAAGGCCTTTGAATATGGACATTGTTACATTAAAAGTCGAGTGAATAAACTTAGACTTTGCCTTGTCATCGCAAACAGATAAATCTAGTATTAGAAACGAAGATAAGGGTGACCAGAACTTCGGTGACAACAAGGATACATATAGAGAATTTACTATGGAATTCTAACAAAACATATGCAGAAACATCCTAGTAGTTTTAACTAAGGTGATGAGAAAAACATTAAAAATACATAAAACTGGAAATAGTAAGTGGAATTTCAAGAAAAGCACGTTCCATTTCTTGTTGATTAAAGTTACAAATGGATATGAGAACGTTTTATTTATAACTACGAAAGAAGAACGTATGACTGAGATTTTAAGTATCCTGTGATAATCCAGGTTATAAACTAACTTTATGCCAAGTTTCATCCAAATCTGTTCAACCGATAGTAACAAACATCTCAACATACAAACTGTCACATTTATAATATAAGTAGGAAAGTAGGATTTTTTGTATGTTTTGTAAAATTTTGTTTAGACTTTTGCATGGCTCTGCTGCAAAGTTTTTTTTTTTGCACTAGTAATCCGATAACACTTGCACATTTCACACCAATTAAAAAAGGGTTTCCTAAGAATGGCCTAACAAGCGTGTTAATCGACTGCCAGTCACCATTACTTAATACACTTAACCCTATTTTTCCGTCTCCGAACAAAACACGCCAACCTCATAGGCGTACTTTACGAGTAGCGAACGTGCCCAAACACGGTTGCTGGTGGCAAAACAGCGTGACTGGGCAAACCTGGCCCGGCCGCCTTTGTGGTCGCCCCAGCGAACCGTGAGCCACAATATTTGTCCAACTGAGTGTACTAGGCACGTATATTATAAGTATAATCCTGTGGGAAACTGGTTTGCTTGTGAATGATACCACTGAAGCTGCTTAGAGAAATGAACTGGCTGATTTGAAGGAAACATTCATAATTTTTTTGCTTGTTTTAGTAAGGGTCCGAGAATAGCTCCTTGCGGAAATACTAAAAATAGAGTTGGTATAAATGTGTATTGTTAACAGTAACTGGCATAAATATTAGTAAAGATAACTTACCTATATGACCATCCAAAACTAACTTTTAATTATCCTTAATTAAGTATAATCGGCTTATAATATTTCCACTGCTGGGACAGAAGCCTACTTTCTTCGAGAGGGAATGGCTATAATCTACCACGCGGGCCTAGTGTGGATCACATGTTTTCCAATTCTTAGCTCTAGGACATGCTGGTTTCCTCACGGCGTTTTCCTCGGGTTCAAAACCAACAACTCGGTAAATCGGGGCCAATACCACTGGCCACCATAGTAGTCTATTGGCTAAACAAACAGTTACACAAATATCTTAACAGACAGGTAGTGACAAGAAAAGTAACTTATCGAAAACTGCAGGGCACTCTGGTTCATTTGTCATGCAGACTTAAAATCTCTACAAAATCGTGCTCTTTGTATTTTTTACACTCCTTCGAAACGTTTCCCACGGTCAATTTGACTTGCCTGTTTTGTGATTCTGTGTTGAACTTTATTTTATAAGTATCTCATTACCTAGTCTTTATCTATTGCCTCAAACTTGCCTAACGTTGTAAAAGGCCACACCGTTTATGCTCATTGCAATCAGATGCCTATCAGACATCAATCAAAGTCGTAATCTATAGGGTATAGACGTGATCTAAGTTAATGAGAAGGTAATATAAAGTTATAGAGCCTAGTAATAATGGAATTATAGTATCTAGTTACGAGTAAGCTAGGCTATTCTATTGAGATTTTGTCAGTATTAGTAACCTACATTTCTGGCGAAAAGAAGGTTTTTTTTCGGAATGACCTCTCGCAGGTCAACCTATGTGATTATCGGCTACATAACCGGCTAGGGCTTGAAAACTAAAGCGACTACTCGCTAAGGGCACCTTCTGTGAGTTAGGGCCTCGGTGATGGAGGGCAGCAAAGGACGGGCTGGATCCGAATGAATATTATTCAGGGACGAATTTAAAGCTACAGGTTCAGCGGCGCGGGCTGGCTCGAGCAACGGTCGGGGCGGACATGGATTGGGACGTCACGACGGCACTCAGTGGCGGTCTGTCATGGTGTGTCTTAAATGTGCTAGGGAGTCTGCTACTCACCTATCAACCCTCCTAGGGTTGTAGCGTCAATGGGAATGATACCAAAAGTAGGTGCTGTATCATGCTTTAAAATATGAACGTGCTCGTAACTGCACGCGTAGCATGACCACCATAGAAATGGTTTTGTCGACGGACGAATAGACAAAGTAACGTTTCGGGTACACAGTACGACGGCAGCAAAGTAGAAAGAGTCAACTACACAACTTAACGTAAGATATTTTTTTTGTTTTGCCTTGTGTCGCAGGTTCGCTAGGTTCAGCTGCACTTCGCAAGGTCAGCCTTTGGATGGGTGACCATGTAGTTTTTGTTTTACAGTGTGTCGCAGGTTCGCGAGGTTAAGCTACAAGTTTCTCAAGGTCAGCCTTTGGATGGGTGACCATTTAGTTTTGTTGACACCGAGCGTATACCGATAGTTCACGCAGTCGAAAGTTATGAGGTACCAAACATTAAAAAAAAATACAGTAGAATTGAGAACCTCCTCCTTTTTTTGAAGTCGGTTAAAAATAATTCTGAGTCTAATCATGTCGAAGAGTAAATTTTATAAAAAGTGCAGTGGACTCTGTCTACTTTGCTGCCGTCGTACTGTGTACCCGAAATGTTACTTTGTCTATTCGTCCGTCGATAAAACCCCTTTCTACGGTGGTCATGCTACGCGTGCTGATCCTTAAATTTCACGGGCGCACGTACGGTCACCAAAGGATATAAGTAATCAGAGTCGTCGGATATAATTGGAGTTTATTAAGAAACCAATGTATGTTTTTGCATGAAATTTAATGAATAGAAAACAAACAGTTCATTGAGAGCAGTGGTGTTGTAACGGCCCCGACTTAGGAGTTGTAGGTCATAGGTGCGAACCCGGACAGGTTACTTTGTGTAAATTATTTCATCACCATTGCTCTCAAAACGGTGCAAGAAAATATCGTGAGGAAACAGGTCCTAGAACCAAAAATTCAAAAACTCCGTTGTGGATAATGGACCACTCCCTCTCTCAAAGAGGCCCGTGCCAGCAGTAGGATCATTATTGCCTGATTACGATGCGTGTTTGTGTATTGCCTGTTTTATATGTAATGTCAACGTAGAAAATCCTTAAATTTCACCAGCATACGTAGTCTTCAAATTTTCGTTTGTATCTATACTAATATTATAAGAGTGAAGAGTTTGTTTGTTTAATTGTTTGTTTGTTTGATTGAACGCGCTAATCTCCGAAACTACTGATCGGAATTGAAAAATTCTTTTTGTGTTGGGTAGTCCATTTATTGAGAAAGGCTATAGGTATAACATCATGCTACGGTCAAAAGAAGCGGAGCAGCAAACGAAAAATGGGCGAAAACTGCCAGGCAATTCGATGCGACGGAAAGGGGAGCGAAAATATGACGCGGGTGAAGTCGCGGGCATAAGCTAGTCTTAAATAATTATGGTTGTAAGTATTACCGTGAGCTTCCGTTAATTTCATTATTGTTTCTTCATCTTCTTTTTTAAAAACATCCACAAATACCTCGTCAATATCACACATCTCAGCACTTAACATAACTAGGTGTAATCCAGGTGGCCGCACAAGCGCGACATTCCCGACGGTACATTAAAATTAATTTACTGCCACAATTTCGCAACTTCCTGAGCGATAAGCTCATTGTTAGCTCCGCCATTGTGTACGATCGTTATGTGGAAATTATAACCAAGGAACACCTGTTCCCTTGTTTGTCATTTATTATTAATAACATTAATTAAGTTGTTGTGAAATTTGAAGATTAGTGATTGTAGCTGTATTTTGCATATTGTTGTTCTTCTTTCTTAACTACTAGTTTTTGCCCGCGACTTCCTCCGCGTCAAATTTTTGCTCCCCTGACCCTTGCCGTCGCATCGAATTGCCTGCCATTTTTCATTGCTGCTATGCTCCTTTTGATTGTAGCGTGATGTTATATAATTTCCTCAATAAATAGGCTACCCAACACAAAAAGATTTTTTTCAATTCGGACCAGTAATTCCTGAGATTACCGCGTTCAACCAAACAAACAAACAAACTCTTCAGCTTTATAATATCAAGTATAAATAAACCGTGTGCCTGAAAAAACCCATCGGCAAGAACTTATATACCCTTTAGGAAATGAACTTAAAAAACAATTAGTGCTCACACTTACATGGAACTCTTGTGGACATGGATCATTCATTTTGAGCTAAAAGTAAAAATATATCCTTTTAATCCGTTATTTTATCACTTTTCAATACGGTACGAAATCTGTAGGGTCATTCCCGGCACTTACACATTGAACGTAAAAATGTATGGACGGTTAATGATGTCAATAATGCGTGAGCTCGACAATTGGATGTGCGAATAACACTCGTGCGACAAAACTGTACTGCGACTCACCATAGTTCGAATGCACGCTTGTGCGACATACTGAATCTAGTCGTTTCTAGCACTCGCCAGCCGCTGCCGCGGCACCGCTCGCTTCGCTCGCTTGGCTCGTGCGTAGGAGGTCACAGTTTTAAACTAACCTAACCTAGTGTATTATGTGAGCTCGAGTGTGTCGCACAAGCGTGCATTCGAACTATGATGAGTCGCAGTACAGTTTTGTCGCACAAGTGTTATTCGCACATTCATTTGTCGAGGTCACGTAATGTACCATTGTATATCAGTAAGTTTATTAAATTAAGATTAATAAGTGGATGATTGTTGCGAATGGTGCTGGACGTAAAGGATACCATCATCCCATTTCTTCCCGAAAGTGTCATAAAAAGCGACTAAGGGATAAGTCCCTGCCATTCTGCCCATCCTTTAGTAAGCTACAGAATGAGCAGCAGCATTTTAGCTATCTCTTTGTTAAAGCCTTGTCTATTTACAGTTCCATCTATTCAATTACTGAAACTAATTTCTTCATTTGTTTAGACATTTAATTTAACAGGATTATGCTCAGTACATAAGGAATATGGGTAGTTATCGTGAAATAACAGATAAGTTTAAACCCGGAAGACTCACACTGTTAGCCAAAGCAGTGTTCCTAAATTGGTTTTACCAGAATAGATCGTAAAACCTTAGCTATGTAAGTGAGGTAATTTAATAAGTAAACTGTGGGGAAATTCGTCAAACTCCCTCTTACAGATAAACCTGTCGTATCTTATTATGTTTTACGATTGTCCTCACAAAAACATTACATGAAAAGGGTATTTTAGTCTCTTTACACGGAACGACACGACTGGTAAACGATTTGTTTTAAAACTAGCTGCTATATGTGTGGTATCGGAAATTACGACCCTCGGAAAGTGCTCCCGGCAAAATCGATGCGACCGTTTCGGTGATTAGGAACAAACAGACAGATAGACAGACAAAATTAATTTAAAAATGTTTTTATAAGTACCCATACCCATATACTTTCATATGCATTTAAACAAAAGCTGTTAGTTTGATAATACAGACAGACACATCAATGTTATTAACCGACGAAAACAACGGAGGTTCTCAAGTCGACTCGTATATTTTTTTTTTGTATGACCACGCATAACTTTTTTATCTGTCTAAATCTGCAAATAGCAGACAAAGTATCCTAGTATACTTCATATGACGGATGTATCATATGATGCTTTTTCAAAGGAAGATTGCATGCTCAGTCTACCATCTATCTTCGACTTGACGCAGTTATACTGAACAAAAACGTAGATAGACCGATAGGAAATGGACGGTTAAGTTTGATGATTGCCGAATTTTCGACAAACCGCATGTTAAACCGGTTTGCCGGAGACGGTTTGACATAATCGCCACGCTTGGCAGTCGGGTTGGCGATAATACGTATGGTGATAGTCGTCGCTTACGAAACCACAGAAGAAATGGGATGGTGCTATTGTTTAAGGCACATCTTCATCATCAGCCTCCAGCAATCCACTACTAGGTCTGTTAAGGGGTCTGTTAATTCCATTCACGAGAATCCACTATCAGCTAACCAAAGATCGTAACGATTCCTCCGTCGCATCTAAATGTCCCACAAAGGGGCAACTAACCCGACTCCCTGAAGATTCAATTTACAAGGGCGAGATTCGCGCAGAATAAAAAATAAAATATTATCCCTACTTTCTAAGTCAACCGTGATCCGAACGGGAAAAGCAACGGGAACATTTACATGAGGATTTGAGGTGTCTTTGACAAATGTACTGGTTGGGTAAAGGTTGCTCTCTTATAAATGTCCAATTATCATGTCCCAAGTGGACTTTGACTTTGAGGTAGGAATGTCTTCAAAGGAACTATTGATTTGTTCTGCGATTGCTGAAGTAAGTAAGGACAGGTTACAAGCTTTGACTAAGTTGTCCACTTAGCCAAAGCTCCTTGATTGTTTAATCAATCAGTACAAACTATTTAACCATTCTATTTATATTTTATTTTTCTGTGTTACTTAAACAGTACACTTCATATGTTTTGATGCTTAGAATATCCGATAAGTAAAGTTTACCAATACCTTGATCTCATTTGAGAACTGAGAATTATTTATGTATTTTTTTAACTTTTAAGATTTTCTTTCTTAACTTCTAATTTTCCTCATTGTTATTTTAGCTTAAGATACTAGGTACGTATGCTTTGTGGCTAGCAGAATAGAATAAACCACTTGTTGGTACTTACAGCTTTTTTTGTTCTTTTCCCATTGATATAATAATAATAAATATGATGGCCGATGGAGCAGACGAGTTCTGGAGTGGAGACCGCGTATTGACGACGATGGATCGACGACCTTAAGAAACTAGCTGGAACAGACTGGATGCGGAAGGCGGAGGACTGGGTGTTATGACACAGCGTGGAGAGACATATGTCCAGCAGTAGACTGCTATGATTGAGTTGATTGATTGATAAAAAATAAAAATGGATGACTATCCACAAAGGCTTCTAATGTTCTTATAACAAATAAATACGACTACAAGCCCGTCAACCAGTTATCATGCAAAATTTTCAATTAGCCAGTTGTCGTAGCAGTCGAATTAAATAAATAGACGTTCGCAAACTACTACACAACGTAAATCAAAGTGTAACTTCTCTCCCAGACCACTTAATTCCAGTGAAACCAACAACATATTCTAATAACCCATGTTGTCACCCCTTGAGTTACATCCACACTAACAATTACATCGTCACGTCAATTGTAATTCATCCCCTACGGCGCGCTAATTAAGTAAATATGGCGACACACGTGACGGAGCTGTCATACGAGAGTTAGGAAACAAGGATGACGAAGACAATGAAACTGATAGGAATATTCTCGAGATGGAGTCTTGGATGCTACGTTAATCTTTAACTCTTCAGTGATCTTGGCTGTTCAAGAACAGGTTCACAAAACTGGTGATGATATACGGTATAGCGCTACAAAGTATTTTGGCGCGTGGTCAGAATCGAAACTAACGCCCGCCGCCATCTTGGTTTTTCCAATACATTTTACAAAAAAAAACAGCTCCCCGCTGTCAATGTGTCATCAAAAGATCCTTGTAGCAGTCTAGGTCAACAAACAAAACCAACATGATGAAAGCGTGAACAACATCAAAAGCCATCAATATTCCGATATGACTCACATCACGTTCAGCAGAGAAGAGTACCGCAAGGACTCATGCCCTGTCTGGTAGCGGTAAGTTTTTAAGCGCCGCTGAGTGTGGAAAATAATAAAAATTCATGAAAACACGTTATTTTTCATCATGCTACAAATATGAGTAAGCTTTCGCTAACAGATAACGTGTGTGATGATACAAAGAAGAAGAAAACATACTATGACTAGAAGATAGTGACGATGACAATATGCCCATTCTGGCCATATTGAAGCTACACACAGCTTATTGCTGCCTCATCTCCGTTTCTTCGATCCTGGTGATGATTGAATTACTCAAAGCTGAGCAGTGTGCCTGTGTACACAGGATTACGCGTCAGGTATCAATTTCATTATGTTGCACCCTCAGCTTAGGTACTCCACGTACCGTGTGTTTGACGATCACTTGTGGAATGGTTAATTTTTAGAAAGGGGTTTGTTTTGTTGATTTTTGGTTGGAAATGTTTGAGTGAGCCTCTAAGTTCCTGCCAGGGTCGCGAGATTGTTCGAAAGAGACACCGTGTTCCTGGCACATGGGCAACTGAAGGAACACGGTTGGGTGTAGTCAGTAAAAGTCTGACACGACCTCCCGCTCCGACCAAGAGCGGGAGACGTCATTTGATGTTTACCCATCCAAAAAAAGCCTCTAAGTTAAATATATTAAATTCTTCTGAACCATTTAATATTGCAGCTACATATCTTAGTCACTCATTGAGGTGTTTATTGTAAGATTTCAATTCAACAAGCATAGACTTCAAAGGGAAAGGGAGGTTTTTTCCCCTGCAATGGGACAGTACAGTCTAGTTAGATTAGATTACTCTTCATAGAATAATTTTCACTCTATGGAAATGGCTATCTAGATGTAGATAAAAATATTGTATCAGTTATCTCTTGCTACCCTTATCTAGATCATTTGCTGATATTTTTATGAACGATATTGTAAGTTACTGTATTTTGCGATACATTTACTCTATTCTTCACTGATCAATAGTAAGTAATTACCGTGACTGTATTAAGGGGTCCAGGGAGTAGAAAAGTGCTAAAAAAGCGACAAAAATACAGACGTAGCGGGTCCAGGGATACGGGGGAGAGGGGGTGCGTCTTAATACGTCATTAGCGAACGATTGCTGAGTGTTTTTACACTGTTCAGATTCAGGGCTGGCACTTGACTCGAAGGAACAGACGATTGAATATTCGCCACAGCTTTAGATATTTTCCTTCAGTTTCTTTTAAAAATAGAATAAGGTTTATTGTCTCCAGTATAACAACTAGTAGTAGTAGGTACATACAAAAACCTAAAATACTGGATGCAAAAAGTTTCAACTCTGCCCAACCCTTCGCGGAGTACTTGTGTAATGATATGTTTGTTATTTCCCTCAATATTGAAAGTATAAATTGAAACATTTTTAGAAAGTTTCTAGTTTCCTCAAAAGCCAGGCTTAATATAACTGAATCAATATTCAATAAACAATATTTTCCTCCGTGTTCTGTTCATCATAGTTCAATGTAATCCATAACAGCTTCTCCCATTTTTTTTGTCAACTTTCCTCGTACGAAACTATTTCGTAATTTTCCGTCAATATTTTCACAACATTCCCGAACTACAGAGGCATAATATTATCTCATATTTTCATCAATTTTCCTCTATGAAAGCTTCCGTGTTTCCTGTTTGGTCGTGACTCTACACATTCTTGACACACGCATGTCATCTGTGTTCTCAACTTACCTACAGAATTGGTGCACCTACTCTTGGTTTATATGGAGTACCTTCTCTGTGGGTATACTGAATTATTGTAGGTCTTTAAAATTGTCAAGGATTTGAGAGTGTCCCCCGTGACGACTATGATGTTAAGTTTTGTTTAAGGGCAGCCAGCAGGGCTAGTAGTAATTAGGTATATGTAAATAGTGTTACCATCACTCAGCAATCGCTATGGCACATACAAATATAGATACACGAAGCCGAGCCACAATGCCGGCTTTCAGTGTCAACGAATCCTAAACACCTATGGAATTAAGTTCGCCTCTATACATTTGTCTACTTATAGTAGGTATGATTATTTATTGATGCAATTTTAAAATGGAGTACCTAGTGGTGGCCCAAGCTGACGGCCGTGTCCTACGAGTTCTCGGTCGTAGTTACGTACCCAGACAGGCGCTAAGCTCTCAAAACAGTGAAGGAAAACATCATAAAAAAACCGGTAGGTATGTCCTAGAACCAAAACATCGAAGACATGTGATACCTACCTGCCTGCCAAGCGTGATGTGGCCCCAAATTGACTTTCAGCTGAAATGGCGATGATAAACCTTTTATGTATGGGCCTGTTTCTAATACCTAGTCCGATTTACACGTCTAAACTCAAATTAATACTAGTAATTACGGCTCTAAACATAGGCGTGAACCCTACCGCGCCGTGGGACGATATCGCTTCGCTAATTCTATCCGTGATTTATATGTTCACGCGGAGGCGGGCCAGCGGATACCGGATTACTCGGCGGATTACCCCGGGTTCGACGCCCGGGTAGATAATGGTAGATTTAGACCGCCTATCCCCGGAAAGAAATCGTAATGGATTGGACTGTGATTGCTTCTTTGTAAATGTAAATGTTGCTCTTTCTGTTCGATCTCGAGTGATTTGTTTGTTGGCCTGTCTGGGGTTAAGTGTTTGCGACTGTGTGCTGTTGACTCAGAACTTTGTTTTTCAAGAAAGGATTGGCTACCAGTTCAATCGTTTAAAACATATTATTTTTATAGTTGATAAACGACTTTACAAACTGTCTACGAACTTAAATGATTCATTTTTGAAAAATAAGAAATTCAACGATATTTAATAAATATTAGCTTTCTGCACTCTTTTTCTTAAAAAATTTAACTGTGCCAAATTTCACAGGTCCGCGTAATTTTCGTAAAACAAAGTTACAAGTACAAAGTTTTTGCTTAGCTAAATAATACATTTAAGTATTTAGATTACATCTGTCATTCTTTAACCGTGTTATGATTGTATTACCTATGTGACGAATTTCATTTTTATAATCAACTAATTTTGCTGACTGTACCTACCACACTAGCAGACTCAAATTATTTAGTGGGACCCATGGGAACTAAAAATTAAATAATAAATTATTTCCGTTCGTCCAACTAACAATATCAGTTGGAGAGTTTAGCCAGAGTTTATCCAGTAGTCCACCAGTGGGACGACGGCAGTGGGACGAGAGAGATTACACAACTGGCTGGAGCAGATGAGACCACGAATCTGAAAAAAACAAAAAAAAATTGATTGACGTGTAAAAGTGTTTGTACAAACCTACTTGCAAAATAAAGTCATTTATCATTTATCATTTATCATTAACAATAATGCCCTTTAGATGGATGGTTCGATGATAGGTAGAACCATTGCTTCTATTTAAGATTATCAAAAAAAACTAGATAAGCAACACTCGGGAGTCGGGAATAACCGATAGCTAATGTTGAGAAGTATACTGAAATAGGTTGAGTTGTTTATTCATCACATATTTATTGCAGAAAAACTCCCTCGTTGATCTAGTTGTGGCAAGCGCTACGCTGAGCATGAGTCCTAAGTTCAATTCCCGGGTCGGGCGAAGGGTTCTGACTTCCGTCTGATATCTCTCAGTAACAGCCCGGCGAAATGTCGGGTCTACTATAAGTACCTACACCTAGAGGTGTACCTAGTATGACCTAGGACTGTGGCCAGTATTATAACTAAACAAACAGAACTTTAAACGATTGAACTTAACAGTCATTTTATGTGACTTGACTACCTACATAGCTACAAGAACTACCGGGGTATCCGTCAACAACGAGAAAACCCCAACGTCTTTTGGTCCTTCGAGCCGGATTAGGTAAACCTAATCCTTTGGGGAATGGCGTGATGTGATGTACAATACATACAGGGTTCCGGACACCTTGTACCTATTGCAGGAAAAGTTAACCAAAAATATTACTCAGCAAAATGGCAGCATGCAAGCGCTTTTTCCAAAACTGCATGCAATAATTTTAGTTGTGGTTTTATTGGAAAGCGGGTAGTCAGCAGTGTTGTAGCCATAAATATAAAGTGCCACGCTTCATGGCACTGAGCTATCAATGGGCACAGGTGATGGATCGGGTAGGGCCCTGACTGCGTGAAAACGAGTTTAAATTGAAAAAAACCGGCCAAGTGCGAGTCGGCCTCGCGCACCGAGGGTTCCGTACAAGCCTGTAGGTATTTTCGGTTTAAAAATATATATATTTTTTAATTTTTATATTTCAGTTGATTGAATGTAAGGTAAATTGCGGTTTGCGATTTATGACATTTTAAAAAAAAACTACTCACTCGATCTCGTTCAAATCAATTTTCGTTGGTAGTTTACATGGTAATGTATATCATATATTTTTTTTAGTTTTGTCATTCTCTTATTTTAGAAGTTACGGGGGGGGGGGGGGGACACACATTTTACCACTTTGGAAGTGTCTCTCGCGCAAACTATTCAGTTTAGAAAAAAATGATAATAGAAACCTCATTACCATTTTTGAAGACCTATTCATAGATACCCCACACGTATGGGTTTGATGAAAAAAAACATTTTTGAGTTTCAGTTCTATGTATGGGGAACCCCAAAATTTATTGTTTTTTTTCTATTTTAGTGTGAAAATCTTAATGCGGTTCACAGAATACACCTACTTACCAAGTTTCAACAGCATAGCTCTTATAGTTTCGGAATAAAATGGCTGTGACATACGGACGGACAGACAGACAGACAGACAGACATGACGAATCTATAAGGGTTCCGTTTTTTGCCATTTGGCAACGGAACCCTAAAAAGTCATTGTTTTTTTTATTCGAATTCGTTGAGTTTTTAAACTTACATAACCTTACAAATTACATATCTTATATCTTTAAACGAGCAATTTTTGTATATATTTATTTTTTGTGTATATATATATACAAAAAAAAAATATATATATATAATCTGAATCTCGGAAACGGCTCCAACGATTTTCATGAAATTTAGTATACAGGGGGTTTCGGGGGCGATAAATCGATCTAGCTAGATTTCTTTTTTATAAAATGTCGTTTTATTCGTGTTTTCAATGGTCAACTTTATCGATAATCAACTTGAACATAAACTTATTATATTAAACACAATTTACCAAAAAATACAGAACAAAGCTCGGACATCCAGATATTTTTCAATTAAATAGGCTGCTATTATAATTGTTATGGTAACCTAATTAATACCTACATTGCTCAAAAGAGTTTTATGAGAAAATTCTAGAAATCTAGACCAACAGCCGCCTTTTATGTATAAACTAGATTCTGCCCGCGACTTCGTCCGCGTCAAATTTTTGTCCCCTGACCCTTCCCGTCGCATCGATTTGCCTGCTAGTTTTCGTCCATTTTTCGTTGCTGCTCGCTCCTTTTGAGTTATAGTGAGTCAACCTTAAAAGATAGACATATACTCTCGCGGACTTTTTTTTAGAACTTTTTAAAAGGAACAATTCCGTCATACATGATTTTTGCGCTACTTTAACCGTTTACGCAGTGCACGCAACGGAAACTCACAAAAGGAATAAATTTTCCCCGTTTTTGCAACATTTTTCATTACTGCTCCGCTCCTTTTAGTTGTAGCGTGATGTTATATAGCCTATAGCCTCCCTCGATAAATAGGCTACCCAACACAAAAATATTTTTTCAATTCGGACCAGTAGTTCCTGAGATTAGCGCGTTCAATCAAACAAACAAACAAACTCTTCAGCTTTATAATATTATTATTATTATTAGTATAGATTTGTTAACTATTTATATTTGTTCTCTGAAATAGTCATGCAGAAAAAGAATAACATAACATCACACTTTGTTTTCCCGAATCTAGGCTCCGGTCTGCTACTGACACATTCCAGATTGAAAAACCCAATAACACTTTGCCCGATATGGGAATCGAACCCAGGACCGCATGCCCCGCTGCAGCGCTTGCGATCACTAGGGTCACTGCCACGAGGCAGTTAGTGTAGAAGAAGCCTTCATATCATAATATTTCTGTCCGCGACTTCGTCCGCGTGAAATTTTTGCTCCCCTGACCCTTCCCGTCGCATCGAATTGCCTGCCAGTTTTCGTCCATTTTTCGTTGCTGCTCCGCTCCTTTTGATTGTAACATGATGTTATATAGCCTATAGTCTTCCTCAAAAACGAGACTACCCAACAAAAAAAAATACCGCTTTCAACCAGACAAACTCTTCAGCTTTATAATATTAGTATAGTAGTGAAATATAGGTACATACATACACCTACATTGCCATATTAATATTTATAACGTAAGTATAATTAAATAAATAAATGTGAGTTATCCTTATCAGTAAAGTTATTTCATGAATTTTATTCCAGGGTATCTACATACGTAGAAATGGTCTCAAACCGAACAGATTGATCAGCAATACCATAGATTAAAAACATAAGAATGACCAGTAGCTCTGTATCATCGAGCTCTGTTTTTACAATTCTCCACAAATTGTGAGTGTTTCTTTCAACATTGCTCTAATAGCGACTATAATGTAAAGTGCTATTATTTGCGGCGATACATCACTGCCTACCCAGTGACGTCAACGCGTGATGTACGACTATCATTAGAGTGGTCTGAAATGTCAATATTTATTTAGCTCCTTTTTTCTCTATGGAAAGATGAACAATGGAGATGGAAAGATGTTCCCACTACATGTGAGACACGACGAGCCACCTTTCTGTACCCTGGTGTGGGCCAAAATCTACCACGTGGGTCAGTGCGGGTTGGTAGTTGTTTTATGCCTTCGAACTTTTGGTTCTCAGACATCAGCATGTTTCATCACGATGTTTTCCTTCACCGTTTTATGAGCAGTGGTGATGAATAATAATTACACAAAGTAAAGCGTCAGTCAGGGTTTGAGCCCACGACATGCTACTCATAAGTCGTGGCTTTTACCAGTGGACCAACACTGCTCCCAGATATAGCTAGAAGGAGAAAATCTGTATTATACGAGTATCTATACTAATATTATAAAGCTGAAGAGTTTGTTTGTTTGCTTGAAGGCGCTAATCTCAGGAAGCACTGGTTCGAATTGAAAAAATATTTTTGTGTTGGGTAGCTCATTTGTTAACACCACGCTATCACCAATAGGAACGGAGCAGCAATGATAAATGTTGCAAAAACGAAGACCACGCACGGGAAAACTATTCGATGCGACAGGATGGGTTGGGAGAGCAATAAATATGTATAACGCAGACGAAGTCGCGGGCAAAAGCTAGTACTAGATATAAGTAGTGGTCACTATGTCTTTGCTCATCCTGTCTCACAAAATCATAGAAAAGATCAGAACTTGCTGATTTGAAAGTCAAAAAATCTTCCTTTTTCCCAGGACAGTCAAAATAAAAATTCACTCAAGGAACCTGTGATAAAAAATGTCCCTGACATACTAAATGTATCGTCATATAAAAGAGCCCTTCATTCTGTCATGGGTACATGTTGTAAACTTGACCCAGCAGAGAGTACCTACAAAGCCCATATTTAATTGTATAATCACGTCCCAACTGTCGCATTAGCTGCGCGGGCGCTTTGTTCGCTTTCGGCATTGTACATAATGTTGTAGGGATACTAAAGTAAAGATCTAGAGATAACGGAAGTGATAACAGCTAGCTGGAATGGCCAGGCTAGATTTCAGGGTAATACCTATATTTCAGAAGATTAAAAATGCATGCGGAGTAGCTTTTGAATCCCCAACAGAATGCGACGCGAGAACGTCTCTCTCTCTTGATACCAGTGATCCGTAACATAAAAACTTAAGGAAGGTCTCTCGACCAAATTACCATTAGCAGATATGCAGGATGGGAGAGGCCTATGTCCAGCAGTGGACTAGGATAGGCTGAGTTGATATATATGCAGAATGGAACACGCATAAGCCTGTACCATCCTACATGCTGACTATGTTAAACTTAGCTTCACTTTAGGAGGCCCCGGTATATCTCTTTAGTATAACCTTTAGTATCAATATTACCATATAAACACCCATAAGATTGAATTCTGCGGAGGTCACGGAGTAGACCTCGGTCATAACTTTTTAGTGCCTCTAACTGAGATGTAGGGGCTCACAGAATAGCTTCCGGAGTTTGAGTTCAAAGTATTTACGATGTTTAGGGGCCATTTCAAGGGGACATTTCGACTTTTATAGTTATCAGACCTGCCAAACTGATGCATCAGGAATCATCTACTAAATCCTACGTATTTACTTACATCCTTTGCCTACTGGTACTGCCGGGCAATTTTATCAAAATCCTACAGCTTAGATTCACATCTTGGAGAATTCTCAATAGTTTAAGACGTTGTCTAAGGAAATTTTTCCAGTTACTGCAAAGGTTTCGGGTGGCTGAGAAAATGCTCTCTAAGGTCAGAATTTTTGGCCTGTATATCAACCTCATTATCTTCCGACTGTTATCCTTGTTTATTTGAGCTTAGCTGTTGGCGGAGTATATCTTTATCTTCCACACATGGTTGTGCCATCTCAGTAGTCGCATCCTTTCATCTTCTATTGTCTTTTACACAATCCATCCCCTGTTTATTTCTTTTCTTACTGTTACAACTAACTTTAGCCTATTTAACAACCTACTCAATAACAAAATCCTCAGCAACCCATTCCAGCAAATCTAACTCTACATCGCTACAGAGCCGTCGTCGAAGCGCCCGCGCAGTCGTCGTAAATCTGCGCGCGCTATTGTGCATTGAACTCGCATTTATAGGCCCCGACTTTGTGTTGGACAAGTAAGTTCTGATCCGTTTATGTGCTTTTGAACTTGATTATTAGTATTGAGTACCTTTATCATAGTTAATAGTGGAAATGAGCCTTATAAGTTGTTGTAACCATTTAAACTTATTGCTCATTCATTGCCTAAAATGTATTTGAAGACTAAATGGGAATGGAGGAAACTTGGAGAAAACTATTATATGATAAATTATTTCATATCTGTAAATAGGTTTGTACAAACACTTTTACTCGTCAATCATATTTTTAAAATTAGATGCGGTCGGCGTTTCTTGTCTGGCTACTTACTCCGAGAAGAAAAAGCGAAACAAACTCAAAGGTCTGTTTTAAAGTCCAGACAGAATCTTGGTTAGATCATGTGAAGACCATGTAGATTGGTGACTAAAATGGTAATTTGAAGAAAGCACCACAGAGATTGAGTCGACCTATGCAGTAAGTGCACGCATTTGTCAGTAATCGTGCGGCTCAACTCAAGGTGTCTGCTCCGTAAACCTGTAGTTTCGACCGAAGGACGGTCGTTTTACAACACAAAACAAAACGATTTGACAGATGTCTCTACTGGCGATTTTTTTTTTTTTTTTACGAAATTTGAAATTGGTTTTGACACATAAACTACTTTCGGACGGCCCCGTATCTTCGTTGATGAATTAAGAGAGCAGACCTTTTTTTTTTTTTCAGGATGGGAAATCATCAAATGACTTCTCCCGCTCTGGGCGGAGCGGGAGGGCGTGTCAGACTTTTACTGACTAAAACCCACCCGTGTTCCATCAGTTGCCCATGTGCCAGGGTCACGGTATCTCTTTCGAACAATCACGCGACCCCGGCAGGCATCGGTCCTAGTAGACCCCTACACTGCTGCTGACATCTCTTTAAGGCGCGCGTGGAACACTGCGCGCCGTCGACCCGAGCTTGGTCCTTACCGGGCGGCGAGCTACCCATTGCTCGCCACCCGCAAGCTCGCGCCTACGGTGGCCGGGAGTCCGCTATCGACTCCCGACGCCCGGGGCGTCTCCTCCTGCGGCGGCTAGGGACGTGAGGGCGCAGAGACTGCCACTCCCTCACGCGCCCCGCCTCCTCCTTCGCGAGCATTACTGCTTCGCAGAAGGAGGTGACGGCTTCCCATTCCCTCTCGCTCCGTACCATGGCTCGTACCAAGGCCGGACGCGAGAGGTCGCCGCCGCCGATCGCTCCCACGAGGACACGGCGGTGCTCCGCCCAGGCAGGGCACACCTCCACAGTTTGCTCCACCGTGTCCTCCAGACGATCCTCGCAATGGAAACACCCGGGCATATCCTCCCGCTTTATCCTGAACAGGAACCCACCGAAGCACCCATGCCCGGTGAGAACCTGCGTCAGGCGGAAGGTGAGGACGCCGTGGCGCCTCTCTATCCACTCCTCAAAGAGGGGACTTACCGCCGCAATTGTGGCGTGCCCAGCACTGGTTTGTCGCGGCAGCGGAGTTTCGCCCCGGCGTTTCGCCTCCTCGCGCCACTCCCACATGTGGGCGAGGACCTTTGCCTCCAGATCCCATGGCGGACCTGACCCCTCCTGCATATAAGAAATGAGGAAGAGGGGTCAGGTAATGCAGGGAACTGACTGTACAAATAACTCAGTAAAAGCAGTTCCTAAAAAGAAAGAAAAACATTTTATTTGGGACACACGCAGGAATTTATAAAACAGTAGTAAAAGGAACATTCTTATATTAATTATTTAACTTTATTAGGTGAATTGTTTTTGATATTTGTATTTTATTTTCTCTTTTACTCTTACGTACGCTGTCTACATCTAAAGAGATCTTTCTCAGCATACCTGCGATAGGAGAGAAGATAAAGATCTTCTCTCCTATCGCAGGTATGCTGGAAAAGATTTCTGTAAAAATAAGCATCACCTCTGTACCTTTTTCTCTGCCATTTTCTTCTTGTCTGTTTATACTTGTGTGTACATTAATGGTTAAATAAATAAAAATAACATTTAGCTTAGGTAGACTCAAGTTATTTTCAAAATGATCTAGTCTCTTGTCAACACCTTAATAACTTAACTACACCTCCAACACTTACAAACCACCAACTATTAAGCAGTCCTGTCCTTTCACACGAGAACTACCAAGAAAGAATCCTGCCTGAAGCAATTACGAATTATTATGTGCAATTATTGTTTATAATTATAATTTATGTCCGCCATTACCGCACGGCATACGCAAGCGCGTTGAATATAGTCATCTATCATGTAAAGATAAATATTAGCCAAGAAGCCTGCAAGATTTAATGCCTGATATTTAGTAGGGAGCAGGAAAATTATAGCTAAAATGTCAGGTGTTTTTACAATATTTGACCTGGTGGGTTCTGGTTATTAGGTTTACTCTTTCCTACACGTCAAGTCGTAACGGATAATATACTACCTTCACTTTACGACTGTAAAGTGTGTCCATGGAGTTTCCCTTTCCCGGTTTCTCCATGGGAACCTACCACGGTTTGGAATAGAACGCCTTCATCTTTCTGACTGATCTTTTCCTTGACATTTCAAAAGTATCTTTATTTTTTTTAAATTGAAATTAATGCTTTGAGTTTGAGCTTGTATGTACAGACGCCAGCACATCAAGCTACCCGAAACTGTAAATTTTTCCCAATCAATCTTGAACCTAATACCTTAGCGTTAAAATGGAAAATCTATTAAAGAAATTTGACAGATTGTAGTAGCTCCAAGTGCTGGCGTCTGTACATACAAATGATATCCTACTGACTAAAAAAAACTTCAGACACCAAATCATCGACAAGCTTATTTAGCAGAGCTTAAGGTGAATAATTGAATCCTTGAATTCAGCACATGATTCTGGACCCCGAGCGGAGAAATATTTGGTTAGGTATCACAAATCGACTGTTTCATAGAGCATTTAAGTGCTGTACATAAGCGGACAAAATCTATGGAACAGCAAACATTATTTTACTCAACCACACTATTTGGTCATCCGATTTCGATCAATTACATTAGCCGTTAGTACGTATGTTTGCTGTACCCATTCATAACTCAAGTAGTCAAGTGTAAAGTCTAGAGGATTGAGATGTAAAGCTACAAACAATTTATTTAATTGAATCATTTAGTTTTGCCCGTGACATCACTTGCACGTTTTTCTGCAAGGACGTGCTATTTAAGGCCATAGTTGGATAATTAAATAATTCGTTTTTAAACGTGTTATGTTTGTTACATTGAGATAAATAATAAGTAAACGCCTTACTTAGATTATTAGTAAAAGTGCACAAACAGGCGCGACGCGACACCTCGACGCAACTCTCGTAGAACAATTTCTATGAAAACTTTAAGGAAATTGTTCTACAAATGCCGCTTCGCGCCTGTCTAAAGAAGTCTTTAGGTATTGTCCTGATGAAATGTTATTTTGTAGATTAGTTCTAAGAGAATTGGGCAGGACATCTAGTTAGACGAGGGGATGGCCGATGAAGCCGGGCTGTGACCGAATGGTGGCCAAAATTAGGCCAAAGAAACCAGGGCCGTCCTAAGGTGCGTTGGGTTGATGATATCGTCAAAGTCAAGGGAAACACCGGGAAGGGCGCACAGCACCGGAAAGCATGGCAGATGGCAGAAAAGGAGATGGCTATACCCAGACGTGGGTAATTTCGGACAAAAATTATGATATTATGACGATAATGAATACATAGCAGATATTGTTTAGACTTAATAATTCGACTTACAAAAACTATAAAACCTGTCTGTGTGTACACTTCCAAGAACCTACACCATTGTCCTTTTCCAACAACTCAAATCAACCTCAAAACAAACGAACAGACAGCAAAACCTTTATTTCTCCGGATCACCGTATGTTTACGGACAAAAGACACACAGGGGGTAAGTAAATACTGAGCAGAAAGTATTGACAATGTGCCCAATATCGTAAGGGGGACGATCGCAATTTGTCAGTCTGTTTGTGGCCGCCGCACAAACATGACGTCGGATTAGACGGCTTACTTTGTTCAGATGAGTATCATTGACTTTTGTTTCGGGAAAGTTTTTTTTTTGACGTGAAAGCGTTGAATATAATTGGAACGGTAAAGGAATTAAAGGCTGGTTTTGGTTAGTCTAAAAATATGGCCGTACCATGCACTTCAGGGAATTTCAGCTTGTACAAATATGCTGCAAGAAAGAGAATCAAGGTATTTCCTTCTCTGCTACTTTTCCAAAGAAACGTTGGATGGACTGTGTGAATGATGACATGGTAAAAAGGGGGTAACTACCGAGATGACTTCTCTCTATGACAGGAGGACTATGTCCCAGCAGTGGGAATGATATAGGCTAATTATGATCAAGATGACGATTGATAGTAAAGTATGAAAGAAAACAAAAAGATATCGTGCTGACCACAAATAAATTGGGATAGGAGAATGTTGACCATTAAAAAAAAATAGCAGTTTCAAATCGGAAGTAAAACGTAAGCAAGATATTATTAGGTACTACTATTATTAGTGAGAAAAACGAAGTAGGTAATAACTCTTGCTTCCGTTTACTTTGCTTACTATATATCTATATAATACATATACACTGAGAAAAATGTCATTTTGGCATAATCTTAAAATATCGTGACGTTGGTTTAAAATAGATGCGTTGTCTTATAATATGTTGATAATAAGTAAATATTACGCTAGAACTGAAATGTGTTAAGATGGAATCGAATTTTTTGGGTAAATAATGCAATATTATGATACTTGTCATCGTAAAAATTTGTAATTATGAAATAACATTGTCTTCTTCAAATAATAACACAATGTAATAGAAAATGGTCCACTGTCCCATAAATTAGTATGATAATTATAAATAAGATTCTAATTAAAAAACACAATGACAGTCACCGTAATATAAATAGATTTCATAGTTTAATATGAAGAAGTATCTCTAAAAATACGATGACCTCCCCCTAATGTACTATATTAAATTATAATGCTTTAAACTTATATTTTTAAAGTAAGCATCATTTTTTAATATTACAGTCATATTATTTTATGTGAATCCTATGATAATACGATTAAATAATCTCATATTTTTAGAGTAAGCATCAAAGTTCAATAATATAGTCATATTATTTTATGTGTATCCTACTAAATTATTATTACAGAGACCCATTTATGAGTAGCATTTGAATGATGTCCTACAAATTTAAGGTGACGGCATTATATAATGAGGTCTCCCTCTCTCACTTCATTCCGCCGCCGCGCCATTTCGGTCGGCCATTTGTATTTCACCGCTACAGCCGGCAAGTCACGACTCACGACTCGTTTAATTAATAGCAATAACAATTCCATTAGTGCCAGTGAACGTGTTTGATCAGTGCAAAAATGGATATGGCTACGCGTGATCTTTTGAAGAAGTGGAATTTGGAACGCTACATCGATCGTTTTGAAAGTAAGTTGACAAACCTACCTAGTAAGTTGCTAGCATGAGCTCACACATTACATTCACACATTCTAATTTCTAGCAAGAATAGGGTCAGAGTGTCGTCTTAGAGGCACTATGAAAATATACTTAAAAAAATTTCGCGACCAATTTCAAGGTCACAGTTCTAACATAACCTTACCTATGGATCCCTTCGACATCGTTTTTACGACAAACGGTTGGTCGGAGACAAAAAACACCCAGACACTTTTAGCCTTTCTAGGTGTTACATACTATAGAATCGAGAAAATAAACGATTTGCGAAAATAACACTTTTTTGGCCGCTGTACACTCCAACCAAGAATAGTCTTGTCGTATGGTACCTACCCACCTACCTAGATATACGTTCATATTTATATTATACACTAGATTCGATGTGCAACTGCAACCCAAAAAAAAACAAATAGGTAGAGTGCGTCTAAACTAAAATAACGCGCCCCACTACCGCATTTACCGTAGTGTACGTATACAAATTTAAGTAGTGGGGCGCGTCATTTCAGCTTAGACGAGCTCTACCAACCTACATTTTATAAAGTCGATGCGACGTAGTGCATTTCACAGCTGCAATCAGGGCGCTGTTAAATTTACCTTTTTTTTTTCAGCTGAAAGAATTGATATCGCAACAATGCAGATGCTTAGTAAACAAGACATACATAGTGTGTTCCCTCAAATAGGGGACAGACTCCGGTTTGAAGCAGCTCTGGCCATGTTAAAAAGCGACCAACCAAAAGATATGGTTTGTTTTCATGTTAAATTGTATTTCAAAAAAGTAAATTTTGTTTTAAACTTTTTGCTTACACATGCCCTGCGTCGCTTAAATGCACATTCTCCTACTTGCATGTAGGTAGGTAGGTACCTACTTATTAACTTTTATTATTTTAAAGTCTTCTTAAGATACCTAACAATTTAACCGGTGCAGTATTTATTTAAAAAGTGGAATAAAATCATAACTTTTCATCAGTCTTGTTAGTTTACCAACTAAGTACATTATTATTACCTTTTTAAATTTCTTGTTAAATTTCAGGATAACTCCTACAATTCATCACTCTTTGAAGAGGTCCTGAGGAATGACTTGTTAACTAGTCTACCTTGTAACTTAGAGCCTCTGCCACCGTGTGAAGGACTGCAAAGCTCAATCCTCAACCAAGACTGCGAAGCAGGACTTAACCAGGAAAATTTGGTAAGTTCTGCAAAATTGTAGAAAAGTACTCGTACTTACTGTTTTTTGGTTCAAGAGCAATATGTATTAATTTGTAATTACATCCATACTAATATTATAAATGCGAAAGTAAGTTTGTCTGTCTATCTGTCGGCTGGGGCAGGACCTTTTCACATTTTCATACCTAAGACACTGAACCGATGCAAAATTTGGTATAGACATTCTTTGAGACCAGGATCAGTCCTGATCTTGATCGATTAGTTTTTATCAGGGCCGGATCAAGGGACGAGGGCAGGACCGTTCACACCTGCAATGCTGAACCGATTACTAGTAAAAAAATATAACACTTCCCTTGAGTTATCTCCGGCTAGGGCTAGCTATAGCCTGTTAGTTAACGGTCGCACTCGGACACATTTAGTGATTATTTCAACGATTATTGAGGTTAATTGACCGTACATACTCATATTATCACACCTTTTTGTTACATGTACTATTATAACATTGTCTCAAAGTAAATATTATTTTAGGATGGTGACATACTGGTGATACCACTGGACTCGTCGTCGTCAGTGGGTGAAGCAGTTAGACAAGAGTCCACCGGGAGCAATTTAGTAAGTTATTGCCTATTATCCTGTACTTTTGATAAGGAATTTAAATTGACATTCAATATTGTTAACCCCCGGCGTAAACAGATAAGTTTAACGTCTGTACCTGTCCTGTCCTGTATGTGTGTACGGACGGCCGTTTAGGAGCTATACTATATGTCACAAAGATCAGTAATATATTTGGAGTTGGTGACAGCTATAACTAACAACTAAATGCATGATGCCTAGACTGGCACCGACTCCAACTGATCATTATACTGAATGGAAGGTAGGTATTGAACCTGTATTTTCAACATTTTAGTGACATTTTTTTTTAACTTTTACCTTGCATATTTAGTTTGTAATGCCATACTTATACTATTTGTGTTTCAGGTGAATACCATACTGAATTCATCAGTCGAGGGAAAACAAATAATAGCAATTGGGCAGAAAACGGGCACCTTACCCTCAAACGTGCGTGGGCGTTTATGCAAGCTGCTTATGGAGAAGCTCGTTACGGCCGAAAACCCGGTACTTCTGACAGATTCGCAGCTGCTTGCTCTATCCTACGACATTGGCAGATTATTTAAAGAGGAGTCACCACCCCTATACTACGCGCCGTACCTGCCGGCTGATGCTTACCAGGCTAAGCGCAATATCTCTGGCTGGTTAGTCACCGCCAGAAGGGCTCGACGGCAGCATTTAGTTTCGTTGGGCCTTATTGAAAAGCCCAAGTCACGTTCTCGCTCCAAGTCCAGTCCTAGGCTAGACACCCCTCCACTCGCTGGAATCGACCTGACCGGACTTAAAGAAGGTAACTCCTTTTCAAGAAATTTTATGTTTTCAGATTGAATTAAATTATCAAGAACAAAATTATTGAGAAAAATATCTGAATTAGTATAAATTTTCGTTACAAATGACAAAATATCTGAATCTAAGAACCGTTATTGTCATTGTACTAATTATTAATCGTTTTAATTTTTGTGTGCAGGTGAAGTGGAGGACGTAGCGTCAGCATTAGAGCAGCTGTCAAGTCCTTCAGCTGGTCCGTGGCAGGAGGTCAGTGCCCTGTGGCGGGAGACGGTGCGATCTCGCCTCCGGTACTTGTACTACGAGGAAGGGACATTACAGGAGTACTTCAATAAGTATCCTATCCTGAAGTCAAGTGATGGATGGCGACTCCTGACTCATGACTACGAAGCACTGTTCCCTGATAAATCCGGGGGCCTCGACGCCTTGGATGCTTCATCGGAAAACATACTAAAAGCTGCTCAGCAGAAGCTTAACACCACAAAGGACTCGTTTCTTCGTCGAAAAATAGCTGATACATTGGCAATTTGTGACGGTAAGGAAATGATTCTGTTATATAGTTCTAGGTGCTCGACCTCCCTGGGTCGGTGAACCCGTTATAAAATATATAGACAAAAAAGAATTTAAAAATTATCTAACATGGTGCAGTCGTTCAGAAGTAACGGGCGGGCGGACACACATTTCGGCAATTCATTTTTACTTATATAGATAGATTTTATTTTGTTCTGATACTTTTCCCTATTTGCTCAGTTAATGATGATGTGTTGTGTCAAATATACTATTATTATTTTCTTTCCAGATGAACAACCGGAGACAAAATTAATAGCATCGATATTGCTACTCGGCTGTCTCTTTAATATTCCTCCTGCCCGTCGATCTAGAAAAGACTGCCAAGCTTCACGAGCGGAGATATTGGATGGATTTGTGACCATCGTGGATGATGACGCAGACGTGCAAGTGGTAATTGAGGAGCGTCGCCAAAAGCTTCAAAACCTAGGTATTAGCCTCCAACCATTTATAATTTGGTGCCGCCAGTCAGGTGTCTCCTTCACAGTATGTGACAATACGTTTTACAAGTTCACAACATTAACTGAGGCTGTTGATGTGACTTTTAAAATATTTCATGCTACTGCGGCTAAATATCCTACTGAAAGCTATAACATTTGGCTTATTATCCAAATTGGTTTTTACAAAGTCAAAACATCGTACGATCGTATGTCACAATCTGTGAAGGAGATATTAGTTACTCTCGGAGTCACAATTTAAATTAAGATGAAGTGTCACAGTTGTAAAAGGACTTTTCCCACGTTTTCTTCACTTATTACCCACATAAGGAAAGAATGTGAAAAATTGATATTACTGGAGTTTATAAATGTGGTGAAGACGCATGCTACCGGTATTTCACGGACGTTAGACAATTTAGAAAACATGTTAACTTAAAACATTTGAATAAAGTAAACACTCGTTATTTGCCATCCACCTCAAACGAGGCTTGCGTAGTTCCTATGTGTGAAACAGAGACTACCAAAGTAGCAACTGAGCACATATACATTGAAGCTGATAGTGAACCGGAAGTCCTTGATAATGCTGATAGTATTATTCATAAAGAAGTTTTGAAATTTATTTCAACGCTCTATGTAAATCCCTCTGTATCTCGATCGTCTGTACAAGCTATGGTTAGTCATTTGCAAACCCTTCTTGACAATATCGCACCGTCTTTAATGTCCGTATTCGGCCCTGTGCTAGCTGATGAGGAAAGCATGTCTGGAAGCGAAATTAATAAACGACTTCATAAGTTCAACACAGCTTTGAAGGGCATCTTTTTTCCGTTTCGTTCAGAATATTTGAGATTCCAAGAATTGAATTTATTAGGTTCTTTTATACCACCACATGAAGTAATCGTTGGTTATTGTCCTGACATTTCACAAAGGAGTAACACTTTAACATTACACACCAAGCCACGTACAATGCAAGTAATTCAACTTCGCCAGGTTTTGAAGAATTTTTTTTCCATTGACACTATTTGGAAAGATGTAACGGATTATTTGAACCACCTAAGGGGTAATTTAATAATCCGTGAAGAAAATCCGATGAGGCCAATGTGTCTAGAAAATGTAATGCAGGGATCTGTATGGCTGGCAATGTGTACACCGCAGGCGTCGGACATTATTCTTCCTTTAGTAGTATACTATGATGATTTTGAAATTGGAAATCCTTTGGGGAGCCACGCTGGGGTGCATAAGCTTGGTGGTGTATACGTTTCCTTGCCAGCACTCCCACCACATTTATTTTCATTGTTGAATAACATTTTGCTGTTAGCTATTTGCCATTCTGCTGACAAAACTAAATATGGAAACAAAGCTATTTTTGACCCTGTTATTGAGGAATTGAATTACTTGCAAAACAAAGGAATTTTTATAGAAAATAAGTTTTTTAAAGGAACCGTAAAATTGAAGGTTGTTGCTATAACTGGCGATAATTTAGGCCTGAATTCAATTCTCGGGTTTACTGAAAGTTTTTCAGCTAACAAGTGTTGCAGAATCTGTAACATTGACAAGAAAGGTTTGCAAACTGCTCTATATGAAAACAGTAACTTGCTTAGAAATATGACTTCATACCACGCTCAATTGCAAGAAAACGATACACCTAACACGGGCATTAAAGAATCATGCTGTTGGCTTAAGGTGACAGGATTTGATTTATTTCAAAATGTAGCAGTAGACCCAATGCATGATATATTAGAAGGTGTAGCTCGTTATGTAATGACCTTTGTCATAAACCACTTCCTTGCCGAAGGTCTTTTAAAGATCTCAGTATTGCAACAAAGAATAATTTCATTTGATTATGGACCAGATAGGAATTCAAAACCAAGTAATTGTTTAGTTGTCCAAGGTTCGAAAGTAAAATTGAAAACTTCAGCATCAGAAATGCTTACCCTTATTAGATACTTCAGCCTAATAGCCGGGTTTTACATTCCTTTAGAAAATAAAGTATGGAAATTATACATTATGTTGCGGCAAATCACCGACAGGTTATTAAGTCATAGGGTCTTCAGTGACACCAATATTCAACTCCGGGTTATAATAGCAGAATTTAATCAATTGTACACGGAGCTAACAAAATCACCCCTGCAGCCAAAGTTTCATTTTCTGACTCATTATCCTACCATGCTAATGAAGTTCGGCCCCGTACGTAACATGTGGGCTATGCGTTTTGAAGCCAAGCACAGGGTATCTAAGTTAGTGGCTAGATCATCTTTTCATCGAGTCAATGTTTGCAAGACTCTAGCAATAAAATGTCAACTTATGCTCAATGACTTGTTTGTGAAAAATACAATACCTACAACAAAAATACTAGGAAAAAAATCTGCATTAAATTCAGGAGACACTGTCAAGTTTTCTCTCGGCACTGGCGTTGTCCTCAAATATTCGGTTACTTCCGCTACAATAGCTGGTGTTATATGGCAGCGGAACTCTATTGTTACTGTAGATATAGATGATGAACAATTCTTACCCACTTTTGGCCAAATTGATGCAATTTTGGTGACAGATACTGAAGAGGTTTTATTCCGTTGCTGTATGTTTGAAACTATTGAATTTAATTCTCATTACAATTCTTATGAAGTTAAACGTGGTAATGATTATCTGTGCTTTCCTTGCCAAAATGCCGTTTCTCCGTGTCCTAACACGCTCACTCTAATGCGAGGTAACACGTCATATATTACAAGTAGATGGTACCTAGAGTAAAAATTTCAAAATTCTGTAGGTATTCTAACGGCTTACGGTCGCTGCTATAATACCTTGAAAATGCGCAAACGAGTTAACTCGTTTGCTCATTTTTAAGGTGTTTTTATTTTGAATCCAGTAATATCAATTTTTTTTGGAAACGTTTACATAATTATTAATTATGTACTTATACCGTACGCGGCGTTGCTAGTTTGAGGCACTGCAGAGTCCAAGGGCAGTTATTTTTTTATAGCAGAGTGCGCTCAACTAGTAATCTACCCTTAGTTACGGTATTTATCGGATATCCCTTTAGGATATCCTATAAAGACGGCCCGATAACGGTGTCCGCATAAAGTAATGGTATGAGCCAGCACCAATAGCTGGTTTAAGGTGAACGCACACTTATCAGAGCCGAAGGAGGCGAAGGAATCAAATTTTAGAATTACTTAAATGAAGTCCAATGTAACTTCGCACACTTATCCGCACCGAATCGTACGACCTTATTCGTCCGATTCGGTAAGTGTGCGAGGTTCCATAGGATTTCATACAAGTAATTCTAAAATTCGATTCTTTCGCCTCCTTCGGCTCTGAAAAGTGTGCGTTCACCTTTAGTAATAGATTTTAAAGTAAAGTATTTGTATGAGGGATAGATTAGTCTCATCGGAGTGTTTATAGTAGCACTTTACTTGAAAATAGATATTTACTATAATAATATAACCAATTTATTGTATGCAGCTTTAAGGTGAAAGCGTCAGGGTAGCCCGCGAAATTCAAATTTTCTTACGTTTTTTGCAATTTGCAGGCCAGTGCTAGGTTTTGATTGAAATGTTAGACGCGGGTGTAAGACGTATGTAGTACAACTTATGTACTTACACCCGCGTGCAACATTTAATTAACATACAACCTAGCACTGGCCTGCAAATTGCAAAAAACGGCTACCCTGAAGCAATCACCTTAAGGGCAAAAATGTTTTAGTTATAGGTACATTAATGTAAAGTTTGTTATTTTTTGTAAATTAAATTTCTACTCGTCTCAACCTTTATTTTAATTTGTAAAAACTAGAATTATTGAACATAATGTATATAATGATTCTTTATAATGACCGACAAATAGATACTGTAATCATTAAGGCGAGGATGTTTCTAAACAAAACAGTCTTCTTTTATACTGAATATAAATGTTTAGAGTATATAATAATTATTCATTCATACTATGGAAATAAAAATACCATTCAATTTTCTGTTTAATTTATACATACATCCCTTTTCACCTTCTTACCATTCTTGCCAAGGTACTTTTTTCTATTTTTTTTACTTACTCTCCATTTTTTTAAGGTTCAAGTTTAGGGTTCTTCAGTTTTTTTTAATGTTGAGCTCACACCTAATAATATTTAAAAGGAAAGAACCAATATTGGATACTTAAAAATAAGGGGATCATGTAAGTCCAGTGGCGCCCTCAATTATAGGAGGATTGTGATTTCTAATAATCCAAACAATTTCTGTGTAATCCACCAGTATTTAGTTGTAGTCCTACTGATGGAGAATGAGTAGAACTACAACTAATCACTGGTGTATTATAGAGATATTAATTGGTTTATTAAAAAACACAATCCTCCTATTGAGGGCGACCTCCGTAAGATAATAGGCTATAACCAGAGATATGAGGAAATAGTAGGAAAAGTAAGAGGACCTAACCTAAAATACGAGGAGGTTACCGAAAAATAGTAGGAAAAATAATAGGATATAACTGGATATATGAGGAAGGCACCGAAAAATAGTAGGAAAAATTGTATGACATAACTGAATATGTGAGGAAGTCACCGAAAAATAGTAGGAAAAATAATAGGATATAACTGGATATATGAGGAAGGCACCGAAAAATAGTAGGAAAAATTGTATGATATAACTGAATATGTGAGGAAGTCACCGAAAAATAGTAGGAAAAATAATAGGATATAACTGGATATATAAGGAAGGCACCGAAAAATAGTTGGAAAAATTGTATGACATAACTGAATATGTGAGGAAGTCACCGAAAAATTGTAGGAAAACTAATAGGATATAACTGGATATATGAGGAAGGCATCGAAAAATAGTAGGTAACTAAAACTAAATCCATGGTGACACATCATCTTAAATACTGTTATCATCAACATCAGTATTATCATCGTTCTTTTTGGTGAATCACTATGCTCCGTCCTTTGAGTGAATTCATCATACTTTAAGCTGAATTCACCTCTTTTATGATTGTCAGTTTTCTCAGTGTAATATCACCGAAAATGAAGAAAATTTCCTTTTTCGTATTATGTAAGTACGAAGCTACACATAATAAAATTCCAATTTTATGGTAAACATACCTTTCAATACCACTTAAAAACGTTCTTGATACAATCTACATCTCCGCGTTCCTTCAAGACCATTTATATTCTTTCAGGTCCGGAATTAAGACACCTTTTCCCATTTCCGCATGAAAAAATAAAATGTTCTACCCCAGGAAGGATTGCAATTATTCGAGGAGGAGGGTCACTATTATCATAATGAGGAAGCCAGACAGGGGCAGTAACAAGCTGGAACATTTTTCATAATCCCACCCTTTATCTCCAGGGCTTTGACGCTGTGGAAACATACGCAGGAAGAACATGGACGGAAATGTCGTGTTTTGTACGATTTTAATCACATAATTAGGAAGGACGGTCTGGTGTCGTTATAAAAATCTAAAATAAGACAAAAGGGCAGTACACGTATGCAGAATGCTGGAAAAACTGTGGGCCCAAGAAGCAGAGAACTGGTGCCCTGAGACAATGAGGCGGGGTCGCGGCAGACCACGTAGGAGCTGGTGAGATGAGCTGGATTGGTTCCGTCCGTCAAAACTAGAAGCAGGAGGGATGGGCTAGCAAAAGTTGGAAAGATGGAAGGAGTAGGGCCTTTGCCTAGGAGTGGGACAGTGGAGGCTAGCAAAATAATAAGAATAACTATTATAATAAGTAACATTTTGCGTGTTGACAATTGTTGTGTACTATATAATACATAATTCAGGGAATTCAACTCCCTGTACACAGTTACGCAATAAATATATCTTTATCTTTATCGCCACTGCTCTCAAAACGGTGAAGGAAAACATCGTGAGGAAACCGGCATGTCTTAGAACCAAAAATTCGAACACATGTGACATCTACCAACCCGCACTGGACCTGCGTGGTGGATTATGGCTCACTCCCTCTCACCGAGAGGAGGCCTGTGTCCCAGCAGTGGGAACATTATAGGCTGATGATGAACTCCCTGTCCTCATCATCATCATCATTTCCAAAAGAGGTCCTCTGCTGGACATAGGCCTACCTCAAGCACCGTCAGTTTAACTGGTTCTGTGTTTCTCGGATTCTGAACCATGTTCAGTTTCGTTTCGACAGATGTGTCTTCTAAATGGGATCTGGAATTACTTAACTGAGCAACATTTAGGTGCTTACTGGGAATCAATGAAATAACAATTATGTTCTACAAGGTATAAGTAATTATGTAATAACATCGTTTTGTTAAATGGCAGTAGAACACTAAAATTGTTAGTGCCTGAAGCGCATACCACAGACTCTGTTATGTCTGCGCTGGGTGCGGTATAGTGAGGCCGAGATCTATAAACATTATTTAGCACGTACTTTACTCGGACATATTCCCGTCTCCTTGTATCCATGCTTTAACAGTAATGGAAATAAAAGAGCAGTGATGGCGCAGTGGAAACAGCTACGACTTACAAGTTTTAGGTCGTTGGATAGAACCCTGACAGACTCTTTACTTTGTTTTAATAATTTCATCACCACTGCTCTCAAAACGGTGAAGGAAAACATCCTAAAGAAACCGGTATATTTAGAATTAGAAATTCGAAGACTGAGAATTCGTGTAACATCTACCAATCTCCACGGGGCCTATGTGGTGGATGACGACCTAGTCCCTTTCACAGAAAGGACGCTTGTGTCCCAGCAGGGGCAACATTATAGGTTGATTACTTATGCTACGATTATGAGGAATAACGCTTAGCCCAAGTGAGTGCTAAGTAACGTTTATGAATCTCAACCTTTGACTCTGGCTGTGTCGTGGTCCAGCAGACTCAATAAAAGCTAAAACTCACGATCGAGTGCGAAATCGTGACATCTATTTGCCAACTAAGTATTTGGATTTTGTTTTAATTTAAACAAATGCGTTTCTATTTCCTGGTGAGATTGTATTTACAAATTGGCTGTTTATTTGGCTATTGCGAGTTAAGAGTTGATTGGAGCTTAAATATATTGTATTCCCCTGACAGGTATGTCTAAAATTAGGGAGTTCGAAACCTAAACCGAAAATCTAGAGCCGGATATTTGGAAAAAAATAAAATGTCCCGACAAAATGTGTTATGGTCGTACATAGTCCGGGTGGGAAGAAAAAACCGAACATGTCTGGATAAATCCGCACGGATGCTAAAGGCTTCTTCAGACAGGTGCGAGGCGACAGCGCGACACGATTTTTGTAGAACAATTTTCATGAAGCTTACTTAATAATTGTTCTACGAGAATACCGACGCGTCGCACTGTCGCGTGGCGCCTGTATGTGGCCTTAACGCTACCCACAATATATGTAATCTATACCTATATGTGCAAGGTGCAATAAGAATCTTACATTATCTAAGTGTCACGTCTTTTTTTTGGATGGGATATCATCAAATGACTTCTCCCGCTCTGGGCGGAGCAGGAGGGCATGTCAGATTTTTACTGACTAAAACCCACCCGTGTTTCTTCAGTTGCCCATGTGCCAGGGTCACGGTATCTGTTTCGAACAATCTCGCGACCCTGGCACATCGGTCCTATCACACCCCTTCAGTTTTGCTGACATCTCTTTGAGGCGCGCGTGGAACACTACGCGCCGTCGACCCGAGCCTGCATGTCGATTCTGTAAAAATCTCACCGTGAAAAGGTGCGTGGAGTGAGTTGTCAGTGTAATTCCAGTGGTGCTAGGGATTGACCAAACATAACATTTACAATCATAATCGAGATTTTGATAATATTTTTAATGCTAATTCTATTGATTATTTTTATAAGGATTTCAAAGCTAGCATAGTGTCTAAAGAATACTAATGTTTCGGGAAGTTTTTCAAATGAAATAGCGAAACAGAAATTCAGACAAACGCATTGTTGTTTTTTTTCTATTGTTTCCTCGACTAGCCCTTTATTGCCTGACGCACAAGTGCGAGACGCACGAACAATGAATGAATATAGTAAGACATATGTACATGTATAAGATAGCTACAACAGAAAATGCGAATCGACATTGTCAGTTATTAAGAACCCAATGTAAACTGATTGAAATTAAATACGTAAATGCAATCACATGGCCTAATCGCGATGTGTCTTGGAGAAGCGATTGTAGATTGACTCAAATAAAGATTTTGCAACGTTTTTACTAACCCAAATCTATAAAAAAAAGACGAGTCAACCTGGCCGTGCCTGGCTGACGGAGCATAGAATTCAATCTCACACATACTATGTGGGAACCCACATTTAGGCACTGTCATATTCACATTGACATTTGTTTTTTTTTTATTATGTAGTATCGTCACGTATGCGCACTAAAAACATTAGGACAATGCAATACCAACGTCCATAATGTGCCGACTAACATTTTTTTTTAGATAAACATATACCTACTTACTTACTTATTGAGACTCGAGTCCTTTTTAAAACTCGAGTCCCTTTTTTAGACTTGAGAATGACTCGGGCTCCGCTTGACTATAGACTCCGAGCCTTTTGAGCACACTGAGTCTTGCATAATTGAGTCGAGTCTTTAAAATTAGGACTCGAAGACTCGAGTCCTTTGCAACTCTACTACTTACTGCTCATTTAACCTTTACCGCGTGGAGACACCTGCACGCTAAGAATATGCAATACCAAGAAGTACCGTACAGCTACCTACTACAAAGAATCTTCTCGTAGTCTGAGCATTGGTAAGGTAAAGATGATGAGAGATAAAATATGATGTGCATGTGTACTTAAACACTCATCATCATCAGCCATCATTCTCATCAAACTCATTGTCTATAATAATAGAATATTCATCAAATCATCATCTTGATACCTACTAGGTATGTCAAAATTCAACACTTCAAATGACTATCGCGTAGCGCGCCTCTCTGCGCGTGTTCACTTCACCGAGAATACATCCGATGATGCGACGAGAATCGCGTGTAGTGCTCACGCCGCGCAAGCGCACTAGGCCACTAGTTCATCAATGTCATACATTTCTTTTTATCTTCTCTTTTTTTCTTTTGTAGAGTTCGGACAAAATTATTAGGTACTCATTTATTTCAATGTTTGTAGGTAATCTATTTGGTTGCAAACAATAAAAAAGAATATTCATCGAATCGTCAACATCTTGATAATAATGTCAAAATTCAATAGTTCAAAACGATCACCCGCGTGCTCGCGAGGTGAAGTGATGTTACCATGATACCATGACAACGACATTGCGAGCATCGCGTGATCAAGCCGCGCATGCGCGCTAGATGCTGAATCGCGTGAAGTGTTCACGCCGTGCAAGCGTGTCTCATACGGTGAGCACCGATTGAGTACTTAGCGGTTGAAGCAGGGTGACAGACGCGCTTGCTTGTTAAGAGCTGTCATTGTTTTTTTTTTAATATTTAGCCTTTTATTTACAGTTAGAGCCAATGAAGTATATTTTAATGTCAATTCCAACCATTGTTGAACATTTCAAAATAGGCTTAGGCATAGTAGTTCGCGACTGAGATCGCTCAGTTTAGTTCACCGCTCCTTAACGAACTAGTTCGCTCTTCTAGTTCATCCGCTCCCAGCTCGAATCAAAGAGAGGCAGATCGTTCGCTCGTTTAGATTTTGCTCGTACTGCATGTGACAAGATTATGGAATGTTCTACTTTTACCTACAATTATTGGACTCTAAAAAACCTATAAATGATAATTCATAAAATGATCATGATTGTAAAAAATACCAAGGTTTATTGTTGCAATAACTAACTAGTTTAGTGAATACAAAAACCTTTTTGTATTTTGTCCCATGTATTACTTCGGTTGACGCCATCCTCGCTCATTCGGTCGCGAACTGATGAACTAACGAACTATGGATCGGGAAATGAGCGAACTAGTTCGCGTAGTTCATCTATGGGAGCGCTCTTACGACCTAGTTCGTTCGTGAACTACACAAGACTATTTCAAAATTATAAATTATGTTTTCAACAAATGAATATTAAGTACTTCAGAGGTGTGAGATCGAGCATTCGGTGAATCGAGAGGCTTGTAGCTAAATAAAAACAGCCGCACGGTCCGACCGATCCGGCTAAGCTACGCTTGCCTCGGTCGGTCCGTCTATGGGTGACCATCTTTACATACCAAGATCTCGAAGGTCGAAACTCTGACAACCAGTCTTACCAAGGAGGTAACATATTACCAAATAACTGGGTAGTCGGAGTCGGATGGACAGTCATTGCATGTAAAATACCAGTGCATTCAGCTGCAGCTAGTTAAGACTTGAAGCCGACCCCAACACAGTTGGACAAAGGCAGGCAGATGATGCGGTGAGATCGAGAAATTTTATTAAATTGTGCAAAGCAAGTATTCAGTGATTGGTGATATGTTCATTTACATTATGTATGTAATACATGTAAACAGCATATAAGTATTTTTTGGACAGCCTATCATCTAGATAAACCACAGTTCCAAGTTACAAAACCTTATAACAACAATACACAAAATATTTAGACATATCAATAATCTAGTTATGGGTGCCGTTGAGACACAAATTGCTTATCTCCCTTGCTAACAAGATTTCAACATTCAAAATTATTCATGGATTTATTTTCGTTAATTTTTGTACTGTAGGGTACACCTCTGCCACATCTTTACGAGTCGAGTTGATCTACAATCGCTTCTCCAAGACACATCGCGATTAGGCCATGTGATTGCATTTACGTATTTAATATTAATTAGTTTACAGTGGGTTCATAATAACTGACAATGTCATACTCATTAATTGTTCGTGCGTGTCGCACTTGTGCGTCAGGCAATAAAGGGCTAGTCGAGGAAAAAAAAGAAAAAAAAATACAACAATGCGTTTGTCTGAATATCTGTTTCGCTATTTCATTTGAAAAACTTCCCGAAACAGTAGTATTGTTTAGAGACTATGCTTTTTTTTCTGGATGGGAAATCATCAAATGAGTTCTCCCGCTCTTCGGGTCAGACTTTTACTGACTAAAACCCACCCGTGTTCCATCAGTTGCCAGTGTGCCGGGGTCACGGTATCTCGCTTGAACAATCTCGCGACCCCGGCAGGCATCGGTCCTAGTAGACCCCTTCACTGCTGCTGACATCTCTTTGAGGCGCGCGTGGAACACTATGCGCCGTCGACCCAAGCCTGGTCCTTACCGGGCGGCGAGCTACCCATTGCTCGCCACCCGCAAGCTCGCGCCTACGGTGGCCGGGAGTCCGCTATCGACTCCCGACGCCCGGGCCGTCTCCTCCTGCGGCTGGGGACGTGAGGGCGCAGAGACTGCCACTCCCTTTAGACCCTATGCTAGCTTTGAAATCCTTATAAAAACATTCAATGGAATTAGCATAAGAATATTAGGTATCTAAATCTCGATTATGATTGTAAATATGATAGTTGGTCATCCCTAGCATCAGGTGGAATGACATTGATAGCTCACTCCACGCTCACTTCACCCGGTGAGATGGTCACAGAATAGCACTGCTGGTCCTTACCGGGCGGCGAGCTACCCATTGCTCGCTGCCCCCATCTCGCGCCTACGGTGGCCGGGAGTCCGCTATGGACTCCCGACGCCCGAACTGTCACGTCTTACGTAGTTTTATTTAATTAACTAAGTTTCTCTTACAGCAGGTACGCACAAAACTGAATCCCGTATGTCAGTATGCAGGGGCGGGTTCTGTAGCACATATAATCGGTTTAGAGCAAGCGGGTCGCGGCGCGATTTTGATCAAATAACCGTTTGAATGGCGTCTCCTGATTTACAACACAGGATTACTGCGCGTGCCACTCTCAAATATTAAATAACACATTTACTGGTAAGATGTTTACTGAATTGAGAGCTGCTTCGTGTTATGTATTTTATTTCTTGTTCAGGTTTTACGCGTTGGGTTGTCGTTTTATTGCGTAGTTTTATTTTTATACATACATAAACTCACGCTTTCGTCCCATGGGGGTAGGGAAACTACGGACCGCCACCTAGTGCGATCCTTACAAGCTTCTTTTGCGTTCATACATCTGAGGGGCAATTCTTGTAGTTTCAAGAATGTTCACAGCCTGGCCTGCCAAAAATCTGTCAAAAATACCTCGAGTTTCCATACATTTTTGTAAAAAAATTGACATTCGGTTGTCGCCGAGGTGAGACTGCGACTAGATTTTGAATGTTTTTAATTACAAGAATTGGCCCTCTGGTTATACTCGTACGCCAGTTGCGAGTACTACGCAGGCAGAAAGGTCAAGCCTTCCTGAAGAATATCACCAATAAGGTCACTATATGTATATCCTCCAAGGGCGTCCCCCCTATTTTAACTCACATCTCTTTTATTTTAATCCCCAGAATATTTGAGTCATTCAGATATTGGTATCAGGATTACGACGGCATAATCCTATAGAAAAACAAAGGAAGTATGGAAGGTATCATACACACAAAATGTCGTGATGGTCTAGTGGTAAAGGCCCCGCCTCTCATACATGGTCAGGTTGTGGTTTCAAATCCAGACAAGTACCAAATTAAAGTGTCCCCTTATGTGCACCTTTTGAGTTTATTTGGACATGACGGAGTGAACGATGAACATCGTGAGGAAACCTCCCTAATTTCCTAACACACGATCAATCTCGATCTGAACCATTTTGAACGATAATGCTACTCCATTGCTTCATAAGTTTGTTGAAAAAGTTGTCTGCTCACCAATATATATGTTATGGACCAGGTGATTAATGCGGGCATTATACATAATGTATGAGCATTATGAATAATGTCTAGCTCTATCGGGCAAAGTGATTAATACTATTTTAACTTCATTATTTATCACATTGCACGGTCATTATTATATTGCTACTTGATAATTGGGCAATTTGATAATAAAGCTAAATATGACGCGGTGTGAGGGCAGGGAGGGAGGCACGCATGGCGTGGCAGGCTTTGACCAATCAGAGACCGCCATTATGACTTTCCTTAAGTTTTAAATGCAAATTTAGTGAATTCTTGATGTAGAAGTTCTTGATAATTAATCCAAATAATAAGTCTAATTATTTAAATGGTTTAATATTTAGTTTATTTTAAGTTAAATGACAATAACAATAAAAAAATAGTAATTAAATATGGGAATTAATTTTTACAACTGTTTAATTTTTACAAGTATTGTCTTAGAAATTCAATATGTTGTGCTGCATTTAGTGACAGAAACGAATCGCTGCAAAACCGACTGCACGTAATCTTGTCTGCCCTACCCCTAGAGTGTAATTTAAAACCGCGTAGGCGCGGAGGGGCGAGGCGGCCCGCGAGCTGAGGAGCAGGTGGTTTTGACGCTCGCCACCGCGGCTGAGGCTGGGCGGCGAAGCCGGCCAGCGAGCCGAAGCTGCGGTGGTGAGCGTAAAACACATCTGCGACGATAAGCTCGCGTGGGACCGTCGGAGCCCCGTAGCGCCGGAGCCTTGACAGAAATCATGCCTGCTGCATATTGCATGCTTGCTTGCATGCCTCATCGTTTATAGAACTGCTTAAAATAAAATTTATTACTAACCAATTACGATTTGTTAACTATACGCGCCCAACCGCCCAGTTCAACTATTCCACGGCTCAGTATTTATTGAACTGCCCGTTTAAATTATTTTAGGACTCATTTTTATTTAGTTTACTGCTCAGTTTTTACTGCTAAACTAGTTTGCAAACATGAGTTTTTATTTTTTTTTACCTACCATAACTCAAATATTGAACTGCCGCTTTAATTCTATGCCATTAAATATATTTGTATTACTCTGCCCAAAAGGTGATGGACAGTATGTATAATGCCCGGTCAATTTGATTAATTGAATAATTATTATCAAACTGCATTCTCATATTGGGCATTTTTCATAATGACCGGGCATTATGTATAATGCTCAATTTCTCACTTGGTCCATAACATATATAACGCAATGTATGTTGTTGAACTGTGAAAATGAAAGTCATTCCTACTATTACTGTGTTAAACAATTACTCCGCTGGATTTAGACTTTTTTTTTTTTTTTCTTAGGACAACCAACACACTGTTATCTGATCCCAAACCAAGCAGAGCTTGTACTATGGCAACCAGACAACTGATAAATATACTTATATATTTCTAAATACATACATATTATAGATAAATTACACCCAGACACAGAACAAATAATTGTGCTCATCACACAAAGATTTGTTCTGGGTGGGAATCGAACCCACGACCTTAGCCTTAGCAGTCAGGGTCACTAACCACTAGACTAACAGGCCAGTCAAAGACTTCCTTAACTATAGATAAAATAAGTCTGAAATCCGCATCACCAACCCCTCTTGGTAATCCAACCTGCTCTGTGTGAGAAGCAGCTTATCCCAGCAGTAGGACAATGAAAGGCTGGTATTATTTAAATATCATAAACATCTAACAAACTTCGAAAATAATTCTAATTCAACGTGAACACCCGCATGAAATCTTAAACCAATTCCATTCACAGCGTGGACTGATTTGACTCAGTGTTCGATTTTTATCTGTGTTTTTCTCAACTACTAATAAGTATACAGACATGTTATAGAAAAATAATATCACTTTAACTTCCTATCAAATTAAACAGAACCTAATAAAATCAGCTCCAATTACCGTGAGCTCCTAATCCCGGCACTAATATAGCGTTTTGTTCGTATCGCTCAGTCGCACGCGGCGGGTGATTGATCGGCGCTAATGTGCCAGCGTGCAGCGCTGCGCTGCGGCCAGCGATACAGCGCAATTTGTCACTGCGCTGCTCTGAGCTCACGATAACAATATGGGTTAGTGTGGCAATGATGTAGTTAGTTGAGATCGAGTTAGGGCTTAGTTGCGGCTTTCTTCGCTTAAAGGAACTGCTCATTAGCTAAAACCTGCGAATAGTTAGGGCAAATTTCACCAATGAAACTGAACGCGATCAGGGCATCTGAACTGCGTGCAAGAGCTGTCAGCGTCAACATTTCACAACAATTATGTAACACTCAAAGCACTAGAACTTGATTTAGTTAATTTAAATGATCCTTAATTATCAACTTCGCAAATATTTTGTAAGAAAGTAAGGTAGTAGGTACGGATGTTCGAAAATATAGTTATTATACCTATTATTCGTTATAATCATTACAGGTAAAAAAATAAAGTGGCAATTCTACTGGACCATGTTCTTCAGTTTGTAAACGTAAATACTACGCTGCTTGCTACTCACCATGGGTCGACTAATCTGTATAAAGTGCAGGCAAAGCCAAGTGAACGTTTTAGTTCATCATTCATCATTTCAGCCGAAAGACGCCCACTGCTGGACATAAGCCTCCCCCATATTGGGGGGATTTGCCATAATCGCCACGCTTGGCAAGCGGGTTGGCGATCGCAGTATGGTGGTAAAATGCATAGAGAACGCTGCTGCCCATTCTCTAGTAAATCCCTTAGTCGCCTTTTACGACACCCACGGGAACAAATGGGGTGATGCTATTCTTTATGTCCGGCACCACACGGGACACGCTTTAGTTGGTAGAATCTATTCACTCATCGCTTAGAGATTCTCTTAACTGCCATGAAATACTCAGTAAAGTTTTATTTGTAAATTAAGCAAAGAATATTGGTTGTCAGTACAAAACAATCTGCAGAAGCCATCAAGTGTGTATTTAATTTGTCTTCTCGAGCTAGAGTCCGACATAAAATTCATATTTTATCTGTACCACAGCTTACAACAGATAAAAAAATGTTGTTCACCAAAGAGGTAGCCGTGCATTCTCTATGGCGCATGCCGCTATTGTTTTCCCGCGTCTTTTGTCGTGCTCAACGGCCAGCTATCTTGGATCCCCAGGTTTTAATTCTGTTTCTTACTTTTTTATAATATTAACTGGGCTGCTCAGGCATACCGCACTGACTAATGTGTTGGGGACTCAGGGGTTGTTAATTAAATAAGTTACTGAGTTTAGCAATTTTACTTTGATTCTTTTTGGCAACAGACATCTACTCAGTGGAAGTAATCATTCTTTGTAAATAAATAGTCTATCTTTGCTTGATACAAGCATAGCGATAACAGTTTTGAGGATTTTACTCTATTATTCTGAACAAGAACATTTCGTAACGTCAAATAAAATCAAAAACATTCAGCTTACTAAAATAACCATAGCAAAATTGTTATTCAGTAAAACAACAGAAACAAATTCTAGTCCAACCAACACTCAAAAAGCGTAAAGCAAAATATTACAAATAAATATTATCGTGTTACATTTTGCAAATCATCTTTTCTGACAAGGCGAGCGCCGTGGGCCACGCCATGACAGGCCAGGCTACACTGGCGCACCATCGCCCACTCACCCCCACTCCACGTCAAGTGCGCCCGAGAGCACGTTTGTTAAAGATACAGGCCCGCTCGAGATATTTCCGATAAATTCCTCCTTGTTACATTTTTATGAGCGATAACATAGTTCGACGGACATAGCTTCGATGTCCTGGCGTTGTGAATTCTTAATAATCATTATTAGAAATGCGAGTTATTTGGCTGTTCATAAATTGCGGAATCCACAGATAAATTTCCAAGTTATACCAACACGGAATTCTGAATAACTAGTCACATGTATTAGATGGAGTTTAGAGTACCTAAGGCATGTGCAATTTGTGTGAGCTAACGCACATAGCACCATACAAGAATCAATCTTGAATGCAGCGTGAATGATCATATCGTTGTAAAACTTACCACGTAAGTTTACAGCATCATCATTTCAGCCGAAGGAACTCCACTGCTAGAGATGGCCTATCTCCAACAGTGGACTCCCTCAAAAATGGAGTGTTTCTGATAATCGCCACGCTTGGCAAGTGGGTTGGCGATCGCAGTATGGTAGTAAAATGCATAGAGAACGCTGCTGTCCATTTTCTAATAAGTCCCATAGTCGCCTTTTACGATACCCACGGGAAGAAATGAGATGGGGTTATCCTTTACGTCCGTAAGTTTATATAGTGGAATGCATTAGTGTATTTTCAAAACACTGTCAAAATGACACAGTCTACGGACAATAATTTTAATTTATCCGCTGCCTCATACCCGGCCATATTACCTTCATATGTATCTCCGATCCTCTAAAACAAAAGGCATTTGACCCCAGATTCTGATTAACGTAACTAGGTGACACGTCCACATTACATCCCCGTCCTTTGTTCGTAACAAGTGGGTCAGCACAGCCCCAGCCCCAGCCTCCTGAGCACCACACATTGTGGCGCTAACGGCCTCAATTAGCGACATCTGTGTTTTTATTGCTCAGAGGTTACAAAGGAAATTGTTGTCCTCGGCAATGTGTGCTAGAGGTTGTTTCAGACGAGTCAGATTCAACGTGCGACTGTCGGCTCGCCTCGTTTGACCGATTTCAAGGTTGAAAATGGCCTTACAGACATTTTCCTTGTGAAGAGTTCAGTCAAGGTAAAACAATACCTTTATCTGCTACCAACCTGCAATATACACTTCAGGTATGGCAAATGAAAAGTTATAAGCAAAGCTCAACTTTAACAGCAATAGTTGACGATGTACTTTGGTATGCTAGCGATCAGTAACGCTAGATAAACCTTGGAACAAGAAAAATACCATTAAACCTCTTGCTCTTTACACATAATAAAACTACCGACGCAATCCTTCTCTGCAGTTAGAGGTTCCGGCGCTGCCCTCCAAGTAAAGAACGTCAACGCGCTGCGAGCGCTCGATCTGAACCTCCCTTAACAGGTCGTGTGAACTCGGGATCGCTTGCCGGGATTTCGTGTATTCCGTTATTGTTTAGTTATCAGTGTTATTAAGGCTCCCGTCTTTTGTTACACGCCTGTATTGTGTGGTTACAAGAGGGTTTGTTACGGCTTATCTTCGAGTTCGTTTCCCTTATGAGTTTGTTCTGGTAAAATTAGTGCCTTTAGTAGAACCGCTGTTGGGTTTATGTGTTTCTTGGCTTCATATCGAGCCATTGTGAAATAATCTTACTAGATAGGTACAGGCATTCTAGAGAAACACATGCTCTTTAGGTACTTCTCTAGAAAATATGTCTAACGATATGTTTCCGAGGGATTAGTACACCCACATTTCGCTAGTTATGTTTAAGACCCATCCCATGTGATAAGGAGCTACCCTTTTGCCTACAACCGGGCACTAATCCAGACTCCGGGCTGCTACTGAGAAATTCCTGATAGAGAAACGCCTTACACACACTCCTTAACACTTTACTCTACCTAGGAATCAAATTTAGGACCCCATGCTCAGCAATAACGCCACTAGACCAACGAGGCAAGCAAAGATTTTAAGTACGTTATTATTGTTTTATTTTCTCAAACAATCCAATACATACGAGTTACAATATGAAACCTTATAATTTCTTCATAACAGCAATCCACAGTGAAAACAAATACCAAAGAATACACAAATTACATTGTCTAAGTTCCCATAAAACTATAGTAACTACAATCCAAATACATAATTCACTGCAATTCCATCCACTCTCATCTATACCATAGACAAACATAATCACTATGATAACTATTCTGATAATGGCGGGAGAAATTCTCGAAAATAAAAGAAACTCTTTGCTTAGTATGTAATGAAAGGGAATGACCACGTATATTGTAGCAGTGAGAATGTTAGCTGTAGAGAATGGTGGAGTAATCACAGTGTCGATGGAGGAATCCTTTCACGTACACGTGGAGTGTTAACATGGTTTTATGGCGTATGGCAGGTATGGGACAGAAATACGGGATTACAATCAATAAATTTTTAACTCTTATTTAACCCCATACCTAGATTAGCTCGCCGCCCGGTAAGGACCAGGCCCTTGTCGACGGCGCGTAGTGTTCCACGCGTGCCTCAAAGAGATGTCAGCAGTACTGAAGGGGTGTGCTAGAACCGATGCCTGCCAGGGTTGCGAGATTTGTTCGAAAGAGATACAGTGGCCTTGGCACATGGGCAACTGAAGGAATACGGGTAGGTTTTAGTCAGTAAAAATCTGACACGCTCTCCCGCTCCGCCCAATAGCGGGTGACGTCATTTGATGACTTCCCACCCACAAAAAAAACCCCATACCTAGATAGTGCAAAACAATCCTAGTTTATAAGTGGTGGTAGGGAGATCGACGCGAAACCTGTTACCATGGACTCAGAACATTATTCTGGAATCTAAATTTTTCGTCAAATAAAATATTATATAATAATTTAAAAATTTGTTGTTCCATGACATGACTGATTTAATTTAAAGTAACATCTTGCATGCCATTTGTGTTTACTCATCTTTTGGACAAATAAAGTGTCTTATCTCAAACAGATTGGGTTGGTATTGCAGTTTTCTATGAAATAGCAGTTTTTTTTTATAACAAACGACACATTTATACACTGAATTCATGTACGTCAATGACACCTTGCAAAACTTCTGAGGTGATGTCCTTATTCTAAAGTGTTTAGCCAGATCTTTTAATTGGTCTGTAACCTAAATCAAATTTACTTCAGAATATCTTTTAAGCATAATTTCTACTGGGGTAGAGGAAAAACATTAAATATCTTCATGCAATCATGAAAGCAATAGGTACTAATGGAAGTAATAGCTTTTTTACCAAGCAAATTCGTGACTATGTATTGTAAGTAAATAGCTACTCCTTTTCCCTCAGCGTTTATTCCTCGTTCCGTTAAGCATGAAAAATAGGTTTATTTGTCACGCTTCTGTGACTAATAAAGCAATTTTTCTTGCATATAAAAAGATGGTATCACATAAAAAATATGAAAACAACATGGATTTATATTTAGGAACACAGAACATAAATAGTCGGCGAGAAATCTCATTAGAAATGAATTTAGGTAAATGTCAGATGCATTAAACCATAAATAATAAGCGAGGAGCTTCGACAAAACCTCTTCAGTAGCCATCTAAACGTAAAACCATTTCTAATATCCCACACAAGAACACAGCGTCATAAATCAGCTTTCCAACTAAAACTTCTGTATCAGTTACTCAGTAGTTGTCCGTATGGTGGGCGCCCATACATAATGTTATTCTAGTGTACCGTGTACAGCGTGTACGTGCACACGTGCGCCGTGATCCAGTAATTTGGCTCACGTATCGCCTACGTTGTGCTGTGAGGCCTGTGAGGGACGAAGCTAACTTGTAGCCCCTACTATGATGTAGAGGGTGAGGAAGGAACTTTGTTAGCAACCTCGCACAGTGTTGCTGAGCTGGGAATTTTTCAAACCTATGCAGCAATGGAATAGGAATTCCCTTCAAAACCCTTACATTTAGGAAAAGATCTAGTGGTTAAGACTACGCCAGAAGACGTCACGAGGCAACACATCGCAGAAATATGTCGGAATCGCGGTTTGGCAATCCTTAGGTATATAGATGTCGCAGATGGAACGTTATTCAGAGAAGAAGGTGAACATTTTCTTGCCTGTAAAGCAATATTAGTGAAAGAGAGAGACTTGACAAAAGTTCAGAAAGAAGGACAAAGTTTTAACGAAGACTTTCCTGCTCACCAGTTTAACATTCGGCTGTTTCGATTGGCAACAAAATATAAGTAATTTGAGTAGATACTGTTATGCATTCTTGACATAGCTGGTGATGTCGATATTTCAGCGAGCTAACGCTGTAAGCAAAAACATGTGGTTTTGGGCAATCGACGTGTTATTTATTGGTGTTAGCTGAATTCATGTTGCTCAATATTTATATACGCATATATCGCATAATTTACCTCATATTTTGCTTTGCGTGTTGCTAGGAATACATGAAACAGGCTCAGAAGCTATCGAAGTAGCTAGGTACTACTTAAACTCACTAGACTATTGTAGGGTAGATTGTAATATTAAAAATAGGGGAGAACTGTGATGGTCCAGTACTAATGACCCCAACTTACGTGTTATACGTCTTGACAGACAGGCGGGTTACATAGTGTCGTTTATTTCATCACCGCTGCTCTTAAAACGGTGACGGAAAACATCTTGAGGAAACCAGCATGCCCTAGAACCAAAAATTCAAAGACATGTGACATCTACCACCCCGTACTGGGCTCGCGTGGTGGATTACGGACGACTCCAGCTCAAAAAGAGAGGAGGGCTGTGTCCTCAGCAGTGGGAACTTTGTAGGCTAATTATGTATGTATGCATGTAAATAGGGTAAAGCGATAGTATAATTAAGAAGTTAACATACAGAAAAAAAAAATTGAAAAACGTATTTTCGGGAATAAATAAGTGCATATCTGAAGGCTGGTGTCATGCATAAAACCGTTACAATTCCAGTCACTATTTCATCTTTTTCACCAAAAAAACTCGTCAAAAATGTAAGATTGGCGCTGAGATTAGATTGAGAATGTGGAATTGCCCTTCTGAAATTATGCCGTGAGTTATTGTTTTCCGGATATTGAGTCGACACTGATTACAGCTCAAAGCAAATAGAACACCGAATTGGTAACAAATGGTAAGGGATAGTGATTAATTCCCTCATTGAGCCGACTTCGCACCCTCGGCCTCATATTTGTCTAGTATCAATAAGCATTAAGCAATTGCATTTACTTGTTATCCTACTAAAATTGTTAAACTGTGATAAAATCAACTACTTTTATTAATAGTGAAAAGAAGATATTTGTAGTTGTTGTTGGATGTGATTTGTAGTTGTACTCAATTAGGTTTATTGTTTTCGGTATCTACTCCCAGTATGGTGAGTTAAATGTTATGTAAATGATTTTATTTTTGTAAGTAGGTTTGTCAGACTTAAGTAGCAGCAGGGCACATTGCTCGCAGTGGCAGCAGGGGGCTGAAAATTTCTGGAGTGGCGACCGCGTACCAAAAGACGTAGAGTTGGAAGGTATCCCACAAGGTGGACCGATGACCTTGTGAAGGCCACAGGAATCCACTGGATGCGAGATGCACAGAACCAGCCGTATTGGCGGAACTTGGGGAGGCCTATGTCCAGCAGTGGACATCTTTCGACTGAAATCATGATGAAGAAGTAGGTTTGTACAAATACTGTTACACGTCAATATTTTTTTTAAACTAAATATGGCTACCTACTACTCTGAGAAGGTGGGCCGAAAAACTCAGAGATCGGTCTCTTCTTTAATCCAGGCTTAATCTAGATTAGATCTTATAAGGGCCATGTCGGTAGATTGCTGTCTGAAATAGTCTTTCAGAGAAAACAAAAAAACATATTTACCACACAAATTTGAGTAAACCTGCCCAGTCATGCTCAGTGCAAGCATTTGGTAACAATATTGCAGATCAACTTAGAACACAAGGATCTCAACGATTTACTATGAAGTATAGGCCGCTGCCTTTTCCTTTTAGGATTACAACCGTGAAGTTACTTTAAATAAACACACAAAATTATCTCCATAGATCTTTAATATAATGCTTTGTACGTTTGTCTATATTTCTCGTATATTCTCTAAGTTTGATATTAGCAAGCTTTGCTCCGCCGCGTGCCGCCGGCTACTGTCCGCCACAGCTTACAACAGAACAACTGCATCTGATGCACCTTTGTGCTTTGTTCAGATATCATATTAACGTTAATTTATTACTCTTTGTGGTATTTACATTCATTAGCTTTGAAATTCATGAGTTAATTAATTTGGAAAGTAAATTTGAGAAATTCTAATTAACTGTTATGTTTTGAAAGTAACTGATGAAAGTGTAGGTGGGCGAACCCTGTTCAGGTTAAATTACACAGACACTTATTAAAGGGAATAAGTAATACATCCATCTATATTTAGAAGGTTTCAACCATTGGTTTGAACATTACGTGGATAGCATTGAAAATGTTTAGAAAATAAAAAACGGAGAGATATAGAAGCCTGTCAATATTTTTATTGATTTTCGAGGTAGTCTCCGCTCCTTTCTAAAAAAATCTATTCAAATCCATTTTAACGCACGACAAAAACTTTTTAAATTGCCGCCTATTTGTAAAAACAAATGGCATATGAATTCAACACATCTACAGATTCCCTAAGAATTCTTTATTCGAAATTTAAATGAATTTTTCATCGGCTACTTTTTATACTGGGCTAAAACTTTCTAAAACTTTCACTGTTATAAATAAATATTATGGAGTATGGATTTTTAAATTAAATCTGCCTTTGTACCTTTTTTTGCGAAAAGTACAAAAACGGTACAAAGGCTGACGTAGTGCCTTAGGCATTCTCTAACCGTCACCCCAGGATGGTGAATAGATTAGATGACAGGTGCTTCGTTTGCGACGAACAAAAATAAAACCAAAAACAAAACGATAAAAAATTAAATGATCATATTATTTAACCAGACACAGAGTACATAAATAGGTTATAAAACCACCACACATCTCTCAAAACTTTGTCCAACAATAACGATTTAAAATTTGAATTATCTTTTCAGCCGAAAGACATCGACTGCTGGACATGCCTCCAGCAAGCACCAGCACTTCGACCGGCTCTATGCTTCCCGCATTTTCCCGACATTCTACATTTGTTTTTTAATTTTTCTCAAACTTTTGGAACATACCATAGGTATAATACCGACTTCGTTCTGTCAGGGTCGCGAGATTTGTTATTTGTTCGAAAAAGTTACCATAGCCCTTTTAGTCAGTAAAAGTCTGACACGTCCACCCGCTCCGTTCAGAGCGGGAAACCTCATTTGGTGTTTTCCCACCCACAAAAAAAAGTAACCGACTTTGTATTTGAACCCACAAAAAAATTTAGTTACCATTTTTTGGCAAAATCTGTTTGTAAGCCCTATGAACATATGAACATTGTTTCGTATTAGGTACATTGCGAGAAAATTTTCTCCCTTATATTCTCGTGAGGAGAGGCTCAAATTAGTTTCTCCTTTCCATTTTCATGTAAATCAGTTGAAAAAGAACATTGTAACCTTATCTACTTCAAACTCATAGGAATAAACATTGTAAGCAGCATTATTATTTCGTTCTCCACAGAGCCTGAAATAATTCATACCTACCTTAGAAATAATGTGATTTGTGACAGTTTGAAAATAAGGAAAACGAAATACGCAATCATACGAGAAATATTACCGATATCAATCTCGTAAACGACATATAATTTAAACAAATACGTTCACCTAGCATCATGAATATATCGCAACGCGCGCATCTTCCCGCCGAAATCCGCCATCTTGATCAATCGTTACGTTCGGAAACGGCACCAAATCAACACCCGCGAGATTGGAACGCGTGCTTGGAATACGCACAGGTTCAATGCAACGCCGTTCCGAAACCGTTTTACATAAGAATGCGAATTCACGATCCACTGACTCGGATAATAGTGAGTGCCGGAGTGAATTTTGGAGGATCACTTTTGGCTGTATAGCCGATATCATTGCTTTTTGGAACTTTAAAAAAGGTAACGACCGGAAAATCGCGTTATAGGAAGCTTATAACGGCAGAATGTAAATGCGATATATCAAAGAGTTACCCCATGAGCCATCGTTTACGCGAAGTTGGGTTTTGTAGGTTTTTTACTGTTTCCTCGTGTAGGGGTTGAAGTCGAAGAAAAGTCAAGCTATCAAAAACAAAGCTTCCATAATTTTTCCGAGTGATAACGAAAGAAAAATACGAGGTAAGTATGTATGTGCCTCTACAAACTTAGGTAAGTTTGATGTAATGAGACGCAAATGACACAATTACAGGTAGGTCACATCTTCATTTTCAGGTTCCAATATAAACAGTTTATTAAAAGTATCGTTTAGAAAATATTTTACAAAAGACCGCACAACCTGAAAACTGTTACTAACCAAAACATATTGGAAAACGAATTAAGTTCCGTTCGAAAACACATAAATCCGTTTGAGAGTTGTTTTAAAAAGTAAAACAAACTTTTTAAAATCGCAAACTCCTTATTTCCGCCTGGCGAAATAACTGTTCGGAAACGTAGACGAATCAAAAGGATTCATCCTTTCGATCGCAGTGAATTTCTCGCGCTTAGGTGGGCCATAAGAACAGCGATCGAGATCAAGAGAAGATGCTACTTAGTTTAAGGATTTTTGTAAAAAATGTAGTATCTATAGGTAAATGAAATACGATGAAAACTGTGGCTTAAACCTAATTTCCGTGGTGCTTGCGGGCGTGATTTAATTGCCTGTCACACACCATAAGTTGAAGCAACAATTAAAGATACGCCGTCTTTTAAACAGTGTTTAGAGGCGCCCGCCCGTAGATAAGCGCGACATGACGGCACGACGCGACTAGTAGAACCATTTCTATGTAAACTTCCTGGAAATTGTTCTACCAGAATGACGTCAAGCCTATTTGCAGGAGCCTTTAAACGTTGCGAGTAATTTGTTGCTTTATTGCAAGGAACTTATGTCGGGCAAATGGGACTTTACAGTAAGTAGAATCATTATCAGCGAATCTGCTAGTAAAAAATAAATAAGAATGTGGACCTGTTAGTGATTTACTATTAGAAAATGTTAAGCATTAGGTACAGACGCCACCAGGTCAAGCTACCCGAAACTGTCAATTTTTCCCAATGAACCTTGAACCTAATACTCTAGAAATAAAGTCGAAAATCTATCAAAGAAATCTGACAGATTGTAGTAGCTTGATGTGTTGGCGTCTGTACATCGTCATCATCATATATTATCAGCCGAAAGCCGTCCACTGCTGGACATAGGCCACCCCGAATTTGGGAGGCGTTTGCCATAATCGCCACGCTTGACAGGCGGGTTGGCGATCGCAATATATCTAGTGGTAAAAAGTATAGAGAACGCTGCTGCCCATTATCTAGTAACTCCCTTAGTCGCCTTTTACGACACCCACGGGTAGAAATGGGATGGTGCTATTATTTACGCCTGGCATTACACGGAATCAGGTACAGAAACCTCATAATTAAATAACTTTAGAACAGCATAAGCAAAACATAATTTATTTTTTGACTTACGCACAAAAAATAACCTAAGTACTTAACCATTGTTACCTATCTAGATACATTAAGTACAAAAAGTACCTCGTGGCCACAGCTTTATATCCGCTTCTCGCGTCGCGGATCGGATATTCGTCTGTCTGCAATCCTGCCTGGAAACTAACACCTCTACCAAATGAAAACATTTGTCACCACTTCAGCTACTAGCAAAGCTGAACTCTTTCACTCTCGGCAAAAATACAATAATTCTCTCTCCTGTACCCTACCATATTACAATCACGATCGTAATAATTTTGAAAAATATTTTTAATCCATTGCTTTATATGTTTGAAAAACGTGTCAGCTCATCAACGTAAATAACGCAATGAATTTTGTGGAACTGCCAAAGTGAAAGCAATTCCTACTAGACCCTTTGGTACCTCGGAAAACGCGTTAATCTGTTGGTCCAGGCTGTTATTTGAGGATCATTGACAGTCCTTGCGGGTCGTCATGAGGCCAAAAGTCTGATTAATCTTACCAAGAGGTACCGTATTACCTGATAACTGGGATGTGGAGGTCAGAGGGCAGTCGCTCCATGTAGGTATTATAAAATACTGGTATCAGCTACATCCTGTTAGGCTGCAAGTCGACCCCATCACAGGTGGGAAAAGGCAAGGGAGATGATGATTAGGTATTGAACTTTTCTTTATACTACCTATCTATATATATACTATATAATATTATAAAGCTGAAGAGTTTGTTTGTTCGACTGAACGCGCTAATCTCAGGAACTACTGGTCCGAATTGAAAAATTATTTTTGTGTTGGGTAGCCTATTTATCGAGGAAGGCTATAGAGTATATAACATCACGCTGCAATCAAGAGGAGTGCAGCAGTAATGAAAAACGTTGCAAAAACGGGGAAAATCGCATGGGTAGGCGATTCAACGCGACGGGAAGGGTCGGGGGAACAAGAAATTTAACGCGGACGAAGTCGCGGGCAGGAGCTAGTAGCTTATATTATTTTCTCGATTATTGTTTATCCGATGGAGAAAGTTGTTCCGTTGGATGTTCTATACCGCATTCTTAAATCAACATCATTTCAGCCGTAAGACGTCCACTGCTGGACATAGGCCTCCACCAATTTTGGAGGTTTTGCCATAATCGCCACGCTTGGCAGGCGGGTTGGTGATCGCAGTATGGTGGTAAAATGCATAGAGAACGCTGCTGCCAATTCTCTAGTAACTCCCTTAGTCGCCTTTAACAACAGACTCGGTAGGAAATCGGGTGGTGCTGTTCTTTACATCCGGCACCACACGGTCGTCCTTAAATATAACCACACTTTTATACCTACATACTGCCATATTACATACCTACTCGTGTAACTGCAGCCATTTTATTAATCTAAAGCCTTCTAATATTATTGCCCTTGACTGTGACTTCGCATCAAGATTCACGAATAAGTCGTACTTCGACCACGTTTACGATTTTGACATTTGTTAGTTTATGAATATTCATCAAACACGTCAATATGGCGAAAGGCAAATCGCAACGATTAGTCATAATAATACTTCATAGTCCACGGTTATCGGGTATTTGACATAATATTTGTATAAACTTAAGTCTTTAAGTAAGAAACACAGAAACATTTCATAGAAACAAGAATTAGTAAGAAACATAGAAACATTTCTATGTTCTCATTTGTATGTATCTAACTTATCTACTAATGTTTTTAACCCCCGACGCAAAAAGAAAAGTGTTATAAGTTTGAGCGCTATATGTGTCTGTCTGTGGCACTGTAGCTCTTAAACGGATGAACCGATTTGGGTACAGTTTTTTTTTTCATGTTTTATTAAAATCAGTTAAGAAGTTTCGACACGACGATCCTTTGATCAAAATATGACTTACAACTTCTTATTAAACTTAAAACTTATCAATACTTTTTTTTACCTTTTAGAGGTTTTTGTTTTGGTCGGGATTTTTGTTGTTTCACATTTTCGCATGGATTTAATTTTGATATAGTCCTTCTCAGACTAGTATTATCAAATGGTATCGTGTTACGCACTAACTGGATTGTAGAGTTCAGATAAGCAGGCACTCCATGTAAAATACTGGTATTTAGCTGCTCTTGTAAGACTGGAACCTGACCCCAAAATAATTGGAAAAGGCTATATAGAAAAGTCCTTTTCAGAAAACTTAGATAAAAATCTACGTAAACCACATGTGATGGATACAAAGGCAGCTTTCTCTATGTCTCTATTTATTTACCCTTAACTTATTCCATTTCAGATCTCGGCTGTTTAACAATCCCTTCTCATCTGCGCTCCTGATCTAATTAGCGACTCGATTAAAATCTTCATATGGGTACAGTCTACAGTATATGTAGATATGCAGTAGGTACAGCAAGTTCTTACTTTTGTTGAGAGTGCGCTGAACTGCTGATCGAGTAAATAGTCAAATCTGTGACAGTACCCGTTTAGTCCACTACCTAACGATTAAAAAGTACGTGTATATGTAACTTATCTTTATTTTTTGTTTCTCTCTTCGAAAAGGTTCACATAGTTATAAACATAGAGACAAGAATTATAGTGTTTTGGCAAAAATTTTCAAAATATGATCCTTCCTTCATCCACACTAGGATACCCTGTGTGACGGGCAAAAGCCTTTTGTTCTAGGCTGAACCAAACTCTTAAGCAGTATGAACTCTGCGAGTGAGGACTCAGCAATTCAAACAATGTGCTACTAACATATCTTACCCACAGCTCTTCCATCACTTTGACACATTTGTCTTGAATGGCAAGTTCTGCCATAATCACGTTATGTGCTTCGTTTGTGGATAAGCATCTTGGAGAACTCAAATATAGGTCATAATTAACTAGATACTGTATTATTACTTGATTTTATCAGAGGTATTCGCGAATATTACAGTAATATAATCAGTATTGATAAGAAATAAGGCTTTCCGCAGACAGGCGCGACGGGACGGTGCGACGCGATTCTGATAGGACAATGTCCAAAAAGTTATCACAGAAATTGTTTTAATTGAGACGCGACGCGCTAGTCTACGAGAGGTTTAGTCTGTTTTTTTCTCCTATTTAGCTATCTCTAGCACCCTAATTGCGTAACACGCTATTAACTTATATCACGCTATTAACTATACGCTTCAAAATGATTCAGACGGTATATATGATATTTTTCATATGTTCTATAAAAATGTCGCCTTAGCAACGTAAATAACATTGCCGACTTGTAGTCACACCAGATTATCACACCAGTATGACAAACAGGATTTTTTTTCTCGTTTGTCACACCACTGATTTTACCACACCATGTATACGATAATTGCTAGTGCAGTACCTTTATATTCTAATGAAGTCTATATCCTGATCGGCGTTTGCCAACCTCCGTTCTTTGCAATAGACTTCTTTTCTATTTAGATTTTTCTACTTTTAGTTATATTTATTTATTATTAATTATTTACAAGTATTTACATTATGCACAAGTAAAAAAAATACCGTACAAAGGCGGACTTAATGCCTGAGGCATTTTCTACCAGTCAACCTTAGGGTGTGACACTCCCTCTCGCTCTGCCCAGAGCGGGAGGAGTCATTTGATGATTTCCCACCCAAAAAAAAAAAAAAAGAAAAAAAAAGGGTGATGCAGAGACTTTTTCATTATAAGGTACAAAGGATTTTCATTTCTTAGTTAATACAAAAAAAAAACCTAATACAAATTGCATTTATATTATATTCAGCTGTAGATGTCCAGTGGTTCAAATGATAATGCAACCTTATCTAGTACTGGCCGGTTGCTAAACGCAATGCTTGAGATAATGATAAATGCAATTGACAGACCAACTTCAATAGAAATAATTTGCACATTTAAACATCAACGATTTTGCAAATCGTGCATTGGTTTCACATTCGCTTTGTACCATGGATTTTTGTATTATTAATAGAAAACGTGGACAAGTTTTGTTATTTAAGCAACACCAATACTATAAACAGAAAGTTTATAAAAATTTATCTCAAATATGGTTTTGTCGTAACCGTCGTCGTAACAGTATAAAGTGCTCTGGTTCGGTCACAAAAACGTAAGTACCCTATATCTACTTATGTACTTGGTTTTGTTTTTCGAACGGTTAGCATAAGTAGGTACTTACATTTTTATCCCATTTCTTTTTTTTTCTTTTTTTTCCCAAGTTATTCTAAGTCGTAACCTTTCAGACACGCATCATTAGCCGTCTAGAAACATAATATATTTATTTAGTTATAGGGTAGGGCGCCCCAAGATTGCGCGGGAGTTAAAACTGCGCAAACTTGGTAAGTCGAAACCCTAATGACATTTGCGACTAACTGCAGCCGTGTTTTGGTGCGCTAGCGTGTGAAAATTTACTGCGAGAAAAAAAATAAAAACAGCTTATAAACGGAAGTGCCAGGTAAGTTTGTTTTTTAATATCACTTTTGATGTAATTTTTTGACTTTTTGAAACTATGTTTATTCGAAATAGTGATGTACTTTTTATAATCAAACCACATATTTTGCCGGCTTAACTAATCTAAATATCGCCTGGCTGGTAGTTTTTCCGCTGACTGTTAATAGATGGCTTTAAATACCATGTCAGTGGACTGAGAGCAAAGTGGTAAGACTGCGCGGAGCTATGGCAGGTAACATTGCGCGCGCAATCTTACCTTCCATGTATTTGTAAAAAGCATTCTTTCACGTTTGTCCTAATACTAGTTGCATTACAATTGTATTATTATTTTAATACAGACAGAAACCCTTCCAGATCCTTCACCTATTCCATCCTGTAGCTATATACAACATGATTCTAATATCATTAAAATAACGGATATATCTCCATTTCCTAAATCTATACTAATATTATAAAGCTGAAGAAAGTTTGTTTGTTTGTTTGATTGAACGCGCTAATTTCAGGAACGACTGGTCCGAATTGAAAAAATATTTTTGTGTTGGGTAGCCTATTTATCGGTTATAGGCTATATCATATCACGCTACAACTAAGAGGAGCGGAGCAGTAATGAAAAATGTTGCAAAAACGGGGAAAATTGCACGGGTAGGCGATTCGACGCGACGGGAAGGGTCGGGGGAATAAGAAATTTAACGCGGACGAAGTCGCGGGTAGAAGCTGGTCAGACATAAGACAAGTGGGAAATAATAAGAGGAAGCACAAAAAGTCGGAAATACTAAGCAGTTCACCCTATAAACTACAACTTGAAAAGAAGAATGAAGAAAAAAATATACCAAAAAAAGATTAAGAAAGATAGTAAGACCACAAAAAAACCTGCAAAAATACCAGCAAAGCAGCCCAAAACTAAAACCAAAACTTGAGAGGCGTCAAGGGACACCCGAATGGAAAGAAGTTCCTTTGCAGGATTCATTATTGTTTTTTTTTTTTGTTATCATTTATTACTAGGTTTTGCCAGCGGCTTCGCCCTCGTGGAGGTTGGAAATTAGCGCGCGGGAACATACTACCGGGATAAAAAGTATGCCCTTTCTCAGGCTCTAAACTATCTGTGTACCAAATTTCATTTAAATCGGTTCAGTAATTTTAGCAGCAAAGCGAGACAGACAGACAGACAAATAGACCGACAGACAGACAGAGTTACTTTTGCATTTATAATATTAGTGTGGATGTATAAAAAACCTGTATATTTTTTAAGTCGGTTAAAAAGTGTCGTTACAACTTTTTCTCTTAATTCCGTCTAGCCCCCTTTCGCAACGCGCCATAAGGAACTTCGTTCCAATGGTCATGTGTCGGTTGCAATGAAATGTACGAGGAACCGATTACTGAGGACTGGATTGGTTGTTCCGATCGTGGAGAATAGTGGCATGAATATACTACAGCGTACATTGACATTGATACTTTCATATGTGATATTTGTTTGTCAAAATAATTTTGCAATTTGCTATTTTGACTAAGAAGCCTTTGATGGATATGCGTAATCTTACCAACTTTGATGCGCAATTTTACTCCCATGTGACTATAAGACTGCGCATTTCCCATTTTTTAACCGACTTCAAAAAAAGGAGGAGGTTATCAATTCGTCTGTATTTTTTTTTTTTTTTTTTTTTATGTTTGTTACCTCATAACTTTTGACTGGGTGAACCGATTTCGATGATTCTTTTTTAGTTTGAAAGCTAGTGCTTCCCGAATGGTCCCATTTAAATTTGGTTTCATTCGGACAATGGGGTCCATGTGAAAACCATATAAGTCTTAAATTTACATTAAGTATTTGCGCGACAAATGAACGAATACCGTATGTTTGTTACCTCATAACTTTTGACTGGGTAAACAGATTTTGATGATTCTTTTTTTATTTGGAAGCTGGTGCTTTCTTAATGGTCCCATTTTAATTTGGTTTTATTTAGACAATGGGGTCCATGTGAAAACCATATAAGTCTTAAATTTCATTACGTATTTGCGCGACAAATGTACGCATAACGCGATTAGATTAGTACGGAGTATCTACCACAACTAAAAAGTTAAAAAATAAAAACTTTTTACAAAAAAAACAACCGACTTCCTTAAAAAAAAACACTACAAAGTCAAAAATAACTTTAATTTCGGAAGTCGGTGGCAAAAACCTTAAATACAGAGCCTAAGACACCGACTTTCGAAATTAAAGTTATTTTTGACTTTGTAGTGTTTTTTTTTAAGGAAGTCGGTTGTTTTTTTTGTAAAAAGTTTTTTTCTTTTTTCTTTTATAAACCAAAAAAATGGTGCCAAAGTTTTGATTAAGCATAACGTTAAGTAACTTCAATAACGTGTTCATTAAACTTAATAAAGATGATTATGACAATTTGTGTTTTTGTTGATTTATAGCCAATCTAATTTTAAGCGCGCAATCTTGGGCACCCCTACCCTATTATTACATAGTCGTTGTTTAACTTCACAGGGTGATAATGTTGTAAAATCAGTCGAGCACAAAAATACATGTCAACCAGATGAGAACCAAAATGAAATAGCTATTTCTATACACAAAATGCATGAAGTAGCTAGTACTTCTGCGGAGCCAATGACAATAGTCTACAAGGAAAATATAAGACCTTTAAAAGAAAAAGGGTTGAAAGTACCACTATTCGATAGCGTAAAGTGCAGCCTTTACAATGCACGAAAACGGAAACTAAAAGTCAGCAAGATCGTTTTCAAACGTATTGAAGAAGTACAAGTACCCGCTACATTTGAGAAATTTGTCGTTGCTGACTATCAATATGAGCATACCAGACTATTAGTATTTTGTTCTGAAGAAGCAAAGCAATTATTAAAAAGTGTGAAAGAATATTTTATAGATGCGACTTTTAAGAGTTCTCCACGACCATTTCCAGAATTACTTTCTATCCTCGGCGACTTGGGGAGCACGTCTCAAACAACTTCAGTGATACCGCTAATACATGTGCTCATGAGCGACAAAAAAGAGTCGACATATGCTGCATTGTTTGACATCCTGAAAACTAAATTTCCCGATTGGTGTCCCACTGTATTCCACGCAGATTTCGAGATTGCCGTAGCAAATGCCTTAAGATGTTTTTTTCCACATATATCGGTAAAACAGTGTTACTATCATTATTGTCAGAGCTTATGGCGACAAGCGAAATCAATTGGTTTGAAAAGTAAACTTCATAAAAGAATTGTGGGCCTATGTACGGCATTGCCGCTAACTCCATTAGAACTTGTTAAAAATGGATGGGAATACATAAAAAGAGAATCTAATGAATTTAGCGGGGAAAATATGAAACAGTTCATAGCATACATGGCCTGACAATGGCTAAATGATGAACAATATATGGCCGACTGGAATATAGTTGGTCAAAGGCACAGAACCAACAACATTTGTGAAAGTTGGCACTCCCAATTAAATAAAAATATAAATAAAAACTACGTAACCATACTAAAATTATTAACCGTATTATTTATTCAATCAAAAGGAAATTAATATCGAAAAAAAAAGAAGGGCCGACCAAACTAATAAAGATAATTTTATAATTTTCTGCCAATTAAAACTTTTAAATGGTGAAATATCATTGGGACATTTCCTGGAAACCTTGCGTTAAAAACGTAATTTGAAGGTTTTTAAATGAATAAAAACGTAATTTGAAGGTTTTTAATTTAACTAAGTAGTAAGTACCTATAACTAGGACAGCACTAGTTAGGAATAAATGGTGTGGAAAAATCAGTGGTGTGACAAACGAGAAATAAAATCCTGTTTGTCATACTGGTGTGATAATCTGGTGTGACTACGAGTCGGCAACGGTAAATAACACCATGAATGTTGTAACTCTCAAAATGAGAGCGATTCCTACTGAATTTCTTGTTATTACCTGATTGAACTTACAAAATCCTGCGTGTACATACCGAGTCAAAACCAAGAAATCAATATAAATTCTCCAAATAAATAAACGAATCTCCAAGCAAATAAAGGAATACGATCAAAGTGTGGTAAACGATGGCTCACCATGGAAACGATTGAAGCAATAAAGTGAAATTAAATACGCTACGTAGACGAGACTCGATACAAACAGATAAATATTGAGAAGCTCGCGAACAGCGTGATGTACGCTTTGTTTGTGTGGAAAGGCTTTAACTTTAAGGGTACCTTTATGATCAGAAGACCAATTCTTATTATTAAAAATGTTCAAAATCTAGTAGCAGTCTCATCCCGGTAACAATCAAATGTCAAAAAAAATTCAATAAATGTATGGAAATTAGAAGTGTTTTTTACAGATTGCGACTGAAATCAGACTGTGAACGTTCTTAAAATTACCAGAATTAACCTCTCAATTTCATCTCATTTCTGAAACGTGGGAACCGTGTGGTTATTAAATCCCAGCTAGTCTACAGTTTAGACGACCAGCCATGTCGAATCTCAGCAGAAACTAGCAGTTGGCCAAGAAAGCCAAATGACAGAATGTTCCCAATATGTTCCCAATGTGACTAATCAAAACATTACATTTATGCATGCTGCTGCTGAACGCGGATTAGCGGCAATAGCAAGTTGGCTAAATGCTAATCTTCTAACCCTCAATGTATCAAAAACAAACTTCATCTGCTTTACTCCTAATCAGAGGACACAACCAGGTGATGATTTTGGGATCGTGATCCATGAGTGTGCAAACTCCCACTATCCATGCCATTGTCAAAGCATACAACAAGTTAGATCCACTAAATATCTTGGTATAACAGTTGACCAAAGTTTGTTCTGGCACATCTATATCGAAAATACTATGATCAGGGTTAGAAAACTTATATGGATTTTTAAAACGTTGCGGCATGTGATGCCGCCTCAGCTACTTAATAAAATATATACTGCTCTGGCACAATCGGTCATCACATACTGTATACCAATCTGGGGTGGGGCCACCAAGACCAAATTTTTAGACCTAGAAAGGGCTCAAAGGGCTCTCATCAAAGTTATGTATTTTAAGCCCTTTCGGTATTCTACAGACAATCTTTACAAGATTAGTAATCTGCTCACTGTTAGGAAATTATACTTATTGCACAAGACCCTCTCATTTGATCCATTAAAGCTCGCTAAAAGACGCAAAGATATTGTTGCCCATTCTCCACGGGTCCGTACGGCGTTCGCTAGACGTCAGTATAAAACCCAATCAACTTATATTTACAATAAATTAAACCTTAAATTGAGTATTTACCCCATGTTGCAGTACGAATGTAAAAATAAATTAACGGAATGGCTAAAATCACAAACATACGATGAAATTGAATTTATATTAACCAGAATATTCTAATGAAGAACCTGTCCTCACCCATGACATACATCAGCTATTCAACCATTAACACACACACACACACACACACACTCACCCCACACATCCAGCCCCACACATACATGAAGACTACATCCTCACAATTTTGTAAAATCCTAATACCTAAACTTTTTTTTTTTTTTGTTTTCTTTTAATTATGTCTCAACATTTGTAACTAGTGACACATGGGAAGTTGCGAGGTAACCCCAGCACAAGTATTCTTATAACTTATCGGGGTTGCCTCAATTATAAGTTATGTAACAATTGTATGAGAAACAATAATACTTTTTGTTTTGATTTAAAACGTGTAACATGGCGTGTTATATTTCTGTTCCTGCCATTATAGTGAATGAGCCTGACTGCGTATTCCGCAACTACGCATAAGTGCACTCTCTTTTCCCTCGCTCTCATAGTTTACAAGTCCGGATAAGCAGCCGATGTAATTTCCAAAAAAACATAACTCACTCTCATAGTTCGATATGACGACAATCCGACACGATCGGGGAGAGATCTGGCGCAGGACCAATGGCTTAACGTGCTTTCTGAAGCACGTCGGTATCACCACGCCAAGGACGCAACTTTTAAACTCCGGACTGTTACTAAGAAATACCTAATAGAAAAACCCAACAATGCTTTGCCAGCTCAACTGTCGCGCTTGCGACCACGAGAACAACGGGGCAGTACGCACATATCCACGGCTGGAGCGACCATTACAGTGCTTTTCATGAATGAAGTCCGGCAGAAACGGAGTTGGGATCATCCGACTGATGTTGATATCGCAAGACGTCTATCATGAAATAAAAACTAAAACCCGACTACAAAAAATCACAGTCGGGTTTTAGTTTTTGAACTTAATTTTTATTCAAATTATTTTGGGATTAACATATACTATATATTTTTGAATTATGCTAATTAAGCCCTTTCATTTGATACCCAACACAATTTTTATAGTTCATGACTTCATCTTGTGCTGAGGGCGCCATTATCAATTTAATGTGACACATAGACTTTAACCAGCGAACAAGACTCTTCCAACGACCTCTTATCAAATTATTATATGCAGTTCAGATTTTGACATTCAAACTCCCACGCTAGTTTGAATAAATTACTTTTGATCTTGATGCAGAAAACTGCCGTTGCAGCCTGATGAAATACAAACATCAGCACTAGATTCTAAATATATATCGCTAGCTATATCGAATTTATTTCTGCATAAAACAAAAACAACAACCGATAGAAGCAATTAACTATTTGCGATGCGGCTCGAATATTGTAGCAACACAATTGATTGGTAACCGGTTAATGAGTTCAGAATAAACACCAATCAGCGTTGAAACAAACAACATATGCATTATCATTCAACTATTTAAATAAAAAATAAAACTAAAATAAATGTTTATTTGGAACAAGTTTGAGGACACAGATTTACAAAGAGAAACGAAGATAGCTGCAAAAGTTAAAAACTGTGGCGCAGCTATCAACGCCCAGGTCAAAAACATGGTGCATTTGCTCCAGACAAATAATTAAAAGAAAGAAATAACTTAAAAAAATAAAATAAAGTTAAGGGTTATTTAAATTTTACTAACTATGTGTCAGTGTGTAGTGGTTGTTGAGTAGTATGTGAGTAGTGAGTGTCAGGGTGTGTGAGGGGGGGTTATGTGTTTTTGTGTGAAACTAACTAACTATCGCCCGTAATTTATTTTTCCTTAAATTTTTATCATATTCCCCTCCTTTTCTAATGGGTTTCATCCTACTATTATTTATTTTCACTTTTTACCATTTTTGAAGGTTTCGGCCCTGGTCTATATAGTAATTACAATACAATACAATACAATCCTTTATTTCAGGCTACTAAGGCCCATAAAAACAATACATAAATAATATAAAATCAATAACTATAAACTAATAAATATTCTATAAAACTAAACTAAACTAAAACTGTCTCTAAACACGTAATGAAGACGGCGTCGTGTTCCGCTGCGTGGTGTCGCGTAACCGTCCTCGGAAGCGTCGAAACACGACACCTTTCGGCCAAAAGTCCTCTCTTAAGTAGGTCTGTAGATGGTCGGTTGGAACTCGTACCACGAACGACTTAAAGTTGAGTTGTGGCGCGACTCCAACCTTTCGACCCTCAGAGTCCAGTTGGTCTTCACTTTCAAATACTGCACTACTTCCTTAATCGTCGTGGAGTAGTGCAGGCGTGAAATGTACAGCTGCGTCGTAGGCACAGCAGGGCGCAGCAACATGTTGGGTCCACTCGGAGCGGTACCATACTGGTTTCGTGAACAGGGCTTCTTCTTCTTCCTTTCCACTTTCGTGAAACCCTCTTCATCAACTTGGCCCGTTCTCGGCAAGGAGCTACGGACCGAAGCCAGGGCAGGTTGGGCACCCTTCTTCTGTTTTTCCCTATTACAGTTGGTCGCTTAGAAAAAAAAAAAAAAAACGATACCGCGGTGACGCGCGATGAAATAGATCGGTTTACAAAATGGTTCATTCTCCTACTTTTTATACTAAAACAAAATTGTGTTTAGGGGTGATGTGGTGATCAGTCTCTAGAAACAAACTAGGGAAAGACTCTTTCTAGAGAAGTCAACAAAGAGCCGCGTTTTCGTGTGATGCCGGACGTACAGAGGAGCACCGTCGCATTTTTTCCCAGGGGTGTCGTAAAAGGCGATTAGGACTTACTGTAGAATAGGTATAGTCTGTGCCAGATGTGAAAAAAGGCGATTGACACCAGCCTACCAATGTATTCAAATTACCGTTTTGACCGTACTAGCGACACTTTCTTTACATTTTTTGCGTATTGTTTTAAAATATTTGAATACATTGGAAGGCGGGTGTCAACGACTTTTATTTTTTTCACATCTGGCACATACTATAGCAACGTCCTCTATGCATTTTATCACCATACTACGATCGCCAACCCACATGCCAAGCGTGGCGATTATGGCAAACCTCCTCAGTCCTCACTTTTCGGGAGGCCTATGTCCAGCAGTGGACATCTTTCGGTTAAAATGATGATGATCATGATGAACAAAAAGCCTAGATAAACTCGGCTTGCTCCCATAGGCAGAGAAAGACTGAAGACCTGAAAAACACAAATAGTAACATTACAGCCTATTATACAACATGTAACATTATTACAATAACGCAAGACCTCGGACACCTCGATTTTAGAGTATTGAGTTAAAAGCTCTTCGTAATGACCAAAATCATTTATTTTAAGTTAATTGGGGCTAAGAATATTGTGTTGACTATTAAAAGAATTGTTTTGTTTTCGGCCCAAGCGCAGATGGTATGGAAAAATACGGGAACCGATTACTTTTCCGAATTATTTTTGTTCGAATTTCATTTCATCGAAAACTATTGACCGACGTCTTTTTTGCTATATGCATTATTGGACATATTTTTAGATCATCGAAGTATCATGTGTCATAGGTATTATTTTACCGAACTATGTTTCGCCGATTTACAAAATAACTTTTTACTATTGGCCGAAGTCTCTTTTGAATTTTTTCATTTGCCAAATTATTTATTTGCCATATTTTCAAAATAATGAAACAACATTTTAGGGAATATTATTTGGTTTCAAATATATAGCCGGTTACTTGGTAGCGTTTTCAATATGAAGTAAAATATACGTAGTGTCATAAAAAGTCAATATATTCTACCATATATATATATTCTACTACAAAATTTAGTGAAAAACGAATCGCTGTAAAACCGACTTTACGTAGTCTTGTCTGCTCTACCCCTAGAGTGTAATTTAAGCCCGCGTAGGCGCAGAGGGGTAGTGCGGCCCGGTGATGAGCGTTAAAACCATCTGCGACGATAGGCTCGCGTGGGGCCGCCCAAACTCCGCAGCGCCGGAGCCGTGACAGAAACAATGATTGCTGCGTGTTGCATGCCTGATTGCATGTTGCTTGCTTGTTCGCACGCTGCATGCTTGCTCGCATGCTGCATGGCTGCTTGCATGCTGCATGCCTGTTTGCATGCTGCATGCCTGCTTGCACGCTTCATGCCTGCTTGGATGCTGCAAGCTTGAAGCAAGCATCCTTGTTTGCATGTTTCTTACTGGGACTCTTTAAAAACACTTTTGTTCATAATGAACTGGTTTATTTAGTACCATTACATTTAAATAATTAAACAAAAGAGTAGGTTAATCTGAACAGTCACCGTACAGTACCTATCATAAGTTCGAAAAATATTTGCCCGAATTTCATTTCACCTAAAACTTTTTAACTATTATCGTTTCGTTTTTTTTTTTTACTTCATCGAAGTCACGTCTGCCACTGTATCACTTGACCTATTATCATTTCGATTTTTTACGTTACTCCGACGTTTTATTTGGTCGAAAAAGTTTTTAACGAAGTTACACTTAGCCGACATAACATTTTTTCGAAGTATTATGTTTCCGAACATTCATTGTACCACTGTTCAGATTAACCTACTCTTTTGTTTAATTAATTAACTATTTTAATGTAATGGCACTAAATAAAACAGTTGATTGTGAACAAAAGTGTTTTTAAAGAGTCCCAGTAAGAAACATGCAAACAAGGATGCTTGCTTCAAGCATGCAGCATGCAAGCAGGCATGAAGCATGCAAGCAGGCATACAGCATGCAAACAGGCATGCAGCATGCAAGCAGGCATGCAGCATGCAAGCAGGCATGTAGCATGCGAGCAAGCATGCAGCGTGCGAACAAGCAAGCACCATGCAATCAGGCATGCAACAAGCAGCAAGCATTGATTCTGTCACGGCTCCGGCGCTGCGGAGTTTGGGCGGCCCCACGCGAGCCTATCATCGCAGATGGTTTTAACGCTCACCACCGGGCCGCCCTACCCCTCCGCGCCTGTGCGGGCTTAAATTACACTCTAGAGGTAGGGCAGACAAGACTACGTAAAGTCGGTTTTACAGCGATTCGTTTCTCACTAAATTTTGTAGTAGAATATATTGACTTTTTATGACACTACGTATATTTTACTTCATATTGAAAACGCTACCAAGTAACCGGCTATATATTTGAAACCAAATAATATTCCCTAAAATGTTGTTTCATTATTTTGAAAATATGGCAAATAAATAATTTGGCAAATGAAAAAATTCAAAAGAGACTTCGGCCAATAGTAAAAAGTTATTTTGTAAATCGGCGAAACATAGTTCGGTAAAATAATACCTATGACACATGATACTTCGATGATCTAAAAATATGTAAAATAATGCATATAGCAAAAAAGACGTCGGTCAATAGATTTCGGCGAAATGAAATTCGAACAAAAATAATTCTGAAAAGTAATCGGTTCCCGAACAGTGGTATATTGAATGTTCGGAAACATAATACTTCGAAAAAATGTTATGTCGGCTAAGTGTAACTTCGGTAAAAACTTTTTCGACCAAATAAGACGTCGGAGTAACGTAAAAAGTCGAAATGATAATAGGTCAACTGATACAGTGGCAGGAGAACACCCAAATACTCCGAAATATTTTATTCCGATTTTCAAAAGTCCGAATTTCATAATTCCTAAGAATTATAATGTCTATTATTAAAAATCACGAAATTTATATTACCGAAAGTCGTAAATGCGATTTGTTCGTTTTCCGATTTTCATACGTTCGAAGAATCAAATGCTCGAAGGGTTCTCGGTCCGAAAAACGACATTCCGATTTTCAATACTCCGAATAAACTAAAAGTCAACATGTTGTGCTACAAAATTTAGTGACAGAAACGAATCGCTGTAAAACCGACTTCACGCAGTCTTGTCTGCCCTACCCCTAGAGTGTAATTTTTTTTCGTAGGCGCGGAAGAGTGGGGCGGCCCGCGAGCTGAGGAGTAGGTGGTTTAAAGGCCCGCCGCCGCGGCTGAGGCTGGCCGGCCGCCGGCCAGCAAGCCGAAGCTGCGGTGGTGAGCGTTAAGACCATCTGCGAGGATAAGCACGCGTGGGGCCGCCCAAACCCCGCAGCGCCGGAGCAGTGACAGAAACAATGCTTGTTGCATCCTTGCTTGGTTGCTGCATGCCTGCTTGCTTGCTGCTTGCCTGCTTGCATGTTGCATGCCTGCTTGCATGTTGCGTGTTTGATTGCATGCTGCATGTCTGCTTGCACGCTGCATGCCTGCTTGCATGCTGCATGCTTGCTTGCATGTTTTTTAATTCTACCTCCTCATACTAAACATAATATTATACTTCTCTCTGACGAACAATGATGTGTTTATTTATCTTGCTATTCGGTTTTACAAGGCATTTTTATTTCGGAATTGTATTAATCGGAATTTGTATTTTTGATGTTTCGAATTATCATTAATTCGGACTTTTTGTTATTCGATCTATTGAAATTCGGTATATTGAGAATATTAATTATAAACGCTAGGAATATTGAAATTTAGGAATTATAAAAATAGGAGTAATGATAAGTCGGAGTTGTTATATTCGGAATTTTGAATCATTCGGAATTATGAAAATCGGTATTTTGAAATTCGTATTTGTGACTGTCGGAATAAAGTTTTTCGTATTTATGTAGTGTACCCACAGTGGCAGACGTGACTTCGATGAAGTAAAAAAAAACGAAACGATAATAGTTAAAAAGTTTTAGGTCAAATGAAATTTGGTCAAATATTTTTCGAACTAATGATAGGTAACCGAAAAATACATATTAAAAAAAATAATATTAAAAGTTACTGAAATTGATTCAGTAGTCAATAATGAAAGAACTACTTTCAGGACTTGCACTTATTCTGTTACGACTTCGATAATCTGTAAACAGTCTGGATTTTCAGTTTTTTGTCACCTCATGATGGTTTGCCTGTTATTTAAATCACTTTTTCAGTTTCAAGGCACAAATAAGTTATTTAAATGCAAATATAGTTTCTTTTCTAATTCAAAGTTCACAGACGAAAAGGAGAAACATAAATAAAACTAGTTCATTGGCAAGTAAATGAAAATGTTCAGGTTTTCGCGTCACGTTTGCGGCCCTTCGTCCTTCGTCGTACGCCGTCGGCCTCTCTTTACATGCCGAATGCTAATGTCACCGGGACGGCCAGCGGTGAACATTTTATTGATAAAGTGTAAGTTTATGTAACGGGAATAAAAAACTGCCAAAAAAGGATTTTTAATCCCCGAATAATATAAACATTTAGTCGGGATTTCATTCAGATGTGCAATGCCCCCAGATGACTGACAATTTGACGACGAAGAATAAGATGTAACTCGTCAGGACATGTTGTAATTCTAAAAAAACCGGCCAACTGCGAGTCGGACTCGCGCACCGAGGGTTCCGTACAAACCTGTAGGTATTCACAGTTTATGCATAAGGTTTATGTTTATGAAATTAAATGTTTTTTTTTATATCTGAGTTGATTGAATAAAAGGTAAATTGCGGCCTACGATTTATGACGTATTAAAAAAAAACTACTTACTAGATCTCGTTCAAACCAATTTTCGGTGGAAGTTTAGATGGTAATGTACATCATATATTTTTTTTTAGTTTTATCATTCTCTTATTTTAGAAGTTACAGGGGGTACACACATTTTACCACTTTGGAAGTATCCCTCGCGCAAACTATTCAGTTTAGAAAAAAATGATTTTGGAAACCTCAATATCCTCAATAACCATATTTTTGAAGACCTATCCATGGATGGGTTTGATGAAAACACACGTATGGGCTTGACAAAAAAAAATTGAGTTTCAGTTCTAAGTATGGGGAACCCCAAAATTTATTGTTTTTTTTTTTAAATTTTTGTGTGAAATCTTAATGCAGTTCACAGAATACATCTACTTACCAAGTTTCAACAGCATAGCTCTTATAGTTTCGGAAAAAAGTGTCTGTGACATACTTACGGACAATCAGACAGACATGATGAATCTATAAGGGTTCCGTTTTTTGCCATTTGGCTACGGAACCCTAAAAAAATGAGAGGTAACCACTTTTTTTAGAATACATGTCACATCTTCTTCTTCGTCTCGTATCAATGACTTATATTTTGTCGGACCATTAGCCCGTAGTTACCTGGACAGCTCTGCCACTTGCCTCAGTTAAGTCCTGGAGGTTGCAGGTAGTTGTGGCGACTATAACTGAAGAAGTTAAATAGACTTAACTTATACGCAAGTTATTGGTTAGGTATATAATATGTAGCGACACCCTAGTTGGCACTAGGACGGCGTTGCATATTACTTATACCATCTTCTGAGCACGGTGGGCTTTGCTGGAACGGCTGTTGCAGTTGCCTCAAACAGCTCAAAAATAATAACGTCATTGGAACTCAAACGGTTGGGGTTAAATCTGTACTCCCACTTAGTTTTCAGCATCGCCATACAACGTGGCAGTGCTACCACTTTTCCTGTTGACAGCTATGCAGGTAAATTTTAAATGCCCTGTGATTATTTTTTTATACCTAAGAATAGGTTAAATTTACTTACATTTTAGTAATTTTTTTAGAACAGTTTTCACATTATGTAAATATTTTAAAGAATTACAATGTACTAGACCTCCTAAATAACAATTGAATAGGTAATCTATATATTAATACGTGAAGCGAAAACTTTGGATCCCTTTTTACGAAAATTGGGCGGACGGAGGAGTATGAAATTTCTCACACTTATAGTTTATGCAGAGAAGAAGTGACGAATGCTAATATTATTTTTAAATTATGGGTTTAAATACATTATTTTCAATAAATAACACGTTACACACACTACTATTCATTACCGTGTATCTAATACACACATGCATAGATATTCTTTTGTTTATGGTCCAAATCTGTCTTTAATATTTTGTGCAGTGTTACCAACACCCAGAAATATTTACCCCTAAAGCTTAACTTAAAAACCCCTAAAATTACCACAATTACTAAAAAAATCCCCCAAAAAATTATAATGAAAATAACCAACGAATGTTCAGTAATCATAGACCAGCACACAGTAGTAATATTTGTCTATATTTATTACGCGACATTTATTAATCATTCACTCTGCATTCTTAGTATCGAGGAACCGTACTAGAAGTCGCTAATACTTTTATTGTAATCAAAAACACAATGAGAAATGTAAGATGGCAAAAAATCCCTAAGAATACCCCTAAAAATGGAACGCCCCTAAAAAATCCCAATCCTCTTATTTATCCCCTAAATTTGGGGAAACTCCTAAGTTGGTAAGCCTGATTTTGTGTCTATAGTCTTATTCAATGTCAAGTAAAACCATAGGCAATAAATGAATTTTATAGATATATAACCTATTTCATTTTTAAAATCTATGATCATATCGAGAATATTTGTCTATAACATTATTTGTTTTAGCGACGGTAGGAATTTAGTTTAGATTCATAAGAAATATTTTTTGTGGTTTTATGGGGAGTGTCAAGTATAGCATTAGTAAGTTTCCCATACAAAACTTAATGTCGTGTGCAAACTGTAGAGGTTGTATGCCTCACGATTGTACAGGCTGGTCATACATTGTACAGGCTGGTTATAATTATGACATTTTGAACTGTCATAATTAATTAAAAATAATAGGGAAAATTCTGGTTTATAATCTAAGATAAAAACAAGATAAAAACAGAGCTTTCTGTGATAATTCATTCCATATCCAGCAGTTAAGAAGTATTAAGAAAATAAAGAAGAGAGTCCTGAAGAAGTATTCTTTACTCATTACACCTACGTCCTGGTCCTAGCCATCATCATCCCACCAGTGAACCCTCTCCACAGTAGTACAGAGTCAACAATTTGTCTATAGTGTTACTGAATTTCAAATATAACCATATTATTTTTTTTATTTATTATTATATATTTTTTTTCATTTAATAATGTATTTTATTCAAATGAAGTACCGTCGAATTTCGACCAATGGGCGATCACTAGTACAAATGATTATGTATGCATATCGCCATTATTCATATAAATCTAATATTTCTGGAGCAAATTAATCAATTGCGATCGCAATTACATTACCAAAATGTTTCGTTCCGCCCTTTGCCCACACCGTATCGAAGGGTATCGAAATTAGCAATTTTATTCGATACAGATCGGCCATACGTCACGATAATTCTGCAATTAGGGAGGGATCAGACGGGCACTTAGGTAGATTTACGTGCCCCTCTCAGATTGTGCCTCTCTGTAATTACTGTTACGTTATCACTTTAAAACTCGGTAATTTATGTTTTATATTGATGGTGTTAAAGTAATTTCAATTAATTTTGATTGAATGCTAGATATACTGTAATGAATTTAAGGGGCTATGGCATGCCCAAAATCGCTTGGAATAAACGTAATAATTATAATGTTGTATCAAAGCTAACGTTTAACATCAACTTGTCCATATTTTGAGTAGTTTTTGCCAAACAAAAATCGAATACAAATATTTTGAAAGCTCATTCTAAATTTGCTTGACTGTTCGAATTCAACCAGACTTATTTTACTAACAGCCTGCACTACATAAGATCGACTTTTGCAGACAACCTTTGTAGTACACACACTTGAAGTGTTTTGTATTTTTAGTACAGCAACATTTCGAGATGTAATAGGGGGCGAGCCTATTGCCATCAAACGCGTCCTAATCCAAACTGCGTCTGGTACTAAACAATTCCAGATAGAAAAACCCTATGTCTCTTTACCCGACCTGGGAATCGAACCCAGGACCTCATGCTCAGCAGCAGCGACTACTAAACCAATGAGGCAGTCAAAACAATGCAAGGTATAATACAAGTTATACCGCGGTTCTTATGTACACAATTACTCTTCAAGTATTCAGCCATATAAACGAGATGTAAATGATGTATTCTCAAGTAAATTGATAAAAGCATAAGTAATTAATAATATCGTAGTAATATTATATTATACGTCATAGTATCAAACAGAATTGTTTTGATAAAGTTTGCTACGCAGGCGTGGCGTAGTCACGTAGCGCCTACGCCGTAGCCTCGTTAGAAACTTTTTCGTAGACGATGCAATCAAACTTTTTTTTGTTCACATAAGCCTACGTGGGATCTTATGGAGCGTCAGAAGTGCACGGTTCCAATTGGTCGATTCCCATGGAGAAGAGCTGGCAACACCACGATAACTCTTTAAAAAAAATTGGCATGAGGATTAAGTAAAAGGCTTACATTTAGTCTTTCATACAATCTTGTTTCGGCTTTAGGACATTTATAATAAAAAATTGCAATATTTATGATGCTTTATCTTCGAGTCGTAATTTTCTTTTTTTAAATACTATGATGTAGCTATACATAAACTCACTTCCCCTATGGGTAGGCAGAAGCTACAAAACGCCATTGCACCGACTACAAAGCTTACATACGCCGTAAACTTGTAATGTTCCTTTCAAAGTTCACTTCAAAAATGTATTTTTTTACGTCGTTACATACAGATCACATTAGGCGTATATATGTAAGATGACCGCTGGGCAAAGGTCTCCACAAAATGGATGCCTAAAGATGGACGATGCCGCCGCGGTCGGCCCAGAAAGCGGTGGCTAGACGACCTAGATGCGTACCGCAACGGCTGGTTTGAGGTGGTGCGGGACAAGAGTTTCTGGGAGAAATTGGGGGAGGCTTTTGCCCAGCAGTGGGACAGTATAGGCTAAACAAAAAAAAATACGTTGCTACACTCATAAAGAGAGATAATAAAAATGCAGCTCCTCCCCTCCATGCATCTTAATTCCCACACAAGAGAAACAATTTCAGCACGGCTACTTAGCACCTCTCTAATTAAAACAAACAACATCTCCCGTGATCACCTCAGCAGTTCGGCTCAATGCGGCTCACTTCGGCAGCTCTTAAACTAATTGTCCGATTCACTCGCACTAATTAAATTTACATTTACAATCACTTGCTGTCTCTCTCTCTTCGCGGGATTTTGCTTTCGCAGCTCATTGTGATTTTAATTTAACAATCTGTTTAAGAGATTTTCTGGTTGTAGGGAAGATTTGGCTAGTCACGTTTGATAGGTAGTACATACAGTACCTACCTTGGTAATTAGTTAATACTGCTTGAAGAGGTATAAGTATACTTAGTGTACTTTACTTGCCTAGGGCATAAAATCCAAAGGAAGGGTTATGTTTTTGGTGGACTATGAGGTTTGTTTGTATTACGTATACGTTCTATCGTAGCGCCTAAACGACTTATCCAATTTTGATGAATGCGACCTGAATCCGGCCACACGAAAACTGAAAATGGACATTGATTTCTTATTTATACCTTTTTAGTCGGCGTTTTTGTCGTAGTTGAGATTTATGAGAGCAGTCGTAGTGGGTTGTAGGACGTGACTTCGACACCAGGAAGGCAACGCGCTTTACTTTGTGTATTTGATTTTACCACAACTGCTCTAGAAACGGTGAAGGATAACATCGTGAGGCAACCAGCATGTCAATTCGAAGACATGTGTCTTCAACCAACCGGTACTGGGTCCGCGTGGTGGATTTCGGCCCACTCCCTCCCACCGAGAGGAGGCCTGTTCTCAGCAGAGAAAACATTATAGACTCCTGAGATTACTACAAAAGTGAGAGGTGTAGGTGCCTACCACAATGTAATTATCTGCGGTACCTATTAACTTCACGAGGCATATCCTAGGTAATTAAGAAACTACTGTAATTAGCTAAATAAAGTATACCTATGTATAGCTTACCTTCTCTATTTTCGGACATAAACGTTGGTTTTGTTTTGATCCCTGGAAATCATAATGGACGACCTGAAAGACTTGTAAAATATAAAACCAAACGTTTGAAAGTGTCCTGAAAACAAAAACTCCCAAGTAGTCAACACAGCCGGTATTAGTACAGGAAGTCACGCCGCTTCAGACTCAGTAATCTGTATCCACCTTCAGTTTATACCGTGTGCCTACAATCACACTAAACGCAGATTGAAAACGAATAAAAAGCTCTTCCAATTTCCAATAAAGTTCGCCACGCAAAAAGTTTCAAGCAAATAGGTTTTATTTAACATTCTCGGTGCGTTCGTTTCACTCAGCCGACGCACGACGCCGCCCAATCAGAGTTGTAAAAAGTAAAAATGGCGAATTGAAAAACTCCAATGTTACGGAATTACGGCGAGAGAGACATCCGCGGGTTATGACTTTATGGAGACGTCTAGTTAGGTAGGTAAGTAACCAACTGAGTGTTTTTTGAAAAACCTTAGATAAACTTCGGTATACCGAAGTTTACTAGGCAGATTGTGGGCTTGTGGCTTATTATTAACAGCAGCACGGGTTGATCGATCAGCTTGCCATGATTGGGATGAGTGACCGTGCCTTAAAAAGCAAGCTAAGCCGTTGTTCCAGGCTCGGCTGTCATTCGTAAATATTTGACAGTTGTTGCGGGTCGTCAGGAGCTCGAAAGTCTGACATGGTTGTCATAACAACGAATATCGAGTTACTCAGTAACCGGATAAGCAGTTGCTCCATGTAAAATACTAGTATTCAGCTGACTATTAAGATTGGAAGCCAACCCCTACATAGTTGAAAAAGGGATGATGTCATAAAAATATAATGATAGTAACTTATTAAGTAGATTCTACAATATTACAAAACAATCAACAATCTAACGATGCTATTAATTTGATTCTAGCAATCCTCCACACAAATTCATTAGTAACACGACACCCTTAACATCACTAATACGTTTCTGAACTAATTGTCTTACACGTAGGTACACTAATTCCGAGCTAGTCAACATACAATAGAATACTAACCAACGGAACACATATTAGGTAGGTAACGTACACGTACATCTTGGATACAATGTTAGGAGGTGTCCACGGGGGTACGTAAAACGAGACAGCTTTGCGAAAGTGTGTAGGTTGACTTGCAGCGTTTTTCATAAACCATCTAACAAACCGAATGTTCGGTAACGTAATGTTGTATTTCATGAGAAAACCAAAATGGAACAGAGTTTTCTGCAAGCTTAAGTTTGGTAAGAAGGCCTTCTCATGAATTGGACCATACCTGTATGCAAAAAGTTAACAAAAAGCTCATCATCTACTCCTTGAAGAAGTTTGGTTACAGGTTCAGGGGTGGCTTCTCGGGTTTAACTATAATGAAACGGAAAACCTTTTCAACTGTTTAAGTATTCATCTTAACATAGACACACTCATCTCATCCACACACTCTTCACATAGTAGTACATACACTCGCTACGTGCACATTATAGTTTTAAACCGTTACTTTGTTCACTTAACTTTAATAATTTCATAATATACATACAAGATTATTTTTAGTATATGCGAAACCTGAATATAGTTTGTTCAGAATCAGTAACTGAATCGATTCCAATAATTTTTACACCATGTTATATTTTGTACCAAAAATATTTAATTACGCTTCCAAGTCGCGGGCCTTAGTGTTTTGTTTCGATTTTAAAATTATCATGTCTTTCTCGTATTCAAACGTCCATTACACGGAGATGGTACGTACACTAGCTGTTTGTGGTGATCTGCATATGTTTTTGCGTGGACAACCAGGTAACTTATCAAGCTTATAACTTTGTGATTATTAATGATACAGTTTTGAAATTTTTTTCATAGATTCTTTACATAAAAATACTAGACCCGTGTTTCGGGTTTCGCATAAACAAAAATTAATGTTGTATATGTCAAACGAGACTGGATCCTGCGACAGAGTTTAACCTAGCAGCTCGCGTAGCGTGACCACCATAAAAACGAGTTTTGTCGACGGAAGAATAGACAAAATGGCACGACGATGTTAAAACCGAAGAGAGGAAATATTTATATTCTTCAGTCGACAAAATTCTACGATGTCGAGCATGGCGACTAATTTTTCTCTACTTTTGAGTTGGAGTTTCAGTTGGGGGTACAGACGCCAACACATCAAGCTACTACAATCTGTCAGATTTCTTTGATAGATTTTCGACTTTATTTCTAGAGCATTAGGTTCAAGGTTCATTGGGAAAAATTGACAGTTTCGGGTAGCTTGACCTGGTGGCGTCTGTACATTTTTTTTTACAGAATTATATTAATCTTAATCTAATTAAACTTTGTCTATTATTGGTAGAATAGAGATAGAATTGGTCATGCTACGCCTGCAGGATCCAGTGTCACACATCAATATTGTAACCCGTTTTTTTAACCAATAAACTAAACGGCAAATGCTGATGAAGACCTAGCCAGATCATCGTCATTAATTTTATGTAATGTGGTTTTACCTGAATTAAATTAGGTAGTTATTTTTGATAAGAGCTGGAATGGAGTATACACCAACAATCAAAGCGCAGTCAGACACCAGCATATTGGCAAGCAAGTTGGAACCCGAAATTCTTAGTGCTTAATCTTACCTCCCCTACCAATCCTGCCCAGTACAAACTCACCTTTACCACTATCTCAACTACTTCCAAGTGTAAAGCAAGTTATTCCGGAGCTGGGAGAAGTTCAACAATGACTAGGAATCAGCCTGACATGTTTATGGTGCGAGCTGGATTGCCGGCCTGCGATCCATCCTCAAGTTTAGTACACCTGAATAGCGAAGCTGCTAGAGCTCACACGAGTTAGTTTAGTTAGTGAGTTTCCTTTTAATCCCTGTGAAAAGTTCCGTGAAGGAAGTTGGAACATAAATATTGGTCCACGGTTAAATCGTTTCGGTTCGTCGTTTCCTAAGAAGGCGTTGAACGGTCATACACGGCTGTCCAAATACCTGAAGATCAATTCTCGCAATTAAAGACGTTCAAAATCCAGTTGCAGTCATAACTCGGCTACAATCAAATATCATTTTGTCCAAAATCTAGGGAATTAGGAGGTAGTTTTGACAAATTGAGACTCGGTCTCAGAACAGACTATGAACGTCCATAAAATTACGAGAATGGCCCTGGTAAAAATTACAGATTTGCACGATGACAGTTACAATATGACAGAATTGCCTAGGCAATGGTAGTTATTTAATTTTCCTGCCTGAAAACACGACATTTCCCATCCTTGCTGATCCAATTTAAAATAGAGACTTTTAAATCTTACATTAAAAATTTTAAACAAGATTCCGCGTCAAATTCATTCCGCTAAAAGTTTAAAAAAGTAACTCAAAACTCCGTCCCAAACCACGCAGACTGTTTGAAATTAAAAAAGAATTCAATTCAAATTTGGAATTCTTACAGGGGCTGGGGTTGCCACCTCGCCGAACTTTACCCATAACATGTAAATGGGGAAAGTTTTGGCTAATTGCTTGCAAGAGTGTCGCCAGACTGGCTCAACCCACTTAATTAAACCTACAGTCTTTACAAAGAGATTGCTTATATTAACTATTATTAAGTAGATGTTGTTATAATTTCATAAGTCATTAATTTTAATAGAGTAATAAGGCTTGCTTTGGTACTTATAAGTCATAACTTCTATAAACCAAATAACAATTACAAAAGTTGATACCCACATCAATATGTAATTGAAATGACTTTATAACACAGCTAACACAATGCTTAAGTAGGTATAGTACCTACAACCTACCGACTAAGGTGATGACGTTATTCAAACACTCATAATAACATCTTAAATCATTAATGATAAAACAAATAAAAATGGGTAGGTATATAATGAACTAGGAGACAGAGACCGAAACTAGGCAGCAGCCACATCTTTATTTTAATATGCGAAGGCATAAGTAAATTTTGTAGAATTAACTTTTGCCTTAAGTGAAGACTTAAGACAAAATTTAATTCTACAAAATTTTAATTACTTATTTTTTTTTTAAAAAACCCTATCACGCACGCTGCCAATCAACGAAGTTTAATACCTTTTAAAACATTAAAGTAACGTCGTAAAAATCGATAACCAACAGTAAGGGCCATAGACAAACTTAGTAAAAACTCTCCCTGTAATCGTTTTGCAACAGTCCGCGGGCAAAATGTTGCTTAAACGACATTTTTTTGGCAATTACTCTTCAATTAGGGGATTTTTGGGAGTTGGGGGAAAAGCGACGGGATTCACTTGTTTTATGTTATGCCTCCGTATAATGGAACGAATCTGTGATGCAGATTTCGCTGAATAATTTTATTGTTTCTGAAAATGTAAGCGAACAATTTGACAATGATCAACCACGCGTGGTGTTATCAAATTATAGGGTGAACGTTTTATTTGCCTATTTTAACCCGATTACGGCGAAGCAAAAATAAATAATGATGAATGATTTTGATCGGTATGTATGTTCATCTAAAAATAAAATAAAATAAAAAACCTTTCATTCCATGCAAAAGAACTAAAGTTTTACAATTACTTAACATTTATAATGTTACCGTTGCTTATGATATTATAATTTTTTATTTTGTTTTGTATTTAATTAGATTTGAAAGTTTTTTATTTACTTTATACATTTAGAAAATTTCATGCACGGCAAAGGCCTCCTCCAAAAATGTCCATTTCTCTGTATTCTTTGCTATTTGCATCCAATGTGGTCCCGTTAACATTTTAATGTCGTCTTCCCAACGTGTATATATGTATGGTCTGCTCGTGCGTCTTTTTCCTTGTGGGCCGTGCCATGTGGTTATGATTGATGTCCATCTTTTAAGTTTTAGCCAGGCTATATGACCATCTGAATTTCAACTTTTGCGCATAGCTCAGAGCATCAATAATTTTTGCCAAATTTCTGATTTTTGTATGGCGGACTTTATGTATCTTTTTTATTTTTAGCATGCTACGCTCCATGCTTCTCTGGCAAGTAGTTATTTTGTTTCTTATTTTTCTCGTGAATTTCCATGACCGGCAGGGGTATGTTAAACAGGGAAGAATACACGAATCCATAATTTTCTTTTTAATTACTATCGGCATGTTACTTTTTAATATTTCTTTATGTGTCCAGAATTTACTCCAGGTTATTTTGCATCTTCGTTCTACTTCTAGCTCATTGTTATTAGTTTTGAAGCCTAAGGTTGAACTTTTAATCCTATTCAGTAACATGACAGTTGGAGGGATACCAGGTTTTGACAAAAAAAAGATAGTGAGGTGGTGCAAGAATGAATGAAATTGAAAGAACTTGAAATAATGTACAGACGCCAACACATCAAGCTACTACAATCTGTCAGATTTCTTTGATAGATTTTCGACTTTATTTCTAGTGCATTAGGTTCAAGGTTCATTGGGAAAAATTGACAGTTTCGGGTAGCTTGACCTGGTGGCGTCTGTACTTACATGCAAACTTTGTATTTTAAATTTAATAATTTGTCTTAAAACACGATGTATACTATATCGATATATATATACACTCTATGGCTGCCAGAGGAAATAAAATTACCATAGTAAAAAAAAGTAAAATGACATGATTTTTATAGTTAGTTTTGTTTTTTCTATCAGAAGAAAATAAAAAAGGAAATAACTGTTATTAATAACTAGCTTTTTCCCGCGACTTCGTCCGCGTGGAGTTCGGTTGTATCGTAGCGTAGGCGAGCGTTGCACGGACGAAGTCGCGGCCAAAAGCTATTATTCTCACCCCTTTTCTACCATTTAGGGGTTAAATTCTGAAATAGCCTGAAACACTTATTTACTCATTTATTGATACTCCTATCAATAAATGAGTAAATAAGTGTTTCACTCCTGCGAAGTTTCAAATTAAATAGTTTAACTAGTCTTGTTTCCCCATACAAACTTTCAAGCCCTTTTTCACCCCATTAGGAGTTGAATTTTCAAAAACCCTAGGACACGTAATTGTTTATTTTTAATCGGTAACCTAAAAACAACGTTTCAGGTTTCTAGCTCTAAAAGTGACAGACTTCCATACAAAATTTTAAAGCCTTTTTTAGGGGGCGAATTTTCAATAATCCTTTCTTAGCGGATGCCTACGTCATTACAACTATTTGTATGCCAAATTTCAGTGAAATCCGTTCAGTAGTTTCGACTGTGCGTTGATAGATGAGTCAGTCAGGTATGCCTTTTATACATATATTTAGATTTATCAATTATTCTTATATTCCATACCCTAAAAAGGACTTTTTAAAGTTTTATTTAACTTAAACCATTTGTTCCGTCCCGTTTGACTTGATTAATCTGTGCGCCTAACGGAACGCGCGTGTAACGAAGTGACAACTGTCACTTGTCAGTTTGACTTTGACACTCTTTGGTTTGGGCTTTGAAAAATGTCGGTTGAATTTGGCGTCCCAACCCCTTTGAAAGTAGTCCTTAATCGATCGTTTTGTGGAGGGTTCCCTCTATCTGGCAGAAACTTGATGCCCCGAATCTTATTTGGCATAACACACTTGGCATAATCTTATTTAAACGAATATTTATAAGGCATAAAAAATGTTTAGCATAATCATTGTTTGGCCGAATGTTTATATGCTCGACTTTACGCTGGCATACTTTTAAGATGGCAGAATTTTATTTCGCATAATTACCTTTGGCAGACTTAAAATTCCGCATAATTTCGTTTAGCATAACATTTATTTAGAGCAATGATTATTGGGCATAATTTCACTTGGCATACTATGAAGATGACAGAATTTCATTTAGAATAGTTTTGTTAGGCAACCCCTTTTGAAGAAATAATACGGGTTCAGTTTGTTTGATTGAAATAATTTGAAGTGACAGTGACCCTATTGGAGACCGCGTGCAGAGAAAATCTTGCGTCTATTGTTCCAGGGCCCTACCACAAGCTTCCATTGCGCTATTTAAATCCTATGGTCGGGGCCTTGGCCTGGCGTCGAACATTTTTGGTAGCAGAGCGTGGTTGTAACATATACAACCAGAAATTGGTAATTTACAGTAGGCTAATTACTTGGCAGTCTCTATAAGGAAATAGTAATCACTGTAAATATTTATTTGAAATAATTTGTTTTAAATTGTTACATATGCTAATAGAGTTAATTGGATTGGGCTATGTTATAACTCCTTGTAGGTTCTGACCTTTGTTGCTATTGAATGTCTGGAAGACACTAAAATATAGGAGTTTTGTACCATTGACATGGTTGTTTGTGAAAATTTACATTTGCAATTGACATTTTGAACATTAACATTGTTTTAAATTGGAATAAAGGTTTATTATTGTTGTACCATTGACATAGTGGTTTGTGAAATTAACATTTGAAATTGTCATTTTTTTTAATTGAATTTGAAATTGGATTTTTGAACGTTGACATTGGTTTTAAATTGAAATGAAAGTCTACTGAATTGAAACCAATTGTTTGCTTGTATTTATTTTGTTATTTCTTGAGTTGTTGACTGGCAGTTTAGCAGTTTATTGTTGAACTTTGTTATTTGATTATTTTTTTGTTTGGTTTATTTGAATTGTTTGTGCAATGGCATACAAAGCGGTGAGAGAGGCAATCAGTGGATTGACCACACAGCTACGGTGGTTCACTTCAGCTGCAGCGGCCGCTGAGCGCCCGGATCTTGAAGGGGTCACGCTTGCTCGGTTCGAGCAGTTGAACGTGAGACTCGGCAACGTTGATGCTCTGCTCACCCGCTACAACGAGTTCATTTGTGAAGTGGATCTGGAAGTGCTGGACCAGGCAGCACGTGATAAGGTCCTTGCTGACTACGACCAGATCTTGGACCTGGGGGATGTCATTGGTCAACGTGCTCGGGAAATATTGGAGAGCCGGACACCTGCCCAGGTCAAGCCGGAGACCTCAGTTGTTTCAGGTCCCGGACTATTGAGTAGACTGCCTACTTTGGAACTGCCACACTTTGACGGTCGCTTGGACCATTGGTTGGGTTTCCAAAACCTTTTTGAAAGTTTGGTTGATGCACGCTCGGACCTCAGACCCGCCCAAAAGTTGGGCTATTTGTTGTCTGTCCTAGAAGGTGAAGCCCGAGCCTTGGTACAGCATTTGTCGGTGACTGACTCAGCCTACCCTACCGCTTCGGAACTACTCACCCGGGGGTATCAAAACAAACGTTGTTTGGCTGACGTTCATATTAAATTGATTTTGGGGTTACTGGTCATTACTAGTTTGTCAGCATTGCGTACTGACCTGTTGAACCCGTTGGTGGCAGCGACCAACGCTTTAAAGCGATTGGAGTTTGTTTAGTACCGAACGATTTGTTTACTCTATGCGCCTACGTTTCTAAACGAGTAACAGAGTGACATCTCTCTTGACAGTTTGACGTTGACACTTGACAGCCCTTGTTTTGCCGCTAAAAGAAGCGTGGGTTCGCTGCTGAGTTCCGCGACGCGTTTGTTGAAATCAATCTCTTAACCGGTCGTTTTTGGTGGACAATGGACCATGACCCAGTTGTTTGAGTTAATAACCCCTATCTTGGTGTAATATCACGGGTTCATTTGTTGGAAATACCACGTATAAATAGTTGAAAGTCAAAGTGTGACGCTGTTGGGACGAGTGATTTGAAGACCGCATGCTGTGATCGTCTCCAGCCTAATTGGAAGCGGAATCTAACCTGAAGAATACTCGTAACGTCACCACACAATACAGATACACTCACTTACATACAGAACTCCAGGTTGGCACCAGAGCAGTGTCCTTCAACCATGAGGTAAGTGCCTTTGTTTGTATATTGTACCTTGTACTTGTATTGTCTGCTCCGCGTACGGCGGACAGTACGCTAGCCACTCTTGTCTCTAGAGCCCCACGATTATAACTCTTCCACTGCGCACTTGAAATCCTATTGTACGGGGTCTAGTCTGGCAGCGTACATTTTGGTATGCAGAGGCGTGGTTTTAACCTACAAAACCACCAAATTGGTAATTTTACAGTAGGCTAATTACTTGGCAGTCTCTATAAGGGAAGTAGTAATTCGCTGTAAATATTTGTTATCGGTAATTAATTGTTTGTTTGAAATAATTTGGAATTTATTGAGTCGAGTAACTCATATTGCCGGGGGTCAACCAGGTTTGCATATATGCTTCAGAGTTGGTTAGATTGAGCTATGCTATAACCTCTTGTTGTTGTTATTTGACCTCTGTTGTATTGAATGTCAGGAAGACATTAAAATATTGAGTTTGTACCATTGATATGGTTATTTGTGAAAATTAATATTTGAAAAATTATTGGCATTTTAGAGTATTACCATTGTTTTGAGTTGGAATAAAGGATTATTATTGTTGTACCATTAACAAAGTGGTTTGTGAACTTAACATTTGGAATTGGATTGGAATTTGAATATTTGAATTGAATTGTGAAATAGAATTTTGAACGTTGATATTGGGTTTGAATTAAAATAAAAGTTTATTGTTGAATTGAATTGAAACCAATTTAATGTTATTTCTTGAGTTGCTGATTAGTCAGTTTGGTAGTTTGATTGTAGTTATTTTGTAATATATTGTTTGAACTTTGTTACTTAATTATTTTGTTTGGTATATTGAATTGTATTGTTTGTGCAATGGCATACAAAGCGGTGAGAGAGGCAATCAGTGGATTGACCACACAGCTGCGGTGGTTCGCTTCAGCTGCAGCGACCGCTGAGCGCCAGGATCTTGAGGGGATCACTCTTGCTCGGTTCGAGCAGTTGAACTTGAGACTCGGCAACGTTGATGCTCTGCTCACCCGCTACAACCAGTACATTTGTGAAGTGGATTTGGAAGTGCTGGATCAGGCAGCACGTGACAAGGTCCTTGCTGACTACGACCAGATCTTGGACCTGGGGGATGTCATTGGTCAACGTGCTCGGGAAATATTGGAGAGCCGGACACCTGTCCAGGTCAAACCGGAGACCTCGGTTGTTTCAGGTCCCGGACTATTGAGTAGACTGCCTACTTTGGAACTGCCACATTTTGACGGTCGTCTGGACCACTGGTTAAGTTTCCAAAACCTGTTTGAAAGTTTGGTTGATGCACGCTCGGACCTCAGACCCGCCCAAAAGTTGGCCTATTTGTTGTCTGTCTTGGAAGGTGAGGCCCGAGCCTTGGTGCAGCATCTGTCTTTGACTGACTCAGCCTACCCTACCGCTGTGGAGCTACTCACCCGGCGGTACCAAAATAAACGTTGTTTGGCTGACGTTCACATTGAATTGATTTTGGGGTTACCGGTCATTACTGGATTGTCAGCATTGCGTACTGACCTGTTGAACCCGTTGGTGGCAGCGACCAACGCTTTAAAGCAATTGGACTTGCCGGTGGACCAATGGTCTTACCCTTTGGTGCATGTTGTGCTGCAACGGCTTCCTGCCGATTTGAGGGCTCGTTTCGAGCAAAAGTATGGTGGGGATAGTGTCACACATCTCCCCCCATTTGATGACCTCGTCCAATTTTTGGAGGATGAGTGTCGGTTTGTGGACAACTCTGGCGTTGCCACTGAGTCTTGCCAGCCGTCTTCCCGGCCACGAGACCAGGGACGGGCTAGGGCTTGCGGGCCTGTTGATGGTCGCCCCGCCGCTCGTTTTGCTGGCACCCAGAGTCGTCCTGGTTGTGAGTTTTGTAGGGACACGGGGCATGGCATGGCAACTTGCGCGGCCTTTTTGAAGTTGCACGTGAGTGCCCGCCGCCGAATTGCCAATGCACGCCGCCTGTGCTTCTCTTGTTTGGGGGCTCACTTCCATCGGGACTGCCCCAACCCCCGCCCTTGTAGAATTTGTAGGGGGTCCCATTTGGACATATTGTGCGCTAACGCGAACCACGCTGGCAGACCAGCCTCTGATGAAGGTTCGCGTACGGGGGGGTACCATGGAGTTGGTCACCGGGCTTCTGCCTCGCCGGTTCAGAACCGGGGAGAGGCCCGCAATTTTGAGCGCCGCACTCCACCCCCCACGCAAGTTGATCGGGAGCCGCGCGACCGCCATTTGGTCTCCCCGCGTAAAGGCGATTACGCAGTTGTTGCTAGGCAGCGCTGGCCAGACCAGCACCGCCTTCCCTCCCCTCCATTGGCGGAACGTCCCCGGTTGGAGTCACGCCCCCCGCGATTCGGGCATCCGGTGGGATATGCCCTTCCAGCGATGGCGCGTGGCTCGGGACACCGCGCGGACGAGGAGTTTGAACTCCATCCTCGTCGGGAAAGACTTGGGTCTGGGTGTGGCGATCGGTCGCCGCCCAGACATTGTTAGGACATTGGCGCCTGCCCCGCTAAGGTACCCCTCAGTTCGACACGGTTTTGTTGCCAACGGCATCGGTCGGGTCTGGGGGCCCACGGGGAACTCTGTTGTGGTCCGTGTCATTTTGGACATGGGAGCCCAGGGTTGCCTTTTGTCTATTGTTTTGTTGTTTGTTTGTATTGTTTGGGCAAAATTGTTTTCTTGAGCGCCTTTGGACTGCGGGACTTGGCTGGGACGAGCCAATTCGGGACACCCGGTTGGAAGATTGGCTCCAATTTGTATCCGCACTCCCTTCAGTCAACGAGGTCGTGTTACCCCGCGCTATCCTCCCCCCTGGGAGCTACACTGCTACCATTGTTTGTGATGCGTCTTCGCACGGATATGCAGCTGTTGTTTGTCTGCGCACCGTCTGCGCAACAGGCCAGGTGAATTTGTCACTGGCCTTGGAGCAAGGTGGCCCCCCTCCGGACGGCACTGACCATCCCTAAGTTGAATTGTCAGGGGCGGCGCGTCTTGTGCGTTTATTGAACCACGTTGCTCACACTTTGGGTGGAACTGTGGACATTCGGTTTTCTTACGCCTGGACGGACAGTCAAATTGTTTTGTGTTGGTTGAAGACGTCCGTCCACTCTTTGGAGGTCTTTGTTGCGTACCGAGTGTCCCAGATTCAAAATTTGAAACGCCTTTGATTTGGAGGCACGTGCCTGGAGATTTGAACCCAGGCGCCGTGCACCCCGCTTGTTTGCTTACCCCCTATGGTGGGGACCAGACTGGCTGACTCATCCCGAGGATGATTGGCCTCGATCGCCAGTCTTGATGTCGGGTCCTTTGCCCGGGCTCAAGGTGCTCGCTGTTGGAACGAAGGACCCTGATTTTTTGGTTGAGTCGATTTAGCTCCCTCGACAAATTGTTGAATTGTTGTTTGTTGTTGTTAAATTGTTGGTGACTGATCGTCACATTATGAGCTCGCATGCCGGTTGCAATGCGCTGTTGGCCATTCTGCAGCGAGAGTTTTGGATATTGTCGGGAGCCGTTATTAAATTGAACCCCTTTTTGGACGATACGGGTCTTTTGTTGTTTGGTTGTTGACGGTTGAGTCACTCTAGCCTTCCTTATGGGGTCCGTCACCCCCTTTTGTTGCCTAAGGAGGGCCATTTGGTTAAATTGTTGTTGTTGTTGTTTGGTTGTTTTTGGTGTTTGTTGTTGTTTGACCCGCCAGCCTGCCCCCATTGGGGGGGTATTTTTGAGGCCGCGGTGAAAGCGGCACAGGGACTCTGGCGCAGATTGTTGGGAGACACCGTTCTCACCTTTAAGGAGTTAGCTACGGTATTTTGCCGCATTGAAGCTGTGTTGAACTCGCGTCCATTGTGCCCGCTGTTTACGGACCTGAACGTCTTGGAGGCCCTGACCCCGGGCCATTTTTTGATTTGACAGCCACTTGTCGCCCTGCCGGAGCACCCTTTTGTCGATGTGAGCCAAAATTGGCTATCGCGGTTTCAGTTGGTGCAGCAGCCCGCTCAGAGTTTTGGAAGCGTTGGAGCTTGGAGTATTTGCACATCCTCCAGCAGCGCGTCAGGTGGACTGATAAAACGCAACCTTGTCGGGATTGCCAAGTGATTAGCGGACGGGAAGGCCCGTCCGGGGGGGGTAGATGTTTAGTACCGAACGATTTGTTTACTCTATGCGCCTACGTTTCTAAACGAGTAACAGAGTGACATCTCTCTTGACAGTTTGACGTTGACACTTGACAGCCCTTGTTTTGCCGCTAAAAGAAGCGTGGGTTCGCTGTTGAGTTCCGCGACGCGTTTGTTGAAATCAATCTCTTAACCGGTCGTTTTTGGTGGACAATGGACCATGACCCAGTTGTTTGAGTTAATAACCCCTATCTTGGTGTAATATCACGGGTTCATTTGTTGGAAATACCACGTATAAATAGTTGAAAGTCAAAGTGTGACGCTGTTGGGACGAGTGATTTGAAGACCGCATGCTGTGATCGTCTCCAGCCTAATTGGAAGCGGAATCTAACCTGAAGAATACTCGTAACGTCACCACACAATACAGATACACTCACTTACATACAGAACTCCAGGTTGGCACCAGAGCAGTGTCCTTCAACCATGAGGTAAGTGCCTTTGTTTGTATATTGTACCTTGTACTTGTATTGTCTGCTCCGCGTACGGCGGACAGTACGCTAGCCACTCTTGTCTCTAGAGCCCCACGATTATAACTCTTCCACTGCGCACTTGAAATCCTATTGTACGGGGTCTAGTCTGGCAGCGTACAGAGTTGTTAATACATACTTAGGTACTTTAAGATTGAGTTTTTTTTAATTATTTTTTACTTTTTAAAGGGAAATTAGGTTTTTGTGTCGGGGGTATTTTAAATTTAATTTTTTATTTTATACTTTTTATAGGTACTTACATACTTATTATAATGTAGAATCAAACGAAGCTAAGAACACTCTCGATTAACTCATCAATATTCTCTTTCAGTGCGCTTTCATTTGAGACCCCAGTCGAGTATATTTGCTGACATTCGGTTACCCTTCCCCACTTTCTCCCCCACAACTTTTAAACGACTCGACTGATTTTCATCAAACATATCTAAGAACACTCGCACATAAGTCACCTTTAATAAATTTTTTTTTATTGAAATCGCTTCATCCGTTCGGGAGCTATGATGCCACAGACAGACAAACACACAGACACGTCAAACTTATAACACCCGTCTTTTTGCGTCGGGGGTTAAAAAAGAATATAAATGATGAGTATGTATTGATAGGTGATTATTTATTTGATATGCAATTTATAATAATCCTAAAAGTTCAAACTTAAATATTTGTTTTCCGAGGTAGATATAATATTGAACAACATATTCTAATGGTTCTTTTTCAATGTTCATTTATTCCCTCACAACTTCTATACTACTTGCCATAATTTGATAAACGAGGTATCGTTGGAAGCATCTAGATCGTCCGCTGGTTATAAAGGCTATGTAACGAACCTTTTAATGAATATGGCCCCACCGAAAGGAGATAAAAAATGAATTTAAAAAAAAATTGGTTCTAAAATAAAAGGTTTTAAATTAGCACATTTAAATAAAGGTAAGTTCGAAAATTTAAAATCAACTATTGAAAAATTACGCCCTAAAAAGTAAGAAACAAGAAAATATTCACATCTGAAAGCCGAGGTCGTATGCCACCTAAACAATACACTCTAACTGTAGTAAGCGATCATAAGATTAAGAGTAAAGAGAAATGTTTTTAGTTTTTGAGCTTACCTAGGGGATGACACACCGGGCTTTTTTCGAAATTGGCGGGGTATAATCCTGCAGTTGTTATATCATTATGTGACGCCGGCCATGGTGGCATACCTGTTAAGTTTATACCGCCATTGACTTGGTCACGCCGGAGTAACTTGCAGGAACGCGTTTTGTGCGCATAATAGTTTTTTCTTCGTCCTGTTTTTGATCAGTTTCTCGTGGTTTCTATTACCTCTTTTGAAGTAAACTCAAAAAGTGTAGCATTACACTACATTATTTAAGAGTATTTATTTATAAATCTCGTGTTTATAGTATCTAATTATGACTTAGTTAGTATTTAGATAACCTGTGGGGCAAAATGACATGCTTAAATTCGGGGCAAAACGACATACCTTTTTACCATTCAATGATGAGTTTTCAGTGTTGAATCGAACTACGATAATTATCCTAAAAAGCAATCAGAATAAAGGTGAACACTCGTACAGAAGACTCATTACACTGAGGACTCAAATGTAGAAGATTTCCAGCTGCGTCGAACGGTGATGATGATGATTGCGATTTCCTGTAACGACCTCTTTTCCCTTTCCAAGCCCAACGAGTGCTGGCTACGGTACAACAATTGTTCTCTTTGGGCTCATATTTGATATTTTGTGAAATATGTACTTCATAATTTTCGTATTCATTATGTATGTTATTTTGTCCGTACTATATGGACAAAATGAATTTTCTTAGAGGCATCGATTAATTTAAATTATATTTTTAAATGGGTCCTATTCAATTATGAGTTTACGAAGGTAAAAACTTATGAACCAAAGATGGTTATTCCATCTAAGCAGTGATTGTAACTATGTTAATTAAAAATATATCATTAAATAACAAAACCCTATGTCTTTTTGGACGTACTTCCCCTACTTATTTGTCACAAAGAATTGTTAATCAAGAATTTTATCGAATTGGAACAGCCATTATAATAATAACGAACGAGTGGACGACCAGATTAGTTCAGTGGCTCGGTGACTACGACTGCGCTACAGATCGTGGATTCAATTCCAGCACTGAACAAATAGGCCTGGACAACTCTCCCACAGCCTGCGTGTTGTCCGTATCTGGCTAGGTACCTATTTGTGTATAGGTAAGATTAAGAGTAATACCTAATATTTCTAAAAACTGTTCCTATCACTAATATAGTCTGTTTGCAGCATAAAAGTTGTTTTCAAACAGCCTGATTCACGCAAAGGTAACCAAGATAAAACGATTATTTTCCATGCATTATTCAGAAAACAATCCAAAGAATAGTTGCGAGCTACTCCATCAGAAAGGATTACCTCAAATCCGGGCCAAATTGAAGATTTTCCGACGCCATGCTAGCAACGAGGAGGAATAAACTTACTCGTCTTTGTTCGATATATGTAGTAGTACAGTCATCCGCACTTGAATAGTAACATAATGATGGTAATTTAACAGTTTTTGTGTAATTAAATTATAGTAAGGGCGCTTTTTCATTGTTGAAATGTTACTAGCTACTGAAGTGCGACGGACCTTATCACGCCACCAAATGCCACCTACGCATGGTAAAGTTGTTAAAAGAGTATATTTATTTATCGCCTTTTTTTCTGATAGGCAATAACGAACTGCAGTTATTTATTGTAAATGTGATCGACTAGGTACCCTACCCTACTATCTATGGGATAGTCTGTTTAATTGTACAAATGCGCCTTCCAAGAAATAATAGCAAAACTTCCGAAACTGTGGTTTTGATTCCAACAGGCGTTGATTCTGTGGTAATACCAGTGCCAGTATTGTGCACCATCAAACCAACTGTAATAAAAAGTCATAGCATTCCATTAATCAACACGCCTGTATTGCCTCAACACCAGACAGATTTAAATGATAAATGACTTTATTTTTGCAAGTAGGTTTGTACAAACACTTTTACACGTCAATCAATTCTTTTTTTTAAACTAGATGAGGTCGGCATTTCCTATCGACTACTCTGAGAAGAAACACCGAAACAAACTCAGAGGTCACAGTCTCTTTTAAAGTCCAGACATAATCTTGATCAGATCATGTGAAGACCATGTCGATACCGGAAATTTCAATTGTCGTAAAGGACAAAACACGAGTTTTCAGTAGAGCCAAAAAATAAAAAAATAAATTGTTTTTTTCTAATATCTTTGTCAAATAAAGTACTATATTCATGATGTCAAAAGAAACCCTCACTATTTTTTCGTGTTCTATCCATTAAAATTAACAAAATAAACCAAACATAATTATTGACGAAAATGAGAGTCCTTTACAGCCCAAAAAAAAATTAACTGAAGTACTTTACAGCCACGAAAAATTGGTTATCATAAAGTCAGATGTGTCGTAAAGGACTAATCTTGATCATCAAGGGGTAGTACAAGTCATTTAAACCTGAGACTAAGGGGGTAAAAGGAACAAAAATCCTGAAGTTCTAAGTAGAAATACCTACAATAGGTAGTAAAACCAAGTGAAATAAAAGTATTTTTATTATTTTTTATTTATTATTCAAATATTTAGTAAAAAAGTAAAAAGTATTATTCTAATATAAACTGAAAATTAAAAAAAAAAATGTTTTGCGCTATTACGTTATTACGTTTTATTTATAGTATCTGGATGACCGAGCTTTGCTCGGTATTTTTTGGTAAATTGTGTTTAAAATAATAAGTTTATGTTCAAGTTGATTATCGATAAAGTTGGTCATTGAAAACACGAATAAAACGACATTTTATAAAAATGAATCCTCGCTAGATCGATTTATCGACCCCGAAACCCCCTGTATACTAAATTTCATGAAGATCGTTGGACAAGAATTGCTCGTCATCATTATCATTACATATTATAAAATAAAGTCACTTCGCTGTCTGTCTGTCCCTATGTATGCTTATATCTTTGAAACTACGGAACGGATTTTGATGCGAGTTTTTTTAATAGATAGAGTAATTCAACAGAAAGGTTTATATGTATATAACATGCATATTATATTAAAGAAACACTGATAATTTTAGAGGTTTCTAATGTGGTGTCATAAATAAACTCATTTTTTTGCGCTTACATTGCGAACGCTGGCTGAACCCTACGAAATAGATCAAAATAATGTACTACAGTATTGTACACCTTACAAATTTCTACAAAAAAGTTCGCGATGGTATATGTCTATCTCTTAGGGATAACCCACAATAACCATTTTTTATCCTTTAATTTTTATGAGAAATAATGGCTTATTTACGAAGCGATTTTAAGCAATACAGCATTAATTCTTATCCAATTATATACATTAAATATGTTGTGCATTTCATGTAGATCAAAATTGCCTTTTACAGCATATCATTAAAATGAATATTTTAGAAGATATCAGAGATTATAATAAAATAGCCGCTAGCGGCTAGCGGGCCGTTCCGCGTCCGGCCATCTCGCTTGGTAGCGGTCGGGTAGTGCAGGATTAGTAGGATTGTAATTCATATTACTTGGGCTTCATAGTAAACGCATATCATCATGTGTGTTCGAAGTACTCAAAATAAAGCTAATTGTATTATTTCAAGTAAGAGACCGCGAAATATGGCTTAGATGTTTAGATTTTTGGATGGATTTGGATTTTTGGTTATCCTGGATACTTACCATATAGGATACTTTATCCCGGTAGTAGGTTCCCGGGTGATATTTCCCGACAGCTGTACGGGCGAAGCCACTGGCCAAAGTACGATTCTTATAACTATGTTTAATTTGGTGTCTGGTAAATAATTGAGTGTCTAGAATAGAATAGAATAGAATTTTATTTTGCAAATATGGGTAATACACAATAGTTGTTATATTATGACACATCAAAGCTCAGCCATATTTTACCATGCGGCATGCAAACATTAACATTATTTATTACTAGCTTTTGCCAGCGGCTTCGCCCGCGTGGAGGTCGGAAATTATCCCGCGGGAACATACTACCGGGATAAAAAGTAGCCTATGTCCTTTCTCAGGCTCTAAACTATCTGTGTACCAAATTTCATTTAAATCGGTTCAGTAGTTTTAGCAGGAAAGCGAGACAGACAGACAGACAGACAGAGTTACTTTCGCATTTATAATATTAGTGTGGATAATTTGTCCTTACATTTTGAAAAGAAAAAACAGATCAATTGAGGAATATCATTATAATTACAATTATCATTCAAAAGAAAAGTTATAAATTATCATTAGCAATACAATTATTGTCATTTTCACTACAATTAATATAATTTTAAATACAGTTATTTTCATTTTAAATACAATTATTATTATTTTTAGTAGTCTGTATAGGTACAATAGGAGCGTTAAGAAAAACCAGGAAGACTTATATTCAATTCAATCCAGCCCTATGTCGCAGTCTTCTTACTCTGAATACTATTAGTTTTATTTTAAGTACATCAAACACACATGATATGTAAGGGTCGTAACAGGTGGCGTTCCGTAGTTTCTGCCTACCCCCATGGGAAAAAGGCGTAATTTTATGTATGTATAACATGGATTAATAAATTCTTACCGCGGTAGTACGTCCTCTTGCGATAATTTCCGACATCCACGCGGGCGAAGCCACGGGCAAAAGCTAGTTTAAAGATATAAGATAATTGTGTTGTGATGGAAGATTTTGTTACCAATTTGGACATTTTCCTGTTTTTGGCAAACACCAGTTGTTTTTAACAACCCCAAATGTTATTTGAAGATTTGCGAATATAGTTGATTTGTCAGAAAATGAAAAGAACGAATTGAAACAATTCTGTCAGACTTATATGTGCTTGTTGAGGAACAAATGGATCTCGTGTAATCGCACGAGACGTACATTCATAAAAAAAGTATGAGAAATGGCTGCAAGAGGACATGAAATGGCCTGAGGTCGTGAGGGAAAAGATAACCCCTTCTGTAGTGTTAGTAGAACAGCACCCATGTTCCAGTTCTAACTTCGCTATAAATGAGGGTATAGCTTGGCAAAAAAGAGTCTGTCGTGGTAACCATTGGAACTAAAATATTTTTTGGTGGCAGCACCGCTTTGTTTATCATCAACAAGTAGCTAATCTGTCATTGTGTTATGTTACCAGTTGTATTTTACTTATTTCTAATTAACTATCAATTATTAGTGCTTTTGAACATATAAAAATGAATAAAACAATAAGGAGTAGTGGTGTGAGCTGTGATATACTAAGTTTTCGTAAGAAATTTGGCGGAATCTGAAGCGGAACAAATTTTGTCTCCGATTGACAATGTTTACGAAAGAACTGCCGACACGACAGGTATTTATCCAAGAAATTTATCTTTTATACAATGCCAGTCATTGTTTTTCCTTTCTAATACTAAGTTTTATCGGTATTATAAGTTTCAAGCCATTTTATTGTTTTATTTACTAATAGATTATTGAGGTTATGTTTTCTAGTTTGACAAATCGCGTGTACGTTAACTCTTGATGTTTGATACTTGAAATTGAAAAATGTACCTACATGGAATTAATATGATTGTCTTTATGTTTTTTTCAAGGTAAATCTCACAGTACAATTAGAGAAATTGTTAATGAAGGTGAAAAAAATTAAGGATTTTTTCTACACCTGGACGAACACCAAAACAGTTGGCGGAAGAAAGAATTAGATTATTTTGATCTGTGTGCAATTAGACAAAAAGTTCAACACTATAACGAAACCGGCAAGTATTTTTTTTTTTTTTTTTTGTTAATCGCATACCACAGTAATAAAAGTATAATTTGTATTTATTATTCAGGTGCCTATTCTACGTAATATATTACCTATAGTTTGAGGAGACAGGTTGTAATGGGAGCCGTAAACGTGTAAGAAAGATTTTTACAATATTTAGATTTCATAAATAAGAAATGTAAAACTGACACATCAGTGTTAATGGAAAAAAATCTATCATAGCACTGAAAAAGAATACAAGAATGATGTTATGTCACGTTTTTCTTTTTAAATTAAATCTAAATTTTAGCGTCTTATTTCATTTTCATTGTCATGTGAATAGTGATAATGTTATGTACCCCACATAGACATACCTGACACCTTCATTACTCAACTGTTCAAGTTTATTCGATATTGCCCGTACCTTTCGAATGCGACATGTTATAGGTACTCTCTGACTTCCGATTACTTTCCGACGGTAAGCAGCTGTAAGTCGCCTGCTTGTCGACTATGAACTGTCAGCATTAAAAGGACTCGTTCAGTAGCAGTAGTAGTAGTAGTATTCATGTCAAATTTGATACAGGCATACCAACCATCGAATGGTTGTGAATACCCTAGATGGTGGCCACAAATGCGATTGCTGAACATTATGTCTTGTGTATCGAGTTCAATCGGCAATCCCTGAGTGTAATTTAATTAATTTTTAAACTGAATAAGTTTGCATTATGTTATTATGATGGCACTCTTAGATAAAAGGTTATTCTAGCGAAATAATGCGAAATCTACTAAATACAATGAAAGTAAAAGACTGTGTGCCTATCAAGTCTTGAAATCTTGACTGATGAGAATTTCCGGGATCTCGTGTTTGTGTATTAAAACAACAAGTATCTTATCACTTTTAGTCCTAGTATACAGGGTGGCCATACCTGCTAAGCAGGCGCCCTCATTTTTTCCAGACTCTTTTTTGCCAAGCTGTACATCAACATGACATTGACTGGCCTGTTAGTCTAGTGGTTAGTGATCCTGACTGCTAAGACTGAGGTCGTGGGTGCGATTCCCACCCAGGACAAATGTTTATGTGATGAGCTCAATCATTTGTTCTGTGCCTGGGTGTAATTTATCTATCAATCAATCAACTCAGCCTATCGCAGTCCACTGCTGGACATAGGCCTCTCCCATATTGCGCCACAACACCCTGTCCTCCGCCTTCCAGTCTCCGCCTCCGCCTCCGCCTTCCATCCAGTCTGTCCCAGCCACTTTCTTTAAGTCGTCGGTCCACCGAGCTGGGGGGCGTCCCACGCTACGCTTGCCGATACGCGGTCTCCACTCCAGGACTCGTCTGCTCCATCGGCCATCGGTCCTTCGACAGACATGGCCAGCCCACTGCCACTTCAGTTTGCTTACTCTGCGAGCTATGTCGGTAACTCCAGTTCTTTTCCGGATAATTTCATTTCTGATCTTATCCTTCAAAGAAACTCCGAGCATAGCCCGCTCCATAGCACGCTGAGCGACCTTGAATTTGTGGACCAGCCCAACTGTCAGTGTCCATGTTTCGGCACCGTATGTCATTACGGGCAGGACGCACTGGTTGAAGACTTTGGTCTTCAGACATTGCGGGATAGGCGACGAGAAGACCTGACGAAGTTTCCCAAACGCCGCCCAACCCAACTGGATCCTCCTGTCGGCTTCCTTCTCAAAGTTGTGTCTACCGAGCTGGATGACTTGCCCTAAGTAGACGTACTCCTTCACAACCTCGAGAAGCGAACCCTCGATGCGGATTGGACTCGGCATTTATCTATAATATGTATGTATTTAGAAATATATAAGTATGTTTATCAGTTGTCTGGTTACCATAGTACAGGCTCTGCCTAGTTTGGGATCAGATAACGTTGTGTTGATTGTCCTAAGATATTATTATTAACATCCTGTGGACCGGAAACGTGCAGTGTTGGAATATCAACATCAGTTGTGAGTCCCAGAAAATCATTTGTGAAGCTAAGCCCGCTACAGAAGAGTGGAAGAGCTCCTAACGTACAGCAATGAAAGTCTTGTTCATGCAACTGGTTTAAATGCACAAATAAGAAAGTAGCAGATATCATTAAACTAGTCTCGGAGCATCCCGAAGAAGCTACAAATATGAAGGAATTGTTAAAGGCATAGAAAACTATGCCCATATATTCTGCTGATAAAGCTTTAGGTATTTTGACTTAATTGAAGCTTTCTAAGTGGCAGTATATAACATTAAGATCTTGTGCAAAAGAAGAAGGAATACCATTGTATCCTTCTTACACAGCTATCCTTGAAGCGAAAAAAAACTGCTATCCGCCAAAAGATGCCACAGAAGTTATGGAAGAGGGGTTAAAGTAAAACTCCAAGCTATTTTGAACAAAATTGTGGCTAGACTTGGAAATTTCCTACGTGTAGAATCTGGATGGCAAAGAATTTATACTTATATGCAAGTGGGGTTTTAATGGTGCTTCAGGGCAAAGTTTGTATAAGCAAACTATGGCAGAGAATGACGATTCTAGCATTTTTATGTGTTCGTTTGTGCCTCTGCGCTTAGTTGGCGAAGAAGTGATATGGGAGAATCCAGAACCATCTTCCACAATATTCTGCAGACCAATATATTTTAAGTTTTCAAACGAAAACAAGTTGAACATAGTTGAAGAACAGGGTACGATTGGAAACGAGATTAAAGACCTGCAGCCTTCTATTATGGGAAGCCATTATGGGAAAAACTCCTGCGGAAATGAATAAGTTAGAGGTCTTTTTTTCTGTTTGAGAAAATAATCATCAAATGACGTCTCCCGCTCTGGGCGGAGCGGAAGGGCGTGTCATTATAACTCAGCCATAGTCACGGTGATTAACAAATGAGGTACTTAGTAACATCAGTTTTCAGTCACTTATTAATCACCGTGATTATAACTGATTATGAAATTTTGTAAAAAAAAGTATTTGATCAATAACGTATTTAATTATTCTCATCACAAAAGTCATTAGTTGGCTATTAACAAACGATAGTACAAGTAAATCGATGGTCAACTTCGTTTGACCATGTCAAAGATTTGAAAAATCACCTATCGAAAATTCATAAATTTGGTACACGCGAAGCGGCACTGAAAGGTATATGAATAATGATTTGATGTCACCTTGATCGCCGTGTATGGTACAATACCTCGTGTGAGCACCAGCCCTTCAGTTTCAAATAAATTAACTTTAAGTGTTTCCCCCATACAAAAAAAAAAACTGGAGTTACTATTACGTGGAGTAACTAACCTTTTATAAAGTTTAGTTACTCCACGTAATAGTTAGTGAATACCAGACACATAGATTTTTTTTTCTGACTTTGAGTTTCTTTGAGTATGGTACTCGTCAGACCTCTGTACGCCGTCGGTAATAAGAACGAAACAAAAACTTTAATTGTGTTTTTGTTAAAATTAAGGTCGTAAAGGGCAATAAATAAAACAAACTTCCTTTAGGCCCTAATTAAGTAAGTTAAAACAAAGCATAGATTTGGTCGTAAGGGTTTCGATTATCAAATAACATGTTTACGACCTTTTGATTTGTAATAATAATTATTGTTTATAACGTCGTATAAAAAGTTTAATGCAAAAATGAGGATTACGACCTCTTAAATAATTAAAACATGACTTTACGCTCCCCTATTGAAAATTATTTTTGCTATACATCCCAAATAGTAAAAAAAATCGCGCTAGAGCTGTTGGAAAGCCAGGTCGTAAGGGGCTTTTTTTTAAGATATAATTTTTTTAAATACATCAATTGATAGAGCTTGCGACGCTGATTCCAAATATATATATAACTCATTTTTGGCAAAATGTCCTTTACGACAATTGAAATTTCCGGTATCGATGTGGATTGGTGTCTGAAGTGGTCTTTTAAGGAAAGAACACACAGCTTGAGTGGACCTGTCCAATCAGTGCACGCATTTCTCAGTAATCATGTAGCTCCACTCAGAACTTAAGGAGGTCAATGATTCGACGAACAATACCAAAGAAAGGACATTTTGGTAGGCCGCATTAAGTACTCAAACTGCCAGATTATCATTAAAATGGAATGAGTAAGAGAGATATAAAAAAAACAAACATCACCTACATAGTCCTCACATTCAAAATCACTTAAATAATAATAATAATATTATACTTCTGAAAGTATACATTCATGTCATAGTGTAAACAATAATCAAATGTCAAAGTGTACATTTCCAAATAAATAATAATAATAATTAAAAAAAAACATTCAGTATAATTATAATATAAAAATTGGAGCAGCTTAATCCCAAGCTTTTTTGTCTTCAATATAATCTTTTACAGTATAAAAGGCTTTCTGGCACAACTTACGTTTAATGAAAGATTTGAACTTATTGAGACTTAGATCTTGAACATGGCTTGGAAGTTTATTATAAAAGCGTATACATTGACATCTGAATGAGCCACCTATTTTCTTGAGCCTTGTACAACAAATGTGTGTTTATTCCTAGTATTTATATTATGGATATCACTGATTTTTTTAAACAATTTAATATTCTTATGGGCATATAAAAGATTTTCAAAAATATACTGTGAAGGCACAGTCATTACATTAATTTCATTAAATTTCTCTCTGAGTGAGTGTCTCGGGCTTAATTTATAAATTGATCGAACAGCCCTTTTCTGCAAGACAAAGATAGTCTGAATGTCGGCGGCATTTCCCCACAACAGAATACCGTACGACATTACACTATGAAAGTAGGCAAAATACACTAAACGGGCTGTCTCTATGTCAGTTAAATTCCGAATTTTTCTAACAGCGTATGCAGCGGAGCTTAGCTTTTTCGACAATTTATCTATATGCGGGCCCCACTGAAGCTTGGCATCCAAAGTTAGGCCCAAGAATACAGTGCTATCTTCAGGATTCAATTCTTCGCCCTTCACCAACACATTCGTTTTCACTTGCCTAACGTGAGGTAGCGTAAACTTAATGCATTTGGTTTTTTTTTCATTAAGAAGCAAATTATTTACATTGAACCAGTGAACTACTTTTGAGATCGCGCTATTAATATCGTCAGTATCCACTTGCTGACGTTTAAGTTTAAAAAAAAGTGAAGTATCATCCGCAAACAAAACTATATCATGATTATCTTTTATAAGGTAAGGCAAGTCATTAATATAAATAAGAAACAAAAAAGGACCAAGAATTGAGCCCTGTGGGACTCCCATTGTTACGATAGATCCGGGAGACCTTTTTCCATTGACATCGACACTCTGAATCCTATTACTCAAATATGAAGTAAGAAGATCCAGAGCTCTGTTCCGGATTCCGTAGTGGCGGAGTTTCCTGATTAAAGTTTCATGAAGAACGCAATTGAATGCTTTAGATAAATCACAAAAGATGCCCAAAGCATCGCATTTATCTTCCCATGCATTATAAATATGACCTAGGAGTTCAACACCGGCATCGGTAGTTGAACGACCCCTTGTAAAACCGAACTGTTTGGTATGTAATAATTTATGTTTATTAAAAAATCGTTGCAACTGGTCTAAAATTAATTTCTCAAAAATTTTACTGAACGTAGGTAGTACTGAAATAGGTCTATAGTTAGTGGGGTCTGATGTACTACCAGATTTAAATAAAGGTATTATTTTACTATTCTTCATAAGATCAGGAAACTCCCCACACTCAATACAATTATTAAATATAAGAGCTAAAGTAGGTGCTACAATGTCAATAATAGACTTGGTGACTTCTACAGAATTACCCCACAGATCTGCAGTCTTTTTTACATTTAAAGTGTGGAAGGTTTTAATTATATCTTTACAAGTAATATGTTCAAAATGAAATTCCGAATCGCAAACATTAACATTTTCAATAAGCAAAGACTCAGCAACAGAAGGTGATGAGTTTAGGGATTTTGTAGTTGAAACAGGAATATCTGAAAAGAAATTTTCAAAAGCCGCAGCGACTTGTGAGTCTGATTTTATTATGTTGTCGTTGATAGACAGGCTGTAGTCATTATTTCGTTTACTAGACCTTCCCGTTTCACTATTAATAATATTCCAAGTCGTTTTAATAACATTACTACTGTTTTTAATCTTAGAACTCAAATAACGCGACTTGGCCATCCAACAGACTTTTTTAAATAATTTCGAATAATTTCTAACATACAAATTAAATTCAGCAGTGTTGACAAAAGCCCTTTCATTGTACAGCTCATAAAGCCGTGTTCTACTTTTATGAATACCAATGGTCGCCCAATCACTGAAAGATACGTTACTGTTCACTGAGATAGTCCGGGGAATACCTAAAAGTCGAATTAAAGTCATTACAATATGTCTTAAAAAACTCATCATATAGATGATTGGGACCACCATTAATAGATAAAAGTGGCAATTTCTGAACTAGTTTGCCTTTAAAGGCTTCTAGGCGAACTGCAGTTTTGGGGTTAACAGTGATATCTCTTTTACTCAGTTTTTTATTTTGATTTTGAAAAGTAATCTGTTGCCCGCAATGATCAGAATCTAGTAAATTAATAATTTCTTTGTGGCTTGGTATAACATCAGTATAAATATTATCAAGGCATGTGGCACTAGTAGGGGTTATTCTTGTGGGCTCCATAATAGTTATTTGTTATACAAGAGTGCAAAGTTGCTTTTTAACCGCGTGCTCAATTTTGATGACCGAGCAAGCGAAAGATTCTAAAATTGAATCACGAGTGCAGCGAGTGATTCAAAAATTAGAATCCTGAGCGTTAGCGAGGGAATCAAAAGAGCACGAGGTGAAAAATCTTTGCACTCGAGTGCAACACGTAACTTTTCATCCCACCTCAGCGAGGAAATGACTAAATATGCAAAAAAAACATTTCAATCATAAGATACTTTTATTTCAGTTTAGGTATTAACATTTATTATGTACTACATTATGATAGGTAAGTATTACAGAATAATCTTTAAATTATTTCAAATGATACTTAGGTATAATTAAGAAAAATTGAAAGTAACGTTGCTACAGTTACTTAAGTCGAGTGTAATATTTTTGTTAGGTACTGTAATGTTGGTGACGTGAAAAGTAAAATGGCGCGCGCAAAGCAAATTTATAAAAAAAGTATATCAAGAAGGTTCCGAGTCTAAGTTTTACAAATTAGAAAAAGGTTGAATGATAAATTCGGCACCATGGAGATAGAAGTAAATAGATTTAATGATGTTTTGAATTCACAAACTTAGTGCACACGATGTTCTAAATTCAATTTACTTTATCCTCTAGTGGATAAAAACGGCTTTTGCACTCAGGTATCGAAGGGCAAAAATACTCTTTCCGAGATGGGGGGATGAAAATAGGTTTACAAGATTGTAGGACTGAAATAGACTTATTATTTTACTACAAGAATGTAGTATACTCACATAATTATATTTCTCCCGTTAGATCTAAGAAATAAGTAATCAAAACCAAGATTATCGACTGTGTATTTCTTTTATTTATTGATTAATGACAAACTGCTTCTGGGAAAAAATAGTACCTTTAAACTCTAAATAACATAACACTTCCTTGTACGAGAAAATCCAAACACCGTATCACTTCACTCTTAGCCGTAGATTATTTTAACTCCTAATAATAAAATTTTAATCCACGCTTTCATCGGTCGAATTATGCCGGTTTTGATGTACTCTTTTGGCATACTCAAATGGACTCAGACCGAACTCGACGCCCTGAATAGGAGGGTCCGTACGCTGCTGACTGCATATCGAATGCATCACCCACGGTCATAGATCTAATCTAAGAAATAACTAATCATAACCAAGATTATCGACTGTGTATTTCTTTTATTTATTGATTAATGACAAACTGCTTCTGGGAAAAAAATAGTACCTACCTTTAAACTCTAAATAACATAACACTTCCTTGTACGAGAAAATCCAAACACCGTATCACTTCACTCTTAGCCGTAGATTATTTTAACTCCTAATAATACAATTTTAATCCACGCTTTCAACGGTCGAATTATGCCGGTTTTGATGTACTCTTTTGGCATACTCAAATGGACTCAGACCGAATTCGACGCCCTGAATAGGAGGGTCCGTACGCTGCTGACAGCATATCAAATGCATCACCCACGGTCATCGGTAATGAGGCTGTATATTCCGTGAAAGTGTGGAGGTTGAGGCTTTTTAAACGCTAAGACTCTCCACAATCGCGAGATATGCAGTCTCAGGGAATATTTCCTGGAAGCCGAAGTGGGAATGCATCGAGAATAATCGAGATGTGATCGCGGTGGACAAGGGCCGCACCCCGCTCTCCTTGGCTAATGAGAACCGGTGCAAGCCTGTAGTACTTGACATTAATGACCGCATGGAGGTATGGCAGAGTAAGGAGCTCACCGACGCTTTTTCCGGGCCCTACACGGACTCGACGTAGATTTTCTAGCTTCCGTAGCCTGGCTGCGTTTCGGTGATTTCTTTGGGAAAACCAAAGGTTTTGTCTGTGCAATTATGGCCGAAGTTATGATGACGAACAATTACTTACCGGAGGGTTATTGTGAAAGACGGCACGGTGGACATTTGTCGGGCATGCCACCGTCCGGGGGAGTCAATTCTAGACACATTATCTCCGGGTGTTCTCGTCTAGCTAACGAAGAGTACTTGCATAGACACAATCTTGTAGCCAGGATTATCCACCAGCAACTTGCTATGAAATATAGCCTCGTGGAATCAGAAGTGCCGTACTATAACAGCCCTACAGGTATGTGCCAACGCAGTTCTTGAAAATGGCCATATCACACTGTACTGGGATCAATCCATCATCACTGACAGGACTGTTGTTGCCAATAAGCCTGATATAGTGGTGGTGGATTGACTAGAACGGCGCGCAATGATTGCTGACATAATGGTCCCGCATGACGAGAACCTCGTGAAAGCCAAGAAAGATAAACAAATCAAATATCTTGACTTGGCTCGCGAGGTTGTCGACATGTGGGATTTGGACTCGGCGATCACTGTACCGATAGTTACAACAGCTAATGGTTTGAAAGCCAAGAGACTCGACCAACACCTGAAGAGGTTCTCGTTGGGCAGTTGGATCAAGGGCTTGATTCAGAAAGCGGTACTTCTGGACACGGCTCACATTGTCAGGAGGTTCCTCTCTCTGGAGCCCTAACCACCGATAGCTTGAACCCTGTTCCCGATACCGGTGGGCTACAATTTTTTATTTTTGAAATATTTTTTAAAATAAAAATATTTCTTTTTTTTTGTGCTTGCGAAATCATCAAGTGAAAAGTCGAGTGCAGTCTCCCGCTCTGAGCGGAGCTAGGGCGTGTCAGACTTTTACTGACTAAAACCCATCCGTGTTCCGTATCTATTTCGACCAAATGTCGCGACCCTGGCAGGCATCGGTCCTAGCAAATCCCTTCAGTACCTACTGCTGACATCTCTTTGAGGCGCGCGTGGATCACAACGCGCCGTTAACTCGAGCCTGGTCCTTTGCGGGCAAGCTCAAGCTCGCGCCTACGGTGGCCTGAAGTCTGCAATGGACTCCCGACGGCCAGGGCGTCTCCTCCTGCGGCGGCTAGAGGCGTGAGGGCGGAGAGACTGTCTCTGCTTCACACGCCCCGCCTCCTTGTTCGCGAGCATTACTGCGTCGCAGAAGGAGGTGACGGCTTCTCATGTCCTGTCGCTCCGTACCATGGCTTCCACCAGGGACGGACACGAAAGGTCGCCACCGCCGATCGGCTCCACGAGGACACGGTGGTGCCCCGCCCAGGCAGGACACACCTCCACCGTATGTGAGGTGGAGCCACCGGTGTCCTCCAACCGATCCACGCAATGGAAACACCCAGGCGTTTCCTCCCGCCTTATTCGAAACAGGAAACTCCTGTAACAGCCATGTCCGGTGAGGACCTGCAAAGAGTGGACTTACCGCCGCTATTGAAGATTACCTAATATTTTTTTGTTTTTTTTCCTTTTAAGAATACCTACTTTAAAGGAAAAACTAACAATATTGTTTTTTTTTTCTTAGCTTCTAATTTCTATTGATTGAACTTTTAACCTAGCCTTTCACGCGTGTAATGGAACGCAATATAATATTCGTTCGGAAACGAATAATACTTCCATGGTGATCAGAGGGAAAATATAAATGAACCCAAGTCATACTATTAAAAAGACTTGCTCTAATTAATCTATATTTTTAATCTAAATATATAACTTCTTTCAATCAATTTTTTTTGTAATACTTTCTTTTTTATTGATCACAATTTTTGACAAGACGCGTGACGCATCGGAGGCAGGAAGGCTGACGTAGTTTCTGAACGGACGAATGTCAATTTATCTACTTGCGTGTGCATACAAGTCGTCAATTTTGCCAAACTAACACAGTTTTCACAATTAAATAATCAGATCAAGCTACCCAAAGTGATGGCTGGGAAGCTGAATAAATTCGAAACGCCCAGCTCTGCCAGCTCCGATAGGTAAAGCGAGTGTGTTAACCTTCTGAAATGTTTATTTAAACAGATGGTCCGTGTTATAAAAAAATGCGTTGTTGAAGAATTGTTTTCAGTGTTGGCTTAGTCATCTTGCAGTATACGAGACGTTTTCGCGTGCCGTGTTTTTGTGCTAAACATAATACATCATAATTCGTGGAAGCAACGTTGCATTATAACCTCTGCACGCATTGTGATATTTTTAGAAAATCATTTAGTTCATTGGCAGCTCGCTTCTCGCTGAATAATCGTGTCGTGGAAACACGTGGTCGGCACTGAACGTGCCCAAACACGCCGTCTAGCGCAACAACTCTCGGCAGTCTCAAGATATGGAGTCAGGTTCATTGATCTTCCCAAACCCGTAAGCTTTTCTGTCAATACGATGTTAGGACGTCAGTGTGACTAGCCGCCGGCTTCTGTGCAGTGAATATCCGCATTTTATATTATTTGTGCTTAGATCTGTGTTATTATGTTGCTTTTGCCCAGGAGTACTACCTGCCCACATTCTGTGATCAACAGCTTTTTAAGTAGTGACAGCACATGCACACATGACTGTGACATTTCGAGTATGTTTGTTGACTAATCTTGACTAAACAAAAAATATAAACACTGGCAATGACCTTCATAAATGATAATCAAGTACTTATAAATGAATAAGTAAAACATTATTTTTACATTTGTTTTATCAGAGTTTTAGTGTGATAAAACTAATCAGAATGATAATAGGTCTGATTGTATCGTCGTTTATAAACTTACAATACAAAAAACATTTAAAACATTACTTTGTTTCGCAAATAAATCGAATTCTAGAATATTATTTGAATAACCTTGATCTAAAAATTAAACTATCTGTGACCACTGCTATTGTTATCTAGACAAGTTTGTGACCTTTATTCAAATTAAAACTTAAGTACCTATCATTAATTCAGCTGGAAATGTTGTCCACATTTGTCTCAGATAAACATGACCTAGAAATTATTATTTATAATTAATATTTATACCAAAATCTAGTTTTTTTTTTATCTTTGGCTTCTGACTTTCAGGACATATTTTACTGTTTTTTTTTTCACAGACAATTAATTATGTATTTATTGTAGGTGTTTAATAGTTTGTCAACCTACATATTGTTTTCATGATAGCCAACTATTTATAGGTAGGTATCAAATAACAGTAACATTCTTGCTCTAATAAAAATATACATCCAACAGACAAAGGTAAGTAAACAATAACTAAAATATCAGTGTTATCAACACATTAATTATGAACTGATAACGATGTAAATATCACAGCACTGGGAGAAACAGAGAAGCAACTTGTAACTTTATATATTTAAGTATCCAGTATGTAATTTATAACTGCATATTTTTCATAATATAATTCGAGACAACTTCCATAAAAGGTTTCCTTGAAAAAAAAAAAAGGGTTTGCAAACCATAGAGACAGTTAAATTATTTTAATAAGACCAATATAACACTATACTCAGAAAATATTTTTTTGGTCTAAACAGCGTGGCAGGGATAAACATGCAAACCATTAGCATGGATTATGAACCCCACATTCCGATTTTCGTTGACCATTTAAAAAAACAAATTGCTGTGCCATCAATTTTAATTCCACTTTTCTATTAGAAAGCTGTTTTTTTTAATAACTGATGGGCTAAGAATCATGTGCTGAATAAATGGTTACAGTTTGTGTATGGATGTCCCTGCCCACTCTGTATAAAACATTTATACAAATGAAGCTCAAACTTAGTCACAGGTTATTTCAGGTTAAACAATAGTCGCCTTTCCTCAGCATAGATATTTTCCTATTGTATGCAAAATTGTATTTCAAGTATACCTAACACATCAGTCGCTCCATTTAAAATATTGGTATTAGGCCACATCCGGTTAGACTGGAAGCCAATCCCAACATACTTGGGAAAGGTTAGATAGATGATAATAAATCAATGACTGCTATTATTATAATTAAGTAGTTTATATTATTGGCATGTAAATATTGATTATAAACAGAGATTAAAACAATATCAGTTTCAATTGAATTAAATATTATCAATTGATTCATAATATGATAAATATTATCTGTTGTTTTGTCTTTTATAATAATGATTGATTGATAGGAGTAAGTATTAGAGTCTTCAAATTACTATAAACACTTGAGCAGTGGTGGCCCAGTTGTATCGGCCACAACTTACAAAATGTGGGTCGTGAGTTTTAACCCCGACAGGCAACCATGTGTATTGAATTTCATCACCACTGCTCTTAAAACAGTGAAGGAAACCAGCATGTTTTAGAACCAAAAATTCGAAGACATTACATCTACCTACCCACACTGGGCCCGCATGGTGGATATCAACCCACTCTCTGTCCCAGAGACGAGGTCTATATACCAACAGTGGGAGCTTCATTGGCTTATCATGCTACTTTTGACACAGGTTCTCTACTTAATCTACCGCTGTCTCATGGCTTGCCAAGTTATGCAGTAGCAAAAAAAAACATATTTATTATTTTTTGCTTACCTTGGAACACAAACTACTGAACAGCACTAGGGCTCATATTACTCAATCTCGCTCAAGATTCAAGCATATTTAAAATTAGTTTCAACCAATCAAATGGCTTTTAACTAGTTTTAAACAGTGCTTGATTTTTGAGTGAGATTCTGTAAGCCCAAGCCTGTTTTGAAGAATTTAATAATAAAAGGTATGTATTGTTTTTGCACCACTGTTTCTTCCTGTGCTGTGTGTTATAAATATTAATAATCTGCTATAAATAAACATTACCAATATTGTTGTTGATAACTGTAATTGTATGGACGTTTACGAGAAATTTACACCTACACAATAATTAAATAGAAATTAGCATTTGTCTTGTTTGCGAATTTCAATGTCATTTTGAATGAACATGTAATTTTTACAGCTGATAAAACTAATTCACTGGAATAATATTATATCAGTCAAAGTTATTAGTATTCAAGAAACTATTTACCTGAAGCTGGTCTATAACGTTTTCTATTTAAAGAAATTTAAAGGCAATAATAGGCTCTTGGTTGCAACGAGTAACAATTTTAGTTGCACTTCTATGCCTAATAAAACTAGTATTTTTTTACGAACAATAAAGTACTTGTTTACTGTTTATAACTTCATAAATCCCATTTCAACCTCGTTTCGATGGGAAGAACAGACCTTGGTCTTATTTCGGAACTATTATTGAACTACATATCCCACTGACTGGGAACTTAATAAAACAGTATGAGCTGGTAAATCTCACTGAAGTCGTAAATAAATAAGGGGAAAAGAAAGCTATCCAATACAATCGAATTTCTTCGTAAAACTAAATTTTTGTTGGATTTTTTTTACATCATAAATATTAAATAAGTAGTTGATGGTTTGTTTGACCTTCGAGACATGTGTTCTGAGAAAGTAATAGTTATTTGATAGTCTAATAAATACTGTATTTAAAGATAAGTAATAGCTATTCAGAAAACAAAAATAATTTCATGAATGGATTCTCCCATAAATCAAGTGGAACTTGGCAGTTAGCCAAATAAGAGATTTCAATGTCATTGTATTTTCCTAATTGCTGGTTTATCTTTATCAACCTGCAATAAAGATTTTAAATTTAGCTGTGGGGATTGCAATTTATTTGTTTGCAGTTCGTATACACTTCATTTAATAAAAATTAGATAAGTGTTGGTGAGGTAAAATGAACCATGTACACAGGTCATATGCTATTTTGTCTCTCCACTTTCTTTGTGAACAAATATACCTCCTGATAGATATACGGACTACGAATATTTTTTTAACGACTTCCGAAAATGAGGATAACTGTGAGAAAAAATAAATAAATTTCGGTAGGTTTTTTTTTGTAAAACGTTTTGAATCATTGTTTTTACGTAAGTTCATCAATCGATGTTATTAGACACAAGACACACCTCTCGCTTATCAAATGTTATCGCACATAATTCCAACGAGAGATCGATGTTATTAGACACAAGACACACCTCTCGCTTATCAAATGTTATCGCACATAATTCCAACGAGAGATAACAGTTTACGTGGTTTTGCCATCACTGATAACGGCTTATCTGTCTGATACATTAGTTTGCACTAGTCGATAAATGTTTGTATACCATGCAATTCCATGGTCTGTTATGAAAGTACAAGCGAGTCTTGTATAGTCTACGGCTGTTGTTGATTTTCAAATATTTAGAAATTGCCACGCGCGGTGTCTTTACATTTTCATAATGGTCTTAACAATTTTTTTTTTTCGTAAATTTCTGTCATTCTTCAAATATTTATTTGACAATCGTTATGGGTAGTCAGAACCCCAAAATTCTGAAAACCAGTTTTACGAAAGGGTATCATGTTACCCAGTAACTGGGTTGTGGAGGTCAGATATAATGCTATTCCGCTGTATCCGGTTAGACTAAAAGCCGCGCCCCACACAGGCTTTGCAAAATTTTTTACTTACTTGTTTTTCTTTCTAAAAACTACGAAGGACTAATACAGAATCCCCCCAAATGATTATTATTTATTCCAGCCGGTGATTTGGGTACAATTAATTAAAATTCTCAAGAAGGTGCGATAATATAGCTAGCTATAGCTACCTTATCTCCTCAATATGATACACGAGATAACTTAATTATATTTATTATTTATTAAGAGCTCGCCAACACAAACTAATCTGCATTCGAACATAACAATATCTGTCAAAGTCACTGAACTTTCATAACAATCATTATCAATTGCATGATCTGTTTTTAGATTTAGGAATGTGTGTTCTCTGTCCAATTTCCTCGTAAACTCGCACTTTAGTTGGGGTGGCAGTGTGGGACATTGATATATAGTGCGGTTCATGCGGTCATGAACCGCACTATATATCAATGTCATCTATTATTTATGGCACTGGCTAACGGACGGTGAAACGGTGCCACTAATGTGACCTTTGGCACACCTCAGGTCTTAGGTCATGGTCAAGAAACTCAGGACTAGTTTCTTACCGATTTACTTATTATTCATAATTCTGCTGACCCGTACATGTGGACTACATGACAAAGACCGGATCCACAAAACAAAGCGAGGTCTTCTGAGAGTCTCGCAACAATATAAAATTAGTTTTGTCTTATTTTTCCGCGATTTGGCTCTAAATTGCCGGGAGCCTAAAAAAGCCTTTATCAAGTCCTGTCTAGAGGCTGATAGTGCCCATGAACAGACCACCCACTTAAAACATCATCAAGGTATTCCACCAACTAAAGTGTTATAACATTTTCAGTGACACTGAACTGGCACTGGAGCTGAGCGAGCAGGTGTTCCTAGATGATGATGAGTACCCGACACGGGCGCCCGCCTCCCCCACCACCGTCCCCAACGTGAGGCCTTACAGGCCCCCATCCACAGGTAACAACATCATGTTTTTTCAACTCTATGACCGCCTCGTAAAGAGGTGACAATAATTATGGTCTCAATTCGAGACTGACACAAATCCATAGATGGAATTGACTGCCTCTGGATGAGTAATTAAAGAAAGTCTAAGCACGAGGAGGATACGTAGTCCACCTCTTGTCGACGGCAGCTCCGATGCCTGTAGAAATTGCCTCAAGTCGTGACACGGATCTTAAGTAGATATAGCATTTACTGACTAGGTCAGCCGGTCAGTCAGTGTCGAATTGTTTTCGTACGTCATTCGAGCTTTGCATCGCGGTGGCCTTCAGTACAACTGGTCTACATTGCGTCGTCTAACTGCACCAAACTGAATATTATTGAAGAAGACAATCGCCTTACGGAATAAAATATATTAGCATTCTTTTATTACAGTTATTGCGAAAGGTCGTGCGATATATTCAATAATTCATGTGCCCTAGATTGTATTCAGAGTTATTTTTGTTTTAATCATGACTCAAGCGACCAGCCTCTTTTTGACACGGTTCTACTTTAGAATACATTTAGATTTCTTCATGTAAGTTAATTATTTATGTATTATACACATAAACCTTCCGGAATATGTTTTCTACATAATGTTGAAAACCGCATCAATTAACAGACAGATACGAAAAGCGGCACTTATATTATGTTCGTCTATATGTATTTAAATTCTATTATAGAATTGATTTTACTAACTAGCTTAGCTGTAGCAAATATCAATTTTTTTTTTAAACAAAATGTTGCACCTTGTTAATGGTGTAATTTTGAATGTTGAAATAACCGATTTAACTTTAAATATCTATCTAGATTAGAGATCGATAGATACTTAATCATAACGTTTCTGAAGGTTTGCCAGTTTTTTTATTTGGCCCTGTAGATACCTAAGATCAAGTCTGAGTTTTCCATCTTATCGAGAACTCGCGAATCATTTTCGCCCCTATATTAAATACGTATTAATCCATTCATCGGTTGACGTTTACAACTAAACAGCGGATGATGAACAACAGCTGATTCACATCCCATCTATATTTAGATCCTTTTCTCTATGCTCTCGTAGATCGTGGCAACAACCTATGACGCTAGTCGTGGGGTCACTCGCCGGAACACTTCGGAGAAAGGAGAATGCTCTAGAAAAGTAGTTTTCTAGTTGTTTGCATTATTTGTGTTGTAAAAGTCATGACCTTCGACTAGGAATAGTCGAATTTGGACAGTCTGGGCTGGAAACTTTTGTTTTCATATGCTACGGATATACTGCTGTCGACCTCTTTCCGAAATATTCAGAATTTAGGTACTGTAGCATCGTGCACCTTGTTCTTATGTCCAAAATATGTGTATGGAATATTGCAACACACGTAAATCACATGAATAAAAAATCTATGGAGTTTAGTTCGATAAAAAATGAATAATTAACAGCTGTCAGATGAAGTATCTTGACCTGGCCCGCAAGTTTGTCGACCTGTGAGATGTGGGTACAGCAGTCATTGTGCCGATAGTAGTGACGGCCAATGGTATAATAGCCAAGAGCCTCGATCAACACCTCAAGCGCTTGTTAGGCAGGTAGGTCAAGGGTTTGATCCAGAAAGCGGTACTCATGGTCACGGCGCGTATCGTTAGGACGTTCTACCTTCAGCAGCCCTGGCCACCGGTAGCTTAGACCCTGTCCCCGATACCGCTGGGCTACTATGCTTTTATTTCCATGGCTAAAATCTGAAAAAGTCAAAAAATGTACCTACCTAGGGTTATTTCACTTTAAATAGACTATTCCATAAATACGTTATTTATTCCAAAAACGTGGCCGCCAGGAAGCAACAACATGTTCAGATTTTGTATGTGTTGTCGGACACATAGTCCGACATGGTCGTAACGTGTTAAAATATAATTTATATGTAAGTCTGTAAAATGTATTAAAGGGAATACAGCTGCTAAAAAGATAGAATTATATCACAGTATAAAAACCAGATTTGGCCTCATAACAGTAAGAATTCTCAATATTACCTACATGCATTGCATGCAAGTAGCCATGCAGGTAACAATACACCTGTCTCCATTACGACGTACACAATCTCACGTCACATTAAATAAAACATTAAGAATGTTTATAAATATTATGGCACACACATAATATGCAATTACTCTTATATCAACAAAGGTCAAGCATTGTTAGGTACACTTTAACTGCAATAATAAATCTTATGTCCAACTGATGAAGTTTAATTTAGATTGTAACTGTAACTTACTGAACTTGATCCATGGCTTTGCACCGTGGTATGTAACTACGTAAGAGGAGACGATGTGAAAACATGGTGTTTGACCACACATTCTGACCTACATGGGCTACTTGTATATAAATAACATGGTTCTTGTGTTAACGTAGGTTCCATTATTTAAAGTTGTTTTACAATCGGTAGTTATCACGCGAAATTTTGTGAGGAGAAATGTTTGTTACTTTTTCAAGCAAACACAGCTGAAGGGATTTGTATGAATATTTGGCACATAGATAGTTAATAACTTGGATTAACACATAGGATACTTTTTATCCTGGTAGTATGTTCCCACGGGATAGTAACAGTAGTCGACCCCCATGCAGGCTATGCCGATGGCAATAGCAAGTATTTTATAAAAATGTATACATATTAAACCAGATTTAAACTTTAAAAAATAACTGGTGAAAGGTTCGTAGAGATTTGGCGCAATGGTATAGAAATCATGAGAAGGGCTTCCACGGCCAGGTCAACACTCTTTTTGGCTGTTTGTGTTTTGGGCCTAACTTTGTATAAAACGTTGCTGGTCTCCTTTTTGTGACAGTATCACAAATGTTGACCAACAAAGCCCCCCAACAATGTCATTCAAACGCCTAAAATCCTTGTAGCATTCTAGTGTACACCTCCCTTCATGGTCACTATTGTCAACTGGATCTTCATCGCATAGCAAACCGCGAAGAGTTCAAAATCGAACGGTGTGTATTTTCGACGCGCTGCATGGGGTGCACTCTGTTTGAATCTCAATACTCGGTTCAATGCCGAGAGTTGAAAATTCAGTGCGCCAAAAAAACCTGCCGCGATATTTTCCGTCTCACAAATAATACGTTGAAAAAAATATATTCAATAGCATTACAATGTAATGTATGACTCCGACGTTTGGCTCCCAGACTGGAGCGGGCTGGGGCTGCATTAAAGCGGCTCCTGCCCAATCTGGGGGGTCCAAGCGCCTCCTGCCGGAGGCTCTACACGGGGGTCGTGCGGTCCATGGCCCTCTACGGGGCACCGGTGTGGGCGCCCTCATTGAGGCTGCGCCCAGCGCGCCGGTTGAGTGCGGCCCAGAGGGTCATGGCCATCCGGCTAATCCGAGGATACCGCACGATCTCGTGCGAGGCGGCGAGCCTCCTTGCCGGAGTGCCGCCATGGGATCTGGAGGCAAAGGTCCTCGCGCACATGTGGGAGTGGCGCGAGGAGGCGAAACGCCGGGGTGAAACTCCGCTGCCGCAACAAATCGCGGCTCGGCGGACAGAGCTCCGGTGTGATCTCATGGCGACATGGCGGGTACGATTGTCGCAACCCAGTGCTGGGCACGCCACAATTGCGGCGGTAAGTCCCCTCTTTGAGGAGTGGATAGAGAGGCGCCACGGCGTCCTCACCTTCCGCCTGACGCAGGTTCTCACCGGGCATGGGTGGTTCGGTGGGTTCCTGTTCAGAATAAAGCGGGAGGATACGTCCGGGTGTTTCCATTGCGAGGATCGTCTGGAGGACACGGTGGAGCATACGGTGGAGGTGTGCCCAGCCTGGGCGGGGCACCGCCGTGTCCTCGTGGAGGCGATCGGCGGCGGCGACCTCTCGCGTCCGGCCCTGGTGCGAGCCATGGTACGGAGCGAGAGGGAATGGGAAGCCGTCACCTCCTTCTGCGAAGCAGTAATGCTCGCGAAGGAGGAGGCGGGGCGCGTGAGGGAGTGGCAGTCTCTGCGCCCTCACGTCCCTAGCCGCCGCAGGAGGAGACGCCCCGGGCGTCGGGAGTCGATTGCGGACTCCCGGCCACCGTAGGCGCGAGCTTGCGGGTGGCGAGCAATGGGTAGCTCGCCGCCCGGTAAGGACCAAGCTCGGGTCGACGGCGCGCAGTGTTCCACGCGCGCCTCAAAGAGATGTCAGCAGCAGTGTAGGGGTCTACTAGGACCGATGCCTGCCAGGGTCGCGTGATTGTTCGAAAGAGATACCGTGACCCTGGCACATGGGCAACTGATGGAACACGGGTGGGTTTTAGTCAGTAAAAGTCTGACACGCCCTCCCGCTCCGCCCAGAGCGGGAAAAGTCATTTGATGATTTCCCATCCTGAAAAAAAAAAAAAAAAAAAAAAAAAAAATGTATGACTGCCTCGTTGATCTAGTGGTAGCAAACGCTACTGCTGAGCATGAGCTCCTGGGTTCGATTCCCAGGTCGGGCAAAGTGTTATTGGGTTTTCCATATATAATTTCTCAGTAGCAGCCCGGAGTCTGGATTTGTGCCCGGTTGATGGCAATAGGCTCGCCCCCTATTACATGAGACTTAAACATAACAGGCGAAATGTGGGTGTACTATTGGTACACCACTGCCCAACCCTTCGGGGAAACAAGGCGTGATGTTATGTTATGTTTAGCATTACAATTTATTCCATAATATGTGTAGATAAAAAAAATAGTAGAACCGCACATGTTAGGAAGGAAGTTACCCTAACCGCAAACAGTACATAATCTACTCCATTCATTATTTTTCATGCATATCTCGCTTCCAAATAAATCCAGAAGGAAACACAGCTATCTACCACAACTTTTAGAATGGGGGGCTTGTGGCTAAATAATAACAGCCGCATGTATCGTTCGATCAGGTTAAACTACGCTTGCCGCGGTTGGTTTGTGGATGGGTGACCATCTTTACATACCCCTGCGTGCTTCGGAAAGCACGTTAAGCCGTTGGTCTCGGCTGTCATTTGTGGATCTTTGGCAGTCGTTACGAGTCGTCAGAAACCCGAAAGTCTGACAACCGGTCTTACCAAGAGGTATCGTATTACCCAGTAATTGGGTTGTGGAGGTCAGATAGGCAGTCGCTCCACGTAAAATACTGGTATTCTGCTGCACCCGGTTAGACTGTAAGCCGACTCCAACATAGGAAAAGGCTAGGCAGGTGATGATTACAACGTTTAGGCCGCTATCCCACTAGGCGTTTTACGAGCGTCGGCGTCTCTCGAACGTCTGCGCAGCGTCAACGTTGCGTAGACGCGACGTTGACGTCGCGTCGTATCGTGACAAGCATTAAGGTCCGCTGAACGCGACGTCAACGTCGCGTCAACGAGCAAATGGCCGCCGGCCGTAGCCCCCGCCCGTACCCACACGGACAGAGCAGGACGGAGTGATTGTACCTGTTGCCAACAAAAGCAACGTTAACGTTGCGAAGACGCGACGTTGACGTCGCGTTCAGCAGACGTTACGTTGTGCATAATTTTTGACTTCCCCGCGGACGAAGACGCTGACAATAGCTAGTATGGACTAAAGCAAAATGTAGAACAACGAACGAAGGTTTCTGAATGGCTGAACCTAATTAAACATGACACTAATTGACCGCGGTCCCATTATGACGTAGATACCTACTGTGAATAGTAACAATCCAATGTATGCACAATTCAGGCAAAAATTAAGACAAAGTTTGCAAGATGCAAAATCTGACCTCCTTTCAATATAATGAAAGCCATTTCGGTTCAGTTTCCAGTCTAACCGGGTGCAACTAAATACCACTATTTCATTGAGCGACCGCTCTGTCCCCCACAACCCAGTTATTTGGTATAACACGATTCAGTCGCATCGCGTCTGTTTGTGGGTGCCTTGAGTCTTGCGCGTCAAAAAAACACAGTTTTCTATTTTCAACTCTCGGTGCTCAGCAGTGAGTGCATTGAAGATCAAGTACGCGAAAAAACCGGCCGCGATCGACCAAAGACCACTGCGGCTGTTATAACTTTGCCACAAACCCCACTAACGTAAATAATTCTATACAATTATAATTCCGTTCCGCTGCCTTACCCCCACTAGCTATATTATTTAACGTTTTCGTAAACAATGGCCGCATGTCAATAGTGCTATAATTATGTTTTCATTCACGTTTTCACGCAGCTGAGAACACGTGACCTGACGTGACCAACCCGCTCCCATTTGCGCAAGTCACATTTTGTATATAGAAAACTTGTGGGAACTTTGACGAAGCTTAGTCGTGAAATAGGTCGTCTTTATGTAGGCGACGGAGAATACGTTTTGTTGGTCGTGGTCGTAGTCGGAAATTCTGATAACCAGTGTTATCAAGAAGTACCATGTGTCCTTGTGGAATACTGGTATTCGTCTGCATTCGGTGAGATTGGAAGCCGACACCAACATAGTTGGGAAAAGATTAGGCAGGAAGTGATGGTTGCGTATAATATAAAGGCTAGGTTCCCGAGTTCTGCGTTCTACGAGATTAATTCTTGTCGGTAGCAATCCGATTTCGGTGCGCTTTTATTGATGTGGGGGCGATAAGCATGCATCGAGCTGTTTTACGTAAACAAAATTGGTTGAAATTACTCAGACGTCTAACTGCGTAGCTACCTGCTTTCGGATGAATAGTTTTCAACATATAGCTTTTGTTAAATGCTCGTGCTACAGGAGATGTGTCCCTTATAATTTGAGATAGTCCATTTAATTTTTTCACTTGAAGCCACAAATATCTCCGCCCTAGCTCTTATACAGTCAACGTCACGAACAGTGTTAAAAATTATCTAAACAACTATGAAAATTAAACATTGACTCATAAGAGTCATAGGAATGTTTCAGAATGAAGATAGTCCACGACAACTGTCATTCTGTTAAGAACTTTATTCAATTGAGATAAAGTTTAATTGTCTTAGTTGTTACGCTGACTGTACAACGAGTTCCTGTATCACACGAGGCAAACGAATATAAGTATAATGATACTTGTTATCTTAATATTGTTTTGATTAAACAGTATTTGACGGTTGATTGTAATCGTCAATCGATACTGTGAATGATGCGATAAGTGATCGCTGCAATGTTTTCGTTTCTTATGAAACAACGATAAATATGTTAAGCATGCGGCAAATCGGTAGGAGGGCAAATGAAATTAATGGAGGATACATCAAGGTGGGCTAAAAATACTAAAGGACGTTCGGTTAAGTTTGACTGCTCACGATAAGACCAAAAATAGCACAGCTATAGGAAGGTTTATTCTTTCAAATTTATGTATTACCACTTACCATTTACCATTATTTCATTGTACATTTCAAAAACATAGCACCAATGATGCAAATAAATATTTAGTCCACTGTTAATTTACCTTTAAAATAACTCCCGTCAATTCTCCAGCATTGTACATACTGGCGTATCTTTACCAGACATGGTAACCTAGTGTAAATAAGGAAAACATTGTGTTACATAAAAACAGTATTTGAGAAACGCGTCCACGGACACACGTGCAATTAAAATAATGTTGTAACAATCTAAAAATAAATAAATGTATATTCAACTGTTGATAAAAACTATGGTAACTTACCGTTAAACTATCATGAAATCGATGATTTAAGATTAAATAGTTCGGTTCCACTTCAGTGTATGCGAATAAAATCTTTGGTACAACCTTCGCGCATAATTCAGTTGATCAGACGACATTGACCGACCATAAGAGAAACCTCGCGAAGTGATTAAAAGAATTAGTAGTTCTTTGACTGAAGACAGGAAGACATCGTGTTCTAGGCGAATTTTGGTGTAAAATTGACAAAAAATCGTGGATTATAAATGCTGAACCGTGGGCCTATTAAACGATTAGTGTGTGATAATAACGATGAGTGTTAGAACTTGTTGAAAATTTGAGAAAAAACATGCGTTTTGGACATTTGTAACAACTGAGCAAATTAAATGAAGTACCGTAAAATGCTGCAACTTTGCCGTAGTTTTATAGTAACATTGATATATTTCGAAAAAATGCAATCAATTTTCACCCTTGTCAGGTTGGGGATAAAGCTTATATTAATGGTCATTGGCAGTGTACTTAGAACTACAATTACTCTGTTTCATTTTCGAAATATAACAATCTTAATCACTAGGCAAAGTTGGGCCACAAAACTGTAACATTGCCTGCTTCAATTTTGACAGTCTAAACGACCTAAGTACATCATTCTTACACTTGAAGTTAACCCTTATTAGTAGGACTTAGGGATAAGAATTGCAAAACAGCCATTTTTTGCTTATACCACTAGAAACAATGCTAGGCAATGTTGTGTTCGACTTTTCTGTTAGTTTCATACTTTATTTGATATTGCATAGGGTTGTCGCATACACCGTGGAGTAAAACGACCTAAAATGTATTTAATATTGTTTATTATATAAAACTGTATTTTAAAATTAAATTGTATTCCCATTAAAATCAATTATTTGGTTTGGTTAATAATAATCGACAGTATAATTTTTTAACAAAAATGTATAAAAAATTAAAACTTAAAATTATTCTCATTGACATCAACTATTGATTGTTTTAGGTTTGGCTTGTTGTACCTATAGTCTTTTTATCTGTTTAAGGCTGGTGAATTATTGCACTTTCAACCTTATAATCACAGACTTAAAAGTCACATGATCCGCCTTCATAAGATAAAAATAGGTAACCAACTACACATAGTAACAAAATAATCAACTATGGTATAAATCTTTATCAAAAATCTTAAAAAAAAAACTTAAACTTAAAACATTCTCATTGGTATTTTTTCGTGCCTCTGTTTAAGTTTTACCTAGTTACAAAATAATCAAAATTGTAAATATAGAACAATCGACCGTAAGTCAGTGACAATGATACCGATTCCCTTGTTCACAAACTAAACTAAATTTAAGTTCAGTGCATCTTTTTCTTTGTATTTCATTAAGAAGAGGACAAAAGATTTTTTTAGTTTAGTCCTGTCAAATTAATCAGCGCCTGTCACTACTCCATACAAGTTTAGACGTCATTAAAAACTTGCCTACTAAAATTACGTCAATTTACGTCAAGCGCTGATTAATTTGACAGGAACAAACTAAAATTTATCTTCTGTCCTTTCCTTAATGAAATAGAAAGAAAAAGATGCACTGAACTTAAATTTAGTTTAGTTTGTGAATAAGGGAATCGCCACCAATGTTTTACTATAAGCTGAGCTGCCGATCGATTCTGTAAAAATTTCACCGTGAACAGTTAGGTGAAGTGAGCATAGAGTGAGCTGTCAATGGTGTCAATCCGTGGCATTAGTTGGAATGACAGCTCACTCCACCCTCACTTCACCTAAGTTTTCACGGTGAGATGGTTAAAGAATCGCACTGCTGTTCTGTGAGTATTGACACATACTTATACTAGAGAGACAGCTTATGTTGATTCTGTTAACACAGACAAAATTAAAGCGATTAGTACCGCTAACTAGCGCCACTATCAATTGCTTAGTTCTATTCTAATCATAATATCACACTTTTTGGTTTCTTTAGTCTTTTGATTGTTATAATATTCAATGTAAAATGTTTATTATCGGATTAATAAATATTTGACATTGGAATTTTGTAGTCTATAATAAATTTTAATTCACCACGACGACCAATTAGGGGCTTAGCTAATTTTTTCTCAATATCGAGCAGTGTAATTACAGATATGTCATCGACCAGGGGCCATGAAAAAGATCCTTTTGAATTTTTTCTCAAATACTTCGTTGTGAATTCGTTATCTCTACAATCGATTATTTTACCCACATAATATTTGGCATTTTTGCTGTTCAAAAACTTAACCAGAACGTAGTCTCCAGTTTCTATTTTATCATTAGAAGACTTATCTTCTTCCACTGAAACCAAATCGCTGTCATGAACGCTCTCTGTGTCGCTGTTAGAGGGTATAAATGGATCATCATCGGAATCATCGTGTAAAGAATATGATGATGATATTGACGAACTGCTAGAATCGTGATCGTTTTGCTTATTTGATGAATTTAAAACTATATTGGAAAGTATTTTTATTTGTTTTCTTTTTTGGGAAATGGTATTTATTTTATCAACAGGTGACTTACGGAACAAAAAGCGGCCTTTTGAAATGTGTAAGTTTTTGTCTACACAGGTGCTAGTACCAGGGAAAATAACAGAATTAACATTTGGCTCTAAGTCTTCATTGATTTCCGATAGTTTATTATTGGAATTCAATCTGAAATCATCTGTAGAAACAGATTCTCCAGGTCGTGTACATATTTTTTTGTTACGTCCTTTTGTGGTGTTGCTGGTAGACGGGGACCTGGAGTCCTTCAAAAAACTTAATATAGTTTCGTCGATGGTCGTTTGTGGTTCCCTATTTTCTTTATAGTCTGGAAGTTTTCTTAATACTGCTTCTGGTTGTAGGGGGTATATACCTGTTGCCTTGAACCCATTCTTGATTATTGCATTTGAATTCATTTTTATTGTATCAATTAATGTACGGAGTAATTCTGGGAAGATTTGTTTGTTCAAGGAATTTGCTGATGGATGTCTGACTTTCCAATCTAGTAAAATATGTTTCCATGCTCTTTTTAACGGTCTAAAAAATGAAACGTCTAGGGGTTGAGTATCGTGCGTTGAGTTCGCGGGTAAAAAAACAAATCTTATATTGTTTTCCTGGCATTTAGCTATAATTTGTATATTCAAATGTGATGACAAATTATCTCCAATCAACACCTTTGGTTCTCGGTCTTTTTGTGCCCAGGGTAAAATCATATTATTAAACCAGTCTTCGAAGCAGTCGGTATCAAACCATCCTGACTTTGTTTTATTGAACCTTGCACCAGGCGGCCCACCTTCGCACCAATTGGTCCATAAATGCACAGATTTATATACTATATACGGCGGAAAAAGTTCTCCTGAAGCCGTGGCAGCAAACATAATTGATATTGCAGTTTTAGAATTATTCAAAATTTTGTATGGGTATTTGGTTCCTCTTTTAAAGATGCATTTTTGCGATCCTGGGTCATCAGACAAATTTGTCTCGTCATAGTTTACTATGTTATGTGGTTCAACATTCGCAAGACTTTTTTTAAGGTTTTCAAAATATTCCTCATATTCATTTATTGTTTTGGCAGCGCGTGTAGTTTTTATATTTTGTGTAGATCGCAATGTCAATCTCTCTTTGTGGCGACTAAGAAAATCTCGAACCCACCTTTCACCCGGTAATTTGTCGTTAAATATCCAAGATTTATTATTATAAGCTAAATAGTTGTGTACTATCATACGCAACTCAAGACGAGTCAGTGGGCATCCATATTCTGCACAAATTATTAGGGCATTTGCTATTTTTCTCTCGTCTTCTTCATTTAACCTAACTGGAGAACCAATTTTTTTCATATGAACTAATTTAACTTTATTAGCAATAGTCCGTCGGGGGATCCCAAATTGCTTTTCAGCCTGGTAACTTGACAAATTTTTATTTTTTACGAGCTCTACAGCAACATTAAGAAGACTATCTTCATAATCCTTATACCGCCTGGACCCTGGCTTTCTTCTGTTACTCATTTTGAATCTAAAAGAAAGAAACCACAACTGAAATATTATCGTGCAGTTTATAGTAGCTGTTAGTGTAGTTGCAAAATGTATCTCAAATGAGTGGTTACAACACATTTGAAGTACATTTTTAATTTACAAATGATATGCTTTATTTTATAATTTTATTCGAAAAAAAAAAACACAAAATTTAAATCAATTCAGCCGTTTAGAAGTTATGGTAACTAAAAAAGCCACAAACATACATGCAACCACATCCACATATGAACACTGAAAACATTACTCTCCTTTTGTGAGCAGTTGTGTAATCAACATCGCTAGCGACAGCCCTAGCTCAGGCAAAGTTGCGTATACAAGATCGAAATGATTGTGACAACTTTGCCTAAATATTTATAACTTTTTTATTTGTCACAATAAACATTCAAAATGAATTCAGAATTATAGGATAACTTACAAGTAACATGTAAGTATCGAAACTTTGTCGAAATTGTAAATATTTTTGGACTTACCGAAAAAGTTTGTCGCGTAGCTTCGAAGCCGGCTATCACTCGTTGCGTTTGAGAACTGACTGTCACGTAGTTTCAAAGAAAACAAACATGGCGGCGGGTTTTTCGTGTTGCCAGGTAATGATTTAAATAACTACCAACAATTTGAAATTGCTACAACCAATATTTAAAAAGATATTGGTAAATTCATATAATAGGCAAAGTTGGGTATGCGAGGCAATGTTGCAGCGTTTTACGGTATCGGAAAACAAATAAAATGTTTTAAATCGTGAACTTGTCATAGAAATAATACGCTGCGTTCGAGCTAAAAGTAAGTGAGAGGGTGATTTTTGTCAGTTTGGGAAATGAGTGAGAACAATTAGTAGTTCTAATTACTGCTACTTTCTGCGGGACAGTTTGATGCGCTACCTCTTCTAAAGCACCAGGAAATATTGAAGGGCGGGCCGTTTGGGGGACTGTCTTTGTAATTTTAACGTTCGAAAAGTGCTGATCCGCAGCCTAATTTGAATATTTTACTTTTGTTTCTGTACATTTTTTTGTAAACGACCGTTTTGTGCTTTCTATAAAAGTATAGAGGTACCTAAGGAAATGAGAATGCGATAACTTACTGACCATTTGAAAACTTATTTTATTTTGGGCCTCTAACCTGACTCACAGGAAGAAAAGGTCTTATACACGAAGTTAGGTGCAAGTGAGACTTTGCTGGAGGAATAAGTGATGAAGCACACGTTCTGTGGATCATATTACAAGTACAAAGTTAGCAATCTGAGCCAATGTACTTTTGGTACTCCGAGGCTCGTGTGAAAATAGTGTTCGTCTGAGCTCCTTTCGGAATTATTTTCCAGTGATAGAATTAAATTTAATTCTTGTTGTGTTTTATGAAGTGAAGTTAGGTTATTCTTACAAGCTTTTGTGGTTTTGGATGATAATGCATTGTTTATAGAATTCTGCCTAGGTAGTTGATGGTTTTCCATTTAAATTTGAACTATAAAAGTGTAAAATAGTGTGTGTTTTGTTGTAATAATTAATAGTGTTTAGGCTCTTCAATGTTGACACTAGTTTTTGTTGAGGGATACGAATAGAATAATATTTATTTGCAAGAATACGAGTACAAAAAGTTGAAAAATAAATGTTTTATTTCACAGCAAGTTTCCAGGACTCCGGTGTGCCAATCTAAATAGAAGGTAAAATAATTTTACCGGGATAAAGCGTATCATTTATGTTAATCCAGCTTATAAAAATATCTGTCTGCCAAATTTCATCCAAATACGTTCGGCCGTTTTTGCGTGATAGAGTAACAAACATCCAAACTTTTTACATTTATAATAGTAGTAGGATGCCAAAATAGGTTTCCTCAAATATAACGTTGACACAATATTTGGTGCGCCATTGAGTGCAATTGATCCACATGAACATTACGACAACTGTTGTAATTTAATGAGTGCCGCCACGACGCCATTAATAGTGACAAGTACTTAACGTTAAATAGCTCCGGCGTGGTTCATTTATCTGTTTACTACTCGTTATGATAACGCTGATGATTGATATGGCAGATTTATTCGCTGGAAAAAAATTGGCAAACACTAGTATATTTTTGGACATTTGAGTGAATATTAATCCTGTCGCTGTGGAAACTTTGTATCTTATAGCAGTAATATAAAGTTTGTTATTCACTTTTATCAATATGAGGGGCTTGTGGCTAAGTAATAACAGCCGCACGGATCGATCGATCAGGTTAAGCTACGCTAGCCGCGGTAGATTCGTGGATGGGTGACCATCTTTACATACCAAGACTTCCCTTCCTGACTCCCCTTCCTCCGTGCCTCGGAAAGCACGTTAAGCCGTTGGTCCCGGTTGTCATTTGTAGATCTTTGATAGTCGTTACGGGTCGTTAGAAGCCCGAAAGTCTGACAACCAAGGGGTATCGTATTCCCCAGTAACTGGGTTGTGGGGGTCACATAGGCTTCCGCTCCATGTAAAATACTGGTATCTTCAATCAAAAATGTACTAGATTACCGATCAGCGCTTCAAAAACGGCCCGAAAAATAAGAGCACAAATATTTTTGTGCTCTTATTTCAAATTAGTTTGGTCCAATCATAGCCAACGATAAGACGTCCTAAATGCCGCAGTACTCTTTCAAAAATTGTGTAAATAACCACTGTAACACCAAGTTTTTGGAAGGAATATTTTTTTTTTCATAAGTTTATATCTTTAAGTATTTTTCATAAATTAAAGCAATCAAATAGTAAATATAAATCATTTAGCAAATACATATTATGTTTGTTTGACCAACGTTTGTGACAACGCGCCAACTATTGTAACAAACATTGTATGGTCTGGAACAGAGAATGCATGGAGTAGTATTGTAATTTTATATTTTATTTTTGTTTGTAGATATCCTAGCGACCCATTTCGCTGTGCAGAATGGGTATCTATTGTAGCGAAAGAAAGTGGAGAAGAAATACACAAACCTTATAAAAAATCATATTTGAACTTTAATTTAAATGAAAAAAATAATTTGATTTAATACTTTAACTTCTAAATAGCGTACATAAAAGTAGAAGCACCCATTTTTTATACGGGTGGATCACATTGAGTCAACCCGCACTTAATTAAATAAAATAACTATTGTACTTTTTTAGTCCTACTACTTTATTAACCTCAAAGTCCCTGAGATACCACATTTGGTATCGACACAATGGTTTTTTAATTGTGTCTGTAATTACGGTAATTGACTGGTTAAATTGATTAAAAATGTTTGCCACCATCAAAACTTACCTTCACCTAAAAAAATATATTCTGCAACTCTACGTCTTTCAATTCGTACTGTGTTCTGAGCATTGAAATGTAATACCAAGAACTACGTCTAGTTCCAAAATAGAGTAAGCACGAAATTGTCAACACATTGTTTGTCACCTTATTACTTAGAGTTTAAGTTTCAGTTTAGAATAAATAATTTTGTAGTTATATACAAATGACTTTTGATTTTTGAGGGACATTTTAAATTTATTGCTCTTTAGCTTTCTCCGATGACAAAAGGACTTAAATATGAATATTTTGCAATCATAATTACACTTTATGTTTGGGTGTTAAGGATTATAATAAATTGTTATGAAAATTATTATGAAACGTTTTTCTATATTTCGTAGTAAGAAATATAAATGTGTAAGTGTGTGCAAACGTGGCCACTTGAGCGCCTTATTTTTGTTCCTGATCCTTTATCTAGTGCTATTATTGATCGAAGACTGGTATTCAGCTGCATCTGGTTAGACTGGAAGCCACCCAAAATAGATGGGAAAAGGCTAGGCAGATGGTGATTCAATTTTATCAAATATCGTGCTGCTCTACGTTTTACTTCCTTCTTGGGGGCCTTGAATTTTGATAACCACAAACTGTCTTTTCTCCTCCAGGTTCAAACATCCTAAAGTCGCCGCGAGCGCGCCGCGTGCGCACCACATCGATGTCGCAGCCGAACAAACGTACCACCGCCGAGAGCATACTGCACGCGGACAGACGGACCATATACACAGCCGGCCGCCCGCCTTGGTACAACTGTACCGGGGGGCAGGAGGTCGAGCCCTTCCTTATTGGTGAGTCTGACTATCTTACCTGCATGAAATAGTCCAATCAAGTCCATTTGTTCAGTTGTAAATATCAAGCTATACATTTCCAGTTTTAGCTGACCTCGCAGTGTATAGGCTTTTCCTACAATGAGAAGTCAACTTATACTGGAGATGTATAGCTTGATTTGTACTCGTGCGTACACTGCTATAGAGTTCTATTGGTGCTCCAATGACATTGACATGATAATTGGATTGTGAAAATAATAAAAAAAAAACAATATGGCGGTGTTAGTTCTGCCTTTTGCCACGCGTCTAAAGAATCTGGTGGCGCTACTCAGGGTCAAGTTAAATTAATCAACAATTTCCACGGACGTGATGGGTATCCTCTAAACATGATCAAACAATCAAAATTAAATTGATGAGTTTTTTTAGGTCATCAACCACAAGAAGCTTAGTCCAGTATCTAGAGGTATATAGAAGGAAATAACTGTACCTTAGAATGTGTGTAAAAAATGCCGTGAATTAAGTACAATTGACACCAAACTATATTTATTAACTATATTTTTTGTGCCCATTATGTTGAAGAGAAAAAAAATATTGCAAGTCCATGTGCACGAAACTGTGACCGTCAAGTTCAACAACATTATATTATTATGTATATGCTTAGTAACAGTACTCAGTGGTTACAATGTGGATTTATTTGTAGGTATTAGCCACGAGCCCCTCTTAATACAGTGGTTACAAACTAATTTTATTTGAATCTAGTAGCCTCGAGCCTCTCTCAACATTGTGGTTACAGTGTGGTTTTATTTGAATGTATTAGCCACGAGCCCCTCTGCCACTGTGTCGAGAGTGACACAGTGGTTACAATGTTGTTTTATTTGAAGGTATCTGCGGCGCCAGTGCATCCGGTAAGACGACCGTCGCCACCAAAATCATAGAATCTCTCAACATACCATGGGTCACCATAGTCAGTATGGACTCCTTCTACAAAGTGAGTGCACTATCATGAACAATCTCTATACATATTCTGTAGAAATATTGTAATCAGCTTAGTGTCCCAAAGCTTGGCAAAGGCTTCATTCCTTTCACCTTCATGCTTTTTTTACTTACCCCAGACGCAAAACGAGGTGTTATAAGTTTGACCACTATGTGTGTCTGTTTGTGGCACCGTACGTCTTAGAGCTATTACGCACTGTCGACCAAAACATATGCAACTAGGCCCAGGAGACCAAGCCGAGCGACAGTTTTCCAAGTACATTCGTGCAGAATGGACGTCGAAGAAGCTGCTATAGTAGCGCTACTAATAATGAAGAGAAAGAAAAATAAAAGAAAATCAAAATCAAATCGTTACGACAGTTGCTCGCAGTGTGAATGCTTCCATTTGAAGCCGTGCTCCTATTGGTCGCCGGCGACCGGCAGTCGCTTGTGCGTCGCCACTACGCGGCGAGTCGCCGAGTCGCCTGGGCGACCGACGACCAAGTGCGTAACCACCTATTTAAACTGTAGTAAGTCACAGTCGCCAGCGACCGTGTCGCCGGCGACTAGTCGACAGTGCGTAATGACACTCAAACGGGTGAACGGTTTAATTTAAAAGTAGGCTTTTTAGCGGTGGTTCTTAAACTTGTTTTATAAAAATCGGCCCAGCCGTTTCGACATGACAAGCCTGTGACCAAAAATGTTATCAACTTTTTATTAAACTTAAAAGGCCAATACATATTTTTATTTTAGAGGTATATGTTTTGGTCGGGGGTTTTTAAATTTTAAATTTAACTTTTTGTTGAACTCCGAAATCCTTAGCGGGTATAATAATAAAACATTTATTGTCAGGTTACAATGACCCATAGATATATACCTTACAAACTAACATACATAAGTATAATACAAAACTTGTGTTAATAATTAAATCTTAAACTATGTTAGTAACACTTCACTTCACTAGCTTGTCCGTGAGCTGTCCTGTGGTACTTGTCCGCGGAAGCGACGGAACACCACGTCCTGTGGCCAAAAGTCTTCGTCCATGACGACGGGCAGATAGCAATTCGGTACACGCACCACAAACGCCTTGAAGTTGACGTTGCGGTGTGACTCCAGTAACTGTACCCTCGGCATGTACTTCGTCTTCTGGCGTACGTACTCCACAATATCTTCCGCCTTAGTGGTGTAGTGTAGGCGGGAAATGTACACGGGAGTGTTGGGCTTAGCCGCGCGCAAGCTGACTTCGGGCTTCGCAGCAGCTTTCCCACAGCGGTTCTTGTTGGTTCTCGAACGGTGCTTCCTCCTTTGCACCGTCACGAAACCCTCATCATCTGACTTAGGTTTAGGAGCGCGTGGGGCACTCGCAGTGACGCTAGCGAAATCCTTTTGTGAGGGTTTCATCAGAGCTGCAGACACTGGTAGCGGGACGGGGCGAGGGGCGCGGGCGGCGCTGCGTGGAGGAGCCGTGCAGACGGACGCAGAGCTGCGAGTTACGCGGGCAGGGCGTTCTGCAAGCTCAGCAATCGACGGTTGCGCTGGCGATGAAACTGCTGACGCGGAAATAGGCGGCGATACACCGAGGCCGGCTCTGCGACACATGTTTACGTTAGACGCATCGACTGATGGCCTAGATACCGTCACACTATTGCGCAACTCGCTGAATTCTTTACGCAAATCGGCAACAGTGTTCTGGGATGCATCTAACTTCGCTAGAACATCCGCGAGGCGGGCCTTCAGAAAGACAATGTCCTTCAGAAGACTAGTTACATCGACGTGGTCGAAAGTGACAGGAGGAAGCTTGTGCAGCTCCTTCGCCACAAACGTTGGCACGTCGTCCGGGTCGGTCTCCTTGAACAACGTGATAATATCTTGCAGGCTTCTCTTAGTCCCGTCACGCCGGCGGGACACCATCTGGTCGCGCTTGTTCAGCACATTGAACAACAATAGCTTGGCAGCAGCTATGTCCTCTTCGCTGAAGTTCGTTGCGCAGATTTGGACAGCGGACACCTCGTCCATCACATCCAGCTTCTGCTGCAGGAACGCCAGCAGCTCATTCGCCACTAGTTCACTACTCATAGCGAGAAAATTACGTGCGACAGCTTGCGCCGCGCTAGTCAATACACAGAATATGCAAACACGTCCGCATCGGAATGCGGTGTAGGCAAGACTGACCGGCGGGTATAGAATGTGTGATTTTATCCTAACTACGGTTTAAGTGATATCAAGCATAAATATAAAAAATAAAAAAAAGTAATTCTTATACGTAAGTTACTCTGTCTGTGAGTTACGGTTTTCACTCCTTAGCGGCGGAACTGATTTGGATGCAATTTGGCCGAACTGGGCGTGGCTGACCTTTTTATTCCGGTAGATAGTTCCCGTGGGACAAATTCTGACTTGCGAGTGGAGCTGTGGACAAAACCTAGCATTTAATATTTAAGGAAAAAGCAAATCATTTCTATCATAAGAATATTAATTACCTTAAGGGTAAAGCAATGAGCTGTTTCACATATATGTCTTAAATAGTGATTAATATTTTTAAGACACTTACGCTTCGCCGAGACAAAAACGCAGTTTACATATTGAAAATATTTAAGTGAACTCCATGTTAGTACTGCATTATGAACGACTGATAACACATTGCAGTAACCTTAGTCTGCAGCCATAATACAATTTCATGCAATTCTGCAATTAAGAATTGAAGCAAAAATTCTCGTTTTAGTATTCGTGATGACGACTGTTATCGCAGGTATGTTGAAGTAGATTTATTAACAAATAAGCATCACCTTTGTAAATATTATTCTTTTCCATTTTTCTTGTCTGTTTATAGGTGTGTACATACGTATTTATTTTACTTAATCATTTATATTTCACTTCATTGTATAATTTATCATGTAAAACCTATTTTATTTTTTTATTTTGCTATACTGAGTTTGAAGTCTATACTTTTCGTCCCTATATCTTTGATACTGACTATACAAAATGATGTCCACCCCATAAGGGGAATCATTGACATATTCTCAAAGGCCATTCCAAAGCAAAATAAAACTACCACGAACTAACCACCAGATTTTGGGTTTAAATCCGTGCAAGTACCAATGTAACCAAAAGAGATGAGTAACTAGGATCGTCAGATATGATTGCAGACGGATGAATGATATAGAATAAAATTTCATTCGAAAATATTTTTCACAGTTAGCTTCAACTGTACCGGAAGTCCCTGGTTACTTATATCTTTTGGTGACTGTACTTTTTAAGTTTATCGCGGCCATCACTGACACCGCAAAAGGAGAACATCTTGAGAAACCTTACACTTAAATCGCCAACCTATCTTGAGCAAGTATGGTGATCAATGCTCGTGACTTCTCTGATTGAGAAGAGGCTTTTTCCCTGCAATGGGACAACAATAAGCTGGTATCATATTATTATGATAATATTTAACACTACATATAAAACTCAGGTACTAAACGAGAAGCAGCACCAAGCCGCGACACGCAATGAGTACAACTTCGACCACCCGGACGCGTTCGACATCGAGCTGCTGCTCTCGGTCATACAGCGTCTGCGCGAGGGCAAGAAGGTGGAGGTGCCCATCTACAACTATGTGACACACTCGCGGGAGCACAGGACTGTGAGTATGTGTGACTTCTAGCTTGGAAATGAGGCTTTGGCTTCTTATGGAGCGGTCAGGGATCGCCATAACGATGGCGGGTGGCAAAAAAAATTGACTATCCCAAAGTTGTTATTAAATCAGCAACATATTTACATAACTGCCTGAATGGGTACGGGTGTGGTATACCCACATTTCACCAGTTATACTGAAGTGTATAACACATGTTATAACGAGGAGTTATTTCCTTCAACGGAGCTCGATTTAAGGCTGCGGGATGCTGCTTAGATATTCCTGATAGAAAAACTCAATAGTACATACTGTGCAGCTAACGTGGGAATGGAACACAAGACCCTTTCAGCAGTCACAATTTGTTATTATTAGTACAAAGAATGGTGCTTGTATGCCTATAAATTGTTTTTGACACATTAACAGATCACTCTTTCAATACCGTGGTATGATAACGTGAAGGGTTTCAATTTGGCTTAAATATCCCATATTTCTTACAAAAAATACCATAAATCCACATGAAATAATCACAGTATATTTCACAGTCCGCCTTGTCCACAGAAAACAATGTACGGCGCGAACGTGATCATCTTCGAGGGAATCCTGGCGTTCTACAATGCAGAGGTGACCAAGATGTTGGACATGAAGGTGTTCGTGGACACCGACGCGGACATACGACTCGCTAGGAGACTGAGGAGGTAAACTTACCTTGCGCACTTAAAATACAGGCTTTATTCGGTCATAAAAGTTGTGTGCTCGATGGGATTTCCCTTCGACAAAAATTACGAACTGCATTACAAACTTTTATGCCTTATTTAACCCATTTAGGGGAAGAATTCACAAAATCCTTCCTTATACAAATACCCAGAAATTTAGACTGCGTTCCCTTTAACAGGTTCCATTTTTTAGAATCTTACAAAAGTGGACTTGATTTTGAATCAGTAAACAAGGATTTAGACGTTCTCGGTGTGGGCAACTAGCCTTTATTTTTTTACTGTTTAAATTAAAATCAACGGGCGCTTCGAGTGTTCTTCAAAATGAAAAAAATATAAAATAAAAAAGTTTATTTACAATGTTTTGGCTTTTTACAAAATATTTTACTTCTGCCAAACTGCAAAGCAGTTTGTTGGCAGATGTAGCTCCTTTTTAGGGTTCCGTTGCCAAATGGCAAAAAACGGAACCCTTATAGATTCGTCATGTCTGTCTGTCCGTCTGTCTGTCTGTCTGTCTGTCTGTCTGTCTGTCCGTCCGTCCGTATGTCACAGCCACTTTTCTCCGAAACTATAAGAGCTACGCTGTTGAAACTTGGTAAGTAGATGTATTCTGTGAACCACATCAAGATTTTTACACGAAAATAGAAAAACAATAATAAATTTTGGGGTTCCCCATACTTAGAACTGAAACTCAATTTTTTTTTTTTCATCAAACCCATACGTGTGGGGTATCTATGAATAGGTCTTCAAAAATGGTATTGAGGTTTCAAGTATCATTTTTTTCTAAACTGAATAGTTTGCGCGAGAGACGCTTCCAAAGTGGTAAAAAGTGTGTCCCCCCCCCCCCCCCGTAACTTCTAAAATAAGAGAATGATAAAACTAAAAAAAATATATGATGTACATTACCATTTAAACTACCACCGAAAATTGGTTTGAACGAGATCGAGAGAGTAGTTTTTTTTTAAAACGTCATAAATCGTATAACGCAATTTACCTTACATTCAATCAACTGAAATATAAAATTAAAAAAAAAAAATAAACCGAGAATACCTACAGGTTTGTACGGAACCCTCGGTGAGCGAGTCCGACTCGCACTTGGCCGGTTTTTTTTGTAATAATATTATATTGACACCTTTTCCTTTAAACATATTAAAAATAAACAACAATAAACCAATAACCCTTTGATTCAATCAGTAAGAATTCGGAAGCAATGATCCATATTTAACTGTAACACATTGAACCAATAATATTTAATCATCATAGCGTTTATTTAATGCCATGTTGGCAATTTGTCAAGTTAGGAAGCAATAACGATGATGAACGGGATGTTTTATCGAGGCAGGTGTTCCAACAAATCAGACAACAGAAGTTTACTGAAATTACTGTAACTGGCTTATAGAGCGGATAATTTGGTTGTAAACCAGTCCAAAGCTCTTTCAACCTTTAATTTTGCGATTTATTTATATAACCTTTCCTGTGTAAAATTGGTGTGTGCCTAACAATGGGATGGAACAGTAATAGGCTGGTGTTATTTTTTATTATTTTACTCACTCTGGCTGCGGTTACGCCCGCGTATATGTAGGATATTATGCCACAGGAGCGTGGTACCGGAACAAAAAGCCTATATTACGTATCACATCAACAATCTATCTGTCAGTGAAAGTGCCGTTGAAATCGGTCCAGTCGCTTTGGAGAATTACCGGAACAAACAGGCAAACAAACATTTATACGTATATACTTTAATAAGTGTAAAATAAAAAAGGGAAATGATAATGTCTCTTTTTGTCTCTGCAAAGAGACATTTTAAAGGGACACTTCAGTCCACACTCACATTAGGGGAAAATTCAACCTGTAAAAAGAAACTGTTTATATTTTACCTTTTACTTCATAACGGCAGAACGGATTCCGATGAAATTTCGTGCACCGGTAGACCATGATCTGGGTTAGAGCAAGGGATACTTTTTATCCCGGTATTACGTCTTCGTGGGATAATTTCCTAACACTACGCAGGCAAAAGCTAATTTAGAATAAAGTACCTTTGTAATAGTTGTACACCATTTAAATAAATGTTTAATTTTTGATGTACAGAGACATAGTGCAGCGCGGGCGCGACCTGGAGGGCGTGCTGAAGCAGTACATGACGCACGTGAAGCCGGCCTACCAGAGCTACATCGCGCCCTGCATGGCGCACGCAGACATCATCGTGCCGCGCGGCGGAGAGAACAAGGTGGCCATCCACCTCATCGTGCAGCACGTACACACGCAGCTACAGCTGGTGAGCCACTCATATACACACTGTAACAGTTACATCATCGTGCCGCGCGGCGGAGAGAACAAGGTGGCCATCCACCTCATCGTGCAGCACGTACACACGCAGCTACAGCTGGTGAGCCACTCATATACACACTGTAACAGTTACATCATCGTGCCGCGCGGCGGAGAGAACAAGGTGGCCATCCACCTCATCGTGCAGCACGTACACACGCAGCTACAGCTGGTGAGCCACTCATATACACACTGTAACAGTTACATCATCGTGCCGCGCGGCGGAGAGAACAAGGTGGCCATCCACCTCATCGTGCAGCACGTACACACGCAGCTACAGCTGGTGAGCCACTCATATACACACTGTAACAGTTACATCATCGTGCCGCGCGGCGGAGAGAACAAGGTGGCCATCCACCTCATCGTGCAGCACGTACACACGCAGCTACAGCTGGTGAGCCACTCATATACACACTGTAACAGTTACATCATCGTGCCGCGCGGCGGAGAGAACAAGGTGGCCATCCACCTCATCGTGCAGCACGTACACACGCAGCTACAGCTGGTGAGCCACTCATATACACACTGTAACAGTTACATCATCGTGCCGCGCGGCGGAGAGAACAAGGTGGCCATCCACCTCATCGTGCAGCACGTACACACGCAGCTACAGCTGGTGAGCCACTCATATACACACTGTAACAGTTACATCATCGTGCCGCGCGGCGGAGAGAACAAGGTGGCCATCCACCTCATCGTGCAGCACGTACACACGCAGCTACAGCTGGTGAGCCACTCATATACACACTGTAACAGTTACATCATCGTGCCGCGCGGCGGAGAGAACAAGGTGGCCATCCACCTCATCGTGCAGCACGTACACACGCAGCTACAGCTGGTGAGCCACTCATATACACACTGTAACAGTTACATCATCGTGCCGCGCGGCGGAGAGAACAAGGTGGCCATCCACCTCATCGTGCAGCACGTACACACGCAGCTACAGCTGGTGAGCCACTCATATACACACTGTAACAGTTACATCATCGTGCCGCGCGGCGGAGAGAACAAGGTGGCCATCCACCTCATCGTGCAGCACGTACACACGCAGCTACAGCTGGTGAGCCACTCATATACACACTGTAACAGTTACATCATCGTGCCGCGCGGCGGAGAGAACAAGGTGGCCATCCACCTCATCGTGCAGCACGTACACACGCAGCTACAGCTGGTGAGCCACTCATATACACACTGTAACAGTTACATCATCGTGCCGCGCGGCGGAGAGAACAAGGTGGCCATCCACCTCATCGTGCAGCACGTACACACGCAGCTACAGCTGGTGAGCCACTCATATACACACTGTAACAGTTACATCATCGTGCCGCGCGGCGGAGAGAACAAGGTGGCCATCCACCTCATCGTGCAGCACGTACACACGCAGCTACAGCTGGTGAGCCACTCATATACACACTGTAACATTTGTACAGCAAGTAGGTAGGTCCAGGTTACAGACAACTTAAGGGTATCATATTTGGGCACGCCACAATTGCAGCGGTAAGTCTACTCTGTGAGGAGTAGATAGAGAGGCGCCACGGCGTCCTCACTTTCTGCCTTACGCAGGTCCTCACCGGGCATGGGTGCTTCGGGGGGTTCCTGTTCAGGATAAGGCAGGAGGAAACGCCCGGGTGTTACCACTGTGTGGATCGTCTGGAGGACACGGCTCCACATATGGTGGAGGCGTGGAGGCGATCGGCGGCGGCGACCTCTCGCGTCCGGCCCTGGTGCGAGCCATGGTACGGAGCGAGAGGGCATGTGAAGCCGTCACCTCCTTCTGCGAAGCAGTAATGCTCGCGAAGGAGGAGGCGGGGCGCGTGAGGGAGTGGCAGTCTCTGCGCCCTCACGTCCCTAGCCGCCGCAGGAGGAGACGCCCCGGGCGTTGGGACTCCATTGCAGACTCCCGGCCACCGTAGGCGCAAGCTTGCCGCCAGGTAAGGACCAGGCCCGTGTTGATGGCGCGTAGTGTTCCACACGGGCCTCAAAGAGTTGTCAGCAAAACTGAAGGGGTCCACTAGGACCGACGCCTGCCAGGGTCGCGAGATTAGTTCGAAAGAGATACCGTGGCATATAGGCAACTGAAGGAACACGAGTGGGTTTTAGTCAGTAAAAGTCTGACACGCCCTTCCGCTTCACACAGCGGGAGACGTCATTTGATGATTCCCACCCACAAAATAGGATACCATATTATCAATTTAAATTCATATCGGTGAAAAATTCGCCAATTGAGTAATAACATGTATTTATTAATCTAACAATTTCTTCTTAAAAAGTGGAAATGTCTAATTTTTTATTACATCGGGTATTTTTTTTTAATATGATCGGACCCATACATATAATATTTTTCTTTAAAAGGGTGGTATAGGAACCACTTACTATTCTACTAATTGTATGGAAAAGTAATTTTTGATTAATAACCGACTAAAAATTTCAATGCTACACTTGCATTGAAATCTTTAGTTCAAAATCATGAGAAATTCCTGTCATCCTGGATAATACAGATTAATAACCACGTGTTTTGTTACAGCGTGGCTTCAAAGTACGAGAAAAATTAGCGATCGCACACATCGGCCAGCCCGTGCCGGACTCGCTCTACGTACTTAAAGAAACTCCTCAGGTAAGGCACTTAAATGTTTCCTAGAATATATATTTGACTAGTGCTAATTTGGCTGAATTCTTTACATACCAAGACCCGTGCCTCGGAATGCACATTAAGCCGTTGGTCCCGGCTGTCTTTCGTAGATCTTAGACAGCTGTTACGGGTCGTCAGAAGCCCAAAAGTCTGACAACCAGTCTTACCAAGAGGTATCGTATTAACTAGTAACTGGGTTGTGGAGGTCTGATACGCAGTCGCTCCATGTAAAATACTGATACCCAGCTGCATCCGGTTAGACTGGAAGATGATCAAAACATTTTTTTTTTCAATACACATCGTCAGAGGAAGTCTAAAAGTTGCACCGATAACTGGTCAGTTGTATGGGAATCTATTGTCATGGTTTGGCCCCGTGATACGGAGGAATGAGGAAAATGTTGTGAGGAAAGTTTTGAGTAGGAATGTCGATGGCTATACAAGAGTAGATGGAGACCTAAGAAACTGTGAATAGACTGTGTGAATTATGATATGGATAGAAAGCGGGTGACTACTGAGATGACGACTAATGAAGAAATGTGGAAGAAAAAGACATGAAGATATCAGTATGATATCCAATATCAGTCAGAAAATATCAAAATGTTTCCTTTGTTCTTTTGTAAAAAATTGAAACTAACACAATAGCTAACAAACGAAGGTATACACGCCCGTGACCATAGGCGATCACTCCCCTGATCATGTGTTAACTATTGATTGTGTCTGCCTCGCGGTTAATTACGTACACCTGAATTCAGAATCTTAGACAATTACATTCCATTTCCACTTATTAGGTACACTTAATTTAGCTTTGTTTCGTAATTCGCTTCTTCGCAATTTGATTTTACGATTCTGATAATAAACATTCCTTACTTAAACATATTCCATGTTTGAGTTTGTGGTTCCAAAACTTGATGACTTACAATACATATTGGTGACATGTTAACCTTAAATGTAAATGCAACAGACTTTGAAACAAATTCGTTTCGTTTTTATGTTGCATTTTCATGTCACAATGTATAAATTAGTACAGGCAAACAAGGTACTGAGTTCATTCCGATTCAGCCCGTCCTCCCTTATTGCCCTCTACGAGCGACGCCCTAAGCCGAGGTCCGTACCCCACAAGGGGTGCCCTTAGCGAGTAGTCGCTCTAGTTTTAAGTTTTTAAGCCCTGGTTGGACGCCTTAATTTATTAAGGTAGCCACTGGCAAGTCCGGTTGACCGGCGAGGTGTCATTCCCAAACAAAAAAAAAATAAAAAAGTTCTGAGTGAAAGTTAAATGAACCTTTACAGTACACACAGTGAACATTTTCATTATGTCTATGGTTACCAGCGGCGAGGTGTAATTTTTTCTAAAAGAGAAGCCGAAGTGAAGTCGGCTTTAACTTACTGACTCATCAATAAAGAATACTTACTATAATTCTAAAATTAATATAGGAATGTAATGAATTAAATACAATTAAATTGAACAACTGAAAACCGAATAAAATATGCAATATTCCTCTATCTCGTTCTCGCTGACGCATTTTCCTATACCTGTCTCTGTCATAACCCGTTGTACAGCGGCTTGCTCTCGTACATATCAAGCGGTGCCACGTGACCTAAAGTGACATCATTACGGGATCGCTGTTGTATGAATTTTTAGTTCCCGATTATGACGTTTTGGCGCCGGGTTAATTTAGAACATTTCTCTTTTGTTGTAATACAAAGCTATAAATAACCTTTTTTGTTGTTTGAATGTTATGGTGAATTAAATACCCGTAGTGTAACTATATTTATTGACAATAGTAGCCACTATTAGATGCCTAAAGAAGGCAGTTGTAATCCCTGTGTTTAAATCTGGAAATAAGGACTTAGTTAATAATTATAGGCCAATATCGTTACTCCCCTCAATATCAAAAATATTAGAGAAAATTATAAACAATAGACTTGTGAAATATCTCGAACATAATAATTTCTTATCCCCTGCGCAATTTGGTTTTAGAGCTAAATTGTCCACAGCCGATGCGGTACATAGTTTGACCGATTACATTTCAAAAGAACTTGACAAAGGGAACCAGACCCTGGGTGTCTTCCTTGATTTAGCCAAGGCCTTTGACACAGTGTCTGTTTCTGTTCTTCTGGATAAATTACAGACTATAGGAATAAGGGGAACGCCACTAAAACTATTCGCTGACTATTTACATGACCGATACCAATGCGTTAGAATAGATACAACCTTGAGCGATGAGCAGAAATGTACGGGTTTTGGTGTTCCTCAGGGAAGTATTCTGGCCTCAACGCTCTTCCTGATTTATATTAACGACCTGTGTAATCTTAATATTAAAGCCGGCAAAATTATATCATATGCCGACGACACGGCGTTAATATTTAGCGCTAAAACCAGTACCGAACTCTTCGAAATCGCACAACTAGGTTTTAGTACTGTGACTAGTTGGCTTCAAACAAATTTACTAACATTAAATGCTGACAAAACTAAATTTATTCACTTCTCCATGCGCAAACCCCAACTTACCTTTACTGACCCTCACCTATATGCTCATCAATGTGGTAACCGCTCAGTCAACATGTGTAATTGTCCTGTTATCCTCAAAACAAGCAACATAAAATACCTCGGCGTAATAATAGACGACACTCTGTCCTTCAGAAAACATATTGAAAGTCTCGTTAAAAGAGTGCGCAAATTAATATATGTTTTTAAAAAATTACGTACATTCGCCGATTCCAAATTAATCACACAAGTTTATTTGGCCCTCTGTCAATCAATAATTCAATACTGCATCACATCATGGGGTGGCGCTCCAAAAACGAATCTAATTCCTCTTGAAAGAGCACAGAGAGCAATTTTAAAGGTAGCAAACTTCCATCCCTTTTTCTTTCCCACAGATCTGTTATATAAATGCTGCAACGTGCTGACTGTGCGCCAACTTTTCATAATGCACTTAGTATTAAAACAGCACACCATGCTTACCTACACTGCTGACAATACTAACAAGAGGCGGAATGATATAGTATGCACATCTAATGCATCCTCAAAACATGTTTTTGTAGAAAGATTTTTTACATTCTTAGGTCCATTTCTGTACAATAGGTTAAATAGAAAACTAAGTATCTTTAAATTAAGTTACTTTAGCTGTAAACAAATTATACTTAAATATTTAGTAACCATCGATTATGCACAGACAGAAGATCTACTTGTTGTTTGCAAATAGAACGACTAACATAGTGCTATTTCACTTTTACTTTCCTAATTTTAATTTAGTTTTTACTTTATACTCCTTGTTAATTTATTAAACTAAGTATTTATGCACTTACTAGCCTGAAACACAGGTTCAACCTAGTTCAGGCAAATGAGCAACTGTGCTCTATTTTAATTATTAAGGTAACTTTGTAAATGTGCCCCTTTTTATAAATAAACGATATTATTATTCAATCAACTATTTACATACTATTGTATTTTTAATAGTGATAGAGTTACCAATGCGAATCCCCGAAGGCAAGCCGGTAGGAATCGTGTTATATGGTGCTTTCGCCACTGATGGTTACGGCATTCAAAATACAAAATCCCGTTCAATGTAACATACTATGATAACTCCCAGGTGCAAGGTCTCCACACGTTCATCCGCAACAAGGACACGCCGCGGGACGAGTTCATCTTCTACTCCAAGCGCCTCATGCGGCTCGTCATAGAGTTCGCGCTGTCCCTGCTGCCCTACTCCGACCATATCGTCGACACGCCGCAGGGCTTCTGTTATAAAGGTAAGTTCTGGTGCCTTTGTCTTAGAGCTTGTAAACCAGGATATGATTGAACTGTAGCTGAACCGGTATCTCCTTGTAGGGGTCTACTAGGACCGATGCCTGCCAGGGTCGCGTGATTGTTCGAAAGAGATACCGTGACCCTGGCACATGGGCAACTGATGGAACACGGGTGGGTTTTAGTCAGTAAAAGTCTGACACGCCCTCCCGCTCCGCCCAGAGCGGGAAAAGTCATTTGATGATTTCCCATCCTGAAAAAAAAAAAAAAAAAAAAACCGGTATCTCCTATATATTTAAAATGTTAAGAAATTTTTATACTTGCCTTTGTAATGTTTGTAAATATGTGAGCACCATGTATCTATCATATAATTAATTTATCTCTCATTGCTTCATTTTCAATTCTTTTATCTGTTGTGGTATGGTAATTTTATTGTAGGTACATCGTCTTCACATATAATTATATAAATATTGGATTTTTTTCAGTATAAACTATTCAAACTTTCTGGTTCTTAACTAGTATTTGTACCAGAATCTTCGATCAATAATAGCACTAGATAAAGGATCAGGAACAAAAATAAGGCGCTCAAGTGGCCACGTTTGCACACACTTACACATTTATATTTCTTACTACGAAATATAGAAAAACGTTTCATAATAATGACAACTTCAGTTTATTATAATCCTTAACACTCAAACATAAAGCATAATTACGATTGCAAAATATTCATATTTAAGTCCTTTTGTCATTGGAGAAAGGTAAAGAGCAATAAATTTAAAATGTCCCTTAAAAATCAAAAGTCATTTTGATATAAGTACAAAATTATTTATTCTAAACTGAAACTTAAAGTCTAAGCAATATGGTTAAAAACAATGTGTTGACAATTTCGTGCTTACTCTATTTTGGAACTAGACGTAGTTCTTGGTATTACATTTCAATGCTCAGAACACAGTACTTATTGAAAGACGTAGAGTTGCAGAATATATATTTTTTAGGTGAAAAGGTACGTTTTGATGGGACAAACATTTTTTAATCGATTTAAAAAAGTAGTAGGACTAAAATAGTATAATAGTTATTTTATTTAATTAAGTGCGGGTTTAATCAATGTGATCCACCCGTATAAGACATGGGTGCGTCTACTTTTATGTACCAGTATTTAGAAGTAAAATTTGTATTAACTCAAATTATTTTTTAACCGACTTCAAAAAAAGGAGGAGGTTTCTCAATTCGACTGTATATATTTTTTTTTTTTTTTTTATGTGTGTTCACCGATAACTTTGTCGTTTATGAACCGATTTTGATGATTCTTTCTTTGTTGGAAAGGAGATATTCCAAGGGTGGTCCCATGATAAGGAAACCAGGATCTGATGATGGCATCCCAGAGAAGTCGAAGGGAACCTTCGAAAATCGTAGTGGTGACTAGTGCGTTTTTTATTTCTTTCATTAACTATCTTATAGCAATACTATTTAATGAAGGTCTACAGTTGCTCTGATGATGAAGCCGAAAGACAGTCCAGGGAACTCTTCAACGACTTACAGCAATTACCCGGTGTTTTGGCTTAATTAATTTCTATTGATGAGAACTTTGCACCCATATGGGCTATAAGTGACATTACAGGTCTGATGATGGAGTAGACAGTTGAGGGAATTCCTCAACGATTTACAGCAGTTCCCTATTGTTGGCCTTACTTTATACAGTTTAAAGTGCCAATTTTATCACTACTATTTATTTAAGGTCCGGAGTTGATCTGATGATGGAGCCGAAAGACAATCGAGGGAACTCCTCAACGATTTACAGCAATTACCTGGTGTTTGAACTTAATTCATTTCTATTGATGAGTAAGCTCCCATAAGGCTTATAAGTACCATTACAGGTCTGATGATGGAGACCATAGACAGACAGTCAAGGGAATTCCTCAACGATTTACAGCAGTAGTATAGTATTAAATTTCACCTGGTGATTAGTGTATAGGAATTAGTGCGGTGTAGATACCATAACTAAAAAGTAAAAACTTTTTTACATAAAAAAACCGATTTCCCCAAAAACACTAGAAAGTGAAAAATAACTTTAATTTCGGAAGTCGGTGGCAAAAAACTAAAATACAGATCCTACGACACCGACTTCCGAAATTAAAGTTATTTTTCACTTTCTAGTGTTTTTGGGGAAGTCGGTTTTTCATTTAAATTAAAGTTCAAATATGAATTTTTATAAGGTTTGTATATTTCTTCTCCTCTTTCTTTCGCTACAATAGATACCCATTCTGCACAGCGAAATGGCTCGCTAGGAAATCTACAAAGAAAAATAAAATATAATTACAATACTACTTCATGCATTCTCTGTTCCAGAACAGACAATGTTTGTTACAATAGTTGGTGCGTTGTCGCAAACATTGGTCAAACAATCATAATATGTATTTGCTAAATGATTTATATTTACTATTTGATTGTTTTTATTTTATGAAAAACACTTAAAGATTTAAACTTATGGAAAAAAAGATATTCCTTCCAAAAACTTGGTGCTACAGTGGTTATTTACACAATTTTTGAACGCGTGCTGCGGCATTTAGGACGTTTTAACGTTGGCTATCATTGGACCAAACTAATTTCAAATAAGAGCACAAAAATATTTGTGCTCTTATTTTTCGGGCCGTTTTTGAAGCACTCATCGGGAATCTAGTACATTTTTGATCGAAGACCAGAATATGTTAATATACCATTACTAATAAAAAACGTGTTAATATTCCACAGACAATTTTTTTTTAAGTAATGAAAAAAATACCTCTTGAACTTAAAACGTCAATAATTCAAAATTAACTGAATGTGGATTGGATCCTTTTTGCATAACTACGTCAAACTAGGCTGAGAGTCAGCACTTTTTGAACGTCAAGTTACAAAAGACAGTCATTCTATTTAATGTATATGTTGACCTTCAAAAGTGCCTTTAATGTGCCTATTTGAAATAAATGCTTTGACTTTACATAGATCTAGATATCCAGAAGATAAATATTGTTCTAAGAGAGCTCTTCTACGTTAACTCTTATGCAATCTTATGCTTAAAGGGCTGTGTGCCAAAAACAGTTGCCGTTATATTTACGCCAACGTTATTTATTCTCGAAAAAGACCATCCACATGACATTTTTTATCAAGTTCTTTAAAAAACAAAATGCAAAGATGTCAACTTCAAAAGCTTATAAAAATAACCTGTATTTGTATCTTGTTTAGGTCGTAAATGCGACGTGGAGAAGATCTGCGGCGTATCTATCTTACGAGCGGGCGAGACCATGGAGCAGGCGGTGTGCGACATCTGTAAGGACATCCGCATCGGCAAGATACTCATACAGACCAACCAGCAGACTGATGAACCTGAGGTAAGAGGTTTATTTGGAAAAATTAAGGATTTTGTATGGGTTTCACAAAAAAAAAATATTACCAAGTAATAAATCTTCGTCATCATAATACTTAGTTAAAATAATTGTTCATCGATCTTGTTAACTCGTTTTTATCGAGGCAATGTCTATATTTTTTTTGTGAGCTTTGAAGGGTCGGTTACACGAAAACGATTGTACTTTATGTTGTTATGATAGAATTATAGAGCACCATAGCACGGAGCAAATACAAAGAGGAGTCGGCCTAAACAACTGTGCACTGTGATTTTAAACAAGGTCCTGACGTCATCAAGTAGGCGTGGCCTTAGTCAGTGTACTGTGACATGGGTACTAAAATTATTTAGGTACGTAGAGCTCAGTATTAAAATATTTTAATAATTATATGTACTGAAATTTGTTCAACATTAATTCCCAAAAACCTTTCAATCGCCAAAATATTGTTTTTGTAGTTTTTATCGTGGTTTTTATATCATTTTGTCAACAGGCCGCCATCTATCGTCAACCATGAAAAACAAACATAAATATGAAAAGACAGGGCCGTAATTACATTCTAATTATTTTACCAAATGTTTCGCGACTGTCTCATAAATGGCAAGTAAAACATAAGATGCTTGACATAAAAATAGGCTTCATCCCAACTCAACATTATAATAAGCGTGTTCTCGGACAGCTGGGTCTCTCCACTGCTTTGCCACTGTATATGTATACATATTGCACTGTGAGCAGCAGTGCTTCCCGGTTCTAATGTTTTTAATGCTATATTTCGTGAGTTCTTTTTGCTTTTTTTGTTTTATTGTTGATGTCAATTAGTTGTATATAAAATGTGTGTTTTTTTTATTTTTGTGTAAAATATAGATGTTTTGAAAAACAAATGTTTATGTTTAATGCTTGTCATTTAAAAATAAGAGACACACTGATTATCTTCTTTCGTCAAGCATCAAAAATATTTTTATTCTAAAATTATTGTTTTTCGTAAAAAATACGTACTAAGATAAGTAAAAAACAGTACTCCCTGGTACGCAAATTCTGAGTACGACCCTGTTGCATCCTGCACGTAGTAACATCTAGTATGAGATAGATAAATAACTACAAAAGCAAAATTGACGGTACGAGCACCTAGTTTTGCTATTAACCGGTAGATGGAAAATAAAGAAGTGGGCGGGATCTAACACCCCGCACCCCGCAAAATGTCACGCGTTGTTTCTTAGGAAAATCTAATTACAACATCTCCTCTTTGTATTTGCTCCGTTGGCCATAGTAATTCGTATTACATAGGGTGACAGGGACATCAACAGACAGCCTGTTACCATGAGTTCAGAACATGATTCGTAACCTCCGTTGAAATATTTCGTTATATAAAAAAAAATATACGTAGACTCATGGTTTGAATTCATGGTTACAGTTTTCACGTCGATGACACCCTATATTTTGTAAAAAAATCAATTGGCTACCAATAACGGTTTAAAAGATGCAGCCTTTCGGCTAAAAAGCAGTAATAGGGTCCTTTTAAAAGTAAATAATGTTCCCACTGCTGGGACACAGGCTGGTGAGAGGTAGTGGATCGTAATCCATCACGCGGACCCAGTGCGGGTTGGTAGATGTCACATGTCTTCAAAATTTTTGGTCCAAGGCCATGCCGGTTCCCTCATGATGTTTTCCGTCATCATTTTGAGAGTAGTAGTGATTTACAAAAAGTAAAGTGAAAATTTAAGACCATTAACTTGTAAACAAAAAGTAAAGTGTAATACCAACAGCACGCGTAGCATGACCGCCATAGAAACGGAATTTGTCGACGGAAGAGAAGACAAAATTATAGATTGTATCGTAGAAAAATAGTGTAAAACTGAAAAGAAGAGATGTTTCTATTCTTCAGTCGTATGATGACTATTTTTCTGATGAGATAGACACATTTTTACAGAATTAAAATACAGTACCTGGATGCCCGAGCTTTGCTCGGTATTTTTTTTTTTTTCGTTTAATTGTGTTTTTAGAAATTTTAATTAAATACAAATTGCATTTTAATATTTTACTTCCAATAAAAAAAAAAACATGAGTTTATGTTTAAGTTGATTAATTATCGATAAAGTTGATTATTGAAAACACGTATTAAACGACATTTTCTAAAAATGAATCCTAGCTAGATCGATTTATCGCCCCCGAAACCCCCTGTATACTAAATATCATGAAAATCGTTGGAGCCGTTTCCGAGATTCAGATTATAAATATATACAAGAATGATTCGTTTAAAGATATAAGATAAGATAAGTTAAAATACATAAGGAACTTTATTTGTTCTTGGTAGAATAGATATAGAAATGGTCATGCTACGCCCGCTGATGTAATAAAGAAACTAACATAATACACACCATCATTGCTCTCACACTCACACACACGACACACATACATCCTCACTCACACACAATCCCAGATTTACAAGCACACTCTGCATAACGTTTAATACATTTAATTCATCATAGTGTTATTTCATTTGTATAAATTGGTTAAGTAAAAATAAACAAGTATTTTATAAATACTAATATTGTATGGAAGAGCGGAGTCTTCTAATACAGGCTTTATACGCTTAAAAGGAGGCTCTAATCACCACTAATGTAAGTCAAAACTTGTTAATTCGAATAAACCTTTTTTCATTTCATTTTCAATACCTGCCACCATAAACTTGTAAGTCGCGGCTGTTACAACTAAGTCGCAACTGCTCATGAAGTGACCATAGAGTTTCTTAACTAATGGGTATGTTGTGTCGCCCAGCTGTACTACCTGCGGCTGCCGAAGGACATCAAGGACTACCGCGTGATCCTGATGGACGCGACGGTGGCGACGGGCGCGGCCGCCATCATGGCCATCCGCGTGCTGCTGGACCACGACGTGCCGGCGCAGCACATCAGCCTCGTGTCGCTGCTCATGGCCGACATCGGCGTGCACTCCATCGCGTACGCCTTCCCGCAAGTATGATTACTAACTTTTTTTTTTTGGATGTGAAATCATCAAATGACTTCTCCCGCTCTGGGCGAAGCGGGAGATGTCGGGCATGTCAGACTTTTACTGACTAAAACCCACCCGTGTTCCTTCAGTTGCCCATGCGCCAGGGTCACAGTATCTCTTTCGAACAATCACGCGACCCCGGCAGATGACTAGTAACTTAGAGGGTATTTCTTATGGTTAACACACTCGGCTTATTTACTGCCACAAAGTTTTAACATAAAAAGTTTATAAAAATACAGAATAAAGTTAAATAAGCTAGCAATATTTCACCCAAGTATTTAGTATCGATATCAAATAAAAATGGGACAAGAGAACTGTTGTTGTAAAGTTTCGAGGGAGATAGATAGTTTTTACCAGAAACCAAAGCTAACAGTCGTTTGAATGCATTTAAAGATTTGAACAAAATTGGAATTTTGTTTTATATATACAACATTAGTTTTTGTTTATGCGAAACCCGAAACACGGGTCTAGTATTTTTATGTAAAGAATCTGTTGCAGTACAATATCTTTGTGCTGTATCTTCAATCTACATCGCAATCTTATGTTCTTTATCGCACGTTCAATATCTATTAAATGTTTCTACTATCTGTTATCAACACGTAGTCGTTAGTATATAAGATGCACCTTTGGATAATTATAACCAGACTATACTACATCTTTGGTCTCATTTATACCTAACCATATACTGCCAAGAAGTTTGGCAAATTGGTGACCCCGACGAACGAATACGCAGCAAGAAACATGGCACAATCACCGTGCAAGGCGAACATAAATCAGCAAGGAACACTTGAAGTAGCTGCTGGCACCTCGGTTTTATCCCGCATTCCGGAATTTTGGAAAGACCAACCCAGATTATGGTTCACGCAACTAGAAGCCATTTTAGCACCACAGAAGCAAGGAGACGAATACAAATACTGTACGGTAATAGCAAAGTTATCCAAGGAAGAAATACTACAGGTTAGTGACCTAATCACTTCGCCACCGACTACAGATAAATACAAAAACATCAAGGAACGTTTAATTGATTGTTACGAAGAAACAGAACAGCGACAGTTTCAAAAATTAATATCAGAGACAGAACTCGGTGATCAAAAGCCTTCGCAGTTATTACGTCAAATGCGAGTCCTCGGGAGAGGAAAAATCAGTGACGAAACAATTAAACTACTATGGTTCAGGCTTTTACCAACATCAGTTACTACGGTTCTAGCAGTTACGGAAGACATGGAAATTGACAAACTGAGCCTAATTGCAGACAAAATAATAATGAATTCAAAAGTAACCGAAATATCAGCTGTTGGCAACGACACTTCAAACGACAACAATACAGCATGCATTTTAACCCAGCTAGCAAAGTTACAGATAGATATTGACGCAATTCAGCAAGGTCAATATGGCTATCGACCCAACACGCACAATCATTTCAAGGAGCGTCAACAATTCCCGATTATGAGGCCGAGAACAAGCTATAGAGGAGCAAATCGATTTTGTTACTACCACGGAAGATTCGGAAAATATGCAAGGAACTGCATTAAGCCATGCGGTTGGAAACCAATGACTTACGTACGGAACCAGGGAAACGAATAAGAGCACAGACAACGGCGAAACTCTGTGCAATCCACCCATCCAATCGCCTCACCATTACCGACCGAAAAAGTGGTATGAAGTTTTTGATTGACACGGGCGCAAATATCTCAGTCATTAGCAAGCAACAGAGATATTCGATTTTACAAAATGAACAATACACGCTATACGCTGCAAATGGGACTAAAATTAGGACTTACGGCGAGAAGACGCTTACCTTGAATTTAGGACTACAACGATGTTTTAAATGGAATTTTATAATCGCCGATGTTACACAACCAATAATTGGAGCAGATTTTCTAGAGCACTATAAACTATTAGTCGACATAGCTGGTCGCAAACTTATCGACAAAGTTACAGAGCTGACAACGCATGTAACTTCAGAAAAAGCGGCACAACAAACAATTCGTACTATCGCAGTGGGAACGAATCCACGTATTGCGCAACTTTTAAACAAGTACGAAGACATCACGAAAGAGTCCTCTCTACGCAATGCGCCCAAACATAAGATTGCGATGTAGATTGAAGATACAGCACAAAGATATTGTACTGCAACAGAATCTATGAAAAAAATTTCAAAACTGTATCATTAATAATCACAAAGTTATAAGCTTGTTACGGTACCTGATTGTCCTCGCAAAAACATATGCAGCCTACCGGAGGGCACCACGCCAGCCGCGCGCGCGGCTCTCACTCTCACTCATTGATAATAATTTGCCACAGTGATTGTTTATGTATTAGTTGGTGATAAACATTTTCCATCACGCTTGCAGGCTTTGGACTGTCGTAATGGTCAAGTGTAGGTAGATATTATTATGTAATTTATTCGTAAATGCAGTAAAATGTAATCAATGCCATTTGTTGCACCTTATGTCAACAACTTAAAGTTCAAAATGGATGAAAATTGTTAAACATCGCATTACTGAACCACAGCAGGCTGTAAACAAATAATAAATTTGTACCCTTGACTATCTTTGCGTGTTTAAAAATGTTAATCATCACTATCTACAATAATTGGCGTAATCACTATTCACTCAAACACACTGAAGCAACTGTTAAAAAAGGGCCCGTCTTTCTCATAAGCACTGACGCACTGCCACACCACCACAAACAGCGAGTGTACGGACGTTTGAGTACGAGAGAGACATGATAATTTTAAAATTTAAACAAAACACTTTAGCCAGGGCTCACGGCGGTCGCGCGCTCGCGATACGTATGCATCGATCGATGGCATTCGGGCGACTGAGGAGCGCCGCCGCCGCCCCGCAGCAGTGCGTACACGCCGCCTAGCCCGCGCTATGACCTGTCGTGAACTCGTGACCCGTGTGCAAACAGATGATTGCGGATACTAACTTTTAAGCGTAATTAAATATTTTTGGGACAAAATATAACATGGTGTAAAAATTATTGGAATCGATTCAGTTACTGATTCTGAACAAACTATATTCAGGTTTCGCATATACTAAAAATAATGTTGTATATATATTTATTTATATATATAACTAGCTTTTTCCCGCAACTTCGTCCACGTGGAGTTCAGTATTATTTTTTTATTCAGGTGTAATTTTGTGCAATTTTTTTGTATAAATCTTCTTGTCTATTTTATTTTATGTTTTTGTGCAATTTTTGTGATATAATTGTTGTATTCGTAATCAGCGACCCGATAAACCATAAAAACGATACCCATATTGATTTTCAGAACTTGTCCCCCCTTTTCCACCTTTCAGGGATTGAATTCTGAAAGAGCTTGAAACACTTGTTTACTCATTTATTGATAGGAGTACTCCTGTGAAGTTTCGAATAAAATAGTTTAACTAATCTTGTTTCCCCATACAAAATTTCAAGCCCTTTTTCATCCCCTTAGGGGTTGAATTTTCAAAAACCCTAGGACATGTAATTATTTATTTCTAATCGTTAATATAAAAACAAAGTTTCAGGCTTCTAGCTCTAAAAATTACCGACTTCCATACAAAATTTTAACCCCTTTTTCACCCCTTAGGGGGCGAATTTTCAAAAATCCTTTCTTAGCAGATGCCTACGTTATTACAACTATCTGTATGCCAAATTTCAGCGAAATCCGTTCAGTAGTTTCGGCTGTGCGTTGATAGATGAGTCAGTCAGGTATGCCTTTTATATATTTACACGAAATATAAGATAACGTCTTTCTAAATCTCCACTTGTACTGCAGTTTATATTCACTCACACTACACTAAACTAACACAATAAGTTGGTTTTCTTAAAGTCCAAGCCCAAACCTCTGAACTATATTAATGTATATAAACTGTATTCAGATCACGGTGAAACTCTTAACATAAAATTTACAACTTAGTCTCGTGTTTGAAGTTTTTATAATTAGAACACGTTGTGGGAATAGACTTCGAAATTCAGAAATGGCTCGATGGTTCAAAACCTGGCACTAAAGACAAATCTAGTTTTGTAATAAGATCAAAAGAGTTCTTATTTGCAATCTCGCACCAGCGATATGAATAGCCAGGGCAATTCAGTCACTTTTATAAATATGTAAAAGAAACTCCCATTAAACCACTCTACAAATTAACCTTTTAACCGTAATATCTTTGTTCATAGGTAAAAATAGTGACCTCAGCGTTAGACCCGGAGATCAACGAGAAGTTCTACGTGCTGCCGGGAATTGGAAACTTCGGCGATCGCTACTTCGGCACCGAACCCGCCGACGACGAGTGAGCCGGGAAGCGCCTGTGGGCATAGTATGTTGCCTTCCAACTGTGCGGATGTCTGGCGTAGACGCTGCGTAAATGTCGCGTAGATGATGCGTAGCAATACGTAAATACGTAGCGTAGACGTAATGCATGGTCGTAAATTTCTCGTAAGTGTACCTCGATTTGACGTAACCGTGAGTCGTCGTCTGTTTGACGTAAGTGTACGTGTCTTTGACGTAATTTTATGTCGATTTGACGTAATTGTGCGTCGCTATTACGTAGATGTACGCAACATTTACGAAGCTTGTACGCTAGACTAACGCCATGTGAAGGCACTTTAAGAGTTAATCGTCTACGAGAAAGGTGGCAGGTAATATGTACTTAGAGCGTCCAGTCAGTGGTACCAAAGTGTAATTGGAGTAAATACAAGAAATAATGAAATATTATTTATTTACGATTTTATACATATTTGGGTTATGTAGTTGAGTTTTCATTGTACAAAGGGTTTTTGACTATAGATTTTTTTGACATATTTTTACAGTGACCCTACAAGGTAAGAAAATAGGATTTATTTTTATGAATCTAGTGTTTAGTATTCAGAAAATCCTGAAATTAATGAAAGCTTCATCAAATTGGTACCACGACCTCTATTTGCCACGTAAATTAAAGTATCCACTTGAGTGGTTACATATTTATAGAAAAGTGTTAGTAAAGTAAAAGACGATTAATCTCTCAAGTATAAGGGGCTTCTTAAACTTGCGAAATTTGTGTAGGAAGTACACTGAAAACTTTGTATAAAAATTTAATAAAATTCGGCAAAAATAATACATGGAGTAGTAATCAAATGGAGATCTAATTTTCTCAATGTTCGAGATTTCTTGCAGCTAAGGTGAAAATTTTAATTTTCTTACTTTATTGTAATTTACATAGCAGTGCGAAGCTATGTATGTTGAAAAAAAAATAAGATTCGCGACTTTAACAAATAAGACTTTGCATAATAGTAATAATCATTAATACGGGTTGTATTCGTTTATTTCATTAAATGACTTTTTCATTGAATAATCAGTCAATTGAGTTAGGAATTTTCACCTTAACGAATCGTGGGACAAAATAATCTTCTGGCATTGGATAGTCGGCGGTATCACGTCATACAGCACTTCTGTCATTGGATAATTGTTAGTATCACGTCATACAGCGTTATTCCGATTGGTCGCCGCAAACAGTCCCGTGTCTATGTAGATCTCCATTTGTTAACTAATCTGTGTCAAATAATACTAGTGAATATTGTCGTGGACTGGCCCCGTATTTATTTAATAATCGTAATGTTTTTATAACGTATGTAAGTTCGGCATCTTGCTATGGAAGTAGTGGCCAAGTTTTTAGGACCTCAGGTGTATTCCCGTCCAATAGGTAGGAGCAAATACTGCCATCTAACATTTTTTAAACTTTAAATACACGAGTAGCATATGCACGACAGATAAAGCATAGGTGGCGTTCCGCGCATAAAGGCACCAGTAGGGAGGTATTGAGATAAGGCCGGATGTAGAATCTAGAAGAGTCCCTTTATTAAAAAAAAAACTAATTAATGCTTTTTTTGTAACAGACATCCAGAGTTGAAATTCTGAAAAAACTAGTTTCGAGAAAATGGAGTTTGAAAGATGTTAATTGTAGCAAATTTGTTGTAGAACAATAATCAGTAAAAATCACAAAATGACATATTTTCAACCGATTTTACAAAAACGCAAATAACTCGGAAAATAAATACCGACATCTGGTACCTTTATGCGTGGAACGCCACATATTGTTATTAATTACGTAACTTTATACACTCACACACGTGCTGACGTAACGCACACTCATGTAAATACGCACACGCAACCTTAAAGCAAATCAATTAAACTCCATTCAGGATAATATTACGGTGAAATAATTATACATACACACCTGCGAAATAGTGACTGTTATTGCATAGTACACACAACGACATATCAAGTTATTTATGCATTTCGATTTTTAACTCGCCTCGCATTAATAATAATAATAATAATAATAATCTGTGGCCCGACTGTCAACCTGACAGTACAAAATTTTTTTCACCGTGTATTTTTCTAGTATTTTTAAAGTCCAAAAATGCATAAATGTTTTATAATATGTTTAAATAACATCAGTGGAATGCTAAAAATTGGAACTGTAACCATACATCTGCAAGATGCAAAACAAGACCAAATAACAATACACGGGAAATACTAAAATGCTGACGCGAAGTCGGGCACGATTGCAACAGAGCACACGCCTAACATCTTCGGGTTCGTCGCTCAGCTCCGCCTCGCAGTTGCCGGATCCTGCTCCAGACGTGAGTCCAGTGACACCGGCCGCTGCAGTTGCGTCGAGCTCGAGCGATGAATACTTCTCGCCGCCGACGACACCACCACCAGTACGTCGGCGCGGACGAGGCCGACCACCGGCCAGCTTGGGACTCCGAGGCCCACCGGCTTCTGATAGGGTCCCCGCTACCGGTGGAAGTGTGCAGCGCATGAAGTGGACACAAGCGGTCAACGAAAATGTCATGCGCGCATACTATGGGGCTACAGAGGGGGGAACTAACCTGACTGCGTACCGTGGTCGGATGCTCTCTCTGTTTCAGGTGCTTGAACCAGGTGTCAACGTGTCGTCGCAACGATTATCGGATCAGGCACGGGTCATCCAGCGTAATCATATGCTGGATGCCGCCGTGCTTGATCGACTTTGCCTCGAATCACGGAATAGCCATGTTACGCCTGCTTCGCCACTGGTCGCGGTGCAACTGCAAAATTTACCCAGTGTTTCACCGCGACCCAACTGCGTTGGTGAAGAGGATGATGACGGGGCTATATCCGTGAGTACCCAATGCAATGCACGATTGAGGAGCGCTTTGGAGGATGCTTTCAGGGAGTATCGCTTTACTCTGCCTGAACTTAGACCACGTTTACCTCGTTTGCCCATGCATAAGAAAAACAAGGCGCTGGTGTGTGCTCTAGACTCACAGCTGTCAACATATTTTGACGGCAGCAAAGACCTGGTCGATACCCACTCGATCTTGTACTGTGCAGCTGTAGCGGCTTGTCGTGTAGCTCGTGCTAAGTTTCCTAACAATGACAGAGCTACACGACCAAAACCAGCCGTACCAGCTTGGCAGTGCAGGATTGAGCGTCGTATCGGTGAGGCTAGAGCACTCATCGGTAAGCTAATCTGCTTCAGGGAGGGCAATACTCGCCCTCGAGTGATGCGCTTTGTGAAGCGGGCGTTCTCCGGGACGGATGTTAGTCCTCGAGATTATTTGCCCCGCGTCACAGAGCGCATCGACTTCCTGAAGCAGAAGATCTGTGCATGGGCAAACCGTATTCGTCGGTACCGGCGGAGGGTGGAGCGGTACACCCAGAATCACACGTTCCAAAGCGATGAAAGGTGGGTTTACCGAGCTTGGGAGCGACCGGACCAAGGTGTGGCTGACACGCCTCTTCCGGATGATGTCACCATGTCTTCGTTCTGGCGAAACATCTGGTCGGTGCCTGTCAACCACACCGAAGGTGATTGGACTAGGGAGATCGAGCGAGCGTGCGGTCAAATAACAGAAATGGGGGCAATTACCATCAGCCCCCAAGATGTCGCTTGTGCAGTCCGTCCGTTGCCTAACTGGAAATCTCCAGGGCCGGACGGACTGCACAACTTTTGGATCAAGTGGTTCCAAAAGTCGCACGCTCGTTTGGCATCTCAGTTTCAGTCAGCCTTAGAGTCAGGTTCGTTGCCCCAGTTCTTAACAACAGGTATAACCCACCTGCTCCATAAATCAGGTAGTACCGCGGAACCCAAAAATTATAGGCCGATCACTTGTCTACCGACGGTTTATAAAGTACTTACATCCATTTTGAGAGCTAAAATTTACAATCATATTGACACAAACTCGATCTTGTCTGTCTCTCAAAATGGATGTAGGAACGGGTCCCGCGGTACTAAGGAGCTGCTCCTTATCGATATGACCATTAGTCAACAGGTTCGTCGTTCCAGAAGGGATCTGTCGACATGCTGGATAGACTATAAGAAGGCCTATGACTCGGTGCCACATACCTGGCTCAAGAGGGTGCTGGAGTTGTACAAAGTACATACAACGCTGTGCACCTTCTTGATGTCATGTATGGGGCAGTGGAGAACAGTCCTTCGCTACCCAGGATGTCAACATATCCAGAGGAACAGCGAACCGATAAGGATCGAGCGAGGTATATTCCAGGGTGACAGTTTGAGTCCACTTTGGTTCTGCCTAGCCATGAATCCTCTTAGCACACTGCTGGAGGATTCAGGTATAGGCTATCGATTGAGGAGAGGTGGTCAGGTTATATCTCACCTCCTTTACATGGATGACCTAAAACTTTTTGCCCCCAACAATTTGCAACTGATGGAGCTACTGAAAGTAACTGAAACCTTCAGTAGCGCCATCAGGATGGAATTTGGTGTGGACAAATGTGCGGTCATGCATGTAAAGCGAGGGGAGATTGTGGAATCCGTGGGAACCCAACTCTCGGATTCCATACACCTAAGATCCCTCTCCTCAATCGAAACATACAAGTATTTGGGTATGTCGGAAGCGTTAGGCATCAACACTGCTGACATGAAACGATCGTTGAGGGAGCGCTTCTTTGGCCGCCTGAATAAAGTATTAAAAAGTCTTTTATCAGGCGGAAACAAGGTGCGCGCCTTCAACGGTTGGGTCATGCCGGTTTTGATGTACTCTTTCGGCATACTCAAATGGACTCAGACAGAACTTGACGCCCTGGATAGACGGGTCCGTACGCTGCTGACGGCAAATCGAATGCATCACCCAAGGTCATCGGTGATGAGACTGTATATCCCACGGAAGTGCGGAGGTCGAGGTTTCTTGAATGCTAAGACCCTGCACAACCGGGAGATATGCAGTCTCAGGGAATACTTCCTAGAAGCCGACGTGGGGATGCACCGAGATGTGGTCTCAGTGGACAAGAGTCTCACCCCGCTCTCCTTGGCTAACGAGAACTGGCGCAAACCTAAAGTATTAGATACGGATGACCGCAGGGAGGTATGGCAAAGCAAGGAGCTTCACGGACGCTTTTACCGGGTCCTACATGGACCCGATGTAGACTTCTTAGCGTCCGTATCCTGGTTACGATTCGGAAATCTATTTGGAGAAACCGAAGGTTTTGTCTTTGCAATTATGGACGAAGTTATGATGACGAACAACTACCGGAAATATATTGTGAAGGATGGCACGGTTGACATCTGTCGGGCATGCCACCGTCCGGGGGAATCAATCCGACACATTATTTCTGGCTGTTCTCGTCTGGCTAACGGAGACTACTTGCATAGGCACAACCTTGTAGCCAGGATTATCCACCAGCAACTTGCTCTGAAATACAGTCTTGTGGAATCAGAAGTACCGTACTATAAGTATGTGCCCGACCCAGTTCTCCAAAATGGCAATATCACATTGTATTGGGATCGATCTATCATCACTGATAGGACTATTGTTGCTAATAAGCCGGACATAGTGGTGATAGATCGATCAGAGCGTCGCACAATGATTATTGATGTAGCAGTCCCGCATGACGAGAACCTCGTGAAAGCTGAACAAGATAAGCAGATTAAATATCTTGATCTGGCTCGCGAGGTTGTCGAGATGTGGGATGTGGACACAGCAGTCATTGTGCCGATAGTCGTGACGGCAAATGGCGTAATAGCCAAGAGCCTCGACCAACACCTAAAGAGGCTCTCGTTAGGCAGCTGGATCAAGGGCTTGATCCAGAAGGCGGTATTACTGGACACGGCACGTATAGTGAGGAGGTTCCTCTCTCAGCAGCCCTGACCACCGGTAGCTTGGACCCTATTCCCGATACCGGTGGGCTACTATTTTTTATATTTTTAAATGTTTTTATGATTTTTGTTATTTTAATATTTAAAAATATAATTTATATGTATGTATAATGAAATAAACGAAATAATAATAATAATAATCATTTATTTCGGACATAATTAAAATCCATAATGAGTTAGTAACAGAAAAGCTTACAACTATGTTAGTAACCTTAGACAAAATAAATTAATCAAAAAAAAGTTTATCTACTTCATAAATTTAGTTCATAAATTTTCCCTCTGCACCGGGCAAGCAGGCATGCCTACGGGACCAGTGCGCCAGGAAAGGGCAGTCCGGTCTTTCAGCAATAACGCTTAGGATGCTGTTGGGACTCCCACGTATCCTACGCATCAAGGAGGCCGCCCTTTTGCGCATGATAGCTTCAAAACTATCTATGCCTGCTTGAGCAAACATGCCCGACGCGCTACAAAACCGTGGAAGCCCCAGCAGCACCCGGAAGGCGTTATTATATTGAATACGAAGAGCGTTGTAGGCCTTCTGCGTATACTTGATCCACAGGCTGCAGGTGTAAAAAGTCTGGCAGTAGGCCTTAAACAGAGTAAGTTTCACTTCTTTAGTACACCTAGCAAACCTGCGGGCCAACATATTACATCGGACCGACAACGCTCTTCTCTCTCTCTCCAAATCATCATCATCACTCAAATCCTCATTCAAAACGTGCCCAAGGTATTTAAATTGAGACACTCTCTTAAGTGGTTCCCCATAAAGGAAGACTGGAGGAACCGCCTTAGGTTTTCGGGAACCAACACGAAAAACCATGACCTCACTCTTCCTGACATTGTACTGGAGTCCATGGGCCGTAGCGTATTGTTCACACTGTCCAAGCAACCGTCTGAGTGCATCAATCGAAGGACTCAGCAGCACCATGTCGTCAGCATAACTTATACTATTCATGACCTTGCCATCAATAGAGCATCCGACTCCAGTGCCGAGCTCCTCCACCAGCTGATTGACGTATAGGCTGAAAAGGCCTGGAGAGGTCAAGCCACCTTGCCTCACGCCACACTCCAGCCCATACTCAGCAGACAATGCACCCGACCATCTGACCTGGTTAATCTGGTGGTTATACCAAAACTCGAGGAGGTTAACCAACTCATTGGGTATGGTATTTTGTCTCAATTTTGACCACATAATATTATAATTAACCAGGTCAAACGCCTTGGAGAGGTCCAGAAAAGCAGCATACACAGGAGTATTCCTATCAGTATAGTACTTAACCGTGTGCTTAAGCGCCAGAATAGCAGTCTCAGTGGACAACCCGGCTCGAAAACCGAACTGAGCATCATGTGGTTTGAGCTGGGCACTTATCCTACGCTCAAACACACGGTCAAGCACCTTAGCTGTCACAGTAGCTAACGAAATTGGTCTATAGTTGTCCTTGTCTGTCGCATCTTTCGTTTTACTCTTCACTATAGGCACAACTATCGTTCTCATCAGGTCCACAGGTAGATAGGAATGTCTCACACAAAAGTTGAAAAACATGGATAGGATCCTAGGAAGATGTGGACCAGCATACTGAAAATGTTCGATGCTTAGGCCATCATGTCCAGGGGATTTACCTCTTGTCATAGATTTAATAATATCCTTTATCTCCCGGGCCGAGATATTGATTGGCTCTCCAGACATGATGTCCCCAGCGACCCGTACCTGTTCCTCCACCTGAACTGGAGCTACCGCAAAATGCTTCCTGAACAAGTTCGCAATTTCCTCAGGTTTCTCCACTCCACCCACACTGACTGGAACTGTAGACCTTGGGTTCAAACGCTGAGTGCGCATTGTATAGGCTTTTCGTACAATAAGAAGTCAGCTTATACTGAAAATTTATAGTTTGATATGTCGTCGTGCTTGCGGTGGAAATAACTGCATTTTAATCTTTTTATACGTAAACTAGCTGACCGTACAGACGTTGTCCTGTTTCCTAGAACTCGATAGCAGCGCCACCTACCGGGTCCAATAGTGAATCTAAACCATCCAGGGTGCCAACCAAACGCAAATAAAAAAATAAAAAAACCGTTTAGGAGGAGTTCAGTGACATACACACGTACAGTAGAATTATATATATAAAGATGGTGAATAGATTCTTACGAGGCTTTATAATTGTCGTAAAATTATACAGCTACTATCGAAATAACGTAAACTTATAACGTAAGTGTAACGATACAACAATATAACGCAGCACTATAGTTATTAACGTTAACTTGAATGGAGTATGGGTTTTTTGATTCACTGCGACGTAAACACCATTCATATTAAAACTAGTACCAGTAGCGTCATACTTTATACACGGAGGAACTAAAGACGTCATGTAACGGTTGTATCACTTCTAGTCCTTACTAACGTACAAGTAGATCTCCAGCCTCTAGTAGCGTCACGTAACGACTTAAAATACGTAGTATTTTGGACATGGGTTACCTCATTCATCATCGTCACTTCAGCTGAAAGACCACTGCTGGACATCAACACGCCACGCTTGATGATGTTCGTCACGCTTGGCAGGCGGATTGGCGATCGCAGTATGGTGGTAAAATGCATAGGGAACGCAGTAGAGTCGATTAAAGGACTTACTAGAGAATGGGCAGTAGCCCATTCTCTAGTAAGTCCTTTAATCGACTCTTACGACTCCCACGGGTAGAAATGGGATCACCGGAATGGGTTACCTGCTTACATTTGTATTTGCAGCAAAATGCTTTTATGTTGTTTACAACATTCTGCAGTGTTTTTTTTTTTCAGTAACAACCAGTTATAGCAGTATTAGTAATTTATGCGGCCTACCCAAATGTCCTTTCTTTGGTATTGTTCGTCGAATCGTTCAGCTTCTTAAGTTCCGAGTTGAGCTGCACGATTACTGACAAAATGCGTGCACTGATTCCACAGGTCCACTCACAATCTGTGTGGTTCTTCCCTCAAAAGACCATTTCGGACACATGGCCTTCACATTATGTGACCAAAATATGTCTAACTTCAAAAGAGACTGTCTGAGTTTGTTTCGGCCTTTCTTCTCAAAGTAGTCAGATAGGACACGCCATCTCATCCCGTTTTAAAGATATGATTTACGTGATCGTTACAAACCTACTTACAGAAATAAAATCATACATCAAGTTGCTGCAACGTTACTCCGCAACCTTAGTCAACCACAAAATGGGGTTCTTTGATTCTTTTTAGAAAAGAATTTTGGGCTTCTGGGTATGCCAAATTACATCTATTGAAGTTACATTTTATGTCCAGCCTATAAGGTTATCTTTCGTAGGAAAACTGTTTCAAGTTCATCCCAAAACTGATCACTGACACTATTGCTATTAAGTCCACAGCTGAGCATAGCCCAACCCATGTCCAACATACATAATAACGTAATATTTATTAAAGGCACGTGCCTATATGATCACTAAATAGTCACGGCTAAGCCTAGGCAAGCTAAAGTCACAAAATATCGCGTAGCCAAAGAATAGTTCCTAGAATGAACTAAAATGTAATGTAGGAAGCAATCCAGTCAATTTAATGCTTTTTGGGGACATACGACTGACTCTAATTCTATCTCTTTCTGTTTCAATGTTGCATCCCTCGCCTCATCATCATCAGCCTATATTGTTCCCACTGCTGGGACACAGGCCTCCTCTCGGTGAGAGGGAGTGGGCCATAATCCACCACGCGGGCCCAGTGCGGGTTGGTAGATGTCACATGTCTTCGAATTTTTGGTTCTAAGACATGCCGGTTTCCTCACGATGTTTTCCTTCACCGTTTTGAGAGCAGTGTTCATGAAACTATTTACACAAAATAAACCGCCTGGGTTGGAACCCACGATCTACAACTAGTAAGTTGGGTCCGTTGCAACTGGGCCACCATTGCTCATCCCTTCCCTACCTGGTCCAAAAACATCTGCCAAAATGGGATTTGAACATGTTTGGTAATGTCAGTCGTATGCACTCAAAAAACAAATATTTGTCTAAAATCATACTTCCATAGTAACTTGCCCATTCGGCTGATATCTAGACTGTTATACTAAATCGAATTATACTAAGTGATAGGGTTTATTAGGAGGGAATTATACGAACATACTGGCTACAAACGCGACTACTGAGCGTACCTGGGTTCGATTCAGAGGTCGGTCAAATTCTTATTGGGATTTTCCATGGAATTTCTCTATAGCAGCCCGGAGTCTGGATTTGTGCCCAGTTCATTAAATGGTTGATGCATAATGCCCATAACTGGCGAGTGTATAATTCCTATTCTAATAAACACTATCCTATTTTATGAAAAATAAATTCTTGCTTTTAATTTAAATAAATTGTAATTGCTTAAATATCGTTTTACATTATAATGAATTTGTCGATGTCATTTATTATTCATATAAATGTATAGAATTTAATAGTCTGCTTTCTACTTAAATGAAATGTAAAAAATGACGTATGAAACACAAATCGCCGCACACATCTCCTCAAATTAATTTTATTTTCTAGGTACAGTTTAGTGATCAATGTTTTGAATCATTTAGTCATCGTGCCTTTTGTCTGCGTCCTAGCGATCATATAAAAGATCATCACAGCATAATATATTTTCTCGAGAACCATAGTCATTGTGAAAAAATATTGATTAGTGAACTGTTAATTTCGCTAATAATGGATCTTTTACGCGACTTTTTGTCCAGGCGCGAGGCAATTTTACAACGTTTTTTTTTAAGGTGAATAAAAACGCGAAATATTTTAGTAGTTATTTTGTATGTAAACTTATGAGCCTCGCGCCAACATACTGTATACTAAATACGAAGATCCAGGAGACTGTTTGTCTAGAATGTTCGGACTAAGTTTCATTCCTAAATAATATTGTTATCTACTGCCATTTTGTTTCTTCAGTATTAGAATTTTTGCTGTTTTTCTATGTAATATTTATGAAAGACTACTTTATATGTATATATTAGAGGAATTGGCATTTTTTTTTTTTTATATACATATATAGAGAAGACCTCGCTTCGTCAAATGAAAGCAATCATGATATTATTTAGCTTAGTTTTAATATTTATTTGACAGTATTCGTGTACTGTGCTTAGTCGTAAGTTTTAGTTAGTAAATTTAACACTTAATGAATGTGCTTAATTTTTTTTTATTGTTGGCAACACCAAGTTTTTAGTTCTTTTTTTAACATTGGTTGTTTTGCCTCTCAGAGGAATCGAGATTTTAACTCGATTATTATTTATAGTTGTAACAAAAAACCGCCAAGTGAATACTTGAATAAAGTTGCTGTCGGCTTCTGATCAAGAAATATTCGACTCGAATTTAAACACTTCCAAGTGAAAACGTGCCCCTACACAAATAATATGAAATATAGTGATGAAATGCTTCCAAGCTTTCTGAGTTTTTGAACGACTAACAACTTTAGACTGGCTACAAATATTCTGTGACATATTTTGACATAAACCATTATAAATGCGTCATTTAGGCACGTATCGTACTTCAGTATGCATTTACGAACCTTTAAAAGTCTTTATTTTTTCCTAAAAGTTGTTAGTGTTCAAATAGTCAATAAATATTCCTCAAATAACAATATTTACACAATATACATAATTGCACAATTGTGTGTACAATATATACATAATTTATATCTAGCTATTGTATAGATGTAAGTCGCTGTGAAAAATAAAAGAAAAACATTATCTGAAAATATGATGCAAATGAAATAAAACAGATTGAAGTAATTATTCATTGTTTTATTGTTTTGAGATCACCTTATTATAACAACTTCTTATAGTTGGACCTCATCTATTATTATTAAACAGTCTGTGATAATAAGAAAAAGGTGGCCTCTTTTTTGAAATTCCTATAGGTTCATCTGTCACAGTAATTAAAGCTTTTGTTTTTCATTTTATTGTTACCAGACCTAATAAGAATGGCTGTGTGATAAATAGATTTTTGATACATTTAAAAAAAAACGAAATATGTAACATAGAGGCAGTAACCGCTTGTCGACATGACTTCATCTATCATATATGGTCGCAGGCATCCAGATGTCTCTGGAACACCACGTCTAAGTGCTCGTACTTCGATGAAGGAACGTCACCGTGGGGCTGGTTCTTCCTGCAAAGTTACAGGTTACGTTTAGGAAAAGTAACTTTAATGATCATGATCACACATTACAGTTTAGTTTCTTTTGCAACTTTAATAAACATTTAATTTATAATAAGAAACAAATGGATAATAATAATTTATAACTAGCTTCGCCCGCGTAGCTGTCTGAAAGGATCCCACGGACTAAAGTAGTATGTTATAGACGAAAATAATATATTTTAGTCATTGTAACAGCAGCTATTTGCAAGTGAATGTCCCGTCAACATCGGTCCAGCCGTTTCAGAACTTAACCGGAACAGAGATACAAAAAAAAATGTAAGTACCGTATAGGTATTCTTTTTATATGTATTTAGCTGAAAGCTGTTATTTTGGCATAGCAGACTCTTTAAATTTTATTTATTTCAATAGTTATAGATTTATGATTTTCGATTACTACTGAAAATCATAAATAAATATTACTTAGTCGTCCAAAAGTCTACCTAAAAACATACAAATAAAGTTGATATTTGTGTGCTTGTAATGCACTGATTGTTTGAGATATACACTTTAGTTAAAGAGGTTTCTTACTTATAGTACTCCTCGCATTCCTCCATAGAGATGTCACTACTGATGAGTCGGGAACCGAACCCGCTGTAGTACGTTGAATAGCGTTGCTGCAAAACAGACGCTAATTTTAGTGAAGAGTAGACGAATCAACGTTTTATTTCGTTGCAGTAAGATAGTTTTCCTAGTTGAAGTGTGCCAAAAGGTAACTCCCGTATTTTTAGGAACGATCACATTCTAATCTTAGTCAGCAGTTTAAAATCAGTCAAAAATATGTGTATTTTTCCTAAATTTTTGACCTTGATTTTATCGCTGAGACTTTGGAAAAAAAAAACAGAAAATAACCGGAATTTTAGTGTAAAAAAACTGAAGTGGCAATAGGCTACCCATGTCAAAGGCCGGTACAGCCCCCTGCTGTACCGGCCTTTGAAAGACATGGTCCTTTTTTTGGATGGTAAATCATCAAATGACTTCTCTCGTTCGGAGCGGGGCGGGAGGGCGTGTCAGAATTTTACTGACTAACACTCACTTGTTCCGTCAGTTGCCTGTGCCAGGGCCACGGTAAATCTCAAACAATTCCGCGACACTGACAGAAGTAGTCGAGTCCTGTACTTGAGACCGCGCGTTGCATGCGTAGGTAGTATAGGACGCCCTCAGCTAGATGGACCCAAGACCTTGAGAAGGTGGCTGGGACAGACTGCGGAAGTGGAGGACAGGGTGTTGTGGCGCAGCTTGTCCAGCAGTGGACTGCGATAGGCTGAGTTGATTCAAGATGGCCTTGTTAATAAAAGATTTGAGCGTCACCTGCAAATGTTTCGATAGAATCTGTTCAGCGATGACGGTGCACGCCAAGCGCAGCCCTTTAGCTATAGCGTCGATGTGTTTGACGTACATAGTGCTGAGCTCGCGCAGGTCGCTGTCTCGACGAGCAGTGAGCCTCAGGTTTATACCGCCAGGTGGCGGTGTACCCTGTCGAGAGGTTTTTTTGAAAAAGTAGGTACTTAGGCGGAAATAATCAGGTATGTTCTTTTTGGAAGGAAGTTCCTTATCGCGGCGTTCGGTAGAACTTGACTGATAGAAATGATTACGTATTACAATTCTGTAGAGCCTCCTCCGCATTTTTCTTAAGCACAGATAAAATAATAATATTATTAATTTATTATTATTATTTCTTGCCTAGCCTTTTCTTTTTTAGCCCAACTCTTTTCCAACAACTGGGTTCGGCTACCAGTCTAACCGGAGCAGCTAAATACCTGTATTTTACATGGAGCGACTGCCTTATCTGACCTCCCCAACCCAGTTACCCAGTTGTAATACGATACCCTTTGCTAAGACTGGTTGTCAGACATTCGGGCTTCTGACGACCTGCAACGACAGTCGGGACCAACGGCTTAACGTGCTTTCCGAGGCACGGAGGGGTCTTGTAATGAGAGATGGTCACCCATCCACAATCAACCGCGGCAAACGTAGCTTAACCTGATCGATCTATCCGTGCGGCTGTAATTTGTTATTTCTCACCACAATATCCTTGTAAAATAGTTTCAAAGAACAATATTATCCAGTCGCGCTACCAGTGGGAGACTGGTAGCTAAGCCGAAGTCGTATTTCAGGTCACCAGTAACTCATTAATTATTCGTTGTTCCAGACATCTCTCTATTCAGTTTTGTTGGTAACTGGCCCTAACACTGTTGCGGCCAAAACTCAAGCTGAGCTCAGCTTGGCCTTCGATAACTAAGATACCTGGTAACTACGATACCTGGTAACTACGATACCTGGTAACTACGATACCTGGTAACTACGATACCTGGTAACTACGATACCTGGTAACTATAATACCTGGTCCACGATGCATTTCATCATCAAGGTAAGTGTTCTGCTGTCGTAATGGTCCCAGTCGTTAGTCACTGTCACGCCGCCAAGCATATTGTATCTGAAAGTTAAGATTATTTATTGAGATAGCTAAATTTGCTCCGTGTATTGCCGGACGTAAAGAATACCACCATCTCATTGCTTCCCGGACGTGTCGTAGAAGGCGACTAAGGGACTTACTAAAGAATGGGCAGCAGCGTTCTCTATACATCTTACTAATACTGCAATCGCCAAGCAGCCTGGCAAGCGCGGCGATTATAGCAAACCCTCCCCCCCCCCTTAGGAGGAGGTTATGTCAGTGGGCGCCTTTCGGCTGAAATGATGAGTTGAATTTGTACAGGATAGTTCTACTGACTGTGTAGTTGGTCGCGAGGCTATGGGTTTGATTCTCAGGCCGGGCAAAAATCCCTCAATAGTTGCTTAGACTATGCGTTTTAACATTATGTGGTGAAATGTAGGTGTACTAAAAAACTAGATTTTATGTTAAGGTACCCTACAAATATAACTTACACGTTAGCCATATACATATGATGTCCAGGCGTCACAGACACCTTATAATATCGATCCAGATTATAGTTCTTCAACAAATACAGACAACTGGTAACATCCCACATATAAGTATGAACCAAATCCCGTTCCCGCCTTTGATGGTGTTGCCAGCCTCCATAAAAGTTCCTATTGTGGTAGTAATTATTATTATTATATGGCATTATTAGAAGCTGGCATCTGTAATTTAGTCTGTCTTTATATTCTGCTGTTAGTTTTAGAAGTTTGGCGAATAGTTTTATTTCTCTTGCGACGTCCGTTTGGAAGGGAGTCTGGTAACCCTCTCTGTATGGCCATATTAGGAAGCATTCTGCGTTCAAACGCTGGGACACTTCTAGACATCGTTTAATTTGTGTGGCGGCTTGGATGAATGTGGCTGCGTCGTTGCTTGTGAACGCGCCGGATACATATCTAGAACAGAAACGATAAATTAAATCTTATTAGTTCCAATATCCCAAGCCGGTTTATTATATTTGGAATTTCACAATTTATTTTCTAAGTAGATACTCAAAACAAAGTAAGAGCTACTACTATTTTTCTGCATGATTTAATTCTTGTGAATTTCACGATGGGGATAATAGGAGGAAATAAAAAATTAACACAATCAATAATCAGACAAAATTAAACAAAACACACTTGAAAAGGTGCGAGATAAAAAAATCAGTCAAATCGTACCCTCAACCAAAATATTGCCCACACTTCACTGTTGTCGTTCCTCAACCACATAAAAACAAATAAGATCATTGCACAATTTATACAAATTAGTTACCATAACGTGAGTCAACATTTAATTAGTTTAAAATGTAAATGTAGAGGAGTTAAGTAGCCCTTATTTTGTTTTGGTTGTATGTACCAACCTATATGTGATATCTGTTATATGAAAAGTTACTTTAATGCCTGCAATTAAACAAACTAGGTACAGTTTCTTTTGCAACTTTTATATTTCAATAGTATCAACTAGTCATTTTGGAATCAAATTAATTTTCATACAATTAAAGTTGACATTTATTAAAAACTTGGAACAAAAACTACCTTGGATGTGAATGCAGATCAGGCGCTATCCACAGCAGCTTCACATGGTACCTCTGCGTCAGTTCCTGTATGTACTCCGTGACGTCATCCCAGTGGGCCTTTTTCTCCTCCCAGCTGTCGGTATGAGGAACCAGGTCTGAGTCGAAGGCCGTCCAGTACTTGATACCTAGTTTGGTGCAGAGGTCGAAGAGGGCCTTTATGTGTCGTTTGTGGTTGTCCAAAGAGTCGGTGTGGTCGTCCCAAGACCGGGAATGCGTGGAACGGCCGTGCGCTTCTGAACCTGTGGACATGGTCCGAAATATCCTTTTATAATAATTATTTTACTTTAATATTTATGTAGTTATAATATACATAAACCTTCCGCAATAAATTCACGATACAACTCAACTAAAGAGTTGCAAAAATTTAAAAGTTGTATTGATGAATGTAAACGTTGAATTTATGATATGTATAGATCTCAGATGTGATAACACATGCTTTTTAGTTGATCCTGCAAGTTCCCACAGCTAGGAAACATTAAACAAAAGAATAAGTAAACCTTTGTGGCGCCCTAGTTAAATTTCAGTCTATTGTAAGCAAAAGTATTCTTGCATATGTAAGAAGGTAGACATAAAAACACAGTCCATATGCATGGCTACTTAGTTGGACGGCACCTACCATTGCTCCTGAAGTCAAGAGCCACGCTATACTTCAGCCAATCCTCCATAGGGCGCGAGTGAACCCTCTCCGCACTGTTATAGTAGCGATAACTGGCGCTCTCGGAGGGCGACGCCATGTTGTTGTACTCTATCTTGTCTATACCTGGAATTAGTTAAGAGATATTTAAAGTACTAGCTTTTGCGGGAACGTACTACCGGGATAAAAAGTACCCTATATGATAATTCAGGTTCTACCTGTGTGTCAGGTAACTCTCTGTGCCAAACATCCAAACTCGTTCAGTAACTTTTGCGTGAAAAAGTAACAAACATCCATAATCACAAACTTTCACATTTATATTATTAGTTGGATTTGATCTACTAGTAAAGTCGACCTCGTAATCGGTGTACCACTTCTGATAAAAGAATCATATAACATCACGCATTGTTTCCCAGAAATGTTGGGCAGAGGTGTGCCTATGATATAGGTACATCCACATTTCATCAGTAATATTTGAGTCTAATTTAATAATAAGTCTAATCTAATATCTAATTGATGGCTTTCATGCCATCATGCTTACCATCATGCGGAAGCGAAGCGCTTCCCTAATGAAGCGCATGCGTGCCAGCTCGAATAGCTTTCTGAGCGTGTTCGTCGGACGCTGGGACTCGCCTATGTGGCAGCACTGGATGCGACTACACACTGTGGGTGGTCGCGTCCAGGGCTTGCCATAAACTGGCACTCCTATGCGATCCCACTTTTTGATTTTGATTTTGTATGTACTAACAATAGTTTTATAAGGTTTTTTGTGTTACTAACAACAATATGGACAATGTCTGAAATAAACATCTTAAATTAAATTAAATTAAAATATGGGGCGAGTCTACTGCCATCAACCAGGCACATATCCATAGTCCGGGCTACTACTAAGATATTTCAAATTGAAAAAACTAATAACATTTTGCCCGACCTGGGAATCGAACCTTAGGATCTCATGTTCAGCAGTTGCGTTTGCGACCACTAATCCAACGAGGCAATTCGTTCTCACAACAATTCTTTGTAAAGCCCGGGTGACACGAGGCTAGTAAATCAAGCTAGTGAGCCAAGCTAGTGCTGCCAAGCTAGTAAGCTAGTGACACTAGCTTCGTGTAGACGGAACTAGCTTCGTTTACAAGCTAGTAAGCTAGTGTGGAAGCTAGCAAGCTAGTGCCTCAAGCCAGGATAGTTTTAATAGCTTGGGGTTCTATTTTTCAAGCTAGTAGGCGCCCCCCACCACCCGTTTTACTATCCTGGCTTCGTTACTAGCTTCGTGTCAACCGCGAAGCTAGCGAACCTAAGCTAGTGTGCAGTCGGAGAGCGTGGTGAGAGTGCGTGCAATTTGTTAAAATGCCGAAATTAGCGGACAAAATTAATTTAAAATTCGTTCAATTGTACAGAGAAGAGGAATGTTTGTGGAATGCAAGTATTCCATCTTACAAGGACAAGCAAATGCGAGACTCGTCACTAGAAAAAATACGCGACATACTAAATAAAGATGGAATAGAAATGTCGATAAAAGAGATTAAAAATAAAATTAAAAATCTAAGAGCTACATATTGTCAAGAATTAACAAAGATAGAAAAATCTGAGAGGTCTGGAGCAGGAACTGCAGAAGTCTATAAGCCAAAAATTATTTGGTTTGAGGAAATGCATAATTTCATAAAAAAGGTGCCAATGAAGAGAAAAACTTCGGTAAGTTATTTTAATATTATTTACTCTTTACAATTATTTACCTTAAAAGTACTTATTGAAATATTAATAATCGTCGGCATTTTTAATTTTTCTTGTAGTTTTGTCTGAATTAACGAATCATTCTTGCTTGCCATGGTACTGCTCCATCATTGTTGAAATATCTCTTAAATTTCTCCCTTTTTTCGATAGCTGACAGAGAAGAGTGGTTACTTCCCTGTCGACTGATACTGGGTAAACATAAATTTTCCATTCTCCATGAACCGGGAATAATGTTTCCCGCTTCAATGTCTTCTTGGTCGACATCACTACTAATGCAATAAGTGCTTTTTTGCTCTTTTCGTAACCAATTATGCAGAGCACATGATGCTAGTACAATTTTGTCTACTGTTTTTACGTCAACTGCGATTGGTCTTTGATAAACACGAAATCGGCTTGCCAATATGCCAAAGGCATTTTCTACAGTTCTTCTGGCTCTACTTAGCCGGTAGTTGTATACTTTTTCTTCATGTGTTAAATTGTCACCTGGGTACGGTTTCATAATATACGATTTTAATGGGAATGCAGCATCCGCCAAAATTACTCCGCCTTGTGGTATAAGGTTATTTTCTAGTTGATTATATATGGAGCAATTCCTAAAAACACTTCCATCAGATGCCATTCCACAGGCGCCGACGTCAATATAAATGAAATTATAATCGTAATCAACAATAGCCATAAGAACAATACTGAATGTTTTTTTGTAATTAAAAAACAAACTTCCACTGTTGCCAGGAGCTATGATTTGAACATGCTTCCCGTCGACGGCGCCATAACACGCTGGAAAGTTCCATTTCACTCTGAAACCATTTTCTATAGCTGCCCATTCTTCAGTTGTAGTTGGAATCTGTAACAATATTTTTAACAAATTTTTTATTTTCAGAACAATCAAGATTCTCCAAACAATAATAAAGATGACAACAGTGCAAGCAACAGTCAGTCATTAGAACCACCCGTAGCAGAAAATCTGTCAGAAAAGACAGTTGAAATGTCTCAACCTGCAAGCGAAATGTCGTCTATTCAAGATAAAACTTCTAAATTGATTTCCCCCGGAAGTAACATTCCGCAATTTAAGAAACGGAAGGTTTCGCAAGTGAGTTCATTGATAAATGAAATTAAGGTGATTAAGGAGGATTTAAACAGTTCACGAGAATTTCAGGAACCAGAGCTGGATGAACATGAGATATTTGCAAAATATGTAGCAAGTCAGTTGAAAAAGCTTTCACCCGGACAGGCCATTTTAGCTAGGGATCAGATCAACGCAACACTATCCCGCTGTCGGATGTATGATTTAAACTTCGGAAATACTACATTTTCGTACCAGTCACCTATCAATTCTTCAGACTCCAATATGTCAACCACATTTTCTTACAATAGTTCTGCAGCAAGTCCACTCTACACTAATCCACCATCACAACTACAACAGACTGAGCAACGTGATGAACCCATCATCCATCCGCCACCACAGCAAGAGTTGGAGCAAGATGAAGATCCCATCTATCAAGCATTTCAAAATGCTTGATACATTTCTCGCCATTTATGTAGCGTAAACGTACATTTTGTCGTCATTTATGATTTCTCATTTTGTAATTTAGAATTTAATCTCGCCATTTATGTAAGCGTAAAAGTACCTACTTTAATTTGAAATAAATAAAATTCTACATACCTGTATATCTTTCTTTAATGCCTTATAAATTTCACTGCAAACTTCTGGTATAAATCTAGATATAGTAGATCTTGAAACACGATACATGTGACTTAACTTCCTGTAATTGACACCAGATGATAGAAAATCTAGAGTTATTTCCAATTTTATTTTAGCCGGTATGGCTTCTCTCATATTAGTATTTAATTTTTGTATTTGTGGTCCCACTAGATTCAGTAAATTGTCAAAAATATTAGGTGTCATTCGCAAAATACTCTTGAATTCGCCGGAATCCTCAGATCGCAGTTCTTTTAAAAGTAATGCAGATGCTCCATGACTATGTCTTCTTAAGATCCAGGGTCTTGTCCAAGTACGCTTTTCTTCTAGCAGAGCTAATATTTCATCTAGCGCATGTTGACACAACTTCCGAATTAACTTTCTTAGTAGAATTGCTTTTCTCTTACGCACACTGTTCATTTTTACGTATACGTGTTATCAGGTTAAGCACAACTCACTACTGACTTGACTAGCTTGAAATTTCCTAGCTTCGTGTAGACAGCACTAGCTTGGTTACAATCCAGGCTAGTAGGTAAGCTAGAAACCAAGCTAGTGACCCCTTACTAGCTTACTATCCTAGCTTCAAAATACTAGCCTCGTGTCACCCGGGCTTACATTGAATCCTCGGTAACGTTGAAACTAATCGACAAATAGGACTTGGTTGTTTTATAAAATACAACTGATATTCAACCTTAAGTTCTTGAAGAAATGACGAGGTCTACTTTATCTGGAGTGTTGTCGATCGTTATTGGAGTATAGCAAAAACAAGTCGATCCCACTTCAACCCTACAGCTTACTCATTCTGACTCATAAATATTAGTTTTTGCTATCCGAGCCCGTTCTTACCACTTGACAGAAAGCCCTATTAACCTCACTTACTCTTTTAGCCTTGTTTAGAATCGTGGGAAGGTTGAAAGAACGTGTCACGTAATATAGTGTAAAGCACACTTTCCAATAAATATACGTACCTATTTAAATTTAAATAAAGGATTATAAACGAATTATTGAAATATTTAGAACAGCCTTTATCATAATGTCACCTTTAATCCTAACAGTCGTATCTATGTACATGCCTGTGTGGTGGGGTTCGAACTTAGGTTTATAAGTCGCCATTCCGACACTTTTAACTGTTGGGCGATTGCCGTTATAATATCGAGATTTTTTCTTTTTTTTTTTTCATACAATTCGGCAAAATGAATCGTACCCGTCCACTTATACAGGATGGATTTTTGAGACGGGGCAGTAAGTCCTTAGGTAACTTTCTATTTTTGAATAAATTGCTAACTGCATTCACAGGTGTTGTAAATGGTACACTCAGCCAGAAAAACGTCATAGGTACTCGCGAAAAAATGAGTAATGAAACTGAATCGATTGGCATCATAAAATAAAACGCCAGACGTTTTCTAGCTGACTTTAGTTTTTCCATCTGTTTCTAAGTATTGCAGAAACATACCTTGAAAATAGTCAACATTATCGGCTCGGGGCTCTCGCACTTTCTGCCTCTTGGCAGTTGGCTGGTTGTATGTCGCCATTCTTGATAACCCTGCATTGAAAATAATACTTTAGGTGAAATGTTTAAGTTCCCATCAAACAGTTTTTTTGCTTGCAAGTTGGTTTTGAATTTGAACCACTTACAGGCCCACTTCAGTTATTTAACTCGGACCGCAGCAACCAAACAGCAACCTTATTGCAGCTAAAATAAAGATCACTGTGATTTTCACACCCTTGTCAGTGTCTCCAAGCCAACAGCAACCTTACCAAAATGACAATAAAGTTCACTGTGATTATGGCAAAGATAAAATACGCTCGAAAGGACTTGTGTAGCCCTCTCCGCTCTATTGCCTAACCAATGAGGAGTATTTAGATATTTTTTTTTCTAACGTCCTTTTGTTTTTATGGCTTTCACAAAGACTTACATGCCAGTCTCAACTTTAGTTTCAACTTGGACTTACACCCATATCTAACTCTCTCGTAACCAGTGCAACTCTCTGCCAGTCACAACACACAGTGTGAACGCGTGGAAAGTGGTGAAATTGTCTACCAGCATATTACAGAAAGTGATATTTACCAAATAGCGCCAGATTTTAATTCGGTAAGTAAAACCAAGCAAACTTAAGAAGAACTCTTTAAAGATTTTAACATTGAAATGATAGATGTTTGCTGGCAAAAAGAACTCCAATATGAAGATATACAAAATACTGTACAAAAGCGGAATTAATATACCGGAGGCATTTTCTACCAGCCAACCTTAATATTAAGGCTATCGTAGACATGCAAGACGCGACTCTACAGTAGAACAATTTCCATTAAGTTTTCATATTTAATAGCAGGCAGCCCTTATGATTATTGATTACTCACATTTTATTAAATTATTACATTTTATTGAACAATTATTAAGGTTAGTTCGCCTTAAGAAAGCAAGCTTTTTAATATTTTTTAACACACGAAAATAATGGCTGAAAATCAAATTAAAACTATCTGATATGGTAAACACGAAAAATACTTTTAATTTGTGTTATTATGGATTTTTTCTGAATTAAGGAATTGAAATACTGATATATTTTTTAGACGGAATACGAAAATGTGCGTTACTAAGCAAACGGAATACATTACATACTTTTTTGCACTATTGGGTCATGCCCAAAGTAACGAAACAAAAACTTTTTGTTCGGCCTTAACTACTGTGGAAAGAACATCTGTTTCACGAATGTTATGGGTAACCGTAGACTCAAGAACAAAAAAAAAACTTCACCACCGTCCATCTATGGGTGCGTCATTAGCTACAGTCAAAGAGATTTAAGACAAATATAATTTAATGTCTTTGGCTACAGTGAAATGTTGGGTGACTATCATAGTATTGAAAAACGATCATTGTATATTTTACAGATACATCAGTAGATGCGTCTGAGGCCTTACTGATTCTGGGATTACTGCCGATCCTGTTATATTCTATCCCAGTAAAAACTACAACCATCCCTCAACCCTCAGCTCCTAAGTCTAAATCTTCAGAGCCTATAATGAATGTGGAACAATTCGATTCGCAGACTTTAGCCGCCACCCTCTGCTGAGACACATCCTGCCGACACAAATAGCAGACCAATGCAGAATACGACGAACGATGAACAGGAAGATTCTTCGGAACAAAATAGTAAGTATATTTTAAAATAAGCATAAAAATCAAACAGAAGCATATAAAAGTGGTACTTATAGGATTAAGCCAAATTAATAACGAATATTATTTATAAGACTTAATCAGCATTTTACGCCACCAGCGCGAAGGCATGCGTGTAAGGTCACAATGGCATCGTGTTATAAAGTAGTTGTCTGCAGTATTTTTGAATATGTAGACACATAACAGTATAGACAGAAAGTACAGAACGCCACCTGCTAAGACTTTACGTACTAATTTGACCTCGTTTACGTTTCTACATCGTCGTCATCATTTCGTTTCGTTACTAAATTGATTTTATTGTTTTCCGAAACTGAATTAATAAATAAATAGTCATGCAGCCGGTTGCGAGCACCTTCCTAAAGAACATTACCGATAACGTCACTATAGGTTTGACCTAGGCCCCTAGGGTCTCCCCTCACGGCAATTTTGTGAAAATATTTTGATTTAAAAATGTGCCAATTGATGATTATAACTATGTAAAGCCATATTTGTGAACGTCGCGAATCATATTTGTTCAACATACAGCCTGACACGTAAGAAAACTTGAATTTCGCGGACTAACCTATAAAATTATATAAATTACAGTTCGTGCAGAAGATAGGCCGCCGCTCTGGGCTTACAACATCGAAAGGCGACGCATTGCTGCGACGGAGCGGCTTGCGGCTGCGGCGGAAACGCTGATCCAACTGGTGAGGGAGATACGGAATGACTTACGTCGCTTTAGACAGTCACGAGACTAAATACCTTACACTTACGTGAAATTCAAAAGTAAAAATAATAAATTGGATGGTTTCGAAAACTCTAGGTATGTCCGAAACATTTTTTTTTTTTTTCATTTATTTAGGGACATTTATAATCGCAATGCATATGTCAGTCCCATCGTACCCTAACTACACATTGGTCATATCTGGGCCATGAACCTAAACAGCGGCTTCGCATCATCGCCATTTGATTGAGCCAGGATTTTATTGGATGTGCCTCCTTCAAGTCTGTTCAGCATCAAGACTCTAAACAAATCATGTCTCCCAGACTCATACCGAACACAGGCCGTCAATGATATAATTCTTCAACAATTCCACACTCCTAACATTTTTTTTTATTTTTTATTAATGCTCTAGGAGAAACTCACTTTTGAATCTTGCGCAAATGTAAGGTATTTTATGCTCGTGACTGTAAATCGCTCAAGAAGCGCCTGTAGCAGACACTTGTCTGTCAAGATGTTGTGCAGGCGAATTTCTTCAATGTTTAAGTTTAAGCTGTGTGTACCTAACTTTAAGATTATATTTTAAATGTTTTATTTAATTAAGGACTTATTCAACCGAAAACTAGTGTTACTGTAGGTGCTATGTGGTACCCATAGATATATTATAACTATAGTTGCACCTCTGCCTCCCTTCGAGAAATGCAGGCGTAATGATATTTTATTATGTGTTATTACTATAAGACTTACCTATCCTGCGAATAAAATAACGTTTTATTATTTTAACCCAGGGACGTAAAATTATCGCGGCGAGATTTTGTCGCGGTCTGGATCTGAACGTCGACTAAGTAAAATTAAATTATATTCGCAAGATAATATTAGTTTTTACATTCAAGTTTAGTGGAATCCGGCCCTAATGTTATAAATGCATATTTTCATTTTGTTAGTGAATTAAATGATAAATGAAAGTTGACGATTTGTATTGAAAGCATTTTGATTTTGGAAATATTAAGACTGACGGTTGAATGTCGAAAAAACAAACACTGTTTTGATAAGTTATCTATATTGAAGAAGCGCAACGAAATTCAAACTTTGTTACGTGTTTTGCAGTAAATACATACTTGTTACGAATTATATTTGGTTCAACTTACAACCTGTAAATTGCTAAAAAAACGTAAGTAAATCTGAATTTTACGGGCTTACTTAGCTCATCTTAAGAAAATAAACATTTCCTTTTAATACAATTTTTCTTTTTTGTTTTTTTTTTCACATTTATTCAGGTATAAACGAGTAATACATCTGGTGATATTATTCATTGATTTTTATCAATAAAACAGTACACATAAATACATACAATCACGCCTTTTTCCCATGGGGGTAGGCAGAAACCACGGAACGCCACCTGCTACGATCTCTACACACTCCTTTTGCCTCTTTAAGGTTCATACAATTGGTCATACACACACGCCGGTTGCGAGTACTACGCACCTGACCTTTCTGAAGAACATCACCAATAAGGTCACTATATGTCCTCCTAGGGCGTCCCCTCCCGGTGTTTCCACTCACATCTGCCTTGTAAATACCTTTTGTGAGTCGTCCTTCATTCATCCTCTCAACATGACCAAACCATCTAGGCATCCTTTTTTCAATTTTTGTCACTATATCTTCTTTTAAACCACACCGTTCTCTTATCACATCATTCCTCAGCCTATCATTCACAGTCACACCACACATGCTTCGCAAGGAACGCATTTCCACAGCATTTATTCTACTTTCATGCTTCTTTTGCCACACCCAACATTCACTCCCATACATAAGCGTAGGCACCAGTACACCATTGTGAACAGCCAGTCGAGCCTTATTGGACATCAGTTGGTTGGTCACAATTGCATGTAGAGCACCATTTACTTTATTTCCCGCATTCACTCTTCTTTCCACATCTTTATCAATCTTTCCATCCCTTGTAAACAAACTCCCCAAATATACGATCTCACTTACTTGCTCCACATTCTTGTAACAGTAGTTGTAAAGTATATGGTATTGAGGGTGGCAGGGACGTTGACGCGCAAACGAAACCGTGTACGCAGTATGTACATGGTTCAAGACCGCCTAGCGTAGAATGTTTTCGTCAAACAGAAAGCAAAATCAGCTGTTTCATAGAAAAGTGCAATGAAAAACTCAAAATGCACCTACCCGGTCAAAATGATTAACAATTAACAATTTTTAGGGTTCCGTTGCCAAAGGGCAAAAAACGGAACCCTTATATATTCGTCATGTCTGTCTGTCTGTCTGTCCGTCTGTCTGTCTGTCTTTCTGTCCGTCCGTATGTCACAGCCACTTTTCTCCGAAACTATAAGAGCTACGCTGTTGAAACTTGGTAAGTAGATGTATTCTGTGAACCGCATCAAGATTTTTAGACTAAAATAGAAAAATAATAATATTTTTTGGGGTGAGAGATGCTTCCAAAGTGGTAAAATGTGTGTCCCCCCCCCCCCCCGTAACTTCTAAAATAAGAGAATGATAAAACTCAAAAAAATATATGTAAACTTCCACCGAAAATTGGTTTGAACGAGATCTAGTAAGTAGTTTTTTTTTAATACGTCATAAATCGTAAACCGCAATTTACCTTTCATTCAATCAATTTAAATATAAAAATAAAAAAAAAAACAATTTAATTTCATAAACATAAACCTTATGCATAAACCGAGGATACCTACAGGTTTGTGCGGAACCCTCGGTGCGCGAGTCCGACTCGCACTTGGCCGGTTTTTTTTAGTATTGACGGTTATTGTCTGTAAGCTAAAGTTAGTTTTTTGATATGACAGAAGTTGAACTATGCGTATGACTGATCCAATGATTATAATTCTGTAAATAAATATTTGTTATTTCGCGGGCTACCTTACCCCCCCCTAAACAAGAACAGTGGCAACAAGGCAGTATCTACTTACCCCCAATTAACTTCTAAAGTGTCCTGTCCACGTCGGTCGCACAGACAGCTTTGCGAGCGCGGCGGCGTCGCTTATATAACGTAGTGTGAATGGGCTCAGCCGCGCGTGCCGGCGTCCTTTGTAGTGCGAACTGGACGGAGGGCTTTTGTTTGATAGTACATGAGTATAGCAGGGCAATGTTTTAATTTTGTTACGAGGTTTTTCGTAATTTTATATGGTCTGGTATGTTGAGCTGAGTTGCTCCTACATTTTATTGACATATCGGTCCTATATGGCAAAAACTATAGGTAAGTTAAGTTAAGCTTTCCGAGGTTGCTTCCTGGATAGATGACCATCTTTACATACCAAGAAAGACCCCTCCATGCCTCGGAAAGCACGTTAAACCGTGGGTCCCAGCTGTCATTTATGGATCCTTGACATTCGTTACGGGTCTTCAAAAGCCCGAAAGTCTGACAACCAGTCTTATCAAGGGCTATCGTATTACTAGTCACTGAGTTGTGGAGGTCAAATAGGCAGTCGCTCCATGTAAAATACTGGTACTCAGCTGAATTTGGTTAGACTGGAAACCAACCCCAACATACTTGGGAAAGGGCTGGGCAGATGATGGTGGCAAAAACTATAGGTACCCTCAATTTGGGTGGGTACTTTACACAAATTAATAATGGAAGCAAAATAAACCTAAATATGACAGCTATGAGAGATTTCTTTATTTCTACATGTATTATTTTTGCCGGGAAAATGAGGTAGATAACGCAGACAATAATTTGCTAGTCTACACAAAAAACTGAGGCGTTTATAATGCTTGTAAGAACAGACTTTAGTGTCAAGGGAAAGTGCACTAAATGCACTGAACAGTGACAAAATAAAATGTACAGACGCCAGCACACCAAGGTATTCAAAACTGTCAGTTTCTCCCATTCAACCTCCAACCTAATTGCTGTAGCGATAAAATTGAAAATCTTTTAAAGAAATTTGACAAATTGTAGTAGGTCGATGTGCTGGCGTCTGTACTATAACAACCTTTAATAACAGCGTAAAAAAGGCTGTGCAAAACATTCAGGAACAAAAATAACACCACATAAATTTCCTTAAACCTATATTTTTCTATGCAAAACTATTATAAAAATATCCAGATCAATCTGAAGAAAACCGCTGCAAAAAGCACTATTATCGGTAAAGGCACTTTGCTACCATTTTTCATAGTTTGAACACCAGAAACTTCACCTTTCTTCAACGGGGCGGTTAGACCCGCCATCTTTGGTTTGTCTATGGGCTCCCCCATCATAGAGAATTTGCTTGCACTAGTAATTTTGACAGTCAACATCTTTCCCATGTATCTTTGTTCTTTGGGCACTAACACTTGTTCATAGTACTCGTTGTGGGCCACGAAGTAGTTCTTGTCGTGAGATATGTCGGTGACGAGGACCTCCTGTGTCTCGCCCACTTTGTGACCGTACGGCTCGTACGAACGGAACAGTTCCGACAGCTTTTTCGTGCGTTTTTTTACCTCTTGTGTTGGGACCTGTGTAGAAACGTTACAGACTATATATAAGGTGTTTCTATTCATACACGAAATATTTTAAGGGGTACACCTGTCGGTGGTAAAGAAGCAATAGCAACGAAAAAAAAAATTCAAAGGGTTTTTTTTTTAATTTAATATTTATAAATTATTTGACGCACATAAGAAATACTGGTTTCTTCTTATTTTTTACGGCCCGAGACACCGCGGCCACTCTTGTGCCGTCCGGTCGTCGCCCTCGCAGCGTCAGGTGGGTCATTCATAGAATTTGGAGTAAAGGTTTTATGCAAAACGTCTCAAGTAGTTTTAAAATTATAATAATTACGAAAATTCAAAAACGCTTAGATAAAAAAATTCTTTTTGCTTCTATAGCTTCTTTACCACCTACAGGTGTACCCCTTAAAATATTTCGTGTATGAATAGATACACCTTATATATACAAATAAAATGTAAGTGCATTTTTACTCATTGCATAAAAGTATACATATATGGTAACAAAAACGCATTTTTTTTTTTGTCTGTTACACAGTTTGATCTAGCTAATATCCGAAACGGCTAGGCCGATTTAGATGAGACTTTCACTGGCAGATAGCTGAAGTTATAAGGAGTAACAGAGGGCAACTGCTCTTTGACACAAGTACGTTCCCGTAGCATAATTTCCGACACCCAGCAGTGGTCAGCAGTTAGTGAGTACTACTGCTCTTATACAGAATCTGATAATACGAGACAAAGCTGAAATATCTTTTCAACCAACATGTTTTAAATTTCATCACTCAAAAATCAACGATAATACTACATAAAGCTAAGGTAGATAATCTAGTAAGTTTCAACAGAATGTCTGAATTCGAATCGAAGACTCTGAATTTAAATATATTCGTAAACAGATCGCCAGATATCTATACTTATAATAAAACTGTAGAGAGGTCAATTCTGTACATTGAATATACATACAAAATTAATATTGGAGGATGATTGGTGATCAATACTGATGCCAAAAATGCAATCAGTAAATTTTTTGTCTGTCCGTCTGTATGTGCACGCATGGGTCAAAAACTACTGAAAGGATTTTAACTTGGTACGATTGTAGTCCATACTCCTGGGCAGGTTATAGGCTATATAACATAACGCTTAGATACATAGGAGCTGAGCAGTGACGATACCCGCGGGATATTTTCCGACCTCCACGCGGGCGAAGCCGATGGCAAAAGCTAGTTTTGTTATAAAAACAAAAAAAAATTGTTGAACGGATTTAAGTGAAAAACCGTCCTCTGTCAAAAGTTCGAAAAAATAATCGGTACATTTATACGATCTTATACACACAAAGCCGTGTCCGGGCCAGCGAAGGAGGTTCATTGCCAGCTCCTGTGTGCCTGATATGTGGATAGACTTGTAACTCGTTGGCTAAAACATAATCAGCCCATATTGTTCCCACTATTGAGACTCAGGCCTCCTCTCGGTGAGAGAGAGTGGACCGTAATCCACCACGCGTAGGTTGGTAGTCATGTCAAATATTTGCGAATTTTTTTCTAGGACATGCTGGTTTTCTCAAGATGTATTCTTTCACTGTTTTGAGAGCAGTGGTGATGAAATCATTTACAAAAAGAAAAGCGCTTGTCTGGGCTCGTAAGTTGCGGCCGTTTAAACTAGGCTTCTCTTACTCGTTAAATATTTACAAATCGTGCGATTCAATGAGTGACCTACCTTGGTCATCATAGCGGCGGGAGTGCCAGGTCTAGCGAAGAACTGGTTGATGAAGAGTGAAGGGAACCGGTACTTGTCACACAGCCGCATCGTGTCGTCGAAGTCTGCGTCCGTCTCGCCGGGGAAGCCGCAGATTATGTCTGTTGCTATCGTTATGCCGGGCACCCTGGGAATATTATTATTTTAATAATAGCCATTAATGTCCCACTCCTTGGCGAAGGCCACTAGCGCTGAATATTTAATTTATTTCTGTTGTAGCCGCACAATAATTTCATATTATTCTAAATATTGCACTATGTTGACATCTCACTCACTTTTTTCTGAGGAAGTCGACAACTCGTTCGAAGTCGGCTCGTGTGTACTCTCTCTTCATATCTGAGAGTACTTGATCACTGCCTGACTGCACCGGCACGTGGAGGAACCTTCAAAAAAGGGAAAATATTGAAATACAGTCATCAAACGGTTTCATCATCATAGTAATTTTCGATCCCACTACCAGCACTGTAAGCGGAATTGGTAAAGTCTAAAAAGGCATTAGAAAACATGCTACCTAATATAATATACACATACATACACACACATACATCTGGTCATACACGCCGCCGGTTATCAGTACTACGCACCTGACCTTTCTGAAGCATATCCCCAATAAGGTCACTATATATCCTCTTAGAGCGTCCCCTCCCGGCTTTTCCACTTACTTCTGCTTTGTAAATACCTTTTGTTAGTCGTCCTTCATTCATCCTCTCAACATGACCAAACTATCTAAGCATACACTTTTATAATGTTTGCCACTCCATCTTCTTTTAAAATGCACCAAATCAAAAAAAAAAAAATATATTTATAATGAATACATAGAGGAGCTACGCTTAAGATTTAAGTTTTACGAAGAATGTTTCTCTGAGCATGTCACAAAAATGTGTATTCATCATCAGGTTAATGGTTTTTGTTGCTGTTTTTAAATTGTTTCAATTTCAAACAAAATAATCAAGTTTCATACTCAATATGTGACGTCATTTCGAAACCATACAGTATAAATATTGAACGCTAAAGTCTTACTTGTAAACCCTAGGATGGTGCATGATCTTAGCGACTTCAGCGAGATGTTCCAGTATGTAGGGCGGGTTGGTCATGCCGAGCCGAAGCCGACAGCCTTCCGGTATCACTTCGACTAGCTTCCAAAGAAGCTCCGGCAGAGAAGTGCCGATATCTCGACCGTATGTGCCTGAAAAGTAAAAAAAATTAAAATGTACTTGGCAAGTTTGTTTGTAAATGCAGTGCAACAGAGGAAATTAGTGCCCATTTACTGGTAGGTGCAAACATTCAAAATCACCATCAGCAGCCTATAATGTTCCCACAGGCCTCCTCTCGGTGAGAGGGAATGGGCCATAATCCACCACGCGGGTCCAGTGCGGGTTGGTAGATGTCACATGTCTTCGAATTTTTGGTTCTAGGACATGCTGATTTCCTGACGATGTTTTCCTTCATTGTTTTGAGAGCAGTGCTGATGAAATAATTTACACAAAGTAAAGCATCTGCTTGGGTTCGAACTCACGACCTACTACTCGTAAGTCGCGGCCGTTACCACTGGGCCACCACTGCTCTCAACTGTGAGTCAAGAAAATCGTCAAGTGAATATTATTGGATTATTGTCAAAATCAAAGGCATTGCAAGGTACGTTAAACAATTAGGCTAACAAACAACCCCATTGCTATTAGTATTTCGGCTGTGTCACGAGACCATAGCTCATTTACGATTAGATTGGCCAATCGACACTTATATTATAATTGCAAAAGTAACTGTCTGTCTGTCTGTCTCGCTTTCCTGCTAAAACTACTGAACCGATTTAAATGTGGTACACAGATAGTTTAGAGCCTGAGAAAGGACATAGGCTTTTCATCCCGGTAGTATGTTCCCGCGGGATAATTTCCGACCTCCACGCGGGCGAAGCCGCTGGCAAAAGCTAGTGTGTGTATAAATCAAAAAGAATTGGATTGCAATCAGTTCCATTACAACAATTTTTTAGGACTGGAAACAGATCTTGCATACCATAAAATAAGGAAATAAAAGGAAAATAATTACTTTGACGAACTCACCGGTATCCTCACTAGTCAACCAAATCTCACAGACGCCCTCAGTGAACGACTGTCGTGCCCTCTCCACGATCTCCTCAGGCGGGTAGCTCCCCAGCTCGCCGCGCGCGTGCTTCGTCTTGCAGTACGTGCACTGGTTCAAGCAGCCCGTGTTGATGGAGATGATCTCTATCAGAGGGTTCTTGCGGACTTTGGGTAGGAGGAGGGAAGCTCCACCTGCTTTGCGGCCGTCACTGGTTTTCTTTTGGCCGAAGAGACGGACTGTGTGGCCTGCAAAGATTTATTTACACATGAATTCCTGTTATATTGTAGGTATTTTTTTCGGGTCTCCACAGAATTATTGACTTGGAATCAAAACGCAGACTCCAGGAGAAGATCGATTACATTCTACTGCTATGTAGGTTGTGCGAGGATTATCACGTGAGTTGCGCGATTAATATGTTTGCCAGTGGGACGCTATGAAGGATTCCGCCTTCCTTTTAATAAATAGCGACACCTTTATTGCGCAGAAAAATAAACTCAAATTAGAAGCATTTTCTTCAATTAAACCATATGTATACTGGCACTTCCAGCGATCCACAACCTAAAAGTGTTAGCTATTTCCTGTGTGTAAACTTTTTTGTATTTTTTGGCTTGTGGTGAGAAATAAACACATTTTTTTTATTACTTTGGAATTGTTAAAAAATCCGTCAGTTAGAAAGTTTGTGCTAGTTGCCTATTCCAAAACGTAGATCTTAATAGAGAGGAACGGGCAAGAAACTCTTTTTTTTTTTTTTTTTCAGGATGGTATCATCAAATGACTTCTCCCGCTCTGGGCGGAGCGGGAGGGCGTGTCAGACTTTTACTGACTAAAACCCACCCGTGTTCCATCAGTTGCCCATGTGCCAGGGTCACGGTATCTCTTTCGAACAATCACGCGACCCCGGCAGATAACCACCCTTTAAAGCGGTATTTGATTAGGTATTGATAACCTTAGTCTTTGCCTAGCAAGTAGGCAAAGTGAAGTTATTTATCTTTATAAACTCCATACCTTTCAGTGTCTCTTCAACAATCTCGACAATCCTGTCGATCTGCTGCACACCAACCACACTGAGTCCCGTCAGGTAGTTGGCACGCGGAGCACCCTGCGGCACACAGCCCGCTACCACCACGTGTATGCCGCGCGACTGGCCCAGCTCTATCTCATTTCTAGAAAATAAACAAATAGATACAGGTCTGATGTTGAACTTCTTAAGGCGATTATCACACGGCACCGCGCACCGCCGCACAGTGTAGAAAAGTGGACAAAAGTCCAGCCACAGCTCAATTTTCGTCCGATTTCAATAAAACAAAATTCAAAATACTCGGAAGGATGCCTATTATCATATGCGACTGCGATATTATTAAATTTCCACTCCCACATACCCCTACTACCCTTATAAACCACCCCTACCAACCCCCAAGCGGGCTCATCCGCCTAATCCTAGGTAAAAAATTTCAATCAACTACTTCTCTTCAAAAAAGTTAATATCTCAACCACTAACAGGCTAATACACCTCAACCTTGATGTACCATATCCCAATTTACCCTCGCAAGTAGGGGTATGTGGGAGTGGAAATTTAATAATATCGCAGTTGAAAAACAAATAAGTAAAATCCAGACATTTATTATATGAAAGTACATACAAAAATTAATTTAATTAAAAGGAGAATATTACTGTAATTCATAATTATTATTCAGATGATGGAAAGGCAAAATATTTAACTTAAGACTGACTTAAAATGGTCTTCAGAAGGGCTCTTGACTGTGCAAGAGTTGAGCAGCCAAAGCTGTGCATCAAATTTGTCTTCAGTCAACTTGTAGCCGTTGGCAGCCAGAAGGCCGGCCATGTACTCCGAGTCAGAGTTGTTGTGTGCACATCCCCATGTCTTCACATAGATAGTCTGGGTACCTGGAGAGTAAGGAAAAAGAAATATTGAGCAGAGGTGTACCTAACGTGCCTACCACATTTCGTCAGTTTTGTTAAGGCCTATAAAGTAGAGGGTGAACCTATTGCTATCAACCTGGCCCAAAACTAGACTCTAGGCTGCTACTGAGAAATTCCAGATCGATAACTTAATAATATTTTGCCCGACCTGCGAATCGAACCCAAGACTTCATACTCAGTAGTAGCAGTAATTAACTCAGTAATTTTGTGACACATTAATTTAAAAATTTGAAGAAACAGCTTTGTAAACATACCGTTTCTCATAAAATAAATATTCGTTAGTCATATTGCATGCCTTAAACAACTACGTCAACAATATGCTCTTGCCGTACGCAAGTTGTGTCACACTGCAAGATAGGTACCTACTCCTCCTTCAGTCTCTTGACAAAATTACAGTTGCTTTTTTACAATGCCACATAATTGACTGACTACTCTGACTACACGAGTAAATCTATGTATGCGGTACATGACAGTGTCTACAATCATTTCACCTTTTATATTGAGTAATTCAAACTCGGCTCATGTCACAACACTTGAAATACCGTGATAGGAGTTTAAAGTTAATACACAAGAAATTAAGGACACAACCATTCATTATTGCCCTAATAACTAGTTTGTGAGGTGTATAGCAACTTCACATGCAATATTTATCATATAGTTTCACAGCGACATGTTAATTAAAAATAATAAACTATAAACAACTTTTGAGGTTATACCTGGTACGACACTTTCCAATATAATCTTTTCAGCGGGTTCGGAATCATTCTTGTTGTCACGTTTTCTTGACCGGACGCTCACACTCTTTCTGCTCGAATATCTTTCTTTCGGTGTGATGTCCTGAGAAGATATTAGATCTTCTATATCGTCAATAATTTCATCACAAACACCTGGCATTTTTGAGTTTTGTTTTGACAGTTATTTGACATTGACTTCTAGTTCGTGCCTCCCTGTTGTCATTTTTGTACTTGCGTTTAGTTAAAAAGTTATGCGTGAAAATGATCTTGCGTAAAAAATAAAGGAATCTATATATATAAAAGAAAGTTGTGTTAGTTACACTATTTTACAAAATCTATGAGAAACTTATTTATAAGCGACTCAGGGATTATGCCGAGACAAAGGGCCTTATCCCCAACGAGCAGTTTGGTTTTCAAACCCAACACTCGTGTGTCCACCAGGTACACCGTATCGTTAAGCACATCAATGCTGGTTTTCAGCGTGGTATGTTCACGGGCGCTGTATTCTTCGACATAGCGAAAGCGATCGACAAAGTCTGGCACAACGGCTTATTATATAAGCTGTACCAACTCGAAGTGCCAGACCGTCTCGTGCTCATCTTACGACTTACGAGACTTTCTTGCGAACCGTACCTTTCGCTACCGCATCGAAGGGGCACTTTTCTCCCCTCACTCGATCCGTACAGGAGTCCCTCAAGGCTTTGTACTAGCCCCCCTCATTTTCACGCTGTTCACTAGCGATATCCCCAGAAGCAAGAAGGGACGGTTAGCTCTGTTCGCAGACGACACTGCCATCTTCTTCTCGGGATTTAGTGACAAAGCGCTGGTTCACTACCTCCAAACCACAGTCGACGAGCTCGGCGAATGGTTTAGGAAGTGGCGAATCGAAGTAAATCCCGACAAAAGTCAGGCGGTCTTTTACACCCGACCGCGACGAAATCACTCCCCTCCCTGACCCATCTCTATGTTTGGCAAGCGGATCCCTTGGGAGAAGTGAGCCAAATATCTAGGTGTCATCCTCGACGAACACTTCACCTTTTCTGAGCACATAAAGCAGGCCCGCTCGCGGCCCGCTTTCGCTCTCGGTAGGCTCCATTGCATCCTGTACAAGCGGAGTAAAATGTCTCTTCAGTGCAAGAAGCGTATTTACACCGCTTGTATCAGGCGCATCATGACATATGCAAGCGTAGTCTTTGCACATGCTAAACCCCGTTTCATCCATAGGATGCAGACCCTCCACAACCGTTTTCTCCGTCAAGCCACAGGCACCCCTTGGTTTGTTCGGAACATCAACCTCCAATTAGATATGAAACTCCCGACTATCCATCAGTTCATGAAACGCGCTTCGAAGCGTTTCTTCGATAGGGCCGCATCCCACCGCAACCCACTGGTTGCCGCGGCAGCCACTTACACCCCCTCCCGTATCAGTAAAGTCCGCCGTCCGCGGCACGTTCTATCCGATCCTGACGATCCCACTACTCTCCTCCAGGAGAGTCGAAAAGAGACCAGTACAGTGAGCAAACCACACAGACACAAACCGTACCGACCTCGCTGCCGAGGTCCGTCGTCGCGACCCCGACTTAATAGTCCCTCCCGACCCTTGCAATAGCCAGCCCGGGATACTGCGCCTTTAGCTTTAAATTAGTCCCTAAATCATTTAACCCAGATCCAGCCAGTCCCTTGCTGGCCCCCCACCAGAGAACCTAAGCCGAGGTTCGTACCCCCCTAGTTTTTAAGTATAATAAGCCCCGGCTGTAGGCCTAAAAAGGTAACTTTTTAGAAATCGCCGGGCTACCATCCGTTTAAATAGTAAAAATCTTTTCAGGTTAACTACGAGATGTCTTAAAAAAATATAGCTTAGAACCAGGAGACGGACATAGGATACTTTTTTTATCCCGTTCGACTATTGAATAAGCTCCGAAACTACCGGTCCGAATTAAAAAATCTTTTTGGGTTCGGTAGCCTATTTATTGAAGAAGGCTAAAGGTTATATAACATCACGCTACGATCAAAAGGAGCGGAGCAGCAACGAAAAATGGACGAAAACTGGCAGGCAATTCGATGCGACGGGAAGGGTTACGGGAGCAAAATTTTACGCGGACGAAGTCGCGGGCAGAAGCTAGTAGAAGATAGTAATTTGCGGTATTCAGACCCTCTCCTATAATAGATTAACTTTCAATCTGTGGCTAAACAATAACAGCCGCACGGGTCGAGTGATCAGGTTCAGCAACGCTTGCCGCGGTTGATCCATGGATGGGTGACCATCTATAAATACCAAGAGACCGCTCCATGCCTAGGAAACCCGCTGTCATTCGGGGATCTTTGACAGTTGTTACAGGTTGTCTGAAGCTCGAATTATACCTAGGGTATCGGTAGACCCAGTAAGTGGGTTTTGGAGGTCAGTTAAGCAGTCGCTCCAAGTAAAATACTAGTATTCAGCTATATCCGGTTTGACTGAAAGCCGTCCCCAATATATGTACCTACCTAGTTGGAAAAAGGCTAGGTAGCAGCGGCGTGGCGTAAATTTTTCTAAAAGAGAAGCCGAAGCGAAGTCGGCCTTAACTTACTGACTCATCAATAAAGAATACTTACTATCGTTCTAAAATTAATATAGGAATGTAATAAATTAAATACAATCAAATTGAACAGATGAAAACGAATAAAATATGCAATATTCCTCTATCTCGTTCTCGCTGACGCATTTTTCTATACCTGTCTCTGTCATAACCCGTTGTACAGCGGCTTGCTCTCGTACATGTATCAAGCGGTGCCACGTGACCTAAAGTGACATCATTACGGGATCGCTGTTGTATGAATTTTTAGTTCCCGATTATGACGTTTTGGCGCCGGGTTAATTTAGAACATTTCTCTTTTGTTGTAATACAAAGGTATTAATAACCTTTTTTGTTGTTTGAATGTTATGGTGAATTAAATACCCGTAGTGTATTTAATTAACTATATTTATTGACAATAGTAGCCACTATTTACATACTATTGTATTTTTAATAGTGATAGAGTTACCAATGCGAATCCCCGAAGGCAAGCCGGTAGGAATCGTGTTATATGGTGCCTTCGCCACTGCTAGGTAGATATAGAATTAAGTACTGAATTCTCTTACCGACTACGTCAGGTGGTCTTGTTTCTACGCTTGCTCGGTCTTTGAAGAGATTAGCTGAATTTTATAAGGATTTAATCATGGACCTAAAAAAAAGGACGAAGAAGAGAAAGACGGTGTCCGCTTTTTAGGTCCATGGATTTAATAGAGTTTAGTCAACGCTTGGGTGTTTTTGTAATAAACACTTTAAACTAGTATAAATCTATTTAATTCAACTTGACTTACTGTGATGAATAATTGTTGAAAAAAAACGAAAGTTTTAAAAAGGTTAACAATCAATCATAACTTTATCTACAAAATAAAAACACTCTGTATACGAATCATCTCGATCTTGCAAGACTACAACTTATTGCTTTACAGGCCCCAAAGGCGCCAACATTGCAATTTCATCGCAGAAACAATTGAAAGAATAATTGCTGTTGGCCAATATCGAAATCTTTGATTCTAGCCAGAAAAACGAACAATAGTAGATTATTTACTATTGAAGGCGATAAAGCAGTGTTTTTATGTCACGCTCGGAAGCTCGCCCAAGACGAAGATACCACATACGTCGTCAAACAAGTCATTGGTATAACATACCAACTCACTTAACTAGTAACTTTATTATCTCTTAATGATCATGTTAATTAAGTTTGCCAAAACTTAACTGCAGTGTGGGAACACCAAAGTAATAAAGACGTGGTTAAAACAATAATACGTCATTAATCATGGCTTTTAATTGATGTTTATTTGTTATTAAAGTTGAATAACTAACCAAAAATAGTCGTCGTGGTACTTATTACGATCTTATAGAAATCTCATTTCAATGAAACCCCAATAAAAATCTACACTTCCGATTAATAATAGCACATTATTATGGCCATGTTAACATTAAATAGTGTCGTTATGAGCGATAATAGTTCGTATTGCAAACCGATACGGGTTAAAATCTGTTGTAATAAATGCGAATTAAGCATTACAATAGTGACAATGGGTCGTAGACGCAGCAGCTGTCGTCGAAATGGTGGCGAACACAGGGTACACAGGTACCCTGTGTGTTTTGGCGCCATTTGTCTATAGTAGCTCAATTTTTTTAATTTAAGTATATATCTAACTATACAGCACAAATTTGGACATTAATTACAGAAAACTACCAGCAATAAAACTTGATTTTCTATACTTTTACACTTTAATTTTACCCTTTCACTAATTACTTCTTAATCTTCGTGTAACCATAAATCAACGGTGATTTCCTCTTGCGCAGTCATTTATTTTTACATGCATATACAACTGGCCACTACATAAAGATAATCTCGTTAACTTTGCATTTTATCGCCGTTTTAATTTGCTGATTAGATCATAGTTACGGTGTATGAATATGAATGTATCGCAAACAAAAAAGCTTGAAACCGTTACTGGAGAGAATATTTTATCTAATAATTTACAATCTCTGGCTAACTTTAGTGGTAGTTTTAGAGAATAATTTGCATTTATTTAATTGTTAAGACCCCTTTCGAAGATTGGTGCATTGGAGCGATGAAAAAGTTCACCTTTCTCCGCTCGTGCATCGCGCGTGGTAGCCCGCGCCCGGCGGCAGAAGCGCGCGCGCGTCGTTCGTGGCTAGTAGCCTGTGTGACAGCTGTTTGTGCGTTGTGTACAAAAATACTGTGAACTTTTATCGTGTTTAGTTAGTGGACTTTTGTGGAACATCGAGTTTTTTAATATCAAATTGGTGAGTTTATAATACTGTGTGATTCAATTTTTTCTGTGTGAGTAAACGCTTATTGATTTATGGAATAATAGTTATGTTCGTAACTTGTCAATCAAATTCAAATATACACTCAAAAATTTATAAAATTAATATTTGTAGAGTCCGTTAAGTGCGGAATTACCTAATATTTAATTAAGATTTATTTATTCAGTACCTAAATAGGTAAATGGTATTTGTATTTCCCGAATACACAAATATAAACAGTATTTAAGGAGTCGTATTTGAAATTATGATCCCAAACAGAAGATTGAAACCGGTCCAATCAAGCCTTAAGTAGGTACCTATTATAGAAATTATTTTTTAACAAAAGTTGTAATAAATAAAATATAATAATGTGCTATACATTATTATTTTGTATTTTACTGGGAAAAGGTTTCCTTTGGTCAAACACTAGATATAAACAAAACACGAATTTATTACGACAGGAGCGGGTAGTTTTAAAACATACCTACCTTATTGGAGCGCTTTTTAAATTGCCAGCCAGAAATATTAGTAAATAAAGTAAGTGTGAACAAAAGTGGCATTCGCGTCAAATTGCAGGCTGTTTCTTATTTCTCACGCTATAAAAAGAAAAAAATGTAGAGATTATCCAAGAAAACTAAAAGAAATATAATAGCACCGGCTTTCGCCAGCGTGGATGTTGTATATTATCATCCCACGCGACAGTATTTAATATCCATAAAGAAATGCTTGGTTTCCTACAAAACTTCCATCCCCTTTAGGATTATTTTCGAAACAAAAAGTATCGATATTCTGCACCCTAATTGCGAAACGCACAATTTATCAGAATCTGAATGGGATTGAAGATTATTTCTAAACCATTGCGTCATTTGTTCGAATAAATTGTGGCTCAGCAACGTAAATAACGCAATGAATGTTGTTTAACTATGAATATTAAACCAATTTCTACCGATAAAAAGTTCCGCAATTACCCCTCTGGTCCGTTCACCCAAAAAAAAATTTCCAGACTCGAACTCTGTCTGTATGAGTTGCTTTCGATTTTATAATATTAGTATGGATAGTAGGTAAATAGGTACTATTATGTGTGTAAAACAGGGTGCAATGCCCTTTAATGTTTAACGCCACAGATTACCTAAAATTATCATGTAGGCCACAGTCCTAATTCGACAGACTTGTGCCCTTTAGCTCGTGCGTAATCGCATCGCCCAAAGCGGATAATTAAAAACAATGTTTAAAGCATCTGCCGGCAAAAAATTGAAAGTCAATAAAACTGCAATAAATGACAAAGGTTTTTATTTTAGAAATAGTTTGGGAACGATCACGTATTTTGGCCTAAGGGTAGGGCTATCACGCATTCTCTTTTCTAAGTATTTCTTATTTGTTTTATTAATCATTGCATTGAACCACTTGAAGATTGTGTGAGTAATTCTAAGGTGGGTTCAATTTAAAGCATGTTTCTGATAAGGCCCACTCAAACCAACAATATTACCTATGAAGTTTGGCTTATCTGTTCAAAAGCTGTCAAACATTTACCAACATGTTTAAATACAAGTCGATCAAAACTATTTTTTGAGGTGGGTATACTTTTATAAGTAATTTTTTAGCAATGGTAAGCCATAACATGTTTCTTAACAAAATATTTGAGCAAACCAAACACGTCCACTGAACAAGTTTTGTCTGATTTTTGACGCAGCTGCCCCTGCTCAAACGACCGCAATACGCCATTGTGAATTGTTGCTAATCCTACTTCCTGTAGGTCCAGTCTTTCAGGATTCAGCCAAAGATAGAGACTCGATAACAAAGCGTTTATTTGAATTAAACCAGTTACGCGTGAAATACTGTGACATGTTTGAATTTATTATCAAGGTGTCAAGAAAATAAACTAGTGCCCTATTCCAAGCGTAGTAGTTTTTCTGTGGAGTAGAACGGGCAAGAAACTCCACGGCCACAAAGCGAACTAAAAAACTGGCCTGAGTGCCTAACCTAACATTACACATGCCTAACACTAGGCACTCGGCTAAACAAACTATTTATTCTATTTCCAACTATGCGAACAGCACTAAGTCTCGATCATTTAAATTAATGTTTTATTTACGTCTACATTTTTACAGAGTAAAACTGTAAAGTTATAGTGTTGTTTGAAGGTCGTTACGGGCTCCTGGATTCGGTAAAGATGCGCATGCGACCCTACGGGTGGTTGTGGACGTGTGGCGCGTTTGTGATTAGGGTTATCAACCGTACTCTACACTCTCTATGTATGATGAAATGAAATGAAATGAATTGCACCGATCCCAGCGTGGTTTGACCAGACTCGATTAATCGAATGAACCTCGAGATTTGCACTAGCCCCTGAAGCGTCATGATTCATGGTGCTACATAGGCCATTGCATATCAAGAAGTAGACCGGGGGGCGCTGTAATGGTAGGGAAGACGTGCCCATTGGATAGGAAAGGATTACGAGCCTACCGACTATGCAGCCTTAAGTAAGCATTGGACTAGTGGAGAGAAGGGTGATATTTGTCTATAGGAGGGCATCTTTTCACGTCGTCGCCGGCATGTTGATCCAGGTCGAGCTTCACTGATGCATCTTTTGGTGGAGTTAACCGTTTGCTTGGCTCTTTTCTATGTCGAGGCTTCGCTATGTTCCGTGTTATTGTTTTCTTGGTCGTTTTCTGAGTTCTCGCTGATATCAGTTTCTGGTTTTTTTGTAGATATCCGCCGCCGATATCTAGCCGCTTTCTTGATCTTATTTCTGTCTCCAGCCGTGTCCCTCCAAAACTGGATATCCTTGTCGAAGTATTTCATGTCCTGTTTTAGGTTGTCATTCCATTAGTAAATAGGTCGTCCGACCTTCTTAGATTTGGGCCTGTACTGCATTGCTGCATGAAACAGGTGTGGTTAAGAGCGTCTGAAAATGTGTCGCGCATCCTGTGGTTCTTGATACGTTTTGTTATGGTTTTCCCGTCTAAGATTTGATGCATTTTCTCTGTCTCGGTTTGTTGATCGAGTCTCTCATGATAACTCGTTCGTATCTTCTCGGTCTCGGTTTAAGTCAAATATCATACAAGGTACGATAATATCTCCAGCTTGTCCGTCCTAAACTTGATTCCCATGTCGAAGTACTCGTATTTCATGTCTTGTTTTAGGTTGTCATTCCATTTGTAAGTAGGTCGCTCGACCTTCTTAGATTTGGCCTTGTACTGCATTGCTGCATGCATGCGTGGTGTGGTTCACCGTGTGCTAGGTAGCACATCCTGTGGTTCTTGACGCGTTTTGTTACGGTTTTACCGATTTAAATTTGATGCATTTTCTTATGTCCGCAGTTTCCTAGTTTCCTTTTTTCCTAGCTTGGTCAATCAAATCATGACTCAACTCGTTCATTTCTTCTGAGCCGCAATAATGTGGTACTGGATTCGTTTTAGTTCTTCCAGGTCATCTGTAATGAGGATAAGGCCGTCCGCAAATGATAATACCATCGGGAGTGAAGATGATTTCCTTTGTTTCTTTAGTCGTCGGTCGAAGCGGGCCGAAGGCCCTTGGACCTTTTTTTTTTCTCTCATTTGGATATCGGTACCCTGCTTTTTTTCGGTTTTGTTTGTTTGTTTTTTTTTCCTGTGGATTGTGTTGAGCGTTTGCATGTGTTTTGCGGGGTGATTATTTTTTTCCCTAGTTCGGTGAAGCATATTTATCACGTGTCTGCCTGTTTCTTGTTCTGATATTTAACCTTTTGGAGTGTTATCTGGCTTTCTTTTACGTGATTATACATATTGGAGTTATTTGGTTGCTTGCTTTGTAGAAATTTGGCCTTCTGTAGGTTAAAAAGGGCTAATCGGTGGTCCCTTGAGTAAATCGTCTGAAGAGTCAGAGGTACCTCCGTTAGAATGTTCCAGGGTACTTCGATGTTTTCATTCGTTGAGGTGATTACTACATTTGCTAGTTTTTTGTTATACAGTCTTGGTATTTTGGTTTGGTAGAATTTATATTCAGCGCGGCACAGTTGCATTGTTTGACATACTTGGTCTCAACCGTTGTTACATTCGTACCATGTCATTGTTTTTGTGTTTGTTTTTTTTCCCCTTTTTGTTAACAGTTCTATGTTATTTGATCTTTGCAGTCCCCAAATTATTTTATTGTATTCTATTTGAAGTGTTTCCCTGTTAGCAATATTCATTAATAGTTCGCCGTTGTAGTTGGAATCTTCATGCTGAAGCATGTGTTGCATCGAACCTTTGCGTTGGGTACTTCGACCTCGACCAATATGGGCGTTGAAGTGTCGTATTTGCAGCGCACCTGTCCTTGTATTTCGTCTAATCAAGTTTAACGTTTGTGAAGAATCTGATTGCTTTCTAAGTACAGCTGTACGGTTGTGTGTGGTTGTATGATGCGTTGGTTGAACTTTGCGTTTTGTTTATCCAGTTGTTCTTGTATTGTTACTTTGATCAGGGTGCCCATTCTCGAACACAACTCCAATAGATCGACACTGGTCAAACGTCAGTTGATTGAGTCAAACGTCAGGGATTGGCTAGACTCAATGAGTCCAGCCAATCACTGACGTTCGACTGACAATTCCAATGTCGATCCATTGGAATTATATTCGAGAGTAAGCACCCAGGACCCAGCTATCATAGTGCTTCGTGTAGAGGATGCGTATATGTATTGGTGGATTCTCTCGATCGCCGATCGGTTTTTTTCTGCGTTCTGTTTATGTGTACATTCACATTTACGAGTTACAATTCGGACGCGGTGATGATGGTATATTCGATATACCAGAATGTTTAATTAATTGCACGGTTATGTATTTTGTTATCCTTTGTTCCTGGAAAAGAAGGCTGTTGGGGAGAAATTCCTACATATTATTTAGTGCTAGGCGAATTCTATCATCCTGTCACTGTTCCAAAACATATGTAGCGAGATCTTGACGGATATTCTTGTGATCAAATGTTATTTGGTGAGATATCTAGACAAACAGTTCCCGTGTAACAGTTCCCGTGTTTTGTGATGGGCACGATTATAAACATTGTTATTGCTTTTGTTTAGTCAAACACATTTGTGTCAGTAAGGGGCTGAAACTGTCTAATTTGTGAGCTTGACCTTTTTTTTATTTTGTATCATTATCTGTAGAGCAAAAACGTCTGGTGCAAACTTAAGAGTTCGGGGTATTTTTTTTTATTATCTCTTCAGTCCACATGTATATTTATATTCCGGTGACCGTGGCCTTTTGCAAAACAATTTGAGGAATTAGTTACCATGGTACACACGTCGAGAAATCAAGCCATTCATGTCCAGTATAAACTGACTTCTCTTTGCACGGAAAGCCTATACAATGCGAGGTCTGTTAAAACTGGAAATCCATAGCTTGATATGTAGCTGTGTGTACAATTATAAGATCTTTAGGTAAGGCATCTTTAACGATATCACATTTAGTGTTAGAATAATAGCGTGAATTTGTTTGTGTGACGACACTGGTCCGCAACGGCTGCTTGAGATGACGTTGCGCGCGCGCGCGGCATATCTAGGCTCGTCTACGCAGTTTAGCTAACGTATCCCTGTAATATTAAGAACGGTCTCACCGGGTCTAGCGCCATGGGGTACTCGTCCTCCGGCAGTCAGTCTTCACTACAGCCTGAACTTATGACACTTTTGCACAGAGAGATACACACAAAAAACGCGTTTTGATTTCGAAGTCGGCCGAGCCAACATGTGTTGCGCGCGCGCACAGACGACCGCTTGCGACGAGGGTTCAAATTGAACTCCCCGTACTCTACACTCTCTATGTATAGTAAATACTCTTTTTAAGCTTACGTTCTTTATAATCACCGAAATCGTAAGAGTACAATAAAATACTGTTTTAATAAAAACCGTAAATTAACTCTTTCTCTTTACTGCGTCGTTTGTCTTGTGGTTGTAAGCGCTACTACTGAGTATGAGGTTCTGAGATCAAATCCCAGGTCGGAATTATGGGTTTTTCTACCTGGAAAGTTTCAGTAGTAGCCCGGAGCCTATATTTGTGCCAGGTTGATGGCAATAGGCTCACCCTCTGTTACAGGGGATTTAATCATAACTAGCGAAACGTGGGTGTACTACATATCTAAATATAGACCCACAGAAATATAAAAACCCTTCGGGAAAATAAAGCGTGATGTTATATTATGTTAAGTAATACTTACTGTTATAAAGTCTTTACACTTTGTTTACCCTCTCTGAAATACTTTATTTTACTTCTAAATAAAGTTGGCAACCCTACTTGTGAGCACACGCGTGCCGTGTCCACCTGTCGCTCGGGGTGGCACAGCACTATGATATTGACGTAAAAAACGTTTTAGTACCTACCAATATTTAAACTAAAAAAACAAAATAACCTTTTTTAGTCGGTAGGAAAGGTCGGCCAAGAAAAACGAGGTATTTAAAAAATATATATTTATTTGACTCATAAACAGTGATCCGATGCCAATATACTTCAAACGTATTAGTAACCAAAGATTAAAATGCATGTCACATTAAGTAATATTGTTATTATAAAATAAATTTACAATAAATTCATAAATTAAACCGCAATCATCTAATAATTCATTAAAATTACTAAATCTTTAAAGTATACATTTACCTAGGTAAATCATAACATTTTGTATAGTATTAGAAATTATTCCATATTCCTCTTAGTTTGATGACGTGCAAACGAATTTCAAGCTTAGAGTTTCAAACCACATTATACCTGATTGCGTCAGAAGGAGGGTTATATTATATAGCTGATTATACATATATGGTTACTCCATTAATCGTAATAGATAGTAAATTGATGTTCAAAAACAGATGACGCTCTTAACATTATATTAGTCGACATACAGGCGGACGTAATAAAATCGCAGCGGAATTTTCGCGCACTAAATCTTCAACGTTGTTGCTGGACGTTGTGTCGTGTGGTGCCGGACGAGTTCCGTGTGGTGCCGGACGAGTTCCGTGTGGTGCCGGACGAGTTCCGTGTGGTGCCGGACGAGTTCCGTGTGGGTCGGACGAGTTCCGTGTGGGGCCGGACGCGTTCTGTGTGGTGCCGGACGTAAATAATAGGGCTATCCCATGCCCGTGGGTGTCATAAGAGGTGACAAAGGGACTAACTAGAGAATGGGCAGCAGCGTTCTCTATGTATTTTACCACCATACTGCAATCGCCAACCCGCCTGCCAAGCGTGGCGATTATAGCAAACCCTCCCAAATTGGGGGAGGCCTATGTCCAGTAGTGGTCGTCTTTTGGCTGAAATGATGAGATCTTCAACGGACTGATTAGCGCCGAGAGTTGAAAATTGAACAGTGTGTTTTTTTTGACGCGCTGAGACTAACTCTCGCTGCACTTTGTTGGATTCTCACCTTTGTTGTTCAACACCGAGAGTTAAATATCCCATGTGCGAAATTATCCCGCCGCGGTATTATTCCGTGGTGAATGACGAAGTGCCTCGTGAACCAAGTAAATTAAAGTCAGGAGGTTATTACCGCCACCATATAGATTTAATATTCCTCATCGATTTTAAGTTGGTACCTATTTATTTTCCTCTACAGGTAAATTGTTAACCACATTGGTTTTGAAAAATCCTATGATTTAATAAATCAATGCAATGCTTACTGTAAGTGTCAACGTAAGTATTTTTAATGAGCAGTGAGCTTTAAATGTACCTATAAACAAAAATCCCAATGACACTGCACGTCCCAGGAATCGTACCTTAAGACTCACGCTCGGCAGTCGCGTTTGCGATCACTAGGCCCTCGAGACAGTTAAATGCATAGTGCATACCATAGGGGCCGTCCATTAATCATGATGTTTTTTTGGCATTTTTGAACCCCCACTCCCCCTTGGTGATACATGGTGAGGTTTAAGACTACCCCTAACCCCCCCCCCCACCCCCGCCATATCACGTGTATTTTTTAGTACCTACAAGGAATCTTTTTTTTTTAATATTTATAAAATACAGATATAACCGTATAAGTATCATCGAATTTATTAAAAAAATATACACGTGATATATTACTGCACCCCCCCTCCCCCTTTGTGATATTTCGTGATTTTTTATGGACCCCTCGCCCCCCTTTCGAGCCTCACGTGATTAATGGACAGCCCCATACCACTCCACGAATTTTATAAAAGTTAACATTTCTTGAAGCCTTTTCCCAACTATATTAGGATAGGCTTCCGGTCTAACCCGATGCAGCTGACTTACAGTATTTTAAATAAAGGGATTGCCTACCACAACCCAGTTACTGATTACTGGGTAATACGGTACGGTATTTAGTAAGGAAAGTCTGGTTGCCTGACTTTTGGGCTTCTAACAACCCGCAACGACTGTCAAAAATCCACGAACGACAACCGGGACCAGCGACCATTTTTTTTTTTTTCTGGATGGGAAATCATCAAATTACTTCTCCCGCTCTGGGCGGAGCGGGAGGGGCGTGTCAGACTTTTACTGACTAAAACCCACCCGTGTTCCATCAGTTGCCCTTGTGCCGGGGTCACGGTATCTCGCTTGAACAATCTCGCGACCCCGGCAGGCATCGGTCCTCCTAGTAGACCCCTTCACTGCTGCTGACATCTCTTTGAGGCGCGCGTGCAACACTACGCGCCGTTGACCCGAGCCTGGTCCTTACCGGGCGGCGAGCTACCCATTGCTCGCCACCCGCAAGCTCGCGCCTACGGTGGCCGGGAGTCCGCTATCGACTCCCGACGCCCGGGGCGTCTCCTCCTGCGGCGGCTAGGGACGTGAGGGCGCAGAGACAGCCACTCCCTCACGCGCCCCGCCTCCTCCTTCGCGAGCATTACTGCTTCGCAGAAGGAGCTGACGGCTTCCCATGCCCATGCTCGCAACAGGGCCGGACGCGAGAGGTCGCCGCCGCCGATCGCCTCCACGAGGACACGGCGGTGCTCCGCCCAGGCAGGGCACACCTCCACCGTATGCTCCACCGTGTCCTCCAGACGATCCTCGTCACCGACACATTAAAATATACACAATAAATATACATCTGTAGCTGTAGTTATGAGAATGCCGTGCTGCGCTTGGCCAGCAGTGAAAGTATATTAATTTATAATTTGATATTTAATTTTAATTTACAAATTATGTTTTTTTTTTTTATATGTAGGTACTTAATACAAATAATTCGAAAATTGAAAAAAAAAATAAACCACGTATATTTTTAAGTTTTTACTTGACTGTGCAGTCCCATGACTGCCTGTGTGTTTGAAGTGAAAAGTCACTTTTGTCTGCAGTCCTGTCTATGTTTTTTCTGATAGAGAAAGTACCCAGTGAATAATAAAATCATTATCTGTACCACCTACACTGATATCTAATCTGTAATGTACAAAGTGAATCAAAATAACGTATTAATTATGTTTAATATCGAGCTGTGTGCCAAAGGACGCACGCGCGGTTTTTTATCTGCAGTCTCTACATTAAACTACGTGATAAAAATATGAAATGTTCTAGAAGTTAGTTTGAATTTCTTTTTTACTTTGGAAAAAAATATATAATTTTTTTATTTATATTATATATAATATAATATAAGTATTTATTCACATCAACAAGACAGCTATTTAACATTACATACATAAGGCTTACCTAAATGTAAAAAGCACACTGAATGTTGTCGTAACTAGCACCCTTGCTAAGTTATGAAGATAACTTGTATTAAGGGTACAAGTCCCAACCCTTGGTTCACATATTCTAAGGCATTGCAAAGAACAAAAAAAAACATTTAAAGGTCTATACAATAAAAAAATTACATGGGTATTTCTTAAACACATTAATAATAAAAAATAAAACAACGAGAAGTAAGCAAAAGCCAAAAGGATATTGAATTTGATGTGGTGGTGAGTGTGAGTGATGTGATTGTTTTGTGTATGTGAGAGATGGTTGCAAGCTCTATAATAGGCTAGTAATTTTTTTCTCCAGAAAGTAGAATCCGCTCTGTGTCTGTGAAGTTTTGTTCCAATAAATAGCTTGTTACAGTTTTTTTTAAAGTGTTACTCGGAAATGAATAGAATTTTAATTTTTTATTGAGTCTGTTATATAAATGGGGGCCTTGGAAACAAAAGAATCTCTTCGTGAATGCGAACTAACATCTATGTGGTTGACAGACCGTGTCTCTACGTCTTTTGGTGATATTGGCATAAGGAGTATTAAGATGCTGTAGGACGACGGTATGAAGGATGAAAAGTTGTCTCACAGTGAGAACTCCACAGCCTTTATAAAGCTCAGCTGTTGGGAAGAGAAGGGGACGGAAGGTGCTTACCTTTAAAACGGCTCTCTGGGCTCTCTCCAACTTTAGAAAAAAGGTTTTAGGCGCCCCACCCCACGTGGTGATACAATATGTTAAAAGAGATTGGCATAGAGCAAAGTAAACTCTTTTAACAACCTTAGCCTCAGCGACATGGCGGAGGGTTTTAAAAACAAATATCAGCTTCCTGATTCTTGAGGTCAGGAGGTCTATATAAGAAGAGAAGGTCAGACCGTTGTCGAGTGTTACCCTGAGGTATTTTATAGAGCGCGCTCGTTGAAGCGCAGGACAAGTACAAGTGACGTCAGATGATTGGCAAGAGTGTGCAACGAGGATAAAAGTATCAGGGGGTTGTGTGGATTGCTGTAAGGTGTAGGTTAAGATTTTTGTTTTATCCGGGTTTAAGGTAAGGAGATGTTTGTTAAGCCAATCAACTCCAATGTTCATTCCTGATTGTGCCGCCTCAAAAGTTTCGTGCCAGGTATCACCAGAAAAGGTAAGGACAGTGTCATCAGCAAATACAGTTATTTTCCCATTTGCCAGAACTAGGTTGTACAGCTGATTGATATAAACCAAGAAGAGGGAGGGGCCAACCACACTTCCCTGGGGCACACCGAATGTGACAGGGAGGTCACTGCTCAGATAATTAAATACTTTAACACACTGAGTCCTATTTTCCAGGTAGTCTTTAAAAATATCAAAAGCAACACCCCGTACGCCCAGCTCCTCGAGCTTTGAAAAGAGGATGGGAATAAAAACTGTGTCAAAGGCCTTTTTGAGATCTAGGAAAATGGACAGAACTTTTTTTTGGAGTCAATTTTATTTATTACGTGAGAGGAAAGCTCCAAAACAGCACTACTAGTAGAAGTCTTATGCCTAAAACCAAACTGATTTGGAAACAGTAACCCTTTGCCCTCAAGGTAATTAACAAGTCGATTATTGATAATGCGTTCTAGAATTTTTGAAATGGATGGCAATACTGCTATGGGCCGATAATTATCGACACAGTTCCTACTCCCACTCTTGTGTATTGGGTGTATTATAGATTTTTTAATTGACCGAGGGAAAGTACCCGTACGTAAACAGAGGTTAAATTATGTACGTAAGAGGTGGGACAAGAAGCTGTTTGTAACGCTTCAGAAAGTTGGACGGTATGTTGTCCCAACCAACGGCTGAGTTTGATTTTAGGGAGGTAATAAGTGTGTTAACCTCCCTTTCGTCGGTATCCAACATGACAAAAGAATCAAGCACTGAGTTCGCAGATTTTTGGAGCACTTGTCTGTCAGGGTGGTGTTGAAATTTTGCAGCAAGGTTAGCGCCGATGTTGGCAAAGAAATGGTTGATTTGATTCACGGACTCTTGAGGGGAAGATGCAGTTGTAAGCAAATCAGCGGTAAAAGTTTTTTGCTTTGCAGTATTGGTGACTCTTTTTATGACCTGCCAGATCTTTTTATTGTCACCTGCAACTTCCCTAATTTCGGCACTCTCATACTCTCGTTTGAGCTTTTTCAGGACTTTAGTACAAGGGTTTCTGTATCTTTTGTACGTTATTTGGAGCACAATGTTATTTGGAGTCAACTTGGGTTTTTTGTGCATTTCATCACGATTATGCATACAACGGAGCATTCCTAAGGTCATTCAGGGCTTGAGCAAGCGATTCTGATTGGAGACTCCAATGATGGATGAGTGGGAGTTTATGACAGTAGAAAGCGTATTGAGTAATAAGTTGGTGGCTTCGTTTGAGTCAGTGCATTCATAAATGGGTTGAAAATCCAAGCAACCTATGCTTTTGTCAAGAGCGAGATAGTTAATTTTGGAGATTGTGCTTCCTTGCGCTTTATAAGGTTTTTTTAACTGAAGGCAGAGCAACACGCAATTGTGATCCGTAACTGAGGAGTCCATAACTATTGTGGTGGCTGACATGTTGGTCTTTAGCATGACATGGTCCAGGCAGGCAGTTTCACGAGTAGGGAAGGAATGTGCCGGAAGTAGGCCATGAAAAGTCATGAGATTGAGGTAGTCAGCAATGTGGTTGGGGCAGGGTGTAGTACTAATGTCAAGGTTTATATCACCTACAACAACTATATTTGGATATGACGAGAGGGTCACTAAGAGTGAGTTGAGGGAATTCATAAAGTTGCGTGGGTCGCTAAAAGAGGGGGACCTATAGATGCATATAAATGCCTTTTCAGAGCCAACCTTAAGACTGCGCCGTCCAAACGACGCGCGCGGCAAATAGGTATTTACTACAGCGCGCTAGTCGTGTGCGTCATTACGCACACATTGACAAGTTTGCTCGAGGCCCGCATGCAGTTGCACGACAAAAGGTGGTATCCTAGGATTTTTAAAATTTGATTCGTTGTGTTGAGTGACTTGCAAATTCGCATATTGATTATTTCGAGGGTTTTATGTAGCTGTCCACATAAATCCAGAAAATAAATTTAATAATCTGTATTATATAAAACATTACGTATGTAGTTTATAGAACGGATAATGTAGATGTAAATACAGTACAATATAGGAAAATACCCACATTATCCGTTTGTTACTACTTATCCAATAGCTATGAATTTTTTTTGGCATTATGAATTTTACTTGCACGGCCGGGAATTTTACTCGGTAAGTGGATAGGCAGGGTGGATGGGTAGGTGGTAGGTATTGTAATAATAAAACCAGACTGTGATAAAAAATCTATAATTACGAAATGTAACCTTGCTTACTTTACAAAGACATACGATAACCATAGGGAAATATGGTATATATAATATATATTATACAGTTTAACGAAAGTGTGGCCATATTATAAAAATTGCTTCTGCCCATGAAAATGAACAACGTTTTCCAGGGACGTTAAATTAAATTTAATGCACAAAGTTGCCATTAGCTGACCAAAATTTGAGGGAGGATACAATAACAAAAAATTAAAAAAACGGGAAATTTATATCATTCATTTAAAAACATGATTGATATTTTCAACCATAAGGACAATTACTAGACGTATATTTGTAGTTTGGACTATACAGACTGAATACATGTATTATGTACCAAAATTACTAAATTTAACTTAGGAATTTTGGTGCATCGTGGATCGTGCATCTTTCGCGTTTCGTTGTTTCTTATAGCGAAATTGAAAGGACCGGGTATTTTATTGCGCTATAAAGAGGTTTCGTAAAACGAAAAAAAAAACAATATAATTTTAAGATACAATAATTAAACACGTGCTAAGTAATTACAACAAAGAAATGAACATATTTCTAAGAATTCAATGGTAAGTACGAAATATTTACGACCTTGTCAGTATTTGGCTTGAAGGTCAGTGAAATTAATGTTTATTGGGGGCTAAATAAAGATGTATTGTTTCGCTATTGAGAGTCGTTGGTACACTATAAATAGTGTTTAATACAAGGGTAACAATGTAAACCAAACAAACCTTAGTAATTTCTATGTTTTAAAGAGTTTTTCGTTGGATAGAAGTTTGCTATAGAGTGGTTATAAAATAAATTCTCAGTTTCGCGAAAAAAATTAGTTCACCACCGTGGATTCGAAAATTGATGTCAGAATAGCAATTGGCACCCCCAAAAACCTACTACACGATATCCATATCGAATCTTTGAAAAAAGTTGAATTCGCTATCTTTGATTTTAAAATGAATGCCAGATTTGAAATCGCCACCCCCCAAAACTCATTACAAGACACCCATATCGAACGTTTGAGAAAAAGTTGCATCTGCCATTTTGGATTTTAAATTGAATGCCAGATTTGCAAACGCCACCCCCAAAAGCCACGACATCCATATCGCATGTTAGAGAAAAAAAATAAAAGGAACTAATATCACAAAATATAAATACGTACATTTTTGATAACGGCTTTTTTTACGGAAATGAGCGCCAACTTTTTTCTTACAATAGCTGGCCTTACGCTTTCCCATATTTATTTATTTAGCACATGGAGGACTTACAGCTAAATAAAACAGACAAAAACATATTAGACATCCGAAAGCCAATTACAAGTCCTCACGTATAGATAACAAAAAAAAACTATTTAAGAAAAATGTTATAATAATATGTAAACAGAAAAAAAAACAAAAAGTAAAATTTTGTTATGCCTACTAAATATAAGTCATACTAAAAAAAACACAAATGTGACTTACCCTATTTCACTCCTGGCGGCAACGTATACGAACACAATAGATTGCGAATTATCGTAACCGGCGCATCGCTCCACGATGCGACGTGACCACTTGCTGAGCTCTCGTGGACGACTGAATTTTCGACCCGTATACCTTTCGTATGACTCAAAACAGGGCGTGAATCAAAACAAAAATTAATAATAAAATAAGTAAGTAACATTTCAGAAATGTAAAAACTATAAATTGTAGTATGATAATTAGAAATTAATATGAATTCAAGTTTTTGAAAAAAATTAACAGTTTACTATCAAAATTCAACTAAACACGAGCATGCTATTTTAAGATTTTTGTTCAACTTTACGAATTTTTATTGATCAAACTATACAATATTTTTAGTTTTTGCCAACTATAATCGGTTAAAACATTCATTGTGGTGATCATTACATATTTTTTATGGTAATTATGGTAAAAGTATTGATTTTATCTCTTTAACAGTGACGGCTGTTTTGGATTATTTTGCACTGCGCCCCCTTAAGGACAAGACAGGTTGCATCCATAACTTTAGGTTCAAACACAGTATAGTTATCTAGATTTTTAACATAAATAACGACTCCGTCGTTCTTATTTGTGACAAGCATTGACTGATTTTGGGAATAGCTCGCGATCGGTGGGATAACAGAATTGCTATTTTTTAACCAGCACTCAGTCAGGACGATGATGTCAATATCTAAATTAACCCTGGATAAGAGAGTCAAAAAAGAGTCAGTATTTGCGTTGATCGATCGAATTTTAATGTAGGTAAGGAAAACCACTATTCTCTTCGACACAGGAAAAAATATGTTACAATGCCTATAATTTTTAGGTAAGTAACTAATTTTTCCTTGATGAGCTCCGCTTACTCACTTTAGGTTCCAAATGTTAACTCTAAAAGGAACGAACAATTAGTAGGGAAAGGATACGAGTGGCCGAGCCTATATTAGTCTAATTTAATGAATCCATAAATATGGCTTAGGAAAAATCTTTTTCTTCCTCAAACCACACGCCCCAGAACATCCATATTTAGAAACAAAATACAGTCCAACAGAAACAATCAATTCCTATTTATAGTAAACTGGAGTAGTGGCTTGACAGTGGTGACGTCACCACTCACCACGTAGCTGTCAGTCGTTATGCAAAGTTAAGTCATCGGGACCGGGGCAGTCTTCTGTCGGCAGATTTATGCAGAATAATTGAATGTTATCATTGTGTTATTGCGCATGCACAGGCCTACGCCACAACCGGGTCGCTAGATATTAAGTAGTCAGTATAGGAACTGTAATACTTAAGATAAATTGCAAATTACTAAAAACTAGCACCGTATTCATAAAACCTAACTCTGCGCTCTCTATTTCTCCATAAATATAATGCTCAATACTGAGTTTCTATAACTACTTGTATAAGCTGTATACTTGCATTGCACCGTACTCAACCCATAATTTACATATCTCACAGACAAAACAGTATTCTTAACTTAGCTACTTACCTAGTCGCCATCTAAACCCATCGGATATCGGAAGTCCAAACTCAGGCATTACCATACAATAAGCCAGCCGCAGATTACAATCTTCAAACATGCTGTTATGAAATTATATTAACAGTCAGTCCACTATTGGACTAAGTGACTTCCGTGTATTGATTCAAAATTTATTCAAACATGTTGAAATCACATTCAGACATGCTATGAATGATGCATTCAGTTGGATTAGAGGTATTGCATTTCTTAATCAGAAATGTCGTTCTGTAGGAATTTGTGTGGTTGTATGAAAAGAGGCAGAAAGATAAATGGATTCTGTGAAAGATTGTCATATCACAAAAAGAAAGTGAACAATAGGTAATGACGGGTGACGGTTTATAGAAATGTAGGTATGAAAGAATACAAATGCGCCGATCCAATATAAGAAGGGTCATTCCAATCCAGCCCGTCTCGCGTCCCGGATGCCCTCTACCAGCGATGCTCTAAGCCGAGGTCCGTACCCAAAGAGTACCTACCCAGTATTCGCTCTAGTTTTAAGTTTTGATTTAAGCCCTTGCTGGACCTGCCAGGGTCGCGAGATTTGTTCGAAAGAGATACCGTGGCCCTGGCACATAGGCAACTGAAGGAACACGGGTGGGCTTTAGTTAGTAAAAGTCAAACGCCCTCCCGCTCCGCCCAGAGCGGGAGACGTCAATTGATGATTTCCCCAGCCCTTGCTGGAGACCTTAATTTATTAAGGTAGCCACAGGCAAGTCCGGTTAAGTAGCGGACAAACTCACACTCACTCATAGGTTGACCTGCGGAAAAATATATATATAAAAAGTTAAAGGGTTAAAGGTCTTAAAATAATATCCAGCAAACCAAATCATAATCAATCAACAAAAACGTTTTATTATCTAGTTACCATAACTAAATACACAGCTAAACCAGTAGGTACAGCTACCAATAAAATTGACAGACAAGTAACCCTGCATTATTACAAGACTTGCAAAATTACCATGTTCTACAGAATCAGATGAAATGCAATTCTGAATTGAAAGGCTACATTACTGAGGAGAACAGGTTATTTTGCATGCGCGTCATAAATTAACATGGGGCTATTCATTAGGCTACGTGTGGTCCTGCTAACAATAGCCTCTACATTAATTCCCCAAGGTGGTGCACGAGCCTGTCTAAGACCAATGTGACGACTGTCTCCAGCTGGATTTAAAAAGTGTTTAAGGATCTTATTTCGGGAATGTCAAGGCAGTCGAAAGTTTAAGGCGCTGACCAAACAGGACACCGCAAAACGCGTCTCGTATTGGTATGATACATATTACAAGCCTGGAAAAGATAAGTGTATATTTATACAAATATTCAAAGAAAAGACTTATTTAAAAATATTTCAAGAAATAAAATAATATCATCATGAAAAAACAAAGTAAAACAGAGCTCTATTTTTTTTTTCCGTACATCTATCATATCTTATGTAATGATAATAAAGGTAATTCAATCAACTAATAAAATACCTAAAACATATTCCACTGAACCGTGCATTTCTTCTAAAATTTTATTTAAATTGCAAAATTACTTTTATTGGCCATTCGTTTCAACTTAACATGAACCGCATCACTGATTTGAAACGCATTTGCTGTCAAATACCTAAAAAATTTATTTTTTACAGCGCCTAAGTAGTTTCAGATACATGAATCAGTATGACCCACATATGGAGTAAAGTGATTGTTTATCTTTTTGCTTGCTTACCTGAAACTACATTCAGTAAGCCCGTAAAGTCATTCTTATAACTTTTTACAAGTAAAAGCATCTACTTATTAGAATTAGTTGAGTAGTGACGTTCTGGTATGGATAAGTTCAAGAACCTATTTTTGAATATAGTTATAATATTTGTAATAAAACCACTAATTCATGTGCCGAACGAGGGTGATTCATGTCCAACAGGTTGTTACAAACTTGGTATGTAGAAGGCCAATAGACCAATTATGTTCTTGATTAATTGGCCTTACATAAATGGTATCATTTGACTGCGAGGTACAAAAACTAGAGCGACATAGCACTGTCATCATAGACTCGTTGTTATTTCTGACACCTACAGTGCTATTTGAGCTAGTAAATTAAAAGGCACACGATTACTTCCCTGTGGCAAAATAAAAATAGGATTGACCTTTTCGCAAATTGTTATGCCCCCGGCTGTCAAACTAAATGTTTCGAAGCTTTATAAGATGTGTTCATATCAATGAATGTATCAATGTATCAATGTTTAGTTAGTACAATTATGTTGAAGTCATGGCGTCATCCAGAACCTTCCTGCCCCATCCCCATCGGCCATCTGTTCTGCGAGCAATGTGCCCCGCCCACTGCCACTTAAGTACCGGCAGTGGCGACCGCGTACTGGAAGACGGAGCGTTAGAAGGCCTCCCACAAGATGGACCGATGACCTGGTGAAGGCTGCAGGAATACGTTGGATGCGAGAAGCACAGAACAGGTCGAAGTGGCGGTGCTTGGTGGAGGCCTATGTCCAGCAGTGGACGTCTTTCGGCTGAGATGATGATGATGATGATGATGGCGTCATCATCATTTCAGCCTGGAATAACCTGTTCAGCCGCTGGTTCCTATCCTCTTTGGTTCCACTACGGAATGAAAAGATCCATAGGCGACCCAAGGTAGCCGACATAGCCCGAAGAATTAGCAAACTTATGTGCCAATGGGCAGGGCACATTGTTCGCAGAACAGACGGCCGATGGGGTCGGAAGGTTCTGGAGTGGCTACCGCGTACCTGAAGACGTAGGGTTGGCAGGCCTTCCACAAGGTGGACTGATGACCTTGTGGTGGCCACAGGAATCCGCTGGATGCGAAAAGCACAAAACCGGTCAAGCCAATCTCGGCCTATTTCCAGCAGTGGACGTCTTTCTGCTGGAATTATGATGATGTAATGATTCTCCACGGCTCCGTGCATTCCTTGTCCAGGTGCTTCCCGCAACTTTGACGATGTCAATTCAGCGTCCACGCGCTGCTCGCGGACGTCCTGTGTGTCTGACCTGACCCAGTCCAAGACCAACCGGGTTATTGCGTAACAGTATTGTGGCTTTCATTTTGACAGTTCAACACCATTCATAGCGCTATTTAAATTGCTGAACAAACACATTTTTCGAATTAACGAAGCAATAGATGAGCAATATCTTTCAAAATGATTCAGTTTCTCTTTGATAGTGTGATACGCAATTAGGCTGCGGAGTGACGACCATAGACTGGAAGACGTAGCGTTGAAAGGCCTCCCACAAGATAGATCGATGACCTGGTGAAGGCCGCAGGAATTTACTGGATGCGGGAGGCACTGTATCGGTCGAGGTGGCGGTGCTTGAGGGAGGCCTATGTCCAGCAGTGGACGTCTTTCGGCTGAGATGATGATGATGACGACTAAAGGCTCCCGCAGACAGGTGCAAAGAGACAGTGCGACGAGACTCTTATAAAACAGTTCATGGAAATTGATCTTCTAGCATCGCACTGGTCTGTTGCTGTAGACCTCTCCAACTAATTATAATGTTTGTAAGAGAAGTTGGGCACATACAATTATCAGTCTGCAATACTTTAGAGGGTGCTATTTATTCTCAAACAAGTTTCTAAGAGGCAGGTCACCAGACTTGCCCGCGCGATATCTTATTATTGATATAAATTAAACTGGCGCACTTAATATTGATACTATTGCACCATATCACTAATTAGAATACTATGCGCATGAATCAGAAGTGTAGGCGATTCTCTGAACATTTCGTTCATGAGCGAAGAATGACATCAATGAGAACGTGAGTGAATGATAACGTTATGGCTGTCAGGGAAGATTGGAAGAGATAAACATATTGCCAATAGCTGAAAATAGAGGTGTAATTGCCTAACTCAAGGAACAGTAGGAATGTCTTCAATTTTGATAGTTCAATATCATTCATTGCGTTATTTACGTTATACAGGATCAGTTTTTATCCAGTGCGCAAACTATAACCATGAATTCAGCATATCATATATTCAGCATATGTTGAATTCATGGTTACAATTTACGCATTGGATAAAAACTTATCCTGTAGAGAAGACATTTTTTTCGAATATATGCAGCAATGGATTGACAATGAACTTCAAAATGATTCAGATTTACTATAAATCTGAATCATTTTGAAGTTCAGTGTGGCGCAATGAGGATGCAAGGCAAGAATACAAGAATACGAGTAGGTATCTTAAATTAATAATCCTTACAAACTTGAACCTCTTCAGTTCTAATTACTAAAATAGACCTTGCAGAAACTACGGAACGCCACCTACTACGATCCTTACATACTGCTTTTGCCTCTTACGTTCTTCAATCTGTCGCCCTAGTGTGTGTTTCTTTTAATCATCTCGACTTTACGCATCAGCCCCGTTCGGCGCTCCGATTGGCCCTGGATTGGTGAAGGACCAATAGGAGCGCCGAACGCAGTCGAGATTGTCCAAAGAAACTCACACTGTGACAACTAGTCATACACATACGCCAGTTGCAAGTACTACTTAATTAGGCAGATTATATGACTCACTAAATACTGTCACCCAAGAGCTTAACACTAACCCTACAATAAATTCTATAAGTAAATACAGTGAAATAGGTTACTGTACAGCACAAACACTCCTATCATATCTACATACAAGATGATGCATAGCACGCGCACCTCGTTTCGCGTAAACCTAGACTTCTGTGTCACGCGACAAGTATAGAGTCCATTGTGTGCTAGATCTAGGCCACTTATCCGAACGTTATAATTAGTGCAGCCGGCTCGCGGCGTCTTCCTAACTGCCAGTTATGTACGGTCGGCAAAAGAATTCGGTACACAGGCAGAAAATATATCCATAGATTCTTTTTCTTTTCGTGTCAATGGTAATCTTCCTCGTTTTTTTTTTTAAATCATTATAGCCCAGTAAGTGGCCACGTTAATTGCGGTATCAGTGGCAATCAAAATCAAAAGTCATTTATTCAAAGTAGGCTGAGCGCCAGCACTTTTTGAACTTCAAAGTTACATAAGACAGTCCCAACACGCCCGGCCTTCACCACTTCTTAGTGCTTTAGCTAGGATGAAATGATAATGATAAATGATAAATGACTTTATTTTTGCAAGTAGGTTTGTACAAACACTTTTACACGTCAATCATATTTTTTAAAACTAGATGAGGTCGGCGTTTCCTATCTGACTACTTTGAGAAGAAAGGCCGAAACAAACTCAGAGGTCACAGTCTCTTTTAAAGTCCAGACATAATTTGGTTAGATCATGTGAAGACCATGTGGATTGGTGTCTGAAGTGGTCTTTTAAGGAAAGAACTACACAGATTGAGTGGACCTGTCCAATCAGTGCACGCATTTGTCAGTAATCATGCAGCTCAACTCAGAACTTAAGGAGGTCAATGATTCGACGAACAATACCAAAGAAGGGACATTTGTGTAGGTCGTATAAATTACTCAAACTGCCAGACTGTGATAAAAAATAAATGAGAAGAAAAGGAACCTAGAAAAAAAAAATAACACCCACTTAATCTTCACATTTACAATAATTAAAACAATATAATACTTTAAAAGTAAATATTAATGTTATTGTATAGGTAAAATTCATCAATGTCAATGTGTCTATAAAATCAGGAGATAGTCGCTGTCTGATAATTTGAGGATCATGTACATGGAGGTGTCTGAAATGGTCTTTTGAGGAAAGAACCATACAGATTGAGTGGACTTGTCCAGTCAATGCACGCATTTGTCAGTAATCTTTCAGCTCAACTCAGAACATAAGGAGCACAACGATTCGACGAACAATACCAAAGAAAGGACATTTTGGTAGGCCGCATTAAGTACTCAAACTGCCAGATTATCATTAAAATGAAATGAGTAAGTATAAAAAAAAAACAAACATCTACATAGTCCTCACATTCAAAATTATTAAAATAATAATAATAGTATACTCCTCAGAGTATATATTTATGTCATAGTTAAGCAATAATCAAAATGTCAAAGTGTATAAGCAATAATCAAAATGTCAAAGTGTATATTCCCAATAAATAATTAATAAAAAAAAGGAAAGTAATAAATAATAATATTCTTATGGGCATATAAAAGATTTTCAAAAATATACTGTGAAGGCACAGTCATTACATTAATTTCTTTAAATTTCTCTCTGAGTGTGTGTCTCGGGCTTAATTTATAAATTGATCGAATAGCCCTTTTTTGCAAGACAAAGATAGTCTGAATGTCGGCGGCATTTCCCCACAACAGAATACCGTACGACATTACACTATGAAAATAGGCAAAGTACACTAAACGGGCTGTCTCTATGTCAGTTAAATTCCGAATTTTTCTAACAGCATATGCAGCGGAGCTTAGCTTTTTCGACAATTTATCAATATGTGGGCCCCACTGAAGCTTGGCATCCAAAGTTAAGCCCAAGAATACAGTGCTATCGTCAGGATTCAATTTTTCGCCCTTTATCAACACATTCGTTTTCACTTGCCTAACATGAGGTAGCGTAAACTTAATACATTTGTTTTTTTTTTTTTCATTAAGAAGCAAATTATTAACATTGAACCAGTGAACTACTTTTGAGATCGCGCTATTAACATCGTCAGTAACCAGCTGCTGACGTTTAAGTTTAAACAAAAGTGAGGTGTCATCCGCAAACAAAACTTATTATGATTATCTTTAATGAGGTAAGGCAAGTCATTAATATAAATAAGAAACAAAAAAGGACCAAGAATTGAGCCCTGTGGGACGCCCATTATTACGATAGATCCGGGAGACCTTTTTCCATTGACATCGACACTCTGAATTCTATTACTCAAATATGAAGTAAGAAGATCCAGAGCGCTGTTCCGGATCCCGTAGTGGCGGAGTTTCCTGATTAAAGTTTGTTTTCGCAATCGAACGCTTTTGATAAATCACAAAAGATGCCCAAAGCATCGCATTTATCTTCCCATGCATTATAAATATGCCCTAGGAGTTCAACACCGGCATCGGTAGTTGAACGACCCCTTGTGAAACCGAACTGTTTGGTATGTAATAATTTATGTTTATTAAAAAATCGTTGCAATTGGTCTAAAATTAATTTCTCAAAAATTTTACTGAAGGTAGGTAGTACTGAAATAGGTCTATAGTTAGAGGGGTCTGATGTACTACCAGATTTAAATAAAGGTATTATTTTACTATTCTTCATAAGGTCAGGAAACTCCCCACAGTCGATACAATTATTAAATATAAGAGTTAAAGTAGGTGCTACAATGTCAATAATAGACTTGGCGACTTCTACAGAATTACCCCACAGATCTGCAGTCTTTTTTACATTTAAAGTGTGGAAGGTTTTAATTATATCTTTACAAGTAATATGTTCAAAATGAAATTCCGAATCGCAAACATTAACATTTTCAATAAGCAAAGACTCAGCAACAGAAGGTGATGAGTTTAGGGATTTTGTAGTTGAAACAGGAATATCTGAAAAGAAATTTTCAAAAGCCGCCGCGACTTGTGAGTCTGATTTTACTATGTTGTCATTGATAGACAGGCTGTAGCCATTATTTCGTTTACTAGACCTTCCTGTTTCACTATTAATAATATTCCAAGTCGTTTTAATAACATTATTACTGTTTTTAATCTTTGAACTCAAGTAACGCGACTTGGCCTTCCAACAAACTTTTTTAAATAATTTCGAATAATTTCTAACATACAAATTAAATTCAGCAGTGTTGACAAACATCCTTTCATTGTACAGCTCATAAAGCCGTGTTCTACTTTTATGAATACCAATGGTAGCCCAATCACTGAAAGATACGTTACTGTTAACTGAGATAGTCCGGGGAATAAAAGTGGAATTAAAATCATTACAATATATCTTAAAAAAATCAACATATAAATTATTGGGACCACCATTAATAGATAAAAGTGGCAATTTCTGAACTAGTTTAACTTTAAAGGCTTCTAGACGAACTGCAGTTTTGGGGTTTACAGTGATATCTTTTTTACCCACATTTTTGTTTTGATTTTGAATAGTAATCTGTTGCCCGCAATAATCAGAATCTAGTAAATTAATAATTTCTTTGTGGCTTGGTATAACATCAGTATAAATATTATCAAGGCATGTGGCGCTAGTAGGGGTTATTCTTGTGGGCTCCATAAATAGGTTTACAAGATTGTAGGACCGAAATAGACTTATTATTTTACTACAAGAACCCGAGTTTTCCAATAAATTAACATTAAAATCCCCGCAAACAATAATAGACTTGTTTGAGTTACTAATCTTGTGTGAAGAAGTGGTGCAACAATAACAAACACACAAACGCAATCTTTGGTCATCCAAGGTGAGGTGAACGGGCACTTATTACACTCCAGCACAATTGATCAGAAGTACCGCACATGCACTGGTTGTTGGATAGGTCAGTAAAACCCCACTTCGACGATTTGTATCTGCAGCGGCCTACCTGGGTATGGAATCTATTGAGAGTTTTCCATATAGGCCGCTGGAAAGCACACCCGGGAGGCGAATGGGGTTTTAAGAAGTCAGGAGGTGGTGGTTGCTTCTACCATTGGGAGGCTTGTCCTCGATGGCCTGCGTAAAGCATGAAAAGATCTTACGACCTTATCCGGGGTCGTTGTGTAGGTGTAATCGGATTCCTGGTTCTTTTTTCCAGCGTGCTTGCGACATCCTTTCGCACGGCAGATGGTGCGATATATCCATAGCTTTATTATAAAAGTTGTCATTCAGTGAGAACAGCATCTAAATGCAAAGCACACTCAATCCGAATCTAAATCATTTTGAAGGATATTACTAATCCATACATACATAAACTCGTAACGCCACCTGCTACGATATCTACACACTCCTTTTGCCTCGTTTAAGTTCATACAATTGGTCATACATACACGCCGGTTGCGAGTACTACTCACCTGACCTTTCTCATTACTAATCCATTGCATAATAAGTTCGAAAAGTTTGTCTGCTCAACAACGTAGATAACGCAATGAATATTATTGAACTGTCAAAATGTAAACCATTTCTACTGCCAGTGTGTCACGCAATTACCTCGCTGGTATGGTTGTGTGAACGATGGTTTGGATAAGAAGTTGATGTTTAAGATGATGGCTATAAGGGATAATAATATGAAAGAACAAGACATATTAACTGACCATATAAATAAATTGGTATGAGGAAGATGATGATGGAAACATAATATATAAGGTGTATCTATTCATACACGACATATTTTAAGAGGTACACCTGTAGGTGTAAAGAAGCTATAGCAGCGAAAAAAAAAATTCCTGAGTGTTTTTTTTTTTAATTTAATATTTTAAAATTATTTGACGCACATAAGAAATACAGGCTTTTTATTTTTTACGGCCCGAGACACTGCGGCCATGCTCGTGCCGTCCGGTCGTCGTCCTCGCAGCGTTAAGCGGGCCATTCATAGAATTTGGAGTAAAGGTTTTATGCAAAACGTCACAAGTAGTTTTAAAATTATAATTACGAAAAATAAAAAACGCTTAGATAAAAAAATTCTTTTTGCTTCTATAGCTTCTTTACCACCTACAGGTGTACCCCTTAAAATATTTCGTGTATGAATAGATACACCTTATATATGTATTTTAAAAATCAGTAGCAAGCAAGTTTGTTACTAGTACATTTGTCTCTTTTCTCGACTGTACCTGAAAGTGTTACTGGCTGTTTAGTGCGATGTTAATAGGGTTATGTGACGTGATAATTATGACGTCGACAGCGGATGGTGATGATCAGAGTGCCTATGTGTTAATGAGAGAAATACACTCAGTTTTGGGAGTGTTTGAGGTTAGTATTAGAGGCGTTAGAAATTATGAGTTTGTAACATGTCGCGGGACCTGGAGACATTTAAGTTTAAGCCAACTCGAGAATTTAATTATTTTAATACATTTTTTTTTAAACAATCTCTTCTAAAGACAGTCATCAATAGAGCTATTATCTCCTTCCTCAATGTATTTAGTGTATTCCAATACTTCATAAGTAATTCCAAAGTGCAGTATATGGTTTAACTGAAATAAATACTTTGAGTTACAATTCCAAAAACACACCCAAAAACAAACTCTCTTCTTTAAACAAATTCTAAGAGGTTTTCTTGTCGAAAGTGCCTAAACTGTTATACCTTTCCCTACAAAACAATCCTTCATTTATAGACCGACCGACTGTAGTTGATACACCTAGCATATTTACTACACCGGCTATTAATTTCTCTTGACTAATTTTCACTTGTAATGGGCTATAAGATGGTAGTCTTAATAAGTTGTCATCATCAGATCAACAAATAGGAGTTGGTCATGCAAAGTAGATTCTAGTTAGACAATTCTTGGAAAATACCAGCAATTCATTTTGATCATGGTTTTAACTGAGCTCATCGTAGAATGGTTTCGTTTCCACTTCATTGGCTTTTTCTGATTTAAATTTTGCTTTTTTATATCATTTAAAACCACTGCAGGTAAGAAATACAAAAGGGAACCGGCACCCTAATTGACTAACACAGCACATAACTTTAGTAAAGAAGCTACTAATATAGTTAGTTATGGTTCCCTGAATCTGGAACTCATTTCTCTTTTGATTTATGGTATACCGGTAAAGCACGAAGTAATCTGTAACTGGAGAATTCTTTATGTTCAACGTATGTACAAACAGCTATGTACACGAATCGGTCCAGCGCGCATCTTTTATAACTGCAAACATTATTCTACGTAGAATCTAAATGTAGTTTATTTACTTTCAAATATTTCTTACGTATTCGCTACAACTATCTATGCCGCTGCTCCTATGTTCTACAGCAAATTCTTCACTCGTTTGCTAAAACTTCAATTGTTCAAGTTTATTGTAACTTATGTGGCTTATTCTTGGGACTGATACAAACAGTACATTTTGTTGTCGATTTATGACTATATCGTCGTATATCACAACTTCATAAGCAATGGATAAACTATATATTCGAAATGTTTCATGCAATCCATTACTTTTGCTTCCTCGTGGTACATTCATCACGGCTATAAGTCTGAAAATAAACAAGTTCGCTTTGAGCTGAGCCGCGTCCATCATTTTGGATTACTTGCTTTTGTTATCCCTGAGAATTGATGAATTTCTGTAGTTCTAAGTTCAATGCGTCACAATACTCTTACTCAGAAGTACTGTATGGACTCATATTCATGAATGAGTGTGTATTGACACACCTACTGGTTTACAGAACTCGAAAAATCGCTGAAAAACCTGGTAATTCTTCATAAGGTTACGCACAGATATCGCAAACCATTTGGGCTCTCATATTATTCAGTTTATTCCGGGTACCTACCTCACAAAATAATGACATGTTAACCAAATATTGACAGTAAACAGGTGTTCGGCACATACTTAACCAACCTAGAGCTAATGGGTTACATCGGAGTAGATATCTTTGAAGTAGATTTTGGTCTAAAGCAAAAAAGCAATACAAGGAGTTGTGTTACCGAAGTTTTCCATATTCAAAATTTTCTTACAATGTTACAAAGTCAACAAAAGTAAAGCCCTTTTAACACAAAAAACACAACCGGCAACCAAAAAAATTACTCTGAAAAGTGGACAACAACTTTAATCGGAAGTCGGTGTCTTTAGATTTGTGTAGTATATTTTTTTTGTTTTTCACTTTTTAGCTATAGTACCTAATTGCACACCCCACACAAATTCGTATACCACTACATTTTCTTTTTCGGGGTAGTTTTTGCGTTAGCTACAATAACACGTATCTGTACACCATGTTGTCCTTACGAAAGCGTGGGTGATGTACTGATGTATATTATTGATAACAGCCTTAATCTACCGCAAGACTTTAATTTTCTTCATCGATCTCCCTTTTACTGCCGTCAGTTTCATATTGCTAGGCCAATAAAAAAATCGTTCAGTTTAGCAAAGCTCTCTACTATAAAGGTCCGCAGTTAGAGGCTGGCGAACATTTCTTCATACTGATCTAATTCTGTCTTAATGTTACTGAACGAACACGTACCACGTATCGGAACCAATCGATGTTCGAACTGTTTGGAGCTCGAAATACCTTCCACTTGTTCACAGTACCCGAGCGTCCAGCTGTCTACATGTCTACGTCATACGGCTTCACAATCACGCTTTTAATAATATTCACGGAAACCAAATGTGTATTGTTACTGTATTAATGTTAAATGTTTGCCACTCTTGTCCGAATCTACATCGGATTATTTGTTTTGCGAAATTCTTGAGAATCCTTTCTGTTTTCCTCCTTCCGTATGAGATTTTCCATTGATGTGAACCTTCGATCTAAATAAAAACAGGCGAAAAGTTGTAGTTAGTGTTTTTAGAGTTTGTAGGTAAAGGCTAACGATAAGTGCTCGGTAGTAATTGTGTTGCCTGCGATAAACCTAAAGCTCTGTCAATAACATTGATACTATCTAGATTCGATAACAGCGTTGTACTGACATTGCAATATTCAGGCTTGCTCATCATCGCATTGCAATTCATAATCCTCGAAGACACGAAAGATACAAAAGACATCGTCGAAACAACCAAAGAGACAGAAGTCACACAGAAATGCAAATAAAACAATATGTAAAATCGTGTCCATTATACAGCAAGAATAAATTACTCTAACCCAAAACTCCTAAATGTCTAGACTGCATTGAGTCATCAGTAATTGTTTTATTTTCTCCTTTTTTTCAAAACCCACTGCCCAGCCCTGCCGGAATGACTCAACTTGAGCACAAGAGCTGCTCTAAAATGATTCAGTCAGGAAGTGACTCAATATATGTTTGGTTGTGAAAGCCTAGAGTCGTTTGATTATATCATCAAAGTCATTGCAACTAAAGTCTTTTTTGAGAAACTTAACGGATTTTTTGCGGAATACAAGATGAGTTTCTTCTTCGGAATTGACACTTGATTGTACTAATTCAAGTTGAATAGTTCTTCAAATGTTATCTAGCACAGTTATTTTCTGCTATTAGGTTATTTGAATCTTCTTTTTTGACTTTAATACCTCTCACTACTGTTGCTACAGCTTCCTTGAGCACTTTGTATGACGAACTAACATCTTCATTTCCAATAGTAACACCAATTTTTGGCGAAGGATCCAATCTAGAAAAACATCAATCGATTCTTATGCCATTTTAAAGCCACAACATCCGGGAAAAAACTCAAAACAATGAATGAAAATAATTCCACCACTTAGTTTTATCGATGAATAATGGCTGTATCGAGAACTGTTATTTCTAACTTTATAAGTTGAATCACTTCAGATTAGATTAGCGATTCTGACTAGCTTTCAAAATATTTGAGTTTCTCGTGAACTTGTGAGTTGTTAAGATTTCATAATATCACTTCAATACTGATTTTGGGCAGCAGCATTCTCTATGCATCTTACCTTACCACCATACCGCGATTGCCAATCCCCCCTTTGGGGGAGGCTTGTGTCAAGCAGTAGACGTCTTTCGCCAGAGATGATGATGATGATGATGACTGATTTTCACCAATTTTGTAGTTTTTGACTCAAAGGAATGCATGTTTTAAATACTTTTTAACGAAAACAAAAAAAAACCTGACCTGTCTTGTCCTGTCCTATCCTGATGTTTCAGGAAAGTGCATAACAGTGTTGGAAATAACGTGTTTATCAAATATGTAACGTAAGGAAAACCACTCTTTATAATATGTATCATTTTCTGTTGAAATATTGATGATGTTACAAAATAAAAGCTATCCATCTCTTGGGGTTTACTGCTTAAGCACGAAACCGTAGTTTCGGCCGAAGTTACCGGTGTTTTTGAGCTACTTTCGGACGGGCCTGTATTTCGTTGCCGGGCTGCTACCACTGCCTTTGCTTACCATTTCTTCGTTACCGTAGTGGCTAGGTTTACATACAGTAAATGTATTTTGTGGTCAAAAACGTGCTAAACTGCTGACTCTGACGCATTTCTCATGCGTCAGTAAGTAATCTTACTTCACTCAAACCCTGCGCGGTAATGACGTCACACAACGTAGAAATGGCTATCATTTTGACAGTTCAACAACATGCATTGAGTTATTTACGTTTCTGAGCAGACACATTTTTCGAACACTGAAGCAATAGATTAGCAATAAACTTCAAAACGATTCAGATTGTGATTGATAGTGTGTTATGCAGTTAGGGTGCTGTGTTCTGAGTAACGTTCAACACGACTATTAACTTCATAGCTCCATAGTCCAAATCCAAATACAAAGTCGAATCAATTCCCGAATAAATGAAGCACTCAAGAGTGCTTTCAAATTCAAATTCATTTATTACTTTCAGGTAAGTAACACCCATTGCCAAACATAAATTAATAGAAACTTTTACAGATAAAATCACAAAATTATACTAAATTAAACCGAATAAAATCAAATAAAATTAAATTACATCAAATTAAATAAAATGAAAATAAATAATGTCAAATAAAATAAAATCAATTGACATTCATCATCATCATCATCATCTTTTCAGCCGTAAAACGTCCACTGCTGGACTTAGGCCTCCCCCAATTTGGGGGGCTTTGCCATAATCGCCACGCTTGGCAGGCGGGTTGGCGTTCGCAGTAAGGTGGTAAAATGCATAGAGAACGCTGCTGCCCATTCTCTAGTAAGTCCCTTAGTCGCCTTTTACGACACCCACGGGAAGAAATGGGGTAGTGTTATTCTTTACGTACGGCACCACACGGTACAATTAATTAACATTAAATTACATCAAATTAAAGCTTTGCCTTTACTATAAATTTGGAATTGTTAGTCAGGCGATTTACTCTCAAAACGCTGAAGATAAACATCGTACTAGATTTAAAAATTCGAGGATATGTGACATTTACCAATCCGCACTGGCCCCGCTTGGTGGATTACGACCCACTCTCTCTATATCATAAAGGAGGTCTGTGTCCTACCAGTGAGAACATTATAGGCAGATTATACATGTCATGCCACAAGGTGTCTTTAAAGCCTAATTTATACATACCTACTAGTCACTACCGTACCCAAAAATCCAAGGACTACTGTCCCATATCTTATTCCAACTTGATGGCCCTTTAAGCTACAAATAGTCCAGAATGACGGCTGTTTGCTCCGTGCTAAGATTTACACTTGACTTACAAACCGGGACAGCCAAATTTGACTAATAATTTCCGACACAATACTGACATAATTCGACCGTGGTAGAAGTTTTTACCTTCGGAGCTACATAAGCCAATTTGGGGGAGTTTCTATTTAAGAACTTAGAGCGTATTTCTCGTCCACTTTCTCGTCCAATAGTAGTTATTTTCATTTGTTTCTAGAGGAAATGACTGGTGACTGTTAAATTTGTCTGAGTTGGTAGTTGGAATCGAGCTACGTAACCTACTTCTTATATACGCGCCTACAAACGCAATAGGGTGCATTTGCTGATGGATAAAACAGGTCACCATAGCAGCCACACTTGTAATGTTGATTCATCTAAGTCCTGGCCAGGACTTAGATGAATCAACATTACAAGTGTAGCAGGTGGCTGCTATGGTGACCTGTTCTATGTCATGCCTGTCTATCAAGCGGGTTTCCCCTGAAGGTTTAATAAATGAGACATTGCGGTACATGCCTTGTAGTCACTCAGGTGCACAGAAACGAATATTATAGCCTATTATAGATCTTAGTGAATGTTATTGATAAGATAGGTAGTTGAAAGTTTCCGAGGCGTAAGAGTAACCAATAATAGTCTGTAAAATAATGTCTAGGAACTAAGAAAAAGGTAATTATTTAGTAACTCGTGTGTTTTTAAACACAAGATTTCACAAACGTTACTTTGTTTAATTAGGAGCGGTAAAGAATTTAGCTGATCTCGCTCTTATACCGAGTATCAGCTGGTTCGCTTTAAAAGATTTGTACTACCAAATAGCAGCACTTGTAAACAGAATGATTGGTTTCAGATAGATATAGGCTATCTATAGGAGTCGAGCATTAGGCGGTGGTCGACGCGAGGTCGTTGGCATATTTTTGCGGTGTTCGTAGTTTTCCATAAATCACGCCGGTAAATCCCTCTTTCTGTTTACTCATTAGTCGAAGAGAAACGAGTACCTACAACAATGACACACGTCAGTTTCGTTATCAGGACTAGGGAAACTTAAATATAGTGCAATAGTTACGCATTTACAGCACTATTTTAAGAGGTGGATTTTTTTTAGATATTAGTGTCTTCGAAGGCCGAACCAGCACATGGAACAAATACCAATAGGCGTTTTGTAGGCTTGAAGTAGTCATAATTATGTCAATTTTATACAGAGTGTACTTTATAATCTTAGTCGCTTTTGACTTAATTGTTTTCCTTCGTTTGTTTCAAAAAATTTTGGAGTGCGTGGCAGTTGGGAGGTACCGACTCTAGCTAGCCATAAACTTAATTCCTAAGTAGCAAGAGCTTGTTATCCGTATCTATCTTACTAAATTCAATTTTCTGCTCACATTGCGTTGGCTAGATACTAGCAAGCTTTTCTAGTTTCATCCGGTTTCCACAAAAGCCATATCTACGAAAGTGCGTTAACTAGCGGTGGCCTGTTATACGTTATCAGCGTAAGCCGAGAAGCGCCACTGTCAGGAAGATTAACTAATTAACTCGTCAAACAATCGACATTTTATCAAATTAGTGACGTCATCAGCAGCCACTTTTGGCACGCAGTTACCGCGGCCAGTGACGCCCCCGTATCGATTGAAGCTCTTAGTAAATTAGTGATGTGTGCAAACATCGAGCACTCGATGAAATTAGATTGACATCTGTCATTAACCATGTTATTTCCAGTATTTGTTAGTATGATATGGTACGTGTTATCTTTAATAAATTGACTACTTGAAATTGTTTCTTTTATCACAAAGCTGCTACATATTTTATGTTCTTTCGAGTAGGTAGCTTAACAAGAAAGCTTTTTTTTTACTCCCCACTTAGCTTACTGTAATGGACATCTTAGAAATCGCTTCGATTAATGATGCATTAAACGCCTCGTCTGTTCTCAACAAATCTGATAATTAAATTACATTAATTCAGCTTTAGCGGGAACAATTGGCGCGATTTATTGATGATGATGATGTGTGAAACTGCGAACGTAATTGCATACCGACGCCGTATATGAGCAACAAACTCATAAAACTGCTCTACGAGACGAACCAACAACAATAAATAATTATCTAGTATTTAATAATAGCAACAAATGATACGGCAAATCAGAATATAATCGATTTAAATAATGCATCGTTAAAATTTCAAGATGGCGTTATAAGATGTTATGATTTACGCGGCATTGTAGAGATCATACGCATGTTGTACGTCAATAAACAGCAGATTCCCGGTAAAATGAAGAATTGAAAATGAAAAAGCTTTATTTGCGTGGATTAGACGCGCGTTTCCGATTTTAAAATTAGGTTTTTCTCTCCGCGTTGATGAAATATGCCATTGATCTTGGTTAGAGATATGTAACTGTGTAGGTAGGTATTAATCGAGTTTGTTGGGGCATAAAATGTCTAAAATGTATTAAGAATTATCAGGGGAGTTGCTAAATAGCTAACACTCAATAAATCTCACGCCCTTACGCTTCTCTTCGACGAGACGGAATTATAGCGGCAGTACTTTAATACGACATTTACGAACCACGGAAGACAATAACTATTCTGAAGAGCAATAAAACTTTCAGCCGGCACCACGCACAAAGTGAGACACTTCAAATTAACGTGTATATAGCCAGTATATCTTAGAATTTAATAGTGGCGCCACTAGCAACGCCAAATCTGTCAAAACCTGTGCATTTAAGCTTAGTTCCTTATTCTGCCGCCGTCCAACACTGGATAACCTAGTCTTGTTATGAAATCCAAATACTTTCCCACAGGAGTGGTTAGCCGGCGCCAGCGCCGCACGTAAATGGTTGCAAACGATATTATGTCTGTACTGTGTAGCTGCAGACTAAAATAAGAATGTGATCATTACTAGCCAGCCGGATCTGTTCTAGCCGCGCTATCGGTTGTCTTTACCGATACCCCGATGTTGTTTCAATAATTATGATTCGAATATTTTTCATTTTTGCTGTTTCATGAAAGAGCTGCCAAACAAAAGATTTTTTTAAATAATCTGATTAAAATGTTGGCTTGCGCTGGTTGTCGGAAAGTTTTCGGCCTGTGGTGCAGTTGATTTTAAACAGTTTTTATTGGTTGCGTAATTTCCTTAGTTCAATGAAGAAAACTAGAATTACTTTCATATTATTATTCATAGTTCTTAGACGACGTAGACGCTTAGAATCTCACTATAGAATTCACGCTGCTATTGGTAGAATCCAGATTCAAGCATAGTCCAGTATTCAGCCAAGAATCAGAGCAATTTATTTTAAAATTTAAAACGGTTTTTATCTTTTCCGTAAAGGGGTTACGGAAAAGATAAAAAAAAAGTTTTTATCTTTTCCGTAACCCCTCTCTGTTTTATACTTAGATAACAAGTTTTCAACATCACAACCCTTAACTGCACTCACCAATTTACCTCATTTAAATGCCATGATTCTTAATTTCAATACATACACTAATGAGTTTAGATTAACCGTACCCCTATGATCGACTCTTTCTCAGAACATTTTCTTAATAAGGATGAGAAGTCATCAGCTACGACCGGCCACTTAATAGGCCAGCGGTCATTACCGACCATATTAATAGCTGTTTGTATTCACGGGCTATAATGAGGAGGGCCGATGGGTGACCATTGCACCGTAAACAAAAGAGTCCTTGGCATTACTGATTAGAGTTGCGAAATGTCATGGTGTGTCAAATGTCACCTATGTCATTCAGAAAAAACTACCTGTCAAAGTGACGGCTGACTTGGCGCCAAAAATGACAGCATTTTCGCTGCCATACCTACTTATTATGGCGCAAGGAATGCAGTTTCACTTCAAGGTAAAAATTACCCGCAAACTTCTCGAAATAGAGTAATTTCGCATTTAGTGCTAAAATGGCCTCGACGGTGGCCCTTGATAAGTATGAAGTTGTTTAGGAGTTCCTGAGAAAGAAACCTCTTTTTTTCTCGGCACACGGCATAAGAAAAGTATATGCCAGTCTAACGGAACTGCATTCTAGTGGTAATAAGTAATTATTATAATCGTGTCAGTGGGCAGGTGTGGCGAGTTATGAAGAATTATGCTTTCCATACTCCCGTGCGATTCGTATCGGCATGTAAATCCATGCTAATGTCTTCACCCAGCGCCGCGTGACTTGCTACGCCTAGTTTTTGTAGTACGGAAAGAAAAATACGTGGAAATGTCGTGATTGTTGCAAATGCGGTTCTGAAAGATATGGTATTTCAATTTGTAGCTGAAGTATTACCTCCGCAACCCCACTAGTGCAGGGAATGAAATATCGATACTTTCTAAAATCTGCTTCTAATTTTATCTGTGTTAGACGAGAAGGTGTCGATATTTTGTCACGCTGAAATAGATCAGAAATAAGACGAAAGCTATCCCATTCTAATTACCTTACAAGAGGGAGAGCGCTGTCACGTCTGTTAAAAAAAAAATAGTCTAATTACGCAGACCTCTGCATCCTAATAATAACCCTTTTATTAGTATTCACATGTGATTAAGACTGGCCTGACAACCAGTTGACTGGGGGTTTAATGAAAAAAAAATATGTTTACATAACACAAGAGAGGACCATAAAAATGATTCAATCATTCAATGTGGTAGCCTACATATAAATAACGGACCTCCCACGTCGAATGATTGGCAAAACAATAATTTATTATATTTATGATCACGTAATGAGGGCGAATAAAATCTGGGAGGGCATAGCAATGAAATGAGATCAACATGTTTGGCTGAAAATACTTCTACTTACGAACCAGCAGCCTTCCGTTATATTACGTATATTATTTACTGGAACTAGTCTATTTATGTTTATATAAAATATACAACATTTTATTCCGTTAGTGTAACATTTTCTTCGGTTTTCTGAACTCTGCTCTTAAATTGACCGTACCAGTTTTTGCATTCACATTATTTTTAGATGCTCTTATTTCTTTTGTCAATATGTGCGCACATTTTTCACAGATATTGACAAAAGAAATAAAATAGATTTTTAGAATATGTCAAACACATAATAAGCCCGAGTATAACTACTTAGCGAGTCGTTTTCTTGCGAAATTGCCTAGTTATGAAGCCGAATATGACAGCAAAAAGTACTAAATCAATTTACATAGCATAAATGACACTGATCTCCTTGACATTTCCTTAAAAAGCTGTAAGTAGGTGTTCTTAATGTTTATATAAACTTTGTATTAGTAATATGACTAACAACACGTGCCCAACTCATAAAAACTGTGTAACACAATCCCTGTTTTTTGTTACAGATCGTATGGTGGTCTATAAAGCTACAGTATGGCTGGAAGGAACTTTTGACAAGACCATGTCAAAATTAAAGAGTATAAAATGTCAAAAAAGAATTCTAAATTAAAGTTTTAATTCTTGTGAAGTGACCCAGTGATAGTGAAGTGCTTAACTATGGCTGATATCGATATGTCGTATGATATGTATGAAAACATTACAAATATGGAACAGAACATAACCCATTACCCGGCAGAGGCCACGATACTGGCTGCAGCGTGTGCCTGCATCTTTAGTGTCGTCGGAGTCGTCGGTAAGTTACCTTCCAGTGTTCTTTGTTTATCAATTAATATTGTGTATACAGGATCGATTTTATAGGCCGTTCTAGCAACTGCATGCTTGATGCCCGATGCAACTATTCGAGGAAAGCGTTGAAACACTGTTTGTTTACAGCGACGCGGCGCTGTACAAACAATGTGTCATATCGTAATAAACTACATTTCAAAGTTCTGTATCATTGATATTTCATCAACTTGTTTTGAAAACACTTGAAGTGCTGTTGGTGTTAAATGGATTTCTAGAGATACATTCATAAAGAATTATGATGCGTATTCTGATGACTTGTAACAAAACTTTTAACTTTATAAAAGTTTTGTTTGTTATTACTAGTTCATTTCACAGACGGGTTTGCATTATTGCATTATTTCAAAGTGGCTTGAGCTGTGAGATCACCAAAGAAGCTCTTATAAGCAATACATAAAAGAAAGATAAACAATTTCCGTATTACAAATTTAACCCTTTTAAGTTTAAACCGTAAATTAGAACATCAGAGCACGAAGAGTTTTTACGGATCGGAATTTAGACTTTACACAGAAAAGTTTAAGTTCAAATTCGGGTGTTGATTTTTAAGTATGCATTTGTTTGCTGCTCGATGTACTTGCTATCACTAGAAAGCGTTCAATAATCGGTCACTTAACACGAACGCAACATAAAACGCTAAGTGCCGATGCCGGTCGTAATCGGACATCAAACGGTTTGTTACACGACTCGATACCTACCAGGGTACGTCCCGCTCTCGGACGCCCAGCTGCGTAAACAAACATACGGTGCACATCACTAGCCAGTTGCGTTCGATGTTTGAATTTTTTTTTTTTTAAATATAGATTGGGATGTGGTTCATTGTTGTACAGCATCCGAATATAACCCATTATTTTTTCATCTTCTCGAAATAGCCAGCGCTACGTAATTTTAGTAATTTCGCAACAAGGAACTTTCACAGTTCACGCTGAAAGGCGAGCAGCCAATGATAGAGCGTGTATTTAAATTTTTATTACAGTGTTATGACTACTTTAAAGAAGTAGCATTTACATTTTATTTCGCGGCCGAACACACAACTGGCTTGTGTTTAAACTCTCTGGCACTTTTGACTGCGTTGTTTTATGTATTTAAATTATTTTGAACGTCAGAGCAACCTCTTTTGACACGTAACCGAATGAACTCTGCCTTATAATTTCTCATCTTATCCTCATGTCATGACATAAAATGGTAATAAAACCTGGAGCGAGGGCTGTTGCCCTTCGAGAGTGAACGACAGAACGAGTGAATGAATGAGTCCATTGACGGGACGTGACTAAACCCTGAAACGCACCACTGAATGTTTAACAGGAATTAATTAATTTAATACTGTTTACGTTTTATTATAATCTGTCGCAGTTTGAATGTATCGTTTGTCAAATAAGTCGGATGCATCGGACCGGGATTGACAAGTTTTAAAACATTAATTAGAATTCCTTTTTAATAGAATTAAGACGAGTCTTGTAAAGGGTTTATTCTAAAAGGTTCTTCACCTGAGGGTTTAGTCTCTAAGCAGGAAATTTGTAGTACCTATCGGCCGAAGTAACAGACATGGTCTACGGTTATAAGATTAACTAGCTTCTGCCCGCGACTTCGTCCGCGTCAAATTTTTGCTCCCCTGACCCTTCCCGTCGCATCGATTTGCCTGCTCGTTGCTGCTCGCTCCTTTTGAGTTATAGTGAGTCAATCTTAAAAGATAGACATATGCTCTCGCGGACTTTTTTTTAGAACTTTTTAAAAGGAACAATTCCGTCATACATGATTTTTGCGTTACTTTAACCGTTTACGCAGCGCACGCAACGGAAACTATCAAAAGGAATAAATTTTCCCCGTTTTTTGCAACATTTTTCATTACTGCTCCGCTCCTCTTAGTTGTAGCGTGATGTTATATAGCCTATAGCCTCCCTCGATAAATAGGCTACCCAACACAAAATATAATAATATTATATTATATTTTGTGTTGGGTATAATATAATATTATAATAATGTAATTATAATAATGTAATTATATAATATAATATATATAATATAATATTATAAAGCTGAAGAGTTTGTTTGTTTGTTTGTTTGATTGAACGCGCTAATCTCAGGAACTACTGGTCCGAATTGAAAAATTATTTTTGTGTCGTCGAGATGGTCCTCTAGGCATTTTATTAAGTATTCTAGTTTTAAAATAAATTTCAATATCGAAGAATTCTTTATTTATAATATTATACTTATGATATATAGCACTTGTATGTAGATTTAAATAAATGTTTTCCTTTACCGACTTTGAAAGATAACCGACACGTGTGTTCCACATATCGACAAGCTGGTTTTGGAAGACGAGGCTAAGTCCTGAAAAAAAAAAGATAGATGTAATCCCATACGTAAATATGAAATTGTAAATAAAAAAACGTTAGTTGTGCTTTACCTTTACTTCATTTTGGATTTTAACATCTTCCGTACTCACAACAACATTATTTTCTTTACAATGCCTGAAGATAAAAAAACTGGATTTTATTTTACCCCTTTGTTTGCGTGATTAATATGTTTACTCATGTTGAATTCTAGCTTTCTAGTACTAAGGGTCTCTGAGCTAAGCCGCGGTTGGACAGACAGACAAACTTAGCGAAACTATAAATGGTTCCTCTTTCACTACAGAACCCTAAAAACATTTTTAAAAACAAGCTTTTAGTTAAATTCTCTAAAAAGAAGAAATAAAGTTTAAATTAAATCAAATCAATTAAATTATTATTATTACAATACAAGTTAAAAAAAAATCAGGTGATCGACGGTTTAGTTTAAGGAAGTATTGTTTTTTGCAATTTCGAAATTGATCGTTTAGAAAAAAAAAATGTATTTGAGTATTACAATCACCCCCTAGAAGGAAATAAATTAATAAACGAGGACCTTATATAGCAAACTTCGATCAACAAAGATAACAAATCAAGTTCTATTCAAAATATTATTTTACCCAACCTTTTAGCCCTAGCTTTAGCTAAAACCTCTTGATTGAGTCTCATCCTTTTCCTTGATAAAACTAGTTTCGTTTTTTTACTCTTATTCCCCATGGCACCTGAAACAATTTTTGTTGTTTCGAAAAACATTGTTTTCAATTATCTAAATAAAAAATAATTATTTTACTTACCAACCCAAGATCGTTATATCGCACTATAAACTCACTCGATGCCAAGGGTCGGGAGAGGTCACGCGTAGAGCACTGAGCGATACGTCCACTCTTTGAACAGCCTCGCGGCGGACTGATTTAAAATTATTACCGCGCACGGTTTTATAGTAGTTTTAAAATAATTGTAGAAAAATAATAAAACTAATTTAGTTGAAATTTTGTATTGCAAGTTTTAAAGAAGATGTTCTTCTATTAGAATACACCTTTATTTTGTAAAATTAAATAAGATTTATTGGAAGAAATACTGAATTTAGCAACTGCTTTTTCTTGGTAATTTCACTTTGTTTATTGTTTTATTTATTATGTTAGGCGCTGAAAATCAAAAAAGTCTCTCTCAGTTTTTTGCTCAAGGATGTGAACAATTAAATATGTTTATTAGTTTGTCAATTTTATTAGTGGTTTCGGATATTTTAAGCTTCGAAATGACTACTGTAAAAGGATTTTAGAAAACACTGTTTGTTTATCTGGTTAGAATTCACGAATACTTTATTAATGTAAAAAGGTTTTCAGTCAGCTTTTCAGACCGAAATATTTCCAACAATATTTAGTTATTCACACTTTCGTTAGATACGTTTTATGAGGTGATTAAATGGTTTGAAAAGTACGCTTTTTGGGTCAAACAACCAAAATCGACGTTAACGCTCTTAAGAATATAATTTCCCGCTCGCAATAAACTAAGCAAACCTGTTGCAATTCCCTCGTTTTTTTTTTAAAGCAAACAATCGCCCGGCTAACAAGCGGCCATCTAACGACTGTCGCGATGGCCGCCATTTGTCACCGACTTTATTATCGAAACAATTAGCCTCGCCGAGGGACATCCGCACACAATAACACCCCTCTATGTATCGAGCTATTAATAGTACGCGATAAATAACTAGCTTTTGTTTATTGGATTGGATTAGGAGCGATCAGTTTTATAGGTCTGTAGGTAGGTGGAAGACTCACTAAGTAATGACACCTGGAAAGTGAGGTGTGCAATGAGCTAATTAAAAGAGTTTCTGAAACTCTTTCAGATAGGCAATCGCTCCAAGTAAAATATTGGTGATGAGTTATATACGGTTAGACTGGGACCCGATCCCAACATGGAAGAAGGCTAGGCAGATGATAAAGGCTCCCACAAAAATGGCACGACGCGATAGCGCGACGCGACTCTCGTAGACCAAATTCTATGTGAACTTCATGGAAATTGTTATATAAAAACCGCGTCGCGTTGCCGCGGCGCGCCAGTCTAAACAAGCCTGACAAAAATGATTAACCTGGGATTAAAAAGAGATTGATCAACTCCGAATATTTGAACATAGATCTCTCCCAGGCTGCGCTACAACACCCTTTCCTCCGCCTTCCGTATCCAGTCTGTCACGGCCACCTTCTGAAGGTCATCGGGCTATCTAGCTTGGAGGCGTCTCATACTATGCTTACCAATATGTTCTAGGACTCGTCTGATGCACCGACCATCGGTCTATCAACAAACATGGTTAGCCCACTGCTACTTCAGCTTGCTTGAAAAAGAGATTGTCCTATTAAAAACAACCAAACCCAAAATAACTTCTGACTTATCGTTAGTCGTCGCTTTTTAAGCAAGATGTTCATATGACCACATTAAACAAGAGTTCTGTAGGAGGGTCTTCTTTGGTAGGTAACCCTGACTCCCAATGACTGATAGTGGTACGTAACTATGTATTTCATAGAAATATGACCGCAGGAAACTTACCGCAAACCGCAGAAGGATGAGCACTATAATTATGTAACTTAGAGTCTAAGTTACCTTTTATCTAAGTCTTAAGTAACAGGTCACGGTGACTTTGTAAAGAGCACCTTGAAGTGCAAGCTGTGCAAGACGAAGGAAAGGAGAAAGATTGATAACATATAGGAAATCTGATAACGTCTGATGCAAATAGAAAAGGCGGATAAATTGATATAGTAGCGAAATTCATGGTAAAACTTTCCAAACTGAATTCCTCCTAACTTACAATTGTATGGAGACCTCCTTCAATATTTAATTTTATGCTTTTTTGTTATATTCACATTTTAAAAGACACTCACAAACTTCTGTAAAAAATTTAACTCCTACCTATTACACTGGTCAACACTAGTTTTGGTGCCGAGCAACTGTATTTTTTTATTTACTTAGGACCGTGTACTAATTACATTCATACTAAAAATTTTGACTTCCTACGTGTAGTTTTCTAGATATGACTTTTACAGAAAAAAATCAAATGTACAACGAAAAACAGCATTTATTAATTTGTTATGTTCATAAAAACTTTATTTTTCAAGAATTTCGTGAATTAGGTGTATTGGGACAATCACGTTACATACCCCAGCAGTAGTCAGCCGTCATATGCCGATCCTAATGGCCTTGGTACCTCTCCTATATCGTTTTTAGGTCATGGTGAAATCACTTCCCTTGTTATCCCTATACAATCCAAGATTCTCTGGAAATTGATCAAGATGACTCTGGCGGTAGTGCACTCTGATGAACTATTACATCCCAAGTTCTTGGAGTTCTCTACAAGGGGAAAAATACCATTTTTCGAATGAAAAAAGGTAGCAAGGATCTTGCTACCTTGTACGATAGAACGTCACTTTTATATCTGTCGTTAACAAGTTTTTCTTTTAATCTGGAAGCCAATACTTCCACAGATTCTTTAGGTAGCTCAAGAATCCATATCAAATCATTCAATTCTTCTTGAGTAAGAGGTTTTGGTCCTTTAGACGCTATGCCTTCGAAATCACTGTCGCTACTCACTTTATTAAAGATTTCGTCGAATGATGGTTCTCGGGTAGGACAAAATGTTGGAACAGTACTTCCTCTGAATGCGGCAAAGGTCTTCTAGCCGATTTTAAGTCTGGGTAAACCATTTTTTTAACGTTAACACAGCAGAAGTAAAAATCATTGATGTGATTTTTTTGTTCTTTTCATTGCATAAGCACTCCGAATGTCATAGGTACGGCTTCTTTTACCACTGATCCATTGTCTCAAGTGTCCACAGCCTATTTTACAGACAATTTGAGGTACCCACGGCTTGTACTTATCCACAATTTTTTAATTAAAGTTAGAAAAAGTAAGATCTTTTATGAAATCTTTCATAGGTTTCTGTACTTTTCAACCGACGAAAAAAAACGGAGGAGGTTATCAATTCGACACGTATTTTTTTTTTTTTATGTATGATCACGCATAACTTTTTACATAGTGGTCTGATTGTGACAATTCTTTTTCTATTGGAAAGGGTATACTCCCAAGGTGGTCCCATATAAATTTGGAAAATAAAATCGAACCCTAACGGTCGGAAAACAGGGGATGATTGATTGTTCACTCACTGATTGTAATGTATAAACACGCATAACTTTATACAGAGTAGTCCGATTTTGATAATTCTTTTTGTGTTGGATAGGGTATACCTTGCCCAGTATTATTAGTACATTAAAGCCACAAAAAAAAATATAAAATAAAAACTTTTTAACAAAAAATTAAACCGACGAAAAACTGAAAAGCATAAAACAATAAACCTTAAAATTTTGAGTCGGCGCTGAAAAATCAATGAACAAGAATCACTCAAAGCGCCGACTCATAATTTTAAGGTTTATTATTTTATGCTTTTCAGTTTTTCGGCGGTTTAATTTTTTGTTAAAAAGTTTTTAAACTGTGTATGTAACAATATACATATGGTTCATTGAGACAACTTTTTACGATGAAGACGTAATATTAAAATCAATTTATTTATAGAAATGTACCGAGAAGTTAGCAAACCGAGCGCATGAAAGTACTGATTACAGACAATATACAAAACTGAAGGTAAATCCAAAACTACACATGGAAAAAAAAAGTTTTTAGTGTTAAAATTTTTTTTGGTGCAGAGTTAGCGATAATGGATTTTCTTAAGTAGCCATTACTTAAGAAAATCCATTATCGCTAACTCCGCACCAAAAAAAAATTTTTTTGTTGGCCTGTGTTATGATTCAGTTCAGCTGATAGACGGACGGTGAGGAGGCTTAGTAATAGAGTCCCGTTGGCACCCTTAGGGTACGGAACCCTACAAAGTGCTAGAAAGGGGGTGACTACCATATAACGACTAATTAGAATAGTAGAAGTTTGGAAGAAACGTCCATGTTGACCCCAAATTAATTTGGGTAGGGGCTGTAGAATAAGGATGTTTATCTAAAGAAAAGCTATAGTAAACTTTTCACTATAGAAAATCATTCAATAAAATTATATGCGAACACGGGCATACCCATTCAATTAATTATGTAACAGGTCATCTACAAATCACCACCATCATATCGAGAAATGACCTGCTGATTAGGTATCATTATCAATGTCGCCATTACAATTTTTTCTTCTACCCTAATCACTTACTGACAGATACTGCACATATAAATAAACCGCCACCCGTAAGCTGATTACTTAATTACGAAGATTTACGCCGACAGTATGCAGAGGGTAGGCAGATCAATCACTTGGTATATCGCTGGACAGTTGACCGACGACCCAGGGGGACGATCGTAGGAAAATAAACATGTGTGGCTTGTAGGGCTACCAAACTTTTTTTTAAACAGTGGAAAATGAACAGTAAAATTAGTTTACTTATATTTGAACTAGCTTTTGCCAAAGGCTTCGGCCCGCTTATCTATACTAATATTATAAAGCTGAAGAGTTTGTTTGTTTGGTTGAACGCGGTAATCTCAGGAACTACTGGTCCAAATTGAAGGTTGTAGCTATAGGCTGTATAGCATCAGCTACGATCAAAAGGAGCCTAGCATCAACGAAAAATAGACGAGAACTGGCAGGCAATTCGATGCGACGGGAAGGGTTAGGGGAGCAAAAATTTAACGCGGGCGAAGTCGCGGGCAGAAGCTAGTTATACATATAAACCTTCGTCTTGAATCACTCTGTCTATTGATGAAATCCCGTTAAAATCCGTTGCGGAGTTTAAAAGATCTTAGCATACAAAACTTTTTAACAAAAAATTAAACCGCCGAAAAACTGAAAAGCATAAAATAATAAACCTTAAAATTATGAGTCGGCGCTTTGAGTGATCCTTGTTCATTGATTTTTCAGCGCCGACTCAAAATTTTAAGGTTTATTATTTTATGCTTTTCAGTTTTTCGGCGGTTTAATTTTTTGTTAAAAAGTTTTTATTTTATATTTTTTGTGGCTTTAATGTACTTATAATACTTAGCAAGGTATACGCTATCCAACACAAAAAGAATTATCAAAATCGGACTACTCTGTATAAAGTTGCGTGTTTATACATTACAATCAGTGAGTGAACAATCAATCATCCCCTGTTTTCCGACCCTTAGGGTTCGATTTTGTTTTCCAAATTTATATGGGACCACCTTGGAAGTATACCCTTTCCAATAGAAGAAGAATTGTGGCAATCGGACCACTATGTAAAAATTTGTGCGTGGTCATACATAAAAAAAAAAAAAAAAAATATACGCGTCGTATTGAGAACCTCCTCCGTTTTTTTTCGTCGGTTGAAAAACACGAAATCCGACTTTGTTTTATACTATGTACAGGTAAGTGCCTATTTAGTTTTACACTACACACTAAACAGGTTTCATTTTTTATAAATACCTAATACCAACTTAGTGTTTAAAGCTCACGTCATAAATAAATTAAAGATGGCGTCGCCATATGCACTAACACTTAATGGGATGGTTGTCTATTTTAGATACTCGGTAAAATCGATTGGTACCTATATTTTATTTTTTAGGGGAAATTAAAGTAGTTATTCATCGGTTGGCAATCGGACCACTATGTAAAAATTTGTGCGTGGTCATACATAAAAAAAAAAAAAATAAAATATACGCGTCGAATTGAGAACCTCCTCCGTTTTTTTTCGTCGGTTGAAAAACACGAAATCCGACTTTGTTTTATACTATGTACAGGTAAATGCCTATTTAGTTTTACACTACACACTAAACAGGTTTCATTTTTTATAAATACCTAATACCAACTTAGTGTTTAAAGCTCACGTCATAAATAAATTAGAGATGGCGTCGCCATATGCACTAACACTTAATGGGATGGTTGTCTATTTTAGATACTCGGTAAAATCGATTGGTACCTATATTTTATTTTTTAGGGGAAATTAAAGTAGTTATTCATCGGTTGTCAACCCTGGTGGCTTGCCTTGCAACCGGGTGGCGAGTGGTCGTGTTTATTGATAAAATGGAATTGTATTTTCAATGGGATGGTATCGTGCTAACGTTATCTAATGAGTTTAACGGGCTGTTGGAGCTGGCACAAGTGTTTTTGAAGTTAGAATCTGGATATTCAAAACAGCACATGAAAAATCCACTATAATTTTCATTCGGTTGGTACTGGTCGCCAGAAGCCCGAAAGTCTGACAACCAGTCTTACCAAAGGGTATCGTATTACCCAGTAACTGGGTTTGGGAGGTCAGATAGGCAACCGCTCCATGTCATCATCATCATCATCATTTCAGCCGAAAGACGTTCACTGCTGGACTTAGGCCTCCCCCAAGCACCGCCACCTCGACCTTTTCTGTGCCTCTCGCATCCAACGCATTCCTGCGGCCTTCACCAGGTCATCGGTCCATCTTGTGGGAGGCCTTCCAACGCTACGTCTGGCCTTCCAACGCTACGTCTTCCAGTTCGCGGTCGCCACTCCAGAACCTGCCGGCCCCATCGGCACCATCTGTTCTGCGAGCAATGTGCCCTGCCCACTGCCACTTAAGTTTGGCAATTCTTCGGGCTATGTCGGCAACCTTGGTTTTCCTACGGATCTCATCATTTCTGATTCGATCACGTAGGGAAACTCCAAGCATAGCCCTCTCCATTGCTCTTTGGGTGACTTTGAGCCTTCTTATGAGGCCCATTGTGAGCGACCACGTCTCAGTACCATATGTCATCACTGGCAACACACACTGGTCAAAGACTTTTGTCTTGAGACACTGCGGTAATTGCGACGAGAATATACCGCGTAGCTTCCCGAACGCTGCCCAGCCGAGTCGGATTCGACGATTGACCTCTTTCTCGAAGTTAGACCTACCTAACTGGACAGTCTGTCCTAGGTACACATATTCGTCCACAACTTCGAGTGTAGCACTTCCGATCTTCATTGGAGTGGGTATCACATGAGCATTGGACATGACCTTTGTCTTGTCCATGTTCATCCTAAGACCCACTCTTTCGGAAGCTCTACTGAGGTCATCGAGCATTGTACTGAGGTCCTCCATAGTCTCAGCCATGACTACTATATCGTCGGCAAATCGAAGGTGAGTGATGTACTCGCCATTGATGTTGATGCCAGCCCCTTTCCAGTCCAGAACCCTGAAGACATCCTCCAGTGCAGCGGTGAACAGTTTCGGAGAGATGACGTCTCCCTGTCTCACCCCTCGCTGCAGGAGGATAGGTTTCGAGGCTCTATCCTGGAGCCGGACTGACATAGTGGCGTTTTCATACAAACACTTCAGCACTTCGATGTACCGATAGTCAATCTGGCACCGTTGGAAAGACTGCAGTACAGCCCAGGTTTCGATCGAATCGAAGGCTTTTTCGTAGTCCACAAAAGCTAAGCAGAGAGGCAGGTTATACTCTTCGGTCTTCTGTATAACCTGCCGCAGCGTATGTATGTGGTCCACGGTGCTAAAGCCTTTACGGAATCTGGCTTGTTCGGGAGGCTGAAAGTCGTCAAACCTGCGCACGAGACGGTTAGTGATGACCCTTGAAAACAGCTTGTAGACATGGCTCAGAAGTGAGATGGGTCTATAATTCTTAAGTAGGGTATTGTCACCCTTCTTAAAGAAAAGTACCACCACACCTCTGTTCCATGCCTGTGGCGTTTTGCCCTCGAGTACGACGGCTCCATGTAAAATTCTGGTATCTACTCAGCTGCATCCGGTCAGACTGGAAGCCGACCTCAACCTAGTTGGGAAAAAGGCTAGGCAGATCATGAATCGGTTGTGAGTTTGTGAGCGTTCTGACTAAGTAAGTAAACCAGCACCCTAATTGCTGAACACTATTAGTTAGAATCTGAATAATTCTAAAGGTTTTTGTTAGTCTATTGCTTACACTGTTCAGAGATCTTCTGTGTCTGCGTACACTTATGCACAATAATGAATCCCGCACCGATGGCAAGTCTCTGCTGACATTGACCGTCATTGGCTGAAATTCGTTCTAAAGGACCATGATGACAATGAATCTAAATCCAATGACAACAGTTTCGAATCGCATTTATAAGATCACACAGAATTCATTCATCGATAGACGACATGCGATGACGCGGCTCATTCAACCGTGAATTTAACAAACGCCAGGAATCCATCAACAGGCATGTCATACAACACATTGGAGAATACATCACTATGGCTCGCAAGCTCAACAGCGAGAAACGGCTGAGTGATCCTCTATAATCAATGGTTTTGCTGTCTGTCGGTCGCTGTGAGCACGCGATCTCTTCATCCTCCAGTGTTAATCAGCTTCGTGCGTTAACGGAGTCGTGTTGTGATGCACTAGTTCTCCTGTGATGGTATGGCCGTATGGCACAGATTTCATAGTAAGTGGACACGAATGCGGGAACGGGATTTTCGATAAGTGGAGAAAGAATTCAGTCACTATAAAACTAAATGGGACTTGAATATTACTGGCGAAATGTGAAAAGAAAGAAGAAAGAAAGAGAATACGTTTATTTGCGGTAAATATGACGCAAAGAAAAACTGAACACAACAAAAATATATTTAAAAAAAAAAGCTGGGGAAAATATGCGTCAAATCCACGCAAAACGGCCATCGCTCAGCATAATACTGAGACTCTATGCGAGACAGAGCCCCAGCACTAGTTTTCAGCGACAGCCGGTGGATGTATAGACGCCAACACATCAAGCTACTACAATCTGTCAGATTTCTTTGATAGATTTTCGACTTTATTTCTAGAGCATTAGGTTTCAAGGTTCATTGGGAAAAATTGACTGTTTCGGGTAGCTTGACCTGGTGGCGTCTGTACTATAGGTATTCATCCTCTACCTAGCCTTTTTCTATGTTGTGGTCCGCCTCCATTCTAACCGGGTGCTGATGAATACAAGTATTTTACATAGAGCCTATCTGACCTACATAACCCATGTTACCGGTTAACACGTGATACTCCTTGGTAAGGCTGTGTCTAAGACTTTCGTTCTTCTGACTATCCATAACGACTGTTAAAGTCTACAAATGCCAATACTCCTACCTAATCCTTCGGGGACATACACGCGAGATGTATGTTATATTAGATACCTACTATAAAACCCTTTAACTATCGAATTAGAATTCCATAAGAACTAACACTCTAATTGCGTAACACACTATCAGTCACAACGTAAATCATTTCGAATGTTTTTTAGAACCAAAAACATTCGAAGACATGTGACATCTACCAACACGTACTGGGCCCGCGTGTTGGATTGAGGCCCACTCCCTCTCACCGAGAGGAGGCCTGTGTCCCAGCAGTGGGAACATTATAGGCCGACTATGTGGCGTCTGGCGAAATGTGGGTGTATTATAGGTATTAATCACAGGAAAGTGTTATGTATTCCTAGTGTTAGTGGGATACGCAAAAACTCTGCGTGTTCCCACATTGTCCTTCCCGTTAAACTACAATTTTCCGCAAAAATAGTACCTACTTTCCTAGTTTCTCTGAAGTTTGAAACGATCCATTGTTTGCCGACTGGTGATACTAGTCAGTAGGACCCCATGCGGGGCAACTCCACGGACTTACAATAAAATTGAAGATAAACGACCGATTTCAAATAGCGAAATCGCAGTAAGCAATCGTAGTGATATATTGGTGCCATTGGTTCTTTGTGATACCCTTCTCTTGGTGAAGTCAAAGTCTAATCATTTATTTCAAATTGATACATAAAACGTACATTTGGATGTCAACATTTAGAAGGAAAAATAATTGTTTCCAGTTGCTGTTTTCAAAAGATAGTTTGATATCGAGGGTATAGTGCTCAAACCCAATAAGTACGATATTGTCAATTTCGTGCTTATTGGGTTTGAGCACTATACCCTCGTATGAAGAAGACTGTGCAAGTAACTCCACAGTGTGACCAACTTCACAAGTGACGTTTGGGACAAATACGGATTTTTTAAATCAATTAATTTCAGGGGAAGTCTAAAGGAACCGCAGATAGATTGTGTGAAAAATGAAATGGCCAAAAGGTTGGGTAAAAACTGAAATTAGTATAGCTAAATACTGAGCTGACGGTTGATAGAGATGGTGTATGGATGAAAAAGACAACATCCAGCATCCACCACAAGTAAATTGACATGAAGGCAGGAGAAGAACGAAAATACAATAAACTGGCCAAGTGCGAGTCAAAAAATTACGAAAATAAGATATTTCGTTTATTATTAAATTCATATTCTTTGTTCTTATAGCGGCACGCTTTGTGAAAATTTCACTTACGTCTACTTAATGGTTCATGAGATCACAGTCCGCTGTCAGATGGACGGACGCACGGCGGTGGCTTAGTAATAGGGTCCCATTGGCACCGGTTGGGTTTACCTTTAAATAACGCCTTTATTCTCCGAAGGAATAGACGGAGTTGAACCTATAGCACACAAAATACTGCCCAATTATACGTCTGGCGCGCCCAGCGAGCAGACAGCGAGTTTCCACGAATTTTTTTTTTTTTTTTTTTTTCAGTATCGGAAATCATCAAATGACTTCTCCCGCTCTGGGCGGAGCGGAAGGGCGTGTCAGACTTTTACTGACTAAAACCCACCCGTGTTCCATCAGTTGCCCATGTGCCAGGGTCACGGTTTCGAACAATCACGCGACCCCGGCAGGCATCGGTCCTGGTAGACCCCTACACTGCTGCTGACATCTTTTTGAGGCGCGCGTGGAACACTACGCGCCGTCGACCTGAGCTTGGTCCTTACCGGGCGGCGAGCTACCCATTGCTCGCCACCCGCAAGCTCGCGCCTACGGTGGCCGGGAGTCCGCAATCGACTCCCGACGCCCGGGGCGTCTCCTCCTGCGGTGGCTAGGGACGTGAGGGCGCAGAGACTGCCACTCCCTCACGCGCCCCGCCTCCTCCTTCGCGAGCATTACTGCTTCGCAGAAGGAGGTGACGGCTTCCCATTCCCTCTCGCTCCGTACCATGGCTCGCACCGGGGCCTGACGCGAGAGGTCGCCGCCGCCGATCGCCTCCACGAGGACACGGCGGTGCTCCGCCCAGGCAGGGCACACCTCCACCGTATGCTCCACCGTGTCCTCCAGACGATCCTCGCAATGGAAACACCCGGACGTATCCTCCCGCTTTATCCTGAAGAGGAACCCACCGAAGCACCCATGCCCGGTGAGAACCTGCGTCAGGCGGAAGGTGAGGACGCCATGGCGCCTCTCTATCCACTCCGAGTTTCCACGCTGACTGGCTAATCCTTTTCCCACAAACAATGCGGCACTTGATATCTTGTCCAGCGTGTCCTGTTGTTTGCACGCTACAGGACTTGATGGATGCTACTGAAAGTGCTAAGCTCGTAGCCAAATTCTGGGCTAATTCTATTTAAATTGCTATCAACACGCTAAGAAGAAGATGAAAAGAGCCATATAGAATTTATTTTCCCGACTTGGGAATCCAATCATGTTCAGCAGAATCTCTTGGTACCACTAGTCCAACAAGACAAATACAAACAAAATAAACATATTAAAACACCTAATTTATAAATGTTTTGACACAATATCAGCTGATCCTCTTCGACGAGTAGATAGTGCTCAATAAGTGGCTCATTGACCGATTAGTCGCATCACACATGCGTCCGACCAACACGAGTTATCGATACAAACACATCACTACGTCATCGGTAATCCTTTTGTATAGATGCTTTATAATTGACGCTTTATAACGTCGTGTTGGTAACTGTTTTTTTTTTTTTAGATGGGATATCGTCAAATGACGTCTCCCGCTCTTGGGCGGAGCGGGAGGGGCGTGTCAAACTTTTACTGACTAAAACCCACCCGTGTTTCTTCAGTCGCCCATGTACTAGGGTCACGGTGTCTCTTTCGAACAATCTCGCGACCCTGGCAGGGTGTTGGTAACTGGTCACTTGTAAAACTTGATACAGATAAGCAAAGACATTCAATAGTACTTGCGTTATCGGGATAGAAGGGAAGCAACATGAAAATCTTCTTGGTGATTGTGTAACACACTACCTAACCTACCCGGGTTGGCCATTGGCCATTCGTCTGCATCCAAATTTAGGGATGTGCGGTGTTACAGGACTCGATAGAATAAGAAATGAGTAATGTCTACTCATTTCTGGAAGGAATTCTGAACAGGGCACCGATAACTGTAAAGTTGTATGGGAATCGGTTGTCATGGTATGGTCAGGTGGTACAGAGGAAAGAAGAAAATGTGAGGGAAGTATTGAATATGTATGTCGATGGCTAAAAGAGTAGAGGGACACCAAAGACACGATGGATGGACTGTGTGAATTATAATATAAATATAATAAAGGGGGTGACTACTGAGATGACGATGACGACTAACAGAGAAGTGTGTAAGTGTGGAGAAAAAGACATGATGCGCCGTCCCCAAATAAACTGGGATAAGAGCAGGAGAATGATGACGAAAGAACCTTTTGGAAGGGGCGATTGTCGCCCCTTCCAAAAGGTTCAATTCTTTTTTTTTTTTTGTAAATTCTGGCGTTCAAGATCGCCTATTTGAAAATTTTAAATAAACGTTTTGATTTTGTTTAGTAGAGACATTTTTAGATTTTTCGTAATTGGCTGTAAGACTAGTTACCTATATGTTTTAAGATAAAAATTCAAAGGGTTGTGGATTTTGTGATGAATAAATAAATAAACATATGAAGCATTGGATTAGCAGTAACCTTCAGAATATACATATATATTCAGATTCTGATAGATAGTGAGTTACCTACGTAATTAGGGCACAAGTCACACAGTTAAGTTTTTATAAGTCTTATGTCAAACGCACGTCATACGCCTCATAGATAGATAGATAAAACATTTATTTAGTGCACACAAAAGACACAACACCTAAAACTACAATATGACAGCCTGACAGGTTGCTCAGTACGCAAAAGAAAATTATGTTCGAATTAGAATTGTGAACCTTGTAGTGATAAAATCGCGTCGCGTCTGTTTGCGGGGAGCCTTAAGTTTGCGAGGTTTCATAGGCATGCATATAGTCATTTTTAGGGTTCCGTTGCCAAATGGCAAAAAACGGAACCCTTATAGATTCGTCATGTCTGTCTGTCTGTCTGTCTGTCCGTGTATGTCACAGCCATTTTTTTCCGAAACTATAAGAGCTATGTTGTTGAAACTTGGTAAGTAGATGTATTCTGTTAATCGCATTAAGATTTTCACACAAAAATAGAAAAAAAAAACAATAAATTTTGGGGTTCCCCATACATAGAACTGAAACTCAAAAAAAAATTTTTCATCGTACCCATACGTGTGGGGTATCTATGGATAGGTCTTTAAAAATGATATTGAGGTTTCTAATATCATTTTTTTCTAAACTGTATAGTTTGCGCGAGAGACACTCCCAAAGTGGTAAAATGTGTGTCCCCCCTGTAACTTCTAAAATAAGAGAATGATAAAACTAAAAAAAATATATGATGTACATTGCTATATAAACTTCCAACGAAAATTGGTTTGAACAAGATCTAGTAAGTAGTTTTTTTTTTATACGTCATAAATCGTAAACCACAATTTACCTTTCATTCAATCAACTCAAATATAAAAATTAAAAAAATAGGATTTAATTTCATAAACACAAGCCTTATGCATAAACCGTGAATACCTACAGGTTTGTACGGAACCCTCGGTGCGCGAGTCCGACTCGCACTTGGCCGGTTTTTTTTCAATTCTTTCGGTTCCTCTGCTTTCTACGACTCTAATAAGTGAAGTAGGTAAATGTGTCATGATGATAGACAAAAAACTTGTGGTAATAATGATTGATGGTAAATTCGGAATATAATTACACAACAAAATATCTAGCTACATTTATTTCATGAACATTAAAATGCTTATATAACACAACTAACTACAAATTTAATTAACACTAGGTACTAAATTAAATGACTAACTAACTAGTAAATAACTTATACGAATAAATAGGCGCAAAAAATATACCACAATACATACCTATAGGTAGGGGAAAGGAAGGCAAAACGGAACACTTAACTAAAAACAAGTATAAAAAAGAAACTATTCATTTCATTAAACTTCTTCAAAGTCTAAAATAATCAACATTTATAACTTTATATTACGTATGAATCAGTCTTTGATAAAATCAAAGACAATAAAGATATTAGACGATTTCCAATACCTTCAATATGTCCGTTTTGCCTTCATGATTGAGGCAAAATGGACCACACATGAAGGCAAAATGGACTTACCTACATACAATTAATCAGTCAGCACATTTTTCACATAATAATACTGTCTCATCATCTTCATTCTCTGCGCAGCCCATAAACTACATTTTGGACATTGCACCTAACCTTCGCTTGATTCCGAATACAAATAAGAACAGTAAAGACACTCAGTGTCATCGTCGTCAGACGAACTATAGATTTTCCTAGGTTTTTATCTTTTATATAAGATTTCTTGCTTGCTTTCCCTTTTTTGAAATTATTAGTCTGTTTCCACTGTCCTCCTTCCTGATTTTCTTTTTTCGATCTTTTTGTAGCTTTTCTTTTTTTAAAGTTTCGTGTCTTTCTCGAAACAAAGTGCTTTTTTAATCATTTCAGCCTGTTTATTTTGAGAAGTTTCCAGTTCAAAGCGATAGGGCGATGACGTAATAATTGCTGTTTTTCTTCGCTTGACGTTAGCTCTTGTAGTCCTTTCTGTTTTCGGGAAAGGCATTATATCTTTAGGTCCAAAATTAAATACACTGCAAGGTTCATTGACAATCATAATTATTGGTGGATATTGAAGATTCCGTTTCACTTTGATTAAAAAATAATGGCTGTAATACTGTTGGTTCACCAGCATTCTTTGTTGATATGGAAGTCATGGCAGGTTGGCTGTCAATTTGGCTAGGTGAGGCAAAACGGTACCCCAGTCCATTTTGCTTGGGTCCGTTTTGCCTTTTTTCTATAAAAAACAAAAATTTAAAAAAAAATTGTTATAAGTTGAGGTATAGTCGACAAACTTGATTATTAGCTTAATCATATGTCAGTTTACATACAGTTATCATCAGAACACACTATCACAAACCAAACCAAACTGTAGGCTAATTGAAAAATGCAATGTTTTTAACAAAATCTAAAAAAATAACTTACCTTGCTAAATCAGTGCATGTGCGGTCGGTGGAATTGAGTACACTGACCGAGAGGGGGAACATGGTGGCCATCACTTTGACATAACAAATTCCTAGATAGCGTTACACGTTTCAAAATTATTAAGGTGGACCCTTTTACCCACAGGGTCCGTTTTACCTTCCTTTCCCCTAATATGAAATATTACTAATCGAATAAATAGTTTTATGCAGTATTAAAACTGTTAATCGCACTACTTATGCTTCTTACATAATTATTATGACTAGTGGTCGCCCTGTGGTCGAAATTCGACCATAATTCATTTAAAACTTAATGTATTTCTAATGCATTATCATATAAAAATACTAGCTTTTGCCAGCGGCTTCGCCCGCCTGGATGTCGGAAATTATCCCGCGGGAACATACTACCGGGATAAAAAGTAGACTATGTCCTTTCTCAGGCTCTAAACTATCTGTGTACCAAATTTCATTTAAATCGGTTCAGTAGTTTTAGCAGGAAAGCGAGACAGACAGACAGACAGACCGACAGACAGACAGACAGAGTTACTTTTGCATTTATAATATTAGTATGGAAGTATGGATTATATATTATATAATTATATATATTATATACAAGATTATTTTTAGTATATGCGAAACCTGAATATAGTTTGTTCAGAATCAGTAACTGAATCGATTCCAATAATTTTTACACCATGTTATATTTTGTACCAAAAATATTTAATTACGCTTCCAAGTAGGACACCGAACGACAATACGTATATTTTAAAATTAGTATGTCTTTCTCGTACTCAAACGTCCATTACACGGAGATGGTACGTACACTAGCTGTTTGTGGTGATCTGCATAAGTTTTTGCGTGGACAACCAGGTAACTTATCAAGCTTATAACTTTGTGATTATTAATGATACAGTTTTGAAATTTTTTTCATAGATTCTTTACATAAAAATACTAGACCCGTGTTTCGGGTTTCGCATAAACAAAAATTAATGTTGTATATATTTATACAGTGTGGATTAGTGTAGATGAGCTTTCTGCGAGGCGCGTAAGGCCTACTGTGATAGGCTTGAGTCAAACTTTTTTATCACAGTTTGAGAGCAAAAACCGTGATAAAATGCGTGACTCACGACTATCACAGAAGCGACTCGCCCCGCTGCACTCGCTCCACGTAAACTTTAACTGTGCCTTTCATATTTCTCCGTCCATGTAATTTTCATAAAAACGGGTAGGTACACGCCTGCACATCAAGGTACCCAAAATTGTCAAATTCTCCCAATCAACCTTAAACCTAATGCTTTAGCGATAAAGTTGAAAATCTTTTAAAGAAATTTGACAGATTATAGTAGCTCGATGTGATGGCGTCTGTACAAAGTTTTAGCTTCAAGTCTTTGGCTTCAAGTATTATTATTAAGTACTAGCTTCAGCCAGCGGCTTCGCCCGCGTGGATGTCGAAAAATTCACAATTTCAACCCCCCATTTAGGAACCCTCTTAGGAATGGAATTTTAAAAAACCCTTCCTTAGTGGATACCTACTCCTCACAAAGAACACACCCTCCAAATTTCATGTCTCTAGGACCAGCGGTCTAGGCTCTGCGTTGTTATAGCAGTCAGTCAGTCACTCACTCAGGACTTTGAATTTAATATACATATACATATAAGGTGTATCTATTCATACACGAAATATTTTAAGAGGTACACCTGTAGGTGGTAAAGAAGCTACAGCAATGAAAAAAAAATATCTAAATGTATTTTTTCCAAAATTTAATATTTATAAATTATTTGTCGCACATAAGAAATACTGGTTCCTTCTTATTTTTTGCGGCCCGGGACACCGCTGCCGCGCTGCCATGGTCGTGCCGTCCGGTCGCCGCCCTCGCAGCGTCAGGCGGGCCATTCATAGAATTTGGAGTAAAGGTTTTATGCAAAACGTCTCAAGCAGTTTTAAAATTATAATAATTACGAAAATTCAAAAACGCTTAGATAAAAAAAATCTTTTTGCTTCTATAGCTTCTTTACCACCCACAGGTGTACCTCTTAAAATATTTCGTGTATGAATAGATACACCTTATATAGATAGATATGTCATCGATCACTAATAAAGTATATGTAGATATTATGGTATAATTTATCTAATCAATACAGGACGAAACTTACTTTATTTACTCAACTGCTTAATCATTTCACTTTGTGACGTGTATGTTTGTTTGCTCGGTATGACGACCTCACGATTTTGGATAAGTACCTATTTGGGAATGATTTACTCACAATTTACATATGTATCATCACTTTATCACCATTCTCCTGTCCTCATCACAATTTATCTGGGGTCGGTGTAACATGTCTTTATTAGTCGTCACCCCTTTCTAGCCATTATCATATCACACCTATGTTTAGGGTTGCCAGCCGTACTCTAAAATAGAGTATTGTTCTCTTTTTGTTATGTGTTTACTCTGTAATTTATAACACTAATCGAGTACGCTAAATTCTTCTTACATAAACTGACTTTTTTAAGTTTTTCTATATTTTCCACTGTGAGACTTAACTGTTTTTTGTCGGTTATGAATGTAAAGTGGTGAGAAAAGTGATAGAATTAGCTCCTCATCTCATATTAACTTAGAATCAGGATGTTTTAAGTCATAAAATTCTTTAAAACCAATAAAAAATGTTATGTACCGCAAAAAGTACTGTGTTAGAAAAAATAGAATAAATGGTGCATTTTTTTTATCACTCTGAAATCAGAAATATGCTATCTCTTCTACAAAAAGTTGGCACCCCTACCTATGCCGCATGTAGGTAAATAGGTAAGTATCTACATAAAATAACTATGGTTCCAGATATAATTATAAATATCTGGTTGACCGAGCTTTGCTCGGTATTTTTTTGGTAAATTGTGTTTAAAATAATAAGTTTATGTTCAAGTTGATTATCGATAAAGTTGGTAATTGACAACACGAACAAAACGACATTTTATAAAAATGAATCCTAGCTATAGATAGATTTATCGCCCCCGAAACCCCCTGTATACTAAATTTCATGAAAATCGTTGGAGCCGTTTCCGAGATTCAGATTATATATATATATATATACAAGAATTGCTCGTTAAAAGGTATAAGATTTTTATATTTATCCGGTTATAATTATCTCTGTCACTACATCTGCTATTATTTTTCTCCATATCTAAAGAGAACTAGAGTGGAAATATCATAATTAAATATGGAAATAGCGTTACTTTCAAATGCAAGGGTATTATCGCCCAGTTATTTAATGGGCGAAACACTATAGATTAAAAAACATGTATGCCCTATAAAGCCTTACAACAACCATTTCATCTGTGAAAGTAACAAATACCGTATTTAACAATGTAACTAAGAAAGAGAGACTCAAAATTAACGACTTGTAAAAATTAACAAGTTAAGAATTTGCATAAAATAATAGTTGTATGTAATTTCGTATGTATATCTTGTAGCATGTTATTGTCTGAAGGTGATTGAACTTAAACAGTTACTTACTTATCTACTTACATTATAATAAAAATGTTTCTCTCATACCTACATCTAAACTTCTAAATCTAAACTAATATTATAAATGCAAAAGTAACTCTGTCTGTCTGTCTGTCTGTCTGTCTGTCTGTCTCGCTTTCCTCCTAAAACTACTGAACCGATTTAAATGAAATTTGGTACACAGATAGTTTAGAGCCTGAGAAAGGACATAGGCTACTTTTTATCCCGGTAGTATGTTCCCGCGGGATAATTTCCGACCTCCACGCGGGCGAAGCCGCTGGCAAAAGCTAGTAATATTATAAAAGAAAGAAAAGAAACAATTATTGTTAATTCTGCTCAAACATACCACACTTCATAAAAAACGATACATAAAATGCACACATACAATGTAGCCAAAAACCCCGTATCCAGATAGAAAAAGTTAAAATCTATCTGTCTAGCCATTTCCCAACTATGTTCGGGTCGGCTTCCAGTCTTACCGGATTCAGTTGAATACCAGTATTTTACACGGAGCGACTGCCTATCTGACCTCCACAACCCAGTTACTGGATAACACAATAACCTTTGGTTACCATGTGGTCTGCACTCTAATAGCGTAACACACTATCAATCTGAATCTGAATCATCTTAAAGGATAAAAAATTAAATTAAAAATTTAAAAAACCCCCGACACAAAAACCTAATTTCCCTTTAAAAAGTAAAAAATAATAAAAAATAACTCAATCTTAAAATACCTAAGAATGTATTAATAATTTAAAAAAAAATACGCCACGTTGGGGGACCGCTTCAAACCTAACAATTTAATTACTAATAGTCTTATTACCTAACTAAGCAGTCAACGACGTCTGCACTCGCGGAGCGGTCCCCCAACGCGACGTTTTTTTTTTTAACTATTAATACATTCTTAGGTATTTTAAGATTGAGTTATTTTTTATTATTTTTTACTTTTTAAAGGGAAATTAGGTTTTTGTGTCGAGGGTTTTTTAAATTTTTTATTTAATTTTTTATTTGGTACTTTTTATAGGTATATACTTAATATAATGTAGAATCAAACGAAGCTAAGAACACTCTCGATTAATTCATCAATATTCTCTTTCAGTGCGCTTTCATTTGAGACCCCACTCGAGTATATCTGCTGACATTCGGTTACTTTTCCCCACTTTCCCCCCCACAACTTTTGAACGGCTCAACCGATTTTCATCAAACATGTTTAAGAACACTCGCAGGTAAATCACCTTTAATACATATTTTTTTTATTGAAATCGCATCATCCGTTCGGGAGCTATGATGCCACAGACAGACAGACAGACAGACAGACAGACAGACAGACAGACACGTCAAACTTATAACACCCCTCTTTTTGCGTCGGGGGTTAAAAATGCGAATTCATTGCTTCATATGTTCCAGAAAATTGTCTGCTCAACAACGTAAATAAGGCAATGAATGTGGTTGAACTGACAAAATGAAAGTCATTTCTTTTTTTATTTTTGTGGGTGGGACATCATCAAATGACGTCTCCCGCTCTGGGCGGAGCGGAAGGACGTGTCAGACTTTTACTGACTAAAACCCACCCGTGTTCCTTCAGTTGCCTATAGGCGACGGTAACTCTTTCCTACTATTATTATGTCACGCTATCATCCTACCAGTATGACTACCTGTAACGACTGTCAACGTTCTACAAATGACAACCAGGACCGGATAAGCACGAAGGAGTCTCGATGTCTAATGTAGCGTGTAGCTTCAGTCAACTTGTGCGGTCATAATATTAATAGTTAATTAAGGATCTACTCGATCATCATCATCATCATTTCAGCCGTAAGACGTCCACTGCTGGACTTAGGCCTCCCCCAATTTGGAGGGCTTTGCCATAATCGCCACGCTTGGCAGGCGGGTTGGCGATCGCAGTATAGTGGTAGAATGCATAGAGAACGCTGCTGCCCATTCTCCAGTAAGTCCCTTAGTCGCCTTTTACGACACCCACGGGAAGAAATGGGGTGGTGCTATTCTTTACGTCCGGCACCACACGGTTTTTAAGTCATCTACTCGATGAAGTAATTAAAAGTCATTTCACTAACTTTTAAAACATAACTCTGACAATAAAAAATGTTTATAGACTTTAAGTCCATAACCATTTTTACATACATTTACATACATACACATGCCTATAATGTTCCCAATGCTGGGACACAGGCCTCCTCTGTGACTTCCGAGTGGGCCATAATCCACCAGAGCAGTGGTGATGCAAATAAATACACAAAGTGAAGTGCCTGGCTAGGTTCAACACACGACCTACAGATCGTTAGCTGGGGGCGATAGGTACCACTGGTCACGAAAAGCCACTTTTGTCACAAATTAAATCTTTTTTTTATATTATTGCGTTATTGCGAATCTCTTGTCGACAAGAGTTCAGACGTGGATGGTGGATGTGGACTGATACAAAACCCAGAACGAAAACACAAGTTATCGATTCCAGGGCATTGAACTTGCAAATAAATCAACCAATGCTATAAAAAAACTTTTTAACAAAAAATTAAACCGCCGAAAAACTGAAAAGCATAAAATAATAAACCTTAAAATTATGAGTCGGCGCTTTGAGTGTTCCTTGTTCATTGATTTTTCAGCGCCGACTCAAAATTTTAAGGTTTATTATTTTATGCTTTTCAGTTTTTCGGCGGTTTAATTTTTTGTTAAAAAGTTTTTATTTTATGATTTTTTGTGGCTTTAATGTACTAATAATACTTGGCAAGGTATACCCTATCCAACAATAAAAGAATTATCAAAATCGGACTACTCTGTACAAAGTTATGCGTGTTTATACGTTACAATCAGTGACTGAACAATCAATCATCCCCTGTTTTCCAACCCTTAGGGTTCGATTTTGTTTTCCATTTTTATATGGGACCACCTTGGGAGTATACCCTTTCCAATAGAAGAAGAATAGTCACAATAGGACCACTATGTAAAAAGTTGTGAGTGACAGTGAGTGAACAATCAATCATCCCCTGTTTTCCAACCCTTAGGGTTCGATTTTGTTTTCCAGATTTATATGAGACCACCTTGGGAGTAAACCCTTTCCAATAGATGAAGAATTGTCACAATCGGACCACTATGTAACAAGTTATGCGTGTTTATACGTTACAATCAGTGAGTGAACAATCAATCATCCCCTGTTTTCCAACCCTTAGGGTTCGATTTTGTTTTCCAAATTTATATGGGACCACCTTGGGAGTATACCCTTTCCAATAGAAGAAGAATTGTCACAATCGGACCACTATGTAAAAAGTTATGCGTGATCATACATAAAAAAAAAAAAAAAAAAAAAAAAAAAAAAAATATACGCGTCGAATTGAGAACCTCCTCCGTTTTTTTTCGTCGGTTGAAAATGCATCTTACGCGTTCATTAACGGCCGATACACACCTATAATGCAAGATATTATTAATTTGTTGTCCATTTAAAGGTATGGCGATGTGTGAAAGTGAAAGTTTCATTAATTTGTTCTTCGACCATCCGTGAAAGAAGCAATTGATCATAGTTTAATTGATCGCAATGACTAACATAATTTATTACCTAGGTATGTTGATCATGGCGACCGGCGGCGGCGATGTCTTTCATCCGGGCCTGGTGCAGACCATGGTACGGAGCAAGAGGGCAGGGGAAGCCGTCATCTCCCTCTGTGAAGCAGTAATGCTCGCGAAGGAGGAGGTGGAGCGCGTGAGGGAGAGGCAGTCTCTGCGCCCTCAAGCCCCTAGTCGCCGCAGGAGGAAACGCCCCGGGCGTCGGGAGTCAAATGCGGACTCCCGGCCACCGAGGCGTGGGTTTGCAGGCGGCATCACACACAACATGTTACCATTGAATCAGCACATTATTCTAGAAAAAAAGTAGCAGATTTTTTTTGTAAACTGACGATGCATTTCTATAACTAAAAAAACAGCTGTTTCATGAAAGAAGACAAGTGCAATACATACGTGGACAAAATTTATGGCAACGCTTAGTTTTTTTTTTAATAACCGATAAAGGGATTGGTTTTTTATAGCACTGAATTTTCAACGCACTGCTAAGCGCCGAGAGTTGAATTTCAAATACTGTTGGATTCTCAATATATGGTTCAAAACCGAGAATTGAATACCCAGTACGCGATAAAATCCCGCCGCTATATTTTTAAGGTACACACTGTCAACCAGAATCTGAATCATTTTTTCAAAGGATACTGCCAACCCATTGCTTGATTATTATGTTTGAAAAATTTGTCTGCTCAACAACGTAAATAACGCAATGAATGTTATTGAACTGTCAAAATGAAAACAATTCCTACTGTCAGTGTCATTCTTTATCTTATCTATGGTTAGTGCGGTACGCAACTAGCGCGCGAATGGTAGTAAACAAATTTGAATATAGAAGGTACGAGAGATATTGGTGCCGATTCTGTTGTCACAAAATTCTCTAAACTAAACTAAAAATCACTAAAATTTGGTTTATTCCTGTCAAACGATGATTTCCTATTCTGAAATAGACTAAAGTGACACAACTTAACTATATTTTAGTTTGACAGCACTAAGATTGCACTGAGTTATTAGTTTAGTGAAAATGACAATTTTGCTATTCTGAGTTTGCCGGTTTTCACCAAAAATGTTGACTAAAATAATTTATTTTAACTAAATCTGACTATTTTTAATCGCGATTAAAAAGGTGTGGAATAAAACTAGTGGTCATGAGCTAAGATTCTCAACAACGCCTCGCCTTCACGTGCAAAAACAGTTCTGTACTTTTTATTTTCCTTTTGCTTATATCTTGAAAATGGCGTGTCCCATCGCAAAAATAATGAAATTTTCGACCCCCTTGTTAAACCCCGGAACATTTAAATCTCAACACGTGGGTAACATTTTTTTATATTTTTCAAACAAAGTGAAAAATTCCATACTTATAAAACACGTCCAGGCTGCACACTAGCACGCGCCTTCGTCTCTCAAAAAATTCATTCTACGCAATGCACACACAAGTAAACGTTGCGAAACCAAGTGCGAAACCAAAAGAAAAAAAAAATACCACGCTGAGTCGCGATTGTCAAATTTGATTTTAGTCTTGTCAAAATAGTTTTTAAATTTAGAGATTTTTCCTTGCAGAATAGCGTTACAATTCTCATAGCCAAAAGTAAGGAATTTTAGAGATAGTTTAGTTAGTTTAGTTCGTGTACAACAAAATCGGCACCATTATTAGATTAAAAAAAGGTTTAAATTTAGGGTCATGGTTGATAAAACGATGAGTAGCGGTGATTCAATCATTTGTTTAGCTAATAAATATAATATACACACGTCATATCCGCGAAGAGGTATTTATTGCAATGATATCAGAAGTTTATTTATGAACCTAAGTAGGTAACCAATATTATGGAAACCAATACTTTTTATAATCTTTTTCCTGGATCTCTTTACCCTATACTTAATACCTAATGCTTGTCAAGCCAAATATAAAGTAGGAATGTACGTACGGTTAGCGAAAAATATTTGTAAACACTTTAGTTTTAAAAATCATAATTCATCATCATCTGCCTAGCCTTCTCCCAACTATGTTGGGGTCGGCTTCCAGTCTAACCGGATGCAGCTGAGTACCAGTATTTTACATGGAGCGACTGCCAATCTGACCTCCACAACCCAGTTACTGGGCTATACGATAAAATCATAATTATACAACAATATAAAACTTTATGAACCTATTTACTCTTAGCTTATTACACGAAATGCAGAAAATCAATGTCGGATCATTTGTTTCAATTTACACGCTGAAACTTTTACCATATTATGTTATATCTACTAAGTAGTACCTATTACATAACTGTCCCTGACTGTTTTCTTTCTGGTCGTCTCCTAAGGGTCCTAGTGTGATGCCTTGCGAATGTAAGAATTTTTCAAATCGGTCGGTTAGCGCGTTTAAAGAAACAAACTCTTCAGCTTCACTATAGGTTTATAGATATAATAATTAGAATGTGTTGAGTCTATCTTCGGGTTAATTATGTGCATTCCTTTGACTATTTAATAGGTAGAACGGACTGGTGTTCCGAACTGCACGTCCGATAAATAATAATTCCAGCCGATTGAGGCCCCAATGCTGGACAAAGGCTTCTTTTCAAATAGAGGGAAATTTGACTAAGGTTAGGATAATTTAGAAACATTTATAAATAACACTGACCTATAAGGTTTGACAGTTCAACAACATTCATTGTGTTATTTACATTGCAGACAATTTTTCGAATTTACGAAGCAATGGAAAAGGCATATCCTTCAAAATGTTTCAGATTGTGCTGGCCATCCAGGCATTCACTAACTTCCATTGAACCTTGCTCTATTAACATTCCACTTCAAAATACTTCCAGAAAAATGTTTAAAAAAAAACTGAACGACACCGCAAAAAATTAGTTCCATTCCGTTGTAAATAGATTCGGTATTTTAGTTCGCAAAGTAAATATGCGTGTGAGAATCACAAATAGAAGCGGCGCTAAAAAGGGTTATTATTGTATGTTATGTCTCGACCAGCAGCTCGTTAGAGTGTGAACAGTCCCACATAAACATCGACTCTAAAATAATTGTGAATCGATTTAACTCGGCTAAGTGGCCAGTGGGGCCACTCGATCGTGTTGCGTTTAAGAGAAATGCCAATCAATCGAATCGCTTTGTTTATATTCGGAGTCTGGGCTCATCTCTAGCGAAATAATATCTAATTCGAACTTTCAGTACACTTTAGTGTTTTGCCACAAGTATTTTAAAGCAGCATACTACCAAGTTCCTGCCAGGGTCGCGAGATTCGTTCGAAAGAGGTACCGTGGCCCTGGCATATGGGCAACTGCAGGAACACGGTAGGGTTTTAGTCAGTAAAAGTCTGACACGCCCTTCCGCTCCACCCAGAGCGGGAGACGTCATTTGATGAATTCGCACCCACAAAAAAAAGCTACCAAGTTGTAGTTTCTGAAACCTTGAAGTCGTAGCATTTACAATGTTCATTAATTTGTAAAATATATTATAAAGAGGTAAATTTTGTTGCTTAATCATTTATATTAAAACAAGAAATTTAATGCGGACGAAGTCGTGGATAGAAGCTAGTTACATGTCATGTTCTGCAAGTACAGCTTACCTACTGTCGCTGTCGATAACAATACGCATAGATATTACACACATAAACACCTACACCTTCTTCCCAGGGGGGTAGGTAGAAAACCTGCAGGTTGTTCATGGTAGCTGCTCTATACTTTCATTCAGACGCGTTGCCCTGAAAAAAAACCTACCTGAACTTCTCCCCGAAATCCATGATAATATGTTTTAAGTAAGTAAGTATCGTCTGAAACGGTTTAGAAAGCAATGAGGTCACTGAAAAATTGCGTAAAATAACCCTGTAACGAGTGTTTCGTATGACATTGATTTAGACATCTTACTTCCTTTTTGTGTTTCGAAAACTAACGAAATTCTGTGAAATATTAAGTGTTGCACTGAACTGGATTCGCAATTGTGTGTTAATTTGATCAGCTGCAATCAGAAATTCGGGGTTGCCTACGTGACTAGGAGATCCGTACTCCATAATTCTCGTGTATTTAGTTAGGAATCCCATACATTCGTATTTCTAATAGAACATGCAAATTCTGCAAGATTTTACTGTGCATTTTGAATCCAATTGATGAGAACAGTGATTGATTTAACAATTAACAACGCGATGTTACCTGTAACGTAGTTTGTACACCCGAGTGCACAAAAAAGAATGCAGCTAGAAAAGTATTCGCTATTTAGACTCGACAATTTTTATCTGGTCCACTACCATTTCATTGTATCTTTTGATACTAAAATAATCATTTTCTATTATAAAGGACACCAGATCAATGTCTGGAAAAAAAAAAAACAAAATGACTGTGTAACATTTTTCAGCAGACTGTACTTTGTTCACTCTCTGTCTGGTTTAAAAGAAAGCCCAATTTTCTAACTGCATTAATTCCTCTTTTCCACATTCCAGGTAACCTAGTGACCACAGTGGCGCTGCTGATGCACCCGAAGCTTCGCGGCCACGTGACCACCATGTTCGTCCTCTCGCTCTGCGTGTCGGACCTCCTCTTCTGTTCCATCAACCTGCCGCTTACCGCCAACCGGTACATCAAGCAGCACTGGGGCCTAGGCCCCAGCCTCTGTCAGATGTTCGCCTTCGTGTTCTACGGGAATGAGGCCGTCTCACTGCTCTCTATGGTCGCTATTACTATTAATAGGTGAGTTTTTCTGCACTTGTTTGTAAATAGACATGTTTTTGTATACAACTACGAACTTTTCAATGAAAATGTTCAAGGAGTTTCCTCACATTCTTAAGTGTTTTGAACTTTGGACTGTTGGGTTTATCCCGGACGATGTTTTTGAGTTTACTAGTAACAAATACGAAAATAGTAATTGAAAACTATGAAATACTATACATACTTAGAATACTAAGTATACATACATGAATGCGTCTGATACGCAAACAGGAACTAAATGTTATGAACCATACCTACGTATGTATATGATGAAAACATGTGCTGACAAATATAATTTATTTTTTCTGTATAAAGTGGTCTACCACATGCAGCTTCCACGGAGCTATGGAAGTTTTACTACGTATGAACAAACACTACAGCCTGAGAAAATGTCTGTAACTTTAGCGGAAAATAACTAGCGGCGAACTTTTCATTGTTTCACTAGAATATGTACTTTAGTAGACGGCCACTGATATTTCCCGAATAGATTTTCTACGTGGGCATCGTAAAAAATACATTTAGTGGTGGCGTGAAACAGATTATAAATGTCGACGGGTTATTTATCACGCCATCCCACCACTCAGCCGTGTACAGTTGTAAAACAAACCGCTTTACTGACGCCGCGCGCCGGGAAAAAATACTCGTCATTCACGACGCTATTTATAGGAGCCGGCACAAGTGATAGCCCGCTCGATATTGACCTACTGCAGAATTCACGTGAACCAATAAAATTGTTCTGAAATTCTAATTTTATTTATTGTTTTATTATCCTAGGTGATCTATCTAAAATACCAAAGTGGTTTTGAGTATTTTTTCTCACAATCCATCAATTTTATGTTTTATATCAGCCTTTGCGAATTTGCAAACTATACTCGCGAATGTTTGAAGAGCATGGATGACGTTGGCGCTACATACAAACATAAGCTGGCCGCTGGGTACAGACAATCAGCAGTGAACTCAAAACGTCACTTTGGATTCGATAAAGTTGTTGTTTATGCAGTTACTTCCCAAGAAATTGAAACAATAAGACAATTTTATACAGCAAGGGTACATCGGGCACACAATATCCCATTGTAGTCATTTTGAAACCAATATATTCGGTTCGTCGACCCGCCCTCAGATTAAACCATCACCATAATACTGATGCATTAATATTAATGCGTGGTAACCAATTTAAAGTGTCCTCGGGTGTACGTGCGCGGTGCATAGCGCTGCGTTCACCTTCGCTGCACCCAACATTAAATTATTTTTATTACTTTCTATGTTGTTAAACTAAGCCTGAGTGAACGAGTTACATGGAATAAAAATATATTTAAATTCTGTTCCCTTTACTTTGTTAAGTCACGTAAGAACAAGGTTATGTGTCGAACAATGTTTTTTCTATTATTTTACGTTGTGATGACTTTTTTAGTAGTTAGGTACTACAAAAATTACAAATGCATAGCACATTAAATTGATAGGTGCCTAATCGTTAACTAGAAGCGGTACGATAATATATTAATATCTAAACAGACGTATTGATAACCTATCTACCTACATGGGCTTGTCTGGGTGCTCTGCATAAACGTGGCTATAAAATAATTATTCGCATAAAAAATTCGATGTTCTCTTTTTATTATTGACGGACAGACAGGGCACGAGTTTCTTTCTTAATAAAAAGCTAAACAATAAATAGGTCATTTTTCTGCAACGCAAGTGTACGAAGTCTCTCTACACATTTGATTAAATACACAAATAATTTTTCTTACATAGTGTTACCGAGTGTTTATTGAGTAGTTTCGGTCCAGTGGTAACGGCTGCGACTTACCGACTTGTAGGTCGTAGATTCTAACTCAGTCAGTTTTGTGTAATTTTTTAAACAACACTGCCTTCAAAACAGTGAAGAAAAACTAGGAGGAAACCGGCATGTCCTAGAACCAAAAAATCTTAGATAATAGGTCTTTACCTATGAAAATGCCGTTTTGTATGAAAAAAATTAAACAAATTTTTTTCATGTATTTTTTATTTGTATTAATCGAAATAATCACCCATGCAATCAATGCATCTTTGCCAACGCAGTGGCAGTTTATTGATGCCCTTCTTAAAAAAATCAGCTGGACGGGAGGCAACAAATTCTTCAAAGGCATTTTGTACTGCCTCTCGGGTATTGATTTTTTTTCCCGCCAAGAAGTTATCCAAATTCTGGAAAAAGTAGTAGTCTGTAGGCGCAAGGTCTGGTGAGTAGGGCGGATGACGGAGAGCTTCCAACCCCAGTTCTTGGAACTTGGAGACCGTCTGCTGTGCAGTATGAGGTCGCGCGTTGTCGTGCAGGAGCAGCGGAGACGAGCGATTGACCAATGCTGGTTGGAGATGTGCCAGCTTCTCCATCATTGAGTTCAGTTCTTCACAGTACACATCTGCAGTAATGCTCACCCCGTTTGGTACGAAGCTTGATGAATCACACCGGCGCTAGACCACCAAAAATTGACCATCACTTTTCTAGGGGTAAGTTTTCGTTTAGGGCATTGTCTAGGTGCTGAACCAGGTTCCAACCAACTTGCTGAGCGCTTGCGGTTATCAAACAGAATCCATTTTTCATCGCAGGTAACAATGCGGTTCAAAATTCCTTCATTTGTGTGTCTGTTGAGCAGTGCAAGGCACGTCTCGACGCGTACTTCGCGCTGGCGATCATTGCGTTCGTGGGGCACCCATTTGTCAAGCTTTTTACCTTGCCAATTTGACGCAAATGGACCAATATAGTTTTGACGCTAACGTCGAAAGCTGCTGCTAATTCAGCCGTAGATTGTGTATCATCAGCTTCCACAATCGCCTTTAATTTGTCATTGTCGACCAAAGTCTTCGGACGACCGCGAGGTTCATTTTTCAGGTCGAAATTTCCAGAACGGAAGCGAGCAAACCAATAACAGGTGGTGCGTTGGATTGTAGTGTTAGCTCCGTAAATGTCGTTAATATTGCGTGCCGCTTGTGCCGCGTTGCTGCCACGACGGTACTCATATTCCATAATTACTCGAATTTTTAACGTATCCATGATGACGAAAAAGATTGAAATGCGATGAAAATGTAACACTAATCAATAAACAAATGACTGCTTTTGGAAAAAGAATTCCATGTTTTTTAAATAAACTTAATTTGAAATTAGAATTCTTAGACAAACAAAAAATATTTTGATTTGAAATGGCCAGTACTGCAGAACGGCAATTTCATAGGTAAAGACCTAATATTTGACATCTACCAACCCGCAGTGGGCCTGAGTTGTGGATTACGGCCGTTTCCCTATCACTCAGAGCAGGCCTGTTTTTCAGCAGTGGAATATTCATCATCATCATCATCATTTCAGCCGTAATACGTCCACTGCTGGACATGACCTCCCCCAATTTGGGGGGCTTAGCCATAAATCGCCACGCTTGGCAGGCGGATTGGCAATCGCAGTATGGTGGTAAAATGCATAGAGAACGCTGCTGCCCATTCTTTAGTAGTAGAACAGTAGGGGTAACGGTAGGGTAGTTTAGTGGAACATGTTGGTTATGATGTACATACGTTGGTTATTTCATGAATTAATTCAATGGAATTAAATTCCATGAACATACAGCAGGCTGCGTCAGGAAACTAATATGCAACTTACGAAAAAAATGTAAGAAATTTTAGATTTCGCGGGCTACCTTTGCGCTCCCGCCTTAACATAAAAATGTGTGCAATTTTTTTGTGAAAGATAGCGAAAAAACAAGATGGCGGCATTAGTTCCGATTATGGCCACGCACGTTTATACAGCTATTTAATACTCCAATGTTAGACCAAACAAAGGCACAGAAAATCAGGGACTATTTACACCAACTAATAATCCCTACAGTAACGCATATAGGTGTTAACAATTTAGGATAATATGGGGGACCCTATAGTTTAAATACGAGGGTGTTCATGTTAATGGCACGAGTAATTACAATTTTATTTTATGGGAATCTATTGTTTAAGTATTTAGGGAAGTTTTGGGACAAAATCTGTTTGTAACATTAGCAAGCTACGTAGTTTTTTCACTATATTTTTAAGTCCAAATTTTTGAAAATGGCTTTAGGTTCGGCCCTAGTTACAATGGGACTTAAACATAGGTAACCGGCAAAATTTATAGGTATACCTCTGCCTAAGAATTGTCGAACGGGAAAAGCGATATATGATGTTATGAAATTTGTGAAATTTTTTGTTGAAGCAAGTTTTAATTTAAATACAATACAATTTTATTACTTACTAGCTTGGAGGAAGGAAATTATCCCGCATATATTATTAGATACAAATTTCATCAAAATACGTTCAATAATTTTATACTTACATGCATTCATTCTCACAAACTTTCACACTTATAATATTAATAGGATGTCGTCTTATATTAAGAACTATTGTTATTGTTGTTGTTTATAACTAGTGTTTTATATTTAGTTATTATCAAAATACGTAGCACAGAATGCATCTTCTATCGGTACTCGAAGTGGCTCGATGATTACGGAGGCCATTCCTAAAAATATGTTTGATGTGCTTTCCTTGTAAATTGTAATAAATAACTTTATGATCTATAAAATTTATACGACACCACAAAGGTACCGACTGAATCAGCTGCAAATATAAAACTTTAATAAATCCTTGGTAAATAATGGAGTCATCATTGGTTATGGTAGACTTGATGAGAAAAACAGAAACACGGTCACTTGATTGGGATATACATCCCAGTAGCTTTGTCTAGAATCAAATAACGTAATTTAATTTGTTGGTATATTGGTGTGAGCTAGCTGACACATGGCAAATAATTTAATTTAATGTTTTGTTAAATTGTTTATTGCAAGAGAAAAAATCTTAAATACAATATACAGTCTAACACCAAAATATATCATCATCATCAGCAGCCTATAATGTTCCCACTGCTGGGACACAGGCCTCGTTTCGGTGAGAAGTGGGCCATAATCCACGACGCGGGCTGTTGGTAGATGTAGATGTCACATCACTTCGAGTTTTTGGATCTGGGACATGCCGATTTCCACACGATGTTGTCAAATAAATATAAAAATCAAATATTAAATCAAATCTTAGATATTTTGTATATTATTGTATAGAATTAAGTTCTAACTTAACCGACGGCTGTGCTGCTGGACAGTTTGTTGCGCCACTTCTTCCCAGTTAAAGCACTAGAAAGTGGTGAAGAGCAAAGTATTTTGGGGAGACTGTACTATGTCATTTTGACGTTTAAAAGATCTAATTCTAAGCCTAATTTGAATATAGACTTTTGGTTTTGGAATGCAATAATAGGCAACTTTTTTATATTCTTTATTATTATAAGGGGTTTTTATCCACACGGATATGCCAACCCCATCGTATCTTATTAACTACTAGCTTCTGCCCGCAACTTCGTACGCGGTTCCTGTTGCTTATGCCAGCGATAACGGGGTCGTCAAAATTGAAGATTGAAAAGACTGAAAAGTCTGATGTAGAATTCTAAGGCCCGGGGAAGGGAAAACAACGGGATGAGCGAGACGATTGGAGTCGTTCCAGATCTTTCATTTTTGTATGTCAATAGGAAATGCCCATCAGACTAAGCAACTTTTGCTAAGACGTCATTCCTTAATATGCTATTAAGAGTTTTACTTAAGATTTCCACAACAGGTGTTCCAGATCTTCAAATGTATTCTTACAGCAGAAAATGCTTCACGTGGAATATTTTTTGCTATGGCACCATTTTTATATCTTTTATATTTACTTAAGCTGGTCTGTTGCGGTCTGCATCAGGTGTTCATTTTCCAAAATAAATAATGTATAGCCTATATGTTGCCCTGACTTAATACCTATACAACAAAAAACTTTTCTTCCCGTTACTCCGCAGCGGATTCCAAGGGTACACTGAATTAACAATAATATTGCAAATAACTTTAAAAAAATTCTTTATATACTATATTTGAGGTTTTTCCTTCAGGAGCTAATATATAAAGACCGGAAGCGTTGCTGACCCTTGAAAAAGCAACATAAAGTTGGCCATGAGAAAAACAGTCGGTTGCCAGGTCAACACCAGCGGCTTTAAGCGTCTGCTCTTGTGACTTGTTTATTGTCATGGCAAAGCACGTAGTCACAGGGAACTGTGTGCGCTTAAATTGAAAGGGGAAATTGTTGGGGATGAGTGGTATGCGCGGTATGAACACAGTCTCACCGGCACCACACCCAGTGCGTATTATAGCAACAATTATATTACGTTGTAAAGCGTTGACAATAAGACGGGTTCCGTTGCATAGTTTTGGCGGAATTAAATTTCGCATCAGCATTATGGGAACACCGACTTTAAGTCTTATTTTATGAGCAGGGAGACCACTCGCTGTAAGTGAATTGAGAAACTCAACTGGGTAATCATAACGTTCGCGATCAGCGGACAGTCGCGCATAATTTTCTTCACTGGTCTCTAGAGACCTGGATGTAGATGCATAAATACGCTGAGAACGCAAGCGAGCTTCGCGATCCGAAGATGTTTCTACGGAGCGAGTTGCAGCCTGATGTTCTCGAACAGCATCAAGTCTATCCTGACGCTCTTCGGTAGATTCTTGGGATCTTATGGTCCTCAATATTTTAGATCCTTTGGAACGTTGGGAAAGATTTGACCTCTTTCTAGGCATGGTTATAGTTTTATTCTGAAGATACCTGATCAATTAAAATCTAAGTGACTGCTCCCCTGCGCTACTGGGTAGGCTACCGTGTCACGAAGATAAATGGAAAAGGAAATTAAACACTCAAATACCATAAGCCCGAAGGCATATTTCTTCGATAATATAAAATAATAAATGGGAGTTTTAGCCAGTAGAGTCAAATTTTCAATGATTCGTAGAATTTTCATCGAAAATCAGTCCTAAACTGTTACTGCCTTCACCGCGTGGAGGTACTCCCAGCCTATGTTATTTTATAATTATACAGTGAAATTAGTAGTAGCTTTGATTTCCACATCAGGTGTTCCAGATCTACAATCTTTATACGTCAACAGAGAGTGCTCATCAGGCTGAACAACTCTTGCTAAGAGGTCATTCCTATATATGTTATAGTGTAGCTGGGCTCTTGGAGTTCCACATCAGGTGTTCCAGATCTACAATCTTTATACGTCAACAGAGAGTGCTCATCAGGCTGAACAACTCTTGCTAAGAGGTCATTCCTATATATGTTATAGTGTAGCTGGGCTCTTAGAGTTCCACATCAGCTGTTCCAGATCTTCAAATTTTATACGACAGCAGAGAGTCCTCATCAGGCTGAACAACTCTTGCTAAGACGTCATTCCTATATATGTTATAGTGTAGCTGGGCTCTTGGAGTTCCACATCAGCTGTTCCAGATCTTCAAATTTTATACGAAAACAGAGAGTGCTCATCAGGCTGAACAACTCTTTCTAAGACGTCTTTCCTATATATGTTATAGTGTAGCTGGGCTCATGGAGTTCCACATCAGCTGTTCCAGATCTTCAAATTTTATACGACAACAGAGAGTGCTCATCAGGTTGAACAACTCTTGCTAAGACGTCATTCCTATATTTGTTATAGTGTAGCTGGGCTGTTGGAGTTCCACATCAGGTGTTCCAGATCTTCAAATTTATTCTCTTAGCAGAAAATGCTCATCACGTGAAACAATTTTTGCTATGGTACCATTTTTGTATCTCTTATAGTTTAGCTGGTCTGTTGCGGTTCTGCATCAGGTGTTCACGTTTCCAAGATAAATTATAGCCTATATCTTGCCCAGATTTAATACCTATACAACAAAAAAAAAATCATTCAAATCCGTCCAGTAGTTCCGAAGATTAGCGTGTACAAACAAACAGACAAACAGACAAACAGACAGATTTTTTTTTTGGTTTCGTGCTCTATTACTGTTTCTAAACCTCCCTCAATTATTTTTTTTTTAATATACTCAATGTACAGACACAGTTTTTTTACTGTTTTATTATATGTATATAGATTAAAGAGGCTTCAAATTAAATAACTAAGAACTAGCTACTAACTTAGAATTTAAAGATTTTAAAAGTCAGTATTTCCACGTGATATTTATACTTGTGGATAAACATAGATACTTTTATACATAAAACACTATACGTACTTACCAACATAAACAATAATCCATTAGCAATATCGGCCAGTATCGCTTCCTTAGTTTTTACGACGATGGCATGCAATAAACAGATAATCAAATCTATTACTTATGAGCTTTTTTATAGAGCTCCCGTCGTGAAATGTGCAACTAGGTAATCAAAACTATTTCTTTTCCTTTTGAAAAACATCGGATGAACGCGTTTCGGGGATGGGTGACCATATATATCCATAACAAATCCCTCCGTGTCTCTGAAAGCCGGTAGTCACTCGTAGACCTCTGACACTCGTTACGGGTAGTTAGCAGCCCAAAACCCTGACAATCAGTCTTACCAAGGGGTATCGTGTTATCCAGTAACTGGTTTGTGGGGGGACAGATAGGCAGTCGCGCCATTCACTTCTTGTAAAATATTATGTTAAGCCGTTTTCGGTTAGACTAGAAACCGACCCCAACATTGTTGAGAAAAAGCTAGACAGATTGATTGGTTCCTTATAAACATCGAGACACACCACCATTCCATCCATTTCACTTCAGACATCAGGAACTCCACTTCAGGACATTATTTCGTCTTTTAAGAAAACGAGTTTTTACTTTAGTCCAAAACTAAACATTTGAGTTCTGTGTTGTTTGTGATATAAACTTTTTTCAGAACACGTAAAGTTCTAAATACAAAAAAAAAAAAAAAAAAACAATTTTGACTCGGCTTTGACATCAGTTTTGTAATTAGAAAGTTAACTTTTTCGAAATTGAGTTCGAAATTCAAAAATGGCTCTGTGGTTTAAATATCTAAAGATTATAAACTTTTTTGACCGTATATGGCCTCTCTATTGGTCGCCTAATGAGTCATTCGACTGGTAGCTACCTTGCGAAGACCGTCGATACCATAGTTATGAGAAAAAAGTTGTTTATACATATTGTCTTTTATATTTCTATGGTCGATACACCGTGTAATGCCGGACTTAAAGAATAGCACCACCCATTTCTTCCCGTGGGAGTCATAAGAGGCGACTATAGGACTTACTAGAGAATGGGCAGCAGCGTTCTCTATGCATTTTACCAACATACTGCGATTGCCAACCTGCCTGCCAAGCGTGGCGATTATGGCAAACCCCCTAAAATTGGGGGAGGCCTATGTCCAACAGTGGAAGTCTTTCGGTAGAAATAATGATGATGATGATGATGGTGGTCGGTACAGCTCCTGCACCCTAATTGCGTAACACACTATCAAACATATTTTGAGTCATTGTGATCGATTGCTAATCCATTGCTTCATATATTCAAAAAAATTGTCTACTCAGCAACTTAAATAGCGCAATTCCCACTAGGGTAGACTGGGTACGGTTGTGCCAGGTTACGGTTGTGACAGTCGTAATATTAGCGAAACTGTAAGGAATACCGGGGAGGGTGCAAGGGGAGAGAGGAGCAGTATGCCCGTCTGAATGTGTGTCACAATATTGCGTCAGCCATTGCGCGACATTAACGCTAGCAGAGGCCTATATTACTTTTTACCAGTCAAAAGCAAGTATTTTTATTCGATATATTTTAATAACTGTTGTTATATGTGTACAGATATAGTTATGAGTGTTTATCTACGTGAAAAGTGAAACATTAGTAGTTATGTAGCTGTAATTACTTTGTACATATGTTATGTTGTATTGTCATGGCAATTGTTTTTTCGCAGAGGAGTGCATTGGGTACGGTTGTGACATATTTTCAGGGTACGGTTGTGACAAAGGTAAAAAAAATATTTTTGGTTTTAGATACCCCGGAAACGTTTGAGAGAGTTCTAAAGAGGGCAGTGTGATATAATACAATATGAAAATGCTTATAAAGAAGTGAAAATCAGAATTTCTTTACGGAGTACTGCGGAAATGCATGAAGTTAATCGCATGTCTTTGTTGTCATACATTCGTAAACGCGATTTTTAAGTTTTTACAACTAAGAATTTGATTTTGCATGTTGATAGCAAACAAACACAACAAACAAATGTTTCGTTTTTGTGGGAGAAGAGTTTTTGAGTTAATATTTACTTTGTATTTTAACACAGTTACCGCAATATATTAGATAGATAATATGTTTAGTTAACTTTTTTGACTGATTGTCATATGAAGACTGTTATACTAGATCTGTTTTGTAGTTATACCTGTGATTTTAAACCGTTTTTGTGTATTTTTGGACCTGTCACTACCGACCCCAAGCACTGTCACAACCGGCCCTGGGTCGGTTGTGACATTATTCCTTTTTTTTCTGATTTACTCGTGTCAGTTAACCACTGTACTTAGGTGCATTTTTTTTATATTTTTACGTAGATAAATGTATACTTTACGATAAAAAACATCTTTCTTCCAGTTAAGTGGCATACTAACGAAATTATTGGCGATCCATTGAAAATTGTCACAACCGTACCCAGTCTACCCTACACACAATTACCCCTCCTAACGCAATTACCACTACACACAATTACCCCTCCGAATGCGATCAATTAAATCGGCAAATTATTTTATGGCCGATTTAATTTACTCAATAAGGTATAATTTCACATAAAATTCTATTGCTATGACAGCTGGAATTAGGGTTGCCACCCGTACTTTATAATAAAGTATTGTACGTTATTTCACGTAATTGTAAGTACTCTATACTTTATGAGAACAATAAAGTACACGAAAATACTTTATTTTGCAAAATTTGATTTATTTTGGATTTTGAAAATTTAGTCTTAAGTATGTACTTTTTCGTTAAACGAAATTTATGTGATACAAACTGCCAAAAGCAATCCACACTATCCACACTAATATTATAAATGCAAAAGTAACTCTGTCTGTCTGTCTCGCTTTCCTACTAAAACTGCTGAACAGATTTAAATGAAATTTAGTACACAGATAGTTTAGAGCCTGAGAAAGGACATAGGCTACTTTTTATCCCGGTAATATGTTCCCGCGGGACAATTTCCGACCTCCACGCGGGCGAAGCCGCTGGCAAAAGGTAGTAAAAAAATATGTTTTTAAATATGATAATAAAGACAAATAAATCATATTTTATTTTTATACTATGCATTTTTTTTTCTTACCTATAATAACCAATGTAGGTACCTACTTTAATTGCAAGAAAAAAGGTGGCAACCCTAGCTGGAATTACGTACCTAGGTTATAATTATGTATTATAACCTAGGTACGTATGTAGAAAAATTATTTAATTTTACCACAAGATTTTAAACCCACTGATGCGTTGAGTTTAAAATGGTTAAGTCGGAATGTGATAGAAACTTTATGAGGAGATAACTTATAATTATGTTAGCCGTGCCTGGATATAAGTTAGACGTTCGTAAAACTATGTGATTAGCTATCTACTGATACATCATTCATACGAATATGTGGAGAAATAAGACTAACGGGCAGCACTTTGAAGTCAGGCGTCAACTGATTAACTGACTGATTTAATGTTGTTTTCTCAGTTGTAGTATTAGCCATTAAACCTACGTAACTCTCCCAAATATTATCAATGAATAGTCAGTTAAATTGACTAGTTTCAAGTGGTTTGCTATTGCCAATGTGCTATTGGAGCATTATAAGGCTACAAGCACGCAGACCACTCGTGGTAACGCTGGTGGTCAGCGTAAGCCGCTTTTCAACGTATTTCAAAACATTGCAACGAAGTCGCTCTAGTTTTAAGTTTTTAAGCCCTGGCTAGCGGCCTTTATTTACCAAGGTAGCCACAGGCAGGTCCGGTTAAGCAGCCGACAACCTCATAGGTTGACCAGCGAGATGTTATTCGCAAAAAAAAAAAAACAAAAGAGAGCCCATCATATTTTACTGTTTAGCGAGGATGTTGGAGAGGAAAATTACGTTAAGGTAAAACCACCAAGGAAGTCCGCGAAATTGAAATTGTTTTTCTTTTTTTTTTTGCAATTTGCAGGTCAGTGCAAAGCTGTAAGTTGAACAGAATATGATCCGCAAGCGCATTCGTGTTGCGCTTGCGGATCATGTTCACATAATTATAATCATATACAACCCTCTAAATTCATTTAATCCCATTTAATGACTTCTTCATGAAATAAGATGAAACGTATAGGTACAACCTGACAACACTGACCTGCAAATTGCAAAAAATGTAAGAAAATATATAATTCGCGGGCTGTCCCTGACCTAACGAGGTACTTATAGCAAATCTGCGAGTGACAGCCACTTTATTAAAGTTTACAAATGGTCTTCCAACATTTTTCAACTAAAGTAACTATAACAAGACTGTCAGCGATGGCTACTTAAATTATGCCAGAGTCGCCAGATTTGTTCGAAAGAGTTGCCGTGGCCCTGGCACAGGCAACTGAAGGAACACGGGTGGGTTTTAGTCAGTAAAAGTCTGACAAGCCCTCCCGTTCCGCCCAGAGCGGGAGGGTCTTTTGATGGTTTCCCACCCACAAAAAAAAAGCGATGGTTACTTTTGCCATCATTACTTTACCACTAGTGTAGGTTGGCAGTGGCTCCCGTGCAATTGCCCGAAATGGATCACCAACATCAGCTGACCATTCAGTTTCGGATATGATTTCAAACAAACAGACTTCCAAATATTTAAGGAGCAGCTGCTTACGTACAAACGTAAATTATTAGTAAATGGGCCATAAACGAGCAAATATTTAATTTGTTATAATAAACAATCTTATTTATATGTTTAATTTAGCGAGGATCCTCTAAAATTAACATGTTGCTGTATTTTAGCACTCTTGTTATAACAGGTACTTATCATGTACTTGTAATTTCTGTAACTCGAATTTCAGGCGTTTCCTTGAACTAGTCATTGACGTATGTATCTTTGACATTAATATATTTCTTCAGCCGAAAATATCATGTTTCACGACGCGGGATCATGGGACTCATGAGTTCGAGTTTTTCCAATAGAAAGTCATACCTACACCACCACCGCCTTTAGCTAGGGAGGTGGCGAGCATTTCGGTATATGCTTTGCACACGTTTCACGTCGAGGTGGATTGCAGTTTAAATCATTACGAATTGATTTGGTCTAATCAATTAAGGTCCTATATCGCTGCGTTTACGCGTTACAGCGGATTGAAGTTGCTTAAAAAAATCGGTGTATTAAATCATTTGCACATGTATGCCTCTGGAGTTCATGGTCACAATCATCTTGGAAACGAAGAAAATAGAAGAGGCAGACATTCAGGACTCTGCATTATCATGGGACGGAGTAGTAAAAATGTTAAAAAAAAAGCTCTACTAAGTCATTTGCACGCGGTTCTTATTGCGCCCATTCGATTCACTATGACTCTGTAGATTCGAAAAAACACGTGGCAGACACTTTGCTCACTGATTTTCAGCTGTATAATTGTTTGAAATTCACGGAATCAAGGGACAGCGGGTATTGCATGGGATTATCGTTATTCGTTATAGTTTTATTCTTATAAGTTTGTTTAAAATTATCCTCTAAACTCACGGTAACGATTAAACTTCTGGAGCTGAAATCTATGCAATCATATTTTTTCTCAATGCCAAGCAGAAACGAAATGCGCTTGGAACTCTAATTAGAAAGTATTTTTTTTTAATTGCATGCTTGAATGTAATCTGAATAGGATTAGGATTTGGATAGGAACAGTCTTTAATTTTTAAATCACGTTTTATTTATGTAAAATACGTATATAGATATAGGCTGTATATAGGTATACGCTCTATACATTTAGTTTCACAATACGGAAAAGGTCGGAACTGAGTTATACCGTTCTCACTCATATTCCCAAAGAAAAGAGAGACACCACGAAAGGATCTATGGGGATATTTTATACCTACTTGGCTTGGCGCGAGTGTCGGGTTGAAAAAAGTAAATCAAATGGTCTGCCTTTGGAATATCAGAGGCCTGTACGTCTGCCTCATCGATTTTCTTGGTTTTCATAAGTAATTCAAACATCTGTCCAAGAGGCAGACGTGTGCGCATAATATAGCATACCTTCTTTTTTTTACATTTTTGGAGCACTGTCAATAGACAACGCAGAGGCAACATATTGGCAGACTATTTTTCCGTGGTTCTTCTCATTGTTTTTAATCGAATAATTCAAATCTGCCAAGTGTGCACTTCGTATACAGTTTTTTGAATCATAAAAATAAATTAAAAAATTGAATACTACAAAAGTCAGAGCCCTGTATGTCTGCCTTTTCGATTCTTTGTGTTTTCAGGATGACTGTGATCATCAGCCCCAGCGGCAGACGTGTGCGCATAATATAGCACACCTTTTTTTTAAAACATTTTTGAAACGCTGCAAATTTACAACGCAGCGTCACTATGGTGGCAGACGAGGTCCTTGATGTTTCTTAGGGTATAATTATCACTATTAATAACGTCTGCCTTGTGTGCTGATCATATAGAAATTTTGCTCGCCAGCTCCCTAACTATTACCCCTTCGAGGAAATCAGTCGTGATGTTATATGTTAGTTCATGTTTTATAACATAACACGGATCCCCATGAACCCAAATTCTGATCTGGCAACATTTACAGGCTAATGCGTTGTATTTCAATTGGTAATAGGTAGTTTTGGCACAAAATCGAGCTTATCTATCGCAATTTCCTGCACTCGTGAAGAGAATAACATCATAACACATCGGCTAGCCAATTCTGTGGTAAGCAGAGGTAGTAAATCAAATACTATAGCTTTACCTGCTCTTAAACAACGCAGCAGAAGTTATAAATACATTCTTGTGTATGTACCGACTAGATAATAACGATGTTTCGGGGGTGTGGTCGTTCATTGAAGAATTCAGAAAACTCGAGTAAAACAAGGCCACTGCTGGACCAAGGGCTTCCTCCATTCGACGTAAGCTTTACCGCTACCGTTTGCCAAGGGTACGCCGGGCACTAGGGTCGCTTTTTCTTAGAGCATTTCATATTTGGGGGGTTTAGGTTGTATTGCCGTTTGTCTTTCATGGCTTTTACTCGGTTTGGCATAGTTAACCAAGATCGAGAATTACGGAATGCTATCCAAGTATTTTTTTGTTAGCAAAATCGAAAGACAATTTTTAAAATCTTGACTTGTTTTTCACAATACCGTTATTTTTGCAGGCCCTGTAGTGTGATCGTGTAGATTTTATTTTAAATATTGTCACAGGATCCAAAATTAAGAGAAATTTCTTTTACGAGCAGCAGTGGCGCAGCAGTACAAACAGCTGCGATCATAAAGAAAGAAGGGTAGGTCGTAGACTCGAACCTAGACGGGCGCTTCACTTTATGTAAATTATTTCATCACCACTGCTCTCAAAACGGTAGGTAAAGTAAAACATTGTATGGGAACTAAGAACAGCTTTTAGAACCAAAAATTCGAAGACATGTCTATCAACCCTTTAGTCCCTTTACCCGAACTAGTCCGTGGTAGATTACCATCGTGGTGTGTCCCAACAGTGCGAACATTATTAGGCGGATTGTGTATACTGAACTAGGATTAACCTAGCTATCATTGAAATGGAAATATATTGAGCAATTTTATTCATCCAAAAACGAATGCGGTCGTGGTCACTACCTAGTATAGACAGTCAAATTCTACAAAGTCACTATAATGTTTAAAATATTACGTAGAAATACGTGAATGCACCAGCCGGCGTAACATGACCAATTCTATATCTATTCTACCAAGAACAAATAAAGTTCCTTATGGCTTTTAATTCTGTAAAAATGTTTTATTTCACCAGAAAAATAGTCATCATACTTGACATCGTATTTTTGTCGACTGAAGAATAGAAAAATCTCTTTTTTTCAGTTTTATACAATTCTTCTACGATACAATCTATCATTTTGTCTTCTCTTCCGTCGACAAATTCCGTTTCTAGGGCGGTCATACTACGCGTGCAGCTATATCTAAACATATGTATATTTGGTAAGCCTACCTAGCCACGGGGAAGTACGTGCATCAGCTGACCTACATTGCATTCGGAACACTTGCGCACGCACATTTTAAGTTCCATTTATTATATGACCACATGTAACAGTTCAAATGAAATGCCCAAACCTTAGATAGCGGTGCAAGTTATAGGCGGTGGCGATTTGCAAAATTGATTTCTTTGTGTTTTAACTTTATTCCATTGTTTAGATTTAGAAAAACTTATCAAAGACTATTAATTAATTTCGTGCAACTCAGTGTATGTGTTAATGACTTTATCAAGCGTATTTTTTGTGACGGTGATTTATTTTTAAGTCTACCTACATGTTTTTTATGTTAAATTCTTCGGAATACATACGCATCATACAGCTCCAGTTTTAAATATTTCATTTTTCCTGCTAATCACACATCTCAACATCCATACTGAATATGATAGAAAGCCCTAAAAATAGTCTGTCCTGGAAAAAAAAACAAAGCTATCAAAATTAGAGTTACGGCACCTTCTTCTTTCGTCTCGATGGTACTCGTACACTTTTTACTGTATCGATTGAGCCCAGTAGGTGGCCACGTTTATTGCGGCTTCAATGGCATTTTTGAGATCATCTAAGGTGCAGGTGAACAGGCACATGATTATATGCAAAGTACTGGACTTGATGTAACGAATCGGTGGAAAAGATGGTAGGCAATTAAAAGCCTTCGTGAAGCACATCAATTGTTTTATCAGTAAATGTTGTTAGGTCTCCCAAATGTAATTAAGTAAAAGACAAAGGGGTGATTGCACCTACCACACATTACTTTCACAGATCATTCAAACGGTTTCTAATCCCATTTATCGTCACCCTGCCCCTTTTATACCTGCGCCCCTATCCATTACCCAAACCATTAAACTGTCCTTAGTCCTATCTAAACAAAACATCAATATTTGCTGAACGTCACGACTCACGGACCACTTGCATCTGGCATCACAGATTTAATCCATCCACTGTACTCTTCACTCCATCTGTGAGCACATCTGTCCTGCGCCCAGTGGGCAAAGGGCCCGAGCCAAACAAAAATAAACCCATTGACGCTGGGTCAGTAGCCGGCGCACAAAGGGCCCACTGTGCACAATGAACGCTTGCGCCTGTACTCTTACTTTTTGTCTTGTTTTGCTTCAGTTAAAGGCTTTGTAAACAGCTTATTGATGTGTACACTCTAATTTGTTTAAGTAATTGTTGGGTAAAGTGATCTCTCCGCAAGTGCGCATTGCCAATATGTTTGTACTTGTAGGTTGGTGCTTTATTTATTTACTAGGTAATCCTAATCAAGCATTAAATTAGGTAGAAAAAGCTTTTTAGTGATGTCACGGTTGGTTGAATTATGTATAGCAACAAAACCCTTCAGCAAACAACTATAATGAGCGTTTCATTGTGGAACTAATCAAAATTTTAAAGACCTTTGTTGTCAAAACTTCACAAGGCTCACATTAAAGTAAAACTGGGCTCAAGGTGGTCTCGGATAATCAATGATAGGTACTACAGTAGTACATTCTGTATCTAATGCTTTTAATTCGAGCCAATCACAGCGTTTAAATCAAGTTAGAACTATCAAAATACTTCAAAGGCACCCGATGGCTTCCGGAGCGTCCTTCACCGTGGTATATCAATGTATACCATAAACACTATAATAACAAGTTAAGCCACAAATTGTTATCTAATCCGTACCGAGCTGGCAAACACGCTGCTTTCCCACGCCAGATAACCAGAGTGGTAGAGTGGTGATTACATTATGAAAGCGAAAAGTAAATGTTATCAACTTAAGTGGGGACACTTAGTTCCATCGTGGGTTCAGACGGATGAAATAAAACATTGAAGTTAAAAGCTTGGGAGGAGCAATATGTTTGGTTTTTAATTAGCTGTTGAATGGACAAAAAGATCAGCCAGTCCTCTGCTGCTAAAATTACAGAAAATTACAATTACTAATATGTGATGATGATATTTTCCTTCGTTCATTTAAGTATTCTAAATATAATAGATTATTATTAGCTGATGCATGTTAAACAGTGAACCTTGGCCGGATGATCAGATAAAAAGTAGACTTTCTGGATGTCTAGAACGAATTATGTTACTTTCACGGTCTTGAGATAGATCTGTTAGCTGTGAAGATAGTTTTTCTAATATCTGGAGAAAGAAAAAATGCCAGAGTGCCTTTTATCTCCCCATTGCATTGTTGCCGCGAACTTCTCTATTTATATCGGAAGTTGACTAAAATTGGAACACTGAAACGCTCCAAATATCTTTAAATCCACGTGTAGAGTGGTTCTTTTACTTCCTCTTGTAAATTGTTTACCTGTTTAGGTCTAAAAATAGTTGAACCGTGTACGTAAATATAACCTAGATAGGTGTATCTACCGGAATACCTCGTGATTACTCCTACATAGTGGGATATTATTGGATGATTCGTTTGATGCTGATCTCTTTGCGTTTTGTTTCAGATACACTCTGATCGCGTACTACGATATGTACTCGCAGATCTACACTAGTACCAAGATCTGGGTGCAACTTATACTCATATGGCTGGTGTCATTTGGACTTATGGTAAGTAAAATTACCCTGCATTCGATGCAGAGGCATACATACTTAGAGCTTTTGCGTAAATGCTAATTCTCTCTCTACTAGAGTCAAGTAACTTTGACTGTATTTTGTTGTTTGTCTACTTCTGTCAACAAAAAAAAAATGACCGAATCTGTGAACATTTGTTACGGTAGCGGTTTCACCAGATGTATTTTATTATAAGTGTAAGAGCATTTTGCTGGGCAATTTTGTATGATAAGAATTTGAGCTTTTGTATGGACAAAAGCCATTTGTACCAAGCTAGATCTGAATCGAAATCAGAATCTAGATCAGGATCTGGATCTGGTTCTGAAATCTGGATCTGTATCAGGTTCTGGATCGGGATCTAGATTAGGGAGTCTTATAACCAATCAATGGTTTTAACAGAATACCTTAGTCCAATATCGCCTTAGTAATCCATAAAGGAATAGGTATAACGTAATGATTTTCATTAAAAACTTTGTTGAATGCATGTAATGAGGTTTTATCTTAAAATTACAAGCATTTTTACTCTCATTACGCTCTCAAACGAAAAAATATACAAGAATATTGTAACAAATGGTTCCTATCAATCATTAGCAAGCGTTTAAACAGAATTTCTGGTTATTTTTACAACAAAAACAATTGCATCACATTGAAATCAAAACAGAAATCAGTCTATCAGTCATCGCGAGCTTACATCGACTTTTCGCTCGAGATTTGTTAAATCGAATATTTTGCAAAAGTGAAAAGGATACTTATCATTTTACTTAGGAAAATTTACGGCTCTAGGAAAAAGAAAAATGTTATAAGTAAAAGAGATCAACGTAAAAAATCCCGTCTGATTTGCGCGAGTTGGTTCTTGATTCCACGGCATGCATCATCAAAAGGTTTGTCGTACTGGAAAGAAAAACAGATTTTGCACGCAAATAAACGAATGTGCTTATTAGTAAGTAGGTATACAACTTATAGGTACTTATTCACCTTGCAACTAACAGAAATACAATTTTGAAATCCGAAACGTATGAAACTAAAACAAATTAAACCCGCCAGCCATCTGTTAAATGTCAGTAATAAATAATAAAGGGACTCGGCTGGAACAAAAAACACACAATTTTATTACATATCTACAATAACAATAACAAAATGAAATTATTACCGGAATCAAAAAGATAACAATTTATCCGTTTCATGGAACACACACAACGCTACCACTGAGGTCCGTACATAGACTACTATCCGTAGCAGCACAGTGTTGCCAGTCAAATAAATAAAGTTTTAGTAATGAAGGAAGCTAGAATTAGTTCGTTGCACTTCCACTCTGTTGATTGTCCTGAATTAGCTAACATCCTCTCTGCTAGTTTAAATTACACGATGCTAAATTAACGACTGTGATGTAACGAAAGGAATGTTTTACAGGATAAGTAAATAGAATTTGTTAGTTACATAATGTTTGGTTGGTAGGTATTTTGTATAAATGCTATTTACCGTAAATTAAATAATGTCGAAACAATATAAATTGGGTAAAAACCTAAAGCACAGAATACATAATAGTACAAGTACTTAAAGTTATGATTGACGTAAATAAACCGCAACAAAATAAATTGTATCGATGGTTTCAATGTGCTACAAATAATAAAAATAATCTTAAAAAAATGAATTTAAAAAAAGAATACCTAATACAACCTGCCCATAATATTCTCGCTATTGTCTGTAACTTGGACCACAGTCCTAGAAACTAACCCCACTATCTATCTATCCAGTACTAAACCATTTTTTCTACAATCATACCGTTTCTATTAAAATAGCGGACACCTAAATTAATGCCTAAATAAAAGCTCACTGTTTTTTTTAACACTCCACAACAATATTTAGGCGTTCATTTGGGTTTAGAGGTTTCTTACTGTCAATGAAAAAAACGGGCAGAAGAATAGAACTTTCTCAATTATTATAAAACAAGTCATGAAACAACAGTCCAGTCCAATCGTGTACAACGCGTTGATGAGCCCAAATGTGTTGCATTTTAATACTATTTGACATTCACACCCTTCTGAATTATTCAACAGTTTTATGAGTAGTGGAGAACCCGCATTCAATAAAATGTTGATGTTCTTGATTATTCTGTTGGGCTCTTATGGCAGTGTTCGTTTTGATAGGGATTCCCGTACATTTTAATTTTAGGATTATACTTAAACTTCAATTGGCAGCTATAGGTTGTCATCAAATACATATTATTATCGTCTTATAAATTTAACAGTTTTTAGGGTTACTTCTAACTGCCAGGGTCGCGAGACTGACAGGGTCGTGAGATTTGTTTGAGAAGGAACACGGGTGGGTTCTATTTACTAAAAGTCTGACACGTCCTTCCGCTCCACCCAGAGCGGGAGACGTCATTTGATCATTTCCCACCTACATAAAAAAGGGTTACTTCTAAAATGAGAAAATATAGAACGACTTAAATCAATTAACTACAAGAAAATAAACATACCAGCCAATAAAAAAGCTTTTAATCTTCAGACACTATATTTGCTCTGTCTCTTTGGTCTAGTGGTCTCAACGCTACTACTGAGCACGCACGAGGTCCAGGCTTCACTTCCCAGGTCGGGCAAATTATTATCGGGCTTTTCTGTCTGGATTTTCTCAGTAGCAGCCCGGAGTCTGAACTTGTGCCCAATGTATGGCAATAGGCTCGCCCCCTATTACATGGGGCTTACACATAACTGGCGAAATGTGGGTGAACTATAGGTACACCACTGCCCAACTCTTCGTGGGATCAGACCGTGATGTTATATTGTATTTGGCTCTGGAACAATATTGTTTACATTTTAATTGCTTTTTATCGACTAAAAATTAACATTTATCTTGACAACAATGATTATTGAATAATTGCTAAATACCATACTTCTCTCATCCACAGGTCCCGCCTCTCCTCGGCGTCTGGGGCCAACTGGGCCTGGACCCCAGCACATTCTCGTGCACGATCCTCCCGAAAGACGGCAAGTCTCCCAAGAAGTACTTGTTCGTATTCGGCTTCGCACTGCCGTGCGTGGTCATCATTGTCTCCTACTCCTGCATCTACTGGCGGGTCAGACAGAGCAAGCGGAAGCTCGAGGGAAGAAGGTGTGTATGTGGGTGAGGATCGTCATGTCACTAGCTGTGACTAACTGGTGGTGGGGTGGTTAGTTTTAAGTGGTAATTGGTGGTGGGATGTGGTGATATTCTATGTTTCTATTTCGTTGTTTTTCTTTGATAAAGTATTTAGTACGAAAAACATCAAGTAATGAATTCCTTGCACTCATTAAAAGCCACTAATGAAGCCATGGATTTTATCCAAGAGCCCTATTTACACGGGGCAATTTAATGGCTTGTGGCATATTTATTTAATTATTTATGTACACATAGTGATATGGCATAATTATAAAATTAAGTAGAAAGGCATAAATCATAAGTTATAGCAATAAAAAAGGTTGCATCGTAGTGCAATGTTTAGACGTTGCTATAGACATCTGCTGCTTGCATTTTTTGATTGTAACTGCTTCGTGTAAATGATATTTAAAACCATAGGTACCTCGTTGGTGTAGTGGTGAGTTCGTGACTGCTGAGTTCGATTCTCAGGCCAGGCTAAGTGTTACCTATTAGGTTTCTTATGTGTTCTTGCAAATAGTGAATAATAGGTGAATATTCACGTCTGTTCCCCCTTTTCAGGTAGTTAATTACGCTGTTTTCTAAAACTTTTTCTCCCTCTTATCCACAGTAAACTCTCCGGGCAGACAGCAAAAGAGAAAGAAGACGACTCCCGGCTCACGACGCTCATGCTGACCATCTTCCTGTGCTTCCTGGCGTGCTTCCTGCCGCTCATGATCATGAACGTGGCGGACGACGGCATCTCGTACCCCTGGCTGCACATCATCGCCTCCATCCTGGCGTGGGCCTCCAGCGTCGTCAACCCCATCATCTACGCAGCCACCAACAGGCAGTACCGCGCGGCCTACGCCAATTTACTCAAATTCTGCAAAAATAGCACCGTAGGCAGAAGAACCACTTGGGGCAGCAGAACCATGGGACATTCCTCCAATTCTCCACATTATGCCGACAAACGAAATCATAATAAGGACAAGCCCGCCAACTTATGAAGAGACCAGTGACATCTACCGGCGGGTATCAGGAACTTTGTTCCAGATGTAAAGGTTGATTAGTAAAATCCGTAAAATTGCAGAAATCGTTGTGAATCGTCGTACGTCCAAAATATTTTGATTATACATAGGTTCTTAGTTTACGTTTTGTAATTCCCTAGAAGGTTTAGGAGTTCTAGGGGTCCTTTTTATAGCCGTGGGTAATTTGGGTAGATTTTAGGGTTCCATATAACTACGTAATTATACCTACTGCTCCCAACGACATTTCTTGTGTTGCGTATAATGTCTGCTGGATAGTATGGTAGTGTTAACCCATTTCTGCATTTACATTTATGAATCTCATTAACAGTGCGCCTGTCATTAAAGTTGATTGCGTTTTGCTGCACAAAAATAAAAAGAATCTAAGTTCTACAAACTGCGCTCACTACAAATTGTTATAAACAGAACTAGAAATCTGTAACGCTTTTGTGATTATTTCAAGATATCAGAGGCATATTTGGTTTAGTATCAACCGACCAGACAAATTTTATTATTATTTTACAATTTTAAAATAATTGTTAGTGAGTGCATAGCTTTATATCATAAAAAAATATCTGTAAATATTCATTATACCTACATCTGTATATAAATCAATGGCAACTACTTTATAATAGCTTATAATGATGCTTACCATTTAACTTAACCAAAGTAAAATATTACCTTTATTTTTATATAAATAATCATTTATACAATAAGAAAATAATTATATATAATATTATTTAAACGTAAGAATGCATTCCTTTAGATTTTAATTATGTTTAGTTTTTATACGTTCTTCTGTAAGATTGGGTCCAGGCACTAAATGTATAATTGATTGTAATTTGGTTTGTCTGCATCCGCTTAGTGATGACCTGACAGTTACTTAATGAGATCAATGTAAAATAAAGGTAGGTACTAAGTACTTAGTACCTACCTTTATTTTTACTAAAACCCAGCAATCTAGATATGTAAAATTAGTTAATTCTTCAAGGAAGTGTTGTTTTTATTTGTGTGGTTGGATGATCATGATTTTTGTACCACTTGGGTTGATCAATAATCACAACAGTAGCAATACGTTCTCTGAGTGTGCTTTTTTACTATTCGCACAGCAATGTACTGTGTGATACGAGTTTTTCGTTGATTTCAGTAAATAACTGTTATGTTTCTATAGTAGCAAAATATTATATTATAATAGTTCTTGTGAAGACTGATATGTAAAAGTCAATTAGGATAAATAGCCCCTCAATCATAGCTAATGTCGGAGTTATGTTTATGTTGACATTTTTATATTTAAATAATTAAACATTTTTGGTTACATAAAGAATTATATTTATTTAATCAGGATAGGTGACATCACTTTATAGAAGAAATAGAAAATTTTTGCTTAAAATAATTTATTGTATTATGTAATTAGCATACTTAGTTATTTTTAATAATAAGTGAACCAAAGGTAAAATAAATGTATTTATAATAAAACAAAATATGTAGTTTTGTTTACCCCGCACGCAACTTTACTCCAACGTCTGTGTAGGTAAGTACGTAGTGCCAGAAAAAAACTTCGTTCAGTTCAGTATTTCGAATGCAATGGTCCTCGAGATGTTCATGCTATTTTCCTAATAGAAATGGGAGCATTTTCACGAAACAGAAAATAATAAAAACGAGACGAGAGATGTGCTTTGGATTTCTTTCGACCACTGTGATGTGATTGGTCGATTTCCGCACGCTTAGGAACCCGAGTACTTTATCTCGTTGCGTAAACATAACTTGAATAAACAATTCACAAGCTCAGTTAGTGCTATCAACGGCATAAAATCCTAAGTGCAAAAAATATTTGAAAATAATTCAATTGTACTGAACCCTCGGTTACAAACGTGCATTATATGATTCCCTGCTGTCAGTTCGAGTTCTCTGCGAGTATTGTGATGAACAACCGATAGATGGCGCTTTGATAAATTGTTACAAAATTAACTAAGAAAATGACGAATTGACGATGATGAATTGATGATGAAAATAATAATGTTACACACCCATCGGCTTTATTTCGGTCATTTCGTAATATGTAAAATGTTTTTGTGGCATAGACAATTTGTATTAACTTTACTAATCAAAAAGCCGCGTACCCCGTAAAAAAATTAAAAAATACAGCCAGTGTTTCCACAATGAGGGGAATTTCCCCTTTTAAGGGGTAATTAGGGTCCAGAGGGGAAGAAAAAGGGGAAATACTATAAAAGGGGAAATTGTAGGAAATCATATATTAAACCTCGCCTGAAATGTTGCATAATGAGGGTTTTTGCGTATGAGAAATCCACTAGATATCAAGACGTAGGCTTGTGGTCTATCTGCTACGTGATTGGTGAATTTTGACATATCTGACAATGTCATGTCGAAAAAAACCAATCATGCTGCAGTTGGAACTCACGCCGGGTTAGGGAGCAACTCGTCCACTTCGAAACTGGGACCTGGGACCATTTGCCCCTTTTCTAAATTGATAATAGGCAACTGGGCCCACGTTAGTTCAGGTATTGAGACGATTGTACTACTGAATATTCTCTAGGGGTTAATTGGTCCCAGTAAATTGATACTGGCTGTAGCAAAGGGAAATCAACCAGATCTAAAGGTTAGTTGATCTCATTCGTTTTATGTAATCTAAATATGAATAATAATGAATAATTCTACTAATGACCAATTTTTTATTCCATGCTATAAAAAATATCCTTTAAAGCTAAACAAATCAAAAGTGAGCATTTTTTTTTTCAAAAGCAAAATAAATCAAACTTAGTAGTTCTTCTTAAAACACTACAAAAATATGATAGTTATTACTTTGGTAAATTGAAAAACGATAGATATATTTAAAAGAAAAAAAAAAAACATCTGAGACCATTAAATCAGAAAGACGACTCAAAAGAATACTTTGAGAGCTGACCGACAATGAAATTAGTATAGGACATTGTATCGAGAAATTAGATAAGTAACTAGGATTTCTACTAAATGTTTTGTCACGCCTTTTGTTTAAAAGGTTTTTTTTTTTCTGGATGGTAAATCATCAAATGACTTCTCCCGCTCTGGGCGGAGCGGGGGGGCGTGTCAAACTTTTACTGACTAAAACCCACTCGTGTTCCTTCAGTTGCCCATGTGCTAGGGTCACGGTATCTCTTTCAAACAATCACGCGACCCCGGCAGGCATTGGTCCTAGCAGACCCCTTCGTTAATGCTGACATCTCTAGGCTAGGGACGTGAGGGTGCAGAGACTGCCTCCTCCTATGCGAGCATTACTGCTTCGCAGAAGGAGGTGACGGCTTCCCATGCCCTCTCGCTCCGTACCATGGCTCGCACCAGGGCCGAACGCGAGAGGTCACCGCCGCCGATCGCCTCCACGAGCACACGGCGGTGCTCCGCCCAGGCAGGGCACACTTCCACCGTATGCTCCACCGTGTCCTCTAGACGATCCTCACAATGGAAAAACCCGGGCGTATCCTCCCGCTTTATCCTGAACAGGAACCCACCGAAGCACCCATGCCCGGTGAGAACCTGCGTCAGGCGGAAGGTGAGGACGCCGTGGCGCCTCTCTATCCACTCCTCAAAGAGGGGACTTACCGCCGCAATTGTGGCGTGCCCAGCGCTGGGTTGTGACAATCGTACCCACCATGTCGCCATGAGATCCTGCCGGAGCTCTGTCCGCCGTGCCGCGATTTGTCGCGGCAGCGGTCGCAGCGGAGTTTCGCCCCGGCGCGGTTTAAAAGGTTTATAATTTATTTTGGTTTTGAAAAAAAAATGCGTTTGTTTAGTTTTAAAGGATATTTTTTTAGTATGGAACAAAAAATTGGTCATTATTAGTATTATTCATATTTAGATTACATAAAACAAATAAGATCAACTAACCTTTAGATCTGGTTGATTTCCCTTTGCTACAGCCAGTATCACTTTACTGGGACCAATCAATCCCCAGAGAATATTCAGTAGTGCAATCGTCCCAATACCTGAACTAACGTGGGCCCAGTTGCCTATTATCAATTTAGAAAAGGGGCAAATGGTCCCAGGTCCCAGTTTCGAAGTGGACGAGTTGCCCCCTAACCCCTCACGCCTACGTATTGCCATCTAGCGGATTCTTCATACGGGAAAACCCTCATTATTTATGGACTAGCGTGTTACCGTTACCGTATAAAAGAAACAGTGACGATACATGCATATGTCGCATACCTACCCTTATTCCCATTCTGTTTAAGGCTTAAAATATTATTCTGTGCTTTAGCATACTGTATACTGACTTGGAATAAAAGGTAAGTAATGATGTGCAAAGTCGACAAATCTTGTCGATGACTTTGTTGACGTATTGTATTTAGTGTAAATAATATTATTATAGTTAGAAGGCAGGCTATAGAAGAAAAATGATATAAACATTTTTTTTCTTTTAGTTACTACACTAGTGCCAAAACTACAGCAAAATAATTTTTGAGGGGAAAAAAGTCCTGAGAAGGGGAAATCGGAATTGAGGGATGGGGAAAGGAAATCATTATAGTGGAAACACTGAATACAGCTCGTTGTCCTTGTCAATGTTCGTTTGACCATTTTCCTGACAGTCCCGTAATTTTGTAGAAATAAAAGTCGCCGAAAAATGGCGAAAAGGATTGCACAGAGCTCCGTAAACTGGGCCGCCCTCGCGGAAAGGGTCCCGGCCGAGCAGAAGGTACACCTTGCGGCTTTCAAAATAAAGTCCGACACTTACCTCCGAAGGTTAGTTTTGTTCGATGGATTACATAATTTTCGCCAGAACATTTTTGGTTATTTAATTTGCTTGTTTTAGAGTTTTGGCCAACCCACCCGAACCGCCAAAGATCAACTGGTCTGCGTACAAGAATGCCGTGCCCGTGCCTGGCATGGTTGACACCTTCCAGAAGCACTACGAGGCATTGAAGGTGCCCTACCCCGCCGACACACAGACTGCTCAGGTTGAAGCCCAGTGGAATGAGGTCAAGAAAGCTATCGATGCCTTCATCCAGACATCTAATGCTAGCATTGCTGAGTAAGTTCACATCATGTGCATATCTGGGATAGAATTTCCATTATGGGCCATTGATTTAGAGGTTCATATTTTTTGTGTAGATAGTACTCATAAATAGAAAGCTTTTTACAAATTTTCAAATAACAGATTTTCACGGTTTATGAGATAAAAAAAAATAAAAGTTTTCATACAAAATAAAACGCCAATTGCAAATTTTTAGGTTCTGGTCTTGGGGCACCCCGACTCGGACAGGTTAGGTTATTTTTTTTTTAACCATTCAGAAATAGGAGCCTCGCGAAGCGGGGCTCCGTCGACTTTCCATGGGGCTCCGAAGGGTGGGGATGGTACAGAGGGTAGCCCCCCCCCCCCTCCCCACCCCGTTCAATAAATCGATGGCCCATAATGGAAATTTTAACCAAGATCTGTCACCTCATTCCTCCAATTTTTTGTATTACTTGTCATTCTTTCAGAAACAATTAATAGTAGTAAGTAGTTTTTGTGCCAGAAAATGATGCAAAAGACAATTTTATTGTCATATTAAAAAGAAATTCACATTATTTACATAATTTTGAATTCTATGCTACCATATACTTTATTTTGTCTCTTCCTGCACGGTGGCAATTTGTTGGCCACAACAATAAGACACTGCTCTGTCTGAGACTACTTGTATCTGTTTAGGTGTTTTAGCTTGGTGAGTTACTTCTCAGGTAGGTGTAACGTTTCATCCTGACAAATCTATATTGCGGGGTTAAAATCTCGACAATCTTCTATGTTGAAGGCCTTGATCTCCACTCAGTCTCGAGGGCAAGCTCATTTTTGTGTTTTGAGACTGTTTGGGAGTTTAGTGCTATAGTTCACTATCTCCTGTTTGACAGTTGGTACTTTTAAGTCAAGATTATGTTCTTATTACTGATGTATTGAGGGATGTTATGCTACCATACTAATACTTTATTTTAATAATAACCCAAGTGTTTGCTATGAAAAGCCAACCAAATTTGTTGTAGATAGAATTCATCTATGTTGGTATTAATCATTCTGGGTTTAGACTCCAAATGAAACGGCTTAAGCAATCAAAATCATGGTGATCTTTTACAGATAATTTAAACCCATACTGGACATAAAGTTCTTTTGACTTGTCACTATTATTCTTTACAAAAAGTATAATGAAAGATGATCCAAACATTTTACTGCATTACATAAATTAACATTACATTTTTGCACAACTAATTCTGTCCATCTCTGACTGTCATTAATGTAATTTCAGATACCAGAAACAGATCAGCGAAATCAAGGCTCTGTTGCCATACGACCAGATGACCATGGAAGACTTCAAAGATGCTTACCCAGAGGAAGCCCTCGACCCCATCAACAAGCCTACCTTCTGGCCCCACACACCTGATGAGCAGCTCGGCTACGTCGACCCTGACAAGCCAGCACATTCCGGTCACTAAAATAATTATTCAATGCCTTAACACAGCTTCAAGAGTTCAAGCAGTCATCATATATCAGCTCCAAATGATAGTTGACAGTTTTGCGAAGTGTTGTCAAGGTTCTTTAGGAAGTTGCAATCATCTTGTTCTATTTATGTAGGAATAAATGAAATCTTTACCAATAGTAGTTTTCTTTTAATTTCTTGAAAAAAATAACGTGTGTGATCGGGGGACCCCCTACTGTAACAAAGTCACTCATACGCACAATTTCTACCAGAAACTAACACAATGATAAGATGTGTGACTGACAATAGTATGCCCACCATCTGGGCTTTTAATTTTGATAAGACAATAAAATTGCAAATAACAGAATTAGTTGGTCACGGGCTCAAAAGTTATAAGGGTTTATAGCTGGCCAATCTGGGGAGTGCCTTAGTGTGACTGACGCTGGCATGGCCACCATCAGGGGTTTTAATTTAAATAACAAAAAATAGTATATCTTTAGTTGCCAATTAATTAGTCGACCAATATCAATCTGTCAGTCACTTCAAAAGGTCCTTTCGTCTCTTCCTATGAGCCTTTCATACTTACCGTAAATGAAACCGAGCACAACGATATATCTGCCAGCGACAGAAGTGCACATTTTACCCCCAGTTTGGCCTCCTTTGAGATTCAAATGGCCCAAAAGCCGGGGTAGGCGCTCTCCAGATCGGCCACATATAAACCCTTATAACTTTTGAACCAGTAACGAAACTTTTTATGTTATCAATATTACAATCCCTGATGGTGGTCATGCTAGTGTCAGTCACACTAAGATTTTCCGCATATCAATGCGTATTTTGAACGTTCTTGGAGAAATAAGGTAAACATAAGTAACCTGCATTTGATGAATTTACACTGGAAGATATTACTGACTTGCAGAGTACTGTGTAGTGCTATAATTGTGCTGACATATTTTAAATTGATGTAGTAGACAGGTTGTTTTCTAATGGTTATAAGAAACATTAAAAAGTCCAATAGATAAACGAAAATACCTTCAGCATCTAGCTCGTCACGGATCACCTAGTTTAGGAGTCAGGGTTTACCTTATCCGTGCCTCCCTTATCCTAGTCTTAAGCTATTTATTATAACCAAGATGATAAACGCACAAAATGATGTGAGTAATCTGGACAAATCACATCTAATAGGTAGGTACTTATAATAAAACTGTAGAGGTCAATTTTGTACATTGAATATACATTCAAAATTAATATTGGAGGATGAATGGTGATCGATACTGATGCCAAAAATGCAATCAGTAAATTTTTTGTCTGTCTGTCTGTATATGTACATATGGGTCAAAAACTACTGAAGATTTTAACAAAACTAGGTACGATTGTAGTCCATACTCCTGGCCAGGTTATAGGCTATATAATATAACGCTAAGACACAGGAGGTGAGCAGTGACATACCCGCGGGACATTTTCCGACTTCCACGCGGGCGAAGCCGCTGGCAAAAGCTAGTCAAGAAATAAAGTTGGGTCATCTGTAGAGAATTGTATCAAGGAATAAATAAAACCAGTAACATAATTCGATTAAACTTTATTTTCTGTGAATTGTACAATTGACACATCACAAGTAATGATGTCACAGAGTTACACGACATAGGAATGTTACATTTAGAAAAAGAATCTATTTAGTGTCGTGAGCTATGGTTCAAAGTGCTATTGTGGAAACAATTTTTTACTAAGTATTATGCTATCTAAGACACATCTCGATAAAAGTGGCACACCAATTATTATTCTGCTATAATGGAGATGAAACTAGTTCAAAATGAGAAAAATCTGTTACTCATTTAGCTATGTTTTAACACAGATTGTCGAAACAATAATGGGAAACACGAAAGCAGGAATAGACAATTTTCTGAATTTTTAAATGCTCTAGTAAATTATACCCTAATTATTATTATTCTTCACATTACTAAATTAAAACACACGTAACATACCGCGTTTCTCGTACACTGAAGCATGGTTTCCGAGACTCTAAACGTATACAAATGTGTTGCCATTTTACTATAATATACGATATGATAAGAGTCTATAACCTCATAGGTCCGATTCCAAGCCATCACTTTTACAGAAACTTAGAAAATAAAAATTAAATCTATTACCATTTACAACTAGACGCGAGTGAAACAATGTTAATCGTTTCTGATAAGTTTACTCACAGGAGGGACCTTTTGGTGTTATCATTTCAAAGCTAAATTACAAGCTAAGGGCGTTATTAATTTCAGTGATTTTTAGCAGTGCGACAACTTGAGCATAGGGTAATATGTTTTCTAACTAAATGATCAATAGATCACTTAGACCACTTTCTCATGTAGCGGGTCACTCGAAAGTCACCGAGGTCTGGAAGCAAAACAGCCATAAGACAATCTATGCACTGCAACAATCACTAAAACATGCAACGTCCCACTCTTAATCTTATGAACATTTATTTCACATCACATCCAGTCGATCTTATAATCTAAATAAAAACTTTATTTAGCTACGAATTTGGTAGCGGGCGGCGGCGGCGGCTGCGCGTACATGTTGTAGTAGCTGGTGGGCGGCGGCACGCTGAAGCCGGGCGCCGCCGACATGTTGGCGAAGCTCTGCTGCGCCGGGAACGAAGCCCCGTCGCTGGCGCCACGCCCGCGACCTCTCCCGCGGAACCCGTTGTCCGGTCTAAAGTTGTCTCTGCTATTGTCACGGTAACTTGAACGTGTATTATATGGGCTTTGGTTGTTCTCGTAATCATTGTTTGACTCGTCCCATCTGGAACCTGTTCGAGGAAAAATAATTTACATCATTTTCTGTGGGTCAACTGCGATTGCCGCTACTACAGCGATTGTATATATTGTTTATGTTACTCTCCATGTAAGCAGAGCCTTCAAAATTATAGTACAGCAAATTATACAAATCATATTTTCGACTCAAGTTGTGATGAAATTCAAATCAAGTTGCGTTGCAAAATACTTTTCTTTCTAATCAAATGTTTTCCGACGTTATCCCTAGTCCCTGAGCAAGGCCACGTGTCGTGAAGCGCACACACACACACGTAGAGTACTACATAACACACAATCAGTACTAACTGCGGTCGCTCCCGAAGCGCCCGCGCGCCCGGCCGCGTCCCCGCCCGCGCTCGAAGCGTCCGCTCGAGCCTTCGTCGCGATCGCGGTAGCGGTTGCGACCTGAAACACACCAGAAGATAGGGTTAATAAGGTTTTAAGTCAGAAATCATCTTCTAAAATTAGGACATAAAAACTAGATTGAAAATGAGACAGCAACCGAGAAGAATGCTGGCGAATGGAGTTAAGGCCACTTCGCTGTTCCCTTACTGATGAGGATCGTGTCGCGGTCGCGATCAGTAGACGGTACCAAATAACAGGCAGGCATAAACTGGTCCTTTGCGCCAAAATTCAATTACAGAGTGTAATAAAAGTATAGTATTCCGAAGTACTTACCGTATTTTCCCTTGAATCCCATGCCACACTGCGCCAATTCCATCAGCTTGGGGTTCACCACCTGGTTAGCCTCTTGCAGGACGCACATCAGATCCTTGGCCTGGCATAAAATTACATTTTTAGACACAAGGTTCCAAATATTAGATTTGTAAATCTCTCCTGTAGGAGAGCTGATGAAAAACGCCATAATTTCTAATGCTAATTTCTTTGATTTCTGGGTTGTACTTAATATAAAAGGAAACTTGTTCAATTAGCTATAACCCACCAAGTCCCACACTGGGCCTGTGTGAGTCCGCAGATGTCACATACATTAGAATTTTCGTTTTTAGGACATGCCAGTTTCCTCACGAAGTTTTCCTTCACAGTTTTGATAGGAGTGGTGAGGAAATAGTTTACACGAAAAGTGCCTGCTTGGGTACAACATAGAAGGAAGCTGCTTTCACAATAAAAACATTACATGATGCTGCTTACCTTAGCCGAGTTATTAGGTGTGAAGAGCGTGTATGCAGTCCCGGTGTTGTGCGAGCGACCCGTACGTCCGATACGATGCACATAGTCCTCCGAGTTGTTGGGATAGTCATAGTTTATCACAAACTTCACGTCCTCCACATCTGTGTCCAAGCAGTTATGTTAGAAGGCAGGGAATATTCAATATTACACAATAATGAATGTATTGGACAAGTGAAGTAACCGTGTTTGAGATGAAGGTTCGTATGTAAGAACCAAACACTTTAATATGTAAAATAAACAAGAATTTTGCAGCAAATGCGATCACTAAAAAAAATGGTTGGACAAACATTCAATTTTCAAAACTTGCTTATGAATTTGTCCAGTAATAAATATTAAACTGAACATTTATCCAAACATTTCATCAAGTTTCGCAGCAGAACGCTCATCTCAAACAGTAAAGACACATAATATTTACCTTATCGGGTGCCGTAGTCATGTCAGTCACCGCTAAACTGGAAATAACTGTATTATGCCCGTCAGTCCGGAGTGTGCAGGCCAAGAGTCGGTGTGCTGTCTCACGTTAACGCCCTTTAACCGCGCGACTGTCAGTTGCGTAGGGCAGGCCAAAGGGCTTCGGATTAAATCTCTCATGACAAATAACCAAGCATGTATTGCTCTATGGTCTTACGTAATTTTACCTTTAAGAAAGCCAATGGCTTTAAAAAAGCCAATTGTATATTTTGACAGAGCAAATTCTGTTTCCCCATAATTTTGGATCGAAAATTCCTGTACTTAGGAACATGATGTTTTAATGCTTAATTCCCACGTAATTATTAGAGGCAGCATGCTCATATTGAAACAGTGTGCGCTGACAGTGTTCTGTCATGATTTGATGTTACAATATGGTAACAAGGTTTTGTAAGGTCAGCAACACACCGATAGTCTAGCCGTTAACACTGCACGCATGCGCCTCTGAAATGAAAAACAATCGAGAATAATGCCAAGTCAGTCATGGAAATTTATTTTATTATTATCGGGCTAAGATTTTTACGTCTGTGGTAGATTTTTACAATATCTGTTTAGCAAGGTAATTAAAGTAACTCCATATGTCCGATATGTTTCTGAGGAATAAAATATTTGAATATTATTTGGTTTCTATTGTATAAATATCTACCACCAGAATAGAATAGCTATCGTGGCCCGAGAATATAGCAGTATCACCGAACCATTGCCGTGTTTACAAGTATTTGGAGGGCATGTTCCAATATTCACTTTTAATCACCTCAATTGCGTTATTTAAATATTTATTAATACAATAATCACAATTTACAGCAAGGAGTATAGATTTTAGAACATCCTGCAGTTCAAAGGTTTTGTGCTGTTTAGGTGATACTTTTGCAAAAATCGTGAATACTGGAACCTATCATGACAGTTGCGTCACATAACAACTGGTCACTAAGCAATGGCATCAATATACCTCCGCTACGCCCCTGACATCTCTTAGACCATTACAACACCCCGGTGGTACAGTGCGAGACCCACCAACTTAATTTGACATGATTATAATCTCTTAGTACTCGCAACTGTGTCATTTCATCTTTTGTTTGATGCCCTCATCAGTCGGCGGGAATTATCACCACCATAGAATATTATTAACTTGATCGGTGGCACAAACATAAGATAGTAACTTCTGGGCAACTTACAGTGACTATTTCTCGTCTTTGGAAAGCGAATAGTGCTAGTAATATCTGATAATACTGAACTGCAATTGTATGATATTCAGACATATAAAAGCCCTAAACATTTTCACTCTTATGATACCCTACCATTAGCCACATCCGCGGGAGTGTCGTGGGAGTACTCACCGAGGCCTCTGGCGGCGACGTCCGTAGCCACGAGGATGCCTCCGTTGGACATGCGGAACTGGTTGAGGACATAGTCCCTGTCCTGCTGGTTCTTGTCTCCGTGGATGGCAAGCGCTCGCCAGCCAGCGCGATTGATCGATTTTGTTATTTCATCGACCTTGATATAAGTTAGTGTGAGCGATTTGAATAGTCTGATAAATCTTTTATCTAATGTTTACGTACTTTTGCGAAAAGTGAAGACCCTTCTAGTCTATAAAGTGTCGTCAGTTAAACTTGCAGGTTAATATTAGATAGAAGATTTATCTGTGAAATTACACCAAATATTTTAACTCGACTTATATTCCAAAGACATTAGTCACCAGTCCTCAAACTCACCCGTCTTTTAGTCTCAGCAAATATGATGGTCTTGGTCTCCTCCTCCGAAGATATCTCAGTGAGCAGTGTGATGAGCTTGTCATTCTTCTCCCACTCCTCACACACATCCACAATCTGCAGAATGTTGTGGTTGGCAGACAAGCTCAAGGAACCGATATTGATCTGGATGTAATCGTGCAGGAACTCCTCAGCCAGATTTTTGACTTCCTTAGGCCAGGTTGCTGACCACATGAGAACCTAAAATCACAGGTTTTTTTTTAACAAAACATTGGGAACCCTTGATTCCACCATATTTAAATTACTGTTGCTCTTATTCATGTTAAGTCGATCACCGTCGCCCGCCGCCGTTTTCGCTTCCATTCTATATCCTTACTATAATTTTTGGGCTCCCCAGTCAAATGGCAAAAATTCAACTATAATTACGCCACGTCGGCGTCGTCTATCCGTCCGCCCGGAAGTCAACGGTTTTTAAGAATTCGTTTTGACTGGGTAAGCAAATACTGGTTGCTTGATGTGAAGCTATTAGATAGATGTTATTTCTGTGACACGCACCTGTCTGTCTGGTCGGATCTGCTCGATGATCTTGCGAATCTGCGGCTCAAAGCCCATGTCCAACATACGATCTGCTTCGTCGAGCACCAAGTACGTGCAACGACGGAGGTTTGTCGTCTCTGTGGATAAAAATACTTTGTTATTGTATCGAAGACCCAAATTCGACCATAACTCAAATGTTGATGTGTCGCAAATTCTTCTACGTAGGATAAAACAGTGGTTCTATTGTTAGAACAGAATCGCTTGCTTATGGTTCGAAATGCTTAGTAACTCAGTATTTTATGAATAGGGGACTATTTTATTGATACCATGTAAACACAAAACAAAACTTAGCATTTCTGTTTGTTCGATTTTTTAAAACCTCACCTCTCTCTAAGAAATCAATAAGTCTTCCAGGTGTCGCGATAATAATCTCGACTCCTCGCTCCAGACACCTGCCCTGCGGTCCTTTAGGAGCCCCACCGAATATGCAAGTGTTGCGGACTTGCACACTCTGACCGAAGTCATTGGCCACCTGCAAACAGGAAGAAAGCCTATAACTCTCCTGTATAAATGTGTCATTCAGCTGTCCAAGTACATAAATGAAGGTTGAATAAACAAATATAGAATGTATGTAAGAGCAGATTATTAGTCAGTTTTAAATGGAGATGACGGTGATAATTCCTAATTCCAGGCGTTGCCGAGTTAGATAAGAAATAAACTGTGTTATCATGTGGGTCGCTAATTGTCGTGGGTGTGGAGACATGGCCAAAGGAGACTAGAACTAGCATATTGGTATGTTTGATAAAACGCAAAACAAAAAATGCCAAGAAGCTATTACACAACTGTGTAGGATTCAATGAAGTCTGTGTTTCTTTCATTGTATTGAATATTTACACAAGACTGCACTTGTGTAAATGGCCTTGAATACTGAACCAATAGTAATATATTACAACATATAACTATGTAACCTGTCCCACCCTAATCTGCTCTTACACACTTGTTAACAATAAAAAAATGTAAGCATGACAAACAATAAATGAATGAAAAAAAAGATACAACAGAAACAAAATTATAGTTCTACTGGACATGTGCAATTTATAATAAGAGTTGAATTATGAAACAAGTCCCAGAATATTTGAAATTATAGATTGAACTAAAAGTGTGTAGATATGTCCCCACCACAAAAACTTGTTAAAATGTAGTGTGCATGACCCACTATTTCTATTTTAAAATATTTCTGTGGCAGGCCTTCCTTGAATAGTATCCTGACTGGTTTTATAATAATTTGTGTATAAATGAGGATAATGAGATAATGACGCTGCCTGTTTTTAGATGTAATATTAAAATACTACACAATAAAGAAAGCATTCCACAGATAAGCTCAAAGGTCTAAGAGAAAAAACAATAAATACTTGTGCCCAAAATTAAAACAAATAAAATAAGGTTACGTTCAGAAACCTCACCTAATACAAGAGAAAATTTTGAATTTGGGATAACAATCGAAAGAGAGATGCGAAAAATCATGTCAATGTTTCATCAGGTTTTCGAACATAGCCTGCCTGCAATAAGCTAGTTCTACTTATTAAATGTAATTGGATAAATTTACTATTTCCAGTTCGCTTGGATTGTCCGTCATCTCCGCAGCGATTCCATTCATTGAGATCAACGCCTGGAGTAGCACAATGGAAAACAAATACTCATCTTATATTTTGGATGTTAAAAGTATTTAAATTAGAGATAATTAATTCTAATGTTGCTTCCATGAATAAACCTGAGGCGACTTGTGTCAGTCAGAGGCAGGCCTTATTGTTACTTTGGAATTGGTATAGGAGCAAAGATTAATACTATAATAAGTAAAAGCAATAACCTGTTGTATCTGTTGAGCAAGCTCCCGAGTAGGAGCCAAAACCAGAACTATAGGTCCCTCATCTCGCAGCAGTCGAGGCTGGTTTATGATGTGCACAATAGCCGGCAAAATGTATGCCAGGGTTTTCCCAGAACCTGTTTGAGCAATTCCCACTAAATCCCGTCCCGAAAGTGCAATAGGCCAACCCTGAGCTTGAATAGGAGTTGGATGTGGGAAACCTTGTTTTAGAATTTCCTTCATAGCATAATCTGGGAATCCACCTTCTTCAAAGTATATGCTTGGGGCCGGAACATCGCGTCCTTTTACAGTGATCTGGTGTTGGCTGCGGTAGGCTTCTATCTCAGCTTGGCTACGCGCCTGGACGTTTTGGTGCGGAACATAGAAGTTTTTCTGGAACGGTGTGAGAGTGATTGTGTCCCAGCGGATTTTACGGAGGTTGCCACCCGGTTGGTCATTCTTGAAATTCCCTCCTCGGAAGTCATCTCGGCCGCCGCCTCGACCTCCAAAGCCTCGACCGCCGCCGTCGCGTCCTCCCCGGCTGCTACCGAAGCGGCTGCTTCCTCTCTCCTGGGACCGATCACTCGATCGTCCCCCTCGTGAACCACCTCTACCACCACCGCGGCTTCCACGGCTACCACCGCGACCGCCACCACGTCCTCCACGTCTATCGTCGTACCTTAATTAAAAAATTCTCCCGTAAATAAATCAAGCAAAGCTAAAAAAAAAATATCAAAACTATGCCAACTTACATCTTTACTTTTGTCAACGATGGAACACAAAAACTCTAATAAATATGGAATTTCTGAGCAATCCAAGTTACTGGTAAATATGTTACGCTTTTTTTGTTAAGAATCACTAATTTTTCTACTATATTTCTGGCGTAACAAACATTGGGTTGACTTTTATTGCAAATGCCACTAGTCGGCCATATTTGATTGATATTGGTCTTGGTCTATGACTGGCACTTCCGTTGTCTTTTTTTCAAGTTGAAGAACTTTTATATAAAAGATAACAAATGGTAATATTTTTTAAATGTAATTACTGTTGTTATTTATATTAATTTAGTTAAAAAAATTATATTTTATAATTAAGAAACACATAAATGAAATATTTTAATAACCTGCAATGTTTTAAAAAAGTACTATTTCCGCAATCAGGGTTGGTACGAATTTCAAATGAAAACCCCTTGTTTTTTTATTGGAGTTGTCGTAATATTTGTATTGTTGTTGTTTGTATATTTGTTTTGTTTTTTTATTTGTGCCCGGTTGATGGCAATAGGCTCGCCCCCTATTACATGGGACTTAAACATAACAGGCGAAATGTGGGTGTACTATAGGTACACCTCTGCCCAACCCTTCGGGGAAACAAGGCGTGATGTTATGTATGTTATGTAATAGTAATTTGGACCTCGTCTTATAATAATGAAAACATCATCATTGAGATCCACACTATTCTCTGGAAACCCATTTCCCACTTCCCTTACTTTATTGATCAAACATTTCGACGTTTTCTAACATTCCGTTATCGCCCCATTTTGGGACGTAGATTAGGACTTAGTGTAGTTATTTTATTTCCTTACAATAATGGACGCTTCTATACCAGTTTTTGAAAAACCGCATCGACCTTTAACTGTGTTGGACTGGACAAGGAATATCCAAAGGCTGCAAAACGAGGCTAGGCTCCGCCGCTTCGAATCGTACGAATTGAGGCAAAGAGCTAATCAGCTGAGGAACGAAACTTCAGTCACCACTAGATGGGATACCTATGTTAACAATGAGTTGTTAAGGGATAGGTGAGATCTAATTGTTTTTTTTTTACAACACGCTAACATTAATAACCTACCATTGGAAGCACTGAAGTATTTCTAAGTTGAGGGTCTCTCAGGAAATCGATAATCTTCCTGTTAAGTAATTTTCCTCATAGTTGAGGATTGTACGTTATAAGTTCAGGACTAAAGCGCTATGCTGTTCCGAAAGAGCCTTCTGAATTAGAAGGCATTTTCCCATCAGAAGTGCTGATAGAAAAGTCATCAACCTACTTTCCAGAATATTCGAGGTCCAAGCATGGAGGGAGAAGCAGAGGTTCACAAGGGAATGTGTCAGAGACGAAATTAGGGCTTTAAAAGAAGAGAAAAATGCGACCGAATTGCATTTGGAGTCCCTACAAGTACCGCTTATGGTGATATCCCAGTGTCTCTCTAACAGAGACCAAAGGGTGCCTCCAGAGCTGACTCGGGACCAACTAGGGGAAGAATTGCATAAGGTGAAAATCATGTTTTCTTAGATTTTTATTCAGACATTTTTGGGAGCTGGCTGAGTTATCATGTATTGTAGGCCCTCACAGCGGAGGCGCGTGGTGATCTATGAAAGATGGTTGTTGTTGCTCATTCTATCTCATCCCCTCATCCTCATCCTCATCTCATTCTGGCCACTCTGATGATATTCACGGGAAGAGTTTTGGTAATTGTTTGTAACCAGTGCTAGCTAGTCTTACGATATGTTTGTTTCTTATTCACTGCACAGTGCACTCCTTTTTACATGGTTATAGAAAATGTTGATGGAATCATATTGTCTATTAGACTTCTAAGTAACCAGTTTTCTTCTAGGAACTGCACATAACGGAGAACAATAAGCGTGTCCTTATGGACGTCTGTCACATGGGTTGGGAGAAGATAAAGGAGTTGACCAACGTGCTCTGTCGCCTAGAGCGCGAGATTAAGAATAAAGACGAAACCATTGACTTGGAGTACCACGTCAAACACCTGAATAGAGACAGTGCGGGTATATGCTTCCAGCTGGATCCTACTAGGGTTCCTCCAGAGTAAGTAACTATGATTTGGGACCATTAGCACTAGTAATTTCAACTGTGATAATATTAGAAAATTTAGGCAATGTTTACAAAGCCTGGCATGGTCAGAAATATACGCCGAAAATGATGTAAACAAAGCATTTAGTTCATTTCATGAATTGCTATGCCTGTTCTACAATCTTTGTTTCCCGAAATTAAAAATTAAAATAAACATCGAAAATAAAAAGAAACAAAACTGGATTAGTAAAGGTCTGAAACAAAGTTGCAAAACAAAACGGAATTTACGCTATAATTATTACACAAGTAAAAACGCTGCTAATAAAACAAAATATATGACTTATTCAAAGTTATTACAAAAATGTATCTTCGCCTCAAAAAAGAACGCAAATATCAAGTATATAAACAAGAATGGCAACAAATGCAAGGCCACGTGGAGAGTGATTAAAGATGAAATTAGTAACACTTATTTTAAAGACAATATAGATAACATCAAAATTAATAACACAGTATTAACAAATCCAGTAGAAATAGCATCTGCTTTCAATAACCACTACATTAATATGACACATAATTGCACCAGAACGAAAACAAAAGACAAGTATTCCAATGAAAGTTCAACAGTCCACTCAATGTTCCTCAAACCTGTATCTGAAAGCGACGTTCGAACAGAGATATTATCACTAAATAACACAAATTCTGAAGGTTATGATGAAATTAACACGAAAATCATAAAAGTATGTGCAAATGAAGTCATTGTAATTTTAACGTATCTAATAAATTTATCGTTCTCAGTAGGCACATTTCCCGAAGCATTGAAACGATCTATAGTCAAGCCGCTCTTTAAAAAGGGAGAAAAATCCGATGTCAGTAACTATCGCCCTATAACATTAATACCCATTCTGTCAAAGATATTCGAAAAATGTATGTATAGGAGATTGATTAACTTCTGCAATAAATTCAATATTATCAAAAAGGAACAGTACGGATTTCAAAAACAAAAATCTACCACAACAGCTATCTTCTCTCTTATTAGTATAATTTTAACGAATGTTAACAAAAATCATTTTACTACAGGGTTATTCTTCGACTTATCAAAGGCCTTTGACCTAGTGTCCCATGACTTATTATTGCAAAAGTTAGAAAAACTCGGGATTAGGGGGCCAGCACTTCAATGGATATCATCGTATCTTAATAACAGACAACAGCGGGTAACCATTACTAAAATAGACAAAAATAATGATATGGTACCACACTCATCCGAATATAAATGTAACAAATTTGGCGTCCCCCAAGGAAGTGTCTTGGGGCCAATCCTATTTCTACTTTATATAAATTCCATAACTGATATTACAAATCATAAATGTATATTATTTGCCGATGACATTTCTATAATTGTTACATCCGATAGAAAAAATAACACAGTTAGTGATCATGAAACCGATATAAACAACACAATTGAAAAACTAATTGAATGGCTAAACATAAATAACTTATCAATAAATCTAAACAAGTCCATCTATATACAATTTAATAAATCAAATAATCCCAAATACGATATAAAACTGAATATACCTAAAATTGAAGAAGTGTCTCAAACTAAATTTTTAGGCGTATATATAGATCAAGATTTTAACTGGAAAACACATGTTGATAATGTCTCAAAAAGAGTAAATAAGTTTGTATATGCACTCAAACAGGTTAGAAGTATAACTAACATTAAAACGGCAATAACATCATATCACGCGTATGTTGAGTCGTTGTTGCGATATGGGTTAATAATGTGGGGTAACAGCACCGATCATGATAGAGCATTCGTTGCTCAAAAAAAGTGTATAAGAGCAATCTACGGGCTCCAGCCAGATGAATCATGTAGACCTGTGTTTAAGAAACTTGGTTTGTTACCACTGCCTTCTCTTTACATCTATGAGATATGTATGTTTGTAAGGAAACATCAAAATTTATTTATTAAAGCTGATGATGTTAATGTCCGTAACCGACGAGACCCCAACAAGTTCGTACTAAGCGAAATTCCAAGAATAACGAAATATAATAAGAGTTGCCTTGCAATGTGTGTACGTTTATATAATAAGTTACCAAATGATCTCAAAAATTTAAACACTAAATTATTTAAAAAAAGGATTTATGAATGGTTATGTGTTAATAGTTTTTATAGTGTTAAAGATTACATTGATATAAAATGTTAATTATTGTAACCTACGAAAAATTTGCATGCCGATTACTACATTGGCAAAACATGTATTGTTCTAAGTTGTAATTTTACCATCTTTGTATACCGTGTTTTTATGCAAATAAATAATATGATTTATGATTTAAGTATGAACCGGACTAGTAGTAACATCGTAACGAGAAAGTATCAGCGTACTTACTGCGGCGAATGTATACTTCTTTCTGAATCCCAAAGAAGATCTGAGCTGGAATTCCAGCGAGGATAATTGGTTTTCAATGTTTAAAAATAATATGTTGATGATATTATATTCACACTTGAGCGAGTCTTCGATGTTTCTGCGTGGTTACCAGTTTCATATAATCTTGGTTCTCTCAGAAATAGCATCGTTAAGCTACATAAAGCTTTGGAGTTCAATCATAGCTTTTGGCTAGGGAATGCAGAACCGGTGCTGTTTTAAAGAACCGGGATTTTTGGGACTTTCTGGCTTAAGAACCGGGATTCCCGGTACTATCGATACTTTTGATACTTTAATAAGTCTTTGTAAGAGAGTTGAAAGTGTTGAAACGGAGAAAGTGAAAATAAGACGAAATGACAGGGCAAAGTAAAAACATTTTAATCAAATCAAATAAAACGTTTTATTTCTTGTTTTATAGACACTAAATCAGTCTTATTTAGTATAATTTTACTGGTAATTTTTTTAACATTAAGTGATTTTTATACCTAATCCTACAAAATATATAACAGAAACATTTATTAAACATCTTTACTCTACCAAGCAAATTAACATGACTCTTATTGCAATTCTGCATAACCAAATTATAATTTAAAACTTACGTAACATCTACAAAAAAGGAACTATGGAGTTTTAGCGTAGCATTAATCAGTCTCAATATTTATTGATTAGATAATCTTAACAAACATTTTTTAAATTTTAACCTTATATAATAATTCAACAATAGTTTGGAACAACTTCAATCGACAAATTTTTTAAATCAACTTGACTCTAATTATACATTTAAGATAAATAAATAAAAATATAACTTTAAACTTAAATATTTTTGCAAAACTTAAACATAGATATTCATAAAAAAATACCCAACCTATAAAATTATAAAAATTTGGAATACTTGCTCAATTGCCAATGTAATATTGGTCTGATTCTTATAGTTACAATGGGGGCACTCAATAACCAAGGTTAGGTACCTGTTTATTTATTTTTTAGAGTATTTCTCTCCTGCCTATATAATGATCTTAAAAATATAAGAGTGTCCAAACTCTTATCACTTAAACGTGATCTTATTTTATTACGAAGGTACCCACACAGCTGAAGAAAAAACTCTTTCCGGCTCTACACTTGTCGGTGGAATTGCCGAAAGTACCGAAAGAACCGGGATTTGGTTTTAGAAATTCCGGTTCCTAAAACAACGCAAATTTCCGGGATTTCCCGGTACTTTCGGTTCCGGGATTTCCCGGGACTATTCACTACTTTTGGCACAGTAGTTCATATTTCACACTTTCATTCCATTTCTAGATCAATGACTGAAGAAAGTTACATCCACTGCATAGAGAACACAATAAAGATAGCTGAGCAGCTAATGTCTGAATCCAAAACTCTTCGTGAGACGATGTTCAAAAGTCGCGAACAGGCCAGGAATCAGATGCACGCGCAGAGCCAGCATGTGGAACTGATCATGAGGAGGAGAGTCTATGACATACAGAGGGCTCGGAATGAAATGGAGTGGCAGAAGTATAAGGTAAGTATAAGTGTTATAGTTAATACATCCAAGGTTCAGCACAAGAGCGTTGTGATAAAAAGTCACACTTTTATATCTCCTGAGGTTATCGATTTTTTTTGTGAGAGGAGCACTGGAGTTTATTGGCGGTCATAAATGATGCGCCAAAATATAATAAAATCTTTCTGACTTGATGTTGCAGTTAATCGTTTAACGAATGTTTCGAAGAATCAATAAAACACTGAATATATAGGTATCAGGATATATTTGAAGAAACCTTGGAGAGAGGCTTCGAAAAATTGTTTTGGTCTTTACTATTTGGATCACACTGATGTATACAGTACTCATACAGTGATATATCTTTAGAATCATTCATAAGATTTTTCCATTTCAGCTGGAACAAAACCTCCAGAAGGTAGACAGGGAGATTGAAACGCTTCGTGCAGCAGTTGCGGACAAAATAAATCCAACCAAGCTTGTAGAGACCAGATTGGAAACCAGGACTAGGAGACCAGTTCTTGAAAGAGTGCAGGACAAACCCATGCGTGGTCTGATAGAAGAGTTCGAAAGAGTCCATTTGAGTCACAATATGCTGGAGAAGAAATTGGAAGAAGCTCTGTAAGTATTTCTACCCGCGTAGTATTTGGTAAGCCGATAGTACTCTCCGCCGCCTGTGGACATCTGCAATATCATAAGGATAGACTTCACAATCACAAAGCTTCTCACCTTCTTGTTCGTGCCGTTGGCACGATAGTTATTAAATTTTGTTGGACCAAAATCGCCACTTCCATGGCGGTATCGGTGGTAGCGCAAGGGTCACCTTAGCTGCATGTTTCGGGGCACACAGGGCATGATAGGAGGTAGAGTATAGTTTGTGAAACAGCTCCAGATTCACACCCTTCTGCCGTTCCGTCGTGGTAGCCCCAGAATTATGTCACGTTATATCTCATGCTTGTAACTACACCGGCACTGAAACCGGAACATGCTTGGTGTCAGAAATAGGTCTGACTTCTTTGAAATAGTGTAATTTCCACAGACCAGCTTCTTTACATTGACCTCTACTAAGAAACTTGAACATGAGGCGAGTCGCTGTGTAGTTCCATATTCACGTTTCACGTGTGAAGGGTGCAGTACTCATGCACAGCTAGTATTGCACTTTAGAACCATCCCAATGTTTGATGCTTACTATGCCTATCACACTTTAATCGACACACTCTTTTCCAGGACTACATACCATGGAATGTATAACCACCATGAGCGCGTAACTAAGGACCTGCAATATAAGAACCAAGCCTTGGAAACAGATAGAAGGCTCATAGAAATCAGGAAACCAATTCATGCGCCAGACGAAACTGAGTTCAAGAGAAACGTCGGATACTGCCGCATGAGCGATGAACTAGTCACTGATTGAGGGCAACACTGGGAATTATGTCGGCTGGCTACACCGATTTTGGTGTTGCCATGTTGATAAGTGTATTAAATATTAAGCGCTATAGCTGTAGATGTGAGCACTAACTAATTTGCCATAGGTAATAACTATTAGAAGTAACTTTTTGCTATATTTCGAGGAGCGAAAAGTATTGGTATTCGATTTTTAACCGAGTATAGTATAGCTCCATTTAGTTTTAAGAAAAGTTTAACCTAAAAAATGTGTTTTTGTAGTTGATAAAGTTTAAAAAAACATCTTACAAGTAATTTTAAGACTGTCACCATCAGCGGTCGTGTTCAAAATAGTGAATAAAAATAACAATTTAAAAAATACTCATATTTATTCATGTAATAACATAACAAGCACTGTGCTGAATTATTATTATTATTAATTAATTAATATATAAACATGGTCATGCATGATGTTTGTGACATCATACCTTGGTAATAATAAAAACATTTGATGTAAAAACACACATTTCTTAAAATAAAATAAGACTTATGTTATAATCTATACTCGTAATAATATAATACTTCGGAGTTTCTTGGAATGTGTTCTTAACCGTTATAACAAATTTTTACATCAAATGAGGTTCCACGTTCAAGGCACTATTTAGCAGTGTGTCAATTCGATGTATTTGATAGGCAAAGACATTTGAAAACCTTTGTTGATAGAAAAAAATCGTCTGAAAGTGGTTTGTTGAGAATAGACGAATGAATCGATTTGCGGCATTATTTCAACGAATAAAAATAAACAGAACACTCGTGGCAAAATAACCAGAGCTTATTGAAGAAGAAAAAAAACTTCAAAATAGGAATAAACAATAATGTTTAAATTAAAAGTTGTGCAAAAGTTATAAATATTATATTGGGCTCGTAATTCGATTGTATATTTGCGTTACTAGCCTTAATTGATAGTTATATCTTTTGGTACCTGTTCAAAATTCTTGTTGGATGCCGATTAACCATCCGGTTCGCCATTTATACGCAAACAAGTAATGAGTTGATTGCAAATAGTATTATGAACTAGTCAACTCAATGGCGAGTCATGATAACGGGACTTTTATTGAACCGGTTCGACTAGCGATTTAATGCTGTGGCTTTTGCTCACAAATTAAATTAATGTTAAGTTAAAGTAATTAATACGTTTTATTTATTGTCCAGTAACAATTTTAAATATGATTTTACCGTTGTCAGTTTGGCGTGGAGTTTCCGTAAAAGATTTTATTAATTCTGACTTTTTTACATTAATAATAAGGCAGAATATCACCTTATAGTATTTTGGCACCTTTAAAGAGACGGATATACGCGCTAGACAAAGTCTGAAAATTGGTATTCCCTTCAAATACATGAATTGACAACACAGGACATGGTCTTATCGTAATACTAATAATACATAAATAAATATTACTTAAATATATAGTTAAGCAGTGTGTCAGTGTAACTTAATGTACTTGTAGCAACGTAGCGCAGCTAAATATAATAAAACTATGATGAGATATGAGGTTTTATTCGTAATACTTCAGTTATTTGGTTCAATGAATAAATAGTATACAGGATGGAGAAAAACCCGTCAGTGAAGGTCAACTCAAAATACGTTTCTTTCAGATATTTGGGCTCATTATTTTTATTTTTTTGGGTGGGAAATCATCAAATGACTTCTCTCCCTCTGGGCAGAGTGGGGGGCTCATTATTGCCTTTGTAAATTGATCTGATACATTTATTTTGGCACTCTTTTTGTTTAAATTCCTACTGAAGCAAGTTTTTCAGATATTTTAAAAAGCAGTTATACTAAAATAAGTTAAAAGTTACTTCCCCCTCCACGACCATTTTCCCCAACCTGTATAGAGTATCGTTGCAGGACTTCACGATTATTAATGTAACAACAAATTATATTTGGATTTTAACTCACTATCAAGATTCATATTAACAGTAGCAAGCATTTATTATGCACTTATTTTTTATAATTTATAACATGCTAGCTTTTGCTAGCGGCTTCGCCCGCGTATTTTAAATATAAACCTTCCTCTTGAATCACTCTGTCTATTGGTGTAAACCGCATTAAAATGCGTTGCGTAGTTTAAAAGATCTAACCGTACAAACACGAAACACAACTTTGTTTTATACTATGTAAAGAGAAGATTTTAAATATCAACTGTACCCAGTTATCTTGTATCGCTATTTTTACTTGTATTTAAAAACAAAATCTTAATATGCACCAATTTTAGAACAATATAATATTATAGCAAAACTGTTAGTTCTAATTCCACGATTAAGATAACTCACGGGTCCTATTATAAGAAATAATATTGTCAATGCTTAGCAAATAAGTAACCATTTTCTTAATTTTAATTCTAAAGAGAAGTTTTCCATAAAAAATAACTAATTATTTACTTGACAAATCGTAAACAGAAGTAACTTCGTTAGATACTATGATATTGCAGTACATTGTTGCTATTCATTGTAAAGCCATAAAAAATAGTGACCGTGTATTTCGTCGCCTTAAATGCATTGTGAAAATACTAATATGATATGTGTATTGCTGAGTGCAAATAAATACTATAAACACCTACACATAATACGAAAACAAAAAATAAAATTTCCCTTATAACAAAGTCAGAAAACGACAACAAAAAATTGTACTTCCCGCCAAAAACCATAGACAATATAGTAATGGTATTGTCTACACAGGCTGTAGTTCAGGTTGCGGACCTACTTTCTCGTAAGCCTCATCTAGTAAGGTACAAATTAAGCTTATAGTATCATCTGTGAGCTTCCTACTGCTAGCTAAACGGATGGAAGGTTCAGGGCAGTTAATTTCGACGTCCCGTAAGTACGCAGCAACCGCCATGGCGATGCCTTTCTCTAGGCAATAGTTGGTGATGTTGCGGAGGTATGAGTGTTTCAGTCTGTCTGTGAGGTCGTCCTTTTTGAGGTAAATGTGTTTGACAGGGGAGAGCTCGTCGCCACGGAACGTGAAATACTTTAGTCGGGCCAGAGCGCTGAAAAGAAAAAAAATGAAAATATTATGTCTGCCTAGGTGTAGTGGCGTGGATTTATCGGTATCTTCTTCATAGCGTATCGATGGCTAAAAGTTCAAACGTCTTGGCCCAAAATTTTGCTACTCGAACTCCGCTCACTGACGCATTCTCAAGCTCACTAAAAGTGGGGAGCTGCCGCATACACACTTCGATTCCCTGATCCCTCTACGAATCCCCATGTGGAAAATGTTGTTTGCTCAGACTTAGGTTCGAAGTATATTTAGAGATTTTCACATCGGCCACGGTAACGCGTGCCCAGGTGGAAGGCTGTGAGATGTCTGGGGTATTTACATATCTCTCTGGCAGCAGGCCTTAGATTACATCTTGTATCACGTAATGGCGTCACAACGTCTACCATTTATAAAGGCTTCTGGCAAAGACTTCTATCGATCAATGATTGAAGATTCTTTGTAGCAGCTTGGATTCAACCATGTGCCGCCCTGAATAATATTACCCTTCCTTTAATTACAAAATGATAAAGGAAGTAAAGAACATTCAAGAACAAAATCAGTATTGTCCTCTTTTAAAGTCTTAATTAGAATATTTCTCTGTCAAGAAATTGAGGTCAAACAGAGATACAAGTAAAACTTTGGTGGCCTAAAGTCTAAGGTTGATGGCACTGTTTTGTATATCTCTTTGTAACATTCAATTACCCTATCATAAAAGCATTAGGTATCTCATTAAGTAATCCTAAACGCAGTTCTTTAGTTTGATTCTCTTATCCTTATCAATGTTAATTTCTTCTTAACTTATCTGACATACCTACATTTTTCAGCTTAACCCACTTATTACTATCGTCCTCTTAAAAGGACGGCGCATAAACAAAAATCTTGTGATTAATGAGGGTAAAGTAAACAAAAATTGTTGGTGACATTTGAAAGTTGGATTGTGTGGCAGTACAATATAAGTATTGTGAGTGGTATAACGCATTATTATTAATCAGTTTTGAAGCTTTGTTTTACGTTAAATTTATCATGAGTGATATGAGGTGAGTTATTTTATTATTATTAAAATTATGTTTTTTTCGACAATGAATAATAGAACTTTCACATCTCTTCTAAGTGAATTGAATGAAATATAAGTACCAAATGTCATTTTTGATACTTTTTTTTGGCAAAACATTTAGTGTTCTTTATAAAGCCCAATAGTAATATCTACTACTACTTGATACATGAAAATGTTTTATTTTGTCAGGAGAGTTTTTGGAAGAGGATGGGAGTCGCAACTTCATGAAATCATGGAAGAATTGGAATTTGATGAGGAGGTTCCTATTCCTGATAGCATCACATTTTTTCCACCAGAAAATTGTAATGCTGATGTCACCGACGAAGATTCTGGGGACGAAAATCAAGTCCACATTCAAAATTTACCTGGCACTCAACTTAGGACTCCAGCTCAAGTTCATTATATGCATTTGACAGACGGTAGTGACAGTGAAGATGAAATAAGTCTAGCTGAAGTTTCCAAAAGAATGCGCATCAGAATTTCCAATCCTCCGATTGAAAATCAATTACCTGACGACGAACCAACACCCTCAACTTCCACTAGCGTCACAATACCAAAAACTAAACAGTATAACTGGGTAACAAGAGATATACGTCCAATGTTTAGACCATGGGCCAGAATGCAGCAAGTTGCAAGACAGCAAAATGCATTATATTATTTTGAACAACTTTTCAGCGACAGAATTACAGGTTTGCTGACAAATTATACAAATAATTATATAAATCAAAAAAAATAAAATAGGAAACATAACATGTGAAGAGATGAAATGCTTTATCGGAATACTTCTCTTCAGTGGGTATGTTGTAGTACCCAGAAGATCTATGTATTGGGAAAATGCTGCAGACTGTGGGAACCCAATAGTTTATAATGCATTGTCGAGAGATAGGTTTACTTTTATAATGTCTCATATTCATTGCTGTGATAATACAAATTTGCCATCTAATGACAAATATGCAAAGTTGAGACCACTCTTTGACGCGTTGAATGAGAACTTCCTAAACTATGCCCCTTTCGAAGAAAACTACAGCATTGATGAAGCGATGATTCCGTATTACGGTGGTCACCCTTGTAAACAGTTTATAAGAGGTAAGCCTATCAGATGGGGTTACAAATTTTGGGTAGGATCGACACGTCTTGGATACATATTATGGTTTGATCCTTATCAAGGGCAAACGGGAGACGACTTCAATGATTATAAAAAGTTGGGACTAGGAGCAAGTGTTATTTTACGTCTCGCAGATGTTCTTCGCACAATCGATGCACAGGCACCTTTCCACTTATTTTTTGATAATTTCTTCACATCGATTCCATTACTAGATGAACTACGTGAAAGAGGGTTGAAGGCAACCGGAACAATTAGAGAAAATCGCGTATCGAAATGTCCGCTTCCAGCAAACAAAGAATTCAAGAAAACTGATCGTGGTTCTCTGAAATATAAAGCAACAAGAGCTGAAGAAATTATTGTGTGTAAGTGGAATGATAATAGTGTTGTAACTGTGGCTTCAAATGCAGCTAAAGTTTTACCACTGAGCAAAGTAAAACGCTTTTCACAACGTGAAAAAAGATATGTACAAGTCGACCAGCCAGCCATGATAAAGGTGTATAATGAGAACATGGGAGGTGTAGACAGGTCAGACCAAAATATTGGTTTATACCGAACATCGATACGAGGAAAAAAATGGTATTTCCCATTGATATGTCACGCACTAGACATGGCAGTTCAAAATGCTTGGCAACTATACCACATCGATGGCGGAGATTGTGATCATTTGCAATTTCGAAGAAATATTGCAACTTCCCTTCTAGAAACATATCGTAGAACAGAAAACAGGAAATCAGGTCGCACTTCACAAAATTATCACCAAAGTTCTCGGTATGATAATAAGAATCATCTTGTAAAATATAACGAAAAGCAGTTGAGGTGTGTGATTTGCCACAAAAAAGCCAATTTCTCGTGTAAAACGTGTGAAGTTACATTACATCCAAAAGAATGTTTTGAAACATACCATACGAAATATTTTTTTATATTATTATTATTTTCAATATCTTTACTTTTTTCATGATTATATGTAATAAATAAACGATACTAAAGACGCTTCGTATTTCCTTTTGATTTACTTGAACAAGTAGTACATATTACTAATGTCCTTTTAAAAGAACACCAATTTCCCGGTTTCCCAACAGGTTTATATTTTTTTTTGCATTTTTCCTAATGATATAATTATATAAGAATACATATATCTGAATTTCATTGCAATCAGAAACAAAAAGTCTATTCAGTAACAAGTGGGTTAATAAATTGTAAAGCGGCATTCTGATGGTTGAATAAAATAATAGTACAGAACTGAAAACTGAAGAACAAATTGTATCCAAATAATCGTTCTCACGTTGATTATTTATTATTATGACTGTTTATTGCAAGAGAGTAGGTACATTACATACTACTAGGAGCACGAAAATACTGCAACTATAATTCATTATTTGTCTACTAAATATGAGGGGGGTGTTCAAAATCAATGGTTTTGGATCTATGTGGTGGAGGTTTTGGTATTGGATCTATGGTTTGCGCGTCGATGCGTCGATCCCTGCCTGAACTGTATATTCTGTGGATGAGTCATGCCCCCCTGGCATTATCGCTAGCAGTCAATATTGCGCATTGACAAGGTTGGGTCTTATCAAATCGAACGTTTAATGTGTAGTAACGTTATCGGTAAGTATGCCAATAAAATAGTAGTTATAGGTAAATCAACATTCGTTTTTTTAAGGGATTTTTTGTACACATGCGCGACGATGCCAATCCCATGGACGAATTGCCACAAATAAACTAAGCTTAGTCACATAAACCTTAATCCCATCCAGCCATCTATCCTATCCTTAACAAGTAAACAAAAAAAAAATACCTATAAAGAATTTATATTATATCAGAATTATTTAATTATTACACATACAATACATATCCTATGGCATTAAGTCCGCCTCTGTACATTTGTGTGCGTAATGTATTAAATAAATACATATGTACATACATAAACTTTCGCCTTTTTCCCATGCCTACTATGCCTACCCCAGGCAGAAAGTACAGAACGCAACCTGCTACTATCCTTACATAGTCTTTTTGCTTCGTTTATGACGTAATAATGTAAAAAACTAATATCGCATTTTCATTAGTCGATAACTCGGTCGATATACAGCATGCGGGGACTCCCCGCAGGCGAGATAACAACCAATGAAAGTTACAAGTAGATACGTGTTCGTTACACCGCCTGCAGGGATTCTCCGCATGCTTTATACCGACCGTGATATCGACCAATGAAATTAATCGGTCGATATACAGCTTGCGGGTCGTGAGTCCAATACTTTTTCATTATTCAATTTATTATGAAAAAATTATCATGATCTTCTACATCACACTCCAAATCCAATTGTAACTCCTTACACAATGTTTCTGACGCGCCAAGCCTCTTTCTATTTTTTAGTAAAGTTCGCACCCAAAATCTTTTTTTCTTTTTCTTCAGTGAGGCTAATAGTTTCTTCTTCAATAAGACACAAACAGTCAAAATTGTTCCACATAACATGAATTGTTGATCCATGGCAAGAACGTCTGTTTCAGTGCCACTCTTGTTAATAACTGGCGACGAACATGGAGGTTCTCCTACATGCGGACCCAATCGACTAATGAAAACGTTTCCCCGAATTCGGGCCTTGTGGCACGCGTTCCAGAAATCTCTCGCACCCCACATGCGGGCCCTATCGACTAATGAAAACGGTTCCCAGAATTCGGGCCCTGTGGCACGCGTTCCAGAAATCTCTCGCACCCGCATGCGGGCCCTATCGACTAGTGAAATTGCGCCCTTATACTTGTGGCAAATAAATAAACCGGAAACTAAATTGTTATCTAAAAAACATATGCTGCCATGTAACATTACACAATTTCAACGAGTTGAGCAATGCGTTTACTTTAGTATCGGATAAATTCCACCAATAAATGCTGTGCATACTCTATTGTACCGCACACTTTATAGTTGGGAGAGTCCGATTTTTGTATGAGAAATGCAAAATAAAATTGTTTAGTGGAATATGTTGACAACGACTCAGTTGCGATCGGGTGAACCCCGGGGTATATGAGGAACTTACTCCGTATACTTTTATACTAGATTCATTTCGCTTTAGACAACCTAAGTTGATGAATGGTTCTTCTTGTTTATATAAAAGTACTAGCTTTTACCAGCGGGGTCGCCCGCGTAATATATGCATAAACCTTCCTCTTGAATCACTCTATCTATTCAAAAAAACCGCATCAAAATTAGTTTTAAAGATCTAAGCATACATAGGGGCAGACAGAGGGAAGCGACTTTGTTTTATACTATGTAGTGATGTGTGTATGAACGCAGCCAATCTGCATGACAACTGTCAGGCTGACATAAGCTCCCGCCCTTTTTGTGATTGTCATTTTTGGCAAATAAAGTGTCAGTGCGTAAACCACTACCACCTGTATTACTTGTATCCCTCTTACGAACATAACAGTTTTTATGTTACGGCGTGATGTTATGTGAGGTTACCTGTTAAGTTTCTTGGAGATCTCATTGAGTTCCTCAAGGATGACGGGCTTAGACTCAATGATGTCGAGCGCCGAGATGGCCGCTTGTGTCAACATCGGCGGTAACGACGCGCTGAAGCAGTAACCTATAATATAGATGAAGGTTTATTAAACATGTTAGAACCCATTAATTGGTGTTAGGAAGGGAGGAATTCTCTTTATTTCGTGAGCTAATTCATACATTGGGAATGAAATCTTTTTAGGAACGGGAGAAGTGAATATTTCTAAGCAGTGAGATGGATATTGATTCTCAGTGGTTGTAAAGAAAGCAAATGAAATTCTTACGTATAACGATAAATTAGGTAGGACAAGCACGGAATCTGTTACCATGGATTCAGTAAGTACATGATTCTGAAGGGGTTCAGAATCATGTACTTTCTGAAACCATAGTAACAAATTGCATTGAAAAATTCGGTATGTTAGTAAAAACAAAAATTCGCTGTTCCATACATTTTTACCGCGTCAGTATTAGACGTTTTTTTTTAAACTGACGAAAACCTTCTATGGAGTCTATAATCATGTGCTGAATTCATTGTTACAGTTGCGTGTCGATGTACTTGCCACCCTCATAATCATATTATATTTTTCCGACTGCTGGGACACATGCCTCCTCTCGGTGAGAGAGAGTGGGCCGTAATCTAGAATCTATATGTGGAGCGGGTCTTGCCCAAGTAACAGCTTGGCTAGAAGACAATATGCTATCACTAAATATTTCTAAAACTAAATACCTATGTTTTAGTAAAACTAGAGCAGGTAGCCCCAAAAACTTTAAAATTAGCAGCCACACGTTTCCTTGCAATAGGAATAGCAACAACTTTAGCTCCTGCACGTGCCCCAAACTAGACAGAGTAAACTACATTAAATATCTAGGGGTAATTGTTGACGACAACCTCAACTGGTCACAGCATATCCCGGTTACCGCCAAAAGAGTGCGCAAGTTGATCCATATCTTTAAAACCCTGAGGCATGCTGCTAGTCTAAAACTGTTGTTGCAAACCTACAAATCCCTATGCCATTGTATCTTGGGATATGCTATTTGCGCTTGGGGAGGGACAGGCAAGTCCTACATGATCGAACTGGAGCGGGCTCAACGTGCGGTGCTAAAAGTCCTCTTGTCATTAAGATACCGGACGCCTACGACTGAGGTATACGGAAAAGCCAAGGTGCTTAGCGTCCGTAAGATCTTTGTCTACGAATGCCTGCGACGATACCACCGTTATGCTATCCCGAGTCAGCCTATCTCATCCAAGAGGATTGACAGATGCCCAGTTGTAGGTACCAGGAGCGTCTTCGCCCGCAAACACTACCACTACGTTGCACCACGTCTATACAACAAAATCGGCCAAGAAAAGGGGATTAGACTACTAAAAAAACTCAACAACCACCAATTTAAAAAAACTGTTATTCTCTGGCTAGAAAATTACGACTACGAAGAAACAGAAGATCTAATCGGTAGTGTTACATGATTCACACTCACATTCCTCACACACACCTCACACGCACACATACACTACACGCACACATATACTCACACCCTCACATCTCACATTCCACACACACTTAGCCTCACCCTCCTTAGTACGCAGTGATTAATAATTAGTCTTTTTTTATTGTTATTATTCTTTTCTTTTATTTTTTTTTTCTTTCGTCTTTTATATTTGTAAACCTACCTTTTAATGCATGTCATAATGTTAACCTTAGTGTCTAATTTTGCTATCTCGCTTCCAAATCTTATTCCCTGTAAATAGAGAGGTCTGGCTCTTGTGATACAGGAATTCCTAGTACAAGAGCCAAGGCTACAATGATGTCTGTAACCTGAAGTGAACAATAAATAACTTATAACTTATCTACCACGCAGGCAGTGTGACCAGATTCAGTATTTTAAATACTGAATGGCTCCTAAACGGCTGGACCGATTTGAATGAATTTTTTTTATGCGTTTGTGTGGCACCCTGGATGGTATAGATTCACAATTGGACCCGGTAGGTGACGCTGCTATCGAGTTGTGTGACCAAATTCAGTATTTTAAATACTGAATCTGGTCACACTGCACGCGGGCCCAGTGCGGGTTGTTAGATGTCACATGTCTTCGAATGTTTGGTTCTAAGACATGCCGGTTTCCTCAAGAGGTTTTCCTTCACGTTTTGAGAGCAGTGGTAACGAAATTATTTTACAGTAAAGTGTCTTCCTGGTTTCGAACCCATGACCTACAACTCGGCGGCAAATGTAACTTGGCGGAATAGACGAAGCAAAGGGAATAGCCAATAGGAAAACCTCATAACATAATTTCTATGTTGCCCCAAGTGTATTCTATAGGGTAAAGAAAATGCATCTACTCCACATACTTTACAAAGCAGGAAAATAATACACACTCATACGAAGGACTCAATTGATTGATTTATCATAAGGTCCCTTGGTATATTCTTGAATGGGTACTTGAGTGGGGACTTGACTTAGCAATGTGACGTCTCACGTGCGTAAGACACCGAAAGCCAAGGTGCACCGACCATCTCCGCAGGGTTTATGGTAGGCAAGAGTGGCCGAGGATTAAGTTAAATGACGCAGAATTGGAGAGGCCTTTTTCCAGCAGTGGACCCTGCTGTAGTCTGATGAGGATGATTTTATGTTAAGGAAATGAATTGTTAACCTCTAAGTCCCTGAGATACCACATTTGGTATCGACACAATAGTTTTTTAATTGTGTCTGTTATTACGGTAATTGACTGGTTAAGCAAAATGGCTAATATATGATCTGCCCAGCCTTTTCCCAACTATATTGGAGTCAGTTTCCAGTCTAACCGGAAGCAGCTGAATACCAGTATTTTACCCAGTTACTGGGTAATACGATTTCCTTGGTAAGACTGGTTGTCAGACTTTCGGGCTTTGATGGCCCGTAAAGACTGCCAAAAAATCCACAAAATGACAGCCGAGACCAACGGCTTAATATGCTTTCCGAGGCATGGAGGGGTCTCGGTATGTCAAGATGGTCACGAAAGAAATGCGGCAAGCGTAGCTAAGCAAAATGGCTAAGTACCAATTTCAATTCTCCCTTGTATTAAATGACTGTCACACGACAAATTGAAGTAGGGCGTCATGTTTGTACAGACGCCAGCACATAAAGCTACCACAATATGGCGAATTTCTATAATAGATTTTCAGTTTTATGACTAAAGTGTTAGGCTCAAGATTGATTGGAAAAATTTGATAGTTTCGGATAGCTTGATGTGCTGGCGTCTGTACATCTATACTAATATTATAAAGCTGAAGAGTTTGTTTGTTTGTTTGATTGAACGCGCTAATCTCAGGAACTGGTCCGAATTGAAAAATTATTTTTGTGTTGGGTAGCCTATTTATCGAGAGAGGCTATAGGCTATATAACATCACGCTATAACTAAGAGGAGCGGAGCAGTAATGAAAAATGTTGCAAAAACGGGGAAAATTTATTCCTTTTGAGAGTTTCCGTTGCGTGCGCTGCGTTAACGGTTAAAGTAACGTAAAAATCATGTATGACGGAATTGTTCCTTTTAAAAAGTTCTAAAAAAAATTCCGCGAGAGCATATGTCTATCTTTTAAGGTTGACTCAGTATAACTCAAAAGGAGCGAGCAGCAACGAAAAATGGACGAAAACTAGCAGGCAAATCGATGCGACGGGAAGGGTCAGGGGAGCAAAAATTTGACGCGGACGAAGTCGCGGGCAGAAGCTAGTAAATTATAACAATAAAACACATACCAAGTCCCGAAAGCCTCTGGTGCTCCACAATGAAGTGTGTGCCGGCACAGAATCCACCTACAGTCGCGAAGGAATGCTCTAAAGAGCCAACGATCAGGTCGATCTCATCACGGGGCACGTTCAGCAGTTCTGTAAGACCGCGGCCATGTTTTCCTACGACCTGCGAACAAAGGAGGAGGGCTAAATAAAAGTACAATTTAACGATATTCCAGTGAAAAGGCGTAGGGTTCTAAAGTTTGGGAGAGGTATTTCGTTCTGCCACGATGAAATGTTTTTTTGTTTTGCTGGGCGAATTTATATTAAAAAAAAAAAAACACCATATCGCAGCCAGTGGCCCAAACATCTACCCTACTAATATTATCACTGTGAAAGTTTGTATGTTTGTTAAAAATCACACAAAAATTTGAATGAATTTCGGGGCACAGAGTTTATAACCTGGGATAATATCCCGGTCCCCATTGGATCATTTAGGAAATCCTTGCAGGCTATACCCCTGGAAAACGCTAGTATTCAATAATTCACAAAATCATTCATTTCATGGGTTTTTGAAGACATATTTATGACTTCTATAGTTTGGATTTTGTCATTCCATCTATAAACCACATCCAATAGAAAAATAAAGGAACAAAATATATTCATTTTTTTATGAAAACAGCTTACTAGTTTTCAACGACAACTTTCTACTATTGTATGGACAAATTATACACTCTTAAATGATACGGCATCTACTCGCACTTGACCGACATTTTCAAATAAATTCTCGCAATAAAAACTCTCGTGGAAGCGCTAATGAATGTTTATTCAATTGTCAGGGGTACCAATGATGCCCGCATTCCATGTTTATTGTTCCATTGGGCCCTACTAGCTGGCTACCAGCTACAATAGTCTGTGATTCACTTCTAATGTGGTTATGTTTAAATTATTTTATTTCTGTAAGTAGGTTCGTACAAACGCATGTCAATCATATTTTAAAAACTACAGGGGGTCGGAGTTTCTTATCTGAATACTCTGAGAAGAAAGGCCGAAACAAGCTCAGAGGTCACAATCTCTTATAGAGTCTAGGCATAATCTTGGTCAGATCATGTTAAGACCGTGCAGATTGGTATCTGAAATGGTCTTTTGATGAAAGAACCACACAGATGGTAGGATAGGTGTACTCAACCTATCCAGTCACTGCACCGTTTGTCAGTGATCATGGAGCTCAACTCAGAACTTAATTAGCTCAACGATTCGACAGACGAAAGCAAAGAAAGTACATTTGCCTTAGATTTAATATTTAAGATTTAACATCTGTATTATTCTAAGACGTAGGTACTTAGGCACTATTAAAAAGGCAAAAAACAATTTTATATAATTTAAATATAGAACATTTTACAATTTGTTACGCTTTGCCAGAAACTTTAAAGGTTGATAAAGAAAAATATGTTAATTAATATAATACAAAACCCCGCCATTCATTTACCCTTAAAGCAAGAATAATGCATTTATAATTTTTGCTATTATAGAATTGATATAATTTGCATTGTGTTTTTCTGTTGCACTTAACTGTTAACAACATCAACAAAAATAAGCTATTTTTAATAGGTATAATAAATTAACACTGTTACTCAAGTGTGTCAGTACGTCTGTACTTAAAACGCCACAATGAATCCGCGACAGTTGTGATTAAAGTGACCATTGACCCAAACCATATACAAAAAACCGTACAAGTGCGAGTAGAACTCGTGTGGAGAGGGTTCCACATGATGAACATGTTACCAACATATTTATAGATATATGATTTACACAGCGTTTAGAACAAATCTAAACTAATATTATAAATGCAAAAGTAACTCTGTCTGTCTGTCTGTCTCGCTTTCCTGCTAAAACTACTGAACCGATTTAAATGAAATTTTGTACACAGGTAGTTTAGAGCCTGAGAAAGGACATAGGCTACTTTTTATCCCGGTAGTATGTTCCCGCGGGATAATTTCCTACCGCCACGCGGGCGAAGCCGCTGGCAAAAGCTAGTATTATATATGTATATAAAATTCAAAGTCCTGAGTGACTGACTGACTGTTCACAGCCTAAACTGCTGGTCCTAGAGACATGAAATGACTCCGGGTGTGTTCTTTGTGAGGAGTAGGTATCCACTAAGAAAGGGTTTTTAAAATTCCATTCCTAAGAGGGTGAAATGGGGGGTTGAAATGGTGAATTTTTCGACATCCACGCGGGCGAAGCCGCGGGCAGAAGCTAGTGTTATATGTATATGTTACGGGCAACGTGATTAACTGGGCATTATTAATAAAGACCGGCCATTATTAATAATGCCCAAGAGCGTCGGGCAAAGTGATTAATTTCTCACGTTGACCGGCCATTATTAATATTACCCGACGGCCGTGGTCCATTTAAGTCAGTGTTTGAGATGGGTTGAATTTATCACTTGGATCGGGCAGTATGAATAATTCCCTTCTTGTAGCCGGGCAATGTGAGAAAATGGACCACAGGCGCTGGATGCAATCGCGACTTTAAGGCACCCCGACTCGGATAGGTTAGGTTAGAAGGGGATGGCGGGGTCGTTTGAGCGAGCGAAGCGAGCGAATTGACCCCGCCATCCCCTTCGTGGTTATTTTTTTATAAACCACCCAGAAGTAGTCACCCAAGCCCACCTTCGACCATGCTGCCATTTATTATGGCGCTTAAATATCATGTGTAATGATTATTATGGCGTTTAAATATTATGTCTAATCATTATTATGGCAAATAACAATAGGAAAAACAATACGTATGGCACTCGTATCTTATGGTATCTAAGTTTCGGGCAATTAAAAGTATGTCATATGTCTTTTAGGGCAAACAAAACATTCGGGCAAATGTAATTCGGGAATATGATGATTATGGTATATGATCTTCGGGTAAACAATAGACAACCAAGAAATTCATATAATACTACAGGGGGTCTAAAAAGGCCACATTAAGCATTTCTGCTAAAACTAATTCATATTGTGAATTCCCAGCAATACCTTAGCAATTTCTATAACTTTCGTAAAATGGTGACACATATTGGCGATATCGTATTCAATTCAATTCATATCCGAATCACATTTGGTGTAAATGTTGCAGCATGAAAAAAATAAAGACCGTAATTTTACCGGTAAATATTTCTTTGAAGATTTAATAAATACAAGTGATTATTTATAACTGTTGAAATGTTATTTAATTACAGTATGCATAAAAAATATAAAAATGTCACAAATAAGCCCTGAAAAGGGAAACTAGAAACAACAAAAACTTTATAAGCTGGCAACGAATACATAAAAGTTTTCCCTTCAGATATGTCATAATTAGTCTGTGGTCTTAATAATCTGTGGTTATGTCAACAAATAACATCAACAAAATTAAATTTAATTATTTCATGCAAATTGGGTAATTTATAAATACAGAGTAAGTAAATACTTGTTTATCTTAAATCAATATTTAATTGTATCACTGTTCAAAGGTATTTAATTGAACGTAATAATTTGTAGGCATGGAATGAAAATTCTGCTCGTCTTTCTGCATTGATAGTGGAAATTCTGTCGTTGTTAAACCCTTCATCAAGATCACTGCAGCGTCTACTTCTGACCAGACTCGTGTGCCAGCACCAAGCTCTACCCCTGCCGATGCTACATCAGCGGCTTTGACCCTTCGAACTCGGCAATCAAGATACCGCAGTGAGTGCTACCTACCTACTATCGTTAACATTCATGAAATATATAACGAAATACAAAGAGGAAAATAAACTAAATTTTACCATTTAACTAAACACAAAGAGCTATTGGGCTCCAAGTCTACTATTGTTGTCAACCTGTCATCACTGTTGGTCTTAGGTTGTCTTAAACAATGTTATTATTATTTTCAATTTCATTATATTTCACAGGTATGTTAATTATTGACTGATGATTTGACTTTCTTAAAAACCACACATTTTCTTTTTTAGCCTGGTGAAGTTGTTCCAAGCAGTCATCATTTGCCTCTCCGCAGCTCCGTGACTACCATCAACACATAAAATGTTCATAGAAAAATAAACTGATGTACTATAGTGTATATGTTAGTTTCATTATTTGATTATTGCTAGATTTTTATACAGTACATGAGAATTGTTTATTAAAATATTTTAACTTTGTGTATTGTTTTATTCAAATGATAGGTATAAAGGTAAACTGTATGTCCTATTTTATAGGTACACACTACCTAATGAAATTGGAGTGAAAGTAAAGTAATATAAGGCCTATGTGCCACGTAGGTTGTAGATTTTTATTAGGGTTCCGTAACCAAAGAGTAACCAGGACGGGACCCTATAACTAAGCCTCCGCTGTCCATTGGTCCGTTCATATGTCTGTCTGTGAGTGGGCTGTATGATGTGGAAAATAAATATACCTACATATTTCCTCTGGAAATGTTTATTACTTACCGGGTGCAAATCACAAAAATAAGCTAGGTGTGAATAGTGTGTACTTTTGAATAAGTATTTTTTCAACTGGGCACTGAAGTGTAATGAGTTACTGGTAATCTACAGCTATCACATTGTTTTATACACTAACTTGGCCTTTCATATATTGTACGCCCTTGGTAACATATGGTATGATCCAGATGCTTTAGTACTAAGCGGATCTACTCAGTGCCTGAAATCTATACTTATAATAATATTATAAAGCTGAAAAGTTTGTTTGTTTGTTTGTTTGATTGAACGCGCTAATCTCAGAAACTACTGGTCGGAATTGAAAAATTCTTATTTAACATCACGCTACGATCAAAAGGAGCGGAGCAGTAAACGAATAATGGACGAAAACTGGCAGGCAATTCGATGCGACGGGAAGGGGAGCGAAAATTTGACCCGGGCGGAAGCTAGTATGATTATAAGATTGAAGTCATTTGTAACATTCACAAGAGTAGATGGTAATGTCCATTTAGAACTGCTTCATTAAAACTGACTACTTCATTACTGTTCTTGAAGGTAGGTTGTATGTTTATTTCATGTAAGTTTGATCGTTTTTAATACAGAGTAAGTCAATACTTGTTCATCTTAAATCAATATTTAAATTTAATTGTTGTATATACATATATGTTGTGCTGTGTATATGGTGTGCGCCCATATTAGCCTGTGGTATGATCCAGATGCTTAAGTACTAATTGGATCTACTCAGTGCCTAAAATATGAATAGAAGATTGTGGTAATTTGTAACATTCACAACAGTAGAACTAGAACAACACTTTCGTACTGGAAGACGTAGAGTTGGAAGGCCTTCAACAAGGTGGACCGATGAACTTGTGAAGGGCGCAGGAATCCGCTGGATGCGGGAAGCACAAAACCGGTCGAAGTGGTGGAGCTTGGCGGAGGCCTATGTCCAGCAGTGGACGTCTTTCGGCTGAAATGATGATGATGATGACAACACTAGATGGTAGTGTCTATTTGGAACTACCATAAAACTGACTAAGTACTTCATTACTATTCTTGAATGTAGGTAGTACTCATGCCAGCGCGGCAGTACATATGTACGGCTCCAGCTCATGGACCTATCACGACATGTATTTTGCCTTTAGAACCCAAAAAACCTGGAGGACCCACATTTGAAACGCTATGTCCATTTTTCGAAGTGCCACAATTCGTTGATGACTTAAAATGGACTACATATCACGAGCGTGCTCAAGAAAATTTTCTTAAGGCCTAAATTTGCCATTATTACTATATTTTTTCACAAAATCCCAAATATGATTTGTAAAATGATCCTCTTGACTAACTTCTTATGATTCTGCGATTTGACATTAAACTTCATTATAGCAATTCATATTAAGTGTACCATTTTACGAATCTCCATACAAAACTGTCAAATAGATGAATTGTGTTAAACGAATTGTACGCAGAACATATTATGAATTGTCAGTTTGTGACCATTTTACGGATTATAATATGATTCATAATATTTTCCTCTTATGATTCTACCAAAGTGGCCTTTTTAGACCCCCTGTTCACCTATTTTATTACTTTGCCCAAGATAGGGTGGGCATTATTCATAATGGCCGGGAAAAGTGATCAATTATGCTGTTTTAATCACATTGCCCAATTGAGTCGGGCATTATAAATACAGACCGGCTATTATTAATAGTGCCCGGACTTATCAAATTGCCCGTAACATAATATATAAGCACATACATTAAACTAGCTAGACAATTTCAACAAGATTTAAGGTATTCTAAGGAGGTAGTACTGCCCTGGTAATCGAGACGGCAGTAAGTCGAAGGTGGCTAACCTTCGACTTACTGCCCTCTCTATTACCAGGGCAGAGTACGCCTACTGTGTCATTTGTATGAACTGCTGATATAAGTCACTTGTGTATTTCCCGAAGGGTTACACACGAGTGCACTATCTGTTATTGTCCAACGTGCCTCACACGCTCATATTTTGGCAGTTATGTTTAAGTCCCATGTACTTCAGGCTGCTACTTAGAAATTCCTTATGGAAAAACCGGATACCCGACCTGGAAATCGACCCCAGGGCCTCACACGTCTGGTCATACTACCGTTAGAACAACAAGGCAGTCCAAGCTGACACGATATACAAGTAGTTATCCTATAATTATGTTAATATCTTATTCATTGCTATTTCTGATTAAAAGTCCACAATATCATTTAGGAACTGATACTGAATTGTTCCAGTACGTTATATTTTAGTTGAGTTTCGACAAATATACCATTTATGGTTGGTTGAAGAGTCCATAAAAAATAAACTATTACATAAGTATTCATGTATGTTTATGGAAAATAATATTATGTAAATTCGCAACACTCGCGTCAAAATAAATATGTATATGAATTTTCTGCTGTGAATATCAGAATAACATTAACACAGCAGTAGGTTTACTCAATACGTCTCTATTTTTTTGTTTGTATATTCCGCGATATCTTCGGGAATTGTGGATCAATTTCGAAAATACTTTTGTTTCTCCATCAAAACTTTTGGTAATCTGTGTGACAGTTTCTCTACTGTAGGTATCAGTCCCCCCCCCCCTATTTTTAACCGACTTCAAAAAGGATGAGGGTCTATATTCCACTGTATTTATCTATATTTCTTATATAAGTTCACCCATTTCTCCACCAGCTGTAGGCCGATTACAATTTTTTTTATTTTTTATTGATAGGTTATGCTTTAGGGTTGGTCTTATTTGAATTTTTATTGACTTTGCTTTGGTAATTTCTGCGTTATATTTGATAATAAGTATTTAATCCATTTTGTTTATCTTTATATTTATAATTCTACTGTACGTGTGTATGCCACTGAACTCCTCCTAAACGGCTGGACCGATTTGAATGAATTTTATTGTATGCGTTTGGGTGGCCCCCTAGAAGGTTTAGATTCACTATTGGACCCGGTAGGTGGCGCTGCTATCGAGTTCTAGGAAACAGGACAATGTCTGTATGGTCAGCTAGTTATGTATATTTTCTAAGGCCTTTATGGAAGAGAAATAAAAGTTTATTCTGTAGTCAACTTGTGTTGAGATGTTCTAACTGGGGCGGGTAGTCGTGTGACTTGACTTCCTTATTATTAAAACACTAGTTTAGACGCACACAGTGGCGTTCCGCGTTGGATTCGCCTGAGTTTGAACAGTCCCTTTTATTATTTAAAATCAGACATTATTCTACGGGAAAGTACTACCAGGATAAAAGTATCCTATGTGTTAATACAGGTTTTAAACTATCTGAGTGCCAAATTTGTAAGACGTTTTGTACAAATTTATAATATTAGTAGGAAGGGTAGTAGGATACTTCAACGATAATATTTTTATGTTTTAGTTAAGTTACTAGAACTCACCCCAATAGTCAAGCTCTCATCCAGAATGATCCTCAACTTGTACTTCCTAGCCAGCTGCACCAATCTCTTGAGCGGGCACATCTCCCCAGTGTTGAAATAAATAGCTTCAGCGATGAGGAAGGCACGTCTACGAGGGTTGAGCTCCTTCTTCTTCTGAGCCTCAGCCAGCATCTCTTCGAGGTGGTCCATGTTGTTATGTTTGAAGTAGCGGACGGTGCTGCGGGATGCGTCTATGCCTTTCTGGATGGCGAACCAGACGCATTCGTCACTGAAATGTTCCGGAAATGAGTACATATAAAGTAAAAGTTATCAGGAGCAGTCGTGGCCCAGTGGCATCGATCCCGACTTACGAGTTACAGGTTGGGAGTTTACTATGTATATTTAATTTCATCACCACAACACATACCATAACATCACGCCTTGTTTCCCCGAAGGGTTGGGCAGAGGTGTACCCATATAGTACACCCACATTTCGTCAGTTATGTTTTAGTCCCATATAATAGGGGGTGAGCCTATTGCCATCAACAGGGCACAATTCCAGACTCCGGGCTGCTACTGAGAAATTCCAGATGGAAAAACCCAATAACACTGCCCGGTTGAATCGAACCCAGGATGTCATGCTCAGCAAGATTGATTGAATAGTGTTCACACATGTCCAATGCAATTATACCATAGAAATATAGAAATCAGCTTTCTCTTCTTAATCTTGAGGGGCCTCTCTTTTTAGTCTTTTGAATGTTGGATTTGTTAAATACGTAACTGATATGATGGATGATTGTCTAGTTTGGTCCTGTATGATTTTATTAAGTGTTTAACCTCATCTGGTACTGTTCTAATTTCAAAATCATGGTGTAATTGTTATATTTGATGAAGATACATCACATATCAACTCACAGTTATACTATATGAGGATTGCTTTACAATGGAAGGAATTATGTATAAAAATGGAGCAAAGAGTAGCTTCTTGAAATAGGTATTCTAAAACTAAAACCAATAGTTTTTAGCAGCTATGTACTTTTCAGCCTATTTACCATCCTGGTAACAGTGTGTGGATGTCAGACAGGCAGTTGCTTCATATAAAATATTGGTATGTATCTGGTTAAATTGTGCGAAGTCGACCCCAACAAAGTGGCAAATAGGGATAGGCAGATTGTTTATAGCCCACTGACACTTGCTGATCAATATGGGCTTGACATTGAACTGTTTGAGTCATGATTTACTTGGCTGCACACAACATTGATAGCTACACTTCGACAGAAGGAAAAAATATTGTTTTTGCATCAGTTTACTATTGGTTTCAGCTTCTAATAAGACACTAATATGAATGTTCTTATATCTATTTTGATAAAACCTTACATTCATAAAGAAACTCATTATATATATGTAAATACAGTTTAATACTTACGCAAAAACAATGTCCTTCTTCTTAGCATAGGAAGGTATTGCACTAGCAATTGTTGAGAAGCCATAGGAGTACACGCAAGTCTCTTCAACCTCCAGGAAGCGAGCCAGGCGTTCCTCCAGCTCCAAATGCACGTCAATGGTACCATAGAATCCGCGAGGCCCACAGGAACCCACTCCATACTTCTCAAGAGCTTTCAAGGCACTATCCATAATAGACTCTTCTTTATCAAGGCAAAGGAAGCTTGAGCAGCCAACATTCAGCACGTTTTCATCAATTTTACCCATCAGTGGAGGTTCTTCGACCGTAACATCATGCTCCACGATAGGTATTGGCTTCCAATCTACTGCCTGCCCATTGCACAGGGGATCGTAGGTTTTAGACTTCTTTTTGGCCCAGAAAAAGTAAGTAGAAATTACTACCACTTGAAAAGCGATAACTAGAGTCCACCAGCTCGCCTGAAAGTTAAGAATTAGCTAGAAAACCCATTTTACAGCGATGAGTAATTGAAATGTTGGGAGTTAAACTTACCATATCGTAAATATCAACTAATATCATTCTGAGAGATTTTACACACTCAGTTACTGAGCGCTACGGGTTATTTATTAGGTAGTAACTAAAGTTTTGTATAAAATTTACAAAAAATTATCATTGATAATTTTCGCAGCTCTCTCGTGCTCAACGCCGGTCACAGACTGATATTTTTTTTCTAAAAATAAGTGTTGTCTATGATATTCTGACAGTTGTTAGAGGTGTAAAAACTTACTAAACTGTGTCCCCCTAGTTCATTTTCATGAGTTCCAGGTGTCGAAGCTATCCGAATGAATTTTATTTCCAAACAAAAATATAAATGTCAAGAACCGTATGATTGCAGACTGTCATCTGTCATCATTCACATCATTGTCATGTTTTGAAAAGTGTCCACACCTCACCAGCGCTCAAAACAAAAATCAAAATTCAGCAAATTTTCTCGAAAATAAAAAATATCACAATGAATTTCGGTGGAACCTTAAGATTGAATAAATTCGCATGTTTTACGTTAATATTTATATTATTTTTAATAATTTATTGGCGAACTGGGAGCGCTAGTTTTCCTATGGAAAAAAGTGATCTTATTAACTTGAAAAGCTTGTTAAAAGCGTCTATTCAGGCCGCCGAGCGGGGTGGAAAGAAGGTTATGGAAGGGAAAAGTCACGATTTGAACATGAAAAGCAAAGGTAAAACCCTGGAAGGGGCAAATGACCCGGTTACAGATGCAGACTATGCTTCGCATTGCGCAATGTTCTACGGATTGAAAAACACGTTTCCGAAGTTGACTGTGGTCTCTGAAGAACATTCGAAGAATGATCGAAGTTGTGGAGACCAACCAGAGATTGACATAGAGCAAGTACTTCCAGGGAATAATATTGTGGACTACTTGAACGATGAGCTAGTGTATGTGAAGGATGTTACTGTTTGGGTCGACCCACTGGACGCAACCAAAGAGTACACAGGTAAAGAATCTTGAAATGGCTTCTCGCATGTCAAACTAGGAGGTTGCTTAACCAGACTTGTCTATGGCTCAATAAAATAAGGCCTTAGGCTAGGGCTTAGGTTGTGTGTTAAGGTCAGTCCCGGACCTCGGCTTAGGGCAGCGCTAGAGGCGGCAGCAAGGGACAGGCTGGATCTTGGCTCAGTGCCAAGAAAGGGTTACCAAGTTAATATTAGGGCTGGGTGTTGTACACCCAGCCCTGGTTTTCTGTTGGCACCCCAACACGCCACACATATAAGGGTAAATTTACCAGCTGTTCACCGATCGGTTTATCTGTAAACCTTAATGCAGTGCGTTTTTAATTCCTGCGTAGTCAAGAGTTTAAATAGTGTGATCATTGATGAATGAATTATGAATGCAATAAACAACTAACACTAATCATAATTACAAGTTGCTTCTGAGTAATATTCAGTGGTAATTGAAATATTTGTTTAGTGCTGATTGTCAACAATTTAGTGACTCACGCTCATATAAATCATCAACACTAGTATCTTAAACATTGTGATGAATATTGGAGATCACATATTTCTACTGACAAAATATACAGTATATGTAGCTATCAAAATATTATTTTTAAAATAACTATGGTTATTGTACATATTCGTGTACTCAGATTACATTTTGATTTACGATGTTTGATAACATTCATTAGTCGTCAACGAAAAAAAGGCGAAATAAAATCCAATCAATTTTTACACTTTTATTTTTCTGGGCTGTAAAATGTAGGTAGTGAAAGTTTAGGCGTCGTTCACACTGTGAAGTAATAAAAACGAATACGCGTAAGGGGCGCGGGTATTCGTTTTTATCACCCAAAGCAAAGCAAACAGGAGGGTTATGGTTTTGGCCAGTATGTATATTTACCTGTTTCCTCATTTCTTCTAAACTACTTGATAAGTAATTTGACAAATGAGGTATTGTTGGGAGTGTCCTGATCGTCTGACGGTCTATGTCTAAATAATTTCCTGATAGCTGTTTTTCTTTCAATTTCAGAGGGTCTCTATCAGTATGTGACGACCATGGTGTGTGTGGCCATCAAAGGCGTGCCCATCATAGGGGTCATACACTACCCCTTCCCACCGAGGACATACTGGGGCTGGTACACAAAGAAACCATCGAACAACATGCCCATTGTGGCACATGTAAGTTTGAAAAAATTTTATTTTTATCTATAGGGATAATATCAGCATCAGCTTATTCGGTATAATTTTATAAATAAATCAATGAATACATATCTACATAAACTCACGTCTGTTTTCTATGGGGGTAGGCAGAAACTACAGAAGCCCACCTACTAGGATCTTTAGATACTCCTCTTGCCTCATTTACGTTCTTACATCTGGAGTTACACGCACGCTGGTTGCGAAAGAAAGAATCTTAATAAAGTTATCAAAGCTTGATTTGATATTTATGTTTAGTCAAATGAATAAACTGGTGTTGATTTATCTCACAGAATTTTAGCTGATGTAAAAAACAACATTAACCTTCTCCAAAAATGCCTTGCAGAATAAAGAGAACCAGGAGCACCCTAGAGTGGTGGTCTCCCGGTCTCATGCTGGCAAGGTCACAGAAATAGCAACGGCAGCGTATGGTCCTAAGGCCACCGTGTCTTCCGCGGCAGGCGCCGGCTACAAAGTAATGGAGGTCGTGAACGGGACCTACGACGTGTACCTCCACGCAACTGTCATCAAAAAGTGGGACTTATGTGCAGGAGACGCGATCGTAAAAACAGTTGGTGGTAAAATGACAACGATCAAAGGTGATTCCATAGACTATTCAGCGGGTAGTGACGTGAAAGTCCTTGGAGGCATCCTAGTGACCAGGTTTGACCATGATTTCTACCTAGATAAGTTACCCACAGTGTTGGATGAGGTACATTAGTGGTGTGACGTGTTTTGACTGACTTTACTAATATTGTTACGTATGCTAAGTAGGAAGTTGATTCGTGTTAAAATTACAGATCCTTGTCGCCAAGGCGCCAATACGGCCATAACGAGTTTTAGGAATAGTAATACCAGATTTGCACGAATGATTTTTAAAGACGATGATTATTTATCACGCATTGGATTTTCATCCGTCAGTGTAGAGCCATAGTATTGAGAATCCACAAAGTGTTCCTTTTGTCCCAGGGCGTCCAAAAATACATTGTTTTTCATTTTTTAGACAAGTATGGCTTTGTAAGTTCTCTCGTTACTCATACGGTATTTTTATTTCACGAAGTGATGCGCGTTTTATTTGTGGTTCCCAAGCGTACAAACAGGCAGTGGATGTGTGTGTAAGCGCTGGAGCTATCGTACCGAGTCTCATTGCCGTCCAAGACTCGAAAAATCGGAACTGTGTGAATTACTCGTCATTACGCACACATTCTCAGTGTTGGTGAGCAAGTGGACTGTATAAAGAATGATAGAAACACGATCAGTATATTAGTTTATTAATACTTAATTATAATAGCAATGTACAAGCACAGCTCGACCTGTCAAACCACTGAACAATATGTTTCTTCAGTTCCAAAGCTGTAAAATGTCATTATAAAAATATATACTTCTTAAAAAAAAGGTGGCATCCCAGCCAGTCGCCAACATACCGGACCCCCAGTGGAACACTAACAACCGGTGGCTACTGGCTGGGAAGCAGCTTCCATTAAAACGAGCTTACGGGCCGGTCGGCGCAGTATGCCGCCCCTAGTGCGGACGTCTGCTACGCGGACCGCTCCGTCTGGCCCTGGGTAGATAGACACTATTCTTCCTAACGGCCATAAGCCACGAGGAAGGGTAGGGTCAGCGATCAACACCACGTCACCCTCACTGAAACTGAATGTGTTGGTGGAGGGTCCTCTTGCTCGGAGCGTGAGCAGGTATTCGCGCAGCCATCGTGCCCAAAACTGATCTGCCAGACGTAAGCTTCGACGCCAGTCACACCTTCTGTCTAAGTCTGCGTCTGTGAGCGTGCTGGTCCAAGGTACGACTGAGGAGGAACCCAGGATAAAATGGAAAGGAGTGATCGCTTCTGGTGAGTCGGTTGAAGAGGGCACAAACGTGAGAGGTCTCGAATTTATTATGGCCTCTGCTTCAAGGAGTAGTGTGGATAATACGTCTTCTTTTAATACTTTTTCGGCGAGGCAGGCTCTCAGGGCTGTCTTTACGGTTCTTACCAATCTTTCCCATGCTCCGCCCATGAACGGTGATGCCGGTGGGATGAAACGCCATTCGATTTTGTGGTTTGTGGCGTATTCTTGCACTGCGTCGTCTTGTAACGAGCGTAGCTCTCGGGAAGCTCCAGCAAAGTTGGTGCCATTATCTGTAAATATTGTGGATGGCGATCCTCGGCGAGCAATGAAACGTCTGAGGCTCATAATGGCAGCATCGGATGAAAGTGAGGTGACAAGTTCTAAGTGAATGGCTCTCGTTACTAGGCATGTGTACAGCGCAACGTAGCGTTTTTCGTGGCGTCGGAATATTGTGACAGTGATCGGACCGAAATAATCTAGACCCACGTGCGTGAACGGCCTTTTGTGATGGTCGAGTCGTTCTTCTGGTAGATTACCGATTTGGGGTCGAACAGGTTGGCCCTTCCACCTTCTGCATTGGAGACAGGCTTTGGCTACGCTACGGATGCTGTCTCTTGCTTTGAGTATCCAAAACTTCTGCCTGAGCTCATTTAGGACAAGTTCGTTGAAACAATGTGCGGCGTGAATATGTTCGTGAAGGATGAGGAGTCGCGTGACGTGACGGCGACCATCCAGAATTGCAGGTGATATGGCTCTCTCACTCACTCCTGGCGCATACTTTGTCCGTGAGTCCAGTCGCAGCAAGCCATCCTGGCCAAGAGTTGGCGCGAGTTTTGCTATTCGGCTGTTTTTGGGCACGGGCTGTGAAGATTCGACTGCTTTTAGCTCATCGGGGAAGCTGTCTCTCTGAGCTCGTTGGAGTACCATCTTCTCAGCTGTTATGATGTCCGCCGCGTGAAGTTGTGAAGGAGACGTGGTGCTGTCGATGTATAAATTAGAATTTTGATCTATTGGCCGAGACAGTTTAAGCCGGAACAATCGCGCACCCTGGAGAACACGGGCGGTAGTGCGCAAAAGGCGCAGCCAAGAGCTAAAACGCGTCGCGTCAGGTACTGGACTCGAGAACGGAAAGTCGAGGAGCAACCCCACCAGCTCCGATTTGAACTCGAGGTCTGGTGAAGTCTCCTTGATGTCAGCAACTCGCTCGGTCGGCCAAGCGTACGGCGGCTGTAACAGAAATGGAGGACCCGTAAACCATCGGTGAGACTGTGTGAGGTTTATTTTTTTAGGTTTTGTGGCATCATCGGCGACGTTGAGGGACGTAGGTATCCACCTCCAGTTGGACGGGTTGGTGGTTTCTAATATCTCTCCCAACCTGTGCGCCACGAATGGTTTAAACGTCCGAGCATCACTCCGAATCCACTTAAGGACGGTGGTTGAGTCTGTCCAATAAGAGATTTCGGAGGGCTTGATTCGATGAGCTTTCAAAATTGTTTGCGCGAAACGAGAGGCTATAAGCGCAGCTTGTAATTCAATGCGTGGAATTGAGACCGGCCTTAAGGGCGAAACGCGTGCTTTACTGCCGATTAGAGTCGTAGACACGGAGTTGTCATCGTAACTAAAACGCCAATAGGCAGCACATGCATAAGCTTGTTCGCCACCGTCGGCTACTACATGCAGTTGGGTATCCACTACATCTGTCCTAGTCATATACCAACGAGGTATTTTTATGTTGGACGCAACTTGCAATTGTAAAAACCAGTCTTCACATTCATTTACGTACGTGTCGGGAAGCGGTGAGTCCCAGCTGACCCCTGCCCTCCATAGTTTCTGTATCAGAATGCGGCCCCAGATGATGACTGCATTACTAAGCCGAGGGGGTCATAGACCTTCATGACGTTTGACAAGAGACTACGTTTGGTTAAGGTGTCGGCCGGTAACCGCGAAATTGCTCGGAAACCCAGTGAATCCTGACGTGGGTTCCACTTAATACCTAATACGCCAACCTCGCTACTAGGTGGTAAATAGACGTCGGAGGTTGCGTCGTTTCTAAGTTCCTTTGGGATAAGCGAAAGTGCCTCTGGAACGTTTGACGTCCACGCGCGCATCTCGAAACTACAGGTTTTGTGAACGGTGACTACGTCGGCGGCCAGCTGCGCCGCGTCGGCGACACTGGTGTGGCTACCTAAATAGTCGTCCATATAGTGGTCGTCAATTATTGCCATGCAGGCGGCGGAGTAATCGGCTTGGAGTGTTCTTGCATTTTTGTTTTTAATGTAGAGTGCGATGAACGGACTCGAAACCGCGCCAAAAATCATAGAAGACATACGATACTCTTTCAGTTCGCCTTATTTGTTACGCCAGAGAAAGCGTTGGGCGTCTCTGTCTCTTGGAGCGATTTTTATTTGAGGGAACATTTCTTTTATGTCACCGTTTAGAGCCACGGCACCTTCTTTAAAGCGGAACAAGATATCCAATAAAGAACAAAGTAAGTCCGGACCTTGTAGGAGTAGGTTGTTTAAACTTACACCCTTCGTCGATGCGGCAGCGTCGTGGACTACTCTGAGCTTCTTCTTTTGGGGGTGAAGTACGCCGAAAATAGGCAGGTACCAGCGAATACCAGCTTCTACGTCAACGCAGGAACCATTTGGTGGTTTTCGTTGGTGATATGTGATCGGTTCGCACTCCTCAGCGTAGCCTTTTGCGATGATGTCGTCTATGAATTTGTTAAAGGCTGTGGCGAACGATTCATCTTTTGCCATCTGGCGTTCGAGGGCCTTGAAGCGCGATAATGCCTGCGGGTAACTGTCAGGTATAGTCTTCGGCAGTTCTTTCTTCCAGGGTAGGCCAACTTCAAAATGTCCGTCATCAAGTTGGCGCGCCGATGATTCAATAATGTCTACGGCGCGTTTATCGTTCTCGTTTGGGCGAGGGGCGCTTTTCGTTATGCCTAAAGCATCGATGTCATATTGACTTTTGATGAGAATGTCTAAGTCGTCCGATACGTAGTTCACAAATTCGAGTGGCTTAGACGAAACGGAAAGCGCGCCGTGAATTACCCAACCTAACAAAGTTCTCGAGGCGACAGGATCACTCTTCTTGCCACATCGCACTTCGCGACTTAATGACAGGTGCCAATCGGGTGCACCAATGAGGACAGTAGGGGTGATGTCAGTGTATGAAAGGTCGTCGGATAAGTCTACCAAGTGATCATAGTCTGAGAAGGTAATTTTGCCTGGGTGTTGCGCGCGCAAGCCCAAAGGTTTGATCGCCCGCGCGTGTTTTACTAAATAGCGATCAGACAAATTTCGACCTCGAATGTAAAAGTTTACGTAACTTACGTCAACTTCTTTCGTCATACCACTGACGCCTTCGATGCGCAGCCGCTCCTGACAGGTGGGTTTCGCACCGATGCGCGCAGCAACCTCGCCGTCAATGAGCGTCGCAGTACTGCCCTCATCGAGTAACGCCGTCGTGTGAAACTCGCCGTCAGGACCCTCGAGCACGATCGGGACTACCTTCAGCAGCCCGCGAGGGCGATTAGTTGACCGCGAAGTCCCTGTGACATCAATTAAGGTATCGCATGTATTTCCAATTTTGACAGATGGTTCAGATTCGTTAGTTAAATTGTCCACGTTGACAAGAGTGGGCGGTTCAGCAGACAAAGTTTGAGTATTGTTGCATTGGCTGCTGGATGCTACGCTAGGTTTGGAATTCGCTGTCATTGTGCCGTGAAGGAGCGCGTTGTGACGTCTCGGACATCCGTCTACTCCACAACGTTTGGCACGACAAAAATTCCAAGTGTGTGGGTTGGACTTTAAACACCGGTAGCATATTTTTGTCTCACGGACCCAACGCCATCTATCGTCTGTTGAGAGCGCTAAAAAAACTTTACAGGTTTTTATGTTGTGAGGTCCTTGTTTACAATATGTACAACGCTCGGGCACTTTGTCGTTAGATACGGTGGCATGAATTGTTTCCTTCTTCAACTGGAATCTAGTAGGATGCGTTGTGTTCTGTGCCTTAACCGTACTGTCGGCAACAAAGTTATATTTTAACTGTTTATCAGCCTCTACTAAAAGAAAGCGTGACAAAATATCCAATTTTGTGAGGTTTGGTTGATCGGGTGCATAAACGGAAGCAAAGTCGGTGAAACGAGCGCGCGTGTGCTCACTCAACTTCATCAATATGCACCGAAAGAGCTCTGGTGACCATAAGTAGTCGCTCTGATTAAGTAACTTAAGCGTTGTCACGAAGTTGCGTAATTTATTTGCTAAACTGTTTAATTCTTCGGGAGAACTTAGCTTAGGACTGCTACGCAGCTCGGCGACCTCGCGGGCGATGAGAAGTTCCGGGCGCGCGTACGTCTGCTCTAGGGCACTCATGATGTCGTCCGGTTCCCCAGAAGTCCACAGGAAAGATGCCACAGACTGGTACGCCGGACCGCGCATAGCGTTATTTAAACGATCTAAGTTATCTGACGGAGAAAAATTAGATTTAGTTCGTTCGTAACTACTCTTGAATGCCATCCATTGACTAACCTCGCCCGAGAACGTGACGAGTTCGGGTCTCTTAGGTCTGTTGGAAAGGGCGTTTATAGCTTGGGTAAGCTGAGTTACCGGGTCTGAGATAGGGCGCTGTTGTGTTGCATCGTTGTGGTAGTTGGTACAGGCGGCGCGTGTAACTGACGACGGGGTTGCATGGTTGACATTAGGTACATAGAACGATACCGTGTTGGTAGGAGCAGCCGGCTGTGAATGTTGTCCTTGAGGTTTACCCAAGGTGACGGTCGGTGCTTCACCAGGCATGTTCGCGTTAGTTACCGTGGTCATGTTCTGCTCGAGAACCCACGTCGCGGTGCGTTTTGCGGAATTACAATTAGACAAGCGTGAACAATGGGATTTAGACTTATCTGTTGCTTCCAAAACGGCTAGTCTGGCTTGTAGTTCCGTCTCTTCCGCCTCGGCCTCGAGGCGGGCAAGCTCGCGCTCACGTTCCACCTGTTGTCGTTCGCGCTCCACTCGGCGCCGCATTGCGTCAGCTTCGATGGCCAGTTTCTGAGCGCGGAAGGTCGCCGAAGACCTCGAGGAGTGAGTGCGTTCACTGCACGACTGCATACTGTAAACACTATGTGCGCTTGGGCGATTTGCGAGGCTAGGTTGTGCCTTGTCGCAATGTTCAGTGCCCGCGGGCTGTGTGGTCGAGCTAATTGCTGTGGCCAAAGCCGGCCGGTCGCCGCCCTGTGAACGTTCGCGACGTTCGGGTTGCGTCCGATCGACTTCCGTGGCCGTAGTGTCCGCGTTTGCCTTACTTTGACTACGTGTTTCTACCATAGTTAATGAATTTATAAGATGAAATGAATGTTTAATAAGCGAAATGAAAAACTTACGTCAAAATGTCAAAACGAAAATTTTGAAAATGGTTTGTTTTTACGGCGAGAATGGACCAAAATGTTGGTGAGCAAGTGGACTGTATAAAGAATGATAGAAACACGATCAGTATATTAGTTTATTAATAAGTACTTAATTATAATAGCAATGTACAAGCACAGCTCGACCTGTCAAACCACTGAACAATATGTTTCTTCAGTTCCAAAGCTGTAAAATGTCATTATAAAAATATATACTTCTTAAAAAAAGGTGGCATCCCAGCCAGTCGCCAACACTCAGCGTGTTTTTACACTTGGTTACCACAAGCAAAACGCGAGTCGCAAAGTGATTTAAAAACACTATACTAAAGCTCGATGTGTCATTTTTATGGTGGAGAAAATTTAGTACTTATTTATTTGTTTAAGTATTATTGTATTTTATATTAATACATATTTTTAATTGTGTCTAGTCTTCGATGGCATACACTTTCAGATAGATTTTTTTTCCTCATTACATGTTCGGTACTGATAAACTAATATGGTTAATTAATACTTATATTTTATCACAAAAATAATTAATTAATAAGTATAGCTGATATGGAATAATTTTTGACCATGTGTGATTGGGCTGTGAAGTTAAATTATGTTGAATACAAATTTTAAAAGGTTGTAAAATGTCTCAAATTGTCACAAAATCATCAATAAAATCAATAACACATTCATGCCAGTTTTAAAATGTTTTCAGTTCATAGTAGTAAATATGTAGTGTCAAGTGAATGAGATAAAAACTAGTTTGCACTGATCCATTTATTTATTTATCAATCATCGAATTTAATGAAGTGATGACATTTATATTTTTATGTAAAATCAGAGTTGTACATAATATTAACTGTTGTGAAGTAATGAATTACTAATTTTTAGCAAAATATTAAATATTTCTGTACATAAGTAATATGTAGTATATATTGTAGTTAAAAGTTTATGTAGCTCGAATTATGTCAAATGAAATTCATGGAAAATTATTAATTGGTGGAAAGATCATGGGATAATTTTCTATGAATTTGATATGTAACTATCAAGTTCTTTTTAATATGAATAATTTTTGTTGTAATCACAACTGCAAAATTAAGTCAATAGACAATAGGTGTAACTTATTTTTGTATCGACTGACAGTGCCTTGAGCTTATTCCGTTTGGCCACACTAGGTTGGATACTCGGAAACGCGAGTTCATCATTCCACCACAGACTGTGTGGACAATGGGAATTCGTATATTATTTTCCTTCCGATTTTCTCCCTCGGCTGTGAACAGTCATATAGAGAAACATTATACAAACTAACCCAAGAGACCTATAATAACATAATACCTATTTTTTAAAGGTATCTTGAGCCAGTTTCTCTGGGTGTCCTGGTTGCAGGCTGGTAGGACAGCCAGTACTCGGGCGTTGGCGGAGGCTCGCTCACCCGGCCCACAGCAGGCGCACCGGGCGTCGGCGGAGGGCGGATAACGCCCTCTGCCAGCCCCTCTAAATGGGCCCAGATCCGTCGCCCCCTATTCCTTAGGACCCGAGATGGCGGCGCGTAGTGTCCCATGCGCGCCTCTCTGTGATGTACGACGAGTTTGCTCCCCCCCTAACGTGAAGAGCCCCGCAGCGGCGGGCTGGCACCAGTCGGAGATCGCGGAAGACGCATTAGTCGATGTAGGTGATGTGGGACGGAACACCGGGGTGGTTTTAGTAAGAGTCTGACAGACTCCTCCGCCCACCCCAGTGCGGAGGACATCCATGAGGATTTCCACTTCGAGATCCAAAAAGTTTCTCTGGGCGGACAGATAAACACGCATTTCCATATATCCAACCTAAGGTGGCCAAATGGAAAAGTCCGTGCCTTGCAACTACTGCATGTATCGCTGCTCATCAGGCAACCGAGAACTTTCTTTTTTTGGGTGGGAAATCATCAAATGTCGTCTAAAACCCACCTGTCCCTTCAGTTGCTCATATGCCAAAGGCACGGTAACTTTTTCGAACAAATCTCGCGACCCTGGCAGGAACCTAGAACCCTTGAGTTAACAGTAGCAGCTAACTTTTATCTTGCATTTCAAAAAAAAAAAAAATGAAAGGAATCTCCAATAGTTAGAATATCAGTATTATTTGAAATAGTCCTGTCACCCTTTCAGGGTGTTCATCACTATCCAGATGATTTATTTATACGAAATATTATTTTATATAATTTATATTACTACATTTTATTTTTATTATTAGTGATGGCATAACATGGATAGAAAAAAATCAATTACTATTCAGTATTGACTGACTGCGTTAGATGTAAAGGTGTCTGCATACCAAAGCCCTAGATGCCGCCACCGCGGCGCCTTGAGAACGTTACAAGTTTGAAACTTTTGATTAAAATGACCCCGGGCAGCTATGCTTTGGTGTAGAGAGACCCTAACAAATCATTGTTTTGTAGACACCATCAATTTACGTGCAATAACTAGTAGGTAAGCGAAATAAAAATACGGACACATGTTTAACTATATTTTTATTTCAATAAATTAAGCAGGTTGTTTCAATAATACAATTATAATGCATTTCCGTAAATTATAAAGGTACACACTTCACCCAGCAATTTTTCATCTAATAATACAGGAATGTGTTGCTAGCCTAATGTGAAAGTTATCAATCACAACAATGAAAATATATCTTTCAAATGTTAATTTATGAACATCTCAACATAGCACCGGCAATATTGCAAGACAAATGGGGAATTATATTAATTTTCTGTCAAAGAGACCATTTGTTTGAGTAATTTATTTATTGCTAAATCCCTTGAAAATACTATCAATAGACTAGTAGTTGTGTGCATTACAAGGAGGTCCACGAATATACAAGATAAGTTGTTAACCAGCGCGCAAATTTTTAAAAATTAAACTTGAGCGAGTTATAACAACCATGCAATTTTTATTTTGATATATCTTACAATTAGTACAAAAAAAATAAGTTATCATTAACGAAAGATGTTTATTTTGAAACTGGTTTTTATGGTAACATGCGCGCGGCGCCGGCGCGGCGGCGAAGGTGAACGACCGAGCGTAGCTACAAGTACCTATCAGCTGTTCGATCGGTCAAAATTCTAAGAAGTTCCTACGCCGGCGCGCGGTTACTGACTTATTCCTATTGTCAATATCATATTACGAAATATGTAGGGTGTCCACAGTTTACTGATTTAAGGTCGGATAAAATTTAAAACAAAGCATTGAAAAAATAGTTGAAATGTGTTCTATTACTGATACTGAACCACCAAAAAAATTTGCGCACTGGTTAAAAAAAATCCTGTATACTTGAGAACGGCAGTTATGAAGTGGAAAGGTGTTATAAACAGATATTCACAGAGAGATAATTAGCTTGCATATATAATATAGTCTATGATTCAACGAATCCCTTATTGACATCTGTAAATAAAATTTCATACAAAATTACATCCATCATCATGTAGAATATTTACCTACAAATATAAAAACAGAAATTATTGAAGTTTATTGCATTCCATTATGCTCACAAAATATCCTATGAAAATCGACCAGCTAAATAACGGAAAGAACTAATATGAACAGACATTAAGTATTTTTGAAGAAAGTTCCCAAAGCATTAAAGCAGAAATATAGTTTAACAAGGTGGTTGTAGTTTTAATAAATTGATTTTATTATGTTTCAAAATTAAATGCTTCTCAAGCCTCAATATAACTTGTTTTTTTGTAAATATGAAGGAACACTCGAAGCCGAATAAACAGGCCCTTAGCGTAACTGATATAATCCAGTACCACATTGACATAGCGTGAATGCAGCAAGCAGTTTTGGTAAAATCACAATAATAGTAAAAATTACAAAATTATATACAACTAAACAAAGGTTGACTGATGCGTGGACAAAGACTCCAATATGTGGTACATTTCATACCCTATTACTCTACTTACAGTATATCTTTAATTTAGCACTGACAAATCCTATCTGTTGGTGTGAATATATTTGTAGCTGAGGTTCCAACGCTAAGTGCCTAAACGACATTTAGAAACTCGCACTAATTAATAGACATGTCGCAGATGGATCTCGAATCCGCTGTTTTACATAACCGCAAGCTGTTTTACACATAGTCTCTTATTCATTTCCACTCTTACATTTATTAATGTATGGAGTGAAAGTGAATAACGGAGTTGTTATACCTACTCGTTCTATTTATTTGTAATTATAAACGCAAAACGAAGCAATTTTGTATGTTAAAGTTCAGTAATTCTGTAAAATAGCTAAACATCATTCAGCTGTTTTACATAACGGAGCTGTTTTGTAAAACAGCTAGCGGTTATATAAAACAGCGGATTCGACAATCCATCTAAGACAGACAAATCTAATTCAGCATTACTATTTCATAAGATTTCATGCGTCCACGTAAATATGTAATTAAAGAACTAATTATCTCAACAAGCGCGGTTTCAAAATGTAGGATAGTGCACAGCGATTAGTCGCTCGCTACAAACTTTAGAAGACAGCTGCATTATTGAACAATCTGGGTAAACTGCTTATTGAACGGTTTGATGTCATTAATCGACAAAATATTAATGACGATAAGATTTACATATTAATTGGGTTGACACGAAATACAGGTTGTTCTTATTCTGGAGATTGAATTATATATAAGTACCCGATTGGTAATATGGCACTGTGATAGAAACGGCCGCACAACAAAGCCGCAATTTTCTACATCTTGTGCCTTATTAACAATCAAGTACTATTCTATTTTTGATTGGACTCAAAACAAAGTTGTATTACAGACAGTATAGTTCGACAGAACACGAGTAGCCAGCTACTTCTACAGTTGAACAAATTATAAATTGTACTATTTACCCAAATCTTCAATACGCCCCAGCTTCCCATACTCGTTAATTTATGTTCGCCAAGTCCGCCGGGTCCCCCCGTCCCGATGCGTGTGCGCACAGTGTGGCACCGTGTCGCCCTGTGTGGGCACAGTGTCGCCCTGTGTGGGCACAGTGTCGCCGTGTGTGGCACAGTGTCGCCGTGTGTGGCACAGTGTCGCCGTGTGTCGCAGTGTGTTGCACCGTGTCGCAGTGTGTTGCACCGTGTCGCCCTCGCCCACCGCGCGTCGCCTCGCGCATTTGCCTCGTATGTACATAACATTTTACAATAACATACCGTTTAGTTATAACACTTAACACATACTGAGATTTATCGTCCATGCTCGATACAGCGACGCGGTGTTTTGTTAGACGGAGTCATCTGGAAAGTTACAATCATGTTAGTCTCTGCAAAATAGTGTCAAATCAGAAGTATTTATTGATTACATTCTTTTTTTGTGTCGAGAATAAATCAGAAAGATCAGGTATGTAGCATTCGCAACCGGCGTGCATGTATATGGGAGAGCAGTGGTGGCTCAGTGGTAAAAGCTGCGAGTTACGAGTTGTAGCTCTTGGGTTCGAACGCAAGCAGGCACGTTGATTTGTGTAAATTATTTCATCACCACTGCTCTCAAAACGGTAAAGGAAAACCTCTTGAGGAAACCGGCATGTCTTAGAACCAAAAATTAGAAGACATGTGACATCACCAACCCGCACTGGGCCCGCGTGGTGCGTGGAGGCCTGTGTCCCAGCAGTGGGAATATTATAAGGTGATGAAGTAAGTGTAAGCCCAGATGGATCAATTTAGACAAATCTAAAAAAATAGTATGTAAGGATTGTAGCAAGAGGCGTTTAGTATTTTCAGCCCACCTCTATAGGGAGAGATTATATCGATGATTGAAAGGCTATTTGATCTAAGCGACATTTGCTGAAAGTTGCAGGAGAGTGATTCAAAGTTTTATTTTTCGAATAAAAAAATAATTATAAAAGAACTAGTGAGTGGATTTTGGAAAAACTGTATTATATTTACCAAAATCCACTCACTAGTTCTTTTATAATTATTTTTTCCCCTTATTTTGTCCCTTAGATCAAATAGCCTTTCAACCGTCGATTTGATGTGTTATACAAATACATAAACTCACGCCGAGTTTATGTAGGTATTTGTATAACACATAAATGAAAGTCAAAAATAAACCTCATTCTAGCACATGCCTTAGTCTACGCTGTTCCAGTATGATAAGACCAAGGTCTTGGAGGCGCTATTATTCGTAAGGTAGATAATGCATGGTGCGAACCATCTTAGTTGCCCTACTTTGAACATTATCGTGTCTTATTTAAAATAAGGGTCCGTGACTGGGTCAGATGACATTATTACCGTCTGTTGGGTCAGGTCAGCTCAAAGCTGCAATGGGTTTTGCTCTCTGAATTGATAGGCTCATATAAAATTCTAATATTACAAGGTTTGGGACTTTAAAATAGACCATGACATCTGAGTTTGTTTCAGCATTTCTTCTCAGGGAACAGTTAGCTAGAAAATGCCTAACTTCTAGTTTAAAAAATATTGTCTTGTAAAAATGTCTTGATTACTTACACAAACATTTCATTTAGCGTGAATTAAAGCAAAACATTAAAGTTTCGTAGTACCTCAATTATATCCGTACACGTTCAGTATACGAACCAGTGCACTCAAATATTGATTTCCTTATCTAATCATTGACACACTGTGATGTGTATTGAATATTAATATTTGACTATCACTGATACGCTATCTTTCTAGATAAGGCGTGCAACAATGGGAGAATTATGTGTTGGGTAGTTGCCTTGAAACTAGAACTAATTAAAAAAACTTGCTGCCGACCGCGACGGTACGAAAGACTCCTACATATTATTTTAGCTAGCTCTACCCTACAGCACTGAATTTACTAATAAAAGACGTAAAGATATAGTCTGTCCACAAAACAGAACAAAACATGCTTTTATGTCCAAATTTTATGTGTACCTCGGCCCCCTCCTCTATAATAGATTAAACTCTATAGCTGAAATTTATTCACTGAACTACACAAATTGTAAGAGAACTCTCAATGATGCTCTCCAAAGTATGTCTTACGAAGAAACAGAGAATTTATTAACTGTGCTAAAGTAATTATTCACTTATGTACGTTAGGTATTTAATTCTATTAAACTTTACTAACTAAGATATAAACTAATTAACATTTATATAATAATTTGACTACTCTCAACTTTTGATTATTTATTTATTGTATAAGACTATTTAGCCTCTTCTTGCCTGAAACACAGGATTGCCTAGTTCAGGCACGTAAATCTTAGAATATAATTTACATATAAGCAAAACTGTACATATTTTTAAGCCTTTTATTTTTGAATAAATATTATGTTATGTTATGTTATTTTTGACAACGTTTTATCAAAATGGTTGATTTTCTATCTGTCGTTTTGAGTGTACTGCTCCGTGTCTCGGAAAGCCGTCGACACGCGATGAGGACGCTTATCTTTGGAGATAGCATGTCGCCGGCTACCGGCGGCAGTTACCCGCCGTTGGCAACATGCCGCTCGTGTGTAAGAGCTCGTAAGCCACTGGTCCCGGTTGTCATGTTTGATGGACGTTACGTACTCGTCAAAGAACAGAAGCCCGGTAGTTTGACAACCACTTACCAAGGGGTATCGTATTGCCAAGTAACTGAATTGGGGAAAATCTTCCATACAAAACGCCGAAATAGTTGGGAAAAGGCTAGGAAGAGAGAGTTCCGAGTAGTGCGAGTGGTATAGCACTTCAAAGTACTAAAGTGCATGTGGTCTGGGAAGTAAGTCTATTTAGTCCACATGCAATCGCAAACTAACTCTGCCGTTTATCGATGGTTCGTAAAATGCTACAAGAATCTTTAGATGCTTGAATGACATTGACTGGGAGGAGCTGTTCGTTGAAATCTTTTTGTAAAATTACTTAACATAAAATCGCGTATTAAATCCCCAAATGATTGAGCAGAGGTGTACTTAGAAAATAAACCCGCTAATAGGCTCGCCATCTATTACTCATGTAATAGAGGGCGAGCCTATTGTCATCAATCGGGCACAGATCCAGACACCGGGCTGCTATTGAGGGAATTTTTGAAAGAAGAACCCAATAACACTTTTCCCGACCTGGGAATCGAACCCCAGGAACTCATGCATAACAGCAGTGCCTGCGACCACTAGGCGAACGAGGCTGTGTTTTTAACCGACGAAAAAAAACGGAGGAGGTTCTCAATTCGACGCGTATATATGTTTTTTGTTTTTTTTTTTGTATGACCACGCATAACTTTTTACATAGTAGTCAGATTGTGATAATTCTTTTTTTATTGGAAAGGGTATACTCCGAAGGTGGTCCCTTAAAAATTTGGAAAACAAAATCGAACGCTAAGGGTAAAAAAACAGGGGATGTTTGATTGTTCACTCGCTGATTGTAATGTTTAACTACGCATAACTTTATACAGAGTAGTCCTATTTGGATAATTCTTTTTTATTGGATAGGGTATTCCTTGCCAAGTATTATTAGTACATTAAATCCACAAAAAATTATAAAATAAAAACTTTTTAACAAAAAATTAAACCGCCGAAAAAACTGAAAAGCAAAAAATAATAAACCTTAAAATGTTGAGTCGGCGCTGAAAAATCAATGAACAAGGATGACTCAAAGCGCCGACTCATAATTTAAGGTTTATTATTTTTTGTTTTTCAGTTTTTTCGGCGGTTTATTTTTTTTGTTAAAATATTTTGTGAAATTGTACTTCAAATTTTCAATAATGAAAAAAAATCTTGTATAGCTGCATAGGGCTCACTCTACAGTCGGGTCTATATTACAGGCCATCTAGCCAGCGAAGTCATTCAGCCGACATGTCACAAAACTAGAATGATTTCAGTAAAATATTTAATGGAATTGACTTTGAACTCACCGTGATACCACCATTTCGTTTTCTTAGGATTTTTGTTGCAGGTCTTAACGTAAAATGAGTTATCTGGTGGCCGTTTCTGAAACACAAAACAAGGCAGCTTTATACTCAAACTAATTAAAGTGAATAACGCACATTTGGATTGTAAAAAAAAAAATTATATTTGGGAATAATATATGCTGTTTAAATGAAACGTTGTTAAACAAATCGATTGTGCCTCGGAAAGCACGTTATGCCGTTGCTCTCTCTGGAGGACACGGTGGAGCATACGGTGGAGGTGTGCCCTGCCTGGGCGGACCACCGCCGTGTCCTCGTGGAGGCGATCGGCGGCGGCGACCTCTCGCGTCCGGCCCTGGTGCGAGCCATGGTACGGAGCGAGAGGGAATGGGAAGCCGTCACCTCCTTCTGCAAAGCAGTAATGCTCGCGAAGGAGGAGGCGGGGCGGGTGAGGGAGTGGCAGTCTCTGCGCCCTCACGTCCCTAGCCGCCGCAGGAGGAGACGCCCCGGGCGTCGGGAGTCGATTGCGGACTCCCGGCCATCGTAGGCGCGAGCTTGCGGGTGGCGAGCAATGGGTAGCTCGCCGCCCGGTAAGGACCAAGCTCGGGTCGACGGCGCGTAGTGTTCCACGCGCGCCTCAAAGAGATGTCAGCAGCACTGAAGGGGTCTGCTAAGACCGATGCCTGCCGGGGTCGCGTGATTGTTCGAAAGAGATACCGTGACCCTGGCACATGGGCAACTGATGGAACACGGGTGGGTTTTAGTCAGTAAAAGTCTGAAACGCCCTCCCGCTCCGCCCAGAGCGGGAGAAGTCATTTGATGATTTCCCATCCTGAAAAAAAAAAAAAAAAGCCGTTGCTCTTGGCTGTCATTTATAGATCTGAGACAGTCGTAACGGGGAGTCTGCCTGCAAATCTGTCAACCAGTCAGGAGTATTGTGTTAGTGACTGCGTCTTACAGATCAGATAGGCAAGTGCTCTATGTAAAGTATTTATACTCAGCTGCGAAGCCGACCCTAACATAGTTGGGAAAAGTCTTGGCATATGATGTTGCGAGTAGTACCAGACGTAAGGAATAGCACCTTCTCATTTCTTCCCGTGGGTGTCGTAAGAGCAGTTGGCAGCAGCGTTCTCTTGTATTTTACCACCATACTGTGATCGCCAACTCGTCTGCCAAGTGTGGCGATTATGGCAACCCCCCCGACCCCCCCCCCAATTTGGGAGATGCCTATGACTAGCAGTGGACGTCTTACGGCTGAAATGATGATGACGAACAAAACGGTTGTGTTTCCTTACCTTCTCCTTACAGCTACTGAGCATGGACACGATTGACAAACAGACAGACTGCACGGACAAGGCTGGCGACCAGTCGTCTGTGAGTATGGACAGGCAGATGTGGCCGTTGGAGTATACGTGCGGGTGTATCGGGATGTTGTTGCCTATGAACGTCACCTGGAAACAAAGTAAAAAAACATTCAGAATGTATTGAAACAAACAAACAGTTTTTGCCATTTCCGTGACGTCTCGATAAAGTAGTAATTTATTTAAATGTATGAGTCATCATAATCAGCATATAACGTTCCCACTGCTGGGGCAGGCCTCCTCTCTATGTGAGGGGATCCACCACGCGCTCCCAGTTAGTGTTGCAAAGGACTCGAGTCTTCGAAACTTAATTTTAGAGACTCGACTCAATTATGCAAGACTCAGTGTGCTCAAAAGGCTCGGAGTCTAGAGTCGAGCCGAGCCCGAGTCATTCTTAAAAAGGACTCGAGTCTTAAAATGAACTCGAGCCTTAAAGAAAAACTTGGAGCATGAAGATGAGACTTGTAGCTCATCAATCGAAAAAACTCGATTAACGTCAGATTTTTTTTGTATCATAACCACTCATTTGAACTTATCACCTTCTATTCGAGTCTTTTCGAATGATGAGCTACAAGTCTCATCTTCATGTACCGAGTTTTTCTTTAAGACTCGAGTCCTTTTAAGGCTCGAGTCCTTTTTAAGACTCGAGTGCTTGACTCTAGACTTCGAGCCTTTTGATCACACTGAGTCTTGCATAATTGAGTAGAGTCTTTAAAATTACGACTCGAGGACTCGAGTTCTTTACAACACTACTCCCAGTGCGGGTTGGAAAATTTTATACGTGTCTTTGATTTATTGGATGTAGGACATGTCGGTTTCCTCAAAATATAATAATCCATCACTGTTTCAAGAGCAGTAATTAAAATAAAGTAAATCACCTGCCTGGAACCTACGACCTTCATCTCGTCATGACTGTAGAATTGTAAAATATTTCGTCAACTGCGGCTTACATTTAATTATTTTCTATTCGTGTTTCCACAAACAGTATAATCCAAAGAACTTACATACTCTCTTGTAACTTAGAATACCCAGCAATTTTCCGAAGCCTTCCACGTCACTAAGCAAGGGTTTAACAAGACCATTATCTAACGCATAATACCGTTTTACTACCGGCTCGAGAATCCAGAGCACAATTAATAAACGATTTAAACTCACTTAGCGCGAAGTATTAGTCGCCCACGTTCTAAAGATTCTCCTCCAGCTACTCCATTTAGTCTGAGCCGACGAACTCTTCTAGATTATTTAGGTAGATACGAGATATGAGGTTTTAGCGCGAATGTCTTGGCACTGCTGACTAAAATCTTTTGTTTGTCTTGTGTTATCTTTTGTGAAAATACGAACGACTGACGATATTACTTTTGTCTAAGATGAAAGAGAGAGTCCTAACCTCTTTTTAGGCAACAGCGTTGTTCTATAGTACTCGTAACTTTGCTTTTTGACTGGATATCGATATCGAAGATTCAGTTAAAAATCAACGTCGGGCTCTAGTTATCTGGCAGTTTTGCAAACTAAGTGCCTTTTTAGCGCAGCCGTGAGGCACACTTTCCTGCTAATTTTTCACATCGCAGTTCACAGTTTTTATTTGATGTTTTTTTAATGTTTAATTTATATTGAGTGCCTTTTAGTCTGTGCTAAATAAAAGTATTTTCTTTCTTTCACTTTTTTCTACATTTGTTGCGTGTTTGTAGCTGCCTACCGGTTTCCAAATTTGAATGTTTATGTTTGATCTTTAAAATAGCTATGCATAATATTTTAAGGCGTTAGAAGGAATAAAACAATGGATATTAAGGTTTTATTGGATTAGGCTCATATTCATATCTTAGAGATAAGAATCAAATACCATGGTGATAAAGCGACTCAGCTGCTGTGAGGATACAGCGGTAAACAGTTGATAAGGAAAACTCATTGGTGTGGAACTTGCATCACAGTCTCATTATCAGTATCAGACATCAATAAACGCTTTTTTCAAAATTCCTTGTAAGTTTTGGAAGTGACCAGAAGGTTTTATGTTCAAATAAATCCGCTGACAACGAATGACGTCCATTGCACAAACAATAAAAAAATTAGTAGTGTAATCTTCTTTATTCATGCTACAAAGATTTTATAGGATTTTGCGTAATAATAAGTGATGATTACCATAAATTATTATGATAAATGACTGCGATTTTAATGTCCTCTAAAAATATACTGGCTTGACCGCTCAATATGTAAATGAGTATGATAAAATCTAACAATAAAGACGTTCGGTGCGTGTGTACTTCCTACACAGACAGAGATGTTAATTTTAACAGTATAAGTAGGTACCGACCACTTCATTGCGATACACGAACGCGGGGAGTAAATGTAACGCAAGTTTGAACGATTTGAATAATGAAAATACTTGTTACGTACATAATATTTACCAACTTTTAAGACTTACACCACATATCTATGGGTGATATTCTAAACCCATTTGTACACGGAACGTTTTTGTTACGACGGCTTACAAACCGTACCGTAGAAAAAACTCGGCTGTCACTAAGCTTCCCACTATGGAAGCTTATTTAAAGACACCTTATTTCTATCTAACAGTACAATACTGACGAACCCCTACACACGGCGTATAAACAGCGCCGTAGAAAAAACGTGTCTATCCATAAGATTCTATATTAATCCATACAACACTGACGTTTGTGCTTCTAAACAATAAATAGGTACGACGAATTAACTGTAGTTTATCACGGCAAGAAAACGGGCTTGTCTGCTGTTTGTCAAAATTTTTAAAAAGCCGTAAAATTGTTGTAATTTCGATTCGAAAATCGTTCGAATTTACGTTTGAAATGCAGGCTGAAGAGAGAGACAGTTTGGCGTAATCTTTATCCCATCAAAAACATAAATGTGAAATGAGAGCCAAGTTCAATATTATGATATACATATGCCTTGGTTGTTGACTTCAACGACAAAAGAAGTGAGATCTAAATGGGTGCCAAGTGCAATGGTCAGTCCTGAAATTTATTTATAACTACATAAAATATTATTTCTTCTTATAACTTAGGATAATATATTATAGCCTAAGGTCTGACTTGGCTAGTTCTCATATACGAACTATTATATTCGATGGCTAGTTTCTACCAACAAGCCAAATTTTCGGAATAATAAAATAAGAACCGACAAGTAACAGGTTTAGAACTTGCGAAGGGTATAATATAATTCGTATATGAAAACTAGCCAAGTCAGACCTTAGGCTACAATATATTATCCTAAGTTATAAGAAGAAATAATATTTTATGTAGTTATAAATAAATTTCAGGACTGACCATTGCACTTGGCACCCATTTAGATCTCACTTCTTTTGTCGTTGAAGTCAACAACCAAGGCATATGTATATCATAATATTGAACTTGGCTCTCATTTCACATTTATGTTTTTGATGGGATATCATTACTTTTTGTACATAAATTATTAGTAGGTACTTATAAATTTATAAAAAAATAATACCAAATGGTTTTTGTAATAAGTGTTCCTAATAGAATCAATTATGTGAAAAATTATAATGAAATGATAGAAATTTACCAGTTTCTGATTTATTCCTTGGTATTCACCTAATTACCTATCTGCATGCCAAATTTGAACTTTCTAGATCATCTGGAACTGGGTTAGAGTTTTGATCTATAGGTCAGTCAGTGATAAAAATGACGATATTTGGACGTTAATATCTAAATAACCGTTTAAGATGTGTTTATGAAATTTGGAGCACATATGTATCTCGCAAGTTTCACTATATGAGCCAAATGTGATACGTTTATGTCAAATAGTTTTTGAGTTATGAGGGTGTCAAAAGTGGCTCCAAATGGTTCGTGTAATATTACACACGGTGCTGCTCGCCAGTTCTATTACTTGAACTTGGCTTGACACGCTACCGCGTGTCTAGATGTCACGTGTCAATTGTTATGATGGTGCAGTGATAGCTTTCAATTGCTGCATTTAAGACAGACGTGAATGCGCCTAAGTTGTTGTTCTGTCCCGATTATTATCTGTGCGCCTAACGGAATGCGCGTGTAACGAAGTGACATCTAACTTGTCAGTTTGACGTTGACACTTGACAGCTTCTCTTGATTTGCCGCTAAAAGAAGCGTGGGTTCGCCTGTTGAGTTCCGCGACGCGTTTGTTGAAATCAATCTCTTAACCGGTCGTTTTTGGTGGACAATGGACCATGACCCAGTTGTTTGAGTTAATAACCCCTATCTTGGTGTAATATCACGGGTTCATTTGTTGGAAATACCACGTATAAATAGTTTGAAGGTTAAGCAAAGTGTGACGCTGTTGGGACGAGTGATTTGAAGACCGCATGCTGTGATCGTCTCCAGCCTAATTGGAAGCGGAATCTAACCTGAAGAATACTCGTAACGTCACGACACGATACACATACACTCACTTACATACAGAACTCCAGGTTGGCACCAGAGCAGTGTCCTTCAACCATGAGGTAAGTGCCTTTGTTTGTATATTGTACCTTGTACTTGTATTGTCTGCTCCGCGTACGGCGGACAGTACGCTAGCCACTCTTGTCTCTAGAGCCCCACGATTATAACTCTTCCACTGCGCACTTGAAATCGTATTGTACGGGGTCTAGTCTGGCAGCGTACATTTTGGTATGCAGAGGCGTGGTTTTAACCTACAAAACCACCAAATTGGTAATTTTACAGTAGGCTAATTACTTGGCAGTCTCTATAAGGGAAGTAGTAATTCGCTGTAAATATTTGTTATCGGTAATTAATTGTTTGTTTGAAATAATTTGGAATTTATTGAGTCGAGTAACTCATATTGCCGGGGGTCAACCAGGTTTGCATATATGCTTCAGAGTTGGTTAGATTGAGCTATGCTATAACCTCTTGTTGTTGTTATTTGACCTCTGTTGTATTGAATGTCAGGAAGACATTAAAATATTGAGTTTGTACCATTGATATGGTTATTTGTGAAAATTAATATTTGAAAAATTATTGGCATTTTTGAGTATTACCATTGTTTTGAGTTGGAATAAAGGATTATTATTGTTGTACCATTAACAAAGTGGTTTGTGAACTTAACATTTGGAATTGGATTGGAATTTGAATATTTGAATTGAATTGTGAAATAGAATTTTGAACGTTGATATTGGGTTTGAATTAAAATAAAAGTTTATTGTTGAATTGAATTGAAACCAATTTAATGTTATTTCTTGAGTTGCTGATTAGTCAGTTTGGTAGTTTGATTGTAGTTATTTTGTAATATATTGTTTGAACTTTGTTACTTAATTATTTTGTTTGGTATATTGAATTGTATTGTTTGTGCAATGGCATACAAAGCGGTGAGAGAGGCAATCAGTGGATTGACCACACAGCTGCGGTGGTTCGCTTCAGCTGCAGCGACCGCTGAGCGCCAGGATCTTGAGGGGATCACTCTTGCTCGGTTCGAGCAGTTGAACTTGAGACTCGGCAACGTTGATGCTCTGCTCACCCGCTACAACCAGTACATTTGTGAAGTGGATTTGGAAGTGCTGGACCAAGCAGCACGTGACAAGGTCCTTGCTGACTACGACCAGATCTTGGACCTGGGGGATGTCATTGGTCAACGTGCTCGGGAAATATTGGAGCCGGACACCTGTCCAGGTCAAACCGGAGACCTCGGTTGTTTCAGGTCCCGGACTATTGAGTAGACTGCCTACTTTGGAACTGCCACATTTTGACGGTCGTCTGGACCACTGGTTAAGTTTCCAAAACCTGTTTGAAAGTTTGGTTGATGCACGCTCGGACCTCAGACCCGCCCAAAAGTTGGCCTATTTGTTGTCCGTCCTGGAAGGTGAGGCCCGAGCCTTGGTGCAGCATCTGTCTTTGACTGACTCAGCCTACCCTACCGCTGTGGAACTACTCACCCGGCGGTACCAAAATAAACGTTGTTTGGCTGACGTTCATATTGGATTGATTTTGGGGTTACCGGTCATTACCCGGTTGAACCCGTTGGTGGCAGCGACCAACGCTTTAAAGCAATTGGACTTGCCGGTGGACCATTGGTCTTACCTTTTGGTGCACGTTGTGCTGCAACGGCTTCCTGCCGATTTGAGGGCTCGTTTCGAGCAAAAGTATGGTGGGGATAGTGTCACACATCTCCCCCCATTTGATGACCTCGTCCAATTTTTGGAGGATGAGTGTCGGTTTGTGGTCAACTCTGGCGTTGCCACTGAGTCATGCCAGCCGTCTTCCCGGCCACGAGACCAGGGACGGACTAGGGCTCGCGGGCCTGTTGATGGTCGCCCCGCCGCTCGTTTTGCTGGCACCCAGAGTCGTCCTGGTTGTGAGTTTTGTAGGGACACGGGGCATGGCATGGCAACTTGCGCGGCCTTTTTGAAATTGCACGTGAGTGCCCGCCGCCGAATTGCCAATGCACGCCGCATGTGCTTCTCTTGTTTGGGGGCTCACTTCCATCGGGACTGCCCCAACCCCCGCCCTTGTAGAATTTGTAGGGGGTCCCATTTGGACATATTGTGCGCTAACGCGAACCACGCTGGCAGACCAGCCTCTGATGAAGGTTCGCGTACGGGGGGTTACCATGGAGTTGGTCACCGGGCTTCTGCCTCGCCGGTTCAGAACCGGGGAGAGGCCCGCAATTTTGAGCGCCGCACTCTACCCCCCGCGCAAGTTGATCGGGAGCCGCGTGACCGCCGTTTGGTCTCCCCGCGTAAAGGCGATTACGCAATTGTTGCTAGGCACCGCTGGCCAGACCAGCACCGCCTTCCCTCCCCTCCATTGGCGGAACGTCCCCAGTTGGAGTCACGCCCCCCGCCATTCAGGCCTCCGGTGGGATATGCCCTTCCAGCGATTGCGCGTGGCTCGGGACACCGCGCGGACGAGGAATTTGAATTGCATCCTCGTCGGGAAAGACTTGGGTCTGGGTGTGGCGATCGGTCGCCGCCCAGGCATTGTTAGGACATTGGCGCCTGCCCCGCTAAGGTACCCCTCAGATCGACACGGTTTTGTTGCCAACGGCATCGGTCAGGTCTGGGGGCCCACGGGGGACTCTGTTGTTGTCCGTGTCATTTTGGACATGGGAGCCCAGGGTTGCCTTTTGTCTATTGTTTTGTTGTTTGTTTGTATTGTTTTGGGCAAATTGTTTTCTTGAGCGCCTTTGGACTGCGGGACTTGGCTGGGACGAGCCAATTCGGGACACCCGGTTGGAAGATTGGCTCCAATTTGTATCCGCACTCTCCGCAGTCAACGAGGTCGTGTTACCCCGCGCTATCCTCCCCCCTGGGAGCTACACTGCTACCCTTGTTTGTGATGCGTCTTCGCACGGATATGCAGCTGTTGTTTGTCTGCGCACCGTCTGCGCAACAGGCCAGGTGAATTTGTCACTGGTCTTGGCCAAGAGCAAGGTGGCCCCCTCCGGGTGGCACTGACCATCCCTAAGTTGAATTGTCAGGGGCGGCGCGTCTTGTGCGTCTATTGAACCACGTTGCTCACACTTTGGGTGGAACTGTGGACATTCGGGTTTCTTACGCCTGGACGGACAGTCAAATTGTTTGTGTTGGTTGAAGACGTCCGTCCACTATTTGGAGGTCTTTGTTGCGTACCGAGTGTCCCAGATTCAAAATTTTGATACGCCTTTGATTTGGAGGCCCTTGCCTGGAGATTTGAACCCAGGCGCCGTGGCCTCACGTAGGTGCATGGCACCCCGCCTGTTTGCTTACCCCCTATGGTGGGGACCAGACTGGCTGACTCATCCCGAGGATGATTGGCCTCGATCGCCAGTCTTGATGTCGGGTCCTTTGCCCGGGCTCAAGGTGCTCGCTGTTGGAACAAAGGACCCTGAGTTTGTTGAGTCGATTTGGCTCTCTCGACAAATTGTTGGATTGTTTTTCTGTTGTTGAATTGTTGGTGACTGATCGTCACATTAAGAACTCGCATGCCGGTTGCAATGCGCTGTTGGCCATTCTGCAGCGAGAGTTTTGGATATTGTCGGGAGCCATTAGTAAGTTGAACCCCTTTTGGTCGATACGGGTCTTTTGTTGTTTGGTTGTTGACGGTTGAGTCACTCTAGCCTTCCTTATGGGGTCCGTCACTCCCTTTTGTTGCCTAAGGAGGGCCATTAAATTGTTGTTTGGTTGTTTGTTATTGTTTGACCCGCCAGCCTGCCCCCATTGGGGGGGTATTTTGAGGCCGCGGTGAAGGCGGTTAGGGACTCTGGCGCAGATTGTTGGGAGACACCGTTCCCACCTTTAAGGAGTTAGCTACGGTATTTTGCCGCATTGAAGCTGTGTTGAACTCGCGTCCATTGTGCCCGCTGTCTTCGGACCCGAACGTCTTGGAGGCCCTGACCCCGGGCCATTTTTTGATTTGACAGCCACTTGCCGCCCTGCCGGAGCACCCTTTTGTCGATGTGAGCCAAAATTGGCTATCGCGGTTTCGGTTGGTGCAGCAGCTCGCTCAGAGTTTTTGCAAGCGTTGGAGCTTGGAGTATTTGCACATCCTCCAGCAGCGCGTCAGGTGGACTGATAAACCGCAACCTTGTCGGGATTGCCAAGTGATTAGCGGACGGGAAGGCCCGTCCGGGGGGGGGTAGATGTTCTGTCCCGATTATTATCTGTGCGCCTAACGGAATGCGCGTGTAACGAAGTGACATCTAACTTGTCAGTTTGACGTTGACACTTGACAGCTTCTCTTGATTTGCCGCTAAAAGAAGCGTGGGTTCGCCTGTTGAGTTCCGCGACGCGTTTGTTGAAATCAATCTCTTAACCGGTCGTTTTTGGTGGACAATGGACCATGACCCAGTTGTTTGAGTTAATAACCCCTATCTTGGTGTAATATCACGGGTTCATTTGTTGGAAATACCACGTATAAATAGTTTGAAGGTTAAGCAAAGTGTGACGCTGTTGGGACGAGTGATTTGAAGACCGCATGCTGTGATCGTCTCCAGCCTAATTGGAAGCGGAATCTAACCTGAAGAATACTCGTAACGTCACGACACGATACACATACACTCACTTACATACAGAACTCCAGGTTGGCACCAGAGCAGTGTCCTTCAACCATGAGGTAAGTGCCTTTGTTTGTATATTGTACCTTGTACTTGTATTGTCTGCTCCGCGTACGGCGGACAGTACGCTAGCCACTCTTGTCTCTAGAGCCCCACGATTATAACTCTTCCACTGCGCACTTGAAATCGTATTGTACGGGGTCTAGTCTGGCAGCGTACAGTTGTTTTAAATGATATTTTATTTCTGTAAGTAGTTTTGCACAAACTTTTTTACACGGCAATCATATTTTTTTTTTAAACTAGATGGGGTCTGCGTTTACTATCTAACTACTCTGAGAAGAAAGGCCTAAACAATCTCGAGAGGTCACGGTCTCTTTTAAAGTCCAGACAATTCTTGGTTAGATAATGTGAAGATCATTTAGATCAGTGTCTGAAATGGTAAGTGGTTTGAGGATAGCACAACACAGGGTGAACCTGTCCAGTCAGTGCACGCTTTTATCAGAATTCATGCAGCTCAACTTAGAATTTAAGGAGCTCGACGAAAACAATACCAAAGAAAGGATTATTTAGGTGGGCCAGTTCATGATTAAAACTAACTGAGAAAAGAAAACAAAAAGCAATGATCCACATAGTCCTCACATTCTCAATCATTAATCATTAAAAAGATTAAATTATGTCATTGTAGATATAAAATTAAGTCGTCGGTCCACCGAGCTGAGGGGCGTCCCACGCTACGCTTGCCGAAAGAAAAAGGCTGAACAAAGAAGAAAAGAGCAAAGAAAAAAAGAGAAAGAGAAAGAAAGAAAGAGAGAAAGAAAGAGAAAGGAAGGAGAAAGTGGCTGGGACAGACTGGATGCGGAAGGCGGAGGACAGGGTGTTGTGGCGCAATATGGGAGAGGCCTATGTCCAGCAGTGGACTGCGATAGGCTGAGTTGATTGATTGTTGATTGAGATATAAAATTTAATTTAGAAAAAAATAGGCTCAGGTTTGGGCTGAGAAAACGTTAAAAAGATGTGTGGTACTGAAATGGGCAAAATTCCAAGTGAAAATGTTGTATCGCATTTCTATTGATAAACAAGGTTTAGCTCGCAAACACTACAAAAGTCATACTACTAAGTAACTCGTCTGAAAACAGTTTATTGCTTCGAACACTCGAGAATGGCGCGGCGTCAAGTTAATTTATTCACAATTAAACTGATTGAAGTGATGACGGCATTGTCAGCACATGAAACAATGTAACTAAATATAGGAATCGCTAAAGTTATAAAGTACTATATTGATATTTAATGTTAGGACTTTAAATAGATTGTGGCCCCTGTGTTCGTTTCGCCATTTCTTCTCAGGGTTATACTTAGGAAATGTCTACTCCATCTAGTTTTTTTATCAGTCGTGCAAAAGGTGATTCCTAAAACCTATTTACTGAACCAAACCACAAACAAAACGCGAAGCTTAAAATGCATTTGTGCAGGTTTCCTATTGAGCATCTTGGGTCTACCAATGAAATTATTTTTATACCGGGCGACCCAGATTAAGTGATTGATCAGAGAATCTGTCAAATCGCATATTAATTTACTTATCGATCTGTAGTGTGTGTGGAGTCATTATTTATTCATTTTAAACGGATTAGTTATTAATCGTATTAGTTCGCTCGATGCATCAACTAGCTCCTGAACCTACCAGTATGTCGCATATTATGGCTTCGAAGTGCTCATCGACAGATGCGTAGTGATTACACTACAGTTATAAATAGAAACAGCAGAAAATCAATAAATACTTTGTAGCATTTTAAGATGTTTTTTTTTTATCTGGGTTGGAACTCATGAAATCACTTCTTCCGCTCTATCGTGTCAGACTTTTACTGACTTAAACCCTCCGTGTTCTGCCAGGGTCGCGAGATTGTTCGAAAGAGATACAGTGACCCTGACACATGGGCAACTGAAGGAACACGGGTGGGTTTTAGTCAGTAAAAGTCTGACACGCCCTCCCGCTCTGGGTGGCGTCATTTCATGATTTTCAGCAGCGGCCCTAGCGGCAGTGATACTGAATCTGGTCACACAGCTCGATAGCAGCGTCACCTACCGGGTCCAATAGTGAATCGATACTACCCAGGGTGCCACCCAAACGCATACAAAAAAATTCATTGAAATCGGTCCAGCCGTTTAAGAGCCATTCAGTATTTAAAATACTGAATCTGGTCACACTGCCTAGCGGACCCCTTCAATGATGCTGACATCTCTTTGAGGCGCGCGTGGAACACAACGCTCCTTCGACTCGGACAAGCCGGCAGCCGCAGCCCATTTTAGAGGGGGGTAAAGGTTTTATTTGAACTAGTACTTGGGGTACTTGTTTCCATGAAGTTAGTATATGTACAGAGGGTGATCAGTGGCCTACTCCCGATAACTAACAACCAAAAAACCGGGACAGTCGTTAATCAATCTACCTTCCAGTCTAACCGGATTCCGCTCAGTCCTAGTACTGTAAATGGAGCTACTGCGTATATGACCAGCACAACAACGTAACTGGGTAATACCCCTTGGTAAGACTGGTTGTCAGACTTGCGCTTCAGACTTACCCGTAACGAGGCGTCACCCATCCACGAACCATTAGCCTTGCCACGGTTCCTAAATGACACAAACAGGGCAACAACTAGTTTTCGTGAAAAAAAGGTTAACTTGTCTAGGTTAAAAATGTTTAGTTTAGTATATTTAGGGTTGCCATCTGTCCGGGTTTCCCCGGAGTTGTCCTAGCTTAGAGGGCATCCGGGGAGCGTCCGGGCGGGGCTTCAATTGTAGTCCGGGTTTAAAAATGTTAAGTCTTGGACCGCTCGCGACACACGCACTGTGACCGCACGCCGCGATCAACCGACGAAGGTTTTGTTTGGTAAAATTTAAATGATGATAAAAGATGACTAAATTTAATTAAAAGGTAAAAAATAAAATAAAAAGGTGATTTATGTCGTTTCCAAATGTTTTTTATTACACTATGTGAAAAAAAACCTGTTGACATATCCGGGTTCTGGGCAAATTGTAGAGATGGCAACCCTAAGTAATAAACAATTTACGCGCCAGAATCGGTTCCTTATGTAATACATAGCATAGGTGAAGATAACCAGCAGTGATGTTCAAGTATGCAAATTAAACTAGTTAAATATTTACCTTTATGCAATAATTTCGGAAAAGGCAAGATAATACCTAGGGGCGGAAAAAGGCTGCCAAAAGTATTTAAAACGATAGTGAAATCACGACACAATCTAGGCGAGAGGAATCGAGGTTATCCAAGATCATATTCAGAAGCGTGAACATTTTGGGCCTCTTTTGAAAACCTATAGCAACGATTCTTCATATCTGAAATGAAATGAATTGCACCGATCCCAGCGTGATTTGACCAGACTCGATTAATCGAATATCCGAGGTCTGCACTAGCCTCTGAAGCCTCATATTTCATGGTGCTACATAGGCCATTGCACTTAAAATTACTTTTCCCATTTTCGAGGAAGGCTAGGACCCTTCGGAGTCGAGCAAAAAGAAAAAAGTCTTGAATACGAAATACTCGCACGGGCAGGCGATTCGATGCGACAGGGTGGGTCGGGGAGCAAGAAATTTGACGCGGATGAAGTCGCGGGTAGAAGATAGTATAACAGACATACATCATACACACACGCCTTTTCTCCATGAGCGTTGGAAGACACTACATAACGCCTCCTGCTACGATTGTTACATACTCCTGCTTCGTTACGTTGATACATCATACTTATTGCGTTACAAACTATCAATCATTATCCGAATGATTTTGCCGGATATTGGTAATCCATTGCTTCAAATGTTCAAAAAATTGGCCAGCTCAAATCCACACTAATATTATAAATGCAAAAGTATCTCTCGTCTGCCTGTTTGTCTCGCTTTCCTGCTAAAACTACTGAACCGATTTAAATGAAATTTGGTATACAGATAGTTTAGAGCCTGAGAAAGGACATATAGGCTACTTTTAATCCCGGTAGTATGTTCCCGCGGGAAAATTTCCGACCTCCACGCGGGTGAAGCCGCTGGCAAAAGCTAGTAACGCAATAAATGTCAAAATGAAAACAATTTCTACCGTTGGTGTAACACAATTATTCCGGCGGTTACGAATAGGTACTACGCACCTGATCTTTCTGAAGAACATCATCAATAAGGTCAGCATCATGTCCTTTTAGGACATCTCCGCCCGGCGTTTCCACCTTGTCTAATTATAAGTATGGTGTCTAGTATTCTAGTCAAGCCGTATATGCATGTAATGTGGGTATGTATGTCATGGAGCGCACGACAACGATCGTTACTTTGGATCGCTAAATAAATTATTGAATGAATACCGTTAACAGCCTAATTTACTTTAGTACCTAGATTTAAATAAAATAATTGTACTATTTATTCGCAAAAAATTCAGAGTCAAATAATCGCCACGCTTAGCAAGCGGGTTGGCGATCGCAGTATGGTGGTAAAATGCATAGAGAACGCTGCTGCCCATTCTCTACTAAGTCCCTTAGTTGCCTCACACAACACTCACGGGAAGAAATGAAAATTTGACCCCGTATAAAAGAATAATTAGTTGGGAAGGCTAAATACGTACAAAAGCGTGTTGTCACTAAACTATTAATTCTAATGACTAATTACTTAATAACTCATAATATTGTTGCTGAGACTGTTTAATTGTAGCACCAAGGCTTTGAATCAAAACGATCTAAATTAAACGCTGCGATTATTTTAATCGTAGATTTTTTAAATTAATTAAATCTTAGGAATTTAATTATTTACGCTGATATTGAGATTAACATAGGTGGTTAAGTGTGGCGGTTACTTTTTGTTTTGTGGTAGGTTTTAAAGTTTAGATAAACAGAACTATAATAACGTGTATTCGTCAAAGGGTTAGACAGGGGTCAACATCATCTGCCTAGCCTTTTCGCAACTATGTTGGGGTCGGCTTCCAGTCTAACCGCGCGCCAGCCATCTGACCCCCACAACCCAGTTACTGGGTAACACGATACCACTTTGTAAAGACTGGTTGTCAGACTTTCGGGCTTCTGAAGACCCGTGTCTAAGGTCCACGAATGACAACAGGGACCAACGGTTTAACGTGCTTTCCGAGGCACGAAGAGTCTTGGTATGTAAAAATAGTCTCCCATCCACGAACCACCCGCGGCAAGCGTAGCTCAACCAATCAATCGACCCAAGTGGCGGTTATTACTTAGCCATAAGCCCCTCCAAAGGGGTAGCAGTACCTAGACATAATTTCACCTACGTTTCGCCAGTCATGTTTATAAGTACCATGTAAAAGCAATGGCAATAGGGGGGGGGGGGGGGGGGGCACCCTATTGCCACCAATCAGGCACAAATCTAGACTCTGCTACTGAAAAATTCCAGATGGTAAAACCCATTACAATTTTTGCTTACCCTGGAACCGTATCCAGGATCTCATGCTCAGCAGAAGCGCTTGCGACAACTAGACCAAGGAGGTATGTAGTTAAAAATAACGATAGTAAGTATGGGCCAGTGACGGCCCATAACCACTTAAATTTGAAATGTTGTTAACACATAGCTGTTAACTTTTACATACGCGTTATCTATTTAGACAGGTATTCTATGTGATGTAGGTATGTATATCTGATAGTATATTTGCTCATTACATAAGGAAATAAGCGAAGAGGCAGCGACTGAATGTAAGTACACAGTCACACTTGTTATTCTAGATTCCTGATAGCATTATGGATATTTTTTGTATGAACTTGACGATTTGAAGACGTCGAAAATGAACGTCTTCAAATCGTCGTGTTGGGTAACAAGGAAGGCTATAGGGTATATAAAATCACGCTACGACCAAAAGTTTTATCAACATGCTGAGACTCACTCGAGCTGCACTCTGTTGGATTCTCAATGCTCGGTTCATCACAGTTACAGTTGAAAAACCAGTGCGCGAAAAAATTCCGCTGCGATTTTATTACGTCCGTGTGTATGTCGACTACTGATCCATTTGTTTACATTTTTATCACATACTTTTGGAACTCATGTATAGGAATTGCTTAAAGCCAAGCAGCCAGTCAGAAAAATGGTGGCGGGGCTGATAGTCCAGGGTGTGCAGGGGGTACATTTGATTACCTATCTCCACTCATGAAAGTTACTTTATCTCGTCAAGTATGAAGCAGTGTGTGTACGTCGTCTATCTGATGAATAAAATTGTCTAATAATTGTACAATATTTTTACGTAGCACGCGCCGACAATGGAACGCTTGAAAAATGTATTAATTGTGTAAGACACATTACAATGTTAAAATACAGAATACATACATCACATGCTTCATAAATATTAACGGTGACGCGAAACAAAAAATGTTTTGTTTACAATCTGTAAAGCTTGAGTAGGTGGCTAATTCCGGGAAATGTAGCCTATTTTCGGCGGCCAATAAAGCCACCGGGCAGTCCATCACATCATGGTCATTTACACTGTATTTTATTTCATTTTCCTATTATGGAGGACGAATATTTTTGCATATGGTAGTTTATGGATAAATTTTTAATTCATCAAGTAATGCTAGGGTCAACACGGTTTTCTTAATAATAACAGTAAGCTTTGGAGTTAGTTCCTATTGCCGATGGGCCACCATCCACACTAATATTATAAATGCGAAAGTAACTCTGTCTGTCTGTCTCGCTTTCCTGCTTAAACTACTGAACCGATTTAAATGAAATTTGGTACACAGATAGTTTAGAGTCTGAGAAAGGACATAGGCTACTTTTTAACCCGGTAGTATGTTCGCGCGGGATAATTGCCGACCTCCACGCGGGCGAAGCCGCTGGCAAAAGCTAGTTTTATATATTTTTTAATGTTTTTGTTAGTGTTTTGTATAAATATTAAAATGTATCTAATACCTATGTAAAAAATTAATAAATGAAATAACAACAGTAAGCTCCAAAAAAATTGTTTTGGTCATGGTATTATGCTTTTAACTCATTACTCTAATTAGGGAGTATAAGGTCTTGCGTTATGTTACATGTTGTTAAAACTAACAATAAAGCTGAAGAGTTTCGTTTGTTTGTTTGAACGCGCTAAAATTAGGTACCTACTTCCAATCGGAAATAATAAAATATATTTTTTTGCGTTTGCTAGCCCTTTTCTTGAGGAAGGCTTTAAGCTACTTAACATCACGCTAGGACTCGTCAGGAGCCGGCCAAAAGCAAAAAAAAAAACGTGAACGAAATCGAAGTAATAGCGCCGGTAGTTGATGCAATGCTACGTTGTAGGTCGGGCAACTAGAAAATTCATGTGGATGAAGTCGCGGGCAGAAGCTAAATACGCACGTGGACGTGGGTTGCTGGCACCAGCACGCTACCCAACACCTACTACCTACATATTGTAAAAATGGTAGGTACCCTAAGCATAAAAATTAGTCCAAACCTAAACATATTGCACTTGTGTTAATATTTTAGACAAAAACGTGTCTTTATAGTTTTTATGCATCCTTTATTACCTCGGATTTACATCCATAATACTGGCTATAGAATGTAATAACACAAGTATTCTCTATAGATTCCCACATGAGTCAAATTAATATAGGAGTTGGAAGTGCTGCTAAGTTTTACTTGCGTGACATCGCGCCCTGTTGCATTCCCTATTACGTCATCACCATCCATTATTATTTTTTTACAAACAAGCGCGATAAAACCCCGCCGCGATTTACCGATCCATTTGTTTACATTTTTATCATATACTTTTGGAACCCATCATGTATAAGAATTGCGAAACCCAAGCAGCCAATCAGCAAAATGGTACATTTGATTACCTATGCATAGATTGCATAGTCATTGAAGTTACTTTAACACTTTTAGTGTGTATCCATTACTATGACCCAAAAGTGGGTCACTAATAAATAAACTCATGTAAGTACTTACTTCAGGAGAGTCGAATGGGTACTTGTTTGTGAATTTAAATTGCAATACAAATTTTTCGCCTTCATATAGTGTGCCGGGAACGCCTTCCATGTGTACAGTCCACCTGACAAAGAGAAGAAAAAAAACATTTGTCAATTTATTGAAATAGGGTAAATGATGTAATTTTAAAGTCTTTGTTATAGACGTTTCCTTGTTACACAAGTTTACTTGGAACCTGTGAAGAATGATAATTACATAATATTATGCAAATGTACTTTAAATAAGTCTACTATATTCTTATTTCTGACCTTTCAGGGTCACCACTGTTGAACTCTTCGTGTGATGTCATGATACATGGTAATCTTGCATTTACAAGGCGGATAAATTATAGTAGAGAGTGATTGCCAAAGTAATGTGTCCAAAATCTTTGGAAACGACGCCTGAGCTGTACATTGAGCAATATAAACTGTTGAAATTGAAAAGGGTTCCATTTGTTTATCATTGTGTTGACCAGAAGCCATAATCTGCACCAAATAAAGATACTTAACATAATAAAATAGCTGTGCTGTGTTGCATCTTAATTTTGGTATATGACCAACAGGGAACTAGATAAGAGACCAGTGTTAAAAATAATTGTATTGTTTACATGAGAAATGTGGACCTTTATTTTTCTGCTTAACCTGTCAATTTTACCCTAAGAAATCCACTGTTAGTGAGTTGAAGGACTCATTAATTAAGAACACTTTGTGCAAAGTTTCAAATCAAAATATTTATTCCTTTGCATACGTCATCTGCCTAAGCTTTTTCCGTCTATTTTGGGGTTGATTTCCAGTCTAACCGGATGCAGCTCAATACCGGTATTTTATATAAAGGGCAGCTTATTCTATTACATATATGAATAATGATTTTGGTACAAAATGTTTGTTTTGGTATTAAAACTTTGAACCCAGGACTTGACTGGTGATGAGAATGACAAATTAATTTAAAATGTTAAACATGGCCTGTGATGACTGGACAGAGATGATCATTAACACATTCCCTGTCCCAGTACAAAATTTCAAAATGTATTCATACGTCCACCTACCATTTCGCCCTAACTTGAACATTTAACTGGCAATGTTTAACGGTGGCTGGCTATTTAAGATTTTAGGCAGCCTTGTTATCTAACCATACATACATGAGAATCGTTTTCCTCTTATTCATATGTCCAGTCAAATAAAAAACGTCAAATTAATTTTTGAATTGAAGACACGAGTGGATGAAGGGGATATGTCGCATTTTCACATGTTCGCTGTTCTATGCATGAATGATGGTGTTATTTGCATACAAACAATTTTAAACCTTAAAAATATTAAATGGTTGGCGCCGCTAGACACCCTTGGATAAATGTAAGGCGTTTTGAAATATCCTAAAATGTTTATGCGAAACTTTGAACCAAGTTTTAGAACAAAATTATACAAATGAAGTAGGTACCTAATGTGTGTTCCAACTATCAAAGTGTATAAATTACTTGGGTATAATTATTATTTTGTTTTATTTAATCTAGAAAAAGAATTCACACATTCAAGCAAACATCTTTCTGTATGTAATTTTTTTCTAAACTTGATTCTTAGAAGTACAAAATGTACTATGAAACATCTGAATCGTTGATTGAATAAATAATACCTATGTAGTTGTAACAATTTATTTATATCAATGTTTACATCACTGCTTAATGTTGTTTTGGCATCATTAACATATTCTATACCCATTCAAGACAAAGGCTACTTCAAAACACTTTAATTTACCATGCTATAATTACAAAAACATTATTCGTAAAGTAGCATTATGCAAATAAATCGATTGGTGTTTACATACCTATTAATTCATGCACGAAAAGGCCCTTCATATTTTTTGATTTTAGATAGACGAAGTAAGCAGTTGTTAACTTACAGTGTGAGATTTTGGCTGGCCTGATCTCCGTCTACGGTGACTCCTGGTGGCGGTTCCTTCATCAGGGACATGAGTTCTTTCTGTAATCTCCGCTAAAACAGACATCGTACCATATTTTACCCCAAAAATCGATAACTTATTTGTTTTTCAGACACAACTTCTGCTTCCAAGGGCAACGAAAACTTATTTATCTAAAACTTTCAAAGGTACAGCTTATTTTTCTTCAATACAATAAAATTCTGACAAAAAATCTAATAGCAAAACTGTCACAATACGGTTTGGGTATTAGAATTACGATTTCATAGTTTTTTATGTAACTGATTTGATACTGTTATTGAAAAGACATCATACACGTAAAGCATTAAAGATTAATGTGTTTTGTAAAGCGTATTATTTTAATTATTTTTACTTACCTCAGACGGGGACATAGCCGCCATTGTAATCTAATTAGACGTTTGATGTTACTAGTATAAAAATATTATTCTCTTGTTCAGTTCATATTTACCTACAAGAGATTGAATCTTTATCTTTCCATTTTTATTCACTTGGAATGCACAGTCATAATTAGAAGAGCACCGTACTTTTTCTTTTTTATTGAAAAGAAGAGGAATTCAATGTTGAGAATACTGCCGTCTAGAAATAATTTACATCTTTATTTCTATTGCAACACATTGGATTTAATGTCACATTTTGAGTTCGGATACGCTCTCAAGAGTAACCAGTGCCAGAGAAATAAATAATCGACTAATAATCAATTAACTTGGCGCCTTTTTGGTTGTTTGTTTATTAATGGGTGTTTCTATGTAGAATTTCTGAGTAGCGGCCCGGAGTCTGGATATATGTATGTGGTGTGGTTGACGTTCAATAGGCTTGTCCACTATGACATGGTACTTAAACATAACTTGCGGAATGTGGGTGTACTAGGTACGTACACCTCTGCCCAAACCTTTGTGGAAACAAGGCATGTTGTTGTGTGTTAAATTAATAATTTCACATTAACTTGGAAGCCTAGTTGATCTAAAGCTTGTTCTCTCGATTGTATCTTGTTTCCATCATCAGATCAAGTCAAGGTATCTATTATATCTTAGTATCATTAGAACTTCTTAATGTGATAAGTTTCAACAAATTCGCTTCACAAGTAAAAATGTAGTGGGTGTGCCCTTTTAGGGGGAAAACCGACTAGGCCTGTTGGAACCTGGGTTGATAAAACCTCCTTGACGAGTTCTCCCAATTTAGGGGTATATAATGTTTAGCTACGGAAAGATAAGGTCTTCTTTTGAACAGTAATAAATAAATAGGGATAAGTTCGTTGACTTTTGCTGAAAAGTTCATAAAAAGACGTAACCTGACTCATGACAACAGTCCTTCCTCCAAACCTTCCTCTCACTTCATTTGTCCACTAGTGCTTAGGGGTGAATTTTGTTTTGTATTCTATTTGAGACAACTTCTAGGACTTAACCCAATCTATCTATACTAATATCTATATACTACAATATTATAAAGCTGAAAAGTTTGTTTGATTGAACCCAATCTATCTATACTAATATCTATATACTACATATATTACAATATTATAAAGCTGAAAATTTTATTTTATTTTATTAATTTTAGGAAAGCTTACAGCTAGTAAATTACAGTGTCTAGTACAACGTGTAAACGATGGCCAATTACAAGCTTCCACTAACGATCAATGTGAGTAATATTTAAAAAATACGTTAAAACAGCGTCGTAAGAAATATGCTAATGAGTTATATCACGCTCAAGAATACAAAATAAAGAGTAAAAACAAAAACAAGATTATACATCGAAAAAACAACTATTCAAAACCTTCTTCAATTCCTTAATACTATTAGTACCTAAATAAATCCAACTCGACATCCTGACACACCATATTAAATGTACGACAAGCTCTTATCATATACAAGTTTTGTCTGTAAATAGTTCTGACTTGAGGCACATGGAGAAGACGTGGTTTCCGAAAAAGTGCACCCGGTACGCGAAGCCCGATCTTGTTCACCAGTTCAGGGACGTCAGTAGACCCGTTCATAACACTAAATAAGAAAGCGAGATCTGCTATTTTCCTGCGCTCGTGTAGAGGCAGAATATGATTTTTTTTACACCGACTTGTATAGTTCGGGAGATAGGTATTTGAGCGATATTGAGTGTACCTCAAAAAACGGCTTTTGTATACCTTCAAGCCGATTAATGTAAACATCATAATTTGGATTCCAAACCTGAGAAGCATATTCGAGATGGCTACGGACAAACGAACAATAAAGAATTTTCATTGTTTTCACGTTCCTAAAATCTGAACAAACCCTGAAAATAAAACCCAAGGCTTTAGAAGCCTTATTGACTATGTTATTAATATGTGCATCAAACAGAAGCTTCGAGTCAAAAGCGACTCCGAGATCCCTGATGACACTCACTCTGGCTACCAAGGAATTTGAAAGCACATAATCAAATTTAACAGGGTTTGGCTTACGCGTGAATGTACATACCTAGCATTTCGATACATTTAAATCCAACTTATTTCTAGCACAGTATTCGTGGAACCGGTCCAGATCATCCTGTAGTAAGCGAGCGTCCTCAACAGTTGCTACTTGACGAAAAATTTTCATATCATCCGCATACAATAAGACTTGAGAGTTGAGGAAACAAGATGCAACGTCATTTATAAAAATATTAAATAAAAGAGGTCCTAACAAGGATCCTTGGGGAACTCCGGACGGAATGTAAAACGCTCTCGACGTATATCCATTGAGAACCACTGTCTGGCACCTATTCTCCACATATGACGAGAACCATCTAAATAAATTACCCCTCACACCAACCAACAAGAGTTTACGCAAAAGAAGCGCATGATCAATTTTATCGAAACACTTGCTGTAGTCAGTGTAAATCACGTCAACCTGAGACCGTCTGGACATGTGCTCTGTAAGATAATCACTAAAGACTACTAGATTGGATGTAGTCGAGCGACCTTTAAGGAACCCATGCTGATGTTCACAGATGTTAGATTTAAGTGAAGAGGGGAGAGAGAGTTGTCTGTGCACAATTTTCTCCATCATTTTAGCGAACACACATAGTTTGGAAATCGGTCTGTAGTTTTCTATATTGGCCTTATCTCCTTTTTTATGAATAGGCGTTATAAATGCTGACTTCCAGATGGTAGGCACTACCCCTAATTCAAAAGACCGCTGAAATAATATAGTTAACGGACGGGATAGGCACCTGGCACATTTAGATATAAAGATTGGTGAAATGTTGTCAGGCCCCGCGGTTTTATTAAGGTCCACTTGTTTAAGCAACCGAAACACTTCCTCCTCCCGTACATCAATAGAGCATATATCCGATACGCAACCAGCAGTCTGGCTACCAGGTTCATCCAATACCACTGTGGACAAATTGACGGTACCCCTTTGTTGAAAATTAGAGAAGAAATAGTCTCCGAACATATCACAAAATCTCCTCCCCATTGCTAGATGAGATTAGACCAAAATTAAAAACAGACGGGTAACAATTGGTTTGTTGTTTTGATTTTACATATCGCCAGAAAGCTCTTGGATGTTTGGAAATGGCTAATGCAATATTTGCAATATAATTATCGAACATTTCCTTCTCAAGTTCTTTAGCTCGCTGACGTAAAGTTACAAAAGATTGATGATCAGATAGATTTCCATACCTTTTAAACTTTGAGTGAAATTTAGCTTTTTCTCTAACTATTTTAACAAGAGGGCTTTTGTACCAAGGAGGATACTTGCCCCGATGTGCAATCATTTTGGTAGGTATATACTTATTGTGAAGGAAGTTGATAGTGTCGTAGAAGAAATTGACAGCTTCTTCAAGAGTCCTACAGTTTAGTTCTAATGGCCAGTCTCTAGCCACCATTTCTTCGATTATGGCATCATAATTCGCAAGGGCATTCAAGAATTTGACTCTTGGGCGAGAATGCAGCTGATGTAGTTGAACGAAATCAGCAGTGATACAGAGAGCCTTATACACTTTGACATTTTGATTATTGCTTATACACTTTGACATTTTGATTATTGTGACATGAATATATACTCTGTGGAGTATACTATTATTATTATTTTAATAATTTTGAATGTGAGGACTATGTAGATGTTTGTTTTTTTTATATATCCCTCTTACTCATTTCATTTTAATGATAATCTGGCAGTTTGAGTACTTAATGCGGCCTACCAAAATGTCCTTTCTTTGGTATTGTTCGTCGAATCGTTGTGTTCCTTATGTTCTGAGTTGAGCTGAAACATTACTGACAAATGCGTTGACTGGACAGGTCCACTCAATCTGTATGGTTCTTTCCTCAAAAGACCATTTCAGACACCTCCATGTACATGATCCTCAAATGATCAGACAGCGACTATCTCCTGATTTTATATACACATTGACATTGATGAATTTTACCTATACAATGACATTAATATTTACTTTTAAATTATTGTATTGTTTTAATTATTGTAAATGTGAAGATTAAGTGGGTGTTATTTTTTTTTCTCTAGGTTCCTTTTCTTCTCATTTATTTTTTATCGCAGTCTGGCGGTTTGAGTAATTTATGCGACCTACACAAATGTCTTTTCTTTGGTATTGTTCGTCGAATCATTGACCTCCCTAAGTTCTGAGTTGAGCTGCATGATTACTGACAAATGCGTGCACTGATTGGACAGGTCCACTCAATCTGTGTGGTTCTTTCCTTAAAAAACCACTTCAGACACCAATCCACATGGTCTTCACATGATCTAACCAAACTATGTCTGGACTTTAAAAGAGACTGTGACCTCTGAGTTTGTTTCGGCCTTTCTTCTCATAGTAGTCAGATAGGAAACGCCGACCTCATCTAGTTTAAAAAAAAATATGATTGACGTGTAAAAGTGTTTGTACAAACCTACTTGCAAAAATAAAGTCATTTATCATTTATAATTTATCATTTATAAAAGGATCGTCAAAATCAAACTTCGTAAAAGAGACCTACCTTTTTTAGACACCTCTAATTTATTCCCTAGTCTCTGGTCCGATGAATAAAGAAGACATGGTTTCGGCCTTGATTATATTATAGAAAGACAAGAAAGAAAAAAAAAGAAGAATTGGAAGAAAAAGAAAACTAAATCAGACTTGGCTGTATGGGCTCAGCTCCCTTTGCCTGTCCCAAAGAGGGACGAAAAGAACCAAAAAAAAAAAAAAGTCTCTGGTCCGACTAGACTTTCGGTTACCGAAAACAATAAACAAACGTCAAATACATTTGTTACCTGTGGTTGGTTGAAATAGTTTGTTGTTGTGAAATGGAAATAAAATTGAAATTTAATTTAATTTTTCTATCGTTAAACAATATTCGTTTCTTTCTATTTTCTTCGTTGATAGAATCAAAGTATTGCAACTGTTATAAACTCGAAATGTGATTCTGTTTACTTTATTATTGTTATTCAACTTTTCGCGAAATTTTGGTTGAATTTAGGCGGCCACAATGGTTTCCCACGGTAAAAAATCTTCAGCAGAGTGGATTATTGACCAGCTTAATGTGGAGAATGCCAAATTAGCAGCGTTTGTGTTGGTCATTGGGTTTATTGGATACCATGGGGTCTTACATCTCAGATATGGTAAATATTAACCTTAAACATATTAATTTAACAATATCGTTGGATTTTGTGTTATTCTATGCGTTCAGGCAGCACCTAGGGCGTAGATTTAATTAAAAGAATACATAGTGTTCATGTGTAAACATGGATAAAAAATGGATGGTGACAATATTTTTTATTTCAGTTTTATTTAACTATCTTGGACTAAGCAGTTCAAGACTAAACATAGTGCATATGACTAAAACTAACTCTTGTCTCCTCAGGGTCGGACTCGTGCACATGGCTTCTCACGTCTGGTAGATATAAAGGTGATCACGAGTGGCAACCTTACGGCTGTATGTTACACAGATACTCAAAAACGTAAGTTCTTTACCAATGATATTTTTAAACATAATTTTTGATGTTATAAATTATAACACTAAAAATTGCATTTTTTTTGTTTGGGTTATCATGGGATAACCCAAACAAAAAAAATGAGCAAATCAATAAAGAAATGACTAACATTATAGTCCAGTTCCAAAGGTGCTCTGCTCTTGCAAATATATCTTGCAGCTTAAATTGTTTTATGTTCTCATTACTTACAATATTGCTGTGACTTAAATACAATACAGCATTCATTTAACCATTTGTACTAAGAAACAAAAACAAGGTTACAAAAAATTTCAGTCCATTTCAGTTTCAGAAATTAATGGAGGGTCAATTAATTTCTTAGGTGCCCCTAAGATAAGCAGTTACCCTTTACAATGTGGTAATTCTAACAGAAAAAACATTGTGTTACTTCTACACTATATTCATATTATTCTTTCTATTTTTATTAAAATACTAGCTGTAGCTAGCAGCTTCGTATTCTGTATAAAGAAAGAATACCGTTTTTTTTGCCACAATTTGTGAAACACAAAATATAATAATAAAGTAAAATACATGAAAATCAAATAATAACAACAGTGTGTCTCACGGATCGTCCAAAAAGGTTTATAAAAAATGATTATTTGTGTCAGGATTACACAATAGACACAATTTTTTAAAGGTATCTCCAAAATGTGTTAAACAAATAGTGCATCAGATAACAATAATTTATATGTGTAGTATCCTGATAACCTTATCAGACCTGCTATGAATCATAACTCAGGTGTTTGCTGGAACACACAGTAATTGGTGAATCAATCCTCTGTCTAGTATTTTCCCAACTTTTCTAATTATAGAGAGATAGATAGATATGGATATGAATCATAGATAAAGGATAGTAATATGGGTAACTTTCGACATTCAGTCATAAAAATATTACATCACGTGACTCACTTAGCAACCATTTTAAATCGTTTCGGCCTATAAATATATTAAGTGGAAACTTGGAAACTAATATAAACAAGTTCTACAAAATTGTCTCATTAGAATTTAGGTCAAATTTAGTTAATGTGGCAGGTGGTTAAATGCATGCTGCGTTCAAGTGTGTCTACTGCAGTGGTGTTCATTCTAAATTACATCTAATTAGTGGCCTAGGGTCAATTAGTCGCTTTCCAATGGGCGAAATTGAAGCCAAGGGAACTTTGTCAACTTATTGCTTGTTCTAGCGCGAAGGTAGATAGACATAGAACACAACAACATGTCAGGTACCAGCTAGTAAATAAAAAAGATGAAGCTGTGGTAATATGGTCCTATTTTCAGTGAAGCCAGTAAATTGCTCGGGCATTTTTCCGTTCTGTCTGAACCGCTAACTGCTACGGCTACATTTCGCGTCATCGCGAACTTAAAGTAGTGCTCTTTCTGTTGTACATGGAGACGTCGAGTTATGTGTGAGAGTGAGTGCACTACTACACATAACAGGCAAAAAGCGGGTAGCAAGATTATGGCATTTTTTTTGTGGGTGGGAAATGATCAAATGATTCCTCCCGCTCTGGGCGGAGCGGGAGGGAGGGCGTGTCTGACTTTTACTGACTAAGAGGGTGGGCCCATGTTCCCTCAGTTGCCTATATGCCAGGGTCACGGTATCTCTTTCGAACAAATCTCGCGACTCTGGCAGGCAGAAGATTATGGGTTTACGATGATAAAGTGCAATAACCAAAACGATTCACCTGCAACAAATAAATGATTTTCTAGAAATTATTTCGCATGTTTCAGAGATGCGAGACGATGTCTGCGGTACCTTGCATTCTGGGGCAAGTACAACAGTTTCGCCTTCATAGGCGACTCCAGGCTCGAGCAGTTGTATGAATATTTCATAGGTAAGTGTATTATGACAGTAATTATTGTTAAGTGTTCCAAGTAGTGCCAAGAATAGCACCTACCCATTTCTTTCCATGGGTGACTGACGTATTGGACGACATATTGGAGAAAGCCTATGTCCAGCGGTGGACATCTTTCGGCTGATATGATGATGATGATGTTGATTATGAAGTGTATAACTTAATATACCTAAGTATAAAATCCTTAACACACGATGAACAAGTCTAGTGATCAATGTTTTTGACTTCTCTTTAAGATACCTTTGCTCTGCAATTAAAAATGTAACAGTAACTTTGTCGTCCTGGGTTCGATCCTCGGTTCAGTCAGAGCGATACTTTTTATGTCAGAAAATTCTCAGCGCAGTGAGTGTTATTTTTACAGGTATGAATCATAATTTCGATAACCCAAAACATAATCGTACTTGTGAATGACTAAAAGATAAAAATGATGTGAATCATTGATTTATGAGATAGTGAATGCATTCACTTGTACAGATAGAATATGGCATGATTCACTCGCCCAGGTACATACAGGATAAGTTTTTAACCAGTGCGCAAATTTTAACAAATTAAACTCAAACGAGTTTTAATAACCAAGCAAATGTTATTTTGAGATATCTTTGTTAAAAAAAAATAAGTTATCGTTAAGGAAAGATGTTTATTTTGAAACTGGTTTTTATGGTAACTTGCGCGCGGCTCCGGCACGGCTGCGAAGGGGAATGACCGAGCGTAGCTACGAGTACCTACCAGCTGTTCGATCGGTCCAAATTCTAAGAAGTTCGAAGTACCTAAGCCGGCGCGCGGTTACTGACCTGTTACTATTGTTGATATCATATTAGCAAATATGTAGGGATTCCACAGTTTACTGATTTAAGGTCGGATAAAAATTAAAAAAAAAGTATTGAAAAAAAAATTGAATTGTGTTCTATTACTGATAATGAAACACAAAAAAAAAAAATTGCTCGCTGGTTATTTTTTTTTTCTGTATTTTAGTCATCATCCAGTCCGACGTAAAATTTCGCAGCGGAATTTTATCGCGCACTCGATTTTGAACTTTCGGTGTTAAACCGAAGATTGCGAATCCAACAGAATGCATCTCAGCGCGTCGAAAAACATTGTTCGATTTTCAACGGCGCTGAGCAGTGAATGCGCTGAAGACTCAGTGCGCCACAAAATACGCCGCGATATTATTAGGTCCGTTGAAGCGTAGGTTGTACGTCAGGAGGCAAAGGACTCGTCTCATAAAAAAAATATGCTCAAAATTCGGGCGTAAATATGACACCACTCACCGAGTCTTACTAAAAACTCACCTTTCGAGAGCCTCGTCTTTGTCAGTCTTGTTCTAAAGCTTTCAAATGATTTTGAAGGTTATTCCTAATCCATTGCTCCATATGTTCGAAAAATTTGTCTGATCAACAACATAAAAGACGTAATGAATGTAGTTGAACTGTCAAAATTAAAGCCATTCCTACAGTTAGTGTGTGACGCAATTATCCTGCACGTACTGAACCTCCTTAGAGCGTTACCACACTGACGATTACGCAGAATGTTTCCAGCAAAGCAATTTATGAACTTGCTCTCGTCAGGTGCGAAGACAGTTAGCCCCGATTTCGCGGCGTGTTCAGAATATTGTACACTCACTCGTCTTGCTCTCTCCTGCACTCACGTCTATCGCTCTCGATGCAAAAACGCGGCGTGATCGCTACGCCCGCCCAGTATGTTACACGCTCACAAATGTTACTCGCCGGTGTAATAAAGCCCTTCTAAATAGCTACAAGTCGCCATTTTTTTCCCAGGTGTGGTCCGAACTCGTCTCGACATGGACACGTCCTATTCCACAGTGGACCATCACATGCCAAACTACACGTATGTGGACAATAAGCTACGGCTGTCCGTCACGTTTATATACAGTGAGGACGTGTCCAAGACTATGGTGGACCAGTTTAGGACGTGGTGAGTGAGAACCTAACAAGATTTTTAATAAAATCGTATTTTGACGGCCTTTTTTCAAAATTAGGCTGAAAATCTGCATTTTGTGAAAAACACAAATTTTTCAATCTCAATTATTAAGATAACAAATTGTCTTTAATTTATTTGACCTAAAAAATACCGTAATAGTAAAATGTATCTTAATCATGCTTGACTTAAAACTCAATTTCCAACAGGCAGCGATCGGACCAGCCACCCTCAGTAATCGTGGCATCCACCGGACTACAACTTCTAAGAACTCGGAACACAACCGACTTAGTACTCGAAGAATACAAAAGGAACCTTACGCACTTGGTACAAGCCATAGATTCGCTTGCAGCGAGGAACACACAAGTGCTTTGGAAGCTTATTGAATCGGTTGATGCTACGAAGTTGAAGAATGAAAATATTAGAATTAGTAATAGTGATATTGATTCGTATAATAAAGCTGCTATTGAGGTAAGCATCATTGAATGTATCTTTCGACTTTAAGCGGATTTTAGAGTGGCTCAGTGGTAACGGCCTCGACTTTCGAGTTTTAGGTACATGGGATTGTACCCAGACAGGCGTTTTGCTTCTTGTTATTTTTTCCACTGGGTCCGCGTGGTAGATTATGTGTCAGTCCCTCTGACCGAGAGGAGGCGTGTGTCCCACTAGTGGGAATAGTATAGGCTGATTATGTGATTGTTACGCATAAATAATGCCTATTTGACAGAAATAGTACAATTATTCTGTTAATTTTGCATAATAGTAAGGATTCAATATTAAAATGATTCCCCTCAAAATTTAGTTTTGCAGCAAAAGGTCAGAAAATCATTATTAATTGCCTTTAAAATACCTACTCAGCTTTTTGTAATGCATTTACATTTGCAAATAAAAGCATTTGAATGCCCTGTAATACCTCGCAGCCCGATCATGTAACACACTTTCAATAACACTCGAAGAATTTTGTCAAGAATACCCTAATCCATGGCTTCACATGTTTGCAAAATTCGTTTCCTGGACAACGTTGATAACGCAATGAATGTGGTTAAATTGTCAATATGAAAAGCATTGTGATTGTCACTGTGTTATGCAATTAGCCCGCTGTTATTGATAGTCAAACGTTAACATTGTTTAAATTCATGTTTCTTTAGATAGATAGATAAAAGATTTATTCACACAAAAGACATAACACAACACAACACCTAAAAGTATTATACAATTAAATGACAAAAAACTATTATTTATTTTCTATTTTTGAGGGCGTTTCGAATTTTGTGACGTATGTCAGAGTAGTTTTAGAAGAAAGTTTTTTGCTATCCCGGCAAGGATAATGGCACAAATTTATAAAATTATTGTATTGTCATCGGTCCTTGATAAGTATGCCTAAATTCGAGTTAATATGACGTTTTGACGGGGGTTAAAATCATGTTCAAAGTTTCCAATACTTAGGCACATCCTACTTAATATTATAAATGCGAAAGTTTGTATATACATGCTTTACTCTTTCACGCAAAAACTACTGAACGGATTTGGATGAACTATGGAACACAGTTAGTTTATAACCTGGATTAACACCTTTAGGCTACTTTTTATTCCGGTAGTACGTTCCCGCGGGATATTTTCCGACCTCCACGCGGGCAAAGCCGCTGGCAAAAGCTAGTACTAACATACGTATGAAGCTAATAAAAGCGTGTTAATAAAATGATAAAAATAACAATAATTAAAATAGTGAGCCCTGACCGCGGCGTAACTTGGACCCTGTAACCGATACCGGTGGGCTACTATTTTTATATTTTTAAATGTTTCTATATTTTTTTTATTCTTATTAAAAATATGGAATTTATATGTTAAGATAAGTGAAATTAATTAAAATAAAAAAGTTGCCATTATATCTTCACCATCTTTCTTTATAGATCTTAACCCACAGCGCAGCTAAGATCTGGAACTCAGCCCGCCTGGTGGCGGAGGACGGCGACGTGTCACTGAGCCCGACGGCGCTGCGCCACGCCGCGCAACTGTTGCTGAACATGTTCTGCAACGACCACATGAACTTCAACGACGGCTCGTGTTGCGCGCAACCGGAACCTTACACGCAGCTGCAGATATTGACGTTTGCGCTGTTCTTGTTATGGTGAGATTTCTTCCTTTTTTTTTCTTTTTTTTAGGTAGTTAGAAAAGAAGAAAGAAATAGATTATGTTTACTTGCGATAAACACATTAAATACAAAAAAAAAAGGATTGTGTGGTTTTTATGAAACCACGGTAAAAGTGAAACTTTTTTTCACATTATAGACATTTAACTAAACATTTTCGGAATATATGCAATAGCTTAATAAAAAGACTTAATTTAATATTCATACGAAATAAGTTAAATAATATATTCAAGCACTCAAAATTGAAATAAATCCATAAACAACAACATGCACCAGCGAGCGCCTTTCGCTTTATCCCTACTCCGCAGCCGACCGTCACGCGACATGCAACACACAGATGAAAAAGTGTGAGACGATGTAATAAAAGTTTCACTTTAAAAATTAAAAGCTGGGGGGAAACATGCGTCACATCCACAAAAACGGCTATCGCTCTGTGTAAAATCGACCTCGTTATAAAGTTACCGCCCTAAAGTGTAGTTAATAAGGGAAATAAGACAATAACAACAAGAGGAAAGATTTTATTGTTTGTAATCGATAAACTCAAAACCTACTAAGCTGGTTTTTAAATTCTTTCACCTTTGGAAAGCTACGTTATTCCGGAGTGACATGTGCTACAAATTACACGCTGACGAAGTCGCGGGCGAAGTATTATTATGAAATAATAGCGTGAAATTTCGGGCAAGAGTTGTTTTTCTATTGAAGGTGACCACTAAAGAACGATTTTTGAAAATTCATATCCCTTTAGTTGTTTAAGGTGAGATAAAAGATTGTATGGAAACTCGTCATTTTTAATGATGGAAAATCTCATTTTTCATCGGGCTGAACGGCTTTTTTCCATCATTTAAGTACAATGAAAAATAATTATTGTATTGCACGCTGACAGTAAGTTCGAAATAGGTTAAACTAGGGCATTGATTTCCTGTAAATCCTGAAAAACAAAACAACAAACGGGGCAACCTAATTAAAAGCGGTAAACGTGGTGCGGTATGGCGGCGATACCGCAAACCGGTTTTGGTAGTGCAATTTTTTTTAAATCAGTTTACCGCATTCTCTTTTCGCTTATCTCGATACAGGCGGTATTTTCCTTCCTGTGAATGGTTAATCCGGAACTGTTATGAAGACATTACGTATTATTTAGTTAAAAATAAAACAAGTTTCTATCCTTTAAAGCAGAGCAATCAAATCAAAATCATAAGTCATTTATTCAAACTAGGCTGAGAGTCAGCACTTTGTGCACGTCAAAGTTACATAAGACAGTCCCCAAAACGCCCGCCCTTCACCACTTCCTAGTGCTTAAGCTCGGAAGAAGTGGCGGAACAAACTCCTCAGCAGCACAGCTGTCTGTTAAGTTAGAAGAACTTGTTTCTATACAATAATATGTAAGTAATTAATATTATGAAAACAAAACATACATTACATTATTTGCCATATGTCAGCTAGCACACGCCAATATACCAACAAGACATTGAAAACTAAACTCAAGCTGAAATAACGAATAAAAAACAAAATCGTAAACAGAACTTAAAACCTAAATAAAAGCCTCAGGCATAAAGGACGCCCTTTATGCCTGAGGCTCTTATTTAGGTTTTAAGTTCTGTTTACGATTTACATCCCCGTTTACATATACAACGATGCAAAATGTTACATATACATACATTGATGTATATAGCTAAGTTGAAGTAACAATTGTTAAACTAGGACCACCGGAGTAAAATAAAAAAAAACGGTTAATACAAATTACAATGACAAAAACCATGGTCAGCAAGATGTCCAGTCACCACAAGCAGCACCCGTTCACGAGCAAAACGCAAAGGTCCGCCATTACCCCACTCGCCATATTTGAGGGAAGGTGGCAACCCGACCTCCGACGCTACCGCAAGTAGTGACATCTAAGGGAGCTTAACGAACTTGCTGCCGGTTGCAGTGAGTGTGTGAGTAGATTATGTCCACAATAAATGAAAATAAAAGAAAAGTAAAAGAAAAATAAATTAACAAAAGCTGTTAAATAAAAAATAAAACAATTATATGAACTACCCATATAAGCTGTCAGTAGGAAAGCTAATTCTGGATTGAAAGAACATAAACATTGTCTTGAGTTAACCACATCGACCAACTATTCTTATCGTTTAAGTAGTCGTTGATAGAATACTACGCCTTTCAACACAGGTTGGATTTTACTTTAGCTTAAAACTCATTAAACTGCAAGTCTAGCAAAGCAGAGGTAAGCTAGTTCTAAAAGGTAATACCAAGACCAACAAATGAATTAGGAAACTTATGAAGCAGGTGAAAGGGAGCACGTAGGTGCAATGGTGACTGTAATAATAATCAGCAAATTTAGATAACGAATCAAACCTTTCTATAAACTGTTAATTGGTTGCGGAGATCTTACTGCAGAAAAAAAATGTATAACACCACCCCAACACAGAATACGTATTCTACTATTGGACACCGCCCTAAAACCGCCTGTTTCGGCCTTTCTTCTCAGGGTAGTCAGATAGGAAACGCCGACCTCATCTAGTTTAAAAAAATATGATTGACGTGTAAAAGTGTTTGTACAAACCTACTTGCAAAAATAAAGTCATTTATCATTTAAAACATTTAAAAAAAGAAACTGTTTCGCCTGTAATCTGAAATTCATTCATTCATTGACTGACAGACAACACACAGCTTCAAGAACTGGCTCACAAGAGATCCTTACAAAACGAAAGTGAGTATTAAAGAAATATATATTTTTAAATTCAATTCTTAACGGCACTATGTGATATCCCATGAAAGTAGTTCGTCATTTTTAGGGTTCCGTTGCCAAATGGCAAAAAACGGAACCCTTATAGATTCGTCATGTCTGTCTGTCTGTCTGTCTGTCCGTCCGTATGTCACAGCCATTTTATTCCGAAACTATAAGAGCTATGCTGTTGAAACTTGGTAAGTAGGTGTATTCTATGAACCGCATTAAGATTTTCACACTAAAATAGAAAAAAAACAATAAATTTTGGGGTTCCCCATACATAGAACTGAAACTCAAAAATGTTTTTTTTCATCAAACCCATACGTGTGGGGTATCTATGAATAGGTCTTCAAAAATGGTAATGAGGTTTCTATTATCATTTTTTTCTAAACTGAATAGTTTGCGCGAGAGACACTTCCAAAGTGGTAAAATGTGTGTCCCCCCCCCCCCGTAACTTCTAAAATAAGAGAATGACAAAACTAAAAAAAATATATGATGTACATTACCATGTAAACTACCAACGAAAATTGGTTTGAACGAGATCGAGTGAGTGGTTTTTTTTTAAAACGTCATAAATCGTAAACCGCAATTTACCTTACATTCAATCAACTGAAATATAAAAATTAAAAAAAAAATATATATTTTTAAACCGAAAATACCTACAGGTTTGTACGGAACCCTCGGTGCGCGAGTCCGACTCGCACTTGGCCGGTTTTTGTGGATAGGCATTCCCTTCGAGGCATACACTTATCCAGTATGAAAACGTACAACATAATGGTGACCGTTTCGATAAAATAATATGCGAAATTAGACAACTGATTACAAATGTTTTGCTAAGAATATAATTTGAATCTGATGAAGATGATGATGATGATGATCTTTTATCTGCAAATAAAATCCATCAATCAATCGTTATATGTGAACACAAGCATTACATTAAAGGTCTTGTATACATTCTAGTCGAGATCTATGTCCTACCAATGAAAATGGTGTACAAATATAATAGTTTTTTTTAGTAATAAGTTTGAATTTATACAATACAAAGTCAAGTTCGTGTAAATAATGTCAATTATATGTATTATGAATAGATAATTAATAAATTATAATGTATTGTTACATGCATGTCAATAGTACAATATATTAAAGGACTAGTAATGTCATTATAAGTAATGTCAATTAAATGTATAATGAGTAAATAATTAATCAATTAAAATTTATGTTTAACATGCATGTCAATGATACATTACATTAAAGGAATGGTTATGTCATATTTTACTATTTACAAATTCGTCGATATAGTAATACGTCAGATTATAATTTACTCTTTGTTGAAACTTCTTTAAAACTGTTTTATCAAGATTTAAAACCAAATTATTATTTTATAACCAATTCACAACTGATAGTAAGGATGCATTTATCTCAGCCTCTAATGTGCTTACATCGTCACTATTCAAAAGAAAAGTGCATAAGCAAATACTGTCATAGGATACGATGACGTACCGTGTGGTGCCGGACGTAAAGAATAGCATCACCCCATTTCTTCCCGTGGGTGTCGTAAGAGGCGACTACGGGACTTACTAGAGAATGGGCAGCAGCGTTCTCTGTGCACTTTACCACCATACTGCGATCGCCAATCCGCCTGCCAAGCGTGGCGATTATGGCAAAGCCCCCCAAATTGAGGGAGGCCTATGTCCAGCAGTGGACGTATTACGGCTGAAATGATGATGATGATGATGATACGATGATGCTGTTGGAAAGCCATTGATATAAACAATAAATAAGGTCGGTCCAAGTACACTGCCTTGTGGTACTCCATAATTTATTATTCTCTGGCTAGAGTTACATATAACTTCGTTTTTTAGCTTTTGTACTAACTGTCGTTATTTGTTGCCTATTACAAAGATAAGATTCTATTAAATTTGATACATGTCCTCGTATTCCATGTGCGTTAAAATAACGTATCAGTATTTTATGATTTACGCGATCAAAAGCTTTGAAATGTCCGTATAAAGCGCCAGAGTTGGTAGTCTCTTATCCACTCTGCCGCTAACCATATGTATGAAAATACTATTCAGCTAGTTTATTTAAGTAAGACTACCCCCTCAACACATTTGCATCAAACTAACGTGTGGTGCCGGATGTAAAGAATAACACCATCCCATTTCTTCCCGTAGGTGTCGTAAAAGGCGACTAAGGGACTTACTACAGAATGGGCAGCAGCGTTCTCTATGTATTTAACCACCAACTCGCCTGCCAAGCGTGGCGATTATGGCAAAGCCCCTCCAAATTGGGGGAGACCTGCATCCAGCAGTAGACGTTTTACGTCTGATATGATGATGAAACCAACACATAACTATAAAGTCCGTTGATATTCCCTGTAGCGCAGTGGTGTGGTTGGCCCGTGGCGCGTGGTCGTGTTATGACGCAGCCCGCACCCAGCTGCGCGGCTACGCCCCCGTGGGCGCCGCCCGCGCCGCGCCGCCGGCCTCCGCCCTCGCGGCGCTGGCGCGGCTGGGCCTCATCATGGCCTACTTCTACCTGTGCGACAGGACCAACTTCTTCATGAAGGAGAACAAGTATTACTCGGAATGGAGTTTCTGGCTCCCTGTTGGTTATGTGTTCGCGCTTGGCTTGTTTTTCACCGATGAGTCGAGGTCTAATACGTGAGTTGTTTTTTTTAACTAATTTGATGACGATATTGTAGAGATGGACTGTTTTACTATGAACTAAGATTAAAAACTTCGAATAGAACGATCGCAATAGAAGTTGAACTATGAAAACCGCTCTTATTAAATGAAATAACTGCTACTATACCGCTGTACGGAAAGTACAGTAAGTTCAATTTAAAAATACTAGTCATTTGTTCTCAAAAAAGTAACCAGCTCTTCCCCTCAAATGTAAAACGAAACTAACTTATAGAGGAGAAGATACAACCCAAAGACGTCTTCAATAAAAGTGCTCTTATCAACTTCCAGAGTACTCCATCGCGAACAAACTGACGAATGGAAAGGCTGGATGCAGCTGGTCATCTTAGTGTACCAGGTGACCGGAGCCAGCAAGATCCTCCCCATCTACATGTTGGTGCGAGCCCTCGTCTCCGCGTACCTGTTCCTCACAGGATACGGCCACTTCTACTACACCTGGAAGACAGGAGATACCGGCCTTGTCAGATACTTCAGGGTCATATTTAGGCTGAACTTTCTCACTGTGGTTCTGTGTTTGACTATGAATAGGCCGTATCAGTTCTATAGTTTTATTCCGTTGGTCTCGTTTTGGTATACTTTGGTAAGTTTTTTTTATATTTCTGTTTTTTTTTGTTGGTATCAGCTTAACAGGATATTCAGTTAGACCTAAATTTTGCAACTGATGTTAGATTCGTAATGATATTTGAATTTTAAATGAAAGAGAACTACAGACCTTTAAAAAGTATAATTAGGTCTTGCTGACTACCTTAAGAAAACATTTTTCCTAACTGCTAACATTACTAGTAATTGTAGTACGCTGACACTAGAAGAAACATACATACAGCTTTATTCATCAAATATTTTCTCACGTAAATGAGGAAGCTTATAACCTGTTTCTGATAACTCAGAATGTTAATTCCAGATGTTCGCGATATTCGCTCTGCCGCCGCACATAGCGGCCTCGTCGAGCCACACGGTGGAGTCCAAACCCTACCAGTACCTCTACATAGCTATCAAGGTAACTTATTATTATTTACTATCTAACCAACGGACGTTGTCCTGTCCAAATTTCGACAGTTAAAAGAAAAATCCCATAGAAAAAAAATACGTCCAGTTCAATTGAAAAATTTCCGGGATAATTTTACTTTTTTTTTTTTACAAAACCTATTTTAAATATTACGGACATTTGAAAGCAAAAAATAGCCAAATCTATAAAGCCGTTGTCGATGCGCTTATCAAGCGCGTTTTTTGTTTTTTTTTTTTGCGATTATATCTTATATAAGGGTATACTTACAGAGTACTCCCATATAAATTGGTTCTGGTTAGTGGTTTTTGAGCTACCTTCAATAATACGTTTTTTTTTTGATGAAGTAATGATTATTTCCTGTCACTATTATACTTAACAAGTGAAGGTAAACGAATTTGTGTGGAGTTGGTTCCGTAACTAAAATTGGAAAAATAAGATGCTTACTCAAAAAAAAAAACCCTGAATAATAACTTTAATTTCGGAAGATAGACACCTTCCTTCAACCACACTTCCAAAACTTAAGTTCTTTTTTACAGTAGTAGATAAGTACCTTTTTGCAGATTATGTCCCTTCAAAAGTCTAAATTAACGTTATTTTTATTTCTCCCCAGGTGATCGGTCTGCTAGTCATAGTGACCGTCCTGTATATGAGCGAGGTGTTCTTCCAGAAGATCTTCGTCACTAGACCTTGGAAGGCGTTATTTGTGAACTCAGATGATGACATACATCAGTGGTGGCTGCAGTGGAAACAAGATCGGTAAGTCATTTGAGCTGTTTTGTGAAATCAAACGATTCGAGATATGACGTTAAACTAATATCAGCTTTAACTTTGTGAATATAAGGTTGATTTCAGAATGACAAGTACTGTTTTCAGTCAGATTAAAAATATGTAGCGGATATTTAACTGTATGTGTAAGTTACTTTTCGAAAACAATATAAATCGAAAACTAAATTGTGTGAAACGAAGTGAAATATCTTGACGAAAATCTATCTATGGCCTACTTTATTTTAGATTTTTAGTTCAAATCCTCTGTTGCCATTTTATTTGTCATCAAAAATAGACCAAATTTAACAGTCTGCTTAAAATATTCATCAACATTATTTTTCCGCAGCTACTCAATGGCGTACGGCATAATATTCGCGCTGGCCTACCTGCTAGCGCAACGCTACAACCTCCTAGACGACAACAACCACAGCAACCTCTTCACTCCAGGAATCTCTCTCAGCGCCACTCTCCTGGCCTTCATAGGTCTCGGCAGCTACGTCACCTTCACTTTCTTCTGCACCAACACTTTTGACTGCAACGAAATACATTCTTACGTGGCCTTCCTACCCATTGTCAGCTATATAATCCTTAGAAATGTTTCGGGGGCTTTGAGAATGCGACATTCTTCAATGTTTGCCTGGTTCGGGACTATTACGCTAGAACTATTCGCCTCTCAGTCTCATATTTGGTTAGCTGCAGACACTCATGGTGTCCTAGTACTTATTCCTAGCGCGCCTATTTTAAATCTAATTCTTACGTCTTATATTTTCGTGTGTACGACGCATGAGATACACAAGTTGACTGGGATAATTCTACCATATGCGGTACCTGATGACTGGAAGTTAGTTTTAAGGAATTTCGGCATTTTTCTGGCGATTCTAGTACCTATAGGTATACACGATGGCATGTTTTAGTGGTAGGTTGTGGACTGATTTTGGCTGTGTTTTCAAAATATGAGTGAGAAGTGATTTTTTTTTGTGGTTTAATTAAGTGCTTATAAAGTGAAGTTTTAGTGCTTTTTAAGAGACGTTTTCTATAAGAGAAAATCTAAAATATGGTTTTATAGTCTACGTTCGCACGGATGTAAAAATATCGTGGCGGGATCGTATCGTGTACTGACTTTTAACTCTCGGTGTTGAATTGAGGGTTGAGAAACCAATACAGGATAAGTTTTTAATCAGTGCTCAAATTTTAATAAATTAAACATAAATGAGTTATAATAACCATGCAATTTATATGTCGATATATCTTAGTACAAATAATTAAGTTATCGTTAACGAAAAATGTTTATTTTGAAACTGGTTTTTATGGTAACTTGCGCGAGGTGCCGACGCGGCTGGGTGAAGGTGAAGGACCGACCGTAGCTACTTGTAGCTACTTGTAGTTGTAGTTGCTAGCTTGTAGTTGAACTTCTTAGAATTTTGACCGATCGAATAGCTGGTAGGTACCCGACCGTAGCTACTTGTAGCTACTTGTAGTTGTAGTTGCTAGCTTGTAGTTGAACTTCTTAGAATTTTGACCGATCGAATAGCTGGTAGGTACTTGTACCTACCAGCTATTCGATCACTCAAAATTCTAAGAAGTTCGAAGTACCTACGCGGTTACTGACCTATTCCTGTTGTCAATATCATATAACGAAATATGTAGGGTGTCGACAGTTTACTGATTTAAGGTCGGATAAAAATTAAAAAAAAAGTATTGAAAAATTACTGAACCACCAAAAAAATATAAAATTGCACACTAGTTAAAAAAAAATCCTGTATAGTGTCACCCAGTGCGTCGAAAAAACACTGCGTTCGATTTTTTACTTTAAGCCCTAAGCCAGTGCGTTGAATTTGCAGTGTACGAAAAAATCCCGTCGATAATTTTACGTCCGCGCAAATTTGGACTTATTTATTTGAATCCTCGCACTTGCACGTAATAATTGTAATTTAGGGACTAACATTAATATTTAGAGCATTTCCTCGTGCATTGCATGTATTTATAGAGCCTTCAGAATTGATCAATTTCTGTTTTTAAACACTCGATCAAAATTGATCAAGTCTGCTCTTAGACAATTTTTGTACAATTTAAATGTAAGTAAGTTATAAATAAAAATTTATATAATAGCTTTTATATAATGTATTGAATAAAGTCTAGTCTGTGAACATAATAAGTTCGTACGAAAAATATAAGCGACTGGTGAATTTCGATGAGACTGGAATAATGTTGGATGATAATAAAGCCGTAAGTGCACATAGCTGTAACTATGCACGTAGCTTACATGCTATTGTGACTTCACCTATCTGAAGTTATATCACAATGGTAACAAGTATTGAATTGTATTGTGTGTATGTAGTGTTGTATTGGAATGAAATCAAAATCAATTGTCATCTGTCCAAAGTAGGCTTTTCAAGAAAGTAATCCGCACTTTTTGAACGTTATCGAGTTGAGGGAGACCAAAGAAACGATAGATGGACTCTGTGAATTATGATATGGATAAAAAGGGGGTGACTACTGAAATGACGACTAATAGAGAAGTGTGGAAGGAAAAGACTACTTAGTGAACTGTGACTACGTACTTCCTAGTGAAACGATGAAATGAAACAGTATAATAATAATAATAAAAGTGTCTCAAAAGATCTACTTGCAGAAATATACATAATTTTCCAGAATCGTTTGGCGCTCGAATGGCTTTGAGTGCTGTTGGTAAACATTTAAAAATTGTTTTATAAAGATAAAAAAAAAAACAAAATGGCGGCATTAGTTCCGATTTTGACGCCAAAAGATTTTTATATACTGTGCATATTACAGAGATGTGTGTATTCGCGGCTTAAAACGAAAAAACACTCATAAAAAACTTTGCAACAATTATAGTTGAAATGGCCACGTGTTGCATTGTTTTGGCCGAAAATCTTCAAAGTTCCATTAAAATTATTTTATTAAAATGGCGTGTATCTGCCCATATTTCATAGTTGATGCAAAGCGTTTTGGTTTGCGTGTGTTTGGTTAGTGGCTTTTGTATTAAAGAGTTCTTTATAGTCATGATTGGAATAATAAATTATTGTAGAGTAATTTATGACACAGTTGATTGTTACGAGTAGTTTGTAAGACATCGACCTCATCCTATTTGATAGAATGTCCGAACTCGATAGCATCTCTCAATGAAATTTATCTCCGAATACCCAAAAACGTGGGAAGTTTTGAATTTCGAGGGCTTTCACCTGAAGGGCAAAATTTCCAAAGTTTTTTGCAATTTGCAAGTAAGTTTCAGGTTTATATAGCTTTACGTTTAAAAAAAAATCAATACAACCGTCTACGTTCATTTAATTCCATTGAACGACTGTCTTAAAATAGTCACCTTAATTAATGCTATAGTAGAGTTTGACAAGTTCGTTAAAAAAAATTGCCCATTCAGAATCGGGTGATAGTTTTTCAAGTGCAAGAGACAGCATGAATCTTACTGGCAACTTCAAATCACATATTTTTTTGTAAGTTCTCTGAATAATGTGGTCAGAATGGTTGTTACGATAGCACTTTTGGGCATCGAGATGACGTAAATGTCGGTCCATCCTGATGAAAGACATGGTCGCCCTAAAAATGGATTCTTGCGTGCCCATCGATTGTAAATTTAGAACTAATATGGCTTAGCAAAGAGTTTTTATTAAAATGTAAATATTATTTATTTTAATTCGTTCATAGCTTTGTACAAATACTTTATAAGAATGAAAACAGTTAGCAATTGATAAAGAATGGAACATTTGAGCTATTTTACCCTTGGCAGCAACAGTCCAACAGCAACCTTATTATAACGTGATTAACCTTTCGTATGCCGTAAACGCGGACCCACGCGAGACACAATGGTTTTTTGATTGTGTCTGTAATTACGGCATTCGATGGGTCACTATGATTTTGACAGCTATGGAAATTCGAAGGTGAAATAACTGTGGGACGACTATGTAATGTATGTATACACGGTCTTTCGGGTTTCTGAAAGTGTTTGTTTTAGCTGCGTCCTCACTTGCAACAAACACACCAACAACTATCCCAACATACTGACCAACATCGCTCGCATAAAGGCTCCCAGGACAGGCGCGATGCGATTCTGCTAGAACAATTTTCGTGAAGTTTTCATGTCTGCTGTCGTGTCGCGATGTCGCCTGGCGTGTCGTGTCGCGATATCGCGTCGTACTACCGTGTCGGGCTGTCGCATCGCGCCTTTCCAAAAGTATTTCAAAAATTTGGATTTATATTGGATAGTCTGGTTTATGAGTGACAAACTTATGACCGCTATCTGTAAATCCAATAATTTTTGACAAAAGTCACGTTCCAGGTGAATTAAAGACCAGCCTTAGCCTTAGACTTGGCCTCTTAAATTGTGAGACGCAGCTTGCGCAAAACGTCGTTACTATGTCCCATAATCACATCTGTTCTGATATTTTAACGTACTTACTGGTACTGTAATAAAAAAATGTGTTTCTGTTTAAAGAACTATTGTTTGGTTTATACAAAAATGTTAAGAATCTGAGAGAGGTTTGAGTTTGTATCCTCTGAAAGCTAATTCCACAATCTCCGGATAGGCAATTTGTATCAGAAAAGTTCATATACAGTACTGAGTTTTAATGAAGTTATCCACCATATCAAATTGTAACCACCGGAGGTGGTGAACAGTCATAAAATTGTAAGTCACTTCTTGTTACAAACTGTAATTTTTTCTGTACATATCTGTATAATGAATAAATTATTATGATTGCTAATAACTTTTTTATTTCTGTGAACCCAATTACCTCAATCATCCTGCCTAGCGGTTACCCATAAATGTTGGGGTCAGCTGGTCAGCAGTCTACTATAAAGTGGGCTGGTCCCTTTGGAAGCCTGGGTCGGCTTCCAAAGGGACCAGCCCACTTTTTTCACAGCTTCAAGCGACTGTAGACCAGCACCCTAATTGTGAAACGCACTATATTTATCAGAATCTGAATGGGATTGAAGATTGTTTCTAAACCATTGCGTCATTTGTTCGAATAGATTGTCGACTCAGCAACGTAAATAACGCAATGAATGTTGTTTAACTATCAATATGAAACCAATTCCAACCTATAAAAAGTTACGCAATTACCCCTCTGAGTATAATTATGATTTTATTTTCAACTCGACTACTCCACGCGATCTCGAGATAAAGAGTCTTAACAGACAGACAGATGGACAGACAGACAGACGGACAACAAAGTGATCCTATAAGGGCTCCGTTTTTCCCTTTTAAGTTACGGAACCGTAAAAAAAACTCGTTCCTTATATGAGGACCCATTAGTTTTTTTACTTTGTTTTATTCGTTGCTATAGCGGCAATAAAAATACTCTGTAAAGATGTCAACTGTCTAAGTACCTACCTATTACGGTTCATGAGATATATCCTGCTGACAGACAGACAGAAGGATGGTTGGGCAGCGGAGGCCTAGTAGTCCAAAGTGGTAGTAGGCCCAAAGGGTGCCAACGGAAATTCTATTAGGTTTTCGATGACACCCTTTGGCCACGGAGTCCTGAAAAAGGACTAGAAATAAAACACTTATATTTAACAAGCAAAATTTTATTTACCTTTATATATTACATTGTGAATAAGACGTTAATATATTGAATATACACCTTAAATTATTATGCGTATGGTGTAAAACATATTTACATTACTCGCTTAGTGCTACAAACACCTCAATCAATATCAACGATACAAATAAGTGAAAGAATTTTAATATTATAAACAAGACACATCAAAACACTGGTTTTAGGTAAACCTAGCGGTCCCCGCCTTTTTGGTCTAATTAATAAGCGAAATGATAGCAGTGAAACTTTTTAAACAATAAATAAACAGAGAGAGCTATATCTTTCTTCTCTCTCATGTAATGAAAATGTGCCTAAATGTGACGCGTTCTTGCAATTTCACAAATAAAATGGTCGTTTAAATATCGAATCACCGCCTCAGAGTAATTTCAGATAGAACGGAAGAGTCCTCGTGCATGTTTGGCCTCCTCTGTTCGCAATTCAAACCAAGAGCAACCGAGTCGCGTCCGCGCGCGAGCCAACTGTGAGGATATTAAATATTTTTTCTTCTTTAGGCTATCGTAATACGGTATTTTTTTCAATAGAGCCAGTAAATTCCTCGGGCAATTTTCCGTTCTGTCCGAACTGAGCCTAAGAAGTTTCACTCCAAAAAGTATTGTTTGCGCTAAACTTATACCTTCATGATCAAAAGTTACCATACGTATTATTGGAACTCCATTCTAAACCGAAATTGTCGAAACTGCTATAATTTAACGCCTTATTTACGGAATACTAGAATATGTCATCGCATATCAAAGTATGTTGCGGTAAAATTGTGAATGCTGTCAAACCTGTTAATGTCTGGAATTATTGTTTTTTTTAATTTGTTTGAAAATATATTGCAATAAAGTCACTGGTTTTATTTTGGAGTTACCTAATAGATTTTTTTTGTATTAGTCTATTAAGTTGAGAAATGATCGTATGAAAGATTTTTGCTGGGTACTATTTACTGTTGTTTTTTTTTGCAATGTAAACACAACGGTACCTCCTGTTTGGTATTGTTTCACGATATGAAATCAGAATAAACACTTTAAATAACTTTTAGACGACACCTAAATCGCATTTGAGCTTCACGCTTTCAATCACAGAATTGATTTATTTTATTATACAATTATTTTATTAACTAATTTTATAATAACGTATTGCTTACAATAATTGGGTGCTCTCACGATGATACTAATTTTGACTTTTCTATGTTGATTAATTATTAATCATATTTACTATTATGTAGTTCAAATAAACAACAGGCATAAAAGTAATGATCATAATGTTAAAATCTTTGGATAAGTTTTTTTTAAATCTTTTTAACGAGACGCTTTTCAGTTGTTCCGAAATACTTATTTTATGACAACGGTAATGAAATTCAGTTGAAAATGGGAAATAAATATTTTTTTATGATAAATAACAAATAATCAAATTTTAATGTTCAATTGTTACTAAAAATCACAAACAGACGATGATTTTTCGTATCAATTAGATAAACTGTAAACGTATCCACTAACATGTAGTAAATAACACGGCCAAATGTTCACATCTACATAATTTCCACAAACTCGAAGGCACGGAAACGTGGATCTCATAAAGATCTCAGGATCTCAAGTAATGAAACTATAGACAGAGTAAATAAAACACATCCACACATCGATCGAGCGAGAAACGAATAAGCGACATTTTAAGAGTTAAGTTTTAGAAAATCAGTCTCAATGAACAGGCCATTATTTTTCATAATTTTTAGTTATACTATTTTACATTTAGACGCGTTCTAGGCATTGAATAGATATTAGTTAAATTTGGACAGGAAAATGATCTACTGACCGAAACCTTTTGAACGTACCTCTCAATTTTTCATACCTAAGCTGTTGCCAAGTTAGTCCATTGTGGATTTGTGGCTAAAACATATGACATGAAGTCAAAATCTAGCAATGTTTATGCTGATTACATACATAAGTTTTCGTTCAAAAGGTGTTAGAAACGTTGTAAAAAAGACGCATAAATGCTTTACTAGTTAACTATTGATTAATGAAACTGTTCAAATTAGTGCCTATCTATATGGCCACTAAATTTATGAAACTGATGTTGCAGTTTGTTATACGAAATCAGACATTTTCATAAATGTCTCGCTTCTAGCTTTTCTTACGAAAAAATATTTAAAATGAAAATTACAAACATCGAACACAGAGACAGTGACTTACTTAGGTATAAAAGATAACTGTATACATTTATTACGATACACTTTGAAACATAACATAGATGTCTTAGTTTTGTTAGTGCACAAACAATGTCAGTCTTTGTACAGTCGAATCACATAAAATTATTGCTGAAACTGTATCTAAGCATCTAAAGTTTGTTTATACTATTCTAGAGTTAAATTATAAGAACAAAACAGAGGAACTGTTGATGTATCTAACGGCTAAGGGAGTGAGGACAGGTATACTTGGATTACATTAAGAAAGGTACCAAGAAACTAGAGATCTATCTTATATGGAACGTTTTTTAAGGTTTTAATATTATGTTAAGGCTAACTAAACTAGGTATCTATTGATTACAGGTAACTTTTCTATTCTGGCTTAAAATAAATATGCATTAAAAAGTAACAACAAAGTAGGGAGCTAATCAATAGGATATCTATCAAGGGAGTCTCTACTGACTCGTATTAGTGGGTTTATTTAGACAACGATTGAACTATTCTATTGGTGCGTCAAGTACATACTTACTTCAAGATATCAATATATATCTTAACATATTATGAGTGCTTATATTCACATATATAGTTGTATAGATAGTAATTGTGCAATTGGTATACAGATTTTTTTGGGCCTTTCATTTTGTTTTATACTTACAATCTATAACATTTTACATGTAGTTTTTTGTCAAGAAAAATGAAAAGATTTCTCTCGAATCCGATATTTACAATAATAAATAATTTACATATTATATTTACAAAACAGCAAAAAGTGCGCAAAAAACGATTTCACAAAATATGCATTTGAGCAATACGTTTAATATATTTACAAAAAGCATTTTATACATAGTATATTTAACAAAAACTACAAATTAAGCGAAATGATTTTTTTACAAACATACTACGTATTAAAAAGAAACCTTGTTTAGTTTAAGGTTGTAAAAATGATAGCCATGACTTTCTGTGTCCTACGTTACAGTACGTCGCTACGATTACTTACAGTAAAATAGTTCTTCCTACAAAATCTTCTACAAATAAGTTATTGCTATCGAGAAATTATTTACAACATGAAGTTAAGTTACAAGTAGTTTGAGACATCAAAAGATAACAGAAGGAAATTAAAACGTTCGATTTCTTAAACATTATTCCTAAAACAATAACATTCCTAGTATTCTTGTCGCTTAGTTTAATATATCACATTAGATTAGAATCTTGTATACTTACTCATGTCGAATTAGTTGTTGAACATGGAGATTATTTGTAAAGTCCAAAAACGTTTTATTTACTTCCACTTATACTTTAATAATTTACTCAGAGACTAACGCCTTGCCAGAAAAACAAAAATATCGAAATATAATATGCTATTACATGTTATTAATACGTGTTAAAAGAAATGGCACTGTATTTTTCAACACAGAAGGCATAATTTTAGTCAGAATTGTCTTGACCCGCGGCAGTGTTTAAAGTCCTCGTGTCTTCACTTATTAACGACCTATCGTAACGCCTTTGTCTGGTAATTTTGGGCCTAACTGCACTAAGTAGAGGAGCTGATATCGCGTGGCTGGGAAGTCGATTTAGGTCCTTCCGACCTTGGAGTAGAGGTGAAGTGACGCTCGAGGACTCGTCTCCTTCGTCGTCGGAAAGAACTGGGTAACTTTCTTTCAGTTTCAAGCTGCGCTCTAGCCGTCGGAGAAATCTGGAATGACCTATTTGATTAACAAAAACATATCTTATACTGGCTTGATAGTACTTAGATAACGTACTTAAGAGGAAAATTAAATAAATAATATGAGCAATAAATTAGAAATTGCTTTCACCTTTGACTAGTATTGATACATACCTTATCTGATTGCTTATTGTCCGCAACTTGTTGACTTTCGGTGGTTTTCTGGAGTCCTCCGTTAGATCCAAACTCGAAGATATTTTAGACGTCGTGTCCTGTAAGTTTAAAATAGTTTGAAAAAGATGCGCATGCACTATATGTACTACACATGTAACTTACTATTTTAAGTACCATGCCTCTATTTGTTTAGTAACAGTGAAGAGGTTGCATGAGTCTACACATTCTAAACCGATCGATCTAGTCTACTTGATACATTTGAAAGATGATACTTATAAAAACATTCAAAATAAGAATGACTATCTTATTTTATATAAGTACGTATTTTGGACAGAAAAACTATAAATCTTACAAACCAAAATGTTAAAATAGTAAAATAAACACACATAGAAAACTAATTTAAACCATAAACAACTTGAAGAAGTTCCGCAAATAACATTTCAAACAGTATGGAATCTTAAAGAAAGAATGGAAATACGGGGTGGCAGGGACATCGACGCGCAACCTGGTGGTACTATGGATTCAGTATGTGATTCTGAACCAGAGCGGGACACGTCATTTGATGATTTCCCACCCACAAAAAAGGGTACTTTCCTATGAAACAGCACATTTTTTATAACTGATGAAGAATTTCTATACTAGAATGGTTACAGTTTGCGCGTCAATGTCCCTGCCACTCTGTATATTTGGTGACTGTAGCCCTTATATGAACGAAGTAAGGTCATTGCTGCCATAATACAATCACCTCTGAACTACGGCATTTTTGTCTCCTGAGCGGTTTCCGCAAGCGCATCGGCTCACAAGGCTGAAAATAATCCAACACACAGCTACAACCTACCGTCAAATAATCATAAGAAGCTAAAATTATACAAACATCGAGAAATAATATTATGTTGAAAATTAACAGCGTGATTAATTTATAAGGAAGTGCACAATTTTTTAAAAACATGGATTTATATTAGTTTTTAGGATTTAGTGCTTAATTTAGTTTCAGTGCAGTATTTAAGTAAAGAAACAGAAATACACAAACAGACGACATTGAATAACACATAAATCTACATGTATAAAATATCATATGCAACACTTTGGTGCATTCATTTTAAAATATTTACAGTTTGATTTAAAAAAAATGAATAAATGAAATAATAAATGACGTACTTCATTTATTCAAAATAACAAACGTATATTTTGGTACTCGATTACAAAACACCAAGTCAACTAGACAATTTGGTAAATCCTCTTTTCACACAGTGACTGCGACATGACTTTTAAAAACATGTTATATTTATTTACAAACTTTTTTATTAATCATTCTAACAAATGAGATTTAAATACAGAAAAATAAACTACACTGGACATCGAAGCAAAACACTGGCTGATAAGAAAAAAAGGAAACTAAAAGAAGGTTTTCATACCTGCATTTCTATATCGGGCAGCCTTAGTTCTCTGGCTGAAGCGACGGAAGCGACGCTGGCATTGGACACCGAGTCTTCTGAGGATGATGACGACGCCGGCGCTGGTGCCTGAGAGCGCGAGCGTCGCCTCCCGCCTTTACGACCGCCGCGCGCTACGCCATCAGCTCGACAGCCGGGAACCTGCAGGACATATGTAGATTAGATAAAATTATAGACATGCTCGAACTCAGTTTAAGGAGTAAGCAATTGTGCAAAGGGCTCAATTCAATTCAATTTATTTATTGCAGATAATTGCGTTCTGGATTCAGTTTGTTTTAATACGCGGTTTGCTTAGTTATCTCATCATCATTTCAGCCGTAAGACGTCCACTGCTGGACTTAGGCCTCCCCCAATTTGGGGGGCTTTGCTTAGTTATCTACGCACTACATTAATAAATGGGGTTTAGATTTTAGATTTTACTGGTATCGTGAAACAGTAGCTTGACTGTTCCGTTTTGGGCTATAGCTAACTCACATTCGGATTTTGAAAAGCTGACAAATTGAATTAATACGCTATCATTGTCATGTATACTACTCATATTCAATCAATCAACTCAGCCTATCGTTGTCCACTGCTGGACATAGGCCTCTCCCACGCTGCGCCATAACACCTCGTTCTCCGCCATCCGCATTCAGTCCGTCCGGCCACTTAAGATCGTTCATTTAGCTAGGGGGCGTCTCACGCTACGCTTGCCGATACGCGGTCACCACTCCAGGACTCATCTGCTCCACTGGCCATCAGTTCATCAACACACTTCAGTGTGCTTACTCTGCAAGCTATGATTCTGCAAGCATAGCCCACTTTATAGCGTTTTGAACGACCTTGAATTTATGGAACAGCCTAACTGTCAGTGTCCATGTTTCGGCACCGTATGTCATAATGGGCACATGGGCAGAGCGCACTGGTTGAAAACTATGTTCCGCAAACATTACATGATAGGCGACGGTCAGACTTGACGAAGTTTCCCAAACGCTGCCCAACCCAACTGGATCCTACTGGCTTCTTTCTCAAAAGTTGTGTTTACAAAGCTGGTTGACTTGACCTAGGTTTTAGAAATAATCCATGACAACTTCGAAAAGCGTCTTTGCCATTATAACGATATCATTGGCAAAGCGAAGGCGTTTTTTTTTTTTTTTTTCAGGATCGGAAATCATCAAATGACTTCTCCCGCTCTGGGCGGAGTGGGAGGGCGTGTCAGACTTTTACTGACTAAAACCCACCCGTGTTCCATCAGTTGCCCATGTGCCAGGGTCACGGTATCTCTTTCGAACAATCACGCGACCCCGGCAGGCATCGATCCTAGTAGACCCCTACACTGCTGCTGACATCTCTTTGAGGCGCGCGTGGAACACTGCGCACCGTCGACCCGAGCTTGGTCCTTACCGGGCGGCTAGCTACCCATTGCTCGCCACCCGCAAGCTCGCGCCTACGGTGGCCGGGAGTCCGCAATCGACTCCCGACGCCCGGGGCGTCTCCTCCTGCGGCGGCTAGGGACGTGAGGGCGCAGAGACTGCCACTCCCTCACGCGCCCCGCCTCCTCCTTCGCGAGCATTACTGCTTCGCAGAAGGAGGTGACGGCTTTCCATTCCCTCTCGCTCCGTACCATGGCTCGCACCAGGGCCGGACGCGAGAGGTCGCCGTCGCCGATCGCCTCCACGAGGACACGGCGGTGCTCCGCCCAGGCAGGGCACACCTCCACCGTATGCTCCACCGTGTCCTCCAGACGATCCTCGCAATGGAAAAACCCGGATGTATCCTCCCGCTTTATCCTGAACAGGAACCCACCGAAGCACCCATGCCCGGTGAGAACCTGCGTCAGGCGGAAGGTGAGGACGCCGTGGCGCCTCTCTATCCACTCCTCAAAGAGGGGACTTACCGCCGCAATTGTGGCGTGCCCTAAGAGCCTAGCTTCAAAACTGACGGACGTTCATACAAACTTCCACACCATATTTCACCCCTTTACGGGGATACTTTCACCCCTTTACGGGGATAGTTGTGTTTACAGAGCTGGTTGACTTGACCTAGGTTTTAATCCATGACAATTTCGAAAAGCGTCTTTGCCATTATAACGATATCATTGGCAAAGCGAAGGTGTGAGATGTACTCGCCAATCTCGTTAATATCCTGTCCAATCCAATCCAGCGTCTTGAAAACAACATCTTACGCACTGGTAAATAGTTTGGGAGTTATCACATCCACCTGTGTTGCAGTTCGACGGGGCTCTTTTATGATCCTGGATCTGGACAGTCATCGTGGCAGCGTCATTTAAGCATCTCAACACTTAGATGTAACGCCAGTAAATTCGCCATCGTGTACAGAGGCCATGCCCATTTTCAATGTAGTCGAAGGCTTTCTTCTACCGAGAAGTACACCAACCAATGGGTATGGTATAATAGACAGCGGCTGGTTGTATTCCTCACACACACAATTTGCCAAACAATGTGGATGTGATGTAAAAAACTGCAGCCTTTTGAAAACCGGGATTTTCCGGGGTCTGGTATTCGTAAATTCTCCTGGCGAGACAGTTTGTGACATCTCTCCAGAATGGCTTGTAAACGTGGCTCAGAAGTGAGATGGTCTATAGTTCTTCAGCAAGGTTTTTCACCTTTTTTGTAGAACAGAACCACTGCACTTCTGCTCCACGCCTCGACTGTTGTACCCGCTTGGTTGACGGAGTTAAATATACTCTCTAGCTCTCTCAGGACTGGAGCTCTGGTCGTCTTAAGGAGCTCTGCCGTTATTCCGTCATCCCCGTCAGCCTCATCATTGCGCTTTCAGGTCGAAAATTGATATTTAGAGTGTCTCGTACAAGTTTTTGATCGCTTCCGCTATTAAAACTACTGATCAGGGAGATATCTCTAAATATGTGATTCTTATTCATTATGAAGAAGTCTATTTCGTTCCTTGTCGCGTTATTGGGGCTCTACTAGGTCTAGTTTCTTTGGGGTTTCTTTACGAAGAACGAATTCATCTAGACCAGCCGGTCTTGATGAATTCTATAAAGTTGACCAGTATTTGTGCCCTGTGATTTCTATGCCCCACCCCGATCCCGCCAAGCGTGAGTTAGCTATACCTCAAAACAGCACAGTCAAACTATTGTTTCCCGATAAAATACGAGTTTCGCAATATAAATCCGAGTGAAACGTGAAAGTCCAAGTGAAAACGAGTTAAAAAGTCTCACCTCCAACAAGTTGTGCATAGAATGCGGCATGTGCGGGAGCGTGGACTTGGTGGTGCCGGTGACCTCGTGCGAGGCGGTCCGCGTGTTCCTTCTGTCTCGCTTCCTCCCACTCTTCTTCTGACAGTTACTGCCTAACTTGTTGTTCGCGCCCTTCACGCATTCCGAACTCGGAAAGTCGTACAGTCCGTCAGAATCTGTAAACGGCAGCTGTCTACCGTAAAACTGCGGCGAAAACCTCCCCAAACCAGTTTTGTCGCTTAACGGACTCTCGCTCCTCGAACTGACCGGGCTCAGAGGTCTACTACCTTCTGATATCAAAGTAGGAGGCCTTAAACTAGCCTTCTCGTCTAATCCTCTCTCAACACTAACACACTTAACTATAGAACACTTGGTCACTCCGCTAGGGGAGCACATCGCCACTTGTGGAACTTCTAAAGTCTCTTTCATTGTAACTAGTTCCATCTCTTTCGCGCTCGTCGGAACATCATCTACTCTTTCGTCTGTCCCTATGCCTTCGTCGTTGGATTCTAACAAGGGGTCGTCGGAGAGCGTTTCGGAGTCGGATCGTCCTCGCCTACGTTCCTTACTGTCGTCGTTGGATGCCGCCGGGCTGGAGTTGGTCTTCATGAGCGGCCGCCTCCGGGACTGAAAGCACGACGGTCCCCCACCGGAGCCAGGATCCTCCATCTCCGAGGGGCACAGAGGATTGCTCGAACCGCAGCGCGAAGGTCCAGGACTCGCCATAGAGCTGTACCCTGACGAGGATAGGTTGGATTCTGAGGGTGCTCGCTCTCCTCGCGCTGACATCGAGAAGGGGCTAAGGTAGCACATGTTGCCTGAGGGTGGGGGCGGTCTAGGGGACATGGGCTCGTCGGACTCCTCGCTAGCGTTGTACGTGACGGTGATGAGGGGGGGTGGCTGGAATTCTAGGTGCGGCGGCGTGCGGCGCGGAGGGGGGGAGCCGGGCGATGCGCGCTGCAACTGTAGCAGCGGCACGCACACACCCTGCGGGGGTGAGGGGGGCGGGGGGCTGGGGGACGACGTTACGTGCGTCGATGCCGTCGGTGTTGTCGTCGCCGTGTCAGTGCTCAGTAGAGGCTGGCGCAGCTGCAAGTCAATAAAGCAAATATGTAATATTCAGACACAAATCAATATTCTCAAAACTACCACGACATGGTAGCATTGACAAATCGAACGTACCTTCAATCGCAAACCAGAAGTAGGTCTCTCTATCTTCGTTTCACACTTAATTTCGTCAAGTCCGTCTTCACTGGGTGAAATGGCGGTCGCCGTGGACTCACTCTTAGCATCCATCTCCATGTTTGCTCTAGGCAGCCTGGGGGATGGTAGTGGAGTGGGTAGGGGCGTAGGAAGTGGGGTAGGCAACGGGGTAGGAAGTTCTCGTATCGGGGACAAGCACTTGTTGATCCCGCTTGGTACTTCTAGAAGTATGGACGGCGGATAGAGCAGGTTGCTACCTGATGATGAAGATTTGTGGGCGCTTAGAGGGTCCAGGACCTGCAAATGTAGAGAAAATAGGTCCATCTTGGTGCTTAGGGTTTAAAACATCTAAATTCTCTTAAGGAGTGATCATATGGGCTATGATGGATTGACACGTAATGCTCACAAGACAGACATAAATTCATACTAATATTATAAATGCAAAAGTAACTCTGTCTGTCTGTCGGTCTGTCTGTCTGTCTGTCTGTGTCGCTTTCCTGCTAAATCTACTAAACCGATTTAAATGAAATTTGGTACACAGATAGTTTAGAGCTTTTTATCCCGGTAGTATGTTCCCGCGGGATATTTTCCGACCTCCACGCGGGCGAAGCCGCTGGCAAAAGCTAGTTTCTTATAAGATTAGAGTGCTTCAATCGTATTTTACTTCGTAATTTACCTGAATCTCAATCGTATTATGAGGCCTGGTGACTGGCGAGTCTGGTGCGAGCGACGGTATGTGTGAGGAAGCAATAGATAAGTCATCAGCGTCCACCGTATCGTCTTGCGGTGATGAAGCTGAAGGTGTACTGGATAAGGAGACTCCTCCTGAAGATGCTCGTGACACTATCGCTGCTGACGATGACGAGAAGTTCCGGAACATAGCGAGGATGGAATCGGCGCTTGAAATTTTTGGTTGTCTGAAGTAAAAATACATTATGTTTCAGGTCAGTAAAATTGGGATTTTAATATTATTTAGTAAATACCAACCTGGAATATTTCTTCAACGCAGCATGTGTTAACGTCAAGTCGAGACTAGACATTGAGTCACTTCCTTGATTGCTGGAAGTGCTATGTGGTGACCTCATTTCTACCCCTGGCGAGGGTGGAGTACTCGACGCCTTGGCTCGCATTCCCCTGTCCGCTATCACCGCCATCGGGATCGTTATAGTATTCACCATATCCACATCAGAACTCGAGCTCATTTCAGCTGACACTTTGTTCAGCAGTCTTGCAAATGTTACTTTCTTTTCTAATTTTGGATCTGATATGTGCCGCATGGATGGCGATGTCGATGGCGAAGATCCTTCACTTGCAAATGATGTCTCCTTATTCTCAATACCATAATCCATGAACGCCGGTGCACTCTCTACCGTGCTCAACGTCCGTTTCTCAGACATCTGTATCAAATCTCCCATTGTTATCTTCTTTGAAAGATCATTGGCTGTCGCGGGACTTATAAGTTGTTGCAAAATTTGCTTTTTCTCAGCTGCGTTTTTCTTAGTCGGGGTTGAATTATTACGTTTTTTACGCGGTGAAGGTGTTCCTGTATCAAAAGACTCACATATACTAAATTATTGAGTTTACAAGGTTTCATGAGAAGCGATAACATCGAATGTTCATGACAAAAGCAACACAATATTCAGAAATTAAAAACAGGGGATTGAATTACAACAGTTATTGACTGAGAGAGATCATCATCATGCATTCGATCTCTGTGCATACTAAGGAAGCCAATTCTTTAGGGTAAGTGCCAATAATCAAAAATTTTGGAAGTGCCAATTGTATTTTCAATAGAAGTGTTTTGTGTTGTGTTCATGACATCAGAATGAGTAATGAAGATGTTGATCTGTCATGTTGTATAGTTATTGGAACGTTCCAAGCGACAAACAAAGCCACACACAGAAATAGTATTACAACATTTGTTTCAATAGCTATACAATACGAGAGAGACAGTGTTTTGCTTTTAGGTCATCTATGATATTATAGTAAATTGTATTTGCAGTAAACATATAAATTCAGTTTGATTTTAGTAAGTTATTTGTAATGAGACAAAACAGTGTCTGAGTAAAATAGCATGCTAGCGACATTCACATACAGAAAGAAGCCTTTGAACTGTGAATAATATTGATATATTTGTTAAATAAACATAAGATATAGAAGCAGAGAAGACTAATAATGAAGATAAAGAAATCAATATTATTGACAAAACAGAGGCTAAGTTAGTTGGACGATCTAGAAAGGTGTCAACGAAGGAAGGAGCGGCTACATTAGAGATGCTGTGTTTGTGCTGTCAGGGGTGCACACATCGACATCGAAAGAAGTAATAACGAGGGTAGCGGGCCATGTTACATTGGTCTTTGCATTCCACATAGAAATTTCATTCACAGCAGGGACACATCCAGTGCTAACCGTACCGGCCGCCGCGCGCTCCGCCGAATGTTTGAAATGTTTGCGATAAGACGTGATTTTGTAAATGATACTCAAACATAATGTGCTAATTAAGCCCTGTGTCTGATAACAAGGAAGTTGGAACACGGAACAGTATACTTGAAGTTTTGTGACTCTCAGTAAAGGCAGCATGAAGTATGATCAGGCGAGTTGAATGTCATAGATTGAGACAAAAGGCTTTCAGCATTAGAGTTTGATTTTTTTGTGAAAATGTGATCCATTGATGTAGGAATACATACAATTTGGGTCTCTACTCTATTACATCACAGCTAACAGATATTTAAGTTGGTTGCATTCTATCCAGACAAAACATCTAGTTGGTATATCAGAAGGAGTATCTAAAATAACCTCTAATAATGTTCAACTAACATAAAGATGATAAATCGTTATTTGAATGCAGTTGCAGTCTACATGATCTATGAGTAGGGTATGTATTCGCGGGGAGTGCGGAGCGCGCGGGTCGCGGGTCCTAGGAACACAACGCTCCAGTCCTTACGTCCGGGCGGCGGCTTTAACAGATCGTCCAAGCTAAAGGTGCGCGCGGCTCGCGGGTGAGGCGCGAGCCCCGACACCGACGGCTTGCGGATACCCAGCCGCGTCAGCAGCGTGCGGTGCGGCGCAGCGTCGTGCAGCACGCCCGCTGTGGACAAACCCGCGTCACTGACACCCGCGCCGCGCCATGACGTCACGCGGCCCGCCGCGCCGTGACGTCACGTGAGCCCGCCGCGCTGTGACGTCACTAGGGCTCCTGCGTGGGCACGGCTGCGTAGCGCCGCCCCCGCGCGCCGCCCGCGGACGCTATCCCCACACACACAGGATTGCCAGATACGCAACACACGAGTTAACATTGAATTTTGATGAGCGTGAATGACATATCCGCGTCAGTTCTGTCAGTCCAGCAACAATGTCAGGTCATTACTAGTCACATTGTCTCGCTGGGATTTAATATTGTTATTTATAATTTGGTGATATTAAGCCAATTGTATCCGATATTTTAACTTCTGGCAATCCTTTTTGACATAACTATGGCACGATTATTTTAACTTGCCGATCCGAAGGGTGGCTCGTCCAGGACATATACATATAAACATACTAAACAGATAGATGCTACTTACTGTTTGCTGTGCGTGGATCAAGTTAAAAGAACCGTGATTCAACGGACTCCAGAAACCTGAGAAATGCATCTATCAATGGACAGTCATCTAAGTCAATACATGCATCAATGCAGCAATATGTACAAACTATATCACATTCAGTTTCTGGACCCGCAACAGTAAAACATAGAAAAGAAGAAAGTCAAAGAAGAAAGAAAAGTAAAATTACGCAAAACGTGTCCTTACCATCCCAGAGACAGTGCGTTTATTGAGAAAATACATGAGTATAGCGGAAACAATCTGACAAAATATTGAAACAAAGCATTATTGTACTGTGAGTCACAAATATACCTCTCATTGGACGGTCAAACTATTACCGTGTATTATTAAAGTGAGAGTGGCAAGCCGAACTGAACGTATATTGAAAGTGTGCTTATGAGACAAAAGTTCATTTGGGATAATATTTTTGGGTCAAATATTGGGCCTAAAGATTTGTCCTCCGTGAAGATTGAAGGAGGTACTTACGTCTAGCGCATCTGTCGGCCTCTTCGGCGAGGAGTTTCTCAATCTTCTCGGGGAAGTGCCTTTTCGCACACCAGATGAGCCCGATCATACCGAGCACCACGAACACGGTGATGAGGCCGAGCCAGAACGGCTCTTGGAGCATACGCTGACCCAAACTGATGATGTTGGGGGTCGGGTTAGGGGTTTCACATCTGCAAAATACAGGACAATCTTGACGATAAAACTCCACGAATCTGTCGTCTATTACATTCACTGTTCTACATGCCTATAATTACATTGAAATAATATCAAACCACTTTAAGCTCAAACCTTTTCCCTTTCCACGAGGGATTACATTGACACAGAAAGCCTCCATCCCTTTCAGTACAAGCTCCTCTGTTGTTACATGGCTTGGAGGCGCAGGGTCGGACGCGTTCTGCACAGCGCCGACCTTTCCAGCCGCGGGCGCATGTACATGTGTAGGCCTCGCCCGCTTCACTTGGTCCACCGACGACTAAGGAACAGTTCCCGTACATGCAGGGGGTCTTCTCGCATGCTGTCACTAGACAGAATAGTCCTGGAAAATGTTGGCCTAGTTAAGCTTGGTGTTATTTCCTGTGGCATCAAATATGATGAAGAGTGACGCCTCTTAACTAGTGCTGTTCATAAATGAGTCAGTTTTTTACTAATTTAAATAATCGGCTTCCAAAACAATTGGATTTCAAAGCGTTTTCTTACCAGCATAATATCCAGCGCACTGACAGAAACTCTTCGTATCTTCTGTGACACATCTTCCGTCGTGTAGGCACGGGCTAGGGTAGCAGGACTCCAAGCTGGTCTCCTCAGATATTAGCAGTACCTTGCTATGGTACTCCGGATCTGAAAGACATCAAAAAGAGGTCATTTACAACTTGTTGAAACTTTGAAAGGTCTGAATGTAGCGTTACCTCATCTGTTGTGAAACTTTGGGCAACTAATATGTATCAGAATCCTTATAACGCTTTTGGGATATGTGGCAAAGAGCTCCTATTAATCTGTACCACTGCGCAAGAGTTCATAAGGCAATGATTTAACCCTGTTAATCTTACCTTTATTGACCATAAGTGAGACGTCCATATTAACTCCTCTCTCTCCCGCGTGCTGCGTGATGCTCAGCGAGTGCAGATACGAGTTGATGACCAGCGGGGCGCGCGGCTCTACCTTCCTCTTGCTCCTGTCCACCTCGCAGAGAGTCCAAACAGTGCCATTGTTGTCTGTGTAGCTGTCTTTCACCTGTGGAACGTTGTTGCAGGAATTTGAAAACTTTTTGTATAGTAGACTGTGGAGACACAAGTGCTGGAAAGACCTATTGCCAAAATGATTAATTAATAACCCAACGTGGTGTTGACTTAATGAAAGACACAACACGGAAGAATAAAAGAATTTGGATCAATGTAGTATACACCTGTATCCACCCATTCCCCGCTCCACAAGGCCAGGGTTCTTCACCAGATGCGACTAACGTAGTAGCTGTGAAGGCCAACGTCAGCGTGTGTTGATGCGGCGCTATGAGTCGCGTGCGCAGGGCGGCGTGTGTCGGCGCCGACTGCGGCCAGTTGGGGGCGGCCAGGCGACCTCCTACACCTGATGCTACTTCCACAACATGAGACGCGTTCAGGTAGCTTACTGAAAACAATATGGGCATTTACAGTTAGGTATTTTTGCTCTACGGATAAAGATGGAAGATATGTAAGAAACCTAGGAGAAAATAGATAGGATTAAGATTAACAAAATGAGTGTCAATGCTCCATTATTCGATTTCCTTTTTTCTCAGATGAAATTGTAGGACATATTTGGCATAAAAGACAATGACTCGCAAATCGAATAAATATAAGAAAAGATACTCACTTGTTTTAAAATAAGCCAGAAAACCCTGTCCAGTGACATTCTCGCCAGTCTTGATTCTAAATCGGAGTATTTCAGACTGAGACACAAAAAGGCCATTAGTCAGTATATTGGGGTTCAAGAACGGCCTGATGGGTGGGTTCTGTAGATCTATCTGTACGTCAATGTAGGAGTCTTCAGGTATGGCGTCAGTGACGTTGATGGGGACGCCTTTTGCAAACACTCCGTAACCGAAGTCGAAATGGCTGATGTTGAGGAATATTCGTTTGCCTGAAATTAACTAGTTGTAAGTTGGTTTAAGGTTGGAAGAAGCATAAGTACACTGCTAACTTATTAAAATTCAAATTCCGTATGTGTAACAGTTCTTGGTAATTCATTTGTCTTTGATGATCCTCCTCTTCATAAGGGAGTCTTTCCTATGCGTATTAGATTGTCGACTTTTTTTTGTAGACACTCGTTGGGCGTCGTTTTTTTTTAAGAGTTCCACATAGTGTCCAGTTTTGTTAAATTAGCCCCATGTTGGGCACCATTATTATTCCATGGGTGCAATTTTGATAAAAGGCACCCAATGCGGGACAAGAATAGCGTGAATTTGTGTCACGCTATTCTTATTTTATCATAGAGCTTTGAAACTACAGACACGTTTAGAAGTTGGTATTTTCCGCTTATTTTTCTTAGTGGCCCTAGATAGTAGTGCCTGCGTATCTAGTATTGGTTAACATCGGGTTGAAGTGCGTTAGCGTCACGTAGATATAGTTTTACCAAAAGTAACATCGCATTGACGTTGCGTAAGTGTCGCGCTTGTGCGTTATATTTTTGAAGAATGTCATTGCTAGATGGTTAGAGTACTAAATAATGTACAATGACAAAGCATAAACAAATAAACCATATGTCACCTATAAAATTTAATATAACTTTTGAGATACATGATTCTTACCTGTGGGAGCCAGAATGTCGATGGTGCAATCCAGGTTGGGCAGTAGAAAGTGGGGATAGTTTGGACTTCGTATGACACCTTCCTTTGATGTTATCGTCTGTGACGGACAGCCAGTCAGTTCAACTGCTCTCCATGTCACTGAGAATCCAGAACCTTGGGTGCTGTAAAACGGAGAATTTGTACTCTTAATTTTATTTGTAGTATAAATGATTACTAAGAAGCTTAAAGGTTTTTAAGGCACATACGTAGACGGTTAAAAGGAATGAGAAATTGAGACTGATATTGGTACGGTTTCGTCGACTAAATAATTTTGGTTTAGTAATCCTAAAACGTTCGATTGCTATCACACTAGCTTTTAACGCTGTCAGCCAACTCATCGGGTTGTCTCCTCATCTGGCTGTGGTTCTGGGTGTACTATCACAGACGATATGCTATTGTGATAATGTAAAACTCACTTGTAGTCAGAGTGGAAATACAGGACGGCCCTGTTGGTGGATGCGACCCAGCGGGCTTCACCAACTGAGCCGCAATATCTCGATGATTTCAAACTCCATGAGTCACGAAGCTGGAAAATTGTAATAAATATTGAGTATATTTTCAGCAGCAGTTGATGCTTGTTGAGTTATATGATGATTAGATTAGCGTACTGCCTTTTAAGGCACTGATAAGAAAACTATTGTCAGTTTTACTAATGTTGACCGCCAAGCCAGCGAAATTATATTAGTTACTTTCGGGAAATTAAGCTACACTCAAAATTCCCTATTTGCCTGCTAATCTTTTATTATAACTACAAATTTGATCCCGGTTATTTCTTAGAACGCTTCAATGCGAACAATCAGCCGGCTTTAAAATTAAATTATAATTTGTACGATGTTTCGGGAATTATTAATTTCCCCAAACGCTACAGCTTACGGCAAAAGACGCGGAATAGCAATTCCTAATGGGATTTTATTGGATATTTTACCTTTATTCTGAATATTTAAATTACCTACATAAAATGTGTTACGATATTTAGGAATGTTTCGGCAATTTGGTGATTTGAATACATATTACGCTTATTCCAATGGCGCGTATTGTAATTGTAATTTCTATGGTGATTAGGGATCAATCGTAGATGTGGTATATTTCTCGAAGGTTTTTATATGTTTCGTGTGTAAAAAATAAGGAAATTGTAAATTAAACAAAGCAGCTCACCTCCACGAAATCATAAAGACAGTCTTTTTGGTATTCTAAATCCACGTTTTGGAAAACAAAGACCAGTCGCGTATCCGTAGGTCCCACTACGTGTACCCAGAAATCCAGATCGTTGTCATATATCCCAGGGTGATTAGGACTTGTTAGAACTCCTAAACGAACAAACAAATGGATTAAAATGTTACACACGAGTATCTTGGCGCCCAGCATGGGACCAGAAAACGATTTATATTTGAATTAAAAAAAACCGCTAACTCATGTTTTGGAAACATAATTTCAATGTTATACATAGTATAACACGACAAAGTTTAAATTGAATGCATTTGAAGCAAAATTTATTTGAACTTTTTATTACTACAAGCGGTTAATCATAATCACCTTAAAACTATATATAGCTTAATGGACATTAAATTTCATTGCTTAATAAAAATAACAAAATCATATATTAACTTAACCTAAACTATACACAAACTGAAATAAAGCGTCGAAAATTCATCCTCATCGCTGACGCCCGGCAATGTACTTAAGATATAGCTTAAGTAGATAGTTGATTTAGTTTCAATACATGTATGTTTTTAATGATTGGGTATTCAAGTTCGATTTGTTCGTTATTATGTTTCCGTGTTGGGCGCCACTTTATTTGTAATGGCGCTCAGCGTGGGACGGCGCTTCAGCTTATAACACAAACCTCAATCATTGCAGTTTTATTTATAACTACTTAGGTATAATATTGATATACTTTGATATATTTATCTTTAAGTGTTTTGCTTACCTGAAATCCCTTCAACAGTCCTGTTCTTGAGGATATGTTCTGGGTTCAACCGTCGCTTGCACACGTATCCGCCTGTCATACTACATTTATATAAGGTCCAAAACAAACCGCTTGGTAGAGACGGAACTGGTGATGACTTCCACTGAAAGCAAGTTGATTTATTATGCAGGTTTTTTTTCTCGACGAAGAATTTTCCTATATTACAGATTTATAGCTTCTTTATTCTTTGGTAGAGCATGTCATTAGCATAAAAAAAAACGTAAGTTTTATTTATAAACAACGATTTGTTGGGTTGACAATTACTTGGAAAAGTTCTAAAACTAAAAGGAAGCGCCAACGCTGCCGGGAACGGCAGGCTTTAAGAAATTCGCATCTGTAGGTTGCAAAGTTAACGACAGTGGCAACTTACTTGAATACCTAAGCAGGCATCTTCGATTTCCTCCGTGTCATTATACGGCGGCCAGCCTTGATATCCCACAGGGCTTCCATCGATCCAGCTCAAGCTGTCCGCATCTTCTTCTCCTTGGCGCGCTCCTAGCCAGTATATGGAACCAGCGCTGTAATCGCTGCTTTGTCGGATCCCTGAGACAATGAACCGCTCTTCGTCCGCAGAATGGACAGATGATAGATGCATATTTAGGCCTTCACAGACCTGCGAAAAACAACAATTACAAAAAAAAGTTTTTGGAAGGTAGGTTTTGAAAAGTATTTTTTCGACTTACTTACTGAACAAAAGTAAATAACGAGACAAAGTATGTTACTTTCTTTTGACCCAGACAAAAGCAGGCCTGTCACGATGATAAATAAGGCGATCAGAGGGACCGGTCGCTTGGCACAACACTCGTAATGGCATTGAAAAGTGTCGAGGTCGAAACGAAACGTTCGCCAAAAAGGATTACGGCTAAACCCAACCATTAATACTTAGAAAATTATAATTTAACAAGCAACAGAACTGGAACAAAAGTTTTGCAACTTTGTTGTTCTGATTACTTGTAAAGTGTAATCAATCTTTGTTGGCCTAGTGAAGTGTCATGGTTTTCGAAGAAGTCTACTCCATTTAAATTACAAATTTTTAGTTCTGAGAAAAAGGACGCAGACACTATATTTTTTTACCATGATATTCTTTCTTCTCCAGAAAATGTGTTTCTTGATACTTTTACCTTTAACTTTTACTGTTTTCGGTATTTTAATTCTTTTACAAGCCACTTCAAGCCAATGAAACTAACCAATTTTTAACACTGTTCCACAAACAAAAACGCCACAGACAGTGATACCCTTTCCTTCAAAGCGGCAGCATCGTCTGGAGGACAAGAGATTACGAATATAAATCACTAGCTTCTGCCCGCGACTTCGTCCGCGTCAAATTTTTGCTCCCCTGACCCTTCCCGTCGCATCGATTTGCCTGCTAGTTTTCGTCCATTTTTCGTTGCTGCTCGCTCCTTTTGAGTTATAGTGAGTCAACCTTAAAAGATAGACATATGCTCTCGCGGACTTTTATTTAGAACTTTTTAAGAGGAACAATTCCGTCATACATTATTTTTGCGTTACTTTAACCGTTTACGCAGCGCACGCAACGGAAACTCTTAAAAGGAATAAATTTTCCCCGTTTTTGCAACATTTTTCATTACTGCTCTGCTCCTCTTAGTTGTAGCGTGATGTTATATAGCCTATAGCCTCCCACAATAAATAGGCTACCCAACACAAAAAGAATTTTTCGATTCGGACCAGTAGTTCCTGAGATTAGCGCGTTCAATCAAACAATCAAACAAACAAACAAACAAACTCTTCAGCTTTATAATATTAGTATAGATTAAGGATTACACAACTGAGGGACCAGTTGCCTTTATCCTCAGTGTTGTTTTGGTAGTTCCCTTCTTGGAAAAGCCATCTGATACAAGAATAGTACTACTGGATACTGGTAATAGCACTAATGGTGGTGTTATAGTGCTGTTGGTACGTGATCGAGAACTAAATTGCATTGTTGTTCGCCCTGTATGACCTCTAGTACTCCGCATTAACCTTATCAAAAAGTTAAGTACTTATGTCTGAAATTGAGAAAGGCAGAATGTGGCTTGAAATGGCTTTGATTAACTTTGATCTCCAATAAATAATTAAGATTTATACTATCTCCTTGAATCTTACTAGGTCATATACAAAAATATAAGGACGGAGAGGTTATTATTTTTTACAGTTCTTAACTTACCTGTTTGGAAGTAGCCCAAGATGCTTTCGGGTAACCAGCAAAGAGATAGCAGTGTCCATTGAACAGCACCTGCTTTGAGTCCATACATGAGTGGGCTGTGAACAAAAACATTAAGTTCTTCTATATTTATTCATTTACCTCTTAAAACAAGAGCATTTTCCATGTTAATTATCAGAACAAGACGTAGCTTACATTGGCGCAAAAGTTTGCACTCTGAATTTAATAAATTCATTGTGTTTTCTGTTGTTTTCATTGTTCTTGCAATTATGCAAATAAATAAATGATGGTTCCTTAGATTATTTTCTTCGTTTGGCTTTTTTAAGTTAGGTGTATAGTGATACAATTCAGTTTGCTCGTAGAACATAGTCAGGAACTAGTATCGAAAGCCCATTTTAGCAACACCAGAATGAGTTCCTAACTTGTTGCTCTATTTAATGTAGTTTCTCATAGGACTAAACCACTAATAATGCCATAAAACCTAAATAGCACGAAGAATGACGGCATTACTGGCATGTTTTGGTGTCGCGCCGGTACCAGGAGAGCATGAAATATTTATAAGTTCAGTGATCGGAGCTCCCCGCCAGTTGGTACGCAATGGACCGCGTAATCTTGTTGCCAGGTATAATGTGCCCAATTTTGGGGACAATTGTGGCTGTAGGATGAGGGGAGAAAGTCGAATATTGTGTGGCAAAATGTACCTACACGTTAGCTTCAGCCAGCAGAAATGAAGGGTATAAAGTACTGAATAGATTTCCCGCGTGTGCAGCGGTTTCATTTCTTTCTCACAATAGCTTCACGTCCGGCACTGGCACTCGGTCAAACCAGAAAACCTACAAAATATACAGACGTACGAGCAACGAACGTGTTGAAGAAGTTGAGTAGTTATTAAGCAAGTTTCTTCAAAAACACCTCAACAAAATGAAGAGAAAGTTTTTTTCAAAAGAGAGCACAAAACACGTTCTTATTAAGAATTTATTCTCCACCGTTTAAACAACACTAGCTACAAAACGATGGTGTTCCATCTCGTTGCGAAAAAGAAGCAAGACCTAGTAAAAACTGGCGGCACTTAATTAGTATTCCAAGAGTGCTAAAAAGTGTTTTAATTAAAACATGCGCGCGCAATTCTTACGTCAACACGTGATAACAACACCGTTTGGATATATTTATTAGCTGAATGTCAACGTGGTCACAAAAGGCGGAACAGAGGGTGCGCCAACATGACACGAATTTTAATAAACTCCGCACTGATCATCCTGAGCAGGGTAGAACAGTAGTCTAGCTCTCACTGACATTCTAAATTTTCTCTTTTACCTGCGTCGGTAACTTATTTATGTTCAGTCAGTTCTTCAAGTAAGTAGAAATTTACGGTCAGTGAAGAATTTATTTAGGTTTTAACGTACTTAATCCTCATGGATTTCAAAGATTGGCAACGTTTGCCAGTCAATTTTGAGAGTAAATTGTAGTAAGGTATTCATTTGATTTGCCCGCGACAACAGTTTTTATGTGGTTAATCTGCAGACAAATCTTCCCGTATGCTGGAAACACATAGGGACAAAATCTCCGTCACAGTTGCCTACCGTATTTTAAATATCAAAAATTAACTATCTACAGGCTACCAGACCAGCGTCCTCGTAAGTGCCCAATTAATAGCCGTTCAGTTGACTTTTATACCCGAATAAAAGCTTAATTGATGAATATTATTGGCGTAATATTTCGCCTGTTATCCGCTAACGGTTAGCTATTGTGTTTGTATTCAATGGCTGCCTTGTTGTTTATTTCGAAGATAGGAATTCCGTGTTAGTAAAAGGAAGCGACAAAGCTAAAATACGGGGTTTCTATTGAAAATATTCCAAGAACAATTTATTGAAAGAGATAACAGAAGCTGAACAATTCTAAATTTAAATTTTGTATTGGGAGAAAGCTACCAAGGATTTTTTTCTTAATTGGCTGCTGTCGTTGATGCCAGCCAGTGACAAAATAAAGAAGGTTTTTTTATTTTCTATTTAAACTTCTGGATTATTTTCACTCTAAATCACTAAACAACCAAACATAGACCGACCATCTCTTAGACTAGACTACTGATTACCTACTCTGACTCTGTGCCACGCTGTATACATTTTTGAGTTTTAATTGGGACGCGCCCCCTCTAAATATTAAATGGACGGTAAAGAGGGAGGGGATCTAATCTCGGGCGGCTTTGTTATGTTTAAGTTTCCTGATGTTTGAATACTTAATTGCGCCTTGTGGGAGGACACTGTTGATAAATTTTGCGTATCGCTATTATCTTGGACGTGTTGGTACTAGGAATTGTAATGGATTTTACCTAAACGTCCTGTTAGATAGTGGAGTTAAAATTAGTTTGAAAATTAAGAGATAGGTTAGTTTGGAATTTTACGGTCGTAGCAAACAATCTAACTAAACTTCATTAATTAAACATGTACTACATACAAACATACATAAACTCACGCCGTTTTCTCATGGGGGTAGGCAGAAACTATAAAACGCCAACTGCTACCGATCCTTACATATTCTTTTTACTTCGATTAAGTTCGTACATCTGGTCATACACGCTCGCTGGTCGTCAGAGCTAGGCTCCTTACCTTTCTGAAGAACATCACCAATAAGATCACTATGTATTCAATCATCTACTATTATCTACAAAAGGACCGTTAAAGCATTGCTATTGGTTCACCTATTTTGTATGCGGATTAAAGACTCCTACACCTGGAATTCAAATTGTCTCTTTATCTATTTGAACCACTAAAGCATTAACTCTTCTGGGTCTGCTAGGACCGATGCCTGCCGGGGTCGCGTGATTGTTCGAAAGAGATACCGTGACTCTGGCACATGGGCAACTGAAGGAACACGGGTGGGTTTTAGTCAGTAAAAGTCTGACATGCTCTCCCGCTCTGGGCGGAAGTCATTTGATGATTTCCCATTCAAAAAAAAAAGCTTAACTCTTCTACTGTCATCTCGAAAGCCTCACAAAGACTTTTTAAATGCTGCGAGCTCTCAAATACGACATATGTACTTGAATATGCTTTTACCTCAACCCGACGTATCAAAGGTGGTCGTTAGATCAAATTATGTTCAACAGTTCAGCTCTCAGAAAAAATAGTCGGCAAAAATGCGCTTCCTCGTTAACTAGTTTCATTCATCCATTCACTCGTTTGCGAACGAAAGGAATGCCAGCTTCGTTATTCAAATTTAAGTTCTGGAATTGTTATGAATTTAGCTCACTCAATAGAGAATGAGTTGGATGTCGGACTTTTGAATTTCGAGAAGTTCATGCTTATTGATTTTGTTTTGTACCAGCACGAAACACAATGGGCAGTGAACGAAGAAGCGGTAATGAACGGAGCGGTGATAACAATGGATAAAAAAGTGTCCTATTGGTGACTGGTTTCAATTAAAGCGTCAATTAAATACGGCGCTGCTTCCGATTCGTTTTCGATCTATTTTTTGTAGACCAAACTTTTTTTTTTAAATTGTTATTGGAGATACTTTTGAACGTTTGCGCATACATCGCTTCTTCATGATCAAGAATCATAGGCGAGTCACCTGCGTCAGTAAGGTCAAACATAGCTTACTCTTAAGTAATTCCTGAACAGAAGTTAGCAACAAGCTACTCGTATATTTGTCTAAAGCCAGGCCTCCTCGCACTGACAAACTTGTCAGAAGCCTCGTCATGGAACTGGCGGTATTGCTAACGACATGTTTCGACACGACGTCAATTTTGGCATTGTCAGCGGAAGCAATTTGTTCCCTGTGACATGTTGGGCGACGTTGTGATACTAAATCGAAGATAGGCCTTTGCATGTTCAGCTGTGAAAAGGCAGAGATAGAATTTTGGACAAATTTTTGTGGGACATAGAGGACATAATGCTGACCTTGTTTTGGTGATTCTACAGAAAGGTCGCATTTATAAAATTTTGTTTAAAGAACATAGGTAAACAAAGAGTAGAGATGTCAATATTAACCAAATGAACGCTGTGTCTTGCCGTTGCTATGTACGTTGTTCTCTGACCAGAGACGTTATTACGTAACACACTAGGAGTAGGGATGGCTTTCATTTTGACAGTCCAAGAACATTCATTGCGTTATTTACGTTATTGAGTAGACAAATGTGTCTAATATTTGAAGCATTGAATTAGCAATATCTTTTAAAATCATTCAGTTTCTCGACAGTGTTTTACGTGATAAGGGTGCTCATGTATGATGAACTTAAACAAAGAAAACAGAGTATGTTAAGATCGTAGCACCGGGGTGAGCACGGCATCTGTGATAGTCTTGAGTCACGTATTTTATCACGGGTTTTACTCCCAAACTGTGATAAAAATGTGTGACTCAAACCTTTCACAGTAGGGCGTGCTCGCTCCAAAGGTGGAGTTCCGTAGTTTCTGTCTACGCTCATGAAAAGAAAGCGTGAGTGTATGAGCATGTGTATGTACGTTTTCGTAGGATAACGCCGAAAAAAAGGCAAGGAGAGTTATTTAATTTGAATTATTTGTAAAACTTTTGGAAAAGTGACAGATACATAATTATGAGGAATAAATATTTCTTTTAATTGTGTGCAAAATTTTTTTTTTCTTTTGTGAGAAATCGTTACCCTTCATAAGGGCCCCCGAACAAATTTTTATACGGGGCCCCGCCAAGGCACGCTACGCTACTGAGGATAACCTACATTATGACCAGCCCCCTTAGCCAAATTACAACCATTTCGTGTCGAATTCCGTTCTCCAATCGGTAAGGCCTCGGTGCGGCAATTGTAGAAAACGATAAGTTGCTAGCCATGTTGACGAGCCTGAGTCGGCCGCTCGTTCTACAATGTCTTTAGAAAAACGACATTATAACAAAGGATGTAGCATTGAACATTGTAAAAAAGATAAAACATCATTCTATCACTTTGAACGATGTGAACTTGGCTACGAATTTTCTATTTGTTTGTTCTAACCACCTGACTTAAGGGCCCACCTTGAATGTGAATGATAGTAGGATGGGCGTGGTTTATGGCGGGTCAACCTAAAGTGGCCGGCCGTCACAAACTTATATCTGAACCGTTTATAGAGAATAGGAAAACCAGCGGCCAAAAGTTGAACTAATGACAGAAAATTTCTCGATATAAAAAACGTTACTAACTTAGCATAGCCTTGCTGTAAGCACTATTCCTGTCACTGTTGCACATCTGTCAAACTGCAATAGCAAGGTAGAGACGGAAACATCTTAGAAAAAAGTACGTGAAAGTAGCAATAATTTAGTCGGTCTATGAAATTTTTGCACATAGCGTGCGATGGAGTAGACAAATAATACAAATATTTAATTATAAGCAATAAAACTATCTTACAGCAAGAAATTATCTTCTTTATCTATATGTAATATTATAAATACGAAACTAATTCTGTCTGTCTGTTACTCTTTCACGACTAAACCTTATTCGTTACCCATTAACCCTATTTATTCCGCGACTTCACGTGCGTCCGCGTAACGTAAGATTTACGCAAACGAAGTCGCGGGAAAAAGCTAGCTAATATTTATGTACGGATGTTGGGTTATACGAGATTGATTAACTCAACATAATTAAAAATATATAATAAACAATTTAAGTATTTATTAATTACTAGTGATCGCCCATTGGTCGAAATTCAACCGTCCTTCATTTGAATAGAAATACATTATCAAGTGAAAATATATATATACAATAATAAATATAAAAAAATAATATGGTTAAATTTGACATTCAGTAACACTATAGACAGATAATATTACAGACAAATATTCTCGATATGATCATAGATTGAAAAAATGAAATAGGTTATATATCTATAAAATTAATTTATTACCTATATTTATACTTGACAATAATACAAACAAATAAGATCTTTATATTTTACCTATATTAACAAATAAATAAACTGAACTGAACTGACATTCAGTAAGACTATAGACCACAGATTTGGACCATAAACAAAAGAATATCTATGCATGTGTGTATTATTAAATATACGGTAATGAATAGTAGTGTGTGTAACGTGTTATTTATTGAAAATAATGTATTTTTACGCACAATTTAAAAAAAAATATTAGCATTCGTCACTTCTTCTCTGTATAAACTATACGTCTGCGAAATTTCATACTCCGCCCGTCCGCCCAATTTTCGTAAAAAGGGATCCAAAGTTTTCGCTTCACGTATTAATATATAGATTTACAACATGAAATTAAAAATAACGAATTAATCTTCTAGAGCTCTATAAATAAAATATGTGATGGTGTTTAAGAGATTAATAAACTTCAATTTCGTTTCACCGATCACTATACATTTATTTGGTAAATGACAATTACAATATTTTACATAGACTTCGTCCATTACGTAATACTAGTTATGATTTTTTTTTCACCTTATTTTACAAGTCATTTATATTTCCTTCAAGGTCAATTACGTATGGCAATGTGTATGATAAATGTCAAAATTACTTGACGTATACATACATATATTTTAGTAATTACGTGTGACTGCGGTTAGAAAACCAAAACCGATATTATTGCCGATATTTTGTAACTATGTCTATAGGTTGGCAAAAAAGAGTCTGTCGTGGTATCCATTGGAACTAAAATATTTTTATGGTGGCAACACTGCTTTGTTTATCATCAACAAGTAGCTAATCTGTCATTGTGTTATGTTCCTAGTTGTATTTTAGTTATTTCTAATTAACTATCAATTATTAATGCTTTTGAACATATAAAAAATGAATAAGACAATAAGGAGTAGTGGTGTGAGCTGTGATATACTAGGTTTTCGTCAGAAATTTGGCGGAATCTGAAGTGGAACAAATTTTGTCTCCGATTGACAATGTTTACGAAAGAACTGCTGACACGACAGGTATTTATCCAAGAAATTTACCTTTTATTCAATGCCAGTCATTGTTTTTTCTTTCTAATACTAAGTTTTATCGGTATTATAAGTTTCAAGCCATTTTATTGTTTTATTTACTAATAGATTATTAAGGTTATGTTTTCTTGTTTGACAAATCACGTGTACGTTAACTCTTGATGTTTGATACTTGAAATTGAAAAATGTACCTACATGGAATTAATATGATTGTCTTTATGTTTTTTAGGTAAATCTCACAGTACAATTAGAGAAATTGTTAATGAAGGTGAAAAAAATTAAGGATTTTTTTCTACACCTGGAGGAACACCAAAACAGTTGGCGGAAGAAAGAATTAGACGATTTTTATCTGTGTGCAATTAGACAAAAAGTTCAACACTATAACGAAACAGGCAAGTATTTTTTTTTGATACCATTATCGCATACCACAGTAAAAAAAGCATAATTTATATTTATTATTTTTCAGGTGCCTATTCTACGTAATATATTACCTATAGTTTGAGGAGACGGGTTGTAATGGGAGCCGTAAACGTGTAAGAAAGATTTTTACACTATTTAGATTTCATAAATAAGAAATGTAAAACTGACACATCAGTGTTAATGGAAATCAGAGAGAGAGATCATAGCACCGAAAAGGAATACAAGAATGATGTTATGTCACGTTTTTCTTTTTAAATAAAATCTAAATTTTAGCGTGTTATTTCATTTTCATTGTCATGTGAATAGTGATAATGTTATGTACAGACGCCAACACATCAAGCTACTACAATCTGTCAGATTTCTTTGATAGATTTTCGACTTTATTTCTAGGACATTAGGTTCAAGGTTCATTGGGAAAAATTGACAGTTTCGGGTAGCTTGACCTGGTGGCGTCTGTACCCCACATAGACATACCTGACGCTTTCATTAGTCAACTGTTCAAGTTTATTCGATATTGCCTGTACCTTTCGAATGCGACATGTTATAGGTACTCTCTGACTTCCGATTTGTTTCCGAAAGTAAGCAGCTGTAAGTCGCCTTTTTGTCGATAAACTGTCAGCATTAACAGGATTCGTTCAGTATCATTCATGTCAAATTTGATACAGGCATACCAACCATCGAATGGTTGTGAATACCCTAGATGGTGGCCGCAAATGCGATTGCTGAACATTATGTCTTGTTCGGTTGTATCGGGTTCAATCAGCAATCCCTGAGTGTAATTTAATTAATTTTTAAACTGAACAAGTTCGCATTATGTTATTATGATGGCACTCTTAGATAAAAGGTTATTCCAGCGAAATAATGCGCAATCTACTAAATACAATGAAAGTAAAAGACTGTGTGCCTATCAAGTCTTGAAATCTTGATTGGTGAGAATTTCCGGGATCTCGTGTTTATGGATTAAAACAACAAGTATCTTATCACTTTTAGTCCTAGTATACAGGGTGGCCATACCTGCTAAGCAGGCGCCCTCATTTTTTCCAGACTCTTTTTTGCCAAGCTGTAGATTATATCTTTTTATTTGGGTGTTTTACCCGACTGCTGAGAGCAATGTGTTTATCAGCCTATAAACTCGTATGTATGTTTGTTCTTTTATTAACTTTATTTTTCATTACATTTACTTTGGGGTTAGGGGTAATTCAGAGATGGAGTACACAAATAATTTGCTAAACAGTCTTCATAAGATTATAGAAGTATGTTTAGTGTTATTCAAAACAGAGTAAAACACCATTGTTTTGATCATCCAATTATTTGATTTTGATTAAAATCTTGTAGGAATGAAAAATTATAAATAGCCAATATGTTTTCAGAAAGCACTCTTGTAGACCTTTGATTAGATATCAATTTAGATATCGAGAAGCAGTGGTGGCTCAGTGGCGGCTCAGTGGCAACGGCTACTACTTACGAGTTCGAACCCGAGCAGGTGCTTTACTCTGTGTAAATTATTTCAACACCACTGCTCTCAAAACTGTGAAGGAAAACATCGTGAGTAAACATGTCTTAGAACCAAAAAATTGAAGACATGTGACATCTACCAACCCGCACTGGGCCCTCGTGGTGGATTATGTCCCACTCTCTCTCACCGAGAGGAGGCCTGTGTCCCAGCAGTGGGAACGTTATAGGCTGCTAATGATTAGGTATCAAACACGGTACATATAGGGTTCGTAGTCGGAACCAGTGTGAGACCGCGCTAGCAGGACTCAATATGCTGCTGCGTCCAGCTACACTAACGACGCAGCTCTATGTGTCCCGTCTACATTACACCACGAAGGTTAAGGAGATCGTGGAGTTTGTACGTGTTAAGTCCAACTGGACTTTAAGGGTCGAGAAGTTGGAACCGTGCCACAACACGAACTTCAAGTCATTCGTGGTGCAAGTTCCAACTCATCAAATCGAGACTTTCCTCAAGGAAGAGTTTTGGCCGAAGGGTGTCGTGTATCGGCGATTCCGCGGAAGGCTACGCGATACTACACAGCGCAACACGTCGCCGTCACTTCGTGTACAATAATTATGTTTACGTGGTTTTTATTTGTATGTATGATAGTCTGTATGGTATTATGATTTGGGTCTTTGTAGCCCGAAATAAACTAATTTGATTGATTGATTGATACATGAAATTAAAATTTATATTTTCAATAAAACTTCACATCTGCTATAAATGATAAATGATTTTAATTTCTGTAAGTAGGTTTGTACAAACACTTTTACATACCAATGTTATGTTAAAAACATACTAGTTCGGCGTTTGACACAGCCTGTTTAAATAATTACCCTTCTTTGGCCTGCTGTCAAGTAAAACCTCACCTTTTTTACAATTATTATGCTACTCCATTCATTCGTTGTGCTCTTGCATTTGAAGTGACAGTACTTGACATATAGATATATTGTTGACATAATTCAAACCTAAAAACTAATTATATATTTTATTTTATTTCTAAATGAATGATTATTATAAGTTATTGGGATAAAACAGACGTTCTTCTCTAGAAAACAAGGTGTTTACTCAATATTATTTTACAAAGTGAGAATAGATTGTTGCTGTAATGCTTTAGTGAAGGTGGTGAATTCGATTTATTGTTATCATCATCTTATTGGTATTTCATTCTTGCAAAATGAATAAATTAATTGCCCTGTGCAGGCACTCCTAACCTTGAAGGTACTGTTCAGTTTTGGTTTATGGTTCTTCCCATTTTCATACATAATTTAGGTCGTGTCTAAATGGTAATAGAGAAAGAATGTTATATTGTTCACAGTTACAAAAATAGACACATATACAGACGAAATACAAAGTTATTTGGAAAGCCAACACTTATTATATTAAATAATTACAGCAAAATGCTTAACTACTACCTTTTTCTGTGAACACAAATATTTAAAAAACGTAATTTTGATCGCACCGATTTGTAAAAAAGTGACATAGGTTCGTCGTCGATGAGCCCTACTGGGCGACTGATTTATGAACGAAAGAGAGTGATGACACTATTTATGATAGGCAAAAGAAGAGATGGCGATAATGTGTGTGCGCTTGGAATAAAATAACGTATGTGCCAAACCGAATCGCCGTTTTTTATGAATGAAAAGTATTATTAAAACGAAAACTGTTTTACAAAAACTTAGATAGAATTATAATCAATGTTTTAAAGTAAACTATGTTTAATAATACATACGCATCGCGCCTTGAGGCTAAAAAAATCATAATCATAGATAGAATTTTGCGATTTTTTTGTATCGAGAAAATTTCATCGTATCGTGTATTCCTTTTACAGGATACTAGATCATATAGTCAAAAAACATACACTAAAAGATTAAGTACGGAAGTCATACGGTAAGAAAGGTACGCTGTACGCTGCCAGGCCAAAGCTCACAATATGATTGGGCAGTGGAAGTTTTTGATGGGGGGCTCTGGAGACAAGAGTGGCTAGCGTACTGTCCGCCGTGCGCGGAGCCAAACTACAATCAAATCAAACACTTACCTGTTGGTTGAAGGACACTGCTCTGGTGCCAACCTGGAGATATGTATGTAAGTGAGTGTATGTGTATCGTGTCGTGACGTTACGAGTATTCTTCAGGTTAGATTCCGCTTCCAATTAGGCTGGAGGAGGTCACAGCATGCGGTCTTCAAATCACTCATTCACAATAGCGTCACTTTGGTTTGACCTTCAAACTATTTATCCAAAATATGTCCAAAACCCGTGTTATCAAACGTCAAATTAGGGGTTATTAACAATCAAACAACTGGATCACGACTAATTGTCACAAGCGGATCGATTTTAAGGATTAATTTCAACAAAACGCGTCGCGGAACTCAACACGGCGACGGGGCTATTTTAGCGGCCAATTAGAGCTGTCAAGTGTCAACGTCAAATTGTCAAGTGAGATGTCACTCTGTTACTCGTTTAGAAACATAGGCGCATAGAGTAAACAAATCGTTCGGTACTAAACATCTACCCCCCCCGGACGGGCCTTCCCGTCCGCTAATCACTTGGCAATCCCGACAAGGTTGCGTTTTATCAGTCCACTTGACGCGCTGCTGGAGGATGTGCAAATACTCCAAGCTCCAACGCTTCCAAAACTCTGAGCGGGCTGCTGCACCAACTGAAACAGCGATAGCCAATTTTGGCTCACATCGACAAAAGGGTGCTCCGGCAGTGCGACAAGTGGCTGTCAAATCAAAAAATGGCCCGGGGTCAGGGCCTCCAAGACGTTCGGGTCCGAAGACAGCGGGCACAATGGACGCGAGTTCAACACAGCTTCAATGCGGCAAAATACCGTAGCTAACTCCTTAAAGGTGAGAACGGTGTCTCCCAACAATCTGCGCCAGAGTCCCTAACCGCCTTCACCGCGGCCTCAAAGTAACCCCCCAATGGGGGCAGGCTGGCGGGTCAAAACAATAACAAACAACAAAACAACCAAACAACAATAACAACCAAACAACAACAACAACCAAACAACAACAACAATTTAACCAAATGGCCCTCCTTAGGCAACAAAAGGGGGTGACGGGCCCCATAAGGAAGGCTAGAGTGCCTCAACCGTCGACAACAAACAACAAAAGACCCGTATCGTCCAAAAAGGGGTTCAACTTAATAACGGCTCCCGACAATATCCAAAACTCTCGCTGCAGAATGGCCAACAGCGCATTGCAACCGGCATGCGAGTTCATAATGTGACGATCAGTCACCAACAATTCAACAACAAAAAAAAACAACAATTCAACAATTTGTCGAGGGAGCCAAATCGACTCAACAAACTCAGGGTCCTTTGTTCCAACAACGAGCACCTTGAGCCCGGGCAAAGGACCCGATATCAAGACTGGCAATCGAGGCCAATCATCCTCGGGATGAGTCAGCCAGTCTGGTCCCCACCATAGGGGGTAAGCAAACAAGCGGGGTGCCATGCACCCACGTAAGGCCACGGCGCCTGGGTTCAAATCTCCAGGCACGTGCCTCCAAATCAAAGGCGTTTCAAATTTTGAATCTGGGACACTCGCAACAAAGACCTCCAAAGAGTGGACGGACGTCTTCAACCAATACAAAACAATTTGACCGTCCGTCCAGGCGTAAGAAACCCGAATGTCCACAGTTCCACCCAAAGTGTGAGCAACGTGGTTCAATAGACGCACAAAACGCGCCGCCCTTGACAAATCAACTTAGGGATGGTCAGTGCCGTCCGGAGGGGGCCACCTTGCTCTTGGCCAAGACCAGTGACAAATTCACCTGGCCTGTGCGCAGACGGTGCGCAGACAAACAACAGCTGCATAACCGTGCGAAGACGCATTACAAACAAGGGTAGCAGTGTAGCTCCCAGGGGGGAGGATAGCGCGGGGTAACACGACCTCGTTGACTGCAGGGAGTGCGGATACAAATTGGAGCCAATCTTCCAACAGGGTTTCCCGAATTGGCTCGTCCCAGCCAAGTCCCGCAGTCCAAAGGCGCTCAAGAAAACATTTTAACCAAAACAATACACAAACAAAACAATACACAAACAAAACAATTTTGCCCAAAACAATACAAACAAACAACAAAACAATAGACAAAAGGCAACCCTGGGCTCCCATGTCCAAAATGGCACGGACCACAACAGAGTCCCCCGTGGGCCCCCAGACCTGACCGATGCCGTTGGCAACAAAACCGTGTCGATCTGAGGGGTACCTTAGCGGGGCAAGCGCCAAGTTTCTAACAATGCCTGGGCGGCGACCGATCGCCGCACCCAGGCTCAAGTCTTTCCCGACGAGGATGGAGGACAAATTCCTCGTCCGCGCGGTGTCCCGAGCCACGCGCCATCGCTGGAAGGGCATATCCCACCGGAGGCCTGAATGGCGGGGGGCGTGACTCCAACCGGGGACGTTCCGCCAAAGGAGGGGAGGGAAGGCGGTGCTGGTCTGGCCAGCGCTGCCTAGCAACAACTGCGTAATCGCCTTTACGCGGGGAGACCAAATGGCGGTCGCGCGGCTCCCGCTCAACTTGCGCGGGGGGTGGAGTGCGGCGCTCAAAATTGCGGGCCTCTCCCCGGTTCTGAACCGGCGAGGCAGAAGCCCGGTGACCAACTCCATGGTACCCCCCCGTGCGCGAACCTTCATCAGAGGCTGGTCTGCCAGCGTGGTTCGCGTTAGCGCACAATATGTCCAAATGGGACCCCCCACAAATTCTACAAGGGCGGGGGTTGGGGCAGTCCCGATGGAAGTGAGCCCCCAAACAAGAGAAGCACAGGCGGCGTGCATTGGCAATTCGGCGGCGGGCACTCACGTGCAACTTCAAAAAGGCCGCGCAAGTTGCCATGCCATGCCCCGTGTCCCTACAAAACTCACAACCAGGACGACTCTGGGTGCCAGCAAAACGAGCGGCGGGGCGACCATCAACAGGCCCGCGAGCCCTAATCCGTCCCTGGTCTCGTGGCCGGGAAGACGGCTGGCATGACTCAGTGGCAACGCCAGAGTTGTCCACAAACCGACACTCATCCTCCAAAAATTGGACGAGGTCATCAAATGGGGGGAGATGTGTGACACTATCCCCACCATACTTTTGCTCGAAACGAGCCCTCAAATCGGCAGGAAGCCGTTGCAGCACAACGTGCACCAAAAGGTAAGACCATTGGTCCACCGGCAAGTCCAATTGCTTTAAAGCGTTGGTCGCTGCCACCAACGGGTTCAACAGGTCAGTACGCAATGCTGACAAACTAGTAATGACCGGTAACCCCAAAATCAATGCAATATGAACGTCAGCCAAACAACGTTTATTTTGGTACCGCCGGGTGAGTAACTCCACAGCGGTAGGGTAGGCTGAGTCAGTCAAAGACAGATGCTGCACCAAGGCTCGGGCCTCACCTTCCAGGACAGACAACAAGTAGGCCAACTTTTGGGCGGGTCTGAGGTCCGAGCGTGCATCAACCAAACTTTCAAACAGGTTTTGGAAACTTAACCACTGGTCCAAGCTACCGTTAAAGTGTGGCAGTTCCAAGGTAGGCAGTCTACTCAATAGTCCGGGACCTGAAACAACCGAGGTCTCCGGTTTGACCTGGACAGGTGTCCGGCTCCCCAATATTTCCGGAGCACGTTGACCAATGACATCCCCCAGGTCCAAGATCTGGTCGTAGTCAGCAAGGACCTTGTCACGTGCTGCTTGGTCCAGCACTTCCAAATCCACTTCACAAATGTACTGGTTGTAGCGGGTGAGCAGAGCATCAACGTTGCCGAGTCTCAAGTTCAACTGCTCGAACCGAGCAAGAGTGATCCCCTCAAGATCCTGGCGCTCAGCGGTCGCTGCAGCTGAAGCGAACCACCGCAGCTGTGTGGTCAATCCACTGATTGCCTCTCTCACCGCTTTGTATGCCATTGCACAAACAATACAATTCAATATACCAAACAAAATAATTAAGTAGCAAAGTTCAAACAATAAATAACAAAATAACTACAAGCAAACAATCAAACTACCAAACTGACTAATCAGCAACTCAAGAAATAACAAATTATTGCTTTCAATTCAATGAACAAAAATAAAGTTTTATTTTAATTCAAACCAATATCAACGTTCAAAACTGTCAATATGATATTCAATTCAAATATTCAAATTCTATCCAATTCCAAAAGTTAAGTTCACAAACCACTTTGTTAATGGTACAACAATAATGAACCTTTATTCCAACTCAAAACAATGGTAAAACTCAAAAATGCCAATAATTTTTCAAATATTAATTTTCACAAATAACCATATCAATGGTACAAACTCAATATTTTAATGTCTTCCTGACATTCAATACAACACAGATCAGACACAAAAAGGGGCTACAACAAGGGGCTGCACCACAGCCCAATCCAATCCACTTTATTAGCCCGGCTGACCTTGGCAACATCAGGTTACCCGTCTCAACAAATTTACAAATTATTTCAAATAAACTAGCAATCATAGTTAACAAACATTTACAGCGCATTACTACTTCCCTTATAGAGACTGCCAAGTAATTAGCTCACTGTAAATTACCAATTTGTTGGTTATGTCTTATAACCGCGCTCTGAATACCAAAATGTACGCTGCCAGGCCAAAGCTCACAATATGATTGCGCAGTGGAAGTTTTTGATGGGGGGCTCTGGAGACAAGAGTGGCTAGCGTACTGTCCGCCGTGCGCGGAGCCAAACTACAATCAAATCAAACATACGCTAAAAAGAAAAAGCACGTTTATCTCGCTACGTCACCTTAACGTTGAGCGACTAGCGTTACCGATTGCAGATTATCAACTTGGCTAGGGGTGCAGGGTAGTAAGTTGGTTATAAAGATCAGCCCCTCTAGCCAAGTTACAATCGTTTCGTGTCGAATTCCGTTATCCAATCGGTAACGCCTCGGTGTCAGCAATTGTAGAAAACGATAAGTCGGTAGCCATGTTGACGCGCCTGAGTCGGCCGTTCGTTCTACAATGTCTTTAGAAAAACGACATTATAACAAAGGATGTAGCGTTGAACATTGTAGAAACGATAACAATTCATTCTATCATTTTGAACGATGTGAACTTGGCTACGAATTTTCTATTCGTTTGTTCTAATCACGTGACTTAACGTTGAGATGATCCCATACATTTGATTAGTTTTCGACTAGCGTTAACGATTGCAGATTATTAACTTGGCTAGGGGTGCAGATCGCAGTCGTATCGTGTAAAATGTTTTACTAACGGACAGCCGTATTCATCTTTTAAACTGTAGGTATGTCTCTGACATATAACTTAGATATCATTGAAGTGATCTCTGCTTTTACACATAGGTACAAGATACATCAACTTTGTCAAAAAAGTAAAGTTAGAATTTTTTTACTCAAAAGTGGATTAAAATGTGACCTAAACAACACAAAAAAAAACCATGAAACTTGTCAAACTAAAGCCTTAGTAAAGGCCTAAAAGAGTAAAAAGAATAATTATTAACACTCTTTATTATATAATAATTACTCATAAATATGTAGCACTACTTATCAACTTTTAACAAAATCTGTACTGTCTAACTAAAGTAAATATTTTACTAAAATCACGGCCAGCGTAAGCCCCCAGGGTTTGGAGGCCAGACAATAAATTATCATAAAATTCGGAGGCCTATTAAATTTCCAATGTTACGCAGACAGGCATTAGAGCAAGCCAGATATTATCTTCATCCATAATATACGGCTCTGCCTGCAGCTAAAACCATTATTGTTCAGGATTTTGGCTTCCAACTGAGCTAATTACTCGGCTTCGGAACCGCTACTGATTAAGCCCACATGATTTGTCAAAACATAATGCACGGTATACATTGAATAGTCAGTTCATTAAAGCGATGTTTGCAATTAGTTGGGAGAGGCAATGGATCGAATATCGTTGTTATTGTCGTTCAATATTTGGTTTGGTCCACAATAAGGGTCCCGTATTTTGCTAGGTATTATAAAATTATGTAGGTAGCGTATAAAATGGATTTGCTCTTTCACGAAACGGTGATCTTGGAAAATATGAAAGAATAAGGCTTTTAAAATTAAATGTATTAGCTATGCTCTGTTTTTATTTGTGCTCAGAACAGTATTAACGGTAATATATATTTTCATGTTTTCGCTGCAGATGACGTAATCTTAATCCAAAAGGTTGTATCAAATAAGAACGAGGGTAGACGTCAAGTCTAGAGAAATATAGGTTAGAATTATCTTAGGACAGCCATATCTCGTGTGTAGCTTGTCAAGTTTTCTGAACTTATAGGTAATATAAAAGTCAAATGAGATTTATGCTTGTCATGCAGCGAGCTGAGCACAAGTGGGTAGAGATACCTCCTCGAAATACAATACTTGTAGTGCTTGCTGTTTTGAGTAGAATATCTTTTATCTTTTGCTTCAAGCTACAGTTGTGATAGAATTGTATATACAACTTTTTATATCAAGAATTATTATGGTAACTAATGTAGATTACTATTACCTACTGTTACCTGCATCATCCCACGGCTGGGCAAAAGACTCTTTCCATGACTTCCAGCTCTTGCAGAAAGCCTAGACAGGCTTACCTTTATAAAAATCATGATTTTTGTTAGAAATCCATCTAGAACCTGTCTCATAGGTATGAGAACTGCTTTTAACTAGTGAAAGATTTTAAACTAACAAAACCTTGGAACAAGTAAATCGAAGTTCATGAATGTGAATCGAGTTTGTTCCGCCACTTCTTCTTCCCAGCTAAAGCACTAGGAAGTGTCGAAGGACGGGCGTTTTGGGGGGACTGTCTTATGTAACTTTGACGTTCAAAAAGTGCTGACTCTCAGCCTAGTTTGAATAATTGACTTTTGATTTTGAAGCGGATCCTTAAAATTCTTCGACATAGTTTCTTCTACTAACAGAATGCAAAGTTGGTTAAACCATTTAAAAGATAGTGCCGGATACTTCGCCATTCTCCGATCTTTTGGATTGTCTGTTCGCGCTAAAAAGCAGGACAAAGTTGGCTACAGGTGAGGCGCACGGCTACCTTCGAAGTACAACGTCGATCTCAGAAACTAACGGGGAAGTCGGAACAAAAAACAGCAGAACAGAAACGAACGCAAAGTCTTACATAGCCGTGGTTAATTAAAACTAGACTGCGTTTTATTCAACTTACCTCATTCTGCATGACGAACTTACTCTACCACTCCTACATTCAATAATAAACTCTATACACTCATCAATAAGGTTAGGTTAACAGTATAACTTTGTTGCCTTTGTTGTTGGTGTTAGGCGAATTTAAACTTTATGTTTACGTGCTAAAGGTGTGAAAGTGATGGTACAATAGGTGTGCAAGTTGGCAACTTTATTTGTCGTATAGACGGTCCGTTCCGTTCCGCTGGTATCCGCACGGCACGGAGCGAAAGGTTGAAATTGAAAAACGATACATGCTGAGAAGGTTTTTTCAGTGTGAAGGCTGACGTTATATTTTATTTTATTTATTTATTTTGGCCAACTAACAACTGTTTATACTCATGCAATATAAAAATGTTTTTCTATTAATTAAGGTTAGTATTACAGTTTATTATAGGTTAGCACCGCGTGCCCCATAAAAGTAAGAACTATGGTACAAATATACACTTTACAATTGTGAGCAAAAAAAATTAAGGGAGCAAGAAAAAAATCCAAATATTTGTGGGATTTTCAACAGGCTGTAACTTGTAGAAAATGGTCATACAGCAAATAAAAAAAAAGTAAATTGTAGCTCTAATTGTCTAGTTTTTGGATCTGAGTATGAAATTATTTTTTTGAAATTTATTTTCGAGTAATCTTAAGAAAACCAACGAAAAAAATCTCGTTTTTCTCTCAATTCTGTATTACTAATTTGGTAAGTTTGAAAGAAAAAAAAACGAAAATCTTTGAAAAAAAAATGAATATTTATTTCATTATTTTTATTCAATTGGCTAATTGGATTTTTTCTTGCTCCCTTAATTGTTGTGTGAAGTGTATTTAGTATTCGCTAAACTTCCGCTGAAATATTCTTCATATCTTTTGTATAAATCAGGCACTGAAATAAGTAGTAAGGTGGCTACTTCCCTAGTCCTGTGATTAAATTTGTTGATTAAAGTTGTTAAGTTTCAGATGGACTGCGTCTCGTCTATTTAGAGTATTTTGCCGCTGCGGTGCTGAGTTTTAAAAGTTTCTACCTTATAATACCAAGTTTTCTATTATAAAAACTTGTGGAATGTAGTTCTTAGTAGTGCTGAACATGGACAATGCCGATGAGACAAGAGCTTCCTGTAAAATTTAAATGAAATAGCACGAAAATGCCAACTCTTAATTAATTACTAAAGAGCCACATCTCCTGTTCCGGCAATTTAACTGGTACCATGTTTTAATGATAGTACTGTCCATATCTAGAATTTCAGTTTAATTCTGCGCCACAAATCGGAACTAACTATAGCTGAGATGGTTCCATCCGCAAGAACTTGAGCTTCCTAGTAAGGTACACCATAAAATCAAGAAATCTGTTTACTCGTATTAAATACTAACTTCTGCCCACGACTTCATCCGCGACTGGTACCACAACATCTTCAACTTCCCCTAATCACAATACTATTAACATACCTTTAGTGATATACTTACAATCTGTAACGGTAACTTTCGCCCTGAACCCCGCGTAGTGCCTTGAATGGTCTGCCCTGAACCGCAGCCGCAGCACGTTCCCCCTTGACTGGTACCGCAGCAGCTTCAACTTGCCGCTCCAATCACCGCACAGGCGCCGAGCGCGGGTCGCGTGCGCATCCCGCATCCAGCCCGCGCTGATGGCGTCCGACTCTGGGAGTTGGGTCTCTGTTTCTTCCCAAATCTGGTAAACAGAATAGTTAAAAGGGTTTTTAATAAAGCTTACGAAATGCTGGCTCACCTAATTTAAAAGTGTCTTATAGTAATATCAGATACCTAGTGTTTTCCTGTGGTGGTTTTTAGGGTTCCGTTGCCAAATGGCAAAAAACGGAACCCTTATAGAATCGTCATGTCTGTCTGTCCGTCCGTATGTTACAGCCACTTTTCTCCGAAACTATAAGAGCTATGCTGTTGAAACTTGGTAAGTAGATGTATTCTGTGAACCGCATTAAGATTTTCACACAAAAATAGAACTTAAACTGAAACTGAAAATATTTTTTTTCATCAAACCTATACGTTTGGGGTATCTATGGATAGCTCTTCAAAAATGATATTGAGGTTTCTATTATAATTTTTTTCCAAACTGAATAGTTTGCGCGAGAGACACTTCCAAAGTGGTAAAATGTGTGTCCCCCCCCATAACTTCTAAAATAAGAGAATGATAAAACTAAAAAAAATATATGATGTATATTACCGTGTAAACTTCTACCGAAAATTGGTTTGAACGAGATCTAGTAAGTAGTTTTTTTTTAATACGTCATAAATCGTCAACCGCATTTTACCTTTCATTCAATCAACTCAAATATAAAAAAAACCATTTAATTTCATAAACATAAACCTTATGCATAAACCATGAATACGGTTTGTACGGAACCCTCGGTGCGCGAGTCCGACTCGCACTTGGCTGGTTTTTTTTAAAGTAAACGGTCAGATAAAAATAAATAAATAAGAAGGTCTATGGTGATTACCAACACTTGCTTACCAAAACAGTAGGTACCTAGATTTCTACACATTTATTTTAAGAGCCCTTGAATTTTTAATTTAACTTAACCTCGAACAGTTTTGTCTATTTGAAACTCTCAAGACTATCAGCATACGTTAACGGAAGTTTAGGAGAAGGCAATGGGTTAAGGGTGAATTCTACAACAGAAATTAATCGAGTTCAGCACATCCAAATCGAATTGAAGAGCTGTCTAGAGTCAAAATTTTGTGTGGTTTAAAGAGAGCGGTTTCGAAGTGATCGCATTCAGTTTCTTTGGTGAAATTCGGTATCTACTTGTTTTATCACTTTTGACAATAATTTCCAGTAAGTTGAAACTTCTCTAACAACGCCACAATGATCTTCCGGCGCGTGGCCTAAACCGGAGCTAACACCGCCGTTTTGTTTTTTGAATACGATTTCTGACACAAATTCAGAAATATTTACCAGCAACGCCCCACTGTCAATGTCATTCACGCTTAAAAAGATCTGTGTTGGACTTTAGGTTGAAATTATTTAGTAAAATAACTTTGCCGTTGTACGACGTGCAAGTGACATCCAACCTTAGGTGGTAAATAAAATAAACAAATTAACATTTATTTCGGAATGTCTTTCATATGTGTTAATAACAATGTAAACTCGAAGTGTCAGTAAAATGTAATCTATGGTGTAATCAATGTGTGAGGCCGATCCTGGGGAATGTCTACTTGACTGCGCGCAGTCGTATCCACCGTCCCAAGATCGGAGAGTCCTATCAGCCAACGCTCTAAAATTGGTGTTAGAACTGGCGCGAACACGGCGTTGCAGAGATGGGCATCTTTTGCGCATAATGGCCGAAAAACTGTCAACATGCGCGTCGGAAAACAAGCCGGATGCGCTACAAAAACACGGCAGCCTCATCAACACCCAGAACGTGTTCTTACACTGTGTGCGCAGCCCACAAGCAGCACGTGTAAAGGGATTGGCAGTAGGCTTTGAAAAGTGAAACAATAACGAAGTCGAGTATACAAGGAACTACTAACTTCAGGATCCAAGCTAAACGTCTCATGATGGTCGCGCAGCTGCCACTCCTGCGCACCGCTGCTGTTGTCCACACCCACCTCCGTGATCTCCAGGTAATCGTAGCTGCAACTGCAAATAAAGCTCAACTTTAACGTCATGATCATTTAAATCAAATAAATGTATTCATACTAAGAATCAGCACTTTTTGGATGTCATAATTACATATGATAATCCCCAAAACGATGCCCTTGAGCCCTTACTAATAATTAACGACCAGAGGAATTATTACCAACAAGAAGTGAATTGTTTATTCTGTATTTTTACCTGACTATGGCGAAACAAATAGGAGGGTTATGTTTTTGAGCGGTAATGTAGGTATGTGTGTGAGTATGTAAGTTCATCTTCTTGTTCACTCATAAGAGGCTTCCAACAAGTTTCTGTAACCAATTATGTCAATATAGAAATACTATAAGTTCTAAACTATTTATCATACTTTGACAAATATATGTATATTGTAGCGTTGTAAGCAATCAAGACGTCCGGTTAAAGGCTATGTGACATCGCATTAAATTGAGATGACGTCCTCTAGAGGACACAAAGTCACAGTCTACCCACATCAACAAAACAAGCACTCATGTCAGCCACCCTAACAAAACAACACATTCAAAATTTCTAACAGTAGTGAGCAATCAAAAGCTTTAGGGCGATGTGGCATGGCGATCACGTCTTTCAGAAGAGAATATTTTCTACTTTCATACTTTTTAGAGCGTAATATTTCAGTAGTCGGGTTTAGTTTTTGAACTGTCCCTTTATTCAGACTAAGCCCGTTTGCACCACAAACCACAAATGCATTTAGCACTAAACATATTTAAACCATGATTCTGTCTCTGTTGTCTACAAACGATTGACAGAAATCGAACGATGCTTTAAATACGATGGGCCTTAAGGTGCAATTCCAAGATGGACCACAAGCCGCAAACTGCAGCTGCAGGTTCAAGCGACACTACTGGTTTCTATGTATCTCTATGAAAATGATTCCAAGTGCGGCAACACTGTAGCCTGCGGCCGCGCCGTACAACGATCGCAGTCTGCAGCGCCAGTGGTGTCGCGAACCGCAGAGAGTTCACATGTGTCACGCACAAAAATGTCAACTTTTTCGGAAGATGATGAAGAGAAATTTATTAACTATGTTGCCGGTCATCCAGTCATTTACGACACCTCCAATCCAAATTATCGCAATAATTTGCTCAAAGATAATGTGTCGAAAGGAATAGGACAAGATTTAGTAAACTATCGGTAGTGTTGTCCGACATTCTGTCGCGCACAAAGGTATTGGAGTGACTGAGGCATCGTTCTATGCATTGTGCAGCCGCGGCATGGAAATAAAAGCAACCGCGACTGCAGGCAGCACTGCGGTCAACCGCAGCCGGTAGCCGCATTTCCCCTGCGGTTGCAGTCTGCAGCCCATCTCGGAATTGTACCTTTAGCGTTAATGTCTTGTTTTTTTAAAGTACCATTTAATTAAAAACGTGTTTCCTCGCATGGAATTTGGCTCCATTTCCTGCTCCTGTAGTGCGTGATCCCCCTTACCTAAAAACAACCGCACGGGTCGATCGTTCAGGTTAAGCTACGCTTAATGTGGTTGGTCCGTAGATGGGTGACCATCTTTACATACCAAGACTCCTCCGTACTCCCGAACGCACGTTAAGCCGTTGATCTCGGCTGTCTGTCGTAGATCTTTAACAGTCGTTACGGGTCGTCAGAAGTTTGAAAGTCTGACAACCAGTCTTACCAAGGGTTGCGTATCACCCCGTGACTGGGTTGTGGAGGGCAGATCGGCAGTAGCAACAATAATAATACTAGTATTCAGTTGCATCTGGCTAAAATGGCAGGCTTGGCAGATGACGATTTAATTCAAGTATTTGATTCAATCTAATTATCTTTCATCATCATTGTTCCAGCTGAAAGACATCGACTGCTGGATATAGACCTCCCTAGATTTGGTGGGCTCTTGCCATAATCGCCACGCTTTACAGGTGGGTTGGCGATCGCGATAGGTGATAAAATTTATAGCGAACGTTGCTTCTCACTCTCTAGTTAGTCTCTTAGTCACCTTTTACCACCACCCCCGGGGAGAAATTGGATGGTGCTATTTGATATCTTTATGTCTGGTACCACACGGTGTTATCTTTATCTACTAAAAACTTATAATTAACGTGTAGTCCTCACACTGGAGGTATCTCTCGACTTCGAGGTAAATCGAATTTAGTATCAGCTTAAAGAACTTACCGTACTTTAAGAAACTAAGAATTCAAGTTAAATAGCAATGAAATCGCATGATCTCTGAAAGCTTTTAAAGTAAACATTTTCAAAGACTTTCTATTTGAAGAGCATTGCACCGAGTAGGTACTTAATTGATTAAATTAACTTCTTTCAATAGATGACACTTTAACATTTGAAATGAGTAGAAGATATCCAATTAAAAGATTGGCATTATTTCTGCTCAGAACTTGGATTAAGATCGCTGCTTTCAGAAATCAAATATCTCTTGGCAAAGTTACTTGCTTAGAAAATATCTTTTTTTTAGGTTACTTCTCATCTAATCGTTGGAGCCGTTACCGAGATATACAAGAATTGCTCGTTTAAACCTATAAGATTTTATTCGAAAATATCCAGCGGTTTCTTACTAAACTTAATCTATATCCGACGACCCTGGTTACTTACCTCTTTTGGTGACTGTACTCGTACTGAACGTTTTCCTCCGGAGACCGACCATAACTTTTTTAGTAATTGAAAAAGTAAGGGATAAAGAAAATATTTTTATTTCGGACATGTCTTATGTAAAACAAAGAATAAGTTAGTGAGTCGCTTTTTTAAGTAACAACAGACGTATGAGTCGATCGATCAGGTTAAGTTACGCCTGCCGCGGTTGGCCCACGGATGGGTGACTATTTCAAAAAGCATGTTAAGCCGTGGCAGGAAGCCCGGGATCTTAACAAGCCTCAGGGTCATGAATTTTTTCAAAAGAGTTACCGTAACAGGACATGCAACTGAAGGAACACGGGTGGGTTTTAGTTGGTAAACGTCTGACACACCCTCTCAATCCAGCCAGAGCGGGGGAAGTTTGATATCCCAAAAAAAAGGGCACACCCGGGTGCCAACTTTAAGAGGTAGCAAATTCTAGCGTGGCAGACAAGTGCCCCACGCAGCGCACCGCAATTCAAATTCTTAATATTTATTTCAGAAATAAATCCCTATAATGTTAGTAATAAAAACTTACCCTAATGTTAGTATTAAATAAAAGAAAATAAAAATAAACGAATGAACCATTGAACTGATCGCTCAATGGTTCATTAGTTCATTTCCTAAATGGGTATGAACTCTCAGCCACCTTCGCAAGAGGGGAGAGTCCCACCGGTCTGAGAACACATTCAGGATGCCATTGGAGGATGACTGTGATGAGCCATATTGTCATCAATGAGATGCGCAGCACTTATTATCTTTCTCTGCGGGTGATACATTAAAAATCACTACGTGATTAGCGTAGGTCGTCACAAGGTGTGAGCGGGTTGCATTGGTGCTCAATTTAATTCTACCGGTACTTTCTGTTTTTAAGCACCACTTTTATTTTGTTATGTTATAAAGGATAGCTTTCTATCTTTCGCAGTAGAATGGATATACCGCAGTGAACCAGTAAAATGATTAAGGAAAAAAATATTTTATTTTAATTATATTACATCGCATATTGGGGGCACCGACGTGCCGTGGCGGAAGTTCCGCCTTTTCCGACATCTGTAATGCAAAGCCGCTAGGATTTCCTTGAAAATTTCACCACAGCGCTGTCGTCCCTTTTGGATTGGCATATTATCTATCGATATTTATTAAATGTATATTATTGCCGGCAATTTCTGTAGCTCGGTCTGCTCGCTCTTGTGGCGTAGTCCAGTCAAATAAGACTTTGAAGGTTACAAAAATTCCCATAGAGCTAAAAATTGGTATGAATGTTTAGAATACTATTATAAACGAATTGTGAGAAGTTCCCATCAATCCCCCTTGTGCAATTTTTTTTATTGCTGGTGAAAGTTTGCAAAAATAGGTTTTTCGCGTTTTCCAGCTAAAAGGTGAGTTTTACAGCAAAAAGCGTTCAGACAAAAATTCTAGATCATCCGATTTTCTACAAAAAATGTATCTGCATTTTTTTCATAAGTATTGCCATTTCCGTGATATAGCGGTTGAAAGAATTGAAAAAAATATTTTTTTCGTAATACGCACGTTAATGGACTTTTATATACATTTTTGAACCGTTATACGAGTAAACATATTTATTTTATTTTATTTTATTATATTTTTAACGTGGAATCGGCGTTTGCTGATTTATCAAAGAAGTTAGTATCGTTAACAACGAAAGTTACAGCTCAGTCGTCAACAATTGAAGATCAAACTAAGAAACTTGAGAAACAACAATCTTTAATTCAAAAATGTTCAACGATAATTTTTGAACAAAAGAAGGTAATTGAAGAACTATGCGCAAAAGTTGACACCTTTATTCTAACAACACAAACCGCAAAGAGCGAGACAGAGAACTCCACAAGTGTGCGTCCGAAAGAGATGAACATAGTGCCAGAGACAGCAGTGTCGACGGTGGACAATTTATCGGAACGCGCGCGCCGAGCGGAGGAGCGAGCCAAACATAAGGATGCGTCTACGCTACATGAGCGGCAGCGAGTTGATAATAAGGAGTCGGAAGTTGTAACAAAAGTTGAAGAATGGAAAGTGGTTGCAAACAAGAAGAAAATCTAAGACTGATCTTAAGGTAGTCGGTAAAGGCGGGAATTCACAAATTTCAGCAATTCAAGCGATTGAGAAAAAGAAGTTTTTGCACGTGTGGTCTCTTCATATTGATACGTCGGAAGACGCAATAATAGAACATGTTACTAAAGTTTGTGGCTCTAAAGATATTAAGGTGGAGAAAGTTATTCCAAAAACCAAAAGGGACTACTCGTCATTCATGGTGGGTGTGCCCGAGTCTAAGTATGATACACTGAACAACGCTGACAGTTGGCCTTTAAATACCCAATTCAGTGAATGGGTGTGGTTTCGGAACTACCGTAAACCCCCTGAAAAGTCTGAAAACCACAAATAATTGCATCCAATTATTTTATCAAAATGTGCGGGGCTTAAGAACTAAGACGAAAACATTTTGCAATAATTTATTGGCCTCAACGTATGATATTGTGGCTATAACAGAAACGGGACTTAACACATCTATACACGATGGTGAACTAATTCCGGCAGAATTTAATGTACTACGTTGTGATCGAGCGGACGGGCGTAAGCAGGGAGGAGTATTGTTAGCAGCTACATCGCGGTTTCAACTAACGCGACTTCCAGTCGCTAATCTAGACGCGGCCTTATTCGAGCTAGTGTGTGCAACGATACGCCTGCGTAATAATAGTTTGCTTCTGTGTTGTGTTGTTTACATCCCACCAAAATGTAATAATGAGGAATATATGCATTTGTTTCATATATTGGAGGACATATGTGTAAAATATGAGAAGGTGCTAGTGATAGGTGACTTTAATTTGCCTTCAGCGACGTTGGAGATCACCAGTTATTTTGAATATGTCAACGCCTTTTGCGGATTTCGGCCAATATTAATAATCGTACGTTGGATTTAGTATTGACAAAATTGTTACCGGATAACTTAAAGGTAGATTTGGCCGACGAACCATTAGTTGATATAGACGTGCAGCACCCACCGCTAATCGTTAGCGTGAGCACCAGCGATCAGCGAAGGCGAGCGCCGCTGCTGACGCCACCACATGACAGCCCTTTAAGTACTGGTAGTGATTATCCAAGTTGGAATTCTAAAAAAGCAAATTTTTCTTATTTGTATCATAACTTTCAATTAATAGAGTGGGAATCGTTGTTTGAGGTTCAAAGCTCAAGTTCGGCATTGGCCTGTTTTTATAATCTTGTAAATGACACTATTGATCTGAGTGTACCAAGGAAAAAAAGTTTACTAGGTAACAGTAATAAGTCTAGAATTTACCCAGAATGGTACACGTCAGATTTAATATGTGATATCAAGCGAAAATGGAGACACCATAAATTATTTAAAGTAACGTCATCCCCGAGTGATTACGAAGTGTTTTCTCGCTACCGGTCAATAGTGAAACGTAAAATTGCTTCAGCGTATCAAGCTTACCAAAATAAGCTACAACTTAATTTTAAGGTTGATCCCAAATCATTCTGGAGCTTTGTTCGAGCAAAGCAATCCAGACGTAATAAACCTCAAATAACAAAGGATGGCATAGTGTTGCGAGGGGAGGAGGCTGCTGAGTGTTTTGCTTCCTATTTCCACTCGGTGTACAGTGACACGCGGCCGACGTTAGACCCAACCGCGGCGGAGCGCGCGGCCGGTAGAGCGAGCTCGGCGCGCGTGGACATCAACCGTGTGAGTGAGAAAGAGTTGAGCGCGGCACTTCAGCGGCTAAAGCCCAAGCAGTCAGTGGGTCCGGATGGAATACCACCTTTTATTGTCAGGGACTGTAGCTCAGTCTTTCTGAAACCACTGCTACACATTTACAATCTGTGCTTGCAAGAAGGGCACTATCCAGATCAGTGGAAAATGACGCGAGTTATCCCGGTACCAAAGGGAAGTTCAGGGTCAGACGTCAGTGGTTATCGACCGGTGGCCGTACTGTCGGTGTTCGCTAAGGTTTTTGAATCAGTGCTGCATAAAGCCATACCATACCATTACACGCAAGTGAGCCCCCTACTGCATGATGCTCAACATGGTTTTCGAGTCGGTCGAGGTACGGGAAGTAACTTGCTGTCGTTTGTGTCGTATTTGACACCAGTAGTAGACGCGGGAGGGCAGGTTGACGTCGCGTACTTCGACTTTCGGAAGGCTTTTGATATGGTGGATAATGACGTTCTACTAACAAAGTTTGCGGCGTTAGGTTTTACACCGCATTTACTAAAGTTCTTTGCGAGTTACCTGAGTGAGCGCCGGCAGTACGTTGAGTACGCCGGGCACAAATCTGAACCATTTTATACGTTTTCCGGGGTGAGTCAAGGCACTAATTTGGGTCCACTGGAATTCATTATTGTGGTTAATGATCTCCCTGAGGTTGTGAGCAGTGCGAGGTGTTTGCTATTTGCAGATGATCTTAAAGTATTTATCTCGGTAGCGAACACCTCGGACTGCGAGCGACTCCAGCAGGACCTCGCTAAGGTGGTACAGTGGAGCCAGGAAAACAAACTGGCCTTCAATATAACCAAATGTTGCGTGATGACGTACAGTCGCGCGCGCGTCCCGCTACATAATCACTATGAGATGGACGGCACAGTGATGCCGCTGGTCACGCATATGCGTGATCTTGGTGTTCATATGGTAGCCGAGTTGACGTTTCGCAACCATATTATAGATTTGTGTAGCAAAGCTTTTAAAAATTTAGGTTTTATTTTAAGACAATGCACGGATTTCAAAAGTGTAGGGGTAGTAAAACTTCTTTATAATGCATTAGTTCGTAGTCATCTCGAGACAAGTGCCGTTATATGGAATCCCATCAAAAACATAAATGTGAAATGAGAGCCAAGTTCAATATGTGCCTTGGTTGTTGACTTCAACGACAAAAGAAGTGAGATCTAAATGGGTGCCAAGTGCAATGGTCAGTCCTGAAATTTATTTGTAACTACATAAAATATCATTTCTTCTTATGACTTAGGATAATATATTGTAGCCTAAGGTCTGACTTGGCTAGTTTTCATGCTGTTGGCTTGCTAGTTTCTACCAGCAAGCCCAATTTTCGAAATAATAAAATAAGAACCGACAAGTAACAGGTAGAACAGGTACAAGACTATAATATAATTCGTAGGGGAAGCCGGGGCATTACGGGCCCCCGGGGTAAGACGGGCATGCACTCTTCCTCACAGGATAATAAACCGAGACGCTCGGAACTAGTCGGATCACGTTCCAGTCAACATCGCGCTAGCGAGAAAAGTGGTTGTGTGCGTCTAGATGCGCATCGTACGTCGACAGAACGAAATTACGTAAGTTGATGCATTTGATATATTTTTTGGGTTTTAAGTCTGTGTTATAGCTAATTCGTGTTTGTGTTAAATGCCCAGTTATTAAGTAAATTGCTACGTTCAATTATTTGTCTAAATAACTAGAAAGAGTTGTGAACGAACCACCACATATTCGTTTGATTTGGATATAATTTGTTTTGTTTGACTTTGGGGGCATTTTGGGCGGGGCAAAATAGGCAGGGTGCCCGTTTTGCCTCGGGTAATTCTATTAAGTTGATCATTTTTCTGCAGATACAATTATGGTTCGCCACTACCAAAGGAAGACAGAACGTGCCAAATGAAGCTTGGAGGATATGGAAGCAGCCGTAAAGGATGTGGCTTGTGGCAGATTAACCTGTAAAAGGGCCACTCTTGAGTCACTAGGAAACGCGGAATAACGGCATTAATAACCAGTTCGCCTTATAAGAAGCATATAGAAGAAGTCCAGACACGGAAACCAGTGGCTAATGAGATGAAAGGAAGGAAGAAAAAGACAAAGAAAAATGAAATAATTAAAGAAAACGAATCGAAGGAAGAAGATGTAGAATGTTTCACTGTGGATATTTGTACTCATAATCTACTAAGGGTTGGGTCACTTGCTGGCATGTCAGAGATGGGCCCACTGTTCTTGCGCCGGTGAAGAGGATAATGATGACGATTCCCTTCACATTTATACTTTTTGTGCTCGGTTTTAAACGTACATGCCTATTATGCCCCGCATATGACCATTTTACCCCAGACGCGGGGCAAAACAGGCAGTTTATTTAATTTTTTTAATGTTCTATTAGCACCAAAGGCTGGTAGCCTAAGATTTTTTTAAAAGATTAATGATAATAAGGAATAATGACCCTAATAAATGGCTGTTGATTTTTTTCATTATCTTGTTTTTCTCAGATGTTATTCATGATTTCCCTTAAGGGGCCCACATTGCCCCGGTTTCCCCTATATGAAAACTAGCCAAGTCAGACCTTAGGCTACAATATATTATCCTAAGTTATAAGAAGAAATGATATTTTATGTAGTTACAAATAAATTTCAGGACTGACCATTGCACTTGGCACCCATTTAGATCTCACTTCTTTTGTCGTTGAAGTCAACAAACAAGGCATATATTGAACTTGGCTCTCATTTCACATTTATGTTTTTGATGGGATATCATTGCTTTTTGTACATAAATTATTAGTAGGTACTTATTTATAGCAAATTTATAACAAAATTAATACCAAATGGTTTTTGTAATAAGTGTTCCTAATAGAATCAATTAAGTGAAAAATTATAATAAAATGATAAAAATTTACCAGTTTCTGATTTATTCCTTGGTATTCACCTAATTACCTATATATATGCTAAATTTGAACTTTCTAGATCATCTGGAACTGGGTTAGAGTTTTGATCTATAGGTCTGTCAGTGATAAAAATGACGATTTTTGGACAAATAACCGTTTGAGATGTGTTTATGAAATTTGGAGCACATATGTATCTTGCAAGTTTAACTATATGAGTCAAATTTGACACGTTTATATGAAACAGTTTTTGAGTTATGAGATGGTCAAAAGTGGCTCCAAATGGTTCGTGTAATATTACACACGGTGCTGCTCGCCAGTTCTGTTACTTGAACTTGGCTTGACACGCTCCCGCGTGTCTAGATCCGCATGAAGAAAAATATAGTCTCATGGTTGAGAAAATTCAAAATAAATTCACAAGGTATTTATATTTAAAGCTCTATGGGGTTTACCCATTCTACCCGTTGATGTATCCGAGTCTGTTTGTGTTGGGCATGGTCGGGTACACTAGGCTAGCGGTTATGAGAGACATCGCATTAGTAAAATACGTGGCGAGGGTGCTGCACGGGCTGGTGCACCACCCAGATGTGCTGGAGGCGCTGCGGCTGCGCGTCCCGGACGGGTATGTGGGGGCGCGCCGCCGCCCCGCTTTATTAGATGTGCCATGGGCTAGGACGAACCTATTGAAGTTTGCCCCTTTGTCAAGGGCCGCACGTCTCATAAATAATATGCCGTCAGAAGATGTGTTTGAGAGCCTGCCGAAATTTGTATCGGGAGCACAAAGGTGCATTGAAGAAGGCATACAAATTTGAAAAAATACTTAATTTTTTTATTTTTCTGTTAATTGTTAAATGTTATGTATAAGTAGGTATATTTTAAAATATATGTATAGACAGTTTAATTAGTGCGTATAACATCGTATTGGAATACTAACTGTAAGATGTTGTACTAATTGTTGAGAATAAATAAATAAATAATTATACGAAATAAAAAATGAATAAATTACAGATACTGCTAAGGAACATTGGAGAGATTTAATACATTGAATATAATTCTCATATTTTCTTGACTTTGTCAAGCAATAAGTTTCTAAATTTTCCAACGGATAAAGCGAATAGATCCAAGTTAGAGAAAAACTTATTAAAATTGCTTGTGAGGCGACGTAGAGGTGCCCGCAAGCCTGCATTCGTACGACTAGGTGTGACGGCGAAAACAGGTCGTGCGAAAATAAGACATAATAAAATTATACCTCGTTGCTTGGTCTAGTGGTCGCAAGCGCTACGTTCTTAGGTTCGGTTGCCAGTTCGGGCAAAATGGTATTGCGGTTTTCCGTCAGTAATTTCTCAACAGTTGCTCGTACTTTATATTTGTGGCCGCTTGATGTCAATAGGCTCGCTCCCTATTTCATGGGACTTAAACATGTCTGGCAAAACGTGGGTGTACTGTTTACTGTTTACCTCTGCGGCACCATCCGGGGATTATAGGCATGATGTTACATTCTTTCATAATTTTAGGTACCTATTTTATTGTTGTAGTGTGAAATCCGCCCACAGTCCAAAAACAACATGGCTCCGCTGTCACATAGACAAATGTCAGACATAAGTTTCCTCTCGGAAAGCCATAAATGTTAAATTTTGCCCATAACTCATGTATTATGGGAGGCTAATGGCGGCAGTTACAGACGGCCGCCCGATAATGGGCTCTCTCGTACTTTTAGTTACGTGAATGTTGTTCCCATGAAAATTTCAATTAGTATGCTTTTACGAGGAATTAGAGGCCCACTGTTGTGAGGAGTTACTTTTAGTCATAACAAGTTAATGGCGCGCGGATTTATGTAATGGCTTTCGCTATTGTTGTGTGAAAGTTAGGGCGCGCTAAGTGTTAGGCAAATAGCTTTATAGATCGGTTGCCGACTGAAGATACTATAATACCTATACCACGATTGGCACTCATCTAATATAATATTTTAATTTTGTCATCGACTCGAAGAGAAGTTACTTACTTTTAGTTAAGAGTGTGTCTACTTGCTTTGTTGTCTCAAACGCAATTCTTTAAAAACTTCGACCTCGTCGTCTTTTTTGTCAAAATAATTTTTGAACTAATGCAAAAAAGATAAAAGGATTAGTATGCAGGGTCAGCAGATATAGTTGTAGTTTAGACAGAAACCGATTGATTTTTACTATGAAATTTAATTTGATAAACGTTTTGTTTTCTATCAATTATAGTAATTTTGATTTAAACATATCCGTCGGTTTCTTAGTATACTTCAACTACATATCGCACACCTAGATCTAAAGTAAGACAACTCAAAAATTGTGTTCGTAGTCATTGGTATTCATAATGAGAACTCATAAGTCACAATTTGCGTTGTTGTGCGTTTTTGAGTTGTCGTACTAAAGTAAGTAGTCGGTCGTCCGATATATCGCACACCTAGATCTTTAGATCTAGGTGTGCGATATATCGGACGACCCTGGTTACTTATCTCCTTTGTTGACTGTACATAGAATAAAGTAGGTAATGTCAGGAGACTTTATAAAACATTTCAGATTAATGCATTCACAATAAACAAGCTGTTGTGTATCATAAATTATTACCCACTAACTGGGACATAATGGTGCCGATTCCCTTATTCACAAACTAAACTAAATTTAAGTTCAGTGCATCTTTTTCTTTCTATTTCATTAAGGAAAGGACAGAAGATAAATTTTAGTTTAGTCCTGTCAAATTAATCAGCGCTTGACGTAAATTGACGTAATTTTAGTAGGCAAGTTTTTAATCACGTCTAAACTTGTATGGAATAGTGACAGGCGCTGATTAATTTGACAGGACTAAAGTAAAATTGTTCTTTTGTCCTCTTCTTAATGAAATACAAAGAAAAAGATGCACTGAACTTAAATTTAGTTTAGTTTGTGAACAAGGGAATTGGTACCAATATCTATTAAAGTTCGTAGCAATATTTGATTTGTGGTTTGCCACAACTAAATATGATAGCGGTTGTTATGACAATATGATGTTACACATAAAATAAAAAAAAAACATGCTTACATATATAAACTCAAGTCTTGTTCCATGGGGGTAGGCAGAAACTATAGAACGCCACGTGCTATGATCCTAGCATACTCTTTTTGCCTCGTTCATACATGCACGCTGGTTGTGAGCACTACGCACCTAACCTTTTTTAACAACAACACCAATGGTAACCTAAAACGCTGGGAGAGGACGTCCTATGAGGACATATTTCATCCTAGGGCCCCTCTGACCGCTTCCACTGTGTAGATAAAAGGTACAAGACAGATGTGCCTGGTAAATTTCCCTTTTACCAGCGCTGGGGCTCTATCTCGTATAGGGCCTCAGCATTATGCTGAGCGATGCCCGTTTTGCGTGGATGTGATGCATGTTTTCTCTTCAGCTTTTTATTTTATTTTCGTAGTGTGTTTGATCTTTATTTGTGTCATGTTTACCGCAAATACTCGTAAGCGTATTTTCTTTCTTTATTTTGTAAGCCGTCCTTCATTCACATTGTGAACATGATCAGACTTTCTAAATATAATCTTTTCAATCTATGTTACAACATCTTTTTTAAAATTGAATCGTTACCTTATCACATCATTCGTCAGCCTATCATTCATAGTCATTAATAAAACAAATTGAAACCAGACTATAATTTCTATTATGTTAGAAACAGAATACAAAAGTAGAGTATAAATAAAATAACTTCCATAATTTTATTGTGCTTTACAATGGTTCGCAATTTAATTTTGTAGGTCCATTTATAAATAAAAAAACGTCAAGCTCCATGTTTTAAAGTGTCATTCATGTTGAGTAGAGCGGACAATGCGATTCTTTGTCACTTCATTTTAAGGATCTTTGTTTGTCTTTACAAAGTAAATTTAGGACTTCTAGGAGTGTACAAGTGTCGAGTGAAAAGGTTACGCGTTTCATCTACGTTCACATTATGATTTAAGATCAGGGTAGCAGTCAAACGCGAGCCCGTTAAATATTTAGAAAAGCAAAAGTTCTAGTAAAGCATTCTATCAGCAGCATCTTCAATTTAATGGCGCTGACGAAGACTAGAATTCCTCAAAACCTTAGGAAATAAAAACAAAAGAAGCCCAAACCCATAACTGTTCAGTTTATCTACCCGTCAAGGAACCCGATCGACAAATAAAGCCGACAAAACCCGAAATGAGGCGAAGTCGGCGTAAAATAAACAGTTTGGCTCATCCAGTATATCATGGCGTCCATTGGAAGGGAAGTGCTGACTCATCGACATATTGCGAGCGTGGTCGTAGCGACTCTAAGCTCGGTGTCACAGCGATAGGGTTGACGACATGTGCGGGGTGCAGCGTTGTGAGAACATAATTCTTTTATTTCTTCATTTGTGATTCTTATGTCTATTCTTCTCTATAATCCTAAAATTATAGTTATTAGCGCTTACCATAACATCAGATGTATCAATAAATTGGCAATTAGGATAGTTCTTCAGAATCAGTTTTATGTTTTTATTTAATAGGTTAGTATTTAAGTAGCGATTATTTAGAACATTTAGGATTAACACTTTGTTATTTTTTACTTTGTGAAGTGAAGGACATAACTCTGATAAAAATAAGTAGGGATTTTTATCGTTACTTCCAATACCTAATACGATAATGTTCATCACTTTTTAGTCCTTCTGATAATTTGTCAAAGTTACGTACTATTGCCATCGACATGCTACGGAGATGATGAAATCTGGTTCAATAGTTCATCAAAACACAACATAACATTTCAATTGAGCAACATCATTTTTAACACGTTTTTTTATTTGTTTGCTTGTATCGAGTCCAAAGGGACTCCCCCTTTGGACTCGATATTGACCCACTTCAAACGGGCAGATTTCATTTAAACGTAGACTTATCGAGGACCGATAACATTAAAAAAAAAACACACACAGATTTGTGACATTATCCTTGCCAGGGTTACCAGGATAGCAAAAAACTGTCTTCCAAAACTACGCTGACATACGACACAAAAATCGAAAACTACGCTGACATACGTCGAAAAATTCGAAACTCCCTTAAAAATTGAAAACAAATAATGTTTAAAAAAACTAAAAACACGCTTTTTAAACTATTATTTTTTGAGTTCAATTAATATTGTAACCACAGCCTGCCTTCTACATCGTGACTATATTCCGTAAACTACAATGTCTTCTTACTTGCTAATAACTACCTGCGAAGGTGATTTCCCCTAAGACTGTTTTCAATTGTTTTGTTTTTGTTTACCTATGTATTCACAACTGCATTTTATTTTTTTTCTTTGATTGATACTACTATAATATTGTAAATATGAAAGTTTGAATGTTTTGATGTTTGATACTCTATAACGCAAAAGCAGCCGAACGAATTTGGCTGTAATTTGATTCACTGATAGTTTTTTGATTTCAGTGGCAAAAGCAGGTAAGAACATAATAAGGTGACTTTTTTCAGCAGAGCTTTACAGACTGATGTAGCGAATACTAATGACCAACAGACCACTACTCACTAAAATTCAGGTAGAATCATACCTTTAAAACTCAAAAAAACCAACAAAACTATATACCCACGGGTTGGATTGGGGCCAATTTTTGACAGAACAACCGTTTCGTGGGATTGGCTGCGTGACGATTTTATGAAGCTTACGGGCCACAAAACTAGTATATTGAGCTCCTATTTTAAAATATAACCAGCTTATGTAAACGTGGCTTCGTACACAGTATACCAGCATACCAAGAGATAATATCTTAGCATTCTGCAAACATCACAGGATCGTGCCAGTGCATGCAGATGTTATGATAAAATGGAGATACACATCAAGAACGCTTTTACGAAGGGACATCTTGGCGAGGATCTGACTTTATCTCACGTGTGTGTGAGAACCTCTTGAAAGTTGGATATGTGCATGGAAACTCCACTTAGTATCTTGGTAGATGGTACAACGTTTTAATGTAATTTGCCCACAGTCAAAGGACTACTCCTAAAGAACGTACTATGAAGAGTACTTATGTTAAGTACTCTACTTTCTATTCTGCTCTACTTGAAGGTATGCACAGTTGTTTAAAGCAGAAGATCTTTTGAATTTATTAAGTCTTTTTTAGATCATCACTTTTACTTGAAATTTTCCATTATTGTATCTTGGGCGGCAAGTCATTTGCAATATCTCTGGTATTGCACATATAGGCAGCGTTTACCACTTATCATAAGCTGGTTACCAGGCTTGATTTTTTAATAGACAGGGGTTAGGTAGAGTTTCACTTAAATCCACCCACAAAGCAAAATACGAATCATCGTCATCGTTTCAGCCGAATGACGTAATGACGTCCACTGCTAGACATAGTCCTCCCCCAATTTGGCAGTATTTGCCATAATCGCCACGCTTGGCAGGCGAATTCGCAATCGCAGTAGGTATGGTGGTAAAATGCATAGGGAACGCAGCCATTTTTTAGTAAACCCCTTAATCGCATCTTACGACACCAAAAAATGGGATGGTGCTATTCTTTATGTCCGGCACTACACGGAACTAAAAAAATGCCTTGAAGTATTCTTGAAGCATAAGCCTAAGGAAGAATATTTAAGCTAGATAACCGTTTTCCTAGCTATATAATATTATGTAGCTAGTTTAAATATTCTTTGCCCTTTAATTCCTAGTTCACATGAACAAAATTTTTGTGTTAAAATAATGCTGCGTATTTCTCGAGTTGTAAATTGAAGTATTTTATCTTGTTATGTTCAAATGTACGTGTTCACAGAAATGCAGTAGCAAGCACTGCTCTCGACAGAACGTGGAAGTATTTCAAGTTATTATGCTTTAAAATTCTTGTAAAATATATTACACAGATCTGCATTTTATGGCACAGGTCTGTGTAGGTGAATATAACTTTATTGCTTACACCTGTCATTCCATTTTCTTTCGTAAAACAAACCTTCATGAAATAGTTAATTACGATACGTGTGACTTAAGTAGTCTAATAATGCACGGTTTGAATATATACGCATGGAAAGACTACTTAAGCCAAACGTATCGTATATTATTTTATAGCACAAGTGACCTAAACTCGCATTTAAGTCACGCTTTTCTGTGACCGACTTAAGTTGGCCATTTTTACACAGGAAAATGTGACTTAAGTGTGGGTTTAGGTCACACGTGTTTTACTGATATTTTATGATGCATGGTAACAGTATAACCATATTCAATTAAAGTAGTACTTAAGTAGTCTAATAATGCACGGTTTGAATATATACGCATGGAAAGACTACTTAAGCCAAACGTATCGTATATTATTTTATAGCACAATTGACCTAAACTCGCATTTAAGTCACGCTTTTCTGTGACTGACTTAAGTTGGCCATTTTTACACAGGAAAGTGTGACTTAAGTGTGGGTTTAGGTCACACGTGTTTTACTGATATTTTATGATGCATGGTAACTGTATAACCATATTCAATTAAAGTAGATACTGTATAAATATAATATACTAGCAAAGAAAAAACATTAAAATAAATAGTATTTGAGCCATATTTCGCAAAAAAATAAAATAACTGGCTAATACTACGAAATTGTAACATTAAATATCTTTGTAACGTGTTCAGTCCGTATTACTTATACGTATTTGTTCATTTAGTTCGAAAGAACGATTTGAATTAATCCGATTTTCCTAGAAATCAACCGAATATCAAACATAGGCTAGCCTAGGCTTAATCTAGTCGTATAGAAAAGCCTAAAGCTATATCTATTTACCTGTCATGTTGCATTTTCTATTATCATTTCAGCCGCCCAACGTACAGACGCCAGCACATCGAGCTACTACAATCTGTCAAATTTCTTTAATAGTTTTTCAACTTTATCGCTAAAGTATAAGGTTCAAGATTGATTGGGAAAGTTTGACAGTATCGGGTAGCTTGATGTGCTGGCGTCTGTACATTGTTGACTGTCACCGCATTAATGAACAGTAGACATGACAGGTTGATACCTCGCTTTTCAGTGTTATTTGAGAATCACTCTATGGTTTATGTGGATCATAGTGCTTTGTTTATTTGCGTGATTAGGTATTGTAATGGTTACATATATTCAATCAGCATCTTGATATATTACAGTAGTAGGCATTCTCGTTTTTATCATGGAACATGCAAATAATCATAAATTAAGATGGATGAGCAAAGGCAGCCCCCCCACACACACATAATGTGACCAAGATTATGTCTGGACTTTAAAAGAGACTGTGATCTCTGAGTTTGTTTCGACCTTTCTTCTCAGAGTAGTCAGATAGGAAACGCCGACCTCAAGTAGCTCAAAATCTCACCGTGAGAACTTAGGTGAAGTGACTTAAAAGTGAGCTGTCACGTCATCCGATGCTAGGGATTGACACTAATGACAGCTCACTCTAAGTTCACTTCACACTAGATGTGATTTTACAGAATAGCACTACTGTAGTTAGTGTAAATGTTTGTTGGATGAATTAAATGACAGTTGAAAAATGTGACATGATGAAATTGACAAATGAAAATAAATGACTATTTCATAAAACAGCGAAACACGTAAGAAAAGGGTATAGCAGGTTAACTATTGAAAATGTGTCCCCAGAGCCAAATGTAATGAATATGATATTGTTAAGTACACTGCTCATTTGCATTAACACAAAAACTACATAAATAGTAATGCAAATGAGCAGCGTAATTAACAATATCATATTCATTACATTTGGCTCTGGGGGCACATTTTCAATACTTAACCTGCTATACCCTTTAAATTATTTAGCCTCGGGCTTTCCCTTCAAGGTAAGCTGGTGATCGCAAACAAAGTAGAATTCCATGCTTAGCACCCCGGGGCGGGCAAAATATTACTAGATTTTCTCTATGATATTTTTCAGAAGCAGCTTACAGTCTGGATTTTGGCCCGGTTAATGGCAATAGCTTTGACCCCATAACCCGGGACTTAAACATAGGTGTTGAAATGTGGGTATAACAAAAATACTAAGCCAACCAACCAGCACCTCTGTGCATCCCTTCGGCGAATACAAGCATGATATTATGTAACAAAGTGGAGTGGATGTCTGTTTCCATTACAAAATCAATTTGAGATCAACATGGTCTTATGTACAGAAAATATCAACAAAAAAAAGGTAACCCAAACATTTTCAGCATGAAATTATCCGTTTAAATTATTCACAAAGATATCAAAACCCATCTGTGTTCATCGAAACCCATGTAGCAACTAGTTTTCATTGCGTTCGTTTGTTTAACAAAGTAAAATTTAATTATCAGGGGCTTAATTTTAATCTGCCAACTAATCCGAGCACGCCTCGTTATTAATTAACAAAACTTTATGTTTATATTGTTCGTAAAGAATATTCTCTGTTTAATGTCGATTTAAAGGTCGAATGGCGGCACACACCTGCATTTGTGATGAGTTATTTGATACGGTTGGAATGACTGAACAGCTATTTGTTCATTATGTGTTGTAATTATGTAGAATAAAATACAATTTTTTCTGCTGAAAATAGGATACCCAAGTCCTAACTGACTACCCATCATCTGCTTAGCGTTTTTCCATTTTAGAGTCGGCTTCTAGTCTAACTGGATGCAATATCAACTTTTTAAAAGGAATACCAGTATTTTATGAGTGTACTACGTGAGCTCGACAAATGGATGTGCGAATAACATTTGTGTCGCACAAGCGTACATTCGAACTATTGTGAGTCGCAGTACAGTTTTGTCGCACAAGTGTTATTTGCACAGTCATTTGTCGAGCTCACGTAGTACACCCGTATTTTATATGGAACGACTGCTTATCTGACCTCCACGATCCAGTTACTTACATTACCAAGGCGTATAGTATTGGGCACGCCACTATTGCGGCGGTAAGTCCCCTCTTTGAGGAGTGGATAGAGAGGCGCCACGGCGTCCTCACCTTCCGCCTGACGCAGGTTCTCACCGGGCATGGGTGCTTCGGTGGGTTCCTGTTCAGGATAAAGCGGGAGGATACGTCCGGGTGTTTCCATTGCGAGGATCGTCTGGAGGACACGGTGGAGCATACGGTGGAGGTGTGCCCTGCCTGGGCGGAGCACCGCCGTGTCCTCGTGGAGGCGATCGGCGGCAGCGACCTCTCGCGTCCGGCCCTGGTGCGAGCCATGGTACGGAGCGAGAGGGTATGGGAAGCCGTCACCTCCTTCTGCGAAGCAGTAATGCTCGCGAAGGAGGAGGCGGGGCGCGTGAGGGAGTGGCAGTCTCTGCGCCCTCACGCCCCTAGCCGCCGCAGGAGGAGACGCCCCGGGCGTCGGGAGTCGATTGCGGACTCCCGGCCACCGTAGGCGCGAGCTTGCGGGTGGCGAGCAATGGGTAGCTCACCGCCCGGTAAGGACCAGGCTCGGGTCGACGGCGCGCAGTGTTCCACGCGCGCCTCAAAGAGATGTCAGCAGCAGTGTAGGGGTCTACTAGGACCGATGCCTGCCGGGGTCGCGTGATTGTTCGAAAGAGATACCGTGACCCTGGCACATGGGCAACTGATGGAACACGGGTGGGTTTTAGTCAGTAAAAGTCTGACACGCCCTCCCGCTCCGCCCAGAGCGGGAGAAGTCATTTGATGATTTCCCATCCTGAAAAAAAAAAAAAAAAAAAGGCGTATAGTATTATCCAGTGACTGCGTACCAGTCTTACTGGTTGTCAGACTCCACGATGGTGGTCCAGTGTCGGTAGATAGACAAAATGTTTGGTTTAAAGACAAGACGTTTTTTTTTTGTTTAAAGACATGCCGGTTACCTCACGATGTTTTCAGAGCAGTGCAGTGGTGATTATATAACTTTTATAAAGTAAAGTGCCTTTCTGGGTTTGAACCTATGATTTTACAACTCGTAACTCGCAGCCATTACCTCTGGGTCACTAGTGGTCTCAGGCCGCATAAAGTATTAAAACTGCCAGACCAACAATAATAATGAAAGAGAAAAAATTATGATCTCGTAAGCTGTAATTACCCTCTGCCATAATTATTCGTGTTAGATGAGGAAAAAAATCATTGTATGGTTACATTATGCGATCTCTTTCAGTAATAGTACTGGCACAAAGTAAAGATTTTTCTGGTGTTCGAATGCGGTGCGTTCGAGTAGACATTACGTTTAATAGGGTTCCTATCCAAAACATAATTGTAATGAATAAAACCAATTAATTAGGTCATTTACAACATTTAAATTGTCAATAAGTTATTTGCCATTCAATACGTTGACTAAATCCATATAAACCAGACCCGTTCGACCGGTGGTTGGAGAATCCTCACAGAGGCTCGAGTTTGTCCGAGTTGGCTCGAGTTGGCTCGATAAACAGAGAGCGCTCGACGCCGCCGCCGCACCTGTGTTTGGCGGCTCGATTTAGAATATTGACTCGGTTTCACTTTGCGGGGAATTGGGCACTACACTTTGTATAGGATGGTGCGGGTACAGATGTAGGTAAAACGTGTACGATATTTATTCTCTTCGGGTTTTTTCTGAGAGACTAAGTGAAATAATCATTATTTCAGTTGTCAGGAACATCCGTTTACCCAGCTCTAGAAAATGTTTTAGAACTGTATACACATTGGCAGGGCATTATGGTCTTTTGTTTTGATACTCTTATATATAATCAATTTCTTCTAACTTAACAATTTGCCGTACCTACTGCTGGAGGTTTGATGCGTTCGTTCTTCTTTCAGCTAAAGCACTAGGAAGTGGTGAAGGGCGGGTTTTTTTGGGAGAGGGTCTTATGTTCGACGGTTATGTATGTGGTTGACGGCAGAAAAGAGCTGAATCTCGGCCTAATTTGAATAAATGACTTTCCGATTTCGACTTTTTGTTATATCGTTGTCGTTATGATGTTAAGAATTTCTGTAGTGGCCTATCATGAAATAGACAAGCCCAAAAAAGTAGAGAATGATTGTATTCTTGAAAATCTGACAGGACTGCCTTAGCATAAGCCTTGTGTCAAGTCGAAGCAAGCACCAAGCTACTAAGTCGAGTTTAATAGCGTTACAAAAATCCGGATGATAAATATCACCAAGCAAGAAATTGAGTTAACAAAAAATTTGCATGTCATTGCCTTCCTTCACGGATTACGAAGATTTCATTAAAAACGAAAACAACCCGTTTTATTCTCGTGTCAGCTCCAAACTCCGAAAAGTCACCCCCACAAAGGGTTTAAAGCCCTGCCATCATAATTCAGCACAATATTCACGACGTGTACTTTATTTTGCGTCGTAAAACGGACATTTATTGCAAAATGTTTTTATACGCGCGGCCTGCGTCGCTGAATGACGTCTGAATCTAAAAACGGTGACGAATATATTTGAGAACGTGATGCAAAAACGTAATAAAGTTCTGTGTGAAATGAAATGATAAATAAATATGGAGTACTAAAGTCCTATTCGTTAAAGGGATTAAAACAAACGCAAGATTTACATAAAATGTTTATATTTGCCCCAGCGATACCGTAATTGATTCATATTCAATTATTCTGCGGCTGACTCTGTTAGTACAATTGGAGTAGAATGAATCGGATTGGTTTCTATTCTAAAATACACAGTTCGTTTTGAATAAAAATCTTTTTAGAAGAATTTGATGTTAGACATACATTTGATAAAATGCGCTGTATAAGATGCCTTAAAAATACTCTGGTTATTGGAGAGATTATAGTATTTTTGGTGCATGCAACCTCCGCGATTCCGCTGAAAGTTAATGACAAGAAATATGAAACAAATATTGATTAGGAGAATAGGATAAGAAACTGTAGGTGTCAGAATTGGCTGACAAGCCACGGAAGAAAAATGTATAAATGGTTAGTCTTCTACTAACCATTTATACATTTTTCTACCGTTCCAGGAATAATTATTTAAGTTACACGGGAATTGTTGTTTGATTTTTATTACACGTCCTACAATATCCATCTGCCCTTTTTTGGGGTTAACCATAGTAAAATAAAAGATATCTAAAGCCGGTCATGCCATAAAACAAAAGCATCAGTCACCTTTTCTATTACCGACTATTTGGCACATATAACAAAGTTCCATCACGACAGTTACAAACTCAGGACTATTAGGCACTGAAGATTGACATGCTGATATTACTATCCCTTACCATTCAAAATATGAGTACCCAGCAGCAACAGTTTACTGGATTTGTGTGAGAACCCTTTAATATGAAGACGTCTTCGTTTTACCTCCGCGGCGTTACTAGGCGTAGAGTAAATACCCAAGTGGGGTGACTCGCCTTGAACGTGACAGAGTATTGAATACTGTCGAGTCATGTGTGCCAATAACATAATGGAGTTAAGATTTTTAAAACGTTCTTGAGATAGGACTGTTATTAAAACGGTTGAGTCGAATTTAGTAAAAACCGGCCAAGTGCGAGTCGGACTCGCGCACCGAGGGTTCCGTACAAACCTGTAGGTATTCTTGGTTTAAAAATATTTTTTTTTTTTAATTTTTATATTTCAGTTGATTGAATGTAAGGTAAATTGCGGTTTACGATTTATGACGTTTTAAAAAAAAAACTGCTCAATCGATCTCGTTCAAACCAATTTTCGGTGGTAGTTTACATGGTAATGTACATCATACATTTTTTTAGTTTTATCATTCTCTTATTTTAGAAGTTACAGGGGGGGGGGGACACACATTTTACCACTTTGGAAGTGTCTCTCGCGCAAACTATTCAGTTTAGAAAAAAATGACATTAGAAACCTCATTACCATTTTTGAAGACCTATTCATAGATACCCCACACGTATGGGTTTGATGAAAAAAAACATTTTTGAGTTTCAGTTCTATGTATGGGGAACCCCAAAATTTATTGTTTTTTTTCTATTTTAGTGTGAAAATCTTAATGCGGTTTACAGAATACATCTACTTACCAAGTTTCAACAGCATAGCTCTTATAGTTTCGGAAAAAAGTGGCTGTGACATACGGACGGACGGACAGACAGACAGACAGACAGACAGACAGACAGACATGACGAATCTATAAGGGTTCCGTTTTTTGCCATTTGGCAACGGAACCCTAAAAAGTCAGCTAGAAAAAGAATACATTGTGAAGCGGGGCGAGGACGGCCAGTATAATAGGCTTGAGTGACGCATTGTATCACGGTTTTTGCTCCCATAATGTGATAAAAATACGTGACTCGAGCCTATCAGACTTGGTCATGCCCGTCCCGCAGAGCGCTAAAAGTGAATATTACTTAGGTACACCTGACAGCGCGCAGCGCGGTGAACAACATTCCTGTGATCACCCGCCGCGATAAGCCAAATGTCAACTTCTGTGTTAGAAATTATAGAGAATGTGACATAAATTCTCTCAACGAGCGCTACTTAATCCGTGTTTATTTGAATCAATTCATTCTTATCCAAACATTCCTTTACTCCAATCGGTTGAGATAAACAAAGCTGTCTTCATAAGAAAGTTTTACGATGTAGCGTCGGGTACACGAGGCGGCAAAGAATGCCATCGGATAGATTTATCAAGCGCTCGTTGTAATACGTCCACTTGGTCCCGTCTTGTTATCGACTGATCGGGGGATGTATTCGAGTAAGTTCGTAAGCTGGTCGATAAGCTGTTGGTATGGTCAAAAGAAATGTTTTGTCATCTCATGGTAGATTTAATCTACGTATGAAAGAAGCCGCGGTAAAAAAACGGTCGAATATAACGTAGAAGCAAAAAAACAATTTGCACCAACCAATAATAAATTAGGATAAAGGCTGGAGAATGTTGATGACGACTATCGTAGGTGTAAACCATAGAGTAAGGAATCACTGCGCCTGCGCCCAGTGTCTAGTGACGGTAGAACCTACTAATAAAATAGAAGACGCCCAACTTTAGGGTACTTTCCGAATTATGCCATCATCTCTCACACCAATAATATGCGTTCCGATTTAGATATCGAGATTATGACAGCTGAATAGAGCTGCCAACAACTGGGAACGCTAGTGAATGAGCTCACAGTGTTCGCAGAAAAAAAAAATTGCACAACTGTCATGTTTGACAGTACTCACGGTGATATTATTTCAATCGATTAAAAAACAAGATGGCACATGGCATGACGTCATCTATAACGATTAACGAGACATCGGCGGAAGGGGTATAAATGTACCCTTAGTTGAAAACACACGGACTGCTTCCAAAGACGTCAGTTTGTGTAACACTGTGAGTAAACGGTGACAGGCTTAGTTTTAGCATGTGAAATATTAACTGACCTACCTCTAGCAGCGGCTGTCTAAGCGCCTCCGTAGCTCTGTAGGCTAAACTATAGGTAGTTCAAGAAGATTAGTTTCCTATTTAACGTTTTGCAAATGGGTGGTCCAGTGCAGAAGACGTAATCCCAATCCTTATTATAAGTATGCCAAAAATAACTATTTCGGTGTGTTTTTCATCGGTTGTAGATCGTCATTAGCTCCACAAAAAGTAGGACAGTTTAGAACACTACTTACTATGGTTATAACGTTCGTACGTTTGAACTCCACTTCCATAGATATAATACATATACCTTTAATACAAGACCAAAGGAGCCTACTCTGAATAATTAACAAACAGATTACTTACTCGCTAAGTCAATACGGTTCTCGAATACGGATATGAGGCGGTGCGGGTGTGATTTACGACGGTGCCGTATCTCGAGCGAGGTCGTTCGACATGTTCACTCGACATATGGACCGGGTGGGTACACTTACAACTTCGAGGAATAGATTGCCGTTTGATGATAAAGCTTTGTTTTTCTTTCATTGTCTTTAGCACATTTATTTAGTGTGATGGAGACTATTCTCGTGTCTCAATAGAATCTTAGATCCCTAGTATGTTTTTCTCAACTTTTATGTGTATCAATTTCTTGTAATGCTGGTTTTATTATAACCCAATAACATGGCAAGACATGCTAGTTATAATATGAATCTATTAATGAGTTGTGTAAGTATATGTGTGTCGTTGAAGATATATGTAGCTCAATACAACATACGATATTATTTCATTTATTAAACCACCTTGATATCTGTTAAACAAAATGTGGTAACTCTTACGGTACTTGTGGTAAAGATTAGCTATTACGAAATAAAAAACCATTTCATAATATCTAAGAGTGAAGTCACTAATGCTGCATTTTTTTCTGACAGCGAATAAGTGGACAGATAAACAAATACTTCGAAAACTAAAACTATATAATCTCTACTACTAAAGGAAAATTCATTAAAATTAAAAATTAAATCAGCATAAAAAACGCTTTTAAGTTTTCATCAAATCGGATCTCCATAATCGATACCGCGCCGTCCACTCACTATTCATAATCCAGTCGTATCCGAATACGGATGCGGTCCGGATGTGATTTATTATTCGCTCGTATCTCAGCCTCTGATATGTCGACGGTACCACTGTCTGTAGGACACGAGATAAAGAATCGATGATTGGCTTTTATTTTTCTTTTGTTGGCAGACATTTGTCTATTTCCTTTAGATATTCTTATGAGGAGTCATGTTCTATTTATGTAGGTCAAAATATTATGATTTTGGATATTTTTATATAACCGAATAGGTACACAACACGTGAAAAATATTTGTGAAATGCAAACATTTTAGATTATCATTAGGATAGCCGATATTTTGAGTAAATTAATCAAAATTGAACTAACAAATACTGTTTCAAAAACTAGCTAAGAAAATACACTTAGATGATATGTTATTTCTTTTAAAATAAATTAGCAATAAACAGTGCGTTCCCAATAGGGTTGTATCATGTTCTTAATTGCTAGATCGTATCTCGTTCGAGATCCGCCCGATTGTCGACAGTCGCCGTCTGCATGTTAACTCACGAATAGATGGATTTATCGATTACGGAGCTAGGATTCGGTTGATCGAATCTATCCAATTGGGAGCTAATAGTTGTTTTTGTCGTAGGTACCGTTTCTCTATATAATTATATGGTAATTTCCTCGAGATTAATAATCCATAAAAATACGACAGCGTTGACAGAATTTAGCAAACAATATGATGTAAATTACAAAGGGGCGTTGTTGGTAAATGCGTGTGAAATTGTCACAGAAATTGTATTAATAAAACAAGATGGTGGTATTATATTCCATATTGGCTATGTTCTATAATAACATACTATGATTGGATAATACACGTTGACATTTACAAAAAAACTAAAAGAAAAAAAAAGACAGGAAAAGAAAGACATTTTACTAACTGCATTAATAAAACGCTCATTACAAAAAAAGACGCAAAATATACACATACTCAATAGACAAAAGCCTTGTATTGAACCAGTTAAAGTTTGTCAAAAATAAATCTAAAGCGCTAACTACAATTCCGAAAAAAGACACTTTTTATTTGAAACATCATGTCAACTCAATATCTTGAGCTTTCAAAGTTCAATACAAATATCAGACAACAGGCATGATGTGATTAACTGGTCGGCGGTATCAGATCGAACATGCGGATATTCGGACAATCGACATCACCGCGCTCACCACTAGTTAGTGAACGTATCGATAGCTGGCTTTTGTTTGTGGTCTATACTCATTCCTAGTACCGAATGCTACTTTTCGTCTTGATAAATGTAGATACATACGTCTGTGTACAGGGGTTGATTTTCATGGTTATAAAATGAAAACCAGTTTTTTTTTATTCGATAATGTTTTGCTAAAGATTTGGTATCTTAGGAAAGGGGTTCCGTTGTCAAAAAAATCTGTGATTTTTACCGGTAGATATTTGATATTGACACTAAGGACGAATTTCACCAATGAGACTGAACACGATCAGTATATCTGAACTGTACAGTCTCATTGGTGAAATTTGTCCTGAGGAGTCAAGAAACACTCTATATTGGGACAGCCGTTATTGTGTGACATTTCACTGCTTTTTTGGGAAACCAATGCTTAACATTGAAAGTAGGTACTGTGTTACCTATAAAATACATAAATAAGATTTGGATATACAAAGTTATTTCTAAGCCTATCTTACTTACAATTCATTTTGATTATTGTATTTTTATTGGTTACTGGCTTCTGCCCGCAACTTCGTCTGCGTAAATGTCGGTTATCGCGGATGCAGACAAATTCACAGAATAAAAAGTAGCCTATGTCCTTTCTCAGGCTCTAAACTATCTGTGTACCAAATTTCATTTAAATCGGTTCAGTTGTTTTAGCAGGAAAGCGAGACAGGCAGACAGAGTTACTTTTGCATTTATAATAAAGTGACAATCATAAGTGTGGATTTTTTAAATCATTGTTCCTCTCAACCAAAGCAGCTACCATCTTATCTCTTCACCGCTCTTGGTTGACTAATACAGAATGCCTAAGGAATTATGTCCGCTTTTGTACCTTATTAGTGTGTGAAAAGTTTAATAGTTAAGTATATACCTAACTGTATCAAAAATAACCCAGTCCAGCATGGTAGCATAATCAGACTATCATATTCCTTCTGCTGAGACACAGGCTCGTCTCGGTGTGAGTGACCGAGCCGTAATCTATCATGCGGGCCCAGTGCGGGTTGAAAGCGGTCACATGTCTTCGAATCTTTGGTTCCCTGAATGCGGTTCCCTCAAGATGTTTTCCTTCACCGTTTTGAGAGCAGTGGTGATGAAATAATTACCACAAAGTAAACCGCCTATCTAGGTTCGAACCTGCGACCTACAAATCGTGAGTCGCGGTCGTTACCGAAGAACACAGAACAACATAGAAACACACAGTACAGAAGAACAGTGTGATACAGTGTGTTACAGTGTAACACAGTTACAGAAGAAGGGTTCCCAACCTGTCCTGGCTGCGGTCCGTAGCTCCTTGCCCAGAACGGGCCAAGTTGATGAAGAGGGTTTCACGAAAGTGGAAAGGAAGAAGAAGAAGCCCTGTTCACGAAACCAGTGTGGTACCGCTCTGAGTGGACCCAACATGCTGCTGCGCCATGCTGTGCCTACGACGCAGCTGTACATTTCACGTCTGCACTACTCCACGACAATTGAGGAAGTCGTGCAGTATTTGAAAGTGAAGACCAACTGGACTCTGAGGGTCGAATGGTTGGAATCGCGCCACAATATCAACTTTAAGTCGTTCGTGGTACGAGTTCCAACCGATCATCTACAGACCTACTTGAGGGAGGAGTTTTGGCCGAAAGGTGTCATATATCGGCGTTTCCGAGGACGGTTACGCGACACCACGCAGCGGAACACGACGCCGTCATCATTAGGTGTTTAGTAATCGTTTTAGTTTAGTTTTGTTTGTAGAATATTTATTAGTTTATAGTTATTTTTATATTATTTTATGTATTGTTTTATGGGCCTTAGTAGCCTGAAATAAAGGATTTTATTGTATTGTATTGTTACCACTGGGCCACCACTGCTTTCCAGCATAGTAATAACCTAAATAACATTGTTGCGTATTTCACTAAAGTAAAATAAAATTTCCCAACGCCGCACCTGTTTCTCTTAGTTTGAAAACACACAAAAGACAGTTGTTGCATTATTTCAGCTAACCTACATGTGCACATACATAAGTAGGTTAATCTTACTATGCGCAGCTCTACCTCCGGTTCGTTTCATTTGTAATATTTATGCTACTGCAGAAGAGTACTTGAAAACTTCTATTCTTACGGAATTGAATACACCACTGACCTAAAATTCGCAAATTTTCGCAGTGGCCATCTTTGATTTTAATGTTGACCTTACTTATTGGCTTCAGCACACTTGAAAACAATCTAACTATCTCTCTTTGTGTTTCTTTCTTTTATATAAAATAAAAAGTTGAATGGATAGGGGGCATATCGCTATTTCCGTTTTGTGACGATTTCTATAACTTTACTCCTACCGCAAGCTGCGTTAAAGAGCTTCGTTCCAAAAATAACTTTCAAACCTGTTTAGAAAATTGATTACAGTAATTTAATCGAATAAAAATTATATGTCTGTACTAACATAGTTTGTAAGATATTTTTTTGTAACTAACAATTATGGACTTTGTCTGAATTAATTAATAAATAATAATAATAAAAAAAAAACATAACTGTGAAACATAAATAAAGTTTGCGTTTGCTCATCATCATCAGCCTAAAATGTTCCCACTACTGGGACACAGGCCTCCTCTCGGTGAGAGGGAGTGGGCCATAATCCACCACGCGGGCCCAGTGCGGGTTGGTAGACGTCACATGTCTTCGAATGTTTGGTTCTAAGACATGCCGGTTTCTTCACGATGTTTTCCTTCACCGTTTTGAGAGCAGTGGCGATGAAATAATTTACACAAAGTAATGCGCCTGCTTGGGTGCGAACTCACGACCTACTACTTGTAAGTCACGGCCGTTACCACTGGGCCACCACTGCTCACTACGTTTGCTCATAAAGTTCCAATTATTTGAAAACTGCGGAATTATATCATTCAAAATTAAGCTTCAGACAAAATGCATCGCTGGAATATATCCGCTTTTATTAATATTTCATACAAACATTAATTCGTTGAGAACAATACATTGAACAGAAATGTTTTGCGTAACGGATTAAATTAACTGTACTAATATGCTGAAGCTTTTAAATGTAACGTTTTTTACATCTGAATTTACTCAAGCTTTATTGTGCGTTTGCAAATTCTCAGAATATTATTTGCATTTTTATTTCGTGTCCACTTCTTTTTATTCTTGTTCACACATGTTATTTAATTTAAAATACGTGTACATTTACGTATGAGCATCAGTTCAAAAATAATCCTCTTGTATTTTTCTTGGAAAATACTATAGTTGCCGTGTGCTTGAAAATTACAGGCCATTTCGTTTGGTTTGATAGTGTTTTGACTCTCTTCGTGATCATGATTAGATATGAATACGTCCAGCGTTTGTGTAAGACATGTTAATATCTTTAAATGTATACATGTCATATTCTTTTTCGGCTGTATGTGCATAATCCGTGTAACAGTTATAATGGTATTGGTTCCAATTATGTATTTACAGAATTTATACCCGGAAGATTTGTGTATTTTGTATAATAATTAACATTCAAGTCGGTCCTATCGTTCGATCGGTCGGTTCGGTCTAGCCGTGAGATCTTCTTTATTAACCGACTTAAAAAAGGAGGAGGTTATCGATTCAGATGATTTTTTTATTTTTTTTTATGTATGTTCGGCTATAACTCCGTCATATATAAACGGATTTGCAACATTCTTTTTTTGTTCAAAAGGGGTTTATTCCGAAATGGTTCCATATAAGTTTCATATAGATCTGATGATGACTTCCGGAGACAGACACCGGAACTCTTTAAAAAATGACAGCAAATCAACCGCGATTTCTGATATATCACATAAATATGCATTGTTTGTTTGGAATTAGTGCGGGGTAGATACTATAACAAAAAATTTAAAAATAAAAACGTTTTTACAAAAAAAAAAAAAAAACAACCGACTTCCTTAAAAACACTACAAAGTGAAAAATAAATTTAACACCGACTTCCGAAATTAAAGTTATTTTTCACTTTGTAGTGTTTTTAAGGAAGTCGTTTTTTTTTTGTAATAAAGTTTTCTGATTAGTATTTAACAACATTACACTTAATATCGTGATGACTTGATAACAATACCACAGAGTATTCTTGATAACACCGACCGCGCGTGTCTAGTGCTTTTATCAAAGGTGATTTATTTCATGACAATTTTTGTGGTATTTATTTTGTTTTAAGAATTCAGTTTTCTACATAAAATAACATCACGCCTTGATTCCCCTACTAGGGGTTAGGCAGAGGTGTACCTATAGTGCACCCACATTTCGCCTGTTATGTTTAAGTCCCATGTAATAGGGGGCGAGCCTATTGCCATACACCGGGCACTACTCCAGACTCCGGGCTGCTACAGAGAAATTCCAGATGGAAAAACTCAGTTTTCTAGTTTTAGTTAAATTGGTAATTTCATTATTTAAACAGACTGATTGACAACAACAGTATTTAATCTGATACCTTAATCGCCATTCTGTGTATTAAAAATATCTATATTAAAGAATCTCGATGTCAAGTCGTAAAAACGAAACATTATCGAAAGATTGATTAATTTTCAATCACTGTATTTTACCAATAACTTCAACACGAGCATAAAAAATTGTGGTACAGACTAATCCGTCCCAATTGTTCACCAACAATGTATAAACAATTTAGTCAGGCAGGTTTAGGTACAGGCCATTGTATCGTTTCGATAAACCTGGGTAAACCACAGGCGATATTCGACGGGTCGACCGCTAGTTAAAACTTCAGCCATTGGGCACCGATTCACGTCGGGGCTCTAATTTTATCGAGACTCCGATGACACTTGATTAAGTACCTTGTTTGGCTTTTAGACGAACAATGTAGACTTGTATAGTTGTGGATATTATCACTAACTTGTGTTGTGGTTTTTCTGCAACCTTGATGAAAATAGCTCGTTTATCTGAGAAAAAATAGCTATTGACCGATAAGTTCGTGAGTGAAAATTATTGTCTGATAAATGATTTCATTTCTGTAGGTAGGTTTGTACAAATACTTTTAAACATCAATCATATTTTCAAAACTAGATGAGGTTGGCGTTTCCTATCTGACTACTCTGAGAAGAAAGGCCGAAAAGAAAACTAATAGGTCTCTATTAAGGTCCAGACATAGTCTTGATCACATCATGTGAAGACCATGTAGATTGGAGTCTGAAATGGTCTGAAGTTACCTATTTGCTATTGATATTCATGTCGCACTTGCTGTGACATCTACCAACCTGCATTGGGCTCGCGTGGTATATTACAGCCCACCCCCTTTTGAAGAAACTATGCATGAGTATATTAGCAGGAACATTATAGGTTGAATATGTATCTACCAAAAGATGTAGGTAACTATCAAAACTATAAAATCCTCAATTCTTTCGTATATTGTGAATGTAGAACGCTGTAGGCCTTGTAGATTTGTACATAATTTTTTATTTTATTGAGTACCTGGTACTTGTGGACAGGCCTGCACTGCACTACACTGTCCTCCCATACCTATTAACAATGTCGTTTCAAAACATTGTAAAAGCCAGTTAATTAAAAAAAAACCGGCCAAGTGCGAGTCGGACTCGCGCACCGAGGGTTCCGTAAAAACCTGTAGATATTCACGGTTTATGCATAAGGTTTATGTTCATGAAATTGAATGGTTTTTTTTAATTTATATATTTGAGTTGATTGAATGAAAGGTAAATTGCGGTTTACGATTTATGACGTATTAAAAAAAAAAAACTACTTACTAGTTCTCGTTCAAACCAATTTTCAGTGGAAGTTTACATGGTAATGTACATCATATATTTTTTAGTTTTATCATTCTCTTATTTTAGAAGTTACGGGGGAGGGGACACCTTTTACCACTTTGGAAGTGTCTCTCGCGCAAACTATTCAGTTTAGAAAAACATGATATTAGAAACCTCAATACCACATTGAAGACCTATCCTATACCCCACACGTGTGGGCTTGATGAAAAAAAAAATTGTTTCAGTTCTGTGTATGGGGAATCCCAAAATTTATAGTGTTTTTCTATTTTTGTGTAAAAATCTTAATGCGGTTCACAGAATACATCTACTTACCAAGTTTCAACAGCATAGCTCTTATAGTTTCGGAGAAAAGTGGTTGTGACATACGGACGGACAGACAGACATGACGAATCCATAAAGGTTCCGTTTCTTGCCATTTGGCAACGGAACCCTAAAAAGAGTCACCATGGAGTTTCTTGCCGGCTCTTCTCCATAGGAATCAACAAATTGGAACCGTGCACAGCTTCTGACGTTTTATAAGTGGCCATGTAGGTTTATGTGAAATCAATTTTGATTTAAATCATATTTTATTTCATATAGTCCGATAGATAATTTATTTATCAAATTGCTGCAATGTATTAATTTGATTATCAATTGCTTGTAGAACCAGAATCACAAAAAGCATTATTTAATTTTTCCCAACATCAGCAATAGCCCATAAATCGTCGATATACGACATTAAACGATTACATTTGGCTGTAACAATAAAAGTATGAATACATACTTAAAGGAGGGTAGAATTGAGCTTGTTTTGCAAGATCACGTACTAGATTCGCCCCGTCTTCGAGTGCGTATTACGTCATCGTTTTGCTGAAGCCAACGTTGTATTTTTTGTGAGAGAATATGATTCGATTGGATTGTGATCTTTTCTTTTCAGTGCCTATTTTGATGGAGATAGATTCTCTTTTTCTTTTAGCATGTAATTGTAGGGTTGATTAAGCTTTAGAAAAAGATTAGGCACCAGTGCGTTTCACTTGACGTCTCATGTGGAGGGGTCACATCTGCCAAGGACGACAGCGTTCGTCAACGTTCACTCAGACGTAAAAATATCGCGGTAGGATTTTATTACGCACTGAATTTTGAATTCTCGGTGTTCAACCAAGTACTGAGAATCCAACAGAGTGCATCTCAGTGCGTCGAAAAAACGTCGAAAAAACACGGGATACGATTTTCAAAATTTCGCGCTAAGCAGTGCGTTTGAGATTCAGTCCTCGCAACAATCCCTTTGCGATATTATAACTTTCATGTGGACTTCGATTTAATCGGTACAGGTCAAAGAATGAAAGTTGTGATGCAAATATTATTATTTATTTATTCAGACAAAATCTATAATTGTTAGTCACAAAAAATTCTTACAAACTATGTTAGTACAAACATATTACAAAAAGATAGGTAGATAAGGTGTGTAGTTATGAGACCTCCCGCTCGAGTTCAGGATAAATAGCTACGCTATCCGACCAGAACCCGAACGTTAGCCCTCATGACTGCCGAGTCATACTTCTCAGCAATTACTTGTAGGATGCTGTTAGTGCTGCCCCGCACTCTGCTTAGTAGGGAGGCGTTCGTTTGCGCATGGAAGCCATCAACACGTGCCTCCACAAAAATGCCCGAAGCGCTACAAAAGCGCTACATATATTTTTATTTTATTTTGTTTATTTGGCTTACCAACAATTGAATACACTGATACAATGACATGAAATACATTAATTAAACTTATGGTCTAGGTACCAATTTCTTACAGGTAAGCACAACATGCATCACTTATTTGTTGAATGAAATTGGGTGCCTACTTAAAAATTAGATGAGTTCATAAAATCAAAATAACAATCAAAATACAATTAAAATCAAAATACAATTAAAATCAAAATGCAATTGCTATCTAAATACAATTATAATCAAAGTAAAATTGTTATCAAAGTAGAATTGTTATCAAAATATAATTAAAATCAAGATGCAATTGAAATTTAAATCAACATTCAAATCCAAACCACAATTCAAATTTAAATCTAAATCAAACTTAAAAATCAAAACAAAATCAATCATATACGTACAATATACGGACAATTTAAGATTGTAGTCAATTTGACAAACAATTAATTTCACTGTCTTTACGTTGGGGTTTTTTTTTTGGATGGGAAGTCATCAAATGACTTCTCCCGCTCTGGGCGGAGCGGGAGGGCATGTCAGACTTTTACTGACTAAAACCCACCCGTGTTCCATCATTTACGTTGGGGTTGGCTTGCAGTCTAACCGGATGTAGCTGAATACTAGTATCTTACATGGAGCGACTACCTATCTAACTTTCAAAATTTATTAAGTACTGGGTAACACGATACCCTTGGTAAGACTGGTTCTCAGACTTCTGTCGACTCGACATTACCCTATAACCCATTATTTTCTTGGTTCTTCAACAATATTGAAACTGTTTTTCTTAAAGTGAGTTCTGTGTTGATAAGCAAATAGTGTATTTTCGTAGAGCAAGTTGACAATTCATGACAATGATGCAACGCTTTTTATTTTCAGACTCAAGTATTTTACGTTCAGCTAACCTATATTGGCGTGAAACCTCTTGGGTAGCGATGAACTAAAAATATTCTTTATTTAGTTGCCGGCCAGATATAACGATGACTTGAAAGAGCTATGAGACTGTTTTGCGGTTAAACTATTGCATGTTTTAAAATAAAAACTGTAAAGAACGTAATAAAGCTAAAGATTATTTGACTGTACTGTTTTATTTTTTTATAATCTGATAATAAAAAGCAGCAATGTTATGAATACATTTTATTTGGAGTTTGTTAGTCAGACGCTGTTTCTTTTACGTGCAATCAAGGTATTAGAATAATCCTTACAACTTTATCTAAAATTCATAAACAACATCAGTTCTTTCAACTTAACTTCGTGCCCACGAGCTATCAAGCGACACGCGTTTTGTGACTGCGGAGAAAACAATTTACGAATTTGTTTCGTTTGCCACGAGGCACTAACTTAGCGACGCGTCTAGTGAAACGACAGACAGAACACAACAACAGCTGAATAGCGCGAGGGTGGGCATGTTGCAAATCGCATTTTTTGGCGTCGTGAACGGGACCTTATCCAAAAAAGCGGGGAAACAAAGTTTCTTTAGCGCTAGTAATAAATCCATCAATTCGTATGGAGTGGCGCTATATGCGAGAGAGAGTGCGAACGACGCGGTGACGGACGGCCAAACTCGCCGGATAGTTAGTCAAAACTACCGGTCGGTATTTAATAGCTTCGTCGATTTGAATCGAACTCACTCATAGCCCGCGTTGGTTCGATTAGCGTCAAACCGTTCTGTTTTTTGGAAAGTATGCTTTAGGAGTCTCAATAATATCGTAGTCACGTGGGTTGATCAATCAGATTAAGCTACGATTGTCACGATTAGTGATTTCAAGACCCGCCGTACCTCGAAAAATCCGTTGGTCTCGGCTGTCAATCGTGGCTGCCAAAGAGTTGTCGTAACGGGTCGTTAGAAGCCCATAAGTCTGACAACCAGTTTTACCAAGGGGTATCGTATTAGTCAGAAATTGAATTGTAGAGGTCAGATAGCTACCTATCTGACCTTCATACCTCCGTGTTGCTTTAAAAGTTGTTTTTTTTTTGTTGTTGGAAAAGACTAAATTCAACGTTACAGTAGTACATTTTTTTATAAATTTTAGGATTCCCCTATATAGTAACACTGTCTGTAAATGACACCATCAACTATACAATTCACAGAGAACCACACATTCTTTCAACATTATCTAGTTGAGCGTGGAAACAAAGTTTCTTTAGCGCTAGTAATAAATCTATCACTTCTTATCGAGTGGCACTATCTGCTCTCCAGAGAGTGCGGAGCGAGGCGTTGACGGACGGACAAATGTGCGCGCCTTTTATGGTTCAACATAAAGATGGATTAGGTTTTAGGCAGTAAATGATCTAGATTTTCTTTGTTAATGACCAATTTATGTAAGTGACACTTATTTTGATACATAGCTTAGCCAAGATAATCATTTCGCTCTTTAGGTATAAGTGTTAATAGTTACAAAGGTCTTAAAAGGTGACTCTAGGGTATGTAGTCAAATACAGTCAGGGAATTAAGATTGAGTAGTTCAAACTTACAGCATAAACGACACAATTTGTTATCAAGAAAAGCAGAAGATACAAACTTGTATCTGTAGGTCAATCAAGTTTTTATAAACTTCGGGTCCTCTATTAGTCTGTCGCCCGTTAAATTCCTTAACCGTCCGTCTTTTTTAACGAGACTTGATAACATCTCTCGATCAACGTTGAAAAAACTTTAGCGTAATAAATCCATCACCCTAGTATCGGGAGTTTCTATCGGGTCTCGAGACAGCGCGTGCCGGCGGCGACGCGACGCCGTGCGGTGACGGACGGACAATTGCGACCGCACCTTTTTAAACACATTTGTAGGGCTTAGTGCGGACGTGCGACACGAGTCTCGTGTAGTATGTACTTGTACTTAAGTAAATGAATGACTTTTTTTACGCCATCACGCCTTGCTTCCTCGAAAGGTTGACCAGAGGTCTGTATTATATACTGTAGGTACAGTACACTCAAATTTTGCCAGCAATGCTTAAATTTCATGCTTCGAGCTTATTGCCATCAAATCAAATCCAGAGCCCGGGCTGCTACTGAGAAAATCGAGATGGCAGAACCCAACAACACCGTCCATATTATGTAACCATATAGTAAAGGTATTTGTTTTATATTATTATTTTAGACATGTTATTTTGTTAACCATTGTATTTTTTGGAATAATTGTAATTTTAGTAACATTTTATTTCATATTTTTACTGACCAACTAATTTAATCACTACTGTTCCGTCCCGTTTAAATTGGTTACTCTATGCGCCTAACGGAACGCGCCCGAACGGAGTGACATCTGACTTGTCAAGTTTGACTTTGACACTTCTCTTGGGTTTTTGATCTTGGGAAAAATGTCGGTCGAATTTGCGTGTGCGATCCTAGTTGTAAATTAATCCCTTAGAACCGGTCGTTTTGTGGACAATTTGTCATGACCCAATTGCTTTGATTGTAAATTTGACGAAATAATACGGGTTGAGTTTGGATATATCTTTGTTGAAAACTTTGAGGTTAATGTGATAGTGATTGGAACCGCATGTTGGAGAAAATCTCTGGCCTATTGCAGCGGCTGATATCCTGCAGAATACTCATAACGTCACAACACAATACAATACACACTCACTTACATACATAAATCCAGGTAGGCCCCAGAAGCAGTGTTCTTCAACCATGAGGTGAGTCTTTTGATTATATTATTGTTCTGATCCGCGCACGGCGGACAAGTTCGCTATGCCACTCTTGACCCAGGGCCCATCATCGCGCTTCCACATAACTATTAAATTCTATGGTGAGGCCTGGCCTGGCAGCGAACAACTACTTTGACATTGAATTGAATAAAAAAAAATAATAAAAATACCTAATCTTTAATGAATAATGATGATATGTAATTTTGATTAATATTATCACGGTTTTTGCACCATCTCTTCCCACTAATTTTTACGTCACGATATGCGGCTGAGCATGTCTGATCTTTTCTGTGTCTCCTTATTATCTTGCATGCAATGCATGTACACGATGTTTAAACAAATAAAATTTACTTACTTAGTTTATCTCAAATATTGTGTCAAACATAAATTTGTTGAAGCAGCTAATAAGTTACAATAGTATTTGTGTCAGAGCTGTGTCAGTCTTCTCTTAAGTGGTAACAAATACCAATGTGAGAAAAATAAAATAAAATACCTATATTATTTTTTTTGGAATTTGAAATGAAATGAAAATTTGTTGGCAAAAGTTCTTCGTTGAACTTTCGCCAGCAGTAATGAAAACATAAACCTTGCTGTGGTCTAGCTCTCTTTCTTTGGCCGTTTCTAGGCTCCCACTGGATAACACTTTGCGCAATTTTGTTCCCTGTTATCACATGTCCCGGTATCAGGCTAAGACAGTTATTTTGGGGCAGGGGTACATGAAATTCGTAAATGAATACAGAAGTGGCGATCAACCTCTGGTTAAAAGTTCAGCTATCAAGAACCATTTGATGTTCAAGCACCATTTCTGTGAAGAGTCGATCACTCGCTGAGATGACCCTTAATTAAGTAGCTTGTTAGCTTTCTTTGAAACCGGTGCCTTACACTGACCCTTGGTTTTTAAAAGACCTGTTGTATGTCCGAGGTCAGATCTCTAATTGATTGTTGTTATTGTTGAACCCCTTAAGTTCTGAGTTGAGCTGCATGATTACTGATAAATGCGTGCACTGACTGGACAGGTCAGTCTGTGTGGTTCTTTCTTCAATAGACCATGTCTGACACCAATCTACATGAAGATTATGTCTGGATTTTAAAAGAGACTGAAATCTCTAAATTTTTTCACCCTTTCTTCGTAGAGTTGTCAGATAGGAAGCGCCGAGCTTATCTAGTTTTTAAAAAGTGTTTATGCAAAACTACTTACAGAAATTAAAATCATCATAAATTTTCTGTTATAATTTTGCTTGTTTTGTATGGAACTTCGTAGAAATTTAAGTAATTAGCGCGACTAAAATAAGCATTAAAAAATCGAATGGTTAAAAATGAATATATTTTGGGCATCTTGAAATTGAAACTGATGGAAGACATAAGTGCTTTCATGATCGAATAAGCTCAGTTGTGTCAATGAATAGATCTACAGTGTGCAGTCACGAGCATAAAAATGTTTACAAGCCTTTTCTCGTGAGAACAAAATACCAGTAATACAGTAAAACATCTATCAAAAATATTTAAAAAAGAAACGCCGTTGAACCCTGCGTAAGTGTTCTCACATTTACTGTTCTATTCATGCTCATGTAAAACCAATGAGGTATGAAAATAGTCGAACATCACACGACTAGTCGTACGTCGGAACTAACCTAATGGTGTGAAGCGATTTGTCACCTACAACTATAATATAGTATTGAAACCTTTCATAGATAAAATATAATGCGACGTCGCTTCGACGGGAACATCAAAAATAATCAATAATATTGTGGTTTGAAGACAGGTTGACATCTTAAACCAGATCTGGGAGTGCATTAATATAGACTCAACGAGTTGTGATAGGCTGGACAGTCAGACCCTCTTCGCTGACTGGTTTATATTGCAATTAGGTAATTTCAAAACGTTGACATTTCTGAGTTGAATCTTAATGGGTATTAATGTATTTAAATACATGAATATTTATTTAATATAAAATCAGGAATTCAATTATTCGGAAAAGAACCGGAGTTACCAACATAGATTGTTGAGTGAGCAAGCTGAAGTGGCAGTGGGCTGGCAATGTTTGTCGAAGGACCGATGGCCGGTGGAGCAGACGAGTCCTGGAGTGGAGACCGGTTATTGGCAAGTGTAGAGTGGGAAACCCACCAACTAGATAGACCAACGACTGTAAAAAGGTGGCTGGGACAAACTTGGCGCGAATAGAATAGATTTATTATCTTACCAAAAATTACAGCTTTGAGTTAAATTTGTCTACAGATACAATTTTGTAATTAATTTGTAGAAGACTGGTGCCTAAATTAGGTTTTTTTTCAAAACCTGTAAGTCAGGTCACCAGATTCCCTTAAAAATGTATATATTTCAAGTATTTGTACAGGAAACATTTTCTTTAAAATCGCAGTTTTAATCATTCACTTCTTATAAATAAGATTTACAAATAAAATGTAATTTATTTTTGATTTGAAAACATGCAAAGAATTTGTGAGATTGTGGGAAAAGTGTATGGGTGGGTGTGTGGTGTGTGTTTGTGTAGATGATTGTATGAGGTTGTGAGCGGCATTTCTGGACACTAAATTAGGAAATGCTACTAAAAAGATCCTCAGTTTGGGCACATTCTAAGGACAGCAGCCATTCAGTCAATGTTCTTTTAAAAGTTGTTTTGCTTAGAATATGTGCTGAGAGTAAGTTGTTCAGGCTGTTGTATAGAAATGGCCCAAGAAAAAAAAAATCGTGCAAATTTAGTTTTAACTGGCTTGGATTGGCGTCTATCTTCTATTCCGTAGATAAGATAAGATAAGATAATATTTATTTGCTTAAACATGTGTATGTATACAGAAAGTCATGCATGCAAGATGATTAAAACATTTGGAAGTGCTGACATGTTTGCCACATGATGTGACGTGCAAATATGTAGACATATTATTAATTAAAACATTCTGTTAAAACAACAAAAAACTAAGCAATTCAATTATAATAATAATATTGTGGTAAATTTAAAATAACAATAAATCAGTCAGAACATTTAAATTAAAATAAGTTAGTTTGAGATTGATATAATAATCATGACAAAATAATAATTAAAATCTAAAAATAACTCAACAATGTCATTGAAAATGATAAACACGAATAAAATAATAATAATCAAATAAAATAAGCTACAATGTCAATATAATTTTTTCATCTAGGAACGTACATCAATGTTCTGGGAGACAAACAGCGATAAGAGATTGTTGTTTTAAAGCAACTTGTAAAATAAAAAAGCTGAGGAATTGAGAGGACATTTGAAGATTTGTAAACATCTTTTGTAGGATGACGGCAAGGAAGAGATAGTGCCACCTTTAGTGTCCTTTGAGCCTTTTGGAGAGGTAAAAGGTTGGTTTTAAAAGTACCACATTAGAAGTAATACAACATGTCAATAGCGATTGACACAATGTATAATAGACTGTTGTAGCTTCTTAAAATCCAGAACGGACCTAAGACTCCTAAAAATATATATCAAATTGCGAATTCTATTAGAGAGACAACTAATATGAGCGGCAAAGGTAAGTGTAGAATCCAAGATAACACCCAGGTATCTAACAGTGTCGATCTTCTGTAGTTTCGGACAGGAGCAATCACCATTATGGAGAAAAGAACAGGTATGAGCAAGTATTCTGAATGATTGGTCGGATGGCTGATGATTATTTTTCAGTGTAAAGTTAATGAATTTTGATTTTCGGAATTGAAAGTGAGAATATTATTTTTCAACCTTTACTCACAACATTAAACCCAGACTGAGCATAGTGATAAGCGCTTTCCCATGAGTCAGCGTCAAAAAGAAGGGCCGTGTCGTCTGCGAAAGTAATTACGTGGCCATTTTGAAGACGCAGATTACAGAGGTTGTTAATACAAACCAAGAATAACGTAGGCCCCAGAATGCTTCCCTAAGGAACCACAAATGTAACAGTATCCGGTTAATTAAATAATCTTTGAAAGGCAAGAACTGATTTCCTCGGATTCCCAGGTTTTCGAGCTTATATAAGGTGTATCTATTCATACACGAAATATTTTAAGAGGTACACCTGTAGGTGGTAAAGAAGCTATAGCAACGAAAAATAAATTTTTCTAAGGGTTTTTTTTTTAATTTAATATTTATACATTATTTGACGCACATAAGAAATATTGGTTCTTTCTTATTTTTTACGGTCCGAGACACCGCGGCCATGCTCGTCCCGTGCGATCGCCGCCGTCGTAGCGTCAGGCGGGCCATTCATAGAATTTGGAGTAAAGGTTTTATGCAAAACGTCTCAAGTAGTTTTAAAATTATAATAATTACGAAAATTCAAAAACGCTTAGAAAAAAAAAATCTTTTTGCAAGATTGGAACCATCACTGTGTCAAAGGCTTTAGACAGGTCTAAGAAGATAGCTATGGTTTCTTTTTATCTTAAAAATTGAAAACAATGAAATTTGTTAGCTTGCGTATAGCCATGGTCGTAAAAATATCGGCACGAAAACAAAATTAGGACTGCGATGGTAGGTTATGTGATTCAATATATTTTATCAATCTGTTCTTCAAAAGCCGTTCCAGTACTTTCGACAAAGCGGGCAAAATAGCTACAGGAGAACCCTGTGTCCAGCGATGAACTATGATAGGCTGAGTTGATTGACTGATTTAAATACAAAAACTTTCTGTAATAAATGTTCTAACTGGTGGTGAAAACTTCCCTCAAGCCTTCATGACAGCTAATACCTGCTTTAATGCTAACATTTTAATATTAACTACGCTGCCATACCCGAACATTATTCACCTTCAAAGCCTACTTTAATTAAAGCTCGTAGATCAGCTTATACATTCAACGTACCTACTTGCTTAATTACTAACACCCTTCCTTTAATCAATTACGTAAGCGACTAATAAGTTGAAACGTAATCAATATTATACTGCACGCAATACGCAATTGAAACTCCTCCATTTCCCTAATAGCACTCTCATGTAGGCATTACAAGTTTAAGTTAAATAAGTTAATGTAAGTAAGCACATTAGTCGAGTCCTTAACGTGTAATCTACATACGTATGATGTCGCTCGGCGGATGTGTCAAGTGCTCGGTAAGAGCGCTTAACTTTAAAAGTAAACGCAAACTTGCGCGCCCCACTAATTACTGACTTTTCGTTATCTGTTGGGGGTTTGATTTGTATAAGTATGACGCTGAGGCGATGCTTTTTAACTAGTTAAATAATTTGCCCTGTACTTGTGTACATATATACAAGTACAGGTATGTAGCTACAGCTGCTATATTTTATTTTAACACGCTATTATTAGCTTCAAAAGTATGTTACTATGTGCCTATGTAACGGAAACTTTGAACATGATTTTGACCCCCTTTAAAACGTCGAATTAACTCGAAATGTGGCATACTTATTTATAAATCATCTCAAATTCCGACGAAAATCAAGTAGTCACGTTTTACTGATTGCTACGAAAGCGTAGTAGTGGCGCGTAGCAGTGCTACGACCGCGTAGCAGAGCTAAAACCGCGTAGACGTTTCGTAGCTACAACTCTTGTAGTATTTTTACTTGCTTGTTTTATAATTATAGTCGCAAGTAGAAACCAACTTTTGTCAACAGCAATCTGTAAACGCTTATTCCTTAAACTGAAACCAAACCCCAAACCTTATAAATATGTATCGCATTGCATGAGTAACTTTATTAATTCGACAATTCTAGCGATATTAGCCTTTATTTTTACAAGCAATAAGGTTTCCATCAACAGCACCTGAGTCAGCGGCCTGATTCTTGGCTAATACACTAAATCCTGATTATATAAAGTTTGGCTAAATTCTTCGCTTTGTGTTCTTTGCTTATTTAGAAGCACCTTAGCATGTCTATTTTGGTGAATGTTCAGAAGGTTTAATATATTGGACTTTTTTCTGATCTATGTAAGAATATGACACATTTGACCCTTATATTGAAGCTGCGGGCTAGATTTAATAGTTCCTTTGACAATGATTAAGAAATGTGTGATAATTATTCTTGGTATCGATCCCTTCGGCGTTAGATTAATTTCAGTCGGCGCATGACCGCGGTAGCGAGCGTATGTCACCGTATATACGTTACGAAAATGGCTTCCAAAAGATTAAAGTGTGCGAACTGCAATATAGTTATTTGCGAAGTGTTATCGTTTATTACTAATAAACTTGACGTTATGGACGAGGAAAGTCTTGTTCGTATTTGTGAAAGTGCGTTTAGTGTGGAAGAGATCGAAGAAGTAAAGTCGTTACTGTTTGAATCTCTTCAAAAAACGGCCAAAATTAGAAAGCGTCAGGGAAAAACACAACGCAACCTAGATGATATTATCGTGTTATTTAAAGGGACTGACCCTGAAAAAATACCAATATTTGTGGCCAGGGATTTGGAAAAATTACCGCCCGTGACCTTTGATCACATTGATGTAACTCCGTTGCTCAAGAAAATCCTCATAATGCAGGAATCTATTGAGAATATTCGGCAGAATTATGTCACTAAAGTGGAATTACAGGATCAATTTAATAATATCCAGAATCGTCAAAAGTCATCACCATCAGCATCTGATGAAAAGAAAACTTTAAATACTGTTCCAACATGTTCCTCAGAACTTTTAAATATATTAGATAGCAGTTCGATGGCGTTATCGCTGAACATAGGTAGTAATGTAACTATGCTACTCAAAGCCCCCTCGTTAACAGTCCATCTTTGGGTTTAAAAGCGGTAAACAAGCCTCAGTTCACGTGTACTAAACAACCAAGTAGTGATAGTGTAGCTAAAACTAAGAAAGGTACGCAAAGCGAGCAGTCGTATAGCGACGGTACAAGCGTGAGCGAGACAGCAAATACTTGTGCAGTACGCAGTAGTGAAATGAAGTTATCAGTAAGCGGTGAACGGTTACATCAAAACAATGTTGACGCTGAGTTATTGCAAACAGGACCTACTCGTAATCTGTCTTTCGCTGAAATGGCTAGTTCCGGCACTGAGTGGAAGGATCCAGTTCAAAGTGACAAGTGGGTTACTGTACAAAGACGCAGATTGAAGAATAAGTTCTACACTAAGAGAGGGAACGCAGTTGCAGAACCAGAAAATCCCGAAAAATTTAAAGCAGCTGATACTAAGGTTGCCATGTTCATATCAAATGTGCACAAACAAGTCTCGGAAAAAGACATTACCGACTATGTTTACAAAAAGACCGGCGAGACAGTTTCCTTAGTAAAAATAAAAATGAAGAAAGAAAAGGACTGTAATGCATACAAAGTGTTTGTTATCAAATATAAAATACATTTATTTTTAGACGATAAGTTGTGGCCGGCTGGGATCTCGTTTAGACGGTTCATAAACTTTCGAGATAGACGAGAAAATCATGTAAATGACGGTTATGTGGCTATGACTGATAACAAGCTTAATGGATAACAGTGACAGTAAATTAATTAGCTTCAACTGCAAATCTGTCAAGAGATCTATAGAAGGTGTTAGGGCGCTGTGTCAGCAAGCTGATATAGTAGCCTTGCAGGAGACGTGGTTGCTGCCGCACGAGCAGCCACTGCTGAGCACAATCGACGACAACTTCGGAGCTACGGGCACGTCCGCCGTTGACGTGTCGGCCGGCCTTCTGACAGGCAGGCCGTACGGTGGAGTCACGTTGTTATGGAGAAAAAGTGCGTTCCATTCAGTTTCTGTGATAACCTGTGATAACGTAAGAACTGCTGCAATTAAGCTAACTGTAAGTAGTAGATCTATTGTGATATTTAGTGTGTGCTTACTAACTGTACTGAGAACATTCTAGTATTTACCGAGTGTCTCAGTACCATACAATCCATAATAGAAGTAGAAGAAAACTGTGGTGTCGAGGCTTTCTATATTTTGGGGGATTTTAATGCCCATCCTCATGAAATATTTTACAAAGAATTGTCACTATTCTGTTGTGAGTACTCTTGGTGTTGTGCAGATGTTCAGTTGTTAGGAATAGAATCGAATACACACACTTTTCGTAGTGACGCTCATGGATGTGAAAGGTGGTTGGATCACTGCATAGTCACTCAGTCTGCGCTGGCGGCGATTAACAAAATATGGGTACAGCATGACATGTATTGGTCCGACCACTTTCCGTTGGTAATTGAATGCAATCTTAATACAATTAACGTAAAATTTGAACCCACACCATTAGCGGATGTTTCAAATAAACGTACCATTTGGGGTGATAGACAATTGGAACAAATTAACAATTATCATACATTGTGTCACTCAAAACTTCGAAATATAGATTTTCCATCAGAGTTGGGACAGTGTTGTGACTCTGTGTGTCGTAATACTGATCATTATGTAATTCTTGATAAAATGTATAGTGATGTTATAAATATTTTAACTAACGCGGCTATAGAGACATGTAATAACAAAAAATGTCCCAAAAAGAAAGGGTATGTGACTGGCTGGAATAAGCACGTCGCCGGCGTACATGGGGAGGCTAGGCTTAGTTTTAGGATGTGGATTTTGGCGGGAAAACCAAAAAGTGGTAGTTTCTATAATGATATGTTGGAATCACGGAAAGCATTCAAGGCCAAATTAAAATGGTGTCAGGACAGACAAGATCAATTAAAGATGGACATACTCGCATCCAATCACTCAGCCGAAAATTTTAAATCGTTCTGGAAAAATACCAGCAAATTGAATGTAAGGCCTAGCCTGCCCGTGAATGTTGAGGGCGTTCATGATCATAAAATGATTGCCAACTTGTTCAAGGAATATTTTACGGTGCAGTCGACGTTGAACCCGTCGCCGTCGTCTCGCGATGTTTCTGAGGCAGTGGTGGCTGGGTGGAGTGTCTATTTCTCAGCTAAAAGCGTTTCTACTGCTATTAAGCACATGCAAAGAGGCAAATCGCCTGGTCACGACGGTCTCAGTATAGAACACTTTAAGCATGCTGGGGTTCACTTACCAAGAGTGCTGAGTATGATGTTTAACTTATTTTTGTGCCACTCTTATTTACCTGAGCCATTGATGCGTACAATTGTGGTGCCCATTGCTAAAAACAAGACAGGTGACGCGTCCGATAAAGCTTACTTGCCACAATAACAGCTAAGGTGCTTGACGGTTTGTTAAATGGTAATCTCATGAGGCACGTCGACCTGCATGATGCGCAGTTCGGTTTTAGAGCTGGACTGTCGACAGAGAGCGCCATACTGTGCCTGAAACATACTGTCAAGTACTACACGGAGAGAAGGACGCCGGTATACGCGTGTTTCCTTGACCTTTCAAAAGCTTTTGATCTTGTAGCATATGATGTGCTATGGGAGAAGCTGGGAAGCGCGGGTGTACCGGAGGAATGCACCTCTCTTCTCAAGTATTGGTACTCAAATCAGAGAAATCAGGTGAGATGGGCCGGTACTTTGTCGGATGACTATAAATTGGAATGTGGTGTGAGACAAGGGGGGTTAAGCTCGCCCCTGTTGTTTAATCTGTATATAAATCAGCTGATTGAGCGGCTCAGTAGCACTCATGTCGGGTGTTACATCGATGACATGTGTGTTAACAATATTAGTTATGCTGATGACATGGTGCTGCTGAGCCCCACAATCAGTGGATTAAGGAATTTGGTATCACAATGTGAGGCTTTTGCGATGTCACACGGACTTAAATACAACTCAAGATAGAGTGAACTTCTTGTATTTAGAGCAGGTGCATACTATCCCGCATATGTTCCTCCTGTCATGCTTAATGGTGCAGCCTTAAAAGTGGTGGACAGGTTTAGGTATCTGGGTCACATTGTGACAGGTGACCTTAAGGATGACGAGGACATAGAGAGGGAGCGCAGGGCTTTGGCAGTGAGAGGCAATATGCTCGCTCGCAGGTTCGCTCGTTGCATCAAGGAGGTGAAAGTAACACTTTTTAAGGCGTTCTGCCAGTCGTTTTACTCGAGTGGCCTGTGGGTGAAGCATACGCAGCGAACCTACGCAGCCCTGCGCACCCAATATAACAACACTTTTAGGATACTGTTGGGACTGCCGTGGCGCTGCAGCGCATCCGGCATGTTTGCTGAGTGGCGTATAGATGGCTTTCCAGCCATCATGCGCAAGAAAGCAAACTCGTTGCTGATGCGTCTGCGAAGCAGCAGCAACAGCATCTTAAATGTGATTGCTGCCCGTTTTGACTGTCCTTTCCAAAATCATTGGATAAGGACAGCCATTGGCATTCGTTAGATATAGGTACTAACAATACTAATATAATTTTAAGTCCAATTTTTGTTACTAACACACTAAGTTTTTATGATTTTGTAACGTTTTATGTACATTTATGGAGATTTTCTCTGAAATAAATAAATTGAATTTGAATTTGAATTTGAAATGTTCTATTAACCTGTATAAAGATATAGAAACGGCCAAGTGTGAGTCAGACTCGCGCACGAAGGGTTCCGTAGCATTATCTATGGGAATGGAAATGGGAAGGAATATTTAAGGGAGCTCCTTAAATATTTATTTTATTCCCTTTTATAGTATTTGCTGTCACAGCGGTAACAGAAATACATCATTTATGAAAATTTCAACTGTCTAACTATCACGGTTCATCAGATAAAGCGTGGTGACAGACGAACGGACGGACAGCAGAGTCTTCAGTAATAGGATCTCGTTTTACCCTTTGGGTACAGAACCTTACATTAGCAGTTCTATAAAGAAAAATTGACCAAGTCTCTTCAGCTCTAGCTGATGAATTAGAAAATCACATTTGACGTAAACATCGTGTGAGCTAATGTCAATTTGACTTGACTACTTGACGGTTACATATTGTAATTCTTTGACAGGTCAAGTCTTTATCGATGTCAGTGATGTCCAAGTTAATCGCAGAAAGTACAGTTTAAGAGTTTGATAAGTAACACTGGTACTTGACCGTAATTGAACTCAGAACCTCGTGCATGGGAAGCGACGCCTTAACCACTGGGCTATCACAGTATATTTATTTACTAAAGGTAACTTCACAGGTAAGGTAATTATATCGCTTCATTACTCGGCCGCGTTCCAAGCTCCTCTGTAATCTTCTGCTAACCGGTTCAGCACATCCATTGTCTGCAAGTAATGCCCCGAAAGGCTTAGTCTCAACATTTAGGGCTGTCAGACCTGATGAAGACTCTTGTCCAAGTTAAGTAATTAAGAAACTACGTCGTTGAAAACAGAGGAACCTTTAATAATTCTATCAAACAAAAGTTGTGTTTGGTGCTACTAACAATAAATTCCAACAACGAAGCATTAAAATCATCATTATTTTTTATTAATAATCTTTCTAGCAATAGGGACTAAAGCTAAATTGTCTGGTTAAAACCTGCCACCCCTGGTAACAAGTCAAGCTAAATTTCACAAGCACAATACCCCGTCTTTGTTCAAAGTTATATTATTTATGTCGCTGGGACGTCGCGCCACAGATTAACATAATTTAATACAATATTCTGTGTCACAACGGAATTTATTAGACTGTATAAAAACGTACTGTGGACACGTACTTTTGCGACGTGGAAATATAAATTATCTGCCAGGTGCATATTAAAGAAGGTTGAATGGTTCAGCATATGTGAGTTTATACATAAAACCAATCCTGAGAATGTTTCGATGCACTATAAAGTCAAATAAACAATTTATCGATAGCAAAAAATATAAATGAAAATTTTTATTTTTTCACTTTGCATTAAATTTTATGGATCGTAACCTGTAGACACCAGTTTTAAGGATTACGCCGCATCAAAGTTTTATAGCTGTATTAAAACTTTTATATGCATTTATTCAGTATATTTACCAGTTGCAAAGATTAAAACATAAACGCGAACTTCAGGTGATTTTTATACCATTTTGTCAGAGTATATGGAATAATTATCAGTTATAAATAAACGGTGAAGGAAAACATCGTGGGGAAACCGGCATGTCTAGAACCAAAAAATCGAAGACATGTGACATCTAGTAATCCGCACTAGAAATGCGTGGTAGATAGTAGTAGGATCATTATATACGGATTATGATTAGTCATTAATTGTCACACAAACTTTGACCTTTATTTATACAAAGGTCAAAGTTTGTGTAGTACCTATGAGATTATTAACACGCTTTTAATTACAATCCAAGAGATTTTGTAGGAGATTGCTAATTCTTTCAAATGGTAGAAAACATCGTGTGCTCAGAAATATTTTTGAACTGTCAAAATATAAGGTATATATTACCATTCATATTATGTTGTGCAATTACGCCGTTGCAGTTGGTGTACTATAAGTTTTAGGTTAAACTCTATACGTAAATGTAGTGTTTAACAGTCATTAAAACTGATAACTTCATCTTTTTGCAGTAAAGTAAAACTAAATCACCACGGAACCCTAAAAACATCATAGTACATAGTTATACGTGTCTGTACCACTCAATATTTTAATGACCGTGTATTTTATAAAATCGGCGCACTAGTGGAGTTTGTTTTGTGGAGCCGGTGGAAACAAATGTTTACTATGCGATGCGATATTGGATACTCAAAGCGATACCCATTCACTTATGAATTGTTGAAAGGAATATTTTGAACAGTGCTCTATTAATTGGTATGGAATTTTCTACAGGCATTTTAATTAAGTATGTGATTCGGTTTTATATTGGCAGGATATTCCATTCCTCGCAAAAGATATTACAAGGCAATTAATGTGGGTGGTACCGTGTGGTGCCGGATGTAAAGTATAACAACATCCCAATTCTTCCCGTGGGTGTTGCAAGACGCGACTAAAGAACTTACTAGAGAATGGGCAGCATTTTACAATCAAACTGCGATCGCCAACCGGGCTGCCAAGCGTGGCGATTATGGCAAAACCCACCCGAATTGAAGGAGGCTTATGTCCAGTAGTGGACGTGTTTCGACTGACATGATGACGATGATATCTGTCCGTGACGTCACAGCGGGCATCAAAATCATCAAAATTCCAGTCGACACTTTTTTTATATGCCATAACTTCATGCCTTTTGGCCTCGTACAATGATTTCTGTATTTTTTCTTTGTTATGTTAATATGAGTGTGTTTAGTTTAGTTTGTTATATTCGAGTGCGAATCCAAATAAATACGTTCTTTCTTCCTTTGATTTGTTTTCTCCGCAATCAAGACGCGTGTTGCTTGAGTGTGCAGCTCATGGCCCCCATGGCCACGGGGGTAAGGGTGATTTTCTTAGTTCTAGTACCCCCCTTTTTTGTGGGTGGAAATCATCAAATGACTTATCCCGCTCTGAGCGGAGCAGAAGGGCGTGTCAGACTTTTACTGACTAAAACCCACCCGTCTTCCTTCAGTTGCCTATGCCTAGTTAGGGCCACGGTTACTCAAACGAACAAATTTCGCGAGCCTGGCAGGCACTGATCCTAGCGGACCCCTTCATTAGTTGCTAACAGTTCTAGTACCCCTAACGAGTGGTTGATTGTACATAATTATAACTCAAAACACATCCCGAAATCAAATCAACAACTGTAGTTTCTCCAAAGCGTGTACTGTTGATATAATATATTATGTTAACTGCCAAAGCGACATTCAACTAATTGGACATAACTTAGTAAACAGACGGCGATATAAAGCGTTGCCGCTCGTCTACCACAGAGTAATGTTCCACCGCCTGAATAATATCTAAGTATTAATTAAGAGCTTTTTTATTTTAATTCTTATAGCCTTCTGTTTTGCGATTAAAAAGATAAAAGTTTAATAACAATTACCGTTGGGTAGATTGCTTGTATAATTTTTTAACTGTTCGACGTTATTTTTAAAGGTCACTTTTTTATTTAACGTCTTTGTCGTGTTGGTCGTTTTCAAGTAGGTAACCGTCAGTACTCCGACGTTCTAGATGTTGCTGAATGTACTAGAACTACGTGAAAACCCTACCTTCTGAATTTTAATCCCTTATGAATAATGTCGTTTACAAAATGATAACTACAAAATGCTACTTAAAGATAGTTTCGGATTACTACGTAGGGTCTACGGCGTAGCAGAGTCTACGGCGTAACAGGGTGTATGGATTAGCAGGGTCAACGGCGTAAGTAGTCCCGGCTACGGTTGCTACGTGGCGTAGCGCTTGATCGATCGGTATAGATACATACGTTTAATGGAGGTTTATTTTCAAATTATTGGTAATGGAATGGAAATACGATGCTAAACTAATTAGCTAAAATGGCTTAGTTTGTCATTTCCATTGTCCTAATATAAGTTGTTCCCACAATATAGAATTATTCATGACGTTTTCTGTGTCAGGATATTATGATAAATGTGGGCAGTGTGACATGATAAACGCGCGAAATACATAAAAACAACAAATAATTCAGCGCTATCCGTTATCGCCGGCGCGTGACAGCGACGCGACCCCACTATCTATCATACCAACATTTACCTAAACTAATATTTTATTTCCATTCAGAACCCACTATCTTTTTGTTCGTTTCTTTAAGAATTTTTATTTCTTTTTCGTGGATGTAAATGTATCCGTTTTAGTTCTTGCGAAAATAAAAACAAGTTTTTTCTGTGATAAATTGAATAAGAATGCCAAATTAGGTTTCACAATAAAAATACCTAAATAATTATGAATAAATAAAATAAAATACGTTTAATTCAGACTATTAAAATGTTCATATTTCGTTAGATTACCTACATTATGATTAAGGTATTTCAAGAAGGTCATTAATTTTCTCTTACCTAGACCACAAGTCATTAAACTCTTGCCCTTATTCCAATATATTTGGGGTCGGCACATTATGTATTTTTCTTCCATTCTTCACTATTACTCATAATCTCGTTAGCCAACCTTACTGAGAATCAAATTATATTACTTGGGATGACTTACAGCTAGTCAAGCATGGACAGCGTCAAGGTCATTAGCTTTGTCTTACCAAGAAAAGAGCACATATATATAACACACACACATAACACACGGCTTCTTCTTCTTCTTGGCGTGTCGATAACAATCTAAATAGAGTTAGCCCAGAATTTGGCTACGAGCTTAGCAGTTTCAGTAGCGTCCATCAACTCCTGTGGCGTGCAAACAACAGGACATGCGGACAAGATATCAAGTGCCTCATCGTTTCTGGGACAGCACCACATTAAACTCCAGGGCTGAGTCATCTATGAATCTCCACCTGTACAGGTTTTCTTTATTGCGGCCTACCTGAGTCTATTTAAAGAATTCCATGAAAGCCAATGCAATTCGTGTCCAGTTGCGAGATGTTCAGCAGGTGGAACGAATGGGTTTGGTAGGGAGGCGCCTTGTTGCCACAGGTCTAGTCTTTCCTTAGACCGTTCGCCAGTAAGTGGGAGAACACGCTTCAGAAAGCTGTTGCGGCTTTTCAGTCTTTGTGACACGAGGATGTTGTCGTGCATAGGGTGTCGTGTGTCAGAAACCATCTTGGCTCTTTTAGTTGAGCTTGCTACTGCTCTGCGGATTTTTGGTGGCGCTATTCCAGCCGATGGATACAGCATTTGATTCAACACACGGCTGTAATACCTAAAGGCCTAACCCTGTAATTCCCAGAGGTGCACCAGTAGTACACTCACTTTTTGTCAGCTTTGTTTCAGTCCCATGTTATACAGACCAGCCGATTAACCATCAACCGTACACGCCGGGCGAGCCTATTACAATAAAAAACAAAACACAAGGACAAGAACTGAGGAACATAATTTTATTACATGGGCTGATCTACAGTTAGTTTAGGTAGTAGCATATAGGTAGATGTTGAAGGCTTTACAGTCCCCAATGTCGACGAACGAAAGAAAAATACTTGATTTGGGAACTCGTACCAGCACCTGCTGCCAAGAGAGTGTAAAATAAGTTTTTTTTAAATAGCTTTTTGCGTCGTGTTCAGAACCATGTACTGTATCCAAAGTTGCGCATCGATGTCCCTGCCATCCTGTATCCTTATTATCGTCATCATTTCAGCCTAAAGACGTTCACTGCTGGACATAGGCCTCCCACAAAAAGGGGGCTTTGTCATAATGCCACGCTTAATAGGCGGATTGGCGATCGCAGTATGGTGGTAAATACTTAGAGAACGCTGCTACCCATTCTCGAGTAAGTCCCTTAGTCGCCTTTTTACGACGCCGACAGGTAGAAATGGGATGATGCTATTCTTTATGCCAGGCACCATACAGAACCATGCCCTTGTAACTGGTCCTTATAGCCATTAACCGGACCCAAATCCACTCCCAAGACGAACATTAACACTCACATATTTTACCAAAAATCCTTACATTCTATTTGTCTAAAAGCTTGGAATATAACTTGTTCAGTAATAACAGTAAATAACCGGAGCAGGAGGTCGGTGATATGTGAGTGCAGTGTTTTGCAGAATGTGGTCCACAAATATATTGAATACTTGGTTCTAGTCTAAGCTGAAGAGTTTGTTTGTTTGATTGAACGCGCTGATCTCAGGAACTACAGGCCCGAATTGAAAAATTCTTTTTGCGTTGGGTAGCCTATTTATCGAGAAAGGCTATAAGCTATATAACATTATGCTACAACCAAGAGGAGCGGAGCAGTAATGAAGAATGTTGCAAAAACGGGGAAAATCGCACGGGTAGGCGATTCGACGCGACGGGAAGGGTCGGGGGAACAAAAAATTTAACGCGTACGAAGTCGTGGGCAGAAGCTAGTATTTTATAAGACATGTGAGGGAAACGTGCATCTTATTAGATGAGTTTTTGTGATCTTGGAGAAGGCTATGTGTAGCTGTGAAGATTTAAAGACAGATGATGGTGTGGTAAGGTTATTGTCTCGTTAGCCGAGAGCGGGAGAAGTCATTTGATGATTTCCCATCCAAAAAATAAAGCCTAGAGGTTGTAAATCCTCCTGCTGAGTCCTGGGTTCGACTTCCAGTGCGGTAAAGTGTTATTGGATTTTTTCATCTGGAAGTTCTCAGTAGCAGCCTGGAGTTTGGATTTGTCCCCAGTTCATGGATATAGGGTCGCCGCCTATTCATAGGTCTTAGATATAGGTATCTACCTACTATGGTTACACCTCTGCCTAACCGTTTGGGTAATTTAGGCGTGGTGATGATATGACAGGGATTTAAGTTAATTTACAAACCATGTCATATGCAGAAACACTGAAACTCAAAATTGCTAGCTGTAGGCTATATGAATATTAATTCCGAATAGGAATATAAACCACGAATTGTAAGCAGTATGCCAATGGAGCGAAAGGGATAGATTTGTGTTTTAAAACAACGACCATTACTATTATATTGTGGTACTCACATACCTACTTGGCGCGATTTTAAATGTACGCAGATAAAAAATATTCTGTTATTCGTTACCTGCCAAATTCCCTTCGAATCCTTTCAGCCGCATTTGTGCCGTAATAAACGTCTTTAATAGCTTCAAATAAACCCAAAAAATCCGAGTAAATATTTAAAGTACGTTACACGTACGTTGTTTACACTTATTTTTGGATAACATTGTGATTTCTTCATTGAAATTAATTTTTTGTAAATTTTACACCTTGTATTACCTACTTCCTAATATTCTATCTGTTTATATATTTTACTTTGATGGTTTTTTTTTTTGATGGGAAATCATCTAATCACTTCTCCCGCTCTGGGCGGAGCGGGAGGGCATGTCAGACTTTTACTGACTAAAACCCACCCGTGTTCCTTCAGTTGCCCATGTGCCAGGGTCACGGTATCTCTTTCGAACAATCACGTGACCCCGGCAGGCTTTGATGGTCACATACACATTTTATAATTTGTAACTCGGGTCGTAACAGTTATGTGAACATAATCTAGCAATGTACATGTAAGCTGTCATGCCGTTTATGCCTAGAGGCCTTTACTCGTATTTTTCTATAAAACCTTTGTTTACATTTTTATTTTGTTTGAGTTTCATTTTCATTGTATTTGTTGGTATATCGGCATGACTAGCTGACATATGGCAAATGATTTAAGTAAATGTTCGGTGTCTCGTAAAGTTAATTATTTTGCATACCTATCTACTATTGTATAGAATCAAGTTTATCTAACTGAACAGAAAGCTGTGCTGCTGGCAAGTTTGTTGTGCCACTTCTTCTTCCCAGCTAAAGCACTAATAAGTGGTATGTAGTTTTGAAGATCAAAAAGTGCTGATTCTCAACCTAATTTAAATGACTTGATTACTTTTGATTTTGATTTGATTGATTCATATTATTCGTTATTATTTGATTGTGCTTTTGTATGTGGCGTGTACGTCTTTTGTGTGAACCAAATAAATGAATTATCTATCTATATACTTCCTTATTCTACTTCATACAAGTGCCAGGTGTGGAGCTCAAAGGACTTTCCACCTCGTTGGAGTATTATATCTTGTGTAGCACTGGCTTTAAATGTAGACTACGTAGTTGGACACTAAGCTTTATGAATAGGGGATGTATTCACTACTAGTAGCTCGTGTAACGTGCCTGCTTTTGTAACTTTTGTAGATGGTTTAGAAAATGATTTATGTCTAAAGGCAGTTAGTGACTATTGTGAGAGTATGAGAAGCAATATTTTATTAAAGATAGAAGACTCATAAGTATATTTAATTAATCAGAATCATTGTTTTGCATCTTTCCTATTTAATAGCTTAATGAAACCTATGTATTTATTAGTAAACTTAAGAGGCCCTTATTATAAGGCCGCAAGCGTTAAAAACGTCTTCGACAGCGTCATCATTTCAACCAAAAGCCGTCCACCGCTGGACATAGACCTCCCTCAAGCGCCGCCATTTGGACCGGTTCGGTGCTTCTCGCATCCATCGGATTGCTGCGGGCTAATGGTCACCAGTCAAAGTTGTGGGAAGCCCTCCAACGCTACGTCTTCCAGGAAGCGTTCGTCATTCCAGAACCATTCTGCGCCATTGGCCATCTGTTCTGCGAGCAATGTGTCCTGCTCGATGCCACTAAAGTTTGCAATTCTTTGGACTATGCTGGTTACTGTGGTTCTCCTGCGGCTCTATTTAATTTTGATTCGATCACGTAGGGAATCTTCAACCAAATCCCTTAGGATAACTTTTAGTCTTCTAATAAGGCCCATTGTGAGCGTGATTCAAGAGCGTGTTACTCCAAAATCTCACACTATTTCCATTTCGATGACGTAGAAAAAACAGCCCTTAGAATAATAAATATTCACTTACTGTGGCTCATGTTCCGTGAGCAGTTCTTCAAAGTGCAGCCTCAGTGTGTGCGCAGGCGGCGCTCGTATCTCGCTCACACACTCCACGTCGTCCGGATAAGGCCGAGGGAAGCCGGGACTCGACACGATCGCGTGCGGGTGCGAGCGAGACAGCACTATCGTCTCGTTGCACAGGATCTTTGACGCTTCGTACGGATCTGAAACAAAGTAGCAAAATATATGGTTAAACTTTGGAGGGATTTTCAAGTTTTTCATTTTTTTTTACAAGTTGATGCTTTCAATCCGCCACGCCACTCCTGAAATTTCTAATATCTTTTGCAAAGCCACGTCTCTTCTTTCTAGTTTTGACGGAACCTATCCAGCTCGTCCAGTCTCGCTGTCTTAGGGCAACAGTTCTATGCTATTTGGTCCAACATTTTGCCTGGCATGCGGCAGACAGGTCTTGCCCCGGAATGTCACTAGCGTGTTATAAACCTGCCAGGTCTGTCTATGTTATAATTAGATACGTTTTTGTAGGTATTGGTGATGAATAATATTTTTTTTTACTAACAGGTAATTGCTTCTATAGATACCGCTAGGTGGATTTTAGCTAACTCCCTCTCAAGAAGAGGAGCACAGGGTACAGGCAGTGGTATTTAATATACAAATAACTGTTTACAATAGGTTCAAAATGAAATGAATAACTCCAGTTAGGTATAAAGTTTCATCCAAAGTGAAGTTTTACTGGGACTTGTGGTACAAAGTTGAAAGATCTTACGAGGCCGACTATAACTAGCTCCTAGTTGTTGTTTAAGTTGCATTAAAATGTCAAACATACCTTTTCCCAAGAATGGAATATATTGTTAGTCACACATAAATTATGTCATCTGTCAAAACTATTAAAACTTCTAACAAAAAAAAAAAAAGACTTGCAGTGACCCACATCAAAACAGAACAAAAGAATTCAATTCGAAGAACCCTCTAAACATTTCATCCGATTCTAAATGACTTTCAAATTATTCCGAATATAATGAAAAGTTACTAACTATATTCTAAAAAGTACGTCTATGTTGCATATCATACGGTTGCAGAAGACAGTTGTGTACAGCTTACGGATACCGATACCGATACTTTGTTCGTATTGGTATCGACTTGCGAACTTCGCTTTGTCTACACAAAGTTCAGAATAGAATACGTTTTGTGATGTATTTGCTTGCGCAGTGAGGTAGCTTGAAATGTTGTTCGAGGTTATAATTTACTGGCTATTCGTTTTGATATTTATTTTCTGTGCACATTCTACAGGTTACGATTAGTAGATTGGCAGTGGAAACGGATAAACATTTAATTGAGATTCATTTATTTATGTAAGATTATTTTTAAGACTTAATAATGTATAATTTTAATTAGAACCACAAGCATGGCGCAGCAGCAGAGTTCTTTGTGCTTTTGTTCAGTAGTTGGTGCTGCGTTTCATTAACTTTACCGTATTATACTCTATAGGATCGTTCAAAAGTTGAGAAAAATACCACCACGTCGCCGCGTCGGTACCCTTGTGTATGTACCCGTTAGGAACTGCTTAATAAAAGCAATTAAAATAATATAATACCCCCGTAGTAGTAGAGTGGGTAGCATGACTTCGACGTCCGAACCCAGACAAGCGCTTTACTCTGTGTAAATTATGTAATCACCACTGCTCTCACAACAATGAAGGAAAACATCGTGACATAACCGGCATGTCCTATAACCAAAACTTCGAAGACGTCTAATAACACGCACTGGGCCCGCGTGCTAGATTGCGGCCAGCTCTCTTTTATAGTGAGGAGGCCATTATCCCAGCAATGGGAACATCATAGGCTGTTTATGAATACCCTTGTAAATTATATGCAAGCATACTAGTAGGAGTACAAGGTTGCTTCAAATCAAATCAATCAAATCAAAACATTTTTATTTCACATAAACCTACATGGGCACTTGTGAAACAAGCTGTGCACGGTTCCAAATTGTTGATTCCTATGGAGAAGAGCCGGCAAGAACCTCCACGGATCTTTTAAAAATAATTGGTCTTTACAGTGGTTTCATATTACAGTGTTAATAGGTATGGGAGGACGGTGTAAGCCTGTAATCAACAAGTATGAGGTACTGAATAAAATAGAAATTTGTAAAATTATGTGCTTGCTTTCACAATGTGATAACTACCACACTTGACAAGCAGTCCCTATTTCCTATAATTGTGTTCTTAAGCCTTCCAAAGAACACGTTAAGTAGCAGTAAGCAAGGCTACAATAAACATGAACATCAACAGACCCGAAATAAATCAAACTGGAACCGTTTACGAGCACCACAGTAATTATTATCTTAAGTGCCTCTAACAGATGGTGATTTATAGCAATCTACTGAGATGTTTGTTTGCTTAACATTGTAATATCGACCTCTACAGAGAAAACGAATAAGTATTGACCACAGGTTTTTTTTTTGGATTGGAAATAATCAAATGAATTCTCCCGCTCTGGGCGGAGTGAGAGGGCGTGTCAGACGTTTACTGACTAAAACCCACCCGTGTTCCTTCAGTTACTCATGTGCCAGGGTCACGGTGTCTCTTTCGAACAATCTCGCGACCCTAGCAGGGACCAATAGGGTTGGTCGAACATTTAAAAATCTCTTTATAGCCGATACATACACTTGCCAATTTTAAACCCAGGTAAGCTGGGGCGATTTTCTATGGTCACGCACTATATTTTCACACCTTGTTTACAGTATTATAATATCTTAATTAAAATATTTTATGTATTTCATACTAAGTGATCGGACAGAGGTTTTCCTGACTAAACCATTCAAAACCCATTGAAAAAAGGAAGTTCTGCAATTCAATCATTTGAATATGCCTGGGATTATACCATCTTGTGCACAAGGTACTGCTTCTTCTTCTTAGCGTGTCGATAGCAATCTAAATAGAGTCAGCCTAGAATTTGGCTACGAGCTTAGCATTTTCAGTAGCATCCATCAACTCCTGTAGCGTGTAGGTACTGCATATTTGACTAAAGTCTTTTATACAAAAACTGTCAATTTAGCTTTGGACTAAGTTAGTAGTTTTGTAAAATGAACTATATTGCGATTACTGTTAGGTTCTTATTTCAAAAGGTGCCTCCATGGTTTAAATCATACCTACAGAAAAATGAGTTCAAGGCCTGAAAGACGAAATTTCGGTCGTCCGGCGACGAGATGGGCGGACGACATTGTTACCATTGACTATGTTAATCGTTCTCTAAGGAACTGTGAAAATAGTATGCGTCAAGTATTGCGTTCATAAAAGAGATCCACTTGAATTACGGACGTGTCATTGAAAGGCCCAGAACCAATGCGAAATGCTTTATATCGCCAGAATAACACGGCTTACATTTGCCTTTCAATTTGAATGAAGCAACCAAATTGAATCGTGTTAGCATAGAGCGAGTAATTCAATGTAGGAGGCTATATACCCTTCATTCACGAGCCTTTCAAACAATTTGTTTGAACTAGAACCATGTAACATAGATTAAACTCCCTTTCAGAAAAGAGGTTTTAATTAATTAACATTACCACGCCTGTCCCCCCGAAGGGATGTAGAGAGACAATTCGCCAGTTATGTTTAAGTCCCATGTAATAAAGAGAGACTATTGCCATCAACCGGGCACAAATACAGACTCCGGGCTGCTGCTGCAAACCAGATGGAAAATCTAATAACATTTGCCCGACACGGGAATTCAGACCTTATGCAATAGTGCTAGCGACCAACGACGCAGATTATAATTATTCCTAGAACACACTTTGAAATTCTTTATTCAAATCCTCATTTTTCTTTCTGTCCTGTACTGTCCAGTTTTTTTTTAAACATGGCTGTCCCCGATAGCGCATTGTCTGTAGTACAGTCGAACGCAGCCATTGTTTTATACGTACGTTTCCCGCCGTTTGTCTCGACTGTACTCAAGAATGGCGGCCACTACAATGTGCCTTTATCTGTCATTGTACCAGCTGTGGTATTACTTTGATGTTTTTATTGTGCAATGTTTTAGATTTATAGTTGTGTTGTGTTCCTAACATTGTTTGATGTTAAAATATTATACGTACCGTACTTTTATTGTATTATTCTGCAGCCGTGTCGTAACATACCTACTTATTGCCATTACACTAACATTCATTGGTGACAGTCAAGTTAACAGGATCAAATTAGTTGTTAAACTATCTATACCGTTGTATTATAAATAGGTGGATACATTTTGTGAGTTTGTTTGTAGGAAGTACATTCTGGAAGTAAATTATTTTTGCATTCGAAAAATTATTTTATCGGCTATTGAACATCACGCTATGATCCTTGAAAGCCGAGCAGAATGAATAAAAAAAACACTAAGTGTAAACGAAGTAATAGCGACGCGACGGGTCGCGGGGGCCAAAATTTCACGCGTTGAAGTTAGTTTAAAGAGTAAAGAGATTACTAATATCTGGGTCACCTGTAGAATTTCGAATCTATGGCTTTTTATTTTATTGCTCTTTTTTGGACAATACTTATACGCATACAATTCAGAAAACGGAATAAGTAATGAACAGCCTGCACTTTTAGAATAAGGTTACAAAATAATTTGAATACGAAAATAACAGGCCCGTGGCTTTAATCACGAAAGCGTGTAAAAAATAGAGTAACTTTAATGTGATCGGTGTATTAATCATTGAAAGATAGGTCTATAGGAGACAGACACATTACTCAAGAATAAATACGGAGAGCATATACGGCTTCTACAGTACTAAACTGGAAATTGCCGGAAAACAGTCAGATATATTAAATTCCCAGGAAAGTATTCTCACGACACGCACAGATTACGTTTACAAGTAAACACAGATCTTCGATTCCCCTCATCTCCTGTATAAAGATCACAGCCTCACGATCAGCTCCCCCATTAAACACAATTACGTATTCTGAAGACGTCTTCCTCTCCCTATTGACTTGTAACAGGGCATTCAATATTTATCCCTCACCTCTTTCTGTTCCCAGATGTGTGAGGGAGAGAGAATGAGATTATGTTAAGGATGCTTGCCAGTTGAAGTACGGGCGGATTCGGATGTATTTTATATGACGTACAATTGTTTGGGATCCGTAGGAGGTGTAGGTTTGTATGCAGAGTGGTGTTTTTATTGAATTTATGAATGTTTATGGTTCTTGTAAGAGTGTTATTGGAGTCAGAGACCGTAATGACCTGCAGGACCTTTTGACTAAAACATAGTAGCTGCACGGGTCGACTGAAGGATAAGCAACTCATGTCGCGGTCGATTCGTGGACGGGTGACCATCCATAAAATATTGAGACACGTAAGCCTCGGAAAGCACGTTAAGCCGTTGCTCTTGGTTGTTATTTGTCTAGCTTTGACGTTCTTTACGGGTAATCAGAAGCCCGAAAGTCTGACAACCAGTTTTACCAAAGGGTATCTTATTACCCAGTAAGGTACTGGGTTGTGGAGATCAGATAGGCAGTCTGTCGCTCCATGTAAAATACTGGTATTCACCTGCATCTGGTTGGACTGGAAGCCGACTGCAACATAGTTGGGAAAAAGCTAGGCAGACTGAAGTCTTAATGACGTGCATCACAATTCCGTAATACTTTTAATCACAATCTGATTGATTATAAAGGTCATTTCTAACCCATTGCTTCATATGCTTGAAAGTTAAACCTATGAAAATGCCGTTTTGTATGAAAAAAATTAAACGAATTTTTTTTAATTTATTTTTTATTTGTTTTAATCTAAATACTCACCCATGCAATCAATGCATCTTTGCCAACGCAGTGGCAGTTTATTGATGCCCTTCTTAAAAAAATCAGCTGGACGGGAGGCAGCAAATTCTTCAAAGGCATTTTGTACTGCCTCTCGGGTATTGAATTTTTTTCCCGCCAAGAAGTTATCCAAATTCTGGAAAAAGTAGTAGTCTGTAGGCGCAAGGTCTCGTGAGTAGGGCGGATGACGGAGAGCTTCCAACCCCAGTTCTTGCAACTTGGAGACCGTCTGCTGTGCAGTATGAGGTCGCGCGTTGTCGTGCAGGAACAGCGGAGACGAGCGATTGACCAATGCTGGTTGGAGATGTGCCAGTTTCTCCATCATTGAGTTCAGTTCTTCACAGTACACATCTCCAGTAATGCTCACCCCGTTTGGTAAGAAGCTGTGATGAATCACACCGGCGCTAGACCACCAAACAGTGACCATCACTTTTCTAGGGGTAAGTTTTCGTTTAGGGCATTGTTTAGGTGCTGAACCAGGATCCAACCAACTTGCTGAGCGCTTGCGGTTATCAAACAGAATCCATTTTTTTATCGCAGGTAACAATGCGGTTCAAAATTCCTTCATTTGTGTGTCTGTTGAGCAGTGCAAGGCACGTCTCGACGCGTACTTCGCGCTGGCGATCATTGAATTCGTGGGGCACCCATTTGTCAAGCTTTTTTACCTTGCCAATTTGACGCAAATGGACCAATATTGTTTTGATGCTAATGTAGAAAGCTGCTGCTTATTCAGCCGTAGATTGTGTATCATCAGATTCCACAATCGCCTTTAATTCGTCATTGTCGACCAAAGTCTTCGGACGACCGCGAGGTTTATTTTTCAGGTCGAAATTTCAGAACGGCAGCGAGCAAACCAATAACAGGTGGTGCGTTGGTTTGTAGTGTTAATTCCGTAAATGTCGTTGATGTTGCGTGCCGCTTGTGCCGCGTTGCTGCCACGACGGTACTCATATTCCATAATTACTGGAATTTTTAACGTATCCATGATGACGAAAAAGATTAAAATGCGATGAAAATGTAACACTAATCAATAAACAAATAACTACTTTTGGAAAAAGAATTGCATGTTTTTAAAATAAAATTAATTTGAAATTAGAATTCTTAGACGAACAAAAATTATTTTGATTTGAAATGGCCAGTACTGCAGAACGGCAATTTCATAGGTAAAGACCTAATATTGTTGTGAAAATTAAAGGCATTGTCCTTGTAAGTGTGTTACATATTTACCCCGCAGGTCAAATGTTGTAATTCTTTCAGCAATACATTTTCTCCAAATTCTTATTAACATATAACTTATGGTTACTTTAAGGTAGAATAAAGACAAAAACATTTAATTACGCTACTGATAGCGACATATCTATACAGTACATATTTATATCTAGTTAAAATGTATGTATATATAAGGTGTATCTATTCATACACGAAATATTTTAAGAGGTACACCTGTAGGTGGTAAAGAAGCAACAGCAACGAAAAAATTTTTTTTCCAAATGTATTTTTTTTTTCAAAATGTAATATTTATAAATTATTTGACGCATATAAGAAATACTGGCTCCTTCTTATTTTTACGGCCCGAGACACCGCGGCCATGCTCATGCCGTCCGGTCACCGCCCTCGCAGCGTCAGGCAGGCCATTCATAGAATTTGGAGTAAAGATTTTATGCAAAACGTCTCAAGCAGTTTCAAAATTATAATAATTACGAAAATCCAAAAATGCTTAAATAAACATTTTCTTTTTGTTTCTATAGCTTCTTTACCACCTACAGGTGTACATCTTAAAATATTTCGTGTATGAATAGATACACCTTATATACAATATTTAAACTCCATTATACAACATCTCATTCCCGTTACGATGATTTTACGACTTATAGTGAATTTTGGTAACAGTGTAAATCTTTTAAACTATTGGCACTATGAACTCATATATTAAAGTCTTTTTAGTACTTATAAATTTAACAATATTTAAATATGCAAAAGAGAACTGCAGCTGTGCCAACTCGTACATCCACTGTTATTCGCATCCGGAGCACCGAACTTTGATCTTTACAGCAGTTTTACACAGCTATTAACGCCCCCCTCCCCCTCTCGGCCCGGCTGCGACTGACGCCCCCAAAACCTGGACTTTGGTAACTAGTAAGAAATTACAGAAGTACCGCAGTAGTTTTAACGAATAGTAAGGATTCATGCACGATGGTCCATTTGAAGGACTAAGTGCCGAAATCAAACCTACTAAACTTGAACATAGCAAAAGCGCAAAAAAATTATCACCAAAGGATGTAACTGTCACATTGCAAGGGCAAATGCCTTTCTACAAATCGTTGCTCCTCATACTGAGAAGACACGGATTGGTCATTTCAGACTTCGGGTTCCTTGTTAATTTAGACTAACGTCTCAATTTGGTAGAATTTACATACATGTCGAGACGAGCCCAACTTTCTCTTTTATACGGGTTAAAACAATATTAATACCAGCTTCTTACTGCCCCACCGTACGGCAAAGGCGTCTTCTCATATAGAGAAGGCACGAAAATTGATCACCAGGATTGCTTCAACGGGTTGGTGATTTTAGACTTATATTAATTAGAGGTCCTGATTTTCTGGCGAAGATTGTGAGTTTGTTTGTAGGAAGTAATCTCTGGAATTACCAGTCGAATTCGTATTGAATATTTTTGAATTTGATAGCTAAATTCTTGAGGAAGGTTTACATCAAGCTATGGCCCTTAGGAGCCGAGCAAATTGAAAAAAAATCGGAAGGAACGCTCAGTGTAATCGAAGTAACACAAGCGACGTGCGGGCGATGGGATACGAAGCGACCGGTTTGATGCCAAAATTTCACGCGAACGGAGTTACGGGCGAAGTGTTAGTCTCATAGAAACTTAGAAAGTACAAATATGCAATGAAAAGTCACATTGAATAAAATACGGTTGAGAAACCCACAAATAAAATTAAACACACAGGCAATACAGAATAGAGTTCGTAAAGGTTTTCGTGTCTTAAAGCCACTAATGAATGAATATGCAAATAATATATATACCATAGGCCCTTTTAAATAAAAGTAATCTAAGAGTAAAGCTTACAATAATGAGTTTTAAACACAAGGTTGAATTAAGGGGCTATAAACAATAAAGGAACTCAGTAACAAACTCAGACTCGAAGCATTTATTTCAATTAAACCATTTAGGCACTTCTAAATTATTAATGTGTTGATCAGTTACTCAGAAAAATGAAGCTAGTTGCACATGTCAAAACAAGAGAAAGAGAGGGAGACAGAGAGAAGAGAGAGAGAGAGAGAGAGAGAGAGAGAGAGAGAGAGAGAGAGAGAGATCGACAGAAAGAGATCTCTATGGAGAAAAAAGGGCAAGAAACGCTAAAGATACTCTTTTAAATCAAGATATTACAAAATCCTAGGTACTGTACTTAAAAAAATATGATTAGTACTTACCATTTAATTTTTATTTCTTAGGAATAATATGTATTTGAATTTGAAGAGGAAAGACTTCTAAATAAGTGCCATGCAGTCACAGGTCCTACATTAAATTAACCTTCTGTCCTAACCTATTTGTGTTGTGATTATAAGGGGAGCTTCACACCGGATTGGATATTTGCAAGAACATTAAACTTTTTGATAGTTTAAAAAATACTGCATTTTTATTGGATCGTACGGTTTTATGTATCCTCCAGATTGGTGGGTTGATGTCGGATTTCGTGTGTTTATGTCGCACCAAATAGCTGTCCTCTTCGTAAAGTGAGATATAAAGTTTTCTTTATTATTTGTAACTTAAAGTTTCATAGTCTTTTCAGTGTATGGTGAGAATATTATTTTACTTAAACCATTGAGTTTTTGAGTAATATTTATGGGTGTTATATTTCTTCGCTTTTAGTGGTGAATGTGCCCTAAACATAGTGTTACAGTACAATATCTTTGTGCTGTATCTACAATCTGCATCGCAATCTTATGTTCTTTATCGCACGTTCAATATCTATTAAATGTTTCTACTATCTGTTATCAACACGTAGTCGTTAGTATATAAGATGCACCTTTGGATAATTATAACCAGACTATACTACATCTTTGGTCTCATTTATACCTAACCATATACTGCCAAGAAGTTTGGCAAATTGGTGACCCCGACGTAACAACAAGACATCTAAAATGGGAAATCAAAGTTCTAAGGACCAGATAACATACAATACGGACAGTTGCCTCAATCAAAACGAAGCGGACAAACTCCGTAACCTGATACAGGAGGACTTACGGTGGACAAGAAATGTTGCGATGGGACAGATTATTTTAACAATCGGTGCGGTCCTAATTTATGGCATAATGAAAGCACTGGACAGAAGAATGAAGAGTTTAACGGAAAAAATAATAAACACTCGTGCAACAGCTAAGTCAAAATTACAGACGTCAGCAAATCGCACCACAACAGGCGTCATCAGATTCCACCGCGTTCAATAGCATTATTATTTATATACATCAGCAAATAACTAGTAAGGTCTAGATCAAATTTATATTGTAAACACTATTACCATAATATTTACTTTTTTTCTTTTAAAGGGGGGTGTACTGTTACAGTACAATATCTTTGTGCTGTATCTACAATCTGCATCGCAATCTTATGTTCTTTATCGCACGTTCAATATCTATTAAATGTTTCTACTATCTGTTATCAACACGTAGTCGTTAGTATATAAGATGCACCTTTGGATAATTATAACCAGACTATACTACATCTTTGGTCTCATTTATACCTAACCATATACTGCCAAGAAGTTTGGCAAACATAGCTATACTAACGAACTTGGTACCTACCCGACGAATAGATGTCTTGGTTTTTATTAAAAACGTTTTATTACGAAAACTCTTTGTAAAACATTCGTCTGTCCATTCAGCCAGGAGTGAACCGTTAGATGACGTAATGAACCTCTTTGTGATCACGACAGAGCATGGCGCGAAATAAAACGAACGCGGTCGCTGGCGCCGGAAAGAAAGATGGTGCCAAATAGAATAAAACCGCTTTTCTTTGTAATGGGCGTGTTATTTCTAACATTCCTCTGGTGATATTTTTTTTATTGCTTTGTGGTGGATCTTTATTGGAGTTTAGTTATCCATGAAGGACTTGTGGCGAAGTAATAACAGCCGTGCGGTTCGATCTATAAGGTTAGCTAAGCTGGCCGCGGTTAGTCTGTGTATATGACCATCGTTACATTACAAGACTCCTCCGTGCCTCGTAAAGCACGTTAAGCCGTTGGTCTCGACTGTTAATCGTGGATCTTTGATAGTCGTTACGGGTTGTCAAAAAAAGTCTGACAACCAGTTTTAGCAAGGGGTACAGTATTACCCAGAAACTGGGTTGTAGAAGTCAGATAGGTAGTCGCTCTACGTAAAATACTTATAGATACTCAGCTGTATCCGGATAGACTAGAAACCGACCTTTTTTTCAGCAAAATTACATAGACAGTCCACAAAACGCCCGTCCTTCACCACTTCCTAATGATTTAGCTGGGACGAAGAAGTGATGCAACCAACTCCCAGCAACACAGCTGTCTGTTCAGTTAGAAAAATCCAATAAGCAAATTGAAACATAAGTAATATTTACAAAATTCAATTAAGCTTGCTGTTCAAAGCCACACCACTAACGTTCTGTTATTCTATGCCTAAACGGAACCTCATCATCATTTCAGCCGAAAGACGTCCACTGCTGGACATAGGCTTCCCCCAATTTGGCGGTGTTGGCCATAATCGCCACGCTTCGCAGACAGGATAGCGACCGCAGTATGGTGGTAAAATACATAAAGAACGCTGCTGCTCATTCTCTAATAGGTCCCTTAATCGTCTTTTACGACAGCCACGGGAAGAAATGGGACAGTGCTATTCTTTGCTTCCGACACCGCACAGAATCACCACCACCACCACCACCTCTGTTCAGTTAGAAGAATCCAGTAAGTGAATTGAAACAGAATTAATACAAAATACAATTAAGGTTCAAAGCCACACCAAAAACGTACTTTTATTGCACCCCTAAATAGAACCTAACCGATAAATACTCAGCACTCATGGACTCATGGATTCAGCACTCATGGATTCTCAGTAACGTTAAGTCGAGTGCACTCAGCAGAATTGAGTTAAAACAGCTGATGTAACGAGTGCAACCCTTTTACTGGAACAATGAGAAAGTATTACAAGTTTCTGTCCTATTAGTAACTTTGTTACATGCCCCGCTTGTTAAGAAAATACAGTTTATTGGCCTGGAGTAGTAGCTGAGTCAAGTTGGTGGGTTTTTGTGTATTACTGTGCCTTCGCATTTGGCAAAAGTCTATGATAAATTACTATATTTCTGTAAGTAGGTTTGTAGACACTTTCACGTCAATGATATTGTAAAAACAAGATGAGGTCGGCGTTTCCTATTTACTTGTTCTGGAAAGAAAGGCTTAACACACTCAGGACACAGTCTCTTTTAAAGTCCAGACATAATCTTGGTCAGATCATGTAGACTGGTGTCTGAAAATGGTTTTCTGAGGAACAAACCACACAGATTGAGTGGACCTGTCCAGTCAGTGCACGGAAGTAGCGTAGGTATACGCTGGATAGATGCAGTGTATCCGTTATAATAGTATAAATGCGGAAGTTTGTGGAAGTCTGTTACTTTTTCACACCTTAGCGTCTGAACAAATATCGATGAAATCTGAAGAAATGGCACTCAACTAGACATTGACCTGGTTTCGGATATAGATCAATTTTAATCCCGGTAGTACGTTCTTGTGGGTTGATTTCCATTCTTCACGTGGGTGAAGCTTAGAACGTAAGCTTCTTTTCTTTAAATTCACGCCTTTGCGTCACTAGCGCAGCGTCTACGCGGCGTAAAGGCGACGTTAACGCCTATGCTGGATATGCGATTACTGCGATGACTGAGTCTAAAGACTATGGGTAATACCAGGCATCAGCATAGTACTGGGGAGAGTGACCGGCGATATCCGATCAAGTTATATGACAAGGCATTTTGTCTAACGGCCTAACAGGTTACTATTCAGAAACCAATATCAACGTATCACACAGAGGAATATTGAATTGGAAAAACGATATACCTACTCGTATCAATAGAAGAATCTTTCAACAAATATTTCTCGTTATTTCTCTTCAGTTCTGTACAAGGCACGATCTCACGATCGGCACGAAGTGACGTAATGAACCTTTCTCGTGATCACGGCGCTGTAGCGTCGGCAGGTAATTTGGCACAGCTCTGCAGCAGCGGTGTTGCCAGTGAAGTGGGTTAAAAATGGAGAATTTTTGTAAAATATGGGTGAATCCATACTAATATTATAAATAGGAAAGTGTGTGTGTCTGTTAGTCCGTCTTTCACGGCGAACGCGCCCGCGGTGGAGGCGGCGGCGGCCTTGAACGTAGGGCATTTTCAGTGAGATGCAATATGCTGGCGCGTAGGTTTGCACGGTGCTCACAAGAGATCAAAATTGCTCTTTTTAAGGCATACTGTCAAAATTTCTATACCTGCAGCCTGTGGGTCCAGTATACGCGTGGATCTTTCAATGCCCTACGGGTCCTGTTCAATAATGGTTTCAGGATGCTGTTGGGGTTGCCTCGTTTTTGCAGTGCATCAGGTATGTTTGCTAAGGCCAACACGGATTGTTTTAGTGCGATAGTGCGCAAAAGAGTGGCCTCCCTGATGCGCCGCGTGCGAGGCAGCACCAACGGTCTACTGAATACCATAATGGAAAGGGTGGATTGCCCAGTTGTGAGGTGAGGCACTGGAATGCCATATACGGCTCCGGGGGTGCCCGGTATAATGATAAGTAGCGCAATTTTGTGTATTCATTTATAATCTAACTAACATAGTTTTAAGTATGTTTTTACTAACAATTATATGGAATGTACCTATATTCTGAAATAAATGATTAATAATAAAACGGAGCGATGAATTGACGTGATTTTTTAAGTGGGGATAGTTGAAGGGATGGAGAGTGACATAGGCTACTTTTTGCCTCTTTCTAACCCCCACTTCCCTAAAATGGGGGAGGTGGAATTTAACGCGAGCGAAACCGCGGGCAAAAGCTAATAATAAATAAATAAAAACTTGAGTTTTGATAATTTTCAGCAAGGTTACTTGTGTTTTCAATTTAGCTACTTCTTCCTCATTTATTTTAAAGTAACATTAGTTTTCTCCGTGTGCCGGACGTAAAGAATAGCACCATCCCATTTCTTCTCGTGGGTGTCGTAAACATCGTCTAAGGGACTTACTAGAGAATGGGCAGTAGCGTTTTCTATGCATTATACCAGCATAATGTGATCGCCAACCCGCCTGCCAATCGTGGCGATTATGGAAATCCCCCCAAATTGGGGGAACCCTGTGTCCAGCAGTGGACGTCTTTTGGCTGAAATGATGATGATGATGAACATTAGATTCAATGGCATCATGTAACTACTGATCATTTCAGTGGTATCTAGCCTGTACGCCATTTTATTCTGACCACGTAAATTAATCCCCAAAAGGCAGGCGATGCGGAAGTCGTGCAACCCAGTGGAAAAGCGAGTGCACTGTTCGACCGTTATATAGGTCGGCGCGGGTCGCCTAACTAATTCGCCTGTTTTAAATTCGGAACGCGATTAGAACGAGTTTTGAAATTCGTTTTTGATTTTCTTTTTCATTTTTGAATAGGTGGTTAATGGCGTTTGAAGTTCGCTTTATTAAAAGAGGTTTTTGTTACGTTTGATTTTCGAATGAGGACTTTTATTAAATTGTCTATATCTACCTTAGAATACCTACCTTTTTGAAATTACGCTGTGACTGTAACTTTTATTAGGAAACACAGCGATATTCTTTTTCTGAAAGCATAGGTAAGTGATAGAATAATATAACTTTATTACATACTTAAATAATACAATATCTTTCACCCGGCCACTTTAGTTGCCAATAAAACTCTTTGTCGTAGTTGAATTCGCATCAAACACAGAACTTTCACAATAAAAGCGCGAATTAATTCAGTTATTACACATTAAGAAACGAACTTCTCAAGTTGTTATTATTTTTAATCATAGAATGGCTGAAGAGGCATTATTTGACTGATAGATGACGTCATTCATAAATATGGGGATCAGAAACTTTTGGTGATCTATGTTTGTCATTTAGAAATAAATCAAAAACATCTTTCGAATTTAAATTTAAACTTCGAAGGAAAACCATTTTTCTAAAATTTATAGGCGTAATTTTTTCCCATTTTCCTATTTCTTTCCGTGGGTGTCGTAAGAGGCGATTAAGGGACTTACTAGGGAATGAGCAGCAGCGTTCTTTATGCATTTTGCCACCATACTGCGATCGTAAACCCGCCAGCCAAGCGTGGCGATGATGGCAGACGCCCTCCAGATTAGGGGGCCTATATCTAGCGGTGGACGTTTTTGAGTGAAATGATGACGATATTCGTAGACAGTACTTAATCTCTTCGTCAGAAATATTGTTTTAACTCTAAAGTACCCTATACTTCGTTACAGAAAATCTATAAGAACTTGTTACACTAAACTTCGATTTTTATAAAAAAATAATTAAAATACGAACGTAAACGAGGCAAAAGGAATATATTAGGATCGTAGCAGGTGGCATTCTGTAGTTTCTGCCTATCCCCAATGATCTGCCGGGGTCGCGTGATCTGCCGGGGTCGCGTGATTGTTCGAAGGAGATACCGTGACCCTGGCACATGGGCAACTGATGGAACACGGGTGGGTTTTAGTCAGTAAAAGTCTGACACGCCCTCCCGCTCCGCCCAGAGCGGGAGAAGTCATTTGATGATTTCCCATCCTGAAAAAAAAAAAAAAAAAAAAAATCCCCAATGATAAAGGGCGTGAGTTTATGTAGCTAATATTTAAAAAAATATAACAGTGTAAACAATTACTGGTCTTCCAAGAAAAATAAATATAAGAGTTATCTACAAAAAAATAATATGAAATGTAACGCTAACTTTCAGCAAACAAACACCTTAATGTACATTTTATTTGGCATCTAATCACAATACATATACATTATAAACTTATCTAGCTCATTTTTTATGTAAATTGCGCCAAATCACGATACCGGCTAACAATTGAGTTAGCTTTGCATAGATTATGCATAGCTTTCTCTTGCTGCGCGGAAAATAAGGACACAGAAGGCTCACTGTTTAGAAAGTGGTAAAAATCAATTAAAATATGTATTTATAAATGATGAATTCTGACCCATCTGCCATGGTATTAATGCAACTTAAGCAAGATATATGTGAACTTTATCCACGATTTTTTAATCACTACACTTTATTTACGTAAAAACTAATACATACTAAGTTATTATTATTTATTTATTATTTCCCTGCTCATTGGTTACCCATAGGAAAAAGGCGCGAGTTTATGAATATTATGTGTGTATGCTTGTTACTTTGGAAGGGGTTACTTAAAATATTTGCCAGTGAGCAAAGTGGAACTGAGAATGGGTGCTCTAGCTACCGTCAGACGTATATTTAAGTATCACTCGTGGTCTCGTAGATTTAAACCGTCTGTGCTTGCCTCTTTTGTGGCAAAAGCAATAGACATAGCTGCTCAGCTGTACCACCGTTAAATCAACGCGGGCACGCAACAGCGCGTCCTTGGATACACGGAATATGTCGCGTGCGCACGATACACGCAGATTGTTAAGGTAACTCGTTTTCCGGATTAAGTTTTGTAAGTTTTTCAAACGTTGTAAGAGTTAACTTTTTTTAGTCTAAAAGAAAAAGAAAATCAAACCCGAAAAAAATTGTACGAAAATATTTATATTATGTAGATTCGAGGCTAACATGACGATGTATGTATTATTGCTCGAATCCATTCATCTATTTAGGTCAAACGTTACAATAAAATCGAACGTATAAAACATTCCATTAAATCTGAACAAAGAATGAAAGGGAAACTATGTGATATATTCCCATTCGCTTCATGTAACCACTCGCTCGTAGTTCATTTGTTTACCCCGATGTTTGAATTCAGAAAACCTACAACAGTAAAATTCAAAAATCGAATAAACCTAACACGGCAGCCAAAGCCCGAGCATCGTTTAACAGTCAAACACGACACAATTCCCGTTCAAATTCGTTTCAAAAAAGGAATGCCCATGACAAAGCTCTGTGCGTCACCGTATAGTCATTTGGCTGACAATGACGTCACGTTACCGTCGAGTGCGTTCCGTTTTACCTTCAACTGGGTCATGCCGTGTACCGAACGGACTTCCAAGCCAGTATTATTCGACCCACTCTGCCTTCCCAATTTCAGTAAAAACGCCAGTGTGTAAAGAGTCTGTAATAGTGTGGGAGAGGCCTAGGTTTATTGGACCGGTTCGGATGTATTTTTGAGCTTTGAATTTAGAAACATGTTTCGATATTTTGGGTACTGACAGATTAGAATGTTTTCTGCACTAGATGTGCAACAACATACAGAAATGTGAAAACTTTAAGCTTTGATAAAAATATTTAAATATGATGAATATGAGGTCGTATGTTCGATTTCCGAGTCAGGCAAACTGTTACGTTATGAACATTTTCTGTGATAGATAATGAATTTAATTACATCTTATTTAAACTCATTATTACAATTGCATGAACCTTGTAAAGCTAGCGATGAAGTTACTACAATAATAAAATACATAATTCAATTAAAACGTAAAACTTCGCTAGCAATGGAAAATTACCACAGAAGAATGCGGTTGTTGACCTCAGGACTAGCTGCTTCTCATACGGACAACTACACGTCACTTGCGCCCGCGTCACCAATCCTGACTCTCTTCATATTTTGGCTACTGAGATCAAAACTGCAAGAGTAGAATTATCATCATTCATCACCAGTATTTTAGCCGTAAGACGTCCACTGGTGGATGTAGGCCTCCCACAATTTGGGAGGCTTTGCCGTAATCGCCACGCTTGGAAGGGGGGTTGGTGATCGCAGTATGGTGGTAAAATGCATAGAGAACGCTGCTGCCCATTCTAGTGAGTTTCCAAGTCGCCTTTTACACACCCACGGGAAGAAATAGAATGGTATTATTTTTTACTTCCGGCAACACACTGAGAAAGAGTAGCATATTTTTATAAAAGTTATTATAAAAATATAATATATATATATATATATAAATGATAATGATAAATGACTTTATTTTTGCAAGTAGGTTTGTACAAACACTTTTACACGTCAATCAATTCTTTTTATAAACTAGATGAGGTCGGCGTTTCCTATCTGACTACTCTGAGAAGAAACGCCGAAACAAACTCAGAGGTCACAGTCTCTTTTAAAGTCCAGACATAATCTTGATCAGATCATGTGAAGACCATGTGGATTGGTGTTTGAAGTGGTCTTTTAAGGAAAGAACACACAGCTTGAGTGGACCTGTCCAATCAGTGCACGCATTTGTCAGTAATCATGCAGCTCCACTCAGAACTTAAGGAGGTCAATGATTCGACGAACAATACCAAAGAAAGGACATTTGTGTAGGTCGCACAAATTACTCAAACTGCCAGACAATGTAAAAAATTAAATTAGAAGAAAAGGAAACCAAAAAAAAAGAACACCCACTTCGTCTTCACATTTACAATAATTAAAACATACATACTTTAAAAGTAAATATTCATGTCATTGTATAAGTAAAATTCATCAATGTCAATGTGTATATAAAATCAGGAAATAGTCCCGGTCCGATCATTTGAGGACCATGTACATGGGGGTGTCTGAAATGGTCTTTTGAGGAAAGAACCATAAGATTGAGTGGACCTGTCCAGTCAATTCACGCATTTGTCAGTAATCTTGCAGCTCAACTCAGAACATAAGGAGCACAAAGATTCGACGAACAATACCAAAGAAAGGACATTTTGGTAGGCCGCATTAAGTACTCAAACTGCCAGATTATCATTAAAATAAAATGAGTAAGAGAGATATAAAAAAAATAAACATCACCTCATAGTCCTCACATTCAAAATCACTTCAATAATAATAATAATAATATTATACTTCTGAAAGTATATATTCATGTCATAGTGTAAACAATAATCAAATGTCAAAGTGTATATTTCCAAATAAATAATAATAATTAAAAAAAAAACATTCAGTATAATTATAATATAAAAATTGGAGCATAATAAAAATGTGGCTGCGACTTTAGTCAATTGTGTAATATAAAGATTTCCATACGGTCAGTTTGCGGAATCGCGGGCAGAGACTGGTATGTACGTATATAATAAAAAACAAAAATCGACTACTGAAATAAACGTTTGAAAATATATGAAATCATTGTTTTGTATACAGGTAAACATACTCGTTCAAAGGAAATGCAACTTCTGTATGCACCACTAAACAAATTTTATACAAGAAAAGTCATGAAAGGAAAGTCGTTTGAGTCCTTTGGCTTTTCGTTGTTAACTTGCTTCAGCTTGTCAAAGAATATGGGTAAATACAGTCATCTACTTTGTTTATGTAGCTGTTTCGGACCGAACACTTTGTTACTCTATGCGCCTTCGGAACGCGCCGCCCGAACGGAATGACATCTGACTTGACAGTTTGATTTTGACACTTGACACTTCTCTTTGATTTTGGATTGAACAAGGAAAGCATGTCGCCGCTTGAATCTCGCGATCTTTTGAAAATTAATCCTTGAGAACCGGTCGTTTTGGTGGACAATAAGTCATGACCCATTGTTTGGATTGTTAATAACCCCAATTTGACCTAATAACACGGGTTTAGTTTCTTGACATTGAAGAACTTTGAAGGTTAAGCAAAGTGACGCTATTGGGAACGAGTGACTTGAAGACCGCATGCTGTGATTGCCTCCAGCCTTATTGCAGCGGATTGTAACCTGAAGAATACTCGTAACGTCACAACACGATACATATACACTCACTTACATACATAACTTCAGGTAGGCCCCAGAAGCAGTTTCCTTCAACCATGAGGTGAGTCATTTGTTAATTGTATTGCGTCTTCACTTGAATTGTACTTGTATTGTCTGCTCCGCGTACGGCGGACTAGTTTCGCTAGCCGCTCTTGTCTCTAGAGCCCCACGATTATCACACTTCCACTGCGCATTTGAAATCGTATTGTGAGGTCTAGTCTGGCAGCGTACAGTAGCACAAACGTTTTTATCTCATGCTCCAGTAGATTTATAGCAGACTAGGTTCGTCCCGAGGTTTGACCCACAAAAGTCTCAATGACATAGATATATCGAGATCAAATGGATCTTATATCCTAATTCAGACCATGGTCTATCTATGTGCAAATTTCATATAAATCCGTTCAGTCGTTGTAGTGTGAAAGCATAACAAACAAACGTACCTACAAAAATGAAATCTTTTCTCGTTATAATATTGGTTCAATGATAAGTGCATTTTAGTTTAAATAACTACATAACGGTGTAGGTTGTGAGTAAACATCTTGTATACACATCTTTAACTTATATCTTTATAAAAATGATGGTGGTTGCATTCAATAACTCAAGCGAATTTAGAAATTGTTTAACATTTTAACACGTTCAGCCCTGCTCTCATAAGGTGCACCTGCGCACATTGTAACACAATATTTTCTCATACTAAATGGACATACGTTGATAAACGTTCTGCTCCTCAAGTATACTAGAGTGTTATTATAAGATTAAGCCGCAATTTGATTTGTTGTGGCTCTAGATGTTTGACATTTGCAAGTATTGCGGCGCAAATGTTCAACTAATGGAATTTACTACGGCTTCCTGGCGTTATGAGAAGTAGTGCTAATAATATCATATATTTATTAGACGTTGTGTTACCCATACATTGTACATATTTGTGGTTGTAAGACGTTGTTCGTCCGAACGTGTTAATATGCGACGATAGCTTTCATAAAATAACAGTTATGGGGAAGGCGTGTAAAAGTACGTCCTGATATAGAGAAAAAAGAAATCTTATGTCTGTCTTATGAGGTCTTGACTGTTAGACTACTTTTTGTGCTCCAAATAATATTGCGCAAACATGCCACTATACCACACTCCCTACAGCTACGACAGGGAAAGCGCAAAAGAACAAGAGTGTGCAGCACAGACAGACATAGAACTGCACTTGCTCAGAGGCATTATACTGGGTTCACGGGTTTACAATAAACTGAATGCCATTCTAAATATTTGCCTGCTTACCCACCAGCAATGCAAAAACGCTGTCAAGGACTGGCTGATAGGTCTCATTTATGATGACTCTGAGAAACTCATTCAATTAGTGGGTTAGCTAACTCTCGCACCAACGCACACACACACACACACACACATGCACGCACGCACTCCCACACACACACACATACACACACACACACACACATACACCATACACACGTATACATAATATACATACTCCTATATAATACACGTATACATACTCCTTTTGTTTATACATTGAAATAAGTTTTTGTTATTTTTGTACATCTCTTTTTCAATACAATATTGTTTAGTATTAGGAACTACTCTAGTAGTTCCGGAGGAAGGTGATGGCATTCGTGATACAGGGTCATCCTAGTACGCATTCGTACAATTCGTGAATGCCATCACCTTCCTCCGGACCTACTATAGTAGTTCCTAATACTAACCAAAGCACTCTTTTGACACTTAAGTGCAAAGAACAGAAGAAAAAATCTATTTTTAAGGAGATTTACTGTACCTCTTATTTTAGTAATAAACATTTTTATATATTTTTATTTTTATATATTTTATATATGTAGAAACAGTGGTAGCCCAGTGGCAGCAGTCCCGACTTGCGAGTTCTAGGTCTTGGGTTCGAATCCAAGCAAGCGCTTTATTTTGTGTAACTTATTTCATCACCACTGCTCTAGAAACGGTAAAGAAAAAAAAAACTTCGTGAGGAAAACGGCATGTCCTAGCTAGAGCCATAAATTCGTAGACATGTGACTTTTTTCGAAAAGTTTGATTATACCTTCAAAAGATAAAGCTCATTCATACCTACACTAATGTTTCCACCAAGATAACTATAATAAATGTCTTATACTAAACCAGTGTTTTTATCCCTCAGAAATATTACTGTAGTGGCTCATGTGTGCTTAAACTAAGTGGGTGATTTATCCATAGTCAGGATTCGCCTTATCTTTAGTCGCAGCCTTGTTTTTAGCGTTCCGTACCCAAAGGGTGCCAACGACGTTCTATTTCTAAGGTTCCGCTGTCCGTCCTTCTGTCACTGGGCTGTATATTTTGAACTACAAAAGGTAGATAGATGAAATTTGACACAGAGTGTGTACCTACTACCTGTTTCCTGTTAGTCTAGTGGTTAGTGACCCTGACTGCTAAGACTGAGGTCGTGGGTTCGATTCCCACCCAGGACAAATCTTTTTGTGATGAGCACAATCATTTGTTCTGTGTCTAGGTGTAATTTATCTATAATATGTACATATGTATTTAGAAATATATAAGTACTAGGTTTTGCCCGCGACTTCGTCTGCGTCAAATATTTGCTCCCCTGACCTTTCACGTCGCATCGCAGCCTGCCAGTTTTCGTCCATTTTTTTGTTGCTGCTCCGCTTCTTTTGATCGTAGCGTGATGTTATATAGCCTATAGCCTTACTCAATAAATAGGCCACACGGCTCAAAAATAATTTTTCAATTCGAATCAGTAGTTCCTGAGATTAGCGCGTTCCACCCCTCATTTTAGGGAAGTGGGGGGTTAGAAAGAGACAAAAAGTAGCCTATGTCACTCTCTATCCCTTCAACTATCTCCACTCAAAAAATCACGTCAATTCGTCGCTCCGTTTTGCCGTGAAAGACGGACAAACAGACACACACACTTTCCCATTTATAATATTAGTATGGATGTTTATCAGTTGTCTGGTTGCCATAGTACAGGCTCTGTCTAGTTTGGGATCAGATAACGTTGTGTGATGAAATGTCCTAAGATATTATTTTATTTATTATTTATAACATTAAGTGATAAAAATATATACTAATTCTTATAAGCTATTACTGTCCCACTGCTGGGCAAAGTCTTCCCTATTCTCTTTCCACCTCAATCTGTCCAGACCTGCCAAGGACCAATCTTTATTAAAGGAGTCCAGCTCACCTCGCCATCTCCATATGGGCTCGCCCATTGGGTCTTAAATTAAAAACCACCCATACTAGAAACGTGTTATTTGGCGGTTTGCTCTTTCTTAATAATAGTTCTTGGCCACCTTTCTTCAACTTCCTCTAACTATAATTTCGTCTTCTTTTAACCTTGATTTTTTCCAGGCAAAAAAATCTAATTGGCAAGGTATACTGGATTTTCCGAAAGTCCTAGGTAATATAAATAGTTCTTTAGGAATTTCTTTTAATACCTGTTTATAATTTAATAGGTAGGAGCTTACGTAATCCAGTCTAAGCTGTTAAGGTCAAAAGGCCGTTCGAATTTGTCACGTAGACCTTTGAAAATCTTTTAAGCTATGTTAAGGTTATTAGAATTTATTACAGCATTTAATATCTTATCTATTTCTTAGGCTTTGTCGAATTACGAGGGATTACAAATTGTCTTTTCATTTCGAGAAAGCAAAGCGTAAATCAAACAATAGTAAACAAGAGATAAGTGACCAGGGTCATCAGAAATAGTTGAAGTTTAGTGAGAAACTCATGGATATTTCTGAATGAAATTTAATTTCATGAATTAACTGTGTTTTTGTTTTTGATTTACTTTTTTTTTTCGAAAATGTGCCTCGATTTCTTACCAAACTTCGACTTCATCTGATGACCCTGGTTACTTATACCTTTTGGTGACTGAACATTACCTACTTAACACGTTAACTGCTATGTCGGACTATGTGTCCGACACTTTTTGTTCCATTCAGGCCTTGTCAGACTATATGGCCGACAACACATACAAAATCAGAACATGTCGTTGCTGCCTGGCGGCCACGTTTTTGGAATAAATAATGTATTTATGGAATAAATAATCTATTTAAAGTGAAATAACACTAAGAACATTTTTTACTTTTTCTGATTATCACCATGGTAGGCATCTCACCTCCCCGAAGAGTTTTACAGAGGTTATCTACAGTACACCCACATTTCACCAGTTATGTTTAAGTCCCATGTAATAGGGGGCGAGCCTATTGCCATCAACCGGGCACAAATCTAGAGTACGGGCTACTACTGAGAAATGCCTGATGTAAAATCCAAATACCACTTTATCCGACCTGGGAATAGAACCCAGTAGACCTCATGTTTATTAGTAGCTCTTGCGACAACTGCCCCCCTTGCCAAGTTACAACCGTTTCGTGTCGAATTCCGTTCTCCAATCGGTAACGCCTCGGTGTCAGCAATTGTAGAAAACGATAAGTTGGTAGCCATGTAGCCTGAGTCGGCTGCTCGTTCTACAATGTCTTTAGAAAAACGACACATTATAACAAAGGATGTAGCGTTGAACATTATAGAAACGATAAAAAATCATTCTATCATTTTGAACGATGTGAATTTGGCTACGAATTTTTTATTCGTTTGTTCTAACCACGTGACTTAACGTTGAGGGAATAGCGTTAAAAAAAAAGAAAATTTGTTATGTTCCGTCATCTTTTTGCAACATCTGGAAGTGAATTTCGTCTGCAATGCGTTCGTTTTTCATTTCAAATGTTAATAGAATGATGCGTTTTATTGTTAGCTCTGTTTTTTGTGTTCACTATGCCATAAAAATGAGAGAGATAGAAAGCTTAGTTTCATCATCATCAGCAGCCTATAATGTTCCCACTGCTGGGGCACAGGCCTCCTCTCGGTGAGAGGGAGTGGGCCTTAATCCACCACACGGGCCCAGTGCGGGTTGGTAGATGTCACATGTCTTCGAATTTTTGGTTCTAAGACATGCTGGTTTCCTAACGATGTTATCTTCCACCGTTTTGAGAGCAGTAATGATGAAATAACTTACACAAAGTAAAGCGTCTGCTTGGGTTTGAACTCACGACCTACTACTCGTAAGTCGCGGCCGTTAGTTTCATAGTTAATCGCAATAGTGAGATCACAGTAGAACGATATATATAGACTAAGTATTTTGGCAGGTCAGTTGTACCTCCTTTACCAATGAAAGGGATATGATTTGTGCCAACCTTTTTTTATCGTATCAGTAGCAATAGGTTCAAACATCTTTGGCCCAAAATTTAGATGCGTGTACTCAGCTCTCTGACACAGTCAGAAGATCAACAAATGCACATGTGTCAGGGCATGGGGTGCTGGATGGTGGGCAGGTACCGCATACGCTTTTGAGATCTGAGGCAATACTATGTGAGTATTAGGTACGTCAATAGGTATAGGTATAAGGCTTTACTAAAGAAAATACTTAGCTCAAAGCTACAGTATGGACATTACTATTCTTTAGTATAGAACTATTGACGTCCTTGTATGACGCATTAGTAACTATGAATTGATATGTTGTTCAAGACATATAATAAACAACGGTAGGTAAATAAGATAAGAATCTAATACTCTCATAAGAATTTATTCTACAAAACCTTATGAAATGACAAACGGAGTACAATAAATTTTCATTTAGACAGCTCTTTAATTGAAACACTAATGCTAACCGAATAATTTCTGAACCCATTTATTTTCCATTTCGACTGGCCTGTTAGTCTAGTGGTTAGTGACCCTGACTGCTAAGACTGAGTCGTGGGTTCGATTCCCACCCAGGACAAATGTTTGTGTGATGAGCACAATCATTTGTTCTGTGTTTGGGTGTAATTTATCTATAATATGTATGTATTTAGAAATATTTAAGTGTGTTTATCAGTTGTCTGGTTACCATAGCAAAGGCTCTGCCTAGTTTGGGATCAGACAACGATGTGTTGGTTGTCCAAAGATATTTATTTATTTCTTGAAAAGATTGCAATAACATATAGACTGCTATTGAAACAAAAAGTTCAACGACACGACATTGCTTTATTCTCATCCTCATCAAAAGTTCCCAAAAGTTCATCATCTACCGAGCCTTTTTCCAACTATGTTGGGGTGGGCTTCCAGTATACAGGCAAGATGAAACTGAATACCAATATTTTACATGGAAAGACTGCCTATCCGACGTTGACAACCCAGTTATTAGATAACACGATACCCCATGGTAAGAGAGGTTGACAGATTTCGGGCTTCAGACGACCCATAACGACTGTCAAAAATCTACTAATGCCGTGACCACCGGCTTAATGTACTTTCCGAGGTACCGAGGGGTTTTGGTATATAAAGATTGCATTGATCAACGGACCAATCGCAGCAAGCGTAGTTTAACCCGATCGAGACTGGCGACTGCTAATACTTAGCCAAAAGTTACCAAAATATACGAAGCGTTAATCACTCAACAAACAGGGTCCCAAACGACGAGTACTTAATCAAACCACTCGTCACATAGTAACGGGTGGTCGTAAACGTATTATACGTATCGCAGTCGGTAATCTGTCGCAAATCGCACTCATTTCGCAAATTACTAGACATTCCGTGAAATGATCCCTTGTTCCACGAAAATTGTATTTGTGTTTCCATCGTTTGTGGACTTAAGGGTAACTATGGTAGACACTAGGTATTTTGTCTCATTATGTTTGTCTACTACCCACTTCAAGGGAGAACGTTATAATTGAAAGACCTAAGAAGTTCTTTGAACCACTTTACGTTGGTATAATCATCTGGCCATATATCGTCAAACAGAGTAATGATAGCCCAGTGGAAACGACCGAGATTTAAGAGTTGCTGTAGGTCGTAAGTTCGAACCCTGAAGGCAGTTTTCTTTGTGTCTAGTATTTTATTACCACTGTGCAATACTCTCAAACTGCGAAGAAAAACATTGTGAGGAAACCGACATGTCCTAGAACCAAAAATTCGAAGTCATGTGACATCTAACAACCCGCGTGGTTGTTCTCACACCCATTCACAGAGCGGAGACCTGTGTTTGAGCAGTGCATGGGAACATGATATACCCATTATGTTGTGTATGTTATGTATATCGTCAAACGACCGTTTTGGAAAACTGGACATTTAACATCACACTACGATGCTTAGACATTATAAATGATCATGAATGCGAAATTAAGTTTATTTATTAGTTTGTTAAAAACGGCTGAGCTGATTTGAATGAAATTTAGCACATAGGTAGACCATGATATGGAGAAGGACACAACCTTATTTATATCCTGGATTGCGGACGAAATCGTACACAGCAGCTTGTAATATTATAAATGCAAAAGCCAGTTCATTTGTAACGCGATTACGCTGAAACATTTCAACGGATTTGGATGACATTTGACACTTAGATAGACCATGCCCTAGGTAAGGATATTCGCTACTTATCACCCTGGATCACAGACAAAATTGCGGGCAATAACTAGTAAAGTGATTAACAATTGTTCTCTCTGTATGAAAGAGGTCTTTGCCCTGCAGAGCCACAATAACAGGTATAAACACATTTTTGATCGTGAAAGCAGTACGTGACTTACTTTAACAGCCATTACTGAGAAAGGTTTTGCTATCGTTAACTGTTCATAATAAAAACTAAGTACGTGAAAATGCATTAGTGAATTGTCTATAACTTGCAACGTTGTAACACGTAACACGCGCCAGCAACGGTTACAGTGTCAAGTTCGCGTCGCTCGGAACGGTTATCGCACGATTCTCGGTGCAATTACCGCGAACCGTTGCAACGTGCTTAGAAAGTGTTAAATGTTATGTACTTTGTTATGCGCGGAAGGTATGGAGGTGCTACGCTGTTTTCGAACACTTTAGAAAGGTTTTGAAAAAATGACATTTTACTCTAGTTGAAAAGTTGTCAACAAAACAAGGGATTTACGGCTTTTTTAATCCATTGAGATCGAAGTATCGTTTTATTAACGACTTGTTATTATTTATTTTATTTATTGTATCTTTAGGCACAAGTAAAAAAATACAATACAAAGGTGGACTTAATGTCTGAAGCATTTTCTACCAGTCAACCTTAGGGTGATGCAGAGACATAACATTAAATTATATATAATAACAATAAATTGTTACAAATACATAGATAGATACAGTTCCAGCGTATTATCCTCTTTCTAAATCTCGTGATATTATCTTCATGTCTGGTAAACGTCATAGATACGACCCTGAGATCTTCGAACAAGAAAAAAACCTTCAAATGATACAAAGCACGGCAGGTATAAATAAACCTGTAGCCTCATAAAGAAGTTTTAATATAAATAAGAACAAATTACGTATAAGTATTACAAAACTGTCAAAGAAATGGTCAACATGACGTAGGTGAGCGAAATTGCTCGTAGCATAAGAAAAATTGCACGTCAACCGTAGTAAGCGAAAAAATAATTCAATTTTGAACTGTCCAAATAAAACGAAATTTGTTATCTTGTTACAGCGTTATCTACCACAATATATGAACCAAAAATATATTTTTATGTGACCAAATATCTCTTCATTCCAACATTCAGTACAATATTTTTTTCTATATCATAATTTCGTGTCATTATTATTTTCTTTGAGAATGCACTACTTTCGTCAGCCCATCTTATGTTCTGTGTTAATTTACGGTTTCCTAGCAGGTTGGAGGCCGTAAGGCTGTCAGTTTTTGTACACGAAATAATGATAGAAGTTTGCTATGTGGGTGATTACCTAGACTCGAGGTGATATTATTTGACGTGGGAGCCGAATGTGTAATGATCAATGCAAGCGCGTTTTATACGACGTTTTTCAACACACTTGCGAAGAAAAGACAGACTTACATTGTTAATAATAAATAACCATACAACGAAGAGGTTAACAAGTGTTTATTGAAAATGGCGCACTGGTTTTGTGGTATCTGCGCGCCGTGCTAGCGATGCGTGCGCAGGTGTAAATAAGAGCACTAGCAAAAACACAAAAAAGCCTATTTAAAAACTCTTCGCGAGAACGAAATAATAAATGTAAAGTAAAAAACACGAGTGTATAAAAAGCTCAATTATGAACCTAAACGAGTTGCCATAAGATTCGTGCAAGTGTATTGAAAACTATAACATGGAGTAGGAAAATTTACAGTGTTTCGGGAAAATAGAAAACGCCTCGGAAAATAAAAAGTATTTCGGAAAACACTATCTCGGTAAAGGAAACTGTGATTGAGTACCAATTTTGAAGGCTCTATTTTTGTCCTAAACCCACTTCATCACTACAAACACATCTTTCAATACTCACATAGCAGACTAACTAAAATATTAATGTAAAAGATATTCTGAAAACAAATTCCTACTTATTTTGTACGACCCGAAAATTCCAGACATTTACAGTTTCATTCTGACATGAAGGCTAGTTGAGTCACCGCGTCTTGACTCAGGTGCATACCTGATGTTCGACGTTCTAGAATCTAGATTAAACTTTTAATATAAGCGTTCTAGATATCAGTGAACACAAAAATATTCAAATACTTTGTTTTTGTTGAACAGTAAGCCGTGTTTTTGAGTAAAAAACTATATAATACTGTTTTCAACAGAATGTTGGGCAAACCGACACTGCGGTCGTAGTGACTATCACGAAAATGATGGCCCTGGGGTTTATCTTTACGATGTCAAAAGGCGCTCTCTAGGAAAACGTGAAACGACTTATTTCCATAAATAACGTTTAAGCAGAAATTTGGTAAATTGCAGACGCTATGTGGCAGCCATTGAATTTCTGAGAAGCCGTAGTTTTAGAGAAGTATACACAGCTCATTCATACAATTTGTTTGTTCAAAAGCACGACCTCGTACCAGTGTATATACACACGGGCATAATAATATGTACACGTGCGTACATTATGGTAAAGCAATAAAGATATTGAGAATTGTAGTACTGGCATTAAGATACATAATTCTGTAAACACGGTTGTTCACGGTACTAAAATCTGTTAATTTTATATTTGATCATTTATTAAATCACATAGCGCGACGTCATTATTTCATTCGAGAGGTTTTTGCTGAAAATGCGCTGTTGATAATAAGTATACTATTTATTCCGGAAAATTGAATCTTTACACAAGGCGGGTGGCGCGGGCACAGCTGTAGCGAACAACAAACACAAGGCTCTTTAGACAACGATATATTTCGCAATTATTCACATTTATAACAGTCAACTACATGGATATGAGGAAGCAGAGAAAATGAAATACTTTGCATACTCTTATAACTATATGAATATGGACAAAATATGGCGGCTACGATTGTCGCAACCCAGTGCTGGGCACGCCACAATTGCGGCGGTAAGTCCCCTCTTTGAGGAGTGGATAGAGAGGCGCCACGGCGTCCTCACCTTCCGCCTGACGCAGGTTCTCACCGGGCATGGATGCTTCGGTGGGTTCCTGTTCAGGATAAAGCGGGAGGATACGTCCGGGTGTTTCCATTGCGAGGATCGTCTGGAGGACACGGTGGAGCATGCGGTGGAGGTGTGCCCTGCCTGGGCGGAGCACCGCCGTGTCCTCGTGGAGGCGATCGGCGGCGGCGACCTCTCGCGTACGGCCCTGGTGCGAGCCATGGTACGGAGCGAGAGGGAATGGGAAGCCGTCACCTCCTTCTGCGAAGCAGTAATGCTCGCGAAGGAGGAGGCGGGGTGCGTGAGGGAGTGGCAGTCTCTGCGCCCTCACGTCCCTAGCCGCCGCAGGAGGAGACGCCCCAGGCGTCGGGAGTCGATTGCGGACTCCCGGCCACCGTAGGCGCGAGCTTGCGGGTGGCGAGCAATGGGTAGCTCGCCGCCCGGTAAGGACCAGGCTCGGGTCGACGGCGCGTAGTGTTCCACGCGCGCCTCAAAGAGATGTCACCAGCAGTGGAGGGGTCTACTAGGACCGATGCCTGCCGGGGTCCCGTGATTGTTCGAAAGAGATACCGTGACCCTGGCACATGGGCAACTGATGGAACACGGGTGGGTTTTAGTCAGTAAAAGTCTGACACGCCCTCCTGCTCCGCCCAGAGCGGGAGAAGTCATTTGATGATTTCCCATCCTCAAAAAAAAAAAAATATGGACAAAATCAACATTGTTATTAAGATTTTGTAATCTGTAACCCATAACCGTTGTCATTTATCATTCCACTCACTCATGTTTCATTTTCGTTCACTGTTGAAAATAAGCATTCCCCTAAACTTCGTCACAACCTGCTTATCAACGGATTTCCAAGAACACCAGATCATTGGTCCTTTTGGGGGCCTAGCCACAGGCATACAGTAGTAGGTAAGCGCAAAATAATCTGTTTCCCGGAAAGGTTACGCACCCACATTTCACCATTTATGTTTAAGTACCATGTAATGGGCTGATCCCTATTTACTACTTACACAGCCTGGAGCCAAAACTTCAGACTTCAGGTTGCTGGTGACCCGTAGGTAACTCGCCACCCGGTAAGGACCAAGCCGGGATCAGCGGCGCGTTGTGTTCCACGCGCCCCTCAAAGAGATGTCAGCAATACTGAAGGTTTGCGGATTTATCCCAAAGAGTTACCGTGGCCCTGGCTCAGGTAACTGAAGGAACACAGGATGGGTTTTAGTCAGTAAAAGTCTGACACGAAGAGCGGAGACGACATTTGATACTTTCCCACCCAGAAAAAAGGTTGCTGGTGACAATGACTAAATCTATTTCTTTTGTCACTAAAAACTCGCATAATAAAGTTATATATTAAAGTAACTAAATAAAAAGTCAACTAGAATCGTTCAGAACAGTTCAGAAACTCATTCAACCCCGCCCAACATTATTGCAGCAATGATCATAACCGCAGAACTGCAACTTATAATTGTACCTCGGACTTCCTCGATCGTTCGCAATAACTGGCTGCAGTTACAGGGTTGTTGCAGTTCCATGTTATTTTTTAGAAGGAAATTAATAAGTAAAGTTATAAGTTTATCGAAACGTCAAGGGTAACGTGGATATTTCTGCATTTCGTATTTGTATACTAATTTCATCTGTGGTTAGTGATTTTATTGTGAGTGTATCTACCGAGATCGACAAACAGAATATACTTTACTATCCATCTATGTGCTTAATTAGTGACTGGTCCTTTTTTCAGTTCGCTTTCACAACTTTATAAAACATCGAATTATTTTATACCATTTAAACCAGAATAACTTTTCGAAATATTGGTGAAAACCGTACCAAACCCGATGTCCAGTTTAGACGAATGAAACGTTACTTTAACCTATGATATGTATTGGAATTTTGTTTTGATATATGAGCTATTTATGTATAGTTGTGTTTCTATAAAAATAATCCTTTGATCAACATGAACACCCTTTTTGTGTTGTAAGGAAATTCGAAAATTTTCCGTTAATCGATTTTTGGTCACGGTTCCACCAAAAAATGTATTCTAAAGACTTATATCTAGATCCATTAGATCTAGATCTTAGATCTTTGATCCTATATATAACCCTTTAAATAATTAGAAGGGCATCTCGTAGAAGTGATCGTTCCATTTTATTCATTACTTTCCATCAGACGAGATCGAGGTGACAAAAGAAAATAGTAAGATACTGGAACCGTTTACACAAATAAAAAAAAAAGATTAAGACACGACATCATCCCAAGTTTTTAAGACTTACCTTCAACGCTCGGCTTCTCGCACACGAAGTAGTTGTGTTCCCTGCAGCCCCTGTCGTTCCACATGAAGGTGGCGATCCCTGGTGGAGGCCGCGGGGGGAACTCCCGCCGGGCCTCCACGCAGTCCTGGCCCGAAGTGCCGTCGTCGTTCGGCTGGCCGCTGTGTTTGCGCCAGCCGGGGAACCAGTCTGAGGACAAAGAATAAAATTTAAAAGGTGTAAAGACCTATCTACATATTCTGTATATTAAAATAAGTAACATTGTATTAAAGTTATTGCTTGGAAACGACTTTTATTTTTTGTGTCAAAAGTCTCAGTTTATGGCAGTGATAGCGCACAATTTAATGCAAGCATAACATTGCCTAAAGTTAAGATATCTATTATTTAAAGTTAAGATATAAAAAACTAGTTATCGTAGAAAAGTTAGAACGTTGACCTGCCAGTCCAAAAAAAAGGAAAAGGTTGATTCTTAGTTTTATCATGTGTATTTTTACACCTGTTGTTTTGCCGTTAGGTTTTATTTATCATCATTTTCAAAGTCAAATAATTTGTTTGAAATGGCACTCTTGACCGTCTACATTTACATTGTAGATTTGTATGGAGGAAAATGGGAAAGAAACTCCAACGTTACGCTGCGTTTAAATTACTTCAGAAGATTTTACAATATTTTCTGTACATCAGCCAGTAGTCCCAGCTCAACATAGGCCTTTCTTAACCTTTCGAATGTCTTAAACGCGGATCCACGCGAGACACAATGGTTTTTTAATTGTGTCTTTAATTACGGCATTCGATGGGACTCCATTCTCTGGTAAGCTTCACGATCATCATTTCAGTTGTAAGACGTTTGCTGCTGAAGATAGGCCTCCCCCAATTTGGGGGTTTTCCATAATCACCACACTTGGCAGGCGGGTTGGAGGTCGCAGTAAAATGTATAGAGAACGCTGCTGCCCATTCTCTTGTAAGTCCCTTAGTCATATTATTCTTTACGTTCGTCACCACATCGAAACTACCTTTATGCAGGTTACTCTTACGGAGACTACTCTTATGCAATTGCTATCAGCTACCTAGAAAAGATCGTCAGTCCACCCAACCTGAGACTGTCCTACTTTACGTCAGTTATCTTTTACTTGCCAACAAAACAAGAAAATAGTATCTGCCAAACTTGCACTGTAACTTTCAGACAAGTTTAGACCTGGTCCCGGTGTACGCTCTAAGTTCAATGTGTTAACTAGGTTGACAGTTATGTATCGTCGCCTTATTTTTCTTAATACTGGTAATATTTTTAGTTTATTTAGTAGATAAGGTCGGGTGCTCCTGTTTTTGAAATGGGGAGTTAGGAGTCACCTTAAACTCATTTTTTAGCAATAGGGAATGAATGTTATCATTCCCTATTGCCATAAAACGACTTCCAAAAAATGAAACTACAAAATCTAAAATAACTTGAAATTATGAAGCCGGTACCGATTTTTTATTTTCGTTGTTTGCCACCGGCTTTCAAACTAATGTAATTTTCCACTGCTTTGTTGTGCTACCTAATCTACACTAATTCGATTACAACGACTGGCTATATAAATCATATTACATACAATCATAATGACAGGAAGTTATTGTAACATCGTCAAGCAGTACTTAAGTGGAAAACGTACGTATTACTGAAGCTTACAATAATACGTAGTTTTTCACTTCAACGCTCACGGGGCTCAAAAATTAGCCAAACAAAGTTAATACGTATAACTAATATGGGACCACCCCTGAGGCATACATATCCTATTCAATAAAAAGTATCTATATATTAATACGTGAAGCGAAAACTTTGGATCCCTTTTTACGAAAATTGGGCGGACGGAGGAGTATGAAATTTCGCACACTTATAGTTTATACAGAGAAGAAGTGACGAATGCTAATATTTTTTTTTAATTATGCGTTAAAATACATTATTTTCAATAAATAACACGTTACACACACTACTGTTCATTACCGTGTATCTAATACACACATGCATAGATATTCTTTTGTTTATGGTCCAAATCTGTCTTTATTATTTTGTGCAGTATTACCAACACCCAGAAATATTTACCCCTAAAGCTTAAGTTAAAAACCCCTAAAATTGCCACAATGACTAAAAAAATCCGCTAAAAAATTATAATGAAAATAACCAACCAATGTTCAGTAATCATAAACAGTAGTAATATTTGTCTATATTTATTACGCGACATTTGTTAATCATTCACTCTGCATTCTTAGTATCGAGGAACCGTACTAGAAGTCGCTAATACTGTTATTGTAATCAAAAACACAATGAGAAATGTAAGATGGCAAAAAATCCCTAAGAATACCCCTAAAAATAGAACGCCCCTAAAAAAATCTCAATCCTCTTATTTACCACCTAAATTTGGGAAAACCCCTAAGTTGGTAAGCCTGATTTTGTGTCTGTCTTACTGAATGTCAAGTATAACCATAGGTAATAAATTAATTTTATAGATATATAACCTATTTCATTTTTAAAATCTATGATCACATCGAGAATATTTGTTTTTAATATTATTTGTATTAGCGACGATGGGAATTTAGTTTAGATTTTTAAGAAATATTTTTTGTGGTTTTATGGGGAGTGTCAAGTATGGCATTAGTAAGTTTGCCATACAAAACTTAGTGTCGTGTGCAAACTGTAGAGGTTGTATGCCTCACGATTGTACAGGCTGGTCATAGATTGTACAGGCTGGTTATAATTATGACATTTGGAACCGTCATAATTAATTAAAAATAATAGGGAAAATTCTATAAAAACAGAACAAACTGTGATAATTCATTCCATATCCAGCAGTTAAGAAGTATTAAGAAAATAAAAAAGAGAGTCCTGAAGAAGTATTCTTTACTCATTACACCTACGTCCTGGTACTGGTCATCACCATCCCGCCAGCGAACCCTCTCCATAGTCGTACAGCGTCAACAATTTCTCTATAGTGTTACTGAATGTCAAATATAACCATATTATTTTTTTATATTTATTATTATCTATATTTTTTCATTTAATAATGTATTTCTGTTCAAATGAAGTACGGTCGAATTTCGACCAATGGGCGATCACTAGTATTTTTGAAATAGATCCAAATTTAAAGAAGGTATCGCATAACGTGCGTCCAACAAAACACAATCAAATTGAGAACCTCCTAGTTTTTAAATTGAATAAAATACGTAAAATGTCACACTTGTCTCATTTAAAATTAAACCTATACACATAGGAATTAAGGTCACCTTTAATGTCTGCCTGTGTGACCGCGTTGTTGTTCAAAACTAAGCAACGGATTTTGATACAGTTTCTTCATTACATTGAAGAATTATTTTGGAAGGTATACAACATTAATATTAAACTTAGATGCAATTAAGACATCTCATTGTTTTGTGAAGTCATACAAAACCGTGCAGAGTAGGGTAGTTTTCTAGTAAATAAATAAAACGTTACATACGACTACAATACACGGTAAGGGCGGGGAAGTACAATTGCAATAGCAGCAACAAAGTACCCACTTCTACGATTACCAAGTTGCCCCAAACGTGTTATTACTAGATACTGCAAGGCACACCTGGGTGGAGTAGAAGTTACTAGTCATTACTGCCTAGGTATAGTTAGCAGTCATTACTAGGAACATCTACATAGGTATAGACAGGGACAGCAATTTACTTTAAAGGAACGTGCACCTAGCTCGTTACTTTGTAGAAAATTGGTACGTAGCGGCTAGGCGGCTACACGTGAGAAAATTAGAGTATCTAGTTGCTTATTCTATACCGTTACGTGAGATGTTTCACAAAAATGATAATAAGGTTAACGTATACAAAATACAAAATATTTATTGTCCAGGTAATACAATAAGCAAACATAGGTTAACATCAAGTTGAGACGACATGAGTAGCTTAAATATTACCTACAGCTAGTTACAGTTTATATTTACCAGTGAACCCCAAAATAGACAGTTAGTCTGTATCTTGGGGCTCAGGATACGAACTCCAGAGTGGAGACTAGGGCCAGGCTAGGGTATATTGGCAGTCTCTGCGCCCTCACGTCCCTAGCCGCCGCAGGAGGCGACGCCCTGGGCGTCAGGAGTCGATAGCGGACTCCCGGCCACCGTAGGCGCGAGCTTGCGGGTGGCGAGCAATGGGTAGCTCGCCGCCTGGTAAGGACCAGGCTCGGGTCGACGGCGCGTAGTGTTCCACGCGCGCCTCAAAGAGATGTCACCAGCAGTGGAGGGGTCTACTAGGACCGATGCCTGCCGGGGTCCCGTGATTGTTCGAAAGAGATACCGTGACCCTGGCACATGGGCAACTGATGGAACACGGGTGGGTTTTAGTCAGTAAAAGTCTGACACGCCCTCCCGCTCCGCCCAGAGGGGAGAAGTAATTTGATGATTTCCCATCCAAAAAAAATAGGCTTGGGATACCGGATGACATTTTTTACCGTCTCGACCTTCATACGGTGTGTTGTGTAACTAGAATAGAAGGTAGGAAGGCCTTCAGATTCATCGCAGGTGACTAAACGAGCGCGGGACGCGGGCTGACGGGGATGCGTGTGCGGCTCATGCGCCTGCGAAAGATCAATTTGGCCGCCTATCGGCTGGCTTCAAAGGGTAAAACCGTGCTACAAAATCATTGATACATGCCGCGCATTGAGTAGTGCGCGTATGATTTGAGTTTCGATAGATTTGAATTGATTTTTTTATTTTATTTTTTCCAAATTTCTGTTTTTGTTGTTCTAGTATGAAAATGTTACTTTAAATGTGCAGTATTTATTGTTAGATCAATTTCATTACATGTTATTCAAAAATAAAAATTATAAAAATTTCTATGCCAAAAGCTTCTACTCCGTTCACCTATTACACCCATTTTTTTCAAGACGTTAAAAAAAGTCACCCGGTATACAAATACATACATAAACTAACGCTTTCTACCCATGTGAGTGTAGGCAGTAACTTCCGAACGCATCCTGCTACGATCCGCCTCGTTTAAGTTCATATATGTGATCATACACACACGCTGGTTGCGAGTACTGCGCACCTGACCTTTCTGAAGAATATCATCAATAAGGTCACTCTAATTACGTCCTCCTAGGGCATCTCCTTCCGGGGATTCAACTTACATTTGCCTTGAGATTAGCGTTATTAAATTACAGGTTTATTAAAACTAGTGAAAAAATTATATGGTTATATTTGACATTCAGTAACACTATAAACAAATTGTTGACGCTGTACTACTGTGGAGAGGGTTCGCTGGCGGGATGGTGATGGCCAGGACCAGGACGTAGGTGTAATGAGTATAGAATACTTCTTCAGGGCTCTCTTCTTTATTTTCTTAATACTTCTTGACTGCTGGATATGGAGTGAATTATCACAGAAAGCTCTGTTTTTATAGAATTTCCCCTATTATTTTTAAATTTTCCCTATTATTTTTAATTATTAATTATGACAGTGTTCGAAATGTCATAATTATAATCAGCCTGTACAATCGTGAGGCATACAACCTCTACAGTTTGCACACGACACTAAGTTTTGTATGGGAAACCTACTAATGCCATTCTTGACACTCCCCATAAACCCTTAAAAAATATTTCTTATAAATTGAAACTATATTCCTATCGTCGCTAATACAAATAATATTAAAGACAAATATTCTCGATATGATCATAGATTTTAAAAATAAAATAGGTTATATATCTATAAAATTAATTTATTACCTATGGTTATACTTGACATTCAGTAAGACTATAGACACAAAATATCTATGCATGTGTGTATTAAGCACACGGTAACGAATAGTAGTGTGTGTAACGTGTTATTTATTGAAAATAATGTATTTTTACGCATAATTTAAAAAAAATATTAGCATTCGTCACTTCTTCTCTGTATAAACTATAAATGTGCGAAATTTCATAGTCCTCCGTTCACCCAATTTTCGTAAAAAGGGATCCAAAGTTTTCGCTTCACGTATTAATATATAGATATATATTCTGAATAGGTGCTATGAACAGACAGCTGATATGGTTAACAAAGGCTTGACTACCGAGATGACGACTAATAGAGGAGTATGGAAAAAAGGACATGTTGCGCAAACCACAAGTAAATTGGAGTGAGGGCGGGAGAAAGATGAATCACGAGTAGGTAAGCCACATAGGTATACCTTTTCACTTAATGTTTGACGGGGGTATAGTTGGGTAGGATGATTCAAGAATCTGCGAATTTCACAAAGGTCGCTGTATTTCAAAACTATAACAGACATTTTAAGCGTACAGTACTTACTTAGTGCTTCTAAAGTCCAAGAAAGAGGAACTAAGCTAAGAAGTATTTTAAAACATAGTTTTAATTGCTCTCCGAAACTTTTTTGTACGATAATTAAGATTTTGTTACATGAACCGTATTTTCCGGCACCACACGGAATCTGTTGTTCGGTGTGCTGTCGGACATAAAGAATAGCACCATCCCATTTCTTCCCGTGGGTGTCGTAACAGGCGACTAAGGGACTTACTAGAGACGAAGCGAAGCGAAGCGAAGCGTGGCGAAGCGTGGCGATTATGGCAAATCCCCTAAACTGGGGGAGGTCTATGTCCAGCAGTGGACATCTTATGGCTGAAATGATGATGATGATGACCAAAATTCAAATAACACTTTAAAGACATCATTGGTCTAGTGGTCACAAGTACCTACTAGTGCTGGTGAACCTGGGCACGATTCCCAGGTCGGATTATTGGGTTTTTCCATTAGAAATTTCTCAGTCGCAGTCTGGAGTCTGGATTTGTGCCCGGTTAAAGGCAGTATACTCACTCCTAGTACATGGGACCTAACCACTACTGGCGAAATGTGAGTGTACCTACTTTAGGTCACCTCTGCCTAATCTTAAGAAAAACAAGTGTGATGTTTATGTTATGTACTGTAGAGGTTATGAACAAAGTAAAGAGCTGCGCAAAATCTTATTTATGTTGATAATTTGCAGTTATTCACAGCTGTGACCACGAGTACATAATTCCCTTTGTCCAATGATCAGTGAGTTGCGGTAAATGCTACGTTAATGAATCGTTAATCAAATTATTATCGAAAACATGAAAATTATTCGAAATCTGTTAACAAATTGAAAATGTTTACGAAAAATCACGATCATTGCGATATACTCGTACATGATTCGTTGAATATTCAATTCAATGAAGGTATATTATTAATTCCCCAGATTCGGTTGTGCATACATTTTAAATTAGCTTTTGTTAGCTCATGTGACGTCATTGTGGGTTGATAATTTTAATGAGGAAATTCATTTAGCCTGTAGGTAGGTATTTTACTTGGTGGAAGAATGCCATTATAAAATTTTATTGTTAGTGTCCCATACTAAATTGTGATTCAATGTATTGTTACTTGTTGACAATTATAATCTACTCATTACAAAAAGTTGTATTGAAATATGACAAATAATTTAATTTCATATTTCGTGTTTCTGTGTATTATACACATAATACAATCAAGTTCTTCTATCTTAACAGACAGCTATGGAGCTTCACTTTTCAGCTACAGAAATAGGTAGTGATGAAAGGCGGGCGTTTTGCTGAACTGGATTGTGTAATTTTGACCTTCTTAAAGAGCAATTTCTCTGCTTAATTTGAATAAATGATTTTTGATATGATTTGGAATTGATTACAGAATAATGTGCCCAGGTTCTTATAATATATTGATTTAAAAGAGTGTCTTTGGAGTTTTTTGTCCTTTCTTCTCCATATAGCTCTACGTTTTAGAATGGGCAACGAGCTTCATTTTCCCGACCAACTGATGGACTTTTTATAGTTTGAATTTTGTTAAGAAAAATATGGTCAAAGTAGTCATGTCTTTTAAAGTACTAAGATAAACGTTACTGCAACTATAACCCGGTCTAACCCAACTAAGCAACAAAAAATAAAACCACTTAGGTACCTATGATGAGACGGAAGCGCTGCTGGAATAGATAATAGGGCTATGTTTATGCTGTACCATTCTACCTCATGAATCATTCACACTAACATTCACTCCCACATTCACACACTCACACACCTTCATATTCACACACTCTCATTCATCCACTGGCATGCCTGCGTGCGTGCTGCATATTTAGCTTTATTTCTCCCTTTTTTTTTTGCTTAATTCTTACCTACATTTGTATAAAACAAGTAAAATATAATTGTAAGTTGTGGAAGAGCGGAGTCTCCTAACACAGATTTTTCTGCTTAAAAGGAGGCTCCAATCACTAGTTGTTGAGTTTTACTTGTCAAAATAATAAACAATTTTTCATTTTTCATTTCAAGCAAAAATCTCCATGGATATCCATTAAAACTAAAATAAAAACATCTACCGTTAACTCTGCACGCTGCAGCACATAAAACAAGCTTACTTTGAAGCTCGTATTTTAGTAAAGCATTTAGTAACTGGAAGCCGGGTCAGAGCAATTTAGTGGAATAATTTAGTAAGTAATTGTGTTCTGCGAATCGGTTCGCCGTGTTTTGACGCGAATGAACAGAAATCATCGTTACACACGCGATGTTTTGACGTGGAGACACGAATGTTGGAATAACTTATAGGTAGGTACAAATTATGGGTGTTTTTTTATTGGTATTTGTCTGATATGTCCTCATCTGCCTTAATGACACATATTTACTGTACATAGATCGTAGTAGATTTAAAGGTAAGTTCACATTTGTACGCTTGTAAGAATATTACAGCGGGATTTTCCGCACACTGGATTTTCAACGTACTGCTTATTGCCGAAGGTTGAATATCGGGCATTGTATTTTTTCAACGCTGGGATGCACTTTGTTGAATTCTCAATGCTCGATTCAACATCGAGAGTTAAAAATCTAGGGGCATTAAATGTGGTCTAATACTTAAGATTACTCTACAAATATTTGCACCTAGTCATGTATTGCAATAATCGAGATTTTGCCAACTTCAGATGCTGTTAATGTTTCTAGCAAACTCATAAATACAACATAACAAGACTTTTATATTCCCTGAAAAGTGAGTCAGTGGTTTATGTACACCCATATTATGACAGTTATGTTTAAACCGATTAGGGGACGATTATGGCCTATTGCCATCAACAGGGTACAAATCTAGACGCTTAGCTGGGGCGACATATTTCGGAGGGAAAACCCAATAACAATTTAACCAACCCGAAAATCTAACCAAGGACTACATGCTTAGCAGTAGCAGATATTATGATACAAATTCAGTTCCATATCTGAATTTAATTTGTATGCAGGGTGGCAGGGACATCAACAAGCAAATTGAATTCAACATATAATTGTAGACCTTCTAGCGAAGAAATTGTTCGTCGGTTATAAAAAAAAGCTGCTGTTTTTAGAAAACGACTATAAATACCTATGCGGTCAAAATGTATGAACAGATTTTAATTTTTGAAATAATCGGCGCAAATTTTCAACGCGGGGTACAGAATCCATGGCAACATATCGCGCGTCCAAGTCCTATAGATTAGGTCTTTACCTATGAAATTGCCGTTCTGCAGTACTGGCTATTTCAAATCAAAATAATTTTTGTTTGTCTAAGAATTCTAATTTCAAATTAATTTTATTTTAAAAACATGGAACTCTTTTTCCAAAAGTAGTCATTTGTTTATTGATTAGTGTTACATTTTCATCGCATTTCAATATTTTTCGTCATCATGGATACGTTAAAAATTCGAGTAATTATGGAATACTAGCTTTTGCCAGCGGCTTCGCCCGCGTGGAGGTCGGAAATTATCCCGCGGGAACATAGTACCGGGATAAAAAGTAGCCTATACCCTTTCTCAGGCTCTAAACTATCTGTGTACCAAATCTCATTTAAATCGGTTCAGTAGTTTTAGCAGGAAAGCGAGACAGACAGACAGACAGACAGACCGACAGACAGACCGACAGACCGACAGACAAACAGAGTTACTTTTGCATTTATAATATTAGTTTAGAAGTTTAGATGAGTACCGTCGTGGCTCAACGACGTTTACGGAGCTAACACTACAAACCAACGCACCACCTGTTATTGGTTTGCTCGCTTCCGTTCTGGAAATTTCGACCTGAAAAATGAACCTCGCGGTCGTCCGAAGACTTTGGTCGACAATTACGAATTAAAGGCGATTGTGGAAGCTGATGATACACAATCTACGGCTGAATTAGCAGCAGCTTTCGACGTTAGCGTCAAAACAATAATGGTCTATTTGCGTCAAATTGGCAAGGTAAAAAAGCTTGACAAATGGCCCCCCACGAACTCAATGATCGCCAGCGCGAAGTACGCGTTGAGACGTGCCTTGCACTGCTCAACAGACACACAAATGAAGGAATTTTTAACCGCATTGTTACCTGCGATGAAAAATCGATTCTGTTTGATAACCGCAAGCGGTCAGCAAGTTGGTTGGATTCTGGTTCAGCACCTAAACAATGCCCTAAACGAAAACTTACCCCTAGACAAGTGATGGTCACTGTTTGGTGGTCTAGCGCCGGTGTGATTCATCACAGCTTCTTACCAAACGGGGTGAGCATTACTGCAGATGTGTACTGTGAAGAACTGAACTCAATGATGGAGAAGCTGGCATATCTCCAACCAGCATTGGTCAATCGCTCGTCTCCGCTGCCCCTGCACGACAACGCGCGACCTCATACTGCACAGCAGACGGTCTCCAAGTTGCAAGAACTGGGGTTGGAAGCTCTCCGTCATCCGCCCTACTCACCAGACCTTGCACCTACAGACTACTACTTTTTCCAGAATTTGGATAACTTCTTGGCGGGAAAAAAATTCAATACCCGAGAGGCAGTATAAAATGCCTTTGAAGAATTTGTTGCCTCCCGACCAGCTGATTTTTTTAAGAAGGGCATCAATAAACTGCCACTGCGTTGGCAAAGATGCATTGATTGAATGGGTGATTATTTCGATTAATACAAATAAAAAATACATTAAAAAAATTCGTTTAATTTTTTTTCATACAAAACGGCATTTTCATAGGTAGTAAGACCTATTGTTATCTGCTATACAAACATCAACTTTAACACTTTGTTAATAAACTTACTCCAGCCCGAAGCTCCGAAGCTCCGAGCACCTAGTCACGAGAAGATTGCTCATCTCGTATGCTCACTACACGTCAAAGTCGAGAAGTGTTGAGACGGACGCGAGCACTGGAGTTAGCTGTTCTCACCATCAATTAGAGCATAAGCAACGAGTTTCATAGAGCTCCGTGAGATTCTAGGTGAATATACCGTACTGGTGTCTGAACTTAGATCAAATTGGATAGACGGTGTGAAAGATACGTGGCTTTGGTGTAGACTACGGTAGTAAATTGTGAATTCTATCCTTAATGGGTTTGTCTTTTAAAAAGTAAAAAGAACTTTTTCATCCCACCATCTCGGAAAGAGTATTTTTAATCTTCAATATCTGAGTGGAAAAGCCGTTTTTATTCTCTAGAGGATAAAGTAAATTGAATTTAGAACATCGTGTGCACTAAGTTTGTAAATTCAAAACATCATTAAACCTATTTACTTCTACCTCCATGGTGCCGAATTTATCATACAACCTTTTTCTAATTTGTTAAAAACTCAGACTCGGAACCTTATTGGTGTATTTTTAGGGTTCCGTTGCCAAATGGCAAATAACGGAACCCTTATAGATTCGTCATGTCTGTCTGTCTGTCTGTCTGTCTGTCTGTCCGTCCGTATGTCACAGCCATTTTATTCCGAAACTATAAGAGCTATGCTGTTGAAACTTGGTAAGTAGGTGTATTCTGTGAACCGCATTAAGATTTTCACACTAAAATAGAAAAAAAACAATAAATTTTGGGGTTCCCCATACATAGAACTGAAACTCAAAAATGTTTTTTTTTCATCAAACCCATACGTGTGGGGTATCTATGAATAGGTCTTCAAAAATGGTAATGAGGTTTCTATTATCATTTTTTTCTAAACTGAACAGTTTGCGCGAGAGACACTTCCAAAGTGGTAAAATGTGTCCCCCCCCCCCCCCCCCCCCGTAACTTCTAAAATAAGAGAATGACAAAACTAAAAAAAATATATGATGTACATTACCATGTAAACTACCAACGAAAATTGGTTTGAACGATATCGAGTGAGTAGTTTTTTTTTAAAACGTCATAAATCGTAACCTGCTATTTACCTTACATTCAATCAACTGAAATATAAAAATTAAAAAAAATATATATTTTTAAACCGAAAATACCTACAGGTTTGTACGGAACCCTCGGTGCGCGAGTCCGACTCGCACTTGGCCGGTTTTTTTTAATTTACTTTGCGCGCCCCATTTTCTTTTCACGTCACTAACAAAAATATTACACTCTACTTAGGCAGCTGTAGCAACTTTACTTTAAATTTTTCTTAATTATACCTAAGTATTATTTGAAATAATTTAAAGATAATTCTGTAATACTTACCTATCATAATGTAGTACCTAATAAATATTAATACCTAAACTGAAATAAAAGTATCTTGTGATTGTAAAGGCTTTTTTTGCATTTAGTCATTTCCTCGCTGAGGTGGGATGAAAAGTTACGTGTTGCACTCGAGTGCAAAGATTTTTCACCTCGTGCTCTTTTGATTCCCTCGCTAATGCTCAGGATTCTAATTTTTGAATCACTCGCTGCACTCGTGATTCAATTTAGAATCCTTCGCTTGCTCGGTCATCAAAATTGAGCACGCGGTTAAAAAGCAACTTTGCACTCTTGTATAACAAATAACTATTGTTGTTTGTCGATCAATGATTACTTACAGCTTATCATAGGCCTCAAATAATAAGCCTAGTGTTCTGTGAAAGGGAGAGGGCCGTAATACACCATGCGGCCCAGTCAGGTTGGTCGATGTCGCATGTCTTCGAATTTTTGGTTTTAGGATATGCCTTTATAATTTGACGCGGACGAAGTCGCGGGCAGAAGGGCGCTAATTATTTAATAAAGTAAATCTTGAGAGAATAAAGTATTCTTCTCAGAAATATACTGAGAAAGGTCTTTGCAACCCCTATGGCTGCTACTTACTTAATTCGATTTTTCCAATAGTTTGTATGATACGTGATTAAGATTTAATTAGTTTTCTACTGGTTCGCTGCGGACTAAAAGCCGGGGATATTAATAAAGCCTCATACACACTGTACTCTATGCGTCATTTTTAAATTAACGTGGTTAAGTTTACCTTTTACCAACATTTATTATTTTAATCAAATTGATTCTGATTTGCACTATACAATCTCATGTTCATATCTCATTTGAAATAGTAGGTATTAATTAGTTATTATTTTTAGTCATTTTTTTATATTGCAAAAATGTTACATCATAAAGGGTTTATGATGTAACATTTTTGCAATATAAAAAACAAAATTATTTTACAAAATTATAACAATTTTGAGTTATTGTCATTCTTCTACTCTTATTTACATTAATTTATTTGGGGTTGGCGTAACGTGTCTTTTTCTTCCATATTTCCTTATTAGTCATCTCAGAAGTCACCCACCCCCTTTGAACCCAAATCATATTTCTCGTAGCGACACCCATCCTGTATTCTGTTTAAAATCATAATAACAAAACAATCCTTTAGATAAAAAATATGTTTTTGTACAAATTATACTAAGAATTCCTAGGATACTCCTTGATTTAGGCTAGTTCCACGCCATTTGACTTTTACTACGGTAGATTGATTTTGATTTTTTAGAGTACCCATTGAACTAGTTTTCTGAGAGTAGTGAACGTTCATAAATATTCTTTATTTGTAATGGATATGAAGCGAAAGGAGGAGGGTAAAGATTAGAATATTTTTCGCCTATTATAGTCATGAAAATTCAAAGTATTTATTGATGTCATTATATTGTGTTTATGTGAAGTTTAAGTATCGACCTTTACATCTATTCTAAAATAGTAAGAAACAAAAATAGTAAGTCATATAAAAAAAAAATCATCGAACTTGGCATATGGGTTTTTTTTTTTTTTTTTTTCCGGATGGGATCTCATCAAATGACTTCTCCCGCTCTGGGCGGAGCGGGAGGGCGTGTCAGACTTTTACTGACTAAAACCCACCCGTGTTCCATCAGTTGCCCATGTGCCAGGGTCACGGTATCTCTTTCGAACAATCACGCGACCCCGGCAGGCATCGGTCCTAGTAGACCCCTACACTACTGCTGACATCTCTTTGAGGCGCGCGTGGAACACTGCGCGCCGTCGACCCGAGCCTGGTCCTTACCGGGCGGCGAGCTACCCATTGCTCGCCACCCGCAAGCTCGCGCCTACGGTGGCCGGGAGTCCGCAATCGACTCCCGACGCCCGGGGCTTGGCATATGCGTTGAAGTATTGTTATTTTAAGCACTTTTTCGAAATATTATTATATTATTAATAAAAAAATAAACTGCTAGGCGCTTTATGCACCAAAACAAATGAATGCTATTTAAAAAGCGTATTTACTGTATTATTTGAGAGACTACAAAATATTGTGGTGGATTTGGATTATGGCCTACTCCCTCTCACCAAGGAAGGGGGCTTTTGTTCCAGTAGTGGGATTATAAGCTGAGTAGTGTAAGGCGCTCCCTCACCGTCATTTTTCTCACTCCATATCACATACCCACGCATGTGCTGTGGAGGAGTGCGATAAATGTCGTGAGGAAAGATTTGAATATGAATTTGGGAGGCTATAAAAGTAGAAGAAGATTGCACGAAGCGATAGATGGACTGTGTGAAAAATATTATGCCTAGAAAATGGGGAGAAGTAGGTATGGAAGAAAATGACATGTTGCGCCAACCACAAATAAATTGGAATAAGGGCAACACAATGAAAATGACTATTTTCTAAAATAGCTATCTGCACGCACCTTTATTTTAATTATAAGCCCGCGATTAATAACAGGAGCGCAGCGTCGAAGTGAACCGCGGATGGATTCGCGCGCTTTTGTGGCCGCCATCTTATCAAGATGGCGGCCGCCTGTTTTATTACCACCTATTGTGTTGAAAGTGAGTCTTCAAGTCATGATTAATAATGTGGGACCTAGATTTCTTGTAGTATTTTGCAGGTATGTACACTGCCAATACAATACATTAATGTATTGTATTGGTAGTATTGAATTAAGGAACTAATGTTTCTGCGAAACGTATTGTAACGTTTCTATGGCGAATATATTTGCCGAATATCACATAACGTTGGAGACGATATTTGTTTTATTACAATCTTATTTGACGAAAGGCGCAAGGGACGCCAGCAATTATGCGCCGAAAGGTACAAAAGATTTTGGCCTAGAATGTACGTTTAATTAATTAATACAAGTACCTATCCACTTAAACATTAAGTTTGAATATAATTAAACTCCGAAAGCTCCCATATACTCCAACAAAATAAGCTTATTAAAAGTTGTTGAAATATTCTTGATGCAACGAGAGTGCTACGGTGCTACGCTTTAGTTAAGAGACTACGCGAGTGCTACGAAGAACAACGTACGAAAATTTAAAGAAACACTCAATTTTTGCGTCAGAATTTTCATCACAAATTCACAATCATCATTTCCAAAGACAACAATTATTTTGGCTAGCTTAAATCCTAAAACAAGCAAATAAGATACTTAATAATTGTATTATGACAAAATATTAATAATATTATTCCGTATTTTTAATCGCTCATTCTTTACGTCTAACGAATTTATTCCCCTCCATTAATCCTTTAATATTGACCCAACCTCATAACTTCGTTAGCGCAGGACCGACATTATCAACGCTGTGTGCGTCACATTCCGGACGCGATCGCAGGGCTGGGTACGGTACGGTGCGGTGCGGCTGCGGTTCGTTGCGGATCGCTGCGGTTCCGAACTTGTTGAATGCAGACGTTGGCATTGTAAACAGGGCCGACCCTTTAGTAGGGTTGGCACACATACCCTTTAATTGAATATTTTTCCAAAATGAATTTGTAGAGTAATAATTGAGATAGGTAGCTTTGTTGAATTTAGGTAGGTATGTTAAATATTTGAAGGTATTTTGGGTGACGGGATTGATTCCCACACGGATGTGGGCAGTTATGAATAGAACGTGTTTCGACTTCAATATTACAGCTAGTATTAGTAGTAGGTACAGTCGGCCAAGAAAGTGGTGTACCACCCTAAGGTTGAATATCGCTTGCAGATTCATAGGTGATAAAGATTAGTTTCGCTTGCAGATCGATCTGACAACTTCTATTGCTGTCTTTATCTGATTATTGATAACGACTATTACTGTTTGTAACGTGACAGCTGTTCTTAGTTTGAACTTGATGGAACCAATGACGTCGTAAAATCAACGGCGGGGGTCTGTAGATTTTGATGACAAAATTGTATCTACAAATTCAGAATTGTAATCAACAAGTTACATAAAATTGTAAAGGCACAAGGCGAATCCACAAACCTACAATTTCTGTAAACTTGTAATTACAATATCAATAAAAAACAAGCTAAAAATAGATTTATCCTTTTATTAAATTTCTACAATCAATTTTAAAATACTTATAACAAACAAAAACATAGCATATATAGTAATATTTAGAAGATATTGAAAATTTTTAAAAATTAGAAACGGGTGTAACCGCCGTTGGCCTCTATAACCTCTAAAAGACGAGACCTCATTGAACCAACAAGCCGTGAGCAAATATCGGTTCCCTGCATTTCCTCCCAAATATAATTACAGTGACTAATAAGAGCTTGTTTGGTTCTTTCATTTTGATGCGACCATCGTTGGACCATAAGGCCCCAAAGATTTTCTATCGGGTTGAGGTCCGGCGATCTTGAGGGCCACTGGATTACCCTTACGTCAGTGTGTGAACGAAACCAGGCTCTTACGATCCTTGCATTATGAATTGAACAATTATCTTGAACAAAATCAAATTGTGGCACTTCGTTCTCCGGGTAAACATTACGGACTGTCGGTAGCATTGCATTCTGAAGCACGTCGATATAATTTACAGCCGTCGCTCGAGGAGGTAGAGAACACAATTCTCCTACACCATCCGCACTCATCCAGCCCCAAATATTTACGGAAATTCGACCTGATTCTCTATTTGGGATTACATGATCATCTTTATACCGTGTTGAATTATATCGCCAAAGGTGAAGACGTCCATGCTGACTGGATTTAAACGTTTTTTCATCACAAAACACTGTATTAGACCAATCAAAGTTTAAGTGCTCTCTGGCGAAGTTCAGACGAGCAAGTCTGTGAGCATCCGTCAAATATATTTTCTTGGCGTAATGCCTGTGGTGCAACCCCATGTAATGTAGATGATTCCTTATTGTTTGGGCACTCACATCGAACATCTCCGCAAAATGTTTTGTGGGCTTAAAACCATTGATTTCATATTCCCGTCTCATGAATTCTCTATCGTTATTGGAGAGTGCAGGCCGGCGACCACTTCTTCTGTGATCCAACAAACTTCCCTCCTCTCCTTCACGACGAATCCAAAAGCGGACAGAACGCCTCGATATATTCAAATTCCGGGATATCGCACTGATACTGCTTCCCTCATTAAATTGGGCAATTATTTGTGCTCTTTCGGCAATGGTCAAGTTGGCAGGCATTGAGATGATTTTATATGCAGTTGATTGAAAAATAACACGGAAAATATATCGATTTTTTGCATATATTTGACAAAATGTCAATTGTCAGTTTTCTTTTTCAAATGGAATTCGGTTGTCTATTTAAATAGTTTTTATTATAGGTATATAGGTGTGGTGTGTGGTAGAAATAAATACGTAACTCACGTTGTAGAGGATTTTATTGTCCACAGTCGTACACCGTTAACACTAAGTTCAGAAGGCACAATAGAGAAGAGTTCACAAGCACAAGCAGTAGCACAGTATAGATTAGCGGAAGGATGAAAGTAGAAGAATGATAGATAGATGAAGTATAGTTCAGATTAATAACAATGAAAAACAAAGCTAAATTGCAATACCGCGTGTTTATAAGATTGAGGCGACAAGCGTGCGCTCCGCGTCGAGGTAAGGTCCTGACTGGTTCGACCTTGCGCGTTGGAAAGGGCATGCGCCCGCGCAGCCGTAGCCGGCCGTATATAACTATTGATAGTTATGCAGGTATCGGTCATTAGTGATGAGGGCTCGGTCGATAGTTCGATGACCGTCGACTATCGATAGAAAATTTATCGACCAACTGATAAGGGTGTATATTTGATGGTGTTTAAATGTAAATAAATATATATAAATTGTATTGTAATTTGTAATTGTGTTTGTTTGTAAATATTAGTTTTAAGTTTTTGATTATATAGATAAATATATGTAAATAATTTAAGTAAAGTGTAAAGTTGCCTACACCACCCCCCTCCAGAGACCGTCAAGGGCGATAGAAGTCAGTAAATTTTACACGCCTCCCAGAACGTGTTGTGTAACTTGGTGGCATTACTGGTGAGGGTTCCTCCACCTGGTCAGATAGGATGAAGGCTGGCTTCAGTCGGTCAATGGATACTGTCGCTTTTCTGTTTTTAACTAGTATCTTAAATACCTTGTCCCCTCGTGTGATGACTTTATATGGCCCAGAATAAGCAGGCTGGAGAGCACCTCGCAATGCGTCTTCACGGAGGAAAACGTGATCGCAAGTTTCTAGCTCCTTGTACACGAACACCTTGGGATTGCAGTGGCGGGAAGCTGGTACCGGTCGCAGTTTCTCGGCGAAATTCCTGAGCCTTGCAGTAAATTCGGACGTGTCTACTGTACCGTTGACCGTTGGCTCAAAAAATTCTCCGGGTAACCTTAGTGGCTCCCCGTACAGCAGTTCCGCAGAAGAGGCATGGAGGTCTTCCTTAAAGGCAGTTCTTACGCCTAATAAGACCCATGGCAAAGATTCCGTCCACCTATCGTTTGCATGGCAGACGATCGCGGCTTTCAGCTGACGGTGAAACCGTTCAACCAAACCGTTGCATGCCGGATGGTAGGCTGCTGTCCGTTTGTGTTCGAATCCGGCTATCCTCGACAGACATTGAAACAAAGCCGATTCGAACTGGCGACCACGGTCGGTTACAATATCTGTCGGGCAACCGAACCGAGAAATCCAAGTGGACAGCAAAGCCTTGGCCACAGTTTCCGCGGTAATATCTTGTATCGGTACTGCCTCTGGCCACCGTGTAAATCTATCCACGGCCGTTAAGCAGTACCGATAACCCTGAGAAAGTGGGAGAGGACCTACCAGATCAATATGGATCTGCTTAAATCGAGCGCGCGGTAAGTTGTAAGTGCCGAGAGGGGAAGTCACGTGACGGTTGACTTTCGTCCTCTGACACGGTATACAAGCACGCGCCCAGTCCCTACAGTCTTTTCGCACACCTGGCCATACAAACCGCTCGGCTATGAGCTTGGCCGACGCATTGGCACCAGGGTGGCTTAAAGAATGCAAGCTATTAAAGATTTGCCTTCGAAGTGCTTTAGGTACGTATGGCCTGGAAGCTGAAGTACTGACGTCGCAGTACAGGGGAATTCGGCTTCCAGGGACTTTGTTTTTTTTTAAGCTGCAGAGAAGAACCTTCGCTCAAAAGCTTACCGAGTTCTGAGTCAGAAGCCTGAGCTTGAGCTAATTTTTCGAGGTCTACTGGGCCTGCTAGCTCTTCAATTCGCGACAAGGTATCTGCAACCACATTATCCTTTCCGGAAATGGGGCGGATATCTGTCGTGAATTGGGATATAAAATCCAAGTGCCTGTATTGCCTAGGCGAACAGTTGTTCTTCCTTTCATTGAAGGCAAAACTTATAGGCTTATGGTCAGTATAGACTATGAAATGGCGAGCTTCTAGCATGTGCCTAAAATATTTAATGGCCTCGTAAATTGCTAGAAGCTCCCTATCATATGGTGAGTATTTCACCTGTGAAGTGCTCAGTTTCCTCGAAAAAAAAGCTAAGGGCTGCCACGCGTCATCTTTAAATTGCTGCAGGACTGCTCCGATAGCCCTGTCAGAAGCGTCTGTAACAACAGCAAGCTTAGCGGTGCAGTCCGGATGAGCTAGAAGAGCAGCTTGGGTCAGGCTTTCTTTACAATTTTCAAAGGCAGCTAGTGTGTCGCCTGTCAAGGAAATTGGCTGTGAACCTTTGACAGAGCCTGTTAGTAAGGCGTGAAGTGGGGCTTGGATTTCGGCTGCGTGAGGAAGAAATCTCCTATAAAAATTAACCATGCCGAGGAAGCCTCTGAGCTGGCGAACGTTCGTTGGTGGGGGAAAGTCCTTGATCGCCTGAACTTTGGCATCAAGTGGCTTAGTACCGCTCTCGGTAATCCGGTAGCCTAGAAACGTTACCTCCTCCATACCGAAAACGCACTTCGAGGTGTTCAGCAACATGCCATATTCCTTCAGCCTGTTGAAGACCTGACGAAGGTGATCCTCGTGCTCCTCAGGACTTCTAGAAAACACGAGAAAGTCGTCCAGATAGCAATATACGAAGTCTAGTCCCCTCGTCATCTCATCCACGAACCGCTGAAAAGTTTGGCCCGCATTCCTAAGACCGAACGTCATAAAAGGAAATTCAAATAACCCAAATGGGGTCGTGATGGCGGTCTTAGGAATGTCCTCGGGGCTGACAGGTATCTGATTATATGCTTTTTCTAAATCGAGCGTGCTGAAGACTTTACATCCAGCTATACTATGGGTAAAGTCGTGGATGTGTTTAATCGGGTACCTGTCAGGCACAGTACGGGCATTCAACTTACGGTAATCACCGCAAGGACGCCAGCCATTGTTTTTCTTTGGCGCTAGATGAAGTGATGAAGCCCACGGGCTCTCAGAAGGTCTAGCTGTGCCAAGGGACAGCATAGACTGGAACTCTTTTTGGGCAACTTTAAGCTTGTCCGGTGCTAAACGACGAGGTGAAGAGCAAACTGGAGGGCCTGGTGTCGTGCGTATGTGATGTACTGTTTTGTGTGGTGTGCAATGTGGCTTACCAGCTGGTCGAGTAATTTCTGGAAACTCGCTGAGAATTTTATGATATCGAGTCTCACCAGTCACGACCTTAACAGAAGAAATGCTATTACAATTAGCTACAGCAGCAATAGTGGAAACAGAAGTTAAATTATCAATTAGGCGCTTGCTACGGCAATCAACAATGAGATTATAAAAGTTTAAAAAATCTACGCCTATTATAGGCTTCGTTACATCGGCCACAATGAAACGCCATTGAAATGTTCTGCGTAAACCAAAATCTAAATCTAAATTTATACAACCATATGTAGCTATGCTAGAACCATTAGCCGCACACAAACTGTAGTCCGTACGAGCACGACGATCATGTAGTGCTGACCGTGGGAACACGCAGAGGTCGCTCCCTGTGTCGACCAGGAACTGCGTCTTCGAAGATCGGTCAGTAACAAACAGGCGACCAGAAGCGGGTAAAGGGCAATCGTCAGTCGCCATTATCGACCGCCCTTGGAGTTTTCCGCCTTGAAGTCGCAGGGCCGGATACACTTGTTGGCCTTTTCTCCGAACTTGTTGTGGTACCAACAACTGGGGTACTTCTTGTAGTTCGATTGAGAGCGCTGCCTCGAACTGCTGCGAGTGTTTCTGGTGGAACGGGAGCGTGAACGGCTGTTCCGAGTAGACATTTGCTGGAACTGTCGACGAAGCTCAGCTATCTCCCTAGTTAGTTCATCCAGACCTGAACTAGGGACAGCGTCACTCACTGCTGCGACCTTCGGAGTTGTTGTAGCCAGGTCGTTCACTCTATCGGCTAAGTCAGCTAGATCCTCGAGAGAAGTTGCCCCTGGTTGACCTGCGAGCACAGTCTGGATGCCATGCGGTAGGCGACTAACCCATATCGTCCTTAAGAAATCGTCAGGAACGTTTGAGCCTGCCAGGCTTTTCAGGTGACGAAGAAATTGAGACGGCTTTCGGTCACCAAGCTCCTCATGCATCAACAACTGTTTGATTTTCTTCTCGTTAGACGAGGTGAGTCGCTTGATAAGCTCGGTCTTCAGTTTTTCGTATTTGTTACTGGTAGGCGGGCTAATTATTATGTCCTTTATCTCTCTGGAATACTGGTTGTCCAGGTGTCCGATGACGTAATTAAATTTAGTTACGTCGCTGGTTATTCCGGCTATACTGAATTGGCCTTCGACCTGGGCAAACCAAATCTCTGGCTCTTCAGCCCAAAACGGAGGCACCCGTACGCCGACTTTAAAGACGTTGCTTTGGTCTATCGACATCGGGACATCACTAGTGGTGCCAGGTGGCGGCAACGCTGCCGTGCCTTGTGCGTCTTTGAATATGTCTCGTTCCATCGTTCTTCACGGGGTCACCAGTATAGGTATATAGGTGTGGTGTGTGGTAGAAATAAATACGTAACTCACGTTGTAGAGGATTTTATTGTCCACAGTCGTACACCGTTAACACTAAGTTCAGAAGGCACAATAGAGAAGAGTTCACAAGCACAAGCAGTAGCACAGTATAGATTAGCGGAAGGATGAAAGTAGAAGAATGATAGATAGATGAAGTATAGTTCAGATTAATAACAATGAAAAACAAAGCTAAATTGCAATACCGCGTGTTTATAAGATTGAGGCGACAAGCGTGCGCTCCGCGTCGAGGTAAGGTCCTGACTGGTTCGACCTTGCGCGTTGGAAAGGGCATGCGCCCGCGCAGCCGTAGCCGGCCGTATATAACTATTGATAGTTATGCAGGTATCGGTCATTAGTGATGAGGGCTCGGTCGATAGTTCGATGACCATCGACTATCGATAGAAAATTTATCGACCAACTGATAAGGGTGTATATTTGATGGTGTTTAAATGTAAATAAATATATATAAATTGTATTGTAATTTGTAATTGTGTTTGTTTGTAAATATTAGTTTTAAGTTTTTGATTATATAGATAAATATATGTAAATAATTTAAGTAAAGTGTAAAGTTGCCTACATTTATTACTTTTGTTTGGAAACATCCTTTTCATTTATACTAAAGGTTAAAATGTCATGTACTTATATGTGACATATGACGTATGAATACTAAATACATAGGTTTATGTCATGATAATGTTGTCTCTTTCAGTAATATCTTTTTATAACGAACCTTGTTGTAATTTTCGATGACCGGGAAACTAAATCAAAACTGGTACACCACTTTCTTGGCTGACCGTACATACAAATACACAAAACTAAAACATCGGAAGCAAAATGTTTAAGCGCCATTGTGCTTAGGTCCCCCAGCGGTTTTTAGTTCAAACCGTTGACTACTGTTTACAAAAAAGAGATATTTTTAGCAACAACGGATTTTTTTTGCATATTTTCAAAGTTTAGACCTTCAAAAATATGCACTTAAACGGATTAAAAAAAAAACGAATTATTTTCGGAGATACAGCGGATTTTGTGACGTGGTGTCTAAGCCGGCCGAGTGGAGCGAATCCCACAATGAACGACAGATGTTGCTGGACGACTTGAGGACTCGTTCTTTCCAGAAATTCTTTTGTATTCTGCACAAACCTTTATTTATTCCATATATATAAGTTAGTAATATATATATCTTTATATATATAGTTCTACTGTGCCTGTGTATGTCACTGAACTCCTCCTAAACGGCTGAACCGATTTAAATGTTTTTTTTTGTATGCGTTTGGGTGGCACCCTGAATAGTTTAGATTCACTATTGGACCCGATAGGTGGCGCTAGTATCCAGTTGTATGAAACAGGACCACGTCTGTACGGTCAGCTAGTACATATATATTGTATATCTTAACTTTATACTCCTATACCTGGACCTGTACCTACTAAATATACCCGGAAGTGTACTTTTTGATGGTGTACATAGAGTAGAAATTGTTTGTCATCTATTATTCTGTTCAGTAAGTAGACGCGTGCTCTGTGGATAGTTGTGTAATAATAAATTTTGTAGTATTTTTTGTACGTATTTGCCTGAACATGTATAGAAAAAGTTCGCGGAGAAGTTGTAATCGTCCAGATAGGAAAAAGAAGAAGGCGCAATGTATGGATATGGAAACGCCGATTAATCCAAAGTGAGTATTAAATATTTTTATCCGAGTTATTCTGTTGGAATTGCTTCTCAAACTTCAAACGAGTTTTTCTCAAAACTACTTTTTTTTAACCACTTTAACTGGGTAACCTTTTACCATTTTAATATAACTTTAAACTTAACTTGTTGATTTTTTCTGTGTACTCCATAACTAAACCACCATTAACAAAAAACTAATCTACGGTGCCTACAACCATTGGCTTCTAAAATCTACTTAAATTATATACAGGGCAGCCCTAATAAGCGGTAACAGTTAAACTATAACTCTTACTAAGCGATAATATAGTACTAATGTTTGTTAATGTCCTGCCATTCTCATGTTATGGCGAATTTGAAGACGTTGAGCCTCATATGTGTGCCACAGTATGTAGCTCAATAATAATTACCTAGCTTTATGAAGTTTAAGTTCAAAGAAATGATTTTAATTTAATTTAATTTTACTGTATTTTTTTGTATATGGGTAAATAGCTTAAAAACACTATTTATTTAAATATTTAATTTTATTAAGTCTGTCCCATAAAAATCTTGTCCGACTTGTTGGGCCGCTAGATTATAGTAAGGACCCTCTAAAAATTTTTAATTTGCTTCAAGTTACGGGGTGCGGGGAAGCACCCGAAATGAAAAAGTGACGCCACTGGGAATGAATAATTTTCTCTATCTATACTAATATTATAAAGCTGAAGAGTTTGTTTGTTTGTTTAATTGAACGCACTAATCTCAGGAACTACTGGTCCGAATTGAAAAATTATTTTTGTTTTGGGTAGCCTATTTATCGAGAAAAGCTATAAGCTATATAACATCACGCTACAACCAAGAGGAGCGGAGCAGTAATGAAAAATGTTGCAAAAACGGGGAAAATCGCACGGGTAGGCGATTCAACGCGACGGGAAGGGGTCGGAGAAACAAGAAATTTAACGCGGACGAAGTCGCGGGTAGAACCTAGTTTTGTATAAATTCAGACACAAGTTCCTTTCACTGCGCGGCGTCTAGTTTTTTGTTTTGATTATTTGTTGTTTTACAGGTGTCGCAACATTAATGCAATGTATAGTTTATTGTCTTTAGTCCCTGTCCCTGATATCAAACAATGAACAAAATTGTCGAACTATAGTTTATTGAATACGAAGCTTTTGGACACTTTATATTTATTTAACCATTTATGTACACACATATAAACAGACAAGAAGAAAATAACAGAAAAACTGGTACAGAGGTGCTCATTATTTCTAAAGAAATCTCGTCCAACATACCTGCGATAGGGACAAGATAAAGAGATGTAGACAGCGTGTGTAAAAGAGAAAATAATATACATATTATATTGGGTTAGGGAAAAAGTATTGAGAGATAACTGTTGGCAGATGGTGTTGGTATTAAATATTGCGCAACACTAATCAGATTGCGTCATAATTATGGGCAGTTGATAGGTCACACTTCAATCTACAATTTTTGTGCAGACAGTTCGTATGTCGTCAATCGTGTCGAAAGTTATATTGGTGTACAATGAGTGAAATTTCTGTAAAAAATCGTTATATTTTGTTATTTTACTATGAGAAAGGCAAAAATGCCCGGAATAAAATTTGTGCTGTTTATGGTCAAGATGTTATATCAAATGCAACAGCGTGTAGGTGGTTTGCTCGCTTCCGTTCTGGAAATTTTGATGTGAAACATGCATCTAGCTCCGGTCGACCTACCGTGGTAAATGTTGACAAAATATTACAAAAAATCCATGAAGATCGACATATAAGCACTCATGATATTGCTGAAGAACTTAATATTGACTACAAAACAGTTTTAAATCATATGCATGATACAGAAAGACGCTTGATGTTTGGATGCCGCATCAACTGACTGAGAAAAATTTGAGGGACCGGATTAGCATATGTGAAACGTTATTGAAACGAAACGAAATCAAGCAACTTCTGAAAAATTTAATAACGGGCGATGAAAAGTGGGTAAAATATGAGAAGATAGTTCGAAAAAGATCGTGGAAAAAGCGAGTTGAACCAACACAAACGACTTCGAAGCCAGCATTGACGCCTCATAAAGTTATGCTTTGTGTGTGGTGGGACTGGAAGGGGATCGTATATCATGAAGTGCTAGAACCCGGTCAAACAGTTGATTCTAATCTATATTGTCAGCCATTAACTAGATCACTGCAAGCAATTCAAAAAAACCGTCCAGAATTAATTAATAGAAAAGGTATTGTCTTCCACCACGACAACGCCAGACCACACACATCTTTAATGACGCAGCAAAAATTGAGAGAGCTTAGCTGGGCAGTTTTGGTGCATCCACCATATAGCCCAGATCTCGCACGTATAGATTATCATTTGTTCCGAGCTCTACAAAACTTTCTTAATGAAAAAAAAATCACATCAAAAAGAGACTGTGAATATGAGTTGTCTGAATTTTTTCGCCAGAAATCCCAGAAGTTCTATACTGACGGAATTATGGATCTACCTATAAGATGGCAAAAGGTCATACATAATAACGGTCAATATGTAATTAAATAATATTCATTCTGAATAAAGCATCATTCAATCTAAAATTGACAAAAAATCTCTCAATACTTTTTCCCCAACCCATATGTTGTGTGTGTGTTAGATTATCTAAAAACAAATATTCGCGTAATAAAGTAAAATAACATGGGGAAATACTAACATATAGACATAATCACAAACGAACGATTTCTACAAGATATTAAATATAAACGGGTTCACATATTTAAAAAATGCAATTTCTTTAAAAAACGGATCTCTTAGTTATGTTAATAAAACAACATTATGGCAAGGACTTGCTATCAGCACGACTTAAACTAACTTCCAAAGATTGAGTAGAGCTTCGAGAAAATACCACTAGAACATCAACGGGTGAAAACTGGTCATATCCGTAATTATCTAAAACGATAAGTGCCAACCCTAGTTACCAGTAACGGGAAATTAAGTAGTCTTAATACATTAACTAAGCGTCCATTTTGCTTTCCAATTACGATGAACTTAAAGGTCCTTACCATGTAGGTAGTACCTAGATTATATGATTCGGTCAGGTCAACCGTCATTTTGGTCAGTGCCGACCGTCATTTCGGCTGGTTGTTATTACAAGTAACTTCAATTCTATTCATTACGGTCCGTTTAATGCCTCGTGACGAGCCAATACGATTGGGCTGTCGAACTTTGTGATCGTGAACCTAATGTTATCGGTTTAGTTTGTGACTTGTTCTGAAGTTATTTTAGCTGGGGATTCCGTTGTAAGTATAAGATAATTTTTTTGTGTGGTCAGAACCCTACGTTTGGTAAAATGTGACAGATTGATTGACCGTCAATTTGTAATGGTAGCAATCGCTCATAGCTAAAAATACCAATGAGATTTATCATAAAGATAAAACAGGAATGAATGAATAATATCATGTATTTATTCGTATTAAATGTAGTATTATTATCAAAAAAGACGTGATTTGTCGAAAAAAAAAAATTAACGCTCCAATAAAAAAATCTTTGCTAAAAAAATCTCATAAAATGCCAAATAATGCCAATGGCAATAAGTTCGCCTCTGGCCATCAGGACCTACTTATTAAATAAAAAAAATCATATAAAAAATCTTGCTCTTGCTCGTGTTCACGACGCGGCGACTTATGCACAAATTGCTTGGCGCGCAGGGAGAGTTGCAATACTGTTTATTTCGTACACATTGAAACAATGATAGGCTACTAAGGAAAGGAAACGCTTACGACGAGAGAAAATAAAGTTAAAATCGAAAGTGTATTGAGTGAGGTCTCTTCAACGTCACACAAAGATTAAAATGACCCAAAGAGGCGTTCACCTCAATCCATTATCGAAAAATAAAACTGCAATTCTAAATTATTAACTATTTTTCGCATGGAACATCATTCCATTCTGTATCGGAAGAATGGCGTTGTTAGCTGCGCTACAGTTTATACTTTTGCAGCTACCAACGTTTTACTTGTCAAACTAGTCCTGTGTTATTTGTTCCGAAATAAAATTTTTACACATTTTTAAACTAAAATTTTTATATTTATGTTTAAAGGATACAAGTCTTGCTACCATGGTCTATGTTTTGTACGACTAGCGTCTAAAAAGAGGTTAGTATCTATTCTCCAATTACGTACCTCTACCTCCGAGTTTTGGTAAGTTACTTAAAGTACTTTTCAGTCTCCGAATTTAGTTTACGTTTTCAAATAGAAACTTACGTTAGTCTAAAACTTTATAGTGCCAACAAACATTGTGTTCTATACTGCACCAAGTTGTGTTTGTTATAAACTAGAGCAGCGAACGCATGCAAAATGTATGTTCTTTGTTAACTTATGTCTGTGGCCCCCGATTTTAACTACCGAATTGTTATTTTATCTTTGTGCACGGCTTTTTACATCGCTCTCACATGTTTAATTTCAACATAAATGATGCATCCAATTTTTTGTAACAATATTTTCATTTAAAAGAATGTCCGTGAAGTGTTTTGACCGTTCTTCTCCAAAGTTACCTTTGGAATGATTATACAAGATTATTTTTAGTATATGCGAAACCTGAATATAGTTTGTTCAGAATCAGTAACTGAATCGATTCCAATAATTTTACACCATGTTATATTTTGTACCAAAAATATTTAATTACGCTTCCAAGTCGCGGGCCGCGCTGTTTTGTTTCGATTTTAAAATTATCATGTCTTTCTCGTATTCAAACGTCCATTACACGGAGATGGTACGTACACTAGCTGTTTGTGGTGATCTGCGTATGTTTTTGCGTGGACAACCAGGTAACTTATCAAGCTTATAACTTTGTGATTATTAATGATACAGTTTTGAAATTTTTGTCATAGATTCTTTACACAAAAATACTAGACCCGTGTTTCGGGTTTCGCATAAACAAAAATTAATGTTGTATAGTACCATTCGCTTCGAACGGTAAGGCTTCAAAAATCAATAAAATTCCCATATTACGTTGATATTCTGAGCACCTACTACAGACCATAGAGATGACTTGGCGGCAGTTTTTAGAGGTGGCATTAATTAACACTTTTATTTAAGCGACATTAATTTATAAAATCATCATTATTATATTAATGAGCCTAATATGATTCCACTGAAGGAATACAGGCCTTCTCTCTCTGAGAGGGAGTGAGCCGTTATCTACCATGCGGGCCCAGTGCGAGTTAGTAAATGTCATCAAATTGTATTTATTAAAGACTTAGACTCCTTTATTCATTCATTATGATTCACCGTTTGAGAGCAGAAATTATGAAATAATGTACACAAACTGTCTAATCTCATGTCAAGTTATTTTATACGCTGATGTAATTTCCAAATACAACAGCTCATCTAGGTCAAATTATTTTCTTTTTGACGTGATTTTTAGGGTTCCGTTGCCAAGCTGTTGAAACTTGGTAAGAAGATGTATTCTGTGAGCCGCATTAAGATTTGCACACTAAAATAGAAAAAAAAACAATAAATTTTGGGGTTCCCCATACTCAGAACTGAAACTCAAAAATGTTTTATTCATCAAACCCACACGTGTGGGGTGTCTATAGATAGGTCTTCAAAAATGGTATTGAGGTTTCTAATATCATTTTTTTCTAAGCTGAATAGTTTGCGCGAGAGACACTTCCAAAGTCGTAAAATGTGTGTCCCCCCCGTAACTTCTAAAATAAGAGAATGATAAATCTAAAAAAAATATATGATGTACATAACCATATAAACTTCCACCGAAAATTAGTTTGAACGAGATCCAGTAAGCAGTTTTTTTTTAATACGTCATAAATCGTAAATCGCAATTTACCTTTAATTCAATCAACTCAAATATAAAAATTAAAAAAAAAAACATTGAATTTCATAAACATAAACCAAGGATTTGGCTAACAGGTTTGTACGGAACCCTCAGTGCGCGAGTCCGACTCGCACTTGGCCGGCTTTTGTTTTTGCTGAGATTTTATCGACTTTTTAGCCTTAGAAAATAAAGCGTATTTTGCTGTAACAAATTAAAAATTAACACATAAACACACGATGTCAAAGGCGACTTAAACGTCAAATGCGTAATCATAAGGTTCAGTAAGGCTGGCTCTAATTTGTGAGCCTACTTCAGAAGCATGAAGTGAGGGCGAGAGTTTGAATTCTAACGATTGTGGTCAACTGCAACCAGTCTAAGCTCAAACGTATTTAGATTAGTTGGCGGGGTTAAAAGGAATCCTTACGATTTGGTTGTATTTGTAAGTGTCAAAGCGTTGGTTTTTATTTGTTAATTTCAAAATGTTTCTTGAACATTTATCAAGCCATGTTTTGAAGTCCGTTTTTTTTTTGGAAACGGTTTCACTTTTTAGTTGTGGTACCTCCCCACACTAATTGATGTTGGAACATCATCAAGATACACATCACAGAAACTACCCAAAAAAGTTAGTAAAAATCAAATGGCCTGAAGCATACTCGATCCAAAACAAAAAGAGTTTTTGACATCGATCCACAACTGAGATATTGGGGAACATACATACAAAAAAAATACAGACGAATTGATAACCTCCTACTTATTGAAGTCGATTCAAATTAGACGCGTTTAAAGAGCATAACTCACAAAATTATACCACCTACCGAATCTGGTTAATTGCAAGTATTAAATGAAAACGCCCGGCGCCATCCAGTTTTAAAATATTGACACAAAATTACATTAGTGTTCAAAACGATCCACAGAAGTGGATATCATTTAATTTTAAGTTTCTATGTTTGTGTTAAGAATGTACAAATTAATTTTCGCACAGAAGTTATGTTGTTTTATTAGCAAACACGACTAAAATAAATGTTTACAATATAAACAGTAGCTAGTTAAAAGTTTGATTTTACCACTCTGTGTGTTTTGCTTTTCATAAAATAAAGCCGTTATCCACACTTCCACACTAATATTATAAATGCAAAAGTAACTCTGTCTGTCGGTCTGTCTCACTTTCCTGCTAAAACGACTGAACCGATTTAAGTGAAATTTGGTACACAGATAGTTTAGAGCCTGAAAAAGGACATAGGCTACTTTTTATTACGTGACTTTGTTTGCGTCCGCGATAACCGACATTTACGCAGACGAAGTCGCGGGCAGAAGCTGGTTAAACATAATGTGAACAGAAACGTATTTAAACAACTTATTGGTATTTTATCTACTTAGGCGTTGAAATAAAAAGTCACACCTACCTACATCTGGGTATAACCTTTTACGATAAACAAAAAATAACAAATCTATATATTAATACGTGAAGCGAAAACTTTGGATCCCTTTTTACGAAAATTGGGCGGACGGAGGAGTATGATATTTCGCACACTTATAGTTTATACAGAGAAAAAGTGACGAATGCTAATATTTTTTTTAAATTATGCTTAAAAATACATTATTTTCAATAAATAACACGTTACACACACTACTATTCATTACCGTGTATTTAATACACAGTCACACATGCATAGGTATTCTTTAATATTTTGTGTCTATAGTCTTACTGAATGTCAAGTATAACAATAGGTAATAAATTAATTTTAAAGATATATAACCTATTTCATTTTTAAAATCTATGATCATATCGAGGATATTTGTCTTTAATATTATTTGTATTAGCGACGATAGGAATCTAATTTAGATTTATAAGAAATATTTTTTGTGGTTTTATGGGGAGTGTCAAGTATGGCATTAGTAAGTTTCCCATAAAAAACTTAGTATCGTGTGCAAACTGTAGAGGTTGTATTCCTCACGATTGTACAGCCTGGTCATAAATTGTACAGGCTGGTTATTAGTGGTTATAATTATGACATTTTGAACTATGACAGTTCAAAATGTCATTAATTAAAAACAATAGGGAAAATTCTATAAAAACAGAGCGTTCTGTGATAATTCATTCCATATCCAGCAGTTAAGAAGTATTAAGAAAATAAAGAAGAGAGTCCTGAAGAAGTATTCTTTACTCATTACACCTACGTCCTGGTCCTGGCCATCACCATCCCGCCAGCGAACCCTCTCCACAGTAGTACAGCGTCAACAATTTGTGTATAGTATTACTGAATGTCAAATATAACCATATTATTTTTTTATATTTATTATTATATATTTTTTTTCATTTAATAATGTATTTCTATTCAAATGAAGTACGGTCGAATTTCGACCAATGGGCGATCACTAGTAATAGTAAAAACATGGCTGGGAAAGACTAGACGCTGAAGGCGGAATACAGGGTGTTGTGGCGCATCATGGGAGAGGCCTATGTCCAGCAGTGGACTGCGATATGTTGAGTTGATTGATTGATTGAGTAAAAAAACACGCTTTCATAAAAGACTAAAAAGTAGAAAATAATGGAAAAAAAGCGTGGGTTGCTTTGGTAAAATACCTCAAAAAGCTAAAAAGTTGAAAATAATTAAAAAAAGGGTGAGGTCACCCTTTTTTTAATTATTTTCAACTTTTTAGTTTAGAAAACTAAACTAAAAACACAATTTCATAGAAAACTATTCTTTTTAACTATTGTTTATTTTCTATTTTTTAATTCGGCTACCTACAAAAGTGAGTTTTTCATTTCTTTGGTTTGCTATCCTGGTGATCCTGGCCAGGATAATAGCACCAATTTATGAAATTATTGCATGGTAATCGGTCCTTGATGAGTGATAAAGTTTCAAATTAATCAGATTTTTGAAGAGATTGAAATTCACGTTCAAAGATTCCTTTATAAAGATACATACCAAGCTAATAAAAACGTGTTAAAAAACAACAGAACTTTCCAACAGAAAATCAACTTAACCACCGACCAAACTCATACAGATATTTTATATTCTACAGTAAAATTCAATTCAATTCCATTCAATTGCTACTTTCCTTTTTTTGAAAGGGATAACTGAATTGTAACTTTCATACTTTTTCACCCACCTGTATTATGGCCCGCAGTGTCTGTGTGGACATTGGATGGAATAACGAAAGTTTAAAATTCGATTTCTATGCAGATGCGCCACAAAGGAAAAACAAAACGTACGGCTGGCTCGTGTTACGTTTAATTGTAAAAATGAAAAACTAAATGTATTTTTTTGTCGTAAAAGCTGTTCATATTGGCCAGTGTTTTTGGAACACGGTTTTCAAAGGGAAGTGAATGTTTAAAACTTGATTACCTTTTGCTGCAGAAACCAAAAACGTCCATATTTTAAACATGAGGGGATTTACTAAAGCTAAGATATCCTAGAAGAGCGGTGGCTGTTATATAGCGTCTGCAATTTAATGATAAATGATAAATGATTTTATTTCTGTAAGTAGGTTTGTATAAACACTTTTACATGTCAATGATATTTTTTTAAACTAGATGAGTTCGGCGTTTCCTAACTGACTACTCTGAGAAGAAAGGCCGAAACAAACTCAGAGGTCACAGTCTCTTTTAAAGTCCAAACATAATCTTGTTCACATCATGTGAAGATCATGTAGATTGGTGACTGAAATGGTCTTTTGAAGAAAGAACCACACAGATTGAGTGGACCTGTCCAGTAAGTGCAAGCATTTGTCACTAATCGTTTAGCTCAACTCGGAAGATAAGTAGCCCAACGCTTTGACGAACATTACCAAAGAAAGGACATTTAGGTAGGCCAAATAAATTACTCAAACTGCCAGATCATGATTACTAAGAACGAAAGAAAACAAAATTAAAAAAAGACCCACATAGTCTTCACATTCACAATAATGAAAAAATACGATACTTTACAAAGTAAATATTCATGTCATTGTATAATATAAAAAATTATCAATGTCAATGTGTATATAAAAAAAAAGAAACGGATATAATTTTGTTGGTCACATCATTTGATGACCATGTAGATCGGTGTCAGAAATGGTCTTTTGAAGAAAGAACCACACAGATTGAGTGGACCTGTCCAGTCAGTGCAAGCATTTGTCACTAATCGTTTAGCTCAACTCGGAAAATAAGGAGCCCAACGCTTTGACGAACAGTACCAAAGAAAGGACATTTGGGTAGGCCACATAAATTACTGAAACTGCCAGATCGTGATTACTGAGAACGAAAGAAAACAATATTAAAAAAAGACCCACATAGTCTTCACATTCACAATAATGAAAAAATACGATACTTTACAAAGTAAATATTCATGTCATTGTATATATAAAAAAATATCAATGTCAATGTGTATATAAAAAAAAAAGAAACGGATATAATTTTGTTGGTCAGATCATTTGATGACCATGTAGATCGGTGTCTGAAATGGTCTTTTGATGAAAGAACCACACAGATATTGCCACTAACTACTCAAACTGCCAGACCATATTCAAAAGTGAAACAATGGCCCACATAGTCCTCAAATTCTCAATAATCAAAGTAATATTCATACAATTAATATTCATGTTAGCTCTGATAAGTGTACGTTTACCTTGATAACGAAAGGTTTTAAACGTCACAGTCTAATGCGGTTCAATAGAAACAGAATTTGTATGGCAGCTTGCTGTATCATTTTTGGAGTTGAAAGTGTGGGATTTGGTGCCTAGATTAAAAGTTAATTGTATCATCATTATTTGGAATCGCATTTTTCGAAAAGCTTCTATATGCAGTCGCGACGTGACCCTAGTACACACGGCTACATTTCAAGCTAACCATTTCCAGTTTTAGCTGACCTCGCATTGCATAGGCTTTTCGTACAATTAGACGTCAGCTTATTCTGGAAATGCATAGCTTGATCGCCGTTCGTACAACAATTTCCATTAAGTTTTCATTACTCATCGGGCACATTACTAGTTTATGAATAAGTCATTAACCAATAATTGTTGTGGTTTGACAGAAGCTTAAAAGTCTGACCTCCAAAACCACCATCGGATAAGCTCAATGTTTCGAATTTGGAAATACACTTTAATGTTTTTAAATTCATATTTGATTATTTGTCTAAATTTGTATGCTAAACATGTATGATCTCATTTTTATAATAATACCTACGTATACCATGTTTCAAGCAAATAAATGATCGTTTCTTCTAGTTACTTTTCTGCAAACAAACTGCGAATGTTACATGTTTTAAATAATTTGTATGTCACAGCATCTGATTTAGAAACTAATTAGTTCATATTACATCATGCCTTAAAAAGGGGTGAATAATTCAATGTTTGAACTAAATAAGACGACACTCAATCAAATCAAAATATTTTTATTTCACATAAGCCTACACGGGCTCTTGTGAAACGTCAGAAGCTGTGCACGGTCTGCCGGGGTCGCGTGGTTGTTCGAAAGAGATACCGTGACCCTGGCACATGGGCAACTGATGGAACACGGGTGGGTTTTAGTCAGTAAAAGTCTGACACGCCCTCCCGCTCCACACAGAGCGGGAGAAGTCATTTGATGAATTCCCATCCAAAAAAAAAAAAAAAAAGCTAGGTGCACGGTTCCAAATAGTTGATTCCTATGGAGAAGAGCCGACAAGAAACTCCACGATTACTCTTTTAAAAATAATTGGCTTTTACAATGGTTAATAGGTATGCGAGAGTCATAAACAAGTACTACTAAAACCACCAACCAACCAGGTACTTAATAAAATAGAAAACTGTCTACAGTCTACAAGGCCTACAACATTCTCACATTCACAAAATATAAAAGAATCTACTTAAATGATAGTATTTCATAAATAAACCTACCTATTACCTACCTATTTAAACCAAATGTCATTGTTGATATCCCAACTAGCAAAGTAATCCTATAAAGAAAGATTATAAGTCTGTCACTACTAATAACGTTCTTATAAAGGCATTGCGCTAGACTATTTAACTTATAATTTGCCAAGCCTTTACATACTTAAGCGCATTACTTTTTATATCTTGGTCTTATAGTTCGCTACAAGACTGACCTATAAAACATGTATAGGACAAATTTACTAGTAATAGCATTTCACAAGCGTAGATATTCTCAAGAGCATTTGCTTTTATATCTCAGTCTTATAGTTAGCTACAAGATTATCTTTCAGGACACTTTTAGAAATAAGTCTCTTATAATTGTTTACAGTAAAACTAAATAATCCAGAATAACATTTTGATCCTATAGTAGCATTTTGTGAGAGATCGAGATATTATAATATACTTAGCTGAGATCACTATAAGTTTGTGCCGTTATAGTTTTGCTCGAGACTGTTTTAAATCTACTAGTACTTGATAAGAGCGCTATATGATCAAAAAAGCTTATAAGCTACTAGATCAATAACTTTATTAGTAAACTTTAGTCATTTTGTTGAGATTCAGTTAAATTGTTCCCTTTCATCTTGAGGAAATAAGTTGAACATGAATTTAAGCGATTGGAAACGATTGAAACGGAGTGGTGGTTACAGGAGAAAAGTGACAAATAGGTATAAAGAATTAATGAAGCCAGGTTCTTGTGGAATAAAATCAACAGGATCATCAAGCGCGTCAAGCGTAAACGCAGGTGAAGTAAATGAGGGTTCTGCGACCAAAAATATTTTTTCACCCTTGGCCCACCACTCAGAAAGTGAAGAAGTTGAAAATTGGGAAGAAGAATACGATGTACATATCGAAGAAACCACTGACTATGAATAAAATCATGAATTGCTTAAAGATATGCAAAGCTAGGCTCTAAAATTTAATATACCTCATCTAGCCCTGAACGAAGTATCTACTATTTTGAACTTTACCTAATAGTGAGACTAAAGATAATTAATGTGTTGAACTTTGTTGATATTTTATTTTTGAAAAATTTAAGCATTTATTAGGTATATATAGGTTTATCATCGTCATAGCTACACTAAAATATTTCGATAACTTTAGTAAAGTTTTATTTTATTTGTTTTATAAGTTATAACTTGTAACGTTTAAGACAGCTAAGACCATTTCAGTGCTTATGAAACATAATGTAGCTTTTAAATCATGAATGAGACTGATTGTCAAGACTTTAAAAAATATCTAATTTTAATAAAAGAGAATTGTGTTATAATATAGTGTTGTTTTATTTTACGCACTTTATACTTAAAATTCACAGCGTATGTAACAATGATAAGAAAAATATCTCTGAGTTAGGTATATGTAATACTAACAAGTTTATATGCTGAACTGGGAGCAAGTCGGGCACCAAAAAAAGGTCTGATGCAATAAAACTATTATGTTTTCTTGACTACAAATGAAATGAGTAGGTCTACTATACATATTGTTTAAAGAAACTGGAAATCCACACCCATTGCAGTTTTCCGATAACACAAAATGTGTATTGGTCCAAGGCCATCTCATATTTGTCAGTAAAATCAATGAATATTTGGTCAAAAACAGTCGACATCAAAAAATACAACCATTTTGTTAATTAAATCCTAAAAAAAAAATTCAAACATTAGCAGGCATATTTCAAGGGAACCCTAATTTGTTTTAAAATGGAGGCGAGTTATCTGGACTGAAACTGCTACAAGTACTAATCTGCCTATAATAGTTCTACAAAGTACTTATGAAGAGCAATTTCAAAACATGGCGAATATTCATAAGAATTGATGAAATATTTTATTTATAACAATATACTAATGTGCTATTTTTCGGAGGGGATTGTGAAACTAACTAAATTGCGGTACACATTTACAGTAAAAATGACTTCCCCACGAGATCAAACACTATATTTACAAATATTTAGTAATTAATGTTCTACAATAATACAAAATAATAGTAATAAAAACTAACTTTGTTATTAAGTATTTACCACAAAACTACCGGCACCACCAGCCGAAGCAACAACAAATAAAAACTCTATTAAAATATACTTATAACTAATAACTAAGTACGTTACTAGTGCATTATAAACAAGATTGCTTTAGTAAGATACTTATGTCAGATACTAACAAGAGCATTTGTGCTTGTAATTGTGTAGTCTCATATTATTATAGAAGCTATTACGCTTCGTCAAGTATATTATAGGGCTTAGTAACATTTAATAAGTTGATTATAAAATAGTTATAGAAATAAACACTCCTATAACTGCGCCCAAATCCAGCTTTGTAGCATGCTACAAGTTTTTTATAAGTGAAAATAAAAGTAGTCTTGAGATGGTTATAAGTACTGATTTTGCTAGGACAACCAATATTAAAGAGGTCAAATTAGAATTGTATGTATATAATTTCAAATTATTAATAGCATATGTCAAAGAAGAATGTAAAAAAAATCTTAAATAAATAATGTATGTACATCGTCATTTGGGAGCAGTTAATAGACATTTACATGGTCATCCTGTAATGAGCTACCAGGGAAGCCACATGTGCAGACGGAGTTATTGCCAAACTTCCTTGTCTTGAACGTAGTCTTTTATCTTATAATATGCATTTTTGATAAGGACACGCTTAATGTGTGATTTAAACTTTCCGTAGCTAAGTTCAGTAACCGACTTTGGCAACTTGTTATCTATCACTATTATCGGATGCCCCATATCAAAACCTAGTAAGAGACAAAATAAGTTTATTCTTTCAACAAATCATGAAATTAAGCCTTTTTACACGTCTACGGCGAAGCTCAAACAAAGGGTGGGTTCTTTTAAAAACAAATAAAATAGTACTCCGAATCTGCAGGTTGAGCTGTCATTGTGAGCTAGTTAATAATACATTCTCTCTACGCTAAGTGTCCATTGAAGGGTGAGCGAACCGAGCTCGAAAATTGGATTATTCTGGACCGGTATTGGATTAGTTTTCTTTATAATTTTACCAGGAGAATGAAGGAGCGAGCGAAAAGAGCTAGAAAATTGCAGCATCTTAACTCGGATAGGTAAGATTAGGTATGGTTTTGCTAAATAAATATACGAGCTTCATAATTAGACTGCGCTTTTTTTTTTGGATGGGAAATCATCATATGACTTCTCCCGCTCTGGGCGGAGCGGGAGGGCATGTCAGACTTTTACTGACTAAAACCCACCCGTGTTCCTTCAGTTGCCCATGTGCCAGGGTCACGGTATCTCTTTCGAACAATCACGCGACCCCGGCAGGCATCGGTCCTAGCAGACCCCTTCAGCGCTGCATTTGTAGTTTGAAACCGTATACAATTTCTCCACGTTCCTATTCCTTTCTTTCTAGAGAATTGCCAGCGTTTCTATGTATTTTACTTACATACTGCGATCGCCAACCCGTCTGCCGAGCGTGGCGATTATAGAAACCTTCTCCCCCCTTTCTTCAGGGAGGCCTATGTCCAACAGTGGATTTCAATAGTAAATATTAAAAAAATGCATTTCGTGTTCGTATGCTTACTTGCTTAGATCTTCTAAACTACGCAACAGATTTTAATGCGGTTTTCGTGAATAGACAGAGTGATTTAAGAGGAAGGTTTGTGTATAATACGCGGGTGAAGCCGCTGGCAAAAGTTAGTCAATAATTATCTGATGCTTTGGTGACTAAGCATTTGACGAATGATTACACGCGTGGGGCCAGTAGATTGGGGGGCCTGTTGTTACGGCTTATACGGACTGCGTTCCTGGTAGGTGAATAAATGTTTTGTTTTGACTTAACTCACTAGGTTTAGATATAGGGCAGCTGTGCAGGTTGCCCCCGCCGCGTAGTCTAGACTGAAGCTTCACACTCGATACTTCTTGGCAGCCATTGACGCTTTTAACCTATAAAGTGCACTGACTGTTTGTTTTTTCTTCTTCTCGAGATCTATTGATTTCAGCGTCTGAAGTTATGTAACTTGCAGTTTAAGTGTTGTTGTGTTCAATATTGTATGTTTATGTCTAAAGAAACGAATACATTTTTATGAATATGAAAAGAGTTTGCAAAGGAGGTTTTAACTGCTTTAAATATAAACTAAGTTTTCATATTTTATTTTCATTGTTTCAGTCTTAATTTACACAATTTTGTGCTAAGAATATTTTATAAGGATGCGTAATTTCTTCAGAATAAGCTTGGACAAACTTTGCAATAACGAAAACTTTAAAGAGAATGGGGGGGGGGGGGCACGCAGCCTTAAAAAGATCAACAAGAATTCATTAAATTGTCTACAATATTTATTCCATAATAGATACTGCTTCAATGTGTAGCTACAATTCAGAACCCAAGGTTGATACTAGTGATCTACTGTACAGATAAATATACCTAGTGCAGACACAAATTTTCCACTTACTAGTGTCACACAGTATTTAAGCGTATCTATTAATATGATGCCTTAATTTGTGAAAAGAAAATAAATGATTAGAATTAAAAAAAAAAATATATATATTCTCAGGCATCGAAGGCCCATAGCGTGTTAGTATAACAAAAAAACTTACAAACTATATTAGTAAGAACATTAACTAGGACAAAAAAAGAACAAAACAAAACAAAAACACAGCATTCAATTAGAGGAAGATCTATCAAGCCCCATGTCTGACATGTAGCTTGATAAATCTATCCATTGTAGGCCCTTCTAACCTATTTGAAAAAACTTTCAGAATGCTATTGCTGCTCTCCCTCACTCTGCGCATCAGTGATGCCACTTTCTTGCGCATGATCGCGAAATAATCGTCAGTATGCGCATCAGCGAGCAACCCTGATGCACTACAGTAACGCGGGAGCCGCAACAAATTTTGAATTTGTTACAATATTACGGAAGAAAGGATATCGTATTACCCATTTACTGAGTTGTGGACGTCAGATAGGCAGTTGCTCCATGTTAAATACTGATACTCAGCAGTCTCCGGTTAGACTGAAAGCCGACCCCGATATAGTTGGGAAAGGCTAGGTTTATGATGATGATGTTTACGGAACAAAGATTATGGGATTAAATATAATGACCACCATAAAATGCTTTGATACCCTAAGTTCTTTTACCAAAAATAGATACTTAACACCAGAAAAATAAAGTCTAAAATTACAATAGTACTAGCTATTTTAGTCACGACTGCACTTCAAATTGCATTCGAACACCAAATGTAGTAAATGATCACCAAATGTTAATAATTGGTGTATTACTACGTGTGCTCGACAAATGAATGTGCGAATAGCACTTGCGCGACAAAACTGTACTGCGACTCACAATAGTTTGAATGCACGCTTGTGCGACACACTCGAGCTCACATTGTACACTACACTAGGTTAGGTTAGGTTAAAACTGTGACCTTCTACGCACGAGCCGAGCGAGCGAAGCGAGCGGTGCCGCGGCAGCAGCCGGCGAGTGCTAGAAACGACTAGATTCAGTGTGTCGCACAAGCGTGCATTCGAACTATGGTGAGTCGCAATAATTTGGTGTTCATTAACTATTTTTGGGTTAACAATGATTTTTTTTTGGAGTTAGTTTGCTTAAATAGGATAGCAAGATGTAAAAACTTTGGTTATAATTTTACATTGAATTTTGGTGATCATTTACTACTTTTGGATTAACAATGATTTATTTGGAGTAATTTTGCTTAAATAGGATAGCGAGATGTTAAAACTTTGGTTATAATTTTACATTAAAATGCGGGTTTAATTTTGGTGATCATTTACTATTTTTGTCTGTTATATGTTACTATATCTGGTGGTAAGTTAAACATAAGCCAAAGATTATAGATAATTGGATTAATTCTCTAATCATAATATAATTTAACAATTAGAATAATTTAGCACTATTGAATCTTAAGATTAGTAAATGCTATCATCTCTTCGATGTATACATCTTTTTGAGGCTGACTGGACCTATGCGTCCCTTACTCAAAACAGCCTAAACAAAGCTAGGATTGTCTCAATAAAAAAAACTGCACACAATACTCATATACGCCACATCCACGTCTCTACGCCACACACACGTATCCACTCGAGTCACGACAACCCTCGCGTGGAGAGCCCTCGCGGCACTCAATACTACCGAACTAACTGTTGACCATACTTTATGAGAGCTGAGTACGTACAAACATACACTAATTTATTATCTAAACTAAACTAGATATTACATTACTTTATGTATGTTCCGTGTGGTGCCGAACGTAAAGAATCGTACTATACCAATTCTTCCCGTGGGTGTCGTAAAAGGTGACTTAGGGACTTACTAGAGAATGGGCAGCAGCGTTCTCTATGCATTTTATCCCCATTCTACGATCGCCAACTCGCCTTCCAAGCGTGGCGATTATGGCAAACCCCTTCAAATTGAACGAGGCCTATGGCCAGCAGTGGACATCTTTCGGCTGAAATGATGATGATGATGATGATGATGATGATGATGATGATGATGATGATGTGTGTATCTATATAATGTAAATTTTGGTTAGTTACCATTTACATACCACAATGTTGAAATTCGCGTAAGATATTGCTATTTGGCTATGACTGGCCTGTTAGTCTAGTGGTTAGTGACCCTGATTGCTAAGACTGAGGTCGTTGGTTCGATTCCCACCCAGGACAAATCTTTGTCCTGGTCCGTCTAAGTATGTTTATCAGTTTTCTGGTTACCATAGTACAGGCTCTACCTAGCTTGGGATCAGGTAACGATGTGTTGGTTGTCCTAAGATATTTATTTATTTGGTGTCTGTTTTGAACTAGCTACGTAGTAAAACTTCTTCAATGATAAATCTTGCCGTAGTAATTATTACGTACCTATATGTAGTAGAAAACCTACTGGTATTTATTTAAAAGTATACAAAAATCGAAACAAATACAAACTAGTGTGTTCTTCCAGTAATAATATTCAGCCGGAGCTGGTAAGACTGGTAGCCGAATCACACTATAGTTGGGAAAAGGCTAGACAATTGATAATTAGAAAATCATATTTCATACTCACGTGCATAAGAGAAAGGCAGTCCATCCGACCATCGGAACTCTCCTTCATGGACGGCATCAGTTGCTCCTATCCAGTACACATCGTCCACACCAGAACCGGGACTGTTAAAAAAAAGGACATAATTATTATTATTATTGAAAATTAATTAGCTGAGAGCACTTTTTGAACGTCAAGAATTACATGTAAAACAGCCCATAAACAGCCGATGAAACATTTATTTCGAATTAGGAACTCTTTGAATGAAGTCATCAGTACACATTTACCGATTCCCAAAGAGTTCCTAATTCAAAATATTTTTTTTATCGCGTGTTTTTCTTGCTGGTCAATTCTAAAAACTTTCTATGTGACCCCCATTTATAAGACAGTCCGCCAAGACGCTCGTCCTTCGCTACTTTTTTGTGTTTATTGCGAAGTGGACCCTTCTCTGTACCTAAATCTAACCTTGATGGAGAATGATGGATAAGGTCTACAAACGAGAGTGCCTAGAAGATGCTTGTTTACCTTTGCATTGAAGACTGACGAGTTGGATTTGGAAAGGAACATAGACGCTAGCAAAGTCTTTCTAGTGCTTTATCTGGGAAGAAAGCCAGTTCGGCTCAACAAATACCCAGCAAAATGTATTAAAGTGTTTCACACACTGTAGGCCTCCTTCTTTTATTCCATGCTTACTTGAAAGCCAGTTCTCGTATTTAAAAACGTTCAAAATGTAGTCAAGGTCTCATCTCAGCGTCCATTAAACGTCAAAAACTTTTCAAAAATATATGGAAACTCGAAATATTTTCAATAGATTAAGACTGAGATCAGGGGTTTACTCTTCAACCTAATTTTAATTCCAATCTAAAGCCAACACGGTTCTAATGTTAATTTTGCATTCACGTGATTCGGTACTCTTGAAAACAATAATGTCAAAATTGGAACAACAACAACGGCCGATCTCGATTGCACTTAGTTCTTGTTTCGGAAACACCCAATTTAAACACATTTTGGCGCTAGCATCGGACTCAAGAATGCGAAACGTCAAAATTCCAATGTCGATCGGAATTAAAATCAAGAGTAAGAACCCAGACTGTGAACGATCTTAAAATTACAAGAATTGCCTCTGTGGTCTGTGAGAGACCTATTGAAGTGTCTTCTACTCTCCTTTATAGGTCATTTACCTAGATAGGTACCTAGATGACCTACAGATGGCTATTACCAACACTCTTCCTGCCGTATCTCGGCATTCAGAAAAATAGTATTTTACTTGGAACGGATACTAAAGTAACTATGACGTTACATAAGTTGTGGCGCAGTAAATATGGATGCATTTTGGGTCATAGTACGAAGTTTAATGGCAGCCATTGTGGGTAGTTTGAAGACTTATGTATATCAACTGGGGAATGTGTTGCAAAATGCTATCCTAAGGTGCTAAACTTATATTTTTAGCTGACAAAGTATATTTGTTTGAAAGCATTTTGTAGTCAATTTATGCATTTGAGAGCTAAACAGTGCGGGCCTAGTGACATCGGCTGAGACTTGTAGGGTCGAACCCACACAGGCATTTTAGTTTGTGCAAATAAGTTCATCACCATTTCTCTTAAAACGGTGAAGGAAAACTTCGAGAGGAAACCGGCTTGCCTAGAACTATAAATTCGAAGTTCATGTGGCATCTACCAACCCGCATTGCATCCGAGTGGTTGATGACGATGGCCCACTCCCTCTCACCGAGAGGAGGCCTGTGTCCCAGCAGTGGGAACATGAGAGGCTAATTATACTATGACTAGGCGATCGTGTATATTTTCTATGATTCTGTTTATGAACTCTTTGAATTTTTAGTATCAACATATTTCTTTCCGCTCATATTTTATTGTACTGTTTCTCGTGAAGTTGTAAGATATATGTTATAGGGAGCAGGCTACATTATAAGCTAAGCAAATGCTTGCCAACATAAGTAGTACATTTGTCTTTATGAAAAACACATAACTTTTTCCTAAATCACATTTGAATCCTCGACGGTAATGTTTTTCAAGTAAATATAAGTAGAAATACGTGTCAGCACGGCTTTAATGTGTCGCCAAATTGGAGTAGAAACGGTGCCATTAAACTCGCGAATGTCTAGATTCTAGAATATATTGCCTTTTACCTGCCTCTGTGACATTATTTGGGAAGGGAATATTACTCAAACGATACTTGAGGTTTTCATGTAACGCAGCTTATCCATTATACCGAGAGTGTTAGGAGAGCCTTACAAATCATGATCATTTTTACGAGGAAGACAGGTAAAAAAGTGGATAAAATAGTACAGGTCTATGATATTGGTACTTACGCATGTATAAGTAGTTGGTCCATAATCTGCTGCTGCCTCTCATTCAGCACACTGGCGAGGTGTCCGCCCAGCCTCACGCACTCGGCCTCCGCCTGTCTCCAAGCCTTCTTTGCCTCCCGCACCGCTGATATGCAAAAGTCCCCCGACAGCACCCACCCGTAGTCACAGTGTCCCACCACCTCCTCTACAGCCTTATCCATCCACCACACTTTCAGCCACATAGCTGACGTATTCTTCTTAGCAGTTATACTTATATTCAGCCTAACAGCGTTCCCTTCTGACACTATCTGAACACTCCTCAAAGGATCGCCAGGCTGAGAACAATGCCTCCACTTTGACTCCCCATCCTCTAAACTTAACTCCATTCCTCTACATAAAGCCTGCACGTCTTCATGTATAATATTGGACACATCGTTTTCTTTCGCGTTCATTGGTCCTGTGCCCATTTGGAGCCGCAGAGCGACGCGGTTGCCGTACGGCAGGTGGATCTCATACGAGCATGAGAGTTTGACGGTCGGGCCAACTTCGAACGAGCCGTTTCTTCCCGTGAGTAGAACATCATGGCAATGGTCTACTAGACGGTATATCGCGGCGAACGTGGGTCGACCGTGGAGTTCTATGGCGGGGTTTTTGTATGCTGCGGTGTAGAGGAACTTTCTGTTTGGTATTGGTATTTGGTCCAATTTGCCGCAAAGGGTGGGGGTGTTGGGTGCGAAGCGGATGAAGCCGGTGGAGCAGGGCACGTTGAGCTTGTGCAGCTCGATGAGGACGGCGCGGCGCGGGACGGGCGGCGGCACGAGCACGCGGCACCCGTGCGTGCGCGGCACGTGCCCCGAGTGTACGCGACCCACGCGCAAATTTCTTAGGCGTATTGCACAATCTGAAACAAAGATGAGATATTCGTTATTATTTACGTTATTTGGAGTTGAAAGCCTTTTGTCCTAGGGACAAATGGTTGCTGATGTTATTATTTTTGTGAAGTACGATTGTGTCTTTGTTTATCGGGTCAATAGAATTTCAACCTTTGTTGCTTAGTTGAAATATCTCGGTCGGACAAAGTCAGGAGTGGCTGTTTTATAAATACAATGTAAATAACGGAGTGATTTCTATTTAGGAAACGATCAATACTGTCCCTATTCTGGCTGAAAATAACGTGATCCAAGTCGAAAGTTATTCTGAGTGGAGATTTGAATTCAAGAGATTTGGGTCAGTCCTTGTATTGGACGATATTCTTGACAGCGAGTTCATTCGTATACTTGAAGCCTCTGTTTGGACTACTCGTGACCCCATTTATAAACATTCATCAGATAGGCAATTTCCATAGTTATGAGAATGTTCACAATGTGATCTTAGTTGCAATCCAAGAAATACCTCGACTTTCTCTACATTTTTAATTATTTTGACATTAATTGTCGCTGAGATGAGTATATAACTAGTTTTTGAACTTTCTTTATTATTGACAAATGATTTTATTTTTGCAAGTAGGTTTGGACACACACTTTAAGATGTTAATCATATTTTTTTAAACAATAAGAGGTCGGCGTTTCCTATCTGACTACTCTGAGAAGAAAGGCTGAAACAAAGTCAGACATCAGAGGTATTGTTTAACTTTATTTAATTTTTGTCAACCTTTTATTTATTTTTATGTTAATTAATGTAATTGGTGTTGTAAAGTTTTAATTACACAATATCTGGAAGACCGAGCTTTGTTCGGTATTTTTTGGTAAATTATGTTTAAAATAATAAGTTTATGTTCAAGTTGATTATCGATAAAGCTGGTCGTTGAAAAAAAAACGAATAAAACGACATTTTATACAAATGAATCCTAGCTAGATCGATTTATCGCCCCCGAAACCGCCTGTATACTAAATTTCATGAAAATCGTTGGAGCCGTTTCCGAGATTCAGATTATATATATATACATATATACAAGAATTGCTCGTTTAAAGATATAAGATAAATAAATGGGAATTGGTCTTCAGAAATTACATCTCTATAGGTTTTTCTTTATATCGCACATTCAGTAGGTATATATATAAAGACCTAGTAAGAAATTTTAATATTTCAACTTTAACTCTTAAAATAATAAAATTCTTATTAAAATAGAGCTCTATTATTATTTATTATGAATAGGGTTCTGTTTCAATAAGAGTTTTTTTAGGTCTCTATAATTCTGAAGGTGCGATATGTGCACCCTGTTATGACAAAACATGACTTGACGGTCATGAACGTAAACATATCGTGGAAGGATTTTTTCGCGTACTGATTCATCAACGCATTGTTTAACACCGAAAGTCGAAAATCCAGTTCTAAATAAATATTTAGTTGGTGTTGACAGAAGACAAGAAACTTTGCTGATGTTAATGTAACTATTATAATGTCCTTTAATATAGACGCCTCGTGTTACAAATGACCGCAGTGGCATAGTTTCAGATAACTATGTCTATAATATGCTGTCACATAGCTGGGCAGGATTCAAAGATGTTGTGGCTTGTAGGACAGGTAAGTTTAGAAACTTTTCTGTCTACCGGTATATCTTGAGACTTACCAGTGGATCTGTTGGTAAGTGTTCGAATTAGCGGGGTAAATAAGTAACACAGTTATATTTATTTCTAATCTAATCTAAGTAGACTGTATTGTCCCACTGCTGGGCACAGATATATCTCACCCTTTTCGACACAATTCTTTCTTTTGCGTATCTTTTCGTTAGGAATCAGGCTTGTCCCGCCATCTTCGTCTCTCTCTTGCCGCGATGGAGGTCGTCCAGAGGGACCCAAACGGTGGTTCCCGTAGACCATTTCTCATCTTTATTTATTAATAGTTAATTAAAACGGAACAATATAAATAATTAAAATATAAACATTATAACGTTAACAATTATTATGTTAGCATGATACAGTTCAATCATATTATAAAACTAACGTGGAGCAGTGGATTCCCTTGCATACTTTCCCTCACAGAACACCAGACATGTATGCATAATTTTGGTTCCATTCATCCACAAACACATCACATTCAGGGTTGGCAGTCAGAAGGGCATTTAGAATGTTTAGAATACGTCAGACTGGGGTATCGGCTCTGACTACAGTTTTAGATTTTCATTAGCCTTTCATTTTTAACATTCGTTGTGAAATTAACATTGGTGACCAGACGTATTTTTTAAATAAAACAAGTAGCAATGTATTAGTAATTTCCTTTGATGGTACTGGTTTTATTTGTATCGAGGTTTTAATCTAGAATAGTTAATGTATTGTGTGATTGTGACTTGCAATAGCAGGCGGCAACAGCGCGTTAGAAACTTCTTGCTTCAGAGAAAATTTCTTGTTTCATTTGACATGTTAAATTTAAATCAATTATTTACGACTAATCACCTAAATCCCTGTAATTTTGCGTTGTTTTGATGCAATTATCTAAGTCAATATTATAATGATAAATAGATCATATTTATTTGCTTAAACATGTGTCATACATAAAGAAAGACATGCATGCAAGATGATCAAAACATTTGAAGGTAAAGACATGGCACGGATTTGGATTAAATTTGGTACATGGGTGAGCTGGATTAAGACTGCTCCAGGTCACCCATGAGCCAAATTACATTTTCTCAATTTCATACACTTTATACCGATATTCCCACGAGATCGAGATTTAGGCGGGTAAAACCGCGGGGCACAGCTATAGGCACTCATATTAGTTACTATTGTTAGCCCCACACTTTTAATTCTAATAGTGTGAAGAATCTGCCTGAGCTATTGAGACATTTCGACAACCCTTGCGTTTCCAGTTAACACGAATACGTATCGTATTTCTACGCCGACATACATACCTATAGGTACGTACAACTGAAGCATTTGATGGCTGGTTACAGTGAAGTGTAAATTAATATCCTTGTAACGATGCCAACAACTATGTCCTGTAAACTATGTATAGTATGTTTACTCAAGTACTAGCGAGAGCGACCCCCGCTAGGTGGTCTACTATATAAGGTGTATCTATTCATACACGAAATATTTTAAGAGGTACACCTGTAGGTGGTAAAGAAGCTATAGAAGCAGTATTTGTCGGTGAGAGCACCGAGAGGAGCCTTATATCCAAGTACTTCTAACTAATCAAGTTCTTCTAACTTAACAGACAGCTGTGCTGCTGGACAGTTTGTTGCGCCACTTCTTCTTCCCAGCTAAAGCACTAGGAAGTGGTGAAGGGCGGGCGTTTTGGGGGGACTGTCTTATACATAACTTTGACGTTCAAAAAGTGCTGACTCTCAGTCTAGTTTGAATAAATGACTTTTGATTTTGATTTTAATCCTGGCAGTGAGAAAATTATACACTTATTTTGCTTATCCCACAATGTCTGAAGACTAAGGTGTGCGACCAGTGTCCTATTTGCCGATAGAGCAGACGAGTCCTGGAGTGGAGACCGCGTATCAGCAAGCGTAGCATGGGACGCCCCCTAAATAGATGGATCGACGACCTAAAGAAAGTGGCTGGGACAGACTGGATGCGGAAGGCAGAAGACAGGTTTTGAGTTCAATAGTTGTTCCATAATACTTACTGTAATAATGAGTAGCAACAATTAAGTACCCAGTGTGTAATATGTTTTGTGCCTATTCATGTAAAGTACTGATATTCACTCACTTTGTGTAACAGGTTTTGTGGTGAAACATCGAAACAATATTTACAGATTACTATATAGCTGTGGTCTATGACTTTGTCTATGATTCAGGATGAAAAGTATGTCCTCAACCAGGTCTATCAGTGTGCCTAATTTCATCCAAATCCAGGCATGATAACATGAAAGCGTAACAAACATATTTATTTTCGCATTTTATTATTACTAAGTAAGGATAGAAAAGAGATTGTGGGCGATTAAATTTATGTCTTTGTCGATAATTACATCTTTTAGTGGATGGCCATACCACACGTTACGAGCAATATCATGCAAATACGAACAATTACGAGCAATTCAATTTAAATAGTAAACACTTATCTTAGAGCAATTTGGTAGTAAAGCCGACAGTGTTGCGAATAGCTTGCAGCTTGCACGTGTATTGCTCTAACAATGTTTGTTTATGTGCTATTACGCTTTGGTAGGTGGCATGGTGAGAGAAGACGCGGGAGCGAGTTAGTTTTTTACTGCAGCGACATCTACGTGGCCACAAGCAAATTCTGCATTACGCAAGCGTAGTTTACCGCGCAACCATCATATATAATATACAATGCCCCGTCCTCAATCGTCGGGCAGTTGCCCACCAGACACGACACCCGTCTGGTTGAAGGATCCTTCCTTCTACGGAGGTTGAGTGAATTTTACATACTGTTCCTCATTCTTCCAAAGTATGAAGCAAACAAACCATCGAAAATCGAGCAAGCAGATTTATTGGTGCCAACTTTAACCATCTAAGAGTATGACCTTCAGAAATGTAGGTACTTATAGCTTTATGGGTTAAGAGAGGGGCTATTAATATCCTGTCAAAAAGATCACGCTAAAGCATCTAGAATTGCAAAATCTATGTGAATTAGTTACAAGATTTTTATCTTATAACAAATCGTGCGTCCAATAGGAGTTGCCATCGGCAAAAATGGCGAAGTTCCATTTTAAGTTACAAACTGCCACCCCTCACAGGGGATCAAAATCCATTCTTAGTGCTCAACATAATATAATCAGCCTAAGTTGTTCCCACTGCTGGGACACAGGCGTCTTCTCGGTGAGAGGGAGTGGGCCGTAATCTACAACGCGGGCCCAGTGCGGATTGGTAAACGTAACATGTCTTCGTATTTTTGGTTCCAGGACATGCCGGTTTCCTTACCATTTTTCACCATTTTGAAAGATCCATCCTTAGTGCTTATTTTTTATATAGGGATCTCTTGTGCATTTTTTTTGGTTTTAGCCCCAGCGCTTTAGACTGTGCATTGTCTTGCCGATCGATGAATTTAACATATAGATTAAGTAGATTTCACCAACTTAATTCCGAATACATTTTTATTACGAAACCATTTAAACCATAGAGCAACGTCATCTTCTCGGGGTATGTGTTCATACACCAAAACTACAAGTAGTTGCAACAAATCGCTAATAATCCAACACCAATTCCTCTACCGAACCCATTCTGTTGATAGCCCGCCTCTCTTAAGAGCTCTCGAGCGCAGCGGCGAGAAAACCGCACACAACGTACGGTTCCGCATACAATATTGTACCTGTCTACGTTTCACTGATTGTATTAGTATGAATCTGTGCTGCACGTTACAGTTTAGTTTAGATGCCGAGCTCAGATTAAATATTGATTGGAGCTCAAAGAAGAATATCGTTGGCTTATCATAACAGAATAATACGCCTCGTTTCCCCGAAGGAGGCATAGGACGTACCTACCTACTACATTTATATAATACACCCAGAATTCATCAGTTATGTTTTTTAAGTCCCATGTAATAGGGGTGGAGTATATTATCATCAACTGGGGAAAAATCCAGGGAAACTCTAGATAGGAAAAGTCAATAATATTTTGCTCGACCTAGGAATCGCACCTCTACTAGGTACGCGTACGACCACCAGACCATCGAGGAAGTGTTTGTAATAGTAAGTTATTGAAAATACCGTTATTTTTGGACTCGTATTGTTACAAGGTTCCTCTCTTTGCAGCCCTGACCGACTGAATGTTGAACCCTTTTCCCGACACCGCCGGTAGGATACAATTTTTATATTCCTCGATGTTAATATGCAAATATTTTACATTTAAATTGTATAAGTATTTATTGAATACAGGAGGTTATTTTTTGGTGCCCAACGTTTGCTCGAAGCGGAGAATACTTTCTCCGCCTCGCTAAATGATGACTGTAGATACAAAAAATATAGAAAATAAAATTCAGGGTTTGCATGATAAATCTCATTTTGTTTTGATTGCTTATTTTTTTCTCACAAGTAAATAAATAACTTATTTAGTAAACAAAACTTAATTGTGAGCGGTGGCAAACAGATAGCTGGCGTACGCTTATTCCCGTTTTTGGCTTACTATAGGTCATCATCACCTGCCTCGTATTTTCCCAACTATGTCGGGGTCAGCTTCAAATCTAACCACATGCAGTTGAATACCAGTATTCAACATGGAGCGACTGCCTATGACCTCCTACAACTGTAGATGGCAATAAATGATTTTTCCTAGTGTTAGTAAAAACGGGCATAAGTATCTCATCTAATGAGGCCTTTTTGCTTAAGATTCCTGGTTCCTATCCTTTATCTACGACACCCTAAAAGAAGTATTTAGGTACACATTATTAACTTTGATTTATTTGTCCACAGTCACATATGATTGCTCAACATAATGTACGTGTTGAACTTTCTTTCTTCTTTTTTTTTTCTTCTCTTTATTTACCACTTTCTACTTAACCTAGATCAATGCCGTGAAACTCTGTAATTGGTTTAAGAGGTAATTGTAATAATCTCACTATCAATGTGCAGTGGATGCTAGTAACTTTGACGCAACTGCATTGGGCTGTTCATTGATAATGAGGTGAACTTTCATCATAATTGCATGTATATTAAAAATACTTACTAATATTATAAAGCTGAAGAGTTTGTTTGTTTGATTGAACGCGCTAATCTCAAGAACTACTGGTCCGAATTGAAAAATTATTTTTGTATTGGGTAGCTCATTTATCGGTTAAGGTTATGTAACATCACGCTACAACTAAGAAGAGCGGAGCAGTAATGAAAAATGTTGCAAAAATGGGTAAAATTTATTCCTTTTGAGAGTTTCCGTTGCGTGCGCTGCGTAAACGGTTAAAGTAACGCAAAAATCATGTAGGACGGAATTGTTCAAAAACGTTGACGAACGAAACGAAACGAAACGTTCGTTCGTTGTTCTTTGGGAAAAGTTCTAAAAAAAAGTCCGCGAGAGCATATGTCTATCTTTTAAGGTTGACTCACTATAACTCAAAAGGAGCGCGCAGCAACGAAAAATGGACGAAAACTAGCAAGCAAATCGATGCGACGACGGGAAGGATCAGGGGAGCAAAATTTTGACGCGGACGAAGTCGCGGGCAGAAGCTAGTTAAAAATAAGCTGTTGAGTTTCCTAATAAATAAAAGTCCTCCAGACACACAATCTATCTCATTATACTCATTATCATCATCATTTCAGTCAAATGAAGTCCACTGCTGGACATAGGACTCGCTCAAAGTTGGGGTGGTTGCTATAAACGCCACGCTTGGCATGCGGGTTGGCGATCGCAGTATGGTGGTAAAATGCATAGAGAACGCTGCTGGCCATTTTCTAGTCAGTCCCTTAGGGACACATATCAACTCGTAATCGGATCGTAACCGTATCAACTCGAGCCGTTCAGTATGATTTGTTTCATACAAATCATACTGAACGGCTCGAGTTGATACGGTTACGATCCGTTTACTCCCTACTGCAACGCACACTAATCGGAATCGTAACGTAATCGCCTCGCCTCCGGACAAGCTCACGAACCGCGATGTGGCGCGTGGCAACCAGCGGTCCCCGCGCTTACGACTCTCCGTACCCTAGCTTACGGCTCTCCGTACGCTAGCTTACGGCTCTCCGTACTCTAGCTTACGTCTCTTCGTCCGCGTGACACATAAAACGTTCGGATTCAAAATGTCTGACCTAGTGCCGCTTAGCCGTCAACCAGCGGTCGGCAAGCCGTAAGCGCGGCGTCGCCTAGTTGTAGCCGAGTCGACGTGCTGGAGCTTCCGATCCGCTTACGTTACGTGGTTACGTTAGGTTGACGACTGTTTGACGGCGAGGCGAAAGGCGATACGGTGAACCCTTTCCGAGTTGATATGTGTGCTGTGACCCTTTTTTTTTTTTAGTATGGGAAATCATCAAATGACTTCTCCGGCTCTGGGTGGAGCGGGAGGGCGTGTCAGACTTTGCCCATGTGCCAGGGTCACGGTATCTCTTTCGAACAATCACGCGACCCCGGCAGGCATCGGTCCCGCTATGGACTCCCGACGCCCGGGGCGTCTCCTCCTGCGGCGGCTAGGGATGTGAGGGCGGAGAGACTGCCACTCCCTCACGTGCCCCGCCTCCTCCTTCGCGAGCATTACTGCTTCGCAGAAGGAGGTGACGGCTTCCCATTCCCTCTCGCTCCGTACCATGGCTCGCACCAGAGCCGGACGCTAGAGGTCGCGGCCGCCGATCGCCTCCACGAGGACACGGCGGTGCTCAGCCCAGGCAGGGCACACCTCCACCGTATGCTCCACCGTGTCCTCCAGACGATCCTCGCAATGGAAACACCCGGACGTATCCTCCCGCTTTATCCTGAACAGGAACCCACCGAAGCACCCATGCCCGGTGAGAACCTGCGTCAGGCGGAAGGTGAGGACGCCGTGACGCCTCTCTATCAACTCCTCAAAGAGGGGACTTACTGCCGCAATTGTGGTGTGCCCAGCACTGGGTTGCGACAATCGTACCCGCCATGTCGCCATGAGTGCTGTGACCCTTAGTCGCCTTTTATGTCACTCATGAGAAGAAATGGGTTGGTGTTATTCTTTACGTCCGGCAACACGGATAATCTATGACTAAATCCTCGGTATTATGTACTTAGACTGGCTACATTGCCCTAAGCATCGCGTGTTACATACGGGTTCCGTGCAATGTCCTACACTTGTAGGTTCTCGAGCTTACGCTTAATAAAGTAGGGGAGAGCTTTGTACAAGGTTCTGTACTGCGCAACTTTGCTTTTAATTTTGTTTTCACTATATTTCTGTTGTGTAGAAATCTGGAATAAACTATGCGATATTTTCGGTTTTAAAATGTGTGCTTGTATTTTGTTTGTAGCTAGTTTCTAAAGATTATTTTTCTTATTTTATACTAGCTTTTGTCCGCGGTTTGACTTGCGTGGACGTCGGAAATTATCGTACGGCAACATACTAGTTACTGGGGTAATAAGTATTCTAAACAGCGTTATAAACTTATTTGTGCGCCAAATTTCATACAAATCGTCGTTCAGCCGTTTTTGCTTATCGAGTAACAAATATCCCATCAAAAACATAAATGTCAAAATGGGAGCCAAGTTCAGTATTTTTGTTTTGTATTTTCAGTAAAGCATATTGTAAATAACAAAATAAGTGTACATTTTGCACAGGAATGAGCTGATACGTCTCTTGAACATATTTGCCCATCGTCATTTTTCCGAATATGACTGTGAATTAACACAGATAATATTACAGTTTACATCAGTAATGTCAGTGTAATGTCCGGTCATTATAACTGATTGCTTATCATGCAATTCCTGCGCCAATATCGGGATTAAATGACAATTGTTCTGAACCCTCGTGCGGACTACGATATCGATCTATACAGCTTAATATAAGGTAAACTCCCATGTTTTTAGTTTTCCGAAAACAATAAGAAAAGTAAGTATAATAATTTATTATTGCAAGAATACGAGTAAAATAAGTTGATAAGTGGTAAGATTTAATCATATTCTACCTGAAGACCAATTCTCGTAATTAAAAACGTTCCAAATCTAGTCGTAATGTTTATATTATAATATTCCACAATAATAATATTCCACAACTATCACACAACGCCATCTAGTCCCAAGCTAAGCAGAGCTTGTGTTATGGGTACTAGACAACTGATAAACATACTTATATATTTCTAAATACATACATATTATAGATAAATTACACCCAGACACAGAACAAATGATCGTGCTCATCACACAAACATTTGTCCTGGGTGGAAATCGAACCCACGACCTCCGGCATAGCAGTCAGGGTCACTAACCACTAGACCAACAGGCCTGTCAAATGCCTTCTCGGACATGATCATCTACCTAGCTTTTTCTCAACTATGTCGGGGTTGGCTGCCAGTTACCGGGTAACATTATATTGTACTACTTTCGAACAACCCAACTAGGGTTGTCAGACTTTCGAAAGATTTACAAAGATCCTAGAATGACAGTTGGGGCTAACGGCTTTCCGAGGCACTGAGCGGTCTTGGTATGTAAAGATGGACCTATCCACGAACCCACCGTCGCACGCGTAGCTTTACCTGATCGGTTGACCCGTGCGGCTGTTATTACTTAGCCACAAGCCCCTACAAACCCATTAACATTATTTCAATGCATGCCTGACTAATAAATGTTAAATATTCAGCAGAATGTATCTTCTCACATCATTATCAGTTTCGCGGTTGAAGCATTTTCTAGGAACATACTGTTACCCGTTTGTAATAAATTTGTAATTATTGAGAGCACGTTAAATCCAATTTTGTGGATAACTGACAAACACGATAATACGTGAACCATTTGTTTGATGAGCGCTTCACGGAACATTTTCTGGGTATTGGACGTTAGATAGAGGTACCTATGCTATATTGTTGAAATTTAGCAGGTCGTTTATGCTATTAGATTTTACTGCTATTTAATAGTAATGTAGGTACTGCTCCTATCATGATTATCGGATGTCCACTTCACAAAAACATCAAATCTATAAGTATTTACACATACTAATGTTCCGAGTAGGTAGTGCCGGACGTAAAGAATATATAGCACCATCGTATTTCCATCCAAGCGTGGTGATTACGGAAAACCTTTGCAAATGCACGATTATTGATAAATACGTGTAGTCAGTATACGCGAGAATTTTGTCAGCTGTCAGTGAACAGGTCCACTCAATCTGTGTGATTCTTTCCTCAAAAACCATTTCAGGCAACAATTTACACGGTCTTCACATGATGTGACCAAGATTAAGTCTGGACTTTAAAAGAGACTGTGACCTCTGAGTAAGTTTCGGTGTTTCTTCTAAGACTAGTCAGATAGCTAAAGCTGACCTTATCTAGTTTACGAAAAAAATAATATACGCGTTGAATTGAGAACCTCCTCCGATTTTTTCGTCGGTTAAAAATATGATGGACGTGTAAAAGTGTTTGTAGAAACCTACACACCGAAACAAAATCATTTATCAATGTTAAAAGACAAGATCATCTAATAACATAAAATAAAACACGCATATAATCTTAAACATAATTTCCGAGTGTAACATAAAGCAATATGAACGTAAAATACGAAGACATTCATTGTGCACACAATGAACGTAATAAGCGTACGTTCCCGCGCTTTTGGCTCCGCCATCTTTGTTTTGTGGCGTCACTTCCTATAACTCACGGGATAACGCGGTTTTGGTCTTCTTTAGGGCTTTTATTGTTTATGTTGTCGTCTGGTATCTGTTATTGTTTTTATAATTACTTTTTCTACTCTGATTTTTCAGATAAATGCAGTGATATTTCAGGTTTTACCTACAACAGACACCAGTCTCTATTAAGTGTTACCTTGACTTTGTACTGTGTTTGTGATTATGAGAGAATAGTAAAGAATATTATTATTACTATATTTAAACGAGGTTTATATTTATAGTCCTATGCACAATGAATCTGATGTGCAGGCACACGGGCAACAGAAGGACCACAGGTGGGTTTCAGTCAGTAAAAGTCTGACAGTCTCCCGCTCCGCCCAGAGCGGGAGAAGTCATTTGATGATTTCCCATCCAAAAAAAAGTGATAATATAATATATTTTTTAATACGAATTAACCGGTAAAACGTATTAAAAATACATTTGAAATATGATGTATATCAAACGGACTCTTGATTTAGTATTCAAACCAAATGACTGCATGTAGACATACAACCACCCCAGCAGCGTACTTCGTTACAACACAGAACAGATTCACAGTTCGTATCAGTATGTGGGGCTGGTCTGATTTATTCATATCGCTGCATATGAGGGCGCCAATCTGGTAATCAGTTGCAGTGGCATCAATAGGCAGGCGTTTCGCTTGTAACCTTGCGTCACAAACTGTGTCTTGTGAGTCAATCAGTTTATCAGAAGGCCTATTCTCGTTATTAAAAAGGGTCAAAATCTAGCGCATTCTTACCTCGGTGACAATCAAATGTCAAAAATGTATGGTCACCCGAGGTTTTTTTTTTACAGATTGAGACGGAACAACATTTTTATCGAATTGCCCCTCTGATCAGAAATATGGTTTTGATGGGCAGATCCAAACGTTCGAATTTTGATCTCAGTCTATAGTTTTTGTAACTATTTTATATTTTACGTTTTGTTAGTGCAGAATAAACAATTTTTCTTTCTTTTTTCTTCTCCCTAGTCTCAAAATAGGTCCAATTTACCTAATTATTTATGAGAATTTGTTAACCAAAATAATGATAAATTTTATTCAACATAAAGTGCAATGTGTTATATTCGGTCAGCCTTAAACTAAGCGTCTCTTTTGCCGTGAAGCTCTACATAAAAAAAAACAATGATAATATAAACATGAAAGACAGGAAGACATCAGCACATTACTAATAGACAAGTATAAAAGAAAGAAAAAGCCGGCCACGTGCGAGTCGGACACGCGCACGAAGGGTTCCGAACCATTATTTATAAAAACAGCAAAAAAATCCCATTTTTTGTATGGGAGCCCCTCAAATAATAGGTTTTTGCCTATGAATATGCCGTTTTGTATGAAAAAAATTAAACGAATTTTTTTCATGTATTTTTTATTTGTATTAATCGAAATAATCACCCATGCAATCAATGCATCTTTGCCAACGCAGTGGCAGTTTATTGATGCCCTTCTTAAAAAATCAGCTGGACGGGAGGCAAAAAATTCTTCAAAGGCATTTTGTACTGCCTCTCGGGTATTGAATTTTTTTCCCGCCAAGAAGTTATCTAAATTCTGGAAAAAGTAGTAGTCTGTAGGCGCAAGGTCTGGTGAGTAGGGCGGATGACGGAGAGCTTCCAACCCCAGTTCTTGCAACTTGGAGACCGTCTACTGTGCAGTATGAGGTCGCGCGTTGTCGTGCAGGAGCAGCGGAGACGAGCGATTGGCCAATGCTGGTTGGAGATGTGCCAGCTTCTCCATCATTGAGTTCAGTTCTTCACAGTACACATCTGCAGTAATGCTCACCCCGTTTGGTAAGAAGCTGTGATGAATCACACCGGCGCTAACGGAAGCGAGCAAACCAATAACAGGTGGTACGTTGGTTTGTAGTGTTAGCTCCGTAAACGTCGTTGATGTTGCGTGCCGCTTGTGCCGCGTTGCTGCCACGACGGTACTCATATTCCATAATTACTCGAATTTTTAACGTATCCATGATGACGAAAAAGATTGAAATGCGATGAAAATGTAACAATAAACAAATGACTACTTTTGGAAAAGGAATTCCATGTTTTTAAAAAAAAAATATTTTGAAATTAGAATTCTTAGACAAACAAAAATTATTTTGATTTGAAATGGCCAGTACTGCAGGACGGCAATTTCATAGGTAAAGACCTAATATTTATTCTGCATTTCTTGTTATAGCAGCAACAGAAATATTTCATCTGTGAAAATTTCAACTATCTAACTATCACGGTTCATGAGAGAAAATACGTTTATTTGCGGTAAATATGACGCAAAGAAAGACTGAACACAACAAAAATATAAAATAAAGCTGGGGAAAATATGCGCCCTATCCACGCAAAACGGCCATCACTCAGCATAATGCTGCCACCCTATGCGATACAGAGCCCCAGCGCTGGTTTTCAGCGACAGCCGGCGCTGACGTGATAACTTCGAACGGTGCAGCAAACAATGAGTAAAAAATAAGTACAAATACTAAATCCTAAATAATAAAAAACATAGTATTAAAAAGTAAGTAGTAGTGCAAGTATGTATTCTCAGAGGTGTACAGAACCCATCCGTATATCTATGTGCATAGCAAGCCACTCCGCAGTGATCATTAAGTTCGGTTTACCCTATTGTACTAAATACTAAAGGTATTTATTGTCTAATGCCTTATCCTGTTCCCTAGTAGAGCAGTGGCCCAGTGGATATGACTCCGACTTACGAGTTGTAAGTCGTAAGTTCGAATCCTGTGACAGGCGATTTACTTTACGTACATTATTTTATCACCACTGCTCTCAAAACGGTGAAGGAAAGATTGTGAAGAAATCAAAATGTCCTAAAAAAATCGTTTACATGTGACATCTACCAACCTGAACTGAGCCCACGTGGTGGATTACGGATCACTCCTCACAGAGAGGGGGCCTGTGTCCCAACAGTGGGAAAATGTGTCATGGAAAATGGCTGCTCATGTGTCCCTGTAAGTATGGTTTGGTTTGTTGGCTTCCAGTGGTATCTAGAGCGACTATTTGTTATTTTATTAGACCTTAGGACAATCTTCAATACACTGTTTGCTTTTATACATGAATTTGGTTTGGAAACATACTCATAGGTCACCAAAACATACTTAACTTTATGTAGGTAGGTATATCTATAAAGGTTATACTAATATTTGGTCAAGCTAGCGCCCTGTCACGTATAATGGAATATCGTCACCACAGAAACCCATGCAACCCGTGCCGAAATCGATTAAATTTATCCTAATACTAGCTTCTGCCCGAGACTTCGTCCACGTCAAAGTTTTGCTCCCCTGACCCTTCCCGTCGCATCGAATTGCCTGCCAGTGGTCGACCATTTTTCGTTGCTGGTCTGCTCCTTTTGACCGTAGCGTGATGTTATATAGCTTTTCTCAATAAATGGGCTACTTAACACAAAACGAATTTTTCAATTCCGACCAGTAGTGTAGACCTGAGATTAGCGCGTGCAATCAAACAAACAAACTGTTCAGCTTTATAATATTAATATAGATTTCTAGGTGCTATCACAATTTCCGTACCTAACCATAATCATTTATATTTGCCAGAATCATCATCTGCCTAGCCTTTTCCTAACTATGTTGGGGTTGGCTTCCAGTCTAACCGGATGCAGCTGAGTACCAGTATTTTATATGGAGCGATTGCCTATCTGACCTCCACAACCCAGTTACTGGGGAATACAAAAATCTTTGGTAAGACTGGTTGTCAGACTTTCGGGCTTCTGCCGACCCGTACGACTCTCAGAATATCGTAGATTATAATTATGGTCTTAAGTTTAGTCAGTGGTATTATCTCATTTAGCCCAGTGTGGCGTGCAGATATTAGTTACAGTCGCCAAAAGATATAAGTATCAAGGGTCGTGGGATATAATTGAAGTTCAGTAAGGAGCCGATGGATGTTTTCGTATAAAAAATAATTTAAATGAACGTTTTAGCAAAACCAGGTGCCTTCCGTCCCGGTCACCCTTTTAAGGTCATCGATCCATCTAGCTGGGGGCTTTCCACGCTACGCTTGCCGATACGCGGTCTCTACTTCATGACTCGTCTACTCCACCAGCCCTCGGTCCTTTGAGAGACATGGCCTGCCCACTGCCACTTCAGTGTGCTTACTCTGCGAGCTATGCTAAGCTATTTCACAATATCGGTTTTAGAGGGATAACTGTAAAACACACATCAGTAAGACTGTTTTTCATTTTGTCAGTTTAAAAACATTCATTGATTTATTTACGTTGTTCAGCGGACAAATTAGTCGAACAAATGAAAAAATATTTGATTTCTGTAAGTAAGTTTGTACAAACACTTTTACAAGTCAATTTTTTTTAAACTAAATGCTGTCGGCGTTTTTTATCTAACTTCTCTAAGAAAGGCCGAAACAATCTCAGAGGTCAAAATTACTTTTAATATCCAGATATAATCTTGATCAGATCCTGTGAAGACCATGTAGATTGGTATCTGATGGTCTGAATGGTCTTTTGAGGAAAGAATGACACAGATGGAGTGGACCACCTTTTTAAGCTTGAACACGGGGCTTTTGGCTACTTTGTACGTGTGTATTTTTTGTTTTTTAATTTTTTGTTACTATTTTAAATTGTGCGTTTTGTTTGTGCAAAATAAACAATTTTTCTTTCTTTTCTTTTATTTATCAGTAATTCTGAAGCAATGATCTGTCCACTCATTGCACGCGTTTATCAATAATCATGAAGCAATGGGCTAGAAATATCCCTCAAAATGATTCAGATTGTGATTGATAGTGTGTTTCGCAATAAGGGTGTTGTTTTCTATTCTCATACCAAAGACTTTAATCCGTCTTGACCCGAAAATTACTCCCGAAACTGTAAATTCCACAGAAGTACTCACTACAAACGGAAATACGTAAGGTACGGTTTCGTCGTATTTTCAAGTTCCTCTGCCTTTCTTTGATCTCAGTCATATCGTGCCATCAAAGACAACATTGACGCAACTATTCCCTAGTGTGGTGAAGACTTGAAGTAAATATTTGGTACACAATACGAAATTAAATGTACATATACGTGACATGCCGGTAATTCGGCCAAGTAGATAATGCTTTGGTAAATATGTATACAATTTGCTAAATAAATAGGCAGGAATTACACAGTAAATTGGTCTGTTTAGAAATGTTGGATTTGTTTCGGTGGATTAAGTGTGGACATGGGTTTAGTTTGTTTTTCTGTTTTAAACTGGTTCTACTTTTCCCTTTTAACCGACAACGGTTAAGTAAAAAGGAGGGTTTTACTTAACCGTTGTAACTTTAAACTATTTATAATTATTTGACAATATTAATATCGGCTATCTTCTGAACATCACTATTAAATTCATTAAAATATTTTAGGTATGTGTAAGTTGTTTAATTAACTGACGGTTAATATTAAATCATTTGTACATAACAGTTTTAGATGAGAATTTTTTCTTGTTACATACTTTTAGAGTGACTTTTCAGTAGTTGGATGTTAGTTTTTGAACTTACTGTTTTATATATTACTAGCTTCTGCCTGCGACTTCGTCCGCGTTAAATTTCTTGTTCCCCTGACCTTTCCCGTCGCGTCGAATCGCCAACCCGTGCGATATTCCCCGTTTTTGCAACATTTTTCATTACTGCTCCGCTCCTCTTGATTATAGCGTGATGTTATTAGCCTATAACCTTTCTTGATAAATTGGCTACCCAACACAAAAAGAATTTTTCAATTTGGACCAGTAGTTCCTGAGATTAGCGCGTTCAAACAAACAAACAAACAAACTCTACAGCTTTATAATATTAAGTATAGATGACGAACCAATCTGGTTCCGCTTTACAAGGTAGATGTGAGTGGAAACGATGAGAGGGAACGCCCTACAGAGATAAATGGAACCTTATTGGTGATGTTCTTCAGAAAGGCCAGGTGCGTAGTACTTGCAACCAACGTGCGTGTGCTACCAGATGACCAATTTATAAAAACGTTCAAAATCTAGTCACATTCTCACGTCGGCGACAATCAAATGTCTAAGATGTAGAATCGAGGTATTTTTTGACAGTTTAAGACTGAGATCAGCCTGTGAACGTTCTTGAAATTACTAGGATAGCTCCTCTGATGTATGAATGTAAACGAAGCAAAGGTATGTACGGATCGTAGCAGGTATCCCGATATATATGTATATCGCCCGTTCGAAAAATAGAATAAGACGCTGGTTATGCCCAATCAACTACTTTCCGACAGATCCCTATCTACGTTTTCGGAGAAGGCCCCGGGTTCCTACATTCGTAGTAACGTGCATAGTATAATTTGTTAGAATTTCTGAGTCAATAAAGTCTAAAATAGTGATTATTCTAATGTTATTAGGTTTATATTTTAAATATTTGTTCACCAAATTTATTGCACCTACTACTGTTTGTCTCTGCACCACCCAAAGGTTGACTGGTAGAAAATGCCTATGGCATTAAGTCCGCCTATGTACATTTGTGTGCGTAAAGTATTAAATAAATAAATAAATCTAACATATTTTAGTTTGACTAACCATCAAAAATATGTTCTTTTGAAGTCAAATAAGTACCTAATATTGTAGGTCGCCAAACTAGAAAAAAAAGAAGATAATAAGCTACCATCATTACTATACATAACAAATAACTTATCAGGGTGGGGCCATAGACGCGAAACCTTGATATTTTCCGTCGGACATAACAAAACAAACCTATTCCATACATTTTGACTGGGTAGGTATTGCATTTTCCTATGTTATAGCAGTTTTTTATTGATAATTATAATCGTCGATAAGTTTCTACGGTTTTAAGAGCGTTCCTCCCGCGTGGGCTGGCGAAGTTGCATTTCTAGTGGTTTTCCGTGATTATTTTATTAAATATCAAAGTACAATCGTTTCTCAGACAAGCACTAGATCGTTAGTTTTCATAATTATTTTTAACATTTACTCTCAAATATAAATATTTAATCGTAATAAGTATCTCAAATAGAAAATAATTTACAATATTATGTCGATTTTCATGAGTGATTACCAAAATACGAGGCATGCCTTTTAAGTTTTGTCGTTTGAAGAAAAAAACACAACTAGAACCTTATAGTACTTTTTATTGTTTTTCAAAGTATTCACCACGTAGCTTAATACACTTTTCTATTCGCTCAAACCAGTTATTATAACATTTATTCCACTCTGAAGTGGGGGTGTTCAAAATGGCTGACTTGAAAGCGTCGACTGCTTCTTCACCGGGCTGGAACCTTTGAACACGAAGGCTTTTCTTAATTTTAGGAAATGTAAAAAAATCGTTAGGGCTTAGGTCAGGACTGTATGGAGGATGGTCAAGAATTTCTACTTTTTCCTGCTTCAAATTCTCAATCGTTTGACGAACGCTGTGTGAGCTTGCGTTGTCGTGATTCAGGATGATGCGTCGCTTTGAGTTGAATTTTCGAAGTTCGGCGATGACTTGTGGTAAACAAACTGTGATATACCACTCTGCGTTAACCATTCTACGATCTTCAAGTGCAATAGTCGCAACATGACCGGTTTTTCCAACGAACGTGGCCACCATCTTCTTTGAAGTGTTTCGAGAACGAACAATTTTAGTCGGCTTTGGCTCGTCTTGAAAGACCCAGATTGTAGATTGTTGTTTGGAATCAAGATCGTAGGCATAGATCCAAGATTCGTCATCACTGATGATGTTGTAGGCGTGATTTGACTTTCCTCGGTTGTACCTTTGCAGAGTTTTCTTACACCATGTGACACGGGCCGCCTTGTGATCGTCGGAAAGCAAATGCGGTATCCATCGGCAAACTAGCTTTCTCAAACCAAGCGCTTCATGCAAGATCTTCTGAATGGTTGTCCTTGAGATGCCTAATAGAGCCTCTATAGAGCGATACGTCATATGACGATCTTCGAGAATTAGTTGTCTTATAGCAATGATGTTATCTTCAGTGAAGGCGGATTTTGGGCGTCCTTCACGAGATTTGTCACTAACACTAATATGTCCACGCAGGAATTCAAAAAACCAGCGTTTGATAGTCCGCAGACATGGGGCTTCATTACTGAACACAGATGTTAGCTCTTCAAAATACTGAAGCCGTGTCAGGCCTCTTCTAAAGTTGTAGAAAATTATTGCACGAACATTTTCCTTAGAAAGATTCATTTTCGTACGTAACCTGACATTCCAATCGACGCTGTGTCTAAACAATAACATTAATCCTAATACTTTCAACTGTTTTGAGAATCAAAATTTAAACACATTCGAATATAGAACAGTTCCAAATTAAAAATTGCCGGGAAATATGGAAACGACAGAACTTAAAAGGCATGCCTAGTAACTGTTAAAATATAGGATACAAACTTATAATTAGCAAAGATGTAATACTTAACTGAAAAAAGTACTTTGATTTAGTTTAATAATGATGTCATATTCTTCATTACGAAATACCACTTGAAATGCGACGTTGCCAGCCCGCGTTGGAAAAACGTTCTTAAGAATCATGTACTGAATTCATGGTCACAGTTTTCTCATCAATGTCCCTGCCACCCTATATGTGCCAAATAAATAAAACATCGTAACTTACTTCAAGGAGACGTAGAGCCTCCATCATTTATCAGTTCCTTACAATGTTCTTTCAGCGAAAAGTTTTCGGCATCAGTAAGTACAATTTATTGCTCTTCTTAACATATAGTCGATTGTAATGAGACATGATAAATTATTCTATTTTCTGTCAAATTTCTTTATTTAATAGAGTTTTAACTTTATCGTTAAAGCATTAGGTTCAAGGTTGATTGGGAGAATTTGACAGGTTCGGGTACTTTGATGTGCTTGCGTCTGTACGTCGAAATATTAGAAATTGCTTTCTATTACTCATTTGGAAAGCTTGTGAAACCTATTGATGTCGCTCCTACAATACTTTGCGTGACATATCGAAAAACAACGGCGTATAGTCACGTGCATATTACTATGGATATTACGGCAACAATATCTGATTCTATGATTTAATATTTGTCGACAAGATGACGGCAAATATATGTGATCATTTGTGGAAGGCACATGCGACATTGTGTTATACGTATTTCTGGAGTTGTCGATTGGCCCACCGAATATAATATTTTATTTTAAAATGTCAATTCGCCCAGACTTTGCGCAATTAAATACGTAATGACTAAGAGCTCTTCTACACGAGCGGCATGTTGCCAACGGCAGGTAACTGCAGTCGTCGACACGCGATGATGACGCTGATCTTTGAAGATGGCATGTCGCCGGCTGCCGTCGAGATGCATCGACGGGTGACGCCGATACGTATCGACGGTAGTAATTACCTTTGCCGTTGGCAACATGCCGCTTGTGTGTAAGAGCTCTAATAAGCCCAGTTGGAACGTAATTACGGTTTACTAGGCAAACGCACCTGTTAAAAAGACAATAACGAAGGTAAGCTCCATCAAAAGAAAATGTTACTTTTCACTGAACCAAAAGACTTTAATATCGTGACATTGAAGACTGAATGAAAAAAGGTTGAAAGGAAAAACGTATTTGATGTCCAAATTGGAAAATCTTTTTATATAACTTTAATGACCTGTTGAAAACTCTCAAAGGTCCGAAATGTAAAGACGAAGCTACGAGTCTCCGGTTTTCGTTTAATTTGACGAAGATGGTTCATAATGTTGTCTTTGTTGATATGTCTTTGAATAAATAATTAAAGAACGGTTTGTTTACATCAAATAAATAAAATCTGCATAAAATTAGGACTAATATTATGACCTCCACATAGCTTGCTGATTGTTCGGAAATGCTTTCAGCAATCACTAAGAATTACTGAAAAGAAACCTAGTCTAGACGCCTCTCATTTCTTTAATATTGGTTTTACTAAAAAGGTCTAATTTTGCAATTTAATCCTACCAAATATCATTGGCCACATGAAAACCAGTCACGCAATAATTCAATAAAAATCAAAGGTTTTTGAAAAGAGAATGTTCGGCCATGTTTAAACCATTAAAAAAGAAAACGCTTCCTTATTATTTGGTGTGCACGACTCGATTGAAATGTTTATTTTTTATGTAATAGATTACTATCAAAATTTATATTTGGAGGCGGTTGGCGACACGTCATTTTTTTTTAAGGGCGGATCTTACCGTGCTTTGTCACCAAAGCTATCCGAACTGATATTTTGACTTCAAATATAACTCGCTGATTATTCATAAATGCCTTCAGCAAAAGAAAAGAAAAGAAAATGTAGTCTAGACGCCCAGCATATCTTAAATATTTGTTTTACTGAAAAGGTCTAATTACGGTTTTTAATCATACCAAATATTAGCAATGGCCACACGAAAGCCAGTCATGCAATCATTCATTAAGAAACAAAGCTTTTTGAAAAGAGAATATTCGGCCATTATTAAAATATTAAAAAAGAATACGCCGCCGTTTTATTTGGTGTGCACGACTCGATTACAGCCAGTGTTAATATTTGAGGGCGGTTACGCTCTGGTTGTCAACGTCCCGTGAAACTGGGATACGGGATGTCCCAATTTTTAGGCCTCTGCTAATAATAGCCCCGCCATGTTAATATTTTGGAAGTTTTCACTGTAGTCATTGCTCGCATACGGTTTTGTTTGTGCAGAATTAGAGAGGGAATATTTATTTTTATTTTAGTGATTCCATTTTCCATACAGACGGCTGCATTCGTATTCTGTTTTATACCAGCGAATAAACCATTCTAAACTACGTTTGGCACTTTATTAAAATTACTCCAATTTCTCACAAGACTACAATTTTGCAGAAGCGTCCCAGACCCGCATATTTCTAGAAATCAAATCAGCATGAAAAACAAATAAAACGTTTTAAAATAAAACTGTCCCGAGCAAAAATTCATATCCCGCATTTCATCCCGACATATTGTTTTTGTCATTGGCAACACTAGATGTAAACTACTTTGACATTTCATTTTGTGCAACGACTTTGTTATTTATAGTTTGTTTTCTCTTTGGAATAACAATTGTTTTGTTTTTTATTGGCTTTTGGGGCTATAAATTGAATTATATTGTTGTAATAAATAATGAGTTTGGGGCTGATTTCTGTTTTTGATAACTTGTTCGAGTTATGTGAGACATTTAGCATTTTTTGGATGAAAATAAAATTTACATGTTATGTTTGAAGTTGTTAGTTTACTCAGGTTTTAAATACGATTTTGTTTTGAATATTATTTTTTATCTTAATGAAGTATTACGAATAAAAAAGTCGATTGAAAGAGGCGTAGTTACTTATGATTCCTCGCAGTAAACCTTTTTGGGCCAAATTGATTGGAAAGGACTATTGTCTAAGCCATTCTAGGTCAAGTTGATGGATTGATCGAAAATACATTCTTTCAACATCCTGAATCCAAGATGTCGGAAACCTTATTTCCATCGATACATCTTACAAACACTTTGTTATCCGGCGTTTACTTTTATTTCTATAGAAGAATATATAAGTTATGTAACTTGTAACAAACCTCCCCTGGTATCAATTAAGCTATATCCGATGAAATGCGATAGAGTAGGGCTATTTTTTCCTCAAAAGACAATTTTAGTCACCAATCTATATGATCTCCGCATGATGTGACCAAGATTATGTCTGGATTTTAAAAGAGACTGTGAACTTCGAGTTTGTTTTGGACATTCCTCTTGCAGTAATAAGTTAGGAAACACCGACCTCATCTAGTTGTAAAAATATCATTGACATGTTAAAGTGTTCGTACAAAGCTACTTACAGAAAATAATTTACGATTTTTACTTAAACTTCAAGTATGTACAGACAACAAGAAAAAATGGTATTATACAGGGGTCCAATTCGGGGAGTTTGTTGCAACACTTATTCCTAGCTTAAGCAATAGGAAGTGGTGGAGGGCTGGCGTTTTGGGGGACTGTCTTATGTATTTTGACGTTCGAAAAGTGCTGATCCTCGGACTAATTTGAATAAAAGACTTTTGATTTTGAATGCAAAAAATAAACATCGTCAGTACATTATGAATACAATATACCTACATAGCATTAATAAATTAACCCGTTTGCTATCATCTTTTTCTAATAAGGCTAAGGATAATGCTGCCGACATTCAAGCTATATTTGTGCTGCCGAAACGCACTAGGTATTCAAGCAATTTATAACCTACTAGCTTTTGCCCGCAGCTTCGCCCGCGTAGATGTCGGAAATTATCGCAAGAGGACGTATTACCGCGGTTAGAATGTATTAATCCATGTTATACATACATAAAATTACGCCTTTTTCCCATGGGGGTAGGCAGAAACTACGGAACGCCACCTGTTACGATCCTTACATCATGTGTGTTTAATGTACTTAAAATAAAACTAATAGTAGGTATTCAGAGTAAGATAACTGTGACATAGAGCTGGATTGAATTGAATATACCTAAGTCTTCCTGGTTTTTCTTAAAATTCCTGTTCTACCTATACAGTTACTCAATTATTTATCAGACACCAAATCAAACATAGTTATAAGAATAGTACTTTGGCTAGTGGCTTCGCCCGTATAGCTGTCGGAAAATATCACCCGGGAACCTACTACCGGGATAAAGTATCATATATGGTAAGTATGCAGGATAACCAAAAATCTAAATCCATCCAAAAATCTAAACATCTAAGCCATATTTCGCTGTCTCTTACTCGGAATAATACAATTAGCTTTATTTTGAGTACTTTGAACACACATAATGATATGCATTTACTATGAAGCCAAAGTAATATGAATTACAATACCCGACCGCTACCAACCGGGACGGCCGGCCGGACGCGGGAAGGCCCGCTAGCCGCTCTGCGGCGATTTTATTATAATCTCTGATATCTTCTAAAATGTTAATTTTAATGATATGCTGTAAAGGGCAATTTTGATCTACATGAAATGCACAATTTATTTAAGGTACTTAATTGGATAAGGATTAATGCTGTATTGCTTAAAATCGCATTCATAAATAAGCCATTATTTCTCGTAAAAAGTAAAGGATAAAAATGGTTATTATGGGTTATCCCTAAGTGTTAGACATATACCATCGCGGACTTTTTTATAGAACTTTTTAAGGTGTACAATACTGTAGTACATTATTTTGAGCTATTTCGTAGGGTTCAGCCAGCGTTCGCAATGTAAGCGCAAAAAAATGTGTTTATTTATGACATCACATTAGAAACCTCTAAAATTATCAGCGTTTCTTTACTATATTATGCATGTTATATACATATAAACCTTCCTCTTGAATCACTCTATCTATTAAAAAAACCCGCATCAAAATCCGTTGCGTAGTTTTGAAGATTTAAGGTTATACCGGCACCGCAACAGCACAGCTGCAGCACGGCGTCTCCTCGAATTTAGGCTACGGCTAGCTGCCAGCGCGCTAACTACGCATCGGCCCACAGTGGAACGAATGTATGGGAGCGGTTGGACGTAGACATGTCCGAAACATAAGAGTAAAATTATGACAAACTAATGATGCCATCTTATTCGATTACTTAATGCCTTCATAAATTGTGGTGATGAATTTCTTCATAACTCCCATATTTCGGGAGTAATTTGAGAAAATGTGAAATTTTACTATGAAAATGAGTGTATCGAGCTCTCTCCCTCCTGATTCCGGGCTTGTTTCAAGTAGCGGTCTCTAATATCGTAATGCTATTACTAAGAGCTATATTTAATACTAAGACACATAGTGCGCCAAATGTGCACTTTCTGGGATAAAAGGAAATGAAAATTTAAAAAAAAAAACGTTTTTTCCCCATTTGTATTTACTTTAAACCGCAGACAGACTTATTAAGAGGTCTATAAATATATTATATATATACAGAAATATATATTAACAAAAATATTCACAAGAACTGATGAGAGTATGACTTTTAAGTAAGTTGATAATAAATTACCTAGTTTCATTAAAAGTACAATAAATAATTAAGATGTAAGCTCTAATTTACTAAGTTACACATTTTAAAACAATAACATCATTTAATTATCTTCGTCATCATCATCATCATCAATTAATTCAAATTCAGAATCGATGTCCGCTAAATCATTTATGTTAACAAATTCGATATCACTTTTCTCAGAATCCGTAAGCTCATAAAATTCCTTAAAAGAAGATTTTTTTACAAACTTATTTCCTTTTGGACGGATACTTGTAACAAGTGGATCAGAAGACAGTAAAAGATTGTGCATAATATCTTCATTGCATGAGATACTGCTATGCTTTCGAGAATGCCCCTCTCTATATTTTCTAAAATCTTTATTTCTAGCCTCAGATGCCTCTTCGGATAGAAAACCAATGGGCACAATTGACATGTTCTGAACTATGTCTGGCCCATGCATTAAAATTTTATGAAGTGAAGAAGGCATATAATACCATGGGTATAACTCCACGTAAAGCTTAGCAGTATCAAAGCAGAACTCTCGGAATTTAGTTACGTTGATCTTCTCTCCTGATGAAATACACTGCAAGATCACACAGATTTTTCTTAAAAGCATAGCATCTATTCCGGTCAGTTCAGCAGATTTAGTGTAGTTTTCAAAAAATCTCCTTGCCGAGTTGCCATTGTTGGTGGATCCACTGCCTTGTTTCACAACATCGAGAAGTAAGCCCGTTTCTCTTCTTACAGCCTCTTGAACTCTTTTCTTCCTGTCATCAACTTGCCTTTTTGCTATATCACCCCTTACTTGCCATGATTTTATGTCTAATTTGTAGGAAATGTGTAATAAGCATTCCATTGAGCGAATCCAAGCGTGAAGGGTGCTTAAGCTATATTTATACATGTCCTCGTTTGCGTGTTTATCTTTGATTAACTCTAAATTATTCATTTCTTTAGGACAAGCCTTGCATATGTCACACACTGAAGCTGCTGTATTGGATATAATGGAATGAATTTTACCATCAATCATTGTCAACAGCAGTTGGTGTTTGACACTAATTCCATCAGTGATGGTGGATGGAGTTAAGGCTTCAATCTCTGCTTCGATTTCAGCCATCTCTCTCTGCACATTTTCTTTGGTTTCCTTTATAAACTTAAACAATATTGGCCGGCAAAATGAAGTGGAAGATGGTCGCTCGTTTTCCCAAATTGTTACACCTTTTGAGACGAGCCGCAGTGGTACAAGACTAATCATAAAATTACTAGCAAGATCGATTTGCTCATCTTCACTCGTCCTTTGATGATAAACGCTTTGGCTAGATGATCCGTCAAAACCCCATTTGCTGGTCAATACGAGCTGTTGATTGGGATCAACAGGGGTTTCTAACGACCTAATAAGTCTTCTTGAGGTTAAATCCATCAAGGCTTGTAATTTGATTTTTGCAGAGCTCTCTGTAACTGTGAGATCTTCTTTGGCCGGATAGCACTTAATTTTTTCTTTAACCAACATGTAGTAACTCGGGTATTGAAGAGCTCCTTCTTGAGTGTTGAAATCCCGAAGAGTGTTATAGCGCCATTTCGATAAGTTCATCGATACATAAAGAGCCAATGCCTTCAAAGGGGATATTTCCCGTACCTGAATTGATTTACCTTCAATGAAGGCTTTGATTTTTGAGGCCTCTTCTGGATTCTCCGTCAAGTATTTCATAACATAAGCTGTATCGCTTTGTCCTGCCTTTTGAAGCGCCCTTTCGGCCGAAAACATAATTTCAGCGCTGCTACTGCTGCATGAAAGACTATCTTCAGTGCGTCTTCTTTTTTGCCGGTTACTAAGGTCCTCAAAAGATTTACGAGGACTAGGATGTGTACAAGTTGAAGCATCAGATTTAGCAGGAGAAATTATGGGCTCGATGACGTCACTTATATTTTCTGTAGAAGGTTCCATATTTTCATTCTGTAATTCCGGCCATTGAATTGCAGCCTGTAGCCAAATCTCATGTTTCTTCCGAAACTTATCTGTGCTTCTTCCAGACTGTGTCCATTTTGCATAAATGCGGTAGCAAAATCGACGACACCAGTCTTTTAAACTTGTTTCAGCACTTTCACATAACTGAACACAACTGTTATCTTTTAAAACACTGAACAAATAGTTAAAGTCGCGTAAATCTTTATGTGCGCGTGCGCATAAAGCAACGTGAATATCAAGATTTGTATTAAAATTTGGAAAATACATTGCGAGATTAGCTTGGATACAACGAGGTGTAAATCAACACTGATTTTAAAGTTACTAATAGTGACCTATTTATATAAAATCCAGGTATCCCAGATATCCTTTGTTAAATATTGCAAGGTAATTAGTTATTGTGATAATTAGTAAATGATGCATGCTAAATTAGTGTATTAAGAGCCATTTAGTAATTAAATAATAGCAATGTTCTTATCAGTAATCATTAGTGCATCAGTTTTATATGTAAACCTTAAGTCCCTAATTATATATCCTAATTAGCTTATATCTTCTCTAATTGGCTGCTCAGAAATGTTATTGTAATAAGGTAAACCTTTAGAAAAACGGTTTTAATCAACAAAATAAACAAAAAATAAAAAAATTGTGTTATAAAATAAACATCACTCTTTATCCCAGAAAGTGCACATTTGGCGCACTATGTGTCTTAGTATTAAATATAGCTCTTAGTATTAGCATTATGATATTAGAGACCGCTACTTGAAACAAGCCCGGAATCAGGAGGGAGAGAGCTCAATACACTCATTTTCATAGTAAAATTTCACATTTTCTCAAATTACTCCCGAAATATGGGAGTTATGAAGAAATTCATCACCACAAGTTATGAAGGCATTAAGTAATCGAATAAGATGGCATCATTAGTTTGGCATAATTTTACTCTTTTTTTTCGGACATGTCTACGTCCAACCGCTCCCATACATTCGTTCCACTGTGCGGCCGCGAGGTGCAATCTCGCAGTCCGCGCGCTGGATGCGATATGCATGCTCGCAGGCCGCGCGCTGGCCGCGAAGTGCAAGCTTGCTGTCACCGCGAAAGCAATTTTTATATGGCATTTATGATGAACACGCCTAGGACTGTGTTAAATCTGATTCGAGACTAGAGGGAGGATGCAGCGAGGCGCGTGGGGCAACGATGGTGCGCAGGCGACGGCACAATGAAGTTGTGTCGCTGGCGACTCGGAGTCGGCGCGTAGTAAGCATGCGGTCGGCGCGCTGTAAACTCATGGTCCACTCGCTTGCAGCTCGCGGGCTGCGAGTCGAGTTGTATGGTAGCGGCAAGCGCGCTGACTGCCCGCCGTAGGCTTTTTTATATTGACATTAAAAAATATATTTTACTACACACGATTTAATGCTCTAAATTGAATGACAAGTTAATTCCTGGTTTGGAGCGGTGCCGTTGCGGTGCCGGTATAATGTGCCATGACCTTTAAGCATACATAGGGACAGACAGACAGCAGAAGTGACTTTATTTTATAATATGTAAAGAAGTTGTAGGCATTCACTGAAGGATAAATTTAAGGAAATAAACGTTATGACAGTTGCATCTCAATATGTATATGAGAGTGTAAAATAACAAACATAAAAAATGCAGTCGAATTGAGAAACTCCTCCGTTTTATTCGTCGATTAAAAATAATAAATAAACAAAGCTATATTCTGAACGTAGCGACATTCATAGCATAAACACCTTCTTACCTGGTACTAGAATCAAAGATTTTATTTTTTTCTTTTTATTGCGCCTATGACTGAACAAATTTCTTTCTTTTTATTTATTTAGTCGTCAAAGTATACGTTTTTACATCAAACTTTCGAGCCTCAATTAATTTTAATCATTTAAAATACAAACTCTGTCAAAAAGGTTTCTACAAAATTCATGTTTAATTAAGCTACTCAAATGTACCCCGCCGCATTAAACTATTTAATTTTAAGAGTTTTAGAATTCATTTTGTAATTTATATTGATTAACGTGACATAACTAATGATGGAGAAAATTGACTGAATGTAGATATCATGCAGGCTAGATCGTAAAACAAATGACTGTTGTTGAATAAATGACTTTTAAACGGCCTGTCTTTATGCGTGTGACGGGTCGTTGAGCTCCCTTAAATAGGGTTGAGCTACACGATGACTGATACATACGCCGTCTGTTGGGATTGGCCAAGTTAAAATTGCAAAGGCTCCTTCTTCGAAAGGCCCTTCCAGACATGGCCCTGCATTGTAGATTCAAATAAAATTCAAAGAATATATAATTTTTTTGGACTTTAAAAGAGACGATGACCTCAAAAAATGCCGGCGTCACCTGATTTTTTCTTCAAATATTGAGAAACAAAATATTTACGTGTAAAGATGTCTTACGAAGGTTTTATAACCGTCCGGTAAGTATACGCTTTGTTAGCAACAATTTTTCATAACGGCTTACAGATGTCGGAGTTCTAAGATACAAACATAGAAAAAATAAAACCGAATTACGAACCTTCTCTTTTAAGTAATTTACTTACATACATAAATATTTTATTTTATTCCACTATACCACTGCTGGGCAAAGGCCACCCCTCTATTCTACGTATCCTCCTCCTGAGCCACTTCGAACCAGTCCGTGCGGTACGCGTCCAGGTCGTATCGCTATCTCTTTTTCTTATTGCTTTTATTTACTTAAGAAAAGTGGGAATGGGGTGCTCCACGAATTAGACCGTGACTATTCCATTAAAAAGTAATTAAATGAGATTAAAATAATGAAGTTAGAGAAGGTTGGATAGATTATTTTAATGGTTATAAGTTTGGAAAGCCATATTTGTTACGGTGGCGATTTTAATCAATATGGCTCCTGAGTTACAACTTAAAAAAGTAAGAAAATTAAATTTTGTGGGTTATTTTAGCGAACCTTAAAGAAATAAGAATAGTTTATTTTTCCAGAAATTACACTCGAATGCGTTGAATCCTGGAACTCACACTAGGATTCCTTGTGTCATGAGTTCCAGGCTCCTTCGTTCCGTTAACATTTGTTGCTATACAGGTAATGGGTGTACGTATATATATATATACGTTACAATAAATTTCTTAGTTTCATTTAACCTAGGATTAATACACAAAAGAAAGCTAATACTAATTAATACACAGAGAAAACTTGTATGTATGTTGTGTGTGATTGCGATGGTGCGTTCGTGTGGGTTTATATTAAGATAGTTGTGTTGGTGTTGAGAGTGTGTCCCGATGTTAAACCGAGGATATTTATAATAAGTGAAGCTTGTGATATAGAATAATAAATATATAAATCGAGATATGTATTTTTACCAATCAATTTGTTTTATTTTAATTTTTAGATTACAATGGATTCAGTATTGTCGTAGTCCAGAGTTAGAAGCCATTTTGTAACCATAATTTTGCATTCCCGTGTGGTGCCGGACGTACAGAATAGCATCACCCCATTTCTTCCCGTGGGTGTCGTAAAAGGCGACTAAGGGACTTACTAGAGAATGGGCAGCAGCGTTCTCTATGCATTTTACCACCATACTGCGATCGCCAACCCGCCTGCCAAGCGTGGCGATTCTGGCAAAGCCTCACAAATTGGGGGAGATCTATGTCCAGTAGTGGACGTCTTACGGCTGTAATGATGACGATGGTTGAATTTTGCATTTACTTTGAGTGAGTTGTAGAATTTTGCGTCGGTTATTGAGTTTTGATTAAATACGCGGTTTATGAATAGACCTATCTTAACTTGTGTTGTCTTTCGTGGATAACGAGAGTTGTAATTAGCTGACTAGTTACAAATCCGTTTTACTTACTAACTGAGCATTTTCAAAGAATCAGATTGATATTAAGAACTCGTGAAAAACTAACTTTATTACGTTCGCCTTTCATCAAATCTACGGCTAAGTTTTCTGTTTATTTCCTCTTGTTCTCTGGCCTTTTCATAGAGACACCGAGAACGTTACGCGTGAAGAATTCGTGGCAGAAAACTTGTATCTACCTATTTATTACAATGAAGTAAGATTCTTTTATGGTGTCATCACATATCGTTAAGTAGTTTTGTTATAAGCATTGGTAGGTATTCATTGTGGGAACTTTTCAGCTCCATGGTTTTTGCTGATACGCTTGAATTTTTTTGATGTTATTTTTATAAATAACATTTTTCTGTACGTCACTGAACTCCTCCTAAATAGCGGGTCATATTTTATTTGTATGTGTTTGGTTTTGTCCAAGGTTTAGATGCGCATTTAGACTAAGTAGGTGGCCCTACGAAGCTAACGTTCGGGCAGGACAACACTTCAGCCTAACCCTTCAGGGAATGTTGTTTGTTAAGGTATTATGAAAACAAAAATCATTGAAGTATACTTTCATTCGACAATGTGAAATTTTATTTTTTAGCTTCAATAAATTATTGCTTATATTAAGCACTCTTGTAAATGTTTTTTGTTTGTATACTTGATTGCTAGCAATTTAAGTTGGCTAGACAGTTAATAAAGCGTGAAAATCTCAATTGAACGAAATTTTTGTTTTTCACAAAAAAAAAAGTTCTGTGTGTAGATATTGCTGTTAGTAGCACTTATTGACAAACAGGCCTTTGCACTTATGAAGCTATTATGGGAGCTATTAAATTCGATTTATATGCATGACTTTATAATGTATTTGGTTTTTGTCGTGTGTCGATAATATTGCGCCATCCCATTTTCTCTAGGGTTAGGATATTATATTTCTATTTTAATAGTTTCTTAGTTAATCTTTATTTAAATCATTCTTCGGTACGAGTTACTGAAGTCCTTCTATATCGATAGACTACTGTTGGTAATTATTTTTGTTTGGGTTGAAGTGGGTCTTTGGAAGGTTTAAATTAACAATTGGACCTGGTAGGTGGCGCTGCGACCAAGTTTTAGAAAACAAGACCACGTCTGTTCGGCTAGGTAGTCTAGTATAAAAAAGTTTATCCAGACATTATATCTTTATCCACACCGTCACAGACCGCCGTCCTTCCATCCTCACTGCACTGCCATGGCCCACCGCGACGTCCCAATCCATGTCCGCCCCGACCCTTGCTCGAGCCAGCCTGCGCCGCTGAGCCTGTAGCTTTAAATTCGTCCCTAAATAATAATCATTTCAATCTAGCCCGTGCTTTGCTGCCCTGTACCAGTGATGCCCTAAGCCGAGATCCCCCACAGAGACTGACTGATAGCGAGTAGTCGCTCTAGTTTTAAGTTTTTAAGCCCTAGCTGGAGGCCTTTATTTATTAAGTTGCACAGGCAAGTCCGACAGGCAAGTCCAGCTAAGCAGCCGCCAACCTCATAGTTTGATCTGAGAGATCTCACAACCAAAAAAACTCTTTATTAAACAATAGTTATTTACCAACGAAACTTATAATCCCCTGGTCATAAAGTTGCTACTTGCAATCAAAAAAAGGCCTATTTCCCAACGTTTGATACAAAACCGTCACAAATACAGATAACAGTGATTCCGTCGGGAGTTTATAAATGTTTATAGCCCTCGTAATGTGTGTTATTTCTGCCCTTAAGTAGGGGTTGCAGATGTGACGAGTATTCAGGGAAGTTTTTTTAGTTATGATGTTGTTCCGTTTGATTGATCTTATGAAGAGGCTTTTTATAGCCAGTCATATGACCGGTTTAGAGCGAATTTTAATGTAGTAAATTTCAGTGTCAATAATTAGTTTAATGTGGTTGAAACAAATTGTCAAATCTATTAGAAATCCGTCACTTTGAGGTTGGATGTACAGACGCCAGCACAAAAAGCTGCTACAATCTGTCAAATTTCTTTAATAGGTTTTCAACTTAATTGCTATAGTATAAGGTTCAAGATTGATTGGGAAAAACTGACAGTTTCGGATAGCTGGATGTGCTGGCGTCTGTATATTGTTTTTGAAATCGTAGGCCCATGATTGATTTATATCTTGAAAATGATATACCTTTGTAAAAAAATTGTTTGTATAAAACTTAACTCTTTTTTAGCTATAATAAAATTGTTAAGAATTTTTATCCCTAGCATCACCATTTCTTACATAAATCCTGAACTTTATCCTAAAACATGGCTACCCTACCAAATTTCAAAACAGCTCAACTCTTCTAAACTATACGATGTAAAATGCAATTTACTTCTGCGCTTTAAGGTCTATTTTCCTTCGCTTGTAGAATACATTTAGGTGATAAATAGGCGAGTGGCAGACGATAGATCCATCGGTTTGTAGGGATATCAGTGATGTGTATGAGTTTATCTTTATGAGACGATTTGATCGCTCAGGATCTATAGGCATTGACCCAGTTACGAAAATACGAATATAATGTAATAAAATGAAGGATTTGTTGGAAAAATTTCATATTTCGGTAGCTTATGACATTATTTTGTTGGCCCAGGGTATCGTCACCAGTCGGGGATCGCGGAAGACGCATAAGATCCCGTGGTCCACGACGTAGGTGTGGGATGGAACACCGGGATGATTTTAGTCAGTAAGAGTCCGAGAGACCGCTCCGCCCACCACAGAGCGGAGGTCATTAATGAGGTTTTCATCCTCGAGATCCAAAAAAAAGGGTATCGTCGTAAGTTCGCCCTAAGTAGACACTTTACTTCGTGTACTAAATTGTATCACTACTACTCTCAAAAATGGGAAGGAAAAAATTGTGAGGAACCACCATCTTGGACTGGGCCCGTGTGGTGTATTATTATGCCCACTTACAAAGAAAAGATCTTAGTGGAAATACTAAAGGCTTGGTGTAAAAATAAAATAAAATCGTTGTTTAATAAAAGCAATTCATACCTTACTCTGTTAACCAAAACTTTTGAACCGTTAAGTCGTCCGGTGTTAACCCTTTGTTTTTCAAGAAATTACTTAAAGCTGTGATTTACGAGTAAGCTTTTAAGAAATTACTTAAGACTTCTCGGATTCTTCGCGAATGATTTAGCTCATTTAACTAAACCCTTTATTTTTACTTTGAAAGGTTTGTTTCTTTTTTTGTTATTTTGTTTTTTTTTTTTTTTATAATCCCACAACAATTTTATAGGCCTTAAGGTGATTGAATTAATTGGAGTACAATTCCTTAAATAGGTAATTGTTATTGTTTGAAACTTTTAATACTCAATCTTATCTATGTATAAAGGCTTTTCCCGACAATGTTGAGGTCAGCTTTATGTCTCACTGGATGTAGTTGAATTACCAGTATTTTACATGAAGTGACTGCTTATCTGACCTCCACAACTAAGTTACTCCCTTGGGAAGATTGGTTATCAGAGTTTCAGGTTTGTGATTGTCTGTAACGAGTGTCAAAGATCGTTACTGGGTAATACGATACCCATTTTACTGGTTATTGAACTTGCGGGTTTCTGACTACCCATAGCGACTTTCAAAGATTTACAAATGACAGCTGGGACCAACGGTTGACTACGGGTATGTAATGGTTTTTTTTTGTGGGTGGGAAATCATCAAATGACTTCTCCCGCTCTTGGGCGGAGCGGGAGGGCGTGTCAGACTTTTAGTACCCACCCGTGTCCCTTCAGTTGCCCATGTGCCAGGGTCACGGTATCTCTTTCGAACAATCTCACGACCCCGGCAGGCATCGGTCCTAGCAGACCCCTTCAGTTCTGCTGACATCTCTTTTAAGCGCGCGTGGAACACTACGCGCCGTCGACGCGAGCCTGGTCCTTACCGGGCGGCGAGCTACTCTCGGTATGTAATGGATCACCCGTCTACGGACTGACTTCGTTAGGTTAACCTTCGGTTGACTAGTGGCTGTATTAAGACACAAGTTTCTCTACTCCTTTTAATGTAATACCTAGTCAAATATGAAAAGTCATTTAATCAAACTAGGCTGAGAGTCAGCACTTTTTGAACGTCACAAATTATACACTTACTACTGCTTTAGCCGGGAAGAAGGTGCAAAAAACTCCTCAGCAGCACGGCTGTCTATTAAGGTAGAAGAAGTTGATTCTATACAGTTATATGTAGGTAATTAATATTACAAATTGCAAAAATTAAATTAATTGCAGTAGGTTTGAAGACACAGAGGGTTTATTATTATAAATATACACCATCATTAGTCTTTTACTCAATCTCACTCACTCATTTCGTCCTCTCACTCACACACATCCCCCAAACATTCACATTCACAATACGCAAACATCTTTCATCTTGCACACACAATCCTAGTCTCACAAGCACACTCTGCTACGTTAAACGTAACCCATTATAGTTTAAAGTGATTTCATTTGTATAAAATAGTCAAATAGAAATAAACAAGTATTTTATAAATACTTATAATGCATGGAATCACCACTGATGTAAGATGAAAACACAATGTTGATCCCAATAAACCTTTTTTCATTTTAAGTACCTAATAAATAAATATAATAATAAAATCATGTAACACTTACCTAATCTTAATTTTTTAGTAAAGAACACTTGATAAATGGTGGCACTCGTCGTCTTCCTATATCGTAACCTGAAACAAAAGAAAAATACATTAAAAAGTTAAATGAATAATTCAGAACGTCCAAATTAATCGCAGCTGTCTTGTAATCCTCTATTTACTAATAAATTAAGTTGAACTGTTTTTTTTTTATGTCAAATTAACACATTTTTACTGAATGCTTATGCAAGTATACAGGGTGGGAAGGAGGAGCCGGGGCGCGTGAGAGAGTGGCAGTCTCTGCGCCCTCACGTCCCTAGCCGCCGCAGGAGGAGACGCCCCGGGCGTCGGGAGTCGATAGCTGACTGCGGCCACCGTAGGCGCGAGCTAGCGGGCGGCAAGCAATGGGTAGCTCGCCACCCGGTAAGGACCAACTGTTCTATTAAATAGCAAATTATAAGTAGTCATTTTTTTTTTATAACCGATCAAACGTTTTCTAATCAAGGGATCTAGAGTTATGTGCTGAATCCGTGGTTGTAGGTTTTGCGTCGATGTCCCACCCTGTATACGTTTTTTTTTTGGATGGTATATCATCAAATGACTTCTCCCGCTCTGGGCGGAGCGGGAGGGCATGTCAGATTTTTACTGACTAAAACCCACCCGTGTTCCTTCAGTTGCCCATGTGCCAGGGTCACGGTATCTCTTTCGAACAATCACGCGACCCCGGCAATTTGTAATAGCTTTGATTACTATCCCGAGCCTTCCAACGCTACGTCTTCCACAAGATGGACCGATGACCTGGTGAAGGCCGCAGGAATGCGTTGGATGTGAGAGGCACAGAACAGGTCGAAGTGGCGGTGCTTGGGGGAGGCCTATGTCCAGCAGTGGACGTCTTTCGGCTGAAATGATGATGATGAGTATCCCGAGCCACCATACTGCTACTCGGGAGTCGAGGCCAACGTTATCAAGAATTAACACTCGCCAATATTATACTTAACTATCGACCCATTCCAGCGGGAGAAGTCATTTGATGATTTCCCATCCTGAAAAAAAAAAAAAAAAAAAAAAAAAAAAAAAGCTATATGCTTAAACTTTTGCGAGGGCCGGAGTTCGAAATAGGTTCTGTATCAATTATTTGCATCCTGCACACTTAGTGAGTGAGAGCGAAACCAAAAAAGGTGTCGAGACTGTCAAAGTGTAACACTTTTTTCGGTCTAACTCTCCAGTGTTGTCTAGACCGAATAAAGATTTACATTTTAACCGTCACGACACTTTTTTGCAATTCATAATCTACATATAATCATCCTATATGTTCCCACTACTATGACACAGGTCTCCTCTCAGTGAGAGGGAGTGGGCCATAATTCACCACGCGTGCCCAGTACGGATGTCACAATATGTCCTCGGATTTTTGGTTCTAGGACATGCCGATTTCCTCCCGATGTTTTCCTTCACCATTTTGAGAGCAGTGGTGATAAAATAATTTACACAAAGTAAAGTGCTTGTTTGAACCTACGACCGACTTTGAAATTCGCAGTCATTACCACTGGGCCCTCAATATCACCATTGCAGTTTTTTTGCCAAGTGTGCAGAATCTAACGCATGATGGGAAATTTCGTTCCAAAAAACCGTCTCCCCGCAGTCATATAAAACAAATAGGGTAGATGACAAATATATTCTCTTGCCGTGCAATTCAGTAAACCAATTTTTCACAGAACGTCCTCAGTCTATTTGAGATAGGTACACATTCAACTGTGGATTTCGTTTTTGTTTCTACGTATGAAATATTTCGCATGTGTTCCATTTGCGAAGTAGGATGGGGATACAAGGAGTTTTTGACAGCATCATAATATAGCCCATCACGAAACTTTTTACGACTACTGCACAAGATAAGCTGTGATGTTTTTCTTTCTTACACACACGATGACTGATACATATATGCCGCCTGTTGGGACAGGTCAACTCAAAACTGTGTTGGATCTTTCTTCAAAATGCCCTTTCAGACATGGCCCTGCATTTTTAGACTCACATAAAATTCTTATACGTTTGGATGTTTGGAATTTAAAAGAAGACTTTCAGAAAAAATCCCTAAACAAACTTAGAGGTCTCCTGTAAGCTTGTTTTTAAATTATTGTCCAACAAAATATTGACGTGTAAAAGTGTCTTTTAAGATCTACTCACATAAATAAACAGCATGTATTATTTCATTTGTTTTTGAAAGACAACGCTTGCATTTAGAAACTTGAAAATTATAAACTAATATATGTATGTTGTTCACACTATCTACATAAGACATGTTGCGCCAACCTCAAATAAATTGGGGACTTCTCCTTCCCCTGCCCTTCGGAAGGAAAATGATGATTAACTTCAAAGGGACTTTTCTTGTTCTTGTCCTTGTCCCATATAATTTAAAATGGGACACTTGCATAATACGTATCTATTCTTGAGTTGTTGATTCGCCCATTAATAAATTAACTACAGGCAAATCGCCCACAGAAAATAGGTAATATCTAACTTTAAAGTGGAAGTGAATTCGTGCAAATCAAAAAATTAGCCATACATTTTAAATCAATAAGTACGTTCTAGGCGTTTCATGGTTTCATGAACTATGCAACAACACTAGGTACCTATAAAGAACAATGCCCTATAAACAACGTTGCCCTTTACATCGAGTGATGTCACTGAAGGTCGAGGCAATCCATCAGCTTCTACCTTGATTAGCCAGGCCGAGGCCAGACCACCCAGCACCGTGTGATTTACACGGATGATACATTAATCCACTTACGTTCTTTGGAGAATAGTGGAGTACAGCCGTTGCCAGTTAGGTTTAAAAACGTGCCGCTTCTCTATAGAAGAAATATGAAAGTATTTGAGGGTTCTAGTGGGTCTTCTGAATCTTTTTTTAGAAGCACCAATAAGCGTATTTTTAATTAAATTAAGAGTTTAAAGAAGTATTTTTAGGTAAGGAACTAAAAATAATTACGTCGATAATTCAAAATTAAAGTTGATAAAGTAATTGGTTAGGTCAGGTTAGAACTGTGACACATCGCGGCTTGTGAACGCTACATCCAATTTGGATTTTTAACGACTAATTCCGCTGAAATCAGCAGTTCATGCATATGTAGTTCCTAACCTAAAAGAAAAAACAATACTTTAACAATTTAAACAAAAAATAACACCGTCTGTTTCCGTCGGGGCTTAAACAATACGTTTTTACCAACTAATTCAGATAGAATCGGCAGTTCATAAATATTTAGTCTTAACCCTAAAAAAACCGTATAGGGTTAATATTGAAGATTGAATGAATGAATGAATGAATTGCACCGACCCCAGCGTGGTTTGACCAGACTCGATTAATCGAATGAACCCCAAGATATGCACTAGCCTTTGAAGCCTCATGTTTCATGGTGCTACATAGGCCATTGCATATCAAGAAGTAGACCGGGGGGCGCTGTAATGGTAGGGAAGACGTGCCCATAGGATAGGAAAGGATTACGAGCCTACCGACTATGCAGCCTTAAGTAAGCATTGGACTAGTGGAGAGAAGGGTGATATTTGTCTATAGGAGGGCATCTTTTCACGTCGTCGCCGGCATGTTGATCCAGGTCGAGCTTCTCCGATGCATGTTTTGGTGGGGTTAACCGTTTGCTGGCTCTTTTCTATGTCAAGGGTTCGCTAAGTTCCGTTTTGTTGTTTTCTTGGTCGTCTTCTGCGTTTTCGCTGCTATCAGTTTCTGGTTTTTGTAGATATCACGAGCCACTTTCTTGATCTTATTTCTTTCTCCAGCCGTGCCCCTTCAAAACTGGAGTTCCTTTTCGAAGTATTTCATGTCCTGTTTTAGGTTGTCATTCCATGTGTAAATAGGTCATCCGACCTTCTTAGGTTTTGCCCTGTACTGCATTGCTGCTTGTAACAGGTGTGGTTCAGAGCATCTGAAAATGTGTGCCAGGTAGCAAATCCTGTGGTTGTCCTAACGAAGCGAAACGAAAATATAAATTCTAATTAGAGACCCCCTCTCCAATTAGAATTTTCATCCTTGTTTCGTTTATTCGGAGGCTTACATTATTTAGCGAGGTTTTAATTTGGTATTGGATGCATTCTAGTCCTTCTAGCTCAACAAAGGGAGTGAAATGTTGCAGTCCCAATTGATGATTTCCATTATTTCCTTTACCGTCGGTCTATTGTGCTTCGGTTATCGGTTTTGTTGGTTACGCAAAAGTACGCTCTGCCTATTTTTGTACTGATTTTTAACCTTTTGGAGTATTGTCTGGCATTCTTGTACGCGATTATGCCTATTGGGTTATCCAGTTGCCAGCTTTGGCCTTTTGTAGGTTAGCGAGGGCTATTCGATGGTCCCTTGAGTAAATTGGCTGAAGACTCGAGAGTTTCCTGGGCAGCGGCTTTTAATACCTCCGTTATGTTGTTCCATGTTATTTCGGTGTTTTCATTCGTTGGGATGATACCTATATTTGCTAGTTGTTTTTTTTTATTTTTATATGCGATCTTGATATTTTATTTAAATATGTTTTCGATTGAGAACGGTATAGTTGCATTGTTTATGATTGAAATACTTAGCTTCCATTGTTGTTTCCTTCGTTTCTATTTGTTGCTTTTGTGTTTGGTTTTTTTTTTCGTTTTTGTTTACAATTCTGTTTGATCTTGTAGTCCCGTCTCGTCAACGTGGACGAGTTTTTCTGTTGCCTGTGGCATGATGATATAGTCCAATTGCGATTTTTGAGTGCCTTTTGACCATATTATTCTAATGGATGATCAACCTTTTGTCGTTTCTGTTTGAAGTTTTTCTCTGTAGGCTTTATCCTTTAATAGTTCGCCTTGTAGTTGGGAAATTTATGCTGAAAGTTTTGTTGGATCCTTTGCGTTTTCTTTTGGTTAGAGTATCTTGTCGACCAATATGGACGTTGAAGTTTCCGAGTATTATTAGCGTACTTTTTGTCTAATCAAGTTTAATAAGACGGTGAAGGGTCTGGTTGCTTTCGGGGAACAACTGTTGAAGTGGGAGTTGAATAAGTGCAGAGGAGTTGGCTAGTCATTTCCCGTGCCAATAGTTGACCTAGTATCCTTGTATTACGAACTGTAGCTAATTCACTTGTACTATTAACTAATTCAATTTGGGAATACGTTCTTAATAAAATTGCAAGATCCTGGTGCGTGTTACCTACCGGTTCGGAGAGATGCCAATCGTGGTATGTGTAGTGTAGCTGAATGTTCCTAAGTTCATCCCTGTTTCTTGTAGGTTGGCTTGAATTCCTGTACGTGGCAGTGCCGCGTCAATACGTTTTTTTTTAGCTGGTTTTTCTGTGCAAGTTTACTTAATTGGGTAGACTTCGGCTTGCTCATAATTGCGTATCCCGTGTCGTCTGCGATTACGTTTGACACAAGTGTAAGTAGTGTTTGTTCTTATTGTCCGCACGGTGTGATTGATTTAACTAATTGGGGGTTGCTCGTTTGAGTTTAGGGTTTCATGGGTTTTGCTCTTCTCATGTGTTGTGCCTGTTACCTAATGTTTTGGTATGATCCAGTGCTTTCAATCTAGTTGAACCTTGCGTTAGGTTATTCCGGTTGTTGTTGTATTGTTTGTCGTTTGTCGGGACCCAGTTGTCATAGTGCTGGTTCATGAACAGTACGTATTTGTTAGCAGGAGCTTGTTCGCTAGTAGGTGAATGCACCTGTGTGTTTCTGTTTTGCATATGCACATGCACATTTACGACGTAGAATTCGGACGCGGCAATTATGATATATTCGCCACCCCAGATTTCTTCATTATATTGCGCGGCTTTGTATTCTGTTATCCTTTATTCCTGTGAAAGAATGCTGTTGGGGAGAAATTCCTGTATATTATTTAGAAGTGCCAATTATAACCATTATAAACGCTTTGTCTGTGTGGCCACTAAATACACGTGCAAGTTGGGGGCTGAAGCACACTTGTAGTGAGTCAATTTATGGGATGACCTTTTTTTTGGTTTCTTTTGTTTATCTGTATAGCAAAATGTGCATTTAACTTGAAACAGAGAGAGTCTGGATTGGGAACCTTTTTTTTTATCAAGCTGCCGCCCATGTGTTCATTTGGAGGGGCTGTGGCCTCTTAGCAAGCTTTTAGGAATTTTAAGAATTCATTACTGTGTTACAAAAATAGGATCTTTTGGTGCGGCGTCTTAATCGGTATCGTATTATGTTCCAGAATTATAGCGTGAATAGGGTTATTCAGCCTATTGTAGTTAGTGTGAACACAATCATTCACACAACGCTTCCTGGTGTGATGTGATGACGATGATAGGTCCCCAAGCGCGGCAAAACAAAGCCGCGGTCATGCGCAGTTTAGTAAACAAATCCCTGAAATGTTAGGAACGGGCTCACCGGGTTCGGCAGGGGTCAGCTGGCAGGCAGGCTCTGCTGAGAGCTGGGCGCATGAATGACACATTTGCTTCCTTGTTTTATACAATGTGTAACTGAATAGACGCAAGTCCACTTATTGAGCCCGAAAGAATTCAATCCTATCTCAAGGCAATAGGACTCAAATTTAAATGCACAAAACAATGCTAGTGTTCACACGATTTTCTTTATTCAATACTCTAATAAACTCTAATTCGGGTGTATGAGGTCTTGCGTTAATTATGTTACACGTTGTATTATGCCACCCGATTTTAAATTATGACACAAAAGCACGCACACACAATAACACGGTTTGATTTCGAACTCAGGCGGGTCGGACCACATCTGTTGCGCGCGCGCCGACACGTCCGGCTGTGTCGATAGCTCAACTTGAACCGCCATATAGGGTTAATATTGAAGATTGTGCAATAATTGAATGAAAGTTTGAGCATGTTTAATTTTTATTGCACCATATTTTTCCATTGCATCGTGTAGGGTCAGTATTGCGCAATATTTTTAGTATGTGTTTTGTGTTGAACGAGGAGTAGGTACACGGGAATTTCTGGCGGGAAATCAGACGCGTCGCTTGGGTTTTTGTTATATTTTCCAAAAACCGAACTGTAATGAATTTTAAGGCAGAAAGTGGTGTAGTTTTGTGTTGTAAACTGTATTAATACTATTCTCAGATTGAACACGAAAACATTGTGCAGTTCGTATTATTGCGCAATATAATTGATCGTTTGGATTCAAAGCGCCTCTCAATCTTATTGTACAATAAAATGTATTGTACAATGTTATTGTAGGTCTAGGGGCCGCCTTACACTGCTGCAAGGATCTTTCGGCGCAGGAATGACATTGACAGAGGGGCGCTGTTGGTAAACATTTTGTCAAATTGTATCGAGAATCAATACTCAATACTCAATACTCAATTCTTTATTGCATTCCATATGTTACATAGATGGTTAAAAATAAAATGGTACAAGATCAAATATGGACCCTGTCGGGCACGCAAAAATTAGGAGAGAGGAAGAGGGCTGAGTTACAATTTAATTAAATCAGTATTCTCATTTACTGTCTTTCATTTGGTATATAATTATATTGTATACATATTATTATTATGTTCGTGTAGATAGATATAACATATCAGTTGTTAATTACATATATTTGCACGAGATTACATTATTATTATTAAATTCTTACAAGTTTTCACTTTTATTATGTACTCAATTAGATTAATTATTATAAGTATAAATACCATATACATTTATTTTAATAAATTATGAGAATTATTTAAGTATTCATATTTTTATATTCTTTACTTAAGTATCTGTATTCAATATTTAATTTAATATTTTATGTACCTATATATTTTATTAATATTTATTTTATTTTATAATGTTTTGTATCAGAAAGAGTATTTTATTTTTCAATAGATTTATCATCTAGAAACTCCTTTACGGTGTAGTATGCCTTGGATTCAAGAAATCTTTTCAATTTATTTATAAATATATTTGTTTTGTTTTCTGCTCTAATATTATTTGGTAATTTGTTGTAAATTTTTATGGACATAATTAAAGGGCTGGTTGAGTGCATTTTGATTCGGGATTGAGGTTTGTTTATTTTGTTTTTGTTGTGTCTAAAGGTGTATCTTTTTTGTGTCTCTTCGCAAGTAGTGTAGAAATCTTGATGTTTTTTGACAAATTTACATAATTCTAAAATATATAAACAGGGAAGTGTGAGTATTTTATGTTTTTGGAAGTGTGGTTTGCAGCTATCTGTTTGTTCTATGTTTGTTATTATTCGAATTAACTTCTTTTGTAAAATAAATATGGTTTGTGAGTCTGTACTGTTACCCCAGAGCATGACCCCATAGCTGAGCCATGCCTGGGCATATGCATAGTAGGTAACAAGTGCAGTTTGCAGGTTAGTGGTTTTTTTAATTTCGCGTAAGGCATATGAGAATTTGGATAATTTTGCTCGTATTTTTTGTATGTGGGATTTCCAATTTATGTGGGTATCTATAGACAAACCGAGAAGAGTAAATTCATTCACTTGTTCTAGTTTTTTGTTATTGAACATAAAATTTAGTTTTAAAGGGGATTTCTGATGTGGATGGAACGTAATTAGTTTAGTTTTAGTGAAATTAATTTCTAGATTATGATCTTCCATCCAGTTTGCAGCTGTAGAAAGAAGGGAGTTTAATTTGGCGTTTATATTTTCGTCGGTTCGGCATGAGGTAAGCAAAGAGATGTCGTCAGCAAATAATACACAAGGTCCGTTAATAGATTTAGGGAGGTCGTTAATGTAAATTAGAAACAAAAGGCAACCTATTACGCTGCCTTGAGGAATTGATGCGTTAACTGTTTTCCTGTCCGATCTTATTTTAATTATTTCATTACTATTTTTATCGTAATATTCAATTTCTATTATTTGTTCCCTATCTTTTAGATATGAGGCAAACCATTTATGAGCTTTTCCTCGTATTCCTATTCCTTGTAACTTATCTAATAATATGTTAAATTTTACCTTGTCATAGGCTTTAGTCATATCTAGCAGCATACCTATGGCATAGTTTTTATCATTAATGATAGTTAGAGCCTCTTGTACGTATTTATAGACCGCTAACGTAGTAGACCTATTTTTACGGAAACCGTTTTGGCAGTCGTCAAGTATTTTGTACTTTTCGCAAAAAGAATAAACGCGGTCACACATAGCCTTCTCAAAGATTTTAGATGCAGTTGGTAACAGCGCGATAGGGCGATAATTGTTAGGGTCGGTTTTAGAATTTTTCTTATGTATGGGTTTTATCAGAGCGTGTTTGAGTAAATTTGGAAAAATTCCTTCTTCAAATGATTGGTTAACTAGTTTATAAAATGGTAGGGTCAGTTCATCTGCACATTTCTTAAGTAGAAATGGGGGAAGTTCGTCTAATCCAAAGCTCATTTTATTTCGTAGATTTTTTATTATTTTATTTATTTCATAAGGATCGACAGGGCTGAGAAACATAGTGTTTTCTGTGGGGCACACCACGGGAGCTCCCTTTGCCAATGAAGGTTTTTCCCCAATTGAAGCAAAGAAGTCGTTGAAAATATTAGCTACTTGTTTAGGTTCAGTTATCAAAATATTGTTTTTATGTAATTGTATGTTAGTTTTTTCGCTTTTTATTGATTTATTTGTTCTTTCGTTTATTATACTCCACATCGTTTTAACTTTATTTGTTGAATTTTTTATTTTGTTTATAAATTGTAGTTTTTTTGCTGTTTTAACAGATTGCTTTAGGGTTTTTTCATATTTTTTGTAATATTTTGATAATATGGGGTTGCTTGTTTTAGTGGTAAGTATTTTGAGTAGTCTTTTGTTTTTGCAGGATAATTTGATACCTTTTGTAAGCCAGTATTTTTTATATTTAGTTTTTATTTTTATTTGTTGCAAAGGAATACACTCGTTTAAAATTTTATCTAATGTATTATTAAACGCAGAGTAGTTTTCATCTATATTTTTATTTGATAATATTATTTCGTTCCAATTTTGTTTTTTTAATTCAGATTTGAAGTTTTCTATATTTTGGAAAGTATACAATCGTTTTTTTGTAATCCAGTTAGCTTTTTTATTATTTTCGCTAAGTATTTTCATGTGAAAAATGGTAGCACAGTGGTCGGAAAAACCTAATTCTTCTACGGTAGCTTTAGTGTTTCTATTATTAAAATTTGTAAAAATTAAGTCTAGACATGTTGAGGTAGTTTGTGAGATACGTGTGGGGACTTTGATGTGTTGTATGAATTTATGTTCCAACATGAGGTCTAAGAACAGATTAGTTTTTAAGCAACTGTCTAAGACGTTTATATTTAGATCTCCTCCTATTATTACGTTAGATTTTAAATATTTATTATTAATATAAAACAGCATTTCTTTTAATTGGCGAATAAATACTTCCTCCTCTCTTCTGTTCCAATAAATAGTAACTATAAGTACATTTTCCTTAGGTAATTCTATTGCACATAACTCTATACAATACTCAACAGACATATTACTAATATCACAAATTTCTTTGTATTCGAGATCATTTTGTAACAAGATACAGACGCCGCCGCCTCCTCGAGTACGGCGACAGTAGGATGCTGCCATTTTGTAGCCGCTGAACTGAAGATGACTCAGTTTTTCTGGTGATAGCCAAGTCTCACTTAGACATATAGCGTTATATATTGTTTTTTCATGGATGAAGGCTTCAAGTAGATGCTGTTTGTTATAGATGCTTTGTATGTTCTGGTATAGGATGTTAAAATGTTGTTCTGTGGTTTCGAAAGTTATGATTTTTATTAAATTCGTTGTTATTTGGTTTGTTGTATTGTGTAGTGAGGGTTTTTTCTTCGTTGTTTACTAATTGTTCGTTTGATATTATGTTGTTTTTACGGTATGTCGTCTCTGTCGTCTCTGGTCCTCTTTTCACTTATTGAAATCCGTTTTCCATCTATAAATAATTTATTATTACGTATTACTGCATATTGTCCATTTCTTCGTGCTCTTAGCATTTCCTCACGCAATAATTGTCTTTCCTTTCGTGCATTTTCATTTAAAAATTCTGAGACATGTATGTTGGTTCCTTGAAAGTAGTGGCTGTTCTCGACAATATATCTAGTCATTTTTTTGCTTAGAAGCTCAACAATTAGGGGTCTGCTTTTCGTGGTAAGTCTTCCTATACGTTTTGTTTCTTCTATGTATCCAGTAAGGTTTACTTGCAGTATTTCATAAAACATTTCAATCAATCTGTTGTGAAGTTCATTTTCAGACTCATTGTAGAATTCGGAGAAGCCATATATTACTATTTTCTTGTAGTCGTTCTCTGTTTCCTTAACTTCTTTAGTTGGTGGTAGAAATTTCATACTTTTTATTTCATTTTTCAGTGCTTCATTTTCATAACTTAGCTTTTCAATTTTTTTGTTTATTTCTTCTAGTTCCTGAGTTTTTTTATCGTTTTGTTTATATAAGAAATCAGTTTTTCCTTCAATATCCTGTTTGAGTTTGGTAATTGCTTTATTTATTTCAACTTCAATTGTATTTTGGAGTTCTGATATTATACATTTATTGTTTTCCTTTAGACGCTGTATTATAATTTCGCTCAGATTTTCTAGTGAGATGATCGGTGATATACCCGCGTTCATATTGGCGTTAATATCTGAATCTTCTTGGTGCATAGTATCACCGAGTAGGCATGAGTCATCCGGTATTGAGCTGTCGTTGAAAATTGTAGTTTTCTTTCTAATGGTGACGTTATTGTTGTTAGTATTTTCCAGGGGGGAAATTGGGGGATTGGTTTTTTTGTAGTCTTGAAGTCTTAAAGGTGTGTTTATATTCCCTGTTTTTGGAGCCTTGCAGCGGCATGCCTGGCATTGCCATGTTTTTTTATGCTCTGGCGTCATGCTCTTGAAGAGATCAATGGTTATGTTCGAACATTGTAGATCATATTTATCCTGACAGTGGTGACAAACAAGCGTTTCCATATCTGGTGGGGTTTGTTTACATCCTGCACACACAGTCATAGATGTCATCTGGATTTTTTATGATAGCGCCCTCTAGTGTGTAATGTACGAACTCAATGAGTATCGTAGTTGGGTGTTGATAGACGATCGAAAACGAGCGATAGTGCTTTCGTTATTTGTCGCTAGATGGAGCTGTTACAAATGCAGAATGTTTTGCACTTTCTATTGCTTTTCAATATTTATCCACTTAGGTATTCAATGTCTGTTTCTTACCTTTTTGGGATGCACAGCAATTTGTTTCCTTTTTAATTTTCAATGTAGCGGGAATTATTTTCACTTAAACAACTTTTTCCAACAAATACGGAGTACAAATTTGAATGTTGGTCGTTAGCGTTGACACAGTTTTTATATTAGGTATTTCTTCACTTTACTTGTTAGATTTTAATAAACTATAACTTCTGTCTCTGTTTTGCTCTTATTTTTCCACTTTTAATTACTTTTTATTGTGATAAAAGCACTATTTCCATTTTTAAGAATAAAAATACACAGAGCTAATGTTTACTTGCGCACTGCAGCGCCCTCTATCAAGATGGCGTAGCTAATCAAGATGGCGTAGCTATGATTATAGGTACGCGCCAAATGATCAGAGAGCAGTGGTGGCCAGTGGAAAAGACAGCGACTAACGACTTGTAGGTCGTAGGTAAAGTTCTTCGAATCCTGACAGACGCTTTACTTTGTATAAATTATTTGATCTCCACTGCTCTTGAAATGGTGAAGGTTTATATCGTGAAGGAATCGGCATGATTTAGAATCAAAATTTCGAAGACGTGACATCTATCAAACCGGAGTGAGCCCGCGTGGTGGATTACGGCTCGGCGATTCCCTCTCACCTAGAGGAGGCGTGTGGCTGTTATTAGGTACCTTAGTCACAAGCCCCTCATTAAACGACTGTAGGTTTTCTCCATTACACGTAGTTATCTTTACCTTTCTTCTCAAGTTCTTTTTCCGGTTCTAACTGCAACGATTACCTAGGTAAGCACCTAATTGGATTCAACTTAAGGCTCTCAGCTCAGTGGACGCGGTCAGTGCGACGTGACTCTCATTGGCAATTTCTATGAAAACTTCACGGATACTTAACTATGTATGATCTACTAAAATCGCGTCGCGCTGTCGCGTCTAGCCCTTACTTTGACTTTATATCTACTTGCAGTCCAAGTAATTTATTTGTCAGAATCAATGTACATAAGATGTTCATACAATACGATAAGGTCGAGATATTTCACCATTGACTGGTGTTACAGTACAATATCTTTGTGCTGTATCTACAATCTACATCGCAATCTTATGTTCTTTATCGCACGTTCAATATCTATTAAATGTTTCTACTATCCGTTATCAACACGTAGTCGTTAGTATATAAGATGCACCTTTGGATAATTATAACCAGACTATACTACATCTTTGGTTTCATTTATACCTAACCATATACTGCCAAGTGTTGTATTTTCGTGGAAGCAAAAATTTTATTTATTGAAAGACAATGTCACACGGAAGAACACGTCATTAATTTTTTAAACATTCATATATATAATTATCTTATTTCTATGAACGTACAGCCAGTACGATTACATTACTTCAACATCCTCCCCTTAATCGGACAAGGCTACAAATTTCATCTGATGACTGTACAAACAGGCACACACATGTAAATCAACCTGACTGTACTTTACAATGACAGTGACATTAATTTATAAAAAAAAACATAGAGCACTAAACAAATCAAAAATAATACAAATAATAGCAAATAAAACATCTTAAGATATCATTAAGCCTATATCAGACACGCAACGTTGGTGTTTGCATCGACTCAACCCTTTGGTTAAAACATCCGCCAACATCTTATCCGTAGACAAATAAGCTAATTTTATTTTATTATTTTCGACTAACTCCCTAACAAAATGGTAACGGACATCTATATGTTTAGTCCTATTATGATGAACCGGATTTTGTGCCAATTTTTGCGCACTTTGGTTATCATTATAGATAGTTACCGGAAAAGACTCACCTGTTATCTCAGATATAAGACGCTGTAAATAAACAGCTTCTTTAGAAGCACTGGACAACGCCATGTACTCAGCCTCTGTGGACGACAAGGCAACCGTGGGTTGTTTTTTACACTCCCACGATACTGGTGCATTCGCTAATTTGAATACGTAACCTGTATACGATCTCCTGTCACCACCGTTGGCCCAGTCGGCATCGACAAAACCACGTAAGGGTTCTCCAGTCTTTTTAAATCTAAGACCGTAGTCCAACGTACCTTTTAAATACTGCAGGACACGTTTAGCAGCAGTCCAATGCGCCTGCATAGGATTCTTATTGAACTGACTTAAGAAACTAACGGCAAACAAAATGTCGGGTCTTGTATTGATAGCTAAAAACATCAAGCAACCGATTAAGTTTTGGTAAGGGACATTGACAGCTGGTTCAGTCTGAGAACGCAGGTCAACACTAATGTCCATAGGAGTAGGAACAGTTTTGCACTCCGCCATATTAAAACGGTCCAACGTTTCTAATATGTAACGATTCTGATTTACCTCCACATCATTAGTTCCCTTTTCCCTAACGACATGCAAACCAAGGCAATAACTAAGTTCACCTAGATCCTTGACACCAAAAAAATCCTTTAGGCCGTTCTTCAAGAAAGACAATTCATTTTCTTTGTTATAAATCAAGATCAAATCGTCTACGTAAACTGCTAGTATAGCGATACTATTACTCCTTTTTATGTAGACGCAGGGCTCAGACTCTAATCTATTATAGCCTAAATTATGAAGCACCTCATCTAACCTTTTGTTCCAGGCTCTGGCAGCCTGTTTAAGACCATAAAGAGACTTATGTAATTGACATACTTTGGTCTCCTGACCTTCAGCTACAAAACCTTCAGGTTGTGCCATAAAAACCTTCTCCTCCAGTTTTCCGTGAAGGAAAGCTGTGTCTATGTCTAAATGATGCATTTTTAAATTCTGTTCAGTGGCTAGTGCAATCAAAACCCTTAACGACGAGTAACGAACTACCGGCGAAAAAGTTTCCTCGTAATCTATTCCGTAGCTTTGACGAAAACCTTTTGCGACTAAACGTGCTTTGTATCTACTCACTTTACCTTCAGAATCACGTTTTAGCTTGTATACCCATTTACACGGTATGATTTTTTGTCCTGTATTTTCTACTAAGGTCCAAGTACCGCTAGAAATTAAGGAATTATATTCGTCTTCCATTGCAGCAATCCACATGTCCTTGTCTGGACGTAAAAGAGAATCAGAATAAGAACAAGGTTCATCTTTCAACTCACCACTTTGCATCGCTGAACAACAACAGACGGAACAGTAATTTACAGGCTTTCTATCCCTTAATTTGTACCTCCTTTCAGGTTCCATGTGCGTCTCTTCTTCCTCAACAGGTACTACTGGAGTTGCAGGAAGAGGATAGGCCATAGGTAGGGATGGTTCAGCAGCAGCAGTGCTTGTACTTGCTACAGGATCAGCTGACCCACTTTGTACCTGTAAATCATTGTTATCAGAGGAGAGAATAATGCTATGACGATGTGACTCGTCCCCTATCTCAGCGTTTGTGAAACAATTCTCTAAAAACACTACATCCCGCCCTTTGATACTTTTTCTTATATTGGTGGGATCACGAAACCTATACGACTTGTTGCTATTGCAATAACCAACAAATATGTACTGTTTCGCTTTCGCATCTAATTTTTGGCGATCGCAAGACGGCACATGAACGTATGCACGGCAACCAAATATTCGTAGATGGGAGATATCGGGTTTTCTGTTGAACCATATCTCATACGGAGTACGATTATCTAAAGCTCTATGTGGACATCTATTTTTCAAATAAGTAGCAGTGCGTACCGCATCCTCCCAGAAAGTCTTTGGTAGGTTACTATCTTGTAACATGCACCTAGCTTTCTCCACTAAGGACCTATTTGTCCTTTCAGCAACACCGTTGGATTCAGGACAATACGGGACAGTAGTCTGATGTTTAATTCCCCTTGAAGTTAAATATGCTTCGAATTCACCATTAACATACTCACCCCCGTTGTCGGTACGCAAGTTTCTTATCTTAAAAGAAGTTTCCCTTTCAACCAGAGCTTCGAATTCTAAAAACTTTTTCTTAACATGCGCTTTAGACGGTATAAAGTAAGAAAAAATCATTCTAGAAAAATCGTCGATAAAAGTAACCAAATACCGATTTGAACCTAATGACATTACGTCAAAAGGGCCACAGACATCAGAATGTATAGTTTCTAAAATTCTGCTGCCTTTCTTATAATCAATAATTTTGAAGGGTTTTCTACTTTGTTTTCCTTCAATACAGGCTATACAAGGGTTTTTATCTAAAGAAGAATATTCAATACCTTTAGCTTTGCCACGACGTAGATGTTCTAATGCAACGCGGCACAGATGACCAAGTCTGCGATGCCACAAACTTGAAGTAGTGTGTTCTTTAGAAGCCATAGCATGCTCCGAGTGAATTACTTGATGATCCAATCTATACAAGCCACCAACGTTGCATGTCGCATGACCTACTGATTTGCCGACTACTTTTACTTCATTGCGTCTGTACATAGAACAACCTTTCTTATCAAAAACAATAGTTAAACCCTTTTCAACAGCCTTACTAACTGAAATTAAGTTCGTACGCAACTCAGGAACGTAAAGAACATCTTTGATACCATTTAATTTTAACTTACTGTCTTTTACAAGTAACACTTCACCGACGCCAGCTGAAATTATCTCTCTATTATTTGCTAGAGTTATGTTCTTGCTTTCAGACGTGTTTAAATTGGTAAACCATTCTTTCATACAGGACATATGTGAAGAGGCTCCAGAATCTACATACCAGTCGGTTTGAACTAGATTACCTCCAACACCCAAGGCCGAAATAAGTGTTGTCTCCTTACTATTATTTTTACTTTTTCTCTGCCTTTCCTGTTTTCCTTTCTTCCTGGTTGGGCAATCTGGACGTTTGTGTCCCGGTTCTTTACATTCGTAACAAATAACTTTTCTTTCTGCAGCTTTAAGCGGCTTCATTTTTTCATTTGTTGCAAGAACCAATTCCTTTGACTCTCGTTTGGCACTTTCGTTTAGTAATTTCTGCTTTACTAATTCAGATGTTACCTGAATGTTTGAGTTCTCTAGGGCCATTACTAAGGGATCAAACTCTGGTGGTAAACCTCCAAGTAAAATTGCTCCTATAGACGTATCATCAATGCATCGCCCTATGTCTGCCAAGTCTTGAGCAGTGCTAATGACAGCATTGATATAGTCTTCAATCGAACCAAAATCAAGTAATTGGTATCTATACAGCTTTCGTTCTAACGCCAACTTTCTACCCATACCTTTATCCTCATAGGCATTTGCTAAGGCGTCCCAGACCTCCTTTGCAGTTTTACAAGCCCGTACATGGGTAATCGCTCCACCTTCCAAAGTCAGACACATCTTGGTATAAGCTTTAAGTTCTCTATTTTTTCTTACCGCTACCGATGTACTGTCTTCGATATCATACCCCACAACTGTAGACCACAAGTCCTCGTGCAGCAGGTACATACGCATTTTGAACTTCCACTGACTGTATCCATCTTTTCCATGCAACTGTTTGATGGAAGCAAGGGAAGCCCCTGAACCCGCGTAGGTCGAAGGCACGTTAATGTCACCCACAGACATTGTATTACAGTGCAACAAAATATTTTACTCTATTTAAAATATATTTACGAGCACTAAAAACGTAATAAAATTATCTATTCTGGGCCCATGACCGTTTGTTGTATTTTCGTGGAAGCAAAAATTTTATTTATTGAAAGACAATGTCACACGGAAGAACACGTCATTAATTTTTTAAACATTCATATATATAATTATCTTATTTCTATGAACGTACAGCCAGTACGATTACATTACTTCAACACCAAGAAGTTTGGCAAATTGGTGACCCCGACGAACGAATACGCAGCAAGAAACATGGCACAATCACCGTGCAAGGCGAACATAAATCAGCAAGGAACACTTGAAGTAGCTGCTGGCACCTCGGTTTTATCCCGCATTCCGGAATTTTGGAAAGACCAACCCAGATTATGGTTCACGCAACTAGAAGCCATATTAGCACCACAGAAGCAAGGAGACGAATACAAATACTGTACGGTAATAGCAAAGTTATCCAAGGAAGAAATACTACAGGTTAGTGACCTAATCACTTCGCCACCGACTACAGATAAATACAAAAACATCAAGGAACGTTTAATTGATTGTTACGAAGAAACAGAACAGCGACAGTTTCAAAAATTAATATCAGAGACAGAACTCGGTGATCAAAAACCTTCGCAGTTATTACGTCAAATGCGGGTCCTCGGGAGAGGAAAAATCAGTGACGAAACAATTAAACTACTATGGTTCAGGCTTTTACCAACATCAGTTACTACGGTTCTAGCAGTTACGGAAGACATGGAAATTGACAAACTGAGCCTAATTGCAGACAAAATAATAATGAATTCAAAAGTAACCGAAATATCAGCTGTTAGCAACGACACTTCAAACGACAACAATACAGCATGCATTTTAACTCAGCTAGCAAAATTACAGATAGATATTGACGCAATTCAGCAAGGTCAATATGGCTATCGACCCAACACGCACAATCATTTCAAGAAACGTCAACAATTCCCGATTATGAGGCCGAGAACAAACTATAGAGGAGCAAATCGATTTTGTTACTACCACGGAAGATTCGGAAAATATGCAAGGAACTGCATTAAGCCATGCGGTTGGAAACCAATGACTTACGTACGGAACCAGGGAAACGAATAAGAGCGCAGACAACGGCGAAACTCTGTGCAATCCACCCATCCAATCGCCTCACCATTACCGACCGAAAAAGTGGTATGAAGTTTTTGATTGACACGGGCGCAAATATCTCAGTCATTAGCAAGCAACAGAGATATTCAATTTTACAAAATGAACAATACACACTATACGCTGCAAATGGGACTAAAATTAGGACTTACGGCGAGAAGACGCTTACCTTGAATTTAGGACTACAACGATGTTATAAATGGAATTTTATAATCGCCGATGTTACACAACCAATAATTGGAGCAGATTTTCTAGAGCACTATAAACTATTAGTCGACATAGCTGGTCGCAAACTTATCGACAAAGTTACAGAGCTGACAACGCATGTAACTTCAGAAAAAGCGGCACAACAAACAATTCGTACTATCGCAGTGGGAACGAATCCACGTATTACGCAACTTTTAAACAAGTACGAAGACATCACGAAAGAGTCCTCTCTACGCAATGCGCCCAAACATAAGATTGAACACCACATTATCACTATAGGACCACCCGTCGCAGCTCGGCCATTACCTCCAGAAAAATACGACATAGCCAAAAAGGAATTTCAAAGTATGATAGAACTCGGATTTTGCCGACCGTCAGATAGCCCATGGGCAAGCCCATTGCATATGGTAAAAAAGAAAAATGGCGAATGGAGACCGTGCGGAGACTATCGAATGCTCAATAGCACGACAGTACCGGACAAATACCCACTACCAAGATTAACTGACTTTACATACATATTAGAAAATAAGAAGATACTAAGCAAGATAGATATACGCAAAGCATACCACTGTATTCCTGTTAAAGATATAGAGAAAACGGCCATCATCACACCTTTCGGACTTTTTGAGTACTTAAGAATGCCTTTCGGATTACGCAATGCGGCACAAACATTTCAACGATTCATGGATTCCTTATTTAGAGATTTAAATTTCGTATTTATATATGTAGACGACTGTCTCATCGCATCGGACAGCGAAGATTTGCATTATCAGCATTTAGAAACGGTTTTCAAACGTTTACACGAGAATGGAATAACCATTTATCTCGAAAAATGCGAATTTCACAGAAGGGAAATAGATTTCTTAGGTTATCATATAACGAGCCAAGGAATACAACCTACCGAGGAAAATTACAAAGCAATCATGGAATTTCCCAAACCGAAGACGATTCAAGAGTTAAGAAGATTTTTGGGCATGGTCGATTTCTACAGAAGTAATATTCCACGCGCAGCGGAAAATCAAAGAGTTTTAAACGAATTTCTACATGGTTGAAAGCTTGAAAAACGCGGTATTAACAGCGCATCCTTCCCGCAACGCATCACTAGCGCTCATGACCGACGCTAGTGCTACTTGCGTTGGTGGAGTTTTACAACAAAAATCCGGACGCAATTGGGAACCATTAGGTTTTTTTTCACAAAAATTGAGCGAAACTCAACAAAAATATTCTACGTTTGACAGAGAGCTGTTGGGAATTTACATGGCCGTCAAACATTTTCACAGATTAATCGAGGGAAGAGAATTTACAATATTTACGGATCACCGACCTTTGACATACGCATTCTCCCAAAAACCATCGTCAAACGATACACCGCGACGGGTCCGGCAGTTAGATTTCATTTCACAGTACAGTACCAACATCCAACACATAAACGGACGTGACAATATTACCGCCGATGCCTTATCTCGAATAGAGGAAATATACGTGCCATCACCTATCGATTACGCTGAATTGGAAAAGTGTCAATCAACAGATAATGAACTTAGTAAATTACGTGACAATAAAAGATTAAAATTCGAAAACATTACGCTTCCGGGTTCCACAATAAACATCACCTGCGACACGTCTACTGGGAAAAGCCGCCCCTACTTACCAAAGCATTTTCGCAAACAAATTTTCGATACCATTCATGGTATGAGCCATCCAGGAAAAAGGACTACGAGAAAAATGATAACCCAAAGGTATTTATGGCCGTATATGAACAAGGATATCAATAATTGGTGTAGATCATGTATAGCCTGCCAAAAATCAAAAATACAACGACATACGATATCACCTCCTGGTACATTTATGACAGCGCAACGTTTTGAGCATTTGCATATTGACATCGTCGGACCGCTTCCGATTTCACAAGGGAAGAGATATTTAATCACAATCATAGATCGTTGTACGTCATGGCCCGAAATATTTCCGGTAGAAGATATAACTGCAGAAACAGTAGCCAAGACACTTTTCGAAGGATGGATTACTCGTTTTGGATGTCCATTGCGCATTACTACGGATCAAGGCCGACAGTTTGAATCAAGAATATTTGAGTCACTCTCTCAATTTTTGGGAATACATAAAATTAGGACAACACCTTATCATCCGCAATCCAATGGGATGATAGAGAGATTTCATAGAACTTTAAAGGTAGCGTTAATGACAAGAGAATCCAACGAAAATTGGTTAAAAGAAATCCCAACAGTTTTACTCGGGTTGCGGAGTAGCTTGCGAGAAGACACAGGTTATAGTTCAGCAGAGATGACATATGGAACGCCAATACGACTCCCTGGAGGATTTTTTGAGTCATCAGCAGCACAGTTATCAACGTACGAAGAATTTGTAAAGCAAATTCAAAAGGACATCACACGAATGACGTCAATTCCGAAAAGAAAAAACCATAGCCAAGCTATATTTGTGCATCCCGAACTCAAAGAATGCTCACACGTATTTGTTCGGTGTGATAGAATGAAGAAAGCCCTGACGCCGCCGTATGAAGGACCCTACCCAGTAATTAGTAGAACAGATAAAACATTTTGCATTAGAATTAGGGATAAAGAGACAGTGATATCAATTGATAGATTGAAACCAGCTTTCATGATCAATGACGAATCAAACTACGTGCCAGATTCAAAGGATTGCGACACGTACACTACACGATCGGGACGTAAGGTAAAGCCAGTAGTACGTCTATAAAAATCGCTGATAGAAGCAAGTTATTCGTATATATATTAGCATAGATCTTAACATATACCATTAATTCACAACTACTCGTAACAACAAGACATCTAAAATGGGAAATCAAGGTTCTAAGGACCAGATAACATACAATACGGACAGTTGCCTCAATCAAAACGAAGCGGACAAACTCCGTAACCTGATCCAGGAGGACTTACGGTGGACAAGAGATGTTGCGATGGGACAGATTATTTTAACAATCGGTGCGATCCTAATTTATGGCATAATGAAAACACTGGACAGAAGAATGAAGAGTTTAACGGAGAAAAATAATAAACACTCGTGCAACAGCTAAGTCAAAGTTGCAGACGTCAGCAAATCACACCACAACAGGCGTCATCAAATTCCACCGCGTACAATAGCATTATTATTTATATACATCAGCAAATAACTAGTAAGGTCTAGGTCAAATTTATATTGTAAACACTATTACCATAATATTTACTTTTTTTTTCTTTTAAAGGGGGGTGTACTGTTACAGTACAATATCTTTGTGCTGTATCTACAATCTACATCGCAATCTTATGTTCTTTATCGCACGTTCAATATCTATTAAATGTTTCTACTATCCGTTATCAACACGTAGTCGTTAGTATATAAGATGCACCTTTGGATAATTATAACCAGACTATACTACATCTTTGGTCTCATTTATACCTAACCATATACTGCCAAGAAGTTTGGCAAAACTGGTGTACCTACCAAAGTTTCAATATAATCTACATTTTTATTCTTTACTAGCTTTTGCCCGCGAATTCATTCGCGCTTTTCTTGTTCCCCCGACCCTCCCCGTCGCATCGAATCGCCTACCTTTGCGGGTTCTTCGTATTTGTGACTTTTTTTCTTTTTGCTCGTCTCCTTAGTATCCTAGTGTGATGTTACATATTCTATAGCCTTCTTCAATAAATGGGCTATTCAACACTAAACGTAGTTCCTGTGATAAGTACGTTCAACCAAACAAACTGCAGCTTTAAAATATTTAGATTTTATTACAATTACAAACGTTATAGTGAGCCATCCTTAAAAGATACACATATGTATATATGTATCTTGCGGACTTTTTTTTGAACGTTTTAAGAGGAACAACAATAATAATAATAAGCTCTCTCTGTTTCAGGTGCTTGAACCAGGTGTCAACGTGTCGTCGCAACGATTATCGGATCAGGCACGGGTCATCCAGCGTAATCATATGCCGGATGCCGCCGTGCTTGATCGACTTTGCCTCGAATCACGGAATAGCCATGTTACGCCTGCTTCGCCACTGGTCGCGGTGCAACTGCAAAATTTACCCAGTGTTTCACCGCGACCCAACTGCGTTGGTGAAGAGGATGATGACGGGGCTATATCCGTGAGTACCCAATGCAATGCACGATTGAGGAGCGCTTTGGAGGATGCTTTCAGGGAGTATCGCTCTACTCCGCCTGAACTTAGACCACGTTTACCTCGTTTGCCCATGCATAAGAAAAACAAGGCGCTGGTGTGTGCTCTAGACTCACAGCTGTCAACATATTTTGACGGCAGCAAAGACCAGGTCGATACCCACTCGATCTTGTACTGTGCAGCTGTAGCGGCTTGTCGTGTAGCTCGTGTTAAGTTTCCTAACAATGACAGAGCTACACGACCAAAACCAGCCGTACCAGCTTGGCAGTGCAGGATTGAGCGTCGTATCGGTGAGGCTAGAGCACTCATCGGTAAGCTAATCTGCTTCAGGGAGGGCAATACTCGCCCTCGAGTGATGCGCTTTGTGAAGCGGGCGTTCTCCGGGACGGATGTTAGTCCTCGAGATTATTTGCCCCGCGTCACAGAGCGCATCGACTTCCTGAAGCAGAAGATCTGTGCATGGGCAAACCGTATTCGTCGGTACCGGCGGAGGGTGGAGCGGTACTCCCAGAATCACACGTTCCAAAGCGATGAAAGGTGGGTTTACCGAGCTTAGGAGCGACCGGACCAAGGTGTGGCTGACACGCCTCTTCCGGATGATGTCACCATGTCTTCGTTCTGGCGAAACATCTGGTCGGTGCCTGTCAACCACACCGAAGGTGATTGGACTAGGGAGATCGAGCGAGCGTGCGGTCAAATAACAGAAATGGGGGCAATTACCATCAGCCCCCAAGATGTCGCTTGTGCAGTCCGTCCGTTGCCTAACTGGAAATCTCCAGGGCCGGACGGACTGCACAACTTTTGGATCAAGTGGTTCCAAAAGTCGCATGCTCGTTTGGCATCTCAGTTTCAGTCAGCCTTAGAGTCAGGTTCGTTGCCCCAGTTCTTAACAACAGGTATAACCCACCTGCTCCATAAATCAGGTAGTACCGCGGAACCCAAAAATTATAGGCCGATCACTTGTCTACCGACGGTTTATAAAGTACTTACATCCATTTTGAGAGCTAAAATTTACAATCATATTGACACAAACTCGATCTTGTCTGTCTCTCAAAATGGATGTAGGAACGGGTCCCGCGGTACTAAGGAGCTGCTCCTTATCGATATGACCATTAGTCAACAGGTTCGTCGTTCCAGAAGGGATCTGTCGACATGCTGGATAGACTATAAGAAGGCCTATGACTCGGTGCCACATACCTGGCTCAAGAGGGTGCTGGAGTTGTACAAAGTACATACAACGCTGTGCACCTTCTTGATGTCATGTATGGGGCAGTGGAGAACAGTCCTTCGCTATCCAGGATGTCGACATATCCAGAGGAACAGCGAACCGATAAGGATCGAGCGAGGTATATTCCAGGGTGACAGTTTGAGTCCACTTTGGTTCTGCCTAGCCATGAATCCTCTTAGCACACTTCTGGAGGATTCAGGTATAGGCTATCGATTGAGGAGAGGTGGTCAGGTTATATCTCACCTCCTTTACATGGATGACCTAAAACTTTTTGCCCCCAACAATTTGCAACTGATGGAGCTACTGAAAGTAACTGAAACCTTCAGTAGCGCCATCAGAATGGAATTTGGTGTGGACAAATGTGCGGTCATGCATGTAAAGCGAGGGGAGATTGTGGAATCCGTGGGAACCCAACTCTCGGATTCCATACACCTAAGATCCCTCTCCTCAATCGAAACATACAAGTATTTGGGTATGTCGGAAGCGTTAGGCATCAACACTGCTGACATGAAACGATCGTTGAGGGAGCGCTTCTTTGGCCGCCTGAATAAAGTATTAAAAAGTCTTTTATCAGGCGGAAACAAGGTGCGCGCCTTCAACGGTTGGGTCATGCCGGTTTTGATGTACTCTTTCGGCATACTCAAATGGACTCAGACAGAACTTGACGCCCTGGATAGACGGGTCCGCACACTGTTGACCGCAAATCGAATGCATCACCCAAGGTCATCGGTGATGAGACTGTATATCCCACGGAAGTGCGGAGGTCGAGGTTTCTTGAATGCTAAGACCCTGCACAACCGTGAGATATGCAGTCTCAGGGAATACTTCCTAGAAGCCGACGTGGGGATGCACCGAGAAGTGGTCTCAGTGGACAAGAGTCTCACCCCGCTCTCCTAGGCTAACGAGAACTGGCGCAAACCTAAAGTATTAGATACGGATGACCGCAGGGAGGTATGGCAAAGCAAGGAGCTTCACGGACGCTTTTACCGGGTCCTACATGGACCCGATGTAGACTTCTTAGCGTCCGTATCCTGGTTACGATTCGGAAATCTATTTGGAGAAACCGAAGGTTTTGTCTTTGCAATTATGGACGAAGTTATGATGACGAACAACTACCGGAAATATATTGTGAAGGATGGCACGGTTGACATCTGTCGGGCATGCCACCGTCCGGGGGAATCAATCCGACACATTATTTCTGGCTGTTCTCGTCTGGCTAACGGAGACTACTTGCATAGGCACAACCTTGTAGCCAGGATTATCCACCAGCAACTTGCTCTGAAATACAGTCTTGTGGAATCAGAAGTACCGTACTATAAGTATGTGCCCGACCCAGTTCTCCAAAATGGCAATATCACATTGTATTGGGATCGATCTATCATCACTGATAGGACTATTGTTGCTAATAAGCCGGACATAGTAGTGATAGATCGATCAGAGCGTCGCACAATGATTATTGATGTAGCAGTCCCGCATGACGAGAACCTCGTGAAAGCTGAACAAGATAAGCAGATTAAATATCTTGATCTGGCTCGCGAGGTTGTCGAGATGTGGAATGTGGACACAGCAGTCATTGTGCCGATAGTCGTGACGGCAAATGGCATAATAGCCAAGAGCCTCGACCAACACCTAAAGAGGCTCTCGTTAGGCAGCTGGATCAAGGGCTTGATCCAGAAGGCGGTATTACTGGACACGGCACGTATAGTGAGGAGGTTCCTCTCTCAGCAGCCCTGACCACCGGTAGCTTGGACCCTATTCCCGATACCGGTGGGCTACTATTTTTTATATTTTTAAATGTTTTTATGATTTTTGTTATTTTAATATTTAAAAATATAATTTATATGTATGTATAATGAAATAAACGAAACAATAATAATAAAATAAAATAAAAATAATAAAATCGTTTATTTATAAAAAGAGGCACATTTACAAAGTTACTTAATAATAAAAAAAGAGCACAGTTTCTCATTTAATTTTCAATTACGTCATACATGATTGTTGCGTTACTTTAACCGTTTACGCAGCGTACGCAACGGTACCTCTCAAGAGGAATATATTTTCCCTGTTTTTGCACCATTTTTCATTGCCGCTCTGCTTCTATTGGCTGTAGCATGATGTTATATAACCTATAGCCTTCCTAGATAAATGGGCTACTCAACACTAAAAGATTTTTCAATTTCAATCAGTTCCTGAGATCCATAGCGTTCAACCAACCAAACAAACAAACAAACTCTTCAGCTTTATAATATTATGTAAGCTTTTGCTGTTTATTTCGTCTGAAAATGTTTAGAATAATTTAATTTGCAAGATCTAAAATTCACTGTTTTATAAAAATTATATAATACCGTTTATTCGTGGAATTTGTTCGTGTTTTGACTTCCATCCGGAACTGACCTTACTGCGGTCGGCCATGTTGAAGCAGTCTGATTCTTGGAGCGATACCGACCGGTGTAAAGGTGGAAGGTTATGAAAAGTATTCATGGAATCAGGTTATAAAATCAGTGGATAACAGTGTTGTAAAGAACGAATACATATTTGATTGGAATTTAAGTATTAGTGGTTTTATTGTTACACTTCTGATTATAATATTCTTATAGTTCAGAAGAGGGATACTGACGCGAATATTACTTAATATTCTAATCACGTCCACTTAGGCCGTTTATAAGGACAGGTAAAGTAAAAGGCATAGACTCGGTAAGTTGTATTTTTTTTTACATGTTTTTTTTATTTACTTACGCTTAACCGCGTTATGAAATACATAAAGAGTGAGTTAATGTAGTTGTAAAGGTATTGCGAGTCGCTGGGATTACGTAAAGGAACCTAAAAATAGGAAATCGTTGTTTTCAAGTAATATGTGCCTACCCCCATGTAAAGAAGTAGTGATTTTATGCATGTAAATGTGTACTTCACCCATTATGGTGTTCCAATTACGTAAGTGAGCCTATTTTATTAGATATATAGATACTTATTTATTACTTATATGTATTGTTTGATCTTTGTGTTATCTTTGCATAATCAAAGTTATTTTTGATGATTACAATGGTTGAATTTTATTTTTGTTTGTGGTTAAAATTTTAAACAGCTATGTATGTTCTCATTTTAAAAGTCGATAAAAATATGATTACAGACCTAAATAATATGTCGAGACTTCGTGAAGAAGCGAGAATGCGTAAAGCTCTTGATCGAGAGGCTTCTCAAACGCGTGATGGAGCTACGCCGCCGTGCAGCCGCAGCCGCAGCCGCAGGGGGCATTTGCGCAGACGTCACAGGAAAAGCTGTTCTAGTACGCGGCGCCCGCGTCCTGTGCAGACCAGCTCAAGCTCCTCGAGCCGCGCAGGTTCAAGAGACCGTGCGCCACGGCGCCGTGCGGGTTCTTATCTCTCGCGGCGTGTGAGAAAAAGAACGCGGTTTTCGCGGTCACGCTCGCGTTCCCGATCTGCACACTCGCGGAGAGCGAGACGGCGACGGCGGCAGCGCAGCAGTAGCGAGGTGAGACAGGGATCTCGTCGCCACAGGACGAGTCGAAGACGTCGGGAAACCGTAAGTCAGTCATCATGTACTAGCAGCATGGATAGTAATTTGAATATTAACACTGATGTAACTAATACGAATAAGGCCCCTAAAAACAAAACTGTAGATGATCATAGTTTTAGTATTCATGATGTCATGGAGTTAATCAAATCACTGCCCTCGTCAGCGTCCCAGACTCAAAACCACTTTAGTATGTCAACAAACGCAGTACCAGAATTTGATCCTTCTAATAAGGAACAAACTATCGATTTATGGATTACGAAAGTGGAACAATGTGCAGCTTTGTATAAATGGTCTGAAACACAACAACTTCATTATGCGTTGCCAAAATTGACTGGAGTAGCTAAGGTGTGGTACCAAGGCTTAACTTCCTTAAGTTATAGTTGGTCTGAATGGAAGGATAAATTGACAAAGACATTTCCCACAGTTCAGAATTATGCACAACTTTTGCATGAGATGTTGGATCGGAAGGTTAGACATAATGAATCGTTAGAAACTTATTTTTATAACAAAATTAATTTACTTAACCGATGCGATATAACTGGTAAGCGGGCTGTGGATTGTCTTATATATGGATTAGAAGACAAGGGTATGCGACTAGGAGCTCAGGCTGCGAACTACTCTCAACCTGAAGAGTTACTGTCTTATTTCAAATCTATTAAGTTAGAGGATGTAAGAGATAGAGTATCTCGTCAGCCGTTTATAAGAAGGCGCCCTGATAGCAATCATGACAATTCTAAACCGAGTAGCAATATAAAATGTTTCAATTGTAATGAGATAGGCCACCCCTCTTTTAAGTGTAACAAACCCTTACTGACGTGTAGCGTTTGTAAGAGACTTGGACATCAGAGCGCTAATTGTGGACGGCTTCCCAGAAACGGTAATGATAGCGGTAAAAATAATGAAATGGGTAAAGCAGTGTCGGAAGTTAAGTTAACCGGTGAGCTAGATGATAAGTATGTCCTTCCAGTTCAAGTTAATGGCAAAACAATGTCATGTTATGTGGATCTCGGTAGCCAAAGTACTTTGATTCGAATTAGTGACTTTAAAAAATTAAACACTGCTTACGGCAAAAATGATCTGCCAACATTAAAAGGCTTTGGTAATTCAATCATAAAACCTATAGCTAGAGCAGTGGTCCAAATACAAGTACAAGCCGTTACAACATCCGTAGAAGCATTAGTGGTACCAGATGAACTACTTAAACATGCCGTACTGTTGGGGCATACTTTCACCGAGCAAGCCGGAATAATTATTATAAAGACAGATGAACATTTAGTTTTTCAAAAAAAACCTGATCCTATAAATAGTTCTAAATTAGAAAACTATCAAAAAATTAATTTAGTTGTAGACTCTGATGTCAATGTTAACTCTATCAACATGGTACCAGTAAAAGTGAATACCGATAACACCATAAAATGTTACGTCAGGGAATCGTTAAGGAAAATAGGTGATAATTGTTATTTTATTATGCCTGGATTATATACAATCGCGCAAGGAAGAGGTCACATTTTAGTAGTAAACTTAAATGGTAACGAAATTAAACTTCAAAAGGGACAATTATTAACTAGAGCTTACACTTTAAATGATAACGATTGCCTAAATGTTAGAATATTAGAAAACAGGGATAGTGATTCCATATCAAACGATCTTAAAATAGGTGATGGATTTAGTACTGGAGACAGAGAACGGTTAGAAACCTTGCTAAAAGAATATAGGGACTGCTTTTCGTTTAGTTTAACTGATTTGGGACTGACTAATTTGACCGAAATGTCTATAACGTTAAAAGATGCGACCCCTGTTGTGTATAGGCCGTACAGGCTAGCATATTCAGAAAGGAATAAAGTCAAGGAAATGGTTCAGGACATGTTGGATTCAGGTATAATTACTGAGTCAACATCTTCTTATGCAAGCCCCATCATTTTAGTGCAGAAGAAGACAGGTGATCAACGGCTTTGCGTTGACTATAGAGCTTTAAATGCTAAAACGGTCAAGGAACACTACCCTTTGCCCAGAATAGAGGACCAAATAGATCAACTAGGTGGTTATGAATATTTTATAACGCTTGATTTGGCCTCAGGCTATTACCAAATCCCCATAGCCCCTTCGTCGCAAGACAAAACTGCGTTTGTAACGCCAGACGGCCAGTATCAGTTCACCCGCATGCCTTTTGGTTTAGCCAACGCACCGTCCGTTTTCCAGAAAACTATTAATACCATTTTGAAAGACGTTAAAGGCCAAGCTTTCGCATTCATGGATGATATAATTATCCCAGCCGACAGTATTTCGCAAGGAATGAAGCGGTTAGAAACAGTACTTGAACTTATCAAAAAAGCGGGGTTGACGTTGAAATTATCAAAATGTGTATTTTTTTCAAAAAAAATCGACTATCTCGGTTTCGAAGTAAGTAAACAAGGCGTCAGGCCGGGTTCAAAAAAGACTGCAGCAGTAGAAAATTTTAAGTGCCCCACTAACCAACACGAAATACGCCAGTTTATTGGTTTGGCCAGTTTTTTTAGGCGTTTTGTAAAAAGTTTTGCTATAATTGCTAATCCACTAACAAAATTATTAAAAAAGAACTGTAAATGGGAATGGGGTCCCGAACAGGAAAAATCATTTTGCACCCTAAAGGCAGAGCTAGTAAAAAGACCAATTTTAGCGTTGTACAACGTAAATGCAAAAACTCAAATTCATACGGATGCGTGCAAATCGGGTATAGCGGGAATATTACTGCAGGAAGATGAATTAGGTAGGTGGCGAGCGGTAGCGTATTACAGTAGGCAAACTACCCTCGAAGAGCGGAAGTATCATTCATTTGAATTGGAAACCCTGGCGGTAATAGCTTCCTTGCAACGGTTTAGAGTATACGTGTTAGGCCTCAAATTCACAATTATAACCGATTGTAGTGCATTACGTACTACTTTATCCAAGAGGGATATGATACCTCGTATAAGTAGGTGGTGGCTTCAACTCCAGGAGTACGATTGTGGTATCGAGTATAGGCCGGGTAACCGTATGACCCATGTGGACGCACTTAGCAGGAATGCTATCCCTATGTCAGATGAACCTGAGTCTGTATTCGATATTTTAGTTGTAGAAACAGAAGACTGGCTAACAACTATTCAGAGTACTGATGAAGAGGTTCAACGCATTAAAAATATTTTGGAAGACCCTGAAACGCCTAAAATCCATGAAACTTTTCAAAATTATCGTTTAAAGGGGGGAAAGGTTTATAGGGTTGTGGACAGCCAATTGAAATGGTTGGTTCCTAAGGGATTTAGATGGCAGTTACTCAAAAAGTGTCACGATGAACTTGGTCACTTCGGTCTAGATAAAACTTTGGACAAGTTGAAATCCCTTTACTGGTTTCCCAAAATGAACAAATTTACAAAAAAGTATGTTCAATCATGTCTAGAATGTAGTTATCACAAAGTACCACCGGGAAAAAGACAAGGTATGCTCCATCCAGTACCAAAAATTGATAAACCGTTTCACACGATACACATGGACCACTTAGGTCCATTTGTTCGGAGTAAATCTAAAAACACTTACTTATTGGTGCTTGTTGAAGCATACACTAAATACGTCACTTTATTTGCCGTCAAAAATACGAAAACTAAATCGACCATCAAAGCTTTAAATCAATATTTTAGTTTATTCGGTATACCAAGTAGGATAGTCAGTGATCGGGGAACTTCTTTTACGAGTAAAAATTTTAAAGACTTCGTGAACAAATTAGGCATAAAGCACGTTTTGAATGCGGTTGCAACACCGCGAGCGAATGGCCAAGTCGAGCGATATAATCGTACCATATTGGCTTCGCTTGCTGTCAAAAATCACAATTGTAAGGAAAATGAGTGGGATACTCATTTAGAAGACATTCAGCTGGGTCTCAATACAACTCTTAATAAAGGTACAGGCAAAACGCCAGCTGAAGTACTGTTTGGTATAAGGTTAAGGGCAAAAAGTGACGGAATAGTCACTTCGTTACTCGACAAGGGCGAATCGGAGTGTTCACAAGAAACATTAGAAAATATAAGGGAAGAAGTAAATGCTAACATAAGTGAGGATCAAGTAAAACAAAAGGAAAGATTTGACAAAAATAGGAAAATTGGTAGGAAATATCAAGTGGGTGACTTAGTAAGAATTGAAAGAGAAGTAGGTAGTAATAGCGGACAGTCGAGAAAGTTACTTGCTAAATTACAAGGTCCATACAGGATTATCAAAATATTAGATAGAGATAGGTATGTTATTCAGGATACACCCCTAACCCGTAAAAATAATAGAAAATATGAGGCAGTAATTGCTTTGGATAAAATACATCCTTGGTTGACCTTTACTCAAGAAAGCTTAGCCGATTCCGATGAGGGAAGCTCAACGGAGGATGTAGATGTAGACGAAACTATTGAAGGTGCTGATAATATGGAAATAGGGCCGCCGGAAATGTTGGTTGGTATGGATGTGGAGAGTACTGGGACAATAACCGACATTGTTTAATTCGAAAATGAATTGATATCACGAATTTTTGATAGGATATTTTGTAAATGGATTTGAATGGTAATTATATTGATTATTATGTTTTAAACTTTATTATGGAATTAGTAATGACTTTGATTTTGATTAGACTTGAAATTTGATATGAAAAAAAAAAATCTACACACAATGGAGTCGTTTGACAATTATGAGTGTGTTAGATTTGAAAATTGATGTGGAAAAATCTACACACAATGGAGTCGTTTGACAATTATGAGTGTGTTAGATTTGAAAATTGATGTGGAAAAATCTACACACAATGGAGTCGTTTGACAATTATGAGTGTGTTAGATTTTAAAATTGATTTGGAGAAATCTACACACAATGGAGTCATTTGACAATTATGAGTGTGTTAGATTTTATAGAATAATATTGTGTATTGATTTGAGCGCTTTCTTAGTTAAAATTAATTTAAAATTGTATTTTTTTTTTTCCCTCTCCTTTTGTATTAATTGATGGAACAATTACTGTTTATGATGGCCGAACAAATTATATTATTGAATTGTTAAAAAAAAAAAAATGGCTTCCTACTCATGATAAGTAGGTAGTAAAATATGTTTTTGTTATTAATGTTATTATTATTTTTTCCTTATATTATATAATTTTAGAACATGAATATTTCTAGCATAACATAATTAAGTTAGGCATAAACAAAAAAAATGTAACGAGAGGACTCTGTTACTTCAGAATGGCCGACTGTAAGCTTTTGCTGTTTATTTCGTCTGAAAATGTTTAGAATAATTTAATTTGCAAGATCTAAAATTCACTGTTTTATAAAAATTATATAATACCGTTTATTCGTGGAATTTGTTCGTGTTTTGACTTCCATCCGGAACTGACCTTACTGCGGTCGGCCATGTTGAAGCAGTCTGATTCTTGGAGCGATACCGACCGGTGTAAAGGTGGAAGGTTATGAAAAGTATTCATGGAATCAGGTTATAAAATCAGTGGATAACAGTGTTGTAAAGAACGAATACATATTTGATTGGAATTTAAGTATTAGTGGTTTTATTGTTACACTTCTGATTATAATATTCTTATAATTAGTACCTATATATTATTTTTCTTCAGCTGCATTTTTATTAACACGAGTTTTTCTTTAATACTTTTGTATTTTAGTTTGTAAGGTATATATCTACGGGTTAATTGGCCTAAATAATGTTTTTTTATAACTTTCAGACACATAACATAACATCACGCTCTGTTTACGTCAAGGGGTCAGTCAGAAAGGTGAGGTTGCCCATTGCAAAGCATTGTAGCTACGTACTATGAAGACGATGGGGCAAGAAACCAAAAAGTTGGGGACAGATGTACAGTCACGAGCACGAATATGTATACACTTACAAACTTTTAAATAGGATTTTCTCCTATTGTACTGATTGTAATTTTATTTTATTACGAACATAGTATTTTGGAACCCACACTATTACGAAATTTGCCTTATCTCAAAGATGCAATCGTTATTTAAAGAGAAAATCGCATTTGGCTATTGAAAAATTGAATTTGGCTATGTGTTTACATATTATTACTCGTGACTGTACCTATAGTAGATCTAGATTTTGCTAGTTACGTTTATGTCTCGTAAAATAGGGTGTGACCCTATTGCCATCAACTGGGTGTTAATCTAGACTCCGTGCTGCTACTGAGAAATCCCAGTCAGAAAAACCCAATAATACTTTGCCCGACCTGGAATCGAACACAGGACCTCATACTCACTCCCAAGGTCGCGAGATTGTTCAAACGAGATACCGTGGCCCTGGCATATGGGTAACTGAAGGAACACGGGTGGGTTTTAGTCAGTAAAAGTGACACACCCCTGACATACCCTCCCGCTCCGCCCAGAGCGGGAGAAGTCATTTGATGATATCCCATCCAAAAATAAAAAAAGGACCTCATACTCAGCAGTAGTGACTTGCAATCACTAGACCATCGAAGCATATATATACTTCTGACTTTCAGACACATTAGCATATACTACTCAAGGCACTATAATCCTATAAAAAGGTTTGGTACCTATTCAATAAAGTGATATGTAAAAGTATTGTATACCTGAATATATAGACCGTCTGACACTGTCTGAGTTACGCACCGACACACAGTTAACCGACCTTGACCATCATGCTTCGTTTACAACGGGCTACTTGCTACAGTTACTAGCCTTGCTACAGTTACTTTTCTATTTTTATAATTATTTTAATTTTTTTGACAATTTTAATTTTGCTGGCATGTTTACATAATATGATATTATTTAAAATTATTTGTCAATATTTGCATGTCTAATTTAATATAGATAGTACCAGGATTACAATTTTGTAATCATCTTTTTTCTTTTTTTTGGATGGGAAATCATCAAATGACTTCTCCCGCTCTGGGCGGAGCGGGAGGGCATGTCAGACTTTTACTGACTAAAACCCACCCGTGTTCCTTCAGTTGCACATGTGCCAGGGTCACGGTATCTCTTTCGAACAATCACGCGACCCCGGCAGGGTTTGTAATCATCTTATTTTATGTACCTACCATCTAAGCAATAAACGATGATGATTATGAATATGTTTTTTTTTTTGGATGGGAAATCATCAAATGACTTCTCCCGCTCTGGGCGGAGCGGGAGGGCATGTCAGACTTTTACTGACTAAAACCCACCCGTGTTCCTTCAATTGCCCATGTGCCAGGGTCACGGTATCTCTTTCGAACAATCACGCGACCCCGGCAGGCATCGGTCCTAGCAGACCCCTTCAGTTTTGCTGACATCTCTTTGAGGCGCGCGTGGTCCTTACCGGGCGGCGAGCTAACCATTGATCGCCACCCGCAAGCTCGCGCCTACGGTGGCCGGGAGTCCGCAATCGACTTCCGACGCCCGGGGCGTCGCCTCCTGCGGCGGCTAGGAACGTGAGGGCGCTGAGACTGCCACTCCCTCACGCGCCCCACCTCCTCCTTCGCAAGCATTACTGCTTCGCAGAAGGAGGTGACGGCTTCCCATTTTCTCTCGCTCCGTACCATGGCTCGCACCAGGGCCGGACGCGAGAGGTCGCCGCCGCCGATCGCCTCCATGAGGACACGGCGGTGCTCCGCCCAGGCAGAGCAAACCTCCACCGTATGCTCCACCGTGTCCTCCAGACGATCCTCGCAATGGAAACACCCGGGCGTATCCTCCCGCTTTATCCTGAACAGGAACCCACCGAAGCACCCATGCCCGGTGAGAACCTGCGTCAGGCGGAAGGTGAGGACGCCGTGGCGCCTCTCTATCCAATTATGAATATGATTAGCCCTTAATAGTTTGGGTTTTCTATCAAATGAAGAAAAAAAATAAAATAAAAAAAAGGAGATTGCCCTTCGAGTACACTTCATGGTGATGAGAAGCCTGAATTTGTACATCATTTTGAAAAGAACTGTCAAGGTACAAAATAACATACAAATGCCACAAAAGACGTAGTGATTGACATACATAAATATTCGATATTAATATTGGTATGGTGGCCTCATGGTAAGTATTACTTTCATTACTCTGATTAATGTCATTTGTAGGCAATGAAGATGTATAGTGGCGACCTGTACCCATATTTGGATATAGATATAGGTATTGTAAATAAAAAAATCTTTTTAACAAAAAATTTTACCGCCGAAAAAAGTAAAATTTTGAGACAGCGCTTTGAGTGATCTTTGTTCATTGATTTTTCAGCGCCGACTCAAAATTTTAATGTTTATTATTTTTTGCTTTTCAGTTTTTTCGGCGGTTAAATTTTTTGTTAAACAGTTTTTACTTTATAATTTTTTGTGACTTTAATGTACTTATAATACTTGGCAAGGTATACCCTATCCAATACAAAAAGAATAATCAAAATCGGACTACTCTGTATAAAGTTATGCGTGGTTATACATTGCAATCAGTGAGTAAACAATCAATCATCCCCTATTTTCCGACCCGTAGGGTCCGATTTTGTTTTCCAAATTTATATGGGACCACCTTGGGAGTATACCCTTTCCAATAAAAAAAGAATTATCACAATCGGACTGCTATGTAAAAAGTTATGCGTGGTAATACATAAAAAAAAAACAAAAAAATATATACGCGTCGAATTGATAACCTCCTCCGTTTTTTTTCGTCGGTTGAAAATACATGAGACATTAAACGGTATAACGCTTAATAGTATTCTGTGACATAATTTCATAAAAATTATTCAAGAGAAAACAAAAATATAAACAGCAAAGGATATTAAAATTAAAACCATCTAGAATTTTCTTTCAACATAAATTTCTAAATGGCAAAAAAGAAATATAATGCTTTACGCAATTTATTTTCACATCTCATACATTAAACGAGGACTACGAATGCTATTAAAATTTTGCTTGATCTTAAACATCGTTGAACCGAAAAATAAATATTTAAATAAGGAAGGGAGGTTTAAAGGCTGTTAGAAAAAGGAAAATATTTTCCTAATTCTTTGATCTTGTGTCTCAGGTGCCAGTTGTTTATCATTTCCCTAAATTGTATATACAAGAGATTTCTCAGAAGGTTCTCGACAGGATTTTTTTTTGATTTAATCATGTTTGAGTAGGTCCGAGATTTGCTTTAGGATTTATTAAATTGTTAGGATTGTTGACATTCTGAAGGAATTAATTAGATGTCACGCTGGTGTTTCGTGGAAGTTTTGATATAGGTATAGTGTTATCTACGTACTGACAGTGTTACATTATGTTGTACCATAAGCACAATGAGTCTATAGGTAATGTTCCCACTACTCGGAACACACTCAGGCCTGAGTGTATCCTTTCTACGTGAGGGAGTGTGCTGTAATCTACCACACGGGCCTAGTGCGGGTAATAGATGTTACATGTTTTCAAATTTATTTGTTCTAAGACATGTCGGTTTCATCACGATCTTTCCCGTTACCATTTTGAGAGAATTCACCGTAATATTTCCGAATTCTGGGCTGAAAGCAACTAGTATTTTAAATCCAAATGTCTTAATAATTATTTCGTATCAGCATTATTCATAAATCGGTTAAAGGTTTTTTTTGAGTGTACATTATTGTAACTTAAAGCGAATTATAGAATAGCTAATCTTAATCTCACAATATTATTGACCATTTCAGTTTCTAGCTTCAAATCCAGCCAAGTACCAGTGAGAATTTTTGAATTCTAAGTACTTTCTGAGTTTATCTTGGACATTACTGTTATCGGTGAGGAAAATCTCGAATGGCAACCTGAACTTACAGTTCAAAGTTGAAGAGTTTGTTTGATTAAACGCGCTCATCTCTAGAACTTCCAGTTGGTTTTCTTTATGCTTCTGATAGCCGAATTCTTGAGGAATACTGTAGGATATTTAACGTTTGGCTACTACCCCTAGGGCCGAGCAAATGGGAAAAACTTTGAGCGAAAACGAAGTGATAGTATGGGTAGGCGATGTAATAGGACAGGGTACCCACCCTTTTTTTTGGATGGGAAATCATTAAATGACTTCATGTCAGACTTTTACTGACTAAAACCCACTCGTGTTCCTTCAGTTGCCCATGTGCCAGGGTCACGGTATCTCTTTCGAACAATCTCGCGACCCTGGCAGGCATCGGTCCTATCAGACCCCTTCAGTTTTGCTGACATCTCTTTGAGGCGCGTGTGGAACACTACGCGCCGTCGACCCGAGCTTGGTCCTTACCGGGCGGCGAGCTACAGGGTACCCACCCTGTCGTATCGCATCGTTTAGTGTTCTTTTGGTTTCAGGGAAAGAAATTTTACGTGCAAGCGTGGTGGTTCAATGCCCGTGCCTTTTCTGTATTAGAAGAGGCCTTTCCCTGACAGTGCAATAATAATAGACTGGTATTTTAATTCCAGTTTCACGGTCGAGTAACTCGCCCAACCTAAACGCGGCACAAATAGCCCAGTAGCTGCCATTGCATATTGATTTCTGTGGTAAAGATTGCGTGGTCATCGCGGCTCGTAACAGCACAAATAATATATTATTCAGATGTTAAGTAGGTCGAAGGTTTTTTTCAAGAATTATAAATAAGTATACTTCTATTCCCCCCTCGTGTCATTGAAGGAAGTTTAATGGAGTATGTCGGTGGTTCACTGGTTAATGTCATCGGGTTTGATGGTAGGTACAATTTGGAAAGTTTTTTCATTAGTAACCAGTTTAATTCGTTATCGGCATGCTACTTACAAAGTTTTTTATGTTCTTATAATGATGGGGTTAGCTTTAGTCTGGACAATGGACGTAAAACTTTGACTGAGAAAGTTCCGCTTCATACATATAATCACCACTTTTTCTTATGGGGGCAGGCAGAAACTACAGAATACCACCTGCTGCTTTGTTTTTTAACCGACTTCAAAAAAAGGAAGAGGTTATCAATTCAACTGTATTTTTTTTAAATGTTTGTTACCTCATAACTTTTGACTGGGTGAACCGATTGTGATGATTCTTTTTTTATCTGAAAGCTGGTGCTTCCTGAATATTACCATTATAATTTGGTTTCATTCGGACAATGGAGTCCATGTGAAAACAATATAGGGAAGTCTTAAATTTGCATTAAGTATTTTTGCGACAAATGAATGTGTGAACAAGTGCGGAGTATCTACCATAACTAAAAGGTTGAAAATAAAAACTTTTACAAAAAAAAAAAACAACCGACTTCCTTAGAAAAACACTACAAAGTCATAAATAATTTCGGAAGTCGGTGGCAAAAAACCTTAAATACAGATCCTAAGACACCGACTTTCGAAATGAAAGTTATTTTTGAGTTTGTAGTGTTTTTTTTAAGGAAGTCGGTTGTTTTTGTTTTTTGGTAAAACTTTTTATTATTTTTCTTAACTATATTGGGGTCGTCTACCAGTCTTAATGAATGCAGCTGAATGCCAGTATTTCACATGGAATGACTGCCTATCTGTTCTCCACAGTCTAGTTACTGGGTAATGCCATACCCTTTGGTTAGACTAGTTATCAGACTTTCGGGCTTTTGACGACCCGTTACGACGGTCAAAGGTCCACAAATGACAGCCGGGACCAACGACTTAAATAAATGATAATGATAAATGATAAATGATTTTATTTCTGTAAGTAGGTTTGTACAAACACTTTTACATGTCAATTATATTTTTTTAAACTAGATGAGTTCGGCGTTTCCTAACTGACTACTCTGAGAAGAAAGGCCGAAACAAACTCAGAGGTTACAGTCTCTTTTAAAGTCCAGACATAATCTTGTTCACATCATGTGAAGATCATGTAGATTGGTGACTGAAATGGTCTTTTGTAGAAAGAACCACACAGATTGAGTGGACCTGTCCAGTCAGTGCAAGCATTTGTCACTAATCATTTAGCTCAACTCGGAACATAAGGAGCCCAACGCTTTGACGAACAGTACCAAAGAAAGGACATTTGGGTAGGCCACATAAATTACTCAAACTGCCAGATCATGATTACTGAGTACGAAAGAAAACAAAGTTAAAAAAAGACCCACATGGTCTTCACATTCACAATAATTGGTACTTTACAAAGTAAATATTCATGACATTGTATATAATATAAAAAAATATCAATATCAATGTGTATAAAAAAAAGAAACGGATATAATTTTGTTGGTCAGATCATTTGATGACCATGTAGATCGGTGTCTGAAATGGTCTTTTGATGAAAGAACCACACAGATTGAGTGGACCTGTCCAGTCAGTGCAAGCATTTGTCACTAATCATTTAGCTCAACTCGGAACATAAGGAGCCCAACGCTTTGACGAACAGTATTAAAGAAAGGACATTTGGGTAGGCCACATAAATTACTCAAACTGCCAGATCATGATTACTGAGAACGAAAGAAAACAAAATTAAAAAAAGACCCACATGGTCTTCACATTCACAATAATTAAAACAATACGATACTTTACAAAGTAAATATTCATGACATTGTATATATAAAAAAATATCAATGTCAATGTGTATAAAAAAAAAGAAACGGATATAATTTTGTTGGTCAGATCATTTGATGACCATGTAGATCGGTGTCTGAAATGGTCTTTTGATGAAAGAACCACACAGATATTGCCACTAACTACTCAAACTGCCAGACCATAATGAAAAGAGAAACAATGACCCACAAAGTCCTCAAATTCTCAATAATCAAAGTAGTATTCATACAATTAATATTCATGTCATGTGAAATATTAAAAAAAAAGAGTAAAAATAGCAAAATAATAATAAAAAAACAACATTCAGTGTAGATTTATTGGAGCAGCTCAATCCCAGGTCGTTTTATCCTCAATATAGTCTTTAACAGTATAATAGGCTTTCTGACATAATTTACGCTTTATAAAAGATTTGAATTTATTTAGGCTTAGTTCTTGAATGAGGCTAGGAAGTTTATTATAAAAACGCATACATTGGCATCTAAATGAGCCACCTATTTTCTTGAGCCTGGTCTTAGGAACAACAAATTTTTGTTTGTTTCTTGTATTGACATTATGGATATCACTGTATCTTTTAAAGAGATTAATATTTTTATGTGCATACAGCAGATTTTCATAAATATACTGAGAAGGCACAGTCATTATATTACTTAACGTGCTTTCCATGGCATTGATGGGTCTTGTAAAGATGGTCACCCATCCACAAAGCAACCGCGACCAGCGTAGCTTAACCTGATCGATCGATTCGTGCTGCTTAGTCACGAGCCCCTCTGTAAATATTTTTATTTTTAATAGAGACAAAATGATAACATAAAATAAATCGCTTTTCCCGTGGGGGTGAGCAGAAACTACAAAACTGCAACGTACGTACATAAAAAAAAACATATACAAAAAACCTACCACAAGAAGTGTCTTAATTACAACCTACTGAGTAAGACAAACAGCTTCCAGACCGAGCTGTTTTAATTCTATAACTTAAGAAATTAACATTGTGAAGGAGAATGAAGTTAATATACTTTAGTATAGAGTTGAAACTCGGAGAGACGAGCTTCATAATGGATATTTTTATTACAGCTGTAAGCTCCCGCTGAAAAGGTGAGAGGTATGCAATAAAACAGGTTTTAAACTAAGGTGCTTTGGCTTTATTATTTTTAAGGTTTCAGAGATGTGTTATGCTTTTTTATTGTCCAACTGCGCGTCGCTAAATAGGGTAATGTGTTTATCAGCCTATATATATATATATATATATATATATATATATATATATATATATATATATATTTACATCCAGGAACTCATTTGGCGTCAAGCATGTTGCGCATCATTACGACGTCCACCAGTTCTGCTAACATTTTTTATCATCTGTTGATGAATATTGCTTAGTTTTTTGATTTCCTACTCCATCCTATACTTCATTTTCTTGCTCATTTATTTGCGGCAATATTCTTCTTGCAGTTAGGCCCAAACATTTTTGGACCCCGCACAATAGTGAAGCTTTATTGACCTCCTACGTATATCAATATTATTAATCTATTGCGTGGATATTTTTACGTCCAAATCAGACGGTTGGGATTTCAAAGTGCGACGTTGCCAGCATTACGATTCGTTTATTTATACTTATCTCTTTCTTTCACGGAGTCTCGCAAAACGCATTGTCTATTCTAAGTAAATATTTTTTTAGTTTCACGGTTGACCGCTGACTTATTCTCATTTTTAACCGACTTCAAAAAAAAGGAGGAGGTTATCAATTCGACTGTATTTTTTATATTTGTTACCTCATAACTTTTGACTGGGTGAACCGATTTTGATGATTATTTTTTGAATGACAAATGAACGAATAACGCGATTAGATTAGTGCACATATCCACCTTATGGGTTTTGATTTTAATAGTCAGATAAAAGTTCTCTATCCTGACTTAAGGAATGAAAGCCTAAATACAGAGACACAGTATTGAAAATTATTAATCGTGTTTCTAACCGACTTCAAAAAAAGGAGGAGGTTATCAATTCGACCGTATATTTTTATGTTTGTTACCTCATAATCATAACTTTTGACTGGGTGAACCAATTTTGATGATTCTTTTTTTATTTGAAAGCTGGTGTTTCCCGAATGGTTACATTTTAATTTGGATACTCGGACAGTGAGGTCCATGTGAAAACTATATAAGTCTTAAATTTGCATTAAGTATTTGTGCGACAAATGAACGAGTAACGCGATTAGATTAGTGCGGGGTATCTACCATAACTAAATAGTTACAAATAAAAACTTTTTAGTTATGGTAGATACTTCGCACTAATCTAATCGCGTTATTCGTTCATTTTTGTATACCTATACAAGATGTTACTACTGCTGTGGAATCAATCGTTCTTCCTCATCGTACGAAGGAACCCTAATATTAGCATGAGTTTACTACGGGTTTTTCTAAGTTTAATTTGACTAGATTCAAAGAGTACTATTAACTAGATTTTTCTGATAATATAATATTATTCACAGCCTGTAATCGCCCACTGCTGAGCGTATCTTCGTGGTACTACAAAAGCGTGGCAGTCCCAACAGCATCCTGAATGCATTGTTGCACTGGACACGAAGAGCATTATAAGCTTTTTGAGTGAAACTAGTCCAAACGCTACACGAGTAAAAAACTATTAGGTACATCTCACTGATAATGCTCTTCGCTCCCGGTATTCATTGATCCGATCTAGATTGTTCCTCAAATCCTCCGCTACAATACGCATATGACACCACCATTTAAAGTGACAGTATGGTATCTCTCTGCGCCTTTATTGGCCATCTTAACAATGCAACTGAATTTTGTTCGTGTTATATCTAAAACCATGCTCCTCAGCGTAACGCTCACAAACTTTATTAAATTTTCTGAGACCTGCCATAGACGGGCTCAGCAGCGCCATGTCATTAGCGTAGCTAATGTTATCCCATCTATGTAGCAGCCAGCATGCAAACTGCTGAGCTCGAGAATAAGCACATTTATATATAAATTAAACAGCTTAATCCACCCTGTCTAACTCCACATTCCATCACGTACTCATCCGACCGTCCATTTGCCCATTTTACACATTTAATTTGATGTGTGTACCAGTTTTTAAAAACACTCATCAATTCACTGGGCACACACAATTTAGACCATAACTTGTCACAAAACACCATGTCAAATGCCTTTGACATAGGTATCCAAGAAACAGGCAAAAACAGAAGTCTGATTTCCTGTATAATATTTTACAGTATTTTTATACATAAAATTGCAGTTTCCGTAGATAAGCCCTCTCTGAACCCATGTTGAGCATCATGGAGCTTGACATCATTCTTTAAAAAGGAGAGAGAGATTGGTCTGCAGTTCGCTTTATCTGATATATCACTAGTCTTATTTTTTACATTAGGAACTTCAATAGTTTTCATCATATCCTTTGGCAGATAAGCGTGCGACACACAACAATTATAAAACAAAGCCAGTACCCTGGGCAAATGGATACCAGCGTTCTTTAAGTGTTCCACACTGAGCCCGTCGTGTCCCGGGGATTTTCCGCGCTTCATATGTACCAATACATTCTCAACTTCTTTTGCTGTATAGGTACCTTAAAGAAGGTCGCTCAAGTTCACCGTCGTCTGAGTTATGCAAAAAAAGACAGTCTCGCGAGGTCTACAACTCACAGAGCCACTAGTGTACCTGATTATAAGTTATCTGATCGTTGCGAAACCCTTCCAGGGTCCTTATATCTTACGCCGGGGCTTAACTCCACTGCCGCGAGAAATCACGGTACAGCGGACAGAGCTCCGGTGGGATCTCATGGCGTCATGGAGAGTACGATTGTCGCAAACCAGCGCTGGGCACGCCACAATTACGGCGATAAGTCCCCTCTTTGAGGAGTGGCTAGAGAGGCGCCACGTAGCGGCGTCCTCACCTTCCACCTGACGCAGGGTCACGGTTGTTTCGGGAGGTTCCTGTTCAGGATAAGGCGGGAGGAAACGCCCGGGTGTCATCATTGTGTGGATCACCCGGAGGACAGGGTGGATGGCATATGGTAGAGGTCTGCCCGACTTGGGCGGCAGTAATGCTCGCGAAGGAGGAGGCAGAACGCGTGAGAGAGAGGCAAATTTCGCGCCCTCATGCCCCTAATCGCCGCAGGAGGAGACGCCCTGGGCATCGGGAATCGCAGGCCGATTTCCGGCCATCGTAAGCGCGGGCTTGCGGTCCGTGAGCAATGGGTAGCTCGCCATCCGATAGGGACCAGACCCGGGTTGACGGTGCGTTGTGTTCCACGTGCACCTCAAAGAGATGTCAGCGGAATTGACCGGGTTCACTAGGGCTGATGCCTGCCAGGGTTGCGAAGAAGTCCGAAAGGGAGATCGTGGCCCCCGGCAACATGGTAACGAAAGGAACACGGGTGGCTTTTAGTCAGTAAGAGTCTGACACGCCCTCCTGCTTCGCCCCGAGCGGGAAAAGTTATTTGATAATTTCCCACCCAAAAAAAAAGAAAAAAGTGTCCTTGTATGCTAGGCTTAAGTACTTGGTTGCAAATAAAATGATTTATGATTTATTTATCTGAGACGGCGATGGGTCATACATTCATAATGGGAGCTTATGCATTTATAGGAAAAGGAAGAAGTGCTATTAGATTCATATATACAGACGTCAAATATCGTACAGTATGAAAAGTATGCATCAAACCGACATCCGTATAAGTGTCGCGTAACTTTGAAGCTATATACGGACGTCAGTTGACAGTATATACTATTCATGCCGCACCATATTCAACGTCCAATTATTTTTCTAACGTTGTGCCATAGATTCATGTGTACGGACGTCAAATATCGTACAGTATGCATCAAACCGACATCCGTATAAGTGTCGCGTAGCTTTGAAGCCATATACGGACGTCAGTTGACAGTATATACTATTCATGCCGCACCATATTCGACGTCCGATTATTTTTCTAACGTAGTGCCACAGATTCATGTATACGGACGTCAAATATCGTACAGTATGAAAAGTATGCGTCAAACCGACATCCGTATAAGTGTCGCGTAGCCTTTGAAGCTATATACGGACGTCAGTTGATAGTATATATTATTCACGCCGCACCATATTCGACGTCCGGTTATTTTTCTAACGTAGTGCCATAGATTCATGTATACGGACGTCAAATATCGTACAGTATGAAAAGTATGCGTCAAACCGACATCCGTATAAGTGTCGCGTAGCTTTGAAGCTATATATGGACGTCAGTTGACAGTATATAGTATTCATGCCGCACCATATTCTACGTCCGATTATTTTTCTAACGTAGTGCCATAGATTCATGTATACGGACGTCAAATATCGTACAGTATGAAAAGTATGCGTCAAACTGACATCCGTATATGTGTCGCGCAGCTTTGAAGCCATAAACGAACTTCAGTTGACGGTACATACTATTCATGCCGCACCATATTCGACATCCGTGTATTTTTCTACAGTCGCAAGGAAAAATAATGAAATAAACACACATAAATTTAAGATTACTATTTTATTAAAGACAGATGGGTTACCCTATAGGTATGACAGGTGAAAACATTGAAATAGTTTTCTGTATTTATAAAACTTTAAAAATCAATCCCTAAAAATTACGTAAAATAATTAGTATTATTCAACGTATTAATGACAATTTACTTTTGTGACTTTCAGATCTAACATAATTAATTTTAAGAAAATATTCGATATTAGATTGTTGTATTGTTATTAGGTGTGCTAAGCATATTCCGAACGTATAACATAATCAAAATCATATAATCGACTTCAAATAGCTGTATAATTTACGGATGGCCAACACCTGATTTTCACAAGTGAGGGCACGATACTTATTTTGCAACCGAGCGTCAAATAAGCAGCGATACGTATGTGGCAACTTCGGCAAACTGTGTATAACTGATTTGTTGTTTTCATTTATAAAATATTTCGAACCGTTCAAATACAGTCGGTTTGGCAACGTCGCAATTGGACGCCAAATAATCGGCTTTATCGAAAGTGTCTTAGATGAGTATACGCACTGTCGATATACGCGCTACACGAGCGACGCACCGTTGATGCGGGATTTCGCGGAAGTTTTAGTTATACAAATGCAAGCGCTTCAGTGATTTTTTGCCTTCCGGCAATTTTTGTTGTACAAGTCGCTAGAGCCAAAAGGACCAAAGTAACACTGACTAAAAAAGTGGCGTCCGGTATGCGGACGTCTAAAGCCGGTGGACGCCAGATTAAATGCATTTCGGGCTATGTGGGACGCCATATCATTAGCAGGATAAATATATATATATATATACTTATATATATATATATATATATATATATATATATATATATATATATATATGTTCTTTTGTAGCGCTCTAGAGACCAAACACGTGGGCAGATTTTGATGATTCCTATGTCAGTCGATTTGTCTTAATTTTGTAAGTGTCCCCTAAAGATTTGATAGCAATCGAAATTAAATATGGCGACAACTAGACGCCATATTGAGAAAAAAAATGAAACTCGACTTTTTAAAAGCATTAGGAAGAACTTAGGGTTAACTGTTGCTGTTGGCCTCGTGGTCGCAAGTGCGACTGCTGAGCGTGGGGTCCTGGGTTCGATTCCCAGGTCGGGCAGTGTTATTGGGTTTTGCCTTTAGGATTTTTTAAATAACAGCCCGGAGTTTGGAAGTTGGTGGTGTGATACCCCCGTGGCTCTGAAAGCACGTTAAGCCATTGGTACTGCGCCTGATGTCTCTTTCCGATAGTATCGGATATTCGTTTCGTCAGACTTTGAGAGTGAGGGTAGAGTGAGTGCCCTGTATCTGCGCACACACTTGTGCTCTATTACACCTCCTGCGCCAATGGCTAGTCTCCGTTGAGATTGGCAGCCATGGCCAAAATATTGCGTAGAGGACTATTTTTTTTTGTGGGTGGGTAATCGTCAAATGACGTCTTCCGCTCTTGAGAAGGGGTCTACTAGGACCGATGCCTGCCGGGGTCGCGTGATTGTTCGAAAGAGATACCGTGACCCTGGCACATGGGCAACTGATGGAACACGGGTGGGTTTTAGTCAGTAAAAGTCTGACACGCCCTCCCGCTCCACCCAGAGCGGGAGAAGTCATTTGATGATTTCCCATCCTGAAAAAAAAAAAAAAAAGGGTGTGTAAGAGACATGTGCCAGGGCCACGGTGTCTCTTTCGACCAAATCTCGCAACCCTGGCGGGGACTATATTACTTAGGATATGTGTGACCTTAGCCCTATAGGTTCTTAATGACAGTAGGTAATGGTTACCTACTAGACTAATGATAATCCAGAAAACAATACATAATCGATGCTCACATCAAAAGCTAATGTCCCGCCTGCTGATGCGTTTCAAATAACATGTCATTACAGCAATATCTTTAGTAGGGTTCCGTACCTAAGGGCGCCAACGGAATCAGCATCTGCCTAGCCTTTTCTATACTATGTTGGGGTCGGCTTCCAATCAAATTGGAAATAGCTGAATATCAGTATTTTACATGGAGCGACTGCCAATCTGACTTAAGCCCAATTAATGAGTAGGATACCCCTTGGTAAGACTGGTTGTCAAACGTCTTAAAGTTTGACGCGAAGTCGTTGCGGGTTGTCGGAAGCGTGAGCCTCTGACAACTCTCAACGACTGTCGATGATCCACGACTGATAGGGGGTATCAACGGCTTAACTTACTTTCCGATGCATGGATGGAGGGGTCTTGGTATGTAAAGATGATCACCCATCCACGGAAAGAAGCAAGCGTAGCTTAACCTGATCGATGGACCCGTGCATTGTTATCACTTATCCGCAAGCCACGGGATCATGTGATGAATTTTGTAGAGTTTAGTTTCTGCATTCATAATCTGCATTCATAAATGTAATTTGTATGCACGGCGACAAATCAAGCTTTACATTTCCGGTATAAACTTACTTCTCATTGCACGAAAAGCCTATACAATGCGAGGTCAGCTAAAACTGGAAATTTTGCAAAGTCAAAGTCAAAGTCAAAGTATTTATTAGTGTGATTTTTGGTGATACAGTAGGTCTTATAGTTAGGTAAGGTGAGCTCAAAAAACTACCCGTTGGGCATACACTATTTAACAATATAAAAAATTTAAATCGTTTATACATGCAAAATAACAGAGATTACTATTAAATATAAAAAAAATTGAAATATAAATATTTAGAATACAATTAAAATGTCAAATTATTTAATTTTCATGCATAAATACATAATCAACATTTAGTTTACTGTCTAAATTTTGTCAAGAAGGAATTCATCAATGGTATAGTAGCATTTTTTAATAAAAAAAAATATTAAGTTTCCGTTTAAATTGTGTCAAGTTTAGATCTTTAATATTATTTGGTATTTTATTGAATATTTTAGGAGCCATGCAGATGATGCTTTTGTGCATAAGGGCGGTTTTTGAGGCTCTTAGACATAGTTCGTGTCGATATTTTTGTCTTGTCGATCTATAGCGCTGCTCTGAAGCTTTTTAAATAATTCATTGCTTTTTTTTGACGAACAATGCGTTCTCGAGTATGTAAAGGCAAGGTAACGTTAAGATTACGGCCGAGCTCCTGAAGGCCGGCGGAAAACCCGTTCTAAAAGCCCTTCAGAAGCTATTTGATTCCGTCATACTCGAGGGCAAAACGCCACAGGCATGGAACAGAGGTGTGGTGGTACTTTTCTTTAAGAAGGGTGACAATACCCTACTTAAGAATTATAGGCCCATCTCACTTCTGAGCCATGTCTACAAGCTGTTTTCAAGGGTCAACACGAACCGTCTCGCGCGCAGGTTTGGCGACTTCCAGCCTCCCGAACAAGCCGGATTCCGTAAAGGCTTTAGCACCGTAGACCACATACATACGCTGCGGCAGGTTATACAGAAGACCGACGAGTATAACCTACCTCTCTGCTTAGCGTTTGTGGACTATGAAAAAGCCTTCGATTCGATCGAAACCTGGGCTGTACTGCAGTCTCTCCAACGGTGCCAGATTGACTATCGGTACATCGAGGTGCTGAAGTGTTTGTATGAAAACGCCACTATGTCAGTCCGGCTCTAGGACAGAGCCTCGAAACCTATCCTCCTGCAGCGAGGGGTGAGACAGGGAGACGTCATCTCTCCGAAACTATTCACCGCTGCACTGGAGGATGTCTTCAAGGTTCTGGACTGGAAAGGGGCTGGCATCAACATCAATGGCGAGTACATCACTCACCTTCGATTTGCCGACGATATAGTAGTCATGGCTGAGACTATGGAGGACCTCAGTACAATGCTCGATGACCTCAGTGGAGCTTACGAAATAGTGGGTCTTAGGATGAACATGGACAAGACAAAGGTCATGTCCAATGCTCATGTGATACCCACTCCAATGAAGATTGGAAGCGCCACACTCGAAGTTGTGGACGAATATGTGTACCTAGGACAGACTGTCCAGTTAGGTAGGTCCAACTTCGAGAAAGAGGTCAATCGTCGAATCCGACTCGGCTGGGCAGCGTTCGGGAAGCTACGCGGTATATTCTCGTCCCAATTACCGCAGTGTCTCAAGACAAAAGTCTTTGACCAGTGTGTGTTGCCTGTGATGACATATGGTACTGAGACGTGGTCGCTCACAATGGGCCTCATAAGAAGGCTCAAAGTCACCCAAAGAGCAATGGAGAGGGCTATGCTTGGAGTTTCCCTACGTGATCGAATCAGAAATGATGAGATCCGTAGGAAAACCAAGGTTACCGACATAGCCCGAAGAATTGCCAAACTTAAGTGGCAGTGGGCAGGGCACATTGCTCGCAGAACACATGGCCGATGGGGTCGGAAGGTTCTGGAGTGGCGACCGCGTACTGGAAGACGTAGCGTTGGAAGGCCTCCCACAAGATGGACCGATGACCTGGTGAAGGCCGCAGGAATGCGTTGGATGCGAGAGGCACAGAACAGGTCGAGGTGGCGGTGCTTGGGGGAGGCCTATGTCCAGCAGTGGACGTCTTTCGGCTGAAATGATGATGATGATGAAGGTAACGTTAGTAATTTTAAAGATTTGAAATGCGGTTTACAACTTTCTGTTGGTTTAAGACTACACATCGATCTAATGCACCTCTTCTGTGCTTTAAAAACGTTATTTTTTTCGCAGGAATTTGCCCAAAAAATTACTCCGTATCGTAATATGGAATCTACATAGCCATAATAAGCGGTTACAACAGCTGCCTGATGAACTATTTTCTTAAGTTTGTATAGAGCAAAGGCAAACTTACTTAATTTTGTTATAAGACTTGATGCATGTTGTTTCCAAGACAGTTTAGAGTCAATTGTTAAGCCTAGAAATTTGATATGCTCTACTTCTTCAATTATATTATTGTCAACCATTATATTTAGGTCTGGAGTGGTCAATCTTTGTCGAAACTGCATAATTTTAGTTTTATTTAAATTTAATTTTAGATTATTATTCTCAAGCCAGCTAATTGATTGTTGCAATCCGTCTTTGATGTCACATTCATAATTTCTAGTTTTATTATTTTTTACAATTATCGTGCTGTCATCAGCAAAAAGAACCATTGGAAAAGCGACATGTTTTGGAAAGTCATTTATGTAAGCTAAAAACAACGGTGGGCCCAATACGCTACCCTGTGGTACGCCAAAAGAGATTTTACGTTTTCCTGATATATATGTAACTTCTTTTTTGAAATCCGTTTAATTTCCGTACACTGCGTTCTATTGTCTAAATAAGATTGTATAAGAGAAAGTGCATTACCCCTTATTCCATATGCATTAAGTTTCTGAAGTAGTATATTAGGATCAACTAGATCGAAGACTTTCGTCATGTCCATAAATATAGCGCTAATAGGAATCCTTTCATTAATACCTGTCATTATAACATTAAGAAAATCATAGATAGCCAAATTTATGGATTTGTTTTTTCTGAAACCCGTCTCTTCCTTCACCAAGATGTTGTGTTTCGTGAAAAAGGAATTCATACGGTGATAAATAGCCTTCTCAAATATTTTTAATATTACTGGTATTAGGGCAATGGGTCTGTAGTTATTGATATCAGTTTTGTCATGTTTTTTAAATAAGGGCTTAATTATAGTAGGTTTAAGTTTATCAGGATAGATTCCAGAGCAGATTCCAGAGCAAATGTATAGCTAGATATGTAGTCGTGTGTACGGTGTCCATAATGAAGAGTATACTATTCTAAATACACACCTGTCCGTTTATCAGTCACAGAATTTTCAAAAATAGCTATTTAGTTGTAATGCTTACAAAATACTTATAATACTCCGGGTAGACGTAAGTGGTCACTATCATGGAAAATTATAATAGAAGAGTAGAAAGTCGTTTTTTCAATACAATAAACCTCGTAATTTTCTCATGTTTTGGTTCTTGCTCTTTGAAAACGATTATACACGTAAGTGCAAACTATAGTATAGTTTATAATAATCAGAAGAGTTTCATACAGACCGCTTTATGTTAAACCATAGTTTGGATACTTTTGTAGACACCAGTCTTTGTTGGACATTGCCGTGGGATAATTTCCGACCTTGAGGCAGGCGAAGCCGCGGGCGCAGCTAGTACTAACTGTGAGTCCAGGTTTTCTCGTGATCTTTTCCTTCACCGACGTCAGTAATATCCGAGATAAGTACAATTACAGTTTATCCTTTTAGGGATAAACTGTAATTGTACTTATCTCGGATACGTCAAACTCTACGTCTTACATCAAACTCATGTTTCACGGAACCCATAGTGTGCCGGTCCGACCTTCGCCGATATTATTTTTCTAGTAAAGTGGCTTTCAAATTATACTCAGCCTGTCATAGAGGGCTTTCAATTCCAAGTAAAATTGGTTATGAAGTTATGATACTCGGAATGTGTTGTGGGTAGATGTGAGTACCGTTTCATTATGATTGGAGTAGGTTGTTATTTATTTTATCAAATCGACTTCGTTAAATTTAGTATTTATTTGGTTCAAATAATTAAGTGCTTGGAATTTTTGCTCTCGCTCTCTGTGTATATTGGAATATCCTACTTCCTACTAATATTATAAACGCGAAAGTTTGTATGTGTGGATGTATAGATGTACGGATGTTTGTTCCTCTTTCACTCAAAAACCAGTGATCCGATTTAGATGAAATTTGGCACACAAATAGTTTATAATCTGGATTAATACAAAGGGTACTTTTTATCCTGGTAGTAGGTTCCCACGGGATAATTTTCAACATCCACGCGGGTGAAACCGCTGGCAAAAGCTAGTGAACCATAATTTATTTTTTTTCTATTAAAATATTATTTCCGTTTTTATTTATATTAATACGTTATTTAAAAAAAGGCTTTAGAACTTTTTGATAGTCAACGCATACTACAGTGGTGGCAAGGACATCGGTGCACAAACATCTGTTATTTAAAAAAACTTATTTTTTTTTTATCTATTTACGTTTAGGTCGAATATGTAAGCACTGAATTTTTTTATGGAACAGTTGATAATATTTTTCGAGATTACGACATTTGGTTCCATGAAGAAAATTTTATAGTTTGATGGTCTTTACCATTAATTTTGTCAGGTCTTTGAAAATAACTTTGTATGAATAGCTAAAACCGACTTCATGACCCGAACAGCCTTTTTGTTCAAACTTAAAGTTTTTTCCGAAAAATTGACATATATGTAAGTACCTCCATTTCATACCTTAAAGCCGCTGTAAGCATTCTTACACACAGCATTATAATCATTATAATCCTGACAGTCTTTTGTCTTTGACACAAAGGGCTTCGTTTGGCGCTGAGTGCAGCGAGGTGGCGCTGCCGTCGCAATTAGACAACGTTGGCCAAAGGTGCCTCTTCTTTGACGAAAGCTTTCGTAGAGGTACCCTCTTGAAGCACATGGACACTGAATTACTGATGGTTATGACGCTTTTATTTGGTGTAATTAACGCGATATGAAAATGTTGTAGTAGCTCAGTACAGCGAAGATATTTTAAAGACCTTGCTACCAATACGTAGATGACTGTGAAGTTTACTTTTTTACTGGTTATTATTTACTAGTTGTTGTCCGTGACTTCGTCTGTAATCCAGGATAAAAGTAACCTATGTCTTTAACCAGTTCATGGTTTAACTGTGTGTCGATTCTTATGCGTTCAGCCGTTTTAGCGTGACAGCATTACAAACAAACTTACTTGCGCATTTATAATATTAGGATTTTCTGTCTAAATTAATCGTTTGAGTTAAAACGAGTTATCTATCGGTTGACCACTGATAAATCAGCGTTATGCTGTGGGTCTCATAGCACAGCATCATGCTGAGTGGAAGCCTTCTTGTCACACTATGGCGGCGACGTTCAGCTGACGAATATATATTATGAATGTATGTTTATTTACTTATTTACTTATATCTATATATTAATACGTGAAGCAAAAACTTGGGATCCCTTTTTACGGAAATTGGGCGGACGGAGGAGTATAAAATTTCGCGCACTTATAGTTTAGACAGAGAAGAAGTGACGAATGCTAATATTTTTTTTTAATTATGCGTAAAAATATATTATTTTCATTAAATAACACGTTACACACACTACTATTCATTACCGTGTATTTAATACACGCATGCATATATACTCTTTTGTTTATGGTCCAATCTGTCATTATTTTGTGTCTATAGTCTTATAGTTAGGGAGCTGGCGAGCATTTCGGTATATGATTTGCACACGTTTCACGTCGAGGTGGATTGCAGTTTAAATCATTACGACTCGTTTTGGTCCAATCAATTAAGGTCCTATTTCGCTGCGTTTTCGCGTTACAGCGGATTGAAGTTGCTTAAAAAAAATCGGGGTATCAAATCATTTGCACATGTGTGCCTCTTGAGTTCATGATCACAATCATCTTGGAAACGAAGAAAATCGAAAAGGTAGACATTCAGGACTCTGCATTATCATGGGACGGAGTTGTAAAAATGTTTAAAAAAAAAAGCTCTACTAAGTCATTTGCACGCGGTTCTCATTGCGCCCATTCGATTCACTATGACTCTGTGGATTCGAAAAAACATGTGGCAGACTCTTTGCTCACTGATTTTCAGCTGTATAACTTTTTGAAATTCACGGAATCAAGGGACAGCGGGTATTGCACGGGATTATTGTTATTATTTATAGTTTTATTCTTATAATTTTTTTTAAATATTATCTTTTAAACTCACGGTAACGATTAATCTTCTGGAGCTGAAATCTATGCAATCATATTTTTTCTCAATGCCAACCAGAAACGAAATGCGCTTGGAACGTTAATTAGAAAGTATTTTTTTAAATTGCATGCTTGATTGTAATCTGAATAGGGTTAGGATCTGGATAGGAACAGTCTTTAACTTTTTTAAATCACGTTTTATTTGTGTAAAATACGTAGATTTTGAACCAAGACGTGTGAAAGTGCCTGAGAGCGAGAGAGAGCAAAAGCGTGCAAAATAAAAGGGGAGGCTGTATATAGAGATATACGCTCTACACATTTAGTTTCACAATACGGAAAAGGTCGGAACTGAGTTATACCGTTTTCACTCATATTCCCAAATAAAAGAGAGACACCACGAAAGGAACTATGGGGATATTTTATACCTACTTGGTTTGGCGCGAGCGTCGGGTTGAAAAAAAAATCGAATGGTCTGCCTTTGGAATATCAGAGGCCTGAACATCTGCCTCATCGATTTTCTTGGTTTTTATAAGGATTTCAAATATCAGTCCAAGAGGTAGACGTGTGCGCATAATATAGCACACCTTTTTTACATTTTTGTAGCACTGTCAATAGACAACGCAGAGGCAACATGTTGGCAGAGTATTTTTCCGTGGTTCTTCGCATTGTTTTTAATCTAACAATTGAAATCTGCCAAGTGTGCACTTCATATAGAGTTTTTTTAATCATAAAAATACATGTAAATAATGAATACTATAAAAGTCAGAGCCCTGGATGTCTGCCTTTTCGATTCTTTCTGTTTCCAGAATGACTGTGATCATCATCCCCAGAGGCAGACGTGTGCGCATAATATAGCACACCTTTTTTTAAACATTGTTGAAACACTGTAAATTTACAACGCAGCGCCACCATGGTGGCAGGCGACGTCCTTGATGTTTCTAAGGGTATAATTATCACTATTAATAACGTCTGCCTTGTGTGCTGATCATATCGAAATTTTGCTCGCCAGCTCCCTAACTATTACTGAATGTCAAGTATAACCATAGGTAATAAATTAATTTTATAGATATATTATATAACCTATTTCATTTTTAAAATCTATGATCATATCGAGAATATTTGTTTTTAATATTATTTGTCTATAGTGTTACTGAATGTCATATATAACCATATTTTTTTTAATATTTATTATTATAATAGGTTTTTTTTTCATTTAATAATTTATTTCTATTCAAATGAAGTACGGTCGAATTTCGACCAATGGGCGATCACTAGTATGCTTTATTGTACACCAGAAAATACATTTCAGTTCAGTCGTTTGTTCTGCGTTCGTAAGCATAAACCTGTTTTGATTTCATGTTTTTTTATGTGATCTTATGTTTTTGTATGCACGTGTTTCTATCTATATTTATTTATTTATTTATTCAAACTTTATGCACAAGTAAAAAATACTGTACAAAGGTGGACTTAATGCCTGAGGCATTTTCTACCAGTCAACCTTAGGGTGATGCAGAGATAAAACATGGCAGGTGCTACAAATGGGATCTATCAATACTAATATTATAAAGCTGAAGAGTTTGTTTGCTTGATTGACCGCGCTAATCTCAGGAACTAGGTCCAAAATTAAAAAATATTTTTGTGTTGGGTAGCCTATTTATCGAGGAAGGCTATAGGCTATATAACATCACGCTACAACAAAGAGGAGCGGAGCAGTAATGAAAAATGTTACAAAAAAGGGGAAAATCGCACGGGTAGGCGACTCGACGCGACGGGAAGGGTCGGGGCAACAAGAAATTTAACGCGGACGAAGTCGCGGGCTGAAGCTGTGACCAATAAGTTTATTTTTCTTTGTTTCTTTTCTACATACGAGTATGAAATGTGTAGAGTCCTTGTTTATTCAATATTAAATTTTTAGGACCACCTATGTAAGATTCTCGTATTATTTTCATAATATAAGAGTAGACCTTTTAATCGCAAAGCTAGCAATCCATAGCCTCTATCTTCAGCTTGTTTATGCTTCAATACATTCGTATGTCCTCATTTCACCGTTCAATCCTAGCTTACCCAAACTATGTTAGCGTCAGCTTCCTGTCTGTAATCGGAAGCAGCTGAATACAAATATTTTACATGGAGTGACTGTCTATCTGACCTCCACAACCCAGTTACTGGAAAACAGGTTTCACCTGTCCTCAATACACTATTCATTATGAATCTGATTACAATTTATCAAACGGGATAATTTTATGCTTCCTCCAAACATTGAGTAAAATCTTTGATCGCGTATAAAGATTCTATATATGCAATAATAATAAGTTTAAATATTGAAAAAATTGGAAGCCATTTTCCTATAGACTTCACACCTTTATCGAATAACCTTTTTCAATGGGATCTTTGGTTTCAAGCTATTAGAAAATGACTCGTATCTGAAAGGAGATAAGTTGGAATTTCCAATGTACAATATGGGGCAGGTGGAAAAAATACATTTTGTAATTGGCATATTTAAGAGGATCGGGGCTCGGCCCTTAGAATGATTATGGGAAAGGTTCAATATACTTAATATAATATAAATCGAATCATAATGTCTGTTCATTTTATTTTCCATTTTATCTTAAAAGGAAAAACGGAATCCTTATAGGATCACTTTGTTGTCCGTGCATCTATCTGTCTGCCAAGACCCTTTAATTCGGGAATGCGTGGAGGCATCGAGTTGAAATTAAACTATATAATCAAGTCTATACTCTTGAAGCTGTAAAAAAACAAACTTGTAAGTTAACGAAAAAAAGATACGGCCGTTCATACTGCAAAAAACGTATAATTCGACACACTCAAGGGAATCAAAATTTATAGACTGTTTTCCGTTGACCTAGAACTATGAAATTTGTCAAGTAATACCGTTTTATACTACAAGGTTATGTAAGGAACGGTGGTCCAAATTTTTACGGAACCCTCGGTGGGCGAGCCCGACTCGCACTTGTCCGGTTTTTTTTTTGTATTATGAATACAAATCATTGCATGCGGAATTTTATCTTATACAGGCATTCAGATCGTATTTCGACCACGGCGGCCAATAACAACGGAGACTAGCCATCGGCGCGGGAGATATAGTGCACAAGACGTGTGTGCGCAGACACAGGAGTACTTATTCTTCCCTCAATCTCACAGTCCGATGGAGAATCCCACACGAGAGACATCAGGTGCGGGACCAGGATGTTTTACATAAATAATCATGACATCGAATTATTTTGAAACTAGCTTTTGCCAGCAGCTTCGCCCGCGTGGAGGTCGGAAATTATCCCGCAGGAACATATGTACTACCGGGATAAAAAGTAGTCTCTATTTCCTTTCTCAGGCTCTAAACTATCTGTGTACCAAATTTAATTTAAATCGGTTCAGTAGTTTTAGCAGGAAAGCGAGACAGACAGACAGAGTTACTTTTGCATTTATAATATTATACCGCATACCGGATTATACCGGATGATATTCTGCTCTCGACCTTCATATGGTGTGTTGTTTAACTAGAATAGAAGGCAGGAAGGCCTTTAGATTCATCACAGATGACTAAAGGAGCGCGGGACGCGGGCTGACGGGGATGCGTGTGCGGCTCGTGCGCCTGCAAAAGATCAATGAGGCCGCCTATCGGCCGGCTTCAAAGGGTAGGTCCGCGCTACGAAATCATTGATACATGCCGCGCATTGAGTAGGGTGCGTATGATTTGAGTTTCGATAGGTTTTTTCCCAAATTTCTGTTTTTGTATAAGATCACGTTACAGTCATTAGGACCCGAGCAAATATAGCACGGGCGGGCGATGCGATGCGTCGGGGTAGGTCAGGGGAATAAGAAATTTCCCATTATGCATCGTCAAGATTTCTTCAGTGAATCGTATTACTATTTCAGTATTTCTTATTGAACGAAGTCATTTATTCATTATGTACGAAACAAAAGCCGCTTAGACGGCTAAAAGACAGGCCTTTAGAAAATTTGCTATCATTGTGAGAAGAAATATTTGTGATAGCTTGTCGATTTGTATATTTATAATAACGCTATCACGGCCCGAGTTTCCTAATTATTTCACAAGAAAAGCTACTATTCTTAGTATTACATAATACATCTTTCATCCATCTTTCATCCATCTTCCATCCCACTACAAAGCAAAAGTACCGCCGAACTGACAAGAAACCAATATATATAACTATAATTCACCCATAATATAATAAATCAGGGATCCCGGTATATTACACAGAAACCCAAGATAAATTACTTACAATTTAATATCCTAGCGAGTGAAATGATCCATTTTTGCCATTAGCTATAATAATATTTTGTGGGTATCAAAGAGCCATTGTATGTTATGTAGAAAGGAAATGTAACTAAGTAGAGATGTTTAGTAAATTCTAAGGTAAATGTTTTCCTGTGGGTTAACGTTAACATCTTATTAAATGGGTTTCCAGGTGGTTTCCGGATGGTCGAACGTAAGAATTACTTTGTAAGTCAATTTTTTTTCTTACTTACTTACCTCTTGGGCGTATTCAACCAAGTCGTGACCTCTTTAATGACTTTTTTCTCAGACTTAAAAGTTTCTAAAATTCATAATCAATTATTTTATTTCTATAATTAGGTTTAAAAACACTTTAAAACGTCAATCATATTTTTATAAACTAGATGACGACTTTTCTTAACTGACTACTTTGAGAAGAAAGGCCGGAACAAACTCAGAGGTCACAGTCTCTTTTAAAGTTCACACATCATCTTGGTCACATCATGTGAAGACCATGTGGATTGGTGACTGAAATGGTCTTCTGAGGAAAGAACCATTCAGATTGAGTGAACCTGTCCAGTCAAGCATTTGTCACTAATCGAGCAGCTCAAATAAATACTAATAATAATAAATGACAAAATAGGTTTTTATTGGAAGAGGGTTATGAAGATAAATAAATAAAATAAAACTAAATATCTTAGGACAACCAACACACTGTTATCTGATCCCAAACTAGGCAGAGCCTGTACTATGGTAACCAGACAATTCTAAATACATACATATTATAGATAAATTACACCCGGACACAGAACAAATGATTGTGCTCATCACACAAACATTTGACCTGGGTGAGAATCGAACCCACGACCTCAGTCTTAGCAGTCAGGGTCACTAACCACTAGACTAACAGGCCAGTCAAAGACTGTCAAGTCAAGATAATTATGATGATGATTATTTTTTCAATTAGGGTTCGGGTTTCCACAGACAACAACAGTATTAGAATTATAACAATAAAAAATAAAAAAAATAATGAAAATTGTTCTAGAGAATGCTGATGATGTTGACTGCCTCGTTGGTCTAGTGGTAGCATGCGCTACTGCTGAACATGAGGTCCTGGGTTCGATTTCCAGGTCGGACAAAGTGTTATTGGGTTTTTCCATCTGGAATTTCTCAGTAGTAGCCCGGAGTCTGGATTGGTGCCCGGTTGATGGCAATAGGCTCGCCCCCTATTACATGGGACTTAAACATAACAGGCGAAATGTAGGTGTACTAAAGGTACACCTCTGCCTAACCCTTCGGGGAAACAAGGCGTGTTGTTATGTTATGTTATGTTCTAGAGAATCGCGCCGCACCGTCGCGTCGTCGAGGTGTCGCGCCTGTCTGTGGCCTTAACTGTTTCTATGAATTACAATCAAAAACATATTGTAGCATTGGTTTCATACTCACACCAAGCATAATATAGCACTTGTTGCGTACCGTTTATTATCTGTGCGCCTAATGGAATGCACGTGTAACGAAGTGACATCTGACTTGTCATTTTTTGACGTTTGACACTTTCTCTTGAATTTTGGTGGTAAAACAGGGAACACGTCGCCGCTTGGATTTCGCGACCTTTTGAAAGTAATCCCTTGTAAATGAATCCGGTTGTGGACAATTTGTCATGATCCTGAGTTTGTTTGTGTAATAACCCCTTTTGAAGAACTAGAACGGGTGTATCTTTGTACTTTGGTTGAAATAGATTGAAGGTCAAGTCAAAGTGACGCTATTGTGAATGAGTGTTTTGAAGACCGCATGTCTGGAAGGCAGATCTCTTGGAGCGGAGCGGATTGTTACCAGGAGAATACTCATAACGTCACGACACGATACACATACACTCACTTACATACATATCTCCAGGTTGGCACCAGAGCAGTGTCCTTCAACCAACAGGTAAGTGCTTTTGTTGTATTTGTAATTGTTCACTTGTATTGTCTGCTCCGCGTACGGCGGACAGTACGCTAGCCACTCTTGTCTCCAGAGCCCCATCATCAAAGACTTCCACTGCGCAATTGAATTGAGGTCTGGTCTGGCAGCGTACAGCACTACTAAATCAGGTATTAAACAAAGATACTGATATAATGTAAAAATATAAGTAAAGTAGTGCTTTTTTTAAAACTAAGCATAAATAAATAATAATTATTATAAATTTAATTTTAATATAATTTACTGAATGTGTTATTTCATTGAAATAGGAACCTCAAATTTAGTAATAGACTTCACGTGTGATTAACTTATAAATTAACACAAAAAGAATACATACACATACAAAATTAGTTAAAATAATATAATATAATAATATTAATTAAAAAAAAACTAATAAACTTGCTTTATAGAAAATTATTTTTTTATTTATTTTCTATTTTTAGGGGGTTCGAATTTTGTGACGTATGTCAGCGTAGTTTTCAAAGACAGTTACTTTGCTGTCCTGGTAACCTTGGCACGGATAATAGCACAAAATGAAATTACACACAAAGCTCACAGGACACTACAAAGTTCAAATGAAATCTGGCGTTTGAAGTGGGTCAAAATCAAGTCCAAAGGAGTCGATAACAAACATGGTTACATACTTACAAACAAACATACAGATGAAGCAATTAAAAGATTGTTAAAAAAAAAACAATTCCCCTAACTAATGAGCTACCAATACTTTGAACTTCCATTCGCAGCTCGAAGATTCGAATGACGGAGTTCAATCCAGGTTGAGGACCATAAATATTCGACGTAGATAAAACTTAGAATCCTTTCCTAAATGAAAAGGGAGTAAGGATAACACCCCGGGAATTAACAAAGCTATTAATCACTTCGATATACCTTCGTCCATTTCTGCCGTTGAGCCGGGCGGTGGCGGTGGCGGGAGAGGGCGAAATGTCAAATGATACCAATTCCGATTGGAGGCGCAATTAGCAGTGAGGGCGAATGAGGGCGAGAAATGTTACATGTTATATCAGTAACTATATGAGGAATGTTGTATCTTTTTTAATGGAACTTTTTTGAGTCGTCATTGAGTGGCCATATACGAAATTTTGTCGCTGATTTACGTGATTATACAAGATTATTTTTAGTATATGCGAAACCTGAATATAGTTTGTTCAGAATCAGTAACTGAATCGATTCCAATAATTTTTACACCATGTTATATTTTTTACCAAAAATATTTAATTACGCTTCCAAGTCACGGGCCTTAGTGTTTTGTTTCGATTTTAAAATTATCATGTCTTTCTCGTATTCAAACGTCCATTACACGGAGATGGTACGTACACTAGCTGTTTGTGGTGATCTGCATATGTTTTTGCGTGGACAACCAGGTAACTTATCAAGCTTATAACATTGTGATTATTAATGATACAGTTTTGAATTTTTTTTTTTCATAGATTTTTTACATAAAAATACTAGACCGGGATCGGGATCGGGTTTCGCATAAACAAAAATTAATGTTGTATAAATGTGATTTAATACACCAAATAAAAGATCTATCTAGTATTTCATTTATCTATGATTCTTTTATATTTTGTGAATGTGAGAACGTTTAAGGGCTTGTAAACTGCCGGGGTCGCGTGATTGTTCGAAAGAGATACCGTGACCCTGGCACATGGGCAACTGATGGAACACGGGTGGGTTTTAGTCAGTAAAAGTCTGACACGCCCTCCCGCTCCGCCCAGAGCGGGAGAAGTCATTTGATGATTTCCCATGCTGAAAAAAAAAAAAAAAAAGGGCTTGTAAACTGTTAACCATTTTCTGTTTTATTAAGCACCTGGTACTTATTGACAGGCCTACACTGTTCTTCCATACCTATTAACACTGTAATTTGAACACACTGTAAACGCCACTTACTATTACTTACGGCACAATATTGGCTGATTATACTGTCAAAAATGACCGTTGTCCGCTGTCTTAGTTTCCTAAGCTTTAGTAGGAGAGTATTCAAGGCAAAATTGCTTTTGCCAGTTTGAAGGTAGCTGAAAGTAAAACACAGAGTAGACTCTTTGGCTTTCGTCATTAAGATTTCATATCCATAATGCAACCAAACTTCTGAATTAAAAGTTAAAACCCTAATGTAAATTTTTGTCATTAGCTCCAAACATGACTCAGGAAGGCAGACGCGCCAGTAATTCAATTAGGCTAATTGAATTAAAACTGGAGTTTATGGACATTTTTAGCGTTGATTCCATAAAAGTTTAATTTGCGGTCGTTTTCCGCAATTAGCGTGATATTTCTGGTGGGATGAGTGGACGAAGCGAATGTTATACTGATATCAAATGGCTTTAGCCTATGGTAGCTAATTTCGTACCGATCTATTCTGTATTCTGTTAAAATGTCATAGAGGTGATTTTGTTGTGCATCAATAAACTCAATTTAGGCATTTGCCAGTGTTTTTTTTAATTAGTCTAGAAAGTAACGGAAATAAGTAAGAACTGTCAAATTTTGTTGAACTAAGATTTTCTTCGACGCAACAACAACGAACAAAATTCATCATGCTTAATATTACGCCACATTCAAAACAATCAAGTCATAATTTAGTTTGACAGTTTGAATCGTCACTTGTTATCTTTCTCGCAGTTTGTCAGTAAGATATAGCCATACTTATTTTAGTTTAGGTAACTTAAGTGAGCTTAAACTTAGCTTCAAGGTCATTTCATCTTATGCTAGCAATTGACACTATTGACTCACATATAGGTCACTTCACCTAATTGCAACTATTAATTTATTTAATTTACCGCGTCTTAAAACGGTGCGGAAAAGCCAGAGAAAATCGTTATGTCCTAGAACCAAAAGATAAAAGATATTGGGACATTCATCAACCCGCGCTAGGACCAGATGGTGGATAGCGGCCCATTTTCTCCCAGAGAGAGGAATATTATTCCCAGCAGTGGGAACTTTATGTGCCGACTATGTTTAATTTATGTGACTACTGAGATGACGACACAAAAATTATGTGGTGTTTGAGAAGAATACACTTTGGGAACGCGAGTCATCTTTTCCAAAACCTGAATTTAGCTTCTGCAAGCGACTTTGTCAGCGTGAAAGTTTTTGATCTGTAAAATATCGCGCTGCGTCGTATCGCCCGCCCGGGATAATACTGAATAGAGTAGCATAATTCTTTATTTATAGTTTATTATTCTTTCTGGCAATTTATTCACTTTGCTCGGCTCTCTGGGCTGTAGCTATAGCTGTAGATGTTAAAAAGTCCATAACCTTTTTCAAAAATTGGAGTATCAAATTGCAAAAACAATTAGTAATCAGACAGGTCATTCCAGAGACTAGCACCTTCAAACAAAAAAACTATCTGTCTGTTTATGTGGAAGTCGGAAAATTTCCCATGTGGACGAAATAAAACATATCCTTTGTGTTAATCATGGCTTAAAAACTACCAGTGTGCCAAATTTCAACCAAATCCGTTAAGTCGTTTTTGCGTGATTCCGAAACAAACATCCAAACATAAAAACTTTCTCATCCAATCCAAATCCAAATCCAAACTTCCAAACTAATATTATAAATGCGAAAGTAACTCTGTCTGTCTGTCTGTCTCGCTTTCCTGCTAAAACTACTGAACCGATTTAAATGAAATTTGGTACACAGATAGTTTAGAGCCTGAGAAAGGACATAGGCTACTTTTTATCCCGGTAGTATGTTCCCGCGGGATAATTTCCGACCTCCACGCGGGCGAAGCCGCTGGCAAAAGCTAGTTTATAATATTAGTAGGATTAGTAAGATAATAGGATAGATAAAACTTAATTCGATTTTGTTTTCTGACCTCATCCCTTAGCTTAAAAGGATTACTAAGCGTTTCACCGTACTTGAACCAATCTCAGTTCAACCTACTTTAAAAGTTTGACAATATTAAAAGGAACATAAAGAAATACATTTTAACTTTCTATTGGTACTCGATATTAGTTGAGAGTTTCTTACAAATTTAGTGATTAATGTGCGGGTCTGTTGAGCTCTTTTTTATTGGTTCAGCAGCGAGAATGACTTTTAAAAATTCTATATTGTAGGTGTAGGTAAATAATTATGAACGGTTTTACAGGCAAGATACTAAAGTTTTGAATTGTATGTTAGTATATAGTTAGTTGAATTATTTTATTTCAATTGTATGTCTAAGATATCGACACAACTAACTTTTAGTTTTATTTGTATGCTCTCGGGTCAAATGTAGCGAACTGTGCATCTTCTTATAACATCCTAGTGTAATTTTTAACCTACATTTACGAATAAATGTGATTTGATTTAAAATAAATTACTAACTCTACAAATAAATACAAAAACAAAAGGACACTTAGGCGTTGAAGTATTGCTGCCAGGGTTACGGAATTGTTCGAAAGAGTTACCATAGCCCTGATATAGGAAACAAAAAATTTTTTTTCATCATACCCATCCGTGTGGGGTATCTATGAATAGGTCTTCAAAAATGGCAATGAGGTTTCTAATATCAGTTTTTTCTAAACTGAATAGTTTGCGCGAGAGACACTTCCAAAGTGGTAAAATGTGTGTCCCCCCCCCCCCGTAACTTCTAAAATAAGAGAATGATAAAACTAAAAAAAATATATGACGTACATTGCCATGTAAACTACCACCGAAAATTGGTTTGAACAAGATCGAGTGAGTACTTTTTTTTAAAACGTCATAAATCGTAAACCGCAATTTACCTTACATTCAATCAACTGAAATACAACATTAGTTTTTGTTTATGCGAAACCCGAAACACGGGTCTAGTATTTTTATGTAAAGAATCTATGAAAAAAATTTCAAAACTGTATCATTAATAATCACAAAGTTATAAGCTTGTTACGGTACCTGATTGTCCTCGCAAAAACATATGCAGCCTTCCGGAGGGCACGCACGCCAGCCGCGCGCGCGGCTCTCACTCTCACTCATTGATAATAATTTGCCACAGTGATTGTTTATGTATTAGTTGGTGATAAACATTTTCCATCACGCTTGCAGGCTTTGGACTGTCGTAATGGTCAAGTGTAGGTAGATATTATTATGTAATTTATTCGTAAATGCAGTAGTAAGTGGTAAAATGTAATCAATGCCATTTGTTGCACCTTATGTCAACAACTTAAAGTTCAAAATGGATGAAAATTGTTAAACATCGCATTACTGAACCACAGCAGGCTGTAAACAAATAATAAATTTGTACCCTTGACTATCTTTGCGTGTTTAAAAATGTTAATCATCACTATCTACAATAATTGGCGTAATCACTATTCACTCAAACAAACTGAAGCAACTGTTAAAAAAGGGCCCGTCTTTCTCATAAGCACTGACGCACTGCCACACCACCACAAACAGCGAGTGTACGGACGTTTGAGTACGAGAGAGACATGATAATTTTAAAATCTAAACAAAACACTTTAGCCAGGGCTCACGGCGGTCGCGCGCTCGCGATACATTCGGCAATTCGATCGATCGATGGCATTCGGGCGACTGAGGGGAGCGCCGTCGCCGCCCCGCAGCAGTGCGTACACGCCGCCTAGCCCGCGTGTCGTGAACTCGTGACCCGTGTGAAAACAGATGATTGCGGATACTAACTTTTAAGCGTAATTAAATATTTTTGGGACAAAATATAACATGGTGTAAAAATTATTGGAATCGATTCAGTTACTGATTCTGAACAAACTATATTCAGGTTTCGCATATACTAAAAATAATGTTGTATAAAAATTAAAAAAAATGTATTTTTAAACCGAGAATACCTACAGGTTTGTACGGAACCCTCGGTGCGCGAGTCCGACTCGCACTTGGCCGGTTTTTCTAACTAAGTTGGCTTCGGCCTCCAGTCTAATGGGATGCAGATATACCTGTATTTAACATGGATTGATTGCCCATCTGACCTCTGCAACCATTACTGGGTAATATGATACCGCTTGGTGACACTGTTCGTCAGACTTTCGGGCTTTTGATGACCCGTAATGACTGTAAAATATCCATGAATGATACCAACGGCTTTGTGTAATATCAGAGGCGCGAAAAAGTTTTGGTATGTAAAGATGGTCACCCATCCAAAGGACATACCGCGGCAAGCGTAGCTTAACCTGATCGATAGATTTGTACGGCTGTTTCAACTTAACCACAAGCTTCTGAAAGTTCGATACGCTAGTAGAGTTGATACATAAAATATGTTAAGGATTCAAATTAACCAATTGTTTAACAAACTGTCGAATGTTCTTGAAAACTTGATGATTAATGTGTTTTATTCCAAGTTATTGACGGCATCACAAGCAGTTGCGCTAATATGTTTATGTTGCTTCAAATTGATGACTTCCACCAACTGTTTCATATTTTATACAATTTTGTTGGATATTCTGAAGTGGCAAGACTAAAGAGAGTTCTTATTAATTTAAGGAAATCGAAACTTTCCTATAGGTATTCAGATGTATTTTTATTTCATTAAAAATTAAATGGTGTAATTTATTTCTAGGATGTTTATGTAAGGATCGTAGGACCCCTCTACGGGGCACCGGTGTGGGCGCCCTCACTGAGGCTGCGCCCAGCGCGCCGGTTGTTTGCGGCCCAGAGGGTCATGGCCATCCGGTTAATCCGGGGATACCGCACGGTCTCGTGCGAGGCGGCAAGCCTCCTTGCCGGAGTGCCGCCATGGGATCTGGAGGCAAAGGTCCTCGCGCACATGTGGGAGTGGCGCGAGGAGGCGAAACGCCGGGGCGAAACTCCGCTGCCGCGACAAATCGCGGCGGACAGAGCTCCGGTGTGATCTCATGGCGACATGGCGGGTACGATTGTCGCAACCCAGTGCTGGGCACGCCACAATTGCAGCGGTAAGTCCCCTCTTTGAGGAGTGGATAGAGAGGCGTCACGGCGTCCTCACCTTCCGCCTGACGCAGGTTCTCACTGGGCATGGGTGCTTCGGTGGGTTCCTGTTCAGGATAAAGCGGGAGGATACGTCCGGGTGTTTCCATTGCGAGGATCGTCTGGAGGACACGGTGGAGCATACGGTGGAGGTGTGCCCTGCCTGGGCGGGGCACCGCCGTGTCCTCGTGGAGGCGATCGGCGGCGGCGACCTCTCGCGTCCGGCCCTGGTGCGAGCCATGGTACGGAGCGAGAGGGAATGGGAAGCCGTCACCTCCTTCTGCGAAGCAGTAATGCTCGCGAAGGAGGAGGTGGGGCGCGTGAAGGAGTGGCAGTCTCTGCACCCTCACGTCCCTAGCCGCCGCAGGAGGAGACGCCCGGGCGTCGGGAGTCAATAGCGGACTCCCGGCCACCGTAGGCGCGAGCTTGCGGGTGGCGAGCAATGGGTAGCTCGCCTCCCGGTAAGGACCAAGCTCGGGTCGACGGCGCGCAGTGTTCCACGCGCGCCTCAAAGAGATGTCAGCAGCAGTGTAGGGGTCTACTAGTACCGATGCCTGCCGGGGTCGCGTGATTGATCGAAAGAGATACCGTGACCCTGGCACTTGGGCAACTGATGGAACACGGGTGGGTTTTAGTCAGTAAAAGTCTGACACGCCCTCCCGCTCCGCCCAGAGCGGGAGAAGTCATTTGATGATTTCCCATCCTGAAAAAAAAAAAAAGAAAAAAAAAAAAAAAAGGATCGTAGGACGTAACTTATAATTTTTTAGGAACTGGATTTGAAGTAGGTGTTACAAGAGTAAACCGATCGCACTGGGCCCGCGTGGTGGATTATGGCCCGCTCCCTCTCACTTACAGAAGGCCTGTGTCCCAACAGTGGGAACGTTATAGGCTGCTGATGATGAATGTCACCAGTCGGGGTTTGAATCTATGACCTAAAAATCCTAAGTCGCGATCGTTTTCGTTACACACTTTACAAATTAAATAATACTTATAAATAATTAGCAAATGATAACAAACTAACCTAACCTGTACCAAAAGTCAAGACCAAAAACCGACATTAAATGGAAATTAGTTGATCAAGGACAAAGGAGACTCCGTTGGCCTCTGTTTATCATCATAAACACATAAACTATAACTTTCCTCGCGAAAACTTACAAAAACAAAGGCTGAGAGAGCTCAGTAAGTAAAAACCTATTATGTTATGGAATCATTAATCTAAGTTACTGTAGATTGATTACATAAACACTGGACTAATATAGGATTCGCTTATTCTATAGAATCAAGTTTATCTAATTTAATAAACAGCTGTGCTGCTGGGGAGTTTGTTGCGCCACTTCTTCTTCCCAGCTAAAGCACTAGGAAGTGGTGAAGGATGGGCGTTTTTGGGGACTGTCTTATGTATTTTGATGTTCTATAAAAAGTGCTGATTCTAGCCTAATTAGTATTAATGACTTTTGATTTTGTTTTTTGTTTAGTGTTGTTAATTGTAATTATTTTTGATGCTACATTTTCTTTTGGCGGTCTGTCAGTGATTTCTTACTATAAAAGTTTCAGTTACAGGTTGGCGTCATCGATGTGCTAATGTTAATAATATATCGATGGCAATGAGTTTAACGTCGATGGCAAGCAGTGAAAGCCTATACCTATATTTAAATTTCAAAATAATTTTACTTTAATATACATATTTATGTTACATTATATGATTTGGAGTTTCTTTAAAAGCAAAGCTTGTGGTAAGGGTCTCCGCACTTACGTAATTTTATATTTTTGTATTTTATCGTCATCATAATTTATTGAAAAAGGTGTATTTACCTAGATGAAAAAACAAATTCAATTATGAAAAAAAAAAATTATTGATTTCAATCGAATCGATATTACAATTGAATCGTTACAGTTACCTACAAGTATTTTGGAATTCCTACTCAAATAGTGTTGTTTCAAAATGGTTCCGTTTTACTTCGTTATTCAAATGTGTAAATTCAGATGTGATTTAAACCTTTGAAGGTTTTTCGTGCGTATGATCGTGGTTTATTGGTAAATAAACTGAACTGAACTCTGTGTGTGAGTGTGTGTTCATTTAGAAATTGAACATCCATACGTCACTGAATCTATAGTAATAACATCACGCTACAATAAAAAAGAACGGAGCAGCAACGAGAAATGAACGAAAACTGGCAGGCAATTCGATGCGACGGGAAGCGTCAGGGGAGCAAAAATTTGACGCGGACGAAGTCGCGGGCTAGTACAGAATAATATCAGAGGTATTTTGTACTGCCGGGGTCGCGTGATTGTTCGAAAGAGATACCGTGACCCTGGCACATGGGCAACTGATGGAACACGGGTGGGTTTTAGTCAGTAAAAGTCTGACACGCCCTCCCGCTCCGCCCAGAGCGGGAGAAGTCATTTGATGATTTCCCATCATGATCTTGAAAAAAAAAAAAAAAAAGGTATTCTGTACCTCAGTAGTTATCCTTTTGGACCTAGAAAAAAAGTTCAAGTTTTTCATGTCATTATGTGGGGGTGGCCCTACATTATGTGGGGGTGGCCCCACATAATAATACTGAATTACTCATTTTGTAGCTATATCATCTTTCACACAGTCCGTTCACCGTTTCTATGAACTTCAGTTATAAAATTTAATTGATGTTAGAACTTGTAGTTTTTTGTTGTGCCATACGTAACGCCACAATTAAAGAAACTACATTGTGTCATCTGACGTTACACAAATCCTACATCCCGTAAGCAAAGTTTTCCGTGCAATTAACAAGTGCTAGCGATTATATAGAAAGAAAGAGAAAGGAAGAAATATTATTATGCAGTACAGATATTGCATGCCTGTTTTCAGTGTTGCGCCGGACGTAAAGATTAGCACCATTCCAATTCTTCCCGTGGTCGTCGAAAAGGCGACTAAGGGACTTACTAGAGAATGGGCAGCAGCGTTCTCTATGCATTTTACCATCATACTGCGATTCGTCAACCCGGTTTCGAAGCGTGGCGACTATATCCAGCAGTGGACGTTATTCGCTTGAAATTCTGATGATGATGATCCCATCTCATTTCTTCCTGTGGGTATCGTAAGAGGCAACTTAGCGACGACTAATCAACTTACTAGAGAATGGGCAGCAGCGTTCTCTATTCATTTTACCACCATACTGCGATCGCTAGCCCGCCAAGCGAGGCGATTATGGCCACCGCAAACCCCAAATTGGAGGAGCCCTACGTCCAGAAGTGGACATATTACGGCTGAAATGATAATGATTGTATGCCTTTTAGTACACGCCTTGCCTTGTAGTGCCATGTAAGAAACTAGCTTCGTGTTTACAAACTCTTTTAGCTTTAGATTTTCCAAACATTTTTAGTTCATTAAATCTAACGAAAGTGTTTTTAGTATTTATTGTACTGATTGTTTGTTGCACCGATCGACGTTATTACGTCAGCGCCGGCTGTCACTGAAAACCAGCGCTGGGGCTCTGTCTCGCATAGGGTCACAGCATTATGCTGAGTGATGGCCGTTTTGCGTGGATATGGCGCATATTTTCCCACACCTTATTTTTTATTTCGGTATGTTTCTGGTCTTACTGTGCGTCATGTTTGCCGCAAATAAACGTATTTTCTTTCTTTCTTTCTTTCTTAAACTTTTAAAACATTATTCTTTTAAGCGTTCGCGATCATAGGAAGGCACGTGATGGCAGCCCACTGTTCATAACGCATGGGTTTGAGTGAGCGATCCGCGATGTCCGGTGATTGGGATTTGTTCACAATTCAATATTATTGTTCGTTGTTCGCCAGTAATTTCGTCAACATTAATCCGTGGTGGCGTCACACACTGCCGTTTGAATACGATTTATTTAAAATATTGTTTTTATTTAAAATATAATATCACGGCTGTTTTCCTGAAAGACAGGGACTATACCTTTATTGTACACCAACATTATAAAATTTACTTTTAATTCTCATGCAGACACTTTTATACGTCAATATTTTCTGTAGCCTTCTGAAGAAAGACCCATTGTAGCTTTGAGCTGACCTATCTCAACAAACGGCATGCATGCATGTAGCAGTCATCGTATGGCTCAATACATTTTAGCGAACTCACCGACGCATCACAAGAGTTTACCAGATCTGCTCACGTTTGCGTAGGCCATTTACAAAATACTCAAAACCACTAGACAGTTAGAAGAACATCATATAATCTAAGTAAAAATATATAACAATAAAGAATACCAACTCCCTACTCTATCTCTCCCAATAAATCTATTCCTATCCATTTTACTTCAGCCAACTACAAACCTAGGTGAGTGATTTTTAACCGACTTCAAAAAAAGGAGGAGGTTATCAATTCGTCTGTATTTTTTTTTTTTTTTTTTTTTTTTATGTTTGTTACCTCATAACTTGTGACTGGGTGAACCGATTTTGATGTTTTTTTTTTTATTTGAAAGCTGGTGCTTCCCGAATGGTCCCATTTTAATTTGGTTCCATTCGGACAATGGGGTCCATGTGAAAACCATATAAGTCTTAAATTTCCATTAAGTATTTGCGCGACAAATGAACGAATACCGTATGTTTGTTACCTCATAACTTTTGACTGGGTGAACCGATTTTGATGATTCTTTTTTTATTTGAAAGCTGGTGCTTTCCGAATGGTTTCATTTTAATTTGGTTCCATTCGGACAATGGGGTCCATGTGAAAACCACATAAGTCTTAAATTTTCATTACGTATTTGCGCGACAAATGAACGAATAACGCGATTAGATTAGTGCGGAGTATCTACCACAACTAAAAAGTCAAAAAATAAAAACTTTTTACAAAAAAAACAACCGACTTCCTTAAAAAAACACTACAAAGTCAAAAATAACTTTAATTTCGGAAGTCGGTGGCAAAAACCTTAAATACAGAGCCTAAGACACCGACTTTCGAAATTAAAGTTATTTTTGACTTTGTAGTGTTTTTTTAAGGAATTCGGTTGTTTTTTTTTGTTGCAGATTTATTTGTAATAAGAACTGCGCTGTAGCTCACCCGCAGTGAGCGGTGAGGCGGTGAACAAAATCGGATTAATAGAGAATTTTATGAACGTGTATAAAAATGTAACGTTAAATAATCTTCGTTTGTTATTAAAATCTGTGAAAAAGTTGTTTCTAAACATGGGATAATTAATCAGAAATCCTTTTCGTTTTTTCTAATAGTTAATCCGGTTATATTTTAAGCACTTTTTCATCTTATTTTACATTAAAATGATTTCATTTATCAATCATTCTATCCTTATTTTTTATTAATTATTTTCTAATATTTTGTTTGGTTTTCTTAAAATGTGTTTTTTGTTTTTTTGAACTATTAAATAGGAATTATTTAACGCCAGCAAAAAGAAGTCCAACCATTATATTAGAGCGTTCAATATTATTTTTAGGAGCGCAAAATACGATATTTAGAGGTTTGATGAAAAATATTTCATGACAAAAGAGTTTGCCGACCGCAGCGGCCGTATGTCACGTCAACTCCGGAAAAACGGTAATTTATCTTCGTCAGCCCGTTTTAAACTATGTTTGATGTACTTTGAATGGTAAATGACGCATTGGGGCCTGTTATTGATGTACTGGTTACAGTGACGTACTTTGTTGAAGGAAGGGGCGGCTTTTAGGGTTCCGTTTTGACGCAAAAGTTTTCATGATGCCATTTTGGTTAGAATTTTAATACAGATAATAGAAGATAAACTCCTTTTTCGCTAGGCTATACTTATTTTTACACATCTATACTTATATACTTATACTTATATACTTATTATTATAAAGCTGAAGAGTTTGTTTGTTTGTTTGATTGAACGCGCTAATCTCAGGAACTACTAGTTCGAATTGAAAATTTCTTTTTGTGTTGGGTAGCTTATTTATCGAGAAACAACACGCACGCGAAAAACAACATCGCGCTACAACTAAGAGGATCGGAGCAGTAATGAAAAATGTTGCAAAAACGGGGAAAATCGCACGGGTAGGCGATTTGACGCGACGGGAAGGGTCGGGGGAACACGAAATTTAACGCGGACGAAGTTGCGGGCAGAAGCTAGTACATTAGAAAATGCAATGTCTCTGTTGGGGCGTAACTCCCAACAGTGAATATGTTATGTTGATGTTGATGCTTTGTTGAATGTTGAATGAGTAGACAACCGATTGGTATAAAGGTTTAATTGCTACTAATTTATAATTAGTTTACATCATTATTTATTGTATTAGAAATGCACACTTATACAATATTGATGATAATGCATTAGTGAGTATAACGTACCAATTACACCTAAGGTCAATGTACAGCGTAGCTCGTACATATTGCCCCCTCACAAAATGTAACAATTGAAAATGTTGTGTTATAATATAAAATTGAAAGGAAAGGAATATAATTCAAAATAACATAATGTAAAAAATAAGATCAAAAAGAAATGAACAGTAAAGTTCTCACTGTTGATAGTGCAGTCACTTCCGAGTGTCATTACCCCTGCGTTGCTAAGTGTTTCTGTTGAAATTTGATTCCCACATATGACGCGTATTTTGAAAACGTGACAATAAAAGTATAAGTAACTGTTTATGTTGCTAAGTGCCGACCATATGTTTCGACAGGTCTCCCTTTTGGTTTTACAGTCAGGCGAACCTTTGTTCCTCTTGCAGAGACTCTCGTCAGACTTCATGTGGTATACTGGTGTCCTCATGTGGCACAACAGAGTCGTACTGTCGAAGTGCATGCATTCGTGTAGGTCAGTTACACTCATTGGGACATAAGAATCCTTATGTATGTTGATTGCTAGTATTTCTGCAATGGGCAGTAGGGTGACCATCTCTTCACCGAGTCTTTTTGGGACAGGTATGATGTTGTAAACTTCATAGTGTTCTCGGCTAATTAACGGCATCCGTATCTCAATGATGAGATACCTTTCTGACATTTTCGCCTTCACTTGTAGAAGATGATACAAGTGGAACAGATCTTCTTGGATGTTGGTGATAGGAAGTGCTACATCGTTTGACAGCTGACTTGATATCACGTTCAGTTCGTCCTTTAGTTGTTCTGGCGCAATGAGGTGTAAGTTCATCTTGCCGTTGTAAATGTTTGTTACGGTGTCCAACAGAATCTCTTGAACGTTTCTTAAATGTTCTATAAAGCTGTTTGCAGAGATAGCGGACATCACAAACTCGATTGATAATTCTTGAGACTCAATCTCATGCTGAAGGTTGCTTGTTATCTTGTCTAGGTTTAGCAGATGTTGATTGAATAACTTGTATTGTTTTTCAATTGTTTCTTCCGATCTCCTAAGTATATTATATTCGGCTTCTATTATAGATGTCTGATTTTTAGATAATAGAGCTAGGTGTTTTTCATTTTGTTTGATGAGTTCTATGTCCCGTTGATATTGTTCGGCGAATTGGTCATCCAATACTCCGAACAGGGAACGTGCGATCGACCCGACACCGTTGATAAGGCCGCGTTTGCTTCTCATATTCACCCGACCTTGCGGATTCAGCAACATATGATTGTAGTGTTCGAGTTCCGCGAACGCGTGACGCAGTTGTAATGCAATTATTTCGCATTGAGTTTTTTGTTTTATAGTTGAACATATGTTTTCGAGATGATCGTTGAATTTGTTGAACACTGCTGTTCCATGCCAGTAGGGTTTGACGTCGTAGTAAACAACTATCTTCCACTCGTCGCGAATCAATTTCATGTTGCTTGTTTTATCGAAGTATAAGCCTTGTTGCAATTCGGTAAAGTTTGTTGTATTCGTTGCCGCAGTTGCTGGACTCAGTAGGTATAGCAGGGTCATCACTAATCCGATAAAGTTGATTTTGCTTGTAACTGCAGTTTGCTGACGTTTTGCTGTATTCTCATTTGTTTGATCTTTGTTTTCTTTGTCGGTCTTGGATTGTTTAAAGTTTTCCTCGCTGTCTATTGGTAAAATAGACAACTTTGTTATAGGTCTCTTCATGGTGCCGTTTCTTGTTTTTAGGGTGACGACACGAACATAACCGTCGTCTCCTGCATGTAGGTCTGTTACTCTGCCCATTAACCATTTTCCAGCAGGCCGCTGGTCGTCATGGACAACAACCAAGTCACCAACCTTCAAGTTGTGCTGATGCTTCTGCCACTTTGTGTTGTTTTTTCACAATGAGCGCCGGACCACATTTTTGTATTCAAAGCCTTTTTCAGTTCATGAAACTGGTTTTCATACCTTGTGTAGCGTTCTTCGTACATTACTATCTTCTCTCCGTTGGTTTCACACTCTATCTCCCAGTGGAGGTTGTCAATTGCTGACCAGCGCGTCTGTAGTGTTTGCAGAGCATCTTGAAATTCCCATTTTTCGGATAGAAACTCCACGTGTATGTTTGCAACTGCTCTCATGAAGGCTTTGAAATTTGCTGTTTGTTTGCGCATCATGTCGTCCAGCTTGCTGTTGGACCCCGTATCCTTTTTCACACAGTTTTGTTGTTCTTGCTGAGGAGGAGGTGATGGTTCTCTATCTTGAATGACATGCCTAGCTTGTTCGTCCACCTCACCCTTCAAGGTTTCTTGTTCCTGTTTTGTTTGGTGGGAGGTACCTTCTCCTGTTTGTTGATTTGCGCCTCCCAATGTTTTTGTTTGTACTGCTTGCTCCCTTGGTGAACGAGCGAGAGTCGTGAATTGTTGGTGTTGTTGAAGAATAAGCTCCTTTACTTCATTGTAGCACTGCTGCGTTACACGATAGCAGTCATTCGCAAAGTAGGGATGACTTTCACTTTTTTCCGTAGACAATCGGTCATGATTGAATTGGAAATCTGACCACAAATTTTCCAACATTGCCATACGGCGTTTGAAATAGTCGGGGTTTTTTCTGTCCCAACCATCTTTCTTGATATTTATCCCGATCTTTTTTATGCTGTCGTAGAGTTCGTTCTGATTCTGGTATAAATCAGCTGACGACATGTTGTTGATGTTTTCTTGTTGACTTCAAGATGGACTCTTCTGTTGCGAGCGTAGACTTTCGTTCCACACTCCTGGTTTCCTTGTGTTGTGCAACTTTTCCCCTCTACGATATGCGCCTTCTCAATTGGTTACTGGGGCGACTCGCTTGTGAGAGACCAGTCCAACCGATTCGCGATCGTAAAAGATGTAAATCACACAACACTTAGTTGCTCGAAGGACCAAATGTTGGGGCGTAACTCCCAACAGTGAATATGTTATGTTGATGTTGATGCTTTGTTGAATGTTGAATGAGTAGACAACCGATTGGTATAAAGGTTTAATTGCTACTAATTTATAATTAGTTTACATCATTATTTATTGTATTAGAAATGCACACTTATACAATATTGATGATAATGCATTAGTGAGTATAACGTACCAATTACACCTAAGGTCAATGTACAGCGTAGCTCGTACAGTCTCATTATGTGCCCGTCCGTTCATGTGTTTCAGTTTTTTACCTTACGGAAAGGGCAACTAAGTATAAGTCATCATAATTCTTCATCATTTCAGACAATAAAGACCCACTGCTGGACATAGGCCACGCCAATGTTGGGTGGTTTGCCATAATCGCCACGCTTGGCGATCGCAGTATGGTGATAAAATGCAAAAAAAATGGGATAGTGCTATTCTATATGTCCGGCGCATAAATATATGTATATAAGGTGTATCTATTCATACACGAAATACTTTAAGGGGTAGGTACACCTGGGGGTGGTAAAGAAGCTATAGAAGCAAAAAGAAATTTTTTATCTAAGCATTTTTGAATTTTCGTAATTATTATAATTTTAAAACTACTTGAGACGTTTTGCATGAAACCTTTACTCCAAATTCTATGAATGGCCCGCCTGACGCTGCGAGGGCGACAAACGGACGGCACGAGCATGGCCGCGGTGTCTCGGGCCGTAAAAAATAAGAAGGAGCCAGTATTTCTTATGTGCGTCAAAAAATTTATAAATATTAAATTAAAAAAAAAAACATTAGAATTTTTTTTTCGTTGCTATAGCTTCTTTACCACAGGTGTACCTCTTAAAATATTTCGTGTATGAATAGATACACCTTATATACAATATCTGTATATGCAGGGTTATGTTTTCACGCGTCTCTGTATGTACAGAGACGCGTGAAAACATAACCCTATCTTTGCTGCCCCGCAGTCCGGTTATAACAGATCATTGCACTATGTCCTCGGCTTTAGTTCTGAGAACGAATGAATGAACTAGGTTATTAGAGCGACTGCTGTGAATTCGGAATATGCGATTAATTATGCACATTGTAAAGTGTAAAGTCAATGGTCACACCATTGACTTTACACGTGTGGCCCAAGAGGCATATAGAAGGGAAAGCCCGTATGCTTTCGTAATTATATTTCATTTTGGCTTATCTAGTTAAAAGAAAGGGCGAAGGACTTTCGAAAAAACATTAATCCGCGAGGTAAAGGGATAACATTGTCTTACAATATTTAAAGTGGTAGGGACATCATCGTGCAAATTACCATGGATTCAATGCGTAAATCTAAACCTGCGCTAAAATTTTACGTCAAAAAAAACTGTCCCATACATTTTGGATCTCATAGGTATCGCACTTTTCTAGGAAACTGCTGTTTCTTTGTTAATTGTCGACGAAAAATTTCTACCCTAGGCGGTCTAGATTTACGTGCTGAATTAATAGTTTTAGTTCGCGCATCGAAGTCCGTGCCACACCTTATGTTTACACTATGTTTTATCTACACAACATTAGAGGCACACAGTCGACAACAAATAATTTGCCTTAATAAATTACCTACAACAATAAAATATTATCATCATGACCCCCCCCCCCCAAAGTCAGCCATGCTGTCCAGACTCTGAACGATTTGCCTGAAAAATCCAATAATACTCCCGACCTGAGAATGAAACCTGGGACCTCATGCTCATCAGTAGCGCTTTCGACTACTAGACCAACGAGTAGATGTACCTTCCTAAAAATATTCTTCAGTACTTATGGTTATCCCCCCCCAAAATCATAGGCTGCGACCGCGCCTGGGCCTATCTGATATCTACAATCGTTACTTGGTAAGACAGGTGGTCAGATTTTCGGGGTTCTGACGACCCGTAACGACTGTTAACTTACCCAATCACGGGCTAACCGAAGTAGCCGTAGCTTAACCTGATCGATCGACCCGTGCGGCTGTTTATATTAATTACTTAGCCTTTATTTTTATGACTAATCGAGTTATTTATATGTTTTATGCACGTCTTTCTGTGTCATATGAAACTTTTTTACTTTTCTCTTCTTTTCATTAAGGCTATGGTCTTTTATTTAATAAAAAAACCGGCCAAGTGCGAGTCGGACTCGCGCACCGAGGGTTCCGTACAAACCTGTAGATATCCTCGGTTTATGCATAAGGTTTATGTTTATGACATTAAATGTTTTTTTTTTTTAATTTTTATATTTGAGTTGATTGAATTAAAGGTAAATTGTGGTTTACGATTTATTACGTATTAAAAAAAAAACTACTTACTGGATTTCATTCAAACCAATTTTCGGTGGAAGTTTATATGGTTATGTATATCATATATTTTTTTTAGATTTATCATTCTCATATTTTAGAAGTTACGGGGGGGGGGGGGGGGACACATTTTACCACTTTGGAAGTGTCTCTCGCGCAAACTATTCAGTTTAGAAAAAAATGATATTAGAAACCTCAATATCATTTTTGAAGACCTATTCATAGATACCCCACACGTATGGGTTTGATGAAAAAAATTTTTTTGAGTTTCAGTTCTTAGTATGGGGAACCCCAAAATGTATTGTTTTTTTCTATTTTAGTGTGAAAATCTTAATGCGGTTAACAGAATACATCTACTTACCAAGTTTCAACAACATAGCTGTTATAGTTTCGGAGAAAAGTGGCTGTGACATACACGGACAGACAGACAGACAGACATGACGAATCTATAAGGGTTCCGTTTTTTGCCATTTGGCAACGGAACCCTAAAAAGCCATTCATTTATTCTACTCCCAAATTAGAGCACAGTCGCACGGACGTACAAATATCGCGGCGAGATTTTATCGCACTCTGGCTTTTCAACGCCAAGTGTTGAACTGAGCATCGAGCCTTATTTATCCTAAAAACTACAAGAATAGCTAGTGGATACCCTGGTTTTGTTCAGCTTGCACTACATTGACAAGGTTTACGGCAAAACGCCTGTTTCGCCAGCTTGGTTTCGCAACAATATTCCTCGCAGATGCCATGCAACACCTTTTCCTTTTCACTGAAAATGAATTTCAGTCGCAAACTACACTTGGCTTGTCTTCTGTTCGGTGTGGTTAAATATCAGAAACCGGTCTACCTAACTAACAACCTAAGTTGACTTGACGCAGGTCTGCAAATTGCCTTTCATAAGACAATCTTTCGCGGGCTACCCCGACGCTTCCTTACAAGATTACTACAAAGCATTAGGCTTAAAAGGTTAAGAAAACACAAATAAAACAGATGTTAAAACATGCAAACTTGCAGATTATAATACCGACTCATAGGTCGAGGGTTTACGATCGTGTGACGGGATCATAAACTGTGTGTCTGTCTCCAGGGAAATAATAACATGGCTGCGAGCAAACAGGCCCATTATGGATGAAGATAATACATTGGATTAGGATGTGTTACACAAATGAATACAATATGACGTAGGAACATTGTTCATTGTTCGTATGTTGTCTTAGTAAGTGATGCGGAGGAATAAGGGAAATGTTTTGAGGATGAATGTGGATGTGTGTAAGAGTAGGGTAAGTACCTACCTGCCAGGGTCGCGAGATTTATTCGAAAGAGTTACCGTGGCCCCGGCATAGGTAATTGAAGGATCACAGGTCGGTTTTAGACAGTAAAAGCCTGACAAGCCCTCCCATTCTGCCCAGAGCGGGAGACATCATTTGATTATTACCCTCCCACAAAAAAAAAAGGGTAAGTACCTACAAACGATGGTTGGACAGTGTCTAAGATTATATGACTAGAAAGGGTGAAAATACCGAGATACCGACGCATAGACAAGTTGATATTATCTTCCTGCTTTGAATTTAAATGAAATGTTTATTTGTGTAAGTAAGTAAATCTTATAAGACTCTTTGACATTTCAATATTTTGTTGGTCAATATTTTATAAAACTAGATGGCAGCGGGATTTCTTACTGCTGACTGTTCAAGGGAAAAAATGCCGAAACAAACTCAGAGGTCTTGGTCTCTTTTAAAATCCATACATTGTATTAATTGAATTTTATGTGAGTAACAAATGCAGGAGCATGTCTGAAAGGCCCTTTTGAAGAAAGAACCAGTGCAGGTTGAGCCAACCTGTCCTAGCAGACCGCACATATGTATCAGTCATCGTGCGTCTCAACCCATATTTTAAAGAACTCAACAATCCATCACAAGACGCTATTAGATCTGTAAATTTGTCCCATGTTACTTGTGGTCTGCGTAACACATTTTCTTCTTCTATTATCCCCTATCAGCCGTCATGCTATCATTGATTGCCTTTTTTCATAACATTCCTCACATAATCTATCCACCTTTTCTTTACCCTTACTCTCTATTGGAGAAAAAATTAAATAAAAAGAAAAATACATGTTGTACCGACCCCAAATGACCTTGTTGAAACAAAAATACTTCACAATTTTCTTATTTGTGTCAGTGAAAGAAATGAACATTGTCTGCATATCATTTGACCGGCCTGCTAGTCCAGTGGTTAGTGACCCTGGCTGCTAAGACTGAGGTCGTGGGTTCGATTTCCACGCAGGACAAATCTTTGTGTGATGAGCACAATCATTTGTTCTGTGTCTGGGTGTAATTTATCTATAATATGTATGTATTTAGAAAAATATAAGTATGTTTATCAGTTGTCTGGTTGCCATAGTACAGGCTCTGCCTAGTTTAGGATCAGATAATGCTGTGTTGGTTGTCTTAAGATATAAGATATATTTTCTTCCATGCATGTACACAAGATTCCATGAAAAGGTAACTCAGTCTTCTTGCATGTTATTCACTCGTTCATTATGTTTTATTGCGCCCCTGAGTATATGTCTTGCTTATAGTATGTAATAGCGAACCAGTATTAGGGCTTTTTAAAATGAACGGAACAAATATGAATTTACTTCCCAACTAGCAGGCAGTGAATCATTTAGGATATTCAGTCATTACTAGCTTTTGCTAGCGGGTTCACCTGCGTGGATGTCTGATATTATACCACGGGAACGTACGTAACATACTACCGGGATAAAAGTATCCTGTGTTGTATGTATGTGTCTTCCAGATCATAAACTATCTATATGTTAAATTTCATCCAAATCTGTTCAGCTGTTTTTGCGTGATTGAGTAACAAACATCCAAACATCTAAATATCCAATAATACAAACTTTTACAGTAATCATATTAGAAGAATTTTTCCTGTCCCTTAGATTGGTACTAAAACTGGACTTGCTCATTAAGTTAGGAAGCTGAAACATATCGCTTATAAAACCGGTAAACTTAAGCCCCAAATCGGCGAAATCATCGTTACAGCACAGGATCCTTCAGACAAGAAACTCTAGCTAGCATCTCTGCGGTTGTGGGACTCTGATCCAGGTGCAGTTAATGGAAACTTGTATGCGAGGCAGAACGGCTCGATGAATGACACTTGTACCGGAGGACCAACTGCCTTAATGATGAAGAGGCGTTCCAATAGTCGATACAAGAGGAATGTGATGAGATGATGGAATAACAGGGCGATCGAACAATTATCGTCGTTTGCGGAGGTTCGTCAGGATGTCGAGTCAAGGATGGGTTAGAAAGGAAGAAAGAAAGAAAGAAGGTACATTTATTTAGCACAGTTTAAAAGGCACACAATAGGTATACAGCAGGAAAGAGTAAAATTAAAAATAAATTTTAAAAGAGTAAGGCATGAATGTCAGATACTAGTCATTATAGTGTGCCTCACGGCTGCGACAAAAAAGTCCAGTTCAGCAAAAAATGCCCGACTGGTAGTACCAGACGTGAAGGACCAACTGCCTTAATGATGAAGAGGCGTTCCAATAGTCGATACAAGAGGAATGTGATGAGATGATGGAATAACAGGGCGATCGAACAATTATCGTCGTTTGCGGAGGTTCGTCAGGATGTCGAGTCAAGGATGGGTTAGAAAGGAAGAAAGAAAGAAAGAAGGTACATTTATTTAGCACAGTTTAAAAGGCACACAATAGGTATACAGCAGGAAAGAGTAAAATTAAAAATAAATTTTAAAAGTGTAAGGCATGAATGTCAGATACTAGTCATTATAGTGTGCCTCACGGCTGCGACAAAAAAGTCCAGTTCAGCAAAAAATGCCCGACTGGTAGTACCAGACGTGAAGTGTGAGGTGGCGGTTACATATCAATATTTCTCCATGCCTCGGAATGCACGTTAAGCTGTTGGTCCGAGCTGTCGTTTATATTATTTCGCCGGGCAAGCAAGCCTTATTTGGGAATTTACCGCGATCTGTTTCCTAGTGTTTACTTGGTTCAAAAGCACGCATGACTGAAATCTCAAGCAGGAATACATCGCAATATTACTGTCTGAAAGGTTAATGTTTATTGATAAATATTATTTGGGCTTGTCATTATTTGGGGGGAGGTTTGCCATAATCGCCACGCTTGGCAGGTGGGTTGGCGATCGCAGTATGGTGCTGATAAAATGCATAGAGAAAGCTGCTGATGTAGCGTTGGAAGGCCTCCCACAAGATGGACCGATAACCTGGTGAAGGCCGCAGGAATACGTTAGACGCGAGAAGCACAGAACAGGTCGAGGTGGCGGTACTTGGGGGAGGCCTATGTCCAGCAGTGGACTTTCGGCTGTAAAGATGATAATAAATATTATCAAACAAATATGTTTGAGCTCTACAGGTCCTACTGAGTTAGTGTTCAAATCCTAAACTTTAAGCCCAGGTAAGCAAGTGAGATATTTTCATAATAGCATTCTTTTGATTATAGCATAGATCTTTGACAGTCGTTGTGGGTAGTCAGGAAGCCTTACCAAAGGTTATCGTACATTTTAACCAATGATTAGATTGTGGAAGTCATATGAACGGTCAGTCCATGATTAGATTGTGGAAGTCATATGAACGGTCAGTCCATGATTAGATTGTGGAAGTCATATGAACGGTCAGTCCATGATTAGATTGTGGAAGTCATATGAACGGTCAGTCCATGATTAGATTGTGGAAGTCAAATGAACGGTCAGTCCATGATTAGATTGTGGAAGTCATATGAACGGTCAGTCCATGATTAGATTGTGGAAGTCATATGAACGGTCAGTCCATGATTAGATTGTGGAAGTCATATGAACGGTCAGTCCATGTAAAAGATTGGTATTCAGCCGTATCCGATTAGACTTAAAACCAACCTGAAAAAAATTGTGAAATGGTAGACAGAAGATGATAACATTGGACGGTAGAGTGGTCGGTACTGGTTGTAATCAAAACTTCTCATAAGCAGGGATGGAAACAATAGTTCTACAAAATAAGTGTTGAAGTTGTATAAATAATTTTATGCAATAACAACAGTCAAACACCAAACATGTTGGTGATGGAATTGGACACTTTACAAATTTTTTTTTTCTTTATTATTTTAGCCCTACACACAGTATTATTTGTATTAGGATAATATAAAACAAAGTTTTTTCCCGCGTTTATACGCTTAGATCTTTTAAACTTCGCAACGGATTTTGAGGTGGTATTCATCAATAGATAGAGTAATTCTAGAGGGAAGTGTATGTACTGTAATACAGTATCAACTAGAACGGGTACCCCCGTTACTGTTACCGGCGGCCTTATATATTGTAATGTCAACAGAACATCTTAAGGTAGATATTAAATTGTTCTAAAAAAAAACATAAAACGCGGGCGATGCCGCGGGCTAAAGTTAGTGTATTACAATTTATTTTTAATCTGAGATATCTATTTAAAGAATTATAACTTTAGAGAAACAAATTAAGAGTGGGTAGATTTCAAAAGATTCAGCTTTTGTAAAGATGTTAATGGAAAAGGTCAGTTAATTATTTGAATAAAAATACAAACCTTCCAAGAAAAAAAAAATGAAAGTGGAATTAAATATCAAAAATGTTTCTGAATAGTGAACTTAATGTGTATTAACAAAAGAAAATCTTGTTCCATAATTGTTTTCAGGCGATAAAATTTTATTAAAATCACTTAAGGTGTCTTCACACAGCAGGCGGGGCGCGGCGGCGGCGGGACGTGACGGCGACGCGCCGCCTTCATACAAAACCGTCGCGCCACGCCGCGTCACGCCGAGCGCTCTGTGTGAAGGCGTCCGTAATATCTAGTACATTACAAGTACTCAGCTTTGCGTCGCCGTCACGTCACGCCGCGCCCCGCCCGCTGTGTGAAGACACCTTTAGGAACCGCATTAGTTGTAACATTTACTAAATCTTGCATATCACCATCTTTTTCATAATATTTTCAGCCGAAAGACGTCCACTGCTGGACATAAATGGCGACGACTGGTTCTGCGCTTGTCGCATCCAGCGTATTACTACAACCGTTAAGAGTGTCTATAATTGAAATGAATTAATTTGAATAGTAGATAAGTACTTCTATATTGTCAGTGACAATTATTACCTAATACAATATGTACCATAGTACCATTAACTTCCACTTAAAAAACTATTTACCAACAGAACACAATGTAATTTGTTTGAATTATGTCATCAAACATGGCGGACAGTGAGCGGGAAAGTTCGTCGGCTATTATTTTTTAATTCGACATCGTAAACAGGCCAAGGAACAATGAATGTAATGCCACAAAGGGCTGGAAACCGTTCGCGGCCACAATTCAAATAAAATGTTTTGAAACTCCATATAACGTACGGATGCAGCGCTTAAAAAGTACTAATGCAATTTCGCTATACCAAAACCAATCTTAACTGTAACAAATAGAGTTTAGTTTCGAGTGTTAGTGCTTTTTTATTTTGTTTGCTGATAATATTTTAAACGTTTCTATTCTAAAGTCGGCTTTTGAGATTGTTGGACTGAGCTGGGACACTTTAGGTATCCATTTCCTACAATAATTTTGTAAAATGCGGGTTCGTTTTGTTCTTTGCAGGTTTTTGTAGCAGATTGGGTTGCATGACTACTTGGATTTGGGCTATTGGCTATTTCCCGTAGCCGGCGAAAGCATTTATAGAATAGGTAATATATCATGAAAGTTATTTGTGGTCCTTGGGCCTTTCAATGGTTGTTAAGACGATAAGGTCACGTGGTCCTTGGCAATCAGAACGGATTCCTGTATTTTCGCCTTGATTATTGATACTAGACCATGTTTTTTTGAACGATATAACGTATGTCTTCCAATGCTAATCTGCCATGCTTTGATTTTTGGCGTAATTATGTTAATAACATTACGCCTTGTTTCCCCGTAGGGTTGCGCAGAGGTGTACCTATAGTCCCATGAAACAGGGGGTGAGCCTATTGCCATCAACCAGCCAGAAATCCGAATTCTGAGTGGCTACTGAGAAATATCAGATGAAACGCCCAATAACACTTTGCTCGACACCAGAATTGAACCAGGGACATGAGATCCCGGGTTCAGCAGTACCGCTCGCAACTACTAGACCAACGAGGTAATTATAATAGTTTCTCTATTAACTAAAGATTGGGTTCACAATTACACAAGTCGAAATATATACTTATCGATAGTAGATATCCAAGATATCGTCAATAAAATCATAGAGAGTTCATCAATAAAAATAAATACTTAGTTGTAACTGCAGGCAGATACTGCTAGTAATACATAAAACGTAGATTTTAGATCATAAATAACAGAACGTCATTTGTTTTTTCTGGATGGGAAATCATCAAATGACTTCTCCCGCTCTGGGCGGAGCGGGAGGGCATGTCAGACTTTTACTGACTAAAACCCACCCGTGTTCCTTCAGTTGCCCATGTGCCAGGGTCACGGTATCTCTTTCGAACAATCACGCGACCCCGGCAGGCATCGGTCCTAGCTGACCCAGCACTGCTGACATCTCTTTGAGGCGCGCGTGGAACACTACGCGCCGTCGACCCGAGCTTGGTCCTTACCGGGTGGCGAGCTACCCATTGCTCGTCACCCGCAAGCTCGCGCCTACGGTGGCCGGGAGTCCGCTATGGACTCCCGAACAGAACCTCATTTTAAAGGAATAATGTTATCAAACGCCATTGTCATTTACAAAAAAAACATACCCCCAACGATAAGAATGTTCATAGACTGAGGTTTGTTGAAATAAGGCTCAGCAGAGGGCGGATCGTAAAGGGGCGATGAATCCTTGTAAATTATGATGACAGGGCTCCGGGCCTTCGGATTACGGTCCGATAGGGCTGCGGTCAGTCTTATCAAGCGTAAAGGCACAAAGTATTAAGAATATTAGGTTAGTAAGAAAATGTGATGGCTGTGTACTCTTGGGATCGTATTCGGGTGAAAATTGGAATAAAAGAGCTTTGGGATATAAATCGGTAAAGGATCTGACGCCTACAGTCCTTTACATAAGCTGTTTGCTGAAAATATGTTGTTGGTAAGATTTATATGTGATTGCGGACAGGTATGACTGTCTGTTCTTTCAAAATTGTATGCCTTTATGTGGCAACTAAAATAGTTTTAACTACTATTTTTACAAAAAAGGATTATGTTGTCTTAATACATTAATAATTTATTATATTCATATCTTTACATCTATGCTAGATATGACCCGATTATTGCCTTGTCTAACCATAATTAATACAAAAAATCCCATAACAAGATGGCCAAACAGTGTTCTGAATTTGAAAATTTCACAGAAAATATTTTATGTTTGTTTTATTACATTTTCAAAACCGTAAAATATACAAATCTGTCCAGCCGTTATCAATTGATGTGCTTATTGACGAAAAGCATTTTAATTTTTATTTCTCATTCATTATTTATAATTTCGAAATAAAAAATATTATTATTCAAGAAATTGATATTCAAATAAGATAATCTCCAATTCGACTTCTTAATGCCGTATTTTTATTTAGGTACCGATATCTCTTACATAATGATTAGGGCACAATTATGGACCCTGTAGAGCACAACAAATTGTATAAAATTAATTTAGAGGAAATGTAGAATTGCACAAATATTGCATGTACTTCCCCAGGGTGTAGGCAGAGGCTTATAAAACACAATTGGCCAACACTGTTTAAGCCCTATGTAGTATGGTCCGAGTCAATGCCGTAAACTGAACACAGATCCAAAATGGAATGAACCCAATCACACCAGGACCGGCCTGAAAATCAAACCACGTTCTTCAGGGTAATTTGCAGCCGCTAGACATACCAGGCAATTGATTATGGGTATACGGATAAAGGTCTAAGAGCTTATATACACTGTTGCGTACCGTTTATTATCTGTGCGCCTAACGGAATGCGCGTGTAACGAAGTGACATCTGACTTGACAGTTTTGACGTTTGACACTTTCTCTTGGCATCCGGTGGGACCAAAGAAGCACGCCGTCGCTTGGGTCTCGCGGCCTTTTGTTGAAATTAATCCCTTGTAAATGGATCCGGTTGTGGACAATTAGTCGTGATCCAGTTGTGTGTGTTAATAACCCCTATCTTGGTGAAATAATACGGGTTTAGTTTCTTGACATTGAAATAGTTTGGAGGTTAAGTGTTTGAACCGCATGTTGGAGTGAATCTCTGACCAGTTGCAGCGGCCTGGTGTCTGAAAACCCACTTACACGTTACTACACGATACATATATACTCACTTACATACACAACTCCAGGTTGGCAGCAGAGCAGTGCCCTTCTACCATGAGGTAAGTTGTTTTGTTGTATGGTAGGTGAGTTGTTCTCTTATATATTGTCTGCTCCGCGTACGGCGGACAGTACGCTAGCCACTCTTGTCTCTAGAGCCCCACGATTAGCACGCTTCCACATAATAATTAAAACCTTATGTGGGCCTAGTCTGGCAGTGTACATTTTGGTATGCAGAGGCGTGGTTTTAACCTACAAAACCACCAAATTGGTAATTTTACAGTAGGCTAATTACTTGGCAGTCTCTATAAGGGAAGTAGTAATTCGCTGTAAATATTTGTTATCGGTAATTAATTGTTTGTTTGAAATAATTTGGAATTTATTGAGTCGAGTAACTCATATTGCCGGGGGTCAACCAGGTTTGCATATATGCTTCAGAGTTGGTTAGATTGAGCTATGCTATAACCTCTTGTTGTTGTTATTTGACCTCTGTTGTATTGAATGTCAGGAAGACATTAAAATATTGAGTTTGTACCATTGATATGGTTATTTGTGAAAATTAATATTTGAAAAATTATTGGCATTTTTGAGTATTACCATTGTTTTGAGTTGGAATAAAGGATTATTATTGTTGTACCATTAACAAAGTGGTTTGTGAACTTAACATTTGGAACTGGATTGGAATTTGAATATTTGAATTGAATTGTGAAATAGAATTTTGAACGTTGATATTGGGTTTGAATTAAAATAAAAGTTTATTGTTGAATTGAATTGAAACCAATTTAATTTTATTTCTTGAGTTGCTGATTAGTCAGTTTGGTAGTTTGATTGTAGTTATTTTGTAATATATTGTTTGAACTTTGTTACTTAATTATTTTGTTTGGTATATTGAATTGTATTGTTTGTGCAATGGCATACAAAGCGGTGAGAGAGGCAATCAGTGGATTGACCACACAGCTGCGGTGGTTCGCTTCAGCTGCAGCGACCGCTGAGCGCCAGGATCTTGAGGGGATCACTCTTGCTCGGTTCGAGCAGTTGAACTTGAGACTCGGCAACGTTGATGCTCTGCTCACCCGCTACAACCAGTACATTTGTGAAGTGGATTTGGAAGTGCTGGATCAGGCAGCACGTGACAAGGTCCTTGCTGACTACGACCAGATCTTGGACCTGGGGGATGTCATTGGTCAACGTGCTCGGGAAATATTGGAGAGCCGGACACCTGTCCAGGTCAAACCGGAGACCTCGGTTGTTTCAGGTCCCGGACTATTGAGTAGACTGCCTACTTTGGAACTGCCACATTTTGACGGTCGTCTGGACCACTGGTTAAGTTTCCAAAACCTGTTTGAAAGTTTGGTTGATGCACGCTCGGACCTCAGACCCGCCCAAAAGTTGGCCTATTTGTTGTCCGTCCTGGAAGGTGAGGCCCGAGCCTTGGTGCAGCATCTGTCTTTGACTGACTCAGCCTACCCTACCGCTGTGGAACTACTCACCCGGCGGTACCAAAATAAACGTTGTTTGGCTGACGTTCATATTGGATTGATTTTGGGGTTACCGGTCATTACTAGTTTGTCAGCATTGCGTACTGACCTGTTGAACCCGTTGGTGGCAGCGACCAACGCTTTAAAGCAATTGGACTTGCCGGTGGACCATTGGTCTTACCTTTTGGTGCACGTTGTGCTGCAACGGCTTCCTGCCGATTTGAGGGCTCGTTTCGAGCAAAAGTATGGTGGGGATAGTGTCACACATCTCCCCCCATTTGATGACCTCGTCCAATTTTTGGAGGATGAGTGTCGGTTTGTGGACAACTCTGGCGTTGCCACTGAGTCATGCCAGCCGTCTTCCCGGCCACGAGACCAGGGACGGACTAGGGCTCGCGGGCCTGTTGATGGTCGCCCCGCCGCTCGTTTTGCTGGCACCCAGAGTCGTCCTGGTTGTGAGTTTTGTAGGGACACGGGGCATGGCATGGCAACTTGCGCGGCCTTTTTGAAATTGCACGTGAGTGCCCGCCGCCGAATTGCCAATGCACGCCGCATGTGCTTCTCTTGTTTGGGGGCTCACTTCCATCGAGACTGCCCCAACCCCCGCCCTTGTAGAATTTGTAGGGTGTCCCATTTGGACATTTTGTGCGCTAACGCGAACCACGCTGGCAGACCAGCCTCTGATGAAGGTTCGCGCACGGGGGAATACCATGAAGTTGGTCACCGGGCTTCTGGCTCGCCGGTTCAGAACCGGGGAGAGGCCCGCAATTTTGAGCGCCGCACTCCACCCCCCGCGCAAGTTGATCGGGAGCCGCGCGACCGCCATTTGGTCTCCCCGCGTAAAGGTGATTACGCAATTGTTGCTAGGCACCGCTGGCCAGACCAGCACCGCCTTCCCTCCCCTCCTTTGGCGGAACGTCCCCGGTTGGAGTCACGCCCCCCGCCATTCAGGCCTCCGGTGGGATATGCCCATCCAGCGATGGTGCGTGGCTCGGGACACCGCGCGGACGAGGAGTTTGGCCTCCATCCTCGTCGCGAGGGACTTGAGCTTGGGTGCGGAGCCTGGGTGTGCAGCGATCGGTCGCCGCCCAGGCATTGTTAGGACATTGGCGCCTGCCCCGCTAAGGTACCCCTCAGATTGACACGGTTTTGTTGCCAACGGCATCGGTCAGGTCTGGGGGCCCACGGGGGACTCTGTTGTGGTCCGTGCCATTTTGGACATGGGAGCCCAGGGTTGCCTTTTGTCTATTGTTTTGTTGTTTGTTTGTATTGTTTTGGGCAAAATTGTTTTCTTGAGCGCCTTTGGACTGCGGGACTTGGCTGGGACGAGCCAATTCGGGAAAACCTGTTGGAAGATTGGCTCCAATTTGTATCCGCACTCCCTGCAGTCAACGAGGTCGTGTTACCCCGCGCTATCCTCCCCCCTGGGAGCTACACTGCTACCCTTGTTTGTGATGCGTCTTCGCACGGTTATGCAGCTGTTGTTTGTCTGCGCACCGTCTGCGCAACAGGCCAGGTGAATTTGTCACTGGTCTTGGCCAAGAGCAAGGTGGCCCCCCTCCGGACGGCACTGACCATCCCTAAGTTGAATTGTCAGGGGCGGCGCGTCTTGTGCGTCTATTGAACCACGTTGCTCACACTTTGGGTGGAACTGTGGACATTCGGGTTTCTTACGCCTGGACGAACAGTCAAATTGTTTTGTGTTGGTTGAAGACGTCCGTCCACTCTTTGGAGATCTTTGTTGCGTACCGAGTGTCCCAGATTCAAAATTTGAAACGCCTTTGATTTGGAGGCACGTGCCTGGAGATTTGAATCCAGGCGCCGTGGCCTCACGCGGGTGCATGGCACCCCGCTTGTTTGCTTACCCCCTATGGTGGGGACCAGACTGGCTGACTCATCCCGAGGATGATTGGCCTCGATCGCCAGTCTTGATGTCGGGTCCTTTGCCCGGGCTCAAGGTGCTCGCTGTTGGAACGAAGGACCCTGATTTTTTGTTGAATCGATTTAGCTCCCTCGACAAATTGTTGAATTGTTGTTTGTTTGTTGTTGAATTGTTGGTGACTGATCGTCACATTATGAACTCGCATGCCGGTTGCAATGCGCTGTTGGCCATTCTGCAGCGAGAGTTTTGGATATTGTCGGGAGCCGTTATTAAGTTGAACCCCTTTTTGGACGATACGGGTCTTTTGTTGTTTGGTTGTTGACGGTTGAGTCACGCTAGCCTTCCTTATGGGGCCCGTCACCCCCTTTTGTTGCCTCAGGAGGGCCATTTGGTTGTTGTTGTTGTTTGATTGTTGTTGTTTGGTTGTTTTGTTGTTTGTTACTGTTTTGATCCGCCAGCCTGCCCCCATTGGGGGGGTATTTTTGAGGCCGCGGTGAAAGCGGCACAGGGACTCTGGCGCAGATTGTTGGGAGACACCGTTCTCACCTTTAAGGAGTTAGCTACGGTATTTTGCCGTTTTGAAGCTGTATTGAACTCGCGTCCATTGTGCCCGCTGTCTTCGGACCTGAACGTCTTGGAGGCCCTGACCTCGGGCCATTTTTTGATTTGACAGCCACTTGTCGCCCTGCCGGAGCACCCTTTTGTCGATGTGAGCCAAAATTGGCTATCGCGGTTTCAGTTGGTGCAGCAGCTCGCTCAGAGTTTTGCAAGCGTTGGAGCTTGGAGTATTTGCACATCCTCCAGCAGCGCGTCAGGTGGACTGATAAAACGCAACCTTGTCGGGATTGCCAAGTGATTAGCGGACGGGAAGGCCCGTCCGGGGGGGATAGATGTTGCGTACCGTTTATTATCTGTGCGCCTAACGGAATGCGCGTGTAACGAAGTGACATCTGACTTGACAGTTTTGACGTTTGACACTTTCTCTTGGCATCCGGTGGGACCAAAGAAGCACGCCGTCGCTTGGGTCTCGCGGCCTTTTGTTGAAATTAATCCCTTGTAAATGGATCCGGTTGTGGACAATTAGTCGTGATCCAGTTGTGTGTGTTAATAACCCCTATCTTGGTGAAATAATACGGGTTTAGTTTCTTGACATTGAAATAGTTTGGAGGTTAAGTGTTTGAACCGCATGTTGGAGTGAATCTCTGACCAGTTGCAGCGGCCTGGTGTCTGAAAACCCACTTACACGTTACTACACGATACATATATACTCACTTACATACACAACTCCAGGTTGGCAGCAGAGCAGTGCCCTTCTACCATGAGGTAAGTTGTTTTGTTGTATGGTAGGTGAGTTGTTCTCTTATATATTGTCTGCTCCGCGTACGGCGGACAGTACGCTAGCCACTCTTGTCTCTAGAGCCCCACGATTAGCACGCTTCCACATAATAATTAAAACCTTATGTGGGCCTAGTCTGGCAGCGTACATACACGAACGGCACCGTTTCTACGGCAGCAGCACCTGCAGTCGTCGGCATTCGTCTGTGGCCGCAGTCGACGCCTCAACGGCTGCAGTTGCCTCAACCCTTGGCAATGTGCTGCTCGTACATATGAAGACTAAGGATAAATAACACCTATCTCCCTCTCTCTTAGGACGTACTGTAAAGATTGTCTCCTGAAGACGATCATAAGTTGTACAGGCTAGCTTTAAATTAACTTCAATCACTTTCAAACTGTTAAGCTGATTTAACCTTCAAATATTTTAGTATAGGTTTTGTGATCTGAAAAGACGTATGTACGTGTATGACAGGCGCAGTGCTGTAAACAAGAAAACATGGAATAAACGAATTACTTACTTAATTCACACTACAAAAGCATTTTATTACTTCACCCCGGTACGGAAAACCTCAGGTTCTCACAGTACCACTGTTGTATGACGTTAAAATAATCCACGGTCACCGAATTCTGCGCCTCCTTACGCCATCTATGTAGTGACGCGAGGGCTCTCGTTTCCAGGTCCCATGGTAGGGATCTAGCCAGGGTGCACGCCACCTTGGAGGAGATTATGCTGTACCCTCTAATTATTCAAACAATCATCGCCTTTTTCGGTACTTGCTACACTGCGATACTGCGGGCCATCAGGTCAGATGCCCACACCAAGGCCGCATACAGGGCCATGGGTCGCACGCTCCCCAATCGCTTACAGGCGGCAAATTGGGAAGCCGACACCAAGATCCGTAGAAGTAACTATGGTACGGATTTCCCTAAGATCATGGGCTGTAATGTGTATATTAAATGTCAAGCTTCCACGGATAAGAGTGACGGCACCAAAGCACACGTCATGCATGTAATAGCTATGTCACTTCGAAGAAATGTTAATACCAGTCATCGTGAGCGATATCGCGTGTCCTATTAATTATGTAGATACGGTGTTTACACGCAAATAACTGTGTTTTTCGCATTAATAATATGACTGTACTAGTTATTGATATTTACACTTATTTCTTTATTAAACTATGTATAAAAGTATGGAGTAATAAAAAATTACGCAAAATGTACAGGGAAGGCAAAGCTTTTGCTTATGAATATTTTATGTAGCGAGTAACAGTTTAGCCTCCTGTGCCAGAACTTGTGTAACTTTTCTTTACCAATCCAATCACTACTCCACTAAAGAAGAAAAGACAAAATCCACTCACCTAAAAACAACACTAGTCCCCTCACTATCTAGATGCACGGCATCGTTCAGCGACCACTGCAGCAACACGGCCGTCCTGCTGGCCAGCGGTCCACTGACCACTCTGGCTGGCAAGTACCGCCTCCTCATCCTCAAACTCTTCGCGATCCTTCTATACACCGATCGCTCGTCTCTATTATAACTGCGGTACTTTGGTCTGAAGTAGAACCCATCACTAAGGCTATCTACACTTTTTAAACTATAGTCATCAAATGTCCTGTACGTATCACCGTATTTTTTGGACTTTTTCATGTGCTTTGAGCGCTCGGAACGCATGTGTTTTGGTAGAAAATAGGGGAGAGACTCGTCTCTGCAGGGTCTCTCAGTGAAGGAGGTCGGCGTGAAGTTCCCCCGGATGATGTTGTCTACTATGGAGTGGAGCACGTAGTCCCGGAGTGTCATGTCCTCGAACTGAAGGTGAACTGAAAAGAGAGAAAGGATTTCTTAGTTTTGATGTGTAAAACAGGAATTATTCTTGGGGTGCAGAACTATAAAGATTCTTGTTGTAAACCTTGCAGTTTTTTTGAGGATCAATTTGGATGATACCTTTATAAATAAAAATGTTTTATTCATTCCGAACCACGACTTCGAAGACTATTAATTACTGAAAGAAATTCTGCACTTCGTTAAAATCATCTTCACAATCATTTAGGTCATCTTTTTGAGATTTTATCGAAGTGTATTTCCATATGTACATATAAGTAGTAGGGTATTCGATCTATATAAAACATAACCGTAAATGTATTCAGTAAATGTCATAATCGAAAAAGGAACCAATCTTTCAAATGACTCAGCGTAGTCAACCAATCAAAAAAAGTATGTCATTTCTCGTCTATGCTTGGGACCATTCGGGGCCGTCCATTAACGCCGGAACGGGTCGGCCCCAAAACCGGCCAGCGAAGGGTCCAATTTCCGGCCGACTGGACGAGACGGATGGTCTATGTGTTATCTTTTATGGAGATCCGTGGGAATTTGTTACTCGTCTGATATTTGTAAGGATGCTTTTGTGATGGAAGGTCATATTTGTCTTCTTTGCTTGTGGGTTCCGTTTTGGTCAGTGCTGTTTCCGAGATGCGCTGAGTATGGTGTTTACCTATGAAATTGCAGTTCTGCAGTACTGGCCATTTCAAATCAAAATAATTTTTGTTTGTCTAAGAATTCATGAAGAATTCATCTCTTTCTAAGAATTCTAATTTCAAATTAATTTTATTTTAAAAACATGGAATTCTTTTTCCAAAAATAGTCATTTGTTTATTGATTAGTGTTACATTTTCATCGCATTTCAATCTTTTTCGTCATCTTGGATACGTTAAAAATTCGAGTAATTATGGAATATGAGTACCGTCGTGGCAGCAACGCGGCACAAGCGGCACGCAACATCAGCGACGTTTACGGAGCTAACACTACAAACCAACGCACCACCTGTTATTGGTTTGCTCGCTTTCGTTCTGGAAATTTCGACCTGAAAAATGAACCTCGCGGTCGTCCGAAGACTTTGGTCGACAATGACGAATTAAAGGCGATTGTGGAAGCTGATGATACACAATCTACGGCTGGATTAGCAGCAGCTTTCAACGTTAGCGTCAAAACAATATCGGTCCATTTGCGTCAAATTGGCAAGGTAAAAAAGCTTGACAAATGGGTGCCCCACGAACTCAATGATCGCCAGCGCGAAGTACGCGTCGAGACGTGCCTTGCACTGCTCAACAGACACACAAATGAAGGAATTTTGAACCGCATTGTTACCTGCGATGAAAAATGGATTCTGTTTCATAACCGCAAGCGCTCAGCAAGTTGTTTGGATCCTGGTTCAGCACCTAAACAATGCCCTAAACGAAAACTTACCCCTAGAAAAGTGATGGTCACTGTTTGGTGGTCTAGCGTCGGTGTGATTCATCACAGCTTCTTACCAAACGGGGTGAGCATTGCATGGGTGATTATTTCGATTAATACAAATAAAAAATACATGAAAACAATTCGTTTAATTTTTTTCATACAAAACGGCATTTTCATAGGTAAAGACCTATTAGATTCACGAAAATCTGAACTTGTTTTTTTAGTTGATAAGTATGCTGCTTTGAAGTTTAATATGACGGTGGCAAAAAAACTTTAACTGGACGCCTTTATAAAACTGACTTGGAAAAATGTTCACCTAGTATAAAACAAAGGAGCAAAAGAAAAACGTTGTGAAAGTATCTAATCTACATCTGCCTAAGTAATCATTTCCCTAAGCTTTTATCTAAAATAAAAGTAGCCTCAGTTATCCACACTATACAACATTAATTTTTGTTTATGCGAAACCCGAAACACGGGTCTAGTATTTTTATGTAAAGAATCTATGAAAAAAATTTCAAAACTGTATCATTAATAATCACAAAGTTATAAGCTTGATAAGTTACCTGGTTGTCCACGCAAAAACATATGCAGATCACCACAAACAGCTAGTGTACGTACCATCTCCGTGTAATGGACGTTTGAATACGAGAAAGACATGATAATTTTAAAATCGAAACAAAACACTAAGGCCCGCGACTTGGAAGCGTAATTAAATATTTTTGGTACAAAATATAACATGGTGTAAAAATTATTGGAATCGATTCAGTTACTGATTCTGAACAAACTATATTCAGGTTTCGCATATACTAAAAATAATCTTGTATATATATATATATATATTTATATATATATTTACATCCAGGAACTCATTTGGCGTCAAGCATGTTGCGCATCATTACGACGTCCACCAGTTCTGCTAACATTTTTTATCATCTGTTGATGAATATTGCTTAGTTTTTTGATTTCCTACTTCATACTATACTTAATTTTCTTGCTCATTTATTTGCGGCAATATTCTTCTTGTAGTTAGGCCCAAACATTTTTGGACCCCGCACAATAGTGAAGCTTTATTGACCTCCTACGTATATCAATATTATTTATTTATTGCGTGGATATTTTTACGTCCAAATCAGACGGTAGGGATTTCAAAGTGCGACGTTGCCAGCATTATGATTCGTTTATTTATACTTATCTCTTTCTTTCACGGAGTCTCGCAAAACGCATTGTCTATTCTAAGTAAATATTTTTTTAGTTTCACGGTTGACCGCTGACTTATTTGGGCTATTCTCATTACTAACCGACTTCAAAAAAAAAGGAGGAGGTTATCAATTCGACTGTATTTTTTATATTTTTTTTTATTTTTGTTACCTCATAACTTTTGACTGGGTGAACCGATTTTGATGATTATTTTTTGAATGACAAATGAACGAATAACGCGATTAAATTAGTGCAGAGTATCTACCATAACTAAAGAGTTAAAAATAAAAACACACATCCACCTTATGGGTTTTGATTTTAATAGTCAGATAAAAGTTCTCTATCCTGACTTAAGGAATGAAAGCCTGAATACAGAGACACAGTATTGAAAATTATTAATCGTGTTTTTAACCGACTTTAAAAAAGGAGGAGGTTATCAATTCGACCGTATATTTTTATGTTTGTTACCTCATAATCATAACTTTTGACTGGGTGAACCAATTTTGATGATTCTTTTTTTATTTGAAAGCTGGTGTTTCCCGAATGGTTACATTTTAATTTGGATACTTGGACAGTGGGGTCCATGTGAAAACTATATAAGTCTTAAATTTGCATTAAGTATTTGTGCGACAAATGAACGAATAACGCGGTTAGATTAGTGCGGGGTGTCTACCATAACTAAATAGTTACAAATAAAAACTTTTTAGTTATGGTAGATACTTCGCACTAATCTAATCGCGTTATTCGTTCATTTTTGTATACCTATACAAGATGTTACTACTGCTGTGGAATCAATTGTTCTTCCTCATCGTACGAAGGAACCCTAATATTAGCATGAGTTTACTACGGGTTTTTCTAAGTTTAATTTGACTAGATTCAAAGAGTACTATTAACTAGATTTTTCTGATAGTATAATATTATTCACAGCCTGTAATCGCCCACTGCTGAGCGTATCTTCGCGGTACTACAAAAGCGTGGCAGCCCCAACAGCATCCTGAATGCATTGTTGCACTGGACACGAAGAGCATTAATAGCTTTTTGAGTGAAACTAGTCCAAACGGTACACGAGTAAAAAACTATTAGGTACATCTCACTGATAATGCTCTTCGCTCCCGGTATTCATTGATCCGATCTAGATTGTTCCTCAAATCCTCCGCTACAATACGCATATGACACCCCATTTAAAGTGACAGTAGGGTATCTCTCTGCGCCTTTATTGGCCACCTTAACGATAAGCAACTGACTTTTGTCCGTGTTATATCTAAAACCATGCTCCTCAGCGTAACGCTCACAAACTTTATTAAATTTTCTGAGACCTGCCATAGACGGGCTCAGCAGCGCCATGTCATTAGCGTAGCTAATGTTATTAAATGCTAGCCCATCTATGTAGCAGCCAGCATGCAAACTGCTGAGCTCGAGAATAAGCACATCCACATCCACACTAATATTATAAATGCAAAAGTAACTCTGTCTGTCTGTCTGTCTCGCTTTCCTGCTAAAACTACTGAACCGATTTAAATGAAATTTGGTACACAGATAGTTTAGAGCCTGAGAAAGGACATAGGCTACTTTTTATCCCGGTAGTATGTTCCCGCGGGATAATTTCCGACCTCCACGCGGGCGAAGCCGCTGGCAAATGCTAGTTTATATATAAATTAAACAGCTTAATCCACCCTGTCTAACTCCACATTCCATCACGTACTCATCCGACCGTCCATTTGCCCATTTTACACATTTAATTTGATGTGTGTACCAGTTTTTAAAAACACTCATCAATTCACTGGGCACACACAATTTAGACCATAACTTGTCACAAAACACCATGTCAAATGCCTTTGACATAGGTATCCAAGAAACAGGCAAAAACAGGAGTCTGATTTCCTGTATAATATTTTACAGTCTTTTTATACATAAAATTGCAGTTTCCGTAGATAAGCCCTCTCTGAACCCATGTTGAGCATCATGGAGCTTGACATCATTCTTTAAAAGAGAGAGAGATTGGTCTGCAGTTCACTTTATCTGATATAACACTAGTCTTATTTTTTACATTAGGAACTTCAATAGTTTTCATCATATCCTTTGGCAGATAAGCGTGCGACACACAACAATTATAAAACAAAGCCAGTACCCTGGGCAAATGGATACCAGCGTTCTTTAAGTGTTCCACACTGAGCCCGTCGTGTCCCGGGGATTTTCCGCGCTTCATATGTACCAATACATTCTTTACTTCTTTTGCTGTATACCTTGAAGAAGGTCGCTCAAGTTCACCGTCGTCTGAGTTATGCAAAAAAGACAGTCTCGCGAGGTCTACAACTCACAGAGCCACTAGTGTACCTGATTATATGTTATCTGATCGTTGCGAAACCCTTCCAGGATCCTTATATCTTACGCCGGGGCTTAACTCCACTGCCGCGAGAAATCACGGTACAGCGGACAGAGCTCCGGTGGGATCTCATGGCGTCATGGAGAGTACGATTGTCGCAACCTAGCGCTGGGCACGCCACAATTACGGCGATAAGTCCCCTCTTTGAGGAGTGGCTAGAGAGGCGCCACGGCGCGGCGTCCTCACCTTCCACCTGACGCAGGGTCACGGTTGTTTCGGGAGGTTCCTGTTCAGGATAAGGCGGGAGGAAACGCCCGGGTGTCACTATTGTGTGGATCACCCGGAGGACAGGGTGGAGCATATGGTAGAGGTCTGCCGGACTTGGGCGGCAGTAATGCTCGCGAAGGAGGAGGCAGAACGCGTGAGAGAGAGGCAAATTTCGCGCCCTCACGCCCCTAATCGCCGCAGGACGAGACGCCCTGGGCATCGGGAATCGCAGGCCAATTTCCGGCCATCGTAGGCGCGGGCTTGCGGTCGGTGAGCAATGGGTAGCTCGCCATCCGATAGGGACCAGACCCGGGTTGACGGTGCGTTGTGTTCCACGTGCACCTCAAAGAGATGTCAGCGGAATTGACCGGGTTCACTAGGGCTTATGCCTGCCAGGGTTGCGAAGAAGTCCGAAAAGGAGATCGTGGCCCCCCGCAACATGGTAACAAAAGGAACACGGGTGGGTTTTAGTCAGTAAGAGTCTGACACGCCCTCCTGCTTCGCCCCGAGCTGGAAAAGTTATTTGATAATTTCCCACCAAAAAAAAAAGAAAAAAAGTGTCCTTGAATGCTAGGCTTAAGTACTTGGTTGCAAATAAAATGATTTATGATTTATTTATCTGAGACGGCGATGGGTCATACATTCATAATGGGAGCTTATGCATTTATATGAAAAGGATGAAGTGCTATTAGATTCATATATACAGACGTCAAATATCGTACAGTATGAGAAGTATGCATCAAACCGACATCCGTATAAGTGTCGCGTAACTTTGAAGCTATATATACGGACGTCAGTTGACAGTATATACTATTCATGCCGCACCATATTCAACGTCCAATTATTTTTCTAACGTTGTGCCATAGATTCATGTATACGGACGTCAAATATCGTACAGTATAAAAAGTATGCATCAAACCGACATCCGTATAAGTGTCGCGTAGCTTTGGAGCTATATACGGACGTCAGTTGACAGTATATAATATTCATGCCGCACCATATTCGACGTCCGATTATTTTTCTAACGTAGTGCCACAGATTCATGTATACGGACGTCAAATATCGTACAGTATGAAAAGTATGCGTCAAACCGACATCCGTATAAGTGTTGCGTAGCTTTGAAGCTATATACGGACGTCAGTTGACAGTATATACTATTCATGCCGCACCATATTCGACGTCCGATTATTTTTCTAACGTAGTGCCATAGATTCATGTATACGGACGTCAAATATCGTATAGTATGAAAAGTATGCGTCAAACCGACATCCGTGTAAGTGTCGCGTAGCTTTGAAGCTATATACGGACGTCAGTTGACAGTATATACTATTCATGCCGCACCATATTCGACGTCCGATTATTTTTCTAACGTAGTGCCATAGATTCATGTATACGGACGTCAAATATCGTATAGTATGAAAAGTATGCGTCAAACCGACATCCGTGTAAGTGTCGCGTAGCTTTGAAGCTATATATGGACGTCAGTTGACAGTATATAGTGTTCATGCCGCACCATATTCTACGTCCGATTATTTTTCTAACGTAGTGCCATAGATTCATGTATACGGACGTCAAATATCGTACAGTATGAAAAGTATGCGTCAAACTGACATCCGTATATGTGTCGCGCAGCTTTGAAGCCATAAACGAACTTCAGTTGACGATACATACTATTCATGCCGCACCATATTCGACATCCGTGTATTTTTCTACAGTCGCAAGGAAAAATAATTAAATAAACACACATAAATTTAAGATTACTATTTTATTATAGACAGATGGGTTACCCTATAGGTATGACCAAAAAAATCAAAAAAAAAAAAAAAAAAAAATGACAGGTGAAAACAATTGAAATAGTTTTCTATATTTATAAAACTTTAAAAATCAATCCCTAAAAATTACGTAAAATAATTAGTATTATTCAACTTCATTAATGACAATTTACTTTTGTGACTTTCAGATCTATATAATTAATTTTAAGAAAATATTAGATATTAGATTGTTGTATTGTTATTAGGTGTGCTAAGCATATTCCGAACGTATAATATAATCAAAATCATATAATCGACTTCAAATGGCTGTATAATTTACGGATGGCCAACACCTGATTTGCACAAGTGAGGGCACAATACTTATTTTGCAACCGAGCGTCAAATAAGCAGCGATACGTATGTGGCAACTTCGGCAAACTGTGTATAACTGATTTGTTGTTTTCATTTATAAAATATTTCGAACCGTTCAAATACAGTCGGTTTGGCAACGTCGCAATTGGACGCCAAATAATCGGCTTTATCGAAAGTGTCTTAGATGAGTATACGCACTGTCGATATACGCGCTACACGAGCGACGCACCGTTGATGCGGGATTTCGCGGAAGTTTTAGTTATACAAATGCAAGCGCTTCAGTGATTTTTTGCCTTCCGGCAATTTTTGTTGTACAGGTCGCTAGAGCCAAAAGGACCAAAGTAACACTGACTAAAAAAGTGGCGTCCGGTATGCGGACGTCTAAAGCCGGTGGACGCCAGATTAAATGCATTTCGGGCTATGTGGGACGCCATATCATTAGCAGGATAAATATATATATATATATCATATATATATATATATATATTATATATTTATATATATATTATATTTATATATCCACATCCACACTAATATTATAAATGCGAAGGTAACTCTGTCTGTCTGTCTGTCTGTCTCGCTTTCCTGCGAAAACTACTGAACCGATTTAAATGAAATTTGGTACACAGATAGTTTAGAGCCTGAGAAAGGACATAGGCTACTTTTTATCCCGGCAATATGTTCCCGCGGGATAATTTCCGATCTCCACGCGGGCGAAGCCGCTGGCAAAAGCTAGTTTCTTATATTATCAGCTATCTGTCAGACAAAGATCGGAATTTATGAAAGAGGACAATTTTCTCCGTTTTTGAGATGACAATGTTGTATTTTGGACTTTATTAATTTTTTAACCAATTTTTTTTTTTTGGAATATTTGTAATTTTAGTGACATTTTATTTTATTTCATATTTATTGACCAACTAATTTAATCACTACTTTGACATTGAATTGTAATATAAATATTAGGTATCTTTAATGAATAATTTAGAAATGTAATTTTGATGAATATTATAACGGTTTATGCACCATCTCTTCCTACCAATTTGTACGCCACGATATACGGCTGAACATGTCTGATCCTTTATGTATTTCCATATTATCTTGCATGCAATGTATGTACACCATGTTTAAACAAATAAAATTTACTTACTTACTTACTAAAGTTCCTTTAAAATTGGCCAAGCCGTTTCGGAGATTATCCGGAACCAACAGACATTCAGACAGACAAACAGAGTCTTTAAACTTCCATAAGTACAAACATGTACCTACAACTATTAATTTTATTTATTGTTTATAGATATTTTTGTATAGCAAAAGCCGAAACGTGAGAATAGGACAAAATAAATTCCAGCTGACTCTTATAACTAAAGCTACATCCCAACATTTACTTGTGACCTTTCCCATCCGCAAGATCTCCTCGTAATACAATTTTGATTTATGGTAACATTATTGGCGCCGGCGAAATATTTACATGTAGCAACACTGAGCAATGTGTTACTGCTGTAACGTCGTTTATATTAATTTTGTATGATGTTATTCCTTTTGTACTGAGAATGGAAGCAGTTATTGTGAGGAAGTTGCTTTTGTTGACAATTGAGGAGCGGAAGATTTAATTCGTTTGCAGAAAAATGCGTTTTCAAATTTACGGCACAACCTGTTGTTACCTTGGATCCAGTATATGATTTTGAACCTATTGCCAAAGGACAAGGGGACTTCTGGGCCCAGCAGTTAACTAGTTGAAATGTATATTAAAAAAACCGTTATATTTTTCTAAAGGAAATCACAGAATATGGTAGTACCATGTTTCTATCTAGAAAGCGAGAAAACTTAAATTAAGTTAGTGAAACTAAATAATCGATTAAATAATGCCTGTATTACTACTAATCGATTATGAATAAATCGGTAAAATCTGAGAATATGTATGCAGGTCGAGTGACAAGTGCATATCAAGCTTTCGTGGAATCGATTGAATCGATTTATAGTGAATTTTTTTGTTCCGGCAACACTTGTGCCTAACATCCGTTAGTCACTGACTAACAGATGCACTTGTTTGTTTTCTTTCGTTCTGAGTGCGCCCGTATTTTCCTTGTTTTATTGTTTAACCCCATGAAACCTCGGCTTTGCATACTATAACGTACTATTTGACGGATCGTGCTACTCTAAATTACCTGGCACTCTATTTTGGACAACTGTTTACGCCTATCAATTGGATATTGACGACATGGATTGCTGTGTAAAGTGTAAACCTCACTTTTACTATAATTCGTATAACTTGGTTCCTGGATAGCCAAATTTCACCAAATTTTCAGTGAAGCCTTGTTATTATACCCTCTTACAAATAAGGCTAGTTTGATTCAGTTAACACCTGGGCCCAGGCATCTATGGAGTCATTCTCTTCTCCTTTTGTAGGTTCATAATTTCAACCGAAAGACGTTCACTGTTGGAAATAGGCCTCCCTCAATTTGGGAGGGGTTTATCAAAATCGCCATGCTTGGCAGGCGGGTTGGCTATCGCACTGTAGTGGTAAAATGCATAAAAAATGCTGCTGCCCATTCTCTAGTAAGTCCTTTAGTTGCCTCGTACGGCACCCGCATGAAGAAATAGGTTGGTGGTACTCTTTACGTCCGGCAACACACGGAACCGTACGTAGGTAATTTGGCCGCAAAAAATTAGCTGTTTCATAGAAAATTGTAATACTTAATTACAATTTTCTATGAAACAGCCGATTTTTTTTTAGATAACCGACGATGCATCTGCTCTAGCGGTTCTAGAATCATGTAATGACCCTATATTAGTGAGATTTATGAAGATTTGTTCTTGTTGAAAGAGTTACCGCGCCTGGCACAGGCAACTGTCAGCTTTAGGCGGTTCACTCACTGAAGATGCGTCCCGCCGCGGTGCGCGGAGCGACGTATAACTCACGGGGCGCCTTCCCGCGCATTTCCGCGTCGGCAGTGTGTTGTGCTAGGCGTGATTTCTATATAAATTGAGATACTTGCATACAATGGTAAAATCTGCCATCCCGCGCTACGCGACGGGGCGCGGTGCAGTGGGTGGAGCGCCTTAGTCAGCAAAAGTCTGAGACGCCTTTCCGCTCCGCCTAGAGCCGGAGACGTTATTTGATGATTTAGGATGCTTTTTCCTACTGCAGATATCAGTCTCCCACAAAGTATTTAACAGATGTTAAATCTCCGTAATTTTTAAGGAGCCTAAAAGGAGAAATAAAATGTTTATTTATTATAAATGCGTACTTTGTTATACTATGTTTTTACCCGTAGGGGAGATTCAATGTTATGGACACTGGTTGTAAACAGTAAAAAGGCTTTTCTTTTTTCTCGCTTTTCGTTCTCTTATCTTATGGAGTTAACTGTAGGTACCAAATTTTTATTTTAGTTTCACTTTCGTGAGAACATTCGATTATAATAAAGTCGTGAACTCGAGTTGTAATTGACTTTTGCTTTCCAACACTCTGTTTTATTAAACATTGAATTTATAAGTTTCATTCTTTTGTGAACGTTAAGCTGAAAGTTTTATTACAAGTGCTTATGAATAAATAAATGTAGTGCATTGTAATTTACTTTGAAAGAATTTGCAGTATCTCATTTGCAGTAAAAACTTTCTTGAAGTTATTTGAAAATAGAGTAATATAATACAATGCTAAGTTCTAAAGCACTGCGAAGTTTTAAATTGTTCTGCAGCTTTGTAAAATTAGATATTTATATTAGCTAATAGAAAGGGCGATGGCTCTGACATCACAATAGCTCAGTACTTACTTTTGTGACGAATGTAGGCAGGTTCGATTCTCGAACTATTTTTATTTGCCAGTGTATTTTACTTAAAGGACTAGCAAATGTGAGTGGAAATGCCTGGAGGGTATTCTCTAGAAGAACATAAGTACAGTGACCTTATTGATGATGTTCTTCAGAAAGGTCAGGTGCGTAGTACTTGCACCGGTGTGCGCGTATGACCAGCTCCCTCTAATTGCGTAACAAAAGAAAATAAAGAAAGAAAATACGTTTATTTGCTGTAAATATGACGCAAAGGAAGACTGAACACAACAAAAATATAAAAAAGCTGGGGAAAATATGCGCCACATCCAAGCAAAAATACCGTCGCTCAGCATAATGCTGCGACCCTATGCGAGACAGAGCTCCAGCACTGGTTCAATAAGAACGCACGCAACGAACTATCAAAAAGAATCTGACCAACGTAAATAAAGTAATTAATGTTGTTGCACTGTTAAAATGAAAGCCATTCCTACTAATAGTCTGTTACGCAATTACCCAAAAGATACTGCCAAAGTCGCGGATTTGTTCAAAACAGTTACCGTGGCCCTGGCACAGACAACTGAAGGAACACGGGTGGGTTTTAGTCAGTAAAAGTCCGCGCCCTGAGCGGGAGCAGTCATTTGATGATTTCCCACACAAAAAAAAAACCAATGATGTATGAACGCAAACGAAGCAAAAAATCGTAAGCAGGTGGCCTTCTCAAGTTTCCGCCTATCGTCATAGGAAGAAGGCTGGTTACTGATCTAAGACACAAGATGAAGTGTGCATTGGGCATTCTTATAATTTACAAAATTCTTACCCGTCTTTGCAGTTGGATAAAAAGAGCAAAAACTTAAATAAATAGCTATCAATTTAACTGTATGATGTCACACAATTTTTCTTCAACACCGTATTTTTTTGCCCAGTAACTCGAAGCGTACAGCTGGCAACAAAGTTTCGTCCTCGTAACGTTCAACTGCGCAACAAAGTGTTTGTCGCGCTGCGTCGAAAGATGTACCCCTTTAATTTATTGCACCCTTTCCTAACGATCTCACTAAATCTCGTTAATAATAGACGTCGAGAAGGAACTCCTAATTGTCATTGAAGTTTACAAAAAGGTCCGGTTCTGTTTACGAGAATTTGTAATAAACACAGAACACTATGATGTATAGAAGAAGCCTGCAGTGGGAGAATAATAGGCTGATACAATTTATTTAAACATGACGATGTCTTGACGCCTATACTCACAAAAGTGGCAGGCCGAGGTGTACAGTCTCGTTTCGTCAGTTATGTAAAAGTGGTATAATACTTATTGTATAACTAGCTTTTGAATTAAAATATGAAACGCGGCCGTAACACATATTTCCAGAATTATCTTAATATTTTTTAATAATTGTTATTGACTACTAACATTTGGCAGATATTGGTGTTGGTATAAAACCTGTGTGATAGTAGGTGAGTCTATTGCCATTAACTGTGCATAAATCTAGGATATTAACTAACCAACTACAATTAAAAAAAAAAAAACATTATTCGACGCCTACGGATAGTCGAGGAATTATGTTCTATTTACGACTTTTTTTTAAACTGCTCCCTTGGTATCGTGACTGCTGAGTGTGGGGTCCTGGGTTTGAATCCCTGGAGCGGCAAAGTGTTATTGGGTATTTCCATAAAGATTTTTTTAGTAGCAGCCCGGAGTTTGGCTGTTGGCGGTATCACAACCTCCGTGTCTCGCAAAGCAGGTTCAGCCGATTGCCCTGCGCCTGATCTCTCTCCGGTCGTGTCGGATTGCCGTCCCATCGCACTATAAGAGTAACAGAAGAGAAGTGCCCCTGTGTTTGCGCACACACTTTCGCATTAAATAAATAGCGCGCCGATGGCTAGTCTCTCTGAGATGGCCTATTTGGCCGCCATGGCCAAAATATGGTCTGTAGAACTATATCCACCAATAAAATTTATAACGTACACATTTCCCTAATGAAGAGTACCAACTTTATTTGCAAAACGGAAAATTATTAACGTCTTTTGTGATAATGAAGCTATGGCGTAATTACTGGAAGAACACAGAGTCTACACAAAAATGTTGCGTCAAATTGAACTAATAAAGGGTCACCGAAGAGCCCTTTAATTAATTATAATCGGCCCTTTTCTTGTGTAATCTTATTTTGGTTATCATCGCTGTACTATAAAGAAAGAAAGCAAGAAGAACGATTTGTCACAGAAACACGTGCCTCTAAAAAAATTGATTACATAAAAAACATGAGAACAACATAGGTATACATAATGTTGCCTTTATTCAAAAGTATTTTTTTCGTATAAAATAAAATCATTTATAATCAGCCTTTAAAGTACCCACGGCGGTCACATGTTTAAAAATTATGATTTCTAGGACATGCCGGTTTCCTCACGATGTTTTCCTGCACCGTTGTGAGAGCAGTGGCGATGACATAATTTACACAAAGTAAAGCGTGTCTGGGTCTGAACCTACGACCTTACAGCTCCTAAGTCGGGGCTGTTGGCACAGGGATATTTATTTTTATATTTGTATATCTATTAGATAAATATTTTTTTTTTTTGCTTTATAAGATGATACTTTATTAATTTTTTTTTTTTTGCTTTATAAAATATCACATTTGATGGTACTTTATTCACATTACAATCTAGCCTATTAACTAATAAGTAATTTAAATATAACTCAAACTGCTAAGTACATAACTATAAAACTAAGAAATCGTCCAATAACGTCTTTCTTATTCACTATAACTTAGAGGGAAGACACTTGATTCACGTGTTCTTTATAAAAGTTAGCACTTTCACTACTGTTTCAGTTCACTTACACTGCACTAAACTAACTCAAAGGGTTTAACCCTTTTTAGTCTTCGCACTAATTCAGTGTTGTCAAGGATTTGGATCGCCTCGACATTCACGTGATGATGAAGTCTGTGTTCATGAGCTTCTGCATATTTTTGTATTACTATGTTTACGACATCCATTTTAAGGTCCCGGTGAAGGTTGCTGTTTCTTATGTACCAGGGCGCGCTGACTATATCCCTAAGTACTTTATTTTGAAATCGTTGTATAATTTGACGATTACTTTGACTGGTGCAGCCCCACAGCTGTATACCGTAGGTCCATATAGGCTTTAAGACTTGTTTATACATCAACAATTTATTACATATTGACAATGGCGACTATCTACCAAGTAGCCAATACATTTTTTTGTAACGAATATCTAATTCGGCGCTTTCTTTTTGACATGCTCTTTGCAGCATAGTTTTGCATCCAGGGTCATGCCAAGATACTTAGCAGTATTCGCGTATGGAATTTGTTGATTATTCATGAATACCGGGATGTATTGTGGCTTTTTATTCGTGAAGTTAATGTGGATAGATTTGCTTTCATTAAGTTTGATACGCCATGTTGCAGTCCACTCATAAACACGATTGAACCTTTTCTATGGCTTCCTCATGACTATTTCCAACAGCCATGATAGCAGTGTCGTCAGCAAAGGTTGCAATTACCCCATTTTCTAGCTCAGGAATATCACAAGTGTATAGTAGGTACAAGACCGGTCCTAGTATACTTCCTTGTGGTACGCCAGCTTTTATCTGCCTAAGGTTAGAATAGGCATTTCCTCGTCTTATTCTAAACAATCTGTTTGATATATAGGACTCTATGATATATGAAATCTGTTGAGGCAACATTGTTCTTAACTTATAAATGAGGCCTTCATGCCACACTTTATCGAACGCCTGGGCAACATCAAGGAAAACTGTGGTGCACACCTTCTTCTCCTCTAGTGTCCTTTCAATTATATTAGTTATTCTGTGTACTTGGTCTAGCGTAGAGTGTTGTTCTCTAAATCCGAACTGGTAATCGGGGATTAGATTTGCAGCTTTAATTAGAGGCTTCAATCTCTTTAGCAAAAGTTTCTCAAATAATTTTGACAATACAGGTAATAGTGAGATTGGTCTGTAAGATGTTGTTTCATGAGGTGGCTTCCCAGGCTTGGCTATCATGATGACTTCAGCTACTTTCCACATGTCAAGAACATGTTTCAACCGAAATACAGCATTAATGAGCGTGGTAAGCTTAACTATAGCTTTACGTGGGAGATTCTGTAAAACTTCTCCTGTAATTAGGTCATAACCAGGGGATTTTCTTCGATTAAGGGCACCACCTAAAATTGCACTTAATTTCTCTAGATACTTCTTTTGGGGTAACTAACTTAATTTCTGAACTAATTTGTACTCCCCGTATTATCATCTCATCAGTTTGGGCTTCATTTGGTTGAAATATTTGCTCTAAATGCTCAGCGAACCTTAAGGCTTTTTGTTCGTCAGTCACTGCCCATTTTCCATTTACTTCCTTGAAAGGAGGAATTTGTACGATCGGTCGTTTTATGTGCTTCGTAGCTTTCCAAAGCGAGTAGCTGGTTTTAGCGTCACTCGTTAATTGGCTAAGGTAGCTGTTTGTTAACGAGTCGTTGTAGTGTTGAATTTCTATCGTAAGGCGCTTAGTGAGGTTGTTCAACAGTCTTTTATCTTGTGGACATCTAGTCTGATGCCATCTGTTTCTTTGTTTGCGCTTTTCGGTTATAAGACACCTTATTCTTGCAGGGTAGGTGGTTGCTTTGACCCGGTGTGTTTTTTCCGGTGTATTTCTCCAGGCGGCTTTCTGTATACTAGTTGTAAAATTACTCAGTTCCAATTCCAGCTCTTCCGGAGTTTTCAATGGAACCCTTAATTCTATAGAATTATCCAAATCTATTCTGAAACTCTCCCAGTCTGTGTTAGTATTTACAAGCGTTGGATTGTTCTCTGTGTGTAGAATCCGACACCATACCGATAAAATTATTGGTGAGTGGTCCGAATTCATGTCAAAACATTCACCGATGCTTAAATAATTACTGGAAATATTTTTAGTTATGAAAAAGTCTATTAGATCTGGAATTTTGCGTGGATCGCTTGGCCAATAAGTCGGTTTTCCGGTAGAAATAGCTTCACACTTTAGCTCTTTTATAGCATTCATTAGTTCCTTTCCTTTGGTCGTGGTTAGTCTTGACCCCCACTGCATATTTTTAGCGTTGAAGTCACCACCTAAAATGAATCTTTGTCCAAGTTGCTGTATGAATCTCACATAATGATCTTTTTTATATTGTATCTCGGAGGCGAGTAGATGGCCGCTACAGTGATTGGATACAGTTGAGATTGAATACAAATCGCTACAGCTTGAATTTCATGACTTTCGTACTTAACTTCTTCATAATGACGGAGATTCTCTTTGACTGTAACCGCGGTCCCACCACGGGCAGTATTGTCAGGGTGCAGTGCATGGTACACTTTATAACCTCGGAACTTTATGTATGATTGCTTAGTAAAGTGAGTTTCAGATATAAGACATACATCGATATTTTCTGTGATCAGGATTACTTCCAATTCATGTTGATGTTTAAGTAGTCCGTTTGAGTTCCATGCCATTATTTTTAATGGATCCATTTTTTTCGTGTGGGAATAGCAGTCATAGCGCTATTTTCTATTCTATTCAAACGAGCATTAAATGAAGTTATCAATTTAATAATTTCGTCCAACTTTTCTTCTATACCTTTACCGGAATTAATATTGTCACGAATATTCGCAAGTTCAACAGTTTTAGCTATAACATGCGCGTATGTTTTCTTGTGAATGTTTTGTGTCACGTAATGATTTTGCATTTGTGAGCTACTTTGCACTTTTTCGATGATTTTGCGCTGGCTTTTTGCCGCCGGTTTCTTCAACATTTTGTTCTTTATAACTTGCATTTCCCAGGCTACTATACATCCTCTATAATTGGTAAAATAATACATCCTAATAACAGGATGTGGTTCTCCACAGTGAACGTATTTAGGCTTTTCGTCTGCCGCCTTTTTGCCGTCAGCAGTCAGATGTTTACCGGTACATTTGACACATCTAGGTTCTTTAGAACAGTATTTGTGTGTATGTCCGTACGCCTGGCATCTCTTGCATTGGGGTACTAGCCTCGAAGTATGGAGAGGTTGTACTTCTACTTTACAGCCTAATATTCACTTAATGCCTTAGATTTTATTTATATCTTCCTCGTTTCTGAAAGTCAGCCTAAACATGTTCAGAGTCTCCTTACTTTTCCACCTCAATTTGTTTGCTGCATCTTCAATCTGGAAACCTTTATTTTGTAAGTCCTCAATAATATTCTGTCAGGCTTACATGTGAAATGAAGGTTTTTCACCATGACTCTTATTGGCCTTTCCTGCTTGTTTTCGTAGGAGTGCCAGAGAAAGTTACTTTCAGTTAATAACTTTGTTATAGACTTATATGTGTCTTCGTTCGCTGCATTTATTTTAACGCACTTCCCATTTAACATTTTAGCAGTAAATGTATCACCAGATTCAGACTTTGACAATAAGTCAAACAGGGACTGGTAGTTTTTGACGCCATCTACTACTAGAGGTGGAGGTGGTGGAATCTTTTTGATGTTTACTTTCTCAGTTTGAACAGTCTCTAAGTGTTCAATGCTAGTAGTTTTAGTGGGCGATGTGTTTAGTTTTCGTTTTTTCCTGCTCTTTTGCCTGATCCACTGAGTTTCCCTAGCTAATTCCTCCTCATCCGTACAATATTCAGGACACTGTGTTGGGCTTTTAACTGGCTCAGCTGGCTTACTGGTTGCAGCTGTACTTTCCTGCGTTTTATGCTGTAAATACCTCACTTGTTCTTGGAGGCTGTTTATTTGGTTTTCCATATCAGAAATAACATTACGCAGTTGTTCGTTTTCTGCTCTTTCTTCGCTGTAGTATTTATACAGCGGTTGTTAGTTTTCGGTTTTTATTTTAATTTTGGTGGTCTCAGCCATGTTATTGGTGAGTTAATAAATTACATTTAATAATTATAATTGGAATGTACGTCCATTCTTACATGATTGTGTGTGTCATCGTGGCGAGCGCGGCCGAGCCCGCGCGGTTGGTTTGCTGCGTCTGCACTTTGCACTTAAGTAGAGCACGCGAGCGACGCGACTAATCTCAACGAATACCAAAACACACATGCCATGAAAAATAAATATGCATTTAAAAAATTATCTACAGAACAGTTGTCCTTTACAAACTTTAAAAATTTCCGTCTTAATCAGAAAACAGTTCAAAGTGCTCGGCCGTTGGGTATTCTAATATACTTATCTTATCATTCATCAAGACATAGTGTCTTTTTCAACCGACGAAAAAAAAAACGGAGGAGGTTATCAATTCGATGCGAATATATTTTTTTTTTATGTATGACCACGCATAACTTTTTACATAGTAGTCCGATTGTGATCATTCTTTTTTTGTTGGAAAAAAGTATACTCCCAAAGTGGTCCCATATAAATTTGGAAAACAAAATCGAACGCTAAGGGTCGGAAAACAGGGGATGATTGATTGTTGTTCACTCACTGATTGTAATGTATAACCACGCATAACTTTATACAGAGTAGTCCGATTTCGATAATTCTTTTTTTATTGGATAGGGTATACCTTGCCAAGTATTATGAGTCCATTAAATCTACAAAAAATATAAAATAAAAACTTTTTAACAAAAAATTAAACCGCCGAAAAAACTGAAAAGCAAGAAATAATAAAGCTTAAAATTTTGAGTCGGCGCTGAAAAATCAATGAATAAATATCACTCAAAGCGCCGACTCATAATTTTAAGGTTTATTATTTTTTGCTTTTCAGTTTTTTCGGTGGTTTAATTTTTTGTTAAAGAGTTTTTTTCATTTCGCAATTCTGATTCCATATCATTACCTAACATACCTATATGTTGCAGCTTACATAAGCTGCTTAAAATCTTCGAATTGCTGGGACACCGGCTTCATATCTGGAAGAGTAAGCCATAATCACGACATGGGTCCTGTGCGGGTTGGTAACCATAAATTCGAAAAAAAAACTATTTTGTTACGGAACCACAGTGGTCTAATTTTCTGTTCAACCCAAATGTTGGAATCAGCTGATTTCTTTCAAGATGTCAGACCATACTAACAACTGCTTATCAAGCCTTCTCTCGACGGACACGGTGGAGCATAGGACACGGTGGAGCATACGGTGGACGTGTGCCCTGCCTGGGCGGAGCACCGCCGTGTTCTTGTGGAGGCGATCGGCGGCGGCGACCTCTCGCATCCGGCGCGAGCTTGCGGGCGGCGAGCAATGGGTAGCTCGCCGCCCGGTACGGACCAAGCTCGGGTCGACGGCGCGTAATGTTCCACGCGCGCCTCAAGGAGATGTCAGCAGCAGTGTACGGGTCTACTAGGACTGATGCCTGCCGGGGTCGCGTGATTGTTCGAAAGAGTTACCGTGACCCTGGCACATGGGCAACTGATGGAACACGGGTCGGTTTTAGTCAGTAAAAGTCTGACACGCCCTACCGCTCCGCCCAGAGCGGGAGAAGTCATATGATGATTTCCCATCCAGAAAAAAAAGCCTTCTCTCGACTATGTAGGGGTCGGATTACAGTCTAACTGGATGCAGCTGAAAACCACTATTTCACATGGAGTGACTGCCTATGTGACCTTCACGACGACATGACTAATAGATGCAAAATGTTCACCTTATAAGCCAATTTCGTACAACAAAAACTTCACAATCCTAACAACTCTTTGAATGTCAAACAGCTGATTCAAAGCCCATTAGGTCCTTCTGCACCATCATGGTCTCCGGCCATAAATCAATGTTTTATGGCTCTGTCCGTTAGCTCAACTTGACTGTTCGGTTTGTAGGTCAGTCGATCGATGGGTGCCTACTTTTGTGCCGACTGGTGTACCATTGTTTGGTTTGCTCGCTTGTAGCCAGCCTATTATGGAGATAAATGGGTGTGCAAAAAGTAGAAGTTTGGCAGCGAAATGTGGACAATGAGGCCGCATTCTTTTGTTTTTGTAAATGTTGTAGTTATGTATGTCGTGTTAATAACCTGGATGTATGGACATGGGAGAGACTAAGATCTTGTCTCGCTAACTCATCCTATAATGCTTCTGTAGCTGGGACACCAGCGTCCTTTTTGTAACAGAGAGTGAGTCGTTTTCTACTTGGGCCCATTGCAGGTTGATCGCTGATATCCATTTTATTTTTAACTGGATGCCATTTTCCTCACGATGTTGTCCTTCAATGTTTTATAATGACCGAGCAGCAAAAATAAATTGCACTGAGTAAACTGCGTGCTTGCTTGGTTCGAACCTACGGCCACAACTCGTCAGTCATTGGGCCACTACTGTTTCTGGCCTCAGGAAAGTTTGGTTGAACGCACTTTGAAACTGTATTTCGATATGATTAAGTACAGACGCATGACATACTACAATTTATTCACTACTCGCCGCTACGAGAGTGAGAGAAGAAGGTGCACTTGTGTCTGCGCACATACATATCTGTGCTATACCTCCCGCGCCTATGAATACTCGGTGAATACCATGGCCGAAATTCAGTTTGGAAGACTATTATTCACCATTAAAAAAACTTTTTAACTAATAATTAAACCGCCAAAATACTGAAATGCAAAAAATAATAAATCATAAAATTTTGTTTTTTCAGCGCTGACTCAAAATTTTAAGGTTTAATTTTTTTTGCATTTCAGTTTTTTTGCGGTTTAATTTTTTGTAGCTTTAATGTACTTATAATACTTGGCAAGGTATACCCTACACAATAAATAAATAATTATCAAAATCGGACTACTCTGTACAAAGTTTTGCAAGGTCATATATTACAATCAGTGAGTGAACAATCAATCATCCCCTGTTTTCCGACCCTTAGGGTTCGATTTTGTTTTCCAAATTTATATGGGACCATCTTCGAGGAAATAGTTATGGGTAGTAGGTATACATAAAAAAATATACGAGTCGAATTGAGAACCTCCTCCGTTTTTTTCGTCGGTTAATAAAAAAATAAGTGTTACACCAGAAACAAAGCTGACCTACCCTTGTAAAAAACAAAACAAAAAAGAAGGTCACAGCTATGCAATCCATTTGCTGCCAGGATCACAAGCATCCATTTTTCACCTCGCACAAAGTCATTGCATACAAAATGTAAGCAGCGTTATCCCCATTTTTATTGTGGTCTCAAAAAACAAACCTGAGAAAACACACCTGGCATTATGCACACGGTGCCTTTGCCTCTCATAAGTGCGCAAAATAAATGGGGTATCGTCATACATTAATGGGAACACATTTGAAAGTAGAACGCAGACTTATGTGCCAAATATCGGAACTTTCGGGTAAAAAATACGGATAAGTTGGCAACACTAACGAATTAATGGCAGCCCCAAATGTTTGGACAAGTGATTTATTGTAGGGAGGTTTTACACAAAAGTTGGGGAAAGTTGGGGTTTGGTTTAAATTAAATAGTTTTGTAGTTTGTTCGGCTGTGCAGATGTTATTGAGACACGATTGTGGTATTGGAAATAGAAACCTGATGTTCATTTAAGCAAGACCATTTACAGTCACTTGTGGATAGCACAGGTGACTGTAAATGGTCTTGCTTTCTTGTACCTACTTATACTAAAACCTATTGAAAAAGTCAATCGTCTGAGAGTACGTAGCTATGTACGCCACACTGAAACCAACGTTGGCTGCAAACATTGTTAGCATAACCAACCTCAAATCGTTTGGGTTCCCTTAGCTAGTTGACAGCTTTTTCTTCTAGAACGTAACAACACGGTGAAGTCTGTGTTTGCGATTTTATTAACAAAAACTCATTATTGAATGGATTAACTATATGTATTGCAGGCCAAAACCCAAGTGGACGACACTCCTGATAGAAATTAGTTACATAACTTGTTGATGACTGCAAACAGTCCTCAATTCTAGCACTCACAAACTACATAATACAATAAAACTCTGACCAACATTCGTCCTTGGTCCCAACGTTGGTACCAACATGTATGTTAATAATTTTTATGATATTTTTCGACACACTCTCCAGAGACCAGCGCGTTCTGCGAAAACATTTCACGAATGGAATGGTGCATCAACTTTGATGAAACTCGGGCTTTTTGCATTTTTGTGAATAGAATAGAATAGAATAATATTTATTTGCTAAAAACATGGTATAAAAGATGGTAAAAAAAATATTACAAGAGCATGCATGTTTTGCTTAACAGTTATAAGCGTACAAATTTACACATATTTAACATTTATAATCTAAGAATTCTTTGACACTATAAAAACTATGACTACACAGCCATTCATGCAGTTTATTTTTAAATAATCTCAAATTTAAAATCTTGAGATTACTTGGTATCTTATTGTATATACGTACACACATAGATATACAACTTTTATTATATTTAGCTAGTCTCGGAAGGAGATCCAGTACGAGCCTGTGGGGGTCACGTCGGTTACGAGGATATAAGTCATCTGCATTACAAAATAATTCCTTATTCTTTCTAACAAACATACATGTTTCATATAAGTACAGAGACGGTAGCGGCAACAAGCCAAGCTTTTTAAATATCGGCCTACAGGATTCATCAGGTCGAAGCCCGTTTATTGCTCTAATACATTTTTTCTGTGCAATAAATGCTCTATTTTGGTCTGTGCTATTGCCCCACATTATCAAGCCATAGCGGAGTACCGATTCAACGTATGCATGGTAGGACGTTATCGCCGTTTTAACGTTTGTTATATTTCTGACTTTTTTAAGTGCATATACGAACTTATTTATCCGCTTTGAAACCGTATCAATATGTGCTTTCCAGTTTATGTCTTGATCTAAGGTTAGGCCTAAAAATTTAGTTTGCGTCACTTCATCAATTTTATGTATATTCATTGTAATGTTGTATTTAGCATTATTAGATTTATTAAATTGTATATAAACTGATTTTTTTAGATTTATTGATAAATTATTTGTATTTAGATATTCAATTAGACTTTCAATGGTGTTATTAATATCTGTCTCATGATCAACAATCGTATTTTTTTTCTTATCAGTGGTTACAATAATTGAAATGTCATCAGCAAACAAAATACATTTATGGTTGGTTATATTAATTATAGAATTTATGTATAAAAGGAATAAAATTGGGCCTAACACACTTCCTTGTGGGACACCACATCTGTTGATCTTGAGTTCGGAAGAGTGTGGTGTCATATCGTTATTTCTTTCTACTTTTGTAATGATAACCCGTTGTCGTCTGTTATTTAGGTATGTCGATATCCACTGAAGCACTATGCCTCTTATTCCAATTGCCTCCAGTTTTTGCAGTAATAGGTCATGAGACACTAGGTCAAAGGCTTTCGATAAATCGAAGAACAGACCTGTAGTAAGACGGTTTTCATTAATATTCGTCAATATATGTTTTATAAGAGTGAAAATTGCTAATGTTGTGGATTTGTTTTTTTGGAAGCCGAACTGTTCCTTCTTAATTATGTTAATTACAGAACTCGATCAGTCGTTTGTACATGCACTTTTCAAATATCTTTGACAAGATAGATATCAATGTTATTGGGCGATAATTATTAACGTCTGAATTATCCCCTTTTTTAAAAATTGGTTTAACAATGGATACTTTTAATGCATCTGGAAAAGTACCAAGCGAGAACGATAAATTAATTAGATGTGTTATCATTTCACTTAACTCATTAGTACATGCTTTTATAATTTTCGTATTAATCTCATCGTATCCTTCAGAATTTGAGTTTTTTAATGCTAATATCTCCGTTTTGACTTCATTTTCAGACACAGGTTTGAGGAACATCGAATGAGCTGCTGGATTTTTTTTAGGGCTTGTTTTTATATCCGTACTAGAAGTATGCGCCATATTAGTGTAGTGCTTATTAAAAGCAGTTGCTATTTCGACAGGATCCGTGATTACTGTGTTATCAATTTGATTGAATATTTTCTATACTGTCCTTAAAGTTGTTGTTCATGATTTCGTCCCTAATTACTTTCCATACAGCTTTGCATTTATTTTCATTTTTATTAATAAATTTAATATTTGCGTTTCTTCTTGCTACGTATATGCATTTTTGTAAGATTTTTGAATAGTGCAAATATTTATTTTTATTTCCTATACTTTTACTTCCATAATATTGGTAGCGTAGGTACCGTTTGGTTTTACAACTTTGTTTCAGTCCTTTGCTTATCCAGTTTTGTTTCTTTTGATTACTTTTTACTTTAACTCTTAGTTTTGGGAAGCATAAATTATAGAAAAGGCATAATAAGTCGTGAAAAGCACTGAATGCTATATCTATATCATTATCTGCGTAACTTTCCGACCAGGACATACTTTGTAAGCATTCTTTAAACTTCTGAATATTATTCAAGTTATAGTCTCTTTTATACACATAGTATGCTGCCTGTTTTATTTGTATCTTATTTTGCAAAGGAATGCTCAACATTTGGGCTGTGTCATGGTCGGATAAGTGGAGTGGCATTACTTGAGCAATAGCATCCGGAATATTACTGAGAATATGGTCAATACATGATGACTTGCGTGTTGGCTCATTTATATGTAGTTTTAGATTAAAATTGTACGAAAGATCTAGTAATCGGTTAGTTATGTTGCCTTTTTTTAAAGTATTAATATTAAAGTCACCTAATAAAACCACCTTTATTTTAGATTTATATTTATGAAATACATGTTCCAAAAGACCATTTAACTTAAATAGGAACTGGGTGGGGTCAGATTGAGGAGTTCTATAAACACAAATAATGATCAACATAAGATGAGTTAGTTCTATACCGCATGCTTCGAACGTATTTTGTATAGCGTGGGTTTTTATAAATGGAAGTTCTTTGAAAACAAGGTTTTTCCTTACTAAGATGCAGGTCCCGCCTCTTGGTTTATCCCTGCAGAAGTTGGCAGCCATTTCATAGTCATAAATTTTAATGTAAGACTCATAGCCTTTTTTTATAAAAGTTTCAGAGAGGCATATGATATCTGGATAATTCTGTACTTCACGTAGTTCTTGTAGGGTTATTTCGAGTAGTTCTTTTATTGATAAGAGACTAGCAATATTTTGATGGAGTATTTTTAAATTATATGTTCTAGATGGCAGAGTGTTGGGCCCGAAAAAACGTAATGTTATTTTTTGTTACAGGAAAATAATACGGAATTGTTCCTTTTTCTGCCTTATTGGTGGAATTTAAAGCGTTATCCGATTCTTGTGGTTTTAAGTTCCTTTGGCCGAAATAGAAAGGAATTGTTCCTTTTTTGGGTTCTATATTATTTGAACGCAATTTAAGACTTGATCTGTTGCTTGCTATCCGCTTGACAAGTTCTCTAGGATTTAGGTAGTTCTCATTATAGTCATGACAGTCAATAAAGTAATTAATTTTAGTACACAATTCAGACATTTTAATAGTCTGACTTTCCAGGAATTTACATTTTTTATGGGTAGTACATACATTTTTGATACGATAGTTAAGTTTACTTACATCTAGATACTCGTTTTTGAACACATTTAATACAATAATCAGGTTATTATAAAATGTATCTAGTACAATTTGTAGTTGGGATAAGGTATATTTTAAATTGTGATCATTTTCTCCTAAACAAATCACAAGTTTATCATTGTAGTTTAGCTTGGCATGACGGCAACTCATTATTATTTGACTACTGAGTGCATTTGGTTTTGTATCCGCGACTATCGTGTACTTTTCATATTTTGTATTTTGTCTTGAGTGTATCATGGCAGCTGCTAGACCGACGCACTGTTGAGAACCAAATATAAGTACTCTATTCGTCGATTCATGTTTTGGCTCTTCGGTATGGGTCCGCGTAGGTATGTTGATTTTTGAAACCGAGGATTGTTTACATATTTTGTTATTTTGTTTCATTGTGTTAATTATTTCCATGAGATCTACAATCTGCTGTTGTGCCTCTGTTAATTCTTTTTGCAGGTTCGCGATTTTTTGTTGAAGGTGCATTATTTCTGTACTTTTGCCACAATTAGCATTCAACTTATTCCCCAATGGAGTGGAAGGTGTGGAAAAGGAGTTATGTAATTGCAGAGACTCTCTTTTTCTTTTATGTTTTATGTCTGGGCTATTTCCAATTACAGACGAAGAGTTACAGAGTGATTTTAACATTTTAATCTCTGCTGCTAACTTATTTAATTGTTGATGGAGATTGTTATTTTCGAGTATCGTGTTTTCTAATTCATTTTCAGTAACATCCAATTTATTTGTAAGCGCTTTTATAGTGTCTTTCATTTCTAGAACTGACAATGTTTCAGAAATTGTGCCGTCAACACTATGAGACAGTTTATTGGGTGTGTTGAATGATTCATCTGAAGTTTCGTATTCAGACAGTATGTGGGAATCCAATCTGTCTGGACAGGGCTGTACGGCAGACTTCTTAGCCACAAGTTGCCGACTTTCCTGAACATTTACACTTTTTCCCGGAGAGGAGGTCTTTAGGAGTTGGTTTCCTCTTTTCCTCGTTGTGACGTTAGAGACAAGGCTAGTGTTCAGGACTTTGGTATTTTTTATGCATGTTTTACATCTCCAGTTTATCTTAGATTCCTGGTCCATTAGCCGGTAGGTTTGCTCTGGGAAGCCATCACAATCCAATTCATATCGGTTTTTACATATTGAACATAAGGCTGTTTTTTTAATGTCAACCGACTTCTTGCATTTAAAACATATAACTTTCTCTGGCACCTTGCGGTCCAGTTTTGTACTAATTTTAGATGACATTTTTATAATACGTTTCGTATACTTAAGTTAAATGCGTACTGTTCAAATAAAAAAATAAATAAAAAATACAGTCGAATTGATAACCTCCTCCTTTTTTTGAAGTCGGTTAATTAATAATAAAAAAGAAACAGAAACAAGAAAGTCAAAAAAGTTAAAAAAAGAAAAACACAAAAAGTAAAACTAATTCCGAGGTTTGAACCAGCGACTGTCTTATTGTACGGGCGCTACGTTGAACACTGCGCCAATCGTACATACAAATATTCTTTGAAATTATTAAATATTTATAACTTACAATTTAGGAGGATGAGTTTGTGGAAGAGAACACTTTATTCTTTTAAACGTTTTATAAAGCTTATCATCTACATTTGATATTCGAACCACACTGCACTAGTCAATAAAAGTTATATCAAAGTCAGTTATTGATATTTTTGAATGTAAACAAAGCTTCTAGTCACTGTCTTTTATAAATTAGTTTACTTGCACTTTTCACGTAAAGCAGTCGGAGATAACAATTGTACTTGGTTGTTACACTATTGAGATTATGTTATACCACTTATTTGTGTCTAAACTTTGTGTTTTATATTTTTAATTATTTTTTATATACGGAGTAGAAGTTACGCATGGCACTAGCGCCATCTGTCTGACAACATTATCTTTCCCACGTTGAATATTTTGCTCTGAAAAGTGGTGTAGGGTGACTGAATACTAAGAATTGAATTGCATTTGTTTTTTATTTTGTAAATATTGAATGAGGTTTCCTATGAATGAGGTACTGTTTTATGTTGTTTTTATTTTAATACTAAAATCTGCCCGCGACAAATTGCAAAAATTTCAATATACTATATTATCGTATCGCCCGTGATATGAATTCGTTTCATGTTAACGTTGTTTCTGTTTTTTTTCGCAGTATTGAATAGCCTACCTACCCTTCCTCAAGAATTATGCTATCAAATATGAAGAATTTTTCAAAGCCGACCAGTTCCAAAGATTACCCCCTACATACAAAGAAATAAATTTTACCTCTTTATAATATAGAATATAGTAGTATAGTATACATATAGAAGTATATATATCAAATTTCACAAAAAAAAAAATCGCACGTATGTACAGACGCCAGCACATTAAGCTACAACAATCTATCAGATTTCGTTAATAGATTTTCAACTTTATCTCTAAAGTATTAGGTTCAAGGTTGATTCGGAGAATTTGACAGTTCCGGGTACCTTGCTGTGCTGGCGTCTCGTCTGTACGTCGTACGCAAAATACGGAAACAAAGCTTTAAAAATAAGTGCAAAACACATAATCCTGTTTTTGCTGTTAAAAGTCGGGTGTTATAAAATAAAGGATCATTCCAACGATATAATAACTCTACAAGTTGATACAAAAATAAAGTATGTTTTTGCTTTAGAGCTGGTATTCATTTAGTTATATTCCGGCCGTGCTAAATCTATACTTCTATATCTGTATTTATTTAATATTGTATATTATTATTTACAGGTATATTATTGCATACAGGACGGCTTTTTTTGTGGGTGGGAATCATCAAATGACGTCTGCCGCTCTTGAGTGGAGCGGAAGGGCTCAGGAAGGGGTCAGACTTTTACTGACTAAAACCCACGCGTGTCCTTTCATTTGCCCAAGTGCCAGGGCCACGGTATCTCTTTCGAAATACAGGACGGCTTACAAATCGTATTTACAAGGCACAATTATTAACTAAACTGGGTTTAGTGTATTCTCAGCAAAAGATAAACAATCTGGCGGGCGTTGTTATATTTTCTCTTTTATCTAGTGCATCTTAATTGTTGGATGACGTCATTTCCTAAATAATTTGTCAACTACCATACTTTATATTCTGCGAACATTTTATAATTAATAATCTCGTCTTCTTTCCTTAAGGATTGAATAAATTTAGTCGAATAAAGTCAAGTGCACATTACAGCATTAGCGGGCCTCAGCGCAACGCATAGAGGGCACATAAAGGTTTGGTATAATTTTCTTTATTCGATTTCTCAGTTTGTTCTAGAACGTGATAAAAACGGTGCTTCCACCCTTTTCGGGTACCGGACTAGTCACCAGGCTTGCGAGCTATTGACTTTTTAACCGAATTCAAGGTTATCAATTCGACTGTTTTTAGGGTTCCGTTGCCAAATGGCAAAAAACGGAACCCTTATAGATTCGTCATGTCTGTCTGTCTGTCTGTCTGTCTGTCTGTCCGTCCGTCCGTATGTCACAGCCATTTTATTCCGAAACTATAAGAGCTATGCTGTTGAAACTTGGTAAGTAGATGTATTCTGTGAACCGCATTAATATTTTTACACTAAAATAGAAAAAAAACAATAAATTTTGGGGTTCCCCATACATAGAACTGAAACTCAAAAATGTTTTTTCTCATCAAACCCATACGTGTGGGGTATCTATGAATAGGTCTTCAAAAATGGTAATGAGGTTTCTAATATCATTTTTTTCTAAACTGAATAGTTTGCGCGAGAGACACTTCCAAAGTGGTAAAATGTGAGTCCCCCCCCCCCGTAACTTCTAAAATAAGAGAATGACAAAACTAAAAAATATATATGATGTACATTACCATGTAAACTACCACCGAAAATTGGTTTGAACGAAATCGAGTGAGTAGTTTTTTTTTTAAAACGTCATAAATCGTAAACCGCAATTTACCTTACATTCAATCAACTGAAATATAAAAATAAAAAATAAAAATATTTTTAAACAGAAAATACCTACAGGTTTATACGGAACCCTCGGTGCGCGAGTCCGACTCGCACTTGGCCGGTTTTTTATGTTTGTTATCATAACTTTTGACTGGGTGAACCGATTTTAATGATTCTTTTTTTATTTGAAATTTGGTGCTTCCTGAATGGTCCTATTTTTTGGGGCCCATGTGCAAACCATATTAGTCAATTTTTTTTTTTTTTTTTCAGGATGGGTAATCATCAAATGACTTCTCCCGCTCTGGGCGGAGCGGGGGGCGTGTCAGGCTTTTACTGACTAAAACCCACCAGTATTCCATCAGTTGTGCCAGGGTCACGGTACCTCTTTCGAACAATCACGCGACCCCGGACCATATTAGTCTTAAATTTGCATTAAGTATTTGCGCGACAAATGAACGAATAACGCGATAAGATTAGTGCGGAGTATCTACCATAACAAAAAAGTTAAAAATAAAAACTTAAAAAAAAAAACAACCAACTTCCTTAAAAAAAAACACTACAAAGTCAAAAATAACTTTAATTTCGGAAGTCGGTGGCAAAAAACCTGAAATACATATCCTAATACACTGACTTTCGAAATTAAAGTTATTCTTTCCCTTTTTTTTTAAGGAAGTCGGTTGTTTTTTTTCAACCGACGAAAAAAAACGGAGGAGGTTCTCAATTCGACGCGTATATTTTTTTTTTTTTTTTTTTTTTTTTTTTTTTTTTTATGTATGATCACGCATAACTTTTTACATAGTGGTCCGATTGTGACAATTCTTCTTCTATTGGAAAGGGTATACTCCCAAGGTGGTCCCATATAAATTTGGAAAACAAAATCGAACCCTAAGGGTTGGAAAACAGGGGATGATTGATTGTTCACTCACTGATTGTAACGTATAAACACGCATAACTTGTTACATAGTGGTCCGATTGTAACAATTCTTCATCTATTGGAAAGGGTTTACTCCCAAGGTGGTCTCATATAAATTTGGAAAACAAAATCGAACCCTAAGGGTTGGAAAACAGGGGTTGATTGATTGTTCACTCACTGACACTCACAACTTTTACATAGTGGTCCGATTGTGACAATTCTTCTTCTATTGGAAAGGGTATACTCCCAAGATGGTCCCATATAAATTTGGAAAACAAAATCGAACCCTAAGGGTTGGAAAACAGGGGATGATTGATTGTTCACTCACTGATTGTAACGTATAAACACGCATAACTTTGTACAGAGTAGTCCGATTTTGATAATTCTTTTATTGTTGGATAGGGTATACCTTGCCAAGTATTATTAGTACATTAAAGCCACAAAAAATCATAAAATAAAAACTTTTTAACAAAAAATTAAACCGCCGAAAAACTGAAAAGCATAAAATAATAAACCTTAAAATTTTGAGTCGGCGCTGAAAAATCAATGAACAAGGAACACTCAAAGCGCCGACTCATAATTTTAAGGTTTATTATTTTATGCTTTTCAGTTTTTCGGCGGTTTAATTTTTTGTTATTGTAAAAAGTTTTGAGCCGCATAGAGTCCTTGGACTTGGAGACCGACAAATCTTTCTAATAGTGATATACGTTTGTTGTATTACCTGCGAACTTTTGAAGCCAGCCGTTCGTAAGGTGTAAGTGTGTAGGTAAAGTAAAACATGCAGTATACAAGTACGTACTGCATGTTTTAACAAAAAACCGCTTCATTTAATTTCTGTCATATTCCTGCCGTCTTTGCCCACTGCAAGCCACTGTTGCTCGCGTGAGCAAGTCTTAAAAAACAAACCGCTTTTCAGAACTGAAAATACATACTTCGATAAGAAATCTTTTAATCACTCTCAATATATTATTGTGGAATACGTAATCGTAAAAAAAAAACAATTACTATTGAATTATTATGTAGGGTTGCTTGCACAAAGATACAGCGTTGTTTATGCGTAACACACTAAGAAGGAACGGCTGTCTTTTTGACAGTACAACAACATTCATTGCGTTGATTAAATTGCTGAGTAGACACATTTTTCGTACACATGCCGCAAAGGATTAGCAATAGCCTTCTAAATTATTTAGAATTTGATAAATAGTGTGTTACACAGTAAGGGTGTAGATTTTGCGGTCATAATCTGTTGGTATCAGTTATAGAAATTAGTATATTATTTAAATCTCAAATCTTTATTGCATTCCATAATGTATACAGGTGGTGGGTATTAATATATGTAGAAACAATTATGGACCCTGTAGGGCACAGCAACATTTTAAATTCTAATTAGAATAAAGGAAGAGCGCTTTATTATTTTCAAAGAATTCTTAATATTGGTCTGTATTTTTAACAATAATGTATTAAATTGCATATTATAATAGTTTATTATGTATTTATTTGCATATTTCATATTGTAATTCGTATATTTAGTTTCTATATTTTAATAAGAATTGTATTTTAATCATGTTATTATTATTTAATTATAATATATCATATACTTTATATTTTTATATAAAATCTTAATATTGGTCTGTATTTTTATCAATAATATATTAAATATAAAAGTTATATATATTTAAAAGTTACCATTTGCCCGTTTTGGGCGAGTAAATTCATGTGAATCGACTAATGAACCATATAGCATTCCCACTGCTGGGACCCAGGCCTCCTCTTAGTGAGAGGGAGTGTGCTTTAATGCACTACGAGGGCCCAGTGCGGGCTGGTAGATGTCACATGACTTCGATTTTTATGTTCTAAGACATGCTGTATTCCTCACGATGTTTGCCTTCACCGTCTTGAGAGCAGTGATGATGAATTAATTTACACAAAGTAAATCGCCTACCTGGGTTCGAACCTACGACCTACAAATCGCAAGTCGCGGTTGTTACCAATGGGCCACTGTTCACAGCAGGCTATGTAATGATCATAAACAAACCATTAAAATAATTGAAAAAGTTTTTATTGAACATTTGTGTGAGGTTGTTAGCTGCATATCGATGCAGTACAATCTTGCTTTTCTAAATGACAATGAAACACAAGAAATATGATTAAAAGGTGTACATTTTTTCTAATACTCTGTAAGTAGCCTTTTTTATCTATCTGTATAAAAGTGAAAGGTCACTCATATCCATTTATTCACTCATGAATCACGAAATCTCAGAAAATACTATATGTTCAGTTTTATCGATATTTTATGCTGGAAAATTAAACACATTAAATTTTAGGGATACATATTTATTTTGGGACTTGCTAAAGATTGTTTAATTTTAATTTTATGTTATTAATCCGATAAAGCCTATAAATAAAAGGTAGTGTAAATTAAGTTACATGTTTGAACCGGTTTTTTTTAAATTAGTATTTGTGTTTTTCTTTTCCAACCTAATGACAATTTAATATTAGATTATGTTACTATAAATTACATTAGATTAAGTTGAATTGATTTTGTTTAAAAAAAGTTGTTGGCAATTCAAGTGCATTGTTTTTTAGCGTTCCGTACCTCAAAACGAAAAACAGAACTCTTATAAGTTCACTTTGTTGTCCGTCCGTCTGTCTGTCTGTCTGTCAAAACCCTTTATCTCGGGAACACGTGAATGTATTGAGTTGAAATTAAAACGATATACTCAAGTCTAAAGTTTTTTGAAGCTGTGAAAAAATTTAACTTCTAAGTTAACGTGAACAAAAGATACGGCCGTTTATGCCGCAAAAAACGTACATTTCTTCACTCTCAAGGGAATCAAAATGTATAGGGTATTTTCCGTTGACCTAGAACTAAGAAATTTGGCAAGTAATACCGCCTTATACTACAAGTATAGGGAAAAATCTGAAAACTATACATATGTTATTAAATCATAAAAAATTATATTTAAGTAATTAAACAACTATTTTTGATAATATCGACGCCCCCAAGGAATAAATCTGTATTATACTATTACTGACTTTTTACTGTTATACCATTTACGGTATCTATGGGTCGGGATACACATATGCAATTTTTTTCAATTTTTTTCTGCGGTAATTTCCAACGTTTTTCCTAAAAACACTTTTGTTCTTTGGAAATTTTCCATTTTTAGTTTACTAGAAAAATAACGAAATACATCATTACAAATTAAATTCTGTGGCTACATTTCGGTAAAGAAATATTACTGTAAAATATTTCAGCAAAATTTCTAGTTAACGCCAATACAGGTTTATTATCGTAAACTTTGTGGTACACATTTTCGCTAATGCACTGTTACAGGTATTTTTATTTCTATAAAATACGGGTTACACTATTTTACCCTTTTATGGTTATTTAAAATTTTACTATGATAAGTCGGTAACTGAACATTACTGTATTATAGTGATGTTGTCGAAATAAAAGAGAACTGTTTAGTTCGACGATTCGTATAATAATGGCCATAATTAGTGTGTGCAGTTACAAATATAAGGTTAGGCGAGCTGCACACTACACCTCCCCTTTTTTTAAAAAAAAATGGCTTTATTGTCTAAGTACATAAAACATTATTTTTTTCCTTTTAGCTTATTCATAATTTTCAAAACAACATATTTTATATAATTATACTTTCTATCATTACATTAGGTATTTAAAAAAAAACATCGTATCATAACCAAATAATATTAAGTAACAAACAGTTTTGTATTGTTTTTATGAATTACAAATTCTTTATTATCTTTTAAAATTTTAACATTTGGTGATACATCTTCAATCACTTTATATGGTCCTAAATAAATTTTATCTAACTTATTTCCTACTTGATTTTTAATTAGAACTAAATCTCCACTCTTATATTTTAATCCGTGTACATTTTTATCAAAATTATTTTTTCTTAATTCCTTACTAAATAACAAATTATTTCTAGCATCAGCTTGTGCTCTTTGAAGTCTGTATTTTAGTTCCAAAGGGTAAGAATCAGGATTATATAATGGATCAACATAAGAACTTTTTGCAATATTGGATGGCAAGTTACAATTCTTCCCAAATACTAGCTCAAATGGAGTGTATTTTGTTTCAGAGTGTACTGCAGTGTTAAATGAAAAGCACCAGAATGGAAGCCAACTGCTCCAATCTGATTTATTATTATCACACTGAATCCTAAGATAAGCTCCTAGAACCTTATGAGTGTTTTCCAATCCTCCCAGAGTTTCATGATGATAGGCTGTTGAATGCAGTTTATTTATATACAACAAATTGCAAATCTCAGTAAAAACTGATGACATAAACTCTGTTCCCTGATCTGTTATTATTTCTTTAGGGATACCATATCTCAGAATAAAATTGTTTACAAATAACCTAGCTACAGAAATAGTATCTTTCCTCTCTAATGGATAGGCTTCAACGTATTTTGTTAAATCACACTGTAATGTCAGAATATACTTATAATTTAAATTATCTACATCTAAAGGACCCATTAAATCTAAACTTACTCTTTCAAAAGCAGTGAATGGCGTTGATGTTATAACCATCGGTTCTTTTGTATGCCTATTGGAATGCTTTTGAATCTGACAACTTCTACATTTCTTTACGAATTCTGTTACATCATTAGTCATTCCTGGCCAGTAATAGTACTTCCTGATATTATTTAACATTCTATTTACTCCCGCGTGGCCACTGGTGGGTAATAGGTGGAAGTCATTCAAGATCACTGTTTTCGTGTCTTTGTCAGAAACTCTTGTCACATCTTTAATAACAAGTAGCTTAGGACTGTCATTCAAATGACTCATTTCCTTTATAAAATTGTTAACAAAAATTTCATAGCGCTTATTTTTAATTATTATGAGCTCGTTTATTTTGATTTCCTTGCAAAAACGTTGTAATTCTCTCGCTAACACACTTATGGTCAATAACGATCGAGAAATCACAAAAATTGCAAATTTTTCAGGTACGAATTTGCAATTACCATTGTCACTAGTGAAATGTTTTGATTTTTCTATCTGCTTTATTGTATTTTTGTTACTAAACAATATCAATTCAACGCTGTCAATCGGTCGTTTGAGGATTTCCACTACTTTAGGTTGATCAGGCCTTGGAGTAGAGGATACCTCAGTAGTCATGTCGTTGTTGTCACAGTCAGTGCGTAACCTTCGAGTCTGTGCCCTTGTCATGACTGATACTGCATGCTTGTTCATATCTTTTAGGCTGTTGGATGTAATAGGTATCCGGCTCAATGCATCTGCAGCTGCGTTGTGCCGTCCTGGGACATAGCTGATTTCGAAGTCATATTCTTCAAGATATAATCTAAACTTTGTCAACCGACTTGAAGGATCAGTCATATTTAATAAATAAATCAACGGCTTATGGTCTGTTTTTATGTAAAACTTTTTCCCATATAAATAAGGTCTAAAATGTCGAACTGCCCATACAATAGCAAGTAATTCTAACTCAATCACCGGGTATCGCGTCTCAGCTGGTTTCAAGTTACGGCTAGCGTATGCGACTACCTTGCCATTGCTATTAGACAGTACGGCGCCTAATCCAAGTTTTGATGCGTCAGTTTGTAACGTAAAAGTGTTGTTATCACTAAAGTCTGGATAGTCAAGTATAGTCGGACTAATAAGAATCTGTTTTAACTTATAAAATGCTCGCTCGCATTCATCACTCCACACGAATGCTACATCTTTTTTACATAACGCATTCAAAGGATAGGCTATTGCGGCAAACTTTGGAATAAAACGTCTATAATAATTTGCGAATGCTACAAATCTCTTGACTTCGTCTACATTTTGCGGGACTGGATATTTTTGTAGGCATTCTACCTTCGATGGATCGGGGAATATTCCTTCTGAGGTTATTTTATGTCCTAAATAAACGATTTCTTTACGTAAAAATTCACACTTTTGCGGATTTAGTTTTAGATTCACTTTTCGTAGGCATTCAAAAATTTTTATAAGGTTCTTATTATGCATTTCGAGACAATTTCCTACGACAATACAGTCATCTTGATATAAAAAGCATGATTTATAATTTAACCCAGACATTGCTATTGTCATGAGACGAGCAAAAGCACTAGGCGATGTCTTAAGTCCCATTGGACATCGTTTCATTTGATATTGCTTGTCTGTTGTAAATGCAGTGAACTTTCTAGACTTTTCTTCTAAGGACAGCTGATAGTAACCTTGACTAAGATCTAATTTTGAAAAATAGATGTTATTAGATAACGAATCTAGTATCTCAGTGATATTTGGTAACGGAAATTTATCATCCTGTATCCTATTATTGACTTGGCGATAGTCCACTACAAGTCGCCATTTCCTTTCTCCTGACCTATCTGTCTTTTTAGGTACTAATAGAACTGGACTTGACCATTCCGAAATAGTCTCTTCAATAATATCATTTTTAACCATTTCATCTATTTGTCTTTGTATCTCGCCTTTCAATGCTTTAGGCAATCGATAAGGCTTCACGTACGCTGGTGACGTATTTTCTTTTAGTTTAATTGAATGTTCTATTAAATTAGTTGTTGTGAGCGTATCTCCTGGCAAATGGAAAACATCGGCATATTTGGCACATACGTTTTCAATACCTCTTTGTTCTTCTTTATTTAAATAGGTATTTAGTTGTAACGTAGTTAGCAAAGTTTTAACTCTATCCACAGAAATATTATCGTCGTCAAACTTGCAAACATAAAAATTATTTAAGCAACTAATACTTAAATCTGAAGTATTTACATCAACCGAATTATCAGTTGTATTTAATATCCTAACAGGAATAAGTCCATTATGTGGCTTCGATACTACACCTGCTGTGAATACACCTTTATAAATTTCATTTGACAAAACGACGCAATCACTGTTGTGTAACGTCGGGATGTGTTTAATTACTTCACAACGAGGCGGAATTGTAAATAAATTCCTATTAACATGAACACTAACTGACTGGTCTCGGGTTTCCAAACTCAGAGTACCATCTTTATAGTTTAACACAGCGTTATACCGCTCAAAAAAATCTTGCCCGAGTATACCTTCTGCAACACAAGATAAGTGTTCAAAAATGTAAAACTTTTGTTGAAAAGTTACATTATTAATTATAATATCTAAATAAATGTATCCCATGGATTCTAAATTACCACTAATTCCTTTAATGACTATCTTATCCTGTTTTACTAAATTCAATAAATTCTTATGTCGCGACAACCATTCATACTTTAACACACATAAACTAGCTCCACTATCAATCAGTAAATTAAGATCAACATCACTATTTGTTAATCGACAATTAATAATACTAAAATTACAAAAACTAAAAATTGAATGAGTGTACGATTTAGGTACGAAAAAATTCTAGGCTTTCATGACTATTTGTGCACTCATTGCGCAAGTTGTCTTGAACATTGGACTGTTGCGCGTTATGTTGAACACGCTGACAACGCACCGGACGTCCGCGGAACTGCTGACGTTGTCCACCTGAGTTTTTACCTCGATTAACACTGTTTGAACTTCTTTGACCTGTGCTATTTCCGTTTTTTCCATTATTGTTATCATAATTATGGTTATACGTTTTATTTCTGTAATAAAATTGTCTATTTCCTCGGCCTCGAGAACCTCTAAAGCTACCTCGTTTATAATTTTGGTTAGCCCTAAATTGCATAACCTGATCTTGTGGCTGGACAGACATGGATTGCTCATCTACCGCAGCCGTTATAGCGTCAGACAATGATGCAAACTGACGTGAGGCAATGATGGTGCTGAGCCGCTTATCAGCCAAACCATCACTAAATCGTTTAATTGCAGTCTTCTCATTGAGTGGACGCAAAACCTCATATGCATCACGCTTATCGTTAGCCTGCGCAATCGTGAGATTAACAAACAACTCTTCGATCTCCGTACCGAATTTTTCTATACTCCTACGGCCTTGAGTTGCCTTAAACAATTGACTTTGTAAAGCTACAGACGATTTCTTTGGTAGCAAATAACTGCGAATATCTTCTATCAAACTTTCTATATCTGCGTAATTAGTTTTAAGACGCAATTTTGCACTAGGCGAAAGACGCGTTTTTAACACAAACTGTATCAATTGATTTTTACTGGCATTATTAATGAGCGAACTATAGAGCAAGATACCATCTATAAGCTGATTTGTCACCTGTTCCTGGCCATTCAATACTGGCAACAGGGAAATTGCAGTTTTAATATCAAACGCGTCAGCCATTTTTGTAAGACAGTCAGTATATTCTATAAAATCTTTAGAACTAGTTTGACAGCTACTATCTAGTAAAGAAAGTAAACTCTTTATTTTCTGAAAATTTGATTGAATTTCATTAATTAATGTTTGGAAAATTTCACAAGCTTCTTTATCTAACTTGCGATCTATAACTTCTTGGTTCAACTGAGTCAAAATACAATCCAATTTACTATATTCTTTTTCTGCTTCTTCTAGTTTCTTAAAAGCTAAATCTTTTCTACGCCTATCTGGACCCAGTTTTACTAAATATTCTCTTAGATATTTTAATCTAGCGTGTAAATCTTGCAATTGTTGGGACATTCCTAATTCCAGAACAAAATATAAAATAATGCATGATCCAGTTACAATAATATGAAATATAGTAGAATATAAAAAATGCTAGAAGTGCAAAACTTACATTGCAGTAATTACTTATTTTACTGACAACGCTTATGTAGGTCACGACGTCTCACGTGGCGTGGATAAATGAACTTCTCAGCATTGGACTGGAACTGACTCCCAGCTGCTCCACATCGGACCCGTACAATTCAACTCCCGGCGCCCTGCATATCCTCTCATCATAAGGCTTGAGCATTCTCCCGGCACCCGGCAGCAACGTTCCTTTTCTGTCTCCTTATTTAAAGATTGCACCTCTTCAAACAAATTCTTCTATTGGGATTCTGATTCTTCTATAATTTTCAAAATCTTCTTCGCTTTCTTTCTTCTAATTTTCCGTCTTCACAAACTTCTTGATTTTCATAATTATTTCGTTAGTTGCTATAATCTTCATAATTTATTTGACTACGGCCGTTTATCGCGTGGGTTGCAAAATTTTAATTGCTGGCTAAGGGTCGCCATGTATTATAGTGATGTTGTCGAAATAAAAGAGAACTGTTTAGTTCGACGATTCGTATAATAATGGCCATAATTAGTGTGTGCAGTTACAAATATAAGGTTAGGCGAGCTGCACACTACATTACAATCTCTCTCTGTAATGAAAAAACACGTTTAATAGTCCAGTAAAACAATATTATGCCTATGATTTTTAAGAAATTTACAAGAATAATTCGGTAAGTTAACATACTGGAATAATATTGATAAGTTCGGATCGTAAGATATCAATACCCTAAAAATTGTATGAAACCATTTTCGGTAATATGTATTTTGGTGAATAACTAATTATGTGTAAATTTAATAGCTACACTTAATACTTTAAACTTTTCGGGTAAAAATGAGCTTTTCCGTCATATAACAATGTTGTCATAATTACCTTTTGTTGAAGAGATATACCCCAAAAACACTAAATCATTTTTCCTGTAAAATTTGATTTTTGCGATTACCGGTTTATTCCCCGGGGACGTCGATATGTACCTACAAATTTGTACAGAACCCTCGGTGAGCGAGTCCTACTCGCACTTGTCCGTTTTTTTTAATTTGGTTTCCTCGGAAGTCTGTCGTTTATGAACCGACTAGTTTTTGCTAGCGGCTACGCCCAAGTGGAGACCGAAAAATATCCCACGTGTACGTAAAAAACCACGTGTACGGACAAAAACTTTCCTTTGTGTTCATTCAGGTTATAAACTACCTGTGTGCCATATTTCATCCAAATCCGTTCAGACGTACATATTTGCGTGACTGAGTAACAAACATCTAAACACTGTCAAAATAATATTATTAGTACAAATATGAATCAAATCAAATCAAATCAATAGAATCAAACACAGAATATACCCAGTGGTACATATGAATCTGGTCAAATTCTGATAAGTGGATTTCGAGTTAGATTCAATAATACCTATATACGTATTTTATACTTAGTTTATGTTCTTCATCATCCAAAATCTAGTTCTATTCTTTTAAAAAGGTAATTAGTAATTGCCTGTTTCATGTTACAGCGCTGTGTTCGAATTCGGAACGTCAAAAAGATATCTTTAGTTTAGATCCTGATGACATTATTGCTTCAGAAACTGGAGGTGATTTTTACGAAGCACGAAAAAGGTTACAACGTATACCATATAACTTAAATGATACAATGACTCGAATGTCTCTTAGAAAGCAAAATACTACAAGACTGAAATTTAATTTACCCACAAAACTACCTGATATTTCAACAACAGAGAGAATTCTTAAGGCTACCATTGCACCTGAAATAGCAGCAGAGTTAAAGAACACAACTTTAAGAGATATAAAAATGCACCGCTTTAAACTGCAACTCGATAGAATACTTAACAATAATAGAACGGCATCAGATTATCTAGCCGACGCAGCTATAGAGACGATGACTCGTAAATTTGACCAAATGGTTAAGGAAAACAAGAAAAAAATTGCATCCAAGAGCCGAAGAGAGCTTTATGACGACGAAGATGATCCGGTAAGAAAATGGGACGCAAAGAAGCATTTGCTGAATCTGATGACGCATTTCATATATATTTCGCGTTACAAGCTTGTGTATCCACAACTATTAAGGAAAAAATATTACGATAATTGTATTTACAAAATTGGATTCCTATTTGCATTACTGAGACATCTAAAAAATATGCAAAAATGGATTTTCTATGCGATGAAATCATATGGGGGTGTTGGTCATAAAACAATTGGAACTTTATACTACGATTTGAAACTTGTCGAGAAACTACAAAGATTAGACGTCGACATAAAGGACGTGGTCTTATTGATAGGAAAGATGGAGTACAGAGCCAACATTGCCTTCAATCCTAACTATTATGATTTCAGTTTCGAATCATAGTTCATCAAGTTGCATATTATTATAAAAGCTGCGAGGCAAACATGGCTTCTGTGATAGACTTAAGTCACGCATTTTATCACAATTTTTGTTCCCAAACTGTGATAGAGAGTTCCCAGACTCGTATCACAATAAGCCGTGCTCGCTACGCTCTGGAGTATACATATAAAAAGTTAAGTGTTTTACACACTATTAACTAGTTTTGATTATAATTAAAAAAATTGAATTGTATATCCATCAAAGATTGGCATTCTGTATTTTCTGCCATGTATAGATAGTAAATACATACAAATATAGCCTTTATTTATTTATTTAACACTTTAAGCACATACATGTACTTACAGAGGCGGACTTAATGCCATAGGCATTTTCTACCAGTCAAACTTTAGGTGATGCAGAGACAAACAGTGGTAGGTGCAATGAATTTGAAGATATTTAAATATAAACCTAGCCTAGCCTAGCCTTTATCTTCCTAACAAATAAAAGGTTGAGATGTGTCAGGGGACACCCGGATGGAACGAAGTTCCTTTTGATTATTTAGTGAAGGAATTGCAATATTTTATTTTTATTATTTAATATGTTACAAAAAACCTGTATACACTCAACAAAAATAATCCTCGCGACACCACACTGTTCAATGCGAAATAGAAAGACGAAACGAAAATAAATGGCTTGCTTTCTATGACAGAGAGAGAAAGAGGCAGACAGAGAAATACGCGCACGCCGCATGGCTTACAAATATAGGAATAAGTGTCGTTACAACTTTTGGTCTTAATTTTTTTCGTCTAGCCCCCTTTCGCAACGCGCGATAAGGAACTTCGTTTCAAAACTTCGTTCCAATAATAAAATAGCACGCTGTCTAAATCTCTTTTTGTCTTGTCACCTGTCGCAGGTAGGCTGTAAGAGATTTCTGTAGAAAGCAATACTTTTGTACGTATTTTTCTTTTCTTTTTTCTAGTGTTTTATATATGTTTAAATAAATAAATAGTAAAATAATGTACTTATAAATCTGGAAAAGTGAATATTGTAAAAAAGTAGGGTATATCCACATTTCGCCAATTATGCTGAAGTCCCATATAATAGGGGCGAAACGAGTAATTCGGGACATTGTCTAGCAGTTGATCGACTCTTTACGTGACCTATTTTTAGGTCATAGAATCAGTATTTCCATCCAACGTGGTTCCGCTGCCAACTTTTGGGTACTTTTCCGATAAACGTAAAGCACGCACGGTATATGCCTTTAAACGCTATTTTCTTTCTTTCTTCCTGAAATTTTTGATGCCAAATTAACTCTTCCCTTTTCTGTTTTTGTATATTTAAATAATAAATATTAAAATGTTAGCTTGTATATTATACTAGCTTCCGTCCGCGACTTCCTCCGCGTCAAATTTTTGCTCTCCTGACCCTTTTTTTTTCTGGATGGGAAATCATCAAATGACTTCTCCCGCTCTGGGCGGAGCGGGAGGGCGTGTCAGACTTTTACTGACTAAAACCCACCCGTGGTTCATCAGTTGCCCATGTGCCAGGGTCACGGTATCTCTTTCGAACAATCACGCAACCCCGGCAGGCATCGGTCCTAGCAGACCCCTTCCTTAATAAACACACAATAAACTGACATTTCTTTGAGGCGCGCGTGGAACACTACGCGCCGTCAACCCGAGCTTGGTCCTTACCAGGCGGCGAGCTACCCATTGCTCGCCGCCCGCAAGCTCACGCTCTACGGTGGCCGGGAGTCTGCAATCGACTCCCGACGCCCGGGGCGTCTCCTCCTGCGGCGGCTAGGGACGTGAGGGCGCAGAGACTGCCACTCCCTCACGCGCCCCGCCTCCTCCTTCGCGAGCATTACTGCTTTGCAGAAGGAGGTGACGGCTTCCCATGCCCTCTCGCTCCGTACCATAGCTCGCACCAGGGCCGGACGCGAGAGGTCGCCGCCACCGATCGCCTCCACGAGGATACGGCGGAGCTCCGCCCAGGCAGGGCACACCTCCACCGTATGCTCCACCGTGTCCTCCAGACGATTCTCGCAATGGAAACACCCGGGCGTTTCTTCCCGCTTTATCCTGAACAGGAACCCACCGAAGCACCCATGTCCGGTGAGAACCTGCGTCAAGCGGAAGGTGAGGACGCCGTGGCGTCTCTCTATTCACTCCTCAAAGAGGGGACTTACCGCCGCAATTGTGGCGTGCTCAGCAGCGACAATCGTACTCACCATGTCGCCATGAGATCCTGCCGGAGCTCTGTCCGCCATGCCGCGATTTGTCCCGGCAGCGGAGTTTCGCCCCGGCGTTTCGCCTCCTCGCGCCACTCCCACATGTGCGCGAGGACCTTTGCCGCCAGATCCCATGGTGGCACTCCGGCAAGAAGGCTCGCGCTTCACACGAGATCGTCCGGTATCCTCGGATTAACCGGATGGCCATGACCCTCTGGGTTGCACTCAGCCGGCGCGCTGGGTGCAGCCTCAATGAGGGCGCCCACACCAGTGCCCCGTAGAGGGCCATGGACCGCACGATCCCCATGTAGAGCCTCCGGCAGGAGGCGTTTTGACCCCCAGATTGGGCAGGAGCCGCTTTAATGCAACCCCAACCCGCTCCAGTCTGGGAGCCAAACGTCGGAAATGCTCAACGAAGTTCCACCGGCTGTCGAGGATAAGTCCCACGTACTTCATCGTCGACTCGACGCCGATGTGAACCCCTCCCACCGTGAGTTGGGAACCCGCAGGCGGCGCGTTCCGAGGACCATGAAAACCCATGGCCTCGGACTTATGCAGGGCCCCCTCGAGTCCCAATTGCCGGATCCTATCGACGATTGTCTCCTGACCCTTCCCGTCGCATCCAATTGCCTGCCAGTTTTCGTCCATTTTTCGTTGCTGCTCCCCTCCTTTTGATTGCAGCGTGAATTTATATAGCCTCTACCCTTCCTAAAAACGGAAGAGGTTCTCAATTTGACGCGTATATTTTTTTCTTTTTATGAATGACCACGAATAATTTTTTACGTTGTAGTCCAATTGTGATATATTTTTTTTATTATAAAGGATATACTCCGAAAGTCCTCTCATATAAATTTGGAAAACAAAATTGAACTTTAAGGGTCTGAAAACAGGGGATGATTGATTATTCACTCACTGATTATAATGTATAACCACGCATAACTTTATACAGAGTAGTCCGATTTTGATAATTATTTTTTCATTGGATAGTGTATAGTATCTTAAAGCCACAAAAAAAATATAAAATAAAACTTTAAAAGTTTGAAAGCTTGTACCTATGTTCAAATTTTTAGATGTTTGTTACTCATTTACTCAAAACGGCCGAACGGATTTGGATGTGAATTTTGTCTATAACCTGGATTAACACATACATAGAATACTTGTTAATCCTCTAGTACTTTCCCGTAAGTCGGGGCTTTGAGTGATCTTTGTTCATTGATTTTTCAGCGCCGATTCAAAATTTTAAGGTTAATTATTTTTTGCTTTTCAGTTTTTTCGGCTGTTTAATTTTTTGTTAAAAAGTTTTTTCAATGCGGACCAGTACTTCCTGAGATTACCACGTTCAACCAAACAAACAAACTCTTCAGCTTAATAATATTAGTATAGACAGATTATGTGATGTGAAAATAAATGTTAAGAGTGTGGAGCAAGTAAATGAGTTCGTATATTTGGGGAGTTTGTTTACAAGGGATGGAAAGATTGACAAAGACGTGGAAAGAAGAGTGAATGCGGAAAATAAAGTAAATGGTGCTTTACATGCGATTGTGACCAACCAATTGATGTCCGATAAGGCTCGACTGGCTGTTCACAATGGTGTACTGGTGCCTGCGCTTATGTATGGGAGTAAATGTTGGGTGTGGCAAAAGAAGCATGAAAGTAGAATAAATGCTGTGGAAATGCGTTCCTTGCGAAGCATGTGTGGTGTAACTATGAATGCTGTGGCTTAGGAATAATGTGTTAAGAGAACGGTGTGGTTTAAAAGAAGATGTAGTGACAAAAATTGAAAAAAATATGCTTAGATGGTTTGGTCATGTTGAGAGGATGAATGAAGGTCGACTCACAAAAGGTATTTACAAGGCAGATGTGAGTGGAAACACCGGGGGGGACGCCCTAGGAGGACATATAGTGACCTTATTGGTGATGTTCTTCAAAAAGGTCAGGTGCGTAGTACTCGCAATCGGCGTGTGTGTATGACCAAATTGTATGAACCTAAAAGAGGCAAAAGGAGTGTGTAGAGATCGTAGCAGGTGGCGTTCCGTGGTTTCTGCCTACCCCCATGGGAAAAAAAGCGTGATTGTATGCATGTATGTAGATAGATTTAAGATTAGCTATTGCAAGCGGCTTTGCCTACGTGGAGGTCAGATATTATCGCACGGGAAAGTACTAGAGGATTAACTAGTATTCTATGTATGCGTTAATCCAGGTTATAGACAAAATTCACATCCAAATCCGTTCGGCCGTTTTGAGTGAATGAGTAACAAACATCTAAAAATTTGAACATAGGTACAAACTGTCACGTTTGTCGTATTGGTAGGATTTGTCATTATGAATAAAAAATAACATGAATAATTTTAAAAAGTAGGCACTGTTGAATTTTCAAGGGGTCTATGAGTCAGAAAGATGAAGGTAGTTGTGATGTTTGTATGGAGAAGAACGTTCACAAAACTCTATGGATAGGATATTAAACCGAGTACTGCCGTAAGCGTCAAGCACTCAAGTAAGTCACGGATCTATTTTGATTTGTATTGTCTTTGGTGACATCAACAATCCGTGGATAATATTGTACAACTTTTTTAACTTGAATACGGGGCTTTTGGCGACCTTGTACGTGTGCATTTTTCTTTTTTGTAACTACATATTTTATATTTCATGTTGTGCGTTTTATTTGTGCAGAATAAACTATTTTATTTCTTTCTTTTATTTTTCTACTGCATAACTTGAATCCTGGTTTCGATTCCCCGTTAAACATAACATAACGCCTTGTTACCCCGAAGGGTTGAGTAGAGGTGACCTATAGACTCCTAAATTTCGCCAGTAATGTTTTAATTCTCATGTAATAGGGTCGAGCCTATTGCTATCAACCGGGCACAAAACCAGACTCAGCGCTGCTACTGAGAAATTTAAAGGTAGAAAAATCCTATAATACTTTGTCAGACCTGTGAATCCCTGCCAGGGTCGCGAGATTTGTTCTAAAGAGACACCGTGGCTTTGGCATATGGGCAACTGAAGGAAAACGGGTGGGTATTAGTTAGTTAAAGTCTGACACGCCCTTCCGCTCTCCCTAGAGCGGGAGACTTCATTTGATGATTTCCCACTCAGAAAAAAAAGACCAATGAATCAAACTCAAGAGCTCATACTTAGCAGAACCGCTTGCGACCACCATGGCGACAAACCAAGCTATACTCTTTCAGTATAACCTGACTCCTCCTTGTTCAAAAAATCTATACAATGAGAGATCAGCTGAAACTGGATATGTTTAACTTGATTTGTAGCCGTGTGTACATTTACGAATTTAATAAGCTGCACCAGTGTGTTCTGTCGGTTTAAAAAAATAACAAACTACCTTTATGAGACCGGAAAAAACAAACTTCATAATGGCTGAGAGCAACAAATGTTTTTATTCAAGTTTATTTATTCAGAGTTCCTGGCTTACTGGCAACCCGCCAAACTGACTGGCAACACCGGGCAACACGTGAACAATATTCAAAACTTAAACTTAGCTATATATTACAATCTCTTTTGAAAATGTTCTTAATCATTTGATGGCAACATTGCTGGTACAGTTAATGGTGAATGAGTACTAAATCCCGCACTGAGCCCGTGTGGTGGATTATGGCCCACTCCCTCTCTCCGAGAGGAGGCCTTTTTCCCAGCAGTGGGGGCTATATAGGCTTCTGATGGTGAGTACTAATTGAAAGCGGCTAATTATAGTTTAGAGTATCTTACTGTTAAGCTCTTCAACTTAAATAATATAATTTGCACTATTTACAGGACCTGTTGTGGGTGGTTGTCACGGTTAACCCCGTGGATGCCTTAATAAATTAAGGCAGGGCAGGGCATACAATTTATAACCTAAGCGACTATACGCTAAGGGCCCTGTAGGGTACAGAATTTGGCTTAGGTCGTCGCTGAAAACATCCGTCGCCCCCTATTCCTTAGGACCGAGATGGTGGCGCGTAGTGTTCCACGCGCGCCTCTCGCGGCACCAGTCGGGGATCGCGGAAGACATATTGGTTCCCGTGGTCCCCGAGCGACGTAGGTGTGGGACGGAACACCGGGGTGGTTTTAGTCAGTAAGAGTCTGACCGACCCCTCCACCCACTCCAGGGCGGAGGACATCCATGAGGATTTCCACCTCAAGATCAAAAAAAAAGGGCGTCGCTGGGGTAGGATAGCAATGGACAGGCTGAATATTATCGGGTTAACTTATTTTGTAACTTTGACTGCCAACACATATCAGACTCCGGCAAACAGACGTGATGCGACACGACGCGACTTTAACCCACGTACCCACGGACGTGGTAAAATCACTGTGGGTTTTTTTCGCGCACTGGAACTTCAACGAATTGCTAAGCGCCGAGAGTTAAAAATCGAACATTGTATTTTTTTAGACACACTGTGATCCACTGGTGCTACACTCGACTGGATTCTCAATGCTTGGTTTAACACAAACAAGTAGACAGCAAGAGTTTGGGGTCCTTAAATCGAACTGAGGTTCTGCGTGTAGTTCGTACTCAGTGAGTGTATTCATATACTCAAACCCTAGAGCTATGCTGAAGATTGAAAAAAAAAACTATTTTTTAAATTAAATTTTAAAAACTCGTTATAAACAATTCCTTTCAAGCATTCAACTTTAGCAATACACAAACCTGGATGATATTTGTCATAAAAACAATAAAAACAAATTTTGTCGACAACTTGCACAACAAATAACAACTTTTTTCAATCTTCAGTATTTTTTTTTCTCGGCTATGACGAAGTAGTGCGCTCTAGGGTTTGAGTAATGAATACACTCACTGAGTACTAACTACACGCGGAACCTCCTTTCGATTTAAGAACCCCACACTCTTGCCTTCTCCTTGTAAGAGTGTAAAATTACTTCGCTATAAGAAGCCGTATGGACGTCGACTAATAAAACCATTTCTGGAGTCACGTTGCGCTGTCGCATATCGCTGGCCTACGGGAGCCTTTATGATGAGCGTCTTTTTCAAACTAACGCTTCTAATTATGCTCCCATAACGCGATATTAGCTACTCAATTGAGCGTCCTCGTGGTATCATCCACCATATATAAAGTATAAGTATTGCTGTTCCAAATGGCGTTGAGTTCTGAATTTCTAATTTTAGAGAATTTGATATTTCTAATTTTTGTATACATGAATTGTATGAAAAATTGTATATAGAATGTTTATAAAAATTTTCAAAATCAAATTTCTCGATGATGAAAAAAGATATTCGCGCAAACTCAACGCTATATGGAAGAACAATGGAATTGTATAGCAATGGAATGGAAGAGCAATGAAATTGAATTTGGAAGAGCTTATACTTTGAAGTATTGTGTGTATTTTTTCGATAGCAAAATTTGTCGCGATGCTACATAACCGTGAAAACACGCTGAAATCGTGTTTTTTGCACTTTTAGGTTAGAATGTCTAAAAAATGTGATGTGATGGAGCAATTCCGAGGCCAAATTTGAATTCAGTGACCCAAGATCTACGGGGACTGACTACACTCATTCAAGGAGCAAGAGTCACGTCGTGTTGTGTTATATATCAAAATTTCTATTGTGGCCTTGCCTATTGGTGTCTTTGGCGATTTGCCAACTACCTCAGTAGGCAAGTCTTTTGATATTTTATGTATAGTAATGTAATTCTGGTCGATGTTTGTTATACTCGTATTTCTTTACTTCCGTGTGACTATCTTCCATGTTAATCTTCTTTAAAAAATAACTCTTATTCAGGAGTGTAGACCAGTGAATGGAACAACTTTTTCATGGGACTAACATTGTTATAGCGAAAAAATTATCATCTGTTCCATATGAAACTTCAATTCCTACTATGGAAGACTACTACCCCTATTTTATGGGAGAGCCGATATATTTTTCTGCGATTAGAATAATTATTTTATCATTTGTAAAGTCTAGAGAATACGTACCTAAAATAACACGTTTTAAAAAGAACTATGTAATTCTTTATTAGTTTGTAAAATGTGTTAAAATAACAGTTAGTATTCCAACACACGGGCCCAGTGCGGGTTGGTGAATTTCACATGTCTTCATTTTGACTGTTGGACATGCTGGTTTCTTCACGATGTTTTCCTTCACCGTTTTGAGAGCAGTGTTGATGACCTTTGCACCAACGAAAGCCCCTACATGAGTTCGAACCTATGGCCTAACTCACAAATCGGAGCCGATTCCACCACAGCACACACAACCTTTACTAATTATGGAAAAACTTAATTGTTCGATCACGTGACTTTTACATTTTCATTTCACTCATTATAATCAACTGCAGTTAAATATTGGAAGAAAATGCTATTTAGTTACAACAGTGATGGTATCAAACCAAACATCGCGTGGCGAACCAAATATTTCCAAACGAGACTCCTCGACTAATCGTGCTGGGGGCTGTCACGATTTGGTCGGCTCTTTAATACCTTCCCGCACGCAGTTTAGGGCTCCCGTAGGGAAATAGGGCACTGGCACAGGAATGTTGGCGCAAGGCAGAAAAGACGGAAATAACTGTGAGCAATAGCAGTTTAATGGATAAATAGGTACATAATTATAATTATTTAGTAAATCCAATAATCACTATCGATAAAATAAAAAATATACTGTGGTAGGGATATCGACACACAAACTGTGACCATGAATTCAGCACATAATTTTTAGACCTACAAAAACGCTTTTTCATAGAAAAGTGCAATATCTACTCGTTCAAATTGTATGGTATTTTTTTTTATGCCAGTGTGTTCGAAAATCATGTACCTACTGAATCCCTCCTAACTTGGTAATAGGTAATCCATCCTAACTTGTATAGTAATAATTTTTTTTTGTTTTTAATTTCGGTGAAACATAATTATCCTAATCTACAAAAGAGGTAAAGTTTGTTAGTAGGAAGTAATCTATGGATTTACCAAGATTTGAAAAAAATATTTTTGCATTTTGATAGTTATTACTGAGGATATAGGCGATATGATGCGATACGATGTGCCTATGTGATGATAGAACATCACGCTGCGACCCATTCTTATAACTCTGCCTAAGCCTTCGGGGAAATATTGCGTGATGTTGAGTTCATATTTAACTTAAACGCTTCCTCTTATAACATAAGCTTGTTAATGCTAAGTATCAATAAAAAAAGTATAATCGCATGATAAGTTACGCCATTGTCGGAATCCACCATCGGTTTGACCCGGAAATGACGGTAGTACGCGAATTTACGTTTTATTACCAACTGTTTAGGTGTGGAATCGCGTGCAAGTGCAATAGTTAGTTTTAATTCGTTTTCGTAATTTCTTTAATAGGTATAATTTGTAAGTAATGAAATTGTGTAGCATTTGTTTACATTTAAATAGGTACAAGATTTTATCAAGTAAATGCTAATAATGTAAGATGAATGATGGCTGGTTTGAAATGACGCGAGAAAAGAAAGTTGAAGTGGTTTTTTTCCAGCTTTGAGACACGGACAGTATAGGATAACCAAAAAAAAAAATGCTGATAACATAATAGATAGACAGATACAGAGATAACGTAGTAGACACAGTCATCCTATGAAGTTCCCACTGCTGAGAGACAAGCCTCTCTGTGAGAGGGGGTGGGCCATAATCTACTTCGCGGGCCAAGAGCGGGTTGGTAGATGTCACATGTCTTCGAATTTTCTAGTACATGTCGATTTCGCCACGATGTTTTCGTGTGTATTTAATTGACATTAACACATAATAGCACTTAAACTTTTTGCGGAAACAATCGTGGTTCTCTAGAATTCATCATCATCATCATTTCAGCCGATAAACGTCCACTGCTGGACATAGGCCTCCCCCAAGGTCCACCACTTCAACCGGTTTTGTGCTTCCCGCATTCAGCGGAGTCCTGCGGCCTTCACAAGGTCATTGGTCCACCTTATGAAGTCCTCTAGTATTACATTAAACTATTCTCTGTTAAAAGCACGATCCCATCATGATCATTTAAACCGTAAGATGTCCACTACTGGACATAGGCCTCCCCCAAATTGGGGGCTTTGCCATAATCGCCACGCTTGGCAGGCGGGTTGGTGATCGCATTATCGTGGTAAATTGCATGGAGAATGCTGCTGCCCAAACTCTAGTAAGTCCCTTAGTCGCCTTTTGCGACACCCACGGGAAGAAATAGGATGGTGCTATTCTTTATGTCCGGCACCACACGGAACAAAACTGAAAAAAAATAGCACGTTACCATCATCAAAACCTCTCTGTGAGGAACAGAGAGGTAGTAAGCGTAACCATGAGAAATGCCAACATGTCTCAATTTTACCATGTCAAACGATGTCGTTCGATACCAAAACTGAGACAAATATTTGTATGAACTGAAGGTATTTGTTTTCAACTTGTATATTTTGCTATGAATTTGTTTGTTTTCAAACAGATTCTTAATTGAGAAAATATGTTTTTGAAGACTGCTGTAGAAATATTCTAGTTTGATGTCGGATCTCCTGGGTGAGGAAGCAAAAGTAGTAGCAAGGGGCGTTCTGTAGTTTTTGCCTCCCATTATGGGAAGATTACGTGAGTTTATGTATGTATGTACCGAGTAGTACCTGAGTTGAGCTGCACGATTAATGACAAATGCGTGCACTGACTGGACAGGTCTACTCAATTTATTATTTATTTTTAAATATCTTCTTGCCCACAAAAAGGTACAAAATCCGCAGAATCACGTACAGCCGACGACCACGGACGGCAACGCACACAGACAAGCTGGCTGCCCACGGTGCGTGATATCGCGGATGGACGCGGACCATCTCGCACGACACACTGTGGGAAGGGTCTCGTCTGCGGTAGCACAGGACGTCTGTTGGACCGCGTCGTACGCGCTCGGATCGCATCACAACGCACCTTTGAAGTTACCGCCTCGCGACGGATACCGGCGCACCGCCACAGACGTGCTATGCTACCACAGACGAGACCCTTCCCACGGTGCGTCGTGCGAGATGGTCCGCGTACGTCCGCAATATCACGGACCGTGAGAAGCTAGTGTTAGACATCAGTCGGTCGGTCGGTTTCGGTCTCAATCTGTGTGGTTCTTTCCTCAAAAGACCATTTCAGACACCAATCTACATGGTCTTCACATGATATGACCAAGATTATTTCTAGACTTAAGAGACTATGTCCTCTAATTTTGTTTCAGCCTATCTTCAGTTATAAAAAGCCAGACCTCACCTAGTTTAATAAATATGATTGACATGAAAAAGTGTTTGTACAAGCCTACTTACAGAAACAAAATCATTTATCTCCGTGGTAGGTATTGGGCGACAGCTACTCTTTGGTGCACCTATGCACGCACTATTATGGTGGCATCTTCCAGTTTCATAGACTGACAGGCTTGTCAAGATTTATTTAAATGATCTTAATGAGCGCTACTGGACACGATATGTATAGGTGCAATTAATATAATATAGATATTATGTATCTGGTAAAGTACCTAACTGAGCAGTCAGCCCACTTTGCAGACAACTGCCATGCCAGCCAGTGTCAGGTTGTAAGTTTATTATAGTATGATTCGATATTTAAATTCATATGATTCTAATATAATTTGAAACCATTGTAAAAGCCATTTATTTTTAAAAGAATAACCGTGCGGATCTTTTCCATAGACAGCGACCAATTGGGACCGTGCATTCTGAGGTTCTAAACTTTGATAAGTGCCCATGTCGGTTTATATGAGATAAAATCATTTATTTTTATTTTATCGTTACCTTTTTCACGAAATAGCAAAAATGAGATAAAATGAACTTCAAGGGTTTTTTATTCTGTAAATACATACGTATTAAGGTGGCGTATCACATTTTGTTTAAAATAGCCTGACACTGAAAAAAAAAAACTTATTAAAAAAAATATTTTGTGCCTTTAAAACTCGCAACAAAAAATACGACCTAGTTATTCATCTCTCCTTTACTAGATTTATTTCAAGTATTTTGACATATTTGTGTGCTATTTTACGATTCATCGAAGCAGCAAGAAGCCTATATTCAATCTGCTAATGCACGCTCCAAGAGCACAACAAGACGACATATCGATACACAGTCGACAAACACAACTCTACCAATATCAGCAAACTGTTATGTCCCACACACCCAAAACCAATCACCAATGTCACCAATGTTGGTTTATTTTACGACCATAACTAAATGGAACGAGCCTGTTTCCGCCACTAAGACAAACATTGGAGCCAATGAGCCAACGTTGCTTAGTCTTTAACGGAAGCGTATTCCGCTTTATTGCGGACATGTTGGACATGATTTATTCATGTTGGAACGTGTCCAGATGTTTTTGGGACGTTTGGAGTCATGTTGAGCTAATTTCTGGAGTGTCGAGGGAGGGGATGTTTTTGGTAATAGTAGTGTGTATGAATAAACAAGGACTGATACAGATGGAAAGGCTTGTAGTTAAATAATACCAGCCCTCAGGTCGATCAGGTTAAGCTACACTTGCCGAGGTTTGTCAGTGGATGGGTGACCATCTTTAAATACTAAGACCCCACCGTGTCTCAGAAAGCATGCTAAGCCGTTGGTCCCGGCTGTCATTCGAGGATCTTAGATAGTCGTTACGGGTCGTCAGAAGCCCGAAAGTCTCAGTACCTACCGGTGTTGCCAGCGGGTATCGTGTTACCCAGTAAGTGGGTTGTGGAGGTCAGATAGGCAGTTCCTCCGTGTAAAAGACTGATTTTCAGGTGCTAGAAGTTAGATTGGGTGCCGACCCCGACATAGTTGGGAAAAGGTTTAGCAGATGATAATAAATATAAATGTGAAGAAAAACATTGCAGAAAAGAGTAAAGTACAACTCAATATTATTTTGACTAACATCGAACAACTAAGCGCAATGATCAATCATTATACATATTTCTGCAAGTAGGTTTGTACAAACACTTTTAAATGTCAATCATATTTTTAAATCTGTATATGAGGTCGGATTTTCCTATCTGAGTACCTACTCTGAGAGGAAGGGCCGAAACAAACTCAGAGGTTACAGTCTTTTTTAAAGTCCAGACACAATCTTGGTCACATCATGTGAAGACCATGTAGATTGGTGTCTGAAATGGTTTTTTTAGAGGAAAGAACCACACAAATTGAGAAACCCTGTTCAGTCAGTGCAAGCATTAGTCACTAATCGTGTAACTCAACTCAGAACTTAAGAAGCTCAACGATTCGACGAACAATCTAAAGAAAGGAGATTTGGGTTGCATAATGTATTTTGGTTTAGAAAAAGTGACGAACCAATTGCGCTGAGTTTGGAAGAAGACAGTTTATTTTAACCTCCTTCACGTTGTATGAATAAGTTAGAAACTTTGTTGATCAGGTACAAACCTTCGCCAAGAAAACCCATTATTGTTTTGGCTATTACGTAATTTTCTCAAAGAAAATCCAAGCCATAATAATAACCAAATACTGCAGAACTTTCAAAACGAAAACAAGCAAAGTTTAAAATAAGCAGCACCTGTTTTGCATTTACCTATTTTTCTTTCACCCCACAATAAGCTGAGACACGTCCCTGAAATATACCTGGCAATAGGGTAACCATCCATCCGGAATTGTTGGACGTAAGGTCACCCGGATTTGTCCGGCTTTTTGGCGCCCCGTCGGGACTTTGTTTGGCTTTGACATTATTCAAACTCATTGACTTATATATTTTTTAAATAGACAGTCTCCCATAACCATTTCCTAGTGCTTTAGTTGATATGAAGTGCGTAACAAACACCTCAGCAGCACAAGTATTTTATTAGAAGAACTTGACTCTATGTAATAAAGTCCCATGTTGCAATACAACTCATTAATATAGAACAGTGAGTAGATTTTATCAATAAAAAAATTTAATCAACTGACATCATCATCATAATCTTTACAGCCGAAAGAAGTGCATTACTGGACATAGGCCCCCCAAGCATCACCACTTGGACTGGCTCTGTAGTTTCAGCGGGTTCCTGCGGCCTTCACTAGACTTATTCAGTCAAAAACATTTATATTTATAAACACTAACAAGATTTAAATGTAAAATTCTGAACTTTTGTGCAATCCGGCTTTTTGTCAGAACTTTTCAAATTTCGATATGGTAACCCTACCTGGGACTGAACTCACTGCCGCCAATTTATGCAGTTGACTTTAAAAAGTTAGCATTATGTTGTCTGTGATATAAATTGTCATTCTTTTTAAACGTTTTATGTCTGGACTTTGTGGCTTGAAGTTTAGACGCGACTAGAATAAATAATGTTAGGTATTACGTTTTATTTTCTATTTTCTGAACTTTAAAGGTGAAGTTTAAAATATTATTTCACTTAGAACTTATGACTTCCTCCGTCGTGTTTTTTTAGGTTTATCTAAACTAGCTTCTGCCCGTGACTTTGTTCATGTTTTAACATAAAATATATCCTATGACACTTGATAATACTGTAAGTTACATTAGAGAAAGAATTTTCGGAATTATTTCAGTAGTTCTGAAGATTACCCCCCATATAACATAAGAACGCACCAATACCTCTTTTTAGGATATTAGTATAGTTGAACTGGTTATGCTGTTCTAAGTAGGCATTATCTATCGTCCCTCATGCCTAATTTACTCATGGTGATTCTCTTTGTGCGTGTGTGTGTAATCTATGTCGCTTTCTGCGATCTCTCTTTATACCAAATGCAAAACGTCATTCTGTTCTGTCTCTTTCTCGATAATCTTACGAATTAAGTGTGATGCTAAAAAGCTTCCATTAAATCTATCTGCAATATCTACATATTATTTTTCGATAAACTATCACGTTGAACACGAAAACCGTTTTAATAAACTGCTTTATTAACTCCACAAAAAATGCAAAATCGAATACCTCGTGAAAATAGCCATAACACGTAACACCGATAACAGCTGCATAACTTTAAAATTGCAACCCCACACCAGTTATTACCCTCGATAAGTGTTCCAATATCCCCGGGTTAACTCGCCGAACCTCTCCTTTCAATTTAAAGGTTTAAAGGAAATTGAGTGGAGTAGGCAATGTCGATACACCGATACGGAACAACTTGAAATGAAAACAATATTTATTGATAGGTAGAAGCGGATGTAAAGGGGGAAACAGGGGGGAACGGGTGTTTGAAACTTTCTCTCGTTTTGGAGATAATATTATTTTGTTGTGAAGATGGTACTTCGTTTTGGAAATATTGTTTGTGTGTCAGGTTTTATTTCTCAGTGTTGTATGTTTCCTACCGCAAAACAATTGCCATTTGACATAACCTACACGGCAGTTTTCTTTTATTTCGATCTTATCGAGTTATTCTCGTGAAAAATAATGTAATCGTTCCTCAAATGTGAAGAACAAAAAGTTAGTTTTTGTGTGGATTCATCTAACGCCATAGTCACGGGCTATAAGAGGCTCAAGTGACACGCGTCTTGCTACAGTAACTGTGGAGAAAACAAATGAAAGAAGTTGTTTAGAGCATGCCACGAGCGAACGCGACGCGACAAGCGGAGCGACGGACGGAAACCGGAGACGCGCCTGCACGTGCATGGGGCCTTCTAGGTACCATAACATAATACTACCCCTGTATTTCCCTAAGGATTACGCAAAGGTGTACCTATAATATCTTCACCCACATTTCGACAGTTATATTTCAGTGTAATGCCGTCAGATATGATTATGAGAATAGCAATAGCTCCGTCGTAACGGGCGCGACATACGAGGGTCGTGGGTCATAGATTCGAACCCAGACTGGCATTTTTCTTTGTGTAGATTATTTCATCACGACTGCTCCCAAGACGGTGAAGGAACTCCCTGAACACAATGAGAGACATGTCCTAGAACCGACAATTCAAAGACGTGACATCTACCCAAGTGGTACTAGCCTCGCCTTGTGGATTACTGCCCCCTCTCTGTCACCGAGAGGTCGTCTGTGTCCAAGCAGTGAGAACTTTATCTTAATATATATAAATTACGCGTCACGTTGTTTGTCCGGGATGGACGCCTAAACTACTTAACCGATTTTAATAAAATTTGCACACCGTATGCAGTTTGATCCAACTTAAATGATAGGTCAGTTTTTATCTCAATTACTGATCTCAATATTTGCAAATTAAATGTTTTTTATAGGACAATGTGTGTGTTCATTGGTTAGTTCTATGAATTCCTAATAGATGGCGTGGGTTTAATTTTTTTTGTAAACTTCTTTACATGCTTAAATCTTTTACACTATGCAAAGGATTTAACACGGTTTTCACCAATTGACAGGGTGAATCAAGAGGGAGGTTTGTAAGTATAATACGGGGGCGAAGCCGCTGGAAAAAGCTAGTAGATTAATAATGCTGAGAAACGAAACTGAGAAATTCCAGATGGAAAACTCAATAATAGTTTTCCCGAACCGTGAATTGAAATCAGGTCCCCACTCAGAGCTCAGGTTCAGCAGTAGCATTTGTGACTGAATCAGTAACTGCTTCAACTACTAAAACCACCACCACTGAATGGCCAACGGAAAAATAAGTATGTTTTAGGGCATATGTCGATGTGGTTACAACAGTAGATTTACCCGTTCCAGTACATAGAGACGTTTTCAATTAAAAAACGTGACGACAGCGTTTTTGATAAATGAGACGAAACTTTCTTAGAAAAAAATAAGAAAAATGTTCTTCGTGTAATTGCTTAAGTTTTTTTTTACTTGTTTGATTTGTGCGAACTTTAAAACTTTGCTTTTTAAATTCAGTAAACCTTTGATGAGAATGTTTCAATAATGTTTTTTTTTTTAAATAATTTTACTCAGTTCATGTCCACGACGCAGATAACAAGAATAAAATAATATCATTAAATATTAGGAGTCAGAAAACTTAAAAGCTTTGGTGAAATATAGTTATACAAACATCTTAACTCGTTGCTAATTCTAAACAAAATCAAACAGGTTGCTAATTCCAGATAAAACAACCTGGTTGTCAATTCTAGAGCAAGTCAAACTGGTTACTAATTCTAGACAAAATAAAGCAGTTTGCTTGTTATTAATTATATAATTTATTATTAAAATTCTTTTGACAATCATTTCCATGATGATGTGATGTGATTACTTTAACTCACACTCTGAATTACCACTTGTTTATATTTTTAGAAAAATCGCATTCTTTTACAATGTTTGTAAATATGTGAGCACCATATATCTATCTATCAATATTATTTTATCTGCAATAGTTTCAATAGATTTTTTTTTTTTATGTTATGGTAATTTTATTGTGTATACATCGTCTTCACATATCATCATCATTTCAGCAGTAAGACGTCCACTGCTGGGCTTAGGCCTCCCCCAATTTGGGGGGCTTTGCCATAATCGCCACGGTTGGCAGGCGGGTTGGTGATTGCAGTATGGTGGTAGAATGCATAGAGAACGCTGCTGCCCATTCTCTAGTAAGTCCCTTAGTCGCCTTTTACGACACCCACGGGAAGAAATGGGGTGGTGTTATTCTTTACGTCCGGCACCACACGGTACCTTCACATATAACTAGTGGAAAAAAAAATGAAAGAGTAACTGTGAAGTATCTTGGCCATTCTTTTCCATACGAAAATACCTTTTGGGAGGGGCGACTAAAATCAATTCTATTTTAATATAAATCTTGACGTTCAAAATGCCTATTTCAAATACCTACGTGCTTATCTTTGACTTATTTAATGTATAACATCTAATATTTTACATAAATTTTCTATAAAATAATAGGTCTTTACCGTGAAAATGCCGTTTTGTATGAAAAAAATTAAACAATTTTTTTTCATTTATTTTTTATTTGTATTAATCGAAATAATCACCCATGCAATCAATGAATCTTTGCCAACGCAGTGGCAGTTTATTGATGCCCTTCTTAAAAAAATCAGCTGGACGGGAGGCAACAAATTCTTCAAAGGCATTTTGTACTGCCTCTCGGGTATTGAAATTTTTTCCCGCCAAGAAGTTATCCAAATTCTGGAAAAAGTAGTAGTCTGTAGGCGCAAGGCCTGGTGAGTAGGGCGGATGACGGAGAGCTTCCAACCCCAGTTCTTGCAACTTGGAGACCGTCTGCTGTGCAGTATGAGGTCGCGCGTTGTCGTGCAGGAGCAGCGGAGACGAGCGATTGACCAATGCTGGTTGGAGCTTCTCCATCATTGAGTTCAGTTCTTCACAGTACACATCTGCTGTAATGCTCACCCCGTTTGGTAAGAAGCTGTGATGAATCACACCGGCGCTAGACCACCAAACAGTGACCATCACTTTTCTAGGGGTAAGTTTTCGTTTAGGGCATTGTTCAGGTGCTGAACCAGAATCCAACCAACTTGCTGAGCGCTTGCGGTTATCAAACAGAATCCATTTTTCATCGCAGGTAACAATGCGGTTCAAAATTCCTTCATTTATGTATCTGTTGAGCAGTGCAAGGAACGTCTCGACGCGTACTTCGCGCTGGCGATCATTGAGTCCCATTTGTCAAGCTTTTTTACCTTGCCAATTTGACGCAAATGGACCAATATTGTTTTGACGCTAACGTCGAAAGCTGCTGCTAATTCAGCCGTAGATTGTGTATCATCAGCTTCCACAATCGCCTTTAATTCGTCATTGTCGACCAAAGTCTTCGGGCGACCGCGAGGTTCATTTTTCTGGTCGAAATTTCCAGAACGGAAGCGAGCAAACCAATAACAGGTGGTGCGTTGGTTTTTAGTGTTAGCTCCGTAAACATCATTGATGTTGCGTGCCGCTTGTGCCGCGTTGCTGCCACGACGGTACTCATATTCCATAATTACTCGAATTTTTAACGTATCCATGATGACGATAAAGATTGAAATGCGATGAAAATGTAACACTAATCAATAAACAAATGACTACTTTTGGAAAAAGAATTCCATGTTTTTAAAATAAAAATAATTTGAAATTAGAATTCTTAGACAAACAAAAATTATTTTGATTTGAAATGGCCAGTACTGCAGAACGGCAATTTCATAGGTAAAGACCTAATATCTTTTACTTACACGCGATCTACAACTTTTTGTTTATTTCATGAGCGGGTAAATAGTTGATAGCTAATCACTTGGTCATCGGCGGTAGGGCAAGTGCCTTAGTACACCGTGAAATAAAAGAAGCATCGGTTTTGGTCAGCGTGAAATAACAATTGGACCGGTTCAAGTGAGGAGTTCATTTAAATGGTTTAGAGGAAGATACCGCCAGTGGTGCATTTTGTTAGTTTTAGATTTTTTAAATGGTGTAATATTAATGGAGGCTAGTTTAAATTAATTTATGTTATACCTATCACAGGCAAGTTTAAATTAATTTATGTCATAGCTATCACAGGCATATTTTTCTTTGTATACATTTTTGTTTTCACTTCTTCTTATTCTTTATATTAATATGTGGACAATGGTGTGGGTTACATGTTTGTAATACTAAGCTAAGGATTTATTATATTGCTCTTAGCATGTAACTGTTTTTGTCCCTAATAAATAAAATAAATAAATAAAGGTTAGTAAAAGTAGTAGTTTTGCCATTTCATTATTGTGTACTGTTATATAATTACTGCCTTGTCTGGTCTAGTGAACGCAAGCGCTAATACTGACCACGAGGTCTTAGGTTCAACTCCTAGTTCCGGCAAATTTAATATATATAATACATACATAGTCAGCTGTATAATGTTTCCGGTGCTGGGATACAGGCCACCTCTCGGTGAGAGGGAGTGGGCCGAAATCCACCATGTGGGCCCAGTGAAAGTTGGTAGAAGTCACACGTCTTCGAGTTTTTGATTTTAGGACATGCCGGTTTCGTTTCGATATTCTCCTTCATCATTTTGACAGCAATAGTTGTTGTTTATGAATCAGAATCAGTACTTTATTAAAGAAAAAAGCAAAGTGCCGCAGCATAAAGCAAAGGGAAGCAGCAGCAGCAGCAGCAGTGTTTTCAAAGTGCCTATCTGTGTTCGTATCTGCGACCTTACAACTCGTAAGACACAGCCGTTTATACTTTTGTTACTTCTCTCGCTCTAGGGTGGAGCGGAAGGGCATGTCAGACTTCTACTGACTAAAACCCACCCGTGTTCCTTCAGTTGCCCATATGCCAGGGCCACGGTATCTCTTTCGAACAAATCTCGTGACCCTGGTAGGGGATACACCATGATTGGGTTATGGCATAGGATGTTTTTTTATCTCATTTATACGGTCCTATAGGATAATTTCCGAATTCCACGCTGGGGAAGCCGCGGAAAAAAGTTAGTCACTTATGACAAAGATAGTGTAGCAGAACAAGTACTACATAAGTGCAAACTATCCATACTTTATTATTATTATTTTTTTTCTTACATATTAAGTATATTTTTAAATATTTTTACAAAAATTATACAAAAAACATTTAAAAATATAAAAAATAGTGGCCCAACGGCATCGGGAGCAGGGTCCAAGCTGCCGGTGGTCAGGGCTCTAGAGAGAGGAACCTCCTGACAATACGTGCCGTGTCTAAGAGTACTGCTTTCTGAATCAAGCCCTTGACCCAGCCGTGCAATGAGAGCCTCCTGAGGTGTTGGTCGAGGCTCTTCGCTATTAGCCCATTTACTGTAACAATTATCGGTACAATGATTGCAGTATCCACGTCCCACATGTCGACAACCTCGTGTGCTAAGTCAAGATACTTGATTTTTTTATCTTGTTCAACTTTCACGAGATTCTCGTCATGAGGGACAGCGATATCAACAATCATTGCACGACGCTCTCGTCGATCTATCACCACAATATCAGGCTTATTGGCTACAATAGTCCTGTCTGTGATGATAGATCGATCCCAGTACAATGTGGCGTGACCATTCTCGAGAACTGGGTCGGGCACATACCTGTAGTATGGTACTTCAGATTCTACAAGGTTGTATTGCAAAGCAAGTTGCTGGTGGATGATCCTAGCTACTTGATTGTGTCTGTGCAAGTACTCGCCGTTAGCAAGACAAGAACAACCGGAAACAATATGTCGGATGGATTCACCGGGACGGTGGCATGCCCGACAGATGTCAACCGTACCGTCCTTAACAATGTATTTCCGATAATTATTCGTCATGATAACTTCATCCATAATCGCACAGATAAAACCTTCGGTTTCCCCAAAGAGGTCACCGAAACGCAGCCAGGATACGGACGCCAAAAAGTCTACATCAGGCCCATGGAGAGCCCGGAAAAAGCGACCGTGAAGCTCTTTGCTTTGCCATACTTCCTTACGATCCTTAATATCTAATACTGCAGGTTTGCGCCAGTTCTCGTTCGCCAAGGAGAGCGGGGTGAGGCCCTTGTCCACTGCAACCACATCTCGGTGCATCCCCACGTCAGTTTGAAGGAAATATTCCCTGAGACTGCAGATCTCGCGGTTGTGGAGGGTTTTAGCGCTTAGGAAACCTCGACCCCCACACTTCCGCGGGATGTACAGTCTCATCACTGATGACCGTGGGTGATGCATCCGATCTGCCGTCAGTAATGTACGGACCTTCCTATCCAGAGCGTCAAGTTCCGTTTGAGTCCATTTGAGTATGCCGAAAGAATACATCAAAACCGGCATGACCCAACCGTTGAAGGCACGCACCTTGTTGCCGCCTGATAAAAGACTATTAAATACTTTTTTCAGGCGGCCAAAGAAGCGTTCCCTCAGCGATTGTTTCATGTCGGTAGCATTGATGCCTAATGCTTCCGACATACCCAAATATTTGTAGGTTTCGGTTGAGGAGAGGGATCTAAGGTGTATAGAATCCGTAAGTTCGGTCCCCACGGATTCTACAATCCCCCCTCGCTTTACATGCATGACTGCACATTTGTCCACACCAAATTCCATCCTGATGGCACTACTGAACGTTTCTGTTACCTTCAGTAGCTCCATCAGTCGCAAATTGTTGGGGGCAAAGAGTTTCAGATCATCCATGTAAAGGAGGTGTGATATCACCTGACCACCTTTTCTCAATCGATAGCCTAGACCTGAATCCTCCAGCAGTGTGCTTAGAGGATTCAAGGCTAAGCAAAACCAAAGTGGACTCAAACTGTCGCCCTGAAATATTCCTCGCTCAATCCTGATCGGTTCATTGATCTGCTGGATTTGTGGACATCCTGGATAGAGAAGGACCGTCCTCCACTGTCTCATACACGACATCAAGAAGGTGCGTAGAGTTGCATCTATTTTGTACAATTCTAGCACCCTCATGAGCCATGTATGTGGCACGGAGTCATAGGCCTTCTTATAATCTATCCAACATGTCGACAAATCCTTCCGGGATCTACGAACCTGTTGGCTTATGGTCATGTCTATAAGGAGCAGCTCCTTAGTACCACGGGACCCATTCTTACATCCATTCTGAGACACCGACATAATTGTGTTACTTTGAATATGCTGTGAAATTTTTACTCTAAGAATGGATGTAAGAACTTTATAGACCGTCGGTAAACAAGTTATGGGTCTATAATTTTTAGGTTCCGTAGTACTACCCGATTTATGAAGAAGGTGGGTAACTCCTGTTGTAAAGAACAGTGGTAGCGACCCAGTCTCTAAAGATGACTGGAATTGTGAGGCTAAGCAGGCATGTGACCTTTGTAGCCATTTGATCCAAAAATTGTGCAGTCCGTCCGGTCCTGGGGATTTCCAGTTAGGCAACGGACGGACTGCACGGGCCACATCCAGAGGACTGATGCTAATAGCCTCCATGTTTGGTATTGACTCACATGCCTGCTCAACAACACGCATCCAGGGTCCTTCAGTGTGACTGACGGGCACCGACCAAATGTTTCGCCAAAAAGCACTCATTTCGTTATTATTTGGTAGACACGCGTCAGTCACACCTTGAGTTGGGTTGGGTCGCTCCCAGGCTCTGTACACCCACCTTTCATCGCTCTGGAACATGCGGTTCTGAGTGAACCGGTCCACTCTTCGCCTATACCGACGGATACGGTTTGCCCATGCATAAACTTTCTGCTTCAGGAAGTCGATGCGCTCTGTGACACGGGATACATATTCTCGGGGACTAATACTAGTTCCCGAGAACGCCCGCTTCACAAAGCGCATCACCCTTGGGCGTGTATTGCCCTCCCTGAAGCAGATGAGCTTCGCGATGAGCACCCTGGCCTCATTAATACGACGCTCAATCCTGCATTGCCAGGCCGGTGCGACAGGTTTTGGTCGTACAGCTCGATCAGTGTTTGGGAATTTGACTCGAGCTATACGACAAGCCGCAACAGCCGTGCAATACAAGATTGAGTGTGTATCGCAAAGGTCTGCACTGCTGTCAATAAAATTTGGCAGCAGCGCATCCAGGGCGCACACCAGTGCTTTGTTTTTTTTATTCATGGGCAAACGTGGTAGCCGTGGTCTAAGGTCAGGTGATATGAACCGGTACTCACGAATCGCATCCTCCAGAATGCTCCTTATGTCCACATTGCACAGGTTATCTGCAGATATAGCCCTGACTTCCTCCTCCTCATCATGTTGGTTTGCCTGCAGAACATCGGCAGGCGTATGCATGACATTCTGAGATGGGGGAGGATTACTAGCAGAACTATTCTGCATTTCCGAGCGCAGTCGATCAAGTGTAGCGTCATCCAGTCTATGATTGTGTTGAATGACGCGCACCTGATCCGATAATCGTTGGGCCGAGACGTTGACGGCTGGTTCAAGCACCTGAAACAGAGAGAGCATCCGTACTCGGTACGCTGTCAGGTTAATTCCTCCCTCTGTAGCCCCATAATATGCGCGCATCACATTTTCATTTATGGACTGAGTCCATCGCATGCGCGACACATTTCCACCGGCAGCGGGGACCCTACTCGAGGCCTGTTGGCTTCGAGGTCCCAAGCCCGCTGGTGGCCGTCCTCTTCCTCGCCGTCGTAGTGGTGTTGGTGACGACGGTGGGGAGAAAAACTCGTCGCTCGAGCTCGACGCAACTGCAGCGGCCGGTGACACGACGCTCACGGTTGAGGCGCGTCCCGGCGGCTGCGAGGCGGAGCTGAGCGACAAGTCCGGAGATGGTGGGTGTGCCTGTCGTCTTGTCCTGGCTCTGGTCTGCATAATTTACTTGCTCACATTACATATGTAGGTATATTAGTATTTTATTGTTCTGTATGGGTTTCATTTTTTTTATTGGAATTTTGGAGTTTTTCATTTTAACTTATTGATTAGTATTATTGTGTGGTTTTTTTTTTACTGAAACTATTAAATCTATACTGTAATTTTATATATAATCAATGTAAAAATGTAGAGCGTAAATTTTCCGTTTTGACTTTGACAGATGCCATAGACATTAACTATTACTATTATTATTTTTATTATTAATTATTAATATTAATTATTATTAATCCATACTTCCATACTATCCATACTATCCACACTAATATTATAAATGCAAAAGTAACTCTGTCTGTCTGTCTGTCTGTCTGTCTCGCTTTCCTGCTAAAACTACTGAACCGATTTAAATGAAATTTGGTACACAGATAGTTTAGAGCCTGAAAAAGGACATAGGCTACTTTTTATCCCGGTAGTACGTTCCCGCGGGATATTTTTCGACATCCACGCGGGCGAGGCCGCTGGCAAAAGCTAGTCCATAATAAATAATTCAGCTTAAAATCGAGATAACGCAATAAGGGTTAAGCAAGGTCTACGCCGTAGCCGATCCTGCTACGTCTGCTATGCGGTCGTAGTAACCAGCTACGACGTGCAATACCTCTGTGTTGTAGTTAAATAAAATGTATCAACAGTAAAATCGTAGTAAATAAATCTATACTTAATATTATAAAGCCGAAGAGTTTGTTTGGTTGAAGGCGGTAATCTCAGGAACTACTGGTCCGAATTGAAAAACTATTTTTGTGTTGGGTATCCCATTTATTGAGGAAGGCTACAGGCTATATAACATCACGCTACGATCAAAAGGAGCGGAGCAGCAACAAAAATTGGACGAAAACTGGCAGGCAATTCGATGCTACGGGAAGGGTCAGGGGAGCAAAAATTTGACGCGGACGAAGTCGCGGGCAGAAGCTAGTGTTATATAAATACGGTCCTAACTGGTTGTGACCAACACAAAGAATAAGATTAAAGTACTAATATTCAGAAAAATAAACACCTAGCTCTACAGCCGCATTTTCCACACAAAAGCGAATGTTTACATGATTTTTATGAGTTTACCAAGTGTCCAGGCTATTTGATGGCTACACTGCACAATATCTCAACGTGAACGCGGTGCGACGTGAAATCGATTCGTTCAATACGCTACGTATACCCGCAGAATGGACAATACTGGAATAGCAATTGTGGAAATGGTGCTCCCGATTGAAGCTTCTTATTATTTATTTGGACTATCCTGTGTTATTTAGTCTTTGTGAAATATTGTCAATGTTTCGTTCAATAATAGTTTGCAACGATTTAACAGCAGGACAAAATGCATTGCTTTAAAAACGATTTTCTGCAGTTCTAAAAATGTTGCTGTGACATAAAATAAACGAAAAATCGATTCAATAAAAGCAATTCGAAATATAAGTTTATGGCCCCATTATGAAACAGACTTTTAAATTCTAAAATATGATTTTACCACCACATTGCATTGTAGTTTTGGTAATACATTACTTCCAAAGGAAGCTTAAAAGAAGAAGTAACCGTTCTTTTACTTTTAATCAGGCCGCTATCTATTTAATGATAATAGAATTCACGTAAAATTTTTGATGGAAATGGACTGAATTCTGGCAGTAATTCGTAATTATATGTTTTGTTTCTTCAAAAACAAATTATATATGCAGTATACCCCTGAGGGTTAGGTAGAGGTGAACATACGGCTACATATCAAGCTATACATTTTCAGCTTAAGCTGACCTCTCTTTTACGGAAATCCCATTGAATGTGACATCAGTTTATACTGGAAAGGCATAGATTGATGTGTAGTAGTGTGTATCTGTAATACACCCACATTTTGCCAGTTATATTTTAGTCCCATGTAGAAGAGGGCGAGCCTATTGCTTGCTAAAAACCGTATACAAATCTGAGACTGGGCACAGTGGTATCAGCCCCGACTTACAAGTTGTGGGTCGTGGGTTTGAACCCAGACAGACGCTTTACTTTATGTAAATAAGTTCATCACCCAGTGGTGACAGCAGTCTCTCAAAACGGTGAAGGAAAACATCGTCAGGAAACTGGCATCTCCTAGAACCAAAAAATCGAAGACAAGTGACATCTATCACCGCACTGGGCCCGAGTGATAGATTACAGCCCACTCCCTCTCATCTAGTGGAGGCTTATGTCAAAGCAGTGGGAACAATATAGGCCGATTATTTTAATTATTGTGAATGTGAAGACTATGTGGGTCTTTTTTTAACTTTGTTTTCTTTTGTTCTCAGTAATCATGATCTGGCAGTTTGGGTAATTTATGTGGCCTACCCAAATGTCCTTTCTTTGGTACTGTTCGTCAAAGCGTTGGGCTCCTTATTTTCCGAGTTGAGCTAAACGATTAGTGACAAATGCCTGCACTGACTGGACAGGTCTACTCAATCTGTGTGGTTCTTTCTTCAAAAGACCATTTCAGTCACCAATCTACATGATCTTCACATGATGTGAACAAGATTATGTCTGGACTTTAAAAGATACTGTGACCTCTGAGTTTGTTTCGGCCTTTCTTCTCAAAGTAGTCAGTTAGGAAACGCCGAACTCATCTAGTTTAAAAAAATATAATTGACATGTAAAAGTGTTTGTACAAACCTACTTGCAGAAATAAAATCATTTATCATTTATGATGGACACAAATCCATACTCCGTCCTGCTACTGAGAAATTCCCGATGGCATGGATGGAAAACATTTTTCTCCCGTTGTCCTTTAAAAACATCTAGATAAATAATAACCTACCATAACAGAAATGGAGCTTTGTTCAATGTTCGGGCATCCGTTCAGTGGTGAGTAAAGACTATTATGTGGCAGTAGTGGACGATAGCTCAGTGAACAACGAGACGACGTGAATGGAACCGTTCAATATGTTACGTGCTCCCGCGGACTGCAGAATATTGGACATGGAGTTCTTGGTCATTCATTGAAGCACAGCGTACATTTTCTATGTTTTATTTCAAGAAAATGTCTTGCTGTCATTTGAGAAATTAAATTATCAAAATAAATAATAAAAGCTTTTGTTATCACCATAGCTCTCGTGAAAGTATTAAAAAATCAACAAGATTTTCAGCAAAGATGAAATACAAAAGTGAAAATGGCTACGTTCGTGATAACCATTACTTATGCCCAATATTTTTAAAACATTTATATCTACGGTATAGTACCTATTGAGCCTCCATTTTGTTTGTTGGCCTTTTCAAAGCTCCGCATTGCCTCCGGCATACCGACTCAATACAGACCATTACAAATGATGTACAGGCGTGTTGTATATGCCTCCGATGTCTATATGCTGAAGTATTATTTTATTATAGAATTTTTATTAATAACAATATTCTTATATTTCTACTGTACGTGTGTATGTCACTGAACTACTCCTAAACGGCTGGACCGATTGGAATGTTTTTTTTTTTGCATGCATTTGGTTGGCACCTTGGACGGTTTAGATTCACTATTGGACCCGGTAGGTGGCGCTGCTATCGAGTTCTCGGAAATAGGACAATGTCTGGATGGTCAGCTAGTAGAATTTTAAAAACTTCAAAAGTTTTTCTTGAAGTTGAAGGAAATCCTCGCCAGGAAATCTGGACTTGTAATCAATCATCATCTGCCATGTCTTCTCCCAACTGTGTTGGAGTCGATTTCCAGTCTAAGTCAAGCTCACACTTACTCTTTAAAATGTACAGATCTTTGTTCAGATGGTATAATTATTATAGAAATTCGATGAAGTTTGACAATAGTTACAGAAAGGTATAAGTCGTTTATGTCGAATACATGAACTGTAGTAGGTATATGATATATGATTTTATTTCTACATGTAGGTTGGTACACACACATACACTCACCCAGCATTTTTGTTTTTTTATTTTTTATTATTGTTATTTTTTTCTTTCATTCTTTATCTCAATTATTTTGTAACTCTGTAATTACACAATCCAGCTTTCAAAACGATAATAAATTTTTGTTTTAATGTGACAGAACGAAGTAACTAGATCCCACGACACAGGGAATTCTAGTGTGGAATCTAGGGAGCCATTGTAAATAACTTTTTAAGACAATAAATACTATTACTATTACCGTATCAATCATATGTTTAATAACTAGATGAGGTTGGCATTTCCTGTCTGACTACTCTGAGAAGAAAGGCCGAACCAAACATCGAGGCCACTTTCTCTTTTAAAGTGCGATAACTTTGGTCGGATCATGTGAAGACAATGCGAATTGCATTGTCTAAAATGGTCTTTTATAAGTAGTGATTCTCACACAAATTGAGTGGACCTGTCCAGTCAAGCCACGCAGTTAGTTGTTGTTTATGTCATTGGGTTTAATAGCGGTTGTGAGCTTGAACTAAGAAAGCATATTATTTAGTTCATTTGGGAGATTTCGGGAACTGGGAATATAAATCTGCAGCAAACTTATGCAGTGTCATACCTTGTTCCCTAGCGCTCAAAAACATGATCACACGATCGTTTACGTCATTATGATGTAGGAACAAGACATGATTGAGCGCGCATTGCGTACTTCATATTCTTCGAGAGTGACAATCGCTTACTTACCCAACATCGCATTTTGTTAGGACACGGCCTAGCTCTAAGTTAGCCGAGAAATGGCTGTGTACCGTTTATAAAATGGTTATCAAAGTTAATCGATAAAGCGTTACATGTCGCCAGATTTAACAGTAGTTTACGTTAATCGTTAACTCATGATAGAAATTAGATGTTATGTGTCTTTGCATGTTTTACTTGTACAATTTTTGGTATGGGATAATTTAGGCAGAAGGAAGAAGGGTATGAATTATAAAAGTTTGTAATAATTATTATTCAGACACTGTCAGATACCGTGACCCTGGCACATGGGCAACTGATGGAACACGGGTGGGTTTTAGTCAGTAAAAGTCTGACACGCCCTCCCGCTCCGCCCAGAGCGGGAGAAGTCATTTGATGATTTCCCATCCTGAAAAAAAAAAAAAAAAAGACACTGTCAGAACGTATTTTAACCTGAGCGGCATCCTATTGGCAAATAGCCAGTATTAACGGTCTTATGGAAAGTTAATGGAAACAAAGTTAACTTATGGGAAAATCCGTTACTCGAAATGCAAGCTGCGTTCATTAACGATTTACGGATTAACAGACCTGTCAGCTTTGCTGAGAAACAAATAAATGTGTTCAAATTCATAAACGTGGTGTCATAACTTTAGAAGGTATCACTGAAAATAAGAGATTAATAAATTACTAGTAGTATTATACATATACATACATATAAACCCCTCTTGAATCGCTCTGTCTATTGGTGAAAACCGCATTGAAATCCGCTGCATAGTTTAAAAGGTCTAAGCGTACAAAAACGAAATGCGACTTTGTTTTATACTACGTAAAGATTTATCATACCTATATCTAAGTATCTATCTACATACGACATAGGTTGTTACTATCGTCATATTATCTTTATTCTACTCTGCTATCGTGCATAAGTAAAAAGAAAAACCGTTTTGGAAATTTTCTCACAATCGAAATCCAATCTACGTTTTTGTGTTAACGTATCGCGTTTTAATTGTATACCGAGGGTAGAAGCACCAGTTACCCTCCCTCTCTACATACTAACTGCTATAATTATTTTGTACTTATCGTTACGCTGATATTTCTTCAGTGTTCGCTTCAAGGGCGACGAATGAAAAACGGAATGTTTTTGGTTATTATAGAACCATTTTCTCATAAATCAATTTGAGAAGAAGGAAACTATACCTATATTTATTCAGAACTAGCTTCTGCCCGCGACTTCGTCCGCGTTAAAGTTTTGTTTCCCTGAACTTTCCCGTCGCATCAAATTGCCTGGCAATGTTCGTCCATTTTTCATTACTGCTACGCTACTTTTAAACATAGCGTGATGTTAAATACCATATAGCCTTCCACAATAAATAGGCTACACATCACAAAAAGATTTTTTCAATTCGGACCAGAAGTTCCTGAGATTACCGCGTTCAACCAACCAAACAAACAAACTCTTCAGCTTTATCTTCTTACGAAATAAAAAGTATTATATGTCCGTTTCCTGGTTCTAAGCTACCTCTCCACCAATTTTCAGTCAAATCGGTTCAGCCGTTCTTGAGTTGTAAATAGTGTAACTAACACGACTTTCTTTTATATATATATATAGATTTAATGAAATGCACACCAATAATAATAATGCCACCAGTCTCTGGGGTATATTACCACTTTACCAGTTGACAACAATGTGGAGAAAGTTTCTAAGCAATATTTTAATTTGCTAATACTTTTGGATAGGTAAATATGACGTTATATTTAACATTGATTTAAATGTATTTAACGTGGTGTAACTCTTTTAAAGTACGTAAAATAACTCTCAGAGAAATAGCAATAAATACATACTAAAACTTTTTTATGAGCGAGGTTATCGAGTAATATGTGTGAATTAAATTACACAAGTACTGTTATCGTAATAACATAATACGTACAATAACAATTACATTTTCATTACTTTTAAAACCATGTTTTTATATTAGTATATTATGGCAAAACGATTGTATATAACCACTAGCTTTTGCCCGCGGCTTCGCCCGCGTAGATGTCGGAAATTATCGCAAGAGGACGTATTACCACGGTAAGAATGTATTAATCCATGCTATACATACATAAAATTACGCCTATTTCCCATGGGGGTAGGCAGAAACTACGGAACGCCACCTGCTACGATCCTTACATATCTTGTGTGTTTGATGTACTTAAAATAACAAATAATGTAAAATAAAATAATAGTATTCAGAGTAAGAAGACTGCGCGACATAGGGCTGGATTGAATTGAATATAAGTCTTCCTGGTTTTTCTTAACGCTCCTATTCTACTTATATAAACACTCAGTTATTTACCAGACACCAAATTAAACATAGTTATAAGAATAGTACTTTGGCCAGTGGCTTTGCCCGTATAGCTGTCGGAAAATATCACCCGGGAAACTACTACCGGGATAAAATATCTATGGTATGATATATATGGTAAGTATCCAGGATAACCAAAAATCCAAATCCATCCAAATATCTAAACATCTAAGCCATATTTCGCGGTCTCTTATTTGGAATAATACAATTAGCTTTATTTTGAGTACTTCGAACACACATGATGATTTGCATTTACTATGAAGCCCAAGTAATATGAATTACAATCCTACTAATCCTGCACTACCCGACCGCTACCAAGCGAGATGGCCGGACGCGGAACGGCCCGCTAGCCGCTCTGCGGCTATTTTATTATAATCTCTGATATCTTCTAAAATATTCATTTTAATGATATGCTGTAAAAGGCAATTTTGATCTACATAAAATGCGCAACATATCTAATGTATTTAATTGGATAAGAATTAATGCTGTATTGCTTAAAATCGCTTCGTAAATAAGCCATTATTTCTCATAAAAATTAAAGGATAAAAAATGGTTATTGTGGGTTATCCCTAAAAAATCAAAATCAAAATCAAAAGTCATTTATTCAAACTAGGCTGAGAGTCAGCACTTTTTGAACGTCAAAGTTACAAAAGACAGTCCCCCCAAAACGCCCACCCTTCGACACTTCCTAGTGCTGTAGCTGGGAAGAAGAAGTGGCGGAACAAACTCCCCAGCAGCACAGCTGTCTGTTAAGTTAGAAGAACTTGATTCTATACAATATTGTGTAAGTAATTAATATTATAAAACAAAACATACATTATTCGCCATATGTCAGCGAGCACACGCCAATATACCAACAAAAAAAAAAAATTGAATACTAAAGTCAAGCTGAAATAATGAAACAAAAACGTAAACAAACTTAAAAACTAAATAAAGCCTCCAGGCATAAAAGGCGTGCCCGCTTACATGTTCAACGATGCAAAATGATCCATATGTTGATGCATATAGCTAAGTTGAAGTTACAATAGTTAAACTAGCACCTCCGGAGTAGAATAAAATAACAGTTAATACAAATAACAATAACAAAAACCATGGTCAGCAAGACGACCAGTCACCACAAGCAGCACCCGTTCACGAGCATAACGCAAAGGTCAGCCATTACCCCCCTCGCCATATTTGAGGGAAGGTGGTAACCGACCCCCAACGCTACCGCAAGCAGTGACATCTAAGGGAGCATGACGAACTTGCTGCCGGTTTGTCAGGCAAGAATATTATGAACAGCTGACGAGGTCGCTAGCTAACTACATGTTGCAATACAACTCATTTAAAATCATTGTAATGAGTAGATTATGTCCACAATAAATGAAATTAAAAGAAAATAAAAATAAATAAATAAATTAACAAAATCTGTTAAATACAAAAATAAATAAAAAACAATTATATGAACTACCCATATAAACTGTCAGTAGGAAAGCTAATTCTGGATTGAAAGAACATAAACATTGTCTTGAGTTTGTCTTGAGTTAATCACAGCGACCAACTATTCTTATCGTTTAAGTAGTCGTTGATAGAATAGTATGCCTTTGAACAAAGGTTGGATTTTACTTTAGCTTTAAACTCATTAAACTGCAAATCTAGTAAAGCAGAGGGAAGCTTGTTATAAAAGTTAATACCAAGACCAACAAAAGAATTATGAACCTTATGAAGCCGGTGAAAGGGAGCACGTAGTTTGTCCTTATTTCTAGTATTAATATTATGAATATCACTGTTTTTAGTGTACAGGTGTATATTTTGCCTAATATATAAGATGTTGGCGAAGATGAATTGTGATGCCACCGTAAGAATACCAATATCTTTAAACAAATCTCTCAGAGAAACTCTAGCACCTAGTTGGTAAATCGCTCGAACAGCTCGTTTTTGAAGAACAAAAATATTTTGAATGTCCGCGGCTTTACCCCACAGCAGAATGCCGTAGGACATTATGCTATGAAAATAACTAAAATAGACTAATCGAGCTGTATCAACGTCCGTATACTGTCTAACTTTCCTTACTGCGTAGGCGGCCGAACTGAGCCTTCCCGCTAGGCTTGATATATGTGATCCCCATTGAAGTTTGGCGTCTACTGTTATGCCCAGAAAAACTGCTGAGTGTACAGTTTCAAGCACCTCATTGTCTAAAACGACATTGGGTCCCAGATTCCTAACATTCGGTAAGGCGAACTTTATACATTTCGTTTTCTTAGCATTGAGAACTAGGTTATTTGTGGTAAACCATTCCGTAGCCATTGAGAGCGCACTATTTACGTCGTCAAAATCTTGTCTATTTCTGTCTACTTTAAAGATAAGTGAGGTATCATCAGCAAATAGTATAATGTCACAGATATTCTTTAAATAAAATGGTAAGTCATTAATATACACTAAGAATAAGAATGGACCCAGTATTGATCCTTGAGGTACACCTAACTGAACTAGTAGCCCGGAAGATTTTACACCATTGACATCTACACATTGGTGCCTATTTTGCAAATAAGAACTTATGACACTGAGAGCTTCGTTTTGAACACCGTAATGACGTAGTTTACGCAAAAGTGTGTCATGGTGAACGCAATCAAAAGCTTTGGAGAGATCACAGAAAACTCCGATAGCATTTTGCGAGTTCTCCCATGCGTTGAAAATATGTTTCAGCAGAGCAACACCCGCATCTGTTGTCGAACGACCTTTTGTAAAGCCATATTGCTCATTATGAAGGAGGCCATTTAAATTAAAATGTCTTAGCAACTGCTTGAGTATTAACTTTTCAAATATTTTACTAAATGCAGGTAAGATAGAAATGGGCCTAAAATTGCCAACGTTATTTTTATTACCTGTTTTAAATAATGGTATGACTTTACTGCTCTTCATGAGGTCAGGAAAAGATCCCAAATCAACACATTTATTAAAAGTTACAGCCAGATAGGGGGCTACGATATCTATTATATTACTTAACAGTTTAACAGAGATGCCCCAGTAATCACCAGTGTTTTTTGACTTGAGTGTGTTAAAAATATTAATCACATCACGAGGCGTTACATGTTCGAAACTAAATAAGCGACTACATCCGGGCACACTACTATGCAAAAGGTTTTCAGCTTTAGACGGGGACGAATTTAAAGAGCAGGTCGTAGTTATAGGTATGTTGGCAAAAAACTCATTAAATGCCTCAGCTATGTCGGCTGCTTTATTAACCAATTTGTTGTTAATCATAATCTCTAGTTGTTTTTCCTGTTTAACCGGTTTACCCGTTTCATTATTAATAATTTTCCAAGTGGTTTTTATTTTATTATTGGATTTTTTTATGGTATCGCTTAAAAACTTTGATTTAGCTAAAGCGCAGATCTTTTTAAATAATTTTGAATAATTACTGACATACTCTAGAAAAGGAGTATCAAATCTGTATTTTTTCAAACCATATAACTCGTATAGTCTTGCTCTACTTTTATAAATTCCTGGAGTAGCCCATTGGTTGAAGCTAACGGAAGTGCTATTAATGTCAATAGTTTTGGTCTTGAAAGTAGATTCGTATTCTTTTTGCACAATATCAAAAAGGGCTTCATAGATTTCATTAGGATTCTCGCGTTCTACTATAGATGGTGTAATCCTATGAGCTATATTATTTTTAAATTTATTACAACGACTAGCTGTATAAGGCCTGCATTCTATTTTATGCGGCTTTTTAAGTAGTGGCAAAGGGAAGCTGGCTAATAATCCACAGTGGTCAGACGTTAAGTCACTTAAAACTAACTTATTTTTGGCATCACAATCACTAAATATATTATCAAGACAAGTCGACGAAGAAGCCGTGATCCTAGTTGGTTCAAGGAACAAGTTTATTAAATTAAAAGACCTAAACAGATTGAGCAGTCTAATACTTAATGGAGTAACATCTAAAATATTAATATTAAAATCTCCACATAAAATTATACATTTATTAATTGATTTTAATTTATTGAGTGAATCCTCCATTACCGATTCGAAACGAATAAAATCCCCAGAGGGGGGCCGATAAACGCATATTATGACGTAACGCTCCAATTCAACGCAAGACAACTCAATAACGCGCTCAATGGAAAGATTAACTAGATCTAACCGTTGTTTACATTTCAACTTGTTCGAAACAAGAACTAATGATCCTCCGCGAATAGCACTTTTCCTCACAAATGCACTTTGCACAGTAAAAAAATCATCATTCATAAATACTACTTCATGTTCCTTCAACCAGTGTTCAGTCAAACATAATACCTGAACATCATAGTTTTCAATAAATAAACTTAACTCTAGCTCTTTGCCGGACAGACCCTGCATATTTTGATGTACAACATTCAACACATGCGGCTTACCCATTGTCGCATCTAACAGTTTAAACTACTAGGTGTATCAAAAGTGGCGTTAGTACCACTACTAACAGTAATCGCTGGTACCCTACAAGTACCAGTATCACGGTGTAAATTGTATGCTAAAAGATTAGCAATTTGTCTCCTACAACTAGGTGGCAAATACAATATAATTTGTTAGTTTGTAATCAGTAATAAATTGATTACAATCAAAAAATGAAATAGCGTCACTGTGACAACTAGTCCTATTATAAATTAGCATATTTAAATAATAAATGTGCCTGTTTTGCTCATCAGACAAGTATCGTGAATAAGGCAAGGCACAGAAAATGAATTTACAATTGTTGGTCTCATTGAGAAGTAACATCAAATGGACACATTGAATTATTTCTTTTTTCCTAACATTCAAACTATCCCCATATAATAATATTACAGTTGAACCAGGGTTTATTTTTGACAATTTAATTTTACTTAATAATTGGCTAATACTGGCACCGGGTGAACAATTATTAATTACATATTGTTGTGAACACTGATTAAATATGCTACCATAACCTTGACCAAATTTGTCAGAAAAAATATAAGTTGTGTTAATATGGCTATTATCATCAGTAATACAGATATTTACCGGCTGAGTTGCTGAGGGCGTGGGTGTATCAAGTTGAGGCTGAGGTGCCGTGGAGCAAGTGCAGCTAAAACAGAGGTTATTTGTCAGAGACTCATACCTCTCTGCATTGCACTTGACCAGGTCTGCCAACTCACAGGCTTCCTGCATGCGCTTACTCAGGTCTTGTTGAGTAGCCTCATATTTACTAAAGATATCCTTTAGTGCAAATTCCCTAACAAACAATTCATCCCGAAGGTGTTGAGTGTCAGTATCATACAAAGTATTACATAGTTTCAAATCACTATAACACTTCTTCAATTCTTGTATTAAATTTAATTTTTTTTTGCCTAAGTTTTGTGTTTAATTTATTAACTTTTTGGCATTTCAATGTTTTCTGGTATTTTCTAATTAGTCTATTAATTTTAATATATTTTTTTAACTTATTGTGGCTAGTAAACAATATATTTTTAGAAAAGGTATCATCAGTTAAATCTATTGTTACAATTGGCTCAACACATGTAGGTTTGGATCTGCTACCAACCAACTCATCATAGAGACTGCTGGTGATCGCAGACTCTTCACTGGCTTTGAGAGTTTCCAAATGGGTCATTGTGTTGTGGGCCCTGCTTAATTCCAGTTCCAGTTCTGATATCCGTCTCAAAGCCAGTTCGTAGGTGTCACTACAATGCTGGTAATTTGACACTAGTTGACGAAGGTGTTGATGCTGGTCAAGTGTGTCCATATGCTGTACATGTAGTTCAGCCAATTGATTCTTCAGCTCAGTGTTCTTTTTATTAATTAACTCAATTTCGACCTCACTGTCATCCCTTTCCTGTATCAGCTGATTGCACTGCTTTTTACTAGATTCCAATTCCTTTAACGTAGCCCTCAGTTTTTCCTCTAAGGATGCAGCTCTACGGGTCAACATATTGACAGACCAACCCTAGAGGCACCCTGGAATGAGAGAAGAGAAAGCTAAGTGTGTGAAAGGAATAAGAAAGAGGGGTGAGAAGTGGATAGTAAATGACGGGAGTTCAAATTTTAAAGAGATAAAATAAAAGAATAATACTAATAAAAGGGTGAAATTTCAATTATGAATGAAAAAGAGATAATAATTATTAACAACAGTAAAAAGTGAAAAGACTAAAAATTTTTTTTTAACTAAATGTGCAAAAATAAAAATGGTTGGGGGTAGGTCCTACTACTATATTGTTCAATTCAGTTCCTAACATTAATTTATTTAGTGGTTCTAATTCAGGAATTGAACATAAAAAGTATGTCTAGTAATATGGAACAGTGATTTCTATGGGGTCTTCAACGTTGTTTAGGTGATTTTATCCTAATTAGTGCATGAACTTAATGTCAAACACATTATGGAGAAATAAAGGGTTATTTACGACATAGATCACTGTGATAAGTAGTATGAACTATTATCACAGTGATCTATGATCTATGATAATTATTTTGTATTGTGTATAATGTAATTCTTTATTATTGTTTTATTGTTCAAGCTTATTGTACTTATTTTATCATTGAGATTTGGATGGCTTGATACATCATCAAAAACATTTGTACGCCCAATGGCATGGCATAGCGCACTTTTTATTTTTTATTTAAATATCATCATTATTGTACCTATGTTATACAAATGAATAAATGACTTATGACTTATGACTTATGACTTATGAAATAACGTTAAAGGGCAAAAGGTGCAATGGGATCTAATAAGATTTTAGTTGACTAAGCTTAAATTAAAAGAAATACTCCCCGGGTTAGGTGGTGATTTCAAATCCGTCCGTTGGATGACAGCTGGTACTGATTTATTGATATTTCATTGACTTTGCAACGAAATAACTCACAAACATTAATCCTTATTATATATCACTATATCTATCGACATTAAACACGTTTTTAAATATTTAAACGCAAATTACATTAATTTTACTATTTAATTCTAACACCAAAATTTTTGACGGCCGGCTGCCAGTATTGCCAGCACCTCAGTCCTTGAATTATATTAAATTTTATTAATTTAATATAATTCAAGGACTGAGACTAATTAATTAATTTTATTAAATTTTAATAACTCGTTATAAACAATTCCTTTCAAGCATTCAACTTTAGCAATACACAAACCTGGATGATATTTATCATAAAAACAAGAAAAACAGATTTTGTCGACAACTTGCACAACAAATAACAACTTTTTTCAATCTTCAGTATTTTTTTTTCTCGGCTATGACCACGCTATGTCGAAGTAGTGCGCTCTAGGGTTTGAGTAATGAATACACTTACTGAGTACTAACTACATGCGGAACCTTCTTTAGATTTAAGAACCCTACACTCTTGCCGTCTCCTTGTAAGAATGTAAAATGACTTCGCTATAAGAAGCCGTGTGTACGTCGACTAATAAAACCATTTCTAAAGTCATGTTGTGCTGTCGCATATCGCTGGCCTACGGGAGCCTTTATGATGAGCGTCTTTTTCAAACTAACGCTTCTAATTATGCTCCCATAACGCGATATTAGCTACTCAATTGAGCGTCCTGGTGGTATTATCCACCATATATAAAGTATAAGTATTGCTCTTCCAAATGGCGTTGAGTTTGCGCGAATATCTTTTTTCGTAATCGAGAAATTTGATTTTAATTTTTTTTATAAACATTCGATATACAATTTTTCACACAATTCATGTATATAAAAATTAGAAATTTTCAAAATCAAACTCGATGATGTTAAAAGATATTCGCGCAAACTCAACGCTATATGGAAGAACAATGGAATTGTATAGCAATGGAATGGAAGAGCAATGAAATTGAATTTGGAAGAGCTTATACTTTGAAGTATTGTGTGTATTTTTTCGATAGCAAAATTTGTCGCGATGCTACATAACCGTGAAAACACGCTAAAATCGTGTTTTTTCACTTTTAGGTTAGAATATCTAAAAAAAAGTGATGTGATGGAGCAATTCCGAGGCCAAATTTAAATTCAATGACCCAAAATCTACGCGGAATGACTACTTTCATTCAAGCAGCAAGAGTCACGTCGTTTTGTGTATTATATCAAAATTTTGTATTGTGGCCTTGCCTATTGGTGTCTTTGGCGATTTGCCAACTACCTCAGTAGGCAAGTCTTTTGATATTTTATATATAGTAATGTAATTCTGATCGATGTGCGTTATATTTCTTTACTCCCGTGTGACCTTCCATGTTAATTTGGAGAAATGAAAAACTGTAATGCGTTTGCTTTGAAAAATAACTCTTATTCAAGAGTGTAGACCAGTGAATGGAACAACTTTCTCATGGGACTAACATTGTAATAGCGAAAAAATTATCATCTGTTCCATATGAAACTTCAATTCCTACAATGGAAGACTACTACCCCTATTTTATGGGAGAGCCGATATATTTTTCTGCGATTAGAATAATTATTTTATCATTTGTAAAGTCTAGAGAATACGTACCTAAAATAACACGTTTTAAAAAGAACTATGTAATTCTTTATTAGTTTGTAAAATGTGTTAAAATAACAGTTAGTATTCCAACACACGGGCCCAGTGCGGGTTGGTGAATTTCACATGTCTTCATTTTGACTGTTGGACATGCTGGTTTCTTCACGATGTTTTCCTTCACCATTTTGAGAGCAGTGTTGATGACCTTTACACCAACGAAAGCCCCTACATGAGTTCGAACCTATGGCCTAACTCACAAATTGGAGCCGATTCCACCACAGCACACACAACCTTTACTAATTATAGAAAAACTTAATTGTTCGATCACGTGACTTTTACATTTTCATTTCACTCATTATAATCAACTGCAGTTAAATATTGGAAGAAAATGCTATTTAGTTACAACAGTGATGGTATCAAACCAAACATCGCGTGGCGAACCAAATATTTCCAAACGAGACTCCTCGACTAATCGTGCTGGGGGCTGTCACGATTTGGTCGGCTCTTTAATACCTTCCCGCACGCAGTTTAGGGCTCCCGTAGGGAAATAGGGCACTGGCACAGGAATGTTGGCGCAAGGCAGAAAAGACGGAAATAACTGTGAGCAATAGCAGTTTAATAGATAAATAGGTACATAATTATAATTATTTAGTAAATCCAATAATGAGAAAGAAGAAAGAAAGAAGACTACTACACTATCGATCAAATAAAAAATATACTGTGGTAGGGATATCGACACACAAACTGTGACCATGAATTCAGCACATAATTTTTAGACCTACAAAAACGCTTTTTCATAGAAAAGTGCAATATCCACTCGTTCAAATTGTATGGTATTTTTTTTTATGCCAGTGTGTTCGAAAATCATGTACCTACTGAATCCCTCCTAACTTGGTAATAGTTAATCCAGGATGGATTAACTATTACCTAAAATATTATTATAACTTGTATAATAATATTTTTTTTTTGTTTTTAATTTCGGTGAAACACATAATTATCCTAATCTACAAAAGAGGTAAAGTTTGTTAGTAGGAAGTAATCTATGGATTTACCAAGATTTGAAAAAAATATTTTTGCATTTTGATAGTTATTACTGAGGATATAGGCGATATGATGCGATACGATGTGCCTATGTGATGATAGAACATCACGCTGGGACCCCTTCTTATACCTCTGTCTAAGCCTTCGGGGAAATATTGCGTGATGTTGATTTCATATTTAACTTAAACGCTTCCTCTTATAACATAAGCTTGTTAATGCTAAGTATCAATAAAAAAAGTATAATCGCATGATAAGTTACGCCATTGTCGGAATCCACCATCGGTTTGACCCGGAAATGACGGTAGTACGAGAATTTACGTTTTATTACCGACTGTTTAGGTGTGGAATCGCGTGCAAGTGCAGTAGTTAGTTTTAATTCGTTTTCGTAATTTCTTTAATAGGTATAATTTGTAAGTAATGAAATTGTGTAGCATTTGTTTACATTTAAATAGGTACAAGATTTTATCAAGTAAATGCTAATAATGTAAGATGAATGACGGGGGCTTGTTTGAAGTGACGCGAGAAAAGAAAGTTGAAGTGGTTTTTTTCCAGCTTTGAGACACGGACAATATAGGATAACCAAAAAAAAAAATGCTAATAACATATTAGACAGATAGAGAGATAACGTAGTAGACACAGTCATCCTATGAAGTTCCCACTGCTGAGAGACAAGCCTCTCTGTGAGAGGGGGTGGGCCATAATCTACTTCGCGGGCCAAGAGCGGGTTGGTAGATGTCACATGTCTTCGAATTTTCTAGTACATGTCGATTTCGCCACGATGTTTTCGTGTGTATTTAATTGACATTAACACATAATAGCACTTAAACGTTTTGCGGAAACAATCATGGTTCTCTAGAATTCATCATCATCATCATTTCAGCCGATAAACGTCCACTGCTGGACATAGGCCTCCCCCAAGGTCCGTCACTTCGACCGGTTTTGTGCTTCCCGCATTCAGCGGAGTCCTGCGGCCTTCACAAGGTCAATGGTCCACCTTATGAAGTCCTCTAGTATTACATTAAACTATTCTCTGTTAAAAGCACGATCCCATCATGATCATTTAAACCGTAAGATGTCCACTACTGGACATAGGCCTCCCCCAAATTGGGGGGCTTTGCCATAATCGCCACGCTTGGCAGGCGGGTTGGTGATCGCATTATCGTGGTAAATTGCATGGAGAATGCTGCTGCCCAAACTCTAGTAAGTCCCTTAGTCGCCTTTTGCGACACCCACGGGAAGAAATAGGATGGTGCTATTCTTTATGTCCGGCACCACACGGAACAAAACTGAAAAAAAATAGCACGTTACCATCATCAAAACCTCTCTGTGAGGAACAGAGAGGTAGTAAGCGTAACCATGAGAAATGCCAACATGTCTCAATTTTACCATGTCAAACGATGTCGTTCGATACCAAAACTGAGACAAATATTTGTATGAACTGAAGGTATTTGTTTTCAACTTGTATATTTTGCTATGAATTTGTTTGTTTTCAAACAGATTCTTAATTGAGAAAATATGTTTTTGAAAACTGCTGTAGAAATATTCTAGTTTGATGTCGGATCTCCTGGGTGAGGAAGCAAAAGTAGTAGCAAGGGGCGTTCTGTAGTTTTTGCCTCCCATTATGGGAAGATTACGTGAGTTTATGTATGTATGTACCGAGTAGTACCTGAGTTGAGCTGCACGATTAATGACAAATGCGTGCACTGACTGGACAGGTCTACTCAATTTATTATTTATTTTTAAATATCTTCTTGCCCACAAAAAGGTACAAAATCCGCAGAATCACGTACAGCCGACGACCACGGACGGCAACGCACACAGACAAGCTGGCTGCCCACGGTGCGTGATATCGCGGATGGACGCGGACCATCTCGCACGACACACTGTGGGAAGGGTCTCGTCTGCGGTAGCACAGGACGTCTGTTGGACCGCGTCGTACGCGCTCGGATCGCATCACAACGCACCTTTGAAGTTACCGCCTCGCGACGGATACCGGCGCACCGCCACAGACGTGCTATGCTACCACAGACGAGACCCTTCCCACGGTGCGTCGTGCGAGATGGTCCGCGTACGTCCGCAATATCACGGACCGTGAGAAGCTAGTGTTAGACATCAGTCGGTCGGTCGGTTTCGGTCTCAATCTGTGTGGTTCTTTCCTCAAAAGACCATTTCAGACACCAATCTACATGGTCTTCACATGATATGACCAAGATTATTTCTAGACTTAAGAGACTATGTCCTCTAATTTTGTTTCAGCCTATCTTCAGTTATAAAAAGCCAGACCTCACCTAGTTTAATAAATATGATTGACATGAAAAAGTGTTTGTACAAGCCTACTTACAGAAACAAAATCATTTATCTCCGTGGTAGGTATTGGGCGACAGCTACTCTTTGGTGCACCTATGCACGCACTATTATGGTGGCATCTTCCAGTTTCATAGACTGACAGGCTTGTCAAGATTTATTTAAATGATCTTAATGAGCGCTACTGGACACGATATGTATAGGTGCAATTAATATAATATAGATATTATGTATCTGGTAAAGTACCTAACTGAGCAGTCAGCCCACTTTGCAGACAACTGCCATGCCAGCCAGTGTCAGGTTGTAAGTTTATTATAGTATGATTCGATATTTAAATTCATATGATTCTAATATAATTTGAAACCATTGTAAAAGCCATTTATTTTTAAAAGAATAACCGTGCGGATCTTTTCCATAGAAAGCGACCAATTGGGACCGTGCATTCTGAGGTTCTAAACTTTGATAAGTGCCCATGTCGGTTTATATGAGATAAAATCATTTATTTTTATTTTATCGTTACCTTTTTCACGAAATAGCAAAAATGAGATAAAATGAACTTCAAGGGTTTTTTATTCTGTAAATACATACGTATTAAGGTGGCGTATCACATTTTGTTTAAAATAGCCTGACACTGAAAAAAAAAAACTTATTAAAAAAAATATTTTGTGCCTTTAAAACTCGCAACAAAAAAATACGACCTAGTTATTCATCTCTCCTTTACTAGATTTATTTCAAGTATTTTGACATATTTGTGTGCTATTTTACGATTCATCGAAGCAGCAAGAAGCCTATATTCAATCTGCTAATGCACGCTCCAAGAGCACAACAAGACGACATATCGATACACAGTCGACAAACACAACTCTACCAATATCAGCAAACTGTTATGTCCCACACACCCAAAACCAATCACCAATGTCACCAATGTTGGTTTATTTTACGACCATAACTAAATGGAACGAGCCTGTTTCCGCCACTAAGACAAACATTGGAGCCAATGAGCCAACGTTGCTTAGTCTTTAACGGAAGCGTATTCCGCTTTATTGCGGACATGTTGGACATGATTTATTCATGTTGGAACGTGTCCAGATGTTTTTGGGACGTTTGGAGTCATGTTGAGCTAATTTCTGGAGTGTCGAGGGAGGGGATGTTTTTGGTAATAGTAGTGTGTATGAATAAACAAGGACTGATACAGATGGAAAGGCTTGTAGTTAAATAATACCAGCCCTCAGGTCGATCAGGTTAAGCTACACTTGCCGAGGTTTGTCAGTGGATGGGTGACCATCTTTAAATACTAAGACCCCACCGTGTCTCAGAAAGCATGCTAAGCCGTTGGTCCCGGCTGTCATTCGAGGATCTTAGATAGTCGTTACGGGTCGTCAGAAGCCCGAAAGTCTCAGTACCTACCGGTGTTGCCAGCGGGTATCGTGTTACCCAGTAAGTGGGTTGTGGAGGTCAGATAGGCAGTTCCTCCGTGTAAAAGACTGATTTTCAGGTGCTAGAAGTTAGATTGGGTGCCGACCCCGACATAGTTGGGAAAAGGTTTAGCAGATGATAATAAATATAAATGTGAAGAAAAACATTGCAGAAAAGAGTAAAGTACAACTCAATATTATTTTGACTAACATCGAACAACTAAGCGCAATGATCAATCATTATACATATTTCTGCAAGTAGGTTTGTACAAACACTTTTAAATGTCAATCATATTTTTAAATCTGTATATGAGGTCGGATTTTCCTATCTGAGTACCTACTCTGAGAGGAAGGGCCGAAACAAACTCAGAGGTTACAGTCTTTTTTAAAGTCCAGACACAATCTTGGTCACATCATGTGAAGACCATGTAGATTGGTGTCTGAAATGGTTTTTTTAGAGGAAAGAACCACACAAATTGAGAAACCCTGTTCAGTCAGTGCAAGCATTAGTCACTAATCGTGTAACTCAACTCAGAACTTAAGAAGCTCAACGATTCGACGAACAATCTAAAGAAAGGAGATTTGGGTTGCATAATGTATTTTGGTTTAGAAAAAGTGACGAACCAATTGCGCTGAGTTTGGAAGAAGACAGTTTATTTTAACCTCCTTCACGTTGTATGAATAAGTTAGAAACTTTGTTGATCAGGTACAAACCTTCGCCAAGAAAACCCATTATTGTTTTGGCTATTACGTAATTTTCTCAAAGAAAATCCAAGCCATAATAATAACCAAATACTGCAGAACTTTCAAAACGAAAACAAGCAAAGTTTAAAATAAGCAGCACCTGTTTTGCATTTACCTATTTTTCTTTCACCCCACAATAAGCTGAGACACGTCCCTGAAATATACCTGGCAATAGGGTAACCATCCATCCGGAATTGTTGGACGTAAGGTCACCCGGATTTGTCCGGCTTTTTGGCGCCCCGTCGGGACTTTGTTTGGCTTTGACATTGTTCAAACTCATTGACTTATATATTTTTTAAATAGACAGTCTCCCATAACCATTTCCTAGTGCTTTAGTTGATATGAAGTGCGTAACAAACACCTCAGCAGCACAAGTATTTTATTAGAAGAACTTGACTCTATGTAATAAAGTCCCATGTTGCAATACAACTCATTAATATAGAACAGTGAGTAGATTTTATCAATAAAAAAATTTAATCAACTGACATCATCATCATAATCTTTACAGCCGAAAGAAGTGCATTACTGGACATAGGCCCCCCAAGCATCACCACTTGGACTGGCTCTGTAGTTTCAGCGGGTTCCTGCGGCCTTCACTAGACTTATTCAGTCAAAAACATTTATATTTATAAACACTAACAAGATTTAAATGTAAAATTCTGAACTTTTGTGCAATCCGGCTTTTTGTCAGAACTTTTCAAATTTCGATATGGTAACCCTACCTGGGACTGAACTCACTGCCGCCAATTTATGCAGTTGACTTTAAAAAGTTAGCATTATGTTGTCTGTGATATAAATTGTCATTCTTTTTAAACGTTTTATGTCTGGACTTTGTGGCTTGAAGTTTAGACGCGACTAGAATAAATAATGTTAGGTATTACGTTTTATTTTCTATTTTCTGAACTTTAAAGGTGAAGTTTAAAATATTATTTCACTTAGAACTTATGACTTCCTCCGTCGTGTTTTTTTAGGTTTATCTAAACTAGCTTCTGCCCGTGACTTTGTTCATGTTTTAACATAAAATATATCCTATGACACTTGATAATACTGTAAGTTACATTAGAGAAAGAATTTTCGGAATTATTTCAGTAGTTCTGAAGATTACCCCCCATATAACATAAGAACGCACCAATACCTCTTTTTAGGATATTAGTATAGTTGAACTGGTTATGCTGTTCTAAGTAGGCATTATCTATCGTCCCTCATGCCTAATTTACTCATGGTGATTCTCTTTGTGCGTGTGTGTGTAATCTATGTCGCTTTCTGCGATCTCTCTTTATACCAAATGCAAAACGTCATTCTGTTCTGTCTCTTTCTCGATAATCTTACGAATTAAGTGTGATGCTAAAAAGCTTCCATTAAATCTATCTGCAATATCTACATATTATTTTTCGATAAACTATCACGTTGAACACGAAAACCGTTTTAATAAACTGCTTTATTAACTCCACAAAAAATGCAAAATCGAATACCTCGTGAAAATAGCCATAACACGTAACACCGATAACAGCTGCATAACTTTAAAATTGCAACCCCACACCAGTTATTACCCTCGATAAGTGTTCCAATATCCCCGGGTTAACTCGCCGAACCTCTCCTTTCAATTTAAAGGTTTAAAGGAAATTGAGTGGAGTAGGCAATGTCGATACACCGATACGGAACAACTTGAAATGAAAACAATATTTATTGATAGGTAGAAGCGGATGTAAAGGGGGAAACAGGGGGGAACGGGTGTTTGAAACTTTCTCTCGTTTTGGAGATAATATTATTTTGTTGTGAAGATGGTACTTCGTTTTGGAAATATTGTTTGTGTGTCAGGTTTTATTTCTCAGTGTTGTATGTTTCCTACCGCAAAACAATTGCCATTTGACATAACCTACACGGCAGATTTCTTTTATTTCGATCTTATCGAGTTATTCTCGTGAAAAATAATGTAATCGTTCCTCAAATGTGAAGAACAAAAAGTTAGTTTTTGTGTGGATTCATCTAACGCCATAGTCACGGGCTATAAGAGGCTCAAGTGACACGCGTCTTGCTACAGTAACTGTGGAGAAAACAAATGAAAGAAGTTGTTTAGAGCATGCCACGAGCGAACGCGACGCGACAAGCGGAGCGACGGACGGAAACCGGAGACGCGCCTGCACGTGCATGGGGCCTTCTAGGTACCATAACATAATACTACCCCTGTATTTCCCTAAGGATTACGCAAAGGTGTACCTATAATATCTTCACCCACATTTCGACAGTTATATTTCAGTGTAATGCCGTCAGATATGATTATGAGAATAGCAATAGCTCCGTCGTAACGGGCGCGACATACGAGGGTCGTGGGTCATAGATTCGAACCCAGACTGGCATTTTTCTTTGTGTAGATTATTTCATCACGACTGCTCCCAAGACGGTGAAGGAACTCCCTGAACACAATGAGAGACATGTCCTAGAACCGACAATTCAAAGACGTGACATCTACCCAAGTGGTACTAGCCTCGCCTTGTGGATTACTGCCCCCTCTCTGTCACCGAGAGGTCGTCTGTGTCCAAGCAGTGAGAACTTTATCTTAATATATATAAATTACGCGTCACGTTGTTTGTCCGGGATGGACGCCTAAACTACTTAACCGATTTTAATAAAATTTGCACACCGTATGCAGTTTGATCCAACTTAAATGATAGGTCAGTTTTTATCTCAATTACTGATCTCAATATTTGCAAATTAAATGTTTTTTATAGGACAATGTGTGTGTTCATTGGTTAGTTCTATGAATTCCTAATAGATGGCGTGGGTTTAATTTTTTTTGTAAACTTCTTTACATGCTTAAATCTTTTACACTATGCAAAGGATTTAACACGGTTTTCACCAATTGACAGGGTGAATCAAGAGGGAGGTTTGTAAGTATAATACGGGGGCGAAGCCGCTGGAAAAAGCTAGTAGATTAATAATGCTGAGAAACGAAACTGAGAAATTCCAGATGGAAAACTCAATAATAGTTTTCCCGAACCGTGAATTGAAATCAGGTCCCCACTCAGAGCTCAGGTTCAGCAGTAGCATTTGTGACTGAATCAGTAACTGCTTCAACTACTAAAACCACCACCACTGAATGGCCAACGGAAAAATAAGTATGTTTTAGGGCATATGTCGATGTGGTTACAACAGTAGATTTACCCGTTCCAGTACATAGAGACGTTTTCAATTAAAAAACGTGACGACAGCGTTTTTGATAAATGAGACGAAACTTTCTTAGAAAAAAATAAGAAAAATGTTCTTCGTGTAATTGCTTAAGTTTTTTTTTACTTGTTTGATTTGTGCGAACTTTAAAACTTTGCTTTTTAAATTCAGTAAACCTTTGATGAGAATGTTTCAATAATGTTTTTTTTTTTAAATAATTTTACTCAGTTCATGTCCACGACGCAGATAACAAGAATAAAATAATATCATTAAATATTAGGAGTCAGAAAACTTAAAAGCTTTGGTGAAATATAGTTATACAAACATCTTAACTCGTTGCTAATTCTAAACAAAATCAAACAGGTTGCTAATTCCAGATAAAACAACCTGGTTGTCAATTCTAGAGCAAGTCAAACTGGTTACTAATTCTAGACAAAATAAAGCAGTTTGCTTGTTATTAATTATATAATTTATTATTAAAATTCTTTTGACAATCATTTCCATGATGATGTGATGTGATTACTTTAACTCACACTCTGAATTACCACTTGTTTATATTTTTAGAAAAATCGCATTCTTTTACAATGTTTGTAAATATGTGAGCACCATATATCTATCTATCAATATTATTTTATCTGCAATAGTTTCAATAGATTTTTTTTTTTTATGTTATGGTAATTTTATTGTGTATACATCGTCTTCACATATCATCATCATTTCAGCAGTAAGACGTCCACTGCTGGGCTTAGGCCTCCCCCAATTTGGGGGGCTTTGCCATAATCGCCACGGTTGGCAGGCGGGTTGGTGATTGCAGTATGGTGGTAGAATGCATAGAGAACGCTGCTGCCCATTCTCTAGTAAGTCCCTTAGTCGCCTTTTACGACACCCACGGGAAGAAATGGGGTGGTGTTATTCTTTACGTCCGGCACCACACGGTACCTTCACATATAACTAGTGGAAAAAAAAATGAAAGAGTAACTGTGAAGTATCTTGGCCATTCTTTTCCATACGAAAATACCTTTTGGGAGGGGCGACTAAAATCAATTCTATTTTAATATAAATCTTGACGTTCAAAATGCCTATTTCAAATACCTACGTGCTTATCTTTGACTTATTTAATGTATAACATCTAATATTTTACATAAATTTTCTATAAAATAATAGGTCTTTACCGTGAAAATGCCGTTTTGTATGAAAAAAATTAAACAATTTTTTTTCATTTATTTTTTATTTGTATTAATCGAAATAATCACCCATGCAATCAATGAATCTTTGCCAACGCAGTGGCAGTTTATTGATGCCCTTCTTAAAAAAATCAGCTGGACGGGAGGCAACAAATTCTTCAAAGGCATTTTGTACTGCCTCTCGGGTATTGAAATTTTTTCCCGCCAAGAAGTTATCCAAATTCTGGAAAAAGTAGTAGTCTGTAGGCGCAAGGCCTGGTGAGTAGGGCGGATGACGGAGAGCTTCCAACCCCAGTTCTTGCAACTTGGAGACCGTCTGCTGTGCAGTATGAGGTCGCGCGTTGTCGTGCAGGAGCAGCGGAGACGAGCGATTGACCAATGCTGGTTGGAGCTTCTCCATCATTGAGTTCAGTTCTTCACAGTACACATCTGCTGTAATGCTCACCCCGTTTGGTAAGAAGCTGTGATGAATCACACCGGCGCTAGACCACCAAACAGTGACCATCACTTTTCTAGGGGTAAGTTTTCGTTTAGGGCATTGTTCAGGTGCTGAACCAGAATCCAACCAACTTGCTGAGCGCTTGCGGTTATCAAACAGAATCCATTTTTCATCGCAGGTAACAATGCGGTTCAAAATTCCTTCATTTATGTATCTGTTGAGCAGTGCAAGGAACGTCTCGACGCGTACTTCGCGCTGGCGATCATTGAGTCCCATTTGTCAAGCTTTTTTACCTTGCCAATTTGACGCAAATGGACCAATATTGTTTTGACGCTAACGTCGAAAGCTGCTGCTAATTCAGCCGTAGATTGTGTATCATCAGCTTCCACAATCGCCTTTAATTCGTCATTGTCGACCAAAGTCTTCGGGCGACCGCGAGGTTCATTTTTCTGGTCGAAATTTCCAGAACGGAAGCGAGCAAACCAATAACAGGTGGTGCGTTGGTTTTTAGTGTTAGCTCCGTAAACATCATTGATGTTGCGTGCCGCTTGTGCCGCGTTGCTGCCACGACGGTACTCATATTCCATAATTACTCGAATTTTTAACGTATCCATGATGACGATAAAGATTGAAATGCGATGAAAATGTAACACTAATCAATAAACAAATGACTACTTTTGGAAAAAGAATTCCATGTTTTTAAAATAAAAATAATTTGAAATTAGAATTCTTAGACAAACAAAAATTATTTTGATTTGAAATGGCCAGTACTGCAGAACGGCAATTTCATAGGTAAAGACCTAATATCTTTTACTTACACGCGATCTACAACTTTTTGTTTATTTCATGAGCGGGTAAATAGTTGATAGCTAATCACTTGGTCATCGGCGGTAGGGCAAGTGCCTTAGTACACCGTGAAATAAAAGAAGCATCGGTTTTGGTCAGCGTGAAATAACAATTGGACCGGTTCAAGTGAGGAGTTCATTTAAATGGTTTAGAGGAAGATACCGCCAGTGGTGCATTTTGTTAGTTTTAGATTTTTTAAATGGTGTAATATTAATGGAGGCTAGTTTAAATTAATTTATGTTATACCTATCACAGGCAAGTTTAAATTAATTTATGTCATAGCTATCACAGGCATATTTTTCTTTGTATACATTTTTGTTTTCACTTCTTCTTATTCTTTATATTAATATGTGGACAATGGTGTGGGTTACATGTTTGTAATACTAAGCTAAGGATTTATTATATTGCTCTTAGCATGTAACTGTTTTTGTCCCTAATAAATAAAATAAATAAATAAAGGTTAGTAAAAGTAGTAGTTTTGCCATTTCATTATTGTGTACTGTTATATAATTACTGCCTTGTCTGGTCTAGTGAACGCAAGCGCTAATACTGACCACGAGGTCTTAGGTTCAACTCCTAGTTCCGGCAAATTTAATATATATAATACATACATAGTCAGCTGTATAATGTTTCCGGTGCTGGGATACAGGCCACCTCTCGGTGAGAGGGAGTGGGCCGAAATCCACCATGTGGGCCCAGTGAAAGTTGGTAGAAGTCACACGTCTTCGAGTTTTTGATTTTAGGACATGCCGGTTTCGTTTCGATATTCTCCTTCATCATTTTGACAGCAATAGTTGTTGTTTATGAATCAGAATCAGTACTTTATTAAAGAAAAAAGCAAAGTGCCGCAGCATAAAGCAAAGGGAAGCAGCAGCAGCAGCAGCAGTGTTTTCAAAGTGCCTATCTGTGTTCGTATCTGCGACCTTACAACTCGTAAGACACAGCCGTTTATACTTTTGTTACTTCTCTCGCTCTAGGGTGGAGCGGAAGGGCATGTCAGACTTCTACTGACTAAAACCCACCCGTGTTCCTTCAGTTGCCCATATGCCAGGGCCACGGTATCTCTTTCGAACAAATCTCGTGACCCTGGTAGGGGATACACCATGATTGGGTTATGGCATAGGATGTTTTTTTATCTCATTTATACGGTCCTATAGGATAATTTCCGAATTCCACGCTGGGGAAGCCGCGGAAAAAAGTTAGTCACTTATGACAAAGATAGTGTAGCAGAACAAGTACTACATAAGTGCAAACTATCCATACTTTATTATTATTATTTTTTTTCTTACATATTAAGTATATTTTTAAATATTTTTACAAAAATTATACAAAAAACATTTAAAAATATAAAAAATAGTGGCCCAACGGCATCGGGAGCAGGGTCCAAGCTGCCGGTGGTCAGGGCTCTAGAGAGAGGAACCTCCTGACAATACGTGCCGTGTCTAAGAGTACTGCTTTCTGAATCAAGCCCTTGACCCAGCCGTGCAATGAGAGCCTCCTGAGGTGTTGGTCGAGGCTCTTCGCTATTAGCCCATTTACTGTAACAATTATCGGTACAATGATTGCAGTATCCACGTCCCACATGTCGACAACCTCGTGTGCTAAGTCAAGATACTTGATTTTTTTATCTTGTTCAACTTTCACGAGATTCTCGTCATGAGGGACAGCGATATCAACAATCATTGCACGACGCTCTCGTCGATCTATCACCACAATATCAGGCTTATTGGCTACAATAGTCCTGTCTGTGATGATAGATCGATCCCAGTACAATGTGGCGTGACCATTCTCGAGAACTGGGTCGGGCACATACCTGTAGTATGGTACTTCAGATTCTACAAGGTTGTATTGCAAAGCAAGTTGCTGGTGGATGATCCTAGCTACTTGATTGTGTCTGTGCAAGTACTCGCCGTTAGCAAGACAAGAACAACCGGAAACAATATGTCGGATGGATTCACCGGGACGGTGGCATGCCCGACAGATGTCAACCGTACCGTCCTTAACAATGTATTTCCGATAATTATTCGTCATGATAACTTCATCCATAATCGCACAGATAAAACCTTCGGTTTCCCCAAAGAGGTCACCGAAACGCAGCCAGGATACGGACGCCAAAAAGTCTACATCAGGCCCATGGAGAGCCCGGAAAAAGCGACCGTGAAGCTCTTTGCTTTGCCATACTTCCTTACGATCCTTAATATCTAATACTGCAGGTTTGCGCCAGTTCTCGTTCGCCAAGGAGAGCGGGGTGAGGCCCTTGTCCACTGCAACCACATCTCGGTGCATCCCCACGTCAGTTTGAAGGAAATATTCCCTGAGACTGCAGATCTCGCGGTTGTGGAGGGTTTTAGCGCTTAGGAAACCTCGACCCCCACACTTCCGCGGGATGTACAGTCTCATCACTGATGACCGTGGGTGATGCATCCGATCTGCCGTCAGTAATGTACGGACCTTCCTATCCAGAGCGTCAAGTTCCGTTTGAGTCCATTTGAGTATGCCGAAAGAATACATCAAAACCGGCATGACCCAACCGTTGAAGGCACGCACCTTGTTGCCGCCTGATAAAAGACTATTAAATACTTTTTTCAGGCGGCCAAAGAAGCGTTCCCTCAGCGATTGTTTCATGTCGGTAGCATTGATGCCTAATGCTTCCGACATACCCAAATATTTGTAGGTTTCGGTTGAGGAGAGGGATCTAAGGTGTATAGAATCCGTAAGTTCGGTCCCCACGGATTTTACAATCCCCCCTCGCTTTACATGCATGACTGCACATTTGTCCACACCAAATTCCATCCTGATGGCACTACTGAACGTTTCTGTTACCTTCAGTAGCTCCATCAGTCGCAAATTGTTGGGGGCAAAGAGTTTCAGATCATCCATGTAAAGGAGGTGTGATATCACCTGACCACCTTTTCTCAATCGATAGCCTAGACCTGAATCCTCCAGCAGTGTGCTTAGAGGATTCAAGGCTAAGCAAAACCAAAGTGGACTCAAACTGTCGCCCTGAAATATTCCTCGCTCAATCCTGATCGGTTCATTGATCTGCTGGATTTGTGGACATCCTGGATAGAGAAGGACCGTCCTCCACTGTCTCATACACGACATCAAGAAGGTGCGTAGAGTTGCATCTATTTTGTACAATTCTAGCACCCTCATGAGCCATGTATGTGGCACGGAGTCATAGGCCTTCTTATAATCTATCCAACATGTCGACAAATCCTTCCGGGATCTACGAACCTGTTGGCTTATGGTCATGTCTATAAGGAGCAGCTCCTTAGTACCACGGGACCCATTCTTACATCCATTCTGAGACACCGACATAATTGTGTTACTTTGAATATGCTGTGAAATTTTTACTCTAAGAATGGATGTAAGAACTTTATAGACCGTCGGTAAACAAGTTATGGGTCTATAATTTTTAGGTTCCGTAGTACTACCCGATTTATGAAGAAGGTGGGTAACTCCTGTTGTAAAGAACAGTGGTAGCGACCCAGTCTCTAAAGATGACTGGAATTGTGAGGCTAAGCAGGCATGTGACCTTTGTAGCCATTTGATCCAAAAATTGTGCAGTCCGTCCGGTCCTGGGGATTTCCAGTTAGGCAACGGACGGACTGCACGGGCCACATCCAGAGGACTGATGCTAATAGCCTCCATGTTTGGTATTGACTCACATGCCTGCTCAACAACACGCATCCAGGGTCCTTCAGTGTGACTGACGGGCACCGACCAAATGTTTCGCCAAAAAGCACTCATTTCGTTATTATTTGGTAGACACGCGTCAGTCACACCTTGAGTTGGGTTGGGTCGCTCCCAGGCTCTGTACACCCACCTTTCATCGCTCTGGAACATGCGGTTCTGAGTGAACCGGTCCACTCTTCGCCTATACCGACGGATACGGTTTGCCCATGCATAAACTTTCTGCTTCAGGAAGTCGATGCGCTCTGTGACACGGGATACATATTCTCGGGGACTAATACTAGTTCCCGAGAACGCCCGCTTCACAAAGCGCATCACCCTTGGGCGTGTATTGCCCTCCCTGAAGCAGATGAGCTTCGCGATGAGCACCCTGGCCTCATTAATACGACGCTCAATCCTGCATTGCCAGGCCGGTGCGACAGGTTTTGGTCGTACAGCTCGATCAGTGTTTGGGAATTTGACTCGAGCTATACGACAAGCCGCAACAGCCGTGCAATACAAGATTGAGTGTGTATCGCAAAGGTCTGCACTGCTGTCAATAAAATTTGGCAGCAGCGCATCCAGGGCGCACACCAGTGCTTTGTTTTTTTTATTCATGGGCAAACGTGGTAGCCGTGGTCTAAGGTCAGGTGATATGAACCGGTACTCACGAATCGCATCCTCCAGAATGCTCCTTATGTCCACATTGCACAGGTTATCTGCAGATATAGCCCTGACTTCCTCCTCCTCATCATGTTGGTTTGCCTGCAGAACATCGGCAGGCGTATGCATGACATTCTGAGATGGGGGAGGATTACTAGCAGAACTATTCTGCATTTCCGAGCGCAGTCGATCAAGTGTAGCGTCATCCAGTCTATGATTGTGTTGAATGACGCGCACCTGATCCGATAATCGTTGGGCCGAGACGTTGACGGCTGGTTCAAGCACCTGAAACAGAGAGAGCATCCGTACTCGGTACGCTGTCAGGTTAATTCCTCCCTCTGTAGCCCCATAATATGCGCGCATCACATTTTCATTTATGGACTGAGTCCATCGCATGCGCGACACATTTCCACCGGCAGCGGGGACCCTACTCGAGGCCTGTTGGCTTCGAGGTCCCAAGCCCGCTGGTGGCCGTCCTCTTCCTCGCCGTCGTAGTGGTGTTGGTGACGACGGTGGGGAGAAAAACTCGTCGCTCGAGCTCGACGCAACTGCAGCGGCCGGTGACACGACGCTCACGGTTGAGGCGCGTCCCGGCGGCTGCGAGGCGGAGCTGAGCGACAAGTCCGGAGATGGTGGGTGTGCCTGTCGTCTTGTCCTGGCTCTGGTCTGCATAATTTACTTGCTCACATTACATATGTAGGTATATTAGTATTTTATTGTTCTGTATGGGTTTCATTTTTTTTATTGGAATTTTGGAGTTTTTCATTTTAACTTATTGATTAGTATTATTGTGTGGTTTTTTTTTTACTGAAACTATTAAATCTATACTGTAATTTTATATATAATCAATGTAAAAATGTAGAGCGTAAATTTTCCGTTTTGACTTTGACAGATGCCATAGACATTAACTATTACTATTATTATTTTTATTATTAATTATTAATATTAATTATTATTAATCCATACTTCCATACTATCCATACTATCCACACTAATATTATAAATGCAAAAGTAACTCTGTCTGTCTGTCTGTCTGTCTGTCTCGCTTTCCTGCTAAAACTACTGAACCGATTTAAATGAAATTTGGTACACAGATAGTTTAGAGCCTGAAAAAGGACATAGGCTACTTTTTATCCCGGTAGTACGTTCCCGCGGGATATTTTTCGACATCCACGCGGGCGAGGCCGCTGGCAAAAGCTAGTCCATAATAAATAATTCAGCTTAAAATCGAGATAACGCAATAAGGGTTAAGCAAGGTCTACGCCGTAGCCGATCCTGCTACGTCTGCTATGCGGTCGTAGTAACCAGCTACGACGTGCAATACCTCTGTGTTGTAGTTAAATAAAATGTATCAACAGTAAAATCGTAGTAAATAAATCTATACTTAATATTATAAAGCCGAAGAGTTTGTTTGGTTGAAGGCGGTAATCTCAGGAACTACTGGTCCGAATTGAAAAACTATTTTTGTGTTGGGTATCCCATTTATTGAGGAAGGCTACAGGCTATATAACATCACGCTACGATCAAAAGGAGCGGAGCAGCAACAAAAATTGGACGAAAACTGGCAGGCAATTCGATGCTACGGGAAGGGTCAGGGGAGCAAAAATTTGACGCGGACGAAGTCGCGGGCAGAAGCTAGTGTTATATAAATACGGTCCTAACTGGTTGTGACCAACACAAAGAATAAGATTAAAGTACTAATATTCAGAAAAATAAACACCTAGCTCTACAGCCGCATTTTCCACACAAAAGCGAATGTTTACATGATTTTTATGAGTTTACCAAGTGTCCAGGCTATTTGATGGCTACACTGCACAATATCTCAACGTGAACGCGGTGCGACGTGAAATCGATTCGTTCAATACGCTACGTATACCCGCAGAATGGACAATACTGGAATAGCAATTGTGGAAATGGTGCTCCCGATTGAAGCTTCTTATTATTTATTTGGACTATCCTGTGTTATTTAGTCTTTGTGAAATATTGTCAATGTTTCGTTCAATAATAGTTTGCAACGATTTAACAGCAGGACAAAATGCATTGCTTTAAAAACGATTTTCTGCAGTTCTAAAAATGTTGCTGTGACATAAAATAAACGAAAAATCGATTCAATAAAAGCAATTCGAAATATAAGTTTATGGCCCCATTATGAAACAGACTTTTAAATTCTAAAATATGATTTTACCACCACATTGCATTGTAGTTTTGGTAATACATTACTTCCAAAGGAAGCTTAAAAGAAGAAGTAACCGTTCTTTTACTTTTAATCAGGCCGCTATCTATTTAATGATAATAGAATTCACGTAAAATTTTTGATGGAAATGGACTGAATTCTGGCAGTAATTCGTAATTATATGTTTTGTTTCTTCAAAAACAAATTATATATGCAGTATACCCCTGAGGGTTAGGTAGAGGTGAACATACGGCTACATATCAAGCTATACATTTTCAGCTTAAGCTGACCTCTCTTTTACGGAAATCCCATTGAATGTGACATCAGTTTATACTGGAAAGGCATAGATTGATGTGTAGTAGTGTGTATCTGTAATACACCCACATTTTGCCAGTTATATTTTAGTCCCATGTAGAAGAGGGCGAGCCTATTGCTTGCTAAAAACCGTATACAAATCTGAGACTGGGCACAGTGGTATCAGCCCCGACTTACAAGTTGTGGGTCGTGGGTTTGAACCCAGACAGACGCTTTACTTTATGTAAATAAGTTCATCACCCAGTGGTGACAGCAGTCTCTCAAAACGGTGAAGGAAAACATCGTCAGGAAACTGGCATCTCCTAGAACCAAAAAATCGAAGACAAGTGACATCTATCACCGCACTGGGCCCGAGTGATAGATTACAGCCCACTCCCTCTCATCTAGTGGAGGCTTATGTCAAAGCAGTGGGAACAATATAGGCCGATTATTTTAATTATTGTGAATGTGAAGACTATGTGGGTCTTTTTTTAACTTTGTTTTCTTTTGTTCTCAGTAATCATGATCTGGCAGTTTGGGTAATTTATGTGGCCTACCCAAATGTCCTTTCTTTGGTACTGTTCGTCAAAGCGTTGGGCTCCTTATTTTCCGAGTTGAGCTAAACGATTAGTGACAAATGCCTGCACTGACTGGACAGGTCTACTCAATCTGTGTGGTTCTTTCTTCAAAAGACCATTTCAGTCACCAATCTACATGATCTTCACATGATGTGAACAAGATTATGTCTGGACTTTAAAAGATACTGTGACCTCTGAGTTTGTTTCGGCCTTTCTTCTCAAAGTAGTCAGTTAGGAAACGCCGAACTCATCTAGTTTAAAAAAATATAATTGACATGTAAAAGTGTTTGTACAAACCTACTTGCAGAAATAAAATCATTTATCATTTATGATGGACACAAATCCATACTCCGTCCTGCTACTGAGAAATTCCCGATGGCATGGATGGAAAACATTTTTCTCCCGTTGTCCTTTAAAAACATCTAGATAAATAATAACCTACCATAACAGAAATGGAGCTTTGTTCAATGTTCGGGCATCCGTTCAGTGGTGAGTAAAGACTATTATGTGGCAGTAGTGGACGATAGCTCAGTGAACAACGAGACGACGTGAATGGAACCGTTCAATATGTTACGTGCTCCCGCGGACTGCAGAATATTGGACATGGAGTTCTTGGTCATTCATTGAAGCACAGCGTACATTTTCTATGTTTTATTTCAAGAAAATGTCTTGCTGTCATTTGAGAAATTAAATTATCAAAATAAATAATAAAAGCTTTTGTTATCACCATAGCTCTCGTGAAAGTATTAAAAAATCAACAAGATTTTCAGCAAAGATGAAATACAAAAGTGAAAATGGCTACGTTCGTGATAACCATTACTTATGCCCAATATTTTTAAAACATTTATATCTACGGTATAGTACCTATTGAGCCTCCATTTTGTTTGTTGGCCTTTTCAAAGCTCCGCATTGCCTCCGGCATACCGACTCAATACAGACCATTACAAATGATGTACAGGCGTGTTGTATATGCCTCCGATGTCTATATGCTGAAGTATTATTTTATTATAGAATTTTTATTAATAACAATATTCTTATATTTCTACTGTACGTGTGTATGTCACTGAACTACTCCTAAACGGCTGGACCGATTGGAATGTTTTTTTTTTTGCATGCATTTGGTTGGCACCTTGGACGGTTTAGATTCACTATTGGACCCGGTAGGTGGCGCTGCTATCGAGTTCTCGGAAATAGGACAATGTCTGGATGGTCAGCTAGTAGAATTTTAAAAACTTCAAAAGTTTTTCTTGAAGTTGAAGGAAATCCTCGCCAGGAAATCTGGACTTGTAATCAATCATCATCTGCCATGTCTTCTCCCAACTGTGTTGGAGTCGATTTCCAGTCTAAGTCAAGCTCACACTTACTCTTTAAAATGTACAGATCTTTGTTCAGATGGTATAATTATTATAGAAATTCGATGAAGTTTGACAATAGTTACAGAAAGGTATAAGTCGTTTATGTCGAATACATGAACTGTAGTAGGTATATGATATATGATTTTATTTCTACATGTAGGTTGGTACACACACATACACTCACCCAGCATTTTTGTTTTTTTATTTTTTATTATTGTTATTTTTTTCTTTCATTCTTTATCTCAATTATTTTGTAACTCTGTAATTACACAATCCAGCTTTCAAAACGATAATAAATTTTTGTTTTAATGTGACAGAACGAAGTAACTAGATCCCACGACACAGGGAATTCTAGTGTGGAATCTAGGGAGCCATTGTAAATAACTTTTTAAGACAATAAATACTATTACTATTACCGTATCAATCATATGTTTAATAACTAGATGAGGTTGGCATTTCCTGTCTGACTACTCTGAGAAGAAAGGCCGAACCAAACATCGAGGCCACTTTCTCTTTTAAAGTGCGATAACTTTGGTCGGATCATGTGAAGACAATGCGAATTGCATTGTCTAAAATGGTCTTTTATAAGTAGTGATTCTCACACAAATTGAGTGGACCTGTCCAGTCAAGCCACGCAGTTAGTTGTTGTTTATGTCATTGGGTTTAATAGCGGTTGTGAGCTTGAACTAAGAAAGCATATTATTTAGTTCATTTGGGAGATTTCGGGAACTGGGAATATAAATCTGCAGCAAACTTATGCAGTGTCATACCTTGTTCCCTAGCGCTCAAAAACATGATCACACGATCGTTTACGTCATTATGATGTAGGAACAAGACATGATTGAGCGCGCATTGCGTACTTCATATTCTTCGAGAGTGACAATCGCTTACTTACCCAACATCGCATTTTGTTAGGACACGGCCTAGCTCTAAGTTAGCCGAGAAATGGCTGTGTACCGTTTATAAAATGGTTATCAAAGTTAATCGATAAAGCGTTACATGTCGCCAGATTTAACAGTAGTTTACGTTAATCGTTAACTCATGATAGAAATTAGATGTTATGTGTCTTTGCATGTTTTACTTGTACAATTTTTGGTATGGGATAATTTAGGCAGAAGGAAGAAGGGTATGAATTATAAAAGTTTGTAATAATTATTATTCAGACACTGTCAGATACCGTGACCCTGGCACATGGGCAACTGATGGAACACGGGTGGGTTTTAGTCAGTAAAAGTCTGACACGCCCTCCCGCTCCGCCCAGAGCGGGAGAAGTCATTTGATGATTTCCCATCCTGAAAAAAAAAAAAAAAAAGACACTGTCAGAACGTATTTTAACCTGAGCGGCATCCTATTGGCAAATAGCCAGTATTAACGGTCTTATGGAAAGTTAATGGAAACAAAGTTAACTTATGGGAAAATCCGTTACTCGAAATGCAAGCTGCGTTCATTAACGATTTACGGATTAACAGACCTGTCAGCTTTGCTGAGAAACAAATAAATGTGTTCAAATTCATAAACGTGGTGTCATAACTTTAGAAGGTATCACTGAAAATAAGAGATTAATAAATTACTAGTAGTATTATACATATACATACATATAAACCCCTCTTGAATCGCTCTGTCTATTGGTGAAAACCGCATTGAAATCCGCTGCATAGTTTAAAAGGTCTAAGCGTACAAAAACGAAATGCGACTTTGTTTTATACTACGTAAAGATTTATCATACCTATATCTAAGTATCTATCTACATACGACATAGGTTGTTACTATCGTCATATTATCTTTATTCTACTCTGCTATCGTGCATAAGTAAAAAGAAAAACCGTTTTGGAAATTTTCTCACAATCGAAATCCAATCTACGTTTTTGTGTTAACGTATCGCGTTTTAATTGTATACCGAGGGTAGAAGCACCAGTTACCCTCCCTCTCTACATACTAACTGCTATAATTATTTTGTACTTATCGTTACGCTGATATTTCTTCAGTGTTCGCTTCAAGGGCGACGAATGAAAAACGGAATGTTTTTGGTTATTATAGAACCATTTTCTCATAAATCAATTTGAGAAGAAGGAAACTATACCTATATTTATTCAGAACTAGCTTCTGCCCGCGACTTCGTCCGCGTTAAAGTTTTGTTTCCCTGAACTTTCCCGTCGCATCAAATTGCCTGGCAATGTTCGTCCATTTTTCATTACTGCTACGCTACTTTTAAACATAGCGTGATGTTAAATACCATATAGCCTTCCACAATAAATAGGCTACACATCACAAAAAGATTTTTTCAATTCGGACCAGAAGTTCCTGAGATTACCGCGTTCAACCAACCAAACAAACAAACTCTTCAGCTTTATCTTCTTACGAAATAAAAAGTATTATATGTCCGTTTCCTGGTTCTAAGCTACCTCTCCACCAATTTTCAGTCAAATCGGTTCAGCCGTTCTTGAGTTGTAAATAGTGTAACTAACACGACTTTCTTTTATATATATATATAGATTTAATGAAATGCACACCAATAATAATAATGCCACCAGTCTCTGGGGTATATTACCACTTTACCAGTTGACAACAATGTGGAGAAAGTTTCTAAGCAATATTTTAATTTGCTAATACTTTTGGATAGGTAAATATGACGTTATATTTAACATTGATTTAAATGTATTTAACGTGGTGTAACTCTTTTAAAGTACGTAAAATAACTCTCAGAGAAATAGCAATAAATACATACTAAAACTTTTTTATGAGCGAGGTTATCGAGTAATATGTGTGAATTAAATTACACAAGTACTGTTATCGTAATAACATAATACGTACAATAACAATTACATTTTCATTACTTTTAAAACCATGTTTTTATATTAGTATATTATGGCAAAACGATTGTATATAACCACTAGCTTTTGCCCGCGGCTTCGCCCGCGTAGATGTCGGAAATTATCGCAAGAGGACGTATTACCACGGTAAGAATGTATTAATCCATGCTATACATACATAAAATTACGCCTATTTCCCATGGGGGTAGGCAGAAACTACGGAACGCCACCTGCTACGATCCTTACATATCTTGTGTGTTTGATGTACTTAAAATAACAAATAATGTAAAATAAAATAATAGTATTCAGAGTAAGAAGACTGCGCGACATAGGGCTGGATTGAATTGAATATAAGTCTTCCTGGTTTTTCTTAACGCTCCTATTCTACTTATATAAACACTCAGTTATTTACCAGACACCAAATTAAACATAGTTATAAGAATAGTACTTTGGCCAGTGGCTTTGCCCGTATAGCTGTCGGAAAATATCACCCGGGAAACTACTACCGGGATAAAATATCTATGGTATGATATATATGGTAAGTATCCAGGATAACCAAAAATCCAAATCCATCCAAATATCTAAACATCTAAGCCATATTTCGCGGTCTCTTATTTGGAATAATACAATTAGCTTTATTTTGAGTACTTCGAACACACATGATGATTTGCATTTACTATGAAGCCCAAGTAATATGAATTACAATCCTACTAATCCTGCACTACCCGACCGCTACCAAGCGAGATGGCCGGACGCGGAACGGCCCGCTAGCCGCTCTGCGGCTATTTTATTATAATCTCTGATATCTTCTAAAATATTCATTTTAATGATATGCTGTAAAAGGCAATTTTGATCTACATAAAATGCGCAACATATCTAATGTATTTAATTGGATAAGAATTAATGCTGTATTGCTTAAAATCGCTTCGTAAATAAGCCATTATTTCTCATAAAAATTAAAGGATAAAAAATGGTTATTGTGGGTTATCCCTAAAAAATCAAAATCAAAATCAAAAGTCATTTATTCAAACTAGGCTGAGAGTCAGCACTTTTTGAACGTCAAAGTTACAAAAGACAGTCCCCCCAAAACGCCCACCCTTCGACACTTCCTAGTGCTGTAGCTGGGAAGAAGAAGTGGCGGAACAAACTCCCCAGCAGCACAGCTGTCTGTTAAGTTAGAAGAACTTGATTCTATACAATATTGTGTAAGTAATTAATATTATAAAACAAAACATACATTATTCGCCATATGTCAGCGAGCACACGCCAATATACCAACAAAAAAAAAAAATTGAATACTAAAGTCAAGCTGAAATAATGAAACAAAAACGTAAACAAACTTAAAAACTAAATAAAGCCTCCAGGCATAAAAGGCGTGCCCGCTTACATGTTCAACGATGCAAAATGATCCATATGTTGATGCATATAGCTAAGTTGAAGTTACAATAGTTAAACTAGCACCTCCGGAGTAGAATAAAATAACAGTTAATACAAATAACAATAACAAAAACCATGGTCAGCAAGACGACCAGTCACCACAAGCAGCACCCGTTCACGAGCATAACGCAAAGGTCAGCCATTACCCCCCTCGCCATATTTGAGGGAAGGTGGTAACCGACCCCCAACGCTACCGCAAGCAGTGACATCTAAGGGAGCATGACGAACTTGCTGCCGGTTTGACAGGCAAGAATATTATGAACAGCTGACGAGGTCGCTAGCTAACTACATGTTGCAATACAACTCATTTAAAATCATTGTAATGAGTAGATTATGTCCACAATAAATGAAATTAAAAGAAAATAAAAATAAATAAATAAATTAACAAAATCTGTTAAATACAAAAATAAATAAAAAACAATTATATGAACTACCCATATAAACTGTCAGTAGGAAAGCTAATTCTGGATTGAAAGAACATAAACATTGTCTTGAGTTTGTCTTGAGTTAATCACAGCGACCAACTATTCTTATCGTTTAAGTAGTCGTTGATAGAATAGTATGCCTTTGAACAAAGGTTGGATTTTACTTTAGCTTTAAACTCATTAAACTGCAAATCTAGTAAAGCAGAGGGAAGCTTGTTATAAAAGTTAATACCAAGACCAACAAAAGAATTATGAACCTTATGAAGCCGGTGAAAGGGAGCACGTAGTTTGTCCTTATTTCTAGTATTAATATTATGAATATCACTGTTTTTAGTGTACAGGTGTATATTTTGCCTAATATATAAGATGTTGGCGAAGATGAATTGTGATGCCACCGTAAGAATACCAATATCTTTAAACAAATCTCTCAGAGAAACTCTAGCACCTAGTTGGTAAATCGCTCGAACAGCTCGTTTTTGAAGAACAAAAATATTTTGAATGTCCGCGGCTTTACCCCACAGCAGAATGCCGTAGGACATTATGCTATGAAAATAACTAAAATAGACTAATCGAGCTGTATCAACGTCCGTATACTGTCTAACTTTCCTTACTGCGTAGGCGGCCGAACTGAGCCTTCCCGCTAGGCTTGATATATGTGATCCCCATTGAAGTTTGGCGTCTACTGTTATGCCCAGAAAAACTGCCGAGTGTACAGTTTCAAGCACCTCATTGTCTAAAACGACATTGGGTCCCAGATTCCTAACATTCGGTAAGGCGAACTTTATACATTTCGTTTTCTTAGCATTGAGAACTAGGTTATTTGTGGTAAACCATTCCGTAGCCATTGAGAGCGCACTATTTACGTCGTCAAAATCTTGTCTATTTCTGTCTACTTTAAAGATAAGTGAGGTATCATCAGCAAATAGTATAATGTCACAGATATTCTTTAAATAAAATGGTAAGTCATTAATATACACTAAGAATAAGAATGGACCCAGTATTGATCCTTGAGGTACACCTAACTGAACTAGTAGCCCGGAAGATTTTACACCATTGACATCTACACATTGGTGCCTATTTTGCAAATAAGAACTTATGACACTGAGAGCTTCGTTTTGAACACCGTAATGACGTAGTTTACGCAAAAGTGTGTCATGGTGAACGCAATCAAAAGCTTTGGAGAGATCACAGAAAACTCCGATAGCATTTTGCGAGTTCTCCCATGCGTTGAAAATATGTTTCAGCAGAGCAACACCCGCATCTGTTGTCGAACGACCTTTTGTAAAGCCATATTGCTCATTATGAAGGAGGCCATTTAAATTAAAATGTCTTAGCAACTGCTTGAGTATTAACTTTTCAAATATTTTACTAAATGCAGGTAAGATAGAAATGGGCCTAAAATTGCCAACGTTATTTTTATTACCTGTTTTAAATAATGGTATGACTTTACTGCTCTTCATGAGGTCAGGAAAAGATCCCAAATCAACACATTTATTAAAAGTTACAGCCAGATAGGGGGCTACGATATCTATTATATTACTTAACAGTTTAACAGAGATGCCCCAGTAATCACCAGTGTTTTTTGACTTGAGTGTGTTAAAAATATTAATCACATCACGAGGCGTTACATGTTCGAAACTAAATAAGCGACTACATCCGGGCACACTACTATGCAAAAGGTTTTCAGCTTTAGACGGGGACGAATTTAAAGAGCAGGTCGTAGTTATAGGTATGTTGGCAAAAAACTCATTAAATGCCTCAGCTATGTCGGCTGCTTTATTAACCAATTTGTTGTTAATCATAATCTCTAGTTGTTTTTCCTGTTTAACCGGTTTACCCGTTTCATTATTAATAATTTTCCAAGTGGTTTTTATTTTATTATTGGATTTTTTTATGGTATCGCTTAAAAACTTTGATTTAGCTAAAGCGCAGATCTTTTTAAATAATTTTGAATAATTACTGACATACTCTAGAAAAGGAGTATCAAATCTGTATTTTTTCAAACCATATAACTCGTATAGTCTTGCTCTACTTTTATAAATTCCTGGAGTAGCCCATTGGTTGAAGCTAACGGAAGTGCTATTAATGTCAATAGTTTTGGTCTTGAAAGTAGATTCGTATTCTTTTTGCACAATATCAAAAAGGGCTTCATAGATTTCATTAGGATTCTCGCGTTCTACTATAGATGGTGTAATCCTATGAGCTATATTATTTTTAAATTTATTACAACGACTAGCTGTATAAGGCCTGCATTCTATTTTATGCGGCTTTTTAAGTAGTGGCAAAGGGAAGCTGGCTAATAATCCACAGTGGTCAGACGTTAAGTCACTTAAAACTAACTTATTTTTGGCATCACAATCACTAAATATATTATCAAGACAAGTCGACGAAGAAGCCGTGATCCTAGTTGGTTCAAGGAACAAGTTTATTAAATTAAAAGACCTAAACAGATTGAGCAGTCTAATACTTAATGGAGTAACATCTAAAATATTAATATTAAAATCTCCACATAAAATTATACATTTATTAATTGATTTTAATTTATTGAGTGAATCCTCCATTACCGATTCGAAACGAATAAAATCCCCAGAGGGGGGCCGATAAACGCATATTATGACGTAACGCTCCAATTCAACGCAAGACAACTCAATAACGCGCTCAATGGAAAGATTAACTAGATCTAACCGTTGTTTACATTTCAACTTGTTCGAAACAAGAACTAATGATCCTCCGCGAATAGCACTTTTCCTCACAAATGCACTTTGCACAGTAAAAAAATCATCATTCATAAATACTACTTCATGTTCCTTCAACCAGTGTTCAGTCAAACATAATACCTGAACATCATAGTTTTCAATAAATAAACTTAACTCTAGCTCTTTGCCGGACAGACCCTGCATATTTTGATGTACAACATTCAACACATGCGGCTTACCCATTGTCGCATCTAACAGTTTAAACTACTAGGTGTATCAAAAGTGGCGTTAGTACCACTACTAACAGTAATCGCTGGTACCCTACAAGTACCAGTATCACGGTGTAAATTGTATGCTAAAAGATTAGCAATTTGTCTCCTACAACTAGGTGGCAAATACAATATAATTTGTTAGTTTGTAATCAGTAATAAATTGATTACAATCAAAAAATGAAATAGCGTCACTGTGACAACTAGTCCTATTATAAATTAGCATATTTAAATAATAAATGTGCCTGTTTTGCTCATCAGACAAGTATCGTGAATAAGGCAAGGCACAGAAAATGAATTTACAATTGTTGGTCTCATTGAGAAGTAACATCAAATGGACACATTGAATTATTTCTTTTTTCCTAACATTCAAACTATCCCCATATAATAATATTACAGTTGAACCAGGGTTTATTTTTGACAATTTAATTTTACTTAATAATTGGCTAATACTGGCACCGGGTGAACAATTATTAATTACATATTGTTGTGAACACTGATTAAATATGCTACCATAACCTTGACCAAATTTGTCAGAAAAAATATAAGTTGTGTTAATATGGCTATTATCATCAGTAATACAGATATTTACCGGCTGAGTTGCTGAGGGCGTGGGTGTATCAAGTTGAGGCTGAGGTGCCGTGGAGCAAGTGCAGCTAAAACAGAGGTTATTTGTCAGAGACTCATACCTCTCTGCATTGCACTTGACCAGGTCTGCCAACTCACAGGCTTCCTGCATGCGCTTACTCAGGTCTTGTTGAGTAGCCTCATATTTACTAAAGATATCCTTTAGTGCAAATTCCCTAACAAACAATTCATCCCGAAGGTGTTGAGTGTCAGTATCATACAAAGTATTACATAGTTTCAAATCACTATAACACTTCTTCAATTCTTGTATTAAATTTAATTTTTTTTTGCCTAAGTTTTGTGTTTAATTTATTAACTTTTTGGCATTTCAATGTTTTCTGGTATTTTCTAATTAGTCTATTAATTTTAATATATTTTTTTAACTTATTGTGGCTAGTAAACAATATATTTTTAGAAAAGGTATCATCAGTTAAATCTATTGTTACAATTGGCTCAACACATGTAGGTTTGGATCTGCTACCAACCAACTCATCATAGAGACTGCTGGTGATCGCAGACTCTTCACTGGCTTTGAGAGTTTCCAAATGGGTCATTGTGTTGTGGGCCCTGCTTAATTCCAGTTCCAGTTCTGATATCCGTCTCAAAGCCAGTTCGTAGGTGTCACTACAATGCTGGTAATTTGACACTAGTTGACGAAGGTGTTGATGCTGGTCAAGTGTGTCCATATGCTGTACATGTAGTTCAGCCAATTGATTCTTCAGCTCAGTGTTCTTTTTATTAATTAACTCAATTTCGACCTCACTGTCATCCCTTTCCTGTATCAGCTGATTGCACTGCTTTTTACTAGATTCCAATTCCTTTAACGTAGCCCTCAGTTTTTCCTCTAAGGATGCAGCTCTACGGGTCAACATATTGACAGACCAACCCTAGAGGCACCCTGGAATGAGAGAAGAGAAAGCTAAGTGTGTGAAAGGAATAAGAAAGAGGGGTGAGAAGTGGATAGTAAATGACGGGAGTTCAAATTTTAAAGAGATAAAATAAAAGAATAATACTAATAAAAGGGTGAAATTTCAATTATGAATGAAAAAGAGATAATAATTATTAACAACAGTAAAAAGTGAAAAGACTAAAAATTTTTTTTTAACTAAATGTGCAAAAATAAAAATGGTTGGGGGTAGGTCCTACTACTATATTGTTCAATTCAGTTCCTAACATTAATTTATTTAGTGGTTCTAATTCAGGAATTGAACATAAAAAGTATGTCTAGTAATATGGAACAGTGATTTCTATGGGGTCTTCAACGTTGTTTAGGTGATTTTATCCTAATTAGTGCATGAACTTAATGTCAAACACATTATGGAGAAATAAAGGGTTATTTACGACATAGATCACTGTGATAAGTAGTATGAACTATTATCACAGTGATCTATGATCTATGATAATTATTTTGTATTGTGTATAATGTAATTCTTTATTATTGTTTTATTGTTCAAGCTTATTGTACTTATTTTATCATTGAGATTTGGATGGCTTGATACATCATCAAAAACATTTGTACGCCCAATGGCATGGCATAGCGCACTTTTTATTTTTTATTTAAATATCATCATTATTGTACCTATGTTATACAAATGAATAAATGACTTATGACTTATGACTTATGACTTATGAAATAACGTTAAAGGGCAAAAGGTGCAATGGGATCTAATAAGATTTTAGTTGACTAAGCTTAAATTAAAAGAAATACTCCCCGGGTTAGGTGGTGATTTCAAATCCGTCCGTTGGATGACAGCTGGTACTGATTTATTGATATTTCATTGACTTTGCAACGAAATAACTCACAAACATTAATCCTTATTATATATCACTATATCTATCGACATTAAACACGTTTTTAAATATTTAAACGCAAATTACATTAATTTTACTATTTAATTCTAACACCAAAATTTTTGACGGCCGGCTGCCAGTATTGCCAGCACCTCAGTCCTTGAATTATATTAAATTTTATTAATTTAATATAATTCAAGGACTGAGACTAATTAATTAATTTTATTAAATTTTAATAACTCGTTATAAACAATTCCTTTCAAGCATTCAACTTTAGCAATACACAAACCTGGATGATATTTATCATAAAAACAAGAAAAACAGATTTTGTCGACAACTTGCACAACAAATAACAACTTTTTTCAATCTTCAGTATTTTTTTTTCTCGGCTATGACCACGCTATGTCGAAGTAGTGCGCTCTAGGGTTTGAGTAATGAATACACTTACTGAGTACTAACTACATGCGGAACCTTCTTTAGATTTAAGAACCCTACACTCTTGCCGTCTCCTTGTAAGAATGTAAAATGACTTCGCTATAAGAAGCCGTGTGTACGTCGACTAATAAAACCATTTCTAAAGTCATGTTGTGCTGTCGCATATCGCTGGCCTACGGGAGCCTTTATGATGAGCGTCTTTTTCAAACTAACGCTTCTAATTATGCTCCCATAACGCGATATTAGCTACTCAATTGAGCGTCCTGGTGGTATTATCCACCATATATAAAGTATAAGTATTGCTCTTCCAAATGGCGTTGAGTTTGCGCGAATATCTTTTTTCGTAATCGAGAAATTTGATTTTAATTTTTTTTATAAACATTCGATATACAATTTTTCACACAATTCATGTATATAAAAATTAGAAATTTTCAAAATCAAACTCGATGATGTTAAAAGATATTCGCGCAAACTCAACGCTATATGGAAGAACAATGGAATTGTATAGCAATGGAATGGAAGAGCAATGAAATTGAATTTGGAAGAGCTTATACTTTGAAGTATTGTGTGTATTTTTTCGATAGCAAAATTTGTCGCGATGCTACATAACCGTGAAAACACGCTAAAATCGTGTTTTTTCACTTTTAGGTTAGAATATCTAAAAAAAAGTGATGTGATGGAGCAATTCCGAGGCCAAATTTAAATTCAATGACCCAAAATCTACGCGGAATGACTACTTTCATTCAAGCAGCAAGAGTCACGTCGTTTTGTGTATTATATCAAAATTTTGTATTGTGGCCTTGCCTATTGGTGTCTTTGGCGATTTGCCAACTACCTCAGTAGGCAAGTCTTTTGATATTTTATATATAGTAATGTAATTCTGATCGATGTGCGTTATATTTCTTTACTCCCGTGTGACCTTCCATGTTAATTTGGAGAAATGAAAAACTGTAATGCGTTTGCTTTGAAAAATAACTCTTATTCAAGAGTGTAGACCAGTGAATGGAACAACTTTCTCATGGGACTAACATTGTAATAGCGAAAAAATTATCATCTGTTCCATATGAAACTTCAATTCCTACAATGGAAGACTACTACCCCTATTTTATGGGAGAGCCGATATATTTTTCTGCGATTAGAATAATTATTTTATCATTTGTAAAGTCTAGAGAATACGTACCTAAAATAACACGTTTTAAAAAGAACTATGTAATTCTTTATTAGTTTGTAAAATGTGTTAAAATAACAGTTAGTATTCCAACACACGGGCCCAGTGCGGGTTGGTGAATTTCACATGTCTTCATTTTGACTGTTGGACATGCTGGTTTCTTCACGATGTTTTCCTTCACCATTTTGAGAGCAGTGTTGATGACCTTTACACCAACGAAAGCCCCTACATGAGTTCGAACCTATGGCCTAACTCACAAATTGGAGCCGATTCCACCACAGCACACACAACCTTTACTAATTATAGAAAAACTTAATTGTTCGATCACGTGACTTTTACATTTTCATTTCACTCATTATAATCAACTGCAGTTAAATATTGGAAGAAAATGCTATTTAGTTACAACAGTGATGGTATCAAACCAAACATCGCGTGGCGAACCAAATATTTCCAAACGAGACTCCTCGACTAATCGTGCTGGGGGCTGTCACGATTTGGTCGGCTCTTTAATACCTTCCCGCACGCAGTTTAGGGCTCCCGTAGGGAAATAGGGCACTGGCACAGGAATGTTGGCGCAAGGCAGAAAAGACGGAAATAACTGTGAGCAATAGCAGTTTAATAGATAAATAGGTACATAATTATAATTATTTAGTAAATCCAATAATGAGAAAGAAGAAAGAAAGAAGACTACTACACTATCGATCAAATAAAAAATATACTGTGGTAGGGATATCGACACACAAACTGTGACCATGAATTCAGCACATAATTTTTAGACCTACAAAAACGCTTTTTCATAGAAAAGTGCAATATCCACTCGTTCAAATTGTATGGTATTTTTTTTTATGCCAGTGTGTTCGAAAATCATGTACCTACTGAATCCCTCCTAACTTGGTAATAGTTAATCCAGGATGGATTAACTATTACCTAAAATATTATTATAACTTGTATAATAATATTTTTTTTTTGTTTTTAATTTCGGTGAAACACATAATTATCCTAATCTACAAAAGAGGTAAAGTTTGTTAGTAGGAAGTAATCTATGGATTTACCAAGATTTGAAAAAAATATTTTTGCATTTTGATAGTTATTACTGAGGATATAGGCGATATGATGCGATACGATGTGCCTATGTGATGATAGAACATCACGCTGGGACCCCTTCTTATACCTCTGTCTAAGCCTTCGGGGAAATATTGCGTGATGTTGATTTCATATTTAACTTAAACGCTTCCTCTTATAACATAAGCTTGTTAATGCTAAGTATCAATAAAAAAAGTATAATCGCATGATAAGTTACGCCATTGTCGGAATCCACCATCGGTTTGACCCGGAAATGACGGTAGTACGAGAATTTACGTTTTATTACCGACTGTTTAGGTGTGGAATCGCGTGCAAGTGCAGTAGTTAGTTTTAATTCGTTTTCGTAATTTCTTTAATAGGTATAATTTGTAAGTAATGAAATTGTGTAGCATTTGTTTACATTTAAATAGGTACAAGATTTTATCAAGTAAATGCTAATAATGTAAGATGAATGACGGGGGCTTGTTTGAAGTGACGCGAGAAAAGAAAGTTGAAGTGGTTTTTTTCCAGCTTTGAGACACGGACAATATAGGATAACCAAAAAAAAAAATGCTAATAACATATTAGACAGATAGAGAGATAACGTAGTAGACACAGTCATCCTATGAAGTTCCCACTGCTGAGAGACAAGCCTCTCTGTGAGAGGGGGTGGGCCATAATCTACTTCGCGGGCCAAGAGCGGGTTGGTAGATGTCACATGTCTTCGAATTTTCTAGTACATGTCGATTTCGCCACGATGTTTTCGTGTGTATTTAATTGACATTAACACATAATAGCACTTAAACGTTTTGCGGAAACAATCATGGTTCTCTAGAATTCATCATCATCATCATTTCAGCTGATAAACGTCCACTGCTGGACATAGGCCTCCCCCAAGGTCCGTCACTTCGACCGGTTTTGTGCTTCCCGCATTCAGCGGAGTCCTGCGGCCTTCACAAGGTCAATGGTCCACCTTATGAAGTCCTCTAGTATTACATTAAACTATTCTCTGTTAAAAGCACGATCCCATCATGATCATTTAAACCGTAAGATGTCCACTACTGGACATAGGCCTCCCCCAAATTGGGGGGCTTTGCCATAATCGCCACGCTTGGCAGGCGGGTTGGTGATCGCATTACCGTGGTAAATTGCATGGAGAATGCTGCTGCCCAAACTCTAGTAAGTCCCTTAGTCGCCTTTTGCGACACCCACGGGAAGAAATAGGATGGTGCTATTCTTTATGTCCGGCACCACACGGAACAAAACTGAAAAAAAAACATAGCACGTTACCATCATCAAAAATTCTCTGTGAGGAACAGAGAGGTAGTAAGCGTAACCATGAGAAATGCCAACATGTCTCAATTTTACCATGTCAAACGATGCCGTTCGATACCAAAACTGAGACAAATATTTGTATGAACTGAAGGTATTTGTTTTCAACTTGTATATTTTGCTATGAATTTGTTTGTTTTCAAACAGATTCTTAATTGAGAAAATATGTTTTTGAAGACTGCTGTAGAAATATTCTAGTTTGATGTCGGATCTCCTGGGTGAGGAAGCAAAAGTAGTAGCAAGGGGCGTTCTGTCGTTTTTGCCTCCCATTATGGGAAGATTACGTGAGTTTATGTATGTATGTACCGAGTACCTGAGTTGAGCTGCACGATTAATGACAAATGCGTGCACTGACTGGACAGGTCTACTCAATTTATTATTTATTTTTAAATATCTTCTTGCACACAAAAAGGTACAAAATCCGCAGAATCACGTACAGCCGACGACCACGGACGGCAACGCACACAGACAAGCTGGCTGCCCACGGTGCGTGATATCGCGGACGGACGCGGACCATCTCGCACGACACACTGTGGGAAGGGTCTCGTCCGCGGTAGCACAGGACGTCTGTTGGACCGCGTCGTACGCGCTCGGATCGCGTCACAACGCACCTTTGAAGTTACCGCCTCGCGACGGATACCGGCGCACCGCCACAGACGTGCTATGCTACCACAGACGAGACCCTTCCCACGGTGCGTCGTGCGAGATGGTCCGCGTACGTCCGCAATATCACGGACCGTGGGAAGCTAGTGTTAGACATCAGTCGGTCGGTCGGTTTCGGTCTCAATCTGTGTGGTTCTTTCCTCAAAAGACCATTTCAGACACCAATCTACATCGTCTTCACATGATATGACCAAGATTATTTCTAGACTTAAGAGACTATGTCCTCTAAGTTTGTTTCAGCCTATCTTTAGTTATAAAAAGCCAGACCTCACCTAGTTTAATAAATATGATTGACATGAAAAAGTGTTTGTACAAGCCTACTTACAGAAACAAAATCATTTATCTCCGTGGTAGGTATTGGGTGACAGCTACTCTTTGGTGCACCTATGCACGCACTATTATGGTGGCATCTTCCAGTTTCATAGACTGACAGGCTTGTCAAGATTCATTTAAATGATCTTAATGAGCGTTACTAGATACGATATGTATAGGTGCAATTAATATAATATAGATATTATGTATCTGGTAAAGTACCTAACTGAGCAGTCAGCCCACTTTGCAGACAACTGCCATGCCAGCCAGTGTCAGGTTGTAAGTTTATTATAGTATGATTCGATATTTAAATTCATATGATTCTAATATAATTTGAAACCATTGTAAAAGCCATTTATTTTTAAAAGAATAACCGTGCGGATCTTTTCCATAGAAAGCGACCAATTGGGACCGTGCATTCTGAGGTTCTAAACTTTGATAAGTGCCCATGTCGGTTTATATGAGATAAAATCATTTATTTTTATTTTATCGTTACCTTTTTCACGAAATAGCAAAAATGAGATAAAATGAACTTCAAGGGTTTTTTATTCTGTAAATACATACGTATTAAGGTGGCGTATCACATTTTGTTTAAAATAGCCTGACACTGAAAAAAAAAACGTATTAAAAAAAAATATTTTGCGCCTTTAAAACTCGCAACAAAAAAATACGACCTAGTTATTCATCTCTCCTTTACTAGATTTATTTCAAGTATTTTGACATATTTGTGTGCTATTTTACGATTCATCGAAGCAGCAAGAAGCCTACATTCAATCTGCTAATGCACGCTTCAAGAGCACAACAAGCCGACATATCGATACACAGTCGACAAACACAACTCTACCAATATCAGCAAACTGTTATGTCCCACACACCCAAAACCAATCACCAATGTCACCAATATTGGTTTATTTTACGACCATAAATGGAAATATGTAAATGGAACGAGCCTGTTTCCGCCACTAAGACAAACATTGGAGCCAATAAGCCAACATTGCTTAGTCTTTAACGGAAGCGTATTCCGCTTTATTGCGGACATGTTGGACATGATTTATTCATGTTGGAACGTGTCCAGATGTTTTTGGGACGTTTGGAGTCATGTTGAGCTAATTCCTGGAGTGTCGAGGGAGGGGATGTTTTTGGGTAATAGTAGTGTGTATGAATAAACAAGGACTCATACAGATGGAAAGGCTTGTTGTTAAATAATAACAGCCCTCAGGTCGATCAGGTTAAGCTACACTTGCCGCGGTTAGTCCGTGGATGGGTGACCATCTTTACTTACCAAGACCCTTCCGTGCCTCGGAAAGCAAGTTAAGCCGTAGGTCCCTTCGGGAGTCGATAGCGGACTCCCGGCCACCCTAGGCGCAAGCTTGCGGGCGGCGAGCAATGGGTAGCTCGCCACCCAGAAAGGGACCGAGCTCGGGTCGACGGCGCTTAGTGTTCCACGCCCGCCTCAAAGAGATGTCAGCAAAACTGAAGGGGTCTGATAGGACCGATGCCTGCCGGGGTCGCGTGATTGTCCGAAAGAGATACCGTGATCCCGGCACATGGGCAACTGATGGAACACGCTTGGGTTTTAGTCAGTACAAGTCTGCCACGCCCTCCCGCTCCGCCCAGAGCGGGATAAGTCATTTGATGAATTCCCATCCAAAAAAAAAACAAAAGCCGTAGGTCCCTGCTGTCATTCGTGGATCTTCAACAGTCGTTACGGTTCGTCAGAAGCTCAAAAATCTGACAACCATCCTCACCAAGGGGTATCGTAGTGTTACCCGGTACCTGGGTAGTAGAAGTCAGATAGGCAGTTCCTCCGTGTAAAATACTGATTTTCAGGAGCTAGAAGTTAGATTGGGTACCGACCCCAACATAGTTGGAAAAAGGCAGGGCAAATGATGATAAATGTGAAGTATAACATTGTAGATAAGAGTTCAGAACAACGGAATATTATGTTGACTGACGTCGCATAACTAAGCGCAGTGCGATGCTTTTATAAATGATATATCATTCATTACATCTCTGCAAGTAGGTTTGTGCAAACACTTTTAAATGTCAATCATATTTTTAAATCTGTATATGAGGTCGGATTTTCCTATCTGAGTACTCTGAGAGGAAAGGCCGAAACAAACTCAGAGATTACAGTATCTTTTAAAGTCCAGACACAATCTTGGGCACATCATATGAAGACCATGTAGATTGGTGTCTGAAATGGTCTTTAGAGGAAAGAACCACACAGATTGAGTAACCCTGTTCAGTCAGTGCAAGCATTAGTCACTAATCGTGTAGCTCAACTCAGATCTTAAGAAGCTCAACGATTCGACGAACAATACCAAAGAAAGGAGATTTGGGTTGCATAATGTATTTTGGTTTAGAAAAAGTGACGAATCAATTGCGCTGAGTTTGGAAGAAGACAGTTTATTTTAACCTCCTTCACGTTGTATGAATAAGTTAGAAACTTTGTTGATCAGGTACAAACCTTCGCCAAGAAAACCCATTATTGTTTTGGCTATTACGTAATTTTCTCAAAGAAAATCCAAGCCATAATAATAACCAAATACTGCAGAACTTTCAAAACGAAAACCAGCAAAGTTTAAAATAAGCAGCACCTGTTTTGCATTTACCTATTTTTCTTTCACCCCACAATAAGCTGAGACACGTCCCTGAAATATACCTGGCAGTAGAGTAACCATCCGTCCGGAATTGTTGGACGTAAGGTCACCTGGATTTGTCCGGCTTTTTGGCGCCCCGTCCGGACTTTGTTTGGCTTTGACATTTGTTCAAACTCATTGACTTATATATTTTTTAAATAGACAGTCTCCCATAACCATTTCCTAGTGCTTTAGTTGATATGAAGTGCGTAACAAACACCTCAGCAGCACAAGTATTTTATTAGAAGAACTTGACTCTATGTAATAATGTGCCATGTTGCAATACAACTCATTAATATAGAACAGTGAGTCTACTCACTGTTCTAAATTAATGAGTTGTATTGCAATGACATGAATAAATCATGTCCAACATGTCCGCATTTGTATTTTATCAATAAAAAATTTAATCAACTGACATCATCATCATAATCTTTACAGCCGAAAGAAGTGCATTACTGGACATAGGCGCCCCCCAAGCATCACCACTTGGACTGGCTCTGTAGTTTCAGCGGGTTCCTGCGGCCTTCACTAGACTTATTCAGTCAAAAACATTTATATTTATAAACACTAACAAGATTTAAATGTAAAATTCTGAACTTTTGTGCAATCCGGCTTTTTTTCAGAACTTTTCAAATTTCGATATGGTAACCCTACCTGGGACTGAACTCACTGCCGCCAATTTATGCAGTTGACTTTAAAAAGTTAGCATTATGTTGTCTGTGATATAAATTGTCATTCTTTTTAAACGTTTTATGTCTGGACTTTGTGGCTTGAAGTTTAGACGCGACTAGAATAAATAATGTTAGGTATTACGTTTTATTTTCTATTTTCTGAACTTTAAAGGTGAAGTTTAAAATATTATTTCACTTAGAACTTATGACTTCCTCCGTCGTGTTTTTTTAGGTATATCTAAACTAACTTCTGCCCGTGGCTTTGTTCATGTTTTAACATAAAATATATCCTATGACACTTGATAATACTGTAACTTACATTAGAGAAAGAATTTTCGGAATTATTTCAGTAGTTCTGAAGATTACCCTCCATATAACATACAAACGCACCATTTTTTTAGGTAAAATATTAGTATAGTTGAACTGGTTATGCTGTTCTAAGTAGGCATTATCTATCGTCCCTCATGCCTAATTTACTCATGATGATTCTCTTTGTGCGTGTGTGTGTAATCTATGTCGCTTTCTGCGATCTCTCTTTATACCAAATGCAAAACGTCATTCTGTTCTGTCTCTTTCTAGATAATCTTACGAATTAAGTGTGATGCTAAAAAGCTTCCATTAAATCTATCTGCAATATCTACATATTATTTTTCGATAAACTATCACGTTGAACACGAAAACCGTTTTAATAAACTGCTTTATTAACTCCACAAAAAATGCAAAATCGAATACCTCGTGAAAATAGCCATAACACGTAACACCGATAACAGCTGCATAACTTTAAAATTGCAATCCCACACCAGTTATTACCCTCGATAAGTGTTCCAATATCCCCGGGTTAACTCGCCGAACCTCCCCTTTCAATTTAAAGGTTTAAAGGAAATTGAGTGGAGTAGGCAATGTCGATACACCGATACGGAACAACTTGAAATGAAAACAATATTTATTGATAGGTAGAAGCGGATGTAAAGCGGGAAACAGGGGGGAACGGGTGTTTGAAACTTTCTCTCGTTTTGGAGATAATATTATTTTGTTGTGAAGATGGTACTTCGTTTTGGAAATATTGTTTGTGTGTCAGGTTTTATTTCTCAGTGTTGTATGTTTCCTACCGCAAAACAATTGCCATTTGACATAACCTACACGGCAGTTTTCTTTTATTTCGATCTTATCGAGTTATTCTCGTCAAAAATAATGTAATCGTTCCTCAAATGTGAAGAACAAAAAGTTAGTTTTTGTGTGGATTCATCTAACGCCATAGTCACGGGCTATAAGAGGCTCAAGTGACACGCGTCTTGCTACAGTAACTGTGGAGAAAACAAATGAAAGAAGTTGTTTAGAGTATGCCACGAGCGAACGCGACGCTACAAGCGGAGCGACGGACGGAAACCGGAGACGCGCCTGCACGTGCATGGGGCCTTCTAGGTACCATAACATAATACTACCCCTGTATTTCCCTAAGGGTTAACCAAAGGTGTACCTATAATATCTTCACTCACATTTCGGCAGTTATATTTCAGTCGCATGTAATATGGTGCGAGTGTAATGCCGTCAGATTTGATTATGAGAATAGCAATAGCTCCGTCGTAACGGGCGCGACATACGAGGGTCGTGGGTCATAGATTCGAACCCAGACTGGCATTTTTCTTTGTGTAGATTATTTCATCACGACTGCTCCCAAGACGGCGAAGGAGCTCCCTGAACACAATGAGAGACATGTCCTAGAACCGACAATTCAAAGACGTGACATCTACCCAAGTGTTACTAGCCTCGCCTTGTGGATTACTGCCCCCTCTCTGTCACCGAGAGGTCGTCTGTGTCCAAGCAGTGAGAACTTTATCTTAATATATATAAATTACGCGTCACGTTGTTTGTCCGGGATGGACGCCTAAACTACTTAACCGATTTTAATAAAATTTGCACACCGTATGCAGTTTGATCCAACTTAAATGATAGGTCAGTTTTTATCTCAATTACTAATCTCAATATTTGCAAATTAAATGTTTTTTATAGGACATTGATGTGTCTGTTCATTGGTTAGTTCTATGAATTCCTAATAGATGGCGTGGGTTTAAAATTTCTAGATAATCTTCTTTACATGCTTAAATCTTTTACACTACGCAAAGGATTTAACACGGTTTCACCAATTGACAGGGTGAATCAAGAGGGAGGTTTGTAAGTATAATACGGGGGCAAAGCAACTAGAAAAAGCTAGTAGAATAATAATGCTGAGAAACGAAATTAAGAAATTCCAGATGGGAAACCCAATAATAGTTTTCCCGAACCGTGAATTGAAATCAGGTCCCCACTCAGAGCTCAGGTTCAGCAGTAGCATTTGTGACTGAATCAGTAACTGCTTCAACTACTAAAACCACCACCACCGAACGGCCAACGGAAAAATAAGTATGTTTTAGGGCATATGTCGATGTGGTTACAACAGTAAATTTACCCGTTCCAGTACATAGAGACGTTTTCAATTAAAAAACGTGACGACAGCGTTTTTGATAAATGAGACGAAACTTTCTTAGAAAAAAATAAGAAAAATGTTCTTCGTGTAATTGCTTAAGTTTTTTTTTACTTGTTTGATTTGTGCGAACTTTAAAACTTTGCTTTTTAAATTCTGTAAACCTTTGATGAGAATGTTTCAATAATAGTTTTTTTTTTTAAATAATTATATCTCAGTTCATGTCCACGACGCAGATAACAAGAATAAAATAATATCATTAAATATTAGGAGTCAGAAAACTTAAAAGCTTTGGTGAAATATAGTTATACAAACATCTTAACTCGTTGCTAATTCTAAACAAAATCAAACAGGTTGCTAATTCCAGATAAAACAACCTGGTTGTCAATTCTAGAGCAAGTCAAACTGGTTACTAATTCTAGACAAATTAAAGCAGTTTGCTTGTTATTAATTATATAATTTATTATTAAAATTCTTTTGACAATCATTTCCATGATGATGTGATGTGATTACTTTAACTCACACTCTGAATTACCACTTGTTTATATTTTTAGAAAAATCGCATTCTTTTACAATGTTTGTAAATATGTGAGCACCATATATCTATCTATCAATATTATTTTATCTGCAATAGTTTCAATAGATTTTTTTTTTTATGTTATGGTAATTTTATTGTGTATATGTTATGGACCAGGTGATTAATGCGGGCATTAATACATAATGTACGAGCATTATGAATAATGTCTAGCTCTATCGGGCAAAGTGACTAATACTATCTTAACTTCATTATTTATCACATTGCACGGTCATTATTATATTGCTACATGATAATTGGGCAATTTGATAATAAAGCTAATTATGACGCGGTGTGAGGGCGGGGAGGGAGGCACGCATGGCGTGGCATGCTTTGACCAATCAGAGACCGCCATTATGACTTTCCTTAAGTTTTAAATGCAAAAACTAGTGAATTCTTAATGTAGAAGTCCTTGATAATTAATCCAAATAATGAGTCTGATTATTTAAATGGTTTCATATTTAGTTTATTTTAAGTTAAAATTGACGTTAACAATAAAAAAATAGTAATTAAATAGTAATTAAACTGTTTAATTTTTACAAGTATTATCTTATAAATTCAATATGTTATGCTGCATTTAGTGACATAAACGAATCGCTGCAAAACCGCCTGCACGTAGTCTTGTCTGCCCTACCCCTAGAGTGTATTTAAAACCGCGTAGGCGCGGAGGGGCGAGGCGGCCCGCGAGCTAAGGAGCAGGTGGTTAGCGTAAAACACATCTGCGACGATAAGCACGCGTGGGACCGCCGGAGCCCCGTAGCACCGGAGCCGTGACAGAAACCATGCCTGCTGCATGTTGCATGCTTGCTTGCATGCCTTATCGTTTATAGAATTGCTTAAAATAAAATTTATTACTAACTAATTACGATTTGTTAACTGTACGCGCCTAACCGCCCAGTTCAACTATTCCACGGCTCAGTATTTTTTGAACTGCCCATTTAAATTATTTTATGACTTATTTTTATTTAGTTTACTGCTCAGTTTTTACTGCTAAACTAGTTTGCAAACATGCGTTTTTATTTTTTTACCCACCATAACTCAAATATTGAACTGCCGTTTTAATTCTATGCCATTAAATATATTTGTATTACTCTGCCCAAAAGGTGATGGACAATATGTATAATGCCCGGTCAATTTGATTATTTGAATAATTCTTATCAAATTGCATTCTCATATTGGGCACTTTTCATAATGACCGGGTATTATGTATAATGCCCAATTTCTCACTTGGTCCATAACATATACATCGTCTTCACATATCAGCATCATTTCAGCCGTAAGACGTCCACTGCTGGGCTTAGGCCTCCCCCAATTTGGGGGGCTTTGCCATAATCGCCACGCTTGGCAGGCGGGTTGGCGATTGCAGTATGGTGGTAGAATGCATAGAGAACGCTGCTGCCCATTCTCTAGTAAGTCCCTTAGTCGCCTTTTACGACACCCACGGGAAGAAATGGGGTGGTGTTATTCTTTACGTCCGGCACCACACGGTACCTTCACATATAACTAGTGGAAAAAAAAAATGAAAGAGTAACTGTGGAGTATCTTGGCCATTCTTTTCCATACGAAACTACCTTTTGGGAGGGGCGACTAAAATCAATTCTATTTTAATATAAATCTTGACGTTCAAACTGCCTATTTCAAATACGTGCTTATCTTTGACTTATTTAAAGTATAACATCTAATATTTTATATAAAATAATAGGTCTTTACCTATCAAAATGCCGTTTTGTATGAAAAAAATTAAACGAATTTTTTTCATGTATTTTTTATTTGTATTAATCGAAATAATCACCCATGCAATCAATGAATATTTGCCAACGCAGTGGCAGTTTATTGATGCCCTTCTTAAAAAAATCAGCTGGTCGGGAGGCAACAAATTCTTCAAAGGCATTTTGTACTGCCTCTCGGGTATTGAAATTTTTTCCCGCCAAGAAGTTATCCAAATTCTGGAAAAAGTAGTAGTCTGTAGGCGCAAGGCCTGGTGAGTAGGGCGGATGACGGAGAGCTTCCAACCCCAGTTCTTGCAACTTGGAGACCGTCTGCTGTGCAGTATGAGGTCGCGCTTTGTCGTGCAGGAGCAGCGGAGACGAGCGATTGACCAATGCTGGTTGGAGCTTCTCCATCATTGAGTTCAGTTCTTCACAGTACACATCTGCTGTAATGCTCACCCCGTTTGGTAAGAAGCTGTGATGAATCACACCGGCGCTAGACCACCAAACAGTGACCATCACTTTTCTAGGGGTAAGTTTTCGTTTAGGGCATTGTTTAGGTGCTGAACCAGGATCCAACCAACTTGCTGAGCGCTTGCGGTTATCAAACAGAATCCATTTTTCATCGCAGGTAACAATGCGGTTCAAAATTCCTTCATTTATGTATCTGTTGAGCAGTGCAAGGAACGTCTCGACGCGTACTTCGCGCTGGCGATCATTGAGTCCCATTTGTCAAGCTTTTTTACCTTGCCAATTTGACGCAAATGGACCAAAATTGTTTTGACGCTAACGTCGAAAGCTGCTGCTAATTCAGCCGTAGATTGTGTATCATCAGCTTCCACAATCGCCTTTAATTCGTCATTGTCGACCAAAGTCTTCGGGCGACCGCGAGGTTCATTTTTCAGGTCGAAATTTCCAGAACGGAAGCGAGCAAACCAATAACAGGTGGTGCGTTGGTTTTTAGTGTTAGCTCCGTAAACATCATTGATGTTGCGTGCCGCTTGTGCCGCGTTGCTGCCACGACGGTACTCATATTCCATAATTACTCGAATTTTTAACGTATCCATGATGACGATAAAGATTGAAATGCGATGAAAATGTAACACTAATCAATAAACAAATGACTACTTTTGGAAAAAGAATTCCATGTTTTTAAAATAAAAATAATTTGAAATTAGAATTCTTAGACAAACAAAAATTATTTTGATTTGAAATGGCCAGTACTGCAGAACGGCAATTTCATAGGTAAATACCTAATATCTTTTACTTACACGCGATCTACAACTTTTTGTTTATTTCATGAGCGGGTAAATAGTTGATAGCTAATCACTTGGTCATCGGCGGTAGGGCAAGAGCCTTAGTACACCGTGAAATAAAAGAAGCATCGGTTTTGGTCAGCGTGAAATAACAATTGGACCGGTTCAAGTGAGGAGTTCATTTAAGTGGTTTAGAGGAAGATACAGTCAGTGGTGCATTTTGTTAGTTTTAGATTTTTTAAATGGTGTAATATTAATGGAGGCTAGTTTAAATTAATTTATGTTATACCTATCACAGGCAAGTTTAAATTAATTTATGTCATAGCTGTCACAGGCATATTTTTCTTTGTATACATTTTGTTTTTCACTTCTTCTTATTCTTTATATTAATATGTGGACAATGGTGTGGGTTACATGTTTGTAATACTAAACTAAGGATTAATTATATTGCTCTTAGCATGTAACTGTTTTTGTCCCTAATAAATAAAATAAATAAATAAAGGTTAGTAAAAGTAGTAGTTTTGCCATTTCATTATTGTGTACTGTTATATAATTACTGCCTTGTCTGGTCTAGTGAACGCAAGCGCTAATACTGACCACGAGGTCTTAGGTTCAACTCCTAGTTCCGGCAAATTTGTGTACTATATTATACATAATAGATACATACATAGTCAGCTGTATAATGTTTCCGGTGCTGGGATACAGGCCACCTCTCGGTGAGAGGGAGTGGGCCGAAATCCACCATGTGGGCCCAGTGAAAGTTGGTAGAAGTCACACGTCTTCGAGTTTTTGATTTTAGGACATGCCGGTTTCGTTTCGATATTCTCCTTCATCATTTTGACAGCAATAGTTGTTGTTTATGAATCAGAATCAGTACTTTATTAAAGAAAAAAGCAAAGTGCCGCAGCATAAAGCAAAGGGAAGCAGCAGCAGCAGCAGCAGTGTTTTCAAAGTGCCTATCTGTGTTCGTATCTGCGACCTTACAACTCGTAAGACACAGCCGTTTATACTTTTGTTACTTCTCTCGCTCTAGGATGGAGCGGAAGGGCATGTCAGACTTCTACTGACTAAAACCCACCCGTGTTCCTTCAGTTGCCCATATGCCAGGGCCACGGTATCTCTTTCGAACAAATCTCGTGACCCTGGTAGGGGATACACCATGATTGGGTTATGACTTAGGATGTTTTTTATCTCATTTATACGGTCCTATAGGATAATTTCCGAATTCCACGCTTGGGAAGCCGCGGAAAAAAGTTAGTCACTTATGACAAAGATAGTGTAGCAGAACAAGTACTACATAAGTGCAAACTATCCATACTTTATTATTATTATTTTTATTATTAATCCATACTTCCATACTATATACTATCTAAACTTATAATATTATAAATGCAAAAGTAACTCTGTCTGTCTGTCGGTCTGTCTGTCTGTCTGTCTGTCTCGCTTTCCTGCTAAAACTACTGAACCGATTTAAATCAAATTTGGTACACAGAGAGTTAAGAGCCTGAGAAAGGACATAGGCTACTTTTTATCCCGGTAGTACGTTCCCGCGGGATATTTTTCGACCTCCACGCGGGCGAAGCCGCTGGCAAAAGATAGTAATAAATAATTCAGCTTAAAATCGAGATAGCGCAATAAGGGTTAAGCAAGGTCTACGCCGTAGCCGATCCTGCTACGTCTGCTATGCGATCGTAGCAACCAGCTACGACGTGCAATACCTCTGGTTGTAGTTAAATAAAATGTATCAACAGTAAAATCGTAGTAAATAAATCTATACTTAATATTATAAAGCTGAAGAGTTTGTTTGGTTGAAGGCGGTAATCTCAGGAACTACTGGTCCGAATTGAAAAACTATTTTTGTGTTGGGTATCCTATTTATTGAGGAAGGCTACAGGCTATATAACATCACGCTGCAATCAAAAGGAGCGGAGCAGCAACGAAAATTGGACGAAAACTGGCACGCAATTCGATGCTACGGGAAGGGTCAGGGGAGCAAAAATTTGAGGCGGACGAAGTCGCGGGCAGAAGCTAGTGTTTACGGTCCTAACTGGTTGTGACCAACACAAAGAATAAGATTAAAGTACTAATATTCAGAAAAATAAACACCTAGCTCTACTCTACAGCCGCATTTTCCACACAAAAGCGAATGTTTACATGATTTTTATTAGTTTACCAAGTGTCCAGGCTATTTGATGGCTACACTGCACAATATCTCAACGTGAACGCGGTGCGACGTGAAATCAATTCGTTCAATACGCTACGTGTACCCGCAGAATGGACAATACTGGAATAGGAATTGTGGAAATGGTGCTCCCGATTGAAGCTTCTTATTTATTTGGACTATCCTGTGTTATTTAGTCTTTGTGAAATATTGTCAATGTTTCGTTCAATAATAGTTTGCAACGATTTAACAGCAGGACAAAATACATTGCTTTAAAAACGATTTTCTGCAGTTCTAAAAATGTTGCCGTGAAATAAAATAAACGAAAAATCGATTCAATAAAAGCAACTCGAAATATAAGTTTATGGCCCCATTATGAAACAGACTTTTAAATTCTAAAATATGATTTTACCACCACATTGCATTGTAGTTTTGGTAATACGTTACTTCCAAAGGAAGCTTAAAAGAAAAAGTGACCGTTCTTTTATTTTTAATCAGGCCGCTATCTATTTAATGATAATAGAATTCACGTAAAATTTTTGATGGAAATGGACTGAATTCTGGCAGTAATTCGTAATTATATGTTTTGTTTCTTCAAAAACAAATTATATATGCAGTATACCCCTGAGGGTTAGGTAGAGGTGTACATACGGCTACATATCAAGCTATACATTTTCAGCTTAAGCTGACCTCTCTTTTACGGAAATCCCATTGAATGTGAGATCAGTTTATACTGGAAAGGCATAGATTGATGTGTAGTAGTGTGTATCTGTAATACACCCACATTTTTCCAGTTATATTTTAGTCCCATGTAGAAGAGGGCGAGCCTATTGCTTGCTAAAAACCGTATACAAATCTGAGACTGGGCACAGTGGTATCAGCCCCGACTTACAAGTTGTGGGTCGTGGGTTCGAATCGAAGACAGACGCTTTACTTTATGTAAATAAGTTCATCACCCAGTGGTGACAGCAGTCTCTCAAAACGGTGAAGGAAAACATCGTCAGGAAACTGGCATCTCCTAGAACCAAAAAATCGAAGACAAGTGACATCTATCACCGCACTGGGCCCGAGTGATAGATTACAGCCCACTCCCTCTCATCTAGTGGAGGCTTATGTCAAAGCAGTGGGAACAATATAGGCCGATTATTTTAATTATTGTGAATGTGAAGACTATGTGGGTCTTTTTTTAACTTTGTTTTCTTTTGTTCTCAGTAATCATGATCTGGCAGTTTGAGTAATTTATGTGGCCTACCCAAATGTCCTTTCTTTGGTACTGTTCGTCAAAGCGTCGGGCTCCTTATTTTCCGAGTTGAGCTAAACGATTAGTGATAAATGCCTGCACTGACTGGACAGGTCTACTCAATCTGTGTGGTTCTTTCTTCAAAAGACCATTTCAGTCACGAATCTACATGATCTTCACATGATGTGAACAAGATTATGTCTGGACTTTAAAAGATACTGTGACCTCTGAGTTTGTTTCGGCCTTTCTTCTCAAAGTAGTCAGTTAGGAAACGCCGAACTCATCTAGTTTAAAAAAATATCATTGACATGTAAAAGTGTTTGTACAAACCTACTTACAGAAATAAAATCATTTATCATTTATGATGGACACAAATCCATACTCCGTCCTGCTACTGAAAAATTTCCGATGGCATGGATGGAAAACATTTTTCGCCCGTTGTCCTTTAAAAACATCTAGATAAATAATAACCTACCATAACAGAAATGGAGCTTTGTTCAATGTTCGGGCATCCGTTCAGTGGTGAGTAAAGACTATTATGTGGCAGTAGTGGACGATAACTCAGTGAACAACGAGACGACGTGAATGGAACCGTTCAATATGTTACGTGCTCCCGCGGACTGCAGAATATTGGACATGGAGTTCTTGGTCATTCATTGAAGCACAGCGTACATTTTCTATGTTTTATTTCAAGAAAATGTCTTGCTGTCATTTGAGAAATTAAATTATCAAAATAAATAATAAAAGCTTTTGTTATCACCATAGCTCTCGTGAAAGTATTAAAAAATCAACAAGATTTTCAGCAAAGATGAAATACAAAAGTGAAAATGGCTACGTTCGTGATAACCATTACTTATGCCCAATATTTTTAAAACATTTATATCTACGGTATAGTACCTATTGAGCCTCCATTTTGTTTGTTGGCCTTTTCAAAGCTCCGCATTGCCTCCGGCATACCGACTCAATACAGACCATTACAAATGATGTACAGGCGTGTTGTATATGCCTCCGATGTCTGTATGCTGAAGTATTATTTTATTATAGAATTTTTATTAATAACAATATTCTTATATTTCTACTGTACGTGTGTATGTCACTGAACTACTCCTAAACGGCTGGACCGATTGGAATGATTTTTTTTGCATGCATTTGGTGGCACCTTGGATGGTTTAGATTCACTATTGGACCCGGTAGGTGGCGCTGCTATCGAGTTCTAGGAAATAGGACAATGTCTGGAAGGTCAGCTAGTAGAATTATAAAAACTTCATAAGTTTTTCTTGAAGTTGAAGGAAATCCTCGCCAGGAAATCTGGACTTGTAATCAATCATCATCTGCCATGCCTTTTCCCAACTATGTTGGAGTCGGTTTCCAGTCTAAGTCAAGCTCACACTTACTCTTTAAAATGTACAAATCTTTGTTCAGAGGGTAAAATTACACTGGTCAACAAAAAAACACTTTTTGAAAGTAACATGAAATGTTTTGTCTAATTATGGTTAGAACAAGAATAAGGACAATATAAATAAAATTAAAATGTATCAAATACGAATAGTTTTTTTGAAATTTGATTTCAAATTTTACTTTATATAAGTAGTCGTAGAGTCGAGCGGTGATTGCCGAGAAAATTAAAAGCCACATTAATTAAAGATTCCAAGGCTGCTTTTTCTAAATCACTAAACGTTTTTGAATATTTCATTTTCATCAATTGCCTGATTTGAGGACCTACAAATATTTTCAAATAATTTAAGTTACTAATGGCGTCAAATTTCTTCGCTGAGTTATATCGCCACAATTGTAACAATACTTGTCGGGGTCATTTTTACACTTTCTTGACATTATTTAAGAATCATTTCATTCGAAAAACAGAAAATACAACTACGTTTTTCAAATAATAAATACTTTGAATGGGAAAACAAAACTTAAAAACGATTCATCTTTTATTTTCGGATAGTAGCTGTAACACAAAAACGAGACCTGATCCAATCAATATAAATATGGTATTAGAATCAAGGAAGGTAGGTTATTCAAAATTAGTAAACACCTTTCTTGTTACAAAATTTTGTTGACTAGTGTTATTATAGAAATTCGATTAAGTTTGACAATAGTTACGGAAAGGTATAAGTCGTTTTTGTCGAATACATGAACTGTAGTAGGTATATGATATTATTTCTACACGTAGGTTGGTACACACACATACACTCACCCAGCATTTTTGTTTTTTAATTTTTTATTATTAGTATTTTTTTTCTTTCATTCTTTATCTCAATTATTTTGTAATTCTGTAATTAAGCAATCCAGCTTTCAAAACGACAATTAATTTTTGTCTTTTAATGTAAAGTGCGATAATTTTGGTCGGATCATGTGAAGACAATGCGAATTGCATTGTCTAAAATGGTCTTTTATAGGTAATGATTCTCACACAAATTGAGTGGACCTGTCCAGTCAGCGCACGCAGTTAGTTGTTGTTTATGTCATTGGGTTTAATAGCGGTTGTGAGTTTGAACTAAGAAAGCATATTATTTAGTTCATTTGGGAGAGTTTTCGGGAACTGGAAATATAAATCTACAGCAAACTTATGCAGTGTCATAACTTGTTCCCTAGCGCTCAAAAACATGATCACACGATCGTTTACGTCATTATGATGTAGGAACAAGACATGATTGAGCGCGCATTGCGTGCTTCATATTCTTCGAGAGTGACACTCGCTTACTTACCCAACATCGCATTTTGTTAGGACACGGCCTAGCTCTAAGTTAGCCGAGAAACGGCTGTGTACCGTTTATAAAATGGTTAACAAAGTTAATCGATAAAGCGTTACATGTCGCCAGTTTTAACAGTAGTTTACGTTAATCGTTAACTCATGATAGAAATTAGATGTTATGTGTCTTTGCATGTTTTACTTGTACAATTTTTGGTATGGGATAATTTAGGCAGAAGGAAGAAGGGTATGAATTATAAAAGTTTGTAATAATTATTATTCAGACACTGTCAGAACGTATTTTAACCTGAGCGGCATCCTGTTGGCAAATAGCCAGTATTAACGGTCTTATGGAAAGTTAATGGAAACAAAGTTAACTTATGGGAAAATCCGTTACTCCAAATGCAAGCTGCGTTCATTAACGATTTACGGATTAACAGACCTGTCAGCTTTGCTGAGAAACAAATAAATGTGTTCAAATTCATAAACGCGGTGTCATAACTTTAGAAGGTATCACTGAAAATAAGAGATTAATAAATTACTAGTATTATTATACATATACATACATATAAACCCCTCTTGAATCGCTCTGTCTATTGGTGAAAACCGCATTGAAATCCGCTGCATAGTTTAAAAGGTCTAAGCGTACAAAAACGAAATGCGACTTTGTTTTATACTACGTAAAGATTTATCATACCTATATCTAAGTATCTATCTACATACGACATAGGTTGTTACTATCGTCATATTATCTTTATTCTACTCTGCTATCGTGCATAAGTAAAAAGAAAAACCGTTTTGGAAACTTTCTCACAATGGAAATCCAATCTACGTTTTTGTGTTAACGTATCGCGTTTTAATTGTATACCGACGGGTAGAAGCACCAGTTACCCTCCCTCTCCACATACTAACTGCTATAATTATTTTGTACTTATCGTTACGCTGATATTTCTTCAGTGTTCGCTTCAAGGGCGACGAATGAAAAACGGAATGTTTTTGGTTATTATAGAACCATTTTCTCATAAATCAATTTGAGAAGAAGGAAACTATACCTATATTTATTCAGAACTAGCTTCTGCCCGCGACTTCGTCCGCGTTAAAGTTTTGTTTCCCTGAACTTTCCCGTCGCATCAAATTGCCTGGCAATGTTCGTCCATTTTTCGTTACTGCTACGCTACTTTTAAACATAGCGTGATGTTAAATACCATATAGCCTTCCTCAATAAATAGGCTACACATCACAAAAAGATTTTTCAATTCGGACCAGAAGTTCCTGAGATTACCGCGTTCAACCAACCAAACAAACAAACTCTTCAGCTTTATCTTCATACGAAATAAAAAGTATTCTATGTCCGTTTCCTGGTTCTAAGCTACCTCTCCACCAATTTTCAGCCAAATCCGTTCAGCCGTTCTTCAGTTATAAATAGTGTAACTACCACGACTTTATTTTATATATACAACATTAATTTTTGTTTATGCGAAACCCGAAACACGGGTCTAGTATTTTTATGTAAAGAATCTATGAAAAAAATTTCAAAACTGTATCATTAATAATCACAAAGTTATAAGCTTGATAAGTTACCTGGTTGTCCACGCAAAAACATATGCAGATCACCACAAACAGCTAGTGTACGTACCATCTCCGTGTAATGGACGTTTGAATACGAGAAAGACATGATAATTTTAAAATCGAAACAAAACACTAAGGCCCGCGACTTGGAAGCGTAATTAAATATTATTGGTACAAAATATAACATGGTGTAAAAATTATTGGAATCGATTCAGTTACTGATTCTGAACAAACTATATTCAGGTTTCGCATATACTAAAAATAATCTTGTATATAGATTTAATGTAATGCACACCAATAATAATATTGCCACCAGTCTCTGGGGTATATTACCACTTTACCAGTTGACAACAATGTGGAGAAATTTTCTAAGCAATATTTTAATTTGCTAATACTTTTGGATACGTAAATATGACGTTATATTTAACATTGATTTAAATGTATTTAACGTGGTGTAACTCTTACAAAGTACGTAAAATAACTCTCAGAGAAATAGCAATAAATACATACTAAAACTTTTTTATGAGTGAGGTTATCGAGTAATATGTGTGAATTAAATTACACAAGTACTGTTATCGTAATAACATAATACGTACAATAACAATTACATTTTCATTACTTTTAAAACCATGTTCTTATATTAGTATATTATGGCAAAACGATTGTATATAACCATGACTTGGTGAAAAGATAAGAAAGCAATGTCAAACCAGGGCTGACCGCCATCGCTAAGTGCGAGTTAGACCTCGCTGGGAAAGGTTTCATACAATACATAAGCATATTCAGTTTATTAAACAAATTCAATATATTCAATTCTTTATTTTTAATGTTAATTTATTATTATGACATTTTTAAATAATTTGACTCGTACTTGCATTTTAAATTACTGTTTAAATATTTGCATGCCATTGTTTAAGGCAAACGTGATGATCTGTATTTATATCCGCTATTAACATCTCTTGCATGCTGACAATTTGTGTTGTATGTCTTGTACTCATGTTTGGGCAAATAAATGATTATCTTATCTTTTCTTATGATCCCACCTCTGGGACTCAGGCCTACTACCTGTGAGAGCATGTTAGCCATCACATGTCTTCGAATTTTTAGTTCTAAGATATGCTGGTTACCTCATGATGTTTTCTTCGCTGTTTTGAGAGCTGTGGTGACGAATTAAATTACACAAATTAAAGCGCTTGCTTTATTTTGAACTCATGGCTTATTACTCGTAAGTCGGGGCTGAAATCACTGTGACTACGCTTTGGGCAACCACAGATTTGCTGGGACATGACTGCTCTACGCGTTTCATACATCCCTTTTTTTTTGGATGGGAAATCATCAAATGACTTCTCCTGCTCTGAGCGGAGTGGGAGGGCATGTCAGACTTTTACTGACTAAAACCCACCCGTGTTCCTTCAGTTGCCCATGTGCCAGGGTCACGGTATCTCTTTCGACCAACCTCGCGACCCTGGCAGGCATCGGTCCTATCAGACCCCTTCAGTTTTGCTGACATCTCTTTGAGGCGCGCGTGGAACACTACGCGCCGTCGACTCGAGCTTGGTCCTTACCGGGCGGTGAGCTACCCGTTGCTCGCCGCCCGCAAGCTCGCGCTTACGGTGGCCGGGAGTCCGCTATGGACTCCCGACGCCCGGGGCGTCTCCTCCTGCGGCGGCTAGGGACGTGAGGGCGCAGAGACTGCCACTCCCTCACGCGCCCCGCCTCCTCCTTCGCGAGCATTACTGCTTCGCAGAAGGAGGTGACGGCTTCCCATTCCCTCTCGCTCCGTACCATGGCCCGCACCAGGGACGGACGCGAGAGGTCGCCGCCGCCGATCGCCTCCACGAGGACATGGCGGTGCTCCGCCCAGGCAGGACACACTTCCACCGTATGCTCCACCGTGTCCTCTAGACGATCCTCACAATGGAAACACCCAGGCATATCCTCCCACTTTATCCTGAACAGGAACCCACCGAAGCACCCATGCCCGGTGAGAACCTGCGTCAGGCGGAAGGTGAGGATGCCTTGACGCCTCTCTCCACTCCTCAAAGAGGGGACTTCCCGCCGCAATTGTGGCGTGCCCAGCACTGGGTTGCGACAATCGTACCCGCCATGTCGCCATGATATCACACCGGAGCTCTGTCCGCCGTGCCGCGATTTGTCGCGGCTGCGGAGTTACGCCTCGGCGTTTCGCCTCCTCGCACCTCTCCCACATGTGCGCGAGGACCTTTGCCTCCAGATCCTATGGCGGCACTCCGGCAAGGAGGCTCGGCGCCTCGCACAAGACCGTGCGGTATCCCCGGATTAACCGGGTGGCCATGACCCTCTGGGCTTCATACATCCCTAAAGTAAATAGGATAATGTGTACTTTTATCATTTCTAATGTAAAGTTTACAAACACGTTATCATAGACGGAAATTTATAAGCGCCTTCACATATTTCCATATATTTTCCTTGCTTGTATTATCGTGATAACATGACATGAACGTGTATAATATCTTCACATTTGAAACTATAAGAGCGCATTTTTGAAAGATTATTCAAAGATTATCCGCTGTTTCCAGCCAGTACCTTACATAAAAAATAAAAGCATTATTTTTTTATGTTTTTTATAAAGCTATTCCAACAACAGTGTTCTGTACCCTATAAAGCGGTGAACAGACTACAGCCACAGCCGCTCATCGAATTTATTTGGAAACGTTTCAATTGAACCCATTCCACGGACACCTGTTCAAGTGGCCTTTTAGTTTTATGCAAGCACTCCATATATTTTTCATTTCTCTACGTATTTTTAGTTTATTTCGTCCACTCGTAGGTACCTATATTTTTACTCAACAATCATCAGGAGAGTGGTTTTGGCCGCAAACATTCATTTGGTCCGCTTTCATTCGGAATATTAATTTTAGGTAGTTTTTTCTCTGTTTGTTTTTATTTGTTCTCTGTGTTTTAAACAAACCGTAAAAATAACATAACATCACGGCTTGTTTCCCTAAAGGGTTCGGCAAAAGTGTACGAATTTCGCCCACTTACGTTTAAGTTCCCTGTAGTGGTCCACGGATCTTGACACCAAATATCCGTCTTCTGATCTGTATCCCACGGATATACATTTTTAACGATCCAGCACTTCACTAGTTCCATGTATAAAAGGGCAAGGGCGAGCCTATTACCATCAACCGGGCCTAATTCTAAATAGAAGCCAGTAACACTATGCCCGACCTAGGAATTAAATCCGGGACCTCATGCTCAGCAGTGCGCTTTTGTTACTAAAACAGTGAGTTGGTCAACCATATCAAAATTGTCAGCGTTCCAATCCCTTCTCATACAGAAAAAAAGCAACCATTCTTTGGCATTGACTTTCTATGTTTTAAAAAACTGCAGTAGTCCACATGTCATAGATGAAAACCGCAATACATACTGGCCTCGCATTATATTGAAACTCCGTACTACTCGTACGACAGGCTTTTTATTTTTCTTCATTTATTTATTTACCACACACAGTTCAGAAAGAAAAAGAAAGAAGAAAGAAAAATTGTTTATTCTGCACAAACAAAACGCACAATATAAAATAGGAACAAAAAATAATAATTATAAAAAATACACACGTACAAAGTAGCCTGAAAAAGCCCCGCATTCAAGATTAAACGGTTGTATACAATATTGTCCATTGCTTGTTGATGTCATGGCTACGGATCAAAGACAATACAGATAATATGCGTTACGACATTGATCATGTGCTCTCAAAACGGTAAACAAAAACATCGTGAGGAAACTGGCATGTCCAATAACTAAAACTTCGAAGACATTTGACATCTACCAACCCGTAAAGGACCCATGTGTTTGATTATGCTAAATTACATTATGACACTTGTTCTGTCCCGATTATTATCTGTGCGCCTAACGGAATGCGCGTGTAACGAAGTGACATCTAACTTGTCAGTTTGACGTCGACACTTGACTTTCTCTTGATTTGCCGCTAAAGAAGGCCCGTCGCGTTTTTGGGACGCCCGCGACGCTTTTGTTGAAATTAATCCCTTTTAAATCGATCCGTTTGTGACAATTAGTCGTGATCCAATTGTTTGTGTTAATAACCCCTAATTTGATGTAATAATACGGGTTTAGTTTCTTGACATTGAAATAGTTTGGAGGTTAAGTGTTTGAACCGCATGTTGGAGTGAATCTCTGACCAGTTGCAGCGGCCTGGTGTTCTGGAAAACCCACTTACACGTTACTACACGATACATATACACTCACTTACATACATATCTCCAGGTTGGCACCAGAGCAGTGTCCTTCAACCAACAGGTAAGTGCTTTTGTTGTATTTGTAATTGTTCACTTGTATTGTCTGCTCCGCGTACGGCGGACAGTACGCTAGCCACTCTTGTCTCTAGAGCCCCACGATTATAACTCTTCCACTGCGCACTTGAGATCGTATTGGGAGGCCTAGCCTGGCAACGTACATTTTGGTAGCAAGAGCGCGGTTATAAGACATAACCACCAAATTGGAAATTTACAGTAAGCTAATTACTTGGCAGTCTCTATAAGGGAAATAGTAATACGCTGTAAATATTTGATAACTATAATTAATTGTTATTTGAAATAATTTGTTTGAATTTATTGAGTCGAGTAACTCATATTGTCGGGGTCAACCAGGTTTGCATATACCACAGAGTTGGAATGAATTGAGCTATGTTATAACCTCTTGTTGTTGTTATTTGACCTCTGTGTTGTATTGAATGTCAGGAAGACATTAAAATATTGAGTTTGTACCATTGATATGGTTATTTGTGAAAATTAATATTTGAAATTGGCAATTTTGAGTATTACCATTGTTTTGAATTGGAATAAAGGTTTATTATTGTTGTACCTTTGACACAGTGGTTTGTGAACTTAACATTTGGAATTGGATTAGAATTTGAATATTTGAATTGAATATGATATAGAATTTTGAACGTTGATATTGATTTTGAATTAAAATAAAAGTTTATTGTTGAATTGAATTGAAACAATTTAATGTTATTTCTTGAGTTGCTGATTAGTCAGTTTGGTAGTTTGATTGTAGTTATTTTGTAATATATTGTTTGAACTTTGTTACTTAATTACCTTTTGCTTGGTTTATTTATTTGATTGTTTGCGTTGGATTTCCTTGTTATTTATTGATTGAAGTTTGTTATTTGATAATTTAATTGTTTTGTTTATTTGAATGGTTTTGTTTGTGCAATGGCATACAGATGGAAATATTGCAGTGCCGGACACCTGTCCAGGTCAAGCCGGAGACCTCGGTTGTTTCAGGTCCCGGACTATTGAGTAGATTGCCTGTTTTGGAACTGCCACACTTGACGGTCGCTGGGACCACTGGTACAGTTTCCAAAACCTGTTTGAAAGTTTGGTTGATGCACGCTCGGACCTCAGACCCGCCCAACAGTTGGCCTATTTGTTGTCTGTCCTGGAAGGTGAGGCCCGAGCCTTGGTACAGCATCTGTCGTTGACTGACTCAGCCTACCCTACCGCTGGTGGAGCTACTCACCCGGCGGTACCAAAATAAACGTTGTTTGGCTGACGTTCATATTGCATTGATTTTGGGGTTACCGGTCATTACTAGTTTGTCAGCATTGCGTACTGACCTGTTGAACCCGTTGGTGGCAGCGACCAACGCTTTAAAGCAATTGGACTTGCCGGTGGACCAATGGTCTTACCTTTTGGTGCACGTTGTGCTGCAACGGCTTCCTGCCGATTTGAGGGCTCGTTTCGAGCAAAAGTATGGTGGGGATAGTGTCACACATCTCCCCCCATTTGATGACCTCGTCCAATTTTTGGAGGATGAGTGTCGGTTTGTGGACAACTCTGGCGTTGCCACTGAGTCATGCCAGCCGTCTTCCCGGCCACGAGACCAGGGACGGATTAGGGCTCGCGGGCCTGTTGATGGTCGCCCCGCCGCTCGTTTTGCTGGCACCCAGAGTCGTCCTGGTTGTGAGTTTTGTAGGGACACGGGGCATGGCATGGCAACTTGCGCGGCCTTTTTGAAATTGCACGTGAGTGCCCGCCGCCGAATTGCCAATGCACGCCGCATGTGCTTCTCTTGTTTGGGGGCTCACTTCCATCGGGACTGCCCCAACCCCCGCCCTTGTAGAATTTGTGGGGGGTCCCATTTGGACATATTGTGCGCTAACGCGAACCACGCTGGCAGACCAGCCTCTGATGAAGGTTCGCGTACGGGGGGGTACCATGGAGTTGGTCACCGGGCTTCTGCCTCGCAGGTTCAGAACCGGGGAGAGGCCCGCAATTTTGAGCGCCGCACTCCACCCCCCGCGCAAGTTGATCGGGAGCCGCGCGACCGCCATTTGGTCTCCCCGCGTAAAGGCGATTACGCAATTGTTGCTAGGCAGCGCTGGCCAGACCAGCACCGCCTGCCCTCCCCTCCTTTGGCGGAACGTCCCCGGTTGGAGTCACGCCCCCCGCCATTCAGGCCTCCGGTGGGATATGCCCATCCAGCGATGGCGCGTGGCTCGGGACACCGCGCGTACGAGGAATTTGAACTCCATCCTCGTCGGGAAAGACTTGGGTCTGGGTGTGGCGATCGGTCGCCGCCCAGGCATTGTTAGGACATTGGCGCCTGCCCCGCTAAGGTACCCCTCAGATCGACACGGTTTTGTTGCCAACGGCATCGGTCAGGTCTGGGGGCCCACGGGGGACTCTGTTGTGGTCCGTGTCATTTTGGACATGGGAGCCCAGGGTTGCCTTTTGTCTATTGTTTTGTTGTTTGTTTGTATTTTTTTGGGCAAAATTGTTTTCTTGAGCGCCTTTGGACTGCGGGACTTGGCTGGGACGAGCCAATTCGGGAAAACCTGTTGGAAGATTGGCTCCAATTTGTATCCGCACTCCTTGCAGTCAACGAGGTCGTGTTACCCCGCGCTATCCTCCCCCCTGGGAGCTACACTGCTACCCTTGTTTGTGATGCGTCTTCGCACGGTTATGCAGCTGTTGTTTGTCTGCGCACCGTCTGCGCAACAGGCCAGGTGAATTTGTCACTGGTCTTGGTCAAGAGCAAGGTGGCCCCCCTCCGGACGGCACTGACCATCCCTAAGTTGAATTGTCAGGGGCGGCGCGTCTCGTGCGTCTATTGAACCACGTTGCTCACACTTTGGGTGGAACTGTGGACATTCGGGCTTCTTACGCCTGGACGGACAGTCAAATTGTTTTGTGTTGGTTTAAGACGTCCGTCCACTCTTTGGAGGTCTTTGTTGCGTACCGAGTGTCCCAGATTCAAAATTTGAAACGCCTTTGATTTGGAGGCACGTGCCTGGAGATTTGAACCCAGGCGCCGTGGCCTCACGTAGGTGCATGGCACCCCGCCTGTTTGCTTACCCCCTATGGTGGGGACCAGATTGGCTGACTCATCCCGAGGATGATTGGCCTCGATCGCCAGTCTTGATGTCGGGTCCTTTGCCCGGGCTCAAGGTGCTCGTTGTTGGAACAAAGGACCCTGAGTTTGTTGAGTCGATTTGGCTCCCTCGACAAATTGTTGAATTGTTGTTTTTTGTTGTTGAATTGTTGGTGACTGATCGTCACATTAAGAACTCGCATGCCGGTTGCAATGCGAAGTTGGCCATTCTGCAGCGAGAGTTTTGGATATTGTCGGGAGCCGTTATTAAGTTGAACCCCTTTTTGGACGATACGGGTCTTTGTTGTTTGGTTGTTGACGGTTGAGGCACTTAGCCTTCCTTATGGGGCCCGTCACCCCCTTTTGTTGCCTAAGGAGGGCCATTTGGTTGTTGTTGTTGTTTGGTTGTTATTGTTGTTTGGTTGTTTTTGTTGTTTGTTGTTGTTTGACCCGCCAGCCTGCCCCCATTGGGGGGGTATTTTGAGGCCGCGGTGAAAGCGGCACAGGGACTCTGGCGCAGATTGTTGGGGGACACCGTTCTCACCTTTAAGGAGTTAGCTACGGTATATTTCCGTTTTGAAGCTGTATTGAACTCGCGTCCATTGTGCCCGCTGTCTACGGACCTGAACGTCTTGGAGGCCCTGACCCCGGGCCATTTTTTGATTTGACAGCCACTTGTCGCCCTGCCGGAGCACCCTTTTGTCGATGTGAGCCAAAATTGGCTATCGCGGTTTCAGTCGGTGCAGCAGCTCGCTCAGAGTTTTGCAAGCGTTGGAGCTTGGAGTATTTGCACATCCTCCAGCAGCGCGTCAGGTGGACTGATAAAACGCAACCTTGTCGGGATTGCCAAGTGATTAGCGGACGGGAAGGCCCGTCCGGGGGGGGGTAGATGTTCTGTCCCGATTATTATCTGTGCGCCTAACGGAATGCGCGTGTAACGAAGTGACATCTAACTTGTCAGTTTGACGTTGACACTTGACTTTCTCTTGATTTGCCGCTAAAGAAGGCCCGTCGCGTTTTTGGGACGCCCGCGACGCTTTTGTTGAAATTAATCCCTTTTAAATCGATCCGTTTGTGACAATTAGTCGTGATCCAATTGTTTGTGTTAATAACCCCTAATTTGATGTAATAATACGGGTTTAGTTTCTTGACATTGAAATAGTTTGGAGGTTAAGTGTTTGAACCGCATGTTGGAGTGAATCTCTGACCAGTTGCAGCGGCCTGGTGTTCTGGAAAACCCACTTACACGTTACTACACGATACATATACACTCACTTACATACATATCTCCAGGTTGGCACCAGAGCAGTGTCCTTCAACCAACAGGTAAGTGCTTTTGTTGTATTTGTAATTGTTCACTTGTATTGTCTGCTCCGCGTACGGCGGACAGTACGCTAGCCACTCTTGTCTCTAGAGCCCCACGATTATAACTCTTCCACTGCGCACTTGAGATCGTATTGGGAGGCCTAGCCTGGCAACGTACAACACTACTACTACAACAAATTAAACCAAAGAAATACCTTGTTAGTTAGCTACCTAACTACTAAAAAGGGGCACCATCAGACTAACAAATATAACAACTAAACATAATATACGAAATCAATAGAACATACGTTCAAACATATATACGTATAGTCTACTGTACGATTCTGTCTGGCGTATTACATGTCTGCACTAGTCAACCTCCCATTCAAACAAATAGTTTTGTCTTTTTTCCGTCATTCAAACCACAAATGTCCAGTTTCTACGTCTCAACCAGTCTCAAAGAACCGCCTGGCACCTTCCCCTCACCTATAATAACAGAACAGAACATCTATACTATTCCGATGGAGCGGGCCCTGTATACACACGCGTTTTTCTTGCCGCGAAAAACGATGGTTTATTCGCCGTGTGTCGGCGCGGTCATCAATTGGAAGTTTGTTGACGAGCCAGCTGCACTACGGCACGGCACCATCGCCTGATAAGCGCATCATGTACAAGGATGTCCGATTTTTCTATGGTTTAGGCCCTATCTTGAAAAAACAAATGAAAAAAAAAGGAAAAAAAAAATTTCGTTCACCACAGCGGCAACGCCACCAAAAACTAATCTGAACCAGTAGCAAAAAGTGAAACCATCGAAATCACTGACTGTAATTAGGCAAAAAACGTTACTAGCATGGGCTTTGGCTAAGGTATGCTTGCCAATCTCGCACAACTGTCAAATTGATTGTACAAAATTGTAAAAAGATAAATAATAAACGTTGTGCCATGATACTCAAAAAAACAAAAATAAATTTTAAAAATTTGCATTTTTTCTATAAGTAGATAAAATATCATTGTACTATGCATTCCTTCTATATGATGCTAGGCCATATAGCACAAAACAGAATACTTAAATCCTTATTACACATGTTTTAAAATGCACACTATAGGAACGAATACATTCTTTTTTCAAACTCGCCCGTGTAAAAAAGGCCTTAGTGAGCCCGCCCACGGTTCGCCTTGGCATTTCAGCCATTTAGGTGCCCTTTCCACGACCGGCGCGTTTTAGGGGCCCGCTAAAAAGGCGTTGTTTGTCAAGCTACGGTTACTGTTTGTTTAGTAAAAGGTTCTTGTGTTGGTTTTTGGATAGTGTTGTTGTGAAGGTCATAATATTTCTGGTTGCGAACGACTTTTTTGACGACAGTGTTTTTGTAAACTTAATGGTTTCATCATTTCAGCCGTAATACGTCCACTGCTGACCATGACCTCCCCTAATTTGGGGGGCTTTGCCATAATCGCCACGATTGGCAGGCGGATTGGCGATCGCAGTATGGTGATAAAATGCATAGAGAACGCTGCTGCCCATTCTCTAGTAAGTCCAAGTCCAGTCAACTTCATGGTGTATGAGGATATATTTTGCTTCAGAATTGCGACAGATTGGGTTCGAACCCACGACTTCTGGGTCACCAGTCTAATTTAGCCGTTGAATTACCTTTTGTTCTTCTTCAAACCATTATTAACGACCATAGGGATAGCAAATATCATCCTAATAATGTAAAAATGTTGTAAAATAACTGACTAGACTAACCAAGGTGCGATTCAAGCATCGCTACTATGGATGCAACTTTTTGTGCAAATATTTATATATGACTAGATTTGCCTAAATAAAAATATTTACCTATTTTTAAAGTAACTGACTACACTATCCAAGGTACGCTATATTTAAGTATCGTTACTATGGAAGCAATTTTTAACCGATGAAATCGTCTCTCTGTACTTAATATTATAAAGCTGAAGAGTTTGTTTGGTTGAACGCGCTAATCTCAGGAACTACTGGTCCGAATTGAAAAAATATTTTTGCGTTGGGTAGCCTATTTAATGTAAAAGGCTATATAAAATCACGCTAAGTTTAAAAGGAGCGGAGCAGCAATGAAAAATGGACAAAAACTGGCCGGCAATTCGATGCGACGGGAAGGGTCACGTAAGCAAAAATTTGACGCGGACGAAGTCGCGGGCAGAAGCTAGTATAGAAATAATAGCTATCATCATCAGCTTAAAATGTTCCCACTGCTGGGACACAGGCCACTTCTCGGTGAGAGGGAGTGGGCCATAATCCACCACGCGGGCACAGTGCGGGTTGGTAGATGTCACATGTCTTCGAATTTTCGGTACTAAGATACGCCGGTGTCATCACGATGTTTTCTTTCACCGTTTTGAGAGCAGTGGTGATAAATAATTTACACAGTAAAGTGTACACTTCAGTTCGAACCCACGATCAACTTCTCATAAGTCGCGGCCGTTACAACTCGGTCACCACTTCTCTCAAATAGTAGCTATGCCATGACAATATTCTTTGCCTAATTTTAAAGAAATTGAGTGGTACACAAACTGCGCTATATTGAAGTATCTCTCCTATGGAAGCTATTTTTAAACCGACTGTAAAATGCACTTCTGATGAGCCAATGTCGCGTATTACAAACGGTACTGGCAGGTTAGTTAAGCGATTTTCAAAAGGTTTTCATTTAATCTGATCATATTCGATATCGAATTATAGTTATGTAGTTTATATTTCATCATGCGAATTGTCAATCCCGATCTCTCTTGATAACAGTTGTAATCCGCTCATGTTATGTGGTTATTTTCAATTAAATAATGTATAAAAGTTTTCGATTCTGTTTTAAAATGACATCGATAGTTAAAATACGACCTTGTCGTCTGACCTAGCAGCCTTGTCCAGTTCTGATATGAAGGTACATGTTACCACCCGTATTGCGTAACATACTATCAATCACAATCTGAATCATTTTGTAGGATATTCAATTCCATCGATTCATACGTTCGAAAAAATGTCTGCTCAACAACGTAAATAAGGCAATGCATCTGTTGATATGAGGAGCTGATAGAGTGAAAGTTTCCAACTTTTTTGTCATCAGTCTTTGTCAGATTTCATGGGATGATGATCCCATGAAATCCCGTGTCGACGGCGCGTAGTGATCCACGCGTGCATCAAAGAGATGTCAGCAGCACTGGAGGGGTCTGCTAGGACCGATGCCTGCCAGGGTCGCAAAAAAATACCGTGGGCCTGGCATATGGGCAACTGAAGGAACACCGGTGGGTTTAGTCAGTAAAAATCTGACACGCCCTTCCGCTCCACCCAGAGCGGGAGACGTCATTTGATGATATCCCACATAAAAAAAGCCCATGAAATGAGTGTAAGCATTATCAACAGCTAACAATCTCTCTCATTCTTAAAAGTATTAAGAGATTAAAAAGCCTAAAAACTGAAGCTTACTAAACCCTTGATTAATATTGCTCAAAGATAAATGACCTAGTGCAAATGAATGGCCTCCACAGGACATCAAGACCCGCAAAAAACACGCAACCAAACCGGCGCAGTCGGATAGCCAACGAATCATTGTTTTGTTTCCTGAAGAGTTTGTTTGTTTGATATCATTTGATGTTTGTTTGTTTGTCTGGTATCTCTGTAATTACCAGTCGCATTTGAAAAATTATACCTACATTAACTTTTATCAGTGGTATTACCCGCGTGGAGGTTGGCAATTACACCGCGGGAATGTAATACCGGAATAAAAAGTATCTTATGTGTTAATCCAGGATATCTGAGTGCCAAATGTCATCTAAATCCGTTTAGTAGTTTCTGCGTGAAAGAGTAACAAACATCGAGACGTCCTCCCAAACTTTCACATTTATAATATTAATATAGTAGGATAATACAGCTGAAGAGTTTGTTTGTTCGAATGCGTTATTGTCTGGAACTACCAGTCGGCTGTGAAAAACTATATTTATATCCCATATATATATTTATATATATATATATTGATAGCCTAATTCTTGAGTAGGGTTATATACTATTTAACACCACGGCTACGATCGACAAAGTAACGCCGCGGGCGGGCGATACGAAACGACGCGGTAGACCAAGCTGACACTTAAACGGAGTCGCGGGCAGAAGCTAGTTTATAAACATAAAGGGAATCGCTAGATAACTTCCACAATGCCTTTATTAATGAGTGTAGGTCGGAGCCCCTTTTAATTTAATTTGTCCATTACTGGGGTAAATTATTTGGGTCTACTCCCGCGGGATCACTTGACGTGGCTTAACGTGTTTTCCATAATATGTTAGTATTTGTGTGTGTGTGTGTGTGTGACACAGTTTGCGTCTGTTTTCCATCTACCTAAATATATTTATTTATTTATTTAGGTTAGCCAACAATTGTTTACACAATAAATTTAAATATAATTTTGATAACAGAACATTCTTAAGTGCAACAATTAATTATAGGCTAACACAGCATGCACCATTTATGGTTTTACTTATTATTACAAAGATAGTAAGGATATTAACAATTAAAATAATGCAAATTTTTTTGGTAATTCATGCTTAACAATAATACAATAACAAAAAATTTAATAATACATATTTGAACAAATAACAGAATGATATAATTAACAAAAAGAAATAATTTAAGTCTCATTATTAGATTCAATGCATAAGATTAATGTAAATAGAGATAAATTAGAATATTAAAATTAAAATAAACATTCAGTAGCGAGGTTATTGGTTGAGAGTAAAGTGTTCAACCACAATTTTATAATATTTTCCGATGCTGTCATGGTGTATGTCAGTGCGATCACTGCGCTCTGGGTGGAGCTGAAGGGCGTGTCAGATTTTAACTGACTAAAACCCACCCGTGTTTCTTCAGTTGCCCATATGTCAGGGCCACGTAATCTCTTTCGAACAAATCTCGCGACCCTTGCAGGATGCCAACAGGCTTGCCTCCTATTACATGGGGCTTCAATATAACTGACGGTGAATTGTTCCTCTCAACCTGTTCCTCAGCATCTAATATCTTCACCACCCTTGGTTGACTGGTAGAGAATGCTTAAGGCATTAAGTCCGCCTTTGTACCCTTTTGTGTGCGAGAAGTTTAAATAAATGTGGTGTTCGACACTAGGCCAGAGCTCCGACCATAGGATTCAAATAGCGCAGTGGAAGTTATGATGGTGGGGTCCTGGAGACAAGAGTGGCGTAGCGAACTGTCCGCCGTGCGCGGAGCTGATTAGTACAATATAATATTCAAATAACTCACCTGATGGTAGAAGGAAACTGCTTCTGGAGCCTACCTGGATTTATGTATGTGACTGAGTGTATATTGTGTAGTGACGTTGTAAGTAGGTATTCTCAGGATACAAAGCCGCTCCAAGATGATCTGTTACCGAGACATGCGGTCCCAATCACTATCACATTAACCTCAAACTGTTTCAACCAAAGTTCAAACTAAAACCCGTTCTATTCCGTCAAAGGTACAAACAATCTGTCGTGACCCAATTGTGTGATTGTAAATAACCCATTTACAATCACACAATTGGGTCACGACAGATTGTCCACAAAAACGACCGATTCTAAGGGATTACTTTCAAAAGATCGCGAGGTCCAAGCGGCGACGATTCTCCCTTTTTCCAAGACCAAAATCATAGTGTCAAACTGACAAATGACAGATGTCACTCCGTTTCACGTCATGGTGCGTTCACAGAGTAACCAATTTAAACGGGACGGAACATGTGGGTACTATTATCCACCTAACCCTTCAAAGAACAAGGCGTAATGTGACTGATGACGGTGAAGGCCGCAGGTGTCCACTGGATGCAAGAAGCACAGGACCGGTCGCAATGGCGGAGCTAGAGGGAGGCCTATGTCTAGAAGTGGACGTCTTTTGACTGAAATGATGATGTTGAAATAAAGTGTATTTCCAAAAAAACGCAGCGTTGAAGTATGAGTGTGTGTGTTTAAGTGTGAGTGTATGTATTTATATATATAGTTAGGTATATATTTTATATTGACATTAGTATTGTATTTGGACTTATTCTGTGTGTTGACATGCAATGTATTAACTATAATTTCAATTGCTATTTATTATTAATTATTTTGTATTGTGTTTAATGTAATTCTTTATTATTGTTTTATTGTTCTAGCTTATTGTATTTATTTTATCATTGAGATTTGGATGGCTTGATACATCATCAAAAACATTTGCACGCCCAATGGCATGACATAGCGCACTTTTCATTTTTTATTTAAATATCATCATTATTGTACCTATGTTAAACAAATGAATAAATGACTTACGACTTATATTTAATGGTTTAAATTACTTCATGCGTTTATATTTTAAAAATATTTTTTCATCAAATTTATTGCACCAATCACTGTATGTCGCTGCATCACCTAAAGGTGGACTGGTAGAAAATGCCTATGGCATTAAGTCCGCCTCTGTACATTTTTTTTTTGTGCGTATAAAGTATTAAATACATAAATAAAGTTACATGAAAACAAATCACATTCTAAACATTATATTGTCTGTATTTCACGTCAAGTCTTAGTAAACTAAGACTTCGAAATTCTTCGTAGCGTAAACGCTACGAAGAATATTTATATTACTTAGTGTGATATCACTAGATGGTTATTTGCCTTAAACCAATTAGGTTCAAAGTTTTTGAATTACGATTAACCCTTAAATCATGATTTATCCATTAGATTTTTTGGAAGCAGGTATTGGTCTAGGTATTTACTCCAGATTTCTTTGTTTAAGATCCTATGTTTTCCCAACATAATCAGATTGATTGTTGGGAAAACATAGGATGTGGGACAAACAAACATAGGACTGGGATCAGCTTCTAGTATAACCAAGTGCAGCTGAAAACCAGTATTTTACACTAAGTGACTGCCTATCTGAGTCGAGTAGCTGGGTAAAACGATAACCCTTTTAGTGGTTGGTTTATCGTATAATATTACGATTAAGCAGCTTCGGTTTAATAAAAGTTACCCGTCATGCCTAACTCGAAACTCATGAAGGGTTATGACAAGCTTATTTCAAAACGTATGTTGAAACTGACGTTTCCTGTCATAACTTTATTTGAAGTTTACCAATACATAAGTAGGCTACGGATCTATACTAATATTATAAAGCTGAAGAGTTTGTTTGTTTAGTTTAGTTGAACGCGGTAATCTCAGGATCTGCTGGTCCGAACAGAAAAAATGTTTTTGCGTTGTATAGCCTAATTACTGAGGAAGGCTATAAGCTATATAACATCACGTTAAGATTAAAAGGAGCAGAGTAGCAACGAAAAAAGGATGAAAAATCGCAGGCAATTCGATGCGACGGGAAGGGTCAGGGAAGCAAAAAGTTGACGCGGATGAAGTCGCGGGCAGAAGCTAGTCAATAATATAAGAACCGATGAGAAACATCCTTAACATAGGTAAATAGTACATACATAAACTCACGTCTTTTTCTCATGGAGGTAGGCAGAAGGCTACGATCCCTATATACTCTTTTTGCTTCGTTAATGTTCATCCACAGAAGGCTACGATCCCTACATTCTCTGTTTGCTTCGTTTATGTTCATACATCTGATCATACACGCACGCCGGTTACCAGTACTACGCATCTAGCCTTTCTTTAGAACATCACCAATAAGGTCATTATATGTTCCCCTAGGGCATCCCCATCCGGCGTGCCCAGTCACATCTGCCTTGTAAATAACTTTCGTTAGCCGCCCTTCATTCATCCTCTCAAGATGACATAGGTAAATATTATACGTAGAATAAAGTTATATCGTGGAAATCAGACCCGATCGGACACAGAATTCTGAAAGCTACATGGGTCTTACAGTGAAAACTTTGAATCCTAAACAAAGAAGTCTGAAGCAGGTATTTATCCAAATAATTAACATGGTTGGGATAATGCTAGGCAGAAAATGATGATGAATAAGTCTCATAAAAATATTAGAAGAAAACCCGAGGAAAATACATGAACACAAGCATTTTTCTTTTACCTATGAAGTAAGCAGAAAATATGATGCTACTGTCTAGGTCGCTCGTTTGTGGAATGCATTTCCAGTTGAAATTAAATGCGCGGAGTCGTTACATATGTCTAAAAGACTCGTAAAGCAAAATTACTTGTCGTTGTGATCTTGTTTTCGTACATTACTGCAATTTTCTATGTCTTCATTTGTTTTAGTTACTTATGTAGGTATTTAGTATGTATGTATTTAGTAAGTAATTTATCTGTTCATCTATTTTAGTAGATATATTGTGCATTTAACATTTGCACCAACGGCATCTCTATTTTATGTCCAGGCTTATCACACATTCCAAGGTTGTCTCGAAGAGATCGTAGATAGCGATAAGGCCGCCCATTGTTAATTTTGTATTGTTCATTGATTTTTGAAATGTATTTTTATATAAATAATTGTGAGTTCTACATATTTCAGCTGGTTTACTCTGCAGTTGCACATAGAACCATGGAGTATTCTATGCTTGGCATCAGGCTATAGGCAGTAGACCTAGTGTTGCAAAGGACTCGAGTCCTCGAGTCGTAAATTTAAAGACTCGACTCAATTATGCAAGAATCAGTGTGCTCAAAAGGCTCGGAGTCTAGAGTCCAGCCGATCCCGAGTCCTTCTCGATTCTAAAAAAAAAGAACTCGAGTTTTAAAAAGGAATCGAGTCTTAATAACGACTCGAGTCTTAAAATGAACTCGAGTCTTGTAGCTCATCATTTAAAAAAACTCGAATAACTCGTCAGATTTTTTGTATGCAAAGTTACATTATAACCACTAAATTGAATTTATAGCCTTTTGTTCGAGTCTTTTCGAATGATGAGGTACAAGTTTCATCTTCATTCTCCGAGTTTTTCTTTAAGACTCGGGTTCATTTTAAGACTCGAGTCCTTTTTAAGACGCGAGCCCTTTTTTAGACTCGAGTCCTTTTTAAGACTTGAGTCCTTTTTAAGACTCGAGTGCTTATCTGTGGACTCTGAGCGAGCCTTTTGAACACACTGAATCTTGCATAATTGAGTCGAGTCTTTAAAATTAGGACTCGGAGACACGAGTCCTTTGCAGCTCTAAGTAGACCGAGTGCCAAACGTCGATATACGAAGATGAACAAAGGTATCCGATATCGGAAAGCGTATTCTGGAACCCGAATGGAGTTGGGCAGGACACCTGGTAAGGAGCAGTGGTGACAGGTGAAGTACGGCTGTGACAGAGTGGTGTCCAAAGACTGCGAGACAAAGTGATATGCGGGTGAAGTTGTTTGTAGTAATCGCACCGTGAAAACTGTAGTTCTAACCGATAATAGGAATTAGCACGTTAACTGCCATGTCGGACTATGTGTCCGACACTTTTTGTTCCATTCAGGCCTTGTCGGACTATATGACCGACAACACATACAAAATCTGAACATGTCGTTGCTGCCTGGCGGCCATATTTATAAATAATGTATTTATGGAATAAATAATCTATTTCAAGTGAAATACTGTTATTTCAAAGTAAAAGTACATTTTTTGACTTTTTCTGATTTTAGTCATGGCATGGCACGTGTTAACAACACTATTGTCAGCTTATTTGATCTAAGTTTGATTTTTACAGAATAGACCGACTGTCAACATTCGTAGGAACATTTATTTTCATCATCATGCCAGCTGTAAGACGTCCAATTTGGGGGGCATTGCCATAATCGCCACGCTTAGCAGGCGGATTGGCGATTGCAGTTTGTTGGTAGATTGCATAGAGAACGCTGCTGTTCATTCTCTATTATGTCCTAGTCGCCTTTTACGAGACACATAGGAATAAGTGGGATGGTGATATTCTTTACGTCCAGCACCACACAGAACTATTATATTTGGGACTACTCGGTAATCATACCCTTTTCAAACCAAAGAAGATCTTTTCAAATTGGTTTATAAATCAGAGGTAACAAACATAAAAGAGTAAAACAAAAACAACTGAATTGAAAACCTCCTCCTTTTTTGACGTCGCCGTCGTTTAAAAAACACTTCAAATAATATTTAAACTAAGCTCTATTCTCGCTCTATTTCTTAATAAAACTTGTTTAAGTTAACCTTTCACAATTTATCTACAAAAACAACGTTAAACATTCAATAGATCGGGATCACTATAAACGACTAATCCTTTATTCGGCGCCATTATGAATATTTCATGACAAAAAGAGAATATTCTCAAGTGAATACACATCTTATATTTATCTTTTGAAACTTTAGCTTTATGCTAAGAATTCTATGAAGGTACTAAGAAGAGCAGTGGTCCGGGGTGAAACTCCGCTGCCGCGACAAATCGCGGCACGGCGGACAGAGCTCCGGTGTGATCTTATTACGATTGTATTGTCGCAACCCAGTGCTGGGCACGCCACAATTGCGGCGGTAAGTCCCCTCTTTGAGGAGTGGATAGAGAGGCGTCACGCCATCCTCACCTTCCACCTGACGCAGGTTCTCACCGGGCATGGGCGCTTCGGTGGGTTCCTGTCCAGGATAAAGCGGGAGAATACGCCCGGGTGTTTCCATTGTGAGGATCGTCTAGAGGACACGGTGGAGCATACGGTGGAAGTTTGCCCTGCCTGGGCGGAGCACCGCCGTGTCCTCGTGGAGGTGATCAGCGGCGGCGACCTCTCGCGTCCGGCCCTGGTGCGAGCCATGGTACGGAGCGAGAGGGAATGGGAAGCCGTCACCTCCTTCTGCGAAGCAGTAATGCTCGCAAAGGAGGAGGCGGGGTGCGTGAGGGAGTGGCAGTCTCTACGCCCTCACGTCCCTACCCGCCGCAGGAGGAGACGCCCCGGGTGTCGGGAGTCCATAGCGGACTCCCGGCTACCGTAGGCCCGAGCTTGCGGGCGGCGAGCAAAGGGTGGCTCGCCGCCCGGTAAGGACCAAGCTCGGATCAACGGCGCGTAGTGTTCCACGCGCGCCTCAAAGAGATTTCAGCAAAACGGAAGGGGTCTGATAGGACCGATGCCTACCAGGGTCGTGAGATTGTTCGAAAGAGATACCGTGACTCTGGCACATGGGCAACTGAAGGAACACGGGTGGGTTTTAGTCAGTAAAAGTCTTACATGCCCACTCCGCTCAGAGCGGGAGAAGTCATTTGATGATTTCCCATCTAAAGAAAAAATAAGGGCCGTGGCCGTGGCCGCTACATATCGTCAAAGTCATTATTCCAAACTTGCTTTGGTCAGTGGCCTCGCCCGTTTGTATGTCGAAATTATCCCACGGAAACGTAGTACCGGATAATAAGTCGGAATCCTATGTGTTAATCCAGGTTATAAACTATCCGTGTGCCAAATGTCATCAAAATCCGTTCAGTCGTTCTTGCGTGATTGAGTTACAAACATCAAATCAGAAGCTTTTACATTTATAATATTAGTAGCAAAGTAGGAATAGTAAGATAGGCATAAACACAAGTTATACACAAGTTTTATGTATGTTAGTTTATAAGGTATATGTTTATGGGTCTTTGTAACCTGAAAATAAATGTTTTTTTTTTATTATTATGACCCTTTATTCATTTTTACAAACTTATAAATTATATTTTTAAATATTAGAATATAAAATAAAAACATTTAAAAATATAAAAAATAGTAGCCCACCGGTATCACGAACAGGGTCCAAGCTACCGGCGGTCAGGGCTCCAGAGAGAGGAACCTCCTATTATTATTATAAATGTACTTATGAATTTGAAAATGTACTAAATAATACCTACACCCCTAGCGAAGTCGATAATCTGCAATCGTTAACGCTAGTCGAAAACTAATCAAATGTATGGGAATGAAATCATCTCAACGTTAAGTCACGTGGTTAGAACAAACGAATAGAAAATTCGTCGCCAAGTTCACATCGTTCAAAATGATAGAATGAATTGTTATCGTTTCTACAATGTTCAACGCTACATCCTTTGTTAAAATGTCGTTTTTCTAAAGACATTGTAGAACGAGCGGCCGACTCAGGCGCGTCAACATGGCTACCAACTTATCGTTTTCTAGAATTGCTGACACCGAGGCGTTACCGATTGGAGAACGGAATTCGACACGAAGCGGTTGTAACTTGGCTAGGGGGGGCTAGTATTGATTATAGTCGCCCCTTCGAAAAGATCATTTCGAATGGAGAAGAATGAGAAAGAAACTCCACCGTAACTCTTTTAAAATGCCCAGTGCTGAACATAGGCCACACATAACAGGCTAGTTGTCGATCGTAATATGGTGGTAAGGTGCATAGAGAACGCTGCTGCCGATTCTCTAGTAAGTCCCTTAGTCGCTTTTACGACACCCATGGGCAGAAATGTGATGACCTTTACGTCCGGCTCCACACGAATGAGTCATGAAGTCAAATGCTACTGCAGTCATTTCCATGATCTTATTTTGATGACGGTTCAGAATCATAAACTATTCGTGGTTACAGGTTGCGCATCGATGTCTTTATTATAATCTATAGTATATAACATTATAAAGCTGAAGAGTTTGTTTGTTTGTATGTTTGTTTGTTTGGTTGACCGCGATAATTTCAGGAACGACTGGTCCGAATTGAAAAATTATTATTGTGTTGAGTAGCTCATTTATTGAGAAAGGCTATAGGCTATATAACATCACGCTACAATCAAAAGGAGCGGAGCAGCGGCGAAAAATGGACAAAAACTGTCAGGCAATTCGATGCGACGGGAAGGGTCAGGGGAGTACATACAAATTTGACGCGGACGAAGTCGCGGGCAGAAGTTTAAGAATATCTTTATTGTTTCGCGAGATTCTAGTTGATATTGGTTTTCAAACTTTGCTTGAAGTTGCCGAAAATTAGATATTTAATTAACTGGTAAATTAATTGATTATTAAACTTTACTCATTACTTTAAGATTACTTTTAAAAACTTAGGGTCGTTCATACTTTTTTTTTCTATGAACCCAATGTGATTCGTATTGAGGGTATTTTCAGTGCATAGGTCACCTTGTCTTCGCAACCCAATGACCTATAATAAAATAATATTTCCCTTAATAACATATTCAAAAAGAAAATATTCACTTTTCCAACTCGTAATCGTACAAAAAAAGAATTTATTACAACACAATCTAATTTCCTTTCAATCCGGAATCGACATGAAATCGGAAACGAATCGAATCGATAAGTCGAACATAAACAATTTTTCTTTTTCTGACGTAACAGATCATAGTGGGTTAATAAATTATGTTTTGGCTCCCAATGGTCTTCAGTAAAATATAGTTCCTTTCAGAACAGACCATGAATATGTAATGACGTGAAAAATTGAAGATGTTGGAGCATAAACGTGTAATGTTCCTTTGTGATCGTCCGTTGTTAGACACGAGCCTTCCCATGGATCTCTACAATGTATTGCTCGACCCATGTTGAGCACAAAGGTATACCGGGGGCTAGATTTTATGGGCGTAAGAAAGGTAGAAACTCATGCAATCACCACATATTATGAAATTCTCCCCGCCGCGTCTGTCAGTTAAACTCAAGAAGTTCCTAATGGATTTTCACACGGTTTTCACCAACGGATGAAATGATTCAAGTGCAAGGTAAAGTGTATTATTTATGAAAGATTTATGACATGGTGGTGATTGTTGATAATATCGGAAATATCCTACTGGGAGCTTTACTGGCGTGTAACAAGATAACCATGGATGAAATTTGGCACACAGATAGATTCTAACTTGGATTAATACATAGGGTCCTTTAAATCCCGGTAGTAAGTCTTCGTAGGATGTTTTCCAATATCCACGCGGGTGAAGGCTCGAAACAAAGGCTAGTGCGATATAGCTTCGTATATTTTCGGAAAACAGTGGGATAATCTGTCCCTCTAATACGTGTGCATATTATTTTTAAGACTTAGCTTTGAAACTATTTAAATATGTTAACTTTAAGTTCGTTTTTGGATAGGTGGCACAGAAATAGTTTATGCTAACTATTTTAGATCTACTGTTAGATCTAAAATAGTTAGCATAAACTGACATAGTTTCAAAAACGCATAATTCAAAATGGCTTCCAGAAACAGCACAACACTAAAACAAGAAACAAAGCAACGCCCCAAAAATGAAAAGGCTGAAACCAACCACATCAATTACAGAGATAAAGGCCCAAAGCAAAACAACATCCCATAGCCGTACGTAGTCTCTCATTTGGCAACAGCCGCCACAACGTCTGGCAGACTCCCAAATGCCTGGCTTAATGATGCCAGAGCTACGTCCCGCAGACGTTAAGTACGTTATCAGTCTCCTAGTTCCGGTAATTAGATGTTTTGAACCACTTTTCGTGATTTAATGACCCGTATTATCAGTACTTTTAATATGCAAAACGATCGATCTTATGAAGACACGAAAGGATAAGATCAGCCTCTAAATTACTTCAGTGCAGGACAAAGTTTTTCTTTTGTATTTTCTGCAACAAAACTCCATTCACATTATGTACATATGTTTACACCATTAATATCAGTGCTGGACTGGTCCAGTGTTAACAGACATGACTTACGAGGTGTTCTCATAGGTTCAAGCCCAGAGAGGAGGTTTACTTCATGAGAGTAATTTCTTCACCACTGCTCTGAAACCGGTAAAGGAAAACATCGCGATAAAACCGGCAACCTATATGCTCACGATCTTAAAATATTTAGTAAAATAAGAACCGTTGAAGACTGTGTTAAATTACAACAGGACCTTGATCGATTTTCTACCTATTGTTTGACCAATAAACTACATCTAAGTCTATCCAAATGTAAGTATATTACTTTTACCAAAAAAATTAATACCGTTCAATTCACATACTCACTCTGTAACACTCTACTGGATAAAGTTTCCCTAATTAAAGACTTAGGTGTACTCTTTGACTCAAAGTTACACTTTGATGCACATGTTGATCACATCACAGCCAAGGGTTTTCAACTATTCGGCTTTGTAAGGCGGACCTGTAACTCATTTAAGAAACCATCTACATTCTTATTACTGTACAAAGCACTTGTTAGATCTCTACTGGAATATGCCACTTGTGTTTGGAACCCCTTCTACAATAAATATAGTGACCAATTGGAATCAGTGCAACGTAAATATCTTAGGTATCTTAACTATAAACTATTTAAGAAGTGGTCATCATATGGTACTCTTGTAGATAAATTTTCCCTGTCAACTCTTAAAACAAGGAGATCGTATCATGATCAATCGTTACTATACAAGATTTGTCACAATAAATTTGATTGTAACAGTCTAATAAATCAAATTTACCTTCGCATACCTAGTAGTTCCCAGCGCATTCGTGATACCTATTCTCACAGTCTTTTCGCGCCTAAGCGGTGCAGAACCAACGCAGGAGAACGAGCTCCTTTACGTCGTATAATGAAAAGTTACAACGATAATTTTGCTGATATTGACTTATTTGCATTATCATTCGCACAGTTTAAAAATGTATTCATAAAAATCCTTTTTAAATAACACATAGCTTCAGTTCTTATCTTCTCACATCTAGTTTGACACAAGTTTATTTCACAAGACTCAATAGTTAATCTATAATACACAATTTGTTTGCTAAGTTTGCTTGAACCTTGTTCAACTATTTTTTTTTTTAAGTTTAATTAATATGTGGATAACGATGCTGGTTGCGTTATTACTTAGGTAAGTGTTTTGTCAATATCTGTACCTTAATATTAAGCATTATTGCGCAATTGTTTGTTATCCTGAAGAAATAAAATAAATTAAATAAATATGTTACAACAGCATGTTCTATAACTTAAAAATTCGAAGATGCAGTGTGGTGGATAACGACCCACTCCTCAAAGAACGGAGGCCTGCGTCCCAGCAGTGGGAATATTTAGGCTGATTATACTATGTTTCGCATTATGCTATTATACTATGGGGCTGTCCATTAATCACGTGAGGCTCTAAAGAGGGGGGGAATATATCACGTGTATTAATTTTATAATAAAATTAAATGATACTCATATCTGTAATTTATAAATATTAAAAAAAAAGATTTTTTGTAGGTATTAAAAAGTACACGTAATAGGGGGGGGCAATAGGGGGGTAGCCTTAAACCTCACCATGTATCACCAAGGGGGAGGGGGGTTAAAAAAATGGCAAAAAAAAACATCACGTGATTAATGCTTCCCGCGTCCAGTGGCGGAGCTTGGGGGAGGTCTATGTCCAGCAGTGGACGTCTTTCGGCTGAAATGGTGATGATGATGATGATAATGATGCTATGTTTATATAATCATCAAAATAAATTTAAAATGATTCCTAAAAATTCGAAGACATGTGACATCTTACAACCGACACTAGGCCCGCGTGGTGAATTACGACCCACTCCTTCTCAAAGATAGGAAGGCTTCGTTCCGGCAACATATACGCTGATATGTTTACATAATCATCAAAATAAACACAAAATTATTCGATAAACTATTTAAACTGCCTAACAGCATTGCATGCCAAGATATATTTATAAATTTTAACTTCTGTTCGATTTTTTGTTAAATATTCTGACTGATGATGACATCTTCACCTTCCATCAGATGATTCTCATCTGATGGAAGGTGAAGATGTGGTTGACGATGTTACACGAAATCTCGATTTTCTCAAGATTTCGAGCTCACGGCGTTGTAACAACTTTAGGTCTTGTAATTCAGGCTTCGTCCAGGATAAAATAGCCAATACCATTAGAGCTATTAGGGCCAACTTTGCTATGTTTACGTATAATATACTGTTACGCACGTGGGTCAGTGACAAAATATTTTTTTATATCTTTTTGTACGTTCTTGGGTAACTGAAGGGACACAGGTGGGTATTAGTCAGTAAAAGTCTGACACGCCCTCCTGCTCCGCCCAGAGCGGGAGAAGTCATTTGATGATTTCCCATCCAAAAAAAAGTTAATATTAAACCTAGTGAGATTTTGACGAGCAAAGTCATTGTTTTTTTAAAAGAACTTTTGAAAAAATCAGCTCTTGATGAATCTATACTTTTATAATATCGACGGTTGAAAGGTAATTTTATTTAAGCGACATGATATTATAAATGCGAAAGTAACTCCGTCTGTCTGTTACGCTTTTACGATTAAACCACTGAACCGATTTTAATAATTTAGTACAGGGTAAGTTTGAACCTCAGGAAAGGGCATAGGGCTATTTTTATTCCGAGGCTTCGCCTGATCACACCTTGACATGGATCTTATAAAGAAGTAATTTTCAGGAAATAACAATATAGATTTTCAACTAAAACCATGTGCCAAAAAAGCTGCTATGTAGATCGCAACTAAGTATACATTGCATTGCAATAATCGAAATTCATTCGGGTCACCTATTTACGGCTTCCAACTGGGACAGTCTGTTATGAATGTAAAATTATGTAAAACGTTGATATTACTGGCACTCTGCCTTTGGTTTAAGAGGCAGTAACCATTGCTGTAAAATGGGGTCTGTGGCATTTTAATGCGGTTTGTTTTGGAACACTTTTTATATGGTTGGAAGGAGAAGAGAATTACAGTTTTAGGTGTGGCGAAAAATATGAACATGTACAATTTTCCCATTTTGAGCTATGAGTCCCAGACTTGGTCTTTGACATACATTCGAAAGTACAAACTCAAGGTTTACCAACTAGCAATGGAGTAATTGGGAGACCATATTCGCTACACCACATTGCGCTCCAAAACACAGATGACTGAATTTGCTCAAAATATCGCTAAGCTGAAGTGGGACTAGTTCATGTCTGCCGTATACCTAATGAGTTGTGAGCCGAAGCCCGGACAGAGCCAGAGCACGTCGCAGCAGACCCCCTAGAAGATGGCAAGACAAGCTCGAGAAAACACACGACCAGGGCTCCAGTTTAACCCTGAATCGAAAGAGTTGGAAATTATGGGAAGAGACCTTTGCCCAGTAATGGGATGATACTAACAAATATGTGATCTTATGAGCGAGTCACAATAAAGACGTTTTCTTCCTTTATTCTTTTTTTCGTTAGATTTAAGACTGGTATATCTTGCGGCTCGTAGCACTTATATCCTTCGCTAGGATACTTAGGACAAGGATTGTCAAGTTAAAAACCGAAGTAGTAATTAATTAGGTGAGGGTCTGGTTGCGGCTGCCATTAACCCTAGGAAGCATGTCACAAAATAGATAGGTACAGAAGGCGGACTCTATACAACGAACAGATACAACAACAATAAACAACATTTATAATATGAGTAGGATACTATCATACCGTTTAATGTGCGGTAAGAAGCAATTTTTTAAGTGACGAAATGACAGTGGTGTGACTCTCATGAATAGGGACATGAAGTTATTGTCATGTTTAAGTAAATAATTTTAGCCTATTTATTATCCAAGTACAAAAGAAAAAGCCTCTTCTATACATCAAAAGGAGGGTTATGCCATAATAACCAGCGGCGTGGCATGGCAGGCGGGTTGGCGATCACAGTATGGTGATAAAATGCATGAGAGCGCTGCTTGCTGTCCATTCTCTAGGGAGTCCTTTAGTCGCAGTTATGGCACTCACGGGCAGAAATAAGATACCATGTCGCAATGTGCCACGATGCGACGTCATATCATTTGTATATGTTTTGGCCTCATGGCGATCTCAAACAAGTGCCAAACTCGTTGTACGTGAATCGTATTTATGTGTGCGTGCGTTTTCAGTCACTTTATGGAGTCAAACTTCTGTATCCATCTCTTATATCTCTTAGTACCTTCTCTGTTAATTAAATAACTAGGAGTCATTTGGTACCGACATGAGATACGTTTCTTAATTTAGTATGAACGGTAACTGTAGAAATAAATTGATATTTTATGCGAAGAAATTTAGCTTGAAGTGAAGACTTTACATAAATTTTCTTAGTCGTAATAATGTATTCAAAGTCATCATTTTGCTGGTTCCTTTAAAGAACATGGCCAAGGTTTTTTGCATAACTTACGAGTTCACTGGGATTACGGTCTATTACTGTGTCACAAGACTGTATCATTGATCTAGTGGTCGCAAGCGCTACCACCGAGTTTGAGGTCCTAGGTTATATTCCAAGGTCGAGCATACTGTTATTAGACGTTTCCATCAGGAATGTCTTAGTAGTAGCTTGGAGTCTAGATTTGTACCTAGATGATAGCCTTACGCTTGTATATGTACCTAGTACATGAGATTTATACATAACTGGCGGAGTGTGGGTGTATTATAGGTTCACATCTGTCTATCCCTTCTGGGAATAAAAGCGTGATGTTATGTTATGTATCAGAAGAGAAATCTTACAATAAGTGACAAGATATTTGTCACACGAAAACCTTCAAGTTTTAAACACTACTTATATGTAACTCGGTCAAACCAACCAATATCACACTACGGTGAGTGATTTTCTCAAACTATCATCCAATGCAACATTAAACTACGCTTTTAACTTAATAATCAAACTCATCAATATGAAGGTGGGAAAGCCAATACCGCCAATCACGGCCAACTCAGCGTGACATAGAGAAAGTTGGCAAAGTTACCTCATCTGAGCCGTATTAGCATATTCCAATAAGTTCAATGGAAAACGCTTTGAACTTCACCAGTTTGCGCTATGAGTAGTTCTTAGCACATATTTGAACTAAGTTTATTAACTTTGTTTAATGATTGATGCAGCTTTGCCTGAACGTTAGAAAAGGTTCTCGGAAAAGAAGTTGAACTATACTATGTACTATCTTAATATATATAAATTACACATCACGTTGTTTGTCCGGGATGGACTCCTAAACTACTTAACCGATTTTAATGAAATTTGTACACCGAGTGAAGTTTGATCCAACTTAAAAGATAGGATAGTTTTAATCACAATTACTGCTCAATATTTGCAAATTAAATGTTTTTTATAGGACAATGTGTGTGTTCATTGGTTAGTTCTATGAATTCCTAATAGATGGCGTGGGTTTCAACTTCTAGATAATCTTCTTTACATGCTTAGATCTTTTAAATTACGCAAAGGATATAACATGGTTTCTACCAACAGACAGGGTGAATCAAGAGGCAGGTTTGTAAGTGTTTTACGCGGGCGAAGACGCTGGAAAAAGCTAGTATACTATACTTTTTCTTAGCGTGTCGATAGCAATCCAAATATAGTTAGTCCAGAATTTGGCTACAAGTTTAGCACTTTCAGTAGCCTCCATCAACTCCTGTAGCGTGCAAACAACAGGACACGCTGGGCAGGATATAAAGTGCCGTATTGTTTGTGGGACAGCACCACATTTATACTCCAGGGCGGAGTCATCTGTGAATCTCCACCTGACTAGTTTTTCTTTTAGACTATGGGTTAGGTACCCATAGTCTCATTACATACCTCTATGTTTTATGTTCCTTTTAATTTTGATATTTAATTTTATTTTGATTATGATGTTGATTTTAATTTTGTATTTATTTTGATTATAATTTTGAATATTCATTGTAATCTTGATTATGATTTTAATTTTGATTCTAATTTTGATTTTGATTTGATTTGATCGTATTTTACTGTCAGTTTTTGTATATGGCTTTAATGCCTGCAATAAAACACTACTTATTTTATTTTACGTCGGCCTACGTGAGTTCGGAGTCTATTTAAAAACTTTCAAGAAAGCCAAGGCAACTCGTGTCCAGGTGCGAAATTTGTAGCAGGTCGAACTAATGGGAACTATTACTTATATGAATCTGAAAAGTCTGGTTGAAGGGTTCAGGCACACAGAAAATGACAGGCATTCAAGAACTTTCAACAAACAAACTTTGCTTGAGAACACATCGGCAAACTGACTCACTAGTTTTAAATCATTCTTTGAATACAATTTGTATCGATCACATTCACGAGCAAATGTTTGCTGACTTACAAGGCTTCGGAGCTTTTAAATAAGGTATAGGGGCCTCTTTATATTTCCTTTAAGCCGCGACCCTTGTACTGGAAGAAACTTCCCAAACGTCCCAAAGACTATGTAGAAGGCTAAGTTCCTATAGGCATCTTTATACCGAAAGATGGAAAACAGTTTGACCTTCATATATAATTCCAGAAAACATTAAATCTTACCCACTTTTGTCATATTACAAGTTAACAATACAAGCCATTTACTTCCATATCTCCAACTTAGCAAAGGATAAAAAAATAACTTCGCGATTTATGGCACTTTTACTTTTTCTTTGAAACTTGGAGTCCTCGGGGACTTGGAGCTAAAAGCCCTAATTCCCTAAAACGCCCTAAATGGGTTGGCTTGTAGCTTGTCATTATGGCATTTAAGGAGGTTTTGTTTGTGTTATAGGTTAGGTTAGTTATTGACGAATGCGATACAATAAACGCTAAAATTATTGCTCTTTCACTGCAGCACTTCTCTTATGTTGTAAATACAGCAATCTATTTATTTTAAAATTTATCTTAATTCGTGTACTAACAGATAACGCAAAGGGTTCAATAGGAAATTAATTTTTTTATGGAATTTCGTCATTTTACCTATGGGAAATTCTATCGGGCAGATGACTTGACACGATTCATAATGTGAGAATTATGTCGGGATACAGTCTTCTCCGTGAGAGAAAGCCATTTATAATCCACTACGCGGGCCCGGTTTGGACTACGGCATATCATGTCATGCCTTCGAAGTTTAGGTTCTCTAAAATAAAAATACTAGCCGATTAGAAAAAGTGATACAGCACACTTTATGTAACTTTTCTGGCCAGCTAGTATTTTTCTACTGCTACGTCTAGATTAAACGAACGAAGCAATCTAATGTTTTTTGGCAGACAGGTAAATTGGCACAAACAGGGAGAAATCTCAATCGTTTTTCCCCACAGAATTAAGACCTTAACACACGAATGGAGCCGTCTCCGGCTCTACAAGAGCGGAATAATCGCTAGACTCAGGTATTGGGCAATTATTTTTTTCCATTGAAATGAAACTAATCCTTTTTATGGAATGTTGGTAATTTCTTTTACGGATATTTAAATATGTCGCTATTAATGCTGAAAATGCAAAAACTTAAGTAGGAAAACGTGTATTCGAATAAAAATTACTCGTATCGAAATAACTCGGAAAGCAGTAGGTATTTACTGACGATGCCAAAAAAGCCTGCCAAAATAGCTGTAATATCCAAGCTCATTATTCCAAGTTCCTCTTTCCCAAAATAAAAGCAAACTGAGATAATCACTGACTGCCTCGTTGGTCTAGTGGTAGCAAGCGCTACTGCTGAGCATGAGGTCCTGGGTTCGATTCCCAGGTCGGGCATAGTGTTATTGGGTTTTTCCATCTGGAATTTCTCTGTAGCAGCCCGGAGTCTGGATTGGTGCCCGGTGGATGGCAATAGGCTCGCCCCCTATTACATATGGGACTTAAACATAACAGGCGAAATGTGGGTGTACTATAGCTACACCTCTGCCTAACCCTTCGGGGAAACAAGGCGTGATGTTATGTGTTATGTGAGATAATCAGAAAGTGGCAGCACACCAAAAAATCACACAATTTGGAGCACATCCAAAACGGTACACCGGCAGAATCCAAACCAACACACATTTACCGTATTTTTCACACTGGCAACTCAGCGTGAAATCTTCAAACATTTATTTTACGTCACTGGCAGCCGAATTTCCAGCAGTGGTTTACTCGAGCAGTGTTACCATAGAGCATGTAGACGCTTGGGTGGCTGCAGATGTGGTTTTGTCCACAATTTCTATACCAACCAAGTCTTTCAGTAAGTGTCATCGTCTTATTGACATACCTGTGTTTATAACAAGCCAAAATTGAATTCATTTACAAAGGTATGAGGGTCCTGCCAGAGTCGCGAGATTTGAAGAAGAGTTACCGTGGCTCTGGCATATAGGCAACTAAAGGAAAACGGGTGGGTTTTAGTCAGTAAAAGTCTGATATGGCTTTCCACTCCACCCAGAGCAGGAGACAACATTTGATCATTTCCCACCAAAAAAAAAGGAAAGACATTTCTTTCTTTTTTTTTACCTCATTAGGTATGCAAAGTGATGTCGAGACGTTGTATATTTGCCAGTTGCAAGGTTAACATTTTTTGCGCGATGCAGGATTTTACGTGAAGTCAGTGTGATGTGTAGCGCGCATGAGGCGATGTAGATGCCGCCACACGTTCTGCTTTGCAAATTACTAATGATTCATTCGATTTTTTTTTTTTGTTAATTTTTACTTCACTACGTGTGAAACTGTGCGATTAAGTACTGCCGGTCCATGACAGCCGTATTTGCGCTTAACGCAAATTTCATCGTACGAATGTTAGAACTGCCGTCTCGCGGCGTTTCCATGTTCTGTGAGTTTTCCAAATTGGCTCGATTTAACAAAACAAAGCCGGCGAGATACATTTCGATATTGGAATATATCCAAGAGGTACGTTTTGTTACTACAGTTCGGGTTGGAGAATTGTGGTCGATGGTAGTATTCGATATGTACCCACTGTTTGGCGATTTATGTAGAGACAATAGTACCATGAATGTGCACGGAAGCTAAATTTTAGTGCATGGAAAAAATTGTTAAGATTCAATCCAAGTGCATATTACAGCCGCAACACGATGCATTTTCATATAAATAAATAATAGTTTAAAAACTAAAAACACAGAACTAAGTAAAGTATAGAAAACCAAACTAAAAAGTAGAAAATAATGGAAAAAAAAGCGTGGACGTACTTGATACCTATTAAACTACCTCAAAAAGCACCCAACGCTTTTTAGTGAAGAGTGTTTTTTAAACTATTATTTATTTTCTATTTTTTAGTTCGGGTGGTTACAAAATAGTGTTTTTAGTTTTTTTTTTTGCTAATCTGGTAACCCTGGCAAGGATAATTTCAAAAATGTATGAAATTATTGTATTTTCATCGGTTCTCGCTAAGTCTACAAACTTTAAATGAAATCTGACCGTTTGAAATGAGTCTAAATCAAGTCCAAAGGAGTGAGTGTGAAAGTATTGAGTAAGGAGTCGGTTACAAACATAAAGGTGAAGCTAATAAAAGCGTGTTAAAAGTGCCGCCTGTATTGTGCGATGGCTAATAGAAAATTAATATAAAAAAAATATTGATATTAAATTGAAATATTTCGTTGCAGCACTATCTGCGATTTAGTCTTAAAATAATCACATCTGGGTTGGCCATATCGCATTGCAAAAATACTAAATCACATTATTTAATTTACTTTTTTACCATCGTCTGCTGGCGGGCCGCACCGCGCTTTGATATATTGAAAGATGAGCTGCGGCTTTATGTAGCAGTACCTAATGTGCTTACTACGGTACAAGTATATTTTGCAGTATGGCTTCTTGCAATAAATTATTAGACTGTATTCTTCTAATCTATTCTTGATTTGAATTTATTGTACTTTTCTGTTTTGTTGAAAATTCTATTATTAGCATGCTACCTCTTCTATGTTGTTATATATACGATTGGTCATTCAGTTTTCCCCGTGCAGGCCAAACGCCTTCCTTCCGTATTTCAGTTTACCCCGATCTTTTGCAATTATTCTAAAAATGATTCCAACTCGTCACACCACCCCATCTGGGCCTACCGCTTAACTCTCATTAAAATATGAGCCAAGAGTAGAAATTCACAGATATTCTAAACAATAAATTAGCAATTGGGGGGAAATGCCGGAGTGATAACTTAGAAGCGTTTATGGGAGACTAGTTTTAGCCGCCGCTTCGCTTACATGGTGGTCACACAAGGACTTACAACAAGCATAAAAATTATCCTATTTATAAATTATTGGTGTGCCAAATTTCATCCAAATATTTCAGCAATTTGTGCGTGATTGAGTAACAAACATCCATAAACGTTCACATTGATTATAATAGTACGATTGGCCGCAAAAGATAACAATCTGGAAAGAGTGAAAAGATGTGGGGGAGACCTTAGCGCAAAAAAAATATTTGAAAAACGTTGAAAAAAAGTTACAGCGCTTCAATAAGAAGAATACAAATCAATAAATTTGTTCATTCTCACAAAGATGACGTTATAAGTATTAAAACGTGAGTAGCATTTCTTTAATATGGACAAACATTAGTAGATTATTATAATACGTGCGTATTTCAGTACTATTATAAATACAATAATACCTACAGCTGAACATGGCGATCGAACAAACCACAACAATGACCAATCACGGCGTGATATTACCATATTCGACACGGTTCTAGCCAATCACGGTCGTTTGATGTTGTAACTATTCTGGAAACTTTGGTTTGGCGTGTTTCATTGAGCAGTTGAAATAAAACTGAAAGTGGACTTCTGATTTCAAGACAACTATTAAAAGGGGACATTTTGAATGTTGGCAAGGGGTAATTGTGGCAGTAATAACAACCACAAGGTCCGATCGATCAGGTTAAGCAACGCTTGCCACGGTTTGTTCGTGGATGGGTAACCGTCTATATATCAGGACCCCTATAAGCCTCGGAATGCATGCTGAGACGTTGGTCCCGGCTGTCATTTATGGCTCTTTGACTGTCGGTACGAGTCGTCAGAAGCCCCAAAAGTATGACAACCAGTACCAAGGGTTATCGTGTTATCAGTAACAGGGTTGTGGAGGTCAGATATTTGTTCCATGTAAAATACTAGTATTGCGCTGCATCCAGCTGGACTGAATGCCGACCTCAATATTGTTAAAAAAAATGCAAGGCAGTAGAAAATTTTGAATGTTAGCTTCAAAAAAAGCAGCTGTAAATATTGCATATTGTAATATGACAATATTATACAATTATTTAACACATACACATCTGCACGCGTACACGTACCTACACCCACACTTCACCAATCATGTTTAAGACCCATACAATAGGGGCGAGCCTATTGCCATCAACCGGGCACGAGTCCAACTGGCTTCTACTGAGAAATTAAATTATGTAACTCTTATATAAAGTCTATCCATAGGAAAAACTCCGCTGCAGAATAATTGATATATGGAAACGACAAAATTTTAAACCAAAATTTAAATATAATTCATTAAACCACTACTTCAAAGGTACTGATATTTATGAATTCAATTCGAAAGTACTATCTAACAAAACAAGTAATATCACATCAATATCTACAAAGGAATACGCAAAATATTTCCTTTTAAATCTACAAGTGATAATCCACGTCTTCCGACTCCTTTACCAAAAGGTACTTCATTGATTGGGTTTAAATCTTCACTTATAGGCACATACACATTAAACTTTGACATTCTTCTGGTTTCTATATCATTCGATATAATTTCCTTAACATTTGGTTTCAGTACTGTTATTTTAAATTGCGGTTTAATTGTAGCCTCTTTGTTTCCTGTCTTTGCTTTTTTCGCTAAAATATCTTCCTGATGTGGTTTTTTGTTTTCTACATTTGATGTGTCTTTTTTCGGTATGGTAACGACCATAGGACTATTAGTGGCAGCAGTGACATTTGTATTAGATTTTGTTTCTTTAACTTGAGTATCTTGCTTGTCTTCTATAATATATACTTTGACACTTTCTGGATGTATGGATGATGTATTGTTTTCACTCAAATTATTACTTTGTGTCACACTCGGGGCACCGTTCACATTAAATTTCAAGTTGTCCAAATGAATTACTGCCGCATTACAGTTTTTAAGTGTAAGAGCCACACATATTGCGAACAAATAGTACATTTTGAATGGTTTACAAATTGTTATAGAATGCATGATTTTGTGGAAAATCGACTACAGAGATGGCGGTAATTGTGTAGATTTCACGCTGTTTCACATGCATTAGTTCCAATTTCAAAACCGAATCGGGTAAATTAAAAAATGCCGGAATGTATACTCTGTGTTCCATGATTACGCGCGATAGCTGAAGTACGAGTACCTACTACGTTCTGCGTTCTTATACTATTGTAAACTACGAAACATGGATGGTATTTTTATTTATTTTATTTCTGTTCTCAGGCTTATTGTTTCGTTTGATGTGAACGTTATTCAAAAATTGAGTTTTTAAATCAATATATTTCGTAACTCGATGTTCCCAAATATTATTGTTCGATTGAGTTCGAAGATTATTGAAGACCGAATTCAAAAGAAAGATAGAAAATGAGTTTTTTTGCGGTTATCATGACGCAGAGAAAGAACACAAACACAATAAAGAACAGTTCAGGGAAAATATGCATCACATACACGCAAAAAGGCCATCATCTAGCAAAATTTTACGACCCTTTACGAAACAGAGTCCCAGTGCTGACGCTTTAATCCGTAAATCTTATCAAATGCTGTTGAAAAGGGCTCTCGGGAGTAATAAGACCCAATAAATTATCATCATTTCATCAGCCGAAACACATCAACTGCTATACTTAGACCTCCCCAAATTGGGAGAGATTTTGCCATAATCGCCACGCTTGGTAGGCGGGTTGGCGATCGCAGTATGGTGATAAAATGCATAGAGGTCGCTGCTGTCTATTCTCGAGTAAGTCCCTTAGTCGCCTCTTATGATACCCGGGAAGAAATAGGATGGTGCTATTTTTTACGTCTGGCAGCACACTGACGGACAATTTATATGACACTAGATTTGACGTAAATTAATATAATGGCGCAGGACAGCCCCTATCAGATGTGGTCATCCTATTAGTGGTTCAACAGCATCAATGTCATCAGGATTGTGCCGGAATACAGCAGTTCGCCATGAACGTGGTACCACAGCGGTTCCCTTGACATTATCTGTCATCGGAAGACAGCCGCCATGCAACAATCGATGCGACGCTCTGCTTGAGTGAATGTCACCAGCCAGTGTCATCTTTATAGAGTAGAACAGTTTTTTTTTTGCGAATGTGCCTAATTCACCATAGTTGTTATGAGATTTTATTTTCCCCTACAAACATGAAACTAACAATGCTCCGTTTTTAAAAAATACAGACATGATTTACTTTGATATGTTATTGTTGCTAGGTTTAAAGTTTAGTAACCCAAGAAATATGAATTTTCATACAAATTAAAACCTCTCTAACGGCTACATTTGGCCTAAGGTCAAAAAGTCTTATTATTCCCCTACATTATAAAAGGAAACCATAATTTCATGTTCGTAACCCCACTAGTTTCGGCTGTGTGTTGATATGTCAGTCAGTCAGTTTCTTTACATAGATTTTTCTCACCACAAAATAAGGACAATATGTCAACATCTTTTTCATTCATTTAACTTATTCATTGGTTTCATTTAATTTGCAAGCAGTTTGTTTCTAGTGAAGTTATGCAATGAATTGGCTAGTAATCGGAAACTGAAATGACACCTGTCCTTTTAGAAATAATACTGTTTTAAAAATACATTGTTTTAAGAGTGTACGTATTTTATTTTTATCGTAGGTTTTTGTCAGTAAAAGTCTGACGCGCCCTTCCGTTCCACCCCGAGCGGGTGATTTGATGATTTCCCACCCAAAAAAAAGACAAAACCTTTTTTGTTTAAAAAAAAGGTTTTGTCTTTTTCAACCGACGAAAAAAAACGGAGGAGGTTATCAATTCGACGCGTATATTTTTTTTTTTTTTTTTTATGTATGACCACGCATAACTTTTTACATAGTGGTCCGATTATGACAATTCTTCTTCTATTGGAAAGGGTATACTCCCAAGGTGGTCCCATATAAATTTGGAAAACAAAATCGAACCCTAAGGGTCGGAAAACAGGGGATGATTGATTGTTCACTCACTGATTGTAATGTATAAACACTCATAACTTTATACAGAGTAGTCCGATTTTGATAATTATTTTTGTGTTGGATAGGGTATACCTTGCCAAGTATTATTAGTACATTAAAGCCACAAAAAATCATAAAATAAAAACTTTTTAACAAAAAATTTAACCGCCGAAAAACTGAAAAGCATAAAATAATAAACCTTAAAATTTTGAGTCGGCGCTGAAAAATCAATGAACAAGGATCACTCAAAGCGCCGACTCATAATTTTAAGGTTTATTATTTTATGCTTTTCAGTTTTTCGGCGGTTAAATTTTTTGTTAAAAAGTTTTTTATCAGCTTTCGAGTTTGTGTGTTTCGAGTAACGTACCTACCTATATTTAATTATAAATTGGGCTGTTGTTTGTTCCTTGTTTTTTTAGGATGGTGTTATTTCTATCGAAGTATACCACACAGAACGTTAGAAAATAAGCTCATCACAGGAACTACTGAGATTCATCCGGTTCAACTGGATTTTTAAAAATCAAAATAAAACGACTCATTTATTTTGCTTGAATATGGATACACGAGGTGCTAAGAAAGGTTATATCACGTTATGAGCCCTATGAACCGTACAAAAAAAAAATGTAAGAAAGTAAAAAGAATAAAAAACACGCGGAAGAAATCACAAGCCAAGTGCTACTTTATGTATTTAGATATGTTTATGTCTGGGCAAGCCTTCGCAACATTATTATTATTATTTATGCTTCTACTTATGCCGTTGCGTTAATGTCATCCATTATATTCCGTCCTTCTCAAATCGTTCATCATCTGCGGGCCTTGGGATGACGGATATGAGATATTAAGAGAATACTCTTAGTAAACAAACATTTCCTTCTTCTTATTGGCCGAGAAATCATAACTAGCTCCTTAAATAATACCCTCCTTTTGGGCTCAGCCGTAATCGAGTAAAAATAGATTCATCTTCACACGGAGCAGTGAAAGATTACTAACAGATAAATAATCTACTTGATAACCATGACATTAATAAGAATTATAGATAATCAGGCTCCCGCCCCAGCTTCGTATGGTTTTCTCGACTTGCCAAAATGACGAGATCGGTTTATTATTTGTAAGTTTATGAAATAAACTCATTTGATTATTAAAATGATTGTTTTCTCTGTCTTAATAAACTCCTACTTTATCCGACTACTCTGATTACTTATCTCTTTTGATGAACATACTATAGCGGCATCTTCACTATCACATGTAAACTACGTGTCACACTGACGTTACACAAATTCTTCATCGCGCAAGTAGTTTTTACCGTGCAACTAGCATCCATCGTCAGGGCAGTTGCCCACCAGACATTACACCCGTCTTCTGTGAGGAAGATTCTCCGTTTTCTACTTAGGCTGAGTAACCTTTACACCTTGTTCCATCACTTTCTCCAAACAAAAAATCAACTCCCTCGGAACTCATATTCACTAGATATTTCACTCTCATAAATAAATATTAGTCCATTTAATTTGCGTGATTGCCTAACAAACGTTGTGTTGGTTGTCCTAAGATATTATTATTATTTTTCTTTTTCTTTGACATTTCTACCCTAGGATTCTAGACCTTTGGAAGGCGTACGAGGAGCCGAAGCCAACTCGCAGAGGCCCAATAGACAATTTTAAATGATGAGGGGGCACTAACCGACGAATCTCCCTGTATGCACTATGCAAGTGCAACCAATGACAATCCCTAGTTGGAGTAGAACTATTACAGAATATGGAAACAAAGCAAATTAGGCTATGGGTTTGGATGGCTATAGTGGATTGGTAACCGCAACTATGGAAGGACTATGGCCCCCGCCTTATTAATGTTTTGCATACACGGATAAAATGGTAGGGGGTGACTTGCACACTCAATAAACATCCAAAAACTATACAAACATTTTCGTTCATGGAATAGAATATCAACCCACATATTACTTACCCGAATTTCAAACTCGGTACTTAACTTAGCCTGCTCCTTATAAACGGATCCTTAAACTCATGTTACTCTGAAGCCTTAATTATCCTCCCAACGTAAGGGGAGAAATATCTTGGCATGTAACTTGATAACAACCAGAGATGCTGAAAGACGTAATGAACTGCCTATTAAAATAATAATGATTGAGCTTGTAATTTTATGTACATTCCGGTAATTAATAAATGATCTTTGAATATATTTTCAACAATGGTTTACTATTTCATACGGTGCTAGAAGTGAAGTATAGCATCATCCCGTTTCTTCCGTGGGTGTCGGAAAAGTCGACTAACGGACTTACTGGAAAATGGGCAGCAGCGTTCTGTATGCATTTTATAACCATACTGCGATCGCCAACCCGCCTGCCAAAAAAACAGAACCAGTCAAAGTGGCGGTTTTTGGGAAGGCCTATGTCGAGCAGTGGAAAACTTTCGGCTGACATAAAGATGATGATAATTGGTTAAATTATTTTAGTAGGTTAGGTCTATCCGATGGCTATATCAGGTTGTCAGGTGTGTTGCCTGTTAGTCTAGTAGTTAGTGACCCTGACTGCTAAGACTGAGGTCGTGGATTCCATTCCCACCCAGGACAAATGTTTGTGTGATGAGCACATTCATTTGTTCCGTGTCTGGGTGTAATTTATCTATAATTTAAGTATGTTTATCAGTTGTCTGGCTACCATAGTACAGGCTCTGCCTAGTTTGGGATCAGACAACGATGTGTTGGTTGTCCTAGATTTTTATTTATTTATATACCATCACACCAGTACGTTTTTTATAGGTAAACGGACACGCAAGTAAGTCCAAATTTATTTTCGACATCACCAATTATGTTTTCCGTTACATTATGAAGGACTAGCTTCTACTCGTGACTTTTTTCACGTGATAAGATACAGCCTCTTAAGATACAGAATATAAAGAAGTCGGTTAAAAACAAAAACAGCATTTATTAGGTCTTTGCAAAAGTTCGTGCGGTCGCATGTAGGTGTTACCCCTGAAAAAATTGAGATTATATTTTCAGTTTAAGTTAAAGTACTGATTATATTGTTTCACATTCATAAATTTTATCAGTCTTAATCAGGTTTTACCGCATCCGACCTACAGTCCCGACATAGCACCTACAGATTTCCACTTGTTCCGTTCAATGCAACATGTGTTGTACGGACAGCGATTTGGAAATGTTGAAGAAGTGAGAAAAGCAGTGGACAACTTTATTGCTTCCAAACAAGAGAACTTCTTTCGTCGTGGTATTTGTTTGTTGCCTGAAAGATGGGCAAAGGTGGTAGATAATTGTTCGACGCCAGGCCAAGGCCCTGACCTTAGGATTTTATTAGCGCAGTGGAAGTATGATGGTGGGCCTTGGCTACAAGAGTGGGGTGAACTGTCCGCCGTGCGCGGAGCTGATTAATACAAATATTCAATCACTCACCTGTAAATGTAACCCGGCTGACTTTGGTAACATCAGTTTACTTGTCTCAACAATTTAAACAAATTAATACAAATAAACAAACAATCATAGTTAACAAATATTTACAGCGAATTACTATTTCCCTAAAGAGACTGCCAAGTAATTAGCTTACTGTAAATTACTATTTTGTTGGTTGTATATCTTACAACCACGCTCTGCTACCATACATGTTCGACGCCAGGCTAAGGCCCTGGCCATAGGATTTTAATTAGCGCAGTGGAAGCATGATGGTGGGCCCTGGGACAAGAGTGGTGACGAACTGTCCGCCGTGTGCGGAGCTGATTAATACAAATATTCAATCACTCACCTGGTTGAGGAAAACTGGTTCTGGAACCTACCTGTATTTATGTATGTAAATGAGTGTATATTGTATTGTGTAGTGACGCTGTAAGTATTTCAGGATACCAGGCCGCTCAATACGCTTGAGATTTTCACAGCATGCGGTCCCAATGAATCACTATCACATCAAACTATTTCAATCAAAGTCCAAACTAAAACCCGTTCTATTTCGTCAAAAGGGATTATTTACACACAAAACAATTGGATCACGACAAATTGTCCACAAACGATCGAATCAAGAAGATTAATTTCAACAAGGGTCGCAAGGCAAATACAACGACCGTCCATCTTTCAAAGACCAAAACCAAGAGTCAAAATCAAAACTGACAAGTGACAGTTGTCACTCCGTTACACGCCATGATGCGTAGGTGCACAGAGTAAACAAGGTCGGTCCGTCTGTTGTCACGGGACGAAACAATAATAAAGGAAAATATTTTGATGAAAAATTACTATCTACTTAATAATTTACGAAACAATGAAATGATTGAAAAATACGCACGAACTTTTGCAAATACCTAATATTTATTAAACTCCCTCGGCTCCTGACCCGCCACGTCGCATCGCATCGTCCGCGCTATCACTTCGTTGTCACTTAGCATTCTTTCATATATTTTTTCTCTGCTCCTAAGGGTCCTAGCCTGATTTTAAATAGTCCTCAAGAATTAGGCAACCAAATACCTACGCTTACTTTACTTGACAAAGTAAAGTCGATCTGGGAAATGCTAATTCTCAGCCTAATCTGAATCAATGATTTTGAGTTTTATTGATCCGAGCCTATTGCTATCAACGGGGCACAAATCTAGACTCCGGGCTGCTACTGTGAAATTCGAGATGGAAAAACCCAGTAACATTTAAATCCTACTAATATTATAAATCCTACTAATATTCTAAATGCGAAAGTTTACGAGTTAGGATGTATGGATGTTTGTTACCTACTCTTTCACGCAAAAAATACGGATTTGGATGAAATTTGGCACACAGATAGTTTGTAACCTGGATTAACACATAGGCTACTCTTTATCCCGGTAATACGTTCCCGCGGGATATTTTCCGACCTCCGCGTGGGCGAAGCCGCTGGCAAAAGCTAGTAAACCATAACATCATCATTATCTGCCTAGCCTTTTGCCAACTATGTTGTACCAGTATTTAACACGGAGCGACTGTCTATTTTACCTCCACAACCCAGATACTGGGTAATACGATAGCTTTTGGTATGACTAGGCTTCTGACAACCCGTAACGACTGTCGAAGATCCACAAATGATAACCAGGACGTGTCTTCCGAGGCTCGGATGGGTCTTGGTACGTAAAGATGGTCACCCATCCGCGAACCAACCGCAGCAAGCGTAGCTTAACCTGGTAGAACAATCCGCAGAGCTGTTCTTACTTAGCCATAAGCCCGTTAAATAAACTATATCATCCACTCAAATCCGCTGGAATACGTTGGATGCGAGAAGCACAGAACGGATCGAAGTGGTGGTGCTTGGGGGAGGCCTATGTCCAGCAGTGGACGTCTTTCGGCTGTAATGATGATGATGAGCCACTCAAAACCAATTAAACACTATAAACAAGACCGACCATCAATCGAGAGACTATAAACAAACAAGAAAGCTAAACCTAAAACTAACTCCCAAATCTTATTACTAATAGAACACGGCCAAAGAACACTTGATACGAACTTAGAAACAGTCTAATGAGTCTTCAGAAAACTAGTCAAAGGGTGATTACTAAATAACATAATATTACGTTTGTGTATCTCGAACAGTTAGGCAGAGTTGTACTTGTCGTACCAACACCCACATTTCGCCAGTCATGCGTGTAGGGGCGTGCTTCTACCCATCTACTGCAACTGCAATAATTTCATGAATGTACGAATGAAATACCTACATCGATCTCAGCGTAGTTTTATCAAACTTGATTAATCGAATGAACCGGGGTTCAGGAACCGGAGCTAGTGCAAATCTCGGGCGATTTGTACTAGCTCCTGAGGACCTCACACTTAATAGCAGAGCATGCGACCCATAGACCAGTGAGACAGTCACTGATATTTGTTAAGAAAAATGTTGGTTATGGTCCTCCCAAATGTCAGAAGATAAATGGGCTAAGGAGGACTCCTAAGCTCATTTGTCTTCTGACATTTTCATTGGGTCTCACTAAACGCACGATGCCATGCGGCAGGGTGAGGCGAAAAGGTGAGCTCATCTCCTAATAAAAGGAATGGCCGCCATAGCAAAATAAAGAATTGAGTGGAATAGGGAGAGGGAGACTTTTGCCCTGCTGTGGGGCAATACAAGCTAGATAGATTAGATAAGATTAGAATGTTGCTTACGATATAAAATACCACCCAATATACCGGTTAAAGAATGCCAGTTGTGATTTAAATATACTGACAATTTAAGGTAGTAGTGACCTTCACACGATTATGTTAATAATTCTGTAAATTTTTAACTATTATATTAATAATTCTGTAAATTATTAACTATTATATTAATAATTCTGTAAATTATTCAGTATTATATTAATAATTCTGTAAATCATTTACTGTACAAATAAAAACAAAATAACACTGAGGCGTCGAAGTACTCGTCCGCATCACTGTTGGTGTGACGACGTGTAAATAGCCGCCACATGCGGTGAGCTCAATTATAAAAAAATATGGTTTGATAGTAATTATATTGATTCCTATGAAACCCACCCTGTGAGCTGAAGATGGTATGGTGGTATGGTGGATGGAAGAATGCTAAATGGTTTCGACGTCAGCACTGAAAACTATTGGCTCACTAACCTTGCAGACCAGCTCAGAAACGCTTCGCCAGCAACTGTCAGCAGCTCACACCGTGAAGCATTTTCACGAAACAGATTGTCAAATCACTGTTGGGTATTTATAACGAGTCTCTTCAAAATTTAGCTGTCCATCACGGTGAAAAAACCAACTTTCCTCAAAATTACTCTCGAACAAAGAAGACTGAGGGGTTCCCATTAGTCGGCGCTCGGTGCGGGGTGGCCAAAACTATATGGCGCTAGTGTCGCCAGGTTCAGCGGATCAAAAAGCGCGCGAACCAGATAGCCACAGATACTAACATATAGAAACCATTTGAAACGAATTAATTATTGCTAAAGAAATTACCTAATATTTAGGTATAACAAAAATAAGTATTAAAAAGTCAATTTGGGTCACTTAAGGTGCCCAACCAACTGTGCTCAGAAGACTGGCACCATTGCTACGTTGGATGGCATTGCTCTTTCTTTAGCCAAAGAATGACTCAGCCCTCTCTGGTCACGTGAAGTGTTGACCAGTCGATGAGAAATTTCCTTAAAATGGAGACGCGCACTCGGACCCCACGACCCAAGCGTTTCAACACTAAACGGCTCAAAACTGTTGTTAAATATAAGTATTTGCGCCGTTTGAGGGTCTAAGCAGTTTCAGCAGCCGCAGCAGCGGTGCTAGTACAACCCGTCGTACTAGGAACATGAGAACTTGAACCGTAGTGAACTGGCTCAGCAATTAATATCCCTGACTTAAACACTGCTATGGAATTTCATGCCTCTCTGTATCAAAGTACCTAAAACCGCCCTTTACGCCTACGTCAGCTGCTTCATGTTGAAAAGGGAGCAACTAATGAGACCAACCCTACCGAGCTCGTTAAAGGATTTGCTCAACGTTGATTACCAAATATTCCCACGGAACTAATGCAAACTAGAACGCGCAGTTGATTGGTTCTTCATCAAACATGTATCGGAAATGTGGGAGTCACTTCCAGTTATGTATTTGCTGTGTTCCAATTAGTGTTGGTTCACACTGTTGTGAATGTTATTTAGTTGCCAGTTTGTTTTCACTCATGACAATTTTTTTGGAAGAGACTATTTGAATAACAACACTATGTAACTGTCATTCTGATTTAAACCATATTGTGTTACTAATTTTGTCGCACTTTTTTCGAGAACGTGTCCCGTGAACTAGATAGCTTAAAATAAAATTCCTTTTTTGAATTTGACATTTACACGAGTGAGTAAGCATATATTAGGAGGGTTTTACATATACAGCGTGTATTAGAAAGATGGGGTCATATCCAATGTTATGGTACAGGCCATCAAACTGAACAAGTTTCTCCATGGGACGAATATCGGAATTGCGAAAAATAATAAATCAGCCGTTCCATACATTTGGGTCAAGTAAGTTAAATGATAAATGATCTTATCTCTGTTAATAGGTTTGTGCAAACACTTTTACACGGCAAACATATTACTATTACAAAAAGAAAATGACAAGGTCGGCGATTACTGTCTACTACTCTGAGAAGAAAATCTGAAACAAATTCGCAGATCACAGTCTCTTTTAAAGTCCAGACATAATCTAGTTCAGATCATGTGAACACCATATAGATTAGTGTCTGAAATTATTGTGTCATAGATTTAGTGGACCTATAGACAGGGCACGCAATTATCAGTAATCAAGCAGACAAACAATACCAAAGAAAGGACACTTGACAGGGCCGCATAAATTACTCAAACTACCAGACTATGATTAAAACTGAATGAGAAAGGTCAGGTCAGAAAGGCAGCATTGCCATTCAACGTGGCAATGCTGCCAGTCTTCTGGGCACGTTTATTTGTATTGTTAGTTATTTATTTTATTTTAATGTTATTAATGTATAGGTTAGTGTAATTAAAATGAGAAAGGTATTGAAGTGTATGTTAGTTTTTTGGAACAGTTAAAATGGGAGACCCGGGAATCGATCCCAGGACTCGTGCTCAGCAGCAGCGCTTACTAGAGCAACATGGCAGTCCTGTACTACTTTGTCCAGTACTTGTTAATTAAATAAATAATTAAACAGTTTGCCGACTTAACAAATGCAAAAGAGGTCCGAGTCTGTATCAGTAGCGCATTAGCAGTGCTCTGTTTACTTTTAATTAGCCGCTGTTCACTTCCCGCCATGTTTGTGTTGCCAGCCTGTTTTATGTTTCCTTGTTTAGTTATTAAACTAAGTTTGAACTCAAAGGATTTTGTTAAAGTTACTGAAAGTTTAGATAGTTGATAGTGATACTATCGAATTAAGTCTAAGATTTATATAGATAGTTTTAAGAGGTAAACATAAATAAATAACTCTTGACACCTCTCATCGCAGTAAACCCATATTTTAGAAGGGTGAATTTAGCCAGTATCTTTCAAACTCATCGACGTGTGTATGGTACCCGTCCTACTCTACGTTGTTGCTCAGACCTGGTCGCTCACAGAATCACAAAAGTTCTGCCTTGGAGTTTACGAAAGAGCGAACAACGTGGGTAAAAAGACACAACATTCGGAACACCTCGCTGCGTTCCAAAACGGGGATAATAGTCATAAGCTAGAAGGCTGCCAGGCTCAAGTAGGATTGGGCAGGTCTCATAAGCTGCATGCAGGATGACTGCTGGGCAAGAGTCTCTACACAATAGGTCCTTGAAGGACGGCGCTGCCACCGTGGCTGGCACAGAAAGCGGTGGAGAAACGAGTTAGACGCGGTAACGCGAGGGCTGGTTCGAGGAAAAGAGTTCCTGGACTTAGGGAAAGCCTGTGCCCTGTGGACGTCAAATGAAAAGTCTGGATGATAAGCACGTATCCGGGAAGTATGGCAGAAAGGGAAAGACTATAGCCAGCAGTGGGTGATTTCGAGCCGAAACGATTTTGATGAAGAATGTTGATTCTACAATGATGAGAAAGTAAGTATCTATCTAACTGCTTAATGCATATTAGTGTTTTAAAATAATAATAATATCGGCATTATTTGTGTTTGTTTACTCAGAGAAGATTATGTAAATACTTGGCAAAGATACAAATATCAAACTAGTATTTTGCGTGAAAACAAAACCAAATGGTAAAATAATTAAAATGAAATTCAATCAAATACCTTAATGCTTTTCACTAATTGGTTATTTAGACAAATATAAAGCAAAATACACGAAATATAATTCAAATATTATATATAAAGGTCCTTTAAAAGAAATCCTATTAAAACCTTACTTACTCTTGGAAAATTTAAGTGAAATAAGTTTCCATTTACGCACTTAACTGAAATAAAATTAGTTTCCAATGAGATTAAAGAATATACTTTTAAATGTCAAGTTGTGTTAAATCGTTTTAAATAAGCGGCCGTTTGAGATGTTTTTATTCTTATTTGAAATGTTTTATGTCAAATAATTTATTTTAAAGTGTCTCTTTTTGAAGGGCACTTCGCGATTTAATTATCCAAGGAATCAAATCATTCTGTTTTGAGTGGAGTTTTGCAATTTGACTACAACACGTGTATCATCCATACTAATATTATAAATGGGAAAGTGTGTGTATCTGTTTGTCCGTCTTTCACGGCACAACGGAGCGACGAATTGACGTGATTTTTTAAGTGCAGATAGTAGAAGGGATGGAGAGTGACATAGACTACTTTTTTTTAGGTGTCTGGGGTGAACTTAGAAAAGAACTTATATAATATCGTCTACAGTAGCGTATTAAAATAACATTCTGTTCCGAGTTCTCTTCTGTATTCTAAATCAGGAAAGGGGAACCGTGTTACCCCGAATTTATCGCGAGCAAAGCCGCGGGCAAAAACTAGTTCAATATAATCAAAACTTGTTGATACCATACGATTTTCTCGGTTGAGGTTCCAAATTCAAACCACATTAATGACCAGCTAGGACTAGAGGTGTGGGTTAGCATGACATCTATCTACATACATATTAATACGTGAAGCAATGACTTTGTATCCCTTTTTACAAAAAAAAAAAATATGAGGACGGAGGAGTATGAAAGGATACCGGCGAGAGAATTGTTGATGAAATTATTAAGCGTCTACATAAGTCACCCTACTAGATACCGACGAAATAATTTACTAAGTTTTATCAAATCAAACATAAGTACTATCAAAGTCTGGAAAAAAAATCGTCATAATAGAGAGCTTAATTGACTAGATTATTGATGTATTGTAATAAATAATGGGATTAAATATAATGACCACCATAAAATGCTTTGATACCCTTAGTTCTTTAACCAAAAATATATACTTGACGCCAGAAAAATAAAGTCTAAAATTACAATAGTAATAGCTATTTTAGTCAAATTGTATTCGAACACCAAATGTAGTAAATGATCACTAAATCATAACTTGTGCGACAAAACTGTACTGCGACTCACAATAGTTCGATTGCACGCTTGTGCGGCACACTCGAGCTCACATAGTACACTAGGTAAGGTTAAAACTGTGACCTCCTACGCACGAGCCGAGCGAGCGAAGCGAGCGGTGCCGCGGCAGCGGCCGGCGAGTGCTAGAAACGACTAGTGACTAGTGTCGCACAAGCGTGTATTCGAACTATGGTGAGTCGCAGTCGCAGTACAGTTTTGTCGCACAAGTGTTATTCGCACATCCATTTGTCGAGCTCACGTAGTACACTCTTAATAATTTGGTGTTCATTAAGTATTTTTGGGTTAGTCATATTTTTTTGGAGTCAGTTTGCTTATATAGGATAGCAAGATGTAAAAACTTTGGTTATAATTTTACATTGAAATGCTGGTTTAATTTTGGTGATCATTTACTACTTTTGGATTAACAATGATTTATTTGGAGTCATTTTGCTTAAATAGGATAGCGAGATGTTAAAACTTTGGTTATAATTTTACATTAAAATGCGGGTTTAATTTTGGTGATCATTTACTATTTTTGTCTGTTATAGGTATATTACTATATCTGGTGGTAAGTTAAACATAAGCCATAAATAATCATGGCTTAGTTTGTTTTCTTTCTTGCTTGACTTCATGACTTTTGGCTAAGCGATACTTTTAATGTTGCCAAGTAATATAAATCTTAGTCAAGTTACATACGCGGTGGCTTTACGTATTGCATTAGTATACTTAGGAAATATATTTCTGCATCAGAATACAAATGTTAAAGAAGAATGATTGCTTGTGCTAAAGATTATAGCGGTCATCATTTTTTAATACGTACAAATGACATCCTAGTGCAATTCGAGTATGGCAGCATCACAAAAAAAAAACTTGACATTTCAATTGTCAATCGGCCGGCACGTCAAGTTATCAACTTGTCATTGTCTTCGCATGCGTCTCGTTATGTTGTTTTCCATCGATTTTCCGTGATTTTCTACTTCATCGACTGCTTCTGCTTATGGACTCTTAGATTTACGGTTCCCTGTGTGACTAGTGCTTGCCTATGGATTCCTGATTGTTTGCCTATACGACATTTTTCTGTGACTCTGGATTCCGATTCTGCCTGATACCTTGGATTTTATTGTGTTTACATCGATTTGTTTACCACGATGAGTAGCCGTGTAACGCCTACACGCATCATGTGTGCCAACTGCAACTGTGGTTAGAGAAGATGAGGAATAAATACATATTTAAAAAAAGAGCTGTGTTTTTCTATACCTACTAATGACCCTACCCTTACCATATAATGAATCATACTATAATATATCTATAACTTACTGCCCAAAAGATAGTTGCCTAAGATTATTAAATAAATATTCTTCTGAACATATAATTAAGTAGGTAAGTACCTGCCTACTTACGTGGACCATGTGGCAGACCTACGCACGTCGCGTCGGTTGGACTTAATATTCTGAATACGTAGTCCGTAGTTTAGTTTGTATTTAAAATTGATTTCTGTCAATGATATTTTGAGCGATAATTAGGTATTTCTATATATCTTTTTCGATAAGTCTGTTGTTGACGAGACATAACCTCTAAAACTTCAACCTGAAATATCTTTAATTCCTTACTTCCTATAAAAGTATAACTAAAGACAAAACTGTTTAGCAATTCAATCTCTAAACTTTTACATATATTTAAAAAAAAAATGTCAACAAAAATTTGTTTGTGAGTTCGCCACTGTTCATTGGCACGGTTAAAGTTTATATGCAGAAGGAGGGCAGAACGCTTATATTTTTGTATTATAACTAGCTCTGCCCGCGAATTCGTCCACGTTAAATTGTTGCTACCCTGACCCTTCCCGTCGCATCGAATCGCCTGCCAGTTTTCGTCCATTTTTCGTTGCTGCTTCGCTCCTTTTAATTGTAGCGTGATGTTATATAGCCTATAACGTTTATCAATAAATAGGTTACCCAGCACAAACATATTTTTTCAATTCGAACCAGAAGTTTCTGAGTTTAGCGCGTTCAACCAAACAAACTCTTCAGCTTAATAATATTAGTATAGATGTATTTGTTCAAATATAAAATTTAAATAAATTATGGTTGAGTTTTGACCACTAGGCGACTAGTACTATATTCTTTTCTTTAACAGCCAGGCTTTATAATAGAAAACACCTTGACCAAAACCGCAAAACATTAAAAATGAAACTTCCAATTCTTCGCTCCATCAAAACACGACTGCTTCACTTGAACAGTGATAAACATAGCCCAGGCAATCTCCCTGTTTTATTAACACTATCAGCTTTGGAATGACGTTGATATTTAATGAGGGGCGCCGGGCAATTTGCATGCAAAATAAATGCTATCTTGAGTTTGGTGAGCACACCTGTGGGCTTGTGACGCCATGTTCGACAGGCGGCCATATTGTACATTTAAGTGTATGATCAAAAGTAAAATCAAATCAAATGTCATTTATTCAAATTAGGCTGAGGAGCACTTTTCGAAAGTCAAATTTACAAAAGACAGTCCACAAAAAGCCCGCCCTTAACCACTTCCTAGTGCTTTAGCTGGGAAGAAGTGACGCAAAAAAGTTTTTAAGGAAGTCGGTTGTTTTTTTTTTTTTTTTGTAAAATGTTTTTATTTTTTAAATTTTTAATTGTGGTAGATACTTCGCACTAATCTAATCGCGTTATTCGTTCATTTGTCGCGGAAATACGTAATGCAAATTTAAGACTTATATGGTTTTCACATAGACCCCATTGTCCAAATAGAACCAAATTAAAACGCGACCATTCGGAAAGCACCAACTTTCAAATAAAAAAAGAATCATCAAAATCGGTTCACCCAGTCAAAAGTTATGAGGTAACAAACAAACGGTATTCGTTCATTTGTCGCGGAAATACGTAATGCAAATTTAAGACTTATATGGTTTTCACATAGACCCCATTGTCCAAATAGAACCAAATTAAAACGGGACTATTCGGGAAGCACCAGCTTTCAAATAAAAAAAGAATCATCAAAATCGGTTCACCCAGTCAAAAGATATGAGGTAACAAACAAAAAAAAAATACAGTCGAATTGATAACCTCCTCCTTTTTTTGAAGTCGGTTAAAAATATGGTGGAGTGGGTGTATGCTAGCTAAATGATAATTGTCACACAGGTTGATCGAAGCTAGGCTTCTTGCGATCAGTTTGTGGATGGGTGACCATTCGAAACACAAGGAGACCTATTCGTGTCTCGAGAAGGATGTTAAGCCGTTGGTCCTGGCTATATTTCTTAGATCTTAAACAATAGTACAATATAAAGCACAAAAGTCTTATCTAAGGGTATCTGTAACACAGTTTCTGGGTTGTGGAGGTCACATAGGCAATCGTTCCATGTAAAATACTGGTATTCAGTTTCATCCAGCTGGACTGGAAGACAACCCCAGCATAGTTGGGAAAAGCAGGCAGATTGATTCAGGTTTTGAATTTTTAATAGACTTTTGTTTTGGGAACTGCACACAGAATCTGCTCTTGATTCAATTCTTCTTAAATATTTTTCCTACTGTAGAATAATCGTTTGCGATATGAATGTAGATACTATAAATCTATGTAGATAGATGGTACTTACTGGTGAAACTGTATCAAGACTTCAGTGTAACAAAAACAAGTAACTAGATCATCCAATAATACCACAGACAAAGTGACTCCATATAATTAGTCCTTTAACAACGGATTTGCCAGAGCATTTTGCTCTCTAAGTGAACGTTTGTTCCTCGTAAGCGAATCCCTTCCCACACCTCATTTCCAAAACAAAAGAAATCAAAACACCACACGAATAACAAAAATCTATCGAAGAAAAAACAAGCTAATTCGAAAAACAATCACGTTAAAAAAATGTGACGTAAACGAAAACAATAGATAGGACTGTTTTGTGTTCACAAAATTGGTTCATACCACTCCGGTAGTGCTGGCCGGTTTAATATTTAACAGGACCGGGATATAAAAATACGGGACTTGCATTTTTAAAGCGTTTTATCGATTCCGTACCAAAAGGCGCTGAAAAGTTCCAGAGGCTGGGTTTTAAATGTTAAAGGGAGAGAGCGGTTACACACACATGCTTCCTTCTCTTACACGCGATGCTTGAAAATGTAAGTATATTGGTTAGGTTGGTATACAAGTTATTTTCAAGATACCTTGGCTTATAACCAGTGTATCCTTATTTTAGGTTACCTGATAACTCCGTGCTAACTTTTTCAACTAGCAACTAGATCCCTTTGACGCAAACTTTTGCTTTTAATTCTAGAGTTATCTATTTCAAGTTTTCAGAAAACAAAGCAAGTATCTATTCGATGTATTTAAGTATCTGCAAGTTACTGAAAAGATGTCCAATATCTATGTTGACACAGATATTGGACATCATAGTTAAAAAGTTTTGGTTAAAAGTCAAAAACTGAATTAGTCCCACCTCTATCCCGAAATATTCCCGAATTACACGAGGTAAAGCTGTATTACTTTGAGTGCTCTTCTCGCAAATGAAAATCGGCCCTGCATAGTGTTGGGTTAATATCCTACTATTCAAAAGTATATTATATGTTTATGCTATCAACACTTAAAGCATTTCTAAACGATGCTGAGAAATTCCTCATGGAAGTACCAAATCATTCTTTTCCCAACCTTGTGAGTGAACAGGTAATTGAATTCAGGATCTCATACTCAGCAGCACAATGTTTGTATATTACCAAAACTCTTCTGTAAAAGAATTTTTAATTGTTCTCGATTCATTGGTTAGTATAACCGTTGCATGAAGCGAAATATATTGAACAGTCGGAATATTTACGTAGGCATATTTTCATAGTGAATGTTAGCTGTTTTGAAACTATGTTCTATTCGAATTTTTGCTCAAATATTTTTTATTTCAAATCTGAAAGGATTGCCAATTATTCTAGGTTTTTTTTTTTTCAAATATTATGTTTACGTTTATCTGCTTGAGCCTTATTGATTCTCAGCAAGCATTTACTACTGAACTGATTATAATTATATACCAGCCCGTATTTCTTGTAAAATAAATACAGAAAAAACTAAAACAAATAACACTAAAAGCCAATTATCGAAATCCATGAAACTGCCAAAGTAGGGCAAGACAAACAAAACAAAGTTTGACGGCAACATATAACATGTCAGCACTATTCCGCCTTGAGGAAAACAGGCCAGGACAGGAGTGTTGACAATACGAGGAAATGTACTACAATAATGTCTAAGAATAAGAAAGAATTCTTGTTAAAACAATATATCAGTATATTACAGTAACTACGTATTATCAAGGGGTATTATCAAGTATTAGCCAGTTAAACCATTGGGTTGTGAAGGGCAGATAAGCAGTCACTCCATGTAAAATACTGGTACTCAGCTGTATCCGGTTAGACTGGAAGCTGACCCCAACATAGTTGGGAAAAGGCTAGGGAGATGATGAGATGATGATTACTGTAACTTAGTAGGTTTGTTTCTTACAGTAAAAAACATTTTTTTTTTTTTTTTTTTTGTTAAAAGTTTGATTTTTATCTTTATACTTATGGACCACCAGCTTTCAAATAAGAAAAGAATCATCAAAATCGGTTCACCCAGTCAAAAGTTCTGATTTAACAAACATAAAAAAAACAGTCGAATTGAGAACCTCCTCCTTTTTTTTTGAAGTCAGTTAAAAAACTTCATGGAAACTGTTTGAAAATGCCTTAAAACGTCGACAATCGGGTTTGTTGTTACACTATCCATGAAATAAAGTATAAAACCTCTTGTAGAAGTTGTTACTTTAACTGGAGGTAGGTAACGTTTAAGCATATTTTTTATAAATTTTTAAACATTCCTCGTCATCATTAAGTGTATCCAAGGAGATTCTTCACTCTTCTCTATTGGAACCTACTATGCTTGGCATTGGCAACTAGCATCTTTCTAACAGAGTGACTCCTTGGTAATTAAAAAGAGTATATGTACGCGTTATAAAGCTGCTATTTACGGGGCCCATCTTCCTATTGGTTACCTCGCACTAATTCCTATACCACTAATCACCCGGTGAAATTTAATACTTTGATTGCTCCCATCGACTTCTCTGGGATGCCATCATCAGATCCTGGTTTCCTTATCATGAAAAGAATCATCACAATCGGTTCATAAACGACGAAGTTATCAGCGAACACACATTAAAAAAAAAATACGGTCGAATTGAGAAACATCCTACTTTTTTTGAAGTCAGTTAAAAATGATTACAGCTTGTTCGTAAGCACTGGGATTGACTAGGAGGCGGTCTGTTATCATGATAGACTATATCATAAAACTACAGGGTCAATTAAATTGATACTTTACCCACTACAGAATGGACAACAGCGTTTTCTATTTAACTATCATAGTGCAATCGCTAGCCCACCTGCCATGCGTGGTGATCATAGCACACCCCCCAAGTTAGGGTCTATGTCCAGCAGTGGACGTCTTTCAGTTGCAATGATAAATATGATATTTTTACCCACGTGTTGAGTATCGTTATCAAAAATTAATGTAAAAAACAGAAAAGAGAGTTTTGTTTTTAATACATAAATTAACACATATGATACTTTTTATCCCGGTAGTACGTTCACATGGGTCATTTTTCGACCTTCCCGCTGGCAAAAGCTAGTACACATTTAAAAACGTGTCTGTTTTTAAACTTTTTGGAATAGGTAAGTCCTGTTCTCGTCCTGTTCACTGCCGGCGGCGCGCGGCGGTGCGTCAGAATAAAATAATATAAACTTTTGAAACGGAACCTCTGTACAGGTATTCGTTTGTTTGTAAAGTTGAGTATTAGTAGAACAAGTTAAGTAGTATAAACTTGTTACAAAATGTTTCCCATCTCTGCAAATAAACGAATAAAGAGTATTTTAATGTGTACATGCATGAGATTGGCCGAAGCTGGACTCCATAGCCAGTGCTATTGGTTAATTTGATTTTAATATGCTCTGTGATACATGAAGGGCTTGTAGCTAAGTAACAACAGCCGCATGGGTTAATCATTCAGGTTAAGCTACCCTTGCCGCGGTTGGTCCGTGGATGGGTGACCATTTTTACATACCAAGACCCTTCCTTGCCTCGGAAAGCACGTTAAGCCTTTGGTCCCGGCTGTCTTTCGTAGATCTTAGACAGACGTTACGGGTCGTCAGAAGCCCGAAAGTCTGACAACCAGTCTTACCAAGTGGTATCAAATTACCCAGTTACTGGATCGTGGAGGTCAGATAGGCAATCACTCCATTTAAAATACTGATACTGCTGCATCCGGTTAGACTGGAAGCCGACCCTGACATAGTTGGGAAAAGGCAAGGCAGATGATGATGCTCTGTGATAAATAAAATAAAATGAAATTAAATAATATCTTAGAACAACCAACACAACGTTATCTGATCCTAAAATAGGCAGAGCCTGTACTATGGCAACCAGACAACTGATAAACATACTTATATTATATTTCTAAATACATACATGTTATAGATAAATTACACCCAGACACAGAACAAATGATTGTGCTCATCACACAAAGATTTGTCCTGGGTGGGAATCGAACCCACGACCTCAGTCTTAGCAGTCAGGATCACTAACCATTAGATTAACAGGCCAGTCAAAATAAGGCAATAAGGTTTTATATATTTTGTTAGACTGTACACACAGGTAGGTATGTGTGTGATTGGATCTTAGAGCCTAATATCTACAGCGTGTTGACATTTGGTCTACGATATTGAGCCCGGGTCCTTGTGCTCGTAAAACCACAAATTGAATTGTTAGAAGCCTTTAGAGCTAGATTGACTGTTATTGCGCAGAAAACTGGGTATAAAGCCCAGTCCAGAATATTAGCTGGTCTTATATAAATGAAATAAGACCTGACGCATCTAAAGCACGTGTTTATGTGATTAAGTGTAAGTATAAGTAATTTATAGGCATTTTTTTCTTTATACTACTGATATCCAGTTACATCGGATTAGACTGGAAGCCAATCCCAATATCCTGCCAGGGTCACGAGATTTGATTTAAAGAGATACCGTGGTCCTGACACATGGGCAACTGAAGGAACACGAGTGGGTTTTAGTTAGTAAAAGTCTGACACGCCCTTCCGCTCCACCCAGAGCGGGAGACTTCATTTGATAATTTCCCACCCACAAAAAAAAATAGCCCTAAGATAGTTGGAAAAAGACTAGACACATTCTTTTGTTTTGGGAACGTTAGAGTGGGAGTCAATTTATAGAAAAAAATTTGGTTTACACAAAAAAAAAACAAGAGACTTCCTTAAAAACATTATAAAGTGAAAATAACTTTAATTTCGGCAGTCAGTGTCTTAGGATTTGTATTTAAGGTTTTTGCCACCGTCTTCCGAAATTAAAGTTATTTTTCACTTAAAGTTGTTTCTTTGTAAAAAAAAAAAAATAGTTTCGGTATCTACCCCGCACTAATTCCAAACAAACAATGCATATTTATGCGATAGCAGAAATCGCGGTTGATTTACTGTAATTTTTTAAATAGTTCTGGTGTCTGTCTCCGGAAGTCATCATCAGATCTATATGAAAGTTAAATGGGACCATTTCGGAATAAACCCCATTTGAACAAAAAAATAATTTTGCAAATCCGTCTATATATGACGGAGTTATGGCCGAATATACATAAAAAATATATAAATAAACATCCGAATTGAGAACCTCCTTTTTGAAGTCGGTTAAAAAAGGGTTACAATCGTCTTTTATATGACGTTCTAGAGCCAAATCTCGCAGTTCTCAAATATTTTTCCTACAGTAGATCAATCTTTGGCGATAATATATGAAATGCATTTTTTCTGTGCTATTATTATAGCTTAGCTCTAGAGAAAACAATAAATTGAAGATAATAGTAAAACATTATTGTGATCCCCCGTTTTATACATGTACAAACATGTTATTATTATTATTTTATAGTCCACCAATTTATATTTACTTTTACACATATATTTTGCTTTAAATAGCAGATTTACATCGTTTATGCAAAAGTAACTATAAGTAAAAATTAATTCTCCTATACATTAAACATTTTGAAAGACTGCGAACGCTTATGCTAATGACAGTTTAAGTACTTTTCATATTGTTCTTGCTAAGAATGTCAAGTCTTAAGTATTTAATTTAATTAATAATTTGTAAGCAATGGAAATTAAAATTAACGATTGGGTCGACGATCTTTGCGGAGTTAACTAACCGTTTGAAGTAGGTACCTATGTACTTAAAAAATTACGTTTCGTTTGGTACTGGACGAGAAGGATAAGTGATTTTATTTCTGTAAGTAGATTTGTACAAACAGTTTTACACCTCAATCATATTTCTTTAAACTAGATGAGGTCAGCGTTTCTTAAGTGACTATTCTGAGAAGAAAGGTCGAAACAAACTCAGAGGTCAAAAAGACTTCAATAACATTATCTTGATGATCTTATTGAAGCTGTTGGACCACTAATACGAAGACGACTTCTGGTAGAGGCTGTTCTGTCATATAATTTTACTGTCCGTCCGTATGATGCCAGATGTAAAGAAACACCATCTCATTTCTTCCCGTGGGTGTCGCAAGAGGCAACTAAGAGACTTACCAAAAGAATGGGCAGCACCGATCTCTATGCATTTTATAACCATACTGCTATCGCCAACCCACCGGGTTAGCGTGGCGATTGTAGCAAACACCACGTAAATTGGTGAAAACATCTAAAACTGCAAAACAATATCACTTTTGAAGTAGCCTGATGCTGTTGCAAATATTTTAGTTTAATGCACTCGAAGAACAAAACCATCCTTCTGGTGCAGTCGAGTAAGTACTGGATCAAAGTAAAACGTTAAAATTTCAGCTTTATAAATTCAATATTATGCAATTGTCAAGGGAGATATTTCTCAGAGTTAAGCCGGAATATGAATAGTACACAGTGGACACTGCATCCGTAATATTTAGATAAATTATACTCTGGGGGAAGTAATATATCTTATTACAAAATTAATTGAATTCATTACAAGCGAAAGCTTCCTAATTTGAAAGCCATTCGTTTGTGCAAGCTACGCCGTAGCAAAGGGGGTCTACGCCGTAGATCGGTGCTAGCTACGCCGTAGCGTACAAAGTAGCGAGAGATGGAAACGACAAGATGGTTTCGCATTAATATTTTTGTTTAGCCCTTGTCGAGAAGAATCGGATTTATTTACAGGTCAAGCCTTAGTTTTACTGAATATCCACTATTACTTTTATAGACACATTAATAAAATCTAGGATCTAAATAAAAGGCGTTCATTGTAATATGTATATCAAAGGCGAAAAATTTCACTTTTATAGGGGTTCAATAGTCGATAGAAGTGTGTACGAAAGTTCTGCATTTTTTGCCGAATGGTATACCAACATAATCCTCATATTTTCAGACTCAAATAGAAAGATCAAACAAAAAAAAAAACACCTTTCAGTCATTTACATAAGGCACGCTTGAAAACAAACACTGAGCAGGCGACGACCTCGTCTCCTGAAACTGGAAAATTTCAAGATTTTAATTTAACGACAAAATAGAAAACTTCGTGAAACGGACGACAACCCTAGAATGTATTCAATAAATTTTTAAAGTATCTTTCTATCAAAAATACTTTTTATTTGTATTTAACTATTTTTAGTCGCGAGGAAAACTTTTCAAGATACGTATTCAATATATTTTGGTACGTTTTTATTTAGGGTTTCGTACCAAAATGGTTAAAAAAACCCTTATGGTGAGACTCAGTCTAGCTCTCCGACTTTTGACGAAAAAAATACCGTTTCCCACTTTATTTCCGTAGTTTTCATAGAGATAAATTGGTTTTTTTTTCTGTGTTATAGAAGTTAATATAAAGATTACAGGAAAATAAAAAGAAGTTTCTAAATAGCACACTTTTTCATAAATCATCAACAAAAACAAAAATTACATTAGTTCTACTATCTGTCAAGAGATAACGCGGAATAATATCTTTATATATATAATTCTACTGTACGTGTGTATGTCACTGAACTCCTCCTAAACGGCTGGACCGATTTGAATGAATTTTTGTATGCATTTGGGTGGCACCCTGGACGGTTTAGATTCACTGTTGGACTCGGTAGGTGGTGCTGCTATCGAGTTCTAGGAAACAGGACAACGTGTGTATGGTCAGCTAGTAGTACTATAAAATATTTTTATATGACGGCACGTAACCCTCGGTGCGCGAGTCGAATTCGCTCTTGACCGTTCTTTTTTTTTTATTTAGCATTCCAGGTCAGGCAGCTTTTTATTGGGTTATTCTCATTGGAATTCCTCAGTAGAAAGATTTATTAGGCTTGAAGATTGCTGATGACATATGGTTATACTATTGGTACACCACTGCCAATCCTTCAAGGAAACGAGGCGTCATGTTATGGTATGTTTTTTTTTTTACATCCAGCAATCCTACAATATTAACACACAAAATTGTTTCTTAACTACTTTCGCAGCAAATAAGTAAGTGGTTCGGGTAAGTATTAATATGTATAAAAAAAGCGGCCAAGTGCGAGTCGGATTCACCCATAAAGGGTTCCGTAGCAGCAAATAACATTTGCGGTTTACGATTTGTGACGTATTAAAAAAAAAATACTTACTAGATCTCGTTCAAACCAATTTTCGGTGGAAATTTACATCATATGTGTTTTTTTAGTTTTATCATTCTCTTATTTTAGAAGTTACAGGGGGGAGACACACATTTTACCACTTTGAAAGTGTCTCTCGCGCAAACTATTCAGTTTAGAAAAAAAATATAAGAAACCTCAATATCGCTTTTGAAGAACTCTCCAAAGATACCCCACACGTTTGTGTTTGATGAAAAAAGATTTTCGAGTTTCAGTTCTAACTATGGGGAACCCCTAAAATTTATTGTATTTTTTTCCTATTTTTGTGTGAAAATCTTAATGCGGTTCACAGAATACATCTACTTACCAAGTTTTAACAGCATAGTTCTTATAGTTTCGGAAAAAGTGGCTGTGACATACGGACGGACAGACAGACAGACATGACGAATCTATAAGGGTTCCGTTTTTTGCCATTTGGCTACGGAACCCTAAAAACCACACTGTTACTATAATTTTCTTCCAAGTATACGCAGACAACACCATATCAAAAAGCTATTCCATAAAAGACTCTATCTAGAATCACACGAGATGCAAAACTTCAACGTAAAACTAATCTTATGCGAAGCTCCAACGCAACACTCTGAAAAATTTGTACCTAAGTGCAAAATATACACGTCGGAATATTTTAAGCTTCTTATCTCTATAAGCGTTAGAAAGCAGGAAGCTCTGAGAGATGTGTTATCCCTAAAAATATTTATGTACTTTTATTACAGTCTGGAATTTTACACCTTAAAAGGGGTAGGTATTAAACTGTGCATCGTATTTTCGATGATACTGTACTTTTCGATAATACGTACACTGTACGTACTGTTATTTTATATACGTACATCCGTGCGCTCTAATGATTAAACTTAGTTTTAGATATTGTTTCTGAATAAGTAAATTATGTATGCATTTCGCTATGAGAAATAAACATGTTCTTAAACATTAATCTTTTCACGGCTTAATCAGTTCTTTGAAGGAATGTAGGTACAGTCAGTGCCCTGCATTACCTGACCTCTCCTACACTGAAGAAATAAGGAAGAGGGGTCAGGTAATGCAGGAAACTGATTGTACTGTAAACGTTGTTTGCAAGAAACGACCTTACGTTGTCCAGATTGGTAGTAAATAACTTTAATAACATTTGAACTGTCAAACGAATCTAGTGATAAAATTCAAGAAAACTGTTTCGTTGGTTTTGTTGGCTAGCGCTACTACTGATCATGAGGTCCTAGGTTCGATTCCCAGATTGAGCAAAGTGCACGTGAAATTTAAATGTACTAACGTTTTGTAGTTCAGTATCAGAAAAAAAGAAAAGAAAAGAAAAATATTTTATTTGAGACACGCACAGGTCATAAAAACAATAAAAATGAACATAGAAACTTTTAGGATAACAAAAAGGTAAAAGATATAAAATTAAAAGAATAAGACCTGTGCGAGGCCAAAAAGGCTCCTATAAAAAATAAATAAAATAATAAATAAATATCTCAGGACAACCAACACACAGTTATCTGATCCCATAGTAGGCAGAGCCTGTACTATGGTAACCAGACAACTGACAAATATACTTATATATTTCTAAATACATACATATTATAGATAAATTACACCCAGACACAGAACAAATGATTATGCTCATCACACAAACATTTGTCCTGGGTGGGAATCGAACCCACGACCTCAGCCTTAGCAGTCAGGGTCACTAACTACTAGACTAACAGGCTAGTCAGCATCAGCGTCTATCTCAGCATAATGCTGCGATATTTGTTAAAAAAAACAACTACCGCAGCGCTGGTATTCTGATAGGGCCCACTGTGATGCCACGGACACACTTACGGACGTGACCAAATTAGGTAATATATATCAGGTTGTATCTTGATCAAAATATGATTTGCAACCGTAACTAATATGTGTGTACAGAATTGTATTCATTGAAATCTATACTAATATTATAAAGCTAAAGAGTTTTTTCGTTTGTATGGTTGAACGCTGTAATCTCAGGAACTACTGGTCTGAATTGAAAATATATTTTTGTATTGGGTAAACTATAGAACATCACGCTACAATCAAAAGGAGTGGAGGCGCAACGAAAAATGGATGAAAACTGGCAGGCAATTCGATGGGACGGAAAGGGAGCAAAAATTTTACGCGGACGGAGTCGCGGGCAGAAGCTAATAATCAATACAAGTCTCTAAGCTTAATTTACCCTACTGAAGCAGATACTACTTCATGCAATTATGATATTTGGGGCACTCAGATACTGACCTGCATTTTGCAAAAATAGTACGGCTATTTGAATGTCACGAGCCTTAACGCAACTCCCTTAAGTGCACTCAATTGCAAATTACAGCAACAACCAGCAATCATTCACTACAAGAAAAAAACAACCGAAAAAACCCACGTTTAGCGTCCTGCATATTTGAACCCTGTAACGCCGGGTATCGCGTGAGACACTGCGCGTTTACCGCATTTCCCGTAACCGGCCGCAAGTGCGATGACCTCAAGCAAAAATAGCCCCAGCTAGATCGGCAATGAAAGTTAGTTTAGCTTTACTGGTGGATATTTATAGACCCGGATTGAGAAGATTATTTTGGTATAATGTTATGGTGTAATATTTCACAGGTGCAGTGGCAGCAGAATTTATAATTTTTGAACAGATGGCAGAAGGCTTCAGCCTTCTTTGTAACGTATCGAATATTAGTGGCAGCGCAAAAGTCCTGCATATCTGGTAGCGTCTTGTGACGGGTCGTTGAGGTCCTTAAAATAGGGTGGAGTTACACGATGACTGATACATACATGCCGTCTATTGGGACAGGTCAGTTCCAAGCCACAAATGGCCCTGCATTATTAGACTCACTTAAAAATCTAATACTATAATGTTTGGACTTTAACCTTTTGAATGTCTTAAGTAACACAGTTCGACATAAGCAATTGTCTTTCTTTTGTGTCTCTAATTACGGCATTCGATGAGTTAAAAGAGACCATGACCTCTGAGTTTGTTTCGGCATAAAATTTCTTCTCAGGAACAGTCAGTTAGGAAATGACGGTGCCATCAATTTTTTTTTAAATATTGGTCAATAAAATTTCAACGACGTATAAATTGTCTTTTATGATCTACTTACATAAATGTTTATTTCATTCATATCATAGAAAAAAAAATTTCTTTGTAAGAAAACGTTACCCACATTCCAATTGCGTTCATAAAGGCTGACTTTTGCTTATAGTTTTGGGTCGAAGGTATGTTTACCCGTTCCGTTTTAAAGTTAGTCTTACAAATAAAAGCAGTAGTAATATATCGGAATATTAGTACTTTGTTACTTTGAACTCCGAAGATAACGGTTCAGTTTATAAATGTAAACTATAGTCAGCTCTGATCTTTCGTCCATTAATAAACAGAGTTATTTTTAAGAAATAAGTAAGTCAAAACATAATGTTTTACAATTCTCCAAAATGTTATTTTTTTACTACAAAAAGTGAACACAAAATTTAGTAAAAATAACTCACATATTTTACTTTATACAGTGACGAGAAAAGTGTTAATAATTTCTGGGCCTGTGGTAAATACTTGACATTCTACGTTTCAGATATTTGAAGTTAGTTCGCATTCAGTACGACATTTGGCTAATACTGTCAATATTCCCACAGTTATTACCTCTAGACATATTTTAAACACTTTATTTAATGACATATAAGTGTTATTTAGTTCTGAAGATGTTTAAAATTTGGTTAGTTGTCAAGGATGGAGTCAAATCATTGAAATGGTTAGTAAATAAATATTAAATGAGAAAGCGTGTAAGGTCACAGATGCCACTTTGAAAGTAAAGTCAACAAAAGTAAAGTCGAAAATCAAAAATTGTAGGTTACGAAAATTATTCGTTTGTCTGGATATGTGATCTGCATTGGCAATATTTGTATAAAATTTGGCACATATAGCCTAGATTAACAAATAGGGTACGTACTTTTAATCCCGGTAGTACGTTCCTGTGGGTTATTTTCTGACAACCACGGGAGCCAAGCCGCGAACAAAAGCGCCTTAAATACTATATCGAATCGTCAGAAATCCACGACTGCTTACATTGAATATTCCAAGAAGTTCATTAAAGCTGGATAAGAATAAACACGATCGATTAACTGAAAGAAAACCATGCTTTACTTGAACACGGCTTATCATACAAATATAATCCATAACACACAAACGTAGCTAGGATGCCTCAACTCAGCGTAAAGTTAGATTTGCACTGCGACGGACCCATTTACCTACTGACGCTAGTCAGGTCGTCGACCCCGTATCGATGGCCGACCAGGCCGTTAACCTCACCTGTGACGTAAATGAAACCTAGATAGCTCTGTTTTTCCGCAAACTTCGCTTCCGACTAACTTTTTAGTAACCAGTTAAACACAGTAGCTATTTTGTCTTTGTTCGTAAAAAATAGCAGTTATACACGATTCTGATTTGTTCGCAGAAAATTGATGGACTGTTTTTTTCCTGTTTTTTTGTGTTGGTTATTGGCGAGAAATAAAAAAGTTTTGCATTGCATAAGTTTGGTGATTCTTCGCTTCGTAAAATTTGAATGGGAACAACTTAGATGCAATCAGAATTGGGTAAAAAGCTTAGGTATATTTGGTACTGTAAAACAGTTTTTTTCACTAGTCTATCGTAAAACTAGTTAAGCAAATATTAAATTAAAGACCAGTTTTATAGTCCGTATACGTACGCGTACTGGAACATGATCTATTTAACTTGAATGCATCCAGTACAACTTAGCCTAACAGGAATACTGTAAAGAGTCACTGCGTCTGTGAAGCCACACTACGTACAATGCCTCACGAGGTTTTTAGCACAGTTTTAATAAAATGGTATGTGTGCAACTCATTTACATTTTAAAGCAACCTTAAAGAGAAAGCGCCAATATAGTCCGTGAAATTGAAATTTTCTTAAGTTTTTTGCAGTTTGCAGGACAGTTTCAGGCTGTATGTTGAAAAAAATATGATTCGCAATCGTAACACTTATGTATATGCAGAGATATAATAATTATAATCAGTAATTCACTCCTCTAAGTTAATTTATTCCATTGAATGCTTTTTTCATGAAATAGTAATTTAATTTCGCGTGCACCTTTTTTGTGGGTGGGAAACCATCAAATGACGTCTCCCGCTCTGGGCGAAGCGGGAGGGCGTGTCAGACTTCGACTGATCAGAACCCAACCGTGTTGCTTCAGTTGCCCATATGCCAGGGCCACGGTATTTCTTTCGAACTAATCTCGCGACCCTGGCAGAGCCTATCCAGTTTAAGGTAAAATATAAAGTCGCCAAAACTACCAAACTTGCTTAGAACCGCTAGTGTGTCTAAACTAACTGACCTTACTGTTCACTCTCCTACAAAATTGTGAGGTGATATGATTAGCCGATATGGTCAACTAGGTCACTGACTTTTGTTACTGGTACAGACGCCAACACATCAAGCTACTACAATCTGTCAGATTTCTTTGATAGATTTTCGACTTTATTTCTAGAGCATTAGGTTCAAGGTTCATTGGGAAAAATTGACAGTTTCGGGTAGCTTGACCTGGTGGCGTCTGTACTTCACCCCTATTTTTCTTTAGACTTCTATGGGTTTTGTTTTTTTTTTTTTGTTTGTCTGTGGGATATCATCAAATGACGCCGAGGGCTTGTCAGACCTTTACTGACTAAAAGCCACCCGTGTTCCTTCAGTTGTCCATGTGCCAGGGTCACGGTATCTCTTTCGAACAAAGCTCGCGACCCTGGCAGAGACTTCTATGGGGTAAGGTTATAAAACAATCTTAATAATCATCTGCCTGGCCTTCTCCCAAATATGTTTGGGTCGGCATCCAGTCTAACCAAATGCAGCTGAATATCAGTATTTTATATAGAGCGACTGATCTTACCTCCACCAGTCAGTTACTGGGTAACATGGTACCCCTTGGTAAGACTGGTTGTTGGAGTTTCGGGCGACTCATAACGAGTATCAAAGATTCTCGAATGACAGCCGGGAGTAACGGCTTAACGTGCTTTCACGGGGCACGGAGGTTATATAACATCACGCTACAATCAAAAGAAGCGGAGCAGCAACGAAAAATGGATGAAAACTGGCAGGCAATTCGATGCGATGGGAAGCAAAAATTTGACGCGGCCGAAGTTGCTAGTTGAGGGATATTTGCCGTTCTTATACAGTCAGGGAAATCAATCGTTAACCTCCTGAGACCCCGCGTGATTTTTTTAGAACAAAATCACTATGTTGGATAGGCCCAGGCTTTATTTATTTTTTACTGAATTATGTTATAGTACGCACTAGAATTAGGACAAATTATTCGAACTAAGATAATAGTTTCGAACACACCCTTAAAACATACAAAAGAAATACCCAATAGTAAAGAAAATATCGTAATTTTTGTCTATGGGTCTATCCGGTATAGTCTAGTTTGTGATTCTATTAGTACTTTGGGTCACTCTTCAGTCGGCCCGAAAAATATCTGGGTCTCAGGAGGTTAATTAAATTGACACCCTCCGTCAGTTTTACATTTCGTACAAGTGTCAAAAAATTATAGTTATGATTTAAATATACTGACAATTTATTAATACATATTTACTTGTGATTTGGCAGAAAAATAACAGAGTAGAGTCATGTTATTCCTATTTTTCCACACTCGTCTGTCCACTGACATTGCGGCCCAGTTCTTTCGGTATAAATCAAGTTCGTCCCTTCATATTCGTCTTGATCTAACACAAACTCGTTTAGAATTGAATAGAGGGTCTTTTCAATTCTAAACGAGTTTTGAATTAGCGGTTAAGTAGTCAACAGACACGTCCTGCTCAATCCCACTTGAGATTGGCAGCTTTCTGAATAACATATGTATTGTGTTCTTTACACCGTCTTAAAACTCATCTTTCTATTATTATTTTTTCAGGCTTTTTCTAGTTATAGAGCCTCATTCAGTTTCACAAACCCATTGAGTTCACCCACAGACACGAAAGTCCAAATAAAACGTTACATAAGATGGTATGTTATGTAAGTAATCAATAAAGTTTGGAAGTATGCCAGTATTGCCAGAGTTTCAGACAAAGAGGGCAACACTGATTCTTAGCAGCCATATCTGATAGTGTTGCTGCTTAAGATTTTATGTTTGGTAAAACAATATGTTTTGTTTTTTGTTTTGTCGGGTATCTTTGGCTAGAACAGTAAGTTAATTTAGGAAGTGGTAGATCAGCAATATAATTCGGGTATTTCTCGTACCAGACTTTCTGTTCTTTTTTTAATTTTGTTTTTTTTCCCTTTCTTTATAATTTCATTTTTATTTTATTAAGTATTGTTATTAGTTTAGTTTCTATGCGATTCCCAATAAATACTTGTTGTTTCTTTCTATTTTTTATTGTAGTTGGTTGTATGCGCTGTCTTCTGGGATTTATCTGGGTACTTTGTAGTCCATTCTAGTCCAGCAACTCAGCCTACCGTACGCCACTGCTAGACATACTTATGCCTATCTTAAGCTGCGCCCCCAACACCCGCGGGGTAGTTTCGTAACAGTTGAAATGGCTTTAATTTCGACAGTTAAGCGACATACATTGCGTTATTTTCATTTATGAGTATATATGTTGCAGTCAAAACTTTTAACCAGTCAAAAGTACTATTGACTACCAAAATCAGTCAAAAGTACTTTTGACCGTATGCTTTAGTCAATAATACTTTTGACTAAAGTAACAGTTAAAAGTACTTTTGCCCAATGGAGCTGGTTAAAAGTACTTTTTAACCGACTTCAAAAAGGAGGAGGTTATCAATTCGGATGTTTATATTTTTTTTTTTTTTTTTTTTTTTTTATGTATGTTCGGCCATAACTCCGTCATATATAAACGGATTTGCAAAATTCTTTTTTTTTACTAAGTGATTCCGTCAAAAAAGTTGGAAACCCGGTCAACGGAGCCCCGTGCGCGGGGCTCCTATTTCTGAGTGGTTTAAAAAAAAAATAACCACGAAGGAAAACAATAACCTAACCTAACCTGTCCGAGTCGAGGTGCCCTAAGTCACGAGCTCACTTAATAGTGCTTTTGACTGACGCTTTATTGCAATTAAAACTAATTTTGACGAAGAGCGTCAGTCAAAAGTTCTTTTAACCGCTACAGTCAAAAGTAATAACCAATAATTATCAGTCAAAACCACTTTTGACCAATCTGTTCAGTCAAAAGTACTTTTGACTGATTTTGCTAGTCAATAGTACTTTTGACTGGTTAAGAGTTTTGATTGCAACATATACATTTTTTGACCGTATGAATTAGCAATGTATTTCACGATGATTAAGATTATCATTGATAGCGTGATATTCAATTAGGGTACTGGTTCACCTCGTGTCACATCCAGTCCTTCTTGGCAATAGTCTAATCTAATCTAATGAATGATTACTAATTTGATGTAATGTAGTCTCTTCAAAACTTATTTATATGACCCTGAATATAAAGTGGTTAAAATAACGATGGTTTTATTTCTATCAATGTTATGTTTTTAACCAAAAGAATAAAGGGTAGTTAATCTCCTTGTGACTTTAACCTCAGCTATGTGCCTCTACTGTTCCTATTGAGGTTTTATTGAGATGGCAGCAAGGGGCTTTTCCTCGTTTTGTAACGAACCACATCCAAGATGTTAGGGGAGCCGCTTTCGTATTACGTCCACAATGAACTTCTTATATTCTGGTACAATCCTGGTGATATAGAAGTTGCTGAATCACTATAGTCTATTCGCGTCACGAAATATTAATAGTGACTCATCGTTGTCACTCAGCTCAGTCACGCCCCTTGACCAATAAGATCATAGTAAATTAGAAGTTCCGAGTTCACACTGACCAGTTGAAGTAAGCCCTTCAGACAGATCGTTCTATTTTTAAAATACGACTAGCTGACCCAGCAAACTTCGTACCGCCTCAGAATCAATAAATGTTGTGTTAATTTATCAGATCCCACCAACACAAAGCAAAGAGCACCAAGTACCATATACCCATGTTAGACCAAGTTATGACAAACTAGTACTTTGAAGCGTTTTCTAGCTACCACACACCCATGATGGGTGAGCTCCTACCAAATTATGCCAACCTAGTACTTTCAAGACATAAAGCTTTTTCTAGCTACCACACACCCATGTTAGGTGACTTTGTATTCTTAAATAAGTGTTCTTAAATTTTCTAATTTTCCGCACAATGTTTAATTTTTTTTCTTTCATAAGAACCTTCTCCTGACAATAACAAGCACCACAAAAAAAAAAAGTGAAATCGGTCCAGCCATTCACGCGTGATGGCGTGACCAAGGGAAAAAGGGATTCATTTTGATATACATATATAGATGACACCTTGAGGTAAAGGCTATCCTGCGCCGTTAAATAAATAAATAAATAATCAAATCTCTTTGGATCGTTTCTGCGAATAAAATATCTATAGTATTGTTTACCCCTTGTGGGAATAAGAGCATGAAATATAAAATGACATTCGTCTGAATAAATCGTAAAATGATTCCGCAGTCGCACTCGCTGAATAGCCGGCTATCCGGCTATACGGCCACCCGACTATCCGGGTCACGCATATCTGCATAGGGTAATCTGAGCGGCTCTAAAAGGCTTTCAACTCGAAAATGTTGCAAATCTAAAACATGTTACTGCTGTATCAAATAACGTGATATAACTAGTAGTAGTACGTCCAAAATGACATATACGGACAAAATGACACACTGGGCTTTTTTCGAAATTGGCGGGCTAGAATCTTGCAGTTGTCATATCATTATGTGACGCCAGCCATGGTGACATACCTGTTAAGTTTATACCGTCATTGACTTATTCACGCCGAAGTAACTTGCAGGAACGCGTTTTGTGCGCAGAAAAGTTTTTTATTGTTATTCACTTCGTCCTGTTTTTGATCAGTTTCTCGTGGTTTCTATTACCTCTTTTGAAGTAAACTCAAAAAGTGTAATATTACACTGCATTATTTAAGAGTATTTTTTTTATAAATCTCGTATTTATAGTAATTATGACTTAGTTAGTGTTTAGATAACTTGTAGGGCAAAATGACATCTTTACATTCGGGAAAATCGACATACCTTTTTTCAATGATGAGTTTTTCAATGTTGAATCGAACTACGATAATTATCCTAAAAACAGTCAGAATAAAGGTGAACACTGTTACAGAAGACACTGAGGACTCAAATGTAGAAGATTTTCAGCTGCGTCGAACGGTGATGATGATATTGATGATGATTGCGGATGCATTTACTGAAACGACCTTTTTCCCTTTTCAAGCCCAACGAGTGCTGGCTACGGTGCAACAATTGTTATCTTTGGGCTCATATTTAATATTTTGTGAAATATTTACTTCATAATTTTCGTATTCATTATGTATGTCATTTTGTCCATACTATATGGACAAATCGAATTTTCGTAGAGGCTTCAATTATATTTTTTATATGGGTCCTATTCAATTATGAGTTTACGTAGGTTAAAACTTATGAACCAAAGATGATTATTCAACTTAAACAGTGCTAGTAACTATGTTGATTAAAAATATATGATTAAAAAACAAAACCATATGTCAGTTTGGACGTACTTCCCCTACTAGAGATGATGTAGAAAATGCAAAATGCATTAGGAAGTTGAAAAGTTTGAAAATGTTGGCTATTTTAACTTTTAATCATTCTACCTAGCCTTTACCCAATTTTAGGTGGACCTGCAGTCTAGGCCCATCCACATTTCGCCTGTTATGTTTAAGTCCCATGTAACAGGGGGCGAGTCTATTACCATCAACCGGTCAAAAATCCAGACTCCGGGCTGCTACTGAGAAATTCCAGATGGGAAAAACCAATAACAGTGTTTGTCTGACCTGGGAATCGAACCCAGGACCTCATGCTCAGAAGTAGCGCTTGCTACCACTAGACCAACGAGACAGTCCGGCGGTACTATAGGTAGGTACATCTCTGCCCAACCCTTCGGGGAAACAAGGCGTGATGTTATATTGTTCTAGACTAATTGGATGCAACTGAATATAAGTACAGTATTTTACAAGGAGCGGCTGCTTATCTGACCTCCACAATTCAGTTACTGGGTAGAACGATAACCCTTGTTATGACTGGTTATCAGACTTTTGGGCTTCTGACTATCCGTAAAGCCTGTCAAAGAACTACGAATGACAGCTGGGACGAGGAACAGAAAATTTAAATATTTAAATCACTCATAAGTAATAGTTATGCAGCAAAATAACATAACATTTATATCAATACTAGCTGACCGTACAGCCGTTGTCCTGTTTCCTAGAACTCGACAGCAGCGCCACCTACCGGGCCCTATAGTGAATCTAAACCATCCAGGGTGCCACCCAAACGCGTACAAAAAAAAAACATTCAAATCGGTCCAGCCGTTTAGGAGGAGGTCAGTGACATACACAAGTACCTACAGAAGAATCCATACTATACTATAATATTATAAATGCAAAAGTAACTCTGTCTGTCTGTCTGTCTCGCATTCCTGCTAAAACTACTGAACCGATTTAAATGAAATTTGGTATACAGATAGTTTAAAGCCTGAGAAAGGACATAGGCTACTTTTATCCCGGTAGTATGTTCCCGCGGGATAATTTCCGACCTCCACGCGGGCGAAGCCGCTGGCAAAAGCTAGTTATATATAAAGATGCAGAAAATTGTTGGTCGCCGCAACTTAAAAAAAAAAACAACAAAACATTTTCGATTGTCGACTTTTCTAAGCCATCTCAAATGACACAAGAGTTTGAACAAGGAATATTTCTGCTTCTCTTCAAATATTTAATGGCGTGTAAGCTCGGTCACACCATTTGAGCAGTCCACTGAACAACTTAAAGTTTCCTCGTTATTTCTCAGCTGAATTTCGGACAATTTATATTTAAAATCTAAAGTCTACGTGATCGTACTGTGAACGATCTACTTCGGAAGTGTTCGGGAATGAAACCCAAGTGCCTGCCAAGAATTGTGCGAAAATATTTAAGTTTCAGGATAGTACATTTTAGAATAAATTGGGACAGTATTACAGTGAGATATTTTATTATGAATTCTGCTTGAGTAACGATTGCCCCGTTGGTCTAGTCGTCGAAAGCGCCCACCTCGGTTCGAACCTGCGACCAACAAACTTGTAAGTCGAGGCCATTATCACTAAGCCATCTCACACGAACTGTCAAAACATCACATTTATTCTGCAGTTAAAAGTTATTTAATGAAACCGCCCTTAGAGATATACAAGTAGGTCATATTCCTTTTATCTACCACTAGCTTCTGCCCGCGACTTCGTCTGCGTCAAATTTTTGCTCCCCTGAACCTTCATCCATTTTTCGTTACTGCTCCGCTCCTTTTAAACATAGCGTGATGTTATAATATAGCCTATGGTTTTTCTCAATAAATAGGCTACCCAACAAAAAAATTTTCAATTCAGACGAATAAATAGTTCCTGAGATTACCGCGTTCAATCAAACAAACTCTTCAGCTTTATAATATTAGTATAGATTAAATCTAGAATATTATAGTAACAGAGTGACATCTCGCGCGTCGGGCGTCGGGCGTCGGCGTCTCGGGCGTCTCAAAACGCGACGGGCCCATTTTAGCGGCAAAACGACAGAGCTGTCAAGTGTCAACGTCAAACTGTCAAGCGAGATGTCACTCTGTTACTCGTTTAGAAACGTAGGCGCATAGAGTAAACAAATCGTTCGGGACTCAACATCTACCCCCCCCGGACGGGCCTTCCCGTCCGCTAATCACTTGGCAATCCCGACAAGGTTGCGCGTTATCAGTCCACCTGACGCGCTGCCGGAGAATGTGCAAATACGCCAAGCTCCAACGCTTCCAAAACTCTGAGCGAGCTGCTGCACCAACTGAAACCGCGATAACCAATTTTGGCTCACATCGACAAAAGGGTGCTCCGGCAGGGCGGCAAGTGGCTGTCAAATCAAAAAATGGCCCGGGTCAGGGCTTCCAAGACGTTCAGGTCCGTAGACAGCGGGCACAATGGACGCGAGTTCAATACAGCTTCAAAACGGAAAAATACCGTAGCTAACTCCTTAAAGGTGAGAACGGTGTCCCCCAACAATCTGCGCCAGAGTCCCTGTGCCGCTTTCACCGCGGCCTCAAAAATACCCCCCCAATGGGGGCAGGCTGGCGGGTCAAACAACAACAAACAACAAAAACAACCAAACAACAACAACAACAATTTAACCAAATGGCCCTCCTTAGGCAACAAAAGGGGGTGACGGACCCCATAAGGAAGGCTAGAGTGACTCAACCGTCAACAACCAAACAACAAAAGACCCGTATCGTCCAAAAAGGGGTTCAATTTAATAACGGCTCCCGACAATATCCAAAACTCTCGCTGCAGAATGGCCAACAGCGCATTGCAAACGGCATGCGAGTTCATAATGTGACGATCAGTCACCAACAATTCAACAACAAAACAACAATTCAACAATTTGTCGAGGGAGCTTTATCGACTCAACAAAACTCAGGGTCCTTTGTTCCAACAACGAGCACCTTGAGCCCGGGTAAAGGACCCGACATCAAGACTGGCGATCGAGGCCAATCATCCTCGGGGTGAGTCAGCCAGTCTGGACCCCACCATAGGGGGCAAGCAAACAAGCGGGGTGCCATGCACCCACGTGAGGCCACGGCGCCTGGGTTCAAATCTCCAGGCAAGTGCCTCCAAATCAAAGGCGTATCAAAATTTTGAATCTGGGACACTCGGTACGCAACAAAGACCTCCAAAGAGTGGACGGACGTCTTCAACCAACACAAACCAATTTGACTGTCCGTCCAGGCGTAAGAAGCCCGAATGTCCACAGTTCCACCCAAAGTGTGAGCAACGTGGTTCAATAGACGCACAAGACGCGCCGCCCCTGACAATTCAACTTAGGGATGGTCAGTGCCGTCCGGAGGGGGGCCACCTTGCTCTTGACCAAGACCAGTGACAAATTCACCTGGCCTGTTGCGCAGACGGTGCGCAGACAAACAACAGCTGCATAACCGTGCGAAGACGCATCACAAACAAGGGTAGCAGTGTAGCTCCCAGGGGGGAGGATAGCGCGGGGTAACACGACCTCGTTGACTGCAGGGAGTGCGGATACAAATTGGAGCCACTCTTCCAACAGGGTTTCCCAAATTGGCTCGGGCCCAGCCAAGTCCCACAGTCCAAAGGCGCTCAAGAAAACAATTTTGCCCAAAACAATACAAACAAACAACAAAACAACAGACAAAAGGCAACCCTGGGCTCCCATGTCCAAAATGACACGGACCACAACAGAGTCCCCCGTGGGCCCCCAGACCCGACCGATGCCGTTGGCAACAAAACCGTGTCGATCTGAGGGGTACCTTAGCGGGGCAGGCGCCAATGTCCTAACAATGTCTGGGCGGCGACCGATCGCCACACCCAGGCTCAAGTCTTTCCCGACGAGGATAAAGATCAAATTCCTCGTCCGCGCGGTGTCCCGAGCCACGCGCCATCGCTGGAAGGGCATATCCCACCGGATGCCTGAATGGCGGGGGGCGTGACTCCAACCGGGGACGTTCCGCCAAAGGAGGGGAGGGAAGGCGGTGCTGGTCTGGCCAGCGCTGCCTAGCAACAGCTACGTAACTACTTTTACGTGGGGAGACCAAATGGCGATCGCGCGGCTCCCGATCAACTTGCGCGGGGGGTGGAGTGCGGCGCTCAAAATTGCGGGCCTCTCCCCGGTTCTGAACCGGCGAGGCAGAAGCCCGGTGACCAACTCCATGGTGCCCCCTCGTACGCGAGCCTTCAACAGAGGCTGGTCTGCCAGCGTGGTTCGCGTTAGCGCACAATATGTCCAAATGGGACCCCCTACAAATTCCACAAGGGCGGGGATTGGGGCAGTCCCGATGGAAGTGAGCCCCCAAACATGAGAAGCACAGACGGCGTGCACTGGCAATTCGGCGGCGGGCACTCACGTGCAACTTCAAAAACGCCGCGCAAGTTGCCATGCCATGCCCCGTGTCCTTACAGAACTCACAACCAGGACGACTCTGGGTGGCAGCAAAACGAGCGGCGGGGCGACCATCAACAGGCCCGCGAGCCCTAGTCCGTCCCTGGTCTCGTGGCCGGGAAGACGGTTGGCGTGACTCGGTGGCAACGCTAGAGTTGTCCATAAACCGACACTCATCCTCTAAAAATTTGACGAGGTCACCAAATGGGGGGAGGTGTGTGACACTATCCCCACCATACTTCTGCTCGAAACGAGCCCTCAAATCAGCTGGAAGACGTTGCAGCACCACATGTACCAAAAGGTAAGACCAATGGTCCACCGGCAACTCCAATCGCTTTAAAGCGTTGGTCGCTGCCACCAACGGGTTCAACAGGTCAGTACGCAATGCTGATAATCTTGTAATGACCGGTAACCCCAAAATCTGTTTGATGTGAACATCAGCCAAACAACGCTTGTTTTGATACCGCCGGGTGAGTAACTCCACAGCGGTAGGGTAGGCTGAGTCAGTCAAAGACAGATGCTGCACCAAGGCTCGGGCCTCACCTTCCAGGACAGACAACAAATAGGCCAACTTTTGGGCGGGTCTGAGGTCCGAGCGTGCATCAACCAAACTTTCAAACAGGTTTTGGAAACTTAACCACTGGTCCAAGCTACCGTTAAAGTGTGGCAGTTCCAAGGTAGGCAGTCTACTCAATAGTCCGGGACCTGAAACAACCGAGGTCTCCGGTTTGACCTGGACAGGTGTCCGGCTCCCCAATATTTCCCGAGCACGTTGACCAATGACATCCCCCAGGTCCAAGATCTGGTCGTAGTCAGCAAGGACCTTGTCACGTGCTGCCTGATCCAGCACTTCCAGAGCCACATCACAAATGTACTCGTTGTAGCGGGTGAGCAGAGCATCAACGTTGCCGAGTCTCAAGTTCAACTGCTCGAACCGAGCAAGCGTGATCCCTTCGAGATCCTGGCGCTCAGCAGTCGCTGCAGCTGAAGTGAACCACCGTAGCTGTGTGGTCAATCCACTGATTGCCTCTCTCACCGCTTTGTGTGCCATTGCACAGACAATACAATTCAATATACCAAACAAAATAATTAAGTAACAAAGTTCAAACAATAATTTCCAAAATACCTACAAGCAAACAATCAAACTACCAAACTGACTAATCAGCAACTCAAGAAATAACAAAATATTGGTTTCAATTCAATGAACAAAAATAAAGTTTTGTTTTAATTCAAACCAATGTCAACGGTACAACAATAATAAACCTTTCTTCCAACTTTCAATGTTAATGCTCAATAATGCCAATCAACACTGTAAGCATATAACCAGGCTGACTATGGTAACTTCAGTTTACCCGACAACATGAGTTACTCGACTCAATAAATTTAAACAAATTATTTCTAATAACAATTAATCACCATTAACAAACATTTACAGCGAATTACTACTTCCCTTATAGAGACTGCCAAGTAATTAGCCTACTGTAAATTACCAATTTGGTGGTTTTGTAGGTTAAAACCACGCTCTGCTACCAAAATGTACGTTGCCAGGCTAGGCCTCCCAATACGATCTCAAGTGCGCAGTGGAAGAGTTATAATCGTGGGGCTCTAGAGACAAGAGTGGCTAGCGTACTGTCCGCCGTACGCGGAGCAGACAATACAAGTGAACAATTACAAATACAACAAAAGCACTTACCTGTTGGTTGAAGGACACTGCTCTGGTGCCAACCTGGAGATATGTATGTAAGTGAGTGTATGTGTATCGTGTCGTGACGTTACGAGTATTCTTCAGGTTAGATTCCGCTTCAACCCGGCTGGAGACAATCACAGCATGCGGTCTTCAAATCACTCGATCACAATAGCGTCACACTCAACCATCGGGTCATGACAGATTGTCCACAAACGACCGGTTAATTAATACAATTGGATCACGACTAATTGTCACAAACGGATCGATTTAAAGGGATTAATTTCAACAAAAGCGTCGGGTTTTGAAACGCGACGCTTTGTGAACGAGTGATTTGAAGACCGCATGCTGTGATTGTCTCCAGCCGGGTTGAAGCGGAATCTAACCTGAAGAATACTCATAACGTCACGACACGATACACATACACTCACTTACATACGTATCTCCAGGTTGGCACCAGAGCAGTGTCCTTCAACCAACAGGTAAGTGCTTTTGTTGTATTTGTAATTGTTCACTTGTATTGTCTGCTCCGCGTACGGCGGACAGTACGCTAGCCACTCTTGTCTCTAGAGCCCCACGATTATAACTCTTCCACTGCGCACTTGAGATCGTATTGGGAGGCCTAGCCTGGCAACGTACATTTTGGTAGCAGAGCGTGGTTTTAACCTACAAAACCACCAAATTGGTAATTTACAGTAGGCTAGTTACTTGGCAGTCTCTATAAGGGAAGTAGTAATTCGCTGTAAATGTTTGTTAATGGTGATTAATTGTTATTAGAAATAATTTGTTTAAATTTGTGAACGAGTGATTTGAAGACCGCATGCTGTGATTGTCTCCAGCCGGGTTGAAGCGGAATCTAACCTGAAGAATACTCGTAACGTCACGACACGATACACATACACTCACTTACATACATATCTCCAGGTTGGCACCAGAGCAGTGTCCTTCAACCAACAGGTAAGTGCTTTTGTTGTATTTGTAATTGTTCACTTGTATTGTCTGCTCCGCGTACGGCGGACAGTACGCTAGCCACTCTTGTCTCTAGAGCCCCACGATTATAACTCTTCCACTGCGCACTTGAGATCGTATTGGGAGGCCTAGCCTGGCAACGTACAGTCAACGTTCGTACCCATTTGTTCAGTTTTATGGATGAAATTGACAGTGCTGCAGCCTGGAATCTAGATTTATATGTCGATGGTAATAGGCTCGCCCTAGACTATACGGGAATTAAACACCGGCGAATTGTGGATGTACTTAAGGTACACCTCTGATTTCGGGGAATATAAGTGTGATGTTAAGTGTGTATGTTACTACGTCTACAAGGTCAATTTAAATTAGCTGGCAATACTTTAGTTTTCGGAAATTCGAAAAAAATATCTGTTTTCCACGAAAAATAACAACAAAACAACATCTGATCGATTACGGGCCTTGACCTTCACCCATCGAATGAAGAAAACAGTTTTTGGTTGTTTTTAGGGTTCCGTTGCCAAATGGCAAAAAACGGAACCCTTGTAGATTCGCACTGTCTGTCTGTCTGTCGGTCCGTCCGTATGTCACAGCCACTTTTCTCCGAAACTATAAGAGCTATGCTATTGAAACTTGTTAAGTAGATGTATTCTGTGAACCGCATTAAGATTTTCACACTTAAATAGAAAAAAAAAACAATAAATTTTGGGGTTCCCCATATTTAGAACAGAAACTCAAAAAAAAAATTTCATCAAAGCCATTCGTGTGGGGTATTTATGAATAGCTCTTCAAAAATGGTACTGAGGTTTCTAATACCATTTTTTTCTAAACTGAATAGTTCACGCGAGAGACACTTTCAAAGTGGTAAAATGTAACAACTAGGTAAAAACTAGGCTGAGAGTCAGCACTTTTTGAACGTCAAAGTTACAAAAGACAGTCCCCCCAAAACGCCCGCCCTTCGACACTTCCTAGTGCTTTAGCTGGGAAGAAGAAGTGGCGGAACAAACTCCCCAGCAGCACAGCTGTCTGTTAAGTTAGAAGAACTTGATTCTATACAATATCGTGTAAGTAATTAATATTATAAAACAAAACAAAACATACATTATTCGCCATATGTCAGCTAGCACACGCCAATATACGAACAAAACATTGAAAAGTAAACTCAAGCTGAAATAAATAATAAAACAAAATCGTAAACAGAACGTAAAACTTAAATAAAGCCTCCAGGCATAAAGGGCGTGCCCGCTTACATATTCAACGACGCAAAATGATACATATACATACATTGATGCATATTGCTAAGTTGAAGTTACAATAGTTAAACTAGGACCTCCGGAGTAAAAATAAAATAACAGTTAATACAAATAACAATAACAAAAACCATGGTCAGCAAGTCGACCAGTCACCACAAGCAGCACCCGTTCACGAGCATAACGCAAAGGTCAGCCATTACCCCCCTCGCCATATTTGAGGGAAGGTGGTAACCCGACCCCCGACGCTACCGCAAGCAGTGACATCTAAGGGAGCATGACGAACTTGCTGCCGGTTGGTCAGGCTAGAATATTATGAACAGCTGACGAGGTCGCTAGCTAACTACATGTTGCAATACGACTCATTTAAAATCACTGTAATGAGTAGATTATGTCCACAATAAGTGAAATTAAAAGAAAATAAAAAATAATTAACAAAATCAGTTAAATAAAAAAAAAATAAAAAAAAAACAATTATATGAACTACCCATATAAACTGTCAGTAGGAAAGCTAATTCTGGATTGAAAGAACATAAACATTGTCTTGAGTTAATCACAGCGACCAACTATTCTTATCGTTTAAGTAGTCGTTGATAGAATAGTATGCCTTTGAACAAAGGTTGGATTTTACTTTAGCTTTAAACTCATTAAACTGCAAATCTAGCAAAGCAGAGGGAAGCTTGTTATAAAATGTAATACCAAGACCAACAAAAGAATTATGAACCTTATGAAGCCGGTGAAAAGGAGCACGTAGTTTGTCCTTATTTCTAGTATTAATGTTATGAATATCACTGTTTTTAGTGTACAAGTGTATGTTTTGCCTAATATATAAGATGTTGGCGAAGATGAATTGTGATGCCACCGTAAGAATACCAATATCTTTAAATAAATCTCTCAGAGAAACTCTAGCACCTAGTTGGTAAATCGCTCGAACAGCTCGTTTTTGAAGAACAAAAATATTTTGAATGTCCGCGGCTTTGCCCCACAGCAGAATGCCGTAGGACATTATGCTATGAAAATAACTAAAATAGACTAATCGAGCTGTATCAACGTCCGTGTACTGTCTAACTTTCCTTACGGCGTAGGCGGCCGAACTGAGCCTTCCCGCTAGGCTTGATATATGTGATCCCCACTGAAGTTTGGCGTCTACTGTTATGCCCAGAAAAACTGCCGAGTGTACAGTATCAAGCACCTGATTATTTAAAACGACATTGGGTCCCAGATTCCCAACATTCGGTAAGGCGAACTTTATACATTTCGTTTTCTTAGCATTAAGAACTAGGTTATTTGTGGTAAACCAATCCGTAGCCATTGAGAGCGCACTGTTCACGTCGTCAAAATCTTTTCTATTCCTGTCTACTTTAAAGATAAGTGAGGTGTCATCAGCAAATAGTACAATGTCACAGATATTCTTTAAATAGAATGGTAAGTCATTAATGTACACTAAGAATAAGAATGGACCCAGTATTGAGCCTTGAGGTACACCTAACTGAACTAGTAGCCCGGAAGATTTTACACCATTGACATCTACACATTGGTGCCTATTTTGTAAATAAGAACTTATGACATTGAGAGCTTCGTTTTGAACACCGTAATGACGTAGTTTACGCAAAAGTGTGTCATGGTGAACGCAATCAAAAGCTTTGGAGAGATCACAGAAAACTCCGATAGCATTTTGCGAGTTCTCCCATGCGTTGAATATGTGTTTCAGCAGAGCAACACCCGCATCTGTTGTCGAACGACCTTTTGTAAAGCCATATTGCTCATTATGAAGGAGGCTATTTAAATTAAAATGTCTTAGCAACTGCTTGAGTATTAACTTTTCAAATATTTTACTAAATGCAGGTAAGATAGAAATGGGCCTAAAATTGCCAACGTTATTTTTATTACCTGTTTTAAATAATGGTATGACTTTACTACTCTTCATGAGGTCAGGAAAAGATCCCGAATCAACACATTTATTAAAAGTTACAGCTAGATAGGGGGCTACGATGTCTATTATATTACTTAACAGTTTAATGGAGATGCCCCAGTAATCTCCAGTGTTTTTTGACTTAAGTGTATTAAAAATATTAACCACGTCACGAGGCGTTACATGTTCGAAACTAAATAAGCGACTACATCTGGGCACACTATTATGCAAAAGGTTTTCAGCTTTAGACGGGGACGAATTTAAGGAGCAAGTCGTAGTTATAGGTATGTTGGCAAAAAACTCATTAAATGCCTCAGCTACATCGGCAGCTTTATTAACCAATTTGTTGTTAATCATAATCTCCAGTTGTTTTTCCTGTTTAACCGATTTACCCGTTTCATTGTTAATGATTTTCCAAGTGGTTTTTATTTTATTGTTTGAATTTTTAATTTGATCGCTTAAAAATTTAGATTTAGCGAAAGCACAGATTTTTTTAAATAACTTTGAATAATTTCTGATATACTCTAGAAAAGGAGTATCAAATATATATTTTTTTAAACCATATAACTCGTATAGTCTCGCTCTACTTTTATAAATACCTGGAGTAGCCCATTGGTTGAAGCTAACAGAGGTGCTATTAATGTCAATAGTTTTGGTCTTGAAAGTAGATTGGTATTCTTTTTGCACAATATCAAAAAGGGCTCCATAGATTTCATTAGGAGTCTCGTGTTCTACTATAGATGGAGTAATCCTATGAGCATTATTATTTTTAAATTTGTTGCAACGACTAACTGTATAGGGCCTACATTCTATTTTATGCGGCTTTTTTTATATTAGTGAATTTCAGTTCACTAAACACTGCGTGGTCATATTTTAAACAAGTTTATTGATTTAACTTATTGAAATGAACGTCATTCGCATGATTTCATGTGCGTGCAGTCACCGTATATATTACCTACCCAGTAGCTGTTCACAGATCTATGCCAGCTTGGACTAATGCTAAAATCTACGTAGAAGATATTGTCGATAAATTATTTAACCATGGTGATTTAATGTTATTGTGGATCGAAGGTGTTTTCGTGTGTCGAAGTGGCAATGTTTGGAAGAAGCCTAAGTGCAGCAGTGAACGTCATTCGGCTGAAATGTTGATCATGGTAAATGTGTTTTCAGCATGTCATAGGATGTAGGACTGATATGCACATAATTGCTTCAAAATGAACAGAAAAGTAATGTAAAAATATACAAAAAAAAGACGTTACTACATCCATACTAATATTATAAATGGGAAAGTGTGTGTCTGTTTATCCGTCTTTCACTGCAAAACGGAGCGACGAATTGACGTGATTTTTTTAAGTGGAGATAGTTGAAGGGATGGAAAGTGACATAGGCGACTTTTTTTTTCCTTTTCAGGTGGCTGTGCTGAACTTAGAAAAGCCGTGCTTTCCCATGGACAATTAATTGTATGTAGCATGTTCGTATGTCCAATGCCCAGAATCTTTACATTCTGTCCCCAAATGGAAAGACGTATAATATCGTCTACAGTAGCGTATTAAAATAACATTCTGTTCCGAGTTCTCTTCCGTGTTCTAAATCAGAAAAGGGGAACCGTGTTACCTCGAATTTAACGCGAGCGAAGCCGCGGGCAAAAGCTATAAGAACATAACTCAAGACTACAGAGAAAACCGCATTATTCGCACAAAATTAAAAATGAAACGCAAAGCGAACCGCACGAGGTACAAACAAGACTGGATTGCGGTGTACGGCCTGGTCGCAATAAAAAGTGCGGCCAACTGCGGCGCGGCCATTTTATTATCTAACCTAAGACTGATGGAGTGGGGAGGTAGGTTCGTTTAGGACTTTGGAACGACACACGCGTGAACACTACATTTACTGGTATGAATGGTCATTGAACTGGTTGGTATGGAAATGGTTTATCGATGTTTCAATGATATGGTAAGTAGGGTGACTGCCAGGGTTGCGAGATTTGTTCGAAAGAGTTACCGTGGCTCTGGTAAATAGGCAACTGAAGGAACACGGGTGTTAGTCAGTAAAAGTCTGACACGCCCTCCCACTCTGCCCCAGAGCGGGAGACGTCTTTTGATGATTTCCCACGCAAAAAAAGGTTTAATGTAAGATTTTAAATATTTTTGGTAAAGGTTATGAGGAACATGGTGTAAAGTTCCGTCATCCACCATAGAAACGGGAGGATTCTCCGGCCGGACGGGTGATGAAGATGAAGGAATTTGCGTGACGTCATCAGTCTGATGCGTAGTTTGCATGTAGCGCTGTAGGTTACAATGGCACAATGACATCATTTCCGTATATTCACTTGATAAATATTACTTACTTCAGTACACTGTACCTATGTATGTTGGTAGGGAAACTTGCACTCTAACTGCGTAACAAACTTATCACAATTTAAAGGATTTTGAGAGAAATTGCTAATCCATTTCTTCAAATGTTTGATAAATTCGTTTGCTCAATAACGTAGACAAAGCAATGAAAATTGTTGTTCTGTCAAATTGAAAAAGATTGAATCGAAATTATCGTGAGCAAGCCTGGAGGCTTACCCAAAACGAGTTAAAAGTTGTATTTAAATACTATAGTAGTAATGTAGACTCAGAGAGCAGTGGTGGCCAAGTGGTACCAGTTGCACTTACCGAGTTATATAGATCTTAGATTCGAACCCAGGTACGAGCGTTACTTTGTGGAAATAATTTCAAAACCACTGCTCTCAAAACTGTGAAGGAAAACATCGTGAGGAGACCGGCATGTCCTAGAACGAAAAATTCGAAGACGTGTGACATTTACCAACCCGCACTGGGCTCGCGTGATGGTTATACAGCCCACCCTCTCTCACCGAGAGGAAGCCTGTTTCCCACAGTGGTAGGGGCATTATAGGCTTATTATCCCACGAATATAGAGTCTAAGCTAAACTAAGTCACACGAACACCCAACAAGTCTTCGCAAACTGTTTTAAACGTCAATAAGCTTAGTGCTATCCAGACAAAGTTGCAGCTCAAGGTAATTAGTTTGAAACTCGATTTTGCAACATATAGGCATCGTGGAGTTCACGCGCACTGATAATGTCGGCAAGAAGTGGGCGTAGTAGCGAAGTGGAGATTGTTGGATGGTGCGCAAGTTGCAAACATGAGCTTATGTACCTAAGTATGTAGAAAATTGACAGCCATGGTCTAGGTGACAGGTACTCAGTAGACACTAAGGTTATAGGACCTACCGTGAGTTGCCTGGGTTGTGCAATGTGGTATTTGGTTTTTGGATTACGAAAATCTTAATGGCAGCTTCAATTCTTCATTAAAGAGGATACGCTAGTTTTTTTTGGTGGGAAATCATCAAAACGTGAAGTTGGATGGCCTCTCATAAAGTGAACCGATAACCTTGTGCCAGCCACAAGAATCCGCTGGATGCGGGAAGCAAAAAACCGATCCGATCCGATCATCCTGCCAGGGTCGCGGGATTGTTCGAAAGAGACACCGTGACCTTGGCACATGGGCAACTGAAGGAACACGGGTGGGTTTTAGTCAGTAAAAGTCTGACACGCCTTCCCGCTCCGCCCAAGAGCGGGAGACGTCATTTGATGATTTCTCATACAAAAAAAAATGGTATCATCATCACTTTGACCGGTTTTCGACAAAGTAAGTAAAGTATTTACGACCGCAAGACGTATGTCTTACGGTCGTAAATTATACTTTGTCCAACATACAGCCTTTTCTTTTCTTTTTTTTTCTGGATGGGAAATCATCAAATGACTTCTCCCGCTCTGGGCGGAGTGGGCGGGCGTGTCAGACTTTTACTGATTAAAACCCACCCGTCTTCCATCAGTTGCCCAAGTGCCAGGGTCACGGTATCTCGCTTGAATAATCTCGCGACCCGGCAGGCATCGGTCCTAGTAGACCCCTTCTCTGCTGCTGACATCTCTTTGAGGCGCGCGTGGAACACTGCGCGCCGTCGACCCGAGCTTGGTCCTTACCGGGCGGCGAGCTACCCATTGCTCGCCACCCGCAAGCTCGTGCCTACGGTGGCCGGGAGTCCGCAAGCGACTCCCGACGCCCGGGGCGTCTCCTCTCCTCTCTCCTCTCCTGCGGTGGCTAGGGACGTGAGGGCGCAGAGACTGCCACTCTCTCACGTGCCCCGCCTCCTCCTTTTGCGAGCATTACTGCTTCACAGAAGGAGGTGACGGCTTCCCATGCCCTCTCGCTCCGTACCATGGCTCGCACCAGGGCCGGACGCGAGAGGTTGTCGCCACCGATCGCCTCCACGAGGACATGGCGGTGCTCCGCCCAGGCAGGGCAAACTTCCACCGTATGCTCCACCGTGTCCTCTAGAAGACCCACACAATGGAAACACCCAGGCGTATCCTCCCGCTTTATCCTGAACAGGAACCCACCGAAGCACCCATGCCCGGTGAGAACCTGCGTCAGGCGGAAGATGAGGACGCTGTGGCGCCTCTCTATCCACTTCTCAAAGAGGCAATTGTGGCGTGCCCAGCACTAGCTTGCAACAATCGTACCCGCCATGTCGCCATGAGATCACACCGGAGCTCTGTCCGCCGTGCCGCGATTTGTCGTGGCAGCGGAGTTTCGCCCCAGCGTTTCGCCTCCTCGCGCCACTCCCACATGTGCGCGAGGACCTTTGCCTCCAGATCCCATGGCAAACATACAGCCTGACACTGGAGAGGCATGTTAGTAAGTAAAAGTCGATCAAGCAGGTTTTGCTGCACTTGGGTACGTGGATGGGTTAGGTACCATCTTTATATAGGACTCCTCCGTACTTCGGACGTTAAGTCGTTGATCCCGGTTGCCATGTGTACATTTCTGACAGTCGTTACGAGTCGTCAGAAGCCAGAAAGTCTGGTATCAATCTTACTGGTATTGTGTAACCCAATAACTGGGTTTCTGAGGTCATATATATGTATACATAGTCTTCACATGATGTGACCAAGATTACGTCTGGACTTTAAAAGAGACTTTTCTTCTCAGAATAGTCAGTTAGAAAACGCCGACCTCATTTAGTCTTAAAAAAATATGATTGACATGATAAAGTGTTTTTACAAACCTACTTACAGAAATAAAATCATTTAACATTAATAGGCAGTCTCTCAATATAAAATACTGGCATTCAGTTGTTTTGGTCAGACCGAAAGCCGACACCAACCTAGTTGTACCAAGGCTAGGTAGATGATAAACAACCTAACACTGATTAAAAACACCGCAAATTACAAAAAACGTTAGAAAATTTGAATTTGCGGACTATCCTGGCCCTTTTCCCTTGTAGCAATATGCTCGCCACCTATTGAGTATATAACATGAGCATTAAAATTGGTCAAATGTGTATGATCTACTACACCGTAACATCTGTGCCCATTCCATGCAAAATGTTAAGCTAAGCATAAAATCATTCAACCAAAAAAATCGTCCACAAAAATTTGACCGTTCCTCTTGGCACCCCAAAGAGCCATACAGTTCATTAAACGTTTATGATCATTCAGTTAATTCAAGTATAATTATCTAGAGGCTCCACCGAGAGCCTCTCAGGTTAACGACTCATTAACTCAAGAACAGGTTGCACGTGATTTATGAGGAGCTTCGACTGATTTGTGATCGAATTTTGAAGAGCTTAGTGGTTGCGTAATTACATCGAGTTTAGAAAATGTTAGGCCTTGTTTAAGTAGTACTTGGCTCCCTGAGTATACGATCTTTTTTGAGGGTGGAAAAGAAATGCAACCTAATTGAAAACTTCCTCCTTATTAACACGCTTTTATTAGCTTCACCTGTATTTTTGTTTGTTCGTAAGCATGTTTGTAACCGACTCCTTTGGACTTGATTTTGACCCACTTAATATAATAATTTCATTTTGACCCATTATTCTTGCCATCTTGATCCCAGGATAGAAAAAAAACAACTAAAAAGGCTTTTGTAAATAGCCGAACTAAAAAATAACAAATAATTGAAAAAAGCCTTCGGTGCTTTTTGAGGTATTTTAATTGGTATCAAGCACCCCACACTTTTTCAATTATACGTATTTTTTAGTTTAGTTTTCTATGGGAGCGAGTTTTTTAGTTTTTAAACTATTATTCTCGCCCCCTATTACATGGGACTTAAACATAACTGGCGAAATGTAGGTGTACTATAGGTACACCTCTGCCCAACCCTTCGGGGAAACAAGGCGTGATGTTATGTTATGTTATTATTTTTCGAAAAAGGAGGAAGTTTTCGATTCAGTTGTTTTTTAAACATTTGTTGCTCAGGAGTCCGTCATTTATAAGTTATTTTGTTTGAATGGGTATAGGTAGAATCGTCCCATATAAATTTAGTCAACTTCTGATAAGTTATTTTTGAATTAGCTTCAATACTAGGTATTTTTGAACTGAGTGTATGTTGATGATGTTACACTAACTTCCTGACACTGTTATTCACAGCGATACCTACAGGTATACAAAGCGGAGTTGGCAGCACAATAAAAAGTAAAAAAAATTAAAAAACACATAACATCATATCTTGTTTCCCCGAAGGAGCGCGCAGAGGTGTACACCCACATTTCGCTAGTTACGTGTAAGCCCATGTACTAGGGATTGAGCCTATTGTTATCAACTAGACAAAAATCCTAACTCCAGGCTGTTACTGAGAAATTCTAGATAGAAAAACTCAACAACACTTTGCTGCTTAGTATGTAGCGCTTGCGACCACTAAGACCAACGAGACAGTTAAAACAGAAAACTTATCTAAAAAAAAAACTCTTTCAAAACACTGAAAGTAGAACAAAATTTTTATTTCGGAAAGCCTTTCGTTTTATATTTTGTTTTTTTGCCACCAACTTTCGAAATTAAAGTTATTTTTCACTTTGCAGTATTTTTTAGATAGTCCAATATTTCAGCTCTATTTTTAAAATAAGTCTGTAGGACCTGAAGTTAGAAAAGTGACTATCCCTTTTTTAAACCGTTAGTTATTTCTACAACAAATTCCAAAACAACGGGTCTTTGAGAAACAAACATAAGTGTACGGTTGAAATTAACCACAAATAAAAAAACAAATATTATACGGACAGATCTCTATACAGGCTTGCAGGGACGCTCAGAAAATGTTTGAGCATGTGCCCTTTGTAAGCACAGGCGTCACCCAGATTATAACAAAGAGTTAGGGCCATATCAGACAAAGATGTTCTTAACCGACAAGGAGATACAATCAACTTTTGTAGGCAGTTGGTCTAGTTGGAATAACCGGCCGCCATGGCCCACGCACAATGGTCTACCCGAATGACTAACAAGTAACCCTACCCAACTGTCACCCACCGATCAGAATGAAACTTTGCACATCGGTATAACACTAAAAAATATTGAACCCGTGTTTTTTTTATTTTTCCGGAATCCACTTTTTAGGGGTAGAAACCACCCCTAGGTTTATAAGGGTTGTAACGGTTTGTGGGGATATATAATAACCCCTAAGTAGGCTAACCCACGTAACTCTGGGTAGAGTGAGTTTATTCGACTGCTTTTCAATCAGAACATTACGATCTTGACCACAGATAGGCTAACCTACCTTAACCCTAATGTAACTTATCCCCACAAACCGTTACAACCCTTATAAACCTAGGGGATGGTTTCTACCCCTAAAAAGTGGATTTCGGAAAAATGAAAAAACATGGGTTCAATATTTTTTTTTGTGTTATATCGATGTGCAAAGTTTCATTCTGATCGGTGGGTGACAGTTGGGTAGGGTTACGTGTAAATGTGAAAACCAAACGTGGACAAATAATGTTTCTCTGGGTTGTAACATAAAAAAGACACTACTTGTCAGTGTCATCTTGTTCTCTATTGTTTATTTTTTTATTTTCGATGCTTATGTATTAATGTACATCTGTGTATCTATGTAAGTATATTGTGTATTTATTATTTACGCCAACGGCATCCCCATTTTTGTCCACGCAAATCACTGTCCATTCCAAGGTTGCCTGTTGGAGGCGATCGCTGAAAGTGATAAAGGCCGCCTTTGTATATTTTGTAGTGTTCATTTTCTTTTTTTATCTACTTTCGTAAATACGGGAGGTATTTATGTTTCATCTGTTTACAGTTAGAACAAAACATAGAAAAAAAAATGTTTGATTCAATTTCAAGGCACATAAAACTATGATTACACGATTGCTAGAAGTAAATGCACAACCACGTTACAAAAAACGATAACGATAAACAAACAAAAACCGAAAAACACTAACAATACAACAAACGACAACAAACGACAACGACAATAAACGATTTATCTATCTATCTATCTATCTATCTACCACGGCCCTAATAAAATCGCAGCGATATTTTTTCGTGCACGGAAACTTTAACTCACTGCTTAACGCCGAGAATTCAAAATCGAAGAGTTTTTATTACAAAATCGTTGTTTTATATGGGCAAAAGCTGAATAAATCTGAATAAGTGTGAGTATGCGTACCTTGCTTAGCATTTCTGGTGTGACTATGAATGACAGGCTGAGGAATGATGTGGTAAGACAACGGAGTGGTTTAAAAGAAGATGTAGTGACAAAAATTTAAAAAAGTATGCTTAGATGGTTTGGTCATGTTGAGAGGATGTATGAAGGACGGCTTACAAAAGGTATTTACAAGGCAGATGTGAGTGGAAACACCGGGAGAGGAAGCCCTAGGAGGACATATAGAGACTTTATTGGTAATGTTCTTGAGAAAGGTCAGGTGCGTAGTACTCGCAACCGGCGTGTGTGTATGACCAATTGTATGAACCTAAACGAGACAAAAGGAGTGTGTAGAGATCGTAGCAGGTGGCGTTCCGTGGTTTCTGCCTACCCCCATGGGGAAAAGGCGTGAGTTGATGTATGTGTGTGTAAGTGTGAGTAGTTCCATAATGCTGAGTTCAACACACAGATAAAAATCCGTTGCGTGATAATTTCCCGCCGCGATATTTTTACGTATAATATGATCTAAGGTGCGTATTCGTGCCAGGTCCTCAGAACAAAAGAAAATTTACTCCGTGTATTTTTAAAGGAACGTAAAAAATTATATATTTTTGGGTCGGCCTTCGTGTCCGTCACTCAGGACGAGATTTAACTTAATTCCTTTTTATTTTCTTTGTGTAAAACGTCTGGCCCACATCTCTTGGCCTTCGGAGACAGATATTTTATGGTTTACTGCGTTAATACAGATTCGTCTTGGAGATTTTATTTTTATTGATATGGTTTCTTTTTTTTTTGTTTCATTCCGTACCTACTCAGGCCGAGATCCTCAAGTTGTATCAGAATAAACGCAAGTCCTGAAAATAGTTTGTCGCTAATCCACACTAATATTATAAATGCAAAAGTAACTCTGTCTGTCTGTCTGTCTCGCTTTCCTGCTAAAACTACTGAACCGATTTAAATGAAATTCGGTACACAGATAGTTTAGAGCCTGAGAAAAGAAATAGGCTACTTTTTATTCCGTGACTTTGTCTGCGTCCACGATAACCGAGATTTACGCAGACGAAGCCGCGGGCAGAAGCTAGTTGACTATAAATAGATTTCAGTCATTTTTACGCAGGCATTTTTCTTATCAAAAAAAAAAAAATGCCATACCGACCGCCCATTGGGCCAACGATAATTCAATTTTATTTCAAGGGAATAAGATTAAATTTTAAATGCATAAAGTAATACTTTAAGTGCTTGGCCAGACTAAAAGCGCGGGCGCGGTGCGGACGCGGCGCGACGTACTTAAACATATAGGTATGAAACCTATTTGAGTGTCCATACTGGGCAAGCGGGCGCGGCGCGGGCGCGGCGTGCGGCGCGGGTCGTACGGCACGGGTATAGCGCGGGCAACTCAAGCAATAGGACGTGCATACAAGTGGCCGCAGTGAGTGCGCGGGCGTCAAGCGGCAAACAACGCGGAGCGCGGGTATCTCAATTCATTCCGAGCTAACCGCGCGCGTTTGCAACATGGCGTCTTCTGATTTGAATATTGAAGAATTTATAAGCGCAACTTTGGATGTCAAAACATAAGCAATATAAAAACAAAAAAAATATTTCAAGACTGTAGAATGAAATGAAATCACAATTTTCTGGGCATAAATGTACCTACATATTTTTTTTATTTAAAGAAACGTAGGGACTTTTACAATGTAGGATTAAACATTATTTTCAACTTCTATTTTCCCATAAATACAGACAAAATATCTCAATAGGTGGGATGCTTCGGTGAAAGTTGGTATTCTTTTTTAAAAGACAATTTTCTATGTTTTCTAATATGTAGTCAAATGCCACTCGGACGAGCCGCATGTTTACTGCGGACAAGAGCAGACGCGTGCGTCCCCGCACCCGCGCCGCCCCCGCACCCGCGTGTTCAGTGTGGCCACGCACTAAGTCAACACGTTTTCCCTAATAATAAAAGTTAGCTGGTTAGTAAGTCGTCAGTTACCTGCACTCACTGCTTAGCGTTATTCCTGTCACTGTTTTACTACTGCCAAACAACCATCGCAAGATAGAGATGAACAGATGTCTATGTGTAAGGACAAGCTAAGTAACGGTTATAGATCTCGAGCTCACAGTCCGTAATTTAGTTAATGCTCACAGTGATGTAGGTAGCTACAGTCTGCGTAAACTTATTTAATGAGCATTGAGATCGCACATTTATCGCACTTTATTGTTGTCTAGTGGTTTTCTTAAATTACAATTAAGATCCTGAGATTTCCAATGTGAAATGCTAAAATGGACTGTAACAGATTTTACATTCAGAAAGCAAGTGTGTAAGTAAAAAAAGTAAACAACAAAAAAATTTGAACAGCGATTATTATATATTTTTTGGAAATGAGTTATTTTTTTATTTGAATTATTTATGACTTACTATTTGATTTTGATTTTAGTATTGACTAACATAGTTTTAAGACCTTTTTAGGGTTCCGTTGCCAAATGGCAAAAAACGGAACCCTTATAGATTCGTCATGTCTGTCTGTCTATCTGTATGTCTGTCCGTCCGTATGTCACAGCCACTTTTCTCCGAAACTATAAGAGCTATGCTGTTGAAACTTGGTAAGTAGATGTATTCTGTGAACCGCATTAAGATTTCATACTAAAATAGAAAAAAAAACCAATAAATTTTGAGATTCCCCATACTTAGAAAAGAAACTCAAAAAAAAAAAACATCAAATCCATACGTGTGGGGTATCTATGAATAGGTCTTCAAAAATGGTATTGAGGTTTCTATTATCATTTTTTTCTAAACTGAATAGTTTGCGCGAGAGACACTTCCAAAGTGGTAAAATGTGTCCCCCCCCTCGTAACTTCTCAAATAAGAGAATGATAAAACTAAAAAAAATATATGATGTACAATACCATATAAACTTCCACGGCAAATTGGTTTGAACGAGATCCAGTAAGTTTTTTTTTAATACGTCATAAATCGTAAACCGCAATTTACCTTTCATTCAATCAACTCAAATATATATATTTTTAAATCATTAAATTTCATAAACATAAACCTTATACATAAACCGAGGATACCGACAGGTTTGTACGGAACCCTCGGTGCACGAGTCCGACTCGCACTTGGCCGGTTTCTACTAGAACAATCGTCTGAAAAAATTAAGTTGATTTAATTTTAATTAACTCCAACAATAATATAACATCACACCTTGCGTCTCCCAAAGTACAGAGTTGTATTTATAGTACACCCACATTATCATCCGTACCGTGCCGTGCCGGACGTAAGGAATAACACCACCCCATTTCTTCCCGTGGGTGTCGTACAAGGCGACTAAGGGACTTACTAGAGAATGGGTAGCAGCGATCTCTATGCATTTTTACCACTATACTGCGATCGCCAACCCGCCTGCCAAGCGTGGCGATTATGGCAAAGCCCCCCAAATTGGGAGAGGCCTAAGTCCAGCAGTGGACGTCTTACGGCTGAAATGATGATGATGATGACATCATCAACTCCCTAGCCTTTTCCCAACTATGTTGGGGTCGGCTTCCAGTTTAACCGGATGCAGCTGAGTACCAGTATTTTATGTGGACCGACTGCCTATCTGAACTACACTATCGTATTACCCAGTTACTGGGTGACGATGACATCATTACCCAGTTACTGGGTAATACGATACCACTTGGTAAGACTGGTTGTCAGACTTTCGGCTTCTGACGACACGTAACGACTGTCTAAGATCTACGAAAGACAGCCGGGACCAACGGCTTAACGTGCTTTCCGAGGCACGGAAGGGTCTTAGTATCTAAAGATGGTCACCCAACCACGGACCAATCGCGACAAACGTAGCTTAACCTGAACGATCGACCCATGCGGCTGTTAAATTTTAGCCACAAGCCCCTCCTAGTACACCCACATTTAACAACATAAATCCAGACTAAGGGCTGCTACTCTGCCGGGGTCGCGTGATTGTTCGAAAGAGATACCGTGACCCTGGCACATGGGCACACGGGTGGCACGGGTGGCACGGGTGGGTTTTAGTCAGTAAAAGTCTGACATACTCTCCCGCTCCGCGCAGAGCGGGAGAAGTCATTTGATGATTTCCCATCCAAAAAAAAAGGTCTAGAAATTCCAGATAACACTTTGCCCGATCTAGGAATCGAATCCAAGACCTCATACTCAGCAATAGCGCTTGCGGCTACTAGATCAAAACAATATTACCTATTTCAGCCCAAAAACGTCCACTGCTGGACATACGACCACTTATAAATGATTTGATACTAAGTAAAGTCTTTTATCAACTATAAAAATAAAAGCTCCAAATAAAATAAAGTCGAAAACACACAAACCATGTTGTTCAACCCACATTTTATTACACGCCAATAACTTTTATTATTGCGTTTAAACCCAAATATAACTCTTATTCGCACTCAGAAATCTACTGAATTTATCGCGAACCATTTCAGATATAAGTAGGTATAAACGCCAGCACATCCAGCTACTACAATCTGTCAAATTTCTTTAATCGATTTTCAACTTTATCGTTAAAGCATTAGGTTGAATGTTGATTGGGAGAATTTGACAATTTCGGCTACCTTGATGTGCTGGCGTCTGTACATACCTAGTAGTAATTTCAGCTAACTGTATAAAACTGCTATCAACTGAACCGACGTCAATGATTTAAATCGTTTTCGAATGCCGGAGATAAGGTTTTCACAAAACCGGTTGAATAATTGGTCGAAAGATTTTTAATGCAAATTGTTGTATAATGATTGTCGCTTTGGGAATATCTTTTATCTATGGCTCGATAAATAACGCGGATTTATTAAATAACTAGCTTTTGCCAGCGGCTTCACCCGCGTGAGGTTCGGAAAATATCCCGCGGGAACGTACTACCGGGATAAAAAGTAGCCTATGTGTTAATCCAGGTTATAAACGATCTGTGTTACAAATTTCATCCAAATCCGTTCAGTAGTTTTTGCGTGAAAGAGTAACAAACATCCTCACATCCATACATCCATACGTACAAACTTTCGCATTTATAAGATTAGTAGGATTGGGAACAAAAACTTCGATTTAAACTTAAGACAATACCAGCCGTTAGCTCGATGGGTTTTTCCATCGGTTAAAATGGGGAACTTCCATAGAAACTTTTATCACATACGTCACATCGCCATTTTTTTCAAGAGTTAAAAAAGGTAAAGTTCCTTTCTTAGTGCTCATCATAATTTCAGCCGAAAAGCATAGCCACTGCTGGACATAGGCCTCCCCCAAGCACCGACATTTCCACTGGTTCTGTGCTTCTCGCATCCAGCAGATTCCCGCGAACTTCACCAGGTCATCAGTGCACCTTGTGAGATGCCTTCTGCGACTACGTCTTCCAGGGCGCGGTTGTCACTCCAAAATCTTTCGGCTAGATCGGCCATCTGTTCTGTGAGAAATGTGCCCTGCCCACTGCCACTTAAGTTTTGCAATTCTTTGCACTATATCGGTTACCTTGGTCTTCTTACAGAACTCCTAGCATAGCCCTCTCCTTTGCCATTTGGGCGACTTTCAACCTTTCCTATGAGTCCCGTTGGCAGCGAACACATGTGCAAAATTTTAAGCTTATAGACCTAGTGATTTTGCTGAGTGTTCTCAGTTTGTAAATTAATAAACGAATTTAAAATATTAATTAAGAAGATTAATCGATTTAACCAAATTGAATTTTCGCATCTATTATTCTAACAAAACATTTAAGAACATAATCTGTTTTAAGCTGTCACTGGAACATATTTCAACCCATAATTTTCCAACCCTGAGTGATCACAAGGCGCCTTAAACCTTATATTATGGCGCTTTCTACTGGTATTAAGTCGAGACAACGACTTAGCTCCCGTCGGCCACAAGGGAACGGTAATAAATATAAATGAAAGAAGAGACCGCATTACCGATAGACACCTAGCTGCTCAAGTTAAGAATGTTGCCGGTTGAATCATCTGAGATGAAAGTATCTCGCGATCTATGTCAAATTCAGTTAATTTAGATAAAAGTATTTGTAGTTTGATAGAGCAGTGGTCGGCCAGTGATAACTGCCGCGACTTGTAAGTCGCAGGGCGTAGATACGAAACCAAACAGGCGCTTAGCTTTGTGTAAATTATTTCATCACCATTACTCTCAAAACTGTGAACGAAATCGTGAGGAAACAGGCATATCCTACAACCAATAGTTTGAAGACGTGTGACGTTACCAATCCACATTGGGCTCGCATGGCGGATAACGGCCCACTCCCACTCCCTTTCACGCCTGTGACTCAGCTGTGAGAACATTATAAACTGATTATACAGTTAAGGTTTTTATTTTTAGTAAAGGAAAGCCTCTGACTGCATTTATAGCCGATTCTTTAATATTCTAATAACTTCCATTTAAGGAATAAAAATTGCGGTTTGAAATATCTCTAACTACCATATTTAATCTTTACATAAAAGTTATCTTATTGAAAATTCTGCCCTTTAACTTAATACCTACAATCACGACTACCTTCTACTTACTGTTCAAGAAATAAAATCGTCATAGAAAATAAATGAGTTATTTCATGGTTTAATTTTTAGAATTGCTTATAGTAATATGGTCAAATAAGAATACTGTTAATTATTTTGATAAATCTATTTCCTGCCTAATCGCTATTTACTAAAGTCGTACCAAATTCTTTATTTTGCAAAAAAAAAACACACTTTTATTAATAATGCGTAAGTAAATGTATGCGCAGGAATCCGCTGGATGCGGGAAGCACATAACCGGTCGAAGTGGCGGTGCTTGGGGGAGGCCTATGTCCAGCAGTGGACGTCTTTCGGCTGAAATGATGGAGTATATGTATGACTGGGACCTTATTATCCTCCTTTATTGCAAAACGGATTTCGATAAAATTTTGCAGACCATGTCCTAGGTATACATAGGGTGCCCTTTTATCCCGGTAGTACTTTCCCGTGAAGAAATTTCCAACCTACAAAACTAGTCGAAGATATTTATAAACGTGGTCAGATTTTAGCTGAATAAACACCCGTAAATAAAGAAAAAGTATATCTAAAGCCAAGGGCACACGGTAAAAGCCCAATAAATTATAACTCCCACTACACACTTAAATTCTTTGCAAGAAAACAAGAGTCAGTAAAAGGTTCCATAAGTCAAGGAGGTTTATGTAAATAAACTTTATCGTAACTATTGAGTTCTATTTGAAGTGACGCCGAAGAGCTCTTATCATAATTGTTTTCCGAGTTTCCAGTTCACAGAAATAACTATCTTTTATTGAAAGAGGTATGTTTGTGTCATATCTAAACTATACTATAATATTATTAAGCTGACGACTTTGTTTGTTTGGTTGATCTCAAGAACTACTGGTCCGAATCAATTTCTTTTAGTGTTGCTTAGTCCATTATCGAGGAAGGCTATATAACATCACGCTACGACCTAAAAGAGCAGAGCAGCCATGAAAAGTGTTTTTTTTTCGTTTACACGAAATTAAACGAAGTCGCGGGCAGAAGGTATCTATCTATAGTTTTTTTCTATTTTTTTTTTTATTGGAACAGAAAGCTCCGTAGCTTTGATTTCCTGAAAACTTGACTGTGTTTGAAAATAACAGTTTAATCGTTTTTTTTTTGTAGATACAAATTATCATTAGAAGCTTAAAATAAATAAAGGATGTGGTGTTCTCGTATTACTCAACCTAATCTGGAAATTAACGACAGTTTTCTAAAACTATTGCTACGTTTTGACAAATTTTTTCCACCTTTTCCCACGGGAATGTACAACCAGGATAAAAGGAATTCTCTGTGTGAATCCAGATGATAGACTATGTGTGTGCCAAACTTCCTTCAAATCGGTTCGCCACGTTTTAGAGATTGAGTAAAAAAAAATCCAAACAGCCATCCATCCATCAACATAAACATGGTAAGATAGTAGGTTTCCGACATTTTTTGAGAACAAAATACAAACAAGCAAACAATAAGATCTACAACAGACTAGCTGACCGTGCAGACGTTGTCGTGTTTCCTAGAACTTGATAGCAGCGCCACCTACCGGGTCCCATAGTGAATCTAAACCATCCAGGGTGAACGCATATAAAAAAATTCATTCAAATCGGTCCAGCCGTTTAGGAGGAGTTCACCCAAGTAGCACAAAAGTGCTGTATAACAGCATTTTAACAGTGCACAGTGAATGCATTCGTTGCTGAATAATAGCGTAGACAGCGCATCCTCAGAGGATATAACTCTAATTTGGACACAAATTATTCAGCACATAGCTGTTTAAGAAATCCAATTGACAAATAATTGCATTATAACAACATTATAGTAGCATTTATGTGTGTAACAGTCACCTAAAGAGCTGCATATTGCCTGATGAGGCACGTGTTACTTATTATACAGCAAGGAAGACGAATGTGTACATTGTGTGTACTTTTATACAGTTTAAATTACACACTGAGCGAAATTGTGGAATGCAATAACTTAAATTATTTATTTTTCTTTGATATGAACTGTCAAATTGTAAAACATGAAGTGTATCGTTGTGTGCAAGATCTCAGGTGCCATTTTTGAGAATATACATACATAAAATTGAAGGTAAGTAAAACATCGACTTCCTCCTATTATATTTGAAATCTTATTGGGAAGGTAACTTTACTGTCAAATACCATACATATTTAGTTCAAAATTTTCACGCGCCCTCGGAATACCACTAAATACTAAAAGAAAAGCAACAAAATTAGAATGAAAATAAAATTAATATGTTCGTTTTTTTACAAAGTAACCAAAAAAAAAAAACTGTTTTCGTGTAATTATTTTTTAATCCATATTTACAATTGATATTCTCTAAAATAAACAAAAATTAAAAGATAAAATTTTATAATAATACAAAGTAACGCAGTGAATATGGCGGATGGCAAGTGAACAGTTTTAATCTCAATTTAATGCTAAGGTCTGTACGGGTGTTCACATGTGGCCTATAATTCAGCCAAGAGTAAAATAGTTTAGCACTTGTGAAATACAAATCAGACATGGATCGATTAGGAGAGTAGTATTGGTTCAAATTTGCGTCAGTTACCTAGATAAGTACCTTTATGGATCCAAGCTTTTAGGGTTCCGCCGTCGTTCTTTTAAAGCCATTTTGTTCCCTTTTTTAGTTGTTATTCGACGATAAGTACTTAATTAAAATTGTAATTTAAGTAGCTGAGATTATAATTTAATTATATGTATAATACATAAGTTATTGATTTATTCAATATGCGACAAAATACCTATAAATTAGTCGGTACCTATCTAAATATAATGTATTTTTCTGGCCTAATAATTTAATTACTTCCACATGAAATAGCATTATGTTACGTTAAGTTTAGGTATTTAATATGTTATTGTATCTTTTGTTTTTTTTTCCTCAAAAACTGTATAGATAATGTTGTCATTAAGAAACTGATACTTCTATTATAATAAGTATATTTTTCTTGTTTTTACAGAACGAGACTTTCAAAATAGTTCAGACTATAGAGAGAGGTGTTGTCGATCTAACATTCGTTCCTGCACAGTGGAAAACTAAGGAAATTCTATGTTGGCCACCGAGAAGTACTTTTGTACTCCTTGAAATTATAAAAAGATGAAAATTCAAGGCCTGGACCAGGGTGGTACACCCTAAATTTTAGAAAATTACCTTGTTTTTTTTAGATGCTAGCTGTACCAGTATTTCCTAACTGACTACCTCTGAGAAAAATTGTCGAAATCTGGAATCTTAAAAAGTCTCGAAAGGTATTAATTTATTACTTTAAAAAAATCTTGGATTTCTCTTAATAAATTTTCTTCATTTTTAGGTAAGTACCAGAAACATATAAAACAACAATATTAATTTTGTCGCAACCATATTAGTCCCGAAAATGGGTAGGTTATAACAAATTTTTTGTAGCAGGGCATTTTTGTACCTACTCAGCCTAATGTCATCAAACACACTGACCTCTATTTATAAAGGCTTTTTGTATTGTTTTGTTCATATTATGTGCTTTAATTTAAATCCGACGTAAATTTGAAATTTTATTTTATTTCAACTATGTGATGTATATTTTTATTTTGTTAATGACATTTTATTCTTTTCTGCTGCAGCATTGTTACTTTTATCTTAATTTTTGTAATATGGGTTATGTGTGAAATAAATTAATTTCATTTTATTTATTTATTTATTAATAAATATAACTTACGGAACCCGTCGCGTCCAATATTCCATTCGCGCATGCCGACACTTGGATACATGCTGTTATTCGAGTGTATGGTAAACACCTGACTAATAGGGGAAAAGTGAATCTGTATGCAGCATAAAGCATTAAATAACTTCACAAAGTAACTGATTATGTTATAGTGGGTGATATGTTCTCTCTTAAAATGCAACGGTTGTATAGTACACGTGTGGGCTATTATTCAGAAAACTTACAGCTAATAGGGTACTGCAGTACTAAGCGCTCAATAACAGAGACTTTGTGGAGTGTTTGTGGTGCTTAATAGAATTACTGTACAGAAAAAAGCATTATAGTTGGCCACGTTTTTTTCGAAACAGCTGTTGCAGCCCAGGTGAATACTAATAAGTCTTTATAAATGCTTAGATTACCGCTGTGGGCCTTAAGTGACCATTTATAATGCAGTTCTGTGCTACTTGGGCAGTGACATACACACGTACAGTAGAATTATATATATATAAGATAAATATATATTCTGTATAGTTAGGTATCTTTATATTAATACGTGAAATATAAACTTTATACCCTTTTAACGGAAATTACCCCGACTGCGTAGTATGAATTTTGATAGAGACAAAGTTTAAATGGTTAAGCTTAGTTTTTTTTTTTTAACTATTATTTATTTTTTAGGGTGTTTCGAATTTTGTGACGTATGTTTTCGAAGACAGCTTTTTTTGCTATCCCGGTATCCCCAGCAAGAATAATGGCACAAATTTATTTAATGATTGTATTGTCATCGGTCTTTAATAAGTATGCCAAATTTCGAGTTAACCCGATATTTTTAAGGGGGTCAAAATCATTTTCAAATTTCCGTTACATAGGCACATACTAACATACGTACGACGCAAATAAAAGCGTGTTAACATGGTCGCATTTCGACCACTGGGCGATGACTAGTATGCATAAAAGGGAAGGGCTCATTTAGTAAATCGTCTGCGTCGCTGTCAATGGAAAAAGTGCCCAAAAGGCTGACAGCATTGCCATGCTGCATAGCAACCAAAGCACCTGCCATGTAATCTCTTCACCACCCTTGGTTGACTGGTAAAGAATGTCTAAGGCATTAAGTCCCGCCCGGGTGTTTCCATTGTGAGGATCGTCTAGAAGACACGGTGGAGCATACGGTGAAAGTGTGCCCTGCCCGGGCGGAACACCGCCGTGTCCTCGTGGAGGCAATCGGTGGCGGCGACATCTCGCGTCCGGCCCTGGTGCGAGCCATGGTACGGAGCGAGAGGGCATGGGAAGCCGTCACCTCCTTCTGCGAAGCAGTAATGCTCGCGAAGGAGGAGGCGGGGTGCGTGAGGGAGTGGCAGTCCCTGCGCCCTCACGTCCCTAGCCGCCGCAGGAGGAGACGCCCGGCCACCGTAGGCGCGAGCTTGCGGGCGGCGAGCAATGGGTAGCTCGCCGCCCGGTAAGGACCAAGCTCGGGTCGACGGCGCGTAGTGTTTCACGCGCACCTCAAAGATATGTCAGCAATAATGAAGGGGTCTGCTAGGACCGATGCCTGCCGGGGTCACGTGATTGTTCGAAAGAGATACCGTGACCCTGGCACATGGGCAACTGATGGAACACGGGTGGGTTTTAGTCAGTAAAAGTCTGACACGCCCTCCCGCTCCGCCCAGAGCGGGAGAAGTCATTTGATGATTTCCCATCCAGAAAAAAAAGGCATTAAGTCCGCCTTTGTCCTTTTTGTGTGCGAGACGTTTAAATAAATAAATAATGCTGATTATTTCGCCAAAAATACGCCGTTACTTGGTTAAATGTTAATCAAAATAAATTGCATGAATTAATGACTATAATTTCCACGAATTACTAAACTTGAAACCCAATCTAAAACTAAATAAACCAACGTAAAACAGAATTGATTCATTCACCATTATTAAGACCATCTTGCAGTGATCGAGAACAAACAATACTTTAAATTGTGTTGTAACTTGGCTCCTAAATCAGATTGCCTCCGCCATCGATCTCCAAACTTGGCCCAACTTTCACAAAGTTTTTTTGATAAGTAAATCTAATTATAACGATCTGTTTTTCGTGAGAAGTTGGTCTTGTTTTCACGCCTTTTCGATTCGCGTGCTAAAGTTTTATTGTCAATGAGTCAACTTTTGAAAAGGATTGTTGCCTTGCGGGGCAGTGAACTGAGTTGACAAATGTTTTGTGAGTGTATTGCTACTCTTCGTATCTGGCGTAGGCGTTTGTTGAACTAACGCCAGTTTTATTAGTTTTATCCATCGATGAACTCTCATTTTCTACCAAATAAAAAAAGAAACACGTAAAATGGCTCAGAGATCATTCATTCATTCTCATGTTCATTCATTCACAGGATCTATAAGCATGGAATTTTGCACAACAGTTCAATATACCCTGTAGGTTTGCCGGGACATCTACGCGCAGACAGAAACCATGAATTCAGCACATCATTTTTCGTTGGCTATAAAAAACCGCTGTTTCTTAGAAAAGTGCAATACGAACCTGGTCTATGTGAGCATAATGTATGGAACAACAAATATATTTTTAATAACTGACGAAAAATAAGCACGCGGGGTTTAAATGATTATATTTCTGCAAGTACATAGGTTTATAATCTCTGAGTTCGTTCGGCCTTGCTTCTAAGAGTAGCATATAGGAAATACCGGTCTCATTTAGTTTAAAATATATGATTGAGGTGTAAAAGTGCTTTTACAAACCTACTTACAAAAATAATATCATTTATCTTTTACCGGGTTTACTAACAACGAACATGGCATGTCATAAGGTATCTCTACGGCAGGAGAAAAGCTCAAAACATTGTGATCTCAATTTAATCTTCTTGCCAAGACGCAGTAAGCCTGAACAACCACACCCATCTTATCATGACCTCTGAGACGTTACATGTGTTAAGATATTGGGGTTCATGTTACCTGTTAGAAAGGTCGTACGCAATTTTCCATTGTTGAGCTCATATTTTAATAAGAGACTTGTTACCGCTGTAATTATACTTTTATAACTTTCAGGTTTCTCTGTATTATAGAAACTTTTTGTTCCGGTAGCACGTTTCCGTAGATTAAATTCCGACATCCACGTGGGCGAAACCGCAGGCAAAAGTTGGTCTTTTATATTTTTCAGTTCTACTGGTATCAATCTGTAGCATAAACTGATGTTCTATTCAGTGAAAATTTCATAGTGCAAGCGTATGTGGAGTAAACTTTAAGGGGTCTGTATGTGGTGTCAATCACAGCAGCTCACGTCAAGCTTTCACTGTAAGATCTTTACAAAATCGACTGATTCTACTGTAGAGACACTCACAGATAGGATCGACGCGGCCCTAGTAGAAGCATTTCTATGAAAATTTTAAGGACTTTTTTTATCAGAAGCGCGTTGCGATTTCGCGTCGTGTTTGTCTGCAGGAGCCTTAACACAGTCACTACTCCATTAATCGATGTATAGTTTGAGTACACGATCAAAAGTCTCTAAAGGTTTTACTTTGTTGCCCACAAGTAACTCTACAAAGTAAAAAAGAAACAAAACAATGAAAAAACATAGTGACTCACTATTTCACGACCTTTCCAAGTCATCAGCGAAAAGAAATCAAAACAAAATTTCCCATAACTCTGAACTCATTTAAGTAATTACCGTCAACTTGGTGACATTGAAGGCAACATTTGTAACAAAGCATGGCGTGCCAATATCGAAGCTCTCTAACTGCTACACGGAAATAAAGTTAATGTACGAAGAATAAATTAGATACAAAAGGTTGACTCTCATAATCAGCGTTTAATGTGCCCACTGCTGGGAAACAGGTCTCCTCTCTGTGAGAGGGAGCGGGCGTACTCCACATCGCAGGCCCAGTACGGGTCGATAGATGTATAAATGTCTTTGAATTTGTGGTGCTAGGAAATGCTGGTATCTCATCATCATTTTGAGAGTAGTGATGATGAAATTAAATACACGAAGTAAAGTGCCTGACAGAGTTCGAATTCACGAACTACCCGAAAATCGGGACTGATACCACTGGGCCCTCCAAAAGATTGAATCTACAGAACGGAATGCAGTTACTCTTTTCAGGCCTACAAGCAAAAGGCAGTCAGCTAGATGGTAAAGCGCTTCAAGGTTATTGATGTCCTTGGCCAAAATCAAAAGTAAAATCGCCATGTTGTTGAAGAATAAATTATAATATAGTAATAGTATTTATCTTATACCTTTAAACGAGCAATTCTTGAATCTCGGAAACGGCTCCAACGATTTTCATGAAATTTATTATACAGGGGGTTTTGGGTGCGATAAATCGATCTAGCTAGGATTCATTTTTATAAAATGTCGTTTTATTCGTGTTTTCAATGACAAACTTTGTCGATAATCAACTTGAACATAAACGTATTATTTTAAACGCAATTTACCAAAAAAATACCGAGCAAAGCTCGGTCACCAACAACGCGACCATTTCAATGTCATTCAGTAATTCTTCAGAAGAGATCCTTCTAGCAGTCTGAGGGAATGAGCAACTGTGCGTCGGACATGCGTGTAGATGAGAGCATACTCTCATTTAGGTACTTATGGAGAATATGAAAGGACATGAGATCATAAGGAAAGAGACCTATACGTCTCTTTCCTACAATCACTACGATAAAAGATACTAATCTACAAGCCGCGCTCCCTAGACAATCCAGAATCAACAGCAAAACTCTCATATTTTAAAACTCCCTTATATTTTCGTCACTTCTAAGGATTCTGATGTAATCTTCTTTCAGATTAGGCCTTCTGTCTTCCATGTACCGTGACAAATTACCTTCTCACAACTTCTCAATATGGCCGCCGACTTGCCCGGAGCGTCACGCGATGGGCGCACGACATCAACCGATTTCAAATTATTTGCTACAAAACTTACACACGGGGAATGATTCTTCAAAATTGGTCGTGACGTCACAGAAATTGCTCGAACTATCAAAGGCAGTGACTTAATGTACCCGCCACCCGCCACGACGTCTTTGTTTTTTAATGAAACTTGAACTTTCGACCTTTTGGCAAATTCTGCAGAGTAGATTTTGATGACAGGATACTGCCTCTCGACCAACAAAAGGCATTAATTTAAATGCCTTTTGCCTAACTAAGACAGAACTAGCTAATTTCTTCCCGCGTCTTCGCCTGCGTGGATGTTTGAAATTATCTCGTGGGAACGTATGACTGGGATAGATAGTATGCTATATCATAAGTAGTCATAACAGAGAGTAAATGCGTAAAACACCATCACTTGGAATGTCTTTAATTTTGTAAATTTCAACTACATTCTTTGCATTATTGACGTTGTTGAGCAGATACTTCGAATATATGACGCAATGTATTAGCAATATTCTTCAATATTCTGATTGATAGGGTGTTGCGCAATTAGTGCGCTGGTCGTGGTCTGCCTATGTGTATGGGGCTACTCCTGAGGTATTCCTAACAAATTGTATAAAGGTATCCATTAAAAATATATCAATCATGTGACGTCACATACTTCCAAAAAAGCATAGAGACGATTACACCTCCATTTTAATGAAGCCCATTATAAATAATATGTAAGGCTTTTTCAACCACCATGCTTAAAAAAATACAGACTTGTGAAATTAACATATAGACAAGAGGCTAGGACAGACTGAATACGCACAAGGTGTTGTGGTATAGCCTGGGAGGGGCCTAGGTCCACCAGTTGATTGAGTTGATTGATTAATTGAAAAAATATGTACCCACAATATTAATTCCAGAAGTTAAAACAAACAATACTGAAACTAATATTGATTGTCGGTCAGGGCTTAATTGTATTGTAACCCGACACCAAACCGAAAAGTACGGTTCAGGTTTCAACAAATAGAACCCATCTATCCCTCGGTAGGTGTAAAACTAATTGATACATACCTACCTAAAGTTCATTTTATGATCCCAGCAGGTTAGCATGAGCACCATTTTGTCGACAAGTATGACGTTGATGATATCGATGATAGTAGACAAGAATGACGTTCCGTGTAGACAGTACAACGGCAGCAAAGTAGAAAACTCCACTTTTACGAAATTCACTCTTTTGCATAATTTGACTCAGTTTTTTTTTTTATTTTCTGTTTGATTCTTAATTTTTACTAATTTTCTACGGATTTCTACAGTGCGATATCAAAAATTGGGAAAACGAAATGTCACTTTGTATAGAAAGAGCTGTGTCTATTCGTCTTAGAAATAGAACGCGTCATGCCAAGACCGCTGATAATAATCTGACATTTCAAGTCTTTTTGACGTGACAACGTCTTATAAATTGGTTTGCCGGGTGACACTTCAAGAAACTGCGTTACGCTCCGCTCACGTTATGCGCTCACAATGAGAGCGAGTGAGAGGCACGCGTCCCTTCCACTCGGGCATGGTTAGCCCGCCTAAGAGCGAGAGAGACAGACATAAAAAGTGAAAGGCATGCAAATAAATGCAAATAAATGTTTTAAATTGTTACTATTATTTCATCCTTCTTCCTACTATACGAATGAATATTCACATTAAAATTATTTTACCACTCAAAGTCGTTGTCACGTAAAACTTTCGCCCGTATACCGACTTTACAGGCAACCAATTTTTTTTTTATGTGTGCTTTTAAGCTGACATGACACCTGTCAAATTACTGTGAGTTTAAAAAACGAACTCTAATAGATTATGAGAAATTGTTGTTGCTATATATGATGCTATATCGTTCTGGATTTAAATAATCCACATATTTTGGTGGATTATTTAACTCCAGATTTATACGATTCACTTTTGCCATTTAATTTGGATAACACAACCAACATTAATCGTGTAAAAAAAGGATTAACTAAATGATGGCCATAATTCTTCGTTTCGGCAACTTTCAAACAAAATAAATCAATTTTATTGTACCGTATGCCGTAATGATTTTCTACCTCAAAAGCTCATTCGCTTTAAAACTAAAGCTGCGGTTATTTAACGTAATAAATAGATTTGCTCAAACTTCAAAACTAGAGCAAGATGCTAATATCAAACATCTTCTACGAACTTAGAACTAAAATTTCCCAAAATCAATTTACTTAATTTAGAAGTACAATTTTTTGAGACCGCCCTTGACCTTGATTACGCCTGATGAAAAGCGAAGGATGAAATCTATGATGGAACGAGCATGCCCAGAAGTTACCTCTTTACTCTTGCGTTGAAGACAGACGGGGTTTATTTTGTGGGTGGGGAATCATCAAACGGCGTCTGAGACTTTTACTGACTAAAACCCACCCGTCTTCCTCCAGTATGCCAGGGCCGCGGTATCTCTTTCGAACATACCTCGCGACCCTGGCAGGACGGCAGACGGGTTAGTTGTGGAATAATAAAAATATTATCCTAGATTTTTCTCCAAAATATCTATATTTAATTAGGTATTCCAGTCCAATCAGGGCTAATATACAGGCCGCCGGTTTGCCCGCTGCACAAGAAAATTAAAAAGATTTTTTTATTTAAATCCTATTGTCAGACGTTTTACTCCAGCAGCCTGTGGACAGCATATACGCAAAGGGTAAGGGTAATTATATTGTACCCGCAGAGGAATCTAATTCCTCTTCGGGTCCAAAACAATAACGCATTCAGGATGCTGCTGAGACTCCCTCCGTTTTGCAGCGCGTCCGCCATTTTCATAGAGGCACGCTTAGATGGTTTCGTGGCAATTCTACGCAAAAAAGCGGCAAAATGTAGCAACAGAATCCTCAGTATGATTGCGGATAGCGGGTATGACTGTCCGTTCTTTAAAATTTGTGATGTGTGAACTAAAATAGTTTAAGCACTTTTTTTACTAATAAAATTAATTATGTTGTCTAAATAAATAAAATAATAATTATCATGTAACTACTCAGAAAAGACTTTAAAGGATCGGTTGCACATGCACAAAAGCTTTTCCCGAAAGCCCATTTCTGTGAAAAGCCGGATGAGGGAAAGACCAAGATCCTACATAAGTAAGGTGCTAAACGATAAAGTTTAAAACTGAAGTTCTGCTAAGTTACTGTTTTCTCAGACGATAAACAGTCGTGTGTATAGTTTATATAAGGTGTATTTCAAAGCCAACTTGTGTGGTTTCCAGCTGAGTAAAAAGTATCCAAACATCCTTTTAGACGTCTGTTTGACTCTTTGGTGAAGAATCAGTAAGTATTTATTTAATTATTTTGAACTGTTAAAGGACTTACAGGTAACAAAAAAAAAAAAAACAGTAACAAATATGAAACCATTTTCCGAAAAAAAAAAACTGATTTAGAAAGAAAAATAAAATATATTCGGACGCAATCAGACCATTTCAGTCACCAATCTACATCGTCTTCAAATAATGTGACCTCTGAGTTTGTTTCGGCCTTTCTTCTCAGAGCAGTCAGTTAGGATACGCCGACCTCATCCAGTTTAAAAAAATATGGTTGACGTGTTTAAGTGTTTGTACAAACTTACTTACATACTTAAAGAAATATAATCATTTATAATTTATCCAATGAGAGTATTGAGAAAGGTTTTCACGAGGTCGTCGAGAAGCTGTCTAGTGCTAGTTTTCTAAATAACCTAGACAAGTGACGAACAAACAATAAACAACTAAGAAACAATTTCAATAAATCTAGGTACATAATGATTTTACTTAAGTAAACAAAATTATAAATTAGGATTTCGATCACAATTAGCCACTCTATTTAATCAATGTCGGATTCCAATTAAAATTTTAATTAGACGGCACGTTCGTTTATTAGATGGTGTAGACACAGCTTAAATTGGAATATAGTACTGACACGTAGATACAATAAGAAAACCGTCTTTTCCCGTTACCAGAAAACAACAGATTTCTCGTAACTTTACCTATATCAAAGTTTACAGACAACAGAATCCAATCTAAGTTTATCAATCCAGCAACAGTTGTTTAACTAATCCATTAGCTATAAACATTAAAATCAACAAGCCACAAGAATGACAACTTACAACTCTATAATACAGAATATTACAGAAGGTCAGGTTCATACAACGAGTAGACACAGGCGCACGCGGACATGTGGCGATCTCAAAAGGTTGTCAATCTACGTGACGCCTCAAAGAGATGTCAGCAATACTGAAGGGGTCTGCTAGGGGCGATGCCTGCCAGGGTCGCGAGAGTCGTTCGAAAGAGTTGTCGTGACCCTGGCACATGGGCAACTGAAGGAACACGGGTGGGTTTTAGTCAGTAAAAGTCTGACATGCCCTTCCGCTCCACCCTAGAGCCGGGGACGTCATTTGATGATTTCCCACCCAAAAAAAAACACGTATCAAAAACCGCCTATATTTTTCCCACTGCTGGCACACTAGCCTCCTTCCCGTAAAAGTATGTATGATGAGTACACGTATGTATTTAAATAATTATAATAATAATTCACATTTAAATCATCAGCATAACCGTCTCATCCCATATAAAGACTTTTTCATGATATAAGTAGTCTTTTTCATGAAATATAGCTAAGCCAATATCAGACGGTTCACTCGAGTGAATGGTTCTCTCGAGTCACGGTAAATTTTTCTTTTTATCATTTCACGTTCATATGATACCGACAAAATTATGTATTGTAATAGGAATGTGCGTACATCCGCTCCATATATTTCTTTTTCGGTCATTCGGTGGGCGAGTGAAAGATATCGAGTGTGGAAGTCAAGCATTGTTGGATCGGTTCACACATGAATGTATATTTCACTCTGATTCATTTTGTGTTAATACATCTCACTACTATAGTCTGTACCAAATGTGAAAAAAATAAAAGTCATTGACAACTGTCTACCAATATATTTAAATTACCGTTTTGACCGTGCTAGCGACACTTTATTTACATGTTTTTCGTATCGTTTTGAAATATTAGAATACATTGGAAGGCGGGTGTCAACGACTTTTATTTTTTTCACATCTGGCACAGACTATAGTAAAAGATGCCATGTGTATTATATGTTTATAACCTATTTAATGTACTTTATCATCATCTACCTAGCCTTTCCCAATTACTATAAAGTTAGCTTCCAGTCTAACCGGATGCAGCTCTATTTATGTACTTATGTAGGTACATGTTTAATTTATAATTGCTGCTGGGGAGTTTGTTGCGCCATTTCTTTCAGTCCCAACTATAGCACTAGGAAGTGGTGACGGGCGGGCGTTTTGGGAGACTGTCTAATGTTACTTTGACGTTAAAAAAGTGCTGACTCTCAGCCTAGTTTGAGTAATGACTTTTGATTTTGATTAATTATGTTCTTTTTTTTATTCCTCTCAACCAAAGCATCTGCCATCTAATCTGTTCAACAGCCTTGGTTGACTGGTAGAAAATTCCTAAGGCATTAATCCCTCTGTGTACCTTTTTCGTATGCGAAAAGTTAAAAGTAAATAAACATATAGTGAAGCGTCTATTACCTTTTTAGGGTTCCGTTGCCAAATGGCAAAAAACGGAACCCTTGTAGATTCGCACTGTCTGTCTGTCTGTCGGTCCGTCCGTATGTCACAGCCATTTTTTTTCCGAAACTATAAGAGCTATGCTCTTGAAACTTGGTAAGTAGATGTATTCTGTGAACCGCATTAAGATTTTCACACTAAAGTAGAAAAATAAAACAATTAATTTTGAGGTTCCCCATACTTAGAACTGAAACTCAATTTTTTTTGTCGTCAAACCTATACGTGTGGGTATCTATGAATAGGTCTTTAAAAATGGTATTGAGGTTTCTAAGATCATTTTTATCTAAACTGAACAGTTTGCGCGAGAGACACTTCCAAAGTGGTAAAATGTCCCCCCCCCCCCCGTAACTTCTAAAATAAGAGAATGATAAAACTAAAAAAAATATATGATGTACATAACTATGTAAAGTTCCACCGAAAATTGGTTTGAACGAGATCTAGTTAGTAGTTTTTTTTTAATAAGTCATCAATCGTAAACCACAATTTACCTTTCATTCAATCAACTCAAATATAAAAATTTAAAAAACAACATTTAATTTCATAAACGTAAACCTTATGCATAAACCGAGAATACCGAGAATAGGTTTGTACGGAACCTTCGGTGCGCGAGTCCGACTCGCACATGGCCGGTTTTTTTACACTCGCCTTACATACAACTCATCTATATTGTATGGAACCGAGCTTCTTATCTGTTTTCTCTTTGGTAAGCTTGTCTTTCCAATGTCCCCCAAACTTCAAGGTACCCTCAAATTATTTGTGACGTCACATGATTTATATGAGAGGTGACTTAGAGCGCAAAATAATGTTCTGTTTAGCAAAACAAAGCGGTTTTAGAGTTTGTGGAGAATGGGTTTATTCTTGAAAGTGGATAATTCTGAACTTCGGTAGAGTTGAATATCTACCTTTTGGGTTCGAAAATTATTTCATTACACCAATGATCCTCGAATAATAGAAATTACTCTAGTTTTCATAAATTTTTGTAACTTTTTTGACATGCGGTTGTCGCCGAGTTGAGACTGCAACTAGATTTTGAACGTTTTTAATTACGAGAATTGAACTTCAGTATTCGGACAGTCGTTATAGTGCGGCCATTCACCGGGTTCTTAAGGCTCATGCATACAGCCGCGACGCGACAGCGTAATGTGAGTCTACTAGAACAATTTCTATGAAAACTGCATTGATTTACTAGAGCCGCGTCGCACCGTCTAAAGCTTCTTTTTGAGTGGGAAATCATCAAATGACATCTCCAGCTCTAGGGTGGAGCGGAAGGGCGTGTCAGACTTATACTAACTAAAACCCACCCGTGTTCCTTCAGTTGCCCATATGCCAGGGCTACGGTAACTCTTTCGAATGAATCTCGCGACCCTGGCAGATCGTCTAAAGCTTTAGACGCCCACCAAAAATCTTAAGGTGGTCGAAAACGAACGCTAATAAGATCCCCGATATTATATTTAATTCAGAAGTAACGTAAGGGTATTATTATAATATTAATGGCAAGGGTTTTACCTTCCCAGATATTTCCTTAAAGATGTTGAAATTAAACGAAAACAGAGTTCAAACCTTCCTACGTATGTTGTGAGTATAATTGGGGAAATGGCTTGCTAGCTCACGGTAGCTTGGGGCTATTTTTCTTTCGTTGTTGTTTTAAGACATGTTCATTTTATATGTGATTTGGAAACGAAGAAAGGCAAAGAACTCATTACAATGTCACATTCTTTATAAAATATTTGAATAATGAATGAATTTTATTTCGGAACAAATAAACCATACAGTGTCCAATCCTGTATGCCTAAAGAATGACGTACACTTGGACGGTATGCACTGCTTTGCAAATATCCTCCTGTATCTTATTCATACATTTAGTATAGACTATATCACACACTGCAGGCAATTACCTGGCCCGATGTGACTGTGCATATACTATATAATACGGTCATCAAAACAGATATGTAACCAAAGTCATCGGATATAATTGAACTTAAGTATGACAACGATGAATGTTTTCCAATTTTAATTTTTTGAATAGAAAACAACCAATTAATCTGTCAAATTAAATTCCATTCCAAAACGACTATTTGTTTCTTACTAAACTTCGATTATATCCGACAACTGTGTTTACTTATCTCTTTTGGTGAATTTAAGTCAACTAGAGAATGTACAATATTTACATATAATGTTAGAGAATTTTTGTACGTATCCTTCACTTATAAAAACAACTATGTTTTTTTTGTGATTGACTCTTGAAGCGTGATCTTTAATATTTCTGACTGTCTAGACTTAGGCATATTTTCATCATTTAAGCTAGAAGAAATAACAAACTTGACGAACAGATAAGTGATCACAGTATGTTATTCCTAGTGAAAATTCCTATGTTTTCTTTGTCATCTCGGAGAAAAATTGCAAAACACGATACAATAAAAATCCTTCATACCCCTGATATATTTTATAACATTGTTATTTTTGTTCAATACAATTTCACCAGCCCGATCGATCACTCTCTAGTTGGTTAGTCCTTTCAATAGATAACCTGTTCTGACACATCTCGTTTTCTTTGTGTGCTAAGTAAAGAATATTGCTCAAAACGTCCTTTAAATCAACACTTGTGAAATTCGGACGATGCTGTCTATAAATTTCGACAGGCCTGTTGGTCTAGTGGTTAGTGACCCTGACTGCTATGCCGGAGGTCGTGGGTTCGATTCCCACCCAGGACAAATGTTTGTGTGATGAGCACGATCATTTGTTCTATGTCTGGGTGTAATTTATCAATCCCATCAAAAACATAAATGTGAAATGAGAGCCAAGTTCAATATTATGATATACAAGATTATTTTTAGTATATGCGAAACCTGAATATAGTTTGTTCAGAATCAGTAACTGAATCGATTCCAATAATTTTTACACCATGTTATATTTTGTACCAAAAATATTTAATTACGCTTCCAAGTCGCGGGCCTTAGTGTTTTGTTTCGATTTTAAAATTAACATGTCTTTCTCGTATTCAAACGTCCATTACACGGAGATGGTACGTACACTAGCTGTTTGTGGTGATCTGCATATGTTTTTACGTGGACAACCAGGTAACTTATCTAGCTTATAACTTTGTGATTATTAATGATACAGTTTTGAAATTTTTTTCATAGATTCTTTACATAAAAATACTAGACCCATGTTTCTGGTTTCGCATAAACAAAAAATAATGTTGTATATATGCTTTGGTTGTTGACTTCAACGACAAAAGAAGTGAGATCTAAATGGGTGCCAAGTTCAATGGTTAGTCCTGACTTGGCTAGTTCTCATATACGAATTATTATGTTCGATGGCTAGTTTCTATCAGCAAGCCAAATTTTCGGAATAATAAAAAAAGAACCGACAAGTAACAGGTTTAAAACTGGCGAAGGCTATAATATAATTCGTATATGAAAACTAGCCAAGTCAGGACTAACCATTGAACTTGGCACCCATTTAGATCTCACTTCTTTTGTCGTTGAAGTCAACAACCAAAGCATATATACATCATAATATTGAACTTGGCTCTCATTTCACATTTATGTTTTTGATGGGATATCATTACTTTTTGTACATAAATTATTAGTAGGTACTTATTTATAACAAAATTAATACCAAATGGGTTTTGTTATAAGTGTTCCTAATAGAATCAATTAAGTGAAAAATTATAATAAAATGATAAAAATTTACCAGTTTCTGATTTATTCCTTGGTATTCACTTAATTACCTATCTGCATGCCAAATTTGAACTTTCTAGATCACCTGGAACTGGGTTAGAGTTTTGATCTATAGGTCAGTCAGTGATAAAAATGACGATTTTTGGACGTTAATATCTAAATAACCGTTTGAAATATGTTTATGAAATTTGGAGCACATATGTATCTTGCAAGTTTCACTATATGAGCCAAATTTAACACGTTTATGTGAAACAGTTTTTGAGTTATGAGGGAGTCAAAAGTGGCTCCAAATGGTTCGTGTAATGTATTTAGAAATTTAGAAATATATAAGTATGTTTATCAGTTGTCTAGTACCCATAACACAAGCTCTGCTTAGCTTGGGACTAGATGGCGTTGTGTGATAGTTGTGGAATATTATTATTATATTAAATTTGTTTTTGCTTTTCATAACAATCAAATAAAAAAAAAACAAAATATTTTTATTTCACATAAATCTACATGGGCACTTATGAAATGTCAGAAGCTAGGTGTACGGTTAGTAATCTTTATATAATCACATAATAATTTATCAGACATTTCAAAATCTTGTAAAAAATTTAACAATTTTCCTACACTATATGGAGTTCCAGTCAAGGGTTTGTTACAAAAATAGTAAAACTTAGCACTTACAGCGCTTCTTCTATGGATTAGATTGTTTGGATGCAAATATATACATGTTACGTTGAAGCGCTCTGAAGCCCTAAGTTCTGTTATTATGAGAAACACTAACTCAAGGAGAATGAACAAAGTACGATAGTCCTTCGCAATTCCATGCTAGCTTGACAGTGGTGCTGGAGCAATATGAACTTTATGTTATTAGAGCATTGGTGATCCAGTACCTAGTAATGATAAATGATTTTATTTCTGTAAGTAGGTTTGTACAAACACTTTTACAAGTCACTAATATTTTTTTGAGCCAGATGAGGTCGGCGTTTCCTATCTGACTACTCTGAGAAGAAAGGCCGAAACAAACTCAGAGGTCACAGTCTCTTTTAAAGTCCAGACATAATCTTGTTCTCATCATGTGAAGACCATATAGATTGGTGACTGAAATGGTCTTTAGAGAAAAGAACCACACAGATTGAGTGGACCTGTCCAGTCAGTGCACGCATTTGTAACTAATCGTGCGGCTCAACTCAGAACTTGAAAAGCTCAACGATTCGACGAACAATACCAAAGAAAGGACATTTGGGTAGGCCGCAAAAATTACTCAACCTGCCAGATCATAATTACAACATACTTGACAATTAAAGAAAGATAGAAGAAAAAAAGAAACATACCCACCCACACAGTCTTCACATTCACAATAATTAAAACAATATGATACTTTACACAGTAAATATTCATGTCATTGTATAAATAAAATTTATTAATGTCAATGTGTATATGAAAAATCCGGAAAGGATCTTGGTCTGATCATTTGATGACCATGTTAGTCGGTGTCTGAAATGGTATTTTGAGGAAAGAACCACACGGCTTTGAGTGGACCTGTCCAGTCAGTGCAAGCATTTGTCAGTAACGGCCCCGACTTACAAATTGTAGGTCGTGGGTAGGAACCCAGACAGTCGTTTACCTAGTGTAAATAGTTTTCATCACCACTACTCTCAAAAGAGTGAAAGAAAACATCGTGAGGAAACGGGCATGCCCTAAAACCATAAATTAGAAGACATGAGACATCTACCAACCCGCACTGGGCTCGCGTGGTAGATTACAGCCCACTCCGACTCGAAGAGAGTAAGTTTTTGTCCTAGCAGTGGCAACATTATAGGCTCAATATATTAGCATATTGAGCCTATAATGTTGCCACTGCTAGGACTGTTGCTTTTGCTATGAGTTATTGAGAAAATAATGTAAACTGTTCTTAGAACTTGGCTGATAAGTTATTTACAGAATAATGTAGACTCTCAGGTAATGAATATCTTTTATGCGGTCGTTAGAGTTTTTTAGATTAATTAATTGGATTCTTTCAACCCTATGGTTGTTGGTTTATTGTTCATATAGGTCATCATCATTTCTGCCGTAAGATGTCCACTGCTGGACTTACACCTCCCCCTATTTGGGGGGCTTTGCCATAATCGCCACGCTTGGCAGGCGGGTTGGCGATCGCAGTATGGTGGTAAAATGCATAGAGAACGCTGCTGCCCATTCTCTAGTAAGTCCCTTAGTCGCCTTTTACGACACCCACGGGAAGAAACGGGGTGGTGTTACTCGTTTTCATATAGGTACTTATTAATAATTTCAATTTTTTTATACGCTACTCGAATACGTGTAGCGTATAAAAAAAATGACGTACGGTACTTCGCACCCCACTGGTAAAACCAGATAATCATAATCATTATTTATTTATTTATTTTTGGCCAACTAACAACTGTTTATACCTACTCATACAATATAAACATGATTTTCTATTAACTAAGGTTAGTATTACAGTTTATTATAGGTTAGCAGCACCGCATGCCCCATAAAAGTAAGAACTATGATACAAATATTTAATAGATAATTATCAGGCTATGATGTTCCCACCTCTGTCTGTTAAAGGGAGTGGGCATAATCACCAAACTAGCCCAGTACTGGTTGGTAGATGTCGATTTTTATGTTCTAGGACATACCGTTTTCATCCGAGTTTTGAGAGCAGTAGTGATTAAATTAAATACACAAAGTTAAGTCCCTGTCTGAGTTCAAACTCACGACCTACGAACTAGTTATTTGGGGCCGATACCACTGAGTCACCATTGCTCCCTCAATCAGTTCATACTGGCTTCTTATTCTAATGAGTCTGAACTACTCGGCTGTTCAATTTCAAAACCTAGTATCTGACCTTTTTTTGAAACGGGTGTTTTTTGCATTTTTCGAACCTAGAGACCACCCTCCACATATTAGGCTAGCGAAAACTCCCACAAATTAGTCACATACGAAATTACACAAAGTTGGGAATCTAGGATCTAGAGCAAAAGTTAGTTCCACAGAAATCGTTTTTCGGCTCTCCTGTCAAATTTAGTTTTATGCAGATACTGGGTTTTGATATTTCACAGCCGTACTCTTTTTTTTATCTCGAGATGGAAATCCTCATGGATGTCCTCCGCCCTAGGGTGGGCGGAGGGGTCTATCAGACTCTTACTGACTAAAACCACCCCGGTGTTCCGTCCTACACCTACGTCGGGGACCACGGGGGTCAATATGTCTTCCGCGATCCCCGACTGGTGCCGGCCCGCCTTTGCGGGCCTCCTCACGTTAGGGAGAGGCGCGCGTAGATCACTACGCGCCACCATTTCGGGTCCGTAGGAATAGGGGGCGACGGATGTAAGTCTGAACTATCCTGGGCCAACTCAAGATCAGCGTTACCACTGACGTGTGGCCTACTGTACACTCAAGACTTAACAAACTGGTTTCTTCTTTACCAGATAACCTTTGAGTCACAATAAAACGTTTCGAACTGAGGTACCTACATATTCGTTAGGGGTCAAGATGTTTCCTTAAGAAGTTCGTGTTTAGACACACCCACGATACGAGTAGATAGGTACATACTTCACTGAGCGATAAGAGATTAACCGATTATCTCACTCGATGTTTTCTGCACTTGTCAGAGCTCTGTTTCTTTGTACTCAAAGAAATAGTAGTAGCCACTCATACAGTAATAATGCATACTCTAAACACAATATGCAGGCTAATCGACGCCTAAGTAATATATTTACTATCTGTAGTTGATTCACATGAAGTTAATTCATTTGTGGGCGAAATTTATGTCATACTAGCTTTTGCCCGCGGCTTCGCTCGCGTTAAACTCGGAAGGGGAGAACTCGGAAAAGAATGTTAATTTAATACGCTACTGTACACGATATTATATGTCTTTCCATTTGGAGATAGAATGTAAAGATTCTGGGCATTGGACACACGCGAACATGCTACATACAATTGTCCATGGGAAAAGCACGGCTTTTCTAAGTTCACCCCAGCCACCTAAAAAAGAAAAAAAAATGTAGCCTATGTCACTCTCCATCCCTTCAACTATTTCCACTTAAAAAATCACGTCAATTCGTCGCTCCGTTTTGCCGTGAAAGACGGACAAACAGACACACACACTTTCCCATTTATAATATTAGTTTGGATAGTCAGTAAATAATAAGAAAAAATCGAACTTATGTTATTTATTACTTTATTGCATAAAATGAAAAACGTGCAAATTGCCTGATATGTAATTTTGAGTGTTCTATTCGCCCACATATAAATAGATATCTTCGTGCAAATCAAGTAAAAAAGATAACATTTGGGTTGCGTCTCATAACGTATAAACTCATTTGGTCTAATTTCATTTTATTATCGTTCATAAGATATAATCAACGTGAGATATACCAACTGTTGATATAATTTCTTTAAATATAACATTTATTTATTCTAAAACTTAATTAGTATAACGTTGTTTGTTATAACGTTTATGTAATCGAAAATCATTTGGTCTAACGTTTAATATGTATATTGTTTATTTAATCGAAAATCATTAGGTCTAACGTATATGAAAAACGAAAACATTTTTTTTTTTTAAACCGCCCAGAAATAGGAGCCCCGCGCAGCGGGGCTCCGTCGACCTATCTTAGCGCATTTTATCGTATTAGACCAAATAAGTTTTATATATTTTGAGTGGTATGTCAAACGATTTTATATTTAATGTCTGTTATGTCAAACGATGTTATATTTAATGTATGTTATGCTTATAAAAATTAGTTATTTTAAAATTATAACAATCGTTCATTATATTAACTAATCGGTATATTAAATAAAATTATAGGTTCCGTTGTTAGATGTTGTAAATATTAGAGATTTTGTTGTTATATCATCTATTACTTACCCTAACATTTGTATTATTTAAAAGTGTCGATTCGCTTATTTCGGGCGAATAAATTAATGCGAATCTACTTATAATCCTATCGATGGTCCCTATTAACAATGTCGGTTCTGCAAGAGACTACTGTTCAGTAGAGCAGTTCAAAGTTTGTTTTACTACTAACACTGTTGCGCGGTCAACCGACAATATTATCTTTAAAACTGGCTAAATATCATGATTAAAAAAAAGATCTTTTAATTGTGATACTATGTGTTTATGTAAAAAAGTGAATATTGGTAAAAATGCATAACCGACATTGTTAATAGGGACCATCGCTATGTTATTACATTCCAGTAAGACAGTGTGCACTAACATCGAAACAATTTTGCCTGTTATGGCTAATTTACATTTGCATTAGTTAAGTAGTTAGTTTAGTTCATATTAAAATACCAGTGTCCAAACGTCAGTACAAAAGCGACAAGATTTTTTTACTGTAGAGTATTACATAAAGACCTCAAAGAACTTGAGTCGGTACTGAATTAGATACTAAACAAATGCAAAATTTACAGAAAAATATTCAGTCTTGTCAAAACACACAAAGGAATTGGATAAAGGTCCCATACAAGGTTGTATTACCATACACTATGTTGTTGTTGTCCCAAATGCTATGTATTTTACTATGTGTAGATACATAAATAATACATGCATAAACTCACGTCTTTTTTCCCATGGGAGTAAGCAGAAACTTCGGTATGCCGCCTGCTACGATCCTTATGTACTGCTTTTACCTCGTTTAGGTTCATATATTTGGTTATACACACACGAGTTGCGAATACTACGCACCTGACCTTTCTGAAGAACATCACCAATACGGTCACGATTATGTCCTCCTAGAGCATACCCTCCTGGCATTTCCACTCACATCTGCCTTGTAAATATTTTTTGTAATCCGCCCTTCATTCATCCTCTCAACATGACTAAACCATTTAAGCATATTCTTGTCATTTTTTGTCACTATTGCTTTTAAACGGTGCGGCGTTGTCTTTTCACATTAAATAAAATAAATAAATATGGTTGGCTCTGATATGGACACCAATAAAACAAAATATATTATGAAGCATAATATTACTATAATATTCTTTCCGCCTTGTATATATTTTTTCCAAATATGTACCTACTATCAGTTATTTTTTAAATATAACCATCTAACTTTTTGGCTATGCTAGGCCGTACTTTATTCACCTCCTTTGTCCCGATTGTGCGCGTCATGGTTTTCATAGACAAATAGTCTACCTAAAGATATTCTCTCTGTTCGGTTCTCTAAAATTCAGCCAGCTAGAACTGACAAAAGAAAGAAAAATCCTTCAGAGGCCATTTTTTCGCGCAAACGTCTAAAAAATTCAGACATTCCCGATGACAACACAAAGAGTGAAAACACGATTAATATTAGAAAGCGTCTGAAATCGACTGGGGACTAGCACAAAGGAATCAATCGACGCCATTGTTGTTACAACGGTCCCCGCGCGACCTGGATCATTGTGAACTACAATATGATGAATCTGGCCTGATTTATAAGGGTAATGATACGTATACCTGGGGTAATACCGGGACAAGGAAAATCCGGAGTTTTATTAATGTTAAGGTTTCGATATAACATAACATCGTGACTGTATTCCCCGGAGGGTGACGTAGTAAAGTTGTTACACCCTCATTTCGCTAGTTAGGTATATTTAAGTCCCAGTAACAGTAAAAGACCCACACCAACCCGCACTGGGCCCGCGTAGTGGATTATGGCCCACCCCCTCTCACCGAGGGGAGACTTGTGTCCCAGCAGTGGGAACATTATAAGCTGCTGATGATGATGAACTCCCAGTAATACGTAGATAGACTATAAAAGATTATATGTCTAGAAGTACCCCCCGTACTGAGATGACGACTTAGTACGAATTTCACCAATGAAATTGAACGGGTAAGCAAACCTCATCTACGTTCAAGAGCTGTGACTGACACGGCTTAGAGAAGTTTGGACGAAGCAGACATAATACGCCGACCACAAATAAATAGAGTTATGTGGTAGGAGAATGGCGATGAAACCCGGATATTGAATTTATTTTCAGGGTTTATCGCTATTCTTCTGCCTCTATTGCCCCTATTTGCCCTATTTATTTGTGGTCGGTGACTGCTTGTTTGAAATTCTTGATGAAAAATCTAATTACATTTTGGGGAATCTATAATTCATTAAACTATCATTACTATACATATATACTATATAATGTTATAAATGTGAAGAGTTTGATTGTTTGTTTGGTTGAACGCAGTCATCTCAGGAACTCCTGCTCGAATTGAAAAATTCTTTTTGTGTTGGGTAGCCTATTTATTGAGGAAGACTATAGGTTATCTAACCTCACGCTGCAATCAAAAGGTGCGGAGCAGCAACGAAAAATGGGCGAAAACTGTCAGGCAAGTCGATGCGACGGGAAGGTTCAGGGAGCAAAATTTGACATGGACGAAGTCGCGCGCAAAACTAGTTTATTATAAAACTTACGTTAATTCGTAAGTTTAACGATCTGTTTTGAATATAGGACCTAGATATTATAAAGATACACATTAACCTAACATACCCTCCTACAATACCTAGAAGTCGCAAACTAGCACGCTAATCTGTTTAGGTACACCCTTCCCATACCGTTTAATTTTAAATCTGTGACCCCTCGGGGAAGGCCCCGAAGGCTAATAATTGTAGCGAGGGAAGGCCCTCGCTACAAATATTAGCATCATAGGCTTAGAATTATACGTGTAATGTTTTGATAAATATTATTAGCTATTTTATTTCATTAACAGACTTATAAAATACGTTAACATACATGCGGGTTGCATCCGTAACGGGTAACACAAACCAGTAATGTAATATGTGGTTATTACTCTATCCGTTAGTCCGTGTGTTCTTGGACGTAAAGAATAGGAGTTATTCACCGAGTAGGTACCCCGATCTCCCAGGGCCCCGTCCCGGAGAACCCCGAATACGATAAATACGATTACATTCTTTTTTCTTTTTTCTATTGTTTTCAATTTGTACGGTCGACATAAAAAATGCTTAAATGTATGTTTAGATATTTTTCTAATCTTATACCTTTAAACGAGCAATTCTTGTATATAAGGTGTATCTATTCATTCACGAAATATTTTAAGAGGTACACCTGTAGGTGGGAAAGAAGCTTCAGCAACGAAAAAAAAAAATATTTCTAAATGTGTTTTTTTTTTTCAAAATTTAATATTTATACAATATGTAACAAAAACCCTGTCCGATCCAATAAAGGCGTAATCCTCGTTCAACATACGTACTAGAAAAAATGATATATAAATGTATCTCAAAAAAAAAACAAAAGGTAATTGATTTTTTTATTTTTATAATCCATGCGAAATATAACAGTGAATATGGGAAATTTTCATAAGTTAACAACACTCCACCCGCCGGAAAAATCTTGTTATTTTTACCTATTTTTATTTCAAAGATCCACCGCCCTACAGTACCGCGTTGTAGGCACTCGTTCGACTCTTTGATGTTGCCGACTGGTTGCCTACCGGCGCGCTACTTGTTGGCCAATGGCCAGTCTTTCGTGTAGATAGCTTTTGATCGGACGTCTGTACGTATCACGTGCCGCTATCGTTTCGCGAACAATATCGTATTCCAATCAGCCATTCCACTGGATTTTTATTTATGGGGTCATGTTAAACAAATTGTTTATAAAAGAGAGTGCGATTCGGAAATCGAAGTCAGAGCTCGAATTGTGGCAGAATCTAAGTGTGGCAGCTTTCGACTCACTTAAATCGGCACAAATGCGCTGCAAAGAGTACGTGCAAATTTAGTGAAAAGGTGTCGAATGTGTATCGGTGTTGGAGGTGGACATGTGGAGCACGATCGCCGAAGTATGCAATAACAAGAGAACTGAAACCTGCAGTCGGTAAGTACATTGCCCAAAGGACATCATATTAAAAAAAAGCCCTTATCAGGGCTAAATTTAATTCAATAAATTGTTTCTTGATAAACATGATTAGGTCTCCGGATCACTATGCCTACAAAACAATATCAGCTGATACCTACGCGTAGGCATAAGGTATGACGTAGCGTAATTTTCTTTCGTTATAAGTTTGTTTGGCGGCACGCGACAAAGCAGGTTCATGACAAAGGATCCTACAAACCGACTCGCTCTGGCGGCTTCTTTGACACAAAACTGTACGTAGTAACACGTGAACTTTGTCGAGCGATCAGTGTTGCCTTTGATTCGTTTTTATTTTTATTTAATTATATTCACAAGGGAAAAATAATAATCTCAAATCCATTAATTGGTTACGTAATAATGTACGCAGTACGATGCCGAATAATACCCTTAAGGATCGGACAGGGTTTTTGTTACATGCTGTATATTATTTGACGCACATGAGAAATACTGGCTCCTTCGTGCCGTCCGGTCGCCGCCCTCGCAGCGTCAGGCGGGCCATTCATAGAATTTGGAGTAAAGGTTTCATGCAAAACGTCTCAAGCAGTTTTAAAATTATAATAATTACGAAAATTCAAAAACGCTTAGGTAAAAAATTTCTTTTTGCTTCTATAGCTTCTTTACCACCTACAGGTGTACCTCTTAAAATATTTAGTGTATGAATAGATTCACCTTATATATATATATAATCTGAATCTCGGAAACGGCTCCAACGATTTCATTCGATCTAGCTAGGATTCATTTTTATAAAATGTCGTTTTATTCGTATTTTCAATGACCAACTTTATCGATAATCAAATTGAACATAAACTTATTATTTTAAACACAATTTACCAAAAAATACCGAGCAAAGCTCGGTCAACCAGATATTGTTAGCACCGTCACATTTCTTCCCGTGTTTGTCGTAGAAGGGTCACCTTCTACGACAAACAAAGGCGACTAAGGGAGTAACTAGAGAATGGGCAGCAGCGTTCTCTATGCATCTTACTATCATACTGCGATCGCTAACCCGCCTGAAGGTAAACCTCCTCATATTGTGGGAGGTCTATGTCCAGCAATGCACGTCTTACGTCTTATGACGATGATGATGATAACTCTATAAGACAATTTCGAAATGACACTGAACAGACGGTTCAGTACAACAAACAAATGGGTGTACAATAATGAATTTAAAAACAAGGTACTCTACACTATGAAGTAAGTACTTTGCAATTGTTTTATAGACTACTGTTGTTATCTAGTTAAATTGTAATTTGACGTAAATATTTTACAAACTTAGTAATATGTCGCATTACAATTTGATGTATTGTAATTTTAACTATGCTCTATGAGAATACATAGTGCACATAATGTAGACAATTTACTATCTGTAACCATACCTATGTTTTACAAAATAAAGTATTGATTGATTGATTGATTGATTGATTGAATACATCATCATTATCATCATTTCAGCCGTAAGACGTCCACTGCTGGACTTAGGCCTCCCCCAATTTGGGGGGCTTTGCCATAATCGCCACGCTTGGCAGGCGGGTTGGCGATCGCAGTATGGTGGTAAAATGCACAGAGGACGCTGCTGCCCATTCTCTAGTAAGTCCCTTAGTCGCCTTTTACGACACCTACGGGAAGAAATGGGGTGGTGTTATTCTTACACTAATACACTACTACACATACTATACTATACCGAACTGATTGTATGAATTTTGTATGCCTCCATGGCTGGACATATCAGACTGACCTATAACTAATACAACATCTTATAACCCTATGATTCTATATAAGGTGTATCTATTCATACACGAAATATTTTAAGAGGTACACCTGTAGGTGGTAAAGAAGATACAGCAAACGAAAAAAAAAAATCTAAATGTATATTTTTCAAAATTTAATATTTATAAATTACTAGCTTTTGCCAGCGGCTTCGCCCGCTTGGAGGTCGGAAATTATCCCGCGGGCACATACTACCGGGAAAAAAGTAGCCTATGTCCTTTCTCAGGCTCTAAACTATCTGTGTACCAAATTTCATTTAAATCGGTTCAGTAGTTTTAGCAGGAAAGCGAGACAGTCAGACAGACAGACAGACCGACCGACAGACAGACAGAGTTACTTTTACATTTAAAATATTAGTAAGTATAGTAAGTAAGTAAGTAAAGTAAGTAATAGTATAAAGTATAAAAGTATAAATATAATAGTATAATAGTATAATATAAATTAGTATTAAAGTATGGATTTGATGCACAAAAGTAATACTGGCTCCTTCTTATTTTTTACGGCCCGAGACACCGCGGCCATGCTTGTGCCGTCCGGTCGCCGCCCTCGTAGCGTCAGGCGGGCCATTCATAGAATTTGTAGTAAACGTTTTATGCAAAACGTCTCAAGCAGTTTTAAAAGTACTTACGAATTACGTACGTTAGTCGTAGTACGTATTTACGTAATTACGAAAATTCAAAAACGCTTAGATAAAAAAAATCTTTTTGCTTCTATAGCTTCTTTACCACCTACAGATGTACCTCTTAAAATTTTTCGTGTATCAATAGATACACCTTATAGAAAAATGAGAAGTCAGACGATACTCATGTTTAGATGAAAGGTGAAGTGAATTGTTGACCAACCGCCTAACAATCTGTTTATGGCCACTCAGACTCACAACTAATCTCTAAGATTTAGCCCTGTCAATACAATAGACGATTATTTCATTGTGCGCACAATAGTTAAATTAGATCTCTTGCAAATGCCAATTTTGAAGAGATTTCAATTGGACTTTGGCGTTTCAAATTGGTTTACGAGAGCTATTCAAATATTTGACCTCCACAATGTGATCTAACTATTGAACGCAGTGGTGATATTAAATTATCAATTTCAGTTGAAATTAAACGGTCTAACACTATTTGGATTGAATAGCCGAAAACCAGAATTCTTTAAGTAAGTGCAGGGATCGAATGAAAAGTTAACACGATAATAAAGTAACGCTATAACCTCACGCATTTTCAAATACAACCTTATACAGGTGAGCAAAAGGTCGACATTTTCGAAATTTCATTGTAGTCAAAAGATGGAGTCGTACAATTAACAAAAATTATGACACTGGAAAGATTGATGACCGCAGCTTTATTATTCAAAGAATTCGGGACAAATTGGAAGTTTTTCTGTATCGTGGTTGAATTTATATGTATCCATTTCGACATTGGCTACAGTAACAAAACCCGACAAATGCACAGAGGAGTTGGAAAAGCCAAGCCCAGGGGGCTTACTCTTCAACCTAATTTTAATTCCAATCTAGAGCCAATACGACTCCAATGTTAATTTTGCATCCACGTCATTCGGTACTCTTGAAAACAATAATGTCAACATTGGAACAACAACAACGCTCGATCTCGATTCCACTTAGTTCTCCAAAATGGGCACCCAATTTAAACACATTTTGGCACTAGCGTCGAACTCAAGAATACGAAACGTCAAAATTCCAATGTCAATCGATCGGAATTCAAATTAAGGGTGAGTGTGCAAGTCTTCTATGCTAGATACTAGGAAACACAATAACTAATCTTAGTCGTCTGTAGCCACATCCCATAAAAAAGTGGTATCATAAGTTCCTGAGATCCAAACGGTACTAACAATAATATTGTAGCCACGTGTACCATTCTCACCCTTTAACATCGCTAGAGAATGTATTAACACCTAAAATTCCATAACCCTCTTTGTCACACTACGACATTTAAGTCAAGGGTACAAATTGTACCCATTTGTACCCGGATGTATCCGCTCATTGCCTAATGTAAAGCCGGTTACTCACAAACGACCCACAACTGTGATCAATGTAGACTCAGAAACTATTGTTGTAGTGTGTTAAATATGTACATTTACGAGACGTCATACAATATGAATGTCATCGCATTTTGAATCGATTGTCGATCGATTTGAGATTTATGCCCGTTACCTTTTAAAAGACGAATGCATTTTCTGATGGTGAAAAGTCGATTCATTCTGAAAAAATCTACGTTATGAACTTATTAGACGTACGCTATTCCGTGATTCGTGAGCGTATGAATGCGTTTACAAGATTATCAAATAATTAAAAAAAAAAACTTTACGACTGAAGCCAAGCATACGCGGTTCAGTGCTGAGTTTAAGCGATTCAGCGTAACTGACCGACCGAAGCCGAGTATACCCGATTCGCCTCGTCACCGACCCGAGTTTAACGGTAAGATTTTGTTCACTATTCAGAAAGAGCGAAAAGTGTGCCTAAACAAGTTTTCATTTCAAAATCGTATTTAATGACAATACAGAAAAAAAACGATTTTGTGTGTGTAGGTATGTGTTTGGGCTTGTGGCTGCATCTACATTGCACATGTGAACTACGCATAACACTGACGTCTCGCAAAACCCTGCTTCGCGCAAGCGACGTCTACCGCGCATCTAACTAATAAACAACGGCCCGATATCAATCGTGGGACAGTTACTTATCAGACACGACATTCGTATAGTTAGAGCATCCTCCTTTTCTATAGAGGATTAGTCAACTTTGACACCCTTTTCCTCATACCACAACAGGCTTACAGTTTACCAGTGAGTACCCAGCTTTAAAGGATAACACCATCCTTCTCCTTATTTGAAACAAAAGGTACTAGGGATGACATTATGATAAATGGTCCATGTTTATTCATAGTACAACGGTCCTTTGATGGACAGACATGAGGCACGTCACGACATGTGAAACATGCCGGCTATGCTTTGTTGAACATGTCTGGACTTGTTTGCGATTAGCGTGTCGCTGACGGCGGCGAGAGGGTTAAAATTATGGCTTAGGTGGTGTTAAATTCATTGGAAGAATTTTGTTGTGGTAGTGAACGATTCTGTTTTGTATTTAAAAAGACCGCGTTTATCCGTCAATTCGTTTTTGTAACGTTTTAAAACTTAGGCGCTATGTTTGGAAGTTTAACTAGCATGAAAGATTATTTTTTTGGAAAAATCTATTTTAGCAGGGACACTAGTAGGTATACTGGTGGCCCAGTGGTATCGTCCTCGACTTACCTAACCTAAGTAGGCACTTTTATACGTGTATTTAATTCCATCACCTTCACCGCGGCTCTCAAAAATGGTAAAGGAATAAATCGTGAGGACACTGGCATGTCTTAGAACCAAAAGTTCGAAGACTTGTGCCATCTGCCAACCCGCACTGGGCTCACCTGGTGGATTAAGGTCTCAGCAGCGAAAACATTATGAGCTGAATTTGCTAGTATGTAATTAAAGTAAGTAAAAAACAAAAGTAGCAGCATAATGATCGCGGGACATCCAGTTGGAACGAAACCAAAGTGTTGTATGTTTTTTCCAACTCGTCCCGCCATCTTCTATGGGGTCTACCGAGACGCCTTCTGGGTGTATCAGGGTTCCACGTAGAGGTTATTATAGCCCCCAGCTCATTGCGCATACGGCATTGACATACCAAAGTGTCGTGACGGTCGAAATTTTTCAGCTATTTTCGGTCTAGCTCTTAATCGCCAAAAGATAAACGATTTTAAATACGACGATTTTTAATACGTTATAAATCGTAAACAGCAATTTACCTTTCATTCAATCAACTCAAACATAAAAAAAAAAAAAAAAAGTTTGTATGGAACCCACTACTGTAACCGTGTACACGGTTATGACCTGCGATAAGGAACTACGTTTAAAAAAGAAAATGGTTCTTTACAAGTATGTAGTGACGAGTTGGCGACTCTAAACAGCAAATACAGATATCCATTAAATTCGTTTAATCCTCCTAATCTTATGTAAGTATTCTTAATGTCTTTAGGGCAAAACTTTACTCTGACAGAGGTAACAAACAATCAATTAATGCTCTGATACATCCTGTTATACCTTATACACCTATTAATAAAGCTCAAATCAGCCTGCTTTGTGTATAGCTTATATTTAATGCACGGTGGTTAGATGTGTTGGTTGCTTTGAAATAAAATGAATACGATAAAAAATTATAATACTGTAATCCTTTATGAATTTCTGGGAGTGTCATGTTGGTCTAGTGGTCGGAAGCGCTACTGCTTTGATTCTCGGATCGGAAGTGAACCAGGTTTTCCATCTGGAATTTCTCAGTAGCAGCCCGGATGCTGGATTACTGCCGGTTGATGGCAATAGATTCGCCCTCTATTACATGGTACTTAAAATTGAAGTTTCAAGTAACGCCTGAACCTCAAATCTTACGATATTTTTTTTATTTTGCAGGTCAGTGTCAGGTTTTATGTTGATTAAAATATGATTCGCGACCGTAGCACATAATGTGTACTAACAGAATTATAATCATTAAAATCTTCAATACCATCCTCTAAGTTCATTTACTTCTAATGAATGAATATTTCATGAAAAGTCATTCAATAGAATTAAATGAGGTTAGAGGGTTGTATTCAAGATTTTGATGATCAACATAAAGCTTCACACTGACCTGTAAATTGCAATAAGGTAAGAAAATTTTGCATTTCGCGGGCTATTTTGCAAGTTTAGCCTATATCATAAGTGGGGTAGTGTGGGTTTTGCAAGTTTAGCCTATATCATAAGTTGGGTAATGTGGGTATTGCAAGTTTAGCCTATATCATAAGTGGGGTAATGTGGGTATTGCAAGTTTAGCCTATATCATAAGTGGGGTAATGTGGGTTTTGCAAGTTTAGCCTATATCATAAGTGGGATAATGTGAGTGTCTGATTAGTTGTCTGTACCTCTTACTATCTTCGGAGAATACAGTCGTGATGTTATGTTTTCTGTAGAGGAATCATTGCAGTTTATTGACATTTTATTAAATGATTAGAAGCCTATTTGGATTAGCAAATAATTTTCAAAAAGCCAAGTCTTTTATCTTGTCTTATTCCTTTTATTATTAGAAAACTAATGTTCCTTTTATAAATCAATTTTAAAAAAATCATTTGTTTCGACGTAATCCATATAAGAAACGGCATCAAACATTAAAAATACCACGTTTACCTCGACGAAACACCCAAACTTTGTGTTAGACTTTGAAAATTTAATCAAAAACCGTGTATACGGGGTTGTCAAACAAATTCGGACATGTTTGACGGATAATAACAGGCTTTTACTTTTAATTAATGATGAACTGTCTGGAGCTAGAAGCAATGGAATAAGGGCAGTCGTAGCCTAGTGGTAATTTACGAGTTCAAGGTCGTGGGTTGGAACTTGGACTGGTCGCCTTGCTGACCTTGATGTTGATATTGTTATTAATATTACCTACCTGTTTAATTATTTTACGTCGATTTTTCGTCCTATTTTATCATTTGTGGCTTCGAGTTATAACTCAGGTCATAACAGCTACCTTTGTGAACAAAATTCAGGATTGCATAATAGGCATAAAGGGCGTGATAGCTTGATATTATCAAGCTGTCACGCCCTTTATGCCAGGAGGCTTTTATTTTGATAACTAAGTTTACATTATATTTATATTTTTTGCTTTTGCTTTAGTGTAGTTTTCATTTTATTTGTTGGTATATTGGGTTGGCTGGCATATAGCAAATCATTTTATTTCATGTTCTATGTCTCTTATTGTTTACTACTTACCATTGTATACAATCAAGTTGTTCTAACTGGTCAGAGAACTGTGCTGCTGGGGAGTTTGTTCCGCCACTTCTTCCCAGCTAAAGCACTAGGTAGTGGTGAGGGACGCGAGGAGCGTTTTGGGGAACTGTCTTATGTAATTTTGACGTTCGAAAAGTTTCGATCCTCAGCCGCATTTCAATAAATGACTTTTGATTTTGATTTTGAACTATGAAACGAGCTTTACATTTTAAAATAATAATAATAATATTCCACAACTATCACACAACGCCATCTAGTCCCAAGCTAAGCAGAGCTTGTGTTATGGGTACTAGACAACAGTAAAATTTCTTCAGCCAACTCTCAAAACGGTGAAAGAAAACATTGTAAGGAAATCGCCATGTTCTAGAACCAAAACTTCAAGGACATGTGACATCTACCAACCCGCGCTTAGCCCGAGTGATATGGAATTGTGCCGTACTCTCTTTCACACAGAGGAGGCCTGTGTCCCAACAGTCGGAACATTATAGGCTGATTGTGCGTCTGAAACCAACCTTAAACTGGGTCTCCAGTTACTTTATAGATAATTGTATGTTTACCACTGACCTTGGCAAGTGGGCAGTTCTCTTCAACTTTTAAAAACACTTTAGAGTTTTCGGGGTAATTAATAAACGTTGCTTTAACATCAAACAACAGACGCTAACTTAAATTTAGACAACTAACGTTTATGAACAAGAAGGGGTTAATATCAGTAAATAAGCAAATCAACACGGTAACTATGTTTGATGGATAAAAGATTAGGAAATTAATTAAGATCATTGGGGTAATTATGTTACCCAATCAGGTGGGAGAAACATTCCTCAAAGTCATAAAAAGATGCAGTGCTTTTTTTTTTTTTTTTTTTTTTTTTTTTTTTTTTTCAGGATGGGAAATCATCAAATGACTTCTCCCGCTCTGGGCGGAGCGGGAGGGCGTGTCAGACTTTTACTGACTAAAACCCACCCGTGTTCCATCAGTTGCCCATGTGCCAGGGTCACGGTATCTCTTTCGAACAATCACGCGACCCCGGCAGGCATCGGTCCTAGTAGACCCCTACACTGCTGCTGACATCTCTTTGAGGCGCGCGTGGAACACTGCGCGCCGTCGACCCGAGCTTGGTCCTTACCGGGCGGCGAGCTACCCATTGCTCGCCACCCGCAAGCTCGCGCCTACGGTGGCCGGGAGTCCGCTATTGACTCCCGACGCCCGGGGCGTCTCCTCCTGCGGCGGCTAGGGACGTGAGGGCGCAGAGACTGCCACTCCCTCACGCGCCCCGCCTCCAAGATGCAGTGCTTAAAACACATCTTTAGAATTTATAATTAAGTTTATGTATCATATTTTGAAATGGCTCAAACCATGAAATGTGGGTAACAGTTTAAATAAATATAAATAAACATAAGTACGTACTTCAATTTGTGACTTGGTTTCTGAAAACATTGCCAAACGTAAAAACCATACTCTAAAGCCCTTTAAAACGGCGCACATTTTAACAAAATGAACAATTTCGCTCAAATTTATTTCGTTATACAAGTTTATGAAAATTTAAATTGCGAGTCGGTAACAGGTCATCACATTTAAGCCTTCGGGGACAGATAATTTTCTATAAAACGTATGAATTGTACCGAAAATGTATCAACTTTGCTCTCAAAGTTTATCCAAATTTATGCCAAAGCTATCTAGGGTCATATAAAAATATTTTACACTTTTTAAATCATATGTTACTAGTACTTCGTACTGAATATTTCGCTTTGCGAAAAGGTCTCGTGTGGCCAGAATATTGGAAACTACGTGCGTGAGTACTATTTGGTGGCTTTTATGTACGTTTTCAGACGGTTATAGTAAATAGCTTTAAATTTCAATAATACTTCGCTTGTTTGAAACTGTATACTGCCTTAGAAATGTAATTTGGATTAAGTATATTGCTTTCTTATAAGATAGGCAGTTGCTCCATGAAAAATACTACCGGTAGGCTGGACTACGACCAAAACCACACAGTACTACTGTAACCATTACAGTATTTTTATCTGACGAAGCGAGGCGCACTTTACTTGTGGTAACCTAGTGTACAAACATGCAGTGAATATGTGCGTCAAGAAGAATAGCATCAGCACATAACACACACAGACGCACGTACTTAGAAGTGTGTGTTTCTGCGTGTGTTATGTTGGAATATCGCCTTTGCCTCGGACGGTACCTAGAGCTCCTGTGCTTACACACACATTCATAACATGTTGTACTCTTGTTAACCATAAGTAAACCGCGCGTCGCTTTGTCAGACAAAAATACTTTAGTAAAAGGCTTGGCAGGCAGATTGCCACTCCTTTCTTTAGTAAGTTATTAGCAAAGAGTACGTAATTAAAAGAAAAGTTTGCCGATTGTGTCTAAATATTAAGTGAAATCCCGTTTTGTATGCTTGTTTTTGTATGACAAAACAATAAGAATGTCTTCATACAATTCCATACATTTTGCTTTCCTTTATAACGTGACTACCTTCTTCTTTACGGGTCTATCTATAGTAATTTTTAGATTATTAAACAAATCAATATGTAGGCACGACAGTACAAAAATCACCACGTGGCGAGCTATTCCACGGTAAACTATACAAGCGCGCAATATCTCAAAGACATTGTCACCGTTTAATGAATCGTTTTAGCGTCTGCAGTGTCTGATACAAGTGTCGTTTGTGTCTACACCGAGAAGCAATCAGTTCCTCAAGTGTTGACTGTCCGACACTCCTTAGAGCGCTAGTCTGCCTGAACGCTATTTCAGGAGCTATAACCTAAATAAAATGGAACAATGTTCTTTATCCCAGCTTGTGGCAGGAGTAAAATTTTAGTAATCGTCACGTATCGAAAAAAGCTTAACGTAACGAAAAAACGCTATATCCATGCAATATTTTATCTTTACTAATATTATAAAGCTGAAGAGTTTGTTTATTTATTTGTTTGGTTGAACGCGGTAATCTAAGGAACTACTAGTCTGAATTGAAAAAATATTTTGGTGTTGAGTAGCCTATTTTTTGAGGAAGGTTATAAACTATATAATATTACGCTACAATTAACGAAAGCGGAGCAGCAATGAATAATGTTGCAAAAACGGGAAAAATCGCACGGGCTGGCAATTCGATGCGACTGGAAGGGTCGAGGGGACACAAAATTTGACGCGGACGAAGTTGCGGGTAGAAGCTAGTTATTTATAATAGGAGGAATCCTAAAGAAATAAGATAGTTTGCATGGTTTAAGAGGGTACCGAAGCCGCCATGCCAATGAGACCTTGTACGCTGCCAGACTAGACCTCACAATACGGTTTCAAGTGCGCAGTGGAAGAGTTATAATCGTGGGGCTCTAGAGACAAGAAGTGGCTAGCGTACTGTCCGCCGTACGCGGAGCAGACAATACAAGTACAAGATACAATATACAAACAAAGGAACTTACCTCATGGTTGAAGGACACTGCTCTGGTGCCAACCTGGAGATATGTATGTAAGTGAGTGTATGTGTATCGTGTCGTGACGTTACGAGTATTCTTCAGGTTAGAATCCGCTTCAACAAGGCTTGGAGACAATCACAGCATGCGGTCTTCAAATCACTCGTCCCAACAGCGTCACACTTTGCTTAACCTTCAAACTATTTCAACCAAAGTACAAAGATACACCCGTTCTAGTTCTTCAAAAGGGGTTATTACACAAACAAACTCAGGATCATGACAAATTGTCCACAAACGGATCCATTTACAAGGGATTAATTTCAACAAACGCGTCGCGGAACTCAACACGGCGACGGGGCTATTTTAGCGGCAAATCGACAAGAGAGCTGTCAAGTGTCAACGTCAAAATCAAACTTGACAAGTCAGATGTCACTCTGTTACTCGTTTAGAAACGTAGGCGCATAGAGTAAACAAATCGTTCGGGACTCAACATCTACCCCCCCCCGGACGGGCCTTCCCGTCCGCTAATCACTTGGCAATCCCGACAAGGTTGCGCGTTATCAGTCCACCTGACGCGCTGCTGGAGGATGTGCAAATACTCGCAAGCTCCAACGCTTCCAAAACTCTGAGCGAGCTGCTGCACCAACTGAAACCGCGATAGCCAATTTTGGCTCACATCGACAAAAGGGTGCTCCGGCAGGGCGGCAAGTGGCTGTCAAATCAAAAAATGGCCCGGGGTCAGGGCCTCCAAGACGTTCGGGTCCGTAGACAGCGGGCACAAGGGACGTGAGTTCAATACAGCTTCAAAACGGAAAAATACCGTAGCTAACTCCTTAAAGGTGAGAACGGTGTCTCCCAACAATCTGCGCCAGAGTCCCTAACCGCCTTCACCGCGGCCTCAAAATACCCCCCCAATGGGGGCAGGCTGGCGGGTCAAAACAATAACAAACAACAAAACAACCAAACAACAATAACAACCAAACAACAACAACAACAACAATTCAACCAAACGGCCCTCCCTAGGCAACAAAAGGTGGTGACGGACCCCATAAGGAAGGCTAGAGTGACTCAACCGTCAACAACCAAACAACAAAAGACCCGTATCGTCCAAAAAGGGGTTCAACTTAATAACGGCTCCCGACAATATCCAAACTCTCGCTGCAGAATGGCCAACAGCGCATTGCAACCGGCATGCGAGATCATAATGTGACGATCAGTCACCAACAATTCAACAACAAAAAAAAACAACAATTTGTCGAGGGAGCTTTATCGACTCAACAAAAAATCAGGGTCCTTCGTTCCAACAGCGAGTACCTTGAGCCCGGGCAAAGGACCCGACATCAAGACTGGCGATCGAGGCCAATCATCCTCGGGATGAGTCAGCCAGTCTGGTCCCCACCATAGGGGGTAAGCAAACAAGCGGGGTGCCATGCACCCGCGTGAGGCCACGGCGCCTGGGTTCAAATCTCCAGGCACGTGCCTCCAAATCAAAGGCGTATCAAAATTTTGAATCTGGGACACTCGGTACGCAACAAAGACCTCCAAATAGTGGACGGACGTCTTCAACCAACACAAACAATTTGACTGTCCGTCCAGGCGTAAGAAACCCGAATGTCCACAGTTCCACCCAAAGTGTGAGCAACGTGGTTCAATAAACGCACAAGACGCGCCGCCCCTGACAATTCAACTTAGGGGTGGTCAGTGCCGTCCGGAGGGGGGCCACCTTGCTCTTGGCCAAGACCAGTGACAAATTCACCTGGCCTGTTGCGCAGACGGTGCGCAGACAAACAACAGCTGCATATCCGTGCGAAGACGCATCACAAACAATGGTAGCAGTGTAGCTCCCAGGGGGGAGGATAGCGCGGGGTAACACGACCTCGTTGACTGCAGGGAGTGCGGATACAAATTGGAGCCAATCTTCCAACCGGGTGTCCCGAATCGGCTCGTCCCAGCCAAGTCCCGCAGTCCAAAGGCGCTCAAGAAAACAATTTTGCCCAAACAATACAAACAAACAACAAAACAATAGACAAAAGGCAACCCTGGGCTCCCATGTCCAAAATGACACGGACCACAACAGAGTTCCCCGTGGGCCCCCAGACCCGACCGATGCCGTTGGCAACAAAACCGTGTCGATCTGAGGGGTACCTTAGCGGGGCAGGCGCCAATGTCCTAACAATGCCTGGGCGGCGACCGATCGCCGCACACCCAGGCTCCGCACCCAAGCTCAAGTCCCTCGCGACGAGGATGGAGGCCAAACTCCTCGTCCGCGCGGTGTCCCGAGCCACGCGCCATCGCTGGATTGGCATATCCCACCGGAGGCCTGAATGGCGGGGGGCGTGACTCCAACCGGGGACGTTCCGCCAAAGGAGGGGAGGGAAGGCGGTGCTGGTCTGGCCAGCGGTGCCTAGCAACAATTGCGTAATCGCCTTTACGCGGGGAGACCAAATGGCGGTCGCGCGGCTCCCGATCAACTTGCGCGGGGGGTGGAGTGCGGCGCTCAAAATTGCGGGCCTCTCCCCGGTTCTGAACCGGCGAGCCAGAAGCCCGGTGACCAACTCCATGGTACCCCCCCGTGCGCGAACCTTCATCAGAGGCTGGTCTGCCAGCGTGGTTCGCGTTAGCGCACAAAATGTCCAAATGGGACCCCCTACAAATTCTACAAGGGCGGGGGTTGGGGCAGTCCCTATGGAAGTGAGCCCCCAAACAAGAGAAGCACAGGCGGCGTGCATTGGCAATTCGGCGGCGGGCACTCACGTGCAACTTCAAAAAGGCCACGCAAGTTGCCATGCCATGCCCCGTGTCCCTACAAAACTCACAACCAGGACGACTCTGGGTGCCAGCAAAACGAGCGGCGGGGCGACCATCAACAGGCCCGCGAGCCCTAGTCCGTCCCTGGTCTCGTGGCCGGGAAGACGGCTGGCATGACTCAGTGGCAACGCCAGAGTTGTCCACAAACCGACACTCATCCTCCAAAAATTGGACGAGGTCATCAAATGGGGGGAGATGTGTGACACTATCCCCACCATACTTTTGCTCGAAACGAGCCCTCAAATCGGCAGGAAGCCCTTGCAGCACAACGTGCACCAAAAGGTAAGACCATTGGTCCACCGGCAAGTCCAATTGCTTTAAAGCGTTGGCCGCTGCCACCAACGGGTTCAACAGGTCAGTACGCAATGCTGACAATCCAGTAATGACTGGTAACCCCAAAATCAATTCAATATGAACGTCAGCCAAACAACGTTTATTTTGGTACCGCCGGGTGAGTAGCTCCACAGCGGTAGGGTAGGCTGAGTCAGTCAAAGACAGATGCTGCACCAAGGCTCGGGCCTCACCTTCCAGGACAGACAACAAATAGGCCAACTTTTGGGCGGGTCTGAGGTCCGAGCGTGCATCAACCAAACTTTCAAACAGGTTTTGGAAACTTAACCACTGGTCCAAGCGACCGTTAAAGTGTGGCAGTTCCAAAGTAGGCAGTCTACTCAATAGTCCGGGACCTGAAACAACCGAGGTCTCCGGTTTGACCTGGACAGGTGTCCGGCTCCCCAATATTTCCCGAGCACGTTGACCAATGACATCCCCCAGGTCCAAGATCTGGTCGTAGTCAGCAAGAACCTTGTCACGTGCTGCCTGATCCAGCACTTCCAGAGCCACATCACAAATGTACTCGTTGAAGCGGGTAAGGAGAGCATCAACGTTGCCGAGTCTCACGTTCAACTGCTCGAACCGAGCCAGAGTGACCGCTTCAAGATCCGGGCGCTCAGCGGTCGCTGCAGCTGAAGTGAACCACCGCAGCTGTGTGGTCAATCCACTGATTGCCTCTCTCACCGCTTTGTGTGCCATTGCACAAACAATACAATTCAATATACCAAACAAAATAATTAAGTAACAAAGTTGAAACAATAAATAACTGGTTCTAATTTAATTAACAAAAATAAAGTTTTATTTTAATTCAAACCAATGTCAACGTTCAAAACTGTCAATATGATATTCAATTCAAACATTCAAACTCTATCCAATTCCAAAAGTTAAGTTCACAAACCACTTTGTTAATGGTACAACAATAATGAACCTTTATTCCAACTCAAAACAATGGTAATACTCAAAAATGCCAATAATTTTTCAAATATTAATTTTCACAAATAACCATATCAATGGTACAAACTCAATATTTTAATGTCTTCCTGACATTCAATACAACACAGATCAGACACAAAAAGGGGCTACAACAAGGGGCTGCACCACAGCCCAATCCAATCCACTTTATTAGCCCGGCTGACCTTGGCAACATCAGGTTACCCGTCTCAACAAATTTACAAATTATTTCAAATAAACTAGCAATCATAGTTAACAAACATTTACAGCGCATTACTACTTCCCTTATAGAGACTGCCAAGTAATTAGCTCACTGTTAATTACCAATTTGTTGGTTATGTCTTATAACCGCGCTCTGCATACCAAAATGTACGCTGCCAGACTAGACCTCACAATACGGTTTCAAGTGCGCAGTGGAAGAGTTATAATCGTGGGGCTCTAGAGACAAGAAGTGGCTAGCGTACTGTCCGCCGTACGCGGAGCAGACAATACAAGTACAAGATACAATATACAAACAAAGGAACTTACCTCATGGTTGAAGGACACTGCTCTGGTGCCAACCTGGAGATATGTATGTAAGTGAGTGTATGTGTATCGTGTCGTGACGTTACGAGTATTCTTCAGGTTAGAATCCGCTTCAACAAGGCTTGGAGACAATCACAGCATGCGGTCTTCAAATCACTCGTCCCAACAGCGTCACACTTTGCTTAACCTTCAAACTATTTCAACCAAAGTACAAAGATACACCCGTTCTAGTTCTTCAAAAGGGGTTATTACACAAACAAACTCAGGATCATGACAAATTGTCCACAAACGGATCCATTTACAAGGGATTAATTTCAACAAACGCGTCGCGGAACTCAACACGGCGACGGGGCTATTTTAGCGGCAAATCGACAAGAGAGCTGTCAAGTGTCAACGTCAAAATCAAACTTGACAAGTCAGATGTCACTCTGTTACTCGTTTAGAAACGTAGGCGCATAGAGTAAACAAATCGTTCGGGACTCAACAGACCTAATTGATAATCCAAAAGGGCGGTTGCGAAATTTTTAAAATGATTCATGATTGGTGTCGTTTTTATGGTTTTCAAGGGTACTGAAGCCGATTATCTGGTTAAAATTAAGTTTGAGTATTTTAAGAATAGAGTAAATTACGTTACATTGTTAGTTGAAAAAAAAAAGCGTAAGAAATTTCGTCCGTTACCTTCTGACGGGGATTCCGCCAACTCCACACGATTTTTTTTTTGTAAAGGTACTTAGAACATAGTCTAAAATAAACTATTCAAACATCACCTATCGTAGAAGTAGCAACCGTAGAGTTGGCCTGCATGGTTTCCCTAGGCAAACCCTCGCGCGTATCTTATAAGTTCAACATGAAACAAATACTTTCGATTTCGTATTTGGAACGATAGAAAATAAAACAGGATCATCACCATAAATTGTGCATCTCACTATAAATTAGAACCTAAATAATTTGGAAGGATCTTGTTAATCTACTGCTGCATATGTTGGAGAAATTTGTCTGCTGAACAACTCAAATAACGCAATGAATATTGTTGATCTGTCACTCCTACTGTTAGTGTGCTACAGAGGTTCTATATTTTGGTAGTTGCCTGGATTTAAAACAGTACCTTGTGCATAACAGGCGAGGCTTTAACCATTGGGCCATCACGACATCCCCATTAGGAGATATTATACTATATTTAGTAAAACCATAAAAACAAAAAATAGTATAAAAAGTAAAATAGGCATCTTGATTGCCCCTATTCACTTCTACAACCAGGAATATAACAACCATTTCCCATTTTCTTTACGTGGGAGACAAAACATTGAGCCTAATTGAAATATATATCGTGGGCAGAACCATCCATTTATCCTCTGATTATTTCATACTGGGATCATTAATCGTAGCTATCCCTGGGAGCAAGCCTATATTCAAGAGATGACGTCACTGTGAGCCTTCTGCAAGCTAACGGTACCCGGATTAATGAATTAAACAAAAGTTTGTCGAATAACTTTGATATAATTATTTCTATAAACGATTCCACGTTTATCACATTTACATGTTTCATATTCATGACATCACTTGACAGTTAAACTGACTCCTAATCAGTACCTAACTTCAGTATTTAGTTTTTCTTTGGTTTTTAGTATTCTGAAGAAAAACTCTCGAAACCAGACAAAACTTCAAATTACTACAAGATACTGCGCCAATATTTACGCATAAAAAATCTTATTTTACAGACACTTTGCCCAATTAAAGTTTTTAAAGATTATTTTTTTAGAGCCAGGTTCCTTGAATATTATTTATCTATTTACGTGAATCAATTTGCATTTTTTATAGTCTCACCACCATGTCATGTTTAAACGCTGCGTTCATGTTACACATCTGTACATATTTACAAATCACAACATAATAAATGCATGCCTAATCAACTTTACTGATTCATTATCTTATCTATACATCTATACAAATAAATAAAATTGGAGTGTCTGTTTGTAATATTAAGATAACCACTTTTTACTAAGTGTATATGGATGTACATATACATGGTACATATACCAAAACAACATTTTTTACAATTTTTGTCTGTCTGTCTGTTTGTTCCGGCTAATCTTTGAAATGACGGGACTTTCACTGGCAGATAGCTGATGTAACAAGGAGTAACTTAGGCTACTTTTATTTTTTTTAAATTGTTTTATTTTAGAAAAATACCTGCGTTCATTTCCGACATCCACGCGGGCGAAGCCGCGGCAAAAGCTAGTAGAGCATAATATGTTAAGCTTAAACTTGAGAAGAATAAAGTAAGAAATCAATAAAACGAAGAATCAATCAATATACGAGTATCAGTCGAAAGCTTCGCTCTGTGAATGTTAAATGACTTGTCTGCTCGGCTGCACGTACCACTCACGGTTACAACGAATCATAACTTCACAACATTCAAAGATTATGTACTTTACAAAATCATATATTATTCACTTCTCCTTTACATGTATTATGTATTCATTGTCTGAGCGTCACGTCTTTGGCGCACCGAGTGTATTGGGATGTATTCCCTTGATGGGCACGATATTGTTGGATTTTGAAATGGAAATTCTCACAGACAACTCCAATTTCATGTATACAGAGACTTGAATATCACTCAATATGTTGCAGCAAGCTATTTCCAACGATTTCGTGTTTATTCAATATGATTTCAATTTTGAGGAGTCAGCTGTGGAACAATAAACAGTTACAAATCTTGTAGTTCAAAATATAAAGTTCACTTACCATCATACACCACTCCTCTAACCAGCTCGTCAGCTTCAAACACAGGATGGCTAAGCGTCAAGTTAACGTCACTATCTTCGTCACTGAGCGTGACAATATCGTCACTGTCACTCGGGATCCTCGCGAAGGCACAAGCATCACTTAAATCCACCGTCCTTTCACTCACTACCTCACTCACAGTCGTTACTTCTACCACATCTTCCCTAGTCGTTGTTTCATCGTAAACCTCTGGTATTTCTATTACTTTGTCATCTGTTGCAACTTCTTTATCATCGAGTTGAGGTGGCCCTGGAGATCTGCCCGGCGCAGGGTCACCGTTCGGCAAACTCAATGTCGAGCTATAAGGCAACGAAGCTAAGATGACTATCGTCATCAGAAAATTTATTGAGATCCTGTTCATTTTGAATTTGGTCGGCTTTTTCATGTTGCTTTTCACTATCTGAAATTGCATCGGTTTTCGGTATTTGGACATTAGAAGGCTGCTTGATGACATTTTTATGTGGTGTTGATTCTATGCGCTGAGTTCTGTAGCGCTGAATTTGGTTCTGCCTCGTTCATGTTTTCTTTTGAGGATTATCTGTGAAAGAAAAATAATGTATTTTAGTACATTAGTGTTGGTAACTTTTTTTTATTGTTTAGCTTCAAAATTCATATTTAAAAACTTCAAAGAGATTTGACAGACGCCGTTCTCCGGCGACACCGACAGACAAATTGATTAGGTACCAATCTAATTACTTGCTCCACTTACAACAAAGTAAATACTTGTACCTTGATCCAACGTTATTCATTAATAATTCAACTCGGCATCTACTTTAATTTTCATATTTTCGGATAACAATACCCTTAATCAATATTGTTTCTTCAAACATGTTTTTAAGGGTAGTATCCGAAAAAATATTTTCGCAAAATAAAGAGACTAATAGATTACTCTTGGCATGCTTTGTGCCAAGCCGGGTTCGCCCTAGAAACCTATTTATCAGGTACAATAAAGGCGGCGGGACAATGGAAGCTATTGAGTGGATAATGAGGAAATATTTTTCGTTGACTTTGATTAGGGTATTCCATTTCAATATTACGCTTTGTGTTGCTTGAAATATTATAAAGGTGTTTCTTTTCATGATCAGGATTAGATATCTGAATCAATCTTCACTTTACTTCATTGTTTTAGCGTTGAATCTTTGACGTAGGAACCATGCATTCTTTTAAATATATTTGAGTAAGTATTGACATAATTAGTTACTGTGAAATGAGGTTATAAGTAATCTTCATAGTTGGAAGCTCTCGCAATGCCTTAAACAAAAGCTGTCGACACAAAAAATTTAAATATTTTTTTGTTCATAATACTTAATTTCGTAGCATCATTATGCTGCGAAAAACTACACAAATAACCGGTGCAATGATAGAAACATAACAATATGATTTAATAGAGCCTGTTTTCAAAGCGGTACATAGAGCTGTACCTTGCAGATACCAACTTTGTTTTGTTTTGACGTTTTGACTACGGCGGGTACCACTCAACTGTGCTTTGACATTTGCTATGAGACGGCACGGGCCAGTTGAAGGGATGGTGCAATAGTTAGAAGCTTTAAAAAAACCTTGCTTGCACTACGCACAATCTTTATCAACGTTACGGTCAAGAGTTTTCACGTACCCTTTATCTTATATCTTTAAACGAGCAATTCTTGTATATATATACATATATATATATATTGAATCTCGGAAACGGCTCCAACGATTTTCATGGTATACAGGTGGTTTCGGGGGCGATAAATCGATCTAGCTAGGAATCATTTTTAGGGTTCCGTTGCCAAATGGCAAAAAACGGAACCCTTATAGATTCGTCATGTCTGTCTGTCCGTCTGTCTGTCTGTCTGTCTGTCTGTCTGTCTGTCCATCCGTATGTCACAGCCACTTTTCTCCGAAACTATAAGAGCTATGCTGTTGAAAGTTGGTAAGTAGATGTATTCTGTAAACCGCATTAAGATTTTCATACTAAAATAGAAAAAAACAATAAATTTTGGGGTTCCCCATACCTAGAACTGAAACTCAAAAAAAATTTTTTCATCAATCCCATACGTGTGGGATATCTATGGATAGGTCTTCAAAAATGGTGTTGAGGTTTCTAATATCATTTTTTTCTAAACTGAATAGTTTGCGCGAGAGACACTTCCAAAGTGGTAAAATGTGTCCCCCCCCCCCCCCCCCCCCAACTTCTAAAATAAGTGAATGATAAAACTGAAAAAAATATATGATGTACATAAACTTCCACCGAAAATTGGTCTGAACGAGATCCAGTAAGTAGGTTTTTTTAATACGTCATAAATCGTAAACCGCAATTTACCTTTCATTCAATCGACTCAAATATAAAAATTAAAAAAAAAATCATTTATTTCATAAACATAAACCTTATGTACATAAACCGAGGATACCTACAGGTTTGTACGGAACCCTCGGTGCGTGAGTCCGACTCGCACTTGGCCGGTTTTTTATAAAATGTCGTTTTGTTCGTGTTTTCAATGACCAACTTTATCGATAATCAACTTGAACATAAACTTATTATTCTAAACACAATTTACCAAAACCGAGCAAAGCTCGGTCATCCAGATATTTAAATATAAACCGTGATCCCGCAAGCGAGAAAATATCTTATCCTTGACTATAGATAAAGACGAGATGCGCGATAAGGCTCGACTATAAATACTGACGATTCGATTTCAAGTCCAAATGGAGATAGTGGTATCATAAATGTTATTGTGTTTATTTTTAAACCGCTATATTGATCTCGCATATTGAAAAATTGATAAAGTTACGATCTTTAAGGAGATAAGTACCTACTAGACCCTGCTTCCTACAGTTTTTACATGTCACAATATTTTTCAACACATAATATTTCTTAACGTGTTTGCATGTAACTTACGCAAAAATCCTCGGAAAGCATCTTCTAAACGATTGGACCTCATCAAAATCCGTTGCGTAATTTAGAAGACCAACGCAGTTACACAAACTGAAGAAAAAAGTAACTTTAATTTATGACATACATGTAATATCTTTTTCATAATTATTTTTTTTTGACCGACTTCAAAAAGAAGAAAGTTCTCCATAAGGATGTTTTTTTTTTATGTATGTTCGGCCATAACTCCGTCATTTTATAAACGGATTTGCAAAATTCTTTTGATTTTGTACGAAAAGGGTTTATTCCGAAATGGTCTTACGTAAATTTCATACAGACACCGGAACTCTTTAAAAAATGACAGCAAAAATGTTTGTTTGGAATTAGTGCGGGGTAGAAACCATAACTAAAAATATAAACTATTTATTACTTATTATATTATACTAGCTTTAACCAGCGGCTTCGCCCGCGTGGAGGTCGGAAAGTATCCCGCGGGAACGTACTACCGGGATAAAAAGTAGCCTATGTGTTGCTCCAGGTTATAAACTAACTGTGTAGCGTGAAAGAGTAACAAACATCCACACATCCACACATACAAACTTTCGCATTTATAATATAAGTAGGATAGTATTTTTCACTTTGTAGTGTTTTTAAGGAAGTTGGTTGTTTTTTTTTTTGTACAAAAGTATTTAATTATTATACTAGCTTCTGCCCGCGACTTCGTCCGCGTTAAATTTCTTGTTCCCCCGACCCTTCCCGTCGCATCGAATTGCTGTCTAGAGATAAAGCAGTTCATTTCATTTCAATAATGTGAATATGACCACCTGGTACTTCGAAGGCAACGTTTTTGTCATACCACGTTTTATAGTGATTTGTATTCTCTTTGACGTTATATGTCACGTCACACGGGAACGCAGTCGAACAGGATAAAAAGTATCCTATGTCCGTTTCCTGGTTATAATCTACCTCTCCATCAATTTTCAGCCAAATCGGTTCAGCCGTTCTTGAGTTATATATAGTGTACCTAACTAACACAACTTTCTTTTATTCATCAATGCAAATAGTGAGTGTGTCGTTCCAACGCCAACGTGCGTAAGTATAATAATAGAATGATAACTACATAGGTAAGGCACTCGCAAGAATGTTAGAATATAGCAGCAGTGACGCTACTCCATGTGTTGTAACACCCAATCTTAAACTTGCACCTAGCACTAGCGCTAGTACATTGTGGTAGGGACAGCCGTCCTCAACACAATAGGAGAGAGCAACCAAAAAGATAAGACATTTATGTCTCCTGTGACCATCTGTGAAGTTTGCCCCATCACACACGTTGCAGGCAAGACGTGACCACGACGTGTCACACAGTGTCACCTTTCCAAGAATACATATAACCATCATAATTTAAAACCATAACATCGCACCCGTTATACCCAAAGGGATAACAGACGTGTACATATAGTAGGTACGTCCACCTTTCACCAGTTATGTTTTTGTCCTAAGTAGAAGGTGCCCCAGTGCCCCTGATATGACACGCCACATCCCGAGAGAAACAAAGTAATTTCCCCCCCTGCTTTTCATTTAAGACGTGACCACTAAATACCACGTTTTCTACGCTTCGTAGCGGTCATCTTCTATGTCTATACATATCTACACAAATAAATAAAACTGAAGTGTCTTTTGTAATTTAAAATTAACAGCTTTTCACTAAATGCATATGAAAGTAAATACGGTACTAACACTAAAAAATCATTTTTTTTACTTTTGTCTGTCTGTCTGTCTGTTTGTTCCGGCCAATCTCTGAAATGGCTGGACCAGTTTTGACAAGACTTTTATTGGCAGGTAGCTGATGTAATAAGGAGTAACTTAGGCTACTTTTATTTTAGAAAAATACCTGCGTTAATTTCCGACATCCACGCGGGCGAAGCCCCGGGCAAAAGCCAGTAAAACATAAAACTCGCACAGCAATGACCTCTGGTCACCCATAACACAACCGCACGTGAATAAAACTAAGTATAAAGTTGCACACTTAACTAATTAGGAGCCTTGATGGGCCTAAAGTAATGGAAACAACACATTTGGCGTTAGTATAAGGTCGGTATACTTGTATCCACGTTTTAGTATTTACTTAATGGAATGTTAACTGAAGGTCATACAGGAGCAAGGCTACTGCAACATTTTAAAATAAAAATCTGGTGTATTTTGGAGCTTTCGATCCTTCTTTTTAGTTGGGTGTCTCCCGCTCTGGGTAGACTTTTACTGACTAAAACCGGTGGGATTTAGTCAGTAAAATTCTGACGTGTTACTTCATTTGCCTATATGTGGCCACGGTAACTCTTCTCTCGAAAAAATCCCGTGAACCTGACTGGGTTTTGGTTGTCCTAAGATATTGTTATTTTTTGTCCTAAGTTATTATTATTTTTAATATATTTTTTTATTCATTAGCGGGATATTATGGTATATTCAATTCAATTCATTTATTTATTCTCTCTTCACAATATTGGTTTTCTTAAAAATGAACAACGTTTATGACAATATTATTTTCCAACATTATAAGAAACTGGTGCCTGAAGTAGGTTTTTTTAAAAAAAACCTGTGTTACAGGTCACCAGGCCCCCCACAGCAAAACAATAATATAGTATAAGGTTTGAAGATGGTCATACTACATTATTGTGTATATTATTGTATTTATTCTATTCAAGCTTCTGCTCGCGACTTGTTTCCCTTTCTTTTCTTGTTCCCCCGACCCTTCCCGTCGTCGCGTCGAATCGCCTACCCGTGCGATTTTCCCCGTTTTTGCAACATTTTTCATTACTGGTCCGCTCCTTTTAGTTGTAGCGTGATGTTATATAGCCGATAGCCTTTCTCGATAAATAGGCTATCCTACACAAGAAGAATTTTTCAATTCGGACCAGTAGCTCCTGAGATTAGCGCGTTCAAACAAACAAACTCTTCAGCTTTATAATATTAGTATAGATTAGTATAGATATATCATGATAATGGGCTAGACCAGACAGATAGACCTTGCTATACTATACACTAAGTGACCCAATAACACAGAATACAGGACAATGGAACTGTGTCCGTTGTACTACGTAGCTGACTAGCGTCACGTAACAATATTAGTGTGTGTTCTCATTTACAAGGAAGTCAGCAGAACCCTGAATAACATGCTATCAATCTGAACCTGAAGGATATTGAGAATCCATTGCTACATATTTATGTTCGAAAAAATATTTCTTCTATACAACGCGACGTAATGAATGTTGTTGAACTGTTAAAATCAAAGCCATTCATACTTTTTTTTTTTTGTTAAAATTCAAAAACTAAGCAGCCTTAAAAAAATAAGAAAAATGTTTGTGAATGTGCAAATATATACTACACTATACTACTACTACATTATTCCATCACCACTGCTCTCAAAACGGTAAAAGAAAAGATCGTGAGAAAACCGGCGTGTTCTAGAACCAAAAACTCAAAGACATGTGATATTTACCATCTCGCACTAAGGGGCCATCCATAAATTACGTCACACCATGATTTTTGACGCCCCCCCGTCCTTGCCACAGCTCATTACGTTTGTGAGACCCACTCCCACCCCATTGTCACACAATGTCACAATTCGTCGACAACCCCCCCTACCATAACGTGTGACGTAATTTATGGATGGCCCCTAAACCTGCGTGGTGGATTACGGACCACACCCTCTCACAGATAGGAGGCCGGTATCCCAGCAGTGGGAATATTACAAGCCAATTATGATGACCAATTACTGTAGAGGTTCGCTGACTTACTTAAGTCGACCCTGTAAATAATCGGCAGCTGGACCTCATGACTGTTTCCACGCAGCATGATGCTGTGCTATGGCATCCTACAGCAATAATGTCAGTACTTAGCGAGCAACCAGATACCGCTACACCTACTATGTAGTTTTTACCCAACAATTACTGTCTCGCACAGTCACCAACTGTTGAGTCTGTAGATAACAAAAGGATAATAATAGACTTATCGTAATAATAGCACACCCATCGTACTAGCTGTCTGTGGTCACGTAATTTTATGTACATAGGTACAGACGCCAGCACAAAAAGCTACTACAATCTGTTAAATTTCTTTAATAGGTTTTCAACTTTATCGCTGTAGTATAAGGTTCAAGATTGATTGGGAAAATTTGACAGTTTCGGATAACTTACGCGGATCTTTATACGGAATATGTAAGGATCGCAGATGAGTTCTGTAGTTTTTGCAAGCACTAGTGGTGGCCCAGTGGAGTTCAAAAGTTCGAACTCAAACAGGGGCTTTACTTAGTATAAACTATTTCATCACCAGTGCTCTCAAAACGGTGAGAGAAAATATCGTGAGGAAACCGGCATGTCCAAGAATCAAAAATTCGAAGACACATCTACCAACCCGTACTGGGCCCGTGTGGTGGATTACGGCCCACTCCCTCTCATAGAGACGAGGCCTGTATCTCAGCAGTGGGGATTGTGCTTGTCATTTTTAGCTCACAAACTTACAATGCAACATTCATAAAATTCTCACTGGCAACTAGCCTATTCTAACGTATGATTTTTCAATTAAATAATTATGATTCTTTATTTTCATTTATTTATTTTAATACATATATAATACACACAACAAACACAACACACACATTACATGTTTTAAATATTTAAAAAAAAAATAAAATTAAAAGTTTATTTTTATTATTTACATGTACATATTTTATCTTTAACTTAGCTTTTTAATTATGTAAATATTGTACTTATTCATCGATATTATTGCAATGGTATACTTAATTTTATAAACATAATAATTATGTTTATAGAATCACACTTGAAAGATATAACAAAAATTATCAAAATGTTAATTAATTATTGTTTACCTCCAGCACAACGTACCTACAGTCAGTATCGAAAAAAAGTTTCATAGTAGTTTATTATATTAACGACTAGCTTTTGCCCGCGGCTTCGCCCGCGTAGATGTCGGAAATTATCGCAAGAGGACTTATTACCGCGGTAAGAATGTATTAATCCATGTTCAACATACATAAAATTACGCCTTCTTCCCATTGGGGTAGACAGAAACTACGGAACGCCACCTGCTACGATCCTTACATATCTTGTGTGTTTGATGTACTTAAAATAACAAATAGTGTAAAATAAAATAATAGTATTCAGAGTAAGAAGACTGCGACATAGGGCTGGATTGAATTGAATATAAGTCTTCCTGGTTTTTCTTAACGCTCCTATTCTACCTATATAAACACTCAGTTATTTACCAGACACCAAATTAAACATAGTTATAAGAATAGTACTTGGCCAGTGGCTTTGCCCGTATAGCTGTCGGAAAATATCACCCGGGAAACTACTACCGGGATAAAATATCTATGGTATGCTATATATGGTAAGTATCCAGGATAACCAAAAATCCAAAAATCTAAACATCTAAGGCATATTTCGCGGTCTTTTACTTGGAATAATACAATTAGCTTTATTTTGAGTACTTCGAACACACATGATGATATGCATTTACTATGAAGCCCAAGTAATATGAATTACAATCCTACTAATCCTGCACTACCCGACCGCTATCAAGCGAGATGGCCGGACGCGGAACGGCCCGCTAACCGCTCTGCGGCTATTTTATTATAATCTCTGATATCTTCTAAAATATTCATTTTAATGATATGCTGTAAAAGGTAATTTTGATCTACATGAAATGCACAACATATCTAATGTATTTAATTGGATAAGAATTAATGTTGTATTGCTTAAAATCGCTTCGTAAATAAGCCATTATTTCTCATAAAAATTAAAGGATAAAAAATGGTTATTGTGGGTTATCCCTAAGAGATAGACATATACCATTGCGGATTTTTTTGTAGAACTTTGTAAGGTGTACAATACTGTAGTACATTATTTTGATCTATTTCATAGGGTTCAGCCAGCGTTCGCAATGTAAGCGCAAAAAAATGAGTTTATTTATGACATCATATTAGAAACCTCTAAAATTATCCGTGTTTCTTTACTATATTATGCATGTTATATACATATAAACCTTTCTGTTGAATCACTCTATCTATTAAAAAAACCCGCATCAAAATCCGTTGCGTAGTTTTAAAGATATAAGCATACATAGGGACAGACAGACAGCGAAGTGAGTTTATTTTATAATATGTAATGATGATGATGCTGTTTGTTCATATAATTTTTTATGTTCTGTTATTTATTCATTTTAAACAAGAATATTCATTTCATTTTCAACCGACGAAAAAAAACGGAGGAGGTTCTCAATTCGACGCGCATATTTTTTTTTAATGTATGACCACGCATAACTTTTTACATAGTGGTCCGATTGTGACAATTCTTCTTTTATTGGAAAGGGTATACTCTCAAAGTGGTCCCATATAAATTTGGAAAACAAAATCGAACCCTAAAGGTCGGAAAACAGGGGATGATTGATTGTTCACTCACTGATTGTAATGTATAACCACGCATAACGTTATACAGAGTAGTCTGATTTTAATCATATTTTTTTTGTTGGATAGGGTATACTTTGTCAAGTATTATTAGTACATTTAAGTCACAAAAAAATATAAAATAAAAACTTTTAAACAAAAAATTAAACCGCCAAAAAAACTGACAAGCATAAAATAATAAACCTTACAATTTTGAGTCGGCGCTGAAAAATCAATGAACAAAGATCACTAGTTTTTGTTAAAAAGTTTTGGTCTTTCATAGCCCATTCGACATCTTTGAAATGGTCAGTTTGGTTGAAATTTAAAACAACATTAATCTCTTATTATTTATCTATTGTATTTGTTTTTTCTGTTGCCAGTACGCACTCTTTATTAAAACAACAGATCTTTAACGTACACAACACAGTCTTTATTAGTACCTCACAGCATAAAAGCCAATTACATTAAATTTTTGCTTATTCAGACATCGGACTTGCGAACAAACGAGCGTCATGGAAGTCGCAACGGACACTCGGTTCGAAAGTTTTGAGACCATCGTAGATAACAATTACTTAGAACTCCAGAAATGTGTTAAAGATATCATCAAGAAAGAAGGATATGTGTCATACAAAGTCAACAAGAAAGTGTTCACTCCAGACGGTGGAAGCTTCCTCGGTATCCTGTGCGAGGTAGATATTGAAGGCGAAACAGCTACAGAGAAGAAAGAGACCAATATATTCATGAAGATCATCACTCCGGACGTACAAATGACTATAATATCTCTGCCTGAAGCCTATAAAAATGAACTGTTTGCTTACAAAGAACTGTCGAGGATATTCACGGAGCTGCAAAACGAAGTCTGCCTACCTATAGAACAGAGATACAAATTCATCAAAAGCTACGACGAAAGCAATCCAAATGTGATTATTCTAGAAAATATGAGCAAGAAAGACTTCAGAACTAACTTTCGCATGGACGTTATCACATTACAATACGCCGAAATGGCAATCGCAGAATTGGCGAAATTCCACGCGTTGTCCTTCATTCTAGAGTCGGAGCGACCGAAGTATTATGAAAGGAAAATAAAAAAGATCAAAGCAATGTTTAGTTTCGACGCAGATTGGAACGGTTTTGTACAAAATATGTGTCAAATTACGTTGAATTATTTAGATGAAGATAGTCGGAGAAAGTTGGAAGATTTCGTTCCCAGTTTTAATGAGAAATATCGCAAATATTTAAAAGGTAGGACGGCGAGACTCTGTTTACGTCATGGTGATTACCGACCGAACAATATATTGGTGAAAGAAACTGTAAGTATTTAGTTTCGTAATATTTAATGCTTTATAAAATTACTTTTGACAGCCCTGGAAATTAATAATGTCGTCGAAAAAAGTTTTGTATTCGAGCTAATGGATACAGAAATACATACTATTAATACTGGTATATTATGTTATAATTTCTTTTATCTGCATTAAACTAATCTAATTCAGTTAACAACTTCTTTTTTGTCATTGATACGATATCTCCAATGGTCAAAAGTCAACTAGTGTTGATATTCATTTAAAGTTCAATGACAACTATAACTGTTTTATAGTTTAAAGTGACAAGTACTTATGTAAAAAAAAAACTGGTGTAAACTTTATACATATATTGTGTTCTTTTGTGAATATGCAGTATCTTTTTCTATGCCTTTTACCATCATATTGCGATCGCCAACCTCTTTGTCAAGCGTGGCGATTATAGCAAAGCCCCTAAATTAGAGGTCTATGTCCAGCAGTGGACGTCTGTCGGCTGAAATGATAAAAAAAAAATTAAAAAAATATTCCACAACTGTCACACAACGCCATCTAGTCCCAAGCTAAGCAGAGCTTGTGTTATGGGTACTAGACAACTGATAAACATACTTAGATATTTCTAAATACATACATACATACATATTATAGATAAATTACACCCAGACACAGAACAAATCGTGCTCATCACACCAACATTTGTCCTGGGTGGGAATCAAACCCACAACCTCCGGCATAGCAGTCAGGGTCACTAACCACTAGACCAACAGGCCTGTCCATGAAACTTTATACAGGATCAGTTTTTATCCAGTGCGCAAACTGTAACCATGAATTCAGCATATCGATCTAAAATCCCCCGCGTAGAAAATTTTCGTTGGTTATACAAAAAGAAAATCAGCTGTTCCATACATTTTGACCCCGTCGGTATTGCATTTTTCTATGAAACAGCAGATTTTTTTTTTGTAAAACCTACTAAAAATTTCTGCGCTGAATTCATGGTTACAATTTACGCACTGGATAAAAACTTATCCTGTATATGTGTTTGTTTATATTCTTTTGTTTACTTCCGTCATATCATAGATTGGTTTTGGAGTGTGATGAAAAATGTTTATTATATCTAGTTTCAACATATCTTAGATCTTCTTTCTTTATCTTTGTATCTTTATCTTAATCAGCATTTTTTTCCAGAACGGCGTTGTCTCCGATTTGATCCCGATTGACTACCAGCTCATTTGCTACGGATGCCCTGTCTTAGACTTCATCTACTTCATCTTCTCATCAACAGACCAGACGTTCAGAAAATCCAATTTACTATACCTTAAAGATTTATACTACGATAATCTGGGACGCTTCCTAAAGCATTTCTCTATGGATGTTAGCTGTGTGTACCCAAAGAATGACTTTGAGAGAGATTACAAAGGCATGCTAGATTACGGCTTAATGATTTCTGTTCTTCTGATTCCCTTATTGATGACTTCTGACAGCAATGTGGACGTAACTAAGGAACCATTGGCAGGGCTCAGTTTGAACGTAGATGATCAGTGTCGAGAGAGATTGGTGGGAATCGTGCAGGATTTTATCGAATGGGGTTATTTGTAGAGTTAAAATTGGAAAGAATTTGCACATAAAATAATAATGTTTATATTACTAGCTTTTGCAAGCGGCTTCGCCCGCCTATTATACGTATAAAACTTCCTCATTCATCACTCTAACTATTATTGTAACAAAACCACATTAAAATCCATTGCGTAGTTTTAAAGATCTAAGCATACATAGGGACAGACAGAGGGAAGCGACTTTGTTATATACTATGTAGTGATATTGCTGGGTTAGCATATGACGATTATGATGAAGAAGAGTCATAACTCTTCTAACCTCATAAGGTTACACTAAATAAAGGATGAACTTGTCCTTTTGCTGATAAGATTAGATCCCATATGTTTGGCTGCTCTTTGGCATCTTAGTTAGACACAGGCTCTTTTTCATATGCCACATGACAGAGTTAGATAATAGTTATAAATAAGAAATGGAGAAGATTTAATAAAGTAGGTGCCTAATAATCTATTTATTAAGGTAGCCTCAATAATATTTTAATGTTAGTAAAAATATGATGCCTAATCTATGACGTATTTTTTTCGTTTTTTCCTTAACGTAACACATTTCCATTTCTGTATTTCCCGAGTGATTTGGCAGAGATGTACCTACAATATAGTCATGTTCGAGAACAGGCGCCGTTGGATGAGACTGGTCATCTACTAACTTCTAGGGCTTATTTTTAACCTTTTGTAATTGTTTCTTAATATTTTTTTTTACATTTGGCAGCAATAAGAATAATTTAAGTACTCAGGATTTTTTAATGTCTTGATTTAAAAGATTTTCCTTAGAGTTTCTAGTCCGTTCTTCGCCATAGAGAGATTACGTTTTGGATTGGGTAACTAATTCAAAAGTGCTCGTAAATTTTATATTGAAATACATGCTTTGAGTTCGAGAAGGTGTATAAACATTTCGCCATTTCCATTTGAATCCCACTAAATAGGAGCCCATTAACATTTAAATAGTCATAAAATTATTCGTTTGTTGCATCCACAGAATATATAAATGCAGAGTTGTTTTTTTAAAAGCGCGGTCCACGTCTATGTGACAGTCTCATTCTAAAACTTACTAAATGGCGAAATTAATTGCTAAGCGGCCAACCAACTAAAATTGTCCATGTATTCAATACACAATTGTAATTCTAATTTTACAGTTGGAAAACGGCAAATTGACTTAGAGAGTGAATTTACTAAACAATTAGTTTCCTTGACTGTACCTTCCACATTCCTGCCCTGGGCTACCAAATACACATTTACCTTATATTTGAAAACCGGGTCTCTAAAGTAAGGAAAGCAACAATATGAACCAATATTATAAAACAAATAGCAATCATAATATTGTTCGCAGTTTTGCTCCCACTGCCTCGTAAGGGAAAAAAAACAAAGTCTTTGAACCCTACTTCCCCTAAGGGGACGAAACGTAATAGAAAACATCGCAACGAACACAAGTTCATTAAAATAATTCAGTTTACATTATCCTATTTTCTACAAAATAACGTTTTTGGAAGAAAATCTGGTAAAATATTTAAGGAAAGTAAACTTGTAAGAAAGATGTATTTTTAGGGTTTCGTATCCAAAAGGGGCCAACTTAACCCTTTTACTAAACTTCCGCTGTCGTTGCCTCTGTGTGTCAGCGGGCTGTATCTCATTAATTTTTCTATCTCAATAGTTTTTTTTATGTTTACATTGTTTTTTATTTGTATGTATGTTAGTCTGTAAGGTATTTATGATATGGGTCTTTGTAGCCCGAAATAAATTTATTTGATTAACCTTAATAGGAGGACACTTGAAATTTTCACTGAGTGTATATTAAATATACACTCTGTGAAAATGTTTTATAGCATATTAAAATGAAATAAAGATAGATACAATACCAAAAACATAGCTTTCTTAAATATTTAGGATTAAATATTGTACAATGGTACCTTGAGAATCTGATTCCCATTTTAAGCTGGGTTCCCACGGTGCGTGATTCTGCGGATCATCATGCACAGCCGACGACCACGGACAGCAACGCACACAGACAGGGCTCTTTCAAGCTGCCTTCCCACGGTGCGTGCGTCGAGGAAGGACGCGGACCATCTCGCACGACACACCGTGGGAAGGGTCTCGTCCGTGGTGGTAGCACAGGACGTCCGCGATATCACGGACCGTGGGAAGCTAGCTTTACACGAATGCCCAAGAAAGAGTAACATATTTTCAAGGTTCATATGTGTCTGTGAGTTTTCTTTTCCACCTTATCTTCTAAACGCCTTAAACGATCAATACGAATGTATGTGACAGGCATTGCGTTACGTTGGTAACGCTAGCATAGGCTGATGAAAATTTTAAAAAAAATGGAGATAGTTAAAAGATCGATATATATACATATACGTACATATATATTTCATAAAAAAATGATTACGTCATCATGGCCTAAACGTTGTTAAAATAAAATATCTATAATTTTGAAGGATTTGTACAAATCCTCAAAAGAAGATCGCCTGTGCAGCCAATAGCAGCAGTCCACTGCTGGACGTAGGCCTCTCCAATTGCACGCCAGTCTGCGTAATTCTCACAACTATTATTTTACACACTGCGCAGAACGGTGCAATCCCTAGCCTGAGGGCGTCCTGTCTTACTATTGCCGAGTCTCAGTCTCTACTCAAGAACGCGTCTACCCCAACGGTCATCGTTTTTACGGTTAATATGCACATTACCGCTTGAGCTTGCTTACTCTATGAGTTATGTCGAGAACTTTTGTTCTCTGCCGGAACACTTCATTTCGGATTCTGTACCTCAGACAGATTCCAAGCATAGCGCGATCCATAGCTCGCTGAGCGACCTTGAATATTAAAGACGACTTGGACCAGTCGTACCGTGAGTGTCCACCTTTCGGCTTCGTAAGTCATTTTTTGACATATTCGTACTGATTGTTCATTTGTTATAGAAAGGAAGTGGGTACAGTTTAGAACATTTTTCGCCTATTATAGTCATGAAAATTCAAAGTATTTATTGACGTCATGTTATTGTGTTTATGTGAAGTTTAGGTATCGACCTTTACATCTGTTCTAAAATAGTGAGAATAAAAATAGCAAGTCAAATAAAAAAAAAATCATCGAACTTGGCAAATTCGTTGAAGTTTTGTTATTATAAGCACTTTTTTTAACTTTCATCACAAAATAAACTGTTAAGCGCTTTATGCACAAAAATATTTTTTAGTCTTGCAAATACTACAGTAAATAGGCTTTTTAACTAGCATTAATTTGTTTCGGTGCATAAAGCGCTTAATAGTTTAATTTATAATGAAAGCTAAAAAAATGCTTAAAATAACAAAACTTCAACGAATTTGCCAAGTTTGATGATTTTTTATATGACTTGCTATTTTTTTTTCACACTATTTTAGAATAGATGTAAAGGTCGATACCTAAACTTCACATAAACACAATAACATGACGTCAATAAAAACTTTGAATTTTCATGACTATGATAAGCGAAAAATGTTCTAAAGTTTACCCACCTTTAAGATTTTTTTTGGATTTTTAATATATTTGACTCCAATGAATGAAAAAAATATATAAATTACTCTGTGTATTAAGTTAACTCTTTGTCGCGTGACAAAAAGAGGACGAACATAAATATTTGGTATATACATAACTACTTTGCACTTATTCTCATCGAAAGCCACCACAAAATCTTAATTAAATCTAAATATTACGGGTTCTAAATCTCTCCATGATATAGTCAAGTGAAATAAAACAATAAACATCAATTATATTATGTTTATTAATCTTCTCTTTAAGACTTTCAAATGATAACTGTAACTCCATCAAAGATAACCCCAGTGTATAAAATCGTCTACAACACCACGAAATCGTTCAGTGAATCTGTTATCTACTTTAAAAGATAACGTTGACAGCGTCTCGTTTGCGACATCAGGTGCGTCATCTTCAGCAGCAAACAAAAACGGAACATAGAAAACGTTTATCATCAAACCAAAGTCTAACTTCTCTTTATAAACTCTCTCAAATTCGTTTCTAGGAAAAATCTTTTCGATGTCCAATCCAAAATAACCCAGAAACGTACTCAAAGCTCCATAGTATATTTCTTTTAGGTTTGATAAGTGATTCTTCCTAAATTCGTGGTCAGTTCCATTGAAAATGAAGTACAGAAAGTCCAGAACTGGACAACCGTAATGACTTATTTGAAAGTCAATCATAATAACTTCTTTTAGTTCTCCATCCTGAAATCAATAGATGTTTGATAATCACTATAAAATCAATTCAAGATTTTATTCTCAACACGAGATGAATTGAAAATAGCAAAAGTAAAATAAAATAAATATTCAATAATATACTAAGTCTAATTAGCCGCGCCCTGCGGATTCACTCGCATAAGTCGCGATCCCGTAGGAATATCGAGATAAAAAATACCCCATTGTCCTAATCCAGGTCATGGTCTGTACTTTCGCCAAATTTCATCAAAATTTCTATAGGTATTTCAGCGTGGAAGCGTAACAAACAAACATAGAAAAATTGAAATCTTTTCTCTTTAAAATATTAGTTAAGATTAAGATATACCATAATAATGACAAAGGTTAACTTACAACTACTTTAGCCATGACATTATTAAGTTTATAATCGCCATGACAGAGAGAGCTAAACCCCGATGTATCATTCATATACTTAGGATAATCGTTCACTTTCTCCAATATTTTCCGTCCTACTTTTGCCTTTACATCATCTTCCAAACAATTGATAGAATAATCACATATGTTTTCCACAAATCCGTACCAGTCTTCTTCAAAAATAAAAGGTTGCTTCATCGTTGCAATGTTTTCTTTAAAATACTCCGGTCTCTTCTTTTGAAGGACCATTGAAAGAGCATGAAACTTGGCAAGTTGTTCTATACAGAGTTTAGCATAATCTAAAGTAACTGTTTCCATCCTGTCATACACTTTGAAACCTCTTTTTCCTAAATGTTCAAGAATTATAGATCTTGGATTACATTCTTCATAAGTCTTGGGTATTTGGAATCTTTCATTATATGGTATGTTAGCTTCATCTTGCAACTCTGCAAAGATTTTTAAAACTTCTGTATAAATAAATGCTTCTCTTTTAAACACGCCTGACACTGAGTAAATTTTCATTTGTTCGTTTTCAGGAATATTCTTGACAAATATATTTAATTCTTTAACACCATCTTTAGTTTCTCCTTTTATATCTATTTCGTACAAAATGCCCATAAAACCACTGCCAGATGGCGTCAATTTCTTAATTATAATTTCATAGGTTATAAATTCCTCACTTTTTGCTATACTTTCCATCCATTCTTTCAAGTTTGGAGGCAAAATCTCAACGACCATATTCACTTCACTGGGATTTTCTGTTGCTTCCATTTTTATTGTAAAATTGGTTTTGTCGTTATTTACAGTCTCTGTTACTTGTTTATCAAATCTTAATCTGATAAAAGACACAAAATAAACTGCAGATAAAAATAATAATCTTTGGAAAGAAATTCACACATATCACATAAAATTATAGTGAACACAGAACATACGTACATATGCCACTCAAATGTAACAAGTTATAAATAAAAATTACATATACCACACAAGTGACTCACAAATCGACGAAACCGGAATGAGACAAAATGACGCGTGCGACATAGACGGTGAGATTCGGAATTGTTCGGTTATCACCGCAAACGTTCGGTTGTGATGCGTCTTCTTAGTTTGTTAGCGATGCGCGCTGTTATCATACAATTTAAACCATTTCAACATCTTTAGCATTAAATTATTAATACGGGCCGTTATAAGGTATATATTTTACCTTAATCTGTGCGTACACTTTAGCAATCAGTAATGTATTTCAATAATTTCCTTCGATTCCTCCCACGAGTTAAACATCGTATATATTAGCGGTATCTGCATGATGAAGCTATTAATTAGTAATGTTATTGTGTACAAATTTAAATAAATCAAAAATCAATAAAACAGAGAACATATTTTTATATAACCCATCATGCAATAAAATATACATTTTTACAAAGAAAGCTAAAAACATTATTTAAATAACACCCCAATCTATATAATCTTCAACAATCCCTTGGATTCTATCCTTATACTTGTCATCAACTTTGAAACTTAAACCGGCCATTTCATGCTTCGTTAAATCTGGAATATCGTCTTCAGAAGCAAACATGAAGGCAAGAAAAATTAGTCCGAACATCAGTCCATAATCCAACTTATCCATATATTCCTTTTCAAACTCATTTTTAGGGTAAAAAGAGTTTACGTCCATGTCAAAATAATTGAGGAATTTCGTCATTGTTTCGTAGTACAACTCTTTGAGATGCGATAGATGGGCCTTTCGGAATTCTTTGTCTGTGCAGCTGAAGATGAAATAAAGGATGTCTGTTATAGGACATCCAAAGTGCATAAGTTGATAGTCCACTGGTATTATTTCTGATACTTTTCCGTTCTGAGGATACATAAGAAAGTTTCATCAGAAATTGATTTATTATGATTTTGGATCAAAACCACAAATAAAATCGAGTATAATTACAACCATAAAACGTTTAAAGTAAAGCAATTGCTGCAATAAATGAGTCCTCAATATAAATTCATATGACATTTACACATTAAAGATTAAGTAATATATTGTAATAAGGAATGTTAATATCGAAAAAGTGAAAGATACTTACAATCATCTTCGTCAGAATATTGTTAGGTCTATAGTCACCATGACACAAGCATCTCTTAATCACTTCGTCATCGTAATGTCTCCCGAATCTTTCCGCAATGCCGTCTATAAAATTCTCGACCCTCGCTTTGACATCTTCATCAATATTATTTATTGCTATTTTAGTCACGCTTTGAAGAAATCCATGCCATTGTACACCAATATTATAAGCTGGTTTCCTAATTTTAACCTGTTTTTCAAAAAAGTCAGGATGTTTTTCTTTTATTATGAATGATAACGCATGGAATTTGGCAAGCTTTTGTATAGCCGTTTCAGCAAACTGTAATGACACCACATCCATTCTGTGACCTGTGGTGAATCCTTTTTTCGACACATTTTCCATTATAATTACTTCTGTGTTACTTTCGTCGTAACATTTGACCATTTTGAATCTTTCATTTATTGGTACTTTTGCTTCTTCTTGTAGCTCTTCGAATATTTTCGAAAGTTCTGTGTAGGCAAACAGCTCAGTTTTATAAATGTCAGTTACGGTTATGATTTGCAAATTGCTGTCTCCTGGAATTACGCTCTTGACAAATATATTTAACTCTTTATCCCCTTCGTTTGTTTTGCCTTTTATGTCTATTTCATACAATAATCCCAGATAGTTCCCACCATTTGTGCATATAGACTGTTTGTCAATGTTATATTTTGTGAATCCTGTTATTTCAACAATTTGTTTAATAGACTGATCTAGTTTATCTGATATTTCTTTTGGACATATGTATTTGTTTTCGAGCTGATCGTTTCTGGTACATATTTCCTTTACTTGCATGTTGACTGAACACAATAGAATGAACGCGAGTAAAGTAATATCTTGTTTCAGTAACACACATTTATAACAACATAATACATGTTAAGGTTTGTTTATATTGGTATTCGTTTTATAACAAAAAGTATTCTTGTTTCAGCCATCATTATATTTTTTAAACTATACGTTTATTCTTGGCGAATTATAAGGATCATCAATAGTTGTTATCAAGTTATGTGCAAGGCCCTTAAATCAGATTTTGAACCAGGGCCTTCCGAGATATTCGTCGTAACTTTTAGACATTTTATAAAATACTAGATGCAACGCGCGGTTTAACCCGCATAAGTCTCGATTTCATGGGAACATCGGGTTAATAATTTCTGATCCAAATCATGGTCTACCCATGTGCCAAATTTTACCCAAATGCATTCAATCGTTTTAGCGTGAAAAAATCAAATCTTTGTATAGTATAGCCATTAGTTCAGACATACGAGGAAGCTCTCTCTAGGATGTTCTATACCCATTATCCCTAAGAACCACGAAACGATTCACAGTCCGAAAACTTGACTATAATGATATCTACGTTCGTGTAGATAACACCTTACAGTGACTTTTAAAACACACTGTATTCCTAACAAAGAATTAGCTATTATGGTCTGTGGACACAAGGTGATAACATAATCGTTAGATGCATTGTACTTCAATCAATAGTATTTTATTATCAAAATTATATGAATATTCCCCTACTTGACGAGGCATCCTGCAATGATAAGATAAAAAAGTAAATATAGGTCTGTAATAGACTTTATTTAACCAGAACATAGGCATCTGTTCCACCACCGGCGATTTGCTAGAAGCGAGTAGAGGCAGCTAAAAACAAGTTGGCGAGCAACGAGTAGTAAGTGCACGACATCGACAAACTCGCTGCTATACGTATGTATGTACCAAGCGTGAGACTCTAAAGCCTCAGTCCAGACAGCGAATACTCGCTGCGAGTGCATTCGCTGCAAATAATGATCGCAGCGACAATTCGCTGCCTGCCTGTCACACACAGCGATTTCTACATGAGAATTTCGACAGTCTGTTGGAGCTCAAATTCAAAATGTCGTCTGCTCGGAATGACTATTCGCAGCGATTACCCTGTCACATAAGGTATTCCTTATGTGACAGGGTAATCGCGGCGAATGCGCATTCGCCGACAGTAAAACTGAACATGCTCAATTCAAATCGCTTCGAATTCAGGTCTCGGCGACTGAATCTATTCGCAGCGAAAAGCCTGTCACATACAGCGAATATTCGCGGCGAGTAGCCATTCGCAGCGATTAATCGCTGTGTGTGACCGAGGCTTAAGCGAGTGTTCCAAGCGAGTACTTTTGGAACGATGTTCGTCAAAAATAAAAAATAAAACTGCTATGCTACATGCGAGTTTTCATTTATATTGAATTGAATGAGACAGGAGATAATTTTCGCGGATGAAAATGAAAATCGAACATGCAGGCTCTGCGAGAATTTTCACATTTTTCATCATGGGTGTCCTTTTATAGGTTTTATAGGGTACCGAAGCCTGAGGTGAGGTCAAAATTAAAATTCATGATGGTAATTGCACAAACTTTAAAAAATTTCAATTCAATTGATTTATTACATCATGAGAGTGGTTTTATGGTTTTCGAGGATTTTGCAGCTGATACTAAAGTCAAAATAAAGTTTGAGTAGGTATTTTAAAAATTGAGTTTTCGACGTACAATCCGGAGCTGAAGAAACAGCGTTAAGAACTTCGCTACTGATGGGAGTCCCCCGACCCAACACGTCGTTTTTAAAACGTTTCACTTTTTACAGTAGATTTTCATGATAGTTAAAAAGATGAACAGACTATGTAGTTGTAGCACATTGTGAGCCAATACCTAATTGGTCCTTTCGTGATAAATCTGAAATCAATGCTTCATGACATCGAGAACCCATACGTTAGACATTCAAGTAACCTTAAAATTATAATGACAGCGTTAGTAACATTTTTCCATTGTAACGAGTATTACTTAGATCTATTGTTAGAAAATACCAGTACATATTTAAAAACCTACCTTTAAATATGAACACACGTCGTAGTGAACGTGACTCTGCCTGTAATTTTCGAATAAAATTAACTACTAAGAGTGAGTTGCACCAACTAACTTTAACCATAACCAATGCCTTGGTTCTGTCAAATCTCCGGTTAGGGGCCATATCCGCAAATTACATCACACAAATTTCATGATTTTTTGGCCCCCACTGTCGTCCTTGTCACAACTGGTCACATTTATGACACGGGGGTGAAGATTTGATAGCAGATAAGGCATTGGTTATGGTTAAAGTTAGTTGGTGCAACTCACACTAAATATCCTGCTTCTAGGAACTTTAGTTATAACTCTCAATAATAATTATTGGTTCACGTGTACGGCCTGTTAACCATGAGATAAAAAGCAGTTGTTGCACTTCTTTGTTCTCCAGAGTGTAAGTAATAGTATGAGAACAACAACACATTGCCAGAATTAATTAAAATGTCCAGACATTTCTTTGACAGCTGCCTAATCCCACAAAGGTAAGTACGAAGAAATATATAGAAAGCCTTGTGTTATCATATTCATTGACTGAAAATAATAACCTCAATGAGTCAACGAGGTCATCTGCAAGAACGAATGACCTAGCTGACTAGCTCAGACTTTTCAAAGACTTATTGAGGATAATTCATAATTAAACGTCAGTACAATTACTAAGTTACCTTATATTATATAACTTTATTATTTTATCCAAGTGATCAATTTACACTTAAGCAACTGCTTAAATTGTTATGGAGTAGTTATTTTGATTGACGGAGATAAAACATTAGTGATAATCGCCATTAAAAAAAATATATATTGTCGTTTTAATTTAGCCTTTTGTAAGAAAACTGGTGCACGCTATGGCGTCTTATTCTCCACGTAAAACCACACGACATACAATAATACAAAAAATACAAAATGTTTATTTCAATAACCTAACAATACGTTTACAAAAGGTCTATAAGGAATTTCCATTTAAATATGAAAAATACTTGTGTTTGGAAGTTCCGCTCTTCCACTAGTTACAACTTACAGTATTAGCTATTGAATAGACATTCCCTTTTACAGATATAGAAAAATAAAATAAAGTGATATAAATGAAAAATAAAATGAAAACCAAAACATAGTAATCAATAATTATAGTAATTATAGACGCGCTATCATGTGCGACTGTGCATGAGTGCGTGCGCACGTGTGCGCGTGTGTGTTTATGTACATGTGTGGGGTATGTGTAAGTGTGTGGGGGTGTGTGTGTGTGTGTATGTGTTTTTAATGATAGTATCTTTACAAAGTACGAAACAAAGTCGCATTTCGTGTTTTTACGCTTAGGTCGTATAAATCACGCAACGGAGTTTAATGCAGTTTTCATCAATAGACAGAGTGATTCAAGGGGAATACTTATATGTGTAATACGTAGGCGATGCCCTGGCTAAAGCTAAATAGTAGTATAAATTGTTAGTATTTATAAGCTTATCGTTTGGACTATATTCTCAATCTCATCGTAAGTTTTGGACATTAGCCATTCTGTCACAACATTTTGCAGTCTCGATATGAAAGTGAGTAAATATTTTATTCCTTGTTTATGAAGTTATATAAGTGAGAGGATTGCCTAACGTATTGTCTCTTAGCAAAAGTTGATTAAACAGGTGTATAAGCTTGTAACATCGCAAAAACCGTGTCTACATTACAGAGATTGTAAACGTGTTGTACATAGATACGTAGTGAGTTTGTAGGTGCGTCCCGATCGACCGCCGCTTGAAGGTCACCACAGCACATGGTTCCACACCTAAATTATGTCACTACTGGCAGAAGGCAGGTGAAATATTAAAAGGGATGCCCTGGCAAGACACAGGGGACTGGTGTAATACTACACTTGATGTTCCTACTACGAAGTCTTGGTAAAGTTTAAAGATAAGTGTCTGTGTTTAGTAATATGGCTCTTATTTGCAAGTTAACGGATTGATAAAGCAGATAATTACTTCATCAAATCACATTTTTATTGAACAGAAAATGTTTGAACTACTTAGCACTGTGACTTGTTATGACAATACTCGTAATAGATATGTATTAGTTAAAGTTAAGACATTTATTTCAAATAGTCACTTTTAAACATACAACTTTACAAGAAAATAATCATTCATATTGCCCCGTCCAATTTCAGCAGTTGCAGTTGCAGTTATTAGACCTCATAAAATACACTAAATAATGGCGAAAGGGCTATAAAACAGTATAGAAGACCTCATTATTAATAATTAGATCAAAGTACCATGAAAAATATCAAATACCTTTAAAAATCAAAGTATTAAATTCATTTCAAGTAGACTAAAAGCCACTTTTGAAAGCCCAAATAAGAAAATAGAATTGATTTCAGTTTTCCTTTCCAATAATTTGTTTCGTATGGAGAAGAAAATCAAACGGCCTAACCCGTAACGACTACCAAAGATCTATGAACGACAGCATGGACGTGCTTTCTAAGGCTTCAATACATAATGGATGGTCACCCATCCAAAAAAACACCGCGGCAAGTGTAGCTTACCTTCAATCGCTCCGTGCGGCAGTTGCAATTAACCACGATACGGCTACCAAGAAATTTTTAGCTTAGTAACGAAACACAGCGTGTGCAAAAAACCTTCTAAAGCCCTCACAAAGAGCCAACAGGTAGGCTAAGTACCTACCTACCTACTGTGCGGAGGTGTGTTGCGTGACAAGTCGATTGTTCCAAGGCTGACCGATCGGTTAGCTCTAAGGGATGGGCTCACGGACAGTCCGACACTTATGTCTATACGTTTATGTGTTTTAGAGGAGCAAAACGAGGGCTATTCTGTGCAGGATATCTGGTCGTAGATCTTAGAGCCAATAATTTATAGAACAGCTTCCTGTGAACTCTACCTAACTTTGATATTTATAGACTCACATAAAATCTTAGTTATATTTGAATGTTTGGAATTTAAAAGAGACCTCTGAGTTTTGTTTCGGCATAACTTCTCAGGGATCTGTCAGTTAGGAAATGCATACACCATATCGTTTAAATAAATAATAAATATTGACCATGAAACTTTCATTGGGTCAACATGTGAAAGACCGACTATTTGCTATGTGCGTAATAAGTTTAATAATCGATAAGTATACATGAAGAACCTACTGCGTTCTGTAGTATGAATTTGCGTTATTAAATTTTGTAAAATTTATTGTTAATTAAATTTTCTACCAACTTAAATAGTCTGTTTATTAAAATGATATTCATTGATAGTATGAAATAGCTGTCACATGGCCAATATTGATGTACCGTGTAAATTTGCTTACAATTAATTTTCCTGTCTGTACTTTTATTTAAACGTAAGATCAAAAGAAAGGACAACCTCAGCTCGTCCCTGGCTGCCCTCTACCAGGGATGCCCTAAGCCAAGGGCCGTAGGTACCCCACAGGGGGTGCCCTTCGCACGTAGTCGCTCTAGTTTTCAGTTTTAAACCCGGTTTATTAAGGTCCAGTTAAGCAACCGACAACCTGCGAGTTATTATTCCCAAAAAAAGACAACGATATTTTCTATATATTTTCAGTTTAAAGTAAACCACAGAAACCTTATGTAACATAAAACCTACGTACAAACAAAAAAATAACAAATCCAAATAATATCCTGCGGCGCAAGCGTCATATTGCAACGATTATTATGTTGCCACTTTATTGTAGTGTGTTTTTTAATGCTTAAGTTTTAAAATTGTATTTCGCTCTTTATTTGCCTTTTAATATTGTGTTATTTATTATTTAAGATGTAGTATTGTGACTTCTTTTTATTATGATTTGCTGCACCGTCCGGCGTCACACGTCAGCGCCGGCTGTCGCTGAAAATCAGCGCTGGGGCTCTGTCTCGCATAGAGTCGCAGTATTATGCTGAGCGATGGCCGTTTTGCGTGGATTTGACGTATATTTTCCTCAGCTATTTTTTTTATATTTTTTTGTGTTCAGTTTGTTTTTGCGTCTTATTTACCGCAAATAAACGTTTTTTCTTTCTTTCTTTCTTTCTTCTTTCAACGCGGATAAAAAACGTAGCTACCGCAAAAATACAACAAAAAAAATACTCGTTTCTGGAAAATTAATATAAACATACATGCCCTGTTAACATCCACAGGGAAAATGTCTGTGAACATGTAAAATGAAATTGTTTAATTATCCGTACACGTTTCTGTTACCTGTAGTTCCGAAGAGTTGGTCTCCTGGGAGTACCCTTGAACGACGTCAGGTCCTAGACATAACTATGGAAGATATATGAGATGTATGCAGGGATACTTGATCAAATATGTACTTAATGCTTTATGTGGCGGCGCGGTGGGGGTTTGCTAACATAGAATAAGCTTGAACTTACTTTACATACATAAACTCATGGCCCCATGGGGATAAGCAGAAACTACAGTACTACATAAGGAACAATAATTTTATTGATTACCACGTTTCCTCTGTGAACATAGGTCGACTTGGAGAGAGGGTGGATTAATTAAACTCTGGACTTGTACTAAGCGCGTATAATACTATAATCACGGTGCTCGCTGCTCTTACCAACAAAATTTACATAATTTTGACCTAACCAAACGTCGGAGAATCTTAACACCGACTTACAGGAATCGGGTCAAAACAAACAACGCCATCTGTTGCTAAAGTTTGGAACTAGTTCGACATGAACGAACATAGTTCACAAATTAGACAACAGATGGCGCAGTGAACCAATATAATGTAAACACTCTACTGTACTAATGTAAATGTGTTGGAAATTCATGTCCATTACTACGTAGGACCATCAGTCTACCCTTTTCCTAACTATGTGTAGTTCGGCTTCCAGTCTAACCGAATATAGCTGAACACCAGTTGCGACTGCCTACCTGACCTCCATTACGCAATTTCTGGGTTATATACGATATAGATACGATACCCCTTTTTTCTTTTTTTTTTGTCGGTGGGAAATCATCAAATGACGTCTCCCGCTCTAGGGTGGGTCGGAAGGGCGTGTCAGAGTTTTACTGACTAAAACCCACCCGTGTTCCTTCAGTTGCCCATATGCCAGGGCCACAGTACACTCTTTCGAACAGATCTCGCGACCCTGGCAGGATACGATATCCCTTGGTAAAACTGGTTGTCAGACTTTCGGGGTTCTGACGACCAGTAACAACTGTCAAAGACTCAAAAATGGCAGCTTAGAGCAACGGTGTTTAGTGCTTTCCGAGGCAAAAAAGGGGTCTTGATATGTTAAGATTTCACCCATACACGGAATAACCGCAGCGAGCATAGATGAGCCTGATCGATCAACTCGTGCAACTGTTTATTGAATGAGCCCCACCATTTGCTATGTTAGAAATGATGTGATATTAATTTCATTTGTTGCATTTGCATTTACCTGGCCTGTTAGTCTAGTGGTTAATGACTCCGATTGCTAAGACTGAGGGGTCGTGGGTTCAATTCCCACCCAGGACAAATGTTTGTGTGATGAGCACAATCATTTGTTCTGTGTCTGGGTGTAATTTATCTATAATATATTATGTATGTATTTAGAAATATATAAGTATATTTATCAGTTGTCTGATTGCCATAGCACAGGCTCTGCCTACTTTGGGATCAGATAACGATGTGTTGGTTGTCCTAAGGTATATTATATTATATATATTATTTGCATTTTTGTATTTTCGAAAAATCGTTCGAATTTCCGTTACATTTCCATCGCACGTTGCCAGGGCCTCTTTAACAAAGTTGAAGAAGTCCACCAGACAATAGTTACACTATAAAACTAATCGTACTGTAGTGATTAACAAGTTTCGCTAGTAACTAATTTATAAGATTTCCCTACTAATTGGCCAACACCGCTCACCGGAATTACGAAAACCCCATACTTATAACATAAGCATACACATCACATATAAAAACGTCAAATAATGGGGTTTAAAATATGCCCTAAGCGTGTACTAAAAACGGAAAGTAATGAACCCCTATACTTGAGTTCATATGATATACTTGTAAGTTTGGGTATGGAAATGGGGATGGGCTAGCCCGCAAAATTCAAATTTACCTCAGTTTTTTTTTTTCTCAAATAGTGCTCAAAATTCAAATTTTCTTCCGTTCTTAGTAATTTGCTGAATCTAATAAAATAAAATTCTGTAAATTAGTATTGGCTATGGTCGCGAATTATATTTTAATCAACATATTATAACCTAAGTCGACCCTCATCCGTTTTGCAATCTGCTGGTTTCTCAATGCTCGGTTGAATAAAGACAGTTAAAAAACCAGTTCGCGAGAAAATTCCGCCGCCATTTTATTACTGACCTAATAATTGCAAAACATGTGAGATATTTGAAATTTGGCTACCCTAACGTATTTGCCTAAAGCTAGTGGCTCAAAATAGCATTAAATTACACACTCAATTATCTGAAAACTCTAACTACATTAGTTCGGTTATTTGAAGCTTCAGAAGCAACTAATACGTGTACACTTAACTTCAATGTAGTAAATATTCTGGACAAGTTGATCCAGCGCGGGCTGGCAACGTCACGTTTCAAGTGGATTTTCATGTTGTATAAGTGTAAATACCTAAAAGTTCAATTTTTTTCACCCAAGTAATAGATTTTTGGTATTTATAAGTTTGTATGCAATTTTTTTACAGTTATATTGGTTATTACTAATAAAAATCGATATTATTGTCAATTATTTTCTAATTGCAGTCCATATTACAATTATAATGTTTATATTTGAGATAAATAATAAAAATAAAGATAAATTGTAACGATCTAGTGCTCGACTGAAAAACAATTGTATTTTGATTTGTAATAAATAAAATAATCACGAAAACCCACTAGAAATGCAATGTTGCCAGCCCGCTCGGGAAGAAGGGACCTAAGTGGATAGGCAACAATTTATTGACCGCTTTTTATTGGCTTTTTGTTTTCAGGAAAGTTTTCCTTTAGCATTTTTTTCGTCCATCAAAATAATATCTACCTAACATTATATCCTAAACTTGGCAGTCATCAAAAGACGAATTTATGTTAAAATTTCTTCAGCGGTATGTCCTGAGAGAGCTGTATATTCGCTTAAATTACGCCCCATGAGGTGTCGAGGGAACTAATTTGTGTCACCTTCGCTCCCTTGAAATACCTATGTAAATTAATAAATTTTGCAAGAAACATGAACAAGAACCTGAGAAGACTTTGACACCGTCTTTGATGTTATTAGTTTGAAATAAGGTACCTAGTGCTCGTGTGGTGCCGGACGTAAACAATAGCACAATCCCATTTCTTCCCGTGGTATCGAAGGCGAGTAGAGAATGGGTAGCAGCGTTCTCTATGCATTTTACCACCATACTGCGATCGCCAACCCACCTGCCAAGCGTGGCGATTATGGCAATCCCCCCATTTTTGGGAGAAGCCCGTGGCCAGCAGTAGATGTTTTTCAGCTGAAATGATTGAAGGTTCTATCTAGATAAATTAAAACGTGCAATGCATGTTCATTGTTATTTAAAGTCTTGTAGGTACACTTTCCAACTGAAAAGGCAGTGCCGATACTAACACCCGATTTCTGAATAAAGAATTTATAGTTCATTGCCTCATTGGTCTAGTGGTTGCAAGCGCAACTGCTGAGCATAATGTCCCAGATTCGGTTCACAGGTTGAGCAAACTGTTATAGGGTTTTCTATCTGGAATTTCTCAGTAGCAACTCGGAGGCAGAATTTGTTACCGGTTGATAGCTATAGGCTCACCCCTATTACATGGTACTTAAATATAACTAGTGAAATGTGGGTTTACAGTTCTGCCCAACCCTTCGAGGAAACACGGCATGATGTTATATTTATTTTTAGTTAATAATTTGTCAAATTCTAGGTACTTGAAGCTGAAATCAAAATCAAAAATAATTTATTTAAACTATGCTAAGAGTCAGCACTTTTGTGGCGTCAAAGTTACAAAATACAGTCCCCCTATACGCCCACCCTTCACCACTTCCTAGTCTTCTAGCTGGGAAGAAGAAGTGGCGCATCAAACTCCCCAGTAGCACGGCATACGTAAGTAATTAACAAAAAAAATTAAGTACTGTAACTGTAAATTAAATTTCGCGGGTTACTGAAGGAACCTCCTTACGTAATCCTAAAGTAGTGTTTGACAAGTTCTCAGCTTCAAAATCTCAATTCAAAAAACGGGTGTAGGTAATTCATAAATATTCCTTCTTTCTTCACAAAAAAATCCTTTCACTTCCTTTGAAACTCCAATACAAAAGTGCCAGGAACACCTTAACCTTTCTGCAAGGGCGTCCGTCTACCAATCCGTCCTATTTAGAGCCTGAATTTATAAGGGTACCCTGTAGTTATGTCCGTACGACGACTAATTCAATAAATACTAGAGTAAATCGAGCTGTAGAGGTTTTCTACCTTATTTGCTTGGCTATTTTATTTTTGCCTCAAGGGAAATCTGTGTAGGTTTAGGTACATGATTTTTTGGTCGAAGAAGTTGGATGAGAATGACGTACATACATACATACATACATACATACATACATACATACATACATACATACATACATACATACATACACAAACTCACGCTCTTTTTCCATGTGGGTAGATAGAAACTACAGTACGCCACCTGATACTATCGTTACACACTATTTTTGTTTCGTTTATGTTCATACATCAGGGTGCTTACTCTCGAATATAATTCCAATAGATCGACATTGGAATTGTCAGTCAAACGTCAGTGATTGGCTGGACTCATTGAGTCTAGCCAATCCCTGACGTTTAACTCAACCAACTGACGTTTGACAAATGTCAATCTATTGGAATTATATTCGAGAGTAACATCACCAATAAGGTCCATGAATAAAGTTGTGTGATCTAATTTAGAGATCAGCAGCCATTTCTAAATTCTGAGGAAAACGGTATTATGATTTTTTTCTGAGCACTCAGCAATGCCAATTACTACTTGAGTATTATTACCGTCTGCTTGAAACGGACGCTGTTGAAATGAAATGAAATGTCTATTTCTGCAAGTCGATTTTCCAAGATAGTTTAACAAGATAGTTTAACAAGACAATTTGGTCAACATTTTAAAATTAGAAGGCGCTGGCATTTAAAACTAGAAGGTGCTGACTGCCTGAAAAGAAATGCTGAAACAAACTTACAGGTCGTAGTCTTTTTATATTATTCAGATGTGTGAGGCAAATAATGCAGGGCCATATCAGGACGGGCACTTTGAAGAAAGAGCCAATTGCAGCTTTGTATTGAGTTGTCCCGACAGACAGCTCGCATGTTATGCTCATTATGTTCTTAGATCTGGTCATACACGCACGACGGTTGGCAGTATTATTCACTTGCGCTTTCTGAAGAACATCGCCAGTAAAGTCACTATATTATTATGTTCTCCTATAGGGCCTACCCTTCCAGCGTCTCCAATCACATATGCCTTGTAAATATCTTTTGTTAGTAGCCCTTCATTCATCCTATCAACATGACCAAACCATCTAAACATACTCTTTTAAATTTTTGTCAATCTTACACACTGCTTAAAAAACATAAATAAATCATTATCAGTACTGCACACTCATTCATTAACATGAATCAAACATAATTGTTGATTAGACCAGTGGTGACCCAGTGGTAACGAGTGCGACTTACGAGTTATAGGTCGTGGGTTCAAACTTAAACTGGCTCTTTACTTTGTGTAAATTATTTCATCACCACTGCTCTCAAAACGGTGAAGGAAAACATCGTGAGGAAACCGGCATTTCTTAAAATCAAAAATTCGAAGACTTGCGACATCTACCAACCCGCGTGGTGGATTGTTGCCTACTTCCTCTCACCGAGATGAGGCCCGTGTCCCAGCAGAGGGAACATTATGGGCTACAGATGAAACATTAGGAAAACCTTCAATTTCCAAATCAAACAGTAAGCCTTTTGAAGAAGTTTTGTTAAAATTGCTGTATACACAGCGACCCCGAGCGAAAACCAATTCGGAATTTAATTGAAGCTGCTCCCTGCACGGGCTGGAAGAATTCCCCAACTTTGTGCGATTAATATTCCAATCTTTCAAGACAATATGTATCTTTGCGTAGGTGTATCCTTATTACTTAAGTTTCAAATTATAAGTGGGATGTTTAAGTTTAGTAATAAACAAAATTCGAGAGTTTTTCACTTTGTATGTTTTATGTGAATGAAGACTTTGAGTTGTTTAGCTTCTCCAGTAGATTAAAGTTATAGAAGCTCGTTAAAATCGTTTCAGTTTTTGTTCGAAGCCAGGCCAGGCCCCGACTATAGGATTTTAATTATTATGTGGCAGCGTGATAATCGTGGGCCCTGGGTCAAGAGTGGCGAGCGAACTGTCCGCCGTGCGCGGAGCAGAACAATAATATATTCAAATACTCACCTCATGGTTGAGGAACACCTGCTCTGGAGCCTACCTGGATTTATGTATGTAAATGAGTATATATTGTATTGTGTAGTGACGTTGTAAGTGGTATCCAGGACACCAGGCCGCTGCACTAGGCCAGAGATTTACTCCAACATGCGGTTCAATCACTTAACCTCAAAGTTCTTCAATTTCAACAAACTAAACCCGTATTATTTCATCAAAGGGGTTGATTATGCACAAAACAACTGGGTCATGACTGATTGTCCACAAAAACGACCGATTCTCAAGGATTAATTTACAACTGGTCGTGAAATCCAAGCGGCGACATTTCTTCCCAAGCACCAAATCCCCAAGAGCAAGTGTCAAACTGACAGATGTCACTCCGTTTCACGTCATGGTGCGTTCACAGAGTAACCAATTAGAACGGGACGGAACAGTTTTTGTCCATTCTTCAAATTATGCTAAAAAACCAAGAATTGCTTTTTTTTATATTTTACAACCAACACTAAACCGAAATCATGATCAAAACAACAAAAAGTTATTGGTGCCATAAGACAACGACAGCAGTACGCCGTCGTTACCTATACGCCGTCGGTAGCGATACGCCATCGGTACCGTAATAGTCACTATTAATGAATAGCGTCGTACCAACACAATCACAAATAAACGACTGCTTGGCACGGAGCAGCACCGATATTGTTTATAATTTATTTCAAGACTTCAACAGACGGGTTGTTTACCCAATTCGTAACTTTTCCGATATGTCCTTCAAAAATAAAAGAACCCGATTCACAACTATTTGATGTGTTTTTGTAAGTATATCGCCATGTACGGTCACCAAAAGAAATAAGAAACCAGGGTCGCGCGAAATAAATGAAGTTAAATAAGCAACCGATTGATGTTTTTGAATAAAATGTAATTGAACTAATAGAAGACAATCAGTTCATTTATTATTTTAACTCTTGTCGGAAAACATCCATCGGTTTCTAACTAAACTTCAACGATATCCGACAACCATGGTTCGTTTTTTTCTTTTGGTTACTTATATGATGCAAGTTTCTTGCTTGGCTATGACATACAATACAATTAAATCAACAAAATACTTTCTTAGTCTAAACCCATGAGATACAACAGACAAATCGCAATAAGATAACCCTCAAACGATACCCCTTGGTAAGACTGGTTGAAAGACTTTCGGGCTTCTGACGACCCGTAACAACTGTCTAAGATCCACAAATAGCAGCCACCAACAGCTTATCATGCTTTCCAGGGCACGGAGGGGCTTGATATTATTATGTAAAGATCATGGTCAGCCATCTATGAACTTACTCGTAAAGTCACAGTCAACCTAACAGATAGCCACAAGCTGTTCTAATGTATATAAACAAACCTAATAAAAAACGAAATTAAAAAAAATGTGAGCCATCATGGGATGCCTGGCAGATGTGAAACATCGAAATTATTTTGTACGGGTATATGCATAAAAGGATAGTTTACTGCAAGAAATAGTTATGGCATAATCAAACAAATATTATGATTTTTTTTTTCAAAAATAGATGACTGATTATTTAATATACATCTATATTCATTAAATACTTTCTAACTACAAACATACATACATACACGCTATCATATAGCGTGATGACGCATGCCGTGGCGACGCGTCGCCACGCAAACGCTATAGATGTTTCACATCAAGCGTGGCGATGCATCGCCACGGCCTGTAGCGCTACGCCAACAATCAGGTTTATCCTCGGCTATAGAAGTTTCACATCAAAAATAAACAAATATTAAGGCTTATTGTGAACGATTACCAAGCCTCTTCATTATTCCTTACCTCATAAATTAGTATACAGAAATATCATATATCAACGACTAATGAGATGTTAGGGATTCCCTTGTACCATCTCGTTAAATCCCGGTCCTTCGGGCCTGATTACCGGATTGTGTCCCGGTCACAATATTGACCCATACCTTTTATATTCTCAAAAAATGAGAAACCGTATTTGAGTTACTTCTCAAATATTATGATATTTCGTGTACGTATTAAATCAATCTTAGTGAAATCTAGTTAGATTTTATAACAGTCGAAACTGACCCGAATATGGTTCAGAAAGGATGGACGGTAAATGAAAAAGTTGCTTATGAAAGGCCCTTTCAAATTATCAGAAGAGAAGCAAAGGTGACCCAGTGCTATTGGCCCCAACATACGAGTGATGGATTCGAACCCACATAAGCGCTATACTTTATGTAAATACATCCATTGCCACTGCTTTCATAACGGTAAAGGAAAACATCGTGAGGTAACCGGTAGGTCCTAGAACCAAAAATTCTAAGACAAGTGACATCTACCAACTCGTACTGGGACCGCGATGGAGATTACAGCCCACTTTCTCTCGAAGTGAGGAAGCCTGTGTGCCAACAGTGTGCTGTGGGGAAATTATAGACTGTATATAAATAATAATAATAATATCTTAAGACAACCAACACACCGTTATCTGATCCCAAACTAGGCAGAGCCTGTACTATGGTAACCAGACACCTGATAAATATACTTATATATTTCTAAATACATACATATTCTAGATAAATAAATTACACCCAGACACACAAACATTTGTCCTGGGTGAGAATCGAACCCACGACCTTTCAGCCTTAGCAGTCAGGGTCACTAACTACTAGACTAACAAGCCAGTCAAAAACACACACACATACACACGTCATACGTCATATACTTGAAGCAATACATATAGGTTACCAAAGACTTGTTAATTATCCTTTACCGTCAAAATGAGTCTTATAGCGTTGGAGGAACTCCTCCGTACTAATAGACCTCTGTAGCAGGCTGTCACTAACGAGGCAGCCTATCAAGATGTCCCACAGACTGACATATTATTGTTACTACACTAGCTTCCTCTTGAATCACTCTGTCTATTGATGAAAACCGCATTAAAACCTGTTGCGTTGTTGAAAAGGTTTAAGCGTGCAGACGCGGGAATCGATTTTGTTTTATACTATGTAATGATAAGCTTACCAAGATCCCCCGGGCACATTGTGTTATAAAATATACGGCGAAAATACAAAGGTTAAAACCTCAAGGCAATCCTTTTCAATAACCTGACCCAACCCGACTGTTTATAATTAGCCTATTACGTGAAAGAGCTAAAAATTGACCATGCCCACAGTGTTTTCTCGTTCACAATTGAAAAAGTAGACCTAATCAGATTTTAAATGAAAACGGATGAAAACGGAACGCGCCGTCGAGATACAAAGACGTGCTACCAATTGCTCCTAGTATTTTAATAAAAACTTCGGTCCAAAGTTACTGTTTACTGTTGTTCTATATACCAAAGTGCAGAGATTTGCTTAACCTAACTAGTGGTGAAAAGTGCAAAGTGATGCAATAACCTAACAAAAAGTTACAAGTGAAAACATCTTTAAAAATTAACCGAACGAACTGTGTCCCTGACCTACGACAACTCGCACGAGCTTGCTGAGGTGAGTCACCACGTAACGTACAAAATTTACGACAAACTCAAGTAACACTGCGCAGAACATTTTGATCATCTACCCACAAAAATGAATTGTGCTGGATGTAAACACCCAATAGCTCGCGGAGAGTTGCTAAGATGTAGTACTTGCCAAAAACTTTACCACTACCGATGCATCAACATGACATCATCGTATTATGTAGAAAATAAAAGCAAATTAATTAATTCGTGGCGCTGCCCATCGTGCAAAACGACAACAAGACAGATTAGAAATGATGACACGCCTGTTAGGAGACAATCTCCACCGAAACTTGACGACACAATAATGTCCATTGACGACCAAATACAAAATGACCAAAGTATACTGGGAGATACAGAAAACTATGACACACCACCAAAAAACAAAGACACTGCTACAACCATATCACCCATCATCCTACAGACAGAGCCGATTACATTAGAGAAAATTGGTCAACTATTAGATAGGAAGTTAGAATCGCAACAACAGTCCATCTTGTCAAAAATCAAAAGCACAATTCAGTCCGAAATTAATATAGCTGTACTAAAACTGCAACAAGAAATAAGCCAGAAAACCGAACCACTTTCTCTTGAACAAACAAAGATAAATACCAATATAATTCACATAAACGAAACAATACAGAAACTTGAGTTAGAAAATACAAAACTTAAAACAGAAATAGCCAAGCTACAGAACAAAAATATGCACCTGAACATGAACGACACCCCCACAAATGATATCTCTAAAATAATTGTTATTCACGGCCTAAATGAATACTATAACGAAACAGAAAAAGACCTCGAAGATAGGGTAATATTTGCGTTCCAAGATACACTGAATGTCGACCTCACTGGCTATATCGAAGAACTTAACCGGATAGGACGAAATGGATTAAGACGGCCACTACGGGTGGAGTTAATTAGTAAAAAGATGACTAAATATATCCTAGAAAACGCGAGATATTTAAAAAGTTTAGGCTTGTGTGTATCTGGATTTCTCGATAAGGAATCATTACAGAGAAGAAGACAACAAATAGAACGACGATCTTTAACACAACAGAACAGTAAAACTGATACTACTTTTGACTATACCGAAAAAAAAGCTCCAATACAGGAGTATGATGACCCAAACATAACGAGACACACCCTATCACCCACTGCTGACCAAGACAGACCGGAGCCCTTTCGTCTTTAAGATACTGATCCAAAACATCCAAAGTATTAATAATAAAACACATATACTCGAGAGTTATATAGAACAAAATAACTACCAAACAATATGTCTAACAGAGACATGGATACGTGAAAACCAGAAGGACAGCATCCACATAAACGGGTACACAATTGCTTCTGCCTACCACCGACGTGACCATCGAGGAGGAGGAGTAGCTATCCTCTTACGTAACGGCATAGAATATGAACACCTAGAAGACTGTACTAACTTATCAATAGAATGTGTAATTGAATGTTGCGCTATAGAAGTAATATCACAAAACACAATTATTATTAATATCTACAGACCCGATCGCGATATCGACAGATTTTTTGCTGTTATTACGGAGATACTCAAAAAAGTACAACCCAAAGTTAACAAAAACCATATAATTCTAACCGGCGACTTTAATATTGACAAATCATCTAAAAACAAAGACTATCAACGCCTAAAAAACATAATGTTAGAACACAACCTACACCAAATCGTGAACGAACCAACTAGACAGACACTGACTACGTCATCCTGCATAGACCTAATATTTACGAATCAAAGACAATACAAATTAACTATTGACAATACTGGTATTTCTGACCACAAGAGCCTCAACTATTCTCAATATTCACCAGGAGTAGAACAACATAATACTACTTACTTCGGGACGAGAAGGTTATTTAATGAAAAATCAATATCACAATTTAAACTTAACCTTACCCAAACGGATTGGAACGAAATATTATGCAAAAATAAAAATGTTAACGAAATATATACCGACTTTGCTAATAAGATGCAATTATTACTAAACAAAACTATACCTAAAAAACGCGTTAAAATAAAAAATAATAAAAAGAAACCTTACTTAACCGTAGGTTTAAAAAAATCGTGTAAGCATAAAAGATTGCTAAAAATGTTTGTAGACAAAACTAACAACCAACTTCTAAAAACACACTATAAAATGTATGAAAAAATCCTGAAAAAATGTGTAAAAAGATCAAAGAAATTTAATCATATTAAGGAAATGAAGCGCTCACAAAATAAATCTAAAACCATGTGGAATATTATTAAAAATAACCTTCAACCAGATTCCAAGCGCCACATTAAAAATGTTACCTTGAGTTATGATGACAATAAAATCACAAGTTCACCAACAACGGTAACTAATATATTTAATGACTATTTTGCTTCGGTCGGCGAACCGCTACCCAACAATACGTCGAATACTTGCCCAGTCCTCACACCATCAATAAATTCCTTATTCGTCCAACCCGCTACGGAGCGCGAAGTTTATAATATAATACGCAAAATGAAGAACAAGCACAGTGCCGGAAATGACGAAATACCACCTTTCCTAATTAAAGAATGTATAAATGAATTGACGCCACCTATAACCAAATTAATAAATAAATCGTTTGACGAAGGTATCTTTCCGGATAAATTAAAAGAAGCTAAACTACGACCAATATTTAAAAAAGGCGGCAATCCACAGCATCCTTGTTCCTACCGACCAATAGCCCTTCTACCAGCTATATCAAAAATTTTCGAAAAAACAATGTCCACTAGAATTAGTAAGTTTTTGGAAAAATTCAATCTCTTGGACATAAATCAGTTTGGCTTTCGGCAAGAAAAGTCCACCACACTCGCGGTATATACCTACGTTCAAGAAATATATAACTACATCAATGACAAACAATATGCCATAGGCTTGTTCTTAGACATGACTAAAGCGTATGATAAAGTTTCCCATGACATTTTATTACAGAAATTATATGGTATAGGAATTAGGGGTACCGGCTACAAATGGCTAAAATCTTACCTTAAAAATAGGAAGCAATATGTTGAAATCGAATACTACAACAAAGAAGCAAAAGAACTGCAAACTGTAAAATCACGGACAAAAATCATTAACCACTCCATTCCACAGGGCACTGTTTTGGGGTGTATATTATTTATTATTTATATAAACGACCTACCTAAAATAATTAATTCCAAGTGCGTTCTATTCGCTGACGACATTTCGCTAGTATTTAGATGCACTGAAAACACCGAAACTTTGAACAACATCGAAAATACCTATAAACTACTTAAATCATGGCTAGAGAAACACAATCTACAAATAAATGCAAACAAAAGTAATCTGTTACAATTTAGGACATACCAACGAAAACCGTTAAGCTTAAACAATCTTAGTAATAAATTAAATATCCCAGAAAAAGACGATCTAACGCTTCTTGGTTTAACATTGGACAGTAACCTAACGTGGAAAAAGCATATCGAAAACCTAAAGACTAAACTATCAAAATTTATATACGCATTAAGTAAATTAAAAATCAACACAAATTATGAGACCGCGCTTTCAACATACTATGCCTATGCTTATGCATGGTTTAACTACGGCATAATATTGTGGGGTGAAAGTACTGACTTCAACGATATTTTCATCATGCAAAAGAAATGTATACGCATCCTTATGAACATTGAGCCATGGGAAAGTTGCAAACCGCATTTTATAAAAAATAAAATAATAACGTTACCCTCCCTTTACATACTACAAATAGTTACATTCGTGCAAAAACACAGATATTACTTTCGATCAAACATAGAAGCGAACCAAAATTATAACCGAAGAAACAAAAACACGCTGATTACACCGACACCAAAATTAAAAATAATGAAAAATAGCCCCAAATATAGAATCGCAACAATTTATAATAAACTACCAAACTACATAAAAGAAGACGAGAATACAAATTCATTCTATAACAAACTAAAATTACTTTTAATAGGGAAATGTTATTACACAGTAGACGAATTCATGACAGATAAGACTTTATAGATATATAGGTACCTACGTAATTACTAACTCCTTTTGACACAAATATTGTTAAGATTGACATTATATCTATCTTCTTTTGTATTGTAGAATGACTTGCCATAACTCAATTTAATTATTAACTTGACATGATTGTATTTAATTTCCTTATTTTATCCTAACTTTACTTCACTTTATATTAATTTAAATAACTAGATTTTTTACATTTTATTTTTGTAGTTTTGTTGTGCCCTTACAGGGTCCATATTTTGTACTTAGCTTTAAGCCTTTTGTAACACCTTCTCACAATATGGAATGCAATAAATAAATAAATAAATAAATAAATAAATAAACCCTTAACTTATGTAACAATTGTATGTAAATACAAGCTACTGCCTGCGACTTCATCCGTGACAAATTTTGTGCTCCTCTGACCCACCCCGTCATTGTCACATCGAATCAACTACCCGTGCGAGTACGTTGTATTCGTCTTTTTTGTTTTTTCCCCAAAGCAAAGGGAAAATTTAGGAAACACGTGGCTTTTTTAAAGATTTTTTTAGAATCTTATTTTTGGTTACTTTTTTAAATCCTCTACTCTTATGCCTTGAATTCTCGAATCTACCCGATTTATATGGGAAGGGAGGAGACCAGTACACATAAAAGACGAGCCCAGGTTAAAGTGATAAATGAGTTTATTTCTGTAAGTAGGTTTGTACAAACAATTTAACACTGACTAAATCTGACTAGGAAAGCGACAGAACTTCAAAGTCAAAGCATTTCTACCTGACTACTTGCAGTCAACTTTGCTTAACAAAACAAATTCCTTTTGCATTTCAAATAAATAATACTACATTATTAACCATCCCAGGTCTATTGCAGTACAGCCACAGACTAAAAATAATTGCGGAGGTACGTAGCATCGTTGCAGCCATATTGCCTGTGGTTGTACGCTTCCAAAACTTCTGATTGGACGTAATATTAATTAAATCTACACTATCTACACTAATATTTACATCTACACTAATATTATAAATGCAAAAGTAACTCTGTCTGTCTTCTTTCTCGCTTTCCTGCTAAAACTACTGAACCGATTTAAATGAAATTTGGTACACAGATATTTTAGAGCCTGAGAAAGGGCATAGGCTACTTTTTATCCCGGTAGTATGTTCCCGCGGGATATTTTCCGACCTCCACGCGGGCGAAGCCGCTGGCAAAAGCTAGTATTAAGATATATCTCCCTGTAGTTAAGTAATCGTACTACATAGCAAGTTGATTAAATTAATTCGGAATTTGCTGCAAATTATTACATGGTAGCACCATGTGAGAACTTGTAGCAAATTACGACATACATAGTGATATACATACAATACATAAAGATGTAGGTACATGTCTACGTAACCTTACGCGGACTACAAATGTGATTTTGTTTAATCTACATTTACAATAATTATAAAGAAGTAAAGTTTCTAAGTTTGTTTGTAAAAAGTCATCATTGTCCTGCCCTTTTCTCAATTTATTTAGGACCGGCGGAACATGTTATTTTCTTCCACACTTCTCTATTAGTCGTCATCTCAGTAGTCACCCCCTTTCTATCCATGTCATAATTCACACAGTCCATCCATCGTTTCTTTGGTAAGATCATCGTTCATCGTTTCGTTGTTTGTAACCTCTGAAGTTAAAAGTCAGATTTTTTCTATAATTATTTATGAACTTTATAGGCCAATTCTTGAGAAGGGTATAAGCTTTTGAAGATATATTTTAATTTATTTTTGTCTTCACCTAATGCTCTCGCAACGAGCCATGTGACAAAAAAAAATATTGTAAAGTGTAAACGTGTGGACGGGCGATGTAATACGACGTGATGAGTCGCGAGCCAAAATTTCACGCGATCGAAGTCGCGGGTAGAAGCTAATGTGCAATTATGTCGGCCATTCGTACAGTGCCACATAGAGATCAACGACAGGTAATGTTTACGAGCTTGCTAATAGTAACAGACTACCATATTGAATAGTAGACGATTTTCGGATGACATTGAAAATTAAACCTAATTAGAAGTGTCATTAAGTGCAGAACTAGAAAACTCCAAAAAATGTGGTGAGCGTGGTAGATTACGGTCAACTCCACCTCACAGAGAAGAGGTCAGTATCCCAGCTCTGAAAACATTACAGGTTGATTACTTTGAACAGATGTATAAGAAGAAAAGAAAGAAAGAAAGATCCTCGACGTACGTATCGATAAGAGAAAGCATTGAACCCTTCTCATCATAATTATACGGATAAAAAGGCTTTTTAAAAATAAACGTTAAACGAAGAAGCCACAAAGCAGAACATTCCTTAACACGAACAACAAAAACATTAAGAAAAGTATTTTGACCCTTTTGCTTCGAATACCAGAAAAATCTTTTTGAATATTTCCTTTACAAGAAAGAAAAGTTGTAAAAAAAATACGGACAAAAGGTTTTTTGCGATAACAAAACAGTCAAAGGCTTTATCCTCACGAAGTCGCAATGTGAACGACAACGGACGGTGTTCACTGAAGAATGAATGAATGAAAAAGAATGGGACAGCGTGCAAATCTTGTAGAGTCAACGATATGGGTTCCGCAGGTTCACTGCGTGTTTTGTTTTTTATTTGCTAATGCTATGGTGGTTTATTTTCTGTAAATGTTATTATTGTACGTTTTCAATCATGCGTATTTAAACTATGAAATAATAAAAAATATGCCGTAATAACCGTATCGTATGAAACAATATCCGAATAAATAAAGTTAAATGAACAGAAAACCAATGAAAATACTTATTTATAATTTCTGATGGTAACAAGCGTCAGGATATCAGTATGCTTAACCTTTGTCAACTATGTTGGGGTCGGCTCTCAGTTAGCAAGACTGTTTATGAGACTTTCGGAATCCTCGTAATGAGCAAACGTCACGAAATAAATTACACTAATGTTGCATAGGTAGCTAATAGTACATTATGGTACAAGTGTGTAATGTTGGTGATTACCGCTGAGGCGCCATTGAGACCCGAGCCGTCAGGTGAGGGTCTTAAGAGAGCCGAGGACGGTAATCATCAATACACACGTGTATCATACGACGCTTTTCAACACACTTGCGAGGAAAAAACAAATATGTATTGCATAAATCGTTTAATTATTAAAACAATTGGTGAATGTACAATTTTCAAAACGATATTGGATTGTTTTTGATGGCAATTTCACAGTTTGTGTTACATTGGTACTTGCCACTTCTTTAGTACCTTCATTTACTTCTTGTGTAAATGTCGGCAACAAAGGTAAATCATACAAATTACTGGAAGGAGAGGGCACCAAATAACTCACGCTAGTAGATGTACATGGTTGTGGTTCGGGGCAAAACTTTTTTGCCTTTGGCTCCAAATTAATGGCTTGCGTTATTTTGTCATTGATTTTTGCTTTGTTATGAATTGAGTCTTCTATGTACGATTCAGCGATTGCGTCAGAACGCCATCCACCATGTCGCTTCAAAGTTAGTATATCAGCCCCCGAATCAGCCAACATTGTAGCCGACGTTCTTCTAAAACTGTGTCCAGTGTAAAAATCGGCCTCAGGCAAACCTAAATACTTCGCTATTTCTCTTGGCATATTACCAAATTTGTTAATACCGATTGTTTGTGCAGTACATTTTCCTTTCTGAAAGTTTTGGAAAAAGCGGTCATTCTTTGTTTTTGTTGAACGGAGATCTTGGTATTTTTTCACTATTTCACGAAACGTTCCTTGGATTGTAAAAGATCGTGGAATCTTGGTTTTAGTCTGGGTAATTTTGACAAGAAGCATATCTCCGTGGATTTCTACATCTTTTGTTGTAATATTGTACAGCTCTTGTCGTCTACAAGCACCAGTAACACCGAATATTAAGGCAACCTGCAAAGAAATCAATTAATTAGTTCTAAGAAATTATGCTAAAGTTACACACTTGTATATTGTAGATTCGTTTCGATTAAAAATATGAAACGTACCTTTGTTGCTAGATACTGACTATCCGGAGCCTCATTCAAAAACTTTTCAACGTCGGCTGGTGACAAAACTTTAGATTTCCGACCAATATATCCATCCGAGCGTCTCTTCAAAAATGCCATCAGGTTACAGTACGTTTTGATATCAACACCATGTTTGAGCTTAACCATGCTTCTTAACATGGAATAGATGCACCACAGGGAGCTAGGTTTGTATGTATTGGCGAGTTCAGAGAAATACGCCAAAAACACATTTTCAGAAAATGACTGGGTTTTTTTGTTGCTCTTCCATTGCAGGAAACTATCGTAAGCAGCTAAATACTTTTCTCTAGATTTTGCAGGTATTAGGCTTTCGTTTGCATTTTGTGCTGCATTTAGTATTTCTGGCGGAGTTAAATCAATCAATTGTTCATCTTCTGTACTAAAACCTGACATTTTTATAATTATTTACCACACAGCAACAAATGCGATACAAACAAAATATGAAAATTAGGGGAAAATTGGGAAATGGCGCGCAATTTTTTTTTTTTGCACGCCCCAAATGTAAGTTGATTGATTACAGCCATACAGCCTACTTCAAAATGATAATTTTTGTGATAAAATGCAAATATTTTATAAGAAATTATTGTGAATTATAAATAATTTGATAATAATAAATGTTTTTTCGTCTTAATTAGGGACACATTTATTTATTTCAAAAATTTAAATAGATTTTCGGTGGCATAAAACCTCTTTGTTGTTACAAAAAAAAGAAAAAAAAAACTGTATTACCCGGTTAAATTGAAAATGCTCTGATTACTCGCATATAATTTGCAGTTAGGTACTAACTTAACTTTGTAGGGATCATTCTATTATGCACTAGTGTGTAATATTATTATGCACGTGTATGTTATAGTTCGGTTTATGGCCCTAAGAACGATATAATAAGGCTCACTTTACGAGCAAGTGTGTTGAAAAATATACTATATAATACACCAAAAATTTAACACAGCCTTTGTACCAAAAATATTTATAAAACAAGAAATTTCCATATCAGTCCAGCCTTTCTGAAGTCCAGCGTTTCCCAACGAGCTACTAGCTAGACAATTGGCTACTGAACCCTAAAATCATATTTTCCTCGCGGGTCTAAGATTGCATGTCCACGAGCGCATTGCATGACATCGTCTTTTACATGCAAAACAGTGATTTGAAATTTCAGACCGCTTTATAAAGATATGAAAAATATTGTATCGTGCACAGACGCAAGCGCTAGTTCTGAACGTGGGGTCTGGGCTACGTGTTGTTGCACTATTCCACCAGGATTTATTAGTAGCCGCATCGAGTCAGGATTTGTGCCCAGTTAATGCCTAAAGGCTCGCAGCCGATGACATGGGACTTAAACATAGCTGGCGAAATGTGCGTTTATAGGTACACCTCTGCCTAAACCTCCAGGGAATACGGGCGCGATGATACTTTATGTTATTTACCGGATTCAGCCGAATATTAGTGTGAATGAAACGTTTGCCTATCTGACCTCCACAACCATACGATAACCCTTGGGAAGACTGGTATTTAGACTTTTTTATCTATGAGTCTGACAGCCAAGAGCAACGGCTTTGCATGCTTTCAGAAGCACAGAGGTATATACTATAGGTATACAAATAACATAATAAATGTATTATTGCAAGAAATCTATGAACAGTACAGTATTCAAGATACATTTTATGATAGAAGAGTACACTTTCACATAGCCAATTCAGAAGTAAAATCTTGTTTTAAAAATAAAAGATAATCCAATCAAAAAACTTTTTAACAAAAAATTAAACCGCCGAAAAACTGAAAAGCATAAAATAATACTTAAACCTTAAAATTATGAGTCGGCGCTTTGAGTGATCCTTGTTCATTGATTTTTCAGCGCCGACTCAAAATTTTAAGGTTTAAGTATTATTTTATGCTTTTCAGTTTTTCGGCGGTTTAATTTTTTGTTAAAAAGTTTTTATTTTATATTTTTTTGTGGCTTTAATGTACTTATAATACTTGGCAAGATATACCCTATCCAACACAAAAAGAATTATCAAAATCGGACTACTCTGTATAAAGTTATGCGTGTTTATACATTACAATCAGTGAGTGAACAATCAATCATCCCCTGTTTTCCGACCCTTAGGGTTCGATTTTGTTTTCCAAATTGATATGGGACCACCTTGGGAGTATACCCTTTCCAATAGAAGAAGAATTGTCACAATCGGACCACTATGTAAAAAGTTATGCGTGGTCATACATAAAAAAAAAAAAAAAATATATATGCGTCGAATTGATAACCTCCTCCGTTTTTTTTCGTCGGTTGAAAAATAATTAAATCGGCATTTACTTTGTCTAACCCGACCTCGATTAACTTAAATTCTCGTAGCGCGTCTACGAACGGCTACGAGCGTTACGTAGCGTAGCATGGCGTAGCCGCACATTTTAATAGATAAGGCTTTACCTAGATTGGAACTCTATAATCTACTTAATTGGGCTTAGGGCGGTCACTAACGGCATTGACAGGAAACTAATGTTTATAAAATCGATGGTGTGTATGTGTACAGCATTGGTCATAATTAAGGGTGTGGTACAGACTATTAAACTGAACAATTGCCGCGAAAATAAAAATTAGTAGTAATAATAAAATATATACATAGTAGTATATAAATAGTATCGTGTGGAGCCGAACGTAAAGAATAACAGCACCCCATTTCTTCCCGTGGGTGTCGTAAAAGGCGACTAAGGGACTTACTAGAGAATGGGCAGCAGCGTTCTCTATGCATTTTACCACCATACTGCGATCGCCAACCCGCCTGCCAAGCGTGGCGATTATGGAAATGCCCCCCAAATTGGGGGAGGCCTAAGTCCAGCAGTGGACGTCTTAGGGCCGTAATGATGATGAAAATAAAATAGACTTCGAAACTGTTTATTGAATCAATTAACTCAGGCTGACGCAGTGCACTGCTGGACATAGATCTCTCTGCCTTCCGCATCCAGTCCACGCCAGCCGCATTCTTTAGGCCGTCAGTCCATCTATCTAGACCGTTGGAAATGTTTGAAAATATGTTATTGCTATGAAGTGTGGGAACGAGTCGCCGAAAAAAATAGTTTTTTTTTTAAATATTATATGTCGGTTTTTCTAAATGTGTTCTAGATTGAGGTAAACACCGCTTAACGCATTTGGATGAAATTTGGCACACAGATAGTTTATAACCTGTATTAATACGTAGGGTTCGTATGTATGAATGAATCCGCAGCCGTTTTTGCATGATTGAGTCACAAACACCCGAAGATGTATGCATCCAAACTTTCACATTTACAATATTTGTAGGTTAAGATGAAATACCTCAAACCTACGTTTTCAAGTCTCTGTGTAGTCTTTGCAGAAGACTACACAGAGACTTGAAAACTTCACTGTAATTTTGCTTACTTGCTTTGCTTTTTTATGGTGTCATACGCATATCTCTTATACCTTTAAACGAGCAATTCTTGTATATGTTACCGGCCAAACCCGATTTCAGGACAAACTAGTTTTGCCTAGGCTAAACTAGTTCTTCCTATACGCGATAGGATTAACTAGTATAGCCTAGTCCAAACTAATTTGTCCTAAGCACGATAGGATAAACTAGTTTAGGCTAGTCCAAACTAATTTTTCCTAAGCTCGATAGGATAGATCAGTTTAGGCTAGGCCAAACTAGTTGATCCTGATATAAATACGCACAGTCTAGGATAAACTGGTATGGCCCAGTCTAAACATTATAGTAAATCTAGAAAGTGAAAATAAATCGATAAAGTGAATAAAATCCTCCGTAATTGGAAAAATATTCATTTTTATTAAAATCATAATGATTCGTCGTTAAAAGTTATGGACAATTGGTAATATAAATAATCATACTATAACAAATAATAAGTGTTTTTTTAATAGAAGCAATAATCATATCTCAATTATTATATTATAATTATATATGATGAATTCTTAAAAGTCATAGAACAAAAATTGTTTATTATGACGTTAGTAACATAGTCCTAATAGGTTGCCGGTGTCTTACAAATAACCCTGTACATAGTACACCCACATATGGCCAGTAATGTTTAATACCCATGTAATAGAAGGCGAGCATTCTTCATTCCAATCCCTTGTTTCCTCGAAGGGTTGGGCAAAGGTGTATAGTACACCCACATTTTGCCGGTTATATTTAATACCCATGTATTTGATGGAATCTTTGACCATGAATCGGGCACAAAACCAGACTACGAGCTGCACTGAGAAAAATGTCATTTTGGCATAATCTTAAAATATCGTGACGTTGGTTTAAAATAGATGCGTTGTCTTATAATATGTTGATAATAAGTAAATATTACGCTAGAACTGAAATGTGTTAAGATGGAATCGAATTTTTTGGGTAAATAATGCAATATTATGATACTTGTCATCGTAAAAATTTGTAATTATGAAATAACATTGTCTTCTTCAAATAATAACACAATGTAATAGAAAATGGTCCACTGTCCCATAAATTAGTATGATAATTATAAATAAGATTCTAATTAAAAAACACAATGACAGTCACCGTAATATAAATAGATTTCATAGTTTAATATGAAGAAGTATCTCTAAAAATACGATGACCTCCCCCTAATGTACTATATTAAATTATAATGCTTTAAACTTATATTTTTAAAGTAAGCATCATTTTTTAATATTACAGTCATATTATTTTATGTGAATCCTATGATAATACGATTAAATAATCTCATATTTTTAGAGTAAGCATCAAAGTTCAATAATATAGTCATATTATTTTATGTGTATCCTACTAAATTATTATTACAGAGACCCATTTATGAGTAGCATTTGAATGATGTCCTACAAATTTAAGGTGACGGCATTATATAATGAGGTCTCCCTCTCTCACTTCATTCCGCCGCCGCGCCATTTCGGTCGGCCATTTGTATTTCACCGCTACAGCCGGCAAGTCACGACTCACGACTCGTTTAATTAATAGCAATAACAATTCCATTAGTGCCAGTGAACGTGTTTGATCAGTGCAAAAATGGATATGGCTACGCGTGATCTTTTGAAGAAGTGGAATTTGGAACGCTACATCGATCGTTTTGAAAGTAAGTTGACAAACCTACCTAGTAAGTTGCTAGCATGAGCTCACACATTACATTCACACATTCTAATTTCTAGCAAGAATAGGGTCAGAGTGTCGTCTTAGAGGCACTATGAAAATATACTTAAAAAAATTTCGCGACCAATTTCAAGGTCACAGTTCTAACATAACCTTACCTATGGATCCCTTCGACATCGTTTTTACGACAAACGGTTGGTCGGAGACAAAAAACACCCAGACACTTTTAGCCTTTCTAGGTGTTACATACTATAGAATCGAGAAAATAAACGATTTGCGAAAATAACACTTTTTTGGCCGCTGTACACTCCAACCAAGAATAGTCTTGTCGTATGGTACCTACCCACCTACCTAGATATACGTTCATATTTATATTATACACTAGATTCGATGTGCAACTGCAACCCAAAAAAAAACAAATAGGTAGAGTGCGTCTAAACTAAAATGACGCGCCCCACTACCGCATTTACCGTAGTGTACGTATACAAATTTAAGTAGTGGGGCGCGTCATTTCAGCTTAGACGAGCTCTACCAACCTACATTTTATAAAGTCGATGCGACGTAGTGCATTTCACAGCTGCAATCAGGGCGCTGTTAAATTTACCTTTTTTTTTCAGCTGAAAGAATTGATATCGCAACAATGCAGATGCTTAGTAAACAAGACATACATAGTATGTTCCCTCAAATAGGGGACAGACTCCGGTTTGAAGCAGCTCTGGCCATGTTAAAAAGCGACCAACCAAAAGATATGGTTTGTTTTCATGTTAAATTGTATTTCAAAAAAGTAAATTTTGTTTTAAACTTTTTGCTTACACATGCCCTGCGTCGCTTAAATGCACATTCTCCTACTTGCATGTAGGTAGGTAGGTACCTACTTATTAACTTTTATTATTTTAAAGTCTTCTTAAGATACCTAACAATTTAACCGGTGCAGTATTTATTTAAAAAGTGGAATAAAATCATAACTTTTCATCAGTCTTGTTAGTTTACCAACTAAGTACATTATTATTACCTTTTTAAATTTCTTGTTAAATTTCAGGATAACTCCTACAATTCATCACTCTTTGAAGAGGTCCTGAGGAATGACTTGTTAACTAGTCTACCTTGTAACTTAGAGCCTCTGCCACCGTGTGAAGGACTGCAAAGCTCAATCCTCAACCAAGACTGCGAAGCAGGACTTAACCAGGAAAATTTGGTAAGTTCTGCAAAATTGTAGAAAAGTACTCGTACTTACTGTTTTTTGGTTCAAGAGCAATATGTATTAATTTGTAATTACATCCATACTAATATTATAAATGCGAAAGTAAGTTTGTCTGTCTATCTGTCGGCTGGGGCAGGACCTTTTCATATTTTCATACCTAAGACACTGAACCGATGCAAAATTTGGTATAGACATTCTTTGAGACCAGGATCAGTCCTGATCTTGATCGATTAGTTTTTATCAGGGCCGGATCAAGGGACGAGGGCAGGACCGTTCACACCTGCAATGCTGAACCGATTACTAGTAAAAAAATATAACACTTCCCTTGAGTTATCTCCGGCTAGGGCTAGCTATAGCCTGTTAGTTAACGGTCGCACTCGGACACATTTAGTGATTATTTCAACGATTATTGAGGTTAATTGACCGTACATACTCATATTATCACACCTTTTTGTTACATGTACTATTATAACATTGTCTCAAAGTAAATATTATTTTAGGATGGTGACATACTGGTGATACCACTGGACTCGTCGTCGTCAGTGGGTGAAGCAGTTAGACAAGAGTCCACCGGGAGCAATTTAGTAAGTTATTGCCTATTATCCTGTACTTTTGATAAGGAATTTAAATTGACATTCAATATTGTTAACCCCCGGCGTAAACAGATAAGTTTAACGTCTGTACCTGTCCTGTCCTGTATGTGTGTACGGACGGCCGTTTAGGAGCTATACTATATGTCACAAAGATCAGTAATATATTTGGAGTTGGTGACAGCTATAACTAACAACTAAATGCATGATGCCTAGACTGGCACCGACTCCAACTGATCATTATACTGAATGGAAGGTAGGTATTGAACCTGTATTTTCAACATTTTAGTGACATTTTTTTTTAACTTTTACCTTGCATATTTAGTTTGTAATGCCATACTTATACTATTTGTGTTTCAGGTGAATACCATACTGAATTCATCAGTCGAGGGAAAACAAATAATAGCAATTGGGCAGAAAACGGGCACCTTACCCTCAAACGTGCGTGGGCGTTTATGCAAGCTGCTTATGGAGAAGCTCATTACGGCCGAAAACCCGGTACTTCTGACAGATTCGCAGCTGCTTGCTCTATCCTACGACATTGGCAGATTATTTAAAGAGGAGTCACCACCCCTATACTACGCGCCGTACCTGCCGGCTGATGCTTACCAGGCTAAGCGCAATATCTCTGGCTGGTTAGTCACCGCCAGAAGGGCTCGACGGCAGCATTTAGTTTCGTTGGGCCTTATTGAAAAGCCCAAGTCACGTTCTCGCTCCAAGTCCAGTCCTAGGCTAGACACCCCTCCACTCGCTGGAATCGACCTGACCGGACTTAAAGAAGGTAACTCCTTTTCAAGAAATTTTATGTTTTCAGATTGAATTAAATTATCAAGAACAAAATTATTGAGAAAAATATCTGAATTAGTATAAATTTTCGTTACAAATTACAAAATATCTGAATCTAAGAACCGTTATTGTCATTGTACTAATTATTAATCGTTTTAATTTTTGTGTGCAGGTGAAGTGGAGGACGTAGCGTCAGCATTAGAGCAGCTGTCAAGTCCTTCAGCTGGTCCGTGGCAGGAGGTCAGTGCCCTGTGGCGGGAGACGGTGCGAGCTCGCCTCCGGTACTTGTACTACGAGGAAGGGACATTACAGGAGTACTTCAATAAGTATCCTATCCTGAAGTCAAGTGATGGATGGCGACTCCTGACTCATGACTACGAAGCACTGTTCCCTGATAAATCCGGGGGCCTCGACGCCTTGGATGCTTCATCGGAAAACATACTAAAAGCTGCTCAGCAGAAGCTTAACACCACAAAGGACTCGTTTCTTCGTCGAAAAATAGCTGATACATTGGCAATTTGTGACGGTAAGGAAATGATTCTGTTATATAGTTCTAGGTGCTCGACCTCCCTGGGTCGGTGAACCCGTTATAAAATATATAGACAAAAAAGAATTTAAAAATTATCTAACATGGTGCAGTCGTTCAGAAGTAACGGGCGGGCGGACACACATTTCGGCAATTCATTTTTACTTATATAGATAGATTTTATTTTGTTCTGATACTTTTCCCTATTTGCTCAGTTAATGATGATGTGTTGTGTCAAATATACTATTATTATTCTCTTTCCAGATGAACAACCGGAGACAAAATTAATAGCAGCGATATTGCTACTCGGCTGTCTCTTTAATATTCCTCCTGCCCGTCGATCTAGAAAAGACTGGCAAGCTTCACGAGCGGAGATATTGGATGGATTTGTGACCATCGTGGATGATGACGCAGACGTGCAAGTGGTAATTGAGGAGCGTCGCCAAAAGCTTCAAAACCTAGGTATTAGCCTCCAACCATTTATAATTTGGTGCCGCCAGTCAGGTGTCTCCTTCACAGTATGTGACAATACGTTTTACAAGTTCACAACACTAACTGAGGCTGTTGATGTGACTTTTAAAATATTTCATGCTACTGCGGCTAAATATCCTACTGAAAGCTATAACATTTGGCTTATTATCCAAATTGGTTTTTACAAAGTCAAAACATCGTACGATCGTATGTCACAATCTGTGAAGGAGATATTAGTTACTCTCGGAGTCACAATTTAAATTAAGATGAAGTGTCACAGTTGTAAAAGGACTTTTCCCACGTTTTCTTCACTTATTACCCACATAAGGAAAGAATGTGAAAAAATTGATATTACTGGAGTTTATAAATGTGGTGAAGACGCATGCTACCGGTATTTCACGGACGTTAGACAATTTAGAAAACATGTTAACTTAAAACATTTGAATAAAGTAAACACTCGTTATTTGCCATCCACCTCAAACGAGGCTTGCGTAGTTCCTATGTGTGAAACAGAGACTACCAAAGTAGCAACTGAGCACATATACATTGAAGCTGATAGTGAACCGGAAGTCCTTGATAATGCTGATAGTATTATTCATAAAGAAGTTTTGAAATTTATTTCAACGCTCTATGTAAATCCCTCTGTATCTCGATCGTCTGTACAAGCTATGGTTAGTCATTTGCAAACCCTTCTTGACAATATCGCACCGTCTTTAATGTCCGTATTCGGCCCTGTGCTAGCTGATGAGGAAAGCATGTCTGGAAGCGAAATCAATAAACGACTTCATAAGTTCAACACAGCTTTGAAGGGCATCTTTTTTCCGTTTCGTTCAGAATATTTGAGATTCCGAGAATTGAATTTATTAGGTTCTTTTATACCACCACATGAAGTAATCGTTGGTTATTGTCCTGACATTTCACAAAGGAGTAACACTTTAACATTACACACCAAGCCACGTACAATGCAAGTAATTCAACTTCGCCAGGTTTTGAAGAATTTTTTTTTCCATTGACACTATTTGGAAAGATGTAACGGATTATTTGAACCACCTAAGGGGTAATTTAATAATCCGTGAAGAAAATCCGATGAGGCCAATGTGTCTAGAAAATGTAATGCAGGGATCTGTATGGCTGGCAATGTGTACACCGCAGGCGTCGGACATTATTCTTCCTTTAGTAGTATACTATGATGATTTTGAAATTGGAAATCCTTTGGGGAGCCACGCTGGGGTGCATAAGCTTGGTGGTGTATACGTTTCCTTGCCAGCACTCCCACCACATTTATTTTCATTGTTGAATAACATTTTGCTGTTAGCTATTTGCCATTCTGCTGACAAAACTAAATATGGAAACAAAGCTATTTTTGACCCTGTTATTGAGGAATTGAATTACTTGCAAAACAAAGGAATTTTTATAGAAAATAAGTTTTTTAAAGGAACCGTAAAATTGAAGGTTGTTGCTATAACTGGCGATAATTTAGGCCTGAATTCAATTCTCGGGTTTACTGAAAGTTTTTCAGCTAACAAGTGTTGCAGAATCTGTAACATTGACAAGAAAGGTTTGCAAACTGCTCTATATGAAAACAGTAACTTGCTTAGAAATATGACTTCATACCACGCTCAATTGCAAGAAAACGATACACCTAACACGGGCATTAAAGAATCATGCTGTTTGCTTAAGGTGACAGGATTTGATTTATTTCAAAATGTAGCAGTAGACCCAATGCATGATATATTAGAAGGTGTAGCTCGTTATGTAATGACCTTTGTCATAAACCACTTCCTTGCCGAAGGTCTTTTAAAGATCTCAGTATTGCAACAAAGAATAATTTCATTTGATTATGGACCAGATAGGAATTCAAAACCAAGTAATTGTTTAGTTGTCCAAGGTTCGAAAGTAAAATTGAAAACTTCAGCATCAGAAATGCTTACCCTTATTAGATACTTCAGCCTAATAGCCGGGTTTTACATTCCTTTAGAAAATAAAGTATGGAAATTATACATTATGTTGCGGCAAATCACCGACAGGTTATTAAGTCATAGGGTCTTCAGTGACACCAATATTCAACTCCGGGTTATAATAGCAGAATTTAATCAATTGTACACGGAGCTAACAAAATCACCCCTGCAGCCAAAGTTTCATTTTCTGACTCATTATCCTACCATGCTAATGAAGTTCGGCCCCGTACGTAACATGTGGGCTATGCGTTTTGAAGCCAAGCACAGGGTATCTAAGTTAGTGGCTAGATCATCTTTTAATCGAGTCAATGTTTGCAAGACTCTAGCAATAAAATGTCAACTTATGCTCAATGACTTGTTTGTGAAAAATACAATACCTACAACAAAAATACTAGGAAAAAAATCTGCATTAAATTCAGGAGACACTGTCAAGTTTTCTCTCGGCACTGGCGTTGTCCTCAAATATTCGGTTACTTCCGCTACAATAGCTGGTGTTATATGGCAGCGGAACTCTATTGTTACTGTAGATATAGATGATGAACAATTCTTACCCACTTTTGGCCAAATTGATGCAATTTTGGTGACAGATACTGAAGAGGTTTTTTTCCGTTGCTGTATGTTTGAAACTATTGAATTTAATTCTCATTACAATTCTTATGAAGTTAAACGTGGTAATGATTATCTGTGCTTTCCTTGCCAAAATGCCGTTTCTCCGTGTCCTAACACGCTCACTCTAATGCGAGGTAACACGTCATATATTACAAGTAGATGGTACCTAGAGTAAAAATTTCAAAATTCTGTAGGTATTCTAACGGCTTACGGTCGCTGCTATAATACCTTGAAAATGCGCAAACGAGTTAACTCGTTTGCTCATTTTTAAGGTGTTTTTATTTTGAATCCAGTAATATCAATTTTTTTTGGAAACGTTTACATAATTATTAATTATGTACTTATACCGTACGCGGCGTTGCTAGTTTAAGGCACTGCAGAGTCCAAGGGCAGTTATTTTTTTATAGCAGAGTGCGCTCAACTAGTAATCTACCCTTAGTTACGGTATTTATCGGATATCCCTTTAGGATATCCTATAAAGACGGCCCGATAACGGTGTCCGCATAAAGTAATGGTATGAGCCAGCACCAATAGCTGGTTTAAGGTGAACGCACACTTATCAGAGCCGAAGGAGGCGAAGGAATCAAATTTTAGAATTACTTAAATGAAGTCCAATGTAACTTCGCACACTTATCCGCACCGAATCGTACGACCTTATTCGTCCGATTCGGTAAGTGTGCGAGGTTCCATAGGATTTCATACAAGTAATTCTAAAATTCGATTCTTTCGCCTCCTTCGGCTCTGAAAAGTGTGCGTTCACCTTTAGTAATAGATTTTAAAGTAAAGTATTTGTATGAGGGATAGATTAGTCTCATCGGAGTGTTTATAGTAGCACTTTACTTGAAAATAGATATTTACTATAATAATATAACCAATTTATTGTATGCAGCTTTAAGGTGAAAGCGTCAGGGTAGCCCGCGAAATTCAAATTTTCTTACGTTTTTTGCAATTTGCAGGCCAGTGCTAGGTTTTGATTGAAATGTTAGACGCGGGTGTAAGACGTATGTAGTACAACTTATGTACTTACACCCGCGTGCAACATTTAATTAACATACAACCTAGCACTGGCCTGCAAATTGCAAAAAACGGCTACCCTGAAGCAATCACCTTAAGGGCAAAAATGTTTTAGTTATAGGTACATTAATGTAAAGTTTGTTATTTTTTGTAAATTAAATTTCTACTCGTCTCAACCTTTATTTTAATTTGTAAAAACTAGAATTATTGAACATAATGTATATAATGATTCTTTATAATGACCGACAAATAGATACTGTAATCATTAAGGCGAGGATGTTTCTAAACAAAACAGTCTTCTTTTATACTGAATATAAATGTTTAGAGTATATAATAATTATTCATTCATACTATGGAAATAAAAATACCATTCAATTTTCTGTTTAATTTATACATACATCCCTTTTCACCTTCTTACCATTCTTGCCAAGGTACTTTTTTCTATTTTTTTTACTTACTCTCCATTTTTTTAAGGTTCAAGTTTAGGGTTCTTCAGTTTTTTTTAATGTTGAGCTCACACCTAATAATATTTAAAAGGAAAGAACCAATATTGGATACTTAAAAATAAGGGGATCATGTAAGTCCAGTGGCGCCCTCAATTATAGGAGGATTGTGATTTCTAATAATCCAAACAATTTCTGTGTAATCCACAAGTATTTAGTTGTAGTCCTACTGATGGAGAATGAGTAGAACTACAACTAATCACTGGTGTATTATAGAGATATTAATTGGTTTATAAAAAAAACACAATCCTCCTATTGAGGGCGACCTCCGTAAGATAATAGGCTATAACCAGAGATATGAGGAAATAGTAGGAAAAGTAAGAGGACCTAACCTAAAATACGAGGAGGTTACCGAAAAATAGTAGGAAAAATAATAGGATATAACTGGATATATGAGGAAGGCACCGAAAAATAGTAGGAAAAATTGTATGACATAACTGAATATGTGAGGAAGTCACCGAAAAATAGTAGGAAAAATAATAGGATATAACTGGATATATGAGGAAGGCACCGAAAAATAGTAGGAAAAATTGTATGATATAACTGAATATGTGAGGAAGTCACCGAAAAATAGTAGGAAAAATAATAGGATATAACTGGATATATAAGGAAGGCACCGAAAAATAGTTGGAAAAATTGTATGACATAACTGAATATGTGAGGAAGTCACCGAAAAATTGTAGGAAAACTAATAGGATATAACTGGATATATGAGGAAGGCATCGAAAAATAGTAGGTAACTAAAACTAAATCCATGGTGACACATCATCTTAAATACTGTTATCATCAACATCAGTATTATCATCGTTCTTTTTGGTGAATCACTATGCTCCGTCCTTTGAGTGAATTCATCATACTTTAAGCTGAATTCACCTCTTTTATGATTGTCAGTTTTCTCAGTGTGCTTCTGAAAAATTATAGATAGATAAACTCAAAAACGCTTTGCCCAACCTGGGAATCAAACCCAGGACCTTATGCTCAGTAGTACCGCTTGCGACCACTAGACCAATGAGGCCACAAAGTCTGTTAGTCAGTCAGTCAGTTGATGTTTTTTCCTAGCCTTTTTTGAGGAAGGGGCAACCAGAATCTTTACTTATCTTTTCATACAATAAAAGTAAAAAAAAAAAAGTAAAAAGTTTATTTCGCAAAAAGCATTCACAAGGTTTTGGTACTCATTTATAATGTTCATTAATGTTTACAATTTGGTACGGAAACTGATACCCAAACTAAGCCAGGGCTTGTATTTTGGGAGTCAGTCCTCAAACGCGGAGCATCTTATAGAGATCGTGTCAACATGAATGGCGTGACGTAATTTATTATTTTAGCATAATAGGCACTTGAAAGTGTGTGTGTGGGTATGTAGGTGTGTGTGAGGGTATGTGTGTGTGTGCGTGAATGTGTGTGCGTGTGTCTGGGGGGATGTGCGTGTGTGAGTGTGCGTGGTGTGGTGTGCTGTCAGTATAAATATATAAGTGTAGATTATATAATATTACGAAATGTGTGCAAGTAAGTTTTCTGTCTTTTGATAATCTAATTGCTGAAGCCAGCCAGCAACAACGTTTTTAACCTTGTATCTGGAAAGTCCTACGATGTTAAGCTTCTTATTGATGGTGTCGTACAGTCTAGTACTCAGGCTGCTAAACTGTCTACTGGCGAAAACTGTTTTGCAGCCGCATGAGGACCAACAGGCATTTTGCTGCGTCTGTTTGGGTCGGGTAGGGGCACAGAAGGGTGTTTCCTCAATATGGATTTAAGTACAAAGAGCTGACGAACTGTTAGTACTTTACAGTCCGAGTACAGTTGTACTGTAGAATACCTGTATGGTTTTTTTGACATCACTTTCAGGACCGCTCTCTGTGCTCTCTCTAGACCAAGAAAATGCGTTTTGGCAGCACCTCCCCACACGGTAGCGCAATATTGGATAATCGATTGATATAGTGCTAAGTATACCAGTTTAAGCTTGTCGGGGGGTGCTGAGTCCCTCAGGGATTTAAATATGTGGATCAACCGCCTCGTTCTGGAGGTTACAACGTCTATCTGCTTTTCCCACCTCAATCCACTATCAATATGCACACCTAGATATTTAACAAATTCCGCACGATTGAGTTGTTGGCATGTGCATTTACCGTGGGAATTGCAGAGATGAGCTCGAATCGAGAAATCATTAGATGGTTTTTTACTTTTGGTGATGGAAAAAGGCACATAGTTCGTCTTCAATAAATTTAGCGTTAAAAGATTATGCGTGAGCCAGTTCATGACCTGAGATAAGGAATATTTTGCTCTTACCGCATACCGCATAAAACAATGCTGCTTACCGCATCTATATGTTTAGATCTTTTAAACTACGCAACGGATATGAATGTGGTTTTTATCATTACACAGACTGAGAGGCAGCAGCTTCGCCCGCGTTTTATACATATAACAATGTGTATAAAACGCGGGCGAAGCCGCTGGTTAAAGCTAGCAAATTATATTTTTCTTTTTAATTTCAAAAGCACTTTCTACCTGCCTATTTGAAATAAATGATTTGGTTTTGACTTACAGAGCTGTTAAGACACCCTAAAGTCACACCCAAAATTTTCATGACAGCTGTCTCTGTAGCTGGTTGTGACTTCCACTGCTCATCTAGAAAACCACAGCCTAAACGAATGTAGCCGAATAACGGCATTGTCCCTTCAGTAGAACAGTTTAATTAAATCGATATATGAAATGACAAGCACCACTGAACAACCATTACAGTAATTGTGTGAAATGACGGCCGTCAATCTAATTTTGTAATTAGGAATGTTACCAATAATTACGCGTAATTATTGTAATTTGTGATACTATCACAATTATCTAATGTAGCATGAATTAATTAATATAATGATTGTAACATGTATTAAGAGACTCGTGACAAAAATTGCTGCGCGGTTTCATCAATCAGGCTACCTAGATGTCTCCCTGGATAGGTGACCATTTTTTACATGCCAAGACCCGTCCGTGCCTCGGAAAACAGTTTAAGCCATTTACTCTACGGGTAGTCAGGCCAAAAATATAGCCCTCCCCCAAGGGTGAGTTTGCCATAATCACCACGCCTGGCAGGTGGGTTGGCGATCGCAGTATGGTGATAAAAGGCAGAGAAAACGCTGCTGCCCAGTCTCTAGTAAGTCCCTTAGTAGCCTTTTGCGACACCCACGGGAAGAGATACGATGGTGGTATTCTTTGCGTCCGGTAACGCATGGAACTGTTTCGGATTTTTATACTTCTTATTTATTAATAAGGGATGTAGTGTTCAGCTTTCATCTTAGTTTGCCCGTAAATTAATAGGCAACCCACACTGATAACAACCATTAAACATATTAAATAGAGTGTTACCTAACCCCTTAACAGCATCTACCTACTTCAGTCACAGGTATTAAATCATTTAAACGCAGAACGTCAGGTGACGTGGCATCCCGCTTACATTAAGCCCGGGATTCGATTTCCCGCACAACGGGATCAATGTTATCCTCTCACGCAAACACCGGGATGTTTGCCTTCCATTTATTTTTTGTACTTTCCGAATGAAGCCGAGTGCGATCGATGATATACGATCATCAAATACAAATAATACGTTTTGGATCGGATTAGAGGTATCAATTGGTTTTTGTGTTGTTTATCAATTCTGTATTGTTTTACGGTTCGACAAATAAATATACATGTTATCAGTATTGTTTCCATTTTATCATTTTCCCTGAAGGTAGAACAGCGTTTGAAAAAAACTGAGCGCCTAAAATTCCCAACTACTCAGTGTTGTTTAAAGAAACGCATTTCTATTATTTTATTAAATAAAAAGAATGTACTGTGCCTCGCACAGAAACCGAACTAAACACAAGATATGTAATTAATAAAATAAAAAACAAAATTGAAATTAGTGTGTAGAGATCGTAGCAGGTGGCGTTCCGTGGTTTCTGCCTACCTGCCTGCCATGGGAAAAAGGCGTGGTTGTATGTATGTATGTAAAATTGAAATTATTTTTATAATCGACGACATATTACCACGCTGGAGTAACAGTCCAGATACATGTACCGAATCTATGTTAACAAGTTGTGCGACGATATCCGATACCAGCCTGTTTAAATTTTTAATCCCTACAAAAACTTTCATCTATTACTGCTACACAAATTCTTATCAGAAATCGATCGATGCCCATCAAGGCATCATTAACTGTCCAGCCACCATCAACCCTCTACTGACAACAACCGACCCAAAATTATAAAACAAAGCCTCAACTCCATTAACCTCTTTGAATGGCTGGACAACGGGCTTACTAAAACACATACATCAATAGGTAGCTAATAAAACAAAAAACAACACGAACAGTAGAACATTATGGGCTTAATTGGGTTCATTAAAGCTGTGGGTAGGCAGGGCTCTAAGTCGCAAGATGCGAGCTTACAGCGGATCAGAAAACTTGGAACTCTAGATGTTAATACTGGTGACATCTGGGTGTAGTATGGGTACACAAGGGCAAAAGCCCATCCTTATACAGGGGTGATGTTATGTTTAGGTACTACAGTTGCCAATTGTGACCTAAACACTAAATACATAAGCTAGGGAGGCTACCTGGACGAATGTAAAGTTGTTGTATTTAACATAACATAACATCACAACTTGTCGAAGGTTTCGAAAGATATGTGCTTATAGTAGTACATTCACAATGCACCAGTTATGTTTTTTGAGTATTTCATTGCCTTATTCTTGAGGTTATAGGCTATTGAATATTACGCTGCAACCCCAAGGAGCCAAGCAAAAAGAAACAATAAAAAAAACGGTATACAAGAATGAAGTAATAGCATGGGCAAGAAATGGGTTTGTTGAAATAAGTCGCGGGCAGAAGCTACTCAGAAAATAAACGTGTAAAAGTGTTATATTAATAGTAAACTTTACCTACATCTTACACCATATTCTGAACACAATGATTGCCCTCAATACTACACGAACAGAATTCTAAAGAGGTCTAATGAAGGACGCGGCTCCGAGAGTATCCAAGTGCGCTGGTTCGACAGAAAAGCAATTATATAACTAATTATAAAAGAAAATAGAATTGAAATCGTTTTGTTACGAGAATTTGAAGATATTGAAGATTTCAATTATATCTTAAATAGATTAATTTGAACAAATAATTATAATGTATAAGTAAGACAAAAAGGGGTTCGCAACGAGGGGCTTGTGGTTAAGCAATTACAGTCACACGGGTCGATGCTGTGAGTTTTCATTCAATATATAATACATATTGAGATTTGAGACCCCTGCGTGCCTCGGAAAGCAAGTTGCGCACTTGATCTCAGCAGTTATTGAATACTAGATCTATCTTTCACAGCAGTCCAATAGTTTGACAACTAGTCTTACCTAGGGGCATCGTGTTACTCAAAGGATGTGGGGTCAGCTAGGCAGATGCACGATGTAAAATACAGGTACTCAAATGCATATAACTAGAAGCCGATCCCAACATACTCGGGAAAAGAGTAGGCATATTTATAGGTAAAGGCAAAAAGATAGAAAGAAGAAAGACTTTGTATATGAGCTGTGTTACAATTTTCGTGCATATTATTTTCTATTTGAAGTTTCTTATTTATCTTAAAAAATCTGCTACATATTTGAGGGGTTCCCTATCCATTTAAATACAATTTTAAAACCTAATATAACTTGGCATACTTTTTTTCTCCTAATTATATTTTCGCATAACATTAGATATTTACGCATAACAGCTTACGCATAATATTTTAAAGCACAATTTCTTTAATCATAATAATGATTAAGCATAACATTCTAAAATATAAAATATTCACGCATAATGATATTAAAACATATTTTTTAAAGGCATAATAAAGAAGTATAATAATTAACTCAAAATGTTACACACTAATAAACATGTAAACATTCATACACCATGCATACAGCAAACTTGCAGCATGCAAACATGCATCACGCAGGCATGCAGCATACAAACAAGCATGCAGCATGCAAGCAAGCATGCAACATGCAGCAGGCATGGTTTCTGTCACGGCTCCGGCGCTGCGAGGCTCCGGCGGTTCCACGCGAGCTTATCGTCGCAGATATGTTTTACGCTCACCACCACAGCTTCGGCTCGCTGGCGGGCTTTGCCGCCCAGCCTCAGCCGCGGTGGCGAGTGTCAAAACCACCAGCTCCTCCGCTCTCGAGCCGCCTCGCCCCTCCGCGCCTACGCGGTTTTAAATTACACTCTAGGGGTAGGGCAGACAAGACTACGTGCAGTCGGTTTTGTAGCGATTCATTTCTGTCACTAAATTTTGTAGCACAACATATTTTGAATTTATAAGACAATGCTTTAACTTTAATTTAGGGTTAAAATTGAATTATAAAAGTATGCGTAAATACTATTATGCTAATAGTCATTATACCTAGTAACAATATGCGAATTAAAATTATGCCAAAACAAATTAGCCTTCAAGATCATTATGCCAACATAAACTGTATGCTAAAAAAATATATGGCAATTTATTATTATGGTAATACAAATTATGCCAAAATAAGTATGCCAAAGTACATTAGGAAAAAGAACATTATGCGAAAAGAAGGGATCCCTATTTGAGGCGCAGACTCTAATATTATTGTTGGACTCATGAGAAGAGAATTAATCTTTACAGAAACCACCTAACCAAACTATTACTAGGGGCATTGGTCTAGCTAGTGTATGCAAACGCTTCTGCTGATCATTAGATCCTGCGTTCGATTCCCAGGTCGGACAAAGTGTTATTTGATTTATCATCAGGAATTTCACAATATCAATCAGGACTATCAATTTATGCCCAGTTGATGGCAAAACCCTCGCCCCCCCAATTAGATAACCCTTGAAGATAATTTGCCAAATATGGGTGCCTACTATGGGCACACCTCTGCCTAACCATTCGGGGTAAAAAGGGGTGATGTTACGTTACGAGCGTCTAAGACTTCTGGGAGCAGTAAAGGCGACGATCCACGAACGATACTGCGATACATATGCTTATAGAACTGTATTTCCCTTGAGATCAATATGGTGTGGTGCAAATACAAGACTTACCCGTTTATCTACAGTTCTAGAAGCGTATAGGTGAGACAACGACCCATTTGTGTCCGATTTTTATTTCGTTTTTGTTTTTGCTTGCTTTGGACGTCTGTTGATACTGGTGCAACTTGGCGTAAGCTGTATTGGTTCATATTATTCTTTTATGAACAAGGCATTAATTAAATAAAATTAAATGATTTTTCATCTTTGACATACAGTTAAAATCCACTAAAAATGATTACTTCCACGAAGATAGCATGCATTCCTTAGAGTATGACGTGGTACTCTTAGAAAAAATGGTCAAAAACCAACACTTAACAGGACCAAGGTAAACTGTTTATAGACAAAATCAGGGGCAGCTGGTAATTTCTTTTAAATACAGTTATGTTTAAAATACTTATTCCGTTCCTATCCATCTGCAACAATATCCTGGTTGCGGACCAAGAGCTCAGCTAAGTCAGTATAGTTGAGGTAATATTTCAAATGAGTTCATAGTCTGTACACACAAATATGAGAAACTAGCTTTTGCTAGCGGCTTCGCCCTCATAGAGGTCGGTAATAAATGCGCGGTAACGAACTACCGAGATAAAGAGCCTATGTGTAAACCCAAGCTATCAACTATCTGTGTGCCAAATTTGTTCCAATTTCATTCAGTGGGTATTGTGTGAATTAGTAACAAACATCCATACATCCGCACAAACTTTTTATATATAATATTAGTAGGAAGTAGGATTACCACGCGAGCTAAACTAAACTAACTTAGCTTGGCTCTTGGTCTGCAACCAGGTTTAAAAAACACACTGACCCATCATAAACCTGCCCACCGACCAACTACAATGTCACTTCATCACAGCCGAGCACATGAAGCGATTGAAATGCATTAAAAACGAATCATTTATAATTGCAATGAAAGCCGTTTAGGCCCCTATACATGGGCATGAGCGATGCGATTTGCGACACGAGTAGCGTCAGCGACAAACGCGCGCGTCACCTATTTTCGTCCGTCGCTCCACAAGTTGCGGTAACTTTTAAGTCGTATGACATACTCTAAATAACTTTTTAAAAAGGAATTCGCTAAATTACCCAATCAAATGACTACTTTATGAAATTATGATATTTGAGGTAAATTCTGACTTATGATGTTTCTAATAGCATAAGCATGATCAATCATGATGAATGATCCCACTGCTGTTAGGACACTTGCCTCCTCTCTGTGACAAGGAATAGGCCATAATCCACCACTCGGCCCCAGTGCGGGTTGGTATAAATCACATGTCTTCGAATTTATTGGTTCTTGGACATTTTTTTTCGTCATTATGTTTTCCTTCACCTTTTTGAGAGCAGTGGTGATGAAATAATTTACACAAAGTAAAGCGTTTATCTGGGTTCGGACCTATGAACTACAACTCTTAACCTAACTATAATTTTTTGATGAAACTAGATCTCTGTACAATAAACTAATTTGTAAATTTTAAATTAAATTAAATATCTATCTCTTATAAAATAAGTTGTTTGTAATGATTACTTAAATATAATCTAAACTATCTAAATCTAAACTAATATTATAAATGCAAAAGTAACTCTGTCTGTCTGTCTGTCTGTCTCGCTTTCCTGCTAAAACTACTGAACCGATTTAAATGAAATTTGGCACACAGATAGTTTAGAGCCTGAGAAAGGACATAGGCTACTTTTTATCCCGGTAGTATGTTCCCGCGGGATAATTTCCGACCTCCACGCGGGCGAAGCCGCTGGCAAAAACTTATTTTTTCTAAATGTAAAAATAGTACCTAGGTAGTTGTATGGAAATATTCTGACCGAATACTCGTACGTTATTATTTATGTTATTGCAATTCATTTTTTATTCGAATCTAATTACTCAGTGTTGTATAATTTAATTTTTTAGTTACTAAGATTTTTATATATTTTAATTTCAATTTTATTAGAATCCAATTACTCAGTTTTGTATAATTTTAATTTTTATTTACTAAGATTTTGTTTATTTTATTTAATTGTTAGAAATAATAATGTACCTAACAATACCTTTTGTTGTGCACTAACAGGGTCTACAACGGCTCTTAGCTTTAAGCTTTTTGTTAACACCTGTTATACCTTGTGGAACGCAAATATATGAATATGAAATATGATCGACATATAACCGGACTTGCAAATTGCAAAAAAAGCAAGACAAAATGAATATCGCGGGCTACCCGGGCTCTTTCGCCTTCATTTGTTTTCTCTGCGGTCGCCGTCCCAAGACGCGTGTCGCTTGAGCGTGTATCTTGTAACCACGGGGTTACCTGTAACGGGGCCGGGACGGGCGCGTCACGACACGTATCCGGCACGATAACAAAACGGACCGGACCGGAGTGCCACTCCACTGTTACCGCTTAATGGATTTCCGTTACTGTCTTTCCATTCCGTGCTTCTTGTGCAAGATGTTGTTGACCTGGATGTGGCGGTAGCTTCTTTTAATTGTTTGTCTGTTTTACTGTTGTTACGGTTTAGGATACAGTAGAATTGCAAAATACAAGTAATAAATGGTCGTTGGCGTACTGGTGATGTTTGTCTTACTAAAATGATCATTTAGATCATTTGACGTTCGAAAAGTGCTGATCCTCAGCCTTATTTGAATAAATGACTTTTGATTTGATTTGATTGGACATATACGTACCTCGTGGCATATTCTAAACAATTTTTTTAAATGGAATGCGTTAAATTACCCAATTATGTGAATATTTCACGAATTTCAAGAAAATTTTAACTTATTGCTGCTTCTATTTATTCTCCGACAAATTCGACATTCTTCTATTTATTATATTAAATTATTTACGATTGGTTTACCTCCTCCTCCTACTAACCTGTTTATTTAAATGTTAATCTTGCTAGATTATCTTATTATCTCGTTATCTGCTGATAGTAAAAAAAAACATTCAATCGGGTAGATAACACCTATCTAGACATTTCAGCCTCACCTTTTCCTGACTGTGTTGGAGTTGGTTTCCAAACTTACCAGATGCAACAAAACACCAGTAGTTTACATAGAGCAACAGCCTATCGAGTTTCAATCGTGCTTATAACTTCTACCTAAGCACATGACGCTTCTATTTCTCTTATATCAAGGCTGATCCTAAACGCATGGAGCATTTTTCTCACGTAACAGTCAATTTGACCCGCTACCCTTTTGTAACGAGACTTCTCTCCCTGTTAAATATGTTAAAAGGTACTTTAGGGAGCGCCAACGTTTCGAGACCTGTATGTTCCCTTATTTGTTTGCTGTTTCTGGGAATGTTTTGGGATAGTCAGGCCCTTTGAAGTAATTTGAATGTGTTGAAAATCTGCTAGTTTTACGAGTGTCAATAATTAGAATTAAAAGGTAAAGGTAGGGGGCTCACTATACCTCGTAGAAAAGGGAGATTTCGCCTAACATACAGCATGGTGTCGTATCTGATTTAGACCTACCTTCCACACGTTTTTAGGAATGGAGCCCCCTTTAATTTTTATTATTTGTTGTTATAGCGGTAACAGAAATACATATACTGTGAAAATGTCAACTATCCTACCCAAATCATGAGATACAGCCCGCTAACAGACAAACGGACGGACGAACGGACAGACGAACAGTGGAGGCTTAGTAATAGGGTCCCGTTGGTTACCCTTGAGCTACGTAAACCTAATAAAAGAACACTTAGAACTTACAAAACTACATTACTTGTTTTAAAAAAGTATTTTTTAAATCTTTATTTGTTTTGAGGCTTTTATTTAAACAGATATCCCAACCCCATCGTGCCTTTGAGTTAAAAAAAAAATTAAATTAAAAATACCAGTGCGAGGCCACAAATGCTCTCCCACGCTACATTTCTGTCCACCCCATTATATTTATGCAAGTTTTGTGTATGTGTGTAAATAAGGCATTTTGCCAGTTCAGTATTTAGTAAGATTTTAATGTGGCCACGTGCCGTACTAAGCGGTATCCATACTTATTTAACACTAAAACTTTAAGTATGCCACAAGGGTTAAGTGCTAGTATTTTCTGTCCTTTACATACTAATGTAAACCTTATTTTATACCTTGTGCCCGCGACTTTACTCGTGTGGAGGTTGGAAATTATACCACGGGAATAATACACGGGACTTATTCTACTAACTAGAGTCCAACCGAATTTCATTTTCGGTTTTGGCAACTTTCGGCCTAAATATTAATTTTGGGCAATTTTAGATTTCGGCCTACAAATGAATATTTTTGGCCACGAAAAATAATTAATTACCGACAAATTAATACTTTCAATTCATTCATTCAGAGAAAATCGATTTGTTTCCGATAGATGGCAACTGGCTCGCCCCCTATTACCTGGACCTAAACATAACGAGCAAAATATAGGTTTACTATAGATAGGTACATCTCTATCTGACCCTTCAAAGATTACAGGCGGAATGTTATGTTAATTAAAAACACAAACCACTTTATGAATGTCAACAAAATTTTCGTTTAATTTCCAAATAAATACAGGTCCTATCGAAACCGATATTCAGAAACATTCATCACATAAAACTTGTCGGTTGGAACCAACGTTGGCCCACACATACATCAGAATAATTACCCAACTTGTCAGTTTGGTAGATGTTGGCCCATTGACTGTTAATTACCAGTAATATTTAACGGCTTAGGCAGAATGCACATGTTGCTTTATCGAATAATTTGACTACAATTTTAGGGTCATACAGTATGTATCAGGAAGGTGTGGACATTTTAAGAGTGTGGATTAACAGGGTTATACCGAAAAAATGGCAAACGGCTCACTGGCTATTACTCCCCCATTGCTGGGAAACTGGCTTCCTCAGTGAGAGGATGTGGACCATAATCCACCACACGGGCCTAGTCCGAATTGTTGGATGTCGCATGTATTCTAATTTTTAGTTCAAGAACATGCCGTTTTCTAAACGATGTTTACCCCAACCGTTTTTTGTTAGTGGTGATGAAATAAGTTACTCAAAGTAAACCGCTTGTCTAAAATCGAACCCGCGACTTAGGTACAATTCGTGAGTCGCGGGCGTTACCCTTGGGCCACCACTGCGATCTATGTTTATTCTACAGTTTTATTTGGATACATAGAACTACATATTCATTTATTATAGACCATATAATTATTGATTCGTACAGGGTTCGAAGCTCTGACTCCTGACAGAAAAATCTAACACTTACCTACGGTGTCAACCGGCTAAATCATAGGTTTTTTTGATGTTTTTTGCTAATATAGAAACCGACTTGACGAACCATCTATACTTATAATAAAACTGTAGAGAGGTAAACTCTGTACATTGAATATACATTCAAAATTAATATTGGAGGATGAATGGTGCTCGATACTGATGCTAAAAATGCAATCAGTAAATTTTTTGTCTGTCTGTCTATCTGTATGTGCACGCATGGGTCAAAAACTACTGAAGGGATTTTAACCAAACTTGGTACGATTGTAGTCCATACTCCTGGGCAGGTTATAGGCTATATAACATAACGTTAAAATACATAGAAACTGAGCAGTGACGATAAATTTGAAGGAAGTCGGATGAAAATGCGCTTTCGAGCTCTTATCCTCGCAAACGTTGATCATACACCAAAAGTAAGTTCCCGCAGGATATTTTCCGACCTTCACGCGGGCGAAGCCCCTGGCAAAAGCTAGTCAATAATAAATTGATTACCGACACTACCTACAGGGACTGTCGTTGCATCGCGGACTATATTAAATATTCATGATTCATAGATAAAGTTGAGTATTCCACTGTGAATGTTTATCAACGGAACCTTATTAACCATCACTCAACTATTCGTTTTGTTTTATGTTTTCCTTTAACATTTAGATATGCATCCTAATCCTACCTAATAATGCGATATTAAATTAGTTTGTTTGTAAGTAATGCGTTCACGATAAAACAGTTGAACACGTTTGAATGAACCACCTTTTCATTCTGAATCACAGACGAAGTCGTAGGCAAATATCGCATAGTGTTAACTGAGTCATGACTGCCACTTTAGTTTAGTGGTCGCAGGCTACTAATCCCGACATCCTGAGATCTATTCCCGGGTCGGGCAAGGTGTTATTGTATCTTCCATCTAAAATTTATCAGTTGCGTCCGGAGTCTGGATTTGTGTCCGTTTGATGGCAATAGGCCCCATATTACATGGGATCTTAATATAACTGGCGAAATGTAGAGATACTATAGGTATGCCTTTGCCCTTTAGGAAAAACACGCGTCATGTTATGTTATGTAAAAAGTCGCTTCCCTACGTCCTCTGGTCAAAAAAATAGTGACTCATATTAATTCCCCTCAAAGATCACAAATGTTTTATAATCAACGTTAAAAAAAACTTTATTACATAGACAATATTTTAATAAATCGCTTGTACAACTAACGGCCCCGCCATTTTGTTTGGGTTTCAAACAAATTGGACGTTTCTACCGAACAAATGATGAGCGATTTATCATTTTTCTACGTTTATTGTTTAGACTAGACGGTTGCTATAAATTATATTTTAATATTTTTTGGGAGCAGCCTGTGTAATCCCACAAAATAATCATGATAAATATTTTCTTAAACAAATGCTAGTGACAAATGAGTTCATAACACTCGGCGATCAATTCTGAGAAAACTCGAAATGAGTTTAAAGTGAGTTGTCAATCCCTGGAGTACTTCCGTGATTACTGAAACGATTTCGTTTAGAAATTATAATCTACTGAGTGGTACGGAATAAAGTTTTATGGCCAAGAATAGCCCTTAACCGGGTGCCCGGGTTGACCGCAGAGTACACAGCTTGGAGGCATGGATGAAAAATCAGAAATTATATTCCAAAAAAGGCTAAAACTATACTTAATTCAAAAATGCTTCTACTCAGTAAAAGAATATTTAGAGTCTAGCTTAAAATAATGATTATCTGTTATGTACAAAATTGGCGATCTGTCCTATACATTCAATTAGAATAATAATAATTATTATAATTTGTACTACCTACCTGGAAAGAATGACATAAAGATCTTACTTTGACATTGCTGAATAATTGTATTATATTCATAATTATTGACATTTAATTTTACCACAACTATATTTTTTTAATTTAATTTTTTATTATTTAATGCAAAAAAAAATAATCAAGTAATAATAATGTTTAATGCATGCTAATTTATGATGATAAGGGCAGGCGAAATATATTGTAATTGCAATGCTTGTAAAAGGCTGCTAAGTCATAAGTACTAACATAGTATAATACCAACACCATGTATACACTTAGTTCGCAATAAACGTTTTTGACTTTGACTTTGACTTTGGCTCTGTGAACTGACAGAGGTCCTAAAATGACAGCTCACGTCAAGCTCACTAATTCATCTAAGTTTTTACGATGATTATATTTTTAATAGTTCTGTTGTTCTGCTGGAAAAATATTGCTACCTTTTTTACTTACAAATTAAAAAGACAATAAACATAAAAAGGAACGTAGAAAATATACAAAAACTTGCCTACTGCTCAAATGTCTTAAAACAATAAGTAATTTAGATAATATTTCGGTTGTACCTAAAGAATCAACAACTGGGGTTTTTTACATAAGATTAAAACACAACAGACTCGTTGTATCTTTAGTTTTGCATTTCCCTTTATTTTTCACCTACTTAAATTACAATAAACCTTTAATTTTTCACTTCTTAGCTGTAGTACCTACCCCACACAAACCGAATTGAGAATCTCCTTTTTTGGTGTCGCCTGAAAAGGCACAAAGAAACATGAAGCTGACAAAAAATGTTCTATTAAAAAAAATTAAAAAACCCCCGACACAAAAACCTAGTTTCCCTTTAAGCCTCCTACAAACCGGCGCGACGCGGCAACGCGACGCGACACTCGTAGAACAATTTTTATGTGAACTTCATGGAAATTGTTCTACAAGAATCGCGTCGCGCTGTCGCGTCGCGCCGGTCTGAATAAGTCTTTAAAAAGTAAAAAATAATAACTCAATCTTAAAATACCTAAGAATGTATTAATAATTCAAAAAAAATACGCCGCGTTGGGGGACCGCTTCAAACCTAACAATTTAATTACCAATATTCTTACTACCTAACTAAGCAGTCAACGACGTCTGCACTCGCGGAGCGGTCCCCCAACGCGGCGTATTTTCTTTTTTTAACCCCCGACGCAAAAAGAGGGGTGTTATAAGTTTGACGTGTCTGTCTGTCTGTCTGTCTGTCTGTGGCATCATAGCTCCCGAACGGATGATGCGATTTCAATAAAAAAAAATATGTATTAAAGGTGACTTATCTGCGAGTGTTCTTAGACATGTTTGATGAAAATCGGTTGAGCCTTTTAAAAGTTGTGGGGGGGAAAGTGGGGAAGAGTAACCGAATGTCAGCAAATATACTCGAGTGGGGTATCAAATGAAAGCGCTCTGAAAGAGAATATTGATGAATTGATCGAAAGTGTTCTTAGCTTCGTTTGATTCTACATTATATTAAGTATATACCTATAAAAAGTACAAAATAAAAAATTAAATTAAAAATTTAAAAAACCCCCGACACAAAAACCTAATTTCCCTTTAAAAAGTAAAAAATAATAAGAAATAACTCAATCTTAAAGTACCTAAGAATGTATTAATAGTTCAAAAAAAAAGTCGCGTTGGGGGACCGCTTCGCGAGTGTAGACGTCGTTGACTGCTTAGTTAGGTAATAAGACTATTGGTAATTAAATTGTTAGGTTTGAAGCGGTCCCCCAACGCGGCGTATTTTTTTTTGAACTATTAATACATTCTTAGGTACTTTAAGATTGAGTTATTTCTTATTATTGAATTATTAATACATTCTTAGGTACTTTAAGATTGAGTTATTATTTTTTACTTTTTAAAGGGAAATTAGGTTTTTGTGTCGAGGGTTTTTTAAATTTTAAATTTAATTTTTTATTTTGTACTTTTTATAGGTATATACTTAATATAATGTAGAATCAAACGAAGCTAAGAACACTCTCGATTAATTCATCAATATTCTCTTTCCGTGCGCTTTCATTTGAGACCCCACTCGAGTATATTTGCTGACATTCGGTTACTCTTCCCCACTTTCCCCCCCACAACTTTTAAACGGCTCAACCGATTTTCATCAAACATGTCTAAGAACACTCGCAGATAAGTCACCTTTAAAACATATTTTTTTTTATTGTAATCGCATCATCCGTTCAGGAGCTATGATGCCACAGACAGACAGACAGACAGACAGACAGACAGACAGACAGACAGACACGTCAAACTTATAACACCCCTCTTTTTGCGTCGGGGGTTAATGAAAGTTCCCCAAATTACTCGACTGACAAGCAACGGACACTTCCTTTGCAGCATTATTCACCAGGCTCACCCGTACGAAAACAAAAAGAAAAACAACAAAAGAAAGTCCCTTTTAGTGAACCCAAAACAAACATATTTTTGAACCAAAAAATACTTGGCCATGGTGCCCCGGCTCTTAAAAATAAGTATTCAAAAAAGATTACCCATTATACGGGGTGGTGTTAACATTAATACTTATACAGCGGCCGGAAAACATTCGCCGACATAATGGTGGCCGCAAAAAGTTAATGGTCGCTTTCACCACCCTGTATCTGAGTTCGGAGCAATTCGGCATGAATCGGCATATTTCGGCTAATACGCTTGCGCATTTTCTTTTTTAAGGTTCCGTAATAATATCAAGAATTCTTTTAGATTAAAGTAGAAGCAAAAGGAGACTTAAAGCGAGGAATGCGTGGATTTATAGAAATATATCAATACGTTAATATTTGTAATTTTCTAGTGTACATCTATACAAATAAATAAAATTGTAGTGTCTGTTTGTAATTTCAGATTGACAGCTTTTCAATAAATGCATATGAAAGTATATACAGTACTTACATCAAAAAAAAAACTGATTTATTTTTGTCTGTCTGTCTGTTTGTTCCCGCTAATCTTCGAAACGGCTGGACCGATTTCGACGGGAAATGCACTGGCAGAGAGCTGATATTATAAGGAGTAACGACCATTAACTTTAAACACACACGCCGGTTGCGAGTACTACGCACTTGACCTTTCTGAAGAACATCACCAACTAGGGATGGGATATTGAGTATTGTATTACCCAGGAACTGGTTTGTGTCTGTCACATTGTTAGTCTCTCCTTGTAAAATACTATTATTCAGCTGCGTCTAATTAAACAGGAAACTGACCCCACCACAGTTGAGAAAAGGTTAGGTAGGTAGATGATGAATCGGGTAACACAATGGCTTTGATTTTAACAGACCAACAACATACATTGCGTTATTTACGTTATAGAGCAGATACATTTTTGAATAGAAGAAGCAATGGATTAGGAACATCCCTCAAAATTGTTATTGAAAATGTGTTACGCAATGATGGTGCGGGGAACCTTACGGAACCATGACCATGCACAATGTTAATATCAAACTAGGGTACGGTATTAGTATTCGTTCAACAGCTGCATAATATTCAGGCCTTCGTTGTACTGATAAAACAATTTGTTCGTATGTGCATGCAAATAGCTTATTTTCTGAACTGACGAAGAAATTCGATGTAAATGGGTTGTGTTTGAATAATTTTTACTTGTTTGGATTAGATAATTTATTGAGATGAAGTGGTGTTATCCATATATGTGTTTTTTTTTTTGTGCTTTTTTTGTGGGTGGTCATCAAATGACGTCTTCCGCTTTGGGTGGAGCGGAATGGCATGTCAGATTTTTACTGACTAAAACCCACCCGTGTTCCTTCAGTTGCCTGTGCCAGGGTCACGGTATCTCTTTCCTACTCTTTCTTTTTGCTCCTGGACCTGCTATGCGTAGTAGACTAGCAGAGGGCCTTGTTGCTTAATAATAACAGCCGCACGGGTGAATCTTAAAGGTTAAGCAATGCTAGCCGAGGTCGGTCCATGGTAAGTGACCTTCGATTACCGACCCCTCCTTGCTTCGGAAAGCATGTTTAGCCGTTGATTCCGACCAATTGTAGATCTTTGACACTCGTTTCGGGAAGTCAGAAGCCTGGAAGTCTGAGAACGAATCTTAGCGTATCGACTTGATAGCCACATTTTCCGCAATTTTCCGGCCGACCGCAAATATTATTCGATCACATCCGAATCCGATCACATACACATCCGTAGTTCGTAAATTAAAACCACAATTGTATACCAAAATAAAATAAGCTGAAATAAATGTTTTTTTTTTTTTTTATTAATTTTGAGGGTAGATGTTAGTTATATTCGTTCTGGGTACTACAGTACCCCTTGGCGCTCTACAGGGTATAGGATATCGTATTACTCAGTTACGGTTGTGGGGCTCAGATAAGCAGTCGTTCTTTTTACATACATACAAACAGTAGAGCGTCGATTATCCGAACGTCGATCAACCGAACGACCGCTTATCCGAACTACTACGCCCGCCCCACTCGCGCTTACCATCCTTCTCCCGCGCTACAATACACGCGAAATTGTCTCGAACTACTAGTTATATGTACTCGTATGTCACTCTGAAGTAGCCGTTAGTTGATAAACTAAATTTTACCGTGTGAAAGAAACTATTTGTCATTAATGATATGTCTAAACATAAGGTTTTCAATCACCTGTATATAAATATGTATGGCTGAATTAATACAGTTCGATTATCCGAAAAAACCGATTTTCCTAACAATCCTATCCCCAAATTAGTTCGGATAATCGACGCTCTATTGTAATCTGCCTATGTATACTGTTCCCACTTCTGGGGCACAAGCCTCCACTCGGTGAGAGGGAGTGGGCCGTAATCTACCACGCGGGCCCAGTATGGGTCGTTCTTTGTAAACTACTGATATTCAGCTGCCCCTGGCTATGATTAGATGGTATACAGAAAATCTTAAAAAAAAAAAAATTCTCGAATTAAGATCAAGAGAACCATATATTTGAGAAGTGAATATATGAATATGACTGCCTCGTTGGTCTAGTGGTACCAAGCGCTACTGCTGAGCTTGAGGTCCTGGGTTCGATTCCCAGGTCGGGCAGTGTTATTGGGTTTTTCCATCTGGAATTTCTCAGTAGCAGCCCGTATTCTGGATTTGTGCCCGGTTGATGGCAATAGACTCGCCCCCTATTACATGGGACTTAAAAACATTACAGGCGAAATGTGGGTGTACTATACGTACACCTCTGCCCAACTCTTCGGGGAAACAAGGCGTGATGTTATGTATGTTATGAAAATATCAACTTATTTTGTTTTCTTTTGTAAAAGTTGAAACTATCACAAACGTAGTCATGCACATGAACATAGGCGATCACTCACCTGATCACATTCTTAACTATTGACTGTGTCTGCCTTGTGGTAAGTTACACTTGAATTCAGTAAATCTTAGATAATTATAGGTTAGATTGGAAGCCGTCCTCACATAGTTGGGTACAAGCCTGGCTTATGATGAAATGATGATTATATTTTAATAAACTATGGGTAAATATTTAAAATAATCCTCAGCATATTTGACATTCTTATCTCCACGGAAAATATAATTAAGCTGTTTTCTATCAGTATAGAATAGCGAAGTGTAAAGGAATGGCAGTGGCACGCGTCCGGAGGAATGTGCTATCGGTTTATTGAGCTGTCTGCTCCCGAGATCTCATCTCCATATCACTCTCGAGTCGAATTACATGCCGAGAGACTATAGATCTTGTATAAAAAGTGGATGTGTAATAAAATATTATCAGAGTAGCCATCTGCCTTGGTATTTTTATTTATAATAAATTTTAAAAAAATGCTAAGGCAGGAGGGTCAACAGATTTAAAATGTAGCATAACAAACAGTCAACTCAAACTCAACGCATTTATGTATACTAATATTATAAAGCTGAAGAGTTTGTTTGTTTGTTTGGTTGAACGCGCTAATCTCAAAAACTAATGGTCCGAATTGAAAAAAATATTTTTGTGTTGGGTAGCCTATTTATTGAGGAAGGCTAAAAGCTATATAACATTACGCTACAATCAAAAGGAGCGGAGCAGCAATGAAAAATAAACGAAAACTGGCAGGCAATTCGATGCGACGGGAAGGGTCAGGGGAGCAAAAATTTGACGCGGATGAAGTCGCGGGCAGAAGCCTAGTTTCAAATAAACCAATTACAGGTACTTTTGTATTTTTCAAAAAAATGTTGAAGCTAGTGGCCCCCTCCAAAGCGTAGTAGGTACCTATGGAGTAGAACGGTGAAGAAACTCCATAGACACTCTTTGCAATCAAAATGTTGTTACAAAATATTGGTTACATCATTTCTATTGAAATGATCAATGTAATAAATATGTAAAAAGGCGTGCATTAAAACAAAAATAAATAACAATTCAGAAATTAAAATAAGCTGGGCAGCTAAAAGATGATCAGTCCCTACTGACGGCGCCCGTTCACGAACATGACGTATGGCTCAACACCATCATCTCATACATTTTGAAGGGAACTTAATGATCCAATACACACGCCACCACCAGCGAGACATTTGAGTGTTTATGACATATTCTCAACTGTCAATGCCACCAACTGTCAAGCTACCATAGTCGTCTACAATCAATCCTACTAATATTATCTACACATCTACACAAATAAATTAAATTGGAGTGTCTGTTTTTAATATTAAAATAACCGCTTTTTACTAAGTGTATATGGATGTATACACGGTACATATACCAAAACAACATTTTTTACAATTGTTGTCTGTCTGTCTGTTTGTTCCGGCTAATCTCTGAAATGGCTGGACCGATTTTGACGGGACTTTTATTGGCAGGTAGCTGATGATCTCTGCAATGCCGACGCCTATTTTCTTCCACAAATCAGCAGGATAAGGAAGTAGGATCGTCTTCCCAAGGAATCCCGAACCTACTTCATTGAATTGTCCATGAGATGGCCGGCTGAGATATTGCCTACACCGCCCGCCTTCCCCGAAGCACTCGAAACTTAATCAACAGTTAGTAACTCGTGTAAATAAGTTATCGCAAGATAGATGGCGCTGGAAATGTGCACGAAATGTGTTGTTGTTTCCCCGACGAGTTGGGCAGGGGTGTGCCCACATTTCACCAGTTGTGTTTAAGTCTCATGTAATAGGAGGCGAGCCATCAACCGGGCATAAATCTAGACACAAAAATAATATAGCACCGAGAGATATATATGCCCGGTAAAGTACAAGTGAACGCGACGGTATACGGCAGTCTGCAGTGGCTTTGCGGTTAGCAGTAAACGCAGGTGATAATGTGGCTGCAGTTATGCATTCTGAATGTGACGTCACATTTACGACTTTACTGTTATTTTAATGAGATGTAATTTCATTTTTTTGCATTTAATGTTACTATAAACGGTTATGGATAAAGTTATCTTAAATTTCACTTCTTCTAAGTTTAATGATTGTAGTTAAGATACACTCAATGACATATAGTCTTTTTTTTTATTATTGGGACATTTATTTGTTCATGTTTGTACGCTTGGCAAAACACAGAGAATATAACTAAACATATTGTAACATCTTACACACCGTGTAACTACCCGTGTTTACAAATAAAAGTTTTCTTATTCTTACACTCCCCCAAAACGCCCGCCCTTCACCACTTCCTAGTGCTTTAGCTGGGAAGAAGAAGTGGCGCAACAAACTCCCCAGCAGAAAATGGTGAAAACCGCAAGAAAATCTATTTTATAGATTAGAAGAAGCAAGCGGTCGCACAGATACAGTTACACGAAAAGGGAATGTGTATTATATTATCAATCCGCTTAGCCCTTTCCAACTGTGTTCTGGTTGGCTTGCAGTCAAACCGCAGCTAAATACTAGTGTTTTATACGGAGATTTTAAGACTTTCGGGCTTCTGACAACCTGTAACGACTGTCAAAGATCCATAAATGACAGGCGGGACTAAATGGCGTAACGTGCTTTCCGAGGCACGGAGGAGATCTTGGTATATCTCCCTTTTTTGTAGGTAGGACATCATCAAATGATGTCTCCCGCTCTTGGGTGGAGCGGAAGGGCGTGTCAGACTTTTACTGACTAAAATCCACCCGTGTTCCTTCAGTTACCACCCATGTGCCAGGGTCACGGTATCTCTTTCAAACGGTTCTCTATTGTGTGACATAACTTTTTTATCCATAATCTAAAGTGACATACACACATCAAAAGTGTCTAGGGATCAAGCATTTTATGCGGATTTCTTGAGATTGAGATGTGGCTTTGTAATAAATTTATGATTTTATAAATTTATATGGATCCTTTTTGGTGCATTTCATAATTTGAATCAGGAACTGTGAATCAAATTCGAGTAAAAGATGAAAATCAGCTGTCAATATTTTCCCTATAAAAACATACAACGCATTGAAGACATTATTAGTGCTACTGTTTCCCTACTACTGATTAAAACCAACGTTATTATGGAGCGGCGACGTCATTTAAGCAGGGAAGAAATGCTCAGAGCCGTGGGAATGATAGAAGCTGGTTCCCGGCAACGTACTGTGGCTTTAGCTCTGAATACAAGTCAGAGTGTTATCAGTCAACTTTGGACACGTTACCGAAGCACTGGTACCGTGGCTGAGCGCCATGGAGGACGGTATCGCTGCACCACACGGAGACAAGACCGATACATTCAAATCTTAACTCGAAGAGCTCCAACAATAACCGCCATGATGTTAGCCGTGAGGCTTCATCACTCTTCAGGGAACTTAATTAGCGACCAAACAGTCAGAAACCGCTTGCATGAAGTGAACCTTCATTCCCGAAGACCGCTACGGGTACCACCTATAGCAATGCACAATCATAGGATTCGATATCAATGGGCTCTTGAACACAGAAATTGGGCAGAAGAACAATGGCGTTTCGTGTGCTTTTCTGATGAGTCTCGTTTTGGTATGAGACCGGATACAAGACGTATACGACACTGGAGAACCCCTGGACGCCAACAGCGATTAAAATCCTGCCAGGAAGTCCATCCTTATAGTGGTGGAACCATCATGGTATGGGCGGGTATTTGGATCGGCGGAAGAACTGAGTTGATTTGGATCAGAGGCAACCTCAACGCTCAAATTTATGCTGAGACGATTGTATCAGACGTCATCGTTCCTCTACAAGTGCAAATCGGTCCCTTATTTCAGTTAATGCATGATAATGCACGACCGCACACCGCAAGAGTTGTAAGACAGACTCTCGCCGCAGCTAACATCAATGTCCTGCCCTGGCCTGCTCAGTCGCCAGACTTGAATCCGATTGAGCATGCATGGGATATGCTACAGAGAAGAGTTCTGCCGAATGTGGAGGGTATCCAGTCGCAAGAAGACCTTTTTTTGTTGTTGCAACGAACATGGGCGGCCATTCCACAGCGTGATTTGGATGAACTCATTTTGAGTATGCCAAACCGATGTTCTTGTGTTGTTAGTGTTCGCGGTAGAAACACGATTATTAATTGTTTAAGTTACCCAATAAAATTTTAAAGAAAACTGTTATTTCAGTCTTTTTTTCGAACTTTTGTGTTAGTGGTTCAAATGTCAAAAATCCCTTTATTAGGAAAATGGCAAATTTCTTTATTAATGCAAAGGTGACTTGGTTTATCGTTACTGTGACAAACGAAAACACTTTATTTGATGAATCCTTAAAGAAAATTTTAATTAATATCAATCAGGAGAAAAGTTATTGCAAAAATATATGTTGATCCCTAGACACTTTTGATGTGTGTATTTTTTTTTTCTCATAATCATCATTTGTCCGAATCATAACTTGCCCGAACTAAATGTCACATAATATCACATATCATAAAATTGAAATCACTGAATACAAAATACCCTAAATCTGTTTGTCATAAATATTACAATCAATACTATACAAAACACATAATATTGTTTTCAATAAAATTTATAAGACCTAAATTCAAATTATTTTATCTTTATTTATCCTAATTATATTTTCTTTTAACTTCATTATTTTACCAAATCCAACTGATACATTACATAAAATATAGTAAAGATTCAGAAGCGAAAAGAGTAACCGTGGAGTTTCTTGCCGGCTCTTCTCCATAGGAATCTACAATTTGGAACCGTGCACCTAGCTTCTGACGTTTCATAAGTGCCCTTGCAGGCTTATGTGAAATAAAAACATTTTGATTTGATTTGATTTGAAGCAATATAGCATTTGTCAAGGCCTGGCATGGCGCTACATGTATTATCATATCACTTAGTAAAATGCCAGTTGATTGTAAACATGTGGTTTTATTTCCCTCTAAGAAGCATGCAAACTAGTATACAACATGTATGCAAACAGGCATGCAGCATGCATGCAAGCAAGCAGCATGCAATCGAGCATGCAAGCAAGCGTGTAGCATTGAAGCAAGCATGCATGCAAGCAGGCAAGTGGCATGCAAGCAAACATGCAAGCAAGCATGCATCATGCAGCAGGCATGGTTTCTGTCACGGCTCCAGCGCTGCGGGGCTCCGGCAGACCCACGCGAGCTTATCGTCGCAGACGGTCTAACGATCACCACCGCAGCTTCGTCCCTCCGCGCTTACGCGATTCTAAATTACACTCTAGGGGTAGGGCAGACAAGACTACGTGGAGTCGGATTTACAGCGATTCGTTTCTGTCACTAAAACCTAACTTGTAGCAATTTTTTTACTTCTAACAATTTTACTATAAATGAATATTCGCAATTATACACTTCATATAATACAATACTTAGGACATATGACTTTATAACATCCAAAATTAGGAGATTTAAGGATTATAGTATTTGATATTATGACTGATATTATGTTAGAAGTAAAGATAATTATGTAAAACAAAATTTAGATTTTTTGAACATTATGGTTACTGACGTTTATAGCTAACGTGTTATATGGATAATGATTTTTGGACAAACAATTTTAGGAGAAGCAAGGGAGTAAGTACCGTTTCAAACATGGTATGTTCCCTTGACGGACAATCACGGCAAGCGTAGCATAACCACACAGTAGCGTAGCCACAAACCGTTCGTATATGTAGAAATATAAAAAGATTTGACCTATATTTTTATTTTGCATTTTTGTGAAGTTAAGATTTAAGAGCTACTCATATAACTAGTTTTCTTTTCCTTACGACTTCAACTACGCATTGAGCTTACGAAGAAACTTTGTTTTATATTATGCATAGATTTAAACTGAAATAGAAGACATAACTCCTCCATTTTTAAACGGTTTTATTTAGCTCACCCCGTTTGTTTTATTTATTATTCTTGGGTCAAATTTAGTAATTCAAATTTCACCCTCTTCCTGTCAACCGATTAATCTGAAATTTTGTGTACACTTTGGATTTTGGTGACAATACAATTATGTTTATTCATTATCATTATAAATTCAAGATGGCCGCCGCTACAAAATGGCGGATAATTTACGTTTTATTAATCCCATCAATATGGGTATCAAATGAAAGGGCTCAACAAACAGAATACAATATACTATAAAAAATTGAAATCCAAGATGGCAGCCGCTACAAAATGGCGGATAACGTAGGTTTTATCAATCCCATCAATATGGGTATCAAATGAAAGGGCTCAACAAGCAGAATACAATATACTATAAAAAATTGGAATACAAGATGGCGGCCGCTACAAAATGGCGGATAACGTAGGTTTTATCGATCCCATCAATATGGGTATCAAATGAAAGTGCTCAACCAGTATAATACAATGTACTATATAAAATTAAAATCCAAGATGGCGGCCTCTACAAAATGGCGGATAACTTAGGTTTTATCAATCCCATCAACATGGGTATCAAATGAAAGGTCTCACCAAGTAGAATACAATTTACTATGCAAAATTGAAATCTAAGATGGCCGCCGCTACCAAATGGCTGATAACAATTTTTTATCAATCCCACCAATATGGGTATCAAATAAAAGGGCTTGACAAGAAGAATACAGTGCACTATACAACCTCAATATTTAAGATGGGCGCAGCCACCAAATGGCGTATAATAATAAGATTTAAATTTAGAAATTGAATCTGTAATTTAGGTATCTGATTAATCCAGCCTGAATCCACCACCCAAGTCAAGATTTTGTATCGTGTTGAGGACTGTGTGGCGTTAGGGTGGCTAAAAATGATACGTCGTTAGCGGTACACCACCCAAGTTAAGGTGAAAGGTTAAAACGCGCCGAGAACTGTATGGCATTAGGGTGGATAAAAATGATATGTCGTTAGCGTTTTCCCCTCAAGACTCAGGCGCATCTTGTTGTACATAGCCTTGCCCCTTTTTTTGGCTCTTAGAAGAGTAAGATCTTTGCAGGGACTACGTATAGAGGAGTTGGACTGCAATAAACTAACGGGCAAGAAATGAAGCACTAAATGAATTAAACAGAATGCGAAATAAAAACTAAAAACTAGAAAATAAAAATAGGTAAAAAAACTTTTTAATTTAAACGGTTTTATGTTAAACATACATTGCAATGTTTAAGATAAATGTACTAAAAACCAAAAAATAATAAAATAGATACAGTCGTGGGAATTATAAACATATGCATAGACTAGACTAAAATAAAACCGTGGGACACGTCAATTGTCTACAATCGTTGATTGTAGAGAATTAAGTCGATAATTTGTAGACAATTGACGTGCCCCACGGTTTTATTTTAGTCTAGTCTATGCATATGTTTATAATTCCCACGACTGTATCTATTTTATTATTTTTTGGTTTTTAGTACATTTATCTTAAACATTGCAATGTATGTTTAACATAAAACCGTTTAAATTAAAAAGTTTTTTTACCTATTTTTATTCGAGAGTAAATTCTTAATGGTCGCTAGTAAAAACCTAGAAATTGCCACAGCCATAATATTGAGGAAATAATTATTGTTTGAGCTATTACCTTTCACTGTTACCGATGATTTCAAAGGTTTTATCCATAAAAGATAAATATAACAGTCAGGAAGATATAAACCTAATTGTCTACATCCCGCCTCTAAGTTACGAGTTCTTGAAGAGCGCAATCATTCAGGGGAAAATATTGCTCTTGTGGTATATAATAAGGTTTATTTACCACTCTCCCTGGTTACCTTCTTTTCTCTTGTGTCGATGAAGCGAAAGATTAGGTAATGAGCAAAAAATAATAATAATTAATAAATAAATATTTATTTTGGTAATTAATAAATATTTAGCCAATAAATCTTGGGATTCGTAGGAAAACGGTTCTCTTAAATTTTAATGGTCGTGAAGAATATAACCAGTGTTTGATATTAAGGTGTGAAAAACAAGCGACTTAAAAAAAAACACCATAGGTTGAAAATCAACTTCAATTTCGAACATGGATTTCTGCAGATTAGTATTTTCTTTTTTTTGGCACCGTCTTCCGAAATTGAAGTTATTTTTCACTATGCAGTGTTTTGATTTAGAAGGCAATTGTTTTCTTTTAATAGATTATGTTATTCACTTTTTAGTTTTGGTACCTACTCCCACACAAAATTCTTATACCTTCACTTGTTAAGTAAATAACAGTGACAGAAAATTATTATAACATCAACATCAACTAGGAGGAAAAATACGAACCTACTCGTATTATTGAAACTAACTCAAAAACCACTAATCACAACCAATACAGGACTACTCGGTAAGTATACTCTTCAAAGAAAAGAAGAATTTCTCAAATTGTTTCATATATGACATAACAAAAATTTAAAAAAAATGCATTTTTATTGAGGACCTCCACCTCGTCGAAGTTGAATAAAAGGGCTCTGTACGTGGACAGCAAACACATACCTACATATGTAATTGTATTTACAATAAAATACAAATAGGTAAGTAATGTAATAAAGATTATATTGTAGAGAGTAGAAAACTTAAGGACACATAATGGTGGCCTACACAGTTAGCCATTTATTAGGAAAAATACTTTAGATAATGTCGAGACGAAAATACCAGAAAGCTACCCGCGAATTTCATAGAAAAAGTCATACGTTAAATCTATTTGGAATATCAAAGGGTTATTTACATAGCTGTAAAATATAACTGACTGAAATATACTATTTGGTTTATTTTAAAACATTTTTTTTTCGTTGATATGAATATCAAAGCATTAATTTCAAATAGGCACAAAAGAGGCACTTTTAAACGTCAATATTTATATTAAATTTCCTAGTCGATTCTAGTCGCTTCCAAAAGGTATTATCGTATGGAGGAGAATGGGCAAAACTTCACCGTTACTCTTTTAAAATGTTTTATAATAGGTATTTAACACACATTAAATAAAAAAAAAATAGAATGAAAACAATGCACCTACACCAAAATTACCATACCACAATATGAAAATAGAATTAAATAAATGGCAATGACAGATCAATTAATTATATGATAGAAACAAGGTGCTCATATATTTGCTAGTATTAGAAAGCTTTTCGTTATAATAAAATGAATAGGACTTTTCAGATTCACATTGCAAGTTACCTAATCGAAGTCTTCTGAAAAGTACCAATATTAGATATTTTGTATACCTAAATATTTATCTAAGTATTTATTTTTAAACCTTCTTGCGTACATTAAGGCGGATTTTATGCCATTGGCATTGTCAACTATTGGTGGTAAAGAGATAATATGGCAGGTGTTCTGTTTGGGAGAAACATAATTAATATTAAAATAATATTTTAAAAGATAACAAACCTATTACTTTTGTCATAAAAAAAAAACCTACGTTAAGTAATTTATGAACCCCAAATTATAAGAGACAATATTTTGAAAGTATGTAATTTTTGCTTGTGCTTAAGAAACCCTAAGTATGCATTTCGTCTGCTTAATGGTTCCTAAAACAAATTACATCTATATATAATGCTTTAAAAGTTCTGTTGTTCACGTTATTTATTGCATTTAAATTTATTTATTTATATAGAAAACGTTCGTGGGGTAATCAATAATGTTTTACACAAAAAATAAGGTAAAATTTGATGTTTTTAAGAAACTGACTATTTAGTCAGTTTCTTAAAAACATCAAATTTTACCTCTTCCAGAGATTTCCAGCCCATATAGAAAGACTACAGGAAACATTAATAAGACTCCTTACATTTTTAATTGAAAATGCCTACTTACTATAATATGAATATTCATTATTTCCGCAGTATTTTATGCAGTACGAATTGATAAAGTTACAGATCGCATTACGAATATTTCTCTCTGCCACTGTAAGGGAATTTAATAAGCGTGACAAGAGCGTAATACAAGTATAAAGGTAGTCTCTCACTCACCTGCAGTAACTTTGAAAGCCTCACACAAGGTACGCCGAGTAAAATTGTACTCCAACTATTTACACAAGTCACAACACCGCCACAAAAAAAAAAACTTTTGATAATGTTGTCAGAGTTAAAAAAAAAACACTAAATGGCAGCTAAATCCGTTTTTCCCGTGTGTAGGGCCTAGCCGCTTGATTTAGATACTTTAATATATTTCGTCTACATTTTTTTCGTGTTTATTTTTGCGGACGACGCGACACGTTGCGTCATTCGATCGCGCCTTGTTACACTGGCTAGAGGGGTAGGAAACCCCTACGCTTCGATACTACGGGCCAAAGATTATGGACATTATACTCACAGAGGGAGCATTTTCCATAACTAGAACGAATATACCAGAAAACTTGTCTTCTCTGTAATGCTTTTTTTTTCATTCGTATTAAAATAATGATTCCTGCAACAGTTTTTTGCTACAGGCAATTTATGTAGATAAGTAACTATTACTACTATTGGTAATATAACTTCAATTATTTGACTGGCCTGTTAGTCTAGTGGTTAGTGACCCTGACTGCAAAGACTGAGGTCGTGGGTTCGATTCCCACCCAGGACAAATCTTTGTGTGATGAGCACAATCATTTGTTGTGTGTCTGGGTGTAATTTATCTATAATATGCATGTATTTAGAAATATATATAATAAGTATATTTATCAGTTGTCTGGTTGCCATAGTACAGGCTCTGCCTAGTTTGGGATCAGATAACAGTGTGTTGGTTGTTCTGAGATATTTATTTATTTATTTTTAATTAATTCACATGTTTCGTATGGTCCCAAACTTAAAGAACAGCAGCATTCCATTTTTTTCCCGTGGGTGTCGTAAAATGTGACTAAGGGACTTACTATAGAATGAGCCGCAGCGTTCTCTATGCGTTTTTCCACCGTCCTGCGATCGCCAACCCGCCTGCCAAGCGTGGCGATTATGGGGGAGGCCCAAATGATGATGATGATGATGAATTTACACACATGTCTTTTACTAGTTGAAAAACCATATTTGAATAAAGAATCAGAGATGCCATTTAAAAATAATAAAGCATTAACTGCCCTTTTGAATGCCTTGTTCGTCTAGTAGTCGCAAGCGTTACTTCTTAGCACAAGGTCCTAAGTTCAATTCCCAGTTCGGACAAAGTGTTATTGGGTTTTTTTCAGTAGCACCCTGAACTCTGGTTTTGTGCCCGGTTGAAGGCAATAGACTCGCCTCCTAGATAATTGGTGGAAAAAACAACAAACCTATATATACAACATTAATTTTTGTTTATGCGAAACCCGAAACACGGGTCTAGTATTTTTATGTAAAGAATCTATGAAAAAAAATTCAAAACTGTATCATTAATAATCACAAAGTTATAAGCTTGATAAGTTACCTGGTTGTCCACGCAAAAACATATGCAGATCACCACAAACAGCCTAGTGTACGTACCATCACCGTGTAATGGACGTTTGAATACGAGAAAGACATGATAATTTTAAAATCGAAACAAAACACTAAGGCCCGCGACTTGGAAGCGTAATTAAATATTTTTGGTACAAAATATAACATGTGGTGTAAAAATTATTGGAATCGATTCAGTTACTGATTCTGAACAAACAATATTCAGGTTTCGCATATACTAAAAATAATCTTGTATATTTTTTTTCTTATAATTATAATATTTTTATTTATATCTGCTTGTGTATTAATGAGTAACTCGACTTATTTAGAATTTTTTGTCACAAAAAATATAAGCCATTTTTTACTTGGAAAATTGATTATAATATGTCATTTAATGAAAGGAAAAAAAAAATATTATAAAATTTATTTTACATTACTCCCAGCGTAGGCACAAAACCCGCTCCAAATAATCTTTGACATTTTCCGGGCGTGCCAGACAAAGACAGCGCATAGCAAAAAGCCTGTTGTTGCGACAGAGACAGCGCGTATCGACGAGCTTAGCCCATGTTTGACCAAGTTTTCTTTCTATTCAAATAATTCATGAGGACTTAACTAGTGCGGACGCGGGATATTTTAGACCAATACTAATTTTCGACCTATTGGGCGTATCGAAGGGTTTACGGCTAATAATAGCAGCCACAAGGGTTGATGGTTCAGGTTAAGCTACGCTTGCCGCGGTTGGTCCGTGGATGGGTGACCATCTTTACATACCAAGACCCTTCCGTGCCTCGGAAAGCAAGCTAAGCCGTTGGTCCCGGCTGTCTTTCGTAGATCTTAGACAATCGTTACGGCTCGTCAGAAGCCCGAAAGTCTGACGACCAGTCTTACCAAGGGGTATCGTATAACCCAGTAACTGGGTTGTGGAGGTCAGATAGGCAGTCGCTCCATGTAAAATACTGGTACTCAGCTGCATCCGGTTAGTCTCGAAGCTGACCCCAACGTAGTTGGGAAAAGGCTAGGCAGATGGTGACTACTTTTCGACCGAAGGACAACCGATAATTATATGTATAGGTAATTCAACTTCGTCGTTCATATTGCAATTAATTCTATGTCAAAAATGACCAGTTTTCAGGAGAGTGAAAAAACAGCATAATGGAATAATTTTTTTTTTAAGTAATGTTTCCTAATTATTGTGTTCTACTATATGTGCTTTTGAAATTTCCATAAATAATAATATTTTTATTTTAATTTGACATAGAACCTATTATAACTACAATTGACGTCAAATTTGTGACATATAACATGTTGATAGTTTATTTATATGAAATAATACACAGATCATTTCAAATAACAGGTATAGTATTTATTCAAGTTATTTATGATTAAAGTAGGAACAATCAAAAATACAACGTGTTGATTTGCATCCTAGTCAAATTCAAGGACGTAATTATGCTAATGATTCTCGACCCAAATCAACAATAAAATGGTTAGGTATTTATTTAATTCTTTTTTCCGTTTTACTGAAATCCGTAAGTGTGAACCAGCCGTATTTAAAGGCAGCACGTCTGTTACTAGACCTATAACCGCGCTTTCACACACAAACAAATGCAAACATTCATACACAACGCATACGCAACGATCATTGATAAATTCGTAGGTAATGCGCGGGCACTCCCCCGCACACGCGCCTTGCCACGCTCCCGCGGGCGGCCCCACGCCCCCGAACCAACAGTGTGTTTGATGTCGCCGCAGCGTGCATGCGTGCGATTTGCGAATTCCGCGTCTCGGTCATTGTTGAGACGTCATTCGATGATAATGCCGTGCGGATTACATTTTGTCGCTGGTTGCTGGAACACTCAGACGCCAACATTCTGTGGACGGACGACTGTTTATTTACTCGAGTTGGCGTCTACAATGTTCATAACGAACATTGGTGGGCTCACCGCGACCATAACCCGTAAAAACGAATGTGTTAGTTTTACGTAAGCTGAAGGAAAACCAGCTACGTCGTGCTCGATTGTGCCAAGAGTGTGATGGTGGCAACTTTGAACAGTACCTTCGGGTCACATAGTAGGTAATTTATTTATTTGTACAATTTGTAAATACGTTGTTAGCTTAATCAATTTTATTTGTGTAAATAAGTTGATTTCAAATTTTGAACTACGCCAATAATACCTAAAAGTCGAAAGTATCACCACTTACTTACATTTAACTAGCAAATCTTTAAAAAACATTTTACTTAGTAGGTAGATCAGGGTAGGTACTATTGACGGTCCTAAGCCCGTTAAGTAGGCGGTAAGTCCCCTCTTTGAGGAGTGAATAGAGAGGCGTCACGGCGTCCTCACCTTCCGCCTGACGCAGGTTCTCACCGGGTATGAGTGCTTCGGTGGGTTCCCGTTCAGGATAAAGCGGGAGGATACGCCCGGGTGTTTCCATTGTGAGGATCGTCTGGAGGACACGGTGGAGCATACGGTGGAGGTGTGCCCTGCCTGGGTGGGGCACCGCCGCACTATGGGACCAAACGGTATTTTCCATCTCAAAAATCGATAACTCTGTTGTTTTGTGATTAATCTCCTTGATTTTTTTTTCACGTATTTGTGAATATCTAGGCAATAAAAGAAATCAAACATCATCATTCTAAAAAAAATATTTTTTCCGAAAAAAAATGACAAAGATAAAGTTCTACGAAATTTCATACAAAAAATTATACAGTTATATTAAAATAGCAATAAAAGTTACACTTATGCTTTAAATAAGTTTAAAACTAAATTATTATTATTAAACAAACAGTTACATGACAAAAAAAAATATTTTAGCGCTTATCCTACTCATCACTTTCTATTTCCAACAATTATTTAGCTTCGTCAAATAATTCTTTGGATATTAAAAAAACTTGGTTTATTTAAGCTAGATATATAATGATCAATGTATATAACAAAATATGCAGAACGTCTTCGTTTGTTGCTGATCTGGAACACTTCCTAGCGTGATGTAACCTATATTTCTTGTAATCTTTATTTCAAGCTTCCTGGGCATCTTCGGATAATTGTCAATTGTCCTATAGGCAAAACTGCATAATGCTCTATTATTTTAGCACCATGTATAAGTACTTTATGGACCGAAGATGGCATGTAGTACCAGTTATATTTGCTTACATATAATTGCGCGGTTACCAATCTCAACTGACCGAATTTTTCTGCGTTTACAGGGAATCCCGATGATATAGTTTGAAGAATTACATATAGTCTCTTGATTAATTCTTCATCAATTCCGTATCAGTATTCAAACTAGAATTTTCAGTGGTTGAGGTACTGCAAGAATTCAATGATACTTTAAACTCACAATTTAACCAATTTGAGTATAGACTCTCGAACCGGTCTGGCTTTCTTTGAGCTTTGGTCCATTTCTGGTTGCAACTGAATGTTAGATTTTTTTGAATACTCTCTATTACAGTATTAACGTCAGTTTCCGATAGTTGAAAGTTGTCCAACAAATATTTTTTGAGGTCTGAGGTACCTTTCCCTTTTATTATTTGATCACAAAGATCGCGTCGAACACAAACGAATTCACTCATTGTTAGATAATAATATGTTTTTGTGCGTTAATTGTTATTGAAAAGAAGTATCTGAACATTTTGATGAATCGTATGCTGAAACACGAGTATTTAAAGGACTAATATTTTAGTGCATTATGCAAAAACCATGGGACAATTGATTATAACAGTTCTCATCGAAATAGTACTGATTGTAATTAATTATCACAACAGATAAATAGAACTTCCGCAGCAATATAGTTTATAATACTTGTGGTTAAGGTGACCACCCTAAACAAAACTGCCATGGGAAGATTCTTTCAAATATAATAGCAGTTTATTAATTTGTAAATGTATGTTTTTAGCATAGAAATAGAAAAAACAAGATAGACATCAAAGGATAATAGCTATATATATTTCATTATAAAAAAGAAGAACCGTAATTTTCGAGGATTTTTCCCCGATTGACATTATTGCTTCAAAATCACCTCTGGCGCAAAAAACGCGCAAGTTTTTTTTTAATCCTCATATTACTGAATAGATAAGGTTTCTAATAGAGTAATTAACTTGACACCGGCTGTTTTCGGCAACAACGAAAACTCCAATTGAAATTAACAAAAACTAAATTTTCTTTACTTCACTAAAAAAATATTTAAAAATTAAATAAAAATATTTTTTCACAAAACTTGAACGTGGTGGCAAAGTGTATATTCTCAGCTATTTAATGATGCATTACACTAGTATGTTTCCTTGGAAAACTTCCGAATAATTTTGTGTTGAACTTCCTTAACGGTAATTTAATTGGCATGAAAATATTTATGCCCAATGTTTGAGGTTCATTTTATAAACGTATAAATTTTTATTTTTTTATATTTTGTCATTTATTCGTAAGTTCCCTCTTTTGAGAGTATAAAACCATAAAATAATCTATGGATTTACGACTTTCGACAAAACCATTTTTGAGATGGAAAATACTGTTTGGTCCCATAGTGCGCCGTGTCCTCGTGGAGGCGATCGGCGGCGGTGACCTCTTGCGTCCGGCCCTGGTGCGAGCCATGGTACGGAGCGAGAGGGAATGGGAAGCCGTCACCTCCTTCTGCGAAGCAGTAATGCTCGCGAAGGAGGAGGCGGGGCGAGTGAGGGAGTGGCAGTCACTGCACCCTCACGTTCCTAGCCGCCGCAGGAGGAGACGCCCCGGGCGTCGGGAGTCGATAGCGGACGCCCGGCCACCGTAGGCGCTAGCTTGCGGGTGGCGAGAAATGGGTAGCTCGCCGCCCGGTAAGGACCAGGCTCGGGTCGACGGCGCGTAGTGTTCCACGCGCGTCTCAAAGAGATGTCAGCAGCAGTGTAGAGGTCTACTAGGACCGATGCCTGCCGGGGTCGCGTCATTGTTCGAAAGAGATACCGTGACCCTGGCACATGGGCAACTGATGGAACACGGGTGGGTTTTAGTCAGTAAAAGTCTGACACGCTCTCCCGCTCCGGCCAGAGCGGGAGAAGTCATTTAATGATTACCCATCCTGAAAAAAAAAAAAGCCCGTTAAGAAGGAAGGAAAATTACAAATCAACCAATTTAATCCACAAATGAAAACAAAAGCACTACGAAAAGTTTAGGCTGAACGATAGCAATAAAGCAAAACTTAAATTTTATTAATCAGCTGATAGCAGGTCAGTGAACTTTTTATGGCGGGCGTCTAGTATTACTGTCATTAGTAAGATTCCGTATTATACTGATGCTTAAAATGAATTAATTATCAAACGAAATTTATGAAAATAATGTAGGTGATTTTCGAAATAAAATTAGGTAAAATTATTGCTACCGGTTGCTAAGGTCATTTCTCGGTCACGCACGAGTAAGACGTCGAAATTCACGCACACAGCGACAAGCAGCTGTGTGCGTTAGACTGCGTAGTAGGGCGATTCTCTTTTATTTGTATTGAATTAAGGGTTTAATTCTGAAATACTGTTAAATTTCAACCCAAAAAAATAGCAGCGCTTATTAGTTATTGCCCGGTACTGTACTTTCAATTGATTATTTATGTCTTTTATGACAACCACCTGAAATTTGACGAGGATGCAAAACAACAGCTTGTATATGTAGTTAAGAAAAATAAACAACAAAATTGACGTAAATTTCTTGAAAAACTTAAATTTTGTTACCTTATAACATAATTAAATTGAACTTATTTTAAAATTCACGAATTATACTGAAATAGCAGGGTAAAACGAAGAAGTTGATGTAAGGAATGTAATAATTAATAATTAGTATGCAATGGGACCATTGCATACTAATTATTTCATTTATGAGGACAGGCATCAGGATCTGAACAATTATGTTCCAAAGAGTCATACAGAGGGTGATAAACTTTAGGAATCAGTGGTTTTAATTCTTGTAAATGTATAAATTTTGTGGTGTCAATAGGGAGAAATGATTGATAAAGGGCATACTGCCCTTTATCAATCATTTCTCCCTATCAGTTCGTGTGTAGTTTTTGTTTGAGCGTTGCGGTAATTCTTTGAAGTCGTCATTAAAGTCCAACTTATACCGTATGATCCCATCTGGATTATATTGCAGGCTTACAATGTCGACTACAAGTGGATCGCCCTTTTTGTTTCCTGGTCGAATGCTGAAATATCTACCACCTTTACACCTGCTGAAATCACTGTAGGTTAGACTAACTACTTTATACGGTTCAGGCTTGGTTCTTGCGCTCTTTATTATATGATGTAGTCTCCAAGTATGAAAATATCTCGATGTGGTGGCAACTTTCTTTCGATGCTGCTATGTATCGAGTCGACCTCCATCTGGGTGTGGCCAACTTCTAGGTATTTTTGTTCGATGATTATGTTCTTTTCGACTGATAATTCAATTAGAGAATTAAGCAAATTCAAGGATCGATTTTGGTAACCACACCCGTCACTCCACAGAATATTTTTTTTTGGTAATTGATGCTTTTTCTAGTTCTGCCTTTAGGTGTTTCATCATAATAGACGTAAAGACATCACTTTGGTTTTTAAATTATAGTGTGTATAATTGTCTTCAGTATTGTTTTTGTCATTATCCTTACTTTGTCTTGCTGTTTCTTTTTTCTTCAAGTAACTCTTGTACTCATCTTCATTAATGTTACCATTCTTGTAGGCTAAGCACTTGTTGCACTGGGCTTCTTGGGTTTATAGAATAGACAAATTAAGCTCGCGGTACTTCCTCTCGAACGTCGCAACACAATATCGTCTCTTATTGTATGTAATTTGCACAAAACTTTTTATATTCGGCATACAGATCACCATGAACACTATTCCAGATTGGTTCTAAATATAATTTTGAGGCAGACAATCTGCAATAATAGGATTCTACTTTCGCAGACTGTCGAAAAATTCTCGAATCGAATCGGATGCATTATTTTGAGTTTTTTTTTTTTTTTTTTTGAAGGACATCTCGTAGTTAATCTGAAAAGATTCTTACTACTTAAGGGCCCACCTTGAATGTGAATGATAGTAGGATGGGCGTGGTTTATGGCGGGTCAACCTAAAGTGGCCGGCCGCCACAAACTTATATCTGAACCGTTTATAGAGAATAGGAAAACCAGCGGCCAAAAGTTGAACTAATGACAGAAAATTTCTCGATATAAAAAACGTTACTAACTTAGCATAGCCTTGCTGTAAGCACTATTCCTGTCACTGTTGCACATCTGTCAAACTGCAATAGCAAGGTAGAGATGGAAACATCTTAGAAAAAAGTACGTGAAAGTAGCATTAATTTAGTCGGTCTATGAAATTTTTGCACATAGCGTGCGATGGAGTAGACAAATAATACAAATATTTAATTATAAGCAATAAAACTATCTTACAGCAAGAAATTATCTTCTTTATCTATATGTAATATTATAAATACGAAACTAATTCTGTCTGTCTGTTACTCTTTCACGACTAAACCTTATTCGTTACCCATTAACCCTATTTATTCCGCGACTTCACGTGCGTCCGCGTAACGTAAGATTTACGCAAACGAAGTCGCGGGAAAAAGCTAGCTAATATTTATGTACGGATGTTGGGTTATACGAGATTGATTAACTCAACATAATTAAAAATATATAATAAACAATTTAAGTATTTATTAATTACTAGTGATCGCCCATTGGTCGAAATTCGACCGTGCTTCATTTGAATAGAAATACATTATTAAGTGAAAATATATATACTCTTATGGATCAGCTCTCATTTGACTTTTTTTAAAAGAAAAGCAAAACTACCTAGAACTGTTTATTTAAAATTAACGGAATAAAAAATAGATCACAACAACGTGAAACGGTTAGACATCGAAATAATTAGAATCTACAGTTCCTAGTACACGTCCGTCGCTTCCGAGCTCTCGAGCAAAGTGGCCGAGGTGCCTGTGCGCCCCGCTCACGCTGTGTCGCCCCTTCCACACGGCGCGCGGCGCGTCACCTTGGTCACGTGGTCTTCCTTCTGTCAAACTTGACAAATCCGCTAATACGGCCTCTCCTGACAGCTGAACGACCTCGTCAGCTTGGCTTCTTGGCAAAGACTGCTCATTTGTCTGATCCTTGCTTGCTTGATCCACAATGGTGGGCTCGTCACCTGAAACATAAAGCCAAGACCAGTACAAAGTAATTTGAAAGTTGGAACTTTCAGCTACCCATTGCAATGATATGCAATCGTTTTCTTCAGCTTTTACACCATTATAGACAGCAGCTGTAGATTCTATCACTAATGAAAGAGTTCCGGACCTCAATCATTACCGAAACAACCACAACATCGCCTGATAAATATGATCAGGTTTCCAGAGGAACTCTCACAAACAGCCACATTCGAGGCAAAAAGATTACCATAATGTGAACTGTCGACGCTGTAACACAACAAACTACCGCAATGTTGAAGTAAACTGATAGCCTTAGTGTCGAGGCTATTAAAAATCCAAATTGCCATAGTGTCGAGGCAAACGGATAGCCATAATGTCGAGGCTATAACAAACCAAACTGCCATAATGTCGAGGCAGACGGATAGCCCTAGGGTCGAGGCTATAACCAACCTTACTGCCAAATGTCGAGGCAGAAAACAGCCATACTGTCACGGCTACGAGTAATCGGTTGCCACAATGTCGGGGCTACCAAAACCACTCGCCAATATCGATAAACGTCTTACACGCTCCCGAACTCCGCTCACCAGACCACTGAACCATGTGTTCGGCGGCGGTCTGAGTCTTCTCTTCGTACGAACCATCAGCTCATGCTCTTATCGGAGAGGTGGTCCAGGAGTCCAGCTTCCCAGTACCTCGGGAACCCCTATCAACAAACAAAACTGCCGACAGCAAATGTACACGGCCGTCGACAAAGTTCACTCACATATGCGTCATGTCACTGCACACCTTCAACAAGTAATTCAGATGCTCTAACGCGAATCGAAAGTACCACATGTAAATCCACCAACGTGCCACGTAGTAAAATTCCCTTTACGATCTGGCAACTTTACAAAGTTTCAATCGGTAATTATTTTGTACTTTACACCGATTAATTTAAATAGTGCTAAGAAAATTCTAATGCACCAACAATTGCTAAGGTCTCAAGTTCGTTACTTGGTGCCCTTTGTGGATTTTCTAAAATAGTCAACGACTCGCGTTCAATAAAACTCGTGGTATCGCATTAAACCTCACCACGACAAATAACATTGGCGTCGGTAAGAATTTCAGTGGTCAAATTAGGATCGAAAATTGCCAAAACAGGTGCTTGCGTTAGGCTTTTAATTACATAAGTACGGACTAAGTCTTGTTCCGCGCTCATTTGAAGGTTCACCTTTCCTGAGCAACTTAGCAATACAAACGGTTTGTGAGGCATAGCCTGCAATGTACTGTACCTACGAAAATAGCCTGCCAATCCCAAAACCTGACGAACCACTCTTACATGAGATGGTTTTGGAAACGTAACTAAACCCTTACTTGAGCTCGACCGTACCTGACCATGCTCAATAAGTCTGCCAAAGTATTCGAGTTCAGTATCCAAAAACGTAAATTTATATTTCGGTTTACCGATCAAATCAAAAGTCATTTATTCAAACTAAGCTGAGAATCAGCAATTTTTGAACGTCAACATTACATGAGACAGTTTCAAATACGCCTGCCCTTCACATTCTCTAAGCTTTAGCTAAAAAGCATAAGTGACATAAAATTTCGAAAATCTAGCGCCAGTTAGCGATTATAATTCCTCATTTAAAACGGCTGGTAAACGACTGAGGTGTCATTCTGTAAACGAATGCGCATGATACCGTTTGCACAGTAGTAGTAGCAGTACCTGTCATCAGGTTATCTGCAAACTCATCAATTATTTTCATTAGCCGCTTCCTAACCTAACCTACTACTGTATTTAATCCATCAGTGAACGTGTGGCGGCTTCTACGATGCCACATGTGAACTACGCATCACACTGACGTCTCGTAAAACCTTGCATCGCTCAAGCAAAGTTCACCCCGGGACTAGCATACATACAACGTTACGGTATCAATCATGGGGCAGTAACCCACTAGACAGGTGTTCTGTGTATGAAAGATGAAGAACTTCTCACCACGTTCCTCATACTTCCATAAACACAAATCAGACTTAATTCCAAACAAGGACGTTGTCGACTTTAGTAAGTCGTTGCATACCTCGCACGTGAGTAAATGTGACTCCATTTATATTTAGAAAATCAGTACCTATAATGACCGTGTTCATAATTCAAAACAACAAAACAACACGAAAGTTAATTTCGAGCGTAACTTCGGGAAACCTGTCAAAATAGTACGGTAAGATGTTTCTACTTCCTGACTACCTCATCATCATCTGCTTAGCGTTTTCCCAACCATGTTAGGGTCGGCTTCCAGTCTAACCGTATGTAGCTGAATACCAGTATTTTACATAAAACGACAGCCTATCTGACCTCCACAACCTAGTCACCGGGTAACACGATACCCCTTGGTGAGACTGGTTGTCAGACTTTCAGGCTTCTGTCGACCCGTAACGACTGTCTAAGATTCACAAATGACAGCCGGGACCAACGGCTTAACGTGCTTTCCGCGGCACGGAAGGGTCTTGATATGTAAAGATGGTCAGCTATACACGGACCAACCGCGGCAAGCGTAGCTTAACCTGATCGATCGAGCCGTGCGGCTGTTATTACTAAGCCACAAGGACTCCTGCCTGACTACCTATCGCACGCAAAACTCGAAATTATGTCGTTCGAATGCACTGCAAATGCTCCGTGACATTTTAAAATGTCAAAAAGCACCATCCCAATTACTGTAGTCGTTAATCGTTTCGTTTCAACTAAATAACATTTTCGTGACAAAAATTATCATTGTACTTGCTATGTGGCTCAATCCTCCATTATGACCTATTTTTCTTTACAAGTTTACGATTTAGGTGATCTGGTTGATTGCACTGCCGCCTGTACTTGAACCATTTGCACGATTACTACCTAGTTGGTTTTCTGATTGAATACATCTACGACACATTTGCGTCCGGCCAAAACGTTTTTTTATGAAAACACTGAACTATCTTTCAAATCAACATTGCCACCGTGTTCGCATACTTGTACTAGATTCATTTATAAATACGAAATCTTCTGCGTTGACGAACCTACGTACATTTCACTTCTACCGACAAAAAGTTGTCTAAACAATCGGGCACTAATTTGTCATTAGTACTAGCTGCATGAATATCGGTATCAGTAACACCACGCGTAACATTAACCGGGATCTGCTCTGATTATCCAAAATGTTACTAAGAACGCCTAGCATATGCTGCAAATGTCGGGTAGTTATCGTTTCATGATGTCGAACAAAATGTTCGAAAAATCTAACTAAAGTGGGCACAATGTTTTAAATTCCCGCTTGAAATTAGATCAGCTACGTTAGTTGCTAACCCACTCGTTTAACCCTGTAGCTTTACGTTACTTTTTACCCAATGAGCGATTCATTCTAAAAACTCGCGGTCAACCCTCCGATGCTTATCCGTACACCGTAATTTATTGAACGCACATGATCTACCTCACTAAACCGCACATCGAAACTACACATGGACGGATCAAAGTTAGATTTAAAACCATGGATAGATTTTACCGGTATAGACTCCTCTTACGAACATCTCAATGGTTATGCGCGTTATAGTAGTTACGAGAATTATGATTAGGTGAATTTTCACGCGGTGGGTACTCGTGACCCGCCATGATTACAACAGTAGACACTACACCACGTAAAATAATTTATTACTTGCGACGATAACCTCAACCACACACATTTTAGGAAAGGTAACACGTGTTGATTTGCTTAAAAATGCGTACAAACTATAAACGAATGAAATAATTAACACGTAGTGCAACACTTTCAAATGCACACAACCTAATCTCAACACGACTAAAACACTTAACACGTGTTTCCATGTTACTTTAAACCGGAACACTAATAACAGCAAAAATAGATGGCGAACGATCAAAGTCGCGTGTATGTCTATCCCACTTCTGATCTTATGGATCAGCTCTCATTTGACTTTTTTTAAAAGAAAAGCAAAACTACCTAGAACTGTTTATTTAAAATTAACGGAATAAAAAATAGATCACAACAACGTGAAACGGTTAGACATCGAAATAATTAGAATCTACAGTTCCTAGTACACGTCCGTCGCTTCCGAGCTCTCGAGCAAAGTGGCCGAGGTGCCTGTGCGCCCCGCTCACGCTGTGTCGCCCCTTCCACACGGCGCGCGGCGCGTCACCTTGGTCACGTGGTCTTCCTTCTGTCAAACTTGACAAATCCGCTAATAATACAATAATAAATATAAAAAAATAATATAGTTAAATTTGACATTCAGTAACACTATAGACAGATAATATTACAGACAAATATTCTCGATATGATCATAGATTGAAAAAATTAAATAGGTTATATATCTATAAAATTAATTTATTACCTATATTTATACTTGACAATAATACAAACAAATAAGATCTTTATATTTTACCTATATTAACAAATAAATAAACTGAACTGAACTGACATTCAGTAAGACTATAGACCACAGATTTGGACCATAAACAAAAGAATATCTATGCATGTGTGTATTATTAAATATACGGTAATGAATAGTAGTGTGTGTAACGTGTTATTTATTGAAAATAATGTATTTTTACGCACAATTTAAAAAAGTATTAGCATTCGGCACTTCTTCTCTGTATAAACTATACGTTTGCGAAATTTCATACTCCGCCCGTCCGCCCAATTTTCGTAAAAAGGGATCCAAAGTTTTCGCTTCACGTATTAATATATAGATTTACAACATGAAATTAAAAATAACGAATTAATCTTCTAGAGCTCTATAAATAAAATATGTGATGGTGTTTAAGAGATTAATAAACTTCAATTTCGTTTCACCGATCACTATACATTTATTTGGTAAATGACAATTACAATATTTTACATAGACTTCGTCCATTACGTAATACTAGTTATGATTTTTTTTTCACCTTATTTTACAAGTCATTTATATTTCCTTCAAGGTCAATTACGTATGGCAATGTGTATGATAAATGTCAAAATTACTTGACGTATATGTCGGCGCATCATCGCCGTCGTTGGCGAAGTCAGACATATTGGTTGGCACCAATATATCGCACAAATACACAGAAATTAAAAAATGGCAGTAAAATGTTTTAAGAGAACACAATAAAAATACCTTACTTCAACTCTGGGTGTTTATTCCACGAGTACCGAAGAAAAGAATGTCCTTTCATTCGTATTACAGCAGTTTTTATACATGAAATTGCCGCCAAATAGAATTTACATAAATCAAGCGGATATGTTAACATAAACCCTTAATACCAACATAGAAACTTAAAATATAGTTGACCGGAAACGCATAATATTTTAAATAAATCAAACGGAAGTATAAGAATAGAAACTAAATACAACCGGAAACCACAATATTTAAATTAAATCGAAAGGAAGTAACAACATAGAAACTTTCATAAATTGTACCGGAAACAGTAATTTTTAAATTAATTCAAAAGGATGTAACAACATAGAAACTTTTATAAATTGTACCGGAAACAGCAATATTTAAAATAATATCAAAAGGAAGTAACAACAGACACTTTTTAAATTCTACCGGAAATAGTATTAATTAAATAAATAACATGGAAGTCATATTGAGTACAAAATAATCAATACCAAGCTTATCATAAAAATCAAATAATGGTTTGGCGCCCATACGGCCATTCTGATCCAGCGCGCTCTCTGCGCTGTAAAACATTTAACATCAAAACGGCTTCGCCCAGCTTGAGCTTACCCAAAAAAATACACGGCATCACCCGCCTTGGATCTAGCCATATCACATGACATCACCCGCCTGGGATATAGCCCCCTAACTCGGCATCACCCGCCTTGGATCTAGCCATATTTCATGGCATCACCCGCCTGGGATATAGCCCTAAGACCAGGAAAAAGGATACACATGGTGGCCAGCCAGTGTAATAAGGGAGGAAGGTGGAGTAGCTAAGATAGTTTACAAATCATCCGCCCATACGGTCGGTTCATTATCATCGTCGTCCATAAATGGATCATTTTGAGCCAAAGGTGCTGGTCTCAAAAAATCATGACTAGCGATCTTTTCGGAACATCCCCTTAAATTTACATGCTTGAGTTTGTAGCGATTATTAGGCAATACTTCTAGAACTTCCATAGGGCCTTCATATTTAGGACCAAGTTTAGTCGTATGTCTTTCATGCTTATACATTAAGACAAAATCCCCCTTTTCAAAAGGTTTGATTTGAGCTTTACCCTTGTCAAATCTTAACTTGTCCCGAAATGATCGCTCGTCCATCCTTAATTTACATAATGATCTAACAGTATTAAGATCTACGATTGGTTCATCATCATCTATTTGTAGGAGCTTAATACCCGGTGGCGAACATTTTTTTCCAAATAACAACTCCATGGGAGTTCTTCCCGTACTTTTAGAAACGGTAGAATTAATAGCCAACTGTAAATCTCTAATAGCAGTGTGCCATTTTTTATTAAGCTCCACAACAGACATGTTATCTTTGATGATTTTCATAATACGTTCTACCTGACCGTTTGCCCGACTAGCGCCTTTAGCTACTACGTGATGTTCAATACCGAAACGAAGACAAAAATTCTTAAAATCAGATGATGTCATGCTTTTGTCCTGATCTGTTACGAGTCTATTTGGGGTGCCGAAAATAGAAATTACTTCTTGCAAACAAGATATGGCTGTAACAGATGTTCGATCATTGGTATAAATTAAATGAGTATATTTGGTGAACGCATCAATAAATACAAATGCATATTCAGCGTCACTACGTTTACCGTTCATACGTCCAGTTATGTCAGCATGTACGGTGTGAAAGGGAATTGCAATTTTATCTATAGGATGAAGAGTAACTTGTTTAGCACCCGACATACCTTTGCGAATTCTACAACTAACACAATTTTCAGTAAACTTTCGAACAATTTTTGACATATTGGGAAACCAATATTGCTCTCTTAACTTAGCTAGAACCTTTTCCCAACTGAAATGTTGAAGATTATCGTGATAGTGGGAAATCAGATTCCATCTATAATTACGTGGCACAATAATAAGTTTACGAGTTTTATTTTCTATTTGAACTTTACGTCTAAGCAACTTATCTTGCGATATGACATAAGTGTCAGCAATGTCTTTTGGAATTGTATCAGAATTAAGTTGTTCAACTATGTTTTTAAGAACTGGATCGCGTTTTTGTTCTATTAGAAGCCAGTTATGATCAAGTGTAGAAGAGTTTACTGAAAATTGCAATGAAATATTATCTCTAGGAATTTCATAGGGGCTCGCTATGGGATTTCGACTAAAAAAATCGGCATGGGAAAGTCTGTCACCTTTCCTATACTCAATTTCAAATTGAAAAGTTTGCAAAAATGCCCACCAGCGGTGTACTCTTGGCGTTAGTTCTTTTTTCGTTCTGGATGCTTTCAGTGAATTACAATCTGTTACTACTTTAAAGCATCTACCATACAAAAAGTGGCGGAAATGTTTAATAGCTTTGACGACAGCCAATGTTTCGAGTTCATACGAATGGTATTTGCTCTCGGCACTGGTTGTTCGCATACTAAAATAACCAACGACATGAGGATTCTTATCGTGTCGCTGAATCAAAACTGCACCATAACCTAGAGAACTAGCGTCTGTATGGAGTTCACATGGTAAATCAGGGTCGAAAATTGTCAAGAGTGGGGAAGATGTTAGTCTAGTAATTATTTCCTTTCGGGCATTTTCCTGCTTTTCAGTCCACCTCCAAGGTACGCCAGACTTAGTTAATTCATATAAAGGGGCCATGATTTTCGAAAAATTTGGTACGAGTTTCCTAAAATAACCAGCTAGGCCGTTAAATTGCCGCAATTCTTTTATATTTTTTGGTACAGCAGATTTAGAGAGGGCATCTAATTTTCTGGGACTCGGCTTAACGGTTCTGTTTTCTATTATATTTCCTAAATATTCAACCGATTTTTTTAGAAATGAACATTTTTTAATGTTTATTGAAAAACCTGCATTAGTTAATCTCTCCAAAACTAGTTCCAAGTTAGTCAACCCTTGTTCTATAGTTTCAGAAATTACGAGGACATCGTCAATATAAACTAGGGCTATCTTATCCTTATAGTCACCCAAAGCTTTATTAATAGCGCGCTGATAAACAGAGGGCGCATTGCACAAGCCAAAAGGCATGCGCAAAAATTCGAATTGACCGTCAGGTGTAACGAACGCAGTTTTTTCTATAGAGTCTATTGAAATCGGTATTTGATAAAATCCTGCAGTCATATCTAAACAAGTGAAATAACGCGCTTTGCCTAATCTATCAATCTGATCAGCAATCAATGGTAATGGAAAATTGTCCCTAACTGTGTTTGTATTTAACTCCCGAAAGTCAACGCATAATCGGTCAGTTCCATCTTTCTTTTTTACTAATAAAATGGGACTGCTAAAAGGGGATGAGCTGTCTCGGATTATACCGTTTTGTTTAAGATCGTTTAAAATTTCTTTGACTTTTTCGCGTTCCATTGGCGACAATCTGTAGGGTCTACGTTGAACAATTTTATCTTTATTCTTTAATCTAATAGTTAATTGACCAGTTTTTACCTCAGAAACTTTATTACCAGAAGTGAAATTGTCTTTAAATTTGTTTAAAATTGAATTTAATTTTCCTAACATGGCATGGTCAGCCAAGTCGGTATTTAATTTTATTTCCGACTCTGCTAAAGAACATTCATTAATAATCATATTCCTCGAGACAGACATTTTTATCTACTAATATGATCGTAAGACCCGGAATTTGTACTAAATCATAGCCAATTAAAATATTAAACTGGGTTTGGTGATCTTCTACAACAAATAATTCTAATTCTACACTAACTTGATCGATCTCAACAATAGCCGAGATACTCTGAGAACACGTGATATTCACGCCACCTATTCCATTGAAAACTGTATTGACAGTTTTCCTTTTGCCCGGGATCGAACCAGAAATACTTTTACGTACTAGCGAACAATCTGCACCGGAATCAAATAGGCAAGGATATGAGTTAGCTCCAATTTTGACGGTAGTCATGCAACGATTTACAGGACCACAATAATTAACGGTTTTTTGATCGGTTGACTTCGATTTGTCGTCATTTTGCTTACGGAAACAAGTTTTCTCTAAATGCCCCTTTTTATGGCAATAGTTACATTCAATGAACTTACGGTTGTCTGGCGGAGCGTGAGAGGCTGGCTTTGCGGAAATATTAGAGTCTGTATTTGGTGTCGGTTTTTCCTTGCAGTCACGAGCTCGGTGACCAGGTTTTTTACATTTGAAACAAGTTGGTGACTGACCTAATAATGAATCAGGGGTTTCAGAAACCCGAGGTTTTTTGTTAAGATGATTTTTGTCAGTACCGTCAGTTTTCGGTCGGTCACGTTTACGAAAAGTTTTCAGAACGGAGACTAGTTTGGGCAAAGAGTCAGGCGTATTACGTAACAATTCACATTTCACAAAATCAGGGTAGATTCCGGTAATAAGGGCATCAATTACCTCTGTGTCCGCGGCTTCGGGCCGAACTCTCTTGAATAGGGTCCATCCCGTGGTTGCGTAGTCCGCGTAGCTCGTTGCCTGCTCCGACGTGTAGTCGCGCCACCGCTGGACGTCGTCAGCGTACCGGAACTCTTCGCCGAACGTCTGGATCAGGTCTTGCTTAACTTGCTCCCACGTGGTGGATTGTAGGGACCACGTGTCAGCCCACGTCTTCGCTCTTCCCTTTAGCTGCAGTATTGCCTTCATGCGAGCTTCATGCGGTGATATGCCAATTGTTGCAATGGTTTGGTCAACATTGGCACACCAATCCCTGATGTGGTGTGACCGCACATCGGGATCGAATGGCGGTAGGTAGAAATTACCACGATCTCGTGGAGGCGCTGGAGTAGAGGACAGCGCTGCGGCCACGGCGCTGGATGTGGCTTGCTTCGTGATTGACGTCACCAGACTCATCACTTGCTCCATCGAGAAAGTTGGGTCTGGCTGGGCGATCGGCACTGGTTTTTGGACCCGGAATCCAGAAGACCTCAATAGGGGCGAGGTGGATCCCACCGCTGCTGTCGGCGCATCATCGCCGTCGTTGGCGAAGTCAGACATATTGGTTGGCACCAATATATCGCACAAATACACAGAAATTAAAAAATGGCAGTAAAATGTTTTAAGAGAACACAATAAAAATACCTTACTTCAACTCTGGGTGTTTATTCCACGAGTACCGAAGAAAAGAATGTCCTTTCATTCGTATTACAGCAGTTTTTATACATGAAATTGCCGCCAAATAGAATTTACATAAATCAAGCGGATATGTTAACATAAACCCTTAATACCAACATAGAAACTTAAAATATAGTTGACCGGAAACGCATAATATTTTAAATAAATCAAACGGAAGTATAAGAATAGAAACTAAATACAACCGGAAACCACAATATTTAAATTAAATCGAAAGGAAGTAACAACATAGAAACTTTCATAAATTGTACCGGAAACAGTAATTTTTAAATTAATTCAAAAGGATGTAACAACATAGAAACTTTTATAAATTGTACCGGAAACAGCAATATTTAAAATAATATCAAAAGGAAGTAACAACAGACACTTTTTAAATTCTACCGGAAATAGTATTAATTAAATAAATAACATGGAAGTCATATTGAGTACAAAATAATCAATACCAAGCTTATCATAAAAATCAAATAATGGTTTGGCGCCCATATATACATACATATATTTTAGTAATTACGTGTGACTGCGGTTAGAAAACCAAAACCGATATTATTGCCGATATTTTGTAACTATGTCTAGATTATATCTTTTTATTTGGGTGTTTTACCCGACTGCTGAGAGTAATGTGTTTATCAGCCTATTAACTCGTATGTTTGTTTGTTCTTTTATTAACTTTATTTTTCATTACATTTACTTTGGGGTTAGGGGTAATTCAGAGATGGAGTACACAAATAATTTGCTAAACAGTCTTCATAAGATTATAGAAGTATGTTTAGTGTTATTCAAAACAGAGTAAAACACCATTGTTTTGATCATCCAATTATTTGATTTTGATTAAAATCTTGTAGGAATGAAAAATTATACATAGCCAATATGTTTTCAGAAAGCACTCTTGTAGACCTTTGATTAGATATCAATTAGATATCGAGAAGCAGTGGTGGCTCAGTGGCAACGGCTACTACTTACGAGTTCGAACCCGAGCAGGCGCTTTACTCTGTGTAAATTATTTCAACACCACTGCTCTCAAAACTGTGAAGGAAAACATCGTGAGTAAACCGGCATGTCTAAGAACCAAAAAATTGAAGACATGTGTCATCTACCAACCCGCACTGGGCCCTCGTGGTGGATTATATCCCACTCTCTCTCACCGAGAGGAGGCCTGTGTCCCAGCAATTGGAACGTTATAGGCTGCTAATGATTAGGTATCAAACACGGTACATATAGGGTTCGAAACACCTAGGCCTGGCGTCAGGCCACGTGCCTGACATGGATGGCTTCGTGAAGGTAGAGAGAAGCTTCGTAGTCGGAACCAGTGTGAGACCGCGCTAGCAGGACTCAATATGCTGCTGCGTCCAGCTACACTAACGACGCAGCTCTATGTGTCCCGTCTACATTACACCACGAAGGTTAAGGAGATCGTGGAGTTTGTACGTGTTAAGTCCAACTGGACCTTAAGGGTCGAGAAGTTGGAACCATGCCACAACACGAACTTCAAGTCATTCGTGGTGCGAGTTCCAACTCATCAAATCGAGACTTTCCTCAAGGAAGAGTTTTTGCCGAAGGGTGTCGTGAATCGGCAATTCCGCGGAAGGCTACGCGATACTTCACAGCGCAACACGTCGCCGTCACTTCGTGTACAATAATTATGTTTACGTGGTTTTTATTTGTATGTATGATAGTCTGTATGGTATTATGATTTGGGTCTTTGTAGCCCGAAATAAACTGATTTGATTGATTATATGAAATTAAAATTTATATTTTCAATAAAACTTCACATCTGCTATAAATGATAAATGATTTTATTTCTGTAAGTAGGTTTGTACAAACACTTTTAAAATCAAAAAAAAAAAATCATTACCCTTCTTTGGCCTGCTGTCAAGTAAAACCTCACCTTTTTTACAATTCTAATGCTACTCCATTCATTCGTTGTGCTCTTGCATTTGAAGTGACAGTACTTGACATATATATATATTTTTGACATAATTCAAACCTAAAAACTAATTATATATTTTATTTTATTTCTAAATGAATGATTATTATAAGTTATTGGGATAAAACAGACGTTCTTCTCTAGAAAATAAGGTGTTTACTCAATATTATTTTACAAAGTGAGAATAGATTGTTGCTGTAATGCTTTAGTGAAGGTGGTGAATTCGATTTATTGTTATCATCATCTTATTGGTATTTCATTCTTGCAAAATGAATAAATTAATTGCCCTGTGCAGGCACTCCTAACCTTGAAGGTACTGTTCAGTTTTGGATTATGGTTCTTCTCATTTTCATACATAATTTAGGTCGTCTCTAAATGGTAATAGAGAAAGAATGTTATATTGTTCACAGTTACAAAAATAGACACATATACAGACGAAATACAAAGTTATTTGGAAAGCCAACACTTATTATATTAAATAATTACAGCAAAATGCTTAACTACTACCTTTTTCTGTGAACACAAATATTTAAAAAACGTAATTTTGATCGCACCGATTTGTAAAAAAGTGACATAGGTTCGTCGTCGATGAGCCCTACTGGGCGACTGATTTATGAACGAACGAGAGTGATGACACTATTTATGATAGGCAAAAGAAGAGATGGCGATAATGTGTGTGCGCTTGGAATAAAATAACGTATGTGCCAAACCGAATCGCCGTTTTTTATGAATGAAAAGTATTATTAAAACGAAAACTGTTTTACAAAAACTTAGATAGAATTATAATCAATGTTTTAAAGTAAACTATGTTTAATAATACATACGCATCGCGCCTTGAGGCTAAAAAAATCATAATCATAGATAGAACTTTGCGATTTTTTTGTATCGAGAAAATTTCATCCTATCGTGTATTCCTTTTACAGGATACTAGATCATATAGTCAAAAAACATACACTAAAAGATTAAGTACGGAAGTCATACGGTAAGAAAGGTACGCTAAAAAGAAAAAGCACGTTTATCTCGCTACGTCACCTTAAACGGATTGTGGCCCGGCGAGTTCTAAAAAGTTACCTTTTTAGGCCTCCAGCCGGGGATTATTTTGAGTCCTTATCAACTTACCTCAGAAACAATGTACAATTTATAACTTAACTAGCTGACCGTACAGACGTTGTCTTGTTTCCTAAAACTCGATAGCAGCGCCACCTACCGGGTCCAATAGTGAATCTAAACCATCCAGGGTGCCATCCAAACGCATACAAAAAAAAAAACGTTCAAATCGGTCCAGCCGTTTAGGAGGAGTTCAGTGACATACACACGTACAGTAGAATTATATATATAAAGATTAATAATTTTCACTTTTTTTTACTCAGAGCAAAAATCCGTTGCCGCTCAAACTTTGACATAGAACAATTTGCCGTATACGATTTATGCCGAGTCGATCATGTGACAAATTGCAAGTTTCAAACGCCGCTTTCCTATTGGTAGATGACGTTGAATCTTTTTCGATCGCGTTCAAAATTAAAATTAAAGCATACCAAAGAAAGGGCACGCCACAATTGCGGCGGTAAGTCCCCTCTTTGAGGAGTGGATAGAGAGGCGCCACGGCGTCCTCACCTTCCGCCTGATGCAGGTTCTCACCGGGCATGGGTGCTTCGGTGGGTTCCTGTTCAGGATAAAGCGGGAGGATACGCCCGGGTGTTTCCATTGTGAGGATCGTCTGGAGGACACGGTGGAGCATACGGTGGAGGTGTGCCCTGCCTGGGCGGAGCACCACCGTGTCCTCGTGGAGGCGATAGGCGGCGGCGACCTCTCGCGTCCGGCCCTGGTGCGAGCCATGGTACGGAGCGAGAGGGAATGGGAAGCCGTCACCTCCTTCTGCGAAGCAGTAATGCTCGCGAAGGAGGAGGCGAGGCGCGTGAGGGAGTGGCAGTCACTGCGCCCTCACGTCCCTAGCCGCCGCAGGAGGAGACGCCCCGGGCGTCGGGAGTCGATAGTGGACTCCCGGCCACCGTAGGCGCGAGCTTGCGGGCGGCGAGCAATGGGTAGCTCGCTGCCCGGTAAGGACCAGGCTCGGGTCGACGGCGCATAGTGTTCCACGCGCGCCTCAAAGAGATGTCAGCAGCAGTGTAGGGGTCTACTAGGACCGATGCCTGCCGGGGTCGCGTGATTGTTCGAAAGAGATACCGTGACCCTGGCACAACTGATGGAACACGGGTGGGTTTTAGTCAGTAAAAGTCTGACACGCCCTCCCGCTCCGCCCAGAGCGGGAGAAGTCATTTGATGATTTCCCATCCTGAAAAAAAAAAAAAAAAACATCCCAAAGAAAGAAAAAAAAATTGAAATTTTTGACATTGAACGAATTGCAATATGAACGACGTTATATTATTTATAGTGGTAAAATGAGTGATTTTGTATATAAGGGGTAATATTTGAAACCTCTAATTCCCGCCCAGACCCATGCTCGAGCCAGCCCGCGCCGCTGAGCCTGTAACCTTTAAATTCACCCATAAATAATAATCATTCCGATCTACCAGCGATGCCGTAAGCCGAGGTCCTCACCCCACAGGGGGTGCCTTTAGCAAGTTAGTGCTCTAGTTTTAAGTTTTTTAAGCCCTGGCTGGAGGCCTTAATTTATTAAGGTAGCCACAGGCAAGTCCGATTAAGCAGCCGACATACCTCACACACATACCTCATATATTGAAAACCGCTTATTCAATCCCGAAAATGCTTCCACTTATGGGAAGCTACAGTATTGCTGAGTGTTATAGGGTATTCAGGGTCAAATTAAATTAGCTGGTAATACTTTACCAACCTGTTGGGGTATTGCATATCCTTAATTAAAATAATAGTAAAAAAAACTAAAAAAACACGCTTCCATAGAAAACCAAACTAAAAAGTAGAAAATAATGGAAAAAAAGCGTGGGGTGCTTTTTAAGGTATATTGATATCAGGCACCCCACGCTTTTTTCTTTTATTTTTTCTCCTAGGGCAACCCATTCCGGCTCCAGTCACATCTGTCTTGTAAATACCTTTCGTTAGCCGCTCTGCATTCATTCTCTCAGCATATTTTATTATTTTACGTATGATATTTACCTAGGTTATAGGTAAATATTATACGTAAAATAATAAAATATTGTGTTAGGAGACTCGATCGGACACAGAATTTCGATGCCCCATGCATCGAAATTCTGTGTCCGATCGAGTCTCCAGTAAAAACTTTGGATCCTAAACTAAGAAGTTTGGCGCAGGTATTTATCTAAGTAATTTGTTTGGTTTTCTATGGAAGCGTGTTTTTTTAGTTTTTTAAACTATTATTTTTTCATTATTTTCTACTTTTTAGTTTGGTTTTCTATGGAAGCGTGTTTTTTCAAACTATTATTTATTTTCTATTTTTTAGGGTGTTTCGAATTTTGATACGTATGTCAGCGTAGTTTTCAAAGACAGTTTTTTGCTGTCCTGGTAACCCTTTTTTTTTTTTTTTTTCAGGATGGGAAATCATCAAATGACTTCTCCCGCTCTGGGCGGAGCGGGAGGGCGTGTCAGACTTTTACTGACTAAAACCCACCCGTGTTCCATCAGTTGCCCATGTGCCAGGGTCACGGTATCTCTTTCGAACAATCACGCGACCCCGGCAGTCCTGGTAACCCTGGCAAGGATAATGGCACTACGAAATTATAGTATTGTAATCGGTCTTTGACAGGTGTGCAAAGTTTGAATGAAATCTGGTCGTTTAAAGTGGGTCAAAATCGCGCTATAAGGAGTCGGTTACAAACAAACATACAAACAAACAAACATACAAGTGAAGCTAATATAAAGCATGTAAAAAGAACGCACAGATCGCCTACTCGCGCTACACTCGCTTTACAATAGCTAAATTCGAGGACAGCTCATGATATTTTTAAACAAAACCTTGTAAAAGAACCTGCTTGTAATTAACTATTGATAGGTACATAAAACCTATCCGTAACGGTATTGGTGACTGAATTACCATTTTAATTAAAATTTTAAACATAAAATTATACTGTAAGTATATTGAGTATTGTAGTGATCATATATATATTGGTATCTGAACATATCTGAACAATTTGGTAACCGATAATGTTTATAAATATCGGAGGTAAGTTACATATATAAGGTGTATCTATTCATACACGAAATATTTTAAGAGGTACACCTATGGGTGGTAAAGAAGTGTAGCAACGAAAAAAAAAAAATTTGTAAATGTATTTTTTTTTTTTCAAAATTTAATATTTATAAATTATTTGACGCACATAAGAAACACTGACTCCTTCTTATTTTTTACGGCCCGAGACACCGCGGCCATGCTCGTGCCGTTCGGTCACCGCCCTCGCAGCGTCAGGCGGACCATTCTTAGAATTTGGAGTAAAGGTTGTATGCAAAACGTCTCAAGCAGTTTTAAAATTATAATAATTACGAAAATTCAAAAACGCTTAGATAAAAAAAATCTTTTTGCTTCTATTGCTTCTTTACCACCTACAGGTGTACCACTTAAAATATTTCGTGTATGTATAGATACACCTTATATATTCAATTTTAGGAGTTAACATTATAGTCAACGCAATATAATTTATCATCCAATTAAGTAAATTCAGGGGAATTGATTGTTAAACAAATTGACTGCCTACGTCAATTGGCCGTGTTATAAGCATTTCATTCCGTATGGTGCTGGACGTAAAGAATAGCACCAGCCCATTTCTTCCCGTGGGTGTCGTAAGAGACAACTAAGCGACTTACTAGAGAATGGGCAGTAGCGTTCTCTATGCATTTTACGATACTGCGATCGCCAACCCACTTGCCAGGCGTGGCGATAATGGCAAATCCCTCCAAATTGGGGGAGATCGAAAGACGTCCACCGGTGGACGTCTTTCGGCTGAAAACAATATGATGAATATTATAAATGTGAAAGTTGGTATATTTGGATGTTTGTTAATCCCGCATAAACGGCTGAGCTGATTCAGATTTGGTTGCTCAAGACCATCGAGGGCCCAAAATTTACGTGTAACAAGTCTTATAATGCCGTCTATCAATTCTTAAGTCTATACAGACGAAGCGACAATAACCTATTTTATTTAAAATACGGAATTAATTCTATCTGTTGCATTTTACACATTAACGGCTGAATGGATTTAGACGTAAAATATAGACCATAACCACCTTCTTTTTTTTTTGGATGGGAAATCATCAAATGACTTCTCCCGCTCTGGGTGGAGCGGAAGGGCGTGTCAGACTTTTACTGACTAAAACCCAACCGTGTTCCTTCAGTTGCCTATATGCCAGGGCCACGGTAACTCTTTCGAATGAATCTCGCGACCCTGGCAGGCATCGGTCCTAACAGACCCCTTCAGTGCTGTTGACATCTCTTTGAGGAGCGCGTAGAACACTACGCGCCGTCGACCCGAGCCGGGTCCTTACCGGGCAGCGAGCTACCCATTGCTCGCCGCCCGCAAGCTCGCGTATAACCACCCCCTTGAGATCATCGACCTCCTCCCTCGACATCCACCCGGGCGAGGCAATGATTACAAAAACTAAGATCTTTTTTTAATTGTCACATAAACAGGTTACAGAAAAATGCGAGACTCCTACTCCAAACACACGTTAGAGAACAGTATTTCAGAAGCCAGATGAGGTCAGCAACATTGAAGTTGGCTTCCCTGCTTCGTCTTATGTTTTGTAGTACCTACCTGCAGGACTTCTTCATAGAAGGATTGAGCACTGTGTCAATATCTGTACAGAAAGTATTCGTCATCTGTAACTGTTTTATTTTGCTTATTTTGCTTTACAGACATCCTTCTAGTTTTAACATTTACAAGTTACACGCAAACAGTCGAGGAGCCGACACAAAAAAATCCCAAATCTACACCTAAACCTGATGGCGTGAGTGATGACTTCATTATGAATAGAAGACAAGGAAGTAGCATATTCCCTAAAAAAAAGGAAACGGCATTCGAAAAATATTTGAGAAAGTTTGAGCCCGCTACGATCTGGGAACAAATTGACAAACAAAAGAAGTACAACGGCCTTATGTTAACGAATGAGGAGCAATCAGAACTTATATTCCGGGCTATGGATCCTGCAGATGAAATCCTTGAACTTAATATTCAGAACGGGAACCCCAAATTGATCCTCGAACAGGATGGGCGCCGTGAGATGGGCTGGAAGCCGCCGAAGAAACCAGGTTATCTCTTAGATAGGTTCCATGTCCGAAATCGGATGTACGAGCTTATGAAGCAAGCGATATACATGACCCGAAACAAAATGGTCGTCATGCAAATGTATAGGGAGAAATACAGAAACTCTTCACTTTACAAAATGGGCTTCTTGATGAACAAAGCAGATAACGCTGCCAAGGCATTCGGCCAATTTTCTTCTCAGGCATATAGAAGCTGCATGTTGGTTATAGAGAGAGTCATGTACAGGTTGGCTTTAACCGACTTATTATCTGTGAACGAGAGGCAATTAAACCTTTGGTTTAACGTTGAGATTTTGGGGGATCTCATTATGGAGAACGATAAAATTGCACATACAGTTTTCCGAAACTATTCTAGAAATAGAACCGCGAAATTCGACAAGTACTTTATCGATTAAGAACAAGATTATGTACAGGTGCCAGCACATCAAACTACCCGAAACTGTAAAATTTTCCCAATCAATCTTGAATCTTAAACTTCAGCGATTAAGTTGAAAATCTATTAAAGAAATTTGACAGACTGTAGTAGCTTTTTATGCTGACATCTATACAGCACACACATATGCTGAGAATTCCAGTGCATGAGACCACGTTCGAACGGGTGAACGTTAAAATATCACGGCGACATTTTATCGTGCACTGAATGTTCAACCCTCGGTGTTGAATCGAGCATTAGAATCCAATAGAGCGCGTCGAAAAAACTCGATGTTCGATTTTCAACCTTCGACGCTAAGCAGTTTGTTGAAATTGCAGTGCATGAAAACATCCTGCCGCGATATTTTTACGTCCGTGCGAACTTGGATTAACGCGACGCAAAAATGTATGCTTACGTCAAAACCCAAAAAAAAACGACCTGATATTGTGTTGCTGGTATTACAAAAGTATTCGCCAACCGGATCTCCGTCAAGGAATTTTCTATTTGGATGTTTCGATTTTTGGATGTTTGCTTTCAGTCACGCAGAAACGGCTGAATGGATCTGGATTAAATTTGGCATTTGGAACAAATTTGAACCTATACCTAGGTTACCTAGACCTAGAGACCTGGGTTAACACATAGAATTATTTTATCCCGATTGCACTTTTGCGTAGGACTTCATTCGGCTTTCGACTTCCACGCGAGCGAAGCCGTTATCAAAAACCAGTACAACAAAATTTTGAATTAACCAGTAAATTACCGTAATTACAGACACAATTAAAAAACGATTGTGTCTATACCAAATGTGGTATCTCAGGGACTTAGAGGTTAAGTTAATATTATTCTATATTTATTAAAAACTCCGTACATTATTACGTCCATATTGGCAAGTACAGTTTGTCCCCTTAATAACACAAACGTAAATTACTCAAGTTTGAACAATTTTTACCCGACTGCGGTGAAGCAAAAAGGAGGGTTATGATTTTGACCGATATGTATGTATGTGTGTTTGATCATCAGTTCCATCATAATATCATTATATGTTGATCATATTATTATGAAAAAGGATATGACGTATCATTTGAAGCGTCTTGATTGTCCGCTGATTAAAGGCTATATTATGACGTCATATTAAATTAAATACATATTGCGCCCTTTAGAGGACATAAAGTCATGAACAATAACCACAAAAAAAAATATATATGCTGTGGTGGGTATCAAATGAAAGGGCGTCATTAGCACATTTCATACATTACATTGACGATGGTATAACAATAAAATATTCTCATCCGAAATTGTTTAGCACAAACTATTCAATATTTTTCGTCAAATAAATAAACAACTTACACGTAATATATTTTTTGTATTTTATAAACATTCATAGTGATGTGCAGAGAATAGTCGTGGACGGCATACGTCCTAATCTAAAAAAAATAATAAATATAACAGAAGTGAGCGATGCTATTCTATCTAAACTAATTAAAAAATAAGTTCAAAACTAACGCCCGTTTAGTGTTTGAATTATTTTTATGAGTTAACCACACCATCTATCTCAAAGTAACTGATTCTAATCTATACTATTACAAGCTGACCGTACAGACGTTGTCCTTTTTTTTTTTTTTTTTTTTTTTTTTCAGTATGGGAAATCATCAAATGACTTCTCCCGCTCTGGGCGGAGCGGGAGGGCGTGTCAGACTTTTACTGACTAAAACCCACCCGTGTTCCATCAGTTGCCCATGTGCCAGGGTCACGGTATCTCTTTCGAACAATCACGCGACCCCGAACAATCACGCGACCCCGACAGACGTTGTCCTGTTTCCTAGAACTCGATAGCAGCGCCACCTACCGGGTCCAATAGTGAATCTAAACCAGCCAGGGTGCCACCCAAACGCATACAAAAAAAAAACATTCAAATCGGTCCAGCCGTTTAGGAGGAGTTCAGTGACATACACACGTACAGTAGAATTATATATTTAAAGATTATAAAGCTGAAGAGTTTGTTTTATTTGTTTGTTTGGTTGAACGCGATAATCTCAGGAACTACAAGTCCGAATTGAAAAATTATTTTTGTGTTTAGTCTATTTATTGGGGAAAACTATAGGCTATATAACGTCACACTACAGTCAAAAGGAGCGGAGCAGCAACGAAAAATGGACGGAATCTGGCAGGCAATTCGATGCGACGGGAAGGGTCATGGGAGCAAAAATTTGACGCGGACGAAGTCGCGGGCAGAAGCTAGTTAGTAATGTACCTATGTTGATGACACTAACTAGCTTTTGCTAGCGGGTTCGCCCGCGAACGAATCCCACGGGGACGTACTACCGGGATAAAAGTATCCCGTGCTGATCCAGGCCGTAAACTATCCGTATTCCAAATTTCATCCAAATCTGTATAGCAGTTTTTAAGTAATTAATTAAGTCATCCTATCATCTAAAAATATACACAGTTTCTCATTTATAACCAGTGATCGGATATTCGGATGCATATTTACCTAATGTTACTATTTAGTTGTGAAAGCACGGCAGCGGCTTCGTATTTTTTATTAAAGCCGGGTTTCTTGGATCATATTTATTTAAAATTAATGTCCAACCCCAGATGCAAATACATATGTGTGTAGGATGGTATGTGTTAGTTAAAACAACACACAAAACACGGTAAAAACGCGTATTCAATATTAGCCAACATTTCAACTTTATGTAAACATGTTTATAACACAATACGGATAATTAAAAACATTTTGTTTTTAATATTTAAAAGGAAACCTTTAATGGCGCACTGTCACAAGAACTAAACGTGAATGCTAAATTTCAGCCCGATAGCTACAACGGAATTGGGTGAAATATGAATTACAATATTCCAGAAACATGATATAGAGTTATTTGTTGACATAGAGTTTCTGCGGTTTTTAACAAAATTGACTACAAATAATAATATTCCATATAATATGTCTAGTTTACCGCGATTCTTTTCAAAGTAATTAAAACACCTATTATTAATAACTTGTACCTACTTACTTGTTATTTTTTGTGTGTTTCTTTGCGTCATATTTTACCTTAAATAAACGAATTTTCTTTCTTTTCTTGCCTTTTTGTCCTTCATTCCTACTCAAGAAGTTTGTACCTGTATACTAATCTATTCTTCTTCGTTTCGTTAGCACGACAGTCATTAAATTTTTGCGGCCATAACCATCGCCACTTCTATGGTGGCGCAGGGGTCACCTTGGCTGCATGTTTTGGAGCACGGTGGGCAAGATGTGGAGCATAGTTTGTGAAATAGCTCCTTATCCCCTTCTGCCCTCTCTCTTTTATTAAGGTAGCCCCACTTTACGAGGTTCGACGGATTCTCGACGACCATCTAGTCGGAGACGGTCTACCGGGACTTCCAAGTGGACCACGGAAGGTTACACCCGGCAGGATGATTCTAGTTTGGCGGTAGATGTGGAGGGGGGGGGGGGAGTGAGGAAAGGGTGCCATAGTTTGCAACTAACGGGCGTCGACCGAGTAGTAGGTCGTGAGTTCAAACCCAAGCAGGCGATTTTCTTTGTGTAAATTATTTCATCGCCACTGCTCTCAAAACGGTGAAGGAAAACGTAAGGAAACCGGCATGTCTTAGAACCAAAAATTCGTAGACATGTGACATCTACCAACCCACACTGTGCCCGCGTGGTGGATTATGGCCCACTCCCTCTCACCGAGTGGAGGCCTGTGTCCCAGCAGTGGGAACATTATAGGCTGATGATGATGGGAGTTGACCGGCGGGGTAATTGCGCAACACACTAATAGTAGCTTTAATTTTGACAGCTTAAAACATTCATTGCCCTATTTAAGTACAAGGGCTTTTTTTTTTCGGATGGGAAATCATCAAATGACTTCTCCCGCTCTGGGCGGAGCGGGAGGGCGTGTCAGGCTTTTACTGAATAAAACCCACCCGTGTTCCTTTAGTTACCCATATACCAGGGCCACGGTATCTCAATTGAACAATCTCGCGATCCTGGCAGGCGACATGGTTGAGGAGCAATTTTTTTAAACATAATTATGATGGAATGGATTTATCAATATCCTTCAAAATGATTCAGATTTGGACTGATAGTGTGGTAGGCAATTAAAGTACTGGGTATCCGATGGGAAAGCTGTCGATTTCAAGTAGCTGTGCAGTTTAGCCGTCTTAACTGTTATAGTTAAGTAAATGTGTTAACCATGTACAGTCAATAGTGCAGCATACTGCGAGGGAAAATGCGGGGGAAATTTTTGCATGCCGAAACTCGACTCGACGGTCGCGCACGATTCGGCGATTTACGTAGAACAATTTCTACGACCGTGTCGCGGCGCGACAGGTCGCCCCTGTGTGGACGGTTATACGCGTTTTCATAGAAATTGTTCTACGGATATAATTCACCGATTTGCGCGCGACCGCCGCGTCGCGCTAGTCTGAACGAGCCTTCATCATCATCATCAGCCCATAATATTCCCACTGCTGGGACACAGGCCTCCTCTCGGTGAGAGGGAGTGGGCCATAATCCACCACGCGGGCCCAGTGCGTGTTGGTAGATGTCACATGTCTTCGAATTTTTGGTTCTAGGACATGCCAGTTTCCTCACGATGTTTTCCTTCACCGTTTTGAGAGCAGTGGTGATGAAATAATTTACACAAAGTAAAGCGCCTGCTTGGGTTCGAACTCACGACCTACTACTCGTAAGTTGCGGCCGTTACCACTGGGCCACCACTTCTCTCGAGCCTTAGTCGTACATTTTGACTAAGGCGTAAGGTTTGTAGAGTTAGGGGCTCCGTTCTACATTAGATCTGATAACTTTTAACTGTGAAAGCGTTAAGACTCGTACAGACAGGCGCGACGTATCGTGGTGACGATTCTGCGATTAATCGTGACGCAACACCTTTCACACTGGCGCGAGTACTCGTCGCGCTCGACCTCGTAGCGGCCGCATCGTCGCGTCGCAGCCGCTACACGACGCCACACAAAATGTATCAATAAGCTGTCGCGCTACTAGTCGCGGCGCAACCGTGTCGCATCGCGACAGGTCACCCCTGTGTGAAGTGTCACACGCGTTTTCATAGAAATTTTTCTACGGGTATAAATCGCCAAATCGCGCGCGACTGTCGCGTCGCGCTAGTCTGCACGAGCCTTTATGGAAGTTTTGGTAACCTACTTTATACATAATAATTTGTTGAGTAACATTATTCGCCATACGAAACCCTCTCTGTACGAGTTCAAGCCGTACTTGTCTGGGTTTTTTTTCTAGTAGTACACCTATCATTGTGCGTTTGACTTATGAAGTTTTTCTCTCCGGTGCCTCAAAGTACAGTTTTTTTTTTTTTTTGTATTGTTTTACACATCCCACTTTTGTCCTATCATACTTGCAATAGCTGTACGAGCGATAATCATATCTACTCATCATAGCGCGTTCGTTTTTCCGAAGACTGACGATGATTGCCGAAGCACATACTTTTCTTGAGTTACATTGTAGGTATTACAATACCAACGCATCGTAAACTATACCATTTTTTTAATGCGTTATTCAATTAATTTAAATTTTATGAGCTTGCTTATCCGATATGTTTTATAACAAAAAGGCCTGAGGGAATGTTTGTGTTCTTAATTTATTTACCATGTTTTTGTGAGTATATTATTTAAGAAGTGAAGAGACTAGATGGTATGACCATAATGTCTTGGAGGTGGTCCCATACTTAGAGTAATAAAACGTTATTATTCTAAGGTCCCATGTAAATTTTATTAACTTGGCTTGAGTATTTTTAGGGTTAGCCTCGATAATACATTTTTAATCCACTTTGTGTATCTAGATGTCATAATAGATCTTCCTAACACTGGTGTTTTGATAGTAAGTAGTGGTAAACGAATTCGTATGGGATAGGTACCATAACTAAAAAGAGGAATAAAAAAAAACTCTTACCTAAGTAAAAAAAAACAACTTTCGAAAAAAAACACTGCAACGTGAAAAATAACTTTAATTTCGGAAGTCAGTGCCCCTAGGATATATGCATATTTTAGTTTTTTTTTTTCACCGGCTTCCAAAATTAAATTGATTGAGGTTGTTTAGAGATTTTTGCTAGTGTCAGAGGTTTAAAAAAAATGTTTCCTACTTTTTTATCTCTAGTAAACGCGACGATTGCACACAGTGAACATTGTAACAAATTTATCTTCATTCCTCGTTGCAACTCCACCATCAAAACCTGACCAACAATTATCTATAACCTACTATCTTCTGCCCGCGACTTTGTCCGTGTCAAATTTTTGCTCCCCTGACTTTTCCCGTCGCATCGAATTGCCTGCCAGTTTTCGCCAATTTTTCGTTGCTGCTCCGCTCCTTTTCATTGTAGCGTAATATTATATAGCCTATAGCCTTCCTCAATAAATAGGCTATCCAACACAAAAATATTGTTTCAATTTAGACTAGTAGTTCATGAGATTACCGCGTTCAACCAAACAAACTCTTCAGCTTTATAATATTAGTATAGATTCATTACGACCTTTTCAATGAGCCAAAACATGATGTTTCTTCTGTTTGTTGGTATATTGAGTACCCTGCAAATTCCAGGTGATGCTGCAGCGTCAGTCCAAGGTTACTTTGTTTTCCTAATATCATTGAAGTAATAGAATACCAAATTTCGACTCGATCAGCCTGTGGAAGATGCTCAAATCCCTTGATCAACCAGAAAACAGCTGATAATCTTCAAACGGCTGAACAGATGTTTTTGAATCATAGCTAAGAACAATCTCAATTAAGTCCTCTTTCAAACAAACCCAAAGAACGACTCTGATGTTTGGTAGCTACAGACAGACACACAGACACACACATTAAACTAATAAACTCCTCTTTTTTCATCGGGGTTATAAATCAGCCGGATACAAAAAGAGCTATAAATTTATACACATAAAATACTCAGGTCGTGAACTAGCTTTTCGCTCGCTTTTTGCCGATTTTAGTGTTAGCTTGTTACATATGTATATAATTAAACTATAATTTCTTTCAAACTCTTTATGTAAAATAGTTGCAACATTTGCATTGTGTTATCTTACGCCAAAAATATGAATCTCAGTTACCTTTCTATGTTTAAAATACTTTGTTCTTTTAAATCCCACCTTTTTCTACGTAACTAACAATTAAATTATTTTATTAGATCTCTCGTTCATCAATGGTGATCCACTATTGGAAGAATCGGACGTCTACCATACGCTATTCGGCGACATAGGTTCGATGCAGGATCTGTTCCTTACAGAACCCGGCGGCAGGCCACCGACGCCGGCGCCGGACACCGACCCGGCAGCAGATGACAACGACACTGTCGATGAACCGGACCTAGAGATTTCTGACACTTTTGGGTTCCTCCGAGACAACCTGACGGACCAGACGTTCGACTTACAAGACTACTTCATCATTAATGAAAAGTATTCAAACTTTACTAAAGACTATAAGAATACAAATATGAATAACGTGAATAACGATACAAGAAGATGGTATTGGGTAGACCCTGATGATCGCTACTATAAAGAAAGTATAGAGGCTTTAAAAAAGCAGCAACTCAGGATGATTTTAGTGCAATTTACAATGCACTGTCGTTACGAGGTAGGAAAAGCTTTATTGCAGCGTGAGTTCGTAAGAGATGACAAGAGATACAAGCTGGGTTACCTATTTAACAGAATGCGAAGATTAAAAACTGAGCAGTTGAAGATGGTGGGCACGGCGTGGCACCAGGAGGAGACGCAGTTCAGGCACATGTACAGTCTGATGCGACAATACGAGCGGGTGGTGCACTTCGACGTGGACATGCGTGACACCGCCAACATGATCAAGAAGGTGTTCAGCAAGGATGAATACTACGACTCAATCGTTTTAGAAAAACTGAAAAAATCTAAGAAAAATGCAACTGCTAAACATTAATGCGGATACTCTTATATAACAAGGGTTTTGTTATCTTTATTTATTCTGTGCGTGCTATTTGTACAAAATAAACAGCTTTCTTTCTTCTCTTCTTTTCTCTATCATGCAAGTGTGCAAAGTTTTTCATTGCACTGGCAGTGGGATTGCAGCCGAAGGTGAGGAGACGATAATGGAGCCGGGAGTGCAATAACAAATACCTACTAAGGCGTATCAAACTATTTTTATTTTTCACACACACATTTTTCATTAGTATAATATAGTTATCTGAAATGCAAAGTAAAAAGCACGCGTGTACACTGAATTGGGAACCTAAAAGTGCTGCAATAAAATATCGAATACGGAACAAATAATACGGATACTTTTTCGTTCTGCATCATTCTGACATGCATAATTTAGAAATTAATGATGTAACAATAAATGATATAATATAATATATCTTAGGACAACCAACACAACGGATCCCAAACTAGGCAGAGCCTGTACTATGGTAACCAGACAACTAATAAACATACTTATATATGTCTAAATACATACATATTATAGATAAATTACACCCAGACACAGAAAAAATGACTGTGCTCATCACACAAAGATTTGTCCTAGGTGGGAATCGAACCCACGACCTCAGTCTTAGCAGTCAGGGTCACTAACCACTAGACTAACAGGCCAAACAATATTTAAGCAGGTCGTCCGTGTATTTTCTTGTCCGTTCTTCACCATTGGTACCTTACTACGCTTTGGAACTAGCTTCATATTTCTGACTAACCAAAACGCCTTGATAATTTAAAAGTAACTATAATTTTTTATTTGAAATAAATGCTATGAATATGAGCCACTTTTCGATCAAGTGAGCTGAAAAATCTCTTTTGATCCTGAATTCAAATCATAACCATCCTATCCTCATGAATCCCAACCAAATGTATCTTTTAACCACCCTAATAAAAGGCGCGGACGCGTGGCGTGGTACTGGTGCAGCAGTAGACCAGGCTGCGCTGATCCGAGCTCCGTCAGGTCCTGGTGACGGAATGACGAGTTCAAAAAGCTCGCGCCGAATTGCTCAAAACTTCAGCGGACGAAATAACGACGCTCGGGTGACGGACGTTCCGTTAATTACGCGGCAGTAGTAAATGAATCTCCCTACTTGGGTGCCGTAAAATCGTTTCCGGTGATGTCACGGTGACGGTTGCGGTGTACGACTGCACTTATAGTTTATACTAGCTTCTGCCCACGACTTCGTTCCCGTGTCAATCGACCCAGAGAATAAAAAGTTTCACAGAAAATTCAACCCCCATTTCACCCTCATAAAGATGGAATTTCAAAAAACCTTTTCTTAGTGGATACCTACTCTTCACACAGCACACACCCTCCAAATTTCCAGTCTCTACGACCAGCGGTTTAGGCTGTGCGTTGATATATCAGTCAGTCAGTCAGTCACTCAGGACTTTGAATTTTATACATACAGATAAGTCTAAAATCGTCAATCTGTCTCGAACGAGCGCTGGAGAATGTTCGTTCCTTCTTTGAATGAGAAGAACTCTTTAACTTTACAATGGGACAGTAGGTAATAGATTGGTATTTATTCACAATGTGTTATGGTACCAAAGGTAACAAAGTAAACAGCACCCGAAGGTGATGTCTCCAGCCAGAAAGCGGATCAAGAGCTGTGTGGTTCGCGAGATTGTTCGAAAGAGATACCGTGACCCTGGCACATGGGTAACTGAAGGAACACGGGTAGGTTTTAGTCAATAAAAGTCTGACACGCCCTCCCGCTCTGCCAAAAGAGGGGGAGAAGTCATTTGATGATTTCCCATCCAAAAAAAAGGGGCTGTGTGGTTACTAGCAACACCGAGTAAAACGATAACGCATTAATATGCAGTAAATATTAATGTTGATTAAATAAAAATCTATTCTTTACGTAACAGTTTAAGTAATTATACAAGTACTATGGTTTATAGCAACGTACGTACTTAAAGATTCATGTAATTGAACATTTTAATTGAAAAAGAAACAAACAAAACATATTTCTTATGCGGCCGTTCACCATAACAATGAAACTTCTTCTGTTTTGTAAGTTCAAATAATTATCTATGCGAAGCCTTTAATGAAGTGTAATAGTATATTACATGAATTACAGATTAAATTAATTAAGAAATAAAATTATAACCTAAAATTAAGTAAAACTATTTACAAATTAAAAAATAGCGTCGAAAAATCATTCGTATCGCTGTTGACTGAGACCCAAGAGACTGGCGGCATTACCACGTTGCATGACAATGTTTAGCTTTTGGCCAAGGTAAAAACTAGCTCTTGGGTCACGGGAAGTATCCACCAGCCGTTTAGAAATTTCCTTCAATGGACTAAGAGCACTCGGACCCCATGATCCGAGCGTTTGAACCCCAAACGGCTCAAAAATATAATGACCAATAAGGTTATTAAACTTACGCCGCTTGAGGTTTTCCGCAGTCGCAGCAGCGGCATCAGCACAACATGCCGTGCCAGGAAGATGGGATGGCGCAAGAGTATCGACGCACGTTGCATCCCACACTAAAGGCCTACCCACCTTCCATGGAAATAAAGACATGCCGTCAGGTCTCTTGCCATCGTCGCGTGCCAAGCCATTGGGTTCTAATACAGCTGGGACGCCGACGGTGACAAGAGCTCGTCCGATGATGTCATTAATGTTAGCGTGCCGCGGTAATCGACCCGCACTTCGGCTACAAGACAGGCCGTGGTGTCCTAGACTGGTGACAACTTCGCCACAGTGACAGTTATGAGGAGAACAACACGGAGCTCCCAAACGTAGGGAAACAGCGAGGCGAAAAGTGGTGTCGTCGAACAAGGTGCCTATATTCAACGACGGTAGTGCATGAAGCCATAAACCCGACTCCCACTTACCCACAGCCAGCAGGCGCGCATGCTCCGCAGACGTGTTGAGAAAATTGTCTTGTACTACTCTGCAGAGCGGCTCATCCCACCGTTTCTGGGAAAATGGATTATCGGGTAGCTCAGTGTTCGAACAAGCGAGTCTCTAGGCATCTATAGCCTTGATGAAGCACGACACATAAAAATTAATCAGTGTGGAGGCTAGGATTTTCCTGATTAATTTCTCAGTACCGTGGACCGTGGTACCGTGTGGTGCCGGACGTAAAGAATAACACCACCCCATTTCTTCCCGTGGGTGTCGTAAAAGGCGACTAAGGGACTTACTAGAGAATGGGCAGCAGCGTTCTCTATGCATTTTACCACCATACTGCGATCGCCAACCCGCCTGCCAAGCGTGGCGATTATGGCAAAGCCCCCCAAATTGGGGGAGGCCTAAGTCCAGCAGTGGACGTCTTACGGCTGAAACGACGACCGTGGACCGAGGATATAAAAGCTGGTAAACTAATACTAGAAATTTTGCAGAAATTTTCTATTACACAATAGAGTCAAATTAACGAAACAAAACTTTTTAACAAAAAATTAAACCGCCGAAAAAACTGAAAAGCAAAATATTATACACCTTAAAATTTTGAGTCGGCGCTGAAAAATCAATGAACAAAGATCACTTACAGCACCGACTCATAATTTTAAGGTTTTATTATTTTTTGCTTTTATTTTATATATTTTTGTGGCATTAATATACTAATAATACTTGGCAAACTATACCCTATCCAATAAAAAAAGAATTATCAAAATCGGACAACTCTGTATAAAGTTATGCGTGGATATATATCTTCTTTATCTTTACATACATATTATAAAATAAAGTCACTTCGCTGTCTGTCTGTCCCTATGTATGCTTATATCTTTAAAACTACGCAACGGCTTTTGATGCGGGTTTTTTTAATAGATAGAGTGATTCAACAGGAAGGTTTATATGTATATAATAACATGCATAATATAGTAAAGAAGCACTGATAATTTTAGAGGTTTCTAATGTGATGTCATAAATAAACTCATTTTTTTGCGCTTACATTGCGAACGCTGGCTGAACCCAACGAAATAGATCAAAATAATGTATAACAGTATTGTACACCTTACAAAGTTCTAAAAAAAAGTCCGCGATGGTATATGTCTATCTCTTAGGGATAACCCACAATAACCATTTTTTATCCTTTAATTTTTAAGAGAAATAATGGCTTATTTACGAAAGCAATACAGCATTAATTCTTATCCAATTAAATACATTAGATATGTTGTGCATTTCATGTAGATCAAAATTGCGTTTTACAGCATATCATTAAAATGAATATTTTAGAAGATATCAGAGATTATAATAAAATAGCCGCAGAACGGCTAGCGGGCCGTTCCGCGTCCGGCCATCTCGCTTGGTCGCTACCAAGCGAGATGGCCGGACGCGGAACGGTAGTGCAGGTGTGTCGGGTAGTGCAGGATTAGTAGGATTGTAATTCATATTACTTGGGCTTCATAGTAAATGCATATCATCATGTGTGTTCGAAGTACTCAAAATAAAGCTAATTGTATTATTCCAAGTAAGAGACCGCGAAATATGGCTTAGATGTTTAGATTTTTGGATGGATTTGGATTTTTGGTTATCCTGGATACGTAACATAACATCACGCCTTTTTTCCTCGAAGAGTTAGGCAGAGGTGTACCTATAGTACACCCACATTTCGCCTGTTATGTTTAAGTCCCGTGTAATAGGGGGCGAGCCTATTGACATCAACCGGGCACAAATCCAGACTCCGGGCTGCTACTGAGAAATTCCAGAAAGAAAAACCCAATACACTTTGCCCGACCTGGGAATCGAACCCAGGACCTCATGTTCAACAGTAGCGCTTGCTACCACTAGACCAACGAGGCAGTCACCCAGTTATCCTGGATACTTACCATATATAGCATACCATAGATATTTTATCCCGGTAGTAGTTTCCCGGGTGATATTTTCCGACAGCTATACGGGCAAAGCCACTGGCCAAAGTACTATTCTTATTACTATGTTTAATTTGGTGTCTGGTAAATAACTGAGTGTTTATATAGGTAGAATAGGAGCGTTAAGAAAAACCAGGAAGACTTATATTCAATTCAATCCAGCCCTATGTCGCAGTCTTCTTACTCTGAATACTATTAGTTTTATTTTAAGTACATCAAACACACAAGATATGTAAGGATCGTAGCAGGTGGCGTTCCGTAGTTTCTGCCTACCCCCATGTGGAAAAAGGCGTAATTTTATGTATGTATAACATGTGTTAATACATTCTTACCGCGGTAGTACGTTCTTTTGCGATAATTTCTGACATCCACGCGGGCGAAGCCGCGGGCATAAGCTAGTATATTATAATCAGTCAGTGAACATGAATCATCCCCTGTTTTCCGACCCTTAGGGTTCGATTTTGTTGTGCAAATTTATATGGGACCACTTTGGGAGTATACCCTTTCCAATAGAAGAAGAATTATCACAATCGGGCCACTATGTAAAATGTTATGCGTGGTCATACATAAATATATATATATATATATATATATATATATATATACGCGTCGAATTGAGAACCTCCTCCGTTTTTTTTTTTTTCGTCAGTTGAAAAAGAACCTTCTTTGCGACACAAACTAGGTTTAAGGAATAGGTACCACGTCGTGGTAAAATTACCCAGTCAGCTACTTCCACACACACATGAATCAACCCACAATGTTGCCACTGCTGGGAAAACAAGCCTCCTCTCTGTGAAAGGGAGTGGGCTTTGATATCACAGGTCTTAGAATTTTTGGTTCTAAGACATATCAGTTTCCTCACGATGTTTTCCTTCACACTTCCTTCCCCGTTTTAAGAACAGTGGTGATGAAATAATTCACACAAAGTAAAGCCCCCACCGCCGTCAAGGGGCTCTCAAAAGGCCACCACTGCTGTCAACACACAATACGCGCAAAAAAACGTAGAATTAATGGTTCAGAAGTTTTTTATGTAACATATTAATTCTAAAAAATAATTGTTGAATCTTCTTTACTGTATTATAGGAGCTTAGAGACGAATTTTAAAAACTATATAAATCACTTATACGAGAAAAATAACTCTGAATAACGTTTTGCGCACCAGTTTATACATAACTAGCTGACCCAGCGAACTTCGTACCGCCCTACCAAGCTCCTACCAAGCTATGCCAACCTGGTACTTCGAAGACATAAAGCGTTTTCTAGCTACCACACACCCATGTTAGGTGAGCTCCTACCAAGTTATGACAACCTGGTACTTCGAAGACGTATTAATAAGGAACTTCTTTGGATGATTTTTTACACCTTGGGTCCGAAAAACCCAAATATCTTACGGACCCCTACTTTTTCTAAAATAAAATATAGCCTATGTTACTCGCCGATAATGAAGCTATAAATTCTAATGGTGCAAAAACTTTTAAAATTGGTCCAGTAGTTTTTGAGTTTATCCATTACAAACAAACAAACAAAAATACAAATTTTTCCTCTTTATAATATTAAGTATAGACAATGGCAGCCCAAACGCAGATGGCGGGATGAGCCGGACTTAGTGTTGCAAAGGACTCGAGTCCTCGAGTCGTAATTTTAAAGATTCGACTCAATTATGCAAGGCTCAGTGTGCTCAAAAGGCTCGGAGTCTAAAGTTAAGTACTCGAGTCTTAAAAAGGACTCAAGTCTTAGAATGGACTCGAGTCTGAAAAAGGGCTCGCGTTTTAAAAAGGACTCAAGTCTTAAAATTAACCCGAGTCTCAAAGGAAAACTCGGAGCATGAAGATGAGACTTGTAGCTCATCATTCGAAAGGACTCGAATAGAAGGCAATAGTTCAAATTAGTGGTAATGATGTAACTATGTGTAGGTACAATAAAATCTGACGAGTTATTCGAGATTTTTCGAATTATGAGTTACAAGACTCGAGTTCATTTTAAGACTTGAGTCCTTTTTAAGACTCGAGTCCTTTTTACGACTCGAGTGGCTGTTAAATGACTCGGGCTCGGCTTGAGTCTAGACTCCAAGCCTTTTGAGCACACCGAGTCTTGCATAATTGAGTCGAGTCTTTAAAATTACGACTCGAGGACTCGAGTCCTTTGCAACACTAGCTGGACTTCTCTTGGGAGCTCTGAACAGTGAGGTGAAAGGAAAGTACACCATGCCTCTGATCCCGGAAGGGTTAAATTATTTGGTAACAGGCATTCCCACTTACCAGTATAAGTTGTATTTAACGAGTTAGAAATAACACAATGTTTTTTATGACAAACATGTCATATCATTACATAGTATAAAACAAAGGCGCTTCCTTCTATCTGTCCCTATGTATGCTTAGATCTTTAAAACTACGCAACGGATTTCGATGCGGTTTTTTAATAGATAGGGAGAGAAGAAGGAAGGTTTATACATATAATACGCGGGCGAAGCCGCTGGCAAAAGCTAGTGATGTATATGTCATGAAATAATGTAGTACTATTATTTTTCTTTCTAGTACCAAAAGGCACTAGAAAGAAAAATAATAGTATGGCATATTCGCACAGTCTAATGACATTGTTTCGTATCTTGGCCTGGCCAGAACGGAACACACTGTGATCGCTCAGTTTCTATCGACCTTTCTTCTCAAAGTAGTAAGTTAGGAAACACTGTCCTCATCTAGTTTAAAAAAATTTGATTGACGCGTTAAAAATGTTTGTACAAACCTACTTACAGAAATATAATCATTTATAATTTATATCCAGATCTTTTTAACAACTCCTGTCCCTTATACAAACAGTGTTTTTTTTTAGTTTTGACACCTTTTGTTCAATGCGCAAATATATCAAGAAAAGCTCCTAATGGTTCTATCTTTTATGAATCGGTAGACGCATTAGATCTTGTTTTTGACGATTTCCCGAAGCTCAGCGATATTTTGCCGTCACTTATACAAAAAACACCGTTGGACTATGAAGACATGCCCGGCGTGATAGTAAAAAATATATCAGTTGACATAGATAAAATAAATATAAACAAGTTTAGAAAAAAAATCGATGCCATCACAGGCATTAATGTAACAGATGACCCAAGAAATATCAACGCGTCAAGAAGGCAAGCGTTTATCCCATTTGATGGTGGAAGCAGAGACTATTATCGTGGTGTTGACCACGTGTATAGGCGGAAAGGTCTCGATCTCATGTTGCAGGTATTATACATGGCAAGGCACAAAATAAAGAAACTCCAACAACGCAAAGACTTCAGCACCACAGATACTGCCTACCGTATTGCATTCACGTTTCGTAGGTTAGAAAGCATCCAAATAAAACTGATGCGGATCTATTCGTTCTCAAAGCTTCAAGAATATGCTTACCCTGATCCCAATACTCAAATAATCATGCACAGCAAAGCGACGAGACTCCACGTAGACTTTTGTTACCTTTGGTGGGTTTTAATAAAGCTGGATGGCTCGTACAAAATATTAACAGACGTACGGCAAGAAAAAATTAAATACGAAAATCTCGTGAAAGATCGAAAGGCGCTTCTAGGCTTCGATGGATCACAAAAGGACAGAACGAAAATGGGCCCCTCATAACATGTGTGTTTGTTCGTAGTCCTGTTTATCGCAAACAAATATATTTTCTTAGTTTATCTACCTTTAGGTACAGACGCCAACACATCAAGCTACTACAATCTGTCAGATTTCTTTGATAGATTTTCGACTTTATTTTTAGAGCATTAGGTTCAAGGTTCATTGGGAAAAATTGACAGTTTCGGGTAGCTTGACCTGGTGGCGTCTGTACGTTATTTATTTATTTACCTCCTACAACCTCCTACCTTACCCAATGAGGATCAATTCGACAAAAGGATATGTCAATTTTATTATATACTACATCGAATACAATATAAATATCTGAGTAAATTTCTTTATGAATCACTCAAGTCCATTGAGAAATTACGATATTCAAGTTTTCAGAAACGGAGTTTTAAAACGCACGCCGGCCGCGCGGAACATGTGATGGCGTCATGAGCCACGATCGGCCGCCACCCGCCGTACTAATTTGTTATTATTTGCGGATTATACTCGTTGTTTCTTGTTTTTTATAATAGATTAATATCTGGATGATCGAGCTTTGCTCGGTATTTTTTAGTAAATTGTGTTTAAAATAATAAGTTTATGTTCAAATTGATTATCGATAAAGTTGTTCATTGAAAACATGAACAAAACGACATTTTATAAAAATGAATCCTAGCTAGATCGATTTATCGCCCCCGAAACCCCCCGTATACTAAATTTCATGAACATCGTTGGAGCAGTTTCCGAGATTCAGATTATATATATATATACAAGAATTGCTCGTTTAAAGGTATAAGATTTAAATTTTATAGAGATAAATAAACAATAAATTATTACTTTAAGTTTTATAGAGATTTCAATATAGATATAGGTAGATAGGAAACATGAAAGTGGATGTACCAAGGCCCAGTCGGACAATCTCCCGAAGATAGATTAGTTTATGGCTGCAAAGTTTAAAAAAAAACAAGTTATTCCAGTGAGGTACGATGAGATAAAATGGAAAGATAAGTAGATTTGCTTTCACTTACAGTTCTTGATCCACTAAGTACCTATACGCAGGCCGGTACTTAGGTTAGGTATTAGGCAGGCGGGAGGATACGCCCGGGTGTTTCGATTGTGAGGATCGTCTAGAGGACACGGTGGATCATACGGTGGAAGTGTGCCCTGCCTGAGCGGAGCACTGCCGTGTCCTCGTGGAGGTGATCGGCGGCGGTGACCTCTCGCGTCCGGCCCTGGTGCGAGCCATGGTACGGAGCGAGAGGGTATGGGAAGCCGTCACCTCCTTCTGCGAAGCCGTAATGCTCGCGAAGGAGGAGGCGGGATGCGTGAGGGAATGGCAGTCACTGCGCCCTCACGTACCTAGCCGCCGCAGGAGGAGACGCCCCGGGCATCGGGAGTCGATAGCGGACTCCCGGCCACCGTAGGCGCGAGCTTGCGGGCGGCGAGCAATGGGTAGCTCGCCGCCCGGTAAGGACCAAGCTCGGGTCGACGGCGCGTAGTGTTCCACGCGCGCCTCAAAGAGATGTCAGCAATACTGAAGGGGTCTGCTAGGAGCGATGCCTGCCAGGGTCGCGAGACGGTTCAAGCGAGATACCGTGACCCTGGCATATGGGCAACTGAAGGAACACGGGTGGGTTTTAGTCAGTAAAAGTCAAAGAAGTGAAGTGTAAAAGGTACTAGGCAGGTACTACGTCTTAGAATGTTTTGCTTTGGTAGGTAGGTACCTTTTTCGTGTTTCTCCAATGTGTAGGCACCTCTCTACCTATTTTGAATATTATTTCTTACTAGCTTCTGCCCGAGACTTCGTCCGCGTTAAATTTCTTGCTCCACCAATCAATCCCGTCGCATCGAATCGCCTGCCCGTGCGAGGTCTTCGTATTCGTGACATTTTTCTTTGTGCTCGGCTCCTAAGGGTCCTGGCGTGATGTTATATAGTCTATAGCCTTCCTCGATAAATGGGCTATCCAACACTAAACGTAACTCCTGAGATTAGTACGTTCAACAAAACAAACTCTTCAGCTTTATAATTAAAAACGTTATAGTGAGATAGACATATGGTATCGGGACATTTTTTAGAACTTTTTAATAGGAACAGTTCCGTCCTACATGACTTGCGTTACTTTAACCATTTACGCAGCGCACGCAACGGAAGCTCTTAAAGGGAATAAATTTTCACCGTTTTAGCAACATTTTTCATTGTTACTCCGTTCCTGTTTATTGAAGCGTGATGTTATATGTCCTAAAGCCTTTCTCAATAAATCGACTACCCAACATTAAAAAAAAATACAATTCTAATCAGTAGTTCCTGAGATTAGCGCGTTCGACCAAATAAACAAACAAACTCTTCTGCTTTATAACATTAGTATAGATTAATTACACTAGTTTACAAAAAAAAATTGTTTGTCCATTTTTTTTTTTTTTTTTTTTTTTCAGGATGGGAAATCATCAAATGACTTCTCCCGCTCTGGGCGGAGCGGGAGGGCGTGTCAGACTTTTACTGACTAAAACCCACCCGTGTTCCATCAGTTGCCCATGTGCCAGGGTCACGGTATCTCTTTCGAACAATCACGCGACCCCGGCAGGCATCGGTCCTAGTAGACCCCTACACTGCTGCTGACATCTCTTTGAGGCGCGCGTGGAACACTGCGCGCCGTCGACCCGAGCTTGGTCCTTACCGGGCGGCGAGCTACCCATTGCTCACCACCCGCAAGCTCGCGCCTACGGTGGCCGGGAGTCCGCTATTGACTCCCGACGTCCGGGGCGTCTCCTCCTGCGGCGGCTAGGGACGTGAGGGCGCAGAGACTGCCACTCCCTCACGCGCCCCGCCTCCTCCTTCGCGAGCATTACTGCTTCGCAGAAGGAGGTGACGGCTTCCCATTCCCTCTCGCTCCGTACCATGGCTCGCACCAGAGCCGGACGCGAGAGGTCGCCGCCGCATTGTTTGTCCATGACATGAAACATGTATTATTTATGTAGGCTATGGATGGTAATTAAAAACATATTTTTTTTATTTTTCCTAGCACGTCACAATTCTGAGATATAGAGGTCTTTGTTTTTTACCTACCCGCAATTATTTAAATACGTTTATCATTCTATTGTGTATGATTCAAAATTCTTATCTATACAAGATTATTTTTAGTATATGCGAAACCTGAATATAGTTTGTTCAGAATCAGTAACTGAATCGATTCCAATAATTTTTACACCATGTTATATTTTGTACCAAAAATATTTAATTACGCTTCCAAGTCACGGGCCTTAGTGTTTTGTTTCGATTTTAAAATTATCATGTCTTTCTCGTACTCAAACGTCCATTACACGGAGATGGTACGTACACTAGCTGTTTGTGGTGATCTGCATATGTTTTTGCGTGGACAACCAGGTAACTTATCAAGCTTATAACTTTGTGATTATTAATGATACAGTTTTGAATTTTTTTTCATAGATTCTTTACATAGAAATACTAGACCCGTGTTTCGGGTTTCGCATAAACAAAAATTAATGTTGTATATTAATATGTGAAGCGAAAACTTTGGATCCCTTTTTACGAAAATTGGGCGGACGGAGGAGTATGTTTCGCATACTTATAGTTTATACAGAGAAGAAGAGACAAATGCTAATATTTTTTTTTTAATTATGCGTAAAAATACATTATTTTCAATAAATAACACGTTACACACACTACTATTCACTACCGTGTATTTAATACACACATGCACAAATTGAGTCTGTATTTGTTTCTGGTATTATTTGTCTATAGCCTTACTGAATGTCAAATATAATTATGGATTACGAAAGTTTATTGTTGAAATCTGTGGTCCAATCGAGAATATCTGTCTTTAATATTTTGTGCCTATAATCTTACTGAATGTCAAATATAACCATATAATTTTTTTATTTAGTTTTAATGGATATGCATATCGATTTATTATTATGGTCGAATGTCGACCACTAGGCGACCACTAGTTTTTATATAAAAATGCCATCTAGCGTGTGTCTGACTACAACCAAATCGATTTTGTTATGTTTGTGGGAAAACTGTTCCGTTAAGTCGTGGGTGTTCTATAACAGAACCATTGCAAGAAGACTATTTATATTATTTTAGATTTCGGTGTCAAATCAATATAAAAATCAGATTCCTCATGTGATTTGCACTAAATACAGATTGGTCATAACTTCTGGTACTCAGGTAAAAATAGATCACTGAAATTTGGTAAACCAATGATATGGAGAGAGCCAAGTAACCGCGTAATCGATTGTTAACTTTGTTCAACAAAACTCTTGATTTCAACTCAAAAAACAAAGATAGTATAAAATATGAATATGTTCCAGGTAAGATGAACGTAAAAAATACATGTTTAGTTGACCCAAAAAAATAAATATTACCACCGCTTCACATTAAGGTGGGCTTGATGAAAAATTTAACCAAAGCTTTGGATAACTCTAAGTCTGCATTTCAATACCTCTGCCTTGTATTTACGAATCTTTCTGCGGCTAAATTAAAGGAAGGAATATTTGTGGGTCCTCAAATCAGGAGAATATTGGATGATACAAAATCGAGAGCCTATTAAGCGAGGTAGAAGAAGCAGCCTGAAACTCTATTAAAAAAGTCGTTAAAAAATTTTTTAGGCTATAAAAAAGTGATTATTATAAAGAGATTGTTGAAAATCTATTGTAAAATATGAGCGTATGGGTGTAAATATGTCACTAAAACTCCTTTTTTGCATTCCCATTTAGATTTTATTTCAGAAAATCTTGGTAGTGTGAGTGATGACCACGGTGAGCGATATAAACAAGATTTAAAATCATTTGAGCAAAATTATCAAGGTTTTTGGGACCAAAATATGCTAGGTGAATATTGTTGGTCTGTTGTGAGAGATACAGATGAAAATATTTAAACAAAAGAACAAAAAATACCTGCTTTTAACTGTCTATTGTTTATTTAGATGTAGTTTTCTGTAAAAATCTTCTTAATACCTAAATATTAAAAAAACTGATGTGTTGGATTTTTAAAATAATTTTTCCAAAATGTAGATACCCAAAGTACCGTAACCGTATAAGTATATTCTATTTCATGAACAAAACTCATGTAAACTAGTGATATTTTCTCATAGCAGGCGATTTTAACCTACCTTGTATTAACTGGACAAGTAGACTGCCTGTAGTGCTAGCTAAAGACTGTAAAATCGAATGTTCATTGGTACCGGAAGACGCGTTTCACCCTGTTATTGTTATTAACGCCACAGATACCTTAATTCCTTCTCTGAAATTGAGTGTATTTAAAAAACATGTTTATAGAAAAGGGAATTATGAAGCCATTAACAACGAACTTCTGGAATATCTTTGGGGTCTGGTTTGTAGCGGTGATATACAGTTTGATCATGTAATAGAAAGGTTCTACTCAGTAATAAATACAATTATTGATAATGATGTGCCCATGGGCGTACCCAGGTTCTGGGCCAGGGAGGGGCAAATCAGATTTTTTATAAGCATTCAATCAAATAAATAAACATATATTATAGTAGGTTCTTTTTTTATTCTTTAAATATACAATAGCTATTTCAAAAGTAACTTTCAAGGGTCTTCAGCAAAACGGCTTATGACGTCTTTCGTGAAAGAATCGCCCATAGCGTTAGCATATTTTCTACATACACTAAGCATACATCCTCTACGGTTTCTACGGCTAATGTGACCGGTCCATTGCCACTTCAGCTTGCTACTTCTATGAGCTATGTTGACGACTTTGGTTCTCTGCCGGATCACTTCATTCCGGATTCTGTCCCTCAGATATACACAAAGCATAGCTCGTTCCGTAGCTCACTGAGCGACTTTGAATTTATGGACCAGTCGTACCGTGAGTGTCCACGTTACGGCTCCGTAAGTCATAACAGGCAGGACGCACTGATTGAAGACTTTCGTCTTTAGGCTCTGCGGAATACACGACGAGAAGACTCGACGAAGCTTCCCAAACGCTGCCCAGCCCAGCTGAATTCTTCTGTTAGCCTCGTTCTCAGGGTTGTTCTTCTCAAACTGCAGAGTTTGCCTGAGGTAAACGTATTCTCGAACAACCTTGAGGGCACCGCCATTCACAGCAATCGGTCTCGGAGTTACGTCTTCATTGAACATAACCTGGGTTTGTCAAAGTTCAACTGGAGAACAATGTGTACAGAAGAATAAACTAATTCGAATCAGCCAGTATGACAAAGTCTTCTGCAAAACTCAAGTGTGAAATCTACTCGCCGTTGACGTTAATACCGCGTCCTGTCCAGTTTAGCATCTTGAAAACATCCTCCAATGCGTTAAAGAACAATTTTGGGAAAATTACGTCCACTTGTCGCCTCCTCATGTTCAGTTCGCTGGTCCTAAGTTTGGATGGTCAATGCCGCGTTTTCATAAAGACATCTCAGCACTTGGATGTATCGCCAGTCGACTTAGCATCGCTGTAAAGACTCCGAAACAGACCAGGTCTCGATAGAGTCAAAAGCCTTTTCATAATTCACAAACGCAAGACACAGCGCCCGATTATACACTTCGGACTTCTGTATAATTTTCTGCACTGTGTGGATGTGGCATATGGTGCTGTATCCTCCTTGAAACCCGGCTAAAACTCGTCGAGTCTCCGCTCTAGACGATTCCTGACGGCTCTTAAAACAAGTTATATGTATACGTGGCTCAGGAGCGAAATGGGTCTATAGTTCTTTAAAAAAAATATTTTGTCCTCCTTTTTAAAGAAGAGTACGACCACGCTCCTACACCACGTTTCTGGAGTTCTCCCAGAGAACAGGTCAGAATTAAAGAATTTCTGAAACTCTTTAAGGACAACATTTCCTCCCGCTTTCAGGAGCTCAGTCGTAATCCCGTCCTCGCCAGAAGCTTTTCCACTTTTAAGCTGTTTTAGAGCCGCCTCGATTTCGTCTTGGCTCACTTCTGGCAGGTTTTCTGTGAAGTGGCGGGTTAAGTTGGCTCTGGAATCCTCAATTTCGGGATCAGTTTGAGATGCATGCGATGCGTACAATTGGCCGTAGAAGTTTTAGACATCCGAAAGGATCTCCGGCTTCGAAACGACGATATGCTCACTAGATTTAGTCAACTTCGTCATATGGCTTCTCCCAAATGATTGGAGGAACACTTTTGACCCCCGATTTTGCTCAGTCGATTTCTCTATAAAGCGTGTATTGGAACATCGGAAGTCGTGTCGTATCAATGTTCTAATATTATTATGGAGTGCCCGTTGTTCTAACGAAGTGACAGATGGGTTTTCACGTCGTTCCGTAATCAGAGTCTCTTCCGAAAGTTTGGACTTCTTGCACGTACGCCGCATTTTGCAAAATCTCAAACCTTCTTCCCTGAGGATTCTCACCGGTTGTTGGAGGGCCTAGTTGACGTTATTTGTGGTTTCCACGGTAACGAATCTGTTCTCCAAGTCTAGCTGGAACCCTTCAGATCCTATCATAGTTTGGAGCGTATTTGGACGGAGCTCATCAAACGACTTCACTTGAGCTTGAAATTGATATTCAGTGATTTTTTAATGGATAGGTCGGGTCAAGTCGTCAGGGGTGGTCCGATATAATATTTTTTTTGACTTTGCTTTGATAGATTTGAGTTAGCTTCTATAATGCGTATTTAATCCACTTTGTGTAGCGTGATGATATTCTAATACTTCCTGTCACTGCTATTGACTTGGTCAGTAGTGGTATATGAATGAGTGCAGGGTAGATAAAAACGTTCTTGCAAAATAAAAATAAAAAACAACCGACTTCTAAAAAAAGAGTACAAAGTGAAAAATAACTTTAATTTCGGTAGTCAGCGTCAAAAACTAAAATATAGATCCACAAATACCGACTTCCGAATTTAACGTTATTTTTGCTTGCAGCTCTGCTAGCGAGTAGGTAGAACGGACGCGTCGCGCGATTTTTTAAAGTTCTAAGTTGCATTACAAATAGCAAAAAGTTACTTTTCTTAATTTTTACCGACAAAAGTAGATAGTTAGTAGGGACATTAGCAAACTCCAGGGGGGGGGGGGGGGGGGGCAGCTGCCCCCCTCTGCCCCCCCCTGGGTACGCCCATATGTGCCAAAAATCACTATCGTAAGTATCTGTTGATACCCTGTCTGGTACAGTCGAGCACTAATTAATGCTATTATGGAAAAGTCTAAAACGCATACGCAGTGGAAAAAATACGAAAATCCTCATGATTATGCGTCTTTTGCTTTATTAAGGGATCGACAAAAAAGCTAGAAAGTAGTGCCATAAAACTTACATATAGGTACAGATCACAAGAGACCATAAAAACCTCAGCTAAATATTTTTAGGCGTAGGTACGTTAAATCTAGAAAGAAGAATAAAAGTAGTTATCTTAAATACATGACGTATAATAATAATCAATTGACTAGTGAGACCGAAATATGTAATGCTTTTAATGATATTTTCTGTAAGAATTTGAGCAATAGTCTCGGAGCTTACACTTGTTTCTCTCCGCTGACTGCGAAACATACGGCGACACACTACACAGCCTGACCACTCCACTGATAGTGCGTGTATCCTGAAACTCTTGCAGAACCTGGATACGCCAAAAGGTCCAGGAAATGACAATATACCCCCTCTTCTTCGTTAGCGTTGAAATGCCTGCCACAAGATGACCTGGCGAAGGCTGTAGGAATCCGCTGGATGCGAGAAGCACAGAACCGGTCGAAGTGGCGGTACTTGGGGGAGGCCTATGTCCAGCAGTGGACGTCTTTCGGCTGAAATGTGATGATGATGAATGACGATGATAGTGAACTGTGGTCACAGATGTGAGAGTTTCGTTTCATGTAGTTGTGCACCAAAGTTTAGTTATAAACAAAGTGAGAGCGTAACATATCTTCCCTTATTAAGTTTATACAAAACGATATCGATATGGTTATAAACTGGTTTAAACTGGTTTTCAGACTCTCGGGCTTATTGACTTTATACTTATACCGAGTGTCAAAGATACACGAATGACAGCTGAGACTGACGGCTTTTTTTTTGTAGGTGGGAAATCATCAAATGACGTCTCCCGCCCTGGGTGGAGTGGAAGGGCGTGTCAGACTTATACTGACTGAAACCCACCCGTGTTCCTTCAGTTGCCTATATGCCAGGGCTAAGGTATCTCTTTCGAACCAATCTCGCGACCGTGGCAGGGAGACTGACGGCTTATCGTGTATTCCGAGGCATCGAGTAGGCTCGGTGAGAAATGGATGGTTACCCAGCAACGAACTACTCCGGCACCACGGCTTCACCTGTGTGATTGTTGGGTATTATTACTTTTCTTTGAGCGCTTAGAGAGGCTCGTCTCTCTAAGCGCTCAAAGAAAGGTAAAAATAATAATATCTTACGACAACCAACACACCGTTATCTGATCCCAAACTAGGCAGAGCCTGTACTGTGGTAACCAGACAACTGATAAACATACTTTTATATTTCTAAATACATATTTATTATAGATAAATTACACCCAGACACAGAACAAATGATTGTGCTCATCATACAAAGATTTGTTCTGGGTCCTCAGTCTTAGCAGTCAGGACCACTAACCACCAGACTAACAGGCCAGTCAAAAGTACAGTCTGTCCAAAAAGTCCGTCAAAACAGATAAGTAACCAGGGATACAGTTGACAGAAATAGATGGATGTTTGATGTACACACGGCTACACATCAAGTTATACATTTCCAGTTTTAGCTGACCTCGCATTGTATAGGCTTTTCGTACGGAGAGAAATCAACTTATACTGGAAATTTGTAGCTTGATCAGTGGCCGTGCGTACCCGTGGTACACAGACATTTCGCCTTTTATATTTAAGTCCCATGTAACACGGGACAAAATAACTGTTTGAATCTATTAATACTTATAATCAAATTTTATTCGAAAACATACATTGGTTTATTACAAAACGTCAACAATATCTGACGGCCTTGGTTATTTTTCTCTTTTGGTGACCGTACCTATAATGTTTAAAACACAGTTTTGACTAGTTTTACCCGGTTGTTACTGGTTATCATTAAAACCAATTAACACATTTTCAATTAAACTGTAGACACGTACCTATTGTACATGGGTAGAAACATTAAATTTTAATCACAGAACCACGTTTGTAAACACATCGTTTATGTATTAGCTAGGTGTCACCTACACTACGTATTCAAGAAACAATAAGTATTTATTATTTCTGATGATTTGTAGTAAATAGGATGTTGTTCCTTGCTTTAGTTGCAATATCACGTAAGTGGCTTTAAAAATATTCCATCATCATCATCATCATTTCAGCCGTAAGACGTCCACTGCTGGACTTAGGCCTCCCCCAATTTGGGGGGCTTTGCCATAATCGCCACGCTTGGCAGGCGGGTTGGCGATCGCAGTATGGTGGTAAAATGCATAGAGAACGCTGCTGCCCATTCTCTAGTAAGTCCCTTAGTCGCCTTTTACGACACCCACACGGGAAGAAATGGGTTGGTGTTATTCTTTACGTCCGGCACCACACGGTACAAAAAGGTTAAAAATATTATAAACTAGCTTTTGCCAACGGATTCCCTCGCTTGGAGGTCGGAAATTATCCTACGGGAACATACTACTGGGATTAAAAATATCTTATGTGCCAATCCAGGTTATAAACTATCTGTGTTCTAAATTTCAACAAATCCGTTCAGTAGTTTTTGCGTAAAAGAGTAACAAACATTAATCCATACTCACAAACTTTCACATTTATAACATTAGTAGATAGAATATAGGTCGAGGTGACTTATTTGATAGATTTGACGTATTCCATCCATTAATTAAGCACCTTATAAAGCCTAGGCGAAAATTCTTAAGTTTTGATAACATCGAATTTTATGTATTTTTTAAAACAAAAAACCCCAGAATTTTTCACTAAATAGCACTTTTCTCCAATCTCTCAAATTGAATAGGAATAAGTCCGTCTATACATATAATACACGTATTTCTTAAAGGCTTCTATTGTTGCTCGACTAAGTTTGATTATAGTTTATTACTAGCTTTTGCCCGCGGCTTCGCCCGCGTGAATGTCGGAAATTAACACAGGTATTTTTCTAAAATAAAAGATTTTTTCTAAAATAAAAGTAGCCTAAGTTACTCCTTATTACATCAGCTATCTGCCAATAAAATTCCCGTCAAAATCGGTCCAGCCATTTCAGAGATTAGCCGGAACAAACAGACAGACAGACAAAAATTGTAAAAAATGTTGTTTTGGTGTATGTACCGTGTATACATACATATACACTTAGTAAAGTATAGATGTATAGATGAGGGCTGACCCCAGTGACGAAAGTGTTTTTAAGGAGACAAGTTACTAGGTACGTCACGTTGTACTCACACAAATTCATATTGTCTCTAATTGTCCGAAACCAGGAAAGGATGTGGTCTGTCTCTAGCTGTGCATCCGCAGAAATATTTTCTAAACTGAGCATGCCTCAGTTTTGTCGATAGTACAGTCAGTGCCATTAGTAAAAACTAGCACCTAAGGCTTAATCTGTTCTTTGTTTTTTCTAATATTGTACTGTTTTAAATGAACTGAATAAATTTATATTATACTAGCTTTTGCCAGCGGCTTCGCCCGCGTGGAGGTCGTAAATTATCCCGCGGGAACATACTACCGGGATAAAAAGTAGCCTATGTCCTTTCTCAGGCTCTGAACTATCTGTGTACCAAATTTCATTTAAAGCGGTTCAGGAGTTTTAGCAAGAAAGCGAGACAGACAGACAGACAGAGTTACTTTGCATTTATAATATTATATATAAGGTGTATCTATTCATACACGAAATATTTTAAGAGTTACACCTGTAGGTGGTAAAGAAGCTACAGAAACAAAAAAAAATCTAAATTATTTTTTTTCAAAATGTAATATTTATAAATTATTTGACGCACATAACAAATACTGGCTCCTTCTTATTTTCTACGGGCCGAGACACTGCAGCTTGCTCGTGCCGTCCGGTCGCCGCCCTAGCAGCGGCTTTTTTTTTTTTTTTTTCAGGATGGAAGTCACCAAATGACTTCTCCCGCTCTGGGCGGAGCGGGAGGGCGTGTCAGACTTTTACTGACTAAAACCCACCCGTGTTCCATCAGTTGCCCATGTGCCAGGGTCACGGTATCTCTTTCGAACAATCACGCGACCCCGGCAGGCATCGGTCCTAGTAGACCCCTACACTGCTGCTGACATCTCTTTGAGGCGCGCGTGGAACACTGCGCGCCGGCCCTAGCAGCGTCAGGCGGGCCTTTCATAGAATTAGGAGTAAAGATTTTATGCAAAACGTCTCAAGCAGTTTTGAAATTAAAATAATTACGAAAATTCGAAAACGCTTAGATAAAAATCTTCTTTTTGCTTCTATAGCTTCTTTACCACGTACAGGTGTACCTCTTAAAATATTTCGTGTATGAATAGATACACCTTATATAGTGTGGATTATATTATTATCATAATTATGACTATATAACTAAATTATATTTCAGTCATAAAAACGACACAATGTGTGAAGGCAATTCCCGGGCAGCCTGTGCCACACGCCGAGGTTCTCGAAGATCTGCTGTCCAAATTCCTCGGTGACAGTTACAGCAACAACGCCCTCTTCGATTTCATCCTGGGACAACCCAGCCAAGGCCGAGACAACCTCACGGGAGAAAACCTAGACATCAGCATACTTGACGTAAACAACGTCCGGAAAATTATTGCATTTGCCAGAAAGAAACACGAAAATGGAATCAAGGCGGCAGAAGAATCACGACGTAAATACGTGCCATTCCCACAGGACATAGCTTATGAATGGCATCCTTACGTTGTTAACAAAACAGTGGACTTAATGAAGACTACCTTTTACATGACCAAAGAAAAGATTAACCAAACTAGACCCTTCAGGAAGAAATATAGCGATCTGGTCGGTTACAAAATTGCAGTACTGTACGGTGCGTCAGCAACGATTTTAGGCAAAATGGAAGCGCTTTACAGTCAAATGAAAAATTTTCCTTGGAAAACACATTTCATTTGGTTTCTTATCATTTATGAGAAAATATTGGCATGCAATATCGATATTGCCGATTCCATAGAGAAAATATTTATAATACAGGGTGATTATGAAGCAATTAGGGGACCAAAGGACGACTTAATGAGCGCCGGAGCAAAAGGGCACGACCATTTAACAGACGCAGAACTCAAGGCAATGATGACCAACGAACATTCTCACAATCAGAAGCTAACACCTGAACAACAGGCCGCACTAGATCACCACAATAAAAAATTCCAAACGATATGAATCCATTACTACATTATTGACAGGCCTGTTGGTCTAGTGGTTAGTGACCCTGACTGCTATGCCGGAGGTCGTGGGTTCGATTCCCACCCAGGACAAATGTTTGTGTGATGAGCACGATCATTTGTTCTGTGTCTGGGTGTAATTTATCCATAATATGTATGTATTTAGAAATATAAAAGTATGTTTATCAGTTTTCTAGTACCAATAACACAAGCTCTGCTTAGCTTGGGACTAGATGGCGTTGTGTGATAGTTGTGGAATATTATTATTATTACTTGATCACTTCGATCAAGAATCCTCTTTTGTCTCACGAATGCCTTGTTACCAATTGATTTTCTTTCCACCTTCTCAGCAGCTCAATTAGGGGAATAACACAATTCACTAATGAAATTAAAGTTTTTTTTTTTTTTTGTTAGAAAATTATAAATACTGCGTTTGTTTTATTACGTAATGTGATTGAATTTTAATTAAATTAAATACATTTCACGGATTAAAGTGTGCTGTTATCTTGCTCCACAACAGTGTTAATGGAGGTGTACATACCTCCGCTCCCTTCAATTTTCGAGTGACTGAAAGAAGAGAATACTGTGTTTGATCGCTGCAGCGCCTGCAGCTGCAGCTTGGGCGTTAAAATCGTCCGCCTCACAAACCCAATCAATGAATCATTTATTTTGGTAAACATAGGTATGATTATCTATGTTTAACAAAATAAACGATAAACGATAGTAAATTGTCTAAATTATGTGCACTATGTTTTGCCAACAAATGGCGTACAACATTAACACAAACAAGCATTGTAATTAGAGTGGCATGCCAGTCATCATCATCAGCCTATATGTTCCCACTGCTGGGACACAGGCCTCCTCTCAGTGAGAGGGAGTGGGCCATAATCCACCACGCGGGCCCAGTGCGGGTTGGTAGATGTCACATGTCTTCGAATTTTTGGTTCTAAGACATGCCGGTTTCCTCACGATGTTTTCCTTCACCGTTTTGAGAGCAGTGGCGATGAAATAATTTACACAAAGTAATGCTGCGCCTGCTTGAGTTTGAACTCACGACCTATTACTCGTAAGTCGCGGCCGTTACCACTGGGCCACCACTGCTCTCAGTGGCATGCCAGTAGATTACATTTAAAAATAAATTTAAAATAAAATAATTCGAATAAGCACGTCATCACCATTTAAGATAAATAAACACATTTACACTAATCAATAAATAAAATTCTGTTTATCAGTAGTAAACTTAGTGATGGAGTAGTAACGTCTATCTAAAAGGAATTTAAACAAAGACCGCTTAAAGGGTCCCAGACACTCTTATAGCTGTTGGTGTACTATTGTATATTTTTGAAGCCATACCCAGCATTACTTAGTGTATATTATTTCAATACCACTGCTCTCAAGGCGGTAGAGGAAAACGTCCGGAAGAAACCGGCATGTCCTGGAACCAAAAATACGAAGACAAATCTACCAAAACGCACTGGGCCCGCGTAGTGGATTACGGTCCACTTCCACTCACAGAGAGTAGGCCTGAGTACCAACGGTGGGAATAAGTTTTGATGATTATGTATTCGCCTCGTCAGCCCTATTTCCTCACGTGCTTGCCGGAAATCGCCACGGAACAGAACGGTGACACCATTCATCATGTCTTGATTCTTGCGGATGTCCTGCGGTTTCCTATTAGACAAAGTGTTACAAAGGAACAAAGATACAGAAAAACATATGCTGATAAACATATTATCCTCCTTTGCGTCGCGCAGTTGGGTAAATATACAATGAAAACATCATAGAACATTGGAGAATGTTTTCCATAGCAAAGTCTTGCTGTAGAATAGAAACTAGTACCTAACTTAATCAGGAATACTTACATCAGTTCAATTGTACAACAAATTCTTCCTCCAATCGCATATCCGCGTATTAATCTCGTCTTCTTGTTGTCCGTATGTCCCAGGAATCCAGCAGAATATCAGCGTCAGGGATATCTGCCTGACACACATACTGAGCTGGCTCCCAATTAACGCGACCATGAGACGAAAGGCATTTCAAATAAAGAACAAACAATCTGCAACGTTTTTTTTTTTGTTCTTTATTTGAATTTTATTTACAGAACTCTAAGTTACCTACTAAGAGGTATGTTAGTGTCATTTTCTTCTCAATTTTTTTTATTATATGAATATCTTATGTACACACTTAGTGTTTCTCATTTAATTCTGCATTTAATTTGTGTATTTTGTTCTGTATGGCACCCAATTAAGGTTTTAAATCTATCTATAAAAAAAACCGGCCAAGTGCGAGTCGGACTCGCGCACCGAGGGTTCCGTACAAGCCTGTAGGTATTTTCGGTTTGAAAATATATATATTTTTAAAATTTTTATATTTCAGTTGATTGAATGTAAGGTAAATTGCGGTTTACGATTTATGACGTTTAAAAAAAAAACTACTCACTCGATCTCGTTCAAACCAATTTTCGGTGGTAGTTTACATGGTAATGTACATCATATATTTTTTTTAGTTTTATCATTCTCTTATTTTAGAAGTTACGGGGGGGGACACACATTTTACCACTTTGGAAGTGTCTCTCGCGCAAACTATTCAGTTTAGAAAAAAATGATACTAGAAACCTCATTACCATTTTTGAAGACCTATTCATAGATACCCCACACGTATGGGTTTGATGGAAAAAAACATTTTTGAGTTTCAGTTCTATGTATGGGGAACCCCAAAATTTATTGTTTTTTTTCTATTTTAGTGTGAAAATCTTAATGCGGTTCACAGAATACATCTACTTATCAAGTTTCAACAGCATAGCTCTTATAGTTTCGGAATAAAATGGCTGTGACATACGGACGGACGGACAGACAGACAGACAGACAGACAGACAGACATGACGAATCTATAAGGGTTCCGTTTTTTGCCATTTGGCCACGGAACCATAAAAAGGTAGAAGTTAGGGATATCTACTTAAAAACAGGTGCGAATTATTCATAATTAAGGGAAATGGCAGAATAAAAACATTATCAGTATCAACTAACTTCATTTTATTAACAAAAAAAAAAAACTAGGACAAAAATCCTTGACTTCATAGGTAGGTAATAAAAACAATTCCTTTTACGCGCAATAATCTACCTATTAATATGGAGTCCTTAACTAATCTACAGGAAGAACAATACGGCCGGATAAATTAAAATTGCACAAAAAAGGATATTGGGAAATAATCTCAATTGCATTAACATTAGCGTCATTTTAGCTTGTACTGATATAACTATGCTCTTAAAATTATCACATATTACAAATGGCCTTCTAATTTTTAGCTTGAAAAGGCCAATTATTGGCTTACTAAAATTTGTGAGATAATAAGCACATGATTCGTATCCTAGCCTAAGTTTAAGCATACCTAAATTTACAATAGTTTTAGAATAAAATACAGTATCTCTCATGCTACGGCTACACTGTCCCGATGACTCGGGCTTCAATTCGTTCGGTGTCTCTCGCACACAGCTCACCGACTCGCTGTGCAATAGAGACAGCGCTACAAGTTTGCGATAACGGAAACGCTTTAACCTCTAAGTCCCTGAGATACCACATTTGGTACAGACATAATGGTTTTTTAATTGTGTCTGTAATTACGGTAATTGACTGGTTAAACTCTCTCTGTTCTGCAGCGAGACGTCGAGTGGTATGCGAAAGAGAGCGTGAAAAGTGTAGTTCGCGATATCGCGGCAATGTAGCCGTAGCATTATAATACTCGCTTTAAGTATGTAAACGTTTTGATCGTCTTCTTGTAACATTATAATATTTTTTTATTACAAAATTAAGCATTTTATCTGCATGCAGCTTATAAGTAACTGCACAAAAAATGTTGAACGCTAAGCCCAGGTAGTTCAGTAAAGGCGATTCTTTTTCGCGCACTTGATTTTCAACGTAGTGCTTGGGGCCATCCATAAATTATGTCACACATTAAAGGGGAGGGAGGGTCGACGAAGTGTGACATTGTATGACTAAGGGGTGGGAGAGGTCCTAAATTTCGTGACGTCACATTTCAAAATCTATTTTAATCTGTTTAGTAAAATACGAGCTTTAAACTATTAACGAAAAATTCAAAAACATTTGCAATTGTATCTGTAGAGATATAAGGTTCAAATTTCTTGCAACGTTTGATTTGATGTTAATTTTATTAAAAAATATTTAAATCGAAATAAAAATAATTTCGGAACTGCTGTGCTAATTTAATTATTATGTTTAGATGTCAAATTGTAAAATATGTGACGTTACACTAATGACAAATCTCACAAATGTGACCAGCTGTATCAAGGACGGGGGGGGGGGGGGTCAAAAATCATGAAAGTCATGTGACGTAAAATATGGATGGCCCCTTGTCGCCAAGAGTTGAAAATCCAACAGTGTGGTTTTTTAACACGCACGCTCTGTTGAATTCTCAATACTCGGCTGAATATCGAAAGTTGATAATCGAGTGCGCTATAAAATTTGTCGCTTTAGAAACACCCACCCTGGGCTGACGGTCGTGGAAGTCACGATCATAAAACGTGAGAGCGACACACAAGAGATTAGTTTTTCGTTTTTAATGTTCAGGATCCACCCACTGCTCTACACACGTTCACTGTCATACGTATTGCAATACTACGGCTACACTGTCACGATAAAGCGAACTATACTTCGCGACCTCTCTTTCGCACAACACTCGACGTCCCTCTGTAAACATAGAGAGCGCTAAGTATAGTTCGCCTTATCGCGACAGAGTGGCCGCAACATGACCGTGACTCCTGTGATGCTTGGTGATTTTGCTACAGGTACATTGTCGCGTCATCACGAACGTCAAGTAGCGCTCTCTCCGTGAGTTATGTGTGAAAGAGCGTGTTACTTGTAGTTAGCGGTAACGCGACAATGTAACCATAGCATTACAAAGTGTTCTGACACGCAGACCACTGTGTCTATTCACTAAAATATAAAAGTGTTACAAAAGCTCAAATTTTAAAAACTACCGCCCTTGTTTATTTTCTTTGAACTAAAAATGATTGTATGATGTACCTTCGGCCTCTAATTGACATAAAATAATAAGTACCTACGGCCAAACGCAGCATATTTCCATTCTGTACAAAGCTAGCACGCAAGGGTCTGAAACTAGTCGCGTATAGATTGGAGATCACTTTTTAATCAAGGTCTTCCAATCTATACAAGAGTAGTACGAAAATACTCGTGTATAATTTGTAGTGGCCAAAGTAACTAAAGTGTTCCATAATATACAGTGCTAGTCCGCATGCAAACTAATCCTGTATAGACGCGCGGCCGGCGAGTGCCAGAAACGACATGGTTTGGGGAGGTTAGGTTAGGTTAAAACTGTGACCTCCTATGGAAACGCCTTGATTCTGTTGACGAGCCCTATCAGCGATGTGTCCTGTTGAGCGTTGCTACTTCCCCTTCATTTTATTCGTCAACCCCACAACTCTTCCGGCCTTTAAATCGATATCGATACACGAAAATTCGAAAGTTAGGTTAGAATATTACAAAAATATTTCTTAAAAAGGGGGTTTTCTAAACTTTTCCTTCACAGGAGGGGCTCTACACCTCCCCCTTCCCTCCTCCCTACCACCCCTTAAATCGAAGCCCGGCAATCAGAAGTCCTACCAAATTCCTATGGTGGCATTATGGCCTTGTATAAATTGGAAAGATGCACGTGCGCGTCTATGTTACAAACTATATACAAGTAGTACGCAAAATTCGTGTATACATTGTAATCACAAATTTAAAAATTGCATTACAAAGTATACGCGAGCAGATTCCTATGGTTGCGGTTTGGCCATGTACAGAATGGAAATACGCCCAAACGCACGCCAGTCACACTCGTAGCTCTTAGTCGAAGAAACACGGGCCTAATAATATCGCACCGGAGTAATGCGCACTAAATGTTCAACCTAACATTTCTACACCGAGAGTGGAAATTCCTGTGCGCCTGGGTTTTCTCCAGCCATGATGTGATTACGTCCGTGTGCCGTGGTCTCGCTCGCACGCTGCCCGCGACCGCCAAGTGCGAGGGCGACAACGAGCATTTTGTCGATCGTGCGTAGTGATGTCACCGCATGCTGCCAGTAGCATCCGACGTTCTAAAGAGACCGTAGCCATTTCTTCACCGGCCGTATGGTATTCTAGGACACCGTAGTTTTAACTGTCATAATACTCTCTAAATAACACACGCGGCCAATAATTGACTTAATCACTACATAACTATGGAATAAGGCGTAATACTATAGCTATTCACAAATAAATTATTTTATCACTAGACATTTGTGAAGGATGAATAACTACCCTAAAAATGAAAAGCTTCGTGAATAAAAATATGAAAACGCTTGATCTACGCACACGTGTTCTAATACTTTGTAATGTAATTAAATACATTTAAAATTCAGTTTTTTTTTTAAGTAATTTAAAGTCGTTATTCATCCGACACAAAAAATTCTTATTTAATTTCACATGCCAGTTATCTGCTTGTTCAGGTTCCCCTGCCTACGTCATTTGACCATATCCGAATATCGATGTATCGTTTCTACATCATATTGAATGATTACCTCCTAAATTGAGCTACTGTGTATTTCCATTTAGAGATTTAAAGTCAAAAAATTATAAGTGTAAGAAAAAGTTATTATGCACTTTTGAAGTCAACATACTGGCCGTTATTTTGTTGTCAAGGTTATTCCAAATTTGAATTCAGATTCGATTAAAAAACGTAACAGACTTGTATGTAAACTTATGCTCGGTTTAAGAGTTCGGGAGTGCTAAATAACTACGCTACATGAGCTTGGGTCATTGTGAGCAAATACGTCATTACATAAATAAAATAAAGTTAACAGTTTAAGTAGTTCACGAAATACTGAGAGTATTTACTATTTGATGAAACGATATTTTATACATTATTGAAGTAGTAATGTCAGTGCAAAAATATGCTACGACTGGCGTTAATCGAAAAAATAAATGAGAAAAAAATACTTCGTTTAGATTCAAAACCCTGCTAGTTTCAGACTGAGATACATACCGTACATTACTTTAAGGACCAGTTTCTTGAACGAATTTATCGCAAAAATATCCCTTATACCCACAAATTAAGGATGTAATAAAATCACAACAGGATTATTTCGTGTACTCAATTTTCATCGCACTGCTTAGCGCCTAGAGTTGAAAATCGAATAGTGAACACACTGTACAATTTTCGACGGAATTTACTGTGGTGCACTCTATTCGATTCTAAATGCTCTGTTCAAAGCCGAGAGCTCAAAAATCCAGGGCGCTGAATCCCGACGTGTTTTTATTACATCTGTATTTCTGTAAGTGTGAATGAAATTCCTCATTCCAATTTCAGTGTTCTAGCAGGGTTCTAGCGTGATTTTTTCGCCTCAGTATTAGCCTCAAAACGTTGAGAATTCTGTTTACTCAACTCATGTTAAGTAGGGCACGCTTCTTATATTTTTGAAGTGAAAACTTCTTTAGCGGCGTTGTGCACTTTTTTTGTAATGGGTAAAAAATGTTAAACTCGCGTCAGGACACGTGCCCCTGATCGAAAATTCGTAAGACGGACAGAGAGTAGGAGAGGAAGTATCCCCCTCTCTTTCTACGGCGCGGCGGAAATGTATGTCTGCGCCTGCTGTTTCGTTTAGGCGGCGCAGGACGGACGCTTGCGCGAATGTTCGTGTGTGTTTATGTTACAGCGTGCCACGCGCATCCATGGATGGTGACAGCTGATGGCTCGACCGTCTGTGTAGTTGCCGTCGTCGAAATTATGGATGGAAGTTGATTTTTCTGAGAGATAAACTTTTTAATGTAATATAAATTGTCATGTTTGTGTACGATAGCGCAATAAATAAATATTGTATTCTACCACATAAATTATAGTACTTTTATACTGATAATTAAAGCAATTCGTGCAAAATTATTCCCTAACCATTACAAAATATCAAAAATGCACCACGTTAATATTCAAGTTTTCACTTCTGCCGGCACTCCCGGAGTGCAAACCGTCGTTTTTTTTTTTTCAAATAGCCGTTGAAAAATATGATTAACGAAAAGAATATGTATTTAAGCATGGAGTTATAATCATCAATACAATATATAGAACTGAGATAATGTAGTGTATTGATAATTATAATTCTATAAGCAAAAACCGTAAGACCATGTGAAAATTTAACGGGTTTTCTTCGCGCTTTCGGCTTAACAGAATATACACATTCTAAAATCACATTCTAGACATTTCTCCATGTCTCTCCATCCTGCTTTCGGATCGGTTCCAGTCGCTAGGGCACCTGGCTGCAGACTGTCGGGATGTGAGCTGGTGACCCTCACTGAGTCTTCGGCTTGTAATGTGTTGTGTCGCACGTGAATACAAACGCAAACTCAGCTTTCTTCTGCGCGTATGATATGAATTCATCTGGAAATTACGAGAATTTTGGTATAGTTGCAAATTATGGTTTAACAACTTTTGCCGTCGTCGAAATTATGGATGGAAGTTTATTTTTCTGAGAGATAAACTTTTTAATGTAATATAAATTGTCATGTTTGTGTACGTTAGCGCAATAAATAGATATTGTATTCAGGTATAAATGCAGAACGTTAATATTCAAGTTTTCACTTAAAAAAACTCCAAATAAACGATTTATCTATCTATGTATTTTACCACCATACTGCGATCACCAACCCGCCTGCCAAGCGTGGCTTGTCGCAAACCCCCTAATGGGGGAGGCTTATGTCCAGGGGACGTCTTTCGGATGAAATGGTCGTGGGTAAATAATAACAGACGCATGGGTCATATCTTCTAGGTTAAGCAACGCTTGGCGAGGTTGGTCTGTGGGTGATCATCCATAACATGCCAAGATCCCGCCGTGCCAACTTTTTTACTCTCTAAGAAATCTTCATTTGCGCGTTTAGCAGTAAGTCCCGGCGGTCATCGGTAGATGTCTGACAGTAGTAACGGGTACTCAGAAGCCCAAAAGTCTGCCAACATGTCTTGCCAAGACGCATCGTGTTACACAGTAACAAAGAACTTGTTCCAAAATGGCTTCAACGTGTATAGTTATCAAATATATACATTCTAGTAGAGCATGACTAGCTATGAAAAATTTTCAATGGCACGGATCCTCTAGGATGAAAAGTTTCGGATTTATAGCCGATTGTATTTCCAACAAACAAGCGTTCATATCTCAAAAACTATTTCATTATGCGATATGATTCATATGTCGTCTTGCTTGTTCAGGCCCAATGTATAATATATATGAAGATCAAATAGCTCAAAGACATGTATGCATTTTAAAAATGGGATTGATTTTGCAAAAATAGAAATAGCTGTATCATTTATGGCTATGCTTTTATACTGATGGAATATATACCGTCTTGTAGATCTGGCAAAGGTGTACAAAAAAGTTAATGGGCACTTTTTCGTGCGAAATAAGACAACAAAGATATACGCTATAAAGTGCATTTTTTCATGAATGAGGACTTTGACCTCAAGAAACGTAGTGAAGATGAATTTTCACAAACAACATTCAATAGACATTATGAATCAGCTCAACTAGAGCTTTTATTTGATACCAATATTGTCAAGCTACGAGTTTTTGCGCTGAGCACCGAGATCCCATAGGCGCAACAGCATCCAACATTGTTCTGGTTCCTTTTTTAGAAAGTGGTGGATTTTTTGCTTTTTTTTCGTGGGCTATCCTTCGGTGTGGAAGTGCAAAATGTACGCAAGCATGCCAAAGGTTGATGAACTTTCTAATGAAGGCTTTAGTTCTCCTGGAAGCTCAAAAAAGAGACCAGGACGCCCCAAAAAGCGTAAGCATGCTGGTGGACGACCACCAAAAGAGGTCGTATGTAGTCACCCTTCTCCTGAAAGGGTCAAACCTTTTACTGAACTCCCTGGATCTACTCGGGCGGAGAAATGCTTATCTCTCTATATATTATACACAGCACTCTACTGAGCATTACTACGTATGAAGCATTTCTTTTAGTGAAATGGTTCTTGAGATACAGAAGGTTGATTGTTGGAAATACAATACGCTATAACTTCGAAAGTATTCATCCTACAGGATTGACGCCATTGACACGTTTGCATCACTAGCTGTAGGCTATTTAATAGGCTAGGTTTCAGAACTATACACTTGAAGCAAGTCACCCATAGAAAATAGAATAAGTTCTTTAAGGCGATTAGATGTAAAATGTAAAACCCAACAAATTTAAGAAAAAACATGGGCAAGCATAGCTAAAAAAAACCTTCAATCGATCCTACTGCGTCATTAGAGAATCTCTACCAATATTAACTTACCGTATGTCAAGGAGCCCTTCTCGTCCAGGTCTGCCTGCTGGAAGGTATTGTGGGCGTCCTCCTGGCACAGGCCCAGGCAGCGCGTCGCCACCTCCTCGAAGTTGGCCAGGTTCAGCCGACCAGTGCGGTTGCTGTCATATAGCTGCAAATTAAACATGACACATGTAGGGTCACATCTAAAATATGTTCGTCACCTTATGGACTATTTTTGGCACCTTATGGATTATTTTAGTAATTTTTTTTTAAATTAAGAAGCTCGTATTTAGCGTATAAAATAAAAATACAAATACATTTAAAATTGAGTCTTATATCTTTGAAATAAGATTGAACCTGGATAGTTTTGACTGACCACATAGCACACTTTTTATTGCAGTAGTACGTTCCCGTGAGATATTTTTCGACCTCCACAACGGCGAATCCGCTGGCAAAAGCTAGTATAAAATAAAAAAATAAAGATGTCTACCTTGAATGCGACGGACAGAAGCTGCGATAAGGGCGCATTCTGCAGCGACAGGAACGCGGCACACAGCAAGTAGTCAGGGAAGTACACGAGACCACTCGACCGCTGAAAATAGTTAGTTATGGTTTAAAGAATTGCGGAAGTCTGTTGTCTTTTATTTAAAAATTTGCAATTCATGTCAGGTGCATCTCCAGCAACAAAGGTTACTAAAATTGGACAATGTAAGGATATCGGGGTGAAATTATAACGTAAAGGTAACACAGAACTTGTCAAGCCGACTATAGAAACTCAACAATTGCGCAATTATAGGTGCGCCGCTAAAAATCGTAAAACAAAAGGTTAAGGCATGGGCGGAAAACGATCCAGTGCGAAAGTTCAAATCCAAAATTTGCTGTGGTACTTGGGTATAGGTACATATTATTTATTTAGTTAAACTTCTCGCACACAAAAAAAAGGTACAAAGGCATTCTCTACCAGTCAACCAAGGATGATGAAGAGATTACTTGGCAGGTGCTTTGGTTGAGAGGAACAATAATTAAAAATGTATAATAATGAATTATAAATAAGAGAGAAACACTAGTACAAAAATAAGTTATAAACTAACCAGCTAACTGTATGACAGGCAGGAAGGATCACGAGAGGCAGTCTCACAATCAGAGGGCTCAGTAGTCAGTAGACATAATATCAACCTATTATTGTCCCAATTCAGGGCAAAGCCCTCTTCTTATACACAGAAGGCACGAGCATTCACTCAAGATAAGTTCAGGGTATATCAACTAAAAGTCTTGGTTTCCTCACGATGTTTTCCTTCACTCAATTAAAAAAATCAAAATCAAAAGTCATTTATTCAAACTAGGCTGAGAGTCAGCACTTTTTGAACGTCAAAGTTACAAAAGACAGTCCCCCCAAAACGCCCACCCTTCGACACTTCCTAGTGCTGTAGCTGGGAAGAAGAAGTGGCGGAACAAACTCCCCAGCAGCACAGCTGTCTGTTAAGTTAGAAGAACTTGATTCTATACAATATTGTGTAAGTTATTAATATTATAAAACAAAACATACATTATTCGCCATATGTCAGCTAGCACACGCCAATATACCAACAAAAAAATTAAAAACTAAAGGCAAGCTGAAATAATAAAACAAAAACGTAAACAAAACTTAAAAACTAAATAAAGCCTCCAGGCATAAAGGGCGTGCCCGCTTACATGTTCAACGATGCAAAATGATCCATATACATACATTGATGCATATAGCTAAGTTGAAGTTACAATAGTTAAACTAGCACCTCCGGAGTAGAATAAAATAACAGTTAATACAAACAACAATAACAAAAACCATGGTCAGCAAGACGACCAGTCACCACAAGCAGCACCCGTTCACGAGCATAACGCAAAGGTCAGCCATTACCCCCCTCGCCATATTTGAGGGAAGGTGGTAACCCGACCCCCGACGCTACCGCAAGCAGTGACATCTAAGGGAGCATGACGAACTTGCTGCCGGTTGGTCAGGCAAGAATATTATGAACAGCTGACGAAGTCACATTGGTAGTTGCCCGGATATGATCCTGCAACCTTATTACCGTATGCATTGGGATGTTAACCACCTGCTCTCGGTGAGAGAGAGTGGGTCGTAATCCATCACGGGGACCCAGTACGAATTGGTATATGTCACAAGTCTTTGCATTTTAATCTTAGGACATACCGGTTTCTTCACAATGTTTTCCTTCACCATTGAGAGCAGTAATGTTGAAATAATTTACACAAAGTAAAGGTCTTATCAAGGGTCGAACCTATGAACTACAGCTCGTAAGTCGCGGCCGTTACTATTGGGACACCATTGTTCACTGGGTCAACACGACATGTAATATACCCTACCTTAACTTACCTGCATGAATATGTCGAAGAGCCTCTGCGTGCGGGTATCGAGCGGCACCCCCAGGCGACGCGCGAACTCGTCGGCGCCCAGCCAACGGTTGCGACCCTGAAGCCCCGCCGCCGCCAGGTGTAGTTCCAGTTGAGAGCGCTCCAGGCTACCCACAGGCAGCAATACATCTTTACTAATACATATTATAAAGCTGAAGAGTTTGTTTGTTTGTATGTTTGTTTGTTTGATTGAACGCGCTAATCTCAGGAACTACTGAATCGAATTGAAAAAAATCTTTTTGTGTTGGGTAGCCTATTTATCGAGGAAAGCTATAGGCTAAATGAACGAAAAATGTTGCAAAAAAGGGGAAAATTGCACGGGTAGGCGCGACGGGAAGGAACAAGAAATTTAACGCGGACGAAGTCGCGGGCAGAAGCTAGTATATTATATGAAGTTCACGATCCTACCAACATAATAAAAATTTTAAATTCATTAATTCACTGACAGAAAACGCACAGCCGAAGCTGCTTGGTCTAGCAACATGAAAGTTTTCATAAGGGTAAATAACCTTAAAATGGGTCATGGTAGAACTAATGGCTATTCAGAAAAAATACAAAGAAAAAGAAAACAAGTAGTATCAAAAATATTAAAAAAACAGTTGAATTATGGTTTTTCAAGCTTCACTTAATTAGTAAAATCACACAGAAAATCGAACCATTCCTAGCCGAGGATGCTCCAATTTTTTAAGTCGCTTCGCTCGCTCATTCTCTTAATTCAACTACAACGATAAATAAAAAAGGTCCAGTATTTCGAGCTCGCTCTTCAATAAAACTGGAAATATCTAGCTAGGGATTCTCAAAATTATCTAACTCGTTTCGTTCGCAGCTATCTTAGTTAGGTTACATTGACAGCTAACCGTCTGACCCAAGAATTGTTTAATTTTGGAAAAAGACAATTCTTTGTCACAGTCGAGTAAAAAGGGCATACTGTGGCACAGGACCTCTTAAGGCATAGCTACGCAGTTATGCTCTGTATATTTACTACAAGGTGTACCTGATAAAGTTGAAAAAACATGTCTCTTACCCCAGTTGCGCCCGGATCTCATGGACTTCCCTCGTAGAAGCCGCGCAAGGGATGCCAAGGTGCTTCGCGCGCGCTATCAGCCGACAGTCATCGTATGTGTAGTCCAAAACAGGGACGCCAAGTGCTCTGAAAGGACACGAAGGTCAGTTAAAACTATTAAGAGCCATTTTACATTTTTGCGCGAATATCTAAGATTTTAGTCGTCTTATTTACCTCTCATCTCATCATTATAAATACTCTGGGATTGACGAATACATGTAAAATATAGATCAATCTTTTGTTTTGTTACTTTTAGTAGCACATTTACAAAAACTTATTTGTTTACTTCGTAGTAATTAATCTCCCACAACTAGTTTTCTTAAAAATCAGCGCAGGGTCAATTTCAGACTCCTATTTCTATCATTAATATGTAGAAATTTGAGTAAAAAAAATACACAAAACATCAGACATATAATCTAGTTTTTAGTAAAAAAAAATAAGTCTTATGGCAATTTTTACGATTTATTCGCAATTTTATCGCGTTTTTTTGGTTTGAATAAAGCATAATAACATTAAAAAATTCATGTCAATATAAAGTATGCTCTATAACAAATCGAATTCTCAAGTTTTATTTAAATCCGTTTATTTAATTAGACATAATATCGTTTTTGAAATCACTCTAAATTAGAATAAATTACGATGCACAAGCGGGCAGCGTTTAGTACGGCGCAAGCGCCCAACGAGGCAGGACCTGTGCCATTTTTTTCCGCGTCTCAGTTTTCGGGTACTAGTATCGTGAACGCAAAAATATACTACGACTACAACATTTTGCTACTCTTCGCATTTTATTTTTTGTATAAGATAAGAGTTTCGTTTATTATCAATGAGAGCATTATTGTAATAAATTGTAGAAAAATGTTGACTAAAATAATTTATTTTAACTAAATCTGACTATTTTTAATCGCGATTAGAAAGGTGTGGAATACAACTAGTGGTCATGAACAAAAATTCACACCAACGCCTCGCCTCACGTCCAAAAACAGTACTGTATTTTTTTTTCTTTTGCTTATTTCTCGAAAATGGCGTGTCCTATCGTAAAAATAATGACATTTTCGACTCCCTTTATAACACCCCACACATATAAATCTCAACACGTGGGTAATATTTTTTTTATAAAATTCAAACAAAAAATGAAAAATCTAAATATATAAAAGGCAAACCTGACTGACTCATCTATCAACGCACAGCCGAAACTACTAAATGGATTTCGCTGAAATTTGGCATACAGATAGTTGTAATGACGTAGGCATCCGCTAAGAAAGGATTTTTGAAAATTCGCCCCCTAAGGGGGTGAAAAAAGGATTAAAATTTTGTATGGAAGTCCGTCATTTTTAGAGCTACAAGCCTGAAACTTTGTTTTTAGGTTAACAAATAGAAATAAACAATTTTGTGTCCTAGGGTTTTTGATAACTCAACCCCTAAGGGGGTGAAAAAGGGGTTTGAAAGTTTGTATGGGGAAACAAGATCAGTTAAACTATTTTATTCGAAGCTTCCTATCAATAAATGAGTAAACACGTGTGTCAGACTCTTTCAGAATTCAACCCCTAAAAGGTAGAAAAGGGGTGACAAATTCTGAAAATCAACATGGGTATCGTTTTTATGATTTATTGGGTCGCTGATTACGAAAACAACAACTATTTCACAAAAATTGCACAAAAAACATAAAACAAAATAGACAAGAAGATTTATACAAAAAATTGCACAAAATTACTCCTGAACAAAAATAATATAATTTAAAAATTAAAAAACAATGAAAATAAACAACCAAACCAATTTTTTTTTCAAATGAATTATATGGCAAAACCAAAAGAAATTGCAATTAATTCTAACGGCTCAAGATTGTTTAGACCGGTTCGACACTCGCGTTACACTGTTTGTATTGTGCATGTGTGGATAGCTACGCACACATACATAAGATTGCCGTCTTTTACCTAAACTCGAGCATTCTAATTTTGTGAGAGGCCTCTTAAGAGACCGTGCACGAAAAATCTGTCAATTTATAATCTAATAGGGAGGGTGCAAAAACTAATTGAAATATGGGCCATGGCTATGAAAGCACGTGGAACGCACGTACCGTGAGTACGTTTTCTTGACGAAAAACCATTCATATGTTTCATCACATTTGCACTCTTGAAAATATGGCGAATTTCTCCTTTACATAATTAATATTTCTGTTCAACACCGAGCGATGTTTCATAATATCATCTATACATCTCATAGAATCAACTGGCATATGATTTATACACCGTGGCATTTTAATCGTCTTACAACGGAAGCCCACTTCATGTATCAAATGACTACTACACATACATAAGAAAAAAAATGATATTTGAATAACTGAAAAATAAAAATATTCATTATGATGGCGCATGACGTAGTTTGAAATTTGATATTTTGTCTCATGGAAAATGGAGATGGAATGATCTAGTCAACTCGTGCGCTGGCTATGTATGTTCTCTACCGTCTGATACGTAAACATTATTTATTTTTCTTAGTGAATAGGCACTAAGAAAAATAAATAATGTTTACGTATCAGACGGTATCTTAATTAATGGTAACAATTTTTTAATCACGCCTAATGGTATAGGTATATTATGTCGGATACATTGAGTGGACAACCTTTGTAAGACGACTACAATGTCACGGTGTATTTTTGTTTTAATACAAAATAATTCGATGTAACGATTATTTATGTAAAACAACCTTACGTAAAATATGATAACGTTGCAATTTCTTAGCTTTAATTGGTTTTAATGAAAAGATTAACTCGTATTTATCAAAGAAACTTACACCCATATTTAAGAAAAAAAAAACTTTTTATTTTTTAATCATATTGATTTTTTGGCATGGTCTCATTAATACAGAACACGTTTAAAAATGAACTTGAAACGCTGTTCGTTGGTAAGCGCATCACTTGTGAAAATTTGGGCCGATTTGGTTATTATGTCTGTAATAGTCCGAATAAGGTTTTTAGGTAATGAACAATTTTAGCAAAATCCGAAAAACGGGTAATAAATGGGGTACTGAAAGTCCTTTTACTAACGGGATTTTCGTATGAACTTATTAATTGTTTGGACTGAACAACGTCTGTCGGGGTGGTCGGGTCAGTCAGTTTAGGAATATTATTGAAATAATCAAAACAGCAAAATATTTGACAGCTATTTGCAATGCTACCAACTAACTTTTACAATGCAGCACCACCATGGTAACCACACGTCCCTGCCGGGGTCGCGGATTTGTTCGAAAGAGCTACTATAGCCCTGGCACAGGCAACTGAAGGAACACGGGTGGGTTTTAGTCAGTAAAAGTCTGTCACGACCTCCCGCTCCGCCCAGAGCGGGAGACACCATTTGATTATTGCCCACCCACAAAAAAAAAATACTACACTTTCACCTTTTAACGGGTAACTAAATTTATCGACATCGCGGCAGGCCCAGACGGAGATGGCGGGATAAGCTGGACTCTTTTAATAAAGATTGGTCCTTGGCAGCTCTGGACAGAGAGACGTGGAAAGGGAGTAGGGAGGCCTTCGCCCAATAGTGGGATAGCTACGGCTAATAAAAAAAATACAAAAAAAAACTAAATTTATAAAACAAGGTGTCCCACTTTTGGTGACAATTATCATATTGGGAACTCACTTGGCCATGACATCTCGAACGTTCCTGGCGTAAAGCTTGGGGTCTCTCTTCTCCTCCTCGCTAGGGTAGTACACTGGCAGGAACTCGATCTCACACGAACTGTGCACTTGTGTCAACGTCAACCACAGCAGCTTGAGACTGGAAATGATTAAAATAAATATTAATAAGCAGAATATTTAATAGATCCTCTAAAAAAATGTTTAATAATGATCATTTAAAAAAAAACGATCTCATCGAGTTTAAAAAGTACTTTAAGTGTAAAAAAATGATTTTTTTTGAATTTACAAAACAATTGTCATTAAGATAGCGTCACTTTTCACAGATTGCGCAATAGAACAACAGCATTCTAAAAGCGTTTGCATAGCGCTCTGACTGCCCTATAGGTGCGTTCCTCCTGTTATGTATCCTGTGTCTGTATCAAAGCACTGAATAGACATAAAGCGAATTTAGAATTTTAGACTAAGGCTGTCATTGGTGCCGATTCCCTTATTCACAAACTAAACTAAATTTAAGTTCAGTGCATCTTTTTCTTTCTATTTCATTAAGAAGAGGACAGAAGATAAATTTTAGTTTAGTCCTGTCAAATTAATCAGCGCTTGACGTAAATTTACGTAATTTTATTAGGCAAGTTTTTAATCACGTTTAAACTTGTATGGAGTAGTGACTGGCGCTGGTTAATTTGACAGGACTAAACTAAAATTTTTCTTTTGTCCTCTTCTTAATGAAATAAAAAGAAAAAGATGCACTGAACTTAAATTTAGTTTAGTTTGTGAACAAGGGTATCGGTACCAGTGCCAATATTACACAATTTGGTTTAGATGTGTTAAGCGGTGTACTTGCGTAACACACAAACAGTAGGAATGGCTTTTAATTTGACAGTTCATCAACGTTCAATGCGTTATTTACGTCGTTGAGCCATTGTATATCAATGTGTTGAACAGACAAATTTTTCGAACATATGGAGCAATGGATTATCGATATCCTTGAAAAATGATGCAGATTACGATTGATAGTGGGATCCAATAAGGGTGCAGTGGGGCGAGTACAGCCTCTATATTAGGCTTTAGTCACGCATTTTACCACGGTTTTGTTCCCAAACTGTGATAAAAATTTGTGACTCAAGTCTATCACAGTAGACCATGCTCGCCCCGCAGTATGTGCCAAATTATGAGCTCGCTTCGCTCGCTCTCCAATCAAAACTTAAAGGATCTGGTCCGTGGTTCTCCAGTTTTGTAGCAAGTAAGGTACAGGGCACGGGTTAGTTCTTCCTTCCTTCTTCGAACATATGAAGCAATGGGTCAGCAATTTATTTATTTTGATTTATTTATTTATTTTAGTTTCTTTGGGGAAATTCGCACCTATCTACCCATCGGTTCTATTAAGTGAAATATTTTTTGTGAGTTTTCTATGTGTGCTTACTATATATACCTACTATGTTACTTCATCATTTCAGCCTTAATATGTCTGACTGCTGGACATAATCGGAGGTTTGCCAAAATGGCCACGCATGGTAGGCGGGTTGGCGATCGCAGTAAGGTAGTAAATACTTAGAGAATGCTGATACCCATTCTCTACTAAGTCCTTTAGTTGCCTTTTACAACACCCACGCCAAGAAATGGGATGGTGATATTGTTTACATCCGGCACCACACGGAATTTGATGTTACGACAATATTATACTACCCAGTATAATATTGTCGTAACATCAAATGGATCCCGTAAGGGACAGCCCTCCACAAACTGATGGGGTGGATTCAGTATATCATACTAAGATGACCAGTAAAAGAAATTATTTCAGGACCGTTATGGGAATCCAATAAACCTGATTTGTTGTATTTTCTCACACGCAATGTATCTCGGATCAATTCGGAAAGCCGCCTTTGTGCAATCGCCGACGACGAGTTCGATGAACTTTGTAGTTAGACGGGAAGTGAACAGCTGATTTTACGCGTCGTTCGTTAGATTATTTCAACATCCATTGCCCCTTTTTTATTTTAGCCATATTGTTTACATAAATGGAGTGCTGCTTTCAGAGAATGTAATTTTACACTGAAATAAAACTTAAAAAGCTGAAAAAAAACGTTTAAAAAAATAAAAAATCCGGTGAAAAATTCCGGTGGAATATGATTCAAAATAAGGAGCTGAATGCACTCTGTTAGTTTGTGGAGGGCTGTCCCTTACACCAGGTAGATTTAGGTTTTGATTTTTAATAAATTTATCACTCACGCTCCAGGTCCTTCCCAGGTCCATGTGACTGTATCCCTCGCATTTGGGTACCGAATGGTGACGGGCTGAACCGGCACCCCGGGGTAGAACCCTCCCGGCTTGAAGGTGATGAGGCACGAGCGGTTCGTGCACGTTCCTTCGGGAAATATCAGAACCTGAAACGTAAAACATTCAAGTCACCATCTGGCTGCCTTTATCCAACTTAACTCATCGAATGTAACGTAATTAGAGACACAATAGAAAGACAATTGCTTATGTCGAACTGTGTAACTTAAGACATTCAAAAGGTTAAAGTTAAGTTCTGAGATGTGCTGCATGATTGCTGATAAATGCGTGCACAGATTGGACAGGTCGATTCAATCTGTGTGGTTCTTTCCTCAAAAGACCATTTCAAACACTAATCCAAATGGTATTCACATGATGTGACCAAGATTATGTCTGGACTTTAAAAGAGACTGAGACCTCAGAGTTTGTTTCGGCGTTTCTTCTCAGAGTAGTCTATTTGGAAACGCCAACCTCATTTAGCTTGAAAAATATGATTGATGTGTAAAAGCGTTTGTACAAACCTACTTGCAAAAATAAAATCACTTATCATTTATTTATTCTCGATTCCAATATTATTTATATTGAAATCGAGTTCCTAAGTAACTGCCTATCTGATCTCACCAACCCCGTTACTGGGTATATGATGCCCCTTGGTAAAACTGGTTGTCAGACTCATGGGCTCCTGACGACCCGTAAATACTGCCAAAGATCTATGAATGACGGCGGGACCAGCGGCTTTACATGCTTTCCGAGGCACGGAAGGGTCTTGATATGTAAAGATGGTCAGCCATCCACAGAAAAGCCGCGGTAAGCGTAGCTTAATCTGACTGATAGACCCGTGCGCCTTTTATTACTTAGACAAACGACAAATACATGTTATTCTCAAATGAAATCGCCATAAGGCGAATAGTCCGAACAAATGGCAAGACCCACCAGATTCGAACAAATGAGCCGGTTATAAACGAAAAAAAACGATCAAAATGCCCCTTGGTGGCAGAAATAAGTAGTACGTTTTCCTAGCTGAGTCAGACAGACACGTGTGAAAGGGGCCGTCCATTAATCATGTGATGTTTTTTTTTTGTCATTTTTTAACAATAAAACTTTTAAATTTTCTGTCAAATAGATGAAGCTAGTTGGTCATTCCAAAGCGAAAAAGGAGCAGAATGGTCAAAAAATTCCACGGACACTCTTTTAATTCAAATTATAGTTACAAAATATTGGTTATTTTTGAGTAGGTAATGCAGTTCCTTACAATGTTTATAAACTTCAACTAAGTATAACGCGTTCCATAAACACTCGCTTGTAGAAACCAAACGCCCGAGACGTCTATTTGAGGATCGACGCGTGGTGACTGAACTTAGGACTCATTACATTATTTCTGGATTATTGATACAAATTGGAAAACGATGAATGACGTCGAAGCTATACTTTGTCGTCTCTCTTTTGGATTGCTGTTGTGAATTACGTTGATTCAAGGAAGCACTAGCTATAACATAAAAACAGTTTTCATTTTACCGACTGTGTGTAAATAATCAGCTTTTTATGTTCCTACTGCTAGGGCACAGGCTTCCTCTCTGTAAGAGGGAGAGAGCCGTAATCACCACGCAGGCCCAGTGCGGGTTGGTAGACGTCTTCGAATTTTTGGCTCTAGGACATGCCGGTTTTCTCACAATCTGTTCTCTCGCCATTTTTAGAGCAGTGGTGATGAAATAATCAACACAAAGTAAAACTCACTCCTAAGTCGCGGCCACCACTCCTCTCTATTTTTATTCTGCATTATATATAATATAATGCATGAATAGAATACATGGATGAATACTACTCATGTTTATTTAGGTCTTAAAAAGTTCTTCTCTTGCAGAACTTCCAGCAATAGCCTTTTCTGTGGAAGTGGTGAAGTTTTAAGCCAAGTACTAGCAACATGAATAAGATAAGCAACAGCCTGATACAACAACTTCTGCCCTTCTTCCAGGAAGGACCTAAATGTCATAATATTTGGAGCAATACTGACCTGAGGCCAATCCTCTTTGGAAGTAGCTCTTTCAATGATCTCCTTGATGGTATTCTGCCTGGAGTTAGGATCATCCCGCCACACATACACGGGTTGCGTGTAGTTTATTAGCTCTGAAAAATATTAATAGCAGCATTAGTATTCTAATAGTCAATAATATATTTTTGATGGAAGGGAGGTATCTCAGAGTTGAGGGCTACTGCTTTTGCAGCAGAATGAAGTATCTCCTTTGTTTTTTAGTTACGCTAAACAGTTGCGAAACAATAAAATAAGAACAAAGATAGGCCTAGCTATGAAAACGAGGAAAGTGAAAGCGAAAAATACAGTGTAGAATCTAAAACTATTGCGAAGGCATTACCCAAACTATGGATAGCGACCCATTAGCGTGTTCTTTAAAAATAAGACGATATCAAGTGAAAGACTCATTGATTTATCAAAAGATATGTCACTGAAACATAATTTCGATCGCAAGCAGTTAACGAACCTGCCAGGGTCGCGAGATTTGTTCGAAAGAGTTACCGTGGCCGTGGCGTGGTGTACCGTGGCATAAGCAACTGAAGGCACCCGTGCTGGGTGGGTTACAGTCAGTAAAAGTCTGACACGCCTCTCCGCTCCACCCAGAGCGGGAGACATTATATGATGACTGATGACCCACAAAAAAAGCAGTTAACGAAAGTCTGACCGTCTCAGTTTCTGACAACTATACTTGTCTGTCGCTTGTGAGCTCACATTGACATCGTATAAAAATCACAATAAAATTATAATAGTTATACACCTTACGACACAGGACAAAAGCATACTCCCAGTCAAAAATACTTACTAAATCCAATGAAGCGTTTAAAATAGGCAAAAATTCGTTATTAGTACAGAAAGGCTACTTGACAACAGTGCGGCAGCTAACATTAACTGAAGCAAAGCAAGAGAAAGTTCTGGAAAATTGCGCTCATTATATACTAGAAACAATTAGCGGACACGGTGTCTAGACCTAGCTCAGTTTGCAGCTAACAACAGTAAGGCTAGACATTGTTGCACACCTAAGAAACAATACTGAAGTAGGACATTCACGGTTCAACAAGGTAAGGTATGAAGAATAATTGCCGAGGAAATCAAACTCACGACAATCATTCTGATTTATATTTTATTACAATGAAATGAAAGTTATATTTCGGTGTTTTACTAATATTAAATTAATAAATATCTTTTATTTCAGACCCTTAAGGTCCATTTGAATAGTACACAAACGACTTAAAGTAGTGTTAGTACTTACATCCAGAGAATCAAAAATATCCGGCATATCCGGCGTATCCATTGTACAATGTAAGCCCAATGTACCCCAGTATGGGGCTGTCCTACCTATCTGCTATAACATTCAGGATGCTGTTAGGGCTGGCGCGTACCCTGCGCATGATGGAGGCGCATCGCTTGCGCATGATGGCAGAAAATCCATCTGTTCCCGCCTTTGCAAACATGCTGGAAACACTGCAGTAGCGTGGCAACTTTATCAAAACCCAATGCATTATTGTATTGAACGCGCAGAGTGCTGTATTTCCTCTGCGTGTAGTTGACCCACAGAATGCACGTATAAAACGGCTGACAGTACGTCGTAAACAGAGTAGCCTTTACTTCAGTCGTATACTTAATGATTTTCTACCCTGATTGTCGTGTGTTACAGTTTTTATTAGAATGATAGGCCGTACGTCACCTGGTTTTTTGTGTTGGACTTGCATGCTATTCAAGAAGTAACTTGCCTGTGTATAACTTTATTAGTGATGTCACAGACTCAGTGGGCAGAGCACAGCATCTGTGATAAGCTTGAGTCACGCATTTTATCACGGTTTTTGTTCCTAATTTGTGATAAAATGTGTGACTCAGGCCTATTATAGTAGGCCGTGCTTGCCCCGGTGGCTCACCATACCTACATGATTATTTGGGAACACTTAATACGGCAAGGAGTTGATAATTTACATTTGTATGTAACTGTATACAGTATATGTGGCAATGCTGCCAATCTTTTGGGTACTAATCCTATTGACAGCTTTGCGGACGAATCTTTTGATGCCCTTAATGAGCTCTCCTCTTTTTTTTTTTTAATAATATCTTAGGACAACCAACACAACGGATCTGGACCCAAACTAGGCAGAGCCTGTACTATGGTAACCAGACAACTGATAAACATACTTATATATTTCTAAATACATACAGATAAATTACACCCAGATACAGAATAAATAATTGTGCTCATCACACAAACATTTGTCCTGGGTGGGAATCGAACCAACGACCTCAGTCTTAGCAGTCAGAGTCACTAACCACTAGACTAACAGGCCAGTCTAATGAAACATAATATACATATTTTAGTGCTAGTTGGTATGTTTTAATTAAGGCTTGTTGAAAATTAAAATTAAATCATACTCTGAAAAAAATTTATGTAAGTAATCAATTAATTCTGCACCACATTTTACTTTTGGGCCATAAGACAATCCATCGATTCGAAAGCATAATACACCTATATATACCGACTTCAGTACCATGCATGTATTGGACATGCGTGTTGCCCTTTCACAGGGCGATCATATATCATCGATAATATTACGTCAAAAACCCAACTGCTAAAGTCCCTTTAATTATACCAAAATTAGAAGGGGTAATTGCTTTAGTAACATCTATTTTTATTTCATATTGTTTTCCATTTACTTTAAGTAAAAATATTTATTAATCGAATAAAATCTAAATTAATAAATTACTGATTTGATAACATAAAAAAAATGTGCATTTCATTCACATACTAAGCTTTAACATACGTGATTTGGAGAGCACCTTTTAAGCAATAAGGTGTTAGGTAAATAATAACAAACTATGTTTCGAAGGTCAACGATTTTGGCTTTAGAATCTGAATAAGTTGGACTATTATGAACTTCTTCGTCATCATCATCACCGTCATTGTTGGCAACCTTCTTCCACCCTCAACTGAGTATAGACTTCCTATATTTTGAAATGCGAACTTACATTCCACCAAATGTTCAAACATCACTTTAATTTGAGATGTTAACAGAATAACAGCCGCACGTTCTTCGATCAAGTTGAACTACATATGCTTTCCACGGTCGGTCCGAGGGTAGATATTTACATACCAAGACCCCTCCGTGCCTCAGAAAGCACGTTTAACCATTTCTCCTGTTTGTCATTTGTGGATCTTTAACAGTCGCTACGGGTCTTTAGAAGCCCGAAAGTCTGACATCCAGTCGTTCTAAGGAGTATGTTACCCAGTAGCTGGGTTGTGAGGTCAGATAGGCAGGCGCTCCATCTGAAATACTGGTATTCTGCTCCATCCCGTTGATTGGAAGCCAACTCCAAAAATAGTTGCGAAAAGACTAAGCAATTTTTTAGTTTGGGTCAAAAAAACATTTAGGTATAAATTACAACATTGACAAAAAAGGTGTTCCATAACAGTCGAAAACACGTAACATATTTACTAGAAAAACACTATATACCGACGAATCGAAGGGAGCGGATGACAACAGCAGGCTATGACCTTGGTTTGAGATCTAAAGTTATTTTCGAAAGTTCTTATAAAACTGTACTAACATAGGTGGCAGTAACAGCATACAATCTAAGTGCAACTTAAAATCGAGTTTGTTTTTTTAGTATTTGGCCGTTGTTAATTTACCTACAGCTTACAAATCAAGGTCAGAACTGCTCGAAGGTGACAGCAAATGATCCATGACTCGACGAGTTTCCGGTTTATCGAGAAACTACCGCCAATTGTCCTCTTTACGAATGTTTGATTTCCGTATTTGGGACAAACATTTTTAAGAGTGGGTCTTTACTTTTCATTAATTTACATAAGTCTGCAATACGAGTACGCAGTCTTATGAGGGTCAAATAGACTCCAGTCCTAAGTAGGCGGAAGCCAGAAAAACCTGCTCAGGTGGAGATTCACAAGTGACTCCACCGTATGTAAACGTGTACATCATTGCAGTCAAAAGACGTGCTGTACTAAACATAGGAATCCCCACGAACCGCCACTCAACAAGTTCTTTTTTTAGGGGGTTTGCTATAATCCCCACGCTTGGCAGGCGGGTGGGCGATCGCAGTATGGTAATAAAATGCATAGAGAACGCTGCTGCGCATTCTCTAGTTACTTACTAGTCAGTCACCTCCGTCCGTCCTTGCCTCAGTTGCCTTTTACGACACCCACAGGAAGAAATGCGATGGTGCTATTCTTTACGTCCGGCACCACTTGGAACAGCTATCAACTATGGAGTAAGCTAACCTTTCAAATATGCTGCTCTTCGACCACAATGGGATACTCAATATCGTGGCTTGCACGTTACAGGAACTTATGGCCGCTACTGAAGCGCCAAAACCTTAGCCAAATTATGTTTCACTCTAAAGCTAAGCGCACATTTCAACTGGGGCATGGCGGACTGCAGCGCTCCGCATTGCAAAAATGCGCCAAAGCTAAGCACATTAGGAACCAAGGCGCGCCGCACCATAACGGAGTAATGGTTTCAGACCGATTCAAATTTCGAATTTGATTTGAACTGCACCCTAATTGCATTTCAGAATAAATAGAACACTGCGTTATTTCACATTTCCACATAATGTAGTTTTATTGACAAATTAATCAAAAGATGTATTTGACAGCTATTTGCGACGTTGCCAGCTTGAATGCACAGCCTAAAGGAGGTAAGCGCTAGGATAGCCCGCTATCAAATTTTCTTACAATTTTTTTTTGTTTTTGTTTTTGCAGGCCAGTGCCAGGCTACATGTTCAACAAAATATGATTCACACGTATATAAAAGCGTTAAAAAAAAGTTTTTTTGGTTCACCTTACCGCATCCTTCAAAGGGAAAAAATATTGTGTGACTTGTCAAGTTGATTCTAAGCCACATGTGAGTGCATGTGATATGTGACAAAGAACTAAGTGTTAATTACAGCATTATCAACGATAAATGATTAGTACTTACATTTGAGTTAATTCTTAGGTGGAACGATGGCGTTACATTGCAAAAAACACTTACAATTTTATTACAGTCAGCTGAAAAATCTGTTATTTTTATACCTAAAGCTTGTGTGTGAACAAAAGCACGCTGTTGGATTTTCGACGCTCGGCTCAGTGCCAACAGTTGAAAATCAAAATTTTTCATAGCCACCACATCAAGGTAGCCGAAACTGTCAAATGTTCCCAATCAATCTTGAACCTAATACTTTAGCGTTAAAGTTGAAAATCTATTAATGAAATTTGACAGATTGTAGTAGCTTCAAGTGCTGGCGTCTGTACCTATTCTATAGTGAAAAGTCGAACAAATCTGTAAAATTCGGACAAGTCTTATCGATCGTCCAAACACTAATAACGATCGATAGAAAGCAATAATAACGATTGTCGTAACCAAATCTGCACCTTCATAGACTTATTATCGTTTTTGTTAGCCTTAATTCCTAAAAACGAGTTTGAATCCGCTGTCTAAGATAGGTTCAAAGACCCAGTTATCTTTAAACAATTCGAGCAGACTATTTTACCATCGATAAAATTTTGATTACGACGCTACACGCAACCATCCATCAGCACATTAAATTAGTATTTTTCATGAAAGTCTAGCTTAGGCAATGAACCTTTCTTTCCCTGAAAAAAGTTCTCAGCTGACACGCGAAGTTAACAGACGGTTGTTGACCTCAAACAGTTAAAAGGTCATACAAAACCGCAATAAGGGACAACCAGCGGGGTCATTGCGTCACACATATACAATGGCAATGCCATTCAATTTGTCGGTTCAGCCACGTTCAATGCGTTATTTTTCGCGACGGAACTGTATCGTCGCTCGAACAATCAGGCCAAAAAAGTAGCATGCAGTGTTGCATGCGCTTCTTTATTGATGCGGGCGCATTTGGTGACGGGACATAGTCCGCTAGGCATGGCGGGCTGAAACCAGTCGGGGGTGTGGCGAATTTACAAATAGGTATCTCCCGGTCCCCTGGCACATGTTAGTAGAAAAAACAGTGCGGTTTTAGTCGATAGAAGTCCAACATAAACAGGGAGCGCTGTTTGTCAACATTTGTATAATTATTTTGTGAACTGTCACTTGAAATGTATCTTAAAAACTAGATGGCGGGGGATGGACCGATTTTGGCGACGCGCGACAATAAGCTTGTAGCGATATACAATACTGGAGCGAGGATTGCCTTTAGACAGACTACCAACTCTATGAAAACAAATATGGCGGGCACAGTCGCTACAAAAGTCAGCGTCTTAGACAAAGTTTTCAAAACCTATAAGAATAACTGTCACTTTCAACTTAAAAAAAAATGGAGAGCTAGAAAAAGTAAATCATCTATCTAAAAGCAAAGGGTCAAGACTCTTTTGCAAAAGGCTACTTGTCAGGTATTTTAAAAATTTCGAAAGGTATCCGTAATCGTGTGACTCTACAAGAGCAGTCTTGGCACAGATACAAAAATATCAAAACCATTTAAAGTATTTTTATGTTATTTCTGATCTTGAACTTAATAACTAACTTCAATGCTAAGGGAACCTGTCTAGTACCTTATTTTTAAACTAGTTTTCTTCCCACCAAAAGGACAACTTTTAAGACCTTCAGAAACAAAAGGCATTGACAGTTAAGGCCGTGTCGTGTCAAATCAACCTTGAGTACTAGACTTAGGTACCTAATACCTAAGCCTAGGCAAAAGGCGTCAGGAAGCCTTATCAAGGCATGCATGCATCACGTAACTTCTAAATATAACGTATTATAATAATGTTATAACATTGTTTTTGTTAACGTGAAGCCGTGTGTGAAAGTAGCGTCAGTTACATAAGACCTTTTTTTGCTTTCATAAGAAGAAAGGTTTATTTCCCTTTGCAGGTACACGCAAGGTTATGTAATGGCTACCTGCTTCAATATCTGATTGTCTACACGACAGTATTCATTTGGTTAGAAGGTATAAAATTTGATTTGATTTAATTCTATTCAGTAAGTAATATAGAAAATATTTCACTGTCCAGGTAATACAGTACGCAAACATAGGTTAACATCTAGTTGAGACGACATGAGTAGCTTAAATATTACCTACAGCCAGTTGCAGTATATGTATTATTTGCCAGTGAACCTCAAACTAGATGGTTAGTCTGTATCTTGGGGCTCAGAATACGAATTCTAGAGTGGAGACTAGAGAAGTGATTTCAGTAGTGTAGGTATAAAGTTTGTATGGTGTGAAGCATGTGTGTGGTGTATGTGTTTGGCGTGTGTGTGATGTATGTGTGTGGCGTGTGTGTGGTGAATGTGTGTAGCGTGTGTGTAGTGTGTGTAGGATATGGAAACTTAACGAAGAGTAGGTGACCAAAAAAACGATGGACGGACTGTGTGAATGATGATATGGATGGAAACGGATTAGCAACTGAGAAGTGTGTCAGAAAAAGACAGGTTGCGCCGACCCCAAATAAAATGGGGTCAAAGAGCAGGAAAATGAGAATGAAGAAGTATGATGTAAACTATTAAAATCTGCGGCTTGCAAATGTAGTTACGTAAAACTTTTCAATAATAATTATGTGTTTAGTTGATCAATACTTACCTACATACACACTTAACAAAAAAAACATATCTCAATATGATTACCAAAGATCACGTAACGATGTAACTGGCATTTACCGAAATTATTTCCAATGAAACGATGATTACATTTCGCGGTCTCGTCAATGACATTTACCTAAAAGTAACCGTAAAGACCATACCATCATCGTAACGTCAAAAAAAGAAAAGCAAAACAACAACAAAAAACGCATAGTTTTCTGTATTAAGTATGTTGACATTGTTAGTAGACGTCACTTGTCTATCCCTGTTCATTAGAAAACCAGCGTCAGATTGCATCTGTCTGGCACTAGTGCTGAAATGAACGCAGCCGTGAAGCACTTACAATTGCTGTTACAACGTTATGTTCGCTTTTATTTTTAACCGACTTCAAAAAAAGGAGGAGGTTATCAATTCGACTGTATGTTTTGTTTTATGTTTGTTACCTCATAACTTTTGACTGGGTGAACCGATTTTGATGATTCTTTTTTTTATTTAAAAGCTGGTGCTTCTCAAATGGTCCCATTTTAATTTGGTTCCATTCGGACAGTGGGATCCATGTGAAAACCATATAAGTCTTAAATTTTCATTAAGTATTTGTGCGACAAATGAACGAATAACGCGATTAGATTAGGGCGGAGTATCTAAAATAACTAAAAAGTTGAAAATAAAAACTTTTACAAAAAAAAACAACCGACTTCCTTAAAAAAAAAACACTACAAAGTCAAAAATAACTTTAATTTCAGAAGTCGGTGGCAAAAAACCTTAAATACAGATCCTAAGACACCGACTTCCAAAATTAAAGTTATTTTTGAGTGTTTTTTTTTTTTTAAGGAAGTCGATTGTTTTTTTTTTTTTTGTAAATAGTTTTGTTATCTGTATTTTATTTTTCACGACCTGTGTCCAAATCAAAATAATTATTTCCTATTCTTCCTTTAATCGGTTCCGATTTTGATGATTCTTTTTTTTATTTGAAAGCTGGTGCTTCTCAAATGGTCCCATTTTAATTTGGTTCCATTCGGACAGTGGGATCCATGTGAAAACCATATAAGTCTTAAATTTTCATTAAGTATTTGTGCGACAAATGAACGAATAACGCGATTAGATTAGTGCGGAGTATCTAAAATAACTAAAAAGTTGAAAATAAAAACTTTTACAAAAAAAAAAAAACCGACTTCCTTAAAAAAAACACTACAAAGTCAAAAATAACTTTAATTTCAGAAGTAGGTGGCAAAAAACCTTAAATACAGATCCTAAGACACCGACTTCCAAAATTAAAGTTACTTTTGAGTGTTTTTTTTTTTCTAAGGAAGTCGATTGTTTTTTTTTTTTTTTGTAAAAAGTTTTGTTATCTGTATTTTATTTTTCACGACCTGTGTCCAAATCAAAATAATTATTTCCTATTCTTATTTTTTAAGGCCTGCGTGGAGGTCGAAAATTATTCCAGGGAACGTTACTTAATGCAAAAATAAAAAGTATAATATGTTAATCCAGGTTATAATTTGTTTGTGTGCCAAATATCCATACAAACAAACATACAAACTTCACATTTATAACATTAGTAGGTATACTTTGGTGGTCACATTTATACATTAGTAGGTGGTTTGATTATGTGGGCCACCAAAATGAAAATTCACCGTTTTGGACCGATGTCCAAAACGGTGAATTTTCATTTTAAGGATTTATTTGACTAAAAACAATGACCTTTTGAGCTCCATAACCGTATATTTTATGATTTCGTAATAAGTATTCTCAATGTAAATGTCACGGATCATTTATGGCAGTAATCTTTTGACGCGTGGTCAAAATCAGAACTAACGCGGCCAACTTCTATTTCATATAGAGAGACAATAGCGCATCGCGTAACTAATAACTAAATAATAAACAAATAAGGTTTAAAATAGCGATACGTTTGATATTAGTTGGATTGAATATCCACCAAAATAAAAGAATATTTTCAAATAAACAAATTAATTATGCAACGATATTTAATTTTATTAAATATTCTTCTAACATTTGATGATCCAAAATTTCCAATTTAATCAACTTAGTTCAAAACTTTAAATGACACTGAATTATTATTAACACACACACACACACACACACATTTTTGACACTGAACTGTTATTCAAGCAACTTAATTTGACCCTTTAAAATTAACCAACACAAAATAAATTTTCGATGTAGGTAGATATGTTAGGCCACAGCACGAAAGTCTAAACTAAGTATGTCAAATGCATGACGTGACATCAATCATCGTTAAACAAACACAGTAAGATGCGAACATCTAAAAGATGTATGCACAACGACAAAATTCACCACGCTTGGCAGACGGGTTGGTGAACGCGGTAAGGTCGTAAAATACATAGAGAACGATGTCCATCCTCTAGTACGTCCCTCAGTCGCCTTTTAGGACATCCACGGGAAGAAATGGTGCGTCACTATTGCTTTTTGATAATGTTATCACTAAGTTAATGGTAATTGGAAAGATGAGGCGTTATATGTTCTTCTGAACCAGTGATTCCCATAGTAGTCTTGATGTTACCTTCGGAGATCCACGGGAGACTTGACGGACTCGAATTTTCAAAATTTACTGTTTATGAAGTTAAATTTTAAAAGATTGGTGTATAGTGAACAAAGTAAAAGATATTTTTATGTGACTTGCACAGACTCGCCTTTGAATCGCTCTTAATAGAAGCTCCATTATCTCGGCAGTATGATAATTTAAAACTGAAGTTTGCAATTATGGCCACTTTGGTTTTTGTGTGAATAGTTATTATCTTGCTGTGATTTTATTAGTACAGATATTTTAAGGATTGATATTTTTTATATTATTTATTTATTTAGGATTTCCAACAAAGGATACACATACACATTACAAATCACAGTTATAAAGGTTTCTTTTACGTGTGCTCCTTCAATTACAGGAGACTTATACTTATTTTGTATTATAAATAACGATTATAACTTTGACATAAAGGCTATTTCAAAATAGTGTGGTTTCCAAAATAGATGTTCATAATAATTAATAACATAAAATTACAATCAGTAAAATAAGAGAAAATCACTTTTAAAAGTTGCTAAGCGCATACATATTACTGCTTGTTACTGTACCTACTAGACAGAATATCTGAGTGAAAATTTTAAGCCAACATTTACAATTTTACCAATATTACAGATTTTGTATTATAATTTATAAAACAGTCGATTTTTTAAAATGAAATAATAGAGGAAACACTATAAGAGTTGTAGAGTCTCTAAGGGAGTGAAAAAGTCGATTGTAGTAGTGTGTGCGTTAGTGTGTATGGTAAATTAAGTACGATTATAAAAAAAAAATGGTTTGTGTTTGATTTCTAGTGTGCGCACTGTCATTCCAAGAAACGTAGGATATTCGTAAGTTATCCAAGGATGTTATTTTATTTTATTATTCCTATTTATATTTATATTAGTGTTAAGGTCGGCTCCCCCGATAATAAGTCGGTAAAAACGGCTGATATTATTAAGATTATAATAATATTAGGTCTTTACCTATGAAATTGCCGTTCTGCAGTACTGGCCATTTCAAATCAAAATAATTTTTGTTTGTCTAAGAATTCTAATTTCAAATTAATTTTATTTTAAAAACATGGAATTCTTTTTCCAAAAGTACCTAGTCATTTGTTTATTGATTAGTTTTACATTTTCATCGCATTTCAATCTTTTTCGTCATCATGGATACGTTAAAAATTCGAGTAATTATGGAATATGAGTACCGTCGCGGCAGCAACGCGGCACAAGCGGCACGCAACATCAACGACGTTTACGGAGCTAACACTACAAACCAACGCACCACCTGTTATTGGTTTGCTCGCTTCCGTTATGGAAATTTCGACCTGAAAAATGAGCCTCGCGGTCGTCCGAAGACTTTGGTCGACAATAAAGAATTAAAGTCGATTGTGGAAGCTGATGATACACAATCTACGGCTGAATTAGCAGCAGCTTTCGACGTTAGCGTCAAAACAATATTGGTCCATTTGCGTCAAATTGGCAAGGTAAAAAAGCTTGACAAATGGGTGCCCCACGAACTCAATGATCGCCAGCGCGAAGTACGCGTCGAGACGTGCCTTGCACTGCTCAACAGACACACAAATGAAGGAATTTAGAACCGCATTGTTACCTGCAATGAAAAATGGATTCTGTTTGATAACCGCAAGTGCCCAGCAAGTTGGTTGGATCCTGGTTCAGCACCTAAACAATGCCCTAAACGAAAACGTACCCCTAGAAAAGTGATGGTCACTGTTTGGTGGTCTAGCGCCGGTGTGATTCATCACAGCTTCTTACCAAACGGGGTGAGCATTACTGCAGATGTGTACTGTGAAGAACTGAACTCAATGATGGAGAAGCTGGCACATCTCCAACCAGCATTGGTCAATCGCTCGTCTCCGCTGCTCCTGCACGACAACGCGCGACCTCATACTGCACAGCAGACGGTCTCCAAGTTGCAAGAACTGGGGTTGGAAGCTCTCCGTCATCCGACCTACTCACCAGACCTTGCGCCTACAGACTACTACTTTTTTGAGAATTTGGATAACTTATTGGCGGGAAAAAAATTCAATACCCGAGAGGCAGTACAAAATGCCTTTGAAGAATTTGTTGCCTCCCGTCCAGCTGATTTTTTTAAGAAGGGCATCAATAAACTGACACTGCGTTGGCAAAGATGCATTGATTGCATGGGTGATTATTTCGATTAATACAAATAAAAAATACATGAAAAAAAATCGTTTATTTTTTTTCATACAAAATGGCATTTTCATTGGTAAAGACCTATTATAAGCCAGATAAGGTTATTTCAGGTGAGCGGTCCTCGATCGAAGGGAATCCAGTGACTGGAAAAAGGAGCTTAAGGTCGTCTAGAGAACGGTGGATAACAATAAAAATATATTTAAATACATTATAGAGTTCATTTATACAGAGACGGTGTCAAAAAACGTATGGTTCAGAGAGCAGAGGGCTCATAACTTGAAGCTACGATTATAAATAAACCTAAATATGTACGAATATGTCTTAAGGAATCGCTCAAAACTGTTTTCGTCCTATTTGCGGAACTACACACCGTGACATTTTAACCGTCTTACGACAGCGCACTTCATGTATCCAATGAATTCAAATGTTAATTTAACATTTGAATAACTAAAAAATAAAAATATTATTCATTATGATGACGCATGACGTAGTTTGTTTGATATTTTGTCTCATGGAAAATGGAGATGAAATGATCTAGTCGACTCGTGCGCTAGGTAGGTATGTATCTTCTCTACCATATGATGCGTAAACATTATTAACAGGATTATTTATTTTTCTTAGTACGTATTTTCTTAATTGGTAACAATTTTTTAATCACGCTTAGAGGTATATTATGCCGGATGCATTGAGTGGACAACCTTTGTACAACGACTAAAATGTCACGGTTTATAGGTAAGAAATTCTAGTCGCCTACAATTCTCTGTTACAGCATCTTCTCCGCCACATACGAACTGCGCATCACACTGACGTCATACAAAATCCTACATCGCGCAAGCAAAATTCGACGTGCAATTAGAATGGCCCGAGAACAGTCGTCGGGCACACCAGCCACCTGTCCACAGCCCACCAGCCACTATGCCCGTCTGGACGGGGAATCTTTCCTTTTCCGTAGCGGATGTAGAAAATTTACACCCTCTATAGTTATATAAATCTTTAGCTCCTCAACTAGGACGCTCCCTCCCTTTCCTATTTCTGCCGCTAAGCAGTTCTGTTTCGATTTTGTGGGTATGTCTTACTACTAGCACACCCCATCATCAATTTTGTCTCTACTAGGCTAAATACAATGTTGCTGAAGACCTTTGCCGATTTGACTATATTACAAATAGATGCAAATTTTGTAAAAACCGTGAAGAATTCTATCAAATAAAAATAACGTGACTTTGAATTTTTCGGGTCACTTTTAAGGAATCTCATTACGGACAACACAAAAAGTGTTTAATTTTGTACTAGCATTCAGCACAAGGTATATTAATATTATACTTGTGAATATCAATCATATATGCACGTGTAAGTTTTACGTTTATCAAGAAGTTAATCGTTGTTAACTTTATACAACTCGTTATTTTTACTAACCAACTTTTTTTCTATATTTTTATTACTCAATAGACCTACTATTGACCTCAATCTCACACGATGTAAATCGATAGATGAGATTTAGGAACGAGCAAGCCCAAAAGATGCCTATACTCTCTTGTTTCCAGGCGTTAAAGCGTTGAGCTGTTTAAGTTCTGAGTTGAGCTGCATGATTACTGATAAATACGTGCACTGATTGGACAGGTCCACTCAATCTGTGTAGTTCTTTCCTCAAAAGAACATTTCAGACACTAATCCACGATCTGCCCAAGATTACATCTGGAATTTAAAGAGACTGTGACCTCAGAGTTTGTTTCGGCCTTTCTTCTCAGAATAGTGAGATGAGATAAGCCGACTTAATCCAGTTTTAAAAATATGATTGACGTGTAAAAGTATTTGTACAAACTTACTTGCAGAAATAATATCTTTTATCAAATTTGGAAAGGAATACAGATGCCTGCAGAGAGTTCCACAATTTTGCTGTGCGCATAATAAATGTAGAGGAGCTGAGTACGACTTGTCAGGATATCGACCAAGTGCAGATGGTACACACGGCTACATGTCCAATTTTAGCTGAGCTCGCATTGTATAAGTTTTTCGTACAATGAGAAGTCAGCTTATACTGGAAATGTACAGCTTGTTTTGTCAACGTGCGTACGGTACGGTATAGTACGTCTAGTAGTTCGGTGATGAAGATGGTGACGTCTTACTCTATGGAAATGTATTTCACCTGGAATATTTCTACTACGCTTGATTGAATAACGCTTGTTTATACATTCTCTAAGATAACGAGTGCCATCCATGACAGACGATGTCAGTTTTATCTTATCGTTTAGAACAAATGTATTTAGATCATGATATTCCTATTAAAATTTACTATAACCTTCAGTCTTATCAAGGGAAATCGTATTACCCAGTAACTGGGTTGTCGAGGTTAGATAGGTAGTCGCTCTATATAAAATACTGGTATTCATCTGCATCCGGTAAGACTGGATACCACCAACATAGTTGGGAAAATACTAGGCAGGCATATTTACAAACAAAGTATGTCTTAAACACTAACTAATTTATTAAACACTTTATTCTACCTACTCCACATAGTAGGTACATAAACGACAAACATATAATATACAAACTTTTGTTCTCGGCTTCGTCCACATACATTTTCATCAAATACTTTTGAACAGACCATACAAACTTGATGGTATATAACGCTTTTGGACAAGATACAATAATTACCAAAATAAGCAAAACCAACATATAGTGAAATTACCAATCCATCTTTTAAAACAACCTCTTAAATCTCAATTTCAATTTGTAACGCACCAGCATGGGACATCATTCCATATCGAAAGGGGCCAGCTCGAACAAAAGCAAACATGAATGGAGAATAAAAATCCGAATAAAATTCCGCCCATTGTAGGTCCGAACGTGAGAGCACACAATGTATAGAGAAAATATACGGCCCATGACAAAGCACAGTCATATAGCTTGAAATATACAATGTTTGTTCTGCATTAGACATGGATGGTAGTGATTTAAAACTCAAGACTTGGCACACACTATCCGACATGCAGCTAAGGTCGATAATTTTTAATGATTTCAAAACTGAGTTGCAGAGTCGCAACGACAGACTAGGGTCGGATGCCAAAGATCGCAGCAACTATACACACAGAGCTCGCGCTCACACGACGATAATCGAGTGGGTTTTGCCTTCGAATGGTGAGCACTAAAGAGAGCGCAATTAGAGGCAAAATATTTACTCACAAGATGAATAACGTAGTCATGACACTCGAATATTAAAAGAAACTTTTCGCTACCTGCACGGCGTCGTCGGTCGTAACGACTAAACACAAACGCAAAAGACACCTTTGCATCTAGTCGCAGAAATAAGACGCAGATGCTAACAACAACTCTACGTCTTGTAGACGCAGGTAGAAATCGCACAGTTTGCGCTGGCACGTAGTTTCCAGAACTGTTATGTGTTTTTGTTATACACAGTGCAATCAAATGGAGGTAAGTTTGCACGTCTTTGGTCTACAAAGGTAAACAAATGTGAGAGTTAAAACTCTTTATCCCTCAGACAAAGGATGACCAAGTCCACTTTATAGCCTATCCCCAAATTTATTTCAAAAAGCAATATTTTGACTAACTAAATGCTCAGGAAATCTCACGGTTTCAAGAACTCGTGCGATTTGGAGAAAAAACCTTTTTTTTTGTTTCTTTATTTGTATACAAAGCATCTTTTATGCATACCCACATGTACGTCTCGAGCAAAATGAGTAGCAATGGGTCACTCGCAAACTTATCTTTATATATATAATTCTACTGTACGTGTGCATGTCACTGAACTCCTCCTAAACGGCTGGACCGATTTGAATGTTTTTTTTTTGTATGCGTTTGGGTGGCACCCTGAATGGTTTAGATTCACTATTGGACCCGGTAGGTGGCGCTGCTATCGAGTTCTAGGAAACAGGACAGAGTCTGTACGGTCAGCTAGTTTATTTAAGTATATTTTGTTAGCCGTTCATTTGTAATGATCCCACATTTAGAGGCCCTAAAAATGACAAAGTGGCACAAACCTAAAGATATCAGACAGTTGATCTCACATGTTTAACTATCTTATTATCATGCAAAGAAGATATTATCAAACACAAGTTAAAAGAAGACACGTTTAATATAATAATACCAAGAAAATGTGAAAATTACTTGAAATAACGTATTTATTATCAAAAGGCAAAAAATGGCGAAATCTTAATGATTTCGAACCTATTTGACATTTAACGTTACAAGTAAAAATAACATGCAAATTGCACACAAAAGAAACAGCGTAACCATGATCAAATAGGCCAGAACTATGCCCCAGCAGTTAGGCTTTGACTCCTCCAACATTAAAATTCGAGATCCTCGGAATCCGAGGACACAAGGAATCAGTGCCTTACCACCGTGGTATACACCCAGCTTTTTTTATTCAAGTACAAAGCAAAGAACAATCCACTATGACATTAAAACCCAAAAATACTAACTCTAACATAAAAGAACCATCACCAAAGTTAAACCCATCACCAGACCACTTAAAATAACCACCACCGGACTAATTGACCACCTACTTCCAACATAATTGTCCATGCTCTCCTTCCTGACGATGACCGAAGACATCTTGGTGGCATAGACAATACAGCTGTCTAAAAATGATGAGTGGGGGGCGACCACCAGGATAGGCGCCTCCTTTCGGCTAGCCTGCCTCCCACGGATGGTGATCGCCATACCGCCGGCCAAGTATGACATTTTCCCGATGAAACATATTAACGGCTTCAGGGCCCTATAAAAATAAAATAACAATTCAAATGTTGTTCTACAAGTCTTGAGACAGCCATTTTCCCCCGGAATTAACGATATCACATACGTTCCGTAATATGTACGCTTTATATAAATTCGTTTGTCATCCATACATATGGAATTAATGCGTTTTTGAGAATTTTCAATTATATATTATTATGAAAGTGTCACCGTGTCATGCTAGACACGCCATAACATTGATGATATGATTATATTTTTGTCTTATAATTAAGATCCTATAAATAATACAGCAGAAGATAAAATAAAAGACAGAATACAGGCAATTAGAGAAAGAAATAAAACTTCATATTTTTGCTGCCAGACTATTTTACGACAGCAATTGCTTTCGTAAATACCTTTGATTTACTGAAGCAGAATTTGCATAAAATAACCATTGATTGAATAGCCGACAACTGACATTAAGCATCCCTAATGAATTTGTTAAAAAGGAAATAAGACAAACAACTTCAGCATCTGTATCTCATTTTATACCATCCTTTACAATAGACCGCAATTATTTAACTATTGATTTTTAATATTCTACACCAAATGACAGCTGTCACTTTCGCTTAACTGTCATGTTGACGAAAAAGATCAATCACAGCTGTCAGTGTAGTCTATCAAATTAAAATGAGAGTATAGTAACAATTAGAGTCTGGAAATCTGCCACCTGCATGAGTTGTCTTGGATTTGCTGAAAGTCTTGGAATAGATTCCGGACCTAGGTAGGCCGAAGCAAGAAAACCCTGCTCTCACAATTTCCATTCACAAATGACTCTGCCCTGGAGTGTATATGTGGGTGCTCTTCCACAAACAGAAGGACATTTAATATCGTGTCCCGCATGTCCTGTTGCCTGCACGTTACAGGACCTGATGGACGATACTGAAGCTGCCAAACTCAATAGCAAATTTTGGGTATCTGAGTCTCAATCTATCTTGATTTCGACTGACTTGCTATGAAAAATCAGTATTTACTTTGGGAACAAAGATGCAGACAACTATTTTCCAATGTACACTACATTGCAAGCTTCCAAATGACCTAATTTCGGATTATGAGAACACTGACTGACATTCGGTCTAGGCTGCGAATTGGATTCTCACCGTCAAAACTAACGTGAAGTGAGCTGTCAAATAGTGGCAATTAGGTTGATATGACAGGTCACTTTAAGCTTAATTTCCCTACGTTTAAACAATTTTATTTTTACAGAATAGCTCTGCTGGAAAGTGACATTCCCTTGCTCAGTATACAAACAGTATTCAATTCATCATTTATGTTATAGAGGATAAATTAAATATTTACTAAATTAAGGAGAGGAGTACCTATGTACAGATCGTAGAAGGTGACTTTCTGTAGTTTTTGCCTAGCATCATATAAAAACGGCGTGAACTGTATGTACCTATATATAGACATATTTATGTACCTATGTATATTATTGGTTGTTTTTATTGAAGAAATCGGCAACTTGTGCAAAGGTTTTACAATAATACAGCATTACATTATGGAGTATCACAAACTAGGAAACAAATAAGGTACCGCTGTATAATTTTCCTGTCAGTAATACAAATGACTAGGTAGTTTATTTCATACATGCAAAGGGCACACACAGCGCGACCTGCCCTAAGCTGTAACTTATTCATATTATTGGTTGAAGCTTACATACTAATGTCCAATAAGCACGCTAATACTTTGTAATTCAATATTTTACTCGTTTCTTCGTCCTCTTTAGTTTTATTCTGTGCTTAAAATAACATTTTTAATATAAAACCTTTCTGTACGGGTTTTCGTGAATTTCCTCATTCTCTTAAAAAAAATCATCATCATTTTAGCCGTAAAACGTCCACTGCTGGACATAGGCCTAAAATTTTTTGTGCTTTGCCATAATCGCCACGCTAGTCAGGCAGATTGGCGATCGCAGTATGGTGGTAAAGTGCATAGAGAACGCTGCTGCCCATTCTCTAGTAAGTCCCTTAGTCGTCTCTTACGACACACACGGGAATAAATGGGATGGTGCTATTCTTTATGCCTGGCACTACACGGAACACGGTCTCTAAAAATACTTTTTCAATATTGTGCGTTAAATTGCTGTTAAAGATTGATCGCACATACATGTTAAACACGCACAAATCTTAGAATACAGTTACTTTGTTGGATAATCTGTCAAAGTCCACGTAAAGGCTTTGTCACAGTGCAAGCTAGTGGCTATAACAACTCAGAGCGATTAAAACCCATGCGGTATCAGAGGGGCAAGTCCCGGAATTTTAAGAACGTTCGGTAGTTGCGTAACACACTAACAGTAGGAGTAGCTTACATTCTGTCAGTTCAACAACATTCATTACGTTATTTACGTTGCTGAGTATACAAATTCTTCGAACATATGAAGCAATGGATTAGCAATATCCTTCGAAATAATTTAAACGGTGTTTGATAGTGTATTACACAATACGTAGATCAGTAGATCTCAGCAACCGTGCTTAAATCTGTCAAAAATACCTCATCGTCATCATCATCATTTCAGTCGAAAGACGTCCACTGCTGGACATAGGCCTCCCCCAAGCACCACCACCTCGACCGGTTCTGTGCCTCTCGCATCCAACGTATTCCTGCGGCCTTCACCAGGTCATCGGTCCATCCTGTGGAAGGCCTTCCAACGCTACGTCTTCCAGTACGCGGTCGCCACTCCAGAACCTTCCGGCCCCATCGGCCATCCGTTCTGCGAGCAATGTGCCCTGCCCACTGCCACTTAAGTTTGGCAATTCTTCGGGCTATTTCGGTAACCTTGGTTTTCCTACGGATCTCATCATTTCTGATTCGATCACGTAGGGAAACAAAAATACCTCTATTTTCCCTAAATTTTTGTAATTTGTTAAGATTGACTTTCGTTGATATGACATTCCGGCAAGATGTAAATCGTTTTAAACTACGGGGATTAGTCTTCTAGTACCTGAAGTATTTACAGAGACTATGAAATCATCAGCAAAAGTGACGGTTTGATTTTAAATTTCAACGATAATTCTAAAAGATCGATCAGCATGATAAGTTCGCCATTGTCTAGCGCAAACGTTATGATCTGTTTTCAATTTTAATGATCTGTTATACTGATGTTTGAGAGAATAAATGATTATCATAACTCATAACACTTGAAATTGATATTTCTTGGCAGACGTTACGGTCAATGTTTGAATGTTTCAATTCATATTCAACAGTTCACTGTTCTCAACGGAAAAGAAGATTCATGTCCAATACAACAATATACGTTTACAGGTTGACAATCAATTAGACAGCATAATAAAAATAAAACAATAGTAGTTTATGGCTGATGGCCTAATAGCCCAGAGCCTTGACCGATACATAAAAAGAAAGTGTCGCTAATCAGCGGGAAATATTATAGTGCACAGTATGTGCGCAGACACAGGCGCACTCTCTCGTCCTTGCCTCACATAAAATTAAAAGTTATTTATTGAAACTAGGCAGAGTCAGCCCTTTTCGAACGTCAAAAATGAAATAAGACAGCCCCCGACACGCCTGCCCTGCACTACTTCCTAGTAGATATGAGCGCCTATGGCCAATCTTCCGCCGGCGGCGCGCCGATTTTTTTAAGTCGGCGGCGGCGGCGTCGGCGGCGTGACCTTAATTTAACTACCATAATTGAAATAAAAAAATAATGTACGTATAATCAAGATTTTCGTTTTCGAAAATGCTTCAGCACCGTAGACCACATCCATACTGTTCGGCAAATTCTACAGAAGACCGAGGAGTTCAATCAGCTGCTGTGTATGGCATTTGTGGACTACGAGAAACCCTTCGAATTCATCGAAATTTGGGCAGTCTTGACCTCTCTGCAACGATGTCGAATTGACTGAAGATACATCGAGGTGATGAGGTGCTTGTATGACGCTGCAACGATGACTGTCCAGATCCAGGATACAAAAACCAGCCCAATCCAACTGCTCAGGGGGGTGAGACAGGGGGATGTGATATCCCCGAAACTGTTCACCAATGCGCTGGAGGACGTATTTAAGACGCTGGACTGGACTGATCAGGGTATCAACGTAAACGGCGAGTACATCTCACACCTTCATTTTCCCGACGATATCGTCATAATGGCAGAGACGCTGGAACAGTTAGACCAGATGCTGCATAGCCTAAATGGAGCCTTACGGCGGGTAGGCCTCAGCATGAACTTGGACAATACGAAAGTCATGTACAATTCGCATGTCTTGCCGAGTCGAATCCACATCGAAGGGTCGCTTCTCGAGGTTGTGAAGGCGTATGTCTACCTTGGGCAAGTCATACAGCTTGGTAGATACAACTTCGAGAAAGAAGCCGACAGGAGGATATAGTTGGGTTGGGCAGCGTTTGGTAAACTTCGTCAAGTCTTCTCGTCGCCGATACCGCAATGTTTGAAGACCAAGGTCTTCAACCAGTGCCTCCTGCCCGTCATGACATACGCTGCCAAAACGTGGACACTGACGGTTGGGCTGGTCCACAAATTTTAGGTCCCTCAGCGCGCTATGGAGCGGGCTTTGCTCGGAGTTTCTTTGATGGATAAGATCAGAAACGAAGTTATCCGAAAAAGAACTGGAGTTACCGACATAGCTTGCAGGGTAAGCAGGCTGCAGTGGCAGTGGGCTGGCCATGTCTGTCGAAGGACCGATGGCCGATGGAGCAGACGAGTCCTGGAGTGGAGACCGCGTATCGGCAAGCGTAGTGTGGGACTCCCCCAGCTAGATGGACCGACGACCTCAAAAAAGTGGCTGTGACAGACTGGATGCGGAAGGCGGAGGATAGGGTGGTGTGGCGCAGCATGGGAGAGGCCTATGTCCAGCAGTGGACTGCGATAGGCTGATTTGAGTCAAGATTTATTATAATTTTGTCAATATTATAGTACTAGAATAAATATTATTCGATTTACCCTTATGGGATTTAAGCGAGACCGTTATGCGGTTATTACCTGCCCTGCAACAGAAAAAAAAGTCTTTCGCTTGGGGTACTTGTGCATATGGTTCGGTCAGCGTGTTTGGTTAAACTGAATGCCGCCGCTCGGGCTCGGCGCGCCGATGCCTAGGATCAGCGGCGGCGGCGCGGCGGAAAACGAGGCGGCGGCGGCGCGCCGCCGCCACGTTTTCCGCCGCTTCCTAGTCCTTTAGCCACTTCCTAGTCCTGTAGCTAGAATAAATTGGCGCAAAAAAACTCTCCAGCTGTGCTGCTGGGGAGTTTCATAGTCCGGGACAATAATCCGACACGACTGGTAAGAGATCAGGCGTAGGAACCGCCCTGTCAAAGAGTACCTACTGATTTTGCTACAACAAGCAGAACTTCTCGACAGGATCCTGATTGCTGATAGTTTGAACCCAAGTAACGACACTTTGGCTTCCTTTCCATTGAAGTGTAGAAAAGCAGAAAGGAGCGAAGCTGTGCCAATATTAACCAATGGAAGCTTCGCTCCGTATGGATGCAAAAAATCAATTAGTCAATATAGGCACAGCTCCGTTTTTCTCCACTCCTATGCACAAGCAGCCTTTTGCTTCACTTTTGAGAGTTCCATTGCCAAATGGCAAAACGGATCCCTTATTGCCATGTGCGACTTTCTCTCTGCCCACCTATCTGTCAAGATGACACAGTCATCTTACCTGCACGCATAGCATGACCAATTCTATCTCTATTCTACCAAGAATAGACAAAGTTCTTTCTATTAAATTCGACATCTTTTCGGCCCGAGCACGGCGCGACCCGTAGATTCGGGTATCTTTGAAAACAAAGACAGTTATTCTTTCCATAGCAAGAGAGTGGTAACTAATGTAATTAAGGTGGATCCGCTAAGGACTTTTTCATTGAACAGTCATACAGTGGGATTAAACGATCTTAGAGTATTGTATTGATTAATATAATCCTGTAAAAAAAAATGTACCGCCAACTGAAACTCCAACTTAAAAGTAGAGAAATATTAGTCGCCATGCTCGACATCGTAGAATTTTGTCGAATAAAGAATATAAATAATTCCTCTCTTCAGTTTTAACATCGCCGTGCCATTTTTCTATTCTTCTGTCGACAAAACTCGTTTCTATGGTGGTCATGTTACGCGTGCTGGTGACGATTGGCACCATGTCAATGAAAATTGGAAAGAAGGTGTATTCTGTGTCTTGCTAAACAATGGCATAATGAAAATAAGATTCTTCTTTACTTACATAACATCTCAATACAATGTATTTAAAAAAACATTAGAAATGAAGCTGAACATAAGGAATACAAAATATAATTAAGGTAGGTAAGCTATAAATCATATCTTCCCCTACTTTACAGCTTTACATCGAATCTACATTAATAACGGTAAGCGCAATTATGTTCCCAGACAATAAATGATTTTAGAAAAATATAATTTCACTTGTTACAAGATTTTTAACGAGCTTTTGATACATTTAATGTAGCACAACATGTACCGTTGTCATTCTATTTTTAGGATTGGAATAGATTATTTATTAGGTTTATATTTTGTTTTATTTATGTAATTACGTTTTATATAATGAAATATCTGGAGTTCACTTTATGCGTTGTGTTTTTGATTGTTTAGAAAACTTTTCAATTTACTACAAATACTATAGCACCAGCCTATTACCGTCCCACTGTTGGGAAAAGGCCTATTCTCATACAAGGCATGAGCAATGATCACCACACATACGAGTGACGAATTCAGACTTATACCTACCTACTAGAGGTGTGCGCCGATTTCATTTTGATCGGCGGCGGCGTGGTGCCAAAATTTAGACGGCGGCGGCGGCGTAACCGGCGTGAAATCGGCGTCAGGACTTTTGATTTAGACTTCAGAGAGAAGAAAAGTAATTCAGATTCTGTTACCTTTTATTTTTAGAAAAAAACAGCATTTTACATTAATAATACACTTATTTTCACTTATTAATCAAAATCTTTGCACGAATTGTAATTATCATGTATAAATATAAGTACCTGGATGCCCGAGCTTTGCTCGGTATTTAATTTTTTTTTGGCATTTTGTGTTTTTTAGAAATTATATTTAAATAAAAATTATATTTTGTTATTTTTCTTCCAATAAAACAAAAAACATACATTTATGTTTAAGTTTATTATCGATAAAGTAAATCAAAATCAAAATCAAAATCAAAAGTCATTTATTCAAACTAGGCTGAGAGTCAGCACTTTTTGAACGTCAAAGTTACAAAAGACAGTCCCCCCAAAACGCCCACCCTTCGACACTTCCTAGTGCTGTAGCTGGGAAGAAGAAGTGGCGGAACAAACTCCCCAGCAGCACAGCTGTCTGTTAAGTTAGAAGAACTTGATTCTATACAATATTGTGTAAGTAATTAATATTATAAAACAAAACATACATTATTTGCCATATGTCAGCTAGCACACGCCAATATACCAACAAAAAAAATAATTGAATACTAAAGTCAAGCTGAAATAATAAAACAAAAACGTAAACAAAACTTAAAAACTAAATAAAGCCTCCAGGCATAAAGGGCGTGCCCGCTTACATGTTCAACGATGCAAAATGATCGATATACATACATTGATGCATATAGCTAAGTTGAAGTTACAATAGTTAAACTAGCACCTCCGGAGTAGAATAAAATAACAGTTAATACAAATAACAATAACAAAAACCATGGTCAGCAAGACGACCAGTCACCACAAGCAGCACCCGTTCACGAGCATAACGCAAAGGTCAGCCATTACCCCCCTCGCCATATTTGAGGGAAGGTGGTAACCCGACCCCCGACGCTACCGCAAGCAGTGACATCTAAGGGAGCATGACGAACTTGCTGCCGGTTTGTCAGGCAAGAATATTATGAACAGCTGACGAGGTCGCTAGCTAACTACATGTTGCAATACAACTCATTTAAAATCATTGTAATAAGTAGATTATGTCCACAATAAATGAAATTAAAAGAAAATAAAATAAATAAATAAATTAACAAAATCTGTTAAATAAAAAAATAAATAAAAAACAATTATATGAACTACCCATATAAACTGTCAGTAGGAAAGCTAATTCTGGATTGAAAGAACATAAACATTGTCTTGAGTTTGTCTTGAGTTAATCACAGCGACCAACTATTCTTATCGTTTAAGTAGTCGTTGATAGAATAGTATGCCTTTGAACAAAGGTTGGATTTTACTTTAGCTTTAAACTCATTAAACTGCAAATCTAGTAAAGCAGAGGGAAGCTTGTTATAAAAGGTAATACCAAGACCAACAAAAGAATTATGAACCTTATGAAGTCGGTGAAAGGGAGCACGTAGTTTGTCCTTATTTCTAGTATTAATATTATGAATATCACTGTTTTTAGTGTACAGGTGTATATTTTGCCTAATATATAAGATGTTGGCAAAGATGAATTGTGATGCCACCGTAAGAATACCAATATCTTTAAACAAATCTCTCAGAGAAACTCTAGCACCTAGTTGGTAAATCGCTCGAACAGCTCGTTTCTGAAGAACAAAAATATTTTGAATGTCCGCGGCTTTGCCCCACAGCAGAATGCCGTAGGACATTATGCTATGAAAATAACTAAAATAGACTAATCGAGCTGTATCAACGTCCGTATACTGTCTAACTTTCCTTACTGCGTAGGCGGCCGAACTGAGCCTTCCCGCTAGGCTTGATATATGTGATCCCCATTGAAGTTTGGCGTCTACTGTTATGCCCAGAAAAACCGCCGAGTGTACAGTTTCAAGCACCTCATTATCTAAAACGACATTGGGTCCCAGATTCCTAACATTCGGTAAGGCGAACTTTATACATTTCGTTTTCTTAGCATTGAGAACTAGGTTATTTGTGGTAAACCATTCCGTAGCCATTGAGAGCGCACTATTTACGTCGTCAAAATCTTGTCTATTTCTGTCTACTTTAAAGATAAGTGAGGTATCATCAGCAAATAGTACAATGTCACAGATATTCTTTAAATAAAATGGTAAGTCATTAATATACACTAAGAATAAGAATGGACCCAGTATTGATCCTTGAGGTACACCTAACTGAACTAGTAGCCCGGAAGATTTTACACCATTGACATCTACACATTGGTGCCTATTTTGCAAATAAGAACTTATGACACTGAGAGCTTCGTTTTGAACACCGTAATGACGTAGTTTACGCAAAAGTGTGTCATGGTGAACGCAATCAAAAGCTTTGGAGAGATCACAGAAAACTCCGATAGCATTTTGCGAGTTCTCCCATGCGTTGAAAATATGTTTCAGCAGAGCAACACCCGCATCTGTTGTCGAACGACCTTTTGTAAAGCCATATTGCTCATTATGAAGGAGGCTATTTAAATTAAAATGTCTTAGCAACTGCTTGAGTATTAACTTTTCAAATATTTTACTAAATGCAGGTAAGATAGAAATGGGCCTAAAATTGCCAACGTTATTTTTATTACCTGTTTTAAATAATGGTATGACTTTACTGCTCTTCATGAGGTCAGGAAAAGATCCCAAATCAACACATTTATTAAAAGTTACAGCCAGATAGGGGGCTACGATATCTATTATATTACTTAACAGTTTAACAGAGATGCCCCAGTAATCACCAGTGTTTTTTGACTTGAGTGTGTTAAAAATATTAATCACATCACGAGGCGTTACATGTTCGAAACTAAATAAGCGACTACATCCGGGCACACTACTATGCAAAAGGTTTTCAGCTTTAGACGGGGACGAATTTAAGGAGCAGGTCGTAGTTATAGGTATGTTGGCAAAAAACTCATTAAATGCCTCAGCTATGTCGGCTGCTTTATTAACCAATTTGTTGTTAATCATAATCTCTAGTTGTTTTTCCTGTTTAACCGGTTTACCCGTTTCATTATTAATAATTTTCCAAGTGGTTTTTATTTTATTATTGGATTTTTTTATGGTATCGCTTAAAAACTTTGATTTAGCTAAAGCGCAGATCTTTTTAAATAATTTTGAATAATTACTGACATACTCTAGAAAAGGAGTATCAAATCTGTTGTGCAATTATTGAAAACACGCGTAAAACGGCATTTTATAAAAATGAATCCTAGCTAAATCGATTTATCGCCCCCGAAACCCCCTGTATGCTAAATTTTATGAAAATCGTTGGAGCGGTTTCCGAGATTCAGATTATATATATATATACAAGAATTGCTCGTTTAAAGGTATAAGATTTTAACAACATTATTTGAATGCAATCTGCTACGTTTTGCATTAAGGGTTAATCCTGCTACCGAAAACACTCTCTCACTTGGTGTCGACGTTGCTGGAACACACAAGATAGACTGCGCGTATGTGCTTAAATAAGGGAAAGGTAATCTTCGTTCACGCCAGTACTTGAGAAGATCTCCATCAGAAAGATCTCCAGCATCCACTGCCGCGAAGTATTTCCAACATTCTGTTTCAATTGGATTCGTAACAGCATCTGTACTAGAAGACGTGGAAGAATGTTTTTTGGACAATTGAAGCAATAACTGAGGTTCAAATGGACTTTCATTTTTGGGATTATTGGGAATAAGATCTGTTTGCTGTTCAGACTTCGTGCATTTTAGATCGGAATCTTTTAGATTATTCCGGATTTCGCGCGACAAATATGAGACTCTGGTTTGGCCAATCGTTTCTAGATAAATATCAATTTCATGTAGCCCCTGAAACCTAGGATCAAGAAGAGCAGCTGACACAATCATACTATTTATTGGCAAAGATACGCCGATTTCACGCCGGCCCCGTGACCGGCGGCGGCGGCGTGCTTCAGAACCACCGGCGGCGGCGGCGCGGCGTGGCGGCGTGGCGCACACGCCTACTACCTACTCTTCTATAGTTACAAATCTTATAAACCTGAAAGTTTGTATAGTTGAATGCGCTGATCTGAAGAATTGCTCGATCAAATTGAAAAAAGGCTGACACGCCCTCTTGCCCCGCCCAGAGCGGGAGAAAACATTTAATGATTTCCCACCCAGAAAAAAGGGGGGTGAATTGAAACGAAATTTTAAAACTTCAGCTTTGAAATAATATAGTTTGTTGCCAAAAAGGAATCCAATGTGTTGATTGTTTTATAACTTAAGTGGCCTTGATGGCAACAAACTATATTATTTCAATAAGGGGGTTGTGTTGCTCAACATTTGTAATTTGTAGAATTGAAAAATGATGAATTAAAATATGGCGGCTGTAGTTTCAATTTAGGCCGCGCGCCAAAATAATCATTTACAAGTTCAATGTCAGTGTCAGAAACGTAATCAAACATGATGATTTCGGTTACAAACCTTCAAATTCCTTGTATTGGATTGTGACCTAGGATTTTGCTGTTTATGTAAGTACCATATTGCCTCTTGCATCCTACACGTTTTAAGTAATTTAGGCCATATTATTTTAATCCTGCTATTTCTGATGTTTATTTATTTTTGGATACATACCTATATTTTGTGCGAGTTTAATCAAAGTTTTATTTTAAAGTGTTAATAATGCATTCGTTAATCAGAAGAGGTTATCAAGTAAAGTCAGTAATTAACAATAGCAAAGATTCAGAGGAATGTTTTTTATATATATTAAACGCTTAATGCCTATTTATAAAATTTAATATATTTTATTAACGCTTTATTATGTGCGTGTGCACGGTACCGAAACTTCATCGTCAGTGTTCTGTCCTTAAGCCTCCTACAAACCGGCGCGACGCGGCAGCGCGACGCGACACTCGTAGAACAATTTTTATGTGAACTTCATGGAAATTGTTCTACAAGAATCGCGTCGCGCTGTCGCGTCGCGCCGGTTTGAATAAGCCTTTATCCTAAATTTATTTGGGGTCGGCCAAACATCTTTTTCTTCCTTCTCTATTAATCGTTATCTTAGTAGTCACTCCCTTCCTATCCACAGTCCCGAAAACGTGGCAATTTTTACCCCTGTCATTTTCTTATTATTCTAGGTCTAAAAACTACGTAAGTACTTAGAAAGTTGTTACATCAACAACGTCACACTCACCACAGACAAAAAAAAACTCATAAAAACTTTTGACACCACTGACACAGTGTAGTCAAAGAAACCAGTTCGAAAAACAAATACCTACACTATGGCTTCCATTGACGTAAAGTAACGGTGTCAAGATGTAAGTACTTTAGAACCGGCGGATGACGATACATGTTCTGACGACTATGAAAAATAACTTACAAATGAATTAACAATATTAATTACTTGTTTATTGGGTTATAGGTGTGCTGCATTTTTAAGAGCCATATTTCTTATGTTGATAATGATTGATTACATATTTTTGGTTTGAACATAAAAGCCCTGTAATATTAATGGTAGTCCACATTAACCTCGGATCGCAAAAAGCTAGAAGTAATGGTGAAAGGCCTTTGCCCAACAGTGGGATGATGCAGTTAGGTACCTTCTCCATGGTTGAGAGAATTGTGGAGAGTTTCGCCGTGACATCAAATTGTCGCCACGATGACATCGCCGTGTGGAGATTGCATCATACAGTTTCTAGTGAATTTGATGCCACGGTGTCGCCCGTGTACGGTATGTGGCCCTAACAGTAATGTCGGTAATATTAAGGAATCTGCCAATGTTTAGTGTATAATCAGTAAGATAAAAGGTGAAGAACGGTTTTTCTTTTTTAACACGCTTTTAGTAACTTAATACGTATGTTAGTATTGTAAAGGAAGCTTTGAACATGATTTTGACCCCCTTTATAACATCGAATTAACTCCAAATTTGGCTTATTTATCAAGTACCGATGACAATACAATAGTTTTATAAAGCTTTGCCATTATCCTTGCCGAAGTTATCAGGCTAGCAAAAAAAAAACTGTCGTTGAAAACTACGATGACATACGTCACAAAATACGCTGACATACGTCTCAAAATTCGAAACACCCTAAAAAAAAGAAAATAAATAGTAGTTTAAAAAAAAACACGCTTCAATAGAAAACCTAAGTTAGTTTTTTTTTTTGTAATTCTATGTTAATGATGATGATACGATAAGAAAAAGCTTAAAAAACATGTTTTTTTTTTAAATATTCTTAATAAAATTAAGGTTTAAATAACCAAGTTTGCATGAAATATCATTACTATTAGTGTGACAATTGACCCCAGCATTTTAAATTAGTACTAATGTGACACTAAGTAACTAACGGTTGTTGACGACTGTACTGTAATGTGTACGTATTTAAGGCCAAGAGAGTAAGATGAGAACTTAATGTTGGTTAAGTAAGTAATCTTTATGCTCTTGTTATCACTAAGTGTTTCTCTGTCATCCTCATAATAATGATCCCATTGCTCAGAGTTAGGTCTTCGTTTTGAAGAACTTGCTCGCAGTATAGGTAACTAACCTTTCTAGCAAGACCTGTGTGATTGCTGGCAGTCAAGGCCCTATCTTACTAGGACATTAAGTCCCCAGGGCCCATTGTCCATGTTCCGTGTCAGCGTACATTGATGGGGTCTGCCAGCACCGATGACTACCAGGGCCGCGGAATTGTTCGAAAGAGTTACCGTGGCCCTGGCGCAGGCAACTGAAGGAACACGGGTGGGTTTTAGTCAGTAAAAGTCTGATACGCCCTTCCGCTCCATCCAGAGCGGGAGAAGTCATTTCATGATTTGGGAAATCATCAAATGACGTCTCCCGCACGAAACGGGCCCCACAAAGCCAAAAATGTATGGTTGATTGCACAGCCAATCTGACGCCTGTTGTGAAACGGACCATAGTTGTTTATCACCATGGCGTTCTAGTAAGATAGAGCTCTAAGTCTTATATCTCACTACGACACCATAGTGACGCAACCATGGCCGCGCTGCCTGCAAAATGTTTATCTACTTAAATTTTTTTGCGTGTAAACATGGTTGATCCCCGAAATTGGGCCCTTGAGTCAGACACAGTGATAAAACTTCGGGGAAGTTATATATGCTTTGATATGACAAAATCTCGCCAGGATTTTGTCAGATCGAAACTGTGTACCAGATTATTAGTGTCTGTGTATCTTACCCTAAGTATTAAATACACATGGACCGTTTCTAAAATTCAAGACCACTCACAAAACTTAAGGAAAAAATATCATGAACGCAGGAAAATATGTAAGTAGGTACTTTTATCTATTTGTTTCCCGTCAGTTTCACGTTTTTTATTAAGGTGGTATTTTTTTACAGGAATTTGCAGGATGATGTCATATTAAACTAATTTTAGTCACAAGGAAAAATTAACATCACATTTCGGAATTTCCGATAAGTAATATAACAATTTTATTCTATACTTTAACTCTAGCAACGTCCATAGGAAAACATTTGACCGATTCATAGGTTACTTAGAAAACAGGTCCATTGCATTTACCAAGAGATTTGGGGTGTATGAAAATAGCACCTACAAGTGACGATGATAAAAATAATGTCGACGTCATGTCAACCACACATCTGTAACACTTTCACTATGGAAATCACCCTTTATGTTACGACATAAAGTGTTATCAACGTATTTTTTATTTGGATAGATCTTTGACAGTTCTTACGGCTCGTCAGAAGCCCGAAAGTCGGACAACCAGTCTTACCAAGGCGTACCGTATTGTCCAGTAACTGGGGTTTGGACATCAGATAGGCAGAATTAAGAAGAAAAAGAAGCCAGAAGTCTTCGAGTACTAGAGTTTGCCTAGTGACGTCGTCATGTCATCTGAAAGACGAACGTCTTTCACACTGTGAATATCTGGACACTAGTGAATATAGACCTCCCCAAGCATCACAACATTGACCGGTTCTGTACTTTTCGCACCCAGCGGATTCTTGCGGCCTTTACTAGGTCAAGGACAGACTTGGTTCAAGTATTATAGAGCAATGATGGATAAAATAACCGTAAAACCAGGTTACGGTTATCTAGACCCAAGCCTAAGTAACAATTTATAAATATTAGGAGTACCTAGTAAGTAATAATTTACCTATGACATATCTTTCAGCTACGTATAATTTAAGTGGCAGTGGGCAGGGCACATTGCTGGCAGAGCAGATAGCCGATGGGGTCGAAAGGTTCTGGAGTGGCGACCGCGTATCGTTAGACGTAGTTGAAAGACCTCCCCAATGTAGACCGATGTCCTTGTGAAGGCTGCAGGAATGCACAGGATGCGGGAAGTACAGAATCGGACGAATTGGCGGTGCTTGGGGGAGGCTTATGCCCAGCAGTGGAGGTCTTTCGGCTGAAATTACGAATGACGATATCTCTCAGCAATTAGCAATACAGCGTTGTCTTTGAGAGGTGTAAAAAGTAGGAAATCGCAGATTTAATTAGCAAGTAGGTACCTGGCTTTTGTATACCTCCGTTGTCTCCAGTTCTTAGACAAAAAAAAAAAAAAAAAACTATACACGTCGAATTGATAACCTCCTCCTTTTTTTTCGTCGGTTAAAAATAAAAATGTTCTAAGCGTAATTTTCAAGATTCATTCATTTGACGCAGATTGGGAACCTGCACAACTTCAGCAGAACTACATATTAAATAGGTAAACCTTGGATATACAACAAAAATATAACTATTTTCCTCTATCATCATCCGGCTTCCAGAGTAACCAGATGCAGCTGAATTCTACAGACAGATGAGAATTTGCTAGTGGTGTATGTTTCTTACCGCTATGCCAGATTAGTATGGCTTCGGTAAATGTCGCAGTTTTGTCTTTTCTGGTTAGTTCAGGTCAAATTTTATCATCCTCTTTTGTTGTGACTGAGCTGGTTTTTATTCACCATGCAGGCCCACTGCGGATTGGTGGATGTCAAATGCTTTTACTGGTTCTAGACCATGAGGGACAAGTTGGGTTGACTTTTTCTAGAAGAAGTAGAGTATTTCTGATTTCAGAGAGAGTAAAGAAAGAGTACAGATTAATAAAAAAGTGTACCTTTTTTCAAGTTTTGTTTAAGAATGTACATATGTTCTAGCAGTTTTCGTGGTACATACCTAACATTTTTTATTGATTTAGCAAGAATTGTAGGAATACCCTTATTATAAGATAATATAATGTATAACCATAAATATAGGAGCGATCAACTTAAGCAAAAACCTGTTCCCCTCATCTACCCACTTCACATTCATGACTGAAAAAAACAATCAAGAATCACAGTGGACAATATACAAAAACCGCTGCAAAAAAGTCAGTTTATAGAAAAACCGTACTTTAGCGAACTCTATTATTGTTATAGATTATAGAGTACACCCATGAGAAAAAGAGAACAATACTCTATTAAAAATACGGCTGGCAACCTTAAGAACAAGAGTTTCTCAACGTTGATGTGACTTGTCCAGTCAAATCAACGTTTAGGATACTCTTATTTCCACTTTATCAACTACGTCCACTTCTATCTTCTTTTATGCAAAGTTCATGTCTTGGTTAGAAGATAAGCCAGACGGCAGGTTGGCGACTGCTCAAGGTGCACCGTACCAGCATTTACATAATAGTCACGCGTTCTGGCTTTTTATGCTTCCACCACCGCATTGTCTCCTCATTGATCACCGAAGTAAAAAGTTCTACATAGAATTGATACTAGTATCAATACCAATTTTTTATGATTACCAAAAGTCAAAGCATACTGTTACCATAAAACCTTTTACCATATATCTATCGGTTAGGAACTGTTTGGATTTTAGTTTGAAAAAAAGGGGATTTAGGAACAGGGGCCAATGGGAAAATTCCTTTTTTCGAACGGGCCAATCACATCGCGAGTAGGGACATCTGTCAAATCGTGTTGTTATTCATGCTTAGTTCGGGTTTCGAACTTATCTTATGCCCGTTGTCCGATTGATACGAAGTAGATGATGTTCGTAATTTTAGATGAAAATCGGATACCGTGCTTATGGAGTAGCCCCCAGTATCGCAAATTCTCAAGCCCTTAAATTAAACGTTACAAAGTATGAGAAGGAGTACTGAAACCGTTTTCACTCCAAAGAAAACATTTCTTAGTTTACTAAAACTGTTGTTTTCTACAGCCTTTATACGAATATCTACTGCATAAATATGTAGTACGTGCACGGAACACTGCAGTTGAAATAAATGAAATTTTCAAGCACTTAAACGTTGGTTTCAAACTATAGTTTGTAGTTTTCAGTGGGGGAATTGTGCTAATCACACTTTTGGAGATATTACTAAGTATCAACTATTATTTCACAATTATTTTACTCTATGATATTTCCAATGAATGAGAATAGAATAATTTATAAGTGGCCACGGTTTCAGACATTCAATCATTAATCCCAGATATGCGTGACAATTGAGGGTCATCAGTTAACCTTGATCGAAAAATGAATGCTGTTGAGATTGAGTAGAAGTTGTACAATTGAAAAAAAAACTGATTCCACCATTTTCATAATTTCAGCTGAAAAAAGTCCACTGCTGGGTCATAAGCCTCCCCTAATTTGGGGGAATTTGCCATAATCGCCATGCTTGGCATGCGGGTTGGTGATCGCAGTATGGTGGTAAAATGCATAGACAACGCTGCTGCCCATTCTCTAGTAAGGCCTTTAGTCGCCTTTTACTACACCCACGGGAAGAAATGGGATGGTGCTATTCTTTACGTCCGGCACCATTCGGAACTGTGAAAACCTATAATTCCACAACCCCGTTCCTTACATACAAATGTATCTACCAAATCTCTGTTGATTGATGGAAGTTGATGCTAAATATAATAATAGTTCGAAAAAATTATAGATTTAAACACAGCCTTCCATTCAGTCCTTATAACTTCAACGAACATACAGAACTTTTACAGAGGTTTTGAACATTACGTTATGGCAAAGTAGCTATAATTTTATATCTTTAAACGAGCAATTCTTGTAGGTATATATGTAAGTATATATATAATCTGAATCTCGGAAACGGCTCCATCGATTTTCATGAAATTTAGTATAAAAATATCTGGATGACCGAGCTTTGCTCGGTGTTTTTTGGTAAATTGTGTTTAAAATAAAATAAGTTTGTTCAAGTTGATAATGGTGCCGATTCTGTTGTCACAAAATTCTCTAAACTAAACTAAAAATCACTAAAATTTGGTTTATTCCTGTCAAACGACGATTTCCTATTCTGAAATAGACTAAAGTGACACAACTTAACTATATTTTAGTTTGACAGCACTAAGATTGCACTGAGTTATTAGTTTAGTGAAAATGTCAATTTTGCTATTCTGAGTTTGCCGGTTTTCACCAAAAATTTTGACTATAATAATTTATTTTAACTAAATCTGACTATTTTTAAGCGCGATTAAAAAGGTGTGGAATAAATCTAGTGGTCATGAACTAAAATTCTCAACAACGCCTTGCCTTCACGTGCAAAAACAGTTCTGTATTTTTTATTTTCTTTTTGCTTATATCTTGAAAATGGCGTGTCCTATCGCAAAAATAATGAAATTTTCGACCCCCTTAGTATACCCCGGAACATTTAAATATCAACACGTGGGTAACATTTTTTTTATATTTTTCAAACAAAAGTGAAAAATTCCATATAAAACACGTCCAGGCTGCACCCTAGCACGCGCCTTCGTCTCTCAAAAAATTCATTCTACGCAATGCACACACAAGTAAACGTTGCGAAAACAAAAGAAAAAAAAATACCACGCTGAGTCGCGATTGTCAAATTCGATTTTAGTCGTGTCAAAATAGTTTTTTAATTTAGAGATTTTTCCTTGCAGAATAGCGTTACAATTCTCATAGCCAAAAGTAAGGAATTTTAGAGATAGTTTAGTTAGTTTAGTTCGTGTACAACAGAATCGGCACCATTATCGATTATGGGGCATTTCACGTCAAGCGGACAGGGAAAAAAAGTTTGGTTCTGAAATTTGTTCATATTAGGTCCAGTTATACTTCTAGTAAATATAAATACGGACACAATTTACTTTTTTATATATGATGTGTATTTGTCTAGTTATGTGCTCCCAAAGAATCGTCTAAATCGAAATTACGATTTTTTTGAAGAATTTTGTCGTATTGAAAACAATTACAAAAAATTTTCAAACTACGCGATTTGTATAGAAAATTAGCTGACCTTTTTACTTTTTAAAAAGGTCAGCTGATCTTTTTAAAAAAGTAATCAAATTTGGAAAAAAAAAATTTTTTTAGTACTCTAAACCGGAAGTAAACATTTCAAAACAAAATTTTGGAAACATCGACCATTTTTTTTTTTAATTTTCTTTTTGCAAAATATAGCTTAGAGTATCTATATAATACACCAGAATTTTTGAAATGGGATCTGCATTATTTAAGGAGATAGGTAAATTAATGTATGTACATGTAGCAGTAAGTATGCTGTTAGGCGCTTGTTTATATCGGTTAATATGCGAATTATGGAATTAAACGCGACACTATTAACATTTATCATCCTGTTTATGTTTGTTGAAGCTCTAAAAATACTGAAGGGTAGTTATTAAAAAATAAAATAATATCTAGACATTGATAAAAGCATTTGAATTGCTACAAATATTAGTGAGAAGAAGTAAAAGATAATTTTATCTTTAGCTTATCAAAAAGATTACTCTTACCAAAAAATACTACGCAAACACCTTCTTGAACAAGCTATGGATGTGTCTTAAATTATATATATAACCGACGGTGCCTCTCAACATTTTAAAAATAGATTCAATTTTGTGAATTTATTTTTATTATAAACATGATTTTAATACGAATGCAGAAATACATTTTCACGCAACGTCTCATGGAAAGGGGCCATGTGATGATCTTGGGGGAAACCTCAAACGTTTAGCGACGCGTGCAAGTCTACAATTACCTGCAAGTAGATCAACCCTTTCACCATTGCCATTATATGAATGGGCAAAATCATCTTTAAAACAAACAGCGATTTACAACTGTTCCAAAGATGATATTAATCGTGAAAGGATTTTTCATGCAACCCCGGTTTGATTCTGCAATAACCATTCCAGGAACTAAAAAGTTACATAACTTCATTCCAACAACGGAAGGTCTCCTTGTAAAAAGAACCAGTTGCATAGATTCTCAAAGTAAAATTGAAAAAATTATAAAATAAAATTGTATTGAATTTGATTTTACGTTATTTCATTACAATTATCATTTAACTTCACAGCAGTTTTGAGTAGTACTTAGTCGTTGCAGTTTCTAGTAGTTCCGGAGATTACCCCTATCTATCTAAACTAACAAACAAACATTATTTACCGAATTATCTTTTACTTCTTCCCACTAATATTTGTAGCTATTCAAATGTTTTTTATCAATGTCTTTTATTTTTTAATAACAACCCCTAATTATTATTCGAGCTTCAGCAAACATAAATAGGATGATAAATGTTAATAGTGTCGCGTTTTAATTCCATAATTCGCATATTAACCGACATAAACAAGCGCCTAACAGCGTACTTACTGCTCCATGTACATACATTAATTTACCTATCTCTTTAACTAATGCAGATCCCATTTCAAAACTTCTGGTGTATTATTTAGATACTCTAAGCTATATTTTGAAAAAAGAAAATTAAAAAAAAAATGGTCGAAGTTTCCAAAATTTTGTTTTGAAATGTTTACTTCAGGTTTAGAAGACTAAAAATTTTTTTTTTTCAAATTTGATTACTTTTTTAAAAAGATCAGCTAATTTTCTATACAAATCGCGTAATTTGAAAATTTATTGTAATTGTTTTCAATACGAAAAAATTCTTCAAAAAAATCGTAATTTCGATTTAGACGATTCTTTGGGAGCACATAGCTAGACAAATACACATCATATATAAGAAATAAATTGTGTCCGTATTTATATCTACTAGAAGTATAACTGGACCTAATATGAACAAATTTCAGAATCTCACTTTTTTTTCCCTGTCCGCTTCACGTGAAATGCCCCTTATGCAAAGTCCAATCTAGCTAGGATTCATTTTTATAAAATGTCTTTTTTATTCGTGTGTTCAATGACCAACTTTATCGATAAATAATATCAACTTGAACAAACTTATTATTCCGAGCAAAGCTCGGTCATCCAGATATTTTTATTGTATTCATGATGAAGATGATTTAGTAAAATCGTCAAATTATTCGTAAAACATAAAACTAATTGAAAAACGTCACGATTAAATGGCTCTCACAGACAAGTGCGATGGGACTCCAGTAAAACAATTTCGATGAAAACTTCATGGAAATCGAACTACCGGGATCGCATTGCACGGTCACGTGGCGCCTTTCTTCCATTAAATTATGCAAGTAATACTAAAAATTATGTCCTTCCTTATATTCTCATTTACGTATTTAGTGTTCTTTTATATAGTATCAAGCCAGTATGTACAGGTTAATGTATAAGTAGAAGAGGCAAGACATAGCAGTAGTAAACCAATACAGTTTACTCCTCAATAAGATTCACACAAGCTCTCTAAATACTTGGTAAGGAAAAAACACAATGAGCACTAATTTACTGTGACCATCACTCAATAACACCGTGAAGGCTAATTCATGATTCTGCATATTAATTCATGCTCTAAATATTTTCGACGAACAAAACTTATGCTGAAACTAAAATGGTGCAAATGTGCCGAAACGAGGTGAAAAAAATCCAATATACCTGTGAAATAAATCATTTAGAAAAATGGGCAAGAAGGAAGAACAATTGAAAAAAGTTTAATTTTTAAATTAAAAGAGAAACCCCGACCAAAACAAAAACCTCTAAAAAGTAAAAAAAGATACGTATTGGCCCCCTTAGTTGTAGGTAACATTTTAATTAAAAGATCGTCGTATCGAAACGGCTGAACCGATTTTGATACAACATACCTATATCAGAACTACCGTAAGAAAGCCTTCTTTTAAATTTAAAAAAAACTGCACCCAAATCGGTTCACCCGCTTAAGAGCTACGGCGCTACAGACAGTCACACATAGCAATCTTATAACACCCCTCTTTTTGCGTAGAGGGTTAAAAAAAGCTAGCGGCAAGCATGCTACAAACTGCAAGCGAAAAACAGCTTTAAAAAAACCACCATGCGACTATAGACCTACGTCCTATGAACGGCAACCGCGCAGTGTCCGCTTTGGCAACCACGCTTGGTGCGCCGAGGCAAACGATGGCAACGGCGTCGAAGAAGGAGGAATGTGGCGCGATAACCAGCACTGGCGCGTCCCGAGGGTTTGATGGCACATTATGGCGCCCCCGCACCCGCACACGATGGAACCCAGAGGCAACCACCACCAACCGGATTAGTGACAAGATTGAGAAGCGAAGTTTGCTGTGGAATAAATCTTAGTGTTATGGAAGTGGAAATTAAGGACAAGTTAGTAAAAGAGTAAGGCTCCCACATACAGGCGCGACGCGAAAACACGACGTTACTCTCGTAGAAAAATATCTATGAAATCTTCATGGAAATTGTTCTACAGGCTCGCGACGTCGCTGCCGTCGCGCTGTTGCGTCGCGCCTGTCTGAAGAAAGCTTAAGTTATCCGAATGCACCAGTAAAAACATGCATTTTTAGGTTCATTTATATAAGTTTTTTTATAGACAGAATATTAAGACCAAAATATTGTGCACCATAAAATACATAGGTTGGAAATAAATAAGCAGAAAAAAAGGGAAAACCATTTAATATTATTTTAATGTCATTAACGATACTATCGTCTATAAGTTGTTCGGTGAGACTGACAACCTCGTATTTTTATCAATCAACGTAGACTCCAAAAGGGATCCTTAGGATCATCATCATCATTATTTCAGCCGAAAGATGTCCAACGTTGGACATAGGACTCCCCTAAGCATCGCTACGGCGAATCGCACTCTAATCTCGTAACACACTATCAATCAGAATCTGAATCATTTTGAAGGATGTAGCTAATCCATTGCTTTATATGTTCGACAAAAATTGTCTGCTCAACAACGTAAATAACGCAATGAATGTTGTTGAACTGTCAAAATAGTCATTCCCACTGTTAGTATGTTACGCAATTACAACGTGGTTCTGTGCTTCTTACATTCAGCGGATTTCTGCGGTCTTAACAATGTTAGGTCCATAGAATATGATTCGGTAATTAAAGCATAATTTGTTTTGAGATTTTTCATCATATCATCAGCAGCCCAGTGTTGGGACATGTTCCCACTGCTGGGACACAGGGCTCCTCTCGGTGAGAGGGAGTTGGCTATAATATCACCACGCGAGCCCAGTGCAGATTGATAGATGTCACATGTGTTCGATTATTGGTTCTAAGACATGCCGGTTTCCTCACGATGTTTTCGGTCACCGTTTTGTGAACAGTAATAGTGACGAAATAATTTACACAAAGTAAAGTGCCTGTTTTTGAGATTTTTAATCTAATTTTAAACACGAAAATAACTTGCTAACACAATCACCTTGTATAAGAAAGTGGCGATCTCACTCAGTGAAATAGAAAGTGTTGATTATTCATTTATCTACATTTGAAACCAAACGATGTCTGTACATGGACGCGACAGACATTTTTATTAGGCAAGGTTACATTTATTTTTATTATTGAATTGGTTCACTCGTGCGTCTGTTTGTCGGTCTGTCACAGATAATTTCCTTCGAATCTACTGGACCAATTAAGGTCTTCATGTCATGCATTAAAAATTATAGAAATGCAGTATTTTAACTGTAAAATCACGTAAATCAGCGAAATCGCGTTGAATGATACAGATATAAGACGTGTAACGTATATAAATAATTTTTGAATGAGTGTGACTTTTAGGGGTAGATTAGAAGAAAAATGCTTTGCAAACCGTAACGTCTGACATTTCAACTGAAAGGGCTTGTTGTGAAGGTCTCCAAACAAAACCACTGAGCTCTAGATTTTGAACAAGAAAAACAGAAAATAGTTCTCAGATTTATAAGAAAATACTTAGAGTGAATACAAAAGATCCCAGTTACCTAATTTAGTATAGGCAGTTTTACTCTGATGCCAAAAGTGTGGTTTGCTGAGTAAGCTCTCGTGCACACGGCTACAAGTCAAGCTTTACATTTCCAGTATAAGCTGACATCTCATTGTACGAAAAGCCTATACAATGCGAGGTCAGCTAAAACTGGAAATGTATACCTTGACCTGTAGCCATGTGTACCATGACCGAGTTTTGTTTTAATAGCGCACTGGAATATCAACGCTCTGCTTAGCACCGAGAGTTGATAATCGAGCTGTATATTTTGATGCTCTAAGATGCCTCCGCGTTAGTTTCTCAATGCTGGTCTCAACACCAACAGGTTTAAAACCAGTGCACTGTTTATCTGTCGAACCTGGGCTAAGAGTCTGACAGACTGACAGACCTCTCGTCCGTGAGTGGAGGACATTTATGCGGATTTCCACACGAAAAAAGGGCAACATGACACAGCTAGGCAAGGCTAGCTGACTGACTCGGGAGTAGAGGGACCATCATATCATTTGTCCAGAATTTTCGATATAGGTAAGGCTATTGTTCAAGAAAATTTTAAAATAGTTACCTAAATGTTACTTGGGCAATTTTTTATCGCGTTCTGGAGCCTATCACTCTGCTTAGCTCCAAGAATTTAGCACCTTCGGTGCCCATGTATCATTTTTGCACACACTTGTTTATACAATGTGTATCAAAAATGATACACATGGCCGTGGAGTTATGAGTAGGTACCAACACAAAAGTATTTTGGTAGGCCATTGTAACATTTTTGATACACTCTCTGAAAAACCTTAAAATGAGAAGAGAAAAGGAAGATTGAAACTTAAAACAAAATAATATAATAAATAAAACCACATAAATTTAAAAAAAAAACATAAAGGTATAAAATGTGTGATTCTGGAGATTATGCATGGCGCCGAAGGTGATAAAAACCAACAGTAGGTTAGGTACGCTTTTTTGACGCACTGGGATGTGTTTTTTTTTTTCAGCTCCAATACGCCTCTCAGTATCAAAAACACAGTACGCGATAACGCGAGTGTACTTAAGTTTTTTCTGTTCGCTAGCTTCACTCGTTCCTAACGGACCGCAGCAATAAAGACTGCGCTCGCGCACGCACGCACAATCGTGTGAATAAAATCCAAATAAAAACGAAAGCAATATAACAGGAGTCATCATAATCAGGCAATAAAGTTCCCACTGCTGGGACACAGGCCTCCTCTTGGTGAGAGGTCGTGGGCCGTATCTACCACGCGGACCCAGTGCGGGTTGGTAGATGTCACGTCTTCGAATTTTTAGTTCTAGGCCGTGCCGGTTTCCTCACAATGTTTTCCTTCACCGTTTTGAGAGCAGTGGTAATGAAATTATTTACACAAAGTCAAGTGCCTGCCTGGGTTCGAACTCACGTAAGTCAGGCCACTGGGCCACCACTGCTGTCATGTATGAATGTAGGTACATAATATGTATTACTTTATGTATAGACCTACAATGAGTAATACATAGGAAATCAAAACGCACCTGTGTCTTTTGATTAGTTTATCACTATATATATCGGCTTTTGTTATCTAAAGATGATATTAATTAATTATTCACGATGCCGAAAATGTACTAGTAACGATGACTAATACATAATAGCAAAAAGAGCGTATCATCAGTGTTCTAATGAATAATAGGAACCCTTCACTCGTGATTGGCACCCACCTAGATCCGTGCCTGTTCTTCCTCATAGAGGTCTACATTTTGGAATGAACCACTTCAACTTGCTGACTAACTGGCCGAAACATTGACAGTTCAAAAGTGACTGATTAAAAATAAAAACATTTTAAATAAATGTCAAGTTTGAGTTTAAATTTGGAATGAAAGATTTTTATTGTCAAGCCCAAATTAGCGTTGTTAAGACGTTATCAATGCCAAAGATCTTAAAAATAATGCATTACGGATACGGAAATGCTAATTTATTACATAAAGGTCGACCGTTCAAAACTGTGGCAGTATCTAATTCGCGACCTGAAGGCAAGGCCTTATGTGATTAACAGATTGTACGGTTTTCTTCTTTCTGAAGGCTTTTACGTAATTCAATTAAGTCGCTACACTAGTTTGGTGAAGTTTGACAGTTATAGTACCTACACTGACCTACTTTTTTTGGGAATCAGATACATCTCTCAGATCAACCTAGGAGGTTGTTGGCTGCTATACCGCTTGCCTGTGGCTGCTACATTAAACTGAAGCCTCTAGCCAGGATTTAGAAAATTAAAAATAAGTCACTACACATTAAGGGCATCTACTGTGTGGTACGCACCTTGGCTTAGGGTGTCACTGGAAGTCGGCAGCAGGGGTCGAATTCAATGACCCACAAGCAATTTTTATTGGTTGAACTAAATGTATTAATGTTTCTTGCAAGTTGTAAACCTTATTGTAGTCAACACAAAAATAAATGGAAAGACGAATCAGTAAATATTTGATACATTTGTACGGGCCTAGCTGGCCCGTACAAATGTATCAAATATTCACTGATTCGTACCAAAACCAAACACATAGTAAGCATTTCACCAGTAAAACGAAATGCGGTCAGCACTTCTAAACCGCACTCAAGACTACTGTCACTATATTCTATAACAATTTTGACACTGACAGCTCTTGAAAGCGGTTTCGATGAGCTGAACGTGTTCAATCTCATTGGTGGTTGGCTCTTATTAGGTTAGCCAACACCCTACCCTTGCGTAACACACTATCAGTCAGAATCTGAATCATTTTGAAAGAAATTGCAAATAACGCAACAAGCAAATAACGCAATGAATGTTACTGTTGATACACTGTCAAAATTAAAGCCATTCTAACTGGTTGTATGTTACGCAATAACCCCTCTGGTTGATGTCATTTCATGTATTTATCTTAAGTTGCCTCGATCCTAAATTAGTATTTAGGTTTTTTTTTTTTTGCCAAGCTAAATAGTTCGACCATCACCCAAGATCCGTCCATTACCTGATGCATTGCAGATTTGCAGCCTACGACTTTATCCTACAACCTTCGAGGTACTTGCCTAACACACTCACAAACCCAAAGCCCAATGTAGTGCATTTTGATGATTCCACAATATTCATTGCGATATTTACGTGGTCAAGCAGACGAATTTTTCAGACATGTGAAGCAATTTCGTTTAAAATCCTTCGAATTGTGAAATACGGAGAGTTAAGTTATTACGGTTAACAGACAATTCAATTTTGTAGAAAGACGTTAGTTATGGGAAGTTTTGATGTTCGATATACATATGTATGTATATTAGAATAATGAAAGACTATGCAGATACGGAGGCCTGGCCCACTGTAAACATGGTCTCTTCATAATGTTAACACGGTCTGTTCATACTGGATTGTGATTAAATAGTGCAGTCAGTTGAGGCCGCTCTATCTTAACCAGCCTTTCTCAAAGTGGGCGATAACGCCCCCTTGTGGGCGCTGCAGGCCTAAAGGGGGGTGGTAAGAGACCGTGAAAAAAATGCGGGCGTTGTGTAGAGTCTTTGTGTAGACTCTACACAACGCCCCCATTTTTTTCACGACGCGCCCACACGTTGGTGTTATCGCCCACTTTGGGAAAGGCTGATCTAAACGGTGGCTTTCCGGACCATCGACGCAGAAATGTGATCGGTATTTTTTTTTATAAACGACGAAAAAAAAATATTTTGGCAGTTTACCTCGGTTCAGAGTTATGTACTTACTAAATCCATGGTATCCGGTTTTTCGATTATGTCTCTGCTACCCTGTCCATACCTACTTTCCTAAAAATTATATAATTAATGATATCTTCATACCAACTATTGCAAATCCTATTTGCACGTAAGTAGAATATTTTATTTCGACAAAACAACATTCGTTGCAAAAATAATACATGTATCGTGACTCGTACAATTTGGCCGTATTAACTATTGCTTTATTCTCAAAATAATGATATTTTCCGACGTTCACTTCAAACAGTTGGCCGCCATGATCCAAGGTGAAAGATGATGAAAGATGTCGGTTTCGGTGCTTAGGTATATTAAGAACCTACAATGTTTGTTTCAATTCTAATAATGTTCACACAGCACCTTGAGGTTTTCAAGAATTATTGGCAAGGAAGACAAGGCAATGGTGAATGGAATCGCTGGGAAGGAACGCCGTAGAACAAGGCTGCTCAGCCCCCGGCCCAAGCTCCTACTACTGCAGTTAGCGATCTTTTGATAACAGATTTCAGTACTTCTCATGATAAATGATGATCAAAACCTGCACTCTAATCTCTTAAATGAATAAATGAAATGAAATGAAATGAAATGAAATGAAATGACACACAATCAATCAGAATCGGAATCTTTTTGAAGGTTATTGCTAATCCATTCTGTTAGGTATATGTTCGAAAAATGTCTGCATGACAACGTAAACAATGCCATGAATGTTGTGGAAATGTCAAAATGAAAGCGATTCCTACTGATAGTGTATTACGCAATTACCCCTCACGTCTAAAATAAAAACCTGCCAGGGTCGCCGATTTGTTCGAAAGAATTACCGTGGCCCTGTCATAGGGAACTAAAGGAACACGGGTGGGTTTTAGTCAGTAAAAATCTGAGGTGCCCTCCCGCTCCACACAGAGCGGGAGACGTCGATGCTTCGCCACCCACGTAAAAAAAGGTCTAAAAACAAATTTATGCTTTTTTGAAGCCATTTTCACTTAGTTGCCAAAAAAACTGAATTTATTTTAGTATCGACCATAGTTTTGTTCCCAAATACTTATAGATACTGTTGTCAGCATAACACCTCTTCTAAAGTTTTTGTATTGTTACTTTGTGAAGTTTTTTTTTTAAGATTATTCTATAACTGTAAACCTACATGGCACGCGGGCTGACACGGAATCAATATGACCTACATTAAAAATTGGTAGAGCAGCCTTGCTCTAGATGGTCCAGTCACCATATTGGTGATATTCTTCAGAACAGTCAGGGTGTAGTACTCTCAACCGGTAACCGGTATGACCAGATTGATGAACGTAAACGAAGTAAAAGGAATATATTTGTAAGGATCATAACAGCGTTCTGTAGTTTCAGTGGGAAAGTGGCGTGAGCTTATGTGTGTATAGCAAGATGGCTCCTAGGCTCCAATGAGATCGGACTTGTTGGACGGGACACAACGGAATACAGACACAATGGGTGCCTGTCGATAGCGTACTCCCGGCCACCGTAGGCGCGAGCTTGCGGGTGGCGAGCAATGGGTAGCTCGCCGCCCGGTAAGCACCAAGCTCGGGTCGACGGCGCGTAGTGTTCCACGCGCGCCTCAAAGAGATGTCAGCAGCGCTGAAGGGGTCTGCTAGGACCGATGCCTGCTGGGGTGGCCCCGGCACATGGGCAACTGAAGGAACACGGGTGGGCTTTAGTCAGTAAAAGTCTGACACGCCCTCCCACTGCGCCCAGAGCGGGAGAAGTCATTTGATGATTTCCCATCCAGAAAAAAAAATGGGTGCCTGTAGATGGAATGCGCAGTCTCCCTGAGGCCTCTCCCGGAAGAGGTAGCAAAACGACCTGGATGCGAACCATGATGGCTGATTTGAAGTGGGGCGGGCAAAGAGTTCCTGAAAGGACTCGGATCAATAGTAAATGCAAAGTAAAAAAAAATGTGTTGTTATCTGAACGGCAAGACTACACCCTAATTGTGTAACACACGGTCAATAACAATCTGAATCATTTTAAAGGATATTATTAATCCAATGCTTCGTGTGTTCGAAAAATGTGTCCGCTTAACAGCTTTTGACTGTCAAAATGAAAGCCATTTCTATTGTAAGTGTGTAACGTTATTACATCGTGGATCCATGTGGCATTTAACTATTGAAGCAATGACTAGACTAAAACTTCCCATAAAAGTTTTGCCTTCGCTTTTTGTTCACTGTATCAAAGAGAAAGCAATATTTAAATTGCTTGCTCTATTTTTTTTTTTTTTTTTTTTTGACATTGATGTTCTATTAAGAGAAAATAATGTTTTGAACTTACATTAGAATTTCACTTGTAAGAGACTATTGAATTAATATTTTATTTTTATTCAGTAGGCCGCGGTCGGCCCAGAAAGCGGTGGCGAGACGACCTAGATGCGGTTGAGGTGGCGCGTGGCGCGCGACAAGAGTTCCTGGAAGAAGTTGGGAGAGGTCTTTGCCCAGCAGTGGGACAGTATACAACTTTTTTTTAATAGTAAAATCTGCACGCTCCTGTGCTAGCCTCGTTCAAATTTTGCCCGCAATGGTAACAATGTCGTCCGCTCATCTCGCTGCCGGACGACCGACATCTCGTCTTCCAGTCCTTGTACGCCACTCTGTGAAACCCGTACTCCACCTGTCATCACAGCGCCGTGCCAGGTGTCCTACCCAACTACATTCCAGTTTCATAATACTTTTCCGATATTAAAGACCTTCGTAAGTCTTCGTCTCTTGGGCACGCCACAATTGCGGCGGTAAGTCCCCTCTTTGAGGAGTGGATAGAGAGGCGTCACGGCGTCCTCACCTTCCGCCTGACGCAGGTTCTCACCGGGCATGGGTGCTTCGGTGGGTTCCTGTTCAGGATAAAGCGGGAGGATACGCCCGGGTGTTTCCATTGCGAGGATCGTCTGGAGGACACGGTGGAGCCAGGGCGGAGCACCACCGTGTCCTCGTGGAGGCGATTGGCGGCGGCGACCTCTCGCGTCCGGCCCTGGTGCGAGCCATGGTACGGAGCGAGAGGGAATGGGAAGCCGTCACCTCCTTCTGCGAAGCAGTAATGCTCGCGAAAGAGGAGGCGGGGCGCGTGTGGCAGTCTCTGCGCCCTCACGTCCCTAGCCGCCGCAGGAGGAGACGCCCCGGGCGTCGGGAGTCGATTGCGGACTCCCGGCCACCGTAGGCGCGAGCTTGCGGGTGGCGAGCAATGGGTAGCTCGCCGCCCGGCAAGGACCAAGCTCGGGTCGACGGCGCGCAGTGTTCCACGCGCGCCTCAAAGAGATGTCAGCAGCAGTGTAGGGGTCTACTAGGACCGATGCCTGCTGGGGTCGCGTGATTGTTCGAAAGAGATACCGTGACCCTGGCACATGGGCAACTGATGGAACACGGGTGGGTTTTAGTCAGTAAAAGTCTGACACGCCCTGGGAACTCCGCCCAGAGCGGGAGAAGTCATTTGATGATTTCCCATCCTAAAAAAAAAAAAAAAGTCTTCGTCTCTCGACGTTTGGAACTCGGTCTACTAGCCTATTAGCATTGACTCAATTTATGTTAATATTGCCGAACTTTACCAACATTGTGTTTTGCAGTGCCCTGACTATTCATGCAAAAACCGAATGAAAAAATCATCTATTGTAACATGAGAACAAATAAATAAATAAACAAATCATTATCTCTCATTCAGGTGCTTTTGATGTTGACTGTACCTAAGTACCTACCTGCCTATGACGTCGTCCTATCGAACCTATTGACAATTATTATTCAACACTTTCAAGTCCTTGAAAGCCAAACAATTAACATTGTTTATATTGTTTTAATTTACATAAGATTATGTCTTCGTCTGTACATATAATAAGTTTTAGGTATTGTTCTAAGACGTCAAATCTAGAACGTTGGCCATAGGTACCTACATCTAGAATTTGTTAGATTGTAAAGTGTATACATAGGATTGTAATTAAAAAAATGTTATTGAAATGTAAGAAACAATAAATTAACGGGATTCGAAAAAGGTAAGTAAGTACAGTGCAGCAGTTAATAAATTAAGAAAACCATTTCTCGTTAATTACTTCAAATACAACCCAATAAAAAACAAACACAAACTATCTACAAAGGAGGTCAAGAATCAAGATGATTCTGCCTCAAGAGTAACCTATAGCCACTTTATCAACTTTCCCGCGCTTTCTAGCGAGCGGCCATGATTCGATACTTTGACACTTTATTGGTCGTTCGGTTTTCAAATACAGACACGAGAGTATAGGTACCTATGTGACATTTCCCCAGGGATGTTGATGGAATGAACGGGCGTTGCACAGAAGGGTTTCGGATCTGTCTTTTAAGAGGTAAAGGGGGCACTGTGCAGATCGTGACCACTAGAATGGTTTAAGTGATTTAAAAATTCTAGTTTTATTCCAAAAGACCGGGCTCCGTTTGAAGGGCTCCGCCGAAAAAATGTCATATATTTCTGTGACATTTACCCACATAATCACGCAAAATCAAAAAGTATTTTCTCCTAAAGTATCTACTTATTAATAAAGACGATATGTGGTAGCCATACTACCTTATGAAATACGTCTTTTCTCTATGTTGCAAACATGAAAAAAAAACACTTTTAAATTTTGCGTAAGGGTTACGCATTTATGCTTGTGACTGTGCCGTGGTTACCTTCTTCCTTAGATACTTAATAGTAATACACATGCAATGTCTGTTAAGAAAGTACTTTACAAACAATTGTAGCCTTGAACTTGAAATATTGGGGTTTTGTGGGCAAAAGCAAAATGTTTAGTTTAATGAGCTATGTAATTAATTGACAGCAACTAATATATTCTATGAAATATACTGATTAATAATTTATGTACCAAATCAATTAATTGACAATTGAAATGATAGGATCTAGGTAGGTACCACGTGTTATATCCCACATGACATACCTGCTTTTAAATTCATTTTTAATTTTATATACCTCAATAAGTCCACTCTGCCTCAAAATTACGCATTTAATTTTCAAACGTTAGTAACAGTTCTCAACTCAAAAATTAAATAAGTAATAGAGCTTGACTGAGTCATGATTAACACCGGTTTTACCGAAATTACCGGTTTAGCGTTTGTCATACCGTTCGACGTAAAAATGCATCCACAGCGTAGGTACGCGATGCTATTGTCTTTCACATGGATCAGGGTTTCACTTTTGTAGTGTCAATGTCGTTATTTGTGTCCAAACTTAGTTTTCCAATCTGTGTCTGGTTCTGCACTATCTTTAAGACTATTGAAGTGTTGACAACATCATCAAGGTTACGACTAGCAAGAAACATCGTAAAGCTATCATTTCACATCGAGACCGAGCACCGTATCTGGCATACATACCAAAGAAAGTAAATTGCTCCGATAAGTACATATTTACCCAGCGTATATTAGTGTCTCATAACATTTTGATAGCGTTGTTTCGACGGTGTAGTTTATCAGTTTAACTGATTGGCATTGACGATTGCCAAATAAATAGAAACCGTGAAAAACGAGCCGGCCAAAAAACACGAAACCTTTATCATGTCGCCAACTATTGTTTAAAATTCACCTTGTACCATTTTGATTCTGCATAGTTAGCTTCGCGAATCTGTGAGACCGAGTGTTCTAGCATTCCCAAACACTTATGCAGCTGACCTACTTAAGGCGCGCTCTGTTGAGCTTCAGACAAGTAGTTAGCGGTGGAAAAAAATATTTTAAATTAAGTAAGTTTGTACAAAAAACTCCAAAACAACATAAATAATAATATTTCGATTAAATATTTCCCGCTGCAGTCGACTGTGGGCACAGTTTATAATAAGAGGAAGTAGATAACAAGTATCAAAAATAATAATATATCACCATCATAAAACTGACCTTGGACTAACTAGGTTATATATATGGCTATACACCAAATAATAGGCTCAAAATAATTTCAGGCTTTTCAGTATTTCGGCATGGTAAACTCTTTATTTATGTCAAGTAAGAAGCAAGCAAAGATTTTCTGACTTAAAATACATATGCACCCACTTATTATAACCTTAAAACTGACTGAACATTTGTTTTGTTCTTTTTTTGCACCTAGAAAAAGCTAAACCACTAGAATAATTGGCATTTCAAGACTTTGTAATTGGCATATTCTAGTCAAAAAAAGAGAAATGATTTTACCTTCTCCATCCTGTCATAGGCTCTCTCCTGAGGTCTTCTTCACTCAGGCCATAGAGGCCGATACATGCGAGGAACCAAGCTGTCACTATGAGGTAACAGATGACGATGACGCGGAAAGGCAGTAATATTACCGTGAATATTGCCGTCTGCAACAAAAGATAATTTATATTGAGTGTGTGGTTGAATAATATTAAAGAAGTAACAAAATAGGTCAGAAGTTCAGGACTGCTCTCTCTTCTTATCTTCTCTCTGATCTTATTTTCTAATGACATTATGAATGAATGAATGAAATGCACCATCCCCAGCTCGGCAGTTTGACTAGACTCGATTTATCGAACGAAACCCAAGATTTGCACTAGCCTCTGAAGCCTCACGTTTTATGGTGCTACAGAGACCATTGCAAGTCAAGGAATAGACCAGGGGGGCAACTTCATGGTAGGAACGACAAGTATTTACAAGTGACATTATTTGATTTATGATTAAAGCTTCTGCCCGCGACTTCGACCGCGTCAAATTTTTGCTTTCGTGACCCTACCCGTCGCATCGAATTGCCTGCCAGTTTTCGTCCATTTTTCGTTGCGGCTCCACTCTTTTTTATTGCAGCGTGATGTTATATAGCCCATAGCCTTCCTCAATAAATAGGCTACCCAACACAAAAATAATAATTAAATTCGGACCAGTAGTTCCTGAGATTAGCGCGTTCAACCAATCAAACAAACAAACTCTTCAGCTTTATAATATTAGTATAGATTTAATACTTTTTACAATTGTCAATCACTTAATTGTTGTAATTTCAAAATAAATGAAATGTTAACTTCATGACGATTGAGGCTAAAGCGAAAATAATAGTCGGAATAGACGATTATCATCTGTTCGACTTATACTTTAATTTTAGGTTTATTTCTATGTGGAGTCTACAGTTTGTCTGTTCGAAACCGACTCGCACTTGGCTGGTTCCAAGTGCGAGTCGGTTTTCTGAACTCAAGGTTTCTTGAATACAATTTATTTTTCTTTGTCTTTAGCTTTATCTCCGTTGCAAAAATGTGATTCTTATCATTTATTTTATTATAAGATAGAGCAAGTATAAAAACTTCAATAACATGCAGCATTAATATTAACGTTATTTGTTAATGTGCCTTTTTTATTTTCTATTGATTTTCATTTGATGTTATTTTTTTCTCTCATTTAAGAATTTTTATTCAATATAAAATAATTAAGTTTGAAAGTTATTAAATTTTCAATGATTATTCATAAAATAATAACAGAAAAGCAGTTATCAACTGCAGTTTTCATCGAAGCAGGAGGCATTGTGTAGTTTGGAAAAATGCGTGAGGTTATGTACATGTGTTATCTATCGTGTGAAGTCTACCCATTGAAGCAGCACATTTTCTTTACTAAAGGAATACTGAGATAAACTTGCACGTTATGGTTTATAGTATAACTTTTAACACACACACACATACATGTATCAATTAATCAAATGTAATTTTCTTTACATAGGTATATAGGCTATATGGTTATAAGTATATTTCATTTCTTTTTACTTATGAAGTTGACCAGACGATTTTTTCAAACATAGGTAAAAAGATGATTAGCAAACCATAATTGCGCAACACACATTCAATCAAAATTAGAATGACTTGAACAATATCGCTAATCCATTACTTCATATTAATTATAATTACAGGTCTGCAAATAATGGGGTCATGTCAGTTGTTGAAAAGTGGAGGGTCATTTCCGAAGTAATTTTTTGCGTAAAATCCGAATCCGGAATCAGAATTGGTCCATCACGTCAATATTTTGAGATATTTGAGGTTATATACCCAAAAAATAGCGTTTTTGGCTACTTTTGAGGTTATGAACAGAAGACACAGAATTTTTTGGGGTTTTTTCTTTAGTCGTATCATATAGTACTACTCTTCAAGCCCCTTCAGAAATGACCCTCCACTTTCCAACAACAAAACCATGTTATCCTGTGATTATGTTTGAAAATGTATCTGCTCAAGAACGTAAACAACGCAATCAATGTTGTTGAACTGTAAAAATGAAAGCCATTGCTGTTGTTAGTGTGACGCAAGTAGGTACCCCACTAACTTGATAAAAAGTGTGATGCGCAATAACGGTGCAGTTCTGTCTAATTTAGCACTTTTCCAGATATCTCATAATAATTGGTTCAAGTAGTAGATATGTTACGGCTAAAGGTGGGTGTGAACACAAACTTAAGATTAGCCGGCTAAACTTAGGTTTATCTTCGACGAGGTGTTAATGTTAGTTTCTTCTATCTTTAGCCGGCTATACTTAAGTGTAACTGGAGGCCCTTGGCTAAAAATGTAGAAGGAAATGAAAAAGGAAACAATGTAATAATGTTTACCATTTTGACAAGAAAACTTTTATTAAAAAATAATCACTCTCATTACGGTTACGTATTATAATACCTAATTTTGTTCTAACTATTTTCAAGATAACTACGGTTGATTGACAAATGTTCATAACGCATATTGGTCGACTCAACTACTGTTTCACTAACTTAATGTTGATTACACTAAAATTAATTGCACTAACGAACGAGTGATCTAATTTTTTTTCTTTAAGATTATTGATATTTCAACTATGTATGAAATACCTAATGGACGACTCGCCTGCAGTTTATTAATACTGCGCGCTGGAATGATTTCTAAAGTGGTGGCGCGCTGGAATGATTTCTAAAGTGGTGGGTAGATACAATGTCAATCTCTTTACACGAGCATTTTGGAAGTAGCGCTCGCCGGCCGCTGCCGCGGCACCGCTCGCTGCGCTCGCTCGGCTCGCGCGCGTTTGGTCACAGTTTTAACATAACCTAACCTATTTCACCCAGTTCAAAATGACAAATCATACAATCTGGCGCTGAAATGTTATAATCATCGTCTAATTATCCCCTCGCAGGCAAATTTTAGTTGTAATAATTGTAAACTAAACGAAAACATTGCCACGTGTGCGCGCATTGTCTCCCCACCGCCCCCTCAAGCCCTCCGCCGGCCCGGCGCGTCCATCGAATACATCTTTAGCCGTTTCGTTTTGGTTAATGTGCACATTAGCCGGCTAAAGATGGAATATCACAACGCACACTAACATGATATCGAACTTTAGCTGCATCTCGAAGATAAACCTAAGTTTAGCCGGCTAATCTTAAGTTTATGTTCACACCCACCTTTAGCCGTAACAGATATATCAAACAATAACTAAAGTATAGAATTATTTATCATTTGTCTAAACTAAACTAGGGAGGTCGGTATTTTGGAGTTACCTAAATGATTTTATCAACTAGCAATTAACTCTTTGTGCTATGAATATTGTTGGATGCGAATTATGCGATGCGTATTTTTAACTTTAACACACGTGTTCGATTTTCGTTGCATGCCAATGCCAAATGAGTCTGATACACGGGTTTAATAAATCATTTACTCTCACTCGGATGACTCAGAGCTATTTTATTTTGGACTTCTGATGCACAAACGCACTGAAGCTTCAGCTTTGTCGGACCAGATTAATTTACTTCTTATTAAAGATACACTGAGTACCAGCTTTACCGAGTAATCGAATATTGAGTCATCATCTGCCTAGCCTTTTCCCAACTATCTAACTTGACGCAGCTGAATACCAGTACGTTAACTGTACGAATACCAGTACGTTAACTGTACGAATACCAGTACGTTAACTGAATACCAATTCAAATGGACCAACTGCCTATCTGACCTCCACAACCCAGTCACTAGGTAATGGGATACCCCTTGATAAGCCTAGTTGTCAGACTTTTTGGATTCTGGCGAAACCCAAGAATGATATCCGGGACCAACAGCTTAACTCGCTTTGCGAGGCACGGAGGGATCTCGGTATTTATAGATGGTTGCTTAGCCACGGACCAACCGCGGCAAACGTAGCTTAATCTCATTGATCAATCCGTGCGGCTACTATGACTTAGCCACGAGCTCCCAGTACCGAGAATTGCTGGGTATTATGTTTACCGAACCGAGTACTCTGCCGGATACCTCGGTTTAATTGACGCAGGCATTGAGAACGTACGGAACGCTTCAAATACATATAACTGGAGAATGCCATACAAGTTTTTTGCATTGCTTCGAGGAAGTAGCATCTACAGCGCCGCAACAGCATGAAGATCCGAAAAATGTCAGAGGACAAAATGCAACACAGTTAGACCAAATAGCTAAGCGAAAATTTATGCACACACGAGATACCTAATGATTATTCAATTAAATAATATGTTCATTTTTTCCCGTGATTTATGAGCACTATTCGAGTACCTCGACAGTCAAACTGAATTATTCGGCCTATAACGAATACTACCAAAATAGCCGAGTAATAAAAGAGTTCTCGGCGCATCTCTACTTCATATCGAAGATTTTAGAACATCGCGTTTCAGCCGAAATTATGACGTGCTTCAAATAAAAAAAAAAACTTCGACTGTTCTACTTATAAACAATATTTACATATAAACATTATTTGCAAAAACGACATGAATAAGTAAATAACGAAGCAGGTAGATAGAGGCATGCCAAGCTTAAGTTACACAACATAAATAATTATATCATCAAGCTACTTTCTCTAAGCGGTGCCTCTTTAGTTATATGTACACCTATATGTTATTGTAACTCATTGCTGGCACTCTTTCATTTTCTTAATCATTTGTTTACGTGCAGCTATTACGTAATAAAGTTCAATGAGCGACGGAAATCGGAAGAAAATTGTGTCACTTTCATCATCATTACGTGACAAGTGTTGACTACAAAACAACTTCTATGTACTAAGTTTTTGTAATCGTTCAACTAGAGTCGCGTCGAGTCTCTTTGCGAGAGCCTTTATAGTTAATATTATGCCTATCTGTCTATCTGCGCAAACGGTACCACAGTGCAGCGTATCATGTAAAATGCGGACTTTCCCTCACATACAAGTATTTATGAGTAACGGCTTTCTGCAATAGAAGCCATGATTAAAATCTTGTGTTCTTCGCGTTCTAATTACAAATGTCATAATTACAATATTTTTAGAAGTAGTCGTTCGAAACCCACATTTCTCTTTTATTGATGAAGATACAGAACTAACCGGTAGCATACAGATTTTTGTCGCAATCATACAATAACCGATATATAATCAAAATGATAATCTAAAGCTTAAACCGCATGGATTAGACTTTCTTTAATGCACATAATTGTCATTCCCCAACTGGTCTTACTAGAAAGCAGTTTTCGAATATCTATTTGAACGTAGTTTTATAGAGTTATTGTTAGCATGACATACATTAATTGGAAGATAATAAATATTATTAATAAATAAACTTTTACTTTTGAATTGGACCGAGTCTGAAAATCTTGCCAAGATAAATCTGTTAAATTTGTCGTGTTTAATTAAATATTACCTATTCATCATTCGCTTTAAGATGAAGTATTCCGCCACAGGGTTGTACAAAGTAGTAAGATTTAAAAAAAATATTAAATACCTAATTATTACATGACCTCTATCTTGGCAAAAAAATATTCCCAATCTCATAAATGTAAACTCGGAAATACTTTGCGAAATCGACGTCAAGCTCAAAACTGGGGCCAACTCATGGTAAATCATTTTTCTTTCTGCTCTATGTAATCTACTAGTAGGTAATCCGACTCTCAGTTCGCTCGATTATTTAGTCACAATATTAAAGTGGATTTAAAATATAAATTAAAAGAGGATTTTATAACATTATTCCAACCTCACTATAAATTATCCCTGGTCACAATTCGCCGAAAATCTCAAAAACATAATTATTAAAAATATAAAAGAATACCAGTACGAAGGTCTCAATTTATTTGTATTCAATTCATTGTCATTAAACAAGGCCCAAGGCCCTGTAGACAAACGTTTTCCAGAGTACATATTTGGCAATCGCATCTAATTTAATTGTCCCTCATTCAATGCTAGAATATTTTTGAATAAATTAAAAACAATAAAGTCACAATGCATTGCGTGAATGTAATATGACGGTCGTAATTTTTTTGCACCAGTTAATTAAGTAGGTAGGTAAGCGCTATTTTTTGTTAACTTCATTTTGCAACAAAACACATTTTTATCCTATGTCATTATTAGATTTAGACATGCGCAGAATGTTTCTGTAATATAATCTTTAAACATTTACAATTTATTCAAATAATACTTTCACTTTAATAGTATGTTATGCAATTTAAAACCTTCTTGTTTCGTCTCCGTACCTTTATTTTGTCATATGTGTTATCTAGCTCCAATTTGTGGACGAAAGGGTTCAATATTTCGGCGCGCATGTCGTCAGATGAGAAAGCGCCGGTTTCACTATGCAGTTTGCCATTCATTTTCACGAAAGCAAAAACACGTTATTCTTGAGATAAGCTCTAATTAGATCACACCTTTTACACTCATTTTACGCCACACTTCATTCGTAGAAAATAAGCAAACACTTTATATTTTAAGAAATTTCCGACGTGTTTTCATTTAATAAAACGCGACGACTCTAAACACGCATTTCTCCTCGCATCAAGATCAAGACTGGTGTTTTTCGAGGTCATACACGAAGGTCTGCTATTGGTTTAGGTTTTGACAGCTGCAAAGCTGCAATCGACCACCCGTCGAATGAAACCGAAAGGGACCGCACTAGAACAAAATTTTAGTGATTGCTTAATGTTTTGGAAATGAATGTTCCAGAAAGAACAGAAATATTATTATCTAATGAAAAGAAATATAACATCGGTACAATACCGGTTTTCCGAAATTTACGGTTCCTAGTGTTAGCTTTTGATGCTTCGGACATTTATAAAGATAGCTATAGATAATTTTGTCTATAACATCTAAATCCAGTCATATTCTTCATTTCTTGTTCTCACACACTATTGTCACCGTTTTTTTTTTCGTTTCTCGTTTGTGAAATGACTTTTCTTTTTTGAGCTGCGGCTAAAGCTATGTATAACGAATTTTCTTAAAATAAGTAGACCTTGTTACTCAGTAGATAGTTATTCTGTCTTGTTTGTTTGTCTGAATAAATGTATCTGTTTTATTGTGTGTACAAAAATTAAAATAAATTACTTGAAACAGATCTTCACATATCACAGGACTGACGATAATGTTTTATTTTAAATTATTTGGATAACGTGTCGCGTAAAAGCATTTGTTGTCAACTTGTCAGTTGTCAAAAGTAGTGTTCTGTCTGTGATTGTCATTCTCATCTTAATCGCCTTTGCCGTACAAATGAAAACATCTTGTGTTTATTGTGAAAAATAAACTATGGATATGGATTTTCTCTCAAATAATGGAAGCGAAAGTTCAAAAACAATTGATTGACTACTTTTCTTATTTCTACGAATTTCACACCACAGCAAAAACAAGTTTGAATGATTGCCAAAAGTGCGCTGCGTCTATAAATACACTGATAAAGCGTTGTAAGAACATAAAGGAGTGAGTGAAATTAAAGAAATGTTTATTGATTGTATTTTACGACTGTGTGTAATGGTATTGGTCATTGTAGGGCTGACGTGACGGGGACGCCGTTGGAGCAATTCGAAGAATTACAAAGCAAGTTGTGTACTTCCATACATAACCTAATTTCGGAAGACGCACAAGACATACGAAGTAAACTGTAAGTGCTAAGTACTAGTCATAGATATGCGTCTTATTTATTTGATAAGCCTTCTATATATTCTTTTTATGGATTGTTTTAGAGACATGTTGTGAACAGTGGCATTTCTCAAGCCATGACATTGGCAATGGTACTTAATGTTTACTTTTAAAAATTAGATACGTAATTGCGTCATTGAATATTTTAATTTGTTTTATAATTGTGATGTCTTATATTGAATAAGCTCTTTCAAATGTGTATTAGAGCATGCACACTACTTTAATACCTCATTGATATAAAATCAGTGGCAGATATTTATGATGGTCATCAGAAATATTTCTACTTTATGTTCCTATATTTATCAAAATAAATATGGTACAATTATTCAGAATGAAGTAAGTTAATAATTATTGGTTTATCTGTCAATTCCAGGTGCACTTTAGAAGAATCATTTGAGAAACTGTGCAACAAAAACAAAACACTCAGAGATAGCTGCAGAGAAATTAACTCTGATGAGAACTCAGCACTAGTAAAGGGAACTCCAATACAACCATCACTAAAACAGCTGCTGGAGTTTGCAGATGATACAATAACCTTTGGGAGCCAAGTGTGTGCCCAAATAGATACAGCCTTAAACATATTATCTTTTAAAGAGTTAAATACAGAGCATTTAGGGGACCATTTTCGCTACCCAAAAGACTGGCAGAGACGCATACCTGAAATAATCTCATACACATCATTCTTGCCTGAAAACCAAATTTAATCATGGATCTACTAGACTCAATCCTTAATTCCATGCAATCGCCACCAACAGCTAGTGAGGCACAGAAAAATGCCATGCGGAAACAAAAAGAGGCTATTGAGAACCGACAGAAGGAGGAACGAAACATGATAAACAGATTCAGAAAACGAGTGGAAGAGAAATTAAGCAACTTTATCAAAGATGGCACTAAACCACATATTCAGTTCGAACCTATGGAACAAATGTACAGATCTATTATCCGAGATGTATCTGAAATAGCTGGTTTACAAGTATTCTCATTTGGACAAGAGGGTGTTGACCGATACTCAGTTGTATACCTCAAAGACAACGGCCCTTCCGAAGATGAACTGACAGTGCGCAGGGCCGGTGGTGTATGGAATGAAGATAAAGCCGCTGAAATGGCTGTAGCGCATTTTGAAAAGAGGAAACAAGCAGCTATTGATTTAGAAGAAGAAAAGAATAGAAAACGTAAGCGAGGTAAAGAGGAATTAAGCGGTACTTTCTACAAGCAAAAGTATGCTCATCTTATTGGCGAGGAGGCTGGTGGTGATGCGGCTAAAAAGACAAATGTCAACAAGAATTATGGAGAGGTTCCTAGTGAGAATAAAAAGGATCAGCGGTCAATTGAACAGACAATGGCTGACATAAAAGCTAAGAAGTTGAAGAAAGCGGAGACTGAAAAACGTGACGCAGATAGTAGTGAACAAATTTAGTATTTGTTTAAATTGAAATACGTAGTTAGTCTGTTTTAGTCTGATTCTTAATATTTGTTATTTACAACTACTTATGGTAAGACAATGATTATTCACATTACAGTGCAAATAAGTTTAAAATTCGAGTATGTAATGTGTAATGGAAAAATTAAGCAATAATCTTGTGTATAGTCAAACTCATAAATGCCTATCACCTTAAGGTTGAATGTCATTTGCACGTCAGAAAACAATATGTGACAGTTCGAAAGTGAAGTAAGTGTTCCTTAGTGCAGATTTAGTGACATTTTAAGGAAGACTATTTTCTTATGTTGTTTGCAATTCGCGGATCCGTGGCAGTCTAATGGCTAATCAAAATATGATTCGTGACTATAACAAATGTGTATAAATTGTCATTCAGTTATTTAAACTTAGAGAGTTGCATTGATGATTTTATGATTAAAATACAGAAAATTGGGCCTGTGATCTCCGACAGGTCATTCAGAGAGCTCTATTGATTATAATTCTGTAATAACAAATTTCTTTCAGTTGCGAATCATATTTTGACCAACTTAGATAAACTAATATGAACCCACAAATTGCAAAAAAATAAGTGGTTTTAAATTTCGCCCGCTGCCCTGGCCCATTCGCCTTAATGTAAGTCCCATTAAGGCCAAAGCGCCAGGGCAGACAGTTGTCAAAAGCGATAAGGTAATTACGAGGTCGACTATATATACAGTTGTTAATGCAAGTGTAGGCTGCCTACAGTACTCTGTCTGCATGGTCACTTTGTGGTTAGCCATTTTCCTGTGAGGTTGTGAAATACAAAGCTATTGCATCTATTTTATAGCCAGTTAGAGAGCTGGGCCAGTTATGATTCATATAGTGTAAATTTATGATTGTTCAATACTTTCCTCCTCTAAAGCAAAATTTAATATTTTTGTTAAAACTTTTATTCTAACTAATGTATCACGAAATTCGTAATTCGAAATTTGCAATTTGCTGTTTGACGTTGTATATTGATTCCGTACGCGGCAACTACGAATAAATAATTGCATTTTTTTAATCAATTTGTAAATTATCATTTAAAACATGAATACGTAATACAAAATTATATTTGCTGATTTGAAAAAATTAGGTATGAATTCCAGCAAAATTTTGTAAGCTGTATTAACATTTTAAATAATTATAATTATGTAATATTTTTTCTCAACTTCGCTGGCTACATTTCATAGAACCCCTTTAAAAAAAAAAACTTTGTTCCAATAGTGCAAAGTAAGTGCTTGTAAACAGATTGGTACCAAATCTAGAATTTGATACTTTTAGTGCAAGAATTACAGAACATAAAAGAAACTAATTTTGCTTTAAATTATAGGAAGTTTCTTCAAGATTAACAGTTATAATTTGTTGGGCTTGTATTCAGCAAGTTGGTATGTTACTGAAATAGATAACCAAGGAAGGGTTGATTAAGTTAATTTGCTAGCAATAACGCCTATTTTCAGGCTGATTTTAGTGTTCTACGAGAAATTAAATGTGTGGCCTATGAGGTAGTCACATTTACCAATACAAATTTCAACGAAAGGGCTTCAGAGGATTCTCTGTTCAGATGTAGATGTAATAAAGTACTTTGAACTAAGTAAAGAAAGATGAAAGAAAATTGCGTTTATTGTCACTATATCATTTTAAAGTAAAACCTTAAAACTAAAACAAAATAATAAAGCAAAACAAAAGTAAGTTGTAAACTAATCATTTTAACGAAACTTCTAAAAGTAAAAACACTTGAATACTCTAACGACAGTCAGGCCATCCATCCATACAGCGAACTTTGACTGTATTCAAGCTAAATACAGTTGCGTTTCACACGAAAATAAACCTTATCTGTAAATGTTAAATGTTCAAACTCATATGAAATTCTCGATCACAGTTGCATGTAGGAATATGGACATAAATTCTATACAAATAAGGTTCATTTTTATATAGAACCCTACTGTGAGCTTGAATCATGGTAAATATTCCTTGTTGGATCTCAGCCTAACAGTCTGGTCACAATAATTTTACCTCTGATTCTGCACCAGAAATCTAGAATGATCTTTGTCATGGTGGAGATTAGGTTGGTTTTCAGAGGTGAAATAACGAATCTTTTAACTGCTGATACTTGTAACTTAAATATACCTACATGTAGGTATATCAGTATCAGTAATTGTATCATATTATTTTAATGTTTACCCGGTTGGTGACAATAGGCTCGTCTCCTATTACACCGGACTTAAACATAACGCGAAATGTGGGTAGTTTTAATACACCTCTGCCTATCCCATCGAGCATTTTAGGCGTGATCTTATGTTATTATACAGCTGAATTTCATACTATTGCTGGTTTTCATTGTCTTCCATTGAGCTATTAATAAACAATTAAAAAATCATTCTAAACGCGTTTAATAAAAAAGTACAGACGCCAGCACACCAAGCTACTACAATCTGTCAAATTTATTTAATAGATTTTCAACTTTATCGCTAAAGCATTAGGTTCAAGGTTGATTGGGCATAATTTGACAGTTTCGGGTAGCTTGATGTGCTAGCGCATGTACCAAAAATCATTTGCGGTCCCAGTTTAAGAAATTTAAGAATTTGTGTCATATTTTTATCATTTCTGCTTAATCACTAAATGAGACACAATAGAAGTTTTTTTGTTATTACGTTTCGGCCGTTTAGTGTCCCGCAACGTCTTATTAACATAATCGCCTATATCTGAAGACCAATTCTTGTAATCATAACGTTCAAAATCTGGTCGCAGATTTATCTCGGCGACAATCAACTGTCAAAAATGAATGAAAACTCTATATTTGACAGATTGAGACTGACATCAGACTATGAATGTTCTTAACATTACGAGAATCGCCCCTTTAGTCTTGCCCTTGAGTATTTTAATACCACATAAATTACTTTATATCATAACCCACTTAATTTCCATAACTATTTATTCGATAAGGGCCAAATTATTAAAACAATTGGTGTGCACTGCAAATAGATTAATTATACTTGGCAAAAGAGAGATTGATTATTATTATTCGAATTTTTCTTATCCAAAGTAAAAATTTAAGGAAACTTCTCCAATATTTGAATATTGGAGACACGTAGCGTACTTCCTTAATCTTTTTTTGGATAGTCCGCAATTCTGTTGTAAATTTCTTATCATTTTAATCGACTTCTAAAAGTAGGTAGTTTATTGAATGAGTTTATTATTCTCTTCGCCTTAAATGTAAGTGCGACTGTTGGGTTTCGTTCCTCATATAAATGATAACAAAATTTTATCACCCTACATTTATAATAGCAGAGTACCTATCAATTAATTTTAATTTCTTCCACCACTTTATCCTCCAATATTGGTCTTTTTACTCTCAAAAAAAGGAAGAGTCCTATTGATCCAAGTAATTTTTATATGTACTTATAGTTAAAAAATAATCCAAATATATTACCTCATGTAAAATGTACCTTATGTATTCAGAGTAGATACAAGGAAAAAAAAAACTATTTTTTTACCCACAGTATGAAATAAAGACTGGGTTGATTTCGATTAGATAGCAATAAATACCTAGTTGATAATGTTACTGAATATAATTAAATTGTATGTTTTGAAGTTGAAATAAAATTTATTCAGTGCGTACTTGTTTATCTTTAATTAATTCAATTCCTAGCATTAAACCTCACCAACTTATGGTGACCATGAAGGACTTTGGGGCTTGGTCCTTCGAGCCGGATAGCGCGGATATTATCTAGAAATTTCAGGTGAGATAACCAAAAGCTCCCATTTGATGTGGAACTGGCCCAAGTTAAAGGGAGTGAGCAGGATCAGCAACAGTAGGTACCTACTTTGAGTGTTGGAGCTAGTAGCAGGTTTAGAGGGAGTCAAGAAGTTAAGGATTGAAGGAGAAAATCATGAGTACTTACCTGGTTTTGATTATAACTGCCGAGCAAGTGGTTTCTCTTTGGAACAAGGTTTCTAAATAAATATTGGCTTCACTAGAGACTGTCTAAATGGGGAATACCCTGGGGCATAGAGTTATGCAAGGATCTGTTGGCGCCTGAAAGACATTGACAGGGTCGCTGATAAACATTTTTTGTAAAATATCACTTAAAATGTACTGACATTTTTTTCAAGATTGCGGCAAATGTATTGGCCACGCTACATTATAACCATGCGACGCTATATCTACGATTTTAAGTTTTCTAACCAGTGTTTGCAAAATTAGCCTACAATGTTTCTACTGCTAGCACAAAGGCGGGCAGGCTTCCTCTCGATGACAGGGAGGGGACGTAATCTACCTGGTAGGTAATGTAACATGTCTTAGAATTTTTGGTTGTATAACATGACATGACAGTTTCTTTACGATGGTTTTCCATCACTGATTTGAGTGCAGTGATGATGAAATAATTTGTAATAACTGAAGCGCCTGTCCAGGTTCGTCTATGACGTGTACAACGCGTAACAGGCGGTCGTGGCCACTGGGCCACCAAAGCTCAAATGAGTGTTATCACATAAAATAAAACAAAATTTATTTTTTAGAACGTTTATTTACCATCAACACTTTATTTATTAGGCATATTTACTTACACAGAAACAACAATATTTGCGATAGGAATTTATATACTCATCACAAAGCTATAACTAACCGACCTATCAAATTCGCTAACTAACTTTGCACCGATCGTACATTTTTCCTAGGGTCTTATGAAATCCAAAATTAATGACCATGAAGGTAAATTTAATGTTTTAGGTGTAAACATCGGTCAGGGAAATAATTATATTCATTCAAAGTTAATTTTTACGTCTAGTTTTGTACGGACTCAAGTCCTATGGTGATTTTGGAAATACATGAGTGAATAATATTATTTCTATTTCTCTCGTCCAGAGATTAGTGCAATTCGTTTCTGCCTTTTTAGTTGATTTCTCTTTTCTTGCAAGTCATCGGAACCTAATATTCACGTGAAGCTAAACATCGGAACCCCGGTTAAGTAATTCATAGGGTTCCTATATAAATTGTTTCGATATGTTTTTTCTGCACAAAACGTAAAGACATATCTAATATATATAAATCTTTTAACCTAAAAATATTTATTTTATTACGAAAGAAAAATATACTTAGGACTTAAATTCAATTCCTGCTTTCATAAGTACCTAAGTAGGTATATCCCGAGATTTTAGCAGAGATATATAGACATTTAATTTAATATGTTCCCCTAGAAATAAAAGTAAAAATAGTGGCGTTTTTTATTTCGTTGTGCATTCCGTGAAAATTACACCTTTGTGTTCTTCTATCATTATGTATTTTCTCTTATGTGAACTTAAGTACGTAAATAAATAAACACACTAGGTACGTTATTGTTATCAGGCTTAACCAACCAAAAGTTCGTTAAAAAAACCCAGAGGCTAAAGTGACAGCTGTAATGTCAAAAACATGACAAGCACTTTTCTGTTTTTTTTTTACTTGTAATGTCAGATCAATCTCTGGAATTAAAAAAACGAATCATAAATTAGGTCACAATAATCGTTACGTCAGATTAAAATAAATTATACAGCGTGTATCAGATATACGTGGTCATATAATTACAATACAAAAACTCTGCAAAAAGTGAAGAAACTTGAAAATTGTTACATCATCATAATATATAACATATTTTTTTTCCAAAACGCATTAATTATTTTAATGATACGATAGAGTTTACATTGATTAATTGACTTCAATTAAATAGCTGCCTCCTTTTTAATCGATTTCATTTCAGTAGTGTTCCATTCAAAACTCTTACGGCCAGTTTCTCGTACGAAAATTCTGTAATTGGCTGTTGATAAATCATTCAACCAATCACAGCAGTTTACGCACGCTTGTCATTAGTCACATTTTGCGTTAAGGTGGATGCGCTAAAGTAGCCCCCGAAATTCAAATTTTCTCCGGTTTGTCTATAACAAAGTCATTCATTAGGATTAAATGAATTTATAGGGACAGCCCTATAAATTCATTTTTGATGATTTGAATGATAATAATTTTGTAAATAGGTAAGTACATACGTACACACGGCTACATCATATCAAGCTACATTACCAGTTTTAACAGACCTCGCATTGTATAAACTTTCCGTACAAAGAGCAGTCACCTTATACTGGAAATGTATAGCTTGATTTATCGCCGTGCGGAAGTATTACGGTCGCGAATTATTATTTCGTTCAAAATACAGCCTGTCACTGACCTGCAAAGAAAAACGTAACAAAATTTAAAATTTCGGGGGCTTCCCAGCACTTCCCTCTACATTTTTTGCTAGGTACGTTAGAAAATCGCCCGTGTGAACTTGGGCTTAAAAAATACTTAGGGCCTTATCACACTAGCGGTTCACGAACGTCTTCAAAGCGGAGCGAGTGCGCAGCGAACACATCGCGCACGCGCGGCGAATACGTCGCGGACGCGCAGCGAATACGTCGCGGAGATGCAACGAGACCGCCGCGGATAGAACCGTTACTGAGTGTATTGTACGTAATAAACTTCCCGCGAACCAGCGTCGAAAACGTTGCGTAATCGCCACCGCCCGCGGCGTCTTCGCTGTGCAGCCGCGACGTGTTCGCGACGTATTCGCTGTGCGCCCGCTCCGCTCTGAAGATGCTAGTAAACCGTTAGTGTGATAAGGCCCTTAAGTAGGTACAGGTTCATATAGCTTACCTTACCTATATATTTATAGCATAACAACATCAATTGGCGTTATTTTTGTGCACAATGTTCAAGAAAATCCTAGTGTTTCATTATACTTATATATTTAATTCCTTAAAATTAACTGATATATAGATATGGACAATATACATTGCACGATGTTATCAACTGGTTCTACGTAGTCGACGTACGCATGGACGTATTAAAATGGCGGCGGGATTATATCGTACACTGGATTTAAAACTGTAAGTTTTGAACCGAATCTTAAGAATCCAACAGAGTACAGCGCGAGTGAGTCTGAGCGAGTCGAAATAGTACAGAGTGTTCCATTTTCAACTCTTGCGGCTAAGAAACAGTGTTGTGAAGATCCAGTGTGCTCAAAAAATACTGCCGCGCTATTTTATTACGTCCGTAGTTACGTTGGCTTACACTTTAGCTTAGTCTAGGTAAACAGAGTAGGTACATCATGTAACAGAAATGAATAAATATCTGTAGGTAATATACATCACAGTACTCTTTTAGTACTTCTGACATGCAATGCACAAGTCTACGTGATCGCATCGCGTAGTGCCTACAAACTTGTCAGATAAGACAAGTTTGTAGGTACTACGCGATCACGTAGACTTGACACAATCTCGAACACATGCCTGTGCAAGTCTTTTGCACAGAAAAGCCGTAAGGTAAGGCTACCATTATCGTATCGACATTTCCATTATCAGATACGTAAAAAGTAAATGTCGAAGATATTTGTAAAAAAAAATTGAATTGCGGGACACCATGTATTAGTAAGTTTAACTATTATGAAATGTCTTGTATTGTCTTGACCAGTCTTGACCCAATTTAAATGCAGTACCTACGGCCGATGATTCATAGCCGGTCCGAACTTGGCGCAGAAGGCTGTGCAATAACCTTTTTTAGGAAGAAAATGGTGACATGAGACGAGTGTAAGTGAGAGAGAACATGTGTGAAAGTTTGGAGAGCCGTTCATACAGTCATAGCCGTTTGTAACTTTCTTTTTTCTTTAAATTTCTTTTGATAAGTCAACCGACTCCAAGTTTTATACACATCTTCATTCAAATATTTCTATGTATAATCACCAAAAGTGAGTATTAACTAGAGTCTTCGGATATAGTTGAATTTTAGTAAGAAACCGATGGATATTTTTGAATGACTTTTGGTTAAAATTTTATTCGGAAACCGCCATCACTTTTGTTGTTACATTTCAACTATATTAGACGCCCCTGGTTACTTATTCTTTTGGTGACTGTACCTATATAATGCATAATTTACAGTTCATTTATTTTTATAGGTCTAATCTTAGGTACCTATATACCTATACTTATTTTTTTAAACATTAACAACAGCAATAAGATTTTGTTAGACACAGTAAATACATTATTTACATTTGGAAGCATCTAAAACAATATACCTAATAATATAGGTATCTATTTATTTTTATTGTCGTAGTCATAATAATGTCTAGGTATATATTTTTCAGGAAGTAGTTACCAAATACGTTTTTTCTTATATTTAACAATATTTGGCTTGAAGCATAACGATTGTAAAAATTAATAAAAACTATAAAGTAGACATAGATTTCTAAAAATTTTAAAATTATTGTCATCTTTCTTTTATTTTTTAACAATCAATTTATAAAAATTACAATTTTCAACAGTAAAATAAAATAGCAATAGCAACAATTTTATAATAAAAAGGTTACAAGGTTTTATTGTCAAGAATTATTTTATTATTGTAAATTATTTTCTAGAACTTATTTAGCCATCATATACAGGCTGTTTTTTTTTCTATTGACTAAAGGCTACAACACGTAATATAAAAATTCAACAGTAGGTAGATTGATACAAACGGCAGGATATGATTATCTAGATATGGACTAGTTATACGATTTGGATATGTTTCCAATTTCTTCTCAACATTATTATGTTAAAATAGCTATGATAAATTCTACATTGTTTTTTGCCTAACCCTATATTTAAAACGGCAACGTCAGCAACGAAAGACGATTAGATTAACACTGTGTTTTAACCAATTTTTTTTTACATCATACATGCTAATTAGCATTTCATGTACCTACCTAGGTAACAGCTGAAAGTTTTTGAGCTTCACTTAAAAAGTTGGTTCTCCGATTTTTTTTTTAATTATTCGCAATCGATCGAAGTAGCAGTGCCATGTCCAACAATGGACGTCGTTCGGTTAAAATGATGTTGATGGTGATGATTCTCAACATAATTGGGAATCTTACTTTACCACACCACACGACATCTAACCGATTGACCCCTCGAAAGAACAGGCGTATTGTGGGGAGATGTGATTGATTGTGAAAAAATGAAGTTTTAATCGACTTTTGTTGCTGTCTGTACCCACAGTGTTTTTTTTTTACAATCATTTTTGTTTTGTCTTTTAGAAGCCACGTGAAGCTTATTCATAAGATAGACATTAATACAATACTCATTCAAAATGTTTTAGTCTGCAATAGAAACATTTAGTAACTGTCATGCTCTTTGGGCAGCGAATAATATCTGAAAATGTGGATAACCGTAGACGGGGATTAACTATAGATTGTTTTCCTATTTTTTATGTTCCTAAACAATAGGTACATTTTTACATATTGTAGCCATTTTTATAAGAATTTCGGTTACTATTGGGTTCCATTATTGATTACTGCAGCGTGACGTCAGAACAAATGCCCTAGTTTTTTTCTATTGCAATGTACACTCGGTTACGGACGCTGGCACACAAAGTTAATACAATCTGTCAATTTTTTTTTAATACATTTTTAACTTTACCGCTAAGGTATTAGGTTCAAGATTGTACGCAAAATACGCGCTCAGACGTGGAGTTGCGGACACTAGCCCGTTATACCCATTACGTAGGTTTAAGATTGATTAGGAAAACTTGACAGTTTCGGTTACCTTGATGTGCTGGCGTCTGTACAAGATAAGGTTCTAGGTTATAGCAACTTAAATGATCCTGCTAGGTTGCAGTAAGTTACATCGTGTGAAGCGCAACAGTTGTTCGGAGTGACTGTATCGCAGCAGAATTCAGTTGCAGCTAGTGTCCGACCGAAAATGAATTGTTCGCCGAAAATGAAAACGGAAAAAATTTTCGGCTTTAGTCTTATTTTAGACCGGAAACAGAAATGGTTTAGATAAGAAAAATATTAATATTTCCGCTTTATGCTAGTATGCACGTGAACAAATAAAAAACATATCTTCACTTTACAAAGATCAAAACAAAATCGCATCAGTATATAGATACTTATACTTGTCACCTGAGTAAAACCCGATTCATCCTGTAGTTAGCCGAACGTCACCTGATAGTGCTGAGCTTTACAAAGTACGCCAAATGACACGCTACAAGTTACGAAATGTTTTTACGGCTTGGCTCGAGCTACGGCTGGTATGGCCCAAAATGAAAACGAAGTTTCGGTCGGTCACTATAGTTACAGCATAAAGGCGCAGTTCCATTGCTATCAGCAGCTACACTACACACGCATATATGGCGGGAAATAACTGCAGCAGTGGAAATGCAACTTCACCCTCCCTCGGTACCCACGCTGCAGTAACCCTAATTAACCCCAACGACGTTCGAATTCGAACCTTCAACTACCCTCAAGACTACTCCTCACTCTTCATCGTCGGTTTCGCAGCATCCCGGCCAGCAGCAACCTTCGGTCCCATCAGGTCTTGTGCAGAACAGCAGGGTTTCCATCTTCGACACAGGTCTTGGCTCTATGCCGTGGAAGTCTCGTAACTCTTCGGCGGGGAACCACGCACGTTCCTCGTCTTCTATGATGGGGATGCCGAAGTATCTGGAAGTTTTTGGAAAGTTTTTATAGCTGTGAACGTGTTTCAGTTAGTTGTGAGAAGAGATTGATAGACAATGGGGAAATAAATAACGATTATTACACCTAGACAAACACCTACCTACACCTAGACAAAGACAATGTTTTACTCCTATCAGACCGAAAAACATCCTTAACAGACTTAAATAGTTAAATTGTGTGTTTCTTAATTGTTAAATTGTGACTTAAAATTGTTACATTTGTGTGTGATTTTGTGTTTGTTAATTGTTAAGTTGTGACTTAAATTGTTACACTATATGTGTGATTGTGAATTGTTAAATTGTGACTTAAGTTGTGTTCTGCGACGGCAGATAAAATTAAATTTTGTTTTGCAATCTTCATCATTTACATTAAATTTCGAACATTTTCATTCCACTTATGATTGGACACAGCCAGCTTACTAACCTGCAAATAGCCAGTAAAGGTATCCACAGCACAGAAGCCAGCACCAGCACAAGTACCAGCAGTATAGCCCACACCGGCCAGGGTTTCCTCTCTGTGTCGCCGATGGACTTGATCCAGGCATCGTACGCGGATCCCTCTGTAGCCAGTTCCCAGAACGAAGATACTAGAATTGACAGCATGGCTAGTGGAGATAGGTATTTCCAGCAGATCAGCCAGTATATCCCTGGACGCTGCCCAGTCATCAGTTGGATGTCGTCTGCGAACCTGGAAAAGGAATGTTCGTTTTCTTTTAGAAATGCAGACCTGATGGTCTAATTATAACAGTTTTCAGTGACTTATGATTAATTATATGAATAGTTTCGCCACGACGAGGGTTAGTTAGAAGCAATAATTCACCAGAATTAATGTGAACCAGAGTAAAGACTTCGCAAACGGTCGAGAGGAGACTAGTAGAACAATTTACATGAAGTTTTCATAGATATTATGCTACTACTTTTGCGTCGCACTTCATCAGCATTACTACACACTTCAAATAATTATGATAAAAACTCCCACGGACTCCACGAGACAGGTTAGAAAGGAAAAGAAAAAACGTTTATTTGCGGTAAACATGACGCAAAGAAAAACCAAACACACAACAAAAAATAAAAGAAAAAGCTGGGGAAAACATGTGTCACATCTACACAACATTACCATCGCTCAGCTTATGCTGCGACCCTATCCGGGGCAGGGCTGGTTTTCGGCGACAGCCGGTGCTGACGTTATGTCGACCTAGTGTGGAGTCCATAAGCAAAATACTTCCTTTGCGTCTTATTTTTTACAAGCTGCTGCCCGTGGTTCCGCGTGTTAAGTGAAAAAGTCTAGGCTTCAGCTAACATATTTATCTATCCGCCAGTGAAAGTCCCGTAAAAATCGGTCCACCCGTTTCAGAGTTTAGCCGGAACAAACACAGACAAACATTTTTTTTTTTATATATTAGAAATTTAGAACCGTATATGTGTACTTCCATATGCATTTAGTGAAAAGCTGTTAATTTAAAAATACAAACAAACACTTCAATTTTATTTATTTGTATAGATGTAGGTATAGATTTATGTAAACCTAGGCATTAATGTAGACCACCTATAAGGAAATGCTTTTGGCAAATAAAGATTAACTTATCTTAGGGGCCGTCCATTAATCACGTTTTTTTTTGCCTTTTTTAAAACCCCCTCCTCCTTGGTGATACATGGTGAGGGTTAAGACTACCCCCCTCCGCTCCCCCTATATCACGTGTATTTTTAGTACCTACAAAGATTTTATTTTTGTAGGTATTTTTTTTTTAAATACGTATACGTATCATCTAATTAAGAAAGAAAAAAAAAAACACGTGATATATTACTAGACCCCCCCTCCCCGTTTGTGATATTTCGTGATTTTTATGGACTCCTCCCCCCCCCCTTCTGAGCCTCACGTGATTAATGGACAGCCCTTAAACGTCGCGTCGCACCACATTGTGGGAGCTTTAACCCGGAGCCTAAATCGCTACGAACAACTTGTGTTTTTTTAAGGTACTGGGTACTGTAGGTACCTTCTTAGGGGCTGTCCATTAATCACGTGAGGCTCGAAGGGGGGGGAGGTGTCCATAAAAAATCACGAAATATCACAAGGGGGAGGGGGGGTGTAGTAATATATCACGTGTATTTATTTTTTCGGCAAACGCGCGATACTGAGCCGAAAAGCGGCGTTACGTGTATTTATTTTTCGTCAAACGCGTACAAAATCAAAAGTGGCTTGTAGTGAACTTTAAACACTACTGGAAAAAATTAAGGAATCAAAAAGAAAATTCGAAATTTTTGGGCAATTTTCAACACGCCGTAACTTCGAGAGAAATAGTCGTAAAAGAAATTTAAAAAAATAAAGTTATAGCTCCAAGTGTCTTGTTTTCAACCGACGAAAAAAACGGAGGTTATCAATTCGACGCGTATTTTTTTTGTTTTTTTTTATGTATGACCACGCGTAACTTTTTACATAGTAGTCCGATTGTGATAATTCTTTTTTTTATTGGAAAGGGTAAATTTGGAAAACAAAATCGAACCCTAAGGGTTGGAAAACAGGGGATGATTGATTGTTCACTCACTGATTGTAATGTATAACCACACCAAGCGATTTGCTAAGGGTTAAAAATGATTGGGCTTTGGTCTCTTAAATTTCCTAAACATGTTGCAAAATATATTTTTTTTTCTCATTTTTTGAAGATTATGAGCTTTTCAGAGCAGAAAACGTGATCTTTTAATTTCCATTCAAAACACCACTAAAAGCCCTTTTTTTGTTGCATTTTCAAATTCATGCAACAAAAGGGAGATTTTTTTCGAAAAATCAATGACTAGCCGTTAAAGCGAATTCATTGAAGTTCTTGAAACCAACCTTTAACTTTCTGTGCGATCATTGGTTGCTGACATATCGCACACCTAGATCTAAAGTAAGACAACTCAAAAACGCACAACAACGCAAATTGTGATTTTTGAGTTATGATTGTGAATACAAATTACTACGAACACAATTTTTGAGTTGTCTTACTTTAGATCTAGGTGTGCGATATCGATAATCAAAGAAAAAAGGATCCTTTTCCATTTGAAGACAGATATCTCGGTATCATGGTTCCTAAAAAAGAAATTAAAGCTAAATGAACGATGTATCCGGATCATATAGTGGTTAGCAAAAAAATTTTTTACACGCCGGTAGACCAAAACAAAAAACCAAAAATAAATGTTTTTTTTTGTTGCTGTTTCTTCTAAGATTAATCAAAATCCGCTGACTCAACAAAATTAAAGTTCTAATCCAAAAACTAGACACTTGGAGCTACAATTTTTTTTTTTAATTTCTTTTACGACCATTTCTCTCGAAGTTATGGCTTATTGAAAAGTGCCCAAAAATTTCGAATTTTATTTTTGATCCCTTAATTTTTTCCAGTTATAAAAAAATTAAGATTCTTTGTAGGTACAAAAAACTACACGTGATATTTTTGGGGTAGTCTTAAACCTCACTATGTATCACCAAGGGGGAGGGCGAGGGTTAAAAAATGCCAAAAAAACATCACGTGATTAATGGATGCCCCCTTATGTGAGGTTCCATTAAACAAAATAAACTTGGGTGACGTTGCTTGAAATCTTTGAATGCCACGATGACTTGGTTCCTTAGAATATACTCAGATCTCTATTCGTTCAGATTTTGCTACACCTACTGATCCAGCTCTACTATCTACTATCTCAAAGTTTTCACACACTCACAAAACTTTGCAGCTATGAGGAGCCAAAGATCCTGAATCCTACTAATCCATAATTAAATTACTCTTTCACGCAAAAACTACTGAACGGATTTGGATGAAATTTGGAACACAGTTTATAACCTGGATTAACGCATAGGCTACTTTTTATCCCGGTAGTAAGTTCCCGCGGAATATTTTCCGACCTCCACGCGGCCGCTGGCAAAAGCTAGTAAATATATATATATAGATTGAACTGGCTGTAGATCCAACACACATACATGATCAGCCTATCATGTTCTTACTGCTGGGAAACAGGCTTGCTCTGTGTGAGAAGGCCCAGTGCGGGTTGGTAGATGTCACATGTCTAAGAATTTTTGTTTTCTAGGACATGCCGGTTCCCTCATGATGTTTTTTTTTCCTTGACCATTTTGAGAGCAGTGGTGATGAAATTATTTTACACAAGGTAAAGCGCCTGCCTGAGGTCGAACCTAAGTACGAGCTACATACAAGTCGTAAGTCGCGGCCAGTACCACTGGTCCACCTCTGCTCTCTGATAGTAGATTCAACCCTCTTCAAACTGGGAATCAACATACTTTTTAACCGACGAAAAAAAAACGGAGGAGGTCCTCAATTCGACGCATATTTTTTTTTATTTTTTTTATGATGACGCATAACTTTTTACACAATGAACCGATTTTGCTAATTCTTTATTGGAAAAGGTATATCCCAAAGGTGGTCCCATGTGCATTTGGAAAGAAAATTCCAACCCTAAGGGTAGGAAAACAGGGGACGATTGATTGTCCACTCATTGATTGTAATGCATAACTTCTTACAGAATAGTCGATTTTGCAAGCTTGACGTAATTAGTAGATTATAGCCACAAAAAATTATAAAATAAAAACTTTTTAACAAAAAAACTGAAAAGCAAAAATAATAAACCTTTCAGTCATTTGAGTTGGCGCTTTGAGTGATCTTTGTTCATTGATTGTTTGACGCCGACTCAAAATGACTGAAAGGTCAATTATTTTTTGCTTTTCAGTTTTTTCGGCGGTTTAATTAAACTGACCGATCCCTAATTTCTACAAACATTGACCTACTCTAAAGGAAGTGCATAAGTAGGAAAATGGTTACAGACATTTCGGGCCGCATATAGTTTCTTTGAAGACTTTCTACTTTTAAAGTAATTGGGATGTTTTATACAATATGTTGTGTATCACATAGGTACCCATAAGGGAACTAGAAAACATCCCGCGACCCCAAGTAAAATTGTACCTATAAATGTACCGTATCAAAATACCATTAAGGTACATTTTAACACTGGAAAACTACTCTTCCTACATGGATAATAATTAAAGTGCACAAGTAAGTTTTCTCGTCTACATAGTGATTGATATAGGTATCTACCTACTTACGAAACTCATTAGTCATTAGCGATGCAAGCGTGGCGAAGTTTCCATCGATCGATTGTAGATGAACTAAAATTAAGTTGCAAGATTTTCTTGGAAACTGCTCATCTTTAAAGTCAAATTTAAATTAAATGGCAATACTTTGACGTGTTGGCTATCAATATCGAATAATTAAATTAATGGAAGAAAAATAAAACAACAATAATTGTATCTTATTCATCTTTTGATGGGAGTCAATGCCCGTAATCAATCAGCTAAGATTTTGAAATTTTTCGAGGAACTTACATATTTTTTACTGATTTCCAAAAACTAAAACATTACAGTACTTTAGTTGCACAACACAACGTTGTTAACATACTGATTTGAATACAGGTGGAAAAACAAAAAAAAACGTTAACAATGTTAACAAGGATTGCCCACTTATTCAATTTGACGCTGTATACAATGTTGAGACCACTATTAACTAACTAGCAAAAGCTAGCGAAGCGAGCGAAGCCGCGGGCAAAAGCCCGCAGCTTCGCTCGCGCTAAAAATAACAATTAATATAGTTTTATTATTTATTGTTCATAACAAAGTATCCTATGATACTTCTAATACCTCCAAGAATATGTGTACAAAGTTTCATGATGATCGGTTAAGTAGTTTTCACGTGAAAGCGTAACAAACAAACTTACATTCACATTTATAGTATTACTAGCTTTTGCCAGCGGCTTCGCCCGCGTTGAGGTCGGAAATTATCCCGCGAGAACGTACTACCGGGATAAAAAGTACCCTATTTGTTAATCCAGGTTATAAACTAACTGTATTTTAAATTTCATCCAAATCCGTTCAGTAGTTTTTGCGTGAAAGAGTAACAAACATCCACACATCCATACATACAAACTTTCGCATTTATAATATTAGTAGGATTAGTAGGGATTAATCTGCGTAGGTATTATTACATGCCGTTCCTAATCTGCATACTTTCAAAAATATACCTAATACTTTCATCACATATTTCGTCAACGATTGCCAAAATCATAGCTGGCCCATCACTATACTACTTCGTTGCTTTTTTTTTTTCATTTCTATGAAAACTCTGGCAACACGCTTATGCAATAGAATTGTTTCATTTATTGCCGTGCCTCGGGTCTTCATAAACTCTTATCTACATTCATATACAAACTATCACGACATACCCTCGTTACGCCAAAATAATATTCCTGATACAGTACCAACACACATCAGCCCTCAAAGGCACCGAATCGTCTCGTTGAGTAAACAATGGTGTCCCATTAAATGAGCCCCGGATTAACCGTAACTAACAGCTTAGCCCCACAGATTTATCGACCAGCGCCTATGTAATTATTTAGCCAAAAATCCTCGTATCATGTACAGGAAACCTTTAATTAAAAGTATGATTGCTTAGAGGGGCTTATAGCTAAGTAATAACGCCCATACGGATCGATCGATCAGGTTAAGCTACGCTTACCGCGGTTGTTCCGTGGATGGGTAACTATTTATACATGCCGAGACTCCTCCGTGCTTCGGTAAGCTTGTTAAGTTTGGTCCTGGCTGTTTATTGTGGATCTTGACAGTCGTTACAGGTCGTCAATCAGAAAGTTTGAAAACCAGTCTTACTAAGGATATTACCTAGTAACTTGGGTTGTGGTGGGCAGATAGGCAGTCACTCAATGTAATAAGTAAAATAATGGTATTCTACTGCATCTGGTTAGTAGCATGGAAGCCAACCCCAACTCAGTAGGGAAAAGGCTAGGCAGATCACGATTGCTTATACAGGGTAACTCTTAATTGTTCTTGGTTACGCGTCCTAATCGAAAGCAACAAATTCTGGGAAATTTTTCAAACATTTAAATTTTCGCCGAGGCTTTATGGGGTCTCCAAAAACAAATACTTAAAATTATAAGTCAACCTATGTAGTTATATTTTCTATCTTTATACAAGAGCTTGTTCGTAAATAAAGCGTGAAACGCGCATATTCCGTTTATTTAAGCTGAAACGAATCCAGCGACAAAACTACTGACGCAAGAGTCTGGCCTCAAAGGAAATATTACGTAAGTCTTATGAAAACAAGCCCCAAGCATGGATGAATGTAAGTACATACTCTATAGCATAACGTACGAATTAGAAGGGTGGAGCGTAATATCTGGGTCGTTGAGAAAATGTTACATTTCAGGGCAAAGTAGGTACTCTAAGTACTGAAAATATACTTTAAGTGCCTCGTAGTCATAGAGCTCTGTGATGGTTTTTCTTAAGATATTTTTCTAACCATCGAGCCAGTATTTGCTAAAAATAAACAAAGACAAATCGAAATACAGTTCTTTTTGTAAAACCGACAACTTAGTCCGGTGCTAAGTTAAACCTTACTGTTATCGAAACAAGTTTGAAAATGCAAAAACTGGCTCAAAGCTTTAGGCTGGAATTAAAGGTAGATAGCGTTTATAACTTCTATTTTGATGTTTACTTTGCATTTAATCTTTGTTTTATTTCAAGTCGACCTTAAAATGGACGTGATAAGTTCTCGGCGGTTTCTTCGATCACTGAATTTTCAACTCTCGGTGTCGGACCGAGCACTGAGAATACAACAGAGTGCATCTCAGCAAGTCGAAAATCGAACAGTATGTTTTATCGTTCGATTTTCAACCCTCAGCGCTAAGCATTGTGTTGAAGACCCAGTGCACGGAAAAAATCCGCTGCGATTTAATTACGTCCGTGGGAAGAACCTTACAGCGTTTATGACCTCCTTTTTGGTATTTACTTGTATTCTTTTTAAAGTGTGACAGTTATCAAATTGTAAAAAAAGAATCCGGCTCGAAGGACCATGTTCAAAATTATGTTAGTATGGATTTTTTGCTTTTTATAACTCAAAAAAATGAAACCATATTTTCCTTTTTTTCAATTTAACAAGAACTACAGTCTCACTTAAAATAAAACAAAGATTCAAAGAAAAATTAACATCAAAAAGGTGATTTTCAAAACGTACCGTTTATTACGAAACTTAATCTAACTTTAGTTATAGCCTGAAGCTCTGACCCAGTTTGTACATTTCCAACTTTATTTCTGTGAGGGTAAACTTCTTAACACAAGATGACAACTTAGCATCGGACTGTCGTAAGTTTTCTAAAAAAAAAAACTGCATTTCTGTACATATTAGGTTCTGAATTTAAAAACTGGCTTGGTGGTTTAAACCTGATCTAAATAAAAACCTTGTTGTGTTATAAGGGAGTTTAAACCTTTAACCTCTAAGTCCCTGAGATACCACATTTGGTATAGACACAATCGTTTTTTAATTGTGTCTGTAATTACGGTAATTGAATGGTTAAAAGCTCTTTGTAGTTTGTCCGCAATTCCTATTTCTAATGTTCAAAGTTGTAAGGAGAAGTATTCTTTTTCTTCATCGTTACACTCTTGACAGAGTGGTCGTGGTCGTCATGTCTGGTGTTGTGGCGAGCTTCACAATCCGTCGCCATTCCTCTCGTACTGCAGCCCTTCTCGTACATTCGTGAAGTGGACCATTAAGTGCTGTTTTGATTTGATCGGTCCAACGCATGGGCGACCTGCCACGAGCTCTTGTGCCTTCAACTTTTCCCTGCACGACAAGTCGTTCCACCGATGTCTCGCCTCGGTGTGTGATGTGTCCAAAGAAAGCGAGAATACGACTTCGGACGATGGAAGAAAGACGCTGTTTGATGCCAAGTTCTTGGAGGATTGAAACGTTGGTCCGAAACTGTGTCCAGGTTACGCTAAGCATCCTTCTCCAACACCACATTTCTGTGGAAAGTCTAAAGGAGAAGTATACTAGAACATAATACTTTTAATTAAGTAGGTACACTACATGAAATACCATTAGCCGATGTCTTCAGTAAAACTCCACTGGCACTGTTGCTTACATAGAAAGTAGTAGTGTACGTATTGGTGTGGGATAGGTAGTTAGATACCATACCTAAAGAGTGAAAAATAAAAACATTTCCCAAAAAAGTAAACAAACGACTTCTGAAAAATACTCTACGAAGTTTTTTAACCAACACGACTTAACGCATCGACTGCGACGCTAAAGGGGGTATTTAAGAATCGAAATACGTGGCAATCTGTAGTGTCTCCTTCTTCTGTTCACTGAAAATGACGTGAGCTTATGTATGTATAGTTGCTTCGTGGAAATCGACGTAATATCTTGAAGTGTACCTAGTCCTACGTATGTACATCGAAGTAACTAGTATGTGAACTCAAAACCTAATTGCTCCAACACACAGCCTAGAGCACTACTCTAGTTATTAATAACCACACTGCTACTTACATAAGTACTGAATAGTCTACAATAACCTACTATCATTATAACCCTTATAACTTTGGAAACTATGTGTGATAGCGCTTTAGATAATATATGAGGTATAGATAAAGTTTCGCTTAAAATATTTAAAACTGTGTAAATATTTAGGAATTAAAAGGTAACTGTTGTGGATGGTTGAATCAACAGTCAACAGCCAATCGCAGCAGGTGAGTTGCACTTGACAATTTGTTGTAGGTAAATTGTCCTATAATTATCGTCGAGAAACTACAGCGTAATCGAGTAACACACTTTTAATCATAATCTGAATGTCTTTAAAGAATATTGCTAATCCATTGCTTCATTTATTCAAAAAATTGGTCTGTTCAACAATCTAAGTAAGGCAATGAATGCTGTCAAAATGAAAGCCAATCCCAGTGTTAGTGAGTTAGGCGATTACCCCGTTGATCTTTAACGTTAACACATTCCTTAAAATATTTTAGGTGATTGGTAGATACAGTACACCTTTATGTGATCGGATCAGCCCAGTTTCTTTAAATTAATTTCTTTTAAAGAAACAAAAAGAAAATCTGACTGCATAAAAGACCATTTCAAAATAATGCACAAAAATACCATTTAAAAGTAATGGTTAGTGCATTACTTTTAAGAAAGACCGAAACAATCTTGAGAATAGAAAACAAAAATTATTTACAAAAAAAAAACCGACTTCCATAAAAACACTACAAAGTGAAAAATAACTTTAATTTCGGAAGTCGGTGTCTTAGGATTTGTATTTAAGATTTTTGCCACCGTAAGGAAGTCGGTTGTTTTTTTTTTTGTAAAAAAGTTTATATTTTTAAATTTTTAGTTATGGTATCTACCCCGCACTAATTCCAAACAAACAAAGCATATTATGCGATAGCAGAAATCGCGGTTGATTTGCTGTCATTTTTTAAAGAGTGCCGGTGTCTGTCTCCCGAACGCATCATCAGATCTATATGAAATTTATATGGGACCATTTCGGAATAAACCCCTTTCGAACAAAAAAAAGAATTTTGCAAATCCGTTTATAAATGACGGAGTCATGGCCGAACATACATAACAAAAAAAAATATATATAAACATCCGAATTGATAACCTCTTCCTTTTTGAAGTCGGTTAAAAATAAAACAAACAAAATAAACTCTACTTTGCTCTAACATACTATATTATTATGAGCTGAAAGCCTAAGTTAAATACACGAATATTTTAGTAGCAAACGAAACCCATTAATTTTCTTTCGGTTTATAATATAACACAAGTCGACATGACTTGTGGATTGAATATAAATAGTCATTTTCGCGTAGATTTCGGGTCGTTGAATTTTAATCTGGCAATAAAAACACTTGATTCTCTAAGGTTTTTTAGTAATCCTAACCTAAAAGTGCAATAAACGCTGTTTTTGGCCATATTTGAGGTTATGTAACCGTGCGGACTTTGTAAAAAAAAAAACTGCGAATGGCATTTAAAAGTACAAGCCTTCCTCTTTCTTTTGCCGTTGAGTTTGCCCAAATATCTTTTTTTTTCGCGAGATATCGCATTTTGAAGTATGTATGTTTGAAGTATATTCAAATCCACAAGATTCATGTAGACCTGTGTAATTTGCAAATGGACAGTAGAGTAAAAAGCAAGAGAAAAAAGCTTGCTTTTTAAGCTATTGCATAGCTTCTATCGAGGGCCTTGAGCGCGGGGACCGAATCCAGAAATTCCGTAACGAAAAAAAACTGAACGGAGGTGTGGCTTGAAGGCCGTGCATTATGCTTAGATCTTTAAAACTACGCAACGGATTTTGATGCGGATTTTTTTAATAGATAGAACAATTCAAGAGGAAGGTTTATATGTATTTAACATGCATAATATAGTAAAGAAACGCTGATAATTTTAGGGGTTTCTAATGTGATGTCATAAATAAGCTCATTTTTTAACGCTTACATTGCGAACGCTGGCTGAACCCTACGAAATAGATCAAAATAATGTACTACAATATTGTACACCTTAGAAAGGTCTACAAAAAAGTCCGCGATGGTATATGTCTAGCTCTTAGGGATAACCCACAATAATCATTTTTTTCCTTTGCTTTTTACGAGAAATAAGGGCTTATTTACGAAGCGATTTTAACCAATACAGCATTAATTCTTATCCAATTAGGTACCTTAAATACATTGTGCATTTAATATAGATCAATATGATCATTACAGCATGTAATTTAAATGAAGATCTTAGAAGATATCAGAGATTTAAAAAGCGGGGGCAGTAACTTCTCATTTATTCAATAAAAGAAAAAAAAATGTTTTCTTATTGGTCAAATAAAAAATAAATAAATAATTATAATTGCATAAGTTGATAAAAAATGCTATGCAATAGCTTTACCGCGGCAGTCCCCGAGTGCCACACGTCAATTTTTTATTTTAATTTTTTTGTGGCTTGAATATACCTACTAATAATACTAGGCAAGGTATACCCCATCCAATAAAAAAAGAATTATCAAAATCGGACTACTCTGTATAAAGTTATGCGTGGTTATACATTACAATCAGTGAGTGAACAATCAATCATCCCCTGTTTTCCGACCCTTAGGGTTCGATTTTGTTTTCCAAATTTATATGGGACCACCTTGGGACTATACCCTTTCCAATAAAAGAATTATCACAATCGGACTACCATGTACAAAGTTATGCGTGGTCATACATAAAAAAAAAATACGCGTCGAATTGATAACCTCCTCCTTTTTTTTTCGTCGGTTAAAAAACCACAGTCCATCATACTAGATTGCTTTAAAAAAATATTACCTATCTATTCAGAACAAGTTAATAACGCTAAAGATGAATGAAAGGCAATTGTATGCAACTAAAATGAGAAAACTAAGAGAGATAGTTTTGAGTATAAATGTGGCTGGCTATAAGAGTAGTAGGGAAGACCAAAGAAACTGTGGATGGACATCATGGATCATCAGGAATATCAAGGATCATCAGATACATCTTCAACCCCATTGTAGCCACATCATGGTGTACCTGAATTGGGGTTGACTATGAGTTGACGTCTAACAGAGAAGTAAGGAAGAAAAGGACACGTTGCAAATGATGACTTACAAACAAAATAACAATGGTACCGATTCCCTTGTTCACAAACTAAACTAAATTTAAGTTCAGTGCATCCTTTTCTTTGTATTTCATTAAGAAGAGGACAAAAGAAATTTTTTAATTTAGTCCTGTCAAATTAATCAGCGCCTGTCACTACTCCATACAAGTTTAGACGTGATTAAAAACTTGCCTACTAAAATTACGTCAAGCGCTGATTAATTTGACAGGACTAAACTAAAATTTTTCTTCTGTCCTTTTCTTAATGAAATAGAAAGAAAAAGATGCACTGAACTTAAGTTTAGTTTGTGAATAAGGAAGTTCAGTGCATCCTTTTCTTTGTATTTCATTAAGAAGAGGACAAAAGAAATTTTTTAATTTAGTCCTGTCAAATTAATCAGCGCCTGTCACTACTCCATACAAGTTTAGACGTGATTAAAAACTTGCCTACTAAAATTACGTCAAGCGCTGATTAATTTGACAGGACTAAACTAAAATTTTTCTTCTGTCCTTTTCTTAATGAAATAGAAAGAAAAAGATGCACTGAACTTAAATTTAGTTTAGTTTGTGAATAAGGGAATCGGCACCAATGTATACTATTCATTTATCAGTAGCAAGTATACCCTTTTTTTTTTTTTTTTTTTTTTCAGGATGGGAAATCATCAAATGACTTCTCCCGTTCTGGGCGGAGCGGGAGGGCGTGTCAGACTTTTACTGACTAAAACCCACCCGTGTTCCATCAGTTGCCCATGTGCCAGGGTCACGGTATCTCCTTCGAACAATCACGCGACCCCGGCAGGCATCGGTCCTAGTAGACCCCTACACTGCTGCTGACATCTCTTTGAGGCGCGCGTGGAACACTGCGCGCCGTCGACCCGAGCCTGGTCCTTACCGGGCAGCGAGCTACCCATTGCTCGCCACCCGCAAGCTCGCGCCTACGGTGGCCGGGAGTCCGCAATCGACTCCCGAAGCAAGTATACCCTTCATAATCAACTTATGATGTTCCGACTGCCGGGACACAAGCCTCCTCTCGGTGAGAGGGAGTGGACCGTAATGTACCACTTGGGCCCAGTGCGGGTTGGAAGATGTCACATATCTTCGATTTAATACACAAAATCAGGCTTACCAACTTAGGGTTTTTTCCAAATTTAGGGGGTAAATAAGAGGATTGAGATTTTTAGGGGCGTTCAATTTTTAGGGGTATTCTTAGGGAATTTTTGCCATCTTACATTTCATCAACAAATGTCGCGTAATAAATATAGACAAATATTACTACTGTGTGCCGGGTCTATGATTACTGAACATTCGTTGGTTATTTTCAATACAATTTTTTCAGTAATTGTGGCGGCATGTTTAGGGGTTTTTAACTTAAGCTTTAGGGGTAAATATTTCTGGGTGTTGGTAACACTGCACAAAATAATAAAGACAGATTTGGACCATAAACAAAAGAATATCTATGCATGTGTGTATTAGATACACGGTAATGAATAGTAGTGTGCGTAACGTGTTATTTATTGAAAATAATGTATTTGAACGCATAATTTAAAAAAAATATTAGCATTCGTCACTTCTTCTCTATATAAACTATAAGTGTGCGAAATTTCATTCTCCTCCGTCCGCCCAATTTTCGTAAAAAGGGATCCAAAGTTTTCGCTTCACGTATTAATATATAGATATAATAATAAATATAAAAAAATCGTTATATTTGACATTCAGTAACACTATACTTAGAAAATAATATTAAAAACAAATATTCTCGATATGATCATAGATTTTAAAAATGAAATAGGTTATATAATATATCTATAAAATTAATTTATTACCTATGGTTATACTTGACATTCAGTAATAGTTAGGGAGCTGGCGAGCAAAATTTCGATATGATCAGCACACAAGGCAGACGTTATTAATAGTGATAATTATACCCTTAGAAACATCAAGGACGTCGTCTGCCACCATGGTGGCGCTGCGATGTAAGTTTACAGTGTTTCAACAATGTTTAAAAAAAGGTGTGCTACTGGGGCTGATGATGACAGTCATCCTGGAAAAAGAAAGAATCGAAAAGGCAGACATCCAGGGCTCTGACTTTTGTAGTATTCATTTTTTACATGTATTTTTATGATTAAATAAACTCTATATGAAGTGCACACCTGGCAGATTTGAATTGTTCGATTAAAAACAATGCGAAAAACCACGGAAAAATAGTCTGCCAACATATTGCCTCTGCGTTGTCTATTGACAGTGCTCCAAAAATGTAAAAAAAGGTGTGCTATATTATGAACACTCGTCTACCTCTTGGACTGATGTTTAAATTCCTTCAGGCCTCTGATATTCCAAAGGCAGACCATTAGATTTTTTTTTCAACCCGACGCTCGCGCCAAGCCAAGCAGGTACAAAATATCCCCATAGTTCCTTTCGTGGTGTCTCTCTTTTATTTGGGAATATGAGTGAACACGGTATAACTCAGTTCCGACCTTTTCCGTATTGTGAAACTAAATGTATAGAGCGTAAATCTATATACAGCCTCCCCTTTTATTTTGCACGCTTTTCCTCTCTCTCGCTCTCAGGCACTTTCACACGTCTTGGTTCAAAATCTACGTATTTTACACAAATAAAACGTGATTAAAAAAGTTAAAGACTGTTCCTATCCTATATGCCATTTAAAAAAATACTTTGTAATTAACATTCCAAGCGTATTTCGTTTCTGGTTAGCATTGAGAAAAAATTTGATTGCATAGATTTCAGCTCCAGAAGTTTAATCGTTACCGTGAGTTTAGAGGTATAATATTAAACAAAATTATAAGAATAAAACTATAATAATAACAATAATCCCGTGTAATATCCGCTGTCCCTTGATTCCGTGAATTTCCAAAAAGTTATACAGCTGAAAATCAGTGAGCAAAGAGTTTGCCACATGTTTTTTTTCGAATCCACAGAGTCATAGTGAATCGAATGGGCGCAATGAGAACCGCGTGCAAATGACTTAGTAGAGCTTTTTTTTTTAAACATTTTTACAACTCCGTCCCATGATAATGCAGAGTCCTGAATGTCTACCTCTTCGATTTTCTTCGTTTCCAAGATGATTGTGACCATGAACTCTAGAGGCATACATGTGCAAATGATTTAATACTCCGATTTTTTAAGCAACTTCAATCCGCTGTAACGCGAAAACGCAGCGACATAGGACTTTAATTGATTGGACCAAATCGATTCGTAATGATTTAAACTGCAATCCACCTCGACGTGAAACGTGTGCAAATCATATACCGAAATGCTCGCCAGCTCCCTGACTATAGACACAAAATAATGACAGATATTCTCGATTGGACCATAAACAAAAGAGTATTTAAGCATGTGTGTATTAAATACACGGTAATGAATAGTAGTGTGTGTAACGTGTTATTTAATGAAAATAATATATTTTTACGCATAATTAAAAAAAAATATTAGCATTCGTCACTTCTTCTCTGTATAAACTATAAGTGTGCGAAATTTCATACTCCTCCGTCCACCCAATTTTCGTAAAAAGGGATCCAAAGTTTTCGCTTCACGTATTAATATATAGATATGGTTTTCACATGGACCCCATTGTTCCAATGGAAAATGCAAATTAAAATTGGATGGACCATTCGGGAAGCACCAGCTTTCAAACAAAAAAAGAATCATCAAAATCGGCCAGTCAAAAGTTATGAGGTAAAAAATATAAGTAAATAAAAGCACAGTCGAATTGATAACCTCCTCCTTTTTTAGAAGTCAGTTAAATAAAAAGCGCCTGCCTGGGTGCGTCTACAAGTCGCAAGTAGGGGCCGATACCACTACTCTCTGCACACCCTTAGTTATTTTCAAAATGGCGCCCTAAGCCATTTCTCTGTCTTCACGGCACGTTTCATTGATTGGGGATCCTTGACGCACTGACTGACCCCTTCGACAAAGTTTCTATCTTGTGCTATAAAACTTCGAAGTTCTCTTCAAAAACTTATGGTTTTACTGATCGTTCTTCGGGCATCATCCTGCCCCTGTTGCTATTTTATTGCGTGTCACGACACAACATGTATTTGTAAACGACTTGAAAAGAAGCAGGAGGTTCTATATTCTACTGTATATTTTTTCTTTTTTTTTTTTTGTGTATGTTTTCCGATGTCCCCGGCAATTGTGGGTCGATTTCAAAAATTCTTTTTTTATGGTTATGCTTTAGGGGCCGCAGATAAATTTTATTGACTTTGCTTAGGCAGTTTTTGCGACAGCTTCGGCAATACGTATTTAATCAATTTAGATTATCGTGATGATGTTCTAATACTAGACCTACTAATACTATTCCTGTCTAACTCGGCCAATACCACTGGGCCAGCACAACTCTCAAAACGGTGAAGGAAAACATCGTAAGGAAACCGGCATGGCTTAGAACCAAAAATTCAAAGACATGTGTCATCTACCAACCCGCACTGGACCCGCGTGGTAAATAACGGCCCATTCCGTCTCACCCAGAGGAGTCCTGTATCCCAGCAGTAGAAACAGTATAGGCTGATTACGTACACAAAAGAAATATAAACAGTGGAACATAGAACCTCCTCCTTTTTTGAAGACAGTTAAAAAAAGCAACAGACTTAGAAGTTTTTCATTTTCTCCTATCCTTGAAAGCAAGCCGTTCATACTTCAAATTTTCCTCATGCCATATCCGTCATTTAACCGCATCATTTATGTTATGGTAGACGATTTAATACAGGGTTAGGTTAGTGGGTTCTTCCTTCTGTAATTTCTCAGTAGCAGCCCGGAAACTGAGTTTGTGGCTTGTTGATGGCAATAGACTCGCCCGCCCCCCTGTTATAAGGGACTTAAATATAAATGGCGTAATGTGGGTGTACAATAGGTAATGTACATGTCTATTGTACAGGCGTAATGTTAAGTTATGATTAAATAAAGATTTTTTTTTGCCAGACAGAAAAACCCGAGCTCATCTAGTTATGATAGTTTAAAAAAAATGGTTGACGTGTAAAAGCGTTTGTATAAATCTGCTAACATTAATAACATCATTTTACATTGAATTCCGTGCAATACTTAATCGAAATATAAACCTACCCCAGTACCTAGTAGAATCTATTACTAATGATAAAGCTGAAGAGTTTGTTTCAACGCGCTAGTCTCTGAAACGTAACAGTTGGATTTGATTTTTTGTTTTGCATCTGAAAGCGTAATTCTTGTGAAAAGCTCAAAGGGAAGATATCACACTAACATACTTAAGAGACAACCAAATGAACATCACAAAGAACATTATGCAAAAACGAAGTAATAGCGAGCACACGATTCGATGCGATGCGATAATGTAGATCGAGGGACCAATAATTTTCACGTGGGTGATTTTGCGGGCAGAAGCTAGCATCTACATAAGCTCCAAAGTTAACTTCTCAAGACAACTTATTTCAATCATAAAGTTACTCAAGAAGCTAAGCCCGACTTATCTATGCAGCGCACGCCCTACTTAGTGGGTTGTGTGTGAGAACACACAACCCACAAAGTAGGGCTTAGATCTGTGATCAGTTCAGTTTCATGTCGTCCTTGCTTCTATTTCGGCCATTAATCACAACAGCTAACTTACGTAGAGCAACAGAGTTACAGAGTCTGATATCATTTTCAGAAACTGTTACCGTCTTTTCTTCCATTCATAATATACACAATCAGTCTATAATATTCCCACTACTGGAACATATAGGCCTCCTCTCTGTGAGAGGGACAATAATCTACCACGCGGGCCCAGGCGGATTGGCGGATGTCACACGTCTTCGAGTTTTTGGTTCTCGGACATGCTGGTTTCGTAACGATGTTTTCCTACACTGTTTAGGGAGCAGCGGTGTTGAATTTATTTACACCAAGTAAAGGTTTAAACACACATGCTCCTAGAAATCGTAAGACACCGCTGCTCTAATTATCGAGGTACGCAGTCGCTCCAAGTAAACTACTTGTATCTCGTTGTCTCTTGTGTTTGTTGTCGTTGTTGTTCTCGTTGTTGTTGTGTCTTTTTGTTGTTGTTGTTGTTATACTTGTCCCGTTAGACAGGAACACGACCGCGATATAGTTGAGGAAAAGGGTAGGTAAAATCAAATCAAATCAAAAATCATTATTTAAAATTAGGCTAAGAATCAGCACTTTTCGAACTTCAAAATGACATAAGACAGTCTTCAACGCCCGCCCCCTACCTAAGTGCTTTTTTTTTCCTGGATGGGAAATCATCAAATGACTTCTCCCGCGCTGGGCGGAGCGGGAGAGCGTGTCAGACTTTTACTGACTAAAGCCCACCCGTGTTCCATCAGTTGCCCATGTGCCAGGGTCACGGTATCTCTTTCGAACAATCACGCGACCCCGGCAGGCATCGGTCCTAGCAGACCCCTTCATTGTTGCTGACATCTCTTTGAGGCGCGCGTGGATTACTACGCGCCGGTGACCCGAGCTTGGTCCTTGCCGGGCGGCGAGCTACCCATTGCTCGCCGCCCGCAAGCTTGCGCCTACGGTGCCCGGGAGTCCGCAATCGACTCCCGACGCCCGGGGCGTCTCCTCCTCACCTAAGTGCTTTAGCTGGCAAGAAGAAGTGGCGCAACAAATTCCCCAGAAGAACAGCCGTTTGTTTAATTAGCAGATCGATCGGTTTTAAAAATATACATACTAGTTTATGCCCGAATGTAAAGTAATTGTATTTCAACGAATGAGAATCTTAAAGAGCGCGTGTATTTGTTCTAGCTAGTCAGATAATATTGTATTTTAGTTGGCAATTTCAGAGCATAATTGAAATCTTCTCCAGTATATTTGCGCTGTCAGCACCTGTCCTGACCTAAACCAACAAACTACGGCCTCGAATTCTCTCAACTTAGAACCCCTATAAAGTTAACCTCGTTAAGTTAGGAGTCAAGTATAAAGGCTTACAGTTCACTGGTCAATGTTTGTATGTAATTACTTCGTTTACTTAGTATTAGCACTTAAAGTTTATTGACTTCGTCGACAATAAGGAAGCGCGTTGACTTTTGTAAAGGTAAGTGGAATAAGTATGTGAACAGTATCTTTATGTAACGTCTAGTATTGTATCGGATATCAATTCAATTCAATTAATTTATTGCAGAACATAGAAATAAATACATTTTGAGATGTTGAGTAAATGCGCAGTTAATTATGTCCTACCAATTAAGGCATGCAAAATATTATTTGTAGACACAAGACAATTTAATACATTTAAAAACAAATTAAAAGATCCGCTAATCTTGACACCAAGTATCTTTATTCAGATCCGTATCAATGAATAAACACTGTTAACGGTACGATACTTTATCTTAAAGGGAATTGCTCGGGTAGACCGCAATTTTTTAAGCTATTGCATAGCTTTTATCGGTTTGAGCGCGGAACCAAACCAAGAAATTCCGTAACGAAAAAAACGTAACACAAGTCACTTCCCGGTCTGTCTGTCCCTATGTATGCTTAGATCTTTAAAACTACGCAACGAATTTTGATGCGGGTTTTTTTTAATAGATAGAGTGATTCAAGAGGAAGGTTTATATGTATATAACATGCATAATATAGTAAAAAAACGCTGATAATTTTAGGGGTTTCTAATGTGATGTCATAAATAAACACATTTTTTTGCGCTTACATTGCGAACGCTGGCTGAACTCTACGAAATAGATCAAAATAATGTACTACAGTATTGTACACCTTAAAAAGGTCTACATAAAAGTCCGGGATGGTATATGTCTATCTCTTAGGGATAACCCACAATAACCATTTTTTATCCTTTACTTTTTACGAGAAGGGCTTATTTACGAAGCGATTTTAAGCAATACAACATTAATCCTTATCCAATTAAGTACCTTAAATACATTGTGCATTTAATATATGTAGATCAATATGGCATTTTACAGCATGTAATTGAAATGAAGATCTTAGGAGATACCAGAGATTTAAAAAGCGAGGGCAGAACAGCTGGCGGGTCGTACGTCCGTCCCGTCCATCCTTTGGCAGCGGCCGGGTAGTACAGGATAAGTAGAATTTTATATTTTTTAGGTTTTGTGTAATTTGCAGGCCAGTGTTAGGCTGTATGTTGAATAAAATATGATTCGTGACCGATACAAATTTGGCTTTACAGAATTATAATAAATAAAATAATCAAGTTTATTTAATTACATTACTTTTCATGAAAAAATCAACATACAGTCTGACTTCAAGCAGTAGGCACTTTAAAACGTCGACATTTATAAATTGATTCTAGTCGTACTTATTTGCAAATTGCAAAAATGTAGTTGAAGTAAATTTGTAAGTAGTAGTAAAATTGTAAGTAGTAAGTAGAAGTAAATTTGAATTTCGGGAATTTGGAATTTACCTTAGGGCGTGTTTTACCAACTTCTGACTAAGCGCGGATTTAACTTATGAACCGCTGAGCTGTCAGTGTCATTATTGTCCTGAAATACTGACACTAACAACTGTTGAACGTACTTCAGATTAAGCTGATCGCGTTTAGTTTTACTACTGAAACTGGCACATATATAGGATAGAAATCGCATATAAAGACTAAATACAAAATCTATTAAACATAAACAGTACCCTATAATAAACAGTAGTTATTGACACATTGAATTCTTGTAAAACACAAGACGACACAGAGACTGTGAAAATGGTGAGGTGGGTTTTGTAAAGCCATTTTGTTTCTAAATCTTGATGTATTAACGGCCAGGTAGTATAAGTTCTTCCGTGTGGTGCTGAACGTAAAAAATTGGACCATGCCATGTCTTCTTGTGTCGTAAGAACCGACTAAGGGAGTTACCAGAGAATGGGCAGCAGCGTTCTCTATGCATTTTACCACCATACTGCGATCATGAACCCGCCTACCAAGCGTGGCGATTATGGCAAATCCCTAAAACTGGGGAAGGCCTATGTCTAGCAGTGGACGTCTTTGGGCTGAAATGATGATGATGATGATGATGAACAGAATTAACAGTGACTCACCTTTTAACTCCATACACGTAGGCTATTCCAATACACTCGAAGAAGGCGATGATCAGCAACGGAAAGTTTCCGCTGTACATATCAAACAGCAGAAAGATATAGCTGCCAGAACCATGAGCGAAGGCCATCGACAACGAACAGCAAAGGAAGCACAGTCCTCCGGTTAAATATTCCTTTCTCAAATTTGGAAACAGCTTCATGTCCACGATGGAGGTTACAACTCCTTCTAGAGTTCCGAACTGGGAGTCTATGCCCAAAGTGAACAGCATCAGGAAGAACAGGACGGACCAGAACTGGGCTCCAGGGAACTGGTTGATGGCTTCCGTGAAGATTATGAAGGCCAGGCCAGTACCTGAGGCTGTCTGTGGAAGAAGTTTAACATTTTAGGAAGGTTATTGCGAGTATAGTGGATATAGGATGGTCTTTATTGCACACCAAATGAAAGGAAATACAGAATAATTGCTTAACGTATCACCACTTACATTATCCAGCTCTTTTTGTAAGTCGCACTCAGGCAGGTGAGGCATCACTAATGACGTCAGATTCCCGTTGAGGTCTACTGTCACCATTTGCCCAGCTTCAGGCAGCACCATGGACCTGAACGCGGGCCCGAACACCTCCAGCAGAGTCTCGTTCCTCACGTCCAAACACTTCTCATACACCATGGTAGCCTTGAACCCAATTATAGAAAACACCACGATGCCAGCAAACATGGACGTTAAGCAGTTCGTCATAGAGACCATTATCGCATCTCTATAACAGTTATTATCCACTGGGTTGTAAGATGAGAAAGCTATCAAGCCCCCAAAAGCTAGGCCAAGGGAAAAGAATATTTGTGTCCCTGCTTCCAGCCATACAACAGGGTCTAAAATCCTGTGCCACTTTGGCTTAAATAAATGAATCAGGCCATCGCCCATGCCCTTAAGTGTGATGCCTCTGAAGAAGAAAATTACGAGGACTATGTAAGGGAATGTGGCAGTTACGTAAACGACTTTCCCTGAAGAGGCAATGCCTTTGATCATGCACAGGTAGACTAGTATCCAGGCGATGACCAAGGCTAGTGCTATCTTGTAGTTGAACGTCTCTGGGTAGTTAATGTCTTCAGATATTTGGAGAGTTGTGCGGTACCAGAAGTACTGTGTCGGACTGCTTACCTGAAACAATGAAAAAAGTTCATTAGTACTTTGGAAATAAAATAAAATTCGTACTGTCATTAAGACCTGGTGGCGCCTGTACAGAAGAGCTGATCAGCATCGTTAAATATGTGTGTTTATGAAGGCTTTGTGTGACTTTTTCGTGAACGCAAGAAGAAGGCACGGTTTCAATTGAACTTTTTGAAGACTGAAGAGTCCTCCAGACCACTTAGTAACTAATTAAAATGATTTATTCATTCCTTTACTGACAGGCAACGTACAGCCTTAACCGCTGGGCTTAGAAGTGGATGGCGGATTTCATAGAGGTCGATAGTGTATAGACACTAGGCAAAAATGACGAACTGACATAAAACAAAAACTTTTATTTCAGACAACAAAGTCCATAGGCAAGGCAAGGTTGTTGATTTTGCTTATAACTAATGTTAGTAATGCTAATGTTAGTATAGCGTAGGGCAGTTCGTCAATTTTGCCTATGGAAACCCATTGGGCTTGTAGTACACACGGCTACAGGTCAAGCTATACATTTCCAGTATAAGCTGACTTCTCATCGCACGAAAAATCTAAATAATGCGAGCTCAGCTAAAACTGGAAATGTGTAGCTTGATGCGTAGCCGTGTGTACAATGAAGTTGTAACGAAACGTTTGTTTATGTTAGTTTCATGCCAAAACGATTGGACAGTTGTATAACAGAACTTGAAGCCGTATCATAACCGAAATAGTATGTAACAAGTAAGTTTTCAGTTAAGACACAGGGTAAAGCCCCGAAGGATACTTTGAAGTTTTTATCTGCTTATGTTCAAGAGGATTTTGTGGCTAAGTACAGACGCCAGCACATCGACCTACCCGATACTGTTAAATTTTGCCAATCAATCTTGAACCTAATACTTTAGCGATAAAGTTGAAAACCTATACAAGAAAAACAGATTGTAGTAGCTTTATGTGCCTGTGTCTGTACTTAACAGCTGCACGGCTTAATCAGGTTTAGGCTTGCCACAGTTGGTCCATGGATGGCTAAACATTTTTATACTATAACAAGACCCCTCGGTGCCCTGCCGGGGTCGCGTGATTGTTCGAAAGAGATACCGTGACCCTGGCACATGGCAACTGATGGAACACGGGTGGGTTTTAGTCAGTAAAAGTCTGACACGCCCTCCCGCTCCGCCCAGAGCGGGAGAAGTCATTTGATGATTTCCCATCCTGAAAAAAAAAAAAAAATGACCCCTCTGTGCCTCGGAAAGCACGTTAAGCCCGCTGTCATTCGTGGGTCCTGGACAGTCTGACAACCAGTCTTACCAAGGAGTATCGTGTAACCCAACAACTGGGTAGTGGAGAAAGGCAGTCGCTCCATGTTAAATACTGGTATTCAGTTGTAACCGGTTAGAACGCCGACCCCAACATAGTTAGGAAAAGGCTTGGCAGATGATAATGTCCTTCTATTCAAATGCGAATAAAACCACGTGCAATAGTTGTTTTGTATTCTAAAACAATATTCTAACGAAAACATCTCAAATTCAACAAGACAATAAATAATGATTTTTCGAAAACATTTCTTATTGAAGACATTGGGACGAATTAATTGTCCTAATTACAGTAATGACATAAAATGACAAAGAAAATCTGTCTTCCAGAAAAATCTTTTGACCCAAATAATTGTCTGGAAAGAAAGACGTCGTTTGTTCAGCGATGAATATCGCAATGAGTAGGGGATTAAAGATAACGCCTTGTTTAATTCTAGAGTATTTTTCTTCCTTTCCTTGTAATCATTTGTCCGTGGCGTCGCCTGTGTGGATGTCGAAAATTATCTCGTATATAGTTACTCCTTAAAACATCAGCTCATGAGCCAGTGGTAGACCGCTCAAAATTAGTCAAGCCGTTTCGGAGTTTACCCACAAATACGAGATAGAAAGATTTTTTTTTAATTTTTTGTTATCAAAATCAAAAGTCATTTATTCAAACTACGCTGAGAGTCAGCACTTTTTGAACGTCAAAGTTACATAAGACAGTCCCCCCAAAACGCCCGCCCTTCGACACTTCCTAGTGCTTTAGCTGGGAAGAAGAAGTGGCGGAACAAACTCCCCAGCAGCACAGCTGTCTGTTAAGTTAGAAGAACTTGATTCTATACAATATTGGGTAAGTAATTAATATTATAAAACAAAACATACATTATTCACCATATGTCAGCTAGCACACGCCAATATACCACCAACAAAACATTGAAAACGAAACTCAAGCTGAAATAAATAATAAAACAAAATCATAAACAGAACTTAAAACGTAAATTTAAAATTACCGTATAAACTTTCATATGCATTTTTTAGTAAAACGCTGCGCTGTTAATTATACATTGCAAACAATCACTTCAATTTTATTTATTTTTAAAGAAAGATGTATGAATTTCCGCAAATATGACCAAGATTATGTCTTGACTTTAAAAGAGACTGGTGACCTCTGAGTTTGTTTCGGCCTTTCATCTCAGAGTAGTCAGATAGGAAATGCCGACCTCATTGATGTGTAAAACTGTTTGTACAAGCCTGCTTACATTTATCATTTATGAATCTAGGATTCACCGGAAACATTCAGAAATTTTAATGTTGATCTACTTGTCTAATGTTTTTATAATGTGTAACGTCGTCGACGATATTACCGTGGAACGTCCGCGTCCGCCCCGACCTTTGCTCGAACCAGCCCGTGCCGCTGAGCAAGTGCCATTAAATTCGCCCCTAAATAATAATCGCTACGATCCATCCCGTCCTTTGCTGCGCTCTTCCAATGACGCGCTAAACCGAGGTCCGTAAACAGGGGTGCCCTTAGCGTGTAGTTGTTTTAGTCTGGAGGCCTTAATTTCTTAAGGTAGCCACATGCAAATCTGGTGAAGCAGCCGACATCTTAGATTGAACTGCTAAATACCAGTCCCGAAAAATAAACCATTTCATTGTTACACAGGGAAGTAAAATGTATGGAATCATATGAAGATGCTTTTATTTAAAGTCCACGATAAGGTATTTTTCGTACCACTTGCTCAAAAAAGTGACATTCTATGCCACAAAAAGCTAACATAACAATAGTCATTTTTAATCTGTTAAAAACAGGGAAAGAAAATTGTACTGAATTTCATTCATCCTCTAGGGGGAGAATGTGATTTAAATTTGGAATACCTACTTACCGAAATTTATAGTGAACTACATCTGTGTTTACACCATTGAGTTTGTATATAAAGCATTATACATCTTTTTGAAAAAGGAATACGCATTTATTATGCAGTTATGATTATTAAATAAAATTACGAAAACCGACGTGGCCGTATGAGCTTGATGCCTTTGCTTTTCCGACAAAAAAATATTAGTCTACGAATTTGCCGCGTTTTTGTTTTCTTCAAATACATAAACGATAAGTTTATTTTAATTTATTTTTATAAATAAGTTAATGTTCTAAATGCTTACCTCATATTATTATTGTGTTAATTTTTTCGCAAATGGTACGAAAAGTAGAGTATTTTCCTCGGTGATAAAGCTGTCTTAGTCTTGGGTGAAAATAAATCCCTCGCTACACTCAGGACTCGTCTTAAATCCCTCGCTTCGCTCGTGATTTAAGTTTTTAACACCCTCGCTACGCTCGGAAGTAAACCTCGAGTCCTTCGTTACGCTCGCGATTTAAATCGTCACCCGCGACAGAAGACACTGCTTTATCCCCTTGGTTAATAATCTACTAATATAATATCGTGTAATTATTTCTATCCATTTTGCAGACCTTGGATGTAGACACTTTCAGTTATATCGGCACGATATAGAAATAGTAAAAGCGCGCAATGAATAACTCAGTTTAAAAAATCATTCGAAAAGAAAAAAATACAACGAAGTCCATTCGAAATAAAGAATAAGCATTCGAAATTTAAAATAAAAGAGATTGCGAATGGAATAAGTTTTTCTGATTAATGTCAGGCTTGCCAGCCAGATGCGAATCGTGAATTAAAAAGTCTTTTATAAATAACTGAGCGCCTTTAATAAGATTGTTGATAAATTGCCAGAGTTTTTTGCACCTCTGTACTTTTTACAATGTGTATATCTTTATTTTATGTTTAACTAAGGCTCAGAAATAAAGAGCAAACTCTCAAATGAATAAACGTTAAGGATTATGTAGTCAAATCTCAAACCTCCCGCCACAAAAATAATATTCCAAGAGTATTTTTTTCTTGAAAAATAAAATATCGTTCCAATTGTAATCATTTAGAAAGAAATAGCGTCCTGGGGTTCCAAGGCACTTTTAAATTTCAAAACCGTTGAGGCAGAAATATCGAATTTGTTTTGGACATATTTCTGTCAGTAATATTTTCTTTCAACTTTAAAGAAGATTCAACTTTGAATAGGGACAAAAATAAAATATTCTGCAGAGTCGTCATCGCCACAACTTAGAACATCGACCCTGAGCTAAGATTTATTGGACTTGCCAAGCATCTTGTCAGAAATCGGATTTTATTTAACTGACTCAACCTTTTTTTGCTCGAATTTTTTTCTTATTGGAATCTAAAAACTTTTCGGGTTGTTAAAAATAGAAAAGTTGATTCTCGGGTTGATTTCTGTGTTCAATTTGGTTGACTTTCTTTTTTTCTTTTCTATTTTATAAGTGAACTAGCTCATTCCCGCGTCTTCGTCTGTAATGTAGCTTACTATTAGTGAAAAAAACCGTAATCGGATCAGTTATTCCAAAGATTACCTCCGACATAAAAACTCTCAAACACTTCTTTATAATATTGAGTACAGTTGATAATTTTAACAAAACTCATAGCTTTTAACAAACTATACCTACTTGTAAATGAGCAGTTTATTTATTAGCTCAACTACTTAGTAGAATACCTTTTACGCCCTTTAAGTGACAGAAAACAATTTCAAGTGAATGAACGGACGAATAAAGGTCAGACCCTTTTCCAACTTTCGGCGTAAATCTAGTACCTACTACTTAAATTATACAGCAAATAAATTAGACCCTTTAGAAATAATAACGTTTTTGCCCAAAATAACATACTTGATTTTTAAATGTTATATTGTCTTATCCTTTTCCAATTTTCGATGACATGAAGTGGCGGAGAATCACATTGCCACATTTTTTTTTTAAATCTGTTTGTTGATGACATTTCCTGATTACCCTTGTTCTTTTAAAATCCAGACATAATGTTCCGATCATGTGAGGACAATGTAGATTACTGCTTTAAATGGTATTTTAAGTAAAGTACCACACAGATTTGAGTAGACCAGTCCAGTCTGAGCAAGCATTTGTCAGTAACCCCGTGGTATAACTAGACGAACAATACCAAAGAAAAGGACATTTGGGTAGGCTGCCTAAAGTACTCAAACTGTCAACGGAAAACGAAAAAGCTTTAAGTTGCTTTAAACAAATTGAAAAGGAAAAAGGAATGGAGAAAGTGAGGAGTGGAATGATGTAAAAAGACGAAGGTGCGGTTTAAAAGATGTAGTGACAAAAATTTTATAGAGTCAGCAGAGCGGGTTTAGTCATGTTGAGAGAAATACTGAAACGCGACTAACAAAAGCAATTTACAGTTGTGAGCGAAAACGCCGGTAGGTAGGAGAAACACCTAAGAAGGCCATATAGTGATCTTACTGGGGATATTCTCCAGAAAGGTCAGGTGCGTAGTACCTACTCGCAACCGACGTGCGTGTATGAACATAAACACAGCAAAAGCTCCTGGCATACTGCCAGGATCGTAGCAGGTTGCGTTCTATAATTTCTGCATACCACCATGAGAACGCGTGAATGCATATATGTGTGTATAATAAGGTATAACATTAGGCGAATAAAACCCACGCCTATAAATATCCTACTAGTACGTGGCTGTCTAAAAATACCCCTAAATTTACAGCGCCCCTTTTGCGTCAGTGGTTAAACATATTGCAGAACCCCAGAGAGCGTATAGTACACCAATTAGAAACAACGCCACATGTTTCCGACCTCTGTCTGAAGCAGGGCTGTCACCCCTCCCGTTTGAGGACAAACCGTCGCAAGTAGAAATGATTATTATTCGTCCAGCTTACTTTAACGACACCGACTTCCGAAATTAAAGTTATTTTTCAGTACTACACACTTTCACAGTGTTTTTATTTCTCACTATTTAGTTATGGTTATTGAAACTTGAAACAGCATAATTTATACGGTAAACAGTGCAAGCTTCCTACACCCAAAATAAGACTTCGTTTGCATAACTGCCCCCTTTTTTGGAGTCTGTTTTAAAGACACAAATATTACCATTAATAAAAACAAAACTGCCATTTGCTAACTTTATACTCATGCCTCGAGAAACTTTTGACAGGCAGAAGACATTAGGCAGCCCTAAAATTTCGGCTTGTCTTCATCATAGCCAGACGGCCCGATGTGGGTCGTCTTTGAGGCCTGTGACGTAACACGGACCCTTTCATCTCCGTGATAGGGTCTTATTAAAGGAATGAGCATTAGCGATTGTAAGACTGTACTTTTGCACAGACCAAAGACAAATTACGGTAATTTGAGGGGTCGGGACTGCCTCTTTGTCTAGTAGTCGAAAGCGCTACTGCTGGGTTCAATTCTCAGATGGGGCAAAGTGTTATTGGATTTATTTATCTGGAATTTCTCAATAGCAACCCGGAATTTGGATTTTTGAAAAACGAAGAATTAACAAAACGTCTCACATAATATCTCGCCTGTTATCCCGGAGGGTTATGCAGAGATGTACCTATAGTATACCCAAATTTAGTCAGTGAATCTTATTTTTTTTTTTTGTGGATTAGTAATCATCAAATGACTTCTCCCGGTCTGGGCGGAGCGGAAGGGCGTGTCAGATATTTACTGACTAAAACCCACCTGTGTTCCTTCAGTTGCCCATACGCCAGGGCCATGGTAACTCTGTCGAACAGATATCGTGACCCTGGCAGGTGATGCTTAGTTTAAATATTAAAATTAAAACAGAACAAAAGCGAAGAAGCGAAGGGCGCCCGATAGACGGTAATAGGCTCATCCCCTATTACATCGGACTTAAACATAACTGGCGAATTGTTGGTGTCCTTTACGTTCAACTCTGCCAACCTTTCGGGGAAACAAGGCGTGATGTTATGTGTTGACGGGTAACACGTCCTCAAACGCTATCGCTTATTTTTTTTTTCTTCTTCTGTTTAGTACACATCCGTTATACTCTCTTATTTCGTATACAATAATTTGGACTATGTGTTCTTATTTCTATTCTATTATTTACTAGCTTTTGCCCGCGGCTTCGCCCGCGTGGATGTCGGAAATTAACGCAGGTATTTTTCTGAAATAAAATAATTTTTCTAAAATAAAAGTAGCCTAAGTTACTCCTTATTACATCAGCTGCCAATAAAAGTCCCGTCAAAATCGGTCCAGCCAGTTCAGAGATAAGCCGGAACAAACAGACAGACAGATAGATAGACAGACAGACAGACAAAAATTGTAAAAAATGTTGTTTTGGTATATGTACCGTGTATACATCCATATACATTTAGTAAAAAGCAGTTATTTCAACAGTCACTCCAATTTTATTTATTTGTATAGAGTACTAGCTGACCCGACAGACGTTGTCCTGTCTTAACGATAACTATTTAATTCGAATTGGTATAATAAATTAAAAAAAGTGTGTTTATTATTCTAATGCTTTATGATATACAATATTCTTGGTTTTTTTTTCTTGCGCATATATGAATAGTTTTGTTGGTATTCCGACACGGGAACAGGCGACAAATAACTGGCTATGTGAAAAACATGGATTTTCAAGATTGATGCCACAAACACTTAGCGACTGCTCTTGAGATTTATTTATCGACATTGCGAATGCTATGCCATGCTATTTCCATGCCTTTCGACTGGAAATAGTCGAAAGGCATGTCGTTCGGAATCAAAGGAATCCGTGGGATCAAACGTCTTCGCCTTTGTATTTCCCTTTCAAAATTGTGGCTTCGATGACGTTGTTCATTAATTTACATTGTTCCATATGGTTGTTAAGTATTCTTAAATAAGTGTTCTTAAATTTTCTAATTTTCTGCGCAATTTTTTTCTTTTTTTTTTCTTTCATAAGAACCTTCTGACAATTACAAACACAACAAAAAAAAAACAAAATTGAAATCGGTCCAGCCGTTCACGCGTGATGGCGTCACCAAGGGAAATGGGGATTCATTTTTATATACTATATAGATAGATGTATAGACAAATACTCGTGGTTATATAACAACGGCCGCAAGTTCAAAGGTTAAGCTAGGTTCGTGGACTCGTTCATCTGTTACATAAATAGAGAACCCTCCGCATCTCGGCAATCACGTTAAGCCGATTTTCCCGGCTGTATTTTGTAAATCTTTGACAGTCGTTACGGTTAATCAGTACCCGAAAGTCTTACCAAAGGATACGTCATTTCAGCCAAAAGACGCCCACTGCTGGACATAGGACTCCACCAATTTGAGGGCTTTGCCATAAGTGCCACGCCTGACAGGCGGGTTGGCGATCGCAGTATGGTAGTAAAATGTATAGAGAACGCTGACAACGCTGCTACCCATTCTCTAGTAAGTCCCTTAGTCGCCTCTTACGACACCCACGGGAAGAAATGGGGTGGTGCTATTGCTGGAATCGTATTACCCAGTAACTAGGTTACGAAGGTCAAACTGGCGGTCACTCATTCAGTTAAATAAATAAATATCTTAGGACAACCAACACACCGTTATCTGATCCCAAACTAGGCAGAGCCTGTACAATGGCAACCAGACAACTGATTAACATACTTATATATTTCTAAATACAACATATTATAGATAAATTACACCCAGTCACAGAACAAATGATCGTGCTCATCACACAAATATTTGTCCTGGGTGGGACTCGAACCCACGACCTCAGTCTTAGCAGTCAGGGTCACTAACCACTAGACTAACAGGCCAGTCTGTTTCAGTTAGACTGAAAGCCAACCCCAACATAGTTGGAAACAGACTAGGCACAAGATTGTTCAAATCAAAGTAGGTACAAACCGAAGAAATGTTCTCTGCGGTTGAAACAAAAACAAATTGTTTCACATAACACCAATCTTTTACATTGTTCACACTGTTCTCTTACCGATATTCCGTTTCCTTTATTAAATGTACCATTCTAAAATGTACTCTACAGTTTGGTTTTTTAAGTTGCTTTTCGTGTGTAAAGTCACAGTGTGTTTCTATTTTTATACCAACTTTAACAAAAGGCTTCACAGAAGTTAACAAGCGTGAACTTTGTCAATTTTGTAAGCGTTTTCCTGTAGCATGGAACCCATTTTACAAGCCAGAAACGTGAGATTTACGTTTTTAACAATCTTTGGTATGTACTTATGTATGTAACGAATTCTTTGAACGTGATTTTCAGCCCCTTCATAACGTCGAATAAAGAAACTTAGCACGCTAGCACGCGCAAAATTAAAACATAAAGCGGCATAATCTTGGCCAGGATGGTAAAAAACACGCTTCTTCCCTTTTTCTCAATTTTTTTTTTTTTTATATAAAACACGCTTTCTTAGAAAGCCAAACTAAAAAGATAAAAATTATGGTACAAACGTGGGGTACTTTTTGAGGTGTTTTTAATTGATATCATGCACCCCACGCTTTTTTCCATTATTATCTACTTTTACTAAATTCATCTTACACAATAAATAACAATCCCTTCGCTTATCTTGTTAAAATATTTTATAGGGCAGGAATTTTATGACCCCGAATGATCCTCACCTCTGATATCCCTGAAGGGCAATTACCGAATTTTTAACCCTTGATAAACTAAACATTCATCCGTTCGACGACCCACCTACCCGTGATTCTCGTGTTCGTGTACTTCTAGGTGAACATCGACGTATGTTGTGCTGTGTGGAATAGTTCTTAGTTATTGTTTGGATTATTTTTTGTTTAATAATGATCCAAAGAATGTACCAATGTAAGAAGTTCCTGAGATTAATAAATACTTTTTTCAATAAATGTATTTATTTGGCGTAGTCGGTTCGATGAATGTTTAGTAACCATGTAACAATGAAAATAGTTTAGTTTACGAGAATTAAGAAAGGTCGCTTTCTAACCTCAGTCTCAGTCTGTCAAGAATATGTCTAACGTACCCACATAAAAATAATGGCATTGATATTTATTGCTGCGATGATATTACGACTTAATTTTGAAAGTTTTATCGCTAAGCATAAGACCAAATTCGAGCCCAAAAATAGCAGAAAAACTTGAAATAGCTCCGAAGGTACTATAGTAGGTAAAGCTAAAACATAAATTACATTTCAACCGTAAATAATCATTCCATAAACAAAAATACCACCACTTTATTTATGTAAATAACCACCATTTTCAGAGAAATATGTCTGAGCTAAACCAGTTTAAGCTCGCCTACGCAACGCCTACGCGCTACGCCGGCAAATTCAGTTGATGCTACAGACGCTACGGCGTAGGCGGCTATGTGCTACGTAGTAGTATAAACAGTATGTTTCATTATTTTTATTTCATTCACAGTTTTTTATGGACTAGCGAACCGCCGTTACTTTGTAGTTTTCACGGTTTTGTATGACTAATAAGACATTGAAATTTCTTTTTAGATCTAAGTAAATTATTCACATAAACCTTCGGGATATATATGTCAGCGTAAAATTGAAAAAACCGTTAGATTACAATCTAACTAGCAAGCTTGTGATCCGTCGAAATAATGTGAACCGGAACATACTGCTCACAATTTAACGTATTATTTTACATTAGATTACAAATTTATAATATCGCGAAATCGTCAAATTGTGAAATGGCGTGTGACGAAACGCATCTCACCCGCTGATTGAGTGAACGTCATGTGCACCACGCCGCCATATTTGCATGTTAATTCGTTTGTTGTCACATTATGATGCAAGAACAATGCGATCACATAAATCACACGAAAATTGACTTTACATAAGGCGGGGATCGAAGGTTAAACTACGCTTGTCACGGCCCGTTCATAAACCATCCAGACCTCTCTGTGCCTGGGAAAGCATGTTAAGCTGTTCGTTTCAGCTGTCATTAATGGACCTTTGACAGTCATTACGGATCGTCAGAAGCCTGAAAACCAGATAACCAGTCGGTGGAGATAGGTAATCTCATGACTGACTTATTAACACGCTTTTATTAGGTCGACCTGTATGTAACTAACTATGTAATGGAATCTTAGGTAACTAATTTAACCATCTTCCAAGGATCGTAGCGTCATGAAAATTGGCAGCTATATGTGGGTCTGATGACAATACAATAATATGGTACTGTCGAACTGATCTGATTATGGAGCCGGAAGTTATGAACTGGAACTTCATGATGGAACATCGTATCATAGCTGTGTTTGGACTTGTTAGAAAAGTCTTGTAATGAACTTTGACCACAATTAAGTTTCAAGGTCTGATGATGAAGCGGGAAGATAGGCACTGGCATTCCATCATGAAATATCGTATCATAGCCGTATTTGGACTTGTTAGAAAGGTCTTGTAATGAACTTTGACCACGATTAAGTATTTAGTTTTTACGTGAATTTATAAAAGCGTGTTTTTCTAGTGTAAACTATAAATTTATTTTTAATGTCATATTTTGTTTTTTTTTTTCAGTAATATTTCTTTTTACATTGTTCTCACTTATTGAAGCAGAATTATGTACCAAGCATTTTGTATAATCTTGTGTAAGTTGCATCCCCAACCTATACCCCTTAATTTTTCTTTTTTATGTTGGTGGGAAATCTTCAAATGACGTCTTCTGCTCTGGGCGGAGCGGTAGAGCGTGTCACTACTTTACTGACTTAAACCCACCCGTGTTCCTTCAGTTGCCCATATGCCAGGGCCACGGTAACTCTTTCGAACGAATCTCGTGACCCTGGCAGGAACCTATACCTCTTAACTTTTCTTCTTTTTTGTGGATGGGAAATCTTCAAATGACGTCTCCCGCTCTGGGCGGAGCGGTAGAGCGTGTCACTACTTTACTGACTAAAACCCACCCGTGTTTCTTCAGTTGCCTATATGCCAGGGCCACGGTAACTCTTTTGAACAAATCTTGCGATCCTTCCAGGCATCGGTCCTCGCGGACTCCTTCAATTTATGCTTACATCTCGTTGAGGAACCTATACCCCTGCGGCCAGCCCGGAGCATGTGCGGTGCAGACGTGCAGGGTGGCCACGGTCATTCCCAACCCCCCAGAGCGCGCTTTACTATAATTCCCCATTCAGTTCACTTAATTACTTACTCTTAAACTTTGTATATGTACTTAACGTACATTATTTAGACTAAAAAGACTTCCTTTGTTAAACCTTTTGATTAGTCTTTGTGGTCTTTCATTAAATTCCTATAACTTGATTTAAAAGAGCATCCATAGAGATGCAAAAGAGGCAAAAGGAGTGTGTAGAGATCGTAGCAGGTGGCGTTCCGTGGTTTCTGCCTACCCCCATGGGAAAAAGGCGTGATTGTATGTATGTACCATAGAGATCTACGCTTTGGAATCAGCAACTTGCTATAACTTTCTGCCTAACTGACTCTTTAACAAATTAAAGCTGTAAATTGGTCTAGTTGAAATAAACTAGTTTAAGTTACAGTCCTACGAAGGTATATTATGTTACGCTCTAACTAACTTATGGAGGTCAGATAGACAGTCGGTCCATGCAAAAATACTGGTATTCAGCTGCATCCGGTTAGACTGGGAGCCAACCCCAACATAATTGGGGTAAAAGGTTAGGCAGATCACACACACACACTCACACTCACACACTCACTCATCACTTCACTTCTTTTCATGCGGAACATAATATGATAATTATGTACACAATATGATAATTATAGCTTTTGAATAATATTAAAATATTGACATACGACAATAAATGTACCCACTGGAACTACGAGTCATAGGCTTATTAAATATTATAGGTTATTTGACATCACCCTACGCTCTTGAGAAGCCGATCAAAAAAAAGAAAATGCAGAAAGAACGCTAAGTAAAAACGCGCGTGCGGGCCACGTGACGCAACGCGGTGGATTCTGGGCACGATATATTACGCAGATGTTGTCACGAGCAGAAGCTAGAAATATAAATTACCGTACCTTCAATAATTCCATCTTTTTCAATGATAAATTGATAGTCAAATATTTTCATTCATAAAAACTTCTCAACAACTTTAGAAGATTTATCCACACTTCTTTGGGTATTTTACTCAAGGAAAACAAAGTTATCCAAGGATTTTGTTGAATATTTTATAAATGATGACAAGCTGAGAGTTAGCATCGACTGCTCGTTAATTTCGACTAATGTCTCAACTTGGTAGACTTGAGAAGTTAGATACATTTAGAGATGAGCCCAGCTTTCCCTATTAAATGGGTAAAAAAAATAATAATAATAGGCTAAGCATGAGAAGACTCGCATGCTACAGATAAGGCACAAAAATTTATCACCACGCTTGCTTTCCGTGCTTGATATGTATAAATTATTTAGTCATCGTCAGCTAAACACAAAATTTGAATAAACTAGCTATGAAACTGACGCACTTTCATACAAACTTCCATCCCCTATTTCACCCCTATACTGAGGAAGTTTCCTAATTTTTTTTTATCTGACGTTACCTACTCTTAAACTACCTCTGTGCCAAATTTCATCTTCGAACGTCTTGTAATTGTTGAGATTTCGTGATTAATTTGTGAACGAATGAATGTATGAGTGAGTGACCTTTCGCTTTTATATGAATAGATAGATATGATTTCCTAACAATGTTTTCCGTGACCTTTGTCAGTGATTACAAAAAAAATCGGAAAGTACATAGGAATTGAAAAAATCACATTGATACTTATCTGGATTTGAACTCTTGTGGTAGATAATATGAGTAATTTTGTTATTATAACTGCCTCGTTGGTCTAGGTAACAAGCACGAATGCCGTGCATTCTGACCTCGATTTCATTCAATTCCCCCGACTGGTTGAAGAGTAATTGCCCAAAACTAGAATTGGATAAAGAAGATAAAGAGATTGGATTAGATAAAGAGTACATATTCTATACTGAAAGCCGATATATTGTGGACATTGGATAAGGTGGATTGACGATGATACTTGTAGGTATAGCTTATGCTACACAATCTATACTAATGTTACAAAGCTGAAGAGTTTGTTTGTTTGGTTGAACGCGGTAATCTCAGGAACTACTGATACGAATTGAAAAATTATTTCTGTGTTGGGTAGCCTATTTATTGAGGAAGGCTATAGGCTATATATAACATCACGCTACAACTAAGAGGAGCGAAGCAGTAATGAAAAATATTGCAAAAACGAGGAAAATCGCACGGGTAGGCGATTCGACGCGATAGGAAGTGTCGGGGGAACAAGAAATTTAACGCGGACGAAGTCGCGGGCATACTGGATTCAGTATACATAGTTCAGAATAGTCAACTGGAACAAATAACGCTTTAGTTTGTCGTCCAGTTCGCTTACGAACAGCATAAAATCAATAAACCACAAATATTTGCGCGCATAGCCGATCACATATAGGGAACATTCTGATTCAACCACTAAATAAAACCCGTTAGTTTTTGTTTGAAAATTATCGTGGAGGTCAGCTAAGCAGTCGCTTGATATTAAAATACTGGTTTCCAACTACATCCGGTTGGACTAGAAGCGGACCCTAAAAAAGTTGGAAAAAGGCCAAGCAGATAATGACATCGTCTAAATAGTATTACCCAATTAGGGGGCTTCTATTTATTATGTGAGGCGTTTAAGGGGGGGAGGGGGTCCAGCCAAATTGCCCTCTATGGGGGAGAGATGAGGATCTTGGCAAATATTAAGAAATTATTGTATTTTCCGCAAACAACAATGTAAAACTGCGAGTTTGGGTTAAATGAAATAAATAAAACATATTTTTCCACGACAGTATAGCTAAATCGTATAAAATATTACATACGCAGTAACTTGGCACAGTAGCCCATTGATTTGTATGCCGCCATCGGCCAGCCAAGCTAGCCAAAGACAACGCAAAAATGTAACGCAAAAAAGCAAAAATCATCGTATTTACACAAAATTTTAAGAAATCCCCGTGAGATTATGGGCGGGGACGGTCGAGACAAATCTCATGACATCTCACCAAGGGGTTCGAAAACTCGACAATATTATTATTATTAATCATTTATTTCAGAATATACATTCCATATAACTGTTAGTAAAACATACTGAAAACTACTTAGTTAGATTATAAATGAATACACAAAATTGCGCTACTTATCACTATACCGGGCACCCCCGGAGCCGTGAATGGCATTCCAGTGCCTCACAACTGGGCAATCCACCCTTTCCAGTATGGTATTCAGTAGACCGTTGGTGCTGCCTCGCACGCGGCGGATCAGGGAGGCCACTCTTTTGCGCACTATCGCCCTAAAACAATCCGTGTTGGCCTTATCAAACATACCTGATGCACTGCAAAAACGAGGCAACCCCAACAGCATCCTGAAACCATTATTGTACGGGACCCGTAGGGCATTGAAAGATTAATGGACGCCACCTTGCTGGGTTGTGGAGGTTAGATACGCAGTCGCTCCATGTAAAATACTGCTGCTACCTATATCTGTTAGACTAGAAGCCGACCACAGCATAATTGGCAAAAAGGCCAGGCAGATATGATGTGTAAATAATATTAGGTCAAAATAATTGAAAAGAACAACGGCGAGTTTGTTGGCCATTCTTCTTCATAGAAAAATACCTTTTGGAAAGGGTGACTAGAACAATTTTTTTGTTTTTGGTATTTTTTGTCATTCGAGAGTGTCTATTTATGTGCTTTTTGAATGATTGGACTTTGATATTTGTAAAAACGTTTTCCGTCTAACCATGAGCAAAATGATGTCAGCAGCGCTGAAGGGGTCTGCTAGGACAGATGCCTGCCGGGGTCGCGTGATTGTTCGAAAGAGATACCGTGACCCTGGCACATGGGCAACTGAACGAACACGAGTGGGTTTTAGTCAGTAAAAGTCTGACATGCCCTCACGCGGGAGCAAAAAAGAAAAAAAAAAAACCATGAGCAAAATACACGGGTGGAAAAACGCCTATAGATCACCAAGCTTAATTCTCCCACTGGCCTCTAGTTTTCTTGAGAAAGTAACCTTTTTGGCATCGCATAGGTCTTTATTTATTTTATTAATTCGAAAAACGAATGTTATTTAAGTAAAAAATAAAAAAATACCCGTACGTTCCTCGTCCGGTTCCATTCACACTTTAGCACAGTTTTAATTGCACGCTAACAACGGTCTTTCACACCAAAAAATAAAAGTCGTTTCTCTTTGTGCAGATACCAACATCCATCTGACATTCTCTACAACCCCTTTTTAAATAAAAGAGTGTAATTATTCATCCGTCGGCGTTCACCCGAATACATTTTACCTGAACGACCCTCCAAACCCTTTTGTGTCCACATTCATAAAAAGGTAACATACTATTGAATACTGAGTATTAGGCTTTTGGGCTTCGATATTATACTAACACTAGCTTCTGCCCACGACTTCGTCCGCGTCAAATTTTTGCTCCCCTGACCATTCCCGTCGCATCGATTTGCCTGCTAGTTTTCGTCCACTTTTCGTTGCTGCTCGCACCTTTTGAGTTATAGTGAGTTAACCTTAAAAGATAGACATATGCTCTGGCGGACTTTTTTTTAGAACTTTTTAAAAGGAACAACTCCGTCATACATGATTTTTGCGTTACTTTAACCGCCCTCGATAAATAGGCTACCCAACACAAAAATATTTTTTCAATTCGGACCAGTAGTTCCTGAGATTAGCGCGTTCAATCAAACAAACAAACAAACAAACTCTTCAGCTTTATAATATTAGTATAGATTATTCATTGGGGAAGTTCCAGTAAAGTTACTTATAGATAGCGTGATCATAGCAAGTTCATTTCGACGTACAATAAATTTGCCAAATAATTAATTCCATCACCATCATAATTTCAGCCGAAAGACGTCCACTGCTGGACATAGGCCTCCCCGAATTTGGGGGTGGTTTGCAATAATCGCCACGCTTGACTTGGTTGGCGATCGCAGTATGGTGGTAAAACGCATAGAGAACACTGCTTCCCATTGTATATTAAGTCCCTTAGTCGCCTCTTTACGTCCGGCACCACACGGTGCCGGACCTTACGTATTGAACCATAAATATTTCCTCGTAATCACTATCTATAAAATGTTTCTGACGCAATATCAAACTCTGTTTATCTATTTTTAGAATTATTTGAATAGCTTAAAGCCACAATCTTCATAATTTAGGGTATCTAAGTATTTCTTAAAGTCGTGGTTTTCAATTATAGAGTATTTAGGAACATTCCAACCATTCATTTTCGCTAAAATATGTTAAGACAGCGCCATTTACACAGTTGCTTTCCCCATTGAACTGCCATTTAACATTCCAACCATGTAGTTATTTCAATAACAAACCATATTAGAACATATGAAAGGAGAAACTGACTGACTGACATATCACCGCACAGCGCTGAGCTTCTGGGGATAGAACCGTGAAATACTGACAGCTATTGCGTTGAACCTTGAAATACTGACAGCCTTGAGTTATCCTCGTTGTTGAATAGACATATTTTTCCAACATATGAAACAATGAGTTAGCAGTATTTTTCAAACTGATACTGATTCTGATTAATAGTGTGTTCCGCAATTAGGGTGCAGTATTCATTGCCATCATGCTACAGTTTTTCCTAAAACTTCAGAAGCTTGATAACTGTGAAAATATTAGGTCTTTACCTATGAAATTGCCGTTCTGCAGTACTGGCCATTTCAAATCAAAATAATTTTTTTTTGTCGAAGAATTCTAATTTCAAATTAATTTTATTATTATGTGTCTGTCTGTCTGTGGTAAGAGCTCTTAAACGGGTGAACCGATTTGGATGCGGTTTTTTTTTTAGATTAAGAAGGTTTTCTAGCGGTGGTTTTTAAACATGTTTTATCACCGTGATGTAACGTGACGGAGGGTCGTCGTGTCTACGACAACCATTTGATCAAAATAGGTAATACTACAAATTCTTATTTAACTTAAAGGGCCAATACGTATATATTTTTCAATTTATAGAGGTTTATGTTTTGGTCGGGGCTTTTTAATTTTTAAATGTTACCTTTAATTTTCTCCTGAAAGCCTATTGAAATAATTGCTAAATATACGTTTGTTAAGTTTTATCTTCATCATCTGCCTCTTCTTTTCCCAACTATGTTGGGTCGGCTTCCAGTCGAAACGGATGCAGCTGAGTACCAGTATTATACATGGAGCGACTGCCTATCTGACCTCCACAACCCAGTTACTGGGTAATATGATATCCCTTGGTAAGACTGGTTGTCAGGCTTTCGGGCTTCTAACTACCCGTAACGACGTAAGTTTTATCTTAACCTGCCTTCAAATACGGGATGGTCATTTGTGTACTAAAGTTAGCAAAGGGCTTTAGAAATCAGAGGAATTCGCTTTACATACTACCACCACTAAAAGTTACCATTCGTAAAATCATCAACTTCCTCATTCCTGTTCTCGCGCCATGTTAATTTGGGTCGGGAAACACGTTCTCTTCATACATTGTACCCTATCAACCGTCACTCTAACATTCACTCCCTACTCATTCATATCATTCTCTCACACATGTATGTCAAGTTCAACAAATTGTCTAAGCCTATTTCTAAATGAATTATTGTAGGTATTACCAACTCTCTCTGAAAATAAATTTTCCATCCAGTTTACTAAAACGTTGCGGACAGCGAAAGGACCATAAAGACGCGATAAAAAATGTTTTCTTTTATTTAATTCAAGTAATAAAGTTCTTCTCGGCTTTCTGTGAGGAGTGGAAAGTATTCTGAAACCTTTTACAATGCGTTTGCCGTAAAAAACTGAAAGACTGAGATTTTATGAAGCGATGTAAAATAGAATAGGTAAGTGGATTTCGTTACCTGTACCATTTGGGGCATCTTCAAATTTCATTGCGAGTATTTATTGAAGGGAAGATTTCTTTAGGGGAACATTCTGTTCATTCTGAACGAAACTACACCGTTACGTTCGGGTCAGTGACGCTGAATCGGGTTTACTCGGCACCCATTATTTGGTGACGCTGAATCAGGTATATTCGGCTCCAGTCGTAACTTTTCATTTCTGTAGGGTGGCCCACACCTTCACCAGTCCAGCAGACTACGCTCAAGAGCTTCTAATCTTTCAGCAATTTCAGCTACTAAGCATTTTAGTTTCAAATATATAAACAACATCTTTCGTAATTCCAGGTAACCCCGTCTGCAATACATCAGTTCGCCATTTCTTTGAGTTGCATCGTTATGGCGATGAAAGCTTCGCATTACAACCCGTAAGTGCTGATAAAATTCTGCAATACTTCCGCCAGCTTAAATCTAACGCTGAAGGCTGTGATGAAGTGACCCTGAACATGATTCTGCTTACCCTCCCACATACACTTGAAGCCATCACTGGCATTGGGAACTGCTCAATTATTTCTGCAACATTCCCTGACATCTGGAAAATCGCAATCGTTAGGCCCTTACCTAAAAAACCAAACCCGACTGACTTAAAAGACCTTAGGCCCATTAGTATTCTGCCTTGCCTATCCAAAATTGCGGAAAAGGCTGTATATCAGCACCTGTCAAAATATCTTGTGGACAAACAGATTCTACCGGAGCTACAGTCAGGCTTTCGTAAACGACGTGGTAGTTCTACGGCTCTTTTGGACGTCCCAGATAACATATTGTCAGCTCAGGATAAGGGCCTATGCACACTTCTCGTCCTACTTGATTTTTCTCGCACTTTTGATTGTATTAATATTGATTTATTTCTATCAAAGCTAAAATATTATGGATTTGATCAAAACACGATACTCTGGTTTCAAAGTTATCTCACCAACCGTCAGCAGCGTGTAGAAATACAATTAAATAATGGCTCTTCCCTTGTTTCTTCTCTTATATCCATCAATAGAGGAGTCCCGCAAGGTTCAATACTACATCTGCATTTTGTATTGTGCGGATATAATAAATTCCCTAAAGCGCTGTAGGTACCACATTTATGCTGATGACGTGCAAGTCTATATATCTTTTAAGCCGACTGACTATGACAGCGTGGTAAAGGACCTTAACGAAGATATTAATAGGATAGCATGTTTTGTACTTAACCCCACAAAAACTAAATATATGCTGTTTGGAACTAAGTACCAAATCAGTGCAGTGCCGGCAACACTCAACGTAACCCTACTGGGTGAGTCGGTCAGTCGAGTCAGGGAAGCACGTAACCTGGGTCAAACCATGGACGAAGGGCTGAGATACGAAGCGCACGTGGCAGAGTCAGAGCGCACTTTGAGGTACAGCAATTCGCTAAACGTTACTCCAGCGGCATCTTGAATAACTCGGAAACCCCAAGACGCACAAATTTCATTTTTTGGGCACAATTAGGCACAAATTTGATCTATTTAAGTAGCTATTTTGTACTCAGCTACGACCACCGGTTAAAAATAATGCCGCTGCAGTAACGTTACTCCAGCGGAATCTGTTTTTTGTGAATATCTGTGGATCGGCTGGACGCACAAATTCTAAATTACGGGCACATTTACACGAGATGGGGTACTAATTATCTGTCAAGCCGAAATCCTGAAAAGCGACAACATTCCGCTGGAGTAACGCACACTAAACTTTACTGTATAATTCGTTGTATGAACATAGCGGGTACTCACATAATACACTCCGCACATTCCGCTTTTCACAACACCAATAGTAATTATTCGTGTATTGACTGTGGTATTGATCCCATCTGCTCGACGTCCGTAGGTGACTACAAGGATCCAGCAGAATATCAGCGTCAGGTATATTGCTATGGTATTGGTATTGTATATGCTGAGCTGGACTCCCATTTGGTGCCACTTTGAGACGCACACCGCACTTTTGTATTCTACCGCACGTTATTTTCATTTATATTTTAATTTGTGACACTAAGTGTCATCATCACAATTTTATGTCTTAATTTTTTTTCTTGTTGTATATTGGCACTTTGTACCTACTTAAGCTAAATTGTAATCCCGTTAAATTATTATTTAATCGTGCTTTGTATGTTGTTATGTCTTTTGTGTGCACCAAATAAAAGATTTATCAATCTATCTAATTGGAAAATGACAAAAGACAGTTGAGGAGTTTCGCTTCATTGATGATGGCCAATGTAGCTATACAATTTGGAATTTGGTTTATACAGTCTCAGAATATTATTCCAAATATTTTCACTTCGAATAGTATTTACTGTCACACAACTGTCATCATCATCATCATCATTTCAGCCGAAAGACGTCCACTGCTGGACATAGACCTCCCTAAATTTGGGGAGAGGAGGGGTTACTATAATCACCACGCTTGGCAAGCAGGATGGCGACCACAGTATGGTTGTGAAATGCATAGGGAATGCTGCTGCCTTTTCTCTAGTAAGTTCCCTAGTTGTCTCTTAGGACACCCGCGGGAAAAAACCGGTCAAGTGCGAGTCGGACTCGCACAAAGGGTTCCGTACAAACCTGTAGGTAGGTATTCTCGGTTTATGCATAAGGTTCATGTTTATGAAAATAAATGTTTTTTTTTTAATTTTTATATTTCAGTTGATTGAGTGAAAGGTAAATTGCGGTTTACGATTTATGACGTTTTAAAAAAAAACGACTTACTCGATTTCGTTCAAACCAATTTTCGGTGGTAGTTTACATGGTAATGTACATCGAATATTTTTTTTAGTTTTATCATTCTCTTATTTTAGAAGTTACGGGGGGGGGGACACATTTTACCACTTTGGAAGTGTCTCTCGCGCAAACTATTCAGTTTAGAAAAAAATGATATCAGAAACCTCAATACTATTTTTGAAGACCTATTCATAGATACCACACACGTATGGGTTTGATGAAAAAAAAATTTTTGAGTTTCAGAACCCCAAAATTTATTGTTTTTTTTTTCTATTTTTTGTATGAAAATCTTAATGTGGTTTACAGAATACATCTACTTACCAAGTTTCAATAGCATAGCTCTTATAGTTTCGGAGAAAAGTGGCTGTGACATACGGACGGACGGACAGACAGACAGACATGACGAATCTATAAGGGTTCCGTTTTTTGCCATTTGGCAACGGAACCCTAAAAATGGGACATACAAATCCACATCTATCACATACACAACTATATTTCAGACAAATTACGCAATTACTCACAAAATTTTATTAACAATTATTTAATGAAAAACGATTTATTCCTAAGCATCAGATTAAGATTTCAACATTAAAGTAAGTAATCCTCGTTCGCAGATAAATAAATCCTCAATAGCCTAACCATTTTCATTACGTTTCGTTTCGTTCCATATTTTCATTGTAGGTTGAAATAAATTACTTTTGGTTATCGATCGCGCTTTTGAAAGGAACGAGAAGATTAATTTTAGACGCATGACTGATTTAACTTAATGGTGATATAAGGATAAAGTAACATTAAGCCCGAAAGTCTGACACCCAGCCTTACCCAAGAGTATCGTATATATTATTAAAGACATCTGCCGACAGACGCGTCTCTTGTAGAAAAAAATCCACGGAGTTGTTGTGGAAGTCATTCTAAGGAAGTTGCGTCGCGCCTGTTTGAAGGAGCCTTAACTGTCGCTCCATGTGAAATACTGGTATAATTTTTTTTTTGGATTCGAAATCATCAAATGACTTCTCCCGCTCTGGGCGGAGCGGGAGAGCATGTCAGACTTTTACTGACTAAAACCCACCCGTGTTCCTTCAGTTGCCCATGTGCCAGGATCACGGTATCTCTTTCGAATAATCTCGCGACCCTGGCAGGCATCGGTCCTAGCAGACCCCTTCAGTGCTACTGACATCACTTTGAGGCTAAATATTTGTATTGAGCTGTATTTGGTTTTAGTGGAATTCCATCCCAACATAGTTGTGTATTCACATTTTAGGCTAGGCAGATAATGCGATATAAGTCGTATGAGGTGTCAGCAGCGTTCTCAAAGTATTTACCACAAATCTGCGATCGCCAACCGCCTGCCAAGCGTAGCGATTACCCGAACCCCCCTTTTAGGGAAAGCTTATGTCCAGCAGAGGACATCTTTAGGCTGAAATTATAAAGTTTTACGTAGTTTAGTGATTATAAGCGAGAATGCTGAGACTCCAGGGTTGGGTACCCAGGTTGGGTTATCTATTAGGATTCTTTCAGCTTCGGTAGTATAACTTTGTAGTCGAAGAGTTATTTTAGATCTATAGGGTCAAAGGGTTTTATTCACTTCGGATTCCCCAGAAGCAACAACTAAATTTTGAACGCACACTAAGTAAAGATAAACTCATAAATCCAACAGAATCTTCGGTCAGTGGTTCGCTCGACCCTCCTAGACAAGAATCAATAAGACGCCGAAATAAATTACTTCCGCCCATTGAATGTCCATCACAACGACCTTTTGTGCCCGCCATCATTTTTGACATCGGTAAAACGGAACTTGTTGATATATATTTTTTCTATAAATAATGTTATACAGGCCACACACGTAACGATATACTTGTGCAAAATTAGACTTGCGCAAGTATATAGGGTTTTTTTTTTTTTTTTTTTTTTTCAGGATGGGAAATCATCAAATGACTTCTCCCGCTCTGGGCGGAGCGGGAGGGCGTGTCAGACTTTTACTGACTAAAACCCACCCGTGTTCCATCAGTTGCCCATGTGCCAGGGTCACGGTATCTCTTTCGAACAATCACGCGACCCCGGCAGGCATCGGTCCTAGTAGACCCCTACACTGCTGCTGACATCTCTTTGAGGCGCGCGTGGAACACTGCGCGCCGTCGACCCGAGCTTGGTCCTTACCGGGCGGCGAGCTACCCATTGCTCACCACCCGCAAGCTCGCGCCTACGGTGGCCGGGAGTCCGCTATTGACTCCCGACGTCCGGGGCGTCTCCTCCTGCGGCGGCTAGGGACGTGAGGGCGCAGAGACTGCCACTCGTTCACGCGCCCCGCCTCCTCCTTCGCGAGCATTACTGCTTCGCAGAAGGAGGTGACGGCTTCCCATTCCCTCTCGCTCCGTACCATGGCTCGCACCAGGGCCGGACGCGAGAGGTCGCCGCCGCCGATCGACTCCACGAGGACACGGCGGTACTCCGCCCAGGCAGGGCACACCTCCACCGTATGCTCCACCGTGTCCTCCAGACGATCCTCGCAATGGAAACACCCGGACGTATCCTCCCGCTTTATCCTGAACAGGAACCCACCGAAGCACCCATGCCCGGTGAGAACCTGCGTCAGGCGGAAGGTGAGGACGCCGTGACGCCTCTCTATCCACTCCTCAAAGAGGGGACTTACCGCCGCAATTGTGGCGTGCCCAAAGTATATAGGGTTGTAGGGTCATGAACGCGTAACCTGCTACCATAGATTCAGTATGTAGGTTTGAATCCCTCTCTTTTGAAAATTTGCTTATTAAAAATAAAATTTGCTGTTCCATGCACATTGATCTCGTAGGTAATGCAGTTTTCTATGAAACAGCATGTTTTTTTTAAATAAAAAACGGAAAATTCCTACGGTAGGGTATCTAGAATCATGTGGTGAATTCATTTCTTCGCGGAGTTTACACGATGTTTCTGCCACCCTGTATAGATTGATGTATACGGGTGAAGGCGCACAAGACGATATCCCACCCATTTTGTGGTACGCAGACTTATGCAAGTGTAAACTTGCGCAAGTATATCATAACGTGTATATATGGCTACCATTATTGTCAACGCCGCGTATGTGCAGAACAGTCGGTCTATTCTTTAAAATTCTCACCGTGAGGTTTGGGTGAAGTGGGACCTGTCATTCTACCTCATGCGAGGTATTGACGTTATTAACAGCTCACTACACCTAGGTTTTCACGGTGAGATCTTTACAGAATCGATTGGTTGCAAGATAACATGCTATCGTGGGTTAAAAGTTTAATTAGCAACTCCTTTACATATCTACACTTGTAACTGGAACACAGCTATACTTTGAAAGAAATATATTTAGTTCAAAATAAGGTCTACGACCAATGCATATTTTCGGTATGGCTTCTGTTGTTATGCGGATTTTTTTCTGAAAGGCAATGGAATTGCATCTATCACCGGATATTTTTTTGTAAAACGTAGAGTCAAATTTTTTACTTTAAATTTTGTTGCGAAAATTCAAAGTCAATGAAACTCAAGGGACTTATCCCAAAAGAAACAATAAGTTAAACTGTATACCAAAACTTAATGAATGTTCAATCCTATCATAGTAAAAATAAAATTACACCATGCAACTAGTACGTACTTGAATTCCACCTATTAAATAACAAGTAAGTACTTACAATTTAAATTCATTTGGTTGCTATTCGAGCTCACCCTATATGAGTTTATATTCCTTGCATTTAACGTGGCAATGCTGCCAGTTTCCTTAGTTTTTTTTTTTTAACTGTATATAATGTTTATAGTTTACTATCTTCTGCCCGCGACTTCGTCTGCGTCAAATTTTTGCTCCCCTGACCCTTCCCGTCGCATCGAATTGCCTGCCAGTTTTCATCCATTTTTCGTTGCTGCTCCACTCCTTTTGGTCGCAGCGTGATATTATATAGCCTATAGCCTTCCTCAATAAATTGGCTACTCAACACAAAAATATTTTTTCAATTCGGACCAGTAGTTCCTGAGATTACCGCGTTCAACCAAACAAACAAACAAACTCGTCAGCTTTATAATATTATATAGTACTAGCTTCTGCCCGCGACTTCGTCCGCGTCAAATTTTTGCTCCCCTGACCCTTCCCGTCGCATCGATTTGCCTGCTAGTTTTCGTCCATTTTTCGTTGCTGCTCGCTCCTTTTGAGTTATAGTGAGTCAACCTTAAAAGATAGACATATGCTCTCGCGGACTTTTTTTTAGAACTTTTTAAGGGGAACAATTCCGTCATACATTATTTTTTCGTTACTTTAACCGTTTACGCAGCGCACGCAACGGAAACTCTTAAAAGGAATAAATTTTCCCCGTTTTTGCAACATTTTTCATTACTGCTCTGCTCCTCTTAGTTGTAGCGTGATGTTATATAGCCTATAGCCTCCCACGATAAATAGGCTACCCAACACAAAAATAATTTTTCGATTCGGACTAGTAGTTCCTGAGATTAGCGCGTTCAATCAAACAAACAAACAAACTCTTCAGCTTTATAATATTAGTATAGATAGAAGTATAGATTTATTAAATACCATTACAAAAAGAGTACATTTAAATGAAAATTTTGCATACAGTTAAAGTGTCTAAAGTTACACTATTATTATTACAAATGCAAATAATGATTTTTCGGAATTAGAATGTAAGGTAGAGACCCGAGTTAGTTACTTTGTCATTCATTTAATTTCGTACCTAATGCAAATACTTGGTTGTGTAAAAAAAATATATTGTATAGCCACAGGTAAGCAATTTAATGTTCTTATTAATATCTTTTCTAAATAGCAAAACTTCTGTTCGATATAACACTTACGAAACCAATCATCCATACTCTCGACTATAACGGACAACCTCCCGTTTTACCAATAACTATAATGTCACAAAACGAACCGCCTGTTATCGATTCTACACACAGCACCCGTTCAACAAAAACGGGTTACTGCAAATTGCTTCGAATTGAAACCATCCTGTATAACGGTACGATATGGGATTACTTTTTAGAGCTTACACTGCTGGTGTTGATATTACTATTTTCCAGCTGACGTTATTTATTATAGCCAGAATTTCACCCTATTAGATTCTTAAAATGTTGCACAGATAATGTTTTGCAGATTTAATAAGCTTATACCATCGTCACAAAAGCTTCTTGCTTAGTGAACTGAAAGGTGACGCTCAAAACTATTATGGTAATTGTGACTATTTTTAACATTGTCCGAAAATTTTATTTTGGTAACCTGTAAGCACTATCTTCTTACAGGTGCTACTGATTTCTCTTTGTAAATTTAGTTTACTCTTACAAGAACTACGCGAATACTCAGTGCCTTATTATGTGCCGACCGCAATACATTTGTGAAAGTACAGAAATAGAACAAGGGAATAGAATAAATCAAAGAGTCACTTACTGCACACTCCGGTTCAGTCGTATACGATCCATTGGGGAAGTACTTCTTCGGGCACTCGGCCCACGGCAGTTCCGCCTGGAAGCTCTGCGCGAAGTAAAACAGACACCAGGCGATGATGGAGTTGTAGTACAGCGCCACGTTAAACGACACCACCGCCGAACTAATCCCGATACCCCCCAAGTACGGGGACACCTGGTGCCAGACCCCTATAGCACCCTTTCGCAGACGCTGCCCAATCGCCAGCTCCAAGTAAAATATAGGGATCCCCTCGATAGCTAACATCACGAAATACGGAATAAGGAACGCTCCTCCGCCGTTCTTCTGCGCGAGGTAAGGGAACCTCCAAACATTTCCCAAACCCACGGCGTAACCAACTGTGGCTAGGAGGAAAGTCAGCTTGCTGTCCCAGGATTCCCTTTCGACCCCGCCACCCTCAGGCTTCACCGCGCCGCGGTCTTCCACGGAGCTCGCCTTGCTAGTGGGCGTCTCTGAGGAGCGCCTGTTGGGGCTGGTGTCCTCAAAAGCCTCGTTGGTGGCGCCGTACATGACGTGCGAGCGGACCGATGGGTGCCCGTTCTCCATGGTCACCAGCCGACCGCGGAGCTCCTTCATCTCCATCCTATCTATTGAACGCTGTGCGTAAAGATCCCGCGAGCTTTGTCGCCTCATCAAATGTGCTGTGTTCGCCATCTTTTGTATTTTTTAATACTTTTCTAATTAAATATTAATTATTGTCGTCTTATTGTCATAATAAACTTTTAAAACGATTCGGATTCCTGGTCGTGGCACATAATGAGAACCAATAAATTGCACGTGAAAGTTATGAGTGCTTTTATGTATAAATTGAATGGCATGGCTATTGATTTATGAGCAAGCATTTTATAATAAAAAAAAACACTAACTGATTCATTAACACGCCACTGAACTTTAGATTGTGAAGACACAAGGATGTTTAATTAACATTTTTGATATTATTATTTCTTTGTGATGGCGGTCGCGGGGTCGCGCGACGCTGGCGGGAAACTCGCCTGAAATGCGGGGCCCTCCCATACCCCGCATTTCACACGCATGCGCTAGAATAATGCTCCCTTCACGGCACTTACACCCAAATGGAGATTTTTCAATGAACAGCAAGGAATCTAAACGCCTACGTACAAATACAAGCTATTGTAGACTGCATTGATTTGGCTGTTTGACAGGAAATAATGGTAGCGTTATCAAGACTGCGATACAAACAAGCTATATAATAAAATAAACATTCTGCTCGTTTCCCAAGTCCCTGTTTAGTTAGACGTATCAATAGTGGAAAATAAGTAAAGTTAGAATTAAATTGGACAAAGAAAAGTGATTTTTATCGTTGCTACACGGCTGAAAGGACAAAGGGGTGCTCCCAAAGGATTTCTTATCGGTGAACTAGATACAAACTACATTATATACGGTATCCTATCCTTAATATGTCATGTATGTTACAAGACAATTTGATGCTTAGTAACTTTGTTGTTCTAAGCAACTAACAGCTGTTTTTCACGACACTGTCTTCCTGTGCATACCTATTTGGGTTACAGATACTGAATCAAATAATCCATAGTGTGACCCAGATTTTTATTTTACATAACATAACACGTTCCGTGTGATGCCGGACGTAAAGAATAGCACCATCCTATTTCTTCCCGTGGGTATCGTAGAAGGCGACTAAGGGACTTATGTAGGTACTAGAGAATGGCCAGCAGCGTTCTCTATGCATCTTACCACCATACTGCGATCGCCAACCTGCCTGCCAAGCGTGGCGATTAGGGGCCATCCATAAATTACGTCACACAAATTTCATAATTTTTTTACCCCTCCCCCGTCCTTGTCACAGCTGGTCACATTTGTGAGACCCTAGTGTGACATCACGTAATTTGCAATTTTATATCTACACAATGAATTAAAACGGCAGTTCTGAAATTGCTTTTATTTCCAATTTCATTTTTTTTTTTTATAAAATCTATAACAAACAAAACATTAGAAAAAAATTAAATATTGACTACATTAATGAAAGATTTAGATAAATTTAATATAATGTTTCATAATCATAAGTTAAAAATCAAAAAATAGCAGAACTAAAAAACCAAGTCAAATGAAATAAAAACAATGATAGCTCGCGGTGACACTGGGGCGAATGTAAAATCACAAACAAAACAAATAAAGTTAGAAATATTTAAAAAAAAGTCTTTCACTGTTCATATTTCATGTTTTAATAGTACTTTAAATATGTATATTCAATTTTGAAATGTGACGTCACAAAATTTAGTGGCCCTCCCCACCCCCTTGTCACACAATGTCACAATTCGTCAACCCCCTCCCCCTTTAAGTGTGACGTAATTTATGGATGGCCCCTTATGGCAAATCCCTCCCACAAAACTGGGGATGCCTATGTCCAGCAGTGGACGTGTTTCGGCTGAAATGATGATGATAATAACATAACATCACGCCTGGAATCCTTGAAGGGTAAGGCAGGGGTGTACCATACAGAAATAAAAAATAAGATTTGGGAAAATATGCGTCACATCCACGCAAAACGGCCATCACTCAGCATAATGCTGTGACCCTATGCGAGACAGAGTCCCAGCGCTTGTTTTCAGTGACAGCCGGCGCTGACGTGATGCAGCAACAATCCATAAATAAATACTAAAACATAAATTATCGTTAGATGATTATTCTAACGGGTTAAGGAAGGCATTGCATGTTGCATAATCAGCCTATAATTTTCCCACTGCTGGGACACAGGCCTCCTCTCGGTGAGAAGGAGTGGGCTATAATTCACCAGGCGGGCCAAATAAGGGTTCGTAGATGTCATAAGTCTTCGAATATTCAACCGACGACAAAAAATGGAGGAGGTTCTCAATTCGACGCGTATATAAGGTGTATCTATTCATACACGAAATATTTTAAGAGGTACACCTGTAGGTGGTAAAGAAGCTATAGATACCAAAAATATTTTTTTTATCTAAGCGTTTTTGAATTTTCTTAATTATTATAATTTTTAAACTACGTGAGACGTTTTTCATAAAACCTTTACTCTAAATTCTATGAATGGCCCGCCTGACGCTGCGAGGGCGGCGACCGGACAGCACGAGCATGGCTGCGGTGTCTCGGGCCGTATAAAATAAGAAGGAGCCAGTATTTCTTATGTGCGTCAAATAATTTATAAATATTTAATTTTGAAAAAATACATCTAGAAATTTTTTTTTTCGTTGCTGTAGCGTCTTTACCACCTACAGGTGTACCTCTTAAAATATTTCATGTATGAATAGATACACCTTATATTTTTTTTTTTGTTTTTTTTTTTATGTATGACCACGCATAACTTTTTTTGGTTACTGGTATATACCAGATTCTCCGCAATGTTTTCCTTCACCGTTTTGAGAGCAGTGGTGATGCAATAATTTACTCAAAGTAAAGCGTCTGTATGGGTTCGACTCTGCGACCTTACATCTCGTAAGTCGCGGCTGATCCCACTGGGCCACGACTGCTGTTAAGACATGACTTAACAGCAACAAGACAACTTAACTTATTACCCTATCCAAACTATCAAACTCAAACTTCAAACTATCGCGTCGCACCTTCCTCGATGTCGTAGACTTTCGACCGACGACGGAACTCGGGGTTACCAACTCGGTCTAGTAGGGTTATGCCAAGTATGGCTCGCTCCCTGGCCCTTACCTTGTAACACTAAATCTAAATAGCTTAAGTAAAATCTTTTGTTTTTTCTAGCCTGCTTTGTGCCACTCCTCAGCGAAGTATGATCAGATTGTTCCTACTCCTCTCCAGAAGACTTGTTTTTGGGATAGGACATTCAGGGTGAAGGCCGGCAAAAATTTGGTAGGTTTCTACCTGATATGCACAACAAATATTTTTACAGGTATACAGACAGACATATTTTGATTCATTTCTCAACTTTAATATGATCACAATTAAAAATACTCGCTAAAATGCATAAAACTCAAAAGAAAATTCATTTAAACTCTCGTCCTAAGAAACATGTTGCGAGATATTTGTTTTGTCAATGGAAGGGGTGGTGAAGTGGGCGGCAGTGACAATGATTTATGATCCAACGACGCTTGATAAATAAAAGAAATTGCTACCCACATGTACCCCTTACCTACCCCCTTACCCTGCTACGATTGGGGAGACGGGGTATCGAATAGGGATGTTATGGATATAAAATTTCGGATATGGATTGGTTACGGATGTAGGAATGATTATTATACCGGATACGAATATGAAATTATTTCGGATTATCCGTTAGTTTCGGATAATTTCGGTTACGGATATTAAACTTTTAAGGAATTTGAAAAGTAAAATACAAAGAGCTAATAAAATGGTTTTATTTATATGTCACCATTTGGTACGAATTACAATCAGTCTGTGAGTAATTATTACAGCTATTTAAAATAAAAATGATTATAAATACATATTGAGTGTTATCTAATCTATAATACCTAAAATAAAAATTTAATAACAAATTCGATATTATCCGAATCTTTTATTTCGGATTCGGTTACAGTTACGGATATTTTTTTGTATCGGATATCCGATAGTTTCGGTTACGGTTACGGAGCTCCCTGACATCCCTGGTATCGAACAATGTTCAGTATCTCTGACTTTGGACGTCACAAAGTCAATACAAAACACATACAATACAAATGTATTGGCTACTTGGTAGGCAGTCATTGCCAATATCTAACAAATTACATACATACACAAACTCACGCCTTTTCGCCTGGAGGTATGCAGAAACTACGGAACGCCACCTGCTACGATCTCTACACACTCCTTTTGCCTCGTTTAGGTTCATACAATTGGTCATACACACACGCCGGTTGCGAGTACTACGCACCTGACCTTTGTGAAGAACATCACCAATAAGGTCACTATATGTCCTCCTAGGGCGTCCCCTCCCGGTGGTTCCACTCACATCTGCCTTATAAATACCTTTTGTAACCCGTTTTTCATTCGTCCTCTCAACATGAGCAAACCATCTATCTAAGCATACTATTTTCAAGTTTTGTCACTCATCATCATCATCATCATTTCAGCCGAAAGACGTCCATTGTTGGGCATAGGCCTCCCTCAAGCACCGCCACTTCGACCGGTTTTGTGCTTCCCGCATCCAACCGATTCCTGCGGCCTTCACAAGGTCATCGGTCCAACTTCATGGAGGCCTTTCAACTCTACGTCTTCCGGTACGCCGTTGCCACTCCAGAACCTTTCGACCCCATCGGTCATCTATTCTGCGAGCAATGTGCCCTGCCCACTGCCACTTCAGTTTAGCAATTCTTCGGGCTATGTCGGTTACCTTGGCTCTCCTACGGATCTCTTCATTTTTGATTCGATCGTATAGGGGAAACTCCAACCATAGCCCTCTCCATCACCCCCAAGCCTATTTTGTCACTACATCTAACAAATTGTTATTATACAAACAAGTTTTAAAGCCTGCATGGATCTACGGTATTCAGCTTTAGGGCTGCACCAGCCAAAGCAATTTTCAAACAACGATTCCAAAACAAAGTACTCAGGGATATAGTCAGTCAGCGCACCCAGGTACATTAGAAACAGCACCTTTATCGGAACGTCGAGTTTGTCGTAAATATGCAGCAGGTCATGAACACAGACTTCATCATCACGTGAATATCGTGGCGATACGGCTATACAACTCCTTGACTTCAATGAATTACTTAAAAGGTAAAATCTTTTAGAATTAATTTCGTGTAGTGTGAGTGAACTTAATATGTAGTGCAAGTGCGAACACTGAAACAAGGATACCTTCCTTACATAGTGAATTGGAAAGAGGTTATTGGTAGATTTTTTAATTTTATAGTTACATCACAGCAGTTTTTAATATTTAAATGACCTATTCGCAAATAGGCTTCATCGTAATGTGAATAAAGTATCACAAACCGTAATATTTTATCAAAGGTACAAAAAAACAATCTGCAAATCGGCTAAGGTCTGACATGGAGATAACAGACGTATCTACGCCAGCCAGCCAGATCTCTCAGACCGGGATGACACTTATAAACAAACGATCAGAACTACACACACATTATTTATTTATTTATTTAACCATTTATGCACACATATAAATAGACAAGAAGAAAGGAACAGAAAAATATGTACGAAGATAATGTAGAAGAAGAAAAATAATACTATAATGTAAAAATAAACATACAAAATAAAAATATACATACATACAAACATACATAAATACTTCTAAAATAAATATCACTAAATATATACAACATTAATTTTTGTTTATGCGAAACCCGAAACACGGGTCTAGTATTTTTATGTAAAGAATCTATGAAAAAAATTTCAAAACTGTATCATTAATAATCACAAAGTTATAAGCTTGATAAGTTACCAGGTTGTCCACGCAAAAACATATGCAGATCACCACAAACAGCTAGTGTACGTACCATCTCCGTGTAATGGACGTTTGAGTACGAGAAAGACATGATAATTTTAAAATCGAAACAAAACACTAAGGCCCGCGGCGGGCGCGCGCGCGCTCGCGATACGTGCTCATCAATCGGTGGCATTCGGACGACTGAGGGAGCCGAGGGAGGGACTTGTTACCCGTCGTCGCCGTCTCGCTGTGCGCCCACGCGCGCTATGAACTGCCGTGACCCGCACAGATGATTGTGGATACGTATTGTCGTTCGGTGTCCTACTTGGAAGCGTAATTAAATATTTTTGGTACTAAATATAACATGGTGTAAAAATTATTGGAATCGATTCAGTTACTGATTCTGAACAAACTATATTCAGGTTTCGCATATACTAAAAATAATCTTGTATACTAATAATGTAATGAAAATGAAAACATTCATGAGCAATTATGACAAAGGGGAGAGATAGTGTTCTTTCACTCTTCTTTTAAATACAGCAATAGTAGGGCAGTCCCTTATGTCAGGCGGAAGTGCATTCCACAACCGAACCGCATGCACGGTGAAGGAGTAGGAGTAGAAGTCGGTTGAGTGGGGAGGGGACTTGAGGAGATTTCTAAGATGCGACCTGCAAGGGGCATCTTAGGAGAAGCGTTCCCGCAAATAAGATGGGGTCTTAGAGTTGTGGAGAATGTTAAATAGCAGACACAATATCCGAGAGTTCCTGCGAAGTCGAATAGGGAGCCACTTGAGAACCTTGCGAAAGTTAGGAACGTGATCATATTTTTTAAGATTAAAAACAAAACGAATGCAAACGCTCAAGTTTATTTAAAAGCTCCTCGGTGGCATCCAAATAACAAGCATCAGCATAGTCAATAATGGGCTGAATAAGAGTTTGCGCAAGGGAAATTTTGGTGTTGAAAGGCAGAAAGCTCTGGAGGTATTTCAATGCATGAAACGTGAAGTGCACTCTGCGACTGACTTGAGCAACTTGGGCACTCCACGATAAGTAAGAGTCCATGGTCACCCCCAGATAGAGATAGAGACATTGTTCAGTTCAAACCATTTAAAAGCAAAAACGTAAACTCATATAGGTACCCATAATGTGGATTCACGTTAATAGTGCTACACGTAGGGATCAAACTCACGGCCAGCCGCTTGTCAGTACATGCCCTAAACATTGAGCTATTGCTGCTTACATGTTATACACATGTAAGCGGCTTTCCTTCGATCAGAAAAATTCTCAGTAACAGCCCGATATTTAGAAGAAGGTAGTGTGACAACCCGTTGCCTCAGAAAGCAGGGAAAGTCTTCGAACACGATTCATCAGAAACCTGTGTCTGTGGGCAGACACTTGTGTATTAGGTAGAATACATTCCGCGTACTTGGCCGGTCTCCATTCAGTGGCCGCCTTGACAGAAATTCGTTCAGAAGGAATTACATTATATACCTATAAGTACTTTAGAGACTATTACCTATGCAGCCTCCGCGAAAAAATATTTATAAGGTAATGGCATAAGATCATGAGATAAACAGTATTTCGAATTTAGAAGATAGAAAATAATAGAAACTGAGCTTGAATGATATAATACTGCACTAGAAAGACATTAAGTTTTAAATTAATTATGGCAGAATTTCCACTATTGGGCGACCAACGAAAATTACGCTGACGAAGGGGTATGAAATTTGGCCAATTTGATGTTTATATGGCGAAGGAGTGCGGAAAACTAATATTTTCATATTTAAATGCATCAGAAATACATTAAGTTTCAGTAAATAATGAATAGATATTTTCATTTAAACGAAGCGTGCTAACAGTACCGGGCTGTTAGCACGCTCATCGTTAACAGTACCTAGCCGATAAATGAGGCCATAACCTCTGTAATAAAAATAAGCCTCATATTCTCTTCAACACCTTTTCATAGCGACCGGGTTGCCATATTCGTAATCAATCATGGCTGCCTGGCATTGTCCATCACTTGTCCATGTACTCACTCTGATCAAACGATGGCCTAGTTCAGCTGAATATTAAAGTTGTACGAAAATTCCTTTATAGAATAGTTGCATTAGGCTTGTGACCGATAAGAATTAATTGGATGGTTAAGAATTTCCAATGATTAATCTTGATGTGCTAATAACAAAAAACAAAATTGTTAGTAATAAAAAGGAAGGATTATACTTATTTTTAGAAAATAAATTCAGTAAAATTTGATATTCAGTCACGTGACAGTAAACACCAATCAGAAAGTGTGACGTCACGCCGTGCGAAACATGTCCGAAACGTCACTTAGCTAAATATCATAAATTACATTTAGTTTGAAGTGAGTTTCGAAGTTTAATATAGCGATTCAAGGATACTGAACAAGATACTCGTACAATAGTAGTTTTATTGTTATTACGTCTGAGCCGCAAAGTGTTAATAAAATCTATCAGAAAAAATATATTAATAACCAGGTATATCTTACAATGTTTCCAACAGTCCACAAGGCTCACAGATTTCGAAAACGTGACTATTCGTTTTTCATCTAAAAGATCTTTTATATGAAAAACGCATACCCAACGCATTATATTTAAGCTCATCACCTCTCATCACAAATGCTTTGCATTGTTTAGAATTTTAATAAACTCTCGCAAATTTTGGAAAAATCTGGTAGTAAATAACTAGGTATGTCCTTCTTCAACCAAATTGTAAATGTTCTTTGTAACGGCTGAATAATCCGGCATTAATTTTGTACAATTAAAAAAAGTGCGTAATAATTCGTAATCATTTAAATTTCCCATTTCATTTTTTATCTATACTTAATATTATAAAGCTTTTAGAGTTTGTTTGCTTATTTGTTTGATTGAACGCGATAATCTCAGGAAATAGGTACTGGTCCGAATTGAAAAATTATTTTTGTGTTGGGTAGCCTATTTATCGTGGGAGGCTATAGGCTATATAACATCACGCTACAACTAAGAGGAGCGGAGCAGTAATGAAAAATGTTGCAAAAACGGGGAAAATTTATTCCTTTTGAGAGTTTCCGTTGCGTGCGCTGCGTAAACGGTTAAAGTAACGCAAAAATCATGTATGACGGAATTGTTTCTTTTAAAAAGTTCTAAAAAAAAGTCCGCGAGAGCATATGTCTATCTTTTAAGGTTGGCTCACTATAACTCAAAAGGAGCGAGCAGCAACGAAAAATGGACAAAAACTAGCAGGCAAATCGATGCGACGGGAAGAGTCAGGGGAGCAAAAATTTGACGCGGACGAAGTCGCGGGCAGAAGCTAGTAATAAATAAAATTCATCAGTGTCTTGATGAATCTTATGACGGGTGTAACATACGCGTGTTATTTTTACCAAATGCAATACAAAAGTTCACATTTTGAATGATTTCCGAATTAAATGACACTCGTCCAAATATAAATAAAATAAACAAAAAAATATAGATCTTTTAAAATACGCAAAGGATTTGAATGCGGTTTTCATGAATAGACAGAGTAATTCAAGAGGAAGGTTTGGATATATGTACAAAAGCTTCTGCCCGTGACTTCGTACCCCGACCGTCCCCGTCGTGTCGCATCGAATCGCGTGCTCGTGCGAGTTCATCATATTCGTGACTTTTTTTCTTTTTACTCGGCTCTAACGGTCCTAGCGTGATGTTATAAAGTCTTCCTCACTAATTGGGGTATCCAAAACTAAACGTTTTCCTATGATTATTAGTCTGTTCAACATAACAAACTGTAATAATATTTAGATTTGTTTAAAATTAAAACATTTCAGTGAGCTAAACTCAAAAAATAGACATTTGCTATCCCGGTCTTTTCTTTAGAACGTTTTAAGAGGAACAGTTCCGTAGCACACACGGCTACACATCACGCTATAAATTTCCATTTTTAGCGCATTGTATAGGCTTTTCGTACAGTGAGAAGTCAGCGTATACTGGAAGTGTACAGCTTGATTTGTGGCCGTGCGTACATGATTTTTGCGTTACTTTAACCGTTTAGTCAGCGCATGCAACGGAAGCTCCAAAATAGAATAACTTTGGCCGTTTTTGCAACATTTTTCATTGATGCTCTGCTCCTATAGCCTAGCCTTCTTCGATATATGGGCTACCAAAAAATAAAATAATGTTTCAATTCGAACCCATACTCCTTTAGATTAGCGCGGTCAACCAAAAAAACGAACTAACTCTTCAGATTTATAATATTAGTAGGTACCTAATAATAAATTTTCGATATGATCTGTGATGAGTTGATGACTTATGTGGGTGTAACTGCAGGGTGCAGCTTGGGACAAATAAATTGGCCAAGGGTGAGTCTGACTTAGCAATATCGAAGTAAACTATTGACGTAGATAACAGTCACTTAGATACATCATATTTTTCTGAATTATGGGATTCAACAATACCCCAGACGCTAAGAAACTCAATCCTCTTTGCCTACCCCGCAAAGAAAAGCGAAAAGTTATAGTTGTAGTAGATATGGGTACCCGCACAAATTTACGTAAGCACAATATTGAAAGATTTCCCATGTTATTTTAAGACCGTAGACTTCTTATAGGTTTTCCTGTAATCTGTGGGTGTTAATTTCTATATTTCTTTCAACATTTTGGCTCAATCGTTGCGGAGATAAGGAGGAGAATGGTGAATTCTCAAAGATTTTCTTGAAAAACTCTAAAACTGTTTATTTTAAAAATAAAATTGAGACCCTCACAAAAACCTGTTTCGTTTGATAGGGTGCAAAACATAAAGGTACAGGTTTTCCGGTCCCGATAGTCGGTACGGGTCGGTAAAGATAGATACCGGTCAAACCACATATAGAAACAGGTAAATCTGTTCTTAGTGACCATCATGTCTTCGAGTTCGTCAGACGATGAGTTTTTCTCCTCAAAAGTGTTCATTATAAAGGATAGTGGGCAAATGTGGTCCAAGCGTCGCCAAGGATGAATCATATACCAAATGAAAGGGTACAATGTACTGTTCAAATAAGCAGAAGGGCATCAAAATCTGTCCGAGAGATTTCCAGAAATGATAGCTTATTTTTGTCTTATTGTTAGAAGTTATTACTGATTTTTATTATTTTGTTTCATTGTCAATTATTCCCTTTATTCATTTGTACAAACTTATAAATTATATTTTTAAATATTAGAATATAAAATAAAAACATTTAAAAATATAAAAAATAGTAGCCCACCGGTATCGGGAACAGGGTCCAAGCTACCGGCGGTCAGGGCTCCAGAGAGAGGAACCTCCTGACAATGCGAGCCGTGTCCAGAAGTACCGCTTTCTGAATCATTTTTTTTTTCAGGTTGGTAAATCATCAAATGACTTCTCCCGCTCTGGGCGGAGCGGGAGGGCGTGTCAGACTTTTACTGACTAAAACCCACCCGTGTTCCATCAGTTGCCCATGTGCCAGGGTCACGGTATCTCTTTCGAACAATCACGCGACCCCGGCAGGAATCAAGCCCTTGACCCAACTGCTTAACGAGAGCCTCTTCAGGTGTTGGTCGAGGCTCTTGGCTATCAACCCATTGGCTGTGACGACTATCGGCACAATGATCGCTGAGTCCACACCCCACATGTCGACAACCTGGCGAGCCAAGTCAAGATACTGTTGTAACATCACTATTTAGTAATTAGTTAGTATGTACACCACTAGATAATAATCTATGGTTCCGCTCTGCATCGGTCCGACACTGCTATGTCGAATCCCGTCTGAAATACCACGACTGAACGTGCTCTGTGAAACTGTGATCCTAGTCTGATTAAACCAAGTCTACTCAACATTATCTTTCATTTCTACAAACACAACATGGTGTCAGAAGTGGGATTACAAAGAGTCAGTGTCGCCAGTGAAAACGTCATGCATCTCAGTCGGAGGAGCCGTAGTCGACAAGATGGTCAACAGCGAGCTTCCAGTCGCAGGTCGAGCAGTCGCCAGTCAGCTTCGAGCAGTCGCAAGTCAGCTTCGAGCAGTCGCAAGTCAGCATCAGCTTCAAACAGCGACCACATCAGCAACTCGAAGACATGCAGCCGCTGTGGGCAGCTTTGAAAGACCATTATACACCTGAAAATGAGTCAGAAATGTCTTGTCATGTCAATTTAATGTATGCTAATTTAGCAATAACAAAGGAATACAGCACAAAATTGGCACAGGAAACCAAAAATGATGAATCCTTACAATTATAAAAAAAAATATTATAATGAAGGATGGCCTAAAAACAAGAACAATGTCAGTTCATTAGTCAAACCATATTGGAATATTCAAGGTGAAATACATGTAATTAAAGATTTAGTGTTCAAAGGTTCAAAATTAATAGTACCACAGTCAATGTATAAAGAAATGTTAGAAAAAATACATCAAGGTCACCAAGGTATAAATAAATGTCTGAAAATAGCTAAAGAATCTTTGTATTGGCCAAATATGTCAAGTGAAATTAAGAATTTAGTCGAACAATGTCTTGTATGTGCAAAATTCAAACCATGTAATCAAAAGGAACCACTACAAAATTTTGAAATATGTAAATATCCATGGCAACAAGTCGGTATTGATTTAATGCATTTTGAAAGTTTAGTTTATTTAATTGTCACAGATTATTACTCAAAATACATAGAGATAGCATTATTAAATAAAAACAGTACTGCTCAAAATGTAATTACTCATTTAAAATCTATTTTTGCTCGTCATGGAATACCATTGTCACTGGTGTCAGATGGTGGACCTCCTTTTCAGTCAATTGATTTCAAAAATTTCTTACAAGAATGGGACATAGAACATGTTGTTACTAGCCCATATCATTCACAGTCGAATGGTCAAGCTGAAAGTTCAGTAAAAATAATAAAAAACATGTTAAGGAAAAGTAAAGAAAACAAAACAGATCCATACATAGCTTTATTACAGTATAGAAATACACCAAAAAATAATTTGTCATCACCAGCTCAATTGTTAATGTCAAGAAACTTGAGAGACAACATTCCAGTATCATATAAAAGATTAAAGCCAAAAGTAGTAACATTTCAGGATTACAAAGAGTCAGTCAAGAAAAATGATGAAAACAAATCTAGGAATTATGATAAAAATACTAAGTCAATGTCGATGTTACATTACAATGACCATGTCTATTTTAAAAGAAATCCAAAAAGTAACTGGGAACAAGCTGTTGTCAAACAAAGATTGATGAACAATAGGTCGTATGTTGTTGAGGATGTCAATGGTGTACAGTATAGGAGAAATAGAATACACTTAAGACATAAGTATTCCCAAAACTATGCAAACCATCCTATGCAATCCAACTCGTCGCAGGAGAGAGAGGAAGGTGACAGACAGGAGCCAAGACTTCAAGAATCCTCATCTCATATATCCTCAAGTGTAACAACCAGGTCAGGTCGAATTGTAAAACCACCAAGAAGGTTAATAGACGAAATAGATTAACTATTAACTAAGTAGTATTAAGAAGGTTGTCTAGATTAAATGTAACTAAGTATTAATAAGAATGTTGTCTAGTTATAATATAACTATAAGTATCATAGAGCATGTTGTCATGTAGGTAGAGTCACTTGTCATTGTACATCTTATTGATTGTTTGTCAGGGGTTTAATTTGAACTCAACAAGGGGGATGTTGTAACATCACTATTTAGTAATTAGTTAGTATGTACACCACTAGATAATAATCTATGGTTCCGCTCTGCATCGGTCCGACACTGCTATGTCGAATCCCGTCTGAAATACCACGACTGAACGTGCTCTGTGAAACTGTGATCCTAGTCTGATTAAACCAAGTCTACTCAACATTATCTTTCATTTCTACAAACACAACAGATACTTGATTTGTTTATCTTTCTCGGCTTTCACGAGGTTCTCGTCATGCGGAACCGTTATGTCAACAATCATTGTGCGCCTTTCTAGTCGATCCACCACCATTATATCAGGCTTGTTTGCAACAACAGTCCTGTCAGTGATGATGGATCGATCCCAGTACAGTGTGATATGGCCATTTTCAAGAACTGGGTCGGGCACATACCTGTAGTATGGCACTTCTGATTCCACAAGGCGGTATTTCAGAGCAAGTTGCTGGTGGATAATACTGGCTACAAGATTGTGTCTGTGCAAGTACTCTTCGTTAGCTCGACGAGAACACCCAGAGATAATGTGTCTAATTGATTCCCCGGGACGGTGGCATGCCCGACAGATGTCCACCGTGCCATCTTTCACAATAAATCTCCGGTAATTGTTCGTCATCATAACTTCGTCCATAATTGCACAAACAAAACCTTCGGTTTCCCCAAAGAGATCACCGAATCGTAGCCAGGCTACGGACGCTAGAAAATCTACGTCGGGTCAATATTATTATGGTTTTTCCTTGGTATTTTTAATAGTTGAAAGTCATAACTTAATTCTTATGATCGTCATTATACATCATCATCATCATCGAGTAACGATAAGTATACTTTAAGTTATTAGGTATCGTTTTTTTTTTTTGTTTCTTTGACGACTGTTACTATAGTTTTATCATCATCATTATTAATCGATCATCTATTATATCATTGCCACTCACTAATTAATTAATAGGATTAATATGTATGTGGTTATTGTTTCCTCTTAAGAGCTTTAAAATCCTTTCTATGAATCCCAGAATCGTTCATATATAGCTTGATATTTTAGAACACTCCAAAAGACTCTTATTACGTTTCGGTATGACTCACAATAGGAAGCCCGTATTTGTCACTGTAGGTGAAACGAAACAGGACTAGACGCTATTAATTATTACTATTGCTCTTGCAAAGCCGATAAACGCACGTTAGGTTGCTGCGCCCACATAATGGTTATAGTGTGGTTCTTAGGTTTTGCTCGTCACCAAGAATCCATACATAGACCAGCAGAGGTTTTGGATTCAGTAATTATTGACGTCTGAAGCGAATGTAACTATTATATAAGATACTAGCTTCCGCCCGCGACTTCGACCGCGTCAAATTTTTGCTCCCCTGACCCTTCCCGTCGCATCGATTTGCCTGCAAGTTTTCGTCCATTTTTCGTTGCTACTCGCTCCTTTTGAGTTATAGTGAGTCAACCTTAAAAGATAGACATATGCTCTCGCGGACTTTTTTTTAGAACTTTTTAAGAGCCATTTTACATTTTTGCGCGAATATCTAAGATTTTAGTCGCCTTATTTACCTCTCATCTCATCATTATAAATACTCTGGCATTGACGAATACATGTAAAAAATAGATCAATCTTTTGTTTTGTCACTTTTAGTAGAACATTTACAAAAACTTGTTTGTTTACTTTGTAGTAATTAATCTCCCACAACTAGTTTTCGTAAAAATCAGCGCAAGGTCAATTTCAGACTCCTATTTCTATCATTAATATGTAGAAATTTGAGTAAAAAAAATACACAAAACAACAGACATATAATCTAGTTGTTACATTTAGTACAAGAATATTGATTTTTAATAACATTAATTAGTAAAAAAAATAAAGTCTTATGGCAATTTTTACGATTTATTCGCAAGTTTATCGCGTTTTTTTGGTTTGAATAAAGCATAATTACATTAAAAAATTCATGTCAATATAGAGTATGCTCTATAACAAATCGAATTCTCAAGTTTTATTTAAATCTGTTCATTTAATTAGCCATAATATCGTTTTTGAAATCACTCTAAATTAGAATAAATTACGATGCACAAGCGAGCAGCGTTTAGTACGGCGCAAGCGCCCAACGGGGAAGGATCTATGTCAATTTTTCCCGCGTCTCAGTTTACGGGTACTCGTATCGTGAAGGCAAAAATATACTACGACTACAACATTTTGCTACTCTTCGCATTTTTTTTTTTTTTTTTGAATAAGAGTTTCGTTAATTATCAAGTAAAGCATTATTTTAATAGATTGTAGAAAAAATTTGACTAAAATAATTTATTTTAACTAAATCTGACTATTTTTAATCGCGACTAAAAAGGTGTGGAGTAAAACTAGTGGTCATGAACAAAAATTCACACCAACGGCAACGCCTCACCTCACGTGCAAAAACAGTACTGTTTTTTTTTTTCTTTTGCTTATATCTCGAAAATGGCGTGTCCTATATAAATAATGAAATTTTCGACCCCCTTTATAAAACCCCACACATATAAATCTCAACACGTGGGTAATATTGTTTTTTATTTTTCAAACATAAATGAAAAATTCCATATATAACACGTCCAGGATGCCCCCTTGCGCGCGCCTTCGTATCTCAGCAAGTTCATTGCGTAGCGCACAAGTACTAAGTTGCGAAGCCAAAAGAAAAAAAACCGGCCAAGTGCGAGTCGGACTCGCGCACCGAGGTTTCCGTACAAACCTGTATGTATTCTCGGTTTATGCAAAAGGTTTATGTTTATGAAATTAAATGTTTTTTTTTTTAATTTTTATAATTGAGTTGATTGAATGAAAGGTAAATTGCGGTTTACGATTTATGACGTATTAAAAGAAATACTTACTAGATCTCGTTCAAACCAATTTTTGGTGGAAGTTTACATGGTATTGGTGCCGATTCTGTTGAACACGAACTAAACTAACTAAACTATCTCTAAAATTCCTTACTTTTGGCTATGAGAATTGTAACGCTATTCTGCAAGGAAAAATCTCTAAATTTAAAAACTATTTTGACACGACTAAAATCGAATTTGACAATCGCGACTCAGCGTGGTATTTTTTTTTCTTTTGTTTTCGCAACGTTTACTTGTGTGTGCATTGCGTAGAATTATTTTTTTGAGAGACGAAGGCGCGTGCTACGGTGCAGCCTGGACGTGTTTTATATGGAATTTTTCACTTTTGTTTGAAAAATATAAAAAAAATGTTACCCACGTCTGGCGTCTGGCGTTCTGGCTCTTGTGATACAGGAATTCCTAGTACAAGAGCCAAGGCTACAATGATGTCTGTAACCTGAAGTGAACAATAAATAACTTATAACTTAACTTCACGTGTTGAGATTTAAATGTTCCGGGGTGTACTAAGGGGGTCGAAAATTTCATTATTTTTGCGATAGGACACGCCATTTTCAAGATATAAGCAAAAGGAAAATAAAAAGTACAGAACTGTTTTTGCACGTGAAGGCGAGGCGTTGTTGAGAATTTTAGTTCATGACCACTAGTTTTATTCCACACCTTTTTAATCGCGATTAAAAATAGTCAGATTTAGTTAAAATAAATTATTTTAGTCAACATTTTTGGTGAAAACCGGCAAACTCAGAAAAGCAAAATTGTCATTTTCACTAAACTAATAACTCGTGCAATCTTAGTGCTGTCAAACTAAAATATAGTTAAGTTGTGTCATTTTAGTCTATTTCAGAATAGGAAATCGTCGTTTGACAGGAATAAACCAAATTTTAGTGATTTTTAGTTTAGTTTAGAGAATTTTGTGACAACAGAATCGGCACCAATGTACATCATATATTTTTTTAGTTTTATCATTCTCTTATTTTAGAAGTTACGGGGGGAGGACACACATTTCACCACTTTGGAAGTGTTTCTCGCGCAAACTATTCAGTTTAGAAAAAAAATATATTAGAAACCTCTATACCATTTTACCCCACACGTATGGGTTTGATGAATTTTTTTTTTTTGAGTTTCAGTTCTAAGTATGGGGAACTCAACAATTTATTGTTTTTTTTTCTATTTTAGTGTAAAAATCTTAATGCAGTTCACAGAATACATCTTCTTACCAAGTTTCAACAGCATGCTCTTATAGTTTCGGAGAAAAGTGGCTGTGACATACGGACAGACAGACATGACGAATCTATAAGGGTTCCGTTTTTGCCATTTGGCAACGGAACCCTAAAAATACCACGTTGAGTCGCGATTGTCAAATTTGATTTTAGTCGTGTCAAAATAATTTTTAAAAGAGATTATTTCTTGCAGAATAGCGTAACAATTCTCATAGCTAAAAGTAAGCAATTTTAGAGATAGTTTTGTTAGTTTAGTTAGGTGTACAACAGAATCGGCACCAATATGTAATTGTTTTAATTTTTTATTTTTATTGTATACTTTACATAACATATAGTTGTATTTTTTTTTATTAGTCTAGAAATCTTTATTAGACTGGATAAATAAAATAAGTATTTTCATAAATATCTAAATACCGCATTATAATTCTAACGGATCAAGATTGTTTAGACCGGCTCGACACTCGCGTTACACTGTTTGTATTGTGTATGTGTGGATAGCTACGCACACATACACAAGATTGCCGTCTTTTACCTAAACTCGAGCGTTCAAATTTTGTAAGAGGGCTCTTAAAAGGAACAATTCCGTCATACATGATTTTTGCGTTACTTTACTGGAAAAAGTAGTAGTCTGTAGGCGCAAGGTCTGGTGAGTAGGGCGGATGACGGAGAGCTTCCAACCCCAGTTCTTGCAACTTGGAGACCGTCTGCTGTGCAGTATGAGGTCGCGCGTTGTCGTGCAGGAGCAGCGGAGACGAGCGATTGACCAATGCTGGTTGGAGATGTGCCAGCTTCTCCATCATTGAGTTCAGTTCTTCACAGTACACATCTGCAGTAATGCTCACCCCGTTTGGTAAGAAGCTGTGATGAATCACACCAGCGCTAGACCACCAAACAGTGACCATCACTTTTCTAGGGGTAAGTTTTCGTTTAGGGCATTGTTTAGGTGCTGAACCAGGATCCAACCAACTTGCTGAGTGCTTGCGGTTATCAAACAGAATCCATTTTTCATTGCAGGTAACAATGCGGTTCAAAATTCTTTCATTTGTGTGTCTGTTGAGCAGTGCAAGGCACGTCTCGACGCGTACTTCGCGCTGGCGATCATTGAGTTCGTGGGGGACCCATTTGTCAAGCTTTTTTACCTTGCCAATTTGAAGCAAATGGACCAATATTGTTTTGACGTTAACGTCGAAAGCTGCTGCTAATTCAGCCGTAGATTGTGTATCATCAGCTTCCACAATCGCCTTTAATTCGTCATTGTCGACCAAAGTCTTCGAACGACCGCGAGGTTCATTTTTCAGGTCGAAATTTCCAGAACGGAAGCGAGCAAACCAATAACAGGTCGTGCGTTGGTTTGTAGTGTTAGCTCCGTAAACGTCGTTGATGTTGCGTGCCGCTTGTGCCGCGTTGCTGCCACGACGGTACTCATAATTACTCGAATTTTTAACGTATCCATGATGACGAAAAAGATTGAAATGCGATGAAAATGTGACACTAATCAATAAACAAATGACTACTTTTGGAAAAAGAATTCCATGTTTTTAAAATGAAATTAATTTGTAATTAGAATTCTTAGACAAACAAAAATTATTTTGATTTGAAATGACCAGTACTGCAGAACGGCAATTTCATAGGTAAAGACTTAATATACCTACGCTTAAAAAAACATTTCGTGTTTTCTTTTATCTTTTATCTTGTTTATTTTATAATGGCGAAGGAGGACCAAACCGAAAAGATGATCGATTAATCTTATACCTTTAAACGAGCAATTCTTGTATATATGTATATATATATAGATATATATATATATAATCTGAATCTCGGAAACGGCTCCAACGATTTTCATGAAATTTAGTATACAGGGGGTTTCGGGGGCGATAAATCGATCTAGCTAGGATTAATTTTTATAAAATGTCGTTTTATTCGTGTTTTCAATAACCAACTTTATCGATAATCAACTTGAACATAAACTTATTATTTTAAACACAATTTACCAAAAAATACCGAGCAAAGCTCGGTCAATCAGATATTAAACTATTAAAATACGTAATACCTACCTGTATTAAATAACAAACCGACAATGTAACAAAAATATAAAATCTATCATTACTCGATGATGATGATGATGATGATGATAAATAATGATGATTATAAGTATTCAGTAATGATTTTTAACTTTAAATAACAAGAAAAAACTATAATAATACTCGACAATGAAGCAAAATAAAAATCCGTAGTATCTTCTGAGACAAAAATAAGCTATCTTTTCTCGAAATCTCTCGGACAGATTTTGATGCCCTTCTGCAAATTTGAACAGTACATTGTACCCTTCCATTTAGTATATGATTCATCCTTGGCGACGCTTGGACCAATTCCCATACATTTTTGCCCACTGTCATTTAAAAAAGGACAGTCGGTGTTCCTAATATTAACCGTAAAATAAAGAAATGTTGATCGTATTATCAATTATTTCTACAAGATATAAAGTTCGATGGATCCAAGTTTCATGATTATAATAGGATGGCACCAGAAACATTTAACTACATATTGAGTAAAATAGAGCATCGATTAATTAAGAATTGTATAAAGAAAAATAAACTAATTTCGTTCCAACATTTATCGATCACGTTTCTGTTGCTGTGTAATTTATCTCTTTTGTCCCACAAAGGTGGTCTAGCAAATACCAAACTATCAAAACATCGCAATCCACATCCATTTTTACAACGACAGAAGCCACTCAGAGACGTAGATATTCAGAGACAAGCTATTTAAATTTTCCAGATGAAAAATAAATAAGCCGAAAAATGTGTATAAGAGGTCTATGTAGGTCTTCGGGATCGCTATTAATGCGGTAAATCGGTTCGGATCACTAACCTTAAAATAATTTCTTGGGCATTTTCTTATCGATAACTTCAGTGAATTTTAGCAGTTCGAAGTAAAATGATTGAATTTATTATTTTAATAAAAATCAAATCCTACGGTCTGATGAGGAAATGCTGGTCGCGGATTCCTGCGAACTTCATCAGGTCATCGGTCCAACTTGTGGGAGTCTTTCCAACGCTACGTCTTCCAGTACGCGGTCGTTACTCTAGAAACTTCCTGCCCCAACGGCCATCTGTTCTGCAAGCAATGTGCAGTTTAGTTTGACAATTCTTCAGGCTTGTCAGTAACTTTGGTTATCCTACGGACCTCTTCATTTCTGATTCGATCGCGTAGGGAAACTGGAAAGTGTCTTCCATTACTTTTGAATAATACCGTCGTTGAAAGAATTTTTAGCATGGTGGCTTTATAAACTACGATTTATTTTATTTACGACGATATTTTAACGTTACGGCTACTACTATAACGTTACAGAAACTGTTATTCTACTAGGCTACTTAAGCTGTGAAAAATGGCAACATCAGGTCCTGCTTTGTTGGCAGCACTGTCAACAATGACATTGACAAGACAACCTTCTGTCTTCCTACCAGCCCGCCTGCTGTCAAAAATTAAACGCAAATCTCTGCAACATTTTGTTTCTCTTTTGGAAAAAAAATGAAAGTATCAATGGAATCATGTCGATTGCGATACAAATGCTAATCCTCGCCAGTGTAACACGATTGTAATCCAGTTCTGCAAGCGTACTCGGCGAAATGTATTGTTTGCAATGGCTAATCCCCGTGCTACTAATTCCGAAGCCAGTGAACCCGGCTTTGGTGAATACACACGTAATGTTCATGGTGTTATATTTAATAGGATTCTTCCTTGAAAGGAAGCCGTGTACCGTGTGCAGTGTAGTCTTCCTGGCGGCAGTGATATTAATTTGTTATAGTGGTATTGGCAACTGTTTATTCTGGGCCAGTCAGTGTGAAGCTGACAAGTACGATACATAGCTACAATTCTTCCAGAGTTACCTACCGAAGTGCTCAAAATGCAAATTATTGCACTGGTCGACATAGGGCCAGGAAAATCGTGACAATGTGAGGCTGAATACCAACACCATTGCCTTGTGCATTGAAAATTATAATTTGATTTTCTTTGTATATTTTTGTAAATAGACTTTTTTTATTTATTTACATCTCTTCGATATGTACTGTAATTATGTGTGATTATGAATAATTCCAATATCAAGGAAGTAATGTGCCGATCTGTACTTAGTATCTGAATTGTTATGTTGATAAATAAAAAGTGATTATGTGTTGTACATACAGTTGTTATAATGTTATGATAATGTAATAACAATTTGGGGATAACTGATTGTTTTATTGGATTACTTTGTCATTATTTTCTTGTCTTTATCCCAATTGATTTGAAGTTTGTGCAACAATATTCGTCCTTGTATCTCTATTATGATTACTGAGCTCGTGACTCACAGAGAATTTAAAAAAAATTGAACAACGAAAGAAGTTGTAACATTTAGATATTTTTTTAGCGCAGTCTACTAAACGATACTCTAAATCTACCTGGGTCAACTCCATATGCGAGCAGTGGTGGCTTATTAGTAATGATCCCAACTTACCATTTGTTTTTGTAACTCTGTAATTAAGCAATCCAGCCTTCAAAACGTTAATTAATTTTTGGTCATGTGTTTAATCCCTGGCAGGCATTGTGTAAACAATTTCATCACCACTACTCTCAAAATGGTGAATCGGTCGGTGCGAAAATGGTGAAATGGTCAAGTGGTCAAAATATATGGAACATTTTGACCGCATAGATATGCAATTTTCTGTGAAAGTGCTGTTTTTTTTTTGTAATACTTATTTCTCACATATAATTTTAAATTAAATGTTTCCATTTTGCCTGCTTATCTCAGGTTATTTAATGCCGTAATCAAAGATTTGAGATGATAAATAAAAAAAATATGCTCGCCGACGATAATTTTATCATCGTCTGGTTTCATAATTGTATGATTAATATTGAACACCTCGTAATACTAATCAATATCTCATGAGTTGTTGATAACTCACACACTACCTAGCAATAGGTATGTTGAATGATAAGGCCTCCCCCGCATTAAGCGTGTGCGATCCTCGGGCGTGTGAGTAGCGCGAGCGCTGCGCGCGCGGCGCGAGCGCGCTGCGTGAGCGTCACAGAGTACTTTTATTTTATATGTGAGCGTCGCGTGTTGCCGCCGTGTGACGTGTGCGCAGCGAACGCGCGGCGCGCACGCGGCGCTCGCCTTGGCGTTTAACCCCCTTCAGTCAAGTCAGTCACAATTTGGACAATTTTCGTTTCAAAATCCACACTATCCACACTAATATTAATATCTGGTTGACCGAGCTTTGCTCGGTATTTTTTGGTAAATTGTGTTTAAAATAATAAGTTTATATTCAAGTTGATTATCGATAAAGTTGGTCATTAAAAACACGAATAAAACGACATTTTATAAAAATGAATCCTAGCTAGATCGATTTATCGCCCCCGAAACCCCCTATATACTAAATTTCATGAAAATCGTTGGAGCCGTTTCCGAGATGCAGATTATATATATATATATATATACAAGAATTGCTCGTTTATAGATATAAGATAAATGCAAAGTAACTCTGTCTGTCTGTCTGCCTGTCTCGCTTTCCTGCTAAAACTACTGAACCGATTTAAATGAAATTTGGTACTCAGATAGTTTAGAGCCTGAGAAAGGACAAAGGCTACTTTTTATTTCGTGACTTTGCGTCCGCGATAAACGACATTTACGCAGCGAAGTCGCGGGCAGAAGCTAGTCTTTTATAAAGTGCTGATTTCTTCCCACACCTTTTTTTTTGCAATACGATCACTATACTCCTTTGTAGTCCTGTCCCATATCGCAGGACGATTCTGTATTTCTAGGATAAAGCTTTCGATATTAATTTCACTCGGTGACTCTATTTTTAACGTGTGTCAACACAACACTGCCCGCCATGTGACTGACCGAAACAGTAGCGGGCGAAGGGGTAAGAACGCGACTCGAGCGCCGCGTGCGCGCCGCAGGGCAGCTAAACGCGACGCTCACGCAGCGCGCTCGCGACACGCGCGCGGCGCTCGCGCTACTCACACGCCCGAGGATCGCGCACGCCTAATGTGGAGTCAGCCTAATAGTGATAATAATATGTACCTATTAGGTAGCTGGTACTTATAATAGTGCGGTAAGTGTACGTTTTGTAGGTAGGAATACATTAAGGCGCCAGCGCCGGGAGTGTACGACTTACATTACATAGTTAACTTTTGCCAGCGGCTTCGCCCGCGTATTATAAATATAAACAATTCTCTTGAATCACTCTATCTATTTTAAAAAAACCGCATCAAAATCTATTGCGTAGTTTTAAAGATCTAAGCATACATGGAGTTAGATTATGAAAGCACAGAAGAGATTCTAAAGATCACACAATCACGAACTCTACACTTACACCCGAAAACTCTATCTCGAGATCTATAAATATTACACACAACATACACTACACACTCACACCCACTCACTCCATCACATTCACACACTCAGTCCATCACATTCACACCCACTCACTCCCTCACATCCACACATATGCTTCCACACATACACTCACCCAGCATTTTTGTTTTTTTTTTATTATTATTGTTAATTTTTTTTCTTTCTTTTCCTCAATTATTTTGTAATTAAGCAATCCAGCCTTCAAAACGTTAACTAATTTTTGGTCTTTTAACCTAACGGAAAGAAGTAACTAGATCCCACGACACAAGGAATCCTAGTGTGGGATCTAGGGAACCACTGTAAATAACTTTTTAAGACAATACTTATTATTACTATATTACTACAATATACATACATAGGGACAGACAGCGGGAAGCGACTTTTTACAACTTTTTGACTTTGTTTTATACTATGTAGTGATTTAATGTAAGCCGACGTGCACACGGACGGTATATCACGCGACAGGATTTTATTGCGCACTGTTCTTCAACGCACTTCGCACTGCTCAACGCTCTTGCTGACCGTACGTTGTCCCCATAACGTAACATTCGGTGTCTTAGGATCTGTATTTAAGGTTTTTTGCCACCGACTTCCGAAATTAAAGTTATTTTTGACTTTGTAGTAGTTTTTTAAGAAAGTCGGTTGTGTTATTTTTTTGTAAAAAGTTTTTTTTTTACTTTTTAGTTATGGTATGTAACCCGCACTAATCTAATCGCGTTATTCGTTCATTTGTCGCGCAAATACTTAATGCAAATTTAAGACATATGGTTTGCACATGGACCCCATTGTCCGAATGGAACCAAATTAAAATGGGACCATTCGGGAAGCACCAGCTTTCAAATAAAAAAAGAATCATCATAATTGGTTAACCCAGTCAAAAGTTATGAGCTAACAAAGATAAAAAAAACGAACGTCTATTAACAATCCAAGAAAGATTCTACTATACCTGCTAGAGCTTTACAAGTAAACTGTAGGCCGACAACTGCTAGTAAGTGTAGAGAGATAATCCATCATAGATATCATAAAAAATAATAGTTAAAAAAAAAAAAACTAAAAAGCACGCTTCCATAGAAATCCAAACTAAAAAGCATAAAATAATGGAAAAAATCGTGGGCTGCTTTTGAGGTATTTTTTAAACTATTATTTATTTTCTATTTTTTAGGGTGTTTCGAATTTTGAGACGTATGTCAGCGTAGTTTGTGACGTATGTCAGCGTAGTTTTCGTAAACAGTTTTTTTTTGCTGTCCTGGTAACCCTGGCAAGGATAATGGCACTCTGGACTTTTTGGCGGGAAGTCAAACGAGGCGGTAATTTTGATTTCGCAAAAAACTCAATAACTAGTTAATTATACGGAAATACCACTAAAATAACTTCCTCGACCTCGAACAACCATGAGTGTCACCAGTGGCGGTGAGGAGCCGCCAGAGAAGGGAGAAAAAAAGAAAAAAAGAAAGTACAACAGCACTCCAAATAATAAGTATCACATATTTACTAAACAAAATTATAAAAGACTGTTCATAGAAAACACCAATTCTGAGTATGTAGTATACGTCGAATCAACAGAGCAGGAGAAGATAGGGAATAAAAACCCTATCACGCTCACCAACTTATTATCGGATAATGTTAAAGGAGTATCAGGAGTACATAGAATAAATGCGCACAAAATAGGCATAACATTCAAAAAGGCGGCTGCGGCCAACAATTTTCTGAAGATGGAAGACTTCCTTTGGAGAAATAAATTTAAAGCGTTTATACCATCATATTTGACAGAAAGGATTGGTGTATTGAGGTTTGTGCCCAAAGAACTTTCCAATGAAGAAATATATAAAAATATAGTATGCGACTCTGAAGTTATTTCAATTAGAAGATTCATGCGTAAAGTAGAGGGAAAATTAGTGCCTCTCAATACAGTTGCTGTTACCTTTTCTTCAACATCTTTACCGCAATACGCCTATATACAACTATTTAGATACGAGGTGAAAACATACATACCACCATTATTACAATGTTATAAGTGTCTTAAATTCAATCATTCTGCTAAGACTTGCAGAGGTGAGCAAAACTGCTCTTCTTGTGCTGGTCGTCACTCCTACAAAGAATGCGATGTCGAAGAGATCACATGCATCAACTGCTCAGGTAATCATCTTGCCATTTCAAGAGACTGTCCCATTAAAAAACAAAAAATTGAGGAGAAAAAGGCCAAATTCCTTATGCAGCAATCATATGCCACTGTTGTGAAACCACCCCCTACATTAAATGAGAAATCTTTCCCTGTTTTACCCAAGGTTACTGATAAGACTAAATCCAATGAGACTTTAGATATTAAACAAGTAGCAAATAATGATATTATAATTAACGCAATTGTTAAATCGTTGGTTGCATTAGGAAACAAGAGTGACTCTGATGGACCACTCACACATAAGAAAATAAAAGAAATATTTTTATCAAATTTAATTTAAACATGGATAATTATCTAAATATTTTACAGTATAATATACAGAGTTTACAGAGTAAAAAGAGCCTACTACAAAATTTATTAATTGATAAAAATATAGATGTCTGTCTTCTTAATGAGACTTGGTTCAAAACTAATTCTATAATTCCACATTTTCCAACATATAATTTAATCCACAAAAATTCCATAAATTCTCATAACGGAGTAGCTATTTTGGTGAGCCAACGTTTAAAATACAAAGTAGTTAATACACACTTCTCAGAATCTATTTGTAGGCGACGCATCACACATTCATACTTACCTGTAATGTGTACCTACTTAAGCTAATAAACTTATAACTAATCCTAAAACTATAACTTAAAGCTAAATAACCTAAATGTGTCTTAATACTAAATACTTACCTTGTATGTTGCCCATGCCTATATCATGTATTTATGTGTGGAACTATTGATGTTATCAATAAATTGAAATGCCCGCGCGAGCGTCCCGTTCGCGCCTGTGCTCATTCGGTCCGCGATTCGCTCCTACATTCAATCATTCGCGGAAAGGGTTGGCGCGCCATCGCGCCCCCTCGCCCCGGCAGTCAGACGTTAGATTCCAACACGCGCACACGCACTGCGACACAACGCGAAGGACGCTCGCCCGCCGTTTGTTTACCGATGAAAATCGTTGTTTCCGTTCATCCCCCGGCCTCCCAACACACCAGCGACCTACCTACGAACTCTATACTTTAAAATCTGGTCCTTCTAACCGGATCTAGGCCGGGGACGCGAAATCGCAAACGGGAGTGAAAAGACAAAATGGCTACCGAGCCCGTGAAAAGTGTAAAAAGTGCAGTGACTCTGGCATCGTCTGCCTCAATCTCATGTCGCCTGAAACGCCAGCAATTGGAGCTGGCCGCCGCTGAAGCCAAGGCAGCAATTGATAAGGAGCTCATCGATAAAAAGCTAAAATGCGAGTTAGCTCTGATTGAAGACGAACGCGTGTCTCGAACTCACTCGAGAACCTCTGAGCTTGTGACTATTGATGAATGGCTGGACCATACGTTAGAGCCGCCGGCGACACGCGCCGCGGCAGCAATGTTGGAGCCGCCGGCGACGCCCGCCGCGGCAGCAAAGATGGCAGCGCCGACGGAGGCCGCGCCGGCACCGAATGAAAAACATGGCCGCGCACCCGCCTCCGCCGTTCCCGCTGATAGTATTCTCCAGCTAGCCTACGCACTCAGGGACTCCATGGACGCCTCGTCTGCCAGAAGAGAGGATAGGTTACTGACACGCCTGTCCACGCCACGTGAGCTACCTACTTTTTCCGGCGACTGCATAGAATGGTTGCACTTTAAAAGTGCATTCGAAGAGTCGTCCCATATTTGCAACTACACCGATTCCGAAAACTTGTGGCGACTGCGCCGAGCATTGAAAGGTGAAGCCAGGGAGGCGGTCACCGACCTACTCATCGGCAATACGTCACCAGCCGTCGTGATGGAAGCCTTAGAATTGAGGTTTGGGCAAGCTGATATTATTATTCAACATCTCTTGTCACAGATAAGGAAATTACCTCATTTACCTACCAATTATCATCACGAATTAATTAACTTTGCAACTAAAGTTAATAACTGCATAGCTACGTTGGACTCACTAAACCAACGAGACTATCTACGAAGCCCCGAGATTGCCGCTACCATAATATCGAAATTACCTAGCGTGCTACTCAGCCGGTGGACGGACTACGCCCACGATAAAGTCGTACATAACAACATACCTAAACTTGAACTACTTGGATTGTTCCTGAAAAGAGAAGCAAAGATGTTGTCTGTTGTTGGTGTACCACAGACACGGGATTACAGAAAACCCGACCCCGGACCCCCCAGCCGTAAATACGACGAGAGACAGCGCCACTCCACGAGCCGACCAGTGTTTGCAACAACAGCCACGCCCGAGAGTAGAAGTAATAATAATAATACTTCGTGCCCGCTTTGTAAGAAACCTCACATTCTTACTGAGTGCCGTACCTTCAAACGCAAACTGAAGAGGGACAGATGGAGATTTGTAAGATCAGAAAATCTATGCTACTGCTGCCTGTTATCACGACACGGCCGTGACACGTGCCCGGCGCCCGTATGTGACATCGATAGCTGTGGGATGGCACACCATCCGCTTCTGCACTACAAAGCCAGCAACCCAAGGAGTGCGGTACCTGCGCCTACGTCACCATCACGCGACGAGACCGTGGCGCACGTCGCGACTACGGCCGCGACGACGCGCCCTCCCGCGCCCGCCGTTTCGGGCTCCGCTGCCGCGCTTGGCGCGCGCGCCCCGTCAGCCCCGACTTCAGCGGTTAGTGAAGTGATGCTAAAGGTAATAAAAGTGAATCTAAGTGGCCCCAAGGGCACCGTTAGTGCGTACGCGTTACTGGACGATGGCGCTTCTATTTCTATGATTGATAAGACTCTAGTTAACGAGCTAGGTTTAGAAACGTTACAATGTAGTCCGATTAAGTTCATAGATGCATTCGGCATCGAAATATTTCAGTCAGAAGTACCTAAAGTTTCTGTTAACATTTCTGGTTGTATGCAAAATGCTGAAAATTACAATGTAACCTTACGTCAAGTCGATAATTTGAATTTACCTAAACAAAATTTATCTTGCGTCAAACAATTGCAGTGTAATCATTTGTTAGGTATCAAAGATTATGTCTGTAGCGAATGTGTGGTGCCTCGTTTACTGATAGGGGAAGATAATTACTTTCTTTTAGCCCCCCTACAGATTCTGCATGGTAACAAGCAGGAACCGTATGCAACGAGATGCAGGTTAGGATGGTGCATTCATGGCTGCTATGATGGTCTCACTCACTCTCCCGTGAACGCGCACGCCTTCCATATCGCTCACTCGATGCATCCACAAGCGCAGCCGGAGCCGGAAGCTAGCTGTGACGTAAGTAAATTAAACGAATTGGTAAAAATGTCGTTCGAGCTTGACTCCATTGGAATTTCGACCGTACGTCGTGAGAATACGGCACATTTGAGAGCGGTAAAGATTTTGGACGAAACATCGCGAAACATCGGTGGTCAATGGGAAGTTGGTTTACCGTTTACTAAAGACCATCTTTCTCTCCCGGACACTTTTGATTATGCACATTCTAGATTAAAGGGTTTATTAAAGAAATTTCAGGCTGATGGTAAGTATGCTGAAAAATATTGTCAGGAAATGAAGCGGCTCTTCGACAACGCCTACGCGCGAGAACTAGAGGACAATGAACTTTCGCCGAGTCATACATGGTACCTGTCGCACTTTGGAGTCCAGAACCCGAACAAACCCGAAAAATTAAGGTTAGTGTTTGATTGTGCGGGAAAAGTTAAAGGTGTCTGTCTAAATGATTTTTTACTTACCGGCCCCGATTTGTATAATTCTTTACTAGGAATTATGTTACGTTTTCGTGAGCATAAAATTGCATTAATTGCCGACATTAAAGATTTCTTTGTTCAAATTAAAATTCGCCATGAAGATAAACATGTTTTTCGCTTTCTTTGGCAAGAGAGCCCGGATATGCCTTTGAAAAAATGTGTAATGGAAAGTTTACTTTTTGGCGCCACTTGTTCTCCTTTTGTCGCACAATACATTAAAAATAAAAATGCTCTTAAATACCAGGATATGTACCCCGAAGCCGTCGATGTTATCATCAAAGACCATTATATGGACGATTGTCTTCACTCATGTGAGGACGAAAGTCAGGCTATCCGATTAGTGCGCGAAGTAACCGACATACACAAATCAGGCGGATTTGAAATTACGCGCTGGTCGAGCAACAGCCGCTCGGTTCTCGACGCAATCCCGCCCGCCGCTCTAGCGCCTGCCGCCATTGAGCTCACACAAGGAGCTACGAATACGCATGAGCGCACGCTCGGTTTGATTTGGTATCCGAGCGATGACTGTTTTGGTTTTAAAATTGCGTTAGATAGAATACCTCCTACTATTTTAGATGGTTCCGAATCACCTACTAAAGCACAAATGTTAAGTATTTTAATGTCAGTGTATGATATTCACGGTTTCCTTTCTCCGTTTACAATAAAAGGTAAAATTATTTTCCAAAACGTTCATCGCAGCGGAGTCGATTGGAATTACCGCATCCATTCTGAGGAACATACTCTTTGGATAAGTTGGCTCGCCGACCTACGTCAGCTGTGTTCGCTTCGTATTCCACGGCACTATGGCAGCGCACACGAGTGGATTGATTGTTATACTGGCGAGCAGTGGTCATCGAACATTTCGGATTCGAACCAAAATGATATTGTTGACGTACAAATGCATGTTTTTTGCGACGCTTCATCAAAAGCGTATGCAGCGGTAGTATATTTTCGTTTTACACGTGCAGATGGCCGTGTACTAGTGTGTTTTGTAAGTAGTAAATGCAGGGTAAGCCCGTTACGACCCGTGTCTATTCCAAGGTTGGAGCTGCAGGGCGCGCTACTGGGAGCGCGGCTCGCCGCCGCGACGCAGCGCGAGCACAAAGATGTTCAGCCTGGGAAGAGGTATTACTGGACGGATTCCAGCACGGTCCTACAATGGATCCGCAGCGACCCACGTAATTATAAGCCTTATGTGGCTCACCGACTGGGTGAGATTGATGAGTTGACGAAGTCGTGTGAATGGCGACACGTCCCAACGGTACACAACGCGGCGGATATCGCCACGCGTGATGACGCGCCCCCGCTGGCGTACTCCAGTACCTGGTTCCAGGGTCCTACGTTTTTGAGGCTGCCAGAAGATCAGTGGCCTAAGGACCGTAAGTTTACCAAATTGCAGGAGGACGCCGAGTGTGAAGTACGGGCGGTAAATGTAGTTGTTGCAGACAGCTGTTCGTCACCGGTTTTGCCTGATGAAGGTAACATTTCTAATTGGATTACTCTTGTCCGTGCCACCGCTAGAGTTTTGTTGTTCATTAGAAAATGTCAGCGTAAGACCTGCGAGCTTGACATTGTTCTAATGAAGGAGGCAGAGGACCTACTGATTCGAAAATCACAATTAGACAGTTTTAATAAGGAAATGGCATGTTTGAAGCAGAACAAACAGCTGCCACCTAGCAGCCGCTTGCGTCAACTTACGCCGTACTTAGATGACGCAGGTATTTTACGTGTTCATGGTCGTATCGACTCCGTTGCAGGAGTCCCTGATGACGTACGGCGACCAGCTATTTTAGACGGACACCACAGGATTACCCGTTTGTTGGTGGAATACGCACACCGGCAAGCACTACATGGCGCGAACGAGCTGGTTGTGAATAATTTACGGCAGCGCTATTGGGTGCTGCGACTGCGGCCGACCGTCCGCAGCGTTGCGGCCCGTTGCTTGTTCTGCCGCCACAGACGCGCCGCGCCGCAGCCGCAGCGCATGGCGGACCTGCCGCCGGACCGGCTGCAACACAATAGACGTCCCTTTACGTACACAGGCGTTGACTTTTTTGGACCGCTGGAGGTAACCATCGGTCGCAGCAGACCTAAAAGGTATTGTATGCTCTTCACGTGTTTGACCATACGCGCGATACACATTGAGGTGACCGAGGACCTCACCACAGACTCCACCATTATGGCGCTTAGGCGAATGGCCGCTCGTCGTGGTATGCCCCAGGTAATAATATCGGACAATGGTACTAACCTGCGTGGCGCCGACACGGAGCTGAAGCGTAGCATGGCTGACCTACACCAGGAGGCAGTGCGCGAGGCTGGAGCCATACGTGGAGTAGAGTGGAAATTTATCCCCCCTGGCGCACCCGAGATGGGTGGTGCTTGGGAGCGCATGATCCGCACCGTCAAGTCGTCCCTAAAGGTAATCTTGAAGGAGCGTGCTCCGCATCCTGACACGTTGTTGACATTGATGGCTGAGGTTGAAGCACTGGTTAACAGTCGCCCCATAACGCACGTTTCTGACGACCCGTCCTACCCAGAGGCGCTCACGCCCAATCATTTTTTGATCGGCTCATCATCCGCTAGCCCACAGTTTGGTAAATATGATAATTCTGACTTATTACTTAGGAAGCGCTGGCGGGTGGCACAGCGACTGGCCGACATGTTTTGGTCACGTTGGGTAAAAGAATACCTACCTACTTTGATACCTCGTCAGAAATGGACGTCAGAGTCCGAGGGTTTACAGGTTGGCGATTACGTGGTGCTCGTCGAACCCAACTTGGAGCGCAGCTGCTGGCGACACGGAGTGGTGAGTGAGACCCATGCAGGGAGAGATGGCCGCGTCCGCGTTGTAGATGTGCGCACTCGCAATGGCTTGTTGCGTAGGCCTGTAACTCGCGTCGCTCTACTTACACCTAGGGTTAGTGATAGCGCTAACTAGTTAGCACTAAGGAGGCAGATTGTAGGCGACGCATCACACATTCATACTTACCTGTAATGTGTACCTACTTAAGCTAATAAACTTATAACTAATCCTAAAACTATAACTTAAAGCTAAATAACCTAAATGTGTCTTAATACTAAATACTTACCTTGTATGTTGCCCATGCCTATATCATGTATTTATGTGTGGAACTATTGATGTTATCAATAAATTGAAATGCCCGCGCGAGCGTCCCGTTCGCGCCTGTGCTCATTCGGTCCGCGATTCGCTCCTACATTCAATCATTCGCGGAAAGGGTTGGCGCGCCATCGCGCCCCCTCGCCCCGGCAGTCAGACGTTAGATTCCAACACGCGCACACGCACTGCGACACAACGCGAAGGACGCTCGCCCGCCGTTTGTTTACCGATGAAAATCGTTGTTTCCGTTCATCCCCCGGCCTCCCAACACACCAGCGACCTACCTACGAACTCTATACTTTACACTATTCAAAATTTATGTATCACTATAGAAACACAATTTGGAGCAATGGCTATACTTTGTGTGTACAGCCCTCCAAGTATCAGGTTTGACTCAGTAAAGTTAAAGGATTTAATAAATAAAATACCCAAACCTTGTATAGTTATGGGTGATTTTAACGCTCATAACATAGACTTTGGATGTCATAGTGATAATAATAGAGGTAGATGCTTATATAATATAATTGATGAATTTGACCTATGTGTTCTGAATGATGGATCACCAACAACTGTTCCTTATCCTAATAGACAAGCTTCAGCGATAGATCTTGCCCTTGTTAGCTCTTCAATAGCTCATTTATGTAACTGGTATGTTCATGACGATCCCATGGGTAGCTATCATCTTCCAACCTTACTTGAGATCAATATTCAACCGTCTATGTATGACACATCACCTCCTGTGGATCAAGAGAAATATATTTATAGCAAGGCAGATTGGGACGAATATTACAGCCTATCAGAAACTTGTTTTTCTCACTTGGACTCAATAAATGATTCCCCTATCAATGCATACAATCATTTTATAGAAACATTAAATGATCTAAGGTATAAAACAATTCCAAAACGTAAATTAGGTGCAAACACAGCTATTAAAAAACCAGTACCATGGTGGAATACAAAATGTAGTGATGCTGTCGAAAAATCAAAAGATGCATTAAAGTATTATTTTTCTCAACCCAATATTGAAAACTGGATAAGGTATAAAAAACTAGATGCAAAAAAGAAAAGAATTCTGAAGGAAGAAAGTTCCTCTTCTTGGCAAAATTTATGTAGTAGCTTTAATAGGTTAACTCCAGTTTCTAGGATATGGGAATACATTAAAAAATTTAAAAAAGTTGGAACAAATCGAAACAAAAACATCAATGATGAGTGGGTTCCAAGTTTTTTAGATAACTTAGCTGATTCTACTGAAATAGACGGCAATAGGCTTGAGTATTTGTTCGAAAATGCTACAGAAAATGATGTAAATGTGTTTCTTAAGAACAATTTCACTGTAGAAGAGTTGAAAACATCTTTAAAGAGCAGGAAAGATACTACACCGGGATTGGATGACATACCTTATATATTAATCAAAAAGTTAAATTTAAATGCACAAAAAACATTACTTAATATTTATAATAAACTATGGGATGAATTCGTAATACCTGAGTCTTGGAAAACACAGTGTGTAATTCCAATATTAAAACCTAATAAACCTGCAAATAGTGCTTCTTCATATAGACCTATTTCTCTATCATCTTGTTTAGGTAAACTCTTTGAAAATATGTTGAAGTTAAGATTAGATTATTTTATTGAATCGCAAAGTTTAATTCCTTCTATACAGTTTGGCTTCAGAAAAGGTAAAAGTTGCTCTGAAAGCCTTGTATCTTTATTATCAGATTTAAGACAGGTTAAATTAAGTCACTCTAATGCAATCTGTGTGTTTTTAGATGTAAAGGGTGCTTTTGACAATGTAAATATAGAAGAACTTATTCAAGTATCTCATGATATTGGTATACCTGGTCATATTCTGAAATGGCTTTATTCTTTTTTAAACAATAGAATAGAACTGTATTTGTTAAATATAATAATAAATTGCATGGACCTAGGACTGTCAACAAAGGCACAATGCAAGGGGCAACTTTGTCTCCTTTGCTTTATAACTTGTATACTTCTGAAATATTAAAATATGTAGATGTATCAGGTGTAAATATCCTGCAATTTGCCGATGACTTGCTTTTGTACAGCATAAATCAAAACATAGATATAGCAATGGCTAATATTAATAAGGCTTTGTCTCAATTATACAGCTATTACCATAGTAAACTTAAATTAGAAATAAGTCCAGAAAAAAGTTCAGTTTTAATTATCAGTAAAAATGTAAATATTCATAGCAATGTTAAAATTTCATACAATAATGTAGAAATTCCTGCTGTTAAGCAACATAAATTTCTAGGCGTAATTATTGATGACAAATTAAAATTTGATGAACATATTAAACATATAAGTAACAAAGCACTGAATGGTATTAATCTATTGAGGCATTTAGCAGGATGTTTTTGGGGATCTGACCCCAAAGTTATGAGTATGCTGTACAAAAGTATAGTGAGAAGCCATTTTGATTACAGCAGTCTAGCTTACATGAATGCCAATAGCACCTTGTTACGAAAATTAGATGTAATTCAAAATATGGGACTGAGACTTATTTGTGGTGCTATGCGCTCCACACCTATCAATTCATTAGAAGTTGAAACATGTATACCTCCCTTGTCATTACGAAGGTTGTTGTTAACTGAGAGATTTTTATTAAAAGTCATGGCATCAAATGATAATCCTTTACTTATGAAGCTAACAATACATCCTAAAATCTCACAGTCAATTGCTTCCAATGCCATCTCTGCTTCTTCTTTGGTTGGTGGAACTCTACCTGAAATGCCAATAATATTTGAACATGTGAATAATAATTCAAAAGATATTGTTAAAAATGATATTTGGCCTATATACAAAATTCCTTATAATGGTATTATTAACAGCTTTGCAATCCATTTAGACACAGTGCACAATCATTTTGAATTTTTACAGTTTAAAGACAATAGACCAGAACATTATGTTATATACACAGATGGATCTAAAACAGATCATAATGTAAAAGCCGCTTTTTATGATCCACAGTTGGACTTCACTAAATGCATTAAATTAAACAGAGTGTGTAGCATTTTCACTGCAGAATGCTATGCAATTGATTGTGCACTGCAGTATGTAAATAGTCTTGTAAATAATGTACATAATATTTTGATAGTTACAGACTCTAAAAGTGTTTTATCTGCTCTACATAATGTAAATATTTCTTTTAAGTTAAACTATATTATTTATAATATTAGACTTTTAATCCAAAAACTACTTGACAAGTGTATTAGAGTAGAATTAGTATGGGTACCTTCACACAGTGGCATTCGTGGAAATGAAGTTGCTGACACTGCGGCTCGTTCAGTCCATGACATAGAGCAACACGGACCACCGGCGGACCGGAGGGGAGACGCCATAGCGTTTTTTCCCGATACAAAACTGTCTGTCATTTTTTGCGGGGGGAAATCTGCTCTACCCACACTTTCTCAAATTCTCACACAAAAATAATCGTCTGTTGCTACGAAACTCACACATAAAAATTAAAGCATACACTAACAATTTCATACACACTTAGATACATTATGTGTCGTTACAGTACAATGAGATGACGCAACTACATTGACAAGTTGCTTACAGCCGTGGTTGCAACTACTGTCGATACGCATTATCGATAAATTCAAGAACTCGGTTTAAAAAGTGATACAAAGATAGATATTATAATAAAGATTGACTTTATTTTTTTTTATCGGAATATTAGGTTTAAAAAGTGATACAAAGATAGATATTATAATAAAGATTGACTTTATTTATTATGTACTACAATAATTATCATTTAACAAATAAAATTAAGGTTTACGTCATTTTATAAACGAGTGGATGTGTATCTATCACCTTAGAGCATTTATATATACCATGCACGTTATATAAAACTAATTGAATGCGCGGCCGCCGCCATTATATATCGTATTGTGTCGAAAATAAGTTCTCTCCAAAAATGGTTAATTGTGCAGTTTCTAGCTGTAAAAATCGATCTGCTACTACAAATCTGCGAAACCATGGTGTTTCTTATCACATGAAAGTAAATGTTATGCGCCAATGTAGTTTTATTGAAGTACATTGTCGAAATCAACTTTATACCATTACGATAGAAAAATATAGTGGTACGTGAGTAGTATAAACGCAGTACAGGGGCATGGTTTGCATAGTGCTGCGACAATGTAAGTGAATGATAGGTAAAATAAAAGGTTTTTTCAATGATTTAAGCAGTATATTCAGTAATGAGTATGAATATACTCATTACTGAATATAATCAGGAATAGTGAGAGTGGCACTAATGGCATCATGAGATGATAGTCTGTCATTTGGTAGACTGAATGATTTTTGATGACTCTGGAAAATTAGGTTTAAAACTATTAATTTTTCAAGTTGAGAAATCTAAACTTCATTTCACCACTATAACTAATGTGAACTACATCAGGTCGGCTGTTTTACCTTTTCCGTGATATAAAAAAAAACTTACGGGACAAATACAGTGTGGTGTTAGAGTTGGTTTGGTGCCCTCGACTAATCTCCTCCTATTGTTCGACAACACATGAAAGTCAGAGGTCTTGAAATGTTTTGAGCAAATGACACTATTTCTTGTGGGACTCCAGGTTAGTCTATTATTACAAAATTTCTTCCATATATCCCTTAAATTTGGATCTTTAGGAAACCTTCAAGAAATAAATTAAAAAATATTATGTTTGAAGTTCACAATAAGTAATTTTAATAAAATGTGTTAACTCGTACGTTTTATAATATTTTTAATTTAACCCTTTTTTTATACAACTATGTATATTAATATACAGCTTACAATATAATATTTTAAATAAATCAGAAAACTTAATCTCAAAAATGTCTCTGTATGGATATAGACTCCTTTGCCAAATTTATCGATAACTATCTACTAACAAACCAGTAACAACACTATCGCTCGGTGACAGCGTATTCTCGGAAATAGACTCGGATCAGTCGCTCGACCGATCCGCATATTGTATGAGGGCGAGCGGCCTGTGTTGGTAAACAAATCCGAAACAACACGACCGATGATTTTGTAATTTTTAAGTTTTATAGAAGTAAATAGGAATAATGTGATTAAAAATTACTTACATATGAAAGGTAACGCCATCTTTTTGTAAATTTGACTTGGCAGATCTCTTTTTGCAGCAAAATACAGAACAATTCGGCATTTTTGTAGGATGTCAATTTTGTCGCGCAACTAGATTTAGTCTACCGAGCAGTGCGGCTGCAACTAGTTTTATTGTACGCATAGGACCGCGTGGACTTGTACTTTGACAGAGGGGAACGCCTGCGTATGGCTACTCCCCTCTGGTCCGTGTTGCTCTATGGTCCATGATGAGGATCGATCTAAGTTGCTCAAGGTTCCATTCACTGATTATTACAGCCTTTTTAACGAACATAATAGACAGTTATGGAAGGAGTATTGGGACATCACCCTGGAAACGAAAGGCAGATGGTATGCTGGAATACAAAATGAATTACCGATAAAACGTTGGTACCAAAACTTCAAATATATCACAAGAAGAATTATAACTATTATATCACGCATGAGATTGGGACATTGCCTAACACCAGCTCACCTGAATAGGATTCGCATAATTAATAATAGCCAATGTCGTCATTGTGGAGCAGAGGATGCTGATCTGGATCACATTATCTTACAGTGTTCAAGTTTTAACATTCAACGTTTGATCTTGGTCAGTGAATTGAGTGAATTTAATGACAATGACATTGAAAGTAGAGATGGGTAACTCAGGAATGATAGATAAAAAAGATATGTATCAGTCCGTTCTGATCACTCACTCTTTATATCAGTTCAAATCCGAATGTATCAGTGTATCTTTTACAACTCGTTCAATCGTCGTCCTTTTGTATCTGTGTCGCACAACACAAGCATGAGCGGCTGTCTCTTCGGAAAGTCCAGACATCTCTTTCGCACCTTACTTAAATGTTCTGTCGCACTTTCTCAATACCGAGAATAAGTGTTTGACCATTATAAACTGATATACGTCAAAGAGATTAATAAATAACTCAAAATATCCACTGTAATATAATTATAATAAACTAAAAATTAACGTACATTTTTTTCGGGTGTCTATTAATCAATCATAAAAATAGATACTTAAAAAGAACGAAACGAGTAGTGCAATAAATCAGAACAGAAAGATACGTAAGGTACGTAATTTTTTTCGGGTGTCTATTGATCAATCATAAAAATAGATACTTAAAAAGAACGAAACGAGTAGTGCAATAAATCAGAACAGAAAGATACGTAAGGTAAAGAGCAAGCAGCTGGGCTCAGCACGTGCATCTATGCTCTTACTGATTCGTTGGATTGAATTGAGCGAAGCGAACCACGCTGAGCAGCGCATCAGTGCAACGTCGTCGCTTCGTGTCGTGCGTGGATTCAAAAGGATATAAAGATATAAATGAGTGATACATATCCCAGTGATCGAAAGATACATATCAATCTTTTCTTTTTAGTGATACATATTGCCCATGTCTAATTGAAAGTGAACGACAAAGTGTTCCCCGCAGTGTTCAGGAATTATTAAAAAATAAGAAATATTTTAGTGTGTTGTCTAAATATATTTGTAATACGGTAGAAAAAATTTAATTTAATTTGTAATTAGAAGTGTATTTGTAATTTAAATTTGTATGAAAACCATCAAGGTTTAACCATGATATCACTGAGATGTACCCACCCAACCCGAAAGGGGGGCAAGTTGGTAGTATAAAGAAAGTAATGAAAAATATTGATGTAATTTGTAAAAACAGATTGAAAAAATATTATTGTTAAAAAAGTGCCTTATTAACATTATTATAAGTAGGTATCTAATAACCATTGTAATGTTACATTCATAATGTTAAAACCCATCTATGTATACGACTGAAAGACTTGTATCTATGGTCATGAATAAAATATTAAAAAAAAAAAAAAAAAAAAATAATGGCACTCTATGAAATTATTGTATTGCATGTATTGTCATCGGTCTTTGACAGTTGTGCAGTTTGAATGAAATCTGGTCGTTTAAAGTGGGTCAAAATCGCACTACATGGAGTCGGTTACACACAAACATACAATTGAAACTAATATAAAGCGTGTAACAAAATAAAGTCACTAGAAGAAACATGGCTTGCTCGCAGGTAACGGTTATACAGGGTGTTTGGTACATCGTGTGCCACATTGAAATGGTCGACTGGCGGGGTCATCTGCTATTCTTTCAGACCCCTAAACATTTCTCATGCACTTTGGATTTTTTTTCATCGACTTTTTATTGTTTTATAAAAAATTCATTCAAATACAAACAAAAAAAAGTAAATGTCGTAGACTCTGAATTTTAATTATTTAGATTTGTATTGTATTGCAGTCCTTTAAAAATCAAAATTAGTGACATTAGCCATCTAGATCTCAATCACGCATTCAGGTTCGCCGAACCATTTGAACGCGTCGATCGCATACTCGCACAATCGCGTTGGTTAGGACGCGGCCACAGGTGGATATACATAACTGGCTGCACTACACCACACTAGATCTGCCTATTATATATGATTAAAACCACGAAAACCGTTTTTCATTAGTCTACAGTCAGTATCTACTCTACTCACCATCATATGCCTAGCCTTTTCCCAACTATGTTAGGGTCAGCTTTGAGTCTCTGGATCCAGCTGAATATCACTATTTTAAATGGACCGACTGCCTACTTCCACAACCCGATTACGTGGTACTACGACCAACCGCAGCAAGCGTAGCTTTACATGATCGATCCACGCGACTGTTACTTAACCACAAGGTATCAAGGGGTCACTCTAACTGAACAATGTAGGTAGTAACTAGTAAGGTACTTATGCACATACCTACTTCAATATCTTGACATAGTTTAAAACAAATTCGCTTCCTGTGTTTGTACGCTTAGATCTTTTAAACTAGTTACGCAACGGATTTTAATGCGGTTTTCATCAAGACGGTTCCAAATGTTTATATGTATACGTAATATGCGGGCGAAGCCGCTGGCAAAAGCTAGTATGACATAGTTTATAAATAGGTACAGTAGATATAAATACAAACGGACATGCATTCTCATTAACCTAATTACTAACAAAATACTAATAACTGTGGTCATTTATTAAAATAAAGACCATAATGAAATCGATGTTTAATCGATCTTATTGTTATTACCTACTGCATGTAGCGTCTAAGCCCACGTTCCCACGGACGCAAAACAGTACGCGAAAATAGTCCGCTGCGATTCAACGTACTCGTAACGTGTTTTTCCGATGCGCTGAGATTCACTCGCGCTGCACTCTCTTGCATTCTCATCGCTCGGTTCAACACAGAAAGTTGAAAATTCTGTACGCAAATAATCCCATCGCGATTTTATTACACGCGTATGAAATGTCCCTAAGTAAAAAAAAAATGTTTATTTCAATAATACAATAAGCATTTTGATACATATTATTGGAGATCACCTTTTAAGCAAGGAATTGGTTGTATTAGGAGACTCCGCACTTCCTCTTGTCATTTTTATGCAATTGAAAATAGAGACAATGTAAACATGCAAGATTAGAAAATAAAGAACAAACTAACATAATAACTTACGAATAAAATAATAACTTAAAAAAATTATTCAAACAGCTCTGCAAATTAATGAAACTAAGTGTTTAAATAGCTAGGGGTAGTGTCTAAAGGACTCGAGTCTCCGAGTCTTAATTTTAAAGACTCGTCTCAATTATGCAAGACTCAGTGTGCTCAAAAGGCTCGGAGTCTAGAGTCAAGCCGAGAGCCCGAGTCATTGTTAAAAAGGACTCGAGTCTTAAAAAGGCCTCGAGTCTTAAAAAGGACTCGAGTCTTAAAAAGGACTCGAGGCTTAAAAAGGACTCCAGTCTGAAAATGAACTCGACTCTTAAACAAAAACTCGGAGCATGAAGATGAGACTTGTAGCTCATCATTAGAAAAGACTTTTTCTTTAAGACAAGACTCAAGTTCATTTTAAGACTTGATTGCTTGACTCGACTTCGAGTCATTTGAGCACACTGAGTCTTGTATAATTGACTCGAGTCTTTTAAATTAAGACTCGAGGACTCAAGTCCTTTGCAACACTAGCTAGCGGTGGTGTGAAGGAAGCGGTACCGTGGAACAATGCCATGGTGCCCTTGCTGAATACCATTGCATTCACACACAAAGGCCAGTTGCGCTTACGCCGCACTTGCTCCAGGCCAGGCCAAGATGGCCCCCCAATAAACGTGCCCATATTGACGTATGTTGTAGGAAATTTGAACGCCATACCCGTAACCCGCCTGCCACGCTTCCTGACAGGGATGTTGCAACCACCATTGATCAAAATAATCTGTGCAAAATTAATTATTAGAGAAGTGTAAAATAAAACACAATTTACACCAATAAGTTGTTTATTATGTGCGATTACAATGAGATAGTCATCTTTGACGGTTTCTTAAAGTTAACATAATAAGTTGGATAGATGGAACATAGCAAGCCTTAACCTAATTAACTGGTACAATGACCTGGAACAAAAAAAGTTCAATTAGAGATTGTGCAAGTATGATATAAAAGGGATGTTAAGGATTTATTACCTAGACCTCATTACTGACACATTTTGACCCAACTGCATTTTTGACAAATTCTCATTTTAAAAATTCCATCTCACTTTTTAGAAAAACCTCTTCTATAGCATGCATCATTATCATTTCAGGCGTAAGAGGTCCACTGCTGGGCATTGGCCTCCCCCAGTTTGGGCTTTGACATAATTACCACGCTTGGCAGGCGGGTTGGCGATAACAGTATGATGGTAAAATGCACAGGCAACGTTTCTGCCCATTCTCCAATAAGCCCCTTAGTCGCCACCCATGAGTAGAAAAGAGATGATGCTATTATTTACATCCAACATGACACAGATTCTATAGCAATAAACAATTATATTTAAAATCAACTGTGTTTTTTTTTTACTCTTATTTGTACTCACATCAAATCTGGAAGGTTTTTAGTACCTGCTGCAAACTTTGATATATTCCGTAAGGTCTTGATTGGTTCACCACTGATATGGGTATGATGGTAATGGTTCTGCTTTCATACTGCTGTTGTTTTATGTTTGGTGTTATCATAAAGATGAATATCGGCTAAGACGACCCACTGACCCCAAATTGAGGTAGATTCAGGTTATTGGGAGAAGATTTTGGAGAACCGCTATTTAGCAACATAACCTTCAAAACTGTTAACATTTTTTCCGGTACAAGATCCTATTAAACATATCCTTCCACATTAAGTTAACATAAATAATATTTACCGCTTATCGTAGTCTCCTGGCTTCACGCTCAGACTCGAGGAGCGTCAGGATGTCACCATCGCGCACGGGCCCCTTCACGTTCCTGATAATCTGACGGCTAGTCTCTCCAATGAACTCTACTTTGACCTGGGTACATTGTCCCTGGGAGCCGGTACGGCCCAAGACCTTGACGACGCGAGCGAGAACGTTAGGTTTATCCATTTTAGTTCAGATATCGAGCAATTTCGTGAATAATACACGTGCACCTTGAATGGCGTGTGTGGAAAAGAAATTGACAGCTTGAGTGACGTTAGTTGTTAGTAATTTTAGAATTCAATTTAGTTAGTCGATTTTGTTATAGTTGGATTGTATTCTTCTCAGTGCCTGTATCGACCAACGAAACTTAGTTCGTTTACGGTTTTCAATAAGTATAAAAACTATATTTTATTTAAGATTTATAATTTCATCGGCACTGACAAAATCAACGCATTAAATCAAATACAAAACGGCTGGCGAATAAAAAACATAATAAATTAAAAGGATTGTGTTGTTTTTATGAAACCACGGTAAAAGTGAAAGTTTTTTTCACATTATAGACATTTAACTAAAATTTTCGGAAATTATATGCAATGGCTTAGTAAAAAGACTTAATTTAATATTCATACGAAATTAGTTAAATAATAAATTCAAGCACTCAAAATTAAAATAAATCCATAAACAACAACATGCACCAGCGAGCGCCTTTCACTTTATCCCTACTCCGCGGCCGACCGTCACGCGACATGCAACACACAGACGAAAAAGTGTGAGACGATGTAATAAAAGTTTCACTTTAATAAAAACTTCTTTTTGTAAATACAACTGACTTCCAAAAAGACATTGGCAAAAAATGAAAATATAAATTGGTCGAGGCTTTTTTTAGGTATCTTACTATCTCACATAAATCCATGTTTACCATTAACTGTTACCTACTACTATACTACAGGAAGTTCATTTCAGTTCATTTGCACATCAAATTACGTATTATTGAAAATAACTCAAAATTTTCCAAAACATCACGCCTTGTTTCCCCGAAAGTTTGGGCAAAGGTGTATCCACAATATTTTTTTCAGTACACCTGTATTTTGCCAGTAATGTCTATGTCCCATCGTCCATGTAATAGGGGGCGTCCCTATTGCTACAGGCTGCTACTGAGTAATTCCAGATATCAAAACCCAATTAACGCTTTGCCCGACCTGAGAATTCAATTCTGACTGCCTCGTCGTTTTGGTGACTGCCTCGACCACTAGAGCGACGAAGCAGTCACCAAAACATCTTTATTTAAATTCATATGGGAACGGTGCGGGAACTTCCAAATATTTTTTTCAAAATCGGTGCCCATAAAAATTTAACATCGAGGAACAGAAAACCTTCTTATTTGTTTAAAATGGGCTAAAAAATATTTTGATCTAATAGAAACCATTTGTCGACTCCGGCTTATGTCTAGGCTTTAGGTAACCATTGGCCAAGGCTATTTAATTCATTTGAATTAAGTTTACATGAGCTATCTACCAATGGTTGTAATCATCCACAAATAAAGTAATAACTATTTTATATGAAAAAAAAAATCAAAAGACACGAAATTTTTCGGTTTCTTGCGGTAATCGGTTTTTAAACGGTACATCACTATTGACATAAGATTCCACGTCAATCGAGTTGGAAAGAAAATTGGCATTTTGCCTCAAGTTACTTGCTCCGTTGGACTGTTTGTTACAAAAGTGAATGGCCTACAATCTAGTTTGGTAGTCGCCGCAGTTTATAACGCTTAGAAGTAATAAATTACATATTAAATCAAAATGAAGTTAATATATTTGACGCTTCTGGTTCTCCCTGCAGCTCTCCTGTGTTTGCAAAGCGGTAAGTACACTGATAAATGTCGAAATTTATGATAAAAGTAGATATAAGTACGTGGCACCGTATATGTTACACTTTTTGAGAGAAAGTCTGATTCCAAATCTTTTTTATGTCGTTATAAACACCAGTTACTTATGTTCCAACTGGTATACAGGTGGTTTGTTGTTTCATTATTGGAGGTATTATTTAGTAACCTATAGTTTACTTGATAAGACATTTCACAGCAGATCCTCATTCTTATGCTAAAGAATCAGCCACAATTCATGATTACCCCTTGAACTGCTGCATTTTCAGTGTACTTTTAACAGCTGAAGAATTGGAAAGTGGTCATGTAATATTCAACTTTCATAAAAAGTACTGTTCACCCTTCTAATATCAAATGCAGTTATTAACTGAAACTTTCTTGGAAAAGTCTTAGTTTATGAAGTAAATCCTCCTATGGTAAATGAAATCCTTGAACTTAAATGCACTCTAAAGACAAGTTTGAGGCCGTTTACTGAGGACAAGTACCATATGTTTGTATTGTGTCATATAATCAATGAGTAATGTTAACTAACACAAACAACTCGTTATTATATGTTCCAGTTGTTATGTAAAAAGTAATAGTTTGTAAATTATGGTATTATGTGGACCATCTCAAAATTTCTGATATTGAATATTGAACCTTAGGCTATCTTCATAAGGGTCAATATTAAACCACTGTGGTTTTAGCTCTGTATGGTAGCACAAAACATTAAAAAATAATACTTCACACAGTACCTTCTATTTTGTTCTCATTTGCAGTGATTTTATAATTAAACGTGTTGTATAACACTTTTCCAGTGGTGAGGGTTAACACTCGGTTTCTGAATTGAAAACTTGGAATTGAGTACTTTATGAAAATAGGTATATAAAAATCTCAGAACGGTATCATCGAAAAAATATATATTTATCATCTTTTCTATGGAAATCATGTAAAGAAAAGTTGTTTTTTTTTTTTGTGTATTTGTTGAGTTAGTTAAGTGTAAACTTTAGTTTACCTCACCAAACGGAACAAATTTATACAATTTTAACTAATTATATAGACAATACAAGACTGATTATTTTAAATCACCATGTTACAGGCAACACAATTCTGGCGAGAGCTGAGGAAGACGAGCTTGATGATGTAGTGGACATTGAGGGTGAAGACAACCAGGTTGTTGGGGACGACACGCTGGGAGACGATGACGACTCCATCGTTAAATCCTCGCAAGATGTTGATACCACTATCCTGTTCACAAAACCTATTACTAGCTTGGGAGATGCGATATTTGGTAAGGATAACATTTAAATTTCCAAATGATGAAAATACCTTGAAGCATGTTACTTGAAATAAAAGGCCATACCATTGTGTGTTGAAATATATTTAAAATAATCTGCTGACATCCTCCCTATACTGATTATTTAATTGATTAATGTCACTTCTAAACTAAAAATAACTATGATTGCCAAACATTTGACCCTCATTAAATAATGGTGATCATTAGCATTTACTTATTTAATGGATATCATTAAATAAAAGATAATTCAATAAGCTTACAAAAGTCACTACTACAATTTGATTTCCCTTTAATCATATTAAGTTTTTTTTTGGACTTTCCACCCAACTTTAAAAAAAATATTCCTTGGCTTTACACATCTATAAACAGACTTACCCTTGGCAACACTCAAGAAACTGCTTTAAGCCACAAATCTCTTGTCATCATTTAGTGTCTTAACATTTTATTCAATTTTGAATTATATAAATAGTAATAATTGAAGTATTATATTTATTAGAATGTAGAATTTAAATTTTCATACCAAAATCTGTAAAATTCGACTCACTATCTGGATATTTTATTCATTAAAAGAACAAATTTTGGCATGGCAAATTTCTGTAACAACTCACTTTTATACATTCTATGAAAATAAACATTTTCTACTCTTTTCTACTCAGACATTCAAGCGGGCTATCCAGTTGAATTCCTGGTTGGGTTCACCAACAAGGGTGCTGAAGATTATGTAGTGGATTCCATGGAGGCCTCCTTTAGATACCCAATGGACTACACCTACTACATCCAGAACTTCACGGCATTGCCTTATAACAGAGAGGTGAAGCCGAAGCAAGAGGCTACATTTGCATACTCTTTCATCCCCAATGAGGCTTTTGCTGGCAGACCATTTGGATTGAACATCCAGCTCAACTATAGGGACGCCAGTGGAAACTCTTACCAGGTCAGTGAAATTACATTGCTGTAATACATACATTAAAATATATGTCATAAAAACAATTGGCAGTCATAACCAAACATTTTCAGGTCACTACAGAAATCGCTAAAAAAATACAGTTATACTTACGATTGATTTCTTTTGCTTGTAGGATTGCCCTTTATTACATGGGACATAAACAAAAATGGCGACAGACGGGTGTACTGCACACCTCTGCTTAAGTTTATACATGTTACATAGATAAACACACGGCTTCTTCTAATCGGGGTTGGCAGAAACTATAGTATGCCAATGATCTTGAAATTCAATGATCTTACATACTCCCTTTACTTTGTTTATGTTCATACATCAAGTCATATACGCACGCTGGTTGCTAGCACCTGATCTTTATGAATAACATCATCAATGAGGTACAATATGTTCTAGCGTCCACTCCTGGCGTTTCCACTCACATCTGCTCAGTAAATACTCGCCTTTCATTAATCCTCTCGACCAGATCAAACCATTTTTGGCGGATTCTTCTCAATTTTGTCACTTCATTTTGTTTAAAAACACGCTTCCATAGAAAACCAAACTGAAAAGTAGAAAATAATGAAAAAAAGCGTGGGGTGCTTTTTAAGGTATTTTTTTATTGATCAGGCGCCCCACGCTGTTTTTCCATTATTTTCTACTTTTTAGTTTGGTTTTCTATGGAAGCGTGTTTTTTTAGTTTTTTCAAACTATTATTTATTTTCTGTTTTTAGGATGTCTCGAATTTTGTGACGTATGTCAGCGTAGTTTGTGACGTATGTCAGCGTAGTTTGTGACGTATGTCAGCGTAGTTTTAGAAGACAGTTTTTTTCCTGTTCTGGTAATCCTGGCAAGGATAATGGCACAAATTTATGAAATTATTTCAAAGTCATCGATCTTTGACAGGTGTGCAAAGCTTGAATGAAATCTGGTCGTTTAAAGTGGGTCAAAATCGCGCTATAAGAAGTCGGTTACAAACAATCAATCATACAAGTGAAGCTAATATAAAGTGTGTAAAAACCAAAACGATTTCGGTAACAGGAGGCCGTGTACAACCAAACGTTGAACATCGTGGAGGTGTCGGAGGGGCTGGACGGCGAGACGTTCTTCCTGTACGTGTTCCTGGGCGCCGGCGCCGTGCTGGCGCTGGTGCTGGGGCAGCAGGCGCTGTCCACGCTGGCGCGCCGCCGCTCGCCGCGCGCCGCGCCGCGCGTGCTCGAGACGGGCACCCACAACGACGTCGACTACGACTGGCTGCCCAAGGAAGTCGTCAATCAACTCAGTATGTACCTTATATATTATTTACTAGCTACTGCCCTCCACTTCGTCCACGTTAAATTTCTTGTTCCCCCGACCCTTCCCGTCGCGTCGAATTGCCTACCCGTGCGATTTTCCCCGTTTTTGCAACATTTTTCATTACTACTCCGCTCCTCTTGGTTGTAGCGTGATGTTATATAGCCTTCCTTGATAAATAGGCTACCCAATACAAAAATATTTTTTCAATTCGGACCAGTAGTTCTTGAGATTAGCGCATTCAATCAAACAAACAAACAAACTCTTCAGCTTTATAATATTAGTATAAATTACATTCCAAAAAAAAGTCTCCGTGGAAAGTGCATAAAGCCTCGCCACTTATGCACGAGGTTGTGGGTTGAAATTCAGGCAACTACCAACGTAACTCTCAAGGCAAAGTGCACAGGAATCCGCTGAATGCGAGAAGCACAGAATAGATTGAACCGTCGATGCTTGGGTGGCCTATGTGCAGCAGTGGGGTGTCTTTCAGCTGAAATGAAGATGATGATACATATGAATGTTCCGGATCAGCTCATACTGTTGGGCAAAGGACTCCCTCCCACTCCCTCCAGTTATCATGGCTAGTTGCCATTGTGGTCTAATCCCTGAAGTGTTGTCTTGTTCGACTTGCTAGATTTCTTTTAGTAACAGAGATAAATTTTTCAAATATTCACGACTAGTGCCGCTAGCAGCACAAACAGTAAAATACTTGTTTTCTCATAGCTTTTATATATTTTAATGTTCGGTTTACTGTTTGCACTAGTGGCGCCATCTACTCATATACTTCGTTTTGCGTATACTTACCTGTTAATGGGCTCAGGTTTGACCACTTTCTCACAAAATTTTAACCAGTCTGCAGACATTCGAATAATTATAATTCATTTTGTTACAAATTATTTCAACATTTTGGTGTTATTTATTACACACAATTGGCAGTTGGTATTCATTAAAAAATGTTGTCAAAACTCAATCAATTGTTTAATGTATTGTATTGAATTGTTTAATGTATTTGAAGGCAGTACTTGTGTCCTAGCTCAGTAACTGAGTCTTTGTGTTTCACAAACACTTGCAGCAACATAATACACATGAACTAGCTTTTGTCAGCATCATTGACTGTGTATTATACACTAGCTTCTGCCCGCAACTTCGTCCGCGTTTTTCATGTTCCCCCGACCCTTCCCGTCGCGTCGAATTGCCTACCCGTGCGATATTCCCCGTTTTTGCAATATTTTTCATTACTGCTTCGCTCCTCTTAGTTTTAGCGTGATGTTATATAGCCTATAGCCTTCCTCGATAAATAGGCTAACCAACACAAAAATATTTTTTCAATACGGACCAGTAGTTCCTAAAATTAGCGCGTTCAATCAAACAAACAAACTCTTCAGCTTTATAATATTAGTATAGATATAAACCTTCCTCTTGAATCACTCTATCTATTTATGAAAACCGCACTTAAATCCGTTGCGTAACAATGCAAAAGAAAAGAAACACGGAAAAGAAAGAGACGCGGAAAGCGACTTTGAATTTCATTTGCTTAATATTTCTGAGCATTCTTAACGTATGGGCTCTAAACATGCTGAATTTATCAGATTTTGTTTTGTATTAAATAAGGTATTAATAAAATGTATGTTATGTTACAGAGAAATCTCCAAAGACACCCAAACAGTCGCCTCGCCTGAGGAAGGCAAAGAGATCAGCCGGAGACGACTAATTATAGTGTGGAGTAGCCTTTAGAGTACATCAAGTGCGCGGAGTGCAGAGTGGACGACCGCGGGGGCTAAACTAACAGTAGGCCTGAAAACTACGAGGCATACAACAACCTACCTGTGCCACATTACTTCATAAACAAAAAACTTTTTTTTTTTTCACTATTCGGTCAGGCCTATTATTATTTTAGTCGATTTTTATATACAGACTGTGTGGTTTGTAGATGCTAAGTTCAGTGTGTTGTGAGAGTAACTTATGGAACAAACAGTGTGAAAGCTTTTTAACAACGTGAGCGTTATTATTAATGTGAGAATATTATTTAATAAAAATGTTAAATTTGTATTTGCTTGTTTTTTTTTTTTTCATTTTAACCTACAACTCGGTAGTTTATCATGATTCCTTTTAACACGGCAACTATTACAAAAATTTTCGTGGTACTATGGGAACCGCCCCTTAAACTTTGGTTTCTTAACCGGTGAAGGTTACATACAGAGCGTTTTTTGACACCTTGATATCAAATACTGATACTTAAAAATTCATGACGGCCGATATAATGTGACTGAATCGATTTCCTAGGTAATCCAAGCTTTATCCAATATTTATGAGTAAAAAGCGCACGGAACTTCATTCTTGACGGTGGTTTCCGCCTGATCTCGCGTTTTATTCTTTAACTGGCTATTAAACCATAACGACTTTTAGTTTAAACGCAAACTACCTATTTTGCGTTTGTAAGCAACTCAAATATCTCAAGACGAAAATCTTTAACCAGTGCGTGTTGCTGCTGATGACCCAGGCAACTAAAAAGTGGTCGCTCACAATGAACCTTATTAAAAGGCTGTAAGTTGCCCAAAGAGCAATGGATATATACTTCGAGTTAGTTTATTGGTATGCTTAGAGAACCTAGGTAACCCACATTGAATTGCCAAACATAAACGACACTGGGCAGGGCACATTGCTCAAAGAACAGATGGCTGATGGGGTTGAAAAGTTCTGGAGTGGCGATCTGATACCGAAAGACGCAGCGTTGGAAGGTCTCACACAAGGAAATGAAATGAAATTGTTTATACTGTAAATATGATAACGGAATCACTTCTAAATGTCATAATTAAAAAAATAAGCTACATGAACTCGATATTTCTTATCTACCTACCCCTGAGAAGAATTGGCGACACAAGCTCAAGAGTCAAACTGTCTTTTAAAGTCCGTCATGCCTAATCTTGGCCCGATCATGTGAAGACAATGTAGGTAGATTAGTGCCTAAAATGGTGTTTTAATAAAAAGAACCGGACAGATTTGAGTGGACCAGTCAAATTAGTGCATGCATTTGTTAGTTATCTTGTATTCTAATTATTTTGTTCTGTCTATTTTAGGTTGAATATTGAACAATAAAAAGGGGTACAAAGTACGAGCACGTGGATAAAAATGTATATAATACCTTTGATAAAAATGTATCATAATATTTTGTAACTATATGCGGAAATGAACTAATTTATAAGTCTTCAGTAGAATAGCGCATGCACAAAAATCAAAGATTGTATTAAGTTTATACACAAACAAGTATAGTGTCATGTAAGAGAGAAATCACCATCTATTACCGAGTAACGAAACTAGGATCTCCGAAACCCTTGACATCAAGGTTGCGATCGAGCAGTCCCGAGGGTCGAAAGTGTTTGCTCGGCAATTAGGGAGGTCCCATCTGACGAAACTAAGAACTGTGGATGGCAGAATCGTGACTTCGAAGTCTTCCTATACTCCACACGGACAGTGAAACCAACGGGACTTAGTGAAAATGACCATCGCGCCGAATTAACGCGCCATTACACTACTAGTGCGAGATTAGGACGGCTCTCGAGTAGCTTAAAAACAATAAGGCATCTGGTGATGACGGAATAAAGACAGAGCTCCTTAAAGCCAGCTCCAGTCCTGAGAGAGCTCGCGAGTCTCTTCACCTCCGTCATCCTAGAGGGTACAACACCTGAAGCGTGGAGCAGAGGTATGGTGGTTCTGTTCTTCAAAAATGGTGACAAAACTTTGCTGAAGAATTATAGACCCATCTCACTCCGTAGCCACGTATACAAACTGTTTTCGAGGGTCATCACGAAACGTCTCGCCAGGAGAGTTGACGAGTTCCAGTCACCAGAACAAGCCGGTTTTCGAAAAGGCTTCAGCACCGTACACCATATCAATACTGTTCAGCAAATTTGAGAAGCAAAATTGCAGCTACTGGGTATACGTGGCATAGCATAGCACTCGATATTTTCACTGATCACTTTTTTTTTACTGGATGGGAAATTATCAAATGACTTCTCCCGCTCTGGGCGGAGCGGGAGGGTGTGTCAGACTTTTACTGACTAAAACCCACCCGTGTTTCTTCAGTTACCCATATGCCAGGGTCACGGTATCTCGCTTGAACAATCTCGCGACCCTGACCGACGTGAGGGCGCAGTGACTGCCACTCCCTCACGCGCCCCGCCTCCTCCTTCGCGAGCATTACTGCTTCGCAGAAGGAGGTGACGGCTTCCCATGCCGTCTCGCTCCGTACCATGGCTCGCGCCAGGGCCGGACGCGAGAGGTCGCCGCCGCCGATCGCCTCTACGAGGACACGGCGGTGCTCCGCCCAGGCAGGGCAAACTTCCACCGTATGCTCCACCGTGTCCTCTAGACGGTCCTCACAATGGAAACACCCGGGCCTATCCTCCCGCTTTATCCTGAACAGGAACCCACCGAAGCATCCATGTGAGAACCAGCGTCAGGCGGAAGGTGAAGACGCCGCCGTGGCGCTGTGGCGCAATTGTGGCGTGCCCATTCATTGATTACTTCAGAAATTGCTCTCAGCAAGTTAAAATAGAAGCGCATCTCAGTAAATGAGGATATCGTGCGATATGGTGTGCCCCAGGGAAGCGTATTAGGTCCCACATTATTCCAAATTTAAGTCAATGATCTTTGCAGGATGATGTTGCCAAATTCTCGGGATATTTCAAACTATCTAAAAACTCCACCGCCAACTAAATGATAGAGCTACACGAATGGGTGCGAATATTTTGGAAGGTTAAGGGCGTGATATCCAGGGTCGCAAGATTCATTCGAAAGAGGTACCGTGGCTCTGGCATATGGGCAACTGAAGGAACACGGGTGGGTTTTAGTCAGTAAAAGTCTGACACGCCCTCCCGCTCCGCCCAGAGCGGAAGACGTCATTTGATGATTTCCCACCCACAAAAAAAGGATTCTGCCAGTGAATTGTTGGCGTCACTTATCATCTTGCCCAACGCACAGTTAGTCGGTGCATCAGACGAGTTGTTGATGTTTTGAACCACTCTGCTGTCATGGCAAACTCGATTGTGTTTCCCAAAAATACGACAAAACAGCATTAATAAAACAAGGGTGAGTACTTAACAAATGATACAACAAATGCAATTATTGTTTCAGGTTTCAAAAATTTGGCCTGCCTGGTGTAATTGGGTGCAAAGATTGTACCCACGTAGCTTTGGTAAAGCCAAACGATGAAGAACGTTTTTTTGTAATAGAAAAAGGTATAATTAATATAGAAAAGGGTATAATTAATATAGAAAAGGGTATAATTAATATAGAAAAGGGTATAATTAATTAAATATTCAAATGGTAAATAGGTATAACCGTCGAGTACGACATTGTTCATGTTACACGTGTATGTATGAGAGATTCTCAAATAACAAAGATTTACGTACCTTTCCATGCTTGCTCGAGATCTAGATTCCATCCTATAAAAGTTATCACTTCATTTAAAGTATCTCTCATTCATTTATGTAGGATCATGTCATTAACATTTCGAAACAGTAATGTTTAAAAAACTTTTTTCAAAAAAATAACAACCGACTTCCTTAAAAGAACACTACAAAGTGAAAAATAACTTTAATTTCGGAAGTCGGTAGCAAAAAAACTTAAATACAGATCCTAAGACAACATAACCAAATTTAATGGGACCACACAGGAAGCATCAGCTTTCAAATAAAAAAAGAATCATCAAAATCGGTTCACCCAGTCAAAAGTTCTGACGTAACAAAAATTTTAAAAAATACAGTCGAATTGAGAACCTCTTCTTTTTTTGAAGTCGGTTAAAAATTACATTCCAGATTGTGATATTTCGCTTACTTTTTTATCATTTAAAACAATGATTTTCCTTCCTTAACAATACAAAACAAAAGTTCCGCCCGCGCACTAAGTACACAACTGTGACTCACGTTTGTGGGAACGCTCACCATAGACTAAGACAGATAAAGTATAGGTTTTTTTATAAAGACGTTGAAGAATGTGTGATCTGATCAACTCTACGAAACGTTTGTAACTTGGCTAGGCCTGCTGCTGTTATATTAAGGTTTTTGGAAATACGTAAAAAATATTTAACACATAAAATTTTTCAAAAACAACTGGCAATCTACTCGAGGCCGAGCGACGCGATTCGCTGACCGACTATGGGTACTTTCGCCCATAGCATAGAACAGAATATAATTTTATTAAAAGAACGCTGAAAAAAAAAACTGGTGCATTAATTTTCTATATCGATGCGCAACATGTGGGTTATTGCCAGTAAATTTAATTGAACCCAAATAATATGTAGATAAACAGGTTTTAACAAGTGCATCACTACTGTGACTCAGCGGAAGTGTTATCGCATTTTATGATAGAGACTTAGCATAATGCACGTATTTGTTAGTTTAATTAACTGTGTGTTATTTAATAGCTAAGCATTTCAAATACATATATTATTTCATTGTTTATAGTGTAAGTTCTAAACTTTTTAGTACGGGTACGTACTCTACAAGGTAGGTAAGCATCATTATGAGAATACTTTTTATTTTTCATTCTTGAGTACCTCGTTGCCAGGTTTGTCATCGCTTCGACCTTATGGGCTATGATGATGCTGTAAATTATCCACACTAATATTATAAATGCAAAAGTAACTCTGTCTGTCTGTCTCGCTTTCCTGTTAAAACTACTGGTAGAGCCTGAGAAAGGACATAGGCTACTTTTTATCCGGGTAATATGTTCCCGCGGGATAATTTCCGACCTCCACGCGTGCGAAGCCGCTGGCAAAAGCTAGTACCTAATAATAGTTAACGAGACAAGTAGGTGCCTTCTAACGCCTAACTCGCGCTACGATATACATAAGTATGGTCAACAAAAACTGATGCAATTGGGCAGCAGCGAGATAATTACGTGACTTACAAAGTGGCAATTGATCGCAATGCCTTTCATTATGCCATGCACTGCTTGCTAGTTTGAAAAATTCGATTCTAATCAGCAACAACAAGAATTCAAGTATCAAGTAGTGTTAGTATCTACATTCTATGCAAATACCTATTCTATTCAAGGTCAAGTACTTACAGTCGGCCGTAAATCAGTGGGAATGGTAACACTGCACCACCAATACCTACTTACTACTACGGTATAGTCAGGGGTTTAAGTAAAATAACATCGAATCGAGGGAATGGATTGGCCTGAATGCATATCCATCAAGACATTACTGCATCGAGGAACGGTAAAGAAGTACCTACTATATCTTCAGCAGGAATGGCGTTAATAAGGACCAATGTGATGCAGTCCTTCGTACTCGGGCTCAGTCTGCCACGCTTGTAGTGCACTTCATTCGGCGTTCGTTCCCATGGTTTTATTGAGCTTCCAAAAACGCACACTAGATGGCTCTCGGTCTCTACTCTATTTATACACGAGTGAGTGCGCGTGAATATCGCGTACGGAAATTAATTCCTGGTTTCCCGCGACAAGCTTTTTTTTTTTTTGTATTTATTCTTTTGATTCACTGACAAAGTCAGAATCAAAAAAATGTTTTAGTTTTTTTTTTGACATGGGTACTGTTTTCTATACTTACTTTTTTTTAATCTGTTTAAAGTTCCTCCCTCCGAGTGGCGAGTCTGAAAGTATCTTCTCATCAGCTGGTTACCTTTATAACCACTTAAAAGGCTGTGGAACGATATTTTTTTCGATTTTGCTGATTTACGTGATTTTTCAGTTAAAATAAATAATGTAATTTCTATGTTCATTCATTCATCAATTCAATTTTAATCAAACTATGATTATTTCAAGTTTGATGAAATTATGATTACCTATTTCAAGTTTGATGAAATTATGATTATTTCAAGTTTGATGAAATTATGATTATTTCAAGTTTGATGAAATTACCTAATGAGCTACGTTTTTATTTATATATTTTGATTTTGATTAATCGACGTCAAACAGACTGTAAAACATGTCTGAATAATAAAGCAAATCAGGCTCCGAACCTCGCTGAATGATAACACTTTAGATATTCTTTCAATTGTCCGGTCGAATTGCAAAAAATAAGAATGGATTTCAATTTAGATATCGTTGCTTTAAGCAGGATGTTTTGTTGATTTTCAGATAGTATAATTTTTATTGTTTTCGTTTTTAGTTTATTCAATCAAAAGGAGTTTTTCATTTCATTCTAACGTTCTCTAAATTAGGAATAAAGCTTAATAACGACTGTCGACGACAAAAAGACTTAAGAACCATAAAATAGGTTTAATTAAAAAACATCAAAATAATCGAAAAAACCGGTAAACAGGTTTTGTGATGAAATAAAAATACGGGTTTCTAATATACCTGCGGTTTAGTGACCCGTAGATGTGGGAGGCACGTGACGTGACCATGTGCCCCTCCCAGAGATAAGTCCTACATCCACCTTGGACACAGAAGCGTTGTCAATGTCAAATTACTATCACTGATGTGCGGCAGAGTGTTATAATGTCATCATCATCAGCAACCTATAATGTTCCCACTGCTGGGACTCAGGCCTCCTCTTGGTGAGGGAAAATGGGCCATAATCCACCACGCGGGCCCAGTGCGGGTTGGTAGATGTCACATGTCTTCGAATTTTTGGTTCTAAGACATGCCGGTTTCCTTACGATGTTTTCCTTCACCGTTTTGAGAGCAGTGGCGATGAAATAATTTACACAAAGTAATGCGCCTGCTTGGGTTCCAACTCACGACCGTAAACTACTCGTAAGTCGCGGCCGTTACCACTAGGCCACAACTCTGCGAATACATATAGGATTTGTGACTAAGTAATAACAGCCGCACGGGTTGATCGTTCAGGTTAAGCTACGCTTGCCGCGGTTGGTCCGTGGATGGGTGACCATCTTTACATACCAAGACCCTTCCGTGCCTCGGAAAGCACGTTAAGCCGTTGGTCCCGGCTGTTTTGCGTAGATCAATCAATCAATAATTTATTTTGTAGATCTTAGAGTCTAAGATCTACAAAATAAATTCTCTAAAAAAACTAACCAAAACCCTGAAAAATCATTATTAATTACTATCTTTACAAAATAGCGAACACGAATTCGCCAATCAGTGGAAACGGATAAATTCGACAGGCGTTCTTAGAACATCATCTGTCTAGCCTTTCCTCAACTATGTTGGGGTCAGCTTCCGGTCTAACCGGATGCAGCTGAGTACCAGTATTTTACATGGAGCGACTGCCTAAGACTTAGACAGTCATTACGGGTCGTCAGAAGCCCGAAAATCTGACAACCAGTTTTAGCAAGGGGTATCGTATTAGTCAGTAACTGAGTTGTGGAGGTCAGATAGGCAGTCGCTCCATGTAAAATACTGGTACTCAGCTGCATCCGGTTAGACTGGAAGCCGACCCAAACATAGTTGAGGAAAGGCTAGGGAGATAATGTGAAACTATTTGTCATTAAATACAGGTTTTTTTTTAACCAGAGCACAATTTTTTTTTGGTTGTTCAGTATCAGTACAGTTACAGTAGAGCGTCGATTATCCGAACTAATTGGGGGACAGGAGTGTTCGGAAAACCGATTTTTTCGGATAATCGAACTGTATTGATTCAGTCATACTTATTTATATACAGGTGAATGAAAACCTTATGTTTAGACATATGAAGGGCTAACGAGAAGAACTGACTTAGTCACATTCACTAAATTTGTCAATTTAAAAATATTTCTCACACATAAATAATTGATTTTAAAAGGAAATATATGGTATGTTATCGATATTGGGATCGACATCTCCATAAAAATTACCCGTTTCACATTCGCTTGGCAGGGAAGATGTGGCGTAGTCATGGATAAAGCTAGTTATTCCCAATTAAATCCAAAATGCAGCCCAATTTTTTGAGTGACCCAGCAAGTTCTTTCCTTGTTTTAGATACGCGTATAGTAAAATGTGGATTTTTGTGACCATAGACAATAAAAAATCCATTTGAAAAAAAAAATGTGACAGCCGATTCTTCCCTTAGCCCTTCACATCTTTAATGACAAATAGTTTCTTTCACGCGGTAAAATTTAGTATAACAACTAACGGCTACTTGGGAGTGACATATGAGTACATACAACTACCTAACAGTTCGAGACAATTTCGCGTGTATTGTAGAGCGGGAGGAGTAGGGGAAGGCCGGGCAAAGTGGATACCTTAACGTTTAGCGGCCTATCGGAAGGTAGCCTCTACAGATATACAGTATGTTAGGTTAAACGAGGAACTTATTGAGGGAGGGTATTCAGTATTCGATTCTCGTCCCAAATATGTAAAAAACCTATAACCTTAATTTGTGACGTTATTGTCCAATAAAATACATTATTCATGAACACTGAGCGCGCAAGAAGTGAACTTGTAAACAGCAAAATAATCACGCGGCAAAACACGTGCCGATTCTGCCGAAAAGGAAGCTCGTGCGCAAACCCCGCCCCTTTCCTTTGTGTTGCACCGACAGGACACGCTCCCGCGCTGACCGCAGTCTATGCGAGTGCGCCGCTACTTCCGCATGTCTAATATTGCGCTTCCGCATATCGCATAAACAACCCCGCTTACTTCGCGATATGTGTCCTGTAAACGTGTTCTTAAATAACCAAAAATGACGTTTTATCAATATTCCAATGCAGATCAATGCAATGCAATGTGTTATCTAGTGATAATGTGCCAAGTGCCAAGAGCCATTAATTTGTACCGAGAGATGTTTCCCAACCGCCAGTACAATCTTACGCTAGGTGTCAACCAACGATTGCGAACATTCGGTCAGTTCACCATACCGACGCATGCCCAAGGACGAGGAAGGCAGCCATTCCCAGTGCACCTACAAGAAGCCATTTTTGAATACTTCGAGCATCACCCACAAGAAAGTACTCGAAATGCTGCAAGACGGTTCGGTGTATCGCATTGGACGGTGTGGAATCTGCTGCATGGAGAAGGAATGCACCCTTACCATTTTAGACACGTTCAAGAACTTGGGGTTAACGACCACGAACCACGGGTCAATTTTTGCCGCTGGTTTTTGTCTAATCTAGACAACATTTTATTTACCTACTGATGAAGCCACATTTACACGAATGGGGACATTTAATGTGCATAATGAACATTGGTGGAGTAATGAAAATCCCTATGTTACGCGACAGGACGCTTATCAACACCGGTTTAGTGTAAAAGTGTGGGCAGGTATTTTAAATAATTGTTTAATTAATAGGCCCGTACTTTATTGATGGAAGACTTGATAGTGTATCAAACCTTATCATTTTAAATAGTGTGGTGGATGAAATGTTGGAAGATGTGCCTCTTAGTGTTTATCAAGACCTCTTTTACCAACATGACGGAGCGCCCGCGCACTATCAGGGTAAAGCGGATAGACTCATAGGGCAAAGTAAACACATGGTTTATTAAGGAAGAATGACCAAAGTATATAAAAAAACATAGTTAAATAAAGGAGACATTAATAAAGAATACAACTAATCAGTCGTCAGTGGAGTTGTCACAAATAAATATGCCATTTCCCTCGTAAGCCGTGCATCTTTCATTTCAGATTGATCGGACGCCGGCAAGTGGGTCAAATGTAAACCAGTAACATTTCAATACAGACAGACAGACCGACACACACATACACAGACAGAATAAAAGGAAAGGAAAAACAAAATAAAATCTTGTAAATTCATATGGGCAAAACAATGTGGGTACGGTATCCACTTTGCCCGACGTGTACTTGTTGAATTTAACCTACCCTAAAATCGAATCTAGAAACAAATTCCCAATATAACTAGCAATAATTCTGCACGAAGACATGCACTTTTAATAGGTAATCTAGCCAATACAGTAGAACTATTTAAACATGAATAATTACAGAATTACGTACCTTGAAAAGTCGTAAGAAATGTTCACTTTTTTATTTTTATTATTTATTTCGAGCGCACTTGGGCGCACCATTTTGAAATAACGGAGGGTATCCGCTTTGCCCAGGGTATCCACTTTGCCCGGCCTTCCCCTACGCGTGGGTCGGGCCGGCGTAGTAGTTCGGATAAGCGGTCGTTCGGTTGATCGAGGTTCGGATAATCGACGCTCTACTGTATTTAAATGTCCTAAAGTTGGAACTTGAAAAAAATCTAGTAGTATGGTAGTATTTTATAGACTCTGGTCGCCATACAAAATACATTATTAGAAAATAATTCATTGTTCCATCTAGGTACACACGGCTACACACCAAACTATACATTTCCAGTTTTAGCTGACCTTGCATTGTACAGGCTTTTCTTACAGAGAGAAGTCAGCTTATACTGGAAATGTACAGCTTGAGTTGTCTCCGAGCGTACAACAAGTATTAGAACTTTGCGGCTAGGCGTGGACACACAATCGTTCAATCAATCAAATCAGCCTATCGCAGTCCACTGCTGGACATAGGCCTCTCCCATGCTGCGCCACAACACCCTGTCCTCCGCCTTCCGCATCCAGTCTGTCCCAGCCACCTTTTTGAAGTCGTCGGTCCATCTAGCTGGGGGGCGTCCCACACTACGCTTGCCGATACGCGGTCTCCACTCCAGGACTCGTCTGCTCCATCGGCCATCGGTTTCTCGACAAACATGGCCAGCCTACTGCCACTTCAGCCTGATTACCCTGCAAGCTATGTCGGTAACTCCAGTTCTTTTCCGGATAACTTCGTTTCTGATCTTATCCATCAAAGAAACTTCGAGCATAGCCCGCTCTATAGCGCGCTGAGCGACCTTAAATTTGTGGACCAGCCCAAACGTCAGTGTCCGTGTTTCTGCAGCGTATGTCATGACGGTCAGGACGCACTGGTTGAAGACCTTGGTCTTCAAACATTGCGGTATCGGCGACGAGAAGACTTGAAGAAGTTTTCCAAACGGTGCCCAACCCAACTGGATCCTCCTGTCGGCTTCTTTCTCGAAGTTGTGTCTACCAAGCTGTATGACTCGCTTAAGGTAGACATACTCCTTCACAACCTCGAGAAGCGACCTTTCGATGCGGATTGGACTCGGCAAGACATGCGAATTGTACATGACTTTCGTCTTGTCCAAGTTCGTAGCGAGGCCTACCCGCCGTGAGGCTCCATTTAGGCTATGCCATTATGACGAAGTCGTCGGCAAAACGAAGGTATGAGATGTTCTCGCCGTTCATATTGATTCCCTGTCCAGTCCAGTCCAGCGTCTTAAATACGTCCTCCAGCGCATTGGTGCACACAATCGTTATGCAGTTCAAATTCATCTTTGCTTTGGGAGATAAAAATGTAGATTTCAAAAATATACGAAAGTGCTTGGAGTGGTTTTTTGAATAATTGGACACAGGTGTCCAATGGCTGCACTAAACATATTGATCGAATACATTTCTTCTGCGCTCGATAGATTGACCTGTCGATCTACATGTCGCACACGTCTTGTTTGGCGAACTAATGAAATGACGTATGGAGATACACTCTATCATGTAGCCTGTGTTATTTAAAGTTTGATTGTCTATATTTTTACCCTACTACGAGCGGCATGTTGCCAACAACAAAGGTACCTAATTGCTACCGTCGATACATGTCGGCGGCAGCCGTTGACGCGTCTTGACGGCAGCCAGCAACATGCCATCTTCAAAGATCAGCGTCATCATCGCGTGTCGACGACTACAGTTATCTGCCGTTGGCAACATGCCGCTCGTGTGTAAGAGCTCTATGGTAACGACAACGAGAATAGGTTGAAGGATGAATCTCACTGCTTAAGATACTAATAATAGATGTAATCCTATTTTGTCTAATTTAAATTTTTGTTTTGTCATTAAGTTATTTATTTATTCTTTATTTGTTGTGAATGATTTAATAATTTTAATGTTTAATAACGCCTTTTGGTGGCACCCATTACCTATATTTAGTTTTTAATATGCGGATAATGCAGTGGGCTACAGTATTGTGATTTATACCTATTATTTTATTATGTTAAAATTATTTTATTATGTTAAAATTATATATATTGTTGCTGTTTATTGTCCCATAATAAAATAAAAAAATCTATGTATAGGTAGAGCCGTTTGTTACGAAACATCTACCAAGCCATTTAAGATTATAATGTATAACGCCTTTTGGTGGCACCCATTACCTATATTTAGTTTTTAATATGCGGATAATGCAGTGGGCTACAGTATTGTGATTTATACCTATTATTTTATTATGTTAAAATTATTTTATTATGTTAAAATTATATATTGTTGCTGTTTATTGTCCCATAATAAAATTAAAAAATCTATGTATAGGTAGAGTCGTTTGTTACGAAACATCTACCAATCCATTTAAGATTATAATGTCGTATTGTTATTGTTTTAGAGTCTCACATTCAGAGTAGGTACGTTCACTCAGCGGAGCTTCTGAAGCGCCCCACCTTTTAGCCTGCAATGGGAAACTACTTATTTCATGTGAGTCTTATTTTTATTACACTTTCGTTGGCCGTGCGTCTGATTTCTCTCCGATCGTGTCAGACTGTCGTCCCATCGGACTATGAGAGTGAGGAACGAGGGAGTGCGCCAGTGAATGCGGACACTCTTGTGTACTAATTATATTTTCGGCGTACTTGGCTAATCTCTATGGAAATTGGCCGCCGCGACGGAAATTCGGTCGGTAGCATATTAACCCCCTATAAAACCAAAAGAACCTAACAAAATGTGAAAATGCAAATACCCACGCTGCAAAGATCTCAAGATAAACATCTGTGACAGACGCCAAAAAGCGATCATAAAAAGGTTCATACACAAAATGTATTAATGGACGTAATATGTTACTTTATTTGCAGAAACCATCTGAAAAATTGGATCCGGAAAAAGCGTATTTAACGACGATGTTAAATGAGTTAAAAGATGCCATAGGCGAGGGAGACAAAGACGAAATGAAGAAGATAATTGATAAGTTCCATCAGAATCTGGGTGCTAGTGGAAGCCAAAGTGTAACGCAGACTGATCTTATCCATGTCGCATGTCGCAAAAATCAAGCTGATACCCTCTACTACTTATTAAAAGAAACTGATATTTTGGACCACCCGCCCGGCACCAGTTTCGATGACCCAAAGGTGAAAGAGCAGATAACGGAAGCTTTCAGACACGCGCTAAGGCTGGATGCGTTTCCTATAGTCGAAATGTTATACAACCACTGGTGCGGCGACTTACACTGGATCGGATATGACATCAACAAGATAACAACGCTTGGGAAGTTGCTTGCAGACGCTCGTGACGTATGCAGTGTCACAAATCAACAGTTGCTAATAAATATCCATTCGCTCATCACGTTTAACGATTTTCAACAAAAACTCTATTCTACGCTCTGTAGGGAAATTAATTCGGAGGCAAAAAATCTTGTGAAAATGTTGAATATTTATGATGAATATTCAGATTTGAAAAAACTTAGATTACCTCACGAGGACAAGGAACAAGAGCAGACTTTAGAAGCCGAGTTTGAAGACAAGAGTAGCGAGTATATGAAAATTCAAGCATATATAAAATATGAACTTTATTTTCGTAAGCTAGACTTTAATGTTGCTTTGCTTATATTGGAGAATTTGTTTATTATTAGAGGACATTTAGGACAGCGGCTTAACGAACCAAAAGAGACAAAACCAAGAACAAACGTGGTTACGTTATACAAAGAAATTGAATGTGCACTTTATCATTTCATATATCGCACTAATGAAGATTGGAGGTTGTACTTACCTAGAAATAGAAAGGTAACGACAGAAGAGAATCACACAGGTATTCATCAAGGTAGGATTATAAATAATCTAAAAATAACATATGATGAGCATAAGTTGAATAATGGGCCAGTACTGTTCTTAGAACGAAAATGCTTCAGTAAAAGTTTAAACGAATTGAAAATAATATTAGAAAAGCATGTTATCAATGAGGACTCAACAAAAGAGAGACAGGTCTCAAGACAAAAAGAAAAAAATGTTTTAGGCAACAACCACCTATCACCAAATATGTATATGAGCGATTATTATTCACTAAGAAAAATAGTTTATTACATAGAAGCCCTCGAAGACACTGAAGACATTAATGTTTTAATGGTAGAAAGAGTCTTACAAGTTACCGGTGAAATGTTAAAAAGTACTGATGAATCTTATCATCTACTGTTATCTACAAGATCATTGCTGCAGATAGTAACATCTGTAGACACTATAAAATCTCTAGGAGACATAAGACTTTTCTTGTCACATACAGATAAGGAGCAGGTACGCACTAGAAATGATATCGCAAACAAGCAGGCCTACATATTTGATGAAATAAAACAAGATTTGAAAAATTTTAAGCAAATAATTAATGCGGTTCTTTGTATTTATAAGCCTATTCTTGATAAATCACTACTCGAAAAGGGTTTAGGTTTATTAGACGAACGACTTAAATTTTTTCCTGATGAGCCGATTAGTAAAATTAATGACCTTTATAAAAAACATGGGAAAGAGTTACTTTCGGAATCTGGACAAGTATTTCAAGAACTTATAAGATTTACAGGTTTACCAACTCAACTCCTTAAGGAAATTATTTGGATATGCACCAACAGGGATGATATATCATCAAAAATTCAATCAACACGAACAATTATTCGCGAACAACTTCTACGCATATTACCCACATGTATTCAAAACATAAGTCAAATGCACGAATTTATAAACGACAATCGTAAAAATGTCAAACAAATAAACCAACAGTTACGTCACTATAAAATTAAAGGTCTACCCGATGATCCCGAAAAGACAATGTTACTTACCAAACAACGTAATGTAAAAACGAAAGTAAAAGACAACGTAGATTCTCTACTAGGAACGCTAAACAAGATAAAAGATTATACAGGTCATTGGAAAGCCATGAGCGGAATTTTATCTTTCCTCTACAACTGTGAACTGTTTGTACCGGAGGAACCAAAACTTGAAATTATAAGAAATGACTTGTCTACAGTTACTAATCTTTTAGAAAAGCTTAAAGAGATCATATGTAAAGATTCTTATTCTTGTAAAGAGGTACCGGTAAAACACTCATTTGGTGGTATAGAAGAACTACATCGACGTATAGAGCCGACCCTTTCAGATATAAAAAAACATAATAATAATAATAAAACGTATTCCAGCAAAGACCAAATAAATTTAATCTTAAATTTAATCGGTAGAGTGAAAGAAACATTACAATATCCGCAGCATATACCTTTGGAAGGTACCGCACCATCGGATCAGCATCTGCAAAGATATAAGCACGACAAAAAGTTTCGATTTGAATTAGAAATGGTACTGGCCGACATAGGAAATATTTTAGATAAGTGTCAACTAAAAACTTTAATGAACAAGTCTGCCCAACAACAACGAGAGATTAACTTGGGGAACGTCCTAGATCATGGCAATCCGTTTCTTGAAGTGATAGGGGATATCTTCGACTCTTACGACCTCTCAAATGGGTTGCTGTCAAAAGCGATTATGTTTGCTAAAGACGGGGAATCTATCGAGGCCCTCAACAAATTAATACAAGCCAACGTCGATTATGAAACAATTGAAAAGGAAACGCTGGAAGAAATGAATGACGTACATAAGGCAGACTACAAACTATTCCAAAAGTCCCCGAACTGGAAATCCTATGTGAAACTTCATCCCAAATCACCCCTCTGGAAGGCGAAAAATAGTGAATAATACCACCACATACTTTATCTTCTAGATATATAGTGTCTTTGGAGAATGTTTACCGATAAGTACTAGTATTAGTGCTTATCGGTAAATGAATGCCCCATTTCTTCCCGTGGGTGTCGTAAAAGGCGACTAAGGGACTTACTAGAGAATGGGCAGCAGCGTTCTCTATGCATTTTACCACCATACTGCAATCGCCAACGCGCCTGCCAAGCGTGGCGATTATGGCAAAGCCCCCCAAATTGAAGGAGGCCTAAGTCCAGCAGTGGACGTCTTACGGCTGAAATGGTGGTAAATGAATGAGGCATATCATTGAAATACTCCTAACACTACATCCCGCGAATGACAGCCATCTTATTTATTAATCGGCTGAAATAGGGTTTGTTCAATAAAATGGTACCTAATATTATTTTTAAATAAAATTATGTACGAAATTATATTCAGGCAATATTCTTAAATTAATTGAATCCTATATGTCCAATTGAAAGAAAATCACAGCAATCTCAAGAACGGATCGTAACAAAACATTCACGACGTATTTCTCTCAAGAACGTACAGTGAAGTTTGGTGTACCCCAGGGAAGCGTTGTGGGACCATTATTATTTATTATTTATGTAAATGACTTTTCGTACCACTTGCTCAAAAAAGTGACATTCTATGCCACAAAAAGCTAACATAACAATAGTCATTTTTAATCTGTTAAAAACAGGGAAAGAAAATTGTACTGAATTTCATTCATCCTCTAGGGGGAGAATGTGATTTAAATTTGGAATACTTACCGAAATTTATACTGAACTACTTCTGTGTTTACACCATTGAGTTTGTATGTAAAGCATTATACATATTTTTGAAAAAGGAATACGCATTTATTATGCAGTTATGATTATTAAATAAAATTACGAAAACCGACGAGGCCGTATAAGCCTGATGCCTTTGCTTTTCCGACAAAAAATTTTAGTCTAGGAATTTGCCGCGTTTTTGTTTTCTTCAAATACATAAACGTTAATTGGACCAATGTTTCGAATGTTAACTTTTACTTTTAATTGTCATTATTTTTAATAAATGCTTATCTCATATTATTATTGTGTTAATTTTTTCGCAAATGGTACGAAAAGTAGAGTATTTTCCTCGGTGATAAAGCTGTCTTAGTCTTGGGTGAACTTAAATCCCTCGCTATACTCAGGACTCGGCTTAAATCCCTCGCTTCGCTCATGATTTCAGTTTTTAACACCCTCGCTACGCTCGGGAGTAAACCTCGAGTCCTTCGTTACGCTCACGATTTAAATCGTCACCCGCGACAGAAGACACTGCTTTATCCCCTTGGTTAATAATCTACTATTGTACGCCTTTCTAGGCAAAACATATCGACGCCCCCAAGGAATAAATCTGTATTACTTATACTATTACTGACTTTTTACTGTTATACCATTTACGGTATCTATGGGTCAGGATACACATATGCAATTTTTTTCAAATTTTTTCTGCGGTAATTTCCAACGTTTTTCCTAATTACACTTTTGTTCTTTGGAAATTTTCCATTTTTAATTTACTAGAAAAATAACGAAATACATCATTAAAAATTAAATTCTGTGGCTACGGTTCGGTAAAGAAATATTACTGTAAAATATTTCAGCAAAATTTCTGGTTAACGCGATTACAGGTTTATTATCGTAAATTTTGTGGTACACATTTTCGGTATTGCACTTTTACAGGTATTTTTATTTCTATAAAATACGGGTTACACTATTTTACCCTTTTATGGTTATTTAAAATTTTACTATGATAAGTCGGTAACTGAACATTACAATCTCTCTCTGTAATGAAAAAACACGTTTAATAATCCAGTAAAACAATATTATGCCTATGATTTTTAAGAAATTTACAAGAATAATTCGGTAAGTTAACATACTGGAATAATATTGATAAGTTCGGATCGTATGATATCAATACCCTAAAAATTGTATGAAACCATTTTCGGTAATATGTATTTTGGTGAATAACTAATTCTGTGTAAATTTAATAGTTACACTTAATACTTTAAACTTTTTGGGTAAAAATTAGCTTTTCCGTCATATAACAATGTTGTCATAATTACCTTTTGTAGAAGAGATATACCCCAAAACACTAAATCATTTTTCCTGTAAAATTTGATTTTTGCGATTACCGGTTTATTCCCCGGGGACGTCGATATTTAAACTTTTTTCTATGTAATCACACCAACTGATTTTAAACCTAAACGTGTTTCTGACAAATAAATGCCTCTTATCTCAATTTTTTTTTACATTTTCTACTGTAGTTCGCAAATTACTCCTAAATTACTTGTTTAAACAAAAGTATTTAAGTAATAAATTAAATAAATAAAGTCTATTTCAAACAAGTCAATTAAAACATTTCAATTTTACATACATACACAAAACAAGAAGATACACACATACACTCATAAAAAATGCAAAAATGTTCTTATTAAATAAGAACATTTTGAAATGATGCACGATGAGTGGGCATCCAGTGCCATATCATTCCAGTCCATTCTGCCGGCCACGATAAACACCAAGCTGTTGGACCTGTCGGGCACTCGCCGCATCAGGGATGCTATTCATGTACATAAGAGCATGAAAATCGGGCACGCCATATTCTGCGAACGTCCTCGATGCACTGCAAAAGCGCGGTAGCCTCAACATAACTCGTATTTACTTATGTATTTACGTTCTCAACGTTATTTTGTTGAACTCATAAATACGTAAAATTCTAATTTGGATTATTTAGTATTGGTTGTCTTGGGAATAATAATATTTGGTTTAAATATTAGGTATTTGCAAAAGTTCGTGCGTATTTTTCAATCATTTTATTGTTTCTTAAATTATTAAGTAGATAGTAATTTTTAATCTAAATATTTTCCTTTATTATCTACTACCTTTGCCCATCTTAAGGGCAACAAAGGAATACCACAACGAAAGAAGTTCTCTTGTTTGGAAGCAATAAAGTTGTCCACTGCTTTTCTCACTTCTTCATCATTTTCAAGTCGCTGTCCTGACAACACATGCTGCATTGAACGGAACAAGTGGAAATCTGTAGGTCTATGTAGGTTTAGTGACCGAAGCGACATGCAGCCGTGCGTTGTCGTGAAGCAATATTACTGGACGTCATCCATGACCAGAGAATGGGCGTTTTTGCTGAATTTCTTGGCTCAATTTGCGCAGTTGTTAACAGTAACGAGTTGCGGTAACTGTTTCACCAGGTTGTAGCAACTCAAAAAGTTATTTGCAATTTGAAAACATAGTGAATTCTATTTCTCAATAACCCAAATAATGCCTAGCTGCGGGACTTGCGGCTCAATAATAGCGGATAACTACTTTATGGAATGTTCTAATGGAAAGTGTAAGAAACATTATGATATAGCATGTCTTGAAGTAAATATAGACGCATTTAAGTCTTATACTGAGGAGTACAAAATAAGTTGGGTTTGTCCAGAGTGTATCTGCTTAATGCCTAAAAGAGGGAACGTGGGAACCCCGCTCAGCGTTAAGGCACCTGCATTTAAGACTACCACCACCACCACCACGCCCACGAATTACATAAATACGCAGCGAGGTAGTCGGGCTTGTTTTTCACCGACAATGGATTCTGATTCAATGCTGCTTGACGAATTAAAGGAGTTTCGAGCTGAAATGACGGCCCGTATGGACAGCCAGGCTGAAGCGATTACTCTCTTGTTGAATCAATTTGCCCAAACACGATCCGATTTGGATAACATAATAAAACTAATGAGGGTACTGGAAGTAAAACTAGATACTAAACAAACTCAAGAGATTATGACAAGCGATATAGTCGACAACCCTCCTTCTACATTCGCAGAAGTAGCTAGTCAACTGAACGGTTCTAATAGTCATAAAATGCAGAAAATCCCTAAAAATGCCACCACCAAAACACAAAAAGTAAATAAAGGTGGGGCCACGAAGACCGCTGTATTACCAGTAACGGAAGCGCCTATTATCACTACCTCACCAACGAGCACACCTTATGAACAAACGGATCTAGAGGAAGTCGATACTGGATTGGGCTGGACAACAGTAGTTAAGAAAAAAAATAACAGACCGCTTAAAAATGTAGCAATAGGAACGAATAAGGAACTTAAGGCTATTCTAGCAACGGAACGAAAAAAACACTTGCATATATGGCGACTGCATCCTGAGACTACCATTGAAGCTATAGCAGATCATGTGATAAGTGTATGTGGCCCAGATGTACATATAAAAGTCGACAAAATCAATCATAAAACTAAACGAGACTACTCGTCGTTTATAATAGGAGTGCCTGAAAACTGGTTCCAGAAATTGTATCAGCCAGAAATCTGGCCTATGAATGCTGAATTTAACGAGTGGATTTGGTTTCGAAATTCCACCAAAAACAAATCAAATTAATACCATTGATTTATATTATCAAAATGTTAGAGGTCTTCGAACAAAGCTGAACGACTTCAGAAATAGCTTAGTATTAATGGATGCAGATTTATACGCAATCACAGAATCGGGTTGCAACCCTTCCATACATGACCCGAAATTAATCCCGCCGGGATATCAAATACTTCTCTGCGACCGAGCGGACGGTCGGAAACAGGGAGGAGCGCTTTTAGTGGCCACACATCGGTTCGAGCTGCGACAAGTGTACGTGAGTGACTTATCTATAGATACCTGCGTTTTTGAATTAGTCAATGCAGCGGTTTACTTAAATAAAAGATTTTTATTTTTGTGCTCAGTGACTTATATTCCGCCTGGTAGCTCTGAGAATGACTATATGGTTCTGTTTGACATAATAGAGAAATTGTGTACTAAATATAGAGAAATAATTGTGTTAGGTGATTTTAATCTTTATTCGTGTCCCATAAATGTGAAGAATTATTATGAATATTTTTTGCCCTATTGTGGATTTACTCAAAACAATAATGTACCTAACTGTTTAGATAGACAACTAGATTTGATATTGAGTTCGGGTCTTCACGAGGTGTCAGTAGTGATGGCGGATGGGTCGCTCGTGCCGTGGACGCACATCACCCGCCGCTTGCGGCGAGCGCGAGCGTCCCGCGCCCCGCGCCCGCCCGCGCCCGCGCCACACGCACTAGTACTAGACGCGCTGGAATTTTTATAAAGCGGATTATGAATTGCTATATTCTATGTTAGCATCCACTGATTGGACCGATATGTTTGAACAGAGCGACGTGGAAGATATTTTGAATTTATTTTATGATAAACTTAATAATATTTTAGATGCAAGTGTTCCTAGGAAAACATTAACGGTCAAACAGAGTTATATTTACCCCAAATGGTACACGAGTGATATAATAAAAGACTTAAAAATCAAAGCAAGACTACAAAAATACATAAAACAACGAAATTAAATAGTGATTACGCCGAATATTCGAAATATAGATCGCATATTAAAAAATCAATAGAAATTGCACGCAAAGACTATCAAAATAAGATTCAATCTCAGTTTGCGAAAGACCCCAAGTCATTTTGGCAATACGTACGATCGCAGAAAAGTACGACGAGTAGACAGGATATTATTAAGGACGGTCAGTATCTGTCAGACGCGGAGTGTGCTGAACAGTTCGCGACTTATTTTCAACCGACGAAAAAAAACGGAGGAGGTTATCAATTCGACGCGTATATTTTTTTTTTTTTTTTTATGTATAACTTTTTACATAGTGGTCCGATTGTGACAATTCTTCCTCTATTGGAAAGGGTATACTTCCAAGGTGGTCCCATATAAATTTGGAAAACAAAATCGAACCCTAAGGGTCGGAAAACAGAGGATGATTGATTGTTCACTCACTGATTGTAAGGTATAAACACGCATAACTTTATACAGAGTAGTCCGATTTTGATCATTATTTTTGTGTTGGATAGGGTATACCTTGCCAAGTATTATTAGTACATTAAAGCCACAAAAAAATATAAAAAAAAAACTTTTTAACAAAAAATTAAACCGCCGAAAAACTGAAAAGCATAAAATAATAAACCTTAAAATTTTGAGTCGGCGCTGAAAAATCAATGAACAAGGATCACTCAAAGCGCCGACTCAAAATTTTAAGGTTTATTATTTTATGCTTTTCAGTTTTTCGGCGGTTTAATTTTTTGTTAAAAAGTTTTTGAGTCGGTATATAGTAATGTGCCGCCGCAACTAGACTCATTAGCGGCGGAAGCGGAAGCGGGAAACACTATGGTAGTGCAGTCGTACAGATTAATAATCTTACGTCTTAGCGACGTTCGAAGTGCACTCGACCGCCTCAAGCCTAAGCGATCTGCGGACCCGGATGGTATACCAGCGTTTCTTTTTAAAGATTGCAGTAGGGTACTCGCGGAGCCGCTACTTTATATATTCAACGCCTGTCTTCATTCTGCGAAGTTCCCAGCTCGGTGGAAGATTACGCGAGTTATTCCAGTACCCAAGGGCAGGGCGGGAGCTGACATCGGTGGGTATAGGCCGGTGGCGGTATTGTCGGCGCCGGCAAAGGTGTTTGAGTCTGCCATTCAGCGCTGTATGCATGAGCAAGTGCGCGGACAGTTATCGGAGGCGCAGCACGGATTCCGGCAGGGGCGCAGCACTGCTACTAATCTTCTTGATTTCATGGGACGCGTGGTGCCGGCGGTGGATGCTGGAGTGCAGGTGGACGTAGCTTATTTTGACATCAGAAAAGCTTTTGACACCGTCGACAATGATATCTTACTGCGGAAGCTAGCAGAGGTCGGATGCACCCAGCATCTATTGCAGTTTTTCGCCAGTTACATGCAAGGCAGACAGCAGTATGTGGACTGCAACGGATGTGAATCCGACTTATATTACACTTGGTCGGGTGTAAGTCAGGGCACCAATTTGGGGCCCCTAGAATTCATTATAATGATAAACAATTTGCCGGAAGTCGTAAGACATGGCGCTTGTTTATTATTCGCTGATGACCTCAAGTTGGTGCTTGAGATTAGGTCCGAGTCTGATTGCGGGCGCCTACAGGAAGACATCGATCGAATAGTACAATGGAGCCATGAAAACAAACTGTACTTCAACGTATCCAAGTGCTCGTTGATGAGTTTCACCCGTGCTCGTGCACCTCTGCTCTATGAGTACGTGGTGGACGCGGCACCACTGCAACGAGTCACGGAGGTACGAGACTTGGGTGTTTTCATGACTCCCGATCTGTCATTCCGTGAGCATGTAACCAAGATCTGTAAGAAGGCCTACAGAAACTTAGGATTTGTTCTGAGACAAACACAAAGCTTCACAAACATCTCAGCAGTTAGGGTCCTGTATGATGCACTAGTCAGGAGTCATCTGGAACAAAGTGCGGTCATATGGGCTCCACATGAAGCTAAGTACTCTGTAATGTTGGAGCGTGTTCAGAACAAGTTCACGCGCCATTTGTACAGGAAATTATATGGGGTATATCCGTTTTACCCACTGATGTACCCCACTCTGTTTGTCCTGGGCATGGTTGGCTATAATCAGCTGTATGTCCGACGGGAGTTTACCCTGGTCGCCTACTTGGTGAAGGTGCTTCGTGGAGTGGAGAGCCACCCGGGAGTATTGCAGCGTTTGAGTCTGTGTGTGCCGGACCGCTACGTGTGGAGGCGGCGCAGCCCACCACTGCTACTGGCACCTATAGCCAGAACTAACCTGCTTGCCAAGGCACCCCTTACCAGAGCTATCCGTACCATCAACGACCTTCAAACTCAGATTGATGTGTTTACATGTTGTTTTAGTGAATTCGCAAGGGTACTACTATCTATATTGTGCTACAGGCAAAATAATAATACTTAATTTTAACGTTTTTTTTTTGTACTACATATGTTTTTTGTTAGTAATTATGTAATGCTGTTTTTTGTATTTTTTAATTTTATAATGTGCTTAGTTTTTTAACATAGTTTATTAGTTTAAGTTCTTAGCTGTCGCATTAGGGTAAACCCTGTAATGATAGTTTAAGCAGTTATAAATAAATAAATAAATAAAATAAAAATAGAGTACGCCTTTTTCGTCCCACCAAACACAGAGCAGCAGCTTTCTTCTGTGTACTTCGCGTTTCGCGGGCGATGTTGAAGGTGCACCCGGGTATACCCATGCTTTATTGCGTTTGGTCTGAGTATATCCATTTTTCATTGCCAGTGACGATTTTCCATAAAAAAGATTTTAGCGATGTAGAGCAAGCAACGAGAGGCACACGCTTAATCTGTTCGATTGCGCTATATCAGACAATAAATGCGGGTTTAAGAATTAAGAATTTTTGGCCAGAGCATGTATTGACGATTTACTGTTGACTGGTCCACACCAAGCTTAGCAGCCAATTCTACGGCCGTTTGAGAAGGGTCGTCTTGCAGTAACACCTTCAATTTGTCGATTTCCAAACTTTGAGGTCTACCGGATCGAGGTTTGTCGTGAATGTCAAAATAACCGCTTCTATATCTTTGAAACCACTTTTGACACGTACGTTCGGATATACTGGATTCTCCATAAGTCTCACATATTATTCTTGTTGCTTCGGCTGCTGTTGATTTTCGATTAAGTAGAAATAAGAGACAGTGACGAATGTGCACTTTATCGATCTCCATATTACGAGACGTATATAAGGTGTAGGTATCTATTCATACACGAAATATTTTAAGGGGTACACTTGTAGGTGGTAAAGAAGCTATAGAAGCAAAAATAAAAATGTTATCTGAGCGTTTTTGAATTTTCGTAATTATTATAATTTTAAAATTACTTGAGACGTTTTGCATACAACCTTTACTCCAAATTCTATGAATAGCCCGCCTGACGCTGTGAGGGCGACGACCGGACGGCACGAGCATGGCCGCGGTGTCTCGGGCCGTAAAAAATAAGAAGGAGCCAGTATTTCATATGTGCGCTAAATAATTTATAAATATTAAATTTTAAAAAAACCCTTAGAAAATTTTTTTTTTCGTTGCTATAGCTTCTTTACCACCTACAGGTGTACCTCTTAAAATATTTCGTGTATGAATAGATACACCTTATATATCTTTTCCAAGATTCAATTAAGACTGATAAAATTTATGAATGTGAAACAGTATAATCAGTACTTTAACTTAAACTGAAAATATAATCTCAAATTATTATAATTTTTTCAGGGGTAACACCTACATGCGACCGCACAAACTTTTGCAAAGACCTAATTAGTTTAATGTATTTTATTTACGAAATACTATCATTTATGTAGATTTTTTTAATATTTTGTTAAACAAATTGGAACCTAGCTTCTCTGACTTTTAAGTGCCCATGTAGAACTATGTACAATAAAAATATTTTCATTTTATTTGATTTGACTCGCTGACCATTGTACGAGCTTTTTGTATAGCCCGATCTATAGGGCGCACGTGTACATTGATTGGCAATAAGCTCTATTTTCTTTTTGTCGGTTGAAAAACAAATGACGTCTCCCGCTCTATGGTGGAACGGAAGGGCATGTCAGACTTTTACTGACTAAAACCCACCCGTGTTCCTGCAGTTGCCCATATGCCAGGGCCACGGTAACTGTTTCAAACAGATCTCGCGACCCTGGTAAGCATCGGTCCTAGCAGACCCCTTCATTACTGCTGACATTTCGTTGATGCGCGCGTGGAACACTACGCGCCGTCGACACGGGTCTGGTCCTTACCGGGCGGTGAGCTACCGATTGCTCGCGAATATCGCGTCTACGGTGGCCGGAAGTCCGCAATCGACTTCTGACGCCCGGGGCGTCGCCTCTTGCGGCGGCTAGAGGCGTGAAGGCGCAGAGACTGCCCCTCCCTCATGCGCCTCCCCCTTCGCGAGCATTACTGCTTCGCAGAAGGAGGTGACGGCTTCCCATGCCCTCTCGCTCCATACCATGGCTCGCACCAGGGCCGGACGCGAGACGTCGCCGCCGCCGATCGCCTCCACTAGGACACGGCGGTGCTCCGCCCAAGCAGGGCACACCTCCACCGTATCCTCCAGACGACCCACGCAATGGATACACCCGGGCGTTTCCTCCCGCTGCAATAAGCTCTTAGTGTCTCTTTTACCTCACTTGTACAACGTGCAAACAAAATCAAAATCAAAAGTCATTTATTCAAACTAGGCTGAGAGTCAGCACTTTTTGAACGTCAAAGTTACAAAAGACAGTCCCCCCAAAACGCCCGCCCTTCGACACTTCCTAGTGCTTTAGCTGGGAAGAAGAAGTGGCGGAACAAACTCCCCAGAGTGGCGGAATAAACCATACCTACGGGCCAGCATGTTACATCGAACTACCAATGGTCTGCGTTCCCTCTCCACGTCCACATCGTCGAACAGACCATCGGTGACCCAACGCCCCAGGTACTTGAACTTCGTCACCCTGGAAAACTGAGCGCCACCAGGATAACTGGTGGGACAGTGTCGTGACATTTGTTACCCGCTTTAAAAACCAGACGTTCACTATTTGTCGCGTTGTAAACCACGAAAAAGAAATGAAAAACACAAAATCAAAATGATACCAAGGTACTGATTGATAACCTACCCTTTTTTTGTATTAAGTATTAACATTGCTCTACGCCAATTATTTTAAGAGTAGAGATAGGTCAACAGCAAATGAGAACATAAATAAAATAAAGTTGTTTTGAATTATTTTATTTAAAGTAATTAATCAACCATTTAACAAAGAAAATCATATCCAACATTGACTTGGGGTAGACTGAATATCTTTAATTATAAAAAAAAAAACGGAATCGCCACCTCTGTTTTGCAAACAAATTGTTGCTCTTATACGTAGCTACTTGAATACTTGTGGAGTAGAGCGGCGGCCAACAACTCTACGATTTTTCGAAGTTCCTTCCCTGCCCAGATAAAAGATAAAGATAAAGAATCCCAGATATCCTAATCCTATCCATGTGATGAGCGCAAGTTGCTGCTAAAATTCACAATTTTATTTAAGTGAAAAAAAAAAACTCGTTACGGGTAAAAATACAAATATTTAAAAGTAACCATAATTAAAAGTAGGGCCGCTGATATTAATTTCAAAATTCCAATTCATTTTATTAAATTTACACATTAAAAAAACACACACAAGTCACATTGCATGCGATTCTAAGCAACAGAACATTCAATTTAGATTTATCAACGAGTCCCAAACTAGGCACGGCCTTTATCTTGGTGACCCAAACACTACACAGAGTTAAGTATAATATATGTATACAATTAAAATATATATTTTATGAAGATTGTTTGTGTATTTTTTGACAGGCCTGTGGGTCTAGTGGTTAGTGACCCTGACTGCTATGCCGGAGGTCGTGGGTTCGATTCCCACCCAGGTCAAATGTTTGTGTGATGAGCACGATCATTTGTTCTGTGTCTGGGTGTAATTTATTTATCTGGGTATAATATGTATGTATTTAGAATATATAAGTATGTTTATCAGTTGTCTAGTACCCATAACACAAGCTCTGCTTAGCTTGGGACCCATAACACAAGCTCTGCTTAGATGGCGTTGTGTGATAGTTGTGGAATATATTATATATATTATTATTGTGTTTTTTTTTCTAGTGGGATTGGAGGTCTATCAATTTGTTTGGAAGAATTTGAACGCGCGGTCCACAATAATCAGGGTTTACCAAAAAACAACCCCTGCGGGGTCAATGGGGCTTTCAATTTTTGAGGGAAATATTAGATTAGGTCGTTAGATAGAGTCCACAGTATAGCAGTGGCGAAAGCACCATATAACACGATTCCTACCGGCTTGCCTTCGGGGATTCGCATTGGTAACTCTATCACTATTAAAAATACAATAGTATGTAAATAGTGGCTACTATTGTCAATAAATATAGTTACACTACGGGTATTTAATTCACCATAACATTCAAACAACAAAAAAGGTTATTTATAGCTTTGTATTACAACAAAAGAGAAATGTTCGAAATTAACCCGGCGCCAAAACGTCATAATCGGGAACTAAAAATTCATACAACAGCGATCCCGTAATGATGTCACTTTAGGTCACGTGGCACCGCTTGATATGTACGAGAGCAAGCCGCTGTACAACGGGTTATGACAGAGACAGGTATAGAAAAATGCGTCAGCGAGAACGAGATAGAGGAATGTTGCATATTTTATTCGGTTTTTAGCTGTTCAATTTAATTGTATTTAATTCATTACATTCCTATATTAATTTTAGAATGATAGTAAGTATTCTTTATTGATGAGTCAGTAAGTTAAAGCGGACTTCGCTTCGGCTTCTCTTTTAGAAAAATGTACACCTCGCCGCTGCAGTATAGATACAATCAAAGGTTGGCAACTTCACAGCACAGACATCGATGCGGAGCTCCGCATGGTGCGCCCACACGCAGACAAGTAGCGAGCTGGAAAGTGGTGTCACCCAGCATAGTGCCTATGTTGGGTGACGGTAGCGCCTGAAGCTAGAGGCCCGACTCCCATCCTCCCACATCCAGCAGGCGAGCACGCTTTCCAGTATTGGTGATTCCGTACTAACCTGTAGAGCGCCTCTTCCAACTGTCTCTGGTGAGATGGGTTCACTGGCCGTTGTTTATCTGAGTACGCCGCTGTCCGTCAGGCGTTCACCGCATCAGTCAAGCACGGCACTTCAGAGTCCAACAGGTCCAAAATGTTCTAGGTCAAATTTGACCAGTGCTGTCAACAAAGGACAGGAACTACCGGTCAGCTAATACTGGTAATGTCGCTACGTTACCAGTATTAGCTGACCACCGACGCCAAGGCCACCAAAACGGATGGCTGCTGTGGCTTGAAGCCACACTCGACCTTCTATATTTAGAACTAGCTTTTGCCAGCGGCTTCGCCCGCGTGAAGGTCGGAAATTATCCCGCAGGAACATACCATCGGGATAAAAGTAGTCTATGTCCTTTCTCAGGCTCTAAACTATCTGTGTACCAAATTTCATTTAAATCGGTTCAGTAGTTTTAGCGAAGACTAGTAGTTTAAAGCGAGACTGACAGACAGACAGAGTTACTTTTGCATTTATAATATTAGTGTGGATAGTTGCTAGTGTGCTACTTCCATAAAGCGTAAGATCGTGGAAAATAAAAGATTGTGGAATATATTCCCACTGCTGGACGCTTGTGTTCCTCAGTGTGAGAGGGAGTGGCCAGTAATCAACCACAGGGTTGGAGTACGGGTTGGCAGGTGTCACGTGTCTTTGTTTTGGTTCTATGACATGCCGGTTTCCTCGCTATGTTTTCCTTCACCGTTTTAAAAGCAGTGGTGATGAAATAATTTACACAAAGTAAAGCATCTGTTAGGGTTCGAACCTACAGCTTACTCGGTAAGTCACGACTGTTATCACTGGGCTACCACTGCTCGCGATCAATGAGAACGCCGTACGTAAATTAATTTTACAGTCTGTTTAAAATTTCGTTGAAGTTTTTTATTTTTTCCTTGAAGAAAGGCGAAAAGCTTAAGTTTTTATTAAGCTGTATACCCAAAGCGGTCCTGATATCCAACAACGGTCATAAATGTTGGATACATTTATGGAAATTATGAAGTCAAAATTAAATTAAAATAAGTATGACCTTTACTCGCTAGTTAGTTATCCAGCGCAAGTTGTTAACGTTAATTAAAAAAAACAAGTTCATGAAGATAGTTAGACCAGTCCAATAATTAGTGGCTTAGATTAATGGCCTTTTTACACGCTTTATATTAGCTTCACTTGTTTTTTTGTATGTTTGTTTGTAACCGACTCCTTATAGCGCGATTTTGACCCACTTTAAACAACCAGATTTCATTCAAACTTTGCACACCTGTCAAAGACCGATGACAATGCAATAATTTCATAAATTTGTGCCATTATCCTTGCCAGGGTTACCAGGACAGCAAAAAAACTGTCTTCGAAAACTACGCTGACATACGTCACAAACTACGCTGTAATACGTCTCAAAATTCGAAACACCCTAAAAAATAGAAAATAAATAATAGTTTAAAAAAAAACTAAAAAACACGCTTCCATAGAAAACCGAACTAAAAAGTAGAAAATAATAGAAAAAACCGGGCAAGTGTGAGTCGGACTCGCGCACCGAGGGTTCCGTACAAACCTGTAGGTATTCTCGGTTTAAAAATAAATGTTTTTTTTAAATTTTTATATTTCAGTTGATTGAATGTAAAGTAAATTGCGGTTTACGATTTATGACGTTTTGAAAAAAACTACTCACTCGATCTCGTTCAAACCAATTTTTGGTGGTAGTTTACATAGTAATGTATATCATAAATTTTTTTTAGTTTTATCACTCTCTTATTTTAGAAGTTACGGGGGGGGGGAACCCATTTTACCACTTTGGAAGTGTCTCTCGCGCAAACTATTCAGTTTAAAAAAAATGATATTAGAAACCTCATTACCATTTTTGAATACCTATTCATAGATACCCCACACGTATGGGTTTGATGAAAAAAAAATTTTGAGTTTCTGTTCTATGTATGGGGAACCCCAAAATTTATTGTTTTGTTTCTATTTTAGTGTGAAAATCTTAATGCGGTTCAAAGAATACATCTACTTACCAAGTTTCAACAGCATAGCTCTTATAGTTTCGGAAAAAAGTGGCTGTGACATACGGACGGACGGACAGACAGACAGACAGACAGACATGACGAATCTATAAGGGTTCCGTTTTTTGCCATTTGGCAACGGAACCCTAAAAAGCGTGGGGTGCCTGATCAATAAAAAATACCTTAAAAAGCACTCCACGCTTTTTTTCCATTATTTTCTACTTTTTAGTTTGGTTTTCTATGGAAGCGTGTTTTTTAGTTTTTTTTTTAACTATTATTTTTTAAAGTAAATAAGTAACTACGTATTATTTGCTAGAAATGAGAATGTGGATGACTTTAAGAAAGAAAGATGTAAAAAGAATATTGTAACAAATAATGAAAATCAAAAGTCATTTATTCAAATTATACTGAGGATCAGCACTTTTTGAATGTCAAAGTTACATAAGACAGTCCCTCAAAACGTCCGCCCTTCAACACTTCCTAGTGCTTTAGCTGGGAAGAAGTGGCGCAACAAACTCCCCAGCAATGAAATTTCAAATAAGGCATATTAAAATGAGAAAAAGGAAGAAATCTGTAAAACAGATAGATAAATGAAGTAACACGCTTCAAAGGTGTTTCGAAGGAATTATTCCCGTCTATAACGCGCGGCAATGTATGCCTCTAGTATTCGTATGACATAGGGGCTGTCCATTAATCACGTGAGGCTCGAAAGGGGGGGAGGGGTTCATAAAAAATCACGAAATATCACAAACGGGGGGGTGTAGTATTTATTTTTTATAATAAATTAGATGATACTTATACCTGTATTTTATAAATATTACAAAAAAAATTACATTCTTTGTAGGTACTAAAAAATACACGTGGTATAGCGGGGGGCGGGTGGTCATAAATCAATGATAGTGCCGACTTTGCCTTACACTTTTTAAGCCTTACGCTTTGCTTTGTGCAACATTATTTCATCACCATTGCTCTCAAAGCGGTGCAGGAAAACAACGTGAGGAAAGTAGCATTTCCTAAAACCAAAAATGCGAAGACATAGGTATGACATCTACCAACCCACACTAGGCCAGCTCCACTCGATATCACCGAGAATACGCGTATGTCCCAGCAGTGGAAATGTTAAGTAATGCTGATTATGCTAAAGCCTAAGCGATAATAAAGCGATTTAACTACCCCTAGGTGACACACTACAGACGAGGCACCATGTCTGTGCTCGACATATAGTTAGATACCTCCAATTACGGCCGATGAGGCAGACAGGCAAAAAGATGGACTGTTGACTTTACAAATTCTTTAGAGGTTATTTGCTCAAGGGAAGTTAAAGATACAAAGGAATGAAAACAGCTAGAGGAGGTATATGTGTCACAACACACATTGACACGCTGATCACTAAACCGGGGAACCCGATGGCCTGCATAAATATATTTATACAAATTGTGCCCGATGTGTTATTATATAAGTTACTAGCTTCTGCCCGTGACTTCATCCGCGTTAAATTTCTTGTTCCCCCGACCCTTCCCGTCGCGTCGAATCGCCTACCCGTGCGATTTTCCCCGTTTTTGCAACATTTTTCATTACTGCTGCGCTCCTGTTAGTTGTAGCGTGATGTTATATAGCTTATAGCCTTTCTCGATAAATAGGCTACCCAACGCAAAACGATTTTTTCAATTCGGACCAGTAGTTCCTGAGATTAGCGCGTTCAATCAAACAAACAAACTCTTCAGCTTTATAATATTAGTATATGTAGATTATAAACTAAAATATTATACAAAGTAAACGAAACATACAATGGAAATAACTTTATGTATGTTTTACGGCCGATGATCGTTGCCGGTTTAAACATGTTGTCTAAAGTTTCAAGTGTGTCCTCTCACTCAAATTTACCTAGTGATTCCTATTGCCAATAATGCCATTCATCGGCTGTATTGTCATGAAACCGAAAATACTTAGACAAAAGCATCATGACTTCTGTCCTTGACGTACGCAGTGGAACTGAAAAAACCAACTGAAGGAATAAATTCAAATTACTAAGCCCTTGCCGTCTGTCTGTCTATCTTAGGTAGGAATGGTTCTTTTTCACGGTTATCTTAAGTATAGGTTACCAGTTCATTGAATGTGAATTATAATGCCCTTTACGTTATCATGGCTGAGCGCCAACTAACTAAATAAAAGGGTTATCTCTGTATAATCTTTACGGTTATATACAAAAAGAAGATTTGAAAAGTATCGGTAATTCCCACATTCGAGTGATTTAAATAGCCATTGTTACCTATCACTTTACACTATCAAACTTTAATTAGTAACATTCAACGGACGACCTCGGCAGAACTATAATTTTGATAAAACATTGTTTTTATATCTGTAACAAGATTGTGTGTCCACAGTTATTTTATGACATATTATTCATGATTTCGTTATAGAAAACAAGTCCCAGCATTCTGAAGAGATCTTGAGTATCGGTTTAATGGAGTGTCAAGGGCAATAAAATGCAAGTGTGATTGACCGTTGGCTCCGTCCACATGGGAAGTCACTAACGAATAATACATTTATTTATTTTAATAGGCATACGTGCAATGACCGTAATGTGCTAGCCAGACGTGCACACAAGAACTGGCAGAAACATTGTTCACTAATCTGGAGAAAGCTTATGACGGGTACCTCAGGATGTGTCGTTGATGGATGTTGCAAGAGAAAGGATTTCCCGAGAAGTACATACAATTTGTTCGCGCTATGTACAGCTAGATCAGCTGATGAAAACATCGACAAGTTTACTGAGTTTGTAAGTTTGCACCAAGGGTCGGCTTTAAGTCCGTACGTTTTTCTGTATAATTGATGGTCTGGTTACACTGTCCTCTCATATCCAATTTTAGAACATAGAAAACGACAATTATTTTTAAAAGAGTAACAGGGGAATTTCTTGCCAGCTCGTCTCCACGTGTAACGACCACAAGTAATGTTTTGATTTCTTTAATTTTATATCATTGTAATCCAACAAACTGTTGGGAGGGCTCAACCCTGCTGATATAATCACTGGGGGGGCCGGCCTCTCCCAGGCCCTAAAGAAACGGTAGCAGTGACCAGATTCGGTCACTACCGGTTACGGTTTGCCACAGTTAAACCTGGTAGTCAGTCTGACCAACTAGTTTTGCCAAGGAGTAGCATGTTACGCAGGTAATGGTGCCGATTCTGTTGTACACGAACTAAACTAACTAAACTATCTCTAAAATTCCTTACTTTTGGCTATGATAATTGTAACGCTATTCTGCAAGGAAAAATCTCTAAATTTAAAAATTATTTTGACACGACTAAAATCGAATTTGACAATCGCGACTCAGCGTGGTATTTTTTTTCTTTTGGTTTCGCAACGTTGTACTTGTGTGTGCATTGCGTAGAATGATTTTTTTGAGAGACGAAGGTACGTGCTAGGGGGCAGCCTGGACGTGTTTTATATGGAATTTTTCACTTTTGTTTGAAAAATATAAAAAAAAAATATTACCCACGTGTTGAGATTTAAATGTGCAGGGGTTAACTAAGGGGGTCGAAAATTTCATTATTTTTGCGATAGGACACGCCATTTTCAAGATATGTATAAGCAAAAAGAAAATAAAAAAATACAGAACTGTTTTTGCACGTGAAGGCGAGGCGTTGTTGAGAATTTTAGTTCATGACCACTAGTTTTATTCTACACCTTTTTAATCGCGATTAAAATTAGTCAGATTTAGTTAAAATAAATTATTTTAGTCAAAATTTTTAGTGAAAACCGGTAAACTCAGAATAGCAAAATTAACATTTTCATTAAACTAATAACTCAGGGCAATCTTAGTGCTGTTAAACTAAAATATAGTTAAGTTGTGTTACTTTAGTCTATTTCAGAATATTCCTATTCTGAAATAGACTAAAGTGACACAACTTAACTCGTCGTTTGACAGGAATAAACCAAATTTTAGTGATTTTTAGTTTAGTTTGGAGAATTTTGTGACAACAGAATCGGCACCAATATATCCCTTTGTTGGGTAGGTCTGACAACTAGACGCTGCAAATATTACTTTAGCTACATCCGAAAAAAGCGACTACAATGTGCGAGAGAGAGTGAATGAGTGTTTTTTTTTTTTGTGGGTTGGAAATCATCAAATGACGTCTCCCGCTCTGGGTGGAGCGGATGGGCGTGTCAGACTTTTACCAACTAAAACCCACCCATGTTCCTTCAGTTGCCCATATGCCAGAGCCACGGTATCTCTTTCGACCAAATCTCGCGACCCTGGCATGAGTGAGTGTGCGTGATTGATTAGTTTCAAAATCTCTGGCTTTGGTTTTGTTTGTTTTTTATATAACGGTAAATTTTTATTTACTAAGTTGGCTGGTAGTTTTTTCGTATGTAAGTGCCTTTTTAAATAGATTTTATATTTCACTTATGTTTATGTTATATCACCTACACTATTTGGTTATTGAGAAGGAAATTATGTCTATCAGTACATAATAAAATTATATTACACAGTCATATTCTTATGCCAATTTGGACGTATGGCATCCAACTTTGGTGCTGAACTAAACGAAGCCACGTTAAAATAATGCACCATGGTGCAGACACCAGCACATCAAGGTACCCAAAATTGTCAAATTTTCCCAATCAATCTTGAACCTAATACTTTAGCGTTTAAGTTGGAAACCTATTAAAGAAATTTGTCAGATTGTAGTAGCTTCAAGTGCTGGCGTCTCTACATTAGAAATGACGACCTCCACCGTGACCTTAAAATAGAACTCGTCACCACCTTCATTCAATTTGCTGATGCCCACGAACTTGCTTGCATTTGCTGAACTCCATCGACATGTAAACATCGATGTCATGCAGCTACTAGACAACACGGACGTAGTGCGTAGGCTAACCATTTGAGCTAGTTAGTTAGTGAATAAATATTAATAATACACATGAACAAAGTGTTTCTATTAATTATCAGACCCTAAGAAAGTGCTATGGAATTGTGTACAAAGTGCAAAATTACACTATTCTTAGTTATAACCACGCAAAATATTAAGTTCGAGTTAAATTGCTTATTAGTCTATTAGGCTAGATTGTAATAAATTACTAAGAACTTTAGTTTGTATTGACACAGAACAAACAAAAATTGTGTATGTCGACAGACTGGATTGTCCAATAAGTCCGGTAATGTTGCAGGCTTGCAGCAGATTTAAGCCCAACTGTATCATCCAAGATTACAATCGTTTTTTTTTTCTTTTTTTAAACACGCACACTTGCTATTTCAATTCACTTTAGACATTGGCAGAATAGTCGACATCGGCTTTGCTTGCCATTATAAAAAATAGAATAGAATAGATATTGCGATATTGTAAGTGTTCTTCTTTCTTTTTGTATGTGTTTGTTATCCTTTCTGTATCATTTTAGTATGTGTTTGTCTGTATATGAGTCCTGTGACTTGAATGAAACGATTTTTATAGTACTTACTTTTTGTTCCTCACGAACGATTATAAAATATATATATTCGTAAACATAACGCGTAACGCAACGGAGACAGTTTGATTTTATAAATGTTCATACCCGGGCAGTTTATATATGAAAATCGATTCTTAAGGAGTAAAATCCAATAAAATCACTTTTTACTTGTTCATAAAAATATATAAATAATTCTCTCCGACTGCGCCTCAATGTAAACTGAGCTTTGCTATAATTATTGGTGCAGATTTATTCCACAGGGGGCAGCGGTCAATAAAACGAAATCAGTAACGCTTTTGCCGTCGTACCGCGAATACTATGGCTGATAAAGGTAGAGCAATAATCATATCGCATTATAATAATTATCTGACACACGTATCATTATAAAATCTGTGTTTTGTGTAAAATGTTCTGATTTCAGTTGCAAAACTTAGCTGCAATACGTTAATTAGGCGTTATGCAACTGCTACAGTGCCCGCTATCCCGAAATGTGATTTTACACCGAAAAAATATACTGTGAGTTTTTTTTTTATTAGTTCGTTTAGATAGTGAGGAGACTATTCATTGGACAGCATCAATTTTATCCCTAAGATGATCTCTGGGCGACTTGACTGACCTCCTTCGTACATTACTGTAGTAAATATCCATAGCAGGGATACATATAATATGTTGGATACTTACTTTTAGGTAATTTAATTTGCATCTATTATAGTATTTAGACAATGACTTCTTCTTAGTATATTGAACCTGCTCACCACCTCTGAATGTTAAATTATCAATCAAATGGAATATTTCACGAATATTGCCTTTTTAGATATTACGACACGGGGCGCCGGGCCCTTGAAAAATACACAGAATATTTTGCCTTATACCGCGACCTCATCGTTAGTTTGACTTCATAGCATTTTAATTCATATAAAGTGTATCTACTCATTCGTTTGCTCAAATTGTTCTGACATTATAATTTATTCTAATCTATTCTGCAATAATATTATGAATTTTTACTTTTTTTTTCATGAAGGCATTATTGGTTTGAACCTGTCAAACTGGCGATGTTTGCGAGAAGACTATATCTACATTACGCCTTGTTTCCCCAAAGGGTTGAACAGGGGTTACCTATAGTCCGTTTTCTTTCATTCCGATGTGACAGGGGCAACCCCATTGCCATCAACCGGCACAAATCCAGAGTACAGGCTGCTACTGATAAATTCCAGATAAGACTGCCGTACCTGGGAATTGAATCCAGTATCTCATGCTCTATAGTAACGTTTGCGACTAATAGACAAGCGAGGCAGTCTAGAATATTTTTTTTCTATTTATGTGTGGTGTAAGTTCAAGACCATACCATTACCACTGCCAATGTTTCAGGGTCCATCGTACCAAAAGACGGACCAACTGAAGAGTAACCACATGCCTCCGGCGGTGTTTAACATTTACAAGCGTCCGGTACTGGTAAACCAGGGTCACATGCAGTGGCTTTACGACCATGAAGGCAAGCGGTACTTGGACCTCTTCGGAGGGATCGTCACAGTGTCTGTTGGACATTGTCACCCGTAAGTACAGCAAACATATCTGAACTTCACCAACACCATCACTCTCCAGCCTTTATCCCAATACAAGGTGTCACAGCATAAACGCAAGTTCTGAAAGTAGTTTATTAATAATTGGCTACTGAATCGATTTCAGTAACTTTTACCATGAGTTTATTAGGGTTCCGTTGCCAAATGGCAAAAAACGGAACCCTTATAGATTCGTCATGTCTGTCTGTCCGTCCGTATGTCACAGCCACTTTTCTCCGAAACTATAAGAGCTACGCTGTTGAAACTTGGTAAGTAGATGTATTCTGTGAACCGCATCAAGTTTTTTACAATATAATAGAAAAAAGTAACAAATTTTGGGGTTCCCCATACTTAGAACTAAAACTCAAAAATTTTTTTTTCATCAAATCCATACGTGTGGGGTATCTATGAATAGGTCTTCAAAAATGGTATTGAGGTTTCTAGTATCATTTTTTTCTAACCTGAATAGTTTGCGCGAGAGACGCTTCCAAAGTGGTAAAATGAGTGTCGTCCCCCCCCGTAACTTCTAAAATAAGAGAATGATAAAACTCAAAAAAATATATGATGTACATAACCATGTAAACTTCCACCGAAAATTGGTTTGAACGAGATCCAGTAAGTAGTTTTTTTTTAATACGTCATAAATCGTAAACCGCAATTTACCTTTCATTCAATCAACTCAAATATAAAAATTAAAAAAAAAAACATTTAATTTCATAAGCATAAACCTTATACATAAACCGAGGATACCTACAGGTTTGTACGGAACCCTCGGTGCGCGAGTCTGACTCGCACTTGGCCGGTTTTTTTTTTTAAATTAGCTTTGCTCTGCAATGGGACAATACAAGTTATATTATTCTTATTTTGCCGTATTTACTGCCGATTGATCAAAAGAAAATTCAATCTTATGTTTACGCAATAAAACCTCGTATTTGTGGACCACTCCAACTGTTAGTGTCTACGTTTCGACACCATTTGTCAAAATCATTGACAGTTCACTTCAAATAAGTTTGTATGATACAGAAAAGATCGGCCAATCAGAATCTAAATGAATTTGAAGGATATTGTGAGTCCATTGCTTCATATGTTCGAAAAATGTGTGCGCTCACCAATGTAAATAACGCAATGAATGTTGTTGAACTATCAGAATAAAAGCCGTTCGTACGGTTAGTGTGTTACGTAACTACCCCGCAAATATGTTAGCTAGTGTTTGAGAGGGACTACCCAGATGACGACTACGAGGAGTACGAGGTACTACTAATAGCCAGATTCCTTGTGCAGAATGCGATATAGAGTATGATGAATTGATTCCCAAGATGAAACTTACATAGTTTATTTCAATAAAATAAATGTAGTGAAAAATATTGTATAATAATATGGTACCGTCACCAAACGAAGTATACTTATCTCTTTTAGTGACCTTAAATTTTATTTATTTAAATTTCTCGCTGATATCGAGAGGAAGCTCATTCTAAAGTAGAATGGACTGAATATGAAAGGAGAAAAGAACAAAGAAGTATGAATAGGACAGAGTAGAAGATGTTGACATACATTATGAAAGTTACGACATCAATGCATCATAATTATACTCTATCGTATTCTGCACAAGGAACCTGGCTGTTAGTAGTGCCTACCTCAAATAAAATTAAATTTCATCTACACTTTACTATAAGAATTTATTTTTAAGTTGATAGCTATAATTCAACAGTTTTTTTTGAATATTAATTACGTTAACTACTACTAGTAATGCGTTTAGGTAATCTAAAATTAAAATAACTTTGGACTGTCATTGTCGTGAAGGTGAATGGAAATACTTAAATATTTAAATATATTGTCGCATGACTAAGGGTTCAATAGTAAGTACATACAAAGAATGAACTTGAAGCGCCTTTCACAATGGTGTAAAAGTTGATTGTATTTTAAGGACAGTGAGTGGACAATTTCCGCTAAAAAATGTATAATAAAGTAGAAGTATTTTTGAATCAAAACCCAAACATGGCCAAAGTATTATGTTTAGTAAGTAAAGGACAGTTTGTAGTTGGAGGCCCCTTACGCATGCTATGTTTCTACACTATAATGTTCACCTTCTCCAGTTTCTCACAAAATGTCTGCTCACCAAGGTGGCGAGACTCATTATTTTTACAGGCCCGGCTCCCAACAGGCTTAGTTTGCCACTGGCTATGCCCCCAGATATAATTAAAAATATATAAAAGAACTACACCATCATGCTCGTATCTTAATTTTCATTTTGTTTTCAGTAAAGTTGTTGGCGCTTTACAAGATCAAATAAACACTTTATGGCACTGCACGAATATCTATCGCCACCCAAAGCTTTACGAGTACGTCGAGCAACTGGTATCGAAGTTTCCTGGAGATCTCAAGGTACATTTAATAAAAATAGTTTTATTTCTTCTTTACACTTACATATTTTCTGTGTTAGTTTTTAATTTTCTTAATCTAGTACCTATGTTATTATAACTTATATATTTTCCCCAGCTATTTTTTTTATATTTTTGTTGTGTTCAGTTTGCTTTTGCGTCTTATTTACCGCAAATAAACGTATTTTCTTTCTTTTCTTTCTAGTATCTATGTATTTTTTGTTGTAAGGACCGCTCTGGCGGTGAAAGCCTCCTCCATTCCCTTCCATTTTTTCTATCTTTTGCCAGTCTGTGCCAAGTGATTCCAGCCGTGGCAACTATGTCATCACTCCATCGTTTGAATGGCCTTCCCTTTTGTCTTTTCTTGTATATTGGGTACCAATTCGTGACAATTTTGGCCCCTTTGTTCTCTTTTGATCTTTGGACATGCCCAGCCCATTTTCATTTTTGTATCATTTTGGCTTTTGCTATGTTCTTTACTTTGGTGATTTTTCTGATGTCTTTAATTCTGACTTTGTCGCTTAGTTTTAGGCCCAACAGACTCCTTTCCATGCTATTTTGGCACACTTTAACCTTGTGAGTCTGTTTTGTTGAGGTTTCCTGGAGATCTCAAGGTACATTTAGTCAGCCTATATCTAATTTTCCCTCTTTTGGGACATAAGCTTCCTGTCTGTGGGAGGGGTCAATGTTGCCACTGCCAGGACACAGGCTTCCTGTCTGAGAGGGAGCAATGTCCCCACGGCTGAAGCTGAGACACAGGCTTCTTGTCTGTTACAAGGAGCGAATTGACGGAGTCAGTTCTCAAAAAAAAAATATTGTACGTTTTCATCATTTCTAATGACAGGTACGTTCACGATATCGAAACGTTACGTGTAGAATTATTAAAACGCACATTATGTGGATTTAAATTAAACCAACGGATCTTGAAGCCGTCATAGGCCACAAGGGCATGAATTGCGATAATAATCATAATTTATAATATTGACATTATTATATTACGCATCAAAGGCCATCATATCATGAAAGAGATAACATGAACAATGAATTTGTTGTTTCATGATAATTTTGCACTTTATTTTTAGAGACATGTTTACCTACCCACTGACAACAAGTAATATAATAATATTTATCTATGTAATAGGTACGGTATAAATAAATATGAATAAGTAGAGGTGCTACTTATCGCTTTTATCTGGCGCCTACCAAATAAGTTTGCACTTGGTATGGTATCAGGAAATTTTACGAGTTACTTTTCGGGTTACTTTACTAAACGACTTCTGTATTCTAGGCATTCGAATTTTATTAACTTCTGCCCGCGTCTTCGCCCGCGTGGATCTCAGAAATTTTATTGCGTTAGTTTCCAACCAAATGCCGAAATAATAAGTTAATGATATTTTCTTTGAAAATTTAGGACTTTACACACAACCTCACCCCTTTTTTCAGCTCTTCGGGAGTAGAATGATCAAAAACGCTTCGATATGCATAATTATTTTTTAATCGTCAGCCTTAACACAAAATATGAAGAACCTAGCTTCAAAACTGACGGAGTTTCAATACAAACTTCCACCCCCTATTTCACCCCTTTGCGGGGGGAGTATCCTAAAACTACTTATCCTTAGCTACTCTTAATCGTGTGCGTTACGATTGCTCCGCCAGATTATCCAAATAGAATTTTTTTTAGCCAAAACTTTTGTCGAAATTTGTCAAAATCGAATGGTACAAACCAAAAATTTGTCGTACAACGTGCAACGTAACGTGGAGGATTGCGCGGCCATGGAGATCTCAGCAACTACTTGGGCTAGAGATCTAATTCTTTTTGTTAATTGAAGACTGAATTTGTCAAAAATTGACGAAAAAAGAATTACATGCTCTAGATTAATATTTTACGAAATATTCACCTTGGAAGTTATGGCCGCGCAATCGTGCACTTGTCGTTTCTTTGTTGTTGATTATTTCTTTAATCTTAAAATTTTATGCCGTAAAACTGTTACAAGAAGGAAGGTCTTAATTTGTCAAAACTAACTAAGGCAATAAATAATACTAAAGTTTAATTAAACAGAAGATATCAGTCCAAAACAAAAAAGTCGTGGCCGCGCAATCGTAACGCTACTTTGAACGCTGATATCTCATTACCTATAACTGCTAGGAGTTCCGTATGATCATCCATTTATACGGCATATTACTCTCATTAGAATGACATATCGTTTTACCCTCAGAACAGTTTCCAACGAGAGTAATATCAAAAATTATTTCATCTCATACAATGTTCGAGTAGGGTAACCATAATTTCGATTTGATTTGGGAATACCTATAACTGGGGACGAGCAATTATATTGAACATTCTGCAAAATTAATTACTATTAAATAAAAACTTGTATGTTTCAAAAATTAGATATATTTATTGATAAGTGTATTCTCTCTGATGGTTCCGAATTCAGGCACGTACTATTGGAACAATTACCAATGGAACCAGCGCTAAAAATAATGTCATTTACAATGTGTTCATAGAAAATGCAGCGTTACAGTCGCAACTATATCGGTTATCGTATTTCTACCGTTAAATTTGGATATGATAAACATTTCCACAATTAGCAATCTGGAAGATGCTATTATTATTTATGAATGGGAGAATAAACTTTGCAGAAACTGCAATGAATTAGTTGCATTTACTTATACCTTATCAAAAATAGTAACATTTGATTTAAATGGCACACAAATGATGTTGTTACATGGCATACCTCAAAATATTATAATAAAAAAATATAAATTGTTAGGTGCCATTGAACATATTCCTCCAATCCTTGGAACAATAGGACTCTCCATTTTGTTACACATGGTTTTGTAAAAATGTAACCAGATATACCGGGCCACTCAGAAAGTATTGCGAAAAAAGTTTTTTTTGTATGAGAGACTGGCCAGTTATAAACTATTATAAAAATAATGATTATTTATAAGTAAAAATAGATACGTTCCAATTTCAAAATTTCGCTTCACATTTTTTGCGAGCTAATTAAATTATCATGTCTCATTGGAAAATGGATTTGCGCCGGGAACATTTTCACGCTATGATTTTTATGATTTCAAGTGTCGCCTGAAACCGGACGAATCATACGATAGACTTCAAATTGCATTCACGGATGAAGGCCTTTCCAAGGCAACTGTGTATCGTTGCAACGAATTCAAACGTGGTCGACTAACTTTGGGGGATGAAGATGTATACTTTCTGAGTGTATGTATACTTTCTCGTTACATTTCTAAAAAACCATGTATAACAAAATGGATGCAAACAAAGTCCTATTGTTCCAAGGATTGGAGGAATATATTCAATGGCACCTAACAATTTATATTTTTATTATAATATTTTGAGGTATGCCATGTAACAACATCATTTGTGTGCCATTTAAATCGAATGTTACTATTTTTGATAAGGTATAAGTAAATGCAACTAATTCATTGCAGTTTCTGCAACGTTTATTCTCCCATTCATAAATAATAATAGCATCTTCCAGATTGCTAATTGTGGAAATGTTTATCATATCCAAATTTAACGGTAGAAATACGATAACCGATATAGTTGCGACTGTAACGCTGCATTTTTTATGAACACATTGTAAATGACATTATTTTTAGCGCTGGTTCCATTGGTAATTGTTCCAATAGTACGTGCCTGAATTCGGACCCATCAGAGAGAATACACTTATCAATAAATATATCTAATTTTTGAAACATACAAGTTTTTATTTAATAGTAATTAATTTTGCAGAATGTTCAATATAATTGCTCGTCCCCAGTTATAGGTTTTCCCAAATCAAATCGAAATTATGGTTACCCTACTCGAACATTGTATGAGATGAAATAATTTTTGAAATTACTCTCGTTGGAAACTGTTCTGAGGGTAAAACGATATGTCATTCTAATGAGAGTAAAATGCCGTATAAATTGATGTTCATACGGAACTCCTAGCAGTTATAGGTAATGAGATATCAGCGTTCAAAGTAGCGTTACGATTGCGCGGCCACGACTTTTTTGTTTTGGACTGATATCTTCTGTTTAATTAAACTTTAGTATTATTTATTGCTTTAGTTAGTTTCGACAAATTAAGACCTTCCTTCTTGTAACAGTTTTACGGCATAAAATCTTAAGATTAAAGAAATAATCAACAACAAAGAAACGACAAGTGCACGATTGCGCGGCCATAACTTCCAAGGTGAATATTTCGTAAAATATTAATCTAGAGCATGTAATTCTTTTTTCGACAATTTTTGACAAATTCAATCTTCAATTGACAAAAAGAATTAGATCTCTAGCCCAAGTAGTTGCTGAGATCGCCATGGCCGCGCAGTCCTCCACGTTACGTTCGCGCGGCCATCTTAAAACCCTTATAACTTCTTTATTTCTACTTTGACAAATTTTTGGTTTGTGCCATTCGATTTTGATAAATTTCGACAAAAGTTTTGGCTAAAAAAAATTCTATTTGGATAATTTGGCGGAGCAATCGTAACGCACACCTCTTAATCTACCTTTGTGACAATTTTCATCTTCGAGGGTCGAGAACTTTTTGAGATTTCATGATTAATCAGTGAGTGAATGTATGAATATGTGACCTTTTGCTTTTAAGAGATTTTACCTAAACAGGAAGGCAAGTAATTGTATCAAGTAGAATAAAAATACTAGATAGTTGGAGGACTAACTAACTAGAATGGAACGGTTAGTAGATACTGCACTGTAATAATCCTCCAAAAAATAAGCCATAATTTAAACTCGGCTATAATATTAACGACCCATTGAAAATTCGCAGGTATTACCGACCCTCATTTTCATTATTCCAGGTGGTTTATCTCGTGAACAGTGGAACCGAAGCGAATGACCTCGCGACCGTGTTAGCGAAGGCCTACACCGGTAACCTGGACGTGGTGTCCCTTCAGAGCAGCTACCATGGGTACTCCTCCGCCCTGATGGGGCTTACCGCCACCCAGTCCTACAGAATGAAACTTCCCGTACCCCCTGGATTCTATCACGTAAGATTAATCCTACATTTCATCAGCTTTTTGCTATCAACCGGGCACGAATGTGGACTCCAGGCTGCTGTTGAAGTGCATGGGAAGCCGTCACCTCCTTCTGCAAACAGTCATGCTCGCGAAGGAGGAGGCGGACCGCGTGAGGGAGAGGCAATCTCTGCGCCCTCATGCCCCTAGCCGTCGAAGACGCCCCGGGCGTCGGAAGTTCATAGTGGACTCCCGGCCATTGTAGGCGCGGGCTTGCGGACGGCGAGCAATGGGTAGCTCGCCGTCTGGTATGGACCCGGCCCGGTTCGGGGGCGTGTTATGTTCCACGTGCGTCTCAAAGTGATGTCATCAGTATTTAAAGGGTCCGCTAGGGCCGATGCCTGCCAGGGTCGCCTCACCACATTGAGCGATATGGAGGAGCAAAACTAGATTGCGCCACTAGTTCTGGTTCTTCCACTGTCTCAGGCAAAAACTCTTGAGATTTAACGCCTGGGCAAGAGAAGTAAAATCGTCTCACATCTCCACTCACTATTTCTTTATCTCTTTTCTATATTTGCAGACCATGTTACCAGACCCTTACCGAGGAATTTGGGGCGGGTGTCGGGATTCACTGTCTCAGGTGCCCGGGGCATGTGCCTGCCCCGGGGACTGCGTGACCTCAGACAAATATGTTAACCAACTTAACGAGGTAAGTTCAATACAAAGAGGACAGATAGCTGAATACTTACATAGTCTTACAAAATTTACTACCATAAAGGTTTCTTTAGACATGTGTGACGAGACAGCGCGGCGCGATCCTTGTGGAACGATTTATCTACGAGAGTCGCGTCGCACCTGTTTGCGGGAGTTTTAACGTGAAGATACCTAATTGTATAACCGCACCCAGTTAAATCAATCACAATTCGAGAGTTTCGAGGGTAGGATATTGCTAATCCACTGCTTCATAGCTTTAATAAATTCATCCACTCAACAACGTGAATAACGCAGTGAACGACGTTGAATTTCAAAATGAAAGAAAATACGAATGTTTGTGATTTTATGTATTTTTGCCCGGCGTTGGGGCTCTGTCTCGCAAAGGATCGCAGCATTATGCTGAGCGATGGCCGTTTTGCGTGGATGCGACACATTTTTTTCCCCCAGCTTTTTCTTTTATTTTTATTGTGTGTTTGGTTTATCTTTGCGTCATATTTACAGCAAATATTAGTATTTTCTTTCTTTTGCTTTATGTGTGTGTATTAAGCAATACTCCGCCAATAAGTTTTGAGACTCGACATGGTACTCGATCGACCGCGATCTTTGCACCTGTTCCTACTTCTCAAGTTGTGAACAGCATTGTCACATTCTCATTTTTAGCTTCTAGAAAACTCGATACCCAAAGGGCGTCTGGCAGCATTGTTCGCGGAGTCCATTCAAGGAGTCAACGGCACCGTACAGTTCCCCAAAGGCTACCTGAAGAAAGCCCACCAACTCATCAAGAAATATGGTGGCTTGTACGTGGCTGATGAAGTGAGTTGTGGTTTAATATCTGTATATTTTTGCTCTAAATTTGTGAAAAACATCTTGAGGTGGGGTGTCATGTCTTAGAACCAATTTAAAAGTTGTAGCATTCACAAACCTGGACTGGGCCATCCCGTCGTAGATCACGGCCCGCTCAATATAGCAAATTGAAGGCATGGGATCCAGCAGTTGTTTTTTTCCTATAGTCTTCCATTTTTTTCATAGTAACTTTGATTACATTATTTTTTTTGTCGTTTGTAGGTTCAAACCGGCTTTGGACGTACAGGTGACAAGTTCTGGGGTTTCGAAAACCACGAAGTGGTTCCCGACATCGTAACAATGGCTAAAGGCATAGGCAACGGTTTCCCAATGGCAGCTGTTGTCACCACAAAGGAGATAGCCGCCGCGCACGCCGGAGCGACGTACTTCAACACTTTTGGCGGCAACCCGATGGCTGGTGCAGTGGGTAAAGCTGTTTTGGACGTAAGTTAATCTATTAAGGTATTTTAACTCTTATGACATATCACCCTAGCATAATTTATCTAAATCTGGTATCAGGAATCGATTCCAGAACCAGAAATTGCGTTTATGAGCACTAGAGCCATGAGGCAGCCAAAATTGGAATTTATGTGTGAAATAAACTTTAAATAGTTATAGATCCTAAATGATTATTCAAAATGAATAATGATTAAAGAAGCCTAAAAACTGTTCGACTTTTGACAGAGGTACTTAAGTCGGCTTTATTTTGTTTAAATTTCACAATATGGCGCCCGGATGTCGCCATAATGAAATTTGGTGACTGTCAGACCTTTAGTGACACTCGCGAAATTAAAACGAATCGATGGACGTAAACATCATCAGCCCACGCGTTTGGTCTCAAGAGTGTCACAAAGTAATAAGCATACATACATATATACATACTTACATACATGGGCTGATAAACACATTATCCGCCGCAGTCTGGTAAAAATCGATAGCAGCAAAGTAGAAACGGACATCTACAAAATCGCAATTTTACAGGAGAGCTTTAGTAAAAAAATAAAGGTAATTTCGAAAGTTATGGACCAATTCACATGAAATCTATGATTCATTATTTATAAACTTCTCCATGAATTGGATTTTGGATTGATTATAAGCTCATTTTTGAAAAAAAAGCTTTTTCATAAAAATGTAGATGTCCGTTTCTACTTCGCTGCCATCGAAATGATCAGTCGAATCTCAAACATTTGTTTCGAATAGGAATTGAAGTTTCATATAGGACTGTGGTGGCCCAGAGGTATCAGCTCCGACTTATGAGTTGTAGATCGTGGGTTCGAACCCAAGCAGGCGCTTTACTTTGTGTAAATAATTTCGTATCCATTGCTCTCAAAACGGTGAAGGAAAACATCGTGAGGAAACAGGCATGTCCTAGAACCAAAAATTCGAAGACGTGATGTAACGTACGTGTGTGAAGTTAGCATCTCAATTGTTAGCATCTCATAAAAAAACACCAGATATAGTGGCATCCCACATAGTTCCACAGTTCTTGATAAGTTTTAACAATAGTTCCGTCGATTTGACTATCCAAAACGCATTTTGAAAAATGAGATGCTAACTTCGCACAACATATCACAGCATCTCATTGAATTTCTCAATATTAACCATTTTTGAGTTGAAAGCAAAGGAGTTCTGCATCCTAAACGTATTCTGTTGATAGTTCTATGGGTTGACTCCAATTTAAATAACTAAAAAATAATTATTATGTATTTTTTCTCAATGCTATTAACGAAATATCCATAGAAGTGAGATGCTGAGGTAAAACTGGGAGTTCTGAATCGTATGAAGATTTCTATCGAGTAGTCGAGGTCTTTCATTCAATAAGCAAACAAGTTCTGTTGTTTTGAACATTCACAATAGTTATATAACATTGTTATAACCAAAACATCCACATAGGAATGAGGTGCTGAGGTATAACTGGGAGTTCTGGTTCGAATGAAGATTTCTATCGAGAAGTCGAGGTCTTTCAAACAAGAACTGAAAGAGTTCTGTTGTTTTGAACATTCACAATAGGTGTATAACTTTGTTATAAATGAAACGACCGTATAGGCGTTAGATATTGAGATATAACTGGGAGTTCTGGATGGATTGAAGCATTTAATCGAGTAGTTTAGGCCTTTCAAACGTGTAGCGAAAGAGTTCTGGGTTTTGAACATTCACGATAGGTATATAACATTTTTATAACCAAAACATCTATATAATAGTGAGATGCTGAGGTACAACTGGGAGTTCTGGATCGAATGAAGATTTCTATCGAGTTGTTGCGGGTCTCCGAACACGAAATTCCATTGGTAATGCAAAATTTAAGTCAAACTCTTTTAACGTTGTTTTAATCCATTATGAATTTCGCAATACGCACTAGATATGATATAACTATAAACATCACTGTGTTCAATTTAAATAATAGATCTAACTCAATCTCTGCGCCAAATTGGAAAAAATGTTTTGCCAATCTACCAACAACAGTAATTCGAAGTTGGCACCATAAACAAATCATGTATTCCCGTTTTTTTTTTCACTGAATATACATGACATTTCCTACTCTTAGCGTTACCCAGAACCAACGACGGGGACGTGGTAAGATTTGGTTCCATATTTTTCTTTATTTTTGGAAGGTAATTGGTTTTTTTTTTGTTATTTTTGATTTAGTTTTTTTGTTTTTTCGTTTTTTAAATTATTTTCATTGTGTTTCTTCCATTTTTTTTAATTTTGTTTTTTTTTTGTTTCTTGTTTGAATTTTGTATTTCGTCGTTTGTTTTAATTATTTTCACTGCTTTTCTTGTATTTTTTAAATTTTGTTTTTGTTTAAAATTTTTCATGTATTTTTTTGTATTTTGTCGTTTTTTTAAAAAATGTTTTCTTTGCTTTTCTTCCATTAAAAAATATTTTTCCAATTATTCGTACTTATGTATGTATATATTTATTTTTAGTTGTATATCCTCCATATTATTAGTAATCACTTTACGAGAAAACAACCTTATTTTTTGTTTTTTTCGGTGACTTAGTTTTCGTTTGATTAATTGAAAATCAGCGTAACAGAACATAAACCATCATTAAGTTCCATTGAAGAAACTCCAATTGCTTGAATACGGGAATTGAAATAATTTTAGCAAAATTACTATTATGAAGAAAAATTTACATAATGTAATTTTTAACAATGCTCTTTAAAAACACGTTAAAGAAAGGAATCAAAGTTATGTATTTCTACGAAATGGAACATTGAGTATAATTGATTCTTTTGATTCGTATTTCTTCTATTTAATGATTTACGTCAATCAACATATATAAAATGAGATGTGGTTGTATAAATTTTTTGGCACTCACAGGATCACGAGTTGGTCCTATATCATTATACTCGTGCCAGTACAAGCCTGATTTCGCGTAAGCAATAACTGTCCTGCTGACCAGTTCACGATACCAGCTAGCGAATAGGTTTTGTCTTTTACCTTTACAGTGTTTGCTACGGACCCAAGTGTGTGATGGAGATTATCATTTCGATTTGTGTATCTATCGTCAGTTATAACACTCGTCTCAATTATCAAATGTGGCCCATATTGAATCTCGTCCTCGAGAACGTTTTTGCATTTTCGGCACATCCGCCTTGTTTGACGCCCATCATCAATTGCTTGCTGCATGGCACCGAAGCCTTGACACAGTATTATATCAATATTAATACCGAAAATAATATTACAATTTTTCAAATTATACCCGCATTGACAGAAGACTTTTATTGTATAGCTCGGTGTGTCACTAAAAATGTATTGTGCCAGGTGAGCTACGTTGCACTCAGTGTCCATTTGTTTTATTTTTCGTGTGAACGATTCCATTTTAAATAGCCCCGTCTTCAATAATATCTCGGCTCGTTCTCGGTAATCGACTGCCAAAATTTTTTGTTTACCTGTGAGTATTTTTCGAGCCAATCGGATTGTTCTATTGGTTGAGTCGGCCAGAGCCTGGTTATATACTTCGTTCGATGCCATTCCACTCAAAAGCAGTTGGAAAAGCGAATCGAATGCGCACGTTCGTTTTAAGTTTAGCCGAATATTTTCCATAATAACGGGCGGACAGAACAGGCCATTTTTAAATGCGGGGAGTTTCGATATCTTTGCATTTTTTAAGAAATCCCATTCCGGATTTCCCATTCCATCCAAATACGAAGGTTTCTTTCTTTTTTTCTGCGGGGATTCTTCAGACTCAGTCAATGTATTTGTTATTTTTTCGGCTTTTCCCCGCCAATCTTCCTGCGAATTCCAAGCACTGCATTCATTGAGTTTGGTTGAAAGGATATTTTCATAGTTTTCCACCAATAGTTCATTTAGACCGTTTTCAACATTCATATTGTCGCTCATAAAATTTGACACGTCTTCTTTAGATCTTTCGGTTGATTTAACCTGCTCGCAAGGGCTTGGAACACCCTCGAACATATCGATCTGAAGGTCACCCTCATGACTACTTTGAGTTTGTTCCATTTTTTCGACGTAGTCGAGTCCAGTAACAGAAGTTTCGGCATTTTTGTCAGATGTTGTATTGCTGTTGTGTTTGTCATTGAAGCTTTCAATATCTTTGTGTTGCTTGTTGTCTGACCTCTCAAATTCACAAGTCACATTATGAAACTCAGGTTCTTCAGCAATCTGGAGACTTGATCCTGTTGTATTTGCAAAAACACTATCTCTATCTATTAGGTCAGTCCTCGCAATTGGCGGCAGGTCTTTTTCATTGGAGGCTAATTTTATTTTCCCATCGAGGTAGCTCAAATGATGAAGGACGAATTTATCAACTCGCAATGGCAGTTTACTACTGAATGCACGATGTTTTAAGTCAGCAAACTCGGACTCGACCGACGAAGATGTTGCTATCTTTTCACCCCTGCCAAAATGAGGCTGCATAACGTTCGTCCAAAGTGGCAAAATTGGAAGCAGCTGTTTTTTAATTCGTCGAGCAAACTCGGGATTAAAGCATGCATTTATGGTATTCCCTCCTTTTGATCTTCTTCCTATATCTTCTGCATTGGAATATCTCGTATTCGCCCACATGTGCCAGTCTGTATCTATTACATCATTCTCTTCATCGCTATTTTCGCTGACTTCAACATTATTAGAATCTTCCGTAATATTTTCAATGTCTTCCAAAGTGACTCCTTTGATCATGTTGTTAAGAGCTTGCATCCGTATTTCTGCTGGCACTGCTTCTCCCTCGGTCGTGAAGCCTATTGATTCACTCAACGCGACAGCGAGAACGGATTCCATTAAACCCGTCACCGCTTCAAAATCATGCATTTGATATGCTTGACAAATACACCGAATGAAAAACCTGCGGGCCGCAATAACTGCCACATGAAGACATTTCCACCGGGAAACCATTGCAACAAAATGACTTACATCCAGCCTCATGTAAGATGCTGGGATTGCCACAGAACCTCGTGCAACACAATCGTAGCATTTTTGCAGATATTCATTCAAATCGTTGCATTTGCCAAAAACTTCAGCAACGGCATTCACCAAAGCCCGCCCGAAATCACAGACGACATTAGGTGGTCGAGGCATACCTGTAGTTAAAATAAATTTTAGAAAATGTCCGATGATATAGGATTTTTGATCAGCGGACACCATTTGAAATACAGGTACACTGCCTTCTTTAGTAACTAGCATGCATTGGTACAGAAAAACGTGTGGATCGTGATGCTTCATACGTTTTACTATACTACCAGTCGCGTCAATCGTTAGAATGGCATTAGGATTCCCTTGGCATCGCGCAGTATAGATTTGCTGCTGTTCTGGCAACCAATACACACGATAAAAACTCTTTAAACTAATAATGTGTATTGAACCCGCATATTTTCCAGATTTTGATTCATGGAGCAAATTCAATGGTGGATTCGCAGTTTCTAGTCCAAGTAACTTCTGTAGCTGCTGTTCTTTTGCTTTCCGTAGTGTAGGAGCATTTGGTACTATAGGAAGATTTTTCCCTCCAAAATTTTTCATTCCTTTGGCTTCATCTCGCTGAAAAGTGACTGCATCCTTCCGTTGATTGATTAATTCATTAGCCACCTTTTCGCGCCGTTTACCTTTCAGATGTCTTTTTCTCTTACCTGTGTGAGAATCTGGGCGAATATTTTCGATATAGCACAAAAAAATTACGTCAACGTCTTTTGCTGGTACTTTCTGCAAATTACCGGTTATTTTTGCGTGGCACTCCACGCAATGACCAACAAATGACGCATAAGATTTTGCGTTGGCAGATGGAGTTACAAGATTATTTTTAAAAGAAAAAAACGCAATTGATTGCTGCATGTTGCTGACATATTCTTTCAGCAATAACGTCACTCCACCCTTCTCCCAATTTCCAGTAAATTCGTTCGCTAGAAATTTTTTTTTTAGGAGAAATTTGTAACCAACTCTGGGCAGACAGGACCAATTTTATATCTTTGGAGTATACACTCTCAGACAAAGCCGCATCTGAATGACGTGTTGAATCTGTGCTTAAACCGCTAATATTGACGTCAATATTATCTGCTACACTGATTCTGTGTGTAGCCGCAATTAATGTTTTAAATCCGTTACGATCTTCTTTGACTATCGTATACACATGGCGTGGCTCAATATGCGAACCACGCAATGCCATACGGTTGGCTACAAGTTGATACACAGTATTAGACGGGGGTAAGATTTTGCCATAAACATCCAAAGTTCGGCATTCTTCCTGGAGCAAAATTTCCTTCAATATTGCTTTGTCGTACGGCATATTTAAAATACACTAAAAACACTGCACACTTAAAACTTTACATAAAAAATGAGATGTCGTCAATGAAAGGAGAATGCCCGTTTTTCACCTGACTGTATATAGAAATGAAATAAATCTTAAAATTCAGGTAATTTAAAAAATGACAATGTAATTAGTAAGTATTTATGTGTGCTGGAGAAAGATCAGTTGATACTCGACATTTAATTTATAGTGACAATTACCAATTGGTATCCAAAAACTGGATCGACTGTACTGTCCTTTGGACTTTGTAGCGGTTAAATCGTAATTTCTGATCCAAAAACGTGATCTTTGAATGAAATTTTGTGAAAAAAAACGAATAACTCCACCAAACAAGACTCCCCCTCGCGGAACGCGCACCGGAATACGGGTAAGGTAAGTTAGTGACTATTTTAAACTAATACAAACACGATTAACAGGAAGAATTTTGAAATAAAAATGAATATGTGTTTCTATACAAAAATGTTAGGATGTTTTTTAAGTCAAAGAGGAAAAAGAAAATTTTTTCGCGATTTGTCAATTTTTTCGGGTTATATAGTCACATGGTACCTAAATATAAGCGATTCAGTTGAAAACAGCTTTGAAATGTGTCACCTGGATACAAAGATATCTCAATGTATGGGAATTTTGTATCGGTTAGGTGGATTTCGTATGTAATGATTTTGCTTGGAACAAAGAAAAATTCAATGTTTGCAAACTTTTATTTGAGCTAGATGCACGGGCGAGGTGTCCAGAGACGCGTCTCTGCACGGGCCAGCTAACTACGGCGTTACTTTAATTTTCACAGAAGGAAAATCGTAATTTCTGATCCAAAAACGTGATTTTTGAATGAAATTTTGTGAAAAACCTCGCATAACTTCACCAAACAAGACTCCACCTCGCGGAACGCGCACTAAAATACAGGTAAGGCAAGTTAGTGACTATTTAAACTAATACAAACAGGATTAACAGTAAGAATTTTGAAATAAAAATAAAAATGTGGTTCTGTACAAAAATGTTCAGAATTTTTCTATGTTAATGGTTAAAAATGAAATTTTTTCGCGTTTTGTCAATTGTTTCAGTAAAAATAGTCATACGGTATCTAAATACAAGCGATTCAGCTAAAAACAGCTTCGAAATGCGACACCTGGTTGCAAAGATATTTCAAAGTATAGGGAATTTGTATCGGTTAGGTGGATTTCGTAGGTACTGATTTTGCTTGGAACAAAGAAAAATTCAATTTTTTCAAACTTCTATTTTTGCTAGGCACATGGGCGAAGTGTCAAAAGACGCGTCTCTATACGGGCCAGCTAACTACGGCGTTACTAAAATTTTTGCAGAATTTTTTTTGTGACTTTTGGTCCATAAACCTGATTTTTGAATATTTTTTTTTGAAAAACCTCGAATAACTCCACCAAACAAGATCCCAGCTCGCGGAACGCGCACCAGAATACAGGTAAGGCAGGTAGGTAACTATTTAAACTAACACAAATAGGATTAATAGGAAGAATTTTGAAATAAAAATGAATACGTGTTTCTATACAAAAATGTTAGGAATTTTTCTAACTCAATGGCGAAAATAAATTTTTTTCGCGATTGTGAAGTTTTTGTACCTAATTATAAGCAATTCAGCTGAAAACAGCTTCGAAATGCATCACCTGGATGCAAAGATATTTCCAGTTAAGTTGTGGCGGGCTGGCAGGACAGGTTTTCACGCACGGCCTCGACACCGTCGAGGCGTTCCGGCCAGTACTCGGGCACTGGCTCGGGAGGAGGCACGGCTCCCTGTCGTTTGGCGACGCAGGTGCTCTCGGGGCATGGTTGCTTCGGGAAGTACCTGTGTCGCATAAATAGGGAGCTGGACGCCCAGTGACACTACTGCGTCGACTGCCGGGAGGACACGGCGCGGCATACGCTAGCAGAATGTGCCGCTTGGGAGGAGCCGCGTCATGCCCCTGTCTCAGAAGTAGGCAGTGACCTATCGCTGCTGGCCGTGGTCGAGTCAATGGTCGGCAGCGATGAATCCTGGGACGTGGTGGTATCCTTCTGCGAAACAGTCATGTCGCAGAAGGAAGCTGCGGAAAGGAAGCGGGAGATATCTTCCGCTCACCCAGCCCGCAGCAAGCGCACCGGGCGTAGGCGGAGGGCGGAAAACGCCCTCTTCCAGGCCCCTAAATGGGTCCAGGGGCGACGGATCTGGGGACATCCGTCGCCCCCTATTCCTTAGGATCCGAGATGTAGGTGATGTTAGGCGCGTAGTGTCCCACGCGCGCCTCTCTGTGATGTACGGTTGGGGGGATTTTAACACCTCACTCCCCCCCTAACGTGAGGAGGCCTGCAAAGGCGGACCGGCACCAGTCGGGAATCGCGGATGACATATTGGTTCCCGTGGTCCCCGACGTAGGTGTGAGATGGAACACCGGGGTGGTTATAGTCAGTAGGAGTCTGACACACTCCTTCGTCCACCCTAGGGCGGAGGACATCCATGAGGATTACCACCTCGAGATAAAAAAAAGGCTGAAGGGCGAGCTCTCGCCGGGCGTGGACCTGACGTGTTATGCAGACGACACGTAGGGAGTCAGCGTTTAAGAGAAAATCAAAATTTTGACTAAGGTATCAGCAGAGCATGGTTTAAAATATGTGTTATTAAAAATCAAGATTTACATTAACAAACCGGTAAGAGGACCAAAAAAAAATCAGTAGCAGTGCGGAGCGAGAACTCCTCGATTTCTGATGCATCTATGACTAAACTATTGAAAAACATGCAAAATAAAACCAGAACTCTACGTGCATCTGAAATCGTGGAGTTCTCGCTCCTGAGCTCTATATTTTTTTTATTTTTGAATCATCCCACCAGAACACTAATTTAAATCTTGATTTTAACTAACTCAAATCTTTAACCATGCTCTGCTAATATACCTCAGTCAGAGTTCTGGTTTTGAGTAATATGCTTTCCAATATTTCAGTTACAGATGGATCAGGAAACGTGGAGTTCCTGCTCCTAGATGCTATTGTTTTTTTTTTTTTGATCCATCTTAGCAAAACACTGATTAAAATATTGATATTTAGTAACACATACTTTCACCAATGGTCTGCTGATACATCAGTCAGAATTATGGTTTTCTTTTACATATTTGCGTTTTTTTTTCTTATGGATGCATCAGGAATCGTGGAGTTCCGGTTCCACAATGCTACTAAAGGATTTGTTTTGACAATTAACCGACGAAAAAAAACAGAGGAGGTTCTCAAGTCAACGAGTATATTTTTTTTATGTATTACCACACATAACTTGTTACAGACTGGTCCGTTTTTGATAATTCTTTTTTATTGGAAAGGGGATATCTCGAAGGTCTCATGTAAATTTGGAAAAAAATCCAACCCTAAGGGTAAGAAAACAGGGGATGATAATTACTACATGCTTGCAAAAGTGAACAATCATCACTTTTGCAAGCATGTAGTAATTAGTAGATAATCGCCACAAAAAATTATAAAATAAAATGATCTATCTCTAACTCTAAATAGAAAGATTAGTAAATTTATTAATGCAATTAAGAAAACGTTTTAACAAAAATTAAACCGCCGAAAAAACTGAAAAGCAAAATATAACAAACCTTTCAATAATTTTGAGTCGGCGCCAAACAATCAATGAACAAAGATCACTCAAAGCGCCGATTCAAAATGACTGAAAGGTTTATTATTTTTTGCTTTTAAGTTTTTTCGTTGGTTTAATTTTTTGTTAAAAAGTTTTTTTTTAATTGCATTAAAAAAATTATTAATCTTTCTATTTAGACATGCTCTGCTTAGTCCAAGCTCTGGGCTGCCACTGCAAGTTTTTAGGAAGTACAGTTATAGAAGCAACAGAATCCGTGGAGATTCCGCTCCTGAGTGCTTCTTAAAACATATGTTGGTACATCTTTTTTTTATGGGAAATCCTCAAATAATCTCCCGCTCTGGGTGGAGCGGGAGGGCATGTCAGACTTTTACTGACTAAAAGCCACCCATGTTCCTTCAGTTGCCCATGTGCCAGGGTCACGGTACGGTATCTCTTTCGAACAACCTCGCGACCCTGGCAGGCATCGGTCCTAGCAGACCCCTTCAGTGATGCTGACATCTCTTTGAGGCGCGCGTGGAACACTACGCACCGCGCGTCGACCCGAGGCTGGTCCTTACCCTCTACGGGGCACCGGTGTGGGCGCCCTTATTGAGGCTGCGCCCAGCGCGCCGGTTGAGTGCGGCCCAGAGGGTCATGGCCATCCGGTTAATCCGAGGATACCGCACGATCTCGTGCGAGGCGGCGAGCCTCCTTGCCGGAGTGCCGCCATGGGATCTGGAGGCAGAGGTCCTCGCGCACATGTGGGAGTGGCGCGAGGAGGCGAAACGCCGGGGCAAAACTCCGCTGCCGCGACAAATCGCGGCACGGCGGACAGAGCTCCGGTGTGATCTCATGGCGACATGGCGGGTACGATTGTCACAACCCAGCGCAGGGCACGCTACAATTGCGGCGGTAAGTCCCCTCTTTGAGGAGTGGATAGAGAGGCGTCACGGCGTCCTCACCTTCCGCCTGACGCAGGTTCTCACCGGGCATGGGTGCTTCGGTGGGTTTCTGTTCAGGATAAAGCGGGAGGATACGACCCGGTGTTTCCATTGCGAGGATCGTCTGGAGGACACGGTGGAGCATACGGTGGAGGTGTGCCCTGCCTGGGCGGAGCACCGCCGTGTCCTCGTGGAGGCGATCGGCGGCGGCGACCTCTCGCGTCCGGCCCTGGTGCGAGCCATGGTACGGAGCGAGAGGGAATGGGAAGCCGTTACCTCCTTCTGCGAAGCAGTAATGCTTGCGAAGGAGGAGGCGGGGCGCGTGAGGGAGTGGCAGTCTCTGCGCCCTCACGTCCCTAGCTGCCGCAGGAGGAGACGCCCCGGGCGTCGGGACTTCGGTCCGTAGAGTTCCGTAGAGTTCGGTCCATAGCGGACTCCCGGCCACCGTAGGCGCGAGCTTGCGGGTGGCGAGCAATGGGTAGCTCGCCGCCCGGTAAGGACCAGGCTTCTTTTTTTTTTTGTTTTTTTAGGATGGGAAATCATCAAATGACTTCTCCCGCTCTGGGCGGAGCGGGAGGGCGTGTCAGACTTTTACTGACTAAAACCCACCCGTGTTCCATCAGTTGTTCCACCGTATGGTCCACCGTGTCCTCCAGACGATCCTCGCAATGGAAACACCCGGGCGTTTCCGCCCGGTTTATCCTGAACAGGAACCCACCGTACTTAACTTGTACTCTAACTTAAACATTCAATGAAATCTTGCTTTCTTTTAACCTTACTTAAGCATCTATTTAGTATTTTTCTATTTCTGTGGTGCGGGCTGCAAAACTTAGTCTATAGAATCAACGAAACTCGGCAAATTAGGGGCCATCCATAAATTACGTCACACGTTAAGGGGGAGGGAGGGGGTCGACGAAGTGTGACATTGTGTGACAAGGGGGCGAGGGGGTCCGAAATTTCGTGACGTCACATTTAATTCCAATTTAAAATCAATTTTAGTCTAAGTGTTAAAAACATATATTGGTATGATAGCTACTGCCCCAGTGTCGAAGCATTCTTGTTTAAGCGATCATGTGGCATTTCTGGTCTATATTATGCATCATACAAGGTCACTAATCAACATAAGCAAATACATAAGAAACAACAAGAAGTTTTGCCCGTCGTGAAGATTCGTCTTCAAAGAATTGCTGCTAGACGTGCCAGAGAAATTCTTTGTTTGGATGGTGACGATGATGCCTTATGGTTTAATGAGAAAGATGTGGACATAACGAATGTTCTTGAAATTAACATCCCAAACGAGAACGAAGTGGTTGCTATGCCATGCATATGCCTATATGGAATCAAGATAATTAAGTTTGATCTTTAATTAATATAATTATTCGTTTTTTAGGGTTCCGTTGCCAAATGGCAAAAAACGGAACCCTTATAGATTCGTCATGTCTGTCTGTCTGTCTGTCTGTCCGTCCGTATGTCACAGCAACTTTTCTTCGAAACTATAAGAGCTATGCTGTAGATGAATTCTGTGAATCGCATTAAGATTTTCACACTAAAATAGAAAAAAAACAATAAATTTTGGGGTTCCCCATACTAGGAGTGCCTATAAGTAGGGTAACAAAATTCAAGTACCTGAGGCACTGGGTCACCGAGGATCTCTCGGATGACTTGGATATTGAGCGGGAACGTAGGTCGTTGTCAGTGAGATGCAATATGCTGGCGCGCAGGTTTGCACGGTGCTCACAAGAGGTCAAAATTGCTCTTTTTAAGGCATACTGTCAAACTTTCTATACCTGCAGCCTGTGGGTCCGGTATACGCGTGGATCTTTCAATGCCCTACGGGTCCTGTACAATAATGGTTTCAGGATGCTGTTGGGGTTGCCTCGTTTTTGCAGTGCATCAGGTATGTTTGCTAAGGCCAACACGGATTGTTTTAGGGTGATAATGCGCAAAAGAGAGGCCTCCCTGATGCACCACGTGCGAGGCAGCACCAACGGTCTACTGAATACCATACTGAAAAGGGTGGATTGCCCAGTTGTGAGGCACTGGAATGCCATTCACGGCTCCGGGGGTGCCCGGTATAATGATAAGTAGCGCAATTTTGTGCATTCATTTATAATCTAACTAACATAGTTTTAAGTATGTTTTACTAACAATTTTATGGAATGTATATATGTATATTCTGAAATAAATGATTAATAATAATACTTAGAACGGAAACTCAATTTTTTTTTTCATCAAACCCATAAGTGTGGGGTATTTATGGATAGGTCTTCAAAAATGGTATTGAGGTTTCTAATATCATTTTTTTCTAAACTGAATAGTTTGCGCGAGAGACACTTCCAAAGTGGTAATATGTGTGTCCCCCCCCCCGTAACTTCTAAAATAAGAGAATGTAAAAACTAAAAAAAAATATATGATGTACATAGCCATATAAACTTTCACCGAAAATTGGTTTGAACGAGATCCAGTAAGTAGTTTTTTTTTAATACCTCATAAATCGTAAACCGCAATTTACCTTTCATTCAATCAACTCAAATATAAAAAAAACATTTAATTTCATAAACATAAACCTTATGCATAAACCTATGATACCTACAGGTTTGTACCGAACCCTCGGTGCGCGAGTCCGACTCGCACTTGTCCGGTTTTTTTATTTAATTTCGTGCAGTGTTTGATTTGATGTTAAATTTATTAAAAAAGATTTAAATTTCGGAATTGCTGTTTTACTTAAATAATTATTTCTAGATGTAAAATAATAAAATATGTGACGTCACACTAGGGAGGGGGGGGGGTTCACAAATGTGAACAGCTGTGACAAGGACGGGGGAGGGGCTCAAAAATCATGAAATTCGTGTGACGTAATTTATGGATAGCCCCTTATGCACTTAACGCTATTTTAATTTTTCTAGTATTTGGTAATATTTTCCTTTTATTAAATTTTGTGAGTTTTTTTGGCAGAAGGGAAAAGTATTAGGAACTATAGAACTCACCACTGTGTGCCTAAAATAGTTCGAAATTTTAGTTTTGGAAAAAAAAATTAACTGCTTACGGAAGTTAGCACGGAAAAACTTTTCATCGAACATTTTTCTGACAAAAAACCCTGAACAATAATTTTTAAGTATTTAATAAGCAACTCTAGAACTAAGCTGCATGCGAATGGAACTCAATATTTTATGCTCTGCTGGGAAATGGTCTATCAAGTTCACTCACATACGTAAACATGGATACTTTGTTTATAACAAAGTATTATAACAATAGAGTATTTTTTTTAATAGAACTATTTAGGGACTTGAGCAAAGGACATCGACTAAGCGTTTAAAAGTATCATGCGATCGAAAACCCACAGTTATACCTCAGCATCTCACTCCTATATGGATGTTTTTCTTATAATAATATAATATACATATATGAATGAGCAAAACAACAGAACTCTTTAGGTAATTGAGTGAAAAACCTTAACTACTCAATAGAAATCATCATCCGAATCAGAACTCCCAGTTATACTTCAGCATCCCATTCTTATTTGTATATTTTGGTTATAACAATGTTATATACCTATTGTGAATGATCAAAACAACAGAACTCTTAAGGTAATTGAGTGAAAGACCTTAACTACTCGATAGAAATCATCATCCGAATCAGAACTCCCAGTTATACTAAAGCATCTCACTCCTATATGGATATTTTTGTTATAACAATGTTATATACCTATTGGGAATGTTCAAACAACAGAACTCTTTCGGTAATTGAGTGAAAGACCTCGACTACTCAATAGAAATCATCATCCGAATCAGAACTCCCAGTTATAATACAGCATCTCATTCTTATTTGTATGTTTTGGTTATAACAATGTTATATACCTATTGTGAATGTTCAAAACAACAGAACTCTTTTGGTAATTGAGTGAAAGACCTCGACTACTCAATAGAAATCATCATCCGAATCAGAACTCCCAGTTATACTACAGCATCTCACTCCTATATGGATGTTTTTGTTATAACAATGTTATTTTCTTATTGCGAATGTTCAAAACAACAGAACTCTTTAGGTAATTGAGTGAAAAACCTTCACTACTCGATAGAAATCATCATCCGAATCAGAACTCCCAGTTATAATTCAGCATCTCATTTTATATGTATGTTTTGGTAATAACAATATTAAATACCTATTGCGAATGTTCAAAACAACAGAACTCTTTTGGTAATTGAGTGAAAGACCTCGACTACTCAATAGAAATCATCATCCGAATCAGAACTCCCCGTTATACTTCAGCATCTCATTTTATATGTATGTTTTGGTAATAACAATATTAAATACCTATTGCGAATGTTCAAAACAACAGAATTCTTTAGGTAATTGAGTGAAAGGCATCGATTACTCAATAGAAATCTTTATTCGATCCAGAACTCCCAGTCATACTACAGCATCTCACTCCTATATCGATGTTTTTGTTATAACAAAGTTATATAAGTATTGTGAATGTTCAAAACAACAGAACTCTTTCGGTAATTGAGTGAAAGACCTCGACTACTCAATAGAAATCATCATCCGAATCAGAACTCCCCGTTATACTAAAGCATCTCACTCCTATATGGATGTTTTTGTTATAACAATGTTACATACCTATTGGGAATGTTCAAAACAACAGAACTCTTTCGGTAATTGAGAGAAAGACCTCGACTACTCAATAGAAATCATCATCCGAATCAGAACTCCCAGTTATACTACAGCATCTCATTCTTATTTGTATGTTTTGGTTATAACAATGTTATATACCTATTGTGAATGTTCAAAACAACAGAACTCTTTTGGTAATTGAGTGAAAGACCTCGACTACTCAATAGAAATCATCATCCGAATCAGAACTCCCAGTTATACTACAGCATCTCACTCCTATATGGATGTTTTTGTTATAACAATGTTATTTTCTTATTGTGAATGTTCAAAACAACAGAACTCTTTAGGTAATTGAGTGAAAAACCTTCACTACTCGATAGAAATCATCATCCGAATCAGAACTCCCAGTTATACTTCAGCATCTCATTTTATATGTATGTTTTGGTAATAACAATATTAAATACCTATTGCGAATGTTCAAAACAACAGAATTCTTTAGGTAATTGAGTGAAAGGCATCGATTACTCAATAGAAATCTTTATTCGATCTAGAACTCCCAGTTATACTACAGCATCTCACTCCTATATCGATGTTTTTGTTATAACAAAGTTATATAAGTATTGTGAATGTTCAAAACAACAGAACTCTTTCGGTAATTGAGTGAAAGACCTCGACTACTCAATAGAAATCATCATCCGAATCAGAACTCCCCGTTATACTAAAGCATCTCACTCCTATATGGATGTTTTTGTTATAACAATGTTATATACTTATTGGGAATGTTCAAAACAACAGAACTCTTTCGGTAATTGAGTGAAAGACCTCGACTACTCAATAGAAATCATCATCCGAATCAGAATTCCCAGTTATACTACAGCATCTCATTCTTATTTGTATGTTTTGGTTATAACCATGTTATATACCTACTGTGAATGATAGAAACAACAGAACTCTTTAGTTAATTGAGTGAAAGACCTTAACTACTCCATAGAAATCATCATCCGAATCAGAACTCCCAGTTATACTTCAGCATCTCATTCTTATTTGTATGTTTTGGTTATAACAATGCTATTTTCTTATTGTGAATGTTCAAAACAACAGAACTCTTTAGGTAATTGAGTGAAAATCCTTCACTACTCGATAGAAAACATCATCCGAATCAGAACTCCCAGTTATACTTCAGCATCTCATTCTTATTTGTATGTTTTGATTATAACAATGTAATATACCTATTGTGAATGAGCAAAACAACAGAACTCTTTAGGTAATTTAGTGAAAGACCTTAACTACTCCATAGAAATCATCATCCGAATCAGAACTCCCAGTTATACTTCAGCATCTCATTTTATATGTATGTTTTGGTAATAACAATATTAAATACCTATTGCGAATGTTCAAAACAACAGAATTCTTTAGGTAATTGAGTGAAAGGCATCGATTACTCAATAGAAATCTTTATTCGATCCAGAACTCCCAGTTATACTACAGCATCTCACTCCTATATCGATGTTTTTGTTATAACAAAGTTATATAAGTATTGTGAATGTTCAAAACAACAGAACTCTTTCGGTAATTGAGTGAAAGACCTCGACTACTCAATAGAAATCATCATCCGAATCAGAACTCCCCGTTATACTAAAGCATCTCACTCCTATATGGATGTTTTTGTTATAACAATGTTACATACCTATTGGGAATGTTCAAAACAACAGAACGCTTTCGGTAATTGAGTGAAAGACCTCGACTACTCAATAGAAATCATCATCCGAATCAGAACTCACAGTTATACTACAGCATCTCATTCTTATTTGTATGTTTTGGTTATAACAATGTTATATACCTATTGTGAATGTTCAAAACAACAGAACTCTTTTGGTAATTGAGTGAAAGACCTCGACTACTCAATAGAAATCATCATCCGAATCAGAACTCCCAGTTATACTACAGCATCTCACTCCTATATGGATGTTTTTGTTATAACAATGTTATTTTCTTATTGTGAATGTTCAAAACAACAGAACTCTTTAGGTAATTGAGTGAAAAACCTTCACTACTCGATAGAAATCATCATCCGAATCAGAACTCCCAGTTATACTTCAGCATCTCATTTTATATGTATGTTTTGGTAATAACAATATTAAATACCTATTGCGAATGTTCAAAACAACAGAATTCTTTAGGTAATTGAGTGAAAGGCATCGATTATTCAATAGAAATCTTTATTCGATCCAGAACTCCCAGTTATACTACAGCATCTCACTCCTATATGGATGTTTTTGTTATAACAAAGTTATATAAGTATTGTGAATGTTCAAAACAACAGAACTCTTTCGGTAATTGAGTGAAAGACCTCGACTACTCAATAGAAATCATCATCCGAATCAGAACTCCCAGTTATACTACAGCATCTCATTCTTATTTGTATGTTTTGGTTATAACAATGTTATATACCTATTGTGAATGTTCAAAACAACAGAACTCTTTCGGTAATTGAGTGAAAGACCTAGACTACTCAATAGAAATCATCATCCGAATCAGAACTCCCAGTTATACTACAGCATCTCATTCTTATTCGTATGTTTTGGTTATAACCATGTTATATACCTACTGTGAATGATAGAAACAACAGAACTCTTTAGGTAATTGAGTGAAAGACCTTAACTACTCGATAGAAATCATCATCCGAATCAGAACTCCCAGTTATACTTCAGCATCTCATTCTTATTTGTATGTTTTGATTATAACAATGTAATATACCTATTGTGAATGAGCAAAACAACAGAACTCTTTAGGTAATTTAGTGAAAGACCTTAACTACTCCATAGAAATCATCATCCGAATCAGAACTCCCAGTTATACTTTAGCATCCCATTCTTATTTGTATGTTTTGGTTATAACAATGTTATATACCTATTGTGAATGATCAAAACAACAGAACTCTTTAGGTAATTGAGTGAAAGACCTTAACTACTCGATAGAAATCATCATCCGAATCAGAACTCCCAGTTATACTTCAGCATCTCATTTTATATGTATGTTTTGGTGATAACATTGTTATATACCTATTGTGAATATTCAAAACTACAGAATTCTTTAGGTAATTGAGTGAAAGACCTTAACTACTCGATAGAAATCATCATCCGAATCAGAACTCCCAGTTATACTACAGCATCTCACTTCTATATGGATGTTTTTGTTATAACAATGTTATATACCTATCGTGAATGTTGAAAACATTAGAACTCTTTCGGTCATTGAGTGAAACACCTCGACTACTCGATAGAAATCATCACTCAATCCAGAACTCCTAGTTATACTACAGCATCTCACTTCTATATGGATGTGTTTGTTATAACAATGTTATATACCTATTGTGAATGTTCAAAACAACAGAACTCTTTCGGTTATTGAGTGAAAGACCTCGACTACTGGATAGAAATCTTCATTCCATCCAGAACTCCCAGTTATATCTTAGCATCTCACTCTTTTATGAATATTTTGATTATTTAATAGTTTTATACCTATCGTGAATGTTCAAAACACTAGAACTCTTTCGTTTCTTGTTTAAAAGACCTAAGTTCTCGATAGAACTCTTCACATGATTCAGAACTCCCAGTTTTATCTCAGCATCTCACTCCTGTACGGATATTTACTTAATAACATTTAGGAACAATACATAATATTAATTTTTTGGTGATTTTAATTGGATTCAACCTATAGAACTATCAACAGAATACGTTTAGGATGCAGAACTCTTTTGCTTTCAACTCAAAAATGGTTAATGTCGAGAAATTCGTTGAGATGCTGTGATATGTTGTGCGAAGTTAGCATCTCATTTTTTCAAAATGAGTTTTTGATAGTCAAATTGACGGAACTATTGTTAAAACTTATCAAGAACTGTGGAACTATGTGGGATGCCACTATTTATGGTGTTTTTTTGTGAGATGCTAACAATTGAGATGCTAACTTCACACACGTATGTAACGTCTACCAAACCGCACTGGGCCCGCGTGGTAGATTACGGCCCACTCCCTCTCACCGAGAGGAGGCCTGTATCCCAGCAGTGGGAACGGTATAGACTGATTGTGTATGGGCCAGATGATAATTTCTATAGGTATACTAGGTTAGCTTGGCTGTATATTGTATAAATAACTATGGAACAAGAATTTCGTCATTGTTTTTGAACAAACATCTTCATTCGAGACGCAATTAAGTTGATACCTAGATCTAAAAATGTGTTATCTTGTGTGATTCGTGTTAATTTACATAATAACTCAAGGCGATTTGTAATGTTATCTAGAACTTCTACAATAAGAAAACAAGGAATCCACATAAAGGCTCGTTCAGACTTGCGCGACGCGACGTTCGCGCGCTAATCGGCGATTTATATCCGTAAAACAATTTCTATGAAAACGCGTGCGACCGTTCACACAGGGGCGGCCTGTCGCGCCGCAACACGGTCATAGAAATTGTTCTACGGATATAAACGCCGAAACGCGCGCGACGTCGCGTCGCGCTAGTGTGCACGAGCCTTGATGGAAACACTTTATTAGATACCTATAAAAAGATAACAGAGTAGGTAGACTATCCATCTAGGTACGGAGATAAGTAACCAGGGTCGTCGGATATCTGCCAGGGTCGCGAGATTTGTTGGAAAGAGTTACCCTGGCCCTGGCATATAGGTAACTGAAGGAACACGGGCGGGTTTTAGTCAGTAAAAGTGTTATCTTGTGTGATTCGTGTTAATTTACATAATAACTCAAGGCGATTTGTAATGTTATCTAGAACTTCTACAATAAGAAAACAAGGAATCCACATAAAGGCTCGTTCAGACTTGCGCGACGCGACGTTCGCGCGCTAATCGGCGATTTATATCCGTAAAACAATTTCTATGAAAACGCGTGCGACCGTTCACACAGGGGCGGCCTGTCGCGCCGCAACACGGTCATAGAAATTGTTCTACGGATATAAATCGCCGAAACGCGCGCGACGTCGCGTCGCGCTAGTGTGCACGAGCCTTGATGGAAACACTTTATTAGATACCTATAAAAAGATAACAGAGTAGGTAGACTATCCATCTAGGTACGGAGATAAGTAACCAGGGTCGTCGGATATCTGCCAGGGTCGCGAGATTTGTTGGAAAGAGTTACCCTGGCCCTGGCATATAGGTAACTGAAGGAACACGGGCGGGTTTTAGTCAGTAAAAGTCTGACAAGCCCACAAAAAAAAGCGTCGTCGGACATAGTTGAAGTTGCTGGATGTTTTTAAATAAAATTTAATTTAATTAACAGAAAGCAAACATTACGGGCATTGACCTCCGCCCATGAATGACGTTCCAACATGTGGGTACCTATTGCCAGCTAATTTGTATTTGACGCTGTATGCGACGACCCTGGTTAGCTATCTCTTTTAGTGCCTGTACATTCAAGTACAAGCAATATTGATTCTTTTGTATTGTATTTGACGCTGTATGCGACGACCCTAGTTAGCTATCTCTTTTAGTGTCTGTACATACAAGTACAAGCAATATTGATCCTTTTGTAGTGACAAATTATACCTATTTGTGTGTACGTTTTGATGCGTCATGGTCACCCTAAATCAAATTAAATAGCCACTTGATGCAGTCGATGAATTAAGTCCGAGGACCAATCAGTTACCTTGCCGTAATAACAGCCGCACGCATCGATCTTCAAGGTTCAGCAACGCTTGCCAAGGTCGGTTTGTGGATGGGTGACTATTACATACCGAGACATCTTCTTGCGGAAAGCACGATACGCCGTTGGTCCCGGCTGTTATTTCGTAGATGTTCGACCGTCGAAGCGGGTAGTCAGAATCCCGAAAGTCTGAAAACCAGTCTGGACGGACGTCAAGTACCAGATGTTAGTCGCTCCATGTAAATTACTTATATTCGGCTTCATACTGTTATACTGGAAGCCGATCCCAAAACAGTCCATCGTTGTTGGTATCAGTTTCAAGTCTAACGAGCAGATAATAATAATAATAATAAATAATAGTGGCCCAACTGTCAGCTTGACGGTGCAAAAATTTTTTCTCCGTGTATTTTTTCTAGAATTTTTAACACCAATCATGGAAAATGTTTTATTCTAAGTTTCTACAACACCAAGGAAGTACCTGATATTGGTGCTATAATGATAACATTATACCAGGATATAAGAAAAAATTAAACAACACGAGAAATTGTGAGATGCTGACGCGAAGTCGGGCACGTTTTCTACATAACACACGCCTAACATCTTCGGGTTCGTCGCTCAGCTCCGCCTCGCAGTTGCCGGATCCTGCTCCAGACGTGAGTCCAGTGACACCGGCCGCTGCAGTTGCGTCGAGCTCGAGCGACGAATACTTCTCGCCGCCGACGACACCACCACCAGTACGTCGGCGCGGACGAGGCCGACCACCGGCCAGCTTGGGACTCCAAGGCCCACCGGCTTTTGATAGGGTCCCCGCTACCGGTGGAAGTGTGCAGCGCATGAAGTGGACACAAGCGGTCAACGAAAATGTCATGCGCGCATACTATGGGGCTACAGAGGGGGGAACTAACTTGACTGCGTACCGTGGTCGGATGCTCTCTCTGTTTCAGGTGCTTGAACCAGGTGTCAACGTGTCGTCGCAACGATTATCGGATCAGGCACGGGTCATCCAGCGTAATCATATGCTGGATGCCGCCGTGCTTAATCGACTTTGCCTCGAATCACGGAATAGCCATGTTACGCCTGCTTCGCCACTGGTCGCGGTGCAACTGCAAAATTTACCCAGTGTTTCACCGCGACCCAACTGTGTTGGTGGAGAGGATGATGACGGGGCTATATCCGTGAGTACCCAATGCAATGCACGATTGAGGAGCGCTTTGGAGGATGCTTTCAGGGAGTATCGCTCTACTCCGCCTGAACATAGACCACGTTTACCTCGTTTGCCCATGCATAAGAAAAACAAGGCGCTGGTGTGTGCTCTAGACTCACAGCTGTCAACATATTTTGACGGCAGCAAAGACCTGGTTGATACCCACTCGATCTTGTACTGCGCAGCTGTAGCGGCTTGTCGTGTAGCTCATGTTAAGTTTCCTAACAGTGACAGAGCTACACGACCAAAACCAGCCGTACCAGCTTGGCAGTGCAGGATTGAGTGTCGTATCGGTGAGGCTAGAGCACTCATCGGTAAGCTAATCTGCTTCAGGGAGGGCAATACTCGCCCTCGAGTGATGCGCTTTGTGAAGCGGGCGTTCTCCGGGACTGATGTTAGTCCCCGAGATTATTTGCCCCGCGTCACAGAGCGCATCGACTTCCTGAAGCAGAAGATCTATGCATGGGCAAACCGTATTCGTCGGTATCGGCGGAGGGTGGAGCGGTACACTCAGAATCGCACATTCCAAAGCGATGAAAGGTGGGTTTACAGAGCTTGGGAGCGACCGGACCAAGGTGTGGCTGACATGCCCCTTCCGGATGATGACGCCATGTCTTCGTTCTGGCGAAACATCTGGTCGGTGCCTGTCAATCACACCGAAGGTGACTGGACTAGGCAGATCGAGCGAGCGTGTGGACAAATACCAGAAATGGGGGCAATTACCATCAGCCCCCAAGATGTCGCTTGTGCAGTCCGTCCGTTGCCTAACTGGAAATCTCCGGGGCCGGACGGACTGCACAACTTTTGGATCAAGTGGATCCAAAAGTCGCACGCTCGCTTGGCATCTCAGTTCCAGTCAGCCTTAGAGTCAGGGTCGTTGCCCCAGTTCTTAACAACAGGGATAACCCACCTGCTCCATAAATCAGGTAGCACCGCGGAACCCAAAAATTATAGACCGATCACTTGTCTACCGACGGTCTATAAAATTCTTACATCCATTTTGAGAGCTAAAATTTACAATCATATTGACACAAACTCTATCTTGTCTGTCTCTCAAAATGGATGTAGGAACGGGTCCCGCGGTACTAAGGAGCTGCTCCTAATCGATATGACCATTAGTCAACAGGTTCGTCGTTCCCGAAGGAATCTGTCGACATGCTGGCTAGACTATAAGAAGGCCTATGACTCGGTACCATACACATGGCTCAGGAGGGTGTTGGAGTTGTACAAAGTAGATACAACGCTGTGCACCTTCCTGATGTCATGTATGGGGCAGTGGAGGACGATCCTTCGCTATCCAGGATGTCGACAAATCCAGAGGAATAGCGAACCGATAAGGATTGAGCGAGGTATATTCCAGGGCGATAGTTTGAGTCCACTTTGGTTCTGCCTAGCCATGAATCCTCTTAGCACACTGCTGGAGGATTCAGGTATAGGCTATCGATTGAGGAGAGGTGGTCAGGTTATATCTCACCTCCTCTACATGGATGACCTAAAACTCTTTGCCCACAACAATCTGCAACTGATGGAGCTACTGAAAGTAACTGAAACCTTCAGTAGCGCCATCAGGATGGAATTTGGTGTGGACAAATCTGCAGTCATGCATGTGAAGCGAGGGGAGATTGTGGAATCCGTGGGAACCCAACTCACGGATTCCATACACCTAAGATCCCTCTCCTCAATCGAAACATACAAGTATTTGGGTATGTCGGAAGCGTTAGGCATCGACACTGCTGACATGAAACAATCGTTGAGGGAGCGCTTCTTTGGCCGCCTGAATAAAGTTCTAAATAGTCTTTTATCAGGCGGAAACAAGGTGCGCGCCTTCAACGGTTGGGTTATGCCAGTTTTGATGTACTCTTTCGGCATACTCAAATGGACTCAGACGGAGCTGGACGCCCTGGATAGACGGGTCCGCACACTGCTGACCGTAAATCGGATGCATCACCCACGGTCCTCGGTGATGAGACTGTATAGTGTATATCCCGCGGAAGTGCGGAGGTCGAGGTTTTTTAAATGCCAAGACCCTGCACAACCGTGAGATATGCAGTCTCAGGGAATACTTCCTTGAAGCCGATGTGGGGATGCACCGAGATATGGTCTCAGTGGACAAGGGCTTTACCCCGCTCTCCTTGGCTAACGAGAACTGGCGCAAACCTAAAGTATTAGATACTAATGACCGCAGGGAGGTATGGCAAAGCAAGGAGCTCCACGGACGCTTTTACCGGGTCCTACATGGACCCGATGTAGACCTCTTAGCGTCCGTATCCTGGTTACGATTCGGAGATCTATTTGGAGAAACCGAAGGTTTTGTCTTTGCAATTATGGACGAAGTTATGATGACAAACAACTACCGGAAATATATTGTGAAGGATGGCACGGTTGACATCTGTCGGGCATGCCACCGTCCGGGGGAGTCAATCCGACACATTATTTCTGGTTGTTCTCGTCTGGCTAACGGAGACTACTTGCATAGACACAACCTTGTAGCCAGGATTATCCACCAGCAACTTGCTTTGAAATACAGTCTTGTGGAATCAGAAGTACCGTACTATAAGTATGTGCCCGACCCAGTTCTCCAAAATGGAAATATCACATTGTATTGGGATCGATCTATCATCACTGATAGGACTATTGTCGCTAATAAGCCGGACATAGTGGTGATAGATCGATCAGAGCGTCGCACAATGATTGTTGATATAGCAGTCCCGCATGACGAGAACCTCGTGAAAGCCGAACAAGATAAGCAGATCAAATATCTTGACTTGGCTCGCGAGGTTGTCGAGATGTGGGATGTGGATACAGCAGTCATTGTGCCGATAGTCGTGACGGCCAATGGCATAATAGCCAAGAGCCTCGACCAACACCTAAAGAGGCTCTCGTTAGGCAGCTGGATCAAGCGCTTGATCCAGAAGGCGGTATTACTGGACACGGCACGTATAGTGAGAAGGTTCCTCTCTCAGCGGCCCTGACCACCGGTAGCTTGGATCCTATTCCCGATACCGGTGGGCTACTATTTTTTATATTTTTAAATGTTTTTATGATTTTTGTTATTTTAATATTTAAAAATGTAATTTATATGTTGTAAAAATTTAAATAAAGGAGATAATAATAAATATCTCAGGACAACCAACACAACGTTATCTGATCCCAAACTAGGCAGAGCCTGTACTATGGTAACCAGACAACTGATAAACATACTTATATATTTCTAAATACATACATATTATAGATAAATTACACCCAGACACAGAACAAATGATCGTGCTCATCACACAAAGATTTGTCCTGGGTGGGAATCGAACCCACAACCTCAGTCTTAACAGTCAGGGTCTAGTGACCCTGACTACCCTGACCTGACCACTAGACTAACAGGCCAGTCCAAGATAAAGTTACACTATAAAAGGCTAAGCAGATGATGGGAATCCGCATCCATCAAACTTATGTCTCCAACTATGTATCTATATGTTCCAGGTAATACAAGAAGAAGAATTGCAAAATAACTGCAAGGTTATTGGCAAGTACTTCATAGAACAACTAATGCAGTTGCAAAAAATTCACCCTGTGCTCGGTGACGTGCGCGGGAAGGGTCTGATGCTAGGCTTCGAGTTCGTCGTGCCGGGTACCAAGGACCCCTTGAATGTGGCCGACGTGAACCTCATCCACGAGGATATGAAGGACATGGGAGTACTTATTGGAAGAGGGGGACGATGGAGCAATGTAAGTTGAGGCAAAACTGCTAGGTAGCCCGCGAAAATCAAATTTTCTTGAGTTTTATTCGAATGAACAGGTTTGTGTTGTGTCCCGAAAGTTGACCCAAATACAATTTGTGATCGTACTCGGGGCCTACTCTCTAGCTCCGTCATCAAAGCATCGGGACCGTCCGAAACTAATTCGAAACTTTGAGGTGAGCCGATTAAGCCGATTAACTTTTTTGGACGAGAAATGCGATCCAAGAGTTCTTAGCCTAACATAGAAGGACAGATGGAAATTAAACAAAACTAATATTATTTTTCAATATACTTTCCCTTTATTGCAACACATATTTCAGAACGTCTGATTAATGCTTCTATGCCACTATAAAAATGTGCTGAATCTTTACTATCAAAGTGGTCGTAAACAGCCTGTTTAACTTCTTCATCGTCGTTAAATTTTTTCCCTCTCAAATCTGATTTTAATTTTGAAAATAAAAAATAGTCTGAAGGGGCTAGGTCAGGGTTATAAGGGGGATGATTTATCTCTATGAAGCCGCATTCCTTAACTGTAGATTTCGAAATCGCAGCAGTGTGGACTGGAGAATTGTCATGAAGCAATCGGACACCTCGAGTTATTTTCCCTCTTTTTTTTCAATACTTTTCTGGCGTAACTGTCGTAGTAAGTCACTATAATAAGCTGCATTTACAACCGTGTTACTTTCCTTGAAATCGATAAGAAGGATTCCCTCACAGTCCCAAAAAAATTTAGCCATGCGCGTTTGAACGCTTCGGGTAACTGTAGCTTTTTTGGTGCCGGTTCTCCCTTTCTGTGCCATTCCATCGAGTCCCTTTTAGACGTCGGATCGTAGTAAAGAATCGTAGTAAAGAATCATAGTTTCATCGCCCGTCACAATCGATTGAATAACTGCTTCCTGGTCATCGCGGCAAAGCTCTAAATATTCTTCACAACATTCAACACTTCGCTGCTTTTGGACTGCACTAAGAATCCGTGGCATCCACCTTGCACGAATTTTTGTCATGTGTAAATGCTTGTGAAGAATTCTAATAACACTTGTTTTTGAAAGTCCAGACTGTGCAGCAATTTGTTTTGTTTTTAATCTACGGTCACTCAGAACAATATCTTCGACAAATTCAATATTTTCTGGGGTCGTCACTGTGACAGGGCCTCCTTCACGTGGATCATATTCCAATAATTCTCTACCCCAACGAAACAGCTTAGACCAGTTTTTTATTGTTGCATACGAAGGGCAAGAGTCACCGTATACGACAGTCAATCTTTCTTTTATTTGCGTTGGCGTTAGACCTTCTTTAGTTAAAAACTTTATAACAGCGCGATATTCAATTTTATACATTTTGTGAAAATCACTCGACTGCATGTACATATGTAAATCGCTCTCAAAACTAAAGTACCAAATGGAACAAGTTGAAACTCAACACAGTGCATGTTGAGACTTGTACCTCCTTTATAAAGGAAAAACCAAATTACGTTCTGTTTATTTTCTACTAGCTTTTGCCAGCGGCTTCGCCCGCGTGGCGGTCGGAAATTATCCCACGGGAACATACTATCGGGATAAAAAGTAGCCTAGGTATGTCCTTTCTCAGGCTCCAAACTATCTGTGTACCAAATTTCATTTAAATCGGTTCAGTAGTTTTAGCAGGAAAGCGAGACAGACAGACAGACAGACAGACCGACAGACAGACAGACAGACAGACAGAGTTACTTTCGCATTTATAATATTAGTATGGAAGTATGGATAATAAAATAATAAATATATAATAAATAATAAAATATAATAAATAATATAATATTATAATAAATAATAATAATAAATAATAAATAAATAAATAATAATATAATAAATAATTAAATTAAGTTAAGTGTGGAAGTGTGGATAGTGTGGATGTGAGGCTAACAACTCATGGACCGTACTACGTACATCGGGAATAGTGACAGCTGTCAAATTGTGTTGTCATTAATTCTTACTTTGGGCTTCAAACTAATCTTATATCCTTGAGTGTTACGTCTCTGTAATCGCCCGTAACTTCGACCGTGAATAAGGAGCAGGCCCCTTGAATCAAGCAATACAACTCTCTAAGTTAGAATGTCGTGTTGTCAAACTGTTGAATCACTCTTTCATGAAAGAGATCAAAGAAACTGAAAGTCATTTGTACCGCTGAACAATATTATTGAAAGCATACTTATGTTTTACAGGTAATGAGGATAAAACCGCCGATGTGCATCAACAAACAGGACGTCGACTTTGCTGTATCTGTATTAGATCAGGCAATCAAGAACTATTTAAATAATAAAAAGTAAATGATGATAAATTAAATGCGTTTTTTACATTACTCGATCCCTCTATTCACTCTATCTATATATATAAAAGAAAGTTGTGTTAGTTACACTATTTATAACTCAAGAACGGCTGAACCAATTTGACTGAAAATTGGTGAGGAGGTAGCTTAGAACCAGGAAACGGACATAGGATACTTTTTTTTATCCCGTTCTACTATAAAGAGGAAAGATTTGATTGTTTGTTTGTATTGAATAGGCTCTGAAACTACTGGTCCCAATTGAAAAAATCTTTTTGGGTTGGGTAGCCTATTTATTGAGGAAGCTAAAGGTTATATAACATCACGCTACGATCAAAAGGAGCGGAGCAGCAATGAAAAATGGACGAAAACTGGCAGGCAATTTGATGCGACGGAAAGGCTTACGGGAGCAAAAATTTGACGCGGACGAAGTCGCGGGCAGAATCTAGTTATTATATAAAATGCATCACATTTTATGAATAGTGTCTACAGGCGGTGGCGTCACTAAATACGCGGGTCATTCTGACAGTTTTTTAACCGACTTCAAAAAGGAGGAGGTTATCAATTCGGATGTTTATATTTTTTTTTTTTTTTTTTTTTTTATGTATGTTCGGCCATAACTCCGTCATATATGAACGGATTTGCAAAATTCTTTTTTTGTTCGAAAGAGGTTTATTCCGAAATGGTCCCATATAAGTTTCATATAAATCTGATGATGACTTCCGGAGACAGACATCAGAACTCTTTAAAAATGACAGCAAATCAACCGCAATTTCAGCTATCGCATAAATATCCATTGTTTGTTTGAAATTAGTGCGGGATAGATACTATAACTAAAAATTTAAAAATAAAAACTTTTTTACAAAAAAAAAACAACCGACTTCCTTAAAAACACTACAAAGTGAAAAATAACTTTAATTTCGAAGTCGGTGGCAAAAACCTTAAATAAAAATCCTAAGACACCGACTTCCGAAATTAAAGTTATTTTTCACTTTGTAGTGTTTTTAAGGAAGTCGGTTGTTTTTTTTTTGTAAAAAAGTTTTTTACAGTAAGCCAATGAAAAGAAGCCGATGAAAAATTCATTTAATTTTTGAATTTGGAACCGTTTTGGAATCTGAAGATGTGTAATGAATGCATATTTTATTTGTTTTTACTAATTGGCGGCAATTTTAAAATTGTCTTACGAGCATCGCTCAATTATATTAAGACTTTCATTGCAGTCTTTCTCAACAAGAATGTTGCGATAGACTTCAATTAGCATTTGATGACGAAACACCATCCCGTGTCACTGTTTACATCTGGTTTAATGAGTTTAACATGACCGAGCCATACTCCGCGATGATTCGCAAAATCCTTCTCACGAATCATCAGTGACGACGTCCTTTTAAGGCTACTGAAGATAACGTGAGTGCTGTGCGGCTAATGATAGAAGCTGATAGAAGGGCTATTTGACTGCCTCGTTGGTTTAGTGGTAGCAAGCGCTACTGCTGAGCATGAGGTCCTGGGTTCGATTCCCAGATCGGGCAAAATGTTATTGGGTATTTCCATCTGCAATTTCTCAGTAGTAGCAGCCCGGAGTCTGGATTCGTGGTCGGTTGATGACAAAGGGCTCGCCCCTTAGTACATGGGACTTACACATAACAGGCTAAATGTAGGTGTACTACAGGTACACCCTCTGCCCAACCCTTCGGGGAAACAAGGCGTGATGTTATGTGATGTGTTTGTCCTAGATGGTGAAAGGATTGTTACTGCAAATTTGTATGTCAGTCATTGTCTACCAGTTCTCATGGAAAATGTTAGACAGCAGCGCCCAAGAAGCAGGATCCTTTTCCACCACGACAATGCTCCAGCTCACTCCGCCAGACGGATTATCGAATATTTGTTTACGGAAATTGTGAAGTTAGTGAGTCATCCTCCTTACGTTCCCGACCTGGCACCTTGTGTCTTCCATTTATTTCCAAAAACAAAACGCACCTCTAATAATAAACCGAAATAATGACAAAATTACGATTGTTGGGAAATAGCGTTTAAAGTTTTTCAAACACGATGCACTTTCCAACAATCGTAATAGGTGCGAAAAGATAAGTTTAGATTTGTTTAATGTACAGACGCCAGCACATCAAGTTACTACACGTTGACCTTGAACGCGTTATGAGCAACAATAGCGAGAATCATGCGAAAGAGATACATAGCTTTTTGTCAGTTCTTACTTGTAATGTTTCGTGCTGCAGTGCGTACGTGAAGGTGTGTGCGTACGTGAGAGTGTGTGCGTATGCGCGTCGTGGTGTAGAATTAGATAATATGCGATAAGAAATAGCGACGCGGGTGAAAACTTGAATCAAATCTAAATAATAGCATGATAATAAAAACAGGCGGCCCGCGCAATGCTTAAAATACCAATGAAAGCTTATAATCTTTTTTTACTTAACCCGTTGAATGCCGCTAATTACAGACACAATTAAAAACCATTGTGTCTATATCAAATGTGGTATCTCAGGGACTTAGAGGGTAAATAATCTTTTACTTAATCCTTAATTTTTACATATTTGTTGGAGAATTACCTGTAAGTATTGAGTAGGTATACTCTCACCGAGAAGAAGCCTGTGTCCCAGCAGTGGGAACATATAGGCTGATGATGATGATTAAGTAGGTATTACCTAATCGTATATTTAAACAGGTAGGTAGGTATGGTGCGATGAATATTGTTAAGGAGACAGGTAGATATAATCGGATGAGATTTTTTTTTCCATTTCAAGTTGGTTTTCGTTAACTTTTCCGGGTTTTGTCACCTACTTACTGGCGGGCTAGCAGTTACCTGTTTTCGTGCGTGCCCTGCTCTTCTGAATGAAGTTATATACTGAAGTTATCTGGAAATAACCAGAATTACCGACATAGCCTGCGAAGTAAGTAAGCTGAAGTGGCAGTGGGCTGGCCATGTTTGTCGAAGGACTGATGGCCGATGGAGCAGACGAGTCCTACAAATGGAGACTGCGTATCGGCAAGCGTAGTGTTGGACGCCTCCAGCTAGATTGACTGACGACCTTGAAAAATTTTCTGGGACAGACTAAATGTGGCAAGCGGAGGACAGGGTGCTGTCGCGCAGCCTGAGATGTCTATGTCCAGCAGGGGACTGCGATAGGCTGAGTTGATTGTTCTTCTAAGTATTTTGACGAAATTTAATGCGGAAAACTCATAACGAAATCGGCTTGAAATTTTGAAATATAAGTATATGAATACTTACCCCATCTCGAACGTGTGTAAAGTTTAGCCAATTAATTATACCTACGAAAAGCCTCTTGCCAGCCCGCCGCGCCGCAGTGTCTGGGATAAACGTTTCGTCAGCGAAACGATCTGTTGACGGAATTAGGTACCCATAGCTACTGAAATTTGCTTTTACATGGAAGTTCAACCTTATTTTTTTTTCAAGATCAAAATCAAAAGTCTTTTATTCAAACTAGGCTGAGAGTCAGCACTTTTTGAACGTCAAAGTTACAAAAGACAATCCCCCAAAACGCCCGCCCTTCGACACTTCCTAGTGCTTTAGCTAGGAAGAAGAAGTGGCGGAACAAACTCCCCAGCAGCACAGCTGTCTGTTAAGTTAGAAGAACTTGATTCTATACAATATCGTGTAAGTAATTAATATTATAAAACAAAACATACATTATTCGTCATATGTCAGCTAGTACACGGCAATATACGAACAAAACATTGAAAACTAAACTCAAACTGAAATAAATAATAAAACAAAATCGTAAACAGAACGTAAAACTTAAATAAAGCCTCCAGGCATAAAGGGCGTGCCCGCTTACATATTAAACGATGCAAAATGATACATATACATAAATTGATGCATATAGCTAAGTTGAAGTTACAATAGTTAAACTAGGACCTCCGGAGTAAAATAAAATAACAGTTAATACAAATAACAATAACAAAAACCATGGTCAGCAAGTCGACCAGTCACCACAAGCAGCACCCGTTCACGAGCATAACGCAAAGGTCAGCCATTACCTCCCTCGCCATATTTGAGGGAAGGTGGTAACCCGACCCCTGACGCTACCGCAAGCAGTGACATCTAAGGGAGCATGACGAACTTGCTGCTGGTTGGTCAGGCAAGAATATTATGAACAGCTGACGAGGTCGCTAGCTAACTACATGTTGCAATACAACTCATTTAAAATCATTGTAATGAGTAGATTATGTCCACAATAAGTGAAATTAAAAGAAAATAAAAATTAATTAAGAAAATCAGTTAAATAAAAATAAAATGAAAAAAAAATACAAAAAAAAAACAATTATATGAATAAATACCCTACCTAAAAAACAATTATTGCGCTAGTAATAAGATACGATTTCAAAGGTTATGAATGTTCCAATAAAATTCAAATATAGGTATTATTATCGTTACTTCGTTCGATATATTTCTAAATCTATACTCTATACTTATATTTTAAATGCGAGAGTAACTCTGTCTAATCTGTTACGCTTTCACGACTAATTCACTGAACCTATTTGATGAAATTTGGTACGGTGTAAGTTTGAACCCCAAGAAAGGACATACGCTATTTTTATTCCGCGACTTCATCTGTGTCCGCGATATCCGACATTTATGCGGACGAAATCGCGGGCAAAAGCTAGTATTTTATAAATGAGAATATGGCATTCTTTGAAATTTTACATGTAACACGTAGGGAATGCAATTCCGTTCCGTTTTAAAATCCGGATTTTTGTTCCCATCCGGATTATTTGAATTTTACGATTTTTTCATGGAAATAAATAAATCTACCCATATCAGTTAACTAACTTCTGCCCACGACTTCGTTTGCGTAAAATTTCTTGCTCCCTCGCACCCCGTCCGTTGCATCCAATCGCCTGGCCGTGCGAGGACTTTTTTAAAGAAGTTTTTAAGAGCAACAATTCCGTCGTAAATTGTTGTTGCGTTACTTTAATGATAGAACGTCCAGAGTCCTGCTAGCAGGACTTTGCGTACTACCAGTAGGACGCAATGGTTTTAGTTACATGAGGCTTTCTGAGCCTGCCAGCAGGACGTAGTGAACTCTAATGCATAGTGCGTCTCTTTCTGATTCAACGAGTTTTTGAATCGTGTTTCTGCGGTCAGTCTGGCCAAAATGGCGGCAAGTATAAGACGTGGTGTCCGCGTTTGCGCCAAAGCTACATATTTCGACGAAAATGATGGCCAAAACACCTGAAGTCACAAGCATTTTGGTGATAACTACGATACTAGTTATTGTTGGGGTATTGTAAGAAAGATAGAAAACAACTCTGCGAATCTCAATTTTTTTTTTGTCAATTTCCCAATACACCCTGTATTGGGAAATTGACAAAAAAAACATTCAACCGTGCCCGTTGGAGTTCTAATTGATGAAACCGAAAACGATAACTTATTGGAAGCAAGTACCAATGAAGAATGTACGATTTCTACTTACTTTTTCTTATTTATTTTTCTACCCTGTAATCTCAAGAAGTGCCCGCGTCTATTTCTGGATACATATACCTAAAAAGAGAATGTTTGTCATCCCTGCCTAATTTTAATATGCATGAAAATCAAGTACTGCTAGAAGGACAACCTCTAATTTTCATACTAGGTCTACAAACAATTGCGTACTGCTGGCAGGACGCACGTCCGTTGGTTTGTCCTTCCGGAAGCTCCTTCCAGCAGGACAAGGACTTGGACGTTCTATAATTAACCGTTTCCGCAGCGCATGCAACGGAAGCTCTCAAGAGGAATACATTTTCCGCGTTTTTGCAACATTTTTCATTGCTGCTCCTTTCCCTTTGGTCGCAGCGTGATGTTATATAGCCTTTCTCGATAAATGGGCTAACCAACACCAAAAGTAGTAGTTTTCAATTGAAACCAGTGGTAGTTCCTGAGATTACCGCGTTCAACCAAACAAACAAACAAGCTCTTTAGTTTTATAAATTACTAGCTTGTGCCCGCAACTTCGTTCGCGTTAAATTTCTTGTATCCCCGACCCTTCCCGTCGCCGTCGCGTCGAATCGCCTACCCGTGCTATTTTCCCCGTTTTTACAACATTTTTCATTTCTGCTCCGCTCCTCTTGGTTGTAGCGTGATGTTATATAGCCTATAGCCTTTCTCGATAAATAGGCTACCCAACACAAAAATATTTTTTCAAATCGGACCAGTAGTTCCTGAGATTAGCGCGTTCAATCAAACAAACAAACAAACTCTTCAGCTTTATAATATTAAGTATAGATATAGTAGGTATACATAGATAACAAAAGTAACATAACAATTTAACTTCACTTTAATCAACATTAATTTAAAAGCAAAAAATACGGTTATTCTTGTTACCATAAAATGTGACCTCAAAAACGATAAGGCACCGAAAGTGCTGTCGTTTAACCTGCTGCGAATTCGGATGCATGCTGATGAGCACATTTTCTTCTCCAGCCTTATCGATTTTATTTCGCTCAAATGCTAATCTCTCTCGAAAACTTATTTCCTGATCGAAAGACTCTTGTTGTGCAGTATACTTCCCGTTGAAATACGTTGCTAAAACCAGCAAACCAGCGTGTTAACACGCAGTGCTGGTTTTTAGCAACGTAGTTGGCTATTTCAGGGTTCAATTATAGCACCTAGAACTCAAGATTTACGGTCTATTTTTCATGTAGATTTTTTTAATTCAACGGGAAGTATACTGCACGGCATCGAATTAAGGGGTAAAAAGATATGCCGTCGAGGACCCGCATAATAGATATGGCGGTAGCTACCCCCATGCTTTTGGTGCTTAACTACTCAACCGATCATCGTGGAATTCTGCATACCTACCTATCAGAAAAGGACATATGATAAGTTCCTACGGGAACGCGTGTATAGCCGCGGGAGAAATATCAAAATAAAATGCGGAATAACAATCTAAATATCTTTATTTTTAAACATTAATCAAATTGAAAACTTAAAAAAAAATACTTACTCTAAATTAAAATGTAGGTAATATTTATTTTTACACGCTTTATTTTTATTCCATTGAAACATATATAAAATTTTATTTTTAAATATTAGAATTAAAAAAAGAACATTTAAAAATATAAAAATAGTAGCCCACCGGTATCGGGAACAGGGCCCAACCTCAGGGCAGTCAGGGCTCCAGAAGTACCGATTTCTGAATCAAGCCCTTGATCCAGCTGCCCAACAAGCGCCTCTTCAGATTACACGCTTTTATTTTTATTGGTTTTTGTAACAGATTAATTATACAGTTACCAAAACGAAAGGCTGCCACACAAAATCAAATGCTGCCGCCAAACAAAAGTAAGCTTTTACCTAGATTAGTATAATTTGCCTGGGCTGTATAAGGCTCGGAACCCACTGGCTGCACGGCACGTTCTGGCATGTCGTGACATCCCGAATTGTGAACGCTGACCATTATAAAATAAGATCTCAAATTATTTGTGCTTGCTGAAATCCTTTATCGTGCCACGCCGCCACCGTCTGTTACGCCTTCACGGCCAAACCGCTGGTCAATTGAGATGGACATGGAGGAAGCTAGTTTATTATGACACAACATCAATGAACGACATGTCTGGCGTCTTTCCCAAATCGAGCAAATGGAAGAATAAGCGTTTGAGAAACAGTGGTTGAAAATACCTAAATACCTTTATTTTGATAAATAAAATAATTACGATACTAAAATACTATTTGTGGATTGTAAAACTGTGCTACTATTTATTGTGAAAGTTTGAGAGAATGGATGGTTATACGAATTACAGTGGTGAAACGTGGCACATAAATAGTTTCCATAGGATAGGATGCTATGGAAATCCGGGTGAATGAAGTGCATTATTAACTAGTGCTGTAGAATTGGAGTTCGACATCTAAAGCTAAGTTAAGGCTACGACACTACACCGTGCACTCAGTGACCGGCAGAGGGCGTCTGTGTGTATGCACACTCTTAAATTCAACGAATACCCACACCTTGCGACACTGAGTCAGACATTGAGTGTACTGCCTATAGTGTTCTAGACTAAACGTAAGAATATGCCATGACCTAAAAGAGCCCAAACTTTATCTCAGAAATACGCAACAAGATCGGCCTTTATAACTACATAGGAGCGTAAGAATTGATCTAAAAAATTGATGTGCGTTACGATTGCTCCGCCAGATTATCCAACGGAAGAAAACTTCGCCAAAAAAATTGTCTATTCGTCCACTGAATAGAACACTCTGTACAAAACAAATACAGAACTACCTATTAAAACTAACTTAAGATGAAACAGAAGCGATTTTGAACATCCCTAAATAGACAAGCTACTACTTTACTCATATTGAACAATCATCCCATCCACCTCTCGTACACACAAACACGCGCGCGCGCGCACCCACGCACGCACGCACGCACTCACACACGCACGCACACGCACACGAACACGCACACGCACACGCACACACACACACACACACTCACATGTACACAGACAAAGAAACAGCTTCACACCACATTTACATTTTTCTCTTACATTGTGATTGTGCATACTTTCCAAGTTTCTAGATACATGGCAATCTTATTAAATGTTTACAACCTTAAACATGGCTATCAAATGATCAAAATTTATGTACGGGGATCAAATGCAATCCGAGATACAGGTTTACCCATCTAGTTCGGGTGCAGATAGTCCCAACTTTATGTATTACCAACTTTAAGCCATTACTTATTGTATATTATCATTTTCCATTTTGTAATACGTGTTCTTATTTTGGTGAATAAAAATTATTTATTTATTTATTATAAATATAAATTAATATAATTAATTAACATTTCTGTCATGAAAAGATTGTTCTATGTATAAATGAAATAAAAACATATATTTAATGAACAATATAAACATTTAAATACATATATTTAATATTTAGTCGGACCACCTTGCGCATCCAATACAGCGTCCAGCCTGTCCTTCATGCCGGCCACCATATTCCAGTAGATGCCCGTGCCTCTAAATTGATCCCATGTAGTATAGGCTTCTCGCCGCAAATTTTCGTTGTTGCGGATTTCTGAGGCATCCTAATCAAGAACCATGAGACCCCATAAATTCTCGATTGGGTTTAAGTCGGGGCTCTTTGCAGGCCATGGGCAGGCAGATTAGGTCATCCTGCGCCGCCAACCACTTCTGCACCACTGTGCAGGTGTGTACGCGGCAGTTGTCTTGGCACAAGTAAATAATGCCCTCTGGGTAGTGCAAGCGCACAGTGGGGATCGTCACGTCGCGTAAAATTTCAACGTACAGATCCCCAGTTATGCGCCCGCTAACCTCCACCAGTTCACTCGGTCCCATTGAGCTCATCCATCCCCAAAAATTGAGAGATATTCTTTCACTTGCCCGATTTGGCAAAGTATTCACCTCCACATAGCGCTCATTGCTATTGCGCCATAATATTTTTCTTCAGTCCACATCTGACCGGAAGCTTTTTTCATCCACAAAAATTACGATATTATTTGCCCAGTCAAAATTATAATACTCTAGGCAAAAACTTACTCTCGCCTCCTTATGCGCCTGGGTCATAACAATCTTCTTGGCAGGGCGGCAGCATTTCTTGCCAGCTTCCTTCAGGCGCCTTCTGACGGTGTCCATTGAAATCTAAAACATAAAGAAAATTTTGTCAATTTCAATACTTATAAGATTCCTTATTATGTTAAACTAGCTGTGCCCACGACTTCGTTCGCGTAGATGTCGGAAAACAGCATTATGCCGCTTATAGCAGATTATAGCAGATGTAACACCTCCTCTATTGATCTTTTGACCAGGCGTGGTGACTTTTTCTAGTAAAAAGCTGCCACAAAACTTGTTCTTTTTTAGGGGAGCGTAAACAAAAAGGTTGCTAGGATTGCTCATACGCGAAAGAGCTACATAAAGTTGGCCGTGGGAAAAGCAACCAATACTAAGGTCCACCCCCGCAATGGATAGTGTCTGGCCCCGAGCTTTGTTAATGGTCATGGCGTAACATAGGCTGACCGGGAATTGTACACGTTTAAAAGTAAATGGGAAATTATTAGGAATGAGCGGAATTCTGGGAATAAATACAACATCACCAGCGCCACAACTTGTTAAGATTTTGGCTTCGATGACGTTTTGTTGGAGATAGGTGACTATTAGCCGAGTGCCGTTGCAAAGTTTGGGAGGATATACACTTCTGAAAAGTATTATTGGCACTCCGACTTAAAAAAAAATGTTGTGTGCTGAAGACCGGGTATTTTAAAGGAATCTAAGAACTCTACTGGATAGTGTGTGCCATCTTCTTCTTCCGTAACCGTGTTTATGGAAGTATATTGCTTACTTTCCCCAAAAACATGTGCCAATATTTGTGTATTTATTGATGCCGCTTGGTTGTTGCGGGGGTTCAAAATAGCTCGTTTTACACAACTAAGCAGTGGCGTGGTTACTGATATCAGAGGGATTCCCATACACAGAAGAAATGAGGTCCAGCTGTGAAGTTACGTTACAACATAGGTTCTCTACCAAAATTACGTTACCATCTTGTGTGGGATATGTGCCGTCACCAATTTTTTATAGTAAAACGAACTCTTGCGCGTTTGGAGTTCCTCCCTGATGTGCTCGCATATTTAAACTTAAATGAGTTGATACGACATTGTGCCATAGAATTTAACTCTTCAGACAGGCATTAACTTAATTGCTCTTGATCCTCGGGGTACAATCGGTAGTGTCTGCCTAAAATCACCGCCGAAAAGTAGCATAATGCCTCCCATGGGCCAGTCATTTTGTTTTACGTCCCGCAAAGCTCAGTCAACTGCTTCTATAGCCAAGCGGTTTGCCATCGTGCACTCGTCCCAAATGATTGTGACACATCGCGTAAAACTCTAACTTTATCGTAATTGCGTGACACATTGCAAACCGGGCTTTCTGTTCGTTCCAAGTCAATGGGGATTTTAAACATTGTATGTGCGGTTTTTCCTCCGGGCAACAATGTGGCTGCTATACCTGAGGAGGTGACAGCAAGAGCAATTTTATTTTGGCTCCTTATTCGAGCCATAATAACTTTGGTAAGAAAGGTTTGCCCGTTCCACCGGGCGCGTTTAAAAGCAAGATTTCTCGCAAAGTACGATCCACACTGTAGCACACTCGATCAAATATTTGACGCTGTTCCGGTGTCAAATTTGAGCAACCAGTTCGCAGAGTTTCTACCAATTCTACGGGATCGTAACTAATCGCCGAAGCGTACTCCCTGTTTATACGTTTCCCTACGGCTGTCGATGAAAGCAGGCCGTATTGAGTAAGCGGGTTTCCTCCTATACTTATAAGTATGTCTTGAATAGCCAATAACGATCTATTATTACAGATTTCACGGACTCGGTCTGATATTTCTAAACTGTTTTGCCGTTGATGCCTCAAAAAATCTTTAGCATACTTATCTTGGTATTTTTGCCACAACTGCCCAGCATCCGCTAATCCACAAAAGGTCAGTAAGATGGCAAACAAATGACGCAACCGATAACCGATAAGGACTGTTGCTGACGCATGCCTCGGCTAAAGCATCATCCCTATGTTCATCTCCATCTAATAAATGACGTACGCGGCAAGCAGCTGGTACGGGGTACCTATGTGGGATATTCAATATCCTCCACTTTACGGAGCTCCGTAAAGGAGGTAGGCCCACGCACCACGTGCAGAAGGAGGCGTAAATAATAAAACTCTGGATTATTTGGGTGCATAGTGTACAATCGGCCAATCACGTGTTCCTTGAAAACGCCTGACTCGCCTTCCACAGCAGTCTTTTACGGTTAAAAACACCTTGCTGCTTGTACATGTAATAAGATGGAACTTCGTTATCCATACTTCCATACTATCCATACTATCCATACTTCCATACTAATATTATAAATGTAAAAGTAACTCTGTCTGTCTGTCTGTCTGTCTGTCTGTCTCGCTTTCCTGCTAAAACTACTGAACCGATTTAAATGAAATTTGGTACACAGATACTTTAGAGCCTGAGAAAGGACATAGGGTACTTTTTATCCCGGTAGTATGTTCCCGCGGGTCAATTTCCGACCTCCACGCGGGCGAAGCCGCTGGCAAAAGCTAGTATAAAATATTTTTGGCGTAATTATCTGTTTAGCAGAGATGAAAGAATGCCATTAAGGTGGTTTGTCTCGGATTGTGACATTTTCAGATTGAAAATATACTCGTTGTGCGTCTTAATGATGGCATGCAAATTTGGATCTTCATTTTGGTCTGGAAATTCAGCGCTTATGACATTGTCAACAGCGTCAGGACGAATTTTGTTTTCCAACCATAGGAGGATGTGCGCGTGAGATAAACCACGCTTTTGCCATTCGACGCTGTACATAAAACAAAGAGCTGGGCCGAATAGTTCCTCTTTGGTAAGGATATTAATCATTACTTTGAGCTTCAAATGAAAAACCCTTGCAATAATTATGTCATGCCTATCATATGACGCCTGTCCTGAGAGAAGTTCCTGACAAATCTCGGTCCACTTTGGATTTGTTGTGAACGTTATGAAAAGGTCCGAGCGGCCGTATTTACGGACGTAGCAAAAAGCATCTTATGTTTTTTCGTGGATGTATCGTGGACCACCTGTAAAACTGGATGTCAAGTTAACCAATCGCCCCAAGTTTTCATCGTTATTATCTGTTTACATTGCGTCCCGCAAATGCTCGTATTCTTCAGCGCGTAAACGACGTTGAAAAGTGCGCATGTAAACTAAACGTTCCGTTTCTATTTTTGCATACATATCCGCAATACATTGGCTAAACAACCCCCGAAATCATTGCAAATAGACGAAACGATTACTCCTTATTTGTAAAAGATATGAATAACGTGAAGTATGCAAAAATAATTAGGTCAAAACAATAATCTCGCAAACCTACTTGATTTTACGTTAGTTTCATTTTGGGTCAGTAGATGACGCTACGTGTTGTTACATTACGTAATAGTGAAAATAAATAAATTAATATAACTTTTGATACAACGAAGCGATTGCGATGACACGAAAACTAAAATATACTCATCGTCTACAGACTTATTATATGTATAGATTTAATACATTTGAAGAAATGCCTAACGATTAAATATGTTAATGTGGCTAATTTATAAAAGATAGATATATACTATTGATGATGTTTTTGTAGATTTTTTGAAGACCATCATCTTTGTAATACATACTTATGGTGTATGATCAACGTATGCGAGGATAAAAGCTTGAAAGCGCATTTTCATCCGACTTGCTTCAAATTTATCGTCACTGCTCAACTCCTATGTGTCTTAGCGTTATGTTATATAGCCTATAACCTGCCCAGGAGTATGGACTACAATCGTACCAAGTTTGGTTAAAACCCTTTCAGTAGTTTTTGACCCATGCGTGCACATACAGACAGACAGACAGACAGACAGACAGACAAAAAATTTACTGATTGCATTTTTGGCATCAGTATCGATCACCATTCATCCTCCAATATGAATTTTTAATGTATATTCAATGTACAGAATTGACCTCTCTACAGTTTTATTATAAGTATAGATTGTACGGGCCAACTTAACTATAACTCCATTTGAAATAAGACATTTAAATAAACATTTTTTTACAGTTCGTTCAACCGATTTTGACTTGTATGTAGTCTTATGGGTGACATTAATAGCAATAAAAGTGGTTACAATATCAACTGTTTACTGCAGCTGTTATTTGTCATGCCATATACACAATACAATAGCAGTCAAAATCGGTTGAATGGCCTGTAAAAAGGTTTACTAAATATATGGGTATATTAAATTGCAAACTTCCATTTTTATTGAGGTGGGCTGTAAAGAATTGAAGATTTATCTAAAGCTGGCTTCCCACGGTGCGTGATATTGCGGAGTGCAGACAGACGCGGACCAGCCCGCACCGACACTGACGCACTTTAAGCCAGTGGTCTCGAACGTCATAGAGCTAGTGGTGGGCGTTGCGACAACGAACCTTTTCCGAAGACCGTTTTATGTTATGCAACGATGAAACCGTTTTACGTGCTGGGTCCAAACAGTCTTCGAATGACTAGATGCGATTATGTATTTTACAGCTAAGAAAATACGGTTGAGAACCCATTGATTCAACTATCACACTCGTCGCGTGTCGTCCTTAATCCGTTCCAAAGACCGTTTTATGTTCTGCGACGACTACGACGATGAAACTGTTTTTACGTCTTGGATCCAAACAGTTTTCGTTACACAAATCAGTCTTCGAATTACTTGATGCGATTTTTTATTTTACTGCTAAGAAAATACGGTCGAGAACGCATTGATTCAACGTTTACAAAACAGTTCTTACAGTAAAAAGTGAACTTTTTGTCAATGGTATAGAATCTATATTTTATTACTACTTCTCGAAGAAACTGCAACTATTTCACGCGACGAAAACGCAATTCTATTCCATATTCGATAAGTTTCGTTTTTTACAAAACTTTCGTCGTCGCAACAACTGGTTTGAGGACGGCTCTTCAAACCAGTTGCGACGACGACCGTTTTCTGCAACCGTTTTCGTCGTCGGAAAAACGGTTGAGTTTCGTCCGTCAAAAATTCGACAACGACCCACCACTACATAGAGCGAGATCGGTAGAATTGCCAGTTAAGAACGGTATATTTGTACCCAAAATCGGTAAATGACATTTCCATGTATACTGTGAAATCGTAGAATATTCGTTATATTTCGGTATTTCGGTAGAACAGAGCCCATATCGGTAGAAATACCGAAAAATCGGTAGGTTCGAGACCACTGCTTTAAGCTAGCTTCCCACGGTCCGTGACATCGCGGACGGACGCGGACCATCTCGCACGACACACCGTGGGTAGGATCTCGTCCGTGGTAGCACAGGACGTCTCACTTTTTTATAGACGTTAATACAGTGACGCCTGGCAGATGTGAAACATCGAAATTATTTATAATATAAAGCATACTTTACGAAAGGAAATAAATATGGTATAATCAAAAATAACATATTAATTATATGTTAATTATCAAAATCCGGACTACTCTGTACCACCCTAGACTGAAGCACCAGCTTTCAAATAAAAAAAAATCGCATCAATATTGGAACGTTGTTGCCTAAGTCCACTAATTTTCAGTATGGGCCCAATGTGCGTCGCCACGTTCGCCACGCCAAGATATAGGTTTACCCTCGCCTATAGATGTTTCACATCAAAATAAATTTACCCATCTAAAGGCTGACCTTGAGAAGTGTAGCTTAACCTAAAGAACCTGAGACACAAGGCAAAACAAAAACTAAATGGTCACCCATCCAAAGGCTGACCTTGGGAAGTTTAAGCTTTCTTAAGATTATAACATACTTGGCCACCGCCTGCAGGAAACAGTATTGTATTCTCCAAAGTGATTTGGTATCCTTCAAAAGGTGTAGTCTTTCTATATTCTACCACTGGCTCCGTTGTTGGTTCACATTTTAAGACTACTGATGAATACTGAAAAAAAATTGGAACAAACTTAGATAGCATGACTAGAGAAATGTGGGTGTTTAACATCACAACATCATGTATAAATACATGATGTTGTGATGTTAAACTTAGGTTTTATTGATGAGAGGCTCATGTTTGCTCACCATTTCAACTTATGGTAAGAAAAGTGAGATATTATATGGTTGGTGATGATGGAAACTTGTCTTTTTTACAGTTAGGTACTTGTCTTTGGTTGATAAAGGAAGCGTCAACAAGATGGTCTGAGTCTGGTGCATTTGTGATATACGTCACCAAAAGAGATAAGTAACCAGTCATCAGATTTAGTTGAAGTTTACTTAGAAGTATAATAAAAGTAGAATAAAATTTAATTTGAATATTAGTAAACAAACAGTTTCTCAATATCAAATAATCATTATTACAACTTCCATCGGTTTCTTACTGAAGTTCAACTATATGCAACGACACTGGCTACTTATCTCTTTTGGTGATCTTCCTGGCACTTGAAAACCATAGTTACTGTTTGCCTTTCACTGAATGATGAAATATTCTGTAATTAGTTTGCCGCCTAATAGGTTATATTTATTCTTATTGGAGTAAAATTACATTTACATAACACGTACCTACTTGCCTTAGGAATAAAATTATTGTTCCAAACAGCTTTTCACTATTTTAGGTATTTACCAAGACAAAAATAAAGCCGATTTTTTTTTTTTTTCGCTTTTGGCAATTGAGCCGATGTCGACTATTCTGCCAGAGTCACGTTTATACGGTAGCGTAGCGCGAACTGTCGACTAGTTGTACTTTGTGGTAGGTTTACAGATTCTGTTAGTCGTGAAGTTAGTCGTATTTAAAATTTTAAATTATTGTCGTTTAAAAAAGTTGTTAAAATTTGAATAATTTTGGGGGAGAAGTGAAATAGAAGGGAATGAAAGTTAGTTGGGAGAGGAATGTTACACTTGGAAATTTCTTCATAGAGGTCGAAGGATTTGGTATTCAAGGAGCAGGAGAAAAATATATGGTCCAAAGTACCGTCTGCAAGACCGCATTCACAGAGGGAACTATCCTTAACATGGATCTTTTTCAGAAACACTGGGCTACAACAATGTCCAAGTCGCAATCTGCAAAGCGAGGAAACAGTTCTTTTGGCCAATTTTGGGTACTTAAAAAACCAAGGCTTCGGCTGGATGTCAGGCTGTATGGATGAATAGTAGATACCCTTGACTTTTGAGGACTCATTCCACTTTTTGGTCCATGAGTCGAACAGTTTGGGTTTGGCACCATTTCGCAAATCGTAGTTATGGGCTACGTAGTGCTTTCGATCAACCGGATTTGATGTGACTAACAAAAAAAAAGCCTGGCACAGACAGCCGACTTATTTGACAGTGACAGTCCCGCAAGCGGCAGACAGTGACAGCTGATTACCCCACCTTTCTCGTTTTGAAATTAGATGGAGATGATAGATTATTTCTGGAACCTACTTTCGACACGCTACTGTGCCGAATCGAATATCAATCAAATTTTTTCGTAGCAGGGCAATTTCAAAAAATCTTGTACCCCCGTATTTTGCCTTGTCCCTCAACTTTGTTAATTATTTTTTTTTTGTGATGAATGACTTCTAGAACAATATTATAATTGAAGTGAAAAGAACATATTTTAAAATATATATAACGGAGCGTCAGGTATTGAGATTCGCAGATAGCTCTCGGACGTGATAAGAAGTAGCTCGTATTAGGCGTGGTAACGCGACATTAATTGTTTAAAAGATAGTTGTGAGAACTCTTCAATTATAACGGTCTATACCTAGTTCACACAATGACATTAGAACACAACATAAATCTTATGACCAAATAATAAATACGATTTCGCAGAGAGGAACGTTTTCGTAGGTCGCGCCTATACCTCACGATATCTCAAAACAGAATGTGGGCTCGAAGACCCTTTTCCCAACATCTCTCTCAAACCAAAAAAAACATTGTTAGTTATTCCTCATAGGCCGACCCACGACTACGTTCGGTAATCCATATGCAGACCACATGTTACCGCCACTCTCGAAACCATACTTAGGACAAGTATCTCAGAAGTGCTGACATAAATCTTTCAATTAAATGACACAAAACTAACCCGCACAGCGGGGTATCCAATCCGCACTAATGGATATACGGATGCATCAAATGAACAATGCAAACTTCAAGCACTTTAAATAATTGGCTATTTAGTCCTTAAACTATCTATCAGAACAAAACACTGCAGTAATTAATGCTTTACGCGCGTCTTTGCTCGCGCGTCGACACGGGGATCCTGACTATCACACGTCCTCGTGTGCCATGTCTAGATAGAAACCACTCGTTGCTAGGTTTCAGTAGTCAAATGCAACACATTTTTATTCTGTAGATACCACTCGGCTATCCTGCCTTTACTACAAATTAAGTATCGACAATCAAGTATCGAAATTAAGTATCGACTGCTAGGTTTCCACTACGTACATTGTTCATCGTTTTCATAACGTGTTTTAATTTAAACTCGACAAGGAACAGGTCTGATCGCTTTTCATTATAAATTTAATCATTTTTACGCAATGCAAAACTCGCCAACAATATAATAACTCTACATGTTTATGTGACTTAACAACCAACAGCGCGCTGGCTATGCCAGGAGAACCGGTCAACATGCTAGCACGTGGTTACAACCAGGCACTCCAGCTACTAGACTGGTAATGCCAGGAGAACCGGCCAACACTTAGCACACAGTCACCACTAGGCACTCCAGCCACCACAATGGCACACCGGCCAACACACGAGCACACCTGCTCACACTGGCACAGTGGCCATCATAGGAGCACACCGGCCCACATTGGCACACAGGCCATCACACGAGCACACCGGCTCATACTGGCACACAGGCCATCACCTGACGCGTCGGCACCCCGACCATCATCTATGGCACCCTCGCCATCACACGACCACAGCGGCCCAAGTTGGCACGCCGGCCGTCACATCTGTTATTCTTGCCAGCCCACTGAGCACCCACCACCCACCGCCGCCGCGCAGTCTCCGACACCAGCTAGACTGGGCTAGGAATATGACCTACGATCGACGGTAAGCAGCTGGTCACAGTACAAGTCACGTAAACAATGTATTTCGATATTCACCTTACAATTAAAGGTCACTTTCACAATCAAATTTTAATTCTTAACTATTAACATTAGATAGCGTCGACTACGGCTTGACCTAACTGTTCTTCATCGCTGCTAACTTCAGGTTTTTTTTTTAGTTCTGTGCGAACGTAACAATCTGGCAATGCACGAACATGCTCGTGCGCATACTTTTAGGTTGTATTTTTATCTAAAGCTTTTAGTAAATGGGGGTTACCTTCTAGTAATTCAACACATTTCAATGACCCTTGAAATTTCGAGTCTAATTTTGCTTGATTCCTCTCATGATTTTCTGCCGACACAAACATATTGAATCACTGTATCATACTTGGCATTTTTTTTCACACGGAATTCGTCTAACTTCGTCGTTAACTCGCGTTGCGTCTTGTTCACCAAAGGCTAATAAGTGGTCGTACTACATTTCCAATAAGTATTTCTATTGGGCTTGCTTTTGTCACGCGATTATTAGTCGAATTGATAGCGAGTTGTACATCCTGTACATTTGCCACGTCGTCGTATCCCTTTTTATCTCTACAGCAGTAAGCATGATTTTAAGGTGCAGATTATACGTCCCACTTGACTAATTGTTTTTTATGTACCAGCAGCAACTAAACGTAACATTGTATTGTGGGTATCACAAAAACCCCAGAAATCCTTATTCAAAAAGTATTTACCCTGATCTGCTTAATACTGAACGAATTTCCAAATAAATGAATTGCATACCATAAAGATTTTGACACTCAAAATATCGATGCGCACTATGTACACATACAGCACAACATATTTTGTGAAAGCATCAGTAATTCAGACAAACACATACTCTTTCGTTTGATTAGAGCCACTAAGTTTATCTGTTACGTCAATACGAATAGTGTGCCAAGGTATTGATACTTTACGTATCCGGTGTGGTTCCGCTTAAGGTTTTCCCGCCATCGGGTTAGATAGCTTACACGCAATTTTCCGCGAATATCGGAACGTTACATAAAAATCTCTTGTCGCCTCGAAGGGCTGGGCAGAGATACGCGATCCAGTACATTCGCCATTCATGTCCCCTTACATCAGGGGACAAGCCCATTGCCATCAACCACGAACAAATCCAGAATCCGGCCCTCACTGAGAAACTCCAGATAGGAAACCTCAGAAACACCCTGCCCGACCCGGAAATCGAACCCAGGACCCCAGGGCAGGAGCGCTGGGCACGACATATTTTAACAAACTTTTTTCTCACACTGGGAAACCAGTAAAAACGTACTTTTTTCTCAAAAGTATTTTTTTTTCTCAATCTAAATGCATTATTGACTCGCGCACTTGATATATCTATCACTGAACAACAAAAAGCTCTGGGGACAATAGGTAAACACATATCAGTACAACTACATTGTATTTTCCAATGTAGAATTCCGGAATTTATTTTATATGAATTCATCATATCGTTATTTAACATAACATAACATCACGCCTTGTTTCCCCGAAGGATTGGGCAGAAGGGTACCTACAATCGTTATTTATTTCGCCACTATTTATGTTCGTTATAATATTAATTATTTTCGGATCTCGCTGTTGTTCAGCCTGCAACCAAGAAGTGGTCCAATAAGTTCACTCACTTTTGTTAAATTTTGTCAGGAGGATTGTTCAACGGTAGTGGATTTCGAAATACCAAATCTACATACGTTACACATTCTGTTCCCGTTTCTATGAGTGATATCAATATCAAAACATAATCAAAACGCTAACCATTTATGTACTCTTGGCGTTAGATTGAGTTTATACACAGTACAGTAAATCTCATATCCTGTAAAAAGTATCAGTTACACAACAGTTTACAAGGGTAAAAAGTTTCACATTTGAATGATACCTACTATAGTTTTGCATAAGTAAGTATTGCAACGTTGCCCTCTCAGTTCACATCTGTATGAAACTCAATTTGACAATTAGGATCAAATCACATTAAAACAGGTACAGGAAGTCGAATGACTAATCATTTTCAGAGTTTTAAAACACCTAGAACAATACGTAGTCTGTCTGTATAGACCTTGTTCTACAGATTCTGAAATAATCATAATATCGTATAATCTATGTAACACATTATGAATGTATTAACGAGGTCATCTAGAGTTTTACACAAAGGTCTTTGACTAATATGACCAATCAAGGTGATCACAGACGTCAAACGTTTTCCAGAAAATTTGATTGCCACAATCTTACTCATAATAGAACATTAGGCACCAGAATCTAAATAAAAATGGAACGACTGACCGTAGTGACCAAAGCAGACATTGATGCGAAGTCATAGCTCCATAGCCACAAATGCTCCGCTGCCACCAGTCCCACCTGTAGTCGTTTTCTTACATTGCGGAGCAACGTGCCCTGCGCGTCCACATTTGAAGCACTGAACACATTTGTTTTTCCGAATCCGAGCGGTATGGATTGGATTCTGGTATTGAGGCACAGTATGGCGGAGTATTTGTCACCAACGCGACTTCAAAGAGTCCCCGTAAATTTTCATTTTGGGCCTCAAACAATCTTTTCCACTCTGAGTCACTAATCATTGATTTCTGTCACAATTTATTCACACGCGGACGCGGCTATTTCACAAAGGTCGCGGACATCCCAGCTTCTGATAACGGAGCGTCAGGTATTGAGATTCGCAGATAGCTCTCGGACGTGATAAGAAGTAGCTCGTATTAGGCGTGGTAACGCGACATTAATTGTTTAAAAGATAGTTGTGAGAACTCTTCAATTATAACGGTCTATACCTAGTTCACACAATGACATTAGAACACAACATAAATCTTATGACCAAATAATAAATACGATTTCGCAGAGAGGAACGTTTTCGTAGGTCGCGCCTATACCTCACGATATCTCAAAACAGAATGTGGGCTCGAAGACCCTTTTCCCAACATCTCTCTCAAACCAAAAAAAACATTGTTAGTTATTCCTCATAGGCCGACCCACGACTACGTTCGGTAATCCATATGCAGACCACATGTTACCGCCACTCTCGAAACCATACTTAGGACAAGTATCTCAGAAGTGCTGACATAAATCTTTCAATTAAATGACACAAAACTAACCCGCACAGCGGGGTATCCAATCCGCACTAATGGATATACGGATGCATCAAATGAACAATGCAAACTTCAAGCACTTTAAATAATTGGCTATTTAGTCCTTAAACTATCTATCAGAACAAAACACTGCAGTAATTAATGCTTTACGCGCGTCTTTGCTCGCGCGTCGACATATATATAATTTGTCGTTTAGTTGTTATTTTACTAAATATAAAACTTACGAAGATTTTAAAATATTGAACACCATCGAATTTAGCTGTCCCCTTCCCAGCAGGCCGCAGAAAATCTTTGATTTCTAAAAATATTCGTATGTGCGAGTGGTTTAATAAATATAATTTGAATTCTTAAAAGTTCAATTTATCAGTTAAAAGAATCAATTTTATTTTATTTTTTCATATTTTCTATTAAAAATAAATCTATATTAAAATCGCAAATGTAAGCTAACCGGAACATTCCGTTTTGTGACCGGTCTTTTTTGCAAATATTCTTCCAATTGTTGAATAATTCGGCACAAAATGGAAAAATAATATGTCGTTCTTCATCAGAGACACCATTTTGCTTTCATTGTCTAACTAATTAGTAGCCAGCGCTGACGCATACTGTTGAAGTGTTCTGTGTTTCAATTTCTTTGCTCAGGTATGTGACCAAGTTTTACCATAATAAATCACTTTAAAAAAAATATTGTTATTTTTTAAACTTTGCAAAATTGGTATAGTATTTGAAACTAAAAAGTGAATAGTGTTAAGTACGATGGGTAATTTTAAAACAATTTAAAACTACAATAAGGTGCCATTATGTGACCTCCGTTTTGTGACTTATTCTACGGTCACATATAGCGGAACGGCAAGTCACAATAGTTCGGAATGCATAAAACTTACTTCACATTGCAAAACCTTACTTACCAAATTTATGAATACAGTTACAAAAAATCTACCTATTTATATTTTTTCATTCAAATTTACAGATTGAACTTTACTGACAAAACTTGAACATAGCACTTTTACATGTCAATGTTTTTTTTTTAAATATTATTGACATTTTAAAATGTTTGAACAAACCTACTTACAGAAATAAAATCATTTATCACTAGCTTCTGCCCACGACTTCGTCCGCGTTAAATTTCGTGTTCTCCCGACCCTTCCCGTCACGCCTACCCGTGCGATTTTCCCCGTTTTTGCAACATTTTTCATTACTGCTCCGCTCCTCTTGGTTGTAGCCTTCCTCGATAAATAGGCTACCCAACACAAAAATATTTTTTTCAATTCGGACTAGTAGTTCCTGTGATTAGCGCGTTCAACCAAACAAACAAACAAACTCTTCAGATTTTTAATATTAGTACAGATTATGTGATGAGAAACTACGGAGTTCCTAATATCCTGCAAAGTTTTAATAAGACTTAAATCAATCAGTGCAATTTATAACGATAATTATAGTAATATAAGAATAGTTACAATTATTGTTTTAATTCTTACCTACTAATAATGGTATTAGGCAATTTTTAAGTTGTGTGCATACAGCCTTATGATTTTAAGACTTCCATTTTGTCATTGTCCCTTCAAATGGGTGGAATGAAATCTATGAAATTAGATAGAGGTTTTACCTTTTAAACCTGTGCGGCCACAAAAACGTTTACAGTTAACGTATTATATTCGAAAAATATACAAATATTAAGTAATTTATTACTATTTTAGAGAAAGAGTAAAAAATAACCCATTGAAATTCGACAGAGTCACAAAACCAAAAAAAAAAAAAACAATAATTTTGAGTTAATCCTTTAAAATAAGGCTGTTTTCTTACATTTATATATTAATTACATGTATTATTTAGTTTAAATAAATTTGAAAATCGCTTATTAATTTCATACTTTCCTTAAATTTCGCTTTTAAATCTAGTCACACAACAGAATCAGTTTCGCTACAAAGTCCGTTTTGTTTCGATATTATGGAAAAACTGCCTCTAATTCCGCGTTCCTTTTTATTTTCCTCTATATTAAACTGTATTTCCTATTATATTTTGGCAAAATTTGTAAGAAAAAAAAATGTCAAAAATATAATCGAATTTTACAGCAGGGTACACTCTTTTTTGAAAATACCCAGGAGTCCTTTAAACGCTGTTCACAAATCAAAAACCCCCGTTGTCGCAGGCAAGGCTAATGTGTCATTTTCGATATGAAAACCTGTCGAATTCTTGCTTGTTATTCACATTATGCTGATTTTCAATTTACATGTGCGACGTCAAAGAATATTAATAAATAAAATAGAATTTGAAGCGGATGGCTGTTGACGATACTGCGTCAACTGCTCAGTTAAATGAGCAAATAAATAAAATGAAACTGAAACGGTTTACCAACAGTCAATTGGTCCATGAACCTTTGGTCAACATTATCTTTAAACCATTAACTTTTCATCCAAAGGACGTTTCATCCAGGAACGTTTCGTTAACATAACTCTGCGTCAGTGAATGCTTAGTCCATGGGCCAATTGTTCTTTGGGTGAAAAGTTATTGGTCAAAACATTCTGTTGGTTAAACATTCAATGATGTAGAGTTATGTTGGCGAAACGTTCGTGGGTGAAAAGTCCTTTGGATGAAAAGATAATGGTTTAAAGATATTACGTTTATTTCACCGCAGTGCGCGGTACTTCTTAGAACTCCATGCGATACAAAAAAAATTGCGGTAGAATTACCGCAAATTTGCAGCGATGACTCTACCGCATGCGTTTATTTCACCGCAGTGCGCGCACTTCTATGACATTTCATGCTTCACAAATTATGCGTTAACAAAACGCATGGCAGTGCGCGCTCAGCCTTAGGCGCGGGACAAATACAAGAGGCGTCGGGCGGAGGTGAGGCGCGGGCGCGGCGCGGGCGCGGCGCGGGCGCGGCGCCACTTGTTTGATATTTCATACAAAATGTATAGAAGAGGTGGGGCGCGAGACATACTGAGACGGCGGGGTGCGGGCGCGGCGCGGGCGTGGTGCGTGCGCGGCGCGGGCGCCTCTTCCTCGCCTTCGGCGCACCCAGAAAATGCGTGACGATATAGAATTTAACATAAAATAACGAGAAACACCGCGCCTCGCCTTTCCGACACCGTTAGCACGCCTGTTCTGCGCTGCACCGGTGCCGCGCCCGCACCTCACCCGCGCCACGCTCGCGCCTCACCTCCGCCCGACGCCACTTGTATTTGTCCCGCGCCTTATAGCACGATTTTGACCCACCTTATACGACAGATTTCATTCAAACTTTGCACACCTGTCAAAGAACGATGACAATGCAATAATTTCATAAAGGGTATAGCAGGTTAAGTATTGAAAATGTGCCCCCAGAGCCAAATGTAATGAATATGATATTGTTAAGTACACTGCTCATCTGCCTAGCTCTAACTGTCATTGAGTAACCTTGGAAAATGTCCCTAAAACAGACAATTTTTTAAACTTTTCGTTCTCTAAAACTAATAGAGCTAGGAATATGATTCTAAAGCCAAACTGTAGACAACATTATGACAAATATCATGTATATCGATCTTACTTAGTTTGCTAAAAATAAATATTATTTTTTAGTGAAATAATTTTTCTTTGGCTATTATTAGTAAGTACTAACAGAGTGACCACTTTAAAAAAAATCTCAGAAATAGTACTTAGTATGTTGATTTTACTGTTACAAGTTTCATCGAAATCCTCCACCTGCAACATATTAAAAAAAAAGAAACCGTACAGTGCAAAATATCCGTAAACAGATTTGACATGTTTTGTAGAGAGTTATAATCGAATGAAAAATCTATCGTTCTTAGACTTACGTTTCTAACGTTTACGTAACACTGTATAGGTCCCGGCAAACATCTTGAACACAGTTTGATATACTCTTCTCGTTCTTGTGTGTTCTCCCGCCAATGCGAAAGAGCGAGAAGGGTATATCAATCGGTGTTCAATAAGTGTGCCACGAGGTATACATGATAAAGAGTCTTGAATAAAAATACACTTGGATCTGCATACTTTGAATTCGATTTGCGTACTTAACTGTACGCCAAATCCTTACGGGGTTAGTAGAGTGGATGGAGAATAACTTTTTCTTATTATGTATTATTATTATTAAACATATCATTTAAAAATTGTATGTGTAGTGTCACAAATAGGGACCTGAGCAATATTTTTTTTTTTTGAATATGTTGCAGGTGGAGGATTTCGATGAAACTTGTAACAGTAAAATCAACATACTAAGTACAATTTCTGAGATTTTTTCTAAAGTGGTCACTCTGTTAGAACTTACTAATAATAGCCAAAGAAAAATTATTTCATTAAAAAAAAAAAATATTTTTAGCAAACTAAGTAAGATCGATATCTATACTTATAATAAAACTGTAGAGAGGTCAATTCTGTACATTGAATATACATTAAAAATTCATATTGGAGGATGAATGGTGATCGATACTGATGCCAAAAATGCAATCAGTAAATTTTTTGTCTGTCTGTCTGTCTGTCTGTCTGTCTGTATGTGCACGCATGGGTCAAAAACTACTGAAAGGGTTTTAACCAAACTTGGTACGATTGTAGTCCATACTCCTGGGCAGGTTATAGGCTATATAACATAACGCTAAGACACATAGGAGTTGAGCAGTGACGATAAATTTGAAGCAAGTCGGATGAAAATGCGCTTTCAAGCTTTTATCCTCGCATACGTTGATCATACACCATAAGTATGTATTACAAAGATGATGGTCTTCAAAAAATCTACAAAAACATCATCAATAGTATATATCTATCTTTTATAAATTAGCCACATTAACATATTTAATCGTTAGGCATTTCTTCAAATGTATTAAATCTATACATATAATAAGTCTGTAGACGATGAGTATATTTTAGTTTTCGTGTCATCGCAATCGCTTCGTTGTATCAAAAGTTATATTAATTTATTTATTTTCACTATTACGTAATGTAACAACACGTAGCGTCATCTACTGACCCAAAATGAAACTAACGTAAAATCAAGTAGGTTTGCGAGATTATTGTTTTGACCTAATTATTTTTGCATACTTCACGTTATTCATATCTTTTACAAATAAGGAGTAATCGTTTCGTCTATTTGCAATGATTTCGGGGGTTGTTTAGCCAATGTATTGCGGATATGTATGCAAAAATAGAAACGGAACGTTTAGTTTACATGCGCACTTTTCAACGTCGTTTACGCGCTGAAGAATACGAGCATTTGCGGGACGCAATGTAAACAGATAATAACGATGAAAACTTGGGGCGATTGGTTAACTTGACATCCAGTTTTACAGGTGGTCCACGATACATCCACGAAAAAACATAAGATGCTTTTTGCTACGTCCGTAAATACGGCCGCTCGGACCTTTTCATAACGTTCACAACAAATCCAAAGTGGACCGAGATTTGTCAGGAACTTCTCTCAGGACAGGCGTCATATGATAGGCATGACATAATTATTGCAAGGGTTTTTCATTTGAAGCTCAAAGTAATGATTAATATCCTTACCAAAGAGGAACTATTCGGCCCAGCTCTTTGTTTTATGTACAGCGTCGAATGGCAAAAGCGTGGTTTATCTCACGCGCACATCCTCCTATGGTTGGAAAACAAAATTCGTCCTGACACTGTTGACAATGTCATAAGCGCTGAATTTCCAGACCAAAATGAAGATCCAAATTTGCATGCCATCATTAGGACGCACAACGAGTATATTTTCAATCTGAAAATGTCACAATCCGAGACAAACCACCTTAATGGCATTCTTTCATCTCTGCTAAACAGATAATTACGCCAAAAATATTTTATACTAGCTTTTGCCAGCGGCTTCGCCCGCGTGGAGGTCGGAAATTGACCCGCGGGAACATACTACCGGGATAAAAAGTACCCTATGTCCTTTCTCAGGCTCTAAAGTATCTGTGTACCAAATTTCATTTAAATCGGTTCAGTAGTTTTAGCAGGAAAGCGAGACAGACAGACAGACAGACAGACAGACAGAGTTACTTTTACATTTATAATATTAGTATGGAAGTATGGATAGTATGGATAGTATGGAAGTATGGATAACGAAGTTCCATCTTATTACATGTACAAGCAGCAAGGTGTTTTTAACCGTAAAAGACTGCTGTGGAAGGCGAGTCAGGCGTTTTCAAGGAACACGTGATTGGCCGATTGTACACTATGCACCCAAATAATCCAGAGTTTTATTATTTACGCCTCCTTCTGCACGTGGTGCGTGGGCCTACCTCCTTAACGGAGCTCCGTAAAGTGGAGGATATTGAATATCCCACATAGGTACCCCGTACCAGCTGCTTGCCGCGTACGTCATTTATTAGATGGAGATGAACATAGGGATGATGCTTTAGCCGAGGCATGCGTCAGCAACAGTCCTTATCGGTTATCGGTTGCGTCATTTGTTTGCCATCTTACTGACCTTTTGTGGATTAGCGGATGCTGGGCAGTTGTGGCAAAAATACCAAGATAAGTATGCTAAAGATTTTTTGAGGCATCAACGGCAAAACAGTTTAGAAATATCAGACCGAGTCCGTGAAATCTGTAATAATAGATCGTTATTGGCTATTCAAGACATACTTATAAGTATAGGAGGAAACCCGCTTACTCAATACGGCCTGCTTTCATCGACAGCCGTAGGGAAACGTATAAACAGGGAGTACGCTTCGGCGATTAGTTACGATCCCGTAGAATTGGTAGAAACTCTGCGAACTGGTTGCTCAAATTTGACACCGGAACAGCGTCAAATATTTGATCGAGTGTGCTACAGTGTGGATCGTACTTTGCGAGAAATCTTGCTTTTAAACGCGCCCGGTGGAACGGGCAAACCTTTCTTACCAAAGTTATTATGGCTCGAATAAGGAGCCAAAATAAAATTGCTCTTGCTGTCACCTCCTCAGGTATAGCAGCCACATTGTTGCCCGGAGGAAAAACCGCACATACAATGTTTAAAATCCCCATTGACTTGGAACGAACAGAAAGCCCGGTTTGCAATGTGTCACGCAATTACGATAAAGCTAGAGTTTTACGCGATGTGTCACAATCATTTGGGACGAGTGCACGATGGCAAACCGCTTGGCTATAGAAGCAGTTGACTGAGCTTTGCGGGACGTAAAACAAAATGACTGGCCCATGGGAGGCATTATGCTACTTTTCGGCGGTGATTTTAGGCAGACACTACCGATTGTACCCCGAGGATCAAGAGCAATTAAGTTAATGCCTGTCTGAAGAGTTAAATTCTATGGCACAATGTCGTATCAACTCATTTAAGTTTAAATATGCGAGCACATCAGGGAGGAACTCCAAACGCGCAAGAGTTCGTTTTACTATAAAAAATTGGTGACGGCACATATCCCACACAAGATGGTAACGTAATTTTGGTAGAGAACCTATGTTGTAACGTAACTTCACAGCTGGACCTCATTTCTTCTGTGTATGGGAATCCCTCTGATATCAATAACCACGCCACTGCTTAGTTGTGTAAAACGAGCTAATTTGAACCCCCGCAACAACCAAGCGGCATCAATAAATACACAAATATTGGCACATGTTTTTGGGGAAAGTAAGCAATATACTTCCATAAACACGGTTACGGAAGAAGAAGATGGCACACACTATCCAGTAGAGTTCTTAGATTCCTTTAAAATACCCGGTCTTCAGCACACAACATTTTTTTTTAAGTCGGAGTGCCAATAATACTTTTCAGAAGTGTATATCCTCCCAAACTTTGCAACGGCACTCGGCTAATAGTCACCTATCTCCAACAAAACGTCATCGAAGCCAAAATCTTAACAAGTTGTGGCGCTGGTGATGTTGTATTTATTCCCAGAATTCCGCTCATTCCTAATAATTTCCCATTTACTTTTAAACGTGTACAATTCCCGGTCAGCCTATGTTACGCCATGACCATTAACAAAGCTCGGGGCCAGACACTATCCATTGCGGGGGTGGACCTTAGTATTGGTTGCTTTTCCCACGGCCAACTTTATGTAGCTCTTTCGCGTATGAGCAATCCTAGCAACCTTTTTGTTTACGCTCCCCTAAAAAAGAACAAGTTTTGTGGCAGCTTTTTACTAGAAAAAGTCACCACGCCTGGTCAAAAGATTAATAGAGGAGGTGTTACATCTGCTATAATCTGCTATAAGCGGCATAATGCTGTTTTCCGACATCTACGCGAACGAAGTCGTGGGCACAGCTAGTACATAATATTTGTCTTAATGTTGTGTACAGTTTGGCTTTGGAATCACATTCCTAGCTCTATTAGTTTTAAAGAACGAAAAGTTTAAAAAATTGTATGTTTTAGGGACATTTTCCAAGGTTACTCAATGACAGTTAGAGCTAGGTAGTCAAAAATTACATAAATAGTAATGTAAACGAGCAGCGTACTTAACGATATCATATTCATTACATTTGGCTCTGGGGGCACATTTTCAATACTTAACCTGCTATATCCTTTGTGCCATTATCCTTGCCAGGGTTACCAGGACAGCAAAAAACTGTCTTTGAAAACTACGCTGACATACGTCTCAAAATTCGAAACACCCTAAAAAATAGAGAATAAATAATAGTTTAAAAAAACACGCTTCCATAGAAAACCAAACTAAAAGTTGAAAATAATGGAAAAATAGCGTGGGGTGCTTTTTAAGGTATTTTTTTATTGATATCAGGCACCCCAAGCTTTTTTCCATTATTTTCCACTTTTTAGTTTGGTTTTCTATGGAAGAGCGTTTTTTAGTTTTTGACACTATGTCGGAGCAGTGGAAACGGACAGTAGAAAGATTTCTGCCCTCCAAGGGCCAAGCAGTGAGCAGTGGGAGCAGTGGTGGCCCAGTGGTAACGGCCGCGACTTACGAGTTCAAACCCAAGCAGGCGCTTTAGTTTATGTAAATTATTTCATCACCACTGCTCTCAAAACGGTGAAGGAAAACATCGTGAGGAAAATGTCTTAGAACCAAAAAATCGAAGACATGTGACATCTACCAACCCGCACTGGGCCCGCGTGGTGGATTATGGCCCACTCCCTCTCACCGAGAGGAGGCCTTGTCCCAGCAGTGGAAACATTATAGGCTGCTGATGATGATGATGATGAATGGTCAATAAGTATGGCAGATGGTCGATAAAAGCATTAAAAAATTATGGTCCTGCATGTAGATGATGTAAAACCTGCTGCAATTTAGTTAAATGATGCTTACTACAGAGTAAAATTAGATGTTTTACGTCGTTTTCATACGGGGAGTTATCTAGTCAGCCCCCATGCATCTGCATTTAATGCAACAACAACATGCCAACATGCAACATGCCTCCAACAACAACAACAACATGCTGCTGCGCCCTGCTGTGCCTACGACGCAGCTGTAAGTTTTACGTCTGCACCACTCCACGACGATTGACGAAGTTGTGCAGTATTTGAAAGTGAAGACCAACTGGTACTCTCAGGGTCGAAAGGTTGGAATCGCAGCACAACATCAACTTTAAGTCGTTCGTGGTACGAGTTCCGACCCACCATCTATAGACTTGAGAGAAGACTTTTGGCCGAAAGGTGTCGTATATGGACGTTTCTGAGGAAGGTTACGCGACACAACGCAGCGGAACACGACGCCCGGCGCCCGTCCTCGTTATGTGTTTAGTGATAGTTTAAGTTTTGTTTTATAGAATAATATTCTATGTATTATTTTCGGTATAGTTATTGTTTTTATATCTTTACATATTATAAAATAAAGTCACTTCATTGTCTGTCTGTCCCTATGTATGCTTATATCTTTAAAAGTACGCAACAGATTTTAATGCAGGTTTTTTTAATAGATAGAGTGATTCAAGAGGAAGGTTTATATGTATATAACATGCATAATATAGTAAAGAAACGCTGATAATTTTAGAGGTTTCTAATGTGAAGTCATAAATAAACACATTTTTTTGCGCTTACATTGCGAACGCTGGCTGAACCCTACGAAATAGCTCAAAATAATGTACTACAGTATTGTACACCTTAAAAAGTTCTACAAAAAAATCCGCGATGGTATATGTCTAACTCTTAGGGATAACCCATAATAACCATTTTTATCCTTTACTTTTTACGAGAAATAATGGCTTATTTATGAATGCGATTTTAAGCAATACAGCATTAATCCTTATGCAATTAAGTACCTTAAATAAATTGTGCATTTCATGTAGATCAAAATTGCCCTTTACAGCATATCATTAAAATTAATATTTTAGAAGATATCAGAGATTATAATAAAATCGCCGTAGAGCGGCTAGCGGGCCTTCCCGCGTCCGGCCGTCGCGGTTGGTAGCGGTCGAATATTGTAATTCATATTACTTTACTTTGGCTTCATAGTAAATGCGAATATCATGTGTGTTCGAAGTATTCAAAACAAACCTAATTGTATTATTCCAAGTATTAGACCGCGAAATATTGCTTAGATGTTTAGATTTTTGGATGGATTTGGATTTTTGGTTATCCTGGATACTTACCATATACATAGGATACTTTATCCCGGTAGTAGGTTTCCGAGTGATATTTTCCGAAAGCTATACGGGCGAAGCCACTGGCAAAAGTACTATTCTTATAACTATGTTTAATTTGGTGTCTGGTAAATAATTGAGTGTCTGTATAGGTAGAATAGGAGCGTTAAGAAAAACCAGTAAGACTTATATTCAATTTAATCCAGCCCTATGTCGCAGTCTTCTTACTCTGAATACTATTAGTTTTATTTTAAGTACATCAAACACACAAGATATGTAAGGATCGTAGCAGGTGGCGTTCCGTAGTTTCTGCCTACCCCCATGGGAAAAAGGCGTAATTTTATGTATGTATAACATGGATTAATACATTCTTACCGCGGTAGTACGTCCTCTTGCGATAATTTCCGACATCTACGCGGGCGAAGCCGCGGGCAAAAGCTAGTTATTAATATATTGTTTTTATGGGCCTTAGTTGCCTGAAATAAGGATTGGATTGGGATGTATTTACGAGACATTCAAAATGCTACAACGCTATTTTCTAAAGTTGTTAGAACCGAATCTGTTTAGTTATTCACAAATTCACAATCCTTTGACAAGTTGTCGATTAGAAAATGAGACATTTTCAATTAGTAATTTTCTTACTACAGTAATCACTTGCTACAGAATTGCGGTCTATTTCATTTAAACTGACCATTTTTAGGGTTCCGTTGCCAAATGGCAAAAAACGGAACCCTTATGGATTCGTCATGTTTGTCTCTCTGTCTATCTGTCTGTGTGTCTGTCCGTGTATGTCACAGCCATTTTTTTCTGAAACTATAAGGGCTAGGCTGTTGAAACTTGGTAAGTAGATGTATTCTGTGAACCGCATTAAGTTTTTCACACAAAAATAAAAAAAAACAATAAATTTTGGGGTTCCCCATACTCAGAACTGAAACTCAAAAAAAAAATTTTCATCAGACCCATACGTGTGGGGTATTTATCGATAGGTCTTCAAAAATGGTATTGAGGTTTCTAATATCATTTTTTTCTAAACTGAATAGTTTGCGCGGAAGACACTTCCAAAGTGGTAAAATGTGTCCCCACGTAACTTCTAAAATAAGAGAATGATAAAACTAAAAAAAATTATATGATGTACATTACTATGTAAACTTCCACCGAAAATTGTTTTGAACGAGATCTAGTAAGTAGTTTTTTTTATTACGTCTAAAATCGTAAACCGCAATTTACCTTTCATTCAATCAACTCAAATATAAGAATTAAAAAAAAAAAAAACATTTAATTTCATAAACATAAACCTTATGCAAAAACAGTGAATATCTACAGGTTTGTACGGAACCCTCGATGCGCGAGTCCGACTCGTACTTGGCCGGTTTTTTTAGGTTATTGAATAGCCTTTAGGATGCAAGACGTTTATTTTTAAATGCTTGATTGCTACAACTTTGTTCGACATATTCAAAAAGGTGGGTAGTTACTGTGTGGCGAACCAAACTAAATGTCTATGGTTCCCACTCTTAGAAAAAATGACAACACCAGGTCTATGGTTGATTGTAAAAGGGGGAACACTAAGATTTGAATCCGGATGTAGAGTGCTTTGGTAACATAATGATTACGTTATGTAGACATGAGATATACCTGCCAATCTCCATACCCGGCCTTCAAGGTATGGGTATCGCCAAATACTGGGTACAAAAACCGGGTTTCAAAATACCTGTAAGTATTTGGGTGTGTTATGATTTCGATAAGTAAACGTATGCGATAAGTATGGCATACCTCCAATATTATGTAGGTACGATTTGTCAAGTATGAGATATGAAGATGGTTATTAGTGAGTGCTAAATATTATATGCAAAATAACATTAATTTTATTTAAACTAACTACTAGCTGCGTAGTTAAAAATCACTTTATTACACACAATATATTTTTAAAGAACTCTTTGATATGATAAAAAATGTAATTCGTATTTTTTTTTTATTCAATAATATTATTACGCAATTATATTCCTTAAGAACGTAGACATATGTATTTTTTTTTCTAAGTTTATTAGATCGTCCGAACGTTCCTAAAGCACGAATGACGCTTCGGGTCCTGTCGTAAGCGGTCGGGTAGCTTCGGGTGGTTTCGGCGGACCGATGCTGCACGAACTGGCTAATACCTTGTGGTAGCGGTTCGCTTCATACTAACCTATACGTATGACGTCATACCTTCAAGGTATTTACCCAGTATTCCGGTCTGTACCCGGGCTGCGTACTGGGAAGCACATACCTGGTATATATACCTGTACCAGTATATACGCCTCATCTCTAACGTTATGCAGTTCAACTAAATTTATGTTCAATCTCAGACCAAATAAAAAAGGTAGACGGCGCGTACGCCAACAAAAGCGTTCGAAAAGTGAAGCACCATTTAGAGAATTGTGTGCGTAACCTTAGTGTCGCAACACTTGTATTGCGTCTGTGTGCGAAGGAAAAAATGTTGCCACCAAAAACTTTTTTCCCCACTTCTGATTAAATAATTGTGATTTTTTATGACATAGAAATACTTTTAAATAAAACACTTTTTTACGATTGGGTACTTAATAAAAATAAAAGAGACAAATTTTAAAAACCTTTGAGTTGCATTAATTTCCGGTAATACTGCCTTTTTTATCCCGACTTCTGGATATAGTATCTAGTTTTGAAATATGGTGGAATCTTATATTTATATATTTTTCAACAACAGTACGTATTAAATTTACTTTGTGATCCATGCCGGCGAAATTGTGTTCGTTTTCCAAATCAAAAATAAATATATTTTGCCCATATAAAGGTTTTTAAAATTTGAGAAACGACATATAAATGTTGTCTCTCTGACTTTATTATTATGTCATCTTTGATGATTCTTTTTATTACGATTTCACAAGCGGAACAAATTGCAAAAATATCTCTTTGACGGAAAATGTAAACCACCTTTGTTCCTGACCGTAATTAACTTATGAAAATAAAGTCTCTGAGTGGATAAAAGTCTCGAGATACAAGATTCACATTTTAACTTTTTTGATAAGTAATGTACGACAGCACCAGCAATATAACCAACTAGCTTTTGCTCGCGACTTCGTCGGCGTGGAGTTCGGTTATATCGTAGCGTAACGTAGCTTTGGCGAACGCTAAGAAAGGAAGTAGAATTGCACGGACGAAGCCGCGGCCAGAAGTGGTGGATTTCGCGGCACCCCCGTCAGGGGGCGCGGCGGGCGGCGCCAGAGCATTTGCTCCCTGGCCGCGGAGGGTGCACGGTGGCCCGCTAAAACGGGCCCCTCAATGTGTTGCCCTTTGGGCTTTGGGAAATATTGAACGCGTTAATATTAACGCGTCCATGTGAGTGATTGCTATTGGTGTCTCTGTAGGCGCGCCGCGACGTTGAGTTACTATCAATGCCGCTTTCTTCACGACATCTTGGCGGTCTGTCCCCGCCAGGTGAGACCCCCGGTTACCCGGGGGAGGCCCGGCGAGAGACGACCAACGACAAGATGCCGACTCGACGCTCCTACAGAGTAAAGTGCGCGCCCCCGCTTATCCCGTTTTCCAGAGCGAGCCGGTAGCGGTCTAAGCTAAGGGGCAGTATGTGCGTGTGGGCGGTACTGTACTGTGTAACACCGCCCATGTTAGCGCGACACGCGGGCCCGTCCGCGTGCGCGCGTGAGTCTGGGTGCCTGCTTAGAGGTGAATGTCTGGTTTACGTTACGTGACATGCCTATATTAACTTAGGACACGCCCCGCAGCGGATGTATGTTATGTATGTAGAGTGCTGTTTGATACAGGTAAGCTGCGTGTAGCCTGGTTGCGGCTTACCCGGGAGTTAGTCCGGTGATGGTGTCAGTCGCCCCTAACCAGATCGCGGGGCAGAGGTCTCGCGTCAGGGGGCCGCGTATGCCAGGGCGCGATCTGTTTGACGTGAGGCCATTCAGACGCGCCGGCACGCGCGAACATCCCCTTCGCGAGGCGCCGCACATGGTCATCCAGGCTCTCGATCCCGAGATCCCGCTGGATGACATCGTTCCTCACGTAGCGAGGAGCGTCAACTATGGTCCGCAGCGCCAAGTGTTGTTGGGCGCGGAGCGTTTTCCGGCTCGACTCGCTCGTGAGGGCGAACCAAGCGGGGGCGGCGTACGTCAGTATCGGGCGTATGTACAACTTGTACACGCTCAACTTGACGCGCGCCGGAATTCGCGACGAGAGCACGGGCCGGAGGAGATAGCGGGCGACTCTCCCCTTAGCCGCGACCTGGCGGACGTGCTGACCCATTTTGAGCCGACGATCGATGGTGACCCCCAGGTACTTGACCCGGGGCGACCACTCGATGTCGGCTCCTTGTAGCTTCAAGGGTGGTGGGAGGGACACATGGCCGGTGATCATGGCCTGCGTCTTACCCACGTTCACCGAAAGCCGCCATTTGGCGAGCCACTCGGGAAGGAGCTCAAGCGCTCGCTGCATCTTGACGGCCGCGTACTTCGAGTTCATCGAAGTAGAGATATACGCGGCGTCGTCCGCATACAGCGCGAGCATCACGTCCGGAGTGGTGGGGATGTCGTCGGTGTAACGCGAGTAACACGCCGGCGAGACGCAACTGCCCTGCGGTACGCCCGCGAGCACCGGCCTGGCGCTGGAAAGCGCCCCATCGACCACCACCCTGAATGTCCTGTTTGAGAGAAAAGTAGAGACCACTTTGACGACGCGACGGGGCGCGTCGGTGGTGGCCATCTTATACACTAGGCCCTCGTGCCACACACGGTCGAAGGCCTTCTCCATGTCGAGGAATACTGCTACCGCATACTCCTTCTTATTCATCGCTGCTGCGAGGTGGTGCAGTACCCTCGACAGCTGGAGCGTCGTGCTGTGTTCCGCCCGGAACCCAAACTGTTCTGGGCGCGGCGTCACGTGCGGTAGGAGATGTCGCAGCAGGAGTGCTTCGAACACCTTGGAGACTGTCGGCAGCAGGGTGATCGGCCGATAGCTCTCCGGCTTCAGGACGTTCTTTGCCGCCTTCGGCAGCATTATGACGCGCCCTTCCTTCCACGACTCGGGGAAGGCGCCGGTGCGCAGTATCGCGGTAAACAGGCGCGCCAGCGCCGCTACCATTCGGTACGCCAGGTGGCGCAGCACTGTGTTTGTGATACCGTCCGCACCGGGGGCCTTCCTGGGCTTCGTCCTCAGGATGGCGCGTCGTACTGCGTTGGGCGAGAAAAATATCGGCTCTTCATCGGGAGCTATCGGCATCGCGAAGTAGTCCCCGAGGTGTTTCTCGACTGCTGCGACATGGTCTGTGTCGGTAGTCGGGTTTGGGCGGAACTGACGCTCCAGGTGCTCGGCGAAGACCTCCGCCCGGTCCTCCGCTACATATTTAAGCGCCCCGTCGCTGTTCAGCAATGGACGCACCGGGGCTGGGGTGTTCGTAAGTTGGCCGCAGAGTTTGTGAATCGACGGCCAACTGTCCGTCGTCTCGTCGATTCGTTCCTCCCAGCCCGCGGCGGTCTGGGCCTGCAACTCGGCCTTGACCTTCTCCGCGAGACGGTTGAGCTGCCTCTTCTGGGTGGGACACCTCGATTGCTGCCACTGCTTGCGAAGGCGCCTTTTCTCGGCGATCAACCTAATCAACCGCGGAGGTAGAGGCGGTAATAGCCCCCGCTCCCGCGGCTGCTCGGTGGTCGCCGTTTGAAAAGCGCGTTGGATGCAAGCAGTGACGTCGCGAGCCGTCCTGTCCACGTCCGCGGAAGTAGTCATAGGCCGAGTCGGCACCGTGGTCTCTACTTCCTCTTGGAACTGGGTCCAGTCGGTACGTCGACGTGGCGCCAGGGGTTTCAAACGGGTCGGCACACCCGAAAGGACGACGAGCACCGGGTGATGGTCCGAGTTCAGCTCGTCGTCGATCACATGCTGCGTGATCTGACAGTGTAGCCCTCGATGGACCACAATGTCCAGCACGTCCGGCATGTAAGAGACTGCATCTGGATAATGTGTTGGCGTCTCTGGGCCGGACACTGTGTAACCGAAGGCTTCGGCGTCAGCTAAGAGCCGTCTTCCCCCGGTATTCGTGCGGCACGAGTTCCACGCCGGGTGCTTGCAATTCAAGTCACCGGCGAGGAGAGTGGGACGCGTAGAGCCGGATATAAGGGCCCGCAACTCAGATGTATTTAAGTGGGTCGCGGGCGGCTTATAGCAAGCGTACATATCTATATCCTCGCCGGCTACGTGCAGCTGTACACCCAGCGCGTAAAACGTGCCGAGTGACGGCGAGGGGAGTTCTTGATGGACGACTCGTCGCCTTACCAGTACCGCCAGACCACGGTAATTCTGATGTGCCGACCGCTCGTCCTGTCTGTAAACGAGGTACCCCGGGAATCTGATCCTATCCCCGGGGCCCAGCAGCGTCTCGCTTATCAACGCCACGTCGACGTCCTGTTCCCTCAGGAGATGTCGGAGAGGGGCGACCTTGTCCCGAAGGCCGCGGGCATTCCAATGGATGACCCGCAACGGCCTAGCCATGGTAAAGGGTGAGCAGTTTGGCCAGGCCGTCCAGGATCACCGTCTCAACTTCCTGGCCCTGCCTAATGGCCTTAATTAGGTCCATTAAAAGCTGTATGGCGCAGGCCGTAAAGTCTTTGTGTTTTGTGGTGGGCGTCTTGGTGGGGGCGCCGGCAGCGCCGCCACTCATACTGGGCTCGGGGTATTTCTTCATCTTTCGTTGTTGTTTGGCCGGTCGTGGCGCTATGCCGGCGTTAGTGGTGGGTGGACCCACCTCCACGGCCTGCGCCCCGCTGGTGGCAGGGCCTGCCCTCGGGACAGCTGCAGTGGTGATGACGGTCTCGGTCGCCGCGGGGGGTTTGGGCTTCTTGCCTTTCCCTTTCTTTCCCCCGCGCCTCTTCTTCCTCCGACCTGAGGAGGTCTGCGCGTTCCGTTGTGTGGGCCCGTTGGCCGCCGCCATCAGCGACGCGCCCTGAGGCCCTTCTGGCTCCACATCTCTTTGCCTTTCGGTGGCCACAGTAGGCCGGCGTGTTTGGGCGGAAGTGGCGGCGGTCCCCGCCCGCCTATTTCTTATCTCCGCTTGGAAGGCGGGGCACTTGATATTGCACGCGGGGTGCGGGCCACCGCAGTTGACGCAGGTGGCCGGCTCCTCCCGCGGGCGCGGGCAGTCACGTGCCGTGTGCTCGCCTCCGCATCGCACACAGGCGAGCGGGCGGTGACTGAGCGGGCACTGAGCGGGCCCACGTTTCCCGCGCCAGGCCTCTATTTTCACGCCCCGCATGTACATAAACACGGTCGTGTCATAGATGGCCCGGACGTCCGGGGTCTTCTTTAGAATAGCGTGGAACACGCAGCCGGGTCGTCCTTGTGCGCCCTTGATGTGGCGCACATACTCCGGCTGGTATCCCAGCTCGCGCAGTTCCTCCTCGATCTCCTTGGGATCGGTGTCCGCAGGCAGCCCCCTTATGGCCACCTTTAGGTTCCGCTCCGCTGGAAGGGAGTACGCGAACCAGGCGACGCCACTGTCCTTCTCCAAGCCGGTCAGGTAGTGCTGGACCAGCCTATATTCTTCTTCGCTGTCGGGGGTGAATCGAACACCCCCGCCGAAAGGTCGAGCGTTCGGAGGCCGGCCCAGCTTGGCGGCGATGGCCCGAAAATGCGTCGCCCAGTTGGGCAATTTCTCTACCACCAGCGGAGGGTAGCGGAGCTTCTTAATTTTAGGTTGCTGCTTATCCCTATTTTCCCCCGAAGTCGCGGTCTCCGGGGCAGCAGCAGTGGCAGCAGTAGGTGTGGTGGCAGGGGTGGCGGGGGGCTGCGCAGCGGCGCTGGACCCAGTCGCTCTGCCTCGGTGAGCTTCCGTTGGAGAAGGCGGCGTGCGGCGCGCCGCCTCGGCAAACGTAGGCCGCGGCCAGAAGCTATTGTTTATTCACTTTATATTAGTTCGAAAAAACACAACGTTACCGCGTTCTAAAACGATACCAACGCCATCTAATGGTAGCGATTGGAACTTGAAGATCAATACAAAATAAGTAGGTTCTTAGGAACCTTATTTCTTTTGGTTTTGCCATTTTATTAATTTGAAAAAAAAAATTGGTTTCGTTGTTTATTTTCATTGCTTTTTTTTGTTTAGGTGTAATTTTGTGCATTTTTTTTTTGGTATAAATCTTCTTGTCTATTTTGTTTTATGTTTATGTGCAATTTTTGTGAAATAGTTGTTGTTTTCGTAATCGGCGACCCGATAAACCATAAAAAACGTCAACGTTTTCAGAAACGGCAATATCAATAGCATTGCCAGGTTGGTCAATAAGAACCTAAAAAGAATATTGATCGAATGTTAGAAGGTACAAAAGTGTACAAAACATATAACATAGTCTAATAGCAACATGGGTTCATCCTTTTTTTGGTATTGTATTTTTCATCACACGACGCAGCCCACATTTAGTAACATACAAATCATTATCTGTAAAATGTGTGGAACACACAACACTAAATTTTGATGGCAACCAAGTTTCGTTATTTCGGCTAAACCTAATAATCTCAATCTACTTTTGTTTCCACTTTAGGTCTCTTGGGAAACTAAAATAATAAAAACACTTTGTTTTCAAATGCAACAAATGAAAAGGTTGAGAAATAAATTAATCCAAAACTATATTTTACATAAAACCGTTTTATATTGTACTTGTATATAGAAATAATAATAATCACATACTTATAGCTTATCGTATTGTATTCATGTTATATTACAAAATATTTAAACCCGAGTAATTTATTAATGCTTACTCTGTTTATTTGACGTCGAAAATAGATAATAATAATTTTCGTAGTAATTAAAAAGATTTAACCAATACACAAACAATTTTAAAATTAATAATTCTTAAACTACCCGCATTTCGGGGAGTTTTGTTTACGGATATACTGGTCACACCGAAGATATTATGCGAGGTTTCGTGTTCCAAAAACGTATTACGAAATATTTTTGTATTTTTATTTCAAATTAAACAAAATGAAACACTTACTTGTGAAAGTTATCCCACATGGATTTTTTTGTATTACAGAATTGTTTTTACAAGTTTTTACGACACAGGAAGGCATGTTACAATAATTACCAATTTTAGGGTTATGACGTGTAGCGTATTCGGTGTCGCGCGACGCACTGGAACACGATCGGCTTCCTATTTCTAATTTGGCTTCCTTTATCCTGCTTCACTGCGAGAGCGCGGCGCTCCGTCTACCTTTTTTATTTGGTCTGAGTGTTCAATCTCCTGTATTTAACAACGTGACTTCTGTATATTACCTCCGCTGTGATAGCAATACTGTGTGTGCACCAAATATACGTATTACTATCTACTACCGAATTTACTTATTTTCATTCGAGCAAACAGAGCGCCGTAACGCGCCTAAATTGGTGACCCCGACGATAGAAGAAAATAATGTCAAAAGAAGAATAGGAATCCAGTATTGTGAAGCGCAACGAGCTTACACTTATTCCGGACAGCGGGTTTCATCGTGTAGCTGATACCTACTCGCCGCCATTACGCGAGCTTACCTACGAAAATCGGAAAATATTTGAAGATTCGTGCTAATAATACATTGACTAACAACATAGTGTTTGACTGTGCCTGTGAATTCCTTTTGTGCAAAAATAACAACGTATTGGAACGTGTATCGACCTGGAAGAAGAAAAATCAGCTAACTCCGCCATATTCTTTTCTGTTCTTCAAACTCAAAGTCAGCGCGCGAAACTTGACAAAGCCCGATACGTGTCTCCTGTCATCACTGTTTAGCGACGTAAAATTTAAATCGGCTGTGTTCCAGAGCAACTCGTACTTGTTCCAGAAAAACGTATAAGTGTGATCCAAACTCAATAGAGTGACAGCAGAAAGCTGTAAGTTATTTGTTTTTTTTTTTTTTTTGTTTTCTGTGACTATATCAATCACTACGGGTTTCTTTAAAAACAATAAGTGTAATTTTAACTAAATGACTTAAAAGTATAACATTGAATTAAGTTTTCTTCTGGATTTCTGCATTTTAAAGGGTTTGATTTAAAAAATAATAATATTCCATTAGCTTGCACAACAAATAATTTAAAAAAAAGAGGTTTTTGCAGAACCTTGTTATTGTTTAACGTTTACACCCTTTATTTACACTTTTATGTACCCGTGTGTTGCATATATTTGTTGAATTGTGTTCTCTTTATTATGAATGTTTTTTTCTGATACTGATCTTTAACGCTTTCATTATACCACTGTGCCACTTATATAATTTAGGCTGTATTTCCTTGCTGAGGTTGTGTGTTTTTGTTTGTAAGCTAAATATAATATTTATAGTAACGCAATGGCCACTGAGGGAAAAGAGATTTTCCTGGATCCTGAAACTGGAACTGGTGGTGAACAGTCTGTAGACCTTTCCCGATCTCAACCTATATTAGTCAATAGAGTATCTATCCGCGTTCCTCCCTTCTGGCCGGACCGGCCCGGCCTCTGGTTTGCAAGTTTAGAAGCACAGTTCCATATTAACAGCATTACCCAGGAATTGACAAAATATTACTATGCCGTTAGTCAGCTCGACACAAAATCTGCAACAGAAGTTGAGGATATAATTATTGAACCACCTAAGGATCAGCCTTATACCTGTCTTAAGAAAGCCCTCATCTCCCGCTTTTCTGAGTCATATGAAGAGAAAATCGGGAGGCTTCTGGAGAAAGAGGAGATTGGGGATAGGAAGCCCTCATCATTCTTTCGCCACCTCAGGACTCTTGCTGGCCTATCTTTCCCAGAGCAGCTACTTCAAAGTATTTGGACAAATAGGTTGCCTCATTACATGCAAGGTATTTTAGTTGCCCAAAAGCATTCATCTCTAGAGGACTTGGGTGAGCTTGCTGATAAGCTGCAGGAATTAGTCCGCAATCAGTCCAGAATGTCCACGCAGCAGGTAGATCATCACCTAGTGATGACACAAAAGCACAACTTAAGTTGCTGCAACAACAAGTGGCGGATCTGACACAGCTTGTGACCGGCCTCACTACAAATAATAACAGAAGGAACCGCAGTCGTTCAGGCTCACGCTCACGCATTCCTAATGCTGGCCACGGTCAATGTTGGTACCACAGGCAATTCGCAGCAAAAGCTTCCAGGTGCACACAACCATGCACTTGGTCTGGTCCTTCACCACAGGGAAACTCAAGCAGCAGTCAGTAGTGGCGACCACTGACTGCTCCCTAGCAAGTCGCCGTCTATTTGTTACCGATCGGTATTCGGGCCGACGATTTTTAATTGACACCGGATCCGATCTTTCGTGCCTACCTAGACGTTACTCCCAGGGTAAAAATCAGCCACTTCCGTATGAACTTCTAGCAGCCAATGGCACTAAAATAAATACTTTTGTTCTGACTGAACTCAAATTAAACTTGGGTTTAAGACGCGATTTTACATGGAAATTCATAGTCGCAGAAGTAGGAACTCCAATAATCGGATCGGATTTTCTGGCTCATTACCACCTGTTACCAGACTGTACCCATGGAAGGTTGCGAGACGGTAAAACAGGGTTGTCAGCTGAAACCGATTTCTCCTCAATTGACCAACCCAGCATTAAACTAATTCAATCACCTGACTCACCATACGCGCACGTATTGACCGAGTTTCCGAGCATATTGCACCCTCCTGGCGCGCCTAAAGAGGTGAAGCACACTACGCTGCATTTTATTAAAACTACCGATGGCCCACCCGTGACAGCGCGACCACGTTGTCTTGCCCCACTAAAGCTTCGAGCTGCTCAGATTGAGTTCGAGGAGATGATTCGCGTAGGCACCGCACGACCTTCCAGCAGCTCATGGTCCTCTCCGCTACATCTTGCGCTTAAAAAAGACGAGACTTATCGTCCTTGCGGTGACTACCGCGCATTAAACGCCCGCACAATTCCGGACTGCTACCCTGTCCGCCATATAGGGGATTTCGGCCACAATTCTGGATGCTCAGTTTTTAGTACGTTAGATTTGGTGAAAGCATATCAACAAATTCCAGTAAATCCTGATGATATTTGCAAAACAGCCATTATCACGCTTTTTGGACTCTTTGAATTTCCCTATATGACCTTTGGCCTCAGAAATGCTGGGCAGACATTTCAAAGGTTCATAGACGAAGTTGTGCGGGGATTTAATTTCTGTTTCGCATACGTCGATGACATCCTTGTGTACTCGAAAGACCCCGAGCAGCATGCTGAACACCTCAGACTCTTGTTTCACCGATTACACCAGTATGGAGTGGTCATCAACCCGGCGAAGTGTGTACTTGGGGCAGCAGAGGTAACGTTTTTGGGTTACCGAATTAATGCTGCAGGTACTTACCAGGCCGAAGACCGTATTCGTGCGTTAGTGGATTGCCCTCTTCCTGAGACCGTGCAAGGCGTGCGTAGGTTTTTGGGCATGGTTAACAATTACCGCAGGTTTTTGCCTCACGCCGCTAAGTATCAGGCTCCCTTAATCGACGCAGTCGCTGCAACTAACAGCAAAGGCGCAAAACCATTTCCATGGACGCCCGAGCTCGAACAATGTTTTGATGACTGCAAGAAGAGCCTAGCTACTGTTACCACTTTATCGCACCCAAATTGCGAGGCCCCTTTAGGTCTTTTTACCGACGCGTCCAGCATGCACATAGGTGCATATCTACAGCAAAAAGTCGATGACAACTGGCAACCCCTAGCATATTTCAGCAAAAAGTTAACCGCCAAGCAATCTCAGTGGCCTGCTTATTATAGGGAACTTCTAGCCGTGTACGAGAGCGTTCAACACTTTCGGCACATACTAGAAGTGCAAAACGCAGTAATTTTTACTGACCACAAGCCTCTGGTGTACGCTTTCACGCAGCGTCGAGCCAAGCTTCCACCAACACAACTCAACCAATTAACCTTTATTAGCTAATTTACCACCGACATACGATATATAAAAGGCACAGATAATGTTGTCGCAGATGCTATGTCGCGGGTTGAAACTATTTCATTGGAGGAGGACTACCAAGCCCTTGCAGAGTCGCAAGAGAGAGACGAAGAACTCAAAGAGGCAGGTTCATCTACTTCTTTGAAACTGGAAAAAATCGTTGTTCCAGGAACTGACACTTCCATTCTCTGCGACAAGTCGACAGGTAGACCTCGTCCATACCTCACCTTACCTTTTCGTCGAGCAGCTTTCGATCGACTCCATAGTCTCAGTCACCCTGGCGTGAGAGCAACTTTACGTTTGGTGGCTGAACGATATGTATGGCCGAATATCAATACTGAATGCCGACAATGGGCCAAGTCATGCTTACAGTGCCAACGCAGTAAGGTTACCAGGCACACTTCTGCACCGCTTATGTCTTTTCCCATCGCATCAAATAGATTCTGTCATATCCACATTGATATCATAGGACCACTGCCGCCTTCAGACAATTTTACATATTGTCTGACCGCGGTTGACAGATTTACGCGTTGGCCCGAAGCGTGGCCTATGACATGTATCACGGCAGAAGAAGTGGCAGACACGTTGGTGACTGGTTGGATATCCCGTTTCGGGGTGCCGAGTACCTTGACGACTGACCAGGGCCGTCAGTTTGAATCCGCCTTGTTTCGGCGCCTTATGAACGTGTGCGCAACAAAGCGGATTCGCACAACCAGTTACCACCCGTGCGCGAATGGCATGGTAGAACGCATGCACCGTCAACTAAAAGCTTCCCTAATGTGCCATTCCGAATCGTGGTGCAAAGCACTTCCACTGGTACTCCTTGGCATGAGAACTGCTCTCAAAGAGGACTTGAACACCTCGTCCGCTGAGCTAGTCTATGGAGAACCTCTCCGACTTCCTGGAGAACTTATTATTCCAGCAGAAGAGCCCAGGAGCCCAAACGACATCACAGATTTCGTCACGGAGTTAAGAAGCAGAATGGAAATATTACGTCCAATACCAGCCTCACGACACGCTCGACCGTCAACCTTCGTGTTCAAAGATTTGGCGACGTCGACCCATGTATTACTCCGCAACGACACTGTTCGACGGCCGCTGCAACCTCCATACACTGGCCCATACCGCATCCTGAGGAGAAGGGAGAAAACCCTTACCTTGGACATGAATGGAAGAGAAACTACGGTCAGCGTAGACCGTGTTAAACCAGCATACCTGGACTCCGAACTGGTTTCCTTACCACCTGTTCCAAATTCTCCTTCCACTCACCCAACTCCCTCCACGCCAACTACTCCATTCCCTTCACGCACTGTCACCACCAGAGTTGGCAGACGGGTTAAATTTAGGGATATCTTAGATTTATAGTTTTAAGGTATATTGTTTTATTTAATTAGTTTTTTTTTGTGTACCTATACCTTGTTTTTCTCCGTAGGGGGGTGGTGTGGCGAACCAAACTAAATGTCTATGGTTCCCACTCTTAGATAAAAATGACAACACCAGGTCTATGGTTGATTGTAAAAGGGGGAACACTTAGATTTGAATCCGGATGTAGAGTGCTTTGGTAACATAATAATTACGTTATGCAGTTCAACTAAATTTATGTTCAATCTCCTGTATTTAACAACGTGACTTCTGTATATTACCTCCGCTGTGATAGCAACACTGTGTGTGCACCAAATATACGTATTACTATCTACTACCGAATTTACTTATTTTCATTCGAGCAAACAGGGCGCCGTAACGCGCCTAAAACTGCATCAAACGGCGTAACCCGTATCGGGATACCCTCACCCAGTGCGATACACTGTCTGTCGGAAGTTACCGTTTACTAACAGTGTCGTGTGATTTATCGATAAGCTCAGTTTTTCGCGTTTTCAAAACTTTTGGGATTTTGTGCGCAAGCAACTTGTACGTACTTTGCATTACACTATATTTTTTTATTGAAATTTCAGCCAGTTTTAATCAAAATAGCTAACAACTGAGGTGTACTGAAGCGACTGATATTTAATAAGTTTACCATATTTACTAAGGGTATTGTTATATTTCTTAGTATTTATCAGTTGTAAAAAATATTGCCTTATATTAAGTATTAAGTACATATGATAAGACAAAAAGAAATAGCCGCCCGAAACCGCCCCCCTTTTTTAACGATTTTTTTTTTTGTAAGTCACCTGCAATTTATGCAAAAATATGACACTGCTATTTATTTTGTTGTAGGGCCCTCCGGATTGAAGTCTGTGACTCGAAATGAGTTGAATGTCATCATGCAATGCTCAAACAAGGCAACTTTCGATGAAAAACTTTATGGAAAAAAAAATATAAGTAAATACTATGAAAGTGATCCAGTTATTCTGTCTGAAGCAAAGCAAAATGTCTTAATAATTAAACATCAATTCAAGGAAGTTACCTGAAAAACGTCTATTATCCAAAGAAGCTGCGGAAGCCCGAAACAAACACATTAGATCATATCGATTTAATTACTCCAGAAAATGTTCTTAGAGACATGATAGATGTTATGAATAGACTTCTTTTAACTTCGGACCCCCTATTAACTGGAATGAGAAGTCAGTTTAATAAGAAAAAAAGCCATACTCATCTGATGTACTAGATTTGTTACTAGAAAGTGACATAACAAATGTGAGTAATTTGGATGTTAGCAGTAGTGAATAATAAATGGTTTTATTTGTAGCTAAGTCATTGTTTTAATAAATTTATCACCTTAATTAATTCAAAATAAACACTGGTAGCTACTAGACACATAAAATATTTTTGGCCACGTTTTGAGACCAAATACCACACTGTGCAGCATTTAAAGTATTCCTAGAAAAAAATTGATTGATATTCGATTCGGCACAGAAGCGTATCGAATAATTGTTATAGCTTTAGCTACTTTTTTAATTCCACATAGGTTTCAGAACTACCCTATCATCTCTATCTAATTTCAAAACGAAAAAAGGTGGTGGGTGTAATCAGCTGTCACTGTCTGCCGCTTGCGGGACTGTCACTGTCAAATAAGTCAGCTGTCTGTGCCAGGCTTTTTTTTTTGTTAGTATCGGCTTTATTTTTATCTTGGTAAATACCTAAAAATAGTGAAAAGCTGTTTGGAACAATAATTTTAAATTCCTAAGGCAAGTAGGTACGTGTTATGTAAATGTAATTTTACTCCAATAAGAATAAATATAACCTATTAGGCTGCAAACTAATTACAGAATATTTCATCATTCAGTGAAAGGCAAAGAGTAACTATGGTTTTCAAGTGCCAGGAAGATAGCTTCTTAAAACAGGTAGGTACAGTACAGAACAGTCACCAAAAGAGATAAGTAGCCAGTGTCGTTGCATATAGTTGAACTTTAGTAAGAAACCGATGGAAGTTGTAATAATGATTATTTGATAAAGAAACTGTTTGTTTACTAATATTTAAATTAAATTTTATTCTACTTTTATTATACTTCTAAGTAAACTTCAACTAAATCTGATGACTTATCTCTTTTGATGACGTATATCACAAATGCACCAGACTCAGACCATTTTGTTGACGCTTCCTTTATCAAGTACCTAACTATAAAAAAGCCAAGCTTCCATCATCACCAACCATTTAATATCTCACTTCTCTTACCATAAGTTGAATTGGTAGGCAAACATGAGCCTCTCATCAATAAAACCTAAGTTTAACATCATAAAATCACATATATTACACCGACATTTCTCTAGTTATGCTATCTAACTATGTTCCAATTTTTTTTCAGTATTCATCAGTAGTCTTAAAATGTGAACCAACAACGGAGCCAGTGGTTGAATATGGAAAGACTACACCGTTTGAAGGATATCAAGTCACTTTGGAGAATACAATACTGTTTCCTGCAGGAGGTGGTCAAGTAGGTTATGATCTTAAGTATTTTGCAGCTATATTATAACAAAGCAAATACAGGAGGTATTACAGCAACTGATAATTTACTATTTGTTTATACTTACATTAAAACCCCCATATAACCAACACACTAAGCAAGTAAGAAATTACTCCATCTGTTGCTTTTCATTTATCCTGTGTTGGACTAAAATATTATTTGGTCTGGCAATATTTGGCTTGAAAAGAAGAATTGGCTCTGCATTTAGTAGATATTTAAAACTTCTATTTACTTTGCAGTCCAACTAACGTTGGAAAGATACCTGTGACTCACTCTCTTGTTGATAATTTTTTCATGGTTATAATAGAGATAGTGCTTATGTTCCTAAAAAAAAAATACTTCAAAATACGTACTATAATAAACATATTGTATTTCATGTTCATAGCCCCATGATGTAGGACGGTTGAACAAGACAGAAGTAGTACAAGTTGTTCGGAAAGGTGATGAGGCACTGCATTTTACTAAAGAGCCCATTGCGGTGGGAACCGTTGTTGAACAGGAGATCGACTGGGATAGACGATTTGATCATATGCAGCAGCATTCAGGTAACTAATGAGTGGTATTATTTATTTATTTAATACTTCACGCACACAAATGTACATAGGTGGACTTAATGCCATAGGCATTTATGTATGGGATCATAATGGTCCATTGCCTATTATTGTCCCATTGCTGGGCAAAAGCCTCTACTCATACAGGTAGCATGAGCATTTATCACCATGTCTATTCAAAACTCGCCAAAGCGGCGATTTTAGAAATATTCACAGAATGTCCAGGTTTTGTCACAATGTTTTCATTCACCTGTAATAGTGATGACCTAGATGTGTACTTAAGAACGCGGCGCCCTAAACTCGCAACCACGAGCCGACGACAAGGGCAAAACTCGATCGGAATATTGCTATCTCTGTTTGACAATAGAAGGCCAATGCTGACGCGGTGTGCAGCCGTGTGTGAGTGAGTAATAGTACCTACCCTTTATTCATAACGACTCGACGCATTTTTATTTACTTGTAATTAGGTATGTTCGTTATTTGCTTTATTTTTGTTGACTGCTTTGGGGAATCGTTAGTAAATGTACAGACTAGTAATGCGTTTTGTGGAATTTTCTTTACAATGTCCATATCTCAAATTATTACAATATCTCGAGATCTAGGGCTTACATACCTTTCCTAACTTGGTACTTGTAAACCAATGTATAATTATACTGTTTGTGTTCTTCAATAAATAAATACATGAACGTTGTGAGTCCAATAACCCGATTAGTTTTATTACCTCATAATACGCAATGTATCGTTACCGCGCCAAATAGTGAACGGCAGCGCAGCGAGCCTTCGGCCGTTAGGCAGAAAATGAACAGTTGATGGCGGCGGCACACGGCGCAAAAATTGTCACACGCACGCTGCGTAAATATAAATTATAGGGATGTTTATTATTATTGCCTTCATTTATTTTAAGCCTATTTATGTTTGTTCATTCCCTTTGGAGTCAAATCAAATCAAATCACATCACAGGAGTGGTCTCAACTTTAAAAAACGAAGGCTTTTTCTGTCATATTTACGTAAATAAGTATTCTTTTTACCAATTTAAAAAAATGTTATCACTACATAATATAAAACAAAGTTCCCCGCCGCGTCTGTCTGTCTACTTGCGAAGACCTCAAAAAATGTTGAACAGATTTTCATGCGGTTTTCACCAATAGATAGAGTGTTTTTATGAGGAAGTTTTAGATGCATTTTCCAGCCTCCACGCGGGCGAAGCCGCCGGCAAACTTAACTACTTATAAATCTATAAATCTATATACTATATATATACTATATAATATTATAAAGCTGAAGAGTTTGTTTGTTTGTTTGAACGCGTTAATCCCAGGATCTACTGGTCCGAATTGAAAAAATCTTTTTGTGTTGGGTAGCCTACTTATCGAGGAAGGTTATAGGCTATATAACATCACGCTACAACCAAGAGGAGCGGAGCAGTAATGAAAAATGTTGCAAAAACGGAGAAAAAGCGCATGGGTAGGCGATTTTCGCCGTTTTTTGCAACATTTCGGGGAAACAAGAAATTGAACGGGGACGAAGTCGCGGGCAGAAGCTATAATGAATAAATGTCACTAAGAGTGTTACGCAAAATATTAGTAACAGACAAATATTCCAATAGTTTCTACATATTTACGCGATGTGCAGATATAAAAGAGGATAAGTAAAAAACAAGGACTTTTAAGTAAAATTTATTTGTAATGTTCTTACACGTTACTCCCCTGACGAAAAAACCTTATAAAATAAAAATCACTGACTTCCGAAATTAAAGTTATTTTTCACTTTGTAGTGTTTTTTGGCGATATAATAAAGTATGCACCAAGCCGGTGTAGAAGAAAAAAAAAATTGCCATTGCTAATGGTAATTTGGATCCTGACGGCATTCCTTATATTACAGTTGTAGTAGACGGTTTATGGGCTAAACGATCGTATAGGACTAATTATAACTCTTTATCTAGAGTATCGTGCATAATCGGTTTTGAAACTAAAAAAATCTTATTTTAGGGCATCAGGAATGCATATTGTTGCGTATGTGCTTTAGCTAAAAATAAAAATACAGATCCGAAAGTTCACCGTTGCTTTAAAAATTGGTCGAAAAGCTCGACGGCTATGGAAGCAGATGGCATTGTAGAGGGATTCAAATGTAGCATTGAAATGCATCAATTACGATATAAAACGATGATCGGTGATGGTGATAGTAGCGTTACTAGCGCTCTCAACGAATCTTTGCCGTACGGACACTGCACTACCATTAAAAAAATTGAATGTAGCAATCATTTGCTACGAAATTATTGCTCAAAATTAAAAAAAATCTCGTTAAAAAGACAGAAAATAAATTGGGTTTGGTCCCAATAAAACTAAGAAAAACCCTGGATGTGAATATTTTGAGAAAAGCTATAAAAGGGGCCGTCGATTATACGACGAAACTTCCAAATATGACCACGACCCAAAAAATTAATAGTTTAAAACAAGATTTACTAAATAGCCCATGTCATGTGTTTAGTGATCACGAAAACTGTAAACCTTATTTATAAAAATTGTAATAAATGTGCTTACGTAATACTTGAACGGTCCCTTACCAAGGAAGAGGTCGGATCTTACACATCATATTCGACCACTATATGGGTTGCTCATTTTTTTAATAACCGGATCACAGATGGATTTAGAATCTTGAAGTGATCTATGGTAATTGGTAACAGTTTGCGCGTCGATGTACAGCTGACTCTCTGTATAGGTATGCGATGCTTCGCTAGTAGGGGCATGGCGAGGTATAAAATAACTTTGTGCCTTCACGATGGCCGTGGCGGTATGTTTACTTTCGGTGACAAACGCGCTCCTACTGTATGAACTCTGCACATAACTACACCACTCGCGCATCCATAGCTTCCATCCATAACACGCACCCTTCCATGTAAAAACAGAGCTTAGTTGAACCCGTCTCCACCAGTACTACCTATGGGAGCCAATGAATATGATTGGTGAATATCAAACGCATCCTTCCTTCCTTCTCTGGTGGAAAAGCAAACTAAGTCTGAGAACAGTCCTTGAGATAATTACCTACGCCCGGTCGGTGACATGAGAAAAGAAAGGGAAGAAATAAAAGTTGATAGGTACCTACCTATAAAGCTTTGTTTGTTCCGTCCCTACATATCTACCTAGATAGGTATGTAAATACACTTATACAAAACTAGCTGACCGTACAGACGTTGTCCTGTTTCCTAGAACTCGATAGCAGCACCACCTACCGGGTCCAATAGTTAATCTAAACCATCCAGGGTGCCACCCAAACACATACAAAAAAGTTCATTCAAATCGGTCCAGCCGTTTAGGAGGTTCAGTTACAACGAAAAGTGGCATAGATTTTTATATAAATAGACTAGCTGACCCAGCAAACGTTGCTTTGCCGGGTGAAAAAAAGTGAAAATTTAAAGATGTATGTATTTTTGTATGTTGTATCATAAAAAAATAGAAATTAAAAATTTTGTCTAAAAAATAAAAATAAAAATTTAGGGGTGGACTACCCCTAACATTTAGGGGGATGAAAAATAGATGTTGGCCGATTCTCATAGATACCGGATAAGCACAAAAAATTTCATCAAAATCGGCCAAGCCGTTTCGGAGGAGTATGGCAACGAAAACTGTGACACGAGAAATTTATATATTAGATATAGGTACTTAGTTAGGTATACTTACTACTAACTCGGACCACAAAAAAATCTTTATTTTATTGGGCCGAGGTTAAAATAGTGTAAGTAAACAATTTGTACCGTGTGGTGCCGGACGTGAAGAATAACACCACCCCGTTTCTTCCCGTGGGTGTCGTAAAAGGCGACTAAGGGACTTACTAGGGAATGGGCAGCAGCGTTCTCGATGCATTTTACCACCATACTGCGATCGCCAACCCGCCTGCCAATCGTGGCGATTATGGCAAAGCCCCCCAAATTGGGGGAGGCCTAAGTCCAGCAGTGGACGTCTTACGGTTGAAATGATGATGATGAATGAATGATGATGAATTAGTAGCCAAGAAAATATTAGGCAGGTAACTTATAATATCTGTGAGACACATCCCAACGTTCGGAGTCCATGTTGGCAGCCAAACCGAATCGTAAACAATAAATCCAGGTCCGTAAACAAAGCAAAGTTCGTCAGAATGTAGAGTACTCGATACCAAGTCACAAGAAAAATCAAAATCCAAGTTCATAGCATAGGTCAATAATATTGTCAGAAATATCACAATACAATTGAAAAACAAATAAAAGTATGCTCCGCACCGTAAGGCAATCGTCTCGCACTGACAACAAACACCCCGAGTGAACTTCCCGCTACCCAAAATGCATGTTGCGTTAGTGTGAATCTATGTCCGAGCGATACACAACACACCCACCGCAAGCCGTACGCAACCGTGCACACATTGACATTTTTGTGAGACGCGATAGCACTATTAGCTATTGAAAATGTATGATAATTTGGCTGTGTTCCGTAATACCAAAAATGATGAATGAAAACTTAATGATTTTTAAATTGGTTTTCGTGTTTTAGTATCTTGATAATATAAGCTGTGTTATGGATAAAACATTATTACAGATATTGTTGTTTTTAATGCAGAAAAAACAAAAAGAAAACATGTCATTTATGTTGTAAAAATGTGCGAAATGCAATTCGCTCAAACTTCGTTTTAGCACAGTTTTTTTTAAAAAAAACGTCACCATAACCTAGATAAATACTGTCTAAAGCCGAATATCATCTTAAAATGGTGGAAATATGCTCCAATTGCAAATGATTTTGGTATTACGTTTGTATGGACAGATTGACCGTCGCCGAGCCCTTAAAAATTAGATACGAATTGAAATAGTTACATTTCAACTTGCCCAGTTTTTTGAACCTACAAACTTGTGCATGAGAGGTGGTGCCTTAATCGCTGAGCCATCACGCCATCATAACTGTTGTATTATATCGAGATTAGAATTCTCATTAAATCCTGGTTGTCTGACAAGTGGGTTCTATGCATTTTATCACCATATTGCGATCGCCAACCCGCCTGCCAAGCGTGGCAATTATGGCCAATCCCCCCATTTTGAGGGAGTCCTATGTTAAGCAGTCGAATGTCGACTTCCTATTCGGTACTTACGGCTGAAATAATGGTGATTATAGTTAATTTTCCATTATACAATTTGTATTACGACATTATCTACATCATCCTAAATTGGCGGTGTAATTAAAAATTATAAAACTGCTAATTAATGTTCACCAGAAACGCAGCAGATTCAACTAACATGCACTGACAGTTTAGGCTGACCCCACATTAGGCGTGCGCGATCTTCGGGCGAGAGCGCCGCGCGCTCGTCGCGAGCGCGTCGCGAGCGCGCCGCGTGAGCGCCGCGTTTAGCTGCCCTGCGGCGCGCTCGCAGCGCGCTCGCGGCGCTCGAGTCGCGTTCTTACCCCTTCGCCCGCTACAATACTCAATACTTTATTGCATTCCACAATGCTTAGGTGGTAAAACATTTTATTTAGAAACAGTTGTGGACCCTGTCGGGCACAGCAAAGGAAAATACAGTAGGTAGAGAGGAGGACCTATTGATTTTCTTATAATGTAACTCATTCTAAAATAGTAATTAAAAATAGATGAAATACATGCTTTGGACTTTTCTAAACTAATTTCAGGGATTTATCATTTAAAATTTCGTTGTCGCTATAATAACATTTGCTTAACAGCAGCTTTTTGAATTTATTAGTAAATAGATGGCTTTTTTTCTCTGTCCTTAAGGATTCTGGTAACTTGTTGTATATTGCTACTGTTTCGGTCAGTCACATGGTGGGCAGTGTTGTGTTGACACACGTTAAAAATAGAGTCACGAGTGAAATTAATATCGAAAGCTTTATCCTAGAAATACAGAATCGTTCTGCGATATGGGACATGACTACAAAGGAGTATAGTGATCGTATTGCAAAAAAAAGGTGTGGGAAGAAATCAGCACTTTATTTATAAAAGACTAGCTTCTGCCCGCGACTTCTTCTGCGTAAATGTCGTTTATCGCGGACGCAGACAAAGTCACGGAAAAAAAAGTAGCCTATGTCCTTTCTCAGGCTCTAAACTATCTGAGTACCAAATTTCATTTAAATCGGTTTAGTAGACAGACAGACAGAGTTACTTTGCATTTATAATATTAGTGTGGATAGTGTGGATTTTGAAACGAAAATTGTCCAAATTGTGACTGACTCGGCTGAAGGGGGTTAAACGCCAAGGCGAGCGCCGCGTGCGCGCCGCGAGCGCGCCGCGAGTGCGCCGCGAGCGCGCCGCAGGGCAGCTAAACGCGACGCTCTCGCGGCGCGCTCGCGACGCGCGCGCGGCGCTCTCGCCCGAGGATCGCGCACGCCTAATGTGGGGGAGGCCTTATTATAGCCCCTTTTGCCCCTCTATGTAGAGGGGCAAAAGAACACCTAACACTAACCGAAAATGAATTTCGCGGGCTTCCTTGGCGCTGGCTACTCCCTCATCATAACCTACTTAACACGTTAATTGCCATGGTTAAAATCAGAAAAAGTCAAAAAAATTATGTACTTAGTGTTATTTCACTTTAAATAGATTGTTTATTCCATAAATACATTATTTATTCCAAAAACATGGTCGCCAGGCAGCAACGACATGTTCAGATTTGGTATGTGTTGTCGGTCATATAGTCCGACAAGGCCTGAATGGGACAAAAAGTGTCGGATACATAGTCCAACACGGCAGTTAACGTATTAATGTCGGTGAACTATTCCTAAAGTGGTGTTTTACATCTTTTCAGGCCAGCATTTACTGTCAGCAATATTAGAGAAAGAGCACAATCTGCCAACAACCAGCTGGTGGCTAGGCTCCGACGAGAGTTACATAGAGTTGGACACTGTCAAAGTAAGCGAGGAAGTAATAAGTGCCACGGAAAAACGATGCAATGAATTGATCAAAGAAGCGATACCAGTCAACGTGAAGTTTTGTAAAGTTACTGATCCCGATTTGAATGAGGTGTAGTATTTCATTACCTAATTTTTTTTTTCTTCTTGAGTTTTTTTCTCTTAACGTCCATCTTGAATAGAATAGAAAAGTAAGACTAGTCGTCAGACTTTCGAGCTTCTGACTCATTGATCATTTAGATGTACCCGTCATGAAGAGGTAAAATTGGAAATAGGAATTGTCATGCGTCAGCAAGCACGGACCAAGTAATATGAACAGTAAATGAACAGCTGTCAAAAGCCTTCGAATGGCAGGCGGTACCAACGGTTTAACGTGCCTTCCGAAACATGGAGGAGTCTCGATATATAATGGATGGTTCACAGTCCACCCATCCGCGGACCGACTTCAGCATGCGTTACTTAACCTTCGATCTACCCGTACGGATGTTATAATTTAGCCAAGAGCTCCTCTGACACTTGAACAGTGGTGGTTTTGAAGCGGCATCTACACCGCTATATAGGAACTACGCATCACAGTGACGTCACGCAAAGTTCTGCATCGCGCAAACATAGTTTACCGCGCAAAACGTCCCGACACCAATCGTCGGGCAGTTGCCCACCTGACACGCCACCCGTCTCGTCGGAGGATTCTCCCCTTTTATGGAGGTTGAGGGAACTTTCCACCCTGTTTCTCATACCTCCAGTTTTAAAGCCCCCTGAAATTTCAAAACTCTCTTTTCAATGTATTTATTCGGTAATTCCTGTTTCTCAGGCACACACACGAGGGCTGCCTAAAGACTGCATGGATACTATCAGAATCATATGTATCGGTACTATTGACGAGAATATGTGTTGCGGTACCCACGTCACCAATCTGAGGTAACAGCTAACTTTAATATGGTAAAGCTACACAGACGGTATCGGTATTTAGTAGGAATCTATATATATAAACTCAAAGTCCTGAGTGACTGACTGATATATCAACGCACAGCCTAAACCGCTGGTCCTAGAGACATGAAATTTGGAGAGTGAGTTCTTTGTGAAGAGTAGTACTTATCCAATAAGAAAGGATTTTTTGAAATTCTATCCCTAAGAGGGTGAAATGGCGGTTGAGTTTTCTGTGAAACTTTTTAGTCTCTGGGTCGATTGACACACAGACGAAGTCGCGGGCAGAAGCTAGTAAGTAAATATACCAGTAACAAAAAATAAAACAAAACTTTTAATTAGATGCCGATTAGGTACTTATCACTCGGGAATTGAATCTCGATCTCGAGGCATTTATCGAGATACAATCGTTTTTTTTTTTTGGATGGGAAGTGATCTAATTACTTCTCCCGCTCTGGGCGGAGCGGGAGGGCATGTCAGACTTTTACTGACTAAAACCCACCCGTGCTCCTTCAGTTGCCCATATGCCAGGGCCACGGTAACTCTTTCGAACGAATCTCGCGACCCTGGCAGAGATTCAATCGCTTACGTTTGAATCTCAATAAATAAATCAAGCCTGGCGTGGCAAGCACGACCTACTGTGATAAGCTTGAGTCACACATTTTTATCACAATTTGGGAGTAAAAACCGTGATAAAATGCTTGACTCCAGCCTATCACAGAGGCCGTGCTCGCCCCGCAGTAGCGTTTGCGACCACTAGATACTTAATTATTATTTTAAGAAATTAATTAGAATAATGCATGCCATTAGTTAAAATTATAAAAAGTCAAACTATGGTAACTATAAATTCTGATGGCACATAGGGAGCCATTGGGGCAGGCCTATGTTCAGCAGTGGACGTCTTACGGCTGAAATGATGATGATGATGATGATGATGATGAATTTTGATGGCACATTAAAATCATTATTTAAATTCACTATTGGAAAATTACTCTATGAGTATATAACAAAAATTATCGTTTTTCAGTCAACTGCAAATGATAAAGCTACTAGGATTAGAGCCGGGAAAGAAAGGTAAAAGTATCCTGAAGTTCCTGGTGGGCAACAGAGTCATCAAAACCTTCCAACTGATGACTGACAGAGAGAGGGCGCTGACTGGGCTACTCAAGTAAGACAGTTCTGTTCTACTTCTTAGTCCTCAACATCTTTAAAGATTATAAACCGGCCAAGGGGCTACTCTTCAACCTAATTTTAATTCCAGTCTAAAGCCAATACAATCCCAATATTAACTTTGCAAACACGTGATTCGGTACTCTAGAAAACAATAGTGTCAACATTGGAACAACAACAACGCCCGATCAAAATTCCAATATAAATTGATCAGAATTTAAATCAAGAGTAAGCACCCTGGTAGGTGTCTTGTTTATCACAAGAGCTCCATAGTTGGCATCAATATTTTTTTTTCTTTATTTATTGATTTTATTGAACGCAAAAATAAGTTTGTATTTCATAGTATTTTTCCGTAAAACGATGAAAAACTAAGATATTACTGCAGTTGTTACCAATAACACCGCACAACATTCAAATAAAAAAGTTACTTGAAACATCATGATTGTGTTTAATAATGACTGATCTAACGATATCCCAAACGCTTATATACAGAGTTATTTTTTTGCATTCCTTGGTTACTTGTATGTAGAGTTATCCCCCCCCCCCCCCCCATTGATTTTTCGTAATTTCACTACAACATTGATTAGGGTTGCACAGAAAACACATTTCAGATTTAATATATATACAACCTTTTTATCTATTCAGAAACGAACCATCCAGACACGAGGAATTGGTACAAAAACTACAGAAAAACTTAAAAGTTTCAAACAAAAACCTCCAGAATGTTCTACAAGAACTTGCTCAATATGAGGCGGATAAAATAAAGAGTGCCAATCCGAAGCCTAAATACGTGATCATGTTCAAGAAGGAAGCTACTCCTGAATTTAACCGGGCAGTCATCAAGGGCTTGGAGGGAGAAGACCTGTTCCTGTTCTTCGCTTCCGAAGATCCAGATAAACCGAAAGAGGGGCAGATTATTATTCAGGGGCCTGAAGAGCACTGTAATGCTTTGGGCGACAAGTAAGGATTTTTCTTCAATCATACACTAGATTCTGAATTTTCACTTCGAGAACAGCCAAGAAATAGTGTGTTGAGTCCCGAACGATTTGTTTACTCTATGCGCCTACGTTTCTAAACGAGTAACAGAGTGACATCTCGCTTGACAGTTTGACGTTGACACTTGACAGCTCTCTTGTCGTTTTGCCGCTAAAATAGGCCCGTCGCGTTTTGAGACGCCCGCGACGCTTTTGTTGAAATTAATCTTTTTGAATCGATCCGTTTGTGACAATTAGTCGTGATCCAATTGTATTAATTAACCGGTCGTTTTGTGGACAATCTGTCATGACCCGATGGTTGAGTGTGACGCTGTTGGGAGCGAGTGATTTGAAGACCGCATGCTGTGACCTCCTCCAGCCTAATTGGAAGCGGAATCTAACCTGAAGAATACTCGTAACGTCACGACACGATACACATACACTCACTTACATACAGAACTCCAGGTTGGCACCAGAGCAGTGTCCTTCAACCACCAGGTAAGTGCTTTTGTTGTATTGTAAGTGTTTGATTTGATTGTCTGCTCCGCGTACGGCGGACAGTACGCTAGCCACTCTTGTCTCTAGAGCCCCACGATTATAACTCTTCCACTGCGCACTTGAAATCGTATTGGGAGGCCTAGCCTGGCAGCGTACATAGTGCATTTTGATGCAAGTGTGCATTGACAAATGCTCCAAATCAAATGAGCTGTGTCAGCATACTTACGAAAATCATTATTTATTGTGAAGAAGCTTATAAAAGCGGCTCATACTAAAGAGGTAGACTCCACCCTGCCAAACATATATAATAGAACACAAATTAATGTGTGAACAGAGAGGCAATTCTCGGCATTTTAAAAACGTTTAGTCTGATCTCAGTGTCAATCTGTTAAAAATACTTCCAGCTTCTATATATTTTTGACAGTTGATTGTCGCCAAGGTGAGACTGCGACTAGATTTTGAATGTTTTTAATTACGAGAATAGGCCTTCTGATATCAATTATTTGAGGAAAATATGTATCTTATTTATAAAATCACTGGGTTCTGATCAGATAGGCAGTCGCTATATAAAATACTGGTCTTGCTGCATCCGGTTAGACTGGAACCCCGTTTTGTTTTATATCGAGGTGGAAATCTTCATGGATGTCGGCCCTGGGGTGGGCGGAGGGGTCTGTCAGACTTACTGACTAAGGGCCGGGTCACACCGAAATGGCAGCGGCCGGCAGCGGCCGCGGGCGACGCCATCGTCGCCGCTGGCAGCCGTTGGCGGCCTCGCGCGACCACCAGACCCCGCGCGCCTGTTATCTTCTTGACTAGTTTAGACCACAGAGAAATGGTGTGCTCAGTCAATGTTGCGGCGGGGGCGGGGGTGGGGAGCGCGCAGCCGCCCGCGGTGCCGCGAGCGGGGTCGCGTCGCCGCTGGCAGCCGCGGGCGGAAACACCAACAAAAGTCACCGCGGGCGGCCTCGCGACCTTTTCAAGCGATACTGGTCTTTTAAGTATGTAGTTAAAGTTTAAAATTATTTCACACTGAAAGTGCTCGCCGCGTCGCTGCCGGCCGCTGCCATTCCGGTGTGACCCGGCCCTAAAACCACCCCGGTGTTCCATCCCATCCTACTCCAACGTAGAAAAAGGCTGGACAGCTGATGGTGTATTTAATCGTTTAGGATATTCAATTATATTTTGACAATGAACCGTCAAAATGATGACAATTATTTTTTACTCTTTCTCTGACAAGTTATTAATTAGATCGATTCCGTTTTTTTTTTTTGTAGCTCGCATTTGCAGAAAATGCAATAAATAACACGTATGTTGTGGTTTTTCAGGCTAACAGAACTGGTGAACGGCAAAGGTGCTTTCAAAAACGGCAAGTTTCAGGGTAAAGCTGGCGATTTAAGTGGAATGGGTAAAGGCAAAAAATTGATCGAGGAATACTTCAATGGTCTAAATAATAAATAAAAACAATAAATAATATCGATTGATATTTTATTGAAATAAATATTGCGTACACAACTTTTGTAATATAACATAAAATGCTTTGACTTATCAGTAACGCAGATGTATAGAGCATGAGGTCTTGGGATCGCATCCCAGCGGGTTAATTGCGTAACACAATAAAATTAGGAAACGGCTTTCACAGCTTTTACAGTTCAGTAACTTTGTCTTATTTATTATGTTGTTGAGCAGGCAATTTTATCGAACATATGAAGCAAATGGATTAGCAATATCCTTCAAAATGATTCAGATTATAATTGATAGAATGTTACGCAATTGGAGCGCAGAATGGTCAAAGTTGGAATTTCTCAGTAGCAGCCGGGAGTCCGGATTTGTGAGTGATTGATGTCAATCATTTAAATCTACTTCAAAATAAACAGGAGGTTGTTTGTTAACCATTGAGAAAAATTCGAGTGTACATCGTATATTGAATGATAAAGTCAGCATAATAAAATTCACTTACACTACTAAGGAATGAATTAAATATAACTGAATAACAATAACATAGTATAAACGTTTCAGACACACATTTAAATATATCATGACATTGATGGCTTTTCTGCATAAATAGAGTTTTTGACTACATTTTGCACCACTATAACACGTCTGGTTATTGAGAACCATATAAAACAAAATGTGGGGTGAAACAGGGAAATCAGAAGTAGGATGAATTTTGTGAGGTGAATGTGGAACAAATCAATAAACTTGAACAAACATATCAAAGAGTTGAGATTAAAAGAAGGAAAATGAAAACTACTTCTTTTGGTCACTAGTTTCTATTGTTTTAGCTTCCAACAGTCATATTCCAAATCGCAACATTTATTTCTCTTTAATGACAACGAAATGCACTATTTTGAAGGAATAGTACTATGAATTGAAACGATAAATGCACCAAGTTATCTATAACAATCCATAACACCATCATGATGTATATAAAATTCGTGTATTAAAGTTATATACTTAATAATAAATTACTCTAACACCACAAAATAACACTATCAAAGGTCGATGTTGTAAATGAAGGGTAGACTACGTACAAATGAAGGGTATGTAAGGCTAAGATCTTCTTGAAATTGATAGCCCTGACCAGAGGGTCTTGTGAGTGTTGTGTAAAGTCTGTCTCCTAGAACTGCGAGTCTCTCCTATTATAACAGTTGTCATGACAAATCTGTCATTTTCACCAGTAAGTTTAGTACTTAATTGACATTAAGGTGTCAAAGAAATGGTCTGTATTTGGACAGCTGTTAGTGTGACCACTCATTGGTTTTTAGGAAACCAAAACTTAAGGTGGAAACTCCGGGCAGCCCATGAAATTTTACCTTTTTATTCTTTCCATTTAGCTTTTTTCTATTTCATAAGTTTTCACCGTAGTTGATTATTTTGGCTGCTTCGGTGGCGGGCGTCGTACGCACGAAGGAAGTATAGATTAGATTTTAGTTTAAAATTCCTTCATACACATTTCAATTGTTTGTATAGAAGTTTCTGTAGACGCCAATATAATTTAGAGCATTTATAAAACAATTCATTTTGTATATAGATGTCTTATTCTGTTACATTAAAATCTTCGACCACATGCTGTTAAATAGTATATTATTATATAGCTTATATTGAGTGTAATTTTCCCTAATTATTCCCTTTGCATTATCGGAATAGTTTCTCGTCCTCCTTACAGTCAATAGTGTTTGAAGCGTTGATGCTGGCGATTAGTTTCTCTATGCCAAGGTTGGTCCAGTCTTGAGACTGGTCATCCAAATAGTTGTCAAAATCGACGAGATCTTTTTGGACACCACGTTGCAGCAAGTGTGATGCAGTCTCTAACACATAGGGAGTTTCTGTAAGGAAAAATATACTTTGTCGAAAAGAAATTGTATAAGATATAGAAATGAAATAAACTATTTCTTGTATACAGGGTGGCAGGAAAAGCGCAACTATATTCAGCACATGATTCTAGTCCCCACACAGTGCTGATTTTTTGCAGTTCAGAATCAAGTAAGTACTATATATGTTTTTGTCAGTGTGGACCTTTTGTTTATTTCTTAATATTAGGTCTTTACCTATGAAATTGCCGTTCTGCAGTACTGGCCATTTCAAATCAAAATAATTTTTATTTGTCTAAGAATTCTAATTTCAAATTAATTTTATTTTAAAAACATGGAATTCTTTTTCCAAAAGTAGTCATTTGTTTATTGATTAGTGTTACATTTTCATCGCATTTCAATCTTTTTCGTCATCATGGATACGTTAAAAATTCGAGTAATTATGGAATATGAGTACCGTCGTGGCAGCAACGCGGCACAAGCGGCACGCAACATCAAGGACGTTTACGGAGCTAACACTACAAACCAACGCACCACCTGTTATTGGTTTGCTCGCTTCCGTTCTGGAAATTTCGACCTGAAAAATGAACCTCGCGGTCGTCCGAAGACTTTGGTCGACAATGACGAATTAAAGGCGATTGTGGAAGCTGATGATACACAATCTACGCCTGAATTAGCAGCAGCTTTCGACGTTAACGTCAAAACAATATTGGTCCATTTGCGTCAAATTGGCAAGGTAAAAAAGCTTGACAAATGGGTGCCCCACGAACTCAATGATCGCCAGCGCAAAGTACGCGTCGAGACGTGCCTTGCACTGCTCAACAGACACACAAATAAAGGAATTTTGAACCGCATTGTTACCTGCGATGAAAAATGGATTCTGTTTGATAAACGCAAGCGGTCAGCAAGTTGGTTGGATCCTGGTTCAGCACCTAAACAATGCCACTGTTGGGTGGTCTAGCGCCGGTGTGATTCATCACAGCTTCTTACCAAACGGGGTGAGCATTACTGCAGATGTGTACTGTGAAGAACTGAACTCAATGATGGAGAAGCTGGCACATCTCCAACCAGCATTGGTCAATCGCTCGTCTCCGCTGCTCCTGCACGACAACGCGCGACCTCATACTGCACAGCAGACGGTCTCCAAGTTGCAAGAACTGGGGTTGGAAGCTCTCCGTCATCCGCCCTACTCACCAGACCTTGCGCCTACAGACTACTACTTTTTCCAGAATTTGGATAACTTCTTGGCGGGAAAAAAATTCAATACCCGAGAGGCAGTACAAAATGCCTTTGAAGAATTTGTTGCCTCCCGTCCAGCTGACTTTTTTAAGAATGGCATCAATAAACTGCCACTGCGTTGGCAAAGAAGCAAAAAAAGAAAAAATACATGAAAAAAAATCGTTTAATTTTTTTCATACAAAACGGCATTTTCATGGGTATAGACCTATTATTATGAATAAATAATATACACATGGTAACAGAATTCACATTGTGTAGGCATGGAATTCGTTAATGGCCTGGTTACATATTAAATAATGGGAAAATGCTTGTGTATCTTTTTAAAGGGCCTCACCGGGTTTCCATATGAAATTGCACTGGCGTCTTTATGACATTGGTGCATTAATTATGCTGCTAGTTGTTGAAAAAAATTTTGGGCCAATTATCAAACCCCTAGCCAATACCCAACCCAACTTCCTACCCAATTTCTTCCTTAGTTTTTGAAAAATAAGTGATGCAACCTCAAACTTGAATGTTTTTTTCTATGAAACTCAATCAATTTTAAAATGAAACCAACACGACATGATAGCTACTTAATAGATTTACATTTCACATTTTTCTCAATAATTTTTCAACCACCAATAGCAGGGTTTCTCAAACTTCTGGCTCCACGTACCCTCATTCAAGTTTCCAAATGACAGTGAACATTTGTGGAATAATTATACTTACGGAACATGACTTTGTTGGCATCCTTGGGTTTCCATCTTCCATCAGTGTACTTATGTAACTTGATGGCTGGTGTGTCGAGATGCTGCATCATCCTCTTATTGTCCACCTGAAGAGCAAGTGGTTATACTGATTAGCAAAAGAAGTTCTTGAAATTAGTTTTGTTTGACATGTAAGTTTCTCGATTTAATACACAGATTGAGTAATAGGCTATTTTTTAATTTCATAGCTCATTTAGGTCAAGTCAACCTTTCAACCGTGGCGACATTTCAATGAAGTTTGAACAATTTCAATGAAGTTTTCATAGAAAAATCGTTCTACGAGAGTCACGTCGCCTGTTTGTAGGAGCTTATAGGCGAATAAAGCGCAAGATACAGGACGCGACTATATCCATCAATTGCTTTAATGACTGGGAAATCATGCGACAATTCCAGTTTAAACACTTATAGGTAAGACGGGCTGGTGCCGCAAGAAGTAAAAAAAAACCTAGCCACACAAGTAAGATATAATCAGACCAAGCAATTTTCATCCTATGCTGTGTGGGATTCAATACACTTTAAGCAGAGCCTTAGACTTGTGCTGGGGCTCATTTTATACTAGCAATGCAGGTCAATAGTAAATAGTCTAAAAGAAATGATCCATACCAAGCAATCAAATTAGGCTATGGATCAGCAATTTTTGAATGTCAAAATTACATAAGACATAACCCTAAAACGCCTGAATCCAAATTATGCATGATTCTGCAATACAATAGTTCTTACCACAATAAAGACAGCAGAAGGGAAGTGTTCTGCTATTTTTTCAGCGATCTTCTGGCCGGGACACTTCTCGACAGTATTATCTTTGAAGTTCTCGCAAGCTGCGTAGTAGCCGGCTATCACACGGTTGTCTGTCTGAGCCACAGTCTCTATCTGTGGAAACACAGGTGATTTAATTTAAATGTTGGATGTTGTAATCCAGTATTGTCAACTAAGGGGTGATGGGATGTGTAGGGGTCTACTAGGACCGATGCCTGCCGGGGTCGCGTGATTGTTCGAAAGAGATACCGTGATCCTGGCACATGGGCAACAGATGGAACACGGGTGGGTTTTAGTCAGTAAAAGTCTGACACACCCTCCCGCTCCGCCCAGAGCGGGAGAAGTCATTTGATGATTTCCCATCCTGAAAAAAAAAAAAAAAAAAAAAAAAGGGGTGATGGGATGATGTTAAGTATTGTTCCTTTAATATAGAAAGCCATTGGACTATGGTACTCTCTCACAGTGAGGCCTATGTGATATAGGTATAAAGAAACCCATGCAGTCTTAGTACTCCATATAATGTGTACTTTGTCATTTAAAACATACTCTACAGTAATTTGCACATGCCAATCACAAATGACAACACCAATATTTCCCAAGTTTACAAACAGACACTGCCTGTAGACATATGTTTAGATTACACAAATCCCATTTGGTTATCATGATGACAGAACTTTTGCACCGCACCAAATACTTTTTCAACGAGTTTGACATAGAAAATCATTAAATAACCTGGCACAAAACTATAAATGTTTTCTATAATTATTTAAGTGCGGCACCACGGTATAGGTTCCGTGTGGTGCCGGGCGTAAAGAATAGCACCATCCCATTTATGGCAAAACCCCCCAAGTTGGGAAGGCGTATGTCCAGCAGTGGACGACGATGATTTAAATACCTGCGTCAGTGCTATCTCTGCCATCGGTGACAAGTAATGGCTGTGGTGGAACAGCGGAATGGTATCCACAATATCCAAATCTTGATTCTTAGCTCCATCTCGGATTTTTGTAGCATCCGCTAAAAGAACGCCGTTCACAGCGCAGTGCGGGTACTTAGCAGCGTGTAAGATAATTTTAGCGTAAGCCGCAGTTTCCAGCGACACTTCTCCCATTGTTTTATTAAATATATAATTCAATATGGAAGTAAAAACAATTAAATACACTCGCGAGGAAGCTTGCGAATCCTAGCAGCATGAACAGGAAAATTGGAAATTGTCAAACTCGATTGTCATTGCATTGTCAATTTCTTGTTGTCCATGGTTGTTGCAGTCGATAATAAAATTAGAACATAGCCTTTAGCACTTTGGGGCCAGATAATCTTAGTACATGGTTATAGCAAATGGTCTAATATTCAGTTTGCAGCGCCGGGGAATGTATAATTAAACAATAGTAAATTACTAAACAAGTTTTACTACGGTAGCAAAATAAATGTACAATATTAACGGTACTACTCTAACAAACAGCTGACAGAACTTTTTTTGAGTGACACTCACAACACAATCAGCCAAACAAATGTCATCGTCAAGTCAAGTCAATGTCATTGTTGTGTCAGGTGATATTGACACACGCAAATTACGAAGCGTAAAAACATAAAAATTTATCTAATTTCAATGTTTATTACTAAATATTCAACAATAATCTCCTGATTATGGATAAGTATGATCCATCTGAAATTACGGAATTTCCTCGTTACGAACCAGAGTCGTCCCAGAGCGGTGTCTCTACGTTCTTTAATAAATTATGGAAGTTTCCAATATTTTCGCCAAATGAGGCTGTAGACAGTATGCAAAGCAGAGCGATGAGCGACGGTAAAGACGCCCCTCGAACTGACGATGAGAAGCCAGATTATGATGATGGAAGACCAGAGACAGGGTCGTATGCCGTCGAGTTAGAGGGCAGGAGCTTGCCTAACGTTCTTAGAAGAATAAGCAGTCTGATTGCCATGGGGTCTGGCGTAAGTAGACAATAACTATGTAGCTTAAATTACCATATGAGGTTGTCATATGACTTGTTTTGCAAATGGGAACAAGACTCGCTAGCTACATAAAGAGATCTTTGATAGTTGGCTACCATTTGACTTATCAATTATGTATTTAGCGAATGGGCCTTGAATAAGTTGATTGGATAAATATCACTTTGTGAATTTGATACTTGTAGCATTTTCAGTACAGTAAGTCTTTTGTAATGTGAACTTATGTTACCCTTGTTACTATGTGATCCAAACTTGTATAGTTTGTAAAATGAGGACTTACATGATTTTGTATCTGGTGCTGTAAGTAAATCCAAATGGGGGTATAAAATGTATGTAACCTATTTATTTATTTCCAAGCATGTTAAGCTGCTGGTCCAGGCTGACATCCTTGGATCTTTGATAGTTGTAACAAGGTTATCAGAAGCTCGAGAGTCTGTCTCAGTACCATGGGGCCAATACCATATTGTGTTACCCAGTAACTGAGTGGTGGTGACCAGATAGGCAATCACTCCTAGTAAAATACTGGTATTCAGTTGCATCTGGTTAGACTAGAAACCAACCCTAAAAAGAGTTTGGAAAAAGCTAGGAAGATGATGATTGATTTATTTCCAGAGTGGAACGAAGTACGCTGACACTGAGCTGGCTCGCTACTGGATGCCAGATGACATATCTCGCGAGTGCTATGAATGTGCCACCCGGTTCAGTACGCTGCGACGCAGACACCACTGCCGTGTGTGCGGACAGATCTTCTGTTCCAGATGCTGTAGCCAACGAGTGCCAGGTAAATGAATGAAGCAGTTAACTCTTGATCACTGAAATACTTACCTCTCTGAAGTTGGCATGGCAAAAATAGCAGACAAACAAACGAAATACGGGATAATTAGCCGTAAATTAACCGCAAATTAAACGGGAAAACCAAAAATTTACCGCACATACGGAAACCCAAAAATCAGTTTGCATGCTAGCTTCAAATGAAGTTAGCATGCAAAAATCGTAAAATCGGTTAGAAACATCCTAGGGAACTCTACTTGAGCTCATAATTTGCCGCTTATTAGCCGCTGGCGATATAGCCCGAGACCTAAGGGATTTTTTTTTTTTTTTTTTAAATAACGCATACTTTTCATATAGGTGGCTCGCCGATCTTTGTAAAATCGAACCCGATCGCTCCGGCAAACTGTAATTGGGCCTGAAAGATGCTGTGATGGTTGCCCTAATTAACCGTGAAAACCAAAAATTTACCGCAAATACGGAAACCCAAAAATCGGTTTGCATGCTAGCTTCAAATGAAGTTAGCATGTAAAAATCGTAAAATCGGTTAGAAACATCCTAGGGCACTCTACTTGAGCTCATAATTTGCCGCTGGCGATATAGCCCGAGACCGAAGAGATTTTTTTTTTTCGAAATAACCCATACTTTTCATATCGGCGGCTCGCCGATCTTTGTAAAATCGAACCCGATCGCTCCGGCAAACTATAATTGGGCCTGAAAGATGCTGTGATGGTTGCCCTAATTAACCGTGAAAGCCAAGAATTAACCGCGAGTACAAAAACCCCGTAAATCAGTTTGCATGATGCTAGCTTCCAATGAAGTTAGCATGCAAAAATCGTAAAATCGGTGTTAAACATCCTGGGGAACTCCACTTGAGCTCATAATTTGCCGCTTATTAGCTGCTGGTGATATAGCCCGAGACCTAAGGGATTTTTTTTTTTCGAAATAACGCGTACTTTTCATATCGGCGGCTCGCCGATCTTTGTAAAATCGAACCCGATCGCTCCGGCAAACTATAATTGGGCCTGAAAGATGCTGTGATGGTTGCCCTAATTAACCGTGAAAGCCAAGAATTAACCGCGAGTACAAAAACCCCGTAAATCAGTTTGCATGCTAGCTTCCAATGAAGTTAGCATGCAAAAATCGTAAAATCGGTTAGAAACATCCTAGGGAACTCTACTTGAGCTCATAATTTGCCGCTTATTAGCCACTGGCGATATAGCCCGAGACCTAAGGGAATTTTTTTTTTTCGAAATATTTTTTTTTTTTTTGGTCTAAACGATTTTACGATTTTTGCATGCTAACTTCATTTGAAGCTAGCATGCAAACTGATTTTTGGGTTTCCGTATTTGCGGTAAATTTTTGGTTTTCACGGTTAATTAGGGCAACCATCACAGCATCTTTCAGGCCCAATTACAGTTTGCCGGAGCGATCGGGTTCGATTTTACAAAGATCGGCGAGCCGCCGATACGAAACGTATGGGTTATTTCGAAAAAAAAAAAAATTCCCTTCGGTCTCGGGCTATATCGCCAGCGGCTAATAAGCGGCAAATTATGAGCTCAAGTAGAGTTCCCTAGGATGTTTCTAACCGATTTTACGTTTTTGCATGCTAACTTCATTTGAAGCTAGCATGCAAACTGATTTTTGGGTTTCCGTATGTGCGGTAAATTTTTGGTTTTCACGTTTAATTTGCGGTTAATTTACGGCTAACTATCCCGTATTTCGTTTGTTTGTCTGCTATTTTTGCCATGCCAACTTCAGAGAGGTGAAATACTTATCCACAAAAAAATGGGGAATTATAAAACGAGCGATTAAAAAAAAGCTTTGCGATTGATGATGACATACTGTATTAATAACTTGAGCGGTATGAATTTGAGTAAGCGAAAAATTAACTAAACTAACGACGAATATTGATTAATAATAAAATCCAGGACGAGCTTACAATAAGTGGATTGTGATTAATCCATTTCATATATTAAAATTTTATCCGAGCGACTACATTACTAAGTGAGCGACTGGAAATACAGAGAGGGCAACTTCAATATTAAGATAGAATCGATTTTTCGAAGTGAGGTTATACATAACGAACTACTAAAAAGGTCACTTTGAGCAAAGTTTTGTAAGCTGCTTTATTAACGATTATTGGTTACTGATATTCTATTTGAGGGCTTACGTTTTTTATTTTGATAGGTTTTTTTAATGAAAACTACAGATTGTTAAATGCGACGAGCAGCTGACGAGTACCAGAAACGACATGGTTTGAGGAGGTTAGGTTAGGTTAGGTTAAAACTGTGACCTCCTACGCACGAGCCGAGCGAGCGAAGCGAGCGGTGCCGCGGGAGCGGCCGGCGAGTGCCAGAAACGACATGATTTGGGGAGGTTAGGTTAGGTAAGACTGTGACCTCCTATGGAAACGCCTTGATTCTGTAGACGAGCCTGTTTGTATTCGAAACACTTCATTTAAGATAAAATGCCGCTCAGTATGAAAAATACATTTGCCAAATATTGAAAAAAATGCAGGACGTAACGTTGACACTCAAACAAATATTAAGTCGCTCAAATATTATGAAGCTGCTCATTTTGTATTTTAAGTAACTCAAATTAATGTTTGTAAGATACTGTTACGAGCTGGGGTTCGGGATAAATTAATTTAAACCAATATTCCGAAACACACAAACTGTTTAATTAACTAAACACAAATATCGCAATCAAATCAAAACGTCACTTGGAATCACTTGTCTCGCTTCTACTGTATCACTGGAATCGTATTCGCTCGCTTCCGAAATCGAACTGCTTGTCGGCCCGACAATCCGCTATTTATATCCCGAGCAGAACATTCTCGAACATTCGACACTGCCACAGCGTAGAAGCTTCTAGTAACTTCCATTGAACTGTTTAATCCCACTATTCGACAATAGATGGCAGTAGCGTCTACGTACAATTTCGTGTAGTACTTGCTACTCAATAACAGATGGCGTTAGCGTGTCATTTCCAGTAGTTTCCAACACTGCCCCGTCCTTAGATGGAATTAGCGTGATGTTTCTAGACTTTTCGATTTACGTCACACTGCCCCTTTCTGAGACGGAGTTAGCATGATGCTTCTAGACTTTACGATCTACGTAACACTGCCCCCTCCTTAGACATGCTCGTCCCGAGCATCATTATTCCCGTAGTATCATGCCAATCCATCTACCTGAACAATTTTAGACGCAGTTCGCATATCCTTTTACCGCCGCACAACTGGTGCATTTGCGACACTAATCCTCAACATCCTGTCGATAGTGGATCCAGTAGAACCGTTCTCTGATCTTCAATAAAGTTCTTTTTACATCCCTATGTCCTCCTGAATAACCGCTGTGGTAGTACTGTAGAACATCTGGTATCTTTGCTTTCGGGACGACCATTTGCAAGTGACAGCTATCCCCTCGACCATTTTCCTTTTTGCGGCACAAGACACCATCCTGGAGCATCAAGCTCTCCCACTGTGCCCAATAATTCTTTGTGGTGGTACTCATCGCTGCAACATCACACCATTTCGGTTTGGGAGCATCAGCTTTAATCCACTCGAGAATTGGCCTGATATCTGTATCACGCTGCTGGGCATGCCGTAGGGTTTCCTTCCATTTGTCACGAAGGTCCGATCTTAGCACCCTAACAGGAACTACTTCCTTAGCTTCCTGTCTGACACAATGTTTGTACTGTTCAGGAGAAGGTCTTCTTGATAAAGCGTCCGCGTTACCGTGGGATATGCCGTCATTGGCCTGTGACATCGAAATCCTTGGGGCTCTATTAACACCAACCAATACTCGCCCCGCACACTTATCACTTACTAATTTCTCTTGATGCTGCGCTGTGATATCGGACACCCTTCTAACCTGGGTGTGATATTCACTGGCAGTGTTTCGCTTCGGGCAATTTGAACGGAGGTGGCCCTTTTCTCCACAAGTGTAACATCTAGGGCTGTACCTAATACGGTCACGAGCAGGTGACTCCACAACCTCTCTGAAGCGATGGGCTCGATGATCATGCCTCACTGCTTCCACCTCCAACGCGTGGGCCAAGGCGTCCTTCAGCTTCTCATGGTGCCCAAGTCTCACAGCAGCTCTTACTTCCAGATCCCGTATGCCATCTATAAATACTTGAGTCAAAGTCCCTTCGATGAGTGCAGGCGCAGACCGATACGCCTTTCGGACCAACTTTTCAATTTCTAGGGCCCACTGCTGCAGATTTTCACCACTGCGCTGCACACGATCCCTCAACTGGGCGCGAAATACGTGCTCTAGGTGTGCGTCACCGTATCTGGATTCTAACGCCTCAACCAGCTGCTCGTAGGTAACATTTTTGCCAAGAGCCTCTAAGACGGTTAAAGCCTGGTCGCGAAGGGCCAAAGTAAGCGCGGTCATGGCTTGCCCTTTTGTCCAACCATTTGCATCCATAACGGCTTCAAACTGGATTTTGTATGCCGACCAGGAAGATGTTCCGTCAAAGGGTGGCACTTTAAATCCACGCGCGGAAGGTGCAGCAACTACAGAAGCCACAGTCCCGTCTCCAGTCTTCCGATTTTCCAGCGCTTTTTTTATATCAGCGACCTGGATTTCGACCTCGGAGATACGATTTTCGTGTAGCTGAACCTTCTCCTTCATGGCTTTGATCTCTTTGCAAAATATCGCATGTAGATCTTTCAAAAGGAGAACCTGCTCCTCTTTATCACGCTGAAGCTGTTCTTGCAGGCGGCGCGTCTGTTCTTCCTGTCGGCGGGCCTGTTCTTCCTGTTGGCGGGCCTGTTCTTCCTGTCGGCGAGTTTGCTCCTCTTTGTCCTGCTGCAGCTGTTCCTGTAGGCGGCGGGCCTGTTCTTCCTGTCGACGGGCCTGTTCTTCCTGCCGGCGAGCTTGCTCCTCTTTGTCCTGCTGCAGCTGTTCCTGTAGGCGGCGGGCCTGTTCTTCCTGTCGGCGGGCCTGCTCCTGCAGCATCACCATTAGCGCAGAAAGGTCCATGGCAGGTGATGCTGTAGGAACACCAGACACTTGGGAGACTGGCTCCGTTGTCGGCTGATTACCCCCAGGTGTCTGTCTAGGAGTTCCTTCAAACCGCCTCTGATTCACCTCCTGCTGGCGCTGACTCCTGGTACGGATACCTTCCGTATCCTCCTTCGGTAAAACTGGCATAATTTATCTCACTTCTGACACCAAATGTTACGAGCTGGGGTTCGGGATAAATTAATTTAAACCAATATTCCGAAACACACAAACTGTTTAATTAACTAAACACAAATATCGCAATCAAATCAAAACGTCACTTGGAATCACTTGTCTCGCTTCTACTGTATCACTGGAATCGTATTCGCTCGCTTCCGAAATCGAACTGCTTGTCGGCCCGACAATCCGCTATTTATATCCCGAGCAGAACATTCTCGAACATTCGACACTGCCACAGCGTAGAAGCTTCTAGTAACTTCCATTGAACTGTTTAATCCCACTATTCGACAATAGATGGCAGTAGCGTCTACGTACAATTTCGTGTAGTACTTGCTACTCAATAACAGATGGCGTTAGCGTGTCATTTCCAGTAGTTTCCAACACTGCCCCGTCCTTAGATGGAATTAGCGTGATGTTTCTAGACTTTTCGATTTACGTCACACTGCCCCTTTCTGAGACGGAGTTAGCATGATGCTTCTAGACTTTACGATCTACGTAACAATACTGTTCTGTTGATTTCTCGTCACTTACAGTCAGTCGCTCACTTAGTAATTATATAACCCAAATTAATTAATTTTGACACTTAAAATTGTAATTTACAGTCACTCGTTTTATTGCTACCCCAAAAAAATTGTCTACAGGTCGTCAAACGCATGTCAACTGCTGTGATAGGCGGACTTAAAAAAAAAAAAACAGCAAATCAAATGACTTTACATTCCTTTTTCAGTCTGTTAGAGAGTAGAAGAATGTTTTGACCAATGAAAACTACCCTTAGTTAATTATTACTCACATATTGAATTTTAAATAAATAAAAACAAACCTTATTCGCTTGTTTCAGGGCACATATTTGGTTGCGCCGGCGGTTTACGAGTATGCAACTATTGCTGCAATGTGGTTCTAAGCTATCTAAAAGAGAATGACATGACAGGCGAGATACCGCCAGATCTGAGGACCTTGCAGGAAAACTTACAGGTTTGTCGCCTTGCTTGTTTGACACTTTTGTCACTTATGGTCTCTGTTGTAAATAACGCTTCGTTAGTATAATAGTGTGATAGTCATAGATACGACTAAACCATCAGGGCGGGCAATCTGTGATTGGGTGTTTCAAACAAAGGTTACGAAAATAATATCAAAACTGTATTTTGATGTAAGTAATGACTTTCGTAACTTTAAGACTTATGAACACACTAGCTTTTGCCCGCGACTTCGTTCGCGTAAATGTCGGTTATCGCGAACGCAGACGAAGTTGCGGAATAAAAAGTAGCCTATGTCCTTTCTTCAGAATTAGAATGATTTATTTGTGAAACATAGGTATGTATGGCACCTATGTTTCACAGGTCAAGGTGTTAATAATTGAATGATGCGCTATGTTTTGCCATTGATGACATACAAAAATATCAGTGAAGATTATCATAAAAATAAAGGCAGACCAAATTCACTATACTAGTGATCGCCCATTGGTCGAAATTCGACCGTACTTCATTTGAATAGAAATACATTATTAAACGAAAAAATATAGATAATAATAAATATAAAAAAAATATGGTTATATTTGACATTCAGTAACACTATAGACAAATTGTTGACGCTGTTCTACTGTGGATAGGGTTCGCTGGCGGGATGGTGATGGCCAGGACCAGGACGTAGGTGTAATGAGTAAAGAATACTTCTTCAAGACTCTCTTTTTTATTTTCTTAATACTTCTTAACTGCTGGATATGGAACAATATGGAATGAATTATCACAGAAATTTGTTCTGTTTTTATAGAATTTTCCCAATTATTTTTTATTAATTATGACGGTACCAAATGTCATAATTATAACCAGCCTGTACAATCTATGACCAGCCTGTACAATCGAGAGGCATACAACCTCTACAGTTAGCACACGACACTAAGTTTTGTATGGGAAACTTACTAATGCCATACTTGACACTCCCCATAAAACCACAAAAAATATTTCTTTTAGATCTTTACTAAATTCCTATCGTCGCTAATACAAATATTCTCGATATGATCATAGATTTTAAAAATGAAATAGGTTAAATTAATTTATTATCCCATCAAAAACATAAATGTGAAATGAGAGCCAAGTTCAATATTATGACATACGCTTTGTTTGTTGACTTCAACTACAAAAGAAGTGAGATCTAAATGGGTGCCAAGTTCAATGGTCAGTCCTGACTTGTCTAGTTCTCATATACGAATTATTATGTTCGATGGCTAGTTTCTACCAGCAAGCCAAATTTTCGGAATAATAAAATAAGAACCGACAAGTAACAGGTTTAAAACTTGCGAAGGCAAGCAATAATATAATTCGTATATGAAAACTAGCCAAGTCAGGACTGACCATTGAACTTGGCACCCATTTAGATCTCACTTCTTTTGTAGTTGAAGTCAACAAACAAAGCGTATGTCATAATATTGAACTTGGCTCTCATTTCACATTTATGTTTTTGATAGGATATCATTACTTTTTGTACATAAATTATTAGTAGGTACTTATTTATAACATATAACAAAATTAATACCAAATGGTTTTTGTTATAAGTGTTCCTAATAGAATCAATTAAGTGAAAAATTATAATAAAATGATAAAAATTTACCAGTTTCTGATTTATTCCTTTGTATTCACCTAATTACCTATCTGCATGCCAAATTTGAACCTTCTCGGTCATCTGGAACTGGGTTAGAGTTTTGATCTATAGGTCAGTCAGTGATAAAAATGACGATTTTTGGACGTTAATATCTAACCGTTTGAGATATGTTTATGAAATTTAGAGCACATCTGTATCTTGCAAGTTTCAGTAAATGAGCCAAATTTGACACGTTTATGTGAAATATGTTTTGAGTTATGAGGGGGTCAAAAGTGGCTCCAAATGGTTCGTGTAATATTACACACGGTCCTGCTCGCCAGTTCTGTTACTTGAACTTGGCTTGACACGCTCCCGCGTGTCTAGACCTATGGTTAGTCTTACTGAATGTCAAGTAGACATTCAGTAAGACTATAGACACAAAATCAAGCTTACCAACTTAGGGGTTTTCCCAAATTTAGAGGGTAAATAAGAGGATTGAGATTTTTTAGGGGCGTTCCATTTTTAGGGGTATTCTTAGGGATTTTTTGCCATCTTACATTTCTCATTGTGTTTTTGGTTACAATAAAAGTATTAGCGACTTCTAGTACGGTGCCTCGATACTAAGAATGCAGAGTGAATGATTAACAAATGTCGCGTAATAAATATAGACAAATATTACTACTGTGTGCCGGTCTATGATTACTGAATATTCGTTGGTTATTGTCATTATAATTTTTTAGCGGATTTTTTTAGTAATTGTGGCAATTTTAGGGGTTTTTAAATTAAGCTTTAGGGGTAAATATTTCTGGGTGTTGGTAACACTGCACAAAATAATAAAGACAGATTTGGAGCATAAACAAAAGAATATCTATGCATGTGTGTATTAGATACACGGTAATGAACAATAGTGTGTGTAACGTGTTATTTATTGGAAATAATGTATTTTAACGCATAATTTAAAAAAATATTAGCATTCGTCACTTCTTCTCTGTATAAACTATAAGTGTACAAAATGTCATACTCCTCCGTCCGCCCAATTTTCGTAAAAAGGGATCCAAAGTTTTCGCTTCACGTATTAATATATAGATAAAACAAAAATAACACAAAATAAAATATATGCATGAGAAATATTGGATAATTACGAGTAATAGGTATGTAAGTACAGTAGTTACAGTGATTTATCATTTAGGTAATCATCAAGGGCATAGTAACATTTCTCCAACAGTAATTTAGAAAAACATTTTTTGAATTTTATTAGTGGCATGTTTCTTATGACCTCGGGTATTTTATTATAAATTTTGAGCGCAACACCAAAAAAGCTCTTTTTAATTAATGACGTATTGCATTTTTTCGTACATAGTTGATTTTCATATTGACTACGGATTGGGTTCTTCTTAACCGCTGACAACTTAATAAATAGATGCGGATTTGATTATACAAACAATGCAGTTTCTAATGTATAAATAGCTGGTAACGTTAAAATCTTAAATTTCTTAAAGTAGGGAATGCAGCTGTCTGTTGGTTTTAGATTACACATGGATCGTACACATCTTTTTTGCATCCTGAATAATAAGTTCCCTGACTAAGTTAGTTGACTGTCCCCAGAAAACAACGCCATACCGTAGAAAAGAGACTACAAGTCCATGATACGCTGTCAGTAGTCTCTGTATTTACTTTCCTAGACAGTTGAAATAGTAGATACGCAGACTTACTAAGTCGGGGGTCGGGGGTCGGGGTCGGTTCTTGGGGTTCATACTTACCCCATACCAAATTTGACCAAAATCGAGTCAGTGGTTTAGTCGTGAAAGCGTAACAGACAGACATAGTTACTTTCGTATTCATAATATAACTAGCTTTTGTCCGCGGCTTCGCCCGCGTATATGTCGGAAATTATCGCAAGAGGACGTACTACCGCGGTAAGAATGTATGAATCCATGTTGTACATACATAAAATTACGCCTTTTTCCCATGGGGGTAGGCAGAAACTACGGAACGCCACCTGCTACGATCCTTACATATCATGTGTGTTTGATGTACTTAAAATAAAACTAATAGTATTCAGAGTAAGAAGACTGCGACATAGGGCTGGATTAAATTGAATATAAGTCTTACTGGTTTTTCTTAACGCTCCTATTCTACCTATACAGACACTCAATTATTTACCAGACACCAAATTAAACATAGTTATATATAAGAATAGTACTTTTGCCAGTGGCTTCGCCCGTATAGCTTTCGGAAAATATCACTCGGAAACCTACTACCGGGATAAAGTATCCTATGTATATGGTAAGTATCCAGGATAACCAAAAATCCAAATCCATCCAAAAATCTAAACATCTAAGCAATATTTCGCGGTCTCTTACTTGGAATAATACAATTAGGTTTATTTTGTGTACTTCGAACACACATGATATTCGCATTTACTATGAAGCCAAAGTAATATGAATTACAATATTACAATCCTATTAATCCTGCACTACCCGACCGCTACCAACCGGGACGCGTATTTACAAAGGCTATACTATTTTAGTCACGAGTCAGACTCTAATCAGTGAGCTTTTGTTTATGCATATTACTCAACAATACCTAGTCTATCTCAGTAAAAAAATTGACTCAAATAGACTGGCTTTTTGTTTTAATATTTTCAAAGAAAATGCACGGACAAAATCTAGTTCTATATAATACATATCACTCGAATAGCTAAGCTTTTGGCGAGATATTTTTAAATTTATACACGCAACAAGTGGGTAGTGTTCTTTACTTAATAAAAGTACTTCTCGTTTGTTAATTCGTTTTATTTTTGTTTTTTCAAATACATAATAGAAACGAGCAATTAAAATGATAACAGTTGCCATGTAACTATCAACCTATAATTGAAGCTTATCTATTTGATTAATATGTATTCAAAATTAATATGTATGTAACTGATTGCCACCTGCGCTAAGATAGGTTGACGGAGCCCCGCTTCGCGGGGCTCCTATTTCTGGGTGGTTTAAAAAAAAATAACCACGAAGGCTAAGGCGGGAGCTCCGCTCCGCTTCGCTCCCGCCTTAGCCTTCTAACCTAACCTATCCCAGTCGGGGTACTCTGAGTCGGGGTATTAACCATGGATGGGATTTCGTCCACGCGTGACTGAAATGGTACTAGATTTTGTCCGTGCATTTTCTTTGAAAATATCAAAACAAAAAGTTAGTCTATTTGAGTCATTTTTTTTACTGAGATAGACTAGGTATTGTCGAGTAATATTCAGAAACAAAAGCTCACTGATTAGAGTCTGACTCGTGACTAAAATAGTATAGCCTTTGTAAATTCGCAACCGGGACGGCCGGACGCGGGAAGGCCCGCTAGCCGCTCTGCGGCGATTTTACTATAATCTCTGATATGTTCTAAAATATTAATTTTAATGATATGCTGTAAAGGGCAATTTTGATCTACATGAAATGCACAATTTATTTAAGGTACTTAATTGCATAAGGATTAATGCTGTATTGCTTAAAATCGCATTCATAAATAAGCCATTATTTCTCGTAAAAAGTAAAGGATAAAAATGGTTATTATGGGTTATCCCTAAGAGTTAGAAATATACCATCGCGGACTTTTTTGTAGAACTTTTTAAGGTGTACAATACTGTAGTACATTATTTTGAGCTATTAGTAGGGTTCAGCCAGCGTTCGCAATGTAAGCGCAGTAAAATGTGTTTATTAATGACATCACATTAGAAACCTCTAAAATTATCAGCGTTTCTTTACTATATTATGCATGTTATATACATATAAACCTTCCTCTTGAATCACTCTATCTATTAAAAAAACCTGCATCAAAATCCGTTGCGGAGTTTTAAAGATATAAGCATACATAGGGACAGACAGACAGACAGCGAAGTGACTTTATTTTATAACTAGCTTTTGCCCGCGGCTTCGCCCGCGTAGATGTCGGAAATTATCGCAAGAGGACGTATTACCGCGGTAAGAATGTATTAATCCATGTTATACATACATAAAATTACGCCTTTTTCCCATGGGGGTAGGCAGAAACTACGGAACGCCACCTGCTACGGTCCTTACATATCATGTGTGTTTGATGTACTTAAAATAAAACTAATAGTATTCAGAGTAAGAAGACTGCGACATAGGGCTGGATTGAATTGAATATAAGTCTTCCTGGTTTTTCTTAACACTCCTATTCTACCTATACAGACACTCAATTATTTACCAGACACCAATTTAAACATAGTTATAAGAATAGTACTTTGGCCAGTGGCATCGCCCGTATAGCTGTCGGAAAATATCACCCGGGAACGTACTACCGGGATAAAGTATCCTATATCGTAAGTATCCAGGATAACCAAAAATCCAAATCCATCCAAAAATCTAAACATCTAAGCCTCTATTCATTCTATCTATTTCACGGTCTCTTACTTGGAATAATACAATTAGGTTTATTTTGAGTACTTCGAACACACATGATATTCGCATTTACTATGAAGCCCAAATAATATGAATTACAATCCTACTAATCCTGCAATACCCGACCGCTACCAAGCGAGATGGCCGGACGTGGAACGGCCCGCTAGCCGCTCTGCGGCTATTTTATTATAATCTCTGATATCTTCTAAAATATTAATTTCAATGATATGCTGTAAAGGGCAATTTTGATCTACATGAAATGCACAATTTATTTAAGGTACTTAATTGGATAAGGATTAATGCTGTATTGCTTAAAATCGCATTCATAAATAAGCCATTATTTCTCGTAAAAAGTAAAGGATAAAAATGGTTATTATGGGTTATCCCTAAGAGTTAGACATATACCATCGCGGACTTTTTTGTAGAACTTTTTAAGGTGTACAATACTGTAGTACATTATTTTGAGCTATTTCGAAGGGTTCAGCCAGCGTTCGCAATGTAAGCGCAAAAAAATGTGTTTATTTATGACATCACATTAGAAACCTCTAAAATTATCAGTGTTTCTTTACTATATTATAGATGTTATATACATATAAACCTTCCTGTTGAATCACTCTATCTATTAAAAAAACCCGCATCAAAATCCGTTGCGTAGTTTTAAAGATATAAGCATACATAGGGACAGACAGACAGCGAAGTGACTTTATTTTATAATATGTAAAGATATGTAATAATAAAGATTACAATAGAAGTATAACATAATATTAGTATAGTTTAAAAGAAATCAAGTCAAAGATATACCTATTTAAGTGAGCTGCCTGTAGGTATAGTTTTGTAAACATTTAATCCTTTTACCAGGTAAAGTTCCCTGAGAACAAGTCTGCTCAGGCGAGCAAGTTGCGCGACAACTTTATGTTTGCGCGTGAGCAGGAAGAGCGCTGTGAAGCGCGCGCGTCGCCCAAGGAGGAGCTCCACGACGTGTTTAGACAACTGTCCTTTACACTGCCCACACAGCAACACAGGTAAGGACTAGGGAATGCAATTTCTAATCGATATTGGCAACTCGAGATCATCTTCATTCTTCTACCCTAATCTCAATTCATTTGGGTTTGGCGCAACATGTCTTTTTCTTCCATACTTCTCTGTAAATCGTCATCTGGGTAACCCTATCATAATCTCGTGATCACATCCTCAGCTAAACCTGGTATCGAGACTTGCCATCCAAAATTTTCCGAATCAATATTACGCCTTCTTTTTGAAATAATGAGTGAAGTATTCTTTATCATTTTTTTTTATGAAAGCTACTCTTACTTTGGGTAATAATCGTGTCTATTTTTAAGGCAAAAAACATAATTCAAATATTCAAACATCATCATCACCATCATCATTTCAGCCGAAAAACGTCCACTGCTGGACATAGGCCTCCCGCAAGCTCCGCCACTTCGACCGGTTGTGTGCTTCCCGCATCCAGCGAATTCCTGCGGCCTTCACAAGGTCATTGGTTCGCCTTGTGGGAGGCCTTCCAACTCTACGTCTTCCGGTACGCGGTCGCCACACCTTTCGGCCCCATTGGCCATGTGTTCTGTTTCAAACAAAATAAAGTAATTGTAAAAAAAAAACACCAAAAGAAAACAAATGAGCCTAAACTTGGGTTTATGTTGTAAAGTTAAGAAGACAGCCGTCTTCCAGCTCGATCATCAAAACAGCTCCGTGGTACCATATTATTGTATTGTCACCGAAGATACATACGTGCACCAAATTTGAGGCCATTCAGAAATCGCGGCATCGGAAAGTGATTCCAATTGAGCTTCCAAGATTCATGCCGAGCACACATACATACATACATACGTCGCAAGTTAAATATAAGCTTGTAAACAAATCAACGTTTATCAAACAGCATGACGACGCACATCCACATCACGCACACTAATTAAACTAAATCTAATGGAATCTTTTTGCTTCTATACTGTCTGAAAGCATAATACCACCCCGACATTCCCATTCAGTATATTATTGTCTAAGGCCTGAACAGTTTTTTTTTTGTTACTTCCAGGTATCGTCTTGTTCGCTACAGCGGTGTTTGGCGCGGCTGCGACATTCTGCAATGGGTCATGAATAACACTAACAATAAGACAAGGTAAATAAGCGTTCAATCATTCAACTAAGAATAACGCAGTCCTGCCAGGGTCGCGAGATCTGTTCGAATGAATTACCGTGGCCCTGGCATATGGGTAACTTAATGAACACGGGTGGGTTTTAGTCAGTAAAAGTTTGACACGCCCACCCGCTCCGCCCAGAGCGGGAGACCTCATATGAAGATCGACGTATGTCCAGCAGACGACTGCTGGGCATACGTCGATCTCAGTCTACCCAAGCCATCTTTTTAAGGTCATTGGTCCATCTAGCAGGCAGGGTCCCCACACTACGCTTGCCGATACGCGGTCTCCATTCCAGAACTTGTCTGATCCACCAGCCGCATCGGTCCTTCGACAAACATGGCCCAGCTCAGTTCCACTTCAGCTTGCTTTTCTGCAAGCTATGTCGGTAACTCTTGCTCTTTTAATCTTTATAATTTTATTCATAATTTTATCCGGCAAAGAAAATCCGAGCTTAGCCCGCTCCATAGCGCGTTGAGCAACCTTAAATTTGTGGACCAGAGCGTTACCTCTCAAGTTTCGACATCGGTCGTAACGGGCTGGACGCGCTGATTGAAGGCCTTTTTTTTGTGGGTGGGAAATCATTACTATTATATACTTGGATTAGAAACGCCAATTGGCGTCTCACAAAATAGTACAGAAAAATACATCTTATTTTTTGGAAAATAAAGTCTGTTTTCGGTTGTTTAGAAAGACTTTTAAAAAGATCTGAAAATGTCGTTTATGGATTCGGTGGTAAGTTTGGTTTTCTTTTTCAGAGCGCAAGCAACGTTAGTATGTCAGAACCTTCTAAGCGCGGGTTATATGGAAGGTATGACGGAACTACCCCAGTTCGCAGACTATGCGCTGTATAAGCCCATAGTGCTGCCACCACGGGCCACAGATGAGGATGAATCACGTAAGTTGAATTGAAACACAGTAGAATCCTTCATACTAATATTATAAATGCGAAAGTTTGTGAATATGGATGTATGGATGTCTGTTACTCTTTCACGCTAAAACTACTGAACGGGTTTGGATGAAATTGGGAACACAGTTAGTTTATAATCTGGATTAACACAAAGGGTACTTTTTATCTCGGTAGTACGTTCCTGCGGGATATTTTCCGACCTCCACGCGGGCGAAGCCGCTGGCAAAAGCTTGAAATAACATAACATAAAGGAACATCCAAAGTGCACCCACATTTCTTTATTATACGTTTAAGCCCCAACCAGGCACAAATTCAGACTCCAGGCTGCTACTGAGAAGTTCCTGAGATAATGTGTATGTGTGATGTTGATGGGGTTTTAGTAATAATTCAGAGAATTTATTGAATTTTTAAATTTGCATATTAAAAAAAGCACATTACCCTGTTCTACAGGAGCGGCTAGTAAAAAAATAAAAATTAAAGAAATCTCGATGTTTTGTCAATTTGCAAAAGGCGTGCCAGGCAGGAATGGGTCGATAGTTAAGTATAATATTGGCGAGTGTTAATTCTTGATAACGTTGGCCTCGACTCCCGAGTAGCAGTATGGTGGCTCGGGATACTCATCATCATCATTTCAGCCGAAAGACGTCCACTGCTGGACATAGGCCTCCCCCAAGCACCGCCACTTCGACCTGTTCTGTGCCTCTCACATCCAACGCATTCCTGCGGCCTTCACCAGGTCATCGGTCCATCTTGTGGAAGACGTAGCGTTGGAAGGCTCGGGATAGTAATCAAAGCTATTACAAATTGCCGGGGTCGCGTGATTGTTCGAAAGAGATACCGTGACCCTGGCACATGGGCAACTGATGGAACACGGGTGGGTTTTAGTCAGTAAAAGTCTGACACGCCCTCCCGCTCCACCCAGAGCGGGAGAAGTCATTTGATGATTTCCGAACCTAAAAAAAAATAAATAAAAGAAAGCTATTACAAACCACTTGACAGAAGATTAATTGTTAGAAAATAACGGTGAATTGGGAGAAGAAAAAAAGACGTAAAATACGGTTTTCCTAGAATAATTAAAAAAAAACTTATGCTCACAAGGCAGGATACTTTTTTTATTTTGTGGTTGGGAGATCATCAAATGACGTCTCTCGCTCTCGGAAAGGCGTCACACTTTTACTGACTAAAACCCACCCGTGATCCTTCACTTGCCCATAAGCCAGGGCCACGGTATCATTTTCGAACAAATCTCGCAACCCTGGCAGGAAGGCAGGATTGCAGGGCTGATTTCTTATTGTCAGATTACTTTTATCTGAGCTTTTATAAAGAAAATATATCCAAACTTAATATTCATTCTCCAGCTAAAACTTGTCCGAGTGGCTCGGAAATTGGAAGGGCTCGTAGCTAAGAAATAACAGAAGCACGGGTCAATCGAAGGTTAATCTATGCTTGCCGCGGGTAGATCGGGGATGGGTGACCATTGCATATCGAAACCCCTCCGTGCTTCGGAAAAAACCGCTGTCATTCGTAGATCGGCCAGTCGGTAAGGGTAGTCAGAGGGGTAATTGCGTAACTTGCTATCAGTAGAAATCGATTTCATATTGATAGTTAAACAACATTCATTGCGTTATTTACGTAGTTGAGCCGACAATCTATTCGAACAAGTGACGTAATGGTTTAGAAATAATCTTCAATCCGATTCAGATTCTGATAAATAGTGCGTTTCGCAAATAGGATGCTGATGTCTAAAACTCTGACAACCAGCCTTACCAAGGGGTACCGTGTTACCCAGTAACTGGGTTGTGGAGGTTAGATTGACAGTCACTCCATGTAAAATACTGGTAATCAGCTGCACCCGGTTAGACTAGAAATCGACCCTCAAAATAGCCGAGAAATGCTAGGCAGATTGATAAAACAATTGCTTAGACAGAGTATTGAAAATCTAGCCCTTAGACAACTAAAGGGAACCTGCCATGGTCGCGAAATCTGTTAGAAAGAATTACCGTGGCCCTGGTATAAGGGCAACTGATGGAACACGGGTGGGCATTAGTTAGTAAAAGTTTGACACGCCCTTCCGCTCCACCCTAGAGTGGGAGACGTCATTTGATGATTCACTCATTCACTCTCTCTCGCACATTCTAGTCGCTTTTTTTCGAATGTAGCTAAAGTAATATAATTGCAGCGTCTGCTTGTCAGACCTACCTAACAAAGTGATATGTTACATGCGTATCATGCTACTCCTTAGTATATTAATTTACATAAATATACTTATACATGTTTTTCAGAAAGCAATGGTCAAGTTAAATATCCCCAAAATACACATTCGCCCACAGCGGAGGAATCAACTAGATTGGTCGAGAGCGTCTCCTCGTACTGCCTCGATCTCAACCTTGATGAGAACTCTGCAAGGCTGATCAAAACACCTAAAGCAGGTATTCATGCAATAAATCACCTTAACGCTAATTAAATGAGAGCTAAATTAAGTTCGAAATAAATTCCTGTTTTGTTTCAGAGAAGAAATCATCTTCAAGTGAGGAAGAAACGCCCGTGTTAGAACAAAATGAAGGTGAGTTTAATTTTTATACGATTTGGGATATGGCTATTTTAAGGAATATTTCATTTTAATTGTTTAACTATATATTTTGCAAATAAAAAATTTTGTTTGCCAGTGCCGACAGAAGCGCGTCACATATGCAAGGCGATCGTCGACTCGGGAGAAGATCACCTGCGTCTACTGATGCGACAGTGTCTCGCGCGACACGCGCTCCCGGCCGCCTGGCTACACGTGCTCTATCCACTGTGTGTGCACGCCGCCGATACCATCGTGCTAGGTACGTATGATATCACCTGCGTCTACTGATGCGACAGTGTCTCGCGCGACACGCGCTCCCGGCCGCCTGGCTACACGTGCTCTATCCACTGTGTGTGCACGCCGCCGATACCATCGTGCTAGGTACGTATGATATCACCTGCGTCTACTGATGCGACAGTGTCTCGCGCGACACGCGCTCCCGGCCGCCTGGCTACACGTGCTCTATCCACTGTGTGTGCACGCCGCCGATACCATCGTGCTAGGTACGTATGATATCACCTGCGTCTACTGATGCGACAGTGTCTCGCGCGACACGCGCTCCCGGCCGCCTGGCTACACGTGCTCTATCCACTGTGTGTGCACTGATTTCGTTAGTTCCAATTATATGTATGAAAACTGGATTAATGTAAATCTACACGGTCTAAGGGACAGCCCTCCGCAGACTGATAGGGTTGATTCAGTATATCATACTAAGATGACCAGTACAAGAAATTATTTCAGGACCGTTATGGGAATCCAATAAACCTGATTTGTTTTATTTCCTCACACGCAATGCAACTCGGATCAATTCGGAAAGCCGCCTTAGTGCAACCGCCGACGACAAGTTCGATGAACTCTGTAGTTGGACAGGAAGTGAACAGCTGATTTTACGCGTCGTTCGTTAGAGTATTTCAACATCCATTGCTGCTTTTTTAGATTTTAGCCGTATTCAAAATCAAAATCAAAAGTCATTTATTCAAACTAGGCTGAGAGTCAGCACTTTTTGAACGTCAAAGTTACAAAATACAGTCCCCCCAAAACGCTCGCCCTTCGACACTTCCTAGTGCTTTCGCTGGGAAGAAGAAGTGGCGGAACAAACTCCCCAGCAGCACAGCTAGCACACGCCAATATACCAACAAAAACATTGATAACTAAAGTCAAGCTGAAATAATAAAAACGTAAACAGAACTTAAAAACTAAATAAAGCTTCCAGGCATAAAGGGCGTGCCCGCTTACATGTTCAACGATGCAAAATGATCCATATACATACATTGATGCATATATGCATCAATGTGTGTACTATTGTAACTTCAACTTAGCTATAGCTAAGTTGAAGTTACAATAGTTAAACTAGCACCTCCGGAGTAGAATAAAATAACAGTTAATACAAATAACAATAACAAAAACCATGGTCAGCAAGACGACCAGTCACCACAAGCAGCACCCGTTCACGAGCATAACGCAAAGGTCAGCCATTACCCCCCTCGCCATATTTGAGAGAAGGTGGTAACCCGACCCCCGACGCTACCGCAAGCAGTGACATCTAAGGGAGCATGACGAACTTGCTGCCGGTTGGTCAGACAAGAATATTATGAACAGCTGACGAGGTCGCTAGCTAACTACATGTTGCAATACAACTCATTTAAAATCATTGTAATGAGTAGATTATGTCCACAATAAATGAAATTAAAAGAAAACAAAAATAAATTAGAAAAATCTGTTAAATAAAAAACAATTATATCAACTACCCATATAAACTGTCAGTAGGAAAGCTAATTCTGGATTGAAAGAACATAAACATTGTCTTGAGTTAATCACAGCGACCAACTATTCTTATCGTTTAAGTAGTCGTTGATAGAATAATATGCCTTTGAACAAAGGTTGGATTTTACTTTAGCTTTAAACTCATTAAACTGCAAATCTAGTAAAGCAGAGGGAAGCTTGTTATAAAAGGTAATACCAAGACCAACAAAAGAATTATGAACCTTATGAAGCCGGTGAAAGGGAGCACGTAGTTTGTCCTTATTTCTAGTATTAATATTATGAATATCACTGTTTTTAGTGTACAGGTGTATATTTTGCCTAATATATAAGATGTTGGCGAAGATGAATTGTGATGCCACCGTAAGAATCCCAATATCTTTAAACAAATCTCTCAGAGAAACTCTAGCACCTAGTTGGTAAATCGCTCGAACAGCTCGTTTTTTAAGAACAAAAATATTTTGAATGTCCGTGGCTTTGCCCCACAGCAGAATGCCGTAGGACATTATGCTATGAAAATAACTAAAATAGACTTATCGAGCTGTATCAACGTCCGTGTACTGTCTAACTTTCCTTACTTCGTAGGCGGCCGAACTGAGCCTTCCCGCTAGGCTTGATATATGTGATCCCCACTGAAGTTTGGCGTCTACTGTTATGCCCAGAAAAACTGCCGAGTGTACAGTTTCAAGCACCTCATTATCTAAAACGACATTGGGTCCCAGATTCCTAACATTCGGTAAGGCGAACTTTATACATTTCGTTTTCTTAGCATTGAGAACTAGGTTATTTGTGGTAAACCATTCCGTAGCCATTGAGAGCGCACTATTTACGTCGTCAAAATCTTGTCTATTTCTGTCTACTTTAAAGATAAGTGAGGTATCATCAGCAAATAGTACAATGTCACAGATATTCTTTAAATAAAATGGTAAGTCATTAATATACACTAAGAATAAGAATGTGGGTCCATTCTTATTCTTAGTGTATTTGTGGTAAACCATTCCGTAGGTATTGAGAGCGCACTATTTACGTCGTCAAAATCTTGTCTATTTCTGTCTACTTTAAAGATAAGTGAGGTATCATCAGCAAATAGTACAATGTCACAGATATTCTTTAAATAAAATGGTACGTCATTAATATACACTAAGAATAAGAATGTGGGTCCATTCTTATTCTTAGTGTATTTGTGGTAAACCATTCCGTAGCCATTGAGAGCGCACTATTTACGTCGTCAAAATCTTGTCTATTTCTGTCTACTTTAAAGATAAGTGAGGTATCATCAGCAAATAGTACAATGCCACAGATATTCTCTTTAAATAAAATGGTAAGTCATTAATATACACTAAGAATAAGAATGGACCCAGTATTGAGCCTTGAGGTACACCTAACTGAACTAGTAGTCCGGAAGATTTTACACCATTGACATCTACACATTGGTGCCTATTTTGCAAATAAGAACTTATGACACTGAGAGCTTAGTTTTGAACACCGTAATGACGTAGTTTATGCAAAAGTGTGTCATGGTGAACGCAATCAAAGCTTCGGAGAGATCACAGAAAACTCCGATAGCCTTTTGCGAGTTCTCCCATGCGTTGAAAATATGTTTCAGCAGAGCAACACCCGCATCTGTTGTCGAACGACCTTTTGTAAAGCCATATTGCTCATTATGAAGGAGGCTATTTAAATTAAAATGTCTTAGCAACTGCTTGAGTATTAACTTTTCAAATATCTTACTAAATGCAGGTAAGATAGAAATGGGCCTAAAATTGCCAACGTTATTTTTATTACCCGTTTTAAATAATGGTATGACTTTACTACTCTTCATGAGGTCAGGAAAAGATCCCAAATCAACACATTTATTGAAAGTTACAGCTAGATAGGGGGCTACGATATCTATTATATTACTTAACAGTTTAACAGAGATGCCCCAGTAATCACCAGTGTTTTTTGACTTGAGTGTGTTAAAAATATTAATCACATCACGAGGCGTTACATGTTCGAAACTAAATAAGCGACTACATCCGGGCACACTACTATGCAAAAGGTTTTCAGCTTTAGACGGGGACGAATTTAAGGAGCAGGTCGTAGTTATAGGTATGTTGGCAAAAAACTCATTAAATGCCTCAGCTATGTCGGCTGCTTTATTGTCCAATTTGTTGTTAATCATAATCTCTAGTTGTTTTTCCTGTTTAACCGGTTTACCCGTTTTATCTATATATTAATACGTGAAGCGAAAACTTTGGATCCCTTTTTACGAAAATTGGGCGGACGGAGGAGTATGAAATTTCGCACACTTATAGTTTATACAGAGAAGAAGTGACGAATGCTAATATTTCTTTAAATTATGAGTTAAAATACATTATTTTCAATAAATAACACGTTACACACACTACTGTTCATTACCGTGTATCTAATACACACATGCATAGAAATTCTTTTGTTTATGGTCCAAATCTGTCTTTATTATTTTGTGCAGTGTTACCAACACCCAGAAATATTTACCCCTAAAGCTTAAGTTAAAAACTAGGGGTTTTTACATGCCAAAATTACTAAAAAAATCCGCTAAAAAATTATAATGAAAATAACCAAAGAATGTTCAGTAACCATAGACCCGGCACACAGTAGTAATATTTGTCTATATTTATTACGCGACATTTGTTAATCATTCACTCTGCATTCTTAGTATCAAGGAACCGTACTAGAAGTCGCTAAAACTTTTATTGTAATCAAAAACACAATGAGTAATGTAAGATGGCAAAAAATCCCTAAGAATACCCCTAAAAATGGAACGCCCCTAAAAAATCTCAATCCTCTTATTTACCCCCTAAATTTGGAAAAACCCCTAAGTTGGTAAGCCTGATTTTTTTGTCTATAGTCTTACTGAATGTCAAGTATAACCATAGGTAATAAATTAATTTTATGGATATATAACCATTTCATTTTTTAAATCTATGATCATATCGAGAATATTTGTCTTAATATTATTTGTATTAGCGACGATAGGAATTTAGTTTAGATTTTTAGGAAATATTTTTTGTGGTTCTATGGAGAGTGTCAAGTATGGCATTAGTAAGTTTCCCATACAAAACTTAGTGTCGTGTGCAAACTGTAGAGGTTGTATGCCTCACGATTGTACAGGCTGGTCATAGATTGTACAGGCTGGTTATAATTATGACATTTGGAACCGTCATAATTAATCTATACTATAATATTATAAAGCTGAAGAGAATGTTTGTTTGTATGTTTGTTTGATTGAACGCGCTAATCTCAGGAACTGCTGATCGGAATTGAAAAATTATTTTTGTGTTGCGTAGCCCATTTATTGAGGAAGGCTATAAGCTATATAACATCACGCTACGGTTAAAAGGAGTTGAGCAGTAAACGAAAAATGGACGAAAACTGGCAGGCAATTCGACGCGACGGGAAGGGTAGCGAAAATTTGACGCGGGCGAAGTCGCGGGCAGAAGCTATTAAAAATAATAGGGAAAATTCTATAAAAACAGAGCTTTCTGTGATAATTCATTCCATATTGTTCCATATCCAGCATTTAAGAAGTATTAAGAAAATAAAAAAGAGAGTCCTGAAGAAGTATTCTTTACCCATTACACCTACGTCCTGGTCCTGGCCATCACCATCCCGCCAGCGAACCCTCTCCACAGTAGTACAGCGTCAAAAATGTGTCTATAGTGTTACTGAATGTCAAATATAACCATATTATTTTTTTATAGGTATTTATTATTATCTATATTTTTTCATTTAATAATGTATTTCTATTCAAATGAAGTACGGTCGAATTTCGACCAATGGGCGATCACTAGTTATTAATAATTTTCCAAGTGGTTTTTATTTTATTATTGGATTTTTTATGGTATCGCTTAAAAACTTTGATTTAGCTAAAGCGCAGATCTTTTTAAATAATTTTGAATAATTACTGACATAGTCTAGAAAAGGAGTATCAAATCTGTATTTTTTCAAACCATATAACTCGTATAGTCTTGCTCTACTTTTATAAATTCCTGGAGTAGCCCATTGGTTGAAGCTAACGGAAGTGCTATTAATGTCAATAGTTTTGGTCTTGAAAGTAGATTCGTATTCTTTTTGCACAATATCAAAAAGGGCTCCATAGATTTCATTAGGATTCTCGCGTTCTACTATAGATGGTGTAATCCTATGAGCTATATTATTTTTAAATTTATTGCAACGACTAGCTGTATAAGGCCTGCATAATATTTTATGCGGCTTAGTAAGTAGTGTTTGACTGGCCTGTTAGTCTAGTGGTTAGTGACCCTGCCTGCTAAGACTGAGGTCGTGGGTTCGATTCCCACCCAGGACAAATCTTGGTGTGATGAGCACAATCATTTGTTATGTTTCTGGGTGTAATTTATCTATAATACGTATATATTTAGAAATATATAAGTATGTTTATCAGTTGTCTGGTTGCCATAGTACAGGCTCTGCCTAGTTTGGGATCAGATAACGTTGTGTTGGTTGTCCTAAGATATATTATATTATATTATATTAGTGGCAAAGGGAAGCTGGCTAATAATCCACAGTGGTCAGACGTTAAGTCACTTAAAACTAACTTATTTTTGGCATCACAATCACTAAATATATTATCGAGACAAGTCGACGAAGAAGCCGTGATCCTAGTTGGTTCAAGGAACAAGTTTATTAAATTAAAAGACCTAAACAGATTGAGCAGTCTAATACTTCATGGAGTAACATCTAAAATATTAATATTAAAATCTCCACATAAAAAAATATACATTTATTAATTGATTTTAATTTATTGAGTGAATCCTCCATTACCGATTCGAAACGAGTAAAATCCCCAGAGGGGGGCCGATAAACGCATATTATGACGTAACGCTCCAATTCAACGCAAGATAACTCAATAACGCGCTCAATGGAAAGATTAACTAGATCTAACCGTTGTTTACATTTCAACTTGTTCGAAACAAGAACTAATGATCCTCCGCGAATAGCACTTTTCCTCACAAATGCACTTTGCACAGTAAAAAAATCATCATTCATAAATATTACTTCATGTTCCTTCAACCAGTGTTCAGTCAAACATAATACCTGAACATCATAGTTTTTAATAACTAAACTTAACTCTAGCTCTTTGCCGGACAGACCCTGCATATTTTGATATACAACATTCAACACATGCGGCTTACCCGTTGTCGCAACTAACCATTGATATATATGTTACACTAGATTAGCAATTACCGCGTCCAAGCGTTGCCACCGGACATATGGCCACAGCCATATGCGTAGCAAACGTCAGTTCAGTGCTCTCTGTGACGCCAACCAAAATGGACCCAGTGACAGGCGACAAAAAAATTCGCCAAAATGGGTTAATGCGTAGTGAAAAAGTGCGATTCTAGATTACAAAAACACAATAAATTAATCTGAATTACTTTCCACACGTAACTTTATTGTTTCTGTGTCTATATCAACGTAAAAACGCAAAAAAATAAACAATATATGTATATCATTTTGTCAATTAGGTTCAGTGTTACCACTAAAAACTTAGTTTTAGTTTCCCACATTTGTGGGAGTTTTTAATTTATAGGAATAAGTGATTTTTTTAACAATAACATCGTTGCAGGGTGCCTAAAGATGCAGCACGCTGTGATAAATGGGTGGAAATAATCCGATTGCTGAGAAGAGAGACTGACTGGCTACTTACTAAATCTATTGACATTTGTTCGAAGCACTTTCAATACAAAAAATATTCAAAAAGAAAATGTCTTAATTATATTCATTAGTGTAAAAATTCTAATACACATTCAATAAGAAATACATAATTCAAATAATTTAATTTAACGTTTAACATTTTTTTAAACTTCTTTTTTATGGCTTACAAAGATGGGTAATTCGAATGGGTAGGCAACCCCATCCCGTCATTGCATGTTTATATTGCGTTCTTTGTCTAATCTAAGTGACGGCATTATTCTTGTGACTTGTGTGAGTGAGACAGATATATGTTTACGTTTAAAGGAGACGGATACGCTTCCATACAATTTTGGGCCTGGATGTAAAAAGATTAAAGTGGTGTCAGTAGATAGGTACTATATTATAAAACAATCACTAAAAATTTTGTAGATTTTGGCAATCTGAGAGCAGAGTTAAAATAGATTTACGAAAAGTGAGGTTATGCAACAATCTACACTTAACACCTGATTTTTGAAGTGTGATTGGTATCCATACATCCACATCGCAGACAAACAATACGGTGACCAAGCTGTCTAGGTTCACCAAGAGGTGGTCTTTGAGCCAAGATCCAGCAAGCTTGGCAAACATGGTCACTGGAGTTTACCTGAAAGATGTAAAGTGTTTAGTAACAGATAACATGATCACTTTAAAAAAATCTCAGTTCAGTGGTAACTTAGTTCAACGTAATGTTTCTTCATAGGCCTTTTAAATGTTTACCTATGTATAGTTTATTATTTTGGTAGTCTAATGGTGACAGAAAACGCTGTAAAGAGCCAGCGTGGTAGACGTTGGTGAACTAATAAATAGGAAGTGAGTAAGTACTTACAGATTGTGATGCACGCCATTGACGAATCACTGCTAAAATCATTTCGTCATCTAAAGCTCGACGACCTATTGTATTACAGCGATTAGTCGCTATGCCACAATTTACGCAACGATCCATGGTTTCAATTCTCATTAGGTAGGCCGTTTGTGAAATCCAAAATAACAACTCCAAGTCAAACGTTTTAGCGGGGTTCTCAGTGTCCGGTATGGTAACAAGGCAAAGGTTGTACAACGAGGTAGATGAGAAGTCCGTAGAATGAAAGCAGGGGTCGAGGAAAATATCAATAAAACTATGAGAGGAAACACACTCAAAACGTATACGCAACGCAAACGATACAAGTGAGTTGAACATGCCTACATGACACTGACGTGTTATGTAGGCATGGTCCGATACATCAAAAACGAATTCAAAATCCGATTTCATACAAAAATCGATTCGTATCGATTTCTTAAACTTGAAGATTGGATTACAAAAATCTACCTAGCCGAATCAAACGCTAACGATCTACCACCAAACGAATCGACAGTAAAATCACTGGATCTCATCACCAAACGAAATCCAAACGCAAACTGGATTCTGTTAGAAATTCGCTTTCTCTCTTTCTAACTAAACGTAACTTAGCGGAGTAAAAAAGATAGCTTGAATTTTGTGATTAAGATTGATGGTTGGTTGGTTGTTGATGTATTTTGGTTAATGGTTCAAGGTTTCTTGGAGCGACGCTTGGTGCTATGGAAATCAGATTTCTAAAAACGGATTTTGAAATCTGAAATCGGATAAGTATCAGTTAGCGCTCAAAACCAAAAACGCCCATGCCTAGTGTCATGTCATGCATATCATGTCAAAGTTAGCACAGACTAAAAATACAATAATCGATTGGTAACGGTGGATCAATTTATTTTAATTATGTAGATATTCAATCGGTTTTAGCTGTTCAATACGTTAATTCTAATACATTTAATTATTTTAATTCAGTTAATCATCTAGTGAAGGCATTTTCTTAAATAGTATACACCCTGTCACGTTAATCGATTATAATGTAATCGGTATTCCATTTACTTCGTAACCTTAACTTAATTTTCTGATTTCTCATTTTCCAGATTGTAAACTGAGTTGATTTTTCAGATTAATCCAATAGAAAAATATAACCTTTTTTTAAAACTATATCTCTACTTATTACAATTTGGCCCAGAAATGCCCGTCTCCTTTTTAGTGGTTTCAAAGCAACGTCGTCGCGTTTAAATAGTGGTTACAGTTTTTTTGACACATTTTAATGAGGTTTGCTTTTCTAGTTATTTAACTCAATGCATCTAACAGTTTAAACTACTAGGTGTATCAAAAGTGGCGTTAGTACCACTACTAACAGTAATCGATGGTACGCTACAGGTACCAGTGTTACGGTTAAATTGTATGCTAAAAGATTAGCAATTTGTCTCCTACAACTAGGTGGCAAATACAAAGTATAATTTGTTAGTTTGTAATCAGTAATAAATTGATTACAATCAAAAAATGAAATAGCGTCACTGTGACAACTAGTCCTATTATAAATTAGCATATTTAAATAATAAATGTGCCTGTTTTGCTCATCAGACAAGTATCGTGAATAAGGCAAGGCACAGAAAATGAATTTACAATTGTTGGTCTCATTGAGAAGTAACATCAAATGGACACATTGAATTATTTCTTTTTTCCTAACATTTAAACTATCCCCATATAATAATATTACAGTTGAACCAGGGTTTATTTTTGACAATTTAATTTTACTTAATAATTGACTAATACTGGCACCGGGTGAATAATTATTAATTACATATTGTTGTGAACACTGATTAAATATGCTACCATCATAACCTTCACCAAATTTGTCAGAAAAAATATAAGTTGTGTTAATATGGCTATTATCATCAGTAATACAGATATTTACCGGCTGAGTTGCTGAGGGCGTGGGTGTATCAAGTTGAGGCTGAGGTGCCGTGGAGCAAGTGCAGCTAAAACAGAGGTTATTTGTCAGAGACTCATACCTCTCTGCATTGCACTTGGCCGGGTCTGCCAACTCACAGGCTTCCTGCATGCGCTTACTCAGGTCTTGTTGAGTAGCCTCATATTTACTAAAGATATCCTTTAGTGCAAATTCCCTAACAAACAATTCATCCCGAAGGTGTTGAGTGCAATTTTTCTCAGGATTTTTTAATGTATGTTTTTTACGTTTTTTAATTTTATTTCAATGTAAAATTACATTCTCTGAGTGCTGCTTTAGCACTCCATTTATGTAAACAATTTTGATTTTGATTTTGTGGAGGGCTGTCCCTTACACCCAGTATAACATAATATAAATTCAAAGGCACTTTTCGTGCGTGTCCGTGTGCCCGCCTTGTTCTTCTACACTGTGCAACTGATTTGGATGCCATTTTCACCATCATTGAGAGAATTTATTCCATAGGGTTAAACTATATTACATTGAAATTACATTTATATAATCTTATACCTTTAAACGAGCAATTCTTATATATATATATATATATATATATATATATATATATATATATATATATATATATATATATATAATCTGAATCTCGGAAACGGCTCCAACGATTTTCATGAAATTTAGTATACAGTGGGTTTTGGGGGCGATAAATCGATCTAGCTAGGATTCATTTTTAGAAAATGTCGTTTTATTCATGTTTTCAATGATCAACTTTATCGCTTTTCAACTTGAACATAAACTTATTATTTTAAACACAATTTACCAAAAAATACCGAGCAAGCTCGGCCATCCAGATATTATGTAATAAAAAAGTCATAAGAAAGTCGTAAAAACCATGCGATTAAGGGGCGGGCAGCTAGTCAGCCATACAATAAAAATTAATTGTAAATTGTGTTATGTACAGACGTGAACAGCAATGACATTGATGTGCGGAACTACGTGCAGGTGAAGAAAGTGCCTGGTGGTACCATGCGCGACAGCTGTGTCGTGCAAGGAGTAGTGCTTACTAAGAACGTAGCACACAGGTTAGTTAATTATTTTATTACTATTTTGTGACAACATTTTGATTTAAAAGTCATGATGGTATCATCATCTGTCTAGCCTTATCCCAACTACAATATGTTGTGGTCGGCTTCCAGTCTTACCGAATGCAGCCTAGCAACCTAACCTACTAACCGCGGCCAGCGTAGCTTAACCAGAGCGATGGATCCGTACGGCTCTTATTACTCAGCCACAAGCCCCTGATTTAAAAGTGTATATGAAGAGTATTGCACGTTACTAAAAAAAATCCCAGCTGCCATCTTGGATTTTCATTTTAACCTCATTGGTTTCAGCACCCTTGAAAGCCATGAAAAGACTCTTTTTCAGACAGAGAGAACGCGTTCTAAGAACTTGGTTTCCGAAAATAAACTAAACTTTAAATATCCCCACTGTCCCATTCTGTTCTTAGATACAACAACATTGGAATTTCAAGAAACTTTTCAAAACTTTTAGTGATAATAACGCTTACCTGCTTCTGTGCTGACAGAGAAAAACATACAAACTCGCTGCGATTAGGCATTACTGCAAACGCAGCAGTACTTAGAAGCATTGGCAATCCTTCTATTAGGGGTCTATAGCGGAATGTTCGTGCTATTTCGAATACACGAAGCTTTCCGAATCGCATACTGTTGTTTGGAAAGCTTTACATCTATATATATAAAAATGAGTCCCTATTTCCCTTGGTCACGCCATCACGCGTGAACGGCTGGACGGATTTCACTTTTTTTTGTGTTAGTTATTGTCAGGAGAAGGTTCTTAGGAAGGAAAAAATTTAAAAAATTGCGCGGAAAATTAGAAAATTCGAATTGAAAAAATATTTTTGTTTTGGGTAGCCTATTTATTGAGGAAAGCTATACGCTATATAACATCACGCTTCAATCAAAAGGAGCGGAGCAGCAACGAAAAATAGACGAAAACTGGCAGGCAATTCGACGCGACGGGAAGGGTCAGGGGAACAAAAATTTTATGCGGACGAAATGGCGGGCAGAAGCTAGTACTTCTAATAAAATTCGTTTCAATTTTCTCGCTTACGTAGTTGTATAGAATTTTGCTTACGTGTTTGTTCTATTACAGGGGCATGCCGCAGCAGATATCGAACCCCACGATACTACTCCTAGACTGTTCTATCGCGTATCAACGTGTAGAGGGCAAACTAACTTCGCTGGAACCTGTATTGATGCAGGTTAGTTGTAAAACTTTTACAATGATATTTAATACTTTGCGCTTAACTGTTTTAAATATGTATGTTTTAGGCCGTTTTATGCAGGATATACTTTGAGACAGTATGTTTATGTTCTTTAACCGTCGTAGCTACGGGACGGGACTAAACGTTCCTACGAGCCTTCTTTTAAGTTTTTGAGGAATTGCATTCACCTATTTCGGAAAAATGGACTATACCATATTTCCGAAATTGGTGAATACAATTATTCCTTAATCTCGAAATAGGTGAAAGCTTGTAGCGGCATCTACACCGCTACATGCGAATTCCGCACCACACTGACGTCACGTAAAATCTTGAATCGCGCAAGCAAAGTTTACCGCCCAACTAACAAAGACATCAGTCGTCAGGCAGTTGCCCACCAGACCTAACACCGGTCTGATAGAAGGATCCTCCCTTTCCTATGGAGGTTGAATGAACTTTACACCCTGTCCCCCAAACCTCCAAAAGGTAGATTACATTTTATTTTTATGATGCAAATGCATGCGGTTGTGCATTAGGACTAAAAAGATGTTTTGAACCAACTAAGGTTCTAACCTCAGCTATTAGTTCTGATACCTATCTAAGTAGTAGAGGACTTTCTCGTTAACCCTTAATCTATACTAATATTATAAAGCTGAAGAGTTTGTTTGTATGTTTGTTTGATTGAACGCGCTAATCTCAAAAACTACTGGTCCGAATTGAAAAAATCTTTTTGTGTTGGGTAGCCTATTTATTGAGGATGGCTATAGGCTATATAACATCACGCTACAACCAAGAGGAGTGGAGCAGTAATGAAAAATGTTGCAAAAACGAGGAAGATCGCACGGGTAGGCGATTCGACGCGACGGGAAGGGTCGGGGGAACAAGAAATTTAACGCGAACGAAGTCGCGGGCAGAAGCTAGTTTGATATATGGATGTGGATCTACGCGAGACAATTAATAAAAATCAAAAGTCGAATAAATTTCAAATTTAAGCTGAGCATCAGCACTTTGCGAACGTCAAAATTACATAAGGCAGTCCCTCAAAACGCCCGCCCTTCACCAATTTTTAGTACTTTAGCTGGGAAGAAGTGGCGCAACAAAGGGCTTTTTAATTGTTATTGTCATTACGTCATTGAACGGTTAATATTGTAGGAGCGCGAGTACCTGGTGCGGTGCGCGGCGCGGATCAGCGCGCTGCGGCCGCGCGTGGTGCTGGTGCGCGGCGCGGCGGCGCGCGGCGTGCAGGACGCGCTGCGGCGCGGCGCCGTGGCGCTGGCGGCGCGCGTGCGGCCCCGCGCCCTGGCGCGCGCCGCCCGCGCCACGCGCGCCGACCCGCTCGCCTCCATCGACGCGCGCGTCGGCCACCCGCGCCTCGGCACCTGCGCCAACTTCTACGTCAAGAACTGTACGTATTCGACGAAACTACAAAACGCACATACCTAACACTATACAAATATCTAGTAATGATTAAAAAAAAATTTGCTAACTACAAAACGCGCATCTCTAACATTACACAAATATTTAGTAATAATAAAAAAAAGATTTTCTAAACACTTCGACCTGATATTTTTTTTTTTCTGGATGGGAAATCATCAAATGACTTCTCCCGCTCTGGGCGGAGCGAGAGGGCGTGTCAGACTTTTACTGACTAAAACCCACCCGTCTTCCATCAGTTACCCATGTGCCAGGGTCACGGTATCTGTTTCGAAAAATCACGCAACCCCCGATTACACCACAAATTTTGGAAATATCAACGCTGACACAAACTGTTCTCCTTATACAGACTCCAGCAAAACACTAATGGTACTTGAAGGATGCGCTGAACCAAACCTAGCGTGCTGCATATTGCTACGTGGGGCATCCCTACAAGAGCTAATCAAAGTGAAAAAAGTTGTCAAATTCATGCTGTTAGCGTGTTACAACTGGAAACTAGAAAAAGCATTTCTAGGCGACATCGAAGCGATCCTCCCTGAACCAGGCATGACGTTCGACGATGATATCAATGAAAACGATGTAACGAAAGACGACGTTGTTAAAAATGATATTATAAATAATGATATTCAAAGTACAGAAACTGAAAAAGATATTGCGATACGTAAAGACTCCTTGAACGAGGAGTCGAGAAAGAGTAATGAAACCGATAGCAATGAATCCTCGAGATCTGATAATATCTTTACAAACTCCAGTGTTAAAGATACTGCAAAAAGTGATGATAAAAATGCTGTTTCCAAAAACACAAGTAGTCATGAGCAAAAGAAAACTGAAGATAATCATAAGAACTCGTTTGAAGACGATCCTTTGCAAAGTACAAAGCCGTTTATGCGTAAGACAGAGAGTGATAAAACGCTAAGTTGTGGTGTACCGATCAGGGACTTTAGTGATCCTTTGCGCGCTACCTTGTCTGTTGATGACGATGTTTTCTTACCGAAGGAGGAAGCTAAGCTGAAAGCAGATCCGCATACCGATCGGTAAGTTGTTTTTAGAAATTCATCCCACTTCTGATGTAAGAATAAAATAGAATTGTAAAATAAAATAGGGTAGACTTGATTTTGTATTTTATTCCCTTTAGCAAGTTAACTTGTTTCCACAAAAAAAAAATGGTGTATTTTTTTTTCAAGAAATTTATTCAATTGACGTGCAAATCCCGCTATCTCGATTTTATCATAAAAATATAACCCTCGCGCAATATAAATGAAATCAGTGTCACCGGCAGTATGACAATCCGTCGAGCCATTAGGATGCTTCGAAGGAGGTGCAAGAAACCGACAAACACAGATATATAACATGTAAAGATATGCAGGAATGGTATAATTAATCCTGTTATGCAATCGTATAAAATATCTCAAGTCCAAAACTGCAATTAATTCCTTTTTTAGGTGGTCAACAGACGACGTGGTGCTATCCATGTCGCCGAACGTGATCATCCCGGCGCCCTACCTCGAGACCGAGGCGGGGCGGCGCTGTGCGCTGAGGGCACAGTTCCCCGCGCCCCTCCTCACCGCGGCGCCCCCGCCCCCGCACACGCCCCGCGCGCCCCGCCACTCCGCGCGCGCCTCGCACTCGCACCGCGAGCTCAAGGTACCACACACAGTTAGTTCATGTGCCCCTCCTCACCCCCCCCCCCCCCGACCCTGCACTAAATTTCGAATTAGGAACTCTGTGTCATGAATTCATATGTCACTTCAAAAAGTGAATTCGCAAGTATCTCTGTCTGTCTCTACGTCTATCTGTCTACCAGTGGCGGTACCTTCATATAAGCCCAAAAGCCCGGCATGCCTTACTAAAATTCTCGATAGAGAATCAATATCAAAACCGAACTATTTAAAAGTTCGCGCGCTTAATTCTTATCAAAATAACACAAAGTATCTACGTATGCCACACTACTACACATCGCGATTCTTCGCGCGCAGAGTTTCGCATTTGCAGCATCTAAATATAGCTATCTCGCTTACACGTACCGGCTTTTGCCTGGCTTTCAAATACTATCTCTGTCACTTTCGCACTTATAGCGATGTGCCGTATAACGAGTTAGAACCTTGTGCGTCTATAAAAGGATCAGTATGGAAGAATTAAGCCGTGCATGCGTATGAAGTTGCACGCGTATGATGCGTGACCTTGTCATCTTGCCAACTCTGCAGTGTTGCCGTTTTAGCGATGTTGTGAGATCTTGGAGATTTTTAACACTAGAAGCGCGGAACATACCGACTGAGGTAAATTTGGATTTAAAAAATGTATATTGCAATTACGTGGTTGAAGTCTCGTTTATATAATAAATATAATAATCATCATATTTCATGAAAAGTCATAAAAAGTTACGATTGATGCATAATAAAATATTAATTAGAGCAGGAAGAAAATCGAAATGGGTCTAATTTGGGACGCCCGCACTTCTAGTGTTAACGAGTTTGGAGACTTTTTTTTAAGATTTAGCAACAATAAAAACTAGCGACTTTTTAAAATAACGAGATTAAATATTCAAGCAATATCTTAAAAATAAAAAAAATTGCGACATCTAGCTAGATTTTTCATATACCTGGCGACTTTTTTTTGCCTAAATGACAACACTGCAACTCTGCGTAAGTAGTTCCCGACACCCGAGTGCAACTCACTTCAGTTTGATTTGCTTGAGTGGGAAAAGTTTTGTTATTAAAGTTTTTTGTGTGTTTTCTTAGATTTTCTCAGTGATACAATTGTTTTGGTGACTTACCTACAACAATGGAGGTAATTGTACCTTGTGAGGATTTAAAATGCGTTCAAGTTTTGATTGGCGAAGATAAGGTAAAATCTTTAAACTTAGCTCAGAAAAAACAGTTAATTTCTTTATTAAAACCGACGCCTAATCTGTGTATTTCTCAGACTAGTAAATCGCATAAACGAAAATTTAATAGATCAGTGTATAAAACTAGTTGGATTGTTGGCTGTTCGCACACTAATAAGTTGTATTTCGTGTGCTGCATATTTTTTTCCAATACAGATTCCGTTTGGAATAGATCTGGTTTTAATGATTTAAATAACATATCTGGCGCCATTAAAAGGCACGCAAATTACCATAAACACCTGTGTGCCATGGTTTCTTTCGGTAATTTTGGTAAACAACGAATTGAGACATCTATATCACGCCAGTTATCTGAGGAAATTTCAAAATATAACACGCGCGTTGATAACAACCGTAGTGTATTTCAAAGATAAGTTGATATTGTTTGTAATTTAGCACAACAGGAACTTCCTTTAAGAGGACATGATGAGTCCGAAACTTCATTTAATAAAGGCAATTTTTTAGAACTGGTCTCGTTAATTTCAAAATACGATGTCGTTTTAGAAAAGCATATGCAGCATCAGGGAAGTGACAAACCGGCGCCGAGTTATTTATCTATATCAAACAAGTTTATGAGAAAATCGCGATGATACATACGTAGGTACCTACATATTCAGTCATAAACTGAACTTTCTTGTTCTGAAATCGGTTAAAATTTTATTGGGCTTGCCTTATTTTGAGACCCTAGGCACGCCACTGCTGTCTACCTGCTATCTTATCATACTTTAACCGCAGAACAGATTTCGATTAAATTTGGCATACATATAGACTATGAGGGCAAAGGAAAATACTAGTTATTAATATGATTTTTGTGACAATTTTAACCTCTTAAGTCCCTGAGGTACCACATTTGGTATAGACACAATGGTTTTTAATTGTGTCTGTAATTACGGTAATTGACTGGTTAATGTTTCGCACTCTCTTAGGAGCTCCACTCATTCGCAAAGATGGCTATATCAGCGCCGGCCGACGACGCGGCTCTTAAAGCGGCGCTTGCGCACTACAGGGCTACGGGCTGCCGACTCGTTAACGACAAACATAAACGTAAGTGACTGATGGGCGTAAAACCATTAGTAAGTAATTGTAATGTAACTCTTACCTCAGTAAAGTAAGGTGTAAATTAGATTGATTGCCGAGAACTTTTGTGAAATTCATGGAACCCATTCTAAATTAAACCTTATTACAATGTGATAAAGGTTACATTGCTATGACCTGATACTAATGGTGTTGCGTCATTCGTATTTGATCGTAAATCCGTAAAACCTACCTTATTGGCTTAAAATTACCCCCGATGGAAAACTTCGAAACAAAGAAAATGTGCAAGTAATAAGCATGATAGTTACTTTTCATGTTCACTGAAAAAGTGTTAAAAAAAAACTTATTTCGTTCTTAGTAAAAAAACTGGCTTGAGGGTTTTAACCAAGTCTAAAGAAAAACATAAATATCTAATCAAATCCACAAGTCATTTCGTTCACTAATTATCATAAGTATTATATTCTATTAATTATTAATGAAAACCTGAAATATTCGTGAACTATCATCACAATTCTTGATCTACATAACAATTCCAGCTCAATGTCCGATGTACAAGCCATCCGTTGTGAAGAAACCGAAAGAACCCGAAGTGGACCCGAACGAGAAGCCGATTGAAAACGAACCGCTCGACCCACTGGCGCCGGAGAACCATCAACAGCTGAGTCTGTTACTGTACAGCTTTAGCAACAAGTCTGCTAATGTACCCGACTTCTGCGTTAACCCGTGGTAAGAATGCATTTATTTTGTAGCTCTTTGTTTTCGTAATAGCATCCTGGAGTCTTGGTTTGTCCTAGCAAAAACAGCCTATAATGTTTCCATGTTTGTGTTCCCATTTCTTCCCGTGGGTGTCGTAAAAGGCGACTATGAGAGTTACTGGAGAATGGGCAGCAGCGTTCTCTATGCATTTTATCACCTTACTGCGATCGCCAACCCGCCTGCCGAACGTGGCGATTATGGCGAACTCCCCAATAAATCCTCCTCTGTGTGAGAGAGAATGGGCCACCACGTGGGCCCGGTGCGGGATAAATGTCACATGCCTTTGAATTTTTTATTCATATGCATGCCGGTTTCCTTACGATGTTTTCCTTCACCGATTTGAGAGCAGTGGTGATGAAATCATTTACACAAAGTAAAGCGCCTGCCTCGATTCCATCTCACGGACCAATTCGTAACTCGCGACCGTTACCACTGGGCCACACTGTTTCAAAAAACTTCGCAGCTTTCACGGCATCGTCGGTGGCAGTGCAGAGGTCGTTATGGCTGCATTATCTGGGGCACAGAAGGCAGGCACAAATTCGCGGCCCTGGCAGGCAACGGTCTTAGCGGACCCCCTTTTTGGTTGACATCTCTTTGAGGTGCGCGTGGAACAGAACTCGTCGTTAATCCGAGCCTGGTCCTTACTGGGCGGCGGTGGCGGACCTACGTAAGGCGGAGGGTGAGGGACTTACCGCCGCAATAATGGCGTGCCCAGCACGGGGTTGTGACAATCATATTTGCCATAACACTATGAGATCCCGCCGAAGCTCCGTCCGCCGTGCCGTATTTCTCGCAGCAGTGGAATTACGCCCCGGCGGTATGCCTTCTCGCGCCACTCCCATATATGCGCGAGGACGTACCTAAAGGCCTGACATTATATTAAAAAAACATCTTGTTTTGTTTCTTTATCCAGGATAGTGACGATGGAAATGTACGGTCGTCACGACATATCTCTGGGCGCGTTCCTGGAGAAGTATTGCTTCAACGGCGACTACAAGTGTACTTCGCCGAACTGCAACGTGCCCATGAACCAACATGTGCGGAGGTACGTACTTGAGATTTGGTTTACTTAAAAAGCGGTAAACGGTCACAATAACGGCCAAAGACAGAGCGTGTCTTGAGACCTTAATGTCAAATACTGATAAAAATGACAGATGTTCATGACGGCCGCTTTAAGAACTATGATAGAACTGCTTTCCTAGGAAACCCTAGCTTTACTAACCCACCAAATTAGTTGTTGCATATTCTTCCTTACCAATTTATGTAATATCTACTTAAACAATTACCATACATAATGTAAATTAAATGGATTTCGGAATGAGTCCTAGGTACAAACGCCAGCACATCAAGGTACCCGATATTGTAAAATTCTCCCAATCTAGGTTCTAGGTTGATTAATTAACCTAATTAAAAGGTAACCTAATTCTTTAGCGATAAAGTTGAAAATCTTTTAAAGAAATTTGACATATTGTAGTAGCCCGATGTGCTGGCGTCTGTACAGTCTAGTCTATATCTTCATATTGTTTTCAAATTCTTTATTTCATCAAGTCAGGACATACTGAAGACATTTTGAAGCTATAGCACTTGCCTAATAAAACGATTGAATTACTTGAAAACAAAGATCAAAATATCATACACCTTTGATAATTGGTTAGTTGATATCACCCTATAACCTTTTTAATGGGTTGGTCATTTTATGAAGGACAATTATTTATTTTTGTTGAATTGTCAGTCTGTCGTAAAAAATAGCTAAATATCTACTTTTGGGTTCAATGTCATTACTAACTGTGTAAAATTACTGTAGGCTAGAATGTATTCACCATGTATTTATACTATCTTCATATTTTTTTCAAATTCTTTATTTCATCAAGTCAGGTCATACTGAAGACATTTTGAAGCTATAGCACTTGCCTAATAAAACGATTGAATTACTTGAAAACAAAGATCAAAATATCATACACTTTTGATAATTGGTTAGTTGATATCACCCTATAACCTTTTTAATGGGTTGGTCATTTTATGAAGGACAATTATTTATTTTTGTTGAATTGTCAGTCTGTCGTAAAAAATAGCTAAATGTCTACTTTTGGGTTCAATGTCATTACTAACTGTGTAAAATTACTGTAGGCTTGAATGTATTCACCATGTATTTATACTATCTTCATATTTTTTTCAAATTCTTTATTTCATCAAGTCAGGTCATACTGAAGACATTTTGAAGCTATAGCACTTGCCTAATAAAACGATTGAATTACTTGAAAACAAAGATCAAAATATCATACACCTTTGATAATTGGTTAGTTGATATCACCCTATAACCTTTTTAATGGGTTGGTCATTTTATGAAGGACAATTATTTATTTTTGTTGAATTGTCAGTCTGTCGTAAAAAATAACTAAATGTCTACTTTTGGGTTCAATGTCATTACTAACTGTGTAAAATTACTGTAGGCTAGAATGTATTCACCATGTATTTATACTATCTTCATATTTTTTTCAAATTCTTTATTTCATCAAGTCAGGTCATACTGAAGACATTTTGAAGCTATAGCACTTGCCTAATAAAACGATTGAATTACTTGAAACAAAGATCAAAATATTATACACCTTTAATCACTGTCCAGTTGATATCACCTTATAACCTTTTTAATGGGTTGGTAATTTTATGAAGGACAATTATTTATTTTTGTTGAATTGTCAAAGTCTGTCGTAAAAGATAGCTAAATGTCTACTTTTGGGTTCAATGTCATTACTAACTGTGTAATATTACTGTAGGCTAGAATGTATTCACCATGTATCTATACTATCTACACTAATAATATTATAAAGCTGAAGAGTTTGTTTGTTTGTTTGATTGAACGCGCTAATCTCAGGAACTACTGGTCCTAATTGAAAAAATATTGTTGTGTTGGGTAGCCTATATATTGAGGAAGGCTATAGGCTATATAACATCACGCTGCGACCAATAGGAGCGGGGCAGCAACAAAAATGAACGAAAACTGGCAGGCAATTCAATGCGACGGGAAGGGTCAGGGGGCAAAAATTTGGAGCGGACGAAGTCGCTGGCAGAAGCTAGTGTCTACATAATTGTAAAATAATAGGTCTTGCTACGTTGGTCTAGTGGGCGCATGTTCAGTTCGGGCAAACTGTTATTGAGTTTTTACATCAAGAATTTCTCAGTAGCAGCCCGAAGTCAGGATTTGTACAATAGGCTCGCTCCCTATAACGTGGGACTTAAACATAACTGGCGAAATGTGGTTTTACTAAAGGTATATTTCTGCCTAATTCTTCGGAGAATACGAACGTGATGATATATGTTTGTATGTATTAACATTTAGGTTCGTGCATGGAGACGTGTGTATCACTATAACGTGCAACACTATTGGACACAGCAACGTCGATAAAGTCAAGGAGGAACAGAGCAAACAGGTAAACAACCGCTTTTTGACAGCTCAACAGAAATTATAGGAATGTAATTATAATAATACATTTATTTCGCCAACAGCTTTAAACAATATCGCACGCAATATTTAGACAAATAATGATTATAGCAGCAGTTTTCTCGTGCTCCTAGTAGTATGTAATGTACCTACTCTTTTCCAATAACCCGTAATTATAATCTACCTGGGAACGATTATTTATTAATTGGATACAATCTGATGCGTGCGACATGTAATAAGTCTATTTTTTTTTTAATGTTTGTCTTTGTACTGATGTCGATGTTTACTTTCAAATATTTCGGTAACGTGACACTTAAGAGCCATTTTACAAAATTTGAACGCTCGAGTTTAGGTAAAAGACGGTAACCTTATGTATGTGTGCGTAGCTTATATCCACACATGCACAATACAAACAGTGTAACGCGAGTGTCGAGCTGGTCTAAACAATCTTGAGCCGTTAGAATTATAATGCGGTATTTAGAGATTTATGAAAATACTTTTATTTATCCAGTCTGAAAGAAAAGATTTCTAGACTAATAAAAAAATACAAATATATTTTATGTAAAGTATACAATAAAAATAACAAAATTAAAAAATTACATATTGGTGCCGATTCTGTTGTACACCGAACTAAACTATCTCTAAAATTCCTTACTTTTAGCTATGAGAATTGTTACGCTATTCTGCAAGAAATAATCTCTAAATTTAAAAAATATTTTGACACGACTAAAATCAAATTTGACAATCGCGACGTGTGCGTTACGCAATGAACTTGTTGAGAGACGAAGGCGCGCGCAAGGGGGCAGCCTGGACGTGTTTTATATGGAACTAGCTTTTGACCGCGACTTCGTCCACGTGGGGTTTGGTTATATCGTAGCGTAACGTAGCGTAGGCGAGCGCTAAGAAAGGAAGTAGAATTGCACGGACGAAGTCGCGACCAAAAGCTAATAAACTACAAAACTTCTTTGTACACCACATTTTTTGCTAATCTATTACTGTGTAAGTATTTAAGTATTTCCTAAGTTTTTTGTTTTGCCATTTTATTAATTTGAGAAACATAATTTTTGGTTTGGTTGTTTATTTTCGTTGTTTTTAAAAATTTTAAATTATTAATTTTTTGTTCAGGTGTAATTTTGTGCAAAATGTTTGTATAAATCTTCATGTCTATTTTGTTTTACCTTTTTGTGCATTTTTGTGAAATAGTTGTTGTTTTCGTAATCAGCGACCCGATAAACCATAAAAACGATACCCATATTGATTTTCAGAATATGTCACCCCTTTTCCACCTTTCAGGGATTGAATTCTGAAAAAGCCTGAAACACTTGTTTACTCATTTATTGATAGGAGTAGTCCTGTGAAGTTTCGAATAAAATAGTTTAACTAATCTTGTTTCCCCATACAAACTTGCAAGCTCTTTTTCACCCCCTTAGGGGTTGAATTTTCAAAAACCCTAGGACATTTAACTGTTTATTTCTAATCATTAACCTACAAATACAACGTTTCAGGCTTCTAGCTCTAAAAATGACGGACTTCCATGCAAAATGTTAACCCCTTTTTCACCCCCTTAGGGGACGAATTTTCAAAAATCCTTTCTTAGCGGATGCTTACGTCATTACAACTATCTGTATGCCAAATTTCAGCGAAATCCGTTCAGCAGTTTCGGCTGTGCGTTGATAGCAGTCAGATTTGCTTTTTATACCGGATGACATTTTTCACCGTCTCGACCTTCATATAGTGTGTTGTGTAACTAGAATAGAACGCAGGAAGGCCTTCAGATTCATCGTAGGTGACTAAATGAGCGCGGGACGCGGACGGACGGGGTTTTTTTTTTTTTTTTTTTTCTCAGGATGGGAAATCATCAAATGACTTCTCCCGCTCTGGGCGGAGCGGGAGGGTGTGTCAGACTTTTACTGACTAAAACCCACCCGTGTTCCATCAGTTGCCCATGTGCCAGGGTCACGGTATCTCTTTCGAACAATCACGCGACCCCGGCAGGCATCGGTCCTAGTAGACCCCTACACTGCTGCTGACATCTCTTTGAGGCGCGCGTGGAACACTGCGCGCCGTCGACCCGAGCCTGGTCCTTACCGGGCGGCGAGCTACCCATTGCTCGCCACCCGCAAGCTCGCGCCTACGGTGGCCGGGAGTCCGCTATTGACTCCCGACGCCCGGGGCGTCTCCTCCTGCGGCGGCTAGGGACGTGAGGGCGCAGAGACTGCCACTCCCTCACGCGCCCCGCCTCCTCCTTCGCGAGCATTACTGCTTCGCAGAAGGAGGTGACGGCTTCCCATTCCCTCTCGCTCCGTACCATGGCTCGCACCAGGGCCGGACGCGAGAGGTCGCCGCCGCCGATCGCCTCCACGAGGACACGGCGGTGCTCTGCCCAGGCAGGGCACACCTCCACCGTAAGGACGGACGGGGTTGAATGTACGGCTCGTGCGCCTGCGAAAGATCAATGAGGCCGCCTATCAGCCGGCTTCAAAGGGTAGGACCGCGCTACGAAATCATTAATACATGCTACGGCATTGAGTAGGGTGCATATGATTTGAGTTTCGAAAGATTTTAATTGATTTTATTTTTTATTTTTTTCCAAATTTCTGTTTCTGTTGTTCTAGTATGAAAATGTTGCTTTAAATGTGTAGTATTTATTGCTAGATCAATTTTATTACATGTTATTAAAAAATATAAAAAATAAATATTTCTATGCCAAAGGCTTCTACTCCGTTCACCTATTACACCCATTTTTTTTCAAGACGTTATAAAATGTCACCCAGTATATTTAGATTTTTCATTTTTTGTTTGAAAAATATCAAAAATATATTACCCACGGTTTTATATAGGGGGTCGAAAATTTCATTATTTTTGCGATAGGACACGCCATTTTCGAGATATAAGCAAAAGAAAAAAAATACAGTACTGTTTTTGCACGTAAGGCGAGGCGTTGGTGTGAATTTTTGTTCATGACCACTAGTTTTATTCCACACCTTTTTAATCGCGATTAAAAATAGTCAGATTTAGTTAAAATAAATTATTTTAGTCAACATTTTTCTACAATCTATTAAAATAATGCTTTCATTGATGATAAACGAAACTCTTTTACAAAAAAATAAAATGCGAAGAGTAGCAAAATGTTGTAGTCGTAGTATATTTTTGCGTTCACGATACGAGTACCCGAAAACTGAGACGCGGGAAAAAGTGGCACAGGTCCTGCCTCGTTGGGCGCTTGCGCCGTACTAAACGCTGCCCGCTTGTGCATCGTAATCATTACATATTATAAAATAAAATCACTTCGCTGTCTGTCTGTCCCTATGTATGCTTATATCTTTAAAACTGCGCAACGGATTTTGATGCGGGTTTTTTTAATAGATAGAGTGATTCAACAGAAAGGTTTATATGTATATAACATGCATAATATAGTAAAGAAACACTGATAATTTTAGAGGATTCTAATGTGATGTCATAAATAAACTCATTTTTTTGCGCTTACATTGCGAACGCTGGCTGAACCCTACGAAATAGATCAAAATAATGTACTACAGTATTGTACACCTTACAAAGTTCTACAAAAAAGTCCGCGATGGTATATGTCTATCTCTTAGGGATAACCCACAGTAACCATTTTTATCCTTTAATTTTTATGAGAAATAATGGCTTATTTACGAAGCGATTTTAAGCAATGCACCATTAATTCTTATCCAATTAAATACATTAGATATGTTGTGCATTTCATGTAGATCAAAATTGCCTTTTACAGCATATCATTAAAATGAATATTTTAGAAGATATCAGAGATTATAATAAAAAGCCGCAGAGCGGCTAGCGGGCCGTTCCGCGTCCGGCCATCTCGCTTGGTAGCGGTCGGGTAGTGCAGGATTAGTAGGATTGTAATTCATATTACTTGGGCTTCATAGTAAATGCATATCATCATGTGTGCTCGAAGTACTCAAAATAAAGCTAATTGTATTATTCCAAGTAAGAGACTGCGAAATATGGATTAGATGTTTAGATTTTTGGATGGATTTAGATTTTTGGTTATCCTGGATACTTACCATATATAGCATACCATAGATATTTTATCCCGGTAGTAGTTTCCCGGGTGATATTTTCCGACAGCTATACGGGCAAAGCCACTGGCTAAAGTACTATTCTTATAACTATGTTTAATTTTGGTGTCTGGTAAATAACTGAGTGTTTATATAGGTAGAATAGGAGCGTTAAGAAAAACCAGGAAGACTTATATTCAATTCAATCCAGCCCTATGTCGCAGTCTTCTTACTCTGAATACTATTAGTTTTATTTTAAGTACATCAAACACACATGATATGTAAGGATCGTAGCAGGTGGCGTTCCGTAGTTTCTGCCTACCCCCATGGGAAAAAGGCGTAATTTTATGTATGTATAACATGGATTAATACATTCTTACTGCGGTATTACGTCCTCTTGCGATAATTGCCGACATCCACGCGGGCGAAGCTGCGGGCTAAAGCTAGTTTATTCTAATTTAGAGTGATTTCAAAAAACCGGCCAAGTGCGAGTCGGACTCGCGCACCGAGGGTTCCGTACAAACCTGTAGGTATTTTCGGTTTAAAAATATATATATTTTAAATTTTTTTATTTTTATATTTCAGTTGATTGAATGTAAGGTAAATAGCGGTTTACGATTTATGACGTTTTAAAAAAAAACTACTCACTCGATCTCGTTCAAACCAATTTTCGTTGGTAGTTTACATGGTAATGTACATCATATATTTTTTTTAGTTTTGTCATTCTCTTATTTTAGAAGTTACGGGGGGGGGGGGGGGGGGACACATTTTACCACTTTGGAAGTGTCTCTCGCGCAAACCATTCAGTTTAAAAAAAAATGATAATAGAAACCTCATTACCATTTTTGAAGACCTATTCATAGATACCCCACACGTATGGGTTTGATGAAAAAAAACATTTTTGAGTTTCAGTTCTATGTATGGGGAACCCCAAAATTTATTGTTTTTTTTCTATTTTAGTGTGAAAATCTTAATGCGGTTCACAGAATACACCTACTTACCAAGTTTCAACAGCATAGCTCTTATAGTTTCGGAATAAAATGGCTGTGACATACGGACGGACAGACAGACAGACAGACAGACAGACAGACATGACGAATCTATAAGGGTTCCGTTTTTTGCCATTTGGCAACGGAACCCTAAAAACGATATTATGTCTTATTAAATAAACGGAATTAAATAAAACTTGAGAATTCAATTTGTTATAGAGCATACTTTGTATTGACATGATTTTTTAAATGTAATTATGCTTTATTCAAACCAAAAAAACGTGATAAAATTGCGAATAAATCGTAAAAAATTGCCATAAGACTTATTTTTTTACTAATTAATGTTATTAAAAATCAATATTCTAGTACTAAATGTAACAACTAGATTATATGTCTGATGTTTTGTGTATTTTTTTTACTCAAATTTTTACATATTAATGATAGAAATAGGAGTCTGAAATTGACCCTGCGCTGATTTTTAAGAAAACTAGTTGTGCGAAATTAATTACTACGAAGTAAACAAATAAGATGAGATGAGAGGTAAATAAGACGACTAAAATCTTAGATATTCGCGAAAAAATGTAAAATGGCTCTTAAGGGTACCTACAGTGTAACTTGAAATTTTTTCTTCGTTTATGTGTTCTCTACCCATACATAAAAATTTATTGTGCGCCGCGATTTAAAAAAAAAAACAAATGGTGGCAGATCGATGTGCCAGCTTCCATACGAAAATGTTCGAACCCCTTTTATTTATATCCGAACGCTAGCTCGTAACAATGTGAGTGATGTTGCTAATGTGAGTGACGCTCAGACTGGCCGCCATGACCGAAATTCAGTCTGGAGGTGTATAATTAATTAGTTTGCACCCAGAGTACGGTGATGGTGTAAGTCCGGCTTGTCCGCGCAGGTGATGTTCTGGTCGCGCTGCGAGGCGTGCGGCGCGAGCGGCGCGGCGCGGCGCGTGTCGCGCGCGGCGCTGGGCCTGTCCCTCGCCACGTACGTGCGCGCGCGCATGGCGGCGCCGCGCTACGTGCGCGCGCGCACCTGCGCCCACGCGCTGCACGCGCACGCGCACGCCTTCGTGCACCACCTCACCACCGCATGCTTCCGGTAACCACATCATCTCACCCGAAACACGCTTTGCCATAATCTACCGCTTGACAGGCAGGTTGGCGATCGCAGTATGCTGATAAAAGCATAGAGAACGCTGCTGCCCATTCTCTTGTAAGTCCCTTAGTCGCCTCTTACGACATCCACAGGAAGAAATGAGATGGTGATATTCTTTACATTCGGTACCACACGGAACCTGCTACACTCCAAATTAATGGATTTTGGATCGTTTTGAACAAGAATCAGAATAACAGCTTTCCAATCTAGTAGCTTTCTCACTCAAACCACGGGCGATCTTTATCACGCACTGGTTTTTCAAGACACTGCACAGCGCCGTCCGCGTCAGTTGAAAATTCAACAGTATGCTTTTTGGATGCTCTTGGATGTTCTCTAATGAATTCTCCATGGACAACACATGAAAAAAAACAATGCATACAATAAAATCGTCGCTTTAAAAAATCGCCCGTCCGTACTTAAGCTAAGCAATTAGACAAAACTACAATTAAAACTTGCCCAGAATACTCTTTTTGGAATACGTAGGGTACTTATTTTAATACATAAACCAACAAAAAAAAACCTGAATCCCACAGGTACAGCAAGATAACGCCGTACGAGATCCAGCTGCCTCCCGACATGATATCCATAAATTACGACACCAAACAAATGCGGGACACGCTCATCTCACAGCTCAACGAACTGGTACAAAAAGGTATGCTCCCTATAACTTAATCATAGATGAGTAGATTCTGATTCTCCTTATTAAAATCTCCTTATTAATTCATACATTCACTGGCACTAAACACAGACTAAACCGCTGGGTCTAGAAGAATGACATTTTGTACAGAAGGTCCCTAAATAGCGAAGATAAGATTTTTGTAGTTATTTTGTGTTTCTGAAGGGGATGAAAATTTGGCTTAACGTTTGTCATTTTTGACGATGGGAAATTCCACACACGGTTGGTCACAGAAAATCATCAAGTTTTGAAACAACAAACTTAATAAAACATGGTAAAGTGCAAATTCAATTGCAGCCTTAAGGGCGGATTTAACCAATGAAACAGAACGCGATCAGCACTTCTAAACTGCGTTCAAGAGCTGTCAATAGTTTCAATATTTCACAGCACGGAGTTCTCTGTATTTAATAGATAGCCTCATCTACACCTCGGCAAGTGTATCTTTGATGGACCCGTGTGGCTCATAAACCAGACCGCTTAGCCACCTTATTTGCTACACAGGCTGGCAAGGGACTTCGATGCACAAACTATCCATGAATTCAGCACGTGATTCTAGACTCACTACAGTAGACATTTTTCGTCGGTTATTATTATTATATTTAAAAAAAAACTGCTGTTCCATACAAAATTACAATACCTACATGGTCAAAATGTATGGAACAGCAAATTTATTTTTGAATAACCTACTAAAAATGTCAAATAAGGTGGTTAAGACGAAAAGTAGAATACGATCGTCCGTCTTATCTTGTGTCTCCATTCGAAAATCTTTGTTCTTTTCATGCTAAGAATCTGCATTCCTCTTACAATCTGCTTCTACTTTTTCTCTCCTATACTTCTGAATTTGTTCATTCTTCCTTTCCCAATTAATTCCATTCTTCAGCCATCAGATCTCTTCATCGCCCTTGGTTAACTGGTAGAAGATGCCTAAGGCATTAAGTTTGCCTTTGTACCTTATTTTTGTGGAAAAAGTTTCAATAAATACATAATAAACTTTCCAGGACACGAGATATTCAGCGGCCTTTCAGACGGCGATGCAGAGAAAGACTACCAAGCCTTTAAACAGCACATGGAGCAAATACACCTCGCTCTCACTTCGGCTAGTCTGCACGAAAACAACACTACAGCTGGTAACACAATCAACACCTTCTTTCCTTTGAAATAGAGATCTTATTGCTTTTGAGTCTTCTATACTAGATTTAAACTGCTTGCACGGTCGAGGACTAAAAAGCCTCCTGGTTAATTCAAAAGAGTGTCTTCTATTGTTAATTTAAAATATAAAATGATGTTTTCTCCAGCCGTGGTGCATAGTTTGTGGAGCGTTTCGGATCGTATCATCTCGGGAGAGAAGATGCTTCGAGACGCTCAGGATAAGTGGTCCAGTCCACCTGCCAAGACCAAGCCACAGCCGGACAATGCAGGTAACAAGTCATAATTAAATTAACAAATAATAATTTAATAATTCCAGCCTATTATTGTAGCCTTGACTGGCCTTTTAGTCTAGCGGTTAGTGACCCTGACTGCTAAGACTGAGGTCGTGGGTTCGATTCCCACCCAGGACAAATCTTTCTGTGATGAGCACGATCATTCGTTCTGTGTCTGGGTGTAATTTATCTATAATATGTATGTATTTAGAAATATATAAGTATGTTTATCAGTTTTCTGATTGCCATAGTACAGGCTCTGCCTAGTTTGGGATTAGATAATGGTGTATTGGTTGTCCAAAGATATTTATTTATTTTTTGTCCCACAGCAGAGCAAAGGTCTCTTCTCATAACGAAAAGGCGGAAGCTAATCAATGCATTGCTTCAACTATAAGGTCCAGGTGTTTATACGCTTAGACCGTTTAAACTACGCAACGGATTTTAATGCAGTTTTCGTCAATAGATACAGTGGTTCAAGAGCAACGTTTATTTGTAAAATACGCGGGCGAAGTCGCGGGCAAAAGCTAGTTTAAACAACAGATTTAGCATTTCACGAACGCGCGCTTTTCATTCCAATGTACAAATTAATACAATAACTGAAAAGTCACATGACGCTGAATTGCAGTATCTTTTTTTTTTATTTGCAGTTGAAGAGAAATCAGACTTGGAGGATTCTTCGGGCGATGACGGCAGTAAGGAAAGCTCAGGTATTTTCTTTAACTAATAATTTAGATTTTTCCTGAAGTTTAATTAGTATTTCTCACACAAATTCCTTTTAAAATAGTTAGGCATACATACATAAGCATATTATCACACCTGTAACCACCGAATGGTTAGGTAGAGATTTACCTACATAGCACCTACACTGCTTTTTTTTCTTCTTCGGTTTTCGCCAATTTTTATAATTTCATGGTGAGGCCGAGTTTATTCGAAGCAACCGGGCACAAGTCAGACACTTTCTGATTTGGGAGTCGAACCCAGGAACTCATGGTCAGCAGTAGCGGTTGTGACCAGTTCACCAACGAAGCAGTTTAATGGAAGTCATAGGATTTCCTACAACTTCTATGTGTGTTTTCTCTAGCTAGGTTTTTGGTGTACAGGCCGACTTTGAATCCTTCAGTATATCGATACCAGAAGTATCAATTAATGTAAGGGACAAAACACGGTTTTTCAGGAGAGCCAAAAAACGATTAAATTTTTTGAAATCTGTCTATAACTTTTTACTGTCTGCTCCAATTTTAATTGTGTCTAGAGGAAAGTTTCTTAGAATTTCCTCTTCTTTCATGCTATAAACGCAAGATTTAGGAATTCCCAGCGGTTTAGAATATAGCATGCCCCTTACATTAAAAAAATATGTTTAGTTGTGCCTTACGTTACTAATATTTGATGTGTAAATCGTCAAGCATAGTGTAAGCAGCAAGAGCAATAGAAAATTATACGTAATTCTATTGTAAAGGACTTTTATAGTGTTGCAATTTGATGTAACTATAGATTATCTACTAAAATTATGGTATTTTAACACCATGCAAGTAGGTTCTTTGCATGATTAATGTTAGTTTCAGCTTAGCTATCACAGATTTAAATGAAATTTAGGGATACAAAAATAAAACGATTTATTGTTAATATTTTTATTTTCGACTTTTATGTCTGCGTAATTATTATAAATTCAACACATATTAGTGTAAAACTTTTTGTTAAGTTTAAATAAATGTTCTAAAAGAGACAGTGTTCTAATTAACAGTCATACACACCTAGTTATCAATGTAAAAATATATATGTGACTCCATGATCTCTTTTAATTAACAGTCCTACAAACTCTGTACTTTTAATAATTAGCTTTATAATTATAATCACTACTTATATGAATAAAAAAAAGCGTTTTCTCAGACTTAATCAACAGTCATATTTATTAAGTAATTGAATGAACCTGGAATCGACAGACAGATGAAAAAATATGAGTTTCCTGAAAGATGAATGAATAAAATAATATAAATGATATGAATATTAAGAAGAAATTTATGTTATTACAAGAATAAATAATTAGGAATGGGCAGACAGATTATGATGAAATTGAAATGGTTGGAATGACTTTTTCTATTTGGTATATTATCTAGTTTTCATCATAAGCTGTCATCACATCTTCATCGTCGTCGGTTTCATTGAGGGTATCTTTGACTGGCAATTTATTCGGAAGGTTCAAATATTCACCATGAAATCTTTTTGATATTATACCGGTGTCGCACAATTGATCATGAATTAAAGTAAGGGACATGTTATTTAAATCGACTGTGTAAATTATTTAACACTATGATACTTACTTTATTTTTCAGAGAAAAAAAAATGTTAATGTCTGTTACATAATTTTTTTTTGTCATAAATCGTTTTACGCAGGCCAAAATTTTTTACTGTAAGGGGTTTTTTTTAAAGATAGAATTTTTTCAATAATACCAATCGATAGAGCTGAAAATTCTGAATCCAATGATATATATAACTCATTTTCCCCAAAATGTCCCTTACGTTAATTGATACTTCTGGTATCGATATACAACTTTCAATATAGACCAACTCTAAAATAGCGAAAACAGAAACATTACGAACATTATTACTGGAAATCTCATGTTAAGCTACGCTTGCCGCGGTTGGTCCGTGGATGGGTGACCATCTTTACATACCAAGACCCTTCCGTGCCTCGGAAAGCACGTTAAGCCGTTGGTCCCGGCTGTCTTTCGTAGATTTTAGAAAGTCGTTACGGGTCTTCAGAAGGCCGAAAATCTGACAACCTGTCTTACCAAACGGTATCGTATTACCCAGTAGCTGGGTTGTGGAGGTCAGATGGGCAGTCGCTCTATGTAAAATACTAGTACTCAGCAGCATCCGGTTGGACTAGAAGCCGACCTCAACATAGTTGGGAAAAGGCTTGGTAGATGATACTGGAAATTTGATAGTTTGTCGATAAATCAGAGTAATTTTTTTATTCATGACTTTTGTCAGCCATTAAATAATTATGTAAAAAGCAACGTGTAATGCAATTGTCTACACGAGTGAACTCTTGCGCACAGCTGTATTATACGCCATAACAAAACCAATATAAACTGACGTCGTAGTCTATTGAGACTCCGTACTCTCCGTACGTAGACCAGCTCAAGGTCCAAGTTGTCCTGTCGACGATGAAGCGACTAGCTATCAGCGGTCTCCTCGCTGAAGAAACATAAAAAGACTAGGTCACGTTTCAGCACCCTCGGTTCCCTCGGTGACCACTCGTATATGCCAAGACCCCTTCCCCCCCTGAAGTGTTACGTAGACAAATATTATTTTAAATCATTTCACAGGCAGAAATTAAACAAATAAAAATAATTTAGCCTAATTCAAATATAGTAAGACCTCCCCTCCACCCCAAACGGGTCCCGTAGTAGGGGTCCGTTCCTTTATTGCTCGCCACTCCTTTGTTGTTGCTAGCTCGATTCGCATTTTGCTAAACGCCAGCGATGGGTCAGGTCTCTACGTGTAAGACGTGCCACTCACGTGTGGTGCACGCGCGGTCGAAAAATGCAAGAGTTATGTCACTCGCTCTTGCATCCCCATTCTCTCGATTAGAGAGCTCTTAGAAATCCCGTTCTAAATATCCACCTTCCAACTCGTCCTCTTTATGACCACAACTGTCCAAGTCTTAGCGTTTCATCGTCATCATTATTTCAGCCGATTGATGTCCACTGTTGGAAATAGGTAACGTTTAATTTATTCTAATCTCCGTTTCAGGTACAACATACGTGTTCTCAGAAAATAACAAGGATTCGGAGAAAGAACATCCAGGTACAGAATAATTTACTTTATGATATAAAATCAGATATATGTTTAGCTGCTACCTTCGGTGCTTCGTCGAGATAATACTTCTGATTCCACAAATAATTCTATCTACTTTAAATATAAAATTATAGGAATATTTGTGAGTGGCCATTTTGTCCCCCATGGATACTATAGTTCGACTTACACATGAAATGCCACACTTTGTAACCTACTGAAGTAAAACAGCCGGAAATAAAGTCAGCTCTGTAGATACGTTAATACTACTCAGTTACAGAATATATAATTTTATGAAATCATGCTAATTTTTACTTATTTTGTAAGTGGTCTGAAAAATAATTACTGCACTGGGTACATTTCAAAATTTATCTAAAGTGTTTAACTTTTCATACGAATCTAACCCTAATGTATTCAAAATATGTCCGGAGATTCAAAACTGGTATTTTACAATAAATAAATAAAATGAAAACACTTCAATTCAGTAGGCACAGAAGAGGACGAGGAGAAAGGTGACAAGAAGACAGTTCGCCAGATATTATCGCAACTGTTGTCTAACAACCAGCCAGCCAACCAGGTATATACAACTTATGAATTGCTAACTTTGTTCAACGTGTAAATTGTAACAGCAGTAGTATTTTATTTCTATGTCACAAAGCGACGCGTGCTTTACTCGTGGGAACCAAGTGTATAAATACACTGTAAATGTGTGCATATAGACGAATACCGTCAGCACGTAACACACTTCCGATTTCGTCATCGTCTCGGACGGTACCGAGAGCTCCTGCGCTTACACACACATTCACAGCGTGTTCATACACTTGGTAACCACAAGTAAAGCTGCGTGAGATAAAAGTACTTTACAAAGAGAATAATAAAAAGGTAAAGGGAATCGTTTGTCTTGTTATGGTCATGTGATGAGGACGATATTTCAAAGACAAGCACAGAGATTTTAGTGATATATCGAATGTTGCGTCGGTTTGCAGAGCGGCATTATACTGTGCGGCGGCGTAGTGCCGGTCGTGGTGCTGGCGGGCGAGCTCGGCTCCGTCATCGCCGCCACACTCGCGTCCGTCACCTACCGCCGCACGCGCACGCACATGCGACACAGGTACGTGCCACACTCGCGTCCGTCACCTACCGCCGCACGCGCACGCACATGCGACACAGGTACGTGCCACACTCGCGTCTGTCACCTACCGCCGCACGCGCACGCACATGCGACACAGGTACGTGCCACACTCGCGTCCGTCACCTACCGCCGCACGCGCACGCACATGCGACACAGGTACGTGCCACACTCGCGTCCGTCACCTACCGCCGCACGCGCACGCACATGCGACACAGGTACGTGCCACACTCGCGTCCGTCACCTACCGCCGCACGCGCACGCACATGCGACACAGGTACGTGCCACACTCGCGTCCGTCACCTACCGCCGCACGCGCACGCACATGCGACACAGGTACGTGCCACACTCGCGTCCGTCACCTACCGCCGCACGCGCACGCACATGCGACACAGGTACGTGCCACACTCGCGTCCGTCACCTACCGCCGCACGCGCACGCACATGCGACACAGGTACGTGCCACACTCGCGTCCGTCACCTACCGCCGCACGCGCACGCACATGCGACACAGGTACGTGCCACACTCGCGTCCGTCACCTACCGCCGCACGCGCACGCACATGCGACACAGGTACGTGCCACACTCGCGTCCGTCACCTACCGCCGCACGCGCACGCACATGCGACACAGGTACGTGCCACACTCGCGTCTGTCACCTACCGCCGCACGCGCACGCACATGCGACACAGGTACGTGCCACACTCGCGTCCGTCACCTACCGCCGCACGCGCACGCACATGCGACACAGGTACGTGCCACACTCGCGTCCGTCACCTACCGCCGCACGCGCACGCACATGCGACACAGGTACGTGCCACACTCGCGTCCGTCACCTACCGCCGCACGCGCACGCACATGCGACACAGGTACGTGCCACACTCGCGTCCGTCACCTACCGCATTCGACTGTCAGCGCCCCTAGTACATAATTTATGAACTGAAAATGTAAAGGCTTGAGATCCTGGGTGTCCTAAAACACACACACAGGCCACGAGCCTAGCTTAGGCACCAGTCTCCCACAATATATTACTAACCTGAATTGTGTATCATTGTCGAATCTGACCAATGTAAAATAATTTATGTATATTGTGGTGAGAAAATAAAATTGATTGACTAAGAAAATGGCGGACACGACGTTATACCGTCTGCAAGGTCGACGGCTACAGTCGACTTTGCCGTTGGCAACATGCCGCTCGTGTGTAAGGGCTCTTATAGGGGCTCTGCCAGGTCCGCTTCCTTTGTGGTTTCTTTTCAAAGAACGAATTCATCAAAAAGAGCCCCTGCGACTCTAAAAAGTTGACCAGCATTTGCCCCCTGTAATTTCTGCGGCCCACACCGAACGGTCCGCCTTTAGATTCGCCATGTTCCTTTAATTCCACTTTGGCATTGAAGTCACCCATAACAACGTTGTAGTGGGCCTTAGTTGGACTGTGCATTGCTTTAGCAATATCTTCTTACATTGCCTCGGCTGTCACGTCAGAGTATGTCGCAGTCGGCGCATATACCTGTATCACTTTCAGGTGGTACCTGTCCGTGAGTTTCAGTACAAGGTACGCTACCCGTGTCGACACACTACTGATTTCCACAACGCTGCTAGTGAGTTCCTTATTGACCAGGAAGCCGATACCGCCTTGGGAGAGCTGATCACCTTCGCGGAAGTAGAATAGGTGGCCTGACTCCAAGGTTATCGTGTCCTCCCCCTGTCTTCAGACTTCATATAACCCCAGTATATGCCAGTTAATGCGCCCTAACTTTCTATCTCCAGTTCGACAAGGTGATGGTCCAGCCCAATCAGTACAGTAACATAAACATAGTTGATGCCATGTGATTTTATTACAATTTTATATTTATTTCATTAGCACACAATCGGAGCAGGAAGAAAACGAAAACACAAATTCAACGGGAAACAACAAGATCGATGGAGAGAAGTCCAAACTAGCTAAGTCCAATGACCACGTGGAAGTACTGCTCAAGGTATGTACGAGTGCTCGTATTAACACAAAGTAGCTAAGAATCATTGAAGACCACACGGGAAAAACAAAGAATGTACAATTAAAAGAAAAACAGTTTTATATAGTTTGAAAGTCCATATTTTTTTCATTTTAGACTCTTTTAAGTAAAATATTGAAACAACTTATTACTATGTTGACATAAATATGCTTTGCCTGTACTTCTAAAACATGATTTGTTTAAATAAGTTGTAATTTATGGTTCAGAATCTAAAATTAGAGACTACACTCAATAGCATAAACCTTCTCTGTCATTGACATTCCTGGTTTGTGCATTGCATTGACATTCACTATTAAAGTTCAATTATAAAAGTAACATAGAAATATTTTACATTTCTATGTTACTTTTATAATATATAATAATAATACATTAAACATATATATTAAAAATTTAAAAAAAATATATCTTGGCTTTAACTTCTTCAAAACAAAATTTTTAAAAAATATCATTCAAACACTATGAAACTAATAAATTGTTATAAACTTAATATGTATTTAAAACTTATTTTACTACTACATTATGTGGAATTAATTACAACACATTGCAATATTACTTTTCCCTAATGTGGAAGTGAATTAAAATAACTTTTGCCAGTGGTTCTGAAAACATAATAAGAAATATTAATAAAATTCAAATACCTACTGAAAATAATACAGCATTTATAAAAAAATATTTGTTGCTAAACAAATAACAAACCTTGGTAAGCTGATAGTGGCATATAAAATTTGTTTTTCTGATATTTTGGCAAAACTAATTGATTCTTCTTGTTTTTCTGAGATATAATGCTATTGTAGAACAGCCCATTATAGTTATGTCTGTGCTGAATAGAACCTTTGTCAGAAGAGGTTTTAAACTCCCAAATTTCTTGAATTTTTAAATGGAGCTGTCTTCTTGTAGTTTCCATTTGATAGAAAATCTACCCAGTTGCGTACTATTTCTGGTTGTTGTTCTACATTTACATTTTAGGTTATGAAAAACCTCGACAACTCAAAGTGTCAAAATGACAACGACGGTTTTTAACGTTTGACGCGCGGACATAACCGATTCTTGCCATGGACAAACAAATACAAATTGAACTATAACAGTTGACTACGATGATTTTACCCAATTCTGATTTTTGTAATAGAATGTTTCCCTAAAAAGCTAACAGATGGCATTAAAAAGTCAGTTTCACAAAAAAGGTGACATTCATTGTTTTTCCCGTGTGGTCTTCAATTTATTTCGTGACAAAATATTACTCTTTCTAAAATCAACTTAATTTAAACTAGTTTCTGTATATCTATACTATATATAATATTATAAAGCTGAAGAGTTTGTTTGTTTGATTGAACGCGCTAATCTCAGAAACAACTGGTCCGAATTGATAAATTCTTTTTGTGTTAGGTAGCTTATTTATCAAGGGAGGCTATAGGCTATATAACATCACGCTACAACTAAGAGGAGCGAAGCAGTAATGAAAAATGTTGCAAAAACGGGGAAAATTTATTCCTTTTGAGAGTTTCCGTTGCGTGCGCTGCGTAAACGGTTAAAGTAACGCAAAAATCATGTATGACAAAATTGTTCCTTTTAAAAAGTTAAAAAAAAGTCCGCGAAAGCATATGTCTATCTTTTAAGAGGCCTCTCAGAAAATTTGAACACTCGAGTTTAGGTAAAAGACGGCAATCTTATGTATGTGTGCGTAGCTATCCACACATGCACAATAATAAAAGAATACAGCTCCGCGATTATTTTATGTAATTTATCTGTAAAAGGACTATATTTATCCTAATTTTAATGTAAAACAAAAGAAATAAGACCAATAGTGAAGTACAAGTGTTATCATTAAAAAAAAAACAAAGACTCATGAAAAACAAAACATAAGCTCAAACCAGTGAAGTGTCAACAAAAAATAACTATAATCTAGAAGTTATTAAGTGCAGTTAAACGTAATCAGTTGCATAGTGGTGGTGATAAAATAAATTCTGGTCGTAATAAAAGTGAGGAAAAAAACCAAATAAGTGTAGAAAAATTATTATTTCTCTTGAGTCATACTCTAATGACTTCGTTTATTTCAAAACCAGTACTGTCAATTCAATTCAATTCAATTTAATTCATGAACAATTTTCATTGTGTTTGAAATCACATAATAAAATAAAATAACATAACAATAAAAAAGTAAAAAAATATCAGAAGTCATTATAAATTAAAATAACATAAAAATCTCACATCTCATACAGTAATATTATTAAATGTCAACTCACTAAAAATAGGAACAGAAAATGCAATTTTAAAGATAATATTGTACAAATAAAATAAAATGTTTATGTCAACTGAAATAAATAAGAGGACGGATGATACCAATATTTAATTTTGTCATTTAAAATAATGTCTATAACATTGACTAAACAATAATTTCAGTCGACTTTAAATACAATCAAATGTTAAGTTGACAGGAGTAAAACGCATGGTCAAATTACAAGTCACAAGTCGTCAACAGAGTAGAGACATTTATCTAATAGGAATGCTTGAATTTTAGCCTTAAATGCAGATGTATAAATCAAGCTTTTTAAATGTTGTGGTAACTTGTTAAATATTTGCACTGCTTGATACTGTGAACAGTGCTTCACAATATTGAAGTGAGGACTTATCTTACTTCTCAGATCCTTCCTACGTGTACTCTCCCTAACTAGTCTTTCTTCATCCGTCTCATATTCATGAATGTACTTCTTAAGATTTGTCAGGAGTACTAAAACGTAGAGACTGGGTACTGTAAGAATGTTTAAATCTACAAAATGTGGGCGGCAGCTCTCTTTTTGTGAAATACGGACAATAGTACGTACGGCTCTTTTCTGAAGTACAAAAGCTCTTTGGCAGTTATAATTATAGCTTTTCCCCCAAAATTGTATGCTGTATCGTAATTTAGACTCAATTAGTGCGTAATATACTATTTTTAATTGTTTAATGTCAATTACATCTCGAAGGGTTCTTAACGCATAGCACGCAGATGATATAGATGAATCTATGGCGGCTAGTTCCTTTTTCCAGTTAAATGAGTCGTCTATGTAAACTCCCAAGAATTTAGCCTCGCTCACTAGTTCAATTTTGTCATAGTTTAGTCTTATATCCATGGTGTCTTTATTACGAGCAGTTGTTTTAAATAACATTATTTTAGTTTTCGCACTATTTATTTTCAGCTTATTTTTAGTAAACCATGAATAAAGGTAATTTAGAGTTGCATTAACTTTTTCCGTAAGTTCTTTTGTGTCATTTGCCCCAATAATGGCATTCGTGTCATCCGCGAAAACCACAAGTTGTATGTCAGGTAGAATTTTGTTAATATAATTTATTAAGTAATTGGTAAACAGAATGAACAATATAGGCCCCAAAATCGAGCCTTGTGGAACACCGGCAAAAATATTAAAAAAAGGTGACTTATAATTTTGTCTTTGTCCATCTTGCAACTCACTTATTTCTACAAACATTTTTCTGTTTTTAAGGTAGGAGAGCAAAAGTTGGGAGGCTTTGCCTCTCACTCCGTAGTGATTTAGTTTAGCTATAAGTAAATCATGGTCAACAGTGTCAAATGCTGAGCTCAAGTCTAGGTAAACACCAGCTACTCTCATTTTATTATTTATTTTATTGATCACATCATTAACAAGAGTATATATGGCGTCTCCTGTGCCAACATTTTTTTGATATCCAAATTGTCTTCTGTGTAATACTTTGTTTGAGTTTATATGAAGCAAAAGCCGAGATTTGATTATTTTTTCGAATATCTTTGAAAGCGTCGGCAGCAAGGAGATTGGCCTGTAATTTTTAGGATCGGTCTTTGGACCTTTTTTATGAACCGGTATGATTTTGGCTATTTTTAACTGTTCTGGAAATATTCCATCATTAATACACTTGTTAAAGAAGCAAGAAAGCGGCTCAGCAAGAATATTTAAATGATCTTTAATCAGAGAAATAGGAATTTCGTCATATCCACACGAACGTTTATTGTCCATCTTCTTGACTATATTGGAGATTTCACTTGGAGTGGTGGGAGCAAAGCAAAGATCATTATCGACCCGTTGTGTACTCTGCTGTAATAACAAAATTGCTTCCTCATTTCTGTTTTCACAGGTGAGGCAGTCGTTATTAAAATGTGTTGCTAGTGTGTTTACTACTTCGTTGGGGTCATTAACAATTTTGCCATCATTTTTAAGTAATAGATGTTCCGCATACATAACTTTAGATCGGTTTGTGCATTTATTAACAATTTTCCAGATTTCTTTGCTAGAGTTTGTTGATTTATTAACTGTTTCCCTAACTGTTATTTTTTTAGCTTTAGTGATAACCCTTCTATAAATTCTGATGTATTTGTTTTTGTAATTTAGAACACTAGTATCAAGATTATTACCATTATTAACGCATAAGAAACGTTTCATTTTACTAGAGATTTTTATGCCTTTGGTGACCCACTTTATTTTGGTACTCTTTATAATGTTAACTTTACTTTTCTTTTTTTTGTAACTAATTTTAAAAACCTCTGAGAACTTCTGTATAAATGCATTGATTCCCATATTAGTCCAGTTATGTTTTAATATTTCCTGCTTAAAACAGGTGCTGTTATTAGAACTGAAAATTCTCTTATTTATAACAACATGCTGGGTATTGTTTCTTGACTTGCTAGTCAGAGATTCCAATCTAAATTTTCCTAAAAGACCTCCATGTCCATCAGCCAGACCATTATGGTCTACTGCACATTCCTGTATGAAATATTCAGGTAGGTTAGTTAAAATATTGTCGATGCATGAATATGAGTCATTTCGAATAAACGTTGCAGTGTTAACAAGATGCCTAAAATTGTAACATGTTAATAAACTGACAAATTCAGTACGTTTTTTAGAATCTAAAAGTAAATCTATGTTAAAATCACCGCATATTATGCAATTCCTATTAAATAAATGTTCCAACAATTTTTCCATGCGTGTCATGAAAAGATCAAAATTCGTGTCATAAGGAGTACGATAACAACAGCATATATATAGACCAGTATCAATGTCTTTAATACAACATATTTCAAAGCTGTCCATCTTATAAAGTTTGTTAATTACATCTATATTCTCTACCTTTCTATCCACATGTCCCAGGATTAAACTACCACCTCTAGTCTTTTTACTTCTGGTGTTGCATGAAATCAGGTTGTAGTTTTCTAAAGAAAATGATTTTACGGACTTATCATTTAAAAAATGTTCACTAATGCATATGTAGTCTACCCTGATTTCAAGAGATTCTATATAAACTTCCAATTCATTCTTTTTATTACTAATACCACATACATTTTGGTGTAATACGTTGATATTTTGTAATACAGGTGTGACTGTTGTATTCAAATTACAGTTACTATTACAAGCATTATGTGAACTAGAGTCCCTCATTTTATTACCCACGAAAAAACACATCAGCGTGCTGCGTTGAATGGGCATAAGTTTGAGTACATAAAGGCTCTGAAATTATATTTGACACTGGTTTAGGAACTGACTGGAAATAATATTGTATAGTGCCTTTTCGGGGGATATTTTTCTTGATATTAACTGGGTTACCTTTTTCGGTCTTCCAAGAAATTATGTTTGTGCGCACTATACTGTTACAGTATTCCGTGTACTTATTTCGATACTGAATTCGTAAAATTTCTCTTAAAAATATCCGTGACTTGATTATTGTATTTTGTTTATAGCCACTGTCAATGAATTCTGCATGCTTCAAATTATCACATATAAGACTAAGAATAGAGTTGATTTTTGTAGTGTTGATGTATCTTGCGTTGTGTACATTTCCAATTAGTACATTAGTGTGTGAGATTTTATATAAATTATAGTGTAAAAAGGATTGCATAGTAATCGGATTGTCATCGTTAGTGCCAGTCAATATTACAACAAAGTCTCTTTTGTCAAAGTTTTTACATAAAGAAATGCATGAGTCAACTATTTCATCCGTGGGGGCCATCGGTTTTATAATAGACAGTACCTTATAGTCTGCTCCTAAGTCGCGCCGTAGCATATTTCCTATATCGCTTTCCTGTTCATCAGAAAGAATTAGAACGTTATATTTCCTAGATTGGGTGTTTTTTTCCTGTATTTTAGTTTGATCTGGCTTATCTGCACTCTTTTTATATTCGATGAAAGATGTTCGCTGCAACATAGTCTGTTCTGGCACAGGTTCAGAATTTCTGTCCAAAGTTGCGCTTGTCGAGGGTGCCACAGTTTTAGATTTGGCTTCTGGCAAGGTGGTTACTGATTTTCCATTTTCGCTGTTAGTAATTTCGCAAGGTTTCAGAGGAGAAGCACAGAAACTGTTAGTTAGCCGACGTCGCACACTCTTTTTAGAGCTTAAGGACATGTTCTGATTATAAACAGTCAACGGGCTTCTACACAATTGTTTTAGTACGCCGAGTTCCTGATTCATATTCGACACTTGTTTTTTTAAGTCTATGTTTTCAAGAACAATATTTTCCATTTCATTTTGTGTAGATTCCAAATTACATTTCAATTCCTTTATTTCTGCCTTTAGTTCCAACATGTACGTGGAACAGATATTTGAAGATAGATCTAAACTTCTGCCTAGTATTTCATCACAAGACATTAAACTCGTGTCTATTAAGCTGCGTTCAAGAGACTCCATTGATCGGGATTTAATTTTATTCATTAATTGCGGTTTCCTTGTAGTGATATTATTCACTTGTTCCATATTGCTTATGTTGGAATTTATAAATTAATTTATGTTCATACAAAAATAATTTCGTCTGATGGGGATCGAACTTGCGGCGTTTGATCTGCAGATCCAGGGGCGCTTCGTGAGCGCTACTGTGACTTATGTAGATATCGTTCAAAAAGGTCTTCAGTTCCTTGAGTCAGCTGATTGTCATTATCGGTTGGTATTATTAGTATTAGAAAAGAGTGGGTAGGCGATTTCGATGTTGAGTTATAATGGTTTTTTTTACACTTTAAGTTTGGTTTTTGTATTTATTTCACTATATTGTGTGAAAAAGCACTATGTATTCACTGGGAAGAGATTTTTGTTTATAAAAGTCAATTGTTGATCTTTTATATTGTTCAAGATTCCGGTATCTCTGGATATGTCATGTCATAATTTTTATCACTGTGTATTTAGTTTACAAGCTCATTCAGGTAAAGATAACACTTCCACAGACAAATGAGTTTATTGTTTTCACTTCTTTACACTTTTCATAACTTTCATTGAACTTATTATAATTATAAAGATTAATTTACTACGGAACTGACAGAATGGAATGTTTACATTACGGCGCCCTCTCTATATTTTTCAGAAATCTACAGAATTTGTCAGAAACGTGTACCCAATTTCAAAATAACTCTTAACAGTTCGAATGGTCTGGAGGCATTAATGTATATCTCCAAACGTGAAGACACGAGTTCGCGCCTGAGATCAAGCGAAAGTTTTTGGAATTTAAAAATTTTCAAAAATTGGTTTATTACTGTCATCAGTATCATCATCTGTTCTCAGCCTGCTCATTCTCCATTGTAATTACCTTAATTATACTTTGGACCGACGACTCAAGTACGACTTGAGTCGTCGAGAGTATAATTAAGGTAATTACAATGGAGAATGAGCAGGCTGAGAACATCACATTTAGAAAACCACAACGTTCGAGTTCCCTTTGTGACTTGTCAGTAAATCAATCAATCTTTGATACAACAATGTTAAGTTTACCTAATACGTCACTTAACGAATCTCAAAACAATACTGAGCTTCAAGATAAACTTAATAAACTACAAGAAGAATTACAAATTGCGAACCAAGAAGTGACTAACCTTAACTTAGAAAACACTACGTTAAAGCAAGAATTACAAAAATGTAAACAAGTGATAGATAATTACAAAAAAGTCTGTACAGCCGAAAAAACCATTCGAACACCAAAACCAAAATCAACGAAAAATAAATGTTTGTCCAAGACTCCAAAGTCGTGCTATACACCTCCATTAATACTGCCTGTGACCAGTGAACATCCGTCGGAGAATAAGGTATGCTCACCATCACATAAAATGGGAAATCAAGGAGATCCCCATCCTGATTCCTGACATAAACAGTTATGAACCAAAACCAAAATGTACACCAAAACGAAAGATTTGTTTACTCAGTTCGGATAATAAAAACGACGTATTGTCAGCAGCAGAAAGCAAGTTCCCAAACCACTGTAATCTACTGCATTATTTAAAACCACACGCAAATACAAAACAGCTTCTAAGCGGTCTGGCATCAAAGTTAGTGAACTACACCATGAACGACTTTTGCATTATATTACTTGGGGAAGAATACTTTAAGAGGACTAATGATTATTATGATATTATATTCCATATACGAGAGGTACTTCAAGTTGTGCAACACACTAACATAATTATTTGTATGCCAACATATAAATACCCATTTGACACTAGTTTATTCAACTGTCGTGTGGAGACATTTAATAATCTCGTATACTTAGATATATTGACGCATGGACACGCATTTCTTTTGGACAGTAATCTGAATCTGGAATATGATTGCAGCATGTTTAATAAATACTCTGGCAGAATAAATAAACTTGGACTGCGTACTATATTTAAGGATTTACTAGACTTAGTTACTAACATTATGCAAAACTTTGACATACAACACAATATGAATGACATTGATAATACGGAAGACCATTTTTTTCTTGACTAAACATCTATACATCATGCACCAAAACATTGCAGGCCTGCTAACTAAATGTGATCTTGCAATCTGTCTCAATGAATTAATTGATAGAAACATTAGTGTGGATGTGTTATGCATTACGGAGCACTTTATGATGGAAACGTATGAAAAACATCTGAATTTAAACAACTACTGTTTAGCGGCTTGTTTCAGTCGGACAGAATCCAAAAGAGGTGGGGCATGCATATTAGTAAGGTCCGGCCTTCAGTGGAGAGAACTGCCAAAAATAGCAAAACTATCGACGAGTGGTGTCTTTGAATGTTGCGCCATTGAACTAATGACCCACAAAATCGTGTGTGTTTGCATTTATAGAGTACCTAATGCCAATAATTTCAATGAATGTATAGTAAATTAGAACGGCTATTACATATTTTACTGAAAAAGGATTTTAAAAAGATTATTTTGGCGGGAGACTTTAATATAGATGTACTTAAAAGAAATAATCAATCAATAGAATTCGAAAATCTGTTATTAAGCTTTAACTTGAAACTGGCGATTTATCAACCAACTCGTCTGCAGAGTAACACATGCATTGACAATTTTGCGCATAATTTTAACAGATCCTGTAAGGCTTCAGTATTAGAGCTGGCTTTGTCGGATCACACAGCCCAGTTATTGAAATTCCCAATTAGCACAGTATGTACTTTTGATCGGTGGAGTAGGAGAAGACGTGACTATCATAAAGAAAACATGAATAAATTTAAGGCCTATCTGCAAAGTCTGACGTTTTCAGAAGTGTATGCAACACTTGACCCAAATGTAGCTTTTGACGCGTTTTTAGAGATTTTTTCTTTACTTTATAGTCAGTGCTTTCTCGAAACGATCGTCTCAGTAAATGTTAATAAAAAACAAAAATGGGTATCACGTGGTATCAAAAAATGCAGCGAGGAAAAACGGCAATTACTGTGGCAATTCCGATTAAAACCTACTCATCAGAATAAAACGCGTTTTAAAAATTACACGAAATTGTTTAAAAAGATTATTAATTTAACTCAGCGAGCTCAAAATAACCATAAAATAAAGACATCAAAAAATAAATCCAAAGCAACATGGCAAATTATAAATCAAACGAAGTTAAATATTCCAAATAATAATATTAATAAACTTAGAATTAATAATAATGAAATTATCTCGGATCCAAAATATATTTCTAATGTATTTAATGATTATTTTATTGATAAAATTCATCCCATTAGTAATTCGGGAGACCGAGTCACAAAATATATTTTAAACAGAAAGGATTCTATGTTCATGGCTCCAAGTTTACCAAATGACGTATTAAAAACTACTTTAGCCCTTAACAATACAAATAGTGTAGGTTACGATGGCATTTGTACAAAAATACTCAAAGCAGTAGCTGAGGAAATTTGTTGCCCTTTAAGTTATATTATCAATTTGTGTAGAAGCGAAGGTATTCTTCCAGATGCCCTTTGTTTAGTCCCGTTTAGAGTAGTTTCGGAACGCGCCATCGAACGGAATGACATCTGACTTGACAGTTTGATTTTGACACTTGACACTTCTCTTGGATTTTGGTGGGAAAAAAGGGAACACGTCGCCGCTTGAGTCTCGCGATCTTTTTGTAAAGTAATCCCTTACCCCGGTCGTTTTGGTGACAATGGGTCATGACCCAGTTGTGTGTGTTAATAACCCCTATCTTGGTGAAATAATACGGGCTGAATTTGGATATTTCTTGACATTGAAGAACTTTGGAGGTTAAGTGATTTGAAGACCGCATGCTGTGATTGCCTCCAGCCTTGTTGCAGCGGATTCTAACCTGAAGAATAGTCGTAACGTCACAACACGATACATATACACTCACTTACATACATAACTCCAGGTAACCCCAGAAGCAGTGTCCTTCAACCACCAGGTAAGTTCTTTTGTTGTATTGTAGGTGAGTCATTTGTTAATTGTATTGCGTCTTCACTTGAATTGTACTTATATATTGTCTGCTCCGCGTACGGCGGACTAGTTTCGCTCGCCACTCTTGTCTCCTGGACCCCACCATAATATCTTCCACTGCGCTATTGAAATGCTATTGTAGGGGTCTAGTCTGGCAGCGTACACCCTTAAAAAATCTGTGATAAAGCCATTGTTCAAAAAACAAGATAGAGAGTTAGTAGAATATTACAGGCCAATTTTATTGATACCGATATTTTCTAAAATTATTGAAAAATATGTATATAAAGAACTCAATTTATATTTAGAAGCGAATAATATTCTTTGCTACGAACAAAAAGGATTTAGAAAAAACAATACAATAAACATGGCTATTTATGACTTTTTACATAATGTTATTACAAATATGGACAAAAATACTCCAGTGTGTGCCATATTTTGTGACATGACCCAGGCGTTTGATTATGTGCAACATAATATTTTACTAAAAAAACTTGATGCTTACGGTGTAAGAGGAAATGTCCTTGAGCTCTTCAAATCGTACTTACACGATAGAAAACAAATGACGGAAATAAGCAGAATTAATAGAAGCACCAAAAGAGAAGAAATATTTCTATCTGAGGAACGTAACGTTATTTACGGAGTTCCACAAGGAAGTATTCTAGGACCACCGCTTTTTACACTTTATATTAATGACTTGCCGATGGCAATCAAATATCCTATGACACTATTCGCGGATGACAGTACAATAACTATACCTTGTAATGAAAGGGATTTTTATAAAGAAGACATAAATATGACATTAACAGAAGCTATAGAATGCCTAGACAATAATAATTAAAAATAAATTTAAATAAGACCGTAATTATGCATTTTAGCCAGCGCGCATTGACTCTTCCCAATCTTGACATAAAATATAATGACATTACAATTGACACAGTTAGTACAACTAAGTTTCTTGGGCTTATAATAGATCGCCATTTAAATTGGAAGGCGCATGTAGAGAGCCTGACTAAGAGACTAAGTAGTTGTGCATACGCCTTGTACAATCTGTCTTGGGCTGTTAACATAGATGTACTACTAACGGCTTATTATGGGTTAACTGAATCCATTCTCAGATACGGTGTTATCTTTTGGGGTAACTCGGCTAACAAAGAAGTTGCATTTAAAGCACAAAAGAGATGCCTCAAAGCGATGTTTAAGTTAAAAACTACCGATAGTTGTAAGCCCTATTTCATACGCTATAAAATATTGACATTGGCATCTCTTTATATTCTGGAGTCAGTAATATTTGTTAGAAATAATAATCATTTATTTTCGCGAATGGCAGATAAATTTCCCAGAAACAGGCGTGATCAAAGTCAGCTCTGTCTGCATAGTAGTAGGACTGCACTTATGCGCAAAAGTGTTTTTTGCATGGCTCCCATAATTTATAATAAGTTACCGAAGATTTGGAGGGAGCTTAATAATGTACAATTGAAAAAATAACTAAAGTCATTTCTAGCCGAGAAAGCGTATTATAATATTAATGAATTTCTGACAGAACCATGTATTTTGACATAGTTTTTTTTATTTTTTTTTATTTTGAATTTATTATTATTACTTTTCCTTTATTCATTTTTACAAACTTATAAATTATATTTTTAAATATTAGAATATAAAATAAAAACATTTAAAAATATAAAAAATAGTAGCCCACCGGTATCGGGAACAGGGTCCAAGCTACCGGCGGTCAGGGCTCCAGAGAGAGGAACCTCCTGACAATGCGAGCCGTCTCCAGAAGTACCGCTTTCTGAATCAAGCCCTTGACCCAACTGCTCAACGAGAGCCTCTTCAGGTGTTGGTCAAGGCTCTTGGCTATCAACCCATTGGCTGTGATGACTATCGGCACAATGATCGCTGAGTCCACATCCCACATGTCGACAACCTCGCGAGCCAAGTCAAGATACTTGATTTGTTTATCTTTCTCGGCTTTCACGAGGTTCTCGTCATGCGGAACCGTTATGTCAACAATCATTGTGCGCCTTTCTAGTCGATCCACCACCACTATATCAGGCTTGTTTGCAACAACAGTCCTGTCAGTGATGATGGATCGATCCCAGTACAGTGTGATATGGCCATTTTCAAGAACTGGGTCGGGCACATACCTGTAGTACGGCACTTCTGATTCCACAAGGCGGTATTTCAGAGCAAGTTGCTGGTGGATAATCCTGGCTACAAGATTGTGTCTGTGCAAGTACTCTTCGTTAGCTAGACGAGAACACCCAGAGATAATGTGTCTAATTGATTCCCCGGGACGGTGGCATGCCCGACAGATGTCCACCGTGCCGTCTTTCACAATAAATCTCCGGTAATTGTTCGTCATCATAACTTCGTCCATAATTGCACAAACAAAACCTTCGGTTTCCCCAAAGAGATCACCGAAACGCAGCCAGGCTACGGACGCTAGAAAATCTACGTCAGGTCCGTGTAGGGCCCGGAAAAAGCGTCCGTGGAGCTCCTTACTTTGCCATACCTCCATGTGGTCATTAGTGTCAAGTACTACAGGCTTGCACCAGTTCTCGTTATCCAAGGAGAGCGGGGTGAGGCCCTTGTCCACCGCAACCACATCTCGATGCATCCCCACGTCGGCTTCCAGGAAATATTCCCTGAGACTGCATATCTCGCGATTGTGGAGAGTCTTAGCGTTTAAAAAGCCTCGACCTCCACACTTTCGCGGGATATACAGCCTCATTACCGATGACCGTGGGTGATGCATTCGATATGCAGTCAGCAGCGTACGGACCCTCCTATCCAGGGCGCCGAGTTCAGTTTGAGTCCATTTGAGTATGCCGAAAGAGTACATCAAAATCGGCATGACCCAACCGTTGAAGGCGCGCACCTTGTTTCCGCCTGATAGAAGACTATTAAATACTTTCTTCAGGCGGCCAAAGAAGCGCTCCTTCAACGATTGCTTCATGTCAGTTTATTACTTTTATTGTTGACATTCATAATTTCTTACAGTTTGCTAAATTCAATGTAAATTAATGATATTGACTGGACTACCTTAATGATTAACAATTTGATTATAATTAATATTTGCACGCCATAATATGTGGCAAACATGTCTGAACTTATATTTTCATTTCTGTTATCCTGCATGCAGGTTGTAATTTCTGTATGTGTACACATGTTTCGGCAAATAAATTTACTTTGACTTTGACTTTGAATACAAACAGTGTAAAACGAGTGTAGAGCCGGTCTAAACAATCTTGAGCCGTTAGAATTATAATGCGGTATTTAGATATTTATGAAAATACTTATTTTTATTTATCCAGTCTAATAAAGATTTCTAGACTAATAAAAAAAATACAACTATATGTTATGTAAAGTATACAATAAAAAAAAATTAAAACAGTTTCATATTGGTGCCGATTCTGTTGTACAACGAACTCAAAACTATCTCTAAAATTGCTTACTTTTAGCTATGAGAATTGTTACGCTATTCTGCAAGAAATAATATCTTTTAAAAATTATTTTGACACGACTAAAATCAAATTTGACAATCGCGACTCAACGTGGTATTTTTAGGGTTCCGTTGCCAAATGACAAAAACGGAACTCTTATAGATTCGTCATGTCTGTCTGTCCGTATGTCACAGCCACTTTTCTCCGAAACTATAAGAGCATGCTGTTGAAACTTGGTAAGATGTATTCTGCATTAAGATTTTTACACTAAAATAGAAAAAAAAACAATAAATTTTGGGGTTCCCCATACTTAGAACTAAAACTCAAAAAAAAATTCATCAAACCCATACGTGTGGGGTATCTATGAATAGGTCTTCAAAAATGGTATTGAGGTTTTCAAATACAAAAATAAAAATAAAAAACATTTAATTTCATAAACATAAACCTTATGCATAAACCGAGAATACATACAGGTTTGTACGGAAACCTCGGTGCGCGAGTCCGACTCGCACTTGGCCGGTTTTTTCTTTTGGCTTCGCAACTTAGTACTTGTGCACTACGCAATGAACTTGCTGAGATACGATGGCGCGCGCAAGGGAGCATCCTGGACGTGTTTTATATGGAATTTTTCATTTTTGTTTGAAAAATAAAAAAAAATATTACCCACGTGTTGAGATTTATATGTGTTATAATAATGATATTTTCGACCCCCTTTATGGTTTTATAAAGGGGGTCGAAAATATCATTATTTTTGCGATAGGACGCGCCATTTTCGAGATATAAGCAAAAAAAAAAAATACAGTACTGTTTTTGCACGTGAGGGGAGGCGTTGCCGTTGGTGTGAATTTTTGTTCATGACCACTAGTTTTACTCCACACCTTTTTAATCGCGATTAATAATAGTCAGATTTAGAGTCAAAAAAATTCTACAATCTATTAAAATAATGCTTTACTTGATAGTAAACGAAACTCTTATCTTATACAAAAAAAATAAAATGCGAAGTAGCAAAATGTTGTAGTCGTAGTATATTTTTGCATTCACGATACGAGTACCCGTAAACTGAGACGCGGGAAAAAATGGCGCAGGTCCTTTCCCGTTGGGCGCTTGCGCCGTACTAAACGCTGCCCGCTTGTGCATCGTAATTTATTCTAATTTAGAGTGATTTCAAAAACGATATTATTTATAATTATATAAACAGATTTAAATAAAACTTGAGAATTCGATTCGTTATAGAGCATACTTTATATTGACATGATTTTTTTAATTTAATTATGCTTATTCAAACCAAAAAAACGCGATAAACTTGCGAATTAATCGTAAAAATTGCCATAAGACTTAATTTTTTTACTAATTATTGTTATTAAAAATCAATATTCTTGTACTAAATGTAACAACTAGATTATAATGTCTGTTGTTTTGTGTATTTTTTTTACTCAAATTTCTACATATTAATGATAGAAAGAGGAGTGTGAAATTGACCCTGCGCTGATTTTTAAGAAAACTAGTTGTGGGAGATTAATTACTACAAAGTAAACAAAGAAGTTTTTGTAAATGTGCTACTAAAAGTGACAAAACAAAAGATTGATCTATTTTTTACATGTATTCGTCAATGCCAGAGTATTTATAATGATGAGATGAGAGGTAAATAAGGCGACTAAAATCTTAGATATTCGCGCAAAAATGTAAAATGGCTCTTAAGAGCCATTGTACATTTTTGCGCGACTCCTTTTGAGTTATAGTGAGTCAAGCTTAAGCTTGACTCACTATAACTCAAAAGCAGCGAGCAGCAACGAAAAATGGACGAAAACTAGCAGGCAAATCGATGCGACGGGAAGGGTCAGGGGAGCAAAAATTTGACGCGGACGAAGTCGCGGGCAGAAGCTAATATTATGATATTAATATTATAAAGCTGAAGAGTTTGTTTGTTTGATTGAACGCGCTAATCTCAGGAACTACTGGTCCGAATTGAAAAATTATTTTTGTGTTGAGTAGCCTATTTATCGAGGAAGGCTATAGGCTATATAACATCAAACTAAAACCAAGAGGAGCGGAGCAGTAATGAAAAATGTTGTGCAAAAACGGGGAAAATCGCACGGGTAGGCGATTCGACGGCGATTCAAATTGGGGGAGGCCTAAGTCCAGCAGTGGACGTCTTACGGCTGAAATGATGATGATGAGGCGATTCGACGCGACGGGAAGGGTCGGGGGAACAGAAATTTAACGCGGACGAAGTCGCGGGCAGAAGCTAGTACAGAATAAATTTTTAACCAGTGCGCAAATTTTAACAAATTAAACTTAAACGAGTTATAATAACTGTAGCGACCAAAACCGCTACGACAACCGCTGCCGCCTATGAACGGTTGGACCTCGGCCGATTGTCACGCCACCGCTGCGTCATATCGCGCAATCCTGCGAGCACCAATCATTTCGTTTGTTTCGTCGCCGTGTAGTAAGATGGCCGACGAGCGTCCTTGGCAATTTGGACCTTAATGCATGTGTGTCTCATTAGTATAAATTCCCTGTGCTAGCATTGTTTAGACTCACTCCGCTTTAGCTTCCCTAGCCTGCGCTTCTCGCCTTATATACTATATCGCTGTTGCTTATTGTTATTAATTATTTAGGCCTTGTTTAGTAATTAAGTTATTTTGTAAAGTAAAAGTAAAATCGTAATTAAATAAGTTTATCTGTTGCCTGCTGATTTAATTTTAATTGTCAACACCCGTGAGATAAACTACATAGGAAGTGGCCCAGGTCCACATTATCAACCGGACCACTTCAATAACCATGCAATTATTTTGATATATCTTAGTACAAAAAAATAAATTATCGTTACCGAAAGATGTTTATTTTGAAACTGGTTTTTATGGTAAGGAGGCGAAGGTGAACGACCGAGCGTAGCTACAAGTACCTACCAGTTCGATCGGTTAAAAATTCTAAGAAGTTCGAAGTACCTACGCGGCGGTGAAGGAGAGCGACCGAGCGTAGCAACAAGTACCTACCAGTTCGATCGGTTAAAATTCTAAGAAGTTCGAAGTATCTACGCCTGCGCGCAGTTACTGACCTATTCCTATTGTCGATATCATAATACGAAATATGTAGGGTGTCCACAGTTTACTAATTTAAGATCAAATAAAAATTTAAAAAAAGTATTGAAAAAAATAGTTGAAATGTGTTCTATTACTGAGACTAAACCAACAAAAAAAAAATTTGCGCACTGGTTAAAAAAAAATCCTGTATTTGTCAGCTCTCCAAATAACTGAATAGGTTAATCTTGACGAAACTAGAAGGAAGACACGCGGTCTCGTGAACACGAACTCGTGGAGGACCTTGGCAAAGGCCTAGGAGTGAGACAAAATCAATCTTGACAATTTTGATTTCCATGATTATATTAGACCTAACTGCGCGACAGCACAGACAGGGTGATGTTGTCATGCGTACCTATCTTATACCTTTAAACGAGCAATTCTTGTATATATCTATATATAATCTGAATCTCGGAAACGGCTCCAACGATTTTCATGAAATTTACTATACAGGGGGTTTCGGGGGCGATAAATCGATCTAGCTAGGATTCATTTTTATAAAATGTCGTTTTATTCGTGTTTTCAATGATCAACTTTATCGATAAAAAACTTGAACATAAACTTATTATTTTAAACACAATTTACCAAAAAATACCGAGCAAAGCTCGGTCATCCAGATATTTTATCTTTATTTGTGGATCATTTACAACCTTGAAGCATCCTATCGACAAGATGAATTTTTATATATCAGATGTCTCTGGAGACAATTTTTTTCCATTTTATTTTGTACTACCTTTTGCCCGCGACTTTGTTCGCGTAAATGTCGGTTATCGCGGACGCAATTCAAGTCGCGGCATGAAAAGTAGCATATGTCCTTTCTCGGGTTTCAAACTTACCCCTTACCAAATTTCGTCAAAATCGGTTCAGTGGTTTAGTCGTGAAAGTGTTACAGACAGACAGAGTTACTTTCGAGTTTATAATATAAGTAATAAGTATTATAAGTATAGAGTATAGATTGTGTATCTTGATGTTGAAAATAGACAGCTTTTCGTTGTTTTCTAAACTGTGTGGTATGGGCAGGACGGGTTGGTGTGCCGCGTGTACTACGCGTCGCAGTTCCAGCGCCTGCGCCACCTGCTGCTGAGTCCACTGAGTGGTGTCGGGCCCGACCGGTGCGGCTGTTACGACGACAAGGACCGGACTGATAGTACGACACCTTGCATAACACATTTTATTTATTATATTTATTTATTTTACCACTAGCTTTTGCCAGCGGCTTCGCCCGCGTGTAGGTCGGAAATTATCCCGCGGGAACATACTACCGGGATAAAAAGTAGCCTATGTCCTTTCTGAGGCTCTAAACTATCTGTGTACCAAATTTCATTTAAATCGGTTCAGTAGTTTTAGCAGGAAAGCGAGACAGACAGACAGAGTTACTTTTGCATTTATAATATTAGTGTGGATTTGTGTACACCCATATATGAACAGAGAGGAGACCAGGAGAGCAGTGGTGGCCCAGTGGTAACAGACGTGACTTACGAATAGGTCGTAAGTTCGAACCCAAGCAGGCGCTTTACTTTGTGTAAATTATGTCATCACCACTGCTCTAAAAACGGTGAAGGAAAACGTAACGAAACCGGCATGTCTTAGAACCAAAAATTCGAAGACATGTGACATCCACCAACCCGCACTGGGCCCGCGTGGTGGATTATGGCCCACTCCCTCTCACCGAGCGGAGGCCTGTGTCCCAGCAGTGGGAACAATATAGGCTGATTATCTATACTATATAATAATATTATAAAGCTGAAGAGTTTGTTTGTTTGTTTGATTGAACGCATTAATCTCAGGAACTACTGGTCCGAATTGAAATTTTTTTTTGTGTTGGGTAGCCTATTTATTGATGGAGCCTATAGGCTATATAACATCACGCTACAACTAAGAGGAGCGGAGCAGTAATGAAAAATGTTGCAAAAACGGGGAAAATTTATTCCTTTTGAGAGTTTCCGTTGCGTGCGGTTAAAGTAACGCAAAACACATGTATCAGGGAATTGTTCCTTTTAAAAAGTTCTTAAAAAAAGTCCGCGAGAGCACATGTCTATCTTTTAAGGTTGACTCACTATAACTCAAAAGGAGCAGCAACGAAAAGTGGACGAAAACTAGCAGGCAAATTGATGCGACGGGAAGGGTCAGGGGAGCAAAAATTTGACGCGGACGAAGTCGCGGGCAGAAGCTAGTGATGTATAAACAGAAAAGAACAAAAAAAAATGGTACAGAGGTGATGCTTATTTCTAAAGAAATCTCTTCCAGCATACCTGCGATAGTAGAAAAGATAAAGATATGCAGACAGCGTGTGTAAGAGTATAACACCGTACCATACCAAATTTTATCCATCAATGTATTCCTGCCCTTATCCCAATTTATTTAGGGTCGGCGCAACATGTATTTTTCTTCCATAAGTACAGCTTAGCAAAAAAGAGTGTGGAAAAAATGAGGGCGCCTGCTTAGCAGGTATGGCCACCCTGTATACTAGGACTAAAAGTGATAAGATACTTGTTGTTTTAATCCACAAACACGAGATCCCGGAAATTCTTGTCAGTCAAGATTTCAAGACTTGATTGGGACACAGGCTTTTACTTTCATTGTGTTTAGTAGATTGCGCATTATTTCGCTGAAATAACCTTTTATCTGAGAGTGCCATCATAATAACATAATGAAAACTTATTCAGTTTAAAAATTAACTAAATTACACTCAGGGATTGCCGATTGAACCCGATACACAAGACATAATGTTCAGCAATCGCATTTGCGGCCACCATCTAGGGTATTCACAACCATTCGATGGTTGGTATGCCTGTATCAAGTTTGACATGAGTACTGTACGATACTGAACGAATCCTGTTAATGCTGACAGTTTATAGTCGACAAGGCGACTTACAGCTGCTTACTGTCGGAAAGTAATCGGAAGTCAGAGAGTACCTATAACATGTAGCATCCGAAAGGTACGGGCAATATCGAATAAACTTGAACAGTTGACTGATGAAGCCATCAGTTGTGTCTATGTGGGGTACATACATCGGTTTAGAACAACTTTATTTCTCATAAAGAATTGCAAAACAAATTCACTTACTGAGAAACAATATTAAAAACTAAGATTAATATTAGAGCGCACAGATGTACGTATATAAAATAACAAAACAAAATAGAAAAAAAAATGAAACAATGTGGGTAAACAGAAAACAACTCGATCGTAACTTAAACAAAACACAACATGGATGTTAGTTTGATTTTTACTGGATGTGGCATTGATGGCATAGTATGATAATAGTAAGTTGGTAGGTTTATTGTAACAAGACCATTTTATTTTTAGTTTATTACTCTTTTATATTTCTCGTTTTATTGAATTGGATTTTTGTAATTTTAATGGATATAAAACTTATAATTATGGACTATGTCTGAAATAAATGAATTAATAATAATAATAAATATACATTTTGGGTACTTATACAGTTCATAAAAATATTTTTGGGATTGGATTTTATTTATTTTTGTTTCAGTAAAGTAATTACGAATGTATATTTAAAATTAAGAAGCCTATAGTTAATTTATATATTTTGTGTATTTTATTTATGCTAATATACATTTTTATTTTTGCTTATTCACTCATTTGTATGTATTAATTGTGTGAGTTTTTAGTAGCTTTTTGAACCGGGCATAACTTTGTTCTTTCTTTATTACTGATGGTAATTTATTATAAATTGTAACACCCTCATACTCCAAATTTCTTCTTCCATAGTTAGTTCTAGGAGGGCGGGTCACTAAGTAACTAGCACGTCTTAAGTTAATCTTTCGTGTCTGTTGCTTTGTTACAAATTTGATATTGGAATGGATTTCTTTATTTAATATTTTACGAATTAGAATACATGTGTAGTAAATGTATGTTTGTTTTATATTCATTATTTTTGTTTCCTCGTATATCTTTTCAGTAGGTGTCCGAAATTTATAGTTAAATAAAATTTTAATTAATCTATTCTGAACTCGCTGAATTGGATCTATATTAGTCTTCGCTGCAGTACCCCAGATTTCAATGAGATAGTCGATATGAGGCTTAACCAGAGAATTATATATAAGGTATCTTACTTTTCGAGGGAGACAATTTGTTATATTGCGTAATGCCCCTGTGAGTGTACTTAGTTTAAGTTTAATTTTTTCCAAGTGTGGCTTCCAGGTTAGGTGACTATCTAAGATAAGTCCAAGATATTTTTCTTTAGGTTTTCGTTTAAGTAGTTGGCCGTCTATTTTAAGTTCGAAATTGTCATTCATTTTTTTATTTTTTGCAACATACATTACATAATTTGTTTTTGTAATATTAATAGTTAAAAGATTCGACTGAAACCACTCATTCAACAAATTAAGATCATTTTGAGCGTCGGCTATTATAGCTTCGACTGAGTGTCCAAAGTAAAAGAGACTTGTATCGTCTGCATAAAGGGAGATATCGCCTTTGAGACCCAATTCACTAATACTGTTAATATAAATAAGGAACATTAGGGGGCCCAATATTGATCCTTGGGGAACGCCAAAATTCAGGACACGGGGATTGCTTTCATAATTACCTATTTTAACTATTTGTTTACGGTTTTCCATATATGATTTAAAAATTTCCAGAGCTTTGCCTGTAACACCGGTGAGTTCTAGTTTTTGTAATAATTTGTCATGACTGATGGTGTCAAAGGCTTTTTTAAGATCAATAAATATACCTAACACAATTTGTTTTTGATCTATTCTATTTTTAATTTTGGTTACGAGGTCAATTGTAGCAGCGAGAGTATTTGATTGAGGTCTAAATCCATACTGTTTACGGTAAAAGAAGCCTTTTGAAGTAAGGAATGATTCTAATCGGTTATAAAGAATCTTCTCAAAAACTTTAGAAATCACCGGGAGAACCGAAATAGGGCGATAATTGCACGGGTCAAATTTACTTCCGGATTTATGAATTGGTACAACTTTTGCAATTTTTAAATCGTCGGGAAAAATACCTCGAGCCATATAATAGTTAATGCAGACTGTTAGTTCCATAGCAATAATGTCATTTACGCATTTAATTGATTTTGTACTAATACCATCAATGCCAGATGCAGTATTACAGTCCAAATTTTTAATTATGGTAATAACTTCCTTTGGATTTACTGGTTTCAGAAAATGCAATTCCGTTCTATCAGTAAGTCTACAGTCTTCTAAAATTTGACTTACATTTGATTTTTTTGAAATCATATTTGCTAGGGTTGAGCCAATAGTCGAAAAATATGAGTTAAAGCTTTCACATATTTCTTTTTGGTCCGTAATGGTACCAGTTGCCAATTCAAGTTTGTCCGGTCCAGTTTTTTCATGCAGTTTATTTTTCGACAAATCGTTTATGAGTTGCCACATTTTTCGTGGCTTACTTGAATTTTCTTCGAACCTCTTTAGGTAATACTCTCTTTTCGCTTTTCTTATGTTGTGTGATACTCTGGCTTTTATATGTTCATACTCTGCTTGTAATCCCGTGTCGACCGCATTTGTTTTATATTCCTGCCATAGAAAGTTCTTGTTATTTATCTCATCTAATAGCTCTTTTTTAATCCAGTCTTGCCGCGGAGGATTCAAAACTTTAAATTTTGTGATTCTACATTTATTTAAACATGATTGTAATTTGTCTGCCAGTTTATTATAATCAACGTCTTCATAATTTTTAGGATATTCATCCAGGCATCGATAAAGTTTATTGTAGTCTACTGCATTGTATTTCTGTTTTATAATAGGTGGTGGTTGGTATTGCTTTATCTCTAAAAGTATTTGTTTGTGGTCAGACATTGAAGATTCCATGGTGACAAAATGAAAATTATTTTCACTTAAGTTACAAGAAACATGGTCTAACAGTGTTTTGGTTGATGTCGTTTCGCGGGTACAGTGTTTTGGACTTATTTTATTCAGGATTTTGTAGTTGTTTTCTCTTAAAGTGTTCTTATACTTGCGTGTCGCTAAATCCGGATTGAGTAAGTCCAGGTTGTAATCGCCAAAGACTATTGTTCGTTTCAGTTTGTTTAATTGTTGTGAATATATTTCGAGAAAGTTGTCCATATTTATTTTATTGGGCTTATAGACAGCACCAATATTTAGAGAAAATTTTTTCACGTATACCCAGAGATAATGAGTATCATCCACGCATTGTTCTTCAATAAGGTGATGTTTGAGATTGTTGTGCACAAATAATGACACTCCACCTCCCCTTTTACTTTGTCTATAATTATAATAATGGGTATAGGAGGGTATCTGGAGCATTTTTGCCTCATCTTCACTCTTAATCCAAGTTTCCGAAAGTATAATAATATGTACCGTTACTTGTAGGGAAGCGATAATACATCTAAGCTCATCGAATTTTCCCGGTTTGACAATACTGCGAGCGTTGGCATAGAAACATTTCAGCGATTTTTTTGTAAAAATAATATCTGAGTAATTGTTGGTTATTTGGTAAGTTATTTTCTCCTTGGATGGCGTTAGTTTTTTGGAGTTTCCTTTGTTGTTGTTTCTTGTATTTCTTTAGATGTGACTATTTTGGGTATGCCTTTGATGTACTTGATGTTAAGACCACTTTCTCCATTTGAGGTACGTTGTTGAAGCTCCTCTTTTAAATTTTGAAAGTATTTCCGTTGATATGGAGTTTGATCCGAATATATTTTGATGTGATTCTCGTCAATCTTATTCCTATTTCGTAATATGTTTTTTGCTGTGTCTTCAGACGAGAAACATGCTTTTATTGCACGAGTTTTCTCTGGTTTATATTTTCCAAGACGAAATATTGCAGTAGGTTGAGGGCAACCATTATGTATTAACCCAGTTATTCGCAGTATTTCTGCGCTATCGTAATCTTGCCGACTGGTTGCAGTATCATTCTGGGATTCAGGAATTCCAACAACTATAATATTTTTGGCTCGGAAATTTCGTTCTTCGATTTCAGTAAAGATTTCATCATGCGCGCTAATTGTTTGGATAGAAGATGAAAGTGGCATATTTTTTAAGTTATTGACATCGGCTTCAAGAACCTCTACTTTCTTTTCTGTATTTTCGGCAGCAACAGATAATTTTGAGAGTTGGTCTTTTAATTTTTTATTATCCAAAATAATATTTTGCATAGTATAGCTAATATTACCGACCTCAGCTTTTATAGCAGCAACGTCTAGAGAGAGCTTATTTATACTTTCAGTTTGTTCATTTTTGGAGGATTTTAATAATTCCAGCATTTCAGACATCTGCTTTTTTATTTCAGCAATATCAGACTTGGTCGCTTCATCATCGTCGGGTAATTTTCGTTTATTCCGAAGAGTAATCTGCGGTGTGGTTTCTTTATGCGATTCAGACAAATTCTGATAAGATCCGCTGCGTCCCGCACGCATACCACTTCCAGGCGGTGAGCGTGGTGTGCTCATTGTAGATCTATGTCGAAATTACTCACGTGAGATTTGCGTTTGCGCTGCCGTCGAGTGCGTACGGTGCAGAAATACAGCGGTAGATGTTCCGTCCTTATTACTCAAGGGGGTGAAGAGCGGTTACCGCGTCGATGCCGCGTTCTTTACTTGAAGCTCAAAACAGTTACGGTGTATGTCACTCGCACTCGATTTTGGAAAAAGTTGTTGTAATTAGTTGCCGTTAGGTTCTTAATTGGCTATAGACCTTTTTTGAATTTATTAAAATAAACACTAACACGTCCGCTCTGTGCGCTCGTCGAGCAAATCGCATCGCAATACATAACACTATCACTATCCACATGACAATGAAAATGAAAGAACACGCTAAAATTTATGTTTAATTTATAAAGAACAACGTGACACAACATCATTCGTGTTTTCCTTTTCAGTGCTATGATAGATTTTTCCATTAACACTGATGTGTAAAAATCTTTCTTAGACGTTTACGGTTCCCATTACAACCCGTCTCCTCAAACTATAGGTAATATATTACGTAGAATAGGCACCTGAAAAATAATAAATATATATTATACTTTTTTTTAATGTGGTACGCGATAATAGCATTAACAAAAAAAAAAAATACTTGCCTGTTTCTTTATAGTGTTGAACTTTTTGTCTAATTGCACACAGATCAAAATCATATTGAAAAAAAAAACATAAAGACAATCATATTAATTCCATTTAGGTACATTTTCAATTTCAAGTATCCAATATCAAGAGTCAATGTACAGACGCCACCAGGTCAAGCTACCCGAAACTGTCAATTTTTCCCAATGAACCTTGAACCTAATGCTCTAGAAATAAAGTCGAAAATCTATCAAAGAAATCTGACAGATTGTAGTAGCTTGATGTGTTGGCGTCTGTACACGCGATTTGTCAAACTAGAAAACATAACCTCAATAATCAATTAGTAAATAAAACAATAAAATGGCTTGAAACTTATAATACCGATAAAACGTAGTATTAGAAAGGAAAAAAAAAATGACTGGCATTGACTAAAAGATAAATTTCTTGGATAAATACCTGTCGTATCGGCAGTTCTTTCGAAAACATTGTCAATCGGAGACAAAATTTGTTCCGCTTAAGATTCCGCCAAATTTCTTACGAAAACTTGGTATATCACAGCTCACACCACTACTCCTTATTGTTTTATTCATTTTTTATATGTAGCATTAATAATTGATAGTTAATTAGAAATAAGTAAAATACAACTAGGAACCTAACACAATGACAGATTAGCTACTTGCTGATGATAAACAAAGCAGTGTTGCCACCAAAAATATATTTTAGTTCCAATGGTTACCACGATAGACTCTTTTTTGCCAAGCTATATTTCTATTTTAGTCGTCATCACGGTACTCAGGGTGAGTTATATACATATATCATCTACGGCAATTATATTAAATGTTAAAATTCAACTGTAACTAAAAAGCTTACAACCAGGTCACCTTTCAAGCAGTCTGAAATTCGGAGCAGTATCGGTTACCGGACCCAGCAGTCCAATTTTTTGACAAAGTGACACATACAAGTTGCAGTTTTGGATCTGCAAAACATTTCAGGAGGTAATTATGTTAGTGATTCTCGACCTAAATTAACAATAAAATGGGCAGGTATTTTTTTTTTCATTTTATTCTTATTTACGGAAATCGGTAAGTGTGAACTCCCTTTTTTAAAACGCAGCCAGTTTATACGTATCCTTAAACTGCGCTTTCACACACACAAACAAATGCAACCGACATTCCTTTCATAGATTTTTTGAAGAGTGTTATTAAGAGAGTTATTCTGAAAAACAATAAAATTGAAAAATCTAAAATAAAAAGTATTATTGATTATTGACTTAGTATCGTATTGTTATATGATTATTCACGAGTCTCATAACAACCTCTTGAAATGTTTTGCAGGTTCAAAACTGCATCTTGTATTACTGGTCATGTTTTGTTCGTTTAAGTGTCCTTAACCCATATAGATATTATTGCAGTTAAAAAAAAATCTTGTTGCGCCAATAAGCTTGTATCCCCTTTGAGCAGGGATGTGCAGTTGAGTATGCATAGTGGTCCGTTATGTACAGGATGTTTGTCCCAGCAGGCCTGTGTGAGATAGAGGAGGGGTTCATCCGCTCGCTAGCACACTGCGTGCCGTGGGCGGCGCGCGGCGGGAAGTCCGGCTCCACCTTCTGCAAGACTAAAGGTACATTACTCATCTGTTCCACTTTCCCGACATATTTATAACAGTGTACAGCTAGGGACATCTAAATAGATGTACCTTTGACTGATCATGGTTTTTAATAAAATGATCCTGTATACATATACAGGACCTAAATAAGCGAAATATATATCTTACGATAAATATACTGAATAGTTGATTATTGTGCTGCAAACTGGCCTCAGTATTTTACAAACTCATGAAGGAAAACACATTTATTTAACAGACTTTAATAAAATGCTGGTAGACCAGATGATAAAGACTTTAAGTCTTGGCTCTGTTCTCAAAACGGTGATGGAGAAACATAATGTGGAAACCAGCATGTCCTACCTAGAACAGAAATATCGAAGATATGTCTCCCAACCCGCGTGGACTACGGACCACTCCCTCTCACAGAAAAGAGGCTTGTATCCCAACAGTGGGCACAATATAGGATCAGCTTATCCTAATAATATGTATAATTTATAAACAGATGACAGATACGTGTTGAAAGAGATGACGAAGCCTGAATGGCAGCAGTTTCTGGACTTCGCACCGCACTACTTTGGATACGTCACCAACTGCAAACAGAACAAACTACCCAGTTTGTTGGGTAAGTCCTTGTTTATCATTCGTTGTCATTGGCAGCTATGTTTTTTACATTACTGACATTGGTGAAAGAAAGTCATCGTGAGAAAACCTGGAATTGTCTATATAAATAAATAAAATGACAATGCCAGATCCTGCCCCACCCTTCACCACCGTACCGGAAATTTAACTTAATCAAAAATATCACAAGAAATTATGACCCTTTGTTGCTTAACTATTATTCTGTTACACTTGCGGATAATAAGTTAGCGATAAAAAGGAATTTAAAAACCCAAGACGTATTTCCTGTTTTAATCGCGACCATCTGCGTTACTTAGTACGCACACACGCGGAACAAAAACCGTTATTTAATTTAAAAAATAATATCTATTAATTTACTATATACGGATTTTAATATGTATTTGGTTAAATTACACACAGTTAATGAAAATAATCTTTGTGTATACTTATAATATTATTATGAATATATATTCTAATAAATGTTTCGCATTTGAGCACTAGTAGGTTAAGGTGTAATGAAACGTCACTGACGAGCTAATGGTAATGTCAAAAAGTTAGTGGTGGGTCGTTGTCGAATTTTTGATGGACGAAACGCAACCGTTTTTCCGACGACGAAAACGGTTGCAGAAAACGGTTGTCGTCGCAACTGGTTTGAAGAGCCGTTCAATCAATAAAATCAATGCGTTCTCGACCGTATTTTCTTAGCAGTTAAATAAAAAATCGCATCAAGTAATTCGAAGACTGGTTTGTGTAACGAAAACTATTTGGATCCAAGACGTAAAAACAGTTTCGACGTCGTAGTCGTCGCAGAACATAAAACGGTCTTTGGAACGTACTAAGGACGACGAAGCGACGAGTGTGATAGTTGAATCAATGGGTTCTCGACCGTATTTTCTTAGCTGTAAAATAAATAATCGCATCTAATAATTCGAAGACTGGTTTGTGCAACGAAGACTGTCTAGACCCAGGACGTAAAAACGGTTTCATCGTTGCAAAACATAAAACGGTCTTCGGAAACGGTTCGTTGTCGTAACGCCCACCACTACAAAAAGTCATTCTTTGACTTTTTGACATTAGCTCTGTTCTGTTTGCCGTTGCATTGCTGTTTGTATTTTACGCTCCCTAATCTCAACATGATCAATATTATTACTGTTACATTTGCCCGACGACTTTTGCTCTTGTACACGGACTCGATCTCGCCTATTCGCCGACTTTTTACTATTTGCCACGGATTCAGATTATTGCTTCCATTTTGAACAATGCTCGAGTTGGGTAACGATGTCGAGGTGCATAAATGGTCATTTGTGCGTCGACAGGATGCTAAGATATGTTGTTGCAACATGGAAATTGTTTTAACAGGTATGTAAATACTACGGTATTTATTGCTCGGATTTGACCGTAGTGAAAAATCCTAAATAATAAGCATTGTAGATTTAAACAGACACAGCAAGTTCTAAAGGCATTTAGACATAATTTAGGTATCTCTAATAAAGCAGCAATAGAATGCTACATTTTTCATGCTTGTAAACAAACTTTTATTTTATGGGTCAAAGCTCTATAGAGTTTCTGGCATTGTCCTTTGCAGTGTCTATTTGTAATATCAAAATGCTATTTACTAAAGGCTTATGTTTAACTTACCACCAGATATAATAATATATAACAGACAAAAATAGTAAATGATCACCAAAATTAAACCCGCATTTTAATGTAAAATTATAACCAAAGTTTTAACATCTCGCTATCCTATTTAAGCAAAATGACTCCAAATAAATCATTGTTAATCCAAAAGTAGTAAATGATCACCAAAATTAAACCAGCATTTCAATGTAAAATTATAATCAAAGTTTTTACATCTTGGTTTTAACCTAACCTAGTGTACTATGTGAGCTCGAGTGTGTCGCACAAGCGTGCATTCGAACTATTGTGAGTCGCAGTACAGTTTTGTCGCACAAGGTATGATTTAGTGATCATTTACTACATTTGGTGTTCGAATACAATTTGAAGTGCAGTTGTGACTAAAATAGCTAGTACTATTGTAATTTTAGACTATTTTTCTGGCGTCAAATATATATTTTTAACCGACTTCAAAAAGGAGGAGGTTATCAATTCGGATGTTTATATTTATTTTTTTTATGTATGTTCGGCCATAACTCCGTCATATATAAACGGATTTGCAAAATTCTTTTTTTGTTCGAAAGGGGTTTATTCCGAAATGGTCCCATATAAATTTCACATAGATCTGATAATGAGTTCCGCAGACAGACACCGGAACTCTTTAAAAAATGACGGCAAATCTACCGCGATTTCTGCTATCGCATAAATATGCATTGTTTGTTTGGAATTAGTGCGGGGTAGATACCAAAACTAAAAATTTAAAAATAAAAACTTTTTTACAAAAAAAAAAAACAACCGACTTCCTCAAAAACACTACAAAGTGAAAAATAAGTTTAATTTCGGAAGTCTGTGGCAAAAACCTTAAAATACAAATTCTGAGACACATATATAATTTTTTTGGAGTCAGTTTGCTTAAATAGGATAGCAAGATGTAAAAACTTTGGTTATAATTTTACATTGAAATGCTGGTTTAATTTTGGTGATCATTTACTACTTTTGGATTAACAATGATTTATTTGGAGTCATTTTGCTTAAATAGGATAGCGAGATGTTAAAACTTTGGTTATAATTTTACATTAAAATGCGGGTTTAATTTTGGTGATCATTTACTATTTTTGTCTGTTATATATTACTATATCTGGTGGTAAGTTAAACATAAGCCTTTAGTAAATAGCATTTTGATATTACAAATAGACACTGCAAAGGACAATGCCAGAAACTCTATAGAGCTTTGACCCATAAAATAAAAGTTTGTTTACAAGCATGAAAAATGTAGCATTCTATTGCTGCTTTATTAGAGATACCTAAATTATGTCTAAATGCCTTTAGAACTTGCTGTGTCTGTTTAAATCTACAATGCTTATTATTTAGGATTTTTCACTACGGTCAAATCCGAGCAATAAATACCGTAGTATTTACATACCTGTTAAAACAATTTCCATGTTGCAACAACATATCTTAGCATCCTGTCGACGCACAAATGACCATTTATGCACCTAGACATCGTTACCCAACTCGAGCATTGTTCAAAATGGAAGCAATAATCTGAATCCGTGGCAAATAGTAAAAAGTCGGCGAATAGGCGAGATCGAGTCCGTGTACAAGAGCAAAAGTCGTCGGGCAAATGTAACAGTAATAATATTGATCATGTTGAGATTAGGGAGCGTAAAATACAAACAGCAATGCAACGGCAAACAGAACAGAGCTAATGTCAAAAAGTCAAAGAATGACTTTTTGTAGTGGTGGGCGTTACGACAACGAACCGTTTCCGAAGACCGTTTTATGTTTTGCAACGATAAAACCGTTTTTACGTCCTGGGTCTAGACAGTCTTCGTTGACTGTTTTTGAGAAAGTCGGTTGTTTTTTTTTTTGTAAAAAAGTTTTTGGTTAAAGAACTAAGGGTATCAAAGCATTTTATGGTGGTCATTATATTTAATCCCTTTACTACATGCAAACATGGGTCAGAAAATGGAATGATGTAGACCTGTTAATATTTTATTGCTTTTCGAAGTTTACTGCGTTCCTTTCTAAGCACCGCATGCGATGGAACCATTGATTTAAGCGGTGGGCACACTCCTCTTCTTTCACGCCATTTTCAAACATTGCTACGACATCATCAAGGTTCATAAAACGAATTCCTCTAAGTTCGTCTTTTATTTTTGGAAATAAATGGAGGATAACTCACTCACTCCATACCTGCGATAGACAAATATTCGATAGTCCGTCTGGCGTTGCCGGAGCTGGAGGTTGTCGAGGATCCTGCTTCTTGGGCGCTGCTGTCTAACATTTTCCAAAGACAATACGTAAAAAAGACTGACATACCAATCTGCAGTAACAGTCCTTTTATCTTCTTATACAATTGTTGTGAAACGATCAGTCCGTCCAAAGAATAAGGCAATCATCTTTTTCGTTTTCGGGTTCGTTATAGTATATCCAGCATACAGCATTCCCTGCCGGGGTCGCGTGATTGTTCGAAAGAGATACCGTGACCCTGGCACATGGGCAACTGATGGAACACGGGTGGGTTTTAGTCAGTAAAAGTCTGACACGCCCTCCCGCTCCGCCCAGAGCGGGAGAAGTCATTTGATGATTTCCCATCCTGAAAAAAAAAAAAAAAGCATACAGCATTCGAGTCACCGCCGTCAGAATTTTCAAGCACGGCACCAATCTAAATAAACGACGGGGTTTTTGATCTTCCGTCAAATTATGAGATATCCATCTATTAAAAAATTTAAATGTTCATATAAGACTTTTGGTTCTTGACTCATAACAGTGCCTAAAGCTACCCGAATCGTTACAACGCACGACAGAAACTTTTTAAATTGCCGCCAATTTGTAAAAACAAATGAAATGAATTCATTAGACGTCTACAGATTCCTAAAGAGTTCTAAATTCAAAATATTAATAAATTATTAATCGGCTGCTCTTACTGGTTACTATTCTAAAAACTTGTGACCCCCCGTATCATAGTATGTACGGTACTTACAAAAAAAAAAACAATTTGTAAAATGTGTATCTGTCTGATCGAAGTAATCTCCGAAACGGCTAGACTAATTTTGAAAAGTCTTTCACTTTCACTTCAACTGTTAGTTGATGTTATAAGGAGTAGCATACATAGGCTACTTTTTGTAGGTAGCACGATCCTGTGGGATAATTTCCGACATTCAGGCGGCAACAGTTAGCAGTTAAGATATATTTCTAAAAATCGCCAACCCATCTTGAGCAAACCTGTTCATCAATACTAGCCTTATCTATATGAGAAGAGGCTTATGCCCTGCCACCAACAGGCTAGTATTATACCAGAAGCATGTTCTCCGGCGCTTTACTTTTTGTAAATTGTTTCATCACCACTGCTCTCAAAACGGTAAATGATAAATGACTTTATTTTTGCAAGTAGGTTTGTACAAACACTTTTACACGTCAATCATATTTTTTAAAACTAGATGAGGTCGGCGTTTCCTATCTGACTACTCTGAGAAGAAAGGCCGTAACAAACTCAGAGGTCACAGTCTCTTTTAAAGTCCAGACATAATTTGGTTAGATCATGTGAAGACCATGTGGATTGGTGTCTGAAGTGGTCTTTTAAGGAAAGAACCACACAGATTGAGTGGACCTGTCCAATCAGTGCACGCATTTGTCAGTAATCATGCAGCTCAACTCAGAACTTAAGGAGGTCAATGATTCGACGAACAATACCAAAGAAGGGACATTTGTGTAGGTCGCATAAATTACTCAAACTGCCAAACTGTGATAAAAAATAAATGAGAAGAAAAGGAACCTAGAAAAAAAAATAACACCCACTTAATCTGCACATGTACAATAATTAAAACAATATAATACTTTAAAAGTAAATATTAATGTTATTGTATAGGTAAAATTCATCAATGTCAATGTGTATATAAAATCAGGAGATAGTCGCTGTCTGATAATTTGAGGATCATGTACATGGAGGTGTCTGAAATGGTCTTTTGAGGAAAGAACCATACAGATTGAATGGACCTGTCCAGTCAATGCACGCATTTGTCAGTAATCTTTCAGCTCAACTCAGAACATAAGGAGCACAACGATTCGACGAACAATACCAAAGAAAGGACATTTTGGTAGGCCGCATTAAGTACTCAAACTGCCAGATTATCATTAAAATGAAATGAGTAAGTATAAAAAAAAAACAAACATCTACATAGTCCTCACATTCAAAATTATTAAAATAATAATAATAGTAATAATCAAAATGTCAAAGTGTATAAGCAATAATCAAAATGTCAAAGTGTATATTTCCAATAAATAATTAATAAAAAAAAGGAAAGTAATTAATAATAAAAAAATAAAAAATATAATTCAGTACAATAATATTTTAAAAATAAAATTGGAGCAGCTTAATCCCAAGCTTTTTGTCCTCAATATAATCTTTAACAGTGTAAAAGGCTTTCTGGCACAACTTACGTTTAATGAATGATTTAAATTTATTGAGACTTAGATCTTGAACATGGCTTGGAAGTTTATTATAAAAGCGTATACATTGACATCTGAATGAGCCACCTAATTTCTTGAGCCTTGTTGAAGGTACAACAAATTTGTGTTTGTTCCTAGTATTTATACTATGGATATCACTGTATTTTTTAAACAATTTAATATTCTTATGGGCATATAAAAGATTTTCAAAAATATACTGTGAAGGCACAGTCATTACATTAATTTCTTTAAATTTCTCTCTGAGTGTGTGTCTCGGGCTTAATTTATAAATTGATCGAATAGCCCTTTTTTTGCAAGACAAAGATAGTCTGAATGTCGGCGGCATTTCCCCACAACAGAATACCGTACGACATTACACTATGAAAATAGGCAAAGTACACTAAACGGGCTGTCTCTATGTCAGTTAAATTCCGAATTTTTCTAACAGCATATGCAGCGGAGCTTAGCTTTTTCGACAATTTATCAATATGTGGGCCCCACTGAAGCTTGGCATCCAAAGTTAAGCCCAAGAATACAGTGCTATCTTCAGGATTCAATTCTTCGCCCTTTATCAACACATTCGTTTTCACTTGCCTAACGTGAGGTAGCGTAAACTTAATACATTTGGTTTTTTTTTCATTAAGAAGCAAATTATTAACATTGAACCAGTGAACTACTTTTGAGATCGCGCTATTAACATCGTCAGTAACCAGCTGCTGACGTTTAAGTTTAAACAAAAGTGAGGTGTCATCCGCAAACAAAACTATATTATGATTATCTTTAATGAGGTAAGGCAAGTCATTAATATAAATAAGAAACAAAAAAGGACCAAGAATTAAGCCCTGTGGGACGCCCATTGTTACGATAGATCCGGGAGACCTTTTTCCATTGACATCGACACTCTGAATTCTATTACTCAAATATGAAGTAAGAAGATCCAGAGCGCTGTTCCGGATCCCGTAGTGGCGGAGTTTCCTGATTAAAGTTTCATGAAGAACGCAATCGAACGCTTTAGATAAATCACAAAAGATGCCCAAAGCATCGCATTTATCTTGCCATGCATTATAAATATGCCCTAGGAGTTCAACACCGGCATCGGTAGTTGAACGACCCCTTGTGAAACCGAACTGTTTGGTATGTAATAATTTATTTTTATTAAAAAGTCGTTGCAATTGGTCTAAAATTAATTTCTCAAAAATTTTACTGAAGGTAGGTAGTACTGAAATAGGTCTATAGTTAGAGAGGTCTGATGTACTACCAGATTTAAATAAAAGTATTATTTTACTATTCTTCATAAGGTCAGGAAACTCCCCACAGTCGATACAATTATTAAATATAAGAGTTAAAGTAGGTGCTACAATGTCAATAATAGACTTGGCGACTTCTACAGAATTACCCCACAGATCTGCAGTCTTTTTAACCGACGAAAAAAAAAGGAGGAGGTTATCAATTCGACCCGTATTTTTTTTTTTTTTTTTTTTATGTATGACCACGCATAACTTTGTACATGGTAGTCCGATTGTGATAATTCTTTTTTTATTGGAAAGGGTATCCTCCCAAGGTGGTCCCATATAAATTTGAAAAACAAAATCGAACCCTAAGGGTCGGAAAACCACATGTGGGAGTGGCGCGAGGAGGCGAAACGCCGGGGCGAAACTCCGCTGCCGCGACAAATCGCGGCACGGCGGACAGAGCTCCGGTGTGATCTCATGGCGACATGGCGGGTACGATTGTCGCAACCCAGTGCTGGGCACGCCACAATTGCAGCGGTAAGTCCCCTCTTTGAGGAGTGGATAGAGAGGCGCCACGGCGTCCTCACCTTCCGCCTGACGCAGGTTCTCACCGGGCATGGGTGCTTCGGTGGGTTCCTGTTCAGGATAAAGCGGGAGGATACGTCCGGGTGTTTCCATTGCGAGGATCGTCTGGAGGACACGGTGGAGCATACGGTGGAGGTGTGCCCTGCCTGGGCGGAGCACCGCCGTGTCCTCGTGGAGGCGATCGGCGGCGGCGACCTCTCGCGTCCGGCCCTGGTGCGAGCCATGGTACGGAGCGAGAGGGAATGGGAAGCCGTCACCTCCTTCTGCGAAGCAGTAATGCTCGCGAAGGAGGAGGCGGGGCGCGTGAGGGAGTGGCAGTCTCTGCGCCCTCACGTCCCTAGCCGCCGCAGGAGGAGACGCCCCGGGCGTCGGGAGTCAATAGCGGACTCCCGGCCACCGTAGGCGCGAGCTTGCGGGTGGCGAGCAATGGGTAGCTCGCCGCCCGGTAAGGAACAAGCTCGGGTCGACGGCGCGCAGTGTTCCACGCGCGCCTCAAAGAGATGTCAGCAGCAGTGTAGGGGTCTACTAGGACCGATGCCTGCCGGGGTCGCGTGATTGTTCGAAGGAGATACCGTGACCCTGGCACATGGGCAACTGATGGAACACGGGTGGGTTTTAGTCAGTAAAAGTCTGACATGCCCTCCCGCTCCGCCCAGAGCGGGAGAAGTCATTTGATGATTTCCCATCCTGAAAAAAAAAAAAAAAAAAAAGGGTCGGAAAACAGGGGATGATTGATTGTTCACTCACTGATTGTAATGTATAACCACGCATAACTTTATACAGAGTAGTCCGATCGTGATAATTCTTTTTTTATTGGAAAGGGTATACTTCCAAAATGGCCCATATAAATTTGGAAAACAAAATCGAACCCTAAGGGTCGGAAAATAGGGGATGATTGATGTTCACTCACTGATTGTAATGTATAACCACGCATAACTTTATACAGAGTAGTCCGATTTTGATAATTCTTTTTTCATTGGATGGGGTATACCTTGCCAAGTATTATTAGTACATTCAAGCCACAAAAAAAACATAAAATAAAAACTTTTTAACAAAAAATTAAACCGCCGAAAAAACTGAAGAGCAAAAAATAATAAACCTTAAAATTTTGAGTCAGCGCTGAAAAATCAATGAACAAAGATCACTCAAAGCGCCGACTCATAATTTTAAGGTTTATTATTTTTTGCTTTTCAGTTTTTTCGGCGGTTTAATTTTTTGTTAAAAAGTTTTTTTTACATTTAAAGTGTGGAAGGTTTTAATTATATCTTTACAAGTAATATGTTCAAAATGAAATTCCGAATCGCAAACATTAACATTTTCAATAAGCAAAGACTCAGCAACAGAAGGTGATGAGTTTAGGGATTTTGTAGTTGAAACAGGAATATCTGAAAAGAAATTTTCAAAAGCCGCCGCGACCTGTGAGTCTGATTTTACTATGTTGTCATTGATAGATAGGCTGTAGTCATTATTTCGTTTACTAGACCTTCCTGTTTCACTATTAATAATATTCCAAGTCGTTTTAATAACATTATTACTGTTTTTAATCTTTGAACTCAAGTAACGCGACTTGGCCATCCAACAAACTTTTTTAAATAATTTCGAATAATTTCTAACATACAAATTAAATTCAGCAGTGTTGACAAAAATCTTTTCATTGTACAGCTCATAAAGCCGTGTTCTACTTTTATGAATACCAATGGTAGCCCAATCACTGAAAGATACGTTACTGTTAACTGAGATAGTCCGAGGAATAAAAGTGGAATTAAAATCATTACAATATATCTTTAAAAAATCATCATATAAATTATTGGGACCACCATTAATAGATAAAAGTGGCAATTTCTGAACTAGTTTAACTTTAAAGGCTTCTAGACGAACTGCAGTTTTGGGGTTTACAGGGATACCTTTAAACCCACATTTTTGTTTTGATTTTGAATAGTAATCTGTTGCCCGCAGTGATCAGAATCTAGTAAATTAATAATTTCTTTGTGGCTTGGTATAACATCAGTATAAATATTATCAAGGCATGGTTAAAGGAAAACATCGCAAGGAAACCGGCATGTCTTACAACCAAAAATTTGAAGACATGTTACATCTACCAATCCACATTGAGCCCGCTTGGTGGATTATGGCCCGCACCCTCTCACTGAGAGGAGGCCTATGTCCCAGCAGTGGGAACATTATAGGCTGCTGATGATGATGATGATGATGATGATGATGACGATGATGATGATGTTCCTCAGCGCGTATCCTGGGTGTGTACAGCGTGGGCGGCGCGGGCAACGGCGTGCTGGTGATGGAGAACGTGTGGTACATGTGCGCGCGCGCCACGCGCTTCGACCTCAAGGGCTCCTCGCGCCACCGCCTCGCGCCCGACACCGCGCCGCTCGCCGTGCTCATGGACGAGAACCTGCTCAACTGTATGTACTACACACACACACACATACACACACAATGCTTCGACCTCAAGGGCTCCTCGCGCCACCGCCTCGCGCCCGACACCGCGCCGCTCGCCGTGCTCATGGACGAGAACCTGCTCAACTGTATGTACTACACACACACACACATACACACACAATGCTTCGACCTCAAGGGCTCCTCGCGCCACCGCCTCGCGCCCGACACCGCGCCGCTCGCCGTGCTCATGGACGAGAACCTGCTCAACTGTATGTACTACACACACACACACATACACACACAATGCTTCGACCTCAAGGGCTCCTCGCGCCACCGCCTCGCGCCCGACACCGCGCCGCTCGCCGTGCTCATGGACGAGAACCTGCTCAACTGTATGTACTACACACACACACACATACACACACAATGCTTCGACCTCAAGGGCTCCTCGCGCCACCGCCTCGCGCCCGACACCGCGCCGCTCGCCGTGCTCATGGACGAGAACCTGCTCAACTGTATGTACTACACACACACACACATACACACACAATGCTTCGACCTCAAGGGCTCCTCGCGCCACCGCCTCGCGCCCGACACCGCGCCGCTCGCCGTGCTCATGGACGAGAACCTGCTCAACTGTATGTACTACACACACACACACATACACACACAATGCTTCGACCTCAAGGGCTCCTCGCGCCACCGCCTCGCGCCCGACACCGCGCCGCTCGCCGTGCTCATGGACGAGAACCTGCTCAACTGTATGTACTACACACACACACACATACACACACAATGCTTCGACCTCAAGGGCTCCTCGCGCCACCGCCTCGCGCCCGACACCGCGCCGCTCGCCGTGCTCATGGACGAGAACCTGCTCAACTGTATGTACTACACACACACACACATACACACACAATGCTTCGACCTCAAGGGCTCCTCGCGCCACCGCCTCGCGCCCGACACCGCGCCGCTCGCCGTGCTCATGGACGAGAACCTGCTCAACTGTATGTACTACACACACACACACATACACACACAATGCTTCGACCTCAAGGGCTCCTCGCGCCACCGCCTCGCGCCCGACACCGCGCCGCTCGCCGTGCTCATGGACGAGAACCTGCTCAACTGTATGTACTACACACACACACACATACACACACAATGCTTCGACCTCAAGGGCTCCTCGCGCCACCGCCTCGCGCCCGACACCGCGCCGCTCGCCGTGCTCATGGACGAGAACCTGCTCAACTGTATGTACTACACACACACACACATACACACACAATGCTTCGACCTCAAGGGCTCCTCGCGCCACCGCCTCGCGCCCGACACCGCGCCGCTCGCCGTGCTCATGGACGAGAACCTGCTCAACTGTATGTACTACACACACACACACACATACACACACAATGCTTCGACCTCAAGGGCTCCTCGCGCCACCGCCTCGCGCCCGACACCGCGCCGCTCGCCGTGCTCATGGACGAGAACCTGCTCAACTGTATGTACTACACACACACACACATACACACACAATGCTTCGACCTCAAGGGCTCCTCGCGCCACCGCACAGTGTTTCGTCTAGTACAAGCTAGCGAGACAAAATTATTTTTTTACTTATTTTAATTGTTTACGTATATTTAAGGTGTCTTAAGCCGTTCTGTGTTCTCTAAGTCCAAAGGTGTGGATGCAAGATGGAAGAAGTCACCAAATGTTCTACTTTTGTTTACTGATATCCTTGATTGTTATAATTCACTGCGTCTGCCTACTTATTATGTAGGCAAGGCACTATACATACATGTAGTATATATATATATATGTATATTATAGACAAAAATGTCTCGCGGTATTTCAAAATTAAAATCATAAATATGTGCAAAATAGGTTTTTATTTATTCACTTTATCAAATAAAATACAATAATAGTCCAAGACAACAACAATTATCCATACATATAAAATAACTCTTGAAACAAAATCGTACAAAATTAGTATTATCCGTCTACTATAATGTTTTATCTAATATATAAAATTTAAAACTAATACATTGTTAAAATTACTAGAAAATAAAATAGGTAAACATATTAACAATAAAAGAAAAAATCTACCAAGCCGAATCTAATACTCATCATCAGAAGATTCCTCATCACCACTCTCCAATTCGCTAGAATCTTCCGATAATGAATAATCCGCTTCACTAAATTCGCGAACTGATGTTGATTGGGATGGCAATGAAGGTGGGACAATCAACTGCAGAACTTCTGGTGGTAATGTAGTGAATTTTTTTCGCGGTAATTCTCTGAATGTATTTATTACAGGATCGGACGTAATCAAAAGCATTCTCAGAAGATCCGTATTCGTGGCACAGCGTGATCGTTTTCTGGTATGTCGTTCCCGAAATCTACGACAGTCTTTATTTCTTGCTTCTTGGGCTTCTTCGGAAAGTTGTCCAATAGGAAGAAGGCAAGATTTATTGACTTCTGCACTGTGTACAAGAATTTTATGCACAGTAACGGGCATCAACTACCACGAATACAGATCAAGATATAACTTTCTTGTATCACTAAAATACTTTTCGAAATCTACACAGTTAATGTCATATCCCGATGACAAAGTTCTTAAAATTACATGAAATCTTCACATAAGACTAACGTCTAATCCTGTAATTTCACTGCTTAATTCTGCATTAGAAAAAAATCTACGTGCTGTGTTTCCATCGTTCGTATTGCCATACCGAGGTTTTGGTTTATCCACAATAAGGCCCATGAGCTCTTTAAACGCTTTTTGGATCTCTTGTGAGCGTTGCTTAACAATAGCTTTATCGTTGTCTCCCCTAACTTGCCACTTTTTTATTTGTAAACGATAGCTGATATGAAATAAACATTCAAAAGTGCGGATCCATGCATGTAAAGTAGATAAACCAAATCCAAAGCGTTCTTGGTTGCTGGGATAGTCCTTTGACTCCTCGTTCATAGTAGACGGAGTGGCACCACAAATATAACACTTTTGTGTTGAACGCGTGTCTGTTAAAGCATTACATACTTTGCCGTCAATCATGGTCAACAACAAATCGTGTTTAACAGAGATCTGAGTTCCATCAACGTTACATAAAGTGGGAAGAAGCTGACTTATTTCATCCAAAATTTTACTAGTTTCTTCTTTCGTAAACTGATTTGGTTCCTTGCTAAAAATGAATTTAATAGGACGACAATATAAGGTAGAAGAAGGTCGTGGATTTTGCCAAATAACAGTTTCGCCGTCAAGTAGTCTCAAGGGGACAAATGAGTACATGAACAGAAATTCGTCTGTAGCGTTGATGTTCTCAAATCTCTGCTTATATGTACTATGCCCTGAACTCTCATCACAACCCCATTTGCTTATTAACGTATAATATGAACGAGGTAACACACTTGTAATGACTTTCGACTGAGCTTCAACTAATCGTTCAGCCGTTTTATCTAAAATCGCCTGAAGTTTAATCTCAGCTCGAGATTCAGTCACAGAAATATGTTCGTCAGAAGGACAGCAAGAAGCTTTGGACTTACCTAGGCTATAGAAGGATGGATACACTTGATGTCCCGCTTTCATTGACCACTTTCTCGTCTGTTTGTACGAGTGAGAAGTAGATTTAGAGTCTACATAATAAGCTAAAGCTTCGTCTGGACTCAATCGCCTACTCGCTTCAGAACACTTTTTTTTTTAAACTTTCACCGGCCGCGACACTTCGAATTTGTTTGGCAACACTTCGATGCCCTTCTTTCCGTGTTGCCAATTGTGCTGCAGTAATTAGTTCATTTGCACTTCGCGATTCTAAAAGATCGTCTACTCTCCGTCTTTTTGTTTTTATTCAAATTCAAAAATTCAAAATTCAAAATTTTATTTCAGACCAGAGATCCATAGAGTGTTAGTAAGAACTTAGCCTATGTTAGTAAACTCAATAATTTAAAAATACAATAATAATACATTAATTGGCTACATGAACATGTGCACGCACATGCCTGCCAGCCCAGAGCCTGATGAATGGTCCATCAACCTTGTCCACCAGTGTCGCTAATATACTGTTAGGGCTGCCCCTGAATCGCCGCAACATCGATGCGCACCGTTTGCGCATAATGGCATGAAAATCATCTATTCGCGCATCCGCAAACATGCCCGATGCACTGCAAAACCGAGGCAGCCCCAGCAATATCCGCAGCGCATTATTATACTGCACACGCAGAGCGTTGTAAGCCTTCTGCGTATACCTAACCCACAAGCTGCACGAGTAAAACGACTGGCAGTAGGCTCTAAAGAGCGTCAGTTTTACCTCGTCAGAGCACCGCGCAAACCTGCGGGCAAGCATATTGCATCGGGCTGCCAACGCCCTGCGCTCCCTATCTATATCCTGGTCATCTGTGAGAGAATCCGTGACCACATGACCGAGGTATTTAAATTGGGTGACGACCTTTAATGATGTTCCTTGTAACGTCACGGGTGGTATATTCGTGGGTGTATTATTGTGTACTTTAAAAACCACTACCTCACTTTTTGTAGCATTATACCTCAAGCCATGAGCCTCCGCATACCTCTCACATATGGCCACTAACTTCCTCAGTCCACAGATTGATGGGCTGAGCAGCACCATGTCATCAGCATAACTTATGTTGTTGATCATTGTACCATCCACAGAACAGCCAACCATAGTGCTACTCAGCTCGCCAACCAACCGGTCTATGTACAGGTTGAATAGAGTGGGTGAAGTCAACCCCCCCTGCCTGACACCACAGTCTAGCCCATACTGCATCGAGTGTGCATCCGACCATCTAACACAGCCACGACCAGCAGCGACCATTGATGACTCATCAAAGGTTTTCCGGGGTCGCCCTACAGAACGAACTCCCGATGATGTTGAAGGGCGGCTTATTCACACACACTAACATTTCGATTCCGCATCCTTCTAACCAATTTTTATGTTTGATGAGAAATTCTATTATTACACTAAGAAGATGTCCACTTTTCGTTTAATTTTGATGATAGGCTCGAAATTTTCATTTTGTGTTTCCTCAGTGAATCTTCAGAAGCATCTAGTAGATTATGTTGTACACATAAATGATCAAAAATGCGACTTGCTCTTTCAGTTTTACTATGTTTTAACCATTCTTCTAAAAACTCTAATTTTCTCATAGGTATGGCTCGTTCTGAAAGAAAGTAAATTACTTTATCTACGGGCGGTTTCGGGAGCCAAAAAATAAAGTAAACTACGCCTGAATGTTTTAATTATAACATACAGAAGAATCTAGCCGGATACATTGGGATAAAAAAAGTTGCAATCCTTTAAAGTTTGAAGTTAAGAAAAATATGTGGGATTATTTCAACATACTTATAAACTCTAATTACGGCAAAAAAGTACATGTATTATTTTAAAAACAAGTAACAACAAAATAGTAAGTACATACCTTCAATAGCAGAATCCATCACAAGAAAATCGTTTCACTTTAATATCAATTATTTGAGATGGTGTCACAAGTGTGCTAAAAATGCAACTTATTTACAAATGAAAATTGCGCTTCCTTTATAATTAACATTAACCCCTCCACAAAATTACTCGTTGAAGTAATAAACAAATGATTTCTTAGAATTCCTTACCTGGGAAGGGTTGTTTACAAGTTGTTGTCACGAATTCCTGGAAATGACGTCATGAATTTTGTCCCGCTAGCTTGTACTAGACGAATCACTGTGCACCGCCTCGCGCCCGACACCGCGCCGCTCGCCGTGCTCATGGACGAGAACCTGCTCAACTGTATGTACTACACACACACACACACATACACACACAATGCTTCGACCTCAAGGGCTCCTCGCGCCACCGCCTCGCGCCCGACACCGCGCCGCTCGCCGTGCTCATGGACGAGAACCTGCTCAACTGTATGTACTACACACACACACATACACACACAATGCTTCGACCTCAAGGGCTCCTCGCGCCACCGCCTCGCGCCCGACACCGCGCCGCTCGCCGTGCTCATGGACGAGAACCTGCTCAACTGTATGTACTACACACACACACACACACACACACAATGCTTCGACCTCAAGGGCTCCTCGCGCCACCGCCTCGCGCCCGACACCGCGCCGCTCGCCGTGCTCATGGACGAGAACCCGCTCAACTGTATGTACTACACACACACACATACACACACAATGCTTCGACCTCAAGGGCTCCTCGCGCCACCGCCTCGCGCCCGACACCGCGCCGCTCGCCGTGCTCATGGACGAGAACCTGCTCAACTGTATGTACTACACACACACACATACACACACAATGCTTCGACCTCAAGGGCTCCTCGCGCCACCGCCTCGCGCCCGACACCGCGCCGCTCGCCGTGCTCATGGACGAGAACCTGCTCAACTGTATGTACTACACACACACACACATACACACACAATGCTTCGACCTCAAGGGCTCCTCGCGCCACCGCCTCGCGCCCGACACCGCGCCGCTCGCCGTGCTCATGGACGAGAACCTGCTCAACTGTATGTACTACACACACACACACATACACACACAATGCTTCGACCTCAAGGGCTCCTCGCGCCACCGCCTCGCGCCCGACACCGCGCCGCTCGCCGTGCTCATGGACGAGAACCTGCTCAACTGTATGTACTACACACACACACACATACACACACAATGCTTCGACCTCAAGGGCTCCTCGCGCCACATTTATATTTTTTATGCTCTTACTAGCATTCATTTGGCAAAATTTGAAGACAATGCAAAAATATCGTACCATGGAGCTAGTCTTTGATGCAACCCGAAGGTAGTCATAGGAACATTTTCAACTGCACAAGATATACGCCCCCTTGTTTGGTCCTGTTGGGAGGAAAAGAAATTTGTAAGACAGATGGAAGTGGGAACGCCGGGAGAGGACGCCCTAAAGGGACATACAAGATGGTCTGTGAAACGAATATGTCACTTGTAAAGATAAAAGTGTCATATTCGTTTCTATCTTACAAATTCCTTTTGTTACTCGCCTTTCAATTCATCCTCCCAACAGGACCAAACAAAACCACTTTAAGAAAGGAATGGTTCCGTGTGGCGCCGGTGTGGGTGTCGTAAGAGGTGATTTAGGCGTATTTTACCACCATACTGCGTTTGCCAACCCGCCTGCCAAGCGTGGCGATTATGGCAACACCCCCTCCCCCCTTGGGGGAGACCTATGTCCAGCAATGGACGTCTTTTGGGATGAAATGATTATGATGAAGAAAGAAAAAGCATAGCAACATTTAGCTGTCTAGTTTCATCTGTTATGTTCATTGGTACTGTGGCAAATGATCGTTTTTCTAACGTGCAGTGCGCTGGGAGAGCCCGCTGTACGTGCAGTCGCACACGGCCAGCGTGCTGTTCGCGGCCGTGGAGAGGGACACTAACTTCCTGACGTCGCACACCGTCATGGACTACTCGCTGTTACTGGGCGTCGAAGACAATACGCTCGTGCTTGGAATTATTGGTGAGACCAAAATTTTACTTCTAGAGACCTACCACTCACTCTTAATCCCTACTAATATTATAAATGTGAAAGTTTGGATGTTTGTTACTCAATCACGCGAAAATTTGGCACACAGATATTTTATAACCCAGAATAACGTACATATAGGATACTTTCATCCCGGTAGTTCGTTGCCGTGGGATCCTTTCGGACCTTCATGCAGCTTCTGCTAGCGTAGTCGCTGCCAAAAGCTACTTAATTAATAATTTGTAAAGCCTTTACACTGTACTACTTTTACAATAGCTTACATGGTTACTGAAATATAAATATCAGTTTTTTAAAAAAACTTTCTTTTTTGTGTAATCTTCACAAATGTCATGTTGTTATTTACACACGATAAAACTCATACGCCAAATAACTACACTGCAATAAACTCTTTTTTTAAATCATGTTAAGGATACCGCCCGTCACTTCTGTGGGTTTAGCTTATTATTAAGATACTAGTTAATTTCATTTCACCTTGATATTGAAATAAACATGCCCAACTTTCAACAGATTACATCCGAACGTTCACTTGGGACAAGAAACTGGAGCACTTAGTGAAGAAGAACCTCGGCTCGGGCCAGCCCACAGTGGTCTCCCCGGAGCAGTACAAGTCGCGGTTCTGTAGCGCCACCAGGAAGTACTTCCTGCAGTGTCCGGCGCACTGGGACCATCTCTACAACACTATACACGGGTAACATCACGCCCGAGCTCCCTGGAAGGCTAAGCAGAGGTGATACACACACATTTAGCCAGTTATACGCAAAACGGGGGCTATGAAATCACGAATCATGACTCCGGGCTGATATTGAGAAATTCCTAATGGAAACTCTATAACACTGCGAGATCTGAAGATCGAACTTAGAACAACAACGATGTCGGGGTTATGTGGATAATTTATAAAGGTCGGAGAAGACCAAACGAGCGAATGCACATGTTGTTATCTTCACTGTATCAAATTCTCTTTGCATAAACACAGATGAAGCTTTCTTCCGTTGGTTTGTCCATGTGAGTGAGTTTTTTTTTTTTAATATTCATGACATTAGGTCATGAATATTAAAAACTCGCTTTGATCCTATGTTCGTTTGATCTAAACCCTGAAGTATAGTTTCTTTTGATGAAGTTATAATGGTACGCACTGTTTCTTAAATTCAAAACTTATCCAGTGCGCAAATTTTAACAAATTAAACTTAAACGAGTTATAGTAACCATGCAATTTTTTTTTTTTTTTTTACAAAAAAAATAAGTTATCGTTAACGAAACATGTTTATTTTGAAACTGGTTTTTATGGTAACTAGCGCGCGGCGCCGGTGCGGTGGCGAAGGTGAACGACCGACCAGCTGTTCAATCGGTCAAAATTCTAAGAAGTTCAAAGTACCTACTGACCGCGCGCGGTTACTGACCTATTACTATTGTCAATATCATATTACGAAATATGTAGGGTGTCCACAGTTTACTGATTTAAGGTCGGATAAAAATAAAAGTATTGAAAAAATAATTGAAATGTGTTCTATTACTGATACTGAACCACCAAAAAAAATTTCCGCACTGGTTAAAAAAAAATCCTGTGTGAACTTTGTTCTGCCCAGTTGGAAAACAATTGTTTCGATTGGGGCGTTATTTAAAACCCGCGGGAAGAAAAATAATGTTTTTACATAGCCTGTTATGTTACTTTAGGCTATGGTATGGTATGGCTTATGGCTATTTTCAATAGAGCCAGTATTTTTTTTTTGGATATTTTTGCGTTCTGTTTGAACTGACCCTTCGTTAATTTAGAGGCATGTCCAGCTGACCTATTCTGTAAAATCTCATCGTCACAACATATGTGAAGTGAGCTACAAAAAACTGACTTAAGAACAGACTCTAAATTGTGAATTTTGTAAGTATTAGAAACTTTACATTAGTCGAAATAAAGTTCAAATCAAAAGAACAAATGCTCGAAGGTTTTAAAACTCGTTTTGTAATGACTAAGGAGGCAGTAGCACATATCCTAACTGAAAGCGATCGTCGCGTTAAATGTGATCTTGATGTACCTTGATCGTACTCGTGCGAGCAATCGAGTTTTTATGTCATTAAGTCATATAATTAAACACTAGGTATTTTAGCTTTTTTAAATAAGGTTCTAGAAATGCGTATTTTACTATGTTCACTTCGAGACATCGGCACACTGGTTGCGTGATATGACCACAAATATTTTCACGCCCACCATGTTAATATTTGTTTTTTTCTTTTGAGATATTTGCGAAAGACCAGAAACAGGATTCTTATATCGATTTTAGGCCACAATTTATGGTTACCCTTATCTGTATTCAGTTGCCGAATGAAATGACTTATCCGGTGTCTCGAATTTAACTCTGAAAAGAAAATACGCCTTTGCAACATAATCACATTAAATATAAATACACTTCGGATATTGTTATTTTTGATCTGATTTTCTTTTTAATGTTAATGTGCAATAAAAGTGCAAACTCACAATCAAAGATATTATTTAGCAAAATTGTATTGTAAGCCTGTGCTTATCTACTATTTAGGAATTTAAGGAAATATTAAATGTTATTTTATACACCGCACATTCCTTAACTGTTGAAGATTTTTTAATAAATTAGTTTTGATTGAAAGTTTATTGTTTTTTTACTAACGAAACGCCGCCATCTTATTTTTTTTTAATACATTTCATGGGTACATTCGGAATTATGCCTTAATCATCACTTCGCTCACATCATCCATTTACGTTCCGGTTTAGATCTCATAATTTTGACAGCTGAAAACTATCAACATTTCGGAACGCGCTCAACGTCAAAACCTATATACGCAAAATATATGCAATAGGGTTAGGTGACGACTGTTGCCAGTCATACCCCAGTTTAAACATATGATACGACTGGAAACAAAACAGCACAACTGATATTATAGGTAGCGCACACGGTAATATTAATTTAGGGCACGGTCGGCGTTATGACAAGATGTATGTCATGATGTCAGCTATTTACAACCATTCGCATTCATGTCCGTTTCCACCGCGCTGCCAACTCTTCAAATTTGATGAAATTTTGCCAGGAATTAGTTGTAATTTGTTACAAAACACACCTCTTTTCCTGAATTTGTTACAAAAAAAACTAAGACGCTACGACCAAAAACAGTTGGCCGCTAGAACCGCCACTTGCCGTAGTGATCGCCCGTGATTACACAGAAACTAAATAATGCAGATAGGCGAATGATACATCAAAAGAAAGGTCTTAATTTGTTGTATTAGTTACCAAAATAAAAATCATCATAACTTAAATATACAATAAGTTATGCTATATTTAGTTTTCAGGTTAAGTGTAGGTACGTATCTCAGCATAAAATCAAATTAATAGAGGCTAATGTGTATGGACAATTAGTTGCTAATTTGTTGCAGCAAATAAACAAGAAAAATACTAGAAAATAGGTTTAATATTTTTTTGACAGTCGATTTTAGTTGGCCGCGCGGACGGCAATATGCCTTAAATACAATTGCGTTTATTTCGTTATTAATAGTATGTTCAAGCTTAGTTCTAGTACTAATCGACAGGTATCGTAGCCAAGTTTGGATAAATGTGGGAAATATAACGACAGGCTTTATATTTTAGGAGATATTCACTAAAATATAGTAGTATGAAACTGTATTAGAGACTCTACTCTAATACAGTTTCCAGACCCAGACCATAAATTTTCATAATAAAGTGAGACTGAATCGCCATATTGGAATGTTCGGTAGTCATATCTTAATTTTTTAGGGTGAAACTCTTTAAGACATCCTATAGCATACTTTATAAAAGTCAAATTCACAAATCGATACGTCTTTATTCAAAATCAGCATAACTACCTACTAGTAGTGTAGTTTAATAAAAAAAAAAAAAATTGTTGACTTATATTACTTGATTTTTGCCTGTAGTTATGCTGATTTTGAATAAAGACATTTTTATCGATTTGTGAATTTGACTTTTCTAAAGGCCAACTGTTTTTGGTCGTAGAGTCTTATTTTTTTTTGTAACAAATTCAGGAAAAGAGGTGTGTTTTGTAACAAATTACAACTAATTCCTGGCAAAAGGCCCTAGGGGTATAAGCATAGTGAATTTGCCCTTGAAAGATATTGGCACGATACTTAGAGGATTTTTAGGTTTCAACAAGATAATAAGATCCTGAAAGTTTCAGATCTCTAACCCATTTGGTTTTTGAGAAAAAGAAAAAAAAATGAAAAATCTGACAAAATCAGAAAAAAATAATTTTCTCAAGAACGCGTGAATCGATTGATTTGAATTTTGGATATGTTTTGGAGGCTGATAGTAGCTTTTAGGAAAAAAATTAACACCTTTAACGGTTGATAAAAACCTTGAAAAAAAATGCACTTTTGTTTTAATTTTGATTTTTAACTATGATATGATTCTGGCACAATCATGAAACTATTTTTTTTGAATTCCCCATTCATTTTTCTATAGACGTACATGCTTTTAAGATTTTAAAAAAAGGTACGCCATATTGCAAAAAAATAAAAACCATTTTTTGTGCAAATATTTTCTTCACGTATTTTAAGCCTGCATCTTTATTTGTGTCGCTCGTTTATGTCTTTTATTCTTATTTAAAGTAGACATGTCTAAACCAATAGTTAAATCTTAAAATATCAGTGAATATCAACTAAAATATTATAAATATTGTACACAAAGCGACAAATCGAGCATTTCCAGTCAAAGTGGACTTCTCATTGTACGGAAAGCCTATACAATAGGAGATCAGCTAAAACTGGAAATGTATAGCTTGATATGTAGCAATGTATATACGCTTCTAAAATAAGAAACAGATTTTAATTGATAAATTATAAATAAAAACAAATGTTTGAAAGGTATATTTGCAAAAAAGTTTATAATCACATTTTAGCGGTCTTCATCACTATCATCTTCAATCACAGGCGACCTGCCAGGGTCGCGAGATTTGTTCGAAAGAGATACCGTGGCTCTGGCATATGGGCAATTGAAGGGGGTGGGTTTTAGTTAGTAAAAGTCTGACACGCCCTTCCGCCGGTTCAGTCTCAGAAGATCCATTGGCTAGATCCATGATGGATCTAGTGATAATTATTTTTCTCATTGGATCCTGATTTCAAGATGTGGATCTAGTGAGATTTTTTTTTCAAATGACCCATGTGCCAGGCCCATGATGGATCATAATATTCTTATTCAACCTGCATACATCAGAGCGGGTGACATTTGATGATTTGCCACAGACAAAAAAAACACAGGCGAAACATTGTCTGCATCAAATAATTTGCTTAGTATTTCAGCAGGCCTCAGAATCTATTCAAATATCTTTCGTGTGACAAATAATAAACAATACCAGCAACGTGAGAGTAGCATCTAATTGTTCTAAGATCATTTGCCCACTCACAGATATGCCTCAGTATGCTTTTGGGACCAATACCGTTTTTTTTTTATACTCAATAAAACATCTATAAACCTTCTTATTGATATGACGAGACTGAATTTGAGCTTCGCGTATGTTTGACTGGTCTTTTATTTTATTGAATGGTATGATTACCTGTTTCATCAAGCATTGCTGCTATCGCTTGATTTGTCGCCGTGCGTGCGTACAATGTTTATAATATTTTAGTTGAAATTCACTGATATTTTAAGATTTAACTATTGGTTTAGACATGTCTATTTCAAATAAGAATAAAAGATATAAACGAGCGACACAAATAAAGATGCAGGCTTAAAATACGTAAAGTAAATATTTGCACAAAAAATGGTTTTTATTTTTTTGCAATATGGCGTACCTTTTTTTTTAATCTTAAAAGCATGTAAGTCTATAGAAAAATGAATGGGAAATTCGAAAAAAATAGTTTTAAAATTGTGCCAAAATTGTATCATAGTTAAAAATCGAAATTAAAAAAAAAAGTTCAATTTTTTTCAAGGTTCTTATCAACCGTTAAAGGTGTTAATTTTTTTCCTAGAAGCTACTATCACCCCCCAAAACATATCCAAAATTCAAATCAATCGATTCACGCGTTCTTGCGAAAATTATTTTTTTCTGATTTTATCAGATTTTTCTTTTTTTTTCTTTTTCTCAAAAACCAAATGGGTTAGAGATCTGAAACTTTCTGGATCTTATTATCTTGTTGATACCTAAAAATCCTCTAAGTATCGTGCCAATATCTTTCAAGGGCAAATTCACTATGCTTATACCCCTAGGGCCTTTCATCAAATTTGAAGAGTTGGCCGCGCGGTGGAAACGGACATTCGCATTCGCACACCAGGCTGTTGTATCAAAAATTACACAATGCGATAAACTGATTTGACTTGCCCCCGACAGCAAACAGCTGTCATAAGAATAGCGGTCGTCTATTAGATTTAAACTGTAAAAAATTTCGAGTGTTGTATTTCTGAACAGCGTGGACTCTTACGATAACGATAGCACTGATTGATGTTCGATTCGGTACGGAATGGTTGTGTATAGGTATGCAGGTTTAAGCATGCTTAAATCGATTACAGCACAATTTGGAACTGAATCCTACTGAATCCATGGTTGCGTGTCAATGTCCTTGCCGCTCCGTAAAGAATTTGTATTCTTTTTTTTTTTTTTACTATCCTTCGCTGTCAAAGGCCTTCCTCCACTGCTTCCATCTTTGGCGAGCCCGCGCGTCTTTCCAGAGAATTTCTATCGGGGAAGAATAAAATTATTACAGTCAACCGCACGTCAATAGTATCAGTTTAATCTTAAAAACGTCTTTATACACCAGCAAGGACGGTATTCGTAATTTAAGTGACGTGCTGTTAACTGTACAAAAGGTCAGGACAAAGTAGATTCCATCGCTCAAAGAAAACAACATTTTAAAATAATGAATCACAGTTTAATGTACAATAACATTTGTCGAACAAGCACAAATTAGTTTTTAATTATTTAGAGAGTATCGGACTTTACACGAAACACATATAATTAAGATATGAAGTCAGTTGGAGATGGCGGGAAGAACATTCGTACTGATATCAAGCGATGTCTGTCCACCAAGTAAATGAATACAGCCTCAATGGCACACAAAAATATATGTATTTGTTCATATTTACAATTTTAGCAATGGTTCCGTTCATACCTCTAATAATATTCATCAAGTATTCGATTCATAATACATTATTTCTTCATAGCAAAACAATGCATTTGGGAATATTATTTTATACACATTTGTTTTAAAAGGCCAATATTACTCTTAATTTTCAAAGTATAGTGCAAATAGAATATTGGTACACAGAAAAATAAAAGTTCTCTATCCTGCTTAACTAAAATGATCGTACAGGTTTTTCTAATTTGGGATTAGCAATAGGTAACTTTTACGTGCATAAACTTTTATAAACTACTGTGATATTGAACGTCAAATTAAAGAAGAAACTACTGAATATAAATATAGCTTACTCGTCAATTAGTTTTTCATTTATGTTGCAGCAACTACCCTTTTACTATCACTCTTACAGTATCCTTCCCAGATTTGCAAGAAAACTTATTTTGTGTAAATTCATACTTTAGTATTCGAATAGTTTATACGGCCACGGTCAAAAAAAAAAGCCTCGTCTAATTTTGCTATATTGGAACCGAGACTCGCACACTGCCCGAATCAAAATGTATTTCCAGTTATTCTCTCAAAGATTTCAATGAATTTCCATCCAGAATTCAGTTTAGCTACAGTTAGGGAATGCAATCTCGATCTCCAATTTAAAAAGCGTAACATGTTTTATTAGTTACCCCTAAGGCGTAGTTTTGATTAGAGCTGAATTATTTCTGATAACAAAAAAAAAACACATCGTTTAAAATTGTAGGTGAAACGCGAAATCTCGATCACGAAAACGAGATCTCGACTGGTTACCGGTCGAGATCTCGAATAGCGTAGGTATCACGACAACAGACTTAGTACACAAGATCTCAAGTTGCCAAACTCGACTCGAAATTACATAGATAGGTACATTCCTAGTTACCCGGCTGTTAAAATCGCACATCGTAAATTGAAAAAACATTGGCTTGGAAAGCCTTCTCAGAGTCTCGTTCTAAAGATCGATGTGGAACATTAACACGTGGTACTGCAGGCACTAACTGTCAATCAAGTATATATTTCAGATTTGCAAATGTGTTAACACAAAAAGTCGGATTTTTTGATTTTGTCAGATAACACCTTTGTCCGCGTAACCCTTCAATTCAAAATCCATAAAACATGATGACAGATAAACTCAAAACGCTTATAACCACTTTAGTATCAATTTAACCTTATTATTTCACCAATATGTACGGGCACATATAACTCTGGGCTAACTGAGGCCAATGTCGCGCAAGATTCGGTACGAAATTGGCTCGCGCCGATTTTTCCACTTACTAGTATGAGAGATTTCTTTTGCTGAGCCGAGTCTTTTTTTTTTTCGTCCCGGCCTAACACCACTGGGCCACCACTACTGTTTTAACCGGTTGAATGCCGCAATTACAGAAACAATTAATAAGCCACTGTGTTTCGCGTAGATCTACGTTCCGGCATACAAATGGTTAATCATTATAATTCTGAAAAGCCATATTTGTTACGGTTGCGAATCATATTTTGTTCAACACACAACCTGACACTGACCCGCAAACTACTAAAATTGTGAGAATTCTGAAACCGTCGATTACTCGTCAAAACAAACGACGTGCGCAGTCCCGTCCCCCGCGACATTCGCCTCTATGTCCAGAGCTTAAGGCTTATTAAAAACGACAATCTTAGAATACATCAGACCTCTTTTATCATAATACAAACCACGGTTACTGAGCGTGCTCAAGTTCTGTGAAATCTCACCATATTGTAATTTACTAAAAATAAAACAAATAAATGTACAGACGCCAACACATCAAGCTACACGAAAATCAATCTTGAACCTAATACTTTAGCAATAAAGTTGTAAACCTATTAAAGAAATTTTACCTATGTGTGCTGGCATCTGTACATGAGATATGACCACAAATAAAATTGAATAGACTTTAAAAAACCCTTTTTCGCAATATTAATGACAATCACTATAATTTTGCCATTTCAACCTCATTGTTGCGTAGAATTCATTTTCAATCGTAATCGTTTCTCAAACCTTCATTCAACCCAAAAGAAAGATATTCCTAACCCATTGCTTCATATGTATGAAAAATTCGTCTGCCCCACAACCTAAATACCGCAATGAACGTGGTGGAACTATCAGAATAAAAGGCTTTGCAGGCAATTGCCATTTTATGGGTCATGTAATTATCCCACTAGTTTTCATAAACACGGATTACAAACATGCGATACGAATATAAGATATAGAAATTAAGTTTTGCCTAGGCCAAACCAGTTCTCACTCCTCATCAACATAATGACTCTACATGTTTATGTGTAACAGTTTACAACGATTAAAGTTTCACATTGAAATGATACCGTGACAATACATCGCTATTTTTTACTGTAGTAGGCTGTACATGTTGTTTATTTTATCTTTTCTGCATAGGTCTATACTGGTTTGTCCTATCGCGTGTAGGGAGAACTGGTTTGGCCTAGGCGAAACTAGTTCATCCTAAAATCGGGTTTGGCGCGTAACAGATATAAAATCAAAGGGATTGACATTAGAAGTGTGTTACACATACACTGCGAGGTTTATTTATATCACCAACACATAAATATTTAAATCAGTCCATAACCTTCACGAGCAGACTGAACTACCATTATGCCTGTTTACACAAGAGGGGACACTTACATAAAAGCGCGCTGTTTGATTTTCAGGGCTCGGCCTGGTGCAGAAAGTTGAAAATTCAAAAGCACGCTTTTTTGTAGATGTTGCCTGCTTACTGGATTGCGGATGTCTAAATAAATCGCACCTGGTAAGACAATGGCTTTGTAATGGGCAGCTTTCTAACTGACCGACCCCTTAATAGTTCAAAAGTGCCTGAATTTGTTTATCTTTACATAGTATAAAACAAATTCACTTCCAGCGTTTTACAACTTAGATCTTTTAAACTACGCAACGGATTTGAATGCGGTTTTCATCAATAGTCAGAGTGATTTAAGAGGAAAATGTATGTATAATACGCGGGCAAAGCCGCTTGCAAAAGGTAGTTTGGAATAAATGCTTTGATTTTGAGGTTTTAGGAACAAAATGATGACAATGAGGCGACTGTGAGAGAATATGCGCGAGAGTTCAGAAGATCCTATGGTCGGCCATATTGTACTGAGATGAGATGTTTTCTAACATCGATATGGACGATTATTCACGCTAATTCTTCGCAATTACAAAAAAAATGGCTAAATACAGGTTAGCAGGGACATAGACGAAGAACTGAAACCATGAATCTCGCACATGATACTAGACCCCCCCCCTCCCCTCCCGCAAAAATCCAACAAACGTTATTTAAAAAAAGCAGTTTCATATAAAAGTGATTGCAGTTTTTCACGGTCACAATTTATATAAGGTGTATCTATTCATACACGAAATATTTTAAGAGGTACACCTGTAGGTGGTAAAGATGCTATAGAAGCAAAAAGAAAACTTTTATCTAAGCGTTTTTTAATTTTCGTAATTATTATAATTTTAAAACTACTTGAGACGTTTTGCATAAAACCTTTATACTCCAAATTCTATGAATGGCCCGCCTGAAGCTGCGAGGGCGGCGACCGGACTGCACGAGCATGGCCGCGGTGTCTCGGGCCGTAAAAAATAAGAAGAAGCCAGTATTTCTCATGTGCGTCAAACAATTTATAAATATTAAATTTTGAAAAAAATACATTTAGAAATTTTTTTTTTCGTTGCTATAGCTTCTTTACCACCTGCAGGTGTACCTCTTAAAATATTTCGTGTATGAATAGATACACCTTATATATGAAACAGCAATTTTTTTTTTATTGCCGACGTTTGCTTTCATAGTAGGGGGCGTTCAGAATCATGTGACGAATTTATAGGTTTAGTAAGCGTTTCGATGTATGCCATCCTGTGAAAAACAACTTACAGACAAAATGGAAGATATTAATATTATACAGTTTTACTTCGATGATCAATTTATTAAATATTCATTTTGTATCCGTTATATTCCGACTGGACTTTAAATAATTATAATTACAAATTGTCTATATATTTTAACATAACACAACATCACGCCTTGATCCCTAGAAGGGTTGGGCAGAGATGTACTTACAGTACACCCACATTTCGCCATTATGATTCAAGTCCCATGTAATAGAGGGCGAGCCTATTGCCATCAAGCGGCTACTAATCCAAACTCCGGGCTGGTACTAAGAAATCCCATATAGAATAACCTAATAAGTTATTTATTCGTAATAACCAGTGATCGGAATAAGTAGATTGATTTTACGTACTCGCATTTTTATGACTATACAGTCATAAAAATCACAACATGGATAAGCCTTTTTTCCGGGATTTCATTTTGGTAATTACGGAATTGAATCAAATATTGTGAAAGTAAGAATTTTTAAACTAGGTACTACATTAGAAATTTATAGAACGCGATAGAAAATTTAAATGTTTATCTATCGCGTTCTATAAATTGTTTTTTTTTCTTACTGTAGAAGGGCGATCACCTATATACTATTAAAAAGACAGCAAAAGGGTTAAACATATCGCACATCCTCTAAAAAACTGTCATAACGCGGAGGCGAGTGGGAACACAGATGGGGGCACAGTCGGAATATGACTGTGTTATTATCTGTGTTCTTACTTTTTTTTCTCTAAAAAACTGTCATTACACAAAAAAAGTAAGAACACAAATAAAAAACGCGGTCATATTTTGACTGTGTCTTTGCCTGTGTTCTTGATCGTTTTTATGTTGTGACAGTTTTTTAGAGGATGTGCGATATCTTATTCATATTGATATATTCTTTATTCTACACATTAAAACATTTGAAATTAATTTCAAAATCCCGGAATCCCGGAGGCATATCCATACTAATATATACGTGCCAGTTCATTGATCCCATTTCAATCTACCTACTCCGATCACTGGTAATAATACTTGGCCGACCTAGGAATCAATCCCAGGACCTTATCTCAGCAGTGGCGCTTACGACCGTTATATCCTACGAAGCAGTCGTTTTGTCAGGTTATAAAGATAGTACTAACTAGAATGACGAACTCATGAAAAGTGGTTTCCACTGACAGTTGCTCTTTCAACCAGCCAATCACAGCGGTTAAGGTAATATGGCGTGAAAAGCCAACAATGTGCCATTGTGAAAAAGGGATAACGCTATTCATCCTGTATAGCTCCATCTTTCTCACACTTGATCAACTTAGGTTTCAAGACGTCTAAGTAGTAACCTAGGTCTTTGTCTTTCAGAAAACAGTTTTAAGCATAAACAAACATTCGTGTTTTCTATAAGCGACCAATTAAACCAGCATATTGCCCAACGCGAATAATTTAAATGGGCTATGAGGAAAGGATGCCCATTATTACTTAAATAATAATTATTACAACCAACACGTTATTGCTCTGAGTTACATCACTGACCTCCTTGATAATAAGCAAGTATTTATGCCAAATTAAACCTCGGAAAATTACTAGCTTTTCTCAACATTTATTGATATAGGGGATCGAAGAATAGCCGAGTTATCATAGCCTAAGTTTTGTATCTAATCGGAATATAACTAGACCATAATACACACGGAGAAAACAAATGGATTACTTTTTTATTGAAAAACAATAAACGCATTATTGAAGATTGTTAAGGGCTCCCACAAACAGGTGCGACGAGACAGGGCGACGCGATTTTTGTAAAACAATTTCTTTGAAAACGCGCGCGATACTTCACACAGGGGCGACCTGTCGCGCCGCGACACGGTCATAGAATATGTTCTACGGATATAAATCGCCAATTCACGCTCAATCGTCGCGTCGCACAATTCTGCACGAGCCTTCACACTTGTCTGAAGAAGCTTTAATGTAGCCCGCGAAATTCAACATTTATTAGGTTTTATTTTTTGCAATTTTACAGCACCTTTTTACTTTCTATGTTGATCAAAATTCATTTCGCAGCAACGTTCATTTACATTACATTAACTCACGCCTTTTCTCCATGGGGGTAGGCAGAAACTACAGAATGCCACCTGCTACGATCCTTACATACTGCTTTTGCCTCGATTAAGTTCATACTTCTGGTCATCATTTATACCATCAAAATAGCTCTCGAAATAATATTTGCTGCAAATAAGACTATTTGGTGAACTATTTGTAGCAAATATAATTCGCACATCCTCTAAAAAACTGTCATAACACAAAAACGAGTAAGAACACAGATAAAGACGTAGTCAAAATATGACTGTGTTATTATCTATGTTCTTACTTTTTTTCTCTCAAAAACTGTCATTACACAAAAAAAGTAAGAACACAGATAAAAAACACAGTCATATTTTGACTGTGTCTTTATCTGTGTTCTTACTCGTTTTTGTGTTGTGACAGTTTTTTAGAGGATGTGCGAATTGATAATTTGCAAAAAAAAAAAAACGTAAGAAATGTTTCAACGTACCCTTCGTTCGCGACTTAGTTCCAACAAATGTAAACAAATAAGTGTTTTTTGGAAATAAGACTTCAAAATCCATACTTACAAGGTTCAATTTGGGCTATTAGTAATGACATTTTAATGACTATTTCAATATTACTAGTCATTTTGAAATCAAATTGATTTCCCTTTACATAAAGTTGATACTCGTTCGAACTTAAATAACATCAATTGGAATCAAGGATTCGAATAGTCCTTATATGATTGGTTGGCTTACAATTTCGGTCAGCCAAACACAATACTACACATGAGAATCGACAACTAATCTTCTGAACAGAGATTTGATTTGGCTGTCTAAGACCGGTAGTCGAAAAACGACGTAGCAACGATTTTAACATTATAATTTCTCCAAACACACGAATTTGGACTTTATCTGGATTGTTATGAGGTGCATAATTATAGAACCTTGTCCAGAAAGTAACATAGTCCAAAATGTATCTATAATTATAATAAAACAAAGTTGCTTTTCGTTTGTACGTCTAAACTACACAACGGATTTTGATGCAGTTTTCACTATCATTTAATGCATTTATTCCTGAAGGTCCATGTGTATAATACATTTATATATAACTTAGATAAAGCACAGATATCTCTGTTTTTTACATATCGCCACATCAGGCAGGGGCGGGTCATTAGTTTGTAATGTAAGTTTCTTAGTACTCTGATGACGAATGCGCCATTTTTGTGTTATTTTATACTTTTAAACGTTCACTATGGTATTCCATTTGTTTCCTACCGTGCCAGTCCGTGGCTCATCCAGGGGAGGGGAGAAGTGCAGAGAGAAGGGGGGAGGAGGTTGGAAGCAGTTCAGCATCATGTAGGGTCCAGGTTCGTGCTCAGTGTCTTCAGCTGCTCTAGTCCTGATAGGAGCTCTCTGTAATGTGAAAATATTTAAGTTAAAATAAATGTAGATGTACCTTTATTTGTCGTGTTTTCAAATCACGAACTCAAAGTTCAAATTCCATTGCAACATGATTTTTAGGTCACTCGAAAATCAACTTAGACTACATAAAGTTAAAGTAGATAGTTGAATTAATCTAAATTAGTTGAAATTCTGAATTGAATCATAAGAAGGAACATCTGAACCTCTAAGAATGCTCTTTATATTGGGACAGTAAGTGAAGTGTTAAACGATTTTGAACCATGTGCAGTATAGCTATTAATTGACTTGTAAATGTTTGTAGTACGATTAGTTATCGAAAACATCGGTTTTATTGTTTAACTAACAGAATGTTGAACCACAAAAGGAATGAATGAAAGGCAATTGCATGTAGCTGACATGAGGAAGTTAAGAGGGATTTGTGGTCTACATGAATGGATAGAATAAGAAATGAGTACATAAGAGGAAAGAAAGTGGCACTGAATACTAAAAAGTTGTATGGAATTTGGCTGTTATGGTATGGTACGTTAAACGGAGGAATGAGGAAAATGTTGCGAGGAAAGTTTTGAGTATGAATGTTGATGGCTATAAGAGTAGATACCAAATAAACGATGGAAGGACTGTGTGAATGATGACATGGATAGAAATGGGGTGACTACTAAGATGACGACTAAAAGAGAAGTGTTGAAAAAAAGACATGTTGCGTTGACCACAAATGAATAAATAAATTGGGATAAGGGCAGGAGAATAATGATTAAACTCGTGTGTTGACGCGTCATATTTTGACGTCGCCATTTGCTTTTGGAATGGTTCTAAATAGAGGACAGGTTCTAAATAGGGGACAGGTTCTAAGTAGGGGACAGGTTCTAAGTAAGGTTCTGGTAAGGTCCAGTGGGAGGCGTGTGCCGCTACTGACCGTAGCGAGGTCTCGGCCACGAGCGTGGCGCGGCGCAGGCCGGCGGCGGCGGCGCCCTGCAGCCCGCGCAGCGCGCGCGCCTCGTCCTGCGACGTCGCCAGCTCCTCCTGCCAATACACCTACACTTTACACAACCTGCTTCAAGGGATTTGACGATCTCTACATAGTCTTTCGGTTTCCATCAATAAACAGTGATTCAAAAGGAAAGTTTAAAGTTTATATCTATAATACATTCACATTATAATAGAGAAAACTGAACATTATTCAAGGCTGCAAAAAACATAATTTAATTAGATGATACGCAATGCTAAACGCCGCCAGATTCTTCTACTATCAATTCTTCCGCTTCTGCCGTTATTTGGAAATTCCTTGGAAGTCTTGATTCGGAAAATCTCATCATTTAGATCTTCCTAGTTCAACTGACTTAGACAATCTCAATCTGGCATTTTTCCACTGTTTCGACCACGAATCGGCCAAGCAACAAACTCTTTCTCTAATCTCTGATCTAAGGCGTCTTCATTATTAACCTTTCAGTTTCATTCCAGTCGAACCGGGAGAGATCAGTTAAATCTCTTCATCAAATCGAAAGCGGTAGAATATGACAATATCACCCGTGGTTTAATCATAATTATTCTGGATCATCTGCTACCCTCGATTACCTACAATGTAATTTTTCCTTGTACACCGGAGTAGTCCTTTCCTGTGGCGCCTGAGCCTGTATGTAAGCCCACTAAATCTTAACCAAAGGTTCCTAATCACTCTTCCTATCGACTTCCGTTCAATTTCTATCCTTCCCTTCTAAAAAGTGTTTGCGGCCTGTATCCCCAAACAATTCTCCAACTTTTTTCATCTTAATTCAATCATTAGCCCTCTTCAATCTGGGTTTAGGCCTGGGCACAGCTCTTTTTCCGCCCTCCTTAAAGTGACTGGTGATATAAGGGCAGGACTGGAAGATACCAAAGTTCCTGCTCTAATATTCTTCGATTTCTCAAATACCTTTAATACCGTCAGTCACGACATCATGTTAGCTATTCTGTCATATGGTATGGTCTCTCCCGAGGTACTGGAATGGTACTCTTCTTACCTTCAGGAACGTCAACAGTCCGTCATGTTGGAGATTCTTCTTTCTTATTGCTGGTGTGATTTGAAAACTGGCGTTCCTCAAGGTGGTATACTTTCTCCTCTTCTGTTGTCTATTTTTATTAACTTCAACGTCCTTAGTTCATCATTCTTTTTTGCATCGGCATAGTAAAACTTGTTCATAATGAGGAAAACAGTGACTTCTTTGCAGGATTTCGGATATTTTATGTGCAATGACACCTTGTTTGGAGAATTGGTGGTCCCAAATGCTGGTACCGACCCCGTCAGAGTTTTAGGACATAATTATTAATTACTAAAACCTTATTTTTTACCAGAAACCTAATCATAGTATGACTACATTAAGAATTCTTTCATATTTTACCAACGTGAAGCTGTGGCGGGACCCTAGTAACTAGGGAATGCAGAACCGGTACTGTTTTAAAGAACCGGGATTTTTGGGACCTTCTGGCTTAAGAACCGGGATTCCCGGTACTATCGATACTTTTAATACTTCAATAAGTCTTTGTAAGAGAGTTGAAAGTGTTGAAACGGAGAAAGTAAAAAAACCGGCCAAGTGCGAGTCGGACTCGCGCACCGAGGGTTCCGTACAAACCTGTAGGTATTCACGGTTTATGCATAAGGCTTGTGTTTATGAAATTAAATCCTATTTTTTTAATTTTTATATTTGAGTTGATTGAATGAAAGGTAAATTGCGGTTTACGATTTATGACGTATAAAAAAAAAACTACTTACTAGATCTTGTTCAAACCAATTTTCGTTGGAAGTTTATATAGCAATGTACATCATATATTTTTTTTAGTTTTATCATTCTCTTATTTTAGAAGTTACAGGGGGGGGGGACACATTTTACCACTCTGGGAGTGTCTCTCGCGCAAACTATACAGTTTAGAAAAAAATGATATTAGAAACCTCAATATCATTTTTAAAGACCTATCCATAGATACCCCACACGTATGGGTACGATGAAAAAATTTTTTTTGAGTTTCTGTTCTATGTATGGGGAACCCCAAAATTTATTGTTTTTTTTTCTATTTTTGTGTGAAAATCTTAATGCGGTTTACAGAATACATCTACTTACCAAGTTTCAACAACACAGCTCTTATAGTTTCGGAAAAAAATGGCTGTGACATACACGGACAGACAGACAGACAGACAGACATGACGAATCTATAAGGGTTCCGTTTTTTGCCATTTGGCAACGGAACCCTAAAAAAGACGAAATGACAGGGCAAAGTAAAAACATTTTAATCAAATCAAATAAAACGTTTTATTTCTTGTTTTATAGACACTAAATCAGTCTTATTTACTATAATTTTACTGGTAATTACGCATATTATGCCAGCAACATTTTTTAACATTAAATGATTTTTATACCTAATCCTACATAATATATAACAGAAACATTTATTAAACATCTTTACTTTACCAAACAAATTAACATGACTCTTATTGCAATTCTGCATAACCAAATTATAATTTAAAACTTACGTAACATCTACAAAAAAAGGAACTATGGAGTTTTAGCGTAGCTAATCAGTCTCAATATTTATTGATTAGATAATCCTAACAAACATTTTTTTTTAAATTTTAACCTTATATAATAATTCAACAATAGTTTGGAACAACTTCAATCGACAAATTCTTTAAATCAACTTGACTCTAATTATATGTATAATTAGAGTAAGAAAAAAATAAAATAAAAATATAACTTTAAACTTAAATATTTTTGCAAAACTTAAACAAAGATATTCATCCTTACAATACTATAAATAAAAATACCCAACCTATAAAATTATAAAAATTTGGAATACTTGCTCAGACCAATATTACATTGGTCTGATTCTTATAGTTACAATGGGGGCACTCTATAACCTAGGTTAGGTGGTAGCTAGGTAGTATAGTAAGTGCAGCGGTCGGATTTTAGGCAATAAAATTAGAAAAATTCTAAACGCGAAGTATCTTTTGCCGAAAGAACTGAAAGAACCGGGATTTGGTTTTGGAAATTCCGGTTCCTAAAACAACGCAAATTTCCGGGATTTCCCGGTACTTTCGATTCCGGGATTTCCCGGAACTATTCACTACTAGTAACATATACAAACTAGCATTACAGTCTAGAATTCATGTTAAATTGAGAATGGACTAACCTTTAATTTCTTAATTTGATTCTTCAATCTAGCTATTGTTGATTCCGCCTCTGCCGCTCGAGTCTGTAAACATTTATTTTCGTTTTAAACTTCTATAAACTCTAACAACCTGAGTTGTGTAGCCAATCGTTTTAAATGCATCAAGGTAGCCTGGAATACGTGCCCAACATAGTTGGAAAAAGCCTGGACAGGTTTTTTGAAAGGCTTCTCATAACTTAATCTAGGAAGTAGTCGGCTACCTAACCAAAAACCTTATAAATAAGCAACTTCATGGTCAGGGCAGCCCCTGTGGGATACGGATCTCGGCTAAGGGCATCGCTGGGAGCAGCAAACGACGGGGTAGATCTGATCGAGATTTTTAGCGACGAATTTAAGCGGCGCAGGCTGGCCCGAGAAAGGGGCGGTGGCTAGTTGATGTCCATGATAATGATTGTTCTAATAATTGCTGGGAGTATTACTTTTAACAGGCAGCGGGGTATTTGCATCACACAGTAACAGTAGGAAGGGCTTTCGTTTTGGAAATTCAACAAAATTATTTGCGTTATTGAGTAGACAAACTTTTCAAACATATTAACCAATGGCTAAGCAATATCCTTCAAAATAATTCTGATTGATAGTGTGAGACATAATTTAGGTGCAGGTCTTTCTACATCGTCTTTACATGTATAATTTCAACACGAATGATGTAGCCCGAAAAAAATACTATGCAGCAATATTGTGAATTAAAAGACCATGGAATTTCTTGCGCTCTCAATAGGGACCTGCTACTTATTGGAATGGGCAGCAACATCTATCTGACTGACCAACTTTTGACAATTCAAACTGTGTCTGTAAAAGGCTCAATTTAAATAAAATGGCTAGAGTTACTGACCGCGGCATCAGTGAGAGTGCTCTCGGCCCTGTCGGCGGCGGCGTCCAGCTGGCCGGTGTAGTCCCGCTCCGCACGCCGCGCCTCCACGCGCCGCGCGCGGAGCTGTGCCTCGGCAGCGCGCGCGGCCGCCGCCTCGGCGCGGAGCAACGCGTTGCTGGAGCGAGCCTGCGACAGCTCCTCCTCCACGCGGGAGCGACGGGAGCGCTCCGCGAATAACTCACTTCTACAGGGGAAGATCAAAGGAAAAATCTATACGAGTCATCATTATTTCGTCGCAATACGTTCACTGCTGGACCAGATCTAGAGTCATTTAATCAAAAGCTGAGGGGTCCGAAATATATCGTTTTATGTAATTTTGCCGTACGAAATGTGCCGGCTGTCCCGAAGAACACCGGCCATTCACCACTTCCTAGTGCTTTAGCAGGGGAAGAAGTGGCGCAACAAACTCTCCAAGCAAAAGGACGTGCCTCCAAATCGACCTCCCCAAACGTCGTTACATCGACCGGTTGCGCATCCAAAGAAAATAAAACATGGAAAAATAAATCGCGGGCTCCGTCACTTCCACATTATCATATTACACACATGTACAGGTGGCCAATATGAATGACAAACATTAGCAATCATTTCACGTGGTTAGGAAATGGCGGCTTCATGTCACGAATAATATTTAGCATATGAACGGAATAATTATTCTACGTACATCCGGACTGAACGGTTAAATTTAAAATCACTGTAAGGCTATTTCATCGCTGGTTTGCGAGAACACCGACGTAATTCCAAATTCTGTGAAATTGAATACTGTATGCCAAACGATTATAATTCTTTGGTATTTTATCGTAAACAGAGATGCAACAAACGATTTCAAAACGGCGAACTATCTAACGTTGATTCGAAATCGGTGTAGCAAAATGTTGAATTACGTCGTTATTCTCTCAAATCAGCGATATATTTCGAGTTTTCGACGCATCGCCTGCACGGTTTTTTTTTATATTGTGCTATTACTTCGTTTACGGTTAGCGACCTTTCTATCTTTTTCTTTTAGCTCCTGTCAAAGCTCCTAAAGGATGTAGCGTAATGTATAAATTAGCCTTCGTCAACAATTGGGTTCTCAAACGCAAAATTATTTTGTCAATACTGACTGGTAGTTCCAGAGATTAGCGCGTTCATGTACTTAGGGGTAAAAAATGGAGAGATTTGGGTTTGATGATGGGTCTTTTAACATCCTTTACATTTGCCGAAGACCATGACGGTTTGAGACGGGTTTTTTATTCTGATATACTCATGTGTATAACATAAATTGAGCTTTTAAAAATATATTGATTAAAAACAGGTCAAATGTAAGTTAATTATGCTGATACAACAAAATACGAAACACGTAATGTACTCGAGGTAATTAAAATAACAATGTAACGTCTTGTAGAGTTCTACATTTATTACAGTAGATATAAGGACCGTTTATACATAAACTATTCGCCCTCCAAAAGCCACACGCGATTTTTCATTGCTCATTGGATTTTCATTGCTAAGCGAATAGAATTGAAAATCCAACCTGGGTTTTGGTTTACGCGCTAGGATGTAGGTACTCTGCTGGATTCTGAATGCTCGCCTTAACACAGAGAGTCGAAAATCCAGTGCAAGGTAAATGATAACAGTTTAAAAAACGCGATTGATTAAGAAACCAAACTAAAAAGTAAAAAATAATCTATACTATTATTATAAAGCTGAAGAGTTTGTTTGTTTGGTTGAACGCAGTAATCTCAGGAACTGCTAGTCCGAATTGAAAAATTATTTTTGTGTTGGGCCTATTTATTGGGAAAGGTTATAGACTACATAACATCACGTTACGATCAAAAGGAGCGATAAGAATAGATTGACCGACAAAAAAACATAACCAACACGCACTAGGTCCGTGACGGGCTGCGGCACACACTCCTTCTCGCCGAGAGAACCGTCTTACTATGTGTGTGTGTGTGTGTTTGTGTAAAGTGTCTGGGCATAAATGCTCACTTGTTATTAACACAATGTAAATAAAAATATAATAATCTTCGAACGTGGCAGCACAAACCTGGTCCTTTCCAGCTCAGCCATGATCTGCTGCATCTGCTCGTCCTGATGTTCGGGCTCCGGCGACGTGCGGCCGGGGTGCACCGGTAAGAAGTCCGGCAGACACATGGATTCCGCTCCTGAAATACATTCCTACTACATAACATCGAGTCTTTCTTTTTCGCTTCGCTAGTAAAATTTATGCTCATGGGCCGAGTAGGTGGCGTAACTTATGGCGGAGTCAGAATTGTTGTCCAGGTAGTCCAGACTGCAGTTGAACGGACCTTTGGAACACTTTAGCAGATGGGGCATTTATACAGGATAAGTTTTTAACCAATACGCAAATTTTAGCAAATTATATAATAATTTGATATATCTTAGTACAAAAAAATTAAGTTATCGTTAACAAAATATGTTTATTTTGAAACTGGTTTTATGGCGGCACGGCGGCGAAGGTGAACGACCGAGCGTAGCTACTAGTACCTACAGCTGTTCGATCGGTCAAAATTCTAAGAAATTCGAAGTACCGACGCCGGCGCGCGGTAACTGACCTATTACTATTTCGATATCATATTACGAAATATCTAGTGTGTCCACAGTTTACTGATTTAAAGTCGGATAAAAATTAAAAAAAAAAAGTATCGAAAAAATAATTGAAATGTGTTCTATTACTGATAAAGAACCACCAAAAAAAATTGCGCACTGGTTAAAAAAAATCCTGTATACAGGGTGACACGTACACCGACGCGCAAACTGAAATCATGAATTCAGCATATGATTCTTAACCAATGCAAGGAAATTTTTCACATGCTATAAAAATAAGTTGCACCGTTTTATGAAACAGCAGATATTTTTTTTATGACGGAATATTTCAACGTTGAGTCTAGTGTCACCATGGATCATCATCATCACATGCCTAGCCTTTTCCGAACTATGTTTGGGTCGGCTTCCAGTCTTACCAGATGCAGTTGAGTACCAGTATTTTACATGGAGCGACTGCTTATCTGACCTCCACAACACAGTTACTGGGTAATACAATATAGTGTCACCATGGATATTACTTTGTCAAATCCAGACTCAAATCTAGACTCCAGACTTCTTCTGGAAAATTCCTGATAGAAAACTTATTAACACATAGACCGGCCCGGGAATCAAACCATGCCTAAGTACGAACGAGGTCTGCCGTACTTTGGATTCGGGTTACAGCATAGAGTACCTATGCCATAATTTTGAAATATAGATGCAATAGTGTAGTGGTTAAAGCACAGATTTGCAAGGGATCAAACTGGTTGCTAATTGAATTGTATAATTCATTATTTTTATGACATTCATTTACACTGTGACTACTTAAACTTACATATGACTGTAGTAATTTTATTCTAGGTGCATCGTTTTCACATATAATTATTTAATGAATGTATTTAAAATGTTGTAAAACAATTTAAAAGTGAGGGCGTAGTTCCTTGCCCATTCTTCGCCATACGAAACTAGCTTTTGGAATCGGCGACTAGAATCAATTCTGTTTTAATGTAAATGTTGACGTTCAAGTGCCTTTTATGTGCCTACTAGCTTCTGCCCGCGACTTCGTCCGCGTCAAATTTTTGCTCCCCTGACCCTTCCCGTCGCATCGATTTGCCTGCTAGTTTTCGTCCATTTTTGGTTGCTGCTCGCACCTTTTGAGTTATAGTGAGTCAACCTTAAAAGATAGACATATGCTCTCGCGGACTTTTTTTTAGAACTTTTTAAAAGAAAAAATTCCGTCATACATGATTTTTGCGTTACTTTAACCGTTTACGCAGCGCACGCAACGGAAACTCTCAAGAGGAATAAATTTTCCCCGTTTTTGCAACATTTTTCATTACTGCTCCGCTCCTCTTAGTTGTAGCGTGATGTTATATAGCCTATAGCCTCCCTCGATAAATAGGCTACCTAACACAAAAAGAATTTTTCAATTCGGACCAGTAGTTCCTGAGATTAGCGCGTTCAATCAAACAAACAAACAAACAAACTCTTCAGCTTTATAATATTAGTATAGATTTGAAATAAATGCTTTAACTTTGACTTTGGACGTGAATTCGAACCCGATTCCGCTGTTGCCGTATTAGCAATGAACTCACAGTCATGAAATTTGACTCTGAGAAACCTATGAGGTCTGCGGAACATCAGGATAATACGTACAAAAATTATTGCAACAATCGAATCGGATATCTAGTTAAAACAAAATACGTTTTCCCCAAAAAACGAACAGAAACTTTTTGAAGAAAGTTCTAAGAGACTTCTATGAGAAATGAACTGACATACAACTTGTTTTTTTTTTCAACGTTTTAAACAGAAACAGCTGGTATAAAAACTGTGTAAGGGGGAGAGAGAAGGGATAATTTAAGTTTAATAGTCCGTCTATCCTGCGCGGGAGGCACGTCACTCGTACGCTCCGTTCAGTAGTCCCCTAGTTCATTCGAACTTAATCCATTCTGTACAATTAGATCTTAACCACATGTTGTATCTGATCTTTTTTCATTCAAACTTTCGAGACCTGTACCACTACTTAACTACCCATCCATCTACGCTAATATTATAAAGAGGAAAGATTTGATTGTTTGTAAAGGATAAACTCAAAAATTACAGAACCGATTTCAAAAATTCTTTCACCTATGAGAAGCTACATTATTTCGGAGTAACATAACCTATAAACATGTGGACGAAGTCGTGCTCGTGGGCGAAGTGCTAGTTAATATTAGAAATGCGAAAGTAACTCTCTGTCTGTTACCATTTCACGCCTTAACGGCTGAATCGATTTCGATGAAATTTGGCACACAGAAATGAAATGAGAAGTTTATTTATGTCAGTAGGTCTTTTTAGACACTTTTACATGTCAAAATTTTAAAACTAGATGGCGCTGGTTTTCCTAGCTGACTGATCCTTGAGAAGAACTGACGAAATGAACTCAGAGGTCACGGTCTCTTTTTAAATTTAAACATTGTATTTGAGTCTAACAATGCAGGGCCATGTCTGGAAGGGCATTTTGAAGAAAGAGTCAGTGCAGCTTTGACCTGACCTGTTCTAACAGACGGTATGCATGCATCAGTCATCGTGTAGCTCAGAGAGCTGCATAGCTGTATTCAACCATTCGACAGGTTGTAAATAGATGACGGAAAAACAACAGTTGTACAAAGTCAGGAAAAAAAATATGAACAGCCTTTAGAGGACTCCTTTGAAAGCATTGATTGATGTTCCGTATTGAACGTTTGTAAATAGCAATGCTGGAGAATAGTTTTTTCCCCGGTAATACAATCCTATGGGATCATTTCCCACCTTCGCGCGGACGTTGTCGCGGACGAGGTTAGTATTTTGTGACTGGATTTTTCTTACATTTAAATGACAAACTAAAGGCGAATTGTGTGGACTTCCTCGTTGGTCTAATGGTAGCGCTACTGCTCATTTATGAGGTCCTGGTTTCGTTTCCCGTGTCGGGCAAAGTGTTATTTATTGGGTTTTTCATCTGGAATTTCTTAGCAGCAGCCCCGAGTCTGAATATGTGCCTGGTTGATGGCAATAAGCTCGCCCTCTATTACATGGGACTTTACATTACTGGCGAAATGTTGGTATACTGTAGAAGAGCATCTCTGCCTAACCTTTTGGAGTTTACAAGCGTGATTGAGCGGACTTTACACTGCCGTGATGTTACGTACTTTATAAAAATATTAGCCATGTTAATTTATTTGTCAGCATTGTACGAATAACACTCGAAGTTCAAGTGAAATGAACCGAATAATGAATATCAATACACCGTATTATGTGCTAATTGATATATTACAATAATAATGTTTCCCTTAGAAAATGGTACAGTTTAGAAAGCGTGACCGAATTTTAACAAGGTCAACACACTATACATCAAAATTTTATTTCATTTCAATTTGTTCCATCTAACTTATTCGTCGAAAATAACACAGTAGGTACATACTTAGTTAAGGGGGATGCACTAAAGCGGTACGCCAAATTCAAAATTCCTTTTTGCGTTTTGCAGATCAGTATCAGGTTGTATATTGATTTTAACATGATTCGCGACATTAATAAACATGGGTTTATAGAATTATCAACATTAGAATCAGGCATGCAACTCCATAAGTTAGAATTGGCTTCAAATGTCAGGAATCCATAAAATAGTCATTCAATTCCTTTATGTAATCATATTTTTTTCGTTATTAATTTCTAACATCTAGTTCTTCTTACTAATATATGGGTAACGTCGCGTTGTGAATAGTGTATTAGATACCAATACCGATATTGTTGTCCCTAAATAAATAAATTCCTTTTGAATGAATACATCTCTCTTAGTTCATAATACTCAATTGAATAGGGTATTATGAACCAAGAGTTGTATTGATGATTGTTATGATTACAATTCTATAGGTAAATATTTGTCATGGTCGCGAATCATATCAACATACAACTAGATAGTTACCAGCAAATAGCAAAAAAACCTATTTTTAAGATTTACCCTGATGCTTTCGCCTTTATTGTTTTCCTAGGGAAGAAGTTCGGTGGCTCAAATTATAAATGCCATTACATTACAGGCCGTTACATTTACATGGATTTACTGCTAAACCGATTTAATAGCTTCGTAAAATGATAGCTTGAACCCTCAGACATACAACATACATACATACACTTTAAGAAAGATTAATGCTTTTTCTAAATTCATACTGTTCTCTGTTCCAGCCTACATTTGCACGGATGTTAAAATATCGTGGTGATTCTTTTTTATCCATTTATAGCTTAGTGCCGAGAGTAGCTGGATCCCCTAAACATAGTTTAGTTTTTTCTGTCACCCTGTGTGTATGTAGTCTGTACAAGATTCACAGAAAGTGTTAAATTATATACATAGTATTAGAAACAAGTCTCTTGCATTTCTTTTGTTTTGTAATATAATGCAAGTTTCATGTAAAAACCAATAATTACTGTAGCTATAGAATACTTAAACAGATGTCAGCAATTATAGTTGAAGGTACAGAGAATTAATCATCAATTAATTCTGAACTACTACCATTAAGAGAAAAGATTTGATTTGTTCTATGTTCATTTGTTATGCTTTCATGCTAAAACAGCTAAGCAGATTTGCATGAAATCTGGCAGATAAGTAGACATAACCTAGATTAGGACAAAGCATACTGTATATCCTGATATCCCTACTGTATCAAGACTTATGCAGGTGTAACTGTATTGCACAGCTAGTAATGGCTAAACAGTAAGAAATAATTAAAACCAGTCTAAATAATTAAAGTCTAATTAAAATTCATTTAAAATCTGACATTCACACATGTTGAAATCTTATTGTTACTAAACTGTATGTCTGTGTATGGAAAGTAATGAGGGAAGAAAACAACATACAAATTACTATGCCCATTTTGTTTGCACAATCTGAAGCCCAACTTACAACCACTTTGTGAACTGGTTATGCAGGTGATTGAACTATATTTTTCCTCAGCAGACATTAACTATTCAAATAAGGAACCAATCCAATCTTCAACTGTCTCTACAATTATTCAAGAAACATTCTAATGAAACATGGATCTAAGTAACTAAAGTAGTTATTAATTAAAATAAATAAAGATTGAACTCACCAGCATTGGGAGGGAGATCCAAGGGAAAAGTGCTTCTTGGAGACACATTCCTCCTGTCTGCAGGGTTCACAGACTCCGTCAGATCTAGGCTCAAATGTGGCGGCAGGTCCAAGGGCAGAGCAGGTCCTGCTGCCTCAGAGCCTACCGGCAAGTCCAGCGGCATCCCACTGCCAGCCTGTCCAGCATCAGACGTTGATGCTGCTCCCATATATGCTTCATAATCATAACCCCTTCCACCATAATTACTGTTATTCCTCCTACCCAAAGAGGAAGAGGATCCCGCATTGAAACTAGTATTAAATGTAAAGTCCGGTAAGTTATCCAAATCAACAGATATTGGACCATTAAAGTTCAAATATGCCTGCTCCACTAGTATGTGGTCTTGCACAAAATCTGGCAATGAGGGCATCCCTAGAGGCTCCGAAGCCAAATTAGGTCTGTGATAAAAGGGCACGTCATTATTGTCCGCGTAAAAGTTATGCTTAGAATCAGAGTTATCCACTACACTAAAAGGTATTTCTACGGAACTACTTGAGGATGTGTTGTCACTTATACGATGGCTGCTGCCTTCGCTAGTCTTCTCTTTGGCTTGGGAGTCACTCGAACGGGGCTTGTCCCGCCTCGAGTCCGCATGAACGTCTATCTTGGTCGGCGAGTGCTGTACGGTGTTCGCGTACACTTTCGGACGGGCGCCTGTGTTTTCGTACGTCGAGTTACCCGGCAACGAGAGATCCCGCTTCAAAAAATGCCGAAACGAAAACGGGTTCTCATCTTTCCGCGTCGCCCCCGTAGACTCTGCAAGAAAAACGAACAGTCGACGAGGAATGCCTTTATATTTAGGACAAAAAACAACTTCGTAAACTCACTGGAAGTAGAACTTTTCGCCTCCGTAAGCGATGCGTCACCATTTTCATTACTATTGTACTTTGCTTCTTCGATACCTAAGTCTGGTTTCGCTGCATTTTGTTCGTTTTCTTGCAAGGGTCCTCCGTTATTCGTATTTTGAGGCGAATTCTTATTCGAAACACCATCCTCGTCCTCCGCCATGATAATGAAAAATGACAGTTAGCAAATACGATCAGAAATGATGATATATCATATTAATATTATTTTCCGTTCAGAAATCCCTCGAAACATCAACTTGGCTTGCTAGAGAAAAAAAAACTTTTACGTTAATATTTCTTGGATAAGTACCTGTCGTGTCGGCAGTTCTTTCGAAAACATGGTCAATCGGAGACAAAATTTGTTCCGCTTCAGATTCCGCCAAATTTCTTACGAAAACATGGTATATCACAGCTCACACCACTACTCCTGTTTTGTTAATTTTTTATATTTACAAAAGTATTAATAATTGATAGATAATTAGAAATAAGTAAAATAAAACTGGGAACTTATCACAATGCAATGACAGATTAGCTACTTGTTGATTATAAACAAAGCAGTGTTGCCACCAAAAATATATTTTAGTTCCAATGGTTACCACGACAGACTCTTTTTTGCCAAGCTAAAGGTTTCTATAACCACTTTTAAACGTCAATCTTTTTATTTAAACTAGATGAGGTCGGCTTTTCCTACCTACGACTCTAAGAAAAAAGGCCGAAACAAACTCTCAGGATATCTCTCTCAGACGTCTCTCTAGAAGTAATCTTAGTCTAATCATGTGGGTTGGTTGATGAGTTGATTTTCTTGTAGCGTCAGGGTTAGTATTAGTATGAACAGGTGCATGTGAAACATTTCGTAATATAATCTTAAATGTAAACAATAGTTTTTTTTTTTTTTTGGATGGGAAATCCTCAAATGATTTCACCCGCTCTGGGCGGAGTGGGAGGGCATGTCAGACTTTTACTGACTAAAACCCCGTGTTCCTTCAGTTGCCCATGTGCCAGGGTCACGGTATCTCTTTCGAACAATCACGCGACCCCGGCAGATGTAAACAATAGTGGAATAAAAACTCAAATGGTACACAAAATCATAAAAGTACAAAAACTTTACTATTTCATGGTCTGTGCCGTCTAGAGATGAGGCGTATATACTAGAATAGGTACAGGGAATAGGTATGTAAAGAGACTAGGTTGCACCTATTCCAACTTTTAAAATACTAGATCCACCTAGTCTCACTGTGCCTACGCAGTACACAGCACACGCGTCGCGGTCCGCGCGAATTGAAGTACCGACTACGCGGCGAAGCGAGATAGCAGCATAGTCATAGCTCATTCATATTTGACAAAATCATTTGTGTGTCAGTCACTTGAATTTGAACCCTAATTCAATGGCATAAAAGTAACATTACACGCACTGTGTTGTGCTAAAATATATACTGTCCTTTTTTAACTACACTATTCCGCGGTCCTTCCATCCTTGTCTGTCGGACTAGTCTCGGAGACTCGATACTAGTCCGGAATAGGAGTATTTTATAGAATAGGTACTTTGACAATACTCGATACTAATGAAGACTATGATGATGCAGTCTAGTATCATGCGAATGTGATCTCGCTAGACTCGACGTCGCAAACAGGTACTATCGGACTTATTTAGTGATCGGTTTTTGTAACGAAATTTTGATAAATCGTTAAGAACTCATATCTATTTTTATTGGGACATTAATTAATTTGTTTATTGGAACGAAGTTCCTTATGGCGCGTTGCGAAAGGGGGCTAGACGGAATTAAGAGAAAAAGATGTAACGACACTTTTTAACTGACTTAAAAAAAGGAGGTGGTTTCTCAATTCGACTGTATATATTTTGTTTTGGAACGTAGGAGAGAGAGAGAGAGAGAGAGAGGGAGAGAGGAGAGGGAGAGAGAGAGAGGGAGAGAGAAGGAGAGGGAGAGACTGGGAGAGAGAGACAGGGAGAGAGAGAGAGAACGAGAGAAGGAGAGAGAGAGAGAGGGAGATAATAAGTGTATACAGGTTTTTTGTACATAATAAATAATTTAAAAAAAACAATCATGAATCCTGGAAAGGAACTTCGTTCCATCCGGGTGTCCCTTGACACCTCTCAAGTCTTGTTTTAAAAAATGGCTCCTAAAAAAAGAAGTGTCGCTTGTGACAAAGGCCAACATGTTTTAATTTTACGTTGATAGTCCTAAGCCCGCGGAAATTATGAAGGTACAATTTATTACTGCTGACGTCCGAATCTACGCGTATCGGTGGTACGCAAAGACTAAGCATCTATAAAGTATGCGTATTTCATGGACTAGGTGGACTAGGTGGAATAGGTATTTGGATCTAGTATTTGTACGGACTTGGACTAGGTGCACTTAGTACAAAATTTACCTAGTACGACCCATCTCTAGTGCCGTCGGCTTGACCTGTGAGATTACACCTTACAATAATCTTCCAAGAACACCGTGTCTATGATCTCCGCGCCGACATGCTAGTCACAGCCCCGCCCCGCGCACCCGACCCGCTGCGTCGGGGCACGGCTTGATAGCTGTACGATCTACAGTACGCTTTCGATAACGCTTCAAAGTGCATGAGTGTCACTGTGCGTAAAATATCAACGACGTAGTTTCATTCGAGATCGATTAGTAATAACGATCGTGTTGGGAATTTCTGATACATTGTGGATTGCCCTAAAGTATTGGTAAGTGGATTTCTGTACTACTAAGTGCTTGCTTTGAATAAAATAATTACGTAATAGTAAGATGTCATTGTTTGACGTTTCTTTTAAATTTAGCTAATTTCATTTTAGAGTCTAAATAACTTATTTTGTTTTCCCGAATGTGTTTTCTTTTTTTGTTTTTTTTTTTTTGTTTGCATAGAATTATAATATTTACATAGAATTATTTTATACTTACTGAGACTCGCACTCTACGATCTCAGGAATCGTATGGCCTGAGCTAATCAGACATACGTCTCGATTCGAGTCGCCAGGTGACTCAATACGAGCAGGCGCACGGCTCAATTCGAGTAGACGTACGGCTCGATCCGAGCAGCCTTACGGCCCGACTTGAGGAGCCGTACGGGTCGATTTGAGGAGCCATACGGCTCGATTGGAGCAGCCGTACGGCTCGATATGAGCAGTCGTACGGCTCGATATGAGCAGCCGTACGGCTCGATCTGAGCAGCAGTACGGCTCAATTTGAGCAGGCGTATGGATCGATTTGAGCAGTCATATCGCTAACTTGAGCAGTCGTGCGGCTCAATTCGGGTAACTGTACCGTAAAAGTTGCGCTTTTACATTAAGTGTGGCTGCGCGCACTCACCAGCTTGCTCGTTTCCAGATGGCGACACCAGTACAAATTTCTACACTTGAATCACTTCTGGAGTGGGAGACTGAAGACCCCGGTGACAACGAGATCCTGGAAAGGATAAAGAAGCTGGCTGTTGCACACTTACCTGAAGGATGGCTGGAGTGGAGAGTTATTCCCCTCAAGAAAGAAGAACTATTAGGTCCAGAGCTGGACCCACAGGTCCTAAACAAAATAAGGTTTGCTTTTCCAACTGTAAGCCTCGCTAGAGCTTTCTCGCCTGACTGTACTAGTCTTCCTGAAAAGGTGTATAGGGACATGAAGATTAAAATGCTCGAGTGGCCTCTTTGTGTCGGATTAATAATTGGCCCTCCTTCCGTCGCCTCCAGAATAAGGGGCTCTGCCGTTCAAAACGAGTTGGTTGTCGCTGCTCTAGTGGACTTAAAGCCTTTGCTGTTGAGCAGAAAAGAAGCTTCAAAAGAGCTTTCTAAAGAGGAAGAAGACGAAATTGATGACGCATCAACAACGCGCTCTCTCTTTTCAAGTCAAGCCAAATCCAAAAAATTGTCGAGATTAGACCGTAGTGGTACCGGCTGTGACTTATGAGTTGTAGGTTGTGGAATCATACCCAAGCAGGCACTTGGCAGACACGGTGGAGCATACGGTGGAGGTGTGCCCTGCCTGGGCGGAGCACCGCCGTGTCCTCGTGGAGGCGATCGGCGGCGGCGACCTCTCGCGTCTGGCCCTGGTGCGAGCCATGGTACGGAGCGAGAGGGAATGGGAAGCCGTCACCTCCTTCTGCGAAGCAGTAATGCTCGCGAAGGAGGAGGCGGGGCGCGTGAGGGAGTGGCAGTCTCTGCGCCCTCACGTCCCTAGCCGCCGCAGGAGGAGACGCCCCGGGCGTCGGGAGTCAATAGCGGACTCCCGGCCACCATAGGTGCGAGCTTGCGGGTGGCGAGCAATGGGTAGCTCGCCGCCCGGGAAGGACCAAGCTCGGGTCGACGGCGCGCAGTGTTCCACGCGCGCCTCAAAGAGATGTCAGCAGCAGTGTAGGGGTCTACTAGGACCGATGCCTGCCGGGGTCGCGTGATTGTTCGAAGGAGATACCGTGACCCTGGCACATGGGCAACTGATGGAACACGGGTGGGTTTTAGTCAGTAAAAGTCTGACACGCCCTCCCGCTCCGCCCAGAGCGGGAGAAGTCATTTGATGATTTCCCACCCTGAAAAAAAAAAAAAAAAAAAAAAAAGCCAAATCCAAAAAATTGTCGAGATTAGACAAATTAGAACAATCTCAGGCTGAAATGAAATATGCTGTTCTCATTTATGAGAAAATTTACTCCGCAATCCGAAGACGAGTCTGAGGAGTTTGAGTCAGGCACGGATGAGAACTGTGCTCCAGAACCATCTCCTATTTCCGACCTACCAAGGGTAGAAGAGACAACATGGAGTGCCCCAGGTCTACGCATCGATGCAGATCCGGACGAAGATTTTGATTTTGCGCCCAAAACCAAAGAACAGGAGCCCGCCATTCCTGCCCCAAAACCCCACATCGCAATTCAAGGCACTGAGTGCCAGAGACTAGGGGATATGTCGTATAAGCAAATAAGATACATAGATGCGCAAAAAGTGTTACATGCTTCGCCGATCTTTAGCGCTACGAAAACCAACACTGTCCTCGCAAAGCAAGCATCCCCGTCACCAATACAAGAACAATTGACGCGAGCTGATTATACTTTATGCACAATATTGCATGGTCTGCTATTGGAAAGGGATGCACTGGCTAGCACATTAAAGGGTCTTTCTGATAAACATCCGTTGCTGAAGCAGGACCTAAAGTCTGCTTTTTCAACAGACTCTGAGTTCAGAATCATCTCTAATAACCTTCTGCAATACGTATGTGGGCGTAGAGCTGAGGTAATAGAACAAAGGGGGAATAGTTTGCTACCCAAGGACGAATACCAGGCGTCGATTACTGAGAGTACGAACCTGGAGTTGGATATCGGCCAAGAGTCTGCTAGGAAAACTAAATTTCGCCAACTTTGTTATCCCTCTAGGAAGACTACACTGCAGAGAAATACAACGGGCAGCCCATACACTTCCAGATTCTTTACGGAAAAAGAAGTTTCCCATATCGACATTGGCCCTTCAGCAATGTCAGTGGTGGTTAGAAAACCTAGAAAGCACTACCGCTCTCTTCACGTATCACGAAACTGTCCTAGTAACAACAGATGCGTCGGACAAAGGCTGGGGAGCTCAGGTAAATGGAAAACTCATTTGCGAGGAATGGACACCTCAACAAAAGTACTGGCACATCAACATGAAGGAATTGTATGCTGTTGTACAAGCATTTCGCCTAGAAAGAGAGTTTTTGAGACACAAACGAGTAATAATACAATCGGACAATCGAACTGTGATTTCCTACATACAAAATCAAGGTGGAACTCGTTCCTCAAAGTTAACAAAATTGACATCTCTTCTCCTAAAATTAGCCCTGCGCATGGACACCGAAATAGTACCGCAGTACTTACCGGGAATCTACAACGATATAGCCGACAGCTTGTCCAGACAGAAGCACATAGTGGATTGGCATCTATCAGAAAGGATATGCAACATTATATTCCAGAAATGGGGAGTCCCAGAGATCGATCTTTTTGCCACAAATGCGTCCAGGGTGGTTTCAACCTATGTCAGTCGGGATGTGAACGACAAAGAAGCCCTATTCATCGACGCATTCAGCAAGATGTGGCAGTTCAAGCTAGCCTGGATTTTCCCACCCCCATCTCTAATCCCAAGGGTACTATCACATCTGAACCAGGGAAAGGGATTGTATATCCTCATAGCCCCTCGGTGGGAGAAAGTGTTTTGGAGAGCAGACCTGAGATCGAGAGCGGTAGATCACCCCTTCCGAATCAGGAATCTTCAGCATCACTTGATGGACATGGTATCTCAATCACTTCTTCCGAATGCTCGAAAGTTATGTTTGGAAGCATGGAAAATACAGGGTGGTCAGAAATAATCTCAAAATGGCCAGAGGAAGACCGACAACTCCTAGAGAAATCTTGGAGACAATCCACATTAAAAACGTATAAGGCCCCGTGGAAGCTCTGGACAAGGAGATGCAACTCGTTGAATCTTGATCCAAATAAACCAGATGCGGCTACAGTAGCTTTACATTTAAGCTTCCTCCATAGAGTAAAAAAGTTCTCTCCTAATACTATTAAGTTGCATAAATCGGTAATAGCGACTTTTGCATGCCCTCTTCAAAGGGAGATGATTTCGGAAAGCCCGCTGATAAAACAAATGATTAAGGCTATCGATACAAGTAACCCACTGCCTAGAAAGAAAACAATTTGGGATATTGCTCAACTTATTAGCTGGATGGAGAACTTATCTGTAGATAAGGATAGTATCTTTGAGGTATCTCGTCATCTAGCTTTCATTTTACTGTTAGCCTCCGGTCGGCGAATACATGACCTTACTTTAATTATGTTTGATAAAGATAGTATGTCACTTGATGAGACATCGGTCACTTTCTGGCCAGATTTTGGCTCTAAAACGGATAACAGGCTTCAGAGGCAGTCAGCGTGGCAGCTTTCTAAAATACCTAATATTAAACTTGATCCTGTTTATTGGATAAATTTATTTCTCTCGCTCACGAGATCAAGGAGATGCGCAGGTGGAAATTGTGTGAACTCTTTGTTTATATCGACTCGTGGTCGAGTGAGACCAGCTTCCCGGTCAATTATTGCTGGATGGTTGAAAACAGCTTTCTCACAATTAAATATTAACTTCCCTCCAGGGAGCATTAGGTCAGCGGTGGCCTCATCAAGAAGGGATAATAATGTCCCATTAGATTGTATTTTAAGAAACGGTAACTGGAGAAGTGACCGTAATGTGATTAAACATTATTTTAAAGAGGTAATTAATGTGCCCACCAAAAACGACTGTCGATAACCTTGTTAATTCTAGTTTTAATACTATTTGACTGAGGTGGATCTCGAAGTTTTGTTGATTATGTACCTGTAATTTGTTAAGTTTAATCATTGTTTAAGAATTCGGTTTGATTACGTTATATTGAAATAAATATTTTCTTTTGAATTTTATTTTCTTATTATACTTACCTAAGCACTTAGTAGTTTTACAATTACCTTTCCACAACATATTATGTCACAGTACGCATCCCCGCGTCGTCAGAAACCAAACATTTCTCACAGGTCAAGCCGACGGCACAGACCATGAAATAACAGACGTTTTTCCCCTGAAGGGATAAAAACGATATATTTCATGTCTTGCCTAGGCTTGACCCAGTAAGTCCTTGACGACTTATAATCTCAAGGTACTGTAGATCGTACAGCTATCAAGCCGTGCCCCGACGCAGCGGGTCGGGCGCGCGGGGCGGGGCTGTGACTAGCATCCTGGACGGCGCGGGGATCATAGACACGGTGTTCTTGGAAGATTATTGTAAGGTGTAATCTCACAGGTCAAGCCTAGGCAAGACATGAAATATATCGTTTTTATCCCTTCAGGGGAAAAACGTCTGTTAATAGTAGAGATGAGGAGTTCAATTTCAAAATCCGCCAAAACACTTTTCATTAAATAACGGTAAAACGTAAAAACCTTACAAAATCACTATTCTATACAACATCTTTAAAAAACACAGTGACAGCTTTATATTGAGACTGGTAATACTTAAGAAATTTGTTTACTGGGAGAATAATTAAAAATAACGGAAAAATAACCATTCATATTTTTGTTTTAGTGAATTTTGATGCATACATTTGATTTTAGCGGGGTTTGAAATAAACATAGTTCATTTTAGCGGGATTTGCAACTGACAGATTTGTACACGTGGATGGTTTTATGCAGTCAACAGTCACAGTCAAGAATACTAAAATGTTGATGAAGCAATTTACATTATTTTATAAGATATGGAGAATCGTGAAAATTAATAATACGGGTTAAAGTATGACAATTATTTATTAATAAAACAAATACAGAATAATGGATGGACGATGAAAGAAGGGAGTTCAGGAAGAATATTAAATATGTGTTTCAACATCCTCAAAACCATGTTCACAGTAATGGTCTTCAATAGCATTTCCACTATCAAAGCTACTGACTTCGACACTTTGCATTCTTTCTTCAATTTTTTTGTAGTATTCCAAAGTAGGTAAATTTCTCCACTCTGTCCCGAAATGCTTTTCAAGAAGTTTGGCAACATCAGCGACCTTTGCTTTCATCGGTAAAATTGTGTTTGCTAGTATTAATTCTGGAGAAATCATTGTAATTTTTTTATTCCTTTTTGTAATTATTTTTTTATCATTGAGTTCGCTTTCATAATTAATCTCTCCTTGAACTAAAACATTATCAGATTTCGACCTAGTTAAAAAAAAGCGCTTAGATTTCATAAAAGGAAAATGCCATGAACTAGTGGGTTTGATAATCGTTTCATAACTTTTCTTCCAGTCGTAAACTGGTATTGTTGAAACGTCTGTCACAGTTCCATTTTCTTCAAGCACAGAGACGTATTCTGTTGGACAAGTTACCACTTCGTTAGTTTTTAATACTTTTTCTATTTTCGCGAACACACGGTCCGGAGGTATGAACGAATGTCCGACTATAGGGTATATTATTTCAATTTTTTTATATGTCTAGGTGCTTCATAATACAGCCATTTACCCAACATAACAATCATTGCCGTATTCTTATTCTGTCCGGAACATCCGTCGCATACCACACGTAAGATCTTGATTTTCTCGTTGAATGTTACTTTTTGTAGGTAATGATATACTGCACTTACAATTTCATTCCCTCCCTTCTTATGGACTACTTCACTCCAATAATATGAATGAACATTTTCTTTGTTTAATTTAGCCTTAGAATTTCCATCTACAATAGCAAAATGATAAAAATTTAACTGACGACTAAAATACGCTGACTGGTCTGGAAGCTTCGGTAGTGGCTGGTTTTTCTGACAGTTAAATGTAATAGTTTTGACGGTACCATCTTCCTCTTGGAGTATTTTATAAAACGCTTTATATTTCAATCTATGAATTCTTTTATTAGTCATAAGTTCATGTCGTTTTCTCGTATCACTTTCAGCTTTTATTTGTTCTTGAAGGGAAGTACATTTGGAGCAGACGTCTGTTCTCGGAGAACCAAAACCAATGTTGTAAAATGTATTAAATATGTTGCGAAAAAAACATTGCTTAACCTTAAGATCATTCTGATGTTCAGCATTATAGACCCGCCATAATTTTCGAATATTAAGCTCGGCCGGGAGATATAATCTTTGTGTTTTTGAGCGACAATAGTGACTTTCTTGACACTTAAGTTTTTCAATGAAACATTCGACTGACTCTCTCTTTGTCTTTTCTACTGGATGACTTCCTCCACTTTTATAAAATCTGCTCATAATACCCTTAATTCTATCTTTTTTAACCAGAAGAGCATCCAAAAATGTTTTTTGGCAAACGGGGATCATTTGACCGTGGTTTCCAATAACATGATATTTAATCGCAATGTTTCTTTTAGAGTTTTCTTTTTTATTATTAGCTTTATTTACGTTGCAATATTTTAATGTAAAATGGTCTTGAGAAATCTTAGTCGTACATTTATAAAAATTCCTATGAAATCTGCTTATATCCTGGCGAGTTAATTTCACGCATCTGAATGATTTTTGGTTATAATTGCATTGCGGGAACTTCGGCAAACCTTTGCTTTCATACCTGAAACAATTTTTTTAAATTGATTAGGTCGGTGAAGTAGAGCGGAGAGCGTAGTAGTGAAACCATCAAACCGAAAATCAGGGTGAAGATTTTGAGCATTGTGCTCCTCTCTGCTTCGCATAAATGGAAACGTAGTTATTTAAGACATATCTATAGATACCACAAATATTTTCAGTTTCAGTTCCATCTGTGAGAGGGGCTCCCTTAATTTTAAATTATTTTTTTCCTAAAATTAGAAAGCGGTTCACTGAATACATCTATCTACTAAGTTTCATGTGTATGGTCCTAAAAGTTTCGGAATAAAATGGCGTTGACATACGGACGGACTTTTTGCCATTCGGCTACGGAACCCTAAAAAGCAAGCTTATTTATTTTATATTACTTGGATTTTACAATATAACATAAACAGTAAGTAAGCTACATATTATAATATACCTACATAAAATCTCGATTTCGTTTCCCCAGAAATTGATGCAAGAACAAATAAAGAGGAAATTGACCCCAGGAACAGTTCAACTAATAAAACAACTTATTAATTTCATAAAAAATAACAACAACTATATAGATTTGATAAAATTTTGCATAACACCGTCCCCTTCACTTAAACAAGTAGTTTGATACAAAACTTTACGTACCGTTTCTTTTGCTCCGTCGTACGTTTCCATGTTGATCTATCACTTTTTCTCTTCCTGGCATGTTTAGGATCACATTTAGTAACAAATTGTGTAGAATCATCCATTATTTCTTCATAAAAAAACAAACAAACCGACAGCACACCTTCACTTTGTTGACAAAATCGCCATACTGTTTGTTGTGTTTAGGAGTGAGGCGTATTTATCGTAACAGATATAAATAACAGATATTCAAAAATAACAAATAACAACTGTTCCTACTAATTTATCTTATCTGTTACTTAAAATAACAGACACTCGAAGACTGTTACCACGGCTGTTACTGTTATTTCAATGGGTCCACCCTTTATGGCAGAATTTTTTTCGTCATAATATTATTTTGCATAACAGCGGATGGCATAAACTTCATTTCGCAGAAAATCGTTTGGCATACACTCATTTACCATACATTCACAACGCATAATTTTATAAGTCAGAATCATCTTTAGGCATAAATTTTATTCCATAATAATTAAAAAGTAGAACCATCATATCGCAGAAAGTTCGCAGTCAGAATCGTCTCTTGGCATAATTTCATATCGATAGTTATTAAAAGGCAGAACTATCATATCTCAGAAACTTTAAACTTAGAATCATCTTTTGGCATACATTTCATATCGAAGAAGCATGCAGCATGCAAACAAGCATGCAGCATGAAAGCAAGCATGCAGCAAGCAAGCATGCAAGCAAGCATGCAGCATGCAAGCAAGCTTACAGCATGCAGGCGAGCATGCAACATGCAGCATGCATGGTTTCTGTCACGGCTTCGGCGCTGCGGGGCTCCGGCGATCCCACGCTAGCTCATCGTCGCAGATGGTTTTACGCTCACCACCGCGGCTTCGGCTTGCTGGCCGGCTTTGCCGGCCAGCCTCAGCCGTGGCGGCGACCGTCAAAACCACCTGCTCCTCAGCTCGCGGGCCGCCTCGCCACTCCGCGCCTACGCGGGCTTAAATTACACTCTAGGGGTAGGGCAGACAAGACTACGTGGAGTCGGTTCTGCAGCGATTCGTTTTTGTCAATAATTTTTGTAGCACAACATATACTGACTTTTTGAGACACTATGTCATTTTATTTAAGGTCAAAATGCAATTTAATAGAAATAAAAATATGCCTAACAAAATTATTCTAAATGAAATTCTGCCTTCTTCATTTTTGCCAAGTGAAATTATGCCAAATAATCATTGCTCTAAACAAATGTTATGCTAAACGAAATTATGCGGAATTTTAAGTCTGCCAAAGGTAATTATGCGAAATAAAATTCTGCCATCTTAAAAGTATACCAGCGTAAAGTCGAGCATATAAACATTCGGCCAAACAATGATTATGCTAAACATTTTTTATGCCTTACAAATATTCGTTTAAATAAGATTATGCCAAGTGTGTTATGCCAAATAAAATTCGGAGCATCAAGTTTCTGCCAGATAGAGGGAACCCTTATTTCAATATATCAGTCTTCACACAGTCTTAGACTGTTACCACGGCTGTTACTTTCATACGCAAAAGAAGGAAAATATCAAGGTTTTTATTGTGTCTCTCTTCCTCATTCAAGAATGACCCTTACTGAAAAGAGAAACACCTATTATTTACTTAACATGATATATGTTTACTTCTCACTCTTACTAAAGCGGTTAAACTACGCCAAAAAGAGAAGCACCTATTATTTATAATCCGTAAAATACAGTTGACGGTCTGATAAGAACCAACAAACTCGGAAAAGTGACTCCTAAATTTGGTCGTGTTACTTACCTGTTACTGCCCAGTGACCATTATAAAAAAACTTCAAACGTTTTATATTTTTCTTTATGGCAATTTGTCCGAATGCCTTTATTTTCTTTGGTTTGACGGAATTAATCGCAAATTATTCCAGAGGGGTAATTGCGGAACTTTCTATCGGTAGGAATTGGTTTAATATTCATAGTTAAACAACATTCATTGCGTTATTTACGTTGTTGAGCCAACAGTTTATTCGAACAAATGACGCAATGGTTTAGAAATAATCTTTAATCCCATTCAGATTCTGATAAATTGTGTGTTTCGCAATTAGGATGCAGGTGTAAACGATGTTCTTGATAACCCAACTATGAGAGATGAAATCAAATTTATTGAGAGTAATTTGCCAGGATTCAACAAATAATACTCCTATCAAATTTTTGGAAAAAGATGCAATCAAAAAAATTCTACAGACACCTTTTATCTTTATTGTCTTTGGTTTGACGTTTGACGGGATTGATCGCAAAATGTTCCATGTGTGTACGACTTTAATGTTATTGAAATAAAGGTGATATTCAATTGAGATTTTTAACACCTATTTATCGACCGTACAAAAATAACAGGCTGTTATTTAATAACAGATATTTGGATCTGTTATTTTTGAGTAACAGTAACAGTGATAACAGATATCGTGTTTAACCTGTTACAACCCATCTCTAGTTGTGTTACGTTGAGCAGATGCCGTGCTGTGATTGGTCGATTTGGTTTTAGCGGAATTTGAAATGCACTGGAACTCTTTTAGCGCTGTTTGCAAAACTGTTACTTTTGAAAGCTGATTTGTTAGGCTTATAGCGGGATTTGATAATAATTTTTAAACCAAGAAAAAAGAATGAATGATGGCGCTTCTTATCCAAGCGAAACAATGTTTTCGTTCAAATATCGTTTTAGCGGGTTTTGAAATTGAACTCCTCAGATATTCTCAATTGAGAATAACAAGCGCGTGAGTCACCAACACAGAGTACTTTTATTATATGTCACCAACCGCCGACAGCGGTCACGTATAGGCATGGGCAAAAAATATCGATATATCAAAATATCGATATTTTTCTATACAATTATCGATATACAAGATTATTTTTAGTATATGCGAAACCTGAATATAGTTTGTTCAGAATCAGTAACTGAATCGATTCCAATAATTTTTACACCATGTTATATTTTGTACCAAAAATATTTAATTACGCTTCCAAGTCGCGGGCCTTAGTGTTTTGTTTCGATTTTAAAATTATCATGTCTTTCTCGTAATCAAACGTCCATTACACGGAGATGGTACGTACACTAGCTGTTTGTGGTGATCTGCATATGTTTTTGCGTGGACAACCAGGTAACTTATCAAGCTTATAACTTTGTGATTATTAATGATACAGTTTTGAATTTTTTTTCATAGATTCTTTACATAAAAATACTAGACCCGTGTTTCGGGTTTCGCATAAACAAAAATTAATGTTGTATATCGTCGATATTTTTAATCGCGATATATCGATATTCGATATTTATTTTAGAGTATCGAATTCGTATCAATTTCGATTATTTTTTAAGGCAACTTTAATTTTGTTTTTAATAGCAGCGTTTTACCTGAAATAAAACGCATATTAAAATACTTACCTCACTGGAAGCTTTATTATGAGATGGCATTTCCGTTTCCGTCGATTTCTTACCATTTTTCGTACTTTTATCCCCTCTATACTTCCGGCTCAGTGGCGCCACCTGGCGGTTGCGGGGCAGTTTTTAGTTTTCGTTTAAAGTGTCACGCCATTTTTGTTCATTGTCTCATATCACCAGGCAGAAATAAAGTGAAAGCTTCCAGTGAGGTAAGTATTTTAATATGCGTTTTATTTCAGGTAAAACGCTGCTATTAAAGTACTTGACCGTCACTGGAAGCTTTATTATGAGATCTGTTTGTTATCGCCTGGTGACGCCACTTTGATGTATATACTTGGAAGTATGTGTTATTTATACTAAAAGCCAATGTGATAAGGCATAAATTAAACAAAGGTGTAATTAATAAGTGTGCATTTATTTAAAGAAATGTAAAAAAACAATCCAAATTAAAAGTACCTGGGTAAGTATACAAATAAATTATATTCAGCATAATTCTCTGATTGGACATAATAATCATAAATATAATATAAATCTAATCAATTTAAGAATATTTGTTCTAGGTAATCAAAATATTTATTCATCAAATGTTAATCAATTGGATTGAACAATTGTGTTACATTCTGTGAATCAGTACTTCTCATTATTTCTCGCCTATAAAACTGCTGGAATGTACCAGCTGATCGCCAATTTCCACGAGCCAAAATTTCGTCGAGGGGATGATTTTGAAACCAGCTTTTGGAGGCTACAGCAGACCGGATGCTACCTGGAGTGGCTGCAATGCCAGCCTCCCCAAACAGGGTCTTTACCCACCCTGCTATGACTGTACGTGAAGCAGGTTTAGTCGCACCTCTTAATGTTATAAATAAATTATTTGACTTTGCCGCAATTACGTCTTTCATTTAATAATGCTATAGTTTTTTCTACCCAGAATATAGGGTTAAGGTTACAACTACTGGTATTAAAAAGCAATTTCCAGCCGGATTGCCTATAATTACTGCTGTCAGTTTTGAAGCCAAACTGAGGCCAAAAAATAATACTATCATCAGATCTTATTAAATGATTAGGATCAACATTAAGTAAAGTTATCGTGTATGCGCCTGCCTGAGCAAAGCAACAATAAAATTGCTGTATGACGTGACGTTTGAAATAGATTATTTGAATCAATTGTGTAATTAGTCAAAAACGAAATTAATTTACCAACATCCCAAACTGGAGGTTTAGTAACTTTTGGATTTTTTAGGGCAATAGATTTTAAAACATGCTTAACTAGGACGTGAGAGCTTAACTGACTTGAAGTTTCAGCGTTACATAGTGAAGATAAGACTGATTTATGTAAAAGTATTGAATTATACGACAACTTATCAATCAAATATAAATCACATAAAAACTGCGCTAGTTGTGAACCAGGAGGATTCTTTGAGTCAAGGTTTTTATTATGACACCACGCCGTCCAGCACTTCCAGGCTACCTCATAAGTCTTTAAAGTAGATTTTCGCCAAGAACTCTTAAGCAGTGATAGTTGTTGAGCGTCCATGTCTCTATCGCCTCGGACCACCCCCACATTTCCAAACTTCGAGAACAATGTTCTCGATTTTCGGTGGTGGGAGTCCCGTCGACGTGTCTATTAGGTATCTCTGCAGGTTTCTCAGAGTTAGTGGAGCAGCGAGTGCTCGGGCTTTGAGATCCGCACGCCAGAATACCTTCTCCCATACCTCAAGTGAGACAGGACTTTGAGGACTAGGAATGGTGGTGGAAATACCCATGCGAGCTGGTAATTCCATGGGACACTGAAAGCATCGTGGAATAGAGCTTGAGGATCTCTGAGATCTAGAGACACATAATTGTACACTACGTGATCAGTCGCCGAGGCAAATAGATCTATTTTTGGGGTTCCCCACTTTGCGAATACAATTTCTACATAAGCCGGTAGTAGGAGCCATTCCGGAGGTTGGCGAAGGTGGCATAAGTGATCTGCATAATTGTTGTATTTGCCCGGAATGTAGTGTATCCTGAAGTGTATCTGATGTTGGTCTAACAAATTCAGAATTCGATACGTTATTTCTAACAGGGATAATGTCCTCGTACCTCCGTCTTTTCGAAGGTAGGTGACTGCAGTTCTGTTGTCGCTTTGTATGAGGAGAGAAGTTTGACGAAGCCAATGAACTTGGTTCTGAAGAGCGTTTATATTGCTAGCATTTCCTTTCGATTGCAATGCAGACTTTTCTCTTCTTGCGACCAAGTTCCCAACAGAGCCAAATTGTTCAGTTGTGCCCCCCACGCTTGATCCGATGCATCTGTAGTTAGGAAATTTATTGAAGGGGGATACTGAAGAGGGGTGGACTTGTAACAGTTTTGAACCCACCAATTTAGTTCCTCTACTACACCTTGTGGTAGTGGGTAGGTCTTTGATGGCTGGACTGGCAGCGAATTCATTAACATTAATAACTGTCGATAATTTAGCCGTCCCCGTGGGACAACGAAACTGGCAAAGTTTAGGAGTCCTACTATCTTCTGTAACTCCTTCAAAGTTAACAGCTTTTGTTCGAGAGCCTGATTTATTTTTATAACAATCACTTGAGCCTTTTCTTTTGGAAGGATTTTTTGATTTTCCCATGGTTTCCATAGTATCCCTAAATAAATTATACTCTTCTGAGGACAAAGCACCGATTTTTCGAAATTTATTTGCCATCCCAGATTTTGTAATATTTGTACAGTAATTTTGACATGCTCTCGAAGCGTGTGAACATTTTGTACTAGCAAATAATCGTCTAGGTATACCAGGATTCTCATGTTCCATTTTTCCCGTAATCTTTGGGCCACCCAATTCGTGAGCATGGAAAAGGTTTTTGGAGCAGTACTCAGACCGAATGGAAGACATGTCATTTCTAACAACTCCTGGTTGTATACTAGGCGCAGAAATCGTCTGTGCGACTTGTTTACGCTTAGGTGAAAATATGCTTGAGACAAATCTATTTTGCACATCCAGTCCTGAGATTGCAGAAAGTCCGGAATGCGGTACATGTTTATTAAATGAAATGGTTCGGTCATCACATATTCGTTTAGTGATTTTAGATTGAATATGGGACGGGCAGATCCGTCGGATTTTGGAACCAGGAATAGAGGCGAAATGAAGCTTGGTGAGGGTAGAGCTTTCTTCAGAATCCCCTGTCGTTTCATTTTGTTTACAATTGAAGACATTTGTTCTGAAACAGGAGTTTGAAAAGGTCCCTTCATTACGTCTGGATAGACGAGTGGGGGTTTTTGGAAGAAGGGTAGGCGATACCCTTGAATTAATTTTAGAATTATTTCTGTTGCTCCCATTTTCGCCCACTGTGATTGGTAGTGTTTCAACCGACCCGCCCGAAATGGTGTCATGTCATTGCTTGTACCTGTCGCCTCTGGAAATTTTTGAGGAGTTTGCACGCCTGTGTCCTCGTGTACTTTGTGTCCACGTTCGGGCCGCGAGCCTCGATTTCGAAATGAACTTCTTGTATTGAAGTGATCACTATGATTATTCGAAACATTACCTCTGGAAGGGTCATGTGTATGTTGGCACTGACCTTGGTATCCACCCCGCGAGGGTGGGTTATGACAAGTATGTATATGCGATCCTTGTTCGTTACATTGAGTTCCACGCGATGGAACTGTCGGCTTTCGTGCGCCTTGCCCCGCGAGGGGCGGCTACTATTTTGGTAGGGCTTTTGTGAAGACCTTTCTATTTGTGGAGGCCAAAAGGCCTTACGGACCTCGCCAGCCTTCTCTAGAGTAGAAGAAAAGGGCTCGGCACTAAATATGGAGGTATTTGAAGGAGGTATTTTATTCAGGAACGCTTTTACTAGTGGATCTCTAACTTGACTCGTTATAGTTTTCAATACTTTCAATTCTTTCGGCTCTGTGGCCGCAGACTAATTGCAAAAGGTCGGAGGATATTTTATGAAATTCACCCTTCTGAAATAATTCGTCAATCTTCCCATTTAAATTGTCAAAATTTATACATTCTGTATTTTTGGCCCATGAGAGTAGATTACGAATACCTTCCTGCAATGATTCTCTTTGTTTTAATATGCAGTAGGTTAAGGCTGCATAGGATTTTTCAGCATGTACTAGATGACGTAAGGTGTCATATGCTTTTACCTCCTCATTTGTTTCCAGATCAATAAAGCCCGGAGTATGATTATATATTTTTTGAGTATCGGCGTACCTCACTTCTGACCAAGAAGTACTACCAAAACGCTGGATGTCTATCAACTTCTTCAAGAAACTATCAGGAGTTTTTGGGACTACTGGTTCTTTAAGCTTAGTATTAATATCGAAAGTGAAATCTAAACCTGTTTGATGTTCCTGGATAGAACAATCCTCGTCACTAATTTGCTCATAAAGTTGACCACTAATTTCAGAACAAACAGAAGCGTTATCATAATGAACTGTATCAATATTACTTGTAGTATTAATTTGTTTGCGAAGCTCACCCAGTTCCTTGAAAAGCTTGTCCATCATATGACTGGAACGTCGAGCACGTTTCCTTTTCTTATGGCGGCGGCGGGACCACGCTTGTTTATTGCCTGGAGTAGACGTACTAGAAGAACTAGAACTTGTATCACTACTACTGCTGGTGCTGCTACTTCGGTCTCGCTTGCGATTCTTCCCACTCGGACCCGCCACAGCCTGCGGCTGGGTATCGGAGTTTTTATTTTCATCCATCACTGCAAACAAATTACGTTAGCAAATGGACACATAACAAATGATTTAATTTTACACAGTTATAAAATAATATTTGGTACGAAAATTTACTGGTAAATATTCAAAAAGTAAAATAATAGTAGTGATCCGAACGGAAAATCCGTTAAAAACTCTGATCACGTACGAATAATTTCACAAAGAGTGTTTAACTCTAAAAGAGGGTACTTACGGTTCAAGGTTTATCCTTTAACACTTAACACTTTTCGTAACTTGCTTAGTTTATAAAATATTTATTCACATTAATATTATGCAACGGTTGTAAACACAACCACTACACAAGTTGCTTCGACGGAATTTAAAAAGTCAATGAACAAAAATGGCGTGACACTTTAAACGAAAACTAAAAACTGCCCCGCAACCGCCAGGTGGCGCCACTGAGCCGGAAGTATAGAGGGGATAAAAGTACGAAAAATGGTAAGAAATCGACGGAAACGGAAATGCCATCTCATAATAAAGCTTCCAGTGACGGTCAAGTACTTTAATGTTATAACATCCTCCTTCCATGCTCCTCGCGTATCGATAACTATAAAAAACCCCGCCACGTTCACTTCATCTAAGAATAATCCAAGTTTTCTTGTGCTCGTGCCACAAGAAAACTCTGGGACTTCTTCAATTTGGTCTCGGCATGAAAGCTTATTATCCCTGTCGTCAACAACTGTGCCCGAGGTTCGCAGCTTTGGCTCTGTGCTCAATGAGCTAAAACAATACTTCGATCAATCTCTCCTTGAAAGAAAAGCTGGTCCATTAAAATTTTGGATAAATTGCCAGCATTTCACGCCGGTTCTTTCAGAAGTCGCCCTAAGTACCAAATTTTCCAGGGTTCTTCAGTGTCTTCCGAAAGGGTTGCTTCAGCCGTGAATCTGACAGTACCCGACAATAGAAGCCGTTTGACAGGTGAGCACATCAAACTGAGGGCTGCTCCTAATGACAATATCTGAAGACTACTGATTTGATTAAATTGTATATAATTGGTTAGGCTCGAGCAATAAAAAATACTATTTTCGTCTTTTCTTTTTTACGAAGTTTAAATGCTTTGGGAATATGTATGAATAATCATGCGAGAACCGACGATATATCGATATTTTTCCCTCGATAATTATCGATACTGTTTAAAAATATCGATACGATAAATATCGATATATTTTATTCACTTGCCCATCCCTAGTCACGTAGCAAGCGAGCGGGACCTCTCCCGCTTCCTCGCGCCTCACCGGCTCGCCAACTCGGGCAACTCGCCATATTATTACTGTACCAGGGTTGCCAACCGTACGAGGTTCCTCGTACAAATACGAGATTTGTGGTCTTCCGTACGAGGTACGAGGACACTATCAACCTCGTACAATTATGTACGAGATTTTGATAATATGGCCATACGAACATTTTACATCACCATTATCATAAAATATATAAATTACGCGTCACGTTGTTTGTCCGGGATGGACTCTTAAACTACTTAACCGATTTTAATATTTGCGCACCGTGTGCAGTTTGATCCAACTTGAAAGATAGGATAGCTTACATCTCAATTTAAAGTCGCAATATTACTTTACTGCAAATTATTTGTTTATTATTTGACAATCGCAATTATCTGTTAACTCCAAACGATTTGAGCAAATTTTGACGCGGACGAAGTCGCGGACAGAAGCTAGTAAAATAGTAAAAATTAGTGCCTTAGACACGATGACAGTGAGGATGTTCCTGACATAATATTTGGAGAGAAGTAAACTAAGTTACCTTGCAAAGGAGAAGGGGACTTTTGGGCCCAGCAGTTAACTAGTTGAAATGTGTATTAAAAAAACCATTATATTTTTCTAAAGGAAATCACAGAATATGGTACCATGTTTCTACCTAGAAAGCGAGAAAATTTAAGTTAAGTTAATGAAACTAAATAATCGATTAAATAATGCCTGAATCACTACGATTATGAATAAATCGGTAAAATCTGAGAATATGTATGCAAGTCGAGTGACAAGTGCATATCAAGCTTTCGTGGAATCGATTGAATCGATTTTTAGTCATTTTTTTTGTTCCGGCAACACTTGTGCGCATCCGCAGTCACTGACTGACAGATGCACTTGTTTGTTTTCTTTCGTTCTGAGTGCACCCGTATTTTCCTTGTTTTATTGTTTAACCCCACGACACCTCGGCTTTGCATATTATAACGAACTATTTGACGGATCTTGCTACTCTAAATTACCTGGCTCTCTATTTTGGACAACTGTTTACGCCTATCGATTGGATATTGACGACATGGATTGCTGTGTAGAGTGTAAACCTCACTTTACTATAATTCATATAACTTAGTTCCTGGATAGCCAAATTTCACCAAATTTTCAATGAGTTCTTGTTATTATACCCTCTTACAAATAAAGCTAGTTTGATTCAGTTAACACCTGGGCCCAGGAATCTATGGAGTCATTCCCTTCTCCATTTCGTAACAATTTTCGTTTTTTCATACACATTTCGTTTTTCTTTACATGTGTATTATTAAATAAATATTTTTTTAAATACAACAGAAAGTGATGTTTTATTTAGTAGGAAACTTGCGATAGTTTATTTAATTTAGTAAAAAGTCCTAAATCCAGTAGTAGTAGTAGTTGTACGAGGTTTGAAAGTCAAAATACGAGATTTTTAGCTGCATATGTACGAGGTATTTTTTCTTACAGTTGGCAACCCTGTACTGTACTCTGTGCTCGCCAGTCCGTTTGATGCCACTGGGCTGACGACACGCTTCTTTGTTTACCGTTATATGCAACTCGCGCGCTTATTACCATCTGCCTTCTACTTCCGCTTGTGCTTGTGTATTACTGTGCTTCTCTGTGTGTTCTTTCACCTTTCTGTCCTTAGAATTTTATATGTGTACGGGTGTGAACTTTAGAGAAAATATACCCGTTTGTAAACGTACCTGCAGGCTTTCATTCTATCTCCTGCAAGTACCCACTTCATTGGTGACCCCGGAAGAACACCATGAGTGGACAGGGAAGCGATGCTACAGGTCAATGTACAGAAGACCCGAGTTACGACGTATATCGCGTCGGAGTGCGGTACCTCCATTTTATCCAGAAAAACCGGCGTTATGGTTTGCGCAGCTGGAGAGCCACTTCGTGCTGGCGAACATCACGGCCGATGACACAAAATACTACCACGCTATTGCAAGCCTAGACCCTATAAACGTATCCGAGGTAGAAGATATTATCACGGCACCTCCAACGCTGAACAAGTACGAGCGGCTGAAAAGTGAGTTGGTGAAGAGGTTATCCGCGTCGAGAAAGAAGCAGGTACAGCAGCTCCTGCCTCATGAGGAGCTTGGCGACCGCAAGCACTCGCAGTTCTTGCGACACCTGCGCCACCTAGCGGGACCAAGTGTACCAGACGACGATTTACGAAGACTTTGATCCAACCGTCTGCCGGGCATCACGCAGACTATTATTGCGTCGCAAGCTAACGCGAGCCTAGAGGAGGTGGCCGAGCTGGCCGACCGCATACAGGATGTGGTGCCAGCAACCCCGCCGGTTGCAGCGACAACAGGCCACATGGCGACGCCGGGAAGCAGCATGGACCAGATGAGTGAGCAAATCGCCGAACTAACACGACAGGTTCAAGCCCTCACGTTGCAGGTCGGCAGGTTATCGCGGTCAAGGCAAAGATCCAGCAGAAGCGCCAGTCGGGGACGTTCATCTTCAAGAAGGTCGAATTCTAATTATAGGAAATTCCCCATCTGCTGGTATCATTATACGTTCGGCGATAAAGCAAAGAAGTGCGTAAAGCCCTGCGACCAGTCGAGAAAAGCAACGGGCAGGCGATAATGGCGACCGGCGACTGTCGTAGCACTGGTTTATTTGTTACGGACTAGAACACCAAGATGTAGTTCCTCGTCCACGCCGGTAGTGACGTTTGTGTTCACCCAAGGTCAGCAGTGAATTGTGAGCAGTGCATTATAAGGGAGAGGATTTGCAATATAAACCTTATATCAATGATATAAACAACAAAGTGGTGCGTTCGTCATTAGCAATGAACATACCTCAAAATAAAACCACAGAATAAAGAGAATGTTTTATTACATCTAGTATAAGGCTCCTTTTTCACCATTTCATATTGTACAATATCGAAGTGATCCGCTACGTACTTTACAACAAGTATTAAAAATAATAACAGTGGGATTTATTACTAAAATAACACAAAATAAATTCGTTAACAATAAATGCATTACTTTTATAAGTATTAAGATTTTAATTATAAAAATAGTGAAATAATTTCAAAGATTCTGAGCATAGGTATATTTCTTTAAGCATCACACATTTATAAAGATTTAATATAGTACAAAATGTTTGAAGAAGTTATTCCTTCTATATCTATATGGTTAGACCGAAATCGATTTGCTTTATTTTATGACTGAGTAGTTTTTATGATTGAGAAAAGTGAAATGTAATTTCGATCTAACCGAATTTTAAACTTTATAATAGGTACAATAAATAGGGAAATCTAACACTAGTAGATATAGATAATGGAAATATAAACCGGTTAGTCCGATTAGTACATTTTTCACATATCTTCCATCCACTATAAATTATTTAATGGAATCCTTGAAATATTTTGGCTAAGGCCCAAGTAACTTACAATAACAGAAATTACAAAATAACATTAGCCAAAATAAATTTTAAAATAATTTGGCACAATTTATTATAAACCAACAATTTGGAAGCGGTATGACTATCGGAGTTTACAAAAAGTAATGTAGAATAAATACTTTGTCTTTATATTTTCAATTGAATTATAAAGGTAGAAGTTGAAACACTACAGTAACATTATAATATATAATTATATAGTGCTTGTCCTTACACAATTTCAGGCACCTGGTCTGCGAACCTACGCAGGTACTAGCATACCAATTATTGTATTTAATAACCATATTAAACACAATGATATCGTGCTTGTGTTGCATCGTGTAAAAAAAAACAGTTAGTCCGTAAGTGGCTTTTACGCACTAATCCGTATAGGACTATTCTCATGCACCCAAAGCGCGCGCAACTACTGAAGTGTCTACATACTAGGGGTTCATAGTTGTTCTGTTACCCCACGTCCTAACCAAAAGCAATCGTCACGCAAGTACTCGATCGACGCGTTCATATGTCACTTTTTGTTCGGCCAACAGAAATGTATGGCCGCACCGCCAGAGGGCCCATTCCGGTCGACCGAACACAAGAAACGTACGAACATGACGATCGCTTTGGTTAGTTACTAGCGTATGTGCTTACTACACTTCAACAGGACATGCTGCTACTTAGCAACAATATGACAGAGACTAGTAATGGTGTCACTGGGTCAAAAAGTTAGTAGTAAGATCCAATGTATTTGATTAATTTTTAAATAAATTAATGGCACTATTCGATGTTAGGAGAGTTAAAAAAATAAACATAAAATTATTAAAAAAAAGTGTTACACAAGTAAACCAAACAAAATCGTTTTTTTAACATCAACATCAGGGTTACAAGAAATAGATCATTTCAATATTGATTGATATACCGTACACAAAGGTTACTCTGATTCTAAAAACTGTACAATGAGAGTAATACAAAGAATTTATATATTTAGTTATAAATTGATACGTTAATTACAAAATAATTATGAAATACAAATAAAAATGTTTTCGCGTTAGGCTAACAGTAAAGAATTTATCACAAACAAAAACAGAATTTAGAAGCTACAAATTATATTCTTTGCCTAAACTCAAATATCTATGACAGAAAAGAAATTGAAACAAAAATCAGTCTTTAGGTTATCTAGGAAGAATAATTCATAATGGATTTCTTTTCGTACAAAACACATTTTTATTTAAATATTACTTGACTTATAAATTGATTGAAATATAAAGCAATTATTGTGGAACAGGGTTGTAATGAAAAGTAATGTTTTTTTTCAACATGCACCGAAATTTTTTAGTAATCATAATACATTTTGACTTGATTTAGTTTAAAAAAAGAGTGAACACAAAAATATCACAAGACACAACGTAGTCAAAAAAGAAGATTTACAAACAAATTAGTTCTAAAGAAACACTAAAAGGAGACAGGGCAAATTAGTAAGGGAAGAGGTCCTTGGACCAATCGCAATTCAGTTATGGTATTTCTATGAGGATACCTCATTTATACCCTCGTACAATCCTCGGGCCACACAAAGCTATACACCTATCACGAAGCCATTTTCGTATTCTATACATCAAACTTTATAACATTTTGCAAAGGTCATTGCTGGGAACAGACTTCAGTTCGTGGTGTGAAAGTACTACACAGTGTAATCCGCGCAAGACATTGTGTTTATTATTGCAAACAACGGCAAAGGTATCTTTGGAGTATTTTAAGTTAAGCTAGAACATTTAAAACACGTTTTCGCATAAAAACGTAAAATAGCTTTAACCTTCAATACTGTCTTATGTCATTTTGACGTTCGAAAAGTGCTGATCCTCAGCCTAATTTGTATCCAGAATGTTCCCAAGTATACCTGAGTACAGTAAAAAAAAAAACAAATGCGGGAAGAGCTAGCTATTCTCGGCTTCGTTAAGGGTATATAGTGTAACACACTATATATTATCTATATATTATCGCCATAAGCCCATAAACCAATTCCGCCCAGTCTCCTTTCGAGATCATAATCTCATTCGATTATTGCACATACAATTTCGATTAGTTTAATTAAACACAAGCAACCCATTCATAATCATAAGGATTTTTCTTAATTTCCTAAAACATCTTTCAGGAAAACAACGTTTAGTCTGGTTAAAATATTGGCGGTGCCGAGATTTTAACTATCGAAACTAAACAATAGCATATGTTTACTCCCATTTATTTTAATATCAGCAAAATAGCGGCTAAATAACAATTATTGTGTAATATTGTTAAAAAGACTGCATTTTAGACAAAAAAAAGATTAATTTGCTTTGAATTTATCGTGTAATCACGGAACTTATAATACGTTTATAACCAAAGGGTTATAACGGTTATTAGTATAATCTAATGTTATAATAAATAGAGTATAAGTAATTATAATATTAAATAGCCACGCTACCGACGATGTACTAAATATGTTTATAACAATACGTACACTAATACTTTACTTCCTCAACATCGCTGTTCGCGACGATACTTTAGTCTCCTCTTCATAAGAATAAAATGCCAAATACTTTTTACTAATACATTGCATTGGCATCAAAACAATGCGTACTGTCACAAGCAAAAGAGTTTAGCGTTTTTATTTGTTGATTTATCAGACACCGAAATGAACAGGCATTGTCAAAAACTTTTAATATAACATTTAACTAAATGACTCGACAAATTAGCAATAACAAAAATAGAAAGAGCTATTAAGTGTATTCTTGTACAATTAAAAGGACTTTTATGAAGTGAAGTATGCAAATTGTTATGTTGTTATAATACAGTGGTCGGGAGCACGCAAGTCACGCCATTAGATCCACGAAGGAGATCGGCACAAATAACGCGGTACTAACCTAGGTATGCGTGTTTATACATTTTCCCTTGTTAAATAAAAACCACTGACTGCCTCGTTAGTCTAGTTATCGCAAGCACTACTGCTGAGCATGAGGTCCTGAGTTTGATTCCCAGGTTGGGCAGTGTTAATGGGTTTTTCTATCAGGAATTTCTCAGTAGTAGCACCGAGTCTAGTTCTCTACCCGGTTGATGGCAATGTGTTCGTTCCCTATTACATAGGACTTGAATATAACTGGCGAAATTAATGTGTGGGTAGACCTCTGCTGACCTCTTTAAGGATTACAGGCGTGATGTTATGGTTATTTTATGTAAATAAATACAATGAGCTACGATTTCGTATGTGTGCTAAATTGAGTTAAATCACCATAAAATTTAGTCATGTTTTCGTGGAAGAAATCTTTATCTGAAATTAATTTTAACCATAAAATTAAGTTAACGAATCCCGAATACGAGGTCGAGTCGATTCGCACACTGAGGCTTATTCAACTCGAAATTATTCTTGGCTTATCGGAAATTTGGCAAACCCAAAAGTAATTGATTTTTAATTGGAAGAAGGTGCAATAAGCAATTATACAACCATTTAAAAATACTGTTACACATTTTGCTACTTTCTGGTTTTGGAAAAAGCCAGCACGTATAATTACATATTTGCAAAAAAGTGGTTTAAAACGGCTACAAAAAAAAAACATGACATTTCGATTAATTTCCTCAATTAACTGTTAGAATGTCGTCCGTTTCACAGAACTCATAATGCATGATTGCACACACGAACGTCTCCTGACAATTGTACCACACATACAGCAAAGAATTCACTTCAATTAAGCACTCCTTAAAAGTACAACAAACTGCGACAATTACCACGAATATCCAAGGTACGAAAAAAAACTGGACGTGATAAACTATAGTTTAAATTTCGTATAACAAAAAACTAAAATTATGCATGGTATATACTGTTAATATTATGCATGTCGATGACGCGAGCCCATAAGATTTTTCCCTGCAAAAAATCGCTGAAAGGGTCGAAAGAAGTTTTTAATTAAAAAAAAAATGCTAAACTCGTTTGCCTGCGACAAAATTTGGCAACAACTTTAATACTAAACTACTTACCAATATAAAATTCCGAAAATTATTTTATTTGCTGCAAAAATCGTTGAAAAATAAATCGTCTGGTGTAACTGGAAAATCTACCGACTATGTACAAGTCATACATTATTTGGTTTCCCTTAAAGTATTGTAGAATAGAAAAAGATTAACGGAGATATCTAATTTCGATGATTATTATCTAGATTTAGTTATAGGTACCTAGCTGTGACTACTGAGAGGATAAGGGCAGGTGTACGATGATGAGTTAAGGCTTTCGCATACAGGGCTGACGTCAATCCGAATAGCAACTTCTAAGAAATTTTCATAGAAATTGATTCACCAGAGTCGCGATGCGCCTTTGTGCGGGAGGCTTTATGCGTTTTCTATGTATTTTCGGTCGAGTTTGAGAGTAATAAACAACGATCTATATTATAAGGCTTATCAGTGCAGTGTTATTGCCATTACATTAATAATATTTCTAAATATGCATGTGTAACATCCCGAATGAGGTATCTCCATTTATCAGTTCAGCTAGCGTTTTACGTTAAAGTGGACTTTATTAAGACACGGTAGAGTATAAAATTCAATGTGCAACTCACTTAAGCTATTTGGTTCCGTCGTGAACAGACCTTGTCGCGACCTTCACGCTTCTTATTAGAACAATTATCAATTGATTATATTGGAACAAGTGCTTCTGCTATAACTATTGAATACTACATATTCCGGTTCTTATAACGAATACTGCAAATTCATTTATCGTTTGTGGATTGAGCATTTTTGAGAATTTTTTTAATTGTTTACAAAATTATCTCTAACCATTTTGACGGCGATTGTACCCAATACCAAAATACAGACAATAGAGAATTATGTTTTTTTTTTAACTTCTGATTGGTGAATGGCACAATAGCATGCAGCCTACTTGGATAGGTACTAGTCTAGCGTGTCTATTCCTGTATTATTGTTGAAATCCTCAGTCCAAAACCTTTGTTGTTTATTGTTATTCCGTGATAAATTTAATTTGTCCCGAATTAAAGTCATATTGTTCACAATAAACTGGCATTATTGGATTCAGTCCAAATGTTTTTATCAGAAAACATTGTGGATTCTTTTTATAAAGTGCATCACTATGAGATTGGCTACAATCGTAAATAATCGAGACTGGTCATAAAGTTATTTTATACTATAATATAATGTAAATTTATTTCAATAATTATTACACACTCAGCTCAAAGTTAGCTTGCCAAAATATGAACACGCTAAACCTGAAAGAATCAGATTTCAAATACTTTTTTACAGTCTCCATTTTTTTGTGGTGTTAAATTCTTAGCCAAAAAAACACTGACGGTCTTATTACAAAAAACTAAATAAGCCTTGGTTTAAACCTAAACTATCAAGTCCAAGCTCATCTGTAAAACCATGGTCTAAAGTTGTTCGTATTACAAAACATTTATAAATCGTGGTCTTCTTAATACCGTCATTTAAACCAATAACTTAATATCAACCACAGATTAACACAGATATCACTCGTTCGTCATGATATCATTCTATTGCAACGTTCCGTATCCCAAGAAAAGAAAACGTTTTGATAGTATTATCAATGATTTAATTATGTAAGGAACATTCAAAATATTGAGACTTTGTTATTTTGCATGGACATTAATATTACTTATCGATTGCAGTTTTGTTTAGGTTTAATCACATTACTAATGTATTAGGTAGTAGTACATACATCTAAGTTCGTGTAACGAAACGTAACATTTTCGCGCGTTATAGGAAAACAAAATTTATACAAAAGTATCGCAAGTCGAAGAAACGCGTGGTTTACTAAGCGTTTCTTCGACTTGCGATACTTTTGTATAAATTTATATATTAATTTATACTTTTGCCTGAAATCTTCATCGGATAGCTCAATGAAGGGATTGACTCGAACCCGATTTCGGCGTGACCTTTCTAATGATTGAATAGCTTCAATATCCTGATTATCAATTAAATCTACCATGTGAATGTCCATTTTTGGATAAAAACAACACAACACAACGAAATAAATGATAATCTAAAAGTGGAAACTTGACAGATGCGACTTAGACCCATCGATAAACCAGGGGTCGCCCAGGTTTAACGTTAAACAAGGGTTTAGTCTATGGTTTATAGCAAAACCTTTTTTTGTAATAAAACTTAAACTTAAACCATTGTTTAATGAGGTTTAAACCTGGGTTTTTAGTTAAACTGCTTTTTATAATGAGACCGTGAATGTTTTGTCAATCAGTATAATGTATTAATAGCTGTACCTGCCGTTTAATTTCAAAGAAATCTGTTTTTATTTAAATAATGAATTCATTTTTGCTTAGCTTTCTTTCTGGTTTGTTCAGCTCCTAAAGATCGTAGCGTGATGTTATATAGCCTTTAACATTCCTCAAGAACTGCAAAAAGAATGTTCACAAATTCAACTGGTATTTCCATAGATTAGCGCGTTCAGACAAAAGAACGAACAAAGTCCACAGCTTCATTATATTACATAAGTAAAGATAAGTCGAAGGCGTATTATATATACCTATTAACGTATTTTAATATAGTCAAATGCTTTCCAAAGCGACTGATCTTCATAATTCACGCGTTAAATTCTTTATTCTTTGCTATTTGCCAACAGTCGAGACACGATTGACAGTAAAACGAACGAACGAAACTTGATCCGCACCATTTTTTTTTAAATGTCTGTGACGTTGGCTAAACTATCCGAGTACCTACAATCGTTAACTTTATGGACGCATATAACCTCGCTTATTCCGTCTAATTACATTTTATACACGGATTTATCGACTCGTCTGAGATAAACTTTACCTCTTTTCCAGCGAAGCGTGTCCGTTAAAAGACGTCACTTGTATCGTTGACTTTGACAGTCTTGTCAAACCGTCAAACGTTAATATTCTACACACGTCAGCCACAGTCCGTACTGAGCGAGATTCATAACTCACCTAGGTAGGTAACCATTATAATACAAGGAAAGTCTTATAAATATCAAACATCTACCTCATAATTAGTGAAACAAGTTTTAAACTAATCCTCTTGGAGGTAACATGGCGATTAAATATAATATCACAGGGTTGTAACTAACCCTTTAGTTCATACGAAAGTTTCTTCGCGGGCTTCGGACGTGTGTGGGAAGCAGGCGTCGGGCCAGGACCAGTCCTAGCTGGGGGGGCCCTCGGAGACGCTGTCCAGGTCGGTGGAAGCCCTGGCTGTGGGCTAGCTGATGGAGGAACTGCTGGAGCTGGATATCGTCTCGCGGCCCAGCTCCGCCGCCATGATGGCTATCGTGAGCTCCTTGCGGGCTTTCTGCACCACCCACACCATCAACGTAATGCCGATCAGGATCTGGAATAGTAAATTTTTCCTATTAAATAAGTAAAATGGGTTTAGTCAATAAATACTGCAAACAACATAACGTCACGTCTGTTTTCAGGCAAAGTTATGTCTGAAATGTGAAATAATCCCATGTAATAGGGGGCGAGCCTATTGCCATTAGTTGCGGACAGAAACTAGTTTTAAATAAAAACGCCCTTGTTTATCTTATAAATAATACAAACTAGCTAATACATATTAAAGGCAAGGCAAGTCAACATCGGGCGAAGGGCGAGTTAAGTCAACTGACTGTAAAACTTAATTATGTAAGAACTCCACGCAACCCCTTGGTTGGATTCTTGAATATTATTATACAGGTGGTAACCTACTTTTAAGGCCTTCGCACGCCTCGAAATCTACGCGAACCAAAATAGATATAAAAAGAAAGTACAAGAACCCGACTACTGAAAAGTCTGTCTCCAAAAAGTATGAAACAAAAAAAATATTTTCTTCTGAAAGCCTTCTAAAGCTTATTTATGATCGCTTACAACTGTTAGAATGTATTTTATTTGTTAGGGCAGGTGGCATATTTTTTAAAGATTTATAATCCATGGAGCTCTTGCCGGCTCTTCTCCATCAGAATCAACCAATTGGAACCGCGCACCTAATTTCTGACGTTTCATAGTGCCCGTGTAACCTAGATGGGCACTTATGAATGGTGAAATAATGTATTTTGATTGGATTTAATTTTGCTTTCAGATAAGAATATTTTATTGTTCCTACTTTTTAAAGCGTGATTCAGTAAGGTTTTAGATTCTGAACGAATTTCTTATTTAAATTATTTTGAGGTTAGATAACCATATATGTATTGAAATGTGTTACTGATGCCGTGTTGTATATCAAATGAAACTTACTTTAGGCTTACCTTCCATTTCATTTCCAACACGACATCATAATTTTTTATCAAATATAATATGCAGCAATGGATTAGCATTAGGTATCCTTTAACAATGATTCATTCTGATTTATAGTATGTTACGCAATTAGGGTTCCGGCTGCAACTGATAAATCGTCAACTCTAGAAGATAACAATAAAAGCGTCGCCGGTGGAATACTGGTTAAAAAATACATGCAATTAACACGATAGAATTTTTCAAAATTCACTGTACTGTTTGTATTACGACGCCTTGACCACTTCAGACTATACAAAAAATATCGACATTGAAGATCTACGGCCCGCATGCCACTCATAGGCCGCACAGCACGTTCTTTGTAAATCTTAAATGTGGAAGTCTTGCGGCGAATTTGTACTCTTTGACTACATGAAGGACTGCAGAGTCGATGGGTACAGCAAAGTACAGTACTGAATCATATGAGGATGTGGTAGACGGACCTAAAAAAAAACTCGAATGCATGAGTCGCATAATAAAATAATAAGGAAAAAGGCTGATAGGACTGTCATTCATTTTCCTACATCGAAAGAGGCGGAGAAGTAGCGGTAATACTTTCAAAATCCCCAATTAACCGTCAAGCAATAATTTAGAAGTAACATCATGTGCCTAGCCGTTTCCCAACTATATTCCAGCCTTCCCTGATGCAGCTGAAGGCCAGTATTTCACATGGAGTGACATCCTATCTGACCTCCACAACTCTATTACTGAGTAATATGATACCTCTTGGTGTTTAAGGCTGGTGGTCAGTCTCTCGGGCTTTTGACGGCAGGGGCGTAGCAACCGCCGTATCAGCCGTATCAATGATACGGGGCCCTATCAAGCTCCGACGTATTATGAGACATTTTTTAAAATATTCTAAGTGAATGATCGCATAAGGCCACGACTCGCGATGCTGTTTTCTTTATTTAAAAAAAAAAAAGCAATGTCATCCTTTTGAGCTTGGCTGCAGTCTGGGAAAAAAGGGCCCTAACCTAAACTAACAAATCTTGACACAGGGCCCCTTTAGGACTAGCTACGCTACTGTTTGACGACCTGCAACGACTGTCAAAGATCTATGGAAGAGAGTTGGGACCAACGACTTAACCTGCTGAGGACCGACCTCAAGCGTAGCCTAACCTGATCGATCGATTCATACGACTGTTATTAGTTAGTACGATACCCTCTAAATAAGAAAGTGACATAAGTTTGTAATAAAAGCCACGTAGAGCAACTATCAATCGACTGAATGTCGCTGAGACGTTTCTGAGCTGATAAAATCATACTTACTTACTAACTTACAGCCATTTTCGATCACTCATAAACCTAGAGGTTTTTCAGTATGTCAAGGAGCCTCAATCATCAATCGTCCAAGCTATTACATTATTAGACGTTGATCAATTGCATCGATGACGCCTTTGTGTAAAAACATCTTTACATTTTAATGAAGTGACGTCAAAATCGAAGATGCTAAGCTAGTATCATGGTATTTTTCTATTAGCAGCATAAATATGTTTACGGACTAAACCTGACAAGGTTTTGTTTAATAAATAACTTCGCAAAGAAAAGCGATAGAGTTTTATAATAGATTCTTATCATGGTGGGCACTGAGTGAGTTATTACACAATACGACAATGAAAGAAAATGGCCAATTATTTCTCACATCCTATGCTGATAACATAACATGCTACTCACTATTATGTATTATACAGTAACTTAACGTAGTATTGACTTATTTACCCACCAATTGTTTTATTATTATGGGTTCCTGAAGATATAGCCCGAAGTGTTTGAGATGACTTACGACGCGCACCATGAGCGCTGAGGAATGTCCTTGAGGGACGTCTACAAGAAGAGATGGAATGGTGCTTTACGTCGGACGTAAAGAATAACACCATCCCATCTCTTCTCGTGTCCAGCGGTGGACGTCTTAAGGCTGAAATGATGATGACGAGGACTGCCCTACCTATTATTCTTGACGATATGTTGGTATTATGGCAGTAACTTGATATGAGGGGCGGATGTCAATGATTTTGTACTAGTGCTAGCTCAGTTTTGCTTGCGTAGTGAAAATATTGTTAATCGTCCAAGAGAGATGAACTTCAAGTAAAGAGATTCTCTTAGTGTAATCCCACCAAGTTACCACACGATCAAAAAGTCTGCAGTCTGTCCTGTCCTTGTTTACCCACAGTTTTCCCTTACTCCTGTGTGTACATGAGGAGCTTAGGCTAATTCTATAATTTCAGGATACATTCCAAGCCCACCTGCCCAAACGAATATTTTCACTAACTTTTCCTGGTTCACATTATATGTACATTTGCAAGGTCTCTACAAACAAATTTAGCATTCGCGTTAGATAGTTATCGCCAAAGCGATAAGAGTCAAGTGTTTCTGTGGATACGCCACAGCCATAACCTGGCGATAACGTGTGTCAACAGGGAAAAACTTGTTACTTAAGATTACCATGACTTTGGCAAGATTTTTTACATTATCTCATGCGAATGAAACCGAAAACAGAATACTGGGCATGGCGTGCCTCATCACACATGCCTAGCGCCTCGCCTGGGCGATTACACCAAACGACCCAAAATGTTGGAAAGCTGGTTTTTCAAAGAAACGATTTTCGTAAATTTCAAAAAAACTTTTAACAAAAAAAAAAAAAAAACAACCATAAAAAAAAACACTACAAAGTCAAAAATAACTTTAATTTCGAAAGTCGGTGTCTTAGGATCTGTATTTAAGGTTTTTTGCCACCGACTTCCGAAATTAAAGTTATATTTGACTTTGTAGTGTTTTTTTTTAAGGAAGTCGGTTGTTTATTTTTGTAAAAAGTTTTTATTTTTAACTTTTTAGTTATGGTAGATACTCCGCACTAATCTAATCGCGTTATTCGTTCATTTGTCGCGCAAATACTTAATGCAAATTTAAGACTTATATGGTTTTCACATGGACCCCATTGTCCGAATGGAACCAAATTAAAATGGGACCATTCGGGAAGCATCAGCTTTCAAATAAAAAAGAATCATCAAAATCGGTTCACCCAGTCAAAAGTTATGAGGTAACAAACATAAAAAAAAATACAGTGGAATTGATAACCTCCTCCTTTTTTTGAAGTCGGTTAAAAATGATTATTCTGTTGATCCAATTTCTATTTGATTAGTGATCATTACTCGTTATAAATGCTGGACATGGAGATCAGTTTGAAGTTTACGACCAACATCCAGCTAAGACGCTAGTAGTAGTGATTCGCGGATTCTGGCGCAAGCGCCAGAGCCCGCGCTTGCACCAGAGCCCGCGAATCTGTGGCACCCATCGTAAAAAAAAAAAAAAAAAAAAAAAAAAAAAAAAAAAAAAAAAAAAAAAGGTTTTGGTGTGCTCTGATCTCAAATCTGTGGTCCATTTTAGCGTAGGATGCGTGGTTCTGGAGTTATGCAAATCAATTAACTGTTATCTCATTGATTTCCGGTGGTCCTGCACCCTCATTAGCATTCCATTGTTCGCCTAATCCTTTTATCTATTATACTTCGAACACCTCATTACGTTGCGCCAGAACCCACGAATCTGTTGCCCTACGGTTGATTTGGCGTTCTTATCTATTACTCATTGTATGTCTGCTTTTCTATGTCATCAATAAAACACATTCATTTTTATTTCAATATTTTATTACTTTTTTCTACAAAATATGAGCGGAAGATCTCATCCACAAAAATATCATTGTGCAGTGTGTTCCCTGTAAATATGTTCGTAAAACTATGCATTGAACATCCCTGAAACTTAAATAGCAAATACATTAAGCAATATTCACCACAAACTGAAGTCCAATCATTCTGAATCCTATCAACATTCCAGTCCCATCTCTTACAATTCCTTTTCAAAAACTGGAGATGATATCGCTCAGGTGTTCGTCCATATGAATCAAAATATTGACCGATACCATTCGTATCGATATGTACAGCTACCCAGTGTGAACCTGGTTTATCATCCGCATCCAAATTGCATATTATATACGTTGGTACATGTGTATACATAGGTAGTCTATTAGCAGCATAAACATTATTTTCTAGACTGGGATGAATCTTTTTCATATGTTTTTGTAATTCTAGTGTATCCATGATATTACTGTTATTAGCAGATTATTACAGTACCAATCTATTCAATGGTTGTCATAGGAATGTTCAATTATAGTGATTTGTAAATATTAAATCGCATTCTTTGTGGGAGTCACAAAGCTTAGGATTATCATTTTGCTGCAGCTAATTTAAAGTTTGTTATATGGGTCTGATTATATTAAATAAAACACTTTGAGTACATAGACATTTTTAATTAACTGATCAACACAATAATTATTAAATAAATAAATTAAATACAGACATATTATTATCAAAATACCATTTTCTAATACACACAGCATTATTCAATGCACAATTCAATTTATGGTTCACACAATTAAAATCAGTTTTATTTTTACAGAACTTTTTTTTTAATGTCGCAAAATTAGGACATCCCTTCTCACCTATGTCAATCACTTCACAGTTTGCACATAACTCTTTAATCCACGTAATCTTTTCCAAACCCTTTGTCATAATTTTTTTATTTTCTAAATATGGTAAAATAACACGTTTAAACTCTTTGTAGTCTATGTAGCCTTCACTCCAGTAAATTCCTCGATTTCTTTCTAACCATCTCACCTGCTTTTTTTCTTCTAGTGTTAGGTAATGGAATGAATATGGTGGTTTCACCAAGAACGTCTGTGTATGATCATGACTCGCAATGGCCAATTCTTTGATAATAAAATGATTTAAAGAATCTTTAAATCCTTGATAGTATATTGCATACAATTTGTTTTATTTAATTTTATAATGTTATCTTTAGTTACACACACACAAAATGCATTAAACATAACACATATATCTAAAACACAACACACATTATAATCCTAACTACTATAGTCTACAGTAACATTTCTATTTTTATCTATTTCAATAATATTATCAAACTCAGCATAAACAATACAGTTAATTGTTTGTATTAGTGAGGATTCAAATCGTACTTCTAATCTTACACTACCATGCTTTATGAGATTCCAATGGGCTGATGAGTTAGCTGATAAATCAGGAGTTAAATCAAATGCTAAAAGACAGTAACCTTTGGCATACTGTTCACGAGAGATTGCATTTCCTTCATTAAGAAAGTGAATACCAGTCCCCGAGAATAGAGTATGATATGCTGATGTAAATATATTATTATTAAAAGATGGTTGCAAAGCTTTGGAAGGTATTTGTTGACCATCAATATATAAGCTGAAAGAGTTAATACCATAGTTTTCAAAGTTAAATGGATTTTTAGTAAGTGAACCATTAAATGCAGAATTATTCACAAAACCAATAATACATCTTTTGGGTACCTGTCCTAAGAATATATTATCAAGAGTTTTTCCTTGAACACCCGATGCAATTGTTAAAACTTTAACTTCAGCACGAGTAATAGGATATTTAGCAGTGGTAGAAGCTAAAACTTTCTGATGTGCGAGTAATACACTTGGATTAATTCGTGCTCTTCGAACAATAAGAGTTGCGTCCGTAATGCAAACTTTAAACTTTACATCATTTGACCCAGCAATTAAATTAAAACTCTCTCTTGACCGAACTAATTTTACACTCATTTCAACGCCATTAATTAAAAATTTATCTTGATTGAAAATGTCACCATGAAGATGACCAATCATTTCTATTTCCCTGCTTTCATTAACTAATTCCTGTCTTTTAACAAATCCTATGTTTTTACCATCTGTGGAATCCATTTTTCCTGCTGTATCATCATACCAAAGACTACAAGTAAGATGAGATTGTTTAGCAGCAGGAGCATAGTTTAAAAGGGTTTCCATGTATGCTCGATAGGCATAGGTATTATTAGGTGGTGATACAAGTTTTTGGTTTAAATAAACATCGAGTTGACTAAAAAGTGAATGCAACCAATTATTTACAGGTGCTACTGCTGTAGCTGATATCAAGTTTGTTGAATCTTGATTTAATACTTTTGCCTTTATGTGGAGTAATGTATGAGACAAATCTATGTAGTCATCGCCTGTTCCAGGAACTTGAAACTCGATAGGTCCATCATCAGCAAGAGATGAAATTGGTTTATAGTGAATCCACAATCCATTTTCAATGCTTGTTTGTGTAGACGGTAATGCAAACAAATCTAATTCTGACTTAACGCACTCACAAGAATGATTATGAAGGAAAGACATACTTAATTTGAAAATATATCTTTGATGTTTTTTGGTTTTAGACCAAGTTTTTTCGTAGCTTTCACTTTAGCTGTTAGTGGTGGAATGAACGAGGCCAATCGTTTTCTTTTACTTATATACCCAGATCCTGTCATGTTAAATCGATCAATTTTGTCATCAGCCTTTCGTTTTAAGTTTGTACTAACTTGCTTTAGACGATCTTTTATTGAGGCTTCCATAGGACGGGCTTGAACCATATCCGATAAAAGTCCTACTCCAGCGTTTAATGCCTCCTTACCAACCACTCGAGCACCACTTGAAAGTAAAGGTAAAACTGATCTAAATAACCCTCCTAAGAAGCTCCCAATACCATGACCGCGTTGGTATGGTGAACCCTTATAAATTACTCCAACTCCTGATCCAGCTTGATGTGAATAATAATTTTCATATGGACATTTATGATGATCATGAGGAGAATACATTATTATAATTTGCGGAAATGTAGTTTAACACACACGGTTCCAAACTGGAATGGTATTTTTTGTCCTGTGCTCGATCTTATATCTATTTCCAGCGTATCGAACTCTCTTCGCATAACAGGTAAGTAGTGAGGTGGAGAGAAAATGTACATTTTATTCGCACCATAAATGTATTTTGAAGGATCTAATGAAATGACTCTTAATAGTGGAGTCATAACATCACCCACAATCTGAGGATCGATAATGTCGCAATATAGAAATAGTTGAGATGGTAACCCTAAGTGTAAATTAGCAGGACACTTCCCAAAATTTCTGTCTAGGAGATTTGTATTTGGTTCATAACCTAGTTGTAAACTTAATTTGGGTGATAATGTTACGGATGTTATATTTTTATCCAAAACAGAAACAGACACAAATTTTGTTATTTCATCATAACGAAATTTCAAGCTCTCTCTGATACCATTTAACGCTCTTAAAATATGTTCAACGTTATCGTAGTTGGTAGCGGGAATATGTTTTTTGTAGTACACTGTTGATGGTTTATCTTCATTAGGCATTAACATGGTTTTTGTGATGTATACAACATTTTCATGATCTTGAACAGTAAACATGGTGCATGGATATTGAAACTCGACAACTCCAACCGCCCATTCACCTTCTAATTTCATAGCTTTTGGTAATTTTGTTGAAAAATTTGTGGTCTTGTTATCAGGAAAGTATTCCATTGAACTATTGCTGAGCAAAGTTAAATAAAAACTTTCTTTATTCATATTTCTTTTAAACTAGAAGCTAAAATCCAACTGTTAAATTTATCTGGATAACCTTTCCACTTCACTAATACTTCTTTTCTGTTACCCGAATAACGAGTGCCAATTATTTTATCTATTTTATATTGTGAGGTGGGGTTGTAAGTGACCTTCTGTAATTCTCTTTCATAAAAAGTACCAACTATTGGTTCATTTTGTAAATCTGTTATTGTATAAACAACCCATGGAGATCTATCAATTATTGAAGATATAATAAATATTTCATCACTCCAATTTGATTCATATCCTTTTTGGAAAACATGTTTATATTTAGTTATTCGAACATAATCACCCACGTTGAAATTTGGTTTTGGATTTTCTAGAGAAAGTTTGTTTGACCCTCTATCATAAAGATTAGTCCAAACTGTCATAATATTGTTGGAACTTACATCACATGGGCACATCTTAATACTCGAGTGAATGCTGTGATTATAAGAGTATATTAAATCTTGTAAAACATCTATATATCTATAAGTATTATTATGAGTGAAATAACGCCACATTTTCATTTTTAGAGTTCTTTGAAATCGTTCAACAATACTAGCCTTAATATCAGGATTGTTAGTGATATAGTAATTTATCTTTTTGGATTTAAAGTATTTTTGTACATCTTTTGAAACAAATTCTGTACCTTTATCAGATTGTATGTGAGTAGGTGTTGTATTACTTTCAGTAAATATACTTTCAAAACATTCTTTAGTTGTTTCTGAGTTTTTCTTTTTCATTGGTCTTGCAAAAGCATATTTACTAAATACATCAATAACACAAAGTATGTAGTTGAAACCATCATTATATTGAGAATAAGTTCGCATATCACTTAAATCAGCTTGCCACAGCTCATTAATATTTGATAGAATGTACTTATTACGCGGGAATTTTTTCCGAATGGGTTTATGTAATGTATATGTTTCTTGTGATTGTAACCATTCCTTTGCTTGCTTTTTATCCATTTTACCCTTCATAGCTTTTGATAATTTATCAATACTACCAAAACCAGCGGGGTTAGATGGATCATAATAAATCCTGTTAATTTCTTCTAGTACGGGGTCCATTTTTCCCAATCGATCTTTTTATGTATTTTAGTTATAGATCTTTTATCTCCACTGCTCGGTGTAGAAAACTCTTGAACTTCAATCTCAGAGGTTTTGTTCAGATCTTTTACTTGAAGTTGGTTAATAAACTCACATCTCTTTGGATTTCCAATATAAGTAAGTGGTACTTTAATATCTTTTAATGCTTTAGCAAATCTATCCCACCCTATCGGATCACTTTTTTTTAAGGGTCTAAGTGAATCATTTATTAAATCAACAATATTACTTCCTGGAATTTTTTCATTATCAATTATGACTGTGCCTTCATTATCCCAACGTATTTTACTTTTACTTGTTCCAATTAAGTTTAATAATGACTCACCTTTTTTTTTATAAGTTTTTGGTATTAAACTGAGTATTTGTGTTGATGAATACAGTGGATTTGCCTCACTTTCTATACTTTTAATAGATCCTTTCTCCTCCAACAAAGATTCAGCATCAACTGAACTTTTTAGATCTCTATCTTTATTTTTAAAACCAATTTTAGACCCATTTGAATCTTCATTAGATGTATCAGAATAAATTGGTAATCTGAGTGGTTGACGATCCTCTTCGGTAAAGTGAAGGTATCTTTGTAGTGTTTGTAAATATAACATCCACTTCTTTCGGTCTTCCGTCTTACTATTCATAATATTTTGCATTTCAATATCTAATCGAGACAAATTACTAGTAACCTTATTTTCTTGTTTTAATTTTTCAATCAATCCCGGTTCAATAAGTATCATTTTCTTAGCATTTTCCATGTTAACTGGCTAGTCCACTTACTAATCCACTCAATATTGCACCTAATATTATTGGTAAGAAAGCCCCTCCTTTTTGTATAATAATATTTTTTCTTAGTTTATGTTTACACTTATGCACCAGTTTACGGAGTATATTTTTGTGTTTATTCAGTTTTTGTTTATCTTGATCTTTAAGAGGTATCTTTCCTTGTAAAACGTTATGAATACATTCACAAATACAATTTATTTCTTCTTCATCACACGTTTTAAGTAACGCTCTTTGATATTTTGGTTTAAGCGTATGCAAAGCGTTTAGCAAATGTTTATGCGTTGTGAGTCGACGATGCATCATTTAGAAATGATTTGAATTGTTTGATTCTTGGTGTATTTAAACTGCAAAGCGTTTAGCAAATGTTTATGCGTTGTGAGTCGACGATGTATCATTTAGAAATGATTTGAATTGTTTGATTCTTGGTGTATTTAAACTCTTTCGTGGGGACGTAGACTGTGCAGTAACCATTAAATGGGAATACATTTGTCTTGATACGACAAAAATCATTTGTATTCTGTTTTAAATCTACCATTAAATATCCATGCGCTTCTAAAGTTGCATCCCTGTAGGCGTCTTCAATGAATTTTGGGTTATCTGGTGACACTTGTCGTGCTAAATATCTTATTTGAGTTTTATCTCGAGGGTTTTTAAAATAAATGATATAACTTGAGTTTAAAGAAATGTCTCTTTGACCTTTACCTTGATGAAATAAATTTTGTGTTAAATAAAATACACTAAGATTCCTGTGATGACTACCTTTTGTAAATATATCCACAATTCTTCCATCAGACTCTCTCATTAGATCATCAATAATAATAAGGTGTGGGTTTTCACCATCAAACATATTAAGATTTGGAATTCCTTGATGATAGTTAACATTTGGTAAATTATTTAAAGCCTGCATTTCATCAAAGCACCATGTGATCTGATTAAAATCACAATTACATATTTCTTTAACTGATTTTATGAAATTTGTTACAAAATTTGACTTCCCACATCCACTTGGTCCTGCCACAATAGCAGTAAACGGATGGATAAAGTGAAACATTTCACACGTCTAGAGTTTTAAAGGGATGAAATAAAAATGAAAATTTTGGTGTAAAAATTAAATATATATATATATTGCTAAAATTATATAAAACATGTAATTTGTGAAAAACAGAATGATCTGTATACTATTTCTAACACAATTAGTACTTATCAGAATTTCACAATCACCTCAACGTCAAATTTAAGCACACAAATAAAAACTACAATTATTTTACATTATTTACAATCAAACAATAAATTTTAAATATGTAATAAACTATTATATAACATTACAGTAATATCATAATTTTACAATCAGTACAAAATTTGTATATACACACAGAAATAAAAGTAAAAAGTATTACACTTAGCGTAATTTATAATGTCCCCAAGCCAATGTATCAATGTTGTTGTTCATAATACATCGTTTGGTATCATTATATGATAAAGATGTTTTATTTATTTTTTGTGTAAAAATAGTGTGTTTGATTGACTTAAATCGAAGCATACTACAATATAATACATTTTTATTAAACAAACACGATTTGTAATTTTCCATATTCATTTTTTTGGTAACACTTTTGTTAACCCCTTTTGCCTTTGCTATAAATTTATCTTCTATTTCTAAGGCATACATTTTTGATCGCAACCCTACAAATTCCTTCAATACTTTACCATTATTCTCATCTTTAAAAAAACCTAACTTTTTTTTATTTATTTTTGGATATCCGTAAATATTATTTTCCGGGTAATCTGATGTATCGAAATAGTGAAGTAGATCTGGTTTTATATCCTCATAAAAATTGTCTGTAAAAATTTGATATATCAAACTATCGGTATCGGTGTACAATAACTTAATTTTATTATGAAACTTTTTAATCATGTAGTTATAATGAAATTCATACATAAGGGTCTTAGATATATCTAAAATACAAAATCCTAAATAAATCGGCTTATCATAAATTAATTTTGTTTTGTGTAATTGTATTGCAACTAAATGTTCTGAAAATATTGATAAACTATGGAATTCTGGTTTTGCAATCCAATCCTGAGCACCTAAAACTTTACCACGATTATCCCAGTGAGTTAGTAGTTTAACGTTTACTCTTTTTTCAATATTTTCCATAGTCTTACCGAAGACAGAATTGTTCATTAATTTAAAAAAGTCTTTTTCAAAGTTTGATGTAGCTAACGTTCTCAAACTAGTATTTAAGTCTATGTATTTCTTTAACCAAGAACTCTGTTTAAATTTTAAAATTCTATGTACTTTAATTAATTTAATCCCCATTTCAATGCATTGTTTTAAATTCCTGTAGTGAATGATGTATTTATTTTTATTATTTAAATTAGGAACTAATTTAGTTTCTTTAGTATTACCCACACATATGTTTTCAGGACATAACGGAAAGTCAGAATGCAAATTATGAAGTTCATCAGGATATTCCAAATCAACTTCTAAAACATAACCGAAATCAGAGTTATCCGACACATTATAATCTGTATTAGAATCTATCCATTCGAAACCACCAACAGGAAGAGATTGAGACATTGCCCAACCATATAAATTATTCGCATCAAAATATGTTAGATATGAATTAGGTTTTTCACTATCATAATCTTCCATGAATTTATTATTTGCTCTAGCAAAACGATTGCTACACTGAGATACACCCCCTCTAATACCAGCTTTAAAAAAAGCAATTTTGTCATAGTCCGTTAACAATTCTAATTCTATTTTGGTAAATTTTAACATTGCATCCCAACTTAAACCTGGGGCAGTATAGTAATGAGCAGGATCTAATCCATAAGTTTTAATACAAAGCTTTCTAAAGTTTTCGAATACATCAGTCAAAAGTAAAACATCAGTTTTTAAATATAAATTGGAATAATCAGACATACTACTACACTTAAAATGTTGCCAAATATCTTTTGCGTGATTATAATCATCATTTGAAATATTTGAATCTGTGAGTGAACTATAAAATTGGTGTTGATCAGGAAGTGATGGATGTTTCAAGCAATCACTATTACACATAAATTCATAAGGATAAATACCTTTCCGTCTTAAACGTGAAAAATCTTCATTATTAGGATAGTTCCTTTTTAGTTCTGTAAACTGATCATCATTAAGATTTTTAGCTAGTTGATCTAAACTACACGATAAAAATTTCAATGAATCTATGAATCTTAAACTTACTGGTTGATTATTTATTGTTAACTGTTTTGAAAATGATATGTATCGTTCTTTATTTTGTGGAATAACTTCAACTTTGTCATCATCGAGGTTTAATGCATGGATAATGAAATGAGCATCGTAATGACTGAGGTTATGTAAAAATATTGGAATATGACGAGGGGTTCTGTACTTAGAACTACACACTTGATGTGCAACACCCCTAAAACTGCCAGTGTGCCAATCAAAATCGTAAAAAAGATCTTCATTTAACTCAGTTTCACAAATATGACATATGTTTGAATTTGAAATTTTAATTTTATCTTCATCTGATAATGGAACGAGACATTTTTGGAAACTATTTTTTTTAAATATTGTTTTCACATCTTCACAAAGGCGATTCATAAACACTTGTGCACAGTTTGACCCACTATACGTCTCATATTTTGATAATCTGTTATCATATGAACATTTAATGTAATATCCAAAACTATACACTTCATGTTTTTGAATATTAATTGTACTAGGCTTGGATGGATCGTTACTACATGATTCTATTGGGTTCAAAAATGCCTCAAAGTCTGCATAAACCACAAAGGGCATTTTCAACTTTTTCACGAATTTATCAAATTTTAATTTATTATTTGAGGTTGCTTTACCAAACCAATCCTTTTTGGAATCCTCACCGTTTGGTAATTCCGTACAAATGTGAGCGCAATCATATTTTTGATGGTTATTAAGTCTTTCCTCCGATGGGAAATGAAGTAAACATGAATCACATATATAAACTGCACAATGATGTCTTGATATTTGTGAACTAACTAATCGCGATAAGTTTTTAATATAACAGTAATGATTGTTAGTACCATTCGATATATATAGTAGGTTAATATGATTAGGTGTACGACATTTTGTTAAATATAAAGGACCTACAACAGAATTACACTTTTTTTCTTTATTATACTCTAAGCCAAAAACATTAATACTAATATTGTTTAATTTCTCTACTTTTGATATATCTGCAATTATAACCGGAAAAGAAATACCAGTAAATTTTAGTTTATTTCCATGAATTGCGTAAGATGCTACCCGATCTACACTTTTACATACAGGATATAAACCAGAGAGTAATGCCCATTTGAAACACATATTATCATTATTTTTAACATTGATTACAGCTTTTTTTGATTTAATATCTTGAGGAAGGTCGATATATGAACTACCACGTAGGGGGTTGAATTTGTTAACATTCATATCTATGTATTTAATTTGATTAAGACTCCAACCACTATCTTTTTTTTCAAATTGACAAATTTTACCGACTACAGTGTCTATTAATGATGAATAAAAAATATTTAAGTCATCTCCCTGACAAATTATGTAATTAAACGTTTGAAAATCAAACGTATTTTTAATATCTTTAGTTTGTTGTATGAAATCAGCATGCAATATGAAGTTTATTTTAAAAATTGTATGTTGTTGAATACATTCATTTATCAAAAATAAGATATCAATTTTTAGCGAATTTAAAAACGATTCCGGTGTTTCAAAATATTGTCCCGATTGAAGTGTTTTACTATTAATTCTATATGTTAAAATTCGATTGCCAAAAGCGGTTTCAACAACTGTAACATTTGTTAATGAATTATGTGATTTTAAAAGATTATTTTTATGTGAATTGCTTTTTAAATGGTTGTTTAGATACCTTTTATTAATATAAACATGACATGTATCACATTCCACCTTATTGTTGTCCACATCATTGGTTTCAATTGATGATGTAGAAGCTCCTTCATCAAATTTTGCTTTCTTGGTAACCTTATTTTCATCAGTAGTGATACCTCGTTTGATACCTCTTCCAACTTGTTGTTGACTGTAACAAAAAGAAAATTATTAGACAAATCTTAAAATAAAACATTACTACAATAATATTTCTTATTGAGTTTGTACTTCTAATACTTACATCAACTTTGTTTCAACCATCAAACATTGATTATACAACTCATCATCATACGATGAATCGAACAGTTCATGCTTCTCTATTTCATCACAAACTTTAGACAGCTCCTGATTGAATTCGCTGTTGGATTGTTCTATATTCTCTTCAATGGGCGCGGAAAAGAAAGCACTGGTGCACATTTCACTGAAGTTTTCCATCTTTATAATAAAGAAGAAAGTATGTAGCACAGTAAGTAACAGTTAAGTGTTGGTAGAGCAACTGATACCCAATTTCAAATAATGTCCAATATTCATAGTCTAGCAAAGGATTAGGAAAGTCATGTAAAATCTAATGAGTACACAGAAGTACTTTAAGTAAACAGAATCACATTCACTAATCCACTAATGAGTGTCATTGTTAAAAAAGTATTTTTTAACTTTTTCACTTTCTGCTATTGTCTTTGTAATATTGTATACGAGGCCGTTTGTGTTGTCGTAGATGCTATCCTTATTATTCTTTATGTAATATTTAATCCTCGTGGTAGCGTGCTTCCAGTGATCACTAGTTGGAATCTTGGATAGTTTCTTCATATCATACATTTCAATTTTTATGAGATGCGTCGCTTGGTCTCCGTCGTCAGAATTTGTAGAGATGTATGATACGCCATCTCTAGCAGCTCGTGTCACAGTCGAGGATAGCAGCTTCTTCCTTTTTATTTTTGGTACCACTTCAAAAAATTGATCAATCGGTTGCGATTTCCTTTTTCCACCATCGTCTGTGTTATTAACGACGATGTCATCACTCTCTTCTTCGTGTTGAGGAGAGAGTGGCGAGTAGTAATACTGTTTATAGGTATTTTCATTATCGTCTGCGAAGCTGAATGATCTCTGCAACAACAGAGTTATCACGTTAATATCAATTTGTTTACACTTAATCACACACGTTAGGAAACAACAACAGAAATACAAGTAAGTTTGTCAATAGAATAAACACTTACCTCCATGGCCATTGATGCGTTGAAGTAACACAAACGTAGTATTGGTAGACGTATACAACCCACTGTGGTCAAACGACCATAGACTGACTGCATGACTGCAACTGTTCGATCTTATATAGCACCATTCTTATCTAAAGCAAATTACTAAGTACAACGAAACTGATTGTAACTCTATGAGTCAACAAACTTATCTCACGTTCCTTCGCAACAGGCATCAACCTGCTTTGTGACTCCCACAAAGAATGCGATTTAATATTTACAAATCACTATAATTGAACATTCCTATGACAACCATTGAATAGATTGGTACTGTAAAACTTCAGCATATTGTCTCATTCTGAACGATTGCATTGTTGAATACAAACCATTAAGTAACATTGTTAAGAAGATATCATGAAGACGGACACCCTTATAGTGGAACTCCAAGGATTTAAAGATTCTTTAAATCATTTTATTGTCAAAGAATTGGCCATTGCGAGTCATGATCATACACAGACGTTCTTGGTGAAACCACCATATTCATTCCATTACCTAACACTAGAAGAAAAAAAGCAGGTGAGATGGTTAGAAAGAAATCGAGGAATTTACTGGAGTGAAGGCTACATAGACTACAAAGAGTTTAAACGTGTTATTTTACCATATTTAGAAAATAAAAAAATTATGACAAAGGGTTTGGAAAAGATTACGTGGATTAAAGAGTTATGTGCAAACTGTGAAGTGATTGACATAGGTGAGAAGGGATGTCCTAATTTTGCGACATTAAAAAAAAAGTTCTGTAAAAATAAAACTGATTTTAATTGTGCGAACCATAAATTGAATTGTGCATTGAATAATGCTGTGTGTATTAGAAAATGGTATTTTGATAATAATATGTCTGTATTTAATTTATTTATTTAATAATTATTGTGTTGAACAGTTAATTAAAAATGTCTATGTACTCAAGAGTGTTTTATTTAATATAATCAGACCCATATAACAAACTTTAAATTAGCTGCAGCAAAATGATAATCCTAAGCTTTGTGACTCCCACAAAGAATGCGATTTAATATTTACAAATCACTATAATTGAACATTCCTATGACAACCATTGAATAGATTGGTACTGTAATAATCTGCTAATAACAGTAATATCATGGATACACTAGAATTACAAAAACATATGAAAAAGATTCATCCCAGACTAGAAAATAATGTTTATGCTGCTAATAGACTACCTATGTATACACATGTACCAACGTATATAATATGCAATTTGGATGCGGATGATAAACCAGGTTCACACTGGGTAGCTGTACATATCGATACGAATGGTATCGGTCAATATTTTGATTCATATGGACGAACACCTGAGCGATATCATCTCCAGTTTTTGAAAAGGAATTGTAAGAGATGGGACTGGAATGTTGATAGGATTCAGAATGATTGGACTTCAGTTTGTGGTGAATATTGCTTAATGTATTTGCTATTTAAGTTTCAGGGATGTTCAATGCATAGTTTTACGAACATATTTACAGGGAACACACTGCACAATGATATTTTTGTGGATGAGATCTTCCGCTCATATTTTGTAGAAAAAAGTAATAAAATATTGAAATAAAAATGAATGTGTTTTATTGATGACATAGAAAAGCAGACATACAATGAGTAATAGATAAGAACGCCAAATCAACCGTAGGGCAACAGATTCGTGGGTTCTGGCGCAACGTAATGAGGTGTTCGAAGTATAATAGATAAAAGGACTAGGCGAACAATGGAATGCTAATGAGGGTGCAGGACCACCGGAAATCAATGAGATAACAGTTAATTGATTTGCATAACTCCAGAACCACGCATCCTACGCTAAAATGGACCACAGATTTGAGATCAGAGCACACCAAAACCTTTTTTTTTTTTTTTTTTTTTTTTTTTTTTTTTACGATGGGTGCCACAGATTCGCGGGCTCTGGTGCAAGCGCGGGCTCTGGCGCTTGCGCCAGAATCCGCGAATCACTACTACTGACGCTTCCTCACTGAGAGCATTCGCTCTTTAATGTAACAATCCAAGATTGCACTGTAACGACAAGAGTTTTGCAGTACTAGGTAGGTTGTCATCTACTAGGTAGTGAAGAGAAAATATTGCAACCACCAGGATAGGTTGATACAAATAGTTAAAGATGTAGACGAGTATTTTTTATATGGCCTACGCAAATGTCCTGCAGATCTTGTAGCGTCTAATGACGGGTCGTTGAGCTCCCTAAATAGGGTTGAGCTACACAATGACTGATACGTGTATACCGTCCGTTGGGACAGGTCAGCTCAAAGCTGCAGTAACTCTTATCTTTCTTCAAAAGGCTCTTCCAGATATGGCCGTACATTGTTAGACTCATAACATTTTTTAAAAAGACCATGACCTCTGAGTTTGTTTCGTAATTTCTTAGGGATCAGTCAGTTAGGATATGCCGGCGCCGGCGCCGTCTAGTTTTAAAATATTGACCAACAAATTATTGACGCGTTAAAGTATCTTATAATATCTACTTACATAAATAAACATTTAATTTCATTTTATAGTTGGCAGGTAAAAGTTACATTACAGGCGAATGGTTCCGGTGAGGAGTGCCTTTAGACACACCATAAAAATAACAATAGTCATCACTACAACCGGAGTTGGAAACGAAGGATAAGATAAACGTTATCATCAACACAATGTTCTGTTCTTTAGTATAATCGTTTTCCGTTTAACCTTTCCACAAGTCTGGGTCAGTTTGCAGTCAACCTAGAGGCGAATGGAATATTATAAAGGAAACAGATCTTTCTAAAGTTTTGTGAACATCAGAATGACTGGCCAAAATGACCGATCGCTTTAAAATATTACTAAAATCTAATACCTATTTGCTACTTATTTGATACCTTTGTTGAAATAATTGGGACCTATATAATAACTGAGAAAATGAATTTAAAAATTGGGCAGTCATTCTGATGTCAGGATGACTGCCCACATTTAGAATCTCCACATAGGGGCTCCAAAATTTCATTTCTCTTTTACAAAAATTTAGTACCTATTTGATACCTAAACATACATTTTTTCTAGATTTTTAACCTATACCTATTACCGGTATAGGTTTTCGTGGTCTCACACACTATTGGCTACATTTCTTTTTCATTTCTCCTTTCGCAGGTCTGCTGGAAGAAATTTCTTAAGAAATAAGCAGTACCTTTGTACTCATTTGTTAATTATGTCGTATCACTTCATACTTTACTGTGTACATAAATGATTAAACAAATAAATACAGTTTTGTAAAGGGGAATTGAAATTTTGGAGCCCCTATATGGAGATTCTAAATGTGGGTAGTCATCCTGACATCATAATGACTGCCCATTTTTTAAATTCATTTTCTCAGTTATTAATTAGGTACCAATTATTTAAACAAAGGTATCAAATATTAGCAAATAGGTATTAGATTTTAGTAATATTTTAAAGCTGATCGGTCATTTTGGCCAGTCATTCTGATGTTCACTAAAGTTTATGTTGTGATAGATATTAGGTAACCTTGAACTCTGTGTAGGGAAAACCATGCACCGAATGGTTAAACAACGATGAAATTATAAATCAGGAAAAAGTACAAAGCGGAGCGGAGAGAGAAATCATCAGTTGATGACATTGACTCAAATTCAAGTCATGAGGCCTAGTGATATAAATAGTACACGTATCTTCGTTGCAAGTTCACGCTAGATCTTTATCAACACTCAACTTCATAAATATCAATGCTGTTTTGAACAACATGTTTGTGTGAATCAGAAATACTTCGCAGCTATTTTTATCTTTTTCCTTACACAAAAATATTTTTATTAACTAACGTCAGAACGATAATGTGGGATGGTCCCGCGTCATTTATTAAAAGCTGCATTACAAAATGAATGAAGTGAGTATCTAATATTGATACCACAAAGTGTAAACCTAAGCATTGTTTTGGGAATACTGCATGTATAGCATATGCATAATTGGTCTATAATGTTCCCACTGCTGGGATATCACACAGGGTTCCTCTTTTCGAGAGGGAGTGGGGTGAAATCCATTATGCGAGCCCGGTGCGGTTTGGTAGATGACACATGTCTTAGAATTTTCGTTTCTAGACAAATTCGTTTGCAGTTCTTTGATCACAATTTACTGTAACGGTTACCGTAATACCCACGTAGTCATTTTACAGGTTGACATGGTTATTATGTAATTTTGGAACGAGAGTTCCGACATCTGGTTTATGATTGGCAATTTTGTTACGAGAGACATGATATAATGATACTGCCAAATCCTAATCACCTATAGCTATGGGTCAAAAATCCAACCCGTTGATGTTTTGCGACATCAAATGGTAAGATAGAGGACCTTATAGGAATATTTGATGGAGGACAAACAAAACTACGAATGCATGTGTAGTATTAAACCAACCCACCCTTTCTGTGGAACTTGTAGACACCGAGCATATTGTGGTTATAATTTATTCAATGCTGACCTTTGCGGGCTCACCTTTGGCCACATATAGCTCCCCTGTTCCGATAAAAACACCTATCACTTCTTAGAGTTGGGGTTAGCTATATATAGACTAGGTAATCGCTTCGTGCAGTTCTAAGGTTAACTGTAATAGTGGTTACGGAAATACCTGTCGCCAAGCACCGCTGTTATGTTATATTAAAATAATTATAATGTTTAGGTTTCAAAGACACTATGAGCTTTGCGACTGATTGTTTGTGATGCATTGTTAAACTTTTGTAAATAATAATTTAGAAGAGTCTAACAATGCACGGCCATTTCTGGAAAGGTTTTTTTTTTTTAAGAAATGGCGAAACGTGGCGATTATCATCGCTAATTCCTCTTTGAGAATTCATTGAAGTGGCTACTGGAATGCACATTTGATTTCTGAATTCCACCTCCTATGATTTATATCTTGGGAGTTCAAACGGCAGATACCTATATCTATTGCGTTTATGTGCGATAAAATAACGTTTGATATCAATTTGTTACGCAATAAACTAGCGGACGTGGAGGGGCCTGTTTATATGCCCCTAGTTCCCTATTGCGTTCACGATACCAAATGGCAGTGATGAACTGTAGCGTCATACTCATAACTTAGGTGCAGTCTCGGGCGTCAATATGAGACATCGAGCTTGAAAATGATAATGGTCTCAAATGTACAACTTTATGGAGTTTCCAGCCGGCTCTTCTCCATAGGAATCAACAAATTGGAACCGTGCACAGCTTCTGACGTTTTATAAGTGCCCATGTATTATAGGTTTATGTGAAATCAAATAGTTTGATTTGATTTTAGGACTCAGGCTATCTTTGAGAGTATGCTGTAATCCACCAAGCTGGGGGCCCAATGCAGGTTGGTAATGTCACATGTCTTTGAATTTTTGGGTCATGCCGTTTTCCTCTCGGTGTTTTTATCCTCCGCCTAGCAACCTATGCGTAAACTTTCTTCAAAAATAATGTTATCTTTATCTCTGGCCTTCACGCTTGTCTTGTTAGCTTGTTACGTAATGAGTTAAAAGTTAGTGCATATCCAAGAAAAGATATCTTACACACAGGATGTCAGATAAAATGTTTGAATTACTATATTTATCTACACTGCCATTGGAATTTGAAAATCTGAATTGTAAACTAGAAGCGGTGGAACGGAATTGGATTTAAAAATAGAACGAAAGACAAATAGATTTATATGTCTTTAAGCAAAAATCGCGTTCATTTACATGTGTACATTGTCAAAAGTCGAAGCTATACATACTTTTAGTACAAATAGCTTTTTGCAAAAAGGTTAATAGATTTCTATAGGTCTCGAACAAAAATCGCGTTCATTTACATGTCTACATTGTCAAAAGTTGAAGCTATACATGCTTTTATTTCAATAGCTATTTTTGAACAGGCATTGTGTACGCGTGGTTTGTTTGACACAATAAGTTGTTCCTTGCTGTTTTAACCTAGACCTCGTTAGAGAACGAACATGTTCAGCATAACAAGGTCTTCGTTATAGGTAGATAGACTACCCGAGTACTTAGTCATGTCGACTTGTAGGTAGGGCAGGTTTGAAAAATGATTTCAATTGAGGACAATTTTAGCTTTTTTCGCGTTTAACTGGGTATCTAAGTACTCCACAGAAGGTTCAGACAAGAACAGGGACTCATGGATTTTTCTAGCGTTACTCGGACTGATGTAAGCCGAGCTCCTGAAGGTTTTGGAGGAATCAAATACGTGTTCTGCCCGTCGATTGTGTAAAACTCTCACTTTATAAATGTTGGTGAAGTAAGCTTGAAGTAAACTGTCAAATACCTGACGCTAGATATTGACAGCCCACTGGAAACTGACTTTATACGGTGAGAATTTTACTGAATAAACCGGCAGGTACCACTGTGAGTTTTCGACAATTGTCGGCCAGGAGGACATCTGAGAGAGCCTTACCCCTCTGGAAAGGGAAACACACTCAGGATTTTCCCCGTAAGATGTCAGGAAACTTTCGAAGGTTTCCTGCGTACGGCGCTTGTATGATCAAATTAAAGAATTAAATCGTACACAGTACAACTAAGTACTATATTGTGACACAATAATCTCAGACGAATCTGAACGTCTGGGTATAACCAAAGAGCAAACTGTACAGGAAATATATAATAAATATCATGCAAAGATCTCGATACTGTTCTAGAACTTTCAATTTGTACCGATAGCAATACGAAAGCTCTATATATCTTGAATCGAAACGCAGCAATTTATGACGTCATAAAGTAGTTCTGGAACATTACACCGTGCAGCGTAAGTAATTGCATTACAGTAGTAGTGCAAACTCCACTTAATGATTATTTAAACGATATCTGTGTGTATAAGGAAGCATAAGTACTAACATTGATGTACAAACATAGGCAATGACATAAACTTGTATCTACTTAACTCAATTAGTGGTCACGGGTGATGCGCTCGCGCAAACTAACGAGGATAATGCTTACCTTACAGATATAATAATATATAATAAGTAAAGTATTTATTTCCCAAAAAACATAGCACTTTGCACTGTTTACATTGTTTGAAAATATATTTACATAATGATGCAATATTAGACTCTATCTTTTAAACTAGGACTAGCCTGTATCTTAAAAGATAGGGTTCAGCCAAGTGGATTCTGTTAATATTCACAACCAGAAACAAGTGAAGACAGTGTCAATGATTTGTACTAACAGCTGTACAGAAATAAAAATAAAATAATAACAAAAACTAATCATAAGTAACACAAGGAGTGTGAATGAGCAGACATGCAGTGAGCATGTGTATGTATGTATATGTGGGGGTGTGTGGGTGTGTGTGGTATGTTTGGGTTTGTGTGGTATGTGACTGTGTGGGTGTGGGTGTGTGGGGATGAGTGTGGGGGGGAAGTGATTCCGTGAATGTAATGAATATATAATAATTCGATGTAAAGTGTGATCTATGAATACATATATTATATTATATTATGAGATGTAGGTTAGCAGATTCTCTGTTGCCACATAGTCCTGTTGTAATAGCCATTTTCTTAATTCTTTCCTTAACGTATATCTATTTAAATCCAGTATGTTCAGCTTTTTGTGCAGATTTTTGTATAAATACTTGCTTAAAACGTAAAATTGGTGTTGGGCAAAAGAGGTTTTATGTTTAACGCCTGAAGGGACATTTATGCGCTTTTTAGGGTTTGATTTGGGCATGGATCTATGAGTCCTGAGGGCTGACTGCAGAATGAACAGTTGTCTAACAGTTAAGACCTCGCAGTCCTCGTAGAGTTGTTTAGTTGGATATCGGTATGGCTTTTTACACATAACCTTTAGTACAGCTCTTTGAGCTCTCTCTGCTCTCAGCAAGTTGGTTTTTGATGCACCACCCCAAACAGTAATGCAATATCCAATTATAGACTGGCACAGTGCAAAATAAACCATTCTCAGTGTGCCCATATCAGCGGGATCTCTTAGCGATTTGAAAACGTAGATGAGCCGCAATATTCTGGAAGTTATCATATCGAGCTGTTTGTCCCATCTAAGGCATTCATCAATTTGCAAGCCTAGATATTTGACACTATCGCATCTGTCCAGTGTAGGGCAAGTACAAGTATCAGATGGGCTCTGGCATGAGTGGGCAATTATTGTGAAGTCTTTAGAGGGCATAGTATTACGTCGGATTGCGAAAGGGATGTAACAGGTTTTATCTAAGTTAAGGGTTAGTAGGCTATCGTGAAACCAGTTCATAATCTGACTTAGTGCGTTTTCTGCCATTGATTTAACCATATCCCAAGTTGGTCCATAAATGACGATTGCAGTGTCATCTGCATACGCGTAGATCTTGCAGTTAGGGAGAATCATTCTGCAGAGGTCATTCATGTAAACCAGGAACATAGTGGGCCCTAATATGCTTCCCTGGGGCACGCCGTATGTCACAGTTTCTTCAACACTAAGATGGTCACCTATTTTAACCAGCTGAGAGCGATTTTTAAGATAGTCTTTAAACATATCTAGTGCTGTGCCTCGTACACCCAGACGCTCCATCCTTGCTAAGAGTTTGGGAACAGAAACTGTGTCGAAGGCCTTCGAGAGGTCCAAAAATATGCCCAAACATTTAGACCCACCATCAAGTTCCTTAGCCACAAATTGTGTAAGATCCAAAACAGCATCCTCTGTCGATACCCCAGCTTTGAAACCATACTGGTTATCCGCGATGATGTGATGTTTGTTCAAGAAGCCTTTGAGTTGCTTATTGAGGATCTTCTCAATTATTTTTGAAATTGCTGGCAGGATTGAGATTGGCCGATAGTTATTTACACAGTCTCTGTTCCCAGACTTGTATATTGGGAGAATGATAGCCTTTTTCAGTGCGTCAGGAAAAGTTCCAGTCTGAATACAACGATTGCAGATATAGGTTAACGGAGGCACTAGTTCCTTGCGACATTTTCTTAACAGAGATGATGATATTCCGTCCCAACCCACTGCACAGTCATTACGTAATTGTGAAATGATCGAGTCAACTTCAGTTTCACTGACTTCAAGTAAGACAAGGGAGTCAATAGGGGTTAGACTTTCGCATCGATCGTTGTTCCAAGGTGTCGTGGTTTGCCTATTTGTTTTAATTATATCATCCGCTAAATTTTTACCAATGTTACTAAAAAATGAACATACCTGATTCACCGAGGACTGGGGACTATCGCATATTTTCAACAGCTTGTCAGGACTGGTGCGTACCTTACGTGTATTTGTTATTTCTTGAATGGTTTTCCACAGTTCTTTGGGATTGCATTGGGCTTTTTGAAGTTCACATTTTTCATAGGTTAGTTTAAGCTTTCGAAGCAAGTCATTGCAGAAATTTCTATAACGTGTGTAAGTTATCTTTAGGGTTGTATTGTTAGGTGATTTATTTAATCTCTTGTGCATTCGATCCCTATTCTGAATACATTTCAACAAGCCAGGCGTAATCCACGGTTTTAAGATTCTTTGTCTCCTTGGAATTATAATTTTAGATGTATTATTTATTATTACGGTAGTTATTAGTGATATAAATGTGTTAAGCAATTCATTTGTGTCTTGAATGTTATAAATATCCGTGAAGTTAATGTTTCCCAAATCTAACTTAATTGCGTCTAAGTTAGGACGGGATTTAGAGAATTTTGGATTTTGGGTTCTTTTGGCATTTGCTAGCATCAATAGAGTAGGTTTATGGTCTGTAATGTAAGATTCGAGTACTAATGTGGTAGATGGTAATTTTGTCTTTAATAACACATGATCTAAACAACTTTCTAGTCTGGTGGGCAATAAATGAGTAGGTATTAGGCCATGAGAAGCGTTTAAAATCAGATATTCCAAGCTATGTGGGTTACTATTTCCAGGCTTTATATCAATGTTTAGATCACCAATCAGTGCAATGTTCGGATATGAAGAGAGACCCTCTAATATATTATTTAGGCTGGAAAGGAAGTTTTCTATATGTGCCACAGTATTATAAGATGGAGAGCGGTAAATAGCAACAAATGCAAACTTGGAATCTATTTGACACACCAGAGTGTTTGAGTTAGTCAAGCAGGGTTCCCAAATTGTGGCGTTAAGGCTTAATTTAGAGTAAATAATTACACCTTCATTTTGATTCGAAGTTAGTTTAGTCGAGTGAGACAAGTAACCATTTAGTGCTGGAGGGTTGTTTATTTTACTAAGCCAACACTCGGTTAGTACAATAACATCAATATCGATTTTCGTTAAGCATACTAGTGCCTGTAATTGAGCAAAATTTTTCTTAACACTACGGATATTCATATGTAGTATTTTAATATTACTCTCAGAAGTAACAAAATAACTTGTGCAATCCTTTGGATTACATGAAAAGGAACTGCCTAGCCCAAGGTTGTCCAAGTCATCGTTAATGGTTTTTATAGAATCCATTTGTAATTTAAGTGAAAACTAAAAATTGGTTCAGGGTAATTAGGTATTACACAGAGTAGAATATGTGCGATATATCTCATTATAATATATGTCAATATAAGTTGTTGGGTGTATATGATAGTTTTGGTGTATAGTATCGTGAAAGAGTTTTGATTTGTGTATGTAGTGTTTAGAGTGTATTGTATATGTTGCGAGTTGTTAACATAATTAAGCAAAGTAGAAATAATTAAGCAAGAACTAACTGAAGCTAGTCAGATTGAAATTAAGTTGTCAAGATCCAGAAGACACTTTTCTGAATGGATTAAAATTTGCTTGTCACCTTCTATTTTACGTAAGAAGATGTTACTATTTGAAATCCAGCAGAATTTGTATTTATTATTCTTGGCGAATTCTCGTGCCTGATAGAATAACTTTTTGGTAGTAGAAGGCAACTGCTCCGCGATGTAAAGATAATGCATTGTTTTGGCACACCTATTTATCGGTCTTCATTTTAAGCCTCAAATTTAATAGACTCAAGTATTTCGTCTGCCCAAAATGGAGGAATTCAACTGAATTTCTGGTCAATAATTTTCGTCATCATCTTAAGAACTCCAGAGATCGAGAATGGAACTCTTCATCTTATATCTTTTGGGACCTCATTATGTAAAATGGGCCTTTTTGAATCACTGTATAATCACCTGACACACAAACAATAATAAATAACAATAAATCTCCAGTGACTTGGGACTTGTGCAGGAAAACTTATGGTCAGTCATTTTTGTCATCATCTGATAATGTACTTCGGAGATCGAAGTACTTACGAAAGTCACTTTTGGGAATTTGTTACATAAAGTGGGCCTCACCTGACAAACAAACACGATGTATCCAGTGACATGGGACTCGTGCAGAACGTCGTGCATGGACCGCAGCGTGGAGCCGAGGTACACGTTGATCAACTGCGCTGGCAGCAGACCCAGCATCGTGGCCAAGTGGTAGCCGCAGCCTCGGACGTCACTCACCTGGAGAACGAATGATAAATGAATTTATTTTTGTAAGTAGAGCCGTACAAACACTTTTACACGTTAATAATATTTTAAAATTAAATAAGGTCGGCGTTTTCAATTCGACTACTCTGAGAAGAAACACCGAAACAAACTCAGAGGTCACAGTCTATTTTAAAGCGCAGACATAATCTTGGTCAGATCATGTGAAGACCAAATGGATAAGTATCTGAAATGGTATTTTGAGGAAAGGACTACACAGATCTCAGAAGACCTGTCAATACCAAAAAAAAATGGGAGAAAAAAAGACTCGAGTGGAGAAATATTAGTTAGTCATCTTTTCAGTCGAAGAAGCTTATTTTTACCATTGATATTTGAAACTTTTAGAGTGAATATTTGGGAGAACAAAAAAATCGTATGTGAAACCCAAGGTATTTCCACAAAGACAAAATTAGATTTAACTATTGGAACGATGTACGGGGTTTAACGAAGAAAATCTGATTAAATCAGGTCGGAACAGAAAACCTACAACTGCTTAGAAGATGTAGGTCAAATGTTAGGGGAATTACATTCAATGCATTCCCAAATAATATCCATTTTCATAAATTACTATCATTATGAAATCTCGTCCATATTTCAGTACAATTTGCGTGCAGCAAAATACATCAAACTTATGTTAAACAATGTAGATTTGGAACACGTCAATCCTATTACCATTTGTCAAGCAACATTATAAAGTTGTGTGCGGTTGAAGCCAAATGTGTACAACTATATTTTAGTGGCTAAGCATTTTGCTAAGCATGGAGTCACGCAGGTAGGTAGATTGCTTTGGAAATTAACGCCATACCTTTGGCGCCTCGTAAATTAAACAACAATTTTCGCGAACGGATTTAGAATAAACCTTAGCATGCGAAGCACGCAATATAGCCCCAGTAACCTACTATGCTAATCTTGATTTTTTTTATGCGTCTGAACCGCGTCAATGCGCGAATCAGCAAAGTTTTGGAATGGAGAAATGCTTTCTGACACAGTAAATACCAGCGAGACAGTCCTCAAAAAGCAAGATTGATCGATTGTTTTTGTTAAGATAAACAAGTTGGCCGATCTACGGTGGCCTTGACGACACCGGACGCATGTGTGTCCAAGTAGGCCAATTACCGACACCGTATGAAAGTCAGTGTGGTGGAAAAATTCCTGTGAATACGTCCGACTTTGCGAACACATCAGTAGTAATGGAACACAATAATTTATCTTCCCAATGAGTTCCATAAATATTTAATGTGCCGAGACGATATTCTGAACGTCCCCGAACGATCGCCTATCTGATATTGAAATGATATTTTTAGAATATTACTGTACCGTTGTAATGAAATTGCTAACGGAATGTAAATACTCCTTGATGTAAAGTAAACGTTTTATGAGCTCTAGCTCTGAAGCTCTGGTGCCTGGTATATTTGGGTTGGCTGTCGAAATGTTTACAGTAAAACCTAAAATATGGATGATCAATATTTCGACTATTCGATGCAGCTAGGTACACTGTTATAAAATGAGACTATCACGATGCCGTATCATTTTTACGCTGCAGTTTTTTCCTCGAGCAATTTATTAATAAATACGCACGAGTGTCTGACCGCTGTATACCTATAGTTACTGTAAATCGAAGCAACGAATGAGACATTGAAACGGAATCTTGAACAACTACAATGTTTGCCCTTTGTCGGAGATGACACCAAACGCGCCAGATATTCTAACGACACACTGAGTCCACATAAAAAGACTGCGCAGATCTATATGTAGTTTTCAAATAATAAATGTAAATACGTTTGGCTGAGGACCAAGAAAGACGGCGACAAAAGTTTACTGCCCTGCACCAGATAATAAACAGGTTTCAGTTAAGATAAGAGCGGCTGATATCTTGGACATTACACCACTTACAGCCGTAGGAGTAGCCACAAATGCTCCATGATAAGGAGATAAGTTGTTAACTGATGTTTTAAATTGGACAAGAAGGTAGTTCCAATCTTACAAGTGTGTAGATTTAAGATAAAAATACAAGTTATTGAAGTATTAATGGCGTTTCAAAGTTATGATAAATAAATTGTGATACCGATAAGCGTATTGACTGTTGACCTTGGATTACCTGCTACTTATAAGTTATCATCACTTCGATCAAGTTGTGACATTTTTTGTTTCAGTTTTCTGAAACTAGCTTTTTTGATATCTTTGGTCTTTTAAATTATTTTCTGCCCCATGATGGTCTCTTTCCAATACAACAGTTAAATGGGCATGCCACATGACGTGTGACCAAGATCTATATTGATAGCTACCATTTGTTTATCGATGAGACCAGACAATGACGACGCTGTCTGTAATAAAAACTGATGACCGTTATAGAATTCCAACGCGTCCTGACATTGGTGACAGGATAATTTTGTAATATTCCAAGATGATGAAGCACTTCACTCAGACCGTTCTTATGAATTACAAGTATTGTTTACAAACAAAAGTGCGCTTAGGGTTATTATAAGCCAGAGCTGTAAGACAGGTACCTAAGAACCGTGGAATTTAACCATATTATACTGCTTTTCGTTTACAATAATGAGTCCAGAAGCGTCGCAGGTATTTCAAGGAATTATTTTGCAAGTTCCTTAACTGGTGCGAGCTATATAGCCCACTTCGAGCAGTGGAACTATTTATGAGCCATTGTGAATCGCGAAATTTCGAAATTCGCGGTGCTCGAACCGGTTCTCTAGTTTAGGTCTCAGACCAGCCTTGTACGAAATGCGTCTAATTTTGGCTCGTGGAGTACCTTGCGTGGGCGATTCACACAATAACAATCAATACAAACACCACGGGCGGTGGATTGTAACGCATACGTAATAGAAAATGTCGCCAGTCGGACACAGTGGCGCGCAGTGAAAGCGAATCGGGCCAAGATGGCTGAAACGCGATCGTCCTAGATACCACGCCAAGAACAATGGCTTAATGTTATCATACTGAGGGCATGTACGATAGTAATGTACGCAATCGTAAGTGAGCAATTAACACAAACTCTTAGACAATGCACTTTGTGATTAAATGGTGTTAACGACAACGTCTAAGTCACGTTTTTTATGATGATTATTGTGTGTGTTTATGTATGTGATCTTCCTGTGCAAGTATCAATAAATAATTTTACTTTCTCATCATCATCATCTCAGCCCGGAATCACCCACTGCTGAGTATAGGCCTATCCCTTTTTCCGCCATACATCTCGGTTCCGTGCGTCTCTCATCGATGCGTTGACGATATCGTCAGCCCAACGCGCTTTTGGACGGCCTTGATTTCTTTGGCCTAATCTTTCTTTCTATCATTTTTATCAAAAGACTTTTATGAATCTGCGTCTTCATGGTTTCTTAAGAGAAAAGGGGCAGAAGTCCCTGAAATGTGTAGAGCTTCACCGTAGCTGCCACCACGTTACCGACCAACGAAATTCTAACAATCAAAGATGGCGGTACACATACAGTGTGAGTCTTTATAATCTGCACATACTGAATCGAGGGAATCTTTGCTTAATTTTATCGACGGAAAAAATGATAAAAAAATTCTAAATATTTTATTGAAATTTTTAATGGATTTTTTATTTATTTTTTCGTTTCTGTGACTCCAGTGTATACAAAGCGGTGTAACTTTTTAACTCGATGTTTTATCACGATGAAACAAACTCCATAATGATTGGAAGTAATTAGGTGTCCGCATTAAATGAAAATTGTGTAAAAAAAACTGCCACCAATTAAAAATAAACACGTTTTTCCCTCAAAAATCTGTTTTTTTTTCATCAATTTTTGCAATAATCGTAAAATTTCTCAATAAGATGCCCCGATTACCTTCATTTTTTATTACTTTAAATTATTCCTCATCGTATTAGCTACCTAATAATAAAAATTGTATGCTTTTAGCTCAGACAAAACACTTTCTATCAAGTGTTAAAGATGGCACTTCGAACGCGCTATTTTTGTTCTCTTAAGGATGATTTATTTGGGTTCAATGAATGAAAAAGAGTTCAATTAAAACATTTATTATTTTAAAGAAAATTTAATGCATTAGGTTCTCAAAATGTCCACCTCGTTGTTGTAGGCACAAAGCCGCGCGAACTAAAATTTGTTGTGTCGCTCTCCTTATCATTTCGGGATCATTGCGAATATCATTTGCACAGTTAATTATGCGATCACGCAAATCGACCTCACTGTTGATGGGAGTACTGTAGACGCATTGCTTCATGGTCCCCCACAGGAAGTAATCAAGGGGTGTTAAATCGGGTGAACGCGCAGGCCACCCTACAGGTCCTAGTCGTCCAATCCATTTATCACGATAATTTTCGTTTAAAAATGATCTCACATTTGTGGCATAATGGGCAGGGCATCCGTCCATCTGCAGAAACATCCTTCGACGCAAAGACAGTGGTACATCTTCCAATAACTCAGGTAGATCGTCAGTCAACAAACTTAAAAATCTTTCACTGTTCAAAGTTCTCGGCAGTATGACTGGTCCAATCAACATGTTATCGATAAGACCAGCCCAAACATTTATTGAAAATCTTACTTGAAAAGTCGATGAACGTTTCAATTTCGGGTTTTGACCTCCAGGGCACCATCTGTGTAAATTTCTACAGTTAGTAATACCATCTCTGGTAAATGTTGATTCGTCCATCCATAGTATGGTTTTCGGAAAGTTTGGGTTTGCTCTGGTATTTCTTTGAATCCAGGTGGACATCACACACCTTGGACGCCAATCTACGTCTTCATGTAGATGTTGCACTCTTTGGTAGTGGTAAGGGTGCAATCCTTCTTTCTTTAAAATACGCCACGCTGATTTTTGTGATATTCCGTGACGAAGAGCCAGTCGTCTAGTACTTATGGATGGATCAGCAAACAAATCGCTCAGTACTGCTTGTTCCAGAACCACATCAATAATTATTTGAGGCGGCTCGCGACGATCTCTACTTGATTCAAGTCCAGTGATCGACAATCTTCTGTGAACTTCCTGGAAGTTGCGGGCAGATGGCACTGGTTGCCTGTTAGGAAACGCAGCTATGTAAGCTGCGCGCGCAGCTCTGGCACTTCCTCGTCCCATCCCATAGTAAAAATGAATGTCGGCAATGTGTGCCGGGGAGAATTCACTTAAGCGCGGCATCACGTAGCAGCGAACGAAAGTCACGAAACTCAGGTAGCAGTGAATGAAAGTAACGAAACACATGTAGCAGCGGCGAATAATTCGGAGCGACTGCCTGTCTGTCATCCCTTCTGGTCCCTTCAGCTGGCCCTACCTCCCCGCACCCCGACCCGCGCACATTCTCAACAAAAAAGGACGTCTACCTGCTAAACAATTAGTGCGTAGCCGTGCTCTAGGCCTTTCTTTGGCTGTTGATAAGAATTGATGGGATTGAGTTAAACCCTTGCAATTTTTACTATTGGATAGCTAATACGATGAAGAATAATTTATAGTAATAAAAAATGAAGGTAATCGGGGCATCTTATTGAGAAATTTTACGATTATTGCAAAAATTGATGAAAAAAAATCAGATTTTTGCGGAAAAAACGTGTTAATTTTTAATTGGTGGCAGTTTTTTACACAATTTTCATTTAATGCGGACACCTAATTACTTCCAATCATTATGGAGTTTGTTTCATCGTGATAAAACATCGAGTTAAAAAGTTACACCGTTTTGTATACACTGGAGTCACAGAAGCGAAAAAATAAATAAAAAATCCATTAAAAATTTCAATAAAATATTTAGAATTTTTTTATCATTTTTTCCGTCGATATAATTAAGCAAAGATTCCCTCGATTCAGTATGTGCAGATTATAAAGACTCACACTGTATTGAAGTCGCCAGCTAGAACACCGTCGTTCGGTTTAGGGCTACCAGTGCGAATCAGAGCGCAACCTAAGCATGGGTTATTGACTGTCTTTGTGAAAGAGAACGAATATTATATAAATGATAAATGATTTTATTTTTGCAAGTAGGTTTGTACAAACACTTTTACACGTCAATCATATTTTTTAAAACTAGATGAGGTCGGCGTTTCCTATCAGACTACTCAGAGAAGAAAGGCTGAAATAAACTAAGAGGTCACAGTCTCTTTTAAAGGCCAGACATAATCTTGGTCAGATCATGTGAAGAACATGTGGATTGGTGTCTGAAGTGGTATTTTAAGGAAATAACTTTTATAGCTATGAAACAGGTGATGAACCAGTTCTAGTAGCGACACAAGAAACTTACAGGCTATGCGGAATTGGTTGGGGACAGAGAGTAATTGCGTTACACTCTAAAAGTAGCAATAGCTTTAATTTTAGCGGTTCAATAACATTCACTGCGTCATTCACGTTATAGAGCAGACAAATTTTTCGACCACGTGAAGCAATGGACTAGCGATATTGTTCATATGTTTCAGATTGTTATTGTTAGTGTCTTACGCAATAAGGGTGATCACATAACAATGTTACTCAATCACTTTTTATTAACATGGAAGAGCCAGGGAAGCACGAGAAATTACATTATTTTTACTATTTTTGCTGTATTTTGCGACCGTAACAGATATCATCATAATTAGCCTATATTGTTACTAGAGTGGGACACAGGCTCTTCTTGGTGAGAGCGAGTGGGCCGTAATCATTCACGCGGGCCCAGTGCGGGTTGGTAGATGTCACATGTCTACAAATTTTTGGTTCTAGGTCATGCCCGTTTCCTCACGATGTTTTCCTTCACCGTTATGAGAGCAGCGAAACAAAGTAAAGGGCCTACAATTCGTAAGTCGGTGCGGATACCACTAGGCAACGACTGCTCTTAACAAATATGGCTGGTTAGAATTAAAATCATCAACACAACCCTCTAAACGCATTTAATCCCATTGAATCGACTATTTCATGAAAAAATCTTAACATACAACCTAACACGGAAGAAAATTTGAATAACGCGGACTACTTTAGCGTACCCAAATTAAAGAGGACTACAAAACGTTGAGAAAGGTTTTTATGTTGAAGTATTGGTGATGATAAACAGTTCGCACCTTCGATGCAACAAAGTCACAATTCAGGAAACTTTCTTTTTGTTGTCTTTTAATAGGTTTTTTTAATTATTCAAAATAATCTATTTTACGTGAAACTATAGTATAAGCAAAAACAATTAAGTTTATAAAAATTTCAAACCTACTACAAATAGTAAGTCAGTAATAATAATAAGGCAATAAATGCGAAAAACATCTTACAAGTCTTCTCCTGTAAAATTCAAAAATGAGCTGTTGTGCCTTTGTTGCACCGAAGGTGCGAGTTGAAGTTAAATCCAAAACAATTTAGGATTGAGATTTAAGTAGACCAAGATATTATGGGTACAGCCGCCAGCACATCAAGCTACTACAATCTGTCAAGATTTCTTTAATAGATTTTCAACTTTATCGCTACAGCATTAGGTTCAAGGTTGATTGGCAAAATTTGTCATTTTTGGGTAGCTTGATGTGCTGGCATCTGTACTCTCAGCCATAATATTATTTCAATTCCAACAGATTTAATACTTTAACCTATTTTCCACGATGGTCTCGTAGAATAGCGATTACGTATGGCGTGATATAACGTGGAAACCAATGCAAGTTACTTAGTGCACAAACATGTTTTTCACATTTGCACCATTTTAATATAGCACAGAAAACTAGTTCAGCACTGAATCTGTAAACGGGCTATTTAAAAACTTTTGTGCTGCTAGCATGTAGTTGTAAAGTCTATTATCGCAAAATTTCAAAGAAGATAAAAAAGGTACGATGAAAGCTTTGGTTGTAAAAGTCCGTTTCTAAAAGTCTTATAATACTTGTCACTGATGTGTTTGTGAAATGTTTAATTTTAATAACTTCATGCAACAAAATAGACGGCTATTCAGCGTTTTCCATAAAATCTTAAAGAACTTTGTTGAAACAACAGTTGTTGACAGTTTGAGTCCAAGGTCTGAAACAAGGAGAAATAAATAGCGACCACTAACGAAAATGGGACAATTCGCTAGTCACACTCACAGATAGTGTTGCAAAGGACTCGAGTCCGTGAGTCGTAATTTTAAAGACTCGACTTATTGTTAGTTATGCAAGACTCAGTGTGCTCAAAAGGCGCGCTCTAGAGTTAAGCCGAGCCCGACTCATTTAACAGCCACTCGAGTCTGAAAAAGGGATCGAGTCTTAAAATGAATTCGTGTCTATGAATAACTCGTAAATTTTTATTGTACGCATAATTACATCATAACCACTAATTTGAACTTATCACCTTCTATTCGAGTCTTTTCGAATGATGAGCTACAAGTTTCATCTTCTTGCTCCGAGTTTTTCTTTAAGACTCGAGTTTATTTTAAGATTCGAGCCCTTTTTAAGACTCAAGTCCTCTTTAAGACTCGAGTCCTTTTTAAGACTCAAGTCCTTTTTAAGACTCGAGTGCTTGACTTTAGACTTCAAGCCTTTTGAGCACACTGAGTCTGACAAAATTGAGCCGAGTCTTTAAAATTACGACTGGAGGACTCGAGTCCTTTGCAACACTACTCACAGATAGTGAAAGTAGAGGGCTCTTGACAGCTGGACGAGTGGATCAAAGCTAAGCTTGCCGCGGCCGGTTCGGCGATGGATGACAAACCATTACATTTAGAGATCACGTGTTTTCAGTGCCTTGGAAAACCCTTGGTTCCGGTTCGGTCATTCGTAGATTTTTGGCAGTCGTTACGGGTAGTTGGAAGCCCAAGTCTGACAACCAGACATACTAAGGTGTATCGTGTTATCTAGTAACTATGTTATGGGGGTCAGGTCAGTAGTCGATCCATGTAAATTACTGGTATGCAGCTGCATCAGGATAGCCTGGAAGCCGACGCCAATATAGTTGGAGAGGGCAGAGCAAATTCACTCACAGATAGTGAAAAGAGACCACTAAGAGAAGATAAAGTTGCCTAGAGATATCTTATAATTAGATCAACTTCAGCAATCGTGTCTAGTTGAAACACGAATGCTGGGACCTCAACAGTTTTTGTATCAAAACTGCACCCCGACGGATTTCGGAGCATACTGTCATTGACATAACGAGGTTAATTGACCAGGACCATTTATCTCTTCACTCAATTATCTGTTAAATTTCGTGTTCATTGCACATTGAGAGCACAAACAACGTATTACTTTAAATTATTGTTTTGAAGTAGTCCTATTTTAATGTACTGAAATAATTGTTGTTTTATCCCAGTAATATCATCATCTTTCAGGTGGAAAACCTCGATTCTTCTGTGACAGTCGTGTCACAGTCGTGTGGCTGTCAAAGTGTGACCGTGACCTCTGAGTTTGTTTCGGCCTTTCTGTTCAAAACAGTAGGAAGGAAATGCCGACCTCAGCTAGTTTTTAAATATGATTGACGTGTTTAAGTGTTTGTACAAACCTACTTACAGAAATAATCTTATTTATAAAGGTTTTGTTTTCCTTTTAAGGTTAAGAGTAGCGCCAGAGTAACACAAAAATCTATTTTTTTTTGGTATTTGCAGGTCAGTGTTAGCCTGTAGGTATGTTGAATAAAATATATTATTATTCGCGACAAAGAAAAAAAAATACCCAATACAACCCTCAAAGGGTTGTATTGATCATTTGAATGATATTAGAGTTCATATAATTCCATTGAATGTTTTTTTCATGAAATATTTGTAATTCTTGGGAATCTACTACCTACATTGTAATCCTTGGGAATCTACTATATTGAGTTTTGTTATCTTAGCAAGTAGTAAGCTATTGGTGGTTTAGTATAATACATAATAATATAGTGCGCGGTATCGGCATAAAAAATTGTTTGCAAATAGAAATGTACGAGAAAATAAACGTAACCAATGAATGCAGACATGCATGGAACGTAAAAACAATGTGTTTCTACACGAAACTTGATTCTTGTTGGCTCATTATGTGATAGTGTGATCCTAGACCGAAACGTAGCCAATTAAAGTGTAGGTAGTACTAAGCCATCTACGTAGAGAGGACAAAAAGTGTTTAAGATTAGAGTGTGTGAGGTCAAAACTAAACAACCTTCGAATGTTCGAGACTTCGCCTAAGACAGCTTCTTCTTTTCTGTTGATAACAAATGCGATTACTGATGCGCGTAACAATCATGGTGCTTATATGTACCTAGAAAGCTTCCCATTGACCATACATCATTCAGGAGAGAAAGCTATAGTGCACCTCAGGTATTTTAACCCCGACGAATAACAGGAGTGTTATAAGTTTAAAGTGTGTATCGGTGTGTCTGTCTAAGACATCGTAGCTCCCAAGCGGCTAAACCGATTTTGTTTTGTCTGAAAAGTGAGTTAATCAAGAGTGTTCTTAACTATGATTTAAGAAAAATCTGTTCAGCCGTTAGAATATTATCAGCTCTTTTCTAATTGACGAACGTAACTGAGTTTCTTCCACAGGACTAATCGAATCGAAATTTGGTATTTTATTCAATGGTATTAGAAGAACAAAGTAACCTTAAACTGATGCTGCCCCACCAACAAACAGCAGAAGTATCTTGTTTGTGCTCATTGGAAAGGTCTCAATGAATAGGTTAGAGACGTGTGGTGATTAGGAGTGTAATTTGGAATACTATACTACAGTAATGATAGTTTTATAGGTATCACCGTCGCGCGTATAGCAACTCAAAGTGTCGAAAAAACCAAGATAATATGGTCATTAAAACATTAACATAATTAGTATCATTAAGAAGTTGAGTGAGACAAGTTAATTAGTATTTCAGACTGTAAATGTCAAGACAGTTTAAAGAAGTCCTCAGCTGCTTTTAAAATAGTTTTAGAAAAGATCGTACGCCTCATTGAGAATATTTTCTTGGATGTACAGTATCTGCTAAAGCTTCCAAATGGCTGATCATTCACGATCTGCTCGCGATTCTGATCTCAGTTACAGCCGGGTTGGAAACGTGCCCAATAAATTGGCATCGTCGGATAAACTGGGTGAATAATAGTTCTCGTTGGATTGACTCTTTGAAGATAAGCTGTTGTTTGGTGCTTTTTGGATGCTGTGAAAGGGCATGTCATGATATTTCTTTCAACAGGAATCACAGATCTATTGACCACTGGATATCAGGAAAACACAGCATTCTTCTGAGATAAAAGAGCCAACAGACAATGGTAACTTCAGTATATCTTAGCAACACACTCTTTTGCTAAGTTTTTGGTAATGTTTGGTAGAGGTCCCCAAGAGGGAACATTTATCAAGCCTGGAGTTTTTTTAACTGGTTATCATCATTCCCCTTATCCCAATATATTTGGGGTCGATTCAACATGTCATTTTCTTCCACACTTCGTCAACTCAGTCCTTTGTTTCATCCATGACATTTCCAATGAGTGTGGTCTAGCATGGAAAAATAGACGAAGACCGAAGGATATAAATAGCTGCATTTCCATGGAACGTGTCGCGGCCAAATCGCGAACATGACGGGTAAATAGTGCTAACAAGGAAACAGCTCGATCGTAGGTACAGCTGTAATGTAATCAAATCCAGTTTGTTTGCCGTTCGAGATAATAGAGAAACTTCAGAAACCTGCTCCGATTGTGCGCGGAATTAAACGATTGGACTTCGTTCTTGAAATAAATGAGCTATTAATAGCGTTGCGTTTTTTTTTTTCGAAAGCCAGAAGCAAGTTGTGGTCAGTGGCCCACGTTGCATACTCATTCAATTAATATTATGCAGACATATTAACGTAAAAGTTAACTACGGAACAACGGTGATTGAAGATGCACATGATTGCATGTGTATTGACGTGATGCATCGACCCCATCATTATTAGTGTCTGTCGTGGCAATCATGTCATTTGATTTAAATTGGTTTTTAAAATGTATTTATCTATTATGTAGATTCTTTTATATTTTGTAAATTTGAGAACTTCGTAGGCCTTATAGGCTATAGATTTTTAGACCACTTTCTATTTCATCAAGTACCCGGTATTGTTTACATGACTACACTGACTTCCCACTGTAGTTTGAAAACATCGTAAAAGCCAATTATTTTTAAAAGAGTAACTGAGAAGTTTCTTTCCAGCTCGTCTCCATAGGAAACAACCATTTGGAACCGTGCACTTAGCTTCTGACATTTCATAAGTGCCCATCAGGGATGTTAGGGAGCTCCGTAACCGTAACCGAAACTACCGGATATCCAATATAAAAAAAAATCCGTAACCGTAACCGAATCCGAAATAAAAGTTTCGGATAATATCGGATTTGTTAGTACATTTTTATTTTAGGTAGATTAGGTAACGCTCAATAGATATTTATAATCATTTTTATTTTAAATAGCTGTAATAATTACTCACAGACTGATTGTAATTCCTACCAAATGGTGACATACCTATAAATAAAACCATTTTATTAGCTATTTGTATTTTACTTTTGAAATTCCTTAAAAGTTTAATATCCGTAACCGAAATTATCAGAAACTAACGGATAATCAGAAATAATTTCATATCCGTATCCGTATCCGGTATAATAATCATTCCTACATCCGTATCCAATCCGTATCCGAAATTTCATATCCATAACATCCCTAGTGCCCATGTAGGCTTATGTGAAATAAAATATTTTGATTTTGATGACTCCTTAATCACTTGTAAAAGATTAGTTATCAATTTATCATAGTGAGTATGCTGATGCTTTTTTTTGTGGGCTGGAAATCATCACATGACGTCTCCGCTCTGGGCGGAGCGGGAGGGCGTGTCAGACTTTTACTGACTAAAACCCACCCGTGTTCCTTCAGTTGCCTATGCCAGGGCCACGGTAACTCTTTGGAACAAATCTCGCGACCCTGGCAGGAGGTATGCTGATGCTACTGGTGAAATGTTTGTTATTAACACTCTTTGCTGTCCGTTACGACTATTGAGCGTCATTTTCTACTTTCTACCCGACTACGGCGAAGCCAAAAGGAAGGGTTATGTTGGTGGAGTCACGCGTAATCTGCACGATTTATGCCTTAATTACATGGCTTGGTAATGACGTGTAACTCCGGTTATTACGAAAACCAAACAAAGTCGATATCGATGCTTTGGTTTAAGTTTTTAACTTTCTTTTTCCGTACTGGCCTTTTATCCTGGAAAATATGAATAATAAAAATGGTCTACACTGCCAAATGATGGTATTACGGTAACGTAGCGAGTTCCGATTATATGCATCTTACGTGGAACAGTTTATACTACCTAGTATGTGATACGGATTTTGCAGAAACGTATTAAGTAATAAGGTTTCTCAATTTTACATAAAATTCATATTTCTATAGGGATATGTGAATAATATTTTCTTACGCAAATGGTCTTATTTTTGTTGTTTTTTATGGTTTTTAACACGCTTTGGTGCTTGATAGGTACCAATAAATTTTTATTGGTACCTATTAAGCACCAATGTGACCAACCTCAAAAAGCACCTACTTAACGCTTTTTTTTTCAATCATTTTCTCCTTTTTAGTTTGGTTAACTATTATTTATTGGGGAGCTATTATTTATTTTTTTAGTTCGGCTAGCTATAAAAAAAATTAAAAAACCCCCGACACAAAAACCTAATTTCCCTTTAAAAATTAAAAAATAATAAAAAATAACTCAATCTTAAAGTACCTAAGAATGTATTAATAATTAAAAAAAAAAATACGCCGCGTTGGGGGACCGCTTCAAACCTAACAATTTAATTACCAATAGTTTTATTACCTAACTAAGCAGTCAACGACGTCTGCACTCGCGGAGCGGTCCCCCAACGCGACGTTTTTTTTTTTGAATTATTAATACATTCTTAGGTACTTTAAGATTGAGTTATTTTTTATTATTTTTTACTTTTTAAAGGGAAATTAGGTTTTTGTGTCGGGGGTTTTTTAAATTTTAAATTTAATTTTTTATTTTGTACTTTTGATAGGTATATACTTAATATAATGTAGAATCAAACGAAGCTAAGAACACTTTCGATTAATTCATCAATATTCTCTTTCAGTGCGCTTTCATTTGAGACCCCATTCGAGAATATTTGCTGACATTCGGTTACTCTTCCCCACTTTCCCCCCACAACTTTTAAACGGCTCAACCGATTTTCATCAAAAATATCTAAGAACACTCGCAGATAAGTCACATTTATAGTTATATTTTTTTTTATTGAAATCGCATCATCCGTGCGGGAGCTATGATGCCACAGACAGACAGACAGACAGACAGACACGTCAAACTTATAACACCCCTCTTTTTGCGTCGGGGGTTAAAGAGTGATTTATAGTTTTTATATTTATCCTGGTGAACTTAGCAATGATGGCACAAAATTTTATTATTACACACTAATCATTTTATTTTTAAACACATTTTTGTCAACTTTAGTGACGTTTTTTTCATGCTATGCCAGTCACCATTACAATCTATAAAAAATGTTACACTATCATGCTTGCTATGAGGATAATACGATTGCAACATAGGTAGTAAAGATCGCGATATTATGAGTAATACATTACGTAAAGAATATGTATACCTATCCCCATCTTTTCAATGTGCAAGCTGGCCACATCCTTATTAATATAACAAGTACGTTTTTTTTTGTTCGCACGCGTTAATTTTTGGAACTTACCAGTAGGATTTGAGAAGTTATTTTTGCATTTGATAGCAATTCTTGAGGTAGGTTAATGGCTATTTCACATCACACGAGGACCCTTACGAGCCGCCCAAAAAGAAAATAAAGTCCGAAAGAACGCTAAGCGAAAAAGAACTAAAAGCGCGGGCGGGCGATACGATACGATGGGGCCGGGGACTGAGGTAGTTTAATAAAATGTGGCTTTTATTTTATTATATTCTGTATCTTTCGACTTCCACGACAATGAAGTCGCCGAGCCGGCAGAAACTAGTCTTAAAATATGCATATATTTTAAGACTAGTTTCTACTTGCTTATGCATTCGACTTTTCTGCAGGCCTATCTAAAGGTCATGGTTTTCTAAGTTCCACTTTTAAATATTTACGTGTAAGCATACTATCCAAGCCCCAAGGCTCTATGGTTAGTTTTTCTTTTTATGGTCGCCATAAAGTTGCCAGCCTTGAATAAGGCATAAAGGATTAACAATGCTGATATTACGTGACCTTCACCTCTACACCCCAAGCAGGCAGTAGGGGTGTGAGGTGTAAGAATATTTTATTACCTTAGGGACACAACAAAAAGCCAACGCCATAGAATATTTTTTTAAATGTGAATAGAATTTTACTGATGACTGAGTTGAAAATGTTTTGTGGATACTAGGTACTTACTTATTATATTAAGTTTAAGCAACAGGGTAGCCCGCGAAATTTGCGGGTCACTTGACCTTGACCTCGTATGTTGATTAAAAGCCTGAATTTCGCCCGTAACACTTATATAAATACATTATGATTAGCATTCAAATCATCAAAAAGCTCTCAAGTTCATTTAATACCATTAAATGTGTTTTTCATGAAATTGACATTCAAAGGGATTAAATGCACATAGAGGGCTGTATTGATGATTTTAATTATTATAATTCTGTATATTTGTTACAGTCGTTATTTTATTCAACTTACAGCCTGACACAGACCTGTAAATTGCAAAAAAAATCCTAGGAAATCTTGAATTTCTAACTTCTAAAAAAAGAAAATATAATTTAATTTGTTGGTGCTGCCACCTTAATAAATGTTTGTATGGGTTCAGTAGTGGTCTAAACTCATTGGTAATTAGAGACAAATCTTTGTTGGAAACTAAGTTTTGCATAAAACTAGGTAGGTTTTTATTCAATTATAAAATTGCAACATGTTTGAGCCTAAAACTTAATCAGTAAAAGATTACTAAAATAAATACTATTGACCTTTACAGTGAACCTAGACTTAAACTGACCCAACTGTGGGAAGATAATATTTAAGTAGCCACAACTTTACTAAATTTTATCTAAGAAATAAAAACAATATAAGTACAACTAAGAATAGGTAGTAGTTTTTGCTAAGCTTTGATGATACTACCTAAAAAAAGTTCTCCTTTTTCTCAAGTATCTGATATTACATTAAGAAACAGCATATTTCAACAATAGCTAAGTATGTAAGAACAAAGTTCCTCTCTCTAGAGCCCTGACCACCGATATTCTGAATGAACCTTGCTTCCAAATTTAAATAGGTTGGAGGCATAGATAAGAATGTGTTTTTTTTTTACTAAAAGATAATAAACCAATCTACTTGCCTATCTATCAAAGTCAACTGATAAAGGTTATATTACATTTTGATGATGCTTTTCTGATGCATGCATACTTGGTTTAATTAAAAAACAGTTCTTATTAAATACTTAACATTGAATAATTGATGTAGGTTGAATTAGTATGGAATTATAAGGCAGACTTGCCCAGCACTAGTAGTAGTTAGCCAGGAAAACTAAAATTTAAGAACCAGGGAATTGTGCATCTCAGCATAGTAACTATTGATTGCAGTGTCTACAGATACATTTTATGGAATAACAAGGATAATATTGTTATACATTCTTATTATTTAAAACCCAAAAAAAGTTAATTAATAAATAATAATAAAACAAAAGTCCTGTCTGTTGTAAGTTTAGAGGAAAAGTCATGAAGCCAATTTGGCCTTATTGACTTCAAGGCTCATTACTGAATTTGAGGATAAAATATACTAAAGAGTATCATTCAGTATTGTCTAAAAATAAATTGTCAAATAATAAATAAACAAACACTCACTGCAAATATTGTGTTCTGCAATCCAAAAGGTATTGGCGTCAGTCTCGCGAAAAATACAATTTTGAAGGCTTGCGGCCCCGAGATCACTTTCAGCAGCGCCCGCGCCGTCTCGTTCTTGAGCAACCGGTCCAGAGGCAGGTAGCTCCGCAACGCTTTTAAGGTGAAGTGGGCCACCGCCACGCCAAAGTTCGCACTCACCAGAACAGTCATTATACCCCTAAAATTCCCGAACAAATATCCACTAGTTATTATTAACACCAAATAACCTATCGTCACTGGAAAACTCACGATCAAAAATAAACCCATAAACAACAAAAATATTATCCAGGGATCCTGTGCGTCTACCCAGTATAAAATCGTCTTTAAATATTCTTTGAAAAAATAAAGCACCAGAACCAGGCATGTGAGCAACAGTATTGATACTACAATGTTAAATAAATAACTATACGTTGTCTTAGTGTTAATTTTAGCCCATAAACTTTTCTTTCTTGTGACCGCTGTGGGGTCGGTCTGGCATTCTTCAACGTCGACAATTTCCATGGCGACTTTCGTTGATGAGAATTAAACACGGTCTATTTATCTTTGCGCTCTTTAATTTTACACGGCGTATCGTTCGCCATGGCCTTATTTAGGCTAGTGTTTATTTCACGTTTACGCACGGTAGGAGCAAAATTCAACGAACAATCAACCAAACCACTATGACCACTTTTCACAGACTATAAAAAATTGAAATTCTGAAAGAAAGAATTTCATTAATATGTCAAATTTTGACAAGGGATCGCGGTGTTGTCATTTAACTTGGGAAGTTCTAGCAGAAAAACATAGAATAGTTATTTTTAAATTAGTCATTTTACAAATTAATTCTCTCGAAGACTGTTTCGGCAGATTAAATCTGTACTATTTTTTTTTGTCAGAAAAAGTACCCACAAAATAGTACGTAGTGTATATTGCCAATTAAAATTTTGTTAGATTATCTGTAAATAACTGTCAGAACTTTAAGCGTTCCATGACAAATATATAATTTTTTGACATTAGACCAGGACAAACTAATTTACCCCGTTACGAGGAAGAGCAAGAAGGCAAAGCTTATGACAAAAGTGAACAACATTAGAGCTGGAACGAAAATCTTCCACAATTCAATTTCACATCTTGTGCACCGTGGACGATATTTATTATTTCATAAAAACGCGTGAAGTATCAATAAATACATTATTAATGGTTTAAAGCCTTAAATATTACACGGTTTAGATTAAGGGCAGGGATCTTTGGTAGTTGTTTATTCATTTGAAGTTTCGAGACACGACATAACCATGCCGCCGAAGAAAGCAAGCAGCGCTGCCGCTGGCGGTGGAGGTGCTAGCAAAAAGACAGAGGCGAAGAAGAAGGATAAAGTCATTGAGGTGATATATAAACGATTACTATCAACGTTTTCATATCGCAGGGGATAATAATTATTTGGTGTTGATTTCACTCTTGGCCCTGGTGACTACAGTAATATAGGGCACACGTTATCCAGTTGTATTCTAGAAATCTTAGTTGCCTTCGCGTCATTTATTTTCCAAGCATTTTGCATACCAGCATTTGAAAAAAATAGTAATAAACCAACACTGTTTGCATCATAGTGCGTAACTGCTTATGTAGAAAATGGTAACTCTAATTAATATAATTCTTCCTCAACAGGACAAGACTTTCGGCCTTAAAAACAAGAAGGGGGCGAAGCAACAGAAGTTTATCCAACAAGTTGAGAAACAGGTCAAAAGTGGCGGCATCCATCCCGCCAAACCTATGGAGGACAAGAAAAAAGAAAAAGAGGCCAAACTGAAGGAACAGAAAGAATTAGCAGCGTTGTTCAAACCTGTTCAAACACAAAAGGTTGAGAAAGGTATGCCATAAAGAAAGAAAGAAAAGAAAAATATTTTATTTGTGACACGCACAGGACATAAAAACTTAAAAAAAGAAGATAGAAACTTTAGGATTAATACAAATAACTAAATGTTAAGAGATATAAAATTAAAAGAGTATGACCTGTGCGAGGCCAAAAAGGCTCCTATCTCAGGATAATGCTGCGATATTTGTAAAAGAAACAACTACCGCAGCGCTGGTATTCTGATAGGGCCCACTGTGATGCCACGGACACACTTACGGACATGACAGAATAATGATGGCATCATTATCCTCTAGTATCATAAGCATAATCAGCATACAAGTTTCCACTGCTGATATAGAGGCCCCATCTCGGTGCAAGAGGAGTGGGCCATAATTCACCATGCTGTCCCAATGGGGATTGATAGATGTCATATGTATTTGAATGTTTGGTTCTAGAACATGCTGGTTTTCTCATTTTCCTCCACCACCACTGTTTTATGATCAGTGGTGATCAATATTATTTACTAAAAGTAAAATGCTGCTGCTTTACTATAACCCACAAATCTTTAAATTCTGGACATTACCACTAGGCTATTTTATTTGGATTTATTTAATACATTAAAAAAATATTATTCAATTAAAATCTGTGCATGCTTGAAATACCAGTATTTTTGGAAATTGACTATTGGTACCAGTTCCAAGCCCTGTAGGTGACTGTGACTATAAGTTCATAAAATAAAATTCTAAACCTAGTCTCATTAAACTATGTTTTTCTTCAGGTACGGACCCCAAATCTGTGGTGTGTGCTTTCTTCAAGCAGGGCCAGTGTACTAAAGGAGATAGGTGCAAGTTCTCGCACGACTTGACTCTTGAGAGAAAGGTATGTTTTTTTCAACCATTTTGAAGGAAAAACATAAAATCAAATCATGTCTTTATTGCTGAATACAGTACATCCAAACAAGTTAAAAAAATAATGGGTAACCTTTGAAAAATGGTAGGATGAGTTGTTAAAGGACAGCAACGGAAAACCTTAGTCTGACTGTCTCCACCTGCCCAGGCGGTTACTTCATTTTGGCTTAGCAATCTTTTGGACTTTTTTCCTTTTTGCTAACTCCTAAGAGTCGTAGTGTGATGTTAACCTTCCTCAATTATCAGGCTATCAAATGCAAAATAATTTTTCAAATCAAAGTGGTAGTTCTAGAGAGTATGGGGATCAATCAAACAATCAGTTCCTGCATAACTTTAAAAATTTCACACCTTTAAAAGCTCTTGTCTATAAATGTTGGACACCGGAAAGCTTAGATGGCTACATTAATGTCATTAATTAAAAAAAATATTTTTCAGGCTGAAAAACGTTCTCTCTATGTGGACATGCGAGATGACGAGGACACTATGGACAATTGGGATGAGGAGAAGCTAAAGGAAGTTGTGGAGAAGAAGCATGCAGAAGACAAGCAACGCCCCAGTACTGACATTGTGAGTTATTATCTAATATTGTCTGACATAACTGAAGGAAAACATTGTAAAATACAAATATACATACTAGATACACGCGAAAACAGAACCCTTCCTCTGCAGTCAAGTAAAAAATACCTGGGTGTATAATAAATTTAAATATGAAATCTTCGTTTGCTTTGAGCAAGTGAGGTGAATTGTGGTGATCAATCCTCATTTTTTTTTTTTTTTACTTTATTAGTAAGAACAAAATTCTTAGTAATGAATTACGATCTAGCCAAAAATGCTAATAAGCAATTTAACTCTAACTTAATATGTTACGTAATAGATTATGTTAAAACTAAGAATAGTATCCAATGAGGATCAATTCGACAAAAGGATATAGCAATTTTGAATACTACATCGAATACAATATAAATATCTGAGTTCATTTCTTTTTGAATCACTCAAATCCATCGAGAAATTACGAAGTTATTAAACTTTAAAAAAAGGGAGTTTTAAAACGCACGCCGCGCGCGCGAAACTGCTGATGACGTCACGAGGCTCGATCGCCCGCCACGCGCCGCACTGCTTTGTTATGATTTGCGGAGTTTAATCGTTGTTTCTTGTTTATTTATGTTTTATAGATATTGGTATAGGAAACATGGAAGTCGGATTTACCCAAGGCCCAATCGGACAATCTCGCGAAGATTGATTCGTTTATGGTTGAAAAGTAAAAAAAAAAAACAATTTATTCCAGTGCACAGGTAGGTTCTACGTTTTAGAATGTTTTGATTTGGCAGGCTGGTACCTTTTTCGTGTTTCTACAATGTGTAGGCACCTCTCTACCTATTTTAAATAATATTTCTTACTAGCTTCTGCCCGCGACTTCGTCCGCGTAAAATTTCCTGCTCCCCCAACCCATCCCGTCGCATCGAATCGCCTGCCCGTGCGAGGTCTTTGTATGCGTGACGTTTTTCTTTGTGCTCGGCTCCTAAGGGTCTTTGCGTGACCTTATATAATATATAGTCTATAGCCTTCCTCGATAAATGGGCTATGCAACACTAAACGTACAACTCTTCAGCTTTTACTTGGGTGTGCTACGCAATGAATTTTTTGAAAGACCAAGGCGCGCGCAATGGACGTGTTTTATATGGAATTTTTCACATTTTCTTCGAAAAATAAAAAAAAAATATTACCCACGTGTTGAAATTTATATGTGAGAGGGTTACAAAGGGGGTCGAAAATTTCATTATTTTTGCGATAGGAAACGCCATTTTCGAGAAATAAGCAAAAGAAAAGGAAAACAAAAATACAGTACTGTTTTTGCACATGAAGGCGAGGCACGTGAAGGCAAGGCGCGAGGCGCGCGATGGACGTGTTTTATATGGAATTTTCACATTTTCTTCGAAAAATAAAAAAAAAAATATTACCCACGTGTTGAAATTTATATGTGAGGGGGTTACAAAGGGGGTCGAAAATTTCATTATTTTTGCGATAGGAAACGCCATTTTCGAGATATGAGCAAAAGAAAAGGAAAACAAAAATACAGTACCGTTTAAAGCACGTGAAGGCGAGGCGTTCGTTGGTGTGAATTTTAGTTCATAACTACTAGTTTTAATCCACACCTTTTTTATCGCGATAAAAAATAGATTTAGTTAAAATAAATTATTATAGTCAAAATTTTTGAAATGCAGTTTATAGTACTTTTAGTTAAAGGGGACATGGGGCGTCGCTCCTCATGAAAGTACACCACTTCTTTCTATTTTTTGGGTATTTTGGGACACAAAATAACAATTTGTCCGGTGTAGCAACACTTGTATTTTCGCATCGTGGCACGATACAATATTTTATGAAGACATTGTTCGTTTAAATGTTCTGCGAGTCACGTAACTAAAGGCAGAAAGAACGTGCGTGGCGGTGCCGCGGACGCGAACGTGGAAAATGACGTCATCAACAAATTGTGCGTATTGGCGGGCGTTTTTGAAAATGCAAAATTAAAACCGCTCTAACTTCGTCATTTTTGGTCCAATTTTAATAATTCTTTCACTGAAATAATTGGTTTAGGTATGACTTTAATTCTACATATTTAACTAAAATCGTCGCTGATCCTCATTGCACTTATATACAAGTCCGTAGCACTTTCTTAGAGTCTAATACAATTTTTAAAACACTATGTTCATGTGTTATATGTATAGCACAATACTGTTACTATAACTCACTTTGTACACTACACTAATTCAAAAGGTTTAGTTCTTTTTAGCCTTCGCACTAAGTCTGTGTTGTCTAGCAGCTCAATCGATCCTCATGTATTGATTGTTTTCCATGAAAAATCAACCATCACATACTTTCTCTACTTTGAGAAGTTTGTGCGTCCTACCCAAATTTCCTTTCTTTGGTATTGTTGGTTGAATCGTTGAGCTCCTTAAGTTCCGAGTTGAGTTGTACGATTATCGACAAATGCGTGCACTGACTGGACAGGTCCACTGAATATCTGTGTGGTCCTTACATCAAAAGACCATTTCAGACACCGATCTACATGGTCATCAAATGATGTGACCAACATAATTATATCCGTTACTTTTTTTTTATATACACATTGACATTGATAATTTTTATATATACAATGACAGGAATATTTACTTTGTAAAGTATCGTATTGTTTTAATTATTGTGAATGTGAAAACAATGTGGGTCTTTTTTAAAATTTTGTTTTCTTTCTTTCTCAGTAATCATGATCTGGCAGTTTGAGTAATTTATGTGGCCTACCCAAATGTCCTTTCTTTGGTACTGTTCGTCGAAGCGTTAGGCTCCTTATGTTCCGAGTTGAGTTAAACGATTAGTGACAAATGCCTGCACTGACTGGACAGGTCCACTCAATCTGTGTGGTTCTTTCTTCAAAAGACCATTTCAGTCACCAATCTACATGGTCTTCACATGATGTGAACAAGATTATGTCTGGACTTTAAAAGAGACTGTGACCTCTGAGTTTGTTTCGGCCTTTATTCTCAGAGTAGTCAGTTAGGAAACGCCGAACTCACCTAGTTAAAAAAAAAAAATATCATTGACATGTAAAAATGTTTGTACATACAAACCTACTTACAGAAATAAAATCATTTATCATTTCCAAGTCGTGGGAAACTCCAAGGCTAAGTAATAACAGCCACACAGGTCGATTGATTAGATTAAGCTACGCTTCCCTCGGTTGGTCCGTGGAGACCATTTTTACATACCAAAGCGCAGCGGGGCGCCTCACAAAGCACGTTAAGCTGTTGGTTGTGGCAGTCATTTGTAAATCTTTGACAGTCTGTAACGACTATCAAAGATTTACGAATGGTCCCATGACCAATATCGTCAGAAGCCCGAAAGTCCACAACCAGTCTTACCAACAGGAATTGTATTACCCACTAAGTTGTGGACATCAGATAGGCCCATGCAAAATACTGACACTTATATAATACTTATTTAGCAGCATCCTGTTAGACTGGAAAGGAAAAAAGGCACATGATGATATTTCTCAAACCCCTTGATATTTATTTCTAACCATAAATCTTAGTACCTACTAGATTATTGTATTACAGCTGTTAGGCTAATGATTCTAAATATAATCTTAACTACTTTGACACAAATAGTTTATTTTCTTTAACAAGATTTGTACAACATAGCTAGTGGTAGGAGTGTCCTTTTAAGCAAACAATTGCATGTTTTAGGACACTCTAAGTTGAACTGTGAAATTGAATCCACATAGCAGCTATTTGATTAAATATTGAAGTTTTCATTATCTGATTTGTCACTTACAGATCTGCAAACACTTTTTAGAAGCCGTAGAAAGATCAAAGTACGGTTGGTTCTGGGAATGTCCTTCTGGTACCAAATGCATATACAGGCATGCGCTACCAGCAGGCTTCGTTCTCAAGAGAGATAAGAAAAAAATGGAAGAGAAGAAGAATGAGATCTCTTTGGTGGACCTTATAGAGAGAGAGAGGGCAGCACTTGGACCTCACCAGACGAAGATTACACTGGAAACTTTCCTCGCATGGAAGAAGAAGAAGATTAAGGATAAGCAGGTTTGTGGATGATTTTATTGTTTGTTTTTTATGAAACAGGAATTCTAAATAACAGATTAGCATTTCTGTCTGTATATACCCAAAATTAACATAGGATAATAAATTATACTTCGCATTCCCAATCTGCTTACCACAAATCTCCAAAAGTTACGGCCCTATAGGTTGCCAAAGATTAGCAAAACTCAGAGTTGGAGGATCAATACGATTTCGCTTTATTAAAAAAAAAAAAAACACTTTTATTATATTGTTATGATAAGTTACTCCAATGCATGCATTGCCGTTGCTCTCAATTATTGTCGTTTTGTCTTGACATATAAATCTAGACCATATGATTTGAAAACCCACATTGTATAATCTGGATTTATGTATGGTATACTGCAATGGTCTTGCGTATTGCAGGAGACTTACAAATTTTAAGGCTCACTCACATGTCGCTTCGTGGAACACCGGTGACACAACAATGATTAATTCGATAATTTAATAGTTTAATATTGTAATTTTTTTGTATTAAATCTTCATTATTCTAGTCATTAAGTTGTATTACCTTAGGCCTGTTTTATTGTGATACGTATTTTTTATCTGAAGATGTGAATAATATTTTTATTTTATTCCAACAGGAAGCGCTTACGAAGGCCGAAGACCAGCGTCGCACCGACTTCAAGGCAGGTCGCGCCGTCGGTCTGTCCGGACGAGAGATGTTCTCGTTCGACCCGGCGCTCGCTGCTGACGCTGATGATGAAGACGACGAGGCCGTCGACCTCGCTACCTACGGAGACGAAGACCAAGACAACATCGAGTATAGAGAAGTGCAGTTCGATCTTATTGGCATGGAAGCATCGGAGGTGAGACTCTTTATATTACAATTTATTACTAGCTGTAGCCCGCGACATTGCCCGCGTAGATGTCGGAAATACTCCCGCGGGAACGTGCTACTGGGACAGTAATATAGCCTATGTTACGCCTTATAATATCTTCTATCTGCTAGTGAAAATCTCGTCGAAATCGGTCCAGTCGTTTCGGAGATTAGCCGGAACAAACAAACAGACGGACAGATAGACAAATATTTTGAAAACTGTTTTTTTTTTTGTAATAGTTTCCTTAATGATTTTATTGTGCATTTAGTATAAAGCTGTTATTTTGACATTACAAACAGACACTTCAATTTTATTTATTTGTATAGCTATAGAACCGTGGAATTGTAGAATCTCTCAATCTTTCGGCTGAAATGATGATATACAATTATGCAATTTACCGGGCAATATTTACATTGCTCTTCCTATAATAAGTATTGTAACTGTTAGACATGAAGTTTACATCATAGCCACTTTAAAGTTTTATTTATTACAAAATGTGAACATCATTACCAAATCATATTAAAATGTCTTTTACTGTTGCTCGTTTTGGCTGTAATTTATGCTTGGCTTTAGTACATGCACAGTGACAGTAATACTAAAACAATTTATATACTCAGGCGGACGACACCGGCACAAAAGCAACAGATGACCGACTGCAGCAGCTCAACAAAGGGCTGGAGAATGGCACCGCCGACCTGTCGCGGGGCTCCAGCGACGTCTCGCCCTCCGACGACGCCGCCGCGGCTGTCCCTATCAACGAGAACCTGTTCCTTGACGAAGACCTGGATGAAGAACTTCAGAACCTCGATTTAGAAGACTAGTATTCAATAGTTTGTACTGGCTGATTTTTAATTTATTGTCATTCTTTAGGGGTGAAAGTACGCAAGAAAAATGGCGAAATAGCGTGTGTTTTTATCATTAAACGTGATGTAGTAGCGCTAAATTTCTGGAACAAAATTATTGACGTGTCAAAATTTGACGCACGTCAAGTGATGCGATTGGCTGTGGATAATTTATTCATCCAATCACAGAAGTTCATAAGCGCTTTAAAATTTGTCAGCAAATTTTTGTGTTGTTTTTCGTTCTAGACACCAGGCGTAGTGGCCCGTGTTCACCATCATAATGTTCAGCCAATTGCATATTAAAAACGTTTAACGGTTAAAAAAGTTAATCAGTTGATTACACACTGGTGAACACGGCCCTCAGGCCCAGTTCTGCCACATATCTCTAAAACATTCAAAAGTCAAATGTTCTAAAACATTTTAATAATTTGTTTTAGTAGTTCTTGCTGTTCATCTTTCGCTAACTTGCGCGTCCTTCTTCCAATTACTTATATTTTCATCCCTAAAATAATGGCATTGATTTAAAATTAGCCTGTATTTGATTCATGTTCATTTTCTCATGTAGTGCCAACTTACGGTCTCATGTATACAGACATAATAGTTTACTTTTATACTTAGGCAGGTCGGGAAATACGCCTTTTTTGTATAGAAGACTCTTCTAAATGCCGAAAATTAGTTTCACAAGATATTGTCCATTAATCATAAAAGAAAAACTGACAAAGTTAAGACTAAGTTATTTATAAAAAAAAACCTTTTACATTTTCTTTTAATTGGCTCATTTGTGATATTAAATACTAAACTTATTTGTATAGGCTACCTAGAAACTGAAACAAATTTAGTATTGTTATTGCATTTCAAAAGCACGCGTCAACCATTGTAATTTAGACCTTATAACAATGGCATAAAAGTTATGACGCGCGCTCATGATTTTCAAGGACTATTTCAATATAACATAATTATATACCGATCAACTATACTATCTGATATTTGCTTTTGATAAGAAATTCTCGATTGTTCAAGTAAATGGCACAACATGTAAAGTATATAATACGAACATTCTTTATCGAAATAGGGTCATCCATATTATGTACGCTCATAAAATTATAAATATTATTTGTTCAGAAACGAAAGTGATGTATTTGTAAATAAAATAACGTATTTTTAATTGATTTTAGTTTCATTTTTCTTACTATTTATGTTTCATACTTAATAGTACTTACAAAAAAATTAGCCGACAGTTATTCAAAAGCTATTGAACAACTATGAGTGATTACGGCTCCATCATTCTTGTTCCAATACCTTACAAAAATGGCGTAACGGACATTGGTGTGCAAATAGACTGAGTGAAAGAATTTAGCACATGATTATATAACAACCAGCAAAGAAATGATTAGAAGTGTAAAATTGGTTGGTATAAAAAAATCAACTGTAGGTTTTCAATTTGTATGAAACAGCAGCATTTTAGTTACCGACGTAGGTTTTTAACTCTGGAGGGTCAATAATCGTGCTGAATTCATTATGATAGATCGCGTGTCCATGTTCCATATACCCTGTTTATATTACTTACAAATACAAGGTGCAGTTTAGAACCTGCAAAACATTTCAGGAGGTTGTTATGAGACACATAAATAATCATATAACAATATGATACCAAGTCAATAATCAATAATACTTTTTATTTTAGACTTTTCAAATTTTATTGTTTTTCAGAATAACTCTCTTAATAACCAAAACAGAATCACCCATTGCGATTTATCGCGCGTCATGTCACTATGTGCGTGAATGCGATGACCAATGACGACAGCCTGTACGAGGCTCCGCCCACATTTCTACGAAACGAACGCGGCACGTAAGTAATAAATGAAAAAAAATGCCTGCCTATTTTATTGTTGATTCGGGTCGAGAATCACTAACATAGTTACCTCCTAAGATGTTTTGCAGATCCAAAACTGCACCTTGTATGATATCTTTACAAAAGCAATAACTTACAAATAATCTTCGATCAATAATAGCACTAGATAAAGGATCAGGAACAAAAATAAGGCGCTCAAGTGGCCACGTTTGCACACACTTACACATTTATATTTCTTACTACGAAATATAGAAAAACGTTTCATAATAATGACAACTTCAGTTTGTTATAATCCTTAACACTCAAACATAAAGCATAATTACGATTGCAAAATATTCATATTTAAGTCCTTTTGTCATCGGAGAAAGGTAAAGAGCAATAAATTTAAAATGTCCCTTAAAAATCAAAAGTCATTTTGATATAAGTACAAAATTATTTATTCTAAACTGAAACTTAAAGTCTAAGCAATATGGTTAAAAACAATGTGTTGACAATTTCGTGCTTACTCTATTTTGGAACTAGACGTAGTTCTTGGTATTACATTTCAATGCTCAGAACACAGTACTTATTGAAAGACGTAGAGTTGCAGAATATATATTTTTTAGGTGAAAAGGTACGTTTTGATGGTGACAAACATTTTTAATCGATTTAAAAAAGTAGTAACTAAAATAGTATAATAGTTATTTTATTTAATTAAGTGCGGGTTTAATCAATGTGATCCACCCGTATAAGACATGGGTGCGTCTACTTTTATGTACCAGTATTTAGAAGTAAAATTTGTATTAACTCAAATTATTTTTTAACCGACTTCAAAAAAAGGAGGAGGTTTCTCAATTCGCCTGTATATATTTTTTTATTTTTTTTTTATGTGTGTTCACCGATAACTTTGTCGTTTATGAACCGATTTTGATGATTCTTTCTTTGTTGGAAAGGAGATATTCCAAGGGTGGTCCCATGATAAGGAAACCAGGATCTGATGATGGCATCCCAGAGAAGTCGAAGGGAACCTTCGAAAATCGTAGTGGTGACTAGTGCGTTTTTTATTTCTTTCATTAACTATCTTATAGCAATACTATTTAATGAAGGTCTACAGTTGCTCTGATGATGAAGCCGAAAGACAGTCCAGGGAACTCTTCAAAGACTTACAGCAATTACCCGGTGTTTTGGCTTAATTAATTTCTATTGATGAGAACTTTGCACCCATATGGGCTATAAGTGACATTACAGGTCTGATGATGGAGTAGACAGTTGAGGGAATTCCTCAACGATTTACAGCAGTTCCCTATTGTTGGCCTTACTTTATACAGTTTAAAGTGCCAATTTTATCACTACTATTTATTTAAGGTCCGGAGTTGATCTGATGATGGAGCCGAAAGACAATCGAGGGAACTCCTCAACGATTTACAGCAATTACCTGGTGTTTGAACTTAATTCATTTCTATTGATGAGTAAGCTCCCATAAGGCTTATAAGTACCATTACAGGTCTGATGATGGAGACCATAGACAGACAGTCAAGGGAATTCCTCAACGATTTACAGCAGTAGTATAGTATTAAATTTCACCTGGTGATTAGTGTATAGGAATTAGTGCGGTGTAGATACCATAACTAAAAAGTAAAAACTTTTTTACAAAAAAAAAAAACCGATTTCCCCAAAAACACTAGAAAGTGAAAAATAACTTTAATTTCGGAAGTCGGTGGCAAAAAACTAAAATACAGATCCTAAGACACCGACTTCCGAAATTAAAGTTATTTTTCACTTTCTAGTGTTTTTGGGGAAGTCGGTTTTTCATTTAAATTAAAGTTCAAATATGAATTTTTATAAGGTTTGTATATTTCTTCTCCTCTTTCTTTCGCTACAATAGATACCCATTCTGCTCAGCGAAATGGCTCGCTAGGAAATCTACAAACAAAAATAAAATATAATTACAATACTACTTCATGCATTCTCTGTTCCAGAACAGACAATGTTTGTTACAATAGTTGGTGCGTTGTCGCAAACATTGGTCAAACAATCATAATATGTATTTGCTAAATGATTTATATTTACTATTTGATTGTTTTTATTTTATGAAAAACACTTAAAGATTTAAACTTATGGAAAAAAAGATATTCCTTCCAAAAACTTGGTGCTACAGTGGTTATTTACACAATTTTTGAACGCGTGCTGCGGCATTTAGGACGTCTTAACGTTGGCTATCATTGGACCAAACTAATTTCAAATAAGAGCACAAAAATATTTGTGCTCTTATTTTTCGGGCCGTTTTTGAAGCACTCATCGGGAATCTAGTACATTTTTGATCGAAGCAAATAATACAATATCAAACTGTTATTTAGTTTGTTAAACGCAAAAAAATTACGAAGACTTGTTTGCAATGGCCAGCCATCGCGCCGGATTTTCAATAGTAATATTGTCAATTTGTTGTTGAGTGAAGCCTTTGGACTTCATCTTTGGGAGCACGTTGTTGATGATGTGTGCATAACCGTGGCCGCCAAACCTGGTCTGTAAACAATTAGAAAGAATGTTCATTAAATGACGTCTTCCGCTCTGGGGGAGCGCGAGAGCGTGTCAGTCTTTTACTGACTAAAACCCACCCGTGTTCCTTCAATTGCCTATATGCTAAGGTCACGGTAAATCTTTCGAACAAATCTCGCGACCCTGGCAGAGCGCAGATACTTAAAGTGCGAATTGAAAAAATCTGTGGCTTTTGGTATCAAAACCCATCACGTCTGTGAAATTTCGCTAGCTAATTCAATTTGGCCCTGTATACTTACCAATCGATGCTTCGTATGAATATCGTGCGACATGAGTATCTTGTCCTCTCGGCCCTCGTCAACCAACAACGATATCTTCTGTATCCGCTGCGCGTCACTCAGCATATCCGTCGTCACCTCCAGTTGGTAATACGACACCTCCGTGCCGAACAAGTCGAACTGGCAGTACGTGCCTAACTCGGCGAATTCTAATAGAATATCATCTTCTACCAGTGTGCCTGAAAAAAGAACATATAACTACATAACATCACGCTTTCATTCCCTGGAAGGATGAGCAGAAGTATTAAGTACACCCACATTTCGCTACATACTTAAATGCCTTGAAAAAGGGGGACCAGTAATATGTTATAGTACTCTTTGGGGATCAGTCATGAATCTGGGCTGCTACCGAGAAATTCTTGACGTAAAAACTTTGCAAGATTTAAAACATTATCTTAAGTGGACAAACTCATCTTAGAACCGGATAGAAAGTAGGTAGGACTAGGAATCTTGTCTATTGGTACAGTTTAAAATAACTTACGGTCTAAATGCGACATAACGACTTTCTCAACGGAGCCCCCGGCCTCCAGGTACAGGCGGATGATCTCGAAGGGTGCCTCCTTCGTTCTGTGGGGATGGAAGCTTACTCCACAACTGACCTGCGGTTGTAACTCCCCGGCAGCCTGGATGGCTCTGCGTTCAAAATCTGTAGAAAAGTAATTTAAGATCAATGGTAGGACATTTCTGCCAGGGTCGCGAGATCTGTTCGAAAGAGTTACCGTGGCCCTGGCAAATGAGCAACTGAAGGAACACAGGTGGGTTTTTTATCAGTAAAAGTCTGACATGCCCTTCCGCTCCACCCAGAGCGGGAGACGCCATTTGATGATTTCCCCACCCACAAAAAAAAAATGGTAGGGCTTTTCGGGGTCTCTCGATCTTCGAATCTCGTAATTCTGCAGATACATATAATGACAGTTGTAGCATTGAAGCAAAATACGGGGATGACGGTCTCCTAAACTGTACTTTTAGGGAACTTGGCAGGAAAGCCCGCATAACTATTTAACAAAATAGTCATTCAATGGGATTACATCGACACTTGAAAGGCGAAATTGACTAAGCGACATAATGCTACTATGTCTGTTGCGTACCGTTTATTATCTGTGCGCCTAATGGAATGCGCGTGTAACGAAGTGACATCTGACTTGTCATTTTTTGACGTTGACACTTGACAGCGCTCTTTTTTGCCGCTAAAATAGACCCGGTCGCCGTGTTGAGTTCCGCGACGCGTTTTGTTGAAATTAATCCTTAAAATCGATCCGCTTGTGACAATTAGTCGTGATCCAGTTGTTTGATTGTTGATAACCCCTAATTTGACGTTTGATAACACGGGTTTTGGACATATTTTGGATAAATAGTTTGAAGGTCAAACCAAAGTGACGCTATTGTGAATGAGTGATTTGAAGACCGCATGCTGTGACCTCCTCCAGCCTAATTGGAAGCGGAATCTAACCTGAAGAATACTCATAACGTCACGACACGATACACATACACTCACTTACATACATATCTCCAGGTTGGCACCAGAGCAGTGTCCTTCAACCATGAGGTAAGTGCTTTTGTTGTATTTGTAATTGTTCACTTGTATTGTCTGCTCCGCGTACGGCGGACAGTACGCTAGCCACTTCTTGTCTCTAGAGCCCCACGATTATAACTCTTCCACTGCGCACTTGAGATCGTATTGGGAGGCCTAGCCTGGCAACGTACAGTTTGGTAAGCAGAAGCGCGGTTATAAGACATAACCAACAAATTGGTAATTTACAGTAGGCTAATTACTTGGCAGTCTCTATAAGGGAAGTAGTAATGCGCTGTAAATGTTTGTTAACTATGATTGCTAGTTTATTTGAAATAATTTGTAAATTTGTTGAGACGGGTAACCTGATGTTGCCAAGGTCAGCCGGGCTAATAAAGTGGATTGGATTGGGCTGTGGTGCAGCCCCTTGTTGTAGCCCCTTTTTGTGTCTGACCTCTGTGTTGTATTGAATGTCAGGAAGACATTAAAGTATTGAGTTTGTACCATTGATATGGTTATTTGTGAAAATTAATATTTGAAAAATTATTGGCATTTTTGAGTATTACCATTGTTTGAATTGGAATAAAGGTTTATTATTGTTGTACCTTTGACACAGTGGTTTGTGAACTTAACATTTGGAATTGGATTAGAATTTGAATATTTGAATTGAATATGATATATAATTTTGAACGTTGATATTGATTTTGAATTAAAATAAAAGTTTATTGTTGAATTGAATTGAAACAATTTAATGTTATTTCTTGAGTTGCTGATTAGTCAGTTTGGTAGTTTGATTGTAGTTATTTTGTAATTTATTGATTGAACTTTGTTATTTGATAATTTAATTGTTTTGTTTATTTGAATGGTTTTGTTTGTGCAATGGCATACAATTGGAAATATTGTAGTGCCGGACACCTGTCCAGGTCAAGCCGGAGACCTCGGTTGTTTCAGGTCCCGGACTGTTGAGTAGATTGCCTGCTTTGGAACTGCCACACTTGACGGTCGCTGGGACCACTGGTACGGTTTCCACAACCTGTTTGCAAGTTTGGTTGATGCACGCTCGGACCTCAGACCCGCCCTAAAGTTGGCCTATTTGTTGTCTGTCTTGGAAGGTGAGGCCCGAGCCTTGGTACAGCATCTGTCGTTGACTGACTCAGCCTACCCTACCGCTTTGGGACTACTCACCCAGCGGTACCAAAATAAACGTTGTTTGGCTGACGTTCACATTGAATTGATTTTGGGGTTACCGGTCATTACTGGATTGTCAGTATTGCGTACTGACCTGTTGAACCCGTTGGTGGCAGCGACCAACGCTTTAAAGCAATTGGACTTGCCGGTGGACCAATGGTCTTACCCTTTGGTGCATGTTGTGCTGCAACGGCTTCCTGCCGATTTGAGGGCTCGTTTCGAGCAAAGGTATGGTGGGGATAGTGTCACACATCTCCCCCCATTTGGTGACCTCGTCCAATTTTTGGAGGATGAGTGTCGGTTTGTGGACTCTGGCGTTGCCACTGAGTCATGCCAGCCGTCTTCCCGGCCACGAGACCAGGGACGGACTAGGGCTCGCGGGCCTGTTGATGGTCGCCCCGCCGCTCGTTTTGCTGGCACCCAGAGTCGTCCTGGTTGTGAGTTTGTAGGGACACGGGGCATGGCATGGCAACTTGCGCGGCCTTTTTGAAGTTGCACGTGAGTGCCCGCCGCCGAATTGCCAATGCACGCCGCATGTGCTTCTCTTGTTTGGGGGCTCACTTCCATCGGGACTGCCCCAACCCCCGCCCTTGTAGAATTTGTGGGGGGTCCCATTTGGACATATTGTGCGCTAACGCGAACCACGCTGGCAGACCAGCCTCTGATGAAGGTTCGCGTACGGGGGGGTACCATGGAGTTGGTCACCGGGCTTCTGCCTCGCCGGTTCAGAACCGGGGAGAGGCCCGCAATTTTGAGCGCCGCACTCCACCCCCCGCGCAAGTTGATCGGGAGCCGCGCGACCGCCATTTGGTCTCCCCGCGTAAAGGCGATTACGCAATTGTTGCTAGGCAGCGCTGGCCAGACCAGCACCGCCTTCCCTCCCCTCCATTGGCGGAACGTCCCCGGTTGGAGTCACGCCCCCCGCCATTCGGGCATCCGGTGGGATATGCCCTTCCAGCGATGGCGCGTGGCTCGGGACACCGCGCGGACGAGGAGTTTGAACTCCATCCTCGTCGGGAAAGACTTGGGTCTGGGTGTGGCGATCGGTCGCCGCCCAGGCATTGTTAGGACATTGGCGCCTGCCCCGCTAAGGTACCCCTCAGATTGACACGGTTTTGTTGCCAACGGCATCGGTCAGGTCTGGGGGCCCACGGGGGACTCTGTTGTGGTCCGTGTCATTATGGACATGGGAGCCCAGGGTTGCCTTTTGTCTATTGTTTTGTTGTTTGTTTGTATTGTTTTGGTTAAATTGTTTTCTGGAGCGCCTTTGGACTGCGGGACTTGGCTGGGACGAGCCAATTCGGGAAACCCTGTTGGAAGATTGGCTCCAATTTGTATCCGCACTCCCTGCAGTCAACGAGGTCGTGTTACCCCGCGCTATCCTCCCCCCTGGGAGCTACTCTGCTACCCTTGTTTGTGATGCGTCTTCGCACGGTTATGCAGCTGTTGTTTGTCTGCGCACCGTCTGCGCAACAGGCCAGGTGAATTTGTCACTGGTCTTGGCCAAGAGCAAGGTGGCCCCCCTCCGGACGGCACTGACCATCCCTAAGTTGAATTGTCAGGGGCGGCGCGTCTTGTGCGTTTATTGAACCACGTTGCTCACACTTTGGGTGGAACTGTGGACATTCGGTTTTCTTACGCCTGGACGGACAGTCAAATTGCTTTGTGTTGGTTGAAGACGTCCGTCCACTCTTTGGAGGTCTTTGTTGCGTACCGAGTGTCCCAGATTCAAAATTTTGATACGCCTTTGATTTGGAGGCCCTTGCCTGGAGATTTGAACCCAGGCGCCGTGGCCTCACGTAGGTGCATGGCACCCCGCCTGTTTGCTTACCCCCTATGGTGGGGACCAGACTGGCTGACTCATCCCGAGGATGATTGGCCTCGATCGCCAGTCTTGATGTCGGGTCCTTCGCCCGGGCTCAAGGTGCTCGCTGTTGGAACAAAGGACCCTGAGTTTGTTGAGTCGATTTGGCTCCCTCGACAAATTGTTGAATTGTTTTTCTGTTGTTGAATTGTTGGTGATTGATCGTCACATTAAGAACTCGCATGCCGGTTGCAATGCGCTGTTGGCCATTCTGCAGCGAGAGTTTTGGATATTGTCGGGAGCCGTTAGTAAGTTGAACCCCTTTTGGTCGATACGGGTCTTTTGTTGTTTGGTTGTTGACGGTTGAGTCACTCTAGCCTTCCTTATGGGGTCCGTCACCCCCTTTTGTTGCCTAAGGAGGGCCATTTGGTTGTTGTTGTTATTGTTGTTTGGTTGTTGACGGTTGAGGCACTTAGCCTTCCTTATGGGGCCCGTCACCCCCTTTTGTTGCCTAAGGAGGGCCATTTGGTTGTTGTTGTTGTTTGGTTGTTATTGTTGTTTGGTTGTTTTTGTTGTTTGTTGTTGTTTGACCCGCCAGCCTGCCCCCATTGGGGGGGTATTTTGAGGCCGCGGTGAAAGCGGCACAGGGACTCTGGCGCAGATTGTTGGGGGACACCGTTCTCACCTTTAAGGAGTTAGCTACGGTATTTTGCCGCATTGAAGCTGTGTTGAACTCGCGTCCATTGTGCCCGCTGTCTTCGGACCCGAACGTCTTGGAGGCCCTGACCCCGGGCCATTTTTTGATTTGACAGCCACTTGCCGCCCTGCCGGAGCACCCTTTTGTCGATGTGAGCCAAAATTGGCTATCGCGGTTTCAGTTGGTGCAGCAGCTCGCTCAGAGTTTTTGGAAGCGTTGGAGCTTGGAGTATTTGCACATCCTCCAGCAGCGCGTCAGGTGGACTGATAAAACGCAACCTTGTCGGGATTGCCAAGTGATTAGCGGACGGGAAGGCCCGTCCGGGGCGGGTAGATGTTGCGTACCGTTTATTATCTGTGCGCCTAATGGAATGCGCGTGTAACGAAGTGACATCTGACTTGTCATTTTTTGACGTTGACACTTGACAGCGCTCTTTTTTGCCGCTAAAATAGACCGGTCGCCGTGTTGAGTTCCGCGACGCGTTTTGTTGAAATTAATCCTTAAAATCGATCCGCTTGTGACAATTAGTCGTGATCCAGTTGTTTGATTGTTGATAACCCCTAATTTGACGTTTGATAACACGGGTTTTGGACATATTTTGGATAAATAGTTTGAAGGTCAAACCAAAGTGACGCTATTGTGAATGAGTGATTTGAAGACCGCATGCTGTGACCTCCTCCAGCCTAATTGAAGCGGAATCTAACCTGAAGAATACTCATAACGTCACGACACGATACACATACACTCACTTACATACATATCTCCAGGTTGGCACCAGAGCAGTGTCCTTCAACCATGAGGTAAGTGCTTTTGTTGTATTTGTAATTGTTCACTTGTATTGTCTGCTCCGCGTACGGCGGACAGTACGCTAGCCACTTCTTGTCTCTAGAGCCCCACGATTATAACTCTTCCACTGCGCACTTGAGATCGTATTGGGAGGCCTAGCCTGGCAGCGTACAATGTCGCTTAGTAAATCTCGCCTTTCAAGCGTCGATATGAACTTAGAATAGGTACCTATTTAAACCCATATTGATGATTTCAATGATTATAATTCTGTATATTTGTTATGCTCGCAAATCATAATTTACTCAACATAGGTAGAGCTACACATCCGAAAAACATAATTTGAATGTTACTAGCTACAATAGGGCCACAATGCATATAGGTGTATTATGCATTATGCATGTATATATGCATTGTTATTGGAAATAACAACTATTCGACAGACTGCCGTGTCAAAATAGTACATTATGGTACAAGTGTGTAATGTTGGTGATTACCGCTGAGGCGCCATCGCCATTGAGACCCGAGCCGTCAGGTGAGGGTCTTAAGAGAGCCGAGGACAGTAATCATCAATACACACGTGTATCATACGACGTTTTTCAACACACTTGCGAGGAAAAAACAAATATGTATTGCATAAATCGTTTAATTATTAAAACAATTGGTGAATGTACAATTTTCAAAACGATATTGGATTGTTTTTGATGGCAATTTCACAGTTTGTGTTACATTGGTACTTGCCACTTCTTTAGTACCTTCATTTACTTCTTGTGTAAATGTCGGCGACAAAGGTAAATCATACAAATTACTGGAAGGAGAGGGCACCAAATAACTCACGCTAGTAGATGTACATGGTTGTGGTTCGGGGCAAAACTTTTTTGCCTTTGGCTCCAAATTAATGGCTTGCGTTATTTTGTCATTGATTTTTGCTTTGTTATGAATTGAGTCTTCTATGTACGATTCAGCGATTGCGTCAGAACGCCATCCACCATGTCGCTTCAAAGTTAGTATATCAGCCCCCGAATCAGCCAACATTGTAGCCGACGTTCTTCTAAAACTGTGTCCAGTGTAAAAATCGGCCTCAGGCAAACCTAAATACTTCGCTATTTCTCTTGGCATATTACCAAATTTGTTAATACCGATTGTTTGTGCAGTACATTTTCCTTTCTGAAAGTTTTGGAAAAAGCGGTCATTCTTTGTTTTTGTTGAACGGAGATCTTGGTATTTTTTCACTATTTCACGAAACGTTCCTTGGATTGTAAAAGATCGTGGAATCTTGGTTTTAGGCTGGGTAATTTTGACAAGAAGCATATCTCCGTGGATTTCTACATCTTTTGTTGTAATATTGTACAGCTCTTGTCGTCTACAAGCACCAGTAACACCGAATATTAAGGCAACCTGCAAAGAAATTAATTAATTAGTTCTAAGAAATTATGCTAAAGTTACACACTTGTATATTGTAGATTCGTTTCGATTAAAAATATGAAACGTACCTTTGTTGCTAGATACTGACTATCCGGAGCCTCATTCAAAAACTTTTCAACGTCGGCTGGTGACAAAACTTTAGATTTCCGACCAATATATCCATCCGAGCGTCTCTTCAAAAATGCCATCAGGTTACAGTACGTTTTGATATCAACACCATGTTTGAGCTTAACCATGCTTCTTAACATGGAACAGATGCACCACAGGGAGCTAGGTTTGTATGTATTGGCGAGTTCAGAGAAATACGCCAAAAACACATTTTCAGAAAATGACTGGGTTTTTTTTGTTGCTCTTCCATTGCAGGAAACTATCGTAAGCAGCTAAATACTTTTCTCTAGATTTTGCAGGTATTAGGCTTTCGTTTGCATTTTGTGCTGCATTTAGTATTTCTGGCGGGGTTAAATCAATCAATTGTTCATCTTCTGTACTAAAACCTGACATTTTTATAATTATTTACCACACAGCAACAAATGCGGTACAAACAAAATATGAAAATTAGGGGAAAATTGGGAAATGGCGCGCAATTTTTTTTTTTTGCACGCGCCAAATGTAAGTTGATTGATTACAGCCATACAGCCTACTTCAAAATGATAATTTTTGTGATAAAATGCAAATATTTTATAAGAAATTATTGTGAATTATAAATAATTTGATAATAATAAATGTTTTTTCGTCTTAATTAGGGACACATTTATTTATTTCAAAAATGTAAATAGATTTTCGGTGGCATAAAACCTCTTTGTTGTTACAAAAAAAAAAAAAAACTGTATTACCCGGTTAAATTGAAAATGCTCTGTTTACTCGCATATAATTTGCAGTTAGGTACTAACTTAACTTTGTAGGGATCATTCTATTATGCACTAGTGTGTAATATTATTATGCACGTGTATGTTATAGTTCGGTTTATGGCCCTAAGAACGATATAATAAGGCTCACTTTACGAGCAAGTGTGTTGAAAATGACATTCTCAAACGGTCGTATTCACAAAATGTTCGTACCTTCCACCTTCGGTAATATTTATTGATGTCTCTATCCTGGATTAGATAAACAGTCGCTCCATGTAAAATATTCATATTCAGCTGCATCCTATTATACCGGAAACCGACCCCAACCTAATTAGGAAAAGATTAGACAGATGGTGACATTTACTGACCTCTCAACGGCCATACACTGGCGATCTCTCCCATAAATCCGGCCTTGACATCAGGGTGATTAACGCAGCCCTTCGTCAGCTCTTGCAGCATATGATTGTAAACATCTTCGGTGGACTGTTGCAGAGTAGCGCCGCTCTGCAAGTCAGCTATGTAATGTCCTGTGCCGGCTACAATGTGCACGTTGCTCGCCTGCGACACATTCTGGTAGAATGGTATGTGGCGTTTAATGCCTTCTGTTGTGTTTTCTACAATGGTTCCTGATAGAGGGATGAAATATAAGATGGAATAAAGTGATTATTTCCAATTTTGCTTGTAGAGCTAGCGAATAGGGATACTTTTCGTTCATCTCCAAAAATACGATAAATAATTAGATTAGTAGCCGTAGCAACTGAAGTATGTGTAGGTATATGTAACAGATTGGGATTGAAATCAATAAGTCGCAGGAGGATTGCCGAGTCCGCTGTTTTAAAAAACTGCTAGTTGTTTCACATAATAGCCCCAAATGATATTATATTACATTTTATTAGAATATCATTGACAGCCCCGTTATGTAAAACATTTGAACTACGTTCAGATCCGTGGTTCAGATATTCTACTTAATGATTGAACGTGAGAGTCGTTTTGTTAAACGTAATGCAATAGCAATCCAGCTGAATGTTCTTCAGCTGTTTTACTTTTACATAACGGAGCCGTTATGTAAAACGGCGGATTCAACCATCCATCTGCGACATGCACACCAATTTGGTCGCGAAGCACGGACTTATTTATCATATGACTCGGTATTGTGTCCTTGTCTTAGGTTACAGGCCGCGGCGGCGGTGACTCCTTAACATCAATTGAATCGCCGCCACCAGCTAGCTTAACAACCGATAAAATAAAGTGAAACTCACCTCCACCAGCAGTTTTGTATTCTATGACATCGTAAATAACAGCTTGCTGACCATGGTGGTCATCTAGCTTCAAGTTATACCTTGAGCTGTAAGGGTATTGTCTCACGTAGCCAATCGTCTGGAGCTCTAGTTCAGGGGTGAACTTATCAGCCAGTGCTGTAGGCGGTTGCCTATAGAAGTGTTCGAAGTTCATACCCAAGTGTTCATGGGTTAAGGTGCGGCCTAGCTCTGAAGGACTGACGTCTCCAAGCACTGAAATATAATTTAACATGCAACTGTGAACTGTGATTGAAACATCTATCGACATTATATTCATTAGGCATTTCTATGGCGTAGTACGTAATACGTACTATTATTCTTTTGACACCTGAACGACTGGCCAAGGCGTTGTTGGAAGAAAGTTGTAAAATTGTCACAGTAATTTGGTTGAAATTCAAGATGGCGGCATTAGTTCCAATTTTGGCCGCGTGGCGAAACAGGAAAGAGGGTAGATGTACAAACTAGGTAGTTACGCTATTTCCTGCCCTGCTTTTGTTGTATCGACGTAACCAATTAGGTATTTATTAATTTTTCAAACATTTTACGAACAAAAAATAAAATATGTGTGCCTAATCTTATCATTAAACAGATAAGATTAAGAATACGTACATATATTTTATTTATGTCTTGAACAAACAAAAAGAAAGAGAACTCATCGAATCGAATTCCACTACACAAAAAATATTTAAATATTTACTGCGGGAACTAAGAAAAACATAACACTAGAAGCTTCCAAAAACAATATAAGAATTTACATACCGGTTTGCACTTTTGAAGTCATATTGAAGAGAAAATTATCTGCTCCAGTAGGTTGACTGTCACAGTCGGCGCTGAATTGAGACAATTTAATTATGCCTTTAACTGTGCTATTTACTTTCCCTATCAGTTATCAATGTTAGTACCTACATTAAATTATTTAATTGATGATAGTATGTACAAACAATAACAGATATGTGCTTGTGTGCGCTATATGTATATGCGCAGGCACATCCTGTTTTATTGTCCTTTGTAAGTATATATATATACTTATGCAGCAAAATATTCCAGAAAAGCAATAAAATAGACTCCGAGGAATTAGTACACACCTAAAATAATCAGTCAGTTAACTACTAAAGGAAACGAGGTCATGTTTACAGAGGAGAGTATGTGATCAGAGCTGCCACAGTAAAAAATAGGTTTGGTATCGATATTATTTCGTACATTGGAACGAAATGAGCGCCAAATTCAAGATTGTCTTCATTGCTAAGCGACGAGAATTGTTTTTGCGGAGCGCTCACGTGGCGCTCAGTATCGACGTTTTCCTCGTGTTTATTCTTAGCAAAATGCCTATAATAGTAAAAGATTTCACTTGGTCTCAATCTAATAATATAGTCCACATACGAGTACCGTTAAATCCTGTCCGCCATGAAAAAGTTGATCTATTTCCTTCTGATAAATACATCAAGGCGAACTTTAGTCCATTCTTGTTCGAAGTCTTCCTACTGCATGATGTTAATATAAAGAAAAGTAAATGCTTAGTAAAAGACGATTTAATTATTTTAGATTTAATCAAGAATGAAGAGATTGCTTGGGAATGTTTGGAAAAAGAACTAACAAAGGATGAGAAAATGAAGATAAGGCAAGAAGTTCTCGAGAAATGTCAGGAAGAAGCGAAGCAGGAGTCGGAGGATAGAAGAATAAAAAAGAGTCATCTGGACAGGTTTACTGTACAACAGGCGATGGAGATAGATAGTAAAAAGCACGAACTGATGGACTCTAGACGGGATTTGGAAAGGAAGAAGGCAATGGATCAGTTAGAAGATTGGAGAGTTGGCAAAGTTAAAAATGAGGAACAAAACCAGCGGCCAGCGCCACAACATGAACGGAGAGGTGTAGAAATTGTTGAACTACCTCCATCTGATGACGAAAAAAGCGCTGAAGACGAAAAGAAACAAGAGAAAGCAAAAAAGGAAGATACTCAAGCAAAAGCAGTGAAGACAATCCAGAAACCACCTACAAAGCCGAGCAAGACCCCGATAAAGTCTGAATATGTCGAGAAGAAGAAAGAGGAGAATGCGAAGAGGGTATTACCAAGGTTGAGGCAGACAATGAACTTAGAGATTAAGCACACGCCTCGGACATTTCCCACGCCCAGTAGAGAGTCTACTGCAGATGAAGAGAATGCTTGGCTTAAGAATGTTACACTGGCTAGGCGAGCGACAGGTGAGGAAATCATTATTACATAACGGAGACAGCAGAAGTGACTTTATTTTATAATATCTTTACATATTATAAAATAAAGTCACTTCGCTGTCTGTCTGTCCCTATGTATGCTTATATCTTTAAAACTACGCAACAGATTTTGATGCGGGTTTTTTTAATAGATAGAGTGATTCAAGAGGAAGGTTTATATGTATATAACATCCATAATATAGTAAAGAAACACTGATAATTTTAGAGGTTTCTAATGTGATGTCATAAATAAACACATTTTTTTGCGCTTACATTGCGAACGCTGGCTGAACCCTTCGAAATAGCTCAAAATAATGTACTACAGTATTGTACACCTTAAAAAGTTCTACAAAAAAGTCCGCGATGGTATATGTCTAACTCTTAGGGATAACCCATAATAACCATTTTTATCCTTTACTTTTTACGAGAAATAATGGCTTATTTATGAATGCGATTTTAAGCAATACAGCATTAATCCTTATCCAATTAAGTACCTTAAATAAATTGTGCATTTCATGTAGATCAAAATTGCCCTTTACAGCATATCATTAAAATTAATATTTTAGAAGATATCAGAGATTATAATAAAATAGCCGCAGAGCGGCTAGCGGGCCGTTCCACGTCCGGCCATCTCGCTTGGTAGCGGTCGGGTATTGCAGGATTAGTAGGATTGTAATTCATATTACTTTGGCTTCATAGTAAATGCGAATATCATGTGTGTTCGAAGTACTCAAAATAAACCTAATTATTCCAAGTAAGAGACCGTGAAATATGGCTTAGATGTTTAGATTTTTGGATGGATTTGTATTTTTGGTTATCCTGGATACTTACCATATAGGATACTTTATCCCGGTAGTACATTCCCGGGTGATATTTTCCGACAGCTATACGGGCGATGCCACTGGCCAAAGTACTATTCTTATAACTATGTTTAATTTGGTGTCTGGTAAATAATTGAGTTTTTATATAGGTAGAATAGGAGCGTTAAGAAAAACCAGGAAGACTTATATTCAATTCAATCCAGCCCTATGTCGCAGTCTTCTTACTCTGAATACTATTAGTTTTATTTTAAGTACATTAAACACACATGATATGTAAGGACCGTAGCAGGTGGCGTTCCGTAGTTTCTGCCTACCCCCATGGGAAAAAGGCGTAATTTTATGTATGTTAAACATGGATTAATACATTCTTACCGCGGTAATACGTCCTCTTGCGATAATTTCCGACATCTACGCGGGCGAAGCCGCGGGCAAAAGCTAGTGTAATTATAAAATAAAGTCACTTCTGCTGTCTGTCTGTCCCTATGTATGCTTAGATCTTCAAAACTACGCAACGGATTTTGATGCAGGTTTTTTTAATAGATAGAGTGATTCAAGAGGAAGGTTTATATGTATATAACATACATAATATAGTAAAGAAACGCTGATAATTTTAGAGGTTTCTAATGTGATGTCATAAATAAACACATTTTTTTGCGCTTACATTGCGAACGCTGGCTGAACCCTACGAAACAGCTCAAAATAATGTACTACAGTATTGTACACCTTAAAAAGTTCTACAAAAAAGTCCGCGATGGTATATGTCTAACTCTTAGGAATAACCCATAATAACCATTTTTATCCTTTACTTTTTACGAGAAATAATGGCTTATTTATGGATGCGATTTTAAGCAATACAGCATTAATCCTTATCCAATTAAGTACCTTAAATAAATTGTGCATTTCATGTAGATCAAAATTGCCCTTTACAGCATATCATTAAAATTAATATTTTAGAAGATATCAGAGATTATATTAAAATCGCCGCAGAGCGGCTAGCGGGCCTTCGCGCGTCCGGCCGTCCCGGTTGGTAGCGGTCGGGTAGTGCAGGATTAATAGGATTGTAATATTGTAATTCATATTACTTTGGCTTCATAGTAAATGCGAATATCATGTGTGTTCGAAGTACTCAAAATAAACCTAATTGTATTATTCCAAGTAAGAAACCGCGAAATATGGCTTAGATGTTTAGATTTTTGGATGGATTTGGATTTTTGGTTATCCTGGATACTTACCATGTACATAAGATACTTTATCCCGGTAGTAGGTTTCCGAGTGATATTTTCCGAAAGCTGTACATACGGGCGAAGCCACTGGCAAAAGTACTATTCTTATAACTATGTTTAATTTGGTGTCTGGTTAATAATTGAGTGTCTGTATAGGTAGAATAGGAGCGTTAAGAAAAACCAGTAAGACTTATATTCAATTTAATCCAGCCCTATGTCGCAGTCTTCTTACTCTGAATACTATTAGTTTTATTTTAGGTACATCAAACACACATGATATGTAAGGATCGTAGCAGGTGGCGTTCCGTAGTTTCTGCCTACCCCCATGGGAAAAGGCGTAATTTTATGTATGTATAACATGGATTCATACATTCTTACTGCGGTAGTACGTCCTCTTGCGATAATTGCCGACATACACGCGGGCGAAGCCGCGGGCAAAAGCTAGTAGAGTATAAGTAACAACTAATGTAACAATACTTTTTTGTAGTTAATTGTGGGTTGTAAATAGCGAAGAAGGGGACTACGCAAGCGGCTACACAGCTACTATAGCTATACATTTCCAGCATTAACTGATTTCGCTTATTGTACAATGAGAGGTAAGCTTATGCTAGAAATGTATAACTTGATTTGTCGCCGTGTGTACCTAGCTAAGTATAGCTCCGCTATATTCTGTTTATGAACAACAATAACATTGCGGTCGATCTGAAGAATGGTGATCTATATCCACACTTCCACACTATATATATATATTGTATACTATATAAATATATTATATATATATTATATATAATATATATATATATATATATATATTTACATCCAGGAACTCATTTGGCGTCAAGCATGTTGCGCATCATTACGACGTCCACCAGTTCTGGTAACATTTTTTAACATCTGTTGATGAATATTGCTTAGTTTTTTGATTTCCTACTCCATGTTATACTTCATTTTCTTGCTTATTTATTTGCGGCAATATTCTTCTTGTAGTTAGGCCCAAACATTTTTGGACCCCGCACAATAGTGAAGCTTTATTGACCTCCTACGTATATCAATATTATTAATCTATTGCGTGGATATTTTTACGTCCAAATCAGACGGTTGGGATTTCAAAGTGCGACGTTGCCAGCATTATGATTCGTTCAGATTCGTTTATTTATACTTATCTCTTTCTTTCACGGAGTCTCGCAAAACGCATAGTCTATTCTAAGTAAATATTTTTTTAGTTTCACGGTTGACCGCTGACTTATTTGGGCTATTCTCATTTTTAACCGACTTCAAAAAAAAGGAGGAGGTTATCAATTCGACTGTATGTTTTATATTTTTTTTTTTTTTTATTACCTCATAACTTTTGACTGGGTGAACCGATTTTGATGATTATTTTTTGAATGACAAATGAACGAATAACGCGATTAGATTAGTGCAGAGTATCAACCATAACTAAAGAGTTAAAAATAAAAACACACATCCACCTTATGGGTTTTGATTTTAATAGTCAGATAAAAGTTCTCTATCCTGACTTAAGGAATGAAAGCCTAAATACAGAGACACAGTATTGAAAATTATTAATCGTGTTTTTAACCGACTTTTTAAAAAAGGAGGAGGTTATCAATTCGACCGTATATTTTTATGTTTGTTACCTCATAATCATAACTTTTGACTGGGTGAACCAATTTTGATGATTCTTTTTTATTTGAAAGCTGGTGATTCCCGAATGGTTACATTTTAATTTGGATACTCGGACAGTGGGGTCTATGTGAAAACTATATAAGTCTTAAATTTGCATTAAGTATTTGTGCGACAAATGAACGAATAACGCGATTAGATTAGTGCGGGGTATCTACCATAACTAAATAGTTACAAATAAAAACTTTTTAGTTATGGTAGATACTTCGCACTAATCTAATCGCGTTATTCGTTCATTTTTGTATACCTATACAAGATGTTACTACTGCTGTGGAATCAATCGTTCTTCCTCATCGTACGAAGGAACCCTTATATTAGCATGAGTTTACTACGGGTTTTTCTAAGTTTAATTTGACTAGATTCAAAGAGTACTATTAACTAGATTTTTCTGATAATATAATATTATTCACAGCCTATAATCGCCCACTGCTGAGCGTATCTTCGTGGTACTACAAAAGCGTGGCAGCCCCAACAGCATCCTGAATGCATTGTTGCACTGGACACGAAGAGCATTAACAGCTTTTTGAGTGAAACTAGTCCAAACGCTACACGAGTAAAAACTATTAGGTACATCTCACTGATAATGCTCTTCGCTCCCGGTATTCATTGATCCGATCTAGATTGTTCCTCAAATCCTCCGCTACAATACGCATATGACACCACCATTTAAAGTGACAGTAGGGTATCTCTCTGCGCCTTTATTGGCCACCTTAACGATAAGCAACTGACTTTTGTCCGTGTTATATCTAAAACCATGCTCCTTAGCGTAACGCTCACAAACTTTATTAAATTTTCTGAGACCTGCCATAGACGGGCTCAGCAGCGCCATGTCATTAGCGTAGCTAATGTTATTAAATGCTAGCCCATCTATGTAGCAGCCAGCATGCAAACTGCTGAGCTCGAGAATAAGCATATTTATATATAAATTAAACAGCTTAATCCACCCTGTCTAACTCCACATTCCATCACGTACTCATCCGACCGTCCATTTGCCCATTTTACACATTTAATTTGATGTGTGTACCAGTTTTTAAAAACACTCATCAATTCACTGGGCACACACAATTTAGACCATAACTTGTCACAAAACACCATGTCAAATGCCTTTGACATAGGTATCCAAGAAACAGGCAAAAACAGGAGTCTGATTTCCTGTATAATATTTTACAGTCTTTTTATACATAAAATTGCAGTTTCCGTAGATAAGCCCTCTCTGAACCCATGTTGAGCATCATGGAGCTTGACATCATTCTTTAAAAGAGAGAGAGATTGGTCTGCAGTTCGCTTTATCTGATATATCACTAGTCTTATTTTTTACATTAGGCACTTCAATAGTTTTCATCATATCCTTTGGCAGATAAGCGTGCGACACACAACAATTATAAAACAAAGCCAGTACCCTGGGCAAATGGATACCAGCGTTCTTTAAGTGTTCCACACTGAGCCCGTCGTGTCCCGGGGATTTTCCGCGCTTCATATGTACCAATACATTCTCTACTTCTTTTGCTGTATAGGTACCTTGAAGAAGGTCGCTCAAGTTCACCGTCGTCTGAGTTATGCAAAAAAGACAGTCTCGCGAGGTCTACAACTCACAGAGCCACTAGTGTACCTGATTATAAGTTATCTGATCGTTGCGAAACCCTTCCAGGGTCCTTATATCTTACGCCGGGGCTTAACTCCACTGCCGCGAGAAATCACGGTACAGCGGACAGAGCTCCGGTGGGATCTCATGGCGTCATGGAGAGTACGATTGTCGCAACCCAGCGCTGGGCACGCCACAATTACGACGATAAGTCCCCTCTTTGAGGAGTGGCTAGAGAGGCGCCACGGCGCGGCGTCCTCACCTTCCACCTGACGCAAGGTCACGGTTGTTTCGGGAGGTTCCTGTTCAGGATAAGGCGGGAGGAAACGCCCGGGTGTCACCATTGTGTGGATCACCCGGAGGACAGGGTGGAGCATATGGTAGAGGTCTGCCCGACTTGGGCGGCAGTAATGCTCGCGAAGGAGGAGGCAGAACGCGTGAGAGAGAGGCAAATTTCGCGCCCTCACGCCCCTAATTGCCGCAGGAGGAGACGCCCTGGGCATCGGGAATCGCAGGCCGATTTCCGGCCATCGTAGGCGCGGGCTTGCGGTCGGTGAGCAATGGGTAGCTCGCCATCCGATAGGGACCAGACCCGGGTTGACGGTGCGTTGTGTTCCACGTGTACCTCAAAGAGATGTCAGCGGAATTGACCGGGTTCACTAGGGCTGATGCCTGCCAGGGTTGCGAAGAAGTCCGAAAGGGAGATCGTGGCCCCCGGCAACATGGTAACAAAAGGAACACGGGTGGGTTTTAGTCAGTAAGAGTCTGACACGCCCTCCTGCTTCGCCCCGAGCGGGAAAAGTTATTTGATAATTTCCCACCCAAAAAAAAGAAAAAAGTGTCCTTGTATGCTAGGCTTAAGTACTTGGTTGCAAATAAAATGATTTATGATTTATATATCTGAGACGGCGATGGGTCATACATTCATAATGGGAGCTTATGCATTTATAGGAAAAGGAAGAAGTGCTATTAGATTCATATATACAGACGTCAAATATCGTACAGTATGAAAAGTATGCATCAAACCGACATCCGTATAAGTGTCGCGTAACTTTGAAGCTATATACGGACGTCAGTTGACAGTATATACTATTCATGCAGCACCATATTCAACGTCCAATTATTTTTCTAACGTTGTGCCATAGATTCATGTATACGGACGTCAAATATCGTACAGTATGAAAAGTATGCATCAAACCGACATCCGTATAAGTGTCGCGTAGCTTTGAAGCTATATACGGACGTCAGTTGACAGTATATACTATTCATGCCGCACCATATTCGACGTTCGATTATTTTTCTAACGTAGTGCCACAGATTCATGTATACGGACGTCAAATATCGTACAGTATGAAAAGTATGCGTCAAACCGACATCCGTATAAGTGTCGCGTAGCTTTGAAGCTATATATGGACGTCAGTTGACAGTATATACTATTCATGCCGCACCATATTCGACGTTCGATTATTTTTCTAACGTAGTGCCACAGATTCATGTATACGGACGTCAAATATCGTATAGTATGAAAAGTATGCGTCAAACCGACATCCGTATAAGTGTCGCGTAGCTTTGAAGCTATATACGGACGTCAGTTGACAGTATATACTATTCATGCCGCACCATATTCGACGTCCGATTATTTTTCTAACGTAGTGCCATAGATTCATGTATACGGACGTCAAATATCGTACAGTATGAAAAGTATGCGTCAAACCGACATCCGTATAAGTGTCGCGTAGCTTTGAAGCTATATATGGACGTCAGTTGACAGTATATAGTATTCATGCCGCACCATATTTTACGTCCGATTATTTTTCTAACGTAGTGCCATAGATTCATGTATACGGACGTCAAATATCGTATAGTATGAAAAGTATGCGTCAAACTGACATCCGTATATGTGTCGCGCAGCTTTGAAGCCATAAACGAACTTCAGTTGACGGTACATACTATTCATGCCGCACCATATTCGACATCCGTGTATTTTTCTACAGTCGCAAGGAAAAATAATGAAATAAACACACATAAATTTAAGATTACTTTTTTATTATAGACAGATGGGTTACCCTATAGGTATGACAGGGGAAAACAATTGAAATAGTTTTCTGTATTTATAAAACTTTAAAAATCAATCCCTAAAAATTACGTAAAATAATTAGTATTATTCAACGTACCTATTAATGACAATTTACTTTTGTAACTTTCAGATCTAACATAATTAATTTTAAGAAAATATTAGATATTAGATTGTTGTATTGTTATTAGGTGTGCTAAGCGTATTCCGAACGTATAATATAATCAAAATCATATTGTTCGGGTCAATCACCGAACAATAATGAACATGTCAGCGTAATTGCGACACCGCGCTGTATGCCTTGAATATTTTATGTATAATTATTAATCTAAGTAAAACAGTCAGTACGTTTCGGACAGCATATCGGGCGCGACTCAATCTCATCCTATTCACCTCATTAGTTTTAATTGTTATCCCATTTGCATTACTGAAATATAGTTATCTTTATAATCTTTAATCTTAGTTTATCTCAATCTCACCCCAACCCCGAACATTGGTCCTTCGAGCCTTCGGAGCGGGACCATTACGCGTATATCTACGAACTGTACTGTGTAAGTGTCTCGCTTGGAAGTTATTACCAGACCCTGTGAAAACAGACCTGAGTGATTTCGGTCTCACAAATCTCATCCCCTGCTGATCCTGATTGAACCTGAAAGCATCGCATCATCTCATCGCGCTGCTACTCCAGGTTTGTTCTTGCAGCTATCGCAAGGACATTTGATCTCCAAAGAAGCCTTCAATACAAGTAAGGTCTCCTTTTTATCTTTATAATGTCGAAAATGGACGACATTTTAGCGACCCAACAACAACTAATCGAAGCCGTAGATAGGCTCTTCACCAATTTCAAGAAGGATGGTGCAGAGCGCAAGACCTCAGACTACTTACGTCGCCGATTAGCCACCTTGGAACAATACTTTACGGAGTTCCATAATAATCATATGACTTTGCTATCTTTTGGTGATGAATCTCATGCATATTTCAGTACTAATCAATACGATCAAATGAAGGAAAAATATAACAACATTAAAACTACTATTCAAAACTATAACCCTCTCGCAAACAGACCGCAAACCCTCGAATTGAAGCCTCCTGCGTTTCATCCTACTGCCGAATCTCAAACCTCGAACCTCGCATCTCCCGCTGTTTCTAAAACCCTTGTTCTCGAAGAGAGAAAAGCCGAAGGTCTCTTCAAAAAGCAAGCTACCAACTTTAAGGCTTTCTTGAGAACATCTTCCAATATCGACCTTGATCTCATCACGGAAAAATGGGAGTTTGAAGACGTCCTGAAGACGATACAATCTCGTTGGGCGGCTATTGACTCACTTCATTGGGAGCTGGACAACGAGTATGGCGGAACGAACCCGGAGTATGAAGAGCAATTTACTCATTATGAGAAATATTATAACAAAATCAAGAAAGACATCAATAAGAAAATGTGGTCCGTTGCTCATATTGAAAAATCTACTCCAAAAATGGAGATAGTCACCTTTGATGGAAACTACAATAAGTGGATTTCCTTCAAAGATCTTTTTACCGAAGCGTACACAACCTTGGTCTGGGGGGTTCGTGTTCACACAACGTCGACTATGACGCATGATGCAGGTCATCCATTGGAAATGCCTGTTATCACACACACGTGAGGCTCGCACGGCGCCAGGATTTTCCACAAGAGAAATCGGTCGTTTAGCCATTCACTCATACGCAACTTACGCATTACGCAAAAAATCTATCAAGAAATATGGAATAAGTGGAAGACTGACTATCTCTCGCAGCTTTCTACGAGGTCCAAATGGCGACAGCATCAAAAGGATCTCAATCTAAACGACATCGTTATCATAAAGGACGACAATCTTCCACCAGGAAAATGGAGTCTAGGTCGCGTAGTGGTGCTGCATCCTGGAAGTGACGGACACGTAAGGGTCGTCACACTTAAAACAAAAAACGGTTTCTTTAAACGCCCAGTTGTAAAACTGGCCTTACTGCCAACAAATAAAAATTATCCAGATCCGAATGCCCCAAATATTGATAATAAAGTGCCAGCGGCGAGAAAAAAGCGTCCTATCTCATTCTCAGCTGTGGTTTTATCTTTAACATTATTCTTACTGTCAGTAACAAGCACCGTTCAAGCATCCTACAACTTCACCCTGTTGACAAACAATAGTGTCTACTTCGACAAAATATCTAATATGCATTTAATTAGAGATGATTGGCATGTAATAGTCTATTATGACACAAAGCCTTATCAAGAAGGAACGGCGGCATTATTAAAATTTATCAAGTATCTTGAAACCTTATGCTCTACGATCAGAACACAAACACCTTGCGACGGCGTCATGTTACAACTTGAGCACGAGTTCGAAGAACTTAAACATTACGACAATATTGTCATGATAAATGACTCGTTTATGACTAATAAGAAACGTCGGCGTCGTGGCTTGATAGACGGAGTAGGCTACGTTGCAAATAGTTTATTCGGAGTGTTGGACCAACGATTTGCAGAAAAATATGAGAAGGATATTGACCTTTTGAAGCAAAACGAAAACCATTTATACAACGTCTGGAAAAACCAAACGTCCGTCGTAGAAGCAGAATTTAATCTCATGAAAAGGATGGAGAATACTATCAACAAACATCACAAAATAATAAATCAAAAACTTAATTATCTTCAAGATTCTTATAAAAATCTCTCTCAGCAAGTGCAAAACATAACTGTTATCACAGATTTCATAACCTCGGCTTTCACTGCCAACAACTTGTTGTATACCCTTCGTCGAATCCAGGACTCAATTTTAGACACAGTAACTGATATTTATAATGGAAAACTAGATTTTCATTTGATATCTCCGAAGCAACTCAGATCAGAGTTAAGCATAATATCAGCGCAAATATCTGGAGACTTGGTAGTTCCTGTCGACAACTTCAATTTTAAAGATCTTTACAGCTTGCTCAAAGTACGAGCCAAATACTCTGGAAAATACCTAATCATAGAAATAAAAATACCCCTGATTGAAAGAGATCTTTACGAGGTATTCAATCTTATCCCGGTTCCACGTATTGTAAAAGATAACATGATGATGAAGGTCGAAACTATTTCTGAATTTTATTAGCTGCAACGTGAGAAAGGATTCATATTTAACTATCTCAGACACGGATCTACAGTCATGCATATTACAAAACTCTGTGACTATTCTGTGTCATATCAGAAAGCCTGTTCACCACATGAAAGACGATCATAGCCTTTGTGAGACGATCCCAGGCACAAGAACTTGTAAAATTAAAACTAACTCGTGCAAGAATGACTGGAGAGAGTTGACAACAGATAACAGATATTATTATTTCTGCTGCAATGAATGTAACGTCAAACTTCTGTGTGAAAATCAGGTTATGGCAGTTAGGTTATCAGAAGCGGGTCTTTTGCGTGTTGGGGAAGGCTGTTTAGTAAAAACAGAAGATTTTATAGTGTATTCCAACAAAAGATTGTCTAGTAAAATTAGTACGACGACAAAGATTATCTCGCCAGAAATATCACCAATAAATCACTTAATAAAAATAACTATGCCAGAAATCTCACATGAGTTTAATCCCAATAACTCAGACAACCTCAAGCAATTTGAAGCCATTAAGCGAAGTCTTGAGATCATGAAGCAGAGTGAACCTTTGAGCACCAGTATCTCCTACCACGACGTCCATCAGTATACTGCTATATATCTCATCATATTGGGAATCCTGTTATTGGGAGTAGCTTACGGCTTTAAATGTTGGCGTCAAAGGCAACGTAAAAGAAATCGTTCCACTTCTACAGCAGAGCGGTCGACAGCCTCTGCGACGACTGCGTTGCCATCTCCACACACCATTACGGAAAGTGTTGTGTTTAAGTGTAGTGAAATTAGGGAAAAAGGGCAGTCTAGTAGCAAATCAGTGAAAAGTGATTCTGAGCGACTAGCTCTATCTAGTGAGTGCCTACAAAAAAGTGAAGATAGAGGTTCTTCACCAATCTTTCGTGTGTTATCTCTTCCTGATTTACACTGTAGCGATTCCGTTTAATTTGTAATGTTACTTTATTCTCATCTTTTAACATAACTAACCCTACATAACTATTTTAGTACTATTTGAATATTGTTTTCACCTTGTTAATATTAAGTGCATTACCCATTTAACTATACCTATTTACTAACCTCACCTTTTTCTCCCTCGGGAGCATGTTCGGGTCAATCACCGAACAATAATGAACATGTCAGCGTAATTGCGACACCGCGCTGTATGCCTTGAATATTTTATGTATAATTATTAATCTAAGTAAAACAGTCAGTACGTTTCGGACAGCATATCGGGCGCGACTCAATCTCATCCTATTCACCTCATTAGTTTTAATTGTTATCCCATTTGCATTACTGAAATATAGTTATCTTTATAATCTTTAATCTTAGTTTATCTCAATCTCACCCTAACCCCGAACACATATAATCGACTTCAAATAGCTGTATAATTTACGGATGGCCAACACCTGATTTTCACAAGTGAGGGCACAATACTTATTTTGCAACCGAGCGTCAAATAAGCAGCGATACGTATGTGGCAACTTCGGCAAACTGTGTATAACTGATTTGTTGTTTTCATTTATAAAATATTTCGAACCGTTCAAATACAGTCGGTTTGGCAACGTCGCAATTGGACGCCAAATAATCGGCTTTATCGAAAATGTCTTAGATGAGTATACGCACTGTCGATATACGCGCTACACGAGCGACGCACCGTTGATGCGGGATTTCGCGGAAGTTTAAGTTATACAAATGCAAGCGCTTCAGTGATTTTTTGCCTTCCGGCAATTTTTGTTGTACAGGTCGCTAGAGCCAAAAGGACCAAAGTAACACTGACTAAAAAAGTGGCGTCCGGTATGCGGACGTCTAAAGCCGGTGGACGCCAGATTAAATGCATTTCGGGCTATGTGGGACGCCATATCATTAGCAGGATAAATATATATATATATATATATATATATATATATATATATATATATATATATATATATATATATATATATATATATATTTACATCCAGGAACTCATTTGGCGTCAAGCATGTTGCGCATCATTACGACGTCCACCAGTTCTGCTAACATTTTTTATCATCTGTTGATGAATATTGCTTAGTTTTTTGATTTCCTACTCCATCCTATACTTAATTTTCTTGCTCATTTATTTGCGGCAATATTCTTCTTGTAGTTAGGCCCAAACATTTTTGGACCCCGCACAATAGTGAAGCTTTATTGACCTCCTACGTATATCAATATTATTAATCTATTGCGTGGATATTTTTACGTCCAAATCAGACGGTTGGGATATCAAAGTGCGACGTTGCCAGCATTATGATTCGTTTATTTATACTTATCTCTTTCTTTCACGGAGTCTCGCAAAACGCATTGTCTATTCTAAGTAAATATATTTTTAGTTTCACGGTTGACCGCTGACTTATTTGGGCTATTCTCATTTTTAACCGACTTCAAAAAAAAGGAGGAGGTTATCAATTCGACTGTATATTTTTTATTTTATTTTTTATTTTTGTTACCTCATAACTTTTGACTGGGTGAACCGATTTTGATGATTATTTTTTGAATGACAAATGAACGAATAACGCGATTAGATTAGTGCAGAGTATCTACCATAACTAAAGAGTTAAAAATAAAAATACACATCCACCTTATGGGTTTTGATTTTAATAGTCAGATAAAAGTTCTCTATCCTGACTTAAGGAATGAAAGCCTAAATACAAAGACACAGTATTGAAAATTATTAATCGTGTTTTTAACCGACTTCAAAAAAGGAGGAGGTTATCAATTCGACCGTATATTTTTATGTTTGTTACCTCATAATCATAACTTTTGACTGGGTGAACCAATTTTGATGATTCTTTTTTTATTTGAAAGCTGGTGTTTCCCGAATGGTTACATTTTAATTTGGATACTCGGACAGTGGGGTCCATGTGAAAACTATATAAGTCTTAAATTTGCATTAAGTATTTGTGCGACAAATGAACGAATAACGCGATTAGATTAGTGCGGGGTATCTACCATAACTAAATAGTTACAAATAAAAACTTTTAGTTATGGTAGATACTTCGCACTAATCTAATCGCGTTATTCGTTCATTTTTGTATACCTATACAAGATGTTACTACTGCTGTGGAATCAATTGTTCTTCCTCATCGTACGAAGGAACCCTAATATTAGCATGAGTTTACTACGGGTTTTTCTAAGTTTAATTTGACTAGATTCAAAGAGTACTATTGACTAGATTTTTCTGATAATATAATATTATTCACAGCCTGTAATCGCCCACTACTGAGCGTATCTTCGCGGTACTACAAAAGCGTGGCAGCCCCAACAGCATCCTGAATGCATTGTTGCACTGGACACAAAGAGCATTAACAGCTTTTTGAGTGAAACAAGTCCAAACGCTACACGAGTAAAAAACTATTAGGTACATCTCACTGATAATGCTCTTCGCTCCCGGTATTCATTGATCCGATCTAGATTGTTCCTCAAATCCTCCGCTACAATACGCATATGACACCACCATTTAAAGTGACAGTAGGGTATCTCTCTGCGCCTTTATTGGCCACCTTAACGATAAGCAACTGACTTTTGTCCGTGTTATATCTAAAACCATGCTCCTCAGCGTAACGCTCACAAACTTTATTAAATTTTCTGAGACTTGCCATAGACGGGCTCAGCAGCGCCATGTCATTAGCGTAGCTAATGTTATTAAATGCTAGCCCATCTATGTAGCAGCCAGCATGCAAACTGCTGAGCTCGAGAATAAGCACATTTATATATAAATTAAACAGCTTAATCCACCCTGTCTAACTCCACATTCCATCACGTACTCATCCGACCGTCCATTTGCCAATTTTACACATTTAATTTGATGTGTGTACCAGTTTTTAAAAACACTCATCAATTCACTGGGCACACACAATTTAGACCATAACTTGTCACAAAACACCATGTCAAATGCCTTTGACATAGGTATCCAAGAAACAGACAAAAACAGGAGTCTGATTTCCTGTATAATATTTTACAGTCTTTTTATACATAAAATTGCAGTTTCCGTAGATAAGCCCTCTCTGAACCCATGTTGAGCATCATGGAGCTTGACATCATTCTTTAAAAGAGAGAGAGATTGGTCTGCAGTTCGCTTTATCTGATATATCACTAGTCTTATTTTTAGGGTTCCGTTGCCAAATGGAAAAAAACGGAATCCTTATAGATTCCTCATGTCTGTCTGTCTGTCTGTCCGTCCGTATGTCACAGCCACTTTTCTCCAAAACTACAAGAGCTATGCTGTTGAAACTTGGTAAGTAGATGTATTCTGTGAACCGCATTAAGATTTTCATACAAAAATAGAAAAAAAAAACAATAAATCGTGGGGTTCCCCATACATAGAACTGAAACTCAAAAATGGTTTTTTTCATCCAACCCATACGTGTGGGGCATCTATGAATAGGTCTTCAAAAATGGTATTGAGGTTTCTAATATCATTTTTTTCTAAACTGAATAGTACGCGCGAGAGACTCTTCCATAGTGGTAAAATGTGTCCCCCCCCCCCCGTAACTTCTAAAATAAGAAAATGATAAAACTAAAAAAAAGGTATGATGTACATTACCATGTAAACTACCACCGAAAATTGGTTTGAACGAAATCGAGTAAGTCGTTTTTTTTTAAAACGTCATAAATCGTAAACCGCAATTTACCTTTCATTTAATCAACAGAAATATAAAAAATTAAAAAAAGCATTTATTTTCATAAACATGAACCTTCTGCATAAACCGAGAATACCTACAGGTTTGTACGGAACCCTTTGTGCGCGAGTCCGACTCGCACTTGGCCGGTTTTTACATTAGGAACTTCAATAGTTTTCATCATATCCTTTGGCAGATAAGCGTGCGACACACAACAATTATAAAACAAAGCCAGTACCCTGGGCAAATGGATACCAGCGTTCTTTAAGTGTTCCACACTGAGCCCGTCGTGTCCCGGGGATTTTCCGCGCTTCATATGTACCAATACATTCTCTGCTTGCTCAAGTTCACCGTCGTCTGAGTTATGCAAAAAAGACAGTCTCGCGAGGTCTACAACTCACAGAGCCACTAGTGTACCTGATTATAAGTTATCTGATCGTTGCGAAACCCTTCCAGGGTCCTTATATCTTACGCCGGGGCTTAACTCCACTGCCGCGAGAAATCACGGTACAGCGGACAGAGCTCCGGTGAGATCTCATGGCGTCATGGAGAGAACGATTGTCGCAACCCAGCGCTGGGCACGCCACAATTACGGCGATAAGTCCCCTCTTTGAGGAGTGGCTAGAGAGGCACCACGGCGCGGCGTCCTCACCTATCACCTGACGCAGGGTCACGGTTGTTTCGGGAGGTTCCTGTTCAGGATAAGGCGGGAGGAAACGCCCGGGTGTCACCATTGAGTGGATCACCCGGAGGACAGGGTGGAGCATATGGTAGAGGTCTGCCCGACTTGGGCGGCAGTAATGCTCGCGAAAGAGGAGGCAGAACGCGTGAGAGAGAGGCAAATTTCGCGCCCTCACGCCCCTAATCGCCGCAGGAGGAGACGCCCTGGGCATCGGGAATTGCAGGCCGATTTCCGGCCATCGTAGGCGCGGGCTTGCGGTCGGTGAGCAATGGGTAGCTCGCCATCCGATAGGGACCAGACCCGGGTTGACGGTGCGTTGTGTTCCACGTGCACTTCAAAGAGATGTCAGCGGAATTGACCGAGTTCACTAGGGCTGATGCCTGCCAGGGTTGCGAAGAAGTCCGAAAGGGAGATCGTGGCCCCCGGCAACATGGTAACAAAAGGAACACGGGTGGGTTTTAGTCAGTAAGAGTCTGACACGCCCTCCTGCTTCGCCCCGAGCGGGAAAAGTTATTTGATAATTTCCCACCCAAAAAAAAGAAAAAAGTGTCCTTGTATGCTAGGCTTAAGTACTTGGTTGCAAATAAAATGATTTATGATTTATTTATCTGAGACGGCGATGGGTCATACATTCATAATGGGAGCTTATGCATTTATAGGAAAAGGAAGAAGTGCTATTAGATTCATATATACAGACGTCAAATATCGTACAGTATGAAAAGTATGCATCAAACCGACATCCGTATAAGTGTCGCGTAACTTTGAAGCTATATACGGACGTCAGTTGACAGTATATACTATTCATGCCGCACCATATTCAACGTCCAATTATTTTTCTAACGTTGTGCCATAGATTCATGTATACGGACGTCAAATATCGTACAGTATGAAAAGTATGCATGAAACCGACATCCGTATAAGTGTCGCGTAGCTTTGAAGCTATATACGGACGTCAGTTGACAGTATATAATATTCATGCCGCACCATATTCGACGTCCGATTATTTTTCTAACGCTGTGCCACAGATTCATGTATACGGACGTCAAATATCGTACAGTACGAAAAGTATGCGTCAAACCGACATCCGTATAAGTGTCGCGTAGCTTTGAAGCTATATACGGACGTCAGTTGACAGTATATACTATTCATGCCGCACCATATTCGACGTCCGATTATTTTTCTAACGTAGTGCCATAGATTCATGTATACGGACGTCAAATATCGTACAGTATGAAAAGTATGCGTCAAACCGACATCCGTATAAGTGTCGCGTAGCTTTGAAGCTATATATGGACGTCAGTTGACAATATATAGTATTCATGCCGCACCATATTCTACGTCCGATTATTTTTCTAACGTAGTGCCATAGATTCATGTATACGGACGTCAAATATCGTACAGTATGAAAAGTATGCGTCAAACTGACATCCGTATATGTGTCGCGCAGCTTTGAAGCCATAAACGAACTTCAGTTGACGGTACATACTATTCATTCCGCACCATATTCGACATCCGTGTATTTTTCTACAGTCGCAAGGAAAAATAATGAAATAAACACACATAAATTTAAGATTACTATTTTATTTTAGACAGATGGGTTACCCTATAGGTATGACAGGTGAAAACAATTGAAATAGTTTTCTGTATTTATAAAACTTTAAAAATCAATCCCTAAAAATTACGTAAAATAATTAGTATTATTCAACGTATTAATGACAATTTACTTTTGTGACTTTCAGATCTAACATAATTAATTTTAAGAAAATATTAGATATTAGATTGTTGTATTGTTATTAGGTGTGCTAAGCATATTCCGAACGTATAATATAATCAAAATCCTATAATCGACTTCAAATAGCTGTATAATTTACGGATGGCCAACACCTGATTTTCACAAGTGAGGGTACAATACTTATTTTGCAACCGAGCGTCAAATAAGCAGCGATACGTATGTGGCAACTTCGGCAAACTGTGTATAACTGATTTGTTGTTTTCATTTATAAAATATTTCGAACCGTTCAAATACAGTCGGTTTGGCAACGTCGCAATTGGACGCCAAATAATCGGCTTTATCGAAAGTGTCTTAAATGAGTATACGCACTGTCGATATACGCGCTACACGAGCGACGCACCGTTGATGCGGGATTTCGCGGAAGTTTTAGTTATACAAATGCAAGCGCTTCAGTGATTTTTTGCCTTCCGGCAATTTTTGTTGTACAGGTCGCTAGAGCCAAAAGGACCAAAGTAACACTGACTAAAAAAGTGGCGTCCGGTATGCGGACGTCTAAAGCCGGTGGACGCCAGATTAAATGCATTTCGGGCTATGTGGGACGCCATATCATTAGCAGGATAAATATATATATATATATATAATAAATATATTTATATATAATATTATAAATGCAAAAGTAACTCTGTCTGTCTGTCTCGCTTTCCTGCTAAAACTACTGAACCGACCTCCGACCTCCACGCGGGCGAAGCCGCTGGCAAAAGCTAGTATTATATAAAAAACTAGCTTTTGCCAGCGGCTTCGCCCGCGTGGAGGTCGGAAATTATCCCGCGGAAACATACTACCGGGATAAAAAGTAGCCTATGTCCTTTCTCAGGCTCTAAACTATCTGTGTACCAAATTTCATTTAAATCGGTTCAGTAGTTTTAGCAGGAAAGCGAGACAGACAGACAGACAGACAGACAGACCGACAGACAGACAGACAGAGTTACTTTTGCATTTATAATATTACTAGCTTTTGCCAGCGGCTTCGCCCACGTGGAGGTCGGAAATTATCCCGCGGGAACATACTACCGGGATAAAAAGTATCCTATGTCCTTTCTCAGGCTCTAAACTATCTGTGTGCCAAATTTCATTTAAATCGGTTCAGTAGTTTTAGCAGGAAAGCGAGACAGACAGACAGACAGACAGACAGACCGACAGACAGACAGAGTTACTTTTGCATTTATAATATTATTATATAAATTATATAATTATATAGTTTAGATAGTTTAGATAAGTAAATAAGTAAATATAAGTAAATAAGTATATAAGTAATAAGTATATAAGTAATAAGTATAAAGTATGGATTAGTATGGATGAATCCCTATTTCCCTTGGTCACGCCATCACGCGTGAACGGCTGGACCGATTTCACTTTGTTTTTTTTTTTTTTTGTTGTTTGTTATTGTCAGGAGAAGGTTCATAAGAAAGAAAAAAATTAAAAAATTGCGCGGAAAATTAGAAAATTTAAGAATACAAAGTCACCTAACATGGGTGTTTGATAGCTAGAAAACACTTTATGCCCCAGAGGGGTAATTGCGGAACTTTTTATCGGTAGGAATTGGTTTAATATTCATAGTTATACAACATTCATTGCGTTATTTACGTTGCTGAGCTACAATTTATTCAAACAAATGACGCAATGGTTTAGAAATAAACTTCAATCCCATTCAGATTCTGTTAAATTGTGCGTTTCGCAATTAGGGTGCAGGTTGGCATAACTTAGTAGGAGCTCAACTAACATGGGTGTATGATAGCTAGAAAACGCTTTATGTCTTCGAAGTACCAGGTTGGCATAATTTGGTAGGAGCTCACCTATCATGGGTGTGTGGTAGCTAGAAAACGCTAGCCTTCAAAGTACCAGTTTGTCACAACTTGGTCTAACATGGGATTATGATCTTTGCCTTGTGTTGATGGGATCTCATAAGTTAACACAACATTTATTGATTCTGAGGCGGTACGAAGTTCGCTGAGTCAGCTAGTTATATTTTAAAAAGGAAAAAAAGTATTGATTATTCTACAGTTACGTTATGACTGCTTAGTACCAAAAGTAACAGGACAAACCAGGGTATGACCACTTTGTACTCCAGATATTTAGTTTAGTTTCTAAATACTTGTAAATTGTAGGTTTCGTGTCTGAGGATCTTCGACCGGAGGAGCAGGATCCCCAGTGGTGCAAGGCGAAAGGAGACGAGTTCTTCAAAAGCGGTAACTTCCTCGGAGCAATCAGCGCCTACACTCACGGCATCTCACTGTCTGACAAACTGCCGAGTCTGTTCGCTAACAGATCCGCTACGCATTTCGCACTCGGGAATTTTAATAAATGTGTAAGTATTAAGCCTCGTTGGTTTCATGCTCAGCAGCTTGAGGTCCTGAGTTCGATTCCCGGGTTGGGCAGTGATATTGGATTTTTCATCAGAAATTTCTTGGTATCAGCCCGGACTCTACGCTTGTGCCCGCCGTGCTCGGTTGATGGCAATAGACTCGCCCCCTTTTACTTGGGACTTAAACTAGTCATAACATTAGGCTCTAAGATAAGCTTACCATATAACTTTAACATTTTTTTAGATGAACGACTGCTCCACGGCCCTAGACCTCATGAAGCCGGCGTGTGAGAGTAACCGGCGAAGTCGCGCGAAGTGCATCGCTCGCCGCGCCGCCGCACTCGCCCGCGTCGGGTATCTCAGCAAAGCTATAGACGAAATGAAAGCGGCCGGCAAACTGCTGCCCGATGACGAAACTATCAAGAAGGACATCTACGACATGGAAAGGGCTTGGGAACAGAATCCTGATTCTGAGTAAACGTAATAGAGAAAAAATACGAAACATTACAACAGAAACATTATAATATTAGGAATAAAATTATAATAAACTTTATGCTTCTATGAACTAAATGCTTCTTTACTCTTCAATAATTACTTTTTTGGGCAGACCAAGATTCTTCAGTAGAGCATGTGGTGAGGGATCCCTTCCTCGGAACCTCCTGAACACCTCACTGGGGTGGCAACTGCCTCCCACTGCCAAGAATGTGTCTCTATATCTCTTCCCCACCTCAAGAATATCCTGGTCACCTTTCCTCGCTTCTTCAAATGCACTGTAGATGTCGGCAGCTATCATTCTAGACCACAAACGGCAATAGTACGCACTACCCCACTCCTCGGAGAAGATTTTAGTAAATGAAAGGGGGTGGGAATCGTATTTGTCAAAAGGTAATGCATGGTATTTTGGCCACATTTCCCTCACAATATCTCTCCAGAAAGCCTTTTTAGTATGCAGTTCTAAGTCAAGTTTGGATAGGTACAGCTCTTTGCACAAGTTGTACCCTGCCATGTGGCCTCTGATGTTTTGGAGGTTCTTCACTATTTCGTCTGGTAGAGGCTCATCTGTGTCACAATGGCCACTCACTGATCTGATGGTATTTGGATCATACAGCCAGTGAGTCATCACTTGGCCACAAACCTCAGCAGCATCCCATTCTACATTAGAGAGTCCAGCCACCTCAGAGTAGTTAGCTTTGGTCAGTAAATGACGAAGTGAGTGACCAAATCTTTGGAACAGTATACCAACCTCATTGAAGGACAGTAAGGATGGTTTGTCATTGGCTGGAGCTTGGAAATTAAATATTAATGCAGATAATGGAGTGGTTGCAGTGGATGTACATTTGTTTCTGATTGCAATGTGCCACCCTGCATCATCATAAATGCGTATTTTCTGGTCCTGACGTGCATATGGGTCTAGGTAAAAGTTGGCTATAGGAGCCTCGCTAGAGTCATCATACACGTCATAGAATTTGACATCCTTGTGCCAAGTATGAGGACCTGTTCGCTCCACAATATGAATATTAAACAATTTGTTGCACAAATTGAAGAGACTTGCTATTACTCTAGGTAGAGGGAAATATTCACGAATTTTTTCTTCATCAAAACCATACAGTGACCATTTCTGTTTTCTTTGCCAATAAGGTATATCCCAGTGTTCTAATTTGACATCAAAGCCTCTTTCCTGTGCATATCTTTGAAGCAGTTCAATTTCTACATCTTGCATTGATCTGGCGCTTTCTAACAAGGTGTCAAGGACATTGTTAACATTTTCAATTGAACCAGCCATTTTAGTTTCCATGCTCATATCTCCATAAGTTTCATAGCCCAGTATGGTGGCTTGCTCTTTTCGTAAACTCCTTATATTCTCTAGATTTGTTGCGGTCTCAATTTCTTTGTTGACATAGTTCGAGCATCTTTGTACATGTGCCTGCCAAGTATTCCAACGTAACTCTCTATCAGAGCAATACTGCATAAATGGTTCATAGATGTGAGGCTGCAACGTTACTTTCCAGGGTCCTTTAGTAGGGTCAGAACCCATCGCCATAGAGTACAGTAAACCTGCTGGGAATTCTCTCATAACACTGGGATCTTGTATGGTGCTCGTGAAAACTTTATTTGCTATGTTGACTTTATCTCTGAACATCTGCCTCTCTTTCTGTAAGCCTGACAGGATATTATTCAATCTGTCTCTTTTGATGCCCTTCACATCCAGACCATTAAGCTTACCTTCCAAAATGTATTTGTCAAGTAGCCTCTGTTCTTCATCAGTAAGTTTTTTAAGACGATTCTTTTCTGTGGCCGCTGCTTGGAATATAGGTATGCTGTTGAATTTTGAGGAGCGTGCTTTGTGCGCTCTCTCATGTATTTGAATATATGACTTTGTAGGCATAAGTGAACTGTTTCCAAGGTACAGTGTCTTTGCCATGCCCCATGTGAGTTCAAGCTGTGCGTCTAACTTTTCCAATGGCTTAAATACTTCAGCAAAAGCATTTTTACAGTTCTCCGAAGCATGTTCAACCTGTCTGACTCCATTTTCATACTCCAGACTTTGTTTGCTGATAGTTGCTATACATTTTTCGATTGAGATATCGTTAAACTCTGGCAGTCCGTTTTCTGACAGCAAAGTATTTTCTGCATCTTCTCCTATTTCTGGAATACTGGAAAGAAAATATAAAGAGTTTGGTTAGTATTCTGCTAAGAATACTTAAATCTGAATTTGATAGCCTGTTTCACCTCACTGCAAGAAAATATAGACGGCTGAGCAGTGACTTCTCTTTAAAGTAATTGTAGGCAAAATTATTTATAATTAAGTAATAAATTGTGCTACCCATGCTCTGGATTGAAATGTTACGTAAATATATAGCTAGAGACTATAGCTAGGACTAGAGACTGGGGGATAAGAGCGTATAATAATTTCTTATTTCTACTGCGGAGTTTTGTGCGACACTTATAAACTTCCTCATAGAGAAACAAAATATGCAGATTCCGTGTATTAAAACATTCTCATTCATTAATCTTACGATAATTTCTGTACAGAAAGATAATATTGCAAAATGAAAATCGATGTTACTCACAGGACAACGTATCCAGCGCTGCGTTTGTTTTGATAAAGTTGACGTTTAACATTTCGGGCAATCACACTACTACGTAAAAACGATAAAGCCATAATTATAAAATTAATATAATAGAGTTTATTTCATCAAATAATGTTTATTTCATAATCCAAAAGCGGCACATTGATTAGGACTCTGACGTTTATGACAATTGACAGCTGACTTTATTCATAGGTTGCAAGAAAATAAAATTTTGTTGAATGTCTATGGTTCTGACATTGATAAAAATAAGACTTGGTTTCGGCCTGACTATTGGATATTGAAGACATTGAATAAAGAAGACATGGTTTCGGCCTTGATTATATTATAGAAAGACAAGAAAGAAAAAAAAAGAAGAATTGGAAGAAAAAGAAAACTAAATCAGACTTGGCTGTATGGGCTCAGCTCCCTTTGCCTGTCCCAAAGAGGGACGAAAAGAACCAAAAAAAAAAAAATGTCTATGGTTCTGCGTTCGGATACATTTATGATTTTCCATTTTTGGACAGACTATGCTGCCGTCCTTACGAAAAGTGCAATAACTCGAGTTTTGGCGCGAACTGAGATAAGTACATATTCGGAATTTGCAGAACAAGATCTATATATTCTTTTTAGACACTTTTTACGTATCTATGACGTAGCCGGTTTTAATACTAAGCCTAATTAGTATTTTAGATACAAACAAAACAAAAATAAAATCTTTACATGCGTTTTTCTCGAAATCAGGTTTAACCTAGTTATTGCACTTTTCGTAAGGACGGCAGTATGGCAATACGGCAAGTTCGTTGGGGACTTAGTTGGGTCGGCAGAATAAGTAAGCTTCAAATTAATAAGTTACACACAACAGACACTAATTTACATGACATGGCATGCCTACATGTCACAGAGGGGTTCCCTCTATCTGGCAGAAACTTGATGCTCCGAATTTTATTTGGCTTAACACACTTGGCATAATCTTATATAAACGAGTATTTGTAAGGCATAAAAAATGTTTAGCATAATCATTGTTTGGCCGAATGTTTATATGCTCGACTTAACGCTGGCATACTTTTAAGATGGCAGAATTTTATTTCGCATAATTACCTTTGGCAGACTTAAAATTCCGCATAATTTCGTTTAGCATAACATTTATTTAGAGTAATGATTATTTGGCATAATTTCACTTGGCATACTATGAAGATGGCAGAATTTCATTTAGAATAATTTTGTTAGGCATATTTTCATTTCTATTAAATTGCATTTTAACCTTAAATAAAATGAAATAGTGTCTCAAAAAGTCAGTATATGTTGTGCTACAAAAAATATTGACAGAAACGAATCGCTGCAGAACCGACTCCACGTAGTCTTGTCTGCCCTACCCCTAGAGTGTAATTTAAGCCCGCGTAGGCGCGGAGTGGCGAGGCGGCCCGCGAGCTGAGGAGCAGGTGGTTTCGACGGTCGCGCCGCGGTGGTGAGCGTAAAACCATCTGCGACGATGTGCTAGCGTGGGACCGCCGCGCCGGAGCCCCGCAGCGCCGAAGTCGTGACAGAAACCATGCATGCTGCATGTTGCGTGCTCGCCTGCATGCTGTAAGCTTGCTTGCATGCTGCATGCTTGCTTGCATGCTTGCTTGCTGCATGCTTGCTTGCATGCTGCATGCTTGGTTGCTTGCATGCTGTATGCTTGCTTGCATGCTGCATGCTTGTTTGCATGCTGCATACTTTTATGCATGCTGCATGCTTGTTGGCATGCTGCATGCTTCTTCGATATGAAATGTATGCCAAAAGATGATTCTAAGTTTAAAGTTTCTGAGGTATGATAGTTCTGCCTTTTAATAACTATCGATATGAAATTATGCCAAGAGACGATTCTGACTGCGAACTTTCTGCGATATGATGGTTCTACATTTTAATTATTATGGAATAAAATTTATGCCTAAAGATGATTCTGACTTATAAAATTATGCGTTGTGTAAATGTATGATAAATGAGTGTATGCCAAACGATTTTCTGCGAAATGAATTTTATGCCATCCGCTGTTAAGCAAAATAATATTATGACGAAAAAAATTCTGCCATAAAGGGTGGACCCGTCACAGAGCTAGTAAATCCGTCCAATGCCGAAAAGCGATCTTGGGAAAAATAAAGAGCATCTATGTATTGAGAATAGCATTTTATTACAATAAAATAACTTTTACAATGTTACTGTTTAACAATAATAAAATCTACTTTTTCACTATCCTTTTCAATAACTGCGGCAATATTATCTACCAGGGATACGCTAACCATTTGACAAGAACACAAAGCATTGCATGTGTTACAGTTATGCTGTTCCACGTTGGTTTCTTTTCCTTTATGCTTCGAATTGGTTTCTTTGACTGGTGGATTGCAACAGAAATCGGTATCAAGGCCCATTTTTTCACCGTCTTCTAAAGTTTGAGGCAGATGTTGATTTAGGGTTTCCGGCAACAGTAAACTGGCGATACCGCCTGCTACTAGTAAAGCACCCATTATAATTAACGGAAGAACCATTATGTCAGAGCCCTGAAAATATCAAACTTTATTAGTGAATGATGTGCTGGATACATATTAACCATATAAGACGATATATTGAGTACAGTACCCGGGCGTTAATTTGGCACATTGAGTTATAAAAGGACTGTCACAGGTATGCTTGACAACGACCACAAAACTGACCATTTTCTTAAACTCGTTGAGCCATATTAACGTCCGTGTACTGTAATTAACGAAGTAGGTACCTCATTATATTTAATTTGATACATTACCAAATAATTGACGAGTGGTATAAAAATAGGGCCCAACATGCCGAGTACGGAGCTAAGACTCATGCCAAGGCCCCTGACCACAGTCGGATATAATTCCGAGGCCATTAGGGGCAACACAACGAAAGAAGATGATATGCCCATCTTTCCGACGCAATATAAAGCTAGAGTTACGTAGGTTTCTGAAAACAATAAAAGTTGAGTTAAATTAGATATTCAATGCTTTATTATTCTTTTACATTGTTCGATTTTGCTTTTATTTTGTTGAGTATATTGTTTTTGAGGGGGGGACCAAGTACCATCATGACATGCCTCCCATACTACTAACCAGTGTTCCTCTTGAGCAAGTGGATTAATTTAAATACCTAGGTCACTTAGTCACCACCGACCTTAAAGACAATGCTGACATTAAAAGAGAACGAAGAGCTATATGTTAGTACATATGAATACTATAGCCCGTAGGTTTGCACGTTGTAGGCAGCCCCGGATCTACGACTTTTTCGAACCGGGCCAAAACCTTGATGGTGGCGCCCCTTCCCTTCAGTGTTTGAGAAAAACTGTTAAAAATGCAAATGAGTAGCATTTTTGTGACCATTTGTTAAAATAATAATCCTTTAATAAATTTGAACTTTGTACTATCTAATGACTAAAAACTTTCATTTGTGATATAAAATATAAATACAGAAAAATATATAACCAGGAAAGACTGCTCTGGGCGGAGCGGGACAGACTTTTACTGACTAAAACCCACCCGTGTTCCTTCAGTTACCCATATGCCAGGGCCACGTTATATCGTTTGAACAATCTCGCGACCCTGGCAGGGTTCGCTCACAGTTTGCAGATGTTATTGGTTATGTGCAAATGTGGAAACGCTTCTTCCAAGTCATGCTTGTACAGATGTTGTAACAGGTAGAAGGCACTTGATTTTTCATTAATTTCATGTACTAGCTCTTTAAATACGGGAAGATCCTGGCAAAAACCAACGGCATTCCAGTCTTTTGAATATTTTAAAGATAGATCAGTCCCATTTTTTTAACCGACTTCAAAAAAAGGAGGAGGTTATCAATTTGACTGTTTTTTTTTTAATGTTTGTTACCTCATAACTTTTGACTGGGTGAACCGATTTTGATGATATTTTTTTTATTTGAAAGCTGGTGCTTCCCGAATGATCCCATTTTAATTTGATTCCATTTGGACAATGGGGTCCATGTGAAAACCATATAAGTCTTACATTTGCATTACGTACTAGCGCGACAAATGAACGAATAACGCGATTAGATTAGTGCGGAGTATCTACCACAACTAAAAGGTTAAAAAATAAAAACTTTTTACAAAAAAAAAAACAACCGACTTCCTTAAAAAAACACTACAAAGTCAAAAATAACTTTAATTTCGGAAGTCGGTGGCAAAACTTTAAATACAGAGCCTAAGACACCGACTTTCGAAATTAATGTTATTTTTGACTTTGTAGTGTTTTTTAAGGAAGTCGGTTGTTTTTTTTTTTTGTAAAAAGTTTTTATTGCAGACTTTCTGTCGACATATTTAAAACGGCGCGTGGCGTGGACACTGAGGAAGGCGAATTTTTCATGTAGACTCTTTGCACTCTCTACTCTTATCTTAATTTCTGTTAAAATTTTGTCAAACACTAATTTATATCTTTGGAAAATAACCTACTCGGATCTAGCATTTTTGTTTCGTCTTCACAGATTTCGTCGTGTTACTTTTTCTTTTTGAAAATTCTTTTGTTTATAAGAACCGGCTTCATTTCCATCCTTTCTGATACCTACAGGTGTAGCTTCTTCGAACCAATATTCTTCCAATTTTTCTCTCATTTCTTGCAAAATCTTACCAAGGCCTTGCATTATCGTCACAGAACGTGAAATGATAATATCCACTTTTTGTATTTCAACGTTCACTCTTTTAATCTCTCGAAGAATATTATCCCAAATTGTCAAGTTGAGGCTTAATAAAAAATTAAATTAAAAATTTAATAAACCCCCGACACAAAAACCTAATTTCCCTTTAAAAAGTAAAAAATAATAAAAAAAAACTCAATCTTAAAGTACCTAAGTATGTATTAATAATTCAAAAAAAATACTTCGCGTTGGGGGACCGCTCCAGACCTAACAATTTAATTACAAATAGTCTATTACCTAACTAAATAAGAAAAGAACACTTTTATAAAATTACTTCACAATATTGCATTTAGGATACGACCGTCAACGTCTGCCCTCGCGGAGCGGTCCCCCAACTTTTAAACGGCTCGACCGATTTTCATCAAACATGTCTAAGAACACTCGCACATAAGTCACCTTTAAGACAACTTTTTTTTTAAATCGCTTCATCCGTTCGGGAGTTATGATGCCACAGACAGACAGACACACAGACAGACAGACAGACAGACACTTCAAACTTATAACACCCCTCTTTTTGCGTCGGGGGTTAAAAAACAGTGTTGTCACTTGACGTTCGACTGTTTGAATTTGTTTGGCTCGGCTCGTATATAATACATAGATGTGACGGGGATTCCCCTGGTAGAAAGATCACAGACATTACGCACGCGATCAAAAATTTACTTGATCTGGTAAGATGCGTTCATAAATCAAATCACTTAGTATGTGTCCAAAAACAAACTGGGCGTATGGAAATCGAAAACTTTGTTTTTCAAACATAATTATATTAAGATTCGATTACTTGATAAAAACCTATGAGATTGTAGGAAAAGAGGCTTTATTTTTTCGATATTTTGAATTCTTGTCTCAAGGATTTGGCGCCCCCATGAAACTGTCGCCCGGGGCAAGTGCCCCGGTTTGCCCCCCCCTTAGATCCGGGGCTGGTTGTCGGTAGGTACATACTTACTGCGGACGTAAATGCTTTTGTGCATTATGCAGCTTGTGGGAGAATGTTTTGCAAGGGTCTTATAGCTTCGAGTTCAATTCAATAATGCGTTCAGAAAATGAATGGGGTTGCTATGGCGTGTGTGTCAGGGATGTTTGCGGCAGCGCATGTAGATTGTTTTTACACAATAATACACAAGCGCGCAGCACAGATGGTGACTCAAGGCCAGCCCTAACGGGGTTCTAATAATGATTGCTGAGAGAGTGGACTTTTCATACCTATGTTTAAAATTATAAGATCCCAGAGCCTACGCTCAAAATAAAGATTTTGAATTTGAATTAATTTTGATTTAATGCTGAAAGGGAAATATCGCAAAGGGACAGATTATAAAGTCTGAAAGGGAAGGTCCGTCCATGCGTAGATTCTGGGTAGGTATATTAAAACAGACACTCACCGTGTTGCACCAAAAACGTGGTCAAACACGCAACACCTCCGACTACCATGCTCATGCACAAGGTCCATCGCCTTCCGAGCCTCTCCATGGAAGGCCAAAGAAACAAATATGTGGGCAGCTCCACAATCCCGGCCAAAAAGAAGTTTAGGAATTCGTCTCCACCCAAAACTGGCGCATAATACGACAGGCCAACATAAACACTTGTATTTGTAAACCATATGAACGTGATTATAATAGTTTTCTTCCTCAAATTAGGTGTCCTGAACAAGTCCAAGATTCCATATTTTCTCATTTTTGTCTTTTCAATGTCTTGTTTTAATTTGTCCGTCTTGTATTTTCGATGGAGTTGTACCATGTAGTTTGCTGGTAAAGATTTGCCGTTAATCCTGTGAAATGCAAGTTTATTTGTTAACGTCCTTCATTTACATTTTTAGACAAAATATGTACTTTTGAATCCATACTAACCTAGCCATATTCTTCAAGATAACTTCAGCTTTCTCGAACTCTCCTCTAGCTAGAAGCCATCGAGGGCTTTCTGGCATTGGCCATAGGTACAGGAAGAAGCAGACGAAGGGGAGTGTAGTGGCCAATGCTAGATGGCGCCAGTCTCTCACCAGGTAGACCACGCCAGCCAGCAGAATTAGGCCCGTGGAATACGCAATGTTGGATAGAATGGTACAGAGTGTTCGGCTTCGTGGTCCCACGAGTTCTATCGCTGAAAGGAGTATCAAAGTGTTACTAAATTCTGGTCAACTGTGCAATGTGTAAAAATAATTCAAATGCTGTTGCAGTTATCGAGGTTTCTTCAGTTAGGAATTTTTAGTAAATAAATACCTATAATTTCATAATTTTTCATGAAAAAAACATACTCTAGGTAACAGCTAGCTAGGTACTAGCTAGCTAGGTAATACTGTAGTGTAGGCTTTTTCTCTAATGTTGGCATATGTTAACAGTTTGCGGGACAAATAACGCCCTGACTCGTTATAACTGTATAATAATAAAAAATCTATTGTGTCTCGGTATTCTGTAAGTGTCCTTCCAACTGATTAAGTTCAAAAAAACAAAAAGGTGATGTTAAAAAAAACGTGAAATTAATTATTTACCTAAAACATAAGGCGTGGTCATAATAGCGGGCACGGTGAACCCCACACCGAATCTATAGATGCACCAAATCACGTAGTTCTGAGAGAAAGCTGTGGCTACTCCAAATATACACTCAATAAAAAGGTAGATGAAGAAGGAGGGTTTCCTCCCGATGGTATCCTGGAGGTAACCGAAGATGTAGTTGCCAATGATGCCTCCAACAGCCAGCAGGACTAAACCAAGGGTTGGGTAGAAGTCTCCGTTGCAAACCAGGTCCCACTGTTGAGAATTTATAAGTGAAAAGTTAAACAATTTTCCGAGGTACCTATTCAGTTTTAACTTTACAGCAAAGGAACCGAAATATTGCTAACGAAACAATTAAACCTACACGCAGCAATGAAGATAGTCAGCTTTCGTTTCACTCGTGATCTCTTGCAAATATTAATAGACTATCTTCGGCCCGCGACTTCGTCCGCGTCAAATTTTCGCTCCCCTTCCCGTCGCATCGAATTGCCTGCCCATTTTCGTCCATTTTTCGTTTGCTGCTGCTTTTTGATTGTAACGTGATGTCATATAGCCTTTCTCAATAAACGGGCTACCCAACAAAAAAATAATTTTTCGATTCCGACCTGATTCGTTCCTGAGATTAGCGCGTTCAATCAAACAAACAAAAAAACTCTTCAGCTTTATAATATTACAATTATTTGTTCCCGTATAATTATTTAAATCTCACTTAGAAAGACCATTACAAATTTTTGTAGGCCCCCATAAAATATCATTGGGACTACCTCGCTAGTCTAGTGGTTGCATGCAAGAGCTATCTACTGCTGAACGTAGGGTTTGATCCCCAGATTGTGCGATTTATGTATATTTTCATCTGACATTGTTGAAAGCCTACCTCTGTGACCACGGTGCTTTTATACACGCTCTTCTCATAAGTCCAGCCGTTGGTGCATGGTATGACTTCAGCTGGGGTGCCTTTCAGAGATTTCAAACCACCCTCAATACTTTGGTAGTTCTTCGCGATGTCGCTGTAGTTCAGTTTATACATGGTGCACTCGGAATACTCCAGTTGACCATTCTTCAATTCCATTGGGATACTAGAAAGTTCCGACGTGTGAAAATAAAATTAGGAAGCCCTCACACACATACCCATTAGGTGATTATCTGAATATGATGTAGAACATTGCTTGATATAAAATTTTAAGACCCTTTTACGCCGGGGCAGCACAAGCCTTGCGGCATTGCGGCATGCCACTAGGCCGCATGATACAACAATAAAAAATGTCCCACATTGTGGCAAGAATCGTGTGGCATGGCAACACCTTGCGTCATGTGGCAGACTGAAATCAAATCAAATAGACTGCCGCACACAGACTACAATATAATATAGGGTAAGTACTGCCGCATGATGCTGGCGATTGTAGCATTCAACAAGGAATTGCAAGCCTTAATTTGTAGCATGCCACACTGTAGCACGTTTGCTCTGGTGTTAAAGAGCCTTTAGGATTTTCCTCTAGAGGAGTCCAGACCGTCGCGCGCCATGACTGGATAAAATTCAAAAATCGTAGATAGGTACCTACTTGGACTTTAATTTGTTAAGTAAAATTTAAGAGGCCTCTCACAAAATTAGAATGCTCGAGTTTAGGTAAAAGACGGCAATCTTATGTATGTGTGCGTAGCTATCCACACATGCACAATACAAACAGTGTAACGCGAGTGTCGAGCCGGTCTAAACAATCTTGAGCCGTTAGAATTATAATGCGGTATTTAGAGATTTATGAAAATACTTACTTTTATTTAGTCAGTCTAATAAAGATTTCTAGACTAATAAAAAATTACAAATATATGTTATGTAAAGTATACAATAAAAATAAAAAATTCAAACAATTACATATTGGTGCCGATTCTGTTGTACACCGAATCACCGAACTAAACTATCTCTAAAATTCCTTACTTTTAGCTATGAGAATTGTTACGCTATTCTGCAAGAAATAATCTCTAAATCTAAAAAATATTTTGACACGACTAAAACCAAATTTGACAATCGCGACTCAACGTGGTATTTTTTTTTCTTTTGGCTTCGCAACTTGGTACTTGTGTGCGTTACGCAATGAACTTGTTGAGAGACGACGGCGCGCGCAAGGGGGCAGCCTGGACGTGTTTTATATGGAACTAGCTTTTGCCAAAGACTTCGTAGCGTAACGTAGCGTAAGCGAGCGCTAAGAAAGGAAGTAGAATTGCACGGACGAAGTCACGGCCAAAAGCTAGTAAACAACAAAACTTCTTTATAAAGCACATTTTTTGCTAATCTATTACTGTATGCCAAAATTATCAGACTACTGGGCGAGCTTACGCGAGAGCAAGCCACATAGAATTGCCCGTGTGAAAAACAGTTTTCTCTCAAGTCTTTACCCACAAATTTTAATGTCTGCCCTTGTGATTCTGGTCATTGCAAAGCACTTTGAGGGGAAACTGTATTCGTTTGAATTCAAAGGGAAGATCATTCAGGATCAATACAAACAAAATAGGTTAGTATTTCTCACCTTAGTATTTCTTTTGGTTTTGCCACATAAATCATTTGAAAAAAAAAATTGGTTTGGTTATATTCATTGTTTTTTAATTTTTAAATTATATTATTTTTGTTCAGGAGTAATTTTGTGCAATATTTTGTATAAATCTTCTTGTCTATTTTGTTTTATGTTTTTTGTGCAATTTTTGTGAAATAGTTGTTGTTTTTGTAATCAGCGACCCAATAAATCATAAAAACGATACCCATGTTGATTTTCAGAATTTGTCACCCCTTTTCTACCTTTTAGCGGTTGAATTCTGAAAGAGTCTGACACACGTGTTTACTCATTTATTGATAGGAAGTTTCGAATAAAATAGTTTAACTGATCTTGTTTCCCCATACAAAATTTCAAACCCCTTTTTCACCCCCTTAGGGGTTGAGTTTTCAAAAACCTTAGGACACAAAATTGTTTATTTCTATTTGTTAACCTAAAAACAAAGTTTCAGGCTTGTAGCTCTAAAAATGACGGACTTCCATACAAAATTTTAATCCCTTTTTCACCCCCTTAGGGGGCGAATTTTCAAAAATCCTTTCTTAGCGGATGCCTACATCATTACAACTATCTGTATGCCAAATTTCAGCGAAATCCGTTCAGTAGTTTCGGCTGTGCGTTGATAGATGAGTCAGTCAGGTTTGCCTTTTATATATTTAGATTTTTCATTTTTTGTTTGAATTCTATAAAAAAAATATTACCCACGTGTTGAGATTTATATGTGTGGGGTTTTATAAAGGGAGTCGAAAATGTCATTATTTTTACGATAGAACACGACATTTTCGAGATATAAGCAAAAGAAAAAAAATAACAGTACTGTTTTTGGACGTGAGGCGAGGCGTCGCGTTGGTGTGAATTTTTGTTCATGACCACTAGTTGTATTCCACACTTTACTAATCGCGATTAAAAATAGTCAGATTTAGTTAAAATAAATTATTTTACTCAACATTTTTCTACAATTTATTAAAATAATGCTTTCATTGATAATAAACGAAACTCTTATCTTATACAAAAAATAAAATGCGAAGAGTAGCAAAATGTTGTAGTCGTAGTATATTTTTGCGTTCACGATACGAGTACCCGAAAACTGAGACGCGGGAAAAAATGGCACAGGTCCTGCCTCGTTGGGCGCTTGCGCCGTACTAAACGCTGCCCGCTTGTGCATCGTAATTTATTCTAATTTAGAGTGATTTCAAAAACGATATTATGTCTAATTAAATAAACGGATTTAAATAAAACTTGAGAATTCGATTCGTTATAGAGCATACTTTATATTGACATGATTTTTTTAATGTAATTATGTTTTATTCAAACCAAAAAAACGCGATAAAATTGCGAATAAATCGTAAAAATTGCCATAAGACTTATTTTTTTTTACTAATTAAGCTTATTAAAAATCAATATTCTTGTACTAAATGTAACAACTAGATTATATGTCTGATATTTTGTGTATTTTTTTTTACTCAAATTTCTACATATTAATGATAGGAGTCTGAAATTGACCCTGCGCTGATTTTTAAGAAAACTAGTTGTGGGAGATTAATTCCTACGAAGTAAACAAATAAGTTTTTGTAAATGTGCTACTAAAAGTAACAAAACAAAAGATTGATCTATTTTTTACATGTGTTCGTCAATCCCAGAGTATTTATAATGATGAGATGAGAGGTAAATAAGGCGACTAAAATCTTAGATATTCGCGCAAAAATGTAAAATGGCTCCCAAGAAAAGCCAAGCGCACATTAGAGCCGCAACGGGCCGCAGCTCAACGAATTTTCATACAAAAAAGTGTGGTACCGCCTTAGATATGCGTTGATTGACAGTAGTTTTGAAAGAGGATCTTTAGTTAATTGTCACGCGGCCCGATCCATTATGCGCCACTAAAGTTAAAGTGCGGTCTTATTATTTCGCCCTTAGAGCCTGATCTCAATAATGGCAGGCTAGTTAAATGGTCCTTAAAAAAATAATCAGTTTTTATTCAAAGTCAAAGTCAAAGTCAAAGTATCTTTATTGTGGGCATATGTAAGTTAAAGCAGCTATTTTACTCACCTTAAATTCTTGGCAAGACTAACATCTGATATAATGTCTAATTCGGGCACCCGGCACCAGTGCTCCACATGGGCGGCCATGAACAGCTGGGCGTATGCATGGAACCCACAAGGAATCACTGCTGGCAGCAGGATAAGGTAGATGACCATCTTCTGGTACCTTCCGAACTGCCCCACGTCTTCTAAGATGGCGTCGAAATCCATGGTGGGTAGTTCTTGAATGTTATTTGGCAAAATTAATAAGTAGGAGTTACTAAAAGTGACCAGACGAAAAAAATATAAGACGTTCTCAAATCTATGCGTATATAGAAGGTGGTAAGGCCATCAACGTGCAACCTGTTGCCATGATTTTTGTTAATCAATTAAACATTTCTATCCTCGGCGATCTAGGTACATCAGTACAGTCCATTCACACTTATTTTACCTCTGATTTTGCGTCACAGTCAAAATCAAAGTGATCCTTGTTTTCACTGCAATAAGGTTGCTTTTGAATTGCTGCCATTGACAAGTCTGTCAATATCACAATGATCTTTAAATACGTTAAATAAGGTTCATATTAAGTTGCTGCTGTCAGAGGTAAAATAACTGTGAATGGACTGTACATGGGAACAGTTTGCGTCGATGCCATGCTACCCTATATTATATCTAGTTTTTGTATGGAAGACCACGCTTTTATTTCATAAAGAGCAGTCCCATTTTGACGATTCATTTCTTTTTTGGTAGAGTAAATGCGGCCCTAGGCAAGTAAAAACCAGTTGATTTTTTGCGATTGTAGTAATTATTCTTACCCCGGTTTCTGAATCTGTACGTCTATAAAATTTAGTCAAAATATTATGTGACGTTGGTTATAGTAATAGTATTAATAGTAATAGTATTTTTATTGTCTTAAAAGTTAGTTACAGTGGTTCTCTAGATCCCACACTAGGATTCCCTGTAAGGGTTATGGGGAAGATAGTGCACTCAAACTATTTGATTAAAAAAAGTAATTCATTATGTAGGAACAAATTTGAAAACCAAAAACTCTTCTTCCGAGATGATTAATCGTTAGGATTTCAGGATAATGACAGTCAGCAGATTTTACTAGATTCTGATAAATTTACCTTCTTTTTATGTGGTTTCACTCAGAACTGTACATCTTCATTGTCTTCTCTATCGAGCGTGATTGTCGACTGCCAGATTGTGCAAACGTTCTGACATACCTACTTCACATATTTAGAGACCCTAAACACTGCCGCTACATACAGGCTGTTGCAAACTGACCACAATTATCTCAGAAATAATGATTGGTAGAGAAGAAAATGGCGTAATTTTGCAAGCTTGCGGGATGGGTCATCATCATCATCATCAGCAGCAGCCTATCATGTCCCCCACTACTGGGACACAGGCCTAATGTCACATGTCTTGGAATTTTTATTCTTGTTGCTTTTCCACATGATGTTTTCCTTCACCGTTTTGAGAGCAGTGGTCACGAAATAATTTATAAACACTAAAGTGCCTGCTTTTTTTTTTCAGGGTGGGAAATCATCAAAATACTTCTCCCGCTCTGGGCGGAGCGGGAGGGCGTGTCAGACTTTTACAGACTAAAACCCACTCGTGTTCCATCAGTTGCCCATGTGCCAGGGTCACGGTATCTCTTTCGAACAATCACGCGACCCCGGCAGGCATCGGTCCTAGTAGACCCCTACACTGCTGCTGACATCTCTTTGAGGCGCGCGTGGAACACAGCGCGCCGTCGACCCGAGCTTGGTCCTTACCGGGCGACGAGCTACCCATTGCTCGCCACCCGCAAGCTCGCGCCTACGGTGGCCGGGAGTCCGCTATGGACTCCCGACGCCCGGGGCGTCTCCTCCTGCGGCGGCTAGGGACGTGAGGGCGCAGAGACTGCCACTCCCTCACGCGCCCCGCCTCCTCCTTCGCGAGCATTACTGCTTCGCAGAAGGAGGTGACGGCTTCCCATTCCCTCTCGCTCCGTATCATGGCTCGCACCAGGGCCGGACGCGAGAGGTCGCCGCCGCCATCGCCTCCACGAGGACACGGCGGTGCTCCGTCCAGGCAGGGCACACCTCCACCGTATGCTCCACCGTGTCTGCCAAGTGCCTGCTTGGGTATGAATCCACAACCTACAACTCATAAGTCACAGCCGGTACCACTGGGCCACCACTGCTCCTCCGCCGCAGGATGGGTGATGGATGAGAATAAGCGGATGTTCTCCCAAACAGTAACTGGTTTTCGTAGTAGCCATTTAAATCAGCAACACGGTGATTGACAGGCTTACAGGCTCCTTCATCAGATGAAATCCTGCACTTAGTAGCAAGATTACACTATGGAGTGCAGGACGCACTCCACGACTCCACTCCATCCCAACCTAGGTTTTAAGACCTATCTAAGAGGATAAAAATAAGGATATGAGCGATGCGCTGTTAAGGCTGGCCGTCAAGTCTAATTAAAGTTTGATTATTTCCAATTTCACACTCTGACGCGCATGAAAATTGAAATTACTTAGACGATTTATCAGAGAGCAGGGTTGGCCCAGTGGTAACGGCAGCGACTTACAGGTTGTTAGTTCGAACCCAAACGGGTGCTTTATTTTGTGCAAATGATTTCACCACCACTGCTCTCAAAACGGTGAAGGAAAACATTATGAGGAAACCGGCTTTACCTAGAATCAACTGGGCGTAATCCACCATGCGGGCCTAGTGCGGGTTGGTAGATGTTACATGTCTTCCAAGTTTTAGTTCTAGGACATGCTGGTTTCCTCCGCTTTGAGAGCAGTGGTGATGAAATTATTAACAGAAATTAAAGCGCCTGCCTGGGTTCAAATGTGCGAAAAACTAGATGTCGCCGGCATTTCCCAGCTGACTGTTCCATGAGAAGAAATGCTGAACAAAGTCAGAGGGCACGGTCTCTTATAAAGTCTCAACATTATATTATTCGAATTTTATATAAGTCTAACAATGCAGATTCATGTCTGGAAGGACTTTTTGAAGAAAGAGTCATTGCAGATTTGACCTGACCTGCTCCAACAGTCGGCGGCTCTTATTTTAGGGAGCTTAACGACCCGTCTTAAGACGCTACCTGATCTAGGGTTAGGCAGAGGTATTTCTTTAGAACCTACACCCACTTTTCGCCAGATATATTGAAGTCCCGTGTAATAGGGGCCGAGCCTATTGGCATCAACGAGGCACAATTCCAGACTACTGGCTGCTACGAAAACATCTTCTTCTAAAAGATTTTTCTTTACGAAAAATTAAACCGCATGTAGTTAAAATGGGATGCGCGTGCGCAATTATCCCATTCGTGGTCCAGTCAGTCAATTCGATTAGCGATATAATTGGAGCGGGCAAAGGACTGTTCCCTGTATCCTGTGCCCAAGGTCGGGAGCCAGCGATACTGCCACTATGTACGCTATACATTGACGGCTGTGTTTTAACGCCCAATTATTTGAAAGGATTATAATAAGCATTGGATACTGAATGATAAATTCACTCAGTAGGATGTAGGACTCAAGGTTTCGCCATGGTCTTTATTTTATTAAGTTACTAGGCTATTTGTAGTTTCGCATGCTTTTTAATATTTTTGTAGGACGAAAGAGTAAAGTGTTAGATAGGTCTGAAAGGGTCTGCTAGGACCGATGACCGCCAACATCTTATATATTAGGCAAAACATACACTTGTACACTAAAAACAGTGATATTCATAACATTAATACTAGAAATAAGGACAAACTACGTGCTCCTTTTCACCGGCTTCATAAGGTTCATAATTCTTTTGTTGGTCTTGGTATTACCTTTTATAACAAGCTTCCCTCTGCTTTGCTAGATTTGCAGTTTAATGAGTTTAAAGCTAAAGTAAAATCCAACCTTTGTTCAAAGGCATACTATTCTATCAACGACTACTTAAACGATAAGAATAGTTGGTCGCTGTGATTAACTCAAGACAATGTTTATGTTCTTTCAATCCAGAATTAGCTTTCCTACTGACAGTTTATATGGGTAGTTCATATAATTGTTTTTTTTTATTTTATTTTTATTTAACTGATTTTGTTAATTATTTTTTATTTTCTTTTAATTTCACTTATTGTGGACATAATCTACTCATTACAGTGATTTTAAATGAGTTGTATTGCAACATGTAGTTAGCTAGCGACCTCGTCAGCTGTTCATAATATTCTAGCCTGACCAACCGGCAGCAAGTTCGTCATGCTCCCTTAGATGTCACTGCTTGCGGTAGCGTCGGGGGTCGGGTTACCACCTTCCCTCAAATATGGCGAGGGGGGTAATGGCTGACCTTTGCGTTATGCTCGTGAACGGGTGCTGCTTGTGGTGACTGGTCGACTTGCTGACCATGGTTTTTGTTATTGTTATTTGTATTAACTGTTATTTTATTTTTACTCCGGAGGTCCTAGTTTAACTATTGTAACTTCAACTTAGCAATATGCATCAATGTATGTATATGTATCATTTTGCGTCGTTGAATATGTAAGCGGGCACGCCCTTTATGCCTGGAGGCTTTATTTAAGTTTTACGTTCTGTTTACGATTTTGTTTTATTATTTATTTCAGCTTGAGTTTACTTTTCAATGTTTTGTTCGTATATTGGCGTGTGCTAGCTGACATATGGCGAATAATGTATGTTTTGTTTTGTTTTATAATATTAATTACTTACACGATATTGTATAGAATCAAGTTCTTCTAACTTAACAGACAGCTGTGCTGCTGGGGAGTTTGTTCCGCCACTTCTTCTTCCCAGCTAAAGCACTAGGAAGTGTCGAAGGGCGGGCGTTTTGGGGGGACTGTCTTTTGTAACTTTGACGTTCAAAAAGTGCTGACTCTCAGCCTAGTTTGAATAAATGACTTTTGATTTTGATTTTTTTGATTTTGATGCTTGCCAGGGTCGCGAGATTCATTCGAAAGAGATACCTTGACCCTGGCACATGGGCATCTGAAGGATCACGGGTGGGGTTTAGTCAGTAAAAGTCTGACACGCCCTTCCGCTCCACCCAGAGCGGGAGACGTCATTTGATGATTTCCCATCAAAAAAAGATATTAGATAGGTAAATCGAATAAAAAAGCTGTTATGTTGGATAACTTATTTTAATTTTAAACAATAAATAAGTACATACCTACGTCAATTCAGTCAGTACGTTTCGCTAAAGAAGTAAGAAAAAAGTAAAAAAAATAAATGAATACATTTAGTGCATTGTATTGTTTCTGTAAATAGCTTATTAACTTCTAGTAATTAGATTTGCTATTTTTAATAGAGCAAAGCAAATCCTGTGGCAATGTGCACGGCAGAGTAAAGCAAACTCTATTCCTTATATTTTATGACACATCTTCCTGTACCACTCGGGGTCATCCTTGGCAGCCGTCTCTGGTCTGCCATCTTTATGTCTGTAGTGAAACTCGGAGACTCCTCGCCCGGGCACGTTGTTCACGATAAACTTACAGAATCTCTCGACCATTCGTGCATCCCAGTCAGAGGAAACGTAGTGGATCGCCTCATATTCAACTAGGACCTGAAATAAACAGGCATTAGCATAAGATCATCATGATTTATCAGCTTTTGGAAGGTTCCTGCTGGACCTGCCTCAGGCCAATCCAATTGCACACCATACAATTTTATCTTCGGCCACTCTCATCTCTCTGCTACCAGCCACTGGTTCCATTGAAAATAGGACCGTATTACCATACTTTAAAGTAGAAAATTGTATGAAAATCGACATAGTCGGCTCGCATATGCTTGCGATTCGGTTTTTTCTACTTTAAGCTTTGGTAATGCCGTCCTATTTCCAATAGAGCTAGTAAATTGCTCGGGCATTTTTCCGTTCTGTATAAACTGCCCCTAACTCGGACTGACTTACTACGAATAAAGCTGTTTATATGACGAGCTGATTTTAAATAATAAATATCATATATATCATCATCATTTCAGCCTAAAGACGTCCACTGCTGGACTTAAGTCTCCCCCAATTCGGAGGAGTTTGCCATAATCGCCATGATTGGCAGGCGGGTTGGCGATAGCAGTATGGTGGTAAAATGCATAAAGAACGATGCTGCCTACTCTCTAATAAGTACCTTAGTGCCTCTACGACACACGACACCCACGGGAGGAAATGGGATGGAGCTATTCTTCATGTTCGGCACCAAACGGCACGGAACGGAAAGCATCATACACACTATTTAAAAGACGAACGTCTACCTGAACAGTATATTCCTCGTCCCCTGCCTGGAACTTGAAGGCATAGTCTCTAGGCGCAATCCCGTTTTCTCCATGCTGGTATAGCTTCAAGTCCACCCATTTGATTGGCAGCACCTCGCCAGTTGGAAGTGCTATCTGACCGAGTTCTAAACTGAAAAAACAATGGTGAGTTATAATTAGTGGCCAAAACTTATTTTATAGCTAACTGTACCCTAGCCACTACCCAAGTAGCACAAAAGTGCTGTATAACAGCATTTTAACAGTGCACAGTGAATGCATTAGTTGCTGAATAATAGCGTAGACAGCGCATCCTCAGAGGATATAACTCTAATTTGGGCACAAATTATTCAGCACATAGCTGTATAAGAAATCCAATTGACAAATAATTGCATTATAACAACATTATAGTAGCATTTATGTGTGTAACAGTCACCTAAAGAGCTGCATATTGCCTGATTAATGAGGCACGTGTTACTTATTATACAGCAAGGAAGACGAATGTGTACATTGTGTGTACTTTTATACAGTTGAAATTACACACTGAGCGAAATTGTGGAATGCAATAACTTAAATTATTTATTTTTCTTTGATATGAACTGTCAAATTGTAAAACATGAAGTGTATCGTTGTGTGCAAGATCTCAGGTGCCATTTGTGAGAATATACATACATAAAATTGAAGGTAAGTAAAACATCGATTTCCTCCTATTATATTTGAAATCTTATTGGGAAGGTAATAAAGTTACCTTTCCAATACCTACCTGTCAAATACCATACATATTTAGTTCAAAATTTTCACGCGCCCTCGGAATACCACTAAATACTAAAAGAAAAGCAACAAAATTAGAATGAAAATAAAATTAATATGTTCGTTTTTTTACAAAGTAACCAAAAAAAAAAAAACTGTTTTCATGTAATTATTTTTTAATCCATATTTACAATTGATATCCTCTAAAATAAATAAAAATTAAAAGATAAAATTTTATAATAATACAAAGTAACGCAGTGAATATGGCGGATGGCAAGTGAACAGTTTTAATCTCAATTTAATGCTAAGGTCTGTACGGGTGTTCACATGTGGCCTGTAATTCAGCCAAGAGTAAAATAGTTTAGCACTTGTGAAATACAAATCAGACATGGATCGATTAGGAGAGTAGTATTGGTTCACATTTGCGTCAGTTACCTAGATAAGTACCTTTATGGATCCAAGCTTTTAGGGTTCCGCCGTGGTTCTTTTAAAGCCATTTTGTTCCCTTTTTTAGTTGTTATTCGACGATAAGTACTTAATTAAAATTGTAATTTAAGTAGCTGAGATTATAATTTAATTATATGTATAATACATAAGTTATTGATTTATTCAATATGCGACAAAATACTTATAAATTAGTCGGTACCTATCTAAAGATAATGTATTTTTCTGGCCTAATAATTTAATTACGTCCACATGAAATAGCATTATGTTACGTTAAGTTTAGATATTTAATATGTTATTGTATCTTTTGTTTTTTTTTCCTCAAAAACTGTATAGATAATGTTGTCATTAAGAAACTGATACTTCTATTATAATAAGTATATTTTTCTTGTTTTTACAGAACGAGACTTTCAAAATAGTTCAGACTATAGAGAGAGGTGTTGTCGATCTAACATTCGTTCTTGCACAGTGGAAAACTAAGGAAATTCTATGGTGGCCACCGAGAAGTACTTTTGTACTCCTTGAAATTATAAAAAGATGAAAATTCAAGGCCTGGACCAGGGTGGTACACCCTAATTTGTACTTTAAAAAGGGAACATTAAATAAACATAAAGAAAATTACGTTGTTTTTTTTTTGTCGAAATCTGGAATCTTAAAAAGTCTCGAAAGGTATTAATTTTCTTCATTTTTAGGTAAGTACCAGAAACATATAAAACAACAATATTAATTTTGTCGCAACCATATTAGTCCCGAAAATGGGTAGGTTATAAGAAGATTTTTGTAGCAGGGCATTTTTGTACCTACTCAGCCTAATGTCATCAAACACACTGACCTCTATTTATAAAGGCTTTTTTGTATTGTTTTGTTCATATGTGCAATTATTATTTATTGTTACTTTAATTTAAATTCGACGTAAATTTGAAATTTTATTTTATTTCAACTATGTGACGTATATTTTTATTTTGTTAATGACATTTTATTCTTTTCTGCTGCAGCATTGTTACTTTTATCTTAATTTTTGTAATATGGGTTATGTCTGAAATAAATTAATTTCATTTTATTTATTTATTTATTAATAAACATAACATACGGAACCCGTCGCGTCCAATATTCCATTCGCGCATGCCGACACTTGGATACATGCTGTTATTCGAGTGTATGGTAAACACCTGACTAATAGGGGAAAAGTGAATCTGTATGCAGCATAAAGCATTAAATTTTTGTTAAATAACTTCACAAAGTAACTGATGATGTTATAGTGGGTGATATGTTCTCTCTTAAAATGCAACGGTTGTATAGTACACGTGTGGGCTATTATTCAGAAAACTTACAGCTAATAGGGTACTGCACTACTAAGCGCTCAATAACAGTGACTTTGTGGCGTGTTTGTGGTGCTTAATAGAATTACTGTACAGAAAAAAGCATTATAGTTGGCCACGTTTTTTTCGAAACAGCTGTTGCAGCACAGGTGAATACTAATAAGTCTTCATAAATGCTTGCTTGCTTGCTTGCTTGCTTGCTTGCTTGCTTGCTTGCTTGCTTGCTTGCTACTTGGGTATATTTTTACTAGCGTACGGAATGCATTTAAAATTGGGTCTTATGGCCTTGAGATAAGATTGAGTTTTCTTTGGATTGGTCGGCAGTAGGGATGGCAAAATAAATAATTTTTGAAAAAAAAAACCTTTATTGAAAATTATTGAAAGAGATTCAGTAGACCATTATGAACAAACTACTTTTAGGACTTGCGTTTATTTTATTACAACTTGTATACTTAGTATAGTGTTAATATTGTTGATAAAGACTTACATGGAGGCAGTAGACGGCTGGCAGACCACTCCAACGCTGATGCTGGCGCCGTTCTCCAGGAAGATGTGGTGGAAAGCGTATCTATGCATCAGAGTCCAATCGCGTTTCTGACCTGTAATATGCACAAAGTTTCAGTGGTAAACTAGGAAGCGACCCATATTATGGTCGGTGGCAACAGCCACCTATCACCACAAACCTACGGCCTCCTATACTGCCCCTTATTGTAATTACAGTAAGGCAAAAATCTCAACATTTTTAGGACGCTATCATATTTTTCTACAAACATCGGTGGTTTTCAGGTACAAATTAAATCAAGAGGAATCACAACTGCGAGGCCAATTATTATTATTATTATTTTGTCGTATTTATTTAAAGTTAATTTAATCATCTCTATAATGGCACCATAAAAATTGTATAGTCTCGTTTACGTTTTTACCACCACAATAATCGAAGAAAATTAAAAATAATGGCTTGTGAATAGGAACCTGTATAGTGAGATCAACTGCGTACTTTAACTTGAAAATGACAAGAAATTGTGACTAATATAGTCCTTTATGCTTTATCTAAATATTTTCTAATTAAATACATAACTAGCACATAATATCAGTAACACGACTTACTGTATTAAAACAACGGGGCAGTATACAGGGTCACAGTCAGAATAACTTAGCTCGACCTCCCTAAATGTGATCGATATCTAAGGGATAATTTCACCAATGAAACGGAACACGTTCAACATTATCTAAACCACGTTTATAAGTTGTCAATTGTCAATATTGTTTTGTAATATTGACACTTAGCTCTTGAACGCGGCTGCGAAGCGCTTTATCGTGTTTAGTTTAGGGGCAGCGCAGACGGCACACTTTTTGTGCGATCGAGTCTGCGGCGCACAAAAAGTCTAAGGCTAAAAGCGCCGGACTTTTTGCGCGTCGTGTGCGTTACTGCATATAATTGCATAGGTTCTATTTTCACAGACTAAAAAGTGCGTCACGGATAGTCTGTCGTCTGCGCTGCCCCTTAATTGATGGCATCCGCACTAAACGTGTGTAAACTTCACCCGATACCGGCTTCCGAAATTAAATAAATTTTTCACTTTGCAGTTTTTACATGGAAGTCAGTTATTTTTTTATAGTAAAAAAATATTCACTCTACACAATGGGTGCCTGAAGGTAGACGGTGCCACCGCGGTCGGTCCAGAAAGCGGTGCAACGGTGGCGAGATAACCTGTCCGCGGACCCGTATCGGCTGGTTCTAGGTGGCACGGGAAAAAACTACCTGGAAAGACTTGGGGGAAGCTTTTGTCTAGCTGTGGGACAGTAGAGAGTAAACACAAAAAAAAGTTTTTGTCTCCGGTAGTTGATTTTAAGAACGGGATTTAAAGTTTCTAAAGAGCTGTGTTAGTTGTCTTACCAAAGCTGTGATCCCTGAAAGAAGGCAGTGTATATTCGAAAGATTCGTTCTCAATCTTGAACTTGCATTTCAATGTACCAAACTGTTCGTAGTGAGATTGGTGGGCTCTGTAACAGGAAACGTTAGATTAAATTAATAAGAATATCATGTCCGAATTTTGATCATGGCAGTCAATCACAGCACAGACTATAGAGAACACATAATTATCTTGCCCTATCTCAATTTATTTGGGGTCAGCAACATGTCTTTCGGTTCCATAAATAAAAATAAGATAAAAAGCAGAATTTTTATATATTTTAATGACCCCACTGCTGGTACACAGGCCTCCTCTCTGTAAGGAGTGGACACGCGGGTGCAGTGTTGGTTGGATGGTCTTTGAATATTTATTGGTCTTAGGACATGCCGGTTTCCTCACGATGTTTTCACTTCCTTCACCGTTTTGAGAGCAGAAGCAGTGACGTAATTTACAACTAGGAAGTCACGGTCGTTGCCACCACTGCTCCTCTTGCTCTTATCCCAATGTATTTGGCGTTGGGGGCACCACTTTCATGGTGATAAAACCAACCAAACTAAATAACTGATTATAAAAGGCACTTCTGAACTTCAAAATTTAGTAAAGAACATATAATTGATTTGAGTTGCCCCTTCCAAAAGTTTCTGGAGATGAATGGGCCATAAACTCTATAGCATTTCTGTTATAATTATGTACGAGTATAAGTACTTTCTTTTCTGAACTTACATTTTCAGGTGTTCAAAGTATTCCTTGCTCCATTTCTCTAAGGCTATTGATTTGATGATCGCTGGAGGATGAAGATCAGAGTCAAAATCGAAGTGCCTCGTTGTAGCGGTCCATTCTCCGAAGAAATCGACATCGACCAGCTTGTCTGGCTCGTTTTGGAATCTGGTGAAAAATTCTTATATTGTTTAGTACTAGTTATATACCTATATGTTATGTAACATACAAAAATGGCAATGGACTGGTCATATGTTAAGAGAGGAAAAAGAGAAAAATGGACCAAATGAATAACAGAGTGGTACCTACCTGAAAGATGGAAAAAAGAGTAAAGGACGACAAGCGAAATGATGGGAAGACGACATCAAAAGAACAGCTGGCCCAGCGTGGAGATGGAATTTTTTAGAGGCGTTCTTTGTTAAAAGACAAGCGGTTTACAAAGGGTGCACCGAACGCCGACATATTTAATTTATTTAATTTTAATTGTAGAACCAGCAAAAAAGGCTTATTTTATTTATTTTTATGTACCTATAAACGGTAAAAAAATACCGTGAGTAGGTTGTTCTCGTGTCCCAGCGGTGGGAACATTATGGGCTGATTGTGAACTCACCTCATCTGTCCCTTGTAAGAGACGGTCCATTTCCCCATAGCCACTACAGGCGTGATCTTTAGACCTTCAGCTCCAAACTCTCCGATTTCGGACCCAAATAACACCGTGTCAGGTAGCTTCTTACTGCATAACAAGCCTTTGTTCGGGAGCTGCAGAACAAAACAACTTCTTCAAGGATGTGTTAAGAATGGTGCAGGCAAAATAGTGACTATAATATTTTATGTAGGTGTAAGATGAATTTTATTAAATAAAACACTGAACAGTCTGAACATTTTGTGAAACACGGGTGACTACTGAAAATCAGGGCTGTGCTGTGGGATCCCTTTTTTTGGTTTCGAGGTGGAAATCCTCATGGAGGACATCCACGAGGATCCATAGCATCCATTCGTCCTGGGGTGGGCGGATTTGTCTGTCAGACTCTTACTGACTAAAACCACCCCGGTGTTTCGCCTCTCACCTACGTCGGGGACTACGGGAACTAATGAGTCTTCCGCGATCCTCGAGTGGTGTTGGCCAGAGATGTGACATTTTAAAAATAACAGTATTTGAAATGCAAAATAGAAAATAGAAAATACCTATTTCCATTTTGTATTTAAATCCTTTTTTTAGAAAAGCATTTTACTTATATTTTATTTGAAATACCTTTTAGGACATATTTTGTATTTGCAAAATGCAAAATAGTTTTTGCTAAGTTTTGTAAACATCAAAGAATTAATAATTAATGTGATGAGAAATGGTACTTTTTTTTTCTCACTATGGCATCACTAAGCTACTAACAAATTAATGCTAGTTATAAAGCCTATTTACTTATAGTATTTGAGAGACTAAAAAATATTTGCGTGCCCGACAGGGTCCATATTTGATCTTGTACCATTTTTATTTTTTACCATAATCTATGTAACATATGGAATGCAATAAAGAATTGAGTATTGAGTATTTTGGTGCATAAAGCGCTTAACAGTTTATTTTGTAATGAAAGTTAAAAAAGTGCTTAAAACAAGAAAACTTCAAAGAAGTTGTTATTTTAGTTGACAAGTTTGATAACTTTTTTACATGACTTGCTATTTTTTTTCTTACTTTTTTAGAATAGATGTAAAGGTCGATACCTAAACTTCACATAAACACAATAACATGACGTCAATAAATACTTTGAATTTTCATGAATATGATAGGAGAAAAATGTTCTAAGCTTTGGTCAGTGGGTCGTCTTTTTACCCACCTCCTTTACCAGCCTGTTAGCTGGCTGAAATAAATAAACTTTTTAATAAAATAAACTGTAATAAATAAACTTTTTAACAAAATAAAGATACTTTAAAACTAAAAGCATTTTGTAAATACGTATTTTGCATTTAGTTTTTTAAATATAAAATGTAAAACTATTTTGTATTTGTATTTGCAATAACAAAATACAAAAAGTATTTGCATTTTGTATTTGAATACATTTTATAACCCATTTTGCACATCTCTGGTGCTGGCCCGCATCAGAGGGCCTCCTAACGCTAGAGGAGGGGGGGAGTGAGGTGTTAAACTCCCCCTGTACATCACAGAGAAGCGCACGTGGAACACTACGCGCTGTCATCCCGGGTCCTAAGAAATAGGGGGCGACGGCTGTGCTGTGGGTCACTAGCACAGCGTCATGCTGAGTCACGGCGTGCAGCTGCCGAATTATAAATTTATGTTATTTTCATGTTTTTGTAAGACTTCTTCATTTTGTATGCCCGTGTTTCTGTGACAAATAAATCAATTTTGCTTTCTAAATTGTTACGAAAATTATATCGTTTACTTCCCCGGGGTCAAAAGACCAGATGCAAACATGCATTACCCAATACAAAATGAGCTAAGATTCTCTTTCATTTAACTCAGTGTTGGTCCCAGCTCAGTATCAGCTTAAAACTACCTAAAACCCGAATTTAGCTGAAGATAGTCACATGAACTACTCACACCAATATAAAAGAGTCCGTTGCACATGCCCAGAGGCCTGCGCTCAACACCAGCTATCACATATACGCCTTTGTTCTCCTCACTGTTCGCTGATATGAAGAACACTGCATCGAAAGCCTGAAAGAACAAGTTAGTAGGCTGTTATTGGGACAAAATTAGCAATAGGCTACCCTCCAAATAACACCATTGAACCATCTCCGTCTGGAGAGAAAAGAAGGTTATTTGGGACTGCAACCGCTTAAAATCTTTCCCGGTTCCTATTGTTGTTCTAAGTCGGAAGTGCAGTCTACATACAGGGCCGCACGGACACCGAGGCACAAATTGTAACCACACAAATTCAGCACACGGTTTTAGAAGACACTCTATGAGTAGAAATGTTTCTTCAGTCATAAAAAACAGTTGTTTCGAAGAAAGTGCTATACAGACGTGGTCAAATTTTATGAAACACTTTTGTTTTATTTTTACATTCGATGAAAATTTTCAACGCATGTAGGCTCAGAATAATATCATCTAAATCCATGGTAACAAGTTGCGCTTTCATGTTCCTGTCACTCTGGATGTGTAGCTATGATCCAGCCAACAACATTGCACACAGCCAACAGGCATTGGACTGCCATGAATATACTATACCTGCCGTGTTACTAAAACGGGAGTCAGGTGTTGTAGGCGGGGGTGACGGTGTTCCCTTGACGAAAGAGTGAAATTAAACCAGTCAGAATGTCGTAATAATTGAGTATATTTGGCACACATAAAATTACACAGAAATCACTAAAAATGGTTGTAAAAGAGTACACAGCACACAATATAAAATACAGTCAGAATAAGCAGTACACATAATTAAATCCTAGCTATATTACACTTGAAGACTGGCTAACTAGATATAGGGTACATCGCGACTAAGCAGTGGACAGCGGAGCCACTTACTTCACAAACACTACGTGGTAACTTGATGATTCATGTAAACTTGTAAAAATACTAAATCCAAAAATAGACGCTCGGCCCTTTTATAACTTTTGTTGCCTACCGCAAGTAGCGTATACATTTCTTTACTTTGATTAGCCGCTCCGCCAATTGAGTGCGAGAAAAATGGACTTTCCCTAAGGTACAGGTTTCGACTTGTCGAGAATTTCAAAACACGTGTAAGCGAGTTCAAGGTTTCTGCTTTCTTATTGGATTAACAATGTGGCTCGTCCTATTGGACATACGCTACTTTCAAAATCGTGTACGAACTACGTAAGATATTTTAGGTATATTCATACCTACTCACAGCTAATTAGTGCTTTACAATAAATGAGTTAGGTAACTATAAGCTAATTAGTTTTATACAAACATAACACAGGCATTACAGACTAATTAGATTCCAACAGGTTATTGTTACAGGTAATTGCAGGTTAATTAGAATTCAAAAGGTCAAGACAATGGTAATACAGCTGATTATAAACATACATCGGTATTTACTTAAGTATCTTCATGGAAATCTACTACTTTTATTAAAGAACAGTATAGGTATTTGTTTAGGTATTTTACAGAGGCTATACCGGAGTTACCGAATACAATAGCGAGGAGATATTAATGTTAAAAGTTAGTTAGTCTCATAGGGCGTCGCCCAAAACAATAAAGAAACATAAATACTAACTATAGCTTGTTTTATTGAGCTTCGCCTACATTCCACCCCCTGTAACAGGGTTCAACCGACTTACAATTCTTGGTCTGTGGGAAGCACAATAATCTTCGCTACGGGTCGACGTAGGACCCCATTTACAGTCTTAACATCTACTACACGGATAATACCATCGTGTCCATGATACACAGCTTTGATGAGACCTTTGGTCCACGCACTTCGCGGTCTATTATTGTCCACAATCACTACTACGTCACTGATACGTACGTTCGGCACATTGTTTAACCACTTTTCCCGACGTTGGAGCGTAGGCAGGTACTCTCGCAGCCAGCGCCGCCAGAACATGTCGGCGAGCGCGTTCACGCGCCGCCACTGCCGGCGAGAGTCGATGTCTTCGGCGTCGCTCGATGCAAACGGAGTACTCCCGGACGCAGTGCCCAGGAGTAGATGGTTCGGCGTCAGGACCACGGGCTGGTCGTGGTCGTCGTTCACGTAGCTCAGTGGCCGGCTGTTTACGATCAGCTCGGCTTCGGTGAGGAGGGTGTAGAGGACCTCCTCACGAGGGGCACGCTCCTTGAGCGTACTGCGAAGTGCGTTCTTCACGGATCTCACCAGGCGCTCCCAGCAGCCACCCATGTGTGGGGCCGCCGGGGGATTGAAGTGCCATTCGATGCCACGGTGAATGGCCTCGGCCCTTATCTGACCTTGGTTGAGGTCTTTCAGGGCTGCTCGAAGCTCGGTATTGGCCCCGATGAAGTTGGTACCCTGGTCAGAGTACAGATGTGCTGGTTGCCCGCGGCGCGCTATGAGGCGCCGCAAGGCTAGTATGGCGGAGTCGGCGCTTAGGGAAGCGGCCAACTCAAGGTGGACGGCGCGTGTAGTGAGGCAGGTGAATAGGACACCCCACCTCTTCTCGCGCCGTCGCCCGATTGCGACCTCCATCGGGCCGAAGTAGTCCACCCCCACTCGCACAAAGGCTCGTCTGGATGGTTCCAGCCTTGCGAGCGGCAGGTCACCCATCTTCGGTGGCGCGGGCTTGGCTCGGCAGACGCGACAGAGTTGGCAGTTGGCAACCACTGTCTTCACTGAGGTTCTGATTTTAGTGACCCAGTATTTTTCCCGTAGATTGTTGACGACGGTCTCGTGGTTGGCGTGCAGAGCCATCGCATGGTAATGAGCGATTAGCTTTCTTGTCAGAGGATGGCGGCCCTCCAGGATAATAGGGTGCCGCTCGCCAAACGTGAGCACCTCACAGGCACTCAGGCGCCCTCTCACTCGTAGCAACCCGTCGTCGGCTAGCATGGGGTCGAGAGCCTTGATGCTGCTGCTGCTGGGAACGGGCAGGCCTTTAAGGATGGTGGCCCGCTCGCTTTGAAAGCTTTCTTCTTGACACAGCCTCAACAGGCTGTTGTGAGCATCTTCTAGGTCTCGCTGACACAGCTCCGTAGTCGACCGACGTTTACGACATCGGCCGCTGAAGATGAGCACGCGCGCCATGACACGCTGAATGCGCGTCCACGATGAGTAGCGCTCGTACTCTAGGAGTGGTGCCGCCGGTGCTGCCGCGGCGTGGACCCGCTGGATGCGCTCAAGGTCCGCTTCCGACGCCTCAGCCTCGGGACACGCAGGCCACAGCTCCTGTGGGTTACATAGAAACGAGGGGCCCGAGAGCCACTCCGCGTGGTCATCGGGCCAACACAACCTGGTGGCCTTATCAGCTGGGTTATCCTGTGAAGGTACCCAGCGCCAGTTGCCTCTGTCTGACAGCCTATCTATTTCGGCTAGTCTGTGCGAGACGAATCGTTGAAATTCCTGTGCATCGGAGTTTATCCATTTTAATACAGTCTTGCTGTCGGTCCAAAGGAATTTCTTTTCGATTCGTATACCTAACTCTTTGTGGGCAGTGTCTGCTATACGACAGGCTAACACGGCTGCTTGTAACTCTAGCCTGGGAATGGATACTACTTTTTGTGGAGCTACTCGCGCTTTCCCTAGTAACATAACCGATTCCCTCTTTCCTTCAGAGTTAGAGCCCACTAGGTATACTACTGCGGCGTAAGCAAGCTCGCTGGCGTCCCCGAACGCGTGTAATTCTAAATTATCGAGTTTTAACCCGTACCACCGCGGTATTTTTAATTCGTTTAAGCGGTATAAATTATGGAGCCAATTAAACCATACTTTGGCGTCCTTTTCTTTTAAGGGTTCGTCCCATTGTATTCCCGACTTCCATATTCGTTGCATTAATATGCGTGATTGAATTACACACGGGTATAGGAAACCTAGCGGGTCGTAAATCGACATTATCATACTAAGAAATTGTCTTTTAGTGGGCACTAAGCTACCATTTATAATTTCCGGTGGTAGTCTCTTAAATGACAGATCAAAACCTAACTCGTCGTCTTTAGGTGACCATATTAAACCTAGGGTCCTCTCTACTGAGCCTGTTCCCTTCTCAAGGGCTACCTTATCAGGCATTTCTATTTTCAGCCTTTCCCTTAGCTCCGATGAGTTAGTGACCCACCCCCGGATAATGAATCCACCGGATGCATGTATTCGTGTCACTTCCTCTATTAACGTGTTAGCCTTCTCCTCGGTCCAAGCACTATCTAGATAGTCGTCCATATAGTGCCTAGATTTAATGGCTTCCACAGCTTCGGGATAAACATCAATGAAATCATCGGCATTTTTGTTGAGTATATATATTGCCGTAGTAGGGGACGAGGCTGCACCAAATATCATGGAATTCATCGCGTATGTATCTGGTTCTTTATGGTGATCCGCGCCTCTCCATAAAAATAATTGCGCGCCTTGATCTTCTGCCCTTATTTTTACTCGTAAGAACATATCAGCGATATCCCCTGAAAACGCGACGGGGCCTATCCTGAACTTAATTAAAATACCTAGCAAAGAATTCAGTAAGTCAGGTCCGGTTAGCAGATTATCATTTAAACACGTCCCATGAGACGTAGCGGCTGCGTCGAACACGAGACGTAGCTTGCCCGGTTTGTTCGGGTTAACGACTCCGAAATGCGGTAAGTACCAAACCGGCGAGCTGTCTATGTTACCGTCTACTTTACGCGCGTAACCTTCGTCTACTAACCTACCTATCTGAGCTGAATATTGCTCAGCGAAACTAGTGTCTTTACGCATACGTTTCTCTATGCCGTACAGCCTTTGCCTGGCCTGATTATAATTATCAGGTAACTGAATATTGTCATGTTTCCATAACAAACCGACCTCCCATTGTGACTGGTCAGGGATACGATGGCTAGTGCTGTCTAACACGGCTAATGCCCTTTCGACATCTTTATGTTTACGTAAATTCTCTGAAATACCTATCGCTTCTAGCTCAAACTGTGATTTAACTAGATTATGTAAATCAGGAAGGGAAACGGTCATGCAACTAACACATTCTTTACTATTATTATTGTTATTAATATTAAATGGTCCATGTATGACCCAACCTAACTTAGTGAGTGAGGCAACTGGCTTACCGGATTTTCCTTGGCGGATGTCCTGACTGACGAGCAGCTCCCAGTTGTCCTGTCCGAGAAGCAGCAGCGGTTTGGCTCCCCTCATCTCTACGCAACCCAAGTCGCGTAGGTGCGCGTTGTCGTCGATCACTGTGGCGGACACTGTTTGCGTTGGTAGGTTAATGTCCACTATTGTCCGACACGTAATATTATGGCACTGACCGTTAGGTCCTTTTACGCGCACTTGTACCACTCGCGACGTTGAGTCTGTTACTCCGTAGCCACCCGCGGTTTTTAAGGAGAGAGGAACACATGGGCCCACTAAGTCTGTGGCGAGCGAGCTGTCGATGAGTGACACGGTCGCACCATCGTCCAGTAGTGCGTAACACTGATTATCGTCACTGTTTCCATCGCTGACCGTTACTGGCATAATTTTCAGTAGTGCCGTAGCTCGCCACTCGCCTATATTTGTGACACTTTCCGTCTTACTTTCTGGCGGCGTAGCCACCTTTTCTTTCGGCTGCTTATCCGCGTGTAACAGCAGGTGATGTCCGAACCCGCACTTCTTGCATCTACTCGCACGGCAAAACCTCTTGGGATGTTTACTCACGAGACATTTGAAGCATGTGTTCTTCTCCTTTATCGTGTCCCAACGCTGTTGAACGGTAAGCTTTTTGAACTGGTCACACTCTTCTATGTTGTGCTTTCGTTGACATATAACGCATTCTTCAGGAGCGGCAGACTCGTCGCTCTGCGTGTTCACTCGTTGCGTCAACGGAGGCCTGCTCGCGGCCGAGCGCGCGGCGTTGGCTGGCCGAGATTGACCGGCGGCGCCGCCATACTTCTGCTGTTGCTTGGCAGGGGGCTTCGATGGACCGGGCTCAAACATACTCGCCTGAGTGTAGTACGACGTTGAGCGTGTCAAGTGTATTAGAAAATGTGATAATATTTCTAGATTTGGAGACACTCTTAAGTCCACCCCCTGTGTGTTGTCCAGGCCCATTGCGAAGTCACCGTATTGCGCGCGCTGTACAGGGGTCAGCTTGCTCAGCAGGTCACTCACCAGCTGTGGATTATTTATATATCCATCCGCACGAATATTTTTGAGTAACGAAACACAATTTCTAACCGTTGACGAGAATTTCCTTAGTTCGCGTCCACTTTCCGTTACTCTAGGTAATTCTTTGACCTTTTGTATGGCGTACTGTAGCACTAGGGTCGGGTGACCGTACTCATCCTCTAGCGCGCGCATTATCTCGGACGGATCAGTTGACGATCGTAGTAAGTCCTCTACTGATACCTTTGCGTCGCCTTGTAACGAGGTTTTTAATCGTGCTAAGTTTTCGTGCGCCTTGAAATTGTATAATTGTGATGTTTCCCAGTACATGTTCCGATATGATATCCAGTCGGCTGGGTCACCTTTAAAGTAGGGCAATTCATATGCCTGTCTTGGTACCGGTCGTGGTGGTCGTGCCATGTTCGTGATAGCCTCTGCCAGTCTGTCTATCTTACGGTCTCTGTCCCCTGACGATTCTCTCCGCCTTTCTCTTTCATCCGCTCCGTACTGCATCTGCCGCCGTGTATCCGACTCGAGTGTGGCTACTCGAGGTACACTTGCGACCGGAGTGGTAAAGGCGGTATAACGGCTGGGTAACTGGAACCTTACTCCATCTGACGTTACTGGCATGTACCTGGACGTAATTGGTGCCGTTATGTTAGGTAACGGTACAGACGCGGATGTCCTAGGTACTCGGGACTGGTCTAGATCACACGGCACTGACGACCCACGGTGGTTATTCACAAGATTCACCCTACTTACGGTTTGTTCACGGGGGTCAGATGTTTCACGGGGCGCAGCCATTTCAATAGGCGCGCCTGACACAGCCGGCGTCCCCAATACTTCTATCAATTGGGGGACTTGGGGCGTGGTTTTCACCCACTCTTCGACGCGCTGTGTCGTACTCACATCTGACTGTGAATCATCGCTTTCAGCGGCCGCCTCTATCTCAGCTATTTCCGCTTCCATCCTTTTCTTGACGAGGTTTTCCTTGTCTTTGACCAGGTTCTCTTTCAACTGCACTAATTCGCGCTCCGCTTCGTACTCGATCCGTTTTTTAAGGTAATCGACGCTCCTGTGGCTATTTCTTGACGATATTTTGCTGCGCGGCGAGGTGTGGCGACCCTTGGGCGCTGCCTGCCCCCCGTGCGCTCTCTCTGACGTCAGTTTACTGTGGTCAATTAATCGGCCACCGGTGAGCGGAATATTGCGAGCGGACGTCGATGCCAATGTCGGTGCTACGGACGGAGAACCTGGAGCCCTTTCGGATGGTAAGCCTGAGTCAGAGACGATGTCCTCTGCTTGTCGCGTACCCATTTCTTCCGCCAGTCTTCGTAACTTGCTGCGTGTGGTGATTTCACTTCTGTGACTCATGATTCTGACTGGTTCACTCTATTCTAATTGAACCTGATCCGGCTCGCAAGGACCAAAATGTTACTAAAACGGGAGTCAGGTGTTGTAGGCGGGGGTGACGGTGTTCCCTTGACGAAAGAGTGAAATTAAACCAGTCAGAATGTCGTAATAATTGAGTATATTTGGCACACATAAAATTACACAGAAATCACTAAAAATGGTTGTAAAAGAGTACACAGCACACAATATAAAATACAGTCAGAATAAGCAGTACACATAATTAAATCCTAGCTATATTACACTTGAAGACTGGCTAACTAGATATAGGGTACATCGCGACTAAGCAGTGGACAGCGGAGCCACTTACTTCACAAACACTACGTGGTAACTTGATGATTCATGTAAACTTGTAAAAATACTAAATCCAAAAATAGACGCTCGGCCCTTTTATAACTTTTGTTGCCTACCGCAAGTAGCGTATACATTTCTTTACTTTGATTAGCCGCTCCGCCAATTGAGTGCGAGAAAAATGGACTTTCCCTAAGGTACAGGTTTCGACTTGTCGAGAATTTCAAAACACGTGTAAGCGAGTTCAAGGTTTCTGCTTTCTTATTGGATTAACAATGTGGCTCGTCCTATTGGACATACGCTACTTTCAAAATCGTGTACGAACTACGTAAGATATTTTAGGTATATTCATACCTACTCACAGCTAATTAGTGCTTTACAATAAATGAGTTAGGTAACTATAAGCTAATTAGTTTTATACAAACATAACACAGGCATTACAGACTAATTAGATTCCAACAGGTTATTGTTACAGGTAATTGCAGGTTAATTAGAATTCAAAAGGTCAAGACAATGGTAATACAGCTGATTATAAACATACATCGGTATTTACTTAAGTATCTTCATGGAAATCTACTACTTTTATTAAAGAACAGTATAGGTATTTGTTTAGGTATTTTACAGAGGCTATACCGGAGTTACCGAATACAATAGCGAGGAGATATTAATGTTAAAAGTTAGTTAGTCTCATAGGGCGTCGCCCAAAACAATAAAGAAACATAAATACTAACTATAGCTTGTTTTATTGAGCTTCGCCTACATGCCGGGTGAGTAGTTATCTCGAAATAGATAAAAAAACAAATTTTATTAATTCCGTGGTGAGACTGATAAATACGCGAGGGACTCCTGCGTCCCGCCGCTACCCCGCCAGGGCTATGCTGGAGATATTATTGAACTCTGTACGTCAAAAACTTCATAGTGGCGTTTGATAAGAGAAAAAATAAGAGCGCTAACAAACGTTATTCGTTGCGCGCTACCGAATGGCATCAAAGATAGAGCGATAAAAGTGAAAAAGTTTGCATCGCTGATCTGGCTATACAGCTAGACGCTAAGGTTATATAAATAAGCGTGCCAAAAAACGTTATTCGTTGCGTACTACCGAATGGCATCAAAGATAGAGCGATAAAAGGGGAAAAGTTAGTTTCGCTCATAAATAAGAGTGCCAACAAAGTTTCGGCGTTTAAGTCCGAAAAAGTCTGATAGAGAACATTCATGAGGATCATCGATCCAGTCATCATCATCATAACCAACCTATACTGTTCTTACTGCTGGGATTGAGGCCTACTCTCTGTGAGGGTGTGGTCTGTAATCCACAAATCTTCGAATTTTTGGGTCTAGAATAAATCAGTTTCTTCACGATGTTTTTCTTCACCGTTTTAAGAGCAGTGCTGATTAAATATTTACACAAAGTAAAGCTCCTGTTTGGGTTTGAACCTATGATCTACAACTCGTTAATCGCGGCCTTTATCGCTGGACAACCAGTCCACCACTGCTCTAAAATATGTGTTCAAATATTTTTCCTTGCGGAAGTTGAGAGAAAAATTGCACAACTAAATTTACTGTTAATTACATATTTAATCGTCAAATGGGCATTAATATTATGTTATTTCCTTAAAAATTGCAATGTATTTACTGGTTTAAAACAGTGTACTAATGTAAGGTGTTTATTTATTCTAAAACTCTGAATCAAGACTCTTCACCTGCCCTTGGCGGAAATAATCGACCACAAAAACACGATGGCACAAAAACGGGCATATAAGGTCATCATCATCATCATCACCATCATTCCCGCCGAAATGCGTCCACTGCTGCCTATGTGCAGCCTCTCTGAATTTGGGGTGCATTGCCATAATCGCCACGCTTGGCAGGCGGGGTGGCGTTCGCAGTACGGTGGCAAAATGCTTACAGAACGCTGCTGCCTATTCTGTAGTGAGTCCCTTAGTCGCCTTTTACGACACCCACGGGAAGAAATGGGGTGATGCTATTCTTTACGTCCGGCAGCATACACAACGGTCAACTACATGTATAAGGTCAAATCCGAGAAATTATGAATGTTAAAAGGGTTACAATGGAAAGGTTACCTTGGCATGACTGCTCAACGGCTGCGCTCTATCCATGAGTGCAGGGTCTGCTATAGCTTTCACACCCTGCCCCGCCCGTCCGTCCGGACCAGCCGCGGAATGTTTGCTTGAATACTGCATTATAAAGTTTTTGTTAAACGGAAGGTAAACGGCAATGAAAAGACCCGTGTGGTGTTATAATCTTTCGTATCGGCCACCAACAAGAGCATTTAAGTAGGTATGACATAGGTATAGGAAAATAGCATAGGTAGGTACAGTTTTTAAAATATTCCCTGAAAAAAATCAGGAAAGGACTTCCACTTTCCTTAGCGTACTGAGCATAACGCCCGTGTTCATCATTATCATTTCAGCCGTAAGAAGTGCACTGCTGGACGTCTTACGGCACTCACACGTCTTATTTAAATTGGGTGCGGCCTATCTCTCCCAATTTGGGGGGGGGTTTGCCATAATCGCCACGCTTGGCAGGCGGGTTGGCGATCGTAGTAAGGTGTCAAAATGCAAGGAAATGCATTTTGCGAACGCTGTTGCCCATTCTCTAGTGGTCCATGGGAAGAAATGGGATGGTGCTATTCTTTACGTCTGGCGCCACACGGCAGAGCCCGCATAAGTACCTAAGCGAGAATTAAATGAATGAATCTCTCTTCTTAGTATATAAGGTGTATCTATTCATACACGAAATATTTTAAGAGGTATACCTGTAGGTGGTAAAGAAGCTACAGGAACGAAAAATTTTTTTTCTATTTGTATTTTTTTCAAAATTTAATATTTATAAACTATTTGACGCACATAAGAAATACTGGCTCCTTCTTATTTTTTACGGCCCGAGACACCGCGGCCATGCTCGTGCCGTCCGGGCGCCACCTTCGCAGCGTCAGGCGGGCCATTCATAGAATTTAGAGTAAAGGATTTATGCAAAACGTCTCAAGCAGTTTTAAAATTATAATAATTACGAAAATTCAAAAACGCTTAGATAAAAATTTTCTTTTTGCTTCTATAGCTTCTTTACCACCTACAGGTGTACCTCTTAAAATATTTCGTGTATGAATAGATACACCTTATATTTTTTTTGTTATTGCTGTTTCATCGAATTATTTTAGCTAGACGTATATCGGATTAAGTATTCCACAAAGAAAATTGTTGCTTGTCTGGTAGCTATTCGGTGATAGACCATTATGAATAATGAATGTGCTAATTAACAGAACCGCATGGACAACGCGTGATGATTGTTAAAAATTGTTAATTAATATCAAATCAGTGGTTTATCAACACCTGCGTTGCTACCTGAGCTCTCGCAGCGCTGATAAAAACGGGAGTTACTGATATCAACCGCAAAATACCTACCTGTCTACTGAATCACAGCAATGTGAGTGCAGCTGAGGATTTTCACGTAGGTATTTCATAGTTTTAGTAATATAAATAGACACCCTGTTGGATAATTACATTTGCAAGTCATCTTAATTAGCTAGGTATATTTATTTTCAACAAGGCACTCTCAGTTCACCAAGGGGTAGGCACCGTGTTACGGGTAATGCAGTAACTGGGTTGTAGAGGTGAGATAAGCAGTTGCTACATGAAAAATACTGGTATTCAGCCACATTGGATAGTGGTCGGTAACATAATTGGGAAGATTAAAATACATATTTTGGTATTTTAATCTGGCTCTCGTAAAGATTGGCCTGACCGGATAGACCTGTGGTAAAGTTAGCCAGTCAGCCAGTTGTAGGTACCCAATGCAGCGAAGTGCAGCTGACTGCCCGGGTGTGAAAGACGTATCTACCCACATTTTTAGTACCTATGCAGTCTGTTTTCATCCAACTCAACAAGTATGTGTAGCTACTAATAGCACAGCCCGAATCTGATGAATTCAGTTCGAGAAACTTATTAATTTGTCACAAACCACTTCATCATGCAACCATCAAAACGAGGGTAAAGACAAAAAAAGTAAATAAGAACTCATTTGAAAGCCGGTGAGCAAACACATTTATCAATCTAGGATAACAAGAACATAAACATAACTCACCTTTCTGAAGTAATACAAGACGGCGAACAGCACATATTTAACGTAATACCACTTCCCTGGGACCGCATAAATACCGAGGATAGGTTTCGAGTCTTTCCTTACTTTACTATATATAAACAATAAAATACCGAGACCAATCAGGCAGAGCGTGAATGACATTTTGTCGCGGTGGCGAACGAACACTGAATGTGGAAAAACATTGATAATACTGATACAAATTTATATAAATGATAAGAGCTGATACATTGTTGTTCGGTGGGTAATTAAATGCCTCGCATTGCACAGTATTGTTGCTATCAGAAACTGCTCCAACTTGTACCTTTAATTGAATTGTCATTTTCCAAAGAATTGGTCTCTATCTGTTAGAAGGCTTCTCATCATTATGTAAGCCAATTAAGGCGTTTTTGAAGACTGTCTTGCAAAAATTTGCGTTTTTTATCATTGACAGACTTGTTCCAACTACTTGCGGGTAAGGCCTTATCGCTTTTCTCCCAATCTTCCTTGGTCTATGTGAGTCTCATCCAGGTTTTACTTACAAAACCCTTTGACTGGCCTGTTAGTCTAGTGGTTAGTGACCCTGACTGCTAAGATTGAGGTCGTGGGTTCATTTCCCACCCAGAACAAATCTTTGTGTGATGAGCACAATCATTTGTTCTGTGTCTGGGTGTAATTTATCTATAATACTAGCTTCTGTCCGCGACTTCGTCCGCGTTAAATTTCTGCTCAAATCGTTTGGAGCTAACAGTTAATTGTGACTGTCAAATAACAAACAAATAATTTGCAATAAATTAATATTGCGACTATAAATTGAGATGTAAGGTATCCTAACTTTCAAGTTGGTTCAAACTGCACACGGTGTGCAAATTTTATTAAAATTGGTTAAGTAATTTAGGCAGTTCATCCACGGACAAACAACGTGACGCGTAATTTATATACATATATCAAGATGTATGTATTTAGAAATATAGAAGTATGTTTATCACTTTTCTGGTTGCCATAATACCTACAGGCTCTGCCTAGTTTGGGATCAGATAACGTTGTGTTGATTGTCCCAAGATATTATTATTATTAACACTAGAAGCGCTGAACATACCGACTGAGGTAAATTTGGATAAAAAAATATGTACCTATATTTCAATTACGTGGTTGAAGTCTCGTATAAATAATAAATATAATAATTAATAATCATCATAATTTCATGAAAAGTCATAAAACGTTACGATTATGTGCATGATAAAATATTAATTAGAGCAGGAAAAATATCGAAATGGGTCAAATTTGGGACGCCCGCACTTCTAGTGTTAAAACCGTGATCCTTATTGTAGGTCATCGAACGTATTTGGCTGTTATCTGCAAACACTTCTCATATCGTTTCTCAGCAACCATCCGTGTTGGAAAGTTGATTCCTCATTTTCAACTGCCATCACGGCCACTTTCTTTCACTTGCCGGTCCATTGGGCTATTCCTGCTGTTATGACGCAGGTTGGAGCAAAAAGTTAAACTAGGTTAATCGAATACAATACTTACTTACCTATATCAGAAAACCGTACGATTTAGATGAAAACTAATTATGATATTTCCCTATGCGGTTATCCCCCCTAGCCCCTAAAATCAAAACAAACTAGATTTATTGTGGAATCGAATACAATAATTACTTACCTAAATCAGAAAACCGCTAGATTTAGATGAAAAACCAATTATAAAATCTTTCCATACGTGGTTATCCCCCTAAAATCTATGTTATTTGCCTGATATAATTTACCAATTAGATTTTAAAATTTGATACTTCCTCTTACTTGCTTGTCTAATTAGTTTTACATAATTTCGAATCATGATCATCATCATTACAGCCTAAAGACATACCAGAAGACTTAGCGTTAAGAGGCCTCCCATAAGGTGGAGAGATCACCTGGTGAAGGCAGCAGGAATCCGCTAGATGCGAGAAACACAGAACCCGAAATTTTTAAATTCTTCATCATGGGTGTCGTTTTTTTGGTTTTCGAGGATGATAAAGACAATAGTGATGAGATCAAAATGAAAATCCATGATTCGCTAGTATCTTTCGCGCAACTGTCTCAGATGCGTTGAAATATAATGCTTACTTTACCTTTACGTTGAAATATAGTGCCTACTACCCTTATTTTATACTAGCTTCTGCCCGCGACTTCGTCCGCGCCAAAGTTTTGCTCCCCTGACCCTTCCTATCGTATCAAATTGCCTGTCAGTTTTCGTTGCTGCTTCGCTCCTTTTGATCGTAGCGTGATGTTATATAGCCTATAGCGTTCCCCAATAAATAGGCTACCTAACACAAAAGATTTTATCAATTACGACCAGTAGTTACTGAGATTACCGCGTTCAACCAAACAAACTCTTCAACTTTATAATATTACTAGCTTCTGCCCGCGACTTCGTCCGCGTCAAATTTTTGCTCCCCTTACCCTTCCCGTCGCATCGATTTGCCTGCTAGTTTTCGTCCATTTTCGCTCCTTGAGTTATAGTGAGTCAACCTTAAAAGATAGACATATGCTCTTGGGACTTTTTTTTTGAACTTTTTAAAAATAACAATCCCGTCATACATGATTTTTGCGTTACTTTAACCGTTTACGCAGCGCACGCAACGGAAACTCTCAGAAGGAATAAATTTTCCCCGTTTTTGCAACATTTTTCATTACTGTTCCGCTCCTCTGAGGTGTAGCGTGATGTTATATAGCCTATAGCCTCCCTCGATAAATAGGCTACCTAACACAAAAAGAATTTTTCAATTCGGACCGGATTCGATTCGGAGATTAGCGCGTTCAATCAAACAAACAAACTCTTCAGCTTTATAATATTAGTATAGATAATTAGTTGACCCAGCGAACTTCGTATCGCCTCAGATTCAATAAATGTTGTTATAAACGTACCAAGTTTGACAACCTGGTACGCGGTGGTGATCTGGTAAGCGTTTTCTAGCTGACACTCATATGTTAGGTTAGCTCCTACCCAGTTATGATGACCTGGTACTTCGAAGGCATAAAGCGTTTTCTAGCTGACACTCCTTTGTTTGGTAAGCTCCTGTCAAGTTATGATAACCTGGTACTTCGAAGGCAACGTTTTTGTCATAGTACCACGTTTTATAGTGACTTGTATTCTCTTTTACGTTTTATGTGACGTCTCACGGGAACGCGGTCGTAAAAAGGGGAAAAAAAAAAAAAAAAAAAAACGGGATAAAAAGTATCCTATGTCCTTCTCCTGGCTCTAAACTACCTCCCTGCCAATTTTCAGCTAAATCGGTTCAGCCGTTCTTGAGTTATAAGTGAAGTAACTAACACGACTTTCTTTTATATATATAGATATAGATTACCTAGTACTTATTTTGTTCAGGGTTGAGACCTAGATGAGAACTTTGTTAAGTTTAAGTAGAATTTTCCCCACGATACTAGCACCTGAACACTAATGCACGACTGGTAACGAGCGGGGAGCGAGAAAGGAATAACTTGTGCTCTGTACCAATCCACGCAGGGTTTTGCTACGCGCTACGGGTTTTAGGCCTATGAGTTCTGGGTCTACGTCTGGGTGTAATGTCTGTTCCTAAATATTTGATGAAAGTGTAAACAAACTGGCATCCACAGGTACTTTCAAATAATATATTTGTTCAGATTTTCAGCAGATGTTTTCGAAACAAATTATCGTAGGTAAGTGTATTTTGGATGAGCTGCATGCGTAGCATGACCACCGTAGAAATGGGTTTTGTCGACGGAAGAATAGACAAAATTACAGATTGTAGAAAGATTTGTACCGTTTTATGCTGGCGAAGCATGACAATTCTATCTCTATTCTACCAAGAATAGACAAAGTTCTTTCTATGGTGGACATGCTACGCGTGCTGCGAGGTAAATTAAACGCTCCCTAAGATTTAGAATAAACATTTTATTTGTAACTTTTTAAAATGAAACAAATACACACAATACATACTTACTTATATATAACGACTTACTCTCTCTAAATAATTATTGTTTTTTTATTCCTCAATGAATAAAAATGTAGGTTATAGCTACCCAGAAGATTAAAAATATAATGTCTTTATCGACTTTCTGTTTATAAGCATGTGTTACTAGTTTCAGAAACATATCGTTAAATAACACCTACATTACTGACATGGATTTTCAACCATGGCGTGTTTACTATTATTTGATATTTTTTTATTAATTTCAACCAATATTATAACGTGTAGTTAGGGAAATATGAATTAAATGATCATAATAACTGATGAATACCGTATTGTCAATTTTTAAGGTAGGTATATAAATATGTTATAGGAAGTAAATGTCATAATTATGTAGGTATTATTTTATACACATTACATAAGTGTAAGACTATATACACAATATATAAATCTACAAACTACACATCGGTACCTAATTAGAATACGATATAAATCTAAAAATACTGTTTTCTTGGCTAAGCTTGTTTTGCATAAAATGGACTCGTAGAAACGAACGCTTGGTCGAAGGGGCGAAAAAATGTCGTTTGTGTGCGAACATGAGACATTGCGAAAAGCGCCATCGCTTTTTCGTACAAAAATTATGATGTTTTTAACACTTCCACATCTTCATATAAGGACTCAGTACAGCTGAAACCAAGGCCAAAAACCGAAAGTCATAAACTAGGTGTTTTGAAGGGATTATAAATATTGGCCAGTCTTCTACATCTTATTGTTCTAACAACATAGTCGTGACAAAAATCGAAGTGAAAGCCTTTGGGTCAGTTTCTCGAATGAAAATGATCAAATTAAGATGTAATGGATGTAACAAACCGTCAAGCGCGCGGCATCTGCTGCGATTGGCTGTTGATAAATCATTCAACCAATCACAGCAGTTCACGCGGGAAACTGGCCATTTGCCCAGCAGTGGGATGTAAAGGACAAGAGACAGAATATAATTTCGAAAAAAAAAAAAAACATCGATTCGATATAGGTGTTCGGGGTAGCATTATGAGGTGAAGAAAAAAATAAAAACAATAATTACTATTAATATTTTACATTTAATTAATAAAGGAAAATAACAAAAACCTTAACATAAATTCTAACTTTATAGTAATTATAAATTATTTAATTAGTTCTTAAGTAGGAGTAATACGGTTGTGACGTATTAAGTTTGATGTGATCGTACGAAGTTAATTATTTTAAACTTTGACATACATGAAAAAATGAATATTTGATGTCGTTTTTTTAGTCGTCTGGGCTTAAATACCTAAGGTGATTGAAAATTTTCCGTATTCAGAATGTCATATTTAAAAAAAATAAGAGCCGATATCAATCCTTCGCGAATCCATAGTGACTAATATTTTATCCTCTAAACAAAAAAACATAAAAACACTACCAGTGCCAATATCGATAATTCGGCCAGTATCTAAACTGTAACTTGCAAGTATGTACTGTTGTGATAGAGTACAGACGCCAGCAGATCAAGCTACCCGAAACTGTCAAATTCTCGCAATCAACATTGAACCTAATGCTTTAGGAATAAAGTTGAAAATCTATTAAAGAAATTTGACAGATTGTAATAGTTTGATGTGCTGGCGTTTGTACTTTATTCAAGAAAAAAAGTTACGCCCCTGATGACGATAACTCTTATAGGTATATGGTATATATATTTTGACATAATCAATGACTCCTCGCCCACACTGTGATGATCAACCGTACTAAACCTAAGTGATAGTGTGTTATATTTTATGGAGTTGATATCACAATACTGATTATTTTCTATTACTGTAGCATACAGGCAGCACATAATACAGCAACTCTACGACCCTATGGTCTTAATAATAAAGATACATTTTATGGTGACAAATATCGCATGTAATAGTTTCTTTTGATACAACATAGCAGAAAGCTGTAGCTCAAGAAAAGTTGCGCAACTATTGAGCATTATTTTTTTACAAATTTTTATTTATATCACATTGTGAAAGAAGAAAAAAAATCACATTTTATGTAAAATTATCCAATGAGGCTACTTATCATCAAAAAGCTACCAAAATAACGCAATTTTCGTGCTTACAACTCCGAAATTATTGCCAACAGTTGCGCTACGCTCTTGAAACTACCGTTTACGTAAATTTAAAAGATTTCAATAATATACCTCCTAATAGGTATAGTTATTAATATTCACAAGAGCGCATCATGTGGCTCTTTTGCCACTGTAATAAGGTATAAATTGCAATGACCGACACGCTTTCGTGAAATGTACAGTTAACAGCGCAACGGCGACTAAAGCTATATCAACTATTTCTATTGAGATAATATTGCAATGAAAATTGTAAAGAATTCAAAATCGACATTACCCGTCTTTTCTCAGATGTCGATCAAAAATAGGACTTATGCATGGGATTTTAACGTTCAAAAAGAAAGCATTTTTTAAAGCTGTGTGTACTGTGATTGGCTGAGTACAACATTATCTACAGTTTTAAGCCTGGCAGACTTAAAATTGTAGATAAACTATTTAATAAGAACGTTAGAATCTGCATAAGCCCTTACAAGACGAATCGCTCAATATCACCGTTATTCGAAAGAGCTTCGGTACATGCCACTTTAAATGCAAAATAATTATCACACGAAATTATACCTTTAGAAAATATCGAGATAACTGGACGCGAAAATTAAGAAATTTTTAAAATATTAAATTATTAGATCTCGATAATAATCAAAACGAATCGAAATTGGAATAAATTATTAGAATTTAGATATAGAGAAGTGAATGCCTGAAGTGTTTTGGTGTTCGTATTAAAATGTTATTCAAGAATATTTATTGAAATTCGTTGTACACACATTATGTGGAAGATAAAAGTTATTTGTCCCACAGGAACATGACAGTGGGACATGTCCTTACTGCGATGCTATTTATCTCCTTGATCGAAATCCGTTCAGTGGTTTAGGAGTTAAGATGGTAACAGAATGAGTTAGTGTCGAATTTATAATATTGGTGAGGATATCACTAACCTAACCTATATTTATGAATGCGTGTGCTTATAATTACGAATACACACACGCACACACACAAAACATTAACCTAACTCTGTCACAAAACAGGACAAAGATTTTTTGATTAAAAAAAAAATGGCGTCTGACCAGAAAATTTGTACGTGAGTATCAATTAGTTTTAATGATGACGTTTCAATATGTACTACCCTCAAAAGCAAAATTCCAAGGAATGTTTTAACTGAATTACATTTTATACACTATGTATTTGTATTTACTCTCAACGTATTGAAAGTCTGCTGAAGGGATTTCTAAAGAAAAACAGTACCTAATTTACTCTACACTTTTCTTATTGTCTACGTGTACATAAACGAGTAAACAAATAAATAATCGCGATGAGAACGCACTGTAAAACGAACACCAAAACACGACATGTAACGTCAACAAAAATCATAATCAGCACAAATCCATACCAAAGGCAACCTTCACATCTAGGCGTATCTCACGTATACGCAGCGTAAACTCAACGTAAACGTTAACGCCGTATGCAAAAGGCGCCTAAACCGAAGCTCTTTCGGCCTGATCCTAGTCTCTAACCGCTCCGATAATGGTAAGAATGTACAAGAAGATGTTGATGATGTCCAGGTAGAGGTTCAGAGCTGCGAAGATGTACTCCTCCGGGGAGATGCTGTACTTGTGCTTACCGCCCATCATGAGCTGGGTGTCGTACACCAGGTAGAGCGAGAAGATCAGAGCTCCGATTGATGCGTAGACGAGGGTCACGATTTTGTTGCCAGGAATGAATATGCAGACGATACCTGGAATGAAAAAGCGGGATAAGTTTGGTGATAGTCTATGGGTTTGTTTGCGAAGAGAATTTTGATATGATGAAAATGTTTTTTGTTTATTTAGTGTGATTCAGAACAGTATTATAGCTCGACTAGACTTCGGCTAAATAGGTTAGGTTTGCATGACTTATGATTGGACATTGGTACCGATTGTTTTGTTCATCACCTAACCTTAAATTACAGTATTACTATCTCATATTGACAAAACGCGAAAGAAAAAGACAAGTGACGCTTTAGAACTGTCAAATTAAACTTTGCCTCGATAACCTTGAATTTATAATAGTTCGTCTTAGTTGTGTCCGATAGAATCTTACTTAAACTTAATTTGGCGGCTCTTATTTATTTCCCTATCTTTCTTGTTTCATTAGAAGGAATAAGATAGCAATAGCATAAATAAATAAAATTTGGTTGGGACCAACTGAATCATCCCCATTAAAGCAGATTATGTGAAAAAAATATTTTTAGTAGGCCACTGCTGGGCAGCAGCGTCATCGCTGCGAAAGGATTGGCTCTGCGGTCACCAACCCGCATGCCCAGCGTGGTGACTACGGGCATTATACCTCCCAAATGAAAAAGGTGCGAAAACAACGGCCCCCAGTTCCCGGTGGTCCCGCTATTCCTGGTCAAGGTAGCGGTCATGGTAACGGCGGGACGGGGGGTGCGAAGAATCTCCGGGTTACGGCAGGCTACCAACGACGACTACATCTGGCTACGTATAATGGACGTTCGATGAGGCTGGACCATCACCTTGCCGAACTTGAGGTAGAGTTAGGGCGCATTAACTGGCATATACTAGGGTTATCCGAAGTCCGAAGACAGGGGGAGGATACGGTAACTCTGGAGTCAGGCCACCTACTCTACTTCCGCGAAGGTGATCAGCTCTCCCAAGGCGGTATCGGCTTCCTGGTCAACAAGGAACTCACTAGCAGCGTTGTAGAAATCAGTAGTGTGTCGACACGGGTAGCGTACCTTGTACTAAAACTCACGGACAGGTACTACCTGAAAGTGATACAGGCATGGGCGTACCCAGGTTTTGGGCCAGGGGGGGGCAAATCAGATTTTTTATAAGCAGTTAGTCTAATAAATAAACATAAATTAAAATAGGTATTTTTTTCATTCTTTAAATATTTAAAAGCTATTTTAAAAGTAACTTTCGAGGGTCTTCAGCAAAACGATTTATGACGTCTTTCGTGAAAGAATCGCACATAGCATTAACCAAATTTTCTATGTACATTGAGCAAACAAAGCCCATTTAATCTATTTCGACCATGGTCGATCGAAGCTACGTTTTTACGCATCTGAGTGTGCTGAATGCCCTTTCAATTGTAGTGGTGGATTAAGGCATTTCCAGTAAAATTTCTAGAGCTATCTTCACCTTCAGGTAATAGGATTCTGCTACTCCGTTATTAACTCTGTTATTCCAATACTTTCAAAGTTCTGCTGCTGCTTATTCATCCAAAAAGTACGTCATAGCGCGGCTTCAGATGTTTTCCCTAATAAAATTTTGATACTTCCTCCATACAATTTTATAATTTTGGAACTGTAATTTTAATTGTCTGAGCAGGGTGCAACAATGAAAGAGTAAATAAACGCTGGTGAACGGTCTTCGCCGAATCTTGCCTCTAATGAAAATGATAACGAATCCAAATAGGGCACGCATAACGAGCGACGAAAATAATCGCTAAGAGGCTCGCTACAGTAGGCAGCTGGTTGAATTGCCCTCTGTTGTTGGCGACTTGCTTTCTTAGGTCAATGCAGCTCAAGGTTCAAAGCTGCAGCAATTTCTTCAGCTGATTTGATTTTTTCACTCTTTTCTTAGGCGGAACGCCTGTGTTCTGCAACTGCAGTGGTTATGGTTTGTATATGTTCTGCATATTTTATTATGTCCACCGTTTTAGACGTGGGCACGCCACTATTGCAGCGGTAAGTCCCCTCTTTGAGGAGTGGCTAGAGAGGCGCCACGGCGTCCTCACCTTCCGCCTTATGCAGATTCTCACTGGACACGGCTGTTTCGGGAGATTCCTGTTCCGACTAAAGCGGGAGGAAACCCCCGGGTATTATCACTGCGTGGATCGCCTGGAGGACACGGTGGAGGTGTACACCACCGTGTCTTCGTGGAGGCGATTGGCATCGGCGATCTCTCGCATCCGGCCCTGGTGCAGGCCATGGTACGGAGCGAGAGGACATGGGAAACCGTCACCTCCCTCTGCGAAGCAATAATGCTCGTTAAAGCGGAGGCAGAGCGCGTGAGGGAGAAGCAGTCTCTGGGCCCTCACGCCCCTAGCCGCCGCAGGAGGAGACGCCCCGGGCGTCGGGAGTCAATTGCGGACTCCCGGCCACCGTAGGCGCGGGCTTGCGGGCTGCGACCTGTATTTTTTTTTCTAACCGATATCTCTGCCATTAGTAGACCGATAAAAACATAAACTTTTTTGAACACGCTTTTATTAGCTTCACACGTATGTTATTATGTTAGTATGTGCCTATGTAACGGAAACTTTGAACATGATTTTGACCGCCTTTAAAACGTCGGATTAATTCGAAATTTGGCATACTTATCAAGAACCGATGACAATACAATAATTTTGTAAAGTGCCATTATCCTTGCGGGGGTTACTAGGATAGCTAAAAAACTATCATCAAAACCTACGCCGAAATACGTCAAAAAATTAGAAAACTACACTGACATTCATGACAAAATTCGAAACACCCTAAAAATAGAAAATAAATAATACTTAAAAAAAAACTAAAAAGCACATTTCTTTCAAGACAATAAAATTTATATGGGGCCCTGAAGAACCTATCCATTGATATAATAGTTAAAAAAAACTAAAAAACACGCTTCCGTAGAAAACCAAACTAAAAAATAGAAAGTGGGTTGCTTTTTGAGGTATTTTTAATTGATAATAGTTTTTTTAAACTATTATTTTAATGGATAGGTTCTTCAGGGGTGGTCACATAAAATGTTATTGATTTTGCTTCAATCGTTTTTGCGTTAGCTTCGATATACGTATTTAATCCACTTTGTTCAGCGTGATGATATTGTAATACTTCCTGTCGCTGCTAATGACTAGGCCAAAAATGGTATACCTACGAATTATTGCAGGGTAGATAAAAACGTTTTTGCAAAAACAAAAATACAACCAACTTCCAAAAAGATCTAAAAAGTGAAAAATTCGTTACTTTAATTTCGGAAGGCAGTGGCAAAAAAACAAAAAACTTATTTTTGCTTGCAGTGCTGTTAGCGAGTAGGTAGATCGGGTGCATCGCACGATTTTTAAAAGTTGTATATTGTATTACAAATAATATAGTTGTTTGTTTTATGTTATTTTTCTTAATTTTTATCGACAAAAGTAGAAAGTTAGTAGGGATGTTCACAAACTCCAGGGGGGGGCAGCTGCCCCCCTCTGCCTCCCCCTGGGTACGCCCATGGATACAGGTATATGCGCCGACTTCGACATGCTCTGACGACATAGCTGAGGCCATGTACGAGGATGTTGCCAAGGCAATGCATAGTACAACTAAGGCCCACTACAACGTTGTTATGGGGGACTTCAATGCCAAAGTGGGATTACAGGAACGCGGCGAATCGAAAGTCGGACCGTTCGGTGTGGGGCGCCGAAATCACAGGGGGCAAATGCTGGTCAACTTTTTAGAGTCACAGGGGCTCTTTTTGATGAATTCATTCTTCGAAAAGAAACCCCAAAGGAAGTGGACCTGGCAGAGCCCCGATAACGTGACAAGGAACGAGATAGACTTCATCATGACGGATAAAAAGCACATATTTAGAGATGTCTCCGTGATCAGTAGGTTTAATACCGGAAGCGATCACAGACTTGTCCGAGGCACTCTAAATATCAATTTCCAAGCTGAGAGAATCCGCATGATGAGGCCTACCCGACCTACGCAGCTCCAAGCCGCGCTAGGGTCCGAAAAGTTCCAACTGGAACTTCAAAATCGATTCGCCCTACTGGAAACCACTGGTACTGTTGACGAGAAGGCCGACGAGGTCGTCAAAGCACTGCGCGACATGTCCCGCAGACTTTTCCCGTCGCAGCGGAAAAGTAAGGTGTCCAAACTTTCCTCGCAGACTCTCGGACTTATGAGGGAAAGACGAGAGTTGCCATCCACGCAGCCGTCTTCGTCAGATAAGAGGGCCTTAAACTTAAAGATAAGGAAGCTGACTCGACGCGACCTTCGGTGCGCCAACACCCGCGACATTGAAGTCGCGATTGAGCAAAATCGAGGGTCGAAAGTGTTCGCTCAGCAACTAAGGAGGTCCCATCTGACGAAACTTAAAACTGAGGATGGCAAAATCGTTACTTTAAAGTCCGAGATACTTGAGGAAGTCGAGAATTTTTATGGGCACCTATACTCAGCGCGGACGGTGAAACCAGCAGGACATAGTGCAGATGACCATCGAGCCGAATTAACGCGCCACTACACGGAGGACATCCCAGATGTCGACCAGTGCGAGATTAGGGCGGCTCTCGAGCAGCTTAAGAACAACAAGGCACCTGGGGATGACGGAATCACGACAGAGCTCCTTAAAGCGGGCGGGGCTCCAGTCTTGAGAGAGCTCGCGAGTCTCTTCAACTCCGTCATCCAAGAGGGTACAACGCCCGAAGCGTGGAGCAGAGGTGCGGTGGTTCTGTTCTTCAAAAAAGGTGACAAAACCTTGCTGAAGAACTATAGACCCATCTCACTTCTGAGCCACGTATACAAGCTGTTCTCGAGAGTCGTTACGAACCGTCTCGCCAGGAGACTTGACGAGTTCCAGCCACCAGAACAAGCCGGTTTTCGAAAAGGCTTCAGTACCGTAGACCACATCCATACTGTTCGGCAAATTGTACAGAAAACCGAGGAGTACAACCAGCCGCTGTGTATGGCATTTGTGGACTACGAGAAAGCCTTCGACTCTATCGAAATATGGGCAGTTCTGGCCTCTCTGCAACGATGTCGAATTGACTGGCGCTACATCGAAGTGTTGAGATGCCTGTATGACGCTGCCACGATGACTGTTCAGATCCAGGATACGAAAACCAGTCCAATCCAACTGCTCAGGGGGGTGAGACAGGGGGATGTGATATCCCCGAAACTGTTTACCAACGCGTTGGAGGACGTATTCAAGACGCTGGACTGGACTGGACAGGGTATCAATGTGAATGGCGAGTACATCTCACACCTTCGCTTTGCCGATGACATCGTCGTTATGGCAGAGACGCTGGAACAGTTGGACCAGATGCTGCACAGCCTGAATGGAGCCTCCCGGCGGGTTGACCTCGGCATGCATTTGGACAAGACGAAAGTCATGTTCAACTCGCACGTCATGCCGAGTCCAATCCGCATCGAGGGTTCGCTTCTCGAGGTTGTGAAGGAGTACGTCTACTTAGGGCAAGTCATCCAGCTCGGTAGACACAACTTTGAGAAGGAAGCCGACAGGAGGATCCAGTTGGGTTGGGCGGCGTTTGGGAAACTTCGTCAAGTCTTCCCGTCGCCTATCCCGCAATGTCTGAAGACCAAAGTCTTCAACCAGTGCGTCCTGCCCGTAATGACATACGGTGCCGAAACGTGGACACTGACAGTTGGGCTGGTCCACAAATTCAAGGTCGCTCAGCGTGCTATGGAGCGGGCTATGCTCGGAGTTTCTTTGAAGGATAAGTTCAGAAATGAAATTATCCGGAAAAGAACTGGAGTTACCGACATAGCTCGCAGAGTAAGCAAACTGAAGTGGCAGTGGGCTGGCCATGTCTGTCGAAGGACCGATGGCCGGTGGAGCAGACGAGTCCTGGAGTGGAGACCGCGTATCGGCAAGCGTAGCGTGGGACGCCCCCCAGCTAGATGGACCGACGACTTAAAGAAAGTGGCTGGGACAGACTGGATGCGGAAGGCGGAGGACAGGGTGTTGTGGCGCAATATGGGAGAGGCCTATGTCCAGCAGTGGACTGCGATAGGCTGAGTTGATTGACTGCTGGGCATAGACCTCCCCGAATTTGGGGGGCTTTGCCATAATTGCCACGGTTGGCAGGCGGGTTGGCAATCGCAGTATGGTAGTAAAATGCATAAAGAACGCTGCTGCCCATTCTCTAGTAAGTCTCTTATTCGCCTCTGGAATGGGATGGTGCTATTCTTTACGTCCGGCACCTTACATCACAACCACGTTTAGTAGGTAAGTTGTAAATCTTACCAAACACGAGTAGTACGACGGTAGCACACAGCAGGAAGCCGCCCATGACCGTGAAGTCCCATTTTGTCTGGAAGGCGAACAGCGTCAGTGCGAGACACACGGCTGCCGTGATACCGACTGCCATCATTACCTGCAAATAGACACGGTTTATTAAATCACTGTCTTATTATCACACTGTAGGGTAGAGATGGTAAAAAAATTGAGATGAATATCAATCTAAATATCATAAAACAATACGGTGGAGGTGTGCCCTGCCTGGGCGGAGCACCACCGTGTCCTCGTGGAGGCGATCGGCGGCGGCGACCTCTCGCGTCCGGCCCTGGTGCGAGCCATGGTACGGAGCGACAGGGAATGGGAAGCCGTCACCTCCTTCTGCGAAGTAGTAATGCTCGCGAAGGAGGAGGCGGGGCGCGTGAGGGAGTGGCAGTCTCTGCGCCCTCACGTCCCTAGCCGCCACAGGAGGAGACGCCCCGGGCGTCGGGAGTCGATTGCGGACTCCCGGCCACCGTAGGCGCGAGCTTGCGGGTGGCGAGCAATGGGTAGCTCGCCGCCCGGTCGGGTCGACGGGCGCGTAGTGTTACACGCACGCCTCAAAGAGATGTCAGCAAAGGTCTGCCAGGACCGAGGCCTGCCAGGGTCGCGAGATTTATTCGAAAAAGTTACCGTGGCCCTGGCATATGGGCAACTGAAGGAACACTGGTGATTTTTAGTCGATAAAAGTCTGACACGCCCTCCCGCTCCATCCAGAGCAGGTGACGTCATTTGATGATTTCCCATCCCCAAAAACAAGGGACAAAGATAGTAAAAAATATGTGATGAATATCTATCTAAATATCATAAAACAAAATAGTTGATGCCTTTTTAGGGTCGCTAACAGTGTAGTTAGGTACTTGAAGTTGAAAGTATCCTGGATCCTTGTGACTAGTAGAAGAGTAGATTGTAAGAGGGTTCTCACTATAACACAGAGAAATATGTTGCGTCTGTGAAGTACACACAAAAAAAAACATACATACATACATATAAAAAAAACATTGTTTTTAAACACAGGTACTCTTCACAGGAAACTCGAGGTAATTTTCATAGATTTAGATGGAGATCAGAATGTAAACGTTCTTAAAATTACCAGAATTTCTCCTCTGATATTTCAAGTAGCTATTCATCCTCCGGTCCATCCAAATCCAGCACATATGCGGAGTTTTTCGAGCTGATTTAACATGAATTGTATACAGAAAAAAAAAACAACCAACTTCCTTAAAAAAAAAAACAGTAAATAACTTTAATTTCGAAAGTCGGTGTCTTAGGATCTATATTTAAGATTTTTTTTTGCCACCGACTTCCGAAATTAAAGGTATTTTTGACTTTGTAGTGTTTTTTTTAAGGAAGTCGGTAGTTATTTTTTTGTAAAAAGTTTTTATTTTTAAGTTTTTAGTTATGGTAGATACTCCGCACTAATCGAATCGCGTTATTCGTTCATTTGTCGCGCAAATACTTAATGCAAATTTAAGACTTATATGGTTTTCACATGGACCCCTTTGTCCGAATGGAACCAAATGGGACCATTCGGGAAGCACCAGCTTTCAAATAAAAAAAGAATCATCAAAATCGGTTCACCCAGTCAAAAGTTATGAGGTAACAAACATAAAAAAAAAACAGTCGAATAGATAACCTTCTCCTTTTTTGAAGTCGGTTAAAAATAATAATTACACGACACAGCCTGTATATAAATGGAGGTGGTGGTGTCTTACCGCATCAACTTGGTAGACACTGGACGTGACTCCGAGCAGGAAGCTCTCGGCCACGGTGAAGATGCCGAGGAATATGAAGTTCATGGGAGCTTGCCGCCGCACGCTGTGGCAGCACGCCATCGCGATCAGACACACGAACACCACCGCGAACGCGACCCAGCTGTGGACAAATAAAATAATAAGTAAGGTACGTATGTATTTAGGTTGAGGTCCGACGTGCATGTTATGTGCGCTTTGCTTTATACAGGGTGAAATTAAATAAGCTGTTAATGCTTTACCCACGTCTTGGGTATCGATATGGAAAACGAATGAAACAAAAAGATTATAGGAAAAAATATACTTCGTTCGAAACTTGAACAAAGTTGGAACGAAACACGAGAAGTGCTTCGTAATTGATATATTAGGTCTTTACCTATGAAATCGCCGTTCTGCAGTACTGGCCATTTCAAATCAAAATAATTTTTGTTTGTCTAAGAATTCTAATTTCAAATTTATTTTATTTTAAAAACATGGAATTATTTTTCCAAAAGTAGTCATTTGTTTGGTCATTTTCATCGCATTTCAATATTTTTCGTCATCATGGATACGTTAAAAATTCGAGTAATTATGGAATATGAGTACCGTCGTGGCAGCAACGCGGCACAAGCGGCACGCAACATCAACGACGTTTACAGAGCTAACACTACAAACCAACGCACCACCTGTTATTGGTTTGCTCGCTTCCGTTCTGGAAATTTCGACCTGAAAAATGAACCTCGCGGTCGTCCGAAGACTTTGGTCGACAATGACGAATTAAAGGCGATTGTGGAAGCTGATGATACACAATCTACGGCTGAATTAGCAGCAGCTTTCGACGTTAGCGTCAAAACAATATTGGTCCATTTGCGTCAAATTGGCAACATAAAAAAGCTTGACAAATGGGTGCCCCACGAACTCAATGATCGCCAGCGCAAAGTACGCGTCGAGACGTGCCTTGCACTCCTCAACAGACACACAAATGAAGGAATTTTGAACCGCATTGTTACCTGCGATGAAAAATGGATTCTGTTTGATAAACGCAAGCGCTCATCAAATTGGTTGGATCCTGGTTCAGCACCTAAACAATGCCCTAAACGAAAACTTAACCCTAGAAAAGTGATGGTCACTGTTTGGTGGTCTAGCGCCGGTGTGATTCATCACAGCTTCTTACCAAACGGGGTGAGCATTACTACAGATGTGTACTGTGAAGAACTGAACTCAATGATGGAGAAGCTGGCACATCTCCAACCAGCATTGGTCAATCGCTCGTCTCCGCTGCTCCTGCACGACAACGCGCGACCTCATACTGCACAGCAGACGGTCTCCAAGTTGCAAGAACTGGGGTTGGAAGCTCTCCGTCATCCGCCCTACTCCCAGACCTTGCGCCTACAGACTACTACTTTTTCCAGAATTTGGATAACTTCTTGGCGGGAAAAAAATTCAATACCCGAGAGGCAGTACAAAATGCCTTTGAAGAATTTGTCTCCCGTCCAGCTGATTTTTTTAAGAAGGGCATCAATAAACTGCCACTGCGTTGGCAAAGATGCATTGATTGCATGGGTGATTATTTCGATTAATACAAATAAAAAATACATGCAAAAAATTCGTTTAATTTTTTTCATACAAAACGGCAATTTCATAGGTAGACCTATTATAAAAAACTCTTCCCAATAAAAAAAAAATACTAATGGACTGACCATGGGCGTACCCAGGTTCTGGGCCAGGGGGGGGGCAAAGCAGATTTTTTTATAAGCACTCAGTCAAATAAATAAACATATATTAAAGTAGGTACTTTTTTTATATTCTTTAAATATAAGTACAATAGCTATTTCAAAAGTAACTTTCAAGGGTCTTCAGCAAAACGGCTTATGACGTCTTTCGGAAAAGAATCGCTCATAGCGTTAGCATATTTTCTACATACACTAAGCATACATCTTCTATGGTTTCTACGGCTAATGTGACCGGTCCATTGCCACTTCAGCTTGCTAATTCTATGAGCTATGTCGACGACTTTGGTTCTCTGCCGGATCACTTCATTCCGGATTCTGTCCCTCAGAGATACGCAAAGCTCGTTCCGTAGCTCGCTGAGCGACTTTGAATTTATGGACCAGCCGTACCGTGAGTGTCCACGTTTCGGCTCCGTAGGTCATAACAGGCAGTACGCACTGATTGAAGACTTTCGTCTTTAGGCTCTGCGGAATACACGACGAGAAGACTCGACGAAGCTTTCCAAACGCTGCCCAGCCCAGCTGAATTCTTCTGTTAGCCTCGTTCTCAGGGTTGTTCTTCTCAAACTGCAGAGTTTGCCTGAGGTAAACGTATTCTCGAACAACCTTGAGGGCACTGCCATTCACCGCAATCGGTCTCGGAGTTACGTGTTCATTGAACATAACCTGGGTTTGTCCAAGTTCATCTGGAGAACAATGCGTACAGAAGAATGAACTAATTCGAATCAGCCAGTATGACAAAGTCTTCTGCAAAACTCAAGTGTGAAATCTACTCGCCGTTGACGTTAATACCGCGTCCTGTCCAGTTTAGCATCTTGAAAACATGCTCCAATGCGTTAAAGAACAATTTTGGGAAAATTAAGTCCACCGTCGCCTCCTCGTGTTCAGATCGCTGGTCCTAAGTTTGGACGGTCATTGCCGCGTTTTCATAAACACATCTCAGCACTTGGATGTATCGCCAGTCGACTTGGCATCGCTGCAAAGACTCCGAAACAGACCAGGTCTCGATACAGTCAAAAGCCTTTTCATAATTCACAAACGCCTGACACAGCGCCCAATTATAAACTTCGGACTTCTGTATAATTTGCTGCACTGTGTGGATGTGGTATATAGTGCTGTATCCTCCTCGAAACCCGGCTGAAACTCGTCGAGTCTCCGCTCTGGACGATTCGTGACGGCTCTTAAAACAACTTATATGTATACGTGGCTCAGGAGCGAAATGGGTCTGCAGTTCTTTAAAAAAATTCTTTTATCCTCCTTTTTAAAGAAGAGTACGACCACGCTCCTTCGCCATGCTTCTGGAGTTCTCCCAGAGAACAGGTCAGAATTAAAAAGCTCTTGAAGCTCTTTAGGACAACATATCCTCCCGCTTTCAGGAGCTCAGTCGTAATCCCGTCCTCACCAGAAGCTTTTCCACGTTTAAGCTATTTTAGAGTCACCTCGATTTCATCTTGGCTCACTTCTGGCAGGTCTTCTGTGAAGTGGCGGGTTAAGTTGGCTCTGGAATCCTCATTTTTGGGATCAGTTTGGGATGCATGCGATGCGTACAATTGGCCGTAGAAGTTTTCGACTTTCGAAAGGATCTCCGGCTTCGAAACGACGATATGCTCACTAGATTTAGTCAACTTTGTCAGATGGCTTCTCCCAAATGATTGGAGGAACACTTTCGACCCCCGATTTTGCTCAATCGATTTCTCTTTAAAGTGTGTATTGGAGCATCGGAAGTCGTGTCGTATCAATGTTCTAATATTATTATTGAGTGCCCGTTGTTCTAACAAAGTGACAGGTGGGTTGTCACGTCATTCCGTAATCAGAGTCTCTTCCGAAAGTTTGGACTTCTTGCACGTACGCCGCATTTTGCAAAATCTCAAGCCTTCTTCCCTGAGGATTCTCATCGGTTGTTGGAGGGCCTAGTCGACGTTATTTGTGGTTTCCACGGTAACGAATCTGTTCTCCAGGTCTAGCTGGACCGCTTCAGATCCTATCATAGTTTGGAGCGTATTTGGACGGAGCCTAGACTTCATCAAACGACTTCACTTGAGCTTGAAATTGATATTCAGTGATTTTTTAATGGATAGATCAGGTAAGGTCGTCAGGGTGGTCCGATATATTTTTTTTTTTTGACTTTGCTTTGATAGATTTGAGTTAGCTTCTATAATGCGTATTTAATCCACTTTGTGTAGCGTGATGATATTCTAATACTTCCTGTCACTGCTATTGACTTGGTCAGTAGTGGTATATGAATGAGTGCAGGGTAGATAAAGACGTTCTTGCAAAATAAAAATAAAAAACAACCGACTTCCAAAAAAACAGTACAAAGTGAAAAATAACTTTAATTTCGGTAGTCAGTGTCAAAAACTAAAATACAGATCCAAAGATACCGACTTCCGAAATTAACGTTATTTTTGCTTGCAGCTCTGCTAGCGAGTAGGTAGAACGGACGCGTCGCGCGATTTTTTAAAGTTTTATGTTGTATCAAATAGCAAAAAGTTATTTTTCTTAATTTTTATCGACAAAAGTAGATAGTTAGTAGGGACAGTAGCAAACTCCAGGGGCGGGCAGCTGCCCCCCTCTGCCCCCCCTGGGTACGCCCATGGGACTGACTGTTCAAAAGTAGTGGCCACTGGAACAAAAATAAGAACGAAAAAAAAAATGTTCTCCAATTTGAATTTCGAAACCAAATATTTTTTATCCCGCATGTCCTATGGTCACCTCCTTCTACGTTTTTTCAGTAAAAAGTGCATAATAATTATTTCAAAGTCATGGGATCTTCGCCCATAGAATGAAGACATATTTTTTTGTTCCATTAGTTTTCTATATCACTAGCCAACACGAGGGTAAATTATTGCCAGCTAATTTGATTTGACTCTATTTCATCTGCCGAGCCTTTTACCAACTATGCTGAGATCGGCACCGGGTCACCTTTCCACAGAGCAACCGCGGCAAGCGTAGCTTAACCTGATCGATCGAACCGTGCGACTGTTCCGAATTAGTCATAAGCTCATGAGGTCGGCGTTTCCTATCTGACTACTCTTACCTGTAATTAAAAAGTTAAATGTAATGAAAATAGTATACTTACAAAAGCCAGCTATTCCGGTGAGCCCATTGTTTGGTGGGTTCGTGGAACAGGAACAGAGCAATGAAAGACATCGTCACCAGCAGCTGACACATCAGGATGGCATACACCTGCAATTTAGGACCGCAGTGGTTAGTAATTTATAAACGTAGACATGTGTTTAACCTCTAAGTCCCTGAGATACCACATTTGGTATAGACACAATCGTTTTTTAATTGTGTCTGTAATTACGGTAATTGACTGGTTAATAAAACCTCAAATAATATTGTTGAACACTCTATAATATTATTGAACACTCTAATATGTTGAATGAGCTTCTGTTTGCGACATTCAAATATAATTCCTATTTTGGGTCCTATCAATATTAAGGGCGCTATTCAAAGTGTAGTGGTTCTACAATAGGCGGTTCGCGAGCTAATTTAGGTATTACCTTTGTATTTTTAAAATAAATGTACCTTTTCAAAACGTATACGATAGTGAAAACATGTTATTAACACATTATTACTAAGGAAGTGATGATCTTCCGAGAAGTATTTAAGCTGTATAAAGGGTTTATATATTTCGTTTTTTATAAATAATTTTGAATGTTTTTTCGAGGAACGGCTAGTAATCGTTTTTCTTAAAGTCTACGATTTATAGAGTGAATCTTTAAAATATCTTACATATTAATTGCATAACTACAGGTTAAGTAATGACGAAGCAGCCAGCGATCAAACGAACGCATTTAGTTCGTAAATTCTTTGAAACGCTCTTAAATAGCCAAGTAAATGTGAACAACTTGGATGTAGCACTCGCCGGCTGCTGGATTTATTTACCCAACCACTAGTAAGAGTATTAAAAAATGAATGGGTTCCTGTAACCCTGTTAGCATACCTTGCGGATGAACGCCCTCCTAATGGACTGCTCGTTGAAGTCGAACCCTTTGACCTCGCCATCCTCGCCCACGCCAATTGGCGGAGGGGCATACCCTTGCGGCTGGAAGAAGAGAGAAGGACACGTTATTAATTTATGAAAAGGTATATAGTATAGGTAGATCAGACCAGTCTTGAGATAACCAAAAGACACTAGTTGCGCAGCTGTGAAGGCAAAACTGTCACCAGTACCGGCTAGGAGATCCCCCAGGCCAGTGGTCAGGGACCTGTCCAATTGACTGCCTAGCCCTGAAGGGGTTCGGCGGGTGTATTTGGACAACACCCCACTCGGCTTCGTTAACACTGTAAGGTTTCAACCGAGGACCACGAAACTGGGGTTTTACCCAGAAGGGGCCCACCCATGTGAGGTTACGACGACGAATTTGTTAACACGTTAACTCCCATGGCTAAAATAGGAAAAAGGCAAAAAATGTACTTAGTGTTATTCCACTGTATGATTATTTATTCCACAAATACATTATTTATTCCAAAAACATGGTCGCCAGGCAGCAACGACATGTTCATATTTTGTATGTGTTGTCGGTCATATAGTCCGACAAGGCCTGAATGGAACAAAAAGTGTCGGACACATAGTCCGACATGGCATTTAACGTGGTAAAGAAACAGTGAATGTTATAAGGTAAGGCAGATGTCGGTGAAAAAGCCGGGAAGAGATACTCTACAAGGGACATGAGCTTATTGGCAATGTTCTTCAGTCAGGTCAAGTGCCTAGTACTCGCAACCGGCGTGCGGTTATGACCTTAGGGGTAATTGTGTCCTGCCAGGATCGCGAGATTTGTTCAAAAGAGATACCGTTGTCCTGACATATAGGCAACTGAAAGAACACGGGTGGGTTTTAGTCAGTAAAAGTCTGACACGCCCTCCCGCTCCGTCCAGAGCGGGAGACGTCATTTGATGAATTCAAAAACACAAAAAAAAAATTGGGTGTAATTGTGTTACACACCAGTATTAGGAATAGGTTACATTTCGACAGTTCAACAGCACTCATTACATTATTTACGTAGTCGAGCAGACAATATTTTCGAACATATCGACGCTTGAAAGGCAAAATTGACGAAGCGACATTTGCTGAAAGTTGCAGGAGAGTGATTCAAAGCTTTCGAATAAAAAAAAAATATTATAAAAGAACTAGTGAGTGGATTTTGGAAAAACTGTATTATATTTACCAAAATCCATTCACTAGTTCTTTTCTTAAAATTTCAGCTTTAACTTAACTTTCAGCAAATGTCGCTTAGTCAATTTTGCCTTTCAAGCGTCGAATTATGTAGCAATGAGTTAGCGATAACGATTCAAGTTCATTGTATGAACGTAAACAAAGCAAAATAACTATGTGAGGATCTTGGCAGGTGGTGTTTCTCATTTGAAAATTGAGATTAATTTTAATTTCAGTCAATTAATCTTAATTTGCCGTATGGTGCCGGACGTAAAGAATAACACCACCCCATTTCTTCCCGTGGGTGTCGTAAAAGGCTACTAAGGGACTTACTAGAGAATGGGCAGCAGCGTTCTCTATGCATTTTACCACCATACTGCGATCGCCAACCCACCTGCCAAGCGTGGCGATTATGGCAAAGCCCCCCAATTTGGGGGAGGCCTAAGTCCAGCAGTGGACGTCTTACGGCTGAAATGATGATGATGATGATGAATCTTCAATTAATGTTATTCAAAATCAGCAGCCTATAATGTTCCCACTGCCAAGAGACAGGCCTCGTCTTGTCGAGAGGGAGTGGGTTCTAATCCACCACGCGGGCCCAGTGCGGGTTAGTAGATGTCACTCGTCTTCGAAATTTTTGGTTCTAAGACATTCCGGTTTCCTTACGATGTTTTCCTTCACCGTTTTGAGAGCAGTGGTGATGAAATAATTTACACAAAGTATAGCGCCTGCTTGGGTTCGAACACACAACCTCCTACATTAATATTATTCAAACTTTAATTATTGGAAAATATGGTGAAATATGTTAAAATCTTCTTAATACAGATGAATGTGTTAATTTACTAATTCCCTTTAGTGGTAGACTATATGTCTATACTTATAGAGAGTACCTATTCCTGTATAAATCATATGCTGATCATTATACATGATAAAACATAATACCGTGCATACCGCAGAAGGTCAGGCAGAGACGTCTAGTAAACCTACATTAGGCTATGTTATAAATATAAAGGGATAATAACGGGCGTGCATATTCCCAGTGGCCGGTATAATATTCATATGGGTACGAACGACCGCCATTAGTAAACAATAATCAATACTTTTTATCAATAACTAATTTAACACAAGAAGCCAAGGTCATAGTAAAGTAATTATTAATCCAATCGGCTTTCTATATATAGTTTTGTACAAAGTTTTGCCAACTGTGGCTAGGGCTACGTTCGAATAAACTAATCTATACTTCTATACTAATATTATAAAGCTGAAGAGTTTGTTTGTTTGGCTGAACGCGGTAATCTCAGGAACTACTGGTTCGAATTGAAAAAAAGTTTGTGTTGGATAGCCTATTTATTGAGGTAGGCTATAGGCTATATAACATCACGCTACGATCAAAAGGAGCGGAGCAGCAACGAAAACTGGCAGGCAATTCGACGGGGATTTTTGCTCCCCTGACCCTCAGGGGAGCAAAAATTTGACGCGGGTGAAGTCGCGGGCAGCGGGCAGAAGCTAGTACTAAAATACAGAGTATGCAGAGCACACATCTATGAACTAAAAAACAGTAATAAGAACAGAACAATATCGAATTTCCAAGTTATCTAGTATGGGAGGTCTTCTCGGAAAAAAAATACAATACAGATCATCATCAACATTCTCTTGCCCTTATTTCTATTTATTTGTGGTCGTAGCAACATGTCTGCTTCTACCATACTTCTCTATTAGTCATCATCTCGGTAGTCACCCTCTTTTTAGCCATATCATGTTCCGGACAGTCCAAACATCGTTCCTTTGGTACTTTCCTACTCCTGTAGCCAGTTATACAAATACGCAGTTTGACCAAAGACCAGCCAATTATGTTCCCACGGCTGGAAAACTACCTCCTCTCTAGAGAGGGAGTGGGCCATAATCCACCATGGGCCCATTGCAGGTTGGTAGATATCATGTCACATGCCCTCGAATTTTTGGATTTAAGACTTGCCGGTTTCCTCACGATGTTTTCCTTCACCGTTTCAGAGCAGTGGGTGAAGAAATGAAAAATTCATACTCATTCTGGAGTTTAATATTAGCCTATACAGTAGAATCCGGTTATAACGACGGTGAAGGGACCAGTGATATTACGTCGTACTAAACGGAAGTCGTACTAAACGAAATGACAATTTTGAATTTAATAATATTTACGTCACCCAGAAAAAAAAACATTTAAATCAAAATATTTATTTGTTTCACATTATGTACATATAATGTACTAGCTTCTACCCGTGACTTCGTCTGCGTAAATGTCGGTTATCGCGGACGCAGACAAAGTCACGGAATAAAAAGTAGCCTATGTCCTTTCCCAGGGTCCAAACTATCTGTGTACCAAATTTCATTTAAATCGGATCAGGAGTTTTAGCAGGAAAGCGAGACAGACAGAGTTACTTTTGCATTTATAATATTAGTGTGGATCATAATAATAATGACATTTTTTTCTTCAACAGGGAATCTTTTTCGTTTTGTAAAAGCCATTCTTGTACGCGACATCACGCATAACCCGCAAATTAAAACTAAACTAAACAGTCGCATTCGAATCAGCGACGTGTAGGCAAGGGGGAAGCGCGGGGCGGAGATAGCTTCTTACCTACGATTTATTTGTAACACGTCAACGCTCGTCGTCGTTGTAACCGGACAATTTTGTGTGAAATTCCGTCGTCAAAAGCGGTCGGTCGCTGTAAGCGGAGTCGTAATAAACGGATGTACTTTCATAGTGACTCATATTAAAACCAAACACGCGCCTATACTTACGTCGCTAAAAACGGTTGGTCGTTACATGCGAAGTCGTACTAAACGGATTATCCTGTATTTATTTTTGAACTCCTGCCAAGTTGGCTTAATTTCGAGGTAACAATGCGACGCACCTAAGAATTTGGGCCACCTACTTATGACGTCACCAAACATGAAATACTAACCTGTATACTGTTTTAAACTTTGTTGTTAAGAAGCCTTTTGCATGTTGTGCTAGATCGAATAAAATTAATACACACGAACATGCACCCTGGTAAACATCTGCCAGGGTCGCGAGGTTCGTTCGAAAGAGTTACCGTGGCCCTGGCATATGGGCAACTGAAGAAACACGGGTGGGTTTTAGTCAGTAAAAGTCTGATACGCTCTTCCGCTCCGCCCAGAGCGGTAGAAGTCATTTGATAATTTCCCATCCAAAAAAAAAAACCCTGGTAAACATTCATAAGTATAATCAGCCTATATCGGTCCCACTGCTGGGACACCGCCTGCTCTCAGTGAGAGGGAGAGCCGTGCGGGCCCAGTCCGGGTTGGTAGATGTAACATGTATTTAGTTGGTTTTGGTTCTAGGACATGCCGGTTTCCTCACGATGTTTTTCTTCACCGTTTTGAGAGCAGTGGTTTTGAAATTATTTACACAAAATAAAGCGCCTGCCTGAATGCGAACTCACGACCTCGAAAGAACCAACTCGTAAGTCGGGGCCATTACCACTGAGCCACCACTGCTCTACATAGAAAGGCTGTCTGTTATACATAGAAAAGGCAAACTGCAGAGTACATGAAAATAGAATTTTTTTTTAAGAAAATAAGGCGGTATTCATAGCTGCTCATTTGAGAAGTACGAGTATACTATTTCTACAACCAACTGCAGATTGTTTAAATAAAAAGATGTTTATGTGTCTCTTTGATTATAAATGGGCATTTTATGGTATGACAGGCTCAGTAACCTGTATTTTTGACATAAATAGATTTGAGAATTATTTATAGGTGCAGATGTCATTGAAAAAAAATTTGCGGAATATATCCAGATTGTAATTGGTTTTAACCTCAAACAATTGATTAATTAATAGTTTAACGAAAAATATTTTCCTTATCATAATTGATTAACAAGGAAATTATCAGGATCTATTTTCCCATGATATATTTTTCTACAAATTTGATTAGGTCAAGTTTAATTAGGACCTGATAATTTCCTTAATTTGACTATGTGTAATAATTTAGATACGTACTTGTTCAAAGTGTTATGTATTTTAGACTGTAACATTAGGGATAGGTCACACGATTACTGACGAGATGCGAAGGCGCCTGAATGTCTGGGACGAAAGATCGATTCCTATACGCAACGGGAATCCAAGGCTTTGTCCTTCTTTAAGGTTAAACCTATCTTACTAAGAGGTAAATAAGTTTCTGCTTGTATTGCATTTTTGGTGATCGAAGTTTTGAGGTTCGGTGAAGGCATAGAACCAAAAATTGGAAGACATATGAGATCTAGCAACCGGTATTGGGCCCGCGTGGTAGATTATAGCCCACTCCCAGTCACCGAGGGGAGGTTTGTGTCCCAGCAGTGGGAAAAATATAGGCTGATTATGATGGGTTAAATCCTTATCTACTGTGTAGGTAAACAAGCGATATAACTGAAGCTGATTTCATTGTTATAAAACACCGCTACATTTGTTCTAGAACTGTCATTTTATCTGTTTACAAGTAAAATGATATCAATTTAGGTTACCTACAACATTGAACTATAACCACTCTTAAAGACTATTTTTAGACTCGCGAATTGTCGTTTCGCGATGTCGCGATTTTTAGACACAATCACTCCAGAATAAGCACACCGTATTTAGAAATAGGAAGACGCTTTAAAAATACTTAAAAATCAAGTAAAATTCACCTGGCTCATAATGAGAAGCGTGTCACGGCACTGTGTATACTAAGTTGGGTGTACCACGCCATATCAGTAGTGATAAGTTGATATCGAAGTGCCAAGTTTAGCAACGCTGGGTGGAGCGGTGTGGCCACTGATAGTGAAATTCTTAGTCATAGTCTAAGCAACTTTTTGTGACTCTTTTTTATATTATGTAGATTGTCGGAAATGTGTTTTAAATTGATTCTATCATTTCAAAATTGGTTTAGCCATATTCTGGTAAATGTTTTTTTAATTATCTTCTAATTGACTGCCTATATTCTATAATATTGAGTACAGTTGTGTAATCAATTAATCATATTTCCTTTTTTAGTCGATTTTAGAAGAAATATCAAGACAGAATAACGTTGTTAAGTGTAAAAGCAACTTAGCCGGCGTTATCAACTTTTTTTTACATATGTTTTTCTATACATTGCCAAGTGGTTGGTCGACTCTTCACGTGACCAGAGGGCAGCCCTATTTTTTGGCCAAAGAATAGCATCGCCATACAATGTGGCAATGCTGTGAGATTCTTTTGCCCCTTTTTTATATGGGTACATGTACCTACATATTATTAATATTATATTCATTTTGTTTGCATTTAAATTATGTAAATAATATTTTACCAACCAAAATGTTCTATTGTATTTAATCTTAATGGTGACCAAGAACAGAGGGGTAATTGCGGAACTTTTTATCGGTAGGAATTGGTTTAATATTCATAGTTAAACAACATTCATTGCGTTATTTACGTTGCTGAGCTACAATTTATTCGAACAAATGACGCAATGGTTTAGAAATAATCTTCAATCCCATTCAGATTCTGATAAATTGTGCGTTTCGCAATTAGGGTGCAGGTTGTGCCCAGTTTGAGACGAACGCAGCAGCGCTATCTCCATATTTAACTATCACGATTGTATTTTACGAGTTATTTTTATGAAGGCTGAATGTAAAAATATACTCCATATAGGAGTATATTTTGACATTGTTAGCTTGCTACTACTTCCGTAGTGTTCTACCAGTTATTTTACCTGTAATTTTTGCATCGATGTCTAACTAAACAGTGACCTTTATACTCGTAACCATAAGGTTGCTGTTGCTGGTGTCAGAGATCAGATATCTATGAGGACTGTACTTATCATATACCTAGCCAAATTTTCCCAACTATGTTGGGTTCAGTTGCCAGTACCAGTTTCAGTATCTTTCCCCTATCACTATAAAATAACTACATTAAAAATAGAGCAGACTTCGTATGAAATTTTATCTGCCAACCGACGTACGTGTATGCCCAGATGTTTGAACGTAAACAGAGCGATTCTATAAATTAAAGAAATATTACTTGCTATTTAAGTATACAATATCTGGTTGAATAAAACAACATTTTATAAAAATGAATCCTAGCTAGATCGATTTATCGCCCTCGAAACCCCCTGTATACTAAATTTCATGAAAATCGTTGGAGCCGTTTCCGAGATTCAGATTATATATATATATATACAAGAATTGCTCGTTTAAAGGTATAAGATTTAAATTTGAATTCTGAATGAACTAATATAGCATATAAAAATAATAACTACGAGCTATGAGAACAAAGTTCCGTGCGGTGCCGGACGTAAAGAATAACACCACCCCATTTCTTCCCGTGGGTGTCGTAAAAGGTGACTAAGGGACTTACTAGAGAATGGGCAGCAGCGTTCTCTATGCATTCTACCACCATACTGCGATCGCCAACCCGCCTGCCAAGCGTGGCGATTATGGCAAAGCCCCCCAAATTTGGGGAGGCCTGAGTCCAGCAGTTGACGTCTTATGGCTGAAATGATGATGATGATGATGAAACAGAGCAAAAGTAGTTTGTCAAGACCGTAGCAGGTTGCGTTCTGTACTTTCTGTCTTCCCACATGGGAATTTGACGATAGTTTATATAAGGTGTATCTATTCATACACGAAATATTTTAAGGGGTACACCTGTAGGTGGTAAAGAAGCTATAGAAGCAAAAAGAAATTTTTTATCAAAGCGTTTTTGAATTTTCGTAATTATTATAATTTTAAAACTACTTGAGACGTTTTGCATAAAACCTTTACTCCAAATTCTATGAATGGCCCGCCTGACGCTGCGAGGGCGTTGACCGGGCGGCACGAGCATGGCCGCGGTGTCTCGGGCCGTAAAAAATAAGGAGCCAGTATTTCTTATATGCGTCAAAAAAATTATAAATATAAAATTAAAAAAAAAAACCCTTAGGATTTTTTTTTTTCGTTTCTATAGCTTCTTTACCACCTACAGGTGTACCTCTTAAAATATTTCGTGTAAAATCAAATCAAATCAAATCAAATAATTTATTTGCGTAAAACATGGTATTCAATGGTGTTAAGCATAGGTCAGATTGGCACAAACATGTTTAGCTAAGATAAAACAAAGCATGCAAAAATTTCATGTTACATGTTACATTTATAAGTACAATAACGTTAGAGTAGAATGTCAGTATTTTTTATCCATAAATTCTTTCAAACTATAAAAGCTACATTCATTTAGCCATTTGTATAGTTTGTTTTTAAATAATCTTACATTTAATAATTTGAAATTGTTTGGTATTTTATTATAAGTACGCACACACATTGCTAGACAGCTTTTATTATATTTGGCTAGCTTTGGTAAATTATTTAATACTAGTCCATAAGGATCACGTCTGCTCCGAGGACATACATCGCTTGCTGTCTTGAATAATTGTTTATTCTTGGTCACAAACACACACATTTCGTAAATATAAAGAGATGGAAGCGGTAACAAACCCAGTTTTTTAAATATTGGCCGACATGTATCATCCGGCTGAAGTCCATAAATTGATCTAAGGCACTTCTTTTGAGCGATGAACGCTCTATTTAGATTAGTGCTATTACCCCACATAATAAGACCATAGCGTAGTATAGATTCAACATAAGCATGGTAAGATATAATAGCAGTTTTTATGTTTGTTACGTTTTTGACTTGCTTCAAGGCGTACACGAATTTATTGATTCTGCCACTGATGTTATTTACGTGTTCCTTCCAGTTTATATCTTGATCAATTATTACTCCTAAAAATTTTGTATGTGGTACTTGTTTAATTTTATTTATGTTAAGTTTGATATCATTTTTATTATTATTAGATTGATTGAATTGTATGTATACGGATTTGTCTAAATTTATTTTCAAATGGTGCATGTCAAGCCAGTGTAGTAGTATGTCAATAGTTTTATTAATGTCAGTCTCGTGATCTATAACGGTATTTTGTTTTTTATCAGATGTCACAATTATGGATATATCGTCAGCGAATAAGATGCATTTATGATTAGTTATTTTTATAATGTCATTTATATATAAAAGGAATAATATTGGGCCTAGTACGCTACCTTGGGGGACGCCATATTTATTATGTCTATATTTCGACGAGTATGATGTGATATCTTTGGTTTCGTTGATTTTACTGATAATAACACATTGTTGCCTATTACTTAAGTAGGATGATATCCATTGGAGTACAGGTCCCCTAATCCCAATTGTTTCCAACTTTTGGAGCAGTATATCGTGTGACACCAAATCGAAGGCTTTAGACATATCAAAGAATAGAGCTGTAGTCAGATAGTTATCTTTACATATTATAAAATAAAGTCACTTCGCTGTCTGTCTGTCCCTATGTATGCTTATATCTTTAAAAGTACGCAACGGATTTTGATGCAGGTTTTTTTAATAGATAGAGTGATTCAAGAGGAAGGTTTATATGTATATAACATGCATAATATAGTAAAGAAACGTTGATAATTTTAGAGGTTTCTAATGTGATGTCATAAATAAACACATTTTTTTGCGCTTACATTGCGAACGCTGGCTGAACCCTACGAAATAGGTCAAAATAATGTACTACAGTATTGTACACCTTAAAAAGTTCTACAAAAAAGTCCGCGATGGTATATGTCTAACTCTTAGGGATAACCCATAATAACCATTTTTATCCTTTACTTTTTACGAGAAATAATGGCTTATTTATGAATGCGATTTTAAGCAATACAGCATTAATCCTTATGCAATTAAGTACCTTAAATAAATTGTGCATTTCATGTAGATCAAAATTGCCCTTTACAGCATATCATTAAAATTAATATTTTAGAAGATATCAGAGATTATAATAAAATCGCCGCAGAGCGGCTAGCGGGCCTTCCCGCGTCCGGCCGTCCCGGTTGGTAGCGGTCGTATATTGTAATTCATATTAACTTTGGCTTCATAGTAAATGCGAATATCATGTGTGTTCGAAGTACTCAAAATAAACCTAATTGTATTATTCCAAGTAAGAGACCGCGAAATATTGCTTAGATGTTTAGATTTTTGGATGGATTTGGATTTTTGGTTATCCTGGATACTTACCATATACATAGGATACTTTATCCCGGTAGTAGGTTTCCGAGTGATATTTTCCGAAACCTATACGGGCGAAGCCACTGGCAAAAGTACTATTCTTATAACTATGTTTAATTTGGTGTCTGGTAAATAATTGAGTGTCTGTATAGGTAGAATAGGAGCGTTAAGAAAAACCAGTAAGACTTATATTCAATTTAATCCAGCCCTATGTCGCAGTCTTCTTACTCTGAATACTATTAGTTTTATTTTAAGTACATCAAACACACAAGATATGTAAGGATCGTAACAGGTGGCGTTCCGTAGTTTCTGCCTACCTCCATGGGAAAAAGGCATAATTTTATGTATGTATAACATGGATTCATACATTCTTACCGCGGTAGTACGTCCTCTTGCGATAATTTCCGACATACACGCGGGCGAAGCCGCGGGCAAAAGCTAGTTATTAATATTTGTGAGTATAATTTTCATAAGAGAATAAATAGCTAACGTAGTGGATTTGTCTTTTTGGAAGCCAAACTGTTCGCTACTTATAATTTGATATTTGTTGCAATAATCAATCAGTCTTTTAAACATACATTTTTCGTATACTTTTGATAAAATTGGTATTAAAGTAATGGGCCGGTAATTATTGATATCATATATATCACCCTTTTTGAATAAGGGCTTTACTATTGATAATTTTAATTTTTCGGGAAAAACTCCGATCAAAAACGATATATTAATTAAATGAGTTAAAACACCTGTCAGCTCATTACAGCATGCCTTTATGATTTTCGTGTTAATTTCATCGTAGCCTTCCGCTTTGGTGTTGCGTAGTGACATTATTTCCTGGCTCACCTCACTTTCCAACATTGGTTTCAGAAACATTGAGTTAACACTATTATTTTTCCTAAAGCTTGGGTCGACACCTTTTTGTGTAGGTAAAGGCGATAAGTTTACGTAATGGTCGTTAAATACCGAGGCTATTTCTACAAGGTCTGTAACCATAGCATCGTTTATCTTTATGCTTTCTATATTGGTTTTAGGGTTAGTATTATTAATTTCGTTTTGTATGACGCTCCACGTCGCTTTACACTTGTTATCATGCTTATTGATATAGCTTATATTCGCTTTCTTTTTGGAACTATAGACACATTTTTTCAGTAGGTTTGAATATTTTTTATATTTAGTTTTATTAGTTAAGTTTTTGTTTTTGTAGTAATGATAGCGCAAATAACGTTTAGTTTTACAACTTTGTTTTAAACCTTTGCTTATCCATTTTTGTGTGTTCTTATTATTGCTATTGACCTTGACTCTTACCCTAGGAAAACACAGATAGTAAAATAGACAGAACAATTCATGAAAATCATTGAATGCATGATTTGCATCAGTGGTGTTTGCGTAGATATCGGACCAAGAGAGATTTTGCAAGCATTCTTTGAATTTCCGGATATTGTCCCTGTTGAAATCTCTTTTATAAATGTAATATACCGGCGATTTCAATCGTTGTTGTTTACTAGGAAAGCTTAACATTTGTGCGGTGTCATGGTCTGAAAGATGCAGAGGTAGTACCGTTGCAGTTGCATCGTCAATGTTGCTTAATATGTGGTCAATACACGATAGTTTGCGCGTAGGGACATTGATGTGAATTTTTAAATTATAATTTTTACACAAGTCCTGTAACGCATTTGTAATGTTGCCTTCTTTAAGGGTATTTATATTTAAATCTCCGGTTATGACTATATTTATTTTAGTTTTGTATTTCTTATCCAAATCGTTTAAAAGTTTTTCCAATTTTGTTAGAAACTGATTTGGATCAGACTGAGGCGTTCTGTACACACATATAATTACTAATTTATTACTCAACTCTAAGCCACAGGCTTCAAATGTGTTCTGTGTTGCATAGGATTTTATGAATGTCAATTCTTTGTAATTTAATCCGTTTTTTACTAGTATACAAGTGCCTCCCCTTTGTTTGTCTCGACAAAAGTTGGTAGCCATTCCATAGTTGTATACTTTGATATAGTTTTCACAGCCTTTTTTTACAAAAGTTTCTGATAGGCAAATTACATCAGGATCATTATTTGCTTCTTTTAACTCCTGGATCGTCATTTCTAGTATTTCTTGTTTAGACAGGATACTTGCGATATTCTGGTGAAGTATTTTAAAATGATGCATTTTAGTGACTTTGGACACGAAAAAATGAGTTTTGCTTGTTTAACGGGTCGCCCTTGTTTAAGGCTGGGAAGTAATAGGGTATAGTCCCTCTATGACCTGCCTTAAGTTGTGTAGGGGTGCTACATTCTTGGGGCTCTACTACTTCATGACGTTTAAAATAGTACGGAATTGTCCCTTTTTTGGGTTTTCTTAAACTGTTATTTACTTTAAAACTTGATTTGCTACTCGCTATCCTTTTCCTAATTTCATTAGGGTTCAAGTATTTATCACTGTAATCACTACAATCTATAATATAATTTAATGACTTACAAATATGTACTAATTTAGTGTGCGCTTGATTTACAAAGTGACATTTTTTATACTTATTACACATATTTTTTAACAAATAATTTAGTTTGTTGACATTCAGATATGAGTTAGTTAAGACATTTAATACAATTACAGTGTTATTTTTAAATATATCCAATATAACTTGCAATTCAGACAAGACAAAGTTTAAGTTTTGGTCATTCTCTCCTATGCATATTACAAGTTTGTCGTCAGTTGTCAATCTAATATTTCTACATTTCGCTACTACTTCATTGCACGGCGCATTTGGCATTGTTTCGGCTACACCTCTGTATTTTTCATATTGTGTATTTGTTCTCGAATGTGAGATAGCTGCAGCAAGTCCGACGCAACGCTGAGTGCCAAAAACATATATTTTCTTCTCGTGAGTCGTATTTTGCACATTTTCAACAGTACAAGCCTGAGCACAGGCGGTCACAGATTCCCGTTTTTGTTCTTGGATTTTTGGTTCATGGGTAGTATGCTTCTGTTGCATGAATACTTCTATACGCTGCGTGAGCATTGCAATTTCCTGTTCTGCGATCTTTAGTTGTTCTTGTAGTGTTCTAATTTCTTGTTTCAAGTTCGATATATTTACATTCTCTTTGGTTTCGTCGCTCAACCTGGACGACAATGGGGTAGACGGAGTAGGACGCATGTCATTTTGATGTGTGAGAGCTGTTTTTTTTTTCTTGCTGCTACCAGGAGTTCCAAGCATTGAGGAGGAAAGGCATAAAGATTTCAGAGTTTTGTTTTCTATGGTTAGCTTATTTATTTGTTTATGAAGGTCATTGTTTTCTAATAATGTATTATCTAGCTCTTTTTCAGTACTTTCGAGCTTAAGTGTAAGCTGAGCAATCGTCTCCTTCATTTCTGACGTTGATACGAGGTCAGGTACTGTTCTGTCAATGCTTCTTGATAATTTATTGGGAGTACTATATGAATCATCTGATGTTTCGAAGTCAGTTAGTATATGAGAATCCGGTAAGTTTACAGTATTTAGGGCTGAGGTTTGATAACCCAGTGCTCCATTATTTAAGATTTTCTTTGCATCTTGTGTTTCTCTTGTTTGCGAAGGTGTCGTTAATGAAGTTTGTTTTTTCCTTATGGTTATGTTAGATGTTTCGTCCGTATTACAATATTTTTTATTTCTGATACAATTCGTACATCTCCATTTCCTTTTCTCTTCTGCATTCTTGAGTCGATAAGTTGGTTCTGGATAACCGACGCAATCAAATTCATACCTTTTATCGCAGGCGGAGCACAGAGCAGTGCTTTTTATGTTTACTAATTTTTTACATTCATAACATGTAACTAGTGGCGCCATCTTGCGGATATTGACTAAGAACACTGGTTACGTTAACACATCCAGTGAACACTCCTCATATAATACACAAACATGAAATTTTAAATTTCCTAAAAGTGATTTGTGTTACTGAGGTTTGAACTAGCGACCACGCATTGAAGCTAGTTATATGCAAAAGGATGGCGGCACTTTACGAACTGCGCCACCCGTACATATATTGTCAGGCTCAAAATTCACAGTACTTGCTACAAAATCAATGTTCAGTTCGCTCAAATTGTTTGTTGATAATTATTATTCTGACGGTTGGAGTTAAAATCACAGAATGAATCACTTTTTTACTTCGTTTTTATAACTTTCGTTTTTTTTGCACTTATTTTAGCGTGTTTGGGTTACATAACTTTTATTTATTTCGTAATGTTTTGTTTATTGGGAAATGCCACTTGTTTTACGTTATTGTTTTGCAGTATAGTTTTGCATTATATATTTATACTTAACTTCACTGATTGTATTTAAAACTTGTAGATAACACTGTCACTTAGTTATTAGTTAACGTTCCATTGATTCACCGAGTTTTAGTAACTTTTATGCACTAATTGTATTTTTAAACATTTTTATATATCAGAGCGTTTGCTTATATGTTAAGCAAGATACAGCGCCATCTATAGTTTTTAGTTTTTGTATGAATAGATACACCTTATATATATGTACGATCTGCTAGATAAGTTAACCATCATTATCTTTACATAGTACTAGCTTTTGCCTGCAGCTTCACCCGCGTGGATGTCGGAAATTAAAGCAGGTATTTTTCTAAAATAAAACAATTTTTCTAAAATAAAAGTAGCCTAAGTTACTCCTTATTACATCAGCCACCTGCCAATAAAAGTCCCGTCAAAATAGGTCCAGCCATTTCAGAGGTTAGCCGAAACAAACAGACAGACAGACAGACACAAAAGTTAAAAAATGATTTTTTGGTGTGAGTACCGTATTTACTTTCATATGCATTAAGTGAAAAGCTGTTAATTTGAAATTACAAACAGACACTTCATTTTTATTTATTTGTATAGATAAAACAAAGTTACTTCCCGCGTCCACGCGTCTGTACGCATAGGTATATCTTTTAAACTACGCATCGGATTTTGATGCGGTTATTCGTCAATAGAGAGTGATTGAGGAGGAAGGTTTATAATTATGTACAATACGCGGGCGAAGCCGCTGGCAACAGCTAGTAATTTATAAAACATATGCCATACTATTTTCTATCCATTAATTAAGATGATACAAGGAAGTATTATTGAAGGATAATCAGAATTATGTGGTTGTAATGTAAATTGTATGACCTATACTATGTAGTTGTATTGTAATATACCATGAGCATTAGCACTTGTGTCAATTTACTCATTAAATTAATGATGATGAACAATAATATAACCATTTACAGGTGGGTGTAAAATAAGCAGTTCAACTGGATAATTATAATGATCATCGGCGTAATGACTTAAGGAGGTCGCGAATTATATTTGTTCAATTAAGAGCCTTCTTACAAAATTTGAACGCTCGAGTTTAGGTAAAAGACGGCAATCTTATGTATGTGTGCGTAGCTATCCACACATGTACAATACAAACAGTGTAACGCGAGTGTCGAGCCGGTCTAAACAATCTTGATCCGTTAGAATTATAATGCGGTATTTAGATATTTATGAAAATACTTATTTTATTTATCCAGTCTAATAAAGATTTCTAGACTAATAAAAAAAAGAAAGATAAATTTTTATTACGCTGGCTTCGTGGGCACTTCCTCATCATCTTTATCATGTAAGCCGAAAGACGTCCACAGCTGGACATAGGCTTCCCACAATTTGGGGAATCCTTCAAATTCCTCTTAATGTAGCAAAAATAACGGTATGATGGACCCTGACTTGAAGCTTTGACACTTCATCTTCGTCCTAAACTTCATTTATTTAGGGTCAACAGCTCAGAATGTCTTTTGCCATACATCTCGCTCTAGTCTCAGCATTCAACATTCTGCTGCTGAATATGCATCGATTATACGGTCTGTTCCTTGTCTAATCCACATTCAGATCTACATTCATGCTCAAACTATTCTCAGTTGTTCCTCATTTAAGTGAACCTGTAGGCTTCTTTAAAATCCTCACCTGCCTAGCGGTTTCCCAACTATGTTTGGGTCAGCTATCAGTCCAACCGAATGTAGCTGAATACCAGAAAGATAGAAAGAAAGAAAGATACCGTTTATTTGACACAGTTCGTAAAACACAAAATAAAATAACATGAAAAAATTAATTAAAAACAAAAAAAAACATGTGTATCTCAAGGACGTGCTAAAAAGGTTCATTTCAGCATTAATACCAGACAGATGCTGCCAGACGCTGATTTTCTAATGAACCTATGTGACGAGAGGAGTACAAAACAGTAGACTGGTTGTCAAACTTTCGGGCTTCTGACGACACGTAACGACTGCCAAAGATGCACAGTGACAGCCGGGACCACCGGCTTTACGTGCTTTCCGAGGCACGGAGGCGACTTAATACGTAAAGATGATCACCCATCCACGAACTAACCGCGGCAAACATAGCTTAACCTGATCGATAGAATCCTCTCCCTCTAAGGCCTCCTTAACACGTTAACTGCCGTGGTGAAAATCAGAAAAGGTCAAAAAATGTACTTAGTGTTATTTCACTTTAAATAGATTATTTATTCCATAAATACATTATTTATTCCAAAAATATGGCCGCCAGGCAGCAACATGTTCAGGTTTTATATGTGTTGTCGGTCATATAGTCCGACAAGGCCTGAATGGAACAAAGAGTGTCGGACACATAGTCCGACATGGCAGTTAACGTGTTAAAATCAGACGTTAATAATTATTCGAAGCCTAGACAAAAATTATCTTGCTCAAGGAACTAGAAATCAGTCACAACTATTTTGAAACAGAAATTATGCTTATCAATATCATATGACGCTATTTTACTGATAAGATGTTTGCTTGTTACCTGTAATCAGTTAACAAAGATCACTTGTTGCTATAATAGTACAAACCGGATTAGTGTTATGTTAATTTTGTAGATAATATTTTAAAGCTTTTAAAATTGTTGTTCGACTGGTTTAGTAAGTGACAAAGTCACATTTTTTTGTTATGAATAAAAAATAATTATTATGAAATCTGTAGCTACAGGTAGCCGCCGTGGTTTGGATCGATCTGCAAAGTTTAGCGAATTTTGTCGGGGCATTCAGAGGATGGAGTTTTTGGTAGAGGGTTAATATAATACCATACGACTACTGGGTATCGTATTACCCAGAAATTGAGTCCGAGTTCCTGGTACAGGGTTAATAATAATACCATACCACTACTGGGTATCGTATTACCCAGAAATTGAGTTCTGGAGTTTAGATAGGCAGTCGCTCCATCTAAAATACTGGTATACCCAAACATAATCGCAAGAATTTTAACACATTACGTTTCTTTACATAAGAATATGAACCTTATTCTTGTCAGGCTAATGCTCATTTTCGTATGAAAGAAACGGAATGAATATGATTCGCAACCGTAACACATGCGGCTTTCCAGAAATATAATCATTAAAAATCTTCACTACAATCCTCTTCATTAAATCCCATTAAATTACTTAATCTTGTGAAATAGTCATTAACCATTAGCGCATCCTCCATAAGGTTCATATTCGTATGAAACGCTCACATAGAAAATCAAAGTCAAAGTACAGTTTATGAATCTTGCCCATACAATGGAATCCCAATATGCAAAATTCAATGCCGACACGCAAATACGCTGCTCTAGAACCACCAATCAATACTTTCCAGAACCTATTTCACAAAATCAATAGAAATGTAGAACACGAAAGACCTACGACGAAAATGCAACAGAAGGGCATTCCCACACCCCGTCTACAAGGAAAATCGATATGAATTACTCACCAGTCGAAAGCCATGCATTCAAAGAATCCTACGTCACGAAGTTGTTACTCAATTCGTCCATTTTCTTACTAAGTCATAATAATAACATATTCTACTACTTATGTAAACTTGTCATCGTCTTGTCGTGGTACACTAGATCGATTAATTTATCGTTAGAGGTTTAATATTAATAGCTAAATAATAACAGCAGTAGCGGTCGATCGATTCCCGCCCGACCCTTGCTCAAGCTAGACCGCGCTGAGCCTGTAGCTTTAAATTCGTCCCTAAATAATAATCATACATATCCAGCCTATCTCTTGCTGCCCTCTACCAGTGACGCCCTTAGTTGAGGTCCGTAGCCCACAAGGGGCGCCTTTAGCGAGTAGTCGTTTTAGTTTTTAAGTTTCTAGCCCTAGCTGGAGGCCTTAACTGTTTTTAAGGAATTCACAGGAAAGCCCGGTTAAATAGTTACGACCATTTAGGTCAACTATGAGATGCCGTTTCAAAAAAAAAAAAAAAAGTGTCGTTCGATGGTTAAGCTACGCTTGCCGTGGTCAGTTCATAGACCATTTATTACATATTGAGACCCCGCGATAGGTCCCGGTTGTCATTTGTAGATATTTGACAGACATTACGGGTAGTCCTAAGCCTAGAAGTGTGACAACCAGTCTTACTAAGGGGTATCGCGTTATCCTGTTACTAGATTGTGGAGGTCGGACAGGCAGTAGCTCTACAATAATAATATTATTCAGGTATATCCGGTTAGACTGGAACCCTACCCCAACATAATTGGTAAAAGTAGCCTTTTTAGCATTATTAATGAAGGAAGGAAGATAAACGATTACAACTGTGACGTAGGTTTTACCTACAATTCTCAATTCAATTCTCAATTCTCAATTCTTTATTGCATACCATAATGTTAAAACATAATTGGAAGGGAAATTATTTTAGTCACAATTATGGACCCTGTCGGGCACAGCAAGATCAAGTAGGAGAGAGGAGGAAGAACACTGGGTGCTTAAATGTAAATTATTTTTTTTAGTTACCCAGTTAATAAAATAGTATTGGTTGGTTTAGTTGCTCAATACGATGAGTAATACTGTTATTTGATATTTAAGTACCCATGACATTGGTCCTCTATTGTTCGAATACATTGACGTGAGCTATTAAGAAAGTATCGCTGATAATCTACTTCATAAAGAAATTTTTATGCACTCGCTGACAGATAAGATAAGGCACAACCTCAGCTACTGGATATAATAACAATAATATTCGGCCTGTTTTGTCCTACTGCAGAGCAAATGTCTCCCTTTCCTTTTTGCACTCAACTCTATTCTGAACCAATAAGGACCAATCCCTCATGTAGGCGTCAAGTTCGTCCCATCATCTACGCCTGTCTCAACCGCGATGCTGTTTGACGTTTTCGGGGACCCATGTTGTGATCATCTTAGCCCACAAGGCATTCGAGATGCGGAAAACATGTCCGGCCCAGTCCCATTTGAGCTTGATTGCTTTTCGGGTGACGTCTACGATTTGTGTCTTAGAACGCAGTATTATGTCCCTTATACGATTGGTAAGTTAAACACCTGGAAGAGTCTAGAAGCATGAAATTTTGCACTAGAGTTCCTTTAATGCATCTACAAAAAAAGTAACCACTAAAGAAGTATCTAATAATTCATCCCCTAACCGGGGGGAAGTTTACATGAAATATTGTAATTTTGCTTATCTACACCAATATAATAAAGAGGAAAGATTTCATTGTTTGTAATGGATAAACTCAAAAACTCCTCAACCGATTTGAAAAATTATTTCACTAATGGAAAGCTAAATTTTCCAGAGTAACATGAACTATAAGTTTCACGTGGACGAAGTCGCGGGCTTAGTGCTAGTGGGAAATACATATAATCGGGCGGGCACACGGCTTACTTGAAAGAGTATAATATAATGTTCAATTATTTTCGAAGTCAAATAATTCTAGGTCAAGCCGGAATAGTGCTTCACACAAGTATTTAGTATTTATAACCTTGAGCTCAAAATATTACATTTGTGTGCTGGCGTGTGTATTGCCGGCGTCGAAAACACAAAAAACAATGCCATGCTTAAATAAAATATATTCAATCATTCATTGAATGTTTTATACATTCTCATGGTTTGATAAGTGGCTGATTATAAATATGTAGTTTTGACCACCTCTTCGTTTTGTCGTCCTGTGTAGAGGAAAACTGAAAGGATTTAGTCCAGGTTCGTACGGGAGATTTTTTTCTTCCATATAAACTTGCATCCCCTGCTTAACCCCTTAGCCTGATAAAAATCAGGCTCACCTCCGTTATACAAGGCTCTCTTGTGCATAATTTGATTTGGATGGTGATATGGTTGGATATCCTACTAATATTTGTATGTATGGATGTGTGGATGTTTGTTACTCTTTCACGCAAAAACAACTGAACGGATTTGGATGAAATTTGCAACACATTTAGTTTATAACCTAAATTAACACATAGGCTACTTTTATCCCGGTAGTACGTTCCCGCGGGATATTTTCCGACCTCCACGCGGGCGAAGCCGCTGGCAAAAGCTAGTATTCATATAAATTACATTTTTAATTACTTATTTGAATTAAAAAACATTTTAAAAACCTTAGCCGGTGTCGGGAGCAGGGTCCAAATTACCCATGGTAACTCATCAACACAAAAGTCAGTTTGTTATACATATAAATATGCTAGAAAATAATGTTTAAACAGCCTACCTCGCCATATCCAGCGCCCGCGCCGTACGCCGGGAACCCTTGCTGGGGTGGTGGTGGGTAGCCTCCTTGTGGTGGATAGCCCCCTGGTGGTGGGTAGCCCCCAGGTGGCGGGTAGCCCCCAGGTGGCGGGTAGCCCCCCTGCGCTGGGTATCCTCCTGCCTGCTGCGGATAACCGCCTTGATTTTGATCTGTGGGATTATAAATCTTAAATCAGTACATGGGGTTTAAAAGTGAAAAACACATTCATGACTGCTATTTAAGTTTTTCTTCTATTTCATCATCTTTTTATGAATTCCGTAAAATTATTTATAGATTTTAATCGATTCGAATACTCTGTTGTGAACCGTTTATTCGTATTCAGTGAATATTCAAGATAACGTGATGTTGACCTTGAAACATTGTGACGACAACAGTTTGAACATATTGTGTAAGTAATTAATTAAAATTCAATGTTGAGGCCACGTCAGATAGTCAAAAGCCTATGACATGACCAGGAAAACGGCTAAAATTAATTTAAAATGAAGTTCTCTAGTGAGGAAAAAGACAAACAGCCAATTTATATTTTTTGATTTGATGTTCTAGGCTGAGTTGTGCTAACAACACCGTCTATTTAAAGTCTTAAAAGTGTTAATTACATTATGATGTCATGTCCCTGCATTATGTAACGTGATGTTTTTGGCTATTTTTTTGTCGTCTACAAATGTAAAGAGAATGGATTTATTATTGATTACACTTATGCTGACGCTCAAATTGTTTTATAACAATTTGAGCGTTAGACACCGGTGATATTGCATGACAGATTGACAGGTACTTGCTACGATATCAGAAGATGAAGAAAAAGATCTAAATCATATTTGGCTTAATATTTTTGGATCTAAAGTTGAAAACTTGATTTTCCAAATTTTATTATTGAAACCTGAGGTTCCCATTGTTAATAGTTAAAAAGCAGTTATGACTGTGTTTAAGGTGACATTTCAGGAGCTTAGAAGTTATATTATCATATTTTATCCCCGATCAAAAAGACAACTGACTACTTGATTAAACTCGTTATCAAGACTGGCAGGATATAAAACAATACTTCATAAAGAATAAAAAGACAAAGCTGAAATCGAGGATCATTATCTTAGGTGAGTGAGATATTAGATGTCAACATTAGGATAAGTTAAAAACCTATACTCAATATGAAAAAACTTCGTAGCCCTTGAAATGTAAATAATATTAAGCCATGCTTTGTTCCATCCCACAGAAGTATATTTTAGAATATAATGAGATAAAATTACAGACAGAATATAGCGTTACATTCATAAAGACAGAACAGAAGCTAAATTTGATTAAATCAAAACTGGATTTCACAAACATGCCCAAAAAAAAGTTACACAGAACGAGACTAGGCTTAATAACATGGAAATTGTATAGACATTTCACTTTAGCAATAGACAATTAAGTACACTGGACAACGATTACAGACAAAACCACTTTGAGCAGAATTTTAAATTCACAGACACACCTTTTGCTTCAGACATTGCACCCACACTTGGCACTTAGTAATGAATGAAATACAGAATACACGCAGAGGTAGACAGACATATGACACTCAATTTCCTAATACAGTTATGCTTATGACTTGTAATGAGTTACTGGATAGTTTCTTAAACACCATCATATTTCAGACTTTATCACAACTGAAATAAGGATTAAATTAGATTGTGCATCAACTGTTAACGTAAATAAGGTGACTCAAATAACAACGTAAACATAAACACTATACGGAGTGACTGCATACCGCGAGTGTGCGAAATGTATCCCTGGCATTCAATTTGCAATTTATTTCGTATAGAAATAAGGTGCATATTCGCGTGGGTAGATCGTATTATGTTAAGAGAATACGATAACAAATGATAATAAAATGTGTGAAGGTTGGCAAATGGTCGAGCGTTTATAGAACGGGGGTTCCCCGACGGCAGTTTCGAGCCAACATATTTCTGTTTGTCTCTTAATGCTATTTTTATTCTACAAAATAGTAAAATAACAGGTTTTGCGTGAGGTTACTCACAACAGCAGTAATCTCACATTATTTACGTATGTTAGTAATCTATAATAAATCATAAAAAATTGTTTTTATATAGATACTGACTTATCCTTCGAAATCTAAGCGATGACGAACCGTGTTGCTTAGCATACGATAAAGCAAGATTCTAAACCGAATAACTTTAATAAATTGGCAGTTTTAAGGAAATCTGAACCTATTTAAAACTTTCCAAACAAATACATGTAGACAGCTGACCATGATGTATTTCTTAGCTGTCAAAGTTGAAAAGCCATTTCTATCTACGTTTCCAGCCAGGTTCTCACTCTCAGACTGGAGCTTATAATGATCTATTCGCCTTCTCAGTTGGAAACCGGGTCATGTCATGAGATTTAACATCATGATCTTACTTATCCCAATTTATTTAGCCGTGCCCGCGACTTCGCCATAAAAAGTAGCCTAAGATACCTTTATAACATCAGCTATCTGTCAGTGAGACTCGTCAAAATCGATCCAACCGTCTCGAAAAATTGTTCACAGTTTTTATACTCTAACAAAGATTGTTATTCTGTTTTAAATACCGTATACAACTTCCATATGCATTTAGAAAAAAGCTGTTTGACATTGCAAATAGACACTTCAGTTTTATTTATTTGTATTGAAGTATATATTGGTGTATTAAATGCCTATTGTGTATTCTCTATGTCCTAAACATCTCTTCTACCAGGCAATAGTATGCACTGCCTTATCATATCGACTGTCATAGAATCCATGCATGCATTTTAATAGCCATGTGGCCACACACTGCTCTTTCGCAGCATCATATTTCAATAGGTACTGCTAAATCAGTTTATTTCGCCTTTCATTCGTCCTTTTGTTCAGCATAGGAGTTAAAATTGGGGGATGACAAGCACTTTATACCGTTTTTGACAATTTATATCTTCGCCCCTAATGGCGTCTTGGATATCGATCTGTGAATTTGAGTCGGTGCCAACATGAAGGACAGCCAACTGTTTTGTTTTCTTGTATGACTGGCAATATTATTACGGGGGATATTAATCCGGTTTATAGCCAAGAGTGACAACTTAGTTTCCTTTTTAACATCATTTCTATGAGTTCAGAACGATTGAGCTTCACTCAAGCATAATCAGACTAAACTGTTTCCACTGCTGGTACACATGCTTCCTCTGTGTGAGAGGGAGAGGGCCACGCGGGCCTAGTGCGGGTTGGTAGAAGATTCATCATGTCTTATATTTGTTAGTTCCAGGACATGGTTTACTCTGAATGTTTTCTTTCATCGTTTCGAGAGAAGTAGGTACCTACTATAATAACCATAGCGTAGTAGCGTAGTAGTAGTGTAGCGTAGTAGTAGTGTAGCGTAGTAGTAGTGTAGCGTAGTAGTAGTGTAGCGTAGTAGTAGTAGAAGCGTAGTGTATTAGCGGTTGAGGGGGTACCTTATAGTACACCCACATTTCGCCAGTTATGTTAACCTGGACATGTGATAGGAGCTTCCATTCCAAGTGAAGTTGGGAGTTATCTATGGGAGAGAGAATGCCTAACCTTTTCATTCGGGACTTAAGTAAGCCATCCGAAAGTATTTGTCTAAGAAACATCGTTACAAGTACAATAGGTATATCAGTAATTGGCTCATTGGCTTACGAGTATTGATTTCTCAAAATAGTCACATATTACGTAGAAAATATGGCAAGTTGTTTGTAAGTCCATCGAAGAGGCACTATCGTCTTTATCAATGCCATTTAAACTTCCGATGACTCATGCAAGATGAATGATGATATAAGGTTTAACAACAACTTTTTAGTACTGTCGATATCATAATACGATACTATAAATATTGACGTCACGAGCGTCTTTCATAAAAGGGAAAGCCGGTAATGTAGACGTAGTAGCCGATGTGAAGTGCGTACAGTGCGTACGGTGGTCGTCTATGAGGAAAGCCTTGGGAGCGACGGATTCAAACCGGTATGGCCTGGTGAATACTTATAATTTAAAGACGAATAACTTAACACTTACATTAAATTCATTTAGGCACGTAGTTCGCAGAATAAGCAAGCTGAAGTGGCAATGAGCCGGCCATATAAGCCGTTGAACCGATAATCGTTGGGGTAGACGTGTTCTTGAGTGGAGACCACGAATTGGCAAACGTAAGCTAAGACGTCCTCAGGTTAGGTGAGGCGACGATCTTCGCAGGGTGGCTAGTAGCAGCTGGATGAGAGTTGCCGAAAATAGTGAACTACTAAAGAATAGTGCGTAGACGCGTGTCAAACGGATCACTGACTGATACTGGCAGATAATTATATCTTCATATTCAATTACGAAATGACAGGTGAAAGTTGTCCAACTACATGCCAATATGGTGGAAAAGTTTGACAAATGATAAAACTTTTACGGGCAATATGAACTCTGAATTGACGGCTAATGGAGAGAGCTGTACGCAAGAAAAAGAATCCCCCTCATTTTTTTTTAGTCGGGTAAAAAGAGGTGCTGTGGTTGCTGCAACGAGTCGACGTCACCAAAAAAATTGAGATAAGGGTTGGAGTATAATGGTGCTTCTTTTAGGAACATGGTGCTACATTTTGAATCGAACTTAACAATAGTAGGTATGGATATAGTTAATCTCTATTGTTCGCGAAGTCAATATAGTAAAATTCCAGAAACAATGCATAAAAATACCGTATAAATAACCATTGTTTCTTATCTAGGCAGTTCTTATAAGGAAAATGTAATATCCAAACAGTATGCGCCATATATGGTGGGGAATACCTTATGCTCTCAGAAATAAAAACGTATATACTTCCTTCAAATCAGTATTTAAAATGCTGTGTAAAAAATTCATACATACGTGGAAGCGATAAGGTGCACTCTCGTATAAAAATTACTGTGTGTATGTGTACGATCAATTCTATGTATGCTTGTGTGGATTGACCCACACACAACCAAATCCATCGTTTGGACATGTGACGTCAACATAGTTTTTTTCATACAGTTTTTGTGTGCACAGAATGCGTTTGTAAGCCTCTTTGGCCATCTGCATTGTTAATAAGATTATCTCACATTGTAAGTACTGTTTATTGGAACTACCGGTCTTTAATGGAGGTCGTTTTCTGAAGTGGGTAATAAGTTTGTATTTGAGCGGCTACGATGTCTGGCTTCGCTACGGCTAGTAGAAAGCGAAATTACGCTCATTTATGTAAATGTACAGAAACAAATTCAAAGCCGGTCATAAGTTATGTAACAACATAACGAACTTATTAGTGAAAATGTACCCTCATAGGTAGATCGATTCATTGTAGAGTCAAAGCGAAATGACGCACATTCATTTATGTAAATATACAGAAACTAATTCAAAGCCGATCATAAGATATGGATAGACACAACATAATCAGCTTACGTACTGGTGAAAATGTCCCCTCTCATAGGTAGATCGATACAGTACAAAGTCAAAGCGAAATGGCGCACATATTTTGTGTAAATGGACATAAACGAATTCAAAGCTGGTCATAAGATATGGATAGACAACATAATCGGCTTACTAGTGAAAATGTCCCTTCGTAGTTAGATCGATACAGTGCAAAGTCATTAGGGAGGGGGAAAGGGGAGTTGCAAGGTTCTGAGTCAAACTGCCTCGCTTGGTTGGACTAGAATTATTTAGAAGGTTCACGGCAATAACTAACCCCGCGCATCATACTTTTACGCAGATGCCCATTCTATTGTTTTTATTTCTAGATTTTGCAGGATGGTCAGAGACACGGCACTAGGGAATGCAATCTCGTTCTCGCGAGATCTCGGCCTTTTTTAGCGAGATTGATCTCGGACGAAAAATGGGCGAGATCTCGCGAGTTTAACGAGATTGCACTCGAACATAAATAAAAAAAAGAAAGGCCCTTCTCAGCGTCTCATCTGGCCAACAATAAGAATCCGTTTAGCAGACGATTCTTAGGACATTTTGTGCTACTTTCAAAATAATTCGTAATAATGACTTGTGATTTGAACTGAACAAATCTTTGATTGGTATATTTTGTTAATTAATCTGTAATATCTAATAGATCTACTGAGTAGATATATGTTTATTTAATTGATAATAATATCTCAGTTTAATAGTCAACTCAACTCAGATAAGAAGTATCATTTTTTTTTTGACTTCTCTTTGTTTTGTTTGTTATAAAAGAACGGTTTTATTACTAAAAAAAATTTGTTTGATATTATAAGAGGAGACTGGTTGTTACTGCATAAAAATCTATTGAAAAAATTCGTGAAAATAAATGTTTATCTTATAATTTTGATTATTTTTTTCCTAATTTATTGTGATTATTTGCAAAAAACAAAAAACAAAACTGCTAATCTCGCGAGATCTCGAAATTGGCGAGATCGCGCAGTATTGTTATTCATAATCTCGTGGGATCTCGCTTGAGCCCCAATCTCGCGAGATTTGCATTCCCTACACGGCACACACTTTGATAGTGTAGCTTTTACCGGCACGATAAAATAACAAAATTTTCTACGTGGATTAAAAGTGCGGGTAGGCAATACGGTGCGACGGGATGAGTCGTGGAAACAAGAAACTCCACGTGGACGAAACTAGTATATTTTTATTTTGAACCACTCTAGACTCAGCCTCGCCTGGTGGAAAGCTAATCAGCAAAATACATATGCCGTATTGAAACCTGCACCCTAATTGTCAAAGAGAATATAACCACTAGAGAGCGTATAGGCCGATTTCTTCTTAGCACACGACTCACCACTGCGGGCCGGGGGACGAGGACGAACGCGCGACTGTCATTGGTCAGTTCAAGGTCAAGTTGCCTAGGTATGCCCACCATAGGCCTGCTCTACTTCTTTGGAAAAACAGTCGATATCGATAAAATGGATTTTAAAATTGTGATAAATACTCAATTAAAATCAAAGAAATTATATTTAATCAAAATCATAAAATGAAAGCTAGAGAATTCAAGAACAAAATTTACGCCACTACCATATTCGACGAAATGGCAAACAGAAGCGGTGTCGAATATCATCCCCAAGGCAGAAGGTACCTACTATGGCAACGTGAGTTTTGGTGCCAGTTTACATCCAAGACGAAGCTAAAGCAGTCACAGTATGTGTACTGAATACAATTTTCATTAATTTTAATTTTCGATATAGATTTCAGCTATTAAAGGTAACAGCACTAATTTTTACGATAAAAATACAAAGGGAAAGTAAGGGATAGATGCATTTGAATTATCTAATGAAAGAACGAGACTTTTCCAAAAGACATCAACGCGCGCGACTCAAGCGTGTGCTCGTTTACCCAACCACCATTTTAAATAGACCCCTACGGTGGATCATAATCTGATTAAATTAAAATAATTTTTCGTACTGTTTACTTACGAATGAAAAGTTATGCGATCCTTTTTTTAACAAGAAGTCTTGGAATGTTTCCCACACCACTTCACCGCACATGAAGGCATTTTGATGCGTTACAATTGCAGATAAAGTTATATTATTTTCATTACTTTAGCGTGCACAGGGGTCTAACAACTGGTCACAACTAAAATGGTTACTAGAACCGTAGCCTATGCATAGGCGACAAAATACTTATAGTTTTCGAGCGTCGGGGCACTGTATGCGCAGTCAAGTGGTTATATAGTCTTTGCTAATTGTGGAACGCACTATCCTTCAGAATATGAATCGTATTGAAGATTATTTGTAATTCATTGCATCATTTGTTCAAATAAATTGTCGGCTCAGCAACGTAAATAACGCAATGAATGTTGTTTAACTATGAAAATGAAACCGATTTCACTATTGATAGCAAGTTACGCAATTACCTCTGTTTTAAGCTTCCTAAATGCCCTTTAAAAAACCATGCGACCAAACGTGCAAAAAATCAATGAAGAAAAAAGATGTGGTACTTTCTACGTAGAAAGTTACTTTCACATTAAGTAGGTACATACTTGCATAACATACACACATGGTTAATATATAATCTGCATTTCGCGAATGTGCTATGAATCCAAAGTGGATTTTTTGCCAGTTGGTGGCATATTATTATTTATGTAGGGGTTTCATTAAAATTTTATAAGCAAACTAAGTTGACAAGAAATCGTGATTTCTTTATACTTATATTAGTTCAATATTAATGTAGTAATGGCCCTAAACCTTCCGGACTCACCATTCCCTTATCCCAATTTATTTAGGGTCGGCGCGATATGTCTTTTTCTTTAACACTTCTCTATTAGTCGTCATCTCAGTAATCAGAACCTTCCGGACTCAATTATCTAAACTATGGTGAAAACACATTACCCTTCTTTGCGTTACAGTTGTATAAAAACCGCAACAAATTCCGTCGCGGTTAAGATGAGCAACTCGGTTACACTGATAGATACAAAAACAGCTTTCATTTATAATAATTAAAAATAACGATAAGAGAGAGAGAAGAGAGTTAAATTGCCCAAAGAGGTATCGATATTTCTCCAAAGTTATAAAAAGAAAAATATGGTAGTGGTCTTTAGTGGACGACAAACCCGTGTCTATTATAATAATAGTATAGTATAAGACTAAGCTTAGACTAGTCTTCTAATAGTAGAATAACAATATCTACTCGGTCAATAGAGAGCACAGCACTATACGATAAGACACTTATAACTGGATATACATAAAAACAGACATCACGAAGAGTAACAATAAAAAGGCAAGCAAGAAATAACATTGACATACATGGAAGCTAAACAATGAGTACGTTAATTGACAGTTGCATACAGTCGTGTGAATACAACAAAAACATCAGCAAAGGTTTAAAAATGACCAGAGAATTGCGTAAAGAATTACACTAACATTAACAGTTCACTAATATTCACTGCCGGTTTTACTTTGTTCAGCAGACGAATGTTTAGAACATATGAAGCAATGGGTTACCAATATCGAAGGATATTAGTAAAAGGATTCATACTGTAATATCTACCCTTTTTCTTATTGCCATCCGTAGAGACATCTCTTATCAAATGCCCTCTTGATTAAATTGTAATGCATAATCTAGATTAAAGTCAAGAAATAATTATTTTAAAGGATCAAATCCTTATCATTTGGTCTGATTATAAGTCCATATGTTTAAATATTGAACAATAAAGAAAGTAGATAAATTTCTAGGAAATTGAGACAGACACAGGAGTGCATGAGATCACGAATCTTTCCTATTTAGTCACCAGAGATAATGTCACTGACAGATAAATAATATTCTTATTATGTCCGATAAGTATGAAATATTGTCTTTGGTCGTGGAATACCAGAATGTTCGAACTAAGGGTCTATTTACATGGAGAGTTTGTTGCTCGTTTAGTGGAAAGAGGGCGTAAGATACTCGTCAAACGATTTTCGCACTAATGTTATAAGATAAAGGGAGATACAGGTTTTCTCACTTCCCTGCCGGGGTCACGAGATTTGTTCGAAAGTTAAGGATAACGGAACACGCCCTCCCGCTCCGCTCCAGAGCGAGAGACGTCATGTGAAGATATCCCACCGACAAAACAAGGGGGGTTTCCTACTTCAGAGATACAAGCTAAGCTCCTTCAACCATTATTCTGTATGGAATTTTTTTCTACGTAATTTTGAGTAGGTATGTGACAGGTTTTAGTTCGAGGTCTGTATTCAACCAGTGATGTGAAGATGTAAGTGAGGAAAAAGGACGGAAGATAGGAGCATGCAATAGACATAGTGCCTTGTTAGTTATTTATTTAAAATCATTTCAGCATGAAAAAGGCCATTTGCTTTAGATTTTTCAACATGGCTTTAATATTGAATAGTTCGTTTTACTTGTATTTGTATTTTGTATCCTATAACCTGATTTCTTCAAACCCATTTTCAATGTAGCAACAGTATTTCGATATTAAAAAATAATATGATTGTCATTAGTGTTATATCAGGTGGTATTTACATTAATGAAAGATCCATGTAACTTTCGTACTTTGGTATTACAAGTACAAAGATAAAAATTTGTAAGTGCCTGTGCTGGGTGCAATGCGACATATATTGTCAATTAAATGATAAAAGACCTTATTTGTTCCGTGTTATGACTATTTACAAAAAAGAAAAAAGCCTTTTTGCATCTACAATATTAAGGTAGGTTTTAAGAATTGAAACAGAAAACTGTTTCGTGTTAACAATAGTGCTGTTATTTCATTAACAAGGAATCATTTAAATGTTACGCCCATTGGCATTGTTATTTCCACCTCTGATAAGCATTTCCCTATAGATATCATAATTATTTTAGATCTTTTATCATGAAATTAAACTGTGAAAAAATAAAAATAATAATTGACCTCCGCCGGGATAAACACCTGGGTTCTGCCACATTGTCCCAAACTGCAGCAAAAAAAGGAAAAATTTCTATCGTTAGTAATAAATTAAAAAATTATACATACACATGGTGTTGTAATTGGGTTGCTCTTTCGAGTTTAGACTTTCGGTAGCCGTTGTGAACGAGGTCCGGAACTTACACACTGATAAGCTGAAACAATATGTTAACTATATATAGATAAGATGTAAGATCACATAGATTTAAGTAATAAAATCATCCAGGGCATATTTAAAATATATCCATTCTTCCAATTTATATTTATTGGCGAAAGCACCAGGATAGCTCACGAAAATCAAATACTATTTTCTTAAATTTTTTCCAATTTACTGTTGAGAGATTTGTATTGATGATTTAAATGATTATAGTTTCGTAATTGTCATATATTATGGTTGCAAATCACATTTTGATTCATTTTTTTTGACACATTTGATTGACCTCTGACCAGTAGAATGGCATAAAACATTTGTTTTGAATTTCATGAGCTATTTATTACCTTGATTTCTAAATTTTTCTAGAACTATCTGGTTCGTGGTGGGCTAAAGGGTAAATAAAGGGCACACTTTGGTGTACAAGTACAGTTAATCTGAGAGTGGAATACAATTTCTGTAATGTAAAAGTGATTGGAATTTTGATTGAGATATGATATGCTCTAGTATATGAGTTCAGTGTATTGAGCTCCTTATTCCAAAAATCTAATTGACCCTAGTCAAGGTGCTAACATTAGCGAGTTTGCTTCCCTTGCTCCTGCATCCTACTCGGCTAGTTCTCATTCTCTATCCATCATCATCATCATTTCCGCAATAAAACGTCCACTGCTGGACATGGGCCTCCCCCAATTTGGGGGGCTTTGCCATAATCGCCACACTTGGCAGGCGGGTTGGCGATTCGCAGTAAGATGTTAAAATGCATAGAGAATGCTGCTGCCCATTCTCTAGTAAGTCCCTTAGTCGCCTTTTACGACACCCACAGGAAGAAATGGGGTGGTGCTATTCTTTATGTCCGGCACCACATGGTACATTCTCTATGCATCAACAAAATAAAACAAAACAACAAAAAAAAACCTATCCTATGTAAAGCATGATGGAAAAATTATCAAGCTTGGTGGCTCACCGCATGAATGGATAAATGAGAACCTAATAAACCTAATATACGTGAAGTACGAAAATGTTGCAGCTCCTTCTGTGGAGCTGAACATACACCCCCCTGAATCTAAACATTCCAGTGCCCATTTTTGTGCAACAGTATGTTACATAGCTATTTTTTTTATTTTTTTTATTATGAAGTAATTATTTATCATCATTAATTCTACACATTTGTATTTTATTTATGGGTAGGTACAAATAAAATAACTGATCATATCAGAAATAAAAGAAATGTTTATAGACTTGCACAAAATTCAGAAAACAAACTAAAGAAACAGCAAATTTTTTTTTAAGAATAATTATTCTTGTATAGGCACAGTAAAGCTCCTATAAAATATTATTCCACAAAATTAAGTACTTGTATCAATAACATGCCGTTGATGTCAAAATGTGAATTTTTAAGATAAGTAATGTATAAAAATTTATTAAAGAAAGAATCATTTTTAGGTTTAGAATTGAAATATAAAAAAGCAAGTATTAATATATAAAAAAGCGAGTCTGTTTTGCTCTTATTGTGATACAAAAAAGCAAGTTTAATTCATCATTTATTCCACCCCTAAGATAACTCGCTGACGGAATATTTCTGGATACTTTCATATTATATTAATACATTGTAATTTTTTATTTTTGTTGATTTTAATAAGTATGATTATATAAAATGAATCTACTGAAATTGTGGTGCAATATTGTTTTGCTTTAATTCACTTACTCTTTTCCCACAAATCGTAGAAACTACGGTGCAACAATTTGGTATACTGTCTTTTATATTTTAAATAAACAAACAAAAAGATCCAGTTTACTTCGGAAAATCTAATAGCGCTCTGGAAAGTACTAGACGGTGGGGAACAAATGTCGCAACAACTGATCGATCTGTTGTCAAAATTTGAAAATATTATTATAACAATACCTGGTATACGATAAATTTGCTGCTCCTTAAATTACAATCACAAACACTTGCCGAAATACCACGGAAATCCAATAAATGTAGTAAACAGATCACGAAAAGAGCACAAAATATGTAAAATTTCTCTCACGATTGAATATCGACTGTTTTCGTTTGAGCTACTCAAAGGTAATAAGAATAATGATGACTAATATTCGTTACGTGCTATTGGTGGATACTCTCTCATCCCTGCAAGCTTATTGGTCAATAGTATGTATATTCTAGATTAGCCAATAGCCTTCGGTGTCATTACAGGGTCACAGGCACAGGTATTACTGGATGTCTATGATGTATTAGTTTTCTTTTATCATAGAGAAATCTAGGGCTTTTGTTTTCTCAAAGATATTGTGCTATGATTTGCTTATGATACATAATTTAGTAATTTAAGTCTCTTTGTAGTCTGTGTTATAATAGTAACGCAGGAATTGAAGAGTAAAAAATTTTTTTTATTAAGATGCTTTGGATGGCAATTAACCGATTGATGTATAGCTTGGCAAAAAAGAGTCTGTCGTGGTAACCATTGGAACTAAAATATATTTTTGGTAGCAACACTGCTTTGTTTATCATCAACAAGTAGCTAATCTGTCATTGTGTTATGTTTCCAGTTGTATTTTACTTATTTCTAATTAACTATCAATTATTAATGCTTTAGTACATTTAAAAAATGAATAAAACAATATGGAGTAGTGGTGTGAGCTGTGATATACCAAGTTTTCGTAAGAAATTGGGCGGAATCTGAAGCGGAACAAATTTTGTCTCCGATTGACAATGTTTTCGAAAGAACTGCCGACATGACAGGTATTTATCTAAGAAATTTATCTTTTAGTCAATGCCAGTCATTGTTTTTCCTTTCTAATACTAAGTTTTATCGGTATTATAAGTTTCAAGCCATTTTATTGTTTTATTTACTAACAGATTATTGAGGTTATGTTTTCTAGTTTGACGAATCGCGTGTACGTTGACTTTTGATGTTTGATACTTGAAATTGAAAAATGTACCTACATGGAATTAATATGATTGTGTTTATATTTTTTTTCAAGATAAATCTCACAGTACAATTAGAGAAATTGTTAATGAAGTTGAAAAAATTAAGGATTTTTCCTACACCTGGAGAAACACCAAAACAGTTGGCGGAAGAAAGAAGTAGACGATTTTGATCTGTGTGCAATTAGACAAAAAGTTCAACACTATAAAGAAACAGGCAAGTATTTTTTTTTTTGTTATTGCTACTATCGCATACCACAGTAAAATAAAAGTATAATTTATATTAATTATTTTTCAGGTGCCTATTCTCTGTAATATATTACCTATAGTTTGAGGAGAGGGGTTATAATGGGAGCCGTAAACGTCTAAGAAAGATTTTTACACTATTTAGATTTCAGAAATGTAAATCTAACACATCAGTGTTAATGGAAAAAATCTATCATAGCACCGAAAAGGAATACACGAGTGATGTTATGTCACGTTTTTCTTTTAAATAAAATCTAAATTTTAGCGTGTTATTTCTTTTTCATTGTCATGTGAATAGTGATAATTTTATGTACCCCACATAGACATACCTGATGCCTGCATTAGTCAACCGTTCAAGTTTATTCGATATTGCCTGTACCTTTCGAATGCGACGTGTTATAGGTACTCTCTGACTTCTGATTAGTTTCCGACAGTAAGCAGCTGTAAGGCACCTTCTTGTCGACTATAAACTGTCAGCAGTAACAGGATTCGATATCTTATCACTTTTAGTCCTAGTATACAGGGTGGCCATACCTGCTAAGCAGGCGCCCTCATTTTTTCCAGACTCTTTTTTGCCAAGCTGTACGTTTCTTCAAGTGATTTAAATAAAAAAAAAACAAAATTATAATCTAAATTAAATTATACTATTTACAAATTAAAACAGCGTCGAAAAATTCATCCACATCGTTGTCGACTGGTAATGTTGTACATACCCAAGAGGCTGGCGGCATTATCACGTTGCATGGTAATGCTTAGCCTCTGGCCAAGGTAAAAATCTTGGTTCACGGGAAGTGTCCACCAGCCGTTTAGGAATTTCCTTAAACTGACTAAGTTAAGCCCCATTTACAAGGTTTAAGTTTATTGTAGTTGTAGTTTGATTATGAGCTAGCTATTGAATTGAAAAGTATTGAATAAAACTTTTAAATTTTATGCCGTCTTACTGCACTATCAGACTCAGAAAGTCGAGTTACGACTAAACGCCGGCAGATACGACACTGACAGACTGAACACCGACAAAACTTTACTTCGACGGGACTCTTCGCCAACAAGACACTTCACCGACAGGGCTCATCAACATAATCAAGTCGTTGCTGGCACTCGCCCGCCGCTGCCGCTCGCATCACTCGCTCGGGTCGTGCGTAGGATGTCACTGTTTTAATCATGACCTAAGCTAACCATTTTTTTTTTCAATCATTAACATACTTTATTTGATTGCGTCGCTGATAAGCGGAGATCCATGTTTCGCGAGCCCGTGCATCGTTCTTCCAGTTTTCCAGCTCGTCCCTCCATCTCCTACGTGGTCTGCCGCGACCCCGCCTTACTGTCTCAGGGCACCAGTTCTGAATATTATGGTCAAGAACTAATGAAACTAATTCTAGGTGGGGTACTTAATGTATCGACTTCACTTCGATTGCTACTGCACCCAGGTACTCACATTAAAAAAAAAAAAAAAAACTGGCAAGTTTAATGAACGTCTCTATCGTGCCATCTGTCTTGTAGATCATGTATGCACGGTGACAAATCAAGATATACATTTTCAGTATAAGCTGACTTCTCACTGTACGAGAAGCCTATACAAAGCCAGGGCAGTTAAAACTGATTTTGTATAGCTTGATATGTAGCCGTGTGTCCATAAGTAAATAAAAAGTACTTCGTGGGATCATGTGTGGTGTAGATCTCTACCAGACTAAAAGCGCGGGCGTGGGGCGGACGTGGCGCGACGTACTTAAACATATGAAACCTATTTGAGTGTCCATATTGGGCAAGCGGCGGCGGCGCGGGCGCAAGCAATAGGACGTTCATACAAGTGGCCGCAGTGAGTGCGCGGGCGTCAAGCGGCAAATAACGCGGAGCGCGGGGATCTCAATCCATTCCGAGCTAACCGCGCGCGTTTGCAACATGGCGTATTGTATTTGACAAACACTGAACACGACACCACTCGGACGACCCGCATGCTTACTGCGGACATGTAACGACGCGCGCGTCCTCGCATCCGCGCCGTCCCCGCACCCGCGTGTTCAGAGGCCTTCTACACGGTCGGGACCGACCGCCGACCATCGTATCCTTGGCCGGGTCAACCATTTTTTGTATTCGTTCTACACGGTCGGTGGTTGACTCAACTTGTCTCATTTTCTCATTCGTTCACGGTCGGTGGTTCACTTAACTTGTCTCCGGTATTCAAAGCGATGGCTCCTTGCCTTTCAAAGCTACAGAGATCGGTTTGGCAATAACTTTTTTATGCTTGAGTGAAGAAAAGAAACAGAAAATGGAGGAAACAGTGGCTCAAAGAGCGAATTACTTTGAACCTACGGATTCTTGCTTCAGATGATAATCTGAATTTTTTAAGAATAGATCAAGACACTTTTAATGAATAACTTGAAATGGTTTTTGTTTCTTATCTTTGTATAAATCGGTTCCAATATCCCTAAGGCATGGTAAATCAATAGATATACATTCGGTCAGAACCTCTCGTTCGCGGTTTTCGTTTTGCGAATCCATTGCAACACGCAATAACATGCACCCACGACGACTAACAACCGCACACTGAAGCGCTCGCGTCGGGCGACAGCGTTCCAGACGGTTGGGGCCGACCACGGACGCAGCCTGTCGCGAGGGATGCGCTCGCGACCAAGGCCGTTGACATCAACCAAATATCGGTCGGGTCAACCAACTTCTATACTGTCCCTTTTTATACCAACCCGACCAAGGATACGATGGTCGACAGTTGGTCCCGACGGTGTAGAAGGACTCTCACACTAGCTAGCAAAACTAGCGGACGTTTCTTTATAGTCTATGACTAGCAGACGTAATCTGTGGTAACTAGCCCTAATATATATCTGTTGTGCTTAGTGCTGTCAAAAGTTTGACATTAGACTCACTGCATTTTTCTCTGTGGCTGTCATAATATTAAAGTAACCTGTTTTGCTACTTTTGAAATTATAATAATTTCTATCCGGAATCATGAATTTACTATTGAAAAATGTACCAACTTTATCCCAAACGCAATGTAAGTCATTTCCCTAACCGTTTTATGTGATAGAACATGCATCATTTTGAATTTCCTGTTTTACCTCCTACATTTTGCTTCAGTTATATGCCGTGCCCTGAGCAGCAGCCCTGCTATGTGTTCTATGCAATGGCGACTGGAACGAGGCTTGTCTCGTAATCGCAATGCTGAAGGAGCCCTTACTGACACTCCTGACTTCACCTATTTGGATGGGCGACCGACCCCAATATTGGTAAATGGATTATTATTATAATTTTAACTATTACATTTAAGTGAAGTGTAGCAAAGCACATGTTTATGCCATGAATGTAAATAAGTACCTACATACTGCTGGACAAAGCCATGTGCTTCGAAAGCATTATATCTCTGGCTTTTCATGTTTATAACCTAAGTCTTTCTTTGTTTCAGTCAAAGCAAAAGAAAAGGATGTTGCAGCAAAGAGAGTTTGCTTCAAAAATAGTTGAACTATGTTCAGAACTGGACTTTGCTAAAGAGAGGCACAATTATATAGAAGCAGCCAAAGAGGATGAAAGAAAGACTATCCTGGCTAACAGACTGAAGCCTAAAGGAGCTGCTTTGAAGCCGAAGAAGTAGATATTTTAATGTATGTAGGCTAGTTGTAAATAAAGTTGTTCATAGTTTTTGTTGTGGTTTTCATTACTGATAGGCCATTGAAATACCGTAAAAGTTATTTCAAAGGTTGTTGAAACGGAGAACACAATTGTTAAGTTGTTTTAATAAATATTGACATCGTCCCATGTTCCTGTTATGGGGGTTTGGTTTCCGCACTTAGTCCTTTGAGTGGACCATTGTGCGTGGGCCATGGTGGCCGTCGGGCTTTATTCCAACCAGCCCACCTCCCTCCAGACGTTGGTTATGTCTCCTGGTCTGTTGAGAATCTCTATGTGAGATTTGGGTGTCCCGAGGGTATCTGTCCCATTCTGCCCTACCAAGTTCCACCAGTGGCACAGTACCATGACTACTCACCAGTGGCACAGATCACTCACCAGTGGGACAAAGTGGAGTATTTGTAATTTTGGTACTTATCCACTTTTTTGAAATATGTAATGGGTTTGGGGTTTGGTGGTGTTGAATTTACGATTATTTGGCCAAGCAGAACCAGCATTATCGGAAGTATGTTTGATGTTGGTACACTGATATTTTAATTAAAAGCATCATAGCATAGGACATCAATCTGCATGTCGATCTTAAAGAAAAAGCCTGCAAAATTTAAATTTTCTTACTCAATTTTAATTTCTTCTTTTTAAAGCTTTTTGCAGTTTGAAGACCAGTGCCAGGTTGTGTGTTGACTTAAATATGATTCACGACCTCATAAATTATTTTAATAATATTTTTTTTTTATTAATGATCATTTAAATGATTTTTCATGACATTTTTCTCTATGCGAACATCGGAGACAGGGGGGTACGGTATTTAAAATTAAATTGTATTATTTAAACAAAGAAAAATATTTGAGAATGTGCAAATAGCGCTCTTTCACATGAAGCCCCACATGGCTTTAGTCGCCTCACTTCGAATTTATAAGAGACCCGTTGCAAAAAAAAAACATACACATTTTTATTTTTTTCTTATTAAATAGTTGGGCAAACGTTATCTAAAACTAGTTCAAATTTCAAGTTGATAGCATTAGTAGCTCTTGAAATAACCAGCTGTGGCAGATAGACGGACAGAGAGACTGAGTAATTGTTCCTTTTTACTATTTTGGTACGGAACCCTAAAAGATACAGACACTGCATTCTGTATGCATACAGCGACATTAATGGGAAACGGCGTGGCACGTATAACTCCTTAAAAATGCAACTTGTTAGCCCGGTTACCAATTCCGTAATCACCATGTAGATCAGTTAGTTACATATTCTGCCAATAGATGGCGCTCATCTGATCTCCTGAGAGATCTCTTTGAGCTAGTTAGATATTGTTCCAATAGATGGCGCTGAGTTGGAGTACTATCAATGTAATAAAAGTGTTTCCCAATCTGTCAATAAAACAGCATGTGTACGAAATCGAATATTATGGGTTTCGTAAAGACCGAGCGAGATGAGGATACCTACTTACCGAGGGCTACCCATAGATACAGGTCACTATTTCTTCACTGGGATTCGTTTCGGCCTCATCGGCTATTGTTCTTCAAGCAATGTGCCTTGCCACAATAACCAAATTATACAATACTAGCTTCTGCCCGCGACTTCGTCCGCGTTAAATTTCTTGCTCCCCCAACCCTTCCCGTCGCGTCGAATCACCAACCCGTGCAATTTTCCCCGTTTTTGCAACATTTTTCATTACTGCTCCGCTCCTCTTGGTTGTAGCGTGATGTTTTATAGCCAAAAAACCCTCCTGCCTTTCTCGAATTAAAAGAAAGAAAGAATTTTTCAATTCGGACCGGTAGTTCTTGAGATTAGCGCTTTCAATCAAACAAACATACAAACAAACAAACTTTTCAGCTTTATAATATTAGTATAGATGCGGCACCTAATTTAATTTTATTGGTTGTAATCTATTTTCATAGAAGGATTGCCTTTTAAATGAGCTGTTTATGAGCCAAACCGCTGTTGTTATCCATTAAAGCAAAGTTTCGATATAATATTCTGACCCCTATGTAACTCGATTTGTCGCTAAAATGAACGCGATATTAGCCGAGCCTGAATTTTAGCTTTTATTTGTTGGTGGTAAGCCGGCTTACAATATAAACGTAGGTACTCATGCATCAGGATGTTAACTCTTTAGTCTGCCAACGAATTTATGTACTATTCGCCCAAAAATAGTCCGATACTTCGGAATGAACCCTACTCCCGATTTATTAACTTTTTCGGACTTTTTCGGGTTTTTTTTCTTTTTTCTTTTTCCACATCGGTAGGTAGTAAGGTCAACTGTCAAATGTTGTCATTCATTTGAAGCTTGGGCCCCAAACGAATCTCATGTCCTTACGTATTAGTAATCGCCCGTGAATTCGGCCGAAATTATGGGTTTCGTGCCTAGAGAGTAGACCTTTTGGCCGTGCCCGGGACGTGGACGGGTCGTCTTCCGTCAAAAGAAATATCGGTGTGAAAAACTGAAAATCCCGTTGACACACGTCCCGCGTCCGGACTGGCGACGAAGCTTCAGTGCCTTTTTATGGTGGCCCAACTGGCCGCGGCCTCCTCACGTTACGGGGGTAGTGAGTTGATAAACCCCCCACATCACAGGGAGGTGCGCGTGGAACACTACGCGCCGCCATCTCGGGTCCTAAGAAGGAATAGGGGCAGATGTCATCTTGGAATGGATGTCCCCAGATCCGTCGCCCTGGACCCATTTAGCGGGGCTGGAAGAGGGCGTTGTCCGCCCTCCGCCGAAGCCCGGTGCACCTGCTGCGGGCCGCGTACAGCGGAAGAGATCTCCCGCTCCCTTTCTGCAGCCTCCTGCCACACGACTGTCGCAGAAAGATACCACCACATCCCAGAACTCCGCCCTACTGACCATCGTCTCGACCACGGCCGGCAGCGACAGGTCACTGCCTGCTCCTGCGATGAGGGCACGGTGCGACATTCCCATTTCTTCCTGTAGGTGTCTTAAGAGGCGACTAAGGGACTTACTAGAGAATGCACAGCAGTGTTCTCTATGCATTTTACCACCATACTGCGATTGCTCACCCGCCTGCCAAGCGTGGCGATTATGGAAAATTGGGAGAGGCCTATGTCCAGCAGTGAACGTGTTTTGACTGAAATAATGATTAACTATTTCCCTTTTCAAATATCGAGTAAAAGAGCATTACCTTGCCTCATAATTGTGTGTATTACACCGGTTAACCGGAAAACCGTTTTTTTCGGATAGTCGAACTGTATTGATTCAGCCGTACATATTTATGTACAGGTGAATGAAAACCTTATATTTAGACTTATGAAGGGCTAATGAGAAGAACTGGCTAAAATGTGGATTTTTGTGACCACAGACAATAAAAAATCAATTTGAAAAAAATGTGACTTAGCCGATTCTTCCCCTTAGCCCTTCATATCTATAATGACAATTGAAGACATGAATGGATGAAGGGGATATGTCGCAAAATTCTAATTTCGAGAAAAAAGGTTTAAAATTGTTTGTATGCACATAACACCATCATTCATGCATAGAACAGCGAACATCTGAAAATGCGACATATCCCCTTCATCCACTCATGTCTTCAATTAGTTTCTTCGAAGCGGTAAAATTTAGTTTATCAAATAAAGGCTACTTGGGAGTGATAGATGAGTACATACAACTAACAGTTCGAGACAGTTTCGCGTGTATTGTAGCGCGGGAGGAGGATAGCACGCGCGAGTCGGGTGGGCGTAGTAGTTCGGATAAGCGGTCGTTCGGTTGATCGACGTTCGGATAATCGACGCTCTACTGTATATGTTAATTTCTTGCATTATATATGTAGGTATAAGTATATTTTAGTTTAAGACTTCACATATTCATATCTTCACTTCTTCTTTTCACACACTATTGTCTACATTTCTTATTCATTTCTCCTTTCGCAGGTCTGCTGGAAGATATTTCTTAAGAAATAAGCAGTACCTTTGTACTCAATTGTATTAATATACCTTTTCACTCTGTCTTTTTACTGTGTGTACATAAATATTAAAATAAATAAATAAATGATGATGATAAATAATAGACATTGAAATAATTTGACATGAGTTTAATAGGCTGTTGGCTAATTATGCTGATTAGGCTGTGCGGGTTCGCGACCGAGTGAACAAGTAATATACAAAAATAAGTTGTAACGCTTAAATTTATTAAAATATCAAGCTAGCAGTTACACTTGGCCTTAAAATGTAAAATTAGATAAGCCTATATGAAAAGTTACAACTAGACAGACAAGATCACGGCGAGCTTTGGCGAGTAATGATCGGGTCAGAAAAAGGACCTCGCACGATCGTAGTTAGAGACAGACTGCCCGCCGCGTCCAAAGCTTGGAACATCCTTCCCACACCTGCAGTTTTCTAAACAAAGAATGCGGCAAAACGATTGTTACGTAAAAGTATAATAAGACACAGGAAATATAAATACAAATGGGTACAATAAACGATAACTAAAAATAACAGAACAATGAACCTTAAATAAAGATAAAGAATTCCAAAAGACAATAGTACCTATAACTATAAAGAATTAGAGAGTACAATAGTACCTATTACTTAAATTGCTTTACAGATGTGGGAACGTGGGAAAACACAAAATTAAACTTTATAAAATAATTACAATAGAAAAATATTAAATAAATAACTATGCAAGGGATGAGTACGTGAGACGCAGTCGCCACAGCGTATTGTAAGCTGTCGACATTCACACCAGACTGCCCAGATTTATGGTTCGTAATAGCAGAAAGGTCAATGGCCGAGTCTGGGGTGACAAACCCTGCAAACAAGTTAACATGCTGTTTACGCAGCATAGACAATTGTGTATTTAAAGACATACGAGACATTGTGCTGGAACAAATACCTGACGGGCGGGACGAATATGAATATTTTAAAGAGAGAATCATCCAACGCTTCACCGACTCGAAAAACGTGAGAATTACAAAGCTTCTCCAAGATCAAGAGATGGGTGATCGAATGCCTTCTCAATATTTGCGTCACCTCAAGCATCAGTGTGGAAATTCAATCACTGAAGACGCGCTGCACGTAGTATGGGTCAAAGGTTTACCCAAGCAAATGAGAGTTATAATGGCCACTCAAGAGGACGTACCGCTCGAGAAAGCCGCAGAACTTGCGGATATAATATTAGAAACGCAACGAATGCCAGAGTGTAGCAGCAGCTCAGCCATTGCAGCCGTTAACGTTGAGCGTCAGCCCAATGATATGATAGCAGAAATGCTGGTGAAAACCATGACCATGTTGGGAGAGATAATGCAGGCCGGTTGTAGATACCCTAGACAAAGGTCGCAGTCACGCTCCAGCTACAGACCACGTGGCATGTCACCATCGCAGCAGAGCCGCAATAGTCAGGGCTTTTTTTTTTCGGGATGGGAAAACATCAAATAACTTCTCCCGCTCTGGGCGGAGCAGGAGGGCGTGTCAGACTTTTACTGACTAAAACCCACCCGTGTTTCATCAGTTGCCCATGTGCCAGGTGACCCTGGCACATGGGCAACTGATGAAACACGGTATTTCTTTCGAACAATCACGCGACCCCGGCAGGCATCGGTCCTAATAGACCCCTTCGATGTTGTGTATCGACTTCCTAGAACACTACAGCCTTATGGTCGATACCAAAGCCAAGTGACTCATTGATGGTACAACCACATTATCTGTTAACGGACAGGTGGCTGGCCATCAAGAGATATCCATAAAAACATTAACGGGTTCATCGCCATATCACCAGTTGCTCTCAAAATACCCAGATATCACACGCCCTGATGGTACTGCCCAAGTGAAACATAATACCAAACATCATATCATTGTTACTCCCGGACCACCCGTCGCGCAGAAACCCAGACGTCTTGTTCCGGATCGATACAGCGCTGCGAAAAAAAGAGTTCGACGCGATGCTGAAGCTAGGCATCGCTCGGCCTTCGCAAAGCCCCTGGGCATCACCTTTACATATGGTGCCTAAGAAGGACGACGCATGGAGACCATGTGGCGACTATCGCGCACTCAACGCCAGAACGGAACCGGACCAATACCCAGTGCGTCATATCCAAGACTTTGCACAGTGCCTTAGTGATAAAAAAGTATTTTCGACTCTAGATTTAGTGCGTGCGTTCAATCAAATTCCGATCGCTAAATACTGCGCTGTTTGGACTTTATGAGTTTACATACATGACTTTTGGTTTACGTAATGCAGCCCAAACCTTCCAGCGGTTTATGGACGATGTGCTACGTGATCTAGACTTTTGTTATTGCTATATTGATGACATTTTTATCGCCTCGCGTAGTGAAAAAGAACATTTTGAACACTTAGAGACAGTATTCAATAGATTAAGGCTTTATGGCGTGGTCGTAAACCCGTCTAAATGTGTGTTTGGTCAATCAACAATTAAGTTTCTCGGCTATCTTGTGTCAGCCGATGGTACGTGCCCGCTCCCTGAAAAGGTCGAATTACCCAATTCCAGCCACAGCAAAACAGCTGCGTCCGTTCCTGGGTATGTTAAACTTTTATAAAAGGTTTATACCTAACGCAGCCGGTAGTCAAGCTATGTTATGTGAACTTTTACGAGGCAACCTTAAAGGCAAAACACCAATCGCTTGGACCGACGAAGCCAAAGATGCTTTTGAAAATTGTAAGCTCAGTTTAGCTCAAGCCGCGTTGTTAGCTCATCCGCGTTCAGACTCAGACTTAGCCGTTTTTACTGACGCGTCTGACTTCGTTTCACGAAAGTGGAAAGGAAGAAGAAGAAGCCCTGTTCACGAAACCAGTGTGGAACAGCTCCGAGTGGACCCAACATGCTGCTACGCCCTGCTGTGCCTACGACGCAGCTGTATATTTCACGTCTGCATTACACCACGAAGGTTGAGGAGATCGTGGAGTATGTACGAGTGAAAACGAACTTCACTTTGAGGGTCGAGAAGTTGGAATCGCGCCACAACACGAATTTCAAGTCATTCGTGGTGCGAGTTCCAACTCTTCAAATCGAGACCTACCTCAAGGCAGAGTTTTGGCCGAAGGGTGTCGTGTATCGGCGATTCCGCGGAAGGCTACGCGACACCACGCAGTGAAACACGACGCCGTCACTTCGTGTACAATAGTTTTAAATTGTTTTTTATTTGTATGTATGTTAGTCTGTAAGGTATTTATGTTATGGGTCTTTGTAGCCCGAAATAAATTGATTTGATTTGATTTGATTTTCACAATAGGCGCCGCGCTACAACAAAGAGTAGGTAATTATTGGCAACCTATCGCCTTCTTTTCCAAGAAATTGTCACATGCTGAACAAAAGTACTCAGCGTATGATCGCGAACTCCTCGCTATTTATGCTGCAGTAAAACATTTTAGACATCATGCTGAAGCGCGTAATTTTATTATTTTTACTGACCATAAACCAATTACATTTGCTTTTAGAAAGAAAGATCAACAAAATACTCCTAGACAGTTTCGTTATTTGGAGTTCATTAGCCAATTTACAACCGATATTCGCCACGTTAAAGGTACAGACAATGTACCAGCTGACGTCCTATCGCGGATCGAAACACTCGATTCATGTATAAATTGGACAGAGTTGGTAGTTTCGCAAAGCAATGACATATCTTTGCAATCATTACTAAAAAATAATAATTCTTCCTTAAAGCTGAAGCAGATAAATCTACCTGGTACATCTGAACCTATTTATTGCGACGTTAGTACACCAAACGTTCGCCCTTTTATTACCGAATCTTTTCGCAGAGCAGCCTTTGACTCCGTACATAAACTATCACATCCGGGTGCTAGATCTACAACGAAGCTAGTGTCGAAGCGATTTGTGTGACCTTCTATGAACAAAGATTGTAAACAATGGTCTAGGGCATGCATTGATTGTCAGCGTGCTAAAGTTTCACGACATGTCCATTCAATAACAGGAAATTTTGCACCTCCGTCAGCTAGGTTTGAGCACATCCACTTAGACTTAATTGTAATGCCGTAAGTAGATGGATGCAGATACTGTCTAACTTATGTCGACCGTTTTCCGCGCTGGCCTGAAGCCATACCTCTAGAAAACCAAGAAGCTGAAACCGTTGCTCGTGCATTTTACACTCACTGGATATCACGCTTCGGCGTTCCTTTACGTGTTACTACAGATCAAGGCAGACAGTTTGAATCGCACCTATTTAGGAATCTCAATACCCTATTAGGAACCAAACATCTTCGTACTACTGCGTACCACCCATCTGCCAATGGAATGGTGGAACGTCTGCACAGGCAACTAAAAGCCTAGCAATAAAATGTCACTTACCAACTGATAATTGGGTACGCATCTTACCGTATCTAACAGTAATGTTAGGTATTAGGTCTGCCTGGAAGGAAGATCTTCAAGCTACCCCAGCTAAAATGTTATACGGTCAAGGTATTAGACTGCCGGGTGAGTTTTTAGCACCTTCTGTAAATAGTAGTATCTTAGTAGAGCCAGACTTTGCTCAAGAACTTCGATCTCAATTCAATTCTTTAAAACCAGTAAATGGCTCTGCACATGGTGATAGAAAGAGCTTCATTTTCAAAGACTTGGCAACAGCTAGTCATGTCTTCTTGCGCAATGACACTTTTAAAGTTCCTTTAGTACAGCCTTACGATGGGCCTTACCAAGTCATCACAAGGAATGTCAAAACATTTGTCATTCGAATTAGGGACCGTGACGTTACACAATTGATAGGTTAAAACCGGCTCATATACTGTCAGAAAATCAATTTGCGCCTAGCGAGAACATCACAACTTATATTGTGAATCAAAATTATCACCAAACCGCTGCTTCCGATCAGCTACTAAGGGCCGATAGTAACACACAACAACAGCGACAGCATATTCCTCACCGTTCTGGTAGGCGAGTTAAATTTCCTGATTACTATCAGGCAAGTTTTTCGTGATCTGTATCAGGGATGTTAAGGAGCTCCGTAACCGTAACCAAAACTATCGGATAACCGATATAAAAATGTATCCGTAACCGTAACCGAATCCGAAATAAAAGTTTCGGATAATATCGGATTTGTTATTAGATTTTTATTTTAGGTTGATTAGATAACACTCAATATATATTTATAATCATTTTTATTTTAAACAGCTGTAATAATTACTCACGGACTGATTGTAATTCCTACCAAATGGTGACATATAAATAAAATTATTTTATTAGCTATTTATATTTTACTTTTGAAATTGCTAAAAAGTTTAATATTCGTAACCGATATTATCCGATACTAACGGATAATCCGAAATAATTTCATATCCGTATCCGTATCCGTATCCGGTATAATAATCATTCCTACATCCGTATCCAATCCGTATCCGAAATGTCATATCCATAACATCCCTAATCTGTATCACTGGTAGGGTGTACTGTGGTGACTGTGTCTCACGTACTCATCCCTTGCATAGTTATTAATGTAATATTTTTCTATTGTAATTATTTTAGAAACTTTAATTTTGTGTTTTCCCACGTTCCCACATCTGCAAAACAATGTAAGTAATAGGTACTATTGTACTCTATAATCTATACTAATATTATAAAGCTGAAGACTTTGTTTGTTTGTGTGTTTGTTTGTTTGATTGAACGCGCTAATCTCAGGAACTACTGGGTCCGAATTGAAAAATTATTTTTGTGTTGGGTAGCCTATTTATCGAGGAAGGCTATAGGCTATATAACATTACGCTACAACTAAGAGGAGTGGAGCAGTAATGAAAAATGTTGCAAAAACGGGGAAAATCGCACGGGTAGGCGATTCGACGTGACGGGAAGGGTCGGAGGAGCAAGAAATTTAACGCGGATGAAGTCGCGGGCAGAAGCTAGTTCTTTGTAGTTATAGGTACTATTGTCTTTTGGAATTCTTTATCTTTATTTAAGGTTCATTGTTCTGTTATTTTTAGTTATCGTTTATTGTACACATTTGTAATTATATTTCCTGTGTCTTATTATACTTTTACGTAACAATCGTTTTGCCGCATCCTTTGTTTAGAAAACTGCAGGTGTGGGAAGGATGTTCCAAGCTTTGGACGTGGCGGACAGTCTGTCTCTAACTACGATCGTGCGAGGTCCTTTTTCTGACCCCGATCATTACTCACCAAAAGTTATGTATGTAAACTCATAAAGCCCAAACGGCGTAGTAATCGCGGTTTAGGGAATGTCTTCTTGCGCGATCGGAATTTGATTGAACGCACGCACTAAATCTAGAGTCGAAAATACTTTTTTATCACTAAGGCACTGTGCAAAGTCTTGGATATGACGCAATGGGTATTGGTCCGGTTCCGTTCTGGCGTTGAGTGCGCGATAGTCGCCACATAGTCTCCATCCGTCGTCCTTCTTAGGCACCATATGTAAAGGTGATGCCCAGGGGCTTTGCGAAGGCCGAGCGATGCCTAGCTTCAGCATCGCGTCGAACTCTTTTTTCGCAGCGCTGTATCGATCCGGAGCAAGACGTCTGGGTTTCTGCGCGACGGGTGGTCCGGGAGTAACAATGATATGATGTTTGGTATTATGTTTCACTTGGGCAGTACCATCAGGGCGTGTGATATCTGGGTATTTTGAGAGCAACTGGTGATATGGCGATGAACCCGTTATTGTTTTTATGGATGTCTCTTGATGGCCACCCACCTGTCCGTTAACAGATAATGTAGTTGTACCATCAATGAGTCACTTGGCTTTGGTATCGACCATAAGGCTGTAGTGTTGAGTGCATCCCATCCACCCCGGTCGTCCCGTCCCGTTAACGGGGTGGTTGGGAAAAATAGCAGACCCGGTCGTTTAACGGGGTGGATGGCACTGATTTAGTCGCATCTACCCTGGTGTGTTTTTAATGAAGCGGACAGCATAGATTGAGTAGCATACGCCCCGGTAGTGTTTAAAGAGATTTTTCATTTTCTTACACATTTTGTATGTCAGCTAGTAAACGCTTTATGTCTTTGAAGCCATAACTCTGTAGGAGCTCATCTAACCCGTTCCCCCGTGTCCCCTAGTATTTCGAAGGCATAAGCCTTCGAAGTACTAGGTTGTCATAACTGGGTAGGAGCTTGCTTAACATAGAAGTGTCAGCTAGAAAACGCTATATGCCTTCGAAGTACCAGGTTAACATAACTTGGCAGGAGCTTAAAATCCATTGTTAATAAAAAAAATGTAATAAAAATTCAATAAAAATAGTAATATAACATTTACGAGAATATTAATATTATAAAATTACTCTTCATATTTATTTTTATACAAATAACTAGCTGATCCAGCGAACTTCGTATCGCCTCAGAATCAATAAATGTTGTAATAAACCTACCAAGTTTGACAACCTCGACTCAACCTCGTACTTTGAAGGCATAAAGCGTTTTCTAGCTGACATTCCTATTTTTAGCAAGCTCCTACCCGGTTATGATAACCTGGTTCTTCGAAGGCATAAGGCGTGTTCTAGCTGACACAACGAGTTAGATGGGCTCCTACAGAGTTATGGCTACCTGATACTTCAAAAACATAAAGCGTTTTCTAGCTGACATACAAAATGTGTAAGAAAATGAAAAATCTCTTTAAACACTACCGGGGCGTATGCTACTCAATCTGTGCTGTCCACTTCATTAAAAACACACCGGGGTAGATGCGACTAGATCTGTGCCATCCACCCCGTTAAACGACGGGTCGGCTCAACCGGGGTCGATGCAACAATTTTTCCCAACTGCCCCGTCAACGGGGCGGGACGACCGGGGTGGATGTGATACATGCGTAGTGTTCTAGGAAGTCGATACCTAGTATTGGCTTGCTTACGTCGGCAACTATGAATACCCAAGTAAAATCTCTACGTAGGCCCAAATTTAACGTGAGAGTTATAGTACCATAAGTTTTGATGGGGGTGCCGTTAGGCGCCACAAGTTCGTACTCAGTATGTTCTCTTAAAGGTAGCACTAACCGTTGAGGAAAGACACATAGCTCTGCTCCAGTGACTACCAGGAATTGTGCTTTGGATACACAGTCGTACACGAAAATGCGACGTGAGGTGAGCTGGGAGTGCGCGTCATCCGCCGCTAATGACTCCCGCTGCCGTTTCCCGGCTGCGACTGGTTTCGATTGTATGCGCACGGCTCATACACTTATGAGCCTGCGCGCCAAATTTTAAATGACACCAACACAAGCCCTGACTAATGCGGCTCTGCTGCGATGGTGACATGCCACGTGGTCTGTAGCTGGAGCGTGACCGCGACCTTTGTCTAGGGTATCTACGATCGGTCTGCATTATCTCTCCCAACATGGTCATGGGTTTCACCGGCATTTTGCTAACATATCATTGGGCTGACGCTCAACGTTAACGGCTGCAATGGCTGAGCTGCCGCTACACTCTGGCATTTTTTTTTTTGGATGGTAAATCATCAAATGACTTCCCTCGCTCTGGGCGGAGCGGGAGGGCGTGTCAGACTTTTACTGACTAAAACCCACCCGTGTTCCATCAGTTGCCCATGTGCCAGGGTCACGGCATCTCTTTCGAAAAATCACGCGACCCCGGCAGGCATCGGTCCTAGCAGACCCCTTCAGCACTGCTGTCATCTCTTTGAGGCACGCGTGGAACACTACGCGCCGTCGACCCGAGCTTGGTCCTTACCGGGCGGCGAGCTACCCATTGCTCGCCACCCGCAAGCTCGCGCCTACGGTGGCCGGGAGTCCGCAATCGACTCCCGACGCCCGGAGCGTCTCCTTCTGCGGCGGCTAGGGACGTGAGGGCGCAGAGACTGCCACTCCCTCACGCGCCCCGCCTCCTCCTTTGCGAGCATTACTGCTTCGTAGAAGGAGGTGATGGCTTCCCATGCCCTCTCGCTCCGTACCATGGCTCGCACCAGGGCCGGACGCGAAAGGTCACCGCCGCCGATCGCGAGAGGTCGCCGCCGCCGATCGCCTCCACGAGGACACGGCGGTGCCCCGCCCAGGCAGGGCACACCTCCACCGTATGCTCCACCGTGTCCTCCAGACGATCCTCGCAATGGAAACACCCGGGCGTATCCTCCCGCTTTATCCTGAACAGGAACCCACCGAAGCACCCATGCCCGGTGAGAACCTGCGTCAGGCGGAAGGTGAGGACGCCGTGGCGCCTCTCTGTCCACTCCTCAAAGAGGGAACTTACCGCCGCAATTGATCGCCATGAGATCCTGCCGGAGCTCTGTCCGCCGTGCCACGATTTGTTGCGGCAGCGGAGTTTCGCCCCGGCGTTTCGCCTCCTCGCGCCACTCCCACATGTGCGCGAGGACCTTTGCCTCCAGATCCCATGGCGGCACTCCGGCAAGGAGGCTCGCCGCCTAGCACGAGATCGTGCGGTATCCTCGGATTAGCCGGATGGCCATGACCCTCTGGGCTGCACTCAACCGGCGTGCTGGGCGTAGCCTAAATGAGGGCGCCCACACCTGTGCCCCGTAGAGGGCCATGGACCGCATGACCCCCGTGTAGAGCCTCCGGCAGGAGGCGTTTGGACCCCCCAGATTGGGCAGGAGCCGCTTTAATGCTGCCCCAGCCCGCTCCAGTCTGGGAGCCAAACGTCGGAAATGCTCAACGAAGTTCCACCGGCTGTCGAGGACAAGTCCCAGGTACTTCATCGTCGACTTGACGCCGATGTGAGCCCCTCCTACCGTGAGTTGGGAACCCGCAGGTGGCGCGTTCCGAGGACCATGAAAACCCATGGCTTCGGACTTGTGCAAGGCCACCTCGAGTCCCAATTGCCGGATCCTATCGACGATTGTCGCAACCTCGCGTGTCATAATTTCGGCCACCACCTCGTGCGACCTCCCCTGCGCCAGGACCAGCGTGTCGTCAGCGTAGCAAACTACGCTGACGCCGCTAGGGAGGTCGGCGCGCAGCACCCAGTCGTAACTGGTGTCCCACAGATGCGGCCCCAGGACCGATCCCTGTGGGACACCGCACGACATCTCTCGCCGGTTCCATTTTCCCTGGTGACCGGGGTAGATAACGGCCCTATCCATCAGATAGACCTCGACCACGCGACAGAGGTAGGTAGGCATCCGGTGATACCGGAGTGCCTCCCTAATGCAACTCCGGGGCAGGGTGTTGAAGGTATTGGCGATGTCTAGAGACACCGCCAAGACGACCCCACCCCGAAAGTGACACTCTGGCATTCGTTGCGTTTCTAATATTGTATCAGCAAGTTCTGCGGCTTTCTCGAGCTGTACATCCTCTTGAGTGGCCATTATAACTCTCATTTGCTTGGGTAAACCTTTGACCCATACTACGCGCAGCGCGTCTTCAGTGATTGAATTTCCACACTGACGCTTTAGGTGACGCAAATATTGAGAAGGCGTTCGATCACCCATCTCTTGATCTTGGAGAAGCTTTGTAATTCTCACGTTTTTCGAGTCGGTGAAGCGTTGGATGATTCTCTCTTTAAAATATTCATATTCGTCCCGCCCGTCAGGTGTTTGTTCCAGCACAATGTCTCATATGTCTTTTAATACACAATTGTCTATGCTGCGTAAACAGCATGTTAACTTGTTTGCAGGGTTTGTCACCCCAGACTCGGCCATTGACCTTTCTGCTATTATGAACCATAAATTTGGGCAGTCTGGTGTGAATGTCGACAGCTTACAATACGACCCATTATCGTTCTCCATTTTAACGCGTAATTTGATTTAACACTCACGAAACTTTTTACGCACTGTCACGAACTCACGCTATATGATTGTTTTGATCACGTCGGGGTCACCACTGTGCGGGTTCGCGACCGAGTGAACAAGTAATATACAAAAATAAGTTGTAACGCTTAAATTTATTAAAATATCAAGTAACTAAAGCTAGCAGTTACACTTGGCTTAAAATGTAAATTTAGATAAGGCTATATGAAAAGTTACAACTAGACAGACAAGATCGCGGCGAGCTTTGGCGAGTAATGATCGGGGTCAGAAAAAGGACCTCGCACGATCGTAGTTAGAGACAGACTGCCCGCCTCGTCCAAAGCTCGGAACATCCTTCCCACACCTGCAGTTTTCTAAACAAAGGATGCGGAAAAATTATTGTTACGTTAAAGTATAATAAGACACAGGAAATATAAATACAAATGGGTACAATAAACGATAACTAAAAATAACAGAACAATGAACCTTAAATAAAGATAAAGAATTCCAAAAGACAATAGTACCTATAACTATAAAGAATTATAGAGTACAATGGTACCTATTACTTAAATTGCTTTGCAGATGTGGGAACGTGGGAAAACACAAAATTAAACTTTCTAAAATAATTACAATAGAAAAATATTAAATAAATAACTATGCAAGGGATGAGTACGTGAGACACAGTCGCCACATGGCTTTGAACATAAAAATTAAAAGCTTCAAGCTTCAAATCTTACTTGGGACCTAAGGGTGCACCAAACTTCTGGCGCTAATTGAAGCATCGCGGGTCTGGCGAGAAAGGACGGCTGGCGCACAAATACACGTTTTGAAAGCTATAAGTAATCGTGTTTCTATGGAGTACGACTTGTAGCGTGAATCCTTAAATATCTTACATATTAATTGCATAATAACGGTGCAGTAGGGGATCAAATGAACGCAATTATTTCGCAATTACGCATCGTTCCCTCTGCACGCTTTTAATTTTTTATTATACAGCTTACACTTTTCGACCACAAGACTAGTGAGTAGTGATAATAAAATTCTGTCATAAGTTACAAGGTCCGCTAGAGCTGTGACGTCGTCTCGGTTGTTAAATCTTAGCATAACAAAGTTAAACGACCTGAAGTTTTAGAAGCCAATGGCTTGGCAAGCGATGATAATGCCTAGGCCTTGGAAGGCGACACCCTCGAATCCCATCCTCAAACACGGCGTTTGTTAAAAAAAAGGATGTGTGGATGTTGTAGATTGCTCTGACAGCATGTTTTGCAGAATAAAGGTAGAATCAATGTCCGCAGCCCATCTTCATAGAAAAAAATCGTATGATATGATGCTATGAAAGTAACTTAGATAGACCAGCCTGGCAGTATCCACATGTGTGCGAAATGTTCTTCATTCCACCCAGGCGCGGTCGCAGCCTAAGATTTGGGGGGGGGGGGGGGGGGTCACCATGAGTACTGACTGAATATTTTTAATGCCCCCCACCCATTGGGGGGGAGGGTACTTGATCATACCGGCAAATTGGCTGCAGCACTATTTGATAAATAATAGGTAATTAAAACAGAGTAGCAAATTAAAAGGTTACGTAGGATATGAAGAGCGAGCAAAGTGAGCTCGAAAATTTTAGATTTAAATTGTCGATTTATGCCAGGAAAGCCTACGTAACTATGAGAATCACGAATACAAGAGCGAGCGAAGCGAGCTCGAAATTTTTAACAACCCGCCTGATTTAGGTTCGGTTTTGTTTATATTTTCAACATAAATAGGGGTTACATTGTCGATTTATGCCAGGAAAGCCCAGGTAACTATGAATGGTCTGCCAGGGTCGCGTGATTGTTCGAAAGAGATACCGTGACCCTGGCACATGGGAAACTGATGGAACACGGGTGGGTTTTAGTCAGTAAAAGTCTGACACGCCCTCCCGCTCCACCCAGAGCGGGAGAAGTCATTTGATGATTTCCCATCCAGAAAAAAAAAAAAAATTATAAATGGTAGAGCGAGCGAAGCGAGCTCGAAAATTTAACCAACCCGCCTGATTAAGATTCGGTTTTGTTTATGTATTCAACAGCAATAGGAGTTACATTGTCGATTTATGCCAGGAAACCCTAGGTTACTATGAGAATTATGAATGCAAGAGCGAGTGAAGCGAGTTCGAAAATTTTAACAACCCGCCTGATTCGGGTTCAAAAATCGGAACAAAAATAGGAGTTACAATGTCGATTTATGCCAAGAAAGCCCAGGTAACTATGAGAATAATGAGTGCAAGAGCAAGCGTAGCGAGCTCGAAAATTTTCCACACGCTCCGATAGGTTTTTTTTAGTGGGTGGGAAATCATCAAATGACGTCTCCCGCTCTGGGAGGAGCGAGAGGGCGTGTCAGACTTTTACTAGCTATATAATAAAACCCACCCGTATTCATCTAGTTGCCAATGCCAGGGCCACGGTAACTCTTTCGAACATATCTCACGGACCTGGCAGGTCTAGATTTTACTTTACCCTAATTTAATAAATGTGAAAGTTTGCGAGGATGTGTGGATGATTTTTACTCTTTCACGCAAAAACTACTGACCGGGTTTTGATGAAATTTGACACACAGAGAGTTTATATCCTAGATTAACGCATAGGGTACTTTTATTTCGATAGAACGTTCCCGCGGGATAGTATCCAACCTTCATGAGAACAAAACCGCTGGCAAAAGGAGGGAGATCTTATGAGTTGGGTGGTTTAATTTACAAATTATGACATTTTAATTTTGGATTACTGCAGGATTTGTTGCAATAGCAACAAATTGTAGTATCATAAACTTTACCCTCAAAGTCAGCATCACTGACTTTGGGGGGGGGGGGGGGGGGGTCACGACTCCTAGAACCCCCCCCCCCCCCCCTCGGACCGCGCCTGATTCCACCGAATCACAATAACAGTAATAGTATATTTATTTGCAAAAAAACACGGTATACAAAGATGGTAAAACTATACCTTAGAACAAAACATGTTTTGCCAATATAATAATCGGCATGTAAATTTTTAGTATGTAACATAAGTTAACATTTTATGTCAATGTTATCTTTAACATTATAGAAACTATTAACACATTGCATTATTATAGTTCGTTCATCTTCGTTTCATTCACTTCCTCGATGTCTTCAATATATCTACGATAGACGTTTGATGCAAGAAAACAGGCTACAATAGAAAAATCCGTAGAAAGACGACGGATGCCTTAACCTGAATAAGTCCATTGTAAGAGTGACGCAGACGCTGTCTCACCTTCGACATGACGTGAATGGGATGCTGGTGTGTGTGGCCTCGGGTTTATTCAATGTAACTCTTATTGCATTGTAATTAAGTTCGAGTTAGAATGATTGCTGTGAGTTTGGTAAAACTTGCGGCAATCAATATTATTTATACGGGATATCTTATCGTACAGGGATAAGAATTACATTGCAATTACTTGAAGTATTTATTTCAATTAAAACATTTACAGGCAATTTTGAGATTTTCACAAATACGGTTAGTTAGGCAGAAAGGTAAAGTTAGTTGCCAATTCCAAAACGTGGATAAGAACGGGAAAGAAACTCCAAGGTCACTCTTTTCCAGATCTTACAGAATCCTAGGTATATTATTCTTGTTGCTCTTATACAGGATAAGTTTTTATCCAGTGCGAGAATTGTAACCATGAATTCAGCATATCATACTAGACCCCCTTGCGCAGAAATTTTTCGTCGGTTTTACAAAACAAAATCAGCCGTTTCATGGAAAAATGCAATACCTACCTACCTATCTACGGGGTCAAAATGTATGGAACTGGGTGTACACGTATGGGTTTGATGAAAAAATTTTTTTTGAGTTTCAGTTCTATGTATGGGGAACCCCAAAATTTATTGTTTTTTTTTCTGTTTTAGTATGAAAATCTTAATGCGGTTCACAGAATACATCTACTTACCAAGTTTCAACAGCATAGCTCTTATAGTTTCGGAAAAAAGTGGCTGTGACATACGGACGGATGGACAGACAGACAGACAGACATGACGAATCTATAAGGGTTCCGTTTTTTGCCATTTGGCAACGGAACCTTAAAAAAGAAACAATTTCCAAATATGCATAAGATTTCAAATAAGAATCAATTCCTAATTAGAAATTAAAGTAAGCCCTCGACGTTAGGATATGACCAGCCTCCACCGACGGCGCTCGTTCACGAACATGACGCGTGGATCACCACATTGAGCACTATCCAGCTCAACAATTTTGTAGAGAACCGAATGGGTCCAACACACGCGCCAACATCAGTGAGACATTTAAGTGAGCATGACATACTCTCAACTGCCATGCTTTTTCAAGTCAACGTACATCTTCATAACATAATAAACGGATCCATGGCTAAGGATGACATGGCACAGCGAGCCAGGTCCAAACCTACTGCTCTCACTGTCACATGCAGTAATTTTCGTAAAGGTATGAGATAGCTTCATCTAAAGTTCTAAACGAAGCGACGGCACTGTAATTAAAATCTCAGCTGGTTAAGTCAAGGGAGGCAGGAACGGACTCTGCACGTACTAGGTGAGGTAGTAATAAAAATAATAGTTTAAAGAAACTAAAAACACGCTTCCATAGAAAACCAAACTAAAAAGTAGAAAATAATGGAATACAGCGTGCCACCCCACGCTTTTTTAGGTATTTTTATTGATATCAGGCACCCCACGCTTTTTTTCAAATCGCGCTATAAGGAGTAGGGTACAAACAAGCATACAAGTGAAGCTAATATAAAGCGTGTAAAAAGGTAGTAATTAGCCTTTTTGGTGGAGGGGTCGTAACTCGTTACTAAGTTACAAGATCGCTTGGGCCGAGCTACGCCGCGGGCGGTCCGTGAAGATCCGCTCTGTCCCTCGAAAAAGACGTTGAGTCATGTCCGGGCCGTCGTTCTTAGATGAAAGTTGTTATGGGTCGTCAGAAGCCTTAAAGTCTGACCTCCAGTCTTACCACGGGGTGTCGTAGTACCCACTAAGCAATTGGTTGTGGAAGTGCGAAGGTTCGATAGGCAGTCCTTCGATGTAAAATACTGGTATTCAGCTCTATCCAGTTAGACGGGAAACCGACCCCAACAGACTTAGGAGAAAACGCTATGTTATGTTGATGAGTGTAGTTTATAATTTAATGGGGACACTGCCGCGTGTCTAATTGCTTGGTAAAGTTGCGAATAATTAGATGGCTGAATCCTATTAACATAACTTCCTTGTCGCGTTATTTCATGCGAAATGATTCGGTTTTAATGAACTTCGAAACTGTTTTGTTGACTCTATGTATTTTTAAATTATGTGAGTTTAAAGAAGATGAAATGTTATGTGGAAATCTGTTGTCATGGGTCGGTTGGCATTATGATAAGGAGGAATGAGGAAATTGTCATCAGGAAAGTTTTGAGTATGAATGTCGATGGGTATAAGAGTAGGGAAAGACCAAAGAAGTCATGGATGGACTGTGTGAACGGTGATATGGTTAGAAAGGGGGTGGCTACCGAGATGAAGAGAAATAGAGAAGTACGAAAAAAAAAATGTTGCACCGACCACAAATAAATTGGGATAGTGGTAAGAGAATGATAATTATTCTACAAAAGATGGTGTGAAACTTACGCATAAATTAGTATCCTTCCATTGGTGTAGTAGTAACTCTTGGTATAAGTTATTTATTTTTATTTTGCGATGTCCCAAGTCCTGCACTGTATCTCGTTGCAATCTTGGCAGACGTAATTAAAAAGTGTAAAAGTGAAAATACATTGTGAGCGAAACACTGCACTTACTGTACGTATGTATGCGACTATAAATTAAACTCAGTACTTACGCTTCTTTATTAATAACTAGCTTTTGAAGAAGGTGGCGGCTTCGTTCGCTTTATATGTGTACATATAAACCTTCCTTTAGAATCGAGTAATTGAAACTGCGCAACGGATTTTAATGCGGTTTTCATCAATAGACAGAGTTGTCTACTGATATGTAAGCCGCATTAAAATCCGTTGCGCAGTTTAATAGATTTAAGCGTACAAACACGAAATGCGACTTTATTTTATACTTTGTAAAGATGAAATTACATCACATCAAACTGTATAATGCTTGGTTCTGTTATTTTGTGACTGGGGCTAAGGAATTGTGTGAAGAGGACAAGAGGAACGGCATGTAGCGTCCATTTGTCTTGATGTTTTCTTCTATTTTTTTTTATTAATGCACTGTTTTCACCGTTGATTATGGGAATAATTTTGTTCAACGTAGCGGAATGTAGATGTTTACGAAAAGAAACTTAAAGTATAATGTAGACAGGGTTCATTTCAAATGGTTTGCTCATCTCTGCAGACGCGATAGGTATATCTAAACATGATAAAACAAACAACGAATTTTGACGCGTAAGTTACTGTAAGTAATTTGAGATATCAGTTTAAAAGTTTAGTTTAGTAGTTATCGATATCTAAACACGATAAAACATAAGAAAACTATTTCCCAACTGTTTCTTAAATTAACAACAACAACGGTTGTTAGCCTGCCAAAAAATCTAATCTTTATTTTACGCAGATGCGATCGTTTGCCATTTAGCTAGCTAATTTAAAATAACTATAAACTTTAACAGAGCCGGACTGGGGCTTTAAATCGGTCCGGGCATTTCACAGACAACCGGCCCTCTACCATTCGTAAAAGAAAACTTACCAACGTAAATTTTAGGTACCTATTTATTGAATTAATGATTTTCAAGCAGTTCGCTGCTTTCGGCTAATTTGTCTATAATGTCGTCGGAATCTAATTTCATTTAAAGATTTGATGACTTTTTCTACTGCCAATAACATGAACGACTTTAAATTTTCAGAGGACATGGTGCTTCTCATGCGATTTTTTATATTTTTTTATTTATTACTTTTTTAGGTCGAAAACGATCTTTCACGTGCAACTTGACTCATTGACAACGACGTAAGCAGAAATTTATCAGCTAGTGCAAGTAAACTAAATGCATTAGTAAATAAATTATGTCTGTACAAAATCTTGAAGCAGCAAACTGCGCAATTTTTGCACTGATGAAAAGTTTCAATACAATGAATCTTTCTTCTTCGTGTCCTAAAACAATTTCATCCTTTTCTTCGCTTTCGTCATTCACGATTTTTTTAAATGTTTTATATGGTTCTAAGTCAGTAGATTTAATCAAAAAATTTAGCTTTGCACTGGGATAGCCAGTGTAAAGCTAAATTTTTCAGTTCTGTTCGTAAATTTTCACCGGTAGTGATTTTATTAAACTTAGTAAATGTTTGCTTAATTCATCTAATTCTCCTCCTTTAAATTTATTGTCACAATAGTTTGAGAACTTTTTTGGGTCCAGACATGAAAAATCAGCGCACAATGGTCCATTTGCGAGAAAACGATGATCCATGCTTTGATTGTGTCAAAAAAAATGTTATAACATTTACATAAATTACTATACATATACTTATCAGAGATATCTTCATCCTGTGCGATATCGCCTGGCATTAATTTCTTTTTTCTTTATCGAACGGCTACAAATTTATTTTGTGTATTGGCCCAAGAAATAAAGTCATCTGTAACTTCTTTCACAGTATGAAAATCTCTCACTATTTTTTTCAATTCTAAACAGGTTTGTGATACCATATTGTATGCTTTTAATATATCTAAGCCTGAGGTTTGTAACTGCGAAAAGCCTTAAGAATAGTTTGGCTGTGATTACAGTTTCGTATATAAAAAGCCATACTTTGAGGCGGATTTCCGGTTTTAATTTTTAATTTTCTTGTATTTTTCCCAAAGTTACGTACAAAGCTGAATCAAAGTTTGTGAACGAACCAAAAATCTTCTTTAAGGCCACATCTTTTGACCACCTTCTTGTGGCTTCGAAATTGAAAGGACTGAAGAAGAATGTTTATCAGAGAAACCTTAATGGAGATTTCATTGTATTGAATGACCTCATCAGCCTATAGCAATCCACTGCTGGACATAGGCCTTTCCAATAGCACGCCATTGAGCTTGATTCTCCCTCTCACCGAGAGGAGGCCTGTGTCCCAGCAGTGGGAACATTATAGGCTCATGATGATGATGATGATGGAGCTTGATTCTCGGCAACTCTCATGCAGCTGCTACCACCCCATCTGCGAAGATTGTCGCTGACCTAGCCTGAGGGCCTCCTACCTTACGTTTGCCGATTCGCGGTCTCCACTCAAGAACACGTCTACCCTTGGTTCTACGGCTAATGTGGCCGGCCCATTGCCACTTCAGCTTGCTAATCCTATGAGCTATGTCGACTACTTTGGTTCTCTGCAGAATCACCTTATTCTGGATTCTATCCCTCAAAGATACTTCAAGCATAGCTCGTTCCATAGCTCGCTAAGCGACTTTAAAATTATGGACCAGCCGTACCGTAAGTGTCCACGTTTCGTCTGTAGTCCATAAAAGGCAGGACGTACTGGTTGAAGACTTTAGTCTTTAGGCTCTGCGGAATACGCGACGAGAAGACTCGACGAAGCTTTCCAAATACTGTCCAGCCCAGCTGAATTCTCCTGTTAGCCTCATTCTCAAGGTTGTTCATACCAAACTGCAGGGTTTGCCCGAGGCAAACGTATTCTCGAACAACCTTGAGGGCACCGCCATTGACCGGGATCGGTCCCGGAGTTGCGTGATCTTTGAACATAACCTTTGTTTTGTCCAAGTTCATCTGGAGACCATTGCGTACAGAAGAATCAACTAGGCCGTCCAGCATCTGCTGCAAGTCCTGCAGCGATTCAGCCAGGATGACGATCTCGTCTGCAAATCTCAAGTGTGAGATATACTTGCCGTTGATGTTAATACCACGTCCACTCCAGTTCAGCGTCTTGAACACATCATCCAATGCGTTAGTGAACAATTTTGGGGAGATTACGTCCCCTTGTTTCACTCCTCGACGCAGGGCGATGTATTCAGTTTGCCGGTCCTGAGTTTGGACGGTCATTAAGGCGTTTTCAAAAAGACATCTCAGCACTTGGATATAGCGTCAATTGACTTGGCATCGTTGCAAAGACTCTAGAACAGACCAGGTCTCGATAGAGTCGAAAGCCTTCTCATAGTCCACAAACGCAAGACACAGCTGCCGACTATACTCCTCGGCCTTCTGTATAATATGCCGCACTGTGTGGATGTGGTCTATGGTGCTGTATCCTCCTCGAAACCCGGCCTGCTCCGATGGCTGAAACTCGCGTCCCCGATTTCGTCTTGGCTGTTTTCTGTGAAGTGGTGGGTTAAAGTGACTCTAGAATCCTCATTTTCGGGATCAGGTCGAGATGCTTGCGATGCGTACAACTGGCCGTAGAAGTTTTCGACTTCCGAAAGGATCCCCGGATAAAAACGACGATATCCCCACTAGATTTAGTCAACTTCGTCAGGCTCTCCCAACTGATTGGATGAACACTTTCGACCCCCGATTTTTCTAAATCGCTTCCTCTATGAAACGTGTATAGAGCGACGGAGGTCGCGTCGTACCAATGATCTAATCTTATTGTTGAGTGCCCGTTGTTCTGACGAAGTGACAGGTGGGTTTTCACGTCGTTCCATCATAAGATCCAGAGACTCTTTCGACGCTTCAGATCCTAACACAGTTAGGAGCATACTTGGACGGAGCCCTGACTTTACCATACGAGTTCGCTCGAGCTTAAAATTGATATTAAGAGAGCCTCGAACAAGTCTGTGATCACCCGGCGTAAAGAACCTGTTGATCACCGAGACATCTCTAAATGTATGCTTCCTATCCGTTATAATGAAGTCTATCTCATTCTTTGTCATAGTGTCGGGGCTTCGTCACGTCCATTTCCTTTGGAGCTGTTTCTTAAAGAAGGAATTCATTCAGAAAAACCACTCCTCCTCAAGGAAGTTGACAAACATTTACCCCCTATGATTAGAGAGAGCATTAAGAAGTTTTGATTAGAAACTGAACTTTTATTGCACTAATGTAATGGTTTAGGGTTTAGTTTAGGTCATGTGTTTGTTTATAAAATTAAATTAAAGGGAACATGGAAAATCATTTGAATACTATTCGTATAGCCAGCAGTCCGACCGGCCCACTGGGCCTCCGGCCCATCGGGCATTTGCCCGATTTGCCCGTATGGCCAATCCGGGCCTGAACTTTAATAATAAAACATTATTTTTTAGTTTACAATGACCCATAGACATATACCTTACAAAGTAACATACCTAAGTATTACAAAACTTGTGTCAAAAATAGTACCATAAACTATGTTAGTAGAACTTCACTTTGTTAGCTTGACCGTGAGCTGTCCTGTGGCACTTGTCCGCGGAAGCGACGGAACACCATGTCCTGTGGCCAAAAGTCTTAGTCCATGACGACGGGCAGATAGCGATTCGGTACACGCACCATAAACGCCTTGAAGTTGACGTTGCGGTGCGACTCCAGTAACTAATAATAGCGCTACAAGATTATTATTTAGACGCATGGCAAAAATCTAAACTTATTTCGCCATCTTGTTTTTCGGTTACAATACATCTGAGGCGACATAAGCTTAAACGTACGATGTACGAATGTTTGCGCGCATGTGAGTGGCCCCGGTAACAAAAAACAATTGCACAAATATTTTCCAAAAGATCCTTGTAGTAGGTAGTGTAATGAACAGGTATAAAAGAAGAAATAGACAATTAATTTAAAACGTAATCATAGCACACTCCAATCAACGTCGGCAGGATGCCAGCAATATTCATAAAAAATTTGAAATTCGAATGGAACGATGAATTTAAATTCATTGGTGTCAGTCAAGATTGGTCACTGAATGCTGAATGCAAATTAGTTGTATATTTTTACGGTCTATTGCATAGCATTACCCTACAATATTTCCAATGCTGGAACATAAGCATCCTTTCTACGAGAGGGATTAGGCTAAAATCTACCACGTTGGCGGAGTGCAGGTAGGTAGATGTCACGGTTTGTTAACCGATTTCAAAAAAAGGAGGAGGTTATCAATTCGACTGTATTTTTTAAAAAACCGGCCAAGTGCGAGTCGGACTCGCGCACCGAGGGTTCCGTACAAACCTGTAGGTATTTTCAGTTTAAAAATATATATATTTTTTAATTTTTATATTTCAGTTGATTGAATGTAAGGTAAATTGCGGTTTACGATTTATGACGTTTTAAAAAAAAACTACTCACTCGATCTCGTTCAAACCAATTTTCGTTGGTAGTTTGCATGGTAATGTACATCATATATTTTTTTTAGTTTTGTCATTCTCTTATTTTAGAAGTTACGGGGGGGGGGACACACATTTTACCACTTTAGAAGTGTCTCTCGCGCAAACTATTCAGTTTAGAAAAAAATGATAATAGAAACCTCATTACCATTTTTGAAGACCTATTCATAGATACCCCACACGTTTGATGAAAAAAAACATTTTTGAGTTTCAGTTCTATGTATGGGGAACCCCAAAATTTATTGTTTTTTTTCTATTTTAGTGTGAAAATCTTAATGCGGTTCACAGAATACACCTACTTACCAAGTTTCAACAGCATAGCTCTTATAGTTTCGGAGGAAAGTGGCTGTGACATACGGACGGACGGACAGACAGACAGACAGACAGACAGACGGACAGACAGACAGACATGACGAATCTATAAGGGTTCCGTTTTTTGCCATTTGGCAACGGAACCCTAAAAATGTTTATTACCTCATAACTTTTGACTGGGTGAACCGATTTTGATAATTTTTTTTATTTGAAAGCTGGTGCTTCCCGAATGGTCCCATTTTAATTTGGTTCCATTTGGAAAATGGGGTCTATGTGAAAACCATATAAGTCTTAAATTTGCATTACGTATTTGCGCGACAAATGAACGAATAACGCGATTAGATTAGTGCGGAGTATCTACCACAACTAAAAAGTTAAAAATTATAAACTTTTTACAAAAAAAAACAACCGACTTCCTTAAAAAAAAAAAACTACAAAGTCAAAAATAATTTTAATTTCGGAAGTCGGTGACAAAAACCTTAAATACAGATCCTAAGATACCGACTTTCGAAATTAAAGTTATTTTTGAATTTGTAGTTTTTTTTTTTAAGGAAATCGGTAATAATAATATCTCCCGCGCCGATGGCTAGTCTCCGTTGAGATTGGCCGAAAAACGGTCTGGAGGACTATACATGATACCTGATTGTTTCTGTATTGTTTTTGTTCACTAGCCCTGAAATCAACAAGCAATGGACAATAATGTTTAGCTGTTTTTTTTATTGACTTAAATACGGGGCTTTCACCTACGTTGCATATGTGCTTTTTATGTATCTTTTTAGGGTTCCGTTGCCAAATGGCAAAAAACGGAAACCTTATAGATTCGTCATGTCTGTCTGTCTGTCCGTCTGTCTGTCTGTCTGTCTGTCCGTCCGTATGTCACAGACACTTTTCTCCGAAACTATAAGAGCTACGCTGTTGAAACTTGGTAAGTAGATGTATTCTGTGAACCCCATCAAGATTTTTACACTAAAATAGAAAAATAATAATAAATTTTGGTGTTCCCCATACTTAGAACTGACATTCAAAATTTTTTTTCATCAATCCCATACGTGTGGGGTATCTATGAATAGGTCTTCAAAAATAGTATTGAGTTTTCGAATATCATTTTTTTCTAAACTGAATAGTTTGCGCGAGAGACGCTTCCTAAGTGGTAACATGTGTGTCCCCCCCCGTTACTTCTAAAATAAAACTCAAAAAAATATATGATGTACATAACCATGTAAACTTCTACCGAAAATTGGTTTGAACGAGATCCAGTAAATAGTTTTTTTTTAATACGACATAAATCGTTAATCGCAATTTACCTTTCATTCAATCAACTCAAATAATAAAATTAAAAAAAAAACATTTAATTTCATAAGCATAAACCTTATACATAAACCGAGGATACCTACAGGTTTGTACGGAACCCTCGGTGTGCGAGTCCGACCCGCACTTGGCCGGTTTTTTTAATCTTGTAATTTGCGTTTTGTTTGTGCGGAATAAACAATTTTTCTTTCTTTCTTGGTTTCGACTCCACATCCAAGAGCATATTAAGCTTACGGTCTTCGTGGAATATGTATAAAAATCTTCAGATTTTAGGCACGAGCTAACAATAACTACAAATAACTTGTTTCTACGTACCTTTTGAAGATATCATTCAGTAGAGCCAATGTATCCGATTGATGTCAAGCCTTCTATGCAAGAATTAACTTTTTGGGAAATTATTTGACGTTTTAGGAGAGGTACGTTATGTATTACGTGAATTTATTCCCAAGGAGTTACTAGTATCATACCTACCCATATTTTGTGGTAATATTTTGATAGGAATCGTTCTATTTCAGAGCGAATTTAGTATCTAAAGGCGCTCTCGCAACGGAAGCATTCCTCTGTAATGTATCGCTCACATTTTAAGACTTTACTGTAACGGTTAGGGCTTCGCAAATAGACTGCGAAACAATGATATTGCAGTGGCGTGCACAGGGTTTTATGACCGGGTAGGCAATTCAAAAAAAAAAAAACGTGTCTCGTAATTGCTCAAGTTAGTGAAGAAAAATTCACTAGGTGGTTTAAAAGGTTGAAATGGCGATTTCCTGATGATGATAATTCTTTTTCCGTCGAAAGCACAGAAAGATGTTGTACTCGTTGTTGACTTTGTGTGTTTCTTAAATAGGTACGTGAGAATACGTTTTAATGAAAATGAACGTTCTGTCGATGCGCTGCTTGCTTGGATAGTAACAATAAACTTCGCTAAACGTAAAACTTCTTCGTAACACTTCTCTCAATACGAATATTACCAAATGTATTTATGTTTGAGCAAGCCGCGGGATAGAAATCATATAAATCTGCAAATCCCGAACAATTCCACACTGTATTCGAACTACTAAACTAGCAAGGAAAACAAAATAATTTAAATGTGTGTAAACAAAAACACAGCCGGTTTTATGTTTCTTAATTATTACTATGAAACTTACGAATTGCATTACCTCTTTGCTGGGTTAATTCTCGTACACTTCCCTTTAGATACACTTTTTAACAAACACACATTTTCAACACACACCATTTTGAAAAAAAAAACTAACAAGAAGCGTAGTACTTAAGTAAATCGAAAAACTAACACAGTTCAAAAAAAACTAGTTGAAATAAGCAACAAATCGACCTAAATATTAACGTTTGTAAATGAATTAATCACAACAAAACTCAGTCAAAATAAAAACATAAAACTGCGCGCTCCACTAAGAAATCAATATGGATCCTTTCGTAAACAAACGATTTCTAAATTTTGACAACTAAAACGTTGACAAATAAAATTGTATCATTGCGAATAGGAATTTGCTAGAGGCTACGTAATATTCAACTTGATCGCATAATACTCACAGCGCGCCAATAACCACCCATGGGCGTCCCGCCCGTGATTGGTTACCCTGGCGCAGGGAAGCCCGCGATTGGATAGCCTGCCGCAGGAGTTCGCTTTATTAGCTCGCTTCTGTGTGAAATGTGCAGACACGAAAATGTAGAAGAAATTACCACTACATGCGTACATTTATGAATGAAAAGAAGACACTTTTGATCGCTGCCTGCTTGCGTCGCGAGTACATTAATAGAACCGTATGAACGTTGCTTCTCATTTATATTAGGCGTTTAAACTTTTTGAATAATTTTATTACTTAGCATATTTTCTTTATTATTGAAATATTAGTAACTAGTCTAGATCTAAGTCTAGGGTCTGCAGTGTCTTTTTGCCTATATGGACCGCACGCCACTGTGATATTGTATATAATATCATTGCTATGAAAGCTGTTTGTTGCTGTGTCATTGTTAGTTACCTAGTCGAAATAAATAAGAATAGCAATATCCCATTTTTTTCCTTCGATGTCGTAAGAGGCGAATATGGAAGTTAATGGAGTATGGGCAGCAGTGTTCTCTATTCATTTTACTATCATACTGCGATCGCCAACTCGCTTGCCAAGCGTGGTGGTTATGACAAACCTTCCCTTTGGCAGAGGCCTATGTCCAGCAGTGGACATCTTTTTTCATTCATTCATTAAATACATATAATTCAATAGGTAGAAGTAACACGACTAAATTTACATTTAAGGCAAATGCCCCGGTGATGGAGCGCCTTAAAAACGAGAATTCGGTTATATACCCATTCAAGTTAGCCAATCGATTTTTGAAATATGTTCATAAATCGAATAGCTAGGCTAGCAGCGTTCGAATGTTAAGCTTTCAAAAATTTCGAAATTTAAATTAATGGCACATCATAACGTTCATATTATGTCTCGTCCTTTCGCGGGCCGTCATTGCTCGCATTCCCCGTGCTAATTCTTTAAAAACACTTAATGTTCTTAAAACATTGATTTTCTTAACTAGCGTATGTGTTCTGTGTTACAAGTGTTCTTTGAAGCCTAAAGGCACCCGCCGCAGGAGGAAACGTCCCGGGCGTCGGGAGTCGATAGCGACTCCCGCGCCACCCAGTGCGGGGGAAGTCATTTCATGATTTCCGATCCAAAAAAAAAAGCCTAAAGGCTCTACAAAAAGTGAATAGCAACTCCGTCAAGCAGGATCACACTTTTTTCACAATCCGAAACATTATGCCAAATTAATTTAATTGAAAGTTGCCGAATTTTCCTTATTCTTTTTTTAATTAGCCTACACTGTCTCCCTTCTGAGCCAATGCCTCCCCCAAATTCCTTCAGGCAGTATTTTTCAGTTCCACCTCACTCCAACCCGAATTAAATGAATAAAATTTAATCTTATCAAAATGAAAAACATTGCAATTTTGTATGTATGTTACAAAATTAAGTACCTACATCGCAGGGTTTTCAAAAATCTGCCAGGGTTGCAAGACTGCCAGAATCGCGAGATCAGCTCGAAACAGTTACGGTGGTCTTGGCATATAGGCAACTTAAGGAACATACGTGGGTTTTAGTCAGTAAAAGTCTGACACGCCCTTCCGCTCCGCTCAGAGCGGGAGACGTCATTTGAAGATTTCCCGCCCACAAAAAAAAGGTGTTCAAAAATGTGGGGGTAATTAAGTAGGTATTCTAATCCTTGCTATTCATAATTACTAGGATAGTATGAATCTTTACATGTTATCCACATCCGAGTTTTTGAAGATAGCGCACATTATAATGAGTTCATATTAATTAAAATGTTGTTAATTATTATTCTAATCCGATCCGAGACTCCAGGGAAACATTTTGATTATTGCGTTCCTGTATAATCTGGTGCGCGCAGGGTGAAGATACCAAATACCGCCTCTTGTTTAAATTATCGTGTGTTAGTTTGTGAAATATAGTATCCACTTTTAATGATTGTTTTAATAGGGTGGAGGATGTTAATCCTTTATCTTTAATAGGTACAAATACACGAAGTTCCTGTTAATTTCGTTTCCTCTCACGTTTCTACCCTATACAATCAAACGTTAGACCTTGTATCCGCGGACGCCAAAGCTAACATTTGATCTTGTAACTACTTTCTTTTCAATCTATATTTGTGAAAGACTTTTGAACTAGTAAGTGAAGTGTCCGTATTTATGCAAAATGGAACCACACGACAAATTTAGGTTATTAATTTTTATGAAGAATACTAATTTAAAAGTGTCCGTATTTATACAAAAAGGAACCACCCAGCAAACACGCACTTCTGAGATATCAAAGGATTTACAAAAACATAGATAGACCACTTTTAAATTTAGTATTCTTCAAAAAAAGTAAAAAACAAAATTTGTCGTGTGGTTCCATTTTGCATAAATACGGACAATTATTATTCTATAAGTACAGACGCCAGCACATCAAACTACCCGAAACTGACAAATGTTTCCTATCGATCTGGAACCTTGTACTATAGCGATAAAGTTGAAACCTATACAGAAATTTGAAAGATTGTAGTAGCTTTTGTAGTAGCTGCAGATGGTAGTAGCAAACCAAAGTGTGGGTAAATATAAAAATATTTTTGAAGTGAAAACTTCTTTAGCACCGTTGTGATTTGAAAGTCTATGAAACGAACAAGCGACAGTAAAAAAGAGCTGTCTCTTTTTACTGTCTCTCTTTTTTGTACAGACACATAACAACGTCATTATGTTTTGTGTCTCGTTCTAACACTTAGGGTAGTGGAAATCCTTAAGAAAGGGTGCTCCATGAAAAAGTTTACTTTTCTGTTTGACGTTTTTGAGCAGGCTTTTTGGACAAATAAACATTTGACTTTTTACATTTGTCTCATTATCTTAAAGCCAACATTTTTGAAGGTTTCACTTCTACCACGTGTGAATTGCACACGTTTCTTTTTAATTTATTTTTAGTGTATAATTATAGATTCATCAATTGGTATAACAACACATATTTTGTGTAATTAATCGTAGATTTGTACACAGTTATAAAACTCTGACACATAAGCTAAGATTAAAGTTGTGTTATAAATTCCTTCAAGAGTTTTCTAAGTTGACACCAGTTACACAAAAAAAGTTCGGAAAAAATATTACTTCATAAATACCAACTTATAAAATGCAAATAGCCATTAACTTACAAAGCGGTGGAAGCAGTATGAAAACTGGTGCGCCTACCCTTAATAGTTTGCGAAACGTATGCTTGTAGCTCGTAAGCCTATCATGTTACAAGGCTCTAATTAAAATAATTTATTTACGAGCATTATGCTTGTAAATAAATTATTTAAACTCTATTTAGCAGAGCTTTAAGTCTAGAAAGGTGAAGCCAAATAAATAATTGAAACTGTATTCTTATGAGCTAAGCACATGAGTACTAACCAATGTGACATTTTCAATTATATTTGCTTTCTTAGTATTTTCTTAGTTATGTAGCTGTGTTTTGTTCTCCTCGTCATCATTTCAAAAGACATTCACTGCTGAACATAGGCCTCCCAAAATTTAGGGGGTTTATCGCCATCGCCACGCTTGGCAGGCGGATTGGCGATCGCAGTTTGGTGGTAAAATGCACAGAGAACGCTGCTGCCCATTGTCTTGTAAGTCCCTTATTCGCCTCTTAGGACACCCACGGTAAGAATTGGGATGGTGCTATTCTTTTCATCCGGCACCACACGGCACTTTGTTCTCATAGCTCGTAGTTATTATTTTTATATGCTATATTAGTTTACTAGCTTTTGCCAGCGGCTTCGCCCGCGTGGAGGTCGGAAAGTATCCCGCGGGAACATACTACCGGGATAAAAAGTACCCTATGTGTTAATCTAGGTTAATTTTTTTTAGCTCGAAAGCGCATTTTCATCCGACTTCTTCAAATTTATCATCACTGCTCGGCTTGTATGTGTCTTAGCGTTATGTTATATAGCCTATAACCTGCCCAGGAGTATGGACTACAATCGTATCAAGTTTAGTTAAAATCCCTTCAGTAGTTTTTGACCCATGCGTGCACATACAAACAGACAGACAAAAAATGTACTGATTGCATTTTTGGCATCAGTATCGATCACCATTCATCCTCCAATATTAATTTTGAATATATTTTCAATGTACAGAATTGACCTCTCTACAGTTTTATTATAAGTATAGATATAGATTCAGAATTCAAATTTAAATGTATACTTAAATGTATGCTTAAATAGCAAGTAATATTTCTTTAATTTATAAAATAAAAACTAGCTTTTGCCCGCGGCTTCGCCCGCGTAGATGTCGGAAATTATCGCAAGAGGACGTATTACCGCGGTTAGAATGTATTAATCCATGTTATACATACATAAAATTACGCCTTTTTCCCATGGGGGTAGACAGAAACTACGGAACGCCACCTGCTACGATCCTTACATATCTTGTGTGTTTGATGTACTTAAAATAAAACTAATAGTATTCAGAGTAAGAAGACTGCGACATAGGGCTGGATTAAATTGAATATAAGTCTTCCTGGTTTTTCTTAACGCTCCTATTCTATCTATACAGACACTCAATTATTTACCAGACACCAAATTAAACATAGTTATAAGAATAGTACTTTTGCCAGTGGCTTCGCCCGTATAGCTTTCGGAAAATATCACTCGGAAACCTACTACCGGGATAAAGTATCCTATGTATATGGTAAGTATCCAGGATAACCAAAAATCCAGATCCATCCAAAAATCTAAACAATCTAAGCAATATTTCGCGGTCTCTTACTTGGAATAATACAATTAGGTTTATTTTGAGTACTTCGAACACACATGATATTCGCATTTACTATGAAGCCAAAGTAATATGAATTACAATATTACAATCCTCCTAATCCTGCCGGCTGGACGCGGGAAGGCCCGCTAGCCGCTCTGCGGTTTATTATAACTTCTGATATCTTCTAAAATATTCATTTTAATGATATGCTATAAAGGGCAATTTTAATCTGCATGAAATGTACAATTTATTTAAGGTACTTAATTGCATAAGGATTAATGCTGTATTGCTTAAAATCGCATTCTTAAATAAGCCATTATTTCTCGTAAAAAGTAAAGGATAAAAATGGTTATTATGGGTTATCCCTAAGAGTTAGACATATACCATCGCGGACTTTTTTGTAGAACTTTTTAAGGTGTACAATACTGTAGTACATTATTTTGCGCTATTTCGTAGCCAGCGTTCGCAATGTAAGCGCAAAAAAATGTGTTTATTTATGACATCACATTAGAAACCTCTAAAATTATCAACGTTTCTTTACTATATTATGATGTTATATACATATAAACCTTCCTCTTGAATCACTCTATCTATTAAAAAAACCTGCATCAAAATCCGTTGCGTAGTTTTAAAGATATAAGCATACATAGGGACAGACAGACAGCGAAGTGACTTTATTTTATAATATGTAAAGATATAAAGTTGCTTTCGGAGTTAATCTTAAGGCCATAGCGGACACGATTCTTTTAGCATTGGAAATGATGATTTTGCAACTTCATCAATGTTAAATGAGAGCGTATGCTGATACTGTAGATACGGGTTTCCCTACTTGAAATCGAATGACCATCTAATCGATTTACAAAACAGTTTTAGGGATTTAATTTTTTTTCGATTAGATAGTCGGTCGAGAAATGATGTTTCAAGACAATGGGTCTTCGCGCTGCCGATGATTAGAGCTTATAGTAATTCGAGATTTTGATGCATCGAGGTAGTGAACTGTCGCGCTCATAATTTGTCGATTTCAAGTACTATAGAGTTAACGTTTTCGAGCAAGTGTTATTCGATCTCACGTCATTCGATTTCAAGAAGGAACCCTGTAGATACACCTCTGGTTCAGGATAACAAGGCGCGATATTATAATGTAATAGTTCGTAAAGCTTATAGAGTAGTAACATTGCAACAAAGAATGAAATTATGATACAGTCTAGTTCAGTCTGTGACTGATCCTACTTTAAAGAACTTGGGACAACTTTTGTAAGGGAAGAAGCAAAGTTTCAGCGATACAACAGTATCCGATGATCCGATGCGACGAAGAAAGATAAGCTGCTTACACTTGTATTATTTTTTTATATCTTTCCCAGCACACAAAGCAGATCCAAAGGAACTTTTATCTCAGTACATCTTAATCTGGGAAATTTTGAAAGGTAGGTACTGCGGGTACACAGTCATAATTAGTTTTGTGCAGTGTTAGTCAACTTTAACTGTAGTGCAAGTGCTGACTGTTATCTATAACACAAGTATAAAGTGTATTTCCCTTCTTCTAAGTGTGTCGTCGATAGCAATTTAAATCACTCGCGTTTTAATCACACACACGCGTTTATCAACTCCTGTGTCCCATTATTTTGTCTTTTCTTTAATTGGAGGCGTTCCGAATGTTCCTGTTTTAGAATCAATGTCAGATGATAATGTATTTAGGTCTTTAAGAAAACGTTATAGATCAGATACATCCTTGTTTTGAAAAAAAAAAATCTGAATTAGGGTCGCTTTCAAAACCAAACGGTCTATTTTGTTTCATTTACTAATTACAGGAGGATTTGAAAAATGCATGTACCATGAGGTAATCGTATATTAGAGGGATTTTTTTTTCGTTTATTAGGTCAGGCAGTGTTAGTGGGTTTTTCCACCGGGAATTTCTCTGTGGCACCCCTGAGCGTATGATTTATGGTTAGTGACATAAGGCTTGCCCCTTATGCCCCTATTTTTAAAGATTCAAATAACTTTTGTTTTGCCCTTGTTTTACAGCAGCGTCGTCGGCGCCTGCGTATCTTTACTTGTCATAACGATGCCATTAGTGATGGGCAGTGGATAAATACTCGGAGGATAAATACTCGAGTTTTTATCCGCAACGGATAAATACTCGTTTTTACTCATTTTTATCGGATAAATACTCAAAATGATGGATAAATATCTTTTTTGCGCAACGGATGAATATTTGAAAATGTTAATGACTTTTATTGTTATTTAGGCTTTTCAATATACTACTTTATTACATTATTTAGTCCTAATGTCAATTGCCAGGGCTTTAATTGTGTCAGAAGTCCAAACGTCTCTAATAGAGCATTCTCTTTAGATACAAGTTTAGAATCTTTCTTTGTTGAGAGTGTAGAGAATAGCCACATAATTGATTATCTCTGTGATGATCTTCTAAAAGTCAAGAAAAATGCGGCGAAGACAAGTTTGTTGTTGTTGTTTGCCAACGCTATAAACATGCAAAGGGCTTTTCAATTAGTTAAAGGTGTTGAGCCTTTAAACTGCGTAGCACACACTAGTAATTTACTGGCTCATGGTGCACTGAAATACGGTAGTTTCAAAAATTTATGCAGATATGATGAAATCTTTAATAAAATACAATTGGTTGTCTGTAAAGTCGGTATACGGACGATAATTTTACGTGATAATGTCTAAGTCTCTTTTACTCGGATGTATTGGCCGATGGAGTGGAAGAGAGATAGATTTCACAAGTCGAATGCTAAGGCCAATCGTGCCTCTCTATCGCTTGTTTCGCGCTCTCGCTTACACGCTCGGTTCAGGCGAAACGTGACAATGCGTCATGCTTTTCCGTGCGTTCAGCCAGCGTTCATCGATTTATAAGACAGTCAAAAAATCACAAGAACTAAACCCAAAAACCACGATCGAAGCTACAACAAATCGTAAAACAAAAGGTAACGGGAGAAAAGTTAAATCTGCCATGCTACACAAGATAGGGCAGCTAACTACGATCACTAAGGAGTATGAAAATAGAAAAGCCGCTCTCTCAGCGTACACGAAAGAGAAATATATCGTCAAGTCAAATGCTACAAGCAGCTTTGCTTTACGATAACTTTTGGGATTAGGTATATCAATGCATATCTGTTTTTGAACCCATAACAGAATCTGTCTTTCAACAAGAGTCCAACAAATGCAATGCACTTCTAGTGTTTATAATATTTAAGGATATGAAATCAACACAAAATGGTTTATATTTACAGACAGATACTGATAATGAGTCATTGGATTTGAGAAAATCTAAAAGCAGGTTTCAGTAAATTTTACCACTGTGTAGATCGTCTGGAAGATACGGTGGAGCATAGAGTGGAGGTTTGCCCTGCTTGGGCTGAGCAACGCCGTATCCTCGTAGAGGCGATTGGCGGCGGCGATCTCTCGCGCAGGTGCAGGCCATGGTATGGAGCGAGAGGGCATAAGAAGCTGTCACCGCCTTCTGCGAAGAAGTAAGGATCGCGAAGGAGGAGGTGGAGCGCGTTAGGGAGAGTCAGTCTGTGCGCCCTCATGTCCCTAGCCACCGTAGTAGGAGACGCCCTGGGCGTCGGGAGTTCATTGTGGATTCTTGGCCACGGTGGCCACGGGCTTGCGGGCGGCGAACCATCCATTGCTCGCCACGGTAAAGAACAGGCCCGTGTCGACGGCGCATTGTGTTCCACGTGCGCCTCAAAGAGATCAATCACAATCACTTCAGCCGTAAGATGTCCACTGTTGGACTCAGGCCTCCCCCAATTTGGGAGGCTTTGCCATAATCGCCACACTTGGCAGGTGCGTTGGCGATCGCAGTATGGTGGTTAAATGCATAGAGAACGCTGCTGCCCATTCTCTAGTAAGTTTCCCTTAGTCGCCTTTTACGACACCCACGGGAAGAAATGGGGTCTTTACGTCCGGCACCACACGGTACCTCAAAGAGATGTCATTACATATTGAACGGGTCCGCGAGGACTGATGCCTGCCAGGGTTGCGGATCTGTTTAAAAGAGGTACCCTGGCACAGGCAACTAAAGGAACACAGGTGGGTTTTAGTCAGTAAAAGTCTGACATGCCTTTCATATTGGCGAAAGCAGTGATGGCCCGATGGTATCAGCCCCGACTTACAACTTGTAGGTCGTGGGTTCGCACTCAGGCAGGCGCTTTACTTGTGGTAAATAATTACATCACCACTGGTCTCAAAACTGCACATTGCTCGCTGAATCCATATCCTACAATGTCGAAAACCTCGCGACTTCGCGAGCCAAGTCAAGTTATTTGATTTGTTTATCTTTCTCGACTTTCACGAGGTAGTTTCTTTTATTTTTACAATGATTTAAGCGTTACTTAAATAGTTTCCCCCTACCCCCATGGGAGAAAGGCATGAGTTCATGTATGTATGTGAAAAACCAATGTACAAATGAATAATTTTATCTAAATTTGACAGTGATTGACTAACTGTATTCATAATTGAATGAAATTACAGTCAATATCGGCGTTTTGTAATTGTTAAAATGATTAATAAGGTACGATACCAATCTGCATTGTCTATTTTTCATTAATTTTAATCCTTTTGTTAGGAAAATGACCAAACTTACGTTACGAAAACATAAAATAGTATTTATCCGCTGTTTTGGATAAATACTCAGTAAAAACGGATATTTATCGAGTATTTATCCATTTTGAGTATTTATCCGGATAAAATCCCAACACTAGATGCCATAGAGTGTCACATATCTTGACACGCTAGGGTATAGACAAGTAACTTGATGCTACGTCGGGTACTGGCACGCTGAATACATTATTGATGACATATTTTTTATTTTATATTTTTTTTATTTTACTTTACACACTATACGTTATCCTATTTTTATTTATTACTGTATTTGTCCGTGACATCACAACACACTGGGCCCTATCAGAATACCAGCGCTGCGACACTTATTTTTAAATGTCGCAGCATCATGCTGAGATAGGGGCCCTTTGGCTTCGCACAGGACTTTCTGTTTTTTTTTTTCTTTCTGTTAAATTTCGTTTTTTATATTGTTTCTTTTGTTTATAACTGATTCATTCTTTTTTAAGTATTGTTTCTGTGCGTGTCCCAATAAATACTTTTCTTTCTTTCTTTCTTTTATGGAACACACGGAACCAAAACATAGCAGGCGAAATGTGGGTGCAATATAGTCCTATAAGTACACCTGAGCGAAATCCGGGAAACAAGGCATGCTGGCATGTAACTTACATGTTATTTAACGATTAGGTATTAAGCCTCCTACAAACCGGCGCGACGCGGCAACGCGACGCGACACTCGTAGAACATTTTTTATGTGAACTTCATGGAAATTGTTCTACAAGAATCGCGTCGCGCTGTCGCGTCGCGCCGGTCTGAATAAGCCTTTAGAAGGCTCAAAGTCACCCAAAGAGCAACGGAGAGGGCTGTGCTTGGACTTTACCTGTGTAATCGAATCAGGAATAAAGAGATCTGCAGGGTAACTAAGACAAACGACATAGCCCGAAGAATTGCCAAATTATAGTGGCAGTGAGCACATTAGATGGCCGATGGAGCCGAAAGGTTCTGGAGTGGTGACTGTGAACTGGAAGACGTAGAGTTGTAAGGCCTCCCACATGGTGGACCGATGACCTTGTGAAGGCCGCAGGAATCCGCTGGATGCGGGAAGCACAGAACCAGCTGAAGTGGCGGAGCTTTGTGGAGGCTTATGTTTACCTGCCAGGGTCGCGAGATTGGTTCGAAATAGTTACCGTGGCCCTGGCATAGGTATAGGCAATTGAAGAAACACGGGTGGGTTTGAGACAGTAACACGTTAACTCATTTCAGCCGTAAGACGTCCACTGCTGGACTTAGGCCTCCCCCAATTTGGGGGGCTTTGCCAAAATCGCCACGCTTGGCAGGCGGGTTGGCGATCGCAGTATGGTGGTAAAATGCATAGAGAACGCTGCTGCTGCCCATTCTCTAGTAAGTCCCTTAGTCGCCTCTTACGACACCCACGGGAAGAAATGGGGTGGTGTTATTCTTTACGTCCGGCACCACACGGTACTACACGTTAACTGCCATGTTTAAAATCAGAAAAAGTCAAAATATGTACTGAGTATTATTTCACTTTAAATAGATTATTTATTCCATAAATACATTATTTATTCCAAAAACATGGCCGCCAGGCAGCAACGACATGTTCAGATTTTGTATGTGTTGTCGGTCATATAGTCCGACAAGGCCTGAATGGAACAAAAAGTGTCGGACACATAGTCCGACATGGCAGTTAACGTGGTAAAAGTCTGACACGCCCTTCCGCTCCACTCAGGGCGGGAGACGTCATTTGATGATTTCCAATCCACAAAAAAAGGCCTATGTATATCAGTGGACCTCTTTGGATGAAATGATGACGATGATGATTTAACGATGTAGCAATATTGAACTTCCAATTACAAACCAGGGAAAACACGTGCCTTCTTCTTTTAAAATCCCAAAAGTATTCCTTATTTCTCCGTATTATAACTCAATTCTCCGCTTACCGTGTTATGGGATCCCGGACAAAGGCAGATAATTCGGTAGGCTCAGTTTTAATAAGTGTTTGAACGGTTACCTAATCGCCTTTCAATTGTCCGGGCGTGGGCCACTGTAGGCGGATTAGACCGTACATTAATTAAACCTGAAGTTGTAGACATGGGATATTCTATTTTTGGTTAATGTGAACAATGAAGCCTTGTGTGAAATTAAGGTTTATTTTGTAAGAGGTTTCATCTAAGTCGGATTATCATAATCATCACTTTTGAAAGGCACTTTGACTTAACGTTGGGTGGCATTAGGCAATGGTGAAAAATGTTGGCCGTTTGTGCTGGTTTCTCTGCACTTCAAATAGGAGGCCAAAATATGTATGGGGTGTATGATGTGATTTTTGAATCGAAACGTGTTTGTGTAAAGTTTATACAAAATAAAATAGGGTTTACTATAAACTTACAGAGATAAACATCATTTACAATCATTTTGGTTTTAACTTGCTATTCGTGGACTACTCTCCAAACGCTTCCAGCAGTATTCAAAAGGAAATTACTTGTTTGGTTTTTAATAAAATTAATATCTATGGTTGATTATTCTGCATGATGCTAAAATGTAAATTAAAAAATATGTATTCAATATGTAACTTGTTTTTATTGAGAAAAACGTGTTGATCCTAGCATTATTTTATGCATTAAAAATAATGTACTTTTGCCTTATAAAAGATTGAATTTTCTTTGGTTCGACCGGAGGTAGGTATGGAAAAAAAACAAAATAAGTGAAAAAAAAAGTTAAAAGTATTAGAATAAAGCGATTTATTAATCCTTTTTATTTACGTAATATAAGGTTAAGTCGTGCGTTCGAACTTCTGAATGTTATACGGAATCTAACCCGCCTGCATTTCGCTCTAACTAGCACCACACCAATAACTGAAATTGGACTAAAACTTAATTAGACGTATAATAATATTAATTGAGCAATGAACGAACTTGGGATTAATTATTTGGCGCTCACGAAAATCCAGCCCAGCAATGTATAATATTTGGTGGAAAGTACACTGGGGTGAAATAAATGAAATATTTCAATAATATAGGTTTATTCTATGCTAATTAAAATATAGGGTGGCAGGGACCGAACAACACGTCACCTTAGATACTTTTCGTCGGTTATAAAAAAAAAAAAAATAAGTAAGCTGTTTCATAGCAAAGTGCAATATCTACGCAGTAATAATGTATGGCAGAGCAAATTTAGGGTATATAGAATCATGCAGTAGCAGTTTGCGCATCCATGCTCATGCATGTATCGTTAAATATATTTATACTGTACTCTAACTACGCCGAAGTTTTCCGCCAGTCTCCGTTTTACATTTTCTCTTAACGAGAACATGTCTCGCTAACGAAGCTACACGCTCATCAAATAGATGCGATCCGTTTAGAAGAGACTCGACGCGTTAAAAACAGCGACACGATTCGTTCGAAATGGTGACGTTAGTATAGAAAATGGAAATTGAATGGTTTTACGTTTAATAGTATCTTTACATAGTATAAAACAAAGCCGCTTCCCGTGTTTGTATGCTTAGAACTTTTAAAGTATGCCACGGATTTAAATGCGGTTTTCAGCAAGTGAGAGTGATTCACGAGGAAGGTTTATATGTAAACACGCGGTGAAGCCGCTGGCAAAAACTAGTTAACAATATTAAGTTCCATCAAGTTTTCTGTGTCTCCTGAAGGCATAACACATGATTGCATTTTAAATGTTGTGTCTACTGTTTTCGTTTATTATTAACACCGACTGAAAACTAGTAGTAAAGCCTACTTAATCGAAACGTTTACTTATATTAGCGTAAGATAACAATTGTTTAATACACATATTTCATTATTATGAAAATCTATTGGTATCGCATGGTTTATTTGGACTTTTTAAATATCTGTTAGCGAAGCTAACGCAAGAACTATCCAAGCAAAGTGTAAGTAAAGTAATTTATGTGGGACCCCTGCAGCATAACTTATCCATTAAAAACATAATACTCGAATTCGACCCACAATTGCCGGAGTTATGAACAAAATAGGTATCAAGGCATATCTCGAACAACGTCAATACACATATGTTACATTATTTACGTTTTTGAAGTAAGCGTTTTACAATACTTGTTGAAAATTGTAAACATTCTATTACAACTTGTATATGGGTTTAAATGCGGGATTAAAGTTCACAAAAACTGGCCCAGAATATATTACAGTCAAAAGATACAAAACAAATTTTCCCACCTGAATTCCTTCACGTTTTTACACGCTTTACATTAGCTTCACTTGTATGTTTGTTTGTTTGTAACCGACTCCTTATAGCGCGATTTTGACCCACTTAAAACGACCAGATTTCATTCAAACTTTGCACACCTGTCAAAGACCGATGACAATACTATAATTTCATAAATTTGTGCCATTATCCTTGCCAGGGTTACCAGGACAGCAAAAAAACTGTCTTCGAAAACTACGCTGACATACGTCACAAACTACGCTGACATACGTCTCAAAATTCGAAACACCCTAAAAAATAGAAAATAAATAATAGTTAAAAAAAAACTAAAAGACATGCTTCTATAGAAAACCAAACTAAAAAGTAGAAAATAATGGAAAAAAGCGTGGGGTGCTTTTTAAGGTATTTTTTATTGATATCAAGCACCCACGCTTTTTTTTCCATTATTTTCTACTTTTTAGTTTTTTAAAACTATTTGTTAAAGCCGTTTTCAACACAAAAGGTTAACATAATAATCTAAGTGGCTAGTGTCTATCCAGGCTGAAGTGAGGCACTTTTAAAAGGCACAGCGCAAAATGAAACCAGTTAAACGTGGGTTTACTTAGGGATTTACATGACGTTTGCAGCATTATTTCAGTTGACTGCTAGAATGCGAGGTAGACGTAGTCAAAAGCTTACGGTAAGTCAACTCCGCAATCGTTTTCTAATTTACTACCCGCAACTTCTTCCGCGTCAAATTTTTGCTCCCCTGATCCTTCCCGTCGCATCGAATTGCCTGCCAGTTTTCGTTGCTGCTCCGCTCCTTTTGACCGTAGCGTGATGTTATATTGCCTTTCTCAATAATTAGGCTACTCAACATAAAAAGATTTTTTCAATTCGGACCAGCAGTTCCTGAACAAACAAAGAAACAAACTCTTCAGCTTTATAATATTAGTATAGATAAAGAGAGGTGTGAAATATTTAAATAGTATAAAACAAAGTCGCTTCCGCTTACATCTCTTAAACTACGGACATAAATGCGGTTTCCATAAATAGACAGAATGATTCTAGAGGAACGTTTATTTGTATGATACGTGGGCAAACCCGCTAAAAAATCTAGTTAGAAATATGAAAAACTTATTTAAATTATACGTTATTGTATTAACTCTTTGTTGATGTTTCGGTGGGCTTGCGCGCTCCCATGTACTCTAGGTCTATGCAGCTAGAGTTAAACGAAACAGGGCTGAAAGGGTTTTTCCGGGATTGTCCTAAGAGATAGTCCTTATAGCCAAGGAATACCACTCCACTCCTCAGGAAATGTTCCCCCTCCTTGGCGCTACGACGCTATGTTTCAGCAACAGTTTTGGGACGCTTATAATTGAGTGGGCAATACACACCCTGTTATTGTTACTGTGTATTTTACATTAAACATTGGTAAGGCAGGGACCCATAGTCTGTCCATAGTTTTCGGTATTTGGTCACTTTTAGCTACACAAACGGAAAGTTATTTGTTTGCCATGTAGTAGCTTTTGAGGATATGACATGACGAACTATGCTGAAACTATTCAGAATATTCGTCATAATTTTTTTTCTTGCCCTATCACAATTTATTTGGGGTCGGGACAACACGTCTTCTTCTTCCGTACTTTTCTATTAATCGTTACTTCGATAGTTACTTTATCTATATCATCTTTCACACCGTCCTTTCATCATTTCTTTGTTTTTTGTAATATCTTATACCTTTAAACGAGCAATTCTTGTATATATATATATAATCTGAATCTCGGAAACGGCTCCAACGATTTTCATGAAATTTAGTATACAGGGGGTTTCGGGGGCGATAAATCGATCTAGCTAGGATTCATTTTTATAAAATGTCGTTTTGTTCGTGTTTTCAATGAACAACTTTATCGATAATCAACTTGAACATAAACTTATTATTTTAAACACCATTTACCAAAAAATACCGAGCAAAGCTCGGTCAACCAGATATTTTATATGAATGGGTGCCTACATAAATTGGTTCAATAAATAAAATAAATGATTCTACGATGATGAAAACTATTCAAAATGTTTTACATTATGTTTTACAAAGAAAAGAAACAAGTCTAGTAAATTAAAGACCCAACTATTGTCGTCGAATTTCAAGACTTCATGGTTGACTTTACCTTTTTTCTTTTTGTCGTATAAAGGACATCTACATCTAGAGGTGATGTTATGCTTTGTGTTGTGGTTGACTTTCTGTATTATTTTGTACTGTGTTAATCGTCGAAGTTTTAAAAGTTAGCAAGCGATGCAAAGTGGAGTATTCGCGCATGACTGGCCTCTTGAAATGGCTTAACTTAATGCCAACGCTAAGCACTGCTTCGGAGTAACTTATAAATATAGTAACTTAATCTTTCATACTGGGCTTGAAGAAAAATACACGGTGTTACGTGGAAAATATTATACTGTATAGATAAGTACCACTTACAGCGAGAATGTGTTTTGTTTAAACAAATTCTCACTTTAAGTGGTACTTTAAAGAAATGAATATTATGCAGGAAAATTGAGCATGTATACTCAATTTTCCTGCATAATATTCATTTCTTACAGAGCTTTTTAAAATGCAGTGGTTGATGCTTTATTACAAACTTAAGTGTTCATATTGTCCTGCCAGTGCCAGGGTCACGAGATTGTTCAAACGAGATACCGTAGCCCTGGCATATGGGTAACTGAAGGACCACGGGTGGGTTTAGCCAATAAAAGTCTGACACACCTTCTCGCTCCGCCCAGAGCGGGAGAAGTCATTTGATGATTTTCCATCCAGAAAAAAAAGTGTTTATATTGTTGTTGACCGAGAAACACAGAACCGGACGAAGTGGTTGTTTTTCTATGTCCAGCTGTGGACGTTTTTCGATTACGCATCATCATTTTTCAACTTTATGATTATTATCTATATCTAAACATATTATAAATTTAAGTTGCTTTTCGTGACTGTTGCTTTGTGTGTCTGTTTGACCGTGTTGTTCTCCTAAACTATGCAACGGATTTTGATGGTTTTCACGATCAGTTAGACGGTTTATTTGGAAAGGTTAAATAATCTAATATATAATAAAGAGAGCTGTGGTGGCCCAGTGGTATTGACCTCGACTTACGTGTTGTAGGTCGTGAGTTTGAACCCAATCAGGCGCTTTAATTTGTGTAAATTATTTCATCACCACTGCTCTAACAACGGTGAAGGAAAAGATTGTGAAGAAACCGACATGTATTAGAACTAAAAATTCGAAGACAAGTGACTACCAACCCGCACTGGGCCTGCGTGGTGAATTATGGCCCACTCCCTCTCACTGAGAGGAAGCCTGTGTACCAGCAGGGGGAAGATTATAGACTGGTGATGATATAATAAATAAATTTTGATTTCCACTAGTTTTAAATAAACTGGCTTCGGTTTTCCTCCGACGCGACCTGCTATCAACTGTCCACAGTCCCTTTGATAATTCAGTATTAACTGAACTATCGATAATTCGACCGAATATTTTGTGCTCTCGTATCATGTGGACATAATAGCAGTTTCACCGATAATAGTCAATTGTTTTCGAAAGCTATTCAGTTTTCAGTGAGTTCGGTCAATAGCCATTGTTACAAGCTTTGACAAAACATTCAGCCGTGAATACAATATTATCTTTACGTGGTTCGTGAGTCCGAATATAGGTACCTAGGGCCGGCGGCCCCGCGAATATTATAAATTATTGGTTTCTGTCGTCACAATCTCAGCCAAAAGATGTCCAGTGCTGGACTGAGAGTTACCCCAAGCATCGGTACAAACCTGGGATGTTAGGGAGCTCCGTAACCGTAACCGAAACTATCGGATATCCGATATAAAAATTTATCCGTAACCGTAACCGAATCCGAAATAAAAGTTTCGGATAATATCGGATTTGTTATTACATATTTATTTTAGGTAGATTAGATAACACTCATTATATATTTATAATCATTTTTATTTTAAATACCTGTAATAATTACTCACAGACTGAATGTGATTCCTATCAAATGGAGACATGTAAATAAAACCATTTTATTAGCTATTTGTATTTTACTTTTGAAATTCCTTAAAAGTTTAATATCCTTAACCGAAATTATCCGAAACTAACGGATAATACGAAATATTTTCATATCCGTATCCGTATCCGGTATAATAATCATTCCTACATCCGTAACCAATCCGTATCCGAAATTTCATATCCATAACATCCCTAGTACAAACGGCCAGTTGTGCTTGTACCAGTGCTTTTTACTGAACTTGTTGATACGTCAATCATATTTATAAAACTGAATGAGGTCCGTGTTTCGTAAACTCAAAGGTCTCACAGTCTCTTTAAAAGTTCAGATATAAACTTGGTCAGATTGTGTGAAGACCATGTTGATTGGTGTCAAAATGTCGTTTTCATTAAATAATGACACACTTTGCGTCAACCTGTCCAGTCAGTGCACGCATTTGTCAGAGATCGTGCAGCTTAACTCATAACTTAAGGAATTCAACGATTCGACGACCAATATGAAAGCAAGGACATTTGGGTAGGCTGCACAAATTACTGAAACAGCCAGACTATCGTCAAAACTAAAATGAGAAAAAAAGAATCCTTGAACAAAAAATTATAGTACATTATGGTACAAGTGTGTAATGTTGGTGATTACCGCTGAGGCGCCATTGAGACCCGAGCCGTCAGGTGAGGGTCTTAAGAGAGCCGAGGACGGTAATCATCAATACACACGTGTATCATACGACGTTTTTCAACACACTTGCGAGGAAAAAACAAATATGTATTGCATAAATCGTTTAATTATTAAAACAATTGGTGAATGTACAATTTTCAAAACGATATTGGATTGTTTTTGATGGCAATTTCACAGTTTGTGTTACATTGGTACTTGCCACTTCTTTAGTACCTTCATTTACTTCTTGTGTAAATGTCGGCGACAAAGGTAAATCATACAAATTACTGGAAGGAGAGGGCACCAAATAACTCACGCTAGTAGATGTACATGGTTGTGGTTCGGGGCAAAACTTTTTTGCCTTTGGCTCCAAATTAATGGCTTGCGTTATTTTGTCATTGATTTTTGCTTTGTTATGAATTGAGTCTTCTATGTACGATTCAGCGATTGCGTCAGAACGCCATCCACCATGTCGCTTCAAAGTTAGTATATCAGCCCCCGAATCAGCCAACATTGTAGCCGACGTTCTTCTAAAACTGTGTCCAGTGTAAAAATCGGCCTCAGGCAAACCTAAATACTTCGCTATTTCTCTTGGCATATTACCAAATTTGTTAATACCGATTGTTTGTGCAGTACATTTTCCTTTCTGAAAGTTTTGGAAAATGTGGTCATTCTTTGTTTTTGTTGAACGGAGATCTTGGTATTTTTTCACTATTTCACGAAACGTTCCTTGGATTGTAAAAGATCGTGGAATCTTGGTTTTAGTCTGGGTAATTTTGACAAGAAGCATATCTCCGTGGATTTCTACATCTTTTGTTGTAATATTGTACAGCTCTTGTCGTCTACAAGCACCAGTAACACCGAATATTAAGGCAACCTGCAAAGAAATCAATTAATTAGTTCTAAGAAATTATGCTAAAGTTACACACTTGTATATTGTAGATTCGTTTCGATTAAAAATATGAAACGTACCTTTGTTGCTAGATACTGACTATCCGGAGCCTCATTCAAAAACTTTTCAACGTCGGCTGGTGACAAAACTTTAGATTTCCGACCAATATATCCATCCGAGCGTCTCTTCAAAAATGCCATCAGGTTACAGTACGTTTTGATATCAACACCATGTTTGAGCTTAACCATGCTTCTTAACATGGAATAGATGCACCACAGGGAGCTAGGTTTGTATGTATTGGCGAGTTCAGAGAAATACGCCAAAAACACATTTTCAGAAAATGACTGGGTTTTTTTGTTGCTCTTCCATTGCAGGAAACTATCGTAAGCAGCTAAATACTTTTCTCTAGATTTTGCAGGTATTAGGCTTTCGTTTGCATTTTGTGCTGCATTTAGTATTTCTGGCGGGGTTAAATCAATCAATTGTTCATCTTCTGTACTAAAACCTGACATTTTTATAATTATTTACCACACAGCAACAAATGCGATACAAACAAAATATGAAAATTAGGGGAAAATTGGGAAATAGCGCGCAATTTTTTTTTTTTGCACGCGCCAAATGTAAGTTGATTGATTACAGCCATACAGCCTACTTCAAAATGATAATTTTTGTGATAAAATGCAAATATTTTATAAGAAATTATTGTGAATTATAAATAATTTGATAATAATAATAAATGTTTTTTCGTCTTAATTAGGGACACATTTATTTATTTCAAAAATGTAAATAGATTTTCGGTGGCATAAAACCTCTTTGTTGTTACAAAAAAAAAAAAAAAAAACTGTATTACCCGGTTAAATTGAAAATGCTCTGTTTACTCGCATATAATTTGCAGTTAGGTACTAACTTAACTTTGTAGGGATCATTCTATTATGCACTAGTGTGTAATATTATTATGCACGTGTATGTTATAGTTCGGTTTATGGCCCTAAGAACGATATAATAAGGCTCACTTTACGAGCAAGTGTGTTGAAAAAATACTTACGTACTCTGCACATTCATAATTATCATTCTGACTGGCCTGTTAGTCTAGTGGTTAGTGACCCTGACTGCAAAGACTGAGGTAATTTATCTATAATATGTATGTATTTAGAAATATATAAGTATATTTATCAGTTGTCTGGTTACCATAGTACAGGCTCTGCCTAGTTTGGGGTCAGATAACAGTGTGTTGGTTGTCCTGAGATATTTATTTATTATTATTATTATATTTTTTTATATATGTTAACATATCTCGGGACCCTAGGGTACCGGTCTTTTGGAAGGCGTACGAGGGGCCGAAGCCAACTCGCAGAGGCCCCTTAGAAAATTTAGATGAAGTGAGGCACTAACCGGCGGTTATCCCTGTATACACTGTACAAGTGCACCCAAGGACAACCTCCGGTTGGTGTTGGACTATTGCAAGATATGGAAACAAGATGTTGGACTATATATTTGTATGGCTAAAATAGACTGGTTACCAAGAACTATGGAAGGCCTATGGCCCCTGCCGCATCAATGTTTTGTAACTACACGGATTAAATGGCAGGGGGTGACTTGCACACTCAATAATGGGCCCCCGGGAAACGTCGCTGGCACATAGTGACGCAGCGCCAAGGGGGCAACACTTCCTGAGGTGCTTGAGAAGTGGAGAGGTATTCCACGGCTTTCAGAACAATCCCAGAGCCCGGAAGATGGTCAAGTCCCTACGAGCACTTACTGGAATACTTCCTTTCCCCGAGCACGTTTGCTCTTGCGAATCTCCACTCAAGCCAGCCAATTTATTATTATTTCCTTTATTCATTTTAACAAACATATAAATTATATTTTTAAATATTAGAATATAAAATAAAAAAACATTTAAAAATATAAAAAATAGTAGCCCACCGGTATCGGGAACAGGGTCCAAGCTACCGGCGGTCAGGGCTCCAGAGAGAGGAACCTCCTGACGATGCGAGCCGTGTCCAGAAGTACCGCTTTCTGAATCAAGCCCTTGACCCAGCTGCCTAACGAGAGCCTCCTTAGATGTTGGCCGAGGCTCTTGGCTATCAACCCATTGGCTGTGACGACTATCGGCACAATGATCGCTGAATCCACATCCCACATGTCGACAACCTCGCGAGCCAAGTCAAGATACTTGATCTGTTTATCTTTCTCGGCTTTCACGAGGTTCTCGTCATGCGGAACCGTTATGTCAACAATCATTGTGCGCCGCTCTACTCGATCCACCACCACTATATCAGGCTTATTTGCGATAATAGTCCTGTCAGTGATGATGGATCGATCCCAGTACAATGTGATATTTCCATTATCGAGAACTGGGTCGGGCACATACCTGTAGTACGGCACTTCCGATTCCACAAGGCTGTATTTAAGAGCAAGTTGCTGATGGATAATCCTGGCTACTAGGTTGTGTCTATGCAAGTATTCTTCGTTAGCTAGACGAGAACACCCGGAGATTATGTGCCTAATTGATTCTCCTGGACGGTGACATGCCCGACAGATGTCAACCGTGCCGTCTTTCACAATAAATCTCCGGTAATTGTTCGTCATCATAACTTCGTCCATAATTGCACAGACAAAACCTTCGGTTTCCCCAAAGAGGTCACCGAAACGCAGCCAGGCTACGGACGCTAGTATATCTACATCGGGTCCATGTAGGGCCCGGAAAAAGCGTCCGTGGAGCTCCTTACTCTGCCATACTTCCATGCGGTCATTAGTGTCAAGTACTACAGGTTTGCGCCAGTTCTCGTTAGCCAAGGAGAGCGGGGTGAGGCCCTTGTCAACTGCGACCACATCTCGATGCATCCCCACGTCGGTTTCTAGGAAATATTCCCTGAGACTGCATATCTCGCGATTGTGGAGAGTCTTAGCGTTTAAAAAGCCTCGACCTCCACACTTTCGCGGGATATACAGCCTCATTACCGATGACCGTGGGTGATGCATTCGATATGCAGTCAGCAGCGTACGGACCCTCCTATCCACGGCGTCGAGTTCGGTTTGAGTCCATTTGAGTATGCCGAAAGAGTACATCAAAACCGGCATGACCCAACCGTTGAAGGCGCGCACCTTGTTTCCGCCTGATAGAAGACTATTAAATACTTTCTTCAGGCGGCCAAAGAAGCGCTCCTTCAACGATTGCTTCATGTCAGTAACATTGATGCCCAACGCTTCCGACATACCCAAATACTTATAGGTTTCGGATGAAGAGAGGGCTCGGAGGTTTATGGAATCCGAGAGTTGGGTTCCCACGGATTCCACAATCTCCCCTCGCTTTACATGCATGACCGCACATTTGTCCACACCAAATTCCATCCTGATGGCGCTACTGAAGGTTTCAGTTATTTTCAGTAGCTCCATCAGTTGAAAATTGTTGGGGGCATAGAGTTTAAGGTCATCCATGTAAAGGAGGTGAGATATAACCTGACCACCTCTCCTCAACCGATAGCCTATACCTGAATCCTCAAGCAGTGTGCTCAGAGGATTCAGGGCTAAGCAGAACCAAAGCGGACTCAAACTATCACCCTGAAATATGCCTCGCTCGATCCTTATCGGTTCGCTGCTCCTTTGGATATTTCGACATCCTGGATAGCGAAGAACCGTCCTCCACTGCTCCATACATGAAATCAGAAAGGTGCGCAGAGTTGCATCGACTTTATACAACTCCAGCACCCTCTTGAGCCATGTATGTGGCACCGAGTCATAGGCCTTCTTATAATCTATCCAACATGTCGACAGATCCTTTCGGGAACGACGAACCTGTTGGCTAATGGCCATATCAATGAGGAGCAGCTCCTTAGTACCGCGAGACCCGTTCCTACATCCATTTTGAGAGACAGACATGATGGAATTGGTGTCAATATGATTGTAAATTTTAGCTCTCAAAATAGATGTAAGAACTTTATAGACCGTCGGCAAGCACGTGATCGGTCTATAATTTTTGGGTTCCGCGGTACTACCTGATTTGTGGAGCAGGTGGGTAATTCCTGTTGTTAGGAATTGGGGTAGCGAACCAGACTCCAAAGCAGACTGGTACTGAGCCGCCAAGCGAGCATGCGATCCACTGAACCATTTAATCCAGAAGTTGTGCAGCCCGTCCGGCCCTGGAGACTTCCAATTTGGCAATGGACGGACTGCACGAGCTACATCTTGGGGGCAGATGGTAATAGCCCCCATTTCTGGTATTGGATCGCAGGCTTGCTCGACTTCTCGAGCCCAATCCCCTTCGGTGTGACTGACAGGCACCGACCAGATACTGCGCCAAAAAGAACACATGGCATCATTATCCGGCAGGTGCGCGTCCGCCACACCTTGGACCGGTCGCTCCCAAGCCCTATAAACCCACCTTTCATCACTCTGGAAGGTGCGGTTCTGAGTATATCGGTCCACTCGTCGTTTATACCTACGAATACGGTTTGCCCATGCATATACTTTCTGCTTCAGGAAGTCTATGCGCTCTGTGACACGGGACATATAGTCCCGAGGGCTGATATCAGTCCCCGAGAACGCCCGCCTCACAAAGCGCATCACTCTAGGGCGAGTGTTGCCCTCCCTGAAGCAGATTAGTTTCCCGATGAGGGCTCTGGCCCCACCAATACGACGTTCAATTCTGCACTGCCAAGCTGGTACGGCTGGTTTCGGTCGTGTAGCTCTAGAGTCATTAGGAAATTTGACGTGAGCTACACGACATGCCGCTACAGCCGCGCAGTACAGAACTGAATGAGTATCGGCGAGGTCTTCGCAGTCGTCAAAATAGTTTGACAACTGCGAATCCAAAGCCGCCACCAGTGCCCTATTTTTGTTATGCATGGGCAAACGAGGTAACCGTGGTCTAAGTTCGGGAGTCATGAACCGATATTCCCGAATCGCACACTCCAAAGCGCTCCTCAATTCATCATTGCAATGGGTACTTACGTTTGTAGCCCTGTCATCCCATCCCTCGTCAGCGTAAGTTGTGATTGGCTGCGGTGGTATTGCAGCAGTCTGCGGCGTGGGGACGATGACATGGCTACTCCGCATTTCGTTTCGCAAGCGATCAAGTACAGTGTCATCCAACATACGATGACGTTGGATGACCCGCACCTGATCCGACAGTCGTTGTGCCGAAACGTTGACAGCTGGCTCAAGCACCCGAAAGAGAGAGAGCATCTTAACACGGTACGCGGTCAGGTTGTTTCCCCCCTCTGTAGCCCCATAGTATGAGCGCATGACATTTTCATTGACGGATTGTGTCCATCTCATGCGCTGCACACTTCCACCGGGAGCTGGGACCCTATCAGAGACCGGTGGGCCTCGAGGTCCTAAGCCGTCCGGTGGCCGGCGTCCTCCCCGTCGACGAGCAGGTGGTGGCGTCGTGGGCGGAGAGAAATACTCGTCACTCGAGCTCGACGCAACTGCCACGGCCGGTGTCTGCACAGCACCCGCAGTGGGGCTGGGTACCGGCGGCGGCGAGGCGGAGCTGAGCGACGAGTCCGGAGGTGGTGGGCGTGCGCGGCGTGCCGCTGATCTTGTCAACATTTCTTCAGTTTATTCATTTGGTTTTATTACAATTATTTTCATTGTTGTTCGGAGGTGACATCTGTCATGCCACCTCCGAGCCGGCAGTTTTCGATGAAATTTACATATTTTTATTGTGAAACGGTCTTTTTTTATTATTTTATGCTATGCCTAGTATAGGTTTAGGCTATAAATTGAAAATACTTATGAAAATTGGGTTAAAATTATTATAATGATTTAAATTGAAAAAACTGAAAACTGTGACGTCTGTCGACGCGGTGTTGCCATTTTTATTTATTTTTTTTATTATTATTATTATTATAATGCTTCACAAAATTGATTCCCGTTACCTTCACCGAGTCGTCGCCCCCTTATGGACCCCCAAACGCCGTGCCTATATACCAATTCGTGATGAAGAGTTGCGCAAAGTTAGCTCGCGAAATGTTCTTACGTTTTTTTCAGTTTATATGTCAGTGTCAGGTTATTTGTTAACCAACATTTTTTGCAGTTTTGTTATTAGGTTGATCAGAACACGACTCGCAACCATTACAAATATGTGTTTATGAAACCATAATAATGACTTATCATAATTAGAATGATTCTGACCTGTGAATTGCAAAACGTTAGAATTTTGGGCTACAGAAAAAAGTTTCTAGTCATAAAATGTTCCGAAGGCGTAAATACTACTTCAGTTATGCAAAATGCGATCTATGTGGTAGCTAAGTGCTAACTAAGTGCAAACTACGTCGTAGCCACCGTAGCAAAGTGCGAGCAATGCGGTAGCTGCCGTAGCTAAGTTCGAGCTACGCCATAGCCACCGTAGCAAAGCGCGAGATATGCGGTACCCGCCGTAGCTAAGTTCGAGCTACGCCGTAGCCACCGTACCAAACCGCGAGCTATGCGGTATCTGCCGTAGCTAAGTTCGAGCTACGCCGTAGCTCCAGTAGTGAAATGCGAGCTATGCCGTAGCACTTATAAACCTTTCGGGTCCACTCCAGTTTTACAAATATGAGGTAATATTACATGACCTTATTTTATTCAAGAAGGAGCATGTTTTAAGATTAAAATTTATTTACGAATGTGCAATTAATTATTCACTTTCAGCCTCATAAGGGCGAGTATGAATAAAAATGCGCATTTCCGTTGGGGAACGTAATGTTTTACTTATTTATTGCATATACTATGCATCCGAGACCCCGTGCTCGGACGTGTTGGTATGGTTCCCGAAAAGCATTCGCTTTTAGCCTCTTTAAATAAAGTTTTTCTTTATTTTGACACGTAAAAGGTCAAATAGGTACTTTTTCCTTGAACCGATACTTCTCAGCACCAGGACCTAATATTGAAAGACATCAGCCCTTCTTTTCTTCATGAGGATGAGAATGAAACGGACAAAACTAAGAATAATATAAGTAATGACCTATCGAAGTTTTGTTTTCGTATTCCGTCTCTTTTGGAAAAAAAACACGATTTGGCCATATTTTCGTTTTCGACCAACCGAAGCTTCGCCAAGACGAAAATCAGAAGTTCGAGAATTTTCGCGCGTTATTCGGCCTTCTTCGTAAAGCTCGGGAATATCAGGTGACATTCGGCTAAGTTCGGGGTGTATCGAGTACGCTCGTGGTTGCACTCAGCTGACGCAATTTTGTTTAAAGTTGTAAAGCCAGGTGATATCGTTGTATCTTTACTTCAAGCATATACGCATACAGCGGAAATATAAATATTTTTTAATTTGTAACCTTATTTTCGCTGAGCAGAGGTGGACCAGCGATAACGGCTGCGACTTATGAGTTGTAACTTGTAGTTCAAACGTAGAAAGGTGATTTACTTTCTGTACATTATTTGATCACCACTACTCTCAAAACGGTGAAGGAAAACATCGTAAGGAAATCGGCGGCCCTAGAATCAAAATTCGAAAACATACGACATCTATCAAACCGCACTGGGCCCTCGTGGTGGATTACGGCCCACTCTTTTCCACTTTTAGGAGGCCTGTGTTCCAGTAGTGAACACATTATAGACTGATATATGAATGATTTTCGTTTTCGGCTAATAGAAAGAACGAAAGAAAGAAAGGAAATACGTTTATTTGCGGTAAATATGACGCAAAGACAAACTGAACAAAACGAAAATATAAAAAAATAGCTGGGGAAAATATGCGTCAAATCCACGCAAAATGGCCATCGCTCAGCATAATACTGCGACTCTATGCGATACAGAGCCTCAGCGCTGGTTTTCAGCGACAGCCGGCGCTGACGTGTGACGTCGGACGGTGCAGCAAATCTTATATCTTTAAACGAGCAATTCAATTCAATTCAATTCAATTTATTTCAGTAACAATTCACATTGTGTTTGAAAACATAAATAATAAATAAAAAATAAAAAAAAAACAACAAAAACAACACTCATTAAAATTATAAATTAACACAGTCATAACAATAAAATCATTAATATTATAAATTTAAAAAAATCAATACAATAAAACATTCAATGTCATTACAGCTGCGATTACATACTCATATTACCCAGTCTCACATTAACTAATACAAAAAATTTAAAACGTGGATAAGTCATCGTCTATAGAATACATACATTTCTCCAATAGGAACACTTTGAGTTTTGACTTAAATGAGCTCTTGTAAATTAAAGTTTTTAAGTCCAATGGCAACCTGTTAAAAATCCGCACTGCTTGATATTGAGGACTATGTTGAACAATGTTAAGTTGGGGTTTTATTTTGTTTTTAAAATCTTTCCTGCGTGTACTCTCCCTCAACTGTCTCTCCTCATCTGTTTCATAATTATGCAGGTATTTTTTGAAATTCACCAACAATACTAAAACATAGAGGCTGGGCACAGTAAGAATTTTTAAATTTATAAAATGTGACCTACAGCTCTCTATTTGTGATATCCGGACCATGGTTCGTATGGCTCTCTTTTGGAGTACAAAGGCTCTCTGGCAGTTATATTTAAAACTATTTCCCCAAAACTGGACACTATATCTCAACCTTGATTCTATTAAAGCATAGTATACCATTTTAAGATGTTTTATGTCAATTCCATCTCTAAGACTGCGTAAGGCATAACACGCTGAGGAAATATACGAATCAATTGCTTGCAATTCCCTTTTCCAATTTAAATATTTGTCAATGTATACCCCTAGAAACTTTACCTCACTAACTATGTCAATTTTAACTTCATTAAGTGCGATCGTCATTTTGTCTTTATTACGAGCTGTTGTGCTGGATAACATTATTTTGGTTTTTTCGGTGTTAATTATTAGCTTATTACTTTCAAACCAAGAATTAAAAATTGTTAACACTGCATTAACCTTCGCGGAAAGCTCCTGTATATCGTTAGCTTCAACTATTGCATTGGTGTCATCAGCAAACACTGTCAGCTGTGTGTCAGAAAATATTGTATTAATGTAATTAATTAAATCATTTGTAAATAATATAAACAAAATAGGCCCCACAATCGATCCTTGTGGCACGCCTGCTGCTATATTTTGCATAGAAGATTTATTGCAATTGCCATTACCATTCGCTTGCATATTACTAATATCCACATACATTTTCATGTTACTCAAATATGAAGAGAAAAGTTGTAACATTTTGCCTCTCACCCCATAATGCTCTAATTTCGCAATGAGTAATTCGTGGTCAATTGTATCAAAGGCTGAGCTTAAATCAAGGAAAATGCCAGCTACTCTCTTTTTCCTATTCAATATATTAATTATATCATCCACTAATGTATATAACAGGCGAAATGTGGGTGTACTATAGGTACACCTCTGCCTAACCCTTCGGGGAAACAAGGCGTGATGTTATGTTTTTTTTATGTTAATGTATATATAGCGTCCCCTGTTCCGACATTTTTTTGGTATCCAAATTGTCTCAAGTGCAAAAAAACCTTGTTTAAATTTAGATGAACTAGAAGTCTATTCTTAATAAATCAATTCAATTCTTGTATATATATATATATACATATATAATTTGAATCTCGGAAACGGCTCCAACGATTTTCATGAAATTTTGTATACAGGGGGTTTCGGGGGCGATAAATCGATCTAGCTAGGATTCATTTTTATAAAATGTCGTTTTATTCGTGTTTTCAATGACCATCTTTATCGATAATCAACTTGAACATAAAGTTATTATTTTAAACACAAAGCTCGGTCATCCAGATATTCATAGTAAAAAGAAGTAACAATACTAAACAAAACACTAATTCATAACATGCGTTCTGACACTATACATAAGCAACAGAGATTTTCCTCCAATAACTTTCGTTCACTTCGATCATCAATCCGTAAAAGCCACTTCTTGTACAAATGTTATTTAGAAACTTGCCGCACGTAATTACGTTGGACTGACCTTATCACAGGCGGAGTGTTCCAGATCTATTTATTAGATCGTTTTCACACTATTCTTATGGAATGGAGAAAAACAGAAGGTTTACACAAGCTACTTTTATGTAAACTAGTTGTTGCTCGGGACTTCTTTTGCTATGCTGTATGAAAAGTAGCCTTTGTCCTTACCCAGGTTATGATCTATCCGTATGTCAAAATCCATTCAAATCCATTTGGATAAGGTAACACTGCTAAACAGCCGTCTTAGCGTGAAAACGTAACACAAAAACAAACAAACTTTTGCATTTCTAATATTAGAAGTCGGCCGGGACCGACTCCTTATCGTATATTTCAAGGTACGGAGGGGTTCGTAGGTAAAGATCACCTATCCACTGACCAACCTCGGCAATCGTAGTTTTTTATTTAATCACAAGCCCTTTTGTCTACACTTAAGTATGGAGGGTTTTATCAATTCAACTCGTTAGAGCTCTTACACACGAGCGGCATGTAGTCAACGGCAGGTAACTGCAGCCGTCGACACTCGATGATGACGCTGATCTTTGAAGATGGCATGTCGCCGGCTGCCGTCGAGACGCGTCGACGGCTGCCGCCGATACGTATCGACGCTAGCAATTACCTCTGCCGCTGGCAACCTGCCGCTCGTGTGTAAGAGCTCTTATATCCCGAGTGGACCTTCTAAATATATTTATTCCGTTGTGAGAGTCCTCTCGGGATCGCGTATCGGAACAGAGTGCAAAACTTCTTGTTACTCCGCAACTTTCTTGAATGAACACCCATTAAGAGTTTTATCCTTCAGGATCTGTAGTTATTTTGAATGCCTCGGAGGTGTTAAGTTTAATTATGTATTATTAAATAAGGAGTGTCTTTATGCTGGCAAACTAGGCATTTTCCTAAGTCAGTATAAAAATAATAATAATGGCCAACAGCGTGAGATCAAACAGAGCAAAATAAAATCATAATAATTTATCATTTCTGCCGCAAGACCTCCACTGTTGGACATAGGCCTCCCCAAATTTGGGGGGTTTGCATTAATCGCCACGCTTGGCAGGCGGACTGGCGATTGCAGTAAGGTGGTAAAATGCACAGAGAACGCTGCTGTCCCATTCTCTAGTTAGTCCCTTAGTCGCCTTCTACGACACCCACGGGAAGAAATGGGGTGATGCTATTCTTTACGTCCGACACCTCACGGTACCAAAAAGCAATATCACCCTAACTAAAATAAACTCTAAGGTTCTTTGAGTGTCGTCATACAAACTGCATACTAATTGCGTTACACATTTTTAATCAGAATCTGAATCCTTTTGAAGGTTATTTTTTCATATGTTTAAAAAAAAATTGTCTGTATAGAACGTAAACAACGTCATCAATGTTGTGGAATCGTCAAAATGAAAACGATTCCTACTGATATTGTATTACGCAATTACCTCTCTGTTCTTGTACAATCTGACAATTCATTTTTAATTTGAATCTACATCGAAAGAATGGAAAAGGTAAATTTATGAACATGAGACGCGCGCAAAAAGCAGAAACTTTCTGTCAACGTTTTTCCAGAGGCACATTGACAAATCAAATAACGGTTTGGATATCATAGCAACACCAATCAGCCTTTAGGCTGTGTCACGGAAAATCTTTTATTTCACAACAAAAGATAAAAAATGCCGGGTAAACAATCCTACTTGTAATTTACATACAAAGTAAGGGTCTGGTAAATTACTGCGGCTTTACTTATTAGCTTTTTAACTTTTTGTTATCTTCACGGTATGGTATTTTTAGAAGCAGAGCAGGGTTAGGGTAATCACCTAGTTTGTAGGAGACTTGTTTTTTTTTTTGTCAACATAAACATCTATTGATCAAAAAGATTCTGGAGAAAGCCATGCGTGGAGTTTCACTACGTGATCGAATCAGAAATGAAGAGATCCTCACAGGCGAACGAAAATAACCGACATAGCCCGAAGAATTGCCAAACTTAAGTGGCAGTGGGAAGGGCACGTTGCTCGCAGAACAGATGGCCGATGGGGCCGAAAGGTTCTGGAGTAGTGACCGCGTACCGGAAGACGGACTGCCAAAAGGTGGACCGATGATCTTGTAAAGGCCGCAGGAATCCGCTGGATGCGTGAAGCAAAAAACTGGTTGCAGTGGCGGGGTTTGGGGGAGGCCTAAGTCCTGCAGTGGATCTATGTCCAGCAGTGGATATCTTTCGGCTGAAATGATGATGATGATAATTTCACTCCTAAGTAAAGTAATACCCCAAGAAATAAAGGTTGAAAATGTGCCAATAATATCTGGTTACTATTTCAAGGACCTTTTAAGTATGTCTTCGGCACAAATTGACCGATATTAAACATTAAGTAACATAGCCGGGTCAAGTCTTTGGTAGTTGACCGCTACTAACACATTAAGAGGTCCAGTTCGAGACTTCTCTGTTGTACAAACAATATGTTGTACAAAGTTTATTTGGTAAATAGAGTATGTTTTCGTAATAACCGTACCTTTGTGAGTTCATATGTACGTTTGCGCGGACGTAAAATTATCGCAGCGGTATTTATTCGCGCACAGCTCTATAGCCAAATGCCGAAAACTGAACCCTTGTATTTTCGGTCTGTCCGTCCGTCCGGGCGTTACACAGCAATTTTACTCGTTGACTATTTGCACTATTCCGATGAAAATTATAAAGAAGATGACACCGATATTCTGTGCACCACTAAACAATGGTGTACTAAAATTACGAAATAAGCGGGACCCTCCCCATACCATGTGTATTGTTGAATCCCATAATTAAAAACCAAATGTGTGTGATTCTTCCGCTAAAAGATCATTTCAGGCACTGATCTAAAAATTGTCTTCACATGATCGGACCAAGATTATCTCTGGACTTTAAAAGAGACTAACCTCTGAGTTTGTTGCGGCCTTATTTTTCAGAGTAGTCAGATAGAAAACGCCGACCTCATATAAAATACAATTGACCGTTTCATACAAAAAAAAATGTTTTCCTCAGTGACTTTTCTATATCAATTAATAGTTTTTGAGATATAATTACAAAATTATTATTCTAATTCTCATAAAAAACCGCTCAAGTGCATGGTCCGATACAAACTTAGTCGATTTTTTATGGTTAAATAAGTTGCCAACAGTTTTTAATGATCGGCATTTGTATTGCTGATTGCAATAACAATTGCTGATTAAAAATCAGTCTGGGCTAAAACAATGACTCACCATTTTCCCAAACCACTAAATCAAAATTGAAATGGCTAATTCAACGACAAAATAGCAAACAGAACATGAGTTTGGCACAAAAACTGCAATAACATAGCAATGAGTCTCATTAAGTGTGCCCGTTGGCAACCCTGTGCCGCCATGTTTGTGCCAAAGCCGTTTCCGTTTCCGTTCCAATTTTAAAAAGGTTCAGCATTTTTCCGAGTGTTTAAAATTGGAATGGCCAGTTATGGCCGCTATGAGTAACTGACTTATTGATAATTCGTTGTCTTTGCGCTTGCGATGTCGCCATTGTTGTTTTTTTGGGGAACTAAGCAGTGTGTGTTCATTTTAATGTTGCTGATCAGCTAATGGTAAGTCTCACTAGTGTATCATACAGGAGGACACGAAACCCCATTTATGAGATGAGGGTTACCTTGTGGTTATCATCTATGCCTATTAGTAAGTAGGTACTGAAATGTTTTGTTGTTTACCAAAGGTAACCTTATGTTGTACATACAGGCATCGAAATGACTTTATCATATTCGGTTCGAATCGTCAAGAAGATTTAAAACAACCTTCACGTATTTAAGCATTTTTTTTTATATTTCGGAAGAAATGACTTGAATGACAGGCGCGGAACTCTTAAGACATAAACGTGGAATAAACGAGTACACGCATACAAGCGTTTCATTGATAGACCCCGGTGGAGGGCCCTCAGGGTTTGTGCAGTATCTAGTTACCTACAAAAGTACAAATTATTACCCAACCACGAGCTGGGTGTACCTATTCTTCATTAATAGGGCAATAAAATGAGTTTCTTTGCAAGTGCTGAAAATTGTATAAGAATTGTTACCACTTATAAAGAAATATATATGGAAAACGAAAAAAAAAATGCGGTATAAATGAGGGTTTGAGAAAATTGAATAACTTGATATTTGAGATACTTTTCAATGTCTTATAGCGGGTCAAAAAAATCTATGACTAGAACTTGCATCAATACCAATACGACTACCATTAACCATGGAAAACAAAAGGCAAGCCTTAGAAACGAAAACCTTCTATAAGCACAGCAACAAATGCGACATAAAATAAGGTAACTCCGTTAGTGTGAAAGAGACACCATTAATTCTCCATTAGCCACAGTTTAGTTAAGGGTGTTGTACCATCAAACACTATACTTCAGCCCTGAACTGAAGCACTCTTCCGTATTAAAACCGATCCATCAAAACTGAACCGTAACTTTTGTAATGAAGCTTCGAATTCCTTTGGCAATTTCTAGTCTGAATTTTGTGGACCTCTGTGGCTGTAAATATTGTTCAATCGAAAAGAAACTGTATGAGTTAGAAATAGAGTTGTTTTTAAATCGGTGTATTTTTGCTTGGACAATGTTTAATGAGGTGTGGAGAGCAAATTCCGCTTGCAAAATTGTCGATGAGTGAGCCTAGATTATTGTGATTCGGGATGGTTAAATATTTTTGCTGAATTTAGCTAGTAATAGTTTGTTGATAGTTAGCGATTGTTTAATGAAAGGCAAACGCTTATGTTCTCATTTATAGACATTGAGAACAATCTTTGGTCATTGATTTTGCAATTAATTAGGATCGTAGGATCTCAAAAGTGCACTGTAATGGAGTTATCATTGGACTTAATCACATGCAGTTAGGTACCCAAGACATGATATCGACAATCGTACCCGCTATGTCGCCATGAGATCTCGCCGAAGCTATAGAGCTTCGGCGAGATCTCATGGCGACATAGCGGGTACGATTGTCGATTATTGAACTCAGTGCTGGGCGCGCCATTCATTGGGTAGCTCATCGCTCGATAAGGATCAGGCCCGTGTCAACCGCGCGTTGTGTTCCACGCGCGCCTCAAAGAGATGTCATCAAAACTGAAGGGGCGGGCCCCTTAGGACCGATGCCTGCCAGGGTCGCGAGGTTTGTTTGAAAGAGTTACCGTGGCCCTGGCATATACGCAACTGAAGGAACACGGGTGGCTTTTAGCCAGTAAAATTCTAACACGCCCTCCTGCTCCGCCCAGAGTGGGAGACGTCATTTGATGATTTCCCACAAAAAAAGACAACTTTTATATTGCCCTTCGGTTTAAGTTATAACATTCGATTACCCGATATACATAGTTTATTTTTATCATTTTAAAAAGTTCAATTTATGTAATAGATAACTGGCAAAACTAGCTTAGAAAAAAAATGTTAAAAAAATTGAATTGCCAAGAAAATTGCATACGAAATTTCGGAAGAGAAAGGGTGACTAGAATTAATTCCATTTTAATGAACTTAAATGTTTACATTTGAGAGTGCCTTTTATGTGCCTAGTTGAAATAAATGCTTTAACATTAATTACTGTTGGTGCTTGTTCAATTATGTACGTCTCATAAAAATTCACACTTGTATTTACAAAGTCAGTCCTGAAATGTCAAACATAGAGTGCAATATGCAAGTGTTTACAGAAGAAAACGCAGGTGCGATTAAACTAAAAGCTACCACACTCGCTAGTACGTAGTTCAGTGGTAGGTGCGTGGACAAGTACTAAAGCAAATGAATGTAACTGCAGAATGGAAGAGCAATGTTCATTTATATCTGTCAACAAAGTAATCTTAGTAGTAGGAGCTCTTTGTGTAGGAACATGTCCAGGGAAGAACTAGCGAAGGATTTGTACGAACATTTTAAACCTGGGTACTGAGAAATTACACTCTAAAATGTATGAAACAAGAAAATATTCTCATCTGAAAGCCGTGGTCGTATACCACTTTGTCCCAAAGCTTATGATCGCTTACTACTCTAAAAATAAAAGAGCTCGTCCATTTTTTTCCGCTGATCGTCGATTCGAACATTGCTCCTCTGCCACTTTCGTGCTTAATTTAATTTATTTAAATTTTGCAATTTATTATTAAAAATATTTTTCTTGAGAACGTCTAGACCAAAATGACTATTTTTGTTTTGGTTTTGAGTGTTCGTGATAGTGCTAAAAAAAATGGGATATGTTTCCCGGAAAATATTAAAACTCGGCTAAAATTGAACGAGATTTTTTTTTATGGCATTTTGTATTGATGGACAGGACAACGTTCGTCGGCTGAAGTTGTTTGTAAAATTTCACGACTTTTGCTGATTGATAAAGCAGTGAATTATTATCTTCAATTCAATTTGTGTGGACTTTGCTTAATTATTTCAGAACAAGTTGGAATGTCGCCTATCACATGTCACCTGTCTCAGTCGGGTTTAATTAATAGCCCCTCCGGTCTGCCAGCCTGCTTGCAACGCAATAACATAGCTAAATAGGTACTTAGCTGGTAACCACGCCAATGAACAAAGTAATTTTATAATTATTCACTCAATTTACATTTCAACATCTTAATAATGGTAAGGCTATAAAAGGGAATGCGCAAATTGGCAAACGAAATTACTTTAAGCCGATGTGATGGCCCAACTGGCGCGGACGAAAGTGGATTAAAAATATGATGAGTTGTAAGACATTTTATATGCAATAACATTGCAACTCTAATTAGAGTTAGCTTTTGGAATTTTCGCTGTTGTTCAGTACCACAGGCTTTATTTGGAACATTAACATTACGCCTGAAATCCCCTAAGGGTCAGACAGAGGTGTACCTATAGTTCACCCATATTTCACCAGTAAAGTCTTATATAATAGGGGGTGAGCCTATTGCCATTAACCGGGCATACATCTAGGCTCTGGGCTGCTACTTAGAAAACCCAATAACATTTTTCCCGAACTCTGGAATCGAAGTCACCATCGGCAGTAGCACTTGCAACCTCTAGAGCTAAGACGCATTTGGAACTAGCAAAATACATAATCAGGATATAATATTCCCACTGCTGGGACACATGCCTCCTCTCGGTGAGAGAGAGTGGGCCGTAATCTACCACGCGAGCTCAGTGTGGTTTGTTAGATGTTACATATCTTCGAATTGTTGGTTCTAGGAAATGCTGGTTTCCTCAAGATGTTTTCCTTCACCGTTTTGAGAGGTCTGAAATAATTTACACAAAGTTAAGCGCCTGTCTGGGTTCGAACTCACACCCCAGACCTACGACTTATAAGTTCGCGGCCGTTAACACTGGGCTACCGGCTACTACTGGCTCTTCTAGTAAATTTACTTCTTAGTTAATTTTTCAGCTTTCGGTGAAAAAACGGCAGACCTAGTCAATTTTATACATTGACTAGGTCTGCTTTTTTGTCACCGAAAGCAACGCTGTAACCAGACAGTTCCTTGCCCATTCTTCTATGAATGTGACCCAAATGAGTTCTACGCCGAGTTCTTCTCACTATTAAACACGAAATTTAATGACACTTTCCCACTAAAGGCTAAAAGTATTTGCACAAAGTTCTTATTTAGTGATTGGGCAACTCCAGGTATTCGTAAAAGCAGGGAAAAACTTTTTGAACTTTATGGCCTAAAGCAACATAAGACTAATACAAGCTTTCATCAGTATGTGGCAAAATATTCAAAAACTTTTAAAAAATGTGCAAATTGGCCAAAGCGCTTTATATTAGCAATAAAATAAAATCAGCTGAAGATAAAATAAAAACTACCTGGCAAATAATATATAATGAAACAGGTAGGAAAAAACAGCGTAGTACTGAATTTAATTTAGAGACTGTACATGGCCCCATTAACTTAGATATAGAAATAGCTCAGGAATTTGAAAAATTTTTCGTTAATATTCCCGTTAAAGCTACTGAAGCATTAAACTCCTCACCAGCGCGTTCCGTTGTCTTACTCAGAAAGAATGTAGGGGCATGCCCTTTAGAGTTTAGGTTTCAGCATACTAACCTCCAGGCTATTATAAAAGCATTAAAAGATCTTAAAATTAAATCAACAGAAGATCTTTGGGGAATGTCTGTTAAATTTTGTAGTTCTATTATTGAAACCATTGCACCCTATTTAGCTTTCATATTTAACACCAGTGTAGACCAAGGAGTCTTTCCGGATCTAATGAAACACAGTAAAGTAGTTCCTTTGTTTAAATCCGGTGATAGTAAAGAGCCCAACAATTATAGGCGTGTCAGTTCTGCCAGTTCTCAGTAAGGTGTTTGAAAAGTTGATGCTCAATCAAATGTTACGTCACTTTAATAAAAATTCCATCTTTCATGAACACCAGTACGGTTTCACCAAAGGGCGTTGTACCACCGACGCTGGTGTCACCCTAATAAAGAACATTTTTAACGCCTGGGAAGAAGCACAGGATGCCATTGGAATCTTTTGTGACCTCTCTAAGGCGTTCGATTGCGTAAATCATGAGACAGTGCTACTGAAACTAGAGCACTATGGGATTAGAAATACAGCTCTTGACTTAATAAGATCATACCTGAAAGATAGAACAGTCAAAGTCCAAGTAAACGGCGTAAACTCATTAGGGTCAGAAATGGCAATGGGCGTTCCTCAAGGTTCGATATTGGGTCCATTCCTCTTTTTGGTTTACATTAATGATCTACCCCATTTACTTCCAAACCAACCGATAATAGTGTTATTTGCAGATGACACATCATTGTTATTTAAAATCGACAGACGGTCACAAACTCTTGACGACGTAAATAACTCCATTCTTCAGGTCCAAGACTGGTTTACAGTAAATAATTTGGTACTTAATGAAAATAAAACCAAATGTATTCGATTTCAATTACCTAATGTCAGAAGTAGTGAATGTGACATCTTATTGAATGGGGATAAACTGGAATTTATTAATCAAACGGTTTTCCTGGGAATCACGCTAGACGAGAAATTACAATGGGGACCTCATATAACACATCTTACGGGGCGGCTGAGCTCGGCTGCTTATGCTGTTAGAAAGATAAGACAGTTAACAGATGTAGAAACCGCGCGTTTGGTCTATTTTACCTACTTCCACAGCATTATGTCGTATGGCATTTTACTGTGGGGTACGGCTGCTGACATTGAATCCATTTTTATTTTGCAAAAGAGAGCTGTCAGAGCCATTTATAATCTAAGTCGCCGCGAATCTCTCAGAGAACTGCTTAAAAGGATTAATATTATGACGGTACCTTGCCAATTCATTTATGAAAATATTATGTATGTAAGAAAAAATCTACATCTTTTTAAGAAAATAAGCGATAGTCATACTTTTAATACTAGAAATAAAGACAAGATAGATCAACCATTTTTCATATTAGAAAAAGTACATACATCTTTTATGGGGTACTGTGTTAAATGCTACAACAAAATTCCTTCTGATATATTGCAATTAAATGAAAGGAGGTTTAAAAATCATATTAAGAGTACACTTTGTAAACGAGCTTATTACAAATTAGAGGATTACATCCAAGATAAGAATGCTTGGAAACATGCTGGTCTCGCTCCATAGGACGGTCTCAGAGTTTATCAAACTGGTTGCTAACTTAATTGTATTAGATTTATTTTTCCCCTATGACACTGATTTACATTCTATGATTACTATAACTCATACACTGATTTGTAACTTGTAAAATATTAGGAAATTTGTATTTTTGCCTTTGCAATGTTTGTAAGTATGTGGGCACCATGTATCTATCATATAATTAATTTATCTCTCTTTGCTTCGTTTTAAATTTTTTACCTGTTGTGGTATGGTAATTTTATTTTAGGTGCATTGTCTTCACTTATAATTATATAAATATTGTATACAAATATTGAAAACATTTTAAAAGAGTAACGGTGGAGTTTCTTGCCCATTCTTCTCCATACGAATCTACCTTTTGGAAGGGGCAACTAAAATCAATTCTATTTTCATATAACTGTAGACGTTCAAAAGTGCCTTTTTGGGCCTATTTGAAATAAATGCTTTGACTTTGACTTTGACTTATGGAAGACTAGAATCAATTCTATTTTAATGTAAATGTTGAAGTTCAAAGGTGTCTTTTATGTACCTATTTGAAATAAATGCTTAGACTTTGACAAATCACAAAAACGGACGTGGGCCCCCCGGGTCAGTTTGATGTAACAATTAATTTTCCTGACTTTATTTGTCTTGTGGCAATGACCGAACGTACAAAAATCAAGTATATGCGTTAATTTATTTAGTATGCACGCAGTGGAGTCAAGGTTGTGTTGCCAGAGTGATTAATTATTTTCACATTACGGTGACCACAATTTATGTACAAGACTAGATAGCTACAATATTAAAACATAAACATAAGAAATAATAATAATAATCATCATCATCATTTCAGCCGAAAGACGTCCACTGCTGGACATAGGCCCCAGCACCGCCACTCGCTCGATGGCCGATGGGGTCGGAAGGTTCTGGAGCAGCGACCACGTACTGGAAGACGTAGCGTTGGAAGGCCTCCCACAAGATGGACCGATGACCTGATGCAGGCCGCAGGAAACCGTTGGATGCAAAAAGCGCAGAACCGGTCGAAAGATAAGAAATACATAAACAATATTACAACTCCACAATATTTCAGCCCACAACGCTTTTCGCAGATTAACTAGAACACATAACAGTGAAATATCAATTGCTAAGATTAACTTGCCTGTATCGTGTATTATCTGTTCGTTTGTTTGTGTGAACGCGCTTATCTCTGAAAGTACCAATTAGATTTGTAAAATTTTCTATGTATTGGATAGCCCAATTCTTAACGAAGGTTATGGTTAACAACACGAAGAAGCTGCGACCCTTAGGAGCCGAGCAAAGCGATAAAAAGTCAGAAAGCGATAAGGAAATACTAGCGCGGGCTGGCTATGCAATACGACGAGATGAACCCACCTCGTCGTATTGCATCGTTTGTCGGGGGAACAAGAAATTCCACGCGGACTAAGTCAATCAACTAGGCTGAGTTCGCAGTCCACTGTTGGATATAAGCCTCTCCCATGTCTCCTCGCCACCTCCTCACACCCTGTCCTCCGCCTTCCGCATCCAGTCTGTCCCAGCCACTTTCCTTAAGCCGTTTGTCCACCTAACAGGGGAGCGTCCCACACTACGCTTACCGATACGAGGTCTCCATTCTTGGACTCGTCTGCTCCACCAGCCATCGGTCCTTTGAGAGACTTGGCCAGCCTACTGCCACTTCAGCTTGCTTACTCTGCGAGCTATGTCGGTAACTCCAGTTTTTTCCAGATAACGCGGTCTAAGTAGTAGAAAATAAATAAATAAGCGAATAGCTTTTTTCAACCACAGTATTCTTTATATATAAGTTGCTATGTATCCTACTTCCTACTATCCACAATACTTCCTACTATATAATATTATAAATGCGAAAGTTTGTGAGTATGGAAGTATGGATGTTTGTTATTCTTTCACGCAAAAACTACAGAACGGATTTAGATGAAATTTGGAACACAGTTAGTTTATAAACTGGATTAACACATAAGGTACCTTTTATCCCGGTAGTACGTTCTCGCGGGATATTTTCCGAACTCCACGCGGGCGAAGTCTTTCATAAATAACACTCAGAAAGTCCTAATATAATACAAAATGTGTGGCTGCCATAGCAAATCATGGGTATACTGATTTCGGCAATCAATCTTTGCCCTTAAGGGTTTCAGATTCGTTCGCACTGAATTAATATCGCTCGGCAATTTCCGCTGCGACTGTAATGACGTACGCGTGTGACTCGTCTAGGTTCGGCTTCCTTTTGTTTCGTATTATTGAAAGGAGTCCAGATGTCTTATTACAAAATGATATTTATCTTCAGAGTATAAATAATCGTGGAGCCATTTTTGAATTTTGAACTTTATTCTGATGTCTGTTAAGTTCATATACAGAACTGACAACTTAGTTCCAGACCAAGTTGTCAGTTTCGTATAAAGAACTGTAAATCGAAAACAGTGACGTTCTTATTATTAAAAAAATATTGGCTCGATGTTTTAAACAATATCAAAAGTAACAAAACAGACGTTTTCCAGTACAGATGATTCCGATATTTCTTTCTTTTGACGGTTCCATGACCATATAAAGAATGTAATTTTCCACCGTTTGAATCATAAATCATGGTTCTTATAAACGACCCACAGGAAAAAGGACGTTCAGATTTCCCGCATTTGAACATTATCTGGGAAACTTTTCCAATTTTTCTTTAAATAAAAATATTGTTAGGACTATCACCAAAATTTACAAAACAAAAAAAAAAAAAAACAAATCGGTCCAGCCGTTCTGAAGATACTACTGCGTTGTATCGCGAGCAGACTGGACTGCGTCTATGTGAATCGCTGCTGCAAGCTGTTCACTTCGGTGTTGAGCTTGTAGCAGGGATTCGCGTTTAAGTATAATGCAGTGTAGGTTAAGTGTGTAAGATAAGTCTACTAACATAGCTGATAAGAAATATTGTTACTAACACATTTGAGTCATTTGTTACTTGTATTTTAAATATAAATAAATAAATAATATGTTCATTTCATTAATAAATATCGAATTGTTATTGTATTATAAAAAAAATCACTACGAATTACCAATTTCAAACACAAAATGTAGAATAAAACACTGAGAAAATCTTCACCATCTATCTGTCCAACCTCTTCCAAAACTTTGCTGCGGTCGGCTTCCAGAGTAACCGGATGCAGATGAAAAAAAGTATTTTCAGCATAATATAAATGAATGTATCAATGAATATGGCAATTTACAAAAGTGATAAAAGAAGTTACAATATCTTTTTAAATATTTTTCATTTATCTATACCAAAATGTTGTCTCTGCAATCCTATCTCAAAAACTCACCTTTTAAATATTATTTGAGTATGTTCTGAAACATATAATAAAGCAAAAGCGTGTCCGGTTCGTTGGTCACAGTCGTTCCACGGAACTCGAAGATTCAAGCTTGCATGAACATTTGGGGAAATATGCAAAACAGAATTTGAAAATATGTGTTCCTGCTTTAATTATAATATCTGGATGACCGAGCTTTGCTCGGTATTTTTTTGGTAAATTGTGTTTAAAATAATAAGTTTATGATTAAGTTGATTATCGATAAAGTTGATCATTAAAAACACGAATAAAACGACATTTTATAAAAATGAATCCTAGCTAGATCGATTTATCGCCCCCGAAACCCCCTGTATACTAAATTTCATGAAAATCGTTGGAGCTGTTTCCGAGATAGAGCGAGATTGGAGCTGTAGGATATCATCAAATGTCGTCTCCCGCTCTCGGCGGAGCGGGAGTTGCCTATATGCCAGGGACACAGTAACTCTATCGAAAAAATCTCGCGACAAGAAGGGCTAAGGGCGCGAAGTTGATTATGATGACTTCTTACTATTCTACTAATGGAGGATGATGGAGAGGCACACCGCCACGTGTAAACTACGCATCACACTGACGTCACGCAAAATCCTGCATCGCGCAAGCAATGTCCCGACATCATCGTCAGGCAGACACGAAGCCTGTCTGGTTGGAGGATTGTTCCCCCACGAAGGTTGAGTGAATTCTACACCCTGTTTCTCATACCTTCAATGATGGATGGATGTATGTTACTCAATCACGCAAACACGGCAGATCGGATTTGGCTAAAATTTGGCATAGAAATCGTTTTAGCTTGGATTAACACATGATAATTTTGCGGGTGAACCCGCTAGTTAGACAATTTGTTTTCTCGCCTTATTTTAGTATTAGTTACCTAGCAACCCGCCTCTGAGGAGTAATTGTTTAACAGATTACCAGTTGGAATGGTTTTAATGTTGACAGTTCAACATCATTCACTGCATTATTAATGTTCTTCTTCTTCTTCAGAAGATGAAGACGACGATTATTTATGTTGTTGAGCAGATACATTTTTCGAACATGTGACGATCCCATCTTTCAAAAATTTTCGGATCCTGATTGACCGTGAGCTGTGCAATTCGGGTGCTGCTTCACAGAAGTGCAATGAAATGTTGAAACTTCCAGTTTACTGTGCTCTCTTTAAGTTTGCGTAAAGTGCAAAGCGTTCCGGAACATTCTGAAAAAAGGGGCGAAAAACGCACCAAAATCAAAGGCACATAGCGCGCGCTAATCTCAAGATGTACTGATTCGAATTTAAAAATTATTTTACTGTTTGATAGCCCATTTATCGAAAAAGGACAAACAATACACTAGAACCTTTAGGAGCCAAGCAAAGAGAAAAATATCACGATTACGAAGACCTCGCACAGGCAGGCGATTTGATGTAACGGGGACAAAGTCGCGGGCAGAATCTAGTACAGAATAAAATTATATTATCTAAAAGATTTTACTAATCAAACATTGTAAAGAAAGCATAATTTATGTAGGTAATAGAAAATGGTAAACCTAAGCAGAGGTTAATTATATAAAGAATAATTTGGGCTTCAAAAGATAAAATCTGTTAATAATAAATGAACATCAGGACCAGAGCTTTACAAATTAGGTTATGTCTGTCAGGTAATATTATCAAAATACCAGTGAGGCTAGCGGCCCAATAAAATTGCTCAGTAGGTACGTATTTTTTTTTTAAATTTTATTCTGTAAAAGTAACCCTCTGCCTGTTTATTTTTTACGTCATCACAACAACAATGTTGTCGCTAAACTAGTGCATTGGTTTAGTGTCAGTGGTATATGTGTGTCTAGTGGTTTCGCTACTGTTGAGTATGAGGTCCTGAGTTCGATTCCTAGGTTGACCAAAGTGTTATTGGGTATTTCTATCTGGAAATTTTTAGTAGCTGCCTGGAGTCTGGATTTGGGAGCGGTTGATGGTGATAGGCTCGCCCCCTATTATTATTATTAAACCTTTATTGCTGAAACGAAACTTAATTAAACATTTAATGTAAATCACTAATAACTTATAAACTAACACATCGTATTTCCCGGTTTAGTGATCAGCGTGTCTTGTGACTGCCGGGGTCGCGCGATTGTTCGAAAGAGATACCGTGACCCTGGCACATGGGCAACTGATGGAACACGGGTGGGTTTTAGTCAGTAAAAGTCTGACACGCCCTCCCGCTCCGCCCAGAGCGGGAGAAGTCATTTGATGATATCCCATACTGAAAAAAAAAAAAAAAAAAAGCGTGTCTTGTGACACATAGGCCTCTTCCAGCTGCTTCCATTCCTTTCTATCTTTGGCCTTCCTTGACCAGATAGTCTCTCCAACCTTCCCAATATCATCAGTCCATCTTTTTACCTGCCTGCCTCTTTTCCTTTTACCATCATGTGGTTGCCATTCTGTAATAATGTTTGTCCATTTAGTCCTACTGTCTCTTGTCATATGTCCTGTCCATCTCCATTTCAGCTATCTTACTTTCTTTATTATGTCTTCCACTTTGGTTATGGATCTAATATCTTTTGCTCTTTTGCTATCTTTAATCGTGGCGCCTATCATATTTCTTTTCATTCCCCTCTGACATGTTCCCAGTTTTTGTGAATGTTTTTCACTCATTAACCCTATTCCATGGGATTTAAACATAACTGGTGAAATGTGACGGCGGCGGGAAACAAGTCGTGATGTTATGTTATGGTTTAGTGCATTTTACTTTATAACGAGAAAAAGACGTATATTTTGACAAACGGAATGTTTTCACAATATAAAAGTGCCTGTAAATGGTTTAATTGAAATATCTTTTTTCAGCCGCACGGGTTGTTCGTTTAGGTTAAGCTACGCTTGCCGCGGTTGGTCCGTGGATGGGTGACCGTCTTTACATACGAAGACCCTTCCGTGCTTTGGAAAGCACGTTAAGCCGTTGGTCCCGGCTGTCTTTCGTAGATCTTAGACGGTCGTTCCGGATCGTCAGAAGCCCGAAAATCTGACAAACAGTCATACCAAGGGGTATCGTATTAGACAGTAACTGGGTTGTGGAGGCAGTCGCTCCATGTAAAATACTGGTACTCAGCTGCATCCGGTTAGACTGGAAGCCAACCCCAACATAGTAAGGAAAAGGCTGGGCAGATGATGATCTTTTTTGAGTTTGAAGTGCTTAATTTTTATAATGAAATACGAAATACACGCAGGCGAAGTAGTAAGCAAAAGCTAGTTAATATTCCTATGGTTGCCTAGGAGACATGGCTGATTGTGAACATATTGCCCATTGTATCATTCCAATTCAGTGAGCAATAATCCGGATTTCTTTACTGAAATTTCGATTAATTTCTTAAGTAATAACTAAGTAAACGTAATATTAAATGATTTCCTTTCTTAAGTCTGATATTTCCAGTAAGAAGGTAGGTATTTGACTTTCATTAGTTTGAAGTTGCAAATTGCTTTCTTTTGAAATTATTTGTAAACTTCGTAGGCGGTGTTCGTGGTAACTTTGAAGGTGTTTTTGTATTGGTAGGTAATGATGAACTAATAAATAATAAAGAACACAAAAGTATAATAAAGAAAGAACATGTTTATTTCGCACAAGCACATCAAAATATCAAAGAGAATGATGGTGGTAGACATAACGAGTCTTTCTATGTCGATATGGAATTATTTATTGCTTGTAATCTTTGAACTTGCAGTTTACAACTAAGATGTACCGTATTATCCAGTTACTGGGTTGTGGACGTCAGATAGGCAGTCACTCCAGGTAAAATACTGGTACTCAGGTGCATCCGTTCAGACTGTAAGCAGAACTTAACAGAGTTGGGAAAAGGTTCAACAGATTGGAATTGAGTCCTGTTGAAAGTCGTAGAAATATGTAACGCTTTGACAGTGATTGTCACTTGCCGACAAGCCATAATGTCCATAAAGCCAGCCACAAACAGAACACTTACACCAGGTATAACGCTAGAGTTATCTCGAAGGCTCAATAAATACATTATTGTAAATAATTCGGTTAGCCAAAATGCGGGCACTAACCGCATATACCAAAGTGTGACCTCGTTTCGATCTAACCGCAGTCTGGTCACAAGGGTAGGTACGATATAATACATTATATACCTATGTATATACAGTTATGTTATATATTAGGTAGTGGTCAATCGTGTAATGAAAATCTATCGAGGCTCTCGTTAGGCGACTAGATCAAGAGCCTGATTCAGAAAGCAGTACTCGTTGATAAGGGTCGCATGAGGAGGTTCCTATCTGTGGAGCCCTAACCACCGGTAGCTTGGACCCTGCTCCCGATACCGGTGGTCCACTAGTTTTTATATATTTTTTGTAAGTTTCTTTCGTAGAAATATTTCAAAATGTAATGAATATGTATAAAAATAAATAAACGAAGTTTATTAATTTATCTTTACTTCAGACATACGTCCATACATTTTTACAAAAATAGCTTTAGTAGGGCTGTTAGTAGTACATGTTTAGGCTCGACTGTTAATAGTTTAGTAGCAGCGTGTGTTCACCGGACATTATTGCCTACACATTTTGGCTAGGCGCTTAATCGTGGTGGGGTGTGAAAAACTTATACAGGAAAAATTTTAACCAGTGCGCAAATTTTTTTTGGTGGTTCAGTATCAGTAATAGAACACATTTCAACTATTTTTTCAATACTTTTTTTTTTTAATTTTTATTCGACATTAAATCAGTAAAACGTGGACACCCTACATATATCAAACCTAAGGGTCGGTTCACATCTGACGGAAGATGCGTTGAGCGTATCATCGGTCGCGTCTATTCGGTTTAATAGTGTGTTTTCATATCTGACGGAAGATGCGTCGGGCGTAACTTGTACTTCCGTGATAAATCGTTCTGTATCAAACATTTTCAATGCAAAAAAGCTTCGAACGGTCTGTACACAAACGATCTCCGCTGATATTACGCCTAGTCTGTATGCATCAGTCAAAATACACGTGGTGGAACGTTGCCGCTCTTTACGTCGGCCGACAATGCGTTGACGGAAACGGAACAGACGCTGTACGCTCGACGCACTAACGCATCTTCGGTTAAGTGTGAAAGGTTGAATGTTTTCTCATATAATTGTCTGTTCTGGCGTTACGCGACCGATGATACGCGACGCATCTTCCGTCAGATGTGAACCGACCCTAATATGATATCGACAATAGGAATAGGTCAATAACCGCAAGCCGGCGTAGGTACTTCGAACTTCTTAGAATTTTGACCGACCGAACAGCTAATACCTACCAGCCAAGTCCCTACTCGTAGCTACGCTCAGTCGTTCACCTTCGCCGCCGCGCCGGCGTAGGTACTTTAAACTTCTTAGAATTTTGACCGATCGAACAGCTGGTAAATACGTACTTGTAACTACGCTCGGTCGTTCACCTTCACCGCCGCCGCGCGCAAGTTACCATAAAAACTAGTTCCAAAATAAACATCTTTCGTTAACGATAACTTAATTTTTTTGTACTAAGATATATCAAAATAAAAATTGCACGGTTATTATTATTCGTTTAAGTTTAATTTTTTTAAATTTGGGCACTGGTTAAAAACTTATCCTGTATAGTGATTGTGACACTTCTCAACTGTTTCTACAGTGGTCAATAACAACTCTGTCACTCGCACTATCTCGAGTAAAAAAACGATTACAAAACCCTGGATCACACCTGGGCTTTTGAGGTGCATACGAAACAGGGATAATCTTTGCCTTAAATCAAAACGTGATCCAAATAATTCTATACTACAACTGACATTCAAGCGGTACAGAAACTTCTGTAATAATTTACTGAAAAAAATTAAACGGGAATATGAACGAGATGAGTTCGAGAGATTGTAGGAATCCTAGGGCTACTTGGAATCTCATTAAATCATTATCTAATCTTCAAAACAACAAATCTTCTGCTACTGAACTTTTATCCGTTACTCCAGATCCTTCTGATTCAGTGGATACTGTAAATGACTTCTTTGCGAATGTGGGGAAGACCCTTGCCTCAAAAATAAAGAATGACCACCATACGCACGCCTCTGACAATAACGCTTGTCCTAATTCCATGGCCATTCTTTCAACAGATTGTGAAGAGATTGAACGCATCATCCTAGGACTCAAGGCCAATTGCGCCGTGGGTTGGGATGGCATTTCTGCTGCCTTGATTAGGGCTGTCCGCGACACTTTAATACTTATTATTGCGCACATAGTTAACCTCGTACTCACATCGGGTGTGTTCCCGGCTATCTTTAAAAGAGCACTGGCAGTGGCACTGGCAGTGTCAATAACTACAGACCTATCTCTGTTCTTACAATTTTGGACAAAATTTTCGAAAAATTTATAAATAGTCCACTACTCAATTACCTAAGCTCACAGAATATTACTTCAGCGAACCAATACGGTTTTCGATCAGGTAGAAGCACATAAGATGCAGTCTTAGAAGTAACTGGAACTGTAGCAAAAATATAAAGAATAAACTCAAAACCATAGCAATTTTTTTTGACCTCTCAAAAGCTTTTGACACTGTCTCTGTTCCCCTCTTGCTCGAAAAGTTGGAACGGATTGGTGTAAGAGGAGTGTGTCTGGACATTTTCAAGAGTTACCTGAGTGAGCGGTCCCAAACCGTCAAGATAGGGAATCACGTTAGCAGACAAACGTTTTTAACCTACGGAGTCCCGCAGGGTAGTGTCCTTGGACCTACCCTGTTTCTTATTTACATAAACGACCTATGTAATCTGCATATAAATAACTCAAAAATTGTAACCTATGCGGATGATACCGTCATAGTCATTCATGGTAAGGATTGGTTGGAAACCCGCTCATATGCAGAGTCAACTCTGCTTATTGTAATGAAATGGCTTAATAAAAACCTGCTAACCCTCAATTTAGAAAAAAACAAGTTTATTACATTTGCTGCAAGTAAAGCCTCTCAACCTTCTTCTCCCTAACCTTCTTCCTTCTACTCATTGCAGTGGTTGTGTTCAGACTGCACGTACACATAGTATTAAATACTTGGGTGTTATAATAGATAGTATGCTGACATGGAAGGAGCAAATTGAGGCTCTGGTTCCCAGGGTCGGAAAATTGATATTTGTTTTTAAAAATCTGCGATCATCTGATAATTTTGCCACGCTACGAACAGTATACTTGGCTCTGGCACACTCCATTCTAAAATACTGTATTGCCACCTGGGGTGGGGCTGTAAAGTGTCTAATGCTCCGTCTGGAAAGAGCTCAGAGGGCAGTGTTAAAAGTCATGACTCATAAACCAGTTCGATTCCCAACTACTGAACTGTACACTCTTTGCTACTTACCAACAGTCAGACACACATTTCTTCTGGCCGTAGTGCTACGTAAACACTCAGACCTCCCATTCAATCCCGTTGTCACTACCCAAAAACGCAGAACTGACAGAGTCTGCCAGGTTGAATCTGCCAGAGTTCAAGTTGCTCGGCGGCAATATCACTTTATTAGCTCCACTTTGTATAATAGAATAAATAAACACCTCAACATATATCCGCTGACCTTGCGGGAATGTCGTGGGGTGACGGATGGATGGCTTCATACACTTTCTTATAAAGAACTAGAAAAATATGTAAAAACTTAAGCTCACTTTCCAATTACCCTAATGTATGGTATGCGCAAACACACACACACACGCACACACATCACTCACACACATCACTCACACACACATACACACACACGCACACATACACACACACACATACATACACACACCATTCAAACTCACAGAAAATTAGTCGGGGAAAATATTGTTAAGTTTTAATTTTAAGTTCTAATTTATTAATTTTACGTTTTAAGTTCTTTTATTTTTATAATTTTAGATTTTTACTTTTCTATTTTGCTTTTGCCCCTACTATGTGGAGGTGGGCGTTAATGACTGCGATACAGTTTATACTAATGCAGTTGTTATCGAACACAGTGTTTTTGTAAATTGAGTTTTTGTTACAATAAATTTTAATTTAATTTAATTTAACTTGCCAACCGCACGAGCGGTCGAAATATTTTTCTGTCCTCTGAATTATTACTATATTATACTAAAGTGCAAAAATCGAAATTGTAGTCATTGAATAAACCAAATTCCCAATGATTCGAGTCTTTATGTTGTAACAGTACACTATATGGTATAATAAAAAAGTTTTGACTAAAATAATGACCACATTTCCCATCCAAAATTCTTCCTCTGTAGAAGCTGGTAAGATGGCTAAATGATACTTCTGATAATAAAGTCAAATTAGATATATTGTTCGGACCAAAGGTTAGGTGATACAAAGGAGCGAGGGAGCACACGCGATGACCGCTAATTGAGTACTGAATGCTTCACTTAAATTAATTTGTTACTTGAGGTAAAATGCACGAGTAAGCAAAAGTGCAAGTGTATGGTTGCACCGTACATGCTCCCGGGCCAGAAAGATACAAAAATATTACACGTCTTCTAATCTAAAGCGACACGTTTTAGGTATAGGTGACGTAGCTTTGTCTTGTTTACAATCAGTGTTCGCACTAGTTATGTTCACTTCACTCGGCTGACGGTCAGCCGTACTCTGCTTTCGCAAAAACACAACACTATTTGCAACACTTTGGGGTAGTTCCACTGAAGAAGCTGCTCGACACCTTCTCCATATGAAGTACGCTGCCACCGCCATGGCTGCCCCCAGCAGGCAGTAACAAATAGTGTACTGATGAATGTCATGCGTAGACAGAGTGTAATCTAGTGAGTTAGTATTGGCAGATTTCAGTTGTTTTATTCGTTCCCCCAGATCCACTAATGTGCTGTTTATAGGATCTTCGTATGCGGTGTAATGAGATAATGATATGTTTACGATATGATTTAGTTCTGCTATCTGAGGGGTCACAATTTCAGAGTTTGATTTAATTGTATAAGCTGATAGGGCATGAGAATACAAAGTAAACTCGTTGCTTTTTATTATGCATTTCGAATCGAGGTCAATGATACCAACTCCTGTCACCTGTTTATAGGCAACTTGATCTTGACATATAATCCTCACTGCGTAGGTATTGCAGCAAAAGTACATGAACCTCGCTGGCTGATTCAATTCAAGCCACCTGTCTTGACAAGGGGATTTAATTACAATGCATTGTTTTAAATTGCTATCTAGTTTGCAGAATTTTTCTTCAATGCTTATGAAATGAAATGAAATGAAATTAATTGCACCGCTCCCAGCGTGGTTTGACCAGACTCGATTAATCGAATGAACCCCAAGATTTGCACTAGCCTTTGAAGCCTCATATTTCATGGTGCTACATGGGCCATTGCATATCAAGAAGTAGATCGGGGGGCGCTGTATTGGTAGGGAAGACGTGCCCATAGGATAGGAAAGGATTACGAGCCTACCGACTATGCAGCCTTAAGTAAGCATTGGACTAGTGGAGAGAAAGGTGATATTTGTCTATAGGAGGGCATCTTTTCGCGTCGTCGCCGGCATGTTGATCCAGGTCGAGCTTCACCGATGCATCTTTTGGTGGGGTTAACCGTTTGCTTGGCTCTTTTCTATGTCAAGGCTTCGCTATGTTCCGTGTTGTTGTTTTCTTGGTCGTCTTCCGAGTTCTCGCTGCTATCAGTTTCTGGTTTTTTGTAGATATCACTAGCCGCTTTTTTTATCTTATTTCTGTCTCCAGCCGTGTCCCTCCAAAACTGGATTTCCTTGTCGAAGTATTTCATGTCCTGTTTTAGGTTGTCATTCCATGTGTAAATAGGTCGTCCGACCTTTTTACATTTGGCCTTGTACTGCATTGCTGCATGTAACAGGTGTGGTTCAGAGCGTCTGAAAATGTGTGCTAGGTAGCACATCCTGTGGTTCTTGATGCGTTTTGTTATAGTTTTACCGTCTAAGATTTGATGCATTTTCTTAAGTCTCGGTTTGTTCCTAGCATGGTTGATCAAGTCTCTCATGATAACTCTTTCATATCTTTTCAGTCTTGAACGGTTCGCCTTTGTGAGTGCTGATACTTTTAAGCCATATATCATACACGGTATGATAATCATTCGATACATAAGTGTAGCTAGTTTCCAGTCCATTTTTGAGTTCAATATGAATGGTAGTAATGATTTAGCGTTTCTCGTGGCCTGTTGGCATCGTTTTCTAATTGAGTTTTTTCTGCTTAATGCGGACGTTATGTAAGTGCCTAGGTATTTGATTTCATCTGCTGTTGGTATATTTATTCCGTTGAGAGTCACGTGGGTCGTTTTCTGTGTTTTTATGGGGTCCCTAATTATTATTTTTGTTTTTGTTTCGTTTATTTGAAGGCCTACACTATTAAGTAAGGGTTTTATGTGGTATAAGATGCGTGCTAGTCCTTCTAGCTCATCTGTAATGAGAATAAGGTCATCCGCAAATGATAAGACTAGAGGGAGGGAGATTTCGCGGTCCTGATCTAGTTTGATTAACTGAGTTTCCTCTTCGAGGGTTCTTAGAACTTCATCGATGACCAATGTAAAAAGGCGGGGGGACAGGGGGCAACCTTGTTTAACTCCCTTTCCTTTGATAATCCAGCTGCTTTGCTGGCCGCACCATTTGATGCATGTTCTTTCATTCAAGCATGCCGTGATTATCCTGTTGGTCATCGATTTGTTGGTTCGTTGTAATAATATGTCTCTTAATGCCTTCAGGTCAATGTTGTCAAATGCTTTTTCTATGTCGAGGGCGAGAACGTACGTTCGTTTACCTGCACGCCATTCCTCGTCTAGAACCCTTTTGAGCGTAAAAATGTGGTCATCTGTTGATCTATTGTTTAAGAAAGCCGCTTGGTAACTGCCTATGCGCTTGGTAATTATGTGTTTGGTTACGGCTTCCTGTAATGTTTGGGGCATCGCTTTGTAAAGCTCGATTACAACTTGATCCGTTCCGGGGGCCGTTCCGTTTCGCATTTTGTTGATGATTCCTATTATTTCGGCCACCGTCGGTACTTCGCCTTCTGCTTCTGTTATCCGTTTTGTTATGTTTACCGTTGGTATGCGAAGGAGTTGGAGTTTTTTAGTATTTTCTCCCATTTGGACATCGGTATGAGCGCGGTTTTTTTTCGGCGTTTCGTTTGCTGTTTGTTTTTCCTATAAAATGAATAGAGCATTTGCATGCGTTTTGCGGGGTGCGTTTTACCCATTCTGGAGAAGCAGGCTCTGCATGTTTTTTGTTCCTCCAGATAAGTAACCCTTTGAAGTATTGTCTGACATTCTTTAACGCGATTATGCCTATTGGGGTTATCCGGTTGCCTGTTTTGTAGGAATTTGGCCTTTTGTACGTTAGCGAGGGCTATTCGATGATCCCTTGAGTAAATTGGCTGAAGCCTCAAAGTTTCCTGAGCAGCAGCTTTTAGTACATCCGTTATGGTATTCCAGGGTATTTCGGTGTTTTCATTTGTTGGGATTCCCATATTCGCTAGTTTTTTTGTGATGCAATCTTGATATTTTGTTTTGATGGCTGCTCTGTTGAGAGCGGCATAGTTGCATTGTTTGTAGTTGAAGTAATTGGGCTCCTTTGTTGTTTCCTTGGTGCCTTTGTCTTGCTTTAGTGTTTTATTTTTGTTTTTATTTACAATTAAGTTTGATTTTAGTAGTCCCCAGATTATTTTATGGTCGGAGATGCGACCGGTGACCCATTCACCTTTAATAAAGTGAAAAAGTTTTCCTGCTGCCTGTGGCGTGATGATGTGATCCAATTGCGATTTTTGAGTACCCTTCGACCATGTTATTCTACATGATGTTCTAGCTTTTGTTGTTTCTATTTGAAATTTTTCCCTGTTGGCTATATCCATTAATAGTTCGCCGTTGTAGTTGGAAAATTCATGGTGAAGGTTTTGTTGTATCAACCCTTTGCGATGGAAGGTTAATGTGTCTTTTCGACCTATATGGGCGTTGAAGTCGCCGAGTATTATGAGAGTACATTTCCTTGGTTTTTGTCTAATCAAGTTTAATAAGCCTGTGAATGATCTGGTTGCTTTCGCGGAACAGCTGTTGATGTGTGAGTTGATTATGTACAGAGGAGTTGGTTTGTCATTTCCCATGCCAACCTCAAGAGTAGCTGACATCACGTCGGTGTCCTTTTTACTGTTGACTAATTCTATTTGGGCATTTTTTCTTAATAAAATTGCAAGACCCCGGTGTGCGTTACCCGCAGTTCCTGAGAGGTACCAGTCGTAGTGTGCGGAGCTAAATGTTCCTGCGTTCATCCCTGTTTCCTGTAGGTTAGCTATGTGAATGCCCCTGCGTGACAGTTCGGCGTCAATTTGATTTCTTTTTCCTGGTTTCGAGGCACCGCGGACGTTCCAAGTTGCTATGCGCAGGTCTGTGCAAGTATACTTAATTGTGGTAGAGGTGGGGTTTCTCAGTATTCTGTATCCCGTGTCGTCCGCGACTACATCTGATAGCGGTGTAAGTGGTGTTGATTCTTGTTGTTCGCATGGTGTTAATGAGTTACCTACTTGGCTTTTTACGAGCAGCCCCGTTTGTAGCTGGGGTTTCGTGGGTTTTTCTTGCTCTTCTCGTGTGTTGTACCTGTTACTAAACGGGTTGGTATTTTGTTGTGCTTTGGCGCTGGTTAGACCTTGCGTTAGGATTATCCGGTTGTTATTGCATTGTTTGTCGTTTGTCAGGACCCAGCTATCATAGTGCCGGTTCATGAAGAGGATGTGTATGTTAGCGGGAGCAGGTTCGCCGGTCGGTGAATATACCTGTGTGTTTCTATTGTTTATGTGCACATGCACGTTCACGAGGTAGAATTCGGACGCGGCGATAATTATATCTTCGCCACCCCAGAATGTTTCGTTAAATTGCGCAGTTATGTATTTTGTAATCCTTTGTTCCTGGGAAAGAATGCTGTTGGGGAGAAATTCCTGTATGTTATTTAGAAGTGCTAGGTGAATTCTATCATCATGGCGATGTTCCAAGACATATGCGGCAAGGTCTTGACGAACATTCCTATGATCAAATGTTAGGCCCATTAGGTCATTAATTTGGTGAGCAATCGCTCCAAACAGACAATTCCCATCTTTTGAAATGGGTACGATTGTGGCCATTGTAAATGCTTTTGTTTGTGAGGCAAGTCAAAGACACGTGCAAGTCGGACGCTCAAGCTAGCTACACTTGTAGTGAGTCGATTTATGGGTTTGACCTTTTTTTATTTCTTTTGTTTATCTGAGTAACAAGATGTGCATTCAACTTAAAACTTGAAAGTCTGGCTCGGGTACCCTTTTTTTTAATTATTTTTTTAACTTTTCGCCTCACGTGTAACCGATTCAAATCGGAGTCGTAGGCCACATAGCAAGCTTTTAGCAAATTAAAAATTCGTTACTTTGTTATAATAATGGCATCTTTAGTTGTGGCGTCTTAGAAGGTACCGTATTTTGTTCTAGAATGATAGCAAGAAAAGGGCTGTTACTTAGTTATTGTGGACGCAATCCTTCACACAACGCTTGCTCGTGTGATGACGATTTTGGGTTTCCGCGCGCGGCTAAACCAAGCCGGTCTTACGCAGTTTATTAAACAAAATTCCCTGAAATATTAGGAACGGGCTCACCGGGTTCATCAGGGGTCAGTCTTCTTCTGGCAGGCAGATTCTAATGCAGTCAGGAGCGCACAGTGACACTTTTGCTTGTTTGTTTTATACAAGGTGTAACGTAACTGAATGGACGCAAGTCTGCCGATTGAGCCAGAGAGAATTCAATCCTATCTCAAGGCAGTAGGGCTCAAATTCAAATGCATAAAACAATGCTAATTTACGCACACGATTTTTTTTCCCTCAATACTCTAATTCACTCATAGCTCTAATTGGGGTGTATGAGGCCCTTGCGTTAATTATGTTACACGTTGTATAGGCACCCGATTACAAATTACTACACAGAAGCACACACACAATAACTCGGTTCGATTTCGAAGTCAGGCGGGTAAAATACCACATCTGTTGCGCGCGCGCAAACACGTCCGGCTGTGTCGAAGACTCAGCTTGAACCGCAGAATTTTTCTTCAATGCTTAAATGATTAATAGGTTTGTTAGCTTGACATAAATATGAAATATCGTTGTGGAGACATAACTGGAGCTCTATAAACGACAATGTGAAGAAAGCATCTTTCTTCAAGCTAATAGCTACGTAGTCTGCAGCTGGTACTACCGTAATCATATCTTTTTGAACTTGCTGTGGAACTGGTATGATTTTATAGATTTTATAGCTATCTCTGCTGGTCAGTGGAAAGGTAATCTCAAAAATGAAGTATTCTTGCAACATTCTCGCTTTTACTTTCAGCATGCTGTACACATGTTTAAGATCAGTTTGCAGGTTGTCCACGGGCAGTGTAGTATCCTTTGTTAACTGTCCTGAAATAAACTGTAACTCTTGTTGCAGCTGATCCGGTGTTATTAGGTGAGGGTTGAATTTTCCGTGGTAGATATCCGTGGTGATGTCTAACAAAGTATCTTGAATCCTTTTTAGATTTTGAAGCAAGTTGATTGTTGTGAGTGCATGGCAAATTCTTGTGCTTTAGCGAAGCCTTCAACTTCTTCCTTAATGACAAAGGCTGCATTATCCAATTGATTCAAGTGTTTGTTAATAGTTTTGTGTTGTAATTGCATAGTTTGCTCGGTTCTTTTCAATACGTTGTATTCAGCTTCGATGATTGAAGTCTGATTTCTTAATAAGTTATCAAGATGACGCTCGTTTTCTTTGACTAGCTGTATATCTTTCTTGTACAGTTCTGCGAATCGTTCGTCTAATACTCTGAACAGGCTATTAGCGACGTAACCGATACCGTTAATGAGACCGCGACGCTGTCTAGTGCGCGCGTCAAAGGGCTGATTAATCATAAGTTTATTGTATTGCTGTATTTCTTTGTAGTCGTTATTTAATTGAAGTGTTATCATATTACATTGGCTACTATCGTTTAAGGATGCGCAGAGTCGTTGTAAGTAATCCAAAAATTTCGTGGCAGCTGTATTTCCTTCCCAATAAGGGCTCATATCATAGTAAACAATTAGGTTCCATTTGTCTCGAATAACTTGCATGTTACCCACTGTTTCGAAATACAGTGAATTCTTGTTTGGCAGCGCCGATATGTTAAAACCTGCGTGAGATGATGTTATCAATGTCATGAAAAAGATTAACGACATTACTACAGATACAAACTTAGATTTGATTTTACGGTTTGTTTTCCGCTCGTTCGGTTCCTTTACGACGGTGTTGATTCCTTGATTAATACTTTTCTCTTCCGTCATATGACTTCAATCGGCCTTTTAACTATTCCGCTTTTCGTTTTTAATCTTACCACTCGAACTAATCCATCTTCACCTGGATGAGTTTGTATTACTCTACCCATCATCCATTTTCCAGGTGGTAGATTGTTGTCGTGAATAGTAACTAAATCATTGATGTTGATATTTTGCTGAGTGCTTCGCCATTTGCTTCTTACAGATAACTGCGTTAGATATTCCGATCTCCATTTCGTCCATATGTCATTGACTATCTTAGCTGATAAATGCCATCTCGTTCAAGCAAATGGCTTTCGTTTCAATGATGGTAGTTCCAGATCTTCCGGTCAAGAAATGTGCTGGTGTCAGTATGTTCAAATCTTCGCTATCTTCAGACAAGGCACACAAAGGTCTAGAGTTCAGGCAAGCCTCTACCTGTGTTAATATAGTACTAAACTCTTCGAAAGTTAGCTTCTGCTCTCCAATTACTCGCTTAAGATGATGTTTTAAACTTCTAATGGGTCGCTCCCATAGGCCTTCTGCGCTTGGTCAAGATGGAGCGTTAAAGTGCCATAATATATTTAAATCTGTTAGCTGTGCGAAAAAGTTTTTATCAAATACGTTATAAAAATCGTGGTAGCTTTCCTGTATCATTCTATTTGCACCTATGAAATTCGTCCCATTATCGCTATAAAGATGGCGCGGCGGTCCTCTTCTGGCGGCCATTCTCCGTAATGCTGCTAAAAAACTAGTACTGCTTAGATCGGATACAAGTTCAATATGTACAGCTTTAGTTGCTAGACAAATAAACAACGCAATATATCCTTTTGTTGTTTTAATTCCGCGTCCCTAATAAGGGACGCGGAAGCAATAGCTTTTAATATCTACGTAACCGGTATAATCCACTCCGGTGTGATAGAATGGCGGGGCGGGATTGCTTCGGGCTGCTGGCAACTCTCCCATCAATTGATGTTCTAGCTTGGGCTCATGTTTTCTACAGGTGATACAGTTTCTCACTTCTTTCTTTACAGCTTTATTTCCTGCGATTATCCAGTAGTTTTGCCTAAGATTAAATAAAGTTAATCGCGGTCCACCATGAAAGGTGAGCTGATGAGCTTGCTGAATCAAAAGAGTAGTAAGCCGGCTGCTATAAGGTAATATGGCTGGATGCTTCATTTCTATGATCATGTCTGCTTTGGTTAAACGGCCTCCAACTCGTAAGATTCCGTCGTCGTCAAGGCAGGGATTTAATTTTAGTAAATTGCTGTTACTTTTGCAACTCAATTTATTATGTTTTCGTAGTGACATAATTTGCTCTGCGAACTCAGTTCTTTGTACATATTTTATAATCAGTAGCTTTGCTTTCCGCAATTCATGCAAGCTAAGAAATTCAGGCAAACCGCTATGTTTACGTAACGTGTCTGGAAAGTTCTTCAATTTTATCGTATTGATGGCTCGTAAAAGCCATGCTATTATTTTAATTATTTTAGGAATTGAGCTGAATTTTTGTAACAATTGTAATATAATGCTTTCCTTGTTATCTATTTGGGCAACATTCACTTTTTTAAATGTTGGTTTTGCTTTCATTTCTTGATCCGTGGTATAGTTGCTTTGATTTGCTTCTAATTTTTCGTCAAATGTTTTCAAGGACTGCGGTCCTTGCCACCACAAGGCTTGATTTTTCAATTGTGAGGCTGTAATGCCTCTACTGGCTGCATCTGCCGGATTGTCTTCCGACTTAACATATCGCCAGCAGCTAGGTTTCATTGTTGCTATGATAGCTTTAGTCCTGTTCGCTACAAAAGGTTTCCATCGGTTGTAATCGCCTTGTACCACCCTAGGACTACCATGGAATCCGTCCACCCATATATCCGTAAATCCATTTCGCTATAACAACTAATAACTTTATTCATTAGTTTATCTAGTAAATACGCTCCGCTTAATTCTAATCTCGGTAAAGATACGCTCTTAGAAATCGGTACTAGTCTAGTCTTGGCAACTACTAGTGCTACAGTTGTGTCATTATTTTTCGGTAGACGCGCGTAAATGACTGCCGCGTAAGGTTTAGTCGATGCGTCACAATAACCGTGCAGTTCTATGACGTTATTAGGTTGAAATCCGATCCAGCGAGGTATTTTGCATTCGTTCAAATGTTCCATGTCTATTTTTATCGCCATCCATTTATCTTTGATGTTAACAGGAACTTCTTCATCCCAATGCATTTTATTTAGCCATAGCTTTTGGAATACCAACTTTAATTTTGTTGTGAGTGGGGACAACCACCCCAACGGGTCGAATACTTTAGATATCTCCGACAACAGAAGTCGTTTAGTAACTTTCGCTTTTGGATTAGCTATGCTGTATTTGAAAGTAAACATGTCATCACAATCGTTCCTACGAAGGCCTAATGTTTTTGACGTACTTTCTGATTTGAAATTAAAAATAATTTCGCCATTGCTGCTGTTCTGTTCTATATTTTCAAGAAGTTCGGGATGATTTGAGGACCATTTTCTCAGTGTAAAACCTCCCAATTTTAATAATCGGTTGAGATCTTCAATGAGCTGTTTTCCACTTTCGATAGAATGAGCCCCATGGACCAGATCATCCATATAAAATGACTCTTCAAGGATCTTTGCTGCTTCTGGAAAAGCCCTTTGTTCATCCAGGGCTAGACGTTTTAAGATCATCATCGCTAGAAATGGTGCTGATTTTGTACCGTACGTGACGGTAGTGAGATTGTACGTTTGTAGGGGTTGCTCTGGCGTATTCCTCCAGATGACTTGCTGATATTGCTGATCTGATTCATCCACCATTATCTGCCTATACATTTTCTCGATATCTGATGTGTAAGCAAAACGATATTGCCGCCACTTCAGTATCAGTTCTTGCAGATCCTGTTGTAAATTTGGGCCTTTATACATCAGGTCATTCACGCTGAATCCACTTGACGTTCTTGCTGACGCGTTAAACACCACCCGTAGCTTTGTAGTTGCTGATTCTGCTCGTTGTACGGAATGGTGCGGCAAGTAACACGATAGCCCTTGATTGTTTTTATTGCTGTTACTAGGCACCATATGTCCTAAGGCTATGTATTCACTAATGAATTGTTTATATTGTTCCGCTAGAACAGGTTGCTTGCTAAATTTACGTTCCAACTTTTGGAACTGCGCTATGGCCATCTCTTTAGATGAACCTAGTTTTTCATTGGTGTCTGCTTTTAGTGGTAATTTCACTACATAGAGGCCGTCTCCGCGACGTTTTGTAGTAGATGAATAGAAATCGACACATTCTTGATCTTCTAATGATAAGTCTGATTTCTCGCTTATATCCTCGATGTCCCAAAACTCCTGAATATCATGGATATTATTCATGATCACGTTGCACTGTAGTGATGCTGTCTGACCACCACCGTATATGATCCACCCGAGCTGTGTTTCTTGCAACACTGGTTGGTATACACTCTCTCCTTGGATCAATCCTCCCTTTATTATCCAGCCATTGACTTGAGCGCTTAGTAATAAGTCCACTGGACGGTTAATGTTAAAATCTGGGTCAGCTAATTCAAGGTTTTCTATGTAAGACCACTTCGATGTGTCAAATGATTTATGCGGGGTATCCTTAAGTATATTGTTCATAATAAGTACCTCAGTAGTAAATGAAAAGTCTTTGTATGTTGAGAAGCAGCTTAGTGTGACTAAACCCTTACAATTATGCTCGACTTCGCCTACTCCGCATATTAATCCATTGAATTTAGATCTACGTAATACTAATTTCTTTGCAGTACTTTCTTTTATTATAGACACTTGTGATCCAGGATCAATGAGAGCTCTTAATATTTTGATACGATCCATCCATCGTTGCTACTTTTATCAAAGCTGTTGCTAATAAAACTTCATTCGTCCCTGGATCATTTCGGGACACGTGCGCAGTCATTGCGACATTGTCTTTTGGTTTTGGATCAATTTTTGTTGCTGCGTTGCTTGACTGCGGTGTATTTTTTGAGCAAGTGTCATGTAAAACGGAGTGATGACTTGCGTCACATTTGCGACATCGCCTAACGGAAATGCATTGCTGCCCATTATAATCAAATAAACAATTTTGACATAATTTCAATTTTGTTACGGATTTCAATTTTGCATCATTAGGCAATTGTAAAAACTTTACGCAATTAAACATGGCATGTTGTTGACCGTAAAATTGACATTTTGTGGTAGACACGTGTAACGCTTTTGAATATGGCTTATTCTGCTTATTATTAAAGTTAGAGTTTTGTCGTCTTCCCCTTTGGTTCTCAGGAACATCATCATTTGTATGGTTGGTTGATTTCGGGGTTAATTGATCTAGCTTCCTACGAGATGTTTCCAGGCTCGTAAACTTACTTTCTAAGTAGTCTAAGAACTCCTGCAGTACCGGTAGTTCCCTAGAATTTTTCAGAGAGTCTATGTAGTCTCCATACGTTTCGCTATCCAGCTTTTGTGCTAATAAATGCACAAGAAGTGGATCCCAGGTGCTGATATCGATTCCTAAGTTCCGTATGGCATGCAAGCTTTCTAGTGCTACGTCATGCAGTTTCTTAATATGACCTAGCGTTTGTTGCTGAGTACTCGGCAGGCCTAGTAAAGTATTGATTACACACGTAAATATTAACTTTTTATTATTATATCGATGGTTTAAGATTTCCCAACAGGTATGATAATTATTGGAACTAATAGGAAGATGCTGAATAAGCTTTTCAGCTTCCCCCTGACCTTTCCTTTCAGAAATTGCATTTTTTGCGCTTGCGATAAGGTAGGGTTATTATGAATAGCTTCGCTAAATAGGTCTTTGAATGACGTCCAATGTTGGTAGTTTCCTGAAAATACAGGTATATTCATTTTTGGTGTGGAGTGATCTCTATGTGATACACTCCATAGCTTTTTATTGATCATTTTCTTTAGCTGAATAAATGATTGCTCATGCTGAGTATATACTTCTTCGTAATCCTCTTCCTCTCCACCTATCTCATTATCTATCTCCCAATGGCGGGAATCAATTTGGGACCAGCGCGCTTGAAGTGTTCTCAAGGCGTCCTCCATCTCCCATTTTTCTGACATGGAGTCTAGGTCGATTAACCCTGCTGATCTCTTGAATGCTTTAAAATTAGCGGTTTGCTTACGCAGCATGTCATCTAATTTGCTGGTAGAGCCCTTCGACATTGTGTAAACATTATATAGAAACTAAAAAAGTTCCTTTTCTGAATGAATTGTGCATTGAACGGTCATTCGAATGCTGTAGAATTGAAATTCCGCTGTATAAATGTATAATTATATGTATATATCGTATTCCAAGATCTAATCCAGACATTTTTCTTCGAAACTTAGAGTACATAATTACAAAACTAAGACGCAGACTAAAAATGAAAATCATCATAACTGGGGATTTCAATATTGATTTACTTAAGGAGAGTAAAGTGCTGACTGACTTTCAGAAAATAGTTCATAATTACAACTACAACATACATATTCATCAACCTACTCGCGCAAATGCCTGTCTCGATCAATTTATTAGTAACATTCCGGACGCTTTGAGTGAGGTTCTCAAACTTGGATTATCTGACCATGAAACGGCACAAGTTTTATGCATTCCTTCCGCCATAAAGACAAAACCTCTCATAGAATGGTTTGTATTTAAACGGGACTACTGTCCCATCAATTTAAAAAAGTTTTGTGAGTGTCTGTCTAATATGTACTGGTCGGATGTATATTCAGAAGAGGATTTCAACACAGCATTTAACACCTTTTATGATACATTTATACTCTTCTTTAACTTATGTTTTCCGGTATGTAAACGAAAAATTAGAAACAAACAAATCAAACCTCTGGTTGGATTACTAAAGGAATAAAGAAGTCATGTGCAACAAAGCGAACACTGCGATTTAGGTATTATAAATTTAAAACATCAGGTAATAAAATCAATTACAGAAAATACAATAAACAATTTAAAAATATTATCTTTGTAGCGCAAAAATTATACAATATAAAATATATTAGAAAATCGAAGAACATTTGTAAAGCATCTTGGACATTAATAAAAAATAATACAATGACAAACTTGAATAATGAAAAAAAAAAATATCACAAAAATAAAACTTAATAATGCAATTTTGACGAATACTACTGACATTTCCAACGCATTTAATGATTATTTCATTGATATGACCACCGATAAAAACAGAACAGCATCTGCGATGGGACATCGCCATTTAATCTCACCACTTAACGCCAGCTTCTTCATTTATCCAGTGAGTGATGATGAAACATTTAAAACTATACAGTCACTAAACAATACTTCTTCTGTGGGATATGATGAGATTCCGACACATATCATAAAACACATTGATCACACCTATATTAACTTACCTTATTAATATGTCATTCTCCCAGGGGACCTTCCCGGATAAATTAAAAACCTCCGTTATTAAACCGATTTTTAAAAAAGGTGACGAAACGAGTATTAACAATTATAGGCCAATTGCTCTAATACCATTGTATTTGAAAAGATAATGCATTCTCGTATGACTCAATTCTTAACTAAACATCAAGTACTTAAAACGGAACAAAATGGTTTCCAAAAGGGCAAATCTACAACCTTAGCAGCTTTTAAATTACTTTAAAAAATTACTGAAAATGTAGATAAACGTACACGTACCTGCACTGTGTTTTTTGATATGAGCAAGGCTTTCGACTTTGTTGATCACAATATTCTCCTCACCAAATGTGAACTGTACGGTTTTCGCCGCATAGCTTTGAAGTGGTTGCAAAGCTATGTTTCAAATAGGACTCAATATACAGCGATTTCCGAAATGAATTCAGATAAAGAAGAAGTGCTATGTAAATCTAACATTAGGGGTAACAATACAGGTGTGCCACAGCGTAGTGTTACAGGGTCGTTATTCTTTTTGTTAAGGGCCCACCTTGAAAGTGAATGATAGTAGGATGGGCGTGGTTTATGGCGGGTCAACCTAAAGTGGCCGGCCGCCACAAACTTATATCTGAACCATTTATAGAGAATAGGAAAACCAGCGGCCAAAAGTTGAAGTAATGACAGAAAATTTCTTGCCTTGCTGTAAGCACTATTCCTGTCACTGTTGCACATCTCATCATGCTCATCAAACTGCAATAGCAAGGTAGAGACGGAAACATCTTAGAAAAAGTACGTGAAAGTAGCATTAATTTAGTCGGTCTATGAAATTTTTGCACATAGCGTGCGATGGAGTAGACAAATAATACAAATATTTAATTATAAGCAATAAAACTATCTTACAGCAAGAAATTATCTTCTTTATCTATATGTAATATTATAAATACGAAACTAATTCTGTCTGTCTGTTACTCTTTCACGACTAAACCTTATTCGTTACCCATTAACCCTATTTATTCCGCGACTTCACGTGCGTCCGCGTAACGTAAGATTTACGCAAACGAAGTCGCGGGAAAAAGCTAGCTAATATTTATGTACGGATGTTGGGTTATACGAGATTGATTAACTCAACATAATTAAAAATAAAACAACAATTAAAAACAAACAATTTAAGTATTTATTAATTACTAGTGATCGCCCATTAGTCGAAATTCGACCGTGCTTCATTTGAATAGAAATACATTATTAAGTGAAAATATATATATACAATAATAAATATAAAAAAATAATATGGTTAAATTTGACATTCAGTAACACTATAGACAGATAATATTACAGACAAATATTCTCGATATGATCATAGATTGAAAAAATGAAATAGGTTATATATCTATAAAATTAATTTATTACCTATATTTATACTTGACAATAATACAAACAAATAAGATCTTTATATTTTACCTATATTAACAAATAAATAAACTGAACTGAACTGACATTCAGTAAGACTATAGACCACAGATTTGGACCATAAACAAAAGAACATCTATGCATGTGTGTATTATTAAATATATGGTAATGAATAGTAGTGTGTGTAACGTGTTATTTATTGAAAGTAATGTATTTTTACGCACAATTTAAAAAAAAAATATTAGCATTCGTCACTTCTTCTCTGTATAAACTATACGTCTGCGAAATTTCATACTCCTCCGTCCGCCCAATTTTCGTAAAAAGGGATCCAAAGTTTTCGCTTCACGTATTAATATATAGATTTACAACATGAAATTAAAAATAACGAATTAATCTTCTAGAGCTCTATAAATAAAATATATGATGGTCTTTAAGAGATTAGTAAACTTCAATTTCGTTTCACCGATCACTATACATTTATTTGGTAAATGACAATTACAATATTTTACATAGACTTCGTCCATTACGTAATACTAGTTATGATTTTTTTTTTCACCTTATTTTAGAAGTCATTTATATTTCCTTCAAGGTCAATTACGTATGGCAATGTGTATGATAAATGTCAAAATTACTTGACGTATACATATATATTTTAGTAATTACGTGTGACTGCGGTTAGAAAACCAAAACCGATATTATTGCCGATGTTTTGTAACTATGTCTAGATTATATCTTTTTATTTGGGTGTTTTACCCGACTGCTGAGAGCAATGTGTTTATCAGCCTATTAACTCGTATGTATGTTTGTTCTTTTATTAACTTTATTTTTCATTACATTTACTTTGGGGTTAGGGGCAATTCAGAGATGGAGTACACAAATAATTTGCTAAACAGTCTTCATAAGATTATAGAAGTATGTTTAGTGTTATTCAAAACAGAGTAAAACACCATTGTTTTGATCATCCAATTATTTGATTTTGATTAAAATCTGGTAGGAATGAAAAATTATAAATAGCCAATATGTTTTCAGAAAGCACTCTTGTAGACCTTTGATTAGATATCAATTAGATATCGAGAAGCAGTGGTGGCTCAGTGGCAACGGCTACTACTTACGAGTTTGAACCCGAGCAGGCGGGTTTACTCTGTGTAAATTATTTCAACACCACTGCTCTCAAAACTGTGAAGGAAGACATCGTGAGTAAACCGGCATGTCTTAGAACCAAAAAATTTAAGACATGTGACATCTACCAACCCGCACTGGGCCCTCGTGGTGGATTATGTCCCACTCTCTCTCACCGAGAGGAGGCCTGTGTCCCAGCAGTGGGAACGTTATAGGCTGCTAATGATTAGGTATCAAACACGGTACATATAGGGTTCGAAACACCTAGGCCTGGCGTCAGGCCACGTGCCTGAAATGGATGGCTTCGTGAAGGTAGAGAGAAGCTTCGTAGTCGGAACCAGTGTGAGACCGCGCTAGCAGGACTCAATATGCTGCTGCGTCCAGCTACACTAACGACGCAGCTCTATGTGTCCCGTCTACATTACACCACGAAGGTTAAGGAGATCGTGGAGTTTGTACGTGTTAAGTCCACCTGGACCTTAAGGGTCGAGAAGTTGGAACCGCGCCACAACACGAACTTCAAGTCATTCGTGGTCCGAGTTCCAACTCATCAAATCGAGACCTCAAGTAAAACCTCATCCAGCGGACTCTCCGTCCGCTTACCGGCCCATCGTGCTGCTCGATGAGGTGGGCAAGCTCTTTGAAAGAGTGATTGCAGACCGCCTCGTCGGGTGGCTGGTGCGGGAGGGGCCGGACTTGTCGGACGGCCAGTACGGCTTCCGCAAGGGGCGCTCAACGGTGGACGCCATCATGCGCGTGCGAGCCCTCACGACGGGGGATGCAGTGGCCCGGGGTGGGGTCGTCTTGGCGGTGTCTCTAGACATAGCCAATGCCTTTAACACCCTACCCTGGAGTTGCATTAGGGAGGCACTCCGGTATCACCGGATGCCGACCTACCTCTGTCGCGTGGTCGAGGCCTATCTCACGGATAGGGCCGTAATCTACCCCGGTCACCAGGGAGAGTGGAACCGGCGAGATATGTCGTGCGGTGTCCCACAGGGATCGGTCCTGGGGCCGCATCTGTGGGACATCGGTTACGACTGGGTGCTGCGCGCTGACCTCCCTAGCGGCGTCAGCGTGGTTTGCTACGCTGACGACACGCTGGTCCTTGCGCAGGGGAGGTCGTACGAGGCGGCGGCCGACATAATGACACGCGGGGTTGCGATAATCGTCGATAGGATCCGGCAATTGGGACTCGAGGTGGCCTTGCACAAGTCCGAGGCCATGGGTTTTCATGGTCCTCGGAACGCGCCACCTGCGGGTTCCCAACTAACGGTAGGAGGGGTTCACATCGGCGTCGAGTCGACGATGAAGTACTTGGGACTTGTCCTCGACAGCCGGTGGAACTTCGTCGAACATTTCCGACGTTTGGCTCCCAGACTGGAGCGGGCTGGGGCTGCCTTAAAGCGGCTCCTGCCCAATCTGGGGGGTCCAAACGCCTCCTGCCGGAGGCTCTACACGGGGGTCGTGCGGTCCATAGCCCTCTACGGGGCACCGGTGTGGGCGCCCTCATTGAGGCTGCGCCCAGCGCGCCGGTTGAGTGCGGCCCAGAGGGTCATGGCTATCCGGTTAATCCGAGGATACCGCACGATCTCGTGCGAGGCGGCGAGCCTCCTTCCGGAGTGCCGCCATGGGATCTGGAGGCAAAGGTCCTCGCGCACATGTGGGAGTGGCGCGAGGAGGCTAAACGCCGGGGCGAAACTCCGCTGCCGCGACAAATCGCGGTTCGGCGGACAGAGCTCCGGTGTGATCTCATGGCAACATGGCGGGTACGATTGTCGCAACCCAGCGCAGGGCACGCCACAATTGTGGCGGTAAGTCCCCTCTTTGAGGAGTGGATAGAGAGGCGCCACGGCGTCCTCACCTTCCGCCTGACGCAGGTTCTCACCGGGCATGGGTGCTTCGGTGGGTTCCTGTTCAGGATAAAGCGGGAGGATACGCCCGGGTGTTTCCATTGTGAGGATCGTCTGGAGGACACGGTGGAGCATACGGTGGAGGTGTGCCCTGCCTGGGCGGAGCACCGCCGTGTCCTCGTGGAGGCGATCGGCGGCGGCGACCTCTCGCGCCCGGCCCTGGTGCGAGCCATGGTACGGAGCGAGAGGGAATGGGAAGCCGTCACCTCCTTCTGCGAAGCAGTAATGCTCGCGAAGGAGGAGGCGGGGTGCGTGAGGGAGTGGCAGGCACTGCGCCCTCACGTCCCTAGCCGCCGCAGGAGGAGACGCCCCGGGCGTCGGGAGTCGATAGCGGACTCCCGGCCATCGAAGGCGCGAGCTTGCGGGCGGCGAGCAATGGGTAGCTCGCTGCCCGGTAAGGACCAGGCTCGGGTCGACGGCGCGTAGTGTTCCACGCGCGCCTCAAAGAGATGTCAGCAGCAGTGAAGGGGTCTACTAGGACCTATGCCTGCCGGGGTCGCGTGATTGTTCGAAAGAGATACCGTGACCCTGGCACATGGGCAACTGATGGAACACGGGTGGGTTTTAGTCAGTAAAAGTCTGACACGCCCTCCCGCTCCGCCCAGAGCGGGAGAAGTCATTTGATGATTTCCCATCCTGAAAAAAAAAAAAAAAAAAAAACCTCATTTTTTACAATTCTAATGCTACTCTATTCATTCGTTGTGCTCTTGCATTTGAAGTGACAGTACTTGAATATATATTGTTGACATAATTCAAACCTAAAAACTAATTATATATTTTATTTTATTTCTAAATGAATGATTATTATAAGTTATTGGGATAAAACAGACGTTCTTCTCTAGAAAATAAGGTGTTTACTCAATATTATTTTACAAAGTGAGAATAGATTGTTGCTGTAATGCTTTAGTGAAGGTGGTGAATTCGATTTATTGTTATCATCATCTTATTGGTATTTCATTCTTGCAAAATGAATAAATTAATTGCCCTGTGCAGGCACTCCTAACATTGAAGGTACTGTTCAGTTTTGGTTTATGGTTCTTCCCATTTTCATACATAATTTAGGTCGTCTCTAAATGGTAATAGAGAAAGAATGTTATATTGTTCACAGTTACAAAATAGACACATATACAGACGAAATACCAAGTTATTTGGAAAGCCAACACTTATTATATTAAATAATTACAGCAAAATGCTTAACTACTACCTTTTTCTGTGAACACAAATATTTAAAAAACGTAATTTTGATCGCACCGATTTGTAAAAAAGTGACATAGGTTCGTCGTCGATGAGCCCTACTGGGCGACTGATTTATGAACGAACGAGAGTGATGACACTATTTATGATAGGCAAAAGAAGAGATGGCGATAATGTGTGTGCGCTTGGAATAAAATAACGTATGTGCCAAACCGAATCGCCGTTTTTTATGAATGAAAAGTATTATTAAAACGAAAACTGTTTTACAAAAACTTAGATACAATTATAATCAATGTTTTAAAGTAAACTATGTTTAATAATACATACGCATCGCGCCTTGAGGCTAAAAAAATCATAATCATAGATAGAACTTTGCGATTTTTTTGTATCGAGAAAATTTCATCGTATCGTGTATTCCTTTTACAGGATACTAGATCATATAGTCAAAAAACATACACTAAAAGATTAAGTACGGAAGTCATACGGTAAGAAAGGTACGCTAAAAAGAAAAAGCACGTTTATCTCGCTACGTCACCTTAGCATTTCTACTCACTATTTGCGGATGATATTGCGGTAGTTATTCACGGAGAGTAAAATGATTGATTATAATACTGAAATTAATGAAGCGGTTAATGCTATCATAACATGGCTTAGTAAAAATAATTTAAAAGTAAATATAGATAAAACCTCCTTTGTTCAATTCCACAATAGAAAATCAAATTCGGACCTTATGATCACTTATTCTGATCAAAAAATTAAAGAAGCACACGAAGCCATATTTCTTGGTATAACAGTCGACAGTGGCTGTACATGGAAACCTCACTGCTTAAAGGTCACAAATAAGATTAATCGTTTCGCTTTTGCCTTGTGGAGACTTTGTAAAATAGCCAACCTCAAAACAGCCCTCTTAGCGTATCATGGTTATGTAGCTTCAAACATTAGGTACGGCATTGTACTATGGGGGAATTCTGTCCTTATTGTTAGGGTGTTTATAGCCCAGAAGCAATGTATCCGTACTCTTTGTGATGTGCCACCATTGACTTCATGTAAACCTCTTTTTAAAGATTTAAATATATTAACTGTTCCCGGTATGTATATATTTGAGTGCTGTAAATTTGTTAAAATGCACTCCGAATTATTTCAACGTCTTGGAGACACTGTTACGTTTAACACAAGATATCCTGACAGATTAATTATTCTTCAAATGAAAAGCCACTTATATCACAGAAGTTGTTTTCCAATGGTCATAAGGATATATAATAAATTACCCAAATTATATGGGGAACTGCCAGTCAATAGCTTTAAAACAGTTTTATTCAAATGGCTTATAGAAAAATCATTCTATTCTGCCTAAACTATAAGGATTAAAATTGACATTTATTGCTATTATAATTTGACAAATGATTGACTTTATTATTCTTAATTTAATAACTATGATTTATGTTTGAATTTAATATCTTCATTTATTTAATTAATGTTATCAATTACTTTGCATGCTAGGTTTAGCGAATTGTATTAGATACTGTAAAATAACCCGACCATCTGTAATGTACTACAATTCTTGCAAAAATAAATTTCATTTCATTTCATTTCCACGGTTCGTAACATGCTGACTTTTGCTGGCTGCTCATAACCTAATGATCCTGCTTTTGCTAGTCCGGCGCCCTCTTGCTGCTCCTGTGTTGGTTGAGTACCCCTAACGGATTTCATAGGTGTTAGCTTGCTTGATAACTGTAGCCGTTGTTCTTCGATGAGAGACTTGGCAGCTGTATAAAGTTTGCTAGTATTTTCATGCTCGGAATTTATAAAATATGAATGATCTTTGACCCCATATTCGCAGATAGCTAAATGATTATGCTGAAAATCTGACCAATACCTCTCTAACAACTCTAATCGTCTTTTAAAATAGTCATCCGATTTCCTGTCGGCGCTATCCTTTTTTATATTTATCGGTATTTTCTTGATTGACTCGCTAAGTTCAAGTTGTTGGTAGTAAAGATCCTCCATTATGCTGCTAGTTTGATGAAGAAAAGGAAAGATCTTAATTGTGCAAAACTGGCTTCCGACGGTCGCTGTTTTGATGTAACACACCAAATGCTGCTGCTCTGGTGTAGCTCGACACCGACGATCTGCTGCTGCAGATGCTGAGTGCTGCTGCTGCTACTTAAATACCGATGAGCTGCTTGCTGCTCAAGACGCTGATGGCCCCGTCCTGGAGGCGCTGATGAGTCGCTGCTTGAGTTGCTTAAAGACGGTGCGTTTGCTAACAAAGCAACACCACCCTCACGTGCTGCCAGTGCTTTGCTCCAACGCTTTGCTAAAGTTCTGTGGTTATGAAAGTATGTCCACAGTTTACACGTATCACTATAATCCAATATGCTGATGATTTCACTCACAAGCTACTCAGTACACGTAACTCTCCAAAGAAAAACGAATACTAAAACTCGCAAGGTCCCACCCGATGGCTCGAAGGACCATGTAGAAGTTGGTAAGATGGCTAAATGATACTTCTGATAATAAAGTCAAATTAGATATATTGTTCGGACCAAAGGTTAGGTGATACAAAGGAGCGAGGGAGCACACGCGATGACCGCTAATTGAGTACTGAATGCTTCACTTAAATTAATTTGTTACTTGAGGTAAAATGCACGAGTAAGCAAAAGTGCAAGTGTATGGTTGCACCGTACATACTCATTTCTTTGCAGCGTATTTAAACCAATATTCATCTAGTTACTTTTTAATTCTTTCTTAACTTTATGCAAAGGTTAAATTCCCAAATACAAAACAGAAAATTTAAGCAAGCCTCTCAAAATTTAATTCTTAATCTCGGATTAGCCATTACACGGATCTTCTAATTATATTAAAGTTGAATAAATGGTCGTATTTTCTAATTGTTTTGTGTTTTCATTATTTATTTAAAACTAGCTTTTGCCAGCGGCTTCGCCCGCGTGGAGGTCGGAAATTATCCCGCGGGAACATACTACCGGGATAAAAAGTTGCCTATGTCCTTTCTCCGGCTCTAAACTATCTGTGTACCATTTCATTTAAATCGGTTCAGTAGTTTTAGCAGGAAAGCGAGACAGACAGACAGAAAGACAGACAGACAGACAGACAGTTACTTTTGCATTTATAATATTAGTGTGGATGTGGATTGCTGGCCTTTAGAATTTAGTACACTTTATTCATTCTCAAATTAGCTTATTCGCAACTACTGCTGTTACTGTAACTTTAACCTCCCTTATATTTGTTTTCTAGGTACAGTCGGCCAAGAAAGTGGTGTACCACCCTAAGGTTGAATATCGCTTGCAGATTCATAGGTGATAAAGATTAGTTTCGCTTGCAGATCGATCTGACAACTTCTATTGCTGTCTTTATCTGATTATTGATAACGACTATTACTGTTTGTAACGTGACAGCTGTTCTTAGTTTGAACTTGATGGAACCAATGACGTCGTAAAATCAACGGCGGGGGGCTGTAGATTTTGATGACAAAATTGTATCTACAAATTCAGAATTGTAATCAACAAGTTACATAAAATTGTAAAGGCACAAGGCGAATCCACAAACCTACAATTTCTGTAAACTTGTAATTACAATATCAATAAAAAACAAGCTAAAAATAGATTTATCCTTTTATTAAATATCTACAATCAATTTTAAAATACTTATAACAAACAAAAACATAGCATTATAGTAATATTTAGAAGATATTGATTTTTTTTTTAAATTAGAAACGGGTGTAACCGCCGTTGGCCTCTATAACCTCTAAAAGACGAGACCTCATTGAACCAACAAGCCGTGAGCAAATATCGGTTCCCCGCATTTCCTCCCAAATATAATTACAGTGACTAATAAGAGCTTGTTTGGTTCTTTCATTTTGATGCGACCATCGTTGGACCATAAGGCCCCAAAGATTTTCTATCGGGTTGAGGTCCGGCGATCTTGAGGACTACTGAATTACCCTTACGTCAGTGTGTGAACGAAACCAGGCTCTTACGATCCTCGCATTATGAATTGAACAATTATCTTGAACAAAATCAAATTGTGGCACTTCGTTCTCCGGGTAAACATTACGGACTGTCGGTAGCATTGCATTCTGAAGCACGTCGATATAATTTACAGCCGTCGCTCGAGGAGGTAGAGAACACAATTCTCCTACACCATCCGCACTCATCCAGCCCCAAATATTTACGGAAATTCGACCTGATTCTCTATTTGGGATTACATGAGCATCTTTATATCGTGTTGAATTGTATCGCCAAAGGTGAAGACGTCCATGCTGACTGGATTTAAACGTTTTTTCATCACAAAACACTGTATTAGACCAATCATACTCTAAGTGCTCTCTGGCGAAGTTCAGACGGACAAGTCTGTGAGCATCCGTCAAATATATTTTCTTGGCGTAATGCCTGTGGTGCAACCCCATGTAATGTAGATGATTCCTTATTGTTTGGGCACTCACATCGAACATCTCCGCAAAATGTTTTGTGGGCTTAAAACCATTGATTTCATATTCCCGTCTCATGAATTCTCTATCGTTATTGGAGAGTGCAGGCCGGCGACCACTTTTTCTGTGATCCAACAAACTTCCCTCCTCTCCTTCACGACGAATCCAAAAGCGGACAGAACGCCTCGATATATTCAAATTCCGGGATATCGCACTGATACTGCTTCCCTCATTAAATTGGGCAATTATTTGTGCTCTTTCGGCAATGGTCAAGTTGGCAGGCATTGAGATGATTTTATATGCAGTTGATTGAAAAAACACGGAAATATATCGATTTTTTGCATATATTTGACAAAATGTGAATTGTCAGTTTTCTTTTTCAAATGGAATTCGGTTGTCTATTTAAATAGTTTTTATTACTTTTGTTTGGAAACATTTCAATTGCTTTGTAGAAACTAATGTCCTTTTCATTTATACTAAAGGTTAAAATGTCATGTACTTATATGTGTCATATAACGTATGAATACTAAATACATAGGTTTACGTCATGATAATGTTGTCTCTTTCAGTAATATCTTTTTATATCGTTATAAAAAGATATTACTGAAAGAGACAACGTTCGTACCTTGTTGTAATTTTCGATGACCGGGAAACTAAATCAAAACTGGTACACCACTTTCTTGGCTGACCGTACAGGTTGCTAACCTATAACCTTCTTAGATTTGTCAACGTAGACATACTATCTGGGTTTGAACCCAACACCCCAACTGCATATCACACTATCATCTGCTTGATACGAAACGATCATTTTGAAGGACATTTCTCATTTTCTGCTTCATACATATTTCGACAAATTTGTCCGCTCAAAAACGAAATAACGCAATGAATGTCGTTGAACTGTCAAAATGAATGCTATTTCCTTCTGCTATTGTGTTATGGAGTCCTCCATGTAAAATACCGGTCTTCTGCTGCATCCAGTTAGACTGGGAACTGACTCCAACATAGTTGGGAAAGGTCTAGGCAGAAGATGATGAGTTTGTTGTGAAATCATCGATACGATGAAGAAGAGATAGCCTCCAAATCTACGCTTCGTAAGTAGAGCATTACCACTGATCATACCCATTTCTTCACAACTCCTTTTGTGAAGAAATTAAAAAAAAAACCTGTGTTTCTGCAGTCATCGTCATTATTATTTCAGCCTAAAGACGTCCACTGCTGAACATAAGCCCCCCTAATTTTGAGGGTTTATAATAAGCGCCACGCTTAGCAGATGGGTTGGCGATCGCAGTATTTGTTATATAGGCTCCGCCTGGCATAAAGGCTCCGCCCAGAGGTGAAGACATTTGATGATTTCCCATCCACAAAAAAAAGGTATGGTGGTAGAATGCATAGAGAACGTTGCTGCCGATTCTCTAGTAAGTCTCTTAGTTGCCTTTTACGACACACACGAAGAAATGGGATTTCAACAGTATTCAAACCAAAAAGGCACAGACCAGCCCTATGTTCTAAACTAACACCGTTGTCCTAATAGCGGTAATTATTCTTGTCAACCCCTAAGCCTAGCCCAACAATGCAGCTAGGAGGCTTAGTTTCAAAACTAGTGCATCTACATATATTCTATTCTACTGTATCTTTATAATCCAGTTTCGTAGTGTAATGTTATTATACGAGCGACACCTGAGCTCCTAGCGGTGTTGGTATTCTTGTTATGCATATTACATTAGAGCCATGGAGACTGCTATAAGCTGGTCTTCCGATACTGCAATATTGTGTCAATTAGATTTTGTTTTAGTTATTTGGTTTGCTTTGAGATAATAGTGTAACAAGTCGGTAAACATTTGTGTGTTTTGTTTAAGTACTTTTGTTTAAGTCATTTATTTTGTTTTTTGTTGCGTGAAACTCACAGAATTTGTAATAAATGACCATGTGGTGCCAGACGTAAAGAATAGCACCATCATACTTCTTCCCGTGGGTGTCATGATCGCGACTAAGGGACTTACTAGAGAATGCGGGCAGCAGCGTTCTCTTTGTATTTGACCACCATACTGCGATTGCCAACCCACCTGCCAAGCGTGGCGATTATGGCGAACCCCCCCAAATTAGGGAAGGTCTAGTTTTAGCGGTGGGATGTCTATCGGCTGAAATGATGATGATGCTGACATAGTAAAATGTATTGAAAAAGAAAAATGAAAGTGCCTTGTGGTGCCGGACGTAAAGAATAGCACCACCCCATTTCTTCCCGTGGGTGTCGTAAAAGGCATCTAAGGGACTTACTAGAGAATGGGCAGCAGCGTTCTCTATGCATTTTACCACCATACTGCGATCGCCAACCCGCCTGCCAAGCGTGGTAATTATGGCAAAGCCCCCCAAATTGGGGGAGGCCTAAGTCCAGCAGTGGACGTCTTACGGCTGAAATGATGATGATGATTGAAAAAGAAGATGGCGTTAGTTATTTTAAATTTATTAAATAAACAACAGTTGTCTACAGTAACAGCAGCTTTAACTGAACACGCGTCACGGGTCATTTAATAAACACCTCTTTGTCATAGGAGCCACAGCCAGTCCGCTGTATAGGGCTTGCATGGATGACGACAAGACAACAGCTCATGTGCTTCTAAACTGCCCGGTGGTTGCCACGTAGGTACAGGGCAAAGTACTTCGGTAAATCAGGTATCCTCCGTGAGATCGTCGGCAACCATAAAGGCTTATTCAGACCGGCGCGACGCGACAGCGCGACGCGATTCTTGTAGAACAATTTCCATGAAGTTCACATAAAAATTGTTCTACGAGTGTCGCGTCGCGCTGCCGCGTCGCGCCGGTTTGTAGGAGGCTTAAGGCCTTCTTGTTTTGTGTTCTATGTTAGTATTAATAATGATCTGGTAATTTATACGGCCTAGTCAAATGTTCTTTCATTGGTATTGTTCGTCGAATCGTTGAGCTTCTTAAGATCTGAGTTGAGCTGAACGATTATTTACAAATGCGTGCACTAGCAGGACAGATCCACTCAATCTGTGTGGTGCTTGCCTCAAAAGACCATTTCGGACACATAAATGGCCTTTACATGATCTGACCAAGATTATGTCTGGCCTTTAAAAGAAACTGTGGTGGTTATTTTGGATTTTCTTCACAGAGTTGCCAGATGACGAAAATGAGATTGATGGTTACAAATGTTAAGTATAAACCTACTTCCAGAAATCAAAACATTTAAAATTTTTTGAGACGCTGTAGTCCACCACAGCTCCTCAAAAATCTATCGAATGATCGATTTTCCCACCCGTACGCAAAATACCCGCATTGGTGTAGAGTTGCGTGTACCGTAATATCTAGTTCCCAATTTTGTCACGTGCCAAAAAATCAACGTAGAATAACTTTGAAGTTTTGTCTTCTCCAATATCGAAGTTCATTTTCACTGCAAAAATCAAAATTATGTGCAACAATACTGAATTTTTTTTTAAAGCTTTACTTACCTTCATTTGAAATTGGTCTCAGAATCTTTTCAAGGTTTTTCAAGATGTTCTGATAAAGTTTCTGTAATGTAAGGTTAGGGGTTACCAACTGCTGTAATTAGAGAGAAAAAAAAAATCGTCTGGCACAGACGAACAGAACATTAGCAGTTTTAATCTTCTGTAATCTTATCTTTGATCACATTTTCTTCGCCCCTGGAGTCCTAAGTAGGTTTCATTAGTAAGTTTTTTAGTCTTGTAGCGGCATTAATGGCCTACTATCGACAGAGTTCTCTTTATCTTTTTATATTTTCCTCTCACTTTAGTTATCCCACCCATGAATATTTAATTACGCAGTGATGTGTTTGATCATCTTTTTGTGTAATTATGACTAACAAACAGTGTCCTTCAAAACTTAGTACCAATCTTTTAAAATTGCAATACATTTTAAAGTACATAAGAAATATTTTTGAAATAAAAAAGAAAGTTATCCTTTTTTTAATGAATGTCTGAAAAAAAATATTAAAATAAAAAGTACCCTTTGTACCCTTCTAGATTATAAAATATCCTTGTATCAAATTTCATTCAATCTGTTCTGTCGGTTTCGCGCCAATCTGGAACCTACATCCAGATAATCGGACGAATATTTTCAATATTTATAAATAATATAATATCTATAATTCCGGCATCGGACTCGCTCTCACACCGCAGCACATACTTTTTTTTTAAAGCTTTTATTTAACTCCACTTGTATGGCCTGGAATTTTGCAATCAATGTTTCACCCACTTCCACTGAAGCTATCGGGCTGAAATTTGCAACACACGTTTGGTTCTCGTGTCAATGCACGATAAACGCGTTTTGTAATATTTAATATTAGTATGTGGTTATAGTTTTGATTTCATTATTATTTTATTACATGTATAGATAGAGATGACGTCTGTCTTCCTCTGTGTGCTGGTTATGGTTAAGTATCATATAGCAGAAGGTCAGTGTCATTGTCAGCTATATACTGGACAAAAAGCGTTTGCAAGGTTTAGAAATTCCAGACAACTGTAAAGACAAGATAAGATCGTATATTTTCTTGTAAAAAGGCAATGGTACTATTTTCATGACCTTAACGAGAGTTTACATAATGAAACGAGTCAGTGCTGAAGCTGATTGCGTTTAAGCTGCTTATTACACACTTCATCGACGTGCAGCTAATTATATCATGCTCTTCATAAGCAGGGACAGGTTCGAGCAGCTTTTGTAACAGAAAACGTGGTTTGCGTGATTTAAAGGCTAAACTAATTTTGGTTTCATTTGTTGTGGATATAATTATGTAAGTTCTTCTGATCAGATCATGCCCCCACTTGTTGGAGTGTTCTAAGTGCCCGGTTGCCTGCACCGTACACATGACCTACAGACGCCACAGATGTCGTTATTAACGTGACCATCTATTGTGCTCAAAATATTTAAAAATAAAGTGCACGAGTACCACTGACAGGAAAAGAAGAGGTCCCTATGGAAGGATGCCTTAAAGGATAAATGATCTTAAAAGCGATTCGGTGATTTAACCGTGATATCCCACAAACTTAAACAAGAGTTTTTGGGCTTTCGGTATGCACATAAATATACATGTAGGTGCTTTATAAGGACAAAAAACAATTTTTTAAAATTCTATGTCATGAGGTATTTTTTATTTCTAGGATTTGTGGGATTTCAGGGTTAACCACTTCAATTCCAAAGCGATGAACTCAAAAACTTTAAAAATGAAATGTTTTCAACATTTCATTTTTAAAGTTTTTGAGTTCATGAAAATGAAAATCCACGCCAACAAATTAGCGAGAATAGCGCTACTGTCCAATAAGGCGTCTATCCCTTTTGATCACAGGTAGACTTTATTATGTATGCTGCCGGATTTCGCGAAAAAAGGATTATTACGAACATTTTATGACAATACCGTGTCGATAAAAAAATTATATGAAAGAGGCCGTTAAATATATCCGGGGTTTAATTTTTCAGCCGGATTTTTATTTAAGTTAAACGAAAAGAGGGAGTGCATCCTTTCGAAAAATTGTTAATGAATGAATTGTTATTGCTCGATACAAGGCTTGCGTGTGGTGTCAAATTGTCTTATATGTATTTTTGTAAATTTCACAAAATTTTATGAGTTAGCAAGATCTGAATAAAATCCTACAAAATACCAGACGAAGAGGTATTGTACATATTTTTTTTTGGTGGAGCGGTAGTGCATGTATGACTTTTACTGACTAAAACCCATCCGTGTTCCTTCAGTTGCCCATGTGCCAGGGTCACGATGTCTCTTTCGAACAAATCTCGCGACCCTGGCAGTCTCGCGACCCTGGCAGATTGTACGTCACTTTGTCTATTCTTCCATCGACAAAACCCCTTTCTACGGTGGTTATGCTACGCATGCTGGTATACACGTGCAGTCGGTTAGATTGGATGCCGACTCCAACATAGGTAGTTCTTAGGCTTGGCAAATTGATTAATCGGTTTTATTTTTGTGAAATATTGTAAGTAAAAACCGGCCAAGTGCGAGTCGGACTCGCGCACCGAGGGTTCCGTACAAACCTGTAGGTATCCTCGGTTTATTCGTAAGGTTTATGTTTATGAAATTAAATGTTTTTTTTTTATATTTGAGTTGATTGAATGGAAGGTAAATTGCGATTTACGATTTATGACGTATTAAAAAAAAACTACTTACTGGATTTCGTTCAAACCAATTTTCGTTGGAAGTTTACATGGTTATGTACATCATATATTTTTTTTAGTTTTATCATTCTCTTACTTTAGAAGTTACGGGGGGGGGGGGGGACACACACATTTTACCACTTTGGAAGTGTCTCTCGCGCAAACTATTCAGTTTAGAAAGAAATGATGTTAGAAACCTCAATACCATTTTTGAAGACCTATTCATAGATACCCTACACGTATGGGTTTGATGAAAAAAATTTTTTTGAGTTTCAGTTCCATGTATGGGGAACCCCAAAATTTATTGTTTTTTTTCTATTGTTGTGTAAAAATCTTAATGCGGTATACAGAATACATCTACTTACCAAGTTTCAACAACATATCTCTTATAGTTTCGGAGAAAAGTGGCTGTGACATACACGGACAGACAGACAGACAGACAGACAGACAGACAGACAGACAGACAGACAGACCGACAGACAGACAGACAGACATGACGAATCTATAAGGGTTCCGTTTTTTGCCATTTGGCAACGGAACCCTAAAAATGGGATAAATATATATAAAAAAACAACAACAATGTTTTCATTAAATAAGATGGCCATTTCCCTCCCTTTGATGCGAAAATATCGTAAAGTCGTGTTCCCATTTTATCTTTTAATTAATGATTCATGTTTAACAATATAAAAATGTTTATATTCTGTAATCTTTTCCAAGTTATGACGCAATTCCGAGTTTTACAGGGAGATCAAAGGCGGTAGGTGGTAGCAGCAGTAGTTCGGTCAGGGAAAAAAATTGATATCAAATTAACACAGTACGTCAATTTACTGGATTTTAGCCATTTCTTACATGAATGTCTAAGAATGACAGTTGTGATTTGAATAAACATACAAGAAGGACCTTCATAAAGTACAAACTAATTCCATGATCTACGGGCCATTTCAGAGGCCATATATAATTTTGTCGATTTCGCTGATTTACTAGATCTTACAGATCTTGGTATAACCTCGTAAGGCCCAACGTACAACGTATCGAACAAAGTGCCATGCAGCATTCCGGCCAATTACTTATAAATGGGAGCTACACTCCCAATTACTTATAAATTAACACGAAATATCAACTTAAAAGTATTAGGCCGTATTCAGTGCTCTCCTGACGGTCGGGACTGACGGTCAGTCCGTACGCACGCACTGACCAGTCGGATTTTTGCATTCAGTGCTCCACTGACCAACGTACGGAACAGCAGGGTACAGTCGTGATGGATGTACAGGGTAGAGTCCCACGTCCGCAACGCACTGAATGCTCTGAAGCATTGCATAGCGCGTCAGTCACCTGATGTACGCAGTACCGACGCGCTCGACTGACCGTCTCTGTCAGTATTGCGTATGCGGACGCGGTCAGTGCTGCTCTGAATGCACGCGTGGTTTCTATGGCGATATCTACGGCAGACCGACGTCAGTCCTAACCGTCAGGAGAGCACTGAATACGGCCTTATAGCATAGTTTATTCAATTCGTTTCTAAATAAGAGTACCCAGAAAATTTAGTTTTTCTTAAAGTAAAATTAGTTATGAATGTGCTTGGGCCGGAAACATATTAGACGATATTGTTCATTGTATTGTACATTGGGTGTTTTAGCTCATCATGGGATGCTTAGCTTGGGCTTTACGAGGTTATACTACGAGTGGTCACCGAGGGGAGGAAGGGGTCAAAAAATCGTAAAATAGGTCACGTAGTATGGGTACATTTCCTTAGTATTAGAATATCATGTTTAAGTACGGCCTCCTAAGTTGGTAGTCATTTCCCTGACCTGACAAGTGCAAATAATTTTATTTATAAATTAAAGAAGAAGCGGTTATTTATTAGTATGACTAAATATTGTTACTTAAAATACTACGTTTTGACCTTAGACCCGTCTTCTTAATTTTATCAGGATAGGAAAAAGTATTACCTACGACGTGAAGTAAACAGCTATCCCAAAATCCTTTTGTGTCTTATTAAAGATCTTTCAAAAAAGCTTTTTAACAATTATTGACATACCTACTCGACCTTTCCCAAAAAGAGCCAATTTGTCATATCATTTTTTTTGTATTAGATTAAAATTAAGAAACCCTCTGTTTTAAAAGCGTGTTCCCTATTTTTTTGGGACATCTCGTAGTTAACCTAAATAAAGTTATTACTACTTAACCGGTCAAGTACCGTAATTACAGACACAATCAAAAACGATTGTTTACATACCAAATGTGGTATCTCAGGGACTTAGAGGTTAAACGGACTTTTTCCCGGCGATTCCTAAAAAAAATAATTTTAGGCCTCCAGCCGGGATATATATGCTTAAAAACTAAAGCGACTAAGACCTAAGGGCAACCCCAGGTGGGGTACGGACCTCGGCTTAAGCAGTCACTGGTAGGGGGGGGGGGGGCAGCATGGGACAAGGGGCTGGATCTGGGTTTAAACTATTTAGGGACTGATTTAAGACTACAGGCGCAGCATCGCAGGTTGACTCTTGCAAGGGTCAGGAGAGACTATTTAGTCGGGGTCGCGACGACGGACCTCGGCGGCGAGGTCGGTATGACGATTTGTGTGTGTGTGTTCTACGAACTGTACTGGTTTCCTTTCTGCTCTCTTGGAGGAGGGTAGTGGGGTCATCAGGATCGGAGAGTACATGCCGCAGACGGTGGACTTAGCTAATGTGGGAGGGGATGTAATATGCCGAACGTACCAAGACGAGCCTGTGGCTTGACGGAGAAATCGATTTTGGAGAGTCTCCATCCTATGGATATAGCGGGGTTTTACGCGTGTTCCCTAAATAACTCTATTCCTTGACTCGATTTATTTTCGAGGCTAATATTTCTTTATTCACGGTCTCATTTTAGCTGGCCTAATAGTTTATTTTTCTTTAGACTTTTCTGCTTTTTAATACTTTTTGTTTATTGAGTAACTGTATATCTAGAAATTAGGAATAAATAAAAACCATTAGGTACAGTGAACTGTACGTCTCTGGGTACACTTGAGCCTGACCTTGAACTGGCTAAGCGTACGGAGCTTCAATGGAAAAAGAGGCCAGCTTCTTCTTTTCGTGTCGACTGTACTTTAATTGAATATTATTATATTGTTTGCTTGCTATGCTTGTAGTTTGCGTATACGATCGAATCAGAAATGAATAGATCCGTAAGAGAACCAAGGTAATCGACTTTGCCCAAAGAATTACCAAACCTAAACGGCAGTGTGCGACCGCATACCGAAAGGTGAAGGAAGGCCCATCGGGTGAACCTTGGCTTGGTGAATGACGAAGGAATCCACTGGATGCGAGAAGCACAGAACCGATCGAAGCGGTGGTGCTTGGGGACAATGTGTGACTCCAGTAGTCTTTAGGCCATCTACGGGAAAAGACATGGTCTGAATTTAATACATCTGACACCTCATCATCATCAGCCTATAATGTTCCCACTGCTGGGCCCCAGGCCTCCTCTCGATCAGAGGGAGTGGGCCATAATCCACCAAGCGGGCCCAGTGTGGGTTGGTAGATGTCTTTTTGGTTCTAAGACATGCCGGTTTCCTCACGATGTTTTCCTTCACCGTTTTTGAGAGCAGTGGTGATGAAATAATTTACACAAAGTAAAGCGCCTGCTTGGGTTCGAACCTGCGAACAGACACCTCATACTACGTAAACTAATTTCCCCTTACGAGTATTACCAAACACATTTTTAGGGTTCCGTTGCCAAATGGCAAAAACGGAACCCTTATAGATTCGTCATGTCTGTCTGTCTGTCTGTCCGTCCGTATGTCACAGCCACTTTTTTCCGAAACTATAAGAGCTATGCTGTTGAAACTTGGTAAGTAGATGTATTCTGTGAACCGCATTAAGATTTTTACACTAAAATAGAAAAAAACCCATACGTGTATCTATGAATAGGTCTTCAAAAATGGTGATGAGGTTTCTAATATCATTTTTTTCTAAACTGAATAGTTTGCGCGAGAGACACTTCCAAAGTGGTAAAATGTGTCCCCCCCCCCCCGTAACTTCTAAAATAAGAGAATGATAAAACTAAAAAAAATATATGATGTACATTACCATGTAAACTACCACCAAAAATTGGTTTGAACGAGATCGAGTGAGTAGTTTTTTTTTAAAACGTCATAAATCGTAAACCGCAATTTACCTTACATTCAATCAACTGAAATATAAAAATTAAAAAAAAACATTTATTTTTAAACTGAGAATACCTATAGGTTTGTACGGAACCCTCGGTGTGCAAGTCCGACTCGCACTTGGCCGGTTTTTTTAATTTAGATCATGTAGGATTAGATTTCAATTACCAAGCCTGTTTTTGGCTTAAGAACCCAATATGTATAGAAATGTAGTCTTTTTACAAAACTGACAACTAATTGCGATGCTAAGTGGTTATGTTTGTATTTAGAACTTTTCGAAATAGAAATAAAGTTTCAAATTCAAAAACTGGCTCAAGGCTTTGGCGAGAACTAAATTTAGATCGCGTTCTAAAATATGACGGATTACGTTAAAAAGTATTTATCAGAAACGGTAACTTTTTTACAGAAAATAAGGCTTTTTCCATAATATGTTGCTGATAAAGATCTTCTTGATTAGATTGGAAAGTTGATGAGGCAGGTTTTTATAATTACATTATTATGTCATCTCGTCAGCACAATCCTGTTATCAAGCCTCAAATTGTTCATTATTTTCAGCTACGCGTGTATTTCGCCTACCTTTTGTTTTTTTGACCCCCGGAGTTCAAGTGAGGAGGTATCACGTCAAGAGTCTTAAAATAAAGAGGGCTACAATTTGCTTATAACAACAGCCACTTACAATACCAGATGTCTTAAATTAATCAGACAACTTAGTGCATCGCTGTCCACTGCACCCTGGACCACAGCCACTCACAGCCACTCAGCCTCTCAGCAGCTCACTGCCTTTCACAGTTTTTCCATATATCTAGCCCTCTGCTTTTCCTTCTCATCCAGTCTGTACTAGCCGACTTTTTAAGGTCGTCATGTTGTCATTCTAGGAGGCTGTTTATGAAACATCACAACATTTATTCATCGAAGGATTAGAGGTGTAGCTGTACCCGTATTTAGCCAGTTTGAGTTCCAAGTAACAAGGGTCAAGGGAAATTAATACATACATACATACATAAACTCACGCCCATGGGAGTAGGCAGAAACTACAGAATCACCTGCCAGGATCCTTACATACTTCTCTTGCTTCGTTTACGTTCATATATCATACTAGCTTCTGCCCGCGACTTCGTCCGCGTTAAATTTCTTGTTCCCCCGACCCTTTCCGTCGCGTCGAATCGCCTACCCGTGTGATTTTCCCCGTTTTTACAACATTTTTCATTACTGATCCGCTCCTCTTAATTGTAGCGTAATGTTATATAGCCTTTCTCGATAAATAGGCTACCCAAAACAAAAATAATTTTTCAATTCGGACCAGTAGTTCCTGAGATTAGCGTGTTCAATCAAACAAACAAACTCTTCAGCTTTATAATATTACTAGGTGGACCGATCACCTTGTGAAGGCCGCAGGAACCCGCTGGATACAGGAATCACAGAAAGTGGGGAAGCTTCGAGGAAGCCTTTGTCCGGTAGTGAACGACATTTATATGAAACTAGCTTTTGCCAGCGGCTTCGCCCGCGTGGAGGTCGGAAATTATCCCGCGGGAACATACTACCAGGATAAAAAGTAGCCTATGTCCTTTCTCAGGCTCTAAACTATCTGTGTACCAAATTTCATTTAAATCGGTTCAGCAGTTTTAGCAGGAAAGCGAGACAGACAGACAGACAGACAGACAGACAGACAGACCGACAGACAGACAGAGTTACTTTTGCATTTATAATATTTAAATATTATATATATATATATATATATTATATATATATATATCGTTTCAGCCGTAAGACGTCCACTGCTGGACCTAGGCCTCCCCCAATTTGAGGGACTTTGCCATAATCGCCACGCTTGGCAGGTGGGTTGGCGATCGCAGTATGGTGGTAAAATGCATAGAGAACGCTGCTGCCCATTCTCTAGTAGTATATATATATATATAAATATATATATATATAAAATGTATAATATTATATTATAGTTTAGATTTAGATAGTATAGATGGTCATTCACGCACGCCACGTCTACTAGTACTAAAAAGAAAGAGAAGTCAAACCTGTCTTGTAAATACTTTTTATTAGCCATTCTTCATTCATCCTCTCAACATGACCATACCATCTTAGCATACTCTTTTCAGTTTATGTCTCAACATCTTTTTAACCGCACCGTTGTCTTATCACATCATTATCTCCTGCTTCGCAAGGAACGCATTTCCACAGCATTTATTCCACTTTCATGCTTCTTTTGCCACATCCAACATTCACTTCCATACATAAGCGTAGGCCACCAGCACATCATTGTGAACAACCAGTCGAGCCTTATCGGATATCAACTAGTTGGCCACAATCGCATGTAGAGCACAATTTTATTTACTTTATTTCCCTCATTTAATTTCCTTTCCACATCTTTATAAAGATTTCCATCGTTTGTAAAAAAAAAAACTCCCCAAGTACAGGAACTCACTTGCTTCACACTCTTATTTATTTATTCATTTATATATACTTTATTGTGCACCATAAAATTACATAACAAAAAAAAAAAACTGTACTCTACTCTTATCATCCATACTAATCCACACTATAATATTATAAATGCGAAAGTAACTCTGTCTGTCTGTCTCGCTTTCCTGCTAAAACTACTGAACCGATTTAAATGAAATTTGGTACACAGATAGTTTAGAGCCTAAGAAAGGACATAGGCTACTTTTTATCCCGGGAGTATGTTCTCGCGGGATAATTTCCGACCTCCACGCGGGCGAAGCCGCTGGCAAAAGCTAGTATTATAAATGGGAAAGTGTGTGTGTCTGTTTGTCCGTCTTTCACGGCAAAACGCAGTGACGAATTGACGTGATTTTTTAGTTGAAGGGATGGAAAGTGACATAGGCTTCTTTTTGTTTCTGTCTAACCCCCACTTCCCTAAAATGGGGGGTGGAATTTTGTATGAAAAAAATTGAGTAGGGGATGGAAATTTGTGTGAGACTGCTCTCTTATTACCTATATAACCTGGATTAATGCATTCTTAATACATTAACCGCGGTAGAACGTCCTCTTGCGATAATTTCCGACATCCACGCGGGCGAAGCCGCGGGCAAAAGCTATTTTATTATATTTTCATATCACATACCGATACATTGTCTTCTCTTTCAAATACCACCATTTATTTCATCACCACACTTTCATCTTATTTGCATTTATATTAATCGCCCTCGTCTTGCAACTGTTCTGCTGACGATGCAAGTAGAATTTGATCATCTGCATACAGAAGGCATTTGACAGTCAACTCATTCATTTGCAAACCATATTCTCTTTCAAATCTTTCAGACAACTTAGAAATTCCAGATGGAAAAACACAAAAAAAGCTTTGTCCGACCTGGGAATCGAACCCAAAACCTCGTGTTGTGTGACCAATAGTAGCGCTTGCAACCATTGTTCCAACGAGGCAGTTTAAGGCTGTTTAATGTACGCCAAAGAGACTATACTATCAAAATGATACAATTAGCTGTTCAACTCGGAGCACTGATTTGAACGGTACTTGAATGAACGGTATCTAAGCTCTTTCACTAAAAAAATACTAGATCCCCCATAATTCCCACTGCTGGGACACAGGCTTCCTCTCTGTAAGTATTAGTGGGCCATAATACACCACGCTGGCTCAGTCCGGGTTGGTGGCAGTCATATGTCTTTGATTTTTTTTCATACAACGTAGCAAAAAAGTTTTTATTTTACTCTTTTTAGTGGTGGTACCTATTAATTCGTTTACCAGTAGACATCAGTAAGGCCAGGTAAACAACAGTGACAGGAATAATAGAACATCTTCACGGTACACAAAGTGGAATAAATACGTATTAACATAACTTATCCATAAAAAAATGGTTTTTGAAAATCGGGTCACAATTGGGGCAGAAATCAGAGAACGTACATAAAAACGACAGTCGAACATAGAACCTCCTTTTTTTTAAGTAACCGACTTGATAATGTCCTTTACCTACTTAAGCTACTGTCATAGTACTGTTACAATCATATCCGGGTTTATCCGTCGACATTTAGATCTGAATCCCATTTTAAAATTATGTAAATACATGGTAATGTACGCAAAATGCTGATTATGAAGTCAAAGGGTAACGATTAAGGTAAGGGAATTATCTTCCCCTTGCAGAACTGAGGAAAGGAACAATGCCTGGTGAAGACGTTCATATTTAACGTTTGACGTTTTCGTTTTTGGTCTTAAAATGCAAATTATTTTCAATTTCAAGCTACAACACACAGTGAAAGTAAGAGAGAAAATACATTTATTTGCGGTAAACACATACATAAACTTCAGCAGTTTTCGCATGGGAGGAGGTAGAGACCAAATAACGTCATTTGCTACGATCATTACTCTACGATCTATAGATATGTTAAACTGTAAGCATTTATTTCAAACTAGCTTTTGCCAGCGGCTTCGCCTGCGTATTATACATATAAACCTTTCTCTTCAATCACTCTATGTATTGCCGAAAACCCCATTCAAAATTCGATGCATAGTTAAGAAGATCTAAGCGCAAAAACACGAATTCGACTTTCTCTTATACTATGTAACAATAAACCAATTGTAGGCACTTTTAAATTGCCCATTCCAAAACTTATTAGGTACGAGTACCTAGTAACAAGAAACTCCATTGACACAATTTTTTATCAAAATATTGTTACAAAAAAATTGTTACACAAGGTATGAGGACGAGGGTGTGAAGTTCACATCAGGAGGTGCAACTCTCGTAATAATAACGTTTAACAGGCTGATCTCAGTATCAATCTGTCAAACATACCTCTTGTTTCCATAAATTTTTGACAAGTTTTTGACATTTGATTGTCACCGATAATGAGACTGTGACTAAAGTGTTATAGCAGGTTTAGTATTGAGGATGTGCCCCCAGAGCCAAATGTAATGAATATGATATTGTTAAGTACGCTGCTCATTTGCATGACAATTTATGTAGTTTTTGACTGCCTAGCTCTTACTGCCATTGAGTAACCTTGAAAAATGTCCTAATAACTGACATTTTTTTAAACTTTTCGTTCTCTAAAACTAGCTAGGAATGTGACTCTAAAGCCAAACTGTAGAACGATATGACAAATACTACGTATATCGATCTTACTTATTTTCCTAAAAATGTTTTTTTTTTTTAACTGAAATAATTATTTTAAAAATAAACAATTACGTGTCCTAGGGTTTTTGAAAATTCAACCCCTAAGGCGGTGAAAATGGGCTTGAAAGTTTGTATTGGGAAACAAGATTAATTAAACTATTTTATTCGAAACTGCACAGGAGTACTCCTATCAATAAATTAGTATACAAGTGTTTCAGGCTTTTTTAGAATTCAACCCCTAAAAGGTGGAAAAGGGGTGACAATTTGTGAGATAATTTCCGAACACCACGCGGGCGAAGCTGCGGCCACAGCTAGTTAGATGATAAGTATAGAACATTATTTATCATATGACTTTTCCAACGCTGATTTTTATTGTTGGCATCATACTGAGGTCACGTAATGGCATCGCATCACACTCTTCACCCAAAATCCAGAATCGCGGAAGCAGAGTTTACCATGCCACTAGCATTTATATTATACATCGTCTCGAATTCAATCGTCGGATAGTTGTCCACCAGAGACAACACCTCTCTTGTTGGAGGATCTATGGAGGATGAGTGAACTATAGAAATAAACGTCACCACATTTTAATCGCCACTAATTTAATTAGTCCTGCCGTCTCTAGATACTGCAGGAGCGGCAATACCGCGCTCTGTGGTACTGCATAATCTCTATAAGAATTCAGAACACAACAAAGTTTTGGCTTGTTTAATACAACGGAGCGCAACTAAGGTTGAAAATAAGCGCAGTCATTTGTTTCTAGGCTTTAGACACTGCAGTATATTGTTCCTTTTATATGGAAAAGAGGGGAAGATAAACAAAAGGCCAAGTATCATAATTAACTATACGCAACAATCATTCAGCGCCCTGCGCGTCCAATATAACAATGCGTTCAGGGCGTTGTTGGGGCTGCCGCGTTGGTGCAGTGCGTCGGGCATGTTCGCGGACGCACACGTTGACGCTTCCACGCCGTGCTCCGCAAACGATGCGCAGCGGCGCTCTGCAGTTGGCGCGCCAGCACCAACAACATCCTGGCTGTTATTGCGGATAGGCTGGATACGTGTTATGTTCACATTAGGAAATAAGTTATTTTACTGTTTATTTTATTTTATTTTATAAGTACTAACACTAGTTTTATAGTAAGTTTTACTGTACTAACATTCTATGGATTTTTAAATCTGAATTAAAAAGTTAAAAAAAAAAAAACGTTCCATAGAGCCAAATGTAATGAATTCATACGATATTGTTAAGTACGCTGCTCATTTGCATGACTACATGCTTAACCCTTTGGAACGTTTTTAATTATGATACTTGGCCTTCTGTTTATCTTCCCCTCTTTTCCATATAAAAGGAACAATATACTGCAGTGTCTTAAACCTAGAACCAAAGGACTGCGCTTATTTTCAAGCTTAGTTGCGCTCCGTTCTATTAAACAAGGCAAAACTTTGTTGTGTTCTGAATTCTTATAGAGATTATGCGGTAAAGCCTCGTACAAACAGGCGCGACGTGTCGCGGAGGCGATTTTATGATTTATCGTGACGCAACACCTTTCACACTGGCGCGACCACGAGCGAAGAATCACGCGCGACGAGCAGCGCGACAGCTTTTGGTACATTATGTATGACGTCGCGGCGAATTCGCGGCTGCGAACCGACACCACACAAAATGTACCTTAAGTTGTCGCGCTGCTCGACGCGGAGCGACCGTGTTGCGGCGCGACAGTTCGCCCCTGTGTGAAGTGTCACGTGCGTTTTCATAGACATTGTTCTACGGATATAAATCGGCGTTTTGCTCGCGACCGTCGCGTCGCGCTAGTCTGCACGAGCCTTAACACTGAGCGCGGAATTGCCGCTCCTGCAGCAACTAGAGACGGCAGTATTAATACCATACATGGCGATAAAAGTGCGGTTACGTTTATTTCTAAATGTGTATGAGGAACAAGTTCACTCATCCTCCATAGATCCTCCAACAAGAGAGGTTTTGTGTCTGATGAGGAACTGTCCTACGATTGAATTCGAGACGATATAAAATAATATAGGTATGCTGGTTGGGTGATGGAGGATTTTGGGTGAAGAGTGATGCGATGCCATTACGTGACGTCAATATGATGCCACCGATAAAAATCAGCGTTGGAAAAGTAAAATGATAATAATGTTCTATACTTATCATCTAATAATCTTATCATCATAAGACGTGACAATGCTGCCAGCCTTTTGGGCACTTCTCCCATTGACAGTGATGCTGATGAATTGTTGATGCCCACTAAGCTCTTTCCCTTTTTATATGTACTAGTACAATAGGTATATATTTTAGATGTGTGTGTTTGTGTGTGTTTAAGTGTTTTCATAATAAACCTACTTATAGAAATAAAGTATTTTTAATAGATATCTCCACATTTTCGGCTACTTCATTATACAAGACGTCCACTGTTAGACTTACGGCCTTATAGAATTTTTTGTTTAATTTTGGAATTGGTTTTAAGAATATTGAGGTACGTTTGTCCTTCCATTTCCTAGCCTCACCGGATGCGGAAAAGTCAGTATTTTACGTGAAGCGATTGCCATCTGATTCCGCAACCAAATTAAGGAAATTATATTTTTTTTCGTAAATTCGCTAACGCTGTCTGAAATTCATTCGTTTTCCTTTTTTCTCGTGCACTTACAAATATAGGTGATGTTGGTAGCTGTTATAATCATACCATCACGGCAGTAAGGGTCGTGGGGCTTTTGGGACCGGGACCGCGGTCCAAGATTCCACCTATTAATATAATAAATATTTTTAGTAGTAGTTTGGGACCACAAGTAAAATAAACAAAGTTATGTCTTGGAAAAATACGGTCAGCCAAAAAATTTGAAGTTACAAATAAAATTATTTTTATAAAACGATATATCCTTCGATATAGCCTTCTATAAGAAATTAAACCTAAAACAGAATACAAAATACGATTTAAAATAAAGTAATTTTGAGCGTTTAAATCACCTATCGCCCCCTAATCACCCACCGAAACGTAACAATGAACTTTTAAAAACTTCACTATCATAATTAGACAAGCCAGCAGCGGTCATAATAATTACAATTATTTAATATCATTACTATTTTTGTAAATTAAATATAATCAACCTGACCCAGCGAACTGTCTTAGTGTTAATAAATGATGTGTTCACTTATTAGGTTCCTACCAAGTTATGACAACCTGGTTCTTCGAAGGCATAAAGCGTTTTCTAGCTAATACATACCCACCCTTGTTAGGTGAGCTCCTACCGAGTTATGAACACCTAGTACTTCGCAGGTATAATGCGATTTCTAGCTGACACTCCTATGTTTGAAAAGCTCGTTCTAAGTTATGACAACCTGGTACTTCAAAGGAATAAATGCGATTAGTTAGAATTGTACCTATAGAACAAACAACATTTTGCCGAATTGTACATATAGAACAAACACATTTTGCCGAATTGTACCTATAGAACAAACACATTTTGCCAAATTGTATCTATATAAGAAACACATTTTGCCAGAAATGTTCAAGTATAATAGGAGGCCAACCTAGTGCCATCAGCCGGTCCAGCACCCTAATTACGTAGCTCACTACCACTGAGAATCTGAATCATTTTGAAGACTTCTATTCTGCTAATCCACTGCTTCATATGTTCGAAAAGGTTACCTGCTCAACAACGTAAATAACGCAATGAATCTTGTTGAACTGTCAAAATAAAAGTCATTCCTACTGTTAGTGTGTTACACAATTAACCTGCAGAATTCATACTCCGGAATGCTATTGGAGAAATTCTAATGGAAAATCCAATAATAACACTCTACTCTTTCTTCTGGGAATCGAACCCAGGCCCTCATGCTCCGGGTGGCGAGCAATGGCGGGCGGCGAGCAATGGGTAGCTCGCTGCCCGGTAAGGACCAGGCCCGTGTCGACGGCGCGTTGTGTTCCACGCGCGCCTCAAAGAAATGTCAAAAGTGAAGAGGTCCACTAGGATCGATGCCTGCCGGGGTCGCGGAATTGTTCGAAAGAGTTACCGTGGTTCTGGCGTAGGCAACTGAAGGCACACGGGTGGGTTTTAGTCAGTAAAATTTTGACACGCCCTCCCGCTCCGTCCAGAGCGGGAGATGTTATTTAATGATTTCCCACCCATAAAAAAAGACCCTCATGCTCAGAGCACTTTTGATCAGTTGATCAACGATGCAGTCTATAAACAGTACGCAATTATTCCGTATGGAAATCGGACCCAACACTTGCAACGAAAGCTGAACGGCCTCTGGAAATCAAGTGCTCTAAAAATATCTCTCGATGATTGACGTCACTATGTGTGGGTACCGGGGCCCATTGAGGTGAATGACGTCATTATAAGAGTGACGAAATATTCCCGAGCCGTATTGCACACGAGTTTCGATTCGACCCAATATTTTTAATGAATGCAGGATGTTGTTGATCGTTATACCCAAATAACTGAGGATTTAAATGATATTTTAAAGGGCCAGAGCAATATTTATATACCTACTTGATATATTTCAATATGATGTGTAGCTTATTATTGGTAGGTAGTCAATTAGTTCCTGTGTTTGTATGAATAAGCCTTAAGGTCTCCGACTTCGTGTTCAGGGCAGCTGCGTTCACAATCTGCTGTATATTTTTAAGTTATTGGCTGCTACTGAGAAATTGCGGAAAGAAGAATCTAATAACATTTTCCGCGACCTGGGAATCGAACCCAAGACGTCATGCTCAGTAGTACGGCTTGCGACCACTAGACAAAATACCTAGAGAAAAAATATGAGAAAAAGGACCACTTAAAGTAATCAAATTTATTGTCAATCATTTTATTTACAATAAACACTAGCTACAGTATGTTACAATTATGATAATATTCTTAAAGGCCTACACACACTGGCGTGTTGAAGTGGAATATTACCCGGACAAAGTGGGAACTGGCTAAACTTGAACCGTTGAACCGATTTATTATGTACGTAGCTTTAAAATAACACAGAGGAGATTATAATCCCTGTGAAGAACGTAATTACGTTTTCAAAATAAATTTTTAATTACTAACTGAGAACTTTTCTTTATGACTCAAAGAAAGTTCAGATTATAGTAGTCACTTTCAATTTCGTTTCTGCTTTGTTTAGTTGCGCCTTTAAGTGCTTAACCTCTAAGTCCCTGAGATACCACATTTGGTATAGACACAATCGTTTTTTAATTGTGTCTGTAATTACGGTAAGTGACTGGTTAATTATAATGTCAAAATTGTCTCAAATAATTTACCACAGCAACACAGCCCGCCTAGGCCCACTAATAAAAATTGAAAGCTCATACATTTTGCAAAATGCACATAATAATACTAGTAACATTGTATTTACAAATTAACGTCACTATGTTCTTAAATACCTTTTTTAAACTTGCGATGCGACGGGCAAAGTCCTTTACATTACCATTGTTGACAATGCCCGGGTAAAACATGAATTCTGATGTCACCCAGGTAATATCAACAAATGCAAATAATCATAAATTAAGCAGCATTTTATACGAATATTTTAATACAACTAACAATGGGAAAGTATAACAACTACTAGGGTAGGTAATTTATATATTTTTTCACAAATTATCAGTAAAAATAGCACATAAGGTATTATAATACGTTTTTTAACAATAAAAAGGCACTGTTTTGAATCGTAATTCAAAGACGTAAAGATATTAATAGGAGTAGATAATAAAATTGTATTGGTGTTCAGTCATGGTGTTTTAGGATATTAATAATAATATTTCCTTTTAAGATTGGAGGTTTTGAATATTTTGGACAATATTAATACATCGAACAAGGTGATTGTAAACAATGGGTAAAACTGTGTTAAAGTGCTTGGCCAGACCAGACACACAGAACAAAAATGGTTTGTTTTTTGGTACCCTTCCAGCGGCAGCCTCCGGTATACGGCAGCTGAAATATGATTAAATTTTTTCTTGCCAGTTGACATTTGCCAATAACCAAAAATAAATATTAGTTATAATATTGGTCTGACCTCCGAAACTACCATTTTGGAGGTCAGCTAAGCAGTTGCACTACGCAATATATTGGTGTTCTTCTGCATCCGGGTAGACTGGAAGCCAACCCCTACATAGTTGGGAAAAGGCTAGACAGGTATTGAAATGATAGTTCAAGTCCATTTCACAAGCACCTTATTCAAATGAGTAAAGATTACAAACCGTTAATATGAGTACAAGAATTACATTACATAGTACATGAACATGTATAAATGTTTCGCTTATATAGTTTTTATAATAATAATTATTAAATACAACATCAAATCCTTAAGTGCATTCGCATTGATAATATACATTTTATATATTTATTACATTTACTTAAAGAAAAGATTATAAAGTTTGTTAAGGAACAAAAGCAATTTAGTTTAGCTGCCATTTTAAAGTACATTTTTCATAATTTAATATGTTTTTTTCTTGATTTTCCACTTTAACCACTTCAGCCTCCAATCAAAGTGAGAAGTTTAACTTATTTAATGAATGCATTTGAATGAAACTGTATAGTTTTACTGCAATCAGTAATTTAAAAATACTAAGACCAATACGATGCATATTTCAAGTTCCGATTTCCAATAGAAGACCCTTATTTCGACACTTTTGGTAGAATAATTTCTTATAATTAAATTTAGATGCTATACATAGTATTTTTACGATAAATGAGTAGGTTTTGGCATGAATGGAAGGAATAACATGGACCCTGGATCATTTGAATCTGAACATAAAAATGCGCAAATGTGTGAGCACAGCAGTTCAATGTTACACTTCTGGGTTTGTTTAAATAAACTTCTGGAATCCTAATGTAAGTAAATTCAAATTTGAAATAAATTAAAAAGTTGCAAATTATCGAAATAAAATAATTAATTTTGATACCTATTTTTTTTTTAATTTGAATACAAAAAGGTTTCCGCTGAATATTTTTATGGTTATTTTACGAAATTACCAATGCGAAATTATCATAAAATTGACAATAATATTTCTCTCGATAGTATCGAAATATTTTATTTGAATGATTTTACTTACATTAGAAATTCCTAAAATGTGGGGAGCTAAGAACAGATAAAATTATAAATATGCCATTTAATATACTATTATAGTAATATTTATATATTAACTACACAAATAGGTATATTGGTGTATTTTAGGTACTATAATATATTATAATAAATTACGACAAGTAACAGTGTTATTTAATAAATAATTTTGTAAGTACGCATGGTCCAATAATATTAGCATATTATTTATAGATGCAATATATAAGTAGGTATTTTAGCTACATGATACAATATATCACTTATCATTTATATATTGCTGATACGTCATTTTAATGATATAATAAAAGTATTCGGTAAAATACTGTACGTCTCACTTATGTGTTACCTAACTTAAATATAAACTTACCTAGATTTATTAAATTCTCTCAAAATTGGCACATAACGACTAGTGAATACCAATTTTATATTTGGCATTTCATTTTTTTGGTTGGTAACACAGCTGGCTATGTCATCTGAAGGATGATTTTTGAAAAGCTGAAACTCAACCTAGTCGAAAATATTTATTACAATATTATTTTTCTATAAAAAATAAAACAATATCAACGACTATGGCACCACACTTATACACTTCAGAGCTTGCATAAACGCTTCCGCAGACAATCGCGATGCAAAATCGCAACGTGACTCTTGTAATACAAATTCCACAACTTGTAACACAAAGTTCTGTTTGCGGGGAGCCTTAATGGATATCATGATTACAAGCCGTTTTAACAAATCTTTTGTCCCAAATGAATGCACAAAAGAAAACGCCAAAGAAATATCGTCGCAAAAACTCACAGACAACTTAACCAGCTGCATCATTTTAACATTTAAGTACAAACAAACAATACCTAACTCCAAACCTCACACGAAATGTCACTGTCAAGCACACTCAGAAGTCCCAATGTCTTTAGACGAACACCGGTCCGTCATTCTCTACTCACAGGACATGGAGATTCTCACAATTTTTGAATTTCGAATCTTCTTTTCCGAAAATCCAAGTGAACATTTGCCTGGCTTTCATACTAGCTCGGACCACTCCTCGGGATTTGTACCAATGGGCTGGTGAGGATTCTCTGCCCCCTTCTGCGGTGTACTGCTGCCTTTTTAGCCTGATCTGGTTCAAGATGCCGACTAGGAGCTCGTCGACGTTGTGATTGATCCCGACTGACACTTCTATGAATTTCGCTTTGTAGGTACACGCGAGGCACTTGCCGTCTGTTGGAGAAAATGGTTCATTAGTAAAATTGTTGTTTTTTTTTTTAGTCAAAAAGTAATAGTACTATTTGTGATCTAGGAGTCACTTCAGGCAAACAGCAACCGAGTCGTAAGCATACCCGAGTCGGCTGCGTCGATATTCATACAATTTTTTACCTTAAGCACTCCTATTTCATGTAGACAGTACATTGCTCGGGCATATTTTCGTTTTGTCTGAATTGACAGGGGTCACCGACTAGGGATCGGTTTTTTTTTTTTGGATGGGAAATCATCAAATGACTTCTCCCGCTCTGGGCGGAGCGGGAGGGCATGTCAGACTTTTACTGACTAAAACCCACCCGTGTTCCTTCAGTTGTCCATGTGCCAGGGTCACGGTATCTCTTTCGAACAATCACGCGACCCCGGCAGGCATCGGTCCTAGCAGACCCCTTCATTAACTAGGGGTCGGTGACTCATAAAATAAGCATCGCTTAGACTTTTTGGGTCAGACAGTTACATTATATAGTGTTTTTATTTTTCTACTCATATAGCAGCAATAACTGCATATTTAAAAACAGAACATGGTATTATATTTTTTTTGTCTATATCTTCTGTAAATTGTTTACTTCCTTCGGCTACTTTTCAACGACCGAGTCGAAAGTTTTAATAAGTTGCATTTAAGTATTAAGCCCCTGAATTGCATCGGCCTTTAATTGGATAGGGCTTTTAAAAACTCTTTCTTTCTTATTTCAAGAAATTTCAGTCGTGAATAAGAGATAGGTTGTCCATACCAATACATCGAAAAAAAAAACAAAATAAAATAACCAAAAATGTTACACCCGGTATAAAATACAACCAAGAAAACAACCTCGATGTATAGTTAACAAGATAATATGAATAAAGGCATCATCAGACGGCTTACTATCCCGAGGGAAATTATATCTTTCCCACAAAAGATAATTATTTGGAAACTGTCCTTAATAATATTGGATATGAAAAAACTTGCTATATTGACGAAGTTTGGTCATCTTTATGTAATGTTGATGAGCTCTTTGTTCGCAAGAGAATTCCAGTAATTTATCTCATGTACCATCAGGGAAATGAATGAATGTTTATTATATTGACAAACTACATTAATTTGCCGTGGTACAGGCATTTTATACAACTGTCAAACAATGACAGTCTGTTGTGATTTTAATAAACGGGCAATTTCATTTTATAAATAAAAATAATATTCTTTGAACCTTGCAAAATATGTATATTTTTAATAAAGCAAACAGGAATTATAATGATAAAATAAATAAAATATTTTAAGGGATAAGCTTTTATTAAAAAAAGCTAAGCTAAGCTAAGCTTTTTTTAATAATAAATTATTATTTTTATAATATATATTTTAAGTAGGTAAACAATAAATTTGCCTGACTTTACTTACTTCCCTAAGCTCAATGAAATCCACGTTACTTGTCATATTAGATAATCTATGTATCTCTTGAGTTTTTTAGCATTATCATGTGTTGTGAAAGTCGGTGAGATATCGGTAAATTAACTGTCCCCAAACAAGTACCTAATCAGAAAGCAATTTGCGAGGACATGTAACATCACTACTTTCTAGATAACGTTGTTGTTACAATAGTTGTATAGAATAACTGACTTCGGCGGACGACGACCGACCGGTGAAAATAACTTCCATTTCGAAAACTAAAGACTTCGACTTCCGGCATTAAATCAGTTCTTCACTTTGTAGTATTGTCACAGTTCGTCGCGATATTTTTGACGCTGACTGTACTAAATATTTCCATTTATTATTTTGTTTATTGGAGGGAATCAAGCAGGATAGCAGATATGGGTCTAATTTAATTTAAAAAAAAACGTAGAAACACTGTATTTAAAACTCACCTTGTGTCGAAACGGCTCGACTTCTGGCCAGGTCTATTTTGTTGGCCACTAGTATGGCAGGTCTTGCCCGAAGCATGTCACAGTCTATTAGCCTGGCCAGTTCCTGCTCTGCCTTCTGAAATGATGCCTTGTCCACGACCGAGTAGATAATCACAAAGGCATCTGGAGGTTCTGCGCGCTCGATTTCCTCCTGAAATGCAAAATAATATTATAATCTAGCGCTGATCGCGGCTTCACTCGAGTGGAGGTCGGAAATTATAACATCAGCTATCTGCCAGTGAACGTCCCGTTAAAATTGGTGCAGTCGTTTCATAGATTAGCTGGAATAAATACACAGACAGACATACAAATATAAAATCATATGCATTTAGTAGAAAGCCGTTATTTTAACATAACGGACACTTCAATTTAGTCACTTGTTTAGATTATTTGTATATATGCGGACGTAACTTTGTCTGTCTGTTTGTTATCGTTGCATGCCTTAGCGGCTGGAATGGAACCCGATGTTCTAAACATCGAATATCTTTTTTTTTTGGATGGCAATTTTTCAAATGACGTCCCCCACTCGCTAAACACGGAATACCTTTAAGATAAACATTAATAGGATACCTTTTTTTACCAAAAGTTAGTAAGAAATATTGCCTTGTCAAATACAAGGTCGTTTTCTGTTTTTATGACACTGTCATGCCATGACAGTCTTCAGTTAAATTTAAACCTTCTTTAACACTATTTCCAAATATTTCTCTTTATTGCGTGGGTACATTACTACGAAAAGCAAATACGGACAAGTCCACCACCCTTACGTTAATTAATATTGCACTAATCTTCATTAAAAATAAGTAAATATTTTACATTATGGCAAGTTCTTCGAAATCAAATTAATTTCCTAGAAATATCCAGTTCGCAAATTTCGTATTTATTAGTACAGGAGTTCAATGAAGCTTCTTAGGTATGAATAGCTTTTCTGTTATTTTACCTTAGTCGTAGTACAGTTCACGAAGTAGAGCTCCGATTCCTCCCCATTCAGCATTATTGACACCTTTTGTTCTGACCCGTCCGCATCTGGAAATATATTCATGTTTCAGTTTATTCAATCTTAATAGTACAACAGTCTTAATAGAACAAAATCCATCAGAAGATAAATGGTCAATATTATATTACTAGCTTTTGCCAGCAGCTTCGCCCGCGTGGAGGTCGAAAAATATCCCACGGGAACATACTACCGGGATAAAAAGTATCCTATGTGTTAATCCATGTAATTTAATTATTTTTCTTTGACAATTGTAATTCAATTATTTTTCTTTGACATTTGTAATTTAATATGTAGGCAATTTTTTATTTAGTACTTTTTTTTGACATTGTAATTTAATTATTTTGTTTAAAGTTATAAAATTAGAATCGTCATTATCATTACAAAATTTGCATGCCGAATTTAGTTGGCGGAATATGAAGAACTATTGAGTGTGTTATAAAATCTGTAAAATACCATATTTCAAGCAAATAAATGAATCTGATCTGATCTGATCTGATCTGATCCAGGTTATAAACTAACTGCATTCTAAATTTCATCCAAATCCGTTTAGTAGTTTTTGCGTGAAAGAGAAACAAACATCCATACATACAAACTTTCGCATTTATCCACACTATATATAATATTATAAATGCAAAAGTAACTCTGTCTGTCTGTCTGTCTCACTTTCTTGCTAAAACTACTGAACCGATTTAAATGAAATTTGGTACACAGATAGTTTAGAGCCTGAGAAAGGACATAGGCTACTTTTTTATCCCGGTAGTATGTTTCCGCGGGATAATTTCCGACCTCCACGCGGGCGAAGCCGCTGGCAAAAGCTAGTAATATCTTATCTCTTTAACCGAGCAATTCTTGTATATATACAAGATAATTTTTAGTATATGCGAAACCTGAATATAGTTTGTTCAGAATCAGTAACTGAATCGATTCCAATAATTTTTATACCATGTTATATTTTGTACCAAAAATATTTAATTACGCTGCCAAGTCGCGGGCCGCGCTGTTTTGTTTAGATTTTAAAATTATCATGTCTTTCTCGTATTCAAACGTCCATTACACGGAGATGGTACGTACATTAGCTGTTTGTGGTGATCTGCATATGTTTTTGCGTGGACAACCAGGTAACTTATCAAGCTTATAACTTTGTGATTATTAATGATACAGTTTTGAAATTTTTTTCATAGATTCTTTACACAAAAATACTAGACCCGTGTTTCGGGTTTCGCATAAACAAAAATGAATGTTGTATTGTTGGCAACTCAAGAGGTTGACATCTTAAAGATGTCACGCGAGCAGCTGTCAACGGACGGAAGGTTATAAAAGGAGGCGCGCGGTGGGCAACGGTCCTTTTTTTCTTCCTCGGACGGCGCTCAGAACGGACTTGCTACCTGACCATTATCATGTGCTTGGCTAGTTTTAGTTATGTCTTTGTTCAATTGTTGATTATTCCTTTAGACTCGTGTAATTAATATTTGATTAATATTTACAGTGTTTCTTAAGATTATTTTTATACATTTGTGCGTTGTGTAATTTAAAAGAATTAAAGATTGTTAATTTTTTACTTATTTCACTTCTGATTCCTAAAATCAGTCGTGGGATAAAGATTCATTCGCCCACAAGTTAAAACTAGTTTTGTGGCTTTCAATTTTACGACTCGTATTAAAGCAGATAGTAAGTGTCCATTGCTAATGGATAGATCGAGTCGTTCACATTCAAATAATGGCGCCACGCGGTCTAAACGATCACGTAGCCGCCATAAGCAAAGAATGAGGTCACGTAGCAAGTCTCGGGATTGCGATCGCCGTTCTAGGCGCGAACGAGATCATCATGGGAGCCGCGTGAGGACGCGAAGCCCTGCGTCACCGCTTTACCGACGATCGCTTGAGACTATCGTTTCGCGGTTGAAGGCTTTAGAAGATTGTTCACGGGTAATAGCTACGCCGGAAACTACAGGTATTGCTACTGATGTTTCGACTGCAACCACGGAGAAGATAGTAGAAGCTATACAATCGTTAAAGTCAGTAAGCACCTATAATTTTTATATTTCCAATTTTGATCCAAATGTGCATGACGTTGATCGGTGGTTTGACGAGGTTGACAGGGCGCAAGTTTTAAATAAGTGGTCAGATACTGAGTGCCTTTCCCGCGTTGGGAACTGTCTGAAGGGAGATGCTAAGACTTGGGTTAGCGAATGGGTTACAAATGACCGTTCATGGAGCAATTTTAAAAAAGATTTTCGTTCACTGTGTGTCACTAAAATTGATGTGGCAAATATTTTGTATGAAGTTATGAGCTCCGATTCAGACAGTTATCAAACCTATGCTGAATATGCACGTAGATGTTTACTACGTTTACGAATCGTCAAAGGCCTATCAGACGAGTTGATAGTGGCCATTGTTATTAGAGGGATTAAAGACCCTCAAATTAAAGCAACCGCTATTAATGCAAACCTGACGCCTGACTGCCTCGTTAATTATCTATCTACCTTCATAAAACCCATTTCTAAGCAGAATAGTGACAATTCGCGTTCTAAAAATAACAATAGCTCACAAGAGAGTTCCACGAGCCCCATTGCAACCAATTAACTCTTGGACAAAACCAAGCGTCCCTTTTGACACCCTACATGTAGACGCTCTAGGACCATTAGTAGTATCTAAAGGTAATAAACACGTTTTAGTTGTTGTGGATTCCTTTACGAAATATTGTTTATTAAGCCCTATCTGTACTCAGGACTTAAATGAGTTAAAACGTGTAATGCAAAATGTTGTGTCTCTGTTTGGAACACCTAAGACAATTGTATGTGATAGAGGTAGGATGTTTCAATCTTCTGGTTTTGTCATTAATTAATTATTTAAGTTGTCAGATTCATTATATTACGCCCGAAATGCACCACGCCAATGGTCAGGTGGAGCGTTATGTCCGCACCGTCCTTAACATGTTGAGGATCGAGGTGAATCACCGGAAAGGGGAATGGTCAGAACAGTTGTGGAAGTTACAGCTGATACTCAATATGACAAAACAAAAGACCACCCAGCAGTCTCCGCTTAACCTGCTTATCGGTGCTGAAGGCACTACCCCAGTTATCCGCACTTTAATCCGAGACGTCGCCATCGAATTTTCTGGTGAAAACCGCGAGTCGCTGCGGGAGATGAGGAGACAGAGGACGGCCGAACGGTTAGACAAAAATCAAACCGATCAAGACCGGCGTGTTAATAAAGACCGACAACCTCCACGTGCCTACAGAAAAGACGAGCTGGTCTTCGTTATCAAGTATTCTCAGTCAACAGGGAAACTGGATCCTGGTATGCGCGGGCCTTACCGGGTAGTCAGTGTCCTGGAAAATGACCGCTACGAGCTGCAACTTGTGGCTGGTGCCTACGGCAAAACCACTTATGCTGCTGCACAGTTCATGGTGCCCTGGAGGGGTGAGTGGACTCCTGAGACGTGTGCTGCATTTTTTGAAGGCAAGTATTCTTTTAAGTCTGTGTGATATGCTAACATCGTGCCTATGTCAACAGCCACTGGGAGGTATGCAAACTTGGAGCCTATGCCTACAGTGTTGGAAGTCTGTGTGATATGCTAACATTGTGCCTATGTCAACAGCCACTGGGAGGTATGCAAACTTGGAGCCTATGCCTACAGTGTTGGAAGTCTGTGTGATATGCTAACATTGTGCCTATGTCAACAGCCACTGGGAGGTATGCAAACTTGGAGCCTATGCCTACAGTGTTGGAAGTCTGTGTGATATGCTAACATTGTGCCTATGTCAACAGCCACTGGGAGGTATGCAAACTTGGAGCCTATGCCTACAGTGTTTGAAGTCTGTGTGATATGCTAACATCGTGCCTATGTCAACAGCCACTGGGAGGTATGCAAACTTGGAGCCTATGCCTACAGTGTTTGAATTCTGGGCGGTATGCTAACTACGTGCCTATGCTGACAGCCGCTTGTGAGACACACTGAGTGCCTTTGAGAGTAGTGAGACCAAGATTTGGCTTGTTAATCTTACCTAAGATTTTGATGTCTTGATATTTTACTCGTAATGCTAAAATATGCATGATACATAAGATGTGCTGCCTCTTATGTATCTGAAATGTTTTTATCCTGTATGTTGTCTTTTATGTAATGTGACTGTCTGATTACAGGAGACAGCGAAGACTCGAGCGTCTTATTGGGAGGTACCGCTACAGATCAGGCTGGACCATCTTCTGGACCTGACGAGGACGTCAGAGCATCAGGAGAGGCCGTGTTGGCAACTCAAGAGGTTGACATCTTAAAGATGTCACGCGAGCAGCTGTCAACGGACGGAAGGTTATAAAAGGAGGCGCGCGGTGGGCAACGGTCCTTTTTTCTTCCTCGGACGGCGCTCAGAACGGACTTGCTACCTGACCATTATCATGTGCTTGGCTAGTTTTAGTTATGTCTTTGTTCAATTGTTGATTATTCCTTTAGACTCGTGTAATTAATATTTGATTAATATTTACAGTGTTTCTTAAGATTATTTTTATACATTTGTGCGTTGTGTAATTTAAAAGAATTAAAGATTGTTAATTTTTTACTTATTTCACTTCTGATTCCTAAAAGTATATATAATCTGAATCTCGGAAATGGCTCCAACAATTTTCATGAAATTTAGTATACAGGGGGTTTCGGTGGCGATAAATCGATCTAGCTAGGATTCATTTTTACAAAATGTCGTTTTATTCGTGTTTTCAATAATCAACTTTATTGATAAAATCAACATAAACATAAACTTATGTTTATTTTTTTTTATTGGAAGAAAAATAACAATATATAATTCGTATTTAAATATAATTTCTAAAAAACACAAATTACAGAAAAAAAATTAATACCGAGCAAAGCTCGGGATTCCAGGTACTTATAATAATATAATAAAGAAAGATTTGTGGTACATGTATAAAGTTACAGGTATGATGTTCCATTGTCTTGTACTTGCACCCTTTTAGCTACTTCTTTACATAGTATAGAACAAAGTTGCTTCCTTTGTCTATACGCTTAAATCTTTTAAACTACGCAACAGATTTTTAATGTGTTTTCATCAATATACAGAGTGATTCAAGAGGAAGGTTTATATATGTGCGAAGCCGCGGGAAAAAGCTAGTATTTTATTAAAATATTAACGAAATATAGAGTCAAATTAAATTAGTTAGCGAAACTGTGCAGACGAGAAGTGTATGGATATAGAGACGATATAATTTAGACAAAAAAATCGTGTGCATCGCAGTCAACCGAAAATGTGCCCAAAAGGCTGGCAGCATTGCCACGTTCTGGCGATGTTGATTCTTTGGCCAAAAAATAAATTAAGTCCACCAACCGATTGGCGATATCCCGAAAAAGTGTCCTTTTTACTTTTATCCATGAAGTAAAATTCTCTAATATTTGCTTATTAAAGTAAAAGGAAATTGGATATCTTTGAATATTCATTATCATTATGTTTTCAATAGAGATTGTAGCGATGGGAGCTTTAAGGCTTATTCAGACCGGCGCGACGCGACAGCGCGACGCGATTCTTGTAGAACAATTTCCATGAAGTTCACATAAAAATTGTTCTACGAGTGTCGCGTCGCGCTGCCGCGTCGCGCCGGTTTGTAGGAGGCTTTAGTAATACTGCATAGTTTTCATGTTGAAGAAAAAATGTATTTACAGGGTGCTTGATTTCACAAAGAGTTTGTGTTACAAAAAGAAGCCGTGGATTTTTTAAAATCTGAGCATAGTGTAGAGAATTGTAGCACAGTGTTTTCGTAAGTATTCCAAATAAACCCCATGTCAGTTTTTTTGTGAGTGTCAAATCATCAAATGACGTCTCCAGCTCTGGGTGGACTTAAACCTTCCTGTGTTCCTTTCGTTGCCTATATGCCAGGAGGCTAGATGTGCGGGCTGCACTATTATGCAGTTAAAAGTCTTGCAATCAAAACGCAGTAACTGTGGTTGGAAAAATACTGATCTGATTTATAACACTAGCTGCATTCCAATAACTGCAACTACACGCCAGATAGATGGAATATCCACGATCTGTTACCTAAGGATTCTCGTTTACTTTGAACACATTTTCCGTCGGGAACCAAATGAAATGGATGGAAATGCAATGGAAGAACCCCTGACATAAAGCCACGAAGGTCTTTCAGGGACACGAACACGGTATACAAAGTACCTTAAATAAATAAAATAAATATCTTTGGACAACCAACACAACGTTGTCTGATCCCAAACTAGGCAGAGACTGTACTATGGTAACCAGACAACTGATAAACATACTTATATATTTCTTAATACATACATATTATAGATAAATTACACCCAGACAGAGAACAAATAATTGTGCTCATCACACAAACATTTGTCCTGGGTGGGAATCGAACCCACGACCTCAGTCTTAGCAGTCAGGGTCACTAACTACTAGACTAACAGGCGGGGCTTATATCCTAATCTAGGTCATGTTCTACCCACGTCATAATCAGCCTATATTGTTCCCACTGCTGGGACACAGGCCTCCTCTCGGTGAGAGGGTATGGGCCGTAATGTATCACGCGAGCCCAGTGTGCGTTTGTAGATGTCACAGATCTTTGAATATTTGGTCCTAAGACATGCCGGTTTGCTTACAATGTTTTCCTTCACCGTTTTAAGAGCAGTGGTGGTGAAATTATTTATACGAAGTAAACTGCCTGTCTGGGTCTGAACCCACGACCTACAACTTGTAAATCGGGACAGATATCTCTGGGCCATCACTGCTCTATCCACATACCAAATTTTATTCAAATCCGTTTAGCTGTTTTTGCGTGAAAGCGTATCAGACAAACATAAGAAATGAAATATTTTTCTCTTTAAAATATTAGTTTAGGTAATAATTTGTCTTAAACTTTACCAAAAACTGGAATATTCGAAGCTATAATAATTTATTAGATATCTGCGGACTATTCCCTAATGGTCGAAACCACTTTAAACTACGTGCGACGAGCTCAGACCAAAGGGACTACTCCGGAACTTGAGTCCGGGAGCTCCGTTTTAAATATTCCTAACATGGCAACAAGGATTTCTACCTAAATTTTGCATCACGGTTATAAAAATGAGGGCTTTATAAAGTATTCGAAAAGTCGTAAAAAGATATGGTGGTTGTCATTGCACCCTTGAGAAGGGAAGGGCATTCTTTACTTTTGAAGTTGTGAGATATTGCGTTTATTCTCCAGTTTCTTGTGGTGCCGAACGTAAAGAATAGTACCATCTCATCTCTTCCTGTGGTTGCTTCAAGGGGCGACTAAGGTACTTACTAGATAATGGGCAGCAGCGTTCTTTATGCATTTTACCATCATACTATGGTCGACCACCCACCTGCCAAGCGTGGTGATTATGGAAATTGGATCATCATCATCATCATTACAGCCGTAAGACGTCCACCGTTGGACTTAGGCCTCCCCCAATTTGGGGGGCTTTGCCATAATCGCCACGCTTGGCAGGCGGGTTGGTGATCGCAGTATGGTGGTAAAATGCATAGAGAACGCTGCTGCCCATTCTCTAGTAAGTCCCTTAGTCGCCTTTTACGACACCCACGGAAAGAAATGGGGTGGTGTTATTCTTTACGTCCGACACCACACGGTACAAATTGAAATTGGATACCTCCCCAAATTGGGGGAGACCTATGTCCAGTAGTGGATATCTTTCAGCTGAAATTATGAGTTGAAGTGGTAGCCCAATAATAAAGGCCGCGTCGAAGTTGTAAATCGTGGGATCGAATTCGAACCTAAGCAAGCACTTTACTATGTGTAAATTGTTTCATCACTAGCTCTCGAAACGGTGAAAGACAATATCGCCGCGATACTGGTAAGTCCGTGGCACGTCGACTATTTATAAGGATCTCAATAAACATCAACATCAAAACGGGTCCCAACACACATAGCCTAAAATAAATATAAGGGGCAACACGCTTATTAGCTACAAAACACATCAATTCCGACCACAAACATGAACCAAATATAAAACAAACAGTCCATTTCACGGACTTTGATTCATGGCGGCCATTAGCATTGTCAACTGGTTTCGATTCGCCATTAATCATGGCTAACGTGCTGAACTAGGGACGCTGACTCGCCGAGTGACGTCAGTCAGCTGACGGGACTTACAACCAAATTAGAGGGTAGGGTGAGAGTAAATAACTCTAATGTGTAACTGTTAAGTGTGTTTTTAGGGTGCGGTGTCAGTGTGAGCGAGATTTTCGGAGGTGGTTGAAACAGGTGGTTGACACGTAATAAGACTATTTTTAATGATTGTCGTTGTACTTTGTACTCATGTCGATGTTTTCCTTCAAATATATCGGTAACGGGACACTTTCGGGTACCGTGTTACTTAACATTTTTTATTTGCCTATATGTCTTCTATCTACATATACTATTGTACTTTCATAGTGCGTCGTGACTTCGAAAAAAAAAACCAAAATGGCGGCGGGTCGATATGCCAGCTTCCATACAAAAAGGTTCGAACCCCTTTAAAAAAAACCCGCAACGAAACTAATCTGAAACCGCTTATCAGATGACACATGACCTAAAAGAACTACTGATTACGTCCCATTAAACACACGATGCCATCGTGGCAGCCAGAGGTGGAGATGGCGGGACGACCTTGACTGTAACCGAAAGGACTGATCAGCTCTAGCAAAAGACAGATTTGTGTAGAAAAAGGATACAATGCAGGCTGGGTGGATTAGATTAGTAAATAACTATACTCTAACTGGCAGTTAATGCTTATCCAGACTTTTTGAAAAAAGGCGCCAGGTAAGGAAAGAAAGAAAAAAGCGTTTATTGGCATTATATCATATCATTTTAAAATGAAACCTTAAAACTAATTTTAAAAAAAGTAGAAAACAATGATAATAATGCCAAAAGGGCCTTAGCTCAGCATAATGCCACATGACAACACAAGGTGTTAATGCTGATTTTCAGCTGCAACCCACGGTGTCACGATTGAGCAACTTCCCGGTAAAATCTTCCACAAGATTTGTGGAGCTTCCCTTAAGAGGTTATTTCCCCGCTTAATGAGGAGCCCCAACTCAGCATGAATAGTAGATAATTCGAGGGCTTGTCGTAATTGGAGCCAGTTCGTGACGTCACTGCGTTTCCTCAGGAGACTGTTTGACGGAGCGGCTGTGATTGAATTCCCTACATTTAGCATATTTTGAAGAGGTTTTACGACGGAGTTGAAAACTCTCAGGGGTGTATAGTGTGTTTCCCTTTATGTAGATTTATATATTAGTATGTGTTGACATATGTTAACTCATGCCTTGTTCCCATGAGGGTAGGTAGTATCTACAGAACGCCTGCTACGTGTTGACGATGATAAAATGGGGTTTTCAGTTACGAAATTCTCGGTGTATTGGAAAAAGCTTTGCCCTCGGTCACATACTACGGGATGAAACAACTGATGAAATCATCTATGCCTTCGGGAAATATCGGCGTGATGTTTATGTTGTGATGAAAAAATAAAGTTATTTGTAGATGCATTAAAGTAGGGCATTCAAAATCTACTTAAAAACATTAGAAAGACATAGCAATGTAACACTTATCTCAGTAAAATTATTGCAATGAGATAAGACTTGAATTGAGAGACCTAATTATGGTTTTATGATTGTGAAGGCCTGTTAATACATAATAAAGTAAATTTAAGTTTATTAGGGTTTTTCCAGTCCAAAACTAGTTTACTCGCAGAAAATGGTGAAATAACATTACACGATCCCAAGAACATCAGTAAATTGCTATGACATTAGTTCTCATCAAGAATAGTGACCAGTCATTACACTCTATTGACTACAGTTACAAAACATTTCGTTATTACCGTTGTTGAGCAGACACACTTTTCGAACATATCTCTCATATATAATTAATATCAATTAATATTATAATTAATATCTGGTTGCGGTAGCTTTGCTCGGTATTTTTTGGTAAATTGTGTTTAAAATAATAAGTTCATGTTCAAGTTGATTATCGATAAAGTTGGTCATTGAAAACATGAATAAACCGACTTTGTATAAAAATGAATCCTAGCTAGATCGATTTATCGCCCCCGAAACCCCTTGTATACTAAATTTCATGAAAATCGTTGGAGCCGTTTCCGAGATTCAGATTATATATATATATATATATATATACAAGAATTGCTCGTTTAAAGGTATAAGATAAAGCTGAAGAGTTTGTTTGTTTGTTTGATTGAACGCGCTAATCTCAGGAACTACTGGTCCGAATTGAAAAATTATTTTTGTGTTAGGTAGCCTATTTATCGAGGGAGGCTATAGGCTATATATATAACGTCACGCTACAACTAAGAGGAGCGGAGCAGTAATGAAAAATGTTGCAAAAACGGGGAAAATTTATTCCTTTTGAGAGTTACCGTTGCGTGCGCTGCGTAAACGGTTAAAGTAACGCAAAAATCATGTATGACGGAATTGTTTCTTTTAAAAGTTCTACTAAAAAGTCCGCGAGAACATATGTCTATCTTTTAAGGTTGACTCACTATAACTCAAAAGGTGCGAGCAGCAACGAAAAATGGACGAAAACTAGCAGGCAAATCGATACGACGGGAAGGGTCAGGGGAGCAAAAATCTGACGCGGACGAAGTCGCGGGCAGAAGCTAGTGTAGTAATAAATTAGCAATATCCTTCAAATGATTCAGATTACGAATGATAGTATGTTATGCAATTAGCGTGCTGTATTATTTGAAACACCATTGTTACACTGTTTGTAATGAGAAGTGCAAACAAATTATGAAAATACTAGTTGAACACGACAACTAGTGGACGCCTCAAGTACGGTACTACAAAACAACGATGTAAATACATTACAAAAATCGTCGAATGTACCTATTTTATTGGGATTTACGAACATAAATCAAGGCATGATTAGGAATAGGTTAGTAAGAATGTGGTTGAATCTGTGTGGCGTAATGAGACTTTGTCATATAAAATCTATATTTTTTTACTGTAGGTTTGTAATATAAAACCCATATTTTTCAAATGCATAGTTCCTTATTTTTTTATCACTACCGGGTGCCAAAATATGTCGGTCATTCGATAGAAAAGTTCGGTGTCATATCGAGTCATGTTCGCGAATAGTTGGCGTCAAACAACTATTTTAATGAGTATTTTCTTCAATGGAATTGCACATTCCTATGACAATGTGACAGTCAATTTTCTAGGAATATTTTGCCAACGTACATTGGCAAGTAAAAATTGTATCAGTCAAATAGGAATTTCTTTTACTGCCAAGAAGAAATAGTCATTTGTATTTGTGGGTTATTTGTTCAAAGAAGCGAAGAATATTCATTGCTTATTAGTATTATGACTCGTGATCACAACAAAGTCGCAAACGAGTGGCTTGCGGCCAATTAATAACATCGAGTCGATCGGGTCGATCGATCAGGTTAAGCTCCATCTTGATATACCAAGACCTCTTCGTGCTTCGGAAAGCACGTTAAGCCGTTGGTCCCGGCTGTCAATAGTGGATCTATGACAATCGTTATGGTTCTTGAGATAATAAAAACAATCCGTATTCTGACAAAACTATTACAAAAAGCGATGTAACTTTAGTTCTAGCCTCAGACTTCGAGCCCGTTTTTGCATTTCCAACTTTTTTCTATTTGGGTAAATTTCTTAATACAAAAAACCGGCCAAGTGCGAGTCAGACTCGCGCACCGAGGGTTGCGTACAAACCTGTAGGTATCCTCGGTTTATGCATAAGGTTTATGTTTATGAAATTAAATGTTTTTTATTAAATTTTTATATTTAAGTTGATTGAATGAAAGCGCAAACTATTCAGTTAAGAGAAAAATGATATTAGAAACCTCAATACCATTTTTTAAGACCTATTCATAGATACCCACACTATAGGTTTGATGAAAAAAAGTTTTTTGAGTTTCAGTTCTAAGTATGGGGAACCCCAAAATTTATTGTTTTTTTTTCTATTTTAGTGTGAAAATCTTAACGCGGTTCACACAATACATCTACTTACCAAGTTTCGACAGCATAGCTCTTATAGTTTCGGAGAAAAGTGGCTGTGACATACGGACGGACAGACAGACAGACAGACAGACAGACGGACAGACATGACATGACATAAGGGTTCCGTTTTTTGCCATCTGGCAACGGAACCCTAAAAATGACAACTTAGCACCGGACTTAGTTGTCATTTCCGTAATAAGAACTATGTTGGCGCACCACATTTACACGTGTTTGACAGCGGAAAGCAGAAGGGGGGGGGGGGTCGGAGAACCGGGCTCGCACACGACGGCCACTATGCATGCTCCACACTACTCAGCTCACTGACGTGCTCCAAGATCCGGCTCGAAGGACCATTGAAAGGGCTCAACTGGATTTAATAATATAAGAAAAAGTGGACTGTTTTAAAAAAAGGTATAATTACATGAATAACATATAGAAAAGATCCGGATAGCGGACGTCGCGTCCGGGTACGATACTCCGACCCTTCAGCGCTTTTCAGTCGTCTATCACGCACTTATATGGTGTGCCAACAAACTGTATTACGATTTATGGTACAAACAGAAATTAAATTACAGTTCTTTATTTCAAAAACACGTTCGATGGTTTTAAACCTTATGCAAAGAAAAACATACTTTTATAATAAAATCATACGTTGTAGCATGTGTTGTATTTAGTAGTTGGCTTCAGAAGCTTTATGAAATAAATCTAATACTGAGCCGATCCAGCGATTTTGGATTTCGGCATTCGGTATACTTCATTTGTGCTCCTAATGATCGAAAAATGATGTAAAATGAGTAAATTAATTAAATGTGTGGACAAGGAATGACACAAAAATCAACTACCGATAAAAGATGAAATAGTGGGTACATAAATACTAATTCCATCCGTGCGAGTGACACCAGCTTTTTCTTTACTAAAATCTTCCATACAATAATAACATTTTCATGACGCTGGTGCGGCTTCCGCGGTACTGTAGTGCTTCAGGCATGCTCACATAGATGATTTCTATGCAATTATGCGTGACTGTCGTGCACAGTATGAGAGGGAGCCGTAACGCCATCCTAAAAATGATAGCGGAGAGCATGGACTCGGCGGTCATGCGTCGCTTCACTGACCTGCATCAGTAGGGCTCACAAAACCGGTTTCACCGAAATCGAAAAAACCGGCTAAACCGGTTTTCACGACATTTTTAGAAACCGAGTTTCAGTTTAGCGAAAACCGAGGTTTCGATTATTTCGGTTTTCTTTTAAAGTAATAACTTATCCAACGATATGACATGTTTACAATGTACACATATTATCTCATCAATTACAATTATTGTAATTAATAATAATTATTATATTGATCACACCATTAGTGCTGTCTTTGCCGAGGTATAGTATCAATCAATTGAAAAGTTTGTGTCTGAGTCTCAACCTAACAACGGAAGTACGACGTCCACCGCTTCCCTTCTTTTAGGAGTGGCTGGAGAGGCTCCACGGCGTCCTCAAATTCCGTCTTACGCAGGTCCTCACCGGACACGGGTGCTTCACGAGGTTCTATTCAGGACAGGGTAGCAGGAAACGCCCGGGTGTTACCACTATGTGGATCGCCTGGAGGACACGGTGGAGCATACGGTAATAGTGTGGCCTGCCTGGGCGGAGCACCACCGTGTCCTCGTGGAGGCGACCGGCGGCGGCGATCTCTCACGTCCGGCCCTGGTCCAGGCCATGTACGAAGTGAGAGGGCAAGGGCAGCCCAGAGGCAATATATGCGCCCTTATGCTCCTAGTCGCCGCAGGAGACGCCCCGGGCGACGGAAGTCCATTGCGGACTTCCGGCTACCGTAGGCGCGGGCTTGCGGGTGGCGAGCACGCGCGCCTCAAAGAGATGACAGCATTAATGAAGGGGTTGGCTAGGATCGATGCCTGCCAGGGTCTCGGATTTGTTCGGAAGAGCGGTGGCCCTGGCATAGGCAACTGAAGAAACATAGGTGGATTTTTGTCAGTTAAAGTCTGACACGCCCTTCCGCTCCACCCAGAGCGGGAGACGTAAAGTGATGATTACCTACCCGAAAAAAAAGGACGTCCACCGCTATTGATACGAGATTCGAGAATGATTTAACTGCCAACATTAAAGTGGAGCTGGCCCTTTATGAAAATGGAGGTTTTTGTAGGTGTACAATAATTTGTTTAAAGTTCCTCCCTCCGAGTGTCGAGGCTAAAAGAATGTTCTCATCAGCCGGTTACCTTTATTACCACTAAAAGGCCATGGCACGATTTTTTAGATTTTGCTGATTTATGTGATTTTACAATTAAAATAATGTATTTCTATATTCGTTTATAATTTCAGTTTTGATCAAACTATGATCATTTCAATTTTGATGAAATTAATGAGCTACGTTTTTATTTTTTATAATTTGATTTTGATTAATCAACGTCAAACAGACTGTAAAAATACGTCTGAATAATAAAGTAAATCAGGCACCGAATATCGCTGAATTTTACGGTCGAATGACAAAAATAAGAATGGAGTTTAATTTATCGTTGTTTTAAGCCAGATGTTTTGTTGATTCTCAGATACAATAATTGTTGATTTTTTTTAGTTTATTCACTCAAATGGAGTTTTCCAATTTATTCTAGTGTTCTCTGATTTAGCAATAAAGCTTATTAACGACTGTCGACGACAAAAAGACTTAAGAACCATAATAATAGGTTTAAGTAAAAAAAAACATGGTAATAATCGAAATAATCGAAAAAACCGGAGAACCGGTTTTGGGATGAAAACAAAATCGAAAAACCGGTTTTCTAATATACCAGCGGTTTTGTAACCCCTACCTGCATGTGACAGGTGCAGGTTAGGGAAGAAATTATTATTTATTAAGCGTTATTTAAATTGTACTAACATACTTTATAAGATTTATGTCACTAACATCTGTTATGGACTGTGTAGTCTGATAATAAACAATTTTTATTTTTTTTAGTCTAAACCTATCAGTAACACAATGGTGCCGATTCCCTTATTCACAAACTAAACTAAATTTAAGTCAGTGCATCTTTTTCTTTCTATTTCATTAAGAAAAGGACAGAAGATAAATGTTAGTTTAGTCCTGTCAAATTAATCAGCGCTTGACGTAATTTGACGTAATTTTAGTAGGCAAGTTTTTAATCACGTCTAAACTTGTATGGAGTAGTGACAGGCGCTGATTAATTTGACAGGACTAAACTAAAAATTTTCTTTTGTCCTCTTCTTAATGAAATACAAAGAAAAGGATGCACTGAACTTAAATTTAGTGTAGTTTGTGAACAAGGGAATCGGTACCAATGTAAGATTGCATGTCGCAGCCCAGCTTGTAATCCCTGGACATTAACAATCGGTACAGATCTAATCCTTCACCTGCAGAGATTAATCCCAGATGTATCCAAATTAATTCTCTATAATTAGTTTGCAGACATTGTTACACTTGGACGATAATAGGGTGATGCGATTTAAGAGCTTTCTTTACAATTTAATTTTTCTTATATCAACTTAAATGAAAGTCTGCTTGGTTATATTTGATTATGCTTTTAACATACTTGAAGAAAAAAAAAAAGAAAAAAAAATATTTGGATTCGCTTAAGAAGAACACATAGTAAGTTTAATATCTACTAAGTATGTGTTCTTCTTAAGAGAATACAAATATATTTTTTCAGTTTTCATTTGTTTTATTAAAACACAAAATTTAGAAAAATAAATACACATTATATTTAAATATATATAAAAATAAAATAATAACGAATATATTGAAAGATTATTGACTTGAAGGAGAAAACCATAAAAGTAAATGTGAGCAAAAATAAAACTCACTTTTTAAATAATGTAATTGTGTAAAAAGAGTTTCATTTAAGAAAATATACCTATTTTATTTAGTATAGTTTTGAATCACTTTCAAAATAGCAATCTTTATTCTCTTTGTAATAAGATTACTATTTGGATAGCTGTTTACTTGCCCTCAGAGATAAAATAATGAATGGACTGCTGTCATTTTATAAAGTTATATAATTAGTTTATTATTTTACTACGAAACCATGGAATTGCCGAAATAAAATTATGAATATACAGTGCGCAAACGTTGAAAAATAAACAGTTTAATTTATGTTACAGTGGATTAATATTAAAGATTGATATTATTATATCCGTAAAATAAACCACCAAATATGTTATTGCAGGTAAAAACCCAGTTACCTACGTCTTTATACTGAATATTATTTCAGTAACTTTTTCGTATACAGTATGTTATCACAATTTCCTTATAACAGCAATATGCTTTAAGAAAACAGCCAAAAAATACAATCTTGAATCATACAAGATGTAATATGGGATCGTATGGAGCTTACGAAACATCCCCCTGTAGGTTAATACCGGGATTTGGCAAACTCCGTAATTGGTTCCTGCATTGTATAGTATATTGTGTGTGTTGTATTGAAGCTACAGTGATAATTATTATTACATATTAGTTCATATTGCTATGTGTGTATATTGCCTGCCGTGATATTAATTCGGGTTATAACTGTTTTGTGTGCACAATTGTTACACGGTGTTTAATTTCCAATAATGAACTATCAACCGCCAGGGTAGCCCGCAATTTCCAATTGTTTACTAAAGTTTTTGCAATTAGCAAGCCAGTGTCAAATTGAATCTTCTTTACACTGGTCCGAATTGAAAAATTCTTTTTGTGTTGGGTAGCCTATTTATCGAGAAAGGCTATAAGCTATATAACATCACGCTACAACTAAGAGAAACGGAGCAGTAATGAAAAATGTTGCAAAAACGGGGTAAATCGCATGGGTAGGCGATTCGATGCGACGGGAAGGGTCGGGCGAACAAGAAATTTAACGCGGACGAAGTAGCAAGCAGAAGCTAGTATGTAATACGCGGGCGAAGCCGCTGGCAAAAGCTAGTAATCATTAAAATCATCAATACAACCTTCTAACATCATTTAATCCCATTTAATGATTATATGAACTTTATGGTTGTATTTATGACTAATCTACAAACACCGGCTTGTAAATAACAAAAAGAAAAGTGAAAAATTTGAATGAGCCGGTCTACCATAGAGCATCCTCTTTAAATTATTTTACGTAGTCATTTTTGAGTTGATCTTCACGGTTTCTGACTGTACTGCACTCACTTGATAGGTTCACTTAAATCTGTGTGGTGTTTTCCTCTAAAAATTCTATTTCAGTTGCGCGCGCGCAGTCTTAGCGAGCGGTCGAGTTAGCTGTTGACGACTTACGCGATTGTAACTTTTTTCGCTTACCCTCATTTTTATTCATTAATGCTACTTGATGAGTGAAAATGTAGAATTTTGTGACTCAAGTGGAAGTGAGATAGTGGAAGAGGATATTGATTTGGAGAGCGAGCAACAAGTTAATTCAAGGATGGAGAAGGAGAAAAATACAGAATTAAATAGAGAGCAACAAGTATTACCGGAGAAGAGGGGCAGACAGGAGGATGACGAAGAAACAATTGAAGGTGATGATGGATTCATAACCATACAGCGTGGGAGTAAACGACCAGCACGAAGAAATTCAAAAACATATGAAGAATTAGAATTGAGATTTTCGAGTAATAATTTAAAACCTAAAGAACATATTGTGTGTATTACAGCCAAAGAAACACTACCGAGACAGTTTGGGATGGCAAGAGATCTCATAATATAGGAAATATAACTAAATTAGCGTACAAAAACCCTTATAGGGTTTTAGTATATTTTGAAAACAGAGAAAATGCAGTAAAGATGCTAAATTGTGAGAAAATGTTTGGCAACTTGGAGTGTAATATTAATATAGTAGGCGAATCATCGTTATGCTATGGTATACTTCGTCAGGTAGACTTAGAAATGGAAGATAAGGAAATATTAGAAAACCTTAAATGTGATTTCGAGATTGTATCTGCAAAACGACTAAAACGACAGGATAGCGAGGGTAAATGGGTAAACTCTGAAACAATCCGCCTCTGTTTTAAAAATTACAACCTACCATCACATGTATATGGTTTTGGTTGCAAATTCCAAGTCGAACCCTACATTTTCCCTGTGTCCCAATGTTCATTATGTTGGCGATATGGACACCTTTCAAGGACATGTCATTCAAATCATGCCAAATGCCCCAAGTGTGGAAATAATCATGATAATTGTGCGATAACTATCTTTAAGTGTATAAACTGTAAAGGTCCACATATGGCAATGGATAAAAAATGTCCTATTTTTTTGAAAGAAAAAGAAATTAGGAAAATTATGTCGGATATGAACTGCAGTTATCAGAAAGGATTAGAAATATATAAAGTGAAAGGAAAATTGCAGGAAAATAATACAATGCATAATGTGGATATGATTAAAAATAATGAAACAAATCAACAGTTTTCCCAAACAGAACGCACTATGAACACAGAACCAAGAGGGACATATAGAGAAGTGGTTGTTACAGAAGCTGTCATACATGAAGAAATGATTGTATCTGAAGAATCGGAAACAGAAGATAGTCAGAATTTAGATAATAAAACAAATACAAAGACTCAAAAAACAAAAAGGAAGAAATCACGAAGTAAGAAACCAAAAGGGTCGTATGGACAGGAACAATCACCAAAAAATATAAGTGAGGTTGAAAATGCTAACAACAAAAGTGATAAACAAAGGGAGCCAGGCGAACAGAAATACTACTTTTATGGACTATATCAAAAAATTAAGGATGCATGTATGTCGAGAGATTGTTTTTCTAATAAATTAGGATTAATTGTTAAAATAATTATTCGGGAGTGCATTGCACTATGTTTAAAAATGATGGGTGGTAAAGATATTTTAAGCCAATTAATTTCGTTTTCCACTAATGGATAATCATAATAACACTGACTATTTTATAAACATATTGCAGTGGAATGCACAAAGTTTAAGACCAAAAATTTCAGAATTTCAAGCTTTATTAAGTCAAGAGAACATTTATATTGCTTTAATATCAGAGACCTGGTTGGAACCCGATTCATCATTAAATATAAGTAGGTACAATATTTTTAGAAAAGACCGAAGCGATTCATATCGGGGAGTCGCTATTATAATACATAAGTCAATTAGAGTTCAGTTAGAAACTTTAAATACTAGTAACCCAGGAATAGAAATACAATGTGTTAAACTCTTAAATTGTAATGAGATTAAGAATATTATCTTGGTATATTGCCCTTCCTCGGTGCATACTACTCAGTCTGACTGGGATTTAATTTTCACAAAATTTAGTAGTAAATGTTTAATCGCTGGTGACTTCAACGCGCACCACTATAATTGGTCATGCAAATCAGACACAAGAGGTACGATGGTTTTTGACGCTGCTTTGGATGCGGGACACATTTCACTTAATAAAGGGGTAGGTAAACACACGCGAATTAAAATGGTTAATGGTTATTTACAAAAAACGTCCCCTGACATTACATTTGTCTCCACGGACTTAGCTTGTAAGTTTCAGTGGCATGTACTGAGTGAAAATCTGGGCAGTGATCATATGTGTATTAAAATTAAAAGTAATTATAAGGAACCTGTATACATAACTAAAAAACGTAAATATAAATCGGCCAACTGGGAGAAATATACCAAAACGTTAGAAGAAGTTATGTTACCATATCGGAAAGAGTTAGATGCTCAACAAAATTATGATTATTTCATAAACGTTATTAATAGTGTGGCTGATAAATATGTTCCGTATACAAAGCAGTGCACATATTATCAACCGGGATTCCAACCAAAGTCTTATTGGAATGAAACGCTCTCTAAATTAGTAGCTGAAAGAAGGTTAGCACTAAGTAATTTTAGATCAAATCCGACCCCCTTTAACTTAAACATTCTAGAAGAAAAGACAATTATCGCTAAGAAAGCTATTAGTAAAGCTAGGCAAAATGAGCGCCGTAATTTTTATACAGGCATTGATGAGTCAACAACGAGCTCAGAAATGTGGAAGCGAATGCGATGGTTAAAGGGGTGTAGCTCAACTAAATCATACCCGTCACGGGATCAGAAAGTCTCGCTAATCTGTGGTTTAGCTCCTGATTATGTATGCTATGAGAAACCAACGTTTAATTCACCAAACACACAGTTGGAAATCCCGATAACATTACACGAACTATGTAATTCGCTAAAAACAAAGGATACAGCACCTGGTCAGGACGGAGTTTCCTATTCAATGATATTTAATTTGCCAACCATTGGAAAAGCTTTTCTAGTAGATTTGTATAATTATATTTTAAATTCTAGTATGGTACCTGTGCAGTAGCGGGAAATAGTTTTGATGCCTATTCCTAAACCAGGTACACCTTCAGATAACAATCTAAAATTAAGGCCTATCTGCTTAATATCATGCTTGTGTAAGATTCTTCACTCCATACTGACAAAACGCATTGAATGGTTTATAGAGAACAACCATATTTTGTCTCCATATACGTCGGGTTTTAGAAGAGGACAAATCATGTCAGGACTGTTTAACGAGATTAACCACACAAATTCAACTAGGTTTTTCGAAGGGTTATGCAACTGTTGCGTGTTTTATAGACGTTGAAAGTGCATACAACAACGTATTAATTAATAAAATGCTATCGATATTAAATGAAATCGGTATAGGTAACAAATTATGTTCCTATTTGTACACTTTTTTGAATGAAAGACATCTTAAAATTATTGATGAATTTAATGAAAATGACACTATGATTAGATACACAAGTTTAGGTTTAGCCCAGGGTGACCCAATTTCACCTATATTATTTAACGTTGTAACATTCGAACTATTCTCAAAAATCAACAATGTACATATGTGTCAATACGCTGATGATTTTGTCTTGTATTGTACAGATAAAAATCTTTCAGATAGTACAACTAAATTACAAGAAGCATTAGATGCCTTGTCGTCCTGTCTAAGCGAATTAGGATTATGTTTGTCGAATAGCAAATCAAAACTGTGTATTTTCAGCAGGAGATTTAGGAGACAAAATATTACATTGAAAATAAACAATCAGGCCTTCGAATTAGTGGATAGTTATAAATATTTGGGGTTATGGCTAGACAGATCGCTACGATGGGGACGTCATATTAATGAGGTTGTCAGAAAGTCACAGAAATACTTAAACATACTAAGAGTTTTGGCAGGTACTTCTTGGGGTATACACCCCAAACATCTACGCAGAATATATATAGCGATAGTCAGAAGTCGTGTAGACTACAGTTGTTTTATTTACGACAACAGTGCAAATTCACATTTATATAAATTGCAGAAAATACAGAATCAAGCACTGAGAATTATAGGTGGTTTTATAAAGTCTACGCCAATTCACACTATGGAGAGTGAGCTATGTATTCCGCCATTGCACATTAGAAGGAAATATTTAGCCTACAAATATTGTTTAAAATCCCTATCTTGGACTAACAATGTAACGATAAAATTATTAAAAGAACTAAATACTTTTACTACCAACAGTTATTGGACACGCTAAAAGATTCCATTACTTGTGTCTGTTATGCATGAAGTTAAAGATGTTCAGGTTGCCTCGTCCTCTCCATTAGAGATGTATACCTTGACAACGTGGGTCACTTACATTGATGCTAATAATATAATTTCGGTTAGTTTAGATAGCATGCATCGAGCTAAAGATTTTTACGAATTAAATCTGTTGAGACATGATATAACGAAAGAATTAATAGAAAAATATGCTGACTGGGTAGTAATTTATACAGATGGATCTATGAGTAAAAAAGGTAGGGGAGCTGCATTTTATGTTCGCTCGCAAGAAAACGCTAGTCGATGTTTTAAAATAATTGGAAATCTATGTATTATGTCGTTGGAGCTTATTGCGATCTCAGAAGCGCTATCATATGTCAAAACGATTGATGACAGTAAAGTTGTTATATGTTCAGACAGTAAGAGTGCCTTACATCATATAGCTCGATGTGCCTCTGGTCGCAGAGGTACATCGATAGCATACGAGATACTCTCTAAAATAGAGGAATTAACGGTGAAAGGAGTGGATCTGAGGTTGCAGTGGGTTCCTTCGCACATTGGGATACGTGGTAATGAGGAGGCTGTTAGATTGGCGAAAATCGGAAGTACAGAAGGACAAGAAATTAATGTGAAACCATATTATTCAGAAATATTAACGAAATTTAAGGGACAGTGTTATGATTTGTGGAAGGAATATTTCAATCAGAGATCATTAGAAAAAGGCATATGGTATAAAACTATCCAATGTCAGCCTCCTCGTATACCTTGGTGTACATATAGTCAGTTAGGCAGGAAAATGATTGTTATAGCGCACAGAGTCAGAACTGGACATATTCTATCAAACAAGTTTGCCTTTTTGATGGGAAAGGTTTCTTCCCCCAAATGTGATACTTGTGGAGTAATAGATGATGTTTACCACTTGTTGATGGAGTGTGTTCAGTTTCAGGCAGAGAGAGAAGAATTATCAGAGAAATTGGGTCTGGACAAATTGCAGGTCGGAATCATGAATTCTTTACTCTCAAACCCTAACAGTGAAGGAGCTTGTCTTTTGTTTCAACTATTATCAGCTTAAGTTAAACTACTTATGTATAAGTAGTAAATAAGATAAATCGGACTGACATATACATGTAGTATAAAAGTCCAAAAAAAAAGAATAAAAAAAAAATTCTATTTCAGACAGTCTTATCCACTTGGTCCTCACATGGTCTGACCAAGATTGTGTCTGGACTTAAACAAGACTTTGATCTCTGAGTTTGTTTTGTTATTTCGTCTCATGGGTAATTAGAAAATGTCTACTCCATATAGGTTATTCATTTTTTTACGTGTACCATAAAAGTGATTTCCATTTCCTGGGTGTCGTAAGAGGGCGACTACGGGACTTACTAGAGAATGGGCAGCAGCGTTCTCTATGCATTTTACCACCGTACTGCGATCGCCAATCCGTCTACCAAGCGTGGCGATTATGGCAAAGACCCCCAAATTGGGGGAGGCCTATGTCCAGCAGTGGACGTATTACGGCTGAAATGATGATGATAGAAGTGATTTTAAAGTTGGATGTATGAGGAACAGGGTGTAAAGTTCACTAAACCTCTGTAGAGAAGGAAAGACTCTCGACAAGATGGTGTTGTGTCTGGTGGGCATTTGCCCGACGATTGATGTCGATACGTTGTATTTGTGTGCGGGAAACTGCTTGCGCGATGCAAGATTTGCGTGACGTCATATGGCGGTGTAGATGCCGCTACTATGTTGATATTTTGTTTACAGAATAAATAATATTAATTAATTTCATTTCTTTTATCTGATAACCTGTTCCCAGGCCCTAATTCAGTAAGTAACTACACAGGGAATAAACATTGCTTTAATCAGAGGTACTTTTAAACTTCTTCCATTATCAGTAAAATCAAATGAGATTAGCTTATAATTTACCGCTTCTGAATCGTGAATTTCAGTATTTTTAATAAAATTCGCATTTTTTTTATAGTCTCAATCTGTAACCTCTAATTTCCCTACATTATTGACTAGTTCAATCTCGCTGGTATGAGATTCATGAATTTGAACGTTTCTAAGAACGTGAATTTGTATTTAAATTAGCTAACTCCATGATAGCCTTTTTACAACGCTCTTGATTTATTACAACAGAACAATAAAAAAAATAGACCAATAAAGAATGCAGCACAATCGTTTTTATTTTGTGGGTAGGCAATCATCAATTTATGTCTCCCGCTCTTGGGCGGAGCGGGAGGACTTGTCAGACTTTTACGGACTAAAACCACCCGTGTTTCTTCAGTTGCCCATGTGCCAGGGCCACGGTATCTCTTTCGAACGAATCTCGCGACCCTGACAGGCATCGGTCCTAGCAGACCCCTTCAGTACTGCTGACATCAGCATAATAGTTTGGTTAGTTTGTTTTCAATATTGACATAAAGCAGCACAATAGTTTACGTCAATACTGAAAACAAAATCGGGAACTCCGTTCCATACCCTCCATGTTCCTGGTAATAATTTACCTCCGAGGCAAATATTTTCATAATTGATCGAAACGGAGCACATCAAATATCAACACCGCAAACAACGGTGTTACGAATTCAGACGGGCCCAATTTCCGGGCCGGTGCCGAACGAATGACATGAAAATTGATAGCTTCGATCCCCTGGGTCAAACAGCTGATGAGTTATTGGAATATTGTGGAAAGAAAAACAATAGTAAACTGTTACAGGACTAATTATTATTGATAGGATATGGTTGTTCCAATTAAACGGTTTATTTTCGTTCGATCCCCAAAGCAGTCCTTCGACGTTAATTTGTTCCACTACGATAATATTTAACTGAAATGTTATATATTATATTATATTGAAATATATTTAACTGAAATGTTTGTTTTTCGTATTTTGTTGGTCAATATTTTAGAAAGAAAGAAAATACGTTTATTTAGCACAAACTCAAAAGGCACACAAAATAATACACCAAAAAATACATAAATTAACAAAAAACATAAATTAAAAAGAAAATCAATAAAAATGCGATGTTAAAAACTAGCATTTATGTGTGCCCCACGGCTGCGCTAAAAAGGTTCAGTTCAGCAAAAAATGCCAGACAACTAGTGCCTGACGCTGGTTTTCAACTGGACCTGAAGTGTGAGCGGACGGATGTTAATCAGTTTTATACAAGTACTGCAACGTGGCGACTGTATGCATTCTTAAATAAAATAAATGAATAGTGAAATGTTGATATGCATATATACTAAGTTTAGTAAGTATCTAGTGTAATTACTTAGAGTGTGGTATTTAATACAATTGCAAAACAAAACAAATAGTTAGGCAAATACATAAATGAGACAAAAGCATGATAGACCTTAGCTAATTAAGTACATAAAGAAAGAAACGTATAAAAATTAGTCAGAGTAAAAAAAAACAAAGATAAAAAATAATTTTCTTATAGAATGCGAATCTTCCACAACATACTATACAATTCATTTATCCATGCACTTCATCGCAGATTACGCTGCAAGCAGTGAAACACGACGGACTATTTTTAAACTTAGATGACGCTAGATAGTAAAGATATTGCTTGATAAAGTGCCAATTGACTTCCTAACGTACATAACATCATCCCCACAGAGTTTGGCAGAGGTGTACCTATAGTTCATTTTAATTTCGCCAGTTATGTTTAAGTCCCATGTAATAGGGGGCGAGCCTATTGCCATCAAGCGGGCACAAATTTAGACTCCGGCTACTACGGAGTAATTCCAAATCGAAAATCCTAATAACAATTTGTCCAACCCGGGTATGGAACCCCGAATCTCTAACTCAGTAGTAGCGCTTACGACCACTAGCTCAACGAGGCCGTCGTAATTTTTTGTCATATTGAGGGAATCACAAAACTGAACATTTTACAATATTTATTATTATTTCCTTTATTTAAATTTTTACAACATATAAATTACATTTTTAAATATTATAAAACTTTTTTACAAAAAAAAAAAAACCGACTTCCTTAAAAACACTACAAAGTGAAAAATAACTTTAATTTCGGAAGTCGGTGTCTTAGGATTTGTATTTAAGATTTTTGCCACCGACTTCCGAAATTAAAGTTATTTTTCACTTTGTAGTGTTTTTAAGGAAGTCGGTTTTTTTTTTTTTGTAAAAAAGTTTTATTTTTAAATTTTTAGTTTTGGTATTTGCCCTGCACTAATTCCAAACAAACGATGCATATTTATGCGATAGCAGAAATCGCGGTTGACTTGCTGTCATTTTTTAAAGAGTTCCGGTGTCTGTCTCCGGAACTCATCATCAGATCTATATGAAATTTATATGGGACCATTTCGGAATAAACCCCTTTCGAACAAAAAAAGAATTTTGGAAATCCGTTTATAAATGACGGAGTTATGGCCGAACATACATAAAAAAAAAAAAAAAAAAAAAAATATAAACATCCGAATTGATAACCTCATAAAATAACAAAAATCATAAAAACATTTAAAAATATAAAAAATAGTAGCCCACCGGTATCGGGAATAGGATCCAAGCTACCGGTGGTCAGGGCCGCTGAGAGAGGAACCTTCTCACTATACGTGCCGTGTCCAGTAATACCGCCTTCTGGATCAAGCGCTTGATCCAGCTGCCTAACGAGAGCCTCTTTAGGTGTTGGTCGAGGCTCTTGGCTATTATGCCATTGGCCGTCACGACTATCGGCACAATGACTGCTGTATCCACATCCCACATCTCGACAACCTCGCGAGCCAAGTCAAGATATTTGATCTGCTTATCTTGTTCGGCTTTCACGAGGTTCTCGTCATGCGGGACTGCTATATCAACAATCATTGTGCGACGCTCTGATCGATCTATCACCACTATGTCCGGCTTATTAGCGACAATAGTCCTATCAGTGATGATAGATCGATCCCAATACAATGTGATATTTCCATTTTGGAGAACTGGGTCGGGCACATACTTATAGTACGGTACTTCTGATTCCACAAGACTGTATTTCAGAGCAAGTTGCTGGTGGATAATCCTGGCTACAAGGTTGTGTCTATGCAAGTAGTCTCCGTTAGCCAGACGAGAACAACCAGAAATAATGTGTCGGATTGACTCCCCCGGACGGTGGCATGCCCGACAGATGTCAACCGTGCCATCCTTCACAATATATTTCCGGTAGTTGTTTGTCATCATAACTTCGTCCATAATTGCAAAGACAAAACCTTCGGTTTCTCCAAATAGATCTCCGAATCGTAACCAGGATACGGACGCTAAGAGGTCTACATCGGGTCCATGTAGGACCCGGTAAAAGCGTCCGTGGAGCTCCTTGCTTTGCCATACCTCCCTGCGGTCATTAGTATCTAATACTTTAGGTTTGCGCCAGTTCTCGTTAGCCAAGGAGAGCGGGGTGAAGCCCTTGTCCACTGAGACCATATCTCGGTGCATCCCCACATCGGCTTCAAGGAAGTATTCCCTGAGACTGCATATCTCACGGTTGTGCAGGGTCTTGGCATTTAAAAAACCTCGACCTCCGCACTTCCGCGGGATATACAGTCTCATCACCGAGGACCGTGGGTGGTGCATCCGATTTACGGTCAGCAGTGTGCGGACCCGTCTATCCAGGGCGTCCAGCTCCGTCTGAGTCCATTTGAGTATGCCGAAAGAGTACATCAAAACTGGCATAACCCAACCGTTGAAGGCGCGCACCTTGTTTCCGCCTGATAAAAGACTATTTAGAACTTTATTCAGGCGGCCAAAGAAGCGCTCCCTCAACGATTGTTTCATGTCAGCAGTGTCGATGCCTAACGCTTCCGACATACCCAAATACTTGTATGTTTCGATTGAGGAGAGGGATCTTAGGTGTATGGAATCCGTGAGTTGGGTTCCCACGGATTCCACAATCTCCCCTCGCTTCACATGCATGACTGCAGATTTGTCCACACCAAATTCCATCCTGATGGCGCTACTGAAGGTTTCAGTTACTTTCAGTAGCTCCATCAGTTGCAGATTGTTGTGAGCAAAGAGTTTTAGGTCATCCATGTAGAGGAGGTGAGATATAACCTGACCACCTCTCCTCAATCGATAGCCTATACCTGAATCCTCCAGCAGTGTGCTAAGAGGATTCATGGCTAGGCAGAACCAAAGTGGACTCAAACTATCGCCCTGGAATATACCTCGCTCAATCCTTATCGGTTCGCTATTCCTCTGGATTTGTCGACATCCTGGATAGCGAAGGACCGTCCTCCACTGCCCCATACATGACATCAGGAAGGTGCACAGCGTTGTATCTACTTTGTACAACTCTAACACCCTCCTGAGCCATGTGTGTGGTACCGAGTCATAGGCCTTCTTATAGTCTATCCAGCATGTCGACAGATTCCTTCGGGAACGACGAACCTGTTGACTAATGGTCATATCGATTAGGAGCAGCTCCTTAGTACCGCGGGACCCGTTCCTACATCCATTTTGAGAGACAGACAAGATAGAGTTTGTGTCAATATGATTGTAAATTTTAGCTCTCAAAATGGATGTAAGAATTTTATAGACCGTCGGTAGACAAGTGATCGGTCTATAATTTTTGGGTTCCGCGATGCTACCTGATTTATGGAGCAGGTGGGTTATCCCTGTTGTTAAGAACTGGGGCAACGACCCTGACTCTAAGGCTGACTGGAACTGAGATGCCAAGCGAGCGTGCGACTTTTGGATCCACTTGATCCAAAAGTTGTGCAGTCCGTCCGGCCCCGGAGATTTCCAGTTAGGCAACGGACGGACTGCACAAGCGACATCTTGGGGGCTGATGGTAATTGCCCCCATTTCTGGTATTTGTCCGCACGCTCGCTCGATCTGCCTAGTCCAGTCACCTTCGGTGTGATTGACAGGCACCGACCAGATGTTTCGCCAGAACGAAGACATGGCGTCATCATCCGGAAGGGGCATGTCAGCCACACCTTGGTCCGGTCGCTCCCAAGCTCTGTAAACCCACCTCTCATCGCTTTGGAATGTGCGATTCTGAGTGAACCGCTCCACCCTCCGCCGATACCGACGAATACGGTTTGCCCATGCACAGATCTTCTGCTTCAGGAAGTCGATGCGCTCTGTGACGCGGGGCAAATAATCTCGGGGACTAACATCAGTCCCGGAGAACGCCCGCTTCACAAAGCGCATCACTCGAGGGCGAGTATTGCCCTCCCTGAAGCAGATTAGCTTACCGATGAGTGCTCTAGCCTCACCGATACGACACTCAATCCTGCACTGCCAAGCTGGTACGGCTGGTTTTGGTCGTGTAGCTCTGTCACTGTTAGGAAACTTAACATGAGCTACACGACAAGCCGCTACAGCTGCGCAGTACAAGATCGAGTGGGTATCAACCAGGTCTTTGTTATTATTATTATTATTTTATATATGTTAACATAATCTCGGGATTCTGGGATCCCGGTCTTTTGGAAGGCGTACGAGGGGCCGAAGCCAACTCGCAGAGGCCCCTTAGACAATTTAGATGGAGTGAGGCACCAACCAACGATTATCCCTGTATACACTGTGCAAGTGCATCCAAGGACAACCTCCGTTTGGTGTTGGACTATTGCAGGATATGGAAACTAAGATGTTGGTCTATGTATATGGATGGCTAAAATGGACTGGTTACCAAGAACTATGGAAGGCCCCTGCCGCATCAATGTTTTCTAAATACACGGATTAAATGGCAGGGGGTGACTTGCACACTCAATAATGGGCCCCCGGAAACCGCCGCTGGCACATAGTGACGCAGCGACAAGGGGGCAACACTTCCTGAGGTGCTTGAGAAGTGGAGAGGTATTCCACGGCTTTCAGAACTATCCCAGAGCCCGGAAGATGGTCAAGTCCCTACGAGCACTTACTGGAATACTTCCTTTCCCCGAGCACGTTTGCTCTTGCGAATCTCCACTCAAGCCAGCCAATAAAGGCAAGAATGAGGTGGGAGCTCTGAACCTCTTGAGTGTTCACTCCAGCCGGCCAATAAAGGCAAGCCAGAGATGAGGAACAAGAATTCTCCCGGGAGATAGGGTCCGTGGGGTCGCTACTGCCCAACAGCACGCCACATGCTGCCCTGCGGGTTTATTATTATTATTATTATTTTTTTTGTGGAAATCATCTTAGATAGTACTCTTCAATATAGCTTTTGTCCGAAGCTTCGCTCACGTTAAAATAACAATATCTAAATATAGATTTTGTTTCCTTAAAAGTATCCTATGTTACTTGAACTAATACCTCCAAGAATATGTGTACAAAGTTTCATGATGATCGGTTAAGTACTTTTCTCGTGAACGTGTAAAAAACAAACTTACATTCACATTTATAATATTAATAGGAAGTAGGGATCATGTACTTACCTAAGTATGCAGTAGCGGCAGGAAAGTTAGCAATAGTACCTACTTCTATCATTATCTACATAACGTCATCATCATCAATCATCTTGTTATACCAAATTTATTTGGAACCTTTTACTTCTATCTACATTTTTGCAACATGTTTTTTATTTATTTACAATACATTCCTTCCAGCATTTTAGCTATTAAGACACTTATATATGACTTAAATTGTAATAATAAAATAAAAAAATCGTCCAATAACGTCTTTCATATTCAGTTATATGTTTATGGACTGGTTCATGTGGTCGGTACAGTCATACATACGAATTTTAACAAACAATCAATATACGGTTGCCCTCACATGATAAATAACCGACAGTCTATTGTCTTTTCATCCCGTCAGGCGAAAGCCAAAAGCCAAGAGCGATAAATCAAAATGGCGTATCGCGACACTGTAGTATGTTGACGATGATCGAACGTCAAGTTAAAGGGCTTTACCATGATTTATCACTTTTTACTCGTTTTTAAACATCGAACACTGTTACTTCATATTTTATGTACTATATTACCCGACCCTGATTTGCTTGTTTTTACCGATTTGACAAAACATACTATTTCTTTAGTACTTATATGTAAATTTAATATTATTCATTGTCATTATGTCACAAGATGTCCACCGCTGGATAGGCCTACCTCAAGCACCACCACTTCAATATTTCAGTCCTTATCATTTCGAGGGGGGTGGGGGGGGGGGGGGGGGGTTGCAGGCGGGTTGGCGATGGCATTACGTTGATAAAATTCATAAAGAACGCTGTTGCTCATTCTCTCGTAAGTCGCTTAGCCGCCTTTTACGACACCTACGTCCGGCACCACACGGTTAATATTATTACATTTATGCCATATAAAGTCATCGGTCCATCCAGCTGGAGGGCGTGAATGTGGGAACATTACGCAAAGCATTCTATGTCAGTAAACCTAGTTCTTTTTTTGATAACTTTGTTCCTGATCTTATCTTCCAAAGAAACTCCGAGCATAGCCTTCTCCATTGCGCGCTGAGCGATCTTGAATTTGTGGACCAGCCCAACTGTCAGTGTCACATTTCGTCACCGTATGCCATATCCGGCATGACTTGCTTGATGAGGTTTTCCAAATGCTGTCCAACCCAACTGGCTCTTTCTGTCGACTTCAGTCTCAAAGTTGTGTCTAATGAGCTGGATGACTTGCCCCGTGTAAACATACTCCTTCACAACTTCGAGAACCGACACTTCGACCCGGATTTGGCTCGGCATAACTTGTGAATTTTCCAAATTCATGCTTTCATGCCAATTTATAAATGTATAGAAATAAAATCAAGGAATCTGAAATTTAATAGGCACCGTAACTAGTAGCAGAAACTCGCCACCTTGCCTGCAGAGATAGTTTTAGTCGGTAGGCAACCAACAAATCTTTTGATTTCCACTGACGAAGACTTGAAGATGTATAAGAACTTTCACACAAGAAAAGGGTATGCCTCGGTGGTGTTAATTACTTTCCGTCCTTCCGTCAGCCTATTTCCAAAATAATTACAAAGCAATAGAAGTATAGCTAACTGTACGACCATTTTCCAACAGTGTTTAACCGAAGAACTATCTAACGAAAGAAATCTGAATCCAAATGTCTATTAACTTATGTATGATCTGACCCGACAGATGTTATCCTATTCTTTCCTTAATTAGCTCAAAACTGCAATTTTCAGTTGTTCCCGCATTTTCCAATTTTGCGGGCATCAAGTGGACTTCTTTGTCAGCTTAATTTGTGTAAATTATTGTATCATCACTGTTCCCAAAGCGAAGAATGAAAAAATCGTAAGCAAACCGGTATGTCCTAGATCCAAAAATTGGGAGACATTTGACGTCTTCTAACCCACACTGGGCCCGTGTGGTGGATCATGGGCTTCACCATCACACCGAGAGGAGGCCTGTGTTCCAAGATTGGAAACGTTATAGGCTGCGGGCAACTTTTCAAGTTTTTTCCAACAATCTTGCAATATCCTTATTGAAACCATAACAACCATTACAAAAATAGAACAATCTGATCTAGTCGTTCTCAAATAATGCCATCACTAACGACACGCATTTCACTTTATACATAGGTATACATATTTTAAATATATGTTAAGCAATCTAGGAAACAATAGCCTTGGACATAAATAGTCGCCAACTACAGGTTAAGTAATATTCTCAGAACCAATCGAGTTCCATGCATCTATAGTAGTCCCCACAATGTAGGCCAATCAGAGGATGTAGCGCAACCAATAATAGCGTATTGCACGTCAGCCGCAGTTGACTGCCGATTGACAGCCCAATGAGAACCATTGTGGCGTTACACTATGCTGGTAGGGAACTCGGATTCAGCATCGCTTGCACCACACATCACTGTATACATACTAAACAATCCTACTTCTTACTAATATCCTATTAGTAATGGGTGATTCATTTCGAGGTTATATCAAAAGTTACAAAAAAAAAGTTATCGGGTTATCTTTGTAATCAAACATATGAACCTTTCTTAAAATTTATTGTTTAAAGTTATTTTTTTAAATGACGACCTTAACTGCAGTTTACATGGTTCATTCTGAAGTTCCAATCCGTTATCGCACCATGATAACGGACTATTTGCTGCATGAAATTTAAGCCCGTAATCTTCAGGACATTTGGCACCAGCAAGACGGTCCTACGTGTTATAGAGTCCGTAAAATCAAGGCTTTGTTGCGAGAACAATTACGTAAAAATTAATTTTTTTGCTTCGGACCGGTGAGTGTGGCGCGTAGGTCGTGTGATATCATGTCTCTAGACTTATTCCTTTAGAGTTATGTAAAGTTCACCGTCTACATGGAAGAGCCGGGACGACTAAAAAATTGGAAGGCAAAATTCCTCGCAATATTCACCATATTGAAATGCTCGTACTCATCATAGATAATTAGAACTTCAGAATGACCCATATTCTCAGAAACTACAGATGAATTGGAAATGCCACATTAGTACTTGCCTGGATTTGAACCCTACAACCTTTTGCTTGAGAGGCGAGGCCTTAAATAGTGGGCCATCAACAAGAAACATATTAAAAACATTTTGTCTCAGTCATCTTCAAACAACTGTCAGAAACAGAACGATGGTTTTTAAAACGTTTGGCGCTGAATTTAGTAATATCTGAAGCGAGTGGGCCGCAATGTTGACTGACCTGTTAGTCTAGTGGTTAGTGACCCTGACTGCTAAGACTAAGGTCGTGGGTTCGATTCCCACCCAGGCTCTGCCTAGTTTGGGATCAGATAACGTTGTGTTGGTTGTCCTAAGATATTTTTTTATTGATTATTTAATGTTCAACTAGAAAGACAACATAACAATTTCGTTTGCCAAGATGGTCAAAAAGTCTCTATACCAAAGTAAGCTATTCCAAGAATCGATTGTGGGAACGAATCTCTTACTACATACCATTATTCCCATAGGCGTCAAAGTTATAATGAAAAGAGTGAAATAGAAAGTTTCTTTGTTTTGTACCTAGTAAGAAGTTGAAAGAAACTTACTTGGAAATTAAGATTTTTTGTTGGATGAGTAAAATAAAACACTACGTATTCCAAGTTCAACAAGATATTAAATTAACATAACATCACACCTGCAAACCCCGAAGGGTAAAGCGCCGGATACACTAGGGAACATTTTGTCCCGCAACATGACGCGCGACACTCAATATAAGTGACGCTGCAACGTTGCATATTGTCCCGCAACATGCCCCGCAACGTTTTACGTGACGCGGGGCATGTTGCTTGCGCCCGCCTCGAGAGCGAGCGCATGTGTCCCGCGCCATGCCGCGCCATTTGTCACCCTCGGAGATCACTTAGAATATTAACTCTTTTTTCTCGTTGTAGTAAGAAATTCAGCATCCACCACCTTCTCTTTTTCTTACGTTTCAACACACTCGATATAAACTATGTGCGCAGCACTAATAGCCACAACCTCCTCAGGCGACATTTCTATAAGCACTGACTAGTGTGGTCGGAAAAATATTCCGCAACAATTGTCTCGGGACACTTCACGTAGTTGTTGAGGGGTATGTTCCGCAACATGGTACTTCATTTGTCCCCTAGTGTATCCCAGACTTTAGGCAGAGATCTAACTACAGTACACCAATATTTCGCCAGTTACGTTTAAGTCCTATGTATATACAAGGCGAGCTTATTGCCAACAACCTGGTACAAATCCAGACTCCGGGCTGCTACTGAGAAATTCCAGATAGAAAAACCCAATGGCATTTAGCTCGACCCGGGATTCTAACCTAGTATGTAACGCTCAGTAGGAGCTTACGATCACTAACTGGCTAACTACGCTACATTAGTGCTATTGATTGTTGTTTTTTTTTATGTTTTAGGTATTTTTTTTTAAGAATTAGATTGTCCTTACTGCTTCAGTTAAAAATGTCCTTTAATTAAGGTTAATAGCCCATTACGCTAGTATAATTAAAAAAAAAATTAAAGGACGTTGTTATATTTATTTTATTTATTTAAAAAACCTACGCTAATGTTTTTTTTTAAACTAGCTATTGTGTTTGTCGAGGTGATAAACTATCTGTGCGCCAAATTTATCCAAATCCATTCAGCCGTTTTTGTGTAACTACACAAAAACGGCTGAATGGATTAGGTTATAGAACAGTGGCGAACTCCCGAACAAATTTTTGTTGAAATTTTTGTTGCCTATGAAAAATATGTAAAAGTATAGAGATTGAATTGCTGAACAGAAATTTAAGATATTTCAGGTTGAAGTTTTAGAGGTTATGTCTCGTCAACAACAGACTTATCGAAAAAGATATATAGAAATACCGACTTATTGCTCAAAATATCATTGATAGAAATGCATTTTAAATATAAAATAAACTACGGACTACGTATTCAGAATATCAAATCCAACCGACGCGCGACGTGAGTAGGTCTGCCACATGGTCCACGTAAGTAAGTAGGCAGGTACTTACCTACTTAATTATATGTTCAGAAGAATATATATTTAATAATCTTAGTCAACTATCTTTAGAGCAGATAGTTATAGATATAGTATGATTCATTACATGGTAAGGGTAGGTCATTGGTAGGTATAGAAAAAAAAACAACTTTTTTTAAAATATTTATTCCTCATCTTCTCTAACCACAATGTCATCAAGAAAACCTGCGTGTGCTGTGATATTTATGGTTGATGTTTGGCCCATCCTAGATATCATACTTCAGTCATTGTATGAGCGCAACATCCAACTCTCGAGTTAAGTGCCAATGCCGGGTATCACATGATGCGTGTAGGCCTTACACGGCTACTCATCGTGATAAACAAATCGATGTACACACAACAAAATCCAAGGTATCAGGCAGAATCGGAATCCAGAGTCACAGAAAAATGTCGTCGTATAGGCAAACAATCAGAATCCTTAGACAAGCACTAGTCACACAGGGAACCGTAAATCTCAGAGTCCATAAGCAAAAGCAGTCAATGAAGAAGAAAATCGCGGAAAATCGATGGAAAAAAAAATAACGAGACGCACGCGAAAACAACGACAAGTTATCAGTGCCGGCCGATTGACAATTGAGATGTCATGTATTTTTTTGCGATGTTGCCATACTCGTATTGCACTACGATGTCATATGTACGTATTAAAAAATTATGACCACTATAATCTTTAACACAAGCAATCATTTTTATTTGAATATTTGTATTCTGATACATTACACACACCACACAACATTAAAAGTATCGCTTAGCCAAAAGTCATGAAGTCAAGCAAGAAAGAAAAAAATTAAGCCATGATTATTTCTTAGCATCAGTAATCTAGTCAATTAAGCTCTTTATTAGGATGATTTTTTTTTCAGACTTTGATAGTACTTATGTTTGATTTGATAAAACTTAGTAAATTATTTCGTCGGTATCTAGTAGGGTGACAAACGTAGACGCTTAATAATTTCATCAACAATTCTCTCGCCGGTATCCTTTGTATTTTTGTTACTCAACTGAGTAACAAAAATACAAACATTCACATTTATAATATTACAAGGGGTCAGCTGTGTTCTTGAACACAAAGCGAATACTTTTATTATGACAGGTTTCTCTACAACTTTTTATCAATAGCACTTGACTATTATATTATGTAAGCTTGTATTTAATATGCAGATCAATTCGTCAATTAATTCAGTTGATTAATAAGCTCCATGGATTGTCAATATGCTCGTCTCTGCGGGTAGTTGATTGAATTTCCCGCTGTCAGCGACACCGGAATGTGTTTTGTGGCCCGGAAATGAGCGGGGTTGAATATTGCATTAGACAATTTTCGGTCGCATTTTATGGGACTTGTTTGATATTTGTAGGAGCGTACGATATTTTGCAAATATCGGAGTGTTATGAGACCTTCCACAATACGGACCGATGACCTGGTGAAGGCCATAGGACTCCGGTGGATGCGAAAAGCGCAAGATCTGTCGCAATTGTGGTGATTGGAAGACGCCTATGTTCAGCAGTGGACGTCTTTCGGCTGAAATGATGTTATGATAATGAAGAATTTATACGAAAAATAAATCGACAGATAATAGATTTTTGTATTAAATAAAATATCTGGATGACCGAGCTTTGCTCGGTATTTTTTTGGTAAATTGTGTTTAAAATAATAAGTTTATGTTCAAGTTGATTATCGATAAAATTGGTCATTGAAAACACGAATAAAACGACTTATTATAAAAATGAATCCTAGCTAGATCGATTTATCGCCCCCGAAACCCCCTGTATACTAAATTTCATGAAAATCGTTGGAGCCGTTTCCGAGATTCAGATTATATATATATATATACAAGAATTGCTCGTTTAAAGGTATAAGATAAATATCTTAGGACAACCAACACAAAGTTATCTGATCCCAAACTAGGCAGAGCCTGTACTATGGCAACCAGTCAACTGATAAGCATACTTATATATTTCTAAATACATACATATTATAGATAAATAACACCCAGACACAGAACAAATGTGCGTGTTCATCACACAAATATTTGTCCTGGGTGGGAATCGAACCCACGACCTCAGGCTTAGGAGTCAGGGTCACTAACCACTAGACTAACAGGCCAGTCAAAGGCAAGTATTAGTTTATATAATGTACAAAAATAACATGATGTGTATATATTGATCTTATAGCAATGTTTTTAAATAAATAAAAAAAATCTGCGACACGACATTTCTAAACTAATGAAAAGGTGCCTCTACCTAATGAAAGAATATATTATTCAAGATTTAAAAAAAAAAACTTTTTACAAAAAAAAAAAACCGAATAAATTTAATTTCGGAAGTCGGTTTGTAAAAAGTTTTTTAGAACCAAATTAAAAAGGGACCATGCGGAAAGCACCAGCCTTCAAATAAAAAAAGAATCATCAAAATCGGTTCACCCAGTCAAAAGTTATGAGGTAGCAAACATACGGTATTCGTTCATTTGTCGGGCAAATACATAATGCAAATTTAAGACTTATATGGTTTTCACATAGACCCCATTGTCCGAATGGAACCAAATTAAAATGGGACCATTCGGAAAGCACCAGCTTTCAAATAAAAAAGAATCATCAAAATCGGTCAATCATCCAGTCAAAAGTTATAAGGGAACAAATTTAAAAAAAAACAATAAAAACCCTCGAATTGATAACCTCCTCCTTTTTTTGAAGTCGGTTAAAAAATAAAAGCAGACCCAGTATTGCTACGCGCCGTAGGTACTACGCCGTAGCGCAAGTGCTACGATCGCGTAGCTTCTACGACGTTGGAATTTGTTACTTTTGTTTATGTTAAACTAGCTGACCCAGCGAACTTCGTATCGCCTAAGATTCAATAAATGTTGTAATAAACCCACCAAGTTTGACACTCATATGTTTGATTAGCGCCTACCCAGTTATGATAACCTGGTATTGACGTTTTATGTCACGTGACACGGGAACGCGGTCGAACGGGATAAAAAGTATCCTATGTCCGTCTCCTGGTTTTAAACTACCTTTTCACCAATTTTCATCCAAATCGGTTCAGCCGTTCTTGAGTTATAAATAGTGTAACTAACACGATTTTCTTTTATATATACATACTAGCTTTTGCCAGCGGCTTCGCCCGCGTGGAAGTCGGAAATTATCCAGCGGGAACATACTACCGGGATAAAAAGTAGCCTATGTCCTTTCTCAGGCTCTAAACTATCTGTGTACCAAATTTCATTTAAATCGGTTCAGTAGTTTTAGCAGGAAAGCGAGGCAGACAGACAGACAGACAGACAGACAGACAGACAGAGTTACTTTTGCATTTATAATATTAGTATGGAAGTATGGAAGTATGGATTAGTATGGAAGTATGGAAGTATGGATAAGAAGCTATAGAAGCAAAAAGAAATTTTTTATCTAAGCGTTTTTGAATTTTCGTAATTATTATAATTTTAAAAGTGTTTGAGACGTTTTGCATAAAACCTTTACTCCAAATCCTATGAATGGCCTGCCTAACGCTGCGAGGGCGGCGGACGGACGGCACGAGCATGGCCGCGGTGTCTCGGGCCGTAAAAAATAAGAAGAAGCCAGTATTTCTTATGTACGTTAAATAATTTATAAATATTAAATTAAAAAAAATACATTTAGATTTTTTTTTTTGCTGTAGCTTCTTTATCACTTACAGGTGTACCTCTTAAAATATTTCGTGTATGAATAGATACACCTTATATATATGTATATAGATTAAGTAGAAGCAAAATGAAGTATGTAAGTATTGTTGCAGGTGGCGTTCTGAAGTTTCTGGGAATCCCTAATGGGAATGAGGTGTGACTTTATTTATGTATGAAAATTAAGTATAAGCACATCACAACACAATCTGACATCAACAGGAAACAATTTTATGTCAACGATTTTTACCGTGTAGATTTATAGAATGAGTCAAAGAAGAACTTCAACTTTAAACCCTGGGGATAAACACAAGTCCACTCGAAACAAAAAACCCAATAACCATCAATATTAGTTCTCCCATAAAACTTTATGTCCACTTTGTAACAATTACTGACGCTCGTACTGACCCTCGCGTGTTTAATGGCCTCAATATCTGAGCCTATCACTACAGCCTTTGGTCGTGGTAGTCAGTTTTTTGTTCCTTGAAATGCGGTGACGATGCTAGGAACTATTTCTAGTTTTTTTTTGTTGCGTTGTCGTTTAAATTTCCGTTTTATTTTACATTTCGTGATTTACTTGAGTGCAGATGGGTTTTTAATTGCATAAATTGTCCAGATGATGTTATAACCGTTGTTTGTCTTATTTTACTAATATTATAAATGTGAAAGTTTATTAAGATGTACAGATGTTTGTTACTATTTCACGTAAAAACTACTGAACGGATTTGAATGAAATTTGGCACATACAAGATTATTTTTAGTATATGCGAAACCTGAATATAGTTTGTTCAGAATCAGTAACTGAATCGATTCCAATAATTTTTACACCATGTTATATTTTGTACCAAAAATATTTAATTACGCTTCCAAGTCGCGGGCCTTAGTGTTTTGTTTCGATTTTAAATTTATCATGTCTTTCTCGTATTCAAACGTCCATTACACGGAGATGGTACGTACACTAGCTGTTTGTGGTGATCTGCATATGTTTTTGCGTGGACAACCAGGTAACTTATCAAGCTTATAACTTTGTGATTATTAATGATACAGTTTTGAAATTTTTTTCAAAGATTCTTTACATAAAAATACTAGACCCGTGTTTCGGGTTTCGCATAAACAAAAATTAATGTTGTATATTTTATAACCTAGATTATCACAAGGGTTTTTATCCCGGTAGGAATAGATATTCTTCTCTGACGAAGCCGCGAGAGCAGTGGTGGCCCAGTGGTAACGGCCGCGACTTACGAGTAGTAGGTCGTGGGTTCGAACCCAAGCAGGCACTTTACTTTGTGTAAATTATTTCATCACCACTGCTCTCAAATCGGTAAAGGAAAACATCGTGACGAAACCGGCATGTTTTACAACCAAAAATTCGAAGACTTGTGACATCTACCAACCCGCACTGGGCCTGCGTGGTGGATTATGGCCCACTCCCTCTCACCGAGAGGAGGTCTGTGTGGGCGATGCCGCTGGCATAAGCTACTTAAATACAAGATGCAGTTTTGAACCTGCAAAACATTTCAGGAGGTTGTTATGAGACTGGTAAATAATCATATAACAATACGATACCAAGTCAATCTAAATCTAAATCTAAACTAATATTATAAATGCAAAAGTAACTCTGTCTGTCTGTCGGTCTGTCTGTCTGTCTGTCTGTCTGTCTGTCTCGCTTTCCTGCTAAAACTACTGAACCGATTTAAATGAAATTTGGCACACAGATAGTTTAGAGCCTGAGAAAGGACATAGGCTACTTTTTATCCCGGTAGTATGTTCCCGCGGGATAATTTCCGACCTCCACGCGGGCGAAGCCGCTGGCAAAAGCTAGTAATCTATAATTCTTTTTATTTTAGATTTTTCATTTCTATTGTTTTTCAGATTATCTCTCTTAATAACCGTCTTCAAAAAATCTATGAAAGAAATGTCGGTTGCGTTTGTTTGTGTGTGTGAAAGCGTAGCTTAAGAACACGTACACACTGGCCGCGTTTTAAAAAAAGGGAGTTCACACTTACCGATTTCCGTAAATAAGAATAAAATGAAAAAAAAAAAATACCTGCCCATTTTATTGTTGATTCGGGTCGAGAATCACTAACATAATTACCTCCTAAAATGTTTTGCAGATCCAAAACTGCACCTTGTATAATTTGCTTCATCAAACTATTCAGAAACGAAACATGAAAGTGTAGCGATGCATTTCATGGTCCTTTCATTAATTTAAAGGTAGGCAGAATTTACATCAACGAGTGTGTTTAAAAGCTTTCATATTAAAATTTAAATGGATGGCTTCCGAAATGCGAGGCTGTAAAATTGTAAATGTGGTTACGATGTTCGTGAGTAGGCTTATTAAACTGTAAAATGAGTGTTCTGATGTGGGGGTTGTTATATTTGAATATGTGACTTTAAAAATATTTTGTAATGCATACTCATCGCTGTGTCTTTCAGGTCTCTTTAAATGATAAATGATTTTATTTCTGTAAGTAGGTTTATACAAACACTTTTACAAGTCAATAATATTTTTTGAGCTAGATGAGGTCGGCGCTTCCTATCTGACTACTCTGAGAAGAAAGGCCGAAATAAACTCAAAGGCAACAGTCTCTTTTAAAGTCCAGACATAATCTTGGTCACATTATGTGCAGACCATGTAGATAGCTATCTGAAATGATCTTTAGAGGAAAGAACCACATAGATAAAGTGGACTTGTTGAATCAGTGCACGCATTTGTCACTAATCGTGCAGCGTTTAAAAAAAAATATTGTACGATTTTATGTCTTAAGTTAAGCAGGCAATCTTTTTCTGCAATATCTGTCGCTTTTCTAATGCATACTAGCAAACCTAAGTAATGCCGTTTTTTCCATTTACTGTCGTAATGCCATCTCCACGTTGTATAGAGGCTTGTCAATATTTTAATACAAAGAAAATGTCCCAAAAATTTAATAAAACATTCTTAAAAGAAATTCTAAAGAGAATAATTCAATAAACAAAATTGTTGACGCGAAGACGATTTTTCCTTCTAGCGTTCCTTTTCTAATTAAAATGACGAGATTGGGATGAAAGTTAGAACCGAACAATTAATACAGTTCACAGATTTCACTCTTTGTGAGTAATTCAAGGCTTTTCATTTATTATTAAGAACTTAGAACAAGAGTCATTCTGGTTCTGACTGTATTGTTCTTTGGATTGTTAAATTATATTGCTATAGACTGTGGGTAATGTTGGCTTGTTTATTAAATTAAGTATTATATTCGAACCGTGCCAGGAAAAACAGCAAATCGAATTATTTTTATTCACATAAACCAACGTAGGCATTTATGAAACGTCAGAAGCGAACGTTGGAAGCGCGGTTCCAGTTTGTAGATTTCTTTGGGGAAGAGCCGCCTAGAAACTTCATGATTACTCTTTATTCCCATCTTCGAACATAGCGGGACCTATCAGAATATACCAGCGCTGCTTATTTTGTAAATGTTGCAGTACCGTGCTGAGGTAGGGTATAGGACTTACTGTTTTCATTTTAATTTTGTTAAATTTTTATGTTTCCTTTAGTGTGTTTAGTTTATGATATGTGTGCGAGTCCCATTAAATACCTTTCCTTTATTTGTAATAATTATCGCAAAATTACGTACCTTACTCGGATAAGTGTTTGTCAAGTACTTTAAAGAATTAATTAAGAAATACCCATTTAACAGGAGGCTCCTGATAAAAAGGGTTATGTTTTCTTCTATGTACAGACGCCAGCACACCAAGGTACCCGAAACTGTCAAATTCTCCCAATCAATTTTGAACCTAATACTTTACCTATAAAGTTGAAAATCTATTAAAGAAATTTGAGAGATTGTAGTAGCTCGATGTTCTGGCTTCTGTACTTAACAAAACTTTAAAGTAATTACTTACAATAGGGTATTTTTTTATTTATTTTTATAAAAACTCTAAAAGATATTTTAATGTAAATATTGACAATGACAGATGCGTAGTACTCGCAGCCGGCGTGCGTGTATGACCAGAGGGGCAATTATTGAATTGGGCAAAACTGAGCTAACACTACCGTTCTGGTAGTGTTAGCTCAGTAGTGATGGCCCCGACTTACGAGTTGTTACGTCGTGGATTCGAATCTTTGCAGGCACTTTACTTTGTGTTACTTATTTCATCACCACTGCTCTGAGAAATGGCAAAGGAAAATATCGTGAGGAAACCGACATATCCTAGAACTAAGAATTCCAAGACATGTGTGTGACATCTTCAACACGCACTGGGCCTGCGTGGTGGATTACGGCCCACTTTATCTCACGGAAATGAGGCATGGGTGCCAGCAGTGGGAACGTTACAGGTTTATTACAATGAAAAAACAAAATACCGTAGTATGTGGTGCTCTGTAGTTTCTACTACAGAGAAGGCCTACCTCCATTAGAAGAAAGCGTGAGTTTATGGATAAATGATTGACAATGTTCCAATTCCAGTAATAATAACACAGAATAAAGAATTGTATTTTTCACACGATGATAAAACGGAATCAACCCTTTCAGTAAATATACCGGCCGATGTTTACCGAAAGGGGAACAAGCCAGATAGGCAGTAATCACATTATGCAAACAAGATTTTTGTTTCATAGGTAGTATGACGTAAAGTCCATTCGGGGAAAACTGAGGGGAGAGTATATCGGGCTCATAAAGACTAAAATGATTTTAATTATTTCTGTAAATTGGTTCGAGAAAATACTTTTCATACTTCCTGCTCGCTGACGTCCAATTATATGTCATGCAAATCTAACCAAAAATATTGTACTGAATTTCATTATGCTGGTCATTTGTGTGGTTTGAATTTGGAACCTCAACTGAGATATGAAAACGTTTTACAAAAAAAAAAAACTTTTTGTATTAAGGTACAGCTTGACCAAAGAGTTCTCACTTCATAGGTTTTAGTTGCCGATGACGAAGAAATTGGTCGATTGCTGTGTGGCGTACTCGCGTTAGAATGTTGGATTTGGGGTGATGACGCAGACGATAAATATAATTTATTCTGTTTTTGGTGATATTGAATGAGTTTACATTTAAAAGTTAAATGAACGAATCAAAAACTTGACAGGCATTAAGTTATGTAAGTGCATTTTTTTTAACATATATTAAAAAAAAATGCACATGCATTAAGTGTTACATTTTTGGAATTGTCTCTTCAAACCGCCAGACAATAGATTCGTAAAGTGATTTTCTCCGAATTTTTATCATCCATTTCTTCCCGTGTGTGTCGTAAAAGGCGACTAAGGGATTTACTAGGGAATGGGCAGCAGCGTTCTCTATGCAATCTACCAACATACTGCGATCGCCAACCCGCCTGCTAAGCGTGGCGATTACGGCAAATCCCCCAAATTGGTGGAAGCTCTCACGGCTGAAATGATGATGGTGATTATTATCAAAGTTGTAAAACAAATGTGTATATGTATGTGTATATGTCATCATCATTATCATTTCAGCCGTAAGACGTCCACTGCTGGACTAAGGCCTCCCCCAATTTGGGGGGCTTTGCCATAATCGCCACGCTTGGCAGGCGGGTTGGCGATCGCAGTATGGTGGTTAAATGCATAGAGAACGCTGCTGCCCATTGCTGCAGTATATGTACTCGGTCCAAAACCGAGAGCCCATAAGTCTCTTATTGTATCTACCTAAGCTGTCATAATATCCACATGACCATATCATTTAATGATCACCTACATTATAACGTTAAATACGAGCTGGTTTCCGCCGTTTAAAAATACAAGGCTTCCAAAAAGCCGGGACAATGAAAACAGGCATAATAAATGGCAGTCCTCAAACGATCACGGATGGTCGCGGGCTCGATTCTACGAGTTCCTCATAATTTATGAGACCCTGGTACCTTGGGGCTGTTATCTCGCATTTTACCCCCAAAGGGGTTATAATCAAAATTATGGTTTCTCTTTATTTATATTATAGGGGGTTTTATAAGATCTTATCATTCGCTCTCTTTACGATCTGCTTTTTCAGTGTGATTTCAGAATATAAATTTTCTACGTTCTATATTCATTTTACTCTCAACCCTATTTATTTATTTTTATCGGCGTAAGACGTATTTTTCTTCCATGCGTCGCGGCGGCATCTCGGTAGTCACACTGTTTCTTGCCAAATCATCTTTCACACAGACGACCAATCATTTCTTTGGTCTTCCCCTACTCTTATTGCCATCGGAATTCAACCCCAAAATGAACCTCACGAAATTTTCTTCTTCCCTAAACATCCAATGCCCATACAATGACAACCGATTTTCGTGCACTTGTTATAGCCATTTTTAGCTTGACAACATGCTTTCAAAAAGCAACGGATTGTGATAAAATAGCCGAAAATACTAAAGAAAGAAATTATTCCATTATTTTGTAAAGTAAGAACAATCTCAAAAGGTATCCATAACAAGATAATCGAGCTGGAAAAGTCAGGGAATTTCCAACAATACAAGCAAACAGACACGTAAAATGTAATAACAGAATAGTTACAAAAAAGAACCGGCTGAGATAATTGCAAAGTTAACTGAATTTCTGCCGACTGGCGATGCAGCCGAGTTTTATCCTGCAAGGGAAATTTTTTCAGAAAACCCGCTTTGAACGTACACCTGTATAGAAATAAAGGAAGGATGGAGGATACAAAAAAACTGCCCAAAGTAACAAGATTATATGAATATTAGCTGTTACTTGCGACTTCGGCTATGATACAGCAACAAAAGCAGCATATGTCCTTATCCAGGCAGCGGTTTATCTGTGTGTCAAATTTTATCCGAATCCGTTAAGACGTTATAGCATGAACGCGCAAACAAACTTGGCATTTATAATATTAGTTAGGATAAAAATAATTAGAATTAATTTACCAGAAAGAGTGTGTGTTTTGTATAGATGTTGTTAATATAAGGTGCTACCCTACCCGCTATTGCATGCATTGTTCGTTATGGCAATGCACTTTGCTCAGTGATTTTTTTGAAAAATTTACACGAAGTAAATCACCAGTCTGGGTTCGAACTCAAAGACTTGTAAGTCGCGGCCGTTACCACTGTGCCACCACTGCTCACATTAGCTTGAAAGTATTTTTTTTTGTGCAAGCCCATTATTAATTATTGCAAAGACTGGTACTACTGCCCATATTATTTAATAGTGCAAGTTTGTTTCATTAAAAAGAACAACAGAAACGACGAGCTCTGCTGTCCTTTATTTCTTTATTTGGCGTGAACTTCACAGCATTGTCGTTTCATAAACGGTCCAGTGTTTTTAGATTGCTTTCTTGTAGTATTCATTCAGTTTTGTGATGAAACGAATATTTTATGGATTGTGCTCCTTTTGAGATGTGAGAACTTATGTATTGTTGAACGTCATCATTATTGTTTTCTCAAATATTATTATGAAGTATTAAAATTAGGTAGCTTTTTTTCTTTGTTTACATAGTTACTAGTTCTTCTGAGATTCTTCAATTCTGAAGGTTTAAAATCAGAATTATTCAAAAAAACTTAGATTCCGAAAAAGAAACTTATAGCAAAGAAAATACATTTTAGGTTGACCAAGTTCCCCTCCTAAGTTTTCCCATCCCATTTCCTCCCGTGGGTGTCGTAAAAGGAGACCAAGGGACTTAATAGAGAATGCGCATCAGCGTTCTCTATGCATTTTGCCAGCATACTGCGATCGCCAATCCGCCTGTCAAGCGTGGCGATTATGCCAAACCTCCCTAAATTGGGGGAACCCTATGTCCAGCAGTGGACTTCTTTCAGCTGAACCGATGATGATGCTCCTATGTTACTGTAAACTACATATTTTGAAGCAGGCCCTCTTTTGTATGGTTGATTCAAAATCGAGAATGTTCCTAAAATTTAGATTTTATTTTTCAACTCAAAAACGTCCACTTTTTATTACTTTTTATTACAGTAGTCTAAAAGCTCGTCCCCAATCAAATTTAAGCTAATTGAACCACTTCGCCATATTCAAATATCATTGGCTTAAAATTCATTTGACGTTATGAAACGTCATTTTAACGTGCTCTGATTGGTCGAAATAATATTGCACTACGTTTCACGACGGCTTCGTTCCATTAAGAGTTCTGTTGCTGTGAGTATGACATTTCAGTGACTCACAGTTGGTAGCAAGTTGGCACTATTGTGTTACTTTGTTGTACCTGTGAGTGTCACTTGTTCAACAGAACTTGTGGGACACTAACACAATGTATCTATCGTAATGTTTCATTAGATGGTGTAACTGTATTTTAAATGGCGATCAATCAACATGCCAAGACTTTCCTGAACTATGTTGGGGTTGGCTTTCAGTGTAACCGGAGCAATGGCGGGCGGCGAGCAATGGGTAGCTCGCTGCCCGGTAAGGACCAGGCTCGGGTCGACGGCGCGTAGTGTTCCACGCGCGCCTCAAAGAGATGTCAGCAGCAGTGAAGGGGTCTACTAGGACCTATGCTTGCCGGGGTCGCGTGATTGTTCGAAAGAGATACCGTGACCCTGGCACATGGGCAACTGATGGAACACGGGTGGGTTTTAGTCAGTAAAAGTCTGACACGCCCTCCGACACACGCCTTCCGGAGAAGTCATTTGATGATTTCCGACCCTGAAAGAAAAAAAAAAAAAAAAAAAACCGTATGCAGTTGAATACGAATATTTTATAAAAAACGACTGCCTATCTGACCTCCACAACCCTGTTACTGGATAATACAATACCCCTTGGTAAGACAGTTGTAAAAGTTAACCCTGTCTGGAAGTGCCTTTTAAAGAAAGAGCTATGGCAGCTTTGAGCTGACCTGTCTCAACAGACGGCATGTCCATATGCATCAGTCATCGTGTAGCTAAATTCGAGTGATATTTGTTACTATGCTTAATATAAAATGTCACCGAAAAAGGTGCTTAAAGATCTACATCCAAACACTCAGGTATAGATAGAGATTCTCAAGCGGCTATATTATAACAGAAAACAATCGACCGTCCCAATGAAGAATGTTAACTAATTTTGATTATTAGCACTCATTCTCTGTCAAAAATAAAAAATACTAGTGAAAGAATTACTTCGATACGTCAATTAGTTTCCGATTTAGAAGTAAAACAAGTTGTAACCGCACGGCGCGGGCTGCCGGTGACGGTGTGACGTCATAGCACAACACGCTCAGTCTGGCTCACTCAGTCCGCTCACAGTTGCGCGCCCGTGCCGTCGAAATTATGCCTAAATACTTTTAAAAATGTCCAATCCAAATACTAGGAAATCATATGTTGTGCCTAAATGTAAAAACACAACTACCAATTCGCCGGAAAAGTTGTTTTTACACGCTTTATATTAGCTTCACTTGTATGTATGTTTGTTTGTAACCGATAACTTTTCCGGCGAATTGGTAGTTGTGTTTTTACATTTAGGCACAACATATGATTTCCTAGTATTTGGATTGGACATTTTTAAAAGTATTTAGGCATAATTTAGACGGCACGGGCGCGCAACTGTGAGCGGACTGAGTGAGCCAGACTGAGCGTGTTGTGCTATGACGTCACACCGTCACCGGCAGCCCGCGCCGTGCGGTTACAACGTGTTTTACTTCTAAATCGGAAACTAACGATTTTGACCCACTTTAAAGGATCAGATTTCATTCAAACTTTGCACACCTGTCAAAGACTGATGACAATGCAATCTATACTATCTATACTATATTATATAATATATAATATTATTATAAAGCTGAAGAGTTTGTATGTTTGATTGAACGCGCTAATCTCAGGAACTACTGGTCCGAAATATTATTATTTTGTGTTGGGTAGCCTATTTATCGAGGAAGGCTATATAACATCACGCTACAACTAAGAGGAGCGGAGCAGTAATGAAAAATGTTGCAAAAACGTGGAAAATCGCACGGGTAGGCGATTCGACGCGACGGGAAGGGTCGGGGGAACACGAAATTTAACGCGGACGAAGTCGCGGGCAGAAGCTAGTAATTTCATCAATTTGTGCCATTATTTTTGCCAGGGTTACCAGGACAGCAAAAAAACTGTCTTCGATAACAACGCTGACATACGTCACAAACTACGCTAACATACGTCTCAAAATTAGAACCCTAAAAAATAGAAAATAAATAATCGTTTAAGAAAACTAAAAAACACGCTTCCGTAGAAAACCAAACTAAAAAGTAGAAAATAATGGAAAAATGTGTGGGGTGCTTTTTAAGGTATTTTTTATTGATATCAGGCACCCCACGCTTTTGGTTTCTTTGGACGCCTGTTTTTTAGTTTTTTTAATATTTTTATAGTTCCAAAGGACGTTAAAATGCGAAAAAAATGGATAAAAGCTATGAAGAGGTTAGATTCATTTGGAGATAAAAGTACAGTTTATTGTTGTGAAGACCATTTTGACGTAAGTATAGTGATCATATTTTATGTAGGTACATAAGTAATAATTATTATTTTTCATCTGATAATGAAACAATTTCTAACCGGATTAATTGCGTGTTTATTGATTTTACATTGGCAGGAAAAATGTAAAATCAATAAGTACGCGATTAATCCGAAAATAATAAGAAATTACTAGGTATTTGTTGATAAATAATGCGCAACCATTAATCCAACTATTTTAGGTAGATTATCCGATTGCCCTTCTTCGAATCCTTTACCTATCCATTTTATTAATCGAATAATATTTACTATTATTAGACTATTAACGTAAAACGCAGACGAAAACAACAAAATACTGCGCAAGCTATTTACACCTACTATAACCGCTGGCGACTTGATACTAAGCGGGCCACGGCACGCGCGGCGCGTTGTGATATGACGTCACAAGCGGTCTCGTGACTGTTAGCGGGACTCGATATTTTTCGAAACTTTGAATGCCTATAAAATCAAAACTACTTGGTATTTTTGACTACAACAAAAACTAATGTATTTGTATACATATAGGCTTTACTGAGACAAAATTTCAAGTGATTTGGCATACCTAGTAACATTCTTCATTAACAATGTCGGTTATGCATTTTTACCAATATTCACTTGTTTACATAAATAGAATCACAATAAAAAGATCTATCGTACGTATTTTTTGTTTGTTGAAAATCATGATATTTTGCCAGTTATAAAGATAATATTGTCGGTTGTCCGCGCAACAATGTTAGTAACTAGTAAAACAAACTTTGAACTGCTCTACTGAACAGTAGTCTTTTTGCAGAACCGACATTGTTAATAGGGACGGTCGCAATGTAAAAACTATGGTCCAACAATCAGAAAAGTGATTTTATTTCGATCAAACCACGTAATCTGACCATCGTTCTATTTTAAAGTACAGTCGTGTAAACAAAAGAATGGGATGATGATGGAATCTAATCATCCATATTTTCTAGGAAAAGTTTTGTTTAAACATCCTATTTATAAGTCTTATGTAAGTTTGTTGGTATTGAAGAATATAGCGGAGAAGTATTCTAGACTAGCTTTTGACAGCGGCTTCGCCCGCGTGTATGTCGTAAATTATCCCGCGGGGACGTACTACCGGGATCAAATTACCCAATGTGTTAATTTTTAACCAACGAAAAAAGAACGGAGGAGGTTCACAAGTCGACGAGTATATATCTTTTTTTTATGTATGAGCACGCATAACTTTTTACAGAGTGGTCCGATTTTGATAATTCTTGTTTTTATTGGAAAGGGTATATCTCGATGGTGGTTCCACGTAAATTTTGAAAAAAATCAAACCCTAAGGGTAGGAAATAGGGGATTGATTGTTCACTTTTGCAAGCATGTGGTAATTAATAGATTATAACCACAAAAACTTATAAAATAAAAACTTTTTACAAAAATTAAACCGCCGAAAAAACTGAAAAGCAAAAAATAATGAACCTTTCAGTCATTTTGAGTCGGCGCCATACCTAAAATCAATGAACAAAGATCACTCAAAGCGCCGATCTGTTTCGCAAATTTCATCAAAATCCGTTGAGTAGTTTTTGCGTAAAAGAGTAACAAACATCCATGCCCACAAACTTTCTGATTTATATTATAATATTAAATAGGAAGTAGGATTTTTCCATTAGGAATTTCTTAGTAGCAGCCCGGATATGTGCCCGGTTGATGGCAATATGCTCGCCCCCTGTTACATGGGACTTTTGTATAGCTGGCATAATGTGGGTGTGCACGTAATTTTGGTACACCTCTGCCTAACCCTTCGGGGAAGCAATGCGTGCAAAGATATTGTTATTACTTTAGGATGATTCATCATTTTCCTAACCTTTTCCAAACGATGGTGGGGTCGGCTTTCAGGTCTAACCGGATGCCGCTAGTACCAGTATTTTAAGATAGTGAAGGCTGCGCGTTTTAGGGGACTGTCTTATGTAATTCTGAAGTTCGAAAAGTGCTGATCCTAAGCCTAATTTGAATAAATGAGTTTTTTACATACGATTCCTCTTGGTAAGAATGTTAAGTAGCTAGGTACAAGGAATGATACCCATCCCAAACTTTGCATCCGCGAAGTCTAAACCTTCAGATTTAAGATCTCTGTAAGAGCCAATTCGTAGTCGGGTCACATACAATTTGTTTATTTTTTTCCGAAATATGTAATAACAACCAAAATAATTAGATGTATTTTTCGTAAATTAAATTTCACTCTCAAAATTTTAGCTCAGCGTCCAGCATACGACCAAAGCAAATTACCGTCATAAAATAATAAGCCAAGCTGATTTTTGAACCGGAACGATGCATTTTCAGTTAGCGACGACGAGTTTCGGTACAACACTCATTTAGAAGTTGAAATTAATTTATATTTGTTCATTAGGAAACTCAGACTGCGGTCGGGACTCTGTTAATAAATAACATTGGTACCAACTACATGCGGAAGCTTGGCTCGCCTGGGTGTTCACTCAGCGAATGTTTTGCAATTGTGAAACGGTTTTCGTATCTCTAAATATTAAACTTTTAAGTGCCTACTACCATATTTGGAGGGATACTGCTATACAGTCCTTTTACTGTTATAATTTTAACCGACAATCGGCGAAGCAAAAAGTAGGGTTATGATTTGACTAGTATGTATGTTTGTGTGTGGGTTTGTATGTATGTGTTTTCATTTTGTTCCCTCACAACTTCTCATCTACTTATTATACTTTCACAAATGATGCATCTTGATTGTCCGCTGGTTATAGGCTATGATGTCACATTACAAATTCCAGGACATCTGATATCCGCCAACCCGCATATGACTTGCATGGTGGATTTCTCAGTAGCAGTCCAGAGTCTGGATTTGTACCCGGCTTGCCCCCTATTATATGGGGCTTAAACATAACTGGCAAACTGTGGATGTAATATAGAAAGATACTTCTGTCGAAGCAATCAGGATATCAAGGTTTGGTGTTATGTATGTTAAGTTACAAACATAATGGGTAAAAACTTGCGATATAAACATTTCCAAGACATTGTGAATAGGTTTTGAATCCTGAATTACTTTAAGTAATTCATTAAACATAGAGCTGTGTATTACCACATTTTGAAGAACCAGTTAGAAGTTAACACCTGTAGCCTTTCTAGGCCAGCAACCTGTGCCTGTCACTTTGACAAGTGATTACACTAACGATAAGTAAATGAAACTTCGTCATGCCATCAGTAACATGCTTACAGTAACCATTGGCAACCAGCGTGACAACAAACAAGGAGGCTTGCAAATTGGTAACGGAAAAGAAATTATAGAGATTGCAATCCTTGTTCAATTAGCTAAGAGTTTTAGAACACCATGGGGAAACCTGGAGTTAATGGTCTGTAATTGCGAACACGGCGTACTTTGAGCAAGGGTTGAAGAGGTGCTGATCGAGGGGATAATGCTGGTTACTGGCCCGAAACGGGCGAGTCTACACTTTAAAAAAAGATTAAGAGATCTTCCTAGATATTAGGAGAAAATGGAACTTAAGTTATTAATATAAATTACATAAAATTTTAATTCGTGCGAATCGAATAATAAGCTTGATTTTTACACCTTCAAAGATAGGGTATGAGAAGAGCCATTTGGCTCTTCCATTTGCCCTGATGTAGGTGCCAGCTGTCGCTGAAAATCAGCTCTGTCGCTCTCGCTCGGATAGGGCCACAACATTATGTTGAGCGATGACTGTTTTACGTGGAGGTAACTACCTTGTAACTTTTTGGTTTTTGTTGTGTAGCTTTTACGTCTATAAACTATGTGAAAGTTTAATAAATGAATTTAAATGAAAATGAATTTGAGCTACAAATAAGTTTATTTTCTTCCTTGCTGTGTAGCCACTACAGTAGGCAGCGAATTTTGTCGAAATTTGCTTACAAAAGGGTTTTTTGTTGTCACCAGTAGGTTTAAGCGCACATGTCACTCTGAAGTCGACCTTCCACTGCTACGGACGATATGCACAGAGTGGAGAAGTTTGTCTTATTAGCTGTGCCGTTCATTTGTTTACCAGTCACTAATCCGCGCGTAGCGTGGCTATAAAGTTGCTTCGGCACGATGAGCCTCAAAATTAGAAAACAGTCTACCTTTTAATATCAAAAAGTCTCAGACCTGGATATGGTTTCATCCGTTTTTTTATTCGGTGATTAAAAATTGGCGCCACGAACATCCCTTTACATTTGCGCAGAAGACTGAAAACTGAGACATAAAACTGTCCAAAGGAACTTCTAGAATGTTCTTAAGCCTAGAACTCACCTCTTTGCCTATCATAAGCATTAATGCACTCGCTGGTCTGAAACTGGCTGATGAGGGCTGTCTTCCCGACACCCGGCGCGCCGATCATTGCCACGCGATGCAAGGCCACGGGCTTGCGTTCCTGTGACTCCGGCGCAGACTGTGCTGGTGACGACGGGGCTAGACTGCCGGACCTCGATCTCCGGCGCCGGAACGAGTCTCCGCGGTTGACTATGCCTGGAAAGAAATTGAGCTGGTTAATGTCAGTATTAGCGGGCTCTGAGAGGGAGTGTACCGACGACGCGGGTCCAGTGTGGGTTTGTAGGTTTTGGTATATGCATGATGCAACGAACTCAACTTAAAACAAGAGTGACTACTGGCTAAGGGCACCCCTGTGGGATATGGACCTCGGCTGAAGGCATCGCTGGTAGAGGGCAGTAAGGGACGGTCTCATTTTTCCATTGTTGTAATTAGCGGACGTGCAGACGTAAGACGCCATTTCCAGTTGGCCCCCGTTAGTGAAAAATGGGTAGCTTTTCTTTGCTACCACCAACCACGCTGTGGCTGAATGTCAAAAAAGCGAAAATGTTTAGACATTTAACAGAAGTTGATTCTATACAGAGTTGGGTACTGCTGAATATGAGGTCCAAGGTTCGATTCCCGGGTCGGGCAAGTGTTATTGGGTTTTTCAACGTGGCATCTCTCAGTAGCAGCCGAGGTCTGCCCGGTTGGTGGCAATAGGCTCACCCCCTGTTACCCTGGACTAAACTAAAGCGGGCAAAATGTGGGAGAACCATAAGTATACTTCTGCCAAACCCTGTTATGTAATTACTAGCTTCTGCCCGCGACTTCGTCCGCGTCAAATTTTTGCTCCCCTGACCCTTCCCGTCGCATCGATTTGCCTGCTAGTTTTCGTCCATTTTTCGTTGCTGCTCGCTCCTTTTGAGTTATAGTGAGTCAACCTTAAAAGATAGACATATGCTCTCGCGGACTTTTTTTTTAGAACTTTTTAAAAGGAACAACTCCGTCATACATGATTTTTGCGTTACTTTAACCGTTTACGCGGCGCACGCAACGGAAACTCTCAAAAGGAATAAATTTTCCCCGTTTTTGCAACATTTATCATTACTGCTCCGCTCCTCTTAGTTGTAGCGTGATGTTATATAGCCTATAGCCTCTCTCGATAAATAGGCTACCCAACACAAAAAGAATTTTTCAATTCGGACCAGTAGTTCCTGAGATTAGCGCGTTCAATCAAACAAACAAACAAACAAACAAACAAACAAACAAACAAACTCTTCAGCTTTATAATATTAATAAATAATATAGTATAGATAATAAAAGTATATCCCTACATTTTGTTTTATTTTTAAGAATAAACCCTCGTAGTACATTTAACGCTTAAGAAGCACGCACATACCCAGAAATATTTACCAAAACAATAACCGTAGCTACACAACATTATATTTCATAGTCAATATACTTTTAAGGTACATAAACCCATCGGTAACTCCCTATAAATACACTTTACAAAATGGTTGCCGTAACAGAAAATGTGGTGTTACCTCAAAAGATTTTATGAACGTGTGAAAACAGTGTTGGCATATGTAATGAGCTCAAACTGTGTATTTTACGTTATTTAAACTGTTTCAGTACTTTGTTGAAGTGGTTTTTAGAGAAAAAGTTTTCTCTTTCAGAGAAAATGTTGGTTTAACGTAATTTTTTTTAGTTCACTTTTCGGGAATGGAATTTTGCTTGCTACATGAAAATATAAAATCATGTAGATTAAAATTAATTGTTTTTTTTTAGGGTTCCGTTGCCAAATGGCAAAAAACGGAACCCTTATAGATTCGTCATGTCTGTCTGTCTGTCTGTCTGTCCGTCCGTATGTCACAGCCATTTTATTCCGAAACTATAAGAGCTATGCTGTTGAAACTTGGTAAGTAGGTGTATTCTGTGAACCGCATTAAGATTTTCACACTAAAATAGAAAAAAAACAATAAATTTTGGGGTTCCCCATACATAGAACTGAAACTCAAAAATGTTTTTTTTCATCAAACCCATACGTGTGGGGTATCTATGAATAGGTCTTCAAAAATGGTAATGAGGTTTCTATTATCATTTTTTTCTAAACTGAATAGTTTGCGCGAGAGACACTTCCAAAGTGGTAAAATGTGTGTCCCCCCCCCCGTATTTTCTAAAATAAGAGAATGACAAAACTAAAAAAAATATATGATGTACATTACCATGTAAACTACCAACGAAAATTGGTTTGAACGAGATCGAGTGAGTAGTTTTTTTTTTAAAACGTCATAAATCGTAAACCGCAATTTACCTTACATTCAATCAACTGAAATATAAAAATTAAAAAATATATATATTTTTAAACCGAAAATACCTACAGGTTTGTACGGAACCCTCGGTGCGCGAGTCCGACTCGCACTTGTTTTTTTAATGGTTAATAGTTGGGAAGGTTTACCAGGTATTCGGGGCTAACTAAATGTTTTGATATTACGTCTCGTGTCTATATAAAGAGATATTTCTGACTGAATTTGTTTGTAGCGGTTAATGGGAGAGTAGTGGTGGCCCAGTGGCTTGGCCTAACGAGTTGTAGGTCGAGAGTTCGTACCCAGGCAGGTGCTTTATTTTGTTTATTGTATACTACTGCTATCAAAACGGTGAAGGAAAACATCGGCGGGCGGATTACGGGCCACCCCCTTTTTTTTTCTGGACGGGAAATCATCAAATGACTTCTCCCGCTCTGGGCGGAGCGGGAGGGCGTGTCAGACTTTTACTGACTAAAACCGTGTTCCATCAGTTGCCCATGTGCCAGGGTCACGGTATCTCATTCGAACAATCACGTGACCCCGGCAGTCATCGGTCCTAGTGGACCCCTACACTGCTGCTGACATCTCTTTGAGGCGCGCGTGGAACACTGCGCGCCTTTTGACCCGAGCTTGGTCCTTACTGGGCGGCGAGCTACCCATTGCTCGCCCACAAGCTCGTGCCTACGGTGGCCGGGCGTCCGCTATCGACTCCCGACGCCCGGGGCGTCTCCTCCTGCGGAGGCTAGGGACGTGAGGGCGCAGTGACTGCCACTCCCTCACGCGCCCCGCCTCCTCCTTCGCGAGCATTACTGCTTCGCAGAAGGAGGTGACGGCTTCCCATGCCCTCTCGCTCCATACCATGGCTCGCACCAGGGCCGGACGCGAGCGGTCGCCGCCGCCGATCGCCTCCACGAGGACACGGCGGTGCTCTGCCCAGGCAGGGCACACCTCCACCGTATGCTCCACCGTGTCCTCCAGACGATCGTCACAATGGAAACACCCGGGCGTTTCCTTCCGCTTTATCCTGAACAGGAACCCACCGAAGCACCCATGCCCGGTGAGAACCTGCGTCAGGCGGAAGGTGAGGACGCCGTGGCGCCTCTCTATCCACTCCTCAAAGAGGGGAATTACCGCCGCAATTGTGGCGTGTCCAGCGCTGGGTTGCGACAATCGTACCCGCCATGTCGCCATGAGATCCTGCCGGAGCTCTGTCCACCGTGCCGCGATTTGTCGCGGCAGCGGAGTTTCGCCCCGGGGTTTCGCCTCCTCGCGCCACTCCCACATGTGCGCGAGGATCTTTGCCTCCAGATCCCATGGCAGCACTCCGGCAAGGAGGCTCGCCGCCTCGCACGAGATCGTGAGAGATTGGTATCCTCGGATTAACCGGATGGCCATGACCCTCTGGGCCGAACTCAGCCGGCGTGCTGGGCGCAGCCTCAATGAGGGCGCCCACACCGGTGCCTCGTAGAGGGCCATGGACCGCACGACCCCCGTGTAGAGCCTCAGGCAGGAGGCGTTTGGACCCCCCAGATTGGGCAGGAGCCGCTTTAATGCAGCCCCAGCCCGCTCCAGTCTGGGAGCCAAACGTCGGAAATGCTCAACGAAGTTCCACCGGCATGGGCCACCCCTCTCACCAAGAGGACGCCTGTGTTCCAACAGTGGGAACATTATAGGGTGTTGGATTATGGCGGACTCCCTCTCATATACAGGAGGAATGTGTCCCAGTAGTGAGTGAGCGAGTGAATATTGGGTAATCTTTGAAACTCCGAAAACTAATAAGATTCCGAAAATTCTTAGTTCTTTTGCTGGAAAACTACAGTATTGCCAAGTGTCATAAGATGTATTTTATGTCAGATAAATTTTACGCGGACAATGTCGCAGGCATAAACTAGTCAGTTATAAAAGCCGCTTTAGCGCTGCATAAACTTTAGCGCTGCATAAACTTTCGATGTTGCTAATTCCACACATTTCTGATTCGGACCGCCATTGCCATCATATTTATTCAGCGGGCGGCCATTATGAGGACGCTTAAATAGAACCATATATCGACTTATATCGAGTGTAGTGTGAGTACCGTCACAAGCATAAATACCTTCTGCCAGGGTCACGAGATTTGTTCGAAAGAGATACCGCGGCTCTGGCATATGGGCAACTGAAGGAACTCGGGTGGGTTTTAGTCAGTAAAAGTCTGACACGCCCTCCCGCTCCGCGCAGAGCGGGAGAAGTCATTTGACGAATCTTACCCACCATACTCATACGCATAATGTAAAAGCGTTTTTCTCTGGCGTGTAAAAGAGTTAAGTACGTAATTTATTGTAAATGATTGGAGCCACAATGTAAGTAAATAACAACTAGTAAGTTATAAATTAAATTAAAATAACATAGTTTTATCCTCACTTGCAACTAAAACAAAACCTAGTTAATAATAGCTTGTATAGTTTCGATAATACTATGTGTGTCTCCTGATACTTCAGGAGAGGTATAAGGGTAAGGTATTTATGCTCGAGACTGTCCGTTAAAATTTGAATAGATTTACCTACTCATATTTCGAACTTTTTGCCTAACCAATTGGACAGACATCGGACCTCATCATCTGGGTGGTAAGTTTCCTTTACAATCTACAGCTTGAAAAGCGTCAAAATCTCGTATATTTTGATGAAGCTCAAAATTTTATCAAAATACCCATATTAGGATTGGAAAAAATTAGAGTCCTTGACGATTAAAAGTAATGTCCCGGAAAGGGAACTTATTGATGCGGGCAAACGAACCTTTTGTGGAACCTTTTTGGTTTGTTTGGTAAAGTGACGGATTTTTAATTAAGAACTTAAAATGCGGAAATATTTTTCTTAATTTTCCATAAAATTTATGGTAATTTTGGGATTTTGCCGATCCATAACGGACTGTCAAAATTCTATGAATAATAGCCGGGACTAAAGGCTTAACGTGATTTCGTCGGAGGGTTCTTGGTAAGTAAAGATGGTCCACTCATCCTCTGACCATGTTCGATTAACCTTTTGAACGCCAATCACTTGTATGCAAGTTCGAGATTTTCGTGCCCTCAGCGCCACTACTTGATTAGAAGTAATAATAGTGGGTCCACCCTTTATGGCAGAATTTTTTTCGTCATAATATTATTTTGCATAACAGCGGATGGCATAAACTTCATTTCGCAGATAATCGTTTGGCATACACTCATTTATCATACATTCACAACGCATAATTTTATAAGTCAGAATCATCTTCAGGCATAAATTTTATTCCATTATAATTAAAAAGTAGAACCATCATATCGCAGAAAGTTCGCAGTCAGAATCGTCTCTTGGCATAATTTCATATCGATAGTTATTAAAAGGCAGAACTATCATATCTCAGAAACTTTAAACTTAGAATCATCTTTTGGCATACATTTCATATCCATAATAATTGAAACACACATTCACACATTCTGCATGTAGGAATATTCAATAAAACATTTGATTGTCAACATATGTGGTTTATATTTCCTTATCAGAAGCATGCGAATATGCAGCATGTGAACAAGCATGCAGCATGCAAACAAGCATGCAGCATGCAAGCAAGCATACAGCATGCAAGCAACCAAGCATGCAGCATGCAAGCAAGCATGCAGCAAGCAAGCAAGCAGCAGGCAAGCAAGCTTACAGCATGCAGGCGAGCATGCAACATGCAGCATGCATGGTTTCTGTCACGGCTCCGGCGCTGCGGGGCTCCGGCGGTCCCACGCGAGCTCATCGTCGCAGATGGAGCTGAGGCGCAGGTGCGTCAAAACCACCTGCGCCTCAGCTCGCGGGCCGGCTCGCCCCTCCGCGCCTACGCGGGCTTAAATTACACTCTAGGGGTAGGGCAGACAAGACTACGTGGAGTCGGTTCTGCAGCGATTCGTTTCTGTCAATATTTTTTGTAGCACAACATATACTGACTTTTTGAGACACTATTTCATTTTATTGAAGGTTAAAATGCAATTTAATAGAAATGAATATATGCCTAACAAAATTATTCTAAATGAAATTCTGCCATCTTCATAGTATGCCAAGTAAAATTATGCCAAATAATCATTGCTCTAAATAAATGTTATGCTAAACGAAATTATGCGGAATTTTAAGTCTGCCAAAGGTAATTGTGCGAAATAAAATTCTGCCATCTTAAAAGTATGCCAGCGTAAAGTCGAGCATATAAACATTCGGCCTAACAATGATTATGCTAAACATTTTTTACGCCTTACAAATATTCATTTAAATAAGATTATGCCAAGTCTGTTATGCCAAATAAAATTCGGAGCATCAAGTTTCTGCCAGATAGAGGGAACCCAATAATAGTCTATACTAATATTATAAAGAGGAAAAGTTTGTATTTTTGTTTGTTTCTTTGTAATGGATAAACTCAATAACCACTGAACCGATTTTAAAAACTCTTTCACCATTAGAAAGCTACATTATCTGCAAGTAACACAGGCTATATTTTATTTTAAAAAAAATAGGGGTCCGTAAGATATTTGGGTTTTTCGGACCCAAGGTGTAAAAAATCATCCAAAATGCTCCTTATTAATATGTCTTCGAAGTACCAGGTTGTCATAACTTGGTAGGAACTCACCTAACATGGGTGTATGATAGCTAGAAAACGCTTTATGTCTTCGAAGTACCAGGTTGGCATAACTTGGTAGGATCTCACCTAACATGGGTTTTATTGATTCTGAGGCGGTACGAAGTTCGCTGGGTCAGCTAGTATAAAATAAATGTACGACTTTTACAAGACCTTTTATTTTGTTTTTATGGAAAATTGCCCTGTTATAAGCCATATTTTTAACTTTTTCACACATAATAACTTCTTGTTTGTTTTATATTCAATAGAAACAAAAACGCCAGAAAATATTTTAATGGCCCCAACGCCAAGTACTTGATATAAAGTAAGCCAGTGATGGGACACGATGAAGACCTCGCTATATTTAGCTTCGTAAATTGGTGAATAAACATTAATTTCAACTTATAATATTATTTATCTATAGGACATTAATCCCATCCCTACGTTTTACTATGACTACGTTATAGGTACATTTGTAGTGTGGCGCTGGAGGACACATCGCGTATAATTATATAGATGGGCGTCGAAAAGGTTAAAGCCCTTGGCAACAGTTTATAGCTAAAGCTGCCCAAACACCCAAGATTTCACCAAACCAAATACCACCATTAACTTCTTTTCCCCCATTCGGTCCAGTACGGAAATACAGTGTGTTTTATAGGTACTTATTAGTATTTGGCGTTTGCAATGGCCGAGTACTCAGTTTACGAGGATGACGTCAATGCGAGCTGGGCATGACCACAGTAAACCTGCCAACACGTCATGCGGGCTATATTTGGGTTCCGTGCACTCATTCCAACGTAAAGGGCCGTTTGCTTTACTGATTTGATCACGGAATGGAAGATTAGGTGGTTATTTTTGAGGTTTGTTGTTTTAAATTGAAATCTATATCGATATGTCTAGAATCTAGATATTGTTATTCAAGGCCGGTTTTCGTGTGTCCGTGTGAGCGAATTTTGATGCGGTTTTCACTATTCAATTTCGTACTTATTCTGGTAGATTTATAAAATAATATTAGGTATAATAGAACGTTGTGGCGTTGGGGGCGGTCTTTACTCAGCAGTGGGACCGTGTAAACTAATACAAAATATAGAATAGTATTAAACTTACATACTTAAAGAAATCTCGTTGTTACTAATTATTATCATTGAGTGCTATTATAAAAATGACGTTAAAACGTCATTGAAACATTAAAATACAATTGAAATTTTTACTGTTTATTACATACATACATACAATCACGCCTTTTCCCATGGGGGTAGGCAGAAACCACGGAACGACACCTGCTATGATCTCTACACACCCCTTTTGCTCGTTTAGGTTCATACAATTGGTCATAAACACACGCTGGTTGCGAGTACTACGCTCCTAACGTTTCTGAAGAACAACAAGAATAAGACATTACAAAGATCATACTGCAATTACTGTTTATTAACTGATACTTAATGCTTAAAACATTTTTATTTACATTTAAATATTTATACTAGGTACTAATTCAAATGAGTAACTAACTGTTTACTAACTGGCAGCTTACCAGCTCTAAACTACAAATAAAAAAACTTTTAAAAACAAAGATTTTCTTTCAGCTTCTCATATTCAAATCAAGTCTGACTGATTAACGTTTGATTGTGGGTCAAGTAGGCTTTCGTTAGGAACGACTCATTGTTCTTGATTCACAAATAGTTTTTTTTTTTTTTGTAAATAGTTTTGTACAAACTCTTGTACACTTCAATCATATTCAAAACCTACATGAGGTCGGCGTTTCCGATCTGACGACCTTGAGAAGTAACGCCGAAACAAACAAGGAGGTCACAGTCTCTCTTAAAGTCCAAATATAATCTTGGTAACTTCATGTCGTCACCAACAATCTATACTACGCTAACTTGAATTTTAGGTAAATTCGTTTTTTATTTTTATTTATTTATTAATCAGACAACAAAGGTCCAAACTGACAGAAAAACAAAACCAAACAAAAATACCTAAAAGGTGTTAGTAACAAATGTATCTTATAAAACCTATGTTAGTACTTATTTACTAGGATTTTAGTAACAATTTGGCTTATAATCTATGTTAGTACTTATACTCTACGACATACAATGTTGTTTTGATGAGATGTCCCATTATGGGGCTCTCATCTGGCCTGTCAGCTGTCACCTTCAGGACGCTGTTGCCACTGCCACGCAATCTGGCGAGCAGAGATGCACATTTCTTCCGTACGACAGCTGAAAAGCTGTCGACTCGCGCTTCTGCAAACATCTCTGACGCACTACAGTAACGTGGCAGCCGCATCAACGCCTGACGCGTTATTATATTGGACGCGCAGCGCACTGGCGATTGCGGCCCGTTTGGTACAGTTAATCCATAGGGCGCTCGAGTATAGAGATGTGCAGTATGCTTTAAAAAGCGACTTTATGTCAAGTTGCTTAAAATATGTTTTTTTTAAGCAACTTGACATAAAAAACGAATTTACCTAAAATTCGAGTTAGCGTAGTATAGATTGTTGGTGTCGATGTGATGACCATGTGGATTGGTGTCTGAAATGGTATTTTGAGAAAAGAACCACACAGATTGAGTGGGCCAGTCCGTGTCGTAAAAAAAGTAATTATTACATTATCTCTTTCTCGTCTTTTACGATTTACACACGATGAAACGCAGCTGATAGATTTAATTTCTTTTTTTTTCTCAAATGAGGTTTACACTCATTTAGATTCATGGGAAAGAGTATAAATTAGTTTTATTTCTAAAACAGATGTGGTTACGTGTTATACCTGTTTTAATTGAGGTTGTAAACCTAATTTATAGTATGTGTTTGTTTTGCGACTAGAATGTTCTGGGAGTTCACGGCTATTGTTTTAACTGTAATGAAATCATGCAATTTTTAATACATATCTAGCACCGTGCAGTAACGGAACGGAACGTAATGTAACGAAACGTCATTTGATAATGTCCCATCCACAAAAAAATAAAAACATGTGAGCAATTCACACGTGGTAGAAGTGAAACCTTCAAAAATGTTGGCTTCAAGATAATGAAACGAATGTAAAAAAGTCAAATGTCTATTTGTCCAAAAAGCCTGCTCAAAGCCTGTCAAACCGAAAAGTAAACTTTCTCAAGGAGCACCCTTATTTGGATTTACTCAAGGAGTACCGTGTGGTGCCGGACGTAAAGAATAACACCACACCATTTCTTCCCGTGGGTGTCATATAAGGTGACTAAGGGACTTACTAGAGAATGGGCAGCAGCGTTCTCTATGCATTTTACCACCATACTGCGATCGCCAACCCGCCTGCCAAGCGTGGCGATTATGGCAAAGCCCCCCAAATTGGGGGAGGCCTAAGTCCAGCAGTGGACGTCTTACGGCTGAAACGACGACCCTTATTTAACCTCTAAGTCCCTGAGATACCACATTTGGTATCGACACAATGGTTTTTTAATTGTGTCTGTAATTACGGTAATTGACTGGTTAAGGATTTCCATTACCACAAGTGTTAGAGCGAGACACAAAACATAATGACGTTGTTATATCTCTGTCTCTTTTTACTGTCTCTTTTTCGTTTCATAGACTTTCAAATCACGACGGTGCTAATGAAGTTTTCACTTCAAAAACCAAACGTTTTGACAACTGTCATTTTTACCATGTGCTAACCTTTCTACCAGAACTTACACACATAATATACAACACTAGTTTCTGCTCGCGACTTCCTCCGCGTTAAATTTCTTGTTCCCCCGACCCTTCCCGTCGCGTCGAATCGCCTACCCGTGCGATTTTCCCCTTTTTTGCAACTTTTTTATTACTGCTCCGCTTCTCTTGGTTGTAGCGTGATGTTATATAACTTATAACCTTTCTCGATAAATAGGCTGCCCAACACAAAAATATTTTTTCAATTCGGACCAGTAGTTCCTGAGATTAGTGCGTTCAATCAAACAAACAAACAAAATCTTCAGCTTTATAATATTAGTACAGATAGTGTAAGATCTAAATTTAAATTATATAAAGCTTAAGTTTTAATTCTTACATTAAAAAACAACATGCGGGCGAGCCCCCGTCAAGAACGAAGCTCCTTACCCTTTTTCTTCAACTCCGATTATGACGACAATAGGTAAGGGTGTAATGTGACGTTACATTCAGAGTTGAAATACTCAAAATTTATTTTGCCCTCAGTATCTGCTTCAGCACCCTCAAAAACCATGAAAATGACACCCATGATGAAGAATTTGAATTTTATCGTAATCGTCATCTTGGATTTTAATTTAACTTCGCTATTGGTTTCAGCACACAATTTACCCTACAAATTATCTCGCTCTCTCTCTGTTTCTGTATTATATATAAGAAAAAGTCGCATGGAGGGAGACATAACGCATTTGCGTACCTATTTGCGTTCGACTTAATATTCACCAGTCAAAATTTTGACTACGGCAAGAGCTATTCTTAATTTCTCGCTCAAAGTTCGTGTCGAAACAAGAGAAGAGGAATAACTCATTACGTCTTTTCGTCTACTTAATATGTATACTACTCAATGAAAGCCCCCAGCCTCGTGTAGCAAGTCTGCTGACGTCAAACGTTCGTGTTTACAAACTTTGTTCCGCAGCCCTTTCTTGTTTACACGCCGTCAGTACTAAATCCGTCCAGTGCAGCTTTCTTCATTTAATTTTAGACTTTGTTTAGCTAACTTGCTTTTCATAACTTAGCCTATGGATTCGTCGAGTTTCGAAGTGGAACGAGGAATCCTTATAATATTTATTTTTAGATTGTTTTTTCTTCTTGTTTATTCGACTACGGAAATCGTTTGCAGCGTAATGGCAGACTTCAGAACGGAAATATTTTTTACTGAAATCTAAAGTTTCAATTCTTTTTATCTTATCATCATTCTAGCCTAGTTTGGGGTCAGCTTGTATTCTAACCGCTTGCAGGTGAATAATAGTATTTTTTATAGAGCGACGGGCTCTCTGACCTTCGCAACAAAGTTACTAGAGTAATATGATACCCCTTTGGAACGACTGGTTGTCAGTCTTTCGGACTTCTGAGTACCCGAAATGACTGTCAAAGATCTACAACTGACAGCAATGGTTTAACTTGCTTTCAGAGGTACGGTGGGGTCTAGGTATTAATGGATTGATCACCCATTCATGGACCGACTTCGGTAAGCGTAATTTAACCATCTATTGATCCGTGCAACTGTTATAATTTGGCTACTAGAAAGAAAGAGAGGAACTTTGTACCAAAACCCAAAAAAAACTGGCCAAGTGCAAGTCGGACTTGCACCGAGGGTTCCGTACGAACTTGTAGGTCTTCACGGTTTATGCATAAGGTTCATGTTTATGAAATTATTTTTAATTTTTATAGTTGTGTTGATTGAATGAAAGGTAAGTTGCGGTTTACGATTTATGACGTATAAAAAAAAAACTACTTACCTACTAGATCTCGTTTAAACCAATTTTCGCTGGAAGTTTACATGGTAATGTACATCATATATTTTTTAGTTTTATCATTCTCTTAGTTTAGAAGTTACAGGGGGAGGGGGGGACACGTTTTACCACTTCGGAAGTGTTTCTCGCGCAAACTATTCAGTTTAGAAAAAAATGATATTAGAAACCTCAACATCATTTTTGAAGACCTATTCATAGATATCACACACGTATGGGTTTGATGAAAAAAAATAATTGAGTTTCAGTTTTAAGTATGGGGAACCCAAAACTTATTGTTTTTTTCTATTTTTGTGTGAAAATCTTAATGCGGTTCACAGAATACATCTACTTAACAAGTTTCAACAGCATAGTTCTTATAGTTTCGGAAAAAAGTGGCTGTGACATACGGACGGACAGACGGGCAGACATGACGAATGGGTATAAGGGTTCCGTTTTTTGCCATTTGGCTACGGAACCCTAAAATACCCTCTGTGCCTAGGAATTGAGCAGTTAACTTAGTTGAACTAAGTTCCACAATAACCAAACTATGCTAAACACATACAAACAACTTGGCTAAGCAAGTTATTAGCAATTTCACGTGCAAGTAGGTACAATAGGTAGGTAAGCTCTTAATCAAACTTGGGCCGTGTGAGTATAGAATGCCAATTCTAAACATTTTCCAGCTTGGTAAACAATTTGAGGATTCTGTCGTCAACCACAGGCTGGTAAATACGGTACAACATATAATAATAATGTACCAGCTCAGGTAGGTACGGGATATTCACACTAACTTTTACATCTATGTAGGTACAGTCACCGAAAAAGATAAGTATCGGCATTGTTAAATGAAAGTATCAATTAATCGTATGTTCTTTACTAAATAATGTCATTAAATTACTACCTCAATGGTCTAGTGGTTAAAAACATAGCCAGTTATGTGTAGGATTTTCATTCTCAGTTTTATGGCAGGAAAAATCTAAATGATATTACTTTTCCACTAGAAATATCTCTTGGCGTCACTGCCCAGAATCTGGAGTTGTGTCTGGCTAGTAGTATACTAAGCTATACGAAATCAACTTTAATTTTTGACTGGCCTGTTAGTCTAGTGGTTAGTGACCCTGACTGCTAAGACTGAGATCGTGGATTCGATTCCCACCCAGGACAAATCTTTGTGTGATGAGCAAAATCATTCGTTCTGTGTTTGGGTGTAATTTATCCATAATATGTATGTATTTAGAAATATATAAGTATGTTTATCAGTTGTCTGGTTGCCATAGTACAGGCTCTGCCTAGTTTGGGATCAGATAACGTTGTGTTGGTTGTCCTAAGATATTATTATTATTTATTAATGGTGAAACGTTTTAAATACACACAAGCTGTGCCTTTTGAAGTGACAAACATCCAGGTGTGGATAGAAACCGTGCAAATTTCTGGCATAAAAGTATCCTATATTCTACGAGTTAGAGTTTAATTTCTAGAAATTACAGTTCACAATTTAAGAATGGGAACTACGATTTAAAAATGTCTTTATGGCACCAATACTTTTTCCAAGTTATCGCAATCCTTCTATCTACTTCTTCTAAGTTTCTTTCTTTGCTGAAAGAGATTTGTTTGCCTAGATACACATACTTCTGTACAAACTCGAGAGGTATGTTGTTAATCAAGATAGGTGTCGTTAGGTGATTTGTGGTAACTTTTGTTTTGTCGAGATTCATTTCTAATCCAACTTTAATACTGCAGCGGTGGAGGACATTTAGCATTTTATTTAGTTGTTGTGGGTTTTCTGAGAATAGGATAATGTCGTCCGCGAACCTGGGGTGCCTTAAAAACTTCCCGTTAATATTGATTCCTTGCTTTGACCAAGTTAGTCCTTTCATTATATGTTGCAGCTCCCACTACTGACGAAAAAAATAGTCATGGATTCTAAAATACTCCCATGTCTCACCTACGGTTGCCAGACTTGGACCTTTGATTGCAAGATTAGGAACAGAATCCAGACTACACAAAGAAGAATGGAGAGAAGTTGCCTAGGTATAAAATTAAAAGACAGGGTAAGGAATGTTGAAATTAGGAAGAAAACCAGAGTAACAGATGCCCTCACCTTCACACTGCAGAGAAAATGGAAATGGGCAGATCACGTGGCTAGGTTTAAAGTTAATAGATGGACGGGGAGAGTCATAAAATGGACTGGTCCACGAGGCACTAGGAGCAGGGGTAGGTCTAACGCTAGCTGGGTGGACGAGATAGTGGAGTTGGCAGGTCAAAGCTGGCTAAACACAGCCAGCCACAAAGATAACTGGCATTCCTTGGAGGAGGCTTTTACCCGAAGGGGGTCCGTACAAACTACTTAATACTTTTATTTTTATTTTTACTTGTAGTGATTAGAGAGATTTTTTATTTTTATTGTTAACATATTGCTAGTATATTTTTTCTTTACGTATTCTCATACTTAGTTTATAATTGTGTACAGAAAATTAATAAAGCTTTATTATTATTTAAGAATAACTGAAGATAACGCTACCAGCTGTGCTCAAGGCGTTACACGTTTAAGAATGTAAGTAGTCCTAAATCACAACTGAAAACTAATAATATAAAGCTAACTATCGAATCGCAGTAGTTGAGCAAAACACACGTGTCTGCTCCAAGTAAATGCCTAACTTGCTAACTTTAGAATTGTCGGAATTCGAGAACTTTCAGTCTTGGCCAACTTTGGAACTAGAAGGACCATACGGCTTATTCGTGTTATGTGGATAGTTTGTTTTGGTTCCAGTTAAACGAATGTGCTGATAAACAAGCTATTTGGTTTTGTAAGCGGAATTAATGTTGCCACATCACTGCCAAGTGTCAATATTTTTTTTAGCTTAGGTATCGCATGCTTTTCGCTAGCGTCAGGGCAGCCCACGAAATTTAAATTTCCTTACATAACCCATTTAATCCTCATTTTTATTTATGTTTAAATTGTCTGAAGATATTTTATTTTTGATTCTTCAAATTAGGTGTCAGGCGGAACGCTGGTTGCACTAACGGCTGATCCCAACGCAGCAGGCAAAAATGCCATGTGTTGATTTAAAAAGTATTCTAAAAAGCCTTTGACCACTAGTACCAATGCTTTGGAGCGACATTTTCCCGCCCCGTCAGAAAAATAATACCGACGACTATTGCACGAAAAATTTACATCTCAATAGAAAGCCCGCTTTCTAAATTCTGTAATTTATTCCCGTGTTGATCTAGGCACAAAAAAGAATAAGCTAGAGGAAGGAGAAATAGAGAACAGCTTTTCGTTTAACATGCATTTTATGATGTTGAAGATATTAGATTTTTCTCTTTTCCTGCTGTAGGTGTAGGAGTAGGTTTACTACAGTCATTAGACTGTCCTAATCTATTAAGATTAGGCGTATTAAACTAAAAAGATAAGTCTGAAAGATTACAAGCGAGTGATTTATTTTCTTAGATTGTTTTATGATGTAATGCATTTCATTATTTTAATTGATTTTAATTAAAATAATGTAATACATTAGATTTGTTTTTATTTACTTAGATTTACAATTTATTTTACAATTTGACTTTACTTATGCCTAGCTGACCAGACAGATTAATTTTAATTAAAATAATGAAATACATTAGATTTGTTTTTATTTACTTAGATTTGCAATTTATTTTACAATTTGACTTTACTTATGCCTAGCTGTTCTGTCCTTTTAAAAATTCTTACAAAACTCCCAAAAGAAAATGCAATTTCAGTATTATCAATTTTTCGGTTGTTGTCTTAGATTTTTCCTAATTTTCTTTTTTAACAAACCATTTATTTTGGAAATTTGTAAAAAAAATACCTGTTCTTCGAAAAATTACAAAAATAGCTGATCGGTTTCGGGCCACTGACATTCACCCTTCAAATTATGTTTTTTTTTATTCATTAGTTTTTGATATTATCGATATCAAAATCTAATGAAACAAAAAAAAAACCAAACCCTACACGTGGGTAAAGTATACCTAACTAATCTAACTGATGACCTTGTATATTTTGATCCGGTTTTATTGTGGCTTGTATTATAATCTTCGGTTACTAACATGATTTTAAGCATGCTCACATAGATATGGATAGAAATTAAATAAGCAGCCGCGAACAAGATTATAACTACCGTATGGAAGATACAAACATAATAATCTCATGTTTGCATCTTCCGTGTAGCTGTACGTTGCCTGTCAGTCAATCCATTTATCAGTCAATCACGGAAGTATTTCATGAATTAATTAGTTTCTAAACATACATTGTATAATAATATTATTACTAACATCATGTATGATCAAACATTCAGTGTTCAGGATTCAACTTTGTACCGATATTGTACAGACACCAGCACATCAAGCTACTCGAAACTGTCAAATTTTCCCAATCAATCTTGAACCTTACGGTTTAGCGATAAAATTGAAATCCTATTAAAGAAATTTGACAGATTGTAGTAGCTTCTTGTGCTGGTGTCCATACATGGATCGACTGCCTGTCTGACGTCCACAACCCATTTAATAGGTACCCTTTGGTAAGACCAGCTGTGGGACTTTCAGGCTTCTGACAACCCGTAACGACTGTCGAAAATCTACATCTGTGTAGTTCTTTCCTTAAAATACCATTTCAGACACCAATCCACATGGTCTTCACATGATCTGGCCAAGATTATGTCTGGAATTTAAAAGAGACTCTAACCTCTGAGTTTCTTACATAAGAATAGTGTGAGTAAGTTGTTTGTACAAACCTACTTGCAGAAATACAATCATTTATCATTTACTCGGAAAAAAGCGGAGAAAACGGCGCGGTCTTGGTATTTAAAAATGGTCACCCATCCACGGCAAGGGAAGCTTAACCTGATGAATCGACACGTTCGGCTGGTATTTCTTAGCCACAAGCCCTACTAACATCGTGACAGATATAATACCGGTATATCTTATTAGCAATATGGTATATGGTCGGCATCAGCCCACGTGACTGCGCTGCTGGCGCTCAGAATGGCTAGAATTTATTATTAACGCGTTACCTACCCCACTACGTGCGCCTCGTATTGAAGCTGCTATGAAGAATTTGAATTGTTTGTTTATTGAAAACGTTTGCGCTGAATATTGTGCGAATTATTAGATGAGAAGCTTTTATTAGAATATGTTATGAATCTTCTGTTTATTTCAGAGGTTTTATTAATTTAAATATTTACACAGCAGTCTTAAAATATATTTGCATTGTTGTCAACAGTCAAACTGCCCAAAAGGCTGGCAGCATTGTCCCGTTGTATAGCAAAGCAATGATATAGCAAAGTTGATTGATTGTTTGGCCTAAAAATAAGTCAGCCCTCTCGTCACGTTAAGAGTCGACCAACCGCTTGGTAATGTCTTAAAAAACTAAGTAGGCACGTACGCACCTCATGATTCTAGAGTTACAACCCTAATCGAACATATACACCCTTGCATTCTTTTGGCCAAAAAATCCGGGCGGTTGTCATTCGTAGATCATTGACGGTCGTTAGGAGTCGGCAGAGGCCAAAAAATCTGACTATCAGTCTTACCAAGGGGTATCGTATTACTCAATTACTGGGTTGAGTAGGTCAGATCGGCAGTCGCTCCATGTAAAATCAGTATTTTACATGGAGCGACTGCCGATCTGACCTACTCAACCCAGTAATTGAGTAATACGAATACCAGTGTATTCAGCTGCGTCCGGATAGACTGGAAGCTGACACCAATATAGTTGTGAAAAGATTTGGCAGATTGATCGATCTTGCATTCTTCTAGCAGTGATGCTATTATGTTTTACTCTTCACATCTATACTAATAGATATTATAAATCTGAAGAGTTTCGTTGTTTGGCTGAATGCGCCAATCTCCGGAACTATCTACGTTAGTGCTGGAAATACCAACTCTCGAGGAAGGCTATTGAGTCTTTAACATCACATGAGGAAAAAAGTCACGAACACGAATTACTCGCACGGGTAGGCGATTCAATGCGACGGGGTGGGTCGGGGAGCAAGAAATGTAACGTGGACGAAGTCGCGGGCAGAAGCTAATTACCTATATATGTATGTAAGAAGGTACGTTATTTTGATCATCAAAAGTTTAACCCCATCATTCAATAAGCATTAAAAAGACTTGATTACGTCAAAACAAGCTTATATTAAATGTCTGGAGTTCGTCTGTCCATCGGTAAGTGGCCATTACATCCAGAACATCCATCACGCGCCCATCATCCACAGTGTTGCCATGTGCGAATTAAATCATAATTCATTTATTTCAAAGTTTATGAAGTATTAGGAACACGTCTTGCGTGGGTAGCTTTAGTTTTATAAACAGGTCTAGTTTTTTGTGTTGGAAGTTGTATACCTACATTTTTATGAAAAATGAAAATTAAGCTATGCTTGACGCGGTTCGTCCGTGGATGGGTGACCATCGTCAGATATCAAGACCCCACCGTTTACCTCAAAAAGTACGTTAAGCCGTTGATCCCGGTTGTCATGCATGGATCTTTGACAGTCGTTATGGGCCGTCAGAAGCCGTTAAGCTTGATAACCAGTCTTACCAAGAAGTATCGTAATACCCAGTAGGTTGTGGAGGTCAGATAAGCAGTAGCTCTATGGGGTAGGTACTTTAAACTTCTTAGAATTTTGACCGATCGAACAGCTAGTAAATACCTACTTGTAACTACGCTCGGTCGTTCACCTCCGCCGCCGCCGCGCGCAAGTTACCATAAAAACCAGTTCCAAAATAAACATCTTTCGTTAACGATACCTTAATTTTTTTGTACTAAGATTATCACTCGTTTAAGTTTAATTAGTTAAAATTTGCGCAATGATTAAAAACTTATCCTGTATAAATATGTTTATCAGTTGTTTGGTTACCATAATACAAGCTCTGTCTAGTTTGGGATCACATAACGTTGTGTTGGTTGTCCTAATATATTATTATATATCACCTAACTGTTGACTAGTATGGCGGCTATACATAATAGAAGTCAAAATGAGTTTGAATGTTTGAACTGGCCGCGTAAACTTTAAACAAAGGAAAGAATAACATCGCGTGATAAATGAAGTGTTATGTTTACAGCAGTTTTGTGGTTATGTGATAAAAATCTGTTGCTACGGTTTCTGGAAATATAAACTATGCGGAAATACATAGAACTACAATAGTAAATTACCAGAGTAACCATAGTCCCTATATTGAAATCAACGACTGGTATCATCCCCAAACAACAATTTATCTGTTTAAATGTAATCAATCCTAATGTATGTGTACGCAGCCAGACTAGACCTCAGAATACGATTTCAAATGCGCAGTGGAAGTGTGATAATCGTGGGGCTCTAGAGACAAGAAGTGGCTAGCGAAACTAGTCCGCCGTACGCGGAGCAGACAATACAAGTACAATTCAAGTGAAGACGCAATACAATTAACAAATGACTCACCTACAATACAACAAAAGAACTTACCTGGTGGTTGAAGGACACTGCTTCTGGGGTTACCTGGAGTTATGTATGTAAGTGAGTGTATATGTATCGTGTTGTGACGTTACGAGTATTATTCAGGGTAGAATCCGCTGCAACAAGGCTGAAGGCAATCACAGCATGCGGTCTTCAAATCACTCGTTCCCAATAGCGTCACTTTGCTTAACCTTCAAACTATTTAAACAAGATATATCCAAAATTCAACCCATGTTATTACGTCAAGATAGGGGTTATTAACACAAACAACTGGGTCATGACCTATTGTCCACCAAAACGACCGGGGTAAGGGATTACTTTACAAAAGATCGCGAGATACAACCCGGCGACGTGTTCCCTTTTTTTCCCACCAAAATCCAAGAGGAAGTGTCAAGTGTCAAAATCAAACAAGTCAGATGTCATTCCGTTCGGGCGGCGCGTTCCGAAGGCGCATAGAGTAACAAAGTGTTCGGTCCGAAACAGTATGTATGTACATCTAGACATACGGTAGCTTGTCAAGCCCAGTTCAAAGTGTATACCGCCACATGCGAACTAAATATCGGCATATTTAGTTCGCATGTGGCGGTATACACTTTGTACATTACGCAAAATCCTGCGTCGCAAGCAAAGTTTACCGCGCAACTAGCTATAGCTATGCTAGTTACATCGTCCTAACATTTATATGCAATTCCTATCACAAACATTACTGTGGCCCTTGGCTCTTGTACACAGAGGTCCTTTATAACAAGAGCTGGAATGTAGTCTAAATATAGTCACAATAATTTATTATGAAATAAAATATTTTATTTTATGGATGACAAGGCTGCATGACGAAATTATTTATAAAAAACATAGGAGCAAAAAATTATTGAATCTAATGCTCCGTCATCTGAGTCTAACTAACTTTAAAATCTAATTTACAGCGATGGTCGCTTCAGCTTTGCTAATTCTATTCTCTCATCCTCACAGTCCAGTCCAGTCAACGTTCGCATTTGATTAATCGTAGTTTAAGATTAGTTTAACAAGCTCAAATATAATAGTTCCTAGAATCCAATTAGGTATTTAAGTATTTAATTTTTAATGTGTTTTTTTATTGTCTCTGTTTTGTTTTCCCTTCTACTCTTACACACGTTGTCTATATACTTATCTATTATCTAGTCTCCCACCATAGGTGTGGACATATTGGACAGAGTTCTTTAGAAACAATAATCACATAATATAACACCACGCCTGTAATCACCGAAGGGTTTGGCAGAGGTGTACCTATGTATAGTACACTCACATTTCGTCCATTATTTTTAAGGCCCATACAATACGGGGCGAGCCTTTTGCCATAAACTGAGTAAAAATCCGGACTCCACGCTGCTACTTAAAATTCCTGTTGGAGAAAACAAATAACCTTTTCTCGATATGGGAATCGAATCCAGGACCTCATGCTCAGCAGTAGCGCTAGTAGTAGAGGATGTTTTGGCCTGCATTAAAGACAATCTATCTAGTCGACTGTCTCGTAAAATTTTACCTCACACAAGACGTATTTCGCAGTATGTCCTTTTCATCTATAATAAAAAAAAAAAAAACTAAAAAACACGCTTCCATAGAAAACCAAACTAAAAACTAGAAAATAATGGAAAAAACCGTGGGGTGCTTTTGAGGTATTTTTAATTGATATCAAGCATCCCACGCTTTTTTTCCATTATTTTCTAGTTTTTAGTTTGGTTTTCTATGGAAGCGTGTTTTTTTAGTTTTTTTAAACTATTATTTATTTTCTATTTATTAGGGTATTTCGAATTTTGAGACGTATGGTATCGTAGTTTGTGACGTATGTCAGCGTAGTTTTCGAAGACAGTTTTTTTGCTGTCCTCGTAACCCTGGCAAACCCTGGATAATGGCACAAATTTATGAAATTATTGCAGTGTCATCGGTCCTTGACAGGTGTGCAAAGTTTGAATGAAATCTGGTGGTTTAAAATGGGTCAAAATCGCGCTATAAGGAGTCGGTTACAAACAAACATACAAACATACAAGTGAAGCTAATATAAAGCGTGTAAATAAAGCGTGTAAAAAGTATTTTACCTGCTACATTTTCTACAGATTAAGTACCCACCTAGTTCCTAACTTTCATTACACTAGCTTTCACCTTAAATACACCTCACCTTCAAATAAAAGCTAATACCTACTACAGACTATAAACCAAAGTTTATGCCACATGTTACATCTACTCTTCTTAAAGGATATAAAAGAAATGGACCTTAATGAAATGTCACGGCCTGTCAATCTAGATTCCCTGAAGATGAAGAGAGGATGGAATCTTTTTTTATTATGTACAACGTAGGGTAGGTACTTAGTACTTTATAGATACTAAACAGACAGCTGTGCTGCTGGGGAGTTTGTTACGCCAGTTCTTTTTCCCAGCTAAAGCACTAGGAAGTGGTGAAGGGTGGGCAGTTTGGGTGACTGTCTTATGTGTTGTAATTTTGATGTTCGAAAAGTGCTGATCCTCAACCTAATTTCAATAGAGGGCTTTTGATTTGATTTGATATCCCTTCCCATTTCAAAATACAACAAGTATTAAACCATTGCAAAATATGTAAGTGAAATGTCTGTTCCGTGAGGTGCCGGACGAAAAGGATAGCACGAGCCAATTTCTTCCCTTGGTGTCGTAAGAGGCGACTAAATGACTTACTAGAGAATGGACAGCAGCGTTCTCTATGCATTTTACCACCATACTGCGATCACCAACCCGCCTGTTAAGCGTGGCGATTATAATTAAATTAGAGTAGGCCTCTCTCCAGCTGAAGACGTCGTACGGCTGAAATTATGAGATATTGTGCTATGTAAGAACTTTAACATAGAGTTTAACCTTCTCAGGAAAGGGGCTTCGAGAGTAAACTCTATATCATGAAGGCAAGTATATAATTTTGTATATAAACTAACTAGCTTGTGCCCGTGACTTCGTATTAAATTTAGCTCCCGACCCGTAGCGTCGTATCTCAACCGCCCGCCCGCGCTATTAAAGCTCGTACAGACTAGCGCGACGCGACGGTCGCGTACGATTCGGCGATTTATATCCGTAGAACAATTTCTATGAACCGTGTCGCGGCGCGGCAGGTCGCCCCTGTGTGGAGTGTCGCCCGCGTTTTCATAGAAATTGTCCTATGGATATAAATCGCCGAATCGTGCGCGACCGTCGCGTTGTACTAGTCTGTACGAGCCTTTACTCAGTTTACACTTAGCGGTCTTTCATTTTGCTCGAATTCTTCGGGTCGTGGCGTGATCTTAAATAGCCTTTATCCTTCTTCAAGAATTGGGTTATTTAATGCAAAAAGATTTTTCCCTATAAAAAAAACTCACAAGCTTTAGCTTTTTATAATTAGTGTAGATGTAGATATTGATTTCCCTGTGCCTTAAAGGTGCTAAGACGCAAGCGTTACGTCGAAAGGATGCATTCCATACTAAGACTAACCGAGGCTTTTAGTATCTATTATAAAGTTTTTCATATATTTTATTGTACAATATTTACATGTTATGTAGGCTAATAGTTATAAATAATAATATATACATGTATGTAAAAACAGTCAGAAAACAATCATAGCATCAAAAAACTGGTCCGCATCGCTGTCAATGCGAAAAGTGCCCAAAAGGCTGGCAGCATTTCCACGTTGTATAGCGATGCTGGTTCTTTTGCCAAAAATTGGTCACGTGAAGACTCTACCCACGGTTTGGCGATGTCTCGAAAAACCAAGTGGGCACTCGGACCCCTAGTGCCCAACCCTAGTGCTCGGGCCCTAGTGTTTCAACCCCAAACACCTGGAAAGTTAACCAGAACAGACATTTACTTCTAGTATGTACTTGATTAACCAGGTAGAAACTGTCCTAGTCTGAAAGTCTCAAAACCTATTGCATGATCATATCTTCGAAGTCAAATTATTTGAGCGTGTTTTGAACGAGTTTAGCTCAGAGAGAAATAACCAAATTTTCTATAGCACGAAATCACGCTATGTCTATTTTATAAGGTAAAAACCTCTTTTGACCTAAAAGCTTAATTCATAATCTAGGCAGGCTATGCCTTAAGGTTCCACTATAAAAGTAAATCTAAAATTGTGTTCACGAAGAATGGGAATACGTAGGTAAACGCTTTTCTACCATGCGACTAAAGAGTAAGCCCACGTTCCCATGGACGTAATAAAATCGCAGCGTGATTTGTTTGCGCATTAGGTTTTCATATTGACTGGCCTGTTAGTCTAGTGGTTAGTGACCCTGACTGCTAAGACTGAGGTCGTGGGTTCGATTCCCATCCAGGACAAATGTTTGTGTGATGAGCACAATCATTTGTTCTGTGTCTGGGTGTAATTTATCTATAATATGTATGTATTTAGAAATATATAAGTATGTTTATCAGTTGTCTGTTTACCATAGTACAGGCTCTGCCTAGTTTGGGATCAGATAACGGTGTGTTGGTTGTCCTAAGATATTTATTATTTATTTATTTATCTCATCATTCTCCCGTCCTTATTCCAATTTATTTGTGGTCGGCGCAACATGTCTTTTTCTTCCACACTTCTCTGTTAGTCGTCATCTTAGTAGTCACTCCCTTCCTATCCATATCATAATTCACACAGTCCATCCATCGTTTCTTTGGTCTCCCTTTACTCTTAAAGCCATCGACATTCATACTCAATACTTTCCTCACGACATTTTCCTGATTGCTCCGTGTCACGTGACCATACCATGACAACCGATGCCCACACAACTTTTCAGTTATTGGTGCCACTTTCAGACTTCCTCTTATGTACTCATTTCTTATTCTATTCATTCGTGTAACACCACACGTCCCTCTTAACATTCTCATCTCAGCTGCATGCAACTGCCTTTCATTCATCCCTTTTGTAGCCCAACGTTCTGACCCATACAAGACAGGAGGTCTGATTATGGTTTTATATAATATCTTCCCCTTAAGTTTATAGGGGATGTGGGGGTTGCAGATTGTTCCCATCGTGCATTGGATTTTCATCTCAAACAGAGCATTCAGATTTCATTAGACCAGTGTTTCCCAATTAGTGGTACGCGTACCCCCAGGGGTACGTGCAGTTGCATCAAGGGGTACGTGCGGCTATCAGTAAAAACAAGAACAATTTCGAAAATATTATAACGATCATCATCGTAAAAGCACGGAACACCGAGCACTATGACCAACCGTGCGCTATCCCGCGCTTCCCACATCTCGTTTAAGTAGCCTATCTATTAATACAGGGTGTCAACTACCTGTATACCAAATTTCATCAAAATTGGTCCAGGCGTTTGAGCGTGAAGAAGTAACAAACACACACACACAAACTTTCGCATTTATAATATTAGTGTGATTGCTACAATAAGGGGTACGCAGGTTTGAGGTCTTTTTTGAAGTGGTACGCAGCAAAAACTAAGTGGGAACCACTGCATTAGACTATATGTCAGCGCTTCGAAATTCAAACAGTATGTTTTACTGTTCGTATTTAGACTCTCGGCGGTAAGCAGTGAGTTGAAGATCTAGTGCGTGAAAAATACTGCCACTACGATGGTATTACGTCCGGGACAGGCCTTTTTTTCCGGGTGGGAAATCATCAAATGACGTCTCCCGCTCTGAGCGGAGCGGAATGACGTGTCAGACTGTTACTAACTGAAACCCACCCGTGTTCCTTCAGTTGTCTGTACCAGGGCCACGGTAACTCTTTCAAACAAATCCACAACCCTGGCAGGCTGACAGGCTTAGCTGGGATTCAAACTCAAACTCAAACTCAAAGTCTTTTATTTGTGGTCATAGGTTAACAAAGATGGTGCTTATTATTAATAAATGTATCACTTTGTCCTGCTAGTAAAGCGTACAAATATTAGGTTTAAGTATAGTCTACATAAAAAACATTAATCTTAAATTATAATTATTAAACTCTATTCTACTTTATCAATTAAATTATCTAATGTTATCATCTAAATATTCTGACATAGTATAGTAAGCCTTATCTAATAAAAATACTTGCAATTTTTTCTTAAAATCTTGTAAATCTCCTGTCTTCAAAATTTTTATAGGTAGTTATTATATATTCTTGTACACATACTAAAAAAACTCTAAAACAAAATACTAAAAAAATTCGGTCAGGTCTTCAAAAGGCCTTAATAAGCGTGCGTCGGTAGCAAGCCGTACGCCAGCTAAGCCTGCAGCGCAGTTAGAGGCAGCGTGCACATTGGAGCAGCGTGCAAATATGTAGATGCCCAGCCCTCAGCCTCGACGTAGGGGAATACCTACTGCTAGATTAGAAAATTAATGAATTACAGAGAAGCGGTGACCCAGTAGTAACGGCCGCGACTTACAAGTATGAACCCCAGCAAGCACTTTGTTTAAATTATGCTTTAAAAACGGTAAAAGAAAAAATCGTGAGAAAACCGACACGTCAATTCGCACTGGACACCCGTGGTACATTACTGCCCACTCCCTCTCACACAGCACGCCCATTTCCCAGAGTGGGGACATTGTAGGCTGTTAAAGTAGGGTTCCTTTACCTTTCATCAGACAGTTTTGGAATAGACTGTAGATATGACAGGCCTGTTGGTCCAGTGGTTAGTGACCCTGACTGCTATGCCGGAGGTCGTGGGTTCGATTCCCACCCAGGACAAATATCTGTGTGATGAGCACGATCATTTGTTCTGTATCTGGGTGTAATTTATCTATAATATGTATGTATTTAGAAATATATAAGTATGTTTATCAGTTGTCTAGTACTAGTACCCATAACACAAGCTCTGCTAAGCTTGGGACTAGATGGCGTTGTGTGATAGTTGTGGAAATATATATTTATTATTATATCGATAAACCACTAAGTAACCTACGCCCACCATTGTAAGAAACAAGATTAAATCCACTCTTCATCTTCAGGGTATCTAGGTTAAGAGGCTGAGTGCCATTTCATCAAGATAAATTTCTTTTAAAGCTTTTAGGAAAGTAGTTGTAGTGATTGCGTAAGAATTTAACCTGAACAAGGTTTGTTTATACTTTCTTCAACTACTTTTGTAACAGACTATAGGTATCTATTAAGTAATAGTAACCTACATATGTAAGAGCAGTGGTGGCCCAGTGCTACCGGTCGACTTACGAGTTGAGGTCGTGGCTTCGAACCCAGGCATGCGTTTTACTTTGTGTAAATAATTCCATCACCACTGCTTTCAAACGGTGAAGAAAAACATCGTAAGGAAAGTGACATGTCTTAGAACCAAAGTTCAAAGACAACAGCACTGCGCCCACGAGGTGGATTATGGCCCATTCCCTCTCACCAAGAGGAGGCCTGTGTCCTAGCAGTGGGTACATTATTGGCTAATGATGATCATGATGAGGAGATTAGAAATCGGTTCAAATGCAAGAGTGTTCTTAGAAAAAACTTTTTAACAAAAAATTAAACTTTGAGTTTACCAAAAAATTTAATGTTGAGTCGGCGCTGAAAAATCAATGAACAAGGATCACTCATAGCGCCGACTCATAATTTTAAGGTTTTTTATTTTATGCTTTTCAGTTTTTCGGCGGTTTAATTTTTTGTTAAAAAGTTTTTATTTTAAATTTTTGTGGCTTTAATGTACTAATAATACTTGGCAAGGTATACCCTATCCAACACAAAAAGAATTATCAAAATCGGACTACTCTGTATAAAGTTATGCGTGTTTATACATTACAATCAGTGAGTGAACAATCAATCATCCCCTGTTTTCCGACCCTTAGGGTTCGATTTTGTTTTCCAAATTTATATGGGACTACCTTGGGAGTATACTCTTTCCAATAGAAGAAGAATTGTAGAAGAAGAAAATATACGCGTCGAATTGAGAACCTCCTCCGTTTTTTTTCGTCGGTTGAAAATAGTGTTGTTCCATGATCGGTGCGGTTAGTAACTTACTTATTGAGAATTATTTAGCATCACTCGACTATTTGCCATGGAGAACACAACGCTACAAGATGGCTGTTCAACTTTTGACGACAACAGGAAATAAAATGACTCACATTCAGATGACAATTTCTATGTAAATTCGATTATTTCTTATCTGTATACCCTGTTTGATTGACGTCACGACAATAAAGCGTCCTTTGATGTTCGTAACACATTTATTTAATGTTACGTTTACGAGGACATGCGAGTGACGAGTCGCTCATTGTTCAATCGATTTCGATGTGTCTTTGTTTTCGATTCAAGTTCCATTCGTTGAATTGGAATCTTTGAAACTTTGCCTGTTCTTCATTTGAAATATGTTTTGAGGAGTTCTTTGCACGTGGATTGAAAGCTATCGATGTGATGATGTAGTTTTTTTCTTTTTATTTATTTAACCACTAGCTTTTGCCAGCGGCTCTGCCCGCGTGGAGGTCGGAAAATATCCCGCGGGAAGGTACTACCGAGATAAAAAGTAGCTTATGTCCTTTCTCAGGCTCTAAACTATCCGTGTACCAAATTTCATTTAAATCGGTTCAGTGGTTTTAGCAGGAAAGCGAGACAGACAGACAGAGTTACTTTTGCATTTATAATATAAATATTATAGTGTGGAAGTGTGGATTTATGAACACATATAAACGGACAAGAAAAAGCAACAGAAAAATACGTACGAAGGTAGGTGTTGGTATTTCTACTTTTGCTTTACTATTTTATTTTCAGTTAATTATTAATACTTGAATACATCTCCGTAATTTCATTTTTAGTGACGATTGGTCTTCACAGTGTACAATAATGACAGAAATTCTATCATTACACCGGACAAATATCTTCAAAATTGGTATGATACATTATTTCAGCACTACTGCTTTCAAAACGGTGATGCAAAATATCGTGAGGAAACAGGCATGTCCTAGAACCCAGAAAGAAATCGAGGACATGTGACGTCTACAAACACGTACTGGGCCTTCGTGGTAGACTTGGGCCCTCTCAATCTTACCAACAGGACTCCTGTAAACCAGCACCCTAATTGCGAAACGCACAATTTATCAGAATCTGAATGGGATTGAAGATTATTACTAAACCATTGCGTCATTTGTTCGAATAAATTGTGGCTCAGCAACGTAAATAACGCGATGAATGTTGTTTAACTATGAATATTAAACCAATTCCTACTGATAAAAAGTTCGGCAATTACCCCTCAGCTGTGGGAACATTAGGAACATTGTATTATAGGTTGGTTATAAATAAGTATGAATTACTCAGAACCGGACGAAGTGACCATACTTGGGGTAGGCCTAGTCCAGCAGACGTCATTCGGCTGAAATGGTTATTAGTATGAAAGAATATTAAATATACAGTTATTGTTTACTTGCAGGTGATAATAATCTATCAGGGACTCACTAGAGAATGGGCAACAGCGTTCTCTATGCATTTTACCACCATACTGTGATCGCCAATTTGCCTGCCAAACGTGGCGATTACGGCAACTGCAAAAATTGAGGAGACCTATGTCCAGCAGTGGGCATCTTTCGGCTGAAATGATGATGATGAGACGATAATAAGAGACTGTTCAGCAGTTTGCGATATCTTCAGCAAAATGATGAACTTCAGAACTGATCGTTGTTTACGGAAATATCCGAAGCACTTCAAACATTTAGCGTCTAAAATTAATAATGAACAGTCTTCTTGTATCTTGTACTAATACTTAAATAAACGATATATAAAACAAAGTATATTACATATATAATGATATGAGACACTGTTCAGTAAGAATGACGCATGATGAGTCAATCCTAAGAGCTTTGGCTGCCCTGCCAAATGTTTAATTGATTTAGCTGTATCTTGTCGTGTATGCAGTTACTAGTAAATCGGATTGAATCATCACAGGTAGTTTTAGTTTTAAGTATTTCTAATTCGAAGATGGCGGTGTAGTCATCGTGACGTAAACTGGACAAATACATAAATATATATGGGCACTTAGGGACCATCCATAAATTACGTCACACGAATTTCATGATTTTTGACCCCTCCCCCAACCTTGTCACAGATGGTCACATTTATGAGACCCCCCCACTCCCTAGTGTGACGTCACATATTTTAAAATTTTACATTAAAAAATAATTATTGAATTAAAACAGCAGTTCCGAAATTAGTTTTATTTCAATTTAAATGATTTTTTAAATAAATTTAACATCAAATCAAACATTGCAAGAAATTTGAACCTTAAATCTCTACAAATAGAGTTGCAAATGTTTTTGAGTTTTTCGTTAATAGTTCAAAATTCGTGTTTTACTTAACACTTAGATTAAAATAGATTTTGAAATGTGACGTCACGAAATGTAGGACCCCTCCCACCCCCTTGTCACACAATGTCACACTTCATCAACCCCCTCCCACCCCCTTAACGTGTGACGTAATTTATGGATGGCCCCTTATGAAACGTCAGAAGCTAGGTGCGCGGTTCCGATTGGTAGTTTCTTAAGGAGAAGAGCCGGCAAGAAACATAACGGTTTCTCTTTTTAAAATATTAATTAACTTAGCTCTTACATACTTCTAATTACACTGTTGATATATGGCCTCGTTTGATTTCACTCCGATCTAGCCTGTCCTTTGCTGCCCTTTATCAGCGATGCCCTAAGCCAGTACCCGGGTGACCTTAGCGAGTAGTCGCTCTCGTGTTAAGTTTCTAGCCCTGGCAGGAGGCCTTATTTTTTAAAGTGGCCACAGGCAAGTCCGGTTAAGCAGCTGACAATCTCATAGGTTGACCTACGGAATGTCATTCCCAAAAAAAAACCACATTGAAAATAAATCTAGCTGTAGTAAACCTGGCATTGCTCTTCTGCATTAAATACGAATAAGTCGTCACAAACTGTAATCAGATATCACTACGAGGATTCCAAAACATTCATCCCTTACCCAGATCTCAAAGCGAACCTTCACTGAAACATAAAAGGAACCGCCACCACCATGGCTATAGAACACTGTAGCTCTATGGATCCATCTCCATCGGATGTGGGCGGCGTCGCAAAGCAAGCGACACCTTTGATCCGGCCCGCTGATAAGCGAACGCGACAGGTGTCTGTTTGGATCGCTGGGATGATAACACGCTTCATTGCACTTCGCTAGTTTCGCTTTTCATCGGTTTATGTTTAATTGTTTGGTTATTATGTTAATGGTACGGGTTTAGTAGGAGTTTGTGAGGGAAAGAAAAATAAAGGGTGTAGAAATGCTTTTCATACATGATCAAACGTCACGTCACTGGTAGAAAAGTCGACACCCGGCTCAGTTGTCAAAGAAGAAAAAAGAAAAAAAAAATCCTTCACGCCTATATTATGAGACAGAGGAGTACCTATAATACACCTACATCTCACAATTTTGTTCGTTTCGTAATTTTCACACATACATCGAAATAGGCTGTCTACTTTTATGTAGGGATAATATTATTATGTTTCTTTTTTACGGTTGTGTTTGAGTTTTATAGCGGTAATTGTTTAGTATGACAGGTAAAATCACTGCCTCGAAAGATGCCATTTGTATATCAATGTGTCGGAAATTCGAATACATACATAAACTAACGCCTTTTCCCATGGGGGTAGGCAGAAACTACATAACACCACCTGCAAAGTACCTTACATACTACTTTTGCCTCGTTTAAATTCATATATTATCTGGTCATGCATGCACGCTGGTTACCAGTACTACGGACCTGATTCTTCTGAACATCACCAATAAGGTCGCTATATGTAAACCCGAATAGTAGAGAATTAATTGTTGTTTTTATTGTCAACGCGGTCTAAATGATTCAAACAAAGTTTTATTTTTTTATTTTAAATTGAATAAATTATTGTAATTAAAGTGTTTTTTATTATTTAACTACGGTTATATTTAATAACTAGCTTCTGCCCGCGACTTCGTCCGCGTCAAATTTTTGCTCTCCTGACCCTTCCCGTCGCATCGATTTGCCTGCTAGTTTTCGTCCGTTTTTCGTTGCTGCTCGCTCCTTTTGAGTTATAGTGAGTCAACCTTAAAAGATAGACATACGCTCCCGCGGATTTTTTTTAGAACTTTTTAAAAGAAACAATTCCGTCATACATGATTTTTGCGTTACTTTAACCGTTTACGCAGCGCACGCAACGGAAACTCTCAAAAGGACTAAATTTTCCCCGTTTTTGCAACATATATAAAATATAAAGTATATAAATAGATTCACCCCATGAAATTACCTAAGTGTTCTTATTAGTTAATATATTAAAAGACATCGTAAGTGAATATATCTACCTATTTAAATTTTCTTTAAGTCTATCATCATTTTGCTTTTTATCCCAATTTACTTGAAGTCGGCGCAACATGTTTTCGTCTTCCACACTTGTCTATTAGTCGTCTCCGCGGTAGTCGTCCCATATCACAGTACAGAGTTCATTCACCGTTTCTTCGGTTTTTCTCTACTCTTATAACAATCCCATCCATACTGAAAACTCTCCTCATGTCATTATCTTGATTTCTCCGTATCACCATGACAACCATTTTCTGTTATTTAGAGAATATTTTTAGCTACGAGTAACATAGGCAATTAAAAGAAAGACTACCAACACCATTCTGCGACTGGCACGTAGGAAATGAAAAGCCATTTATGACACCAGTCAAACTTCTAAATTTTTACATTTTTTTCGTGCCCAAAATTGAACTGGGATTAAAAAATGCTATATTGCGTTCTCGACTAACTTTACTATCGGATTGCGTGCATCGTTTCCACGAAAACTGTATGACTTTAAAAAAATTGACGTAGTTAAGCAAAAAGGATCCAATACACAACTTGGTCAAAAATGAGTCGAGTGCACCAAACTGATCCAAATTATACATTTGTCGTTTTTGCTGGCCCATAATGGTCAGTAAAATCGAGTTAGCTAAAAATAGTGTTATTTTTCGTATACTTAAACTTTAGAAGTAATGGTATGGCGCGTCTTATTATTTTTTTCAGCATAAACAATTCAAACTTTCTGGTCCTTTACTAGTATTTCTTACAGAATATGTTAATATACCATTACTACTAAAATAACCTGTTAATATTCCACTAAGAAAATTAAGAAAAAATACCTCTTGAATTTTAAACGTCATTATCTCAAAAGTAAATGGGTGGGTATGGATTGGATCCTTTTCACTTAACTCCGTTGTAAATGTAAAATAGTCATTATAGACGCTTTCAGTCACGCTTTCTAATGGAAAATTGGAAAAGCGTGCTTGGTTCCGTTTTTGAAAAATTAAAAGTAAATTAATGAGGTTATATGTTATTCATTGTGTTTTAGTTTAGACCTATAGGCACTGTTGGGTATGACTCTGTGCTTCATATATCTACGTAAGTGTTAGCTTAATTCTGTCTCTTCACGACTTGTTATTAGTATGTCAAATCAAACAGAAAATGAGTATTTAAATCCACATTAAAAAATGCTGTGGAAAAATAAAAAGGAATCGTTCATCTTGTTTTACGCATTTTAAATACAAATATCTGGATGACCGAGCTTTGCTCGGTATTTTTTTGGTAAATTGTGTTTAAAATAATAAGTTTATGTTCAAGTTGATTATCGACAAAGTTGGTCATTGAAAACACGAATAAAACGACATTTTATAAAAATTAATCCTAGCTAGGTCGATTTATCGCCCCCGAAACCCCCTGTATACTACATGAAAATCGTTGGAGCCGTTTCCGAGATTCAGATTATATATATATATATATATATATATATATATATACTAGCTATGATACCCGGCTTCGCTCGGGAGTTGATATGAGATTACGTGGTACTTGAAATAAAAAAATAAACTATTACGTAAAAAATAAAAAAATATTGAAAACATTTTCTTATTATTTACACTACTTGTTTATAAACACCATTTTTCATTTTATTGTCCGGGGTATATATATATATATATTCTACACTGCCTTTCCTAAACGTACCTGCCAATACAGAAAGTGCCACAGCCTAAAATATAGCTTCAATAAATCCACCACAGATACCCAGCGTCACCACAAATGGAAGATAAGAGTGTTATAACGTAAGCTAGGTTCTTTTGGGATGTTTATGGGTCATTCGAGGACGTGATGTATGATGGTTAACAGCCTTAGATTAAGGGCAAAGGGTCGCTCCGTTGATAGACTGCCGTTATTTATTTATCTTTGTACACTGTGGTGTTATTTCCACAAACATTGACATTTCACGAGCAGGAAAACAGGGGTAATTAATTACACTCGTTTTAATTTAGATGCTTTCCAACAACGAGTTAATCTAAATAGGTTCTATTTAATTTGCTGATGCCAAAGAGTTAACGTGTAGGAAGTTATTTCAAAAAGTAACCCTAATAAGCGTAATCGACATTTGAACGATTTCTATAATCTCTTAAGTTAGAAGACGGTCTGGTCTTAAGCAGGACTAAAACCTCGAAGTGGCACTAACTGACTGATAAGTGATGTGGAAATTGGTTGTCATGGTATGGGCATGTGATACGGAAGAATGAGGAAAATTCGTAAGGAAAAAAACATGAATTTGGATGGAAAGAAACGAAGGAAAAAAAAATAATCTTTGAAGGACTTTGTGAAACATGATATGGCTAGAAAGGAGGACTAATAGAAAAGTGTGGATGAAAAATACATATTGCGCCGACCCCTAATAAATTGGTATAAAGATTGAAGAATGAAGGGGAGTCTGGCGAGGTCTTATAAGCATAAAGTAAAATGCTGTTAACCTATGAACCTTACTCCTGAAATGGTCCGTTCGTTACACGATAATGGAGCCATTTAGAGGCGCTATTTATATACACAACCACATACCAAAACACGCCTTCTTCCCAGGGAGGTAGGCAGAAACTAGAGAATGCCACCTGCTACGAACCATACATTCTCCTTTTCCACACTTCTGGCCATACACGCACGCCGGTTGCGAGTACTACGCACATAAGCTTTCTGACGAACACCACCAATAAGGTCACTATATGTCATTTTAATGTCCAATATATCATACAATTTCATCACCACTACTTTCAAACGGTGAAGAAAAGCAACTTGAGGAAACCGGCATGTCCTAGAACCAAAAATTCGAAGAAGTGTGACATCTCCACTGGAACCGCGTGGTAGATTACGGCCCATTCATTATCTCCAAGAGAAGGCCTGTGTCCCAGCAGTAGAAACGGTGTGCGCTGATAATGTGTGTTATTAGACGTCCTTTTAGGGCGTCTTTTTCTGGCATATATTGCTATAGAAATTTCACTTTACTCAACTTTTCACGTATATATATTTACCAAGGCCAAAAGCTATAATTACAACAAGTAAATACAGTTACCAAAACTCACCTATATTTAGGGACGTGTTTAAATTTGTAAACACTTACAATTTTGCGCAAAATTGTTACTTTTGGTTCTCTGCCAAGGCATAAAGTGCACGGCGTAACGGTAATATCAATAATATTGCTAATAAAATGGTGGCAATGGAAATAGATTTGGGTATATCGAGCTGTGGGGGGTAGAAAGTTTAGTTGTGAAAAGTTTAGCTAGTTTTTTTTTATTAATGGCCAGCTATGAGCACAATCTTGCCTGATGAAAAGTTATGGATGAGTTTGACGATGTGCCTTGAAGATGATTGTCACTCTTAGAACTCCGAGACGGAGATGGCGGAATGAGCTGGACTTCTTTAATAAAGATTGGTCCTTGACAGCTCTAGACAGAGAGAGGTGGAAAGAGAATAGGAAGGCCATTCACAGCATAACACGTGGCTAATTTTTCTTTTCCATACTTAAAACTGGATTAGTTTTGTTCACAATACTAAGTACAAGTATATAATACTACTATTTTTGAATTCAAATTCAAAATACAGGTGACTTAACATTTGACTTGAAACTTTTATACAATCTTATTTCATTTATGGAACTAAAATTTATCATAGCTTTAAAATGGTACGTAGTACAAGATATTTATTTATATATTCATGTTCAGCAGGCCAAAATTGACAGAAATCAGCTATTTTAAATCGATGTTAAAAAAAAAATCATACAATGTAATAATAATCTAATCACGTATCTTGTGCCGATACTCGTAACAACCAATGGTTTGATAGCTAAGATTCTCGTCCAATACCTGAGGAGGCTCTCATTGGGTAGTCGGATCAAGGGCTTGATCCAGAAACCAGTACTCCTGGACACGGCGCGTATCCTTAGGCGATTCCTCTTTCATTAGCCTTAACCACCGATAGCTTGGACTCTGTTCTTGATACCGATGGGCTACTATATTTTACATGTTTATACTTATAATTATTATTCCCTTTATTCATTTTTACAAACTTATAAATTATATTTTTAAATATTAGAATATAAAATAAAAACATTTAAAAATATAAAAAAAAATACAAAAAAAATATAAAATAAAATATAATACTAAAAATTATTATTATGTATGTTTAATGTAATAAAGGAAAAAATCGTTCTTAGAAGCTATTATGATGCAGGGTTATATCAATTTTAGATGAGATAGACAAAGAAAACCAAGTAGGTAGCACTCGGTAAAAAAATATAAAATGAAAATTTTCAATTTTCTTTGTCAATTTCCTACACGTAGACAACAATCGTACGTCAAAATCAAATAACGTTAGCCAATAAGTTACGAATACTGTAGCATTGAAACCAACCCCTTAAAATGAACAGAAAGCAATTTAAGTGCCAATACTCGTTCAACTGCTTAGGTCGCCTTTCGCTCGACTCCAATAATATTAAACGTTCAAGTTAGGTTCCAACGTCGTGTGAATTTCCAGTGCGACCACTTGACGTCCAGACGTCGACGTCAGCCTCGTATGACGTCACATAATACCATTTGTGTCGGTGACAGTTTGTAATAGCTATGTGCTCCGTGTATAGGAACTTGAAAGGCGTGTATATGTAAATGAGACTGCACTTTATATTATTATGGATAAGGGAAGATTTAATGGGACTGGGTTCCTCTTGTGGTATTTCTGCCACGGTTTATTTTATTATAATTGTTGAAATGTTGGTTATTTTAATATTTTTATCATGCTTTTCGTTCTCACATGTATTTTCTCAACATAAATGTTATATCCAAATTAAAAGAGAGTTCGTAGAGCTTCTAGCCTGTTCTTCTACATTTGTAGGTACCTACTGCGTTTTGGGATGGGCCACTATCGTGTAGTAGAGAAGTCTTGTAGTCTAGAATGTAGTAATCATTTGGAGGATTTGGTTTTTGATTTGAACTTTAACAATTGGTGTACGAATAGTAATTGACTAGCTTCTGCCCGCGACTTCGTCCGCGTCAAATTTTTGCTCCCATGAGGTCCCGTCGCATCGATTTGCCTGCTAGTTTTCGTCCATTTTTCGTTGCTGCTCGCTCCTTTTGAGTTATAGTGAGTCAACCTTAAAAGATAGACATATGCTTTCGCGGACTTTTTTTTAGAACTTTTTAAAAGGAACAATTCCGTCATACATGATTTTTGCGTTACTTTAACCGTTTACGCAGCGCACGCAACGGAAACTCTCAAAAGGAATAAATTTTCCCCGTTTTTGCAACATTTTTCATTACTGCTCCGCTCCTCTTAGTTGTAGCGTGATGTTATATAGCCTATAGCCTCCCTCGATAAATAGGCTACCCAACACAAAAAGAATTTGTCAATTCGGTCCAGTAGTTCCTGAGATTAGCGCGTTCAATCAAACAAACTCTTCAGCTTAATAATATTAAAGTATATAGATTCAAATATCATTGTCTTCATATTCTGCTTTAACTTATGATTTTTTTATCGCATTTTTAAATAATATCCACTTCACCTTCTCTTCATGTCGACGGTACATTATTTGATTATGTTGTTTAAGCCCTAGTAGGTTCAGATCAGAGTATGCCCCATTTGCTGGAGTGTCCACTTACTTGCATCTTTGATGACCTAAATAATGCTTGTGTTGCAGGTAATATATCATCGTGAGGAAACCAGCATGTGTTGGAACCAAAAATTCGAAAACATGTGACATCTACCAAGCCGCACTGGGCCCGCGTGGTGGATTATGGCCCACTCCCTCTCACCGAGATGAGGCCTGTGTCCCAGCAGTGGGAACATTATAAGCTGATGATGATGACGATGACAGGTAATATAAAATTATCAAATCTAAAGTTTAAAACAAACACAAAACAATACATTACCAACAACACAGTGAGTCAACATTTAACGAGCCAATACATTGGTTCACACAACGTTTTCACTGCTGTTAATATTGCCAAGCGTCCCGGGTGGGCAATATAGCGCGATACTTGGACGGCGAATAAAAATATAAATAAAATGAGTGACATCACTTTATGGCTGCTTTATGGCGTGACGTGGTGTTAGGCACAAGGATTTGTTTGACTATTTTATCATCATTGGGTTCATTCATTTCTTTGGTAAGGTCAAGGGGGCTCAAATGTGTTGTGGCTTTCAGCATTATTTTTCCTATTACTGAACATCCTGTCTGTGCGAGAAAGTGGCGGTGATGATAAATACATACATTTACATACGGTGACATTTCAAGCTATAAATTTCCAGTTTAAGCTGACCTCGCATTGTATAAGGTTTTCGTACAATAAGAGTTCATAATATACTGGAAATTTATAGGTTAAAATGTCGCCATGCGTGCGTCTGTGGCACCCTACTTCAACATCATCATTTCAGCCGTAAGACGTCCACTGCTGGACTCAGGCCTCCCCCAATTTGGGGGGCTTTGCCATAATCGCCACGATTGGCAGGCGGGTTGGCTATCGCAGTATGGTGGTAGAATGCATAGAGAACGCTGCTGCCCATTCTCTAGTCCCTTAGTCGCCTTTTACGACACCCACGGGAAGAAATGGGGTGGTGTTATTCTTTACGTCCGGCACCACACGGTACACCCTACTTAGTCAGTCAGTAATAAAAGCCACATGAGACATTACAGCTTTGTCTTTGAAATCAAATCAAGATATTTTTATTTCACATAAACCTACAAAGGAATTTATGAAACGTCAGAAGCTAGTCACGGTTCCAAATTGTTGATTCCTATGGAAAAGAGCCGGTAAAAAACTCCACGGTTACTCTTTTAAAAATAATTGGCTTTTACAATGGTTTGAAATTAGAAAGAAAGAAAGAAAAAAATGTTTATTCTGCACAAACAAAACGCACATTACAAAATAAAAATTAAAAAAGATACATAAAATGCAACGTAGCCAAAAGCCCCGTATTTAAGTCAATTAAAAATTAACAGTTTAGCAATATTGACGTGACCAAAGACAAAACAGAATATGTTACGACATTGGCAATTACATCACTTAAACAAAACAAAAACAAAATGCCGATTGCAGATTACATTAACTATCTACTCTTGTAACGAATAAAATAAAAATTAGTGTTAATAGATATGGGAGAACAGTGTAGGACTGTTAACAAGTACCAGGTACTGAATAAGATAGAAAATTGTCTACAGTCTACTTTGATAACCATCATTCTCAGGAGAATTACCCCAATTTATTTGATGTCAGCACAACAAGTCTCTCTTCCACACTTCTCTATTAGTCGTCATCTCGGTAGTCCTGCAATACATCTACGATGCTTTTAGTATATTGCTTATGTCCTTAAGGGGCGGCTTTGTGCGAGCCATGGTACAGAGCGAAAGGACATGGGAAGCCGTCACCTCCTTCTGCGAAGCAGTAATGCTCGCGAAGGAGGAGGCGGGCGCGTGAGGGAGTGGCAGTCTCTGCGTCCTCACGTCCTTAGCCGCCGCAGGAGGAGGCGCCCCGGGCGTCGGGAGTCGATAGCGGACTCCCGGCCACCGTCGACGCGAGCTTGCGGGTGGTGACCACGTGCCATAGGATAGTTCGTTGGTTCAAACACTCAAAACACTGAACCTAACATGACACACGCCAGCACTCTACGAGGGTTTGGCAGAGAAGCGCACCTCTGCCTACTAATATAAAAGTAATAGATGCCACCTAAGTTTTGCCAGATTTGTTTAAGTCCCATGTAACAATGGGCAAGCCTTTTGCCATCAACGAGGCACAGTTCAGACTCCGAGATGCTACTGAGTAACACCAGATGGGAAAACTAAAAGAAAAGAAAGAAAGAAAGAAAATATGACGCAAAGAAAAACTGGACACAACAAAAATATAAAAAAACTGGGAAAAATATGCGTCACATCCACGCAAAACGGCCATCGCTCAGCATAATACTGCGACTCTATACGAGACAGAGCCCCAGCCTTGGTTTTCAGCGACAGCCAGCGCTGACGTGTGAAACTCAGTAAAACGTTGCCGCACCCGAGAATTGAACTCAGGACCAGCAGTAGTTTGCAACTACTAAACCATTTAGACTATCAAAGCATCTATTTCAATTAATCCTTTTAACGGCAGAAGAGTCAACAAGTTACTCAGAAACTTGAAGTTAGTTGCCTGTTGATATCCTGTTATCTCTGGGTGGTTTACCATCCAAAATAGTCAAATAAACCTTTTTGCATTATGATAAGATCTATGAAACCAAAGATCATGATGATAACGCTCAATTCAACAGATGGTGAAACGACTTCGAATGAAAGACACACAAATAGATAAACATTTGAACGATCTTGTTTTGGCTCCGTTCCTGATAGTTAACCGAATTGAGATATTTACGCGCATTTACGCAGTTCGCGATCACACAAGACATTTCGGTTATGTTGTCTGCCAAGTTGGGGTCGCCCTTTACTAGCCAGGGACTGAACATATGTTACTTTTACTTTTTTATCAGCTTGCACTGTCGCCGTTCGTTACGTTGCTAGCCCACTGTTGAGCAAATAAATATTTTTCCAGGGCCACCTCCATCTAACCCTTGTAGAACGAGTCTGGGTCGCCTCGCCACCTCTTCTTGGGTCGTCTTCCGCGGCACTATTGCCCAATCTCACTTCCCTCACGAGTTGAGGACGCCCCTCCTCCACGAGGGGTCACTGTGCATGCGGCTGGCGAGACCTACGCAGTCCCATGTTAGCCTGGCAGCCTCTCCCCCCATATATAGAATAACATAATGTTATACAATACATATTGCTTGGTAATTTGAATCGTACAACTGCAAGGCATATATTCTTGGGTAAATAAAGAAGAAACAATCATCATCAAGCTTCTCCCTTACAAGTTCAAGCTTATTAACAACAATTGCCCGCGGCTTCGCCCGCGTGGAAGTCGGAAATTAACGCAGGTATTTTTCTAAAATAAAAGATTTTTTTTAAATAAAAGTAGCCTACGTTATTCCTTGTTACATCAGCTATCTGCCAGTGAAAGTCCCGTCAAATCGGTCCAGCCATTTCAGAGATTAGCTGGAACAAACAGACAGACAGACAGACCGACAGACAGAAAGACAGACAAAAATTGTAAAAAATGTTGTTTTGGTATATGTACCGTGTGTACATCCATATACACTTAGTAAAAATAGGTTATCTTAATATTACAAACAGACACTCCAATTTTATTTATTTGTATAGAGTATAGATTTACGTTGTAAAATTGTGAGAAGCTCGTTTAGTCTGACACCTGTTAAGGCTCCAGTAGCACGATGCGATGAAAACTTTATGGAAATTTCACGATTAAACCAATTTTGATGAAATTTGTTACAGGGTTAGTTTGAGCACACGTGTGGACACTAACGGTACGGCTGATCCATAAATTTCGGATTTATTCCGGAATGAGGTGATTCGGCAGAGAACCAAAGTAGTCGTCAAAGCTCATAGGATTAGCTAGTTGAAGTAGCAATGGGCCGGTTACATTAGCCGTAGAACCGATGACCGTTGGGGTAAACGTGTTCTTCAGTTGAGACCGCGAATCGGCAGATGTAAGGTAGGACGCCCTCACGCTAGGTGGAGCGACGATCTTCGCAGGGTCGCTGGTAGCAGCTGGATGAGAGTTGCCGAGAATTGAGCTGAATGGCATGCAATTGGAGGGGCCTATGTCCAGCAGTGGACTGCTATAGGCTGATGATGAAGTTTGAAACCCATAAAAGCACATAGGTTTTTTTCATTCCGCGACATCGTCTGCATCCGTGATAACCGACATTAGCGCAGACGAAGTCGCGGGCAAAAGCTATTAAGTTTATATGGAAAAAAAAAAATGTTTTCAGTGTGTTTTAATTGCCGGAGACATCGCGAAACTTACACACAGACAAGATAAACCTCACCTACTACCTGCCTCCTCCTTTTAGAAGTCAGTTAAAAAAATAAAATTCTCTCGTTAGGTGTAAGCAGCGTAAACTATGTATATTCAAGACTAGCTTCTGCCCGCGACTACGTACGCGTTAAATTTCTTGTTCCTCCGACCCTTCCCGTTGCGTCGAATCGCCTACCCGTGCGATGTTCCCCGTTTTTTTCAACATTTTTCATTACTGCTCCGCTCCTCTTGGTTGCAGCGTAATGTTATATAACCTATAGCCTTTCTCGATAAATAGGCTACCCAAAACAAAAAAAAAAAAAATTCAATTCGAACCAGTAGTTTCTGAGATTAGCGCGTTCAATCAAACAAACAAACTTTTCAGCTTTATAATATTAGTATAGATAAAAGACCACACGCATTTGATGTTATTAATACTTTAAAATAACAGTTGAAAATACCACTAAACAAAATTAAACTCGGCCCGCACGTACTCTACTACACTCAAAAATAATGGTTCTTTCAATCAACTGCTTGTGAATTGCGTAGGCTTAAATAACACACGTAAAGACTGTACGTTTAATATATTGTCTGTTATTCTTACGATTCCGTAGATTTCGTACTACTTTATTTAATTTATTTTTAGTAGGTGTGTCTGGGAGTTATCGTTCGCGTGTCTTTGGGAAAGCCGGATAAGATTCGATGTTGCACTGAGCAGTTTTTGGCTTTTTACATGGAGTTTATCCATAATAAAAAGGAAGTTTGAGTGTATTTTCCTACGAAATGTATTGGAAAACTTTTTTTTCCCTACTATTTCGGGGTCGGCTTTAAGTTAAATTCGAGCTGAGTACCAATATTTTGCATGAAGCGACTGCCTGTTTAACCTCTTCCAAATACAAAAAAAAAAAAATGCTTTTCAAAAATCAGTTAATGGCAGCCAAAATCCAATTTTTTAAAGAATTGTCTGACTAAAGTGTTTTTAGGTTCCAAAGGGTAAAAAAGGAAATAAGAACGTCGCCGTCGGTACCATTTTCATGTCGAATAGATTGCATAAGTACCTACTGCAGATTCACAGATTGCATTTCTGCAGATGTATGTAGGTTCTTATTTCTTTAAAATCTTTAGGTACGTAAAAATAAGTTTTCAAATGACCTACAGTCAGGAAAATTTATCAGACACCCTCCATCAACTTGACGTATTATAACCATTTCATAGAACCGTCTCCGATGTTGTGATTTGAATAATCGGACAATTTAATTTGATACCGCTAACTATGGTAACTATGGTATCTCTAATTTCTATGAGCAACTTTACCCATGATTAAAATATCTAAAAATATTCTACAAATGGTCAAATAGAGTTTTCTACTTTAGTATCGCTTTGATATTAAATGGTGGCAACAGATGTTACGACCGCCACCACACGGTAATCGGCACACTTGCTGTGTGATGCCAGACGTAAAAAATTGCATCATCCCATTTCTTCCCATGTCGCAGCTAAGGGACTAATCAGAGAATGGGCAGCAGCGTTCTCTACGCATTTTACCATCAAACTGTGATCGCCAACCCTCTTGCCAAGCGTGGCGATTATGGCAAAGCCCATAAATTACGGGAGTCCTATTTCAAGCAGTGGGCGTCTTAAGGGTGAAATGATGACGATGTTGAAAAGAGATTAAGTAATGGACTTAGTTTAAAGTGCAGTACTCATGGTTGCTCTCATTCCGATCCAGCCCGTCCCTTGCTGCCTTCTAGCGATGCACTAAGCCGAGGTTCATATCCTACAAGAGGTGTCCTTATCGTGTAGTCGCATTAGTTTTAAGTTAAGCCCTGGCTGGAGGCCTTAATTTATTGAGGTAGTCACAGGCAAGTCCGCTTTAGTAGCCGATCACCTCATAGGTTGACCTACGAGATGTCATTCCCCAAAAAAAGGTAAAGTTGCTCGTAAAAAGTAAAGATGCCACAGTTGATAGTAGTGCAATTAATTCTCTGACTTTACATAACCAACATCATAAATACCTCTAAAGCAACTCACAAGATACGACGTATTTTGATAAGATACACGTGTATAATATAATATTAATAAATTTTTGTTTTCGTGTTAAGCTATCTCCATAATATCCGGAGTGCTCTTAATAAACTACTCTTTCATTGTGACCTTGTAAAAAATCGTTTGGCAGACACGAGGATGTTAGTAGATACAGTATTATGATCTCACGAAGAGGCGCGCACTTTACTTGTGGTTACTACGTGTACAAACTAATCTTAGGCACTTACGCTGACTATATCGCTTTATGAACACTATGATGTTGCGGTTAAGACTCCCGCAGTCAGGCGTAACAAGACTCTAATAGAAAAGTTTTCCATGAAAAGTTTATTAGAATTATTCTACCAGAATTGCGTCGCACCGTCGCATCTTGCCTATTTGTGGGAATCTTTGCTCGCAAAAAAGCAGTCTTACAGTAAAACAAATGTCTCTAAAATGTATCCGACTCAAGACGAAACAAAATGTATCCAGCTGAAGACGAAACTATGTTTTGGTAGAACTTATTTTTTTAACAAAAGAAAATGCTGCGTTTCAATGAAAAATTAAAGAAAAAAGAAAGTCGTCTACAATTTGGAAACATATTGTGAACAGATTCATGAAATAAAATAATAGCTTGGCTTTACGCCAGATTTCACTTTCATTCAGGTGGAAAAATAACTAGAATGTGATGTGAAGTGCTTTCTTCTGCGATTTTGTTAACGTTATTTGTTCATTCATTTTATTTTTAAAGATTTTACTAGTTCATTGAGTTTTTAAGCTCAAATTCAAGTGTTTATTTCAATTAAATAATCAGCCACTTTTGAACTTTCAAGGAGTTTGTCAGTCAAAAAGATGCGGTTAGTTGCCCATTTCAAAGCGTAGGAGGTTAAGATTAAGATCAAAAAATCCACGAAATTAATATCTCTTAATACGTGCAGCAAGAAGTTTGTACCCCTTTTTAATAAGAACATAACGTGGACAAAGGAGTGGGAAATTCGGCTCAGTTACAGTTTACATGGAGAAGGAGTGCGGAAAGCTAAATTTTACAATATAATTTGTAAGTAAAATCTTTGTAAGCTATTTTAACTGTAAGTAACGCAAAATACGCGCTCAGACGTGGAGTTGCGGACACCAGCCCGTTCTACCTAACTATAAGTAACTATAACTACACTATTACATTAGGTAAGCCTCTGATGATACTTGTATGTTTTTAAACAAATATTTTTTAACATAATAATGTATTAGAAAAACAATATAACCAGTCTATACCGTTCCCACAGTTGGGACACAGGTCTCCGCTCGGTGAGAGGGAGTGGGCCGTAATCTACCACGCGGGCCCAGTGCGGGTTGGTAGACGTCACAGGTCTTCGAATTTTTGGTTCTAGGACATGCCGGTTTCCCCACAATGTTTTCTTTCACCGTTTTAAAAGCAGTGGTGATGAAATTATTTACACAACGATAAGCGCCTGCCTGGGTTCGAACCCACGACCTACACTCGTATGTTGGAGCCGATACCATTGGGTTACCACTGCTCCTTAGAGATATATTAAGTTTTCGATGAATTATGGTCGCATAGTTAAAACCACATCTTAAAAAAGTACCATTTCATTCAGGCATGAGGATCTAGCCATCTTTCAAAATATACATAAAGTCTGAAATAGAATTCGTTGCTGCTTTGTATAATTTTCCTAGTAGCGTTATTAGAGGGGTTCATCCAAATAATGTTCACTGAAGCGAGAAATGCACGCAAACGAAATTAAGGGACATAATAGTGGTACTTCATACTTTGTTATATTTCTGCGACAAAAGTATTTAGAGTTTCATAATAATTGTACAAATCCTAATGGTCTAGTAATCCGTAAAGCGCAGTATCTTAAGTTCGATGTCTAGGTAACCTTTACCTACCTAGGTAGATATGGTTTAAATTCTTATTAGCAGTCCGTTTGGAATTGTGGCCTATAAATGACACCAAACCGAATCACTGACGAAGATTGATTGGTTGGATACAACCGAATTAAAAAGCTCCTGCTTTTTTTTTAACTCGGTTAAAAAGCATGTCGTCGTTCGTCGTTTCAGCCGTAAGACGTCCACTGCTGGACTTAGGCCTCCCCCAATTTGGGGGGGTTTGCTATAATCGCCACGCTTGGCAGGCGGATTGGCGATCGAAAAAGCATGTACTTTACTGTTAATTCATTAAAATCTTTTCTTTAACTTCAATTGTACGTCTTCGAATTTTGCAATAATTTAACTCACACCCACCGAAGTTTTTGGGGTGAAATTTGGCACACACGTTTGGTTCTCGTGACGATGCACGATAAAATATTTTTTTTAAATACTTCAACAATAATTTAATTATTCTTCTTCGCTAAGAAGCGACGCGAGGGATGTGTGGTGTTACAAGGATGGATAAAATAAGAAATGAGTATATAAGAGGAAGTCTGAAAGTGGCACCAATAACTGAAAAGTTGTGTGGGAATCGATTATCATGGTATGGTTACGTGGTACGGAGGAATGAAAGTATTGGGTATAAATTTCGATGGCTATAGGAGTAGAGGGAGACCAAAGAAACGATGGATGGACTGTGTAAATTATGATATGGATAGAAAGGGGATGACTACTGAGATGACGACTAATAGAGAAGTGTGGAAGAAAGAGGCGTGTTGCGCCGACCCCAACTAAATTGGAATGAGTGCAGGAAAATGATATCTTAGCGACGCGAGTAAAGTCTCGGGAAAAAGCCTTGTGTGTTCAGTAAAATGTGCATCTATTCGGATTGATCGTAAACATGTCGACAGAAATGGCTCGTATTGAATACATGAATATAGACGACTTCCATCGACCGTTATCGGGGGATGATTGAGTAGTCTTCTGGGACCCTGTATTTTTGTTTTAGTTTGAATATTATATTGAAAACCGTAATAGATGACATAATTCTCGGGTTATTTCATTTATCTTTTTCAAATGTCATATACGCCGTGATATTTTAATCGTCTTACAATGGCAGCCCACTTCATGTATCCAATGACTACTAAACATCCATAAGAAAAAAAAAATAACATTTGAATAACTAAAAAACAAAAGGAGAAGGGAATGACTCCATACATTCCTGGGCCCAGGTGTTAACTGAATCAAACTAGCCTTATTTGTAAGAAGGGTATAATAACAAGGACTCACTGAAAATTTGGTGAAATTTGGCTATCCAGGAACCAAGTTATATGAATTATAGTAAAAGTGAGGTTTACACTTTACACAGCAATCCATGTCGTCAATATCCAATCGATAAGCGTAAACATTTGTCCAAAATAGAGATCCAGGTAATTTAGAGTAGCAAGATCCGTCAAATAGTACGTTATAATATGCAAAGCCGAGGTGTCGTAGGGTTAAACAATAAAACAAGGAAAATACGGGCGCACTCAGAACGAAAGAAAACAAAAAAGTGCATCTGTCAGTCAGTTCAGTGACTGACGGATGTCAGGCACAAGTGTTGCCTGAACAAAAAAATTCACTATAAATCGATTCAATCGATTCCACATGCACTTGTCACTCGACTTGCATACATATTCTTAGATTTTACCGATTTATTCATTATCGATTAGTAGTAATTCAGGCATTATTTAATCGATTATTTAGTTTAATTAACTTAATTTAAGTTTTCTCGCTTTCTAGGTAGAAACATGGTACCATATTCTGTGATTTCCTTTAGAAAAATATAACGGTTTTTTTAATACACATTTCAACTAGTTAACTGCTGGGCCCAGAAGTCCCCTTCTCCTTTTATTCATTATGATAATGCATGAAGCAGTTTGAATTTTTTTATTTTTTCTCATGGAACATGGAGATGGAATGATCTAGCCGACTTGTGCACTGGCTAGGTATGTTCTCTACCGTATGATACATAATCATTATTAACAGGATGTTTCATAATTTTGATGCATTATTTATTTTTCTTAGTACCTATTATCTTAATGGTAACAATTTTTAATCACGTATAGAGGTATATTATGTCGTATACATTGAGTGGACAACGTTTGTAAGACGATTAAAATGTCGCGGTGTATAGTGGTAAATACCATACCATAATCGGCCTATTATGTTCTCACTACTGGGACGCTCACACAGGCCGCTTTATGAATGATGCATATGCGGACTTAATGTCACAAATACTTCATTATCTGTCTAGCCTTTTCCTATCTATGTTAGTCGGCAGCTGTCTATCATTATTTTACATGAGGCGGACGTCTATTTAACCTTCGCAACCCAGCAACTGGGTGATAATACGATACCCCTAGGTAAATACTAGTTGTCAAATTTTCGGGCTTCTGATGTCGGATTAATAACAAAACATTTTTTTTGCTGTCATCAGAAATAAAAAAATAATGTTGACAAACCAAAAACAGTACTAAAACTCAGTCTAAAATAAACAAAACAACACCAATTCAAGGGTAGCCAGAATCATAACTCACGTCCTTTCCAGTACCCAAATATTATTCCCTTGGGGTGTAAAGACGAAACTTTTTATGAACTTTTATACTACTTTCCCCAGATTTAAGGGGTGTATTACAGTATTCCCCGTCTATAACAATCAGGTTACTCCCTGAGGCTGTTACGAAATGTTGCAGGTCTGTTTACGGTTCATTGCTTGGTTAATGGGCTTTGAAGCTTTAATGATAGTATCTACCAAACAATGAACCGGAACATTAGGCCAGACGTTATTGCTAGGCCAGTTCAAGGTCAAAATGTTACCAACGACGAAACAATTTTTCTGTGTTCATCATAAGTAACCGTTTAGATTGTTTGCTGAAGTATCTACTAATCCTAGGTTCTGAGTTCCATCCCGAGATAGAGCAAAATGTTATTATGTTTAAATGATTAGATTTTTTTTTTGTACAATATTTGCATGTGGTTTTGTGTACCTTACACATTTGCCTAACCTCTCGGGTTAATACAGCCTTGATGTGTGTTATACATTGGCTTTACAAGTCCTAGACTATAACTTTTATTTCGATAATTTTTAAAATAGATTGAGTTTTAATAAAGCAATTTCCGAATTTAAATAATTATTTTTATGCTTAACCAAGATTTTTTGATGTTTATAAATATGTAAAATATTTATAGCAAATAGAATTTACGACTCTGTTAACATAATATTTCAATTTAAATATATAAATATTTAAATTGAAATATTATGTTAACAGAGCTCAAAAATTTGTTACATTCCTGAGTTAAATATAAATTTAACTCAGGAATGTAACAAATTTTTGAGCAGATGGCAACGGATGTATCACACACTTTAGAATTCGATATAAATTGTTCAAGTGTTATTGATATTCCACAGGGTATAAAGTACACTCATTCTCTATAGAAAAGGGACGATCCTTTAACAAGACCAGTGTTATGTCTGGTAGGCAACTGTCCAACGATTGATGTCATGATGTTGTAAACATCTGCCAGGGTCACGAGATTTGTTCGAAAGATTTATCGTGGCCCTGGCATATAGGCAACTGAACGAACACGGGTGGGTTTTAGTCTGTAAAAGTCTGAGTCCCACTCCGCCCAGAGCGGGATACGTCATTTGATAAATTCCCACCCAAAAAAAAAAAGACGTTGTATGCTAGTTGCGCGGTTAATTGTAAACTTCAAAGAAACTCCGAGCATAGTCCGCTCCATAGTGACCTCAAATTTGTAGACCAGCCCAATTGTCCATGTTTCCGCACCGTATGTCATTACGAGCAGGATACACTGGTTGAATACTCTTCAGACATTGCGGGATAGGCGACGAGAAGACTTGACGAAGTTCCCCAAACTGAATCCTTCTGCCGTTTCGGAGTGGAAGTCGACCCCAACATACTTAGCAAAAGGCTAGGCAAATGATACGTGAAACGAACAGTTTTGTAAGTAAAATTCAATCATCTAGAAGCTGTTCGCAAACGAATGCTCGTTTCGTTTGAAAAACAATATGCAAACATACATTCATAAACTAAACCAAAATTGTATAAACTACACCTGCGAATCAATATGAAAACAGAATAAAACTACGTGAATTTAAAACGAGTAGCAATTGTATTTTTAAGGTTTCATTGTGTATAATACGTTTTAAACTATTTGCATTGAATTTATTCTGCTTGCATTTTCATTGAACCAAATTGTATGTAGCGTTGAGTGAAATTCTACTCATATTTTTCTCACAGTGCAATGTTCAAAGAAGATTTTTATTTGACTGTGAAGAATGTATTCAATTTGTTCATTGAGCTAAAGAATTTAATACTAAAGCGTTGCAGATTTTAAAATATAAATGTCTGGTCTTGTTGCCATTTTGTTAGGTTTTACACCGTCTAAAGTGTTTAACAGATAGTCAAAATAGGCACACTCTTATCACATGAGACTTACTTAGGTATATAGACAACTACTTCAGTGTCAGTATTATCACTGTAGCGTAGGTAGTTCTTGCACATTCAGATTGGAAAACGCTATTTGCATTTGATACCAAGTCTTTCGGACAAGCGTACAATTCATACCAAACAGTCTTTCGAATCAAAATGCTCGCAACAACGTGATTCGATATAGCGGTTTTCGATTCAATGCGTTTTTTAACTGGTGAACCACTCGTAAAGTTTTTCGAAATAGCGTGCGTCGCAATAATGTCATTCGAATCTTCATATTCCCCTTGAACTTAAATGACGAAATGTGGGTGCGTCAAGGTACACCTCTGCCTTACACTTCGCGGATTACAAGCGTCATGTTATCTTGTAAAATCCATGGTGACTTTGCACTGGCCTTGATAATCTCTATCAATGCATCTAGATCACTTTTAAAAAAAAGGAGATTCTCAATTCGATTGCTTTTTTAAATTTTAAAAAGTTTGTTACCTCAGACCTCCATCGCTTATAAACCGATTTGATAAGTCTTTTGTTTGAAAGTGTATATATTATCAAGTGGTCCTATCTACATATATAAGTTTGATCAAGTTCTAATTTTGTTGGTTTTTAGTTAGGTTCAATAATACGTGGGTATTATTTCTACTTTGTGTACGTTAATGATGTAATACTTTCTTTCACTACTACATTTAGTAAATGAAAGTGTGCGAATATTGTGGTTTCTTTTTTTGGAAGTCGGTCTGTTCTTTTTTTAAATGTATATAATATCATGTAGTATTTGTTTCATATTTCTAACAAACCCCTCAATTAGTATAGAGACACACAAAATGCACAAAACATACACAATTGTTACAGTTTGCTATTCAAAACTTGTCTCTACCTAGTGCCTGCTCCAACGAATAGTGCTCGTTAACTTCTCCAGCTAAGCAGAATGCAATTGTACAGATTCCAGCACATCAAGGTACCCGAAACTGTAAAATTCTCCCAATCAACCTTGAACCTAATGCTTTAGCGATAAAGTTTAAAATCTATTACAGAAATTTGCCAGACTGTAGTAGGTCGATGTGCTGGCATCTGTACTTGTGTTAGTAGGTTCACAGGTTCAACTAACAATATGATAACTGGTACAGCTGCTATTGTTAATTTGAATACCTCTCGATAACTAGATGGTTCAGTGGTTCAGGTATTGTTGTTTTGAGTATTCGAGAAGCGGGTTGCGATATGTCGAGTGACGAGAAACAAATACAACTAAGCATTTTGTATCTAAGCTCTAGATCTCGACCTCTTCTGGTGGAAAGCGACGGGTAAGATCTATGATCGAATTATCAAATGAGTTTGTTTGTATAATATGTTATTTATAATTTTTTATCACACAAAATGATAGAGAAAATAAATATAGAAACTCACGCTCTTTTCTAAGAGCACAAGCATAAAAGCACGAGAAGAATATTTTGAAAAGATGATAACGATATATAAATTGCTTAAAAAACATACCAGCTTGCTCAAAACACTACAGTTATATCACTATTCCGTAGACGTAGAATGAATTCGTTGACAAACAGACCAAACTCTGAATTGAACGAATGAATCCAATCCTGAGCGATAGTCGATAGACCATCGAACACAACAATCGCTCTCCAAACTACCAAACCGGCTGTGCTACGAACCGTGGTGACGGGTAGGGCTGTCATACCAAGTGGAGTATTAACAATAAATATTTAACTATAATAATAATATCTTAGGACAACCAACACAACGTTATCTGATCCCAAACTAGGCATAGCCTGTACTATGGCGATCAGACAACTGATAAACATACTTATATATTTCTAAATACATACATATTATAGATAAATTACACCCAGACACAGAACAAATGATTGTGCTCATCACACAAAGATTTGTCCTGGGTGGGAATCGAATCCACCACGGAATAAAGAAAACTACACGATCTCAGTCTTAGCAGTCAGGGTCACTAACCACTAGACTAACAGGCCAGTCAAAACTGATCCTCTAAAAACTATTTAACTCCAAATGATGAATAATTTTTACCTCGCCAAGGCTAACAGTGAAGTATGGATGAAAGTCATGTTGGGCTGGCCCAACATGATGAAATTGATAAATTGCGGGATACGGGCAGGAAAATTACTTACAAAGAATAAGTTTGAAATATGTACATTCACAGATTGGCGAAACCCTTTTAAATTACGGGTCAAGATTTTGTTACTAGTAATCTTTCATTCCAGTTTGACTACGAGACTGATTAATTGAAAAAATCATCTAACTCCGTCAAACTTGCGACAGCCGCTGATCTTTTATATATAACTGGCCTGTTAGTATAGTGGTTAGTGACCCTGACTGCTAAGAATGAGGTCGTGGGATCGATTCCCACATAGGACAAATCTTTGTGTGAGGAGCACAATCATTTATTCTGTGTCTGGGTGCAATTTATCTATACTATAGTACTATAGATTATATATAATATTATAAAGCTGAAGAGTTTGTTTGTTTGTTTGATTGAACGCGCTAATCTCAGGAACTGCTGGTCTGAATTGAATAATTCTTTTTGTGTTGGGTAGTCTATTTATCGAGGGAGGCTATAGGCTATATAACATCACACTACAACTAAGAGGAGCGGAGCAGTAAAGAAAAATGTTGCAAAAATGGGGAAAATTTATTCCCTTTGAGAGTTTCCGTTGCGTGCGCTGCGTAAACGGTTAAAGTAACGCAAAAATCATGTATGACGGAATTGTTCCTTTTAAAAAGTTCTAAAAAAAAATCCGCAAGAGCATATGTCTATCTTTTAAGGTTGACTCACTATAACTCAAAAGGAGCGAGCAGCAACGAAAAATGGACGAAAACTAGCAGGCAAATCGATGCGACGGGAAGGGTCAGGGGAGCAAAAATTTGACGCGGACGAAGTCGCGGGCAGAAGCTAGTCTATAATATGTATGTATTTAGAAACATTTAATTATGTTTATCAGTTGTCTGGTTGTCATAGTACAGGCTCTGCCTAGTTTGGGATCAGATAACTGTGTGTTGATTGTCATAAGATATTATTTATTATTATTATTTGTTTATGATGTAGTAAATTCAAAAACACAAACTCGATTACTGAAAAATCGGCTCTAAAAAGTATGAAACAAGAAAATATTCTCACTTTAAAATCATTGTTGTATGCCACTTTGAAAAACTTGCCCTAAGCCTTATGATCGCTTACGACTTTTAGAATGTATTGTTTTGTTAGAGTAGGTAGCTTACGGAGCCCAGACGACCAATGCGCTTCCAACGATGCTTGATTTGTCAAATTATGATACAAAGTTTAGACTGGTTTAGACCAGTCAAAGTTAGAACCCTCCTTTTTCTTTCCAGTAATCGGGTAATAATACCCAATCATCCCGATCCTACCAAAGAGTTTGTCAGTCTGGTGTCTTTCCTTATTTGCCTTTGTATAAATGTGTTTAGTTATAATAAATTGTAAGTAAAACCTTACCTAATTGCCCTATTTTAAATTTAATACTATTTATTTTTTATAATGTGCCACGCCATTTACATGCCACCTTAATTTAATTGCTTGTTTGTTTTAATTTTGTACGCCATTTATTGGCAAAACATAGTGCACATATTTTTGACACTATGTGCACTAAGTTTTGCATGTTTAACAAAATAAATGAAAGATTGATTGATTGATTTCCTTTCAGAATCTGGCCGTATATCAATCAAAATATAACCCTGTCCGTTGACAGCCCTAACGGCAACCGCACAAAACCAGCAGCCACTCGAGACAGTGCAACGCAATTTAAACTTAGTTCAAGTTAGCCAACCAACGGTCCTAGTTAAACCGAAGTAAGGCTTTTGTCTGTGGAGGGAATGTCCTTTATTTGTGATGCTGGCTGATTAGAATTGTGAGGTTTCGTAGTCCATATAAAGTTATGCATACGAGAGTTTTACTGCAGATTTAGAAACTTTTATTGTCTGTACAACTCATAAGCAAGTTATGTGACTTACGTAAATTGAAATGAGAAGCGTAATTCTTTTATTTATAAAAATGTTAATTATAAAAGGCTCCGTACGTTTTTTATCTGATTTTGTTGTTTTTTTTTTTTTACTTATATCCCTCAAGTGTAACGAGCCTTCATGTTGTGCGTTAAAACTTATGGGCAAGCAGTATTTTAACCATTAAAGTATGTATGTACAATCAAGTATTTCAGCGAAATCGAATAAAAATCGTATAAGATATACGATTTTTATTATAAAAGGCTCCGTACGTTTTTTATCTGATATTGTTGTTTTTTTTTTTACTTATATCCTTCAAGTGAAACGAGCCTTCATGTTGTGCGTTAAAACTTATGGGCAAGCAGAATTTTAACAATTAAAGTATGGATGTACAATCAACTATTTCAGCGAAATCGAATAAAAATCGTATACGATATACAACTTTTATTCGACTGAATTTCAGGCTTAACCTATCAAAACAAGATAATTTTGAGGTTTTCCTCTAAGTTACATTTTTTAGATGTCCTACTACTCTTTTTCTACGGGTCTCTGTCCAGAGGAGCCAAGGGTCAATTTTCATTAAAAGTCCAGCTCATCCTGCCATATTCGTCTGGGCTTACCGCGATGTCCTTTGGTAGAAAGCGGGACCCACTGGGTCATAAGTTTGGCCCATTGATCGTCTGACATACGGCATATGTGCTCAGCCTAATTCCATTTAAGGATGATCAAAATCAAAATCAAAAGTCATTTATTCAAACTAGGCTGAGAGTCAGCACTTTTTGAACGTCAAAGTTACAAAAGACAGTCCCCCAAAACGCCCGCCCTTCGACACTTCCTAGTGCTTTAGCTGGGAAGAGATGTGGCGGAACAAACTCCCCAGCAGCACAGCTGTCTTTTAAGTTAGAAGAACTTGATTCTACACAATTGTAAGTAGGTAACATTAAGAGACACAAAACATTAAATTAAATGATCTGCCATATGTCAGCTAGCCAACCCAATATTCCAAGAAATAAAATGAAATCCATACTCAAGCAAAAGCAAAACATATTTATATAATGTAAATATAAGTACCAAAATAAAAGCCTCCTGGCATAAAGGGCGTGACAGCTTACATATGCAATGCTGAATCACGCTCACATAGCTGTTATGACCCGAGTTACAACTCGACGCCACATAATGGGAGCTATCCCAGTGACATCAGTTATTTTAGAAATGGAACGGGCTGTTGTATTCTTAACTCGGTCCACAAATTACCTACAAATTACTTAAATTTTTGACATTGATTTTTAGATGCGAATGCAACTAGATTTGGAACGTTTTAATTGCACGAGGTACAATAGACGTTGTCTTGTTAAATGTATTGACTATACAGAGACAATTACGTGATGACTAGGAAAAATATCTCGTTTACGATGCAGAATTGGGTAGTTGTGCTGTATGTGATGAGACATTTACGTAAGTAAGCTTCCGGGTGTTGTGTCATCGCTCTCGCAAACCTCATCATTACAACGAAAAACGTCCACTGCTGAACATAGGCCTTCAAAGGGGTTTTTGCCATAATCGCCACGGTTGGCAGGCAGGTTGGCGATCGCAGAATGGTGGTAAAATGCATAGAGAACGATGCTGCCCATTCTCTGGTAAGTCCCTTACTCGCTTGTTACAACATCCACGGGAAGAAATAGGATGGTTCTATTATGCTATATAAGGTGTATCTATTCATACACGAAATATTTTAAGAGGTGTACCTCTTAAAATATTTCTTGTAGGTGGTAAAGAAGCTATAGCAAGGAAAAAAAAATTCTAAGTGTTTTATTTTTTTTAATTTAATATTTATAAATTATTTGACGCACTTAAGAAATATTGGCTCCTTCTTCTTTTTACGGCCCGAGACACCGCGGCCATGCTTGTGCCGTCCGGTCGCCACCCTCGCAGCGTCAGGCGGGCCATTCATAGAATTTGGAGTAAAGGTTTTATGCAAAACGTCTCAAGTAGTTTTAAAATCATAATAATTATGAAAATTCAAAAACACTTAGAAAAAATAATTATTTTTGTTTCTATAGCTTCTTTACCACCTACAGGTGTACCCCATAAAATATTTCGTGTATGACTATATACACCTTATATATTTAAGTCCGGCACCACACGGAACGAACCGCAAACGAATTACGTAATAACTCTTGAATGCGTGTTCTATTACTTACCGAAGTGATTGTCTATAACCTATGGCAACTTCTATCAAAACCTATACATAGGAATCACTCAAAAAAACATTCTAATATCTCCTCAATTAGAACTCAAACTCCTAAGTATCTGTTCAGTAGGATATACTAACATTTTATTCAAACGAGTGGCTCAGTAACAAAACGCGTTTAATATTATTTCCTCGGAATGAGCCTTGGGACTTCCTTCAGAGTTGGATACGTAAGATATTGAAATAGTTCTTGCATTTTCTTGTAAACTGTGATTGAAAATTTCTAGGATTGTAGGGAGGAATGTTAAGGTAGATAGGCGCGATTCAAGTAGAACAATTTCTAAGGAGGATTTTTTCATTAAAAACTCATTTAATTAATTTAATCGACATACAGCCTGACAGTAACATGCAAATTCCTAAAAAACGTGAAAAATATTGAACTTCGTAGGATACCTAAATGTGAGCACTATGTATCTATCATGTAATTAATTTGTCTGCCATTGCTCCATTTTCTTACATTATTAACCTACTGTGGTATAGTAATTTTATTCTAGGTGCATCGTTTTTAAATATAATTATACGGTGATTGTATCTATCTGAAATATTGTAAAACATTTTTAAAACAGTATCGGTGGAGTTTCCTGTCCATTCTTTACCTTCCGAAACTAGGTACCTTAAAGAACGACTAGAATCAATTCTATTTTAATGTAAACTTTATATATTTTAGTGTGTCTCTGTTCTATTTTAGTGTGTTTTGTTGACGTTCAAAAGTGCCTTTTATGTGCCTATTAGAAATAAATGCTTTGACTTTATCTAAGCGCATCCCTCTTAACTTCTGAAATATTTGTGGAGGTTGTGTCAGAAAGCCATCCCACTTAAAACTTCTACAGTAACTCTGCCTCAACATTGGGTATTACAACTTACAGCACAAAGGGAATACTAAATGCATTGCAGAACAAGTACAGACTAATATATCAAGTCTACATTTCACCTGGGACACTCCACACGATTACTGCTGCATATTCTTCATACATAACTAACCACTAACCATACGTTGATTTAAATATGCAGGTGTACGGTCACTAAAAGAGATAAGTAACCAGGGTCGTCGGATATAGTTGAAGATTAGTAAAATACCTACCGATGGAATTCTTATAATGAAACTAACTTTTGCCCGCAACTTTGTCCACGTAAATGTCGGTTGTCACGGACTAAAAAGTTGGCTTTGTTTGGTTCAAATTTACCACGTACCAAATTTCATCAAAATCGGTTCAGTGGTTTAGTTGTGAAGGCGTCACAGACAAACATAGTTATATTCGCATTTATTATATTACTAGCTTTTGCCAGCCGCTTCGCCCGCGTGGTCGGAAATTATCCCGCGGGAACATCATCATCATCATCATCAGCAGCCTATAATGTTCCCACTGCTGGGACACTGGCCTCCTCTCGGTGAGAGAGAGTGGGCCATAATCCACCACGCGGGCCCAGTGCGGGTTGGCAGATGTCACATGTCTTCGAATTATTGGTTCTAAGCAAGCCGGTTTCCTCACGATATTTTCCTTCACCGTTTTGAGAGTAGTGGTGATGAAATAATTTACATAAAGTAAAACGCCTGCTTGGGTTCGAACTCACGACCTACTATTCGTAAGTCGAGGCTGTTACCACTCGGCCACCACCGCTCTACATAGGTACTACCACGCACCGCTCTACATACTACCACGCACCGCTCTACATACACCGCTGGAACATACTACCGGGATAAAAAGTACCCTATGTATTATTCCAGGTTATAAACTATCTGTGTGCCAAATTTCATCTAAATCAGGGCAGAAGTTTTGCGTGAAAGAAGATTAAACATCCATACATGTAAACTTTCACGTTTATAATATTAGTAGGATAGTAGAAAGGATAGGAAGTAGAATATTGTTATAGTATAGAAGTATAGATTAGCACCGAAGTATAGGTAAAGCAATATAAAGTAATAAACTATAGATTTAATTTGATAAATGAACTCTTTCTATTCTATTATTTAATTGTATTAGAAAATATCCATCGGTTCTTTACTAAACTATAACTATTTCCGATGACCCTGCTTACTTATCTTTTGTGGACCATACTTGCGAAATCTTCGCAGGTTTTCGTAATTTGTGGGATTTAAAAGTGTTTTCATAATTTTAACTTGGAGAAATGTTATGTCAAATTGTTAGAACTTTTTCTTTCAGTTTTAAAAAGGCGTTACTTTTTATTATATTTTTCTCAGGATAAGACGAGGTTGTTGATGTTTAATTTTGTGTTAAATCGAGTGACTGAGTTTGCTCTAATAGACCCATATATAGAGAGAACAAAACAATCAATTGATTTACAGTTCATTAGTCTCACTATAACTGAATAATGGCTAAACCGATTTAAATATATTTGTTTTTTATTTGGTTCGCTCTAATACAACAGTGGTTTTAAAAATAAAATAGAAAAAACTCAAAGGCTCGGCCGAAAAATCAGGTAAATTGTAATTGCATTTTCTATAGGAATTTGAATACATGAATACTGAAACGAGATAGCGGCAGGCTCAGACGCCGATGGCGAGATGAGCTAGACTCTTTTAATAAATATTAGTCCTTGGCAGCTCTGGACACAGAGACGTGGAGAGGGAGCAGGGAGGCCTTCGCCAAGGAGAGGGACATTAATGGCTAATAATAAAAATTTGGACTTTGGTTCGTGGATGGGTGACCATCTTCACATACCAAGACCCTTCCGTGCCTCGCAAAGCACGTTAAGCCACTGGTTCCGGCTGTCAATAGTAGATCTTTGACAATCGTTACGGGTCGTTAGAAGCCCGAAAGTCTGACAACCAATCTTACCAAGGGGTATCGTAGTACCCAGTAACTGGTTGTGGAGGTCAGATAGGCAGTCGCTCAATGTAAAATAATGGTACTCAGCTGTATTTGGTTAGACTGAGAGCTGATCCCAATATAGTTGAGAAAAGGCTTGGCAGATGATGATAACATAGATCCTACTAATATTATAAATGCGAAAGTTTGTATGTATGGATGTGTGTTCCTCTTTCACGCAAAAACTGCTGAACGGATTTGGATGAAATTTGGAACACAGTTAGTTTATAACGTGGATTAACACATAGGCTACTTTTTATCCCGGTAGTACCGTTCCCGCGGGATATTTTGATCTGGCAAAAGCTATTACATACATATAAACAATATAAACTATGTCACGAGAAAAAAACGATCGGTTGCAGAGAAAACGAATCGTTTTATTTTACTAATAAAACTTACAAACAAATTAAACTGACTCTTTTAATATCAACCCTTAAAATTCTGTAACCAAGAGATATGACACGATATATGTACATATATATGGTTCCAAATCTAAATAATAAATCAAATAATAAAGACACACGTGTCTCTTGTATTAACAATGTCGCCACAGAGAACATATTCTTGATTTCTGTCCTATCAAAACAGTCCTTTGCAAACAGAAAATCAAAATCTGTCTGAGTAATTAAATCAAAGAGTTGAAAATGTGATATCTACTAAGTATCATATATATATATAATATCACGCCTGAGTATACTCTCCATTTTATCAATCAAAATATCCATTACTAGCTTTTGCCAGCGGCTTCGCCCGCGTGGAGCTCGGAAAATGTCCCGCGAGAATGTACTACCGAAATAAAAAGTAGCCTATGTCCTTTCTAGGGCTCTAAACTATTCGTGTACCAAATTTCATTTAAATCGGTTCAGTAGTTTTAGCAGGAAAGCGAGACAGACAGACAGAGTTACTTTTGCATTTATAATATTAAAATGTGGGTAATAAACGTATTTTCTTTCTTCTTCTTTCTAGTGGATTTTATCCATCCTCTCTTTTCATTTTTTTTGAAAACTCTTCGCATATTATTAGATGATAGAAAAGTAGATCAAAATACAAAGATTTAGTCACCGTGTGAAGGAGTAGAAGAGAAAATAAAATAGGTACATAAAATAATATAAACAATGCACTTACTTAATAAAATATTTGCTTAACCTAATTGGATTCTAGGAACTATTATGTTTTGAGCTTGTTAAACTAATCCAAAACTACAATTAATCAAATGCAAACGTTGACAAAACAGTTCAACTAAGTTGGAGTTTAGTTTAGACTGGACTGGACTGTGAGGATCAGAGAATAGAATTAAAGCTGAAGCGACCATCGCTGAAGTTGGTTTACAAAGGTACTTTAATTCAGTTGGCAAAAAGTTTGATTTAATAATTTTATGCTTGTAGGTGGTATCTTTATTACAAATACTAGCTTCTGCTCGTGACTACGTCCACGTTAAATTTCTTGTTCCCCGACCCTTCTCGTCGCGTCGAATCGCCTACCTGTGCGATTTTCCCAGTTTTTGCAACATTTTTCATTACTGCTCCGCTCCTCTTGGTTATAGCGTGATGTTATATAGCCTATAGCCTTTCGCGATAAATAGGCTACCCTACACAAAATATTTTTTTAATTCGGAACAGTAGTTTCTGAGATTAGCGCGTTCAATCAAACAAACAAACATACAAACAAACAAACTCTTCAGCTTTATAATATTATAAGTATATAAGTATAGATTAGTATAGATTTTTTGTCATATTTAATTGACACCTTATTCATTTATATGGACATTTTATCCGTGGAATTGTTGTGGATGTAATTTTTTGATCCGTGTGATGTCGGACGTAAAGAATAGCGCGATCCCATTTCTTCCCGTGGGTGTCGTTAATTGCCTAAAGGATTTACTAGAGAATGGGCAGCAGTGTTCTTTATGCATGTTACCAACATACTGCGATGGCCAACCCGCCTGCCAAACGTGGCTTTTCTACCCCCCAAATTGGGGGAGGCTTATGTCCTGCAGTGGACGTCTTACGGCTGAAATTGTGAAGCCCTCCTCTTTCGGAGAGGAACTGGGCTATAATCTACCACACGCCACCATTACGGGTTGGTAGATCTAACAAAAACCTAGTATCAGGAAGTAATATTCCATGCGGGTCCAGTGTTTTTGGAAAACGAAATATATTTAGATTGTTCTCCAGAAACTTCATCATAAGGTTTTCATCACATTACCACGAAAATACTCTAAACACTTTATTTATCACGCGATGTTTTTTCCTTTGTTTAAAGTTTACGAGGCCAGTTCAAACATTCAAACTCATTTTGACTTATATTATCTGTGCCCGCCATACTTGTCAGTTATATGATTTATTTTGATGACTGGTTGGAAAAATGAGTAATTTTGACGTTGAGGCCGTGGCCTAAAAACAAAAGACGATAAAATCAACAATGAACTACTCTGATTGGAGGAAATTACGTTTGAAACAATAAGACAGCTGTCAGTTTAGCGTCACGACACAGTGTTCGAAATTAAACAAACTAGAAGGAACATTATAGGCTGCATTACTGTGATGCATATCTAATATCATATCACCCAGGGGTGGGTATCATATTACCCAGTAACTGGTTGTATAGGTCAGATAGGCAATCGCTCCATGTAAAATACTGATGTACAGCTGCATCTGGTTAGACTGTAAGCTGACGTTGTTCGGAAAGAGCTAAGCAGATAATGACGTTATTCAATGAAAATGATAAAATTAGGGTGTGGTTATAATATTGGCAAGTTCTCAATGCGAATAGTGAATGGGAATACTCAGAATACGCATGGACACCAAAAGTGTGCGCTTACGCAACTCTACAGTTCGCTTCTCACTTCGACGTTTCACAATTATGTAGGGGGACCATGTTTCATGATTTTTATCTTTGGAAAATCTTAATTTTAATAAGTCACAACACAACCATGTGGGTTTATTGCAAATTGACACCAATAATATTTTCAAGGTATGCAATTTAATTTGATATAGTGATAATTAATTAATTTATAATGTACTAGCTTATGCCAGTGGAGTCACTCACGTGTTATACATATAACTCTTCCTCTTAAATCACTCTGTCTATTGATGAAAACCGCATCAAAATCTGTCGTGGAGCTTAAAAGATCTTAGCGCACCGACGCAGTAAGAAACTTTGTTTTGTTCTATGTAAATATTGACATTTGTCTACTTTAATTTGGTTGTTCTCACTGTTAAAAGTTGAAGAGCTTACTCAAATAAGCGAAATGATAACATAATTTAAATACCAATTTGTCTTGAATTCTTAATTTTAACGGACTGAAATTGAAATAAATTTTAATTTACTGTGAGGAGAGTACGATGACCTGGTGAAGGCCGCAGGAATCCGTTAGATGCGGGAAGCACAAAACCGGTCGAAGTGGCGGAGCTTGGGGGAGGCCTATGTTCAGCAGTAGACGTTTTCCCGCTGAAATAATGATGAGGAAAGCACATGTATATTACTTTATTAAATTGGTTGAAGCTTTAGATAGTACTTCATTCCCATTAATATAAGCGATATGATGTGTTTTATTGCAGTCATTTATTAAAAGCAATATCACTTGGAATGGATTCAAAACCACTCAATATTGGAATGTATGAGAGACGGCTAATGTCAAATAAATACACTTTATTAAGTGTTTTTAATAAATTGCATTCACCAACTATCGTGTGGGATACAAATCAGATCACTTTAGTAGGGCATTTGATTTTGTAGAAGCAATTATTAGATCAACTTGTAATTGAAATGATTAACGCCATAGGATCTGGAGGCAAAGGTCCTCGCGCATAAGTGGCGAAACGCCGGGGCGAAATTCCGCTGCCGCGACAAATCGCGGCACGGTGGACAGAGCTCCGGTGTCATCTCATGGCAACATGGCGGGTACGATTGACGTAACCCAGTGCTGGGCAAGCCACAATTACGGCGGTAACCCTTGGCCCGTGACGTCTGCGCGTTGTGTTCCACGCGCGGCTCAAAGAGATGTCAGTAAACTGAACGGGTCTGTTAGGACCGATGCCTGCCAGGGTCGCAAGATTAGTTCGAAAGAGGTACTGTGGCTCTGGCATATAGGCAACTGAAGGAACACGGGTGGGTTTTAGTCAGTAAAAGTCTGACACGCCCTCTTCCGCTCCACCCTAGAGCGGGAGATGTCATTTGAAGATTTCGCACCCACAAAAAAAAATGCAGACGTTAAAAAAATATGAATGAATAAAAAGCTATAAAATCCAACTATTCATAAAAATGTGATAAGTAAGTACAAAAAATGTAAATTAAAGAGTCTCCAGACGTTCCACCTATCGTTTTGGAAGATTTTAACTAAATGATAATTTTGGTACGTTCTAAATCCTTTCAAATTAAGTCTTGCAAAAGAAATTGTAATTTTATTCTGAGGTATATTTATGTGTACTTGAGTAATCACAGACGCAAGAATCTTTTGAGATTAATAAATGAAACCGTATAATTTAAATATTTTACGTGAGGTTTAAAAAAGCTTTTCACGAGGACTGTCCACTTTTACGCACCGTGTGGTCATATCAACAATCTAACTTTAGAACTTAGACATTTCTGAAATAGGGTCAAGAATTACGTCGGCAGTGCGATGCCGTGCGTTCGGCTATTTTCATATCGACTCGGGCGCGTTCGACTATTTTCGGAACGGACGGTTCGGGTCGGTTGTTTTAAAATTGGAAATGCGTACTCTTTGATGTAAAACAAATGTTGTTTGCGTGTTAAACGTATTTCAACGTTCAATTATGCTAAAAGTGAATTGATTATGTGCATTGAAATAAAAGGATATTATTCTTAAATTGAATGGCTTGGCTTTGAAGATGAATCAAGAGGAAACATTCGTCACTCGAAATCAGCAGTTCGGAGAGTAAAACTATCACTTTGAAGTATCCATTCATTGTTTCTGAACAATAAATAAATGCCACTTTGATCTCCGCTCTCAGAAATGAGCGTAGCTTACACCTCAAGATACCACAGTCTATCTTCTTACAGTCAGACAGCTTCTTAAATCCTGTCAAATATGTAGGCAATGACCCACTGTAATTATGTAGTAGACTAGCTTCTGCCCGCGACTTCATCCGCGTTAAATTTCTTGTTCCCCCGACCCTTCCCGTCGCGTTTAATCGCCTACCCGTGCGATTTTCCCCGTTTTTGCAACATTTTTCATTACTACTCCGCTCCTCTTAGTTATAGCGTGATGTAATGTAGCCTATAACCTTTCTCGATAAATAGGCTATCCAACACAAATAGTTATTTGTTATACAAGAGTGCAAAGTTGCTTTTTAACCGCGTGCTCAAATTTTGATGACCGAGCAAGCGAAGGATTCTAAAATTGAATCACGAGCGCAGCGAGTGATTCAAAATTAGAATCCTGAGCGTTAGCGAGGGAATCAAAAGAGCACGAGGTGAAAAATCTTTGCACTCGAGTGCAACACGTAACTTTTCATCCCACCTCAGCGAGGAAATGACTAAATATGCAAAAAAAAGCATTTCAATCACAAGATACTTTTATTTCAGTTTAGGTATTAACATTTATTATGTACTACATTATGATAGGTAAGTATTACAGAATAATCTTTAAATTATTTCAAATGATACTTAGGTATAATTAAGAAAAATTGAAAGTAACGTTGCTACAGTTACCAAAAGTCGAGTGTAATATTTTTGTTAGGTACTGTAATGTTGGTGACGTGAAAAGTAAAAGGCGCGCGCAAAGCAAATTAAAAAAAAAGTATATCAAGAAGGTTCCGAGTCTAAGTTTTACAAATTAGAAAAAGGTTGAATGATAAATTCGGCACCATGGAGATAGAAGTAAATACATTTAATGATGTTTTTAATTTACAAACTTAGTGCACACGATGTTCTAAATTCAATTTACTTTATCCTCTAGAGAATAAAAACGGCTTTTCCACTCAGATATTGAAGATTAAAAATACTCTTTCCGAGATGGTGGGATGAAAAAGAATTTTTCTATTCGGACCAGTAGTTCCTGAGATTAGCGCGTTCAATCAAACAAACAAACTCTTCAGCGTTATAATATTATAATAGTATAATAATAATAGTATAGATTACACAGTGACGCTTTTCATCATCTGCCTAGCTTTTTCGGCTACGGTTGTGGTCGGCTTCCAATCTAACCGGGTGCAGCAGAGTACCAGTAATTTACATGGAACGACTGCCTATCTGACCTCTAAAACCCAGTTATTGGGTAATACGATACCCCTTGGTAAGACTGGTGGTCAGACTTTCGGGCCTCTGCCGTCCCGTAACGACTGTCTAAGATCTACGAAAGACAGCCGGGACCAACGGCTTAACGTGCTTTCCGAGGCACGGAAGGATCTCGGTATGTAAAGATGGTCACCCATCCACGGACCAATCGCGGCAAGCGTAGCTTAGCCTGAACGATCAACCCGTGCGGCTGTTATTACTAAGCCACAAGCCCTGTGACGTTTCTATAGCCTCCATAAGTCCTATGTGAAAGGAAATGAGACTACCGCTATTGCCGGGAACAATTCGAATTCTCGTGGGAGGAAATCGCTTTCAGTTTCGCTCGTGACCACTTGAGGAATATTAAGCAATTTAGGGCTTAACGCCCAAAGGAATAATAACTTAGTACCACACAAATTGATGAATTAGCGAGGCGACCCGGTTACTGAATACAATTTAGGTCTGCCGCAGATAGCTGGTTGTATAACCAATCTAACTATTTTGGACCTGATTTTTCTAACGCTTTTAATTAACATCTTTATAACTATACATATCTACACAAATAAATAAAACAGAAGTGTCAAATTAACAGCTTTTCATTAAATGCACATGAAAGTAAATACGGTACTTACACCAAAAAATCATTTTTTTAAACTTTTGTCTGTCTGTGTGTCTGTTTGTTTCGGCTAATCTCTGAAAAGGCTGGACTGATTTTGACGGGACTTTTATTAGCAGGTAGCTGATGTAATAAGGAGTAACTTAGGCTACTTTTATTTTAGAAAAAATCTTTTATTTAAAAAAAATACCTGCGTTCATTTCCGACATCCACGCGAGCAAAGCCGCGGGCAAAAGAATAAATTTCAATTATTGTCGTCTTTTATTCCAGGGATTAAATTTATTTTACTTTACGAAAGCCAGCCCTTAGTAAGATTGATCAAATTATCAGTCGACAAAAAATCTATAAGTTGTGTGAGCTGGCCCTTAGCCCACAGGCTTACTAAAACTCTGACCAACAGAAATAACATGATAATTAAAGGTAAAGTAATGATGATTATTTAATTCGGGATGTAATTTATTTACGTCCCAAAGTTTATCTTCGTTCTACTGAGTATTTCTGAGTGAATGTTTAGTAAATATAACACATCGAGGTGACACTAATCGTTGTTTAACGTCTCAGTTTACCTTCGGGGAGGAGTAAAGGTCCAATAATATAAAGCAATAAAACTTCAGTGTGGGTAGTCTGTCAGAAAAGTGTTTTGAGCCTATCAGCAGTCATCTTGATGTGGGATAAAATATATTGTTATCATATTTTCTCCATTTATACATCATTTTATTGAAGTTAACGACTAATCGAAAAATCAAAATTAAATGTGTTGTATAATTGTGTTACTTAACTAATTAAAAAGAAAAATGTCCTAGAACCCGTACAGAAAATTATGGTCACCGTCTGTTTTTTTAAACTACTCCAATTTTATTTGAAAAAACGAACTAAATACAGCAAAAAAGTTAGACGAATATACACTGCAGTGCACTTTGAGCATGCCGCGCTCGCTATCTGTCTCACTGCCTACAAACTTCCATATTTCTAGCCCATTGGCTCGGAGTTTGTACACTGCCGAGTAAATGGAGTGTGAACATTCCCTACCCCTCCGTCAAGATGAAATTTGCGAATAATGTCATACATTTTCGGATTTTATTTTATCGCTGGGATTTATGGGTCAAAGGTATTTTTAAATACAAGGCTTTTGGTCAAGGTGGTTCTAAAAATATTCTGTTTTTTTGCAATACTTTTTAGTGTAGAAAAATTTATATAAACATTATTAACTAACAAAGTCTAGGAATCTGGAGAGATTTTAGCAGCGGTTTTTAGCTTAAAAGGGTGCGCAAACCTCAACGGCCTAAGTAATGGAGTGGTTACACCCGCTGATTGCCGCAGCGTTGCTAACCTGAGAGAAATATTAAAATACGCTCGTGTCTGGAATTTCAAAAGCAAGAGAAAAGTCTGATCTCAGTCGCCTTTTCAAGAATATGAGCCGCTACCTATTAAATATCTAACTAATAGGTACAGTCAACAGCAAAAGTAGATAATCAAAATCAGAAATTCAATACTAATGAACAGAGTTCGCGTCAGAACTGTGTAGCGTCGAAGTGATTCAAAAGTATGTGATTGTAACATAGAGAAACACGGACCACCGGCGGACCGGAGGATTGTAAATTATACCAAACATTTACTACTAGTACAGCTGCCATATATTCGTGATCAGTTTTGACTCCAAAAGTTATAAACCCAATTCGCATTAGAACTAAGAAGAGTTTTTTTTTTCTAAACTAGTGAACAGTTAAAATCAAAAATTAAACGATGAAACTGAGGCCATGTAATCATGGGTCGTGGGGCTTTCGGGACCGGGACCGCGGTCCTGAATTACACCTAAAATTCAATAATTATTTTGCAGTAGTATTTTGAGACCACAAGAAAAAATAAGTTAAAGTACAGTGAACAACAAAAATTGCGAGTACAAAAAAACATATTCTAATACATTTTGTGTCTCAGCAACAAAACGCGTTATGCCTTTTAACTAAGAAAAATAGTAATTTTAATTATTATAGGTTTAATCTGGACTAGTAGACTTAACTGACAGGTTTAATTTAAATGTGTCTTTACTTTTTTCCACAGAACAAAGAATAAAGAAGTGCCCCTACACTGGCTAAGCACGGGAACCAGTGTCGCCAAACTCACACATTTGCATATCAAATCGTCCATTACACACATAAAAAACAGTAATATGATTGGCTACAAATAACAAACGCAACTTTTACAAATCATCTTCTTTTTGCTTTCAAAAATTATGTCTTATTGCAACGAGTGAAAGTTGTTATTATTTGACATGACACAAACAATAAAGACGTTTTTCGTCTAAAAATTTTAAATAGACAAGTTTACAACGAGTTCAGCAACCAACGCTAGATGGCGCTGTAACCAATTCATTCTATTCAGAACGCTAGCACCTTTGAAATAGATGTCATATTCATATGCACTTGTAATCTCTTGTGGTGAGTACAAAAAAAAAAGTTAGAGATGTAGACATATATCGATATTTTAATATTGATGTTACGTAATTTATTCGGGTGAGCAGTGTAGTAATTTGTTAACATCATAAAAATGCTTAAAAACGGAAAAGGTTGATTAACCCTCCGCCAACCTTGTGTTTTTTTTTTGCACACCGCCAACCGTCGTGGACGATATCGTCTAAACCGATAATTTAACCCATTTAAACGTAAGGAAAAAATCCAAAAAAAATCAGGAAAAATGTTCTAGGTTTCTTTTTCCTGTTCCCATAGTTTTTGACTTGAATACTTTGCCCCCCTGATGGAATAAAATTTCGTAATCGCTGCAAAAACCGTAATTTCGAAGGTTTCACTAAAAAATCGATATCTTGGATATACATTGGTTATAAGGAGTAATGTTTTGGGGATTTATTCTTCATATAAGGGGCTTTCAAAAAATATTTGTTGGATCTTACATCGCCCAAAAAAGTATATTTATTTGAACACTCGAAAATGGTAAATTTTTAAAGGGAACATTTTTCATTAAAAATAGTTCCTAGAAGCTTCTACGCTACAAGTGAACTGTGGCACAGTGTCGAATGTTCGCGAATGTTCTGCTCGGGATATAAATAGCGAATTGTCGGGCCGACGAGCAGTTCCCTCCCGACCCTTGCATGAGCCAGCCCGCGATGCTGCGCCTGTAGCTTTAAATTAGTCCCTAAATAATTTTAACCCAGATCCAGCCAGTCCCTTGCTGTCCCTCCCACCAGTGATTGCCTAAGCCGGGGTTCGTACCCCCCTAGGGGTAACCTTTAGAGCTTTCGCTTTAGTTTTTAAGTATAATAAGGGGCCGGCTGGAGGCCAAAAAGGTTACTTTTTAGAACTCGCCGGGCCACCATCCGTTTAACTTGTAAGAACTGTATCAGGTTAACTACGAGATGTCCTACAAAAAAAAAAACCGACGAGCAGTTCGTTCACGAATGCGGTTGAATGCGATTCAAGTGATACAGTACAAGCGAGATAAGTGATTCCTTTTGACGTTTCTTGTTGTTGTGGTAAGTATTTGTGATTATTTAATTAAACTGTTTTGTGTGTTTCGGTAATATTGGTTTGAATCAATTTATCCCCAAACCCCAGCTCGTAATAATATTTCCGATAAGTAAGATAAGTGATTCCTTTTGACGTTTCTTGTTGTTGTGGTAAGTATTTGTGATTATTTAATTAAACTGTTTTGTGTGTTTCGGTAATATTGGTTTGAATCAATTTATCCCCATTCGTAAAAGTTACGTCGCCAACCGTATAGGACGATATCGTCCGTCCACAAACTTGAACACGCTCGCACTCACTGACGTTATAATAGCTATTGACGCGCTTGCGCCTGTTAGGTGTGGGCGAGTGTAAGTTTTTTTACAGAGGGGTTCGAGGCCCCTTCCTTTTCTCCTTCCAAAGATATGCATCAGCTCCAAACTTGGCATGGACGATATCGTCTGGTACGGTTGGCGGAGGGTTAAGGTAAAGGTTCGTTAAAATATCAATGTTACAGAGGTATTTGTATGTTTGTATGTAGGGGGGTAATATTATTTTCATAAAATCAAGTACGCGGGCGAAGCTGCTGACAGAAGCTAACGATAAATGAAACGATAACAGATGGTGCTAAAAATATTTACTGACCTTGAAATAATACATATTTATTTAATATTTGCCATTTTGATAGTCGAATATTAATATATTTTGCCGTGATAGCTTTCATTAAGACAGTAATATGATTAGACGTAGGAAAATCCCCTAATTGGTTATAGCTTATGTTTTGGAATATTGATGAGCCAATAAACTGGTGCATTATTTCAGCCATGATATAATCTTTATTAAATATATGACCGTCTTATAAAAATATTTCAGATGTCTGACATAACTTAATCACAGATTCTGATAGGCATAATAACCCCCTCTAGCCTTACCTATAATAAATCTATGTAATTATTGATTTGTTTTTCTGTTACTAAAGCACTAACGCAAATATCACACTTATGGTATCAACTGTCTTGTTTTATTATAACCAGCTATGTGAGCTATTGATTCCGTACTAAAATCAGACAAAACTATCGATACCGACCTAATTTACGGATGTGTCCCATCCCTAATCGAGTAGCGTCGAAGTTACTAGAATTTAGTTTGTGATTTTCCAGATGACGACCAAGTGCATTTAGACTTTGTTTCAATGAATATAAGGTTGTTTATAGTTTGCATTGAAGTCATAACATAAGGTATTGTAATTAAAATCAATTATATTAAAAATTAACAAAGTTTAGCACTTACCAATGATACGATACACTTCTACAAGATACATTTTTTTTCTACTTTCGTTTTTGCAGGTCAAAACCGCACAACAAGGCATAATTTGTAATATTTCGCGTATTTTTGAGACATACAATCGCGACAAGTATCTGACGGCGAATAAGCTAAATGTTGCGCATCTGCGCTTAATGTTGACACGCGCGCGATATGTAAGGGGCACTTCCTCTAGTTTTCTTTATTCCGTGCTTTTTTCCAATCACCAAATGTTAAAGAAAACAAAGAAAATAAAGAAAGAAGGTGAAGGTGATATTCCAATAAAGAAGTAATGAATGCTTGCTTACCGTGACAGCTACTCTTCTCATTATATCACTAACACTCAATCCGTCTTCCTACAATGATATAATTCTATGTCTTTCATGCTCTGTTATATGGTGTGTTATATTTTTCATCTATTAGTTTTTGGTTATAATAAATCAATGCAATAGATAACAGTACGACAAAAGCGCAACAAGTCAATATAAGTGGGTAATGCCCTAAAGATAAAAATATCAATCTACCTTCCGGTTTTAATATATTGTAGCCGACTGGGCAAAATCAATTAGCAGCGTTTTACCTTCAACAAAACGCTTGTTGTGTCCGGAGACTCATTCGGGGTCATATAAACATAATTTGAGTCAAGCATCTTCCGTTTTCTGGTCACACCTATAGGTATATGCAACTATCTCCTTCTTGGCAACACTATGATGACGTATTTCCGGCTTCGTTCACCAGGTGGCTGCAGCGCGCCAAATCGTTCATTGTGGCCTCAAACTCCTAAAACTTGAGAAACCAATAAAAACCAGGCAGTCTTTAAAATTATGACCCCGAATGAGTCTCCGGACACAACAAGCGTTTTGTTGAAGGTAAAACGCTGCTATTGTGTCCTTCGGCCTCATTCGGGGTCATATAAACATAATTTGAGGCTTTGTTTGTTATCGCCTGGTGAACGGGACGCCAATGTGTAGTAAAAGACGAATTTAATTAGATCAAGAAATTATTAACAACAATAAACACCAAAATATAGTCCAGTGTAATTAAGATTGCATTGCTATAAATTAAAAGGTAATAGTTTAATATGTAATATAAATAAATAATAGTTTAAAGTGTATAAATAAATGACCAAAATTACAGTACCTAACAATTTATGACAAAGTAAACAGATCATTTATACGTACCTCGAATCCATAATCATGTAATAGCTTTGTATAAACTAAAGTAATCATGTAAAACTTCTTATTATTCATCAATACATCATATTCTCATAATTCAAACGTCTTGTAAGATCATCAGTATCACAAAATAATTTATTCTATCTAATCTGAAGTAATTAATTAATGGGCTGAAAAAGATGAATCAAAGAGTTTCCCTGCAATGGAATCACTTCTTTTCTGTAATGCTTTTTGAAAGTATTCCCAGATCTCCAATTAGCTCGTGCCATAATCTCATCAAGAGGTTCGTTGTCCAACCAACTTCGTGAAGCAACCGCGGAACGAAAACTACCTGGAGTAGCTTCAATTCCTGCTTCCTTCAAAATCGACTTAACCCAACCTGCCAAAATCGTTCTAGTAGCCGGCTTAGCTTTTCCACATACAGTGATAAATAATCTGTCGCTAGAACAAAGCAAGCGACGCGGTTTTCCAATTTCTATAAGTTTTTTAAGCCAAAGCACCGGGTCAAGGGCGGCATTCTCATGATTCCCTAACAATTTCCAACCTGACTGTACACGCGTTTCAGAATCAGTTTTCGAACCAAAATGCGGCCAAAAGATTATGCTATCTTCACCTATAATACACCTATCTGGCGAGACACTAAGTAACGTTAAATCGTGTATCCTACGCCCTGAACATAATAACAGTAAGACCGCACACATTCTTGAAATTTCGAATGGACTTTGATTTTGAAGAGGTCTACTGCCCAACCAACCTTCTAGAGACTGAGGATCCCAAACAGGGGGTGGACACCTTTTAGGCTGTTGCAACGCTATAGCTTTAATCATTTGCTTAACCAAAATGTTTGAACTTAATCGGGCCTCACTCTTTGTATTACATAAAGTGGACACAACGGATTTATGAAGTAAAATAGTACGATATGATAATTTTTCTTTTAGGTGTAAATCCGCTAAATATCGTGCCAATTCACTACCTGAAGGCTCTGAGAAATTTATTCCAAACATGGAACACCAATTCAACCATCTCTGCCATGCTGGCCGATACGTATTTAAAGTAGACGACCTCCAACCTTCTTTCAGCAGACACTTTTGTTCTTCAGACCAGCCACCTAAAGATTCAGACCACCCCCACATCTCCAAACCTCTAAGACCAGCTCCTCCACTCGAGGTGGTGGCTGCCCGGTCCTCGTGTCTACTAGCACTTTCGATAACCTGTGAATCGTGAACGGAGGCGCGATCGCTCTGTTCTTCAAATCTGCTCTCCAGAATGCTCGAGGCCACTTCGGTGCAACTATCAGAAACACACCTTGAGCCTGATTTAGATGCATCAGGACCCGGGGTATCAAACTCGGAGGAGGGAAGACCCAAGCCAGACGGAACTCCCATTTGAAAGCAAACGCGTTGTGTCTCCAGGCTCGCCGATCTCGTTGATCTAGAGTTACATAACAAGGTACTACGTGGGCTGTGCTGGAGGCAAAAAGATCGATTTGGGGAACACCCCACTTTGCAAAGACAATACTGGTGAATTCGGGGAGTAGATGCCATTCTTGTAAAATTGAATGACGTGACAGTCGGTCTGCGACGTTGTTGTACCTGCCTGGAATGTGATGGGGGATTATCTGAATGTCGTACTTTTGAAGTATGTGATAAATTTGATATATTAACTCCATCAAAATCCGAGACTTGTTGCCCCCCTCCTTTCGCAAGTACGCTACAACCGCCTTGTTGTCGCACTGCAGAAGCAGAGATGAGTGGCTCAGAGACGGACCGAAATCTATTAAACATTTGAGAATAGTTAACATTTCTTTGTGATTCGAATGAAGCCGCTCTTCTTCTTTTGTCCACTTGCCCGATAGGTGAAGACCATTCAACTCCGCCCCCCAAACTACATCTGCTGCGTCTGTTGTTAAAAAATTTTTTACCTGTGGTGGATGAAGTCTGGATTTCTCTACACAGTGAACCTTCCACCAACCTATTTCTACCAGCACTTCCGCAGGCAAGGGATAAGTTGACTGAGCTGGCATTTTTAGGACCAGGTTGCAATAAGCCAGCAGGTGCCGAAAATTCAAACGACCCATTGGAACTACTAGACGAGCAAAATTCAGAACGCCTATGATACTTTGTATTTCTCGAAGAGACGCCTTCCCTCGCCGTAGCAGCTTTGATAAAACTCTTTGCATGTTCTGAACTTTGTTTTCTGGTAGAAATTTTTGATTTTGCCACGGATTCCACATCAATCCTAAATACTCTATTACTTTCTGAGGGACAAGAATCGATTTCTCCATGTTCACCTGCCAACCCAGCTGGCTGAGAGTTTGAAGAACAATGTCGACGTGTTCTATAAGTTTCAGTCTGTCCTGTGCTACTAGAAGATAATCGTCGAGAAAGACCACTATTCGAATGCCTAGATTCCTGAAAATCTCTGCGGTCCAGTTGGTCAACGATGCAAATACTTTGGGCGCTGTCGCCAGGCCGAACGGCAAACAAGTCATTTGCAATAACCGGTTGCGATACGGAGAAAACAACGGTGAACGGGTGCTACATTTACGTGGTTGTAAGCTTGCCTGAGGTCTATTTTGACCATCCAATCCCTCTCCTGAATGAAATCGGGGACTCGATTTACCGAAATCAAACGAAATTTGCTTATTATCAGGTAATTGTTTAAACTTTTTAAATTGAAAATGGGACGGTAGGTTCCGTCGTTTTTGGGAATCAGAAAAAAATTTGATATGAAACTCGGTGTTAGTGGGGCATATTCTAAAATTCTCTGTTTCAACAAATTTTGAATGACTCTGTCCATCTCTGGCGACGGTAGAGTAAGATTGCAACGTTTCACCTGCCTTGGCAGGACCAGAGGCGGTTTCTTTCGAAATGGAATACGATAACCCTTCACTATTTTTATTAATGTTTCTGGTGCCCCGAGACTCTTCCACTCCGTAACATGATTTTGTAAGCACCCCCCCCCCAAAAATCTCGATCTATGTCAGAACTTTCTATTGAATTTAGCCGAGCCCTTTCCCCGCTGTGGATTGCTTTGCGATTCATTTTTTCTAAAACTATGGGGCTGATGAAAGCGTTGTCCAGCCAGATGTCCCCTCGGTTGGGGATGAAAAAATTTTGGATTATTAATAAACGGGTTCATTGCGGGAAAGTTATTATAAAAGGATCCTGCACTCTGAGGAGGAGGAAATCTATAATTCATCGTCAGTGCCGGAGCGCGACTGGACGATTGATATCCACTAGATCCAGGGTACGCCGCCTGGGGTCTAGGGGTTTTCTTTTCCTGCCCCGAAAAATTAATTTTATTTGCATGAAAAATCTTATTAATTCCGCCATTATTCTTAATAAACTCACTAAAAGGTACTTTATCAAACAAAAATTCACTAGATGGCGGTATTTTCTTCAAACATGGCTTAAACGATGTATCTCTCAATTGTGTAATGAACACTTCGCGTCTTTGTTCAATTATATCGGCCCTACGGCCACAAACAAGTTGCAAACAATCACGTGAAATTTTTTGATAATCACCGGAAAAAACGTCTTTTAATTTTAATGTCAATTGTTCTGGGTCCATGCTACCCGTCTCCTTAACCCAGTCCAAAATCTGTCGGAAACCCTGTTGCTTTGCATCACTTTGCATTACCAGTGCGCGAGTTACAGCTCCAAGAAATTTATCCGCAGAGGGTAGATGGGTAACTTTTTCTAAAGATTTAATTTCATCGTTTACTTCAAGGTCAACATATCCAGGACGGGCATTATAAACTTTTTGTGATTCCATGTATCGAACATTATTCCAATTTTCACTATTACAATATTGAATTGAATTGAGTAAATCTAACTGATTTGAAGGAGTTGCTGTGACAGCTGGCTCCTTTAATTGCGTTGCCAAATCAAAATAAAATGATTGAACCGGTACAGGATCTGATACGGGTTCTGACAACCTCTCGGTTACTGGTTGTCCATGTGCAATTTCAAAATTATCTTCATTATAAATCGGATTATCACAATCATAATTTTCATTTTCATAACACATATTCTGAGGGTAGACGTAAAAATTTTTTAAATCACTGACCTGTTTTGCAAGCTTTTTGATTACCTTGCTTTGTCCTCGATGACGCTTACTTTTCTTCTTCTTACTGGCCTTCTTTCTTTTACGAGATTTATCCACCTGTTCAACCTGTAACTCTGACGCGCTTGATTCAGACGAACTTGAAGAACTTGACGAATCCGATGAGGAATCAGATTCTTTACGACTATGTTGTACTTTGTCCGCCATTGTTAGAATTTAAATTGTTAAAGCATATACCAAACGCTAACAGCGTTAAGAAAATAAACTAGGTAGAACTATAATAAGTGTTTTAAGAATTTGATTTAAATTATTCCAAGAATATCGAACGCTAACAACGTTAATTTTAAGTAGATGTGAACCGTCCGAAAACAGGACGCCAATGAACGATTTGGCGCGCTGCAGCCACCTGGTGAACGAAGCCGGAAATACGTCATCATAGTGTTGCCAAGAAGGAGATAGTTGCATATACCTATAGGTGTGACCAGAAAACGGAAGATGCTTGACTCAAATTATGTTTATATGACCCCGAATGAGGCCGAAGGACACAACATTGAGTTATGATTTTGTATCGCATCAGCTACTTTTGAACATTTACATAAATTCACAAACATGCAAAGATAATATCGTTATGTATCACATCAGCTACTTTTAAACATTTTTAAGAAGTTACAAAAAAAAAAAACAATTAAAATAGGAAAGTTTTTCAATTATATGATTTTTATTGAACATATGCTTTTCGGGGTTCAATTGGATGAAATTTGGCATATATTAAATATGCAATTTTTTATCCAATTCAGCTGTTTTTCCGTAAAACATAACAAATTAAATTACTGGGCTAATTAACGAATAAGTATGGATGAATTATTTGCCTCATGATTACGTGGCCTCAGTTTCATCATTTAATTTTCGGTTTTAACTGTTCACTAGTTTTGAAAAAAAAAAAAAAACACTTTTTAGTTCTGATGCAAATTGGGTTTATAACTTTTGGAGTCAAAACTGATCACGAATATATGGCAGCTGTACTAGTAGTAAATGTTTGGTATAATTTACAATCACATACTTTTGAATCACTTCGACGCCACACAGTTTTGACGCGAACTCCGTTCATTAGTATTGAATTTCTGATTTTGATCATCTACTTTTGCTGTTGACTGTACCTACATACATTCAGGGAAATTATCATGTTTGACGAGTTGGACCCTTATGTCATAATTTTCCATGTTACAGTCGTACAATTGATAAACAATGCTAGTTGTGATGTACGCTGCCAGGCTAGACTAGACCCCTACCATAGGATTTCAATTGAGTAGGTGGAAGCGTGATGGTGGGGTCCAGGAGACAAGAAGTGGCGAGCGCAACTAGTCCGCCGTACGCGGAGCAGACAATCAAATCAAACACTTACAATACAACAAAAGAACTTACCTGGTGGTTGAAGGACACTGCTTCTGGGTTACCTGGAGTTATGTATGTAAGTGAGTGTATGTGTATCGTGTCGTGACGTTATGAGTATTCTCCTGGTAACAATCCGCTTGCAATAAGGCTGGTGGCAATCACAGCATGCGGTCTTCAAATCACTCATTCACAATAGCGTCACTTTGACTTGGCCTTCAAACTATTTCAACAAGATATGTCCAAACCCGTGTTATTACGTCAAATTAGGGGTTAGCTACAATCACCACAACTGGGTCATGACAGATTGTCCACAAAACGACCGGGGTAAGGGATAACCTTCCAAAAGATCGCGAAATACAACCGGCGACGCGTTCCCCTTTTTCCCACCGAAAAACCAAGAGAGAAGTCAAGTGTCAAACTGACAACTGACAGTTCTCACTGTTACACGTTTAGAAACGTAGGCGCATAAAGTAATAAACGGTACCGAACATGTGATTTGAATATACCTACGGACGATTTAAGTTAAAATTAACTGTAGCAAATTAGTCTACGAACGCACAAATTTTTAAAATAAAAGAAATATTGTGTGTGGCTCGTGGGTTGTTCGACTGAGGAAGATGGACGCTGGCCGCAATTAAAGGTATACCTACCTAATATACTTCAAGAAGTCGTCTTATTCAAGATCCGCGTTCAGCTCCACCAGATCCCAAAGTAATCAAGTACGATGCTCTTTTTACTACCGATTTAAAATCCCCACAAACACAGTATATTTAATTGACCTTCCCTCTTATTTCCTTTCTCCATGGTGACAAGATTATTACCTGAAACAAACAAAAGGGACAAAATTAACAACATTATTAAAGATGCCTTCTATATTAAGGGCGCCAAAATTGACATAGATGTTGCCATGGCAACGACCCGTATTCTGGTTTCGTTAAACATCCTAATTTTGACACCACAGTGTAATTTAAATGAGAATTCCTTTCATTTTGAAAATAGAATACAATGTATATGCAACATAAAATAGTAGCAAAAATGACGCATTGTCATTATGACATTGCAAGTATTTAACGCAAAGGGTGATAGAAGTCGCGTGATTGTTCGAAAGAGATACCGTGACCCTGGCACATGGGCAACTGATGGAACACGGGTGGGTTTTAGTCAGTAAAAGTCTGACACGCCCTCCCGCTCCGCCCAGAGCGGGAGAAGTCATTTGATGATTTCCCATCCTGAAAAAAAAAAAAAAAAAAAAAAAAAAAAAGGGTGATAGAAGAAGGATTTAGAGAGCCGTGCGAGCGTGCTAAAAAACCTAAACGTAAATTCAAGTAATTTTTAAATAAAAAAGGTAATTATTCCGGTGGTAGGGTATTATTAACCCTAAAACATAGTGAATTTAAGGCTTTTTTAGACTGGCAAGACGCGATAGCGCGACGAATCTTGTAGAAAATTTTCATGAAGTTTAGGTACATAGAAATTGTTCGAATTCACATTGACCTACATTGCGTTCGTGTCTGCCTGTATGCCTGCGTTGTTCCTTCGAAATGCAAGGTATTTTGATGCGGTTTTCGGGATCACTTAGAAAATTGATTCCAGAAGGTTTATGTGCATAAAGCAAATAAGAAATATTAGTGAAATTCTCATGTTTTGTCAAGTTTTAAAAACTGTTCAGTTTAACAAAGTATGACGTATGGAGGATAAGAGGGCAATAGCGATGAGTTTATCAAACTATTGAAGTTGATGAATTGTACTCTTGTGAGGAGCAGAGCGGTAATTGCGTAACTTGCTATCAGTAGGAATTGGTTTCATATTGATAGTTAAACAACATTCATTGCGTTATTTACGTTGTCGAGCCGACGATTTATTCGAACAAATGACGCAATGGTTTAGAAATAATCTTCAATCCCATTCAGATTCTGATAAATAGTGCGTTTCGCAATTAGGGTTCAGGTTTGGTCTTTAATAAGAAGAAAGTAAACTGAAAAGTGTTGATGGTGGTACGGGACCCCTACCTTCTTAAGCTATGGTTCTTTACATGGTTGGACTGCATATCTGACCTCCACAGCCCAGTTACCGGATAACACGGTACATCTTGATCTGACTGGCTTCTGACGATCTTTATCGACTGTCAAAACTCTACGGTTGACAGCAACGGCATAACGTGCTTTCCGAGGCACGGAGAGGAGGGGTCTTGGTATGTAAAGATGGTCACCTATCCACGGACTAACAGTGGCAAGTGTCGCTTAACCTAATCGATCGATTCGAACGGCTGTTATTACTTAGCCACAAGCCAACAGCAACAACGAATATCTTTAAAGTACAGTATAATTAGAGGTAAAATTTGCGGTTTGGTATGTAAGGGTATATCTTGCGGGGCGCGTGAGGGAGTGGCAGTCACTGCGCCCTCACGTCCCTAGCCGCCGCAGGAGGAGACGCCCCGGGCGTCGGGAGTCGATTGCGGACTCCCGGCCACCGTAGGCGCGAGCTTGCGGGCGGCGAGCAATGGGTAGCTTGCCGCCCGGTAAAGACCAAGCTCGGGTTGACGGCGCGTAGTGTTCCACGTGCGCCTTAAAGACATATCAGCAGCGCTGAAGGGGTCTCCTAGGACCAATACCTGCCGGGGTCGCGTGATTGTTCGAAAGAGATACCGTGACCCTGGCACATGGGCAACTGATGGAACACGGGTGGGATTTAGTCAGTAAAAACTGACACGCCCTCCCGCTCCGCCCAGAGCGGGAGAAGTCATTTGATGATTTCCCATACAAAAAAAGGGTATATCTTCCTACCATGGCCGCGAGATTAGTTCAAAAGAGGTTCCGTGGCCCTGGCATATGGGCAACTGAAAGAACACGGGTGGGTTTAAGTTAGTAAAAATCTGACACGCTCTTCCGCTCAACCCAGAGCGGGAGAAGTCATATGAGGATTTGCCACCCGCAAAAAATAAATATCTTAGGAACTACTTTTCCCATTCCGAAAATTCTTTGACCACTGGGAAGCTAGTTACGACGACAAATTTTAAGCGAACGATGGCGTGGACAGAGTCAGTTATATTGTCATTGTTACCAATTTGTACCTTCGCCAAATGTAAGATCATTGATCTGTCTAATCCTTACCAAACAAGACTACCACGTATTTGAGTTAGTCAAGCAAATAATTTAATTAATTGAATAATTTTCCAGTTATTTCGCTTCAGTGGTCAATGCTTTGCTTGTATAGGCACACATATTTTAATAAAGCTATGTGGATCCAATTTGATGAAGAACCGTTTGTTTTAAAATTAATTGGCAATATAAACTGGAAAATTATTGTGTGTTTCACAAATAAGAAATATTTTGACCTATATATTTTACTAGCTTTTGCCCGCGGCTTCGCCTGTGTGGATGTTGGAAATTTTGTTGTGTTAATTTCCAATCATACGCCTAAATAATAAAATTAATTATATGTACTATGAAAATTAAGGACTTTCTACACAACTCCATCCCCTTCTTAGCTCTTTGTGAGTGAGGCATTATCAAATTTTTTTTATTTGTAATCGTCAGCCTAAACACAAAATTTGAAGAGTCTAGCTTCAAAAATGACGGACTTTCATACAAACTTCCATCCCCTAATTCTTCCCTTTAACGGAGAGAATTCCTCAAAGTCCAGTCTTTGTTGACGTCTTCTACTCAAAAATGAAATTTAGCGTAGAGGTAGATTACTACCTCTATGTCAAATTTAATTTTCGTAGGTCCAGTATTGAAATTTCGTGATCAATCAGTGAGTGACCGTTTATTTTTCTGTATATTTTATCACACATATTTCTGATTATTTACATTAAATTTGAAGAGTGAAATATACCTATTTAGTTTTTACACTTAAGTTTTTGCCCAGTCTGTTTTGCTGCTTGGCTCCGAATGCTAAGATAGTTCTTCAAGATTTTCCATTTGTCGCAGTTTGAAGTTACCTTATTAACCTTTTCTGTTTCCAACTTTCCTCTCCTTTTCGTGGGTAGTCTAACTTTGCTCTTTTATTTACCTTTATTCCTCAGAGAGTAGCTAGTTCATTTCCAGTTGACTTTTTCAGTTTTTCGGACTAATCATTAGAAGCATCTTTGGTGGCCCTGTGGTAACGGCTACAACTAACATATATAAGGTCGTGGGTATGAAACCAGGCAGGCGGTTTAGGTACTCTGGGTAAATAATTTCACCACTATTGCTCTCAAAACGGTGAAGGAAAGCTTCGCGAGGAAACCATTAAGTATGTTCTAGTACCAAAAATTCGAGAATATGTGACCAACCCATACTGGGTCCGCGTGGTAGATTATAGCCCACTTCCTCTTGAAAAGAGAAGGATTATGTCCTAGCAGTGGGTACATTACAGGCTGACCATGCTGTCACCAGGCCTGCCAGGGTTGTGAGGTTTGATCGAAAGAGATACCGTGGCCCTGGCACATGGGCAAATGAAGGAACACGGGTGGGTTTTAGTCAGTAAAAGTCTGACGCGCCCTCCCCCTCCGCCCAGAGCGCGAGAAGTCATTGGATGATTTCCCAGCCAAAAAAAAACATGCTGTTATGTGCGTGCGTTACGTATTTCTATTATCAATTAATTTTCTTAACAACTAGTAAAGGTTCAAAGCTGCTTATTTTACTTACTCCCAATGAACATAGTGATAAATTGCCATTCTAATTTCAACATTTACTTTTATCAAATTGATGGAATCCTCTTTGGTATCAAAAAGGGGTTTCACTTAGTTGTATTTGATGCTTTTAACGAAATTCCCCTTTGCCTCAGCTGTGTCGGAACAAGATCGTAATCAGCGTAAGAGCAATTTACCTGAATGTTTGGGGCTCAACATCCTTGTGTTTGTCTGGTGCTAGGGTTGTCCCAGTAGCGATTGGACATCGTGAGGAAATAATTAAGATTAATATCTGAGCAATAGAGGAGATATGATTGTTACACAGAGGTTCGTAAATATTTCTGATAACTGACTACACTTTACACCGATTGCAATGAACAAAACAACGTTTGAAACAGCTTCATCAAAGGTTTGTATACAGTTAGCGTAATATCGCGTAGGCATAATCAACCTATTAATGTTCCCACTGCTGGGACACAGGCCTCCTCTGTGAGAGGGATTGGGCCATAATCCACCACGCGGGCCCTGTGTGGGTTGGTAGATGTTTTTTTTTTTGGGTGCGAAATCATTGCATGACGTCTCCCGCTCTAGGTGGAGCGGAATGGCGTGTCAGACTTTTACTAACTAAAACCCACCCTTCAGTTGCCCATATGCCAGGGCCATGGTGGGTTGGTAGATGTTACTTTGAATTTTAGGTTTTAAGACATGTTTTTTTGAAAATTTATCCCCTAACCTGTAGAGCGCCAAGGGGTACTGTAGTACCCAGAACGAACATAACTAACATCTACCCTCAAAATTAATTAAAAAAAAACTCATTTATTTCAGCCTTTTAACTGTATATTTTATTTTGGTATACAATTGTGATTTTAATTTACGAACTACGGATGTGTATGTGATCGGATTCGGATGTGATCGAATAATATTTGCAGTCGGCCGGAAAATTGCGGAAAATGAGGCTATCAAGTCGCTAAAATGGTCTTAATAGGGGATGAGACTTCGTATGGATGTTCGTCATTTTTGCCGAAGACAAATCTTATCAGACACTCGGTTTGTATAAATAAAGAAATCTCGCTGTTATCAGTCTCTAGCTATTTATATAGAAACTAGCTTCTGCCCGCTACTTCGCCCCCTCGTTATATGATATCGCCCGACCGCGCTTTTTATACATTTTCGTTTATGGTTCTTCCTCAGTCTTTTTAATTTTGCTCGGTTTCTTAAGTCCTTGCTTGTAGCAATTCTTCGAGAATTGGATTGCCAAATGCAAAAAGAATTGTTTAAATTCGACTGGAAGTTTCAGAGATTAGCGCGAATCAAGCAATCTCTTTAGCTTTGTTATTAGAACAGTGTGGATAAGAGGCAGCCCTATAAGCATACAACGAACCTCGTAAACAAAACGGACCGGCTGCACCGGCACGCCGGCAAAGCGGTGTTTGTTAAAGCGGTTTTGAGTCCAATGAGCTGCCTGATCAATAAATCTGTCTGCTTACAACCAGTTTAAAGCGCTATCGTGGTGTTACCTAAATGTGCTAATATTATCCCAAGCTAGCTTTTGAAGTGAACTTTTTAGCCAACTACGGTGAAGCAGACGGAGGGTTATGGTTTTGACTGGTATGTATGTATCATTTGTTCCCTTATAACTTCTAAACTACTTATTATTATTTGAGAAACGAAACCATCGTTGGATGAATAAAACAATACATTCGAATTGTAGTAGGCGATCTAAACTTTAGGGCAAAGTAGCATACGGCTTTCTAACGAGAATATTTTCTTGTTTCATACTTTTTAGTACTTACCTAAAAAGTTTTTAGTTATTAATAAATGATTTTATTTCTGTAACTAGGTGTGAACAAACACTTTTACACGTCAATCATATTTTAAAACTAGGTGATATCGGCGTTTACTAACTCAATACTCTGAGAAGAAAGACTGAAACAAACTTAGAGGGCATAGTCTCTCTTAAAGTCCAGACATAATCTTGGTCACCTTATGTGAAGACCATGTAGATTGGTGTCTGAAATGGTATTTTGAGGAAAGAACCACACAGATTGAGTGGACTTGTCCAACCAGTGCACGCATTTGTCACTTGATTGAACTTACGTTTTATTAATGATGTAAGTTGTAATAATTACACTGACCACTCGTAATTAACCTTTAAATTCCGTCAGTTCACTGTTAAGTTACAAACTTAACACTAAGCGTGCCGAACTAGTGGTAATTAAGTTAGACACCTAGTTGACGTCACACCAAGCAATTCGCGCAATAAACGCTTCGAAGAGCGGCGATCGACTTTGGCGCGCATATGTGGCGGGAATGTATGTAGGTACATTTCTATGGCAAGGTGAGTTTGGGATAGTTTGTCTAGAGAGATGAGTGGTGTTTTGTTTGTACGGTGAGTAGCTATTGTATGTAGGTTGATCCCAAGTCATCGTTCTCCTGACCTCATACCTATTTATTTGGAGTCGGCGCAAAATACTTCTCTATTAGTCGTTATCTCGGTAGTCACCCCCTTTCTAGCCTTATCATCTTTTCTTCTTTCTACTCTTATAGCCATCGAAATTCATGCTCAAAACTTTCCTCACGATATTTTCTTCATTCCTCCGCATTACATGACGACCGATTTCAACAACAACAACAACAACCCCCATCCACATCGTTTTTTTGTTTCTGATTACATCATCTACCTATGATGCAATACAAAAGCATTTTAGTTACCGATGTTTTTGCTAAGTTTAGTGATTGTAGCGTACATTTTTCATACGGAGGCCCCTCTTCAATGTCAATATTGAATGTAACACCTGCACATGTTTGTATCTACAAACTGTCTGTATGCATTGCATGGCTTTACTCAGGTATCTTCATTTCACATTTTTTTTAAACGAGAAGCGTGAAAGCAGCAAAGAATAAACTACGAAATAAAATAAAAAAACCGGCCAAGTGCGAGTCGGACTCGCGCACCGGGGGTTCCGTACAAACCTGTAGGTATTCTCGGTTTAAAAATAAATGTTTTTTATTTTTTATTTTATATTTCTGTTGATTGAATGTAAGGTAAATTGCGGTTTACGATTTATGACGTTTTAAAAAAAAACTACTCACTCGATCTCGTTCAAACCAATTTTCGGTGGTAGTTTATATGGTAATGTACATCATATATTTTTTTTAGTTTTATCATTCTCTTATTTTAGAAGTTACGGGGGGGGGGGGACACATTTTACCACTTTGGAAGTGTCGCTCGCGCAAACTATTCAGTTTAGAAAAAAATGATAATAGAAACCTCATTACCATTTTTGAAGACCTATTCATAGATAACCCACACGTATGGGTTTGATGAAAAAAAAATGTTGAGTTTCAGTTCTATGTATGGGGAACCCCAAAATTTATTGTTTTTTTTCTATTTTAGTGTGAAAATCTTAAAGCGGTTTACAGAATACATCTACTTACCAAGTTTCAACAGCATAGCTCTTATAGTTTCGGAAAAAAGTGGCTGTGACATACGGACGGACAGACAGACAGACAGACAGACAGACAGACAGACAGACAGACATGACGAATCTATAAGGGTTCCGTTTTTTGCCATTTGGCAACGGAACCCTAAAAAGGGACCAAAAAACTTTCAAAAAACGAAGTGTAAACTTTGCGCCTACTCCCTCCGTATTTTTCGTAGTTTTTGGAGCGAGGCGGCGAATGTATCCGATGACGTGAAAAAACGAAGGAGACAACTTTCCGGACGAAATGGATTGGAAGGCCCGAAACACAATCGAACCGAGTTAAAAGTCAAATGAAAATCGAAATTGTGGTGGGAACTGGGTAGTTGATTCGTTAGTTGTTCAACTTGTACTAGTGTTCGAAGGGAATACAGGAGGTCTCAAAAGGGGCGCTTTGGCCGTATCATAATAGGTTATTAAAATGAATCGTATTTATTTATATATGCATTTAGTAAATAGTTGTTACTTTGACATTACAAACAGACAAGTATGTACATCTAATGCAACCTCAAAACATATTTTTTGTGGAAAGGTTTTTTACATTCTTAGGCCCACATCTGTACAATAGGGTAAATAGAAAACAAATTATGCTTAAATATTTACTAACCATCACACACATACAGAAGATCTACTTGTTGTCTGCAAATAGAACGACTAACATAAAATGCTATTTCACTTTTATTTTCCTAATTTTAATTTACACGTAACATCACGCCTTGTTTCCCCGAAGGGTTAGGCAGAGGTGTACCTATAGTACCCCCACATTTCGGCTGTTATACTTAAGTCCCAATGTAATAGGATAGGCTCGCCCCCTATTGCCATCAACCGGGCACAAATCCAGACTCCAGGCTGCTACTGAGAAATTCCAGATAGAAAAACCCAATAACACTTTGCCCGACCTGGGAATCGAACCCAGGACCTCATGCTCAGCAGTAGCGCTTGCTACCACTAGACCAACGAGGCAGACAATTTTAATTTAGTTTTTACTTTATACTTATTGTTAATTTATTAAATTAAGTATTTATGCACTTACTAGCCTGAAGCACAGGTTCAACCTAGTTGAGGCAATTGAGCAACTGTGCTCTATTTTAATTTTGAGTAACATTGTAAATGTGTCCCTTTTTATAAATAAACGATTATTATTAATTAAATTGTATTTGTATCCAAAAAATACGCCGATTTGTCGAGACAATGTTGCATACAGCTAGAATAAAATTCCCTATTAGTCATGCGGAATTTATGTGTAAACATACGGTTAACATAATCAGTAAGGTTATTAATTAATGAAAGGTTAACGATCAGAGCCATGACACTGCAAATGTAAAATTATAATGCACCGTCACGTTTTATGGGGTTCTCATATTAAAACAGACATACCTACATAATGCGAACTTTCCTCAAACCGTACTCATTTTGCTGACACCCACGTTTATGGAATACTTAAGCAGAATTATCATTAAAGGGCCTAATATTATTTCATGAAGAATTATAAGTTTGGAGGTTTGGTTCAAAAGCATAAAGTTTTAAAATGGGTGGTTAAATCTAGCAAGTAGCTACCTATGAAAACTTCAACGGCATCATCATCATAACTTTAGCCCAGAATCACACCCTTCCAGGGTCGCGGGATTAGTTTGAAAGAGTTAACTTGGCCCTGGCGTATAGTCAACTGAAGGAACTCTGGTGGGTTTTAGTCAGTAGAAGTCTGACACGCCCTCCTGCTCCGCCCATACTTCCCAGTTTCATGTATTATCTCTCATCCAGACAGGTAATTGCGTAAAACACTATCAGTAGGAATGCGTATCATTTGACAGTTCAACAAAATTCATTGCGTTATTTGCGTTGTTAAACGGGCAATTTGGTCGAACATACGAAGCAATGGATTAGCAAGATGCTTCAAAATTATTTAGATTCCGATTAATAGTGTTCTACGTTAACCCTAACGCTGGTGACAAAGAAAACTTTTAGTTACTTTTCAACCGACGGAAAAAAAACGGAGGAGGTTCTCAATTCGACGCGTATATTTATATTTTTTTTATGTATGATCACGTACATAGTCGTCCGATTGTGACAATTCCTCTTCTATTGGAAAGGGTATACTCCCAAGGTGGTCCCATATAAATTTGAAAAACAAAATCGAACCCTAAGGGTCGAAAAACAGGGGATGATTGATTGTTCACTCACTGATCGTTATGTACAACCATATTATTAGTACATTAAAGTCACAAAAAAATATAAAATAAAAACTTTTTAACAAAAAATTAAACCGCTGAAAAAACTGAAAATCATAAAATAATATATTCCTTAAAATTTTGAGTCGGCGCTGAAAAATCAATGAACAAAGGTCACTCAAAGCGCCGACTCATAATTTTAAGGTTTATTATTTTATGCTTTTCAGTTTTTTCGGCGGTTTAATTTTTTGTTAAAAAGTTTTTTCTAAGTTAGAAGAAGAAGAAGAAAGAAAAATTGTTTATTCTGCACAAACAAAACGCACATTACAAAATAAAAATTAAAAAAGATACATAAAATGCAACAAAGCCAAAAGCCCCGTATTTAAGTCAATAAAAAATAACAGTTTAGCAATATTGACGTGACCAAAGACAAAACAGATTATGTTACGACATTGGCAATTACATCACATAGGTATAATAGACATGGGCAAAGTCGTTATATTTTAATCACGGTGACTGTTGTTCCGGTTCCAAAAAAGTCACAGTGAAAAATCACCGTGACTTTGTCACGTTGATATTTCGATAACGTACGTCGGATAGGTCCTTGGAACGTCTTGTAATGTGACTATAGATTTGACAATTAATTCACTATTATCAATAACAAATATCGCCTGCATCTGTATTCAGTTTTATTATAGTATACGTATACACGTAGATGTCCATGTATGTATTTATATGTATACAGGGTAACGGAGTGTTAAAAAAATTGCGTGCAAAATTTCATATATTTTGATCAACTATTTACATTGATTTTATAATGTAAATTATTTACAGTTTTACACGATATTTTAAAATTGTATTTGGTTTTGTAATTAGAATTTAAAAATAAAAGCTGTTGCATTTTTCTAATGCCAAGTCTTGTACTTTGTACTATCTCTCGTTCAAAATACTCCCTGCCCGGGAGCGGACGTTCCGGTTCATTATCGTTCCATACTAAACATGAACCATCGCAGTGACGCGAGTGAGACGGAGTAGATGTGACGAAAAGGAACAACGTTATTTTGGAACGACGTTATTTTATAAAAAGTCACTGTGATATTCTCAGGTGACAGATCACGATGATTTTTTCACTGTGACGTTATTTGTCACCCATGTCTAAGGTATAAACAAAACAAAAACAAAATGCCGATTGTAGATTACATTAATTATCTACTCTTGTAACGAATAAACCACAATATTAAATAACAATTAACCTGTGCGTCGCATCTGTGCAAGAACAGGTCGTTGCTCAGCAATATGCTGTGACTTCAGACGAACCTAGCGTCAACAGCGCTGATTTTCAGCAACTACCTTTCGAAAATGACGTAATGACGTCTGTGTGAGCTAATAAACTGGTAAGTACTTAAACTTTTTCACGAAAATATCTTAGTTGAAAATAGTATGTGTTAATATAATTGTGTTTATGCGTGATAATATTATAATAAAAAATAAATATGTACATAAATTAAGACCCTATTATAGTAAGTACAACGATATTAAACATGTTAAGTAATAACTTAAGACAAGCTATACCATGGGAATTGCGATGGTATGGCGGCCATTTGCATTATGGCATGGCGTTTGCCTACCAAGCTTTCGATCAAAGCGTTAAATTAGCGACATTAGTGCGACTTTACAGTGTTAAAACTGGATTTTTATTATTTCAGTGGGCCCAACAGATCATGGATCGATCGATGTACACAGGAGCAAGATCTACTGACATCTAAAGGAGTGCAAAACCAAACCAAGCACTACCATTGCTCTAATTCCCTTCCATCTGCAATGATGTAGACCGGACCCAGCTAGGGAGGAATCAGACAGAGGCCATTCACACTGTTGGAAAGGCAAATCCATTGCCCATAGGCCATGACCCTCGAGGTAAGCACCAAGTTACCAAGTACCTAGTTACTAACCCATTGAAAGTTACGGTAAGTACTTAATGTTCAATTACTGTATCAAGTTAACAGTGATTGTGGTTTTTTAACTGACTTCATAAAGGATGAAGTTCTCATTTTGTCTGTGTTTTTTTTTTGTATAATTATGTTCCGCGAAATCTCTGGTAGGTACTTGTGGATTGATCTGGACCATTGATTTTTTTAATGGATGGAATATGCTTCAGAGGTGGTCTTCAAATTTTATTAACTTTGCTTTGGTAGTTTTTGCGTGAGCTTCAATAATTTGTATTTTACCTTTTTGTATCTCAATGATGTTCTAATACTTCCTGTCACTGTTGTTTAAATTTGCAACGACATTTTTTTTTACAAAAACTACCGACTTCAAAAAATACACCAAAAACTGAAAAATAACTTTAATTTCGGAAGCCGTTCACAAAAACTAAAATAAATGTCTAAAGACTACTTCCGAAATTAAAGATATTTTTGACACTGTAGTGTGTTTTTTGTAAGTCGGATGATTTTTTTAATAAACCAATCTTAACATTTATTTTACCCACTTTTAGGGGGCTAAATCACTCAGTACTTTTCTACTTCACCTACCTTATTGTGCATTATCAAAGTAAGTATTGAGGCACATTAATTACACAAGAAAATAATAATAACCATTAACCATTAATCTATTATGGTATAAATAAATCACACCCCAAGTTATTAATAGCAGCTATTTTAACAAATCACAGACATAACTAGGGACATTTCCCCGTCGCTCGTGGCGCCACCTGGTGTGTTCACATCGCGATAACTAAAGCTCAGCGGTGCGGAATAATTTGTGGCAATTATATGGCCCTACGTGCCCTCACAGCGGATTATTGAGCATTCCCGATTTTGATATAATTTTAGTAGGGATATAGAAATTGTTACGATATTTTATGTACAAAACTCCGTGTGCTTTTATCATTGGCATTTTCTCAAGAGCTTCTTTAAGGGATGAGCTACTAAAACTAAGAATACAAATAATTTTAAATAAGTACACCTGAGGATCAACTTCAAGATTTTAACTCCAAATAATTCCTAGGTTTATACGGATGAATTGAGAATCTCTTTTTTTTTTGAAGTTGGTTAAAAATTACGAACTTCTGGGACGAACTTTAAAAATAATTTTTGTGCTTCCTTATGTAACATTGTGTTATGGAACTCTTGAGAAAAATTTTAAGCTTCTAGACCCAGTGGTTTACTCGTTGCGTCGTCTGTCTGAAAATGAATTCAAGATTTTTAACAAATACTAGCTTTTGCCAGCAGCATCGCCTGCGTGGAGGTCGGAAATTATCCCGCGGCAACGTACTACCGGGATGAAAAGTACCCTATGTATTAAGCCAGGTTATAAAGTATCTGTGTGCCAAGTTTCATCTAAATCTGATCAGTAGTTTTTGCGTGAAAGAGTAACAAACATACATCCGCACTTCCATGCATCCATACTCACAAACTTTCATATTTATATATAATATTAGTAGGATATTTCATTTATATGATCTTATCTATTTCCTAAGTAAATGATATTAATACGAAATAAAAAGGAGCATAAGATCTAATGAATTAAATAACCAAAAATCCATGGCAAAAAGTTACAAAAAAGTTGAATTAGTCTGTCTTAAAAAAGTTAGACACTTCTCAGATTACATAAATAAAACATCGTACCTACAACGAACTACAAATCGAAACACCGATAATAAATAGAAAGGTATTCCCAGATACTCCTTTACTCCTATTTCATACAACCAAGAGATTCATTTCAAACGGATTCACGTAAATTTCCATTTAAAACGACGCGATAAAAAACCGCTCACTTCTCACGGAATAAAAAAGGTCACGTAATCCACCCTATGCCTTGATATTTAAGCCCCTTTGCATCAGTTCGACGTAGGTAAGCCGCACCTGATACTTCCAGCTCACTGAACTGCATTGCTGTATAAAGTGCGGCTTGCTTACGTCGAATCCGGTAACGTGTCTGCTGAGAAAAGTGTCATGTTTTCCATAACTTGTAGTGACGGTCGAAAAGCTTAGTTTGAAAAACATCTTAAGATTTTGTAGGAAGGGAATTGGAAAACTTATATTAAAATGTTTATCGTAGGATTGCTTTGAGTAGTTTATAATATCTTCCAATGCGGGTATTTTTTACGGCAGATACAGAAGGTGTCTTTATAAAACTCATTTGCATTTTGTTTTTGTTTCTAGACTTTTTTATCTTCTAAGAAGACTTGTAGCTTTTGATAAATTGGATTTTGTCTCATTATTTTTTGCTTTGCTACGTACTGACCTAATAATGAAGTATCAGCGGTAAGTATATAAAAAAGAAAATCAATACTTAAAACCTATAGAGGTAAAATTTGTGAGGTTTCCATGCACGGGCTATCTTCGGAAAATCTGACCCTATTCCGAAAATTCTTTCATCTACAGTATAAGCCAAGTGTTGTAGGTCATATTTTATGCTACAACAAGAAAAACCAGGCGAATGAAGCCGCCTGAAGAAGCTAGTATTAAATAAAACATTATTCCTTTCTGTTGAGTCGATAAGTATTGTTCTCAGCTTCTACCCCAATAACTCCAAATACCAATACTATTTCGCGCGAAACAAATCTAATAAACATTAGACCTTTTTCTTTTTAATCCAGTAAGTAAGTACAATTGTGAAACTCTTCAAACATTTCACCACACGAAAACATGTTCAGATTTATTTCTTTTAATACCGTAAAAGGTAGGGAGAGGGTAAAAAGCGCGAAGGGTTCCGTAAAATATTTAATACTAAACTGTTTAATGCTGTTAGATAAAACACGTTTCTTGTATGGGGGCCACGTCTAAATTTTAACTTTATTTTATTTTCAACCGACGCAAAAAAAACGGAGGAGGTTATTAATTCGACGCGTATATATTTTTTTTATTTTAATGTATGACCACGCATAACTTCTACATAGTGGTCCGATTGTGATAATTCTTTGGAAAGCAAAATCAAACCCTAAGGGTCGGAAAACAGGGGATGATTGATTGTTTCCTCACTGATTGTAATGTATAACCACGCATAACTTTATACAGAGTAGTCCGATTTTGATAATTCTTTTTTATTGGATAGGGTATACCTAGCCAAGTATTATAAGTACATTAACGCCATAAAAAATTATAAAATAAAAACTTTTTAACAAAAAATTAAACCACCTAAAAATTTAAAAGCAAAAAAATAATAAACCTTAAAATTTTGAGTCGGCGCTGAAAACTCAATGAACAAAGATCACTCAAAGCGCCGACTTATAATTTTAAGGTTTATTATTTTTTTTGCTTTTCAGTTTTTCGGCGGTTTAATTTTTTGTTAAAAAGTTTTTACTAATATGTTGTTATAGCGGCTAAAGTAGTTCTTCTAGTTCTAATTTGTGAGAATTCCCAGTGTCTACCATCATCAACATCTGCCTAGCCTTTTCCGAACTATGTTGGGGTCGCCTTCCAGTCTTACCGGATGCAGCTGAGTACCAGTATTTTACGTGGAGTTACTGCCTATCTGATAATGATAAATGATTTTATTTCTGTAAGTAGGTTTGCACAAACAGTTTTACAAGTCAATAATATTTTTTTGAGCTAGATGAGGTCGGCGTTTCCTATCTAACTACTCTGAGAAGAAAGCTCGAAACAAACTCAGAGGTCACAGTCTCTTTTAAAGTCCAGACATAATCTTGGTCACATTATGTGAAGATCATGTAGATCGGTGTCTGAAATGGTCTTTAGAGGAAAGAAACACACAGACTGAGTGGACCTGTCTAGTCTGTGCACGCATTTGTCACTAATCGTGCGGCTCAACTCAGAACTTGAGAAGCTCAACGATTCGACGAACAATACCAAAGAAAGGACATTTTGGTAGGCCGCATAAATTACTCAACCTGCCAGATCATAGTTACAAAATACTTGACAAATAAAAAAGATAGTAGAAAAAAAGAAAAATACCCACCATTCACAATTATTAAAACAATATGATACCTTACAAAGTAAATCTATACTTTATAATATTATAAAGCTGAAGAGTTTGTTTGTTTGTTTGAACGCGCTAATCTCAGAAACTACTAGTTCGAATTGAAAAAATCTTTTCGTGTTGAGTAGTCTATTTATTGAGGAAGGCTATAAGCTGTATAACATTACGCTAAAACCAAGAAGAGCGGAGCAGTAATGAAAAATGTTGCAAAAACGGGGAAAATCGCACGGGTAGGCGATTCGACGCGACGGGGGAGCAAAAAATTTAACGCGGACGAAGTCTCGGGCAGAAGCTAGTATTTTATAATTATATAAATAAAAATTTGTCTATGTCAATGAGTATATGAAAATCCAGAAATGATCTTGGTCTGATCATTTGATGACTATGTTAGTCGGTGTCTGAAGTGGTCTTTTGAGGAAAGAACCACACAGATTTGAGTAGACCTGTCCAATCAGTGTAAGCATTTACCAGTAATCGTGCAGCTCAACTCGGAAATTAAGGAGCCCAACGTTTCGACGAACTATACCAAAGAAAGTACATTTGGGTAGCCCGCACAAACTACTAGGCCAAAATCGAAAATAAAAGTACTCACATAGTCCTCAAATTCACAGTAGTTAAAGTAATATGTACATACAGTAAATATACCTATAGTTGTACAAAAAAAGTACAATAATATAAACATCGTGAAATAAATAATCTGACCTCCACAACCCAGTTACTGGGTAGTACGATATCTCTTGGTAAGACTGGTTGTCAGACTTTCGGGCTTCTGACGACCCGTAACGACCGTCTAAGATCTACGAAAGACAGCCGGGACCAACGGCTTAACGTGCTTTCTTTTTTTAGATGGCCATCCATCCATGGTCCAACCGCGGCAAGCGTAGCTTAACTTGGACTATCAATCTATGCGGCTGTTTTTACTTAGCAACAAGCCCTTCCAGTGATAAACATCCAAGGCTATTTCTTTTGAACCGTAATTGGTAGACCAATTACGGTTCAAAAGAAATAGCCTTGTGACAAACGAATACACAGCGTAGCCTTAGTAAAAGTGTACCATTGGCTTCCTTTGGCTACGGAACCATAGCAACGTTGAGCATATTTTCTTATTACTCGTATGAACAGAGATGGCGTACTGAAATTTCTACTTGGAGTGGATGTATGATAGGAAAAATTTGTTAAGTTGGTATCCGCCATTGGAATTCGGTGTGACTTGATAAGACATACGTTTATGTCTAATTTCTTAATTCGTAGTAGTTTTTGATGCATTATCATATGTTTTTCTTACAAAATCAAGACGTCACACCCAATGTGAACGAGTAAAATGTGTTATTGCCGTAAAAGCTCAAGATATTTGTGCCATGTTTGTGTACTAAATATGACAATCAATCTGCCTTACCTTTTCCAACTATGTTGGGCTCGGCTTCTTTATTTTTATTTTTTTGATGTCGGGGTGGAAATCCTCATGGATGTCCTCCGCTCTGGGTTGTGCAGAAGGGTATATCAGACTCTTACTGACTAAAACCACCCTGGTGTTCCCACCATTACCTACGATGGGGATCACGGGATCTAATGCAAGTTCCGCGATCCTCGGCTGGGGGTCGGTTTATAGTCTACCCGAATGCAGTTGGATATCAGTATTTGACATGGAGCAACTGCCAATTTGACCTCCATAACCCATTTACTTGCAGGTACAGTGTATTTTTTTTAAATTATTTTTACTTGGAGGTAGGGGAACAATTATAACTGCCGCAAGGATCGATCGATCAGGTTAAGCTACGCTGGCCGCAGTTGGTTTGTAGATGTGTGACTATCGTTATATTCGAAAGCCGCTCCGTGTCTCTAAATAGTAAGCCGTTGGTCCCGGCTGTCATTTATGGATCTTTGACAGTCGTTACGGGTCGTCAGAAGCCCGAAAGTCTGACAACCAGTCTTACCAAGGGGTATCATATTACCCAGTAACTGGGTTGTGGAGGTCAGATAGGCAGTTGCTCCATGTAAAGTACTGGTATTCAGCTGCATGTAGTTGGACTGGAAGCTTACCTCTATTTAGTTTACAAAAGGCTATGCAGATGACGGTTAGGTGAAAAATAATAAGTAAAAAGAAAAACACTGCTGTTATAAAATAGAGAGTAAAGCCAATGTTTCACAAATGCTTAGGTAATCCTTCAATGGATAAGATTTCATCTTTTAGATATATTTGTTTGTAAGATTGATTGTTCAATTCTGTTTGATTTCTCAATAAATGCGGCCTTTTGTGAATGTTTGTAATAGTATTTGAAGGATAGATTTTCTTTTGAAAGCCTCTTGTGAAAAAGCCTTATAGGAATTGATTATTTGCTAACCAATGTCTTACACACAACGGTAGCTGTTGATATTTTATATTATTTTATAAGAGACGCTTATGTAAGTATGGCATGATCAGCCCATAAACGTTCCCACTGCTGGAACAGAGGCCTCCTATCCATTAAAAGGAGTCCAGTGCGGGTTCTACAACTCGGAATCTACAACTCCCAGGTCGCGACTGTTACCACTAGGCCACCGCTGCTCCCTATAAATCACGCATTTGATGTCATTTTGGGTATCTTTCAGTAACAAAATAATAACATCATTATGTCGCCCCTATCTCAAACAAACACGTAGAATTCACTAAAAACTACATGTTGAATAGGGACCAACTGCAAAATCTAATAAGGGAATTAATTAACCTAGGTAACATTTATTCCTTTAGACCAGTAGCTGCAAGTCTCTTTGTCGCATTGCTGCGTACCTAAAAAAATAATATGGGAAGAGAAAATGTTTCAGCGATCGGGATTTAAGTTAAAAAAACTTTATTTATTACGAACCGTTGTGAGAATATAAGACTGTGAGTCTATGGACATTATTCAAGGGCAATGTGGGTCTAACTCTAATTGCTTAGCTATTGTTGAGACCATTTAACAGCTTAACAGACCAACTTAGTTGAAGCTAAACAAAGACTGGGATTAACCTCAAATTCAAAACGCAATATACCTAAGCTAAAACAAAACAAAACAACAACATAGCGTCATCATAAACATAATTTGACGATCGAATACCATCCAATCATTTATTTCGATTAGATTTCATCGAAGCACGGACATTGAATAAATGGCTACCATTAGGGAACAACCACAAACCCCACTTAAATGACACGAAGGGACTTGAAACTCTACGTGACTTGTGGGTGCACCCTTACCCTTGCAATTACATTTACCGAAAATGTAATTGCAAAATTAAGTTCACCGTATTGAAGAGGTACGCAACTTAATTAAGAAACTTGAAAACTAAGTTTGATATTCGGGGTTGAGAAAAACGGTAAGGTTAATTAATTAGTTTCTTTGAAAATTGATGTTATATTTTTGTGATTTCTTATGGTTTATAGGCAAAAGGTAATAGGTAACTAAAGACATCGTAAAAAATAATTCAACATAACGTCACCATGACGTGAAAACCTCACGGTAAATAAGTATTCGTTTTTGTAACCTCGTAATGTATACAGGTTTTCTAAGATGTTTTTAATGCCTTCTAAAGATGCTAATGATCCTCGTAGAACGTGAACGTGATTTTCAAACAACGTCACAAAAAGGAGGTTTCTTTTTATTTATGTTTGTTATTTTTTTATTTATGTTTGTTATTTTTTTATTTATGTTTGTTATTTTTTTATTTATGTTTGTTACCTCAGAACTGTGACATTTATAATAGTCCAATTTGAAAAAAAATAACTTTTTTGTTTGAAAGGGAATACTTACGGAGTGGTCCCATATTTTGGTCAAGTTTTTATGTAAAAAAGTTTATTGCAATTACGAGACTTACACGGCGACTATAAACAGGTTGGGTAATACCCTACACCTTTGTCAAACTTGGTGATTATGGCAGTCTCCTATTTTAGTAACCAAGTTAGGTTACGGACCTGACTTCTCAATAAGCGCTGGGCACACAATTATGCCCTCATCATCATCATCATTTCAGCCAAAAGACGTCCACTGATGGATATAGCTCCCCCCCTAAAAATGGAGTGGTTTGCCATAATCGCCACGCTTGGCAGGCAGGTTGGTGATCGCAGTATGGTGGTAAAATGCATAGAGAACGATACTGCCCATTCTCTAGAAACTCCCTTAGTCGCCTTTTATGACACCCACGGGAAGAAATGAAATATGGTGCTACTCTTTACGTCCGGCACCACACGCAGTTAAATATCACCATTTAATAAATAATTGTGGGGTGGGGAGAATCCCACCTAACTAAACCAAAATATCGTTCAATAGTAAATATTTACAACCCAATAGTGACGTCCCAACGCGACGCGTCAACACTGGGATATAGCCCTTCATCTCATTCGGGATTACTAATCCGGATATCCGGCATAGGTACGTGTCAGGGAATTAGACCATGGACTTGAGGCGAACCGTGAATGTCAACGACATTTCCCGTTTCAGAATCGGATAAGTAATTTAATGGAATTCGAGTAGATTCCCCTTAAAGGAGCCGAGTTAGGGGTAAGGTGATTTTGTAATATTGATTCGGCTAACGAGCGCCCTCCACTGGCTTGGGTTTGTGTACACACCTTAATATTACTTTTACTAGATATTTTAAATTATTCAGGCGATAATTCGATGAATATTTCAATAGAATAAATTATATTGTTCAGATGATATTTTTTTTTTGTGTGAATGTAGGAAAGAATCCCACGGGAACGTGAAACCTGGACAAAGGTTATGGCAATGTTACTCCTTATAACATAACCTATTGGCCAGAATTGGAAGATTTGGTCAAAATCGGTCCAGACTTTTCGATTATAGGCACGATCAAACAAACGTAACGACAGACTTTTAAAATTCGATTTCTTGTACTGTATCTATATATTTTCATATGCGTGTAGTAAAAAGCTGTTGTTTTGACGTTACAAACAAACAATTCAATTTAATTTATTTGTATAGATAGAGACACATACAAGGCACTTCTGAAGAATACAATGTGCTACTAAAGATATTAGAGCTAAGTTCTAACTAAATGTAAAATTAATGCTAACTTTCTTATTTATGGCTTTTAAACTTTGTAAACCAGATACTTTCTTGCTCAGAGTTTCTTCATAATTATTAAAAAGGTTCGGTACAAAATTCGAGGGTAAAGCAAACTTGTCTTGCTTTTAAGACTAGAAAATTCCGGTTAATATTTTGCAGTTTTTTAGGTACAGTCAGCATAAAAAATTCAGCGAACTTTAATTAAGTTATGGGTGACAGGGTTGGTCCGTGGGTGGGAGACCATTTTAGAATATCAAGACCCTTCTGAGCCTCGGAAAGCATGTAAATTGGTCCCAACTGTCATTTCTGGACCTTTGACAGTAGTCTTAGGTAGTCAGAAGCTCGATTATTATCCAACTAGCTTCTGCCCGCGACTTCGTCCGCGTTAAATTTCTTGTTACCGTCGCGTCGAATCGCCTACCCGTGCGATTTTCCCCGTTTTTGCAACATTTTTCATTACTGCTCCGTTCCTCTTGGCTGTAGCGTGATGTTATATAACCTATAGCCTTCCTCGATAAATAGGCTACCCAACACAAAAATAATTTTTCAATTCAGACCAGTAGTTCCTGAGATTAGCGCGTTCAATCAAACAAACAAACAAACTTTTCAGCTTTATAATATTATATAAAATATAAATATAATAATATAATATAGTATAGATAAATGGGTTGTGGAGGTCAGATAGGCAGTCGCTCAATGTAAAATACTGGGTTTTCAGCTGTATCTAGTTAGACTGGAAGGACCCCAGCATGGTTGGCAAAAGGCTATGCAGATAACGACCCATTACCCCAACGGAGTTAAGATTCCAAATTTTTTTTTTGGACCTTTGTTTAAAATAAGTTCTGTTTTAAACCGTACATCCGAAAGCTATACTTATATATTCGTATGAAGTCAGTTCGTATATGAACATCCCTGCTACGGTGAGTTGCACCTGGCATGTGACGTCACAGGCCACCATTCTCTGCACCACGTGCGCAGGATTTAATATTAACTTTAGCTTTTTGGTTTTGAAGCTGTGATTTTTTTTTACATACCATGACGCTTGTAGTCTCCAAATGGATAGGTTCTGTACACCCACATTTCATCGGTTATGACTCCGGGCTGCTACTGAGAAGTTCTTATAAAAAACCCAAGAGCACTTTTCTTAACCTGGAAATCGATCCTAGGATCGCATCGACTACTAGATCAACGAGGTAGTCCAAAAATATCAATTGTCTCCACAGGCTGCAAACCAAGGTCCATTACTCTTTAATTCAAGAAATAACAAGCGCATTTTCTTAATATAAAACAAAATGAATGTATGTTACCCTTTTTCGTAAATGGTAACATCTCCAAACATACCACCAGAATAAAACGAGACTAAAAGAAAAAACAAAATTAAAACGTCGAACGAATCCTTTTAATTGACTATGAAAATATATTTCCCAGAAAGAATATTCTCTTCCCTCAGCGGGAAGCAGTGAATGAAATCAATTAGCCAATGAAAAAGTGTTTCAATGATTCAATTAGCCAATGAAAAAGGGATTCAATTTTACTGGCCAATGGAAAAGCGCAACGAATTGTTCTTTTACATTCAGACGTGCTGTCTTCACTTTAAACTTCGAACGCTCCTTGAATGAAACCAATATACCTACAGAATGAATGTGTTATATCTACGAGATCTATGGAAGGAGTTTGAATAGTGAAATATTTAACTGATCCTCTAAAAAACTTATTGGCCTTTTAATGATGAAGTTAAATAAATAAGCGGAATATTCGAAAACAAATAATAGAAAAACGTTTTTCAAAGATATACCGGAATTATTCCAAGACGCCATGACTAAAACAAAGGTAGATAGCAGAGGGGTCACATAACATAAAACTAAGAATGGATTTCATTTTGACAACTCAACAACCTTTTTGCTATTTCCGATTTTGAGCGGACAGATTTTTCGAACATTTGAAGCGATGAACTTCAAAATGATGTAGATTGTTATACTCATTATTAGTGTGTTACGGAAATAAAGAAATTACGCTCTGCCCTATATTAGAGTAAGCATTCTAAAGCAGATAAAAATATACTTAATATTGTTCAGGGTCTAAATATATTCAATAAATTGATACCACTACATGCTAGTTTTATTCCAAAATAGTCATAGTCGCAAAATTTCAAACCCCATTTTGCCGTCATAAAGAATGACATTGCCATAACATTGCCGTTATACGTGAATCCGAGAAACCATAATAAATACAATACGATATACAATCTCTCCCCTGTGAGGTGTCAAAGATATCCTATCGTGTCACGTGTGCTTCGTGTTACCTCGGGACATCTCGGGTGTCGTCGGCTAATATGTCGTTAACGTGCATGGCGTGGTGATTGGTCTACTGCAATGACACTTGAGATGTCATTATTTTGAATTTGAGAGGACAGGTGTGCCTTGTTTCTATGAATAGTTTAAAGGGAACGTGACAGAGTAGCCCCAAAGTTCAAGATTGCTTATTTTTTTGGAATTTGTAGGTAGTGTGTGGCTGTATGTTGGAAAAAATATGTTTCGCAACCGTAGCACGTTTGTATGTATTAATAAGAACTATAATCAATATAATCATTAATAAAACTCTATCAGTTCATTTAATCCCATTAAATAACGTACATGAAAGATTAATTCAATGGGATTAAATTAACACGTTGAGTGCCGATCACGCGGTATCGCGTGCTTGCTACTAACAATTTTGTATGCCATACTCTCTCGCTGTACATCTGTGGCCATATCAGATTAACCAGCAATCTGTCTTTGGCACTCCTACCTATAGTAAGAATCGATGATGTTCATGGGGTTCTTTAGCGCATCTATCTTAAGGATATCGTATCTATACCTATATATTAAAAATGGAAGTCATTTTTCGCGTATCTCTGTGCGACCGCGTTGTTCATCAAACTACGCAACGAATTTTGATGCGGATTTCACCATAATCTAGAGCATTGATTCCAAAACTCTCACTCTCGCACTGCTGAGCAAAAGCCTCCCCCAAATCCCTCCTGGCATCCTTTTCCAAGGCCACCTCGATTCCTTGCAGTACGCAACTAGGTTGCCTCGCCACTTCTTCCTGTGCCGCCATCCATCCTCAGACACCCTCTATGTGGAGAATATTGTCCAGCGGTCATTATGCATGCGACTGACGTGTGCTGACGTGTTTCGTATTCTGTCAGTTCATTTAACGCCTAAAATGCTGCGCTCCATTGCTCTTTTGCAAACCCCAAGGCGGAACAGTAGTGTAGAATTGGGGGTTCTGCATCACTTGCTCGCTGCGCTCGACAAGTGATGCAGAACCCCCAATTATATTTCGATAAATAACCAATGAAATCTTTTTGCGCTATATCGCCGACCTGAGGTTTTGACGCATCCGCTGTGCTCGATTTATAATTTACGATGCGTTTTCAATATATACTCTTTTCCTTTAACAGCGTTTAAATAAAAACATTGAGGAAAACGTATTGCATGTTGCATCCAAGGATCGTCATAAATCTCCCAATCTTCTATAACACCTCCACATGAGAAACATGCTGCTTTATCATTTATACTATCGCCACAGTAAAAGAATCCAGCGTCGGCCATTTCCATAACTAATCTTTTCTTTGAATCAGCTGTCGCCCAGTAATAATTAAATGAAAACTCACGCATTTTAAAAGTATTATACATGTCATATCGAGGTTTGTATTTATTTTGACACAGGCTTTGTTTTACAGATAAATGCATAATGACATTGTCTAGCTGCAGTCAACAGCTTATAACGATTTGACGACGTTGATGGGATTGGGAGGGATAGGAAACATTTTACCTAAGTAAAGAAATTAAACAAGAAAATGTTTATTTAAAAATTGTATTATCATAGCACCATTTATTTAAACACAATACATTTTTTAAAGCACATACAGAGTCATGATAAACACAACTATACAAATCTTGAGAATGTTTATATTGACTGTGCAGACTTAACAAACTAGGACAACCTTTGTCTTCTAAATTAAATATGTTACTATTACTGTTTTCCAATATATGTTTTAACCACACAACTTTTTCTAAACCTTTAACATATACACATTTATCACTTAAAATATCGGCAATATAACTCTGGTAATTGGAATATGGTACAAATCCTTCACGCCAATATATCTTTCTGTTACGTTCAATCCAACTAACGTGCTTTCTTTCTGATTTCGTCAAATTGTGAAATGGAAAAGGTGGCTTAATTAAAAACCATTGAATTTTTTTATTAGACAAAATAGCGATTTCTTTTATCATAAATTCACCTGTATCTGTCCGAAAACCTTGAATATCTACAATAGCAATCATGACAGCCTTCGTACAGTGTTGCTGAGAGGTTTGTATTCCACTAGTCGATCGTTTATAATCAAACAATATGCAGTTGTTTTATCTGGTATTGGCGTTGAACATTCAATTTCTATTCGTACATCCACTGGACCTGATTTTAGACTATCGTTTTGCCTTGAGCAGTCCAAGATAAAAAGGGGAGCTTTTTCTTTGAAGTCCTTTAGGTCAAGCAATGGGTCTACTGGACAGTTGTAGTAAGACTGACGAAATTTCACATACATTTCGTATATTATACTGTATTTGTTGTCAGGGAACTTTAAACCCATAGGCTCATAAGGATAATATTGTGAATTTAAGAAGAGCGTAACGTTTGTCACGTCACAATGATCGAATAGTGAACTGTCCTTAGTTCTACTATTTTTTCTGTTAGTTTGTAAGCAAAAAATTACATATCTAGGCTTTTCCAATTGTGAAGCAGTCTTAACTGACCAAGAATGTTTTGTGGTTTTAGGTAATAAAGGATATTCATATAAATCCCAATTTCTAAAAGCCATCTGAATGGGTTTATCTCTTTCCAAATGCTTTAAGAGTGTTAATCGTTCCCGATCTGACACTTTTATGTGTGGCACCCTCCATTGAACTCTTTGTATATCTATTTGAAAATTAACAACATCATCAGTAAGAATAACACTGTTTAAGTTAGAGTTAGTTCTGTTCAATATAAGTTCGTGTTTACAATTTATAACGATTTTATTGTAATCCTCTGCAAACCCTAAAATCTTATTTAATGGTATCACAACACTAAAATGCCCATCACTTTGGAATCCGCTTAAATTCCAACCCCATATTTCAGCAACTTTATTTTCAGCTTCATTTAATGATATGTATGATTTTATTGCTGACGTTATCCCAGAATTTTTTATACGATCTATTTCAATACCATTCATTTCGTACCTGATGTCTTGAAACAAAGACATAACAGGGTTATTAGTGAACGTAACAGTTTTCTTGATCGGATTCCCATCTTTACCGAGCAGCTTTGCTTGGCCTTCGATGTAAATTGAACTGGCCGATGGTAGCACGTAGGTGTCTTGCTGATGAATGGGGATTCTGATTTCATCGTTTTCTCTAAAGCTGTTATTGTAGGGATTATATGAATGTATTTCATAACTTTCGATCGAAGTATCGAAGTGCGGTAATTCAGTAATCTGTAGTATATTCATACTTTAAAACCTAGGGCTCTTAGAAAATCTTTATTTGCTTCAGTCAATTTCTTAACTTTTTTCTTACGTCTATGCACTTTAGCGGTCATTGAGGGAATAAGACGTTTTATTTTCACAGGAGCGTTTTTATAATATAGTATCATTTTATTTTTCTTAAATGAAGGTGTAGTTGAATATTAAATTCTTCACCGAAGTTAATACAATTACCAAATTGATCAACAATCCTAATAGATATAGATGAAATTATATTTTTGTTCACCGGAAAGTAAATAACGTTTCGTGGTATTTCTCTGTACTGATGACAAGGAGCAGTATCAAATACAAATTCATGAATAAAATGAGTTGGTAATCCGTTGCAGTACGAGCTGTGTACAAGATCACATTCGATTCTGATTACAGATAGACAGCTGTTATTGATGGACACATTTGGTCTTGAATTTAACACTGTAAAATATAACAAACCGCACTCGTATTGATCAGATAGATGCAGAGGTGGTTGAAAGTATGACACCAATTCAGATTTGTTTCCGGAGATGGTAACCGTAGTAGACATGCTTGTATACTGGGCTCTTTCAGAAGATTCTGTTTATTTTATTAGGGATAACTACACCAAAAATTATTTAAAAAATGTAAACAGAGATGCCCACAATTGAAAGGATGATCGTGTTGTATATTATCATAATTATAGTGGAGTTTAGAACCTACGTATTTTATAAATTCTTTTGGAGGCTTAAGATTTCCATAACTATCAAAGTACTCAATATAATCATTGTATTTTGCATAGGCTACCCAATGAGAGCCAGGATCTTTAGAACTGTCTAAATTAATAACTCCACATTCTTTTTTAAACGGGCGTTTTGGTAATTGATCTCTCATAAAGACTCCTCTAAAATAGGGAATACTATTCCCATACTTCAAAATGTCAAAGTTAGTTAAGGCTCGTTTGGGTAGCCGATACTTTAGTTTTTTTCATTCGATACAAAAATTCCAAGCCCATTTTTATGTGGTTTAAGTTGTAATCCTTTTCCAATGCAGAGAGCTTCCATTTTTTCATTGTGTCTCTTCGATTCAGCCAACAGCTTTCTAGCCATCTTAAATTCATTAATGGTTTTGGCAATACCAGCTGCACCGCCTGCTATGGCTCCCGCCGCTGATAATCCAGCAAAAATAGGAATCAAAGGTAACAAACCACCAGTTTTTGGTATAGGAATAACACGAGGAAGTTTAATGGATGAATCATTAGCTAATTCTCTGGTTGCGGCCATAGCTAATTCTATTGCCACTTTTTTGCATTTTGGTTTTAATTTTTTCATGTGTCTTTTCGTTTTAATGATAACATTTTTAAATTTATTTTTTAACCCTTTTCCAGATGGAACTTTTTGAGAGCACTTTTTTTTATTTTTTTTTAGGCCAGAACCACTCCTAATTTTTGTAGACATTGCCTTGCTTACTAAGCGTGCCGCGATTTTTTCGCTTGCACTCGCATCGGAGGCAACTGCTTGTTGTTTTGCCATTTTTAACAAAATTAAATCAGCTCTGTGACGATCCTTTAAGTTTGATGATTTGAGATAGGCAATGTCGTGTTCTTTACAATATTCGTCTAATTTATTAATACCTTTATCTCCGCGTGAAAGCCTTTTAATTAATTTTGTACCAGGACCACAATAATTGTAACCTGGTAAGTGTATTTCAAATGGTAAATTGTTTATTAGCCAATTGAGAAGACTACTCTCTCCAATACACATCATAAGACTAATGAATTTGGATTGAACACTTTAATAAATAGGTACATATGGAATTCATCAATGACTTTGTTGTAAAGTTACTAAAGTTATTATTATTTGTTATAATACATTCGATTTATCAATCCAACTGTTTTCAGCAGAAGACAAACCTAACCATTTTACTAAAACCCTGTTTCCTTTTCTTCTAAGGACTTTCTCGACTAGATATACATTGGGATGTTTTGTCTTTTGAAGTTCTTGTGAATAAAATGCTCCTAAAATAGGTTGACCTCTGATTGTATCATCAATTAAATAGGTGATAGGAGTTGTATTTTGTATTTTTCGAATTTTAAATATTTCGGTTGACCAGTTGGGGGTATATCCTTTTTCAAATGTTCCTTTGTACTTACTGATACGTACATAATCACCTACTTTATACTTGCTTCTTATTCTTTCATTTTTTGCCAAACTTAAATACCTTTCTAATATACGTTTTTTGTTAACATCATCCACATTAGCTGGAATTTCATGAATTGTCCGATGGTAAGTGTGATTGTATTTATAAATAACATCATTAAGGGCACCATCTACCCAATTATAGTTGCCTTTTAAACTAAATTCCTTATACAGTTTAGATTTCAATGTTCTGATAAATCGTTCAACTATTGAGGCCTTTTTTGTTGAGAAAGTTGAATAATGGTTAATATGATTAGATTTCATAAGCTTTTGAAATTTATTATTATAAAATTCTGTTCCATTATCCGTTTGTAGATTTTTCGAAACACGTCCTGTAGCCAGTAAAATTTTAAAAGAGTTACATACATCATCTTTGGTTTTACTTTTCAGAGGAAAGGCCCATGCATATTTCGAAAATGTATCTATAACGGTAAGAATAAATCTGTAATTTTTATTTTCTTTTGAAATTGATTGCATATCAATTAAGTCTGCTTGCCACAGGTCATCTATATCTTTCATATTAACATGTCTTCGCGGAAAGTTCACCCTCGCATTTTTATGGATTTCGTTTACCACGTCAGCTTTGCTCATGTTCAGAATTCAGTACTTTTGTCTTGAATTCATGTATAATACTGAATGAAAAGCATATTATTATAACTATTTATTCTTTAATTATGTCAGCTTCTTTTAATTCTTCAACTATCGATAAAATTTCATTGTCATGGTTTGTATTTCCAGCATCTCTTGAAGCAACTAATAGTTTTAATCTCTCAACTAATTCGTTAGGATCATCCCAATATACAAAGTCAGTGTTGTTTTTGTATTTTTTTAGTGTTGGTAAGTTTCCTCCAATTTTAGTGTGATCAAGTTTATTATCGTTTGACGCTTCGGAAAACATTGGTTTGATAATTTCACGATATTTTACTCCTTTATCGCCTCTTATTTGTCCATTAGGATTAAAATCTCTCTTATGAGCATTTGTAGAATGCAACATATCCTTATAGACAAGTTTGTCTTCACTCGAAATTAATTTTAAATCAGGTTTTCTTCGAAGTAAAAGTTCTTTCAGACCAGGAGTTAAATTATAGGCCTTGTCATCGACTTTAATTAAAATCTCATCATTGTCATTTAAACTATCAATTTTAAAAAATGTTACCACTGAATTACCCAACAGTAAAGTTTTGTTTATACTTCTTATTCCAAACGGTACATTTACACCATCATAGATACCGTGGACATCATGACCCTCTAACGAAATTTCTAAATCATCTGGTAATTCCATTTTATTAGACTTTTTAAGTGACTGGGCAGAATTTAGTTTAGGATCGTAGCAGTCTTCAAACTTTGTAGATGAGCTAGTATTGATACTATCCAATTCATTGTTTTCAGAATCAGTGAGCATTGTATTTTCTAAATGTTTGATTTTTTCCATAGATATATTAGAATCAATAAGGGTTTTAAGTGGATCTGTGACAGGTTTTAGCATTTTATCGAGTGACAAGTTCATTGAATGTTCCTGATTCTTCATTTGTTTAATTTTATTCTTTATAGAGTCTACAGACTTCATTAATTCTCTTTTAATATTTTTCTCCATGTTGTAACAACTGAGTGCAACTGAGGAACAAACGATACTAATTTTGTTTTTGTATGTTATTTACTTATATATAAATACCTTCAGTCAAATTTTAAATAAGTATCAAAATTCTGCCTGTACCTTCCATTATTTAATGGTGACTCTTTGTTAATAAGAAGAAATTGATATGGATAACTCCAAACCGTTTTACAAATATCTTTGAACTGATTCCATGATAGATCAGAGTTGACATGTTCTGCATAGATATGCTTTAAGTTTAGATCATCTTGTTTAAATATTATAAGAAAATTAGCGTTATCACGTAGCAACTGTTTTGGAATTTTTGAGTAGGTTTGCGATAAGTAAAAGCAATCAATTAGTTTATGTCTACCCATAGAGAAGTAATTACGGATATTTATTTGTTTTTCACATACAACATCATCAAATATAAATACAGAATTTGGTAAAGCTTCACTGGGTGATATGACTTCTTTATTGTCACTGAATTCATTGAAGTTAATCTGAGGTACTTTTCTTAATACTTCACATAAGAAACGATATTTCGGTTGGAACGTAGTTTTCGAATAAAGATAAAGATTTTGAAATTTGAGACCATTCTCATGTAACAATAAACTGATCATAACGTTTGTTTTGCCACAGTTTGAAGGTCCACATATTATACAACGAATCGTATTAGGCAATAAAGCACTGTGTCTTATCTGATGAACTGAGTCTTTGAAATTAATATTATTAACGTTCAGGGATATGGGTTGTTTGATCAACTTCATCTTGTCTATTATTTGTTTTCATTACTTACTATCCTTTATATATGAATATGTGAGCACAGTGTTCAAACAACAGGTTTGAACCTGCATCGTTATAAAGATTATGTTCTCGTGTTACCTGCATTTGTGACTAATGAATAACTCAAAGGAGAATATCTTCTAGGTATGTCAAAGTAATTAAACATTGCACTTCATTGTAGTAGCTGATCGAAGTAGGACCTTACGCTGTTGTTCGCGATTTAAATAATATTTTCAGTCTTAAAGGTAAGTGTTTGAAATAACCAATTAAACAAAATAATAATTGAAATATTGGTTTAGTGTTTATTTGTAAATAGTTTCTTTTTCTTTCAGAATAATGTCTCAAGCACCATCACCATCCTGCAGCCCCAGCATTTTGGACAATGAAAATGTAATTTCAGTAGAACAGGAACAACCTAGATTCCGCGAGGTACTCAATGTTTTTATATTATTTAGGAGTAGGTACATTTTTTTTCTCATGCTGTAATTATTTTTGATATGCTAATTTATTTTTTATTTTACAGTGGAACTCTGATGTTGTCAATGACAATCCTGTTATGAGCTCATTTTTTTACTCCCAGGGTAATTACGAGCCATATTTTGAGGGATTAAAACAGAGTGCTAATATTGAAAAGCTTATCAGTGGAAATAATCAAGCACACACTTCTAAAAAGCCTTCAAAAAAAAGAAAATGCCCATTAGGATCATCACCAACATCATACATTGCTCGCCGAGAGGGAAGCGGTCCTGGTCATCTAATTAAATTAGAAGTGCATAAACTTAAAGGCTCTAAAAATGAAAACTATTATAGTGATAGTGACAATGCATGTATAAGTGTACAATATGTGGTGCGTGAACCTTATGACGAAGTGATGGAAGCAGCAGAGATCCTCATTAAAAAAATTGGGAAAAAGTTAAGTGACACTGAGCAGTTTTAGTTTGTAGTTTGTACTGTCAAAAAATGTATACTTGAGTTAATTAGCCAATTATTATTATATTATTTTGTTACTTATTGTAATATTATTATTTCGATATTTTTGTTATATTATTTTTTTAAACATGTATAGTCAACTGTAAATGTTCCATAAAATCAATATGATGTAAAACAATTAAAAAGATTACATTTATGTTAAAATTAAATAAATATTATGATTGAGTGAAAATTAAATAAATGTTATGATGTTTTTTTTACTACTTATTATAAATAAGAAGTAGTAGGTATAGTATATTAAATTTAAATAGTTATAGTTTGTACTAAAAAAAAGTATACTTGAGTTAATAAGTCCGTAATTATTATACCGTATGTAATATAATTATTATATTTAAAATGTAATAAATAAGTATGTAAAAATAAATAAACAAAATAATAATTATAAATTGTATTTTCTTTTATAAAAATATTTAAAAATGTAATAAAGAAGTATGTAAGATTAAACAAACGAAATAAATTATCTGTATTTAAAATTCTTTATTTCGAGTAACAATGAGACTCATATAGTGTTAGAAGCAATAAAATAATCTTACTTAAATATAATTAATTATATTTTGTTACTATTGTTTTATTACTGTTTCGAGATATGATTGTTTTTATTTTATTATTTTTTAAACATGTATAATCGACTGTAAATGTTCTATTAAATCATTATGTTGTAAAATAATTTTAAGCATTACATTTCTGTTAAAATTAAATAAATGTTATAACTATCACCTATTCTGGAGTTTCATTTGTTTAAATAGGAAGTAGGTAAAGAATATCACATTTAAACACATTTATTTGATTACAAATCATTTATTTTGTATTATAATATTCCAATACATTTAACTTTATTTATTTTTACTTAAATAGACACCTTAAATTAATGCATTGTCATCTTATACAGCAATTAATTAAAACACTGTTTTATGATGCCCCCATGGCAAAGTTTTACAACCATCTTCCATGATTTGTCGCTTATCATCATTCCTACTTAGAACCAGCTTATTAATCTTCTGAGTAAAAATCTTATGATTCTTCGACTTTATAATACACATGTCATCTCTTAGGCATTCATTGTACCATAAAGCTCGTTTATATTTCTTAACTAGCTTCTGCCCGCGACTTCGTCCGCGTCAAATTTTTGCTCCCCTTACCCTTCCCGTCGCATCGATTTGCCTGCTAGTTTTCGTCCATTTTCGCTCCTTGAGTTATAGTGAGTCAACCTTAAAAGATAGACATATGCTCTTGGGACTTTTTTTTTGAACTTTTTAAAAATAACAATCCCGTCATACATGATTTTTGCGTTACTTTAACCGTTTACGCAGCGCACGCAACGGAAACTCTCAGAAGGAATAAATTTTCCCCGTTTTTGCAACATTTTTCATTACTGTTCCGCTCCTCTGAGGTGTAGCGTGATGTTATATAGCCTATAGCCTCCCTCGATAAATAGGCTACCTAACACAAAAAGAATTTTTCAATTCGGACCGGATTCGATTCGGAGATTAGCGCGTTCAATCAAACAAACAAACTCTTCAGCTTTATAATATTAGTATAGATAATTAGTTGACCCAGCGAACTTCGTATCGCCTCAGATTCAATAAATGTTGTTATAAACGTACCAAGTTTGACAACCTGGTACGCGGTGGTGATCTGGTAAGCGTTTTCTAGCTGACACTCATATGTTAGGTTAGCTCCTACCCAGTTATGATGACCTGGTACTTCGAAGGCATAAAGCGTTTTCTAGCTGACACTCCTTTGTTTGGTAAGCTCCTGTCAAGTTATGATAACCTGGTACTTCGAAGGCAACGTTTTTGTCATAGTACCACGTTTTATAGTGACTTGTATTCTCTTTGACGTTTTATGTGACGTCTCACGGGAACGCGGTCGTAAAAAGGGGAAAAAAAAAAAAAAAAAAAAAACGGGATAAAAAGTATCCTATGTCCTTCTCCTGGCTCTAAACTACCTCCCTGCCAATTTTCAGCTAAATCGGTTCAGCCGTTCTTGAGTTATAAGTGAAGTAACTAACACGACTTTCTTTTATATATATAGATATCGAGTTTTTTCACAGCTGATTTTTTTATACCTTTTGCTTTGATAATTGAAGAACTTAGAGAGTCTATACAATACAATTTCGCTCTTAAACCTACAAACTCGGATATTAAATCACCACCCATTTCATCCTTAAAAAAACCTGGTATTTTACAATTTACTTTAGGTATATTAAATTGATTTCCATTTTCGAAGTTGCTCGTATCAAAGTATTTTATATTATTTTTCATGTCCTCATAGAAATCTTCTGTATACAGTAAATACAAAAGGCTATCAGTGTCAGTATAACAAAGTTGAATATTATTATCGTATAAACGTTTCATCACTGAGTAATGAAAACGATACAAATGACTCTTAGCCAATTCCAATATTGAAAAACCAATATAAATTGGTTTATCAAGAACAATTTTCGTTTGTTGTAACTGGATTGCTACTAAAGTATCAGAAAACACAGATAAACTTTTGAAATTTGGTGCACTCACATATTTTTCAGCCCCGCAAGTTTTGTTAGTTTTATTATGAATATCTTTCCATACATTAACCAGTTTTACATCGACTTGTTTTCTTTTGTTTTCGATAGTTTTTCCAAAAATAGAGTTGTTTTGTTTTTTAAAAAAGTCTCTTTCAAAATCGGAAACCGCTCTCTGTCTAAGAGCAGTATTCAACAAGATGTATGGAGCCAAAAATGAAGTTTGTTCAAATGCTAGTATTCTATATATCTTTAGCAAAGTAAGACCATTTTGTATACATTCTTTTAGATGAACATAGTGAATGATATATTTATGTTTATCATACAGATTAGCAATTAGTTTAACATTTTTACTACCTGGTGGAGCGAATTTTTCAACGGCAAATGGTAAATCTGAATGAGAATCGTGAATTTTATAAGGATAACATAAGTCAACTTCTAAAATAAATCCTGTATCACTGTCATTTAAAATATACATTACATTAAAATTATTTATTTCATCTTCATTTAAGAACCTAAAGTTTCGAGTAGGAAGCGGTTGCATCATGGCATGACCATATAAATTTACACAATCAAGATAAATTAAATAGCTGTCAGGTTCCTTATTGTTATAATTTGGAAGATATTTATTATTTGCCTTCGCATATCTTAAAGAACACTGGGCAAGGCCCCCCCTTATACCTTGTTCTAACATTTGGTACATATCAATATATGAAATTAAGTCTAAATTAATTTTAGTATATAATAACATTGCATCCCAACTCAGCGAGGGAGACGATACATAATAACAAGGATCAAGGTTATAATACTTTAAACTCATTGTTCTAAACTTTTCAAAAACGTCACATAAAAGTAGGACATCGCATTTCAAATATAAGTCTGTGTACTCCCCTAAATTAGAAATATCAAATGCATTCCAGACTTTTAATGCATGATTATAATCTTCATCCGAAATAGATTGAGATGTCAGTTTATTATAAAATTTCGATGAATCAGGCAATTTCGTATCTTTATAACGATCCCATGAATCTATGAAATCATAACAGTATACACCCTTCTTGCAAACTAAATTAAACAAATAATCATCATTAAAAAACTTTCGCAAGTTTTGAAAATCTTCCGTTTTCATCGTTTTTATTAAATTATCTAGACTTGAACTTAAAAAATTAAAAGAATCGATAAATTTTAACTGAGCTACATTTGTTTTATCAATCGGGACGAATTTTGTGAAAGAAATATATTTTTCTTTGTTTCTGGGAATAAGATTTATACGACCGCAAAGAGCTGAAAGTTCTTTTATAAACAAATGACAATCATAACCAGACAGATTATGAAATATTATCGGTATGAATGGACAAGATTTTGCATTTAAATTACATGTATTGTGTGCTGGTCCTCTATACATTCCTGTGAAATGATCATGATCAGCGACAACAAGGTCAGTATCAGAAAATGATTTTTTACATAAGTGACATTGTTTAGCGTTGTTTAAAGACATTTGTTGATCGTTGCTAATTATCATGGGTTTTATCTCTGAAATTAGTCTATGAAGTCTTATTACATCCTGACTAATAGATTTAACGAACTTTTTCGAGCAGTCTGGCCCCCTATATGATCTAAACTCATTTAATTCAGGTTTAGACTGACAAAAAATGTAATATCCATAACAACTTGCCGTATGGACTTGTATATTTTCTATACATGTGGATTTATTTTTGTCTGAATACTCATGTAATAGACTTTCAAAATCACCGTAGATAACAATTGGAACTCTTTGAGTTCTATTCAAATTTGAAAAACAAAGTTTTGAGTTTTCTTCTGGAAGTATAGTTTGAACTCTTGCACAGCTATGATTACATAGTTTTTCTGGTGAATCAAAATACAAAAAACATTCATCACATAAATATATCTTAGACTTATGTTTTGTAAGTTGTCTGTGTACAAGCTTACTAAAACATTTAGGGCCGATTTTTCAATCCTCAGATAAACAGACGGATAGGGTTTATTCAATAGATAGTAAAAAACTGTGTTGTTCAATCGTCAAATAGGCTTTATTGGTCGAATAATTCCCTTAACGGAGGAATAAATCTATTTGGCTCTTTGACGGCCAGATAACCGCTTGTTCCATTGATAAACGACGTTGGCGTTACCAAACTTGAGGTTAGTTTTCGTTTTTAAAAAGTGTACTTAATGAAAATGGATGTTTGCGATAGTATTGACGAAATAGCAATTGAGGATGAAGCCATAATTAGTAAATATAAGTATATGAATGAAAATAAAGATAGAATATGAGAGAAAAGAAAGAATTTCAAGACCGAGTGTCGAACACTTTAAAGTGTGGGATTCATCTTTGCTTTCCATGATTATTTTAATACAATTAAATATCACGGAAATACAAATAAAAATACCACACAAACAAAAAAACAACGTCTCAACGTAAAAAAGGGACATCTGGCTGCCGCACATTGTTTTTATAACATTGACAGTAAACAATGAAATAGCCCGTCCCGTTCTAACATTGGTTTATTTTGTATATTTGTTTCACCTCCCTGAAGTTAGCGTATTCACAGATGTGATATTCGGTCAGGTAGTTATTCCTAAATAAAATAACGATTGAAAAACTGACAACCACTTATCCGAGGAACAAAGAGTCTAATAACTTTATTCTTTAGGTAGCTATTGGTACTTTTATCTGAGGATTGAAAAATCGGCCCTTAATCAAGCAAAAATGACTTTTACCGTTGTTATTGAAATAAAGCAAATTTACATGATAAAGTTTTCTCTTTAAAGTTTTATATCCTAAAGGCCCGGTTACATAATAATTCTGTTCCAAACCATAAACATTAACACTTATGTTTGGATTTAAGTCTTCAAATAATTTTATATCGTCTAAACTGGGTGGAAATGTCATGTTTGTAATGTTTAACACTTTAGAATAATGACAATATGATGTAACTCTATTGGGGTTATTTTTTGCTGGGTACAAATATGCTATAATGCTCCAAAGAAAACAATGATTATCTTTATTGATTATGTTTAGGCATGATTTCGTATTTTGAATTCGTTTAGGTAATTCTAAATAAGAACCTGCTCTCAAAGGACTGTATTTAACTAAATTAATTTCTAAATGACTTATCGATTCAATTGTCCAGCCTGACTCACTTAGTTCGAACTCGGAACATTTATTTAAGATTTTTTCTGCAAATGCATGATAAATGGATATTATATCTGTGCTTTGAAGGATAATTACATATCTTGTGTTAAAAGATTTAAGACTAATTTCATCATTTTTAGGTAGCGTGTACAAAATAAATAGTTCGAAATTGACTTTCAAAGAAACGTGTTGTTTTAATAATTCTTTAATTAGATAGCAACATGTGTCTGAAGTTTCAGTTAAGAACTTTTCAGGTGTAATAGTAAAACTTTGAGGATTTATTTTGTAACTGATTATTTTGTTTTTAAAAGCACAAGCTATTATACAGACATTTTCAAATTGAGTTTTTATGAGGTTATTAGATTTATGAATGTTGGTTTTTTTGTGAGAAGAATAATTATGAACGTTAATATTACAAGTTTGACAGAAAACCATTTTAAATAATTTTAAAAATGCTTTATTTCTATTTTCGTAGTAAAATTGTATTAATGAGAATAATATTTTATAAATTTTATATTGTATTGTTTTCAATTTTAGATTTTTATTTAGGTTTTTGTTTTGATCTACTAAGTAGACTCTGTAAGAGAACAATACAAAAATTTAAGTGACATGGTTAGTAGACACATACTCAAATAAAAAAATAAATGAAGAGCATACTAAAGTACCTATGTATATTGTGCCCAATATTATAAAGGCTTAAACCAAGTTTAATACTAAAATATTAGTTATGTATAAAGTTACACAATTTAATAAAAGTTAAGTAATGAGTTAAACTTTACGAAAATAAAACAAAATAATAAGAGGATTAAAAAAGAAAGAATAATTATGAACCTTAATATTACAAGTTTGACAGAAAACCATTTTAAATTATTTTAAAAAAGCTTTATTTCTATTTTCGTAGTAAAATTGTATTAATGAGAATAATATTTTTATAAATTTTATATTGTATTGTTTTCAATTTTAGATTTTTATTTAGATTTTTGTTTTGATCTACTAAGTAGACTCTGTAAGAGAACAATGCAAAAATATAAGTGATATGGTTAGTAGACACCTACTCAAATAAAAAAATAAAATTAAGAGCATACTAAAGTACCTATGTATATTATGCCCAATATTATAAAGGCTTAAACCAAGTTTAATACTAAAATATTAATTATGTATAAAGTTAAACAATTTAATAAAAGTTAAGTAATGAGTTAAACTTTACGAAAAAAAAAACAAAATAATAAGAGGATTAAAAAAGGTTTTGGGGGTACAGAATTGGTTGGATAGAGGCGTAATCCTCTTTAACTGTTGCAACCAACTGAGTTACCGCCTTCCAAGTTGGGCTTACGTCATTTACCGCTGTTTTGAAACAAACCAGTGAATGTTTCCAACGGTCGGTGGTTGTTACGCCCTCTAACTCCTGACTATTTGATATGCGGACCTCAACATAATATTCTCCGCACTTTGTGGGGTTGCTTTGCATGGTATAACCAGAACCGACTCGACGCGTTAGGTAGTTCTTCAGTTTCGACGCCCGAATCGGTTCGCGTTGCTCTTCATCCTGGAAACAAAGAAAAAATAATTCATTATTATATCATCATTATAATCTGCTGATTCATAATGATCACCAGCCCTCTGGTATTATTATATATCATCACAATAGTAATACAACAATATCTTGAGGCTTCCATAATCTTCATCGATTTATGTCGGTCTCAAACATTCGAATGAAATCTTTTACACCTTAGAAATTGTAAACAGTACAAATCTACTACCAAATCATGAATTATTAAATAAACGTTAACTTTCATTTAAAACAACATATAAATATCACACCTGTATTTTTCGAATAGTTAGACTCAATGCTGCTAGGTACTACTTACTTATAAAATTATTCAAAGTTGACACAATTATCTACACTTGGTCAATCTGAGAATCGAAACCCAGGATTTTATAATTATCAGTAACTATCTTAACACCACTAACTACTAAACATGTTTTTCTCTCTCCCCACATTTAGAATTTTTCCTGTGTCGCGAATCCGTTTATAAACATTTAAACAGCCGGACCTGGAACAACTGTTTGTAGACCACACAAATATTTGTGCCGTTTGGGAATCGAACCCGCAATAAGCAACACAGCAGCCAACCGCTCAGCCATTGGGTCAACCGGACTGTCAAATATAATAACTAAATCACAATTTTATCTCAACTTACCTCGGAATCTGGGAAGATGCAGCGTTTTCGTTTCTTTTTAGCCGATATAGACGCTGAAGTAGATGCAATCGGAGGGTCAACCTCTGATTCAGACCCACTACCATCCAGCTGTTCTTGGAGTGGTTTTTTACTTTTTCCTTTTGCTTTAGGTTTAGGCTTAATTGGCTTCTTCTTTTGCGATATAGGGATCACTTCAGCGTCGGAGTCAAATGGATTGGGAAACCTGAAAACAAAACAAAAAATATAACATTTGTAAAACAGGTTTACTTACGAACATTTAACCATTTAGTTTCAAATATTATCATCCAGTCCATTCATAATACTTTAAATTAGATTCCTGTCACGCCAAGCTATTTTTTCTGCAAGGGAATCGAAGTCGTATACTCACTCTCAACAGCAACCTCTCAACTTACTAATAAAAACACTCAGACAAACACAAACACACACGCTGATAATAGAAAAATAGTTAAAGTGATACGTACATACTTACAGTTTTTAATTGTTAAACGTAACGATGTTAAGTTATACGGAGCACTGCAGAACGCACTGCTAAAAATATTGTGGGAGATTATCTCTAGATGACACTGATTTTATAACCATCAATTGTAAAACGGTATACACACATAAGGAATGGTTGTTAGTTATAGTTTATTTAAAATTAGACGTAAATATTGACATACAATTTTAATCCCCATGCGTACTACGCATAAGATTCATAATTACTTATTTCTTATTCATCATTCATACTCAATTGTAACGTTGCCCTAACTTACCATTTTAGGAGAATGTATTAGATGGCGCCGCGCTGTCGCTGAAAACTGAGACGAAATTTTTATAAGGTGATTACCTTATAAAAATTAGGAGGAACCCATTTGAATGCAAGTACATACGATTGTATGTACTTGCATTCAAATGGGTCCCTCCGTTATGAAATTCTAGAGACCACCCATAGCGGGTCTTTCATATTAACAATGAGTATGACTAATATAAATTGAACTCCAAAATATTTTATTAGAAATCCCTAAAAGTGTAATTATATTTTACGAAATTAAAAGGTTAAACAGAACCTGTTTACGAGAATTTCGTTTTATCGTTTGAAGCTTATTAAAGTTTATTTAGTATGTACGACTTCCAGGCGAACGAAGAAACGGGGAAAATCCTTTCTCTTATAATAACGTATTCATACGTTGTCAGCTACAATTAAGTGCATTACATTTAAAATACCCAATCATCGCTTGTATAATTATAATTGTTCAGTAATTACTTCCAAATAAAAATGTTATTCAAAATAACGTATTCGTGTTTTGTGTGGATGGTGGTCCAGTATTTTATCTAACCTCTGACGACACGTTTGGCGCATAGGTTAAGAACTCTACTCATCACAAGTACTCGTCGAGTGTCGCGGGTTCAATTCCCGCACGGAACAAATAAGTATTTGTTTCGGTCTGGGTTTTGTTTTTCACTATTTTTAAATTCTTTTATAAAATTATCAAAAGTGAAAGAGAATACTAATAATATAATTTACTGTATTAAGTAGGTAATGTTCCATAGATACTTCAATAATAAACACACGATAAACAGATAAAACAGTCGTACGTATGCATTGATTTAGATAAAACTCAGCAGAATCAATCATTACTGTCTATCGTCTAGTACAATTAAATTGACAAACTGATAATTCAGTCGCACTGCATTGTTCTACCTATGAATGTTCGCCACACTATCGTCATTCATTTCGATTAATCAAATAAGCGACTATACAACCATAGTTCAATCTGTTTAATATGAACAGTCGTCACACTTCGTACAGGTAGGAGTGCGCGATACGCTGTATGAGGCCGACAATCATTAGTACAAGATGCGCATCACGTCGTTTCGATGTAACGATGCTCAGCGATCGAACTTGATATTGTTGTTTAGATAATGTTGTTCCACAGCTAGTTCCAGTTCGACAACGCGCGGTACAATGAAATACAATATTCAATCTGCATTGCCAATTGTATCGTTGACCGTAAATATAATTGGGGATTCTGCATCACTTGTCGAGCGCAGCGAGCAAGTGATGCAGAACCCCCAATTCTACACTACTCGGAACCTTATGACCAGTGATCGGATATTTGGATGCATATTTAACTAATGTTACTATTTATTTAGCTGTGAAAGCACGGAAGCGGCTTCGTATTTTTTATTAAAGCCGGGTTTTTTGGATCATATGTATTTAAAACTAGCTTTTGCCAGCGGCTTCGCCCGCGTGGCGGTCGGAAATTATCCCGCGGGAACATACTATCGGGATAAAAAGTAGCCTATGTCCTTTCTCAGGCTCTAAACTATCTGTGTACCAAATTTCATTTAAATCGGTTCAGTAGTTTTAGCAGGAAAGCGAGACAGACAGACAGACAGACAGACCGACAGACAGACAGAGTTACTTTCGCATTTATAATATTAGTGTGGAAGTGTGGATATATAATAATATATATATATATATATATATAAATATATATATTAAAAATAAAAATAAAAACATATAAAAATAAAAATATAATATAAAAATATAAAAAAATATAAACATAAAATATAAATATATAAAGTATTATAAAGTATATAAAGTATGGATATGGAAGTATGGATTAATGTGTAACCCCAGATGCAAATACATATATTATGTGTGTAAGGTGGTATGTGTTACTTAAAACAACACACAAAACACGGTAAAAACGCGCATTCCATATTAGCCAAAATTTCAAGTTAAGGTGAATATGCATCTGCATATCCGATCTCTACTTATGACCCTTATGTGTATTTTACATTCATATTTAACTAATCTAAAATAAATAAATCTCCATATTTTGTCATTTAATAGCCATAGGAAGCAGGTAGGGTACGGCTTCTTTAAAAATAATTTTGTGCACCTCTTAGAAGAAAGAAGAAAACGGAAATAGAAAAACCATCATCAGTATTCTCGCTCTTGTTTAGTCTTGCTCTAGTTTATCTGCTTCTCACAAACTTTTTTCTCGAAAATAGATTTCTACTCAGAGTGATCATGACTATTCATTTGAACCAGTGATCGCCCATTGGTCGAAATTCGACCGTACTTCACTTGAATAGAAATACACTATTATATGAAAAAATATAGATAATAATAAATATGAAAAATAATATTGTTATATTTTACATTCAGTAACACCAGAGACAAATTGTTGACGCTGTACTACTGTGGAGAGGGTTCACTGGCGGGATGGTGATGGCCAAGACCAGGACGTAGGTGTAATGAGTAAAGAATACTTCTTCAGGACTCTCTTCTTTATTTTCTTAATACTTCTTAACTGCTGGATATGGAACAATATGGAATGAATTATCACAGAAATTTATTCTGTTTTTATATAGAATTTTCCCTATAATTTTTAGTTAATTATGACGGTTCCAAATGTCATAGTTATAACCAGCCTGTACAATCTATGACCAGCCTGTACAATCGTGAGGCATACAACCTCTACAGTTTGCACACGACACTAAGTTTTGTATGGGAAACTTACTAATGCCATACTTGACACTCCCCATAAAACCACAAAAAATATTTCATATAAATCTAAACTAAATTCCTATCGTCGCTAATACAAATAATACTAAAGATGAGATTATTTTCTCGATATGATCATAGATTTTAAAAATGAAATAAGTTATATATATATATAAAATTAATTTATTACCTATGGTTATACTTGACATTCAGGACTATAGACACAAAATCAGGCTTACCAACTTAGGGGTTTTCCCAAATTTAGGGGGTAAATAAGAGGATTGAGATTTTTAGGGGCGTTCCATTTTTTGGGGTATTCTTAGGGATTTTTTGCCATCTTACATTTCTCATTGTGTTTTTGATTACAATAAAAGTATTAGCGACTTCTAGTACGGTTCCTCGATACTAAGAATGCAGAGTGAATGATAAACAAATATCGCGAAATAAATATAGACAAATATTACTACTGTGTGCGTCTATGATTACTGAACATTCGTTGGTTATTTTAATTATAATTTTGTAGGGGAATTTTTTAGTAATTGCGGCAATTTTAGGGGTTTTTAACTTAAGCTTTAGGGTTAAATATTTCTGGGTGTTGGTAACACTGCACAAAATAATAAAGACAGATTTGGACCATAAACAAAAGAATATCTATGCATGTGTGTATTAGATACACGGTAATGAACAGTAGTGTGTGTAACGTGTTATTTATTGAAAATAATGTATTTTAATGCATAATTAAAAAAAAAATATTAGCATTCGTCACTTCTTCTCTGTATAAACTATAAGTGTGCGAAATTTCATACTCCTCCGTCCGCCCAATTTTCGTAAAAAGGGATCCAAAGTTTTCGCTTCACGTATTAATATATAGACGTATTAATATATAGATATTAAAACACCTTATAAGCCTGTATGGTTAATGGACGAAATGATCACGTTTGCGTAATTAACACAGGCTCCATTAAAGATATTTTCATCACAGTTAATAATTATGAAAATGACGATAACGTACAGCTTAAAACTTCACGTATAAGCCGAGCGCTGTCACACATAACTTATGTATCTCATTTGCATGTACAAGCAACAGAAAAAGTACCAAAAACAACACTTTTTTTAGTACAGTAAATAAAAACCCCTCAAAAAGGAACAGATATGTTCAATATGAGTAAACTGGCTTTTAAGTTTTATAAGTTAGGTATGTTAAAGTTTTTTGTTATTTCGGCAGTCACAACCCCCCTCCCTGGCCATATCATCTGCCATGCAGTACATCCATTGATCCTATTATAATTTTATAGACAGGATTCCAAATAATTTTAAAGACAGAAACTCCGCAGATGCTACGGGTACCTACTGTATATCTGAACATGAAAAAAAAAAAGAAGTTAATGATTTTTTGTAGGATCACGTACCGCAGTTTATTTAGTCACTTGAAGTGTCAGGTTTTTTTGCGTAAGCTTCTCAGACGAGATTACATTTGCCACATGATAAGTGTTCACTGCCAGGCTAGGCCCCCATAAGGTTTTTGATTATTATGTGGAAGCGTGATAACCGTGGGGCTCTAGAGACAAGAGTGGCGAGCGAAACTAGTCCGCCGTACGCGGAGTAGACAATATAATTCAAATAACTCACCTACAATACAACAAAAGAACTTACCTGGTGGTTGAAGGACACTGCTCTGGTGCCTACCTGGAGTTATGTATGTAAGTGAGTGTATATGTATCGTGTAAGTGGTATCCAGGACACCAGGCCGCTGCAACTCGCCAGAGATTTACTCCAACATGCGGTTCAAACACTTAACCTCCAAAGTTCTTCAATGTCAAGAAATATCCAAATTCAACCCGTATTATTTCACCAAACTGGGGTTATTAACACAAACAACTGGATCATGACCTATCGTCCACCAAAACGACCGGTTCAAAAGGATTAATTTCAACAAACGCGTCGCGGGGTCCCAAAACGCGACGGGCCTTTTTCAAGCGGCAAATCCAAGAGGCCTGTCAAAGTCAAACTGACAAGTCAAATGTCATTCTGTTACACGTTTAGAAACGTAGGCGCATAAAGTAACTAATCGAACAGGACGCAACAATAAGATACAACAAAAGAAAACAGATTTTATCAACCCATAGCAGCTTCGAGTTGGGTGTCATTCGTACCTATATCTTTGACAGTCATTGCGGGTCGTTAGAAGTCTGACCGCCAGTCTTACGAAGAGGAATCGTATAACCCAATAACTGGGTTGTACAGGTATGATGGGCATCTACTCGGAGTAAAAAAAAATGCTGGTACTCAGGTGCATGTAGTTAGACTGGAAGCCAACCTTAACATAGTTGGGAAAAGTGAGACAGGACATTATGATGATGACGACAAGTAGGACACTACCCGCGGTCGCCGACTCTCATAAAACATCTATAAACCTTATTTTTATTTTAATTTCATCGTGTTTAAATACATCCATTACGTCTCAAAAGTTTTGCTTACTTATTTAATTTGATCCTGTACCTATAGTATTCGTTTATAACCATAGATTTGACTTCAAAATCCCGAAATGATTCATTCGCTTCTGTAGCTGACTGTGCGTGTAATACATCGTTTACGTGCAAATTGCATGATGGGGACGCGCTCAATGACACTCCCGATCAAATTAAAGCGGAAATGAGTGAACACGTAACATGTACCTACAACCAATCTTTTCTGCAAAAATGTCACCGTGACAACTCAGGTGACGTGAGTTTGAAGTGAGTTGTCATTATCATAATCTGCACAGCGTTTTTTCAACTATGTTGCGGTCAGATTTCTGTCTAACCGGAAGCAACTGAGTATTTTACATGGAGCGACTGCCTATCTGACCTCCTGAACCCAGCTAGATAGGTACTGGGTACCTAATACGATACCTCTTGATAAGACTGGTTGTCGACTGTAAAACCTGGTTTATAAAATCACGTTCTCCTTATAATATCGCATTTATTATTGAATAATGGTATTAAACATTTACATGGTTGTTGTATTCATTTCAATTATTGTGATAGCCGTTGATGATACGGTATTTATTAATTAAGTATTGTTTTAGTTGAATTCAGCATTCAATAAACGTCAGCAATTTTCAACAAAATGGACGAAAGGGATATTTTAACACATTCGGAAAATTTAATGTAATTCGTCTGTTTTGTTTATGTTTTATGATATTAAACGTATAATTGCATAGTTATAAAATCAAGTCATTTATTCACATTAGGTTGAGAATCAGCGCATTTCGACTGTCATAATTACAATAGAAAGTCCCACAAATACGCCCGCCCTTGTCAACTTCCTAGTGCTTCAGCTGCGAAGAAAAAGTGGCGCAACAAACTTCCCCGACAACCATAGTTACCTGCGCCTGCAGTTACCGAATGAGAAGCAGAAATGCAAATGATTATTGTCCCATTAGACTGAACTTGCACAATCCGGCGCAATATAAATTGCAAGCACAGAGAGCTGTGCTCAAGGTTATGACCAAGAAACCTTACAGGTACCCCACCTCCCAATTATACTCTGAAATGAAAGTCTCCACTGTCCACCAGCTCTATGTGCTCAAATCCATCCAAAGAAATCAAGCGAATGTTCCCTTACCCGACCCAAATAAGCGTAGCAAATCCTCCATATGCCCTACTATACCCTGCTGGACCTCATTTGCCAAACACCAATTTAATAGCTTAAGCAGCAAACTTTACAACCTCGCCAACAAAAAGCTAAACATAGCTAAAATGTGTCGCCAGGAAGTGAAAAAGAAAATAGCAGACTGGCTCCTAAAGATTGACTATCAGGAGACTGAAAGTTTATTTATATTCATAATATAAAATAATAATATCTGGATGACCGAGCTTTGCTCGGTATTTTTTGGTAAATTGTGTTTAAAATAATAAGTTTATGTTCAAGTTGATTATCGATAAAGTTGGTCATTGAAAACACGAATAAAACGACATTTTATAAAAATGAATCCTAGCTAGATCGATTTATCGCGCCCGAAACCCCCTGTATACTAAATTTCATGAAAATCGTTGGAGCCGTTTCCGAGATTCAGATTATATATATACAAGAATTGCTCATTTAAAGATATAAGATAACATGATCGTTTTTACTTTTTCCCGTCCTTACACATATTCAAAGGTGCAAACCAAACCAGACACACACTCACTCCCATATGCATACAAACAACACACTTCTACCACATGCACATTTACACACATACACTCCACTAACACAACTTCACATACAGACATACAAATACACATAACTCTTTAGCATTATACTTTCTTTCTGTAATTTCAATTCCTACATAATATGCGTGTTATACCTTCAATTTTTAATTTATAAGAACTATACGTGTTACCAAAATGGCAACAACCAAGGCTGTCAACTTTATAAATTGTATACTGAACCCATGGCTGAACGCTGACCCCTAAAATACAGGCCCAGGCCTAGTTTGGGGGTTAGGATCTATTTTTAGGCAATACATTCATGTGCTATTTCACTATGACTGGCTTGTAACATGTATTTTTAAGAGTCAAATAAATGTTTTTATTTTATTTATTTATTTATCTAGAGAGAAATGATAACTTCCAATGGCGACCAGACAATCAAAGCTGAGACTATGGAGTCTGAAACTATAGGAGAAATTTAAAAAATAAAAATATATTCGAATTATAAACTTCCATACGAGACTATGTTTTATTGATATACTTCAAAAAATCTAACGATAGAATCTTACAAAAACACTTTTTCTCTAACAAAATAATCTTATAAAGCTACTATTTACCAATACGAAGAAGTTAATATTACCAAGGAGTTACTATTTTTTTATTTCTAATGGAACGCATATGTGGGGCGCGCCATTTATATAGCACTAGCTTCTGCCCGCGACTTCGTCCGCGTCAAATTTTTGCTCCCCTGACCCTTCCCGTCGCATCGATTTGCCTGCTAGTTTTCGTCCACGTCGTTTTGAGTTATAGTGAGTCAACCTTAAAAGATAGACATATGCTCTCGCGGACTTTTTTTTAGAACTTTTTAAAAGGAACAATTCCGTTATACATGATTTTTGCGTTACTTTAACCGTTTACGCAGCGCACGCAACGGAAACTCTCAAAAGGAATAAATTTTTCCCGTTTTTGCAACTTTTTTCATTACTGCTCCGCTCCTCTTAGTTGTAGCATGATGTTATATAGCCTATAGCCTTCCTCGATAAATAGGCTACCCAACACAGAAATAATTTTTCAATTCGAACCAGTAGTTCCTGAGATTAGCGCGTTCAATCAAACAAACAAACAAACAAACAAACAAACAAACAAACAAACAAACAAACAAACTCTTCAGCTTTATAATATTATAAGTATAGATTACAAAACTATTTCTTACTATTTCAACTGTGATCTTTTATTTACTAGGTTCAATCCGATTGTATGTGATAACGTAGTGTATGTAACTGCATATAACTAGTCATTAAAATACTAGTGTGGTACTATTAAAAATCTCGCCTACGGCTCTCTCAAGTTTTAATACCCTTCATTATGCATCAGTGTCATAAACGACTATTGCCAAGTGACAGTTAATTTTTTAATTTGAGTGCATTACGTATTTTCCTGTGAAAGTCTAAGTAAACTCAAAGACAACAAGTTTCTCTAAATATATCTTCTCTAAGAATTTTAGAACTACTTTCTTAGCGAATAGAGCATCGATATAAATTGCGTTGGTCAGAAAGCTCTTCTCTTAAGATTGCCCTGTCCGGGGAAAGTGCATCCACCTGCACTTTCCGCGCGGATAATAACTTTGTTCTTGATAATAATATTACTGTTTTAAACAAAGATAAATATGATGTTCAGTGTTCGAGAGGTTAAATTGGACTGATGAACACGAATTGAAGAAGGAGAGTAGAGAAATAATATCGATGGCATAAATAAATAGCGATGGGACACTTCAGGGTGAGATTAATGAGCTCTATACATCCCCGTAAAGTTACTAAAATCATTGTTTCGACCCCCTGTGCGTCCCGCTGTCGCTTTAATACGACAAACTTTACTACTTCTGTGTATAAATCTGTGCCCGTCCATCACCCAGTCAACACGTAAAGTGTCTGTTATGTGAGCCCCCATTTCTCCTTGTCCGCCATTCTTCACAACGTGATAGCGACACGGGCGGATATTGTCATCATTTATCTCCATGCGGTTAGGATAACAAAATAAGTGAAATTTGTGATAAATGTCTGTTTTCTTGTCTTACTGTTATTATAAATGTGAAAGTTTGTATGTCTGGATATTAGTTATTTAGTCACGCAAAAACGGCTGAACGGATCTGAATGAACTTTAGCATACAGGTAGTTTATAACCTGAATTATTATTATTATATTCTTTATTTTCGGACAACAATTATCCAGCGTGTTAGTATACAATATTAAAACTTATTTTAATAGTGTTAGTAATTAAAACAAAATTAAGAATAACATAAAATAAACAGTATTGTGAAAAGGACTTCCCTAAATTAACACATAGGATACTTTTTAATCCCGGTGGTATAATAAATAATAATAATAAATAAACATATGGTATGTTCCCGGTGGAATAATTGTTGACCTTCACGCGGGCGCTCGCACAAGCGAGTGATTCACGAGAAAATTGTAGTAAGCAACAATTTTCTCGTGAATCAGGACTTTTTCATGTCATTGATTTGCCAGTGCAGTTTGCAAATCATTGAAAAAGTTGTAGCTCCACACACGGGATATTAATCAGTATTATAAGTATAGCAGCAAATAAATATTTTATTTCAACGCGAATGCTAAAATAGAATAAGAAAGAAACATCCAGTCTACCAAAATTTTTAATTGAATAAATTGAATTTCGAGAACCTCACCCATTGAATGCCGTAATTACAGACACACTTAAAAACCATTGTGTTTCGCGTGGATTTACGTTCACGGCATACGATGAGTTAAGAAATTAAAGCTTTTAAATATCTATGAGGAATCCTGTAAATATTTGATAATAAACAATAACTAAGCACCATGGGTAAGTTGTTTTCTTTTTAACATGTAGTCGATGGTAACCTAAGTACAGTCGGCACAGAATTCGGCTACATGTTGGCGCCATCACGAACCTCCATCAGTTCCTGTAACGTGCAGCTGACAGGACATGATATTAAGTGTCCCATCGTTTGTGAAACAGCACCACATTTATAAAGGGTACTTTTAAAGGCAAAAAAAAACTGCCTATAATGTTCCCACTGCTGAGACTCAGACCTTTTTGAGAACCACTCGACACGAGTGAGGGTTGGTAGATGGCACATGTCTTGAATTTTTGGTTTCTAGGACATACCGGTTTCCTCACGATGTTTTCCTTCACCGTATTGAGAGCAGTGGTGATAAAATTACTTACAAAAAGTAAAACGCCTGCCTGAGTTCGAACCCACAAACTACAATCGTAAGTCACCGCGTTCTTCAAAGTTCTTAATTATTATTGTTGCCATCATTTGTAAGGTATATGATTATTATTTATTTATTTAAAACACATACAACTATCATCACAGGCTAATACAATAGTGTAGTTGTAGTTATAACAGCTTACAATAATTCGACTTACAAGTGTATTCAGAGACTTTATTTAATTTAAATATTTTACAATTCCTTAACTTTTAACAATTACTTACTAAAATTAATATATTATGTACAAGTATTTAAAGTTAATAAAAACAGAGAAAAAATAATCAGAGGTCTTCAAAAAACTCGTCTGCATTGCTGTCAATGGGAAAAGTTCCCAAAAGGCTGGCAGCATTGCCACGTTGTATGGCAATGCTGATTCTTTGGCCAAAGAATAGGCCAGCCCTCTGTTCACGTGAAGAGTCGACCAACCGCTTGGCTATGTCTCGAAAAACCAAGTGGGCACTCGGACCCCATGGCCCTAATGTTTCAACCCCAAAGTGTATTATGTATGACATGCTGCGCTGCGTGCGCTGTATTATGTTTTGTGACTGTTTTCTGTTACTGTGTGATATTTTATGTTTCTGTTGTGTTTTTTGTTTATGTGTTATGATATTTAGTAATATACGCACGTTTCCATCCAAAATCTAGCTTAAATCGGTCACTACCAAGGCCTGCAGTATTTGCGTATTACGCTGTACAGATGGAGTATTTACACTAGTCCTATAAATCCTGGTTTACGCGCGCAAACGCGAAATGATAATAATTTACGCGCGGTTTAGAGCGACGAATGAAATTTCGCATAACTCTTAGCGGTTTGCGGAGTATGTGTGGGGGAAGGGGGGGGGTGGTAACGTAATACATATGTTGGGATATTTAAAAATAATTTATAAGGCTTATATTACCCTATTTTCGAGGTCTGGCTTAGTTTTCATTTTCGATTTTGATTTTGGCGGATTCATTGTTTCTATTTCCCACAGGAAAGTACATTACCGGCATGAAAAATATGTCCTTAACCAAGTCATGGACTGGCCTGTTAGTCTAGTGGTTAGTGACCCTGACTGCTAAGACTGAGGTCGTGGGTTCGATTCCCACCCAGGACAAATGTTTGTGTGATGAGCACAATCATTTGTTCTGTGTCTGGGTGTAATTTATCTATAATATGTACGTATTTAGAATTATATAAGTAAATTTATCAGTTGTCTGGTTACCATAGTACAGGCTCTGCCTAGTTTGGGATCAGATAACAGTGTGTTGGTTGTCCTAAGATATTTATTTTATTTTATTTATTTATGGTTTATCGGTGTCCAAATTACATCCAAATCCATTTAACTGGACGGGAGAACAGATAGATACAGACATAGTTACATTCAGTTTTAAATATTATTAGTATGGATTTATTTTACCTTGTATATCTACCGCACCAAATATGTCGACTTAGAAAAGAAATAAAAGAAGACGTAAAATAATATATTGACGATTGCCTACTAATAAAACATGTTTTAATGCTCTCATATTTATCGTTGTTTATAACATAAATCAATACCGTCAATTGATGTTGATCGTTAGTCTGCGGGTACGAAACTTGCGACGGCCGGAGCGACGGCGGGGCGGGGCGGCGCGGCGCGGGGCGATGAGATAGCGGTGTCTTGCGTGTGTACGAAACAAACTTCCGCGCAGTCGTGCTCACGTAGTATTATTTTAACTCTTTTGTTTTTATGGTGTGTTTTTACTGTCCCATATAGCCGGTTTTGATAAAATAAAAGATATTAATTCTTCATTGTCAATTTCCATATTATTACTGTGATAAAAATGCAACACTATTTAACCGGCGCGAGCGGCGAAACCAAACTAGTTTGTTCTCGTCGCCCCGCGCCGCCACCGCTCTACCGCCGCTCGTGCATCGCTCGATCGCGCCGCTCCGCCGTCGCCCGTTTCGTACACAGCGCTTAATGTTTTTATGCATTTGATGACATCGCCGTCGCGCCGCCCCGCCGTCGCTCCGCCGGTCGCAAGTTTCGTACCCGCAGACTGAGGTTTAATATAGTCACTACATTTTGCCCGCGGCTTCGCCCGCATGGATATCGGAAATTATCTCTCGGGAACCAAATCGGAAGATTTATATAAACTACTTATATCAGATTTATATTATTGTAGTAAAAGTATTGCAATTAAATGAAAAAAGAATTAAAACTCATATTAAAAGTAGTTACTTACAAGTTTAAGTTATATTTAAAATTACTTATTAGCTTATAGACTAGATTGTAATGTGAATAAATTGTCATCAATTGAGATACTCTAATAAGCAAAAAAAAAAATGTACACTTAGTAAACAAGCATATTACAAATTCGAGGATTATATCCAAGTTATGAATGCTTGGAAACATGCTGGTCCTGCTCCATAGGACAATCTAGAGACTAGATGAAATCAAACAGGTTGCTAATTGATATAATTCATTATTCTTATGATATTCATTTAAACTCCGTGATTACTTAAACATACACTGACTTATTACTTGTTATTATTCCCGTAATATCGTATACTTACTTTAGTAAATATGAAAGCACCAAGTATCTATCATATAATTAATTTATATGCCATTTCTCCATTATATTTACCCACTGTGGTATAGTAATTCTAGGTGTATCGTTTTCACATATATAGACAACTAGCTTTTGCCAGCGGCTTCGCCCGCGTGGAGGTCGGAAAATATCCCGTAGGAACGTGTTACCGGGATAAAAAGTAGCCTTTCTCAGGCTCTAAACTATCTGTGTATCAAATTTCATTTAAATCGGTTCGGTAGTTTTAGCAGGAAAGGGAGACAGACAGACAGACAGACAGAGTTACTTTTGCATTTATAATATTAGTATGGATGTGGATATATAAATATATTAATATAAAATATATAGTGTGGATGTTTCTAAAATATTGTGAAACATTTTTAAAGAGTAAACATTCTTCTCCATACGAATCTACCTTTTGGGACGACTAGAATCAATTCTATTTTAATATAAATGTTGACGTTTAAAAGTGCCTTTTATGTGCCTATTATAAATAAATGCTTTGACTTTGAGTTTGAACCAATGTCTACAAAATCCACATCTTTTAAATAATTCCTTGCTTTCTTTAGATACCGACTTGATAGCCTCATTTTCCGCAATTTTCCGGCCGACCGCAAATATTATTCGATCACATCCGAATCCGATCACATACACATCCGTAGTTCGTAAATTAAAATCACAATTGTATACCAAAATAAAATATACAGTTAAAAAGCGGAAATAAATGAGATTTTTTTTTAATTAATTTTGAGGGTAGATGTTAGTTATGTTCGTTCTGGGTACTACAGTACTACTACCCCTTGGCGCTCTACAGGATACCACTTGAATGTAATTGATATAATAACACACAAACACACACAAAAATTGTTGAACATGGTCAACACTTTCAACAGTTGTTGTACAAGTTCCTAACTCGCAGGGTTGTGACAAGTGGGTAGTAATCAAAACAAATGGCGCCCCAGCCGTCGTCAATTTGTGTAGAATTTATTTCAACCGCACACCTTTCAGTTTCAAATGGCTGATGATAATTTATCAGCTTATGGGGAGTTCGTTGGTTGAAAGTTTTCGAATTAATAATTGTATTATAGTAACATGCATTCCGAGTCACAAGTTTCAAAATAATCGTAACACTTTGCAGGACGCTTAGCGTCGGCAGTTTCGTATAAAATTTATACAATACATAGCTTATAAAGTGTATATACAACAGCTTATAAAGTGCATAATGATATTTTATACGGTACTAACAAATATATATATATATATATATATATATATATGTATATATTAAAAATTTTGTCTGTCTGTTTGCTCCTGTTAGTAGTGTATATGCTACTTCTACAGACTAAGTGAGAGAAGAAAGAAGAGAGCAGTGGTGGCCCAGTGGTATCGACCCTGACTTACGAGATGTAGGTCGTGAGTTCGAACCCAAGCAGGCGCTTTACTTTGTGTGAATAATTTCATCACCACTGCTCTCAAAACGGTGAAGGAAAACATTGTGAGGAAACCGGCATGTCTTAGAACCAAAAATTCGAAGACATGTGACATCTACCAACCCGCACTGGGCCCGCGTGGTGGATTACGGCCCACTCCCTCTCACCGAGAGGAGGCCTGTGTTCCAGCAGTGGGAACTATATAGGTTGATGATGATAGACTAAGTGCTGTGATAATTTTATGTATAACTGCTGTTTTTTATCCCTAATAAAAATAAAATAAAAAATATCTCCAAAACGGCTGGACATAAATAGGTGATTGTGTAAGAAGTATTATAGGCATATTCTATGTAGTGAAGAGATTTTTTTTACACATTCACGCTAAAACGCCTGTACAAATTTAAATGAATTTATGATCATGACTGGATTAGAATATAGGGTATTTTTTACCTCGATATTATCGGCATCACGATATATACGTGGGACGCAGCGTAGATTTTAAGCAGAACTTACGAGATTTTGATTACAGCCTATTTATGTTTTCAATTTAAAAATGATATTAAAAACATCTTTATAGTCAGCCATATAAAGAAATAATTAATTGCAATTTTACTATGACTATGGAATAAGTTTTGACAGTTTGAACAAAATTTGATTATATACAAAAAAATAAGGATCATTGGCGTTCTGTAGTTTCTGAATACCCCATGACTAAACGGCTTGAAGAAGTTTACACAGGCATAGTATATATTGTTTATTTTTTCCCCATGGTAATAAAGTGTATCCGAACTTAAAAAAAATGTTCAATTTATAAAACCATTACTATATTTTTAGTAACCTAAACCAACATCATAATATTAAAAGCATACCTGAAACCACTCTCAATTAAGTTTCTAAAACTGGAAAAATAAATTAAATAAAATGAGCCATTTAAAAAGGTAGCCACTCTACCACTGAATAAATCCACTCTCCAACAAAATAGAACGACCTCAACACACATATAACTGAAGTTACTGATATAAAAAGTGACATTATCATATGAATGGGCGTCTGACGTAGGCGGCGCGGCGTAGCCTTCGTAGCGAGGCCTACGTCGCGTCGTAGCGCTACGAGCCCTACGTCACCCGTAGTGTACCTATTGTACCGCGTCATGTGCTACGTCACGTCGAGATTTTCTCATTCTTTTTTTAAAAGTGTTTTTTATAGGTTAGGGCTGATGCACATGATTGAGTCGCTTAAAAGGTTGACCTTTTTATAACGCGTTTTTTGTTAATATAATGTCACGAACTTTGAAATATGAATGGTTTTGACCTTCAAGCTTTGTTTTGATAGACCTAGGTATTAATTTTTTTGTTTCAAGGGGAAACCATTGAGAAAAAAAAATGATTTCCTAAATGTAATGTCGTAAGAGGCGATTAAAGGACCTATTAGAGAATGGGCAGTAGCGTTATCTATGCATTTTACCACCATACTGCGATCGCCAACCCGCCTGCCAAGCGTAGCGACTATGTTACTTTACTATGTCTCCAGGCTAAAATGATTAAATGCAAAATATCGATAGTACGTTGCAAAATTATAACAAAATAACAATCTTTTTCCCCCAAAATGTATTTGTCAGTGTACCTATCCAGAAAGAGATGTTTTAACAGCCACTGCTGTGACCTTTAAAAAGTAGAAATAACTTCACCGTCCCCTTGACACCAGCGCGGCGCCATGTTGGTTGTAAACGTCACACACGATACGAGATATAGCCCAGAACCGTTAAGTATTTATGCTGATTTATTGCGAATACTTATCTGTTTTAGTTTATTGGCAGATAAAATTAGGTTAGCTGATAAAATGAAATTACATTAAAATATTATATTTTATTTTACGTTAACGCGCACGCATTAAAATATTAATATATTTCAATTTACACGCGCTTGACAACTTGTTACGTAATTTTTGTAACAATTTACGTTTGACAATCTGACATAGAGAGGTAAACTTAAAAGTATAAAGAAACAAAGGTAAGAAGAAATAAAATGTTTTTATTGGGACCCCGCATAAGAATATCACAAATCAAACTAAACATTTGTGAGTGTTCTTGAGTCTTGAGACTCACAACAATATATATATATTTTTAAGGCTGGATATTCGCCTTTCAAAGCTTATTTATGAGAGATAAAAAAATTAACTGATTCTATTATAAACTTAACATACGATAAAAAGCCCCAAAGGTACTCGTATAAGGAAGCTTGACACATGTCCACAGACCGATAAAATGTTGTATCTTAATAATAGAACATTCTTCAGAGATTGACCCTTGTTCGATTTTTGAAAGGGTTTGAGAGGATCATAGTTTGGGTAAAGGGTGCCTGTGCACGATTTCGAGCAATGCGACTTTTGTCAACCGACACGCGGGCATCACCTTGATCGATCTCATCATCATCATCATCATTTCAGCCGTAAGACGTCCACTGCTGGACTTAGGCATCGCCCAATTTGGGGGGCTTTGCCATAATCGCCACGCTTGGCAGGCGGGTTGGCGATCGCAGTATGGTGGTTAAATGCATAGAGAACGCTGCTGTCCATTCTCTAGTAAGTCCCTTAGTCGCCTTTTACGACACCCACGGGAAGAAATAAGGTGGTGTTATTCTTTACGTCCGGCACCACACGGTACTTGATCGATCTGCCCAACCCCAACTGAGTAACACGATACCTCTTGGAAAGACAACCTGTCTGAATTTTCGGGCTTCAAAACACCTTCAAAGTTTCACTAAGACAAATGCCTTAACGCAATTTCTGAAAGATGAAGGTATGTAAAATAATCAACCGATCGACCGATCGACCGACCAACCGACGATCAACCGACCCATACGGCTGTTACTACTTATGCATGAGCCGCTCATAATAACTAACTATACCAACTTAAATATACATATATTTACGGCAGTAGTAGCTTTAGACTTTCTTATTACTTTTTTTAAACTTCATGCTACGTAAAAGGTGCAAAGGCGGTTAAAGCCTAAGGCATTCTGTACTAGCTAACCAGAGGCGGCGCGGAAAAAACCGTTTCTTACCCGTTTTTCACTATGATAATAGGTCTTTACCTATGAAAATGCCGTTTTCTATGAAAAAAATTAAACGAATTTTTTTCATGTATTTTTTATTTGTATTAATCGAAATAATCACCCATGCAATCAATGCATCTTTGCCAACACAGTGGCAGTTTATTGATGCCCTTCTTAAAAAAATCAGCTGGACGGGATGCAACTAATTCTTCAAAGGCATTTTGTACTGCCTCTCGGGTATTGAATTTTTTTCCCGCCAAGAAGTTATCCAAATTCTGGAAAAAGTAGTTGTCTGTAGGCGCAAGGTCTGGTGAGTAGGGCGGATGACGGAGACCTTCCAACCCCAATTCTTGCAACTTGGAGACCGTCTGCTGTGCAGTATGAGGTCACGCGTTGTCGTACAGGAGCAGCGGAGACGAGCGATTGACCAATGCTGGTTGGAGATGTGCCAGCTTCTCCATCATTGAGTTCAGTTCTTCACAGTACACATCTGCAGTAATGCTCACCCCGTTTGGTAAGAAGCTGTGATGAATCACACCGGCGCTAGACCACCAAACAGTGACCATCACTTTTCTAGGGGTAAGTTTTCGTTTAGGGCATTGTTTAGGTGCTGAACCAGGATCCAACCAACTTGTTGAGCGCTTGCGGTTATCAAACAGAATCCATTTTTCATCGCAGGTAACAATGCGGTTCAAAATTCCTTCATTTGTGTGTCTGTTGAGCAGTGCAAGGCACGTCTGGACGCGTACTTCGCGCTGGCGATCATTGAGTTCGTGGGGCACCCATTTGTCAAGCTTTTTACCTTGCCAATTTGACGCAAATGGACAAATATTGTTTTGACGCTAACGTCGAAAGCTGCTGCTAATTCAGCCGTAGATTCTGTATCATCAGCTTCCACAGTCGCCTTTAATTCGTCATTGTCGACCAAAGTCTTCGGACGACTGCGAGGTTCATTTTTCAGGTCGAAATTTCCAGAACGGAAGCGAGCAAACCAATAACAGGTGGTGCGTTGGTTTGTAGTGTTAGCTCCGTAAACGTCGTTGATGTTGCGTGCCGCTTGTGCCGCGTTGCTGCCACGACGGTACTCATATTCCATAATTACTCGAATTTTTAACGTATCCATGATGACGAAAAAGATTGAAATGCGATGAAAATGTAACACTTATCAATAAACAAATGACTACTTTTGGATAAATAATTCCATGTTTTTAAAATAAAATTAATTTGAAATTAGAATTCTTAGACAAACAAAAATTATTTTGATTTGAAATGGCCAGTACTGCAGAGCGGCAATTTCATAGGTAAAGGCCTAATATTATAAAGCTAATTCGAAGAGAGGCTTGTGGCTAAGTAATAACAGCCTGACGGGTCGTTCTGCCGGGTTAAGCTATGCTTGCCGCGGATGTTCCGTGTATGGATGACCATCTTTACATACCAAGACTCTTCCTTGCCTCGGAAAACACGTTAAGCCGTTGGTCCCGGCGACCATTTTTAGACTTTTGACTGTTGCCAGAAGCCTGAAAGTCTGACTGTCAGTTTTATCAAGGGGTATCGTATTATCCAGTAACTGGATTATGGAGGTCAGATAGGCAGTCGCTCCATGTAAATTACTGGTGCTCAGCTGCATCCAGTTAGACTGGAAGCCGACCCACCATAGTTGGGAAAAGGCTAGGCAGATGATGACGTCAAAAAACGTGAGGAAACCGGCATGTCGTAGAACCAAAAATTCGAAGGCATGTGACATCTACCAACACGCATTGAGCACGCGTGGCTCCTCTTACAGAGAGGAGGCCTATGTGCCAGTAGTAAGAACATTATAGGCTGATTATGTACATATCTATACTTATATATATATTATTTATTATTTTTATTATTATATTATAAAGCTGAAGAGTTTGTTTGTTTGTTTGTTTGATTGAACGCGCTAATCTCAGGAACTACTAGTCTGAATTGAATAATTCTTTTTGCGTTGGGTAGCCTATTTATCGAGAAAGGCTATAGGATATATAACATCACGCTATAACTAAGAGGAGCGGAGCAGTAAAGAAAAATGTTGCAAAAACGGGGAAAATCGCACAGGTAGGCGATTCGACGCGACGGGAAGGGTCGGGAGAACAAGCAATTTAACGCGGACCAAGTCGCGGGCAGAAGCTAGTAAAGTATAAATATGTTAGGTAATAATTGAAATAACAACATGTTAATGTACAAAGGTGATTAGTTTAAATGGTGCTTTACATGCAATTGTGACCAACCAATTGATGTCCAATAAGGCTCGACTGGCTGTTCACAATGGTGTACTGGTGCCTACGCTTATGTATGGGAGTGAATGTTGGGTGTGGCAAAAGAAGCATGAAAGTAGAATAAATGCTGTGGAAATGCGTTCGTTGCGAAGCATGTGTGGTGTGACTATGAATGATAGGCTGAGGAATGATGTGGTAAGAGAACGGTGTGGTTTAAAAGAAGATGTAGTGACAAAAATTGAAAAAGTATGCTTAGATGGTTCGGTCATGTTGAGAGGATGAATGAAGGACGACTCACAAAAGGTATTTACAAGGCAGATGTGAGTGGAAACACCGGGAGGGGACGCCCTAGGAGGACATATAGTGACCTTATTGGTGATGTTCTTTAGAAAGGTCAGGTGCGTAGTACTCGCAACCGGCGTGTGTGTATGACCAATTGTATGAACCTTAAAGAGGCAAAAGTAGTGTGTAGAGATCGTAGCAGGTGGCGTTCCGTGGTTTCTGCCTACCCCCATGGGAAAAAGGCGTGATTGTATGTATGTATGTATGTGATTAGTTTATTATATCTGGCCCTAATTATCGCCTACTGAATATTATATTAGTCATGAAACTCATTAATTACTAAAATGTTTGGCAGCATAGCAGTGCTTATCGGTAATTAGGTTATTATGTTAATTAGTAGTTTTTGGCTTCCAGAGCAAAATCTTATATTATTTTAATCATGTTATTGTTATTATTGACTGTGTACATTTTTGATTTTACCACTCGAGTCTAATATTTTTTTTATTTTATTTGATTATATCTTTATAATATTTTGTATACCTTAATTGGTAGAACAAAGTTGTATGTTTTGTTTTTAATTTATTTTACATTTTTTGTTGCTAAAAAGTATTGTGCTTTGTGTTTTAAAAACAAAACCTGCAATAGTTAGATTATACACTGTTTTACAAAAGAAACACCAAATTCTTCGATATTTAAAAAGCATTATGCGGCGCTATTTCAAAGTATTTCCATAGCGCACAAAAAACACGCAACTACAAAAAGAAAATGAACGAACCATTCACCATTTGAAAAAAAGAATACGACCGAAGTAGCCTTCGGAATGCCTAGCTCAAAACTGCAAGCGTTAATGTAAAAATGTTTTCATCCGTGGCCCATTCAGCTTCATTGTCACTCAGTTGAACAATGAGCTAGTGAGTGAATGAATGAACGAGGGAATGAGTGAACCATTCCAGTAATGGTTGCATAAAATTGTCCGTTCCCACTTTTGTTCAAAGTCTCTTGTTGGAAGGTTTTAAGTTGATGGCGTTACATCGTTTTTGGCCGACGGAACTATGAGTTATTATGAATTCTACTATGGCTTCTAAACAGTTACCTAAGTAGGATTTTTAATTTAAATAAATACACATTTCCCTAGTACCTGTTAAGAACTTGGAATGTAGGTGATAAATGACAATACGAGTATAGAATACTTATTTTGCAGTCTATCTTCTATCCGTGACTGACAAAGTTCGCATTTATAATATTTCTAGCTGTCACGAGGCTTCGTCCGCGTGGATGTCGGAAATTTTGCTACTGGAAAAAAGTAGGCCATGATACTCCTTATAATATCAGCTATCTGCTAGTGAAAGTCTTGTCAATCGGCACAGCCATTTCGGAGATCAGCCGGCACAAACAGATAGACCAATAAACAAAAAATAATAAAATAAACATAATTGTTTAAAGACCGTATGTGATTTGATAATGCATTTATCAAAAAGCTGTTATTAAAAACAGACCCTTCAGTTCTATTTTGTGTGTATAATTAGGTGTGTATGTATATTTATATGAATGAATGACTCCGAAGAAAGACCATTTCGTCCTTAACACAGTCAATATACATTAACTGCTTTTATCATAGTTAACAGATCTCCAGGTACCTCGTAAAGTGCTATAAAGAGTGCATTAGTGCACTCTCGTGTATTATAAACACATAAACACGCAGACGCCACTTTCTTCAATCAACTTTTATTATCTAGCACCTGGTGGCTAACTTGAGGCGCAGAGGTGTGCTGGTATGTAAATTGTGAACAATATTTTAAATGAGGCATGTTTGTTTCTTTTAAACTACGGAACATTTTACTGGTGCTTTCCTTTTTACTTTTTTTAAACAAGAATTCAAAACTTTAAAAAACGGGTTAGTGACCCTGACTGCTAAGACTGGGGTCGTTAGTTCGATGTGGGAATCGACAGGACAAATCTTTGTGTGACGAGCACAATCATTTGTTCTGTGTCTGTGTGTAATTTATCCATAGTATGTTTAGCAACATTTCTAATTTAAGGCTTCTACAGACAGCTGCTACGCGATTTTTGTGGAACAACTTACATTAAGTTTTCGTAGAAATTGTCCTACGAAAGTCACGTCGCGCTGTCGCGACGCTCCTGTTTGCGAGAGACTTTTAAGGAGCTAGGCAGTGACGAGGCTTTTTAAATCTAAATCTGAAGGTTGTCTTTAAAAAATCGCTTTCATGCACACTCACATTTGGCCCTGTATGTGCAGATTTATCGGTTTCTCTTTTTTTCAAGTCCGTAATCTTACTGATGTCCACGGGCTCCCAAAACTACAATACTCATTGAAAACAAAAATTTGCGTAAATAATGTATTAGACAACACGGTCATTATAAATATTGAACCACGAACAAAAATAAACAGTAATTAGTCAATTAAACGTAAAAACTGAGTCTCGTTTATGATAATACTCACTTGTAACTTTAAGCCTTTTATCGCTTGCGAAACTGCACAATATAAATAATTAACGTTACATGTTACATGTCAGGGTTGTCTCACAAAATAAAATTATAGGCATCAATGCGCAAAAAGCTTCGTTTAATGATTTCGAGAAATTAAAATTTTCTTTCAATTTTTACATTGTGTTTTTCAGTGTCAGGCTGCAATTTGAACAAAAACTTTTTGACAAAAAAAAAATTACCGACAAATAAAGATACTGTTAACCTTACCTAACCTTGCCTTAGTATAACTAAAACCCTAAATTAATATAAAATTACTAATTTTATCATCGTTTAAAAATATGATACGTGGCAATAACAAGTATGTCTTCACATAATTATAATTATTGAAATCATCATCAATCATCATAAAAAAACCGGCCAAGTGCGAGTCAGACTCGCACACCGAGGGTTCCGTACAAACCTGTAGGTATTCTCGGTTTATGCATAAGGTTTATGTTTATGAAGTTATATGTTTTAATTTTTAGGGTTCCGTTGCCAAATGGCAAAAAACGGAACCCTTATAGATTCGTCATGTCTGTCTGTCTGTCTGTCTGTCTGTCTGTCTGTCTGTCTGTCCGTCCGTATGTCACAGCCATTTTATTCCGAAACTATAAGAGCTATGCTGTTGAAACTTGGTAAGTAGGTGTATTCTGTGAACCGCATTAAGATTTTTACACTAAAATAGAAAAAAAACAATAAATTTTGGGGTTCCCCATACATAGAACTGAAACTCAAAAATGTTTTTTTTCATCAAACCCATATGTGTGGGGTATCTATGAATAGGTCTTCAAAAATGGTAATGAGGTTTCTATTATCATTTTTTTCTAAACTGAATAGTTTGCGCGAGAGACACTTCCAAAGTGGTAAAATGTGTGTCCCCCCCCCCCGTAACTTCTAAAATAAGAGAATGACAAAACTAAAAAAAATATATGATGTACATTACCATAAAAACTACCAACGAAAATTGGTTTGAACGAGATCGAGTGAGTAGTTTTTTTTTAAAACGTCATAAATCGTAAACCGCAATTTACCTTACATTCAATCAACTGAAATATAAAAATTAAAAAAAAAATATATTTTTAAACCTAAAATACCTACAGGTTTGTACGGAACCCTCGGTGCGCGAGTCCGACTCGCACTTGGCCGGTTTTTTTATATTTGAGTCGATCGAATGAAAGTTAAATTGCGGTTTACGATTTATGACGTATTAAAAAAAAACCACTTACTAGATCTCGGTGGAAGTTTATATGATTATGTACATCATATATTTTTTTTTTAGTTTTATCAGTCTCTTATTTTAGAAGTTACGGGGAGAGACTTCCAAAGTGGTAAAATGTGTCCCCACATTTTACCACTTTGGAAGTGTCTCTCGCGCAAACTATTCAGTTTAGAAAAAAATTACAGTACAAACCTTAATACCATTTTTGAAGGCCTATTCATAAATACCCCACACGTATGGGAACGATGAAAAAAAAAATTGAGTTTCAGTTCTAAGTATGGGGAACCCCCAAAATTTATTGTTTTTTTTTTTCTATTTTAGTGTGATAATCTTAATGCGGTTCACAGAATACACCTACTTACCAAGTTTCAACAGCATAGGTCTTATAGTTTCGGAAAAAAGTGGCTGTGACATACGGAGGGACAGACAGAGAGACAGACAGACAGACAGACATGACGAATCTATAAGGGTTCCGTTTTTGCCATTTGGCAACGGAACCCTAAAAACAGATTACATTTTCATAATTGATGATCATCTCATAGAATGACTTTTTCGTGAAATAGTCATTTAATGCGATTATAATAATTATATGAACTAAGAGGATGTATTAATGTGTTTAATGATTATAATTCTGTAAATTTAAAAATAACTAGTCTAATTTTAGCGTGCCACTTGCAGAGATCGTAACCGACGCAAAAAGAGGGTCGTTTGATCGCTATGTGTGTCTGTCTGTGGTACCATAGCTCTTAAACGGATGATCCGATTTTGCTGCGGTATTTTTATTTAAAAGTAGGCTTTCTGGCGGTGGTTCTTATAGATGTTTTAAGAAAGTCGGTTCAGCTATTTCGACACAATGATACTTTGATCAAATATTATCTCCAACTTCTTATTAGACTTAAAGGGCCAGTACGTATATGTTTCGTCCCGTGACAACAGACGGACCGTTTGACTTGTTTAATCTGTGCGCCTACGCATCATAACGAAACGGAGTGACATCTGTCACTTGTCAGTTTGATTTTGACACTTGGTTTTGATCTTTGAAAAGATGGTCGGTCCTATTTTGCTTTGCGACCCGTGTTGTTAATTAATCCTTTTGAATCGGTCGTTTTGTGGACAATTTGTCGTGACTCAATTGTTTTGTGTGTAACCAACCCCTTTTGACGAAATGGGGTTGATCTTTGGACTATGACTGAAATAGTTTGATGTGATAGTGACTCATTTGGAGACCGCGTGCAGAGAAAACCTCTAGCGTATTGTAGCGGCCAGGTATCCTGGAATACTTAAGTACAGCTTCACTACACAATACAATATACACTCATTTACATACATAAATCCAGGTAGGCTCCAGAACGGGTTTTCTTCAACCAAGTGAGCCTTTTGAATATTTGTATTAATCAGCTCCGCGCACGGCGGACAGTTCGCTGCCACTCTTGTCCCAGGGCCCACCATTATGCTTCCACTGCGCTAATTAAATCCTATGGTCGGGGCCTTGGCCTGGCGTCGAACATATAGATATTTTTTTAACTTTTAGAGCCTTTTTTTTGGTCGGGGTTTTTGAAATTTAGCTTTATAATTACAATATTACTGAATACACGCTTACATACAGCTAGATCTAAAGTGCTTTTGATCGCGTGTTTTGCCAGTAAGAAAAAGTCACGAAAGTTTGATAAATTTACGAAATAACACAGTCTGCATGCTTCTCACATGTTTGATTAGCCAACCCTAGACGCTTGTAATATTCAAAATTCATTATTAATTCTGTGAGCCACAATATCATTAGAGTCTCAAGTTGCTCGAGTTCTAAACACGGCTTAAGTAACTAGAGTGTAGGCTCATTACTCGGCTCGAGAGGAAATTACGAACAATTTAGGTACCTACTCATGGGTAAAAGGTAAGTTTAGGGAAATCTGTTACATGAAAGATATACGTGAGAAATTTTAGCAAGAACCATAATTAATTCAGACCTTTCTATCATAGACAAAGTAGTAACTTGAACTACAAACACAGACACATATATGTTGGATTTTTCATGAGTTAGCACTTAAAATGAGACACTATAGCGCCTTTGTTTAGCGTTGTGCGGAGTCTAGGATTGAGTATGGGGTTCAATACGCACGCATGGAGCGACAGTGATCGTTTAGACGTAGTCTTGACACATACTGGCCTAGGAACTGCTCTGTGTTTCCTTTTAAGTTCAGAGTATTATTTAGTACAGTAGTATTATTAGTAAGTGGCTCTGTAACAGAGTGTGCAGAAGTTAAAGGAGCTATTTCTCACATTTACCCGTATCCCAATTCTGCGTCCACGTCTGTATATCTGACACTGTGTATGTCAGTATGTCAACCTAAATTCGATATATACATAGATAAAAAAAAACACTTTTACTTGTCAAACTTAAATTATGTGTAAAAAAAAAGATGAGTTAGGTGTTTTTTTAAATGACTACTCTGAGAAGGAAAACCGAATCAAACTCAAATTCTTTTTTCACCAAATCAAAGAACTGGTGCCCTGGAACAGTGAGGCAGGGTCGCGGCAGACCACGTAGGAGATGGTGGGACAAGCTCGATAGGTTCCGTTAAAACTGGGAGGAGGAACCGCAGGGTCGCGAAAGATGGTAGGAGTGGACGGAGGCCTTTGCTTGGGAGTGGGATATTTGTGGTAAGAAAAAAAAATTGCCTATACTGTCCCATTGCTGAGCAAAAACCTCTCTTAAATCCGTAGGGGCATCCTTTCCCAAAGTAATAGACTAGCTATAATAGACTACCTTATGCCAGCAGCTTCGCCCGTGTATTATGCATTGGACGATCCGATCGTGTCGGATTGCCGTCCCATCGGATTATGAGAGTGAGGGAAGAGTGAGTGCTCTTGTATCTGCGCACACTCTTGAGCACTATATTATCACCCGTGCCGATGGCTAGTCTCATTTGAGATTGGCCACCGTGGTTGAAATACGGTCTGGAGGACTATATATTATATACATTTCAACCTTCCTCTTGCATCATTCTATCTACTGATGAAAATCGCATTAAAGTCCAATGCGCACTTTTAAAGATCGGGAAGCGACTTTGTTTTATACTATGTAGAGATAAATAAAATATAAAAACCTATTAACCAAATGACATACTGCTCATGTTAACGACTAATCACACGTTTCCAGACTGTCTCACCTCACATTACAATCACTACATTATAATATTAAAAAGCATTCTACAGTGCCATTCCCCCACGTTTAATTAATTACAGCGACGTTCAGTTTATTACAACGCCATTAATACTGCATTAAGTGCGGCCATTGTATAATTTATTAAAGTTGCGCCTTTATACAGACACGCTGGGTAATGGATATGCGTATTAAATCAATTGTAAGGTCCATTAATTGATGGTATAACTTAAATAATGAAAATGATAATGTACAATTTATTGTGGACTTGAAAAAAGGGATACATAAAGTTAATTAAATACGTAGTATAGATGGTAACTTAAAACTACCCAAGCAAATTTATTAAAATGTATTTGGGATCACCGTACAAGCTTCCTCGAGTAAATGAAAAATAAAACAATTGACGAAAATAACGATGAATATAAATAAAATATTAAATATCAACAGCCGATCTACCACGTTCTGTGAAGTTGGTTAAAAATTTCGATGTAATTAAATGTGCCTCTTTTTGTGATGCTCAAATAATTCCCATATTGGTTCATTAAAGTCAAGTAACTGCGACCATAATTTCTATGTAGCGCTCGCCCCGATTATCAGGTCAATACCATTCCAGATAATCCACACTTCCACACTATCCACACTATCCACACTTCCACACTATCCACACTATCCACACTTCCACACTATATATTAATATATTATTTAATATTATAAATGCGAAAGTAACTCTGTCTGTCGGTCTGTCTGTCAGTCTGTCTGTCTGTCTCGCTTTCCTGCTAAAACTACTGAACCGATTTAAATGAAATTTGGTAGGTACACAGATAGTTTAGAGTTTAGAGCCTGAGAAAGGACATAGGCTACTTTTTATCCCGGTAGTATGTTCCCGCGGGATAATTTCTGACCTCCACGCGGGCGAAGCCGCTGGCAAAAGCTAGTCAATTAAATAATTATTTCCCTTTTGTTTTGGTGTGTTTGTGTATGCTAACATTTTGATCTATTCTACTTGCATCTTCTTTAAAGGTGACAATAGGCTCACTTAAAATTTTTATTCCTCGACAAAACAAATCGTGTCTTCGTTTATAGTTAAAGTTAAGTAAGAAACCAAAAGAAAAGTTTTACAATATTGTTCATATTGTAAAACTTTTCTTTATTAGAATACGGGGCTTTTGGGCATTTCGTACGTGTGCATTTTGTGTATCAAATTTTTTATTTTTCATAATGTGCGTTTTGTTTGTGAAGAATAAAAAAAAATACGTTCTTTTTCTTTTCTTTTTGGATGTTTTCGAAAACCATTTAATTTAAAAAAGAACTGTTTATTTTCTATTTAACAAATTCAATTTTATTTTAACACATCTGTCGGCTTCTTACTAAACTTTCACTATATAGGTACGACGACCGTGGTTACTTATCTCTTTTAGTGACCCTACATCGGTTTTATAGGTACCTCTGTCTAATCCTTTGGGCTTACATTTATTATGTTTATGTTATATCTGTTACTGCAATTTTATACGAACACCTAATATCGTTTTACTAACTGGAAATCAAACCCCGTATCAACCATTAAACCATAAACCATCGGTTTCCCGAAGCACCGGAAATATCGAGATGAAAGGAAATGTTCAGTCGGGTTCAGTGCACGCGGCGAATTGGGTCAGTGACCCGAACCCTTTGCTGTATAGAGGTAGTTTTATAGGGTCGTGTGGAAGGCACGACCCAACAACCTAAGCCAACCGACCTAAGCGATCAATTATATTGCACAATATGAGGAATTGCGCAATATTTTTGACCGTGGGTTATTATTGAAGATTACGTAAATTAACAAAAAAAAAAAACGCGTACAATTTTTATCGCTCCATCTTTAAAATATTGAGCTTATGAGGAACTCGTTGTAAAGTTTAGTCATCTTCCATAAAAGGGAGTATCCCCGGAAAGACGGGTCTTGTGTTTGGCAGGCTACTGTTCTATAAAATGTTAGTCGCACGGTAAACTTTGCTTGCGCGACGCAGGGTTTTACGTGACGTAATTCTTAGTGGCATTGTAGATACCGAAACAGTACTGTTTAGGGTAAGTACTGGTCTTGTTTACGCGAAAGCATAGAAGCTAGACCGTCACTCTTATTGAGTGAGAGTAATGGTGTGTAAGAGCTGATACATTCAACATTAATAATGGTTACGTTAACCTACGGTTTTGGATGAACTAAGAGATTGACTGGTTTTATCTGTTTTCAACCGATGAAAAAAAACGGAGGAGGTTCTCAATTCGACGCGTATTTTTTTTTTTTATGTATGACCACGCATAACTTTCTACATAGTGGTCCGATTGTGTCAATTCTTCTTCTATTGGAAAGGGTATACTTCCAAGGTGGTCCCATATAAATTTGAAAAACAAAATCGAACCCTAAGGGTCGAAAAACAGGGGATGATTGATTGTTCACTCACTGATCGTTATGTATAACCACGCATAACTTTATACAGAGTAGTCCAATTTTGATAATTCTTTTTATGTTGGATAGGGTATACCTTGCCAAGTATTATTAGTACATTAAAGTCACAAAAAATTATAAAATAAAAACTTTTTAACAAAAAATTAAACCGCCGAAAAAACTGAAAAGCATTTCGGCGGTTTAATTTTTTGTTAAAAAGTTTTTTGTATCCAAGATTTTGTATAAAAGTATTTAGGTGTGATTTATAAGAGTGTCCTTGGAATTTCTTGTCCATTCTTTTCCATAGAGATCTACGTTTTGACACTCAAGAGGACTTCCATTTTGACACTCTCAACCGACTCTTTGACAATTCAAAACTTCAGAAGTGCTTGCAAATAATTAAATTTAAATAAGCGCTTTAGTTTTGAGTAATGTATGACATTCACAAAAAAAAAACCACGCCTTGTTTCTCCAAAAATTTGAGTAGAGGTGTAATTAAAGTACACCCACATTTTCAAGTTATGTTTCCACTCAGGGCCCGCATTGTGGACTAAAGTTCACTCCCTTACACAACGAGGAGGCCTGTGTGGGACCAAGGGGAACATTATAGGCTGATTTTGCCAGTACTTAGCCTTTCGGGGAAAGCAGTCGTGATATTATGACATATGTAAGAATGAATTCAAAGTCAGAATGTACTCTAAAATATAACAAAGTAAGTAATCAAACTTCCCTAAACTTCCTGTTACTCTGTAGTTAATTTGATCGTGTAAAAAACTTCGGCACGTTGTGTTAGGTAACCGAACACCACTAGTTTGTAAGGTACAGCTAACTATGTAGGTTTGTTCGTAGTTTTCTGTTTTGTAGTTATTTTGAACGCCTCTGGAGTTAACAATAGCAGTTAAGTTTGTGTTTTATGTGTGAACGGAATGCTAGAATGTTGTTTCAGCTTTTCTTTGTAAGAATTAAATTTTTTAGTCTTTCTTTTTTTATTTTATTGAGAAAATTTGATGTAATTTTACAAGTGAAATCGATGTAAGCCAATAGAATCATGTATAAACTTAAGATTTTAAGAACACGAAACGCTCTCAGACGTGATTACAATAAAACTTCAACTTAAATGTTTATTTTTTACCTCAGTTACAGCACTAGTAGTGGAATCGGAAACATACCTGAAACAATAAAAATAATCGTCATTAAAATTATGGTGGCAATTCACATCAATGTGCACTCAATAATATCAATAATATACTTTAAATTATAACAAAGCATTTGTTAGTTTATATTATGGGGTAGTCTTCGGAACTACTAATCCGATGTCGAAAGTTCTTTCTGTTGGTTAGCGATTTTGTATTAACTGTTTAAACAAGGAATTGTACACGGACGACGTCATTGGCAGAAACTAGTCTTTGATATAAATGGTAAATAATTTTATTTCTGTAAGCTTTTAGGTCTGAACACACACAATTTTTCACGAAAATCATATTTTTAAAACTTGATGAAGTCTGCGTTTCGTATTGGACTATTCTGAGAAAACAGGCTGTAACAAACTCAAAGGTCACAATTTCTTTTAATGTCCAGACATATGTATGTTGTCCAGGTCATGTGAAGACCAAGTGGACTGGTGTTTGAAACGATCATTTGAGGAAACAACCACATAGATTGAGTGGAACTGTCAAGCCATTGCAACCGTTTGTCATTAACATATCGAAACAGTAAGATGACACTTCGAAAATCAGGAAGAGAGTGGATACGATAAATATAACCGAATTACCCAACATCTCTAGTGTTGTCAATATCACAAAAGAGTTATTAATACCAGCCCTAGTTTTATATGACATCACAACCCGCTTGCTACACTGTGACAGTCCACTTCAATATTTCACTAAGCGCATTACTGTTGGATGTCTACCAACAGTTGACGTGTCACGATCTCACGACTATAATGACATCTACACATGCGTCACCACGCCTATACAATCATATATTAGAACGGTATGTTAGTTTAAATTAGTTCGTGCAAAGGATTCATTTGTTTTGTTTTTTTTTTTATCGCAGAGGAAAGTTTGGGCGTTTTTTTAATTTCAATCGTGACTATAATTACACTGGTCAACAAAATTTTGTAACAAGAAAGGTGTTTAGGTACTCATTTTGAATAACCTACCTTCCCTGATTCTAACACCATATTTATATTGATTGGATCAGAGGGGTAGTTGCAGAACTTTTTATCGGTAGGAATTGGTTTAATATTCATAGTTAAACAACATTTATTGCGTTATTTACGTTGCTGAGGCACAATTTATTCGAACAAATGACGCAATGGTTTAGAAATAATCTTCAATCCCATTCAGATTCTGATAAATTGTGCGTTTCGCAATTAGGGTGCAGGTCTCGTTTTTGTGTTACAGCTACTATCCGAAAATAAAACATTAATCGTTTTTAAGTTTTGTTTTCCCATTCAAAGTATTTATTATTTGAAAAGCGTACTTGTATTTTCTGTTTTTCGAATGAAATGATTCTTAAATACTGTCAAGAAAGTGTAAAAATGACCCTGATAATTTTTTTTTACAATTGTGGCGATATAAGTTTTGAAACTCAGCGAAGAAATTTGACGCCATTAGCAACTTAGCTCATTTGAAAATATTTGTAGGTCCTCAAATCAGGCAATTGATGAAAATGAAATATTCAAAAAAGCAGCCTCGGAATCTTTAATTAATGTGCCTTTTAATTTTCTCGCCAATGACTATAAAAGTGAAATTTGAAATCAAATTTCAAAAAACTATTCGTATTTGATACATTTTAATTTTATTTCTATTGTCCTTATTCTTGTTCTAACCATAATTAGACAAAACATTTCACGTTACTTACAAAAAGTGTTTTTTTGTTGACCAGCCTTATCAGCGGTATACGATGTCTGCGGCAACATGATAACACAATGAAAGTCAGTTAAATGTATTGAAATGTAAGTCATTATTTGCTTAGCCTTTTACCAACTATGTTGGGGTTGGCTTCCAGTCTAACCGGATGTAGCTGAATAAAATCAAAAGTCATTTATTGAAATTTGGCTGAGGATCAGCACTTTTTGAACGTCAAAATTACATAAGACAGTCCCCCAACACACCCGCCCATCACCACTTCCTAGTGCATTAGCTAGGAAGAAGAAGTGGCGCAACAAACTCCCTAGCAATGTGCGCGCAGCAATGTGTGTGTGTGCTAAACAGACAGAAACTTAATTCTATGCAATAGTAGGTAGACAAAGTAATTATCATTACGAGATAATACTAGTATTATATGTCATTCAGTATTTAATTTCAACGAATACCAGTATTCCATGTTTTATCATCATCATCATTTCAGCCATAAGATGTCCACTGCTGGAGAAAGGTCTCCCCCAATTTGGAACGGTTCGCCATAATCGCCACGCTTGGCAGGCGGCTTGGCGATCGCGGTATGGTGGTAAAATGCATAAAGAACGCTGCTGCCCATTCTCTAGTAAGTCCCTTAGTCGCCTCTTACGACACCCACAGGAAGAAATGGGGTGATGCTATTCTTTATGTCTGGCACCACACGGAACGATGGACACGGATTTCATGTGTAGCGAAAGCCTATTTTACCTCCACAACCCAGTTACTGGGTAACACGATACCCTCTGGTAACACTGGTTGACATCCGGGACCAACGGCTTATTGTCCTGTCCGAGGCACGGAGGGTTCGTTATGTTACGATGATCACACATCCGCGAACCCTTCCTTTGCGCCATTAAATTTCCTTCCACGATATTGTTATGTTGCGCACGTATTTCCATATATTTTATAGTCGTAGCAGAGAGATATAATATTGTCACGTTTAAATTATAAAATCGCACAATGCAATCTTTTCTTACTTAAGTAGCAGTGGGCAGGGCATATTGCTAGCAGAACAGATGGCCGATGAGGTCGGAAGGTTCTGGAGTGGCGACCGCGTACTGGAAGACGTAGCGTTGGAAGGCCTTCCACAAGATGGACCGATGACCTGGTGAAGGCCGCAGGAATGCGTTGGATGCGGGAGGCACAGAACAGGTCGAAGTGGCGGTGCTTGGGGGAGGCTTATGTCCAGCAGTGGACGTCTTTCGGTTGAAATGATGATGATGATGAATCTTTTCTTGTGTCAAGACGGGCATTACGATAAATAGCTCATACCATAGTAAGTTTTGTAGCCTAATAGCCTTACTTACTGCCAAAGGATTACCTAGAAAGCCTAAATCCAGGTCACACGGACGTAAAAAGATCGTGGAGGTATTCTTTCGCGCATTTGAATTTCAACGTCCAGCAAAGTGCGAAGAGTTGTTAATCCAACAATGTGTTTATTCGATGTGCTGGAATACACCCTGTTGAAATTCTCAACGGTCGACTCAAATCCGTTCGAAACGCACACTTGATAATTCAGTGTGCGGTTCAAATCTTACCGCGTTCGTCCGAACCTAGAATAATACAAATGCGTGCACTGATTGGACAGGTCCACTCAATCTGTGTGGTTCTTTCCTTAACCCTTTAACGGGCATAAGGATCCTGCTCAATAAAATAACTTTTTGCAATGATTTATTAATTTTTATTTAAATTAAAGAAACACGTATTTCAGGAAAATAAAAAAAAAATCGGGAAACCCCCGGAAAATTTGGTGGGAAAAATATTCCCATTGCCCTTCAGAGACGGTGAAATTGACGGAAGCATGGTAAGATGCAGAGAGCAACATCACATGTCTCACACTTCACTTTGCTCCTCTTGTCATTTGTTTTTGTGCTGCATAGTTTGCAACGCTTGTAAGATCCCAATGCCACTGGCATATGTACACCTACATCTTTGTAACGCAGTTCAGTTGGGACAGTATTTATAGTTTGTTGGTAATTATCTGATTCCAAGACTCTTACTTTCTTGGTAACGTAATTTCCTATAGCAGACGTCCGTTTTCTGCAGCTGTACCTATCAATCAGACCTCTGGCAATGGCCACACGGAATTCTAGATTGGTGAGTCTTTGGGTTCTTGAAGTGCACGAATATGTTATAAAAGCATTGGTAATACAGGCATCAAAGAGAAAATAAAAAATTCTGACCCACCAACGCTTGCTCCTCCGTCCAATAGAATAGGTTCCTCTTATTTGATCAAAGTGATCAACCCCCCCCCCATTCTCTTTGTGTATTGTTGAACAGCGCTTGGACAGTTGATAAGTTTTTTTGAGCCATCTTTCTGTGTTCTTGTTACATGAGTATTTGCTATTTTAGGATGAAAAGCAGTGGACAATATCAGGACTTCCTTTGTGTCTTGCCACACTGTGAATGCTACATCCTTCTTGGTCCTCCACTTGAAATTCCCTTTGGCCAACTTCAAGTTTTTTGTATTTTTTATTATAGTTGGTAAATCGGATCGATTTCTTCTGACCGTTCCAGTAGCAAATAATCCATTCTCATGTAAATACTGCAGCAAGGCAGTATCAGTGAAGAAATTGTCGAATGTGACATGTTTTTCAAAGTCTTCTTCCATTAGTTTTCTTGTCAGATTCTTTACAACCTTGGCTCCCAAACCTGTCTCAGTTCCTTGACCAGTTTTTCCTGTATATATTTCAAACTCGTATAAGTATCCTGATTGACTGTCACATCGACACCACACTATAGCCCCTTTTGATTGGCTTCAAAGGCATATATTGTTTCAGGGTTGATCTTCCCTTGAACAAGATCATACTTTCGTCAACACTTTGTGATGATGAGTTTTTGGCATTTGTTTGAAAATTGTTACCGAGCAGATTTAGTAAAGGACGCAATTTATACAATTTATCAAAGTCTGGATTTCCTGGTTGTGGTTGCTGAGTATTATCATTCAAATGCAGTGCTCTCATTATGTTTTTGAAACGTTTTATAGGCATAACACTGGCTACTTCTTCTACCCTGAATCCTGGATCTGTAGACCAGTATAATTCTATTTGTGGTAAAATGTGATATCACATTATTACGAGTATGCCTAAAAAAGCACGAATTTCTTTTTTGTCAACCGGTGTCCAATTAGAAATCCTGTTCTGCTCAGCATACAGATTTGTTTGTGTTACTAACATTTGATAAACTTCATCATCAAAAAATTTATCTAGATGTGCAACTGGACGGCATCTATTACTTAGCAGATAAGTGGGTGCTATCAATTTTTCGTCAAAAACTTCTGGATCTGGACGACTGACCCACATTATTTTATTCCAGGGTTCATCCTCATCAACTTCAGATTCATTTGACTCTTCAGCTTCACATTCACTCGATTCCTCGGGCTCTGAATCTTCACCCCTCTCTGGTAAAATTATTGAATCAGATACAGGAACCGATATACGTTGAGACGGAACACTGGCTATTGGTTCACCAACAGGTTCAGCAACAGGTTCATCTGGATCAGGAGAATCTTCTAATACATGTCGTAAATGTTCTGAGTTATACGCCTCATTTTCATCAAGCTCTAAATCATCTTCAGAGTCACAGTTGTCTGGAATTCCACAAATTTCCTCTAAAGCAAACTCGATGTCTCGATCGCTTATATGTCTTTGTGCCATTTTGTCACCACAAGCCTGAAAGATACAAGAAAAGTATATAAAAGAATATGCATTCCTCCTGAATATTTGCCGGGCAACGGGTTCTATATTCCCACCAAGGCATTGCAACGGGGGATATGTTCCCACCAAAATTAACCACTAAAATTATGTATATTTCTGTTGAATTTCCAAAAATATTGCCACTAATGTCTAGTATATTGACTAATTGATCGAAATAAATAAATTACTCACCACATCCAGTACGAAAATTGTAAGATGTACGTTGATGAAATTTATAATTGAAAAAACTCGTGTTCGCAACAAAAAACAGCTTGAACCACCATGACACTTCAAACGTCAAAAAAATTTTTTTTTTAAATTTGTTTTGACATATATCTTAGGTGTTGCTATTGTTCAGAAAAATACTCCCAACAAGTAAACTTTGTCAGAAACTACCAAAAAAGTTGGTGGTGAAAATATTCCCTATGCCCGAAAAAGGGTTAAAAGACCACTTCAGACACCAATTCACATGGTCTTCTCACGATCTGACCAAGATTTTGTCTGGACTTTAAAAGAGACTGTGACCTCTGAGTTTGTTTCGGCCTTTCTTCTCAGAGTAGTCAGATAGGAAACGCCGACCTTATCTGGTTTTTTTTATTCGTGGATAATATAGGTACATACAAAGTAACACAATTCTTCTGCCAAACTGCAGTACAGTTTATAGGTATAAATAAATATAAATATGATTGACGTGTAAAAGTGTTTGTACAAACCTACTAGCAAAAATAAAGTCATTTATCATTATCATTTATATGTTATTATTTTATTGTACAGACGCCAGCACATCAAGTTACCCGAAACTGACAAATTTTCCCAATCAATTTTGAACCTTACACTGTAGCGATAAAGTTTAAACCTATTAAAGAAATTTGACTGATTCTAGTGACTTTGTGTGCTGGCGTCCGTACTTTTTAATACGCTTTTATTGGCTTGATATGTAATAAAATGCCGGGGTCGCGTGATTGTTTGCCGGGGTGGCGTGATTGTTTGCCGGGGTCGCGTGATTGTTGCCGGGGTCGCGTGATTGTTGCCGGTGTCGCGTGATTGTTCGAAAGAGATACCGTGACCCGTGTTCCATCAGTTGCCCATGTGCCAACATGGGCAACTGATGGAACACGGGTGGGTTTTAGTCAGTAAAAGTCTGACACGCCCTCCCGCTCCGCCCAGAGCGGGAGAAGTCATTTGATGATTTCCCATCCTGAAAAAAAAAAAAAAAAAAAAAAAAAAAAAAAAAAAAAAAAAAAAAAAAAAAAAAGAAAACAAAAGTTATTTATTCAAATTAGGCTGAGAGTCAGCACTTTTTGATCATCAAAGTTACATAAGAAAGTCCCCCCAAAACGCCCGCCCTTCACCTTGGATGTAACGGAATCACACACTTATCAAGGACCGCTCACAATACAATAATTTTATAAATTTGTGCCATTATCCTGTCATGAATTTCCAGGAGAGCCAAAACACGCCACACGATGTTGAAGCTGAACTAAAAATTTGAAAATAATTAATAGTATAACAACTAAAAAACACTTTTTACTCTAAAAAGCGTGTGCTTTTTGAGGTATGTTTAATTGTTGTTAAGCAACTCACGCTTTTTTACAATTATTTTCTACTTTTTAGTTTGGTCTTCTCTGAAAGCGTGTTTTTACCTTTCAAACTATTATTTTTAATACAAAGGAACGACTTCTTTGACCTTTGTGACAATCATTAGTTATTTTTAACAGACATCATATGCTGCTGACCCCTGCTCGCCCTTTATACACAGACGTTTTTTACGGCACCCTCGGGAGAAAAGGGGTATTCGTTTTTGACAAAAACATAACGATATCTTTGTCTCTACTAATACATTTAATATCCTAAATTCCCTGAAGAAATTGGTAGATGTTTTGATCACGCAGGTAGGTACCTACTTGCTAACGGAGGGTGGTTATAGCCTTTAATCATTTTATATGCAAAAATACATATTTGTAAATATTTAGTCAAAATAATAAAAAAGGCTGTTAATAAAAATTCAGTCAGCACTAACTGGATATAAGATCTCCCTACATGAATTTTATCGAATTCAATAAAGGAGGTTCTGAATTCGGTTTTTTTTTTCAATGTTTGTTACGTCAAAACTCCGTCATTTATAAATCGATTTGAAAAAATCGTCTTTTGTTTGAAAGGGTATACGCGTAGGTTTAATCTACTAATATTATACATGTAAAAGTATGTAACTATATTTGGATGTTTGTTAGTCAATCACGCAAAAACGAATTAAACTGGTACACACATAGTTTAATATCAAACTTTTTATAAAGGTGGTAAGTTCCCCTAAGATAATTTATTTAAGACCTTCACGTGAGCGAAGCCGCTACCAAAAACTGAAGGGGTCCACTAGGACCGATGCCTGCCAGAGTCGCGGAATTGTTCGAAAGAGTTCCGTGGCCCTGGCATAAAGGCAACTGAAGGAACACGGGTGGGTTTTAGTCAGTAAAAGTCCGACACGCCCTTCCACTCCATCCAGAACGGGTGTCATCATTTGATGATTTCCCACCCCAAAAAAAGCCGCTAGGTACCAAAAGCTTTTTATAAATTAGCTACTAAAGTATCTACTGCCCAAACATTGCATAGTACCTATATAGATCTCTCAAATACCGGTTATTGAGTAGGGGAGCGAGGGGCTTGTTGTAACAGGGGTAAGTAGTAACAGGCTCTTTTCACTAGGATCTTAAACGCTATTAACGTATTTCTTTGACTCGATTTAACCTATAAACCGCGCCGCATCATGTTGCCATAGCCAGTTTCCCGCCGGTCGGCGCAGTGAGCGGAAGTGTGAACGCGCTTCATTTCTGCCAGGTAATATAAAATTGTACTGTCATAAAATTTCGGTTTGCGTTTTTAATATCGACTAATTTCAAATTTTCTATATCTTATTTCCATTTAAATTTATCTATCTGTGATAATATGTACCTAACAGTTTTTATGATTGCTAAATTGTTTAAATAGTTATCTTGATAAATGTTAAAAATCATACCATAGGGTTAGTTGTAACAAAATCCCGGGGCTTGTTGTAACGTGTTACAACATGCCCCAAGTTATGATGTAGATACCTACTTTTTTCCTTTGTTTTAGAATGAGGGTGTATAAAAGAAATTCAGAGCGGGCAATACAAAGCCAAGAAGTATACGAGTTAGCGGCAGCTGAAGTTTTAGAAAAAAAATGCAGTATTTGGAAAGCTAGTCACACTTTCGGATTTGTTGATTATTACTTAAGTATAATACTTTGTTAGATAGCTATTAAGAAGAGATAATTACGAAGCATACCTTAGATATAAATAATTTAATTACTTGCTGTGATTTAAAAGTGCCATGATGATTATAAGTAGTGTTTAACTAAATAAAACTGTTAATTACTTAATTTTTAAGTGTTGATTACTAAAAAAGTGTATTTGAGTTGATTTTTGATAAGAATTGCATAATACTTACTTTAGAAAGATGTCAATTTTGTTAAAAATAAACAAAGAATAAATGATTAGAGGTATTATTGTCGCTTTTTTGTCGTTACTACTTGCCCCGGTAGACGTTACAACTTGCCCGAAGCACGAGGTAAGTTGTAACACCGCACTTCTTCTACAAAATAATTGATTGTAAAATAATAACCGATAGTTATGGTATTATTTTTACTTGATTTGGTAGAGGAAGAGTTACAGTATCCATCCATCTTTATTTTGTAGAAATTAAATCAATAGATCTCAAGATATATTAGTTTTAATGAAAACTGTTACAACAAGCCTCTCGCTCCCCTACCAGCAAACATTCCACGCTATATCAATAGTACGCATAGCTGACTTCTTACTGTACGGCAAGCCTATACAATCCGAGGTCAGCTTAAACTGGAAACGTTTAGCTTGATATGGTATCATGGGAACCAAGTCTTGAGGCACTTAGTCGTAAACCACAAAGGTGGAATTGCTCACGGAGTGCGCTCAAAGGGGACACAGGATGGCTATAGGTCGGTAACGAAGGTCTACATCTTCGCTTCCCTCAACTGTTCTCAATGTTATACAGGTTGACTTTTAATTTAGTGGCTATCTTTAACTATTACTAGCACACCTGAATTAATTTGCAAACTTTGAATGTACATAAATATGAATAAGTTTTCAATGGGAGCTTATAACTCGGCATGATACTGCGTTTAAAAAAAGCGTGTATTTTATGTATGGAACATCAAAAATATCAAAACAATAATATATTTGTTTTAACATACATAAAACGTTAATTGGCAATCTTTAGGGTGTGAAATAATCGACTAAGTAGGTAATATGAACAACTTTTACATTGAAATTCCTCAATATCGAGAATAAGATCTGTGTTTCATACTCGATGAATATTCAAAATTCATGTAATAATTCTCAATTCTCTATTGCATACCAGAATGTAATGTAATAAATTGGCTCTATCCCATTTCTTCCCGTGGGTGTCGTAAAAGGCAATTAAGGGAGTTACTAGACAATGAGCAGCAGCGTTCGCTATGCATTTTACCACCATACTGCGATCGCCAAACCCGCCTGCCAAGCGTGGCGATTATGGAAAACTCCCCAAATTGGGGGAGGCCTATGTCCAGCAGTGGACATCTTTCGGCTGAAATGATGACGTGTATTGAAAACACATCCTAACACTTTTGAGCTTCTGACTATCCGAAGCGCAACCTTATTTACGGAAAATATTCCATAAGTACCAATATCAAGTACGCCATTACTTCTACCTCTAGAATTTCAAATGGGCAGTAAGGCTGTAATAAAACGCCGTGGCTATCAAATGGTTTCATAAAATTAAAGTCGACTTTAGGCTCCTGCAGACAGGCGCGACACGACAGCACGACTCGACTCTAGTAGAACAAAAACATCACCACGCCTGTATACCCGGGTGGATGAGCTAAGCAGAGGTGTAACTACAGTACACCTACATTTCGCCAGTTTTGTTTAAGTCCCATGTAATAGAGGGCGAACCTGTTAAGAATAGTATAGAATATTCTATATTGATTTATGAAAGTAACCAAGACTCAAGTAGATTGTTAGTGTAAGGCAATAGATGGCGGTCGAGAACTGTCGTGAAGTTGACAACTACGAAGCTAGCAACGAGCGGGCAGTGCGCCTTGCTGGCACTCACCAAGACATTCATTCTCTTTCCTCGCGGACAACGACGGGTTAACATCTTCTTTCTGTTGTACTTCATTGTGTATTTTTAATTAAATATTTTATTAATCTTTTACCTTGTTTTTCTGAGCTCTTACATTAAAAACTTACGATTATGTTAATAAGCACAGAAAATAAACGTAACAAAGAAAACAATACAAGAAATAAATAATGGACGTAACGGATGTATTGCCATTACACGCGCTCAAATCCTGACTCCGGGTTGCTACTGAGAAATTTCAGATGGAAAAACCCAATAACCCTTTACCCGACCCGGGAATCGAACCCAGGACCTTATGATCAGCAGTAGCGCTAGCAACCACTAGACCTACAAGGCAGTCCATATTTGTACAAACTCTTGATAGAAAATTTATCTAACAGAATCGCACCGCGCCATCGCGTCGCGCGTGACTGCGGGCGCCTTTAATCGACTATTGAAGGCGTTCCAATCATTATTATGGAACCGTATTGCTGTAAGACGGAATTGCGTTTTGTATTGCATCTGAAATTAAAATATCCCTGCTGTTAAAGATGGCTGGTCTCTTATTGGTGTTGGTAAAGTATTATTAAAACAAACAGGGTTCGAGGTGTATCGATTTTCCATAAATATGGCACACTTAGTGCGGTTTGTTGTAGCAGGTGGTATGAATAGCGAAATCAATCTATGAAGTTCACACTGCTGGGACACAGGCCTTCTTACGGTGAAAGGGATTGGGCCATAATCCACCACGCGACCTAGTGCGGGTGGTAGATTTCACATGTCTTCGAATGATTTGTCGGTTGAATGACGATGTTTTCCTTCACCGTTTTCAGAGAGCAGTAGTGAAATAAAATACGCAACGTAAAGAGCCTAGGATCGAACTCATGACCTACATCTCGTAAGTCGGGGCCGATACCACTTATCCACCACTGCTCCACAGTGACATATTAACCGCTGTGCATAAAAGTGATTAACTTGATTGCAATAACTCTTTCAAAAAACCGATCCGTTCACATCCATTAGGTCACGTACAATTCAGCCACCATCAGCATTAAATAAACCAGTCCCTACTGTAATTCTCCAAAAAAGAGATTATAAATTCCACCAGAAACAACCCTTAAATCGTCAAAAACTTCAAATGGGAATGTAACAGGATTTCAAACAGACTTGTTAACCCGCCCGATGCTAATTGGACATATTCGGAGCAACCTTACCGAGGGACCGGGTCACGAAGTGAACCGAAAAATGGAAGATATGTGGACCGAAAAAATGATTATTTGTTGAAAAATGGACACTGTGGTGATTGCTGAGTTGGACTATGTAATAAGTCTTTTATGGTTACACTAGCTTCTGCCCGCGACTTCGCCCGCGTTAAATTTCTTGTTCACCCGACCCTTCCCGTCGCGTCGAATCGCCTACCCGTGCGATTTTCCCCATTTTTGCAACATTTTTCATTACTGTTCCGCTTTTCTTGGTTGTAGCGTGATGTTATATAGCCTATACAAAATGAATTTATCAATTCGGACCAGTAGTTCCTGAGATTAGCGCGTTCAATCAAACAAACAAACTCTTCAGCTTTCTAATATTATAGTACCTATATAGAATAGATAAGTATATAAGTATAAGTATAGAAAGTATAAATGGTCACACCTATACTTTCTATACATAATATTATATTATATAGATTTTGAGTTTCTTAATTATAGCTCATTGAATATTTGTGTACTTTCATCGATGTTACTGAGTATTAGGTGTTCCGTGTTGTGGCGGACTTAAAGAATACCATCACCCTATTTCTTCCCGTCGGTGTCGTAAAAGGCGACTAAGGGACTCACTAGAGAATCGGTAGCAGCGTTCTCTATGCATTTTACCATCATACTGCGATCGCCAACCCGAATGCCAAGCGTGGCGATTATAACAAACCCCCTCAAATTTCCCTCAATTTGAGGGGGTGGGAATATGCCCAGCAGTCTTTCTGATGCTGAAATGATAATGATGATGTTTATGCTTTGTTAGTCTATATGTGTTTTGTGATGTAGCTGTGTGTATGTATGAGCATGATAACATCAAATCGTCGTACACCCTCATTTTAATTGATATGTCCACTTTCTATACATCTTTTGCCTTCCACACAATCGATTTTTTCTAACTTTATTAACCCATTCGTTGCCACCAACGCACCATTTGCGTTGATCGAGATAACTACATCATGCCACCAACGCACCATATGTGTTGAGTGTACTTTAGGACGTTTTTTGGAATTACTTTAAAATGATAGAATTTATTTAAATTTTTGCCAACATACACGGCTAGAAACAATTGTTAAAAGTGGAAAAACTGTTGGTTTTTGCTTGGAACTGTCATTCTTGTTTTGGTAAGGAAAAAACTTTTGGTGTTGTGAAGGTCTTGGCGAAGGAAAAATATTAAGTGGCACCCAGGTGATGTTTTTAAAATTTAAGTGACAGTGAATGGGTTAAAGTAGCAATAATACCTATTCCCGTTCAGACACAACACAACTCGTTTGTGTCAACACGGCCGTCATGTTCCATCATGTCCGGAAAGTCAAACAGCACACAATACACGTCAACATGTTTCTTGTTGACATGAACTGGTTGTACAAACAGTCTTCGTATATAAAAGATATTTCTCTTGAACTAAGTAATCATATTTTTCAGAAAACTTCGCTGTGTTTTCTTCTGAAGAAAGATTTTCTTTATTAACTGACTACTATGTACCCCTTGTATTTACCGTTGTATATTTTCTACATTTTTACATCGTCAAATTCAATTATGTATCGTAACTTTTTGTTCAGTTGTAATGGATACTCATATATAAAAATTACAGAAAAAAAAAAACGTCCCGCCCTTGATCGAGCCAGACCGCGCCTCTCAGCCTTTTTTTTTGGGTGGGAAATCATCAAATGACTTCTCCCGCTCTGGGCGAAGCGGGAGGGCGTGTCAGACTTTTACTGACAAAAACCCACCCGTGTTCCTTCAGTTGCCCATGTGCCAGGGTCACGGTATCTCCTTCGAACAATCACGCGACCCTAGCAGACCCCTTCAGTGCTGCTGACATCTCTTTGAGGCGCGCGTGGAACACTACGCGCCGTCGACTCGAGCTTGGTCCTTACCGGGCGGCGAGCTACCCATTGCTTGCCGCCCGCAAGCTCGCGCCTACGGTGGCCGGGAGTCCGCAATCGACTCCCGACGCCCGGGACGTCTCCTCCTGCGGCGGCTAGGGACGTGAGGGCGCAGAGACTACCACTCCCTCACGCGCCCCGCCTCCTCCTTCGCGAGCATTACTGCTTCGCAGAAGGAGGTGACGGCTTCCCATGCCCTCTCGCTCCGTACCATAGCTCGCACCAGGGCCGGACGCGAGAGGTGGCCGCCGCCGCCTCTCAGCCTTTAGCTTTAAATTTGTCCCAAATTATTCAGAATCAGAATCAGTACTTTTTGCTTTGAATGTAGGTACAGGTATAAGATGTTGTGCATAAATTAATTAGATCGGCTACAGTCTACCTTACGGTGTGCAAATTATTAAATAAGTTAAAATATTAATACAAACAAAATAATGTCAACAAAACATAAATTAAAGTGAAGTCAATCAGTAATATGATACTCAGGAACATATATAAGTCTTATGTGGTCAAATTTGCAATTAACTATAACATTCATAATTCGGATAAATTCGTATCATTTGAAAATTCTTTCAAGGAGTAGTAAAATTTGCCTAAAAGTAGTGCAGTTACCTTAGCTTATTATTATGCCACAGTAATTATGCTAATAATAAGTACCTATCTTAGGACAACCAACACACCGTTATCTGATCCCAAACTAAGCAGAGCCTGTACTATGGTAACCAGACAACTGATAAACATACTTATATATTTCTAAATACATACATATTATAGATAAATTACACCCAGACAGAGAACAAATGATTGTGCTCATCACACAAACATTTGTCCTGGGTGGGAATCGAACCCACGACCTCGGTCTTAGCAGTCAGCGTCACTAACCACTAGACTAAAAGGCCAGTCAGAAGTCTAATAAAAGTTATGCAAAACGTTATGCCAAACCAATAGGGTTTAATAATAAGTACCTATCTTAGGACAACCAACCCACCGTTATCTGATCCCAAACTAAGCAGAGCCTGTACTATGGTAACCAGACAACTGATAAACATACTTATATATTTCTAAATACATACATATTATAGATAAATTACACCCAGACAGAGAACAAATGATTGTGCTCATCACACAAACATTTGTCCTGGGTGGGAATCGAACCCACGACCTCGGTCTTAGCAGTCAGCGTCACTAACCACTAGACTAACAGGCCAGTCAGAAGTCTAATAAAAGTTATGCAAAACGTGATGCCAAACCCTATTGACATGAATTTTGATTCCCGTAAAAATCAATCTGCCTATAGGCTTTTTCAAACTATGATGGGTCTTCTAGTCTAATTGGAAGCAGTTGAATACCAAAATTTTACATAGACCCAACTGCCTATCTGATCACCACAACCCAGTTAGCACACCCCCTGCTAGTTGCATCATGTAAATGGGGCTTTAATTCAGTATACATAGAGAAAAACAGAAGAAGGGTGCCCAACCTGCCCTGGCTGCGGTCCGTAGCTCCTTGGCAAGAACGGGCCAAGTTGATGAAGAGGGTTTCACGAAAGTGGAAAGGAAGAAGAAGCTCTGTTCACGAAACCAGTGTGGTACACCTCCGAGTGGACCCAACATGCTGCTGCGCCCTGCTGTGCCTACGACGCAGCTGTACATTTCACGTCTGCACTACTCCACGACGATTGAGGAAGTCGTGCAGTATTTGAAAGTGAAGACCAACTGGGCTATGAGGGTCGAAAGGTTGGAATCGCGCCACAACATCAACTTTAAGTCGTTCGTGGTACGAGTTCCAACCGACCATCTACAGACCTGCTTGAAAGAGGACTTTTGGCCGAAAGGTGTCGTATATCGACGTTTCCGAGGACGGTTACGCGACACCACACAGCGGAACACGACGCCGTCTTCATTACGTGTTTAGAGACAGTTTTAGTTTAGTTTAGTTTTATAGAATATGTATTAGTTTATAGTTATTGTTTTTATATTATTTATGTATTGTTTTATGGGCCTTAGTAGCCTGAAATAAAGGATTGTATTGTATAGACGAACAAAAGTAGTTATCTGTCTTGGTGTTATTTTTGAAGAAAATAAGCTACCACGGAACATCCAGTGATTACCTACCTAGACTCTACAATGCTGAATCACTACATATACTCCGTTGACATTCAAGGGTCACTTGACTTCTCAAGAGTTGACCCCGTAGCCTCTCCACACTATTGAGCACACCCACTTGCCGTGAAAGGGTAAGCAGCATCGGACTAACCCATTACATTTCGATTACAAGTAAGTGTTTGAGTAAGTTGTTGAAATGGCAACGATTTTGGTGATCTGTATTGACTAACTTATTTTGGTTTGTATTATACGATGGTTTGATTTTGTGTTGTCTGGTGTAAAATAAATGTCAGTAGTATTGGTGCTATTGACTGAAAAAAATATGTATACTGACATACTTACATAAACTCGCACCCTATTCATGGTAGGCAGAAACTACAGAACTTATTTACTTATCTTATTATTTATTGAGGCGCTTGTCGATTTGCAAAAATAACAACAGTCGATCGAAGCTACGAGTAAACTTACCGCGGTCGGTCTGTTTAACCATCTTTCGGCAATCGCTCCATGTAAAATACTAGTACTCAGCTTTGTAGTTGGGAAAAGGATAAGTAGATGATTTATCTTTGTTTATTATTAACTAATTATTATAACCTTTGAGGGGAGAACGTAGTAAATTAACACTTAGACAGGCACCCATAGCCACACTGGTCATGTCCTTTCGAAACCATTTAGAGGATAAGTTTCAATTAATGAAGTCTTATTATTTTTTCGTTCTTTTTCGGTTCGATCCTCAATTTTCCCGCTCTGGGCGGAGCGGGAGGGCGTGTCAGACTTTTACTGAATAAAACCCACCCGTGTTCCATCAGTTGCCCATGTGCCGGGGTCACGGTATCTCTTTCGAACAATCACGCAACCCCGGCAGGCATCGGTCCTAGTAGACCCCTACACTGCTGCTGACATCTCTTAGAGGCGCGCGTAGAACACTACGCGCCGTCGACCCGAGCTTGGTCCTTACCGGGCGGCGAGCTACCCATTGCTCGCCGCCTGCAAGCTCGCGCCTACGGTGGCCGGGAGTCCGCAATCGACTACCGACGCCCGGGGTGTCTCCTCCTGCGGCGGATATGGACGTGAGGGCGCAGAGACTGCCACTCCCTCACGCGCCCCGCCTCCTCCTTCGCGAGCATTACTGCTTCGCAGAAGGAGGTGACGGCTTCCCATGCCCTCTCGCTCCGTACCATGGCTCGCACCAGGGCCGGACGCGAGAGGTCGCCGCCGCCGATCGCCTCCACGAGGACACGGCGGTGCTCCACCCAGGCAGGGCACACCTCCACCATGTCCTCCAGACGATCCTCACAATGGAAACACCCGGGCGTTTCCTCCCGCTTTATCCTCAACAAGAACCCACCGAAGCACCCATGCCCGGTGAGAACCTGCGTCAGGCGGAAGGTGAGGACGCCGTGGCGCCTCTCTATCCACTAATCAAAAAGCTATCCTTACAAATCTACTTACGTTAACTATTTCACCATCACCACTCGTTGACGTAGGTAAATAAGCTAAGCTCATCACATTATTCTCCATAAGCCTGCTTTCAATTTCTATTCGGAAGGGGTTAAGCCAAAAAGGGTTCAGTGTGTATCTTATATAATGTACGCCGTGTTCTAAATAATGCAAATGCAGAGCCTAGGGGTCCTAGTTCCTTATTACTGCGTGGTATAAGGCTGTGTCCTCACTGGGCGATGATGATTTGTAATTGAACTTAGTAACCTGTTATCTTATTTGCTTATATTTTTTGTTATATTCTTGTGTGAAGTGCAGTAGAACCCAGGTTTCACCTGGGTTGGAGTGTCAAGAGAAAGCGCATCAGGATTTTATAGAAACTAAAGGTTTCAGGCATCACGCCACAGCAACGGATTTTCTCAAGCGCATTTTTTGAAATGGTTTTTTAAAATTTAGTATTCCATTCTAGCATTATGTTTCATTATAGCAGCAGCTTGCATGGTTCCTGCAGAATGGTGTCGTACCGTCGTTGTTCCTGTCAGTTAGCGTGGTGCCTGTCTACGAGAGTTTTGTCTGCGATTTAAAGCAGAAAACTTTGGCATACAAAATATAGTAACACTTCCCCTTGCCGCGGCTGGCTGGCCCTATTCTACTGAAATGCAAGATGATCAAATATCTGCAATAGTTGCTTGCTTGCGATCATTGCACCTTTACATACAATCAGCAGCATTACTCGCCGTGTGTACTGCGGCCTACGGTGCGTATTATTTAAAGAGCTCGACCTTTACGCGCGGTTATTTTTGTATAACAGCAGCGTGCGAAGAGGTTTATGTGGTAGTTTGAGAGTTAGGGGGGTCAATTTTTCGGTGCGGTACCCGATTTGATTACATTATGTGTAGTATTTATTGCTAGATCAATTTCATTACATGTTATTCAAAAATAAAAATTTCTATGCTAAAGGCTTCTACTCCGTTCACCTATTACACCCATTTTTATTTTCAAGGCGTTAAAAAATGTCTCCCGGTATGTGCATGTACCTACCCATTTTACTGATTAACCATTACTATAGTACCACTCTGTGTTGTACAGCTACTGGCTCTTGACCAGTTTTTTTACTGATGAAAGGAATTAATGCATGTTTGAGGAAGGGGACATTTTGCGAAAGGGACATTTTGCGAAAGGAACATTTTGCGAAAGGAACATTTTGCGAAAGGGACATTCTGAGAAAGGTACATTTTGCTACCTGTAGTCACTTTGAGAAGTGTTCATATTGCGACAGAGCCGTCCAAAGATGCTATGTCGTAAACTCGTAACTAATAATGACCCGCTCTTGCTTCACTTCTTAAAAAATGCCGGATAAAGTCGATCTTTACCAGTAACAATACAATACAAGGCAAACAGAGGGAACTGTCATATGGAAAAAAAGACAAGTTCAACCATAATCAGTCTGTATTACTCCTACTCCTGGAACACAGGCCTCTTCTTGTGAGAGGAAGTGGTCCATAATCCACCACGCGAGTCCAGTCCGGGTACGGAAATGTCACAATGTCTTCGAATATTGGTTCTGGGACGGACACCATTTTATCAAGTTGTACGGCCGATCAACTATCGTCACTATCATAATTACAGCCGAAAGAAGTCCACTGCTAGACATAGAGAGCCATTTAAACGGTTCTGTGCTTCTCGCACCCAGTCTATTCCTGCCGCCGTCACCAGGTCAACGGTTAATCTTTTGAAAACCTTTCAACGCTACGTCTTCCAGTACGCGGTCGCTATTCCAGAACCTTTCGACCCCATCGGCCATCTGTTCTGCGAGTTATGTGTCCTGCCCACTGCCACTTAAGTTTTGCAATTCTTCGGGCTATGTCAAATTAGAAATGGAGCAGGGCGTAGGGCGGTTCTATTCATTTCTAATTCGATCACGTAGGGAAACCCAAAGCATTGCCTTTTTCTTTCCCTTTTGGATGGCTTTCAGATTTCTAATGAGGCCCATTGTGAGTGACCTCGTTTCAGTACCATAGGTCATCAAGACCGGTCTTCAATTACAAAAGTAGTATATCTGCTGAGGCTCCAATACTTGTCTACCACTTTCCTCTCCTAAAATCAACAAAGTTACCAAATAATATCCAGCTCTAACATCGCCCAATTAAATACCAATCCATAATTAACGTAAACTGTAGTTAAAGGACCCAAATTATTAGAATTGTTTGATCCAGTTAACCACAAACTGTAATTACTGTCAAAGGAATGTTTGTGCCAAACCACAGACAATAGCATAAAAACCTTTATTGGGTAGGCTGAAGTCAGGGGCTACTACAACGTCAGTCAAGAGGTGATTTCAGCAAGAGCATTTATTTTTCGAAACTTTTAAAAGTCAAGAATTTGTAAAGAAAAACCGTTAATTTTAAAATTTTGTTTCATTATGATATAGGAATTTAGGAGCAGAAACTTCAAAAGAAAACTTTAAAAATACTTCATACAATGCCAGTTCCGTGTGTTGCCGGGGGTACACAATAGCACTATCACATTTCTTCCAGCGGGTATCGTAGAAGGCGACTAAGGGATTTACTAGATAATGGACAGCAACGTGCTCTATGCATTTTACCATCATACTGCGATCGCAAACCCGAATGCCAAGCCTGGTGATTTTGGCAAAACTCCCCAAATTAGGTGAGGCATGTGTCCTATGTCCAGCAGTAGACGTCTTTCGGTTGTATGATGATGATGATTTTTTATAGAAATTTTTAAAAGTTAAGAACTTGCGAAGAAAAACGTTTATTTTAAAATGTTTGTTTCCTTTGAAGGACGCGTCTAGGGTAGAATCCTCAAAAGAAAACCTTAAAATACTTCAAACAAGGCATAAGCTAATGCAGATTGAGGTTAACTCATCTGAATTACTTACAGAAGATATAACTTAGGCCATAATCAAAGTTACAAACTCCTAAGAACGCTACGAGTACGTCTACACTTAATAAAATAATATCAAAGACAAAGAAACCTGTAATAAAATATTTCAATACGTAAATAATATTCAGCAGTAGGTTCAAAGATATATCGAAGCAATTGTTCCAGGAATTTCTTTTATGTTCGCGACTCGTTGCTCTATGGGTACATAACGTTTCATTTCTTTAATATCTTGATCATTTACCTATTGTTCTTTATGTGGATGACTTGCTTCTCTCTTGCTTTATATTGAAAAAAAAAAAGCCGGTACTATATTTAAGATACTGAAAGCTAGTACTTATTTATTTATTAGGAAACTCAACAGCTTCTTATTAAAATACATGAGTTATGATTTTATGAATGATCATTATAATAAATCTGTCTGTCTGTTTCTTAGCTTTTTACGCCTTCAGGGAATGAACGGATTTCTATATGGACCTTGGTACATCACCACTTAGATCATGATCGACGTCAGTACCGAAGGTGTGGATGGGTGATGACGGCCCTTCTACCCCTTGGTACCAGTCATGAGTCGCAAAACATTCGATACGCTCTACACAGGATAAGTTTTTATCCAGTGCGTAAATTGTATTTATAAATTCAGCATATCATTCTAGATTAACAACATAGAAATTCATTGGTTTTACAAAAAAAAAAATCTGCTGTTTCATAGAAAAATGCAATGGTCAAAATGTATGGAACAGCATATTTTTTTTATAACCTACGAAAATTTTCTACGCTGAGGGTCTAGAATGATATGCTGAATTCATGGTTACAGTTTGCGCACTAGATAGAAAGTGATACTGTGTATGTGACTGCCTCGTTGATCAAGTGGTTGCAAGCGCTACTGTTTAGCATGACGTTCTGGGTTTGATTTCTAGGTAAAGCAAAATGTTATTGGGTTAATCTAATTGGAATTTCTCACTAATAGTCGCCGGAGTCTGGATTTGTGTCTGACTGATGGCAAACACGCTCGCCTCTTATTACTTGGGACTTCTACATAACTGGAGAAATGTGGGTACACCTCTGCCCAACACTTCAGGTTAACAAGGCGTGATGATATGTTATGCTCTACAAATGTATACTTATTATAATAATGTGTTTGTTTGTACGGGGTAATCTCTAGAAGTACCTGCCGCATTTGAAAAAATATTTATGCATTTACGTAGGGTGTTCAATAAGTTTTGACGTGTTCGCATACGCCGAGTTTAGAGCAAAAATTTTTGTGCTTATTATTAAGTCTCCCCAATTGCAAGAGTAAATACGTTTATTTTAGCTTTCTATAGTTAATAGTTAATTTGCAGTGATTTTTCAAAACTTTAAACATGACGTCGTTGAACAATCGAGATTACCGTGTAATTATGTACTATAATTTCAAGCGCGGTTTGACTAAGCAAAAATGTTTTGATGAGATGTTTTCTGTGTTTGGTCAAGAAGCTCCTTCTGTAAGGACTGTGGAACGATGGTTTTTACAATTCAGGCCCGGAGAATTTGAGCTGGTTGTCGACCCACGTCTAGGTAGGCCTGCGGAAATTCAAGTGCCAGAAAACGTAGCACGTGTGGAACAAAAAATTAAAGAAGATCGCCGAATTACATATCGTCAATTAGAAGAATTTCTAAACATTCCTATATCTTCTTTGCACATTATCGTAAAGAACCATTTAAGTGTCAAAAAGCTTTGTACCTTGTGGGTACGCCACGCTTTAAATGAGCATCAAAAAGAGTGTCGCGTCGAATGGGCGCGATCTATGATAAAACGATTCGACAGTGTCCAATCAAAACATGTGAATTCCATTTTCACAGGTGATGAAACCTGGGTTTATTATTACGACGTGCCAACTAAATCTCAAAACAAGATATGGGTCTTCCAAGACGAAAAACAACCTACCCAGGTGAGAAAATCGAAATCTATGAATGAACCGATGATGACGGTTTTTTTCAACAAACAAGGATTAATCAAATCTATTATGCTTAGTGGACAGAAGACCGTTACTAGTGACTGGTACACTAAAATTTGTCTGCCTACATTGTTTGAAGAATTGAAAAATCGACGACCAAACTCAGGAATCCGATCATGGTTTCTTCACCACGATAATGCGCCAGCCCATAGAGCTGCCACTACCGCACAAATTCTGGCAGAATCCGGTATTAATGTACTCATACACTCTCCCTACAGTCCAGATCTCTCGCCATGTGACTTTGGATTATATCCTTATGTAATGAATCGCATGAAAGGCCGCAAGTTTTCGTCGGAACAGCAGTTGATTGGCACGTTTGAGGAAGAACTTGAATAAATTCCCAAAGAAAAGTGAGAGAGTTGGATAAATGAGCGGTTTGTGCGGATGCATAAATGTATAAATTGTAACGGTATTTATTTTGAAAAAAATATAAATATTTATGATCACACGACAAGACTTATTGAACACCCTATGTAATAGCCCCGTTCCTCGTGAAAATTAAAGGCTATTTGATATTAGTTTACGACACTTAAGAACCGAGCAAAAATACAAAGTCGAAAAGAATGCTAAGTCGAAACGTCGTAAAAGCGGGCGGGCGATGTGAAGCGACGCGCGACGCTGCGGGTCGGGGCCAACATTTCACGCGGACGAAGTACTTGTCAAGCATATTGATTTCAGCAAACTATTTGTGTAAACTAATTGTGCATCTTCGCCAACATCTTATATATTAGGCAAAATATACACCTGTACACTAAAAACAGTGATATTCATAATATTAATACTAGAAATAAGGACAAACTACGTGCTCCCTTTCACCGGCTTCATAAGGTTCATAATTCTTTTGTTGGTCTTGGTATTACCTTTTATAACAAGCTTCCCTCTGCTTTACTAGATTTGCAGTTTAATGAGTTTAAAGCTAAAGTAAAATCCAACCTTTGTTCAAAGGCATATTATTCTATCAACGACTACTTAAACGATAAGAATAGTTGGTCGCTGTGATTAACTCAAGACAAACTCAAGACAATGTTTATGTTCTTTCAATCCAGAATTAGCTTTCCTACTGACAGTTTATATGGGCAGTTCATATAATTGTTTTTTATTTATATTTTTAATTAAAAGATTCTGTTAACTTATTTTTATTTTCTTTTAATTTCATTTATTGTGGACATAATCTACTCATTACAATGATTTTAAATGAGTTGTATTGCAACATGTGGTTAGCTAGCGACCTCGTCAGCTGTTCATAATATTCTTGCCTGACCAACCGGCAGCAAGTTCGTCATGCTCCCTTAGATGTCACTGCTTGCGGTAGCGTCGGGGGTCGGGTTACCACCTTCCCTCAAATATGGCGAGGGGGGTAATGGCTGACCTTTGCGTGAACGGGTGCTGCTTGTGGTGACTGGTCGTCTTGCTGACCATGGTTATTGTTAATTGTATTAACTGTTATTTTATTCTACTCCGGAGGTGCTAGTTTAACTATTGTAACTTCAACTTAGCTATATGCATCAATGTATGTATATGGATCATTTTGCATCGTTGAACATGTAAGCGGGCACGCCCTTTATGCCTGGAGCCTTTATTTAGTTTTTAAGTTCTGTTTACGTTTTTGTTTTATTATTTCAGCTTGACTTTAGTTTTCAATCTTTTTGTTGGTATATTGGCGTGTGCTAGCTGACATATGGCGAATAATGTATGTTTTGTTTTATAATATTAATTACTTACACAATATTGTATAGAATCAAGTTCTTCTAAGTTAACAGACAGCTGTGCTGCTGGGGAGTTTGTTCCGCCACTTCTTCTTCCCAGTGAAAGCACTAGGAAGTGTCGAAGGGCGGGCGTTTTGGGGGGACTGTCTTTTGTAACTTTGACGTTCAAAAAGTGCTGACTCTCAGCCTAGTTTGAATAAATGACTTTTGATTTTTTTTTATTTTGATTTTGTATACTTATATTATTACAAAGAGATTATTTGTGAGTTTGTTGTAGGGGACAATTTTCGGGAATTCACGAATACAAAGCTAAACTACGGACGATAAAATTGGGTACGGGGTAAGTTTGAGCCCCAAGAAACGACATAGGCCTATTTTTATGCCGAGATTTCGTCTCCGTCCACGATAACCGACATTTACGCAGACGAAGTCGCGGACAAAAGCTAGTAAGTCATATTTGTCAACTGAAAAAAACACATTTCAATCAACATCTATGACAGTAAAGAATTCTCATGAATCTCACTCAAAGCAATTTTCTTTCACTTTGAACTAAATATTCGTCTCTGTATAAGAAGACTTAAAAGAAAGATCATACAAAACAAGCTTCTAAGAATAATATCAAAGTAAATAATATAATAATAGCTTCGAGGATTTCAAAGGCGCGAACAACTGAGCCAGTGAGGGGTTTCTACACTGAAGACGGAACCCGGTAGCTGCGGCAGGAAAACGTTGCTATATTTGCCAAAAACTTTTCGTACCTGATTAAAACGTATATTTAAAAACAAGCATGTGTTAGATGTGCTAGGAGATGTGAAGGAGTCTGTCAGACTTTTACTGACTCAAAATCACCTCAGTCTTCCCTTCCCGAACTTGAACTGGGGATAATGAAAACTTGTGGGTAGGCACACCTGCCTCCTCCAACTATCTCCATTGCACTCTGTCTTCTTCAACTTTGGTGGGAAGTTAGCAGATATCGTCTTCCTATCTTTATATGGATGGTCCTATTACTAGACCCCTAATTCTATAGCTATGGGAAAGTCTTGTTAACCCTTGTTACAATAACAAACGTTTAGACAAACAGTTTCTTTTTGTCGGCAACCACCAAAGTTCGTAAACTTAATTGTTTGCTAACTTGTTTATAACTTGATGTGAGAACTTAGTTACGCACAATTTCTACAAGAAAATTGGGTAACGTTAAACGTACTAACTATTAGCTAAGGAATATCGGTCAAATCTTTATCCAGCTTTCCGCGTTATCATCTACACGATACATCGGTCGCTTTTGGTGTCTGTTTGTATGACTGTGTTGTTCGTCTAACCTACGCGAGTTTTATGCGGTTTTCAATGTCATTTAGAGAATTTATTCAGTATCAAGAAATGTGTAAAACATACATTTAAACATACATATATATAAAAAGTTTCCATGTTTTGGACTGGTTTTTGTCAAGTTGCAAACATTTGGAAAATAGCGTCGCTAGTGCTTATACAATATTAAAAATGTAATAGTTTGTAAGTTTGGATCTATGATATTTGTAACTCAATCAAGTAGAAACGGTTAAACGTATTTGGGTGGAATTTAGCAAATAAATACAAAGTTTATAACCGGAATAACATAGAGGATGGTTTTAATCACGGTAGTCCGTTCCCGTAGAGTAATTTCCAAACAAGATAGACTAGAAAAAGCTACCTATTAATCAATTTTTTCCTCGTCCCATGGCGCTTTTATTTCCCGACGGTTTGCGGTACCTACACCTTATTTTTTCGTCCAATATGTTCGATAGTATAAGTCCCATTTAAAAGGAGGCGACCGTTTTTCCATTAAGCAGGCAAGAATCTAGGCATTGTGATATTAGTACAAAGGAGAATGGTCAATATTTCTCCTGTTTGAGCACTGGAGAAATAGTCAATCAAGTTGTGGTATATTATGTCACTTCGGTAAAGGTTAGTTGAAAGATATACCACATCAACAGTCAGAGTTGTGCACAGAAAGACGTACCCACGTAAATTCATACATTCATAAACTAACGCTTTCGCCCCATGGGTGTAGGCAGAATCTACTGTTACGATCACAACCTACTCCTTTCGCTTCGTTTACGTACGCCGGCAATAAGGATGCGTGTCATACGACAAGCGTAACACACACATGATCTGAATTACTTTGAAGGCTATTTATTGCTAATCCACTGCTTCATTTTTTCGAAGATTTGCCTGCTCAACAGCGTAAATAACGCAATGAATGTTGTTGAACTGTCAAAATTAAAGTCATTGCTACTGTTAGTGTGTTACGCAAATACCCCGCACAATGTTTTTTCCTAGACTACAAAAGGTTAACCGCATTTTATAAAAGCTGCTATTTTCAGCAGCAACACTTTTTTTTGTGGGTAGGTTAGGCAATCATCAATCATTTGATGATTTCCCACCGTCTCCCACTCTTGGGTGGAGCGGAAGGGCGTGTCAGACTTCTACTGACTAAAACCCACCCGTGTTCCTTCAGTTGCCCATGTGCCAGGGTCACGGTATCTCTTTCGAACAAATCTCGCGACCCTGGCAGGCATCGGTCCTAGCAGACCCCTTCAGAAGCAGCAACACTTAAGATTGTAAACAATAAAAAAGGTTCCGCCAAACTTGTTTACAACTTAACCTAAATTAACGATAAACGCAGTTTCTGACAGCCTCCGAAATTCGAAAACTTAATTTGTTTGCTAACTCGCTTCCTTAACCCGACGTTATAACAATTAGTTAAAACATTGGTTTAGTAATTTGTGCTTCCACTTCTGAGTAGGAGATGTCAGTCAAGAGTTATGACGATATTGTATTGTGTTATGGGGAAATGGAACGGAAACCATTTTAAATAGATTTATAGAGGTTACTAGCTTTTGTCATAGGCTTCATTGCGGTCGAATATTATCCCACAAGAACGTAATAGCGGAATATAAAGTATCCAGTGTGTTAATCCAGGTTATAAACTATCAGTGTGCCAAATTTCATCCAAATCCCGACCAACTCAATCACGTTAAAATGGGGCCGTTTTAACTTGAGTAATTAAGTCGTGAGTAATAAAAACATCCAGACGTCTACACATATTTTTTTTTCATATTTATTATATTAGTAGGATTAGATAATAGGACGAGGAACACGATGTAGAATTCCTCATTTTCATAGACAAGGGAGGAACCTCCGGCCAGACAGGTTTTTTGTCTGGTGGGCTACCTACTGCTCGTCGATTGATGTAAGAATATTCAAATATCGCGATGTAGTCGCCCGGATAACTTTGCCTGCGCGATGCAGGATTTGTGTGAAATCAGATCATTGACACATAGTTCGTCTGTAGGGTTGTAGATGTCAGCACAGATATCGTTCTGGTTGTAAAGGATCGGGAATAGGATCACAACAAGCTTAGTAGCAGCAGATATCTACGCATATTCGACTGATACCTAATTTAAAAGGATATCTTTTTTTTTTTTCAGGATGGGAAATCATCAAATGACTTCTCCCGCTCTGGGCGGAGCGGGAGGGCGTGTCAGACTTTTACTGACTAAAACCCACCCGTGTTCCATCAGTTGCCCATGTGCCAGGGTCACGGTATCTCTTTTGAACAATCACGCGACCCCGGCAGTTATCGGTCCTAGTAGACCCCTACACTGCTGCTGACATCTCTTTGAGGCGCGCGTGGAACACTGCGCGCCGTCGACCCGAGCTTGGTCCTTACCGGGCGGCGAGCTACCCATTGCTCGCCACCCGCAAGCTCGCGCCTACGGTGGCCGGGAGTCTGCTATTGACTCCCGACGCCCAGGATATCTTTCATTGAGGTTTAGTTATCGTCAAGAAAATGGATTGCCATTTTCCTTTTTCATTGCTTAGGGATGACATATCTGTTCGGGTTGCATCATGGACAGTATTTGTTGAGCAATAAAGCAAGCCCTAAGTAATTACACACATTCACTTTTCATTTTGTACATGCCGATCGGTATATTCCGTTCCACATCCACCCTCACTGAACCATATTCGGATCCTATCAGCACAATTTCAGGTAAACTTTAGGCTTTCAACGATATATTCCATTTTACCGCTCAACAAAGAATCATGCAAAGCCAAAACACCAAGCTATTCAATATCCAACGAAAATATTCACCACAAATTCATATATCGATTCAAAAGCGTACATCCGCGCGCACGCAACCCGTAGTCAAAGAAAACAAACTATTAATAACTGGCGGCCATATTGTGAAACAATGCTGTTTCGGTTAACCGCACCGTTGATTGCTGAGTCGTAATTAATAGACTAAGTTCGTGACTTTAACGATAACTGTTATAGTTAAAAGGAATGGTTAAGTCGTAAAAATAATTTAAGGCGGTATTGTAAATGATATATGATTTTATTCTTGTAAATTGTTTTTGTTTATATTTTGAAAACTAGATGAGGTCGGTATTTTCTATTAGACTACTTTGAGAAGGAAGTTCAATTAATCGCAAGACACCCTTCTTCAAAATTAGTTTTAAAAGCTTTTTCGTAAATATAATAAAATGCCAACTTTATTATATTGAATATTCGTTTTATTAATACTTCAACAGTTCATTACGTTTACTTTACGTTTTATTAATACTTTGGTTTTTTGTTTATTAAAAATATTTAAATTAGTTAATTAGTAGATTACAACTACTGAATTGTGAGTTGAGACTATACTTGAATATAATAAATGAGTATAAATACTATAGCCCGGTATACCTCTGCCTTAGTTCAGGTTTGCACAGACGTAAAAAAAAATTGACGGGATTTTTTCGCGCAAAGGATCTTCGACGCACTGCGTAGCGCCGAAAATTGAAAATCTAGTGTCCGTAAATATCCCGCCACAATATTTTTACGTCCATGCAAACGTGATCTTACCTTTCGGTGATAACAGGTGTGATGCTATGTTTGTTAGTTTATGTGGCAGCTTTTTTACAATTGAATTCAATATATTGGTTATAACTCATTATTGACCATAGAGACGATGGACTGTGTGATTGATGATATGGATAGAAAGGGAGGATTACCGAGATTACCTAACTAAAAAAAATATGGAACACAAGGACATGTTACACCCACCCCAAATAAATGAGGAATGAACTAACTAGGTTGTATTACAAAATAATCCAAAATTCCACAAAACAATTTTGCCATGGACTGTACAAAGTTTTAATAATTATTCTTAAAAGGCATGTATTTTCCTGTCGTGTACTTAATGTATAAAAAGTCAAGCTTTTATAAAAGGCTTGTAACTTTATTTATTTCATAAAAGAAACAAGAAGCAAAGGAAAATCTTCCGCCGTCTTGTTTTGAACATAATGAGTGAACGTGAATTTAAATAAAAACATGACTGATATAATTCTATTTATTAAATACTAGCCTCCTACCTCGACTTCACTTGTTATTTCAAAGGCATAATAATGAAATTTCTTATTGTTATGGTACTCTGCCCTGCCTTCTTTGAATAAAGCCCCCATTTTCACGCAAAGTTTTGCCTGCCTACGACATAATTGGAGCAACAAATCACTCGCTCAGCGCACTATGGAGCGGAGCAAGCTCGGAGTCTTTGAAGGATTAAATCAGAAATGAATTAAATCATCTGGAGAAGAACCGGAGCTACCGACATAGCCTATAGAGTAAGATAGATGACAGTAGCAGTGTCTATCGATGGACTAATGACCGGTGGAGCAAACGAGTACTGGAGTAGCAAACTTTGTGTGGGCCGCCCCTCAACTAGATGCACCGACGACCTTTAGAAAGTGGCTGGGATAGACTAAATGCGGAAGACAGGGTGGTGTGGTGCAACCTGGGAGAGACCTATGTTCACCAAAGGACCACGGGGACGATTGATCACTGATTGATAACTGGCTTCGTCTAAACTAGTTGTTCCCAATATTTTACCATACAACTTTCAACTGAAATCACTTGCCTAGTAAGGGCCTCTTGTCAGTTAAGGTGAAACTAAAAGGAGCTAATGAGTGTACTTTATTAGTTAGTTACTTATATGTAGGTCATCATTAAGTACTTCAAAATTGTCGGCATCAAGATACTTTTCGTGGTGACGCTTGGGGGAGGCAACAGCAGTGGCTGAGATGAAAACATTTTAGTAGACTGACTGTGGATTAATAATTAATAATCCATAGTTGCTCTATTACAATGTTTCAACTAAAATGGTATTTACAAGGCAGATATGAGTGGAAACATTGGGAGGGGACGCCCTAGGAGGGAGGACATATAATGACGTTATTGATGATGTTCTTCAGAAAGGTCAGGTGCATAGTATTCGCAACCGGCGTGTGTATGAACATAAAGGAGGCAAAATGAGTAAGGATGTAACTATGTAGTTTTGTTTTGTCCATTATTCTCTATTCGAAACTAACTTTCGGAATGGGCGCCAAAAATCAATTCTATTTTCTTGTGTATTCTGACGTTCAAAAGCGATACGAAGAATAAAAATGATACATTTTAAACTACAAACCGAAAACAGACTATTTTCTTGTAAATCTATACAAATAAATAAAATTGGAGTGTCTGTTTGTAATATTGAGATAACCACTTGTTTGTAATATTGAGATAACCACTTTTTACTAAGTGTATATGGATGTATACACGGTACATATACCAAAACAACATTTTTTACAATTTTTGTCTGTCTGTCTGTCTGTTTGTTCCGGCTTATCTCTGAAATGGCTGGACCGATTTTGACGGGCTTTTCACTGGCTGATATAACAAGGAGTAACTTAGGCTACTTTTGTTTTATTTGAGAAAAAATCTTTTATTTTAGAAAAATACCTGCGTTAATTTCCGAAATCCACGCGGGCGAAGCCGCGGGCAAAAGCTAGTATAAAATATAAATTTCCTAGTATCACACATATTTTTTTAAAGAATTATGATGAGAATGACAAGTTTATTACGGAATTCTGGCAATCGATATGTATCTAACACGATATTTTCTACGGAACTGTATTAAATTAGATTGTTGTTGTTTTTTTCTGTCGCTGGTGTAAAGGCCCATTTACATGACGATAACCTGATGAATATTTATGTTCGCAGGTGTAATAATATTCTTAGAATCTATTTTCTAAAAATATTATATTATATTTATTGAGAAATAATGTGTGTATGACCAATTGTATGAACCTTAAAGAGGCAAAAGGAGTGTGTAGAGATCGTAGCAGGTGGCGTTCCGTGGCTTCTGCCTACCCCCATGGGAAAAAGGCGTGATTGTATGTATGTATGTATTTATTAAGAAAAAAAAGTCTTCACGAAACTTGGCGTTTGCTTACTTCAGTCAGTGAGAGACATACAAAGAGACATCGAAGCACAGTTACCATGAATTCAGTCTACGATACTGAAAACGCGTTGAAAGTTTCCTCCGGTTAGAAAAAAAATATAAACCTGTTCAGTACATTTTGATTGTGTGGGTATTTTGTCTTTCTATTAAAAAGCAATTTTTTTTTATGATTACAGTTTGCGTGTGTATGCCCCAATCTATTTTGTGGAAGAATACAGAGCTTCGCAAGTTTTGATGGTCGTTTTCATCAATAAAAAATGATGACGCAAATTATATTGGCTGGAATAATTCAGTCGGCGTGAGTGTCTGACGCAATTGTGTTCTAAGAAATCACTTCCTTAATAACAATAGAGCCAATTCGATCAGTAAATTAAATGAGGAAAGAATTATTACAATCCAGCTTTTGCCTGAGGCTTCATCCACGTGGAGGTCGGAAATTATCTCGCGGAAACTTACTGCTATTGTAGGTATGCAAAGTATCCTATGTCCTGAAAAATGCGTGCACGGAATGGACAGGTCTACTCAATCTGTGTGGTTCTTTTCTCAAAAGACCATTTTAGACATCAATCTACAATATCATTAGATGATCTGGCCAAAATTATGTCTGGAATTTAAAAGAGACTGTGACGTCTGAGTTTGTTTTGCTCTTTTTTCTCAAAGTACTAGGATAGGAAACGCCGACCTTTCAGCCATTTTTTTCAAAATGATCGACGTGTCAAATTGTATGTACAAACCTACTTTACAAATCAAATTATTTACCATTAAGGTAGCATTAGTCATGTTCTGCTTGTGTGCCAAATTTAATGGCCATCTGATCTGCCGCTAAGATGCGAAAATATAAAAGATAGATTTACAAACAGAGTTGGTTCCGCGGTTATAATATTACTATCTTTTGCCAGCGGCTTCGCTCACGTGGAGATTGGAAATTATCCCACGAGCACGCGAGGAGATGGTGGTATTACTTGCTTTAGCCACTCGCCGAAAAATCCTAGTAGGAGTAAAAAACCTGCAACAGCTATCTCCGTACCCTGCCAGGGTCACGAGATTTGTTCGAAACAGTTACCGTGGTCCTGGCAAAGGCAACTGAAGGAACACGGCTCCGCCCAGAGCGGGAGACGTCATTTGATGATTTCCTACCCACAAAAAAAAGCCATCTCCGTACAACCGCATCACTCAATTCTGGACACAGAATCCTCCCTTTCACGCCTCACGGAAGCCAATCAGTCCACACGCCCGATTCTACCCTGAACATCGTATTAAGCACACCACAAACGTAATAGGAATTGACAGCGATCGTCCGTGTACGATCCAGTGAATATGTAGCAGATTGGCTTGAACAGTTAAATGGGAACGATTTATTTGGAACGTGTGTAGCAAGCTTTAAACTCGGCTCATTGTGTGGATGAGTCGGCGATTTAGATCAGTTGCAGCGTAATCGATTTTGCTACAATGTGTACGTTCCAAGTAAATATTTGAAACATAGAATGATCAGAAATCGTATTTTGCCGCAAATGGAAATTCAGATTGGCCTTATAATTTTCTGCCTGTCCACCGGATGCTGCTGAATACCAGTTTTTTCATGTGGCAACTGCGGGAACCGATTACTTTTCCGAATTTTATTTGTTCGAATTTCATTTTACCGAAAACTATTGGCCGACGTCTTTTTTGCAATATGCATCATTTGACATATTTTTAAATCATCGAAGTATCATGTGTCATAGGGTATTATTTTACCGAATTATGTTTCGCCGATTTACGAAATAACTTTTTGCTATTGGCCGAAGCCTCTTTTGAACTTTTTTCATTTGCCAAATGATTTGTTTGCCATATTTTCACCACAGTGAAACAAAATTTTAGGGAATATTATTTGCTCACAAATATATACTTAGCCGGTTACTTGGTAGCGTTTTCAATATTAAATTAAATATATGTAGTGTCATAAAAAGTCAATATATTGTGCTACAAAATTTAGTGAGAAACGAATCGCTGTAAAACCGACTTTACGTAGTCTTGTCTGCCCTACCCCTAGAGTGTAATTTAAGCCCGCGCAGGCGCGGAGGGGTAGCATGGTTTTAATGCTGCGGTGGTGAGCATTAAAACCATCTGCGACGATAAGCTCGCGTGGGGCTGCCCAAACCCCGCAGCGCCGGAGCCGTGACAGAAACAATGCTTGCTGCATGTTGCATGCCTGCTTGCATGTTGCATGCTTGTTTGCACGCTGCATGCTTGCTTGCATGCTTGCTTGCATGCTGCATGCTTGCTTGCAGCTTGCCTGCTTGCCTGCTGCATGCTGCTTGCACGCTGCATGCATGGCTGCATGTTGCATGCTTGTAGCAAGCAGCATTGTTTGCATGCTTCTTACTGGGACCCTTTAAAAACACTTTTGTTCATAATAAACTGTTTTATTAAGTGCCATTACATTTAAATAAATAATTAATTAAACCAAAGAGTAGGTTAATCTTAACATAGGTATAATGAATGTCTGGAAACATAATACTTCGAACAAATGTTATTTCGGCTAAGTGTAACATCGGTAAAGAGTTTATCGACCAAATGAAACGTCGGACGACTCACAAAAGGTATTTACAAGGCAGATGTGAGTGGAAACACCGGGAGGGGACGCCCTAGGAGGACATATAGTGACCTTATTGGTGATGTTCTTCAGAAAGGTCAGGTGCGTAGTACTCGCAACCGGCGTGTGTGTATGACCAATTGTATGAACCTTAAAGAGGCAAAAGGAGTGTGTAGAGATCGTAGCAGGTGGCGTTCCGTGGTTTCTGCCTACCCCCATGGGAAAAAGGCGTGATTGTATGTATGTATGAAACGTCGGAGTAACGAAAAAAGTAGAATTGATAATAGGTCAACTGATACAGTGGCAGACGTGACTTCGATGAAGTAAAAAAAAAAACGAAACGATAATAGTTGAAAAGTGTTAGGGGAAATGAAATTCGGTCAAATATTTTTCGAACTTATGATAGGTAACCGGCAACTGCCCAATTACTGAGGCCCAATTATTGGGTAACACGATACCGCTTGTTACGACTGGTGGTCAGACTATCGGGCTTCTGCCGACCCGTAATGACTGTCGAAGTTTTACGAATGACAGCTGCAACCAAGGGTTTACGTGCTTCCGAGTTACGGAAGGGTTTTGGTTTCAAAAGAAGGTCACTCATCCACGGACGAACCGCGGTAAACGTAGCTTAACCTGAACGGCCAACTCGCGCAGTTTTATTTGGTAGTAAGCCACAAAGATTATCCTTCTAAATTACCCTCATTGGTACGCCCAATTTTCTTACGAAAAATTTAAGTCGTGTCCCAGGATTTACCAACAAAATGCATAGATTTTGGCTTATTGAATCTTTTAACCCCCAGTTTTACACATCCTCCAGCAATGCAATGTTGATGAACTGGGAGAGGACTTTGATGTGAAGCTGTGTCAAAAACTATGCTCTGCCTCCTCCATCTTGCCTTCTTTGCCCCAAAACATGCAGCCTAGGTGACTTCAGTCCTGTAGAAGTTGCGAAGTTTTGGGCCAACAAAATTTAATAACTATCGTGCCATGCTAAAACTCAATGCCATAGTTTTCCCAGCAAACTTTGTTGTTTCCTAAAACAATTGCAAGCTGTTAACAGAGACATTAAATGCTAGCGAAATATTAAGTGCCAGTTATATGGCAACCCAGATCGTAAGCAGTGCTAAGTGCTGCAAGACTGCCCATAATGCGGCCCTCAACTATAAACAAAAAGCAATTAAAAAGATTAAGGTATGGCCACACTAAGCTATCGCGGAAACCGTTGTGGTATTTGAGGAAAGTTTTCGCATATTTCTTTTCGCGATGATTATTTTTTGTTAACTCGAGAGGACATATCGATAAAATGCATACCTATGTGAAAATAGAACAGGGAACCATTGACAGAAAAAAAAACACCGAGATTTTGTCTTTATCAAAATCGCCGGTGTTTTAAATAATAATGATTTTACAATAGTCACACGATGTTTTGTAACGGGTAGAAAATATTTATTTTAGTTTTATTTAGAGACTAATAATTGTCTCACAGTAAAGGTATTTCCGGGTAATAGCAACGCGTGGTGTGTTCTTAGTGGAATGTCACAAAGTCACGCGAACTTCACATGTGCCGGTAGTTTTACAAGTCAATAACCTTTTGAACTTTTGTTTGTTTTGCAACTTAATGTCAATATCGTAGTGGGACGCTAGGTATAAGCTTTCCTGCCGGGTTCGCGAGATTTGTTCAAAAGAGTTACCGTGGCCCTGGCATATAGCCAACTGAAGGAATGTGGGTGGGTTTTAGTTAGCCTGACATGAAGAGCTGGAGATATCATTTGATGAATTCCAACCCACAAAAAAAAGTGTAAGCTTTAAGTGTTTTATAAATCCTGAAATAAATCTACAGGAACAAAAATAAGTTGTTGTTTGCACGTTCTATCTCTGTGCTTTTCTTTTTTTTTTCTTTAATTAGCTCGTTCATCCCTTGCGATACGCGTTTATGCCGTCTCGCCACCTCCGCTTGGGCCGACCTTGGTAATGCCGTTATCTATCCTCAAACACCCACCGCATGAAAACTATTGCCCAGCGGTTACTGTGCATGCGATTGACGTGACTCGCCCAGTCGCATTTCAGCCTGACAGCCATTTTGCCTACGTCTAGGATCCCCCGTTTTGGAGCGCAATGCGGTGTTTCGTATTCTGTCATTTTATTTTACGCTAAGAATGCTGCGTTTCACTGGTCTTATTCAGTAGTCTCTAAAGAAAATACCTTTAATAAGTAAAAATATGGTAAAATTTTTGCCCTAAATTGTTAAACTATCTGACATTTTGATTAATTTATTAGTTAAAGATAACTATCATCAATTTACTTAGTGCTTCTTTTCAGTAGAAAATTGCTCTAAACAGTGACAAGTTGTCAACTCATAGTCTAATCACAAAATTACCAACGTTTAAACTGTTAGACCTTTTTAGTCGAAATTAACTTTTGGTATTCTCTTCAGCCAGGGTTAATGTTCGTCCGGTATTTTCATACGAAGTTAGCCCACCTACATAACGGCGATTGTTTAAAGCGGCGATTTTTGTCACGCACTGGATTTATAAATATAAATAATAATAAGCCATTTATTTTAAGGTTACAAAGACCCATAGATACCTTAACCTAAGTATACATACGTATAATAAAATTGTGTTATTAACTATAACTTAGAACTATATAAGTATCTATCACTAAGTCATACTATGTATTTGTGCGTTCCGGTGGTACTTATCCGCGATTTATAACTCCCAGTGTTGAACGAAGAAAAGAAAAAAATATATAATGTTGAATTTTCAACTCTCGGCACTGACCAGGTGTGCTGAAAATCCAATGCACAAAAAAAAATCGTCACGTTAAGAAATCGCCTGTGAGCTCGAAGTCTTAGCCCTAACAAACCGCATACCTAATTGTGATAAATAGTCGAATAAATATGTAAACTAACTCAACCAGACTAAAATTAATTGTATTATAAAGTTTGACATGATGATTAATGTATAGTGTTCTGTGAAATCTCGACATAAATCGTTATTTGTATTACTTACTTCATTCGTTAGTGTAACTCAATTTTCTTGTCAAAATATTTGAATAATGCTTCAATATTATATACAATTCATTTATAACAAGAAAGAGGCTTAGCTTTGTTTGATTGATTTGATCAAATGTATGTAACAATTGTAATATGAAATAAAACTTGTGTTATACAACTCACCTCGTTATTATATATTCTGACAGTTTGGATACTAACTATAAGCGTTTTATACAAATGTCTTTTCTTTGTTATTGTTCGTCGAATCGTTGAGCTTCTCAAGTGCTGTGTGGAGCTAGATGACTACTGTCAATTTTTTACAATAATTGGACTGGTCGACTCAAACCCTCTACATGGTCTTCAAATGAACTGACCAAGATTATGTTTGGACTTCTAAAGAGATTTTAACCCTTTTTTTTTTTTTTTTTTTTTTCAGGATGGGAAATCATCAAATGACTTCTCCCGCTCTGGGCGGAGCGGGAGGGCGTGTCAGACTTTTACTGACTAAAACCCACCCGTGTTCCATCAGTTGCCCATGTGCCAGGGTCACGGTATCTCTTTCGAACAATCACGCGACCCCGGCAGGCATCGGTCCTAGTAGACCCCTACACTGCTGCTGACATCTCTTTGAGGCGCGCGTGGAACACTGCGCGCCGTCGACCCGAGCTTGGTCCTTACCGGGCGGCGAGCTACCCACTGCTCGCCACCCGGAAGCTCGCGCCTACGGTGGCCCCTTGAGTATGTATCGCCATTTCTTCTCATATGTAGTCAGATAGGAAATGTCGACTACTTCTAGCTTATTTTTTTTATATGGCACATAAAAGTGATTCCAATATTCTATTTGCACAATAAACAATTTAAATTAATTCCTTTTCTAGCACAATAATGGGAAGTTAAAATATAGTTACCAACAAAAGGTTCTTTAGGATCACTGACTGGAACTTAACCAGTAATGCAAAGAGCTTTCTAAGAAAACCACTAAAGAAATTATGCCATTTTGATTATTTCAAATTCCAGTATCAATCTGCTTAGCCTTTTTACTACTATGTTGGGGTTGGCTTCCAGTCTAACCAGATGCAGTGAGTGCCTACCTTACCTGCACTACCTAGAAGCTGGGTAACACGATACCCGTTGGTAAGGGTGGTTGCCAGACTTTTGGGCTTCTGAATATTCGTTCGACTGTCAATGGTATACTAATGAGGTATGATGTCAGCCGAAACCAACGGCCAACATATTCCAAACTACGAACGCATAAAAAAATAAAATAATTATCGCTGTTTATCACCATTTTAATGTTCAGAATTGAAACCCATCCATCGTTAAAACCGATATCATCGCACAGTGTGGCTGTACCTTTAAAAGTTATTTTATCAGAAGTGGGAGTAAAACATCCAGTTATTTTACGCGCAAGTGTTTAGCTTTCATTTAAATTATACGAACGATTCAATTTCAAAGACCTTAGATTAAATATAGGGTGTAATGAACACCGAAGTGATAACGGATAAGTACAAGAGTACATACCAGTTATCGCATCAGTGCTGAGGCTGCGATACTGCTGCTGTCTGTATAGATATATAGAACACTAACTACACATAGAAATATTACATATCATTAAACCTGACAAGCGTTGTATAATTATCAAAGGTATTAAAAAAAGCCTTACTGAACTTAAAATGTATCCGGCGCCCCTCATATCACCCTTTTTGGTGACTGTACATCAAAGGAGTTTCGCTTCTACAGTTTTATTAATCTATGAGAGAACATTTCACATTACCGTGAGCATAATAATAATTAACTGTTAGATTTCATAATGACTAAGGATATGCCTACACTGAATATACTACGCAAACATTTTGTATTATTCCTTTAAACGTTTGGCGTGTGGCCACAGGCAACTCATTATAACCGTAATTGGTTCCTTTTACATTTTTAAATATATCCGGATAAAATATCCGGAATAATGTAGCGCTAATAGGTTGTGGAAGAGCTCTTTTTTTTTGGGTGGGAAATCGTCAAATGACTTCTCCCGCTCTAGGGGGGAGCGGAAGGGCGTGTCAGACTTTTACTGACTAAAACCCACTCGAGTTCCTTCAGTTGCCCATATACCAGGGCCATGGTATCTCTTTTGAACAAAACTTACGACCCTGGCAGGGTGAAACAACTATGCCTACGATCGTATGGACGTAAAAATATCGTGGCGGGGTTTCATCATGCACTGCATTTTCAACTTTCGGCGGTAAGCAGAGCGTTCAAAATCTAGCGCGCAAAAAAAAAAAAACGGTCACGGGAAAAGCACACCTCGGCGAAGTGAGAGAGTTTATTCAGAGAAGTGTCATGGCGATAAGTACGGACGGCCATCGATAAAAGTAGATCAATACTGCTCCTTTTTTAAATCATCTTAATACAGACAAAATTATTTGTTATTATCATTAACTATGAGTTAATATTCTTTTAATCCCTGCAAAGGCAACTGAAGGAACACGGGTGGGTTTTAGCCAGTAAAAGTCTGACACGCCCTCCCGCTCCGCCCAGAGCGGGAGACGTCATTTGATGATTTCCCATCCACAAAAATGGCGACAGTTGAGAAACTTCTAGACCAATAAGTTAGTCGTGCTCTAATAAGTCTATGGTAAATGAGGTTTAGACAACAACACGATTGTTTTCTCACATACACTCTCTGTTTACAATACATACACTCTCATTTATCGTAAGTTTTAATTTTTTATCGTAGGTTGTATAGGGCGAGACTATTGCTTTGAACTGGGCAATAGTTCTGGCTAAGAATTGTAAAATATAGTTTTACTTCACAAATCGAACTCAAGTCATAACAATATATTTCGAAATATATCGCTGTATGAACCATACAAATATTTACTCAGTGCGGACGGACCAAAGGACCCTTAAGGCTTTATCAAACTGCCCATTTGATCGCGTATTGCTAGCGAGGCTATCGTTCGATGTGTGCGTAGTGAGCACGCCACGTATGCGCAACGTGTTCGCTACGTTTGCGTCACGAAAGCAAGTGGCGTAAGTGTGCAAGAAAGCGCAAGATAAGCGAGTGTAAAATATTGTGACAACGGACACGTCGCGTAGTCGCTGTTAGTATGCGTAACAATACAATACAATCCTTTATTTCAGGCAAGTTAGGCCCATAAAAACACAATAAATAAATAATATAATAACAATAACTATAAACGAATACATATTATTATATTCTATAAAACAAAACTTAAACTATCACTGAACACGAAATGATGACGGCGTCCGTCGTGTTCCGCTGCGTGGTGTCGCGTAACCGCCCTCGGAAATGACGATACAAGACACCTTTCGGCCAAAAGTCCTCTTTCAGGCACGTCTGTAGAAGGTCGGTTGGAACTCGTACCATAAACGACTTAAAATTGATGTTGTAGCGCGATTCCAACCTTTCGACCCTCAGAGTCCAATTGGTCTTTACTTTCAAGTACTGCACAACTTCCTCAAACGTCGTGGAGTGATGCAGACGTGAAATATACAGCTGCGTCGTAGGTACAGCAAGGCGCAGCAGCATGTTGGGTCCACTCGGAGCTGTACCACACTGGTTTCGTGAACAGGGCTTCTTCTTCTTCCTTTCCACTTTCGTGAAACCCAGTTCAACAAACGCATACCTAAAGTATTTATTTCAAATAAACGAATTACGGATACTATTATTTCTTCCTGTGGGTGTCGTAAAAGGCGACTAACGGACTTGCCAGATAATGGGCAGTAGCGTTCTCTATGCATTTTACCACCATTCTGCGATCGCCAAACCGCCTGCCAAGCGTGGCGATTGTGGCAACCCCCCTCCCCCTCCCCCCTAATGGGAGAGGCCTATGCCCAGCAGTGGATGCCTTACGTCTGAAATGATGATGATGATGATGAATTAATATTGAATTGTCAAGGGATCGATCGGTCAGAAAGATAAAGCTAGTTGAAATTAGATGAAACATCAACGAAATGCACATTCACAAATCGCCTCGCTGGAATCACGCTGGTAAATCGTCAGTGTGAGACGCTTTTATCGAAGAATCCTCAGCTCCACAGAGCTAATATAGACGTTGTAATGTATCGTTAGTTTTGAAACCCCGAGGGTAACCGAGTTCTAGAGTTGCAATGTAAGTCGATAGGCATTTTGGAATATACCTGACGGTGGTTTATTAATTTAACTAGGTCCCTTACCCTAAGAACTTATAACTTTGAATTTACAGCATCATCGTCTGGTGTTGGAATTTTACCTAATAATATAGTAATAGTAATATAGTAATAGTATTTTTATTGTCTTAATAATTAGTTACAGTGGTTCCCTAGATCCCACACTAGGATTCCCTGTGTCGTGGGATCTAGTTACTTCGTTCCGTTACATTAAAAGACAAAAATTAGTAAACGTTTTGAAGGCTTAATTACAGAATTACAAAATAATTGAGAAAAAGAAAGAAATATTTTTTTTAGCAATAATAAAAAATAAAAAATAAATGGTGGGTGAGTGTATGTATGGATGTGAGGGAGTAAGTGGGTATGAGCGTATGGATGTAATGGAGTGAGTGGGTGTGAGTGTGTAGTGTATGTTGTGTTGTGTGTTATGTTTATAGATCTCGAGATAGTGTTTCCGGATGTAAGTGTAGAGTTCGTTATTGTGTGATCTTTAGAATCTCTTCTGTGCTTTCATAATCTAACTCCAGTAGCCATTTGATGATCGTTTTTTTACATTTATGTTTTGTCAATTGGGCTATTTTGTGTTTTGCGTTTAGTTTCCTGTATAGGTAGGGTCCCATAAAATTGTAGGATCTTCTTCCAATTACTTTGCGGTACCTTACAGAGTCCCATACCAGTCTACGGCCAGAACGACTATAAGCGGTGCTGCTCAGGGCAGTTTTATGAAATCGCAGAATAGTGGCAAGGATGAAAAGTTGTCTGACCCTGAGCACTCCCGCTTCTGAGTAGAGCAAGTCAGTGGAATATTTATATGGTCCACCATAGGCTGTTTTAAGGAGAGCGCGTTGTGCTCTTTCCACTACCAGCATGTGATTCTTTCCAGCCGCACCCCATGCAGTGATACAATAATTAATTGTTGATTGGCAGAGAGAAAAATAAACCATTTTTAGAGTTTTCTCATCAGCAACTTTGCCTAAGCGCTTGAAGACTCGCATAAGCTTCCTAGTCCTAGTTTTGAGTGCATTGAGGTGTGTTGTCCATTTCAGTTGGCTGTCCAAGTGGACCCCCAGATATTTTATTGAGTCGATTTGGTCTAGTTTAGGACAGTTACAGCTGTTGGGCACCAAACATGTATGAAGTCTTAGGCTCGCTGTACATCTGGGAGAGGAGCGTTTGGATACATAAAAATTGACAACTTTTGTTTTCTCAATATTGAGGGTTAATAGATTCATCTGGAGCCAATTAGCAACAGTTTGCAACCCTTTTTCCACGCTAGTATGTGTGTCAAGCCATGTTTGGCCAGAGAAGACTATTGCAGTGTCATCAGCATATGTAAATACTCTTGCTTGTGGTACGTCCAGGGCGCATAATCCGTTTATATAAATAATAAAGAGCGTAGGGCCAAGGACGCTCCCTTGTGGAACTCCGAAATGAACTGTTTTTAATTCACTGCAGTAGTCCTCCATGACCACTTTCTGTCTTCTGTCGCAAAGGTATGAGCTAAACCGTGATAATGCATCGCCACGAATTCCCAAGGACTCCAGTTTCCGCAAAAGTATCTTGCGGGAGACAGTATCGAACGCTTTAGCCAGGTCCAGGAAGACGCCAGTACATGCCATGCCATGATCAAGTTTGTGTGTAATGAAGTCGGCTAGATTGGTCACCGCATCCTCCGTGGACCTGCCAGCCCGAAAACCAAACTGGTTTTCGGATAAAAGCCTGTTTTTTTCTAAATAACTGAGGAGTCTCTTGTTAACAATCTTTTCCAAAATTTTGGAAAGAGTGGTCAGCAGAGAGATTGGACGGTAGTTGGACGGAGTCTTTTGGTCACCACTTTTAAATATAGGGCAAACATTTGCAGTCTTGAAGCAGGTAGGGACAGTACTCGTTGCTAAGCTTAAGTTGCATACGTGGGTGATGGGTTTTAGCAAGACATGAACACAGCTTTTAAGTACCTTATTGGTAATGCGATCATTACCAGAAGCAGAAGCGTCTTTGAGGTTTGTGATTATTTTTTGGATTTCCACTTCATCAGTTGGGGCCAAAAAGAAAGAATCAAAGTCTTTGAGGGAGGAACTGTATCGTCCAGCAGTACTGGCTAGATCATCTTCTGTTAAATTTAGTTGCGTTAATGTGCTGTCTGCCAGTTTTTCGCCAACGGTCGTGAAATAGTCATTAACTTTGTTTAGTGCTAGTACAGGGTTATCGGTATTGGCTATAAGCTCTGATGTACCACTGTTCCTGCTTCTAATATTGCAAATGTTCTTTATTTCTGACCATAGTTTTTTGTTATTACCTATAGCATTGTTAAGCAGTTTTCGTTCGTATTCTAGTTTTAAGTTGGATAATATGTTGTTACAGTGGTTACGATACGTTTTGTATTCTTGTTGAATGTCAGGATTATCGCGGTTGACTTTTTTATTTGCTTTGATATGCATTGCATCTCTGCGTCTGATACATTTAAGCAGATTTTTAGTTATCCAGGGTTTAGTAATAACCTCTGAACTACGACAGTTCCGTTTTGTGGTGTGTTTAATAATTTTGTCACTTAAAATATTAACAAATCCTTGCGATGCAATATTTACATCGTTACTATCAAAAAGCCAGTCCCAGTTTTCATTTTCAATGTCACTTATTAAATTGGGGTAGTCAATTTTTGTGATTTGCTTTTGAACTATTGCAATCTGCGGACCCTTGTTAACACCAAATATCACTGTGTCATGGTCTGTAATACCAGTTTCGCATACTATTACGGTCGCCTGTCTTTGAGTTTTTAATAAAACGTGATCCAGACAGTTTTTTCCTCGCGTAGGAAAAGTATGACCCGGAAAGTAACCATAGTGGCCAGTCAGTTCTAAGTAATGCGACACTCTGTTATCGGTGTGTCCCGGCTTTATGTCGAGATTCACATCTCCCACAATCGCACACGTACCGGTCTTACAGTTTTCCATTACTTTAAGAAGAGAGTCGCAGAAGTTTGCAATATTAGAAAATGAAGGTGACCTATACAGCGCAATAAGTGATAGCTCGTTATTGATATTAACTAACAAACAATTTGACTCTTTGAAGAGGGGTTCCGAAATAGTTACGTGAAGAGATGATTTAGTGAAAACAACAATGCCGTCATTTTGATTTAGGTACATCTTGGAGCAGTAGTAGGAGTAGTTTTCAATTTTAAAACTAGGTGAGCTTTCGTCAAGCCAGCATTCTGTGAGAATAATAATATCAGGTGAAAATGACAAACGGCTTAATAGGACAAGAAAGTTATCAAAGTTTTTTGTAATGCTTCGTATGTTTTGTGACACTACAGTATATTGCTTTCCTGGGTCACCGAAGTGTAATTGGCAACTGTCAATACACTCGATTTTAAACTGTGTGGTATACTTTATTTGATCGATCTCATCGATCATACTTGTCATGTTAGCCATTAGAGAAAGAGTGGAAAAATAACATGTTCAAGTTAAAATGACCTGACAGTTGCATAACTACACAGGAGTTGCATGAGTATCGTGACGGAAAGGTTAAATTTATATTATATATTGTGTGCTTGTTAGAAGAATGAATTGCCTGGTTGTTTCGGTAGGTAGGAATTATGTATGTGTATATAGGAGTATGATGATCTGCGGGTGGGTATGTGCTAGAAGGTGAGTGGTTGATGTATAATTGGTGTGTTAGAGATTGAGTGCATTTTGTATATGTAAATAATAAGTTGTGAGTACTTTGTATGTGGAGTGATTGCTGAGGTATTATGTGAAGGTAATTTAGGAATTGGTTTGCTTTAGCATAAGTATTTGTTCTAGTTAGTGTAAGCTTAGATACTACAAAATTTAAAACAAGAAAACAAAATAACAAGACAATAAAGTAACTAAAACGGGAATAACAAACAAATAGTCAGATAGAACCAATCTGCAGCTTGCCGAGGTCCGCCTCCGAGTTAACACGCATTGCAGAATCACCTTCTTTTTTTCGCATAAGTATTTTGCCGTATGAAATCCAGCAATATTCATAACTGTTGGTTTTAGCGTATTCTCGCGCTATGTAGAATAAACGTCTCTTTTTGGCGGTTAGATTTTCGGATATGTAGATCTGCTTTGCCGGGCCATTTGATTGTAAATCCGTTGTGGATAACTTATTATTGTCTTTCCTGCCCTTGTTGTATACCTTATATGCCTGCAGTAAGTTGTCCCTCGCAATTACTGTCGTCAGGTCAACTACTACTGCTCCAACGGTAGACTCAGATTTAGGTTTTAATCGGAAGACATCACAAATCCCAGATTTTTGTAAGTCGACATTCAAAACTTTACACGCCTTCAAGACAGTATCACACAGACTTCAAGACAGTATCACACAGAACATCTTTATTTTCACCACTGCTGAAAGGCAGGTTTCTTATTTCTAGGCTTGAAGACTTATTCAGCGTTTCCAAGTTTTCAATTTTTTGCTCTAATATCTGAATGTATGCCGTTTTTTCTTTATTAGCACTCTCCAGCTTTTCTAGTTTTGGTATGAATTCGTCGTATTTTTTTGACAAAAAGTCAGCAGTTTTCCGTATCTCAGTGTTTTGCTTCTTAATTTCATTTAAAGAGCTTAATAGTTCGTCATACTTCCTACCTTGTTCACTTAGCAGCGAACTATATTTTTGCTCCTGATTATCAGTGAAATCCGACAGAATTTTCTTTATATCAGCCATAAATGTATTTATGTCTTCACCCTGCTCGAACTTGCGCTTGAATCTACGCGTTATGTTTGATGTAAGTTGTTGTTGCGAAGTTGGCGAACTTATGTCTGGCTCAGAGTCATAAATAGGTTCAGCTGGCTTGTTTGGCGGCGATCTTCCCAAAGGCATTTTTGTTGTATATGAGTTTGGATTGATAGTGATAAAAAATAATTATAAAATTCCAAAAAATATTACGTGTTTTTTCAAAAAATAAAAACACAAAGTAAAAAAAATAAAGTTTGCAAAATTAATTCAGCGTAAGCGGGGTTTGATCCAGCACTCTCTATATTGTGATTAGTCGTACGCTACGGCCGCTCGGCTAAGTGAACGATATCAAGTGTCACAGAATTTGCGTACAATATGGGTGTAGCGAAGCTAGTGAGAAACGGGTTCAGTAACCTCTAATTGCTCGTCAATGTCACGACACGCAAAACAGACACTTTTAACAACACTTTTTTTAAAGTATTTTTGAGTTTATGCTGTAATCACTTGTTTTCACTCGTAGATTTTTACACAGTTCAGTAGGTAAAGGGTTCGTTAATAAGTATATGTGTAGGAAATAGGAATGTAGGCGGATTTAACCAGCCTTTAGAGTTTTCAACACACTAACACTAGTGACACACGTCTGACTCCACGGGCACGAACGGACCGAACTGATATAAAAAGGTAAAAGTGTTTGTTTATATTTATGTATGAATCTACTACTAAACGAGCATCTTCCTGCAGGGTGTAACGTTCCGTGATCCATTTGGAAGTCCCTGAACCGTCTCCCAACCCAAAGCCCCTGAACCGTCTGCCAACCCGAGTAGGAAGGTATGAGTCGTACCTCATATAGTGGGACCTCGACGGAACGGCAGCAGGGCGTGAATGTGGAGCTGATCGAGTCACTCACTATGTGCAACTACGCAAGGTAAGCTCTCTGCGCTTCCACCGATAACGCCGTGGAAGTGGCGAAGTTTTGGGCCAACAATTTGATACTGTCCAACATAATTGAATAACTGTCATGCCAGCGACACAGAGAAGATGACTATTTTATACTTTTTGACACTCACTAAGTATTAGCGTGACAAACCTTATTTAGGCCAAAATTTTGCGAATTAACAAGAAAACTAAAACATACTTTTCCTGTCAATGTCAATTAACCTCCAAAGGCGACCATAAGCCTTAAAGACCAATGAACTGCAAGCACAAAACAATAAAAATAGAACCGCGGAGCGAACGACCAAAAAATATTGCGAATTATGGCCATATTTTTGGGCTTTCGCCTCGCGGTCCTATTTGATTTTCCGCGCCCACAAAATATGTTCGTGACATTTTTATTCGTACCAAAAATAATTTCACATCGCAGACCTTTTGACCTTAACCGTATTTTGTTTAATTTATAGCCGTTTTTTCTCCATTTTATTTTGAAAAACAATTCCAGTTAAAATTATTGCGAACTGTTCAAGCTTTCATCGCGGGCACTGGCGTTTGACTTTTCAACCTTATTGCTTTTCACACAAGGGTGAAAACTGATTCACCGTTATTGGCCGCATTTGAACCAACTGTTGGATCTTTGCCTGTATTTTTTGGTCCTACTTTTTCACCTACTTAAGATGACGAGATCGAGTTGACAAAAATCTAATTTAAATATTATTATAGATAAGCCTTTTGCGACACGGGTCGGAAAATATCCCGCGTGAACGTACTACCGGGATAAAAAGTAGCCTATGTGTTAATCCAGGTTCATTTTTTTAGCTCGAAAGCGCGTTTTCATCCGACTTGCTTCAAATTTATCGTCACTCCTCGGCTCCTATGTGTCTTAGCGTTATTTTATATAGCCTATAACCTGACCAGGAGTATGGACTACAATCATATTAAGTTTGGTTAAAATCCCTTCAGTAGTTTTTGACCTATGCGTGCACATACAGACAGACAGACAGACAAAAAATTTACTGATTGCATTTTTGGCATCAGTATCGATCACCATTCATCCTCCAATATTAATTTTGAATATATTTTCAATGTACAAAATTGACCTCTCTACAGTTTTATTATAAGTATAGATATAGGTAGGAATATATTTACGTTATGCTTCAAAGTACTTACAAACATAACATAAATACATATATTTCTGAAAAGGTGACAGAATAAAATAAAATTTCGAAAAATAAATCCTTTTCAGTATTAGCATAATCAGCTTATAATGTTCTTACTGCTGGGGCACAGGCCTCCTCTCTGTGGGAGGGAGTGGGCCGTAATCCACCACGCGGGCCCAGTGGGAGTTTGTGGATGTCACTGGTCTTCAAAGTTTTCTCACGGTATTTTCTTTCACCGTTTTGAGAGCAGTGGTGATGAAAAACTCTCATATGAGAGTGAGGGAAGAGTGCCCCTATGTTTGTGCTAGCACACTTGTGCACACACTCCCGTGCCGATGGCTAGTCTCCGTTGATATTAGACGCCATGGCCGAAATTCGGTCTGAAGCACTATTAGGTGGTAAGATATTCTTAAAATCATTTTTTTTAACCATTTATGCAAACGTATAAACAGACAAGAAGGGAAAAGAAAAATACATCAATGGTGATGCTTATTTCTACCGAAATATCTTCTAACATACTGGATCATCATGAGAATCATCTCAGTTGCCATTATAGTTTCTTTTTCCAATGTGTAGGTACCTATTTTATATGACGGTCCTCCGCCGTTCTTTTTCTTTATATATCTTTAGCATCCTCATGCTCAAGATATCAGGACCTCTCCTGAGTTCAATTTCCAAGTCAGCCAATGTGCTATTGGGTTTTCCAGAAGTGATTTCTCAGTTACAGTAAAATGCCAATTGATGGCCATAGCTTCGCCCCCTATTACATGGGACTTAAACAAAACTATGTGAAATATCGGGTGTACTACGCACCTCTGCCTAACCTTGTGGTGATTACAGGCGTGATGTTAAGTTATTTTATATCTCTATTTAAAGTTGGTCTCGCGCAGTTGACAAAGGATTTCCTACCATCAGCCCGTACCTACACTTCTCACGTCAAACAAAATAATGAATAGAAAAGGTTACTAATTCATGAACTGTCTTCACGAACTTATCTTCCTTAATGAACGTCAACAACTTGTTCAGAATAACTAACTAAGGTTATGTTTTTATTTAATTTTCTGTTACTGGGCCAATGTTTGCCAAATGTATTGGTTCATGTGTGATCCTAGACTTGGCCACATACTCCAACTATTTGGTGATAAACTGATTTATTAGGTCAAGAAGATGGAGCTGCATCCTCATCGCTTGCCAGTTACAAAATACTGCCACGGCCAATTCGTCTATCAACGACCATGTATTTATTACTAGCTTCTGCCAGCGACTTCGTCCGCGTTATATTTCTTACTCCCCGACCCTCGAATTCCGTCGCATCGAATCGCTCGAGCGCATGCAACGGAAGCTCTCATTTTCCCCGTTTTTCATTTCATTTTTATTTATATAGATTTTTTTAAATTATTAAAATCTTCCGTGAGCCTTAGGAACACACAAAAAAAAATATGCCGAATTTGTTGACCCCGTCTCGAGTTATGCGCTTAGCAACATTCATTTTTATTTATATAGATACTAGCTTCTGCCCGCGACTTCGTCCGCGTCAAATTTTTGCTCTCCTGACCTTTCCCGTCGCATCGATTTGCCTGCTAGTTTTCCATGTAGTCCATTTTTCGTTGCTGCTCGCTCCTTTTGAGTTATAGTGAGTCAACATTGAAAGATAGACATATGCTCTCGCGGACTTTTTTTTAGAACTTTTTAAAAGGAACAATTCCGTGATACATGGTTTTTGCGTTAATTTAACCGTTTACGCAGCGCACGCAACGGAAACTCTCAAAAGGAATAAATTTTCACCGTTTTTGCAACATTTTTCATTACTGCTCCGCTTTTCTTAGTTGTAGCGTGATGTTATATAGCCTATAACCTCCCTCGATAAATAGGCTACCCAACACAAAAAGAATTTTTCAATTCGGACCAGTAGTTCCTGAGATTAGCGCGTTCAATCAAACAAACAAACAAACTCTTCAGCTTTATAATACACTCGAGAGCAATGAATCCGGGTCACTTAAAGAATCCTAAAAATCTCGGAAACTAAAAATGCTAGGTTAATGCAATAAATTGTATTTAATAGACAATGTAATACTCCTTAAATGAAGGTATTAAAACTTCTTAGTTATTGTAAAGTTATATCATAAAAAAATCAAATTTGAAAAAGGGCCACTTTCGAAGATGGAACTACGAAATTACAGCATTTGGTTTTGCTTTTGTTTGTAATCTGTCATTTATGTGGGTACATAAACCATGTTGATAGTACTCTATATTCATTATTCAAGCTGAAATTATGTCGCTTACGCCTGAAGAATGCACCAGAATACTTACAATGCTGGAAACCGGCCGGAGTCAGCGCGATACAGCCTGGACTGTCGGTGTGTCGCTGTCAACAGTACAAAGAGTTCTCCGACGTTACGAAGAAACTGGTTCTAACCTACGCAGACCAGGAACGGGCAGAACCAGGTGTACCACAGCACGAGAAGACCGATACTTGGTGAACACCATGCTTCGAAATCGCTTTCTCACAGGAACTGAACTCACAAATCAGTTTCGACGCCTCGGAGGAAGTAACCCAAGTGCATGGACAGTAAGACGTCGGCTTGCTGAATCTAACTTAAAACCCCTTAGACCTGCAAACGGCCCTAAACTGGAGCGTGGGCATCGTATTTCAAGACTAAGATATGCCCAGAGCCACGTAAATTGGAGTATTGAAGATTGGTCAAAAGTTATGTTCTCCGACGAATCAAAATTTATGCTCTACAAGCACGATGGAAGACACAGAGTGTATCGAAGACCAGGGGAAAGATTCAAGCAAGCATGCATCGAAGAAAAAGTAGCCTACGGTGGTGGGTCTGTACTTGTGTGGGCCGGAATTTCTTCTGAAAGTCGCACAGAGCTGGTGATCATAGAAAACGGCTCTTTAACTAGCGTAAGATATGTGGAAGAAATCCTCAATGATCACGTTGGTCCATTTATGGTCAATTTAGGTGAGGATGCTATATTTATGCATGACAATGCCCGACCTCATACAGGTAGGATTGTGAATGACTACCTTCAAGAGATGAACATTACTCGTATGGAGTGGCCAGCGCGCAGCCCGGATATCAACCCGATCGAGCATGCTTGGGACGAGCTAGGCAGATGCGTAAAACAACGAAACCCTCCCCCAATCACGCTTCGTGAGCTCAAAATTGCTCTCACAGAGGAATGGGAGAATATTCCCCAAAATCGTATAAGGAACTTGGTGTACAGCATGCCAAACCGCGTAAACGCAGTAATGGAAGCACGAGGAGGCAATACGAAGTATTAAAATTCAAGAAAATCGTAATAAAGTTCAAAAATTTCATGTTTCCTATTTTTGTTTTAAGGAGAGATCAGCAGTTTTTTTCTTTATGTAATTTTGTGTTAATAAAATGTATGGTGACTCATATTTTTTTTACTTTCATTTAAGGAGTATTACATTGTCTATTAAATACAATTTATTGCATTAACCTATCATTTTTAGTTTCCGAGATTTTTAACATTCTTTAAGTGACCCGGATTCATTGCTCTCGAGTGTATTATATAATAGCTTCTGCCCGCGACTTCGTCCGCGCCAAATTTTTGCTCCCCTGACCCTTCCCGTCGCATCGATTTGCCTGCTCGCTCCTTTTGAGTTACAGTGAGTCAACCTTATAAGATAGACATATGCTCTCGCGGACTTTTTTTTAGAACTTTTTAAAAGAAACAATTCCGTCATACATGATTTTTACGTTACTTTAACCGTTTACGCAGCGCACGCAACGGAAACTCTCAAAACGAATAAATTTTCCCCGTTTTTGCAACATTTTTCATTACTGCTCCGCTCCTCTTAGTTATAGCGTGATGTTATATAGCCTATAGCCTCCCTCGATAAATAGGCTACCCAACACAAAAAGAATTTTTCAATTCGGACCAGTAGTTCCTGAGATTAGCGCGTTCAATCAAACAAACAAACAAACAAACTCTTCAGCTTTATAATATTATATAAAATATAAAGTATAGATATAGATAGTATTATATAGTATAATAGTATAGATATTAAATTTATGTCATTGCTTCATTTTTAAAATTATTTTTATGTATTGTGGTATAGTAATTTTATTCTTGGTGCATTGTTTTCAAATATTATCATTATTTAATTAATATATCTAGAATATTTTAAAACATTTTTAAAAGGGTAAAAGTGGAGTTTGTTGCCTATTCTTCTCCATATGAAACTAAATTTTGGAAGGGGCGACTAGAATCAATTCTTTTTTATAATGTAAATGTTTACCTTCAAAAGTGCCTATCTATACATACAAATAAATAAAACTGAAGTGTCTGTTTGTAATTTCAAATTAACAGCTTTTCACTAAATGCATATGAAAGTAAATACGGTACTTACACCAAAAAATCATTTTTTTTTACTTTTCTCTGTCTGTCTGTCTGTTCCGGCTAAACTCTGAAATGGCTAGACCGATTTTGACGGGACTTTTATTGGCAGGTAGTTGATTTAAAAAGGAGTAACTTAGGCTACTTTTATTTTAGAACAAATCTTTTATTTTAGAAAAATACCTGCGTTAATTTCCGTCATCCACGCGGGCGAAGCCGCGTGCAAAAGCTAGTCTGAAATAAATGTTTTAAATTTTACGTTGAGCCGCTTATTATAAATCAAATTCGTTGTTTATGGTTATACTAGCAACCCGCCCCTGTTTCGAATATCAATATTTTATACATAAACCTTCAGGAATAAATTATCTAAATGATGGGGGAAAACCACATCAAAATCCGTTCCATAGTTTAGGAGAGCAACGCGGTTACTCAGACAGGAAACGTGATTTATATGTGTAGATAGTAAGACGTATTGATATAGTTAGAAGAGGACAGATTAGCGTTCTCTTCCCTATCAGTTACAATATATTGCTATTACCAATTCGTCTATCAAAGCTGATGACTATTATCGCGGAATTATAACGTATTTCAAGATGGAATGCTTATCAAATCCGTTGTTTATTCATATTACAACAAAATAAAACAAGTAAATAATAAGAATTTTAGATATTGAAAGAGCGGATTCAGACTTGCCAAGGTCGCGAGATCTGTTCGAAAGAGTTACCATGGCCCTGGCATATGGGCAACTGAAGGAACACGGGTGGGTTTCAGTCAGTAAAAGTCTGACACACCCTCCCGCTCCGCCCAGAGCGGGGGACGTCATTTGATGATTTCCTACCCATAAAATAAAAGAGCAGAGTCGGACAGAACCTTATTTAAAAAAAAAACACCGAGCAAAAAGTATTTTTTGTCTTAAACCGACAGACTCATTGATTTTAACCTGTACACAACTACCATTACTTTAGGTAAGTAAGTTGTCATTTACGCCATCCACGAATACAGTAGATAAGACTATAAGGGTGTCTACACACCAAAGCCAACGGCTTACCCACCGGGCTTATTTAATACAAAACTTGTCCGACATGCTACGTTCTGTAGCTAGCGCCGCCGGGCTTACTCCAAACTTTGGTGTGTGGACACCTTAGGGTACCTAATAATAAGGTTCATTTTAGTTTAAACTTAGGTTACTACTAGTGATGTGCTGGATATCCGTATCCAGAGATATCCTAGGGAGAAGATGGATCTGTATCCGTTATTTCTTTGGCAGATCTTTTACGAATCTCTTACATTATTAATTTTCATTTACACATACATCATTAAATACACAGATGACATTTTTACAGTTGATTAGATAGAATTGAATAATTGATTAATTCCATCCAGACTTTTTTTATTTCTTAAAAGCAAATATTCAGTGACTAAATTATTATCGAAACAAAATAAAGTTTTGCGCAATACAAGTCGACATAGGTCTAGCAAAGCATCTAGTAGCGTCAACTATTGTTTCAAGGTCTCGCGCATCGACACCGATTGAGTAAGAAAGTTAAGATCCGGATCCGGATCCGTATCCGCAGATCTTGACACCAAATATACGTACTCGGATCCGTATCCGTAGAACATCACTAGCTACTACGCTGCCACCACTCATAATAAAACTTAAAATTAACATACTAGGGATTAAGTTAGCCTCTACATTACCCAAAGTCTTTCAGAAATGATTTAGTAATAAGTTGGACCGTCCATACATTATCTCCGGTTCCTCTTCATACCGACCGACTTCGACCTAAGTCTGTGGTAATCCTGGAATGTAAAATGGACGCCAGCTTTTTGAAGTAATAGGTATTCATTATGCTTTAGTATTTAAGTAGTTGAGCACCGAATTTCAGCAACATTTTGACGGAGATTTTAAAGTTTTAGAGAGGCAATTTGCTACAAATGTTTATGAAAAGGCTTTATATGAAATTATGATTTTGCTGGCATATATAAGGTGTATCTATTCATACACGAAATATTTTAAGAGGTACACCTGTAGGTGGTAAAGAAGCTATAGAAGCAAAAAGAGTGTTATCTAAGCGTTTTTGAATTTTCGTAATTATTATCATTTTAAAACTGCTTGAGACGTTTTGCAAAAAACCTTTACTCCAAATTCTATGAATGGCCCGCCTGACGCTGCGAAAGCGGTGACCGGACGGCACGAGCATGGCCGCACTGTCTCGGGCCGTAAAAAATAATAAGGAGCCAGTATTTCTTATGTGCGTCAAATAATTTATAAATATTAAATTTTGAAAAAAATTCATTAACAAATATATTTTTTTTCGTTACTGTGGCTTTTTACCACCTACAGGTGTACCTCTTAAAATATTTCGTGTATGAATAGATACACCTTATATAGTTTTGATTTTTTTTTATTATCTTATAATTTTTGTTCCATCATCGTCATCATAATTTTAGCCGAAAGACTACCTCTGGTGGATAGAGGCCGCCCCCAATTTCGGGGATTTGCCTATAATCGCCACGCTTGGCAGGCGGGTTGGCGATCGCAGTATGGTGGTAAAATGCATAGCGAACGCTGCTGCCCATTCTCTAGTAAGTCCCTTAGTAGACTTTATGACACTCATGGGGTGAAATGGAATAGCGCTATTCTTTACAAACAGCACCACACGGATTTGTTTTTATTAAGGCTGATGTAAAATACAACAAAAATAATGTAGATAACCGGCAAAACGATATTATAAAAATATTCCTTTTCTAACATTAAGAGAAAACAAGCTTTTAATTTAATTTTTCTCCTACATTTGCGAAAAGGATTTTTTTAAATTAAAACCATCACAAACGTTTCATCAAGCTCACTATACTCGCAAACATTATTACTCTCAGACCGCGGCGATAGGCGATACCTACCTATTAATAGCAGAGGATACCACACTACTAATTGGGTAGCTCTCACAAAGCTTTAACGGAACCCTATTATCAACATCAATAATAAAATTTTATTTGTCCATAAAGGCTCCCGCAGTAAGGCGCGTTGCGACTCTGCTGGAACAATACCTATAAAAACTTAAATGAAACTGTTTTAACGGAATCGCGTCTCACTGTCGTTCTCCTGCCAGGCTGCGAGAGCCTTAAAACGTCCGTGATGATTCTCGGCTGTCAGCTTTTATCATATTAAATTGAATTTCGAATACAATTGTTCTTCTAAGATTTACCTTCGGCCAGTCTTAATGCATGATTAAATTGAATTTGGAATACAGTCTCTTTTGCGGTATTATTCCGTTTTTAAATGGGGCATTCTTATTTATTGTTAGTTTCAGTCATACTATATGTCAATCAAAGTTATAAACTATGTGTGTGCCTTTCAATTGAATTTATTTAACCGTTATTGCGTTATTGAGTAATAAACATCCAAACTTTCACATTTATAATATTAGTTAATTTAAGTCGAAGGAGGAGATGCAATTAACAAAAATAATATTATGTTATAAATAATTATTTACTTAAATTGTAAAAAACCCATGTACAAACACGGTGGAAACCTTTTCACTCTTATGCCTTAAGCAATGAGGTTGAAAAGTGGTTACCCGCCAATCTCCGCGAGGGTACCTTCCTAAGCGCGCGCCACTGTCACTTCCTACGTTGTAGGTTGTTTCATTAAGAAGACCCGAAAAATAACTAAAGATGCCTGAAATAACTTGGCTAAGTACTTTTAATTTCAACATCATTCATATTTTATTAACCGTTGAACTCAATACTTTATGGTGCAATATGTACAGACGCCAACACATCAAGCTACTACAATCTGTCAGATTTCTTTGATAGATTTTCGACTTTATTTCTAGAGCATTAGGTTCAAGGTTCATTGGGAAAAATTGACAGTTTCGGGTAGCTTGACCTGGTGGCGTCTGTACATGTTATGTAGGCTAACAGACATAAAATAATATTAATAATATGTACATACATGTGTATAAAACATAGAGAATAGAATCACAGGGCATCAAAAAGTGCTCGAAAGGCTGGCCGCATTGCCACGTTGTATGGCGATGCTGATTCTTTGGCCAAAACATAGGCCAGCCCTCTATTCACGTGAAGATCAAGTTTTAATAATAAGTAACGTGTCTTCTTTTAGTCAATTTAAGACGCGGAATTCCTGCCGGGGTCGCGTGATTGTTCGAAAGAGATACCGTGACCCTGGCACATGGGCAACTGATGGAACACGGGTGGGTTTTAGTCAGTAAAAGTCTAACACGCCCTCCCGCTCCGCCCAGAGCGGGAGAAGTCATTTGATGATTTCCCATCCTGAAAAAAAAAAAAAAGACGCGGAATATTTTTTTGCAGAAAATTATCATCAAATCAGAATAGGATCTGATTTGATAATTTTCTGCAAAAAAGGCCCTAAAACCTGCTGCCATAGGTTTTATCTTAGAAACCTATCCGCAGAAAATTATCATTCTTATAGGAAGTTGTTCAATCCAAAATGTGACCCATTGCTTTAGAGTTTAACCTCTAAGTCCCTGAGATACCACATTTGGTATAGACACAATCGTTTTTTAATTGTCTCTGTAATTACGTTAATTGACTGATTAAATTAAATTATGAGATATGAAAATTATGTAGCATCTATGATCCTCCCCTCAGTGTCACAAAAATTGCAGCCATAGTATTCGTACGACGTATAGGTACTATGGCGCTGCAACAGATTATGCCGTGGAAGTGGCGAAGTTTAAGGCCAACAAAATTACATTGCCGTCACTGCCGTCATTGCAGATTCCTTTATACACCAACTAAACGTCATCATGCATCATTTCAGCCGAAAGACGTCCACTGCTGGACATAGGCCTCCCCCAAGCACCGCCACTTCGACCAACTAAACGTAAATAAGAGTATTGTTATCTCTTACTAATATACCGTGAAAAACGAAGACAAGTGGCGCTTCAGGACTGTAATCGTAATTACATCTCGATTGTCTTGAATTTGGCATGATTTATGCATGATGAATTTAGTTCGTCCTTGTTGAATCAAAGAAAATCTAAGTTTGACTCAAATTGACACCTCATATTTATTTCCGTCTCTATCTTGTGTCATTAGAAGGCAAGAGACAGCAATAGCCTTAATTAAGTTTAGTTGGTACACAACAGAATCACTGTCGTGCCTTACACTACAAAGAAGACTGTCTTACGAACAACTCGTATACTCTCCCTTATCGCTAAATTGTCTTGCAACCCTTCAAAGACTGCAAAGATATACACTTACATGACGCTATAGCACTACAAGCCTTATAAATACATTGAGTGAAGGGTTCGGGTCACTGACCCAATTTGTTCTCCGCACTGAACGTTTACTTTCATCTCGATATATCCGGCATTTTAAGAAAAGTGGCGTGAAATTTTTTTGAGTGATGATTTTGTTACGAGAAAGGCCTTTTTTTACAGGAAATAGTTTGAAAAGGGCAACGTTGGAGGTATCTTTATCAGCCTATAAATGTTCCCACAGCTGGGACATAGGCACCTCTCTTCGAGGGAGCACGCGGACCCATTGCGAGTGAGTAGATGCCACATAGTTAAGATTTTTTGGTTCTAAAACATGCCGGGTTTTTCACGATGTTTTCCGTCCCCGTTTTGAGAGCAGTACTGATGATATTATGTACACAAAGTCCCTACCTACCCTTTTATCCCATGTACCCAATATGGACTTATTTAACACTAGCTTCTGCCCGCGACTTCGTCCGCGTCAAATTTTTGCTCCCCTGACCCTTCCCGTCGCATCGATTTGCCTGCTAGTTTTCGTCCATTTTTCGTTGCTGCTCGCTCCTTTTGAGTTATAGTGAGTCAACCTTAAAAGATAGACATATGCTCTCGCGGACTTTTTTTTAGAACTTTTTAAGAGGAACAATTCCGTCATACATTATTTTTGCGTTACTTTAACCGTTTACGCAGCGCACGCAACGGAAACTCTCAAAAGGAATAAATTTTCCCCGTTTTTGCAACATTTTTCATTACTGCTCCGCTCCTCTTAGTTGTAGCGTGATGTTATATAGCCTATAGCCTCCCACGATAAATAGGCTACCCAACACAAAAAGAATTTTTCAATTCGGACCCGTAGTTCCTGAGATTAGCGCGTTCAATCAAACAAACAAACAAACAAACAAACTCTACAGCTTTATAATATTAGTATAGATAACTGTTAATTGATTACAGATTTTAATATAATACTCACAAAAACTAAAACAGAGTGGTTCAAAGCTGAACGCTGAAAATCAAACTAGATAATTTTTTCTTTGCTCTGTGCAATAAAACCATTTCAATATAACCCTTTATTTAACTGTTTCATAATGAATAAAAAAGGTACTTGAAGGTGACATCGTAACTTGACCTTAAAAAGTTTATTTGAAAAAGATTTTCTGAACGAAACAATAAGTACTAAAAAAACAAAAGAAAATTACGACATTGTTAACATTTAGAGCTGAGCAGAATGTTTACTGAAAAGTTGTCCTTTGGCAATTAATTTATTTTTTTAGACCGTGTAACACAGTTAAAAAATCGAATAACATGGCCGTTTTTCACATGGAGTAAATCGCCAGAAATGTATTCTGTACATTATATTTATATGTTTTGCAAAGGTAGTAACCTCCAGCGATACCAAGATGGTGCATCGCGTTAAACAATATCTATTTTTGCTGCAAAAATATAATTCTAATCGTGATTTTTATGGGGCGTTGATGTTTTGACTATAAAATTATTATGTCATACAATGAAGTTGATTTGAGATTAACCGACCGCATTCAAAGTTTATAGTTATTGAACAATAGGATGTTGCTGCCTTTTATATTCTTTTAGTTTTAATTTTTCCAACGATACTTAAATAAATAAAAAACTCATTAATAAAGATTTTAAAATACTGAAGCGTTAATCGACTTTAATTGCTGAATATATTACTGTTAAACTTGCCCTATTAGAAAAGAGGGTCGAGCTCGAACGCATGATATACCTAATTGAAATTCGAACAATGTTCAAATCGAAACAAAACGATCCAGTAGCATTTTGGTTCTTAAGACAAGCAAGATAAGTATCATCCACAGATATTAATAAAACCTTAAAACTAAGTACCTACCTAAATAATTATGAACCAAACGAGAACTTTCAATTTTAAAATCGTTCGAATCTGCGTTACTTTTAAGTACCTACTTCACTTGGTCGTATCATACCTATTTTGTAATTGTGAGAATTTGGTAGGCCTTGTAGACCAAATGTGAAGACCAATTTCTATTTTATTAAGTACCTGGTACTTATTGACAGGCCTTAACCTACTGTCCCTCTGTATTAGCACTGCAATTTGAAAACACTATAAAAGTCAATTATTTTGAAAAGAGTAACAGTGGAGTTCCTTGTCGGCTCTTCTCCATAGGAAACGACCTGGAACCATGAGCCCAGCTTCTAACATGTCATAAAAGCCCATGTGAGTTTATGTAACATAGAATATTTTGATTTTGATTCGTGATCTGAAGCCGACAAGTCGTCATTTTCGTCCGCTTTTGTTCCGGAATTCTCGCCTATATAATGTTGTCATACCTGCCTTCATTATTGTGCCTGACAGCTTTTCATACCCCAATCATCCCTTGATATTCTTAGCACGAGTATTCTATTGATTTCCTTATGTCTATAGAATATAATAAAACTGAATGGCCGAAGTGATACGCGACAAAATAAATGTCTATACGTACGGTCATAAACTTAGTTTTACGACCCTCCCCTTAGGTCGGTGACCCTTTGTATTGACGGCTTGTGGTGAGATTTTATTTGTAGTTCACTCATAATAGAGAAAAATACTGTAGAGTTTACCGATGCAAGGAAACAAGAAAAGGGTAAATCCGATACCCTATTAGACACATACAAATGTGAGTATGAATAACACAGCATATCAATACTTGGTTTTCTGAAGTTTTTTAGAAAAAGGACAAAATTTCGCTTTAAAAATAATCTACAATACCTACTTATACAAAAATCAATTGCCGTTCTGTTTGTCTCGCAAAAACTCGATCTCAGATATGTTGTTGTTTGTGCGCCGGAGAATTTACCCTAACCTAACCGAAAAAATATTTTGATAATTTTTTTTATTTCCGTAAAGAGGTTTGTACAAACACTATTCAAAATAAAAAAAACAACAAATATTTTTATTTCACATAAGCCTACATGGGCCCTCATGAAACGTCAGAAGCTAGGTCACGGTTCCAAATTGTTGATTCCTATGGAGAAGAGCCGGCAAGAACCTCCACGGTTACTCTTTAAAAAAGAATTGGTTTTTACAATGGTTTCAAATTACAGTGTTAATAGGTATGGGAGGAAGGTGTAGGCCTGTCAACAAGTACCAGGTATTGAATAAGATAGAAAACTGTCTACAATCTACAAGGCCAACAACGTAATAAATAATAGTATTTCATAAATAAGACATGTTACACTATTTAAACCAAATGTATTTATTGCCATGACAATCAATATTAAAGAGTAAAATTTAGAATTGTAGGTATAAATGTCAAAAATGAGTAGATGTCAAAGAAAAATGTAAAAAAAAACTTAAATACAAATGTACATCGTCATTGACACTGGTCATCCTATAATGAGCTACCAGGGAAGCCACATGTGCAGAAGGAACTATTGTCAAACTTCCTTGTCTTCAACGTAGTCTTCGATGCTTTTTTGCTATTACAAATCAATCATATTTTTAAAACTTGTTTAGGTCGGTGTTCTTATTTAACTACTCTGAGAAAGGCCGAAACAAACTCAGACGTCTCTTTTAAAGTCCAGGCATAATCTTGTCTCAGTCTCCAGCCCCTTCCAAAGACCTGACAAAATCTTGGCAAATTAGTTAAACGGCATTGCAAAAAAATGATGTTTTACTAGCTTTTACCAGCGATTTCGCATGAATCTAAAATACTGGTATGCAGCTGCATCCGGTTAGACAGAAAGCTGACCCCAACATAGTTGTGAAAATGCTAGACAGATTTATTAATAAGTAAAATGTTAAACAGTGCTGAAAATTCCAAAAGCGTGAGAAAAATATATTTTGTTAAAATACTAGTAGGTGTAATTTAGGCACCTAAAATCTAAAATTTACGAAATACTTAGGTACGAAAAGATTAACATAAGATAGTGTTAGCGATATACATAATGGAACTGAGCAAATTATGTATATCGCTAACATTATCTTCTATTGTTTTCTCCTCGAAGTAACAAGATTCCTGAAGGTTATTTGGGCACTAAAATATTAGTGTCTTATAAATGAATGCATTGGAGAAAGTGTTTTATATTGACTATGAAATTCATTAACAATTACTTTGAAGGTTTGCATAGAACAGAATATCTTGAATAAATGTAAGACGTAAAGTTGGAAGGCACAAGGTGGACCCATGACCTTGTGAAGGCCGCAGAAATTCGCTGGATGTGGGAAGCACAGAACCGGTTGAAGTGGTAGAGCTTGAGAGAGGCCTTTGTCCAGTAGTGGACATCTTTCGGCTGAAATGATGAAGCATGGAGGTCCTACTTAGAAAATAGTGGTCACGTTGAAGGATTTAAGTATAATAGCGCAGAATCGAGCCAAGCCTATGGTCACCTACCGACCCCGGGCTGCTATTGAGAAATACTTTCTTTATTTCGAGTCTCACTCAAGTTGAGTTGTTTAGCAGGTTCAATATCATCAGGATTGTATCGGCATATAGCATTTCGTCGTCGACGTGGTAGAAAAGGGGATCCCCTTTTTTTTTGGATGGGAAATCATCAAATGACGTCTCCCGCTCTGAGTGGAGCGGAAGGACGTGTCTGACTTTTACTGACTAAAACCCACCCGTGTTCCTTTAGTTGTCCATATATTAGGGCCACGGTATCTCTTTCGAACTAATCTCACGACCCTGGCAGAAGCGGCTCCCCTGACATCTTCGTCGGTCATAAGAAGACCAAGCATCAGAAGAGAAGCGTCGATGTGACGTTCCGCTAGAGTGACTGTCACCAGCCAGTATCACACTTATCTGACCTTTTTGGTGATTGCAGTAACTTCGTAAAAAAACTTAGACGGCAACATAGCTGCCAAGTATTGTCACCAAAAGAAATAAGTAACTAAGGTCGTCGGATATAGGAAGTTACATGAAGTTAGGTAAGCTACCGACGGATGTTTTTGAATAAAGTATCTATGTATTTATATTTTGGTTTATTGTCACCGATTTCCAAAATTAAGGTTATTTTTCACTTTGTAGTTTTTTTTTTCGTAAGTTGGTTCTTTTAGCAACGGTGACAGGAGCAGTAGAATTTTATCTAGAATAATATAATGTGGCTTTAAAACGTATTATCGAGGTTAAGGCAAAAATACCTGAGCGAAGTAAGTAACATTTATATGGGACCACCCCCGAGGTATACTTTATCGACAAAAATAAGAATTTTCGATTTCCATCTACCGGAGATATCACGGAACGAACATACAAAAAAAAAACAACATTCAGACAAATTGAGAACCCCCTCCTTTTTGAAGTCGGTAGAAAAAATAATTTAATTTATGGAAAACAAACAGTTCATTTATTTATCACTAGCTTCTGGCCGCGACTTCACCCGCGGTAAATTTCTTGTTCCCGTCGCGTCGAATCGCCTACTCATGCGATTTTCCCCGTTTTTGCAACATTTTTCATTACTGCTACGCTCCTCTTGGTTGTAGCGTAATGTGTATATAGGCTATAGCATTCCTCGATAAATATGCTACTCAACACAGAAAGAATTTTTCAATTCGGACCTGTAGTACATACCTGAGATTAGCGCGTTCAATCAAACAAACAAACAAACAAACTCTTCAGGTTTATAATATTATAAGTATATAAGTATAGATTTTCTTAATTCAAAAATATTCATCAGTTCCTTACTAAACTTCAACTGTATCCCACGACCTTCTTACATTACATAAATATCTTTTGGTATCTGTGCCAACTCATAAAGCCAAAATTATGATAAACCACTTTCGGTATATTTACATTTATGTAATTTTTCAACTTTTAAGATTTATTTTCTAAGGGCACGTTTTAAATTGTTTGGGGCTTAAACAAGACGAAGATTTAGTAAAACACTTTGGTATAACTTTTCTAAAAGTAAAAGTCTTAACTATTAAGTAGGTACTCAAAATTTTGAAAGACCTTTAAAGAATTTGCTAACATTAACAAAAGCTAATTTCAAACACAAGGTCAAATTAAATAATTTAGCCACCAAATTAACGACTTAAATAAAAACAATGAAACACGCAATCAGTACATTATAATGAAGTTTTAGTAAAACACTGCAGATATTACGCGAAGGCATGCGATCGACACTTCATTACTGAAAATAACTTGAATAAAGGTACCGTGTTTACTGAAAAACAATGTTGAAAAACGCTTAAAAAGTGTGGTATCGGCTCCGACTTACTAGTTAAAAGGTAAGAAAAATCTTCGTAAATCCATATTTATATTATAAATGTGAAAGTGTGTGTGTCTGTTTGTCCGTCTTTCACGGCAAAAGGGTGCGACGAATTGACGTGATTTTTTAAGTGGAAATAGTTGAAGGGATGGAGAGTGACATAGGCTACTTTTTTTTTTAGGTGGCTGGGGTGAACTTAGAAAAGCCGTGCTTTTCCCATGGACAGTTTGTATGTGGCATGTTCGCGTGTGTCCAATGCCCAGAATCTAGTTGTATATAATTTCATCAGCTCTGCTCTCGAAGCGGTGAAAGAAAACGTCGTGCGGAAACCGGCATATCCTAGAACCAAAAACTCGAAGACATGTGACATCCACACCAACCCGGACTAAACCCATGTGGTAGATTGTCCACTCTCTCTCTCTCGAAAAGAAGAGGCAGGTGTCCCAGCAGTGGGATCGTTATAGTCTGATTATGATTTGTATAATGGTACTATATTTTCACTTTAGGGCGCAGTCATATACATATATGGACCTCGACCTAAACAGGCTGCAGGCGTTTCTCACTTCGTCCAACCTAGGTTCAGCATCAGTTTAGAGACTTCCAGGTTAGCCTCCCATGCCCAGGTTGAATTTTTTTAATGAACACGGGCCTTAACTCGGATACGTCCCGCGTCGATAGTAAAACTTCATCGAAATTTTTGTTCATTTTTACTTTTACTTTACTATACTTTACTAATTTCAAGGACTCGGGATTTTGAGAATAATTTAGCTGTCAAAGATCTTTCGATTACATATACTTTAACTGATGGATGTTAGATAGTGTTTTTGTTTTCAGTAGAAGTTTTTATTTAATTTTAATTATTAGGATCTTGTATGAATTCTTGCAAGTTTTATTGAGAGCAAACATGAAAGGTTTTTCGTTGTTCCTTTTGATGACAATACCTTTTACATTGCTGCTTTGACGACAAAAATATATTAAAATACATAATAAGAGATTAAAAAATCAATCCTTCCATCACTGGCTGATTTTTATACGTACACAATGTACACATACCTACATAAATTAAAGACTTTTTCCCATGGGGGCAGAAACGACAGGATGCCACCTGTTAGGATCCATATATGTTCCTAAGACCTCGTTTCGGTTCATATATCTGGATATATGCCTGGCCTTACTGAAGAACATCACTAATAAGCTCACTATATGTTCTCCTAGGGCGTCCCTTCCAGCCGTTTCCACTCACATCTGCCTTGTAATAAAAATACCTTTTGTTAGTCGTCCTTCTTTCATCCTCTTAACATGAACATACCATCTAAGCATACTCTTCCAATTTTTGTCACTACATCTTCTTTTCTGACTGATTTGTCATAGTGGGAAAATGAGGTGTGAGAAAACGTGTATTGTGATCAATGCTTGCTCCATCTCTGTATGAGGAGAGGCCTTTGCCCTGCTGTGGGGCAATTACCTTCAGACAAATGATGTATGTGCAAAAATGTATGTATGTTAGTCACGAGACGGTGCATAAAAAGTCCGCAACAGAAATAAATTTTGGAGGAGCAATGACATCTACGCAATTTATACACGCGCTTCGAACATATTTTGTATACGTTAATTGGCTGTCTGGAATATAGAAATTGTCGTACGTTTTTCGAAAGAAATGTAGTTTTCTTCTGTAGTAAACTAACGCTTTCTATACAACGTGTAACATAATCAAGAGAGAAAGAAGATGTAGAGACTTAAATTTTCCAACATGTATGTTGTTCTGTATAGTGCCGGACGTAAAGAATAGCACCATCCTATTTCTTCCCGTGGGTGTCGTAAGAAGCGATTATGGCAGACCTCTCCAAATTTGGGGAGGCTGCTGAACATAGCAGTGGACGTCCTTTGTTGGAAATGATGCTGACCAAGAAAATAAAAACTAATTGGACGTGTTTTTCAGGGTTACTTTTTCTGTATAGGAGTCTTTTACCGCAAGTATAAATTAAACCAAATGTTGACTGGGCTGTTAGTCTAGTGGTTAGTGACCCTGACTGCTAGACTGAGGTCGTGGGTTTGATTCCCACCCAGGACAAATCTTTGTGTGATGAGCACGATCATTCGTTCTGTGTCTGGGTGTAATTTATCTATTATATGTATGTTTTTAGACATATACATTTATCAGTTGTTTGGTTGCTATAGTACAGGCTTTGCCTAGTTTAGGATCTGATAACGGTGTGTTGGTTGTCCTAAGATAAAAAAAAACACCGAAATATTGGCTAGTAAACTCCTCTATTCGAACTGTATGGAAAAATACGCCAAATGAAAACTTGGCAACCTGCACGGGCATTGTTTACGTGTCCCACACAATGTACCTGTGCCAATTCATAACAAAAATACAGAATAGCATATTTGTAAACATTTTATGTTTTACGTTTTAGAATACTTGTCTTTTGCGAGGTAAAAGAGAAAATTACGAACAAAAAAACAATGTGTTATGTATGATTATGATTTTTCTGGTTAATTGAGCCTACTGAAATAGACTGATAGGCATACATATGTACAGAGTCAGACGCCAGCAAATCAAGCTACTTAAATCTGTCAAATTGCTTTTATAGATTTTCAACTTTATGGCTAAAGCATTACGTTCAAGGTTGATTGGCAGAATTTGTCAGTTTCTGGTAGCTTGCAATGTCCTAGCTGTACATCCAAAAAAACTGAAGTCATTTCATCTCCGAAGGTATAAGCAGAAACTGCAGCACAAGCTACGATACTAAGTACTTCGATCACGTTTTTAAGCTTCACTATAAGAACGTCATCAGTAAAATTAAAAACTATTTAATTAGATTATATCTAGAAAACTAAATAAATTGTGAATGTCCTTCAACAGGGTCAGATACGTACTCGTTACAGCATAGCGCATGCGTTACAAATAAACGAATGTAAATAAAGAAAAGGACCAGGTGCGTCTGGTGGTTGTGAAGTTTCAACTTCACTTTGTAGAGTTATGGAAATACTTTTTGTCACCTATTGTAAATAAAAACAAAGTGTAAATGATTACTGACACATGTGTGCATTGCTGGACAGGTCCACTCAGATCTGTGTGACTCTTTCCTAAAAATGCTATCTCAGGCGCTTATCTATCTGGTCCTCACATGATCTGGCCAAGACTGGACTTTAAAAGAGACTGTGATCTCTGCGTTTGTTTCGGTGTTTCTTCTTAAAGTAGCCAGATAAGAAACACAAATCTCATTGAGTTCAAAAACACATGTTTGACACGTAAAACTGTCTGTGGGTACCATCCTTTTTAAGGTGGAAGCAGCAGAGCATCCTCCGAACTAATTTTTTCTACGTTCTGTGTAATTTCTTTATTATACAGCATGTTGAACAGCAGAAAACCAAAGCTGTCGACATAGCTCACAGAATTAGCACGCTGAAGTGGCAATGGGCCGGCCACATTAGCCGTAGAACCGATGACCGTTGTAGACGTGTTCTCGAGTGGAGACCGCGAATCGGTAAACGTAAGGTAGGATGCCCTCAGGTTAGGTAGAGCGACGATCTTCGCAGGGTGGCTGGTAGCAGCTGGATGAGAGTTGCCGAGAATTGGGCTGAATGGCGTGCGATTGGAGAGGCCTATGTCCAGCAGTGGACTGCTATAGGCTGATGATGATGATGATGAACAAAATATGATTCGCGACCATAACACGTATCTGTTTTTAGAATTAAAATGATTATAATCATCAATACAACCGTTTAAGTTCATATAATCCCATTGAATGATTTTCATATGCAATAATCAGCAATGAATAATTACAAATCTAATTTTTCGAATGAAATAATAAAAAAAATGTTGATTAATTTGTTTGTTGTTGTCGACAACTACGAAATCATTGCGCCATATCCAAACAGTGTGCGATTATCAAAAATCGTATTTACTTATAATTTTTCCTTTTAAAGGCTCGGTCAGACTAGCGCGACGCAACGGTCACGCGCGAATAGGCGATTTATATCCGTCAATTTCTATGAAAACGCGCCGCGATACGGTCATAGTCACATCAAATTGTTCTACGGATATAAATCGCCGAATTGCACACGACCGTCGCGTCGCGCTGGTCTGCACGAGCCTTTAAATGTCATCTATTTAATGGTATCAAAACCAGCCAGGCACAAACAGTACAAACAAAGAGATGTTACTACAACTTTATACCTAGAAAAAACAACGTAAAAACTTTTTCCCCTAGCTATTATTTTTATTCCTACCACCAACTAATATAAACAGACTCGCTGTATATTTCACAAACATATTGTTATTTCATTGCTTCAGCCATTTGGCACAAGCTTGTGAATAAAAAGTTTTGTTGCAAAACAAAGAAAATGAGCATCATTCCATAGATTATGTGTTTGTTTATATTATACATACTTTCATGATGAAATTCTCTTTTAACTACATTTATGAGACTTAATTCGATTTGTTGTTTGGTAAAAAATTTTTTGCAAAGTCCGATTCTTAGCATCATCATTATCTGCTTAGTCTTTTCAGAACTCTGTTGGAGTCAGCTTCTAGTCTCACCGGATGCATCTGAATAACAGTATTTCACATGGAGCGACTGCCTATGTGGTCTCCACGATCTAGTTACTAGGCAAAACGATACCCCTTGGTACGACTGATTTTCTGACTTTCAGCCAACGGCTTAGCATGCTCTCCGCGGCATGGAGTGGTCTCGATGTTTAATGAATGGACCCATCCAAGGACCGACCTTGATAAGAGTTGCTTAACCTTGAAGATTGACTCGTGCGGCTGTTGTTATTTAGCCACGAGCCCCAATGCGAGAAAATCCAACTGTTGGGTTATATATTTTGTCAGAATTAACCCGAGTTAATTCTGACAAAATACATAACCCAACAGTTGGATTTCTGTGAATGTGAGGCACCGATGCCTCACATTCCTTTGCCTAGCCATTTTCCCACAACGTACAAACTTTACAATTCAGCACGCGGATCATGACCACCATAGAAAGAACTTTGTCTATTCTTGGTAGAATAGAGATAGAATTGTCATTCTGCCAGCATAAAACGGTACAAATCTTTCTACAATCTTTAATTCTGGCTTTAATTTTTCTACAATCTGTAATATTTTGTCTATTCTTCCGTCGACAAAACCCATTTCTACGGTGGTCATGCTACGCGTGCAGATCTTCATCCATGGCATTTATTTCCAAGTTTAAGGCCCACAGCTCTACAGAACGGTTAGGTAATGAGGCCCAAACTAGGTACAAATTCTAGCCATTCGATCTTGTATCACGCGCCAATTAGTCAGAAACTAACATGGCATAAAGGTGAGGTTACAGACCGCATTATGTCTGACTAAGCATCATTGAAACATATCATAAGATCAAGCTTGTATTCTTCGATGGGGTAAGCAGAGGTTCATTGTAGGTACACTTCTATTTTGTAACTAAGTTTAACCCTTTATAAGGCAGAGAAAACTAGACATCAAAAAAAAAAAAAAATCTTAGTATGTGAATAATGACATTTTTAAGTATTTTTCAAATTGGGAATGCGACGGGTTATTTGCAGAAATGTATAATGTTATCATCAATGAAAAATAAAACCGTTTTCAACAATACAGTTGAGTAAAACAAATAATTTTATTGGTGGCATGTAGCCTCTACCTTATCTTATCTTATCTTATATCTTTAAACGAGCAATTCTTGTATATATATATACAATCTGAATCTCGGAAACGGCTCCAACGATTTTCATGAAATTTAGTATACAGGGGGTTTAGGGGGCGATAAATCGATCTAGCTAGGATTCATTTTTATAAAATGTCGTTTTATTCGTGTTTTCAATGATCAACTTTATCGATAATCAACTTGAACATAAATTTATTACTTTAAACACAATTTACCAAAAAATACCGAGCAAAGCTCCGGTCATCCAGATATTAAAGGATTAAGTCACTATGGGAGCTTTTATCTTTTTTACGGTGACGATATAAACGTGGATGGTCACGTCCAAAAAATGTATGGAAATAAGTGCACGTCATAATGTTATCGTTGAAGGAAATTTAAAGCTTCTTCAAATCATCATCATAATCAGCCTATAATGTTCCCACTGCTGGGACATTAGCGTTCTCTCAATGAAAGGGAGGGGGCCGTAATTCACCACACGGGCCCAGTGCGGGTTGGTGGTTGTGACATGTTTCCTCACGATTTTCCTTCACCGTTTTGAGAGCAGTGGCGTCTAAATTAAATACACAAAGTAAAGTGCCTGCTCCATTGTGAGGATCGTCTCCATTGCGAGGATCGTCGCGAGTTTGCGGGCGGCGAGCAATGGGTAGCTCGCCGCCCGGTAAGGACCAGGCTCGGGTCGCCGGCGCGTAGTGTTCCATGCGCGCCTCATAGATATGTCAGCAATACTCAAGGGATCCGCTAGGACCGATGCCTGCCAGAGTCGCGAGATTGTTCAAACGAGATACTGTGGCCCTGGCATATGGGTAACTGAAGGAACACGGGTGTGTTTTAGTCAGTTAATGTCTGACACGCCCTCCCACTCCGCCCAGAGCGGGAGAAGTCATTTGATGATTTCCCATCCAAAAAAAAGTGCCTGCTTGGGTTCGAACTCATAAACAACAACCCGTAAGTCAAGGCCGATACCACTGGGCCACCACTGCTCCACATCGTCATAATTTCAACTGAAAGAAGTCCATTGTTGTCATAAGCCACAGATAGCTCCGCCATTTCGACCGGTTCCATGCTTCCGCATCCAACGGATTCCGGCTGCCTTCACTGTACTGACGAGCTTGTAGGAGTTCTCTTCGCATATTTCCATATATTAAATAATTATCCCTGTGTTGTCGTGATGCCGTGAAGTGGACGTACACGATAATAAATGATGAAAGCGCACATTAAAGGGTAAGGCTTTAATTGTTCTTTTATTCCATTTACACTGATACCATAATTGGATGACTATTAATTATGATTGTATAACTGAAACAATGATTAATTATTTTTTCCATCCCATTCTCAGACGTTCAAAAAGTTAATAAACCATAACTTCTTATAATCCATCCAATATTAGTACCCATAGACAAATCTAAAATCTACCAAATATATAAAATATTATTTACCGTCTTTTCTCGAAAAGAATATTCACAGAATTTCATTCGACAAACTAAAGATACGATTATTCGAGAAGTTACCTTTAAAATATTTTTCTCATTTTGTGAGGAATGTAAAATGGTTTAAGTAGATATACCTACTCGTATTTATCAAAAAGATTTCTGACGGAGGCTTATCGTACGCTTGAGTTAACTAGATTTCAGAGACACCAACACAGACAGGTATTCAGAGACGCCTGAATTCTAAAATTCACTAGAGATTTATTTAAATTCCAGTGTGATTTTTCAACATCTTTTAAGTATATTTAGTTGAATTTTGTCTTGAATAACTAATGCTGTACTATTTGTTCGCGTCCCTGTGATAAATGACAGCTCTCGATTTTGGCATTTTTATATTTTACTACAGGTAATTTATTAGTTTAACCTGCCTTGTCGGTCGCAAATAGAATTTACTTAATGGTGGGTCTCTCCTGGGTTCGATTCCTAGTGTGTGTTAAGATTTAAGTGCCTGGATAGCTCGTGGAACTTAAAAGTGTATATCAGGCTATATTTGATTATTCCGATGTAATTAAAACCCTTGTAAAAGCCCATTATTTTTAAAAGTAACAAAGGCGTTTCTTGCCGCCTCCTCTCCATAGGAATCAACAATATGGAACCATGCACCTAGCTTCTGACTTTTCATAAGTACCTATACATTTATGCGAAATAAAAATATTTTGATATGATTTGATCCGATTTCGGGAATTTAGCACAATCGGGAAATAATCAGGAATCCAATCTGTTACTGAATACAGTGATAATCTGACTACAGGGTAACATAGAAGTATCATATTACCCACTTACAGGGTAGTTGTTTCATGTAAATTACTGATACTTGGCTGCGTCAGGCAAGACTGGATGTCTACCCGAACATACTTGGGTGAAGGCTAGGCAAATGATGACCTATATAAATTCACAAACTCATCTTTGTATTTATATACTCAGTTATATGAATATTAAATTGTAAATACATAAAGATAAATGATCCAACCCGAGGGAACCCTTCTCTTTGTTAAGTAGGTGGGTATATACATAGATATATCTACTCGGCAATCCGAACACAAACGGCGACTTTGAGCGTTAACGAGAAAAGTATTAAAACAATTTCTTTCCTTTATTAACAAAACAATAGTCGGTTATTAATTATTATTTCTGTGGCGGGATTAGTTTTACGGTCAGCAAAATAATTTTCTGTATAAAGTGGTCTCTTCTGTGGCCTTCTTGCAGACGTATTTTAAAAATATTGTTTTCATGAATAGAATATGTTCTGTCCCGTTTATTATCTGTGCGCCTAACGGAATGCGCGTGTAACGAAGTGACATCTAACTTGTCAATTTGACGTTGACATTTCTCTCTCTTGTTGATTTGCCGCTAAAATGGGTCCGTCGCGCTATTGGGACCCCCGCGACGCTTTTGTTGAAATTAATCTTTTTGAATCGATCCGTTTGTGACAATTAGTCGTGATCCAATTGTATTAATTAACCGGTCGTTTTGTGGACAATCTGTCATGACCCGATGGTTGAGTGTGACGCTGTTGGGAACGAGTGATTTGAAGACCGCATGCTGTGATTGCCTCCAAGCCTTGTTGCAGCGGATTCTAGCCTGAAGGATACTCGTAACGTCACAACACAATACAGATACACTCACTTACATACATAACTCCAGGTTGGCACTAGAGCAGTGTCCTTCAACCATGAGGTAAGTTGTTTTGTTGTATGGTAGGTGAATTGTTCTCTTATATATTGTCTGCTCCGCGTACGGCGGACTAGTTACGCTCGCCACTCTTGTCTCTAGAGCCCCACGGTTAGCACGCTTCCACCTACTCACTTGAAATCCTATTGTACGGGGTCTAGCCTGGCAGCGTACATTTTTGGTATTCAGAGCGCGGTTATAAGACATAACCACCAAATTGGTAATTTACAGTAGGCTAATTACTTGGCAGTCTCTATAAGGGAAGTAGTAATACGCTGTAAATATTTGATAACTATAATTAATTGTTATTTGAAATAATTTGTTGGAATTTATTGAGTCGAGTAACTCATATTGACGGGGTCAACCAGGTTTGCATATTCTAACAGAGTTGGTTAGATTGAGCTATGTTATAACCTCTTGTTGTTGTTAATTGACCTCTGTGTTGTATTGAATGTCAGGAAGACATTAAAATATTGAGTTTTGTACTATCAATATGGTAGTTTTGTTGAAATTGGCATTTTTGTGTATTACCATTGTTTGAGTTGGAATAAAGGTTCATTATTGTTGTACCACACAGTGGTTTGTGAACTTAACATTTGGAATTGGATTAGAATTTGAATATTTGAATTGAATATGAAATAGAATTTTGAACGTTGATATTGGGTTTGAATTACAATAAAAGTTTATTGTTGAATTGAATTGAAACCAATATATTGTTATTTCTTGAGTTGCTGATTAGTCAGTTTGGTAGTTTGATTGTTTGCTTGTAGTTATTTTGTAATTGATTGTTTGAACTTTGTTACTTAATTACCTTTTGCTTGGTTTATTTTATTTGATTGTTTGCGTTGGATTTCCTTGTTATTAATTGATTGAACTTTGTTATTTGATAATTTAATTGTTTTGTTTATTTGAATGGTTTTGTTTGTGCAATGGCATACAAATGGAAATATTGCAGTGCCGGACACCTGTCCAGGTCAAGCCGGAGACCTCGGTTGTTTCAGGTCCCGGACTATTGAGTAGATTGCCTGCTTTGGAACTGCCACACTTGACGGTCGCTGGGACCACTGGTACGGTTTCCACACCCTGTTTGCAAGTTTGGTTGATGCACGCTCGGACCTCAGACCCGCCCTAAGGTTGGCCTATTTGTTGTCTGTCCTGGAAGGTGAGGCCCGAGCCTTGGTACAGCATCTGTCGTTGACTGACTCAGCCTACCCTACCGCTTTGGGACTACTCACCCAGCGGTACCAAAATAAACGTTGTTTGGCTGACGTTAATATTGAATTGATTTTGGGGTTACCGGTCATTGCTAGTTTGTCAGCATTGCGTACTGACCTGTTGAACCCGTTGGTGGTAGCGACCAACGCTTTAAAGCGATTGGACTTGCCGGTGGACCAATGGTCTTACCCTTTGGTGCATGTTGTGCTGCAACGGCTTCCTGCCGATTTGAGGGCTCATTTCGAGCAAAGGTATGGTGGGGATAGTGTCACACATCTCCCCCCATTTGGTGGCCTCGTCCAGTTTTTGGAGGATGAGTGTCGGTTTGTGGACAACTCTGGCGTTGCCACTGAGTCATGCCAGCCGTCTTCCCGGCCACGAGACCAGGGACGGACTAGGGCTCGCGGGCCTGTTGATGGTCGCCCCGCCGCTCGTTTTGCTGGCACCCAGAGTCGTCCTGGTTGTGAGTTTGTAGGGACACGGGGCATGGCATGGCAACTTGCGTGGCCTTTTTTGAAACTGCACGTGAGTGCCCGCCGCCGAATTGCCAATGCACGCCGCATGTGCTTCTCTTGTTTGGGGGCTCACTTCCATCGGGACTGCCCCAACCCCCGCCCCTGTAGAATTTGTGGGGGGTCCCATTTGGACATATTGTGCGCTAACGCGAACCACGCTGGCAGACCAGCCTCTGTTGAAGGTTCGCGTACGGGGGGGTACCATGGAGTTGGTCACCGGGCTTCTGCCTCGCCGGTTCAGAGCCGGGGAGAGGCCCGCAATTTTGAGCGCCGCACTCCACCCCCCGCGCAAGTTGATCGGGAGCCGCGCGACCGCCATTTGGTCTCCCCGCGTAAAGCCGATTACGCAGTTGTTGCTAGGCAGCGCTGGCCAGACCAGCACCGCCTTCCCTCCCCTCCATTGGCGGAACGTCCCCGGTTGGAGTCACGCCCCCCGCCATTCGGGCATCCGGTGGGATATGCCCTTCCAGCGATGGCGCGTGGCTCGGGACACCGCGCGGACGAGGAGTTTGAACTCCATCCTCGTCGGGAAAGACTTGGGTCTGGGTGTGGCGATCGGTCGCCGCCCAGACATTGTTAGGACATTGGCGCCTGCCCCGCTAAGGTACCCCTCAGATCGACACGGTTTTGTTGCCAACGGCATCGGTCGGGTCTGGGGGCCCACGGGGGACTCTGTTGTGGTCCGTGTCATTTTGGACATGGGAGCCCAGGGTTGCCTTTTGTCTATTGTTTTGTTGTTTGTTTGTATTGTTTTGGGCAAAATTGTTTTCTTGAGCGCCTTTGGACTGCGGGACTTGGCTGGGACGAGCCAATTCGGGACACCCGGTTGGAAGATTGGCTCCAATTTGTATCCGCACTCCCTGCAGTCAACGAGGTCGTGTTACCCCGCGCTATCCTCCCCCCTGGGAGCCCCTGGGGGGGAGGCCCCCTGGGAGCTACACTGCTACCCTTGTTTGTGATGCGTCTTCGCACGGTTATGCAGCTGTTGTTTGTCTGCGCACCGTCTGCGCAACAGGCCAGGTGAATTTGTCACTGGTCTTGGCCAAGAGCAAGGTGGCCCCCCTCCGGACGGCACTGACCATCCCTAAGTTGAATTGTCAGGGGCGGCGCGTCTTGTGCGTCTATTGAACCACGTTGCTCACACTTTGGGTGGAACTGTGGACATTCGGGTTTCTTACGCCTGGACGGACAGTCAAATTGTTTTGTGTTGGTTGAAGACGTCCGTCCACTCTTTGGAGGTCTTTGTTGCGTACCGAGTGTCCCAGATTCAAAAGTCTGAAACGCCTTTGATTTGGAGGCACGGCCTGGAGATTTGAACCCAGGCGCCGTGGCCTCACGTGGGTGCATGGCACCCCGCTTGTTTGCTTACCCCCTATGGTGGGGACCAGACTGGCTGACTCATCCCGAGGATGATTGGCCTCGATCGCCAGTCTTGATGTCGGGTCCTTTGCCCGGGCTCAAGGTGCTCGCTGTTGGAACGAAGGACCCTGATTTTTTGTTGAGTCGATACAGCTCCTCGACAAATTGTTGAATTGTTGGTGACTGATCGTCACATTATGAACTCGCATGCCGGTTGCAATGCGCTGTTGGCCATTCTGCAGCGAGAGTTTTGGATATTGTCGGGAGCCGTTAGTAAGTTGAACCCCTTTTTGGACGATACGGGTCTTTTGTTGTTTGGTTGTTGACGGTTGAGGCACTTAGCCTTCCTTATGGGGCCCGTCACCCCCTTTTGTTGTCTAAGGAGGGCCATTTGGTTGTTGTTGTTGTTGTTTGGTTGTTATTGTTGTTTGGTTGTTTTTGTTGTTACTGTTTCGTTCCGCCAGCCTGCCCCCATTGGGGGGTATTTTTGAGGCCGCGGTGAAAGCGGCACAGGGACTCTGGCGCAGATTGTTGGGAGACACCGTTCTCACCTTTAAGGAGTTAGCTACGGTATTAACATTGAAGCTGTATTGAACTCGCGTCCATTGTGCCCGCTGTCTTCGGACCCGAACGACTTGGAGGCCCTAACCCCGGGCCATTTTTTGATTTGACAGCCACTTGTCGCCCTGCCGGAGTACCTTCTTGTCGATGTGAGCCAAATCGGCTATCGCGGTTTCAGTTGGTGCAGCAGCTCGCTCAGAGTTTTGCAAGCGTTGGAGCTTGGAGTATTTGCACATCCTCCAGCAGCGCGTCAGGTGGACTGATAAAACGCAACCTTGTCGGGATTGCCAAGTGATTAGCGGACGGGAAGGCCCGTCCGAGGGGGGGTAAATGTTCTGTCCCGTTTATTATCTGTGCGCCTAACGGAATGCGCGTGTAACGAAGTGACATCTTGTCAATTTGACGTTGACATTTCTCTCTCTTGTTGATTTGCCGCTAAAATGGGTCCGTCGCGCTATTGGGACCCCCGCGACGCTTTTGTTGAAATTAATCTTTTTGAATCGATCCGTTTGTGACAATTAGTCGTGATCCAATTGTATTAATTAACCGGTCGTTTTGTGGACAATCTGTCATGACCCGATGGTTGAGTGTGACGCTGTTGGGAACGAGTGATTTGAAGACCGCATGCTGTGATTGCCTCCAAGCTTTGTTGCAGCGGATTCTAGCCTGAAGGATACTCGTAACGTCACAACACAATACATATACACTCACTTACATACATAACTCCAGGTTGGCACCAGAGCAGTGTCCTTCAACCATGAGGTAAGTTGTTTTGTTGTATGGTAGGTGAATTGTTCTCTTATATATTGTCTGCTCCGCGTACGGCGGACTAGTTACGCTCGCCACTCTTGTCTCTAGAGCCCCACGGTTAGCACGCTTCCACCTTCTCACTTGAAATCCTATTGTACGGGGTCTAGCCTGGCAGCGTACAGAATAGAATATATCACACAACCTCTAAAAAACTGTCATAACACAAAAACGAGTAAGAACACAGATAAAGACACAGTCAAAATATGACTGTGTTTTTTATCTGTGTTCTTACTTTTTTTTGTGTAATGACAGTTTTTTAGAGAAAAAAAAGTAAGCACACAGATAATAACAGTCATATTTTGACTGTGTCTTTATCTGTGTTCTTACTCGTTTTTGTGTTATGACAGTTTTTTAGAGGATGTGCGATATGTATTTGCTTTAAAACATGGTACAAAAAGGTTTTATAAACAAAATTTATGATTTTACATGTTTCGCCATAATTTTGTTAGACTTAATGTTCTTTTTTATTGTTGGTATGTGCGTGTCTCAAATATATTTATGTTTTTCCGTCTTTCTTTATTTATATAAGCAACGTCTTGTTCTGTACTTACATTAAATGTTGTATATGTACTCGTAAAATGTAGAAACATACCTGTAACAATTAAAATACATATTTAATAAAGAAATATAGGAAAAACATTAATTAGAAAAGTCCAAAATAGTAGAAATGTGTGAGCTCAAATCAAAGAATTAATGATTATATATGTATTTATACAAAAAAAATCGCTTTATGAAACAAAATATTATCTATAATATAGCAACTGGTAAAATAATAAAAGATAAAAAAAAAACAATATTAAACTATTTTTGCGAACTCTACAGCCGGAATTTTCACGGAAAATTAATTTTATGAGCAGAATGGATTTTAATAACAATCTGTTCAACAAAAGGCTGCTGGTGACATCGTATAATAACTTGCTTATCCTCATAACGAAACGAAGCGTAATGAAAAATAGTTATTGCTTTTATTGTTTACGAATTTCAAACCTGCGTAACACACTAACTGTAGGCATAGCTTTCATTTTGACAGTTCAACAACATTCATTGCGTTATTACTTAAATATGCAGACAAATGTTTCGAACATTATGAAGCAATGGATTAGCAATATGATTGACAATTAATCTGATTCTGATTGATAGTACAATACGCAATTAGTGTGCTGGTCCTGATCGCTAAGATGGGTATTTTTTTTTAGAGTTCCGTTGCCAAATGGCAAAAAACAGAACCCTTATAGATTCGTCATGTCTGTCTGTCTGTCTGTCCGTCCGTATGTCACAGCCACTTTTTTCCGAAACTATTAGAGCTATGCTGTTGAAACTTAGTAAGTAGATGTATTCTGTGAACCGCATTAAGATTTTCATACTAAAATAGAAAAAAAAAACAATAAATTTTGGGGTTCTCCAGACATAGAACTGAAACTCAAAAAAAAAATTTTTCATCAAACCCATACGTGTGGGATATCTATGAATAGGTCTTCAAAAATGTTATTGAGGTTTCTAAAATCATTTTTTTCTAAACTGAATAGTTTACGCGAGAGACACTTCCAAAGTGGAAAAATCAAAATTAAAAAAAAACATTTATTTTCATAAACATGAACCTTATGCACAAACCGAGAATACCTACAGGTTTGTACGGAACCCTCAGTGCGCGAGTCCCGACTCGCACTTGGCCGGTTTTTTTTTAATCTTCAATCTGTAATCTATCGCCTACGTACGGTTTTTAATCTGATAGTACCTACATAGCAGGTCACCTAAGCTGCCTGCAAGATTACCGGTGGGATGAAGTCCCCACACAATGTTTCTGAAGTTGGACTCCTCCGATTTCTTGCTCTCCCGACCCAGCCGATCGCATCGTATTGCATCGAATCGTCTACCCGTGCGAGTACTTCGTATTCGTGACTTTTTTTCTTTTTGCACAGTACTTAAGGATCCTAGTGTGATGTTATATAGCCTATAGCCTTCCTCGATAAACTGGCTATCCAACACTACAATAATTTTCAATTCGAACCAGTTGTTCTTGAGATGAGCGCCTTCAACAAACAAATTCAGTTTTATAATATTATTTTATAATATAACAGTATAATATATTTTAAGTTTTTGTCAGTTTCTCTACACTAGAAATGTCAGTTTTATTCCACAGATAAAAGTAATCTAAGAAGGAAAGAAAAGACTTTGGTACGATCAGCCCGAAATAACTGTACTACTCCAAACAAACTTTAATTATGCCAAAAGCAAACATCGCCTAATACGATTTGGTAAGAAATTCACTCCAACACACAAACACACACGTCAAACTCATCACCTCCCTTTCAAGTGGTCTGTAATCGAGTAAAGTCAGCCGAATGATCAAAGAGATGTCAGGTGCGATTCAGATACGAAACTTAATTAATAAATTGGTAGAAATCTTGCTCTTAGTTCAATCCGTGGAATGGTCGAACGGAGCCATTTTGTCGTAGCTTTGATTATTGCTCGAGATTCGAGACTGAAATGGGTATTGTTAATTGATTTTATTAAATGGAGGATCCTTTTGGTTTCATGCAAATATAATTATGATAAAAGTTCGGTGCATTTTAAAAGAAGACGTACTGTCAAAAATTTAAAAGAGTATGCTTGCTTGAATGGTTTGGCCATTTTGAGAGGATGAACGAAGGACGGCTAACAAAAGGTCAAGCCAGATGTAACTGGACACGTCGGAAGGGACGTGTCCAGTTACATAAGAAAAGACGCGCTGGAAGAACATATAATGCCCTTTTTGAAGATGTTTATCGGAAAGCTTAGGTGCGTAGTACTTGGAACCGCCGTGCGTCTATGACCAGAGGGGTAATTGCGGAACTTTTTATCAGTAGGAATTGGTTTAATATTCATAGTTAAACAACATTCATTGCGTTATTTACGTTGCTGAGCTACAATTTATTCGAACAAATGATGCAATGGTTTAGAAATAATCTTCAATCCCATTCAGATTTTGATAAATTGTTCGTTTCTCAATTAGGGTGCAGATGTATGAACGTAAACGAAACAAAAAGAGTATGTAAACATCGCAGCTAGGGGTAGACAAAAACTAATTTGACAGGTGAAATCTCAAAGTCATTTCAAACTCTATATTACAAAATCAAAAAACAAAAGAATTCAAATATCAAATTAGTTGGGTCTGTGATTTGGGAATTAAAAAAATAACTTTAACTACCAAAGTTTTATCACTAACTAGCTTCTGCCCGCGACTTCGTCCGCGTCAAATTTTTGCTCTCCTGACCTTTCCCGTCGCATCGATTTGCCTGCTAGTTTTCGTCCATTTTTCGTTGCTGCTCGCTCCTTTTGAGTTATAGTGAGTCAACGTTAAAAGATAGACATATGCTCTCGCGGACTTTTTTTTAGAACTTTTTAAAAGGAACAATTCCGTGATACATGATTTTTGCGTTAATTTAACCGTTTACGCAGCGCACGCAACGGAAACTCTCAAAAGGGATAAATTTCCCCCGTTTTTGCAACATTTTTCATTACTGCTCCGTTACTTTTAGTTGTAGCGTGATGTTATATAGCCTATAGCCTCCCTCGATAAATAGGCTACCCAACACAAAAAAAAATTTTCAATTCGGACCAGTAGTTCCTGAGATTAGCGCGTTCAATCAAACAAACAAACAAACAAACAAACTCTTCAGCTTTATAATATTAAGTTTAGTATAGATCTGTAAACACAGGGTTTTCCCTAGACACCAGTCTCTTGCACTGGTAGAATTTTGTCTCAATATTAGCCCAAAACAATTTTAATTTCTAAGGCAACCAATTGTGATGAGAGCATAAATGACATAGTTATTCACAAAGGTTACTCAGTGGAGCTCAGCATTCACAACACGTAGCCCCACTCATGGCGGGGACCTCTTATTTGACAGCTCCAATTTACTTCAAATGTTTGAACTTCGCTCCGAGGAATATGTATGAAGTGTTGTGTGATAGATGACGTTTTTAGCAGTACTGAACGTTGACCTGGGTTGACGGAAATATGGTAGAAAGAATGATAAATTTATTCGGTGCAGTGACATTTAAAAACGTCAATTGCATAGTGTCTTCTTCTTCAATTTAGGCATTTTGGTTTTGGAATTCTATAATATTATCATCATCATTTCAGCATAAAAACGTCCACTGCTGGACATAAGCCTCCCTCAATAGGCTACTGCCCATTCTAAAGAATCAGCAGCAGCCCATTCGTCGTACGTTGTCGTAGAAAACTAAGGAAAGAAGAAGGCACAAGGAAGTAAAGAAGAATGAAGGACTTACTCTTCTTCGTAAGTCCCTTATTCTTCTTTACGACACCCACGGAAAGAAATGGGATTGAGTAAACAATTCTGAACAAATAATGCGCATATTTTCAGGTACACCTTATATACTTGGGCATAATGACATATTTGTTCCCGAGTCATAATAAGCCAATAGCAGAGTTAACGAAAGCTAAGCGAAATTTTTTTTATATACCTGCACTCTAATTGCTTAACGCCTTATTAATCAGAATCTGAATCATTTTGAAGATTATTTCTAATCCATTGCGTGTTATATACGAAAATATTGTCTGCTCAACAACGTTAATAACGTAATTAATGTTGTTGAACTGTTTAAATGAAAACGATTCCTACTAATAGTAAGTTACGAAATTGGGGTAATTGCGTAACTCACTATTAGTAGGAATCAGGAAAATTAGTAGGAATAGAAATCTATTTAAAAAGGGTTAATTTTAAACAAAGTCTACTTTCGCGGCTTCTAAATACCTACCCGTTATGACTGTCAAAGATCTGTGATCTGTGAATAACAACCGGAACCAACGGCTTAACATGATTTCCGAGGCACAAAGGGGCATTGATATTTATTTATTTATTTTTATTTTCCAGCTTACATCTACCATTACAGGTTTGTGCCTAGTGCGATAGTGGTACATCTAAATTCTTACTGATTAACCTTATAAAAAAACTGAAAATGATTACTTTTTACAATATTTATATTTTGTAACATATTTATTTATGTAAGATAGTTGTGAGAGGTAACCTCACAACTGACTCATGATATGCAATAGATGGTCCCCATCCACGAACCAACTACGACAAACGAAGCTTAACCTTCCATCCGTGCCGCTAATAAGTCAGCCACGAGGCCCTCGAACCAAAGTAAAAGGCTAAAAAATCAAATCTACTGTAACTCAACTTTCCAGTTTTAAAAAACGACACTTTATAACTTCAATTCTCAAGATAAACCTCTCACAAAACGGGCTTTTTAACTGAATCATGATATAATTTGAACGCAATCCGGGGGCAATCTAAAAGGGATCAGTTTAAGCCACGGTTGGGTAGCCCCGGGCTGATAGCTCGGCAGCGGAGGGCAATGTGAGCACCACTGTAATGAAGCCTATTTTGTATGCGAATTCAATTATAAACGACAATTATGATTGAAAATTGGCACTTTTAATATTAACTCTTAACTGCCCTTTAGTCTCGTGGTTGCAGACCCGGGTTCGATTCCCAGGGTTTAACATAGTTGTTCGAAAGAGTTACCGTGGCCCTGACACAGGCAATTGAAGGAACATGGGTGGGTTTTAGGCTGACCCCACATTAGGCGTGCGCGATCCTCGGGCGTGTGAGTAGCGCGAGCGCCGCGCGCGCGTCGCGAGCGCGCCGCGTGAGCGTCGCGTTTAGCTGCCCTGCGGCGCGCTCGCGGCGCGCACGCGGCGCTCGAGTCGCGTTCTTACCCCTTCGCCCGCTACAATATTCAATACTCAATACTTTATTGCATTCCACAATGTATTATGCTTAGGTGGTAAAACATTTTATTTAGAAACAATTGTGGAGCCTGTCGGGCACAGCAAAGGAAAATACAGGGATTTATCATTTAAAAATTCGTTGTCGCTATAATATCATTTGCTTAGCAGCAGCTTTTTTAATTTATTAGTAAATAGATGGCTTTTTTTTCTCTGTCCTTATGGATTCTGGTAACTTGTTGTATATTGCTAGTGTTTCGGTCAGTCACATGGTGGGCAGTGTTGTGTTGACACACGTTAAAAATAGAGTCACGAGTGAAATTAATATCGAAAGCTTTATCCGAGAAATACAGAATCGTCCTGCGATATGGGACATGGCTACAAAGGAGTATAGTGATCGTATTGCAAAAAAAAGGTGTGGGAAGAAATCAGCACTTTATTTATAAAAGACTAGCTTCTGCCCGCGACTTCTTCTGCGTAAATGTCGTTTATCGCGGACGCAGACAAAGTCACGGAATAAAATGTATCCTATGTCCTTTCTCAGGCTCTAAACTATCTGAGTACCAAATTTCATTTAAATCGGTTCAGTAGTTTTAGCAGGAAAGCGAGACAGGCAGAGAGACAGACAGAGTAACTTTGCATTTATAATATTAGTGTGGATAGTTTGGATTTTGAAACAAAAATTGTCCAAATTGTGACTGACTTGACTGAAGGGGGTTAAACGCCAAGGCAAGGACCGCGTGAGCGACGCTTGCAACAAAATTGCAAGCCGTTGGTCCTGCGCCTGATCTCTCTCCGGTCGTGTCAGATTGCCGTCCTATCGGACTATGAGAGTGAGGGAAGAGAGAGTGCCCGTGTATACACACTTGTGCACTAGAATATCTCACGCGCCAATAGTCTCTGTTGAGATTGACTGCCATGGCGAAATACGGGCTGGAGGACTATACTATATTAATGTTAAAGAAATACGGAAAGTTCGTTTGCTCAAACATAAAACCAGCGAAATGTGAGTGCACTACTGCCTAATCCTTAGGCGAACACAGGCGTGATGTCGATATATTTTTGTTAATTGTGAAACTTATGTAGCTGTGAGCAGGGCACATTGCTTACAGAACAGCTATTTGATGGGGTCGAAGGTTCTGGAATGACCGACCGCGTACCGGAATTTACAGCATTCGTTTCCACTAGTTGATTGATGACCTGGTGAAAGTCAGGGGAATCGGCTGGCTTCGAGAAACACAGGATGTAGCGACCCTTAGACCCCTCCAAGCGTCACCAAATCGACCAGTCGGCCTCGGACCATCAACCAACATCAGACGTCTTTTAGGGTATACTTACTGATGAAAATGCTTTTATTTAGTGTCTGTGTTTGAAACCAGCGAATAAAAATAATATAAACGCTACATGGGACTGAATTGGCCAAAAGTTTTGGAATTAGCTATATTACGTACATAGGTGGTCCTTGCTAAATCCAACTTTAACACCCAAATCCGATAGAAGTATTCAATAAATAGCTCCGAATAGTTTATTATTACGTAGGGAGGAAAGGCCGGCCTTACCCTAAACACATTACAGAGTTGAGGCATGTCTGGAATACCCCTGACAGTTTTATTGACCTTACCCAATAGTATTAGCAACGTGGTGGGAAGGAATACCTCACTGATTGTGCTAACTTTAAGGGTTTTAATATCTCACTCATAAAATACATTGTTGTACCTATGTGGCATTTTTATTTATTTGTATAGACACTTTGGTCCGTGTAGTACTGGACGTAAAGAATAGCATCACCCCATTTCTTTCCGTGGGTGTCGCAAAAGGCGCCTAAGGGAAGTCCCTTAGTGAGTACTTGACAATGAGCAGCAGTGTTCTCTATGCTTTTACCACCATACTGCGATCGCCAACCCGCCTGCCAAGCGTAACGATTATGGAACCCTCCTCCTCCCCACCGAATTTGAGGAGGACAATGTCCAGCAGTGGCGACGTGAGACGTCTCACAGCTGAAATGATAATTATGATAGCAAGAGGGCAGCACAGACAGTGTTGCCGAGAAGTGTTCGGTGGTAAAACCACCATCTTTGTTGTATTTTGTTTTCATTGACACTTTTTCCTTTTAATTGAAACATCTGTGGTTGTTTCTTTTTGTCTTGGTTAAATGCTAATTTATTTCCAGTCTCTATTAATTTGGCTTCAGTTTTCTCTTATAACTATGCTTCCTGTCTTGTTTGATTTGTTGTTCGATTTAAAAAAAATATTGAACAAAAAACACTACAAAGTGAAAAATAACTAATACTATATCTGAAATTAAAGTTATTTTTCACTTTGTAGTGTTTTTAAGGAGGTCGTTTGATATTTTTTTGAAAAATGTTTTATTTTTAACTTTTTAGTTATGGTATGTACCCCGCACTAATCTAATCGCGTTATTCGTCCATTTGTCGCGCACATACTTAATGCAAATTTAAGACTTATATGGTTTTCTCATGGATGCCTTTGTCAAAACTGAAATGACACGATACGGGAAGCAGCTTTCAAATAAAAAAAGAACTATCAAAATTGGTTCACTCAGTCAAAAGATATGAGGTGACTAACAAAAAAAAAAAATACAGTCGAACTGAGAACCTCCTCCATTTTTTGAAGTCGGTTAAAAACCGAAACTTGCAACTTTGAGGTTATGTCCCTGATTCTTTCCATCGTTTTGATGTTGCAAGAATTGTGGTTCAAAAAACGGTTTATTTCACACTCGTCGCCTCTGTTATCCTTTGTTTTTGTAGGTGTAATTAATTAATACACTCGTTATTACTATGATGAACACACCTTTATTAATAAAAATAATTGACCACCAAAAAACAACAACACGAAATGCAACTTTAATGTATTCTTGTTTTTAATTAATAGAGATAGATAAAAAGGAATAAACATTGTTGAAATTAAAATTCGGCGCACATTGGTGTAGCAATTTAGGCAACTGCTATCTTTTTCCTTCTAATGAAACAAAAAAAGAAACAGAAATAAATAAGAGCTGTTAAATTTAGTTGAACGATGTACTTTTTCAAAAAAAAAAAAAAAGTATAGAAACCAAATACTTCATTTCTCAAGTTAAATTTCATTAAAAAATCCTTCAATTTCTTACTAAACTTCAAATATATCCGATGACCCTGGTTTTTTATGTCTTTTGGTGACTGAACATATACTTTCTCTAATATCCAATTAACCATTTTAACTTATGTTGAATAAAATTTAGGGACCGTAATCCCTTTCGGTCCCATTCTAGCAAATGGGGGCTCCATTTGCTAGAATGGGACCGAAAGGGATTGAAGAAATATTGCCGCAGTCATGCTTAATGTCCCTAAAATGCGTTTACTGATAAGAGGAAGGAAAAGAAGCAAGATGAATTTGATTCCTTCTTACCTTTATAAATAAGGTTTCTTTTGAGGCCATGTATATGTTACCGGCGAAACCCGATTTTAGGATGAACTAGTTTCGCCTAGGCCAAACTAGTTCTCCCTTCTCATCAACAAAATGACTACATGTTTATGACTACATGACTACATGTGTTACAGTTTACAACGGGGAATGTTTCACAATGGAATATTACGGTGACACTGGTGCCGATTCCCTTATTCACAAACTAAACTAAATTTAAGTTCAGTGCATCTTTTTCTTTCTATTTCATTAAGGAAAGGACAGAAGATAAATTTTAGTTTAGTCCTGTCAAATTAATCAGCGCTTGACGTAAATTGACGTAATTTTAGTAGGCAAGTTTTTAATCACGTCTAAACTTGTATGGAGTAGTGACAGGCGCTGATTAATTCGACAGGACTAAACTAAAATTTTTCTTTTGTCCTCTTCTTAATGAAATACAAAGAAAAAGATGCACTGAACTTAAATTTAGTTTAGTTTGTGAACAAGGGAATCGGTACCACTATATCGTTTTTTTACTGTAGTAGGCTGTGCTGTTTATTTTGTATTTTCTGCATAGGTCTAATACTGGTTTGTCCTATCACGTGTAAGGAGAACTGGTTTGGCCTAGGCGAAACTAGTTCATCCTAAAATCGGGTTTGGCCGGTAACATATATATTCGTACTCATGATGCACTGGTTTTGGCTGTTTGATAGTCTCAAAATGTGTGTAATGGTAAATTCAAAGCCAAGAATGGATCAAAGAATGAGATGTAGTTTATACAGGGAGGCAGAGGATTCTGCACACCCTCAACGTTGAAAATATTCACCGGTTATTAAAAAATAGCTTCTGCCCGCGACTTCATCCGCGTTAAATTTCCCCAATTTTCCCCGTTTTTGCAGCATTTTTCATTACTGCTCCGCTCCTCTTAGTTGTAGCGTAATGTTATATAGCCTATAGCCTTCCTCGATAAATAGGCTACCCAACACAAAAAGATTTTTTCAATTCAGACCAGTCGTTCCTGAGATTAGCGCGTAAAATCGAACAAAAAACAAACAAACAAACTCTTCAGCTTTATAATATTAGTATAGATTCAATGAGCTGTCCCATAATTTGTGGCCGCGTAGGTACTGCACTTTGTCTATACTGGTATTTTACACGAAGCAACTGCCTCTCCCCACAACCCAGTTACTGAGCAATATAATATTTAATTAATAAAGTTTATTTTATTTTATTTTTCTTCTCTAATCATGATGCCGGGATTTGGACGTACAGTCAACAATAATATCGTGACATTAGAAATTTCAATTAAAAACGCACCTACGTTCGATGTGTGAGCATCACTATTACCAGAACAGAAATCGTAAATCCTGACTAAATAATAATTGCTGCGATTAGTCGATCATGTGTCTATCGCCTAAGCTGAATAGACAAGTAAATGAGCAGTCATTGGCTCTCTTAGTTAAGCTCCCCAGTGCGATGGCTCGCGAACGATTGAATAGAATCAATCAATGGAAATCCGGGAATCGTTTTATGAGAGCTTGTCTAGTTGGGTTTTTAGTTTTAATTTAGCTTATTGTATGTATACTCTCCGTGTGGTGTTGGACGTAAAGAATAGCATCACCCCATTGTCACGTGGGTGCCGTAAGAGGCGACTAAGGGACTTACTGGAGAATGGGCAGCAGCGTTCTCTATGCATTTTACCACCACACTGCGATCACCAACCCACTTTCCAAGCGTGGCTATTTTGGCAAAGCCAAAGAAAAAGCCAAGTTGTGGGAGGTAATGTCCAGCAGTAGACGTCTACTGGATCAAATGATGATGATTGTTCGTATTTTATTGTTTTGTGCTTAGTACAAACGCACTACGTAAATGTTAGGTACATAAATTCCCACGATTTTAAAATATAAAAATAACTATCCTAGAGCATTTTGTTTTATTTTTTTACGACACGGTCAATTGATGCTTTAAAGAAATAAAAAAAAAATACTGCAAACTCCAAAAGTTTAACTTCTTAAATTACCATGAAAAAAGCTGAAGACTGTACTTTGAATGTGGTATCATAAGAATGTTGCGTGTACTGTAGTGTTTTGAGATTATGATATTTAAAAATAAGATGTTTTGAGAAAATAAGGTTTTGGTAATGAAAGATGATTTGCAATTATGGTGATTTGGGATTTTTTAGTTAATATAGGTAGGTACTATTTGTTTAATAATTCTATAAATTAAAGCTAATTATTTCATTCGAATATTATAACAACATTACTCTATAATAATATTTATTTATATTGTCAACAGCGGTAAAAACTTGGTGGAAGTAAGTAGGCACTATTTTCCTATTTACCAAAATTCCAGTACCTACATTATTAGGTCATAGTACTCATAACAATAGTAAAAATTGCATGTTGCCCTCCAATCCAGCTCGAAGGACCAAAAAATATCCGAACAGAAAAATATAAAAATTCTAAACGCCGTAATCTCATCCACCAGCCCTCCGTTTATGATCACAATATCCATGCAAAGGGACAGCCATGCATGGGGAAAGAAAATCCAAAATGTTCGTATATTGTTCCTAGAGATTCTTCTAAGATTACCCTCCGTATAGAAAGAAGTTATAATGAGTTTGTCAGAGTTGATGTTAAGCGATAACAAAGTTTTATTGGGCAAAAATGCCCGATTTCTTTAGAAATTGAGTTTTTTCTGTCATAGTGCGCTAATATTGTCCTTGAGGAAATTAATGTTGTAATTTCCAAACACGCATTAAACTTAGTGACTGATCGTAAGTATAATCCTTCGGGATAAAATTCTAAACGTCTGAAATTGATCACTGCATCAATCTATTAACTAAAGAACAACCCTAGTCCTAGTCAACTTACTTCTAGATGTAGGCCTCTCTCAAGTTGGAAACACTTGGTTTTTTGTCGGTTTCAGTAGTTGAAGTTCAGTTGTTGGCCTTCAAATGTCAGGAGCAAATGAACGAACCTGTTCAATATTTTTAATTTTGATAGAAATTTCGATTATGTTTCGTATTTTGGTATTGAGGATTCTTTAATATGCTTTTCCTCAAAAAATACGAAACATAATCGAAATTTCTTTCAAAATTAAAAATATTGAACAGGTTCGTTCATTTGCTCCTGATATTTGAAGGCCATTTTCTACGTCAGACTACTTCAGAAACAGATTATTTCGGTGAGTCATAATATAACTGTGTATTATTATAATATTATTATTTGGCAGACTGAAGAGCCACGATTATTTATATTTTCACTGGATTTAACTAAGTGTTACCTCGTGTCTTAGCTGGACAGTGTTTTTAAAAGAATTCGTCATCTAATTTAGGTTAAATCAAAAGAAAAGTTACACAAATAAGTCCAGAATACCGTCTATCGCTCAACTCAAAACTGCAATGGTTCCGTCTTCAAAAGTTCTTCAAGATATTAATGATTTTATGCGAATGCTAACAACGGAGGTGGCTGTTAATGTTAGACTTATATAAAATCATGTTTGAACTTTAAAAGAGACCCTGACCTTTGACTTTGTGTCGGCATTTTTATTTCGGACTAGCTTTTGCCCGCGACTTCGTCCGCGTCAAATTTTTGCTGCCCTGACCCTTCCCATCGCTTCGAATTGCCTAGCAGTTTTCGTCCATTTTTCGTTGCTGCTCCACTCCTTTTGATTGTAGCGTAATGTTATATAGCCTGTAGCCTTTCTCAATAAATAGGCTAGCGAACCCAAAAATATATTTTCAATTCGTATTAGTCGTTCCTGAGATTACCGCGTTCAACCAAACAAGCAAATAAACTCTTCAGCTTTATAATATTAAGTATAGAGCGCTCAGCTAAGAAATACCATAAAGTTTTAAATATTAACCAAAAAGTTTACGAGAATCTTTTTTTAATAAGAGGCCTAGTTTAAACTTAGTTTTAATAAGATTACCGTTTCAATTTATAAACATTACGAGTTTTCCAAATATGGGTCTTATGTGCATTAGAATTAATTCAGTACTGTTAAACATTGCTTACACCGCTTCTATTAAGAAGCGATACAATATCAAAACTGTTCGTAGACACGTACGGCGATAACATTGATAAAGTAGACCAATTACAGTAGAACGTGCTAGTTAGGCAAGATAGTACAGTGATGTTTAAAGTTCTTCATCTAAAAGCATACAATATAACAATACCCAATTAAAAGTTGGTCCTTCGATCCGGATAGTCGGAATCAAATGGATTTTAATTGTACTAACAGATATTTTTGTTAAACTTTGCCAATTTTCGCTTTGAAAAATTGTAGTTTTGTTAAGGTTTCGAATCATTGAAAAATTATATTAAAAGAAGACTAACCATCGTAACTAAATAATCTCTTCAAATTACGCATCTAAACTCAACGTCATCTGATAAATTGATATTAACGAGCATGAATATTGTTTAATGCAAAATCTAATTCAGTATTAAAACAAAATGAAATTCAAAGCCTGAATATTAAGTACCAATAAAGTAAGTTAAGCACAGTCATGTTGAACACTGAATATGTGAGTTAACTTTAGGCTTGGGGTTGACATTTTGAACGACCCTCGTGACATGGGTCGGCTCTGAAAAAAATAACATTCAGACGTCTGCACATGTCAGTTGTTTGGGTATATGTTATCGTCAAATTATTTCATTACGACAACAAAAAGAACTTTTTTATTAAATGTAGGTAAGCGTGAAAAAGGACCATGATATCACAAAAAATATTGTACTTCATTGGTAAAAGGAACAATTGTTTATTTGTAAGTAGCAGTACCTGCTCTTCCATATATTCGGGTCGGCTAGGTGTTGATGTTTTGTATCGGACAACTTATTATATTTTCGCGATTACGTTGTTGGTTCCATGGAGGAATTTGTTTAGTAAGATTGTCTGTACCATCATCTGCCTAGCCTTTTCCAAATTAAGTTGGGTTCTGCTTCTAGTCTACCTGGATGCTGCTGAATATTAGTATTTTACATGTAGCGACTGCCTATCAGACCTCAACAACTTGGTTTTTGGGTAATACGTTACCCCTTGGTAAGACTGGATGTCAGACTCTCTGCTCTTCTGAGTGACAGCCAGAACCAACGACTTAACATGCTTTACGAGCCACTGTGAAACGGTTTTTTTCTGTTGAAATTAACCGCGTAAGTACGCAGGTTACTTTTCTATGGAACAGCAGATTGTTTTTTTGATAACCAATGAAAAATACGTTAGTGGGTGTAGAACCAAGTGCTAAATTAATGTTTTCAATTTGCACGTTGATGTCCCTGCCTTCCTGTATATGTATTTATACTTTAAAAGCAGAATCTTGTTCAAAGCCAAACCCGACCTTGCCTGATGATTATACTAAACGTATCTAAGATTAAAAAGCCCTGTCTGTTACTACCAAACTGTTATTTATTCCCCTGGTAAAATTTCTAGAAAACAATATTTGTTTAGTCTATTCGTTGATGTCTGTTTAATTAAAATTTGTTTACTAACAAACGGGTGTGGTAATGAGCACTGAAGGACATAACACAAAGGTTAGATGTGTATAAAAGAAAATGTGGATATTCGTATTTTCATAAAAAAGAAATGAAAGATTTGGTACGATGAGAGACGCAGCTTATGGTTAAACACAAAAAGAATACAATTATACAGTCCTATGACAAAAAACATAATAATTGAGACAAGAGACGGTTTCGCTTGGTTAAAAGCTAGAGGTAACTTATAAAAACAAAGTAAAAACAATACAAATGAAACACTATTTAGTACTTAGAAAAAGAACTAAGATTTTTTTTTTAATTCTGCACAAACAAAACGCACATTATGGGAAAAACAAGATACATAAAAATTTACTGCACACATACAAAGTAACCAAAAGTCCCGTATTCGAGTCAATAAAGTATAGCTTTAAAATATTATCCATTGCTTGTTGATGTCAAGGCTAAGGACCATAGACAATATAAATGAATGTTACGACACTGGCAATTAAATAATATCAATAAAAAAAAAATGTCGATGGCGGGTGCCGATACGATATGGTGTTTTAAAAGTTGGAAGTGATTTTCGTTCCTCATCACTTTAGGTAAAAAGTTAGGAATGAGCTCCCGCATATGCGACAGTCTTTCTACCGTAGTTTATCCTCGATGCTCCTAAAATTATATGTTTAGCCTGCCTGCCTGCGAGAAGTGACTTTGTTTAACACTATGTAAAGATCAATTTTGCAAAGCCAAAATTTCTTAGATTCTCAGGATTTTCGGTAAACATGTACTGAAGGTAAACAAAAAAACGCCTTAAGGTAACAACATGAGAGACAGGTTACAAAGAAAACTCTTCTTTTATGTCGAACAAGCACATTCATTTATCTTAATCGTAGTGAATCGATTTTCCTTTCATTTCCTTGCCTTAGGCAGCCGGTTTGAGTTTGTAATTACCAAATGGATTCGTCCTTAACAAAAACCGATGACATGCTGCGTAAAGGCTTTTAAATCTTCCGTCGTTTTATTTCGTTGGGGATACGAAGACGAATCTTTAAAATGTAGGTACTTAAATAATCTCAGAAATAACTCATTCGAATAATGGATTCTGGTTCAATTTCTTTAGTAAATTATAGCGTCAATTTTATCATATTTATGTACTTAAAAATAATAGTTTAAAAAACTAAAAAGTAAAAAATAATGGAAAAAAAGCGTGCTTTTTAGTTTGGTTTTCTATGAAAGCGTGTTTCTTATTTTTTTTTAAACTATTATTTATTTTCTATTTTTAGGGTGTTTCGAATTTTGAGACGTATGTTAGCGTAGTTTGTGACGTATGTCAGCGTAGTTTTAAAAGACAGTTTTTCTGCTGTCCTGATAACCCTGGCAAGGATAATGGCAAAAAATTATGAATTTATTGCATTTTCATCGGTCTTTGACAGGTGTGCAAAGTTTGAACGAAATCTGGTCGTTTGAAGTGGGTCAAAATCGCGCTATAAGGAGTCGGTTACAAACAAACATACAAGTGAAGCTAATATAAAGCGTGTAAAAATGAAAAAAATTTAATTGTTCATCATCATAATCTACCTAGTCTTTCCCCAAACATGTTAGGGTCGGCTTTCAGTCTATCCAAAGGCAGCTAGCTGAATACCAGTATTTTATATGGAGCGACCGCCTATTTGGTCTTCAGTTATGAAGTTAGTCAGTTATTAGGTAATACGATAACCCTTAGTAAATCTGGTTGCCAAACTTTCGCGTTTCTGACGACTCGTAACGACTGTCAAAGAACCACGAAAGACAGCCGGGACCAACGGCTTAACGTGCTTTCCGAGACGCGGAGTTTCATATTATTTAGTACTAGCTTCTGCCCGCGACTTCATCCGCATTAAATTTCTTGTTCCCCCGACCCTTCCCGTCGTGTCGAATCGCCTACCCGTGCGATATTCCCCGTTTTTGCAACATTTTTCATTACTGTTCCGCTCCTCTTAGTTGTAGCGTAATGATATATAGCCTTCCTCGATAAATAGGCTACCCAACACAAAAAGATTTTTTCAATTCGGACCAGTAGTTCCTGAGATTAGCGCGTTCAATCAAACATACAAACAAACAAACTCTTTAGCTTTATAATAATTATTAGTATAGTATAGATAGTATAGATACGATAACCCTTAGTAAATCTGGATGCCAAACTTTCGCGTTTCTGACGACTCGTAACGACTGTCAAAGAACCACGAAAGACAGCCGGGACCAACGGCTTAACGTGCTTTCCGAGACGCGGAGTTTCATATCATTTAGTATTAAGCTCTTATTTATCTAAGCCATTGTAATACACATTAAAACATTGTGGGAGACTGGTGCCAAGCTATGTCAAAACCTTTGTTATAGCTTGGCTTTTGCCAAGGACACCAGGTTTCCACTCGAGTGACAACGTCTGGGCGTACTATACATATAAGGTGTATCTATTCATACACGAAATATTTTAAGAGGTACACCTGTAGGTGGTAAAGAAGCTATAGAAGCAAAAAGAAATTTTTTATCTAAGCGTTTTTGAATTTTCGTAATTATTATAATTTTAAAACTGCTTGAGACATTTTGCATAAAACCTTTACTCCAAATTCTATTAATGACCCGCCTGACGCTGCGAGGGCAGCGACCGGCTGGCACGAGCATGGCCGCGGTGTCTCGTGCCGTAAAAAATAAGAAGGAGCCAGTATTTTTAATGTGCATCAAATAATTTAAAAATATTAAATTTTGAAGAAAATACATTTAGAAAAAAAAAATTTTTTTCGTTTCTGTAGCTTCTTTATCACCTACAGGTATACCTCTTAAAATATTTCGTGTATGAATAGATACACCTTATATAGCGTTACACCATATAATTTTCATACGTTGAATACAGTGATATTGAGAGTTGTGCGATTGTGTTAGAGCGTGAGTGTGTGGTTGAGATGTACCAATGACTGCTGGGACCAACATCTTAACGTGCTTTCCGAGACGTGTAGGGGTCTTGGTATGTAAAGATGGTCATCCAAGGACCGACCGCGACAAGAGTACCTTAACCTGATCAATCGACTTTACTGAAGTCTATATTATTAGATTGTTTGATGTTTCACGTTTAAAGGCTCGTTCAGACTAGCGTGACGCGACGGTCGCGTTAAACAAACGCGTGCGACCGTTCACACAGGGGCGACATGATCATAGAAATTGTTCTACGGATTTAAATCGCCGATTCGCGCACGACCGTCGTGTCGTGCTAGTCTGCATGACCCTTAACGCAAATAATATTAAGCTTTGATGCATAAGTAAGGATTCTATGATATTTCAGACGCTTAGGTACAACTCGTATTATGAATCAATTAATCTATATTGGTTCTTTGAAAAGATATTATGGTTTCTAAGGATGAAAGGTTGCTAACGCTACGAAGGAAATGTTTCGTTAACAAAGAAAATACACAAATAACTTTCTATTTTTAAGGCTCCCACAAGGAGGCGCGCCGCGACTCTCGCAGAACAATTTCTTTGAAAACTTCATGAAAATTGTTCTACAAACGTCGCGTCGCACTGTTGCGTGGCGCCTGTCTGAAGAATCCTTTAACCTTTATATAAAAGCCGGATCACTTATTTTTATCAAACATAGAAAATGGTAAATATTATAGACGAGATTAAGTATTGAATTTGTTAACATTTATTTTTATAGTGCATCAACATTAATTTTACATCACTAATACAAATAGGTACATTAAGGTAAAAAATATTCTTTTGACAATTATTGACAAGGATTCCGAAGATATTGACAATATGACTCACAAAATAAAATTCATATAAAATACAGCAATTAGATTTTAAAAGACCAGCGGCGTTGTTGCGTAACATACTAACAGTAAGAATACCATTTATTTTGACAGTTCAACAACATTCATTGCGCTATAACACCGTGACATTTTAATCGTCTTACAACGGCAGCCCACTTCATGTATTCAATGACGACACATCCATAAGAAAAAAAAATAACTAAAAAATAGTTATTTGTTATACAAGAGTGCAAAGTTGCTTTTTAACCGCGTGCGCAATTTTGATGACCGAGCAAGCGAAGGATTCTAAAATTGAATCACGAGTGCAGCGAGTGATTCAAAAATTAGAATCCTGAGCGTTAGCGAGGGAATCAAAAGAGCACGAGGTGAAAAATCTTTGCACTCGAGTGCAACACGTAACTTTTCATCCCACCTCAGCGAGGAAATGACTAAATATGCAAAAAAAAGCATTTCAATCACAAGATACTTTTATTTCAGTTTAGGTATTAACATTTATTATGTACTACATTATGATAGGTAAGTATTACAGAATAATCTTTAAATTATTTCAAATGATACTTAGGTATAATTAAGAAAAATTGAAAGTAACGTTGCTACAGTTACTTAAGTCGAGTGTAATATTTTTGTTAGGTACTGTAATGTTGGTGACGTGAAAATAAAATGGCGCGCGCAAAGCAAATTAAAAACAAAAGTATATCAAGAAGGTTCCGAGTCTAAGTTTTACAAATTAGAAAAAGGTTGAATGATAAATTCGGCACCATGGAGATAGAAGTAAATAGATTTAATGATGTTTTGAATTCACAAACTTAGTGCACACGATGTTCTAAATTCAATTTACTTTATCCTCTAGTGGATAAAAACGGCTTTTGCACTCAGGTATCGAAGGGCAAAAATACTCTTTCCGAGATGGGGGGATGAAAAAAATATTATTCATTAAGATGACGCAGCACTTAGTTTTAAATTGATATTTTGTCTCATGGAAAATGGAGATGGAATGATCTAGTCGACTTGTGCGCTAGGTAGGTATATTCTCTTCCGTCTGATACGTATAAACATGAAGTTTCATAATTCTAATGAATTATTTATTTTTCTTAGTACCTATTTTTTTTTTAGTATTTTAATTAATGGTATCAATTTTTTAATCACGCATTGAAGTATATGATGTCGGATACATTGAGTGGACAACCTTTGTAAGAAGATGTCACGGTGTATACATACATGTGTACGTTGTTGAGCAGATATTTTTTTCTTAACACATAAAGCATTGTATTAGCAATAACCTTTAAATTGATTCAGATTAATAATATAGTACGCAATTAGGGTCTCAATTTCCCCATGCCCCCCCATTCCTTAGTCCCCCAAACAATATATCTCTTCCATTGGACGTAAAAACATTCAGTATCTTTCGTAAAAGATAAAGCTTTGGTTACGTCGTATTCTTTTGAGGAGGGTAAGAGTTATTGTCACAGCTGTTACCCTTACGACGGGAGTAAAAGTTAAGTGCTCGCGATTAAGAGGTTTTAACGTGTAAAAGATATGGGCCATGTGGGGTATTAACAACGTAATAATTGTGGATTAAGATTTCATTAGGATTATAGTGTTGTTATTTTATGTATTGTGAGAATACCACACTCTACATTTTTAGGAATATGTGGAAATGTAGATAGGTGACCAAATATTTAGATATTGTAGGGACTGGTTCTTACACCACTTTTTGAACGTAACAAATGTTAAACTTGGACTTTTGGAGTAGTTACCACAAGTAGCGAGCATAACGCAAAGATCAGCCATTACTCCCCTAATTTATCATTTAAGTTGTAAAAATAATGTAATGTCTGTTCATTACATTGTTTTATAAATTAAATGATAATTTATCTTATTTCTGTAAGTACCTTGGTTTGGACAAACACTTTACTTCGTCAATCATATTTTAACAACTAGATGAGCTATTTACTATGATTGTTGTGTCTCTTAACGACCAAACAACGTAATACAATCGAAACCATGATAGAAGACGTCACGTCATACATTTCATTCCGGGTCGGGACAACTAGCGATATAAGGAAATGTTATATTACCTTGTTAGTCCCGTAAAAGTAAGTGACCACTAAACATAAGACTCATAAACCCGATGAACGATCAAGGGGGATATTGCTGTAGTCAGAACTCTTAGGAAATCAGTAGATATGTGGGTACACTTAAGTATATGTGTATTTTATTTTTTAAGGTACGTTTTCCGCGGTTCGTTCGTATGGGTGACCATACCATCTTTGCATACCAAGACTCCTACGTGCCTCGAAAACCACGTTAAGCCGTTGGTCCCGTTGGCAGCTTTCAGTCGTTGCTCTTTGGCAGTCGTTAGGGGTCGTCAGAAGCCCAAAAGTCTGACAACCAGTTTAACCAAGCGGCATCGTGTTACCTAGTAACTAGGTTGTAAAGGTCAGACAGACAGGCAGTCGCTCCATGCAAAATACTGGTGCATCCGGGTAGACTGGAAGCGAACCCAACATAGATGGGGAAAAGGCTGGGCAGATGAGCAATACTTTACGTGCATATAAACTTATTTTTATTTTATGCGACCTAAATTAGTTTGTTTTGAGGTTTGAGATCATTTATTCTCATAAGAATTACATTCACTTACATGAGAATAACTAAAACTAGATATATAATTCCGTTAGTTTGCTCCGTAAAATAATTTGTTTAGTGACCATTAGGTTTTGTTATTAATTGGTTATCTGATTCAATATCGGTAGGTAAGTTGTCTTAAGAGTCAGTTTGAAGAATAGTTTAGTTATTTCTAAATTGATCGAATTTTAAGTAGAATAAAGAAATGAATGTAGAATGTATCTGGGAAATACATTGTTATAGTTATGTTTAATTACGTGCTAAGATATTAAGAGTTCCGTTACGTTGACTAAAGTTTTAGCTACATTGTCAAACCGAAAGCTTTAATAAATTGCGAAGGGGATTATGGCCCACTTTCTTTTACAGAGGATACCTGTGTCCCAGCATTGGGCACATTACAGACTGAGTACATGCTCTTTTAACATTTGGATCTCAACGTGTCATAATGTGACTAATTCTTGCTAACGCCATCAGGTGACGCCACCACCTTATTTCATATTTCTTTGAGAGGTACAGGCTTTTAAATGAATAATTAATTCATCATTGAGGGAGGTGTCTCGTCTTTTGCAATATTTACACAGGCTTTGAACTAAGAGCACATTTAATATTTATGACACAGACAAAATGTTTGTCTTTATAAAACAGAACGGTTTGGTTTGAGCATGTGTAATTATTTCTAAAAATAATTGTTCCGTCCCGTTTGACTTGATTAATCTGTGCGCCTAACGGAACGCGCGTGTAACGGAGTGACATTTGTCACTTGTCAGTTTGATTTCTTGCTCTTTGGTTTGGTCTTTGAAAAAGGGAGGATCGTCGCCGCTTGGATCTCGCGACCATTTGAAAGTAATCCCTTAGAATCGGTCGTTTTTGTGGACAATCTGTCGTGACTCAATTGTTTTGTGTGTAACCAACCCCTTTTGACGAAATAATACGGGTTCAGTTTGTTTGATTGAAGTACTTTGATGTGATAGTGATTGAACCGCGTGTTGGAGACCGCATGCCTTTGGTAGCAGGGCGTATTGGAGCGGTGGATTGTATCCTGGAATACTGACAGCGTCACTACACAATACAATATACACTCATTTACATACATAAATCCAGGTGGGCTCCAGAGCCAGTGTTCTACCATCAGGTGAGTCTTTTGAATATTGTATTCATCAGCTCCGCGCACGGCGGACAGTTTCGCAGAGCCACTCTTGATCTAGGGCCCACCATCGCGCTTCCACATAATAATTAAATCCTATGGTGAGGCCCTGGCCTGGCGTCGAACAATAATTAAAGTTTATACTTTGCTTTATAAAGATATATCTATGTGTGTAGTTACTGAGTAGCTACTTGCAAAACCTGAGTTAGTTAAGCTACGCTTGTCGCGGTTAGTACGTACATGGGTCACCATGTCGTCAGAAGTGCGAAATCTGACAACCATTCGTACCGAGGGGTATCGTATTACCCAGTTACTAGGTTGTAGTGGTCAGATAGGCAATATTTCAGGTTGGGATTAGGTGTGAGTAGCTTCTACCCGCGATCAAATTTAGCATACAGGAAACGGCAAATTTCCGTATTTACGACATAATATACAGCCTGACCCCACACATCTTTTAGGAAATCACAATAAATATCCTCAAATATATGGAGCAAATATTTGTTCGTAAGTAACATGTGACATTATAAAGCCATGTTGGATAAAAAATAGGTAATGTTGACATTTTCAACCTTGTCCTTCGTTTAGTGTTGCGGTAGGTTAGAGATAGAAAGAGAATGTTTAGCGCGTTTGATTCAGAAATCGAAGGGGCTAAATGTTTTCTATCTTTTTCTTTTATTAAAGGGTAGATAAGTAGGTATGTATTTTAATAAAACTATATCTAATAGGTTTTATTCATTAATAAATGATTTAATTTCTGATAGTACATTATGTACAAACACTTTTGCACGTCAATCATATTTTTAGGGTTCCGTTGCCAAATGGCAAAAAACGGAACCCTTATAGATTCGTCATGTCTGTCTATCTGTCCGTCCGTCCGTATGTCACAGCCACTTTTTTCCGAAACTATAAGAGCTGTTGAAACTTGGTAAGTAGATGTATTCTGTAAACCGCATTAAGATTTTCACACTAAAATAGAAAAAAAAAAACAATAAATTTTGGGGTTCCCCATACATAGACCTGAAACTCAAAAAAAAATTTTTATCATACCCATACGTGTGGGGTATTTATGAATAGGTCTTCAAAATGGTAATGAGGTTTCTAATATAATTTTTTTCTAAACTGAATAGTTTGCGCGAGAGACTTCCAGTGGTAAAATGTGTGTCCCCCCCGTAACTTCTAAAATAAGAGAATGATAAAACTAAAAAAAATATATGACGTACATTACCATGTAAACTACCACCGAAAATTGGTTTGAACGAGATCGAGTGAGTAGTTTTTTTTTAAAACGTCATAAATCGTAAACCGCAATTTACCTTACATTCAATCAACTGAAATATAAAAATTAAAAAAAAAACATTATTTTTAAACCGAGAATACCTACAGGTTTGTTATTTTTTTTTATTATTTGTCCCTCCTGTAAAATTAAATGGTTCAGTTTTGCAGAGAGTTGCCCACTTCAAATATTTGGGCCAAATTGTAACTGAAGAGTTAAAAGATGATTTGGATATGGAAAGGGAGCGCAGGGCATTGGCTGTGAGGGGAAATATGATATGCAGAAGGTTTCATGGTTGCTCAGTACCCGTAAAATTAACTCTTTTTAAGGCCTACTGCCAATCATTTTACACCAGTAGCCTTTGGGACAACCATACCCTAAAAGCAGATAATGCCCTGCGCATTCAGTACAACAATGCCTTCACGGCGCTGTTGAGGCTTCTACATTACTGTAGTGCGTCTGGTATGTTCGCTGATGCGCACACTGACGACTACTTTGCTATAATGCGGAAGAAAGTTGCCTCAGTAATATCCCGAGTGAGGGAAAGCAGCAACAGCATTCTGGGGGTGTTTGCAGAGAGGCTGGAGGCTGGCCTACATTGGGAAGGTTTACCAAGCTACATGTTAGCAACAAATCTTGGTAAACCTTCCTGTGATTGTGATTTTCTTTTTTTGCCCTGCATGTTACTAACATAGTTTTTTTAAGTAAGATGTATTACTAACACCCTATGGGCCCTGATGCCTGAAAATATTTTTATTTTATTTATTTATTATTTGTACGGAACCCTCGGTGCGCGAGTCCGACTCGCACTTGGCCGGTTTTTTAACTAAATGAGGTCGGCTTTCCTAACTAGCTAGTTTGAGATGAAAGGCTGACAGGCTCAGAGGTCACAGTCTCTCTTAAAGTCCAGACGTAATCTTGGTCAGATTATGGAGATTGGGGTCTGAAATGGTTTTGTGAGGAAATAACCACACAGATACGCAATACTCAATCAGTGGTCTTGTCCAACCTGTAGCCTGTGCACATATTTGTCAGTTTTGTCAATGTACGTACATATATCGTCCTTCAGAAGGCTGTTTTAAAACGCCTTTTCAGCAATGCATATATTTTAGGCTCTACAAACAGGTCTTCCACCGCAAAAACAGTTTTCGATTCCAATCAAAGTTTATGATTGTCCATGATTTCATTTACAAATTCAATTCGTTTAAATTGAAAAATAATACTTCGATTTTCGCCAGAGACGTGTTCAGAATGATCACCTTTATATTCATAATAATATCAATTTCCACGTAGCATCTGGACGTAAAACGAAATAGAATTATGTAAGTACGGCTCTTGATGAAAGCGTATGAAATATAAATACATTATTTATTTGGCTAGACATTGTGGACCAAAAATAGATGGTTTGGTGAAAGGCCGTGTACGCGTAACAATATTAGGTGGGGTTGCTTGAGGGGTTAGATATAAATAACGTATGTTTTCTGTGCGTAAAATTGTCCTCGTACGTTACTATTGAAAGAATCGTACAACGGTTGTAGAAATTACTATTCATGTAAACATGGATTATCACAAGGATATGGATTCATGGTTTTTTTTTGCGTATCTATACTACATACTATATATACTATATATTATTATAAAGCTGAAGAGTTTGTTTGTTTGTTTGTTTGATTGAACGCGCTAATCTCAAGAACTACTGGTCCGAATTGAAAAATTCTTTTTGTGTTGGGTAGCCTATTTATCGAGAAAGGCTATAGGCTATATAACATCACGCTACAACTGGAGAGGAAAAACAGTAATGAAAACTGTTGCAAAAACGGGGAAAATCGCACGGTTAGGCGATTCGACGCGACGGGAAGGGTCGGGGGAAAAGAAATTTAACGCGGACGAAGTCGCGGGCAGAAGCTAGTAGTAGATACATTTGTCGGAATTAAGTATCCCATTTTTCCTATAAATCGCTAATAAGTGACTGTCACAGCCCTCATCATCAACATTTTGGGGAGCGGTTTTCCATAATCGCCACGCTTGGCAGGCGGGTTGACGATCGCAGTATGGTATTAAAATGCATACAGAAAGTTGCTGACCATTTTTTAGTAAGTCCCTTAGTCGCCTTAGACAACACCCACAGGAAGAAATGGGATGGTGCTATTCTTTACGTCTGACACCACACGGTACATGGATATGGATCACGTGAAGCCATGCGTCCATATGGATATATTTTTTTTTTTTTGCTTTAGCTGATTGTACATAGGTGTTTCAGAAAGAATTGAATATCCTAAAACTTCTACAGCTCGCTAGTATGTGACGGTCACAATGCTTATATTTTACTAAAAACTAAAAGAATTACTCTAGCTGGAAGTGCAATGTTCTACCAGTCTACTGTTTATTCCAAAAAATCTAGTACAAAAACCAAAACAATCTTAAGTTTCAGAGCGTCTGTTACAGGAACATATCATCCAGATAAAATAGCCAAAATTCATCCCATTAAAACCTTAAAGTACGGCGCCGTAATAAACCTCTACAGAACTTCGTCGATCAAAGTAACTTCATATATTTCTTAAGTCATAATAAATAAAGTGCCCTCGAAGTTCTAGCAAGTTCCCCCTAAATGGGTGTACACGAAAGTTTCCAACTGTTTCAGTAAAAACTTACACAGTTGTCTACAATTCCTTTTGTCTTCGCGCTTAATGGGTAGACAGAACGTTGAAATAGAAAAGTCGGCAAATAATAGAAGTAATGAGATACACACACATGATAGGTCTAGTTTTAAAAGTAAAGAAGACAGGATATTTTATCTTTCTTCTTCGCGTTTGTCTAAAACACTGTTTGTTTGTTTTAGACAAACGCGAAGAAAAAAGAGAGAATATATTCCTGTCTTCTTCTTCTTCTGTTTGACCCCAGAGGGGTAATTGCGTAACTTGCTATCAGTAGGAATAGGTTTCATTTTGATAGTTAAACAACATTCATTGCGTTATTTACGTTGCTGAGCCGACAATTTATTTGAACAAATGACGCAATGGTATAGAAATAATCTTCAATCCGATTCAGATTCTGATAGATAGTGCGTTTCGCAATTAGGGTGCAGAATGTAAACTAAGAACTGGGGCCCAATAACACAACGAACTAGATAGTTACAGTTTAGAATTGACTGACAAAGCCTATGACATTAGGTACACGTTGGTATACTAAGTTCTGCCCGCAGATGTAGGAAATTATCCCACGGGGAACGTGCTACCGGCACAAAAAGTAGCATATCTCCTTTCCCACGATACCATTATCCACTATGAATGTGGATGATTATAAGAGTAGGAGAAGACCGCAGAATCGATGGATGGACTGTGTGATAGATGATATACATGATTTTAAAGGGAGGTCTAGTGATATGACAAACTAATAGAAAATTATTGAAGAAGAAGACAGGACTCGAGCTCTTGAGGGCTCGTGTCTAAGTAACAAGTGCCGCTCGATTCAAGGGATACTAAATAAATTGTTTTAAATAAATTGTTTATTTCTCACCATTACAAATTACAATTAAGTAGGTACCTACATGAAAATTATTATATATTTTTTTTGTGATGATTATAATAAGGTGCACCAAGTATTGACCCTACCCCCTGAACTAGGCGAGAACCTGTATCTCAGGGGATAGCGTTCAGCTATTATCATTTTTCTCATCTGAGGACGTTTGTGTGTCACAACTAGAGGTTGCAATCGAATATTCGAATATTCGAATTATTCGAATTTGCTTTCCAAATTTATATTCGAATAGCAAATAAATATAAATTCGAATATTCGAATACTACCAAAAAAATTATTAATTATTAAAGAAATGTGATGAAACGCGTTATTATTTATTTGCAAAACGGTCCATTTTTTCTTTTGTTAAATAAACTTGTTCTTGAAGATAACAATAACAAAAGAGCGGGCCTGGTTTTAGATTGCAAAACGTGGTGGAGCAGCATGGCGGACATGATTTCACGATTTTTGCTATTAAAGGAAGCAATATTAAAGTCACTGATTGACTTGAAAGAAAAAACTGTGTTCAGCACCGACGAGCTTGATCTTTTGCAAGATTTATCTATGACTCTCATCATCATCATCATCATTTCAGCCCAATCTCCCCCAATTTGGGTGGCTTTGCCATAATCGCCACGCTTGGCAGGCGGATTGGCGATCACAGTATGGTGGTAAAATGCATAGAGAACGCTGCTGCCCATTCTCTAGTAAGTCCCGTAGTCGCCTCTTACGACACCCACGGGAAGAAATGGGGTGATGCTATTCTTTACGTCCGGCACAACACGGTACACTACGACTCTCACTTTCGTAAAAACTACAGTAGAAGCTATTATTTTTTTTTTACAAAAAAAGCAACTGACTTCCTTAAAAAAAACACTACAAAGTCGTAAATAACTTAAATTTCGAAAGTCGGTGTCTTAGGATCTGTATTTACGGTTTTTGCCACCGAATTCCGAAATGCAGGAGCGCCCAGGCAAATACACCTATCTCAGGCTTATGACGTGTTAATGTGCATTCCACCAACTAGTGTAGAGGGCGAAAGGGTATTTTCAAATTCGAACTATATCTGTAATCAACTCAGATGTAAACTAAACGATGATTCCATAGACGCTTTAAGTTTCCTCAGGTTTCACTTTCAAAGAATACGTAAATAATAATTATTATTCTTTGAAAGTAAAATAAATAAATAAAATATAATAATTATTATGCACTGTAACGATTTAAATTTAAAAAAAATTGCTTAAAAAAGTTACCCATTTGTTATTATTTTAATATTGTTTTAATTTTATGTGTCCAATTTTATTATGTTTTGATTTTAATTTATAATAGTTGCTAAGAAATTGTTATTTTTTTTTAAATTGTATATATAAATAAATAAGAGGCTGATTTTTTAAGTGGTTTTTTTTATATTTTGAAAATATTCGAATATTCGAATAATATTCGAATATCACTGAAAAAATATTCGAATATTCGAAAATCAAAATTATCGAATTTTTGCAACCTCTAGTCACAACTATACAGATAGAATACCATTAAAAATTGCTCAGCTTAAACTACGCTTGCTGTCGGTCGTAGATGACTGACAATCTTTACGACCCCTTCGTGCCTCGAAAAGCACTAAGCCGTTTGTTCTGACTGTCAATCGTTCTTTGACAGCCGTTACGGGTAGTAAGAAGCCTGAAAATATCACAACCAGTGTTACTAAGGAGTGGAGTATTACCCAGTAACTGGGTTATGGAGTTCAAATAGGCAGTCACTCAGTGTAAAATACTGGTATCCAGCTAGACTGGAAGCCAACACAAAAAAAAAAATGGAAACCGGCTAAGCATTTGATGATCATGTTCCCGTGATCCTCGGTCCAAGTGTGGGAAAGGAACACCTGGGGTGGTTTAATCAGTAATAGTCTGACAGACCTCTCTGCCCACCCAAGGCAGAGGAAACCCAGGACGCTTTTCCACTCCAGAACAAAAAAAAAGCATTTGATGATGAAAGTGATTCACATACAAGATTATTTTTAGTATATGCAAAACCTGAATATAGTTTGTTCAGAATCAGTAACTGAATCGATTCCAATAATTTTTACACCATGTTATATTTTGTCCCAAAAATATTTAATTACGCTTAAAAGTTGGTATCCGCAATCATATGTTTGCACACAGGTCACGACAGTTCATAGCTTTCTAGGCAGCGTGGGCGCACAGCGGGACGGCGACGGCGGGGCGCCCTCCGTTATATGCATATGTTTTTGCGTGGAAAACCAGGTAACTTAACAAGCTTATAACTTTGTGATGATTAATGATACAGTTTTGAAATTTTTTTCATAGATTTTTTACATAAAAATACTAGACCCGTGTTTCGGGTTTCGCATAAACAAAAATTAATGTTGTATAATAGGCATGTATTTAGAAATATGTAAATATACTAGCTGACCGTACAGACGTTATCCTATTTCCTAGAACTCGATAGTAGCGCCACCTACCGGGTCCAATAGTAAATCGAAACCATCCAGGGTGCCAGGTGCCATCGGTCCAGCCGTTTAGGAGGAGTTCAGTGACATACACACGTACATAAGAATTATATATATAAAGATTTATCAGTTGTCTGGTTGCCATTGTACAGGCTCTGCCTAGTTTGGGACCAGATAACGGTGTGTTGGTTGTCCTAAGATATTTATAAAGAAGAAGAAGGGATGGTGCACCGACGCCAAATAAATTGGGATGAAGACAAGAGAAAGAAAGTGATGATATCATATTATCATTCGTTTTTTTATTAGAATTTTTTATTATGTTTTAGACCTTAGTGTGCTTTTCAGCCTTCTTTAACAGAAACTGTATTTAATTTGAATGAACACGAGTTGTTAAATTATTTCAATCAAAGTTCTGATTGAAAAGCACTTTAAGGTTGTTTCTAGATTATTTTCCATTTCCCAACCGTAATGACTCAACCAGTGAGTTACTCGTTACCATTTATAATTAGTTTTATGATGCTAATAGAATATGAATGCAAGAATAATAGACCCTTTTGATAACGGCTAAATCAGCATTCATGGGCAGTCTCCGTAATTCAATTTTGTAAGGCTTAATTATGTATAAACAAAGTTTAAATTTTAATTCTTCTAAGGGATGAAGTGACGGTGACAGAGCAGTGGGGGCCCAGTGGTATCTTCCCGGACTTACGAGTTTATTAGGTCGTGGGTCCGAACCCCGGCAGGCACTTTACTTTGTGTAAAAAATTTCATCACCACTGCTCTTAAAATGGTGAAGAAAGCATCGTGAGGAAACCGGAATGACCTAGAAACTCAAAGAAAAAAAAAATCGAAGACATGTGAAATCGACCAATCCGCACTGGGCCCACATTGTAGATTACGACCCCAGTCTCTCATTTGATCATGGTAGTTCCTAGGTGAGGGTAAACGCCGTGACGCGATCGATAGAGGAAATGGAATATGGATAGAGTCTTGTGAGTGGAAGAGACTGTAATTGCAAGGCGAATCAGTCTTGTGAAGACAACCAACGAATGCAGAATTCCACCTCTCTTACGCGAAATTGTCGATTTGCTAGATCTTAGAAAAGAGTGCGTGACCGTTATTAGTGTAGTACTGTGATCATTATTCTGTAAGTGAAATACTAACTGATTTGCTGTATATCGTGTTTTATTGTGAACCTGCACTATGTATTCCGTATCATCGAAAGGACTACGGTGCTATCGTTCAACCATTGCTGACGCCGACATTTGTATCTCTTTTACTTACACGGGACTCACAATCTATTGTACGTTTCTCGAGTGAGAAAATCGTTGGTACCTAGCCGCTTCCTTGTCAGCGGTGGGTCAGGTTAGGTCTTAGACAAAATTCGTCCGGACGTAAAAATATCGCAGTGGAATTTCAACTGTCAGCGCTAAGCAATGAGTTGATAATCCAATGTGCGACAAAATCTCGCCCCGATATTTTTCCGTGTCGTATGTAGACTTGGGATAGCAGAAAACTTCCACGCTTTTGACTCCTAGCTGTACACAAGTTATGTTAGCCCGACCATCCCACCATCCTATCGTTTACGATCGCTACAACGATACGTATCCCTTCGACTTTTACTTTCACTTACAATTTCCTCCTAAACCCTCACGCCGTGCTATAAAGCCAATTACCTGACCCTCCGGTAAAATATATCCTTCATATGAAAATGTTCTAGGTTCGCAACATGTAATGTAACGGTGCTCTCTTTCAGTTCTGTGATGTATTGAGTATCTTTAAGTTTTCCATTAATTTTAGGGTTCCGTACCCAAAGAGTTCCGTTTGATGATGGACGTAAAAAATAGAATTAAGTTTCACCATACAGCCTCGAGTTGAGTTGCCCGTTCTCTCGACGTACACACTTTTTATATCACGTCGGGGTTACCAATTTTATGGTTGCGTGTATTTAGTTCTTTAGGTGTGTGTGTACGGAGAGAAATCAAATGCTGATTAGATTTGAATATAATTAATTAATACTTTACTTCACTGAACGAATTACATTAGGAATTTGGTAAGATCATAAGGGACTTACTAGAGAATAGGCAGCAGCATTCTCTATGCATTTTACCACCACGCTGCGATCGCCAACCCACCTGCCAAACGTAGCGATTATGGCAACACCTCACAGTTTAGTGGAGGCCTAAGTCCAGCAGTGGACGTCTGTTGGCTAAAATGACAATGGTCAGCCAAAGGGTGCTAACGGAACCCTATTTAATTACTAAAGTTTCGCTGTCCGTCCGTCCCTCCGTCTGTCTGCGGGCTGTATTTCATGACACGTACTAGGTAGACCGTTGACATTTTCACAGAGTGTGTATTATTATTGCCGCTATAAGTAATAATATTTTAATAAAATAAGAAATAAACTAAAAAAATAAAGGCGGTCTGCATACAAGAAACAAAGGTTACAACATTATTTTGTTTCTAAGATATAAAGATAAGGACAAAATTTAAGATTACCAAAGCTTATCCGTCCGCCCAAACCATCCAACCGTCCAAACTCAGGACCGGCAAACTGAACACATCGCCTGGCGTCGAGGAGTGAGACAAGGGGACGTAATCTCCCCAAAATTGTTCGCTAACGCACTGGAGGATGTGTTCAAAACGCTAAACTGGAGTGGACGCGGAATAAACATCAACGGCGAGTACATCTCACACTTGAGATTTGCAGACGACATCGTCATATTGGCGGAATCGCTGCAGGACTTGCAGCAGATGCTGGACGGCCTAGTTCATTCTTCTGTACGCATTGGTCTCCGGATGAACTTGGACAAAACACAGGTTATGTTCAACGATCACGCAACTCCGGGACCGATTGCGGTCAATGGCGGTGCCCTCAAGGTTGTTCGAGAATACGTTTACCTCGGGCAAACTCTGCAGTTTGGTAAGAACAACCTTGAGAAGGAGGCTAACAGGAGAATTCAGCTGAGCTGGGCAGCATTTGGGAAGCTTCGTCGAGTCTTCTCGTCGCGTATTCCACAGAGCTTAAAGACGAAAGTCTTCCTACCTGTGCGTCCTACCTGTTATGACCTACGGAGCCGAAACGTGAACACTCACGGTACGGCTGGTCCATAAATTTAAAGTCGCTCAGCGAGCTATGGAACGAGCTATGCTTGGAGTATCTCTGAGGGACAGAATCCGGAATGAGGTGATCCGGCAGAGAACCAAAGTTGTCGACATAGCTCATAGGATTAGCAAGCTGAAGTGGCAATGGGCCGGCCATATTAGCCGTCGAATCGATGACCGTTGGGGTAGACGTGTTCTTGAGTGGAGACCACGAATCGGCAAACGTAAGGTAGGACGCCCTCAGGCTAGGTGGAGCGACGATCTTCGCAGGGTGGCTGGTAGCAGCTGGATGAGAGTTGCCGAGAATTGGGCTGAATGGCGTGCGATTGGAGAGGCCTATGTCCAGCAGTGGACTGCTATAGGCTGATGATGATGATGATGATGATGAAAGCTTATCTAGAATTATATCAATATTGCCTCAGGAATCACCGTAAAGTTGTTCATTTAACTCCCGACGTTCTGCATTCACGACATGAGTTCCTAAGTCAAAGTTAGTTCCGTAAAACTTTCACAAAGTTTCTTACATCCGTTCTCTCCATTCAGACATTCAATTACAGCATCCGTACAACAGATTCTATCCTAACAATTTGTACTCATCGGTAGAACATTCTGAAACGTTAACGCCCCTTTACTTAACATAGTTCCCTTATCAATTTGATCCTATAATTTCCCCTTTATCCAATTTGATTGGGTCGTGAACTTTGCCAATTTTGGGCCATCGCGAATTAAATTAAAATATTCTGAAGAGTTCGTGAATTTGATTGAAAGTTATTTGTGTTATGTAATTCTGTTTGATCTGTTCGCCATTTTAGTCAATTATAAGCTTTTAAGAAGTTTGTTTATTAACAATTCGACTAAGAATTAGGATTATCTCTATCTCTATTATTAGGATTATCTCTACTTTCTTTTTTTTGTATCATTTTGTGACAAATGCGTGCACTGACTGGATAGGTCCGTCAATCTATGTGGTTCTTTCCTACAAAAACCATTTCGGACAGCTCTACATGGTCTCCACATGATGTAACCAAGATTATGTCTGGACTTTAAAAGAGACTGTGACCTCTGCGTTTGTTTCGGCCTTCCTTCTCAGAGTAGTCAGATTGAAAACGCTGATCTCATTTAGTTTAAAAAATATCGTTGACATATAAAAGTGCTTGTACAAACTGACTTATAGAAATATAATAATTTATCAAGGTGTGTGGTTTTGCAAACCAAACTCAGCGCCAGTCCTGCTCAGTGTTGCTTAGTCATCAAAGCACAATTCTTGGATTACATCTCTCAAATATTCGTTGTTATCTGTAATTTCCAACATCTCATTACACTTATGCACACAACAACAATGTTTGAATACAAAATTTCATGTCACATAATTATCTTTTCTACTATAAATATAATCATTAATTAATATGTAATCATTTTCTTACTCCAAATAATTATACACAAAGAAAACTAATCTTTCCACAAAAACAACGTCCAACAAGTGTGAGAATCACAGTTTCCCTTATATATTACACAAAACATTATATATTATATTTATATTTCTATATCTTTCGCCTCAGCAGATGAGCCACGAATGTAGGCCGCAAATGTCCAATTAAGATGAAAGTATTTCTCTTTTACATTTTCTGAGGCCTCAGAGAATTGTGCTTGAGAATTTTTTAGCTCATTAATTTCGTTATTAGGGAAATTAAGGGGACTTATTGTTGGTTCCCTTGTGGGGTTATCTTAAAGCTTCGAGTAATCATTTGTCACAACCGAAAATATAGGTATATTGTAACAATATCTCTAGGTTTTTAAACTTTACTCATAATATATTCTTCAAAGGTGAAGTTTGGAAGTTTGTATGTAGGAGGTAATCTCTAGAGGTATTAATTCAGTTTCGAAAATTCTACAATTGCCAAGTACCATAGGGTATGTATTTTGGAAAACTTGGTTCTACCTGCGGCTTCGTCCACGTGGAGGTCGGTAATCATCCCATGGAAACGCGGTAACAGCACAAAAGTAGCCATATGTTGTATATTGTAAATAGCGAGTTGGCAATATTGTCGGCCGAGAGGGATTTGATCGTAAGAACGCCAGTATTATTCTTTTTGTGGTTAAGTAATACACGTATGTTCATCAAAGTAATAACGAGTGTATTAATTAGTTAATATACTCGTGATTAATTACAGCTTCCTACGAAAACAGAGTATATTGGCGACGAGCATGAAACAAACCATATTTTAAAACCACAATTTTTCCAATATGAAATCATCAATAGAAAGAAATAGTGACATAACCTCAAAGTTACAAGTGTGACTTTTGTATAATAAATGGATTTGAAATGAAATAAAATATTTTAATGTAAGTAGATTTTATAAGACAGTTTAACACGTCAATATTTAAAAACTAGGTGGCGCCGGCATTTCCTAGCTGTTTCCTGAGAAGAAACGCCGAAACAAACTCTGTCATCGTCTCTGTTAAAATCCAAACATTATGTTATTAGAGTTTTATGTGAGTCTAACAATGCAGGGATTCAATCGAGCAACTAATAAAACTAGGAAAATAGCTTGGGAACATTTTAAACTAAAGCAAAACTAATAGAGCCATAATTATCGGCGGCAGATATATGAGGAATAGGCTCGATGCTGCGTCGCTGTCCCCACTCTGTCTGAATGGAGTTCAGATAGAATACGCGAAATTGGTTAAGAATCTGGGGGTGACCATGGACTCTTACTTATCGTGGAGTGCCCAAGTTGCTCAAGTCAGTCGCAGAGTGCACTTCACGTTTCATGCATTGAAATGCCTCCAGAGTTTTCTGCCCTTCAACACCAAAATTTCCCTTGCGCAAACTCTTATTCAGCCCATTATTGACTACGCTGATGCCTGTTATTTGGATGCCACCAAGGAGCTGTTAAATAAGGGTTCCCTCTATCTGGCAGAAACTTGATGCTCCGAATTTTATTTGGCATAACACACTTGGCATAATCTTGTTTAAACGAGTATTTGTAAGGCATAAAAAATGTTGAGCATAATCATTGTTTGGCCGAATGTTTATATGCTCGACTTAACGCTGGCATACTTTTAAGATGGCAGAATTTTATTTCGCATAAATACCTTTGGCAGACTTAAAATTCCGCATAATTTCGTTTAGCATAACATTTATTTAGAGCAATGATTATTTGGCATAATTTCACTTGGCATACTATGAAGATGGCAGAATTTCATTTAGAATAGTTTTGTTAGGCATATTTTCATTTCTATTAAATAGCATTTTAACCTTAAATAAAATGAAATAGTGTCTCAAAACGTCAGTATATGTTGTGCTACAAAAATTATTGACAGAAACGAATCGCTGCAGAACCGACTCCACGTAGTCTTGTCTGCCCTACCCCTAGAGTGTAATTTAAGCCCGCGTAGGCGCGGAGTGGCGAGGCGGCCCGCGAGCTGAGGAGCAGGTGGTTTTGACGGTCGCCGCCGCGGCTGAGGCTGGCCGGCAAAGCCGGCCAGTTAGCCGAAGCCGCGGTGGTGAGCGTAAAACCATCTGTGACGATGAGGTCGCGTGGGTCCGCCGGAGCCCCGCAGCGCCGAGGCCGTGACAGAAACCATGCATGCTGCATGTTGCATGCTCGCCTGCATGCTGTAAGCTTGCTTGCTTGCTGCATGCTTGCTTGCATGCTTGCTTGCTGCATGCTTGCTTGCAAGCTGCATGCTTGGTTGCTTGCATGCTGTATGCTTGGTTGCTTGCATGCTGGATGCTTGCTTGCATGCTGCATGCTTGTTTGCATGCTGCATGCTTCTTCGATATGAAATGTATGCCAAAAGATGATTCTAAGTTTAATGTTTCTGGGATATGATAGTTCTGCCTTTTAATAACTATCGATATGAAATTATGCCAAGAGACGATTCTGACTGCGAACTTTCTGCGATATGATGGTTCTACTTTTTAATTATTATGGAATAAAATTTATGCCTAAAGATGATTCTGACTTATAAAATTATGCGTTGTGAATGTATGATAAATGAGTGTATGCCAAACGATTTTCTGCGAAATGAAGTTTATGCCATCCGCTCTTATGCAAAATAATATTATGACGAAAAAAATTCTGCCATAAAGGGTGGACCCGTTAAATAAACTTGAGCGTTTGCAAAATATCTGCATTCGTTTTGTTTTTAATCTTAAAAAATATGATCACGTTTCTAACTTTCGCAAGGTTCTCAAGTAGCTCCCTATTTGACTTCGCAGGAACTCTCGGATATTGTGTCTACTATTTAACTTTCTCCACAACCCTAAGACCCCATCCTATTTGCGGGAACGCTTCTCCTACGCCCGTCCTTTTGATGCACCTTGCAGGTCGCATCTTAGAAATCTCCTCAAGTGCCCTCCCCACTCAACCGACTTCTACTCCTACTCCTTCACCGTGCATGCGGTTCGGTTGTGGAATGCACTTCCGCCTGACATAAGGGACTGCCCTACTATTGCTGTATTTAAAAGAAGAGTGAAAGAACACTATCCCTCCACTTTGTCATAATTGCTCATGAATGTTTTCATTTTTATTACATTATTAGTATATATATTTAGTGACATTTATTTTAGAAGTATTTATGTATGTTTGTATGTATATATATTTTTATTTTGTATGTTTATATTTAAATTATAGTATTATTTTTCTTTTGCTATTACACACGTTGTCTACATCTCTTTGTATATTCTCTCCTATTGCAGGTATGCTGGAAGAGATTTCTATAGAAATAAGCATTACCTTTGTACATATTTTTCTGTTCCTTTCTATTTGTCTATTTATATGTGTGCATAAATGGTTAAATAAAATAAAAAATAAAAATAGAGATCGCCGGCCACCGATTCACCGTCATCTCCTTGCCAAATTTATCGAAATCCATTCAGTGGTTTTGGCGTGAAAAGATAACATTCAGAGTTACTTTTGAATTTCTATTATTAGTATCGATGATTGATGGCAACGCGGGTGAAGTTGCGGCCTGATGCTAGTAAATTGAAAATCGAGATTTACAAGTAAACGTAAGTCTTATATTTAAGAAATGAACTTTAAAGAACGTGCTCGATGTTCTCGATTTTTTGGAAAATAGACTTTGGAACAGAATTGGAATAGAAAAGTTAATTAGCTTATCGAACCTATTGGTACTGACAATGATATTGAAGGCAATATACATAATACTTTGGTATGTACAGTTACCTACAGGACCCACATAGAACGTGGCATGCCTTTTAAGTTTTGTCGTTTGAAGAAAAAAACACAACTAGAACCTTATAGTACTTTTTATTGTTTTTCAAAGTATTCACCACGTAGCTTAATACACTTTTCCATTCGCTCAAACCAGTTATTATAACATTTATTCCACTCTAAAATGGGGGTGTTCAAAATGGCTGACTTGAAAGCGTCGACTGCTTCTTCACCGGACTGGAGCCTTTGACCACGAAGACTTTTCTTAATTTTAGCAAATTTAAATAAATCGTTAGGGCTTAGGTCAGGACTGTATGGAGGATGGTCAAGAATTTCTACTTTTTCCTGCTTCAAATACTCAATCGTTTGACGAGCGCTGTGTGAGCTTGCGTTGTCGTGGTGCAGGATGATGCGTCGCTTTGAGTTAGATTTTCGAAGTTCGGCGATGACTTGTGGTAAACAAACTGTAGTATACCACTCTGCGTTAACCGTTCTACGATCCTCAAGTGCAATAGTCGCAACATGGCCGGTTTTTCCCACGAACGTGGCCACCATCTTCTTTGAAGTGCTTCGAGAACGAACAACTTTAGTCGGCTTTGGCTCATCTTGAAAGACCCAGATTGTAGACTGTTGTTTGGAATCAGGATCGTAGGCATAGATCCAAGATTCGTCACCACTGATGATGTCGCAGACGTGATTTGAGTCTCCTCGGTTGAACCTTTGCAGCATTTTCTTACACCATCTGACGCGGGCCATCTTGTGATCGTCGGAAAGCAGATGCGGTATCCAACGGCAAACTAGCTTTCTCACACCAAGCGCTTCATGCAAGATCTTATTAATGGTTGTCCCTGAGATGCCTAATAGAGCTTCTATCTCTCGATACATCACATGACGATGTTTGAGAATTAGTTGTCTCACAGCAATGATGTTATCTTCAGAGAAGGCAGATTTTGGGCGTCCTTCGCAAGATTTGTCACTAACACTAGTATGTCCACGCTGGAATTCTAAATACCAGCGTTCGACAGTCCGCAGACATAGGGCTTCATTACTGAACACAGATGTTAGCTCTTCAAAACTCTTCTAAAGTTGTAGAAAATTATTGCACGAATATTTTCCTTAGAAAGATTCATTTTCGTATGTAACCTGACAGATTCCAATAGACGCTGTGACTAAACAATAGCATGAATCCTAATACTTTCAACCGTTATGATATTCAAAATTTAAACACATTCGAATATAGAACAGTTCTAAATTCAAAATTGCCGGGAAATATGGAAAAGACAGAACTTAAAAGGCATGCCTAGTATAATAAAGCACTATTTAAAAATCAAGAACTACTATACTATTACAATATTTGTAAATATGTGAGCACCTTGCATTTATCACATAATTAACATACCTGTCAATGTTTTATTTTAATGTTTTTTACCTATAGTGGTTTAGTAGTTTTATTCTAGGTGCATCGTCTTCATGTAAGTTCGTACAGTGATATAATTATGTAGCCTATGCCCACGGCTTCGCTAGCGGGGAGCTTTGTCAGAAATTTTGTTGCAACAATTTCCAATGATATGCCTATATGTATAATCAACTAAATGATGTTTATTTTGAAAATGAAGGAATTTTCACACAACTTCATCCCCTTTTTCAGCTTTTCGGAGGTAGAATTATCAGGAACGCTAAAATACGTATAAATTCATTTTAATCTTCAGTTTGAACACAAAATTTGAAGAAACTATCTTCAAAGTTGACGGACTTTCATTTAAACTTCCACCCCATATTTCATACCTTGATGGGAGACTTTCCTAAAATACGTTCTTAACTGACGTCTTCTCATCATAATCTACCTCTACGCCAAATTTCATCTTCATAAGTTCAATAGTTTTTGAGATTTCGTGATTAATCAGTGAGTGAATAAATGTAAGAATGAGTGACCTTTTGCTTTTATATAAACAGATGTATCCAAAATAGTGTTAAACTTTTTAAAAGAGTAACGGTGGGATTTCTTGCCCATTCTTCGACTAGGGACGAGCTAAGCGACACCAACCGTTTGGATGGGGCGACAAAAATCAATTTATTTTGTTAATTTTGTCATTCAAATGTGCCGTTTATGTGCTTATTTGCCATAACTGATTTGAATTTGATATATTAACTAATACAACTGAAGAAAATCTATAAATCGCCTTTAGTTTTATACTTAACCATCTACGACCTTAACGAAGCATATAAAACAAGTTCGCTCTAATAACTTGAACCACAAAATGAAATAAATCCACCGCAAGTTTCAAACGAAAAACTTTTCGCAAAGTAACTACCTCTAAGAACGAACTCCGAATAGTTGTCTTTATTACGGACTTTCTTTGATTCGATCAATTGGTATTCAAAAGAAATATTCCCTTTGAAATAAGTACCGACTACTTAAAGCAGTTTCTAAGTCAATTTCATCGACAATATTCATAAGTTCTACCTCTATTTAGGAGTTAGGAGTATTGAAAAAACATCGATGAATTATTAATAAAAGCTTTCTGCAAAGTTCTCGTTTGATCTGAACGCACCAGACGTACTTCTATCTAATACGTTATAATATCGGCCGACTGTTGTTTTATCTCGACAGGGACGCTGAACAGACATTTTCCCCCGACGGAGCCTATTCAATATGCATTATGCTAAATAGATGCGACGTTCCTTTGTTTACGGAAACACGCCATTTTGATAAATAAGCTCCCTACTATTGGAAAACCGAGAACACTTCCTACCGATCTCACTGTGACGTGCACTGTCACAAACGCTTACTTCGCTCAAAGACTCAGCGGAAACTTTTTGTAGTCCCTCAAAGATTGCGGATCCGCGCGGCTCTGCACTGTTTTCAAAAGTTTAAACGTCAATAAAGTGTACTTTCGTGTGTTCACTTCGTGCGTCCCGATTTATTTTTACCTCAAAAGTAAACTCAAACGTTCTTGTATCTTGATTTATAGTGGCCTCGTAAACGCTGCTCAACATGATTCACGATGACACAAAAATATTTTAACGATGGCTTTTTTAACCCAGTTTTATTCCGAACACGGAGCGTCTCCCGGACTCCATGTTCTTCCGCGTTGGTCTTACGCACAATTTTCTCTAACGCAGCACTTAAAAGTCATGACAGAAACCGAGCCGGCCGTCTGCCAAGTTTTCCGTTTCGAAGTCGAATTAAAAAAAGACGTTACACTAACTTTCCCGCGTGTAAATATAGTTGAGGGTGAACGAACGTGTCGCTAGCACTGACCTCCTTTTTGCGTGACGTTGAACGTGCGGAGCCGGTACGAGTCCTCATCGGGTTCCTCCTCGGGCTGGTGCTGTGGAGTGCGCGGCACGTCGAGGAAGGCGTTGGAGCGCCGCGGCTGGTTGTGCTGGCCAGGCGGCGGCCGGCGCCGGGCTGAGGCCTGCCGGCGGACCTGCGGCGGGGTCTCCGCCTCAGCCAGACGAGGCTCAGAGCTGTACCGGGTCCTGGTCTCCCTGTCCAACTGCTGCTGCTGCTGCTGGCGCCGCTGGCGGACCGAGCGGCCGCCGGTGATCCTGGCGGACTGGGAGCGCGCCGCCGGCCTACGGCGAGGGGCCGGCGTGGTCTCCATAGGGGCCGCGAGGGCTTCCATACTCGCGGAGGCGGGAGCACATATCGACTGCGAGCGCTTAGTGCGTCCGTCCGTAGCCATGGTCGCGACGATACTGAGCGTCGGGTGTAGCGGCTCCCTCCGCCCGCCCAACCGCGGCCGGTTACTTGTTGCATCGCGGATTATGAGATTAGTGCTCTTTTAAATGTCACTAATTGTGAGTCTTTTCATGAATGGTTTCAGGAGTACTCTTTAAAATGTAAATGGGACTTTCGTATTTTGTTTGTGGTTTTACGCTAGATATACGAATGTTTCCACACACAAAGTTTATTCAGTGAATAAGCAACTTTCTGGATCACTGGGCTGAGCTCGTTAGCTCACTAGATACCTACGTTCATTGATTTACAGCTTTGTTTAGTTACGGGTTTCTTTAAAGTTGAAAGAGAATTCCTATCGGTTGTAGAATTTATAACACCTTTGTTTAAATTCGAGAGATTTCAAGGCAAATTGATGTGTATTCGTTGAGAACTTTCTGCTTTGTTTCAAACCAAACAGTTTCATACACCTGGCAGTTTGCAATTTATATTCCGTATTGGAATGGAAAATTAATGATATTTGTAACCTTGATTTTATTTTTACTTGCTTCTTAGAAAATTGCGAAACTGGTTCCAAGGTTGATGGAATTCAAAGTATTTCTTTCAACAAACCTGTCACTTTAAGAAGTTAATAAGTTCTATAAACCGAGCAGTTTGAAAGATAAATGATGTATATACAATTTTAAATTTTACCTGCATTCAAAGTAGTAACTAAAACTGAATGCATCACGCCTCTGTTACCCGAAGGGATAGGCAGGCCAGAGACACTACAATTTGACACTTATACTTGTTAGAAGCTAACAAGTATAACTGACAAATTCTCTGGCCATTGATATTTGAGCCATGAGTTCCAGAACAATATTTCTGTAGCCGAAATAGAATTCAAAGTTCATGGTAATTCCGTTGCCCTTTACTTGGTAATTCCACCCAGCGGAGACAAAAATAGATTAAATCAAACATGCTAGGTGAATTCGTAGCTGCCCCCTGAAACATCGACGTAATTGGGTAAGAGAGATCGGTATTTCTCTCACGTAGACGAACAGGCAGGGACACTGGCAAGGGATGTAGACAGGGGACTTTTTGTGCTGAAGCAGATACGAGTAAATAGTTGCATTGCAGCGTAGGATAGTCGGGAATAATTGAGTATTGGATGGGAGTTTTGGTTGTAAACTGCAGGTGTTGTGAAGGTCATTTTATGAAAGTGTTCTCTGCGTTAAGAGATAATCATTATTTTCAGTCCACTGCTGGACATAGGCCTCCCCCAATTTGGGGAGTTTTGCCATAATCGCCACGCTTGGCAGGCGGGTTTGCGATCGCAGTATGTTGGTACAATGCATAGAGAACGCTGCTGCTCTTTCTCTATCGCCTTTTAAGACTCCACGGGAAGAGATGGGATGGACCTATTCTTTTCGTCCAGCAACACACGAAACAATAATCATAGAAGAACATTCCGACGTAAATGATAACTAAAAAATAAGAGGTTAACTATCCACGCATTATCTGACTTATAAACTTACCGAATCTCAGCGAAAGTATTTGTGTCAGAACTTCGCTATCAGAAATTGACATCGGCTAACCGGTATCAGACTAGGTCACCTACGTAGTTAGAAAAGATTTTCACAACCCGAAAATACGCTCGAAACAAAATAGAAATATATGAACGAAAAGGACAAACTACACATGACTAGAATGTGTTATTAGGCGAAATTGAAACAAAATGATATCCACACGAAAAAGACTTATTCTCTTGTTTCGAAATAATATATTTCCTCATTTATCATTTGAGGAGTACCTACTCAAACGCTACGTTTATACTGAGTACGCGCAAAGTTATCATAACAAAAATCCGACTGATTTTAAAACTGAGAATACTTCTTTCGCAGATAATATTTAACTAGTTTTAGGTAACTTAACTTAGGGTTCGATTTTGTTTTCGAGTAGGGAGTATATATACCCTTTCCAATAGAAGAAGAATTGTCACAATCGGACCACTATGTAAAAAAATATGCGTGGTCATACATAAAAAAAAAAATAAAATAAAATAATAAAAAAATATACGCGTCGAGTTGAGAACCTCCTCTGTTTTTTTTCGTCGGTTGAAAATGTAATATACTCGCTTTCATATTTTCTTACACAATTTCTCCCTCAGTGGGTATATATGGATGATTTGCCTTCATTTGAGAGGGGGAATTAATCTTGCTTTCCCTGTATCACGAGAATTAGATCACAAAAGCGACGAGAGCTTGATTAATGATATTTGCATGGAGTGTGTATTTGAGAGTTTTTGGAATTCGTGAGACTTTATACATAAATAGGTTGCAAACGACATCGATTGGTTTGGCGAGGTAGCATAAATTAAAAGAACATATGAATATGTTCCTAATAAAAGGAAATTACTAGAGAATGGGCTGCAGCGTTTTTTTTTTGGATGTGAAATCATCAAATGACTTCTCCGGCTCTGGGCGGAGCGGGAGGGCATGTAAGACTAAAACCCACCCGTGTTCCTTTAGTTGCCCATGTGCCAGGGTCAAGGTAGGCTGCAGCGTTCTCTTTGCGTTTTATCACCATACTGTGATCGCCGACCCCCCTGCCAAACGTGGTGATTATGGCTAACCAAAAAACAGGGGGAGACCTTTGTCCAGCAGTAGACGTCGTTCGGCTGAAATTATTCTGATGAAAAGTTTATGTTGAATTGAAAATATTTAATGACTTGAAAGAAAACTAGTGAGCAACGTGAGGAATAAGAATTAGTCTTTGAGTAAAAGTGAATGTCATGGCTGCCATTTGTGGCGAGCAGTGGGTAGCTCGCCGCCCGGTAAGGACCAAGCTCGGGTCGACGGCGCGCAGTGTTCCACGCGCGCCTCAAAGAGATGTCAGCAGCAGTGTAGGGGTCTACTAGGACCGATGCCTGCCGGGGACGCGTGATTGTTCGAAAGAGATACCGTGACCCTGGCACATGGGCAACTGATGGAACACGGGTGGGTTTTAGTCAGTAAAAGTCTGACACGCCCTCCCGCTCCGCCCAGAGCGGGAGAAGTCATTTGATGATTTCCCATCCTGAAAAAAAAAAAAAAAAAAAAGAATGGCTGCCATTTTGATAATGTAAAACGAACTCTCGAATTTAGAACTGTTGGTTATTAAAAGTTTACTATGAAAACTTACTAACGATGCACCAACAGTTCTGTTAGTTACTGTGAAAGTAAAAACACAAAAATATGAATATTTTTTCGACTGCGAATTGCAACAGATCCCTTCACAAAAACTTTTATATGTACAATTTAATAGTCTGCAATCGGTGGATTCAATGGTGCAGACCAGTGATTTGACGGATTGCTGCATTTCTGTTCAATTCAACAGTTTTCAGCCTGAAAAAATTACCAAACAATGGAACACACAACAAATATTTATAGGTAACTTCTACCTAGTCACAGGACGTAGCAAAAACCATAATGACCCAAAAATGGAAGTGGGCTGGGCATGTCCAAAGATCACCAACAAATAGGCCAAAATTGACAAGAATAGGTCCTAATACCTAATACCTAACCTACCTAATATTCGAAAAAAAGTAAAAAAGGAAGGCCATTCAAAAGATGACATAGTTGACACGGTTGGAATTACTTGGAACAGACTGGCAAGAAATAGAGCGAAATGGAGGAGGTTTTCCCCGACAGTGCGGTCGTTACAATAAAACACACATTAATGAAGAAATAAGTTAAAATTTGACACGTTTATGTGAAATAGTTTTGAGTTATGAGGGGGTCAAAAGTGTTTCGTGTAATATTACACACGGTGCTGCTCGCCAGTTCTGTTACTTGAACTTGGCTTGACACGCTACCGCGTGTCTAGATACTAACATACTAGATTAAGAATGAATTCGGTTAAAAATACTAACAAAAAATTATTTATAGAAATGTAAAGTGTAAGGCATAAATAAAGCTATTATATATCTACCTAGTTGACAAATTCGACGTTCACTGGCAGGGGCTCTACGCTCTAAGTCCATCAACGACAATACCAGCTCGTGCTAAAGTAGTTCGATGCTTTGAAGTAAACCCTCATCATTTATTATCATCATTTCAGCAGTAAGATGTCCACTGCTGGAGATCTGCCTCTCCCAATTTGGGGAGTTTGCCATAATCGCCACGCTTGGCAGGCGGGTTTGCGATCGCAGTATGGTGATAAACCCCTATAGAGATCGCTACTACCCATTCTCTAATAAGTCCTGTAGTCGCCTCTTAGGACACCCATGGGAAGAAATTCGATGGTGCTATTCTTTACGACCATCATCATCATCATCATCATCATCATTTCAGCCGTAAGACGTCCACTGCTGGACTTAGGCCTCCCCCAATTTGGGGGGCTTTGCCATAATCGCCACGCTTGGCAGACGGGTTGGCGATCGCAGTATGGTGGTTAAATGCATAGAGAACGCTGCTGCCCATTCTCTAGTAAGTCCCTTAGTCGCCTTTTACGACACCCACGGGAAGAAATGGGGCCACCACATTACGACCATCACATGGAAGAAAGTAATTCCTACACCCGATTAATTAACTTTTTCAGACAGGCGAAACACATCGGAACTAACGACAGCTGTCAAATCGTGTTGTCTTTCATTCTTAGCTCGGGCCCCGAACTAATCGTTAGTAATACGGAGTAGGAACTGCAGCTAGAACTACGGATTTCGTGCTTAAGGAGTCGACCTGATAAGTACAGGGTTCCAAATTGGACCTCCAAATCGGGAAAAGCAAAATCGTCTATTTGTCTGGACTTGCGACCGGTGTATGGCAATAGAGAGCAGTGATGCTCCAGTAGTAACGGCCGTGAAATGTAGATCCTAGGTTCAGCCTAGACAGGCGCTTGACTTCGTGTAAATTATTAAATCACTAGTGCTCTAAAAAAAAAGGGAAAGGAAACATCTTGAGGAAACCGGCATGACCTAGAACTAAAAATTCGAAGACATGTGACATCCTCTCAACCGCACTGGGCCCACGTAGTGCAATACGGCTCACTCCCTCTCACCATGAGAAAGCCAGTATTTCATTAACAGCAGTGGGAACATTTTAAGCTGATTATGATTACGGCAATAAATTGCCTCTTAAAATTATCGATTATTTCCCAGTTCATTCCCTTGACTGGATAAGCGCCTTTCATGAGACCCACAGACGAGAATGAGGTAATCTTACCTACTTGCCAAAATATACGCGATCCCTGGGAGGCGAATTGTTTTAATAAATGTAACATTATTTACGTGTTCGTAGGTCTATGCGTGGGAGAAGGATTAAAATTCTATGAAAATTACTCCCACATTAATTTAAAAACTATGAGATATTTCTTTGGAATTTTATGTTCTGTACCTTAAAATGTAACTACTAAATTCTCGGTATACCAGTGTACATTAAATGTAACAAACAGACTTTCAGAAAGAAAAAAAATATCGGTATACAAGAGTAAAAGGAAACAGATACTTGTTGACAATTTGGACCTTTTACAAACTGTTGAATCTTTTGCACTTAACAAAAAATATTTCGTATGACGTTGGACAAAAAAACTTCGCAAATCGGTGGCAATTGGCAAGAAGTAAAACAAAATCAAAGACATCGCCCTCCGGAATCAAAGTCATTTTACACTTTGTAGTGTTTTCTTTCTGGACTGATTGTATTCAAAAATAAAAGAAGCGTTCAAAGGGAAAATAAAAAGAAAAATAAGTGAATTATAATCAAGATTTTAAACCGTAGGGTTTTGAAATTGAAAACTGTAACAATTTCCCCCTTCTTTGACCCATATAAATCCCCTGCGAGTTAACCACTTTATCATGGCGTGACAGTCAACGAAAACGAATGGGTGTGCAATTCGGGAAATGTTTACCTAAATAACGTATTCAGACCGCAAAAATAAAACGACCTTAGAACAAAATGTTTTAGTACAAATTACAGGAACACTTTATGAAGCACTCGTCTGTGCACTTTTTTTTTGTGTGGGTGGGAAATCATCAAATGACTTCTCCCGCTCTGGGTGGAGCGGAAGGGCGTGTCAGACTGACTGAAACCCACCCGTGTTCCTTCAGTTGCCCATATGCCAGAGCCACGGTACCTCTTTCGAACGAATCTCACGACCCTGGGTCTGTGCACCTTGACCCTACAACGCGTAAGTCGCGGTAGTTATCACTGGGCCACCACACATCATCATCATCATCATTAGCATCGTTTCAGCCAAAAGACGTCCACTGCTGGACAAAGGCCTCCCTAAATTTGGGAGGATTGCCATAATCGCCACGCTTGGGAGGCGGGTTGGCGATCGCAGTATGATGGCAAAATGCATAGAGAACGCTGCTGCCCATTCTCTAGTAAGTCCCTTAGTTGCGTCTTACGACACCCACAGGAATTGGTGCTATTCTTTACGTCCGGAACCATATGGAATGGGCCACCACTGCCACTTATAACTGCCCAAAACCCACTTGTAGAGATCAGTAACAAATACCAGTACCAACACCGCCACAACATTCCAGTAGGCAGTACAGGAGCCTATATGGTTGCTGCCCGTATTAAGAACACATCAGTGCACTTCCTAACTGCGTCAGGCAACAGACGCCCTCGAAGATAATTGAGCTTTTGTCCAGCAGAAGCTGGTTCAGACTTAACATGATACGGGAGTAGGGTGGCGAGGCTTCTACTTTGTGTATCCAGGACAAATAATAATTATACACAGTCAAAGTCAAAGCATTTATTTCAAATAGGCCCATAAAAAGCTGTTTTGAATGTCATTAAAAAAATAATTGATTCTAGTTGCCCCTTCCAAAAGGTAGTTTTTTTTAAGAATGGGCAAGAAACTTCACCGTTACTCTTTTATTTTATTTTTTACAATATTTTAGATGGATTAATTGAATGTGAAAATGAAGTACCTAGAATAAAATTAATATGCCACAATAGGTAAAAAATAAAATTTTATTATATGTATTGCGTAGTAATAAGGTCAGTGTGAGTGTGTAAATAAAAATAATGAATTATAAAATTAAATTAGCAACCAGTTTATATATTTAGTCTAGTATGTCTACGACATGCTCACATAATTTTTACGTAGCAGTTTGGCTTGTGGCTAAATAATAACAGCAGCATGGGTCGATCGATTAGGTTAAGCTACGCCTACCATGATTTCCCCGTGGATTGGTGACCATCTTTTTTGTACCAAAATCCCTCCGTGCCTCTAAAAGTACGTTAAGTCATTTGATTCCGATTGTCATTCGTAGATCTTGACAGTCAGAGATTAAAAAGACGGGAGTGCAACAAAAACCTAAGCTGATTCTACATATATAATAACAGTCGATTTGCATCTTCGATTAAATATTTGGAAAGAATCGAAATTATACGACACTTAACTATATCCACAAACAGACAAAAATCTTGGTCACCTATACTATGTACTGCTATCCAATTGCGCCTTTAGTATATCCAACTTGACCTGTAGATAACATTCACCAACTTAGTCCTTGCACGGGCGTAAAAATATCGCGGCGATATTTTATCGCGTACTATATTTTTTTTGGAACATTGAATATCTAATGGACTGCATCTCAACGTATAGAAAAAACATACTGTTCGATTTTTATCTCTCGGCCCTAAGCAGTGCGATGACTGCCAGGGTCGCGTGATTGTTCGAAAGAGATACCGTGACCCTGGCACATGGGCAACTGATGGAACACGGGTGGGTTTTAGTCAGTAAAAGTCTGACTTCTCCCGCTCTGGGCGGAGCGGGAGGGCGTCCCGCTCCGCCCAGAGCGGGAGAAGTCATTTGATGATTTCCCATCCTGAAACAAAAAAAAGCAGTGCGATGAAGATCTTGTGCGCCAAAAAATCCCTTCGCGATACATTTACGTCCGTGCAAACGTGAAGTGACAGGTTTAGATTAATTAAAGAATAATTACTTCGGAATTAATTCAGGTTCACACATGTGTACGTAAACTGACTTCTTCTCATAGGGGTAGGCAGAAACCTAAGAACGCAACTTGCTATAAGTCATTACATACTCTGTCTTCTTTTCTTAAGTTATTAGTATTATCTATGCAATTCTCCTGACTTAAGGGTCTTTTGGCTTGCTAGTCAATAGATGAACAACACGGTGGCGGTTTAATATGCTGATGTGGAAAATCTTTGTTTTTTTTTTCTGAGTGGGAAATCATCAAATGACGTCTCCCGCTCTGGATGGAGTGGAATGACGTGTCAGACTTTTACTGACTAAAACCCACTTGTGTTCCTTCAGTTGCCCATCTCTTTCGAACAAATCTTGCGACCCTGGCAGATCTGGAAAGTCTTAACAGATCAACCCGTCGTTCTTAAGGTGAAAGCTCTCTGATCAAATCCATCTCTCTCGTCTTACGTTTATTGCTATTGCACTTTATCATAAAATAGTATTCAAAATCAAAATCAAAAGTCATTTATTCAAACTAGGCTGAGAGTCAGCACTTTTTGAACGTCAAAGTTACACAAGACAGTCCCCCCAAAACGCCCGCCCTTCGACACTTCCTAGTGCTTTAGCTGGGAAGAAGAAGTGGCGGAACAAACTCCCCAGCAGCACAGCTGTCTGTTAAGTTAGAAGAACTTGATTCTATACAATATCGTGTAAGTAATTAATATTATAAAACAAAACAAAACATACATTATACACATATTGTATTTAATGGAATTAAATGAAATTAGAAGATTGTTGTTTCTACTCTTGGAAATTAAATCCATGTGTGGTGTGACTACGAATGATCGGGTGAGGAATGATGTAAGTAATAAGACAACGCAACGGTGCGGTTTAAAAGCGAACAATCGTCATCATTACAGCCATAAAATTGGGAGGCTAAAAGCAGTTGTAGTGACAAAAATTGAAAAGAGTATGCTTAGGTGGTTTGATCATATTGAGAGGATGAATAAAGGCGCGTAGTGTTTCACGCACGCCTCAAAGAGATGGCAGCAGCACTGAAGGGGTCTGCTAGGACCGATGCCTTTATCGTAATTCTTTATTGACATAATTGTTTACATAAATTTTTGAAGTCTCTGACTCCTGAACTAGGTGTACCTGTATGTCAGGAGTCAGCGCCCTCTTCCATTTTATTTGTCTTAGACCCTAATGTCAACATAGGAAAACTCAAACTTAAGTGCTACAAAATACAATTTTAAAAACGTAAAAAACGTAAAAAAAATGTTATAAAATAAAATACAATAACAAAAACGAAAAAGCTAAAAATAAAATTATACTAACATTATTATATCGTGCTGTGTGTATGTGTGTGTGTAGGTGGGATATGTGTATGTGTATGTATGTATTCTATGTAAGTGATTTTTTAGAATGAGATTAATTTATCGATTATTTTCTCTACACCGCCTCTCTACATGCCTACCAGGGTCGCGAAGTTGGCATATGGGCAACTGAAGGAACATGGGTGGGTTTTAGTTAGTACAAATCTGACACTAAGAGCGGGAGAAGTCATTTGATGATTTCCCAACCACAAAAAAAAAAAAACAAAGGATGAATAAGGATGGCTAACAAAAGGTAGATGTGAGTGAAAACGTCGGGAGCGGACGCCCTAGGAGGACATATAGTGTACCTTATTGATGTTCTTCAGAAAGGTCAGGTGCGTAGTATTCGCAACCGGCGTGCGTGTATGAACCTAAACGAGACAAAAGAAGTATGTCAGGATCGAAGTAGGTAGCGTTTCGTTTCGGGAAAAGGGTGTGAATTTATTTACTTCTATATAAAATTCTCGTGACACAGTTTTCGTTGCCATACTCCTCCGAAACGGCTTGACCGATTTTGATGAAATTTTTTGTGCTTATCCGGTATCTATGAGAATCGGCCAACATCTATTTTTCATCCCCCTAAATGTTAGGGGTAGTCCACCCCTAAATTTGATTTTTTATTTTTTAGAAAAAAAAATTAATTTCTATTTTTTTATGATACAACATACAAAAATACATACAATCCTCAATTTTCACCCTTCTACGATCGACCCTTATTTTTTAATAGAATTATTTATATGGCAAAACAACGTTTGCCGGGTCAGCTAGTTTACTTATAACCAGCTCTTGCCCGCGGCTTCGCTCGCGTTAAATTCGGGGTAACACGGTTCCCCTTTCCTGATTTAGAACACAATAGAGAACTCGGAACAGAATGTTATTTTAATACGCTACTGTAGACGATATAATGTCTTTCCATTTGGGGATAGAATGTAAAGATTCTGGGCATTGGATACACGCGAACATGCTACATACAATTGTCCATGGGAAAAGCACGGCTTTTCTAAGTGCACCTAAAAAAGTAAAATAAAAGTAGCCTATGTTACTCTACATCCCTTCAACTATCTCCACTTAAAAAATCACGTCAATTCGTCGCTCCGTTTTGTCGTGAAAGACGGACAAACAGACACACACACTTTCCCATTTATAATATTAATAAAGTATGGATAAGCACACCAACAGCACAATCATTTACAATCCAAATAAAATACAATTTAAAATTGGCACTTCAGTAACCATGCAAATAACAGGTATACATGACATTAGCATATGAATATTAGAGACAAAAGAGAAAAACTTAAAACGTGTATCAAGAGACCCAAACCCAAACCTAGAGCACTACAAAGTATTAATTTTACACGCTACACAGACGTGCAGTCGTCACACTGTTTAAATAGGGAAGGCCTGTATGAAGCGAAAATCCCGTGGCCCTGGCATATGGGCAACTGAAGGAACACGGGTGGGTTTTAGTCAGTAAAAGTCTAACACGCCCTCCCGCTCCGCCCAGAGCGGGAGAAGTCATTCTATGATTTTCCATCCAAAAAAGAGAAAATATCAACGGAGTAATCTGTAATTGCACCTGTCTTATTATAATCCCTTGCCATACGTGTTAAGGGGCTATTAAATGTGGTATTTTGTGTTATTTTCGTACTTATGAACATATGTAGAGGGTTGTGTTGATGATTTTAATTATTAGATATCATTCTGAAAATGCATACGTACTACGGTCGCGCCTCATATATTAAACAACATACAACCTATGGCACTGACCTGCAAATTGCAATTTAAGAAAATTTGTATTGTACGGGTAACCCTGGCGCTTTCACCTTAACCTAAATCACATCACATTATATTATACAATAGACAAAACATTACCAGCAAAATGTAAAAGGGGGAGAAAGAGATTTCCTAAAAACCCGATACACTTAACTTTTACATTCACAATACACGCTTACCAAATAAATATCACATTGAAGGAAAAACCTCTTAAAAATACACGGAAAAGCTCAGAAAGTCTACACTCAACAATTGCGGGTACAGACAACATAACCAAATGTAGGTGTAACATCGCCTTTATTACGTAAAAATACATTTTTGAAGCAAAAACGGAGTGTTTGCTTACGTGTCATCATCATTATCAGCTTATATTGTTCCCACTGCTGTGATACAGACCCCTTCTCGGTGACAGAGAGTGGGCCATAATCCACCACGCGGGCCCAGTGCGAGTTGTCACATCTCTTCGAATTTTTTATTCTAGGACATGCCGGTTTCCTCACGATGTTTTCCTTCGCCGTTTTGAGAGCATTGGTGATGAAATTATTTACACCAAGTAACGCGCCTGCCTGTGTTCAAACCCACGGCCTACAACTTGTAAATGGGGGTCGATACCACTGAGCCACCACTGCTCATCGAAAATCTATTACCGCGGGCCTAATTATGTTATATTTCTAAAGCAAAATAGCAATGCATTGTTCTGTAAGGGGTGTAACACAGATGTTCGGCACGACTCGGCAAAGCCCGGACGGCGAAATGGAATGTTTGTTTTGCCGCCCGGCTAAGCCGAATCGTCGTTGATGTTATAATAATTTCATGTCACTGTTATTTATTGAGTAAGAAGAAGATGAAGAAATACCTACGATTGATTGAATAAGGTACCATAGACAGAAGGTCCCGTGTGGTGCCGGACGTTAAGAATAGCACTATCCGATTTCTTCCCGTGGGTGTCGTAAAAGGTGACTGGGGGACTTTCTGGAGAATGGGCAGCAGCTTTCTCTATGCATTTTGTCACCATGCTGCGATCCCCAACCCGTCTGCTAAGTGTGCAATTATGGCAACCCCCCCCCCCCCCCAAAATGTCCCGGTCAAATTGGCGGTGTATGTGGGAGGCCTTTGACCAGCAATGGACGTCTTTCGGCTGAAACTGCCTATGACCAGCAGTGGACGTCTTTCTGCTAAAATGGTAAATGATGAGGTACCATAACTAAAAGTGCGCTATTGGTTGCGCGAGCGGTGCGCGTCTCTGGTGCGGAGAGTGCGGGGCAGCGCCAACACCGTCCTGGCGATGATCGCTAACAGACCGGATTGCCCTTATTATGTCCAGCTATGCTGCAGCAGACATATTGTTATCTTGTTAGTGTTTGTTTTTGTCTGTGCTTGTTATCCTGTCTGTATCCTTTTATGTATCTGTTTGTATTGAGTCTTATTACTCGGATTAAACTTTTTCTTTCATTGCATTCGTGTTAATCTTTACTAATATTATAAAGCTGAAGAGTTTGTTTGATTGAACGCGCTAATCTCAGGAACTACTGGTCCGAATTGAAAAATTATTCAGATTTTTGTGTTGGGTAGCTTATTTATCGAGGAAGTCTATAGGCTTTATAACATCACGCTACAACCAAGAGGAGCGGAGCAGTAATGAAAAATGTTGCCAAAACGGGGAAAATCGCACGAGTAGGCGATTCGACGCGACGGGAAGGGTCGGGGGAACAAGAAATTTAACGCGGACGAAGTCGCGGGCAGGAGCTAGTTGTTTATAAAATTAATTTTAGAAGTTAAGATAAAACTCTAAGCTTTTCATTTTTTTATCCATTGTATACACCCCTATGACACCATATTTCCAGAAAATACCAGTTAATTGAGCTCATAACAAGCACTGTTGGAAAATCCAAGCTTGCACCGTAATATTCGTGCTACAAATCAGATGGAACTAATGACTACAAGTCACGCTATGACAGAAAATAAATGACACACTACATTTTACTACGAATTTGTGGGTAGAATTTGTATTCACATCAATCATCATTTGTATTCATTTGTATTGTTTTTTGTTTCATTCATTATATGTGAGGAAGTTTTTTTGGATTCGCACTAATCCGTTCATTGTTTACATTAAGTATGGGAAATGAAACTAATTATCTCGTTGTGAATACTGGGATTTTCTATAACTTTGTTTAAAATTGATGTTTATCCCTTTTCATCTTCAGGAGTTTAGAAGGGCAATTAGTCATTTCCGTCTATATAAAAATTGAGCAGTGGTGAAAATACTTTAGAATAGCAGCGTGTGAAAGCCATTTCGTACAACTATTAATAAATGACGGTTGTTGTTCGAATATATCCACACTAATATTATAAATGCAAAAGTAACTCTGTCTGTCTGTCTCGCTTTCCTGCTAAAACCACTGAACCGATTTAAATGAAATTTGGTACGCAGATAGTTTAGAGCCTGAGAAAGGACATAGGTTACTTTTTATCCCGGTAGTACGTTCCCGCGGGATAATTTCCGACCTCCACGCGGGCTAAGCCGCTGGCAAAAGCTCGTAAGGAATATATAAGAGAATTCTATTTCATAATTATTATATACATTTTTTAATACTCCCGTAAAATTTTAGTATCATCATCATCATTTCAGCCGTAAGAAGTCCACTGCTGGACATAGGCCTCCCCGATCTAGGGGGATTAATTTTACTGTACCTCTTTAATTTTCTGTAAATATATTAGTAAATATGATTATTTATTTACTTTTTTACTTCTTATTAATTCTAGAAATTTTAAGTTTATAGTATTTATCAGTCAAAATATTTTACTGTAACTCCTACTAAATCCCAAAAGATATTTCTATAAATAGCCTAAATGAAAATCAGCACAATCAAACAAACAGACATACATCAGACATTCAAGAGAAACCCTCGTCATATATGACATTGTTTGCAAAGGCTTTCATTACGGGAGGTGAACCAAATGTATGAAACAAAGCAAATACTACCTACGTGCTAATACATATTTATATGGTCTGGTTATGAATTTAATTAAGTAGTTGATAGGAATGCGTATGAAATATTCGCTATAATATCAGCTTCTCGGTACAGAACTCTGTGTTAATGAAGGGAATTAATTACAATTACTGTCTGAAAATGAATACTAGTAACGGGTTTAATTTGAAGATTATACTAATTGATTAGCATTTGAAAATGCTGTTGAAGCCAACATTTAAAAAGTATCTTTGCATTATAGAAACTGATTTTCTCTTTTTGCTAACCTACTCTGTCCCATAGCTGAGCCTTCTTCGTGTCCTTCCAGGCATCCTTTCCTAGGACCACCTCAATCCATGCTTAACCTACGGCGCTCAAACCTGGTCGCTCAGTCAACTCAGTCTATCGCAGTCCACTGCTGAATAGGCCTCTCCCATGCTGCGCCTCAACACTCTGTCCTCCGCCTTCAGCTTCCAGTCTGTCCCAGCCACCTTTCCACCTGCAAAAGTTCCGCCTTGGGATTTGCCAAAAAGCAACAGAGCGCAGCATATTAGGCCTTAAACAAGCGCCACACTGCGCTCCAAAACGGGGATCCTAGACAAAAGCAAAATGTGAATCCCTGCTCCCAAAGCTACGTTACAGTACTTATATTTCAGGAGCCAGTGGCTTCTTCGAAGTCGAGTCGACTTAGGTTACAAAACAAGTTTTATGCAGCGAGATAATAAAAATATATCACTTCAAGTTATAAAAATTAAGCTTCACAGCAAAAGGAAAAACTAAAACAAAATTAAATTGAAGCTTAAAACTAAACAATCAAAGTCGTTTATTCAACCTAGGCTGAGAGTCAACACATTTTGAACGTCAAAATAACGACATTAACACTTCCCAGTGCATTCATTATCTGGGAAGACGAAGTGACACAACAAAAACTTCCCAGCAGAACATTTGGGCGTTATGTTAGGTTTGACCTAAAAATAGATAAACATCCATAACGGCCACTTATGTTCGGGTTATTGTCATTGATACAACCGTAACTATCTATTGGCGAAATATTATCACCTCGGCAATCGGTCATCCGCTGAGATAATGTGCGTAACCGATCAATATTCGCTCGTTAGTTAACAATTAACCTTCGCTTTTGTTCACTGTTACGCTTCTGGGCTTTTGAAGGTTACTTAGAGGTTACTGTAGAATGCTGTTGAAACCGTATTTAAGTTGAATATGTATATAACTTTGATGCTTGTAAGAAATTTGCCCCTGGCTGGAGGCTTTGAAGAAAGCCACGGTAGTCACGTCGTCTCAAGGTCAAAACAAGATGCCATAAAAAATGCTTTTCGGGATCTCACTCCAATCCGGCCCGTCCGTTGTCATCTTCAAGAGACCCTTTTTAGGGTTCCGTTGCCAAATGGCAAAAAACGGAACCCTTACAGATTCGTCATGTCTGTCTGTCTGTCCGTCCGTACTTATGTCACAGCTAAGCTTTTTTCCGAAACTATAAGAGCTATGCTGTTGAAACTTGGTAAGTAGATGTATTCTGTGAACCGCGTTAAGCTTTTCACACAAAAAGAGAAAAAAAACAATACATTTTGGGGTTCCCCATACTCAGAACTGAAAATCAAAAATTGTTTTTTCTTCACACCCACATGTGCGGGATATCTATGGATAGGTCTTCAAAAATGGTATTGAGGTTTCTAATATCATTTTTTTCTAAACCGACAGACACTTCCAAAGTGGTAAAATGTGTTGCCCCCTCCCGTAACTTCTAAAATAAGAGAATGATAAAACTGGTGCTGCAGTTCACGCTTCAGTAGGCGCCACACTGTGGTGTGGTGCACTCTAAAGCGTCGACCAGCCTCCCGCGTGCTTGCCCGTGGTTCTCGCTGGAAATATTCCAGGATGTCTTCCTGCAAGGCGACAGGCAGGCGTACGCTGCCGCGAGCTTGAGCATGCCGGGGAACGTCGAACTGCCGATAATCCCGCAGTCTCTGTGTTGCAGCCAGCATGACGCTCTGTGATGGGGGTGCTCGATCGGGAAACATTTCCGTGAACATCCGGATGGCTCCACGTAGGCTGTCTCCACTGATGGCATACAGGCGGACCATTTCCACCAACTCGACGTTGGAGTAATTGTCCGTCATCTTGCAGTTTGTATCGAATGACGTCTCAACAATGCACGTACCGCGACGCGGAATTCGCAAAGCACACGCGCGTACGCTGCGGCGACATCAAACACACTATTGTTCGGGGGCGGGGGGCCCGGCCGCCCGCGGCCCGTTGCCCGCGTGGCAAGGCGCATGCGCGGGGGACTCCCGCGCCGTGGTTGGTTGGGGTGAGATTGATTACCTACGAATTTATCAATGATCGTTGCGTATGCGTTGTGTATGAAAGTGTGCATTTGTTTGTGTGTGAAAGCGCGGTTATAGGGCTAGTGACAGACATGCCGCCTTTAAATACGGCTGGTTCACACTTACGGATTTCAGTGAACAGGAAAAAAATAAAAAAAAATACCTACCAATTTTATTGTTGATTTGGGTCGAGAATCATTCGCATAATTACGTCCTTGAATTTGACTAGGATGCAAATCAACATATTGTATATTGTTATTTACTTATTTGGTGCGAGGATTTTTTTTAATTTTAAATTTAACTTTGATACTACTGTCTCTTGATAAAAGTAATTATCTTTTATCGAATCCATCCTAAATTTTGATAAATAATTACTGAAAAGATACTGCAACGCGAAGATGTTCCGAATAAAAGGGCTTATTATAACTAAGGGCTTATAAAAAGGCTTATTGTCCGCGTGCTGCCGGATGTAAAGAACAGCACCGTCCCGTTTCTTCCCGTGGGTGTCGTAGAAGGCGACAAAGGAACTTACTAGAGAATGGGCGGCAGCGTTCTCTAAGCGTTGTACCATCATACTGCGATCGCCGACCCGCCTACCAAGCGTGGAGATTATGGGAAACCCCTTCATGTTTCAGGGGAGGCCTATGTCAAGCAGTGGATGTTTTTTGGCTGAAATGATGATGATGATGATGATGATAGTAACTATTGTTTACACAACATCACTATCACTATATATTATAAAACAAAGTCCCTCACGGCGCGTAGTGTTCCACGCGCGCCTCAAAGAGATGTCAGCAGCAGTGTAGGGGTCTACTAGGACCGATGCCTGCCGGGGTCGCGTGATTGTTCGAAAGAGATACCGTGACCCTGGCACATGGGCAACTGATGGAACACGGGTGGGTTTTAGTCAGTAAAAGTCTGACACGCCCTCCCGCTCCGCCCAGAGCGGGAGAAGTCATTTGATGATTTCCCATCCTGAAAAAAAAAAAAAACCCTCACCGCGTCTGTCAGTCTGTGCAACTCAGAAAATACTGAACGGATTTTCATGCGGTTTTCACCAATCGACAGAGTGATACAGGAAGGTTTAAGTATACTAGTGATCGCCCATTGGTCGAACTTCGACCGTACTTCATTTGAATAGAAATACATTATTAAATGAAAAAATATATATATAATAATAAATATAGACAAATTGTTGACGCTGTACTACTGTGGAGAGGGTTCGCTGGCGGGATGGTAATGGCCAGGACCAGGACGTAGGTGTAATGAGTAAAGAATACTTCTTCAGGACTCTCTTCTTTATTTTCTTAATACTTCTTAACTGCTGGATATGGAATGAATTATCACAGAAAGCTCTGTTTTTATAGAATTTTCCCTATTATTTTTAATTAACTAAGACAGTTCAAAATGTCATAATTATAACCAGCCTCTACAATCTATGACCAGCCTGTACAATCGTGAGGCATACAACCTCTAAAGTTTTCACACGACACTAAGTTTTGTACGGGAAACTTACTAATGCCATACTTGACACTCCCCATAAAACCACAAAAATATTTCGTATAAATCTAAACAAAATTCCTATCGTCGCTAATACAAATAATATTAAAGACAAATATTCTCGATATGATCATAGATTTAAAAAATGAAATAGGTTATATATCTATAAATTAACTTATTACCTTAGCTTATTACCTATGGTTATACTTGACACTTGACATTCAGTAAGACTATAGACACAAAATATTAAAGACATGATTCTCTATGCATGTGTGTATTGAATACACGGTAATGAATAGTAGTGTGTGTAACGTGTTATTTAATGAAAATAATGCATTTTTACGCATAATTAAAAAAAAATATTAGCATTCGTCACTTCTTCTCTGTATAAGCTATAAGTGTGCGAAATTTCATACTCCTCCGTCCGCCCAATTTGCGTAAAAAGGGATCCAAAGTTTTCGCTTCACGTATTAATATATAGATTATTTGTTAAGGTCCTGTTATGTAAATTTGTTGAATTTTGACGATAATTATTAAAATCGGAAAAAGCATAGCCGCCAGGGAGCTTTCAACGGAAACGCTGCCTCGTAAATTGACTGAAAGACGGTAATTGTTGAAAACGTCGAAAAAAGTAAAGCCGCCTGGGAGTTTTAACCGAAAACGAAAAGATATAACAAAACATTTTGTGGTGGAATATTCCTCTTTTATAATTAACTTCTGCCCGCGACTTCGTCCGCGTCAAATTTTTGCTCCCATCGCATCGAATTGCCTGTCAATTTCGTCCATTTTTCGTTGCTGCTTCGCTCTTTTTGATTGTAGCATGATGTTATGAAGCCTAAAGTAAAGTATTCTATGTCCGTCTCCTGGTTTGAAGCTACCTTCCCACCAATTTCCAGCCAAATCTGTTCAGCCGTTCTTGAGTTATACATAGTGTAACTAACACGACTTTCTTTTATATATATAGATTTAATTCAAGGATAACACTAACACATAGGGATAGGATAAGGATAAACGCATAGGGTACTTTTATCCCGGTAGTACGTACGTTCCCCGTGGGATAATTTCTGAGGTCCACGCGTGCTGATAATAGTTAGTCTAATTACTAAAAACAGTCACTTGTTCAGTCTGGTGCCGGACGTAAAGAATACTACCGTTCCATTTCTTCCTGTGGCTGTCGTAAAAAGCGACTTAGGGATCTACTAGAGAATGGGCAGCAGTGTTCTCTATGCATTTTCCGTCTATACTGCGTTCGCCAACTCGCCTTTAAAGCGTGGCAATTATGGCAAGTCCCCCCATTTTTGGGGGAAGTCTCTATGTTCAGCAGTGGACGTCTTACTGCTGAAACGACGACTCATTGAGAGACAACGCACCCCCTAAACTTAGCTATAGAAACATGAAAATTTGTACAAGTCCTCATGAAAAAAGGTGGAGATGATAATACTTCGATAAATTAAACTACGTGTTACACAAGGTGTTCCATTTTCACTCTCATAACTCTCCCATACTCTCTTAAATAAGACCATGACAAAGAATCAATTGGCATATGATTATTTCTTTCTTATGCTATTTTTTTTACCTTCTGTCCTTCTATCACAGGTATGCTGGAAATTATTTCTGTAGAAATAAGCATTGTTTTTGTACATATCTTTCTGTTCTTTTCTTCTTGTCTGTTAAAATATATGTGTGTGCAAAAAAGGTTCAATAAATAATATTAATAAATGAAAGGTTTCATGAAAATTGCAGCGCACAGCTTGTATGAAGATAAAATTGGAGTATGAAATTTGGCAGTGAAAGGTCAAATACAAGGTTATGGTTATTTGGCCATTGACACTACCCAGCTGGCAGACTAGTTTGAAACTATATCCATCTAGTGCTTAACTTTATAGTCTAGACTCTAGACATCTTCAAGTGTTTCAATAGATTGCTCTTATCGTCTTCAACAATATGCGGAGAAACTACAAAGATATGTAATCAAAGTCAAAGTATCTTTATTGTGGGCATATGTAAGTTACAGGTGGGGTGGTGGTGGTGGGTAATGAGGCACTCACGCTCTTTCTAGACATATCATCTTTCACACAGGACATATCGTTTCTTTGTTCTTCCTCTACTTTTATAGCACATTCAATCATTCACAATCAAAACATTCCTCAAGAGAAATCAATACAGTCATAATTCAGCCGTAAGACGCCCACTGCTGAACAAAGGCCTCCCGCAATTTGGGGGGCTTTGCCATAATCGCCACGCTTGGCAGGCGGGTTGGCGATCGTAGTATGGTGGTAAAATGCATAGAGATCGCTGATGCCCATTCTCTAGTAAGTCCCTTGGACACTTCCGGGAGGAAATGGGATGGTGCTATTCTTTATCACGGAATCAATACAGTATGAAATGTATATAAAATGAACAAAATTAGGCTCAAACAATTGAGCTTACAATCCACTTTTAGTCATCCACTTAAGCCTTATGACGGTATAGGTACATTAAGTACTCACGATAAAACAATTCAGGTTATCAGCGGTATAAAGATAAAATAATCAATAAACGAATGCCAGCTCCTGCACTATAGGTAGGACAGGTATCGTAGTTGTAGCCAATTACGATAAAGCTTTTTGGCTTAGCATAATGATTTTTGATTATAACAACTCATAAATTATTATTAAGGAAAATTATACATGTCGTAATGAGTAGTTGTGTTACAAGTCATTCGTTTAAACCCTGGCAGGCACTTTGTGTTTTAAATCTCATCACCACAGCTCTCAAAACGGTGAAGGAGAACATCCTGAGGAAACCGGTAATGCCCTAGAATCAACAAAACGAAAACTTGTGACATCTACCAACCTGCACTGGGCCCGCGTGGCGGTTAGCGGCCACTCCTTCTCACCGAGAGAAGCCATGTGTCCCAGCAGTGGGAACATTATAGGCTGAGACATACATGCAAAAAATGCACGCTGGTAAGTTTGCCTAAATATTTCGAAACTTTACAAAAACAACATGAGAGGTAAATGAACTGCATGCGATGAAAATTCGCGCCTTGTCCTGGCGCCGACATACATATTATAGTTTGTAATGCCTAATCTAATCTACTTTCAAAAGAGACTTGCAAATGTAAATACTAATTCCATGCTTGCGAATTTAAATTTGTGTGTAATAGAATAACATAATTTTGTAAAAAGTTTTTATTTTTAAATTTTATATCAAATGTCACAACATACTGGCACAATAACCGTAAAAACAATGTGCAAAGCCTTAAAAATAATAAAAAGTATTTGTTTTTTTTTCATCGTTTTCGGAAATGGTGGTAATTTAATTTTTTGTAGCTTTACCGGCCAGTATGCATTACTTCATATTAATATTGTTCAAACAATTCGTCGATTTTCCGACAAAGATAAATAATATAATACGTACGTAGTAATCTTAATTGTGTTAAAATCTTAATTTTTATACAAGCATGCAAAAATATTTCTTAAAATAGATTTTATTTTTCAAAAATAAAGACAAAGGCTGTATGGTCAACATTTTTGCCTGACCTTGGCAAGGAACAAACTGGAATAAAATATTATTGTCCATTAACAACAAAGGGCGGGGTCCCAATTATTTAAATGTTAAAATTTAATGTTTAAATTACTGTCACATAAAATTCTAACTGCACACGCTGTAAGAGTGAATGAATAAATGCCGTCTGAGGATATTTAACGAAGATATCAGAAAACTTTTAATACAATTTATTTAGATACGTACGTTTACGTCACGAACTAAATTAGCTATAATATGTCATTAATCAAATAAAAATAGAAGGGAACAGGAGCGGACGTCCGCTTGTCAGCACAGCATACTGCTGGAAATGAAAATTTTGATTTTAATTTTATGATGCAGTAATTTCCTCAAAGCATATTTTGGGTATATGGAGGATTTAGTATTTGGTTATCTTCATCTGAACCATCATCGGCTAACACGACACCGTCAACATTACGTGTTTAGTTAAAATTTTGTTTTATAGAGTATGTATTAGTTTATAATATTTTTTACGCTTATTTATGTATTATGTTTTTATGGTCCTTAGTTGCCTGAAATGAAAGATTGTATTGTATAGTATTTCTTCTACTTCAAAATGATTTATTAATTAGAGATTATTAGGGTTCCGAACCTGATAGGAAAACGGAACCTTAAAAAGTTTCCTTTTTTACGTCCGACACAGAGGTTTTTCTCAAGAGCTAATCAACTTCGGATTTTTTTGTTAATATACTGTTACTTTAATTAATGTATTAGTTGATTATAATTCAATAGTTCCCAGTGGCAAGCATAGGTACAGACCGCCAGTCAAAAACAAAATCAATTTAAGTAATATTTTTTAAGTCGACATCACGTGCATGCAGCGCCATCTATCGTATTAAACGTACATAACAATATGCGTAGTTTTCTTTTACGTGTATTTCGCCTGTTACTACCACTGCAGCGAAAAAAAAACACACTTTCCAACTATCTATTACCTTAATTAATAAAATAGATCGGTAGGTATTATTATAAAGAAACGTATTAATCCCGCAAGCAACACTAATGACATTAGCGATACAATAATGTAATTTAAATGATAAATTAACTGTCATCGCGATTAACATTAGTTCAATCAAAATTATGATGACACATAATTTTGGGTTTCTTTGTTCACATGCGGTATAATTTAAGTACGCTCGGCGACAAATCAAGCTGAGCTTTTCCAGCTTTTTTTGACCTCTCATTGTACGAAAAATGCATACAATGCGAGCCCAGCTAAAACTGGAAATGTATAGCTTGATATGTAGCGGCGTGTACAATTATAGTTTTTTCCTACATTTTCAGGTGAGATTACAGAACTATGAGAAATGAAGAAGAAAACGATCAAGGAATCATGAGTTCGCTTTCGGAGTCGAAAACTGTCAAGGAATTTAAAACTGTGAGTAATACCACAATTTCCAGTTTTAAAAATGCTTTTGCGTCTTCTATTGGTTTATGTCTGCCTAAACAAAAATGGATAGTGGGCAACTTTGCCATAGATTCCGAATTCGAATGACAAATGTCGGGTTATTGTTTACTTTTTATATGTGTGTGAGAAATCGTCACGTAACGTCTCCCGCTCTGGATGGAGCGGAAGGGTGTGTCAGACGCGTTGCGCGAAGCGTGCGTTGCGGCACGACGCCTGTACACCAGGCACCGCAGGCTCCGTATCCGCCCTCCGGATACGGAAGCCATTCAGGCGGAGCTATATGAGAGGTACAGAGCGGCGAAGATAGCCCTCCAAGAGAAGATCCTGCGGGCCAGAGGACTGGCCCGCAAGGAGTCGCTGGAGACTCTGAACAGGGACCCATGGGGACGGCCTTACAAGGCCGTCCGGGAGAAACTCCGCCCATAGGCTCCTCCGCTGACTCAGAGTCTCCGGCCCCAACTCGTGGAGGGCGTGGTGAGCGCTCTGTTCCCTTCGCGAGGGGAACATAGTCCCCCACCCATGGCTCCGCCTACTGTGGGGCCCGATGCGGACCACACCACTGATGACGACGACGGTGCTCACGAAGTGACCGAGGTAGAGATGAGGGTGGCGGTAAGAAGGCTTAATGCCAAGAATACCGCCCCAGGACCCGACGGCTTGCCTGGCAAAGCATGGGTCCTGGCCTCAGAGGCTCTCAGGCTTCGACTCAGGGGGCTCCTTAGCGCATGCTTAGAGAGGAGCCAGTTCCCACTTCGTTGGAAGACGGGGAAACTGGTCCTCATTAAGAAGCCTGGGCGCCCAGCGGACTCTCCGTCCGCTTACCGGCCCATCGTGCTGCTCGACGAGGTGGGCAAGCTCTTTGAAAGAATGATTGTAGACCGCCTCGTCGGGTGGTTGGTGCGGGAGGGGCCGGACTTGTCGGACGGCCAGTACGGCTTCCGCAAGGGGCGCTCAACGGTGGACGCCATCATGCGCGTGCGAGCCCTCACGACGGGGGATGCAGTGGCCCGGGGTGGGGTCGTCTTGGCGGTGTCTCTAGACATCGCCAATGCCTTCAACACCCTACCCTGGAGTTGCATTAGGGAGGCACTCCGGTATCACCGGATGCCGACCTACCTCTGTCGCGTGGTCGAGGCCTATCTCACGGATAGGGCCGTAATCTACCCCGGTCACCAGGGAGAATGGAACCGGCGAGAGATGTCGTGCGGTGTCCCACAGGGATCGGTCCTGGGGCCGCATCTGTGGGACATCGGTTACGACTGGGTGCTGCGCGCCGACCTCCCTAGCGGCGTCAGCGTAGTTTGCTACGCTGACGACACGCTGGTCCTTGCGCAGGTGAGGTCGTACGAGGCGGCGGCCGAAATTATGACACGCGGGGTTGCGACAATCGTCGATAGGATCCGGCAATTGGGACTCGAGGTGGCCTTGCACAAATCCGAGGCCATGGGTTTTCATGGTCCTCGGAACGCACCACCGGCGGGTTCCCAACTCACGGTAGGAGGGGTTCACATCGGCGTCGACCGTCGAGTCACCGATGAAGTACCTGGGACTTGTCCTCGACAGCCGGTGGAACTTCGTTGAGCATTTCCGACGTTTGGCTCCCAGACTGGAGCGGGCTGGGGCTGTATTAAAGCGGCTCCTGCCCAATCTGGGGGGTCCAAACGCCTCCTGCCGGAGGCTCTACACGGGGGTCGTGCGGTCCATGGCCCTCTACGGGGCACTGGTGTGGGCGCCCTCATTGAGGCTGCGCCTAGCGCGCCGGTTGAGTGCAGCCCAGAGGGTCATGGCCATCCGGCTAATCCGGGGATACCACAGGATCTCGTGCGAGGCGGCGAGCCTCCTTGCCGGAGTGCCGCCATGGGATCTGGAGGCAAAGGTCTTCGCGCACATGTGGGAGTGGCGCGAGGAGGCGAAACGCCGGGGTGAAACTCCGCTGCCGCGACAAATCGCGGTACGATGGACAAAGCTCCGGTGTGATCTCATGGCGACATGGCGGGTACGATTGTCGCAACCCAGTGCTGGGCACGCCACAATTGCGGCGGTAAGTCCCCTCTTTGAGGAGTGGATAGAGAGGCGCCACGGCGTCCTCACCTTAAGCCTGACGCAGATTCTCACCGGGCATGGGTGCTTCGGTGGGTTCCTGTTCAGGATAATGCGGGAGGATACGTCCGGGTGTTTCCATTGCGAGGATCGTCTGGAGGACACGGTGGACCATACAGTGGAGGTGTGCCCTGCCTGGGCGGAGCACCGCCGTGTCCTCGTGGAGGCGATCGGTGGCGGCGACCTCTCGCGTCCGGCCCTGGGGCGAGCCATGGTACGGAGCGAGAGGGAATGAGAAGCCGTCACCTCCTTCTGCGAAGCAGTAATGCTCGCGAGGGGGAAGGCGGGGCGCGTGAGGGAGTGGCAGTCTCTGCGCCCTCACGTCCCTAGCCGCAGCAGGAGGAGACGCCCCGGGCGTCGGGAGTCGATTGCGGACTCCCGGCCACCGTAGGCGCGAGCTTGCAGGCGGCGAGCAATGGGTAGCTCGCCGCCCGGTAAGGACCAAGCTCGGGTCGACGGCGCGTAGTGTTCCACGCGCGCCTCAAAGCAACAACTGATGGAACACGGGTGGGTTTTAGTCAGTAAAAGTCTGACACGCCCTCCCGCTCCGCCCAGAGCGGGAGAAGTCATTTGATGATTTCCCATCCTGAAAAAAAAAAGTGTGTGTCAGACTTTTACTGACTAAAACCCACCAGTCTTCCTTCACTTGCCTATATGCCAGGGCCACGGTAACTCTTTCGAACAACGCATTGAGCGAGTTCAGAAAAAAATCGCCTATCACCTACCGTATCAGAACAACAAAGCAAAGGTTCTACTGTCGTATAAGGACCGTGCCCTGCACTTCAAGCTTGTAAGTCTAACCAACCGCAGAAAGACCTTGGATCTCGTCTTCCTAAAAAAAGTGGTAGCGTCCATGATTGACACAAATCTTCTAACAAAAGTTGCAATTAACGTACCTACCATTCAAATTGCCTCGTGCGTAGACCTATAAACTTTTCACGGCGGTATCATATAAGTCTAATTTAGGGCGTAACTCCCCCTTTCTAGAGCCACCAAACTATACAATGCAATTTGTCGAACAGCGGAGCTCGACATTTATCATGACAACCTGACAATGTTTAAAAAGAAACTAATTTCATACTTTTCAGCCCAGGGTCTTTGATTTTGATTATGATAGTGTTAGTTGTTCTTATCTGATTGTTTTATTTATATCCTAATTAAGTTAACCACATTATGATTTTATGATTTTTTAAAGGTATATTTAGAAAAATTGTTTTCAAATTGTATTTTAACCTATCTAATTGTGATTTAATTAAATTAAATTAGTATTATATCTTAGTTTAAATTATTTAATTAATTTATTCGTATTTTAGTTTTATTATTATGTAATTGTCTTTATTATTATTTAATTATATGAATGCTTATTTTTATGAATGTTTGATTAATTTTTATTCGATTATTTACTATTTGATTTTATCTTAACGGTCTTGATGTATGTTCACTAATTTTTAATTACAATGTGCAAGCTGTGTTAAATAAATAAATCTCCCATATACTTAGTAGTAGGTATATTTTCGCCGGTTACGTTTAAATCCCATGGAATATGGTGCATTCCATACATCGATATGTATACATAAACATATGTAGGTATCTCTTTACGACCTAACTAGTTAGTCATCTACCTATTATATTATAGTATACTGTACCTGAGTGGAGACGTAGGTACCGGTTCATCCAGTGGTCAATGTCACACACAACCAGAGACCTTGGAAGGCACAAACTTGCCACTTTTGTAACAGTAATTTTGAATCAGGTTTTTTATAGAAATAGGAAGTTTCCCAGAAAACTGTTAAATTCGGTAAAAACTGAACGACCTGTTTTAACTGACGAAAAAAAACAGAGGCGGTTCTCAAGTCGACGCGTATATTTTTTTTTATTTATGAACTTACTACCTTTTGCCAGCGGCGTTGCCCGCGTGGAGGTCAGAAAATATCCCGTGGGAACGTACTACCGGGATAAAAAGTAGTAGTAGTAGTAGTGTTAATCCAGGTTATAAACTAACTGTCTTCCAAATTTCATCCAAATCCGTTCAGTAGTATTTGCGTGAAAGAGCAACAAACATCCACACATCCATACATACAAACTTTCGCATTTATAATATTAAGTAGGAAGTAGGACTACTCTTATCTAGTCCAATTTTGATTATTCATTATTTATTGGAAAGGGTAAAAGTATACGAAATTGCCGTATGGCAATTTTTATTTGAACTGTTACTAGTAATTTGCATTAGGTCTTAATGGAATTCGGGAAATCTTTAACGTCCGTTTCTCTATGGGATCTTTGTATGGATTATTATAAATTGTTAAGGACAAATCTGTCAGGCCAACGGCTAATACAATAAAACGATTGATGCCTACATAATTGACATCTACTGGTTTTAAACTTGATTCTACAATTTTACGACATTTTAATATCATATTACAGCAAATAAACAGTTAATTTTTCAAAATACAGGCGTTACCAAGACGACGACAATAACTTTTGATTGGTGCTACGATATTTTATGATTTTCTTAAAGTTAAACTCAGAAACATCATCTTTACTTAAAAACACAGCGTTTTCATAACCCTAGTAACCCTATACCTCATTAAAATACTCGTTTAATATCTGAGAACTTGAGCGGAATCTTGGATATCAAAACTTTTCAATTAATTGAAAACAGAAAGCAAATACTTCCTGAAACAAGGGTGTCTTCGCAACTTGTAAAGTTGTGCTGGCCAGTGTACCAGGAAAAGCCTACCCCGATTCAGGGGCACTACTCCTCAAGCACGATTTGCTTGGATGTGACGCAAATTTTCCTCCAACGTAATCTTTTTTGTGTTTGTGTTCTTTCTCTGCGTCATGTTTACCTTCAATAAATGTATTTGCTTTCTTTCCTTCTGACACGAAGTCCGTAGTTTGGGCCGAAGTTTCGGGACATTCCTACTGCATATCACCTAAAGACTTGGGGTTCGACGTACTAATGAATGACACAAACGACTTGACAGCTGTCAAAAAAACCGGCCAAGTGCGAGTCGGACTCGCGCACCGAGGGTTCCGTACAAATCTGTAGGTATTCTCGGTTTAAAAATATATATTTTTTTTAACTTTTATATTTCAGTTGATTGAATGTAAGGTAAATTGCGGTTTACGATTTATGACGTTTTAAAAAAAAAACTACTCACTCGATCTCGTTCAAACCAATTTTCGTTGGTAGTTTACATGGTAATGTACATCATATATTTTTTTTAGTTTTATCATTCTCTTATTTTAGAAGTTACGGGGGGGGGGACACACATTTTACCACTTTGGAAGTATCTCTCGCGCAAACTATTCAGTTTAGAAAAAAATGATAGTAGAAACCTCATTACCATTTTTGAAGACCTATTCATAGATACCCCACACGTATGGGTTTGATGAAAAAAACATTTTTGAGTTTCAGTTCTATGTATGGGGAACCCCAAAATTTATTGTTTTTTTTCTATTTTAGTGTGAAAATCTTAATGCGGTTCACAGAATACATCTACTTACCAAGTTTCAACAGCATAGCTCTTATAGTTTCGGAAAAAAGTGGCTGTGACATACGGACGGACAGACAGACAGACAGACAGACAGACATGACGAATCTATAAGGGTTCCGTTTTTTGCCATTTGGCAACGGAACCCTAAAAAGTTAAACGAGTGTACGGTTCACTCCGAAGTTTTGAACTATTCATGCTATGGCGAGATCTTCGCGGTTATGTGAACTAATTGCGATAACGTGAACTAACGCGAACTTCGACGCTCTCTGTTATACAGCGAGTGTAATTCGCTTTATCGCGACAATGTAGCCGTAGTATTACTGACGGGTTCGTATCTTCCTTGACGGATATAGAGAGTAAGCCCTACGAATCGAAATCGATTCGTTTCGTTCCTTTATCGAGCAGTTGCTACTTGCACCACATTCATTTTATGCAAAATGGATGGATGGATTAAGGTAAAGCTGGGTGAATGACCGTTGATAGATATATAAATAAACTTTATTTTCATAAAACAAATACAGATTAATCATGTTTTATATAAAGACAATTTAAATGAGCTTCGGTAGTAACACAGTGCGATATAAATCTAGGAACTGAAATCTGTACACAATAATATAAATCCCTGGCTCTCAAACTAGGTAACCTGTATCTTGAGAGACAGTGATTCAGCTTAGAATGTGATGCTGTAGAGATATATCTTATATATCTGTGATATATATAATTCTACTGTACGTGTTTATGTCACTGAACTCCTGTATTTTTTGTATGCGTTTGGGTGGCACCCTGGATGGTTTAGATTCACTATTGGACCCGGTAGGTGGCGCTGCTATCGAGTTCTAGGAAACAGGACAACGTCTGTACGGTCAGCTAGTTGAATATAAATATATAGCTTAAAAAATTTTTAAGGGCAGTCTTAAGAGTAAGCTTTTGAAAAAGGTGGCAGACTGTTGACATTTCCTGTCAGTTACTAGTCTGCTGATATGGAGAATCTGTATTTGCTACAATCACACCTCGTATTTTCACTAGAGATTATTTTAATGTGTTTGTGTCACGAAGGTTTTAAAAGGCCGATAGTCACACAAAATTAGCATATCAATGTGACTTCCCCGTCTTTATAGATTAGATTAGGCACCTAGTGGATAAGTAGGAACCTATTTGTTATACGGTTGAGCCAAACTAAATGGGTTCAGTTTGTTAGAATTAGATGGCTCATCTGGCACCTGTGACCAGCTAAAAAGGGGGGAATTATTCATATCCGGCATTGTGTTCATACCCGTTTATATGTGTTCCAAATCGTCTTCTATAAAACGAACATATCCACATCCACACTTCCACACTAATAATATTAAAAATGCAAAAGTAACTCTGTCTGTCTGTCTCGCTTTCCTGCTAAAACTACTGAACCGATTTAAATGAAATTTGGTACACAGATAGTTTAGAGCCTGAGAAAGGACATAGGCTACTTTTTATCCCGGTAGTATGTTCCCGCGGGATAATTTCCGACCTCCACGCGGGCGAAGCCACTAGCAAAAGCTAGTAATAAAAAACTTTTTAATAAAAAATTAAACCGCCGAAAAAACTGAAAAACAAAAAATAATAAACCTTATAATTTTGAGTAGGCGCTGAAAAATCAATAAACAAAGATCACTCGAACTAAAAAGTTATGCGTGATCATACATAAAAAAAAAAATATTCGCGTCGAATTGATCCGTTTGCTCGTTTTCCGATTGCTCCGTTTTTTTTTCGTCGGTTGAAAATAAAATAACAAGCTTAGCTTAGTTAATACCTACTTGATGTGACCATTTATTTATGTATCAATGTATTGTGTACATCTTTCGTTGGAGATCTTAAATAAATGAAATAAACACGAAACTAACTGCTGTCTTAACATACAACAAGCAGTGTTGGCACATACATATTTGAAGACTAGCTTCTGCCCGCGACTTCGTCCGCGTCAAATTTTTGCTCCCCTGACCCTTCCCGTCGCATCGATTTGCCTGCTTTTCGTCCATTTTTCGTTGCTGCTCGCTCCTTTTGAGTTATAGTGAGTTAACCTTAAAGATAGACATATGCTCTCGCGGACTTTTTTTAGAACTTTTTAAAAGGAACAATTCCGTCATACATGATTTTTGCGTTATTTTAACCGTTTACGCAGCGCACGCAACGGAAACTCTCAAAAGGAATAAATTTTCCCCGTTTTTGCAACATTTTTCATTACTGCTCCGCTCCTCTTAGTTGTAGCGTGATGTTATCAAGGGCGGATCCAGGGGGTGGGTCATGGGGGTCATGACCCCCCCCCTGGGCTGGGTCCACCGTGGACCACTATTTAAAATAGTTAAACATAGGTAATGGTTTTAAGTAAGGATATATATTTTATGTCACAATACCACGATTTTATGTAGGTACTTAAATACCTTCAATGGTGCTGATTCTGTTGTTACAAAATTCTCTAAACTAAACTAAAAATCACTAAAATTTGGTTTATTCCTGTCAAACGACGATTTCCTATTCTGAAATAGACTAAAGTGACACAACTTAACTATATTTTAGTTTTACAGCACTAAGATTGCACTGAGTTATTATTTAGTGAAAATGATAATTTTGCTATTCTGAGTTTGCCGGTTTTCACCAAAAATGTTGACTATAATAATTTATTTTAACTAAGTCTGACTATTTTTAATCGCGTTTAAAAAGGTGTAGAATAAAACTAATGGTCATGAACTAAAATTCAAACCAACACCTCACCTTCACGTGCAAAAACAGCACTGTATTTTTTTCCTTTTCTTTTGCTTATATCTCGAAAATGGCGTGTCCTATCGCAAAAATAATGAAATTTTCGACCCCCTTTATTTGACCCCTATACATGAAAATCTCAACACGTGGGTAATATTTTTTTTATATTTTTCAAACAAAAAGTGAAAAATTCTATATAAAACACGTCCAAGCTGCCCCTTCCGCGCGCCTTCATCTCTCAAAAACATCATTGCGTAGCGCACACAAGTACTACGTTGCGAAGCCAAAAGAAAAAAAAAAAACCACGTTGATTCGCGATTGTCAAATTCGATTTTAGTCGTGTCAAAAGAATTTTTAAATTTACAGATATTTTCTTGCAGAATAGCGTTACAATTCTCATAGCCAAAAGTAAGGAATTTTAGAGAAAGTTTAGTTAGTTTAGTTCGTGTACAACAGAATCGGCACCAATATTTAATCAATTTATTATAAATTAATATTTTGTATAATAGCAAACGCATTATTCGGGAACGAACACATCGAAAAGAACAGTGGCGAACTCCCAAACAAAGGGAATTGTCCAGACTTGGCCATTTTTAAACACGCTGCTATACAAAAATGTAATTTATCAATAATTTTAATTCTATTTTAGTAAATATCTGATGCTAATAACTTTGTATGAATAAGCATTGTGAAAAATCTTTTTTTTTTTGGTATTTTTTTATGATGTGACCAAGTCTTTGGCTTTGGATTTGCCCTCAGTGTTGCCAAAAAAACTGCATAAACAATAAATTCAAATCGATTTAAAGTTTAGGGTAATCTCTCCACTGTATTGAATGCAGTTTTCATTTAATCATATTATTAAAAAATTCAATAATATACGATATAAATGATTAAAGGCTTAAAAATGATAAATTGAAGAGTGCATTATACCTGAAGAACTTATAAAACAATAATTGATTCCATATGTATCGATACAATTATCTTTTTTATATTATTTGGCAAGACGGTGTTTTAAAAATGTTGTGCTAATTGTCAAAATGACGAGTGTAAAAAAAAAGAAAGTAAATGATAACTTCATTCACTTTTGTTTTTTTTTTGCATCGTGAGTGTTGTTTTTGTAAGTTTTATTGCGATTACTTTGGCTGTATCTAAATGGATTCCGACTCTCTGATGACCCCAGCACTTCCATGGACCAAGGTTCAGCCTTGTATTTATGATGAACCTGACTCATCTAAAGGAAGGTTTTTTATAAGCATAAACAATTTTAATAAAATGTTAAAAATTATCTAAATATAAATCTTGATACAAAAACTAGATTTATATTGGCATTCCTACTGATAAGAACTACAATCATATATTATTAGCTGAACTGTTTGTTTATAAGTAGCCAAAGTCCCATAGAAGTTGGTCAATTCCCTATTAGTTGCAGTTTCTACCCGTTTTTGCCAGACTATTTAGAATTTTTATTTAGAATTTTTATAATCATACATAAAAGTGAAAAGTAGGAATTTTTGTTAATGTATGTATAGTTCAATTCAATTAAATTGAATTGAATTGAATTTAATTTTTATAATCATACATAAAAGTGAAAAGTTTCACTTTTATGTATGATTATAAAAATTAAATTTATTATATTTAAATTAAATTTCAAAACGGCCTACCGCAAGGTAGTGCCTTGGCACCGCTCCTCTTTAATATTTACGACGAACCATCGAGCCCAAATACGTCCCGCTTCCTCTATCCAGACGATCTTGCCCTCACCTATCAAGCCACCACCTTTGAAGACGCCAAGGTTCACTTGTCAGAAGCTCTTAGTGACTTAACGTCATACTACCACGCAACCTCTCTCAAACCAAATCCGAGCAAAACGCAGTCTTGCGTATTCCATCTTCGCAACAGAGAAGCGGGTCGCAAACTTAACATAGTTTGGGGTGGGGTGCCCATTGAGCACAGCAACTCCCCAAAATATCTTGGCGTTACTCTGGATAGGTCTTTAAGGCCCGGTTCCGAATTGCGATAAAAGGGATTATTTCGCGAATCCGACCAAATTTAATAGTCGCAAAATCTAAGGGCTATTCAGTAATAATTATGACGTTCCGCGTTGGTCGGATTCGCGATATAATCGCTTTTGTCGCAATTCGGAAAGCAGGGTAACATTCAGCAAAAACTGCAAGAACATCAAGCAGAAGGTACACTCTCGCAACAATCTCCTACAGCGACTTTTCTTGTCAGAGTGGGGTGCTTCGCCTGACGGTTTGCGGACTACTGGGCTGGCGCTATCTTTTTCTGCAAGGTGAATTCGCCTGCGCTGTGTGGAGTCGTTCAGCCCATGCAAAGTTAGTGGATACAGCTCTGAATGAAACGTGCCGGATCATTACCGGGTGCCTCAAACCGACCCCGGTGCAAATGCTGTATCCATTGGCTGGAATAGCGCCACCAAAAATCCGCAGAGCAGTGGCAAGCTCAACTGAAAGAGCCAAGATGGTTTCTGACACACGACACCCTATGCACGACAGCATCCTCGTGTCACAAAGACTGAAACACCGCAACAGCTTTCTGAAGCGTGTTCTCCCGCTTACTGGCGAACAGTCTAAGGAAAGACTAGACCTGTGGCAACAAGGCGCTTCCCTACCAAACCCATTCGTTCCACCTGCTGAACATCTCGCAACTGGACACGAATTGCTTTCATGGAAGTCTTTAAATAGACTCCGGACTCAGGTAGGCCGCAGTAAAGAAAACCTGTACAGGTGGAGATTTATAGATGACTCAGCCCTGGAGTGTAAATGTGGTGCTGTCCCACAAACGATGAGGCACTTGATATCTTTTCCAGCATGTCCTGTTGTCTGCTCGCTACAGGAGTTGATGGACGCTACTGAAAATGCTAAGCTTGTAGCCAAATTCTGGGCTAACTCTATTTAGATTGCTACCGACACGCTAAGAAGAAGAAGAAAAAAATTAAATTATAACTTCTTGTGACTTGACCACGACGACTATGTGACCCCCCTGGCACCAAAGCTGGATCCGCCCTTGGATTTTATATAGCTTATAGCCTCCCACGATAAATAGGCTACCCAACACAAAAAGAATTTTTCAATTCGGACCAGTAGTTCCTGAGATTAGCGCGTTCAATCAAACAAACAAACTCTTCAGCTTTATAATATTATTAGTATAGATGCATAGTTTTTCACATAAATGTATTTAAAATAATTTAAAACATTTTAAAAGAGTAACGATGCAGTTACTTGGCCATTCTTTTCCATACGAAACTACATTTTAGAATGGCCGACTAGAACACATTTCTATTTCAATGTAAATGTAAACGTTCAAAAGTGCCTTTTATGTGATTATTTGAAATAAATTCTTTGAATTTTAAACGAAGAAAAAATGAAAGAATTACTTTTCCTTATAAATCCGTTTACATGCCTTTATTGTAATGCTGTATACCTACAAGTCGATACAAGTAACCGTTATGGAATTTCCTTGCGCGGGGAAAATCCAGCGGGTTAATTGTCTAACACATTCAGAATCCATACTCATATGCATATTTTGACAATCGAACAATATTGATTGCGTCACTTACATACGTTGTTGAGCATATGAATTTGTTAGACATAAGAAGCTATGTTAGGCTACGAATTTAGTTCAAAATCCTTTGGGTTATGATATAAAGCATTTACATATAATGTTTGTTGCGGAGCGAACACGGCCTCTTTGATAGCCACGCATTTTATCACGGTTTTGGTTCCCAAACTGTGGTAAAAACGTACGTGTCAAGCCTATCACAGTAGCCCATGCTCGCTGCGCCGGTTATCGTATAAAGTTAATGGCAGATAAACCACAAGATATTGGTCCAAAATTAGCTTGCAAAATCAATCATATCACTCTTATATGAAGCAAAATAATAGCTTGACCGCGTACCAGAAAACGTGGAGGCGTGGAAGGCCTCCCACCAAGCGGTCCTATGAATTTGTGAAGTCCGTAGGAATCTGTTGGATGCAAAAATAGAAACGGTCGAACCCAGGAGTGGACGTCTTTCAGCTAAAATGATTATGATGGTGATGAATAGTTTGTAATTAGGATGCTGATTGAACAAAAAATTTAATTAAAAATTAAAAAAACCCCCGACACAAAAACCTACTTTCCCTTTAAAAAGTAAAAAATAATAAAAAATAACTCAATCTTAAAGTACCTAAGAATGTATTAATAATTCAAAAAAATATACGCCGCGTTGGGGGACCGCTTCAAACCTAACAATTTAATTACCAATAGTCTTATTACCTAACTAAGCAGTCAACGACGTCTGCACTCGCGGAGCGGTCCCCCAACGCGACGTTTTTTTTTTAAATTATTAATACATTCTTAGGTACTTTAAGATTGAGTTATTTTTTACTTTTTAAAGGGAAATTAGGTTTTTGTGTCGGGGGTTTTTAAATTTTAAATTTAATTTTTTATTTTGTACTTTTTATAGGTATATACTTAATATAATGTAGAATCAAACGAAGCTAAGAACACTTTCGATTAATTCATCAATATTCTCTTTCAGTGCGCTTTCATTTGAGACCCCACTCGAGTATATTTGCTGACATTCGGTTACTCTTCCCCACTTTCCCCCCCACAACTTTTAAACGGCTCAACCGATTTTCATCAAACATGTCTAAGAACACTCGCAGATAAGTCACCTTTAATACATTTTTTTTTTATTGAAGTCGCATCATCCGTTCGGGAGCTATGATGCCACAGACAGACAGACACACAGACAGACAGACAGTCAGACACGTCAAACTTATAACATCCCTCTTTTTGCGTCGGGGGTTAATTAACAGAAAGTTCGTGCGTGGTGTATCTATCTAATTAATTTAGTCATTTTCTTTTGCCATTAGTTTGCGATATTGATACACAACACGTGGGTAAAGCATTATTAGCTAAATTAATTTCTGCCAGGGTCGCGAGATTTGTTCGAAAGAGTTATCGTGGCCCTGGCATTTAGGCAACTGAAGGAATAGGGGTGAGTTTTAGTCAGTAAAAGTCTGACACGCCCTCCCGCTCCACCCAGAATGGGAAACGTCATTTGATGATTGCCCACTCACAAAAAAAAAAAAATCTAATTAACCCTGTAACTTTTAAAATATGATTGTCGTGTAACACTGTTTGCACAAACCTACTTAGGTACAGAAATAAAATCATTTATCATGTTCTGTCAAATATTCGAAGCGGTAGGGCCTTAGCACGAAATCCGTTGTTTTGACCGAAATTAGGGGTGACCCTTACTCCGTAACACCTACGGACGTAAAATTAGTTTAAGGCTGACCTCAGAATGAATGACACTACGATTTGACACATGTCTTTACTTCCAATGTGTTTTTGACACGTCATGTCATTGCTTCCAGTGTGTTTTTATCCATCCGAAAACGATAATTAACGTTTATTCCGAAAATTCCAACAACATTTGGACTGGCCCGTATTTTCGTTAACGGACTTAGAGAGTAGGCCATATGTAGGTTCGTTTAAATGCAGAGACCAAGTACATGAGGTTAAATTTTGCACAAATATTATTCCATGGTTGCAGCAGGCAATATTGATGTTATTGCTATCTCGCCATTATACCACAACGTTATATGCAAAGTGGTATGCGGCATAATGTGTTGTAGCTTTCAAGTACTGCACAGTACTTATTTTATATTTTGCTTCTGGATGTCATTTTCAGTTGCATTTTGTTGATTTTACAACAGTAGTACCAACTAACAAAAGAATATTTCCTTCGTTTTTATGTAGGTGTACGGTGTATGTGACATAAGTCATTTAGCTTTAGAATGTCTTCCCGTGCCGTGGACGCAATTTTAAATCTGTAATATCGTCTAAGGCATTCATTTTAATAAATACGTAAATTTTTATGTAACTGCACATCATAATAAACGTTTATAATTGGATTATAATTAAAACTGTATTGTTTAAAATAGCTTCGAAAATAAATCTATTATTTCTTAATAATATGTAAAAGATAAAAACTACTAAGGGTTATTTTTACAAATCTTTGAAATTCTCGGTTTTCTCTTCTTCTATATTATGCATGTATCTATACTTCCATACTAATAATATAAAACTGAAGAGTTTGTTTGTACAAACAAACAAACAATTGTTTGTTTGGTTGAACGCGGTAATCTCAGAAACTACTGGTCCGAAGAGAAAAAATATTTTTGTGTAGGATAGCCTATTTATTGAGAAAGATTATAGCATTACGCTACGATCAAAAGGAGCGGAGCAGCAATGAAAATGGACGAAAACTGATAGGCAATTTGATGCGACGGGAAGGGACAGGGGGGCTAAAATTTAACGCGGACGAAGTCTTGGGCACTAGTTTGTTATACATATAAAGCTTCCAGAAAAAAATCTCTAAATGAAAGTGAAACTATATCATAATCCGTTGCGTGGATTAGAAGAAGTATGGGGATAAACAGACAGACGAAAGCAGCAGCATTTAACTACTAAGAGATGTAGAATAAAATGGTAGGTCCACGCAAAGGAATTTACTGTTTTCCCTGAGGATTCATACCATGGGTCTGACACATATGTATTAACAAATCTATTACTTCACAGATTTAGATGGAAGAACCACCATTTAACTAGCCAAGTTACTTCTAATGGATACCAGCAGAGGTCACAGAGGACATTCCTCTGCATATTGTGCTGAAAATAGTCAGCTAGCACATACAATGAGATCTGTTTCCGTCTGGCTTCTGTCTATACATATCGTTAAAGACACTGGCATAATGAAGTAGTTAGTACTACATACTTAAACATATAACATACTTTACAGAACAAACTGTAGTAATTTTCTTTGTTGTTTGATTTCAACGCTGTTTTAATTCTTTAAATTATGTAGTCGATGATACAGACACGGTAAACCTCCAAGGACTTTATGTTGGTACTATATTGATAATATTTATGTGTAAGTATTTTTGTTTACTAACGAATAAATAAATAATGTGTAAAGAGTCTGCCAGAACAGAACAGAACAGATGTTTAAAAATATCATCACAAAATAAGAAAACAAATTGATGATGTACGGCATCATCTTCACAAACAGACTACTTAATATATTCCCATTCCAATTACAATAAATACACATACTTTATTTACCCACCATATTACAACACTTGAACTTGAATCTGCCATATCTAATAATTATCTTGCTCTACGGCCTACGTAGATGCTCAAGCGCATAGTCCCGTAACGGCAAACGTCAGTCTGCTGCCAACCGTCCGCGAGCACGGACGTCATGGCTCGCTCAAGTATTTGTTTATTTGCGGTAATCGCGACATGCTTCTTACAATCTGGAGATGCCGCGTACAAAGTGCCTCCTGCTAAGCTGGAAGCCATCTGGCCTAAGGGATTGAGGGTTTCTGTACCAGGTACGTTGTTTTTTTTTTATTATTTGTTGGGTTTTTCCGGTTCGCTGTTGTTGATGTTTTGTTGTAAGGCAGCTGTTTTATTATCAAGTGAATGGATTATATTGTGTTGATGCAATTAGCTATCCCAATAAAATTAATAAACCTGAGGTATTTCGATACATATGTGAAAATGAGGTTAAATTCACCGGAATCTTGCACAGCCAAATTTTTGTTAGTGGTTTTATAAATTTAGAATGTATTTTAGTATTCGACTGTGTGCTTTATATTTAGCTAAGTTTTTTTAATACAAAAGTATTAAAAAGCCGTTTATTATTCTCTGCAACCAATGAGCGTAACAGGAAAAGCCTACTTGTAATGTTGTAAAGCCTTGCAGGATATCAATTAGATATATTTTCTGCATAAATTAGCATAGCTCTCTTTGGAATGCCAGAGCGTATCCAGTGGGATTTCTATAGTTTATAAGTCTGGGTATGATACAATTGAATCGTTATCACGAAAATGAGGTGCCGTATCACGCCAGTAGTGATCGTGGCATGGCATCAAGGTTCAATTTTTAACCATTTTATTTTGTTTATGAATCTAGTACCCCCAGTCTCATTCTTTTGGAGATTAGAATGAAAAATAAATAAAAATGAACTTGATTTTACTAGTATGACATAAACAATGAAGTTTTAGTAAAGAAACTACTAGAAGATGCAGGTTAATAATAAAAAACATAAAGTTTATCATACACCAATTAATAAGAAATACCGCAACTAAAATTAACACCTTCTGGTGGATTCCTTTGTATAGTTGACGTTTAAAAAAAAAACATTTAAGTGAGTCATCAGCACTCAAGTCATGTTAAATAAGTATCTACATTTTTTTATAATTTTCCTGTTACTCATTATTTTAAGCAGGCATATATTTAGTTTAACAAACATTTGTCTTCTTGAAAACCCTTAATATTCAATGTAAATAACAAGGGAGTTACCGGAATTTAACAACACATGAAAAAAAAAACATGTAAACATAATCTGTGTAATTGTTTACTTTCGTAAAACAAAATAAATGGGCACGCTAGGGTAAATTGATCTTGCATTAATATACAATGTGGTAATATATCGAAATCAGTCTATATTTTTATGTACCGTGTGGTGCCGGACGTAAAGACCCCATTTCTTCCCGTGGGTATCGTAAAGGCACCTAAGGGACTTACTAAAGAATGGGCAGCAGCGTTCTATATGCATTTTACCACCATACTGCGATCGCCAATCCGCCTGCCAAGCGTGGCGATTATGGCAAACGCCCCCAGATTGGGGGAGGCTTAAGTCCAGCAGTGGACGTCTTACGGCTGAAACGACGACGACGAGTCTATATTGTTCCCACTGCTGAGACACTGGCCTCCTCTCTGTGAGAGAGAGTGGACCGTAATCCACCACGCGGGCCCAGTGAGGGTTGTTAGATGTCATATGTCTTCACATTTTTGGTTCTAGGGCATGCCGGGTTTCTCACGATGTTTTTCCTTCAGCGTTATGAGAGCAGTGGTGATGATATTATTTAGGCAAAGTAAAGCGCCTGCCTGGGTTCGAACCCACGACGTACAACTCGTTAGCTGGGCTACCACAGCTCTCCCTATACACCAGTGGCGAGGCGTAAATTTTTCTAAAAGAGAAGCCGAAGCGAAGTCGGCCTTAACTTACTGACTCATCAATAAAGAATACTTACTATCATTCTAAAATTAATATAGGAATGTAATGAATTAAATACAATTAAACTGAACAGATGAAAACGAATAAAATATGCAATATTCCTCTATCTCGTTCTCGCTGACGCATTTTTCTATACCTGTCTCTGTCATAACCCGTTGTACAGCGGCTTTTTGTTTGTCTGTTTATCAAGCGGTACCACGTGACCTAAAGTGACATCATTACGGGATCGCTGTTGTATGAATTTTTAGTTCCCGGTTATGACGTTTTGGCGCCGGGTTAATTTAGAACATTTCTCTTATGTTGTAATACAAAGGTATAAATAACCTTTTTTGTTGTTTGAATGTTATGGTGAATTAAATACCCGTAGTGTAACTATATTTATTGACAATAGTAGCCACTATTTACATACTATTGTATTTTTAATAGTGATAGAGTTACCAATGCGAATCCCCGAAGGCAAGCCGGTAGGAATCGTGTTATATGGTGCCTTCGCCACTGCTATACACACCTAACACACTAATACCTAGCAATAACAAAATATTAAAAAAAGTAGGTACTCATACTATCGTCAAAACTTTTGTATAAATTATTGACTTAATTTATACAAGAGTTTTGACCATAATATGAGTAGGTAATGACAACCATTACCATAATAATTATAAACAAAGTTACTGTTGGATTTATAATATTAGTATAGCAATATAAATGCAAAAGTAACTTCGTCTGTCTGTTGCGATTTCGCGACTAAACCATCGAACTGATTTTGATAAAATTTGGTACGAGGTACTTACGTTTGATTTGAACCGCAAGAAAGGACATAGGCTACTATTTATTCCGCAACTTCGTCTGCGGTCGCGGGCAAAAGCTATTTTTGTATAAAGTAAACAACACGGTTATTGAAAAACTTTTATCTCGTCATTAAGAATATACATGATAACATAAATAAATGAGATATTAAACGATCGTGGGTAAAACCTGCAACCAACAAAACTATTTAAGATAACAAAACTGGTGTAGTGACTATATTGCTTGACGAAGGACAGGTGCCGTTACCCTAATGACCTAAGTTGAGGTTAAAGAAACGATAAAATAACAGTTTTATTTTTATTTTATAATTAATAAATTTTATTATCACAAATTTAAATTAATTAAAATACAAATTTATGCTTTAACTGCTAGTCAAGCGCAATACGTCATTATCATGACTACAGATATATGGTAGCAGGGACATCACCGATTAACCTGTTATCAAGAATTCACTAAATGAATCTGAAAGACTGCGTGACACTCTTTGTAAAAAAAAAAATGCTGTTGCATACATTTCGACCGCGTAGGTATTGCACTTTTTATGAAATAGTATTATTTTTTTTACCTTTTTTACACCTGTATACTGTTAACATTTGCATGTAAAAAGTTTTCACTCAAAAAATTTAATACTATCTTTGGTTGTCCTCGGGTTAGGTGGCATTCTTGAGGGACTAATTTATTTACCAGAATTAAAGTTACACCGTATGCTAGGAAGCCGAAACCAGAACTATGTTCCTGTGGGATAATTTCTTAACTCCACGCGAGCGAAGCGCCAAACCTGCTGACAAACCAAATAACAGTGCACAAGTTAGGGTATGAACCGAGGACCTCACGCTAAATCAACGAGGTATTCCCATTATAACTGACTCTGAAAACAATTCTTATTTGAATTGAATTTATTTCTGGCCCTTTCCCTCAAGAACCTCATTCCCCTAAACTATTAGTCTCCAATTTCTTGATCTTATTATTGTCTATCCCTGTGGTATTGGACGTAATAATAGCATCATCCGATTTTTCCCGTGGGTATCGTAAAACGCGACTAAGGGTCTCACTAGAGAATGAGCAGCAGCGTTCTCTATGCATTTTACCAACAACCCGCCTGCCAAAGGTGACGATAACGCCGGCTCCACACGTTGGCTCCAACGTTGGCCCCAACGCCACTCTCCCGACGTGTGGATCTAGAATATAGCATTGGCCCCAACGTTGGAGTGCCCATTTTCTAGATCCACACATTGGGCGAGTGGCGTTGGGGCCAACGTGTGGAGCCAGCGTAAAGGCAAAGCCCCCCATATCCAACGGAGTCCTATATCCAGCATTGGACGTCTTATGGCATGATGACGTTTAGATTATTATACCTCATAGGAAGTCCCCTTCATATTCCACTTAATTCTGGAAATAGAATAGAAATCAGACTAAAGAACATTACTTTCCAATTACTTTAACCTTTTACTGCAATTGTCATTATTAAGATCTCCGTGTTTTCCTCGACACTACGTAATTATAAGGAAAAACTTGACAATCAATATACAATGACCTAACAGAGCTAATGATAAGTTCGTTGACGCTATATTTATTTGTTATGAACGGTTATCTGTTTCACCACTTATATAAACATATTGTAAATCAAGGTTATTTATCTTGTCTGTCTGTCTGATCGTGTTGTTGTTCTAAACTAACAAACTTCTTAACTTTTGTATATTTAAGTATCTTCATTTTTGCTATGTTTGCTATTGATCTCGTTCGTTGTTATATTTTTACCTACTTATTATACAATCAAAATATTAACACTGTCTTTATAATATCTGTCCTATTATAGATAGATTTACCTTATATTTACATGCCAAAGGTGGCAGAATGCAATGAGACCATGGACTTATCTTAAGAACTTATAATTTAAAATATGATATTCTGATAAATAAATGACAATGTCAGTAATATAGCTGACCTGTCGTTATTTGACTTTGGAAGGCACAAGATGGCGGACAGGCGCTTACATCATCTGTCCGTTATCCCAGCTGTGTTGGACCAGCCACGAAATTAATTTTGAAATGATTTCCAAAGTGATTCGAAACCGGTTTTGGAATTCAAAAACCCATTTATTAAAATTTACGATGCTAATTTTCTAAGATTTTGGAATTTACATGCACAAGCAATTATTTCTGATTAATATTTTCCGTTTATAATTACGTTAATTTATGAGGATATTTTATTCAGCTATCAACAAAAAAAAATTATACGTTGAAGTTTTTGAGCTCAACATTTTTGCCTTCTCCTTTGGGTACAGAAAACAAAATTGTTTCGTTAATATTACAAGAGGTCATAAATATACTGAAACTTATTAAACTTTTATAAAGGAATGACCCTTATGCGCATAGCATAAGGGTAAGGGTCATTCCTTAGTAAAAGTATATAATCGACTCTTCATTTTCCGAACTCCTAGAGACGGTTTCTTAAGACCAACTTACCAACTTGAGAATCGAACTCCTTGCAACCTACTGTAAAAGTTAGCTGTAAATCATTTATTTCTATTTAAAACCATAAAGAACTGAAATTCCCATTTAATATCTGTACATACTATAAAACAAAGTCGCAACGGATTTTAATGCAGTTTTCATCAATAAACAGAGTGATTCAAGAGGAAGGTTTATATGCATAATACGCGGGCAAAGCCGCTAGCTAAAGCTAGTAATTAATAAATTATAATATCTTGCAACATAAATATAATTTAAAAGCTTAGTCTTAAAGCAAAAAACATGTACAGGAGTCATAGAGAGCATTATAAAATTCGTCTGCATCATTGTCAATAGGCAAGGTGCCCAAAAGACTGGCAGCATCGCCACGTTGTATGACAATGCTGATTCTTTGACCAATTATCAACTTTGTAAACCTTACCCTACCATGAAGAATAAAGTAACCAATTTTTCAACCGACGAAAAAAAACGGAGGAGGTTATCAATTCGACGCGATTTTTTTTTTGTGTATGATCACGCATAACTTTTTACATAGTGGTCCAATTGTGACAATTCTTCTTCTGTTGGAAAGGGTATACTCCCAAAGTGGTCCTATATAAATTTGGAAAACAAAATCGAACCCTAAGGGTCGGAAAACAGGGGATGATTGATTGTTCACTCACTGATTGTAATGTACAAACACGCATAACTTTGACAGAGTAGTCCGATTTTGATAATTCTTTTTGTGTTGCATAGGGTTGCCAAGTATTATTAGTACATTAAAGCCACAAAAAAATATAAAATAAAAACTTTTTAACAAAAAATTAAACCGCCGAAAAACTGAAAAGCATAAAATAATAAACCTTAAAATTTTGAGTCGGCGCTGAAAAATCAATGAACAAGGATCACTCAAAGCGCCGACTCATAATTTTAAGGTTTATTATTTTATGCTTTTCAGTTTTCCTTTTAAGAGAAAAGCAATAAGTATTAAGTACTTATGATAATTATTCGTCATTTATTTACATAAAATGATGCACTGTCTCACACATACTTATACCTACTTTGGTTGTTCAATAATTAAATAATGCACTATTACAAAACCACAGGAAAAAGAAGTTGTTATTGTGAATGTTGTAAATGTTGAATCGTACAATAATTGTTTGTGACGGATTTACCCCATCCCAGAATAATTTTAAGGAAATGTTTTCTTACAGCAACACTCAAAGAAACTAAAGACTAAAGCAACAGTTTTTCTTAAATAATGTTAACAATTATATTATTAACTACCTACCATAATAATAAAGTATAAAAAATTGCTCGTGGTGATACACCTTTTTTTGTGGATGGGAAATCATCAAATGACGTCTCTGGGTGGAGTGGGAGGGCGTTTCAGACTTTTACTGACTAAAACCCACTCGTGTTCCTTCAGTTGCCCATATGACAGGGCCACGATACCTCTTTCGAACAAATCTCGCGACCCTGGCAGGTGGTGGTACACCTTGTGTTGTCATCTGACTTTATACTGAGCTGATGCCCTTTTGGCATTATTATCATTGTTTTCTGCTTTTTTCTTTCTTTCTTTCTTACCTACATTTAAATCACAATTGCATTCTTTGAGAGTTAAATACGAAAGAAATAAAGAAAATGCATTTATTGCATTATATCACTAAGCATTTTTTTTAGCATGACATTTTTACGTAGTGTGTCAATAACTGGACTGTTCAGGGGCGCCGGTGACCACTTACATACACCACGGTTACACGAACGTAAAAATATCGCGGCAGGAATTTATCGCTCACTGGATTTTGAACTCTCGGTATTGACCCGAGCATTGAGAATCCAACAGAGTGTATCCTAGAACGTCAGAAAAACACACCATTCAATTTTCAACTCTCTACGCTAGGCAGTGGGTTGAAGAAATAGCGCCGCGGGCGCCTTATCGTAAGTTTAGAATAACTATCAGCAGGCTTAGCATGACGTTTACTATTTCTACAAAGAATAGATACAGCTCTTTCTATACAAAGTAACATTTTGTTCTCCATTTGTGACATCGTCCGAATTGTCAAAATCTGACTATTGACAGTTGTCTCAGATACTGAAGACAATTTGATTTCTTAATCGCCATGCTAGACAGTAGAAAACCATCTACTCGACGGCCACAAAGTATAAACGGTAATCTACAAAAGTCTAATGAAGTTATTATATGTTAAGGAGTGAATTTCGTATTAAGTGCAATTGACTCTTTCTTTGCTGCCGTCGTACTGTCTACACGAAACTAAATTTTTGTCTACTCTTCCGTTGACAAAACGGTGCTCGTGCAAAGCCTGCAAGGCGCCCGCGCCGTCAGCTTGTATGGCACCAAAAAAGTTGCTTGTATAAATAAAGCGGCTACAGCGATTAAATAAAGCCATCGACCTCTCGCTAGATTACGTGCCACAGAGCATGATGGATCACTTCCTATTGACTCTTCCTACATATATGACCTAACCTATCTATTGGGCCAAACGATGCCAATGTTTGAGTCATCAATATCAACCTGATGGCTTTTCCAGTAATTGCATTTTTTGCTTTCACCCTTTTAAACTATGGCTGAAACAAATGATTTTATTTAATGTATTTAATCAAAAACTCAAGGAGTTACGTATTTTGAACAATTTTTTCACTTCTACAATTTTCATGGTACAAATAAAATTCAATGTTGGTTCTCTATACATATATCTTTTGCATAGTAATAATTCACTGTTGATTTAATGTCAAAAAACAGAAGCCCAGAACCCGAGCATTTCGTTCAAATAGTAAAATTACAATATCGTGTTATTTGATATTTTAGTCACGCACTATTTATTTGGATACCTCGAGAAAAGGCAAGATCCAAATTCTAGGAAAGAATAAGAAATTGGTAATTTTATTACGAAGGATTGTCGCAATAAAAGAAGTCTAACATTTATATTATATTGACTGAATCCTGAAGGATTTCTTAAGTCTCCTCGTTCTTTTGAGTATTTTACAAATTGCTTTATTCTTTCATGAAACTATTGTAATACTTCATTTAGGTTTATAAAATCGAAAAAAATATATTTAAAATGAGTCTGTAAATATTGGGGTTGCATAAAGTTAATTACCGACTGGTGGTTTTCGTGTTGTGTCGGACGTAAAGAATTGAACCATCCTATTTCTTCCCGTGGGTATCGTAAAAGGCGACTAAGGGACTTACTGACGAATGGATAGCAGTGTTCTCTATGCATTTTACCAGCGCATACTGCGATCGTTAACTCGTCTGCCAAACGCGGTGGTTATGGCAAACCGCTCCAGCGTGTTTGTACACTTGGTTACCACAAGTAAAGCACGCGTCACTTCGTGAGATACTGTACGGTCGGGTCATCTCAGCCACCAGTGACTGACGAGAAGACTAAATCTAATATTAAGCTTTAATCAGATATATCTATAAACGCTCGTAAGGATACTATCCTTTTACGTACCGCAGATCCTCCCCTAAAAACTTGAACATCGCGTCTTACGTCTCCCGAATGGAGTATACCCACAGAGTGAGACTCGGTGGCCATTCGGGAGACGCAAAACGCATAAATACCTGATTGAAACATATAGTACCTAAAATCCTGATTGTAGAGACAAATACGGAAAGAACACTGAATAGATTCTTATTGCATTTTAACTTAAGAAAGCAAAACAAAATTGACGTCATCGGAATTTTGACCAGGCGTTTTAATTTATACAAAACTTTACATTCCATCCCAAAACATGTTTGCCATATATATAAACATATTTTAATTTTTAAGTACCGTCATTCTATTCTCTAGCCATTGGTCATTGACGCGGGGTCCTCAGAGGTCCATGACGCTAAAGGCAATGACCACAGTATCCAGGCTCGTGACAAGTAATTTATACAAACGTGGTGTAACTGGTTTGCCTTGCCAACAAAAACAGGTCCAAATTGAATAGTATCGAAGTACTAGCGACGGTAATGAGTTTTTTTTTTAAGTGAAAACTTCTTTAGCGGCGTTGTGCACTTTTTTTGTAATGGGTAAAAAATGTTAAACTCGCGTCAGGACACGTGACCCTGATCGAAAATTCGTAAGACGGACGGAGAGTGATTTTTCTGAGAGATAAACTTTTTAATGTAATATAAATTGTCATGTTTGTGTACGATAGTGCAATAAATAAATATTGTATTGTACCAAATAAATGATAGTACTTTTATACTGATAATTAAAGCGATTCGTGCAAAATTATTCCCTAACCATTCCAAAATATCAAAAATGCACAACGTTAATATTCAAGTTTTCACTTCTGCCGGCACTCCCGGAGTGCAAATCCGTCCTTTTTTTTCGTACACACTTTTTCTTTAGGTACCTAGTACAGACCATCAAATGTTCAAGCTTCTTCAGATATAGTTTTTTTTTTTCAATATTATTTGTGCTATGAGCAGAGAGAGTTACTAGCCCAGAGCAGTGGTAGCCCAGTGGTATCGGCCCCGAATAACGAGTTACAGATCGTGGATTCAAACCCAAGCAGGCGCTTTACTTTGTGTACATAATTTCATCACCACTGCTCTCAAAACGGTGAAGGAAAACATCGTGAGGACACCGGCATGTCCTAGAAACAAAAATTTGAAGACATGTGACATCGCCACCCGCACTGTGGGCCCGCGTGGTATATTACTGCCACTCCCTCTCCTCTTCCTTATAAATCTTATAATTTGCACATGTAAATGAATCTTCTAAATATAATTTAAGACCAAAAGTAAAATGGTGTTCGTTAGCGCATTACGTGGTGGCAATGTCCATTTTTGTGGTTTAAAGAAAAAAAAAAGCCCGAAAAAGGTTTTTATGGAAAGGAATGTTTGAAAAGTTGCCCGGAAAATTTGGGTAATTCGAGAAAAACTGAACGTGCTTTTCTCAATGAATTTTGTAATTTCGAAAGAACAGCGTCTGTCAGATCAAATAGTTCAGCCATTTTTTTAGTCATACAAACAATATTATTTCATTTATTTATTTTCTTACATACCTATTGAGTATATTTTTAAATATTTTTTACAAAAAATTTACAAAAAACATTTAAAAATATTAAAAAAAAAGGCCCAACGGCATCGGGAGCAGGGTCCAAGCTGCCGGTGGTCAGGCCTCTAGAGAGAAGAACCTCCTGACAATGCGTGTTCGAAAAAATAATACAACTAAATATAGGTCCAAAACCAGAATTTGTTATTTGAATTTGATTAAGGTTTTTTTTTCTCTTTGTATTTTTATAGCCGTGCGAAACGACTCAAGAGAGAGAAGATTACAAATTAATTACTTACGGTACCTACAGCAAATTGTTGTTTTTTTAGAGAATATCTTTTTATTTATCACTAGCTTTTGCCAGCGGCTTCGCCCGCGTGGAGGTCGGAAATTATCCCGCGGGAACATACTACCGGGATAAAAAGTAGCCTATGTCCTTTCTCAGGCTCTAAACTATCTGTGTACCAAATTTCATTTAAATCGGTTCAGTAGTTTTAGCAGGAAAGCGAGACAGACAGACAGACAGACAGACAGACAGAGTTACTTTCGCATTTATAATATTAGTGTGGATGTGGATTACCTAGTTTCAAAATCAAACATTTCTTCTTTGACTCACAAAAATGTTCTTGAACTCCATAATAGTTTATAGATACTCTTGAAATATGCTTGAAACACTCTAGTTTCTTGCTAACAAACCCAGAGTCACCCAGGAGTTGTAGGAGGTTCCTCTACACTCAGAAGAATAACTGGATATGTAGAAGGAACACCTGGAAGCACTGCAAACAGAGAGGAATAAGAGAGCTGACATCTTAGAGTTATAGTCAGAAGATAGACTTACCCACTTTTATCGACAGTAACAAGTACACGAATTGTTAAATACTAAAAATAAAATAAAAAATAATTCCTGCAAGATTTCCTTGCAACCAACAGTAAGAATAATTTGAACACAAAGGCACAACGCACCATAGATTTTCCCAATTTCCATTCTCAAAAACTATTCCAATCTTTTTCAGACGATGGTTTCTCACTCATGGCCTTCCACGGCAACCTCAACGTTGAGATGGAGGGCCTAGAAGCTGGTCAATGGGCTCGCGACATCACCAAAGCCAAGAACGGACAGTGGATCTTCAGAGATAGGAATGCTGAGCTGAAGCTTGGTGACAAGATTTACTTCTGGACTTACGTTATCAAGAATGGATTGGGCTACAGACAAGATAATGGAGAATGGACTGTTACAGGTAAGACTTTAACAATTTTCTTCAAAGTACTTGCTATTAAACATCGAAATATTTCCAAATACTACTTCTGCCTAAGTGGATCCATACCACAGAAGATTGCCTCACCAACCCTCCTTCTCACTATTCAACTGAACCAGGAAGGACCTACTGCTGTTGAATATACTTTAAACGTAGCCAGGTTCTGGCATAGAAAACCAGATTTATGTATTTATACTGTTTTTTTACAAGGTTGGAACGTTGCAATAAAGGCAAATCTATGTGAAACCTTTTTGTAATATAAACAAAAACCTCATAACCCTGATTTAAACTTCCAGAATACGTTAACGAGGACGGATCACCAGCTGACATGTCCCAAATACCAACCCAAAGGCCTACACAAGCCCCACCTGTTACTCAAACCGAGCGCCCGTACGTCACCCCCGTTCCCACGATACCCTCTAGAAACTGCCTGCCTACACCCACTCAGGTCGTGGGACGCAGCCCCATCTGTAGAGGAGATCTGGTCTTTAGCGAAGAGTTCAACGGTTCTTCACTTAAGGACTCACCCAGTTGGATGGCAGAGGTCAAGTTCCCTCAAGAACCGGTATGTGAATAGCATAGAAAATTATATATTTCCAGAATACGCTAACGATGAGAACCAGTGGTAACAGCTGCGACTTATGACTTGAAGTTCGATACTTCGAACACAGAGAGGCACTTTTCCTTATTTAAATTACTAGCTTTTGCCCGCGGCTTCGCTCGCATTAAATTCGGGGTAACACGGTTCTCCTTTCTTGATTTAGAACACAGAAGAGAACTTGGAACAGAATGGTATTTTAATCACCACTGTAGCCGATATTATATGTCTTTCGATTTGGGGATAGAATATAAAGATTCTGGGCATTGGACACACGCGAACATGCTACAGACGATTGTCCATGGGAAAAGCACAACTTCACCCCAGCCACCTAAAAGAGAAAAAAAAAGTAGCGTATGTCACTCTCCAACCCTTCAACTATCTCCACTTAAAAAATCACGTCAATTCGTCGCTCCGTTTTGCCGTGAAAGACGGACAAAAAGACACACACACTTTCTCATTTATAATATTAGTAGATTTCATCACCACTGCTCTCATAAGGGTGAAGAAAAATTCGTGATGAAACGACATGTCCGAGAACCAAAAATTCGAAGACATGTGACATCTACCAACCCGCACTGGGCCCGCGTGTTAGTTTACAGCCCACGCACTCTGGAAGAGAGGAGGCCTGACTCCCAACAGTGGGAACATTAAAAGTTGATCATGAAATTTCATATTTTGATATTATAAAAGCGAAAATAACCATAGAACCAATCGTTTTGAAATTTGACAAATAGGTAGCTTGGAAATGGACTTAGGTTACTTTTCATTCATCATTTCATGGCTGAAAAGTACTGTTGGTCATAAGCCGCCCCCAATTTGGGGAGTTTGCCATAATCGCCACGCTTGGCAGGCGGGTTGACGATCGCAGTATGGTGGTAAAATGTATAGAGAACGCTGCTGCCCATTCTGTAGTAAACTCTCTAGTTCCTTAGTCGCCTCTTACGACACCCATGCGAAGAAATGGCTATGATTATTTAACCCCAATTTCTTCAATGAAAACCCAAACTTAAACATTCCGTTTCTCCATAATTTAGAGACATTATGAATCGTCGCTAATCAACTGACAAAATTGAACCTTCCCTGATGCAGATATTTCTCTCCTAACCTCAAAAACATTTGTTACAGGACTATCCCTTCAACGTGTACGATCCGGACAAGACTATTAGCTTTGAAGACGGTTCTCTGGTCATCACCCCCCTGCTGACAGAGTCAGTATACCACGAGGGATTCCTCTCTGAAACTCTAGATCTTAACAACAGGTTGGTGCTTATCATCTTTAGAATCAGATTTAAACGCTGTATCCACTTTTGAATTTCGAACTTTATTCCGGCAAGTTATAGTTATGATCACAAAAAATTATGTTAACCACGTCTGAGTACTAAATTTTGTATGACGACCTTTACACTGATCGGAATAAAGATCAAAATACAAAAATGAGCCCAAAGGCACCTATCGGCAATTATTCTAATTTATACCTTACCTTACCGTGACAAGAGTTACCATGGACTTATTAATGGTTTTAAGTCGATCAAACTCTGTTCGTAAACAGGTGAGTACGGCTTCTGTGATAGGCTTGTGTCACGCATTTTTATCACGGTTTTTGCTCCCAAACTGTGATAAAATGCAAGCGTATCACAGTAGGTCATGTTCGCTCCGCAGACGGTATAATTGATTGTGGTGTCGCCACTCACGGCATCCAAGGATCTGGTTTGTCTGATTGCAGCCGTGTATCTTTTAACAGAGTGTTATTGGAAAAGCCTATGTCCTGCACAAAACTGCCATATAGACTGTTGATGATCTTGACTTACGGCTTATTTTGGAGGGCGGCTAATACAAGGAGCAGATCGTGGTCATCTATACCAGTATAATAAACTATACCAATTAGAATTCAAAATCAATAACTTTCAACACATTTCGTATTTCTGCATCGACTTTCGACAGTCAGAAGATTTTATAACCTTGTGTGAAAAGTGCTAATTTTCGGAATTCAATACATTTTTTACTTTCCATCGTCGTTATCGTTGATAGAATGTGACTTTTAGACAAAGAGCCAGCTCTCAGAAGCGATTTTGACCTCATTCAAGTCTTCATAACTGTGTCCGTAGGAACGTGATGCGAGCCCAATTAAATGTCCGCAATGAGAATCTTTATCTAGATCTCGGAATTCTCACCATCCAGCAGATCATGAAACGCCTATCCAAGCGTTTCTTCAACTCTGCTATAAAGCACTCCAATCTCTTAGTTGCATTGCCAACAACGCTGCAACCCTCCTCCAGGAGAGTAGCAAGTCCACCCACACGCTTAAAATACACGGACACAGACCACCGTCCTTCCGTCTTCGCCGCCGAGGTCGGTATCATTATTTCAGCCGAAAGACGTTCACTGCTGGACATAGGCCACCATCAATTTGGGGGGTTTCCATAATCGCCAAGCTTGGCAGGCGGGTTGAAGACCACAGTATGGTGGTAAAAGCATAGGGAACGCTACTGCCCATTCTCTAGTAAGTCCCTTAGTCGCCTCTTATGACACCCACGGGAAGAAATCGGATGGTGCTATTCTTTCCATCCAGCAATACACGGAACGAGTTCAGCCGCGACGGCACAATCCATGTCCACCCTGACCTTTGTTCGAGCCAGCCCGCGCCGCATAGCCTGTAGCTTTAAATTCGTCCCATATTCATAATTCCAATCTAGCTCGTGCATTGCTTCCCCTTTTCAGCGACACCCTAAGCCGAGGTCCGTACCCCACAGAGGGTGCCCTTAGTATTCGTATAGTAGCTTAGTTTTAAGTATTTAAACCCTAGCTGGAGGCCTTAATTTATTGAGGCCGCCGAGGCGCCGACCAACTTCAAGGTTGACCTGGCAGTAGTACAATATAAAAAAACCACAGTGATAGTTAAATTAATCATAAGATTTAATTAATAGGTGTCTCATGTTGTAATATGTTTATACCTATCTGTTACTGTGTTTTTTCTACAGTAAGTAGCTGTGTATATTTTTATGTTCATAAAGTTGTTTTCTAAACTAAACTAAACCTCGAGGCAAGTGAGCTCAAGATGTCAACGTAATACAGAAGAAACTCTTTTGTGCAACATTTCTTTGAACATAATCTAAAATTCTAATTAATTAATCTTAATCAATGTAACGGCTTTACAAACTCATATTTTATTTTCAATTTCCTGTGACTTGTTAAGTATTCACCGGGGGTCGTTAACATCGGAGAACTTTTGAATCAATTACAATTTTCGACGGCAAATTCCTTACACCTTAGTGACTTTAAAACATTAAATTATAATAATTAATTGTTAAATATTGAATTTGAATGAAAACATTGAATATTGGTGTATAATTTTGTCAGTATGTTATAAAAGCGCATGTACTTTTTTTTAAGATGTGACTAAAAGGAGAGTATCACTTAGAAATAAAAATATCTTTTTCATCATTAGCTCTGTCTACCGCAATGGTTGCATATTAGAAAATGAAAACTTTCCTGAGCAAATTTCAAAGGAACATCGTACAAATCAATAGAGTTTAAAAATAACGATGGTCATTTGATCAAAAGTTCAGCTGACCAAAGTCTGGAATATCAATGTTTAAATTATTTATTACACTATTGACCAAATCGTTTAAAGGTCAAAATGGATTACTGGATAAATTATTAATTATCAAATGGATTAACTGAAAAAGGTAAGTAATAATGCCCGAATGGACGAAATCCCGAATGGACGAAATACCAATGGATGAAATCTCAAAGAGCAGCGACGTAGTTCCCGCGATTACTCATAGATGGCACTGCAACACAGTTATGACGATAGGCATTCTGCTTTGCTTTGAAAAAGTTTGCTTCTGCAACATCTCCGGCGCTACAGCAAGTGCAACCACTTCGTCCTTGCGTAACAAAGGATAGGCACCAATATTCACCTCAGCCGCTACGGCTCCCACGGGTGTCTATACTTTGTTACAGCGGGCGGGGGTTGCCCTCCCTTCCCGCCTCCGGATTTTATATACACTCTAGGGGTAACAGCCAAAAGACTACGTAAATTCGGGGTACCCCAATTCGGTTTTAGAACAATTTCGACCTATTTTATCCATGAAAATCAGTGTCCAGTGTACAAGCATAGGTCAATCGTGAAGGTATTATTTAGGTCTTTAAATTAAAATATTTTCTTGAAAGTCAATATGTTGTGCTACTAAAGTTAGTGACAGAAACGTATCGCTGCAAAACCGACTCTTGTATGGAAGTCCGTCATTTTTAGAGCTACAAGCCTGAAACTTTGTTTTTAGGTTAACAAATAGAAATAAACAATTTTGTGTCCTAGGGTTTTTGAAAACTCAACCCCTAAAGGGGTGAAAAAGGGGTTTGAAAGTTTGTATGGGGAAACAAGATCAGTTAAAGTATTTTATTCGAAACTTCCTATCAATAAATGAGTAAACACGTGTGTCAGACTCTTTCAGAATTCAACCCCTAAAAGGTAGAAAAGGGGTGACAAATTCTGAAAATCAACATGGGTATCGTTTTTATGATTTATTGGGTCGCTGATTACGAAAACAACAACTAAGTATTTCACAAAAATTGCACAAAAAACTTAAAACAAAATAGACAAGAAGATTTATACAAAAAATTGCACAAAATTACTCCTGAACAAAAATAATATAACTTAAAAATTAAAAAACAATGAAAATAAACAACCAAACCAATTTTTTTTTTTCATATGAACTATATGGCAAAACCAAAAGAAATACTAAGGTGAGAAATACTAACCTATTTTGTATTGATCCTGAATGATCTTCCCTTTGAATTCAAACGAATACAGTTTCCCCTCAAAGTGCTTTGCAATGACCAGAATCACAAGGGCAGACATTAAAATTTGTGGGTATAGACTTGAGAGAAAACTGTTTTTGACACGGGCAATTCTATGTGGCTTGCTCTCGCGTAAGCTCGCCCAGTAGTCTGATAATTTTGGCATACAGTAATAGATTAGCAAAAAATGTGGTTTATAAAGAAGTTTTGTAGTTTACTAGCTTTTGGCCGTGACTTCGTCCGTGCAATTCTACTTCCTTTCTTAGCGCTCGCTTACGCTACGTTACGCTACGAAGTCGCTGGCAAAAGCTAGTTCCATATAAAACACGTCCAGGCTGTCCCCTTGCGCGCGCCGTCGTCTCTCAACAAGTTCATTGCGTAACGCACACAAGTTGGAACTTGTGTACGTGGTATTTGTTTTTCTTTTGGCTTCGCAACTTGGTAGTTGCGAAGCCAAAAGAAAAACAAATACCACGTTGAGTCGCGATTGTCAAATTTGATTTTAGTCGTGTCAAAATATTTTTTACATTTAGAGATTATTTCTTGCAGAATAGCGTAACAATTCTCATAGCTAAAAGTAAGGAATTTTAGAGATAGTTTAGTTCGGTGTACAACAGAATCGGCACCAATATGTAATTGTTTGAATTTTTTATTTTTATTGTATACCTTACATAACATATATTTGTAATTTTTTATTAGTCTAGAAATCTTTATTAGACTGACTAAATAAAAGTAAGTATTTTCATAAATCTCTAAATACCGCATTATAATTCTAACGGCTCAAGATTGTTTAGACCGGCTCGACACTCGCGTTACACTGTTTATATTGTGCATGTGTGGATAGCTACGCACACATACATAAGATTGCCGTCTTTTACCTAAACTCGAGCATTCTAATTTTGTGAGAGGCCTCTTATATCTATACTAATATTATAAAGCTGAAGAGTTTGTTTGTTTGATTGATTGAAAGCGCTAATCTCAGGAACTCCTGGTCCGAATAGATTTTTTTTTTGTATTGGATAGCCTATTTATCAAGAAAGGCTATAAGCTATATAAAATCACGCTACAACCAAGAGGAGCGGAGCAGTCATGAAAAATGTTGCAAAAACGGGGAAAATCGCACGAGTAAGTGATTTGACGCGACGGGAAGGGTCGGGGGGACCAGAAATTTAATGCGGACGAAGTCGCGGGCAGAAGCTAGTATATGATAACTGTGCAGTAAACTCTGCTTGCACGATGCAGAATTTTGTGTGACGTCAGTGCGATTCATTTTTCGCATGTGACGGTAGGTATAGATGGCCAGTACAAATTCAAATAATACATGAAATTAAAGGAGCCATAATGGTTTTTAGTTCAATAGAATTTGAAATGTGAGTGTACAATGCAATTATATGTACCTCTGCCCAACGAATACGGATGTGATGTTTTGTCTGTAAAACTATACACCTAACACACACACACACACACACACACACACACACACACACACACACACATACACACACACACACACACACACACACACATACATACATACACACACACACACACACTAACGTACGCACACACAAAACACACACACTATACACTAAGTCTTCGTTCCATCTAATTTATCCTTCATTTCCAGGTGTACAGGTCAGTTAGGCACATTAGAATGCAGACACAAGGCGGAGGGCGCGATGATCATACCACCAGTCATAACTGGGAAGATTACAACGAGGCACAGGTTCGGGTTTAAATTCGGGAGAATTGAAATCAGAGCGAAACTACCAGCAGGCAGCTGGCTTATACCTGGTAAGGTTCTAAAAGATTAAGATATGGGATCTGGGAATATGGTTCGATTCCCAGGTCGGGTTAAGCGTTTTTTTTTTTTTTTTTCAAGAATGGGAAATCATCAAATGACTACTCCCGCTCTGGGCGGAGCGGGAGGGCGTGTCAGACTTTTACTGACTAAAACCCACCCGTATTCCATCAGTTGCCCATGTGCCAGGGTCACAGGGTATCTCTTTCGAACACGCGACCCCGGCAGGCATCGGTCCTAGTAGACCCCTACACTGCTGCTGACATCTCTTTGAGGCGCGCGTGGAACACTGCGCGCCGTCGACCCGAGCTTGGTCCTTACCGGGCGGCGAGCTACCCATTGCTCGCCACCCGCAAGCTCGCGCCTACGGTGGCCGGGAGTCCGCAATCGACTCCCGACGCCCGGGGCGTCTCCTCCTGCGACGGCTAGGGACGTGAGGGCGCAGAGACTGCCACTCCCTCACGCTCCCCGCCTCTTCCTTCGCGAACATTACTGCTTCGCAGAAGGAGGTGACGGCTTCCCATTCCCTCTCGCTCCGTACCATGGCTCGCACCAGGGCCGGACGCGAGAGGTCGCCGCCGCCGATCGCCTCCACGAGGACACGGCGGTGCTCCGCCCAAGCAGGGCACACCTCCACCGTATGCTCCACCGTGTCCTCCAGACGATCCTCGCAATGGAAATACCCGGACGTATCCTCCCGCTTTATCTTGAACAGGAACCCACCGAAGCACCCATGCCCGGTGAGAACCTGCGTCAGGCGGAAGGTGAGGACGCCGTGGCGCCTCTCTATCCACTCCTCAAAGAGGGGACTTACCGCCGCAATTGTGGCGTGCCCATCGGGTTAAGCGTTACTGGGTTTATCTGTGAATTTCTCCATAGCAGCCCGGAGTCCTCCCGTCGAGCCCGTGCTGTCGTAAGCGACTAAGCGATTTTTAGAGAATGTGGAGCAGCATTCTCTATGCATTATACCACCGTACTACGATCGCCAACCCGCCTACCAAGCGTGGCGATTATGACAAGCCCCCCAAGCTAGGGGAGGCCTTTGTCTAGGAGTGGTCGTGTTTCGGCTGAAAAGATGAGCCGGGAGTCTGAATCTGTACCAATTTGATGGCAATAGACCTGCCCCCTTTTACATAGGCCTTAAACATAACTGGCGACATTTAAGTGGCACTACAAGGCATGATGTTACGTTTTATTAAAGATACTAAGGGAGATGCTTAGTCTGCTTCTTCACGGGAAGTAGCGCCAGGGTAGCACCCTGCGACAAACGTAAGAATATTTGAACTTAGCGCACCCCTTTTAAACACTTGACGGGTTGTAAGAACCTTTTGGTAGACTGACTTTCGTAACCGTGACTTTTTGGATGAATGCATGGATTCTAATCGATTATGACTAAATCTTTTTTTATCTTCAGTTACAATTACCGAAGCACCTAGCAAATATACAATGTTATTTTATTAATAGACTATATACCACTTTTGAGTAAAGGTTTCCTTCATATTTTTCCAATTTTCTGTAGCTGTACCTTCTTTTTGAATAACTTTACAAATTCCGGAGCCCATTTACTAGTTGTTTTTATTTTATTTTGCTATACGTTCGTTTAGGCTTACGCACTATATTGGAGAAATTATGCTCTAAGATGGAAATTGCCCAAAACAGTCCCATATTTTTCCACCCAGTGAATACTGAAGGTAGCCAATTTTTTACCACATCATTTTTTACCAAATTTTCATTCCAGAAATCAACCTGGAACCTACCGAAAACGTATATGGATCCCTTCGCTATGAATCGGGTCTGATGCGCGTGGCCTTCGCTCGAGGGAACCCCAGTCTTGCCAAGAAGCTGTATGGAGGACCGGTCCTTTCTGACTCTGAAACATTCAGGTCCTTGCTGATGAAGGAAAAGATTGGAATCGACAACTGGAATAAGGAATATCATAACTATACTTTGGTTTGGAAACCTGGTAAGATTTTTAAAGATTTTTCGACTTAGAGCTTAATGAAAAAACAATTATTTGTTAATATAACAAATTATATCTATACTTATAATAAAACTGTAGAGAGGTCAATTCTGTACATTGAATATACATTCAAAATTAATATTGGAGGATGAATGGTGATCAATACTGATGCCAAAAATGCAATCAGTAAATTTTTTGTCTGTCTGTCTGTCTGTCTGTATGTGCATGCATGGGTCAAAAACTACTGAAGGGATTTTAACCAAACTTGTTACGCAGTGACGATACCCGCGGGATATTTTCCGACCTCCACGCGGGTGAAGCTGAATACCAGTACTTAACACGGAGTACTTATCTGACCTCCATAACCTAGTAATTATAGATCTAGTTTTATTTTCCTACTAGCTTTTGCCAGCGCTTCACCCGCGTGGAGGTCGGAAAATATCCCGCGGGTATCGTCACTGCTCAGCTCCTGTGTCTTAGCGTTATGTTATATAGCCTATAACCTGCCCAGGACTACAATCGTACCAAGTTTGGTTAAAATCCCTTCAGTCGTTTTTGACCCATGCATGCACATACAGACAGACAGACAAAAAATTTACTGATTGCATTTTTGGCATCAGTATCGATCACCATTCATCCTCCAATATTAATTTTGAATGTATATTCAATGTACAGAATTGACCTCTCAACAGTTGCGTCCGGTAAGACTGGAAGCCAACCTCAATATAGTTGTGAAAAGGCTAGGCAGATAATGAGTCTGTATATATACGAGATTAAACATGCACGTAGTTCATAATGCTAGTACCACATACTTCGACTGATATGATCTTTGGAATAGTAGCTATAAGTAAACAGACATCATACACTACTTTCAAGTGATTTGTTTGCCTATTTGGGCCAAAGCAGTAGAAAAGGGGACGGGCCAAGAAACAAACGATATTAATGATAATTGTTTTTTTTCTGCAAGTAAGGTTTGTACAAACACTTTTGCATGTCAATCATATTTTTATTAAACTAGATGAGGTCGGCGTTTCCTATCTGACTACTCTATAAAGAAACGCCGAAACAAACTCAGAGGTTACAGTCTCTTTTAGAGTCCAGACATAATATCAATGGTCAGATCATGTGAAGACCATGTGTCTGAAATGGTCTTTTAAGGAAAGAACCACACAGATTCAGTGGACCTGTCCAATCAGTGCACGCATTTATCAGAAACGTGAATGAAAGGTGAATTCTTTAGTTTATCATTCGAAAGCTTTCCAACAATGACACAAGATTAAATTTGACACAGTATTCTTGGATATTCGTTTTAAAATTTCCAACCCTTACTACGCTACCTCTAAACTAGAAGTCCTCCCATTCTTAGACGGTCTTCAGCTCTTAGTAGACGGTGAGCAGTACGGAGACATCAACCCGGGCGAAGGATTCTTCGCGAGTGCCCGTGAGCATGCCGTGCCGCATGCAAGCAACTGGCTGAGAGGAACTGTCATGGCGCCGCTCGATGAGACGGTAACTTTATGTCATATGTAGAAAATAAATATTTAACAAATTACTTTTTTGTAATTTTTACTATTGTAATATTACTGACATTTTCGTTTTATTGTGACATTTTAACTGTAATCAAAACAATTTGAAATAAAATTATATCTTGGATTTTTTTTAATGTTATTTTAAAATTATTATATAATATCTCTAATTTGTGTAAATTCAATAATCTTAGCTTATATCTTTAAATGAGCAATTCTTGTATATATATAATCTGGATCTCGGAAACGGCTCCAACGATTTTCATGAAATTTAATATACAGGGGGTTTCGGGGGCGATAAATCGATCTAGCTAGGATTCATTTTTATATAATGTCGTTTTATTCGTGTTTTCAATGATCAACTTTATCGATAATCAACTTGAATATAAACTTATTATTTTAAACACAATTTACCAAAAAATACCGAGCAAAGCTCGGTCATCCAGATATTAATGAATAACATGTGATTTGCATGCCCATGTGACGGTAGAACATGGAGGATTCATAAACTTAAACACCTATGTATTATATTGCCCATGTTTGGAAACCAATAAATGATTTGATTTGACAAAAACCAAACAAAACAACAATGTCTAAAAATTCTTATTCTGCCTTAGCAGCTACAATAAGATTATTTTTATTTATGTTAAAACTGTGGGACAATGGTGACATAATGGTTATAAATATATGATAATGATCTACATGTTTCGTCAATTATATTCAAGATATTTTAAAGAAAACCAGTTTTAATGTAAAATCAATAGTAACCGAGGTGTCAAACAATCCCTAAAAAACTACTTTTTTATGTTAGCGTTGAAAGCTACCTTCTGCCATTTTTTCTTGTTCGTTTTCACGTTCTCATTTACTTTTTCTTCACATATATCATCTCTGAGTTAATTATTCATTAAAAAAATGGCTATTATCCCACTCACAGACTCCAAGACTTATAATCCCTTTTCCGTTGAGCTTTACTTCTGTGAGACAATTTATATTTCTGGGTTTCTTTCTTCAATGCTTTCGACTGTGTGTGGTCTATCAATCTATCACCCTTACCATTTGGTGGGACATTTTAGACGTGTTTGTATTTAACAACTTCTTAGATATTATTCAAGTTCCATTATCAACTTTTTGCTCTTATCTCCTGTTTATACTCCTGTATAGGCGCATCAAGTTGTCGGCTTCAGTTCCTCCTGTCAGCTGTCACACATTCATGTGATTCCTCACACATCTTTCATCCATCTCTTGTTAGGCCTTCCTCTCCCCCTTCACCCATTACATTTATATTCATACAATTTTTTTCATTTGTCATTAAAATAATTATTCTATCGTCTTCCAGTTCTACATTTCACTCGGTCTTCGCGTGGGAGGCGTGCATGACTTCAGCGATGACCTTCCGGACAAGCCCTGGAAGAACCGAGGCAGTAAAGCAATGCTCGAGTTCTGGAAACAAAAGAACTCCTGGTATCCATCCTGGTATAACACCAACTTGAGAGTGGACTCCGTCAAAGTGTATGCCTTGTAGACTTATAAAGTGCTCTGTGATGTATCTGAGATTATATTTTATAAGATTTTTAATAAAACTGTAATTTTATACTTTGTTCTATTTTTGTCTGTCGTTATTTTCCTTGTTTAGTTAAAAAGAATAAACCGGGTTTTTTTGAGAAACGTCTGACCGTATAAGCATATTGAATGATGCAATCTGAACTTTAAAAATACCGCAATAAAAATTCAAAACTAATGCACTAAAAAGACCGAAACAAGATTGAGAATAGAAAACAAAATTAAAATAAAGTATCAAAAAAGTAAACTCTACTTTGATTTGACACACTGTATTACGAGAAATTTGCAATTATTGTAATACCCTTTTAATTTCCTTTATTTGACTATTTCACGTGAGAAATCCGCCATTTTTTTTTTCAAACACCTGTCGATTAATATTTGGGATTCAAGACGAATAACCCTACCTTGGCATTCGGGTAAATAGTCTCATTCCCACAACTTTCCGTATTGGGAATTTGAATAAATAAATCTAAATACGAAAGCCATAAAGAGTCAATACCCTTGCTAAATTACTAAGTAAAAAGATATCAGCTTGGTGAGAATTCTCTATAAAGAAAACGAGAGATGTTTGAAGGATCACACAAGAGTTAACCAGTCAATTATCGTAATTACAGACACAATTAAAAAACGATTGTGTCTGTACCAAATGTGGTATCTCAGGGACTTATGCCCGGTTTCTGAAGTTTCAAGATAAACTCTCAACAATTATTCATTCAATAAAGTTATGCATAAGATAAACGTCGGCTAACTGTTACTGCGTTTCTGAATACATAACAAACCATTCAATAACTATGAAACTGTCAACTAGTTTTTTAGATGCCGCTAGATGGGTCTGTTTATGAGATTGCATCTAAAATTGATTTTTATTATTGAAATGGTCTGTAAAATTAGTTTAATAAACAATGTATTTTTTTTTCAAGGGTAAATAACTGGCTTAATATTATTTTAGTTAAAATATGTAAAGTCGTTATTTTATATTTATGGGTAAAACCTTTTTTTCTAATGTCAGTACTCAGTTCATTGTTTATGATTCCTGATATTAATATTTTACTTCGCTGTCGGTTACATGTCTTTCGAATCGTTTGCGCTTAATCCATTCTTTTATATAATAACATAATGGAATCTGGAAAACGTAGTAAACATTTTACTGAGACAAAATGCTTCTTATCGAAGTGCATATTTAACTTGAAATATAAATGTAGAGCCAAGTTCATATAACTTTTTACAAGGATAAACACTGTCTCCCATGAGGTGACCATCTATCTCATTATTATCGAGTCGCGCTCGTAGGAACGAGTTATGATACACGGTACTGTCATGCAACGAGCATCTATATCACAAATGTATAACTTTGCATCACATACAACTTGTACATTAATAGACAAGAAACTGTTGGGGTTTATATCCGGAATTATTTTGAATAAAAAGCTTCCGATGATTTAATAGTTGTATTCCGTGCAAAGACAAGATGAAGAAGAAAAAAATAACATAAAGTGTACAACGTGGTAGGTGTACTTACTTATAAAATAAATTCTTAAAAACTAAATGTTCATGCAATGAGCCGTATTTGTGCATTATTGCTCAACAAACTTGATTAGGCGTTTGATTAAAAGCGAGTTGATATAGTTTGAAATGAAACGTCGTGGAACTAAATAAAGTTATGGAACCGATAAACGCCACACATTGGTCAGATAATATAACCTAAGTTTAAACGGAGTTTATCTTACATTGCGGTGTTCGGAAACGCAAATTGTCAAGTTATCGAACCGATAGCGCTAATGAACAGATAAACTACTGATAAGAGTACCTCAGAAACCGGGCATTAGAGGTTAAAATCTAATTATCTACACCTACATCCAGTCGGAACTTACACAAAGCACAGAACTACGCAACTGCACGAAAAAAACTCAAAATAATTTGAATCAGCTTTTACTAACTTAACAAAAACTGGAAAATATCATGCTCGAACAATCCCGGTAAGCATTCCTATATATAGATCGTGCATTCCACGACGACGCACCCCACTCTTTGACAATTGTACCGAGAGCGGTTAAAAACAAAAGAAAGGGACGTAGAGGGGCGCGTCGTCGTGGAATGAACGATCTATATGTATGACTATAAATTTCTGCCTCGTTGGTCTAGTGGTAGCAAGCGCTACTACTGAGCATGAGGTCCTGGGTTCGATTCCCAGGTCGAGCAAAGTGTTATTGGGTTTTTCCATCTGGAAACTCTCAGTAGCAACCCGGAGTCTGGATTTGTGCCCGGTTGATGGCAATAGGCTCGCCCCCTATTACATGGGACTTAAACATAACAGGTGAAATGTGGTTGTACTATAAGTACACCTCTGCCTAACCCTTCGGGGAAACAAGGCGTGATGTTATGTTTATGACAGGCCTCCTCACTGTTAGAAGGAATGGGTCTTAATCCAGCATGCGGGCCCAGTGTGGGTTGGCGGATACCACATGGCTTCGAATTTCAGGCTCTACAATGAAAAATAAACATCGTAGTAACCCGGTTTGGGGATGTTTTTTTTTTTTCATCGTTTTGAAAGGAGTGGTGATGCAATAATATACACAAAGTAAAGTACCTCCTTGAGTTTAAAGCCGTTACCTACCTAAAATTCATAAGTCGCGGCCGTTACCACTGTTATCGTAACAATTTTTTTTCAATTTCTGGATGTGAAATCATTAAATCACTTCTCCCGCTCTGGGCGGAGCTGGCGTGTCAGACTTTTACTGACTATAACCCACCCGTGTTCCTTCAGTTGCCCGTGTTCCAGGGTCACGGTATTTCTTTCGAACAATCACGCGACCCTGGCAGGTTATCGTAACTATCCGGCTTAAAATCACACATCAAAATATTATCCTTACAAAATCACAACGAAAATAATCTATATATATAAAAGAAAGTCGTGTTAGTTACTTCACTTATAACTCAAGAACGGCTGAACCGATTTAGCTGAAAATTGGCAGGGAGGTAGTTTAGAGCCAGGAGAAGGACATAGGATACTTTTTATCCCGTTTTTTTTTTTTTTTTTTTTTTCCCCTTTTTACGACCGCGTTCCCGTGAGACGTCACATAAAACGTCAAAGAGAATACAAGTCACTATAAAACGTGGTACTATGACAAAAACGTTGCCTTCGAAGTACCAGGTTATCATAACTTGACAGGAGCTTACCAAACAAAGGAGTGTCAGCTAGAAAACGCTTTATGCCTTCGAAGTACCAGGTCATCATAACTGGGTAGGAGCTAACCTAACATATGAGTGTCAGCTAGAAAACGCTTACCAGATCACCACCGCGTACCAGGTTGTCAAACTTGGTACGTTTATAACAACATTTATTGAATCTGAGGCGATACGAAGTTCGCTGGGTCAACTAATTATCTATACTAATATTATAAAGCTGAAGAGTTTGTTTGTTTGATTGAACGCGCTAATCTCCGAATCGAATCCGGTCCGAATTGAAAAATTCTTTTTGTGTTAGGTAGCCTATTTATCGAGGGAGGCTATAGGCTATATAACATCACGCTACACCTCAGAGGAGCGGAACAGTAATGAAAAATGTTGCAAAAACGGGGAAAATTTATTCCTTCTGAGAGTTTCCGTTGCGTGCGCTGCGTAAACGGTTAAAGTAACGCAAAAATCATGTATGACGGGATTGTTATTTTTAAAAAGTTCAAAAAAAAAGTCCCAAGAGCATATGTCTATCTTTTAAGGTTGACTCACTATAACTCAAGGAGCGAAAATGGACGAAAACTAGCAGGCAAATCGATGCGACGGGAAGGGTAAGGGGAGCAAAAATTTGACGCGGACGAAGTCGCGGGCAGAAGCTAGTAATCTAATAAACAAGCTAACTTCTAAACCAAAACAAAAAACAATCTGTTACCAATCTATATTTCGATCTTGTATTTTCCTGATTTGAAACATGCGACCTTCCAAAACCGGCCAGTAACCTAAGTAGCTTCTTCATCGTGAATCAAATCAGTCAATTTTACAATTAGGCGAGACATGTCGTGTGTCGATAAAGCTGTGTTTCTTTATTTATTTGTGTTCATAGCATCATGTGAAGCACAAGGAAGGAATAACTACCAGGTTCCTACGCCGGTAGTAGAAGCTCTGTATCCCAAAGGCTTTAAAGTAACCTTGAAAGGTAAGACCGCTTTTTATATATTTTTTCAAATTATTTTTGTCCACATTTTGTTAGTATTAAATTAGTTTAAGACTATGTTAGTAAGAAGGCAATCAGTTAATACAATTAATATGTCAAAAACTGATTGAAAATATAAAAAGAGATATTGTTAAGGGTTTTGCCAAAGCGGCTTTCGTAATTTAATGTTCATAAATTCTTCTTAAACTCACTGACAAAGAAAAAGATAACACTGACACATTTGACCTGACGTATACTTTTGGCTGTTTGAAATATAAATAACATTATAAACAACAGGAGCAATCATTGCTTAAGAATTACATGATTAAGAGTTATAATAAACGCCACTGAAACTTTGAGTTCATAAAATATCAGGAAAATCGCAAACATATTCGGAGGAGGAAAAAATAGGCATAACAAGCCTATGTTCCCACTGCTGGGACACAAGTCCCATATGCGAGAGAGAATGTTTTTTATTATTATATATATAATAGATATATATATAATAATAAAAAACAAAAGACGTGACTAATACTTATCACTGGGTATTTTCCCGCCACTCCATCATTCTCCTGCTCTTATGCCAATTTATTTGGGGACGGCGCAACATGTCTTTTCTTCCATATTTCTTTAGTAGTCGATATATCCCCCCACCTTCTCTATTATTTGTCATCACCCCTTTCTATCCATATCATCATTCAAACAGTCCAATCGTATACTTTCCCGCCACTGCCACCTCTTCCCAAACCTTTAAGAATAATAAACTGAAAACTTAAGAGAACAGAATTCTAAATCCCATTTCTAAAATTCTAATATCAGTCATCATGACATCACGAGAGTAAAAAAACAACATGGTTTTTATAAGGTAACCTATAACTGGGAACTTATGAATATTAGTGAGTACAATACCCTATGTAAATAATAGCGTTTTCCATAAGGCATTTCTTTGTAACAGTCCAGAGTCTGAAAGTTGGCGGTGTGATAAGCCCGTGCCTCGGAAAGTACGTTAAGCCGTTGGCCCTGCGCTTTTTAGGGTTCCGTTGCCAAATGGCAAAAAACGGAACCCTTATAGATTCGTCATGTCTGTCTGTCTGTCCGTCCGTATGTCACAGCCTCTTTTCTCCGAAACTATAAGAGCTATGCTGTTGAAACTTGGCAAGTAGGTGTATTGTGTGGACCTCATTAAGATTTTCACACTAAAATAGAAAAAAAAACAATACATTTTGGGGTTCCCCATACTTAGAACTGAATCTCAAATAATATTTTTTCATCAAACCCATACGTGTGGGGTATCTATGAATAGGTCTTTAAAAATGGTAGGTTTCTAATATCATTTTTCTCTAAACTGAATAGTTTGCGCGAGAGACACTTCCAAAGTGGTAAAATGTGTCCCCCCCCCCGTAACTTCTAAAATAAGAGAATGATAAAACTAAAAAAAATATATGATGTACATAACCATGTAAACTTCCACCGAAAATTGATTTGAACGAGATCTAGTAAGTAGTTTTTTTTTAATACGTCATAAATCGTAAACCGCAATTTACCTTTCATTCAATCAACTTAAATATAAAAATTAAAAAAAAAACATTTAATTTCATAAACATAAACCTTATGCATAAACCGAGGATACCTACAGGTTTGTGCGGAACCCTCGGTGCGCGAGTCCGAGTCGCACTTGTGGCCGGTTTTTCTCTCTCCTGTCGTGTCAGAATGCATGCCATCTCATCGGACTATGAAGTCGGAGTGTGAAGGAAGAGATAGTGTGCATCTGTCTCACACATTTCTGCCCTAATATATTCCGACGGCTGGTCTCCGTTGAAATTTGCAGCCATAACCGAAATACGGTCTGGAGGACTATTATTAATTAATTCACCCTTATTTTTTAGATGACGGTTTTACCTTTTTCGGGTTTCGTGGAAATATAAACAAAGAATTCAAAGGACTAAGCGAAGGTGATATAAAGCAAGATGTACCGAGACCCAAAGGTGGGTACTGGGTGTATAAGAACCGTGATGCTGAGCTAAAAGTTGGAGACACGATTTTCTACTGGATATATGTCCTTAAAAATGGAAAAGGATACATGAATACAGACCTGGAATTTACCGTTTCTGGTAAGTTTTATTATTTACTAGCTTTTGCCAGCGGCTTCGCCCGCGTGGAGGTCGGAAATTATTTCGCGGGAACATACTACCGGGATAAAAAGTAGTCTATGTCCTTTCTCAGGCTCTAAACTATCTGTGTACCAAATTTCATTTAAATCAGGTCTAGCAGGTTTTAGCAGGAAAGCGAGACATACAGACAGACAGACAGACCGACAGACAGACAGAGTTACTTTTGCATTTATAATATTAAAAGTATGGATATGGATTTAACACTTGAAGCACATATATGTACAGAGGCGGACTTAATGGCATAGGCATTTTCTACCAGTCAACCTTTGGGTGATGCAGAAACAAACAGTGGTAGGTGCAATGAAATTGAAGATATTAAAAAAGAAACGTATAACCTATTTAAATCATAAATATAATATATATACCTAACTATATATAAATATAAAAACAACATACATACATATACATAAATAATCGAATTTACTAAAAACAAATGAGACAAACAATGACGAAACATTACCGTTGTGATGAAACTGCCAACTCGTTGCCAGTTTTCGTTTCTTTATAATGTCAACCACCATTCTGATGAGAACTGGTACTCTTGTCCGTGTTCTTTTTGCTGGTGGTATTGCGATCGATGAACCTGGACAAGTGGCAAATGCTTACATTATTTTTACAACGACTTCCAATGTGATTGACATATAAGGCTCTACAGTAGCTTTTCCTTACAATAGTGACATGTCCATCTTCATTATCGCCAATAAAATGTCATTTCGTCAAGACACTGATTATAAAGGTACATTTAGTATCCCCATTCGAGGAGGCTTGTTTAACCATTTCATGTGAATTACTAGTTTCAGAAAAAAACAAAATATTTTAAAGTAAAAGAAAACTAGAACTTGGTTTATTATTCTAATACGAGATTACCTGAACAACTAGTAAATGAAGCCTCATTTCAAGCCAGCAAGCCTGTGTTAGAAGACTCCGCTCTCCAAACCTAAAAAATATAGATATATTTGCGTATATAATATATGGTTCAATTTTTTTCTAGAATTCGTCAAAGAAGATGGCACACCAGTACGTGGACAATCTGGCCAGGTTCCTCCCGGTCAAACAATTACAAAAGATACCTCAGCTCCCGATCCCTACGACCCACTAGACATGAGATATAATACCGTACCACCTGACTGCACAGTTTCCAAAACCAAAGTTCAAGGTTATTCAAACGTTTGTAAGGGCCAATTAATATTCAATGAGGACTTCGACCAGACGAGTCTTAGGGAGCTGAAGAAATGGGACGCTATGATCCAGTTTCCAACGGAGCCGGTTAGTTCAATGATTAATGACAGGAACTTAAGTATTTATTATTTGTTTACGGTTTTATTTCTGCTTGAGTATAGTTTCCAATGTGGTTTTTGGCGTAAGCTAGCTAACATGATCTGGCAAATAATTTAATTTAATGTTTTGTGTTTCTTTGTTTTGAAATATTAATAACTTTGGACACAATTGTATAGGATCAAGTTTTTCTAACAAAACATATATGCTGATGGGGAATTAGTGGCACAACTTCTTCTTTGCAGTTAATATACTAGGAAATGGTGACGGGCGTGCATTAGGGAGTTTTGTCATTTTAACTTGCTGATTCTCAGTTTTCTCGAAGAAATGTCTTTTGATTTTATTTTAAACTAGCTTTTGCCTGCAACTTCACTCGCGTTAAAAATAACAGTAAATGTAGAAAAAGCTTTTTATGAAAGTTTCCTATGTTACTTCTAATACCTCCATGAATACGTGTACAATTTTTCCTGATGATCGGTTCAGTAGTTTTCGCGTGAAAGCGTAACAAACAAACTAACATTCACATTTAAAATATTACTAGCACTTCGCCCGCGACTTCGTCCGCGTGACCCACAGGAACTGTGCATTTTTTCGAGATAAAAGTAGCCTGTGTTACGCAGCGACGACGAAGAGATTTAATAATTTAATCTCTTTATTGTGACATAACGATAATAGTTGGACATATAGTATCGCAAAGTTTTTTTTGTAGCTTTTGATATGTTCTTTAATATTGTAGAACATACTTTTGTTCTATCATCAATATTTTCCGCAGCGCATGCGACGAAAAATGTTTTATGGCATTTTTTTACACCTTGGGTTACGATACTAAACTTTTAGTAAGGATCCCTAATCTTTTCTAGCAATAAGTATAACCTATGTTACTCAAGGTGAATGTAGCTTTCTAATGCCACAATTGCTGCGCTTGGCTAGCGGATTGGCGGTCGCAGTATGGTGGTAAAACGCTTTGAGAACGCTGCTAAAGGAAATGGAATGGAGCTATTCTTTATTTCCGTCACCACACGGAGCCATATACAGACTGTAAGGGTAAACACCGTTGTCACTTAACCCATGGGTAATTTGACTTAAATATAAAATAACAGAGCGAGTTAAAAAAATAAAAAATAAATATTTTCCTAAAAAGGTTTAGAACGGATTTTATCCCAGACCGCCCGCAAATTCATGGATATGCGCATCAGTGACGTAATCACTACAACGATCGCCAGCCGTCCCGTCCACACAACACATAAATACACATTACCTGTGATGTAACTTTCCCATCATACTTATCTTGCATAGAGCAACACGGACCACCGGCGGACCGGAGGGGAGACGCCATAGCGATTTTTCCCGATACAAAATTGTCTGTCATTTTTTGCGGGGGGAAATCTGCTCTACCCACACTTTCTCAAATTCTCACACAAAAATAATCGTCTGTTACTACGAAACTCACACATAAAAATTAAAACATACACTAACAATTTCACACACATATAGATATATTATGTGTCGTAACAGTACAATGAGATGACGCAACTACACTGACAAGTTGCTTACAGCCGTGGTTGCAACTACTGTCGATACGCATTATCGATAAATTCAAGATCTCGGTTCGGAATATTACGTTTAAAAAGTGATACAAAGATAGATGTTATAATAAAGATTGACTTTATTTATTATGTACTACAATAATTATCATTTAACAAATAAAATTAAGGTTTACGTCGTTTTAAAAACTAGTTATAGTTGTATCTATCACTGGTTTTAAAGTGGATTAGTTTTGTATAAATATGAATACATTTTTGTGGGTCTGCTTTTTGACTTGATTGACGAAGTACACGGAGATGTCAACGAATCAGGAATAGTGAGAGTGGCACTAATGGCATCATAGATGATAGTCTGTCATTTGGTAGAGTGAATGATTTTTGATGACTCTTGAAAAGTAGGTTTAAAAATGTTAATTTTTCAAGTTGAGAAATCTAAGCTTCATTTCGCCACTATGACTAATGTATAGTACATCAATAGAATGTACGTTTCCGTATTTACCTTTTCCGTGATATAAAAAACTTCCGGGACAAATACAGTGTAGCGTTAGAGTTGGTTTGGTGCCCTCGACTAATCTCCTCCTATTGTTCGCCAACACATGAAAGTCAGAGGTCTTGAAAAGATTTGAGCAAATGACACTATTTCTTGAGGGAATCCAGGTTAGTCTATTATTACTAAATTTCTTCCATGGATCTAAATTTGGATCTTTAGGAAACCTGCAATAAATAAATTAAAAAAAGATTGTGTGGTTTTTATCCCGTCAAGCGTCCTTATGAGCACCCGGGGGATCATAAGAGAAAATGCTCCAAATGTCGCGTGTGCACCCGTTGGATCATAAGGAATCGGTTGCCATTGGATGTAATTTTTTGACGTTTATTCGCATGTAGCAACATAATATGGCTATATTTAAAGTAATAGACTCCTTGTTAACCGATTTTAGTAACATTTATTTGATCACAACACCATTCGGAACCATAAATAAAAAAATAAAATCGTCTGACATTTTGCGGCGTAAACAGTTTTTGTTGTGAATTGGTGCCTCTCTCCAGGAGCAAATAAAATGAAATCACAAAGGAAACGGTGAGTATTGTTAAAAACAAATTATGTAGAATTACTGAGAAATAAGTGTAGATTCCGTATTGAGTTATACTTTTTCGAAAAGTAATAAATATATCAGTGAAAAAAGAACGAAACTTTTGGAACGTACTCATTTCGTGCACAATGGCTGCCGGCTTTCGTAATATTTTATAATAAATATTCTTTTATATAGTTTTAAATACACATAAGTTGCTAGCTTATTTATCTATGAACATATTTAGGCTTCTAGATCATAATATGGTTGCGTATTTACATCGTAATCGTTTTTCAAAGAGTATAAGTCCGCAGATATTTCCGCCATGACGATAAAGTACGACAAAGTACAGTATGCAAAAATTTTCGATTTTTGTATTTTTTTATTTTTGCCATTTGAATTTTTTTATAGGTATGTATTAAAATGAAATCACTTTCTAATCAGTCATAATATCCGTTTGCGTGCCCAGCGCGCGAACAAAAAACTCCGTTAAGTGCCGACCGCATGACGTCATTATGGCACCGACAGATGTTTATAATGAAACCTGATTTACGACTTTGTTTCTTCGAATGGTGTTTACACTTGAGTAGTTTTTATGATGGCACGGAACTTAGCTTTGAAATAGAACCCATTTGTGTTTAGATTTACGATTGTTTTGTTTGATAACTTTGGTTGTGAATATGAACAAAGAGATTTTTTGTCTTAGATTTCAGAAAAAGATTTTTAGTAAAAAAAAACAAGTGATGACCTATATGTTTTAAGGTTTAAAGCAACAAAGATTCTATTGAAATCATATACGACTTTGCCGCGTGGGAACTTTAGATATCAATGAACATACATAATTCATCTTATTTGAAGTCTATAATAAATAAATATTGTTTTTAGAATAAAGTAACATTACAAACAAAACAAAATCACCAAAATACTAAAAAGAACAAAAAACGTACATGAAAATTATAACATTGAAATATTTTGTACGTAACATTTTCGCGCCAACGGTACTACGGCTCAGTGTTTGCAAATGGCGCCGGGCAGACGCCGCGCGTGTGTTTACTCTGTTCGTAATTATTACCTTTTTTGTGCAAATAATATGTTTGGAAGTGAAATACGGTGTTATATGAATGCCTAAACATATGTGTTTTCGTAATATAGTGTTATTTAGGTGAATATGTGTGTGAATTCGGTGTATTGTGATCAAGTTTCAAGGTCATGTGAACTAAAAATATCAAAATGAAAACATATCACGTCGCTGTGAAGTCAGGTTAGTTTTAATTTCTTAGATATATATACCAATAAACAGGTAAACTCATAACGAATCCACGAAGGTATAATTTATATTGTGTTAATATCTGTATAATGACGAAATCTTCATTTTTCTGAAGGTCTACCCAAAATAATTAAATACCTATAAAATGCTTCGACAGTTGAGGGATTTTCATGAAACCACGATAAAAGTGAAACTTTTTTTCACATTATAGACATTTAACTAAAAATTTTCGGAATATATGCAATAGCTTAATAAAAATACTTAATTTAATGTTCATACGAAATAAGTTAAATAATCAATTCAAGCACTCAAAATTGAAATAAATCCATAAAAAACAACATGCACCAGCGAGCGCCTTTCACTTTATCCCTAATTCGCGGCCGACCATCACGCGACATGCAACACACAGACGAAGTAAAAGTTTTAAAAAAAATGGTTGAAGTTCACACGTAAGTAGTAAGTATTTTTAATAAAACGTGTTAACTCGTAAGTTTTGTAATATTTTTAATTCATACAACTATGTACATTAATATACAGCTTACATTATAATATATTAAATAAATCAGAAAACTTATTCTCAAAAATGTCTCTGTATGAATATAGACTCCTTTGCCAAATTTATCGATAACTATCTACTAACAAACCAGTAACAACACTATCGCTCGGTGACAGCGTCTACTTGGAAACAAACTCGGATCAGTCGCTCGACCAATCCGCATATTGTATGAGCCCTCATACAATATGCGGATCGGTCGAGCGACTGATGAACGGCCTGTGTTGGTAAACAAATCCGAAACAACACGACCGATAATATTGTAATTTTTAAGTTTTATGGAAGTAAATGGGAATAATGTGATTAAATATTAGTTACATATGAAAGGTAACGCCATCTTATTGTAAATTTGACGTGGCAGATCTCTTTTTGCAGCAAAATACAGAACAATTCGTCATTTTTGTAGGACATCAATTTAGTCGCGCAACTAGATTTAGTCTACTGAGCAGTGCGGTTGCAACTAGTTTTATTATACTCATAGGACCGCATGGACTTGTACTTTGACAGAGGGGAACGCCTGCGTATGGCTACTCCCCTCTGGTCCGTGTTGCTCTATGTTATCTTGGCTTAGGACAGCCACAAATACCTACCTTTGGTATTGCGTGACGAGTCTAAATGTAAATTTGATTCGAAATGGCTTTGGATTCTAAATGATTTGAAAACATTTTGTTTTTAATAAACCAAACCATTGGGTAGGTACTTTTGGCGTATTTAAAAAGTTAATCACAATTTTATGTACAGTTTAATTAAAAATTTAATTTAATTTACACTGACTGAATAAAATATCAACACTTACCGACCTACATTAACCTCAACACGTGTTCAAAATGGGCTCCGTCTAACATTCTGTTGTTATCGAGGTTATTGATAAGCCACTGCGAAAATACCATCCGTGGTATGCGATCGTTATCATTTAGTTCTTGGACCGGCTGAAATGATATGGATGTTGACGATCGATGAGGAGAGTATTGTCCATAGTGTCCAGTGGGAAACATTGAAAATTGAACCGCCGGCACAGTGAACTGGCCGTAGGTACGTTGCGCGCCGCCAACATCGTTTCACGGTTTGGCACAGGTTGTCCAGGGAACAATTCTGCGTACATCCTACGCGCCCCGTTCAGATCATTACCCGCAATGGCGTAAAGCCGAACCATTTCGGTTCACTGTTCATTTGTGTAAGACATTGTAACACACTCAATTCACGCGCGAGAAATGAGCGACGGACGCTAAGACGCGGCGTTACGTGCGATCGCTAGCGAGATTGCCAGCTGACTGACTGCGGGGTCGCGACCCGTGTCGGCGTCGCGTCGTGCAACGCGGTGTAGTTCCCGAAGTTTGTTGCCCTCGCGCATAGGGTGAAATATTCTTGTGGAAAAATGCAGATTTTCTTAAAAAAAAAAGATGTGTTTTTTTTTCATTGATTTTACGTTCTATTAACGAAACCAAATCACTGGTTTCAAGGATAACGGTGTTTACACTAACACCCAGTATATTATAGCGTGTTCCCATGTATACCCTATAATAAATATGTACCTACTCACATAATCACGTTGCTACCTACTTCTCATGACAGGACTATCCCTTCAACGTGTACATTCCGGACAAGACGGTGAGCTTTGAGGAGGGGTCCTTTGTAATCACTCCTGTGCTGACTGAGTCACTACGCGGGGAAGGATTCCTTCACCAATCCCTGGATTTGGATACCAGGTAAATACTAGTACTTCTTTTGTTTTCCCTGGTATCGGGATGATCTTACTCCATGGCCACGAGCCACACGCTTGAGCGACACGCGGCTTGCGTACAAGACCAATTAAAGAAGTGATTGTGAGCTTACCGCGAGTCTCCACGACGAGATAAAAGGTAAGTCAATAATTCGTACGAAGCATGAATAAAGCCTGCAAAGGTAATTGCTCCGCTACTGTGCCAGCGGTTGTAGATGAACATAGTGCAAGGGTATTTTGTCCTGCACCAATTTTATTATTAACTAGCTTCTGCCCGCGACTTCGTCCGCATTAAATTTTTTGTACCCCGTCCCTGCCCGTCGCGTCGAATCGTCTACCCGTGCGGTATTCCCCGTTTTTGCAACATTTTTCATTACTGCTCCGCTCCTCTTGGTTGTAGCGTGATGATATATAGCCTATAGCCTTCCTAGATAAATAGGCTACCCAACACAAAAATAATTGTTCAATTCGGACCAGTAGTTCCTGAGATTAGCGCGTTCAATCAATCAAACGAACAAACAAACTCTTCAGCTTTATAATATTAGTATAGATGCGAAGATATTGAGTTAAGTTTAATATGAACGTTTATAGTACAAATGCTCTAAACTAAATGATAGTGAAGACCGCATCACCAATGAATCATTTATTGGCTTAGATGAAAGGTCGATCATAATTATATTGTATAGTTTAGGAGATAGAAGGGCGGGTGATTTTGGGGACTGTCTTATGTAACTTTGACTTTCAAAAATTGCAACCTAGTTTGAATAAATGACTTTTGATTATGAAACGGTCACACAGACTGACACGTGAAGCGACTTTGTTTTTCACTATGTAATAAAAACAAATACAGATTTTTTATCCATATTGTCAGCATGCGTAGCATGATCACCGTAGAAAGGGGTTTTGTCGACAAAATTACAGATTGTAGAAAGATTAAAGACAGAATTAAAGATTGTAGAAAGATTTGTACCGTTTTATGCTGGCGTAACATGACAGTTCTATCTCTATTCTACCAAGAATAGACAAAGTTCTTTCTATGGTGGTCATGCTACGCGTGCTGCACTTTACTACGTAGTATAAAACAAAGTTGCATCCCTCTGTCTGAGCTACGCAACGGATTATGATGCGGTTTTTTAAATATATAGAGCGATTCAAGATGAAGGTTTATTTATACGTATAATACGTGGGTGAAGCCGCTGGTCAAAGCTAATGTACAATAATCGTACGCATTACCACAATATTATCAAATTCCTTTTATATCTATTTTCAGATGCACAGGCAAGGCTGACTCGACAGAGTGTAGGCAAGTAGCCTCAGGGGCTCAGATATTACCACCTGTGACGACGGCGAAGATCACCACAAGACGCAGCTTCAACTTCATGTTCGGAAGGGTAGAAGTGCGCGCGAAATTACCGTCTGGGAGCTGGATTATGCCTGGTTGGTAAATTCATTTTTAGTTCTATTTATTTCAAGACTAGTAGTATCTTTATCTTTATGAGAGTTTTAACAATTATAATCTTTAAATATAAATATATACTTCCTAAAAAGGTCTGCATCCCTTTTGGTATTCCTATTCAAACAGTTTTTTTTTTATAATTAAAGTTGAGTTTTAGTATATATTTTAAAGCACTTTGCTTTAAAATACATACTAATACATTACGTACATTACTTTTTCTTTTTATGCCTAAACTTTCGATTTCTTATCAAAGTTGCTTGTTATACACCATTTAATTAATACTTTTCTGTTCCAGAAATAAACCTGGAACCATCTGACAACGCATACGGTCCTCAAAACTACGAATCTGGTCTGATACGAATTGCCTTCGTCCGAGGGAACCCTGGTCTAGCCAAGAAGCTATACGGAGGTCCCATGCTTACTAACACTGAACCATTTAGGTCCTTGCTGTTGCAGGAGAAGATTGGTATTGATAACTGGCACAAAGACTACCACAACTATACCGTAATTTGGAGACCAGGTACTGTTCTGAAGATATATATATATATATATATATATAAAAAAACAACATATGTTTTTATGTCTAATTAAAGCATGTGGGGTTGGGGGTCCCCCTTCGGGAACGCTGTTACTTCAACTCCGAATGTAACGTCAATTACTGTATATTGAAACTACTCAAACTATATTTTGACCTCACTATTGGTTTCAGCAACCACGAAAACCATTAAAAACGATAACCATGATAAAAAATCTTGTAGTCGTAATTTTGTATATGTTCATTTTGACCTCACTCTCAGCTTCAGCACCCTCGAAAACCATAAAAACGACACTAATGATGAAAAATTTCAACATTTTTGCAGCCACCATCATACATTTTAACTTTCCAGGTGACCTCCCAAAAACCATAAAAATTTTCTCACAATTTCTCTATCTCTTATGTAAATAGAAGTCAGATTGACGGAGTTTACCAATTTTTCGTCGCGTGACGATTTCTACGATTTTACTCTGTGTGCAAGCTGCGTTAAAAAACTTAATACTAAAAAGAAAAAAAAAATATTTATCACGGATTTCGTGACCCAAAAAACACGTATGAACAAATCTATGTCAAAACCAGTATTACTTCCAAACAGCTATGTCAGACATATGTGCCAGTAGTGCTCTTAATAATAAACGCGTAGTAAAGTCAAAACGAGTCAATTCTTGAGTTTCACCATATATTTTTCTAGGATTTTTGACAAAAATCAACTTGTAGTTTATATATAGTACTTGTATCATAAATAATGTCATAACTAAGCTTTAATTCATCATTTAACGAACTTATTGTTTCAGATGGCATCGATATGCTGGTGGATGGTGAGCAGTATGGTACCGTCAACCCAGGCGCGGGCTTCTCTGAGATCGCGAAGAAGAACAACGTGGGCCATGCGTCGCATTGGCAGAGGGGAACTGTCATGGCGCCGCTGGATCAGATGGTATGAGAGATTAGTATAAACTTTAAGAGATTTAAATTAAATTGACTGGACTGAACCTGAACCTGCCACATATCCAAACTCCGGGTTCCAACTGAGCAAATCTTGATGGATCATCTCAATAACTCTGCCCGATGTAAGAATTGGGTCTCAGGACCTCCTGCTCAGGAGTAGCACTTGCGACCTCTATACCAGAATTTACTGAACAACATTTTTGGAAAGGTCAGTCCGGTTGCAGTACCTGCATTTTGTATCATAATATTATTGAAATTTTATGTCTGGACTTTAAAAGAGACTTCGACCCAGTTGGATAGGCAATATTGACTCTATCTAACATATTTTTTTTTTATATGATGTGTAAAAGTGATTCCTAAGGAATAAATAATCTCATTTCTTTTCCTTCTCCCAGTTCCACTTGACTCTTGGCCTTCGCGTGGGAGGCGTCAACGACTTCACCGATGACTTGGAGGGTAAACCCTGGAAAAACAGTGCCAGTAAGGCAATGTTAGACTTCTGGAAAGACAAAGACTCTTGGCATCCCTCGTGGTACAACGGCGATTTGAGGGTAGACTACGTCAGGGTATACGCTCTTTAAATGTTTTGGCTTCGGTTAAAGATGTTAAAAACAAATATTGTGTTTTATTTTAAAACCTAGTTAAAATATATAAATATATATACATACTCCGAGCTGAAAGTGAAAGTGATGGTCAAAATGAAAAAGGATGAAAAAGAAGAAAAATATAACAGGAAGTTCTCTGATAACTTCAGGGCCAATGTTAAGCTGTTCTGGAAACAGGTAAGTCTTACCTTAATTTTCTTTTTTTTTTCATACTTTTTCATTTAGACCATCACTTTCACTTTCAGTTCTCGGCTCGCGGATTGACAGGAACATCGAGTATGAATGTTATAAGAGCAGAAGATGGATGTTTAATAAGCGAAGATTGTAAGGTCTTGGAACGCTGGAAGGGATACTTTGAAAGTTTATTTAGTAGCTAAGATAGTTTGCAAGGAGTGGGCAACTGGGCAGATGTCAGTTTAGAAGACCCAAACTCAGACGTACATAGATGAAGGGAGTGAAATAGGAATAGAGGAGATAGTACGAGCCCTGAAAGGTATGAAAGTTGGGAAAGCTGCAGGGTATGACAGAGTGTCTGCTGAAATGCTGAAGAGCGGTGACGGGGTGGCAGCAAGCCTGTTGTGCCGGATATTTAATATGTGTTGGAGATACAGTCGTGTGCCGGTTGATTGACGCAAAGCTATAATCATCATCATCAGCCTATAATGTTCCCACTGCTGGGACACAGGCCTCCTCTCGGTGAGAAGGAGTGGGCCATAATCCACCACGCGGGCCCAGTGCGGGTTGGTAGATGTCACATGTCTTCGAATTTTTGGTTCTAAGACATGCCGGTTTCCTCACGATGTTTTCCTTCACCGTTTTGAGAGCAGTGGCGATAAAATAATTTACACAAAGTAATGCGCCTGCTTAAGAAGGGGGAAGGTTAGGTTTTACCTGACACTGTACAAGGATATCATTGTGCAGTCGAAGTTGGTGATGGCCTCAGCGGAGCTGGCTATATATACGGGATAGTCAGCTTCCTCGAAATGCTGGGAAATGCCTAGTGCTACGCCTGTGTGACAAGGCTTCAAAAGAACACCACCAGCCAGTCCGATCTGCCTACGTCCACGGTCGTGCTCCCCGGGCAATGCTGCGTCTACACCCCACGAGTGTCACATACTTATTAAATCCTCGTAGACGCAGTAGCAGACAGGAGAAGGGCAAAAGGCGAGTATTCGGCGCTATAAAACCGAACCACCCGTAAGGCCTCAACAGCCTTGGATTGACCCCTAAAAGGATTGGTGTAGAAGGCAAGGGGAAACCACTGCAACTATTCTCCCAAGACAGTCAACATGGAAGTACAACGTAACAGAGCACGATCGCCATGTAATCCGCTTAGCAACCGGCGCCGCGCCGTGTCCGGGACACGCGGTGAGAAATGGACTAACGGCCATGGAGGAGTAGGAGACCAGGCTCACCATGGAAACTCTGCTACTGGAATCTCCGTCAAGCTACGCCAAAACCAGACGATAGGTACATGGAATGTGCGAGGCTTGCTTCACCCGGGAAAACTCGACATCCTAAAAAGGGAAATTTCTAGATGTGCCTTAAATATCTGTGGGCTCAGTGAAACACACTGGAAGAACAGCGGCCATTTAGTCACCGATAGATACATAATTTACTACTCAGGCAATGACAGCACCAGTCGAAATGGAGTCGCATTTCTTATATCCAAAGAGCTAAGAAATTGTGTGATGGGATACGAACCAGTCAGCGACCGAATAATCAGTATTAAACTAAAAGCAACACCGGTGAATCTTAACCTCATCCAAATATATGCACCCACCAGCTCCTCAAGTGAAGAGGCTCTAGAAAACTTCTACACCGAACTTGAGGCCACAATTACTAAAATCCCAAACAGAGAGCTGCTAATGATCTTAGGCGACTTTAATGCCGAAATCGGAGACGATTCTACTCACTTAAGCAATTGTGTTGGAAGGTTTGGCCTAGGGGTTCGGAATGAAAGAGGAGAACGCTTTATACAGTTTGCCATCGAAAACAGCCTCTTCATAGCAAATAGCCATTTCCAGCATCACCCACGCAGATTGTACACCTGGACTTCGCCGGACGGTCAATATCGCAACGAAATTGACTATATCTTGGTCCGGTCACGGTGGAAAACATCTATTAACAATGCTCACACACTACCTGGAGCCGACTGTGGATCAGATCACCAACTTCTGATCTCTAAGTTGAAAGTCAAATTGACAGCAGCGAGAACTCCCGAAAGGCGGAAGAGATTGGAAATCTGTGATTGTACCAAGCTGAAGCTTGCGGTGGAACAAAGCTGGAAAAAGTGGTCAGATGCCAGATACGACGAAAAATCGCCAGACGTTCTATGGGATCGTGCCAAGAATATCATCATTAGTGCAATCGCCGAGACAAATCCACCAGCAAAATCTCGAAAGCGACAGCTTTGGATGACTGATGATACTCTTGCGTTGGTTGAAAAAAGACGGGATATGAAGGCGAAAGGAGCAGACATCCGGGCTATAAATGGTATGTCTGCCCAAATTCAGACTGCATGCCGTAAAGACCAAAACGCCCTGTTACGGGGTAGGTCCAAAGTCACTTTTTAAAAAAAGACTATTTCGAAACCTTAAAGAAACTTTTATTGAAAATTAATATGTTTAACAATAATTCGATTTTAATGTGTCCGCCACGAAGTTCAGAGTATGACTGCCGGAAACCAACGTGTCACAAAATGCGACAACTGTGGGAAACGTTACATGATGCCTACGTGTCAAAAAGTGCAACCATTGTGGGAAACATCGCATGACGCTTATGAGGCGTCAGCGTTTATATTTTATATGCTTAGGGCTGTCTAACAATTTATAACAGCCCACTATCAGAGAATATGTCAGGAAATAGAAGTACACTCGGGCCGCTGTGAATCCCGAGACCTCTATCAGAAGATCCGTTCCCTAACCAAATCACTGACATCTAAAGCTTGGGCAATTGAAGACAACATCATGGTGTCATCGTGACAGAACTTGACCAAATTTCTGAGACCTGGAAGAATTACTGTCAATCTTTATTTCACGACCCCCAATCACAAAATTACCCTACAACTGTGCCCAATGAACTGGAACCAGACGTACTGAAGTCAGAAGTTAGAGCAGCAATTAAGCACCTGAAGAACGGCAAAGCTACAGGCAGAGATGCAGTTCCCATTGAGACTATAAAAGCCTTAGGAGAGCAGGGAGTTGATATCTTCTTCAAAATATGTAACAAGGTATGGAGGACTGGAATTTGGCCTACTGATTGGACCCATACAGTCTTTACACCGTTGCTTAAAAAGGGCTCCACTAAGATATGTAGCAATTACCGCCTTATTGCACTCATCTCACACGCTAGCAAAATACTGCTTCATATTCTTAACGAACGTCTAAAGGCTTACTTATCCAAAGAGATTGCGCCGGAACAAGCTGGATTCGTGAAAGGGAAAGGCACCCGCGAACAAATATTAATTGTTCGTCAGGTTATTGAGAAAGCTCGAGAATTCAACAAGCCAACTTATATCTGCTTTGTAGATTTCTCCAAGGCGTTCGATTCAGTGAAATGGCCAATGTTGTGGAAAACCTTACTGGAAATGGGTACACCGAAACACCTAGTGCAACTGTTAAGAATGCTATACGAGACAGGTACAGCATCAGTTCAAACCGATGGAATGTTGTCGAATAATTTCCATCCCAGTGCAGGTGTCCGTCAAGGTTGCATAATATCACCGCTCCTTTTCAATGTTTACACCGAACTCATCATGCGCATTACTCTGGAGGACTGGACAGACGGTGTCTCAATCGGTGGCTACAGAATTGCAAATCTGCGTTACGCTGATGACACCACGCTATTTGCGACTACCGCAAGTCATCTAGAACAACTATTTCGTAGAATGGAGAGCGTGAGTATCGCCTTCGGACTAAAGATTAACCGCAAAAAAACGAAAGTGATGATCGTGGACCGTGGAAACAAAAACTCGCCCGAAGCCTCTAAAATTGCGAACTGCGACGTGGTCCAGTCCTATATTTATCTTGGAGCGTTAATCTCGAACGGAGGTGGGTGCATTGACGAAATTAAGCGACGTATGGCAATAACCAAATCATCGATGGACACTCTGAAAAAGGTCTGGAGGAACAGAGATCTAACAAAAGCCACCAGGTCCGGCTTGTTCAAACACTGGTTTTCCCTATTTTCCTATACGCTGCTGAAACGTGGACGGTTCGCGACATTGAGAAGAAAAAGATAGACGCTCTGGAAATGTGGTGTTGAATGCTTGGGGTATCGTGGAACGAGTTTCGTACCAACGCCTCGATACGCCAAGAGCTCAAAATCAAAAAGCGTCTATCTGATCTGGTCCAAACGCGCATCCTAAAATACTTCGGACACGTCTCGAGGCGTGACGGTGACTCGTTAGAACGCCTTGTCGTACAGGGTAGAGTGGAGGGCACTAGACCACGTGGACGGTCACCCATGAGATGGACTGACCAAATAAAATCCGCAGTGGGCGATCCATTATATAAGTGCACCCGCAATTCTAAAAATCGGATTGGATGGCGAGAAATCGTGAGGTGAATCACATCAGCCCCTAATCAAGAAATTTCATGAGGACCACGACCGCTCTGACAAGAGTGTTACGAAGAAGAAGAATAAATGCGCCTGCTTGGGTTTGACTCGTAAATCGCGGCCATTACCACTGGGCCACCACTGCAAAGCTATAATCGTACCACTATATAAGGGAAAAGGCTCACAGCAGGAGTGTAGAACTACCACGACATTAGTCTTTTGAGTGCTGTCGGCAAACTGTATGCGAAGGTTTTGATAAATAGAGTGATAGGAGCGACAATTGAGAAAATATGAGATATGCAGGCAGGATTTAGAAAGGAGATGGGCTGTGTGGATCAGATCTTCTCCCTAAGGTGCATAGCCGAAAAACATCTGACAAAGCACAAGAAAGTCTACTGTGCTTTCGTTGACTTGGAGAAGGCCTATGACAGTGTGTGCAGAGAAGAACTGTGTGTCAACACTACCCATGTACGGTGTGGACTGGCGCTTGGTACGGGCACTGAAATCGTTATATAAGGATTCCAGTGCTTGTGTTAGCATAAAGGGATATACATGAACTGGTTCAGCATCTCCAGGGGTGTTTGGACAGGACTGTTTAGCGTCACCGTGGCTGTTCAACTTGGATATGGATAGTTGTCTGACAGATTTGAAAGAGTGTGAGTGTGGATTGACAATAAGTGAGTTGCCTGTCAAATGCCTTCTCTATGCAGATGATCAAGTTCTACTCGCATCGTCAGCAAAATAGTTGCAAGACATGGTGACTGTAATGATCGAAGCATTTAAAATGAAGGGGATGAATATAAATGTGAATAAGACGAAGGTCATGGTGTTTGAAAGTGTAGAGAATGTTTCGGTATGTGATGTGAAAGTAAACGATAAGAGTGCAAGTAAGTGGGTTCGTATATTTGGGGAGTTTGTTTACAAGGGATGGAAAGATTGATAAAGATGTGGAAAGAAGAGTAAATGCGGGAAATAAAGTAAATGGTGCTCTACATACGATTGTGACCAACCAGTTAATATCCGATAAAGCTCGACTGGCCATTCACAATGGTATGCTGGTGCCTACGCTTATGTATGGAAGTAAATGTTGGGTGTGGCAAAAGAAGCATGAAAGTAGAATAAATGCTGTGGAAATGCGTTCGTTGCGAAGCATGTGTGGTGTGACTGTGAATGATAGGCTGAGGAATGATATGATAAGACAACAGTGCGGTTTAAAAGATGATGTAGTGATAAAATTTTTAAAGAGTATGCTTAGATGGTTTGGTCATGTTGAGAGGATAAATAAAGGGCGGTTAACAAAAGTTATTTACAAGGCAGATGTGACTGGTCACGCCGGAAGGGGACGCCCTAGGAGAAAATGTAGTGACCTTATTGGTGATGTTCTTCAGAAGGGTCAGGTTCTTAGTACTACGTATAATAACTGGCGTGCGTGTATGACCAGATGTATGAACTTAAACGAGGCAAATTGAGTGTGTAGAGATCGTAGCAGGTGGCGTTCCGTAGTTTGTGCCTACCATGGGAAAAAGGCGTGATTTTGTGGTATGTATGTACGGGTTCTGACTTTATTTTAAAATTACAAGATTCTATATAAACATGTAAAATTTAACATCATCCTCGCTTTGGGAAATATGTTAAAAAAAAACGCTGGAACAAACAGATTCTCATGGTTCGGCACTCGAGCGCACCAAACTGGACCTGATCATCTGCACCGACTCAAACGCCCACTCGTCCTAATTCTCTTTATATTTTGGTTACTGAGACCAAAACTACAAACGTAGTACAGGAAAGTTAAATAAAAAATGTGGCTGATTTTACTACATATATTGTAGTGTTTTGCGACCTCCACACGGGGTTCCGCCCCGACCTTTGCTTGAGCCAACCCGCGCCGCTGGGCCTGTAGCTTTAAATTCGCCCCTAAATAATCATTCCGGTCCAGCCCGTTCCTCGCTGCCCTCTACCAGCGATGCCCTAAGTCGAGGTCCGTACCCCACATGGGGTGCCCTTAGTGAGTAGTCAGCGAGTTTTAAGTTTTTTAAGCCCTGGCCTGACCTTAATTTATTAAGGTAGCCACAGGCAAGTCCGGTTAAGCAGCTGACAACCTCATAGGTAATAAAAATAAAATGTTTAAAATTAATATTCATACACTTGTTGTATGTGGGGCGTTTTTTGTTTAAAAACTTGCTGTGACAAGTCGCCTCTATGGTTTTATTTCTAAGAAGAGTTGTGCGTCGTACTGGTTTGTAGAGAATTGTAAAAAGAAACTTTATGTTGTACGTAATTAGGTAAATGACGGTGGTCCTTTGATTAAAAGGATCAAGAACGGTTGGTCTTTTTGTACGTGCTGTAGTGATTAAAACTGTTCAAACGTCAATCATTATAGTTGTAAACTGTCAGTGTGTGCGATACTGCTGCCTCGACATTATCGCAATAACGGGTTAATTGCGTAGCACACTTACATTGTGTACGTGGTTTAGCAAACATTTTTTTGGACAAACGGAGCAATGGATTAGCAATGTCCCTCAAAATGATTTAAATCGAGATTGATAATATGTTACGTAATAAGGGTGCGACTTTAGCCACAGGAAGACCAAGGATAGTATGATTCCTTATTCTCAGTCACAATTGCATTGAACACTAAACGTTCCTACCTGAAACATCATTCTGTATCTCACATTCTCAAATGACTGACAGAAATAGAACGATGTTTTAATTAGGTACGTTTAACATGACATGCATTTAGTGTCTTTTGGTGTGTGGGTCAATTTCATGAAACTTGAAGCTTCTATTGTCAAAGTTCTACTAAGGTATTCAAACCGACACCAATTACGTAACACACAAAGAAATTCCTTTACCATTGCTTCATATGTTTGAGAAATTCCCCTGATCAACATCGTAAAAAACGCAATGGACATCGCTGAGCTGTCAAAATTAAAGACCGCGATTTTATGTGATTTACGCAAATACTCCACAGGTCTTCTATAAGCCAACTTTTCAAACATTAAAAGTTCTCTCAATTCATGCACACACAATCCAGTCCACATTTTCATGATTTACTTTGAAAATTGCGCACAAAGTCATAAACAACAACAAAGGATATTCACCGGTCGCAGTTCGCACACACTTAACACTTTCGTCGAAACGTTACTCTTGAGCTCGGTTGTTAAATTGCAATTTGTTGTAAATAATCGATTTTTGATGGGTACCACTCATGGAGTTATTTGAGTCTAGCCGATTATTTTCCTTTAAGTAATACGTTGTTGATCTTCTTTTTTAGGGTTCCGTACGTAAAGGGTCAGTACCCTAGCGATGGAATGCCTTCCACATGGATCGATGACCTGGTGAAGACTGCAAGAATCCGCTAGATGCGAGAAACACAGAAAGTGGCCGGCCGTATTAATAAGGTACTATTATTCCGTCTGTTCCGTCTGCCACAGGACCTACTACATTTTTTGCTCCCTCCCGACCCTTGCTCCACGAAGTGCCAGGCCGCGCCTCTCTTTATATTTTGGTTACTGAGACCAAAACTACAAACGTAGTACAGGAAAGTTAAATAAAAAATGTGGCGACCTCCACACGGGGTTCCGCCCGACCTTTGCTTGAGCCAACCCGCGCCGCTGGGCCTGTAGCTTTAAATTCGCCCCTAAATAATCATTCCGGTCCAGCCTGTTCCTCGCTGCCCTCTACCAGCGATGCCCTAAGTCGAGGTCCGTACCCCACATGGGGTGCCCTTAGTGAGTAGTCAGCGAGTTTTAAGTTTTTTAAGCCCTGGCCTGACCTTAATTTATTAAGGTAGCCACAGGCAAGTCCGGTTAAGCAGCTGACAACCTCATAGGTTTTTTTTTTTCTGGATGGGAAATCATCAAATTTTAATGACTTCTCCCGCTCTGGGCGGCGCGTGAGGGCGTGTCAGACTTTTACTGACTAAAACCCACCCGTGTTCCTTCAGTTGCCCATGTGCCAGGGTCACGGTATCTCATAGGTAACCTCATAGGATGACCTACGATATGTCATTCAAAAAAAAAAAACTTCCACACGAACAAAGTCACGGGCAGAAGCTAGTATTTAGATTGTCACCATTTTTCTTGTTTAGTTTAAGAGAATAGTTCTGGTTTTTACAAACGTCTGACCGAATACTTTCAAAGAAAACTTGAAGTTTAAGTCAAATTCCTACTACTATTAATTCTACTGTAGGTCAGTTTGAGTATATACCTGCTTTAACTAATCAATATATTATCTAACAAAAATCTGGTCAAAACAACTATCAGATTCACAAGAGCTGTCTAAAAAAAATGAGACATATTTGAAGAATGAGGATCAATTCGACAAAAGGATATAGTCATTTTGAATACTACATCGAATACAATATAAATATTTGAATTTATTTATTTTTGAATCACTCAAATCCATCGAGAAATTACGAAGATAATAAAGTTTTCAGAAACGGAGTTTTAAAACGCACGCCGGCCGCGCGGAACATGTGATGACGTCACGAGCCACGATCGCCCGCTACCCGCCGTACTTTGTTATTATTTGCGGAGTATAGGCGTTGTTTCTTGTTTTTTATAATAGATTCTTTAAGTTTTATAGAGATAAATAAACAACAAATGATTACTTCAAGTTTTATAGAGATTTCAATATACATATAGGTAGATAGGAAACATGGAAGTCGGATTTATCAAGGCCCAGTCGGACAATCTCGCGAATATTGATTCGTTTATGATTGCAAAGTTTAAAAACAGAAAATCAATTTATTCCAGTGCACAGATGCGATGACATAAAACGACAAGATGTAGATTTGCTTTCATCTACAGTTCTTGATGCACTAACAAGTAACCCTACCCAACTGTCACCCACCGATCAGAATGAAACTTTGTACATCGATATAACACAAAAAAATATTGAACCCGTGTTTTTTTATTTTTCCGGAATCCACTTTTTAGGGGTAGAAACCACCCCCTAGATTTATAAGGGTTGTAACGGTTTGTGGGATAAGTTATATTAGAGTTAAGGTTACGAGTATTCTCTAGGGTACCATTGTGTCACAATTTTACTCCATTTGTCTTTTCTTCTTACCATATGCCCTGCCCACGTTATGTCTATAACCTTTATTTTGCTTCTTATTACACGGTTTCTCAGTCGGTTTGACTTTTTCACATTCATTATGCTCCTTTCCATTGCGTATTGGCATGATGCAAGTTTGCTAATCGTGTTTTGTGATTAGTCCCATGTTTGGCTGCCGTACATGAGAACTGGTAGTATGCAAGTATTACATAGTTTGTTTTTGATATTCATATGAAGATTTTTAGCTTTCATGATTTCTTTCAAACCCAAGTATCTTCACCAGCCGTTAGTTATTCGTCTTTCAACTTATTTGCGCATCGGATTATCATCTGTTATTAGCTGTCCCAGGTAAATATATTCATCTGCATAATCAATTTGGTTGTTTCCTAAGTTTATTGTAATTCTCTCTCCGTTGGCTTTACTCTTGTTTTTTCTGGGTTCAGTTTTAACCCTACCTTCTCACTTTCCGTTGCCAGTTCGTTTATCATTTGTTAAGTCTTCCGGGGTTTTAACAAATAACACAATATCATCTGCGAATCTCAAGTGAGTCAAGGAGACACCGTCTACATTGATTCCGAGATTTTCCCAATTTAAACCTTTGAATATTGATTCTTGTACCACCGAGAATATTTTTGGTGACAGGAGATCTCCTTGTCGTACGCCTTTGCCTACTCTGAAGGGTTCACTTTTCTTTTCTAATTGGATTCTCGCAGTACTCTGGCTGTAAACATTCTTTATTAAACGGATGAATTTGTGTCCAATTCCTTGTTCTTGTAGTGACTCCCATATCTTTCCGTGAAACAAATAATCAAATGCTTTGCTATAATCGATAAATGCGATGTAGTAGGTACATTGATATTCTTTATACTTCTCCATAACTGGGCGTACTACATGAATGTGGTCGATCGTTGAGTAGTCTTTACGAAAACCCGCCTGCTCGATGGGTTGGTGTTCATCTAATGTTTTTTTTTCAATCCGATTGAGTATAATCTTGGCAAATACCTTGTATACGTTGGACATAAGACTAATAGGGCGGTAGTTCCCAATTTCATATTTGTCCCCTTTCTTATATAGAAGAATAATGTTTGATTCTGTCCATTGCCGTGGGATAATTTCGGTATTTAATATATCGTTGAACATGTCAGTGAGGATTGGTGTTATAACTTCTTTACTTTCTTTTAGGATTTCTTTATTTATGCCGTCGAGTCCTAGTGCTTTGTCTCTCTTTTGACTATCTATAGCTTAACTAGGATATCAACTAAATTATTATAAACATTGGACGCACGGTGACAAATCAAGTGATAGCAGCAACTCTTGATGAAACAAGTAATCATACCATTCAATACGTAAAAGACCAGTCAAACATACGCTACGCGATATTCATCGATATTTTAAGATTTAACTATTGGTTTAGACAACACTTTGAGGTTGTCAGCTGCTTAACCGGACTTGCCTGTGGCTACCTTAATAAATTAAGGCCTCCAGCCAGGGCTTAATAAACTTAAGACTCGCTGACTACTCGCTAAGGGTACCCTCTGTAGACGGGCTGGATCAGAATGATTATTATCGCACAAGAGGTTGTGCGATAATAATCATTCTGATCCAGCCCGTCTGCTGACAACCTCAAAGTGAACATCGCCAGTGAGCTAACATCGCCATCTACCCAAGAAGGTGGTAGAATGAGTGATCTCATTCCAGAGGGGTAATTGCGGAACTTTTTATCGGTAGGCATTGGTTTAATATTCATAGTTAAACAACATTCATTGCGTTATTTACGTTGCTGAGCCGACAATTTATTCGAACAAATGACGCAATGGTTTAGAAATAATCTTCAATCCCATTCAGATTCTGATAAATTGTGCGTTTCGCAATTAGGGTGCAGTTTTCCTTCGTGCCACAACACTTACTTTTGTGGCTACTTGCACCATACAATTTTTTTTTTATATCCCATACTTCTTCTATATTATAATCATTCGTATCATCAAATATTTTATCCGTGTTCATCTTTACTTTCCGCATATATCAGAACCCGTGTTTTAAAATATTATTCATTTTAGTATTCGGTTCACCCGCTTAGCAGTTATTACGATTTAAAGTTATTTATCTAGTTATTTATTGTATAACCAACAGAGTCTCTACGGCATAATCGGCATCTACATGTAAGTATAGGCCGGGTTTCCAAATAACGGTAGGAGGGGTCCACATCGAGTCGAGTCGACGACGAAGTACCTGGGATTTGTCCTCAACAGCCGGTGGGACTTCGTGGAGCATTTCCGACGTTTGGCTCCCAGACTGGAGCGGGTCAGAGCTATCTTAAAGCGGCTCCTGCCCAACCTAGGCCCTACCGGAGGCTCGATGCGGGAGTCGTGCGGGCACCGGTGTGGGCGCCTTCAATGAGGCTGCGCCCAGAGCACCGGTAATAGTGCGTCCTAGAGGGTCATGGCCATTCGGCTAGTTCGAGAATACCGCACAGTCTCCAGAGAGGCGCGAGGCGGCGAGCCTCTTTGCAGGATTGCCGAATTTAACACATAAAAAATCAAGCAGGATGCCAGACTGATTAATCTTCGAAGTTTTTCGGTCTAAAATTTAAATTTTACACAGGCACTTGCGCTTTTAAATTTGTGGTTATGGGTCTTTCCGAGGTTAGGTTAAAATGAAAATCTAAGATGGCAATAATTCAACTGTTTCTATTCAATTTGCCTTTTTTATCTGACAATTAAAAGTTAATTTTTTTTTTTGACTAGATTTAAACTAAAACAGAATATTTGTTCTTAATATCTTTGACCGAAGCCAAAACATTTAAAGAGCGTATACCCTGACGTAGTCTACCCTCAAATCGCCGTTGTACCACGAGGGATGCCAAGAGTCTTTGTCTTTCCAGAAGTCTAATATTGCCTTACTGGCACTGTTTCTCCAGGGTTTGCCCTCTAAGTCATCAGCGAAGTCGTTGACTCCTCCCACGCGAAGTCCAAGAGTCAAGTGGAACTGGGAAAAGGAAAATAAATGAGATTATTTATTCCGTAAATAGAAGATATGAATCACTTTTACACATCATATTAAAAAAAAAAACATTATCAGACATTATTTCCTATCCAACTCGTTCGAAGTCTCTTTTAAAGTCCAGACGTAAAATTTCAATAATAATATCTGGATGACCGAGCTTTGCTCGGTATTTTTTAAGTTTATGTTCAAGTTGATTATTATCGATAAAGTTGGTCATTGAAAACACGAATAAAACGACATTTAATACAAATGAATCCTAGCTAGATCGATTTATCGCTCTCGGAACCCCCTGTATACTAAATTTCATGAAAATCGTTGGAGCCGTTTCCGAGATTCAGAATATATATATATATATATATACAAGAATTGCTCGTTTAAAGATATAAGATTATGTAACAAAATGCAGGTACTGCAACCGGACTGACCTTTCCAAAAATGTTGTTCAGTAAATTCTGGTATAGAGGTCGCAAGTGCTACTCCTGAGCAGGAGGTCTTAGGACCCAATTCTTGCATCGGGCAGAGTTATTGAGATGATCCATCAAGATTTGCTCAGTTGCAGCCCGGAGTTTGGATATGTGGCAGCTTCAGGTTCAGTCCAGTCAATTTAATTTAAATCCCTTAAAGTTTATACTAGATCTCTTATACCATCTGATCCAGCGGCGCCATGACAGTTCCCCTCTGCCAATGCGACGCATGGCGCACGTTGTTCTTCTTCGCGATCTCTGAGAAACCCGCGCCTGGGTTGACGGTACCGTACTGCTCACCATCCACCAGCATATCGATGCCATCTGAAACAATAAGTTCGTTAAATGATGAGTTAAAGCTCAGTTATGACATTATTTATGATTCAAGTACTATATAAACTAGAAGTTAATTTATGTCAAACATCCTAGAAAAATATATGGTGAAACTCAAGAATTGACTCGTTTTGACTTTACTACGCGTTTATTATTAAGAGCACTACTGGCACATATGTCTGACATAGCTGTTTGGAGGTAATACTGGCTTTGACATAGATTTGTATATACGTGTTATTGTGGGTCACGAAATCCGTGATAATTTTTATTTTTATTTTTGGTATTAAGTTTTTTAACGCAGCTTGCAGAAAGAGTAAAATCGTAGAAATCGTCACGCGACGAAAAACTGGTAAACTCCGTCCATCAGACTTCTATTTACATAAGAGATAGAGAAATAGTGAGATATTTTTTATGGTTTTCGGGAGGTCAACTTGGAAAGTTCGTCTATGATGGCTGCAAAAATGTTGAAATTTTCATCATTAGTGTCGTTTTATGGTTTTCGAGGGTGCTGAAGCTGAGAGTGAGGTCAAAATGAATATTATGTTAATGTAATACAAAATTACGACTACAAGATTTTATATCACGGTTATCGTTTTTAATGGTTTTCGTGGGTGTTGAAACCAATAGTGAGGTCAAAATAAAGTTTGAGTAATTTCAAGATAGAGTTATCGACGTTACATTCGGAGTTGAAGTAACAAAGTTCCTGAAGGGGGTCCCCCAACCCCACATGCTTTAATGAGACATAAAAACAACATACTTCAGAACAGTACCTGGTCTCCAAATTATGGTATAGTTGTGGTAGTCTTTGTGCCAGTTATCAATACCAATCTTCTCCTGCAACAGCAAGGATCTGAAGGGTTCTGAGTTAGTGAGCACGGGACCTCCGTATAGCTTCTTGGCCAGACCGGGGTTCCCTCGGACGAAGGCAATTCGCATAAGACCAGATTCGTAGTTATGAGGACCGTATGCGTTGTCAGATGGTTCCAGATTTATTTCTGGAGCAGAAAAGTATTAATTAGACGGTGTATAATAAGCGGTGTAAAATAAGCGAATAATAATAAATTGAAAGAATGGGCATAAAAAGTAAAAGTAATATACACTTTGTTTTCGAAATACATACTAAAACTGATATTACAAAAAAAATAATATTTTTGAATAAGAATACCAAAAGGGATGCAGACCTTTATAGGAAGTATATATTTAAGGATCATAATTGTTAAAACTCTCATAAGGATAAAGAGATACTACTAGTCTTGAAATAAAAAGAACTAAAAACGTATTTACTAACCGGGCATAATCCAGCTCCCAGACGGTAATTTCGCGCGCACTTCTACCCTTCCGAACATGAAGTTGAAGATGCGTCTTGTGGTGATCTTCGCCGTCGTCACAGGTGGTAATACCTGAGCCCCTGAGGCTACATGCCGACACTCTGTCGAGTCAGCCTTGCCTGTGCATCTGAAAATATAAAAGGAATTTGATAATACAGTTATTGTACAAGTGCAGACCATATGGATAAAAATCTGTATTTGTTATTATTACATAGTGAAAAACAAAGTCGCTTCACGTGTCTGTCTGTGTGACCGTTTCATAATCAAAAGTTATTTATTCAAACTAGGTTGCAATTTTTGAATGTTAAAGTTACATAAGACAGTCCCCAAAATCACCCGCCCTTCTATCTCCTAAACTATACAATATATTATGATGAACCTTCCATCTAAGCCAATAAATGATTCATTGGTGATGCGGTCTTCACTATCATTTAGAGCATTTGTACTATAAAACGTTCATAATTAACTTAAATCAATATCTTCGCATTCATAATAAAATTGGTGCAGGACAAAATAGATCATCTTAAACCCTTGCACTATGTTCATCTACGACCGCTGGCACAATAGCTGAGCAATTGTCTTTGCAGGATTTATTCATGCTTTGAACGAATTATTAACTTACCTTTTATCTCATCGCGGAGACTCGCGGTTAGCTCCCAATTACTTATTTCATTGGTCTTGTACGCAAGCCGCGTATTGCTTAAGCGTGTAGCTCGTGGCCATGAAGTAAGATCATCCCAAAACCAGAGAAAACAAAAGAAGTACTAGTATTTACCTGGTATCCAAATCCAGGGATTGGTGAAGGAATCCTTCCCCGCGTAGTGACTCAGTCAGCACAGGAGTGATGACGAAGGACCCCTCCTCGAAGCTCACCGTTTTGTCCGGAATGTACACGTTGAAGGGATAGTCCTGTCATGAGAAGTGGATTACGACGTGACTATGTGAGTAGGTACATATATATTATAGGGTGGTCCTAAGACCACCCTATAATATATATGGCTCCTTGTGATGCCGGAAGTAAAAAATAGCACCATCCCATTGCTTCCCGTGGGTGTCGTAAAAGGGTACTAAGACATTTACTAAAGAATGAGCAGCAGCGTTCTCCATGCATCTTACCACCATACTGTGATCGCCAACACACCTACCAAGCGTGGCGATTACGGCAAGTACACCCAAATTTGGGGAGGCCTATGTCCAGCAGTGGACGTCTTACGGCTTAATGAAATGATGATGATGATGAGGTTTCTATCCATTGATCAGTTAACATGGTTACGCACTATAGATAATTATTTCGGTTGGTCTGTGTTATCGATCAATCGCAATCTAGTTATACTTTTAAAATCTAAAAGTCAAAAGTCAATTCTTGAAAAAAATTGTGATGCAGCACTTTTAGAAAGTCAAAATGACACAACCGCCTAACGTACGCTCGTGACCACCTCCTAGTCCATTAACTGTACTAACTCATTTATCGTGGAACTAACCGGCTCCGTAGGAAACTGGATCATAGCGTCCCATTTCTTCAGCTCCCTAAGAGTCGTCTGGTCGAAGTCCTCATTGAATATTAATTGGCCCTTACAAACGTTTGAATAACCTTGAACTTTGGTTTTGGAAACTGTGCAGTCAGGTGGTACGGTATTATATCTCATGTCTAGTGGGTCGTATGGATCGGGAGCTGAGGTATCTTTAGGAATTGTTTGACCAAGAGGAACTTGGCCAGGTTGTCCACGTACTGGAGTGTTATCTTCTTTGACGAATTCTGAAAAAAAAATTGAACCATAAATTAAACACGCAAATATAATACATATATATTAGGTTTGGAGAGCGGAGTCTTCTAAAACAGGCTTGCTAGCTTGAAATAAGGCTTCATTTACTAGTTGTTTAAGTACTCTCGTATTAAAATAATAAACCATGTTCTAGTTTTCTTTTACACTTTAAAATGTTTTGTTTTTCTCTGAAACTAGTAATTCACATGGAGTGATTAAACAAGCCTCCTCGAATGGTGATACTTAATGTAGCTTTATAATAAGTGTCTTGACAAAGTGACATTTTAGTGGCGATAATGATGATGGACATGTCACTGTTGTAGGGAAAAGCTACCGTTGAGCCTTATATGTCAGTCTCATTGAAAGTCGTTGTAAAAATAATGTACGCAATTGCCACTTATCCAGGTCCATCAGTCGCAATACCACCACCAAGAAGAACACGGACAAGAGTACCATTTCTCATCAGATTAGTAGTTGACATTATAAAGAAACGAAAACTTACCAGAAACGGTAAATTCTAGGTCTGTGTTCATGTATCCTTTTCCATTTTTAAGGACCAGGATCCAGTAGAAAATTTTGTCTCCAACTTTTAGCTCAGTTTCACGGTTCTCGTACACCCAGTACCCATCATTGGGTGTCCGTATATCTTGATTTATATCGCCTAGGCTTAGTATTTTGAATTCTTCATTTATATTTCCACGGAACCCGAAAAAGGTATAGCCGTCATCTAAAAATAAGGCTGAATTAATTAAAAATAGTCCTCCAGACTGTATTTCGGTTATGGCTGCGAATTTCAACGGAGAACAGCCGTCGGAATATATTAGGGCACAAATGTGTGAGCAGACGCACACTCTCTCTTCCTTCACACTCCGATTTCATAGTCTGATGATATGGCACGTATTCTGACACGACAGGAGAGAGAAAAGGCGCAGAGCCAACTGCTTAACGTACTTTCCGAGGCACGGGCTTATCACACCGCCAACTTCCAGACTCTGGGCTGTTACAAAGAAATGCCTTACAGAAAACGCTATTATTTACATAGGGTATTGTACTCACTAATATTCGTAAGCTCCCAGTTATAAATTACCTTATAGAAACTATGTTGTTTTTTTACTCTCGTGATGTCATGTTGACTGATATTAGAATTTTAGAAATGAGATTTAGATTTTATTCTCCTAAGTTTTCAATTTATCATTCTTAAAGGTTTGAGAAGAGGGCGTATTGGCGGAAAAGTATACAGATGAACTATGAGAATGATGAAATTGATAGAAAGGGGGTGATGACGACAAAATAATAATAATATAAATAATAATAATAGAGAAGGTGGGAGGAAATTACGACTAATAAAGAAGTGTGGAAGAAAAGACATGTTGCGCCGACCCCAAATAAATTGGTATAAGGGCAATAGAATGATGAGGAAGTGGCGGGAAAATACCTAGTGATAAGAATTAATCATATCTTTTGTTTTTACTATTTCCCTCTCGCATATAGAAAGCTTGTTTCCCAGCAGTGGGAACATAGGGTTATTATGCCTATTTTTCCTCCTCCGAATATGTTTGCGATTTTCTTGATATTTTCTGAATTCAAAGTTAGAATGGCGTTAATTATAAGTCTTAATCATGTAATGCTTATGTAATGATTGCTCCCGTTGTTTATAATGTTATTTATATTTCAAACAGCCAAAAGCGTTCGTCAGGTCAACTGTGTCAGAGTTGTCTTTTACTTTGTCAGTGAGTTTAAGAAGAATTTATGAACATTATATTACGAAAATCAATTTGGTAAAAGCCTTAATAATTTCTCTTTTTATTTACGATCAGTTGTTGAGATATTAATTAATTGTATTAACGGATTGCCTCCTAACTAACACAGTCTTCAATTAATTTAATACTAACAAAATGTGGACACAAAATAATTTGAAAAAAAATATAAAAAGCGGTCTTACCTTTCAAGGTTACCCTAAAGCCTTTGGGATACAGAGCTTCTACAACCGGCGTAGGAACCTGGTAGTTATTCCTTTCTTGTGCTTTACATATTGCTACAAACACAAATAAATAAAGAAACACAGCTTTATCGACACACAACATGTTTCTTCTAGTTATTATGCCGACTAATTGGATTTACGATGAAGAAGCTAGAGTAGAGTATATTGCCAGCCGGTTTCGGAAGGTCAGATGTTCAAAAGCTGGAAAAATCAATATCGACATGTCTCGCCTAATTGTAAAATTTTCTGATTCGATTCACGATGAAGAAGCTACTTAGGTTACCGGCCGGTTTTGGAAGGTCGCATGTTTCAAAACAGGAAAATACAAGATTGAAATGTAGATTCTTGGTAACCATTTGTTTTTTTTTTGACGTGACAACGTCTTATAAATTGGTTTGCCGGGTGACACTTCAAGAAACTGCGTTACGCTCCGCTCACGTTATGCGCTCACAATGAGAGCGAGTGAGAGGCACGCGTCCCTTCCACTCGGGCATGGTTAGCCCGCCTAAGAGCGAGAGAGACAGACATAAAAAGTGAAAGGCACGCGTCCCTTCCACTCGAGCACAGTTCTTTGTATAAATAAATGTTTTAAATTGTTACTATTATTTCATCCTTCTTCCTACTATACGAATGAATATTCACATTAAAATTATTTTACCACTCAAAGTCGTTGTCACGTAAAACTTTCGCCCGTATACCGACTTTACAGGCAACCAATTTTTTTTTTTGGTTTGAAAGGTGGCTTGTTTATTAGATTATTATTATCCTTGAGATTGTTAAAAGGATATTTGGATATGCGATGATTGCTAGAGCAGTGATGGACTACTAAGTCGTGGGTTTGAAACCAAGCAGGCACTTTAGTTTGAGTAAATTATTTCATCTTCACAGGCTAGCGTTAGAAGGGTTATGTTAACCCCGGATAACTGTATGGGCATATTGGGATATCTTACACGTTTTTGTTAAGTTAGTAAATGCTGCTTCAATTGATGTTAAGCTCTTTCATGTAGTATTTGTTTCTGTGCTTTGCGTGAGTTCCGGTTGGATGTATGTGAAGATAATAAGGTTTTAGTACTTGTGTGATTCTCTAAATATGTTTTATTTTCTGTCCCTTGCGAAAATGAAATCTTTTTACCCAGTAATTTGGCAGGTATGTTGACTCATAACATATTTCGTATTCGGATTCATTGATTCATATACCCAATGTGGAAAGTTGTGGCAATGAGACTAACTATTTACCCGAATGCCAAGGTAGGGTTATTCGTCTTAAATCCCAAATATTATTAGACAGGTGTTTGAAAAAAAAAATGCGGAAAATCGGGCGAAATAGTAACCTGTATAGCAAATAAACGATTTTTTTTTAAATGTTGTAATCAATCGAGTAGGTTATCAAAATAAATGAAATCAAAAGGGGATTACAATAAATGCAATTTTTTGATGATATAATCTGTCAAATCAAAGTAGAGTTTACTTTGTTTACAGTTTATTTTAACTTTGTTTTCTGTTCTCAGTCTTGTTTCGGTCTCTTCAACTTAAACTAACGCCACACTAAGCATTTTATACTTAAGCGGCACGCTAAGTATAAAATGCTTTATAAGTATAATATATATATAATATATATATTTTTAATGCCAAGTATAAGCTTTTACGTTATCTAAGCCTATTTCTGTGATTATGCCCATACAATCGTTCCAAGTAAGATCACATATTTGCAAAGATATGTGATCTTACTATGTATATGCATATGCATTTTGACAATCACAAGGATAATAATAATCTCGAAAACCTGCTAACTTAATAAAAAGAATATATTACTAAGAATCTTAATTTTGAACTTGCTTTTTCCTCCTTTTGTACATCCGACTTTTCAGGGTTTTGGTAAAGTTAGCATGTTTACAAGATTGGCTGCATCTTAAGTAGCTTCTTCATCGTGAATCGAATTAGTCGATTTTACAACTAGGCTAGACATGTCGTGTGTCGATAAAGCTGTGTTTCTTTATTTATTTGTGTTTATTGCATTATGTGAAGCTCAAGAAGGGAATGAATACTATAAAGTGCCGGATCCAAAAGTAGAAGCGTTTTTCCCCAAAGGGTTCAGGGTGACCCTGAGAAGTAAGACAGCTTATTATTTATATTTTTTAAATAAAAATGGTTTACTTAGTATCATTTTTGTCGAAATTAAACGGGCTTTAAAAAACGAAGAGGTTCCACATCCATCTGTATGTATTTAAATTGATTATTTATTTTTCTTTTTTGTTCATCGATATTTTCAAAAATCATGGACCAATTTTCAAAGATATTGTGTGGCTTTTGCATCGGAGATATTCGTAATTTAATGTTCATAAATTCGATAATTGACAGTTCGTTTGACGAAATTTGTCTTCTTTAGGTCCTATAATTTAAAGAAGACTAAGTTCAAGCACTACTAAGTATTCCTCTGTTTCTTTGTACTTACAAAGACAGAGTTAAGTCGCACAGATATTGCTGACCCAAAAAATATGATTCCTGTTTGTTTATAAAAGAAGTACTTGTTACTTTACTACGATAAAAACCTACAGTTATCATTATTTAAACTTTGACTTCATAAATTATCGTGCAAAATCTCAAAGAAATTCAGAGATTAAAAAAAAAAAAACAAAAAATTAAGTACTATGACTTTTTCAGGCAGATTCAACAGTAGCTACTTAAACGTTCTGTTTAGTACTTATTTACATTAACACTCCAGCTTAAAACTTGATAGCAAATTAAACTGAGGATTGAAAAGATAAAATCGACTTCTACATCAAAGAAATTATAACGTCCTTTTTTATGATCAATCAAAATCGAAAGAAAAGAACATGAGTTCAATCCTACTTCCTACTAATATTATAAATGCGAAAGTTTGTGAGTATGGATGTATGGATGTTAGTTTATAACCTGGATTAACACATAGACTACTCTTTATCCTGGTAGTACGTTCCCGCGGGATATTTTCCGACCTCCACGCGGGTGAAGCCGCTGGCAAAAGCTAGTTACTTATCACTGGGAGCTTACTAATACCAGTGACTGCAGTAGCCTAAGTAATTAATCCTTATATTTTAGATGACAAATATACCTCTTTTGGGTTCGGTGGAAAAATCAACCAAGAATTCAGAGGAATATTTGGAAAAGTAGAAGGCCCAGAAGGTGCTTATTGGGTGTACAGGAATCATGACGCTAAGCTAAAAATTGGAGATACAATTGACTACTGGATATTTGTAGAAAGAAATGGAAAGGTATTTTATAACAGAGACCTTAAATACACAGTTACTGGTAAGTTTAAAAAAGATTTGGCCAGAATCCTGTAGTATTCTTCCCCTCTCATATCAGATCGAATTCCATGAAAAAGTAACATATCAACAAGGTGGTACTACAACTGTCATTCCTAGAGAAGTGGCAGTCGCTTTCAAAGCATTCAGTATTTCAACAACGACATTCAACGGGATTCACAGAATAAGCTTTTCGTTAGCTTGTCATAGTCACATACAATTTCTACTTGTCAAACATCATTATAACTGATACAATTTCTCTTTGTGTAGACCCTAAATATGCATGAAATGTACATAAAATATCGTCATATGGGAGACATATTTAATTCAACAAAAAAAAATATATGCAAGTTACGAAGAATTGTAATCCACTTTAATTTTTTGCGCCATCTATTTTCTAGAATTAATTGATGAAGACACCGACACAACTGTAAGTGAACAAACAAGCCAGTACCTAATAAATATGAGAAATGACGCCTTAGCACGGGTATGCCAGATTTCCAAGACCGTGGTTCAAGGTCATTTAAAGTTTTGCAAGGATCAATTGATATTCGATGAGGACTTTAACGAAACTACGAGTCTAAGAGAGCTGACGAAATGGGAAGCGATGATCCAGTTTCCAAGAGAACCGGTTAGCTCAGTGCACTTAAAGATAGATTGAATATTGATTGATGACATCGTTGTGTTGAGCCGGACACATACATACATGTTCAATGTGTTGCCGGGCATAAAGAATAGCATCATCCCATTTCTACCCATGCGTTTCTTAAGAGGCGACTTGCTAGAGAATGGGCAGCAGCATTCTTTATGCATTTTATCACCCCCACTGCGATTGCCAACCCGCCTGCTAAGCATGGCGATTATGTCAAAACCGTCCAAATTGGGGGAAGCCTTTGTCCAGCAGTGGACGTCTTTCGGCTGACTTGATAAATGATTATGATGATGATGACATCGAGCTTATGTTTTTCTCAATGCGAGACCTGGTCGCGCATCAATAAGCCTATTCATCGCCGCAGTACATTGTCGAAGCATGATTATCACTCAATTGCTATCTACTTTGTTAAATTCGCTAACATTAGATTTAAACTAAACATGTCATCATAAATCTCATACCGTTATCTTGGCTGAGCCTTTGTCAATTAGTAACAATGGTGTATGTGTGTGTTCACTTACAACAGCTCTTCGCCAGAAATGTACATATTTAGTACCTCTCATGTTGTTTGTGCAAAAGATGATAAGAGATTTGAAGTCACGCCGGGGTGCCCCTATAACGAGTCTTGTATGCTAGCACAAAATAATAATTTCAATGTTACGTAAAAACCAGATGATCAGACTGCATATCTGGTTTCGATGATCGTCTAAGTTGAATAACTGCATGCGGTCAGACTGGAAGCCGATCCCAACATAGTTCGTAAAAGTCTAGGTAGATTGATTGTATCGATACGTATAGTAAACATGGCTCACAGCATTGGAAAATACTGTTACAAGATACTTCAGTTTCAAGTTTTCCTTATTCCTTCAATGTGGGACCATTAACTAACGTTACGCAACATAACTAGTCAGCTTATACTGAGAACACAACAGCCTACGAACGCTATACACCTATAATATGTACATACATATGTACCTACCTACTCGCATAACTATCTACATCACATGACAGGACTATCCCTTCAACGTGTACATTCCGGACAACACGGTGAGCTTTGAGGAGGGATCCTTCGTCATCACTCCTGTGCTGACTGAGTCACTACGCGGGGAAGGATTCCTTCATCAGTCCCTGGATTTGGATGTCAGGTACACTTCTTTTGTTTTCTTTGGTATCGGGACAAACTTACCCCGTGCCCGCAAGCTACAAGATCAAGTGACACATAAAAAAAGAAAACAAATGAAAAAAGAGTTTTCGAGTAAGCCGCGAGTCACCGCAACGAAATAAAAGATAACCCAGTAATACATTCAGAGCATTATTAGAACCCGCATAGGCTAAATATTATACACATTAATCTCCCGGAATATAAGCTCCAAATTATATAGTATAATAAAGATTTCATATCCTTATGGTCTAAACCTGAACAACAATCTTGCGTGTAAATAGTAGCAATACCACAATTTTTATCAAATTCATTTAAGAGCCGTTTCACGTTTTTGCGCGAATATCTAAGATTTTAGTCTCCTAATTTACCAACTTTTACCAACTTAGTAAATACTCTGGCATTGACAAATACATGTAAAAATAGATCAATCCTTTGCTTTCACACTTTTAGTAACACATTTACAAAAACTTATTTATTTACTTTAATTGTAGTAATTAATCTCCCACAACCAGTTTTCTGAAAAATCATCGCAGAGTCAATTTATGACTCCTATTTCTATTATTAATATATCTAAATTTTACAAAAAAAAAAAAATACACAAAACATGAGACATATAATCTTGTTGAGACAAGAATATTGATTTTTAACAACATAATTTAGTAAAAAAAATTTAGTCTTGTAACAATTTTTTCGATTTATTTGCAATTTTATCGAGGTTTTTTGGTCTGAATAAAGCATAATTGCATTTCAAAATAAAGTATGTTCTATAACAAATCGAATTTTAGAGTTTGATTTTAATCCCTTTATTTAATTACAAATAATATCGTTTTTAAAATCACTCTTAATTAGAATAAATTACGATGCACGATTTAGTACGGCGCGAGCGCCCATCGAGGAAGAGTTTGTGCCACTTTTTCCCGCGTCTCAGTTTTCGGGTACGCGTATTGTGAACACGAAAAAATACGACTACAACATTTTGATACTCTTCGTATTTTATTTGTATAATGTAAGAGTTTCGTTTATTATCAAGTAAAGTATTGTTTTAATAGATTGTAGAATAATTTTATATTTTGTTTTAGCGATGGGGCGTAGGGGTCGTGTATATCACTGTGTCAAAATAGGCAAAATAAATATTCTGCAGCCGTACAATAATTGCGTATTGCCAGAAATCATAGACACTAGAAAGGCAAGAGCAATGCCTTTATGACAAATATTTATTTAACGAAGTGTAAGTCATTTTTAGGTGACAATAATTATGTGATTGTTTTTATTTTTTTATATACTTTACATAACATATGTTTCTGTTTTTTTATTAGTCTAGAAACCTTTATTAGACTGGATAAATAAAAGTATTTTCATAAATCTGTAAATACCGCATTATAATTCTAACGGCTCAACATTGTTTAATCCATCTCGACACTCGCGTTACACTGTTTGTATTATGTATGTGTGGATAGCTACGCCAACATTAGATTTAATAGTTCATACACAAGGCGGCCGTCTCTTACCTAAACTCGTGAGTTAAAATTTTATGAAGTGGCTCTTAACATTTTCAGATGCACAGGCAAGGCAGACTCGCCGGAGTGCAGGCAAGTAGCCTCAGGGGCTCAGATATTACCGCCAGTGATGACGGCGAAGATCACCACAAGACGCAGCTTCAACTTCATGTTCGGAAGGGTAGAAGTGCGCGCAAAATTACCGTCTGGAAGCTGGATCATGCCTGGTTAGTAAATAAAAGGGACTAATAGAATCTGTATGACTTTATGAGAGCTCTAAAAATAATGATCCCTACCACTTACTTACTAAGAAAAAGCACTGAATCTCATTTTTTTAACTATGCATTTCATAACCTTTTTTTTTCGTTTTTTTGGGGGGAGGTCGTGTCAGACTTTTACTGACTAATACCCACCCGTGTTCTTTCAGTTGCCTGTATACCAGGGCCACGGTATTTCTTTCGAACAAATCTCGCGACCCTAGCAGGTATCAGTCCTAGTGGACCCCTTCAGTTTTGCTGACCTCTCTTTGAGGCGCACGTAGAACACTATGCGCCGTCGACATGAGTCTGGTCTTTGCCAGGCAGTGAGCTACCCATTTCTCGCCGCCCGCAAGCCCGCCTCTACGGTGGCCGGCAGTCCGCTCTCAGTCGACTCTCGACGACGCCAGGGGCGTCTCCTCCTGCGTCGGCTAGGGGTGTGAGGGCGCATTGTCACGCGCCCCACCTCCTCCTTCGCGAGCACTACTCCTTCGCAAAAGGAGGCTGCCTAATGCATTTTATACCCTTACTCCTATTTCGCCCTTGTAGTTAGCTTTTTTTTTACATTTTATTCAACTTCCAGTTCGCATTTCGCCCACCAAATTAACAACTTATTTCGTTTTGGCAGAGACTTCCCGTACTTTGTACTAGTTCTCTCGATTTCACCTTTTCAATGTCGTTTATTATACATCGACTTAATAAGGCCCCTCGATGTGTGAAGTGTGTTGCTCCTCACGCAACTACCTTGTGTACCAAATCTGACCGCACTGAGCCTGCTCACTGCTGTAATTGCAATGAAGCGCACCCGGCGAACTACAGCAAGTGTAGTGTTAGAATGGCATATCTGGAAAGCATCGAGAAAAAGAAGGCTTTAGAGCGTAAGCCTGTACCAACAATGATCCCCCCGAAACCAATACCCTCGGTGATCCCCCCAAATCTGATGCACATGATGTCTCAACCAGCACCGACGACCTCTAATTATAGATCTTGGCCTACAAACCATCAGGTTCCCATTGAACACCCAACGCCTGGCCTGAACAACGAGCTACAAAGGAGATGTTTGAAATATTACTTAAGAACAATGTAAGAGTTTCGTTTACTATCAAGTAAAGTACTCTTGCATTAAGAACAATAAAATCACAGTTTGCTGCTTGCACGTCTTGGTTGGACAAGGTCATGCTTGTACTCTCTCATCTCGGTAAATATGTCTGATTCAGCAGAACTCCGTTTGTTAACCTGGAACTCCGACGGAGTTCGTTTAAAGATTCATGAATTACTCGATTTGGCGGTAAGCGTTTTGTCTGTTGATATTATTGGCATTTGTGAAAGTAGACTAACCTCAAACTCAACTTTAGTTACACCTGGATTTACCTGTTATCGTAAAGATAAACATCATACTGGCCGTGGCCAAGGAGTTGCGATCCTTTTAAGAAATGACCTTGATCACTTGGCTTTAAATGATCCTTACACTAAAAATATGGAGGTTGTCGGTATTACTATCAAAATATCAGGAATTGATCACATTGTTTTATCCATTTACCAGTCACCCAATCTGCCTATGCTTCGTAGTGACCTTGAGTTACTGTTCGGCTTGGGCTCCCACGTTGTTATCATGGGAGACTTTAATGCCAACCACTCACATTGGCTGAGTAGCTACACTAATACGCGAGGCAGAACTCTTTTCAACCACATGCTTGAATCCGACTACGTCATACATAGTCCTAGCTTACCTACTCAAGTAAACTACTGTCCCAACCGTAAACCAACTAGCCCAGACATGGTTCTGTCGTTAAATGTAAGCTGCATTAGTGATGTCGAAACGATAACAGTATTGTCATCTAATCATTACCCCATATTTTTTACCATTGGTGGCTCACTGTGTCGCAAGGCAAAAACTCGGTTCTTTAAATTTAACTGCGTTAACTGGACTAAATATCGTTCTCACCTCAATAAAAATATCGTGCTTAGTTCCAAGACGTTTAAAACTGAAAGGGATATTGATACTGCCATTGCTCATTTTCAACAAGTTATAATCGATGCTAGGGACTCCTCCATACCATCTACGACTGCTGTGTTTAGTGACATCCCTATCAAACTTCCTCGGTATGTTAAAAATTTAATCCGCTATAAAAAACCACTTGCGTCGTATTGAACAAAAACTGCCCACTGGTTACCTTAGAAGGCTCAATCGTAGTAATATAAACATGTTACAATCATACATTAGCTCAAATATACAAAATTACTTCGATCACCTTTGGAATGCAAAGCTGGCAAAATGTGACAACCCCAGCCAAGACATCTGGCGTCTGACTAAATCTCTGAAACCTAGATCTACGAACATTCCTCCCCTAAAACTTTCAGATGGGTCCCTGACGGCTAGCACGGCTGAACAGTGTAATGCTTTCAGTGACAATATGAGTCTTACCGCTAACTGGGCTTGTGACTCCGAACTCAAATCTGAGATATCGAACTCTATGTCTGTCATAAATAGTTGTAATGTCGTTTCAGATTTTATAAAGCCAGTGAGGCCATTTGAGATTCGTAAAATGTTGAATAAACTTAAATTCCGTTAATCTGTAAGTCACGACGGGATTCATAACTTACTTTTAAAGAACTTACCACAGAAAGCTATATAGTCTATGTTACAAAAATTTTCAATGGCTGTTTTGGTCTGAGCTATTTTCCAAATATCTGGAAAAATGCTAAAACAATACCCCTCAAAAAACCTGGAAAAGACAGTACTTTACCTATAAACTACCGCCCCATAAGTCTGCTACCTTCCGTTGGTAAAATATTTGAATCTGTGATTTATACAAGATTATTACGCGCCACTGGGCAGTTTTTGATCCAAGAGCAGTTTGGGTTCCGTGCCACTCATTCAACTACCCAACAACTAGCTAGAGTGTCAGAACACATATCCCATCACCTAAATCTACGGCAATCCACGGGTATGTTCCTGCTGGATATCGAAAAAGCTTTTGATACCGTGTGGCACGAAGGCCTGCTACACAAGTTGCTTACGTTGGATGTACCTATGTCTCTGATTAAACTCATTCAATCGTACCTTGCGGATCGTAAATTCCAGGTTCACATCGGCAACACCACTTCATCACCTCAAAATGTCCCAGCTGGCGTTCCCCAGGGCTCAATTGTAGGACCCTATTTATTTCTCCTGTTCTTGAATGATATCCCTACTCAACCTCGAACCAAATTAGCTTGCTTTGCTGACGATACTGCCTCTTACACCTCTTCAGCTGATACCGATTTGATCATAAGTCGCCTACAGTATTCTATCGATTTGCTTCTTGACTACTTTAAGAAATGGAAGCTCAAAATAAATGAGGATAAAACGGAAGCAATATTCTTTTCCCGTGCTAGGCGGGACCTCCAGAACTTTAAAAATAGCCGGTCATACAGTACCCTGGAAGACTTGTGTGCGTTATCGTGGGATCAAAATGGATAGACATCTAAACTGGTCCAAACATATTGCTGACTTGCGTTTGAAGGGCGCCCAAGCCCTCGGCGCTTTAAACCCTACAATGAATCGTAAAAGCAAATTAAGTAGCAGTACTAAATTGAGAATTTATACAACGCTTGTCCGTCCGTGTATAACGTACGCCTGCCCCGTGTGGAGTAGCACATGTTTCTCCAACTATCAACTTCTTCAGGTAGTTCAAAATAAAGCCGTAAAAATATCCTATAAAACTAAATTTAAAACAAATCTTAAAAAAATACACAAATATATTAAACTTCCTTTATTATTCAATTACATTATTAAAATATCATTAAGATTTTATAATAGAAATAAGATTAATAGTACTAACCCATTAATTGCAAATTTATGTTCATCAACTTTAGATAAATTGCCTTATATCGATAGATACGGCACTTACCGCCTACCTCATCACTACCTCCTGTTCCCACCACCCGAGATGCGAGCGACCAGTGACTTGACCCCCGAGAGGCTTGCTGCTGCCCCGGCCCCGGCTGTAGAAACACCGGGTCGCGGGCGGCAGGGAGGCTCCGTCCGCTGATCATTGACTGGTCGCACGGTTACTAGTATTTACATACATATCGTGCGATCAGCAAATCACTATGTGGGTGAACTTGGCAGAGCATTTCCCAGCAGAGCAAAAAAAAATGTGAGTTCTATTCGCATGCAGCTGAGTTCTAGAGTTCCTTATACTTAAAAAAAATAGTTCTGCGATTTTTGCCTGAAAAAAGGTCGAACGAAAATATGCTCTGCTAACTTCCGTTGGCAGATCATTTTTTCCAAAAAAAAATTTAAAAATTTGTTTTAGGTTCACAGTGGTGAATTTTATAGTTCCTTATACTTTTCCGAAATAGTTCTGCAGAAAAAATAAAGAAAAAAAAAAAAACGAAAATATTACCTGTTATAAGAAAAAGAAAATCGATTCGTTAAAACAGGCGCAAATGGCGTAGTTTGCCGAGTTTCGTTGATTCTACAGACTCAGTTTAGCAGTCAGTACTACATAAACAGAAACATACTACATACATGCAGATATCTCATAAACGTATAAGCAGAGCCTTCCAAAAAAGAAAGGTTAAATAAAATATAGATTTCATTGAATGATTGCGAAACGATGATCAAAATAAAAAGTAAGAGTAAAATTGAGAAGCTAGATCTCCACAATTCGTATTGCCACTATAACAGAAGTATTCGAAAATATGCAAAATTAATTCAGAACCCTAACTGAGATATCAGCAGAGCATGTGTAAAGATTTGGGTTAGTTGAAATCAAGATTTAAATGAGCGTTTTGGAGAGATGGATAAAAAAAAAATATGTCACTCAGGAGCGGGAACTCCTCGTATTAAGATGCACCTGGACTACTTCATAGCATCATTAAGAAATTCAGAAATCTTTCTAAAGTTTCAGTAGAGAATACGTAAACACATGTGTTAGTGAAAATCAAGATTTAAATGAGTGTTTTGGAGAGATGGAGAGATAATAAACTAATCGAACTAAGGAGTGGGAACTCCTCATTTTAAGATGCACCTATAACTGTGCTACTTGACAGCATCGATAAGGAATTCAGAACTCTGACTAAAGTATCAGCAGAGCATGGGTAAACGCATGTGTTAGTGAAAATCAAGATTTAAATGAATGTTCGGGAGAGATGCATAAAAAAAAGTAACTTATCACACTCAGGCGCGGGAACTCCTTGTTTTCAGATGCACCTGTATCTGAACTACTTGACAGGCTCAATCTAAATTCAGAACTCTGACTAAAGTATGAGCAGAGCATGGGTAAACGCATGTGTTAGTGAAAATCAAATTTAAATGAGTGTTCTGGAGAGATGGATAAAAACAATAAACTTATCGCACACAGGAGCGAAAACTCTTCGTATCCAGATGCATCTATAACTGAATTACTTGAGAAGATCGATAAAAAATTCAGAACTCTGACTAAAGTATCAGCAGAGCATGGGTAAACGCAAGTGTTAGTGAAAATCAAGATTTAAATGACTGTTCTGGAGACATGGATAAAAAAAGTAACTTATCACACTCAGGCGCGGGAACTCTTTGTTTTCAGATGTAACGGTATCTGAACTACTTGACAGGCTCAATCAGAAATTTAGAACTCTGACTAAAGTATGAGCAGAGCATGGGTAAACGCATGTGTTAGTGAAAATCAAGATTTAAATGAGTGTTCTGGAGATATGCATAAAAAAAGGTAACTAATTACACACAGGTGTGGGAACTCTTCGTTTTCAGATGCACTTGTAACTGAACTACTGAAAAGGATCGATAAGAAATTTAGAACTCTGACTAAGGTATAAGCAGAGCATTGGAAATCACATGTATTAGTGAAAATCAAGATTTAAATGAGTATTCTGAAGAGATGGATTAAAATAATAAACTTATCGCACTCAGGAGCAGGAACTCTTCGTTTCCAGATGCATCTGTAACTGAACTACTTGACAGGATCGATAATAAATTTATAACTCTGACTAAGGTATCAGCAGAGCATTGGAAATCACATGTGTTAGTGAAAATCAAGATTTAAATGAGTGTTCTGGAGAGATGGAGAGATAATAAAATAGTCGAACTAAGGAGTGGGAACTCCTCATTTTTAGATGCACCTATAACTGTGCTACTTGGCAGAATCGATAAGGAATTCAGAACTCTGACTAAAGTATCAGCAGAGCATGGGAAATCACATGTGTTAGTGAAAATCAAGATTTAAATGAGTGTTCTGGAGAGATGGAGAGATAATAAACTAATCGAACTAAGGAGTGGGAACTCCTCATTTTTAGATGCACCTATAACTGTGCTTCTTGACAGAATCGATAAGGAATTCAGAACTCTGACTAAAGTATCAGCAGAGCATGAGTAAACGCATGTGTTAGTGAAAATCAAGATTTAAATGAATGTTCTGGAGAAATGCATAAAAAAAAGCAACTTATCACACTCAGGCGTGGAAACTCTTCTTTTTCAGATGCGCTTGCAACTGAACTACTGAACAGGATCGATAAGAAATTTAGAACTCTGACTAAGGTATCAGCAGAGCATTGGAAATCACATGTGTTAGTGAAAATCAAGATTTAAATGAGTGTTCTGGAGAGAAGGATTAAAACAATAAACTTATCGCACTCAGGAGCAGGAACTCCTCGTTTCCAGATGCATCTGTAATTGAACTACTTGACAGACTCCAAAAAATATTCAGAATTCTGGCTAAGTTATCAGCAGAGCATTGGTAAATACATGTTTTAGTTAAAATCAAGATTTAAATGAGTGTTTTGGAGAGATGGATAAAAAATAAACTAATCGCACTCAGGAGTAGGAACTTTTCGTTTTTAGATGCACCTACAGCTGAGCTACTTGACAAGATCGATAAGAAATTCAGAACTCTGACTAAGGTATCAGCAGAGCATGCGTAAACACATGTGTAAGTGTAAATCAAGATTTAAATGAATGTTCTGGAGAGATGCATAAAAAAAAAGTAACTTATCACACTCAGGCGTGGGAACTCTTCGTTTTCAGATGCAACTGTAACTGAACTACTTGACAGGCTCAATCAGAAATTCAGAACTCTGACTACGGTATCAGCAAAGCATTGGAAATCACATGTGTTAGTGAAAATCAAGATTTAAATGAGTGTTCTGGAGAGAAGGATTAAAACAATTAACTTATCGCACTCAGGAGCAGGAACTCCTCGTTTCCAGATGCATCTGTAATTGAACTAATTGACAGACTCCAAAAAATATTTAGAATTCTGGCTAAGTTATCAGCAGAGCATTGGTAAATACATGTTTTAGTTAAAATCAAGATTTAAATGAGTGTTTTGGAGAGATGGATAAAAAATAAACTAATCGCACTCAGGAGTAGGAACTCTTCGTTTTTAGATGCACCTATAGCTGAGCTACTTGACAAGATCGATAAGAAATTCAGAACTCTGACTAAGGTATCAGCAGAGCATGCGTAAACACATGTGTAAGTGTAAATCAAGATTTAAATGAATGTTCTGGAGAGATGCATAAAAAAAAGTAACTTATCACACTCAGGCGCGGGAAATACTTGTTTTCAGATTCACCTGTATCTGAACTACTTGACAGGCTCAATCAGAAATTCAGAACTCTGACTAAGGTATGAGCAGAGCATGGGTAAACGCACGTGTTAGTGAAAATCAAGATTTAAATGAGTGTTCTGGAGATATGCATAAAAAACAGTAACTAATCACACTCAGGCGTGGGAACTCTTCGTTTTCAGATGCAACTGTAACTGAACTACTGAACAGGATCGATAAGAAATTTAGAACTCTGACTACGGTATCAGCAAAGCATTGGAAATCACATGTGTTAGTGAAAATCAAAATTTAAATGAGTGTTCTGGAGAGATGGATTAAAACAATAGACTTATCAAACTCAGGAGCAGGAACTCCTCGTTTCCAGATGCATCTGTAATTGAACTACTTGACAGAATCAAAAAGAAATTCAGAACTTTGACTAATGTATCAGCAGAGCATGGGAAAACACATGTGTTAGTGAAAATCAAGATTTTAATGAGTGTTCTGGAGAGATGGATAAAAACCATAAACTTATCGCACTCAGGAGCGAAAACTCCTCGCTTCCAGTTGCATCTATAACTGAACTACTTGACAGGATCGATAAAAAATTCAGAACTCTGTCTAAAGTATCAGCAGAGCATTGGTAAAACATGTTTTAGTTAAAATCAAGATTTAAATGACTGTTCTGGAGACATAGATAAAAAAAAGTAACTTATCACACTCAGGCGCGGGAACTCTTTGTTTTCAAATGCAACTGTATCTGAACTACTTGACAGGTTCAATCAGAAATTCAGAACTCTGACTAAAGTATGAGCAGAGCATGGGTAAACGCATGTGTTAGTGAAAATCAAGATTTAAATGAATTTTCTGGAGACATAGATAAAAAAAAGTAACTTATCACACTCAGGAGCAGGAACTCCTCGTTTCCAGATGCACCTATAACTGTGCTTCTTGACGGAATCGATAAGGAATTCAGAACTCTGATTAAAGTATCAGCAGAGCATGGGTAAACGCATGTGTTAGTGAAAATCATGATTTAAATGAATGTTTTGGAGAGATGCATAAAAAAAGTAACTTATCACACTCAGGCGCAGGAACTCCTTGTTTTCAGATGCAACTGTATCTGAACTACTTGACAGGCTCTATCAGAAATTCAGAACTCTGACTAAAGTATGAGCAGAGCATGGGTAAACGCATGTGTTAGTGAAAATCAAGATTTAAATGAGTGTTCTGGAGAGATGGATAAAAAAATAACAAATCGCACTCAGGAGCGGGAACTCCTCGTTTTCAGTTGCACCTGTAACTGAACTACTTGACAGGATCGATAAAAAATTCAGAACACTGACTAAAGTATCAGCAGAGCATGGGAAAGCACATGTTTTAGGGAAAATAAAGATTTAAATGACTGTTCTGGAGAGATGGGTAAACATAATAAACTTATCGCACTCAGGAGCGAAAACTCCTCGTTTCCAGATGCATTTTTTTTCCAGGATTGGAAATCATCAAATGACTTCTCCCGATCTGGGCGGAGCGGGAGGGCGTGTCAGACTTTTACTGACTAAAACCCACACGTGTTCTATCAGTTGCCCATGTGCCAGGGTCACGGTATCTCTTTCGAACAATCACGCGACCCCGGCAGGTTTTCAGATGCATCTATAAATGAACTACTTGACAGGATCGATAAAAAATTCAGAACCCTGTCTAAAGTATCAGCAGAGCATGGGTAAACGCAAGTCTTAGTGAAAATCAAGATTTAAATGACTGTTCTTTAGAGATTAATAAAAAAAGTAACTAATCACACTCAGGAGCGGGAACTTCTCGTTTCCAGATTCACCTATAACTGAACTACTTGACAGGATTGATAAAAAATTCAGAACTCTGACTAAAGTATCAGTAGAGCATACGAAATAACATGTGTTAATTAAAATCAAGATAAATCAAGATTCAAATTAGTGTTCTGTTAGGATGTTTAAAAAAACATATATATTTTGGTCAGGAACGGTAACTCCTCGTTTTTAGATGCCCCTGAAAGTGCGCTACTTGACAGCCTAAAAAGATATTCAGATCTATGACTAAAGTATCAGCAGAGCATGCGTAAACACATGTGTTAGTGATAATCAAGATTGAAATGAGTGTTCTGGAGAGATGGATAAAAGCAATAAACTTATCGCACTCAGGAGCAGAAACTCCTCGTTTCCAGATGCACCTATAACTGAGTTACTTGACAAGATCAACAAGATATTCACAACTCTGACTCAAGTATCAGCAGAGCATGGGAAACACGTGTTAGTGATAATCAAGATTGAAATGAGTGTTCGGGAGAGATGGGTAAAATAAAAACTTATGGCACCCAGGAGCGGGAACTCCTCGTTTTCAGATGCACGTATAATTGTGCAACTTGACAGCCTACAAAAGATATTCAGAACTCTGACTAAGGTATCAGCAGAGCATTGGTATTATATGTGTTAGTAAATATTATGATATAAATTTATTAAAAGGGAGGTTTATTTTAATTAAAAGGGATATTAAGAAAATTCAGCAGCGAGGAGCTGCAACGTTTTTCTGATGCACTGTTAAGTGTTCTTTCGGGAAACATGAGAAAATAATCCAGATCTTGGACAAATGTATCAATAAGAGCACGGTTTAATAGATTGACTAATATTTCAAATGTAATTTAGTTGTTTTCTAACACTGAATGATCGAAAATGAATGTTGATTAGCACTGAAGAGCCGTCGAAGAAGAGAGTCTTCATTTTCAGATGAATACATATACTCGTATTATATAATATTGCGAATACACCAAATATCCAGAATGTTCAGAAATCCATCAGCAGAGAGCGGTTGACAATTTCCGACTATAGGAATTGTGGTCAAAACCTTGAGGAGTGGATAGAGAATTGCTACAGCGTCCTCACCTTCCACCTGATGCAGGTTCTCACCGGGCATTGCTGCTGCGGTGGGTTCCTGTTCAGAATAAAGTGGGAGGAAACGCCCGGATGTTTCCATTGTGAGGATCGTCTAGAGGACACGGTGGAGCATACGGTGGAAGTGTGCCCTGCCTGGGCGGAGCACTGTCGCGTCTTCGTGGAGGTGATCGGCGGCGGTGACCACTTGCGTCCGGCCCTGGTGCGAGTCCTTGTACGGAGCGAGAGGGCAATGGGTAGCTCTGCGAAGCAGTAATGTTCGCAAAGAAAGAGGTGGGGCGCGTGAGGGAGTGACAGTCTCTGCGCCCTCACGTCCCTAGCCGCCGCAGGAGGAGACGCCCCGGGCGTCGGGAGTCGATCACAGACTCCCAGCCACCGTAGGCGCGGGCTTGCAGGCGGTGAGCAATGGGTAGCTCGCCGCCCGTAAGTACCAGGCCTGTCTCGACGGCACGTAATGTTCCACACGCGCCTCAAAGAGATGTCAGCAGCATTGAAGGGGTCAGCTAGGATCGATGCCTGCCAGGGCCGCGAGATTGTTCAATCGAGATAACGTGACCCTGGCACATGGGTAACTGATGGAACACGGGTGGGATTTAGTCAGTAAAAGTCTGACACGCCCTCCTGCTCGGCCCAGAGCGGCAGAAGTCATTTGATGATTCCCCGTCCAGAGAGAAAAAAAAATGCGAGCACTGACTAGATAAGTTCATTCAATTTGTGTGGTTCTTTCCTCTACAGAACATTTCAGGCAGCTGTCTACATGGTCTTCACATGGTCTTTCAATAATTCTATTAATAACTCGGATATTCTATCCAAATTTATTTAAAGGTACCCAGAAAGTCAAAGCGATAGAACGCAACATGGCGTGTTCCATTTAACTCTACAAATACACGCAAAAAGCTCAGTAACAGGTGCATCTGAAAACGAGGAGTTTCCGCTCCTGAGTGCGATAAATATTTTTTTTTTTTGAGTCATCGTACCAGAACACTAAATTGAATCTTGATTAATCTTGATTTTAACTAACACATATGTTTACGTATGCTCTACTGATACTTAAGACAGAGTTCTGAATTTCTTAAGGATGCTGTCAAGTAGACCAGTTACAAGTTTATCCACCTCTCCAGAACACTCATTTAAATCTTGATTTTCACTAAAACATGTGATTTCCAATGCTCTGCTGATACCTTAGTCAGAGTTCTAAATTTATTATTGATCCTTTTAAGTAGTTCAGTTACAGGTGCATCTGAAAACGAATAGTTCCCGCGCCTGAGTGTGATTAGTTACTTTTTTTTTATGCATCTCTCCAGAACATTCATTTAAATCTTGGTTTTCACTAACACGTGTTTTCCATGCTCTGCTGATACCTTAGTCAGAGTTCTGAATTTCTTAAGGATGCTGTCAAGTATAACAGTTACAGGTGCATCTGAAACGGAGAAGTTCACGCTCCAGAGTGTGATAAATAACTTTTTTTTATGCATATCTCCAGAACACTCATTTAAAATCTTGATTTTCACTAACACATGCGTTTACCCATGCTCTGCTCATACTTTAGTCAGAGTTCTAAATTTCTGATTGAGCCTGTCAAGTAGTTCAGATACAGGTGCATCTGAAAACAAAGAGTTCCCGCGCCTGAGTGTGATAAGTTACTTTTTTTTATCCATGTCTCCAGAACAGTCATTTAAATCTTGATTTTCACTAACACATGCGTTTACCCATGCTCTGCTGATACTTAAGTCAGAGTTCTGAATTTTTTATCGATCTTCTCAAGTAATTCAGTTATAGATGCATCTGGATACGAAGAGTTTTTGCTCCTGTGTGCGATGAGTTTATCGTTTTTATCCATCTCTCCAGAACACTCATTTAAATCTTATTTTCACTAACACATGTGATTTCCAATGCTCTGCTGATACTTTAGTCAAAGTTCTGAATTTCTTATTGATTCTGTCAAGTAGTTCAGTTACAGATGCATCTGGAAACGAGGAGTTTTCGCTCCTGTGTCCGATAAGTTTATTGTTTTAATCCATCTCTCCAGAACACTCATTTAATTCTTGATTTTCACTAACACATGTGATTTCCAATGCTCTGCTGATACCTAAGTCAGAGTTCTAAATTTCTTACCGATCCTGTTCAGTAGTTCAGTTACAAGTGCATCTGAAAACGAAGAGTTCCCATGCCTGAGTGTGATTAGTTACTTTTTTTATGCAAATCTTCAGAACACTCATCTAAATCTTGATTTTCACTAACACATGCGTTTACCCATGCTCTGCTCATACTTTAGTCAGAGTTCTGAATTTCTGATTGAGCCTGTCAAGTAGTTCAGATACAAATGCATCTGAAAACAAGGAGTTCCCGCGCCTGAGTGTGATAAGTTACTTTTTTTTATGCATCTCTCCAGAACATTTATTTAAATCTTGATTTTCACTAACACATGCGTTTACCCATGCTCTGCTGATACTTTAGTCAGAGTTCTGAATTCCTTATCGATTCTATCGAGTAGCTCAGTTATAGGTGCATCTAAAAACGAAGAGTTCCCACTCCTGAGTGCGATTAGTTTATTTTTTATCCATCTCTCCAAAACACTCATTTAAATCTTGATTTTAACAAAAACAAGTATTTACCAATGCTCTGCTGATAACTTAGCCAGAATTCTGAATATTTTTTGGAGGCTGTCAAGTAGTTCAGTTATAGGTGCATCTGGAAACGAGGAGTCCCCGCTCTTGAGTGTGATTAGTTACTTTTTTTATCCATCTCTCCAGAACACTCATTTAAATCTTGATTTTCACTAACACATGGGTTTACCCATGCTTTGCTGATACTTTAGACAGAGTTCTGAATTTTTGATTGAGCCTTTGAAGTAGTTCAGATACAGGTGCATCTGAAAACAAGGAGTTCCCGCGCCTGAGTGTGATAAATTTCTTTTTTTTATGCATCTCTCCAGAACATTCATTTAAATCTTGATTTTCAATAACACATGCGTTTACCCATGCTCTGCTGATACTTTAGTCAGAGTTCTGAATTTCTTATTGATTTTGTCAAGTAGTTCAGTTACAGATGCATTTGGAAACGAGAAGATTTCGCTCCTGTGTGCGATAAGTTTATTGTTTTAATCCATTTCTCCAGAACACTCATTTAAATCTTGATTTTCACTAACACATGTGATTTCCAATGCTCTGCTGATACCTTAGTCAGAGTTCTGAATTTCTTAAGGATGCTGTCAAGTAAAACAGTTACAGGTGCATCTGAAAACGAAGAGTTTCCGCGCCTGAGTGTGATTAGTTACTTTTATTTTATGCATCTCTCCAGAACACTCATTTAAATCTTGATTTTCACTAACACATTCGTTTACCCATGCTCTGCTCATACTTTAGTCATAGTTCTGAATTTTTGATTGAGCCTGTGAAGTAGTTCAGATACAGGTGCATCTGAAAACAAGGAGTTCCCGCACCTGAGTGTGATAAATTACTTTTTTTTATGCATCTCTCCAGAACATTCATTTAAATCTTGATTTTCACTAACACTTGCGTTTACCCATGCTCTGCTGATACTTTAGTCAGAGTTCTGAATGCTTTATCGATTCTGTCAAGTAGTACAGTTAAAGGTGCATCTAAAAATGAGGAGTTCCCACTCCTTAGCTCGATTAGTTTATTATCTCTCCAGAACAATCATTTAAATCTTGATTTTCACTAACACATGTGTTTTCCCATGCTCTGCTGATACTTTAGTCAAAGTTCTGAATTTCTTATTGATTTTATCAAGTAGTTCAGTTACAGATGCATCTGGAAACGAGAAGATTTCGCTCCTGTGTGCGATAAGTTTATTGTTTTAATCCATTTCTCCAGAACACTCATTTAAATCTTGATTTTCACTAACACATGTGATTTCCAATGCTCTGCTGATACCTTAGTCAGAGTTCTGAATTTCTTAAGGATGCTGTCAAGTAAAACAGTTACAGGTGCATCTGAAAACGAAGAGTTTCCGCGCCTGAGTGTGATTAGTTACTTTTATTTTATGCATCTCTCCATAACACTCATTTAAATCTTGATTTTCACTAACACATGCGTTTACCCATGCTCTGCTCATACCTTAGTCAGAGTTCTGAATTTCTGATTGAGCCTGTCAAGTAGTTCAGATACAGGTGAATCTGAAAACAAGGATTTCCCGCGCCTGAGTGTGATAAGTTACTTTTTTTTTATGCATCTCTCCAGAACATTCATTTAAATCTTGATTTACACTTACACATGTGTTTACGCATGCTCTGCTGATACCTTAGTCAGAGTTCTGAATTTCTTATCGATCTTGTCAAGTAGCTCAGCTATAGGTGCATCTAAAAACGAAGAGTTCCTACTCCTGAGTGCGATTAGTTTATTTTTTATCCATCTCTCCAAAACACTCATTTAAATCTTGATTTTAACTAAAACATGTATTTACCAATGCTCTGCTGATAACTTAGCCAGAATTCTGAATATTTTTTGGAGTCTGTCAAGTAGTTCAATTACAGATGCATCTGGAAACGAGGAGTTCCTGCTCCTGAGTGCGATAAGTTTATTGTTTTAATCCTTCTCTCCAGAACACTCATTTAAATCTTGATTTTCACTAACACATGTGATTTCCAATGCTCTGCTGATACCTTAGTCAGAGTTCTAAATTTCTTATCGATCCTGTTCAGTAGTTCAGTTGCAAGCGCATCTGAAAAAGAAGAGTTTCCACGCCTGAGTGTGATAAGTTGCTTTTTTTATGCATTTCTCCAGAACATTCATTTAAATCTTGATTTTCACTAACACATGCGTTTACTCATGCTCTGCTGATACTTTAGTCAAAGTTCTGAATTCCTTATCGATTCTGTCAAGAAGCACAGTTATAGGTGCATCTAAAAATGAGGAGTTCCCACTCCTTAGTTCGATTAGTTAATTATCTCTCCATCTCTCCAGAACACTCATTTAAATCTTGATTTTCACTAACACATGTGATTTCCCATGCTCTGCTGATACTTTAGTCAGAGTTCTGAATTCCTTATCGATTCTGCCAAGTAGCACAGTTATAGTTGCATCTAAAAATGAGGAGTTCCCACTCCTTAGTTCGACTATTTTATTATCTCGCCATCTCTTCAGAACACTCAATTAAATCTTGATTTTCACTAACACATGTGATTTCCAATGCTCTGCTGAGACCTTAGTCAGAGTTCTAAATTTATTATCGATCCTGTCAAGTAGTTCAGTTACAGATGCATCTGGAAACGAAGAGTTCCTGCTCCTGAGTGCGATAAGTTTATTATTTTAATCCATCTCTTCAGAATACTCATTTAAATCTTGATTTTCACTAATACATGTGATTTCCAATGCTCTGCTTATACCTTAGTCAGAGTTCTAAATTTCTTATCGATCCTTTTCAGTAGTTCAGTTACAAGTGCATCTGAAAACGAAGAGTTCCCACACCTGTGTGGAATTAGTTACCTTTTTTTATGCATATCTCCAGAACACTCATTTAAATCTTGATTTTCACTAACACATGCGTTTACCCATGCTCTGCTGATACTTTAGTCAGAGTTCTGAATTTTTTATCGATCTTCTCAAGTAATTCAGTTATAGATGCATCTGGATACGAAGAGTTTTCGCTCCTGTGTGCGATAAGTTTATTGTTTTTATCCATCTCTCCAGAACAGTCATTTAAATCTTGATTTTCACTAACACTTGCGTTTACCCATGCTCTGCTGATACTTTAGTCAGAGTTCTGAATTTTTTATCGATCTTCTCAAGTAATTCAGTTATAGATGCATCTGGATACGAAGAGTTTTCGCTCCTGTGTGCGATAAGTTTATTGTTTTTATCCATCTCTCCAGAACACTCATTTAAATCTTGATTTTCACTAACACATGCGTTTACCCATGCTCTGCTCATACTTTAGTCAGAGTTCTGAATTTTTGATTGAGCCTGTCAAGTAGTTCAGATACAGGTGCATCTGAAAACAAGGAGTTCCCGCGCCTGAGTGTGATAAGTTACTTTTTTTTATGCATCTCTCCAGAACATTCATTTAAATCTTGATTTTCACTAACACATGCGTTTACCCATGCTCTGCTGATACTTTAGTCAGAGTTCTGAATTCCTTATCGATGCTGTCAAGTAGCACAGTTATAGGTGCATCTTAAAATGAGGAGTTCCCACTCCTTAGTTCGATTAGTTTATTATCTCTCCATCTCTCCAAAACACTCATTTAAATCTTGATTTTCACTAACACATGTGTTTACGTATTCTCTACTGAAACTTTAGAAAGATTTCTGAATTTCTTAATGATGCTATGAAGTAGTCCAGGTGCATCTTAATACGAGGAGTTCCCGCTCCTGAGTGACATATTTTTTTTTTTATCCATCTCTCCAAAACGCTCATTTAAATCTTGATTTCAACTAACCCAAATCTTTACACATGCTCTGCTGATATCTCAGTTAGGGTTCTGAATTAATTTTGCATATTTTCGAATACTTCTGTTATAGTGGCAATACGAATTGTGGAGATCTAGCTTCTCAATTTTACTCTTACTTTTTATTTTGATCATCGTTTCGCAATCATTCAATGAAATCTATATTTTATTTAACCTTTCTTTTTTGGAAGGCTCTGCTTATACGTTTATGAGATATCTGCATGTATGTAGTATGTTTCTGTTTATGTAGTACTGACTGCTAAACTGAGTCTGTAGAATCAACGAAACTCGGCAAACTACGCCATTTGCGCCTGTTTTAACGAATCGATTTTTTTTTTCTTATAACAGGTAATATTTTCGTTTTTTTTTTTTTTTCTTTATTTTTTCTGCAGAACTATTTCGGAAAAGTATAAGGAACTATAAAATTCACCACTGTGAACCTAAAACAAATTTTTAAATTTTTTTTTGGAAAAAATGATCTGCCAACGGAAGTTAGCAGAGCATATTTTCGTTCGACCTTTTTTCAGGCAAAAATCGCAGAACTATTTTTTTTAAGTATAAGGAACTCTAGAACTCAGCTGCATGCGAATAGAACTCACATTTTTTTTTGCTCTGCTGGGAAATGCTCTGCCAAGTTCACCCACATCAAATCACTTTAAATATTTTTTGTTAATACCTTGCAATGAGTAAATTATAACTTACTAAAATAATTTGCAAATTATCATCACGTACCCATGATTGTTGTTGTGTTAAGTTTATGTTGTCATCAGTTGAAACTTACATCTGTGTTAAACTTTGAAAGTTGTGTTACTAGCCTCATAAAGTGCCCTTGTTATACTGAGTCAATGTAACTTAGGATAAGTGCATTAATTTATTGTTTTCCTGGTTAAATAAAGATATTTGAAAATGAATGAAAATGAATTATACATCGACTAAATAATACTTTTCTGCTTCAGAAATCAACCTGGAACCATCCGACAACGCGTATGGTTTTCAAAACTACGAATCTGGTCTAATGCGAATCGCCTTCGTGCGAGGGAACCCTGGTCTAGCCAAGAAGCTATACGGAGGTCCCGTGCTCACTAACTCCGAACCCTTCAGGTACTTGTTGTTGCAGAGGAAGATGGGTATTGAAAACTGGCATGAAGATTACCACAACTATACCTTGATTTGGAAACCAGGTACTGTTCTGAAGTCCATTTTTTTTATGTATCGAAAGCTGTTTCTTTGTTCTGTGAAATCGACTGTTTGGATCAATCCATTATGGTGTCATGACAACTGAGTTAAAATCAGTGATCGTCTGGTAGACATCGATCGAACGCAATAATTATAATAGAAAGATGCAAATAGCATCTTTCTATCTTTAAAACCAGTCGTGCATACTGTGTAAACAGCTTTGCCAGCAGTGCCCTGCGCAAGAAGTACGGTGGCATCCGTCCCATTGTCGTTGGGTGCATATACGGGCGTACGACAGCCTTAGGGGGCTTAAACATAACGGGGCTGTGAGGCAGCCTTGCATGCCATTTCCACCTTTTTAAGTTCCAACAAAGGTAAGGTCAACCTCAAGGTTGACGTTAAGAACGCCTTAACTCTGTGAACAGGAGCACTTTAGAATAGAAAAGAATAGAATAGAACATTTTTATTTACAGACCGGAGTCCATAGGGTTAGTAACATTCTTTCTTAACGTCTAGTGTTAGTAGGTTACAGACAGAAACAAATATACAATTACAATAATTAAAATTCAGTATGGAGCCGCATTCATCTCCGCAGCATCGGGGAATCCCACCGATCTGCGAATACACTGAGACTACTGTGTCTGTGTGAGAGTTCTGTGGCAATGTTAAGCGATAAGGCCACCCATTGTATATTTTGTAATAATTATAATGTTTTTTGTGATGTATTTTTATGGTGTACAATAAAGTATATATAAATAAATAAATGTTACAGGTACCCTTATAACTGGTTGTACATATAAACAGCTATGCCGGAGATAAACATCATTAGTCCCCTTATTAATAAACGGAGAGTAAATCAAAACCAGTCTAACCATCAGATTCACCAACTGTATTTTTCGATGTTATTTGGCAAATTGGCACATATTAAATTCACTTTTATTAGTGGTACTTCAATTAGAATGTACGTCTTATTAGTTATGCTGAGGTAATAATTTTAATGAATATACTAAATTATTGTTTCAGATGCCATCGTTATGCTGGTGGATGGTGAGCAGTACGGTACCGTCAACCCAGGTGCGGGTTTCTCTGAGATTGCGAAGAAGAACAACGTGCCCCATGCGTCGAATTGGCAGAGGGGAACTGTCATGGCGCCGCTGGATCAGATGGTACGAGCAGTCTAGTATGAAACTTTATGAACAGAACTAGCCAGGACTTAATCAATAAAAGTCTGACATTATTAACCTGTCTGGAAATAAAGTGGTCAGAATCGTAATCATTTACTTGTCAGAATAAATACATACATTATAAGGTCTTAAGATTGTGGTGACCAATACTAGTGCCTTCTTTGTTCTCAGCCCAGCAGTAGGGTCATTAGGGCTGTTATTTCATTTTAAATGAAGTACAATTTTCTTCAAAGATTCCCCGATTAAATTAACAACACACACTCACACACACTGCAGTATTGGGCAGTGACGTGTCCAACCTTTCGGCAGTTAGGTTTAAGTCCCACGTAAATGAGGACGAGCCTATTATCTTCAACCTGGCACATATCCAGACTCCGGGCTGTAACTGATAAAATCCTGATTGAAGACTATTAAGTTAATACTGCATAATCTGGGAATAAGGTCCAGACCTCGTGCTGTGGAGTAGCATTTGCGATCACTAGACCGGAATTTAATCTTTACTAATATTATAAAGCTGAAGAGTTTGTTTGATTGTTCGTTTGTTTGTTTGATTGAACGCGGTAATCTCGGAAACTACTGGTCTTTGGAATTGAAAATTCTTTTAGTGTTGGGTAGCCTATTTATTGAGGAAGGCTATAGGCTAAGCTATATTAAGTTATATTAAGTCCGCCTTTGTACCTTTTTGTGTGGGAGAAGTTTAAATAAATAATAATAATAAATAAATAAATATAATATCACGCTACAACCAAGAGGAGCGGAGCAGTAATGAAAAATGTTGCAAAAACGGGGAAAATCGCACGGGTAGGCGTTTCGACGCGACGAGAAGGGTCGGGGGAACAACAAATTTAACGCGGACAAAGTCGCGGGCAGAAGCTAGTTAATTTTTGGAAAAATGGAAATATCGACTCCATCTAACGTTTTTATTTTTTTAATGTTCTGATAGTGATTCCTATCTCCTATTCTTGTAGTAAATAATTTCGTTTCTTTTTCTTCTGCCAGTTCCACTTGACTCTTGGACTTCGCGTGGGAGGCGTCAACGACTTCGCCGATAGCTTGGAGGGCAAACCCTGGAGGAACAATGCCAGTAAGGCAATGTTAGACTTCTGGAAAAACAAGGATTCTTGGCATCCTTCGTGGTATAACAGTGATTTGAGGGTAGACTACGTTAGGGTATACGCTCTTTAAATAATTTGGCTTCGATCAAAGATGTTAAGAATAAAATCTTGTGTTTTATTTCAATTTAAAAAATTTAAAATATATTGTGTTTATTGTTGTAATATTATCACTACAGGCACAGAATTTCTTTATTAAAAATGCTTTTATAAATATTTGTATTTGCTAATATACTACTAAAACGATCTTTATCATTTTATTCCACGGGCGCACCAGTCATTGGTTTCCAAGTAAGAAGATTCTGCGAAACGTTACTTCCGCAGGACATGGAACTTCTCTAAAACTTTGATCGTTTTTAGCGCACATTTACTCACAAATGTTAGATCAGAACTGATCTGTGTGTGAGTGTGTAACGAATGATCCAAGAGAGGCAAAGTAAATGAACATTTACTTTGCCTCTCCTGTATCATTCGTTTATACTCTTCCCGCTGAAGCAACGTTGCTCCAGCAGGATTAGTTTTTCGCATTGATCCAAAAAATACAGCAGTCCCAAAATTTTATTTGGTGTAGATTTACAGCAAGCGGCAAGCGTAGCGTGCGTCCTCCAGCTAGATGGATCGATGACCTGAAGAAAGCGGCTGGGACAGACTGGATACGGAAGGCAAAGGACAGGGTATTGTAACGCACCATGGGAGAGGCCTATGTCCAGCAGTGGACTGCGATAGGCTGAGCTGATGATAGATTTACAGCAGATTACGATCTAATTATTCGTTGAACCTAATTAATTCTAGATGAAATTTTCTAGCTAAAATCACAAAGAAATACGTGGCAACTAAACGGTAGATTTATAGTACATAGTACTAACACATGTGCTATGCGATTATACAATACCAAGAGATTTAAGTTTTACAGTGCAAAGATAGTTTTTACAATATACAACAGCTCCAACAGTATTTTCCAATGCCAATCATATACTATTGCACCCTGGCTGTGGAGCAAGACCAGCGGGACCTCAAGGCAGGGTTTTGGCCGAAAGGTGTCGTGTTTCGACGATTCCGCGGAAGACTACGAGACACCACGCAGCGCAACACGACGCCGTCACTTCGTGTACAATAGGTTTACATTGTTTTTTATTTGTATGTTATGGGTCTTTGTAGCCCGAAATAAATTGATTTTCGATTTGTACGATCTACTGCGATAGGCTTGAGTTACACTTTTTTACACATAATTTATAATATATCAGATAAAATAAAATAAAAACTAAAGTATAAATAAAATTATACTATATACATTATAGTATATAAATTTTCAAGCCTATCATAGAAGCTGTGATCTCCCCGCAGCATAAGTCAAACAGTTTTGTCAGCGATGTAATCTCAAAACTTATACTATCCTTATCTGCATAGTGTGCATTAAATACAATTTTGTTATTTAAAATCATTTAATTGATGTAGGTATGTGGCATTAATTACCAAAAATTGACATTTCGATATGGATTTTTCCTGCTTTTGAACATCCGACCTTCCGAAACCGGCTGGCAATATACTCTACTCTAGCTTCTTCATCGTAAATCCAATTAGTCGGCATAATAACTAGACGAAACATGTCGTGTGTCGATAAAGCTGTGTTTGTTTATTTATTTTTGTTTATTGTAATATGTGAAGCTCAGGAAAGGAATAAAGACCAGGTTCCTAAGGCCTCAGTAGAAGCTTTGTATCCCAAAGGATTAGTTTGAAAGGTAAGACCGCTATTATGTGAACACCGGTTGAAAATAAAGAGAAATTGTTAAGTGTGGGATTTTCCAGCTTTTGGCTTTCAGCTGCTGCAGAGTTTCTTGCTCCACTTTTTCTTCCCCATTGCACTAAGAACGGGTGAAAGGCGTTAAAAACTGCTGATTCTCAGCCTGATTTGAAAAAGACTTGCAATTTTGATTTTCAATTTCGTTATTTTACGGTTACTTTTGATGAAATTCTTTAACTAATTGCCAAACACATAACACAGAGATTGTTGATCCAAAAATTATTATTTCTGTACTTTACAATAGGAGCAATAAAGACCAGGTTCCTAAGGCCTCAGTAGAAGCTTTGTATCCCAAAGGCTTTAGGATTAGTTTGAAAGGTAAGACCGCTATTATGTGAACACCGGTTGAAAATAAAGAGAAATTGTTAAGTGTGGGATTTTCCAGCTTTTGGCTTTCAGCTGCTGCAGAGTTTCTTGCTCCACTTTTTCTTCCCCATTGCACTAAGAACGGGTGAAAGGCGTTAAAAACTGCTGATTCTCAGCCTGATTTGAAAAAGACTTGCAATTTTGATTTTCAATTTCGTTATTTTACGGTTACTTTTGATGAAATTCTTTAACTAATTGCCAAACACATAACACAGAGATTGTTGATCCAAAGATTATTATTTCTGTACTTTACAATAGGAGCAATAATTTCTTTACAATTACATGAAGCCTTTACATGAAGACTTTTGTCGTCATTTAAACTCTTTGACTTCTTAAAGCGTCGTGCAAATCGCACACAAATTCGGAGAAGAAAAAAACATTAAAACGAGAGCCACAAACAGTATAATTTGGAACTCCGCCACACCCTGTTCTGACAAAACCTAAACAATATTGTACTGTTGGTCGAAATATCTTGGAGCAGTGGTGGGGCCCAGTAGTACCGGTCGCGACTTATAAGTTAGCCAGTTGAACCTCGATTTGTTAGTTTGTTGTATTAGGATATGTCTGGGTGCAATGAGGTCGACTCGCTCGTTTAAAAAAAAAAAGATGTAACACAAAATTTACGAATTTTGACCTTTTACAATAAAACGCATATTCATTGCGTAAAGATTAGGTAGAATTCAACAGCCGTCTCGATAACGTCAAAATCGAGCGAGATACGCGATCGGTCTTCTCTTTTCAATAAACAGGATTGGACAGGACGATTCTAATAAATGGCGTGATTCAGTGATGAACCGGCAGTGACTGAGAGTGGGAGTGCTGTTCTGTTGTGTAATGCTGGTGTAACACGAAATTAATCTGTTTTTGACTAAAGGTAACTATGAAAGTTTAGAATGATTTTATAATAAAATGCATGATCTTTGAGATACTTCGTTTTTTTAGAAAAATAATTTGATGATGATTTGTATTAATTCTGTTTTGTTTTAAAAATGTAGCATGTTCGAAAAATTATAACGTAATACTTCAGTTTCATTTTAAAAAATACGTCTTTTTCATTGGAGTAATTGAGTAACCATCGCTTTATAGTAAAACATAAACAGTAGCTAAAGTAAGATTCTGATTTACCTCTTTTTATTATTTACGCGAATGGGAAATTGTATGAAATGTTAAAAGTTAACGCTGTTTATTCGAAAATACCATTTTCAAATTATAATTTACAATCATTGTTCGTCTTTAACTTTTTAGGTTATTATAGAACATGGCGTCATCTTGGAGGTCCCGTAGAATTCTAGGTTTGGTTCAAACCGGAAATAACCAAGAACCATCTAGTAATGAAGAACTCGAGCACATAATTAGTCAAGATGAGGTAAATAATTATATAATTATCATAGCCAGTTTTTAGCATTTAAGATACTAATTTTGCCCTTTATTATTACTTGTAATCTATAATCATACTAATAATAATACCTACTTGCTAATATTAATTTGTTACTTAACCACCGCAAAACAACTGAACGGATTTAGATTTAAATTGGTACAGGGGTAGATTAAAGTCTGTTTAATTTTATCTCCAAATTCTTATGGAAACAGATACAGCGCGCAGTACCCTACATACCTCAGGGTGCCGCTAGGAAAATTGTAAACAATTTAGTTAACTTACATTATATTTAAAAATTGCCTGTTTATGATGAATTGAACTAATATTGATATTAGTTTTTTCATTTTTATTTCAGACCAGAAGAGAATATGTAGATATTGAAAATCAGGAAAATCTATCTCAAGATGCTGAGCCGATGCCAATAACAGTAGAAAAGCCAAAATTTGATTTGAAACAGGATTCACCTACTATTACAAAAATCGTTAGCCTAGTACCTGATTATAGCAGTGATTCAACCGTGAGTGAAAATGATGATAGTATACACCTAAACAACAATGCCGAGCCTGCTGATTACGACTCTCAAATTTTGCCGATCTCAGGCAATAATACGCAACGTTCTCGATCCTTCAGCTCATCTTCATCGTCTAGTTCCATTTCTTCTAGTTCATCCTCATCTTCATCAAGTTCTTCAAGCTCCAGTGATGCTCGCGAGGTTAGTGAGGATCAACAAATTATAAAGCAAAGAGCGCGTCGAAATAAGAACAGCGTGCCTAATTATAATATTTCCCCTATTTACTCTGATGAAAGTGACATTGATCTCAGCGACGATGATCCTACCATAGATTATATTTCAATACCTAGAAAGCACATTAGGAGACAGAACTTTCTCTTTGAAGGATCAACTTCAGATTCCTCTGACTCCAATAGCGAAACAAATAATAGTCGTCGAGGACGCAAGAGATCACGAAAAATTGAGAAGTGGCAGCAAGTGCGATCGAAGCAACTCCGTAATAAAGGTGAATCGTATGTCTCGATGTCAAAAAGACGTAAAACTGTTCCGGCTCGATTTATAAAAGACACATGTAACGAAAACTGTAAATTAAAGTGTAAAGATAAGATCGATGATGAGGGGAGATACCACTTATTTAGCTCCTTTTGGGACCTAGGGAACTTAGTTGCACAAAGGGCCTATTTACGAACGTGTATGGAAGATGTTACCCCCAAATATAAATACAGTAATTCCCAAAATCCCAGACGTCCAAACAAAGCTTTTTATTTTATTTTAAATGATAATAAAATAAGAGTATGTAAGACTTTTTTAAAGAATACACTGTCTATATCTGAAAGAATGATTTACACGGTGCAATCAAGAATGAACGATGGTTTTATGCTTGATGACCTAAGAGGGAGACATAATAATCACAACAAACTTAACCCACAGTTACTAGATGACATTCGAAAACATATCAATACGATTCCAAAAGTAGACTCACATTATGTTCGAGCTTCGACGTCAAAGCAGTACATTGGCGGTGAGAAGACTATTAAGGATTTGTACAATGATTTTGCTGCACAGCAAAGAAATACTAACAGGGAAGTAGGTAATTATATGGCATATTACAAAATTTTTAACAATGAATTTAATTTAGGATTTTACCAACCAAAGAAAGATCAGTGTGATCTATGCACATCATACCACAATTCAAATGTTGAACAGAAACACGTTTTGGAAGATAAATATTGTAAGCATATGCAGGAGAAAACCTTGAGTCGTGCTGAAAAATTTGCAGATCGTCAAAATATAACCAAAGACTCTAGAGTAGTTATCTATGACTTAGAAGCTGTTTTACAGTGTCCTAGGGGTGATACTTCGGCTTTTTATTATAAGTCGAAACTAAATAGCTATAATTTGACTATGACGGAGCTACTAAATGGAGATAAAAAAGCATATGACAATGTTTACTGTTTCTTTTGGACTGAAGTGGATGCTAAACGAGGTGCTAACGAAATTGGCTCTTGCATTTGGGAATATTTACAAAATCTGTGTGCAAAAGACGAAGAACCGAAACAAATTATATTTTACTCAGACAACTGCTGTGGGCAAAATAAAAATAAATATATCGCCACATTATATTTGTATGCAGTAACTAATCTAAATATTTCCAGTATAACACATAAATTTATGATAAGGGGACATACACAGAATGAAGCAGACAGTGTGCATAGCCTAATAGAAAGAGAGGTAAAGAAAAACTTAAAAGCAGGTCCAATTTATAGTCCAGACCAGTATGTTACCCTTATTAAAAATGCAAAAAAAAGTAAACCTGCAATTAATGTTCATGAAATGACCTTTGAGTCTTTTATCAACTTAAAGTCTCTTCAAGAGCAGTGGGGTTATAACTTTAGTGTAGACATAGATGGGAATACTGTAAATTGGAATGATGTAAAGGTTTTGCAGATGGTGAAATCAGAACCATTTAATTTTTATTATAAAACTTCCTACAGTGATACTAATTTTAAACAAGTTGATATAAGAAACAAAAGAAAAAAAATGGACCCTATAACTGCGATTACTCTAGATAAAGCATATAGCCAAAGACAACAGCTAAGTGAAAATAAGAAAAAAGATCTAAAAGAACTACTAACAAAGAAATTGATTCCCTCCTTTTATGCAAGTTTTTATAATTCCATTGTTTAATATTGATGCTACTTATTTAAGAATGATGAATACCTACTGTTTTTTTAGAAAGTGTAATGATATTACTCACAATTATGTGTATTGCCACAAATTAAGTTCCTTTCTGCCAAAGTAAGTATGTAATTTTTTTTAATAAGGTTAGATTGTGAGTGAGAATGAGAATTATTCTATGATACTGTTAATTTTTCATATAAAGTTTAATTTTTTATGTTATTATTATTATGTTAGAACTTAGTATTAAGTTTAAAACTTTTAGGAGTAAATTACTAGACTGATTGTTTTTAAGTTTACTTTGAAATAATTACTTAATTATGTTACATTTTGAATCTCAACTAGTGATAATGCATAATGCAAGACTGACTTGCTAATAATTTGATTATTATTTAATGATTATAAAGTATTTAACTGTGAGCTATTGTTTTGTTGAAATATTGTGTAAAACTGAGGTACTGATTATTTGCAATTGTTTTTTTTTTAATTAGATAATAATATCTTTAACTATTTCTATTTTAAAATTGAGAATATTTGTACTAGATTGCCTATAATCTAGGTTCCAAAAGGGAATCATGAACATGAGTGGCGGCATGTTAATTAATAATAAATTATATGGTTGATTATTCAGTGCAAATTTTGTTTCATTTTAAAAAATATAATTATTTTTTGTATTTTTTTTATTGTAAAATGATGCAATAATACATAAGCCAATATTATCATATTTTGATTAATAATAAAACGAAGTATTTTGGAATATATTTTAATATGCTCTTGCTAATTTATATAAAAGAGAATTATTTAGAATTGTTGCATGTTTATTTCATCTACTAACTAGAATTTTTTGGCATAAACTGATTTAACTCAAAACTTTTTTTTTGCTTCATTTTTTTTAAGGTATAATAGATAATTAGTATAAAAGAAACCATTTATATTAAAAGGCCATAGTTTTGTCAATCAAAATCAGTAGTTAAATTATCGAAATACCTAGTAAGTGGTCTAAAACTTTGAATCAAAGACAAGTCGGAATAAGTTGAAAACTTTAATCGCTGATTTCCACAAGTTGTAGTTTTTGAGTTACATCTTTTTATTTTTAAGGGTGCGTAATGTCGACCGACTCGTTCCTCGACATAGAAAAACATTCGATAATTCGAATGCTTTTTCTATGTCGAGGAACGAGTATATAAATGGCTTTACTTACTAAATAAGATCGGGTCTATATACAGTTAGGTTAGCAGGCAAATCCCCGAAGTATTCGGAAAATGTCACCAGATTGTGTCGCCAGGAGTTAGGCCATCTGCCAGGGTCCCGAGATTTGTTCGAAAGAGTTACCGTGGCCCTGGCATATAGGCAAGTGAAGGAACACGGGTGGGTTTTAGTCTGAGTAAAAGTCTGACACGCCCTTCTGCTCCACCCAGAGTGGAAGACGTCATGAGATGATTTCCCACACACAAAAAAGGGGTCAGGCCATGTTGAGCCCTGACCGGCAGCCAGTCTTCGCTGCAGGCTGGAGCTCACTTATGCCACTTAATTTTGTACCCTTAAATAGATTTCAAATTGCAACACAGAGACACACACACACACACACGCACACACACACACATACACATACACACAAAAAACACCGTTTGATTTCGAAATCAGGCATGTAATTCAGGCATGCATTTAATGATTTCCCACCCACAAAATATAAATAAAAAGGCATGTAAGTCACCATGTGTTACATGAGAACAAAAGCGACCGTTCAGCGACTGAACTCCCAAGGTCAGTAAGGCCAATAACTTGAGTAATTAATCTTTCTTTTTTAGATGACGGGTATTCCGATGTAGGATACCGTGTAAATATCAACAAAGAATTCAATGGACTAAGTGAAGGTGAAATAAAGCAATATTTAGAAGAACCTAAAGATGGGTACTGGGTGTACAAGAATAATGACGTTGAGCTAGAAGTTGGAGACACGATTTTCTACTGGATACATTTTCTTAAAAATGGAGATGGATATACTATCTCAAAACTGAAACATACAGTTTCTGGTAAGTTTTGAATATTTATACGACCACCAATCTAATGGAAAATTGTGTTCTGCTGCTTTCGCCACTTTTTAGTCCCATAAAGAAAAACAAAGAAAATTCGCTTATTCGCGAGTAACATGACGCAGCGAAAGAAGACACACAAAAAAGAACAAGTTGTGGGAATATGCGTCACATCCTCGCAAAATAGCCATCGTTCGGCAAAATGATACACAGACACACGTATGTCTGTGCGCATTTTTGCCGTCTCAATATTCACTATCGCTGATAGAATGTCACTATGTAAACTACACATTACACCTTTTTAATGTATGGTTCTATCTTTTTCCAGGATTCGTCAAAGAAGATGGCACACCAGTATGCCGTGAGATTTCCAAAACCACTGTTCAAGGTCAATCAAACTTTTGCAAGAACCAATTGATATTCAATGAAGATTTTGACCAAACGAGTATTAGGGAGCTAAAGAAATGGGACGCGACAGTTCAGTTTCCGACAGAACCGGTAAGTTTAGTGCAAAGGCACAAAAGAAAAAAAAAGACTGCGAATTCACAGATTAATTTGAATTTGACTTTACCTTTTAATTTAAAAGATAAAACTGGATTGCGGTTGATTGATAACATAGAACTTTCTGATCGATTCTGTGTGGTGCGTGACAATATTAAATGGTCAATAAATATAAACCTAGTTATTGTTCACAAATACAACGTTTCTGATTTTACGAGCAAGAGTATCTTTTCAATTGAAGTAAGACTGAACACAAAGCGTTTCGTTATGTTATTTAAAGACTCGCTGTAAGTGCACCCCAGGGTGGCAGGGTGCCTTTACAAGAAGTCTTGCACGCTTACACAAAATAATTTGAACATTACTTATGGATACATACGATAATCACGTCGCTATCTACTTCTCATGACAGGACTATCCCTTCAACGTGTACATTCCGGACAACACGGTGAGCTTTGAGGAGGGGTCCTTTGTCATCACTCCGGTGCTGACTGAGTCAATACGCGGGGAAGGATTCCTTCATCAGTCCCTGGATTTGGATGTCAGGTAAATACCAGTACTTCATTTGTTTTCTCTCGTATCAAGACCATCTTACGAGAGAGCCACAAGCTAAACGTTCACGTAAAAGACCAATGAAAGAAGTTGTTTGGAACAAGCCGCAAGTCACCGCGCTTTCGTTCAGAGCATGACCAGAATCCACAAAACTCAATTTTTCAGCTAACATTGTGCAAGGATCATAGTTAAGATTATAGTGCTAAATATAAAAAAATATATAAAAATTTATTACACATACCAACTTTTCGGATTAAATGCTCTAAATATCAGGGTGGCCGCATCATAATCGTTATCGTTTATTGACTTATAAAGAAGTTACATTATAATCAATCATATAGTTTAGAAGATTGAAGGCGTTTTGGAGGACTGTCTTATGTAATTCTGACGTTTGAATGTACTGATTCTCAGGCAGGTTTGAATAAATAACTTTTGATTTTTAAGCGGCCACAGAGACAGACGTGTAAAGCAACTTTGTGTTGCACGATGTATTAATAAATAATATCGATTTCGTATTACCACTATCAAATTCCTTTTCATCCCACCATCTCGGAAAGAGTATTTTTAATCTTCAATATCTGAGTGGAAAAGCCGTTTTTATTCTCTAGAGGATAAAGTAAATTGAATTTAGAACATCGTGTGCACTAAGTTTGTGAATTAAAAAAAAACATTAAACCTATTTACTGCTACCTCTATGGTGCCGAATATATCTTACAACTTTTTTTTAATTTGTTAAAAACTCAGACTCGGAACCTTCTTGGTGTTCTTTTTTCAATTTGCTTTGTACGCGGTTCTTTACGCAGCATTTTTTCACGTCATTGTTAAACCTTATATTAAAAACAAGAAACTTGAAAACAAGTGAAAAAACTAAAATGAGTGATTCTAGCGACGAGGAAGTTTGCTTGACGCCAACAGAATTGACTGAAACTGTTAATAATGCGCAAATGAGCTTTCTCCCTCAACAATCACGCGAGAAGTATTTAAAACAGTACGATATGTTCAACACGTGGCGACTAGCAAAAGGAGCCAAAACTTTCTCAGAAAACGTTTTGCTGGCATATTTTATAGAATTATCCGAGAACAAGAAAGCAAGCACTCTATGGAGTACGTATTCGATGCTAAAAGCAACAATAAAGATGAAAAAAGACAAACATATCGATACCTATCCTAAATTAGTGGCATTTTTAAAAAGAGCCTCATCTGGTCATCAACCAAAAAATCGAAGGTTTTCACAATATCTGATATTGAAAAGTTTCTTAACGAAGCACCCGATTCCGTATATTTGGCGGCAAAAGTAAGTCAGTTGCACATTCAGTATCTACTTAAGTATATTAATCTCAATTAAATAGTATACTTAGTAGATGTTGATAGGCATAATTATGCGTTCATATCAATTTTATTCATTTATCTACTACAATACTCTTTACGTTACAGGTTGTTCTTATTATTGGAATAAACGGAGCATGTCGAACTAATGAACTAACACAACTTAATGTCAAAAACATTGAGAAACATTCAGATGACTTACTATTAATTAATTTACCTAATACAAAGACAAAAAGAGACCGCAACTTCGTCATTCGCAAGGAATACGTAACGTTTGTTGAGAAATATCAAGCCTTAGCCCGCCTAACACTCCAATCAATCGATTTTTCTACAGTATCGCAATGGAAAGTGTGTTAGACAGCCTATGGGTACTAATAAAATTGGCAGTATCCCACGAGAAATAGCAACATTTCTTGAACTTCCAGAACCCCTGTTGTACACGGGTCATTGTTTCCGACGAACTTCAGCCACACTTTTGGCTGATTCCGGAGCTGATCTCCTATCCCTTAAGCGCCACGGAGGCTGGAAGTCCAATGCATTGTAGAGGGATACATAGAGGACTCCATCCAAAATAAGTCTAAAATATGTGAAGGCATCGTAGGAGCCATTACACTGAAAGAGCCTCAATCGGATCCTTGGACTGGCCCTTCTACATCAAAAATAAGCCGTTATGAAACACCTAACCATCTCCCTCTCTCTCTCCAACATTCACGCCAAGGGAATCCGATGAATCGGTACAACTATTATGTATGACAGATAGTTTACCGAAAAACAGTACACAAGTGACTAACACCAATATTACAGTACCAAACAAAAATATTACACTCAATTTAAATAACTGTAGCAACGTTACTTTAAAATTTTCTTAATTATACCTTAGTATTTTGTTATAATTTAAATTTTTATTTAGATTATTCTGTAATACTTACCTGTCATAATGTACCTAGTAATTAATACCTAAACTGAAATAAAAGTGTACCTATCTTGTGATTGTAAAGGTTTTTTTTTTTTGCATTTAGTCATTTCCGCGCTGAGGTGGATTGAAAAGTTACGTGTTGCACTTGAGTGCAAAGATTTTTCACCTCGTGCTCTTTTGATTCCCTCGCTAACGCTCAGGATTCTAATTTTGAATCACTCGCTGCGCTCGTGATTCAATTTTAGAATCCTTCGCTTGCTCGGTCATCAAAATTGAACACGCGGTTAAAAAGCAACTTTGCACTCTTGTATAACAAATAACTATTAACATTCATAGATGCACAGGCAAGGCAGACTCGTCAGAGTGTAGGCAAGTATCCTCAGGGGCTCAGATATTACCGCCAGTGACGACGGCGAAGATCACCACAAGACGCAGCTTCAACTTCATGTTCGGAAGGGTAGAAGTGCGCGCGAAATTACCGTCTGGGAGCTGGATTATGCCCGGTTAGTAAATTAGGACTTTTTATCAATTAATGTTTATTTAAGCTGAGACTATGGAGGACCTCAGTACAGTGCTCGATGACCTCAGTCGAGCTTCCGAAAGAGTGAGTCTTAAAATGAACATGGACAAAACGAAGGTCCCAAATGACCATGTCCCACTCTCATAATGATCGGAGTGTAAAGTTACACTGTGTGTTGCCATTGGTGACATATGACACATTACTGACTAAAACCCAACCGTGTTCTTGCCTATATGCCAGGGCCACGGTAACTTATTCCAACAAATCTCGCGACTCTGGCAGGTATTGATCCTAGTGGATCCCTTCATTTTTGCTGACATCTCTTTGACGGTTGACACGGGCCTGGTTCTAACCGGGCGGCAAGCTACCGATTGCCTACGATGGCCAGGAGTCCGCAATCGACTCCCGACACCCGGGGCGTCTCCTCCTGCGGCGGCAAGGGGCATGAGGGCGCACGGACTGCTTCTCCCTCATACGCTCCATCTTCTCCATCGCGAGCATTACTGTTTCAGATAATTTAGCCTAACTCTCAGTATGTAGCAATAGCCTGCAAAGTTTTTTCATTTTTTGGCAAAGACCTCTCAGACTTTGTTCTTTATCTCTCAGTTTCGCCTTAACTGAGTTGCTTTATATTAACCACATAATTAACGTTTTTCTGCTGCAGAAATCAACCTGGAACCGTCAGAAAACGCATATGGTCTTCAAAACTACGAATCTGGTCTGATGCGAATTGCTTTCGTCCGAGGGAATCCTGGTCTGGCCAAGAAGCTGTACGGAGGTCCCGTGCTCACTAACTCTGAACCATTCAGGTCAATGCTGTTGCAGGAGAAGATTGGTATTGATAACTGGCACACAGACTTCCACAACTATACCATGATTTGGAGACCAGGTACTGTTCTGAAGTCCGTGCTTTTTATGGCTCGAAAGCTGCTTCATAGTACAACTACACTGCGGAAAGGATATCGACTGTTCCGATCAATCTAGTATGGTGTATGGTGATTGAATTAGTCGACATTGATCGAACGCAATTTTATTTCATCTTTATATTGGAAAGAAAGATTAATTTTCAAGGAAAGACGTGACTGAAGACAAATATCTATTTTATTAAGTACCTGGTACTTTTTGACAGGCCTACAGTGTCCTCCCATATCTATTAACACTATAATTTGAAAACATTGTATTAGCCAATTATTTTTAAAAGAGTAACCATGGAGTTTCTTGCCGGCTCCTCTCCGTAGGAATCAACAAATTCTTCTGGCTTCTTCTGTTTCCGAAGTGTCCACGTAGGTTTACACATATTTTGATTTTGGATACTTGGTGTTTATTAAATGGTACTTGGTAATGGTACAAACTTTGTCATAAGCAAGCTTAAATAGTAATTATGATTTATTTATTTAACTAACTTATTGTTTCAGATGGCATCGATTTGCTGGTGGATGGTGAGCAGTACGGTACCGTCAACCCAGGCGCGGGTTTCTCTGAGATCGCGAAGAAGAACAACGTGCGCCATGCGTCGCATTGGCAGAGGGGAACTGTCATGGCGCCGCTAGATCAGATGGTACGAGAGATCTAGTATAAACTTAAGACAATTCAAACTAAATGGGTTTTACTGGACTTAAAATAAATGAAAGTCTTATTATGAAGTGCCAAACACGTTTTGCCTTTGCCTTCCATTAATACAATTTATACTAGACTGGTGTTATCTACTTAAATGTCATGTCATCATCAGCAGCTCAGGCAGTGGAGTGGGCCATAATCCACCACGCGTGCCCAGTGCGGGTTGGTAGATGTCACATGTCTTCGAATTTTTGGTTCTAAGATGCTGATGTTTCCTCACGATGTTTTCCCTTACTGTTTTGAGAGCAGTGGTGATGAAATAATTTACACAAAAAGGAAAGCACCTGCTTGGGTTCGAACTCACGACCTACTACTGGTAAGTCGCGGCCGTTACCACTGGGCAACCACTGCCCCATGTAATAGGGGGCAAACCTATTTAGTACCTTCAATCTGACACATGTTTTTTTTTTTAGATGGGAAATCATCAAATGACTTCTCCCGCTCTGGGCGGAGCGGGAAGGCGTGTCAGACTTTTACTGACTAAAACCCACCCATGTTCCTTCAGTTGCCCATGTGCCAGAGTCACGGTATCTCTTTCGAACAACCTCGCGACCCTGGCAGGCATCGGTCCTAACAATCTGACACGTGATCATGCTCACTTAAATGTCTCACTGTACCATCAGTGCGTGTGTTGGACCTTTCGGTTCCCTACAAAATGGCTGAGTTGAATGGTGCTGATCCACGCATCAAGTTCGTGAACGGGTGCCACCGGTTGAGATCGGTAATCTCCTAACTTCAAGGGCTTATTTTTAATCTTATAATTAGAATTATTTCTTCAATATATAAATTGTTCTCAAATACAGAAGCAACAAAAATATTGTACCCAGGATTTGTATACCTATGTATATTTTGATATATAAGAATGTCCTTGAAGTATCGTGCCCGTTCTTCTCGATAGAGATCTACATTTTGGAATGGAAAAAAGCTTCAATTTTCCGACTTACTGATCGACTTTTGTCGATTCAAAATTGCCTGTAAATGGTTTAATTGAAATAAAAGCTTTGAGTTTGAGTTTAACAAATCCAACTTCCTACAGAGGAAATCCTGATGGAATAGGTTAATAACACAGCCCGATCTAAGAGTTGGCTCTCAGGATCTCCTGCTCAGCAGGAGCACTCGCAACCTCTGGACAGGAATTTACGTCCATATGTCCGATGCAGTCCAGACTAGCCTTTCCAAAACTGTCCAGGAATGTCTCTGCATTTTGTAACACGATATTTTTTAATTTAATGTTTGAAATATAAACTCCTTCTCATTTATTTTATACCAAATATGTATGACGTGCAAAAGTGATTCGTATCTCCTACTTACAGAATAAACAATTTCATTTCATTTTCTACTCCCAGTTCCACTTGACCCTCGGAGTTCGCGTGGGAGGAGTCAACGACTTCGCCGATGACTTGGAGGGCAAGCTCTGGAGGAACAGTGCCAGTAAGGCAATGCTAGACTTCTGGAAAAACAAAGACTCCTGGCATCCTTCGTGGTATAACAGTGATTTGAGGGTAGATTACGTGAGGGTATACGCTCTGTAAATATTTTGGGCCCGATAAAAGAAGTCAAGTTAACAAGTTTTGTTTTATTTTGAAACCTGTGCAAAAATGAAAAAAAATCCTGATCTATGTTTTACGTGTCTGCAGGCAAATAATCAAGTCGATGGGTTTGGTTAAGCTACGCTACCCGCTGTTGGTACGTGGAGCGCACCATCCGTACCTACATACCAAAAATTCTTCCGTACCTCGGACAGAGCGTTAATTGTCTACGTACCCACGTGCACGTTAATTATACCGGCTGTTATTGTTGGATTTTTGACTGTCGTTAAAGATCGTCAGAAGCCCGAAAGTCTGACCAAAAAGTGTGACCCGAAAGTATTAATCCAGTATCTGGGTTGTGGAGGTCAAATGGGTAAGCGTTTCATGTTAAATGCTAGTATTTAGCTGCATCTAGTTAGATTGGAAGCTGACCCCAACATATGTGGGAAAAGGCTAGGCAGATTATGATAAAAAAATAAAAATAAAAAATAAATAAAAAAAACACACAATTACACACACTGGTAATACATTCGCTGTGCTCAAAAATTGGAACTTTCAAAAGAAAATTAAAGTCATTTCAATTAAAATCTTACAACTTAGCCATACTGTAATCAGTATTCTGATGTATACCTAGGTCACATATTAATAATCATATGTTTACAAGCCTGATATTGCTCGCGTCAAGGTCAACAAGTTTTTTGCTACATTGGCATTAGGACCGCCATTGATCTCATTATCTTTAAGACGGAATATGTAAACTTTGCGTGCAATTAACTTTATATTTTATTGCAATATTATCCGTCTGTCCACTAGTCTCTCTCTAAGGTGTCTAACCCTCCGTCCATATCCTAAGGGCACGTCTTTCCTATCACTATCATTACATCGCCCCTCTTCTTTTCCTTGATATACAATGGTCCCTTTAATGCAATTTCTTCAGAGTCTAGTGCAAATCTTGCGGTTCATTCGATTAATACAGTCTGGTCAAATCACGCTGGGGCCGATGCATTTCATTCATTCATTCATACATTAGTTCATTCAAGAAACTTTTGAAAGAACGACTGATTGAGCAGTATCTTAACGTCGGATCCAGATACCCGAGGTGCTGGACGTACAGAGCAGAAAAAGGCAAATAAGGAACTTATTAAAAAATGGGTAGCAGCGTTCTCTATACATTTTACCACCATACTGTGGTCGTCAATCCGCCTGCCCAATGTGGCCATTATGGCAAATCCCCCCAAATTGGGGGAGACCTATGGTCCAGCAGTGGACATCTTACAGCTGAAATGATGATGATGATCATAATGCCATCGTCATCTTCCTCCCCTAAGGTATTCTAATTTGTTTAAGGTCAGTAAGACAGAACATTTGTGTTCCATAAATCTCATTAAAATAGCAGTTGTCTTAATGTCTTTCTCAGCCATAATATCATCTTTCCACAATCCAGCTGTACTTACTCTTTTTCTATAAGCAATAAAGATTCAATGGTGGATTTAATGCCCCAGATATTCTCAACCCGTTAACCAATAAAGATGAAGAGAAGTAGGTAGTATTTTTATTTCATATAGTGACGCGCGCTTTAATTGCGGTTACCAAGTTTACAAACACGTTGTGAAGGTGTGTGTAAGCGCAGGAGCTGTCGCGGTACCGTCCGAGACAATTAATGACGAAGTCGGAACAGTGTGTGTGTGCATGTGTAATATGTGTTGACGTTACTCACCTCCACGCATTCACAGCGTGCTTGTACACTTGGTTACCACAAGTCCAGCACGCATCGCTTTGTAAAATAAGAATACTATAACATGGCAGGCAGTTTTTATGTTGAAATGGTTTATTATTTGTATGTATGATAGTATGTAAGGTATTTAAGATATGGGTCCTTGTTGCCCGAATTAACCAGTCAATTACCGTAATTACAGACACAATTAAAAAACGATTGTGTCTATACCAAATGTGGTATCTCAGGGACTTAAAGGTTAAATTGATTGATTTGATTGTTTGTGTGTGGTATTTAAAAAACAACTACAAAAGTAGGTACACCACCCCACTCTTCCCGTGGGTGTCGTAAAAGGCGACTAAGGGACTTACTAGAGAATGGGCAGCAGCGTTCCCTATGCATTTTACCACCATACTGCGATCGCCAACCCGCCTGCCAAGCATAGCGATTATGGCAAAGCCGCCCAAATTGGGGGAGTCCTAAGTCCAGCAGTGGACGTCTTACGGCTGAAATGATGATGATGATGATGAATAGATATTATTGAAGTCATTGAGTTGACAGCTATTTATTTTCATTCACATTCTATAGCCAAGTATGCACTTCTCAACGCGGAGAGCGGGATTCCCGGTGCACAACCCATAGGTACTTATCAAAATTCCTCCACCTTAGAGTATCCGTCTTAATTTATAAAAGAACGGTTACAACAAGGAAAATAATAACAATATTTCATCGTTTTAATTAACAATTAAATATCAATCAATTCGAATGTTATTTATTAATCTACCGATGTTTTTATCTGCAAAATTCATTGATATCATTACGTGATATGCAATTTGTAACAAAAGATGTTTTGGTTGCGACTTGCCAGAACTCCACCACAAGATGTACCCACAAAAAAAAAACACTACCTAAACATACCGGTTTTTCAAAAGCATTATCATTGATATCTAAAAATCAACTTTAGCAGCCATGCTCAATAGCTATTTCTGTGATAAAAATTTGTGACTCAATCCTATCACAGTAGGGTGTGTCCACTCCGCAGAATGTTGTGTACCGTTTAAGTTAAATAGCTATAGATATTATTCGCAATTTAAGTCATAGGAAGCTCCAAGTTTACACGCTCTTCCTAAAAAGTCAGGTTGTATATTCATGCAGTGAGGAAAGAATGAGATTTGGTGAAAGGAGGACGCGCGGGTTCGCTATAGTTGGAAGAAGTGGAGGTCTTTGCCCAGGAGTGGGACAGTGCAGGCTAGGAAAAAAATGTAATCCATAAACTATAATTAACAATGTAATTAAAAAATAAGTTTTGGTACGTTCAAAACGTCTTTTAAGTACATAGATTTAATAATTTAAAAAATTAAAATTAAACCGGCTTTTGTAGTGAGCAATAAAAATGGAAATATCGACTCCATCTAACGTTTTTTTTTTTTTTAATGTTCTGATAGTGATTCCTATCTCCTATTCTCGGAGTAAATAATTTCGTTTCTTTTTCTTCTGCCAGATCCACTTGACTCTTGGACTTCGCGTGGGAGGCGTCAACGACTTCGCCGATGGCTTGGAGGGCAAACCCTGGAGGAACAATGCCAGTAAGGCAATGTTAGACTTCTGGAAAAACAAGGATTCTTGGCATCCTTCGTGGTATAACAGTGATTTGAGGGTAGACTACGTTAGGGTATACGCTCTTTAAATAATTTGGCTTCGATCAAAGATGTTAAGAATAAAATACTGTGTTTTATTTCAATTTAAAAAAATTAAAATATATTGTGTTTATTGTTGTAATATTATCACTACAGGCACAGAATTTCTTTATTAAAAATGTTTTTATAAATATTTGTATTTGTTAATATACTACTAAAACGATCTTTATCATTTTATTCCACCGGCGCACCAGTCATTGGTTTCCAAGTAAGAAAACTCTGCGAAACGTTACTTCCGCAGGACATGGAACTTCTCTAAAACTTTGATCGTTTTTAGCGCACATTTACTCACAAATATTAGATCAGTTCATTTACTTTGTTTCTCCTGGATCATTCGTTTATACTCTTCCCGCTGAAGCAACGTTACTCTAGCAGGATTAGGTTTTCGCATTCATCCAAAAAATACAGCAGTCCCAAATTTTTATTTGGTGTAGATTTACAGCAAGCGGCAAGCGTAGCGTGCGTCCTCCAGCTAGATGGACCGACAACCTCAACAAAATGGCTGAGACCGACTGGATACGGAAGGCAAAGGACAGGGTGTTGTAACGCACCATGGGAGAGGCCTATGTCCAGCAGTGGACTGCGATAGGCTGAGCTGATGATAGATTTACCGCAGATTACGCTCTAATTACTCCTTGTACATAATTAATTCCAGATGAGATTTTCTTGCTAAAATCACAAAGTAATACGTGGCAACTAAACGGTAGACTTATAGTACATATAGTACTAACACATGTCCTATGCGATTATACAATACCAAAAGATTTAAGTTTTACAGTGCAAAGATAGTTTTTACAATATACACCAGCTCCAACAGTATTTTGCAATGCCAATCTTATACTATTGCACCCTGGCTGTGGAGCAAGACCAGTGGGACCTCAAGGCAGAGTTTTGGCCGAAGGGTGTCGTATTTCGGCGATTCCGCGGAAGGCTACGCGACCCCACGCAGCGCAACACGACTCCGTCACTTCGTGTACAATAGGTTTACATTGTTTTTTTATTTGTATGTATGTTAGTCTGTAAGGTATTTATGTTATGGGTCTTTGTAGCCCGAAATAAATTGATTTTCGATTTGTACGACCTACTGCGATAGGCTTGAGTTACACTTTTTTACACATAATTTATAATATATCAGATAAAATAAAATAAAAACTAAAGTATAAATAAAATTGTAGTATATAAATTTTCAAGCCTATCATAGAAGCTGTGATCTCCCCGCAGCATAAGTCAAACAGTTTTGTCGGCGATGTAATCTCAAAACTTATACTATCCTTATCTGCATAGTGTGCATTTAATACAATTTTGTTATTTAAAATCATTTAATTGATGTAGGTATGTGGCATTAATTGCCAAAAATTTACATTTCGATATGGATTTTTCCTGCTTTTGAACATCCGACCTTCCGAAACCGGCTGGCAATATACTCTACTCTAGCTTCTTCATCGTAAATCCAATTAGTCGGCATAATAACTAGACGAAACATGTCGTGTGTCGATAAAGCTATGTTTCTTTATTTATTTGTGTTTATTGTAATATGTGAAGCTCAGGGAAGGAGGCGGGTTCCTAAGGCCACAGTAGAAGCTTTGTATCCCAAAGGCTTTAGGATTAGTTTGATAGGTAAGACCGCTATTATGTGAAGAATCAGTTACAAACAAAATGAAACTGTTAAGTGTGGTTTTCCCTGCTTTTGTATTTCAGCTGCGGGAGAGTATGCTGTGCCATTTTTTCATGCCAGTGAATGGACTAGGAACTGAAAGGCGGGCGTTTTAGGCGACTGCTTTACTAATTTGGACGTTTATATTTACGTTTTTTTATCATGACGAGTTTCTTTTACGCCACACCCTGTTCTATCGAAACATTACCAATATTGAACTGCGGGCTAAACATCGTAGAGCAGTGGTGGCCCAGTGGTACCGGCCGTCACTTATGAGTTAACTTGTTAATTATGAGTGTACTACGTGAACTCGACAAACGGATGTGCGAATAACACTTGTGCGACAAAACTGTACTCACCATAGTTCGAATGCACGTTTGTGCGACACACTGAATCTAGTCGTTTTTAGTAGGAGGTCACAGTTTTAACGTTACCTAACCTAGTGTACTATGTGAGCTTTAGTGTGTAGCAGTACAGTTTTGTCGCAAAAGTGTTATTCGCACATTCATTTGTCGAGCTCACATAGTACACCCGTTAATTATCGATTTGTTAGTTTGTTGGATTGGGATATATCTGGGTGCAATGAAGTCGACATTATCGGATGCTTTTTCTATGTCGAGGAACGAGTACATAAATGCTTGTACTTGCTAAATAAGGTCGGTCATACGAGTATACATATGTATACCTATATCAGTTATTAGGCAAATCCCCGGAGAATCGGCAAAAATGTCATCAGATTGAACCGCCAGTGGTTAGGTCATTTTGGTCTTCGGCTGGCAGCTAGTTTTACTTACTACAGCCTGGAGCTCACTAATGCCATTTTTGCACCATTGTAGAGCACCTTTGTAGAGTATGTCAAATTGCAACACCGAGACACACATAAAACACAGTTTGGTTTCGAAGTCAGGCAAGTAAAACACCATGTGAACAATCTCTCGACAGCTTGAACCGAACTTGGGAATCAGTAAAGCCTATAACTTGAGGAATTAATCTTTCTTTTTTAGATGACGGGTATTCCGATGTAGGATACCGTGTCAATATCAACAAAGAATTCAATGGACTAAGTGAAGGTGAAATAAAGCAATATTTAGAAGAACCTAAAGATGGGTACTGGGTGTACAAGAATAATGACGTTGAGCTAGAAGTTGGAGACACGATTTTCTACTGGATACATTTTCTTAAAAATGGAGATGGATATACTATCTCAAAACTGAAACATACAGTTTCTGGTAAGTTTTGAATATTTATACGACCACCAATCTAATGGAAAATTGTGTTCTGCTGCTTTCGCCACTTTTTAGTCCCATAAAGAAAAACAAAGAAAATTCGCTTATTCGCGAGTAACATGACGCAGCGAAAGAACACACACAAAAAAGAACAAGTTGTGGGAATATGCGTCACATCCTCGCAAAATAGCCATCGTTCGGCAAAATGATACACAAACACACGTATGTCTGTGCGCATTTTTGTCGTCTCCATATTCACTATCGCTGATAGAATGTCACTATGTAAACTACACATTACACCTTTTTAATGTCTGGTTCTATCTTTTTCCAGGATTCGTCAAAGAAGATGGCACACCAGTATGCCGTGAGATTTCCAAAACCACGGTTCAAGGACAATCAAACATTTGCAAGAACCAGTTGATATTCAATGAAGACTTTGACCAAACGAGTATTAGGGAACTAAAGAAATGGGAAGTGATAGTTCAGTTTCCGACAGAACCGGTAAGTTTAGTGCAAAGGCACAAAAGAAAAAAAAAGACTGCGAATTCACAGCTTAATTTGAATTTGACTTTACCTTTTAATTTAAAAGATAAAACTGGATTGCGGTTGATTGATAACATAGAACTTTCTGATCGATTCTGTGTGGTGCGTGACAATATTAAATGGTCAATAAATATAAACCTAGTTATTGTTCACAAATACAACGTTTCTGATTTTACGAGCAAGATTATCTTTTCAATTGAAGTAAGACTGAACACAAAGCGTTTCGTTATGTTATTTAAAGACTCGTTGTAAGTGCACCCCAGGGTACCCTTACAAGAAGTCTTGCACGCTTACACAAAATAATTTCAACATTAGTTGTGGATACATACGATAATCACGTCGCTATCTACTTCTCATGACAGGACTATCCCTTCAACGTGTACATTCCGGACAACACGGTGAGCTTTGAGGAGGGGTCCTTTGTCATCACTCCGGTGCTGACTGAGTCAATACGCGGGGAAGGATTCCTTCATCAGTCCCTGGATTTGGATGTCAGGTAAATACTAGTACTTCATTTGTTTTCTCTCGTATCAAGACCATCTTACGAGACGGCCACAAGCTAAACGTTCACGTAAAAGACCAATGAAAGAAGTTGTTTGGAACAAGCCGCAAGTCACCGCGCTTTCGTTCAGAGCATGACTAGAACCCACAAAACTCAATTTTTCAGCTAACACTGTGCGAGGATCATAGTTAAGATTTTAGTGCTAAGTATAAAAAAAATATATATATCAATTTATTACACATACCAACCTTTCGGAATAAATGCTCTAAATATTAGGGTGGCCGCATCATAATCGTTATCGTTTATTGACTTATAAAGAAGTTACATTATAATCAATCATATAGTTCAGAAGATCGAAGGCGTTTTGGAGGCTGTCTTATGTAATTCTGACGTTTGAATGTACTGATTCTCAGGCAGGTTTGAATAAATAACTTTTGATTTTGAAGCGGTCACAGAGACAGACGTGTAAAGCAACTTTGTTTTGCACGATTTATTAATAAATAATATCGATTTCTTATTACCACTATCAAATTCCTTTAACATTCATAGATGCACAGGCAAGGCAGACTCATCAGAGTGTAGGCAAGTATCCTCAGGGGCTCAGATATTACCGCCAGTGACAACGGCGAAGATCACCACAAGACGCAGCTTCAACTTCATGTTCGGAAGGGTAGACGTGCGCGCGAAATTACCGTCTGGGAGCTGGATTATGCCCGGTTAGTAAATTACGACTTTTTATCAATTAATGTTTATTTAAGCTGAGACTATGGAGACCTCAGTACAGTGCTCGATGACCTCAGTCGAGCTTCCGAAAGAGTGAGTCTTAAAATGAACATGGACAAAACGAAGGTCCCAAATGACCATGTCCCACTCTCATAATGATCGGAGTGTAAAGTTACACTGTGTGTTGCCATTGGTGACATATGACACATTACTGACTAAAACCCAACCGTGTTCTTGCCTATATGCCAGGGCCACGGTAACTTATTCCAACAAATCTCGCGACTCTGGCAGGTATTGATCCTAGTGGATCCCTTCATTTTTGCTGACATCTCTTTGACGGTTGACACGGGCCTGGTTCTAACCGGGCGGCAAGCTACCGATTGCCTACGATGGCCAGGAGTCCGCAATCGACTCCCGACATCCGGGGCGTCTCCTCCTGCGGCGGCAAGGGGCATGAGGGCGCACGGACTGCTTCTCCCTCATACGCTCCATCTTCTCCATCGCGAGCATTACTGTTTCAGATAATTTAGCCTAACTCTCAGTATGTAGCAATAGCCTGCAAAGTTTTTTCATTTTTTGGCAAAGACCTCTCAGACTTTGTTCTTTATCTCTCAGTTTCGCCTTAACTGAGTTGCTTTTTATTAACCACATAATTAACATTTTTCTGCTGCAGAAATCAACCTGGAACCGTCAGAAAACGCATATGGTCTTCAAAACTACGAATCTGGTCTGATGCGAATTGCTTTCGTCCGAGGGAATCCTGGTCTGGCCAAGAAGCTGTACGGAGGTCCCGTGCTCGCTAACTCTGAACCATTCAGGTCAATGTTGTTGCAGGAGAAGATTGGTATTGATAACTGGCACAAAGACTTCCACAACTATACCATGATTTGGAGACCAGGTACTGTTCTAAAGTCCGTTCTTTTTATGTCTCGAAAGTTGCTTCACAGTACAACTACACTGCGGAAAGGATATCGACTGTTCCGATCAATCTAGTATGGTGTATGGCGAATGAATTAGTCGACATTGATCGAATGCAATTTTATTTCATCTTTATATTGGAAAGAAAGATTAATTTTCAAGGAAAGACGTGATCGTAGACAATTTTCTATATTATTAAGTACCTGGTACTTTTTGACAGGCCTACAGTGTCCTCCCATATCTATTAACACTATAATTTGAAAACATTGTATTAGCCAATTATTTTTAAAAGAGTAAACATTGAGTTTCTTGCCGGCTCCTCTCCATAGGAATCAACAAATTCTTCTGGCTTCTTCTGTTTCCGAAGTGTCCACGTAGGTTTACACATATTTTGATTTTGGATACTTGGTGTTTATTAAATGGTACTTGGTAATGGTACAAACTTTGTCATAAGCAAGCTTAAATAGTAATTATGATTTATTATTTAACTAACTTATTGTTTCAGATGGCATAGATTTGCTGGTGGATGGTGAGCAGTACGGTACCGTCAACCCAGGCGCTGGTTTCTCTGAGATCGCGAAGAAGAACAACGTGCGCCATGCGTCGCATTGGCAGAGGGGAACTGTCATGGCGCCGCTGGATCAGATGGTACGAGAGATTTAGTATAAACTTAAGACAATTCAAACTAAATGGGTTTTACTGGACTTAAAATAAATGAAAGTCTTATTATGAAGTGCCCAACACGTTTTGAGCAACCATTGTGATTAATGCTCGTGCCTTCTCTGTTTAAAAAGGAGACTTTGCCTTCCATTAATACAATTTATACTAGACTGGTGTTATCTACTTAAATGTCATGTCATCATCAGCAGTTCAGGCAGTGGAGTGGGCCATAATCCACCACGCGGGCCCAGTGCGGGTTGGTAGATGTCACATGTCTTCGAATTTTTGGTTCTAAGATGCTGATGTTTCCTCACGATGTTTTCCCTTACTGTTTTGAGAGCAGTGGTGATGAAATAATTTACATAAAAAGGAAAGCACCTGCTTGGGTTTGAATTCACGACCTACTACTGGTAAGTCACGGCCGTTACCACTGGGCAACCAATGCCCCATGTAATAGGGGGCAAACCTATTTAGTACCTTTAATCTGACACATGTTTTTTTTTTGGATGTGAAATCATCAAATGACTTCTCCCGCTCTGGGCGGAGCGGGAGGGCGTGTCAGACTTTTACTGACTAAAACCCACCCGTGTTCCTTCAGTTGCCCATGTGCCAGGGTCACGGTATCTCTTTCGAACAACCTCGCGACCCTGGCAGGCATCGGTCCTAACAATCTGACACATGATCACGCTCACTTAAATGTCTCACTGTACCATCAGTGCGTGTGTTGGACCTTTCGGTTCCCTACAAAATGGCTGAGTTGAACGGTGCTGATCCACGCGTCAAGTTCGTGAACGGGCGCCATCGGTTGAGATCGGTAATCTCCTAACTTCAAGGGCTTATTTTTTATCTTATAATTAGAATTATTTCTTCAATATATAAATTGTTCTCAAATACAGAAGCAACAAAAATATTGTACCCAGGATTTGTATACCTATGTATATTTTGATATATAAGAATGTCCTTGAAGTATCGTGCCCGTTCTTCTCGATAGAGATCTACATTTTGGAATGGAAAAAAGCTTCAATTTTCCGACTTACTGATCGACTTTTGTCGATTCAAAATTGCCTGTAAATGGTTTAATTGAAATAAATGCTTTGAGTTTGAGTTTAACACATCCAACTTCCTACAGAGGAAATCCTGATGGAAAAGGTTAATAACACAGCCCGCTCTAAGAGTTGGCTCTCAGGATCTCCTGCTCAGCAGGAGCACTCGCAACCTCTGGACAGGAATTTACGTCCATATGTCCGATGCAGTCCAGACTAGCCTTTCCAAAACTGTCCAGGAATGTCTCTGCATTTTGTAACACGATATTTTTTAATTTAATGTTTGAAATATAAACTCCTTCTCATTTATTTTATATCAAATATGTATGACGTGCAAAAGTGATTCGTATCTCCTACTTACAGAATAAACAATTTCATTTCATTTTCTACTCCCAGTTCCACTTGACCCTCGGAGTTCGCGTGGGAGGCGTCAACGACTTCGCCGATGGCTTGGAGGGCAAACCCTGGAGGAACAATGCCAGTAAGGCAATGTTAGACTTCTGGAAAAACAAGGATTCTTGGCATCCTTCGTGGTATAACAGTGATTTGAGGGTAGACTACGTTAGGGTATACGCTCTTTAAATAATTTGGCTTCGATCAAAGATGTTAAGAATAAAATACTGTGTTTTATTTCAATTTAAAAAAATTAAAATATATTGTGTTTATTGTTGTAATATTATCACTACAGGCACAGAATTTCTTTATTAAAAATGTTTTTATAAATATTTGTATTTGTTAATATACTACTAAAACGATCTTTAACATTTTATTCCACCGGCGCACCAGTCATTGGTTTCCAAGTAAGAAAATTCTGCGAAACGTTACTTCCGCAGGACATAGAACTTCTCTAAAACTTTGATCGTTTTTAGCGCACATTTACTCACAAATATTAGATCAGTTCATTTACTTTGTTTCTCCTGGATCATTCGTTTATACTCTTCCCGCTGAAGCAACGTTACTCTAGCAGGATTAGGTTTTCGCATTCATCCAAAAAATACAGCAGTCCCAAATTTTTATTTGGTGTAGATTTACAGCAAGCGGCAAGCGTAGCGTGCGTCCTCCAGCTAGATGGACCGACAACCTCAACAAAATGGCTGAGACCGACTGGATACGGAAGGCAAAGGACAGGGTGTTGTAACGCACCATGGGAGAGGCCTATGTCCAGCAGTGGACTGCGATAGGCTGAGCTGATGATAGATTTACCGCAGATTACGCTCTAATTACTCCTTGTACATAATTAATTCCAGATGAGATTTTCTTGCTAAAATCACAAAGTAATACGTGGCAACTAAACGGTAGACTTATAGTACATATAGTACTAACACATGTCCTATGCGATTATACAATACCAAAAGATTTAAGTTTTACAGTGCAAAGATAGTTTTTACAATATACACCAGCTCCAACAGTATTTTGCAATGCCAATCTTATACTATTGCACCCTGGCTGTGGAGCAAGACCAGTGGGACCTCAAGGCAGAGTTTTGGCCGAAGGGTGTCGTATTTCGGCGATTCCGCGGAAGGCTACGCGACCCCACGCAGCGCAACACGACTCCGTCACTTCGTGTACAATAGGTTTACATTGTTTTTTTATTTGTATGTATGTTAGTCTGTAAGGTATTTATGTTATGGGTCTTTGTAGCCCGAAATAAATTGATTTTCGATTTGTACGACCTACTGCGATAGGCTTGAGTTACACTTTTTTACACATAATTTATAATATATCAGATAAAATAAAATAAAAACTGAAGTATAAATAAAATTATAGTCTACTAGCTTCTGCCCGCGACTTCGCCCGCTTCAAATTTTTGCTCCCCTTCCCGTCGCATCGATTTGCCTGCTAGTTTTCGTCCATTTTTCGTTGCTGCTCGCTCCTTTTGAGTTATAGTGAGTCAACCTTAAAAGATAGACATATGATCTCGCGGAATTTTTTTTAGAACTTTTTAAAAGAAACAATTCCGTCGTACATGATTTTTGCGTTACTTTAACCGTTTACGCAGCGCACGCAACGGAAACTCTCAAAAGGAATAAATTTTCCCCGTTTTTGCAACATTTTTCATTACTGCTCCGCTCCTCTTAGTTGTAGCGTAATGTTAATAGGCTACCCAACACAAAAATATTTTTTCAATTCGGATCAGTAGTTCCTGAGATTAGCGCGTTCAATCAAACAAACAAACAAACAAACTCTTCAGATTTATAATGTTATATATAGTATAGAAGATACATTATAGTATATAAATTTTCAAGCCTATCATAGAAGCTGTGATCTCCCCGCAGCATAAGTCAAACAGTTTTGTCGGCGATGTAATCTCAAAACTTATACTATCCTTATCTGCATAGTGTGCATTTAATACAATTTTGTTATATAAAATCATTTAATTGATGTAGGTATGTGGCATTAATTGCCAAAAATTTACATTTCGATATTGATTTTTCCTGCTTTTGAACATCCGACCTTCCGAAACCGGCTGGCAATATACTCTACTCTAGCTTCTTCATCGTAAATCCAATTAGTCTGAATAATAACTAGACGAAACATGTTGTGTGTCGATAAAGCTATGTTTCTTTATTTATTTGTGTTTATTGTAATATGTGAAGCTCAGGGAAGGAGGCGGGTTCCTAAGGCCACAGTAGAAGCTTTGTATCCCAAAGGCTTTAGGATTAGTTTGATAGGTAAGACCGCTATTATGTGAAGAATCAGTTACAAACAAAATGAAACTGTTAAGTGTGGTTTTCCCTGCTTTTGTATTTCAGCTGCGGGAGAGTATGCTGTGCCATTTTTTCATGCCAGTGAATGGACTAGGAACTGAAAGGCGGGCGTTTTAGGCGACTGCTTTACTAATTTGGACGTTTATATTTACGTTTTTTTATCATGACGAGTTTCTTTTACGCCACACCCTGTTCTATCGAAACATTACCAATATTGAACTGCGGGCTAAACATCGTAGAGCAGTGGTGGCCCAGTGGTACCGGCCGTCACTTATGAGTTAACTTGTTAATTATGAGTGTACTACGTGAACTCGACAAACGGATGTGCGAATAACACTTGTGCGACAAAACTGTACTCACCATAGTTCGAATGCACGTTTGTGCGACACACTGAATCTAGTCGTTTTAGTAGGAGGTCACAGTTTTAACGTTACCTAACCTAGTGTACTATGTGAGCTTTAGTGTGTAGCAGTACAGTTTTGTCGCAAAAGTGTTATTCGCACATTAATTTGTCGAGCTCACATAGTACACCCGTTAATTATCGATTTGTTAGTTTGTTGGATTGGGATATATCTGGGTGCAATGAAGTCGACATTATCGGATGCTTTTTCTGTGTCGAGGAACGAGTACATAAATGCTTGTACTTGCTAAATAAGGTCGGTCATACGAGTATACATATGTATACCTATATCAGTTATTAGGCAAATCCCCGGAGAATCGCCAAAAATGTCATCAGATTGAACCACCAGTGGTTAGGTCATTTTGGTCTTCGGCTGGCAGCTAGTCTTACTTACTACAGGCTGGAGCTCACTAATGCCATTTTTGCACCATTGTAGAGCACCTTTGTAGAGTATGTCAAATTGCAACACCGAGACACACATAAAACACAGTTTGGTTTCGAAGTCAGGCAAGTAAAACACCATGTGAACAATCTCTCGACAGCTTGAACCGAACTTGAGAATCAGTAAAGCCTATAACTTGAGGAATTAATCTTTCTTTTTTAGATGACGGGTATTCCGATGTAGGATACCGTGTCAATATCAACAAAGAATTCAATGGACTAAGCGATGGTGATATAAAGCTATTTTTAGAAGAACCTAAACATGGGTACTGGGTGTACAAGAATAATGATGTTGAGCTAGAAGTTGGAGACACGATTTTCTACTCGATAAGTTTTCTTAAAAATGGAGATGGATATAATATCTCAAAACTGAAACATACAGTTTCTGGTAAGTTTCGAATATTTGTACGACCACCAATCTAATGGAAAATTGTGTTCTGCTGCTTTCGCCACTTTTTAGTCCCATAAAGAAAAACAAAGAACATTCGCTTATTCGCGAGTAACATGACGCAGCGAAAGAACACACACAAAAAAGAACAAGTTGTGGGAATATGCGTCACATCCTCGCAAAATAGCCATCGTTCGGCAAAATGATACACAAACACACGTATGTCTGTGCGCATTTTTGTCGTCTCCATATTCACTATCGCTGATAGAATGTCACTATGTAAACTACACATTACACCTTTTTAATGTCTGGTTCTATCTTTTTCCAGGATTCGTCAAAGAAGATGGCACACCAGTATGCCGTGAGATTTCCAAAACCACGGTTCAAGGACAATCAAACATTTGCAAGAACCAGTTGATATTCAATGAAGACTTTGACCAAACGAGTATTAGGGAACTAAAGAAATGGGAAGTGATAGTTCAGTTTCCGACAGAACCGGTAAGTTTAGTGCAAAGGCACAAAAGAAAAAAAAAAGACTGCGAATTCACAGCTTAATTTGAATTTGACTTTACCTTTTAATTTAAAAGATAAAACTGGATTGCGGTTGATTGATAACATAGAACTTTCTGATCGATTCTGTGTGGTGCGTGACAATATTAAATGGTCAATAAATATAAACCTAGTTATTGTTCACAAATACAACGTTTCTGATTTTACGAGCAAGATTATCTTTTCAATTGAAGTAAGACTGAACACAAAGCGTTTCGTTATGTTATTTAAAGACTCGTTGTAAGTGCACCCCAGGGTGCCCCTACAAGAAGTCTTGCACGCTTACACAAAATAATTTCAACATAAGTTGTGGATACATACGATAATCACGTCGCTATCTACTTCTCATGACAGGACTATCCCTTCAACGTGTACATTCCGGACAACACGGTGAGCTTTGAGGAGGGGTCCTTTGTCATCACTCCGGTGCTGACTGAGTCAATACGCGGGGAAGGATTCCTTCATCAGTCCCTGGATTTGGATGTCAGGTAAATACTAGTACTTCATTTGTTTTCTCTCGTATCAAGACCATCTTACGAGACGGCCACAAGCTAAACGTTCACGTAAAAGACCAATGAAAGAAGTTGTTTGGAACAAGCCGCAAGTCACCGCGCTTTCGTTCAGAGCATGACTAGAACCCACAAAACTCAATTTTTCAGCTAACACTGTGCGAGGATCATAGTTAAGATTTTAGTGCTAAGTATAAAAAAAATATATATATCAATTTATTACACATACCAACCTTTCGGAATAAATGCTCTAAATATTAGGGTGGCCGCATCATAATCGTTATCGTTTATTGACTTATAAAGAAGTTACATTATAATCAATCATATAGTTCAGAAGATCGAAGGCGTTTTGGAGGCTGTCTTATGTAATTCTGACGTTTGAATGTACTGATTCTCAGGCAGGTTTGAATAAATAACTTTTGATTTTGAAGCGGTCACAGAGACAGACGTGTAAAGCAACTTTGTTTTGCACGATTTATTAATAAATAATATCGATTTCTTATTACCACTATCAAATTCCTTTAACATTCATAGATGCACAGGCAAGGCAGACTCATCAGAGTGTAGGCAAGTATCCTCAGGGGCTCAGATATTACCGCCAGTGACAACGGCGAAGATCACCACAAGACGCAGCTTCAACTTCATGTTCGGAAGGGTAGACGTGCGCGCGAAATTACCGTCTGGGAGCTGGATTATGCCCGGTTAGTAAATTACGACTTTTTATCAATTAATGTTTATTTAAGCTGAGACTATGGAGGACCTCAGTACAGTGCTCGATGACCTCAGTCGAGTTTCCGAATGAGTGAGTCTTAAAATGAACATGGACAAAACGAAGGTCCCAAATGACCATGTCCCACTCTCATAATGATCGGAGTGTAAAGTTACACTGTGTGTTGCCATTGGTGACATATGACACATTACTGACTAAAACCCAACCGTGTTCTTGCCTATATGCCAGGGCCACGGTAACTTATTCCAACAAATCTCGCGACTCTGGCAGGTATTGATCCTAGTGGATCCCTTCATTTTTGCTGACATCTCTTTGACGGTTGACACGGGCCTGGTTCTAACCGGGCGGCAAGCTACCGATTGCCTACGATGGCCAGGAGTCCGCAATCGACTCCCGACATCCGGGGCGTCTCCTCCTGCGGCGGCAAGGGGCATGAGGGCGCACGGACTGCTTCTCCCTCATACGCTCCATCTTCTCCATCGCGAGCATTACTGTTTCAGATAATTTAGCCTAACTCTCAGTATGTAGCAATAGCCTGCAAAGTTTTTTCATTTTTTGGCAAAGACCTCTCAGACTTTGTTCTTGATCTCTCAGTTTCGCCTTAACTGAGTTGCTTTTTATTAACCACATAATTAACATTTTTCTGCTGCAGAAATCAACCTGGAACCGTCAGAAAACGCATATGGTCTTCAAAACTACGAATCTGGTCTGATGCGAATTGCTTTCGTCCGAGGGAATCCTGGTCTGGCCAAGAAGCTGTACGGAGGTCCCGTGCTCACTAACTCTGAACCATTCAGGTCAATGCTGTTGCAGGAGAAGATTGGCATTGATAACTGGCACAAAGACTACCACAACTACACCATAATTTGGAGACCAGGTACTGTTCTGAAGTCCGTTCTTTTTATGGCTCGAAAGCTGCTTCATAGTACAACTACACTGCGGAAAGGATATCGACTGTTCCGATCAATCTAGTATGGTGTATGGCGAATGAATTAGTCGACATTGATCGAATGCAATTTTATTTCATCTTTATATTGGAAAGAAAGATTAATTTTCAAGGAAAGACGTGACTGTAGACAATTTTCTATATTATTAAGTACCTGGTACTTTTTGACAGGCCTACAGTGTCCTCCCATATCTATTAACACTATAATTTGAAAACATTGTATTAGCCAATTATTTTTAAAAGAGTAAACATTGAGTTTCTTGCCGGCTCCTCTCCATAGGAATCAACAAATTCTTCTGGCTTCTTCTGTTTCCGAAGTGTCCACGTAGGTTTACACATATTTTGATTTTGGATACTTGGTGTTTATTAAATGGTACTTGGTAATGGTACAAACTTTGTCATAAGCAAGCTTAAATAGTAATTATGATTTATTATTTAACTAACTTATTGTTTCAGATGGCATAGATTTGCTGGTGGATGGTGAGCAGTACGGTACCGTCAACCCAGGCGCGGGTTTCTCTGAGATCGCGAAGAAGAACAACGTGCGCCATGCGTCGCATTGGCAGAGGGGAACTGTCATGGCGCCGCTGGATCAGATGGTACGAGAGATCTAGTATAAACTTAAAACAATTCAAAACTAAATGGGTTTTACTGGACTTAAAATAAATGAAAGTCTTATTATGAAGTGCCCAACATGTTTTGAGCAAGCATTGTGATTAATGCTCGTGCTTTCTCTGTTGAAAAAGGAGACTTTGCCTTCCATTAATACAATTTATACTAGACTGGTGTTATCTACTTAAATGTTATGTCATCATCAGCAGTTCAGGCAGTGGAGTGGGCCATAATCCACCACGCGGGCCCAGTGCGGGTTGGTAGATGTCACATGTCTTCGAATTTTTGGTTCTAAGATGCTGATGTTTCCTCACGATGTTTTCCCTTACTGTTTTGAGAGCAGTGGTGATGAAATAATTTACATAAAAAGGAAAGCACCTGCTTGGGTTTGAACTCACGACCTACTACTGGTAAGTCGCGGCCGTTACCACTGGGCAACCAATGCCCCATGTAATAGGGGGCAAACCTATTTAGTACCTTTAATCTGACACATGTTTTTTTTTTGGATGGGAAATCATCAAATGACTTCTCCCGCTCTGGGCGGAGCGGGAGGGCGTGTCAGACTTTTACTGACTAAAACCCACCCGTGTTCCTTCAGTTGCCCATGTGCCAGGGTCACGGTATCTCTTTCGAACAATCTCGCGACCCTGGCAGGCATCAGTCCTAGCAATCTGACACGTGATCATGCTCACTTAAATGTCTCACTGTACCATCAGTGCGTGTGTTGGACCTTTCGCTTCCCTACAAAATGGCTGAGTTGAACGGTGCTGATCCACGCGTCAAGTTCGTGAACGGGCGCCATCGGTTGAGATCGGTAATCTCCTAACTTCAAGGGCTTATTTTTTATCTTATAATTAGAATTATTTCTTCAATATATAAATTGTTCTCAAATACAGAAGCAACAAAAATATTGTACCCAGGATTTGTATACCTATGTATATTTTGATATATAAGAATGTCCTTGAAGTATCGTGCCCGTTCTTCTCGATAGAGATCTACATTTTGGAATGGAAAAAAGCTTCAATTTTCCGACTTACTGATCGACTTTTGTCGATTCAAAATTGCCTGTAAATGGTTTAATTGAAATAAATGCTTTGAGTTTGAGTTTAACACATCCAACTTCCTACAGAGGAAATCCTGATGGAAAAGGTTAATAACACAGCCCGATCTAAGAGTTGGCTTTCAGGATCTCCTGCTCAGCAGGAGCACTCGCAACCTCTGGACAGGAATTTACGTCCATATGTCCGATGCAGTCCAGACTAGCCTTTCCAAAACTGTCCAGGAATGTCTCTGCATTTTGTAACACGATATTTTTTAATTTAATGTTTGAAATATAAACTCCTTCTTATTTATTTTATATCAAATATGTATGACGTGCAAAAGTGATTCGTATCTCCTACTTACAGAATAAACAATTTCATTTCATTTTCTACTCCCAGTTCCACTTGACCCTCGGAGTTCGCGTGGGAGGAGTCAACGACTTCGCCGATGACTTGGAGGGCAAACCTTGGAGGAACAGTGCCAGTAAGGCAATGCTAGACTTCTGGAAAAACAAAGACTCCTGGCATCCTTCGTGGTATAACAGTGATTTGAGGGTAGATTACGTGAGGGTATACGCTCTGTAAATATTTTGGGCCCGATAAAAGAAGTCAAGTTAACAAGTTTTGTTTTATTTTGAAACCTGTGCAAAAAGGAAAAAAAAACCTGATCTATGTTTTACGTGTCTGCAGGCAAATAATCAAGTCGATGGGTTTGGTTAAGCTACGCTACCCGCTGTTGGTTCGTGGAGCGCACCATCCTTACCTACATACACCAAAAATTCTTCCGTACCTCGGACAGAACGTTAATTGTCCACGCACCCATGTGCACGTTCATTATACCGGCTGTTATTGTTGGATTTTTGACTGTCGTTAAAGATCGTCAGAAGCCCGAAAGTTCGACCAAAAAGTGTGACCCGAAAGTATTAATCCAGTATCTGGGTTGTGGAGGTCAAATGGGTAAGCGTTTCATGTTAAATGCTAGTATTTAGCTGCATCTAGTTAGATTGGAAGCTGACCCCAACATATGTGGGAAAAGGCTAGGCAGATTATGATAAAAAAATAAAAGATAAAAATAAAAAATAAATAAAAAAAACACACAATTACACACACTGGTAATACATTCGCTGTGCTCAAAAATTGGAACTTTCAAAAGAAAATTAAAAGTCATTTCAATTAAAATCTTACAACTTAGCCATACTGTAATCAGTATTCTGATGTATACCTACGTCACATATTAATAATCATATGTTTACAAGCCTGATATTGCTCACGTCAAGGTCAACAAGTTTTTTGCTACATTAGCAGTAGGACCGCCATTGATCTCATCACCTTTAAGACGGAATATGTAAATTTTGCGTGCAATTAACTTTATATTTTATTGCAATATTATCCGTCTCTCCACTAGTCTCTCTCTAAGGTGTATAACCCTCCGTCCCTATCCTAAGGGCACGTCTTTGCTATCACTATCATTACATCGCCCCTCTTCTTTTCCTTGATATACAATGGTCCCTTTAATGCAATGTCTTCAGAGTCTAGTGTAAATCTTGCGGTTCATTCGATTAATCCAGTCTGGTCAAATCACGCTGGGGCCGATGCATTTCATTCATTCATTCATACATTAGTTCATTCAAGAAACTTTTGAAAGAACGACTGATTGAGCAGTATCTTAACATCGGATCCAGATCCGCATGTGCCGGACGTAAAGAGCCGCACCATCCCATTTCTTCCCGTGGGTGTCGTAAAAGGCGAGAGACTTACTAAAGAATGGGTAGCAGCGTTCTCTATGCATTTTACTAGGGATGTTATGGATATGAAATTTCGGATACGGATTGGCTACGGATGTCGGAATGATTATTATACCGGATGCGGATACGGATACGGATATGAAATTATTACGGATTATCCGTTAGTTTCGGATAATTTCGGTTACGGATATTAAACTTTTAAGGAATTTCAAAAGTAAAATATAAATAGCTAATAAAATGGTTTTATTTAAATATATGTCACCATTTGGTAGGAATTACAATCAGTCTTTGAGTAATTATTACAGCTATTTAAAATAAAAATGATTATAAATATAAACATATTGAGTATTATCTAATCTACCTAAAATAAAAATGTAATAACAAATCCGATATTATCCGAAACTTTTATTTCGGATTTGGTTACGGTTACGGATACATTTTTATATCGGATATCCGATAGCATCGGTTACGGTTACGGAGCTCCCTAACATCCCTGCATTTTTGTTCTTCAAAAACGAGCTGTTCGAGCGATTTACCAACTAGGTGCTAGAGTTTCTCTGAGAGATTTGTTTAAAGATATTGGTATTCTTACGGTGGCATCACAATTCATCTTCGCCAACATCTTATATATTAGGCAAAATATTCACTTGTACACTAAAAACAGTGATTTTCATAATATTAATACTAGAAATAAGGACAAACTACGAGCCCCCTTTCACCGGCTTCATAAGGTTCATAATTCTTTTGTTGGTCTTGGTATTACCTTTTATAACAAGCTTCCTTCTGCTTTGCTAGATTTGCAGTTTAATGAGTTTAAAGCTAAAGTAAAATCCAACCTTTGTTCAAAGGCATACTATTCTATCAACGACTACTTAAACGATAAGAATAGCTGGTCGCTGTGATTAACTCAAGACAATGTTTATGTTCTTTCAATCCAGAATTAGCTTTCCTACCAACAGTTTATATGGGTAGTTCATATAATTGTTTTTTTTTATTTCACTAATTTTGTTAATTTATTTTATTTTCTTTTAATTTCATTTATTGTGGACATAATCTACTCATTACAATTATTGTAAATGAGTTGTATTGTAACATGTAGTTAGCTAGCGACCTCGTCAGCTGTTCATAATATTCTTGTCTCACCAACCGGCAGCAAGTTCGTCATGCTCCCTTAGATGTCACTGCTTGCGGTAGCGTCGGGGGTCGGGTTACCACCTTCCCTCAAATATGGCGAGGGGGGTAATGGCTGACCTTTGCGTTATGCTCGTGAACAGGTGCTGCTTGTGGTGACTGGTCGTCTTGCTGACCATGGTTTTTGTTATTGCTACTTGTATTAACTGTTATTTTATTTTGGTCCGGAGGTCCTTAGTTTAACTATTGTAACTTCAACTTAGCTGTATGTATCAATTTGCATCGTTGAATATGTAAGCGGGCACGCCCTTTATGCCTGGAGGCTTTATTTACGTTTTAAGTTCTGTTTACGATTTTGTTTTATTATTTATTTCAGCTTGAGTTTAGTTTTCAGTGTTTTGTTGGTGGTATATTGGCGTGTGCTAGCTGACATATGTGAATAATGTATGTTTTGTTTTATAATATTAATAACCAGAGATGGGCCGAATGTGGTTTGAACCGAATCCGAACTTCGGCCGAACATTCGGTTAAAATGAAAAGTTCGGCCGAACTTCGGTTCAATTACGCGCGCTTTCTCGAGAGCGACACGTCGTGACTTGTTTATGCATTTACTTCAATTATTACTAGATGTACCCCGCCCGCACACCGCGCTCCCACCGCGTGGCCCGGAGCCGGCCGGTCACTGGTCAGTAGACATGCGCAAAATGTGTCAGTGAAAAGAAATGAATGAAGTATATCTTTTGACTCAATGAAGTAGTCCACTCATTTAGTTCAGTACTTCATTTAGTTCAGCAAATCTGAACGAATCAATGAGATATAGAGCTCGCGTAGTGTGATACATTACTATGAATGATGCACTTCACTTAGTTCACTTTTATTTGTATCTCTCTTTTGACTCAATGAAGTAGTCCACTCATTTAGTTCAGTACTTCATTTAGTTCAGCAAATCTGAACGAATCAATGAGATATAGAGCTCGCGTAGTGTGATACATTACTATGAATGATGCACATCATTTTTATACGTATCTCGATTTTCCTTCATACTTTTATACAGGCTTAGGACTGTCGACCAAGAAATATGAAACGAATTAAAAAAAAAACAAATTGTCATGTGTGTGTAAGCTAGACGCGCGACACACACATAGTCAGCAAGGCGCCGCACGTCGTCGCTCGTCAGCCCGACGTCAGCCGACCGGCCGGCGATGTGACACGAACACGTACGAGTCATGCATGCGAGCGAAACGAATGCTGAGTTGGTGCGAGTGAAAGAAAGACTGAACTAAATGAAGTAGAGACACATTTGAATGACTACTGAAGGAAAGATAAGTTTATTTTGTGAAATGAAGTACTTCATTTCCTTCAATCGTTCGCGAACTACCCATGTCTACTGGTCAGTAGCAAATACGTCATCGGCGTGTCGCGTGCGATTGTTTACATTCAACAAAAATAATTGTTTTAAGTGGATTGACGAGGTTTTAGGTGATAAGTTTCGTTACTGGCTTATTGCAAAAATGAGTGCAAGGAAAAAATCAAGTGTTTGGACATTTTATACAGAAACTGACCAACTAAATAAAGTGAAATGTATCTTATGTGATTCGCTGATATCTCGCGGTGGTAGTGGACGTTCAGCGTCTACTTCTGCACTGAACAACCACCTTCGTGTGAAGCATAATCGAGAATATGTACAATTACAACATCCCGTACATTCGCCAAATCTGATCCTACCTTCAATAAGAGCTTCAACGTCGAACACTACTGAGGAGATACCCGCAGTGGTAGAGTCATCATTACGTCAAGCGACCATTGAGGGCTCATTTGAAAGTAAGTGGAAAATAAATGATCCAAGGGCTAAACAAATTCACAGAGCCATAGCAGAAATGATCTGTGTGGATAATCAACCTACATCTGTTGTGGAAGATGCTGGATTTAATCGGTTGGTAGCCATATTAAAACCAAAATACCAGATGCCCAGCCGAAAATACATTATTGAAACGGTTATAGTTGAAATGTATGAACTATTAAAAAAGAAGATTTTCGACCAACTATCCGCAGCTAAAACGATTTCAGTTACAAGCGACATGTGGACGTGCATCAATAATATGCAGTGTTTTTTAAGTTTTACTGTTCACTGGCTTGACAATAATTTTGTACTGCAACATGGGGTGCTGCAAATGAAATCGTTTTCAGATCAGCATACAGCGCATAATATCCAGTGTGTCCTAGAAGAAATAGCCGATTCATGGAACATCTCAAACAAAATAAATATTATCGTCACAGATAACGGCCGTAACATTGTGAAAGCCGTAAATGATAGTCGTTTTGAAGGAAAAACGTGCTTCATCCATACTTTGCAACGAGCAATTCACGGTGCTTTGGAAGCGCAGGAAAGTGTTAATGAAGCAATAGCGGCAGGGCGTCGTATAGTGACTCATTTCAATCATTCCAAACCGGCTCAAGAAAAATTGCAGCTGATACAGACTGAGCTCAACGCACCCAAGCACAAACTTATGCAAGACGTCAGCACCCGCTGGAATAGCACTTTTTATATGGCTGAAAGGTTACTGGAGCAAAAGAGAGCGATTTCGTTATACATATCTGACAACAGTAACACAATAAATTTTCAAAATTTGACAGAGAGACAATGGGATCTTCTTAAAGAATGTCTTGCCTTACTTCAACCTTTTGAAGAAATCACAAAAAAGATGAGCTCTGCCTACTCCTGCATATCAGAGGTCATTCCCAACTTTACGATTCTTTCGAGGTATTTGACCAAAGAAGAAGTTCAAGTGGCTTGTTCTAATGTGAACACAATGCGTTTGTCACTAAAAGAAGGACTGGATAGACGTTTTCGGGGGATTGAAGATGACAAGTGCTATAGTCTAGCAACATTGATAGATCCGCGGTACAAAATGAATTTTTTTACACCAGGTAACGTGCCAATGATCAGACGAACTTTCCTGGCAGAATTTGTAAGGAGGACCGAGGATATTGGTTCAAGCAGTGATGAAGAAGTTGTTCACAGAGATCCACATCATCGTCCACTAACGAAAACATACACAGAACGTTCTGGAGCTGCTACGAGGAACTAGCAGCAGTAAAGTTACCACTAGATGTAGAAGAAACCAAAAGTCCGATTGCGTCAGAGCTAGACAGATATCTCAATGAAGTTCTGCTACTCAAAGACCTATGTCCATATGGCTGGTGGGCTAAGAATAAAGACAAGTTCCCTAACATGAGTTATTTAGCTCGAATATATTTATCGGCTCCTGGAAGCTCTGTATATTCTGAGCGACTTTTTTCGGAGGCAGGAAACGTATACGAAAAAAAACGTAACAAACTTCTGCCAGATAAGGCAGAGGCTTTGGTGTTTTTGCACCATAACCTGCCTCTAGTAAATTTTAAATATGAGTGAGTAGATAGATGAGTAAAGTTTGTTTATCATATTAAACAAACGTGTTGTGTTGTTTGTGTGTGTCATAAAGGTGTTGAAAAAAATACCCTTTAATTGTAATAAAAAATACTTGATTTTAATGAATGTTTCACAAACATTCATTAAAATTAAGTATTTTTTATTACGTGATTTAATTGTGAACCAAAAACGTGATTTTTTAGGAATTGTAATCCAGATGTTTGTTAGAAGAATACTAAGCTTATTTCATTTTTGTAAAAGTATGTCTAATTAATTAGGCAGAGATTTTGAAGACTAATAGGAATAACTGATTTAATTTAGGGTTTATTGTTACATTTTTAAATGTTCCTAACTAAAATAAATGACTATGAGTGAGTAAAAGACAATTTTATTTTACAGTAATGCTATTCTAGTTCTATTAAATTTCAGTCAAAATAGTGCAAGTAGGTATTATTTTTGTTGTGCCGAATGTTCGGCATCTGAACCGAATTTCGGCCGAATGCCGAAGTTCGGTTCAAACTGCCGAAATTCGGTTGAACCGAATGTGAACCGAATTTCGGCCCATCCCTATTAATAACTTACACAGTATTGTATAGAATCAAGTTCTTCTAACTTAACAGACAGCTGTGCTGCTGGGGAGTTTGTTCCGCCACTTCTTCTTCCCAGCTAAAGCACTAGGAAGTGTCGAAGGGCGGGCGTTTTGGGGGGACTGTCTTGTGTAACTTTGACGTTCAAAAAGTGCTGACTCTCAGCCTAGTTTGAATAAATGACTTTTGATTTTGATTTTGATTTTGATTTTACCACCATACTGTGGTCGCCAATCTGCCATATGTGGCCATTATGGCAAATCCCCCAAATTGGGGGAGGCTTATGGTCCAGCAGTGGACATCTTACGGCTGAAATGACGATAATGATCATAATACCATTGTCATCTTCCTCCCCTAAGGTATTCTAACTTGTTTAAGGTCAGTAGGACAGAACATTTGTGTTCCATAAATCTCTATTAAAATAGCAGTTGTCTTAATGTCTTTCTCAGCCATAATCTTTCCACAATCCAGCTGTACTTACTCTTTGTTTTTAAGCAATAAAGGTTCAAATGTGGATATAATGCCCCAGATATTCTCAACCCGTTAACCAATATAGATGAAAATAAGTAGGTAGTATTTTTATTTCATATAGTGACGCGCGCTTTAATTGCGGTTACCAAGTTTACAAACACGTTGTGAATGTGTGTGTAAGCGCAGGAGCTGTCGCGGTACCGTCCGAAACAAATGGCGAAGTCAGAAGAGTGTGTGCGTGGTATGTGTTGACGTTACTCACCTCCACGCACACATTCACAGCGTCCTTGTACACTTGTTTACCACAAGTCTAGCACGCATCGCTTCGTGAGGTAAACATTCTGTAACAGCAGCCTGGAACATTGTTTACTGTACATAAATTTATAATGTAATAGATAATTTTGAAGACATTAAGATGACTGTTATTTATTTTCATGCAAATTCTATAACTAGGTATACATTTCTCAACGCAAAGAGCGGGATTTCCGGCGCCCAGGCCATAGGTCCGTAACAAAATTCCTTCACGTAACCGTCTTCAATTATAAAAAAAAAACGTTAAAAACAAGGAAAATATTCACTTTATCGATTTAATTAACAATTAAATATCAATCAACTCGAAACGTTATTTATCTCCCGATGTTTTTATCTGCACAATTCATTGATATTATTACGTGATATGCAATTTGCAACAAAAGATGTTTTGGTTGCCACTTGCCAGAACTCCACCACAAGATGTACCCACAAAAAAAAACACTACCTAAACATTCCGGTTTTTCAAAAGCATTATCATTGATATCAATAAAATAAATTTTAGCCGCCATGCTCAATAGCTATTTTATATTATGATTAAAGATCTCGGGACAGGAAAAATACACCTTTTTTTGTTTGCAATTTAGAAGTCCATGATGTTTTTGGCCCGATTTTCTGCACAAGAACCTGCTTTCCTTGTACTGCTTTGGAATGGACAAATAGCTTCATCTTTCTGACCTAACGACTCCAAGAGGATTCAAAAGTGCTTGTCTATACTAATAAAGCTGAAGAGTTTGTTTGTTTGGTTGAACGCGCTAATCTCAGGAACTGCTGGTCGGAATTGAAAAATTATTTTTGTATTGGGTAGCCTATTTATTGAGGGAGGTTAGAAGCTATATAATAACACGTTACAATAAAAAAGAACGGAGCAGCAACAAAAAATGGATGAAAACTGGCAGGCGATTCAATGCGACGGGACGGGTCAGGGGAGCAAAATTTTGAAGCGGACGAAGTCGCGGGCAGAAGCTAGTAAGTAATAATTTATTATTTCTATAATATGATCCGTGTGGTGCCAGACGTAAAGAATACCATCACCCCATTTCTTCCCATGGGTGTCGTAAGAGGCGACTAAGGGACTAGAGAATGGGCAGCAGCGTTCTCTATGCCTTTTATAACCATACTGAGATCGCCAACCCTCCTGCCAAGCGTGGCGATAATGGCAAACTCCCTCAAATTTGGGGAGGCCTATGTCCAGCAGTGGACGTCTTTCGGTTGAAATGATGATGATGATCTATAAAATGATAATTTATTCATCCAAAACAGGAGTTTAGAGGCGTACTGCGGGGAGAGCTCGGCCTCTGTGATAGGCTTGAGTCACGCATTTTATCACGGCTTTTGTCCCCAAACTGTGATAAAAATGTGTGACTCAATCCTATCACAGTAGGGTGTGTCCACTCCGCAGAATGTTGTGTACCGTTTAAGTTAAATAGCTATAGATATTATTCGCAGTTTAAGTCATAGGAAGCTCCAAGTTTACACGTTCTTCCTAAAAAGTCAGGTTGTATATTCATGCAGTGAGGAAAGAATGAGATTTGGTGAAAGGAGGACGCGCGGGTTCGCTATAGTTGGAAGAAGTGGAGGTCTTTGCCCAGGAGTGGGACAGTGCAGGCTCGGATAAAAAGTAATAAACTATAATTAACAATGTAATTAAAAAATAAGTTTTGGTACGTCCAAAACGTCTTTTAAGTACATAGATTTAATAATAAAAAAAATAAAAATAAAACCAGCTTTTGTAGTGAGCTCAACTAAAAAACCGAAAATATATCATAGTAAAAACAAACACGCTTTCACAAAAAACCTAACTAAAAAGTAGAAAATAAAGGTAAAAATCGTGAGGTGCTTTTTGAGGTATTTTTAACTGATATCTAGCACCCACGCCCTTTTCCATTATTTTTTTTTTACTTTTGAAGTAATATATAAATAATAGCTGCATAATACTTGATTTCAATAACGTTCTCTAAGAAGCAAAACATGGGAAAATATTAATTCGTCATCTCACCTTGTTTTTCTCTTAATGAACGCATAAAACCGCAGAATACGAAGAATATTAATATTTTAGTAGGTCTGGGGCTAAGTATATTTACAAAGATAAAGGTCAACGTATGCCAAAACTAAATTATTGAATCACCAAACAGTCTTAAACAAATTACTAAAATATCTAAAGCTTAGTGCGATTATTAGGGCTAGTTCATAATATTGTAAATTCAAACTTCAAGTTAATACATTTTTTTTCTTTTTGTTGTCTTTGGTTCTTATTATTTTTCTAACATGAATCCACGTTGCTTAATTGGACCACACGATTCTTTAATTAATCACCTACCTACCTAATAAATACGCCCGCGGCAAAACCATATTTTTTGCAACATTCAGTTTATACTTCTACAATTATTGAATAATCTGTGTGACCATGACTAATTGTCTTAATGTTGCAAAACCTTAGTTATCGTTTTCTGGGCGTATTTGTTACGTAAATAATATTAGACTTTTATGAACCAAATAATGTGTCTAAGAATATTTTAATACTACTTTAGGTCTACAAACAATATTAGGCCTATTTTTCACTGAACCCTTGTAGCGTTACAAATTATTGACGATCTCGATCTTCTCCTATCTTTAATCAAACGTCTATACCCACTGATAAAATAGAACATGTCAAACATATCATTTCCATTAACTAAGTACATTTTAATAAGCGAAAGCAAAATGAACTTTACACCTACTAACGTAAACTGCAAAATCAAATAATAATAAACCAACAGTAAGGTGTTACTTCGTCACAATAATCGTCACAGAAATTATAGAAGAAAATTGTAAACACGCCAATTACCGCAGTGTGGCCGCAGGCTTACAAAACACACATCCGTCTATTAGTAATTACGAAGAATACAACCCGTTCTCAGTCCGACAACACGAACCGACAAACACTGACATATCTAGTCAATAATTTAAACATTTAAACCGGTACATAAATGAAGTCGTTTATTTTCATTTAAATCTGTGTGTGATGAGTTTTTGAGAAAAATGGCAAGTGTTTGTGTTTTGTTTTTGTTTTATTTGTTTAGTTTTAATTATGTGCTGAGTTATGAAGTGCCTCCAGCTAAATTAGAAGCCATTTACCCTAAAGGATTCAGGGTATCTGTACCAGGTTTGTAAAGTAACTTCTTAGTTAAAATTTGTAGTACAAACGTTTTATTTATTCTGCAAAGATGACTTGGAACCTCACTCAAATGTACGCGCATAATTCGTAGACGAAATCTTAATAATTGTTTTTAAATGACTTTAAAAAACCGGCCAAGTGCGAGTCGGACTCGCGCACCGAGGGTTCCGTACAAACCTGTAGGTATTCACGGTTTATGCATAAGGCTTGTGTTTATGAAATTAAATCCTATTTTTTTAATTTTTATATTTGAGTTGATTGAATGAAAGGTAAATTGCGGTTTACGATTTATGACGTATAAAAAAAAAACTACTTACTAGATCTTGTTCAAACCAATTTTCGTTGGAAGTTTATATAGCAATGTACATCATATATTTTTTTTAGTTTTATCATTCTCTTATTTTAGAAGTTACAGGGGGGGGGGGGGGGACACACATTTTACCACTTTGGGAGTGTCTCTCGCGCAAACTATACAGTTTAGAAAAAAATGATATTAGAAACCTCAATATCATTTTTAAAGACCTATTCATAGATACCCCACACGTATGGGTAAGATGAAAAAAAAATTTTTGAGTTTCAGTTCTATGTATGGGGAACCCCAAAATTTATTGTTTTTTTTTCTATTTTTGTGTGAAAATCTTAATGCGGTTTACAGAATACATCTACTTACCAAGTTTCAACAACATAGCTCCTATAGTTTCGGAAAAAATGGCTGTGACATACACGGACAGGCAGACAGACAGACAGACAGACAGACAGACAGACAGACAGACATGACGAATCTATAAGGGTTCCGTTTTTTGCCATTTGGCAACGGAACCCTAAAAATGAAGTTGGTTTGGCATTCAACGGGTTATTTTGCTAGAGAAATTTAATTTTGGAAGTCGGGGGCATAAAACGAAAATACAAAACCGAAGAACACCGACTTTCGAAATTAAAGTGCTTTATTTTTTTTGTAAAATGATTTTTATGTAAATCATCGCGGATTTCACACCTCAACACCGTTTGAATTTCAAAGTGATGTTTGGAGAAAAACTTTGTCATTTGCTATTATGTGCACACCAGACTTCAGTGGTAATACTATGAAACATAATATTTTTCTTTTTGTAATGGCATCTCGCACCTTTGAGGTTGTCGCCTGTTTAACCGGACTTACCTGTAGCTGCCTCAATAAATTAAAATCTCCAGTGACGGCTTAAAAACTTAAAACTAAGCGACTGAACGCTAAGGGCCCTGTGGGGTACGGACCTCAGCTTAGGACGTCTCTGGGGAGGACAGTAAGGGACGGGCTAGGAATGAGTATTAGGTATTTAAGGACGAATTTAAAGCGACAGACTAAGTGGTCGTGAGCTGGTTCGATTAAGGATCGGCGTTGAGGTAACAAAACCAGTACAAGTTGGCCTCTTATTGTATCAACTCTGTAGGTACTTCGCTAGGCTAGCTCAAGGTCATAGTGTTACCACCCAAGCGAAGTGTGGTCTACTGTACAGAGCTCATTGGGACTCCCATATTCCAACGATAGGTTCCTTACCTTTTTGGTCTTGTAGCGGCATCTACACCGCTACATGCGAACTACGGATCACACTGACGTCACGCCAAATCCTGGATCGCGCAAGCAGAGCTTACCGCGCCACTAGCTAAGGGGCCGTCCATTAATCACGTGAGGTTTTTTTTGGCATTTTTGAACCCCCCCCCCCTCCCCCTTGGTGATACATGGTGAGGTTTAAGACTACCCCCTATATTACGTGTAGTTTTTAGTATCCACAAAGAATCTAAATTTTTTTTGTGATTTTTTAAAATACAGGTATAAATATTGAAAAAAATACACGTGATATATGTATTACTACACCCCCCTCCCCCTTTCGAGCCTCACGTGATTAATGGACAGCCCCTAATATACAACGTTTCGATATCAATCGTCGGGCAGTTGCCTACCAGACACGACACCACGAGGTTGAATGAACTTTACAACCCTGTTCATCATACCAAAGTCTAATTCATCACTTCAGCCAAATGATGTCCAATGCTGGAAAAAGGCCCCAAATTTGGGGGTTTGCCATAATCGCCACGCATGGCGGGCGGGATGGCGATCGCAGTATGGTGGTAAACTGCATAGAGAACGCTGCTGCCCATCCCCTAGTATGTCCCTTAGTTGCTTGTTACGAAACCCACGGGAAGAAATGGGCTGGCGCTATTCTTTACGTCAGGCACCCCAAGTGGTATGGTCTGACTATGAAGTACAATATAAAGAAATCATCTGAACGACATGTTAGTGTCTACCCACTCGTTTACTCTCAATCAATATTAATGACCATAGCAAAACAATACAACGAAATGAAGAGTCCCTGCCTCTATCATAGCACAAAGCCGTATCTGCTAGTTTCAGACAATTACGTAGGTATAAAAAAAAATTAAAAGGTTATGGACGATTTATATATTTCATTCCTTCTCTGTGTAAAACGAGGTCTTTGCCCCGCAGTAGGACCATGATTGGCCGGTTTTATATAGCCAAAGTGTGATTCAAATTGCTCTTATGTCGACAAAAACAATATGAGAATAGATCATAGAGAGATAAAAATAATTACTAACCAGTTAGAAAAATTGCCATTTTGACAATTCAACGACATTAATTGCCTTATTATTTACTAGCTTCTGCCCGCGACTTCGTACGCGGATCTTGTTGCTTATGCCAGCGACAACGGGGTCGTCAAAATCGAAGATCTGCCCCCCTAGCCAAGTCACAAACGTTTACCGTTCTACAATCGCTAACGCCTCAGTGTCAGCGATTGTAGAAAACGATAAGTTGGTAGCCATGTTGAAGCGCCTGAGTCGGCCGCTCGTTCTACAATGTCTTTAGAAAAACGACACATTATAACAAAGGATTTAGCGTTGAACGTTAAAGAAACGATAAAAAATCATTCTATCATTTTGAACGATGTGAATTTGGCTGCGAATTTTCTGTTCGTTTGTTCTAACCACGTGACTTAACGTTGAGCGACTAGCGTTAACGATTGCAGATTATCAACTTGGCTAGGGGTGCTGAAACGTCTGATGTAGAATTCTAAGGCCCGGGGACGGGAAAACAACGGAATGAGCGAGACGATTGGAGTCGTTCCAGATCTTTCATTTTTGTATGTCAATAGGAAATGCCCATCAGACTAAACAAATTTTGCTAAGAAGTCATTCCTTAATATGTTATTAAGAGTTTTACTTAAGAGTTCCACAACAGGTGTTCCAGATCTTCAAATTTATTCTCACAGCAGAAAATGCTCTTCACGTGGAATATTTTTTGCTATGGCACCATTTTTATGTCTCTTATACTTACTTTAGCTGGTCTGTTGCGGTCTGCATCAGGTGTTCATTTTCCAAAATAAATTATGTATAGCCTATATGTTGCCACGTTCACGATCAGCGGACAGTCGCGCATCATGTTCCGCACTTGTCTCTAGAGACCTAGCAGCAGATGCGTAGATACGCTGAGAACTCAAGCGCAATTCTCTATCAGTGAACGTCTCCGACTCGCGAGACAATGCGTGACGTTCACGATCAGCGGACAGTCGCGCATCATGTTCCGCACTTGTCTCTACAGACCTAGTAGCAGATGCGTAGATACGCTGAGAACTCAAGCGCAATTCTCTATCAGTGAACGTCTCCGACTCGAGAGACAATGCGTGACGTTCACGATCAGTGGACAGTCGCGCATCATGTTCCGCACTTGTCTCTAGAGACCTAGCAGCAGATGTGTAGATACGCTGAGAACTCAAGCGCAATTCTTTATCCGTAAACGTCTCCGACTCGCGAGACAATGCATGACGTTCACGATCAGTGGACAGTCGCGCATCATATTCTTCACTGGTCTCTAGAGACCTGGATGTAGATGCATAAATACGCTGAGAACGCAAGCGAGCTTCGCGATCCCTGTCGGGGTCACGTGATTGTTCGAAAGAGATACCGTGACCCCGGCACACGGGCAACTGATGGAACACGGGAGCGTTTTAGTCAGTAATTACCCATCCAAAAAAATAATAAAAAAAGCTTCGCAATCCGAAGATGTTTCTACGGAGCGAGTTGCAGCCTGATGTTCTCGAACATCAAGTCTATCTTGACGCTCTTCGGTAGATTCTTGGGATCTTATGATCCTCAATCTTTTAGCTCCTTTGGAACGTTGGGAAAGATTTGACGTCTTTCTAGGCATGGTTATAGTTTTATTCTGAAGATACCTGATCAATTAAACTCTAAGTGACTGCTCCCCTGCATTACCGGGTAGGCTACCGTGTCACGAAGATAAATGGAAAAGGAAATTAAACACTCAAATAACATATAGCCCGAAGGCATATTTCTTCGATAAAATAAACAAATGGGAGTTTTAGCCAGTAGAGTCAAATTTTCAATGATTCATAGAATTTTCATCGAAAATCAGTCCTAAACTGTTACCGCCTTCACCGCGTGGAGGTACTCCCAGCTTATGTTATTTTATAATTATACAGTGAAATTAGTGATAGCTTTGATTTCCACACACACACCTGAGTGTTCCAGATCTACAATCTTTATACGTCAACAGAGAGTGCTCATCAGGCTGAACAACTTTTGCTAAGACGTCATTCCTATATATGTTATAGTGTAGCTGGGCTGTTGGAGTTCCACATCAGCTGTTCCAGATCTTCAAATTTTATACGACACCCGAGAGTGCTCATCAAGCTGAACAACTCTTGCTAAGACGTCATTCCTATATATGTTATAGTGTAACTGGGCTGTTGGAGTTCCACATCAGCTGTTCCAGATCTTCAAGTTTTATACGACAACAGAGAGTGCTCATCAGGCTGAACAACTCTTGCTAAGACGTCATTCCTATATATGTTATAGTGTAGCTGGGCTCTTGGAGTTCCACATCAGCTGTTTCAGATCTTCAAATTTTATAACGACAACAGAGAGTGCTCATCAGGTTGAACAACTCTTGCTAAGACGTCATTCCTATATATCTTATAGTGTAGCTGGGCTGTTGGAGTTCCACATCAGGTGTTCCAGATCTTCAAATTTATTCTCTTAGCAGAAAATGCTCATCACGTGAAACAATTTTTGTTTTCGGACTATTTTTGTATCTCTTATAGTTTAGCTGGTCTGTTGCGGTTCTGCATCAGGTGTTCAAGTTTCCAAGATAAATTATAGCCTATATGTTGCCCAGATTTAATACCTATACAACAAAAAAAAAACATTCAAATCCGTCCAGTAGTTCCGAAGATTAGCGTGTACAAACAAACAGACAAACAGATAGACTTTTTTTTTGGTTTCGTGCTCCATTACTGTTTCTAAACCCCTCTCAATGATTATTTTTTTATATTCAATATACAGACACAGTTTTTTTACTGTTTTATTATATGTATATAGATATATAGATTATATACACTCATAACCATATCTTAAATCTCCTCTCTAGTCTCCAACCTTGAATTTGTATCCCGAGCCCCAAGATACAGACTAACTGTCTAGTTTGGGGTTCACTGGCAAATAATACACTGTAATTAGCTATTAGTAACATTTAAGCTACTCATGTCGTCTCAACTTGATGTTAACCTTTGTTTGCTTAGTGACAGTAAAATATTTTTTTCTATTTCTTATTTCTGTTTTTCTATTTTGTTGACTACAAAAATGTTGTTCAGAAACGTAAATAATGCAATGAATATTGTTGAGAGACATTCTTACTTTTGTACTGATTACCCCTCTGGCTTTTCTTTTTTAGGGTTCCGTTGCCAAATGGCAAAAAATGGAACCCTTATAGATTCGTCATGTCTGTCTGTCTGTCTGTCTGTCCGTGTATGTCACAGCCACTTTTCTCCGAAACTATAAGAGCTATGCTGTTGAAACTTGGTAAGTAGATGTATTCTGGGAACCGCATTAAGATTTTCACAGTAAAATAGAAAAAAAAAACAATAAATTTTGGGGTTCCCCATACTTAGAACTGAAACTCAAAAAAAAAATTCATCAAACCCATACGTGTGGGGTATCTATGAATAGGTCTTTAAAAATGGTATTGAGGTTTCTAAAATCATTTATTTCCAAACTGAATGGTTTGCGCGAGAGACACTTCCAAAGTGGTAAAATGTGTATCCGCCCCCCCCCCCCCCCCGTAACTTCTAAAATAAGAGAATGATAAAACTAAAAAAAATATATGATGTACATAACCATATAAACTTCCACCGAAAATTGGTTTGCACGAGATCCAGTGAGTAGTTTTTTTTTAATACGTCATAAATCGTACACCGCAATTTACATTTAATTCAATCAACTCAAATATAAAAATAAAAAACATTATGTCATAAACATAAACCTCATGCATAAACCGAGGATACCTACAGGTTTGTACGGGACCCTCGGTGCGCGAGTCCGACTCGCACTTGGCCGGTTTTTTTGGATGGGAAATCATCAAATGACATTTCCTGCTCTGGGTGGACCTGAAGGGCCTCAGACTTTTACTGACTAAAACCGACCCGTGTTCCTTCAGTTGCCTTTGGCAGGGCCACGGTAGCTCTTCAGTTCTTCGACAGTCCATTGCAGCTCTTCTTCGTAACAGACAAAAAAGTAGGTATAGATGGTAGGTATAACAACAAATAAGATACATAAATATTTGTATCGGAATGACAACAGATAAAAATAAACCATTTTAAGTAAGTATACTGTGAAACGAGTTTAAAGGTCACTTATAGGTCAACAAATCTTATATTATCATTACAGGTTATCAGTGGTTATTAAATTATGGAATTCCCAGCATGAAACAGGCTTACTATACATATATTGAATTGCGTCAGTACTTTATTTTTATTATATTATTGTATTAGCCTGCACTGTACCAGTGTCTATCACATACATAATTTTCTTATAAAAAATATTATATATATATATCAACACGTTTTTTTTATTAATAATAGTTAACAAATAGTTTTGGTCCTTGTACCATGCTTTTAACTCAATACTCTAATTAAGGTGTATGAAGGGCTTGTGGCTAAATTACAACAGCCGCACGGGTCGATCGTTCAGGATAAGCTACGCTTGCTGCAGTTGGTCCGTGGATAGGTGACCATCCTTACATACCAAGACCCTTCCGTGCCTCGGAAAGCACGTTAAGCCGTTGGTCCCGGCTGTCTTTCGTAGATCTTAGACAGTCGTTACGGGTCGTCAGAAGCCCGAATGTCTGACAACCAGTCTTACCAAGAAAGAAAGAAAGAAAGAAATATATTTTATTTGGAACACGCACAGGACATAAAAGCAATGAGAAGAACATAGAAACATTTACATTTAAGCTACAAATAACAAAATATTACAGAAAGATATAAAAAATAAAATAGTAAGACATGTGCGAGGCCAAAAGGGCCCCTATCTCAGTATAATGCTGCGATAATTGCTGGGTAATCGTTTTACCCAGTAACTGGGTTGTGGAGGTCAGATAGGCAGCTTCATGTAAAATACTGGTACTTAGCTGCATCCGGTTAGACTGGAAGCCGACCCCAAAATAGTTGGGAAAAGGCTAGGCAGATGATGACTCTAATTAGGGTGTATGAGGTCTTGTGCTAATTATGTTACATGAAATATATAACTAGCTTCTGCCCGCGACTTCGTCCGCGTTAAAATTCTTGTTCCGCCGACCCTTCCTGTCGCGTCGAATCGCCTACACGTGCGATTTTCCTCATTTTTGCAACATTTTTCATTACTGCTCCGCTTCTGTTAGTTGCAGTGTAATATTATATAGCCTATAGCCTTTCTCGATAAATAGGCTACCCAACACAAAAATATTATTTCAATTCGGGCCAGTAGTTCCTGAGATTACCGCGTTCAATCAAACAAACAAACAAAATCTTCAGCTTACTAACTAAATAGATATTATAGCATCACGCCTGTTTTTTCGGAAGAGATAGGTAGAGGTGTACCTATAGTAGTTAGGTATACCCACATTTCGCTAGTTACGTTTAAGTTGCAGTAACGGAGGAGGCTATTTCCATCAACCAGGCACTCCAGACTACTGGCTGTTACTGAGAAATTCCAGATAGAAAACCCAACAACACTTTGCCCGTCCCGGGAATTAAACCCTGGACTATGCGCAGCAATAGCGCATGTGACCACTAGACAAACGAGGCAGACATAGATACAGTTGTAAAATAAGTATGAGATGTAGGTATGTTATATATCTTTTTTAGTTTTGACAATTTAATTAACACGTTAAGTGCCATGTCGGACTATGTGTCCGACACTTTTTGTTCCATTCAGGCCTTGTCGGACTATATGACCGACAACACATACAAAATCTGAACATGTCGTTGCTGCCTGGCGGCCATGTTTTTGGAATAAATAATGTATTTATGAGGTAAAATCTATTTAAAGTGAAGTAACACTGAATATTTTTTTGACTTTTTCTGATTTTAGCCGTGGCAGTAAACCAGGGATGTTAGGGAGCTCCGTAACCGTAACCGAAACTATCGGATATCCGATATAAAAATTTATCCGTAACCGTAACCGAATCCGAAATAAACATTTCGGATAATATCGGATTTGTTATTACATTTTTATTTTAGGTAGATTAGATAACACTCAATATTATAATCAGTTTTATTTTAAGAAGCTGTAATAATTACTCACAGACTGATTGCAATTCCTACCAAATGGTGACATAAATAAAACCATTTTATTAGCTATATGTATTTTACTTTTGAAATTCCTTAAAAGTTTAATATCCATAACCGAAATTATCCGAAACTAACGGATAATCCGAAATAATTTCATATCCGTATCCGTATCCTTATCCGGTATAATAATCATTCCTACATCCGTAAATAATCCGTATCCGAAATTTCATATCCATAACATCCCTACAGTAAACGTTATAATAATGGTTCGTGACAAACTTTAAACAGTTTTTGATGCTTACATAATCAGTAAAAATTAAAAATGATCGAGAAACCTAAACATGATTTTCAATCACCTATTCAATGATACCCCACACGAAAGGTTTTGAGAAAAAACAATATGAAGACATAATATGATGCCAAAAGTCGGCCATTTTAATTTTCATAATTTAGATATACCCACTGTCACTCTCACAGTTGAGACGAATCTAACGACACCTCTGTATTTAAAATCCATCAAGGCGTTTAGGCCAAAGAAATATACATACGCACATACACTCGAAAAACAAAACCCTCTGTATGGTGCAGTCGAGTAAATAGCCTTCTTTTCAGGGTTGAAACGACACCAAAAAAATAATAAACCTTAAAATTATGAGTCGGCGCTTTGAGTGTTCCTTGTTCATTGATTTTTCAGCGCCGACTCAAAATTTTAAGGTTTATTATTTTATGCTTTTCAGTTTTTCGGCGGTTTAATTTTTTGTTGAAAAGTTTTTATTTTATGATTTTTTGGGGCTTTAATGTACTGATAATACTTGGCAAGGTATACCCTATCCAACAATAAAAGAATTATCAAAATTGGACTACTCTGTACAACGTTATGCGTGTTTATACGTTACAATCAGTGAGTGAACAATCAATCATCCCCTGTTTTCCAACCCTTAGGGTTCGATTTTGTTTTCCAAATTTATATGGGACCACCTTGGGAGTATACCTTTTCCAATAGAAGAAGAATTGTCACAATCGGACCACTATGTAAAAAGTTGTGAGTGTCAGTTAGTGAACAATCAATCATCCCCTGTTTTCCAACCCTTAGGGTTCGATTTTGTTTTCCAAATATATATGAGACCACCTTGGGAGTAAACCCTTTCCAATAGATGAAGAATTGTCACAATCGGACCACTATGTAACAAGTTATGCGTGTTTATACGTTACAATCAGTGAGTGAACAATCAATCATCCCCTGTTTTCCAACCCTTAGGGTTCGATTTTGTTTTCCAAATTTATATGCGACCATCTTGGGAGTATACCCTTTCCAATAGAAGAAGAATTGTCACAATCGGACCACTATGTAAAAAGTTGTGAGTGTCAGTGAGTGAACAATCAATCATCCCCTGTTTTCCAACCCTTAGGGTTCGATTTTGTTTTCCAAATTTATATGAGACCACCTTGGGAGTATGCCCTTTCCAATAGAAGAAGAATTGTCACAATCGGACCACTATGTCAAAAGTTATGCGTGATCATACATAAAAAAAAAAAAAAAAATACGCGTCGAATTGAGAACCTCCTCCGTTTTTTTCGTCGGTTGAAAATATAAGAACGCATATAATAAATGTCAATCAAGGATTAAATCTTCACCTTTATTAACGTTCATTATTAATCTGCTAAATTTAAATACGCTATTAACTTGCGTCTGGCTTTTATCTAAGGTGATAATAATAAAGTAGGTAATTATTAAAGTCTCGAACATTTGCCCAATATCTAATAACACTTCAGCGTCAGCGGAGATATTTTAATAAATGATTAATAGATGAAAGACAACTCTAATTATTAGTTAATTTGTTTATTAAAAGGGAATTTTCGAATAATATTTGGGGAAACTGATGGAGTTAAAAACTCCGAATATAACTTCTGTTGGTGAATTTGACTTAATATTAACGTTAAGCTACGCTTGGTGCGGTCGATTCGTGGATGGGTGACCATCCATTATACATATATCAAGACTCCAACGTGCCTCAGAAAGCATGAGCCTTCGGTTCCGGCTGTCATTCGTCCATCTTTTACAGTCATCACGGTTAGACAGACGGTCGAAACTCTGACAACCAGCCTTACCAAAGGATACTTATCGCGTTACCCAGTAACTGGAATCTGAAGGACAGATAGACAGTTTCTCCATACTAAATACTGATATTCAGCTGCATCTGGTTAGACTGGAAGTTGACTCTAACATGATTGGTAAGAGGCTAGGCAAATTACCAACAACATTATACCTATCTACACTAATTATAAAGAGGTCAAGTTTGTAAGTATGTAGGATGTAATCTCTGGAACCGCCCGCGCCAGTTGGATTAAAAAAAATCTTATTATATTATAATAGCCTAATTCTTGAGGAAGGTGATAGGCTAATTAACATCACGCTACAACCCTCAGGATCCGAGCAAATTGCAAAAAGTCAGAAAGATAGCGCGGGCGGGCGACTGAATATGACGCGACTGGCCGGTGCACGGTGGCCAAATATTCACGTGAACGAAGTCGCGGGCAGAAGTTAGTGTATATATATTTATAAGTTTAGGTATCTATAAATTTCATAAATATGTGATAAATGTTAAATAGTTTATCGTTAAACTATCATTTATTAATTTCGTGGTCAATTTGATATCGAAATCGCAATTAATTACAAACAACGATTTAAACCTTAACTGCTATTATTTAATTGTTTAATAATTATGACGTCTCTTGAAAACCGGTTATAGAGATTTAAAATGGTTAGTGACCTTGTGTTTTTTCGGTTAATAGATATACTAATTGCAAACAATTAAAATACTACGAGATTCCTTGATGAGACGACTTCACTTCCTACCAGGCGGTCTGACTAACACATATCATTTATTTACTATCTTGCTATAATATCTTACAACATTTACATCATTTAAAATCAAAGTTTTTAAAGAAATGAATATGAGTAGGTATACCTTTATAAAAATAAATAGTCAAAAAGCATCATAAAATTCGTTTGCATCGTTGTCAATAAGAAACGTGCCCAAAATGCTTGCGGTATTTCTACGTTGTATGGCAATACTGATTCTTTGGGGTCCATATTGACTCACCTAAAGTTCTTTATCCGAAATTGTTCTTCCTAATGATTTGTAATCCGAATGATCACTCTTCCTAAAATTTTTCATCCTAAAATTTTCATTCATACTATTTGTAGTGCTACCGGCGATGTTCATAACGCTCATGTTTCCGAAAATTGTAATGAATAATATAAAGATAGTTAATATAAATGTAAATATATTTTTCAACACACTTGCTCGTAAAGTGAGCCTTAGTATATCGTTCTTAGGGCCATAAACCGAACTATAACATACACGTGCATAATAATATTACACACTAGTGCATAATAGAATGATCCCTACAAAGTTAAGTTAGTACCTAACTGCAAATTATATGCGAGTAAACAGAGCAATTTTCAATTTAACCGGGTAATACAGTTTTTTTTTTTTTTTGTAACAACAAAGAGGTTTTATGCCACCGAAAATCTATTTACATTTTTGAAATAAATAAATGTGTCCCTAATTAAGACGAAAAAACATTTATTATTATCAAATTATTTATAATTCACAATAATTTCTTATAAAATATTTGCATTTTATCACAAAAATTATCATTTTGAAGTAGGCTGTATGGCTGTAATCAATCAACTTACATTTGGCGCGTGCAAAAAAAAAAATTGCGCGCCATTTCCCAATTTTCCCCTAATTTTCATATTTTGTTTGTATCGCATTTGTTGCTGTTATTTGTTTTTTCCTCGCAAGTGTGTTGAAAAACGTCGTATGATACACGTGTGTATTGATGATTACCGTCCTCGGCTCTCTTAAGACCCTCACCTGACGGCTCGGGTCTCAATGGCGCCTCAGCGGTAATCACCAACATTACACACTTGTACCATAATGTACTATAAACTCCTACTGTTTTTTATCATAACGCTTCTATCCCTAAACATAATAACCATAATATTTTCACTCATACTCAGAAAGAAACATCTACCAAGTGTAATAAAAAATATATGTGGGTAGAAAATGATATTTATAGTTTTAATTTAAAATCGTTCGACATACCACTCAAAAGATATACAACTTATTTGGTCTACCACCTACGCTGAGATAGGTGTCGACAGAGCCCCGCTTCGCGGGGCTCCTATTTCCGCCTTAGCCTTCTACCCTAACCTATCCGAGTCGGAGTACTCTGAGTCGGGGTGTTAACCATAATGACGTTTTTTTATATATATTAAACGTTAGACCTAATGATTTTCGATTAAATCTATACTTAATATTATAAAGCTGAAGAGTTTGTTTGTTTGTTAATAAAAAGAAATCTAAACAAAAAAGTTATGACTATGAATAATAGTGTAAAAGATGGTTATATTGAGAAAATATAGGAAAACAAATAAAAGTATAATAGATGTTTATTGCTACTGACATTATGAAGTTGAATGCTTCGGAGTTATGAACATTAGAGACAGAGTAGTTAGGAATTGTGATTGTTAGGATGAAAAATGTTAGGAAGAACATTTTCGGATTTCCAATCATCGCAGTTGAAAATTTAGGTGAACTTTGGCGCACCCGATTCTCTGGCCAAAAAATAGACCAGCCCTCTGGTCACGTGAAGAGTCGACCAACCGCTTGGCGATGTGTCGAAATACTATGTGGGCACTCGGAACCCATGGCCCTAGAGTTTTAACCCACACGTATCATAATAACACGCCAGATAATCTCCGGAAGGTTAAGTAGAGGTCAGAGTACTTTGCATGTATTTGCACTGAGCTACACATTTACTGGTAATAAAACTGCGTAATTCTTAGCTATTTCTATACAGTTTTGGATTGCTTAGTGTTCTCGAAGCAACTTAACATTTATGGCAAGCTAACGATAAATGATATATGTCCGTATAAACGCAACATTATGTTTAATACAAATCTTGAATTCATTAATTTTGCTGAGTGGGTCTAGAAACATATAATTTTGCTCTACGGTTCGAAGTAGCGAGTGAGTGTTGGAACTTGGAAGTGAGGACTAAGAAGAGATTTTTTTGGTTAAATCAATATATGAATACGTGAAGCAAAAACTTTTCACCCCTTTTTTACGATAATTACGCGGGCGAAGGAGTATGAAATTTGGCATAGTTAAAGATTGAGAGGTCCCTCATGATATCGGCCGAAAGACGTCAACTGCTGGATAAAGTAGGCCTCCTGGGGGATTTGCCGTAATTGCCACGTTTTTTTTTTTGTTTGGAAATGCGGGAAGGCGTGTCAGACTTTTACTAACTAAAACCCACCCGTGTTCCTTCAATTCTGCTGACATCTCTTTGAGGCGCGCGTGGAACACTACGCGCTGTACCCGAGCCTGCGTCCTTACTGGGCGGCGAGCTACCCATCGAAGCACCCATGCCCGGTGAAAACCTGTGTTAGGCGGAAGGTGAGGACGCCGTGGGGCCTCTCTATCCACTCCTCAAAGCGGGGACTTACCGCCTCATAATTGCCACGCTTGAGAGGCGGGTTGTCGATTGCAGTATGGTGGTAAAATGCATAGAAAATTCTGCTGCCCATTCGCTACTAAGTCCCTTAGTCGCCTTTTACGACATCCACTGGTAGAAATGGGATGGTGCTATTCTTTACTACCGGCACCACACGGAGCATGATGAGGTCTCCATGCTACCCTCTTTTAACAATAGGTTCAGGTTTCCGCATGATGTGACGAATGAATTGATAGTCATAAGTACGTATTGGTACTTGCCCAGATCCAAAGCCAAAGCAAGAGAGAACCATTGGGCCTAACTACCCCTTGCCTTATTTATATTGCGTGATACTAAGCATATTTTGTTATTTCTTACACTAGCTTCTGCCCGCGACTTCGTCCGCTTCAAATTTTTGCTCCCGAGACTAGGGTTGCCACCCTTACTTTATAATAAAGTATTGTACGTTGGTCTAGTGGTAGCAAGCGCTACTGCTGAGCATAAAGTCCTGGGTTCGATTCCCAGGTCGGGCAAAGTGTTGTTGAGTTTTTCCATCTGGAATTTCTCAGTAGCAGCCCGGAGTCTGGATTCGTGCCCGGTTGATGGCAATAGGCTCGCCCCCTATTACATGGGACTTAAAAACATAACAGGCGAAATGTGGGTGTACTATAGGTACACCTCTGCCTAACCCTTCGGGGAAACAAGGCGTGATGTTATGTTATGGGTACGTTATTTTACATAAATGTACTCTATACTTTATGAGAAAAATAAAGTACACGAAAATACTTTATTTTGCAAGATTTGATTTCCTTGGGATTTTCAAAAGATTGGTCGTAAAAACTTTTTGCAACTTGAAATTTATTTGATGCAAACTGCAAAAAGCAATAGAAAATATGTTTTAAAATATAATAACAAAGAAAAATAAATCGTACTTTATTTTTATACCATGTACGTTTTTTTTCTTACCTAAAATAACCAAAGTACGTACTTAAATTGCATAAAAAAAGGTGGCAACCCTACCCCTGACCCTTCCCGTCGCATCGAATTGCCTGCCAGTTTTCGTCCATTTTTCGTTGCTGCTCCGCTCCTTTTGATCGTAATGTGATTTTATATAACATATGGCATTCCTCAATAAATAGGCTACCCAATACAAAAATATTTTTTCAATTCGGAGCAGTAGTTCCTGAGATTACCGCGTTAAACCAAACAAACAAACTCTTCAGCTTTATAATATTAGTATAGATGATCAAAATCCTAACTCATCTCTTCTCTCTCTTTCAGACGATGGCTTCACACTATTTGCCTTCCACGGCAAAGTCAATGAAGAAATGGAAGGCTTAGAAGCTGGATACTGGTCCAGGGACATCACCAAGGCCAAGAATGGAAGGTGGACCTTCAGGGACAGGAACGCTGAGCTAAAGATCGGAGACACTGTGTATTTCTGGACGTATGTCATCAAGAATGGACTTGGTTACAGACAGGATAATGGAGAGTGGAGAGTTACAGGTAAGTTTCGGTTACTGTAGGTTTTAGGTGGGATGTACCACCGAACAGATACAGATATTTAGGTATAATACCTGCATACTTGTACATAAAACAAAAACTAAAACACACAAATAACTCTTACAAAACAATCACAATTAAAAACAGATACCTACAGAGCTAGACAAGCAAATGACATAGCGTTACGGGCACCTAGAACAAACTGCAGCAGGAGAACTATTCTGTATGAAGGAGCACAGCTTTACAACAAATGGCCTCGAAATGTAAAAGATCAAAAATTCATGTATGGTTTCAAAAAATCCCTAAAGAAACAAACACATTTTTTTCGTATCGTTTTGAAATATTTGAATACATTGGTAGGCAGGTGTCAACGACTTTTATTTTTTCACATCTGGCACAGACTATAGATGTCACATGTCTTCGATTTTCTAGTTTTAAGACATGCTGGTTTCCTCACGATGTTTTCCTTCACCGTTTTGAGAGCAGTGGTGATCAAATAATAACACAAAGTAAAGTCAGCCGGGTTGGATTTGAACCCACGACCTTACAACTTGTAAGTCACGGTCGTTACCACTGGGCTAGCAAAACTGTTAAACTTTATTTAATTAATCCTAGCAGATACATACATATTTTAACTGCTTACCTAATAATAACTGGAAATTCACTGAATTAAATCTTATTTTAAACATAGGATTATAGAACAAGTAATTTTATAAAAAACCGGCCAAGTGCGAGTCGGACTCGCGCACCGAGGGTTCCGTACAAACCTGTAGGTATTTTCGGTTTAAAAATATATATTTTTTTTTTAATTTTTATATTTCAGTTGATTGAATGTAAGGTAAATTGCAGTTTGCGATTTATGACATTTAAAAAAAAAACTACTCACTCGATCTCGTTCAAACCAATTTTCGTTGGTAGTTTACATGGTAATGTATATCATATATTTTTTTTAGTTTTGTCATTCTCTTATTTTAGAAGTTACGGGGGGGGGAGGGACACACATTTTACCACTTTGGAAGTGTCTCTCGCGCAAACTATTCAGTTTAGAAAAAAATGATAATAGAAACCTCATTACCATTTTTGAAGACCTATTCATAGATACCCCACACGTATGGGTTTGATGAAAAAAAACATTTTTGAGTTTCAGTTCTATGTATGGGGAACCCCAAAATTTATTGTTTTTTTTTCTATTTTAGTGTGAAAATCTTAATGCGGTTCACAGAATACACCTACTTACCAAGTTTCAACAGCATAGCTCTTATAGTTTCGGAATAAAATGGCTGTGACATACGGACGGACAGACAGACAGACAGACAGACAGACATGACGAATCTATAAGGGTTCCGTTTTTTGCCATTTGGCAACGGAACCCTAAAAATGAACAGACAAACTGGTTTAAACTTATAATAAGATTTAATATTTATTTTTATTGTTTTTAATTTGACAAGTTAGCTCTGTAGCATGCCTCTTTATTTAATTTATTTCTAACTGGTTGCACTCGTATTGTATGTCAAAAAGTAACCTATAATCGTCTCTAGGGTTCAACATATTCCCATACAAAATTTTATCAGAATTTGTTGAACCGTTTCATAGATTAGCCGGAATAAACAAACAGAAAACGCAATTTAAAATTGTTTTTTGGTTTAAATATTTTTAATAAATAATAATAATGTCTTAGGACAACCAACACAACGTTGTCTGATCCCAAACTAGGCAGAGCCTGTACTATGGCAACCAGACAACTGATAAACATACTTATATATTTTTAAATACATACACATTATAGATAAACTACACCCAGACACAGAACAAATGATTGTGCTCATCACACAAAGATTTGTCCTGGGTGGGAATCGAACCCACAACGTCAGTCTTAGCAGTCAGGATCACTAACCACTAGACTAACAGGCCAGTCAAAATAGTATACATAATTTTATATGCATTTAGTAAAAAGCTGCTATTGTGGCATTACAAACAGATACATCAAATTTATTTATTCGTCTCAATATAGACTGGACTTAAGTGGTTAGTCCCGCCAGTCATTTGTAGATCTTAAACCATTATGGGTCACCTGCCAGGGTCGCGGATTTCTTTGAAAGAGTTACCGTGGCCCTGGCATATAGGCAACTGAAGGAACACGGGTGGGTTTTAGTCAGTAAAAGTCTGACACACCCTCCCGCTTCGCCAAGAGCGGGAGACGCCAATTGAAGAAAAGCCACCCAGAAGAAAAAATGGTTCGTAAGAACGCCCTGTAGTCTGGCAACAAGTCTTACCACAGAGTATCGTAATGTCTAATAGATAACTTGGTTCTAGAGGTCAGATATGCATTCGCGACATGTAAAATAGATACTGGTGTTTAGCTGTATCAGCTGTCAAAGCACTGGTGGTCCAGTGGAAACGGCCGACGACTTACAAGTAGTACGTCGTAGGTTCGAGCCCGGTCAGGCGCAATACATTTGTGTAAATAATTTCATCACCACTACCCCCAAAACGGTAAAAACATCGTGAGGAAATCGGCATGTCCTAGAGCCAAAATTCGAAGACATGTGAAATCTATCAACCCGCACTGGGCCTGCGCGTGCGTGGTGGATTACAGCCGTCTCACAGAGAACGTGGGAACATTACACACACACACACACACACACACATGACTTTTTTTTGTGGGCTGAAGCTGATTCAGCTGTATCATATTCTAACTGATTATAAGCCGACCCCCACATAGTTTGGAGACTAGGCAGACGTTATTACCATTTCTGAAACAATATCTAAAGCTTAAAAACATGTTAACTAAAATGCTTTTCCGTAACTCCGATATTTTCTAGTTCCTCGAGCACAATAGGTGTTAAGTTCAAAGGTCTAGGTGAGGCTTCAAACATGAGGGTTCACTTCGAACATCTTAACACCTATGAAAGTCTTTCAAACATCTTTCCTTTATTAAGCGGCTTTCTTTACAGTAGGTATTTGCGTCGATTCTTTATTCTTTAGAATGTGTTGACTTTAACAGTGTTTATATTGTAGGTCAATTTTATAATCAGAGTCAAAGTCAAAGCATTTATTTCAAATAGGCACATAAAAGGCATTTTTGTCCCGTTCCAAAAGGTAGATTCGTATGGAGAAGAAGGGCAATAACTCCACCGTTACTCTTTTAAGATGTTTTTAGGGTTCCGTTGCCAAATGGCAAAAAACGGAACCCTTATAGATTCGTCATGTCTGTCTGTCTGTCTGTCTGTCCGTCCGTCCGTATGTCACAGCCACTTTTCTCCGAAACTATAAGAGCTGTGCTGTTGAAACTTTGTAAGCAGATGTATTCTGTGAACCGCATTAAGATTTTTACACTAAAATAGAAAAAAAACAATAAATTTTGGGGTTCCCCATACATAGAACTGAAACTCAAAAACGTTTTTTTCATCAAACCCATACGTGTGGGGTATCTATGAATAGGTCTTCAAAAATGGTAATGAGGTTTCTAATATTATTTTTTTCTAAACTGAATAGTTTGCGCGAGAGACACTTCCAAAGTGGTAAAATGTGTGTCCCCCCCCCCCCCCCCCGTAACTTCTAAAATAAGAGAATGATAAAACTAAAAAAAATATATGATGTACATTACCATGTAAACTACCACCGAAAATTGGTTTGAACGAGGTCGAGTGAGTAGTTTTTTTTTAAAACGTCATAAATCGTAAACCGCAATTTACCTTACATTCAATCAACTGAAATATAAAAATTAAAAAAAAGCATTTATTTTTAAACCGAGAATACCTGCAGGTTTGTACGGAACCCTCGGTGTGCGAGTCGGACTCGCACTTAGCCGGTTTTTTTTTAATATTTGTATACAATATTTATATAATTGTATGTGAAGACGATCATCTAATATAAAATTACCATACCACAACAGGTAAAAGAATTGAAAATGAAGCAATGCGAGATAAATTAAATATACGATAGATGTGTAGGTACACGGTGCTCACATATTTAAAAACATTGCAAAGGCAAGTATACGAATTTCCTATAGAATATCATCGGAATAACAATTTCGAGTTTTTCCCACTTAAAAGAGTTTTGCTTAGTTAGTTGTGTATTGTATTTTATTTTTTGTATTTGTTTCTTAAAATGTTTTGTCACATACTAACATTAGTTTTCTCATAAGCATTTCTGTGTCACTAACAATTTTATGGATGTAAATCTATATATATAAAAATGAATCCCTATTTCCCTTGGTCACGCCATCACGCGTGAAGGGCTGGACCGATTTCACTTTTTTCTTTTTATTGTGTTTGTTATTGTCAGGAGAAGGAGAAAAACACAACAAAAAAAAAGTGTAATCGGTCCAGCCGTTCACGCGTGATGAAGTGACCAAGGGAAATAGGGATTCATTTTTATATATATAGATACCAATTCGAATTAAATAGTTATCGTTAAGACAGGACAACGTCTATCGGGTCAGCTAGTCTGATATAAATGAATATAATAATAATTAGTTGGTACGTGTATTGTGTTGCCATCTAGATTCACCTTCTCACATTTTATCCAGCGGCAGCGCGAATTCTACTTATGTATGTAGCTTAGAGCTTCTAATTTGCATTCTTAATCAACACACTAAAATTTAATGCAATAGCAACTTAAATAATTATGATGTTGGCAGGTATTTCAAAAAACAATTTTTAATTTTCATATTAATATTCCTCGCTAAAAACGTTCCCCACATCTATACCACAAGAGAATCCATTTACTTAGTGTTTATTTATGTATTAAATAAAATAAACCATCAAGCCCCATCTAAATTCCAACCCCCATTTTCCAGGATATGTCGACGAAGCTGGCAACCCCGTCAACCCAGCCGACGGAAGCCCCCTCGAAGCCACGCAAGGCTCTAGGCCTACTCAAGCACCACAATACTCTGGGTCAGCCCCATCAGCTCCACCAGCTGCATTTTCGACCCCTGCCCAGAATGTTCAATACCCCTGTGAGATATCAGTGTCCAAGGTCAACGTACCAGGGTTTATCTGCAAAGGGCAGCTGCTTTTCGAAGATAACTTCAATTCTGGAATAGAAAAGGGGAAGATTTGGACTCCTGAGATCAAGTTTCCTGGGGAACCGGTGAGTGGTATTCCTATAGTTTTTGATACTCTGTTCGCATTTACAATAGCTCTTTTACTGAACTTGTTAGTAGCGTTACGTTAACTCTTCACTGAGTATGGTACCAGGCTGAACTCAAGAACATTATTTACATTGGCTGATATATGGGTCTATATTAGGGTTGCTAAGTTTTTTTTTTGTGTAAAATAACGTATGAAATTCTTCGAATATAACAAAAATAAAGTCATTGCAAGAAAAATATGGTGTTTTTCTAAATTATGGCAAATGCTAACAATTTATTTGTTTTCTTAACCAAAGTTTCGTTTGCAATCAATGAGTAATTCGTTGTTTATCTTTATGGATGTACTGTTTGTCTATAATTGTCACTTCAGATTCGTTACCGAAAAAGTACTCAGTGAAAGCTGAAGTGGCGGGAAGAGAGGGTAAATAAAACGTGATTTTTATTAGCTATGTATAGTATCAGATATTCCCATTTGTCAATAGTATTTTTCTCTGATATTTCTTTAATAGATTAATTGTTTTTTTTTTATTAATGCTTCATTATTAACAAATGATTAAGTAATTACCTAGCCATATGAGTGTTTCATGAATAGATTAAATATTAGAAATAAAGTATTTTCGCATATTTTAATGTCAAACAAAAGAATAACGTATTTTTATCGAAAATAAAGTATACGATATTATAAAGTATGGTTGGCAACCCTAATGTAACCACATCATCATCAGCATATAGCAACTACCGCTGCGCGAAAACCTGTCCAATCTTATCCTGTCACATCCAGATGCTAGCGGCTTTATAGTAGATACTGTTCTGTAAAGTTTAATTCAAATGTCACTCGAGTAAACGCATACAATTCGCAAACAAACTCACTTGTTAAATTGTAACTTACACATAATTCTTTAGTATTATTAATTTCTTGTTATATAAATTGCACTGAATTGGCAGTGGGCAGAGCACTTTGCTCGCAGAACAGATGGCCGATGGGGCCGAAGCTGGACCGATTACCCTGTGAAGGCCGCAGTAATCAACTGGACGCGGGAAGCACAAAGCCGGTCGAAGTGGCGGAGCTTGGGGGAGGTCTTTGTCCAGCAGTGGACGTCTTTCAGCTGAAATGATGATGATGATGATGATGATGATGAATTTAAATTCCTGCATAAAGTGTATTTTACCTTCTTTTTGTAATGAATAAGTATTTGTTTTATTTATATGTGTTACCAAATATCAATAACGTTCATCGTCAACTTTGTTGTAACACTTCTCCAAAATGCTATTATACTGAAGTTTGGTTTTCTATGGAAACGTGTTTTTTAGTTTTTTTAAACTATTATTTATTTTAAATTTTTTTAGGGTGTTTCGAATTTTGAGACGTATGTCAGCGTAGTTTGTGACGTATGTCAGCGTAGTTTTCGAAGACAGTTTTTTTGCTATCCTGGTAACCCTGGCAAGGATAATGGCACAAATTTATGAAATTATTGCATTCTCATCGGTCTTTGATAGGTGTGCAAAGTTTGAATGAAATCTGGTCGTTTAAAGTGGGTCAAAATCGCGCTATAAGGAGTCGGTTACAATTACAAACAAACATACTAACATACAAACATACTAACATACAAAACTACTAACATACAAACAAACATACAAGTGAAGCTAATATAAAGCGTGTAAACAGAAACCACGGCTGAACGCTGCCTCCTTAAATAAGGTCTAGGCCTAGTTTGGGGGGTTAGGATCAGATTTGTGGCAATACATTCATGTGATATTTTATTGTGAGTGTCTTGTGACATATATTTTTAAGTGTCAAATAAATATTTTAATTTAATTTTAACTAACTTCATCGATACTATTTCGAAGTGAAGTCTCTAAGAGAATACTTTGGTACCCGCGGCTCAGGTCAAACTATACATTTCCAGTATAAGTTGAAATCTCACTCAAAATCAAAAGTCATTTATTCAAACTAGGCTGAGAGTCAGCACTTTTTGAACGTCAAAGTTACAAAAGACAGTCCCCCCAAAACGCCCGCCCTTCGACACTTCCTAGTGCTTTAGCTGGGAAGAAGAAGTGGCGGAACAAACTCCCCAGCAGCACAGCTGTCTGTTAAGTTAGAAGAACTTGATTCTATACAATATCGTGTAAGTAATTAATATTATAAAACAAAACAAAACATACAATATTCGCCATATGTCAGCTAGCACACGCCAATATACGAACAAAACTGTACGAAAAGCCTATACAATGTGAGGTCACCTAAATCTGGAAATGTATAGCTTGGTGAGGAGCCGTGTGTACTAATAAGGTAATTAATGTCATTTAATGTTTTCTATTTATTTATCAAGGACTTCCCATTCAACGTGTACCTTAATGACCGCAACCTTCACGTGAGGGATGGACGCCTGTCCATCAAGCCGATCACCCTGGAGTCCAAATATGGAGAAGACTTCGTAAGGCAGACGCTCGATATCACTGCTAGGTAAGAACTGAATAAATTTTAAGAATCATTTATGTTTTATTTAAAAATTAAATTTAAAATTTAAAAAACCCCCGACACAAAAACCTAATTTCCCTTTAAAAAGTAAAAAATAATAAAAAATAACTCAATCTTAAAGTACCTAAGAATGTATTAATAATTCAAAAAAAAAAACGCCGCGTTGGGGGACCGCTTCAAACCTAACAATTTAATTACCAATAGTCTTATTACCTAACCAAGCAGTTAACGACGTCTGCACTCGCGGAGCGGTCCCCCAACGCGACGTTTTTTTTTTGAATTATTAATACATTCTTAGGTACTTTAAGATTGAGTTATTTTTTATTATTTTTTACTTTTTAAAGGGAAATTAGGTTTTTGTGTCGGGGGTTTTTTAAATTTTAAATTTAATTTTTTATTTTGTACTTTTTACAGGTATATACTTAATATAATGTAGAATCAAACGAAGCTAAGAACACTCTCGATTAATTCATCAATATTATCTTTCAGTGCGCTTTCATTTGAGACCCCACTCGAGTATATTTGCTGACATTCGGTTACTCTTCCCCACTTTCCCCCCCACAACTTTTAAACGGCTCAACCGATTTTCATCAAACATGTCTAAGAACACTCGCAGATAAGTCACCTTTAATACGTTTTTTTTTTTATTGAAATCGCATCATCCGTTCGGGAGCTATGATGCCACAGACAGACAGACAGACAGACAGACAGACAGACACGTCAAACTTATAACACCCCTCTTTTTGCGTCGGGGGTTAAAAAGATCTGTAAAGGAAGAAATAAAGAATATTGTTTATTTGGATACAGTTCGTGAAACACAAAATACAATAACAGAGTAAGATAAGTGAAAAAAGGGAGCGGTCGCGGGACGCCTGGCAGATGTGAAACATCGAAATTATTTTGTAAAGATAATATATATAAAGCATACTTTACGAAAGGAAATAAATATGGTATAATCAAAAATAACATATTAATTATATGTTAAAATTATCACATCAAAAAAAAATCGCATCGATATTGGAACTTTGTTGCCTAAGTCCACTAATTTTCAGTATGGGCCCACTGTGCGTCGCCACGCTCGCCACGCCAAAATTTAAGTTTACCCTCGCCTATAGATGTTTTACATCAAAATGTAACTGTTATCCCAATAATTTGCATAATATAAACCGGCCTAGTGCATGTTCGACGCGCACTTGACCGGTATTTTTCACACACGATGAAGAAGAACAAACTTAACATTGTAGTTGAAAAAAATGTAATCCCATACATTCCAACTGCAAATGTAAGTTTGTAAGCACAATATTGAGACATTTACTGATTTTATTATTTCTTATTTTAAGACGTTTATTTCTTACCCTTAAACCTCTAAAAATACATTTACGGGTATGCCGAAACGGTCTCTCAAAACGGTGAAGGAAAACATCGTGAGGAAACCGGCGCATGTCTTTGAACCAAAAATTCGAAGATATGTGACATCTACCAACCCGCACTGGGCCCGCGTGGTGGATAATGGCCCGCTCCCTCTCATCAAGAGGAGTGCTGTGTCGCAGCAGTGGGAACATTATAGACTGCTGATGATGATGCTGAAAGAGACAAGTTGCTTTAAAAAAATATCAAAAGAATTTGCTTGTTTTGCTGTGCCACATTCTAATATGTAAAGGAAAAATCACACAATGTGGGTTAAGTTTTTTCGGTCTTATTCAAATGTTTTCCTTTCTTTGACTGTTCGCCTTTTTTATAATATTCGTTCCACAAAAAATGAAACATTATTTTGTCTTTCTTTCTGTAATTTTCGAAATAAAAAAGACATGGCGCACGATATAATCGTTTACCGCAGTACGAGAGTAACCGATTTTCCTGTTCACGTAATATTGTTTTTACTATAGCAGGAAAAGATTTTTTCTCAATATAAGTACTTACATAGATGTGCCAATGAGCTCAGCTCCACATTAGGTATATGTATTTGAAAGGCGGCGCCAGGGTTGAACGAGTAATCCAATTTTTCTTACGTTTTTTTGCAATTTGCAGATCAGTCTGTTATCTGTTCATATAACCCTATTGATTTAGACACGCGGTAGCGTGTCAAGCCAAGTTCAAGTAACAGAACTGGCGAGCAGCACCGTGTGTAATATTACACGAACTATTTGGAGCTACTTTTGATCCCCTCATAACTCAATAACTGTTTCACATAAACGTGTCAAATTTGGCTCATATAGTGAGACTTGCAATATACATATGTGCTCCAAATTTCATAAACACTTCTCAAACGGTTATTTAGATATTAACGTCCAAAAATCGTCATTTTTATCACTGACTGACCTATAGACCAAAACTCTAACCCAGTTCCAGATGACCTAGAAAGTTCAAATTTGGCATGTAGATAGGTTATTAAGTAAATACCAAGGAATAAATCAGAAACTGGTAAATTTTTATCCTTTTATTATAATTTTTCACTTAATTGATTCTATTAGGAACACTTATTATAAAAACCATTTGATATTAATTTTGTTATAAATAAGTACCTACTAATAATTTATGTACAAAAAGTAGTGATATCCCATCAAAAACATAAATGTGAAATGAGAGCCAAGTTCAATATGTGCCTTGGTTGTTGACTTTAACGACAAAAGATGTGAGATCTAAATGGGTGCCAAGTGCAATGGTCAGTCCTGAAATTTATTTGTAACTACATAAAATATCATTTCTTCTTATAGCTTAGGATAATATATTGTAGCCTAAGGTCTGACTTGGCTAGTTTTCATATATGAATTATATTATAGCCTTCGCAGGTTCTAAACCTGTTACTTGTCGGTTATTATTTTATTATTCCGAAAATTTGTCTTGCAGGTAGAAACTAGCCATCGAACATAATAATTTGTATATGAGAACTAGCCAAGTCAGACCTTAGGCTACAATATATTATCCTAAGTTATAAAAAGAAATGATATTTTATGTAGTTACAAATAAATTTCAGGACTGACCATTGCACTTGGCACCCATTTAGATCTCACTTCTTTTGTCGTTGAAGTCAACAACCAAGGCACACATTGAACTTGGCTCTCATTTCACATTTATGTTTTTGATGGGTTGATATTTCATGAAGTAGTCATTCAAAAGGATATGATCTTAGATTGCTATGGATGATTTTAATGATTATAATTCTGTAAAAGGATACTTCTTACTGGTCGATAGAAGACCTGATGAAGGCCGTAGGAATCCGCTGGATACAAGAACCGCAGAACCTATCAAAGTGGTAGTGCTTTTTTTTTTTCAGGATGGGAAATCGTCAATTGACTTCTCCCGCTCTGGACGGAGCGGGAGGGCGTGTCAGACTTTTACTGACTAAAACCCACCCGTGTTCCATCAGTTGCCCATGAGCCAGGGTCACGGTATCTCTTTCGAACAATCACGCGACCCCGGCAGGCATCGGTCCTAGTAGACCCCTTCACTGCTGCTGACATCTCTTTGAGGCGCGCGTGGAACACTACGCGCCGTCGACCCGAGCTTGGTCCTTACCGGGCGGCGAGCTACCCATTGCTCGCCACCCGCAAGCTCGCGCCTACGGTGGCCGGGAGTCTGCTATCGACTCCCGACGCCCGGGGCGTCTCCTCCTGCAAGTGGTAGTGCTTGGAAGAGTTCTATGTTCAGCAGTGGACCGTTTTCGACTGAATTGATGATGGTTCTAATTACGATCGCAAATCATATTGTTCAACATACAACCTGACACTGACCTTGCGCGGGCTACCCTGGCACGTACCCACTACCGTTTGTTTCGATGTTTTAAATTGGACAGAAATAGTTCCTCACAACAAAAGCCTCCTCAAGTGACGATACTTAAATTTACGTGGCTATCTGTCCAGGAACCTTACTGACTTATACAGGCTTGTATAGTTACCACTGTATCGGCTATTTATATTCAGAGTGAGCGAGAGTGAGGAAACCACATACCTACAATCTACATGACATTCTTTGAATATTCACACTAAAAAAACAACTAACTATTTTACACGGGTCGATCGATCAGGTTAACCTAGGCTTGCTGTGTTCTTGCGCGGCATACGCTGGCAGAATGTACCGCTTGGGAGGAGCCGCGTCGTGCCCTCGTCTCAGAAGTAGGTAGTGTCCTATCGCTGCCGGCCGTGGTCGAGTCCATGGTCGGTAGCGAGGAGTCCTGGGACGCGGTGGTATCCTTCTGCGAAATAGTCATGTCGCAGAAGGAGGCTGCACAAAGGGAGCGTGAGATATCTTCCGTTCACCCAGCCCGCAGCAGGTGCACCGGGCGTCGGCGGAGGGCGGACAATGCCCTCTTCCAGTCCCTCTAAATGGGTCCAGGAGCGACGGATCTAGGGACATCCGTCGCCCCCTATTCCTTAGGACCCGAGATGGTGGCGCGTAGTGTTCCACACGCGCCTCTCTGTGATGTACGGGAGAGAGTTTAACATCTCACTCCCCCCCTAATGAGAGGAGGCCCGCAAAGGCGGGCCGGCACCAGTCGGCGATCGCGGAAGACATATTGGTTCCCGTGGTCCCCGACGTAGGTGTGGGACAGAACACCGGGGTGGTTTTAGTCAGTAAGAGTCTGACAGACCCCTCCGCCCACCCCAGGGTGGAGGACATCCATGAGGATTTCCACCTCGAGATAAAAATAAACCACCACCCTTGCCGTGGTGGGTCCGTGAATGTGACCATCTTCACATCAATACCCCTTCGCGCCTCAGGAAACATGTCAAGACATTAGTCCCGGCATCCCCGGCTGACATTTGTGGAGCTTTTAGTACGTGGAGTATTACGAGTCGCCATAAAGTCTGACAAGCCAATCTTACCAATAAGTACTGTTACTGAGTTGTAGAGCTTAGATAGGTAGTCGCTCCATGTATAATACTGGCAATTGTTGGGAACAGGCTAGGTTGGTTTTTTAGATCGACCTGATACTGGAGAAAAACATGATAACGCTTCCCCGTATTCTTCTATCTGATAACCTAATTTGTCGTTTCCCTCAGATGCACCGGTATCATCGGAACGATGGAGTGTTCCCAGGAGGCGTCTGGTCCTCAGATCCTGCCACCTATCATCACCTCCAAGATCACCACCAAGAACAAGTTTGCTTTCAAGTACGGCAGGGTCGAGATCAGCGCTAAGATGCCTTCGGGAGACTGGATTTACCCAGGTAAACTTGACTACGAATGTTACTTCTCACTGCCTCTTTGTTGAAGCAGTCTCCTGCTTTACTGCTGAGCTCAGGGTTTTGTGTTACCCCGAGAAAGTGGCTCAACCCCCGATAACATGGAATTTATACATCATTTCAGTTGGAGTCTACATTTGTGCCCGGGTAACGGCAATAGCCTCGTCACTCCCTAAATATATTTAGGTATAACCTTATGTGGGCTATATGCAAAGGTACATTTCTGCCTAACCCTTTGGAGATTACAGGCGTGATGTTATGTTTTTAAAACATAACTGGAAAATAAAATGTGGATGAACTATTTATTCACTTATTTATTAAAACTTTATGCACAAGTAAAACTACTGTGCATAGGCGGACTTAACCAGCAACTTAGTCAATTACCGTAATTACAGACACATTTAAAAAACCGTTATGTCTATACCAAATGTGGTATCTCAGGGACTTAGAGGTTAATGCCTGAGGCATTTTCTACCAGTCAACCTTAGGGTGATGCAGAGAAAAACATGGCAAGTGCAACATACGGGATAGATAACTCGAAAAAGGAAGAATACTAAATACATAGATCGAAAAAAAACTATGTCTGGAGATATAACGATAGGTAGAAAAGAAACCGAATCCAGCAAATCAGCGCTGGTATGGTTATGCCAACTTCTTGCGAATATGCTCACGTATTTTCACTTTAAATGATAACCGAGTGATTGCCATCCTGATGTTCATAGGGAGCGCATTCCAAAGAAAGACCGCTTGAACTATTCTCGTTTGCCTACAGTTTTAACCTTTAAGCGTTATGAGACTTCAACCAACTTGAAATTCAAAAATGTTCTATGTATGTTTGCATGCTCCACCAATTGGGATGACGTTTTCAATATGTTGTTTGCTTCCAGCAATTCAACTGGAACCTCGCGACTACGTCTACGGCGTTCGTAACTACGCGTCTGGACTCCTGCGCATTGCCACCACCAAAGGCAACGTGGAATACGCCAAGAAGCTGTACGCAGGACCCATCATGTGCGACACTGAACCTTATAGGTTGGTAACTGTTTATTTTTTCGAGTTAAAGAGAGAAGCTAATAAGACCCATATTCGCCCAACGACTTGTAGTAATAGAGAAAGAACACTTATGGAACACAGGAAGTAATAGTGTAGCGGAATGAAATAGACATGCCAAAACATACAAGTTTTTTGGTACCTTCAGTCCATTTATTTTCATGTCATTACTCTAAAGATTAATTACCACATCAATATGCCTATAGCTTTGGATTACGATCTTAACCTAGGTACTGAATTCGGGTCCTGAGTCAGGGAGTCAGGGTTAAAGGTGCATCACACGCCTTCTGCCAAACTCTGGAACTCAAAAAGCTGATGTTATTTTATCATAAACTCTTTGTTCTGTTCCAGATCTAAGTATTTGCAGGAGAAGGCGGGATCCGACCTTTGGAGCAGACAGTTCCACACTTACTCTGTAGAGTGGAGACCAGGTGATCAATTTGTATTATTTTATATCAAATTTTAAATTAATCTTCAATGTAGCTTCCTGTGCCAAGAAAATTGTACTCTTCACAAGAAGTGATAGTTCATAGCTCAGGAGGAAAAATGCTCACCAAGTCGCTATGCAGGATTCAATATCATAATTCTCCTGCCGTTATCCAAATATATTTAAGATCGGCGCAACATATATTTTTCTTCAACTCTTCCCTATTAGTCGTCATCTCGGTAGACCCCCCCTTTCTATCCTTATCATCATTCAAACAGTCCATCCATCGTCCCACCTACTCTAACAGTCACAATACAGGATTACTGTTCTTAATTGGGGCTGCGGCAAAAAGCCCGGACTTTTGGTCAAAAGAACCAATAGTCAAAAATGACAAATGCGTGCACTGACTGAACAAGTCCACTCAATCTGTGTGGTTCTTTCCTCTAAAGACCATTTCAGATACCTACCCACATGGTCTTTATATGTGATCTGACCAAGATTATGTCTGAACTTTAAAAGAGATTGTGACCTCTTAGTTTATTTCAGCCTTTCTTCTCAGAGTAGTCTGATAGGAAACGCCGACCTCATGTAGTTTAAAAATATGATTGACTTGTAAGTGTTTGTACAAACCTACTTGCAAAAATAAAATCATTTAATAGATTAATAAACTCTTTGTTTTTCTTCCAGACGGTATCTCTCTATTCGTGGATGGAGAAAAGTATGGCGAGGTGAATCCTCCATCGGAAGGGTTCTACAAGACTGCCGTCGACAACAACGTGGTGGCGGCCGCGCAGTGGCTCAAGGGAACTGTCATGGCGCCCTTCGATGAACTGGTCAGTAGAAATTATAGAAATAGTTTATTGTTCATGTAATATACTCGTAGTAAATAGTTTCATAGCTTAATATACGGTCAGACGATTTGAGTATTGAGTAGTTCAAAAATATGATCTGTAGCTAGGTTACAACGAATTCAAAATCAAATGAAAATCAAAATATTTTTATTTCACATAAACCTACATAGGCACATATAAAACGTCAGAAGCTGTGCACGGATCCAATGTCTTGATTCCCATGGAGAAGAGCCCGCAAGTAACTCTATTGTTACATACTCTTTTAAAAATAACTTTGTCAGTAAAATTTTCTCTTTACGAATTACGTCAAGTTCTGTGTGGTGATGGACGTTAAGAGTAGCACCGTCTCATTTCTTCCCGTGGTTGTCGTAAATGACGACTAAGGGACTTACTGGAGAGTGGGCAACAGTGTTCTCTATAAATTTTACCACCATTATGCGAACGCCATTCCGCCTGCCAAGCGTAGCGATTAGGGCCATCCCAAATTGGGTTGTACAAATTCCAGAGCGAAGACTAGAGAGACTAGAGAGGTGATATTCAGATGTAATACATAGATGAAACTTGTAACCATTTTTGTTAAAAAATTGACTGTTCTTTGTTACTTCTATTCATACTATCAGAAACTATTTTCATTTTATAAGCCCTGAGGTTCTTCCAAGCGTAAAATACCGACTTCACTTAATTAGTGCAAACAGTTTAATACTGAGGTGTAAGAAATCCAAATTTAACTAATTTTTAGCTTTGATCTAGGATTCCATAATCAGCCATAATATTCCCACTGCTTGGACACCCGGCCTCTTCTCTGTTAAAAGGAGTATAATGATATCCATCACGTGGGCCCAGTGCGGGTTGGTAGATGTCACATGTCTTCGAACTTTTGGTTCTAAGACATGCCGGTTTCCTCACGATGTTTTCCTCACCGTTTTGAGGGCTGTGGTGAATAAACAATTTACACAGAGTAAAGCGCCTGTAAGGCTTCCATTCCATGACCCGTAAGTCGCGGTCGTCACCACTGCTCAGTATAACTGCTAGAATTATAATTAACACGTTAAACGCCATGGGGAACACCATGTGGGCCTCACTTGTTTAGTCAAAGGAGCCAAGTTAAAAAGTCTTGTCCCGACATTAAATGTCATATTTTTTACTAAAAACCAAAAACAATCTATTTGTCTGCAGTGCCGAGGGTCGCATCAAATAAATATTAGCTGCATATCTGTGCCTGACGTCTCAATGGAAATGCTTAAAATCGCCTCAGACTCGCGGTCATATGTTGTATCCCGCTTCCCCAACGGCCCAATAAGAAAGATAGAAAAATTAAAGCGGCGTCAAAAAACTTAATTCAGCAAAAATCCTCTTCTCCCCAGTTCTACGTCTCCCTGGGCATCGACGTGGGTGGTGTTCACGAGTTCGCTGACGTCACCGGGAAGCCGTGGACAAACCGCGCCACTAAGGCCATGCTGAACTTCTGGAACGCTCGCGAACAGTGGTTTTCCACCTGGTATGATGACACCAGCGCGCTGGAGGTGGATTACGTCAGAGTTTATGCTCTGTAGAAGGTGAGTCTGACGTTATCAAGTAAGAAGGGAAGAAAATATTTCATTTGGGACATGCTCATGAAAGATAAATAGTAAACATTTTTTTTTGCGGGTTGCTTTATGTCAATCTCCATATCTAGGTACCTACTTTTTTCCTGGTAATGGGTATGGTCCCGTCGTTAATTTTCGACATCCACGCAGCCGAAGATGCAGGCTAAAGCCAGTAATAAATAAGACTTTCAATTAAACTCATTTCTGATTCATACTTGCACATAAATATTATATGGAATCAGTCTTTTTGGAGGTAATCGTAGTAGGTGGCGTTCTGTACCTCGTTTCTGCCTACCCGTATGTGTAAAAGGCATCAATTTATCTTTTTGTCTGTAATTTTAACTGTAAATGTTTGTTTCAGATACAAGAATCTCTTCGTACCAAGACCTCAACAGCCTAATTTTAAGATTAAATAAATATTTTCTACTTTTAATTGACTTTTACTGATTTCCTCTAAACTGACATAAAAAAATGATTTATTTTCAGGCATCAAAGGCCTTTAAAAAACTTACAAAATATGTTATTAGTAACACACAAGAATACAACAAACAAAACACTGCATCCAATAAGATGAAGATTTATCAAGCCCCATGTCTCACATGTAGCTAAATAAACCTATCCATTGTAGGCCCTTCTAACCTATCTGAAAAATACCTTCAGAATGCTAATGATGCTTCCCCTCTTTTTACAGCATAGCCCAGAAACCAGAGCATGGCCCAAAAACCACATAGAATAATGAAAGTTTGAAAAAATCACTCAAGCAATCATAATAAGCTTATTTGCATTTGTTGATAAAAAGTAACAAATAAATATGGTTTACTGAAATAAAGTAAATAGGTACCAATTGTTTATTACGAAAGTGAATTTTTTGCAACCAAAAAACCTTCTAAATTTGTCATTATCATTTCAACCGAAAGACGTCCACTGCTGGACATAGGCCTCCCCCAAGCACCGCCACTTCGTCCGGATCTGTGCTTCTCGCATCCAGCGGATTTCTGCAGCCTTCACCAGGTCATCGGTACATCTTGTGGCAGGCCTTCCAACGCTACATCTTCCAGTAGGGTGACTACGCTAGTTCGCCGACCACCGCTGGTTCTCGACCATTAAGCGTAAATCACGTAAAAATAGTCAAATCGAAGCGCGACAAATGTTCGAATTGTATGCAAACGTACGGTCATCCTGTCTCCTTCCCCTGTGCCATTGTTTGTCCACATAAGACAGTTTGATGCCGCTCAGTGAGGTAATGAACATGAGCTACAGTACTCGGGTCACCAAATTATAGCGAAAAGTAGTGAGCGGACAGTTTTTCAAACGTAAGAAAAACATGTTATTATTTAGTTTTGAAAGTAGATATTATGCTTTGTGTGTCAAAATATCTTTGTATTTACTTATTAACTATTAATAAATTGGAAATTAAGAGTGTTTTATTAAAATAATGGATGGTCGGTCAACTGACTTACAAAATTACGCATCCGTTAGCTTACGACCACCTGGTCGGGAACTAGGTTTATTAGACTAGTTATTTTTTAAAGATTGTGGACTTACTGCGTTATATGACGTGAAAAACTTCGATTATTTGTATTCATTTCGGCATGGCTAATTTGCTCGTCAGATTGCGATCGGCTAATTGTACAATATAATCGAAATTTTAAGCATTTAAAAATTATCAAATTATGATGGTCGACAACTGATCCGTTGTCGACCATTGAGCTTACTCTGAACAAAATCTACCCGTTTTGGGAAACAAGTAATAAGAGGAGAGGAAAACGAATGAAAAAAATAAGGGGCGAGATAAAGAAAATATTAAGAAAGAAGAAAACAGTACGGAAAACCACAAAGAAGTCGTTTTTAAAATGCAACTAATGTTCCGATAATTTGAAAAGCGATGTCAAAGATGACTCAGAAAAGAACATTGGTTGTGATAAATGTATGCGCTGGTTTCATCTAAGATGTAAAATATTCTTTACATAGAAGCAGCTCAATTAGCTTATACCTGCCAGTTTTGAACCCTAATATTAAATAAACATGATTATTCAAAACATTTCTTTAATGATTTTATTTACGACTTTAATCTGATAATCCTAGAGTTGTTTTTACATTGGCTTTCTAGTGGTCGAGAACTAACGAAAAAAAAGGACGTAAACTGACTGTAGGTGTCCAAGAACTAAAAAAATAGCACTTTTCGATATATCTTTAAATTGTAAAATAATACGTTAATATAATGCAATAAAATATATACCATCCTGTAGTTTAAACATTCTTCTTTCGAATGTAGGCCCAATATCAAAATATGAACACTTACTACAATAATAATGTGATTTTAAAGATCGCAAGTCGACTAAGTGGTCGTAAACCGGCCTAATCACCCTACGCGGTCGCCACTCCAGAACCTTTCGGCCCCATTTGCCATCTATTCTGCGCTCAATCTGCCCTGCCCAATGCCACTATCTTCGGGCTATGTCAACTGACACTGGTTCCCCTACGGATCTCTTCATTTCTGATTCAATCGTATAGGGTAACTCCAAGCATAGCCCTCTCCATTGCCTTTTGGGTGACTTTCAGTCTTCTTATGAGGCCCATTGTTATAGATTATTTGTATTTTAATAATATCCATGAATATAAATAAAATCACTCGAGTTATACGAAATACAGCGAATACATAAATACATCGACTTTACTTATAAACTGACTGCGGACATACCCGTTTTCCTCTTATTGATTACCTAACTCACATAAATGAAACGTTTCTCGCTAACTCGTCCGTCTTATCTTGTTATGCTACAAAATGAACATAAAACAGCGAAACTCGTAATTAATACAACATTACTGGAATGCCGTTGTGTTAATTAAAGTTATAAATAATAACGGGCCAAAGGTTATCGCACACACTAAATGAATGTGAGTTTAATCTTTGGGAATAGAGGATATCTTTTCACGAAGATTTCTTAAGAAATTGCAGTTCTTTTGTACTCAGATTAATTATAAGTGTGTCGTAACCCTTAGTATTTTATTAACTATGTGTACATACATAAAAAAGATTCATTTATCTATGATAATAAAAGTTATCTATACTAATATTATAAAGCTGAAGAGTTTGTTTGGTTAAACGCGCTAATCTGAGGAATTACTGGTTTAAATTGAAAAGATCTTTTAATGTTTAGTAGCCCATTTATCTAGGAAGACCTAATAGTCTATATAACATGATGCTAAGGCCCTTAAAAAAGGCACGAATTGTATGACCTCTCACAGGCAGGCGATTCGATGCGACGGGATGGGTCATAAGAGCAAGAAATTAGACGCGGACGAAGTCAATGGCAGAAGCTAGTACATAAATATAAAGGACAAGGTCTAGAATCCCGTTTTGGACGACTTCCAATCGCTGCGATTCTGTAAAAATATAGCAAGAAGACGCTTTAGGCAATATGGAGCTTCTTTTTGTTCGAAAGAGACACCGTGGCCCTGGCATATGGGCAACTGAAGGAACACGGGTGGGTTTTAGTCAGTAAAAGTCTGACACGCCCATCCGCTCCACCCAGAGCGCGAGACATCATTTGAAGATTTCCCATCCACAAAACAAAGCTTCTTTCTTTACAGGAAAACAATACATTTGCCTAGCCTTTACCCCACTATGTTGGGGCCGGTTTTCAGTCTAACCGGTTGCAGCTAAAACCAGTATGTTTCATGGAGCGACTAGCTATCTAAGCTTCATAACCCAGTTACTGGATAATACGATACGCCTTGGCTTACCAAGAAAAAAGAAATATCGGCCATTCTTACTGTTAGTGTGATACGCACCTACCAGGGTCGCGAGATTCGTTCGAAAGAGATACCGTAGCCCTGGCATTTGGGCAACTGAAGGAACACGGGTGGGTTTTAGTCAGTAAAACTCTGACACGCCCTCCCGCTCCCCCCAAGAGCGGGAGTCGTCATTTGATGATTTCCCACCCACAAAAAAAAGCAGTAGCGCTTGCGACAACTAGACCAGCAGGTATTGCTGATCATCATTACGGACCAGAAATTTCCTAAAAAACTCACAACACAACGACTTCTCAATCAAGGAAAAAGTTCAAGCTACCTAGATTACCTCTTTGGTTCAAGCGACAATATTATCTGAGTCACACAACAATAAAGTATGCAGCCGATGCCTTGCAAAAAGCGTCAATTACATTCAGTCACAGAGCATTCAGTAATAAAATGTCTGCCCACGGGAGCAGACGCGTCGCGTCATTCGCTACTCTGTTTATTTTTATACAAACGATATGTGCTCAGTACAAAATACCCGATGTGACTATTACAGCGCTAAAACCCAGAGGATTTAAGGCTTCTATACCAGGTACGTTAAAGTTAATGATTTAATTTGTAAATCTAGGGTTTAATTTGTGTTTATCAATGAGTGACCCTGGTTGATGAGCAAAAGTATTGACAAAGTTTACTTATGATTACTTAAAGAAAAATTTAAATTTAAAGTTGTATTCATAGACGAAACTTAAAAAGTCAAAGACTGGTTTTATTTATTGCAAATAGGCACATAAAGGTTCTCAGGAAAGTTAAAATGTTCAAAAATAGATTCTAGTTGGCCCATTTCAAAAGGGAGTTTCATATGGAAAAGAACGGGGAAGAAACTCCACCGTTAGGTACTCTTTTTTTACAATATGTTGTTTGCATTAATTATTTAATTAAATGTGAAAATGATGCACATACCTACAACAGATTAAAATAACTACAATAGGTAAAAATGACTAAAAATGACGCAACGAAAGATAAATTAATAATGTGTGCTCACATATTTACAAACATAAAAGAAGACCAGTTTCTTAAAAGTGATAAGTATGAAATAGGTAATAAATGATGGCTAAATAATGGTCAAAATGATTGAGGCTAGAAAGCAGGTTACTATGTAGAGTATTGTGTGTATTGATGATTTAGGAACTCTTCAAATAAACACAAGCTCTAACGATTAATAGTTTATTCATAACACAATAGAAGTAATTTAAAGTTAAACACTGATACGCGGCGCGAATCGATAATGTTGTTCGATACGTGGATTAGCGCGGACTGCCGTGGGCGACTGAGGGGCGCACCGGGAGCGCGGGAGGAGGCGGCGCGTTGAGCCGTTCGACGCACAGTTCGGAAACTTCGTTGCTCTTCGGAGATATTGTTTGGCAGTGCAGGCGAACTGTTGGTACAGCCTAGGTAATGCCTACATCACTCCCCCGCTGAGACCGGTTCACGGTCGATAGTGATCAAGATACCGCGGGAATTTAACGGTTCTACCGCTTCTTGTGGTGGTTTCCAGCTGCGGTAGTGGCGATGCTGGAGATGAAGCTGAGGGTGCTGGTGATGGTGGCTGTGGTAAAGGTGGTGTTTTCGAGCCATCATTGCTGTTAGCCATGAAGGCTGGTTTTAGCCTATCTATGGTTACGGTTGTATGTTTCCCTTGGACGTCTATAGTATAGGTTTTTGATCCTCTTTCAATGACTTTGTGTGGACCGGAATAAGGTGATTCTAAGGACTTCTTTAGAGGTCCTTTCCGCAGGAACACGTGACTGGCTGAATCGAGATGTTTAGGTACATAAAACATTTTCTCACCATGGGCGGATGTTGATGCAGGTGACAGTCTCGAAATATGTTTCCTAAGCCGTGCTGTGAAGTCTGCTTCATCTAGGATGTTGTGTGTTGCTGGTTTTATGAACTCACCAGGTAACCGAAGTGTCTCGCCGTACGTCAATTCTGCTGAAGAGGCTTGTAAATCATCCTTCCAGGCGCTCCTCATACCCAGGAGAACAAGAGGAAGTACCTCCGACCATTGTGCATTGTTGTGGCACATTATGGCGGCTTTCAGCTGTCTGTGCATTCTCTCTACTAGGCCGTTGCACTGCGGGTGATAAGCTGTCGTGGGACAATGGTAAGCACCAATGATCGACGAGATGGATTGGAACAGCTGCGAGTCAAACTGTTTTCCTCGGTCAGTGGTTATTTTCTCTGGACATCCGAAGCGAGCGACCCAACCAGAAATGAAAGCGCTAGCGCAGGTCTCCGCTGTGATGTCTGCTAGAGGGTAGGCTTCTGGCCATCGAGTATACCTATCTACAGCTGTAAGGCAGTACCTGAAACCAGAAGAAAGTGGCATAGGGCCTATTAAGTCAAGGTGGACGTGGGAAAAACGGTTCGAAGGAACAGGGAATATGGAAAGAGGAGAGTGGGTATGGCGGGTTACTTTGTTGCGTTGGCAATCAGTGCATTGCTTCGCCCATGTTCTGCAATCGCGGCGAATCTTAGGCCACACAAATCTTTCTGACACTAGCTTGGCTGTAGCTTTGGGGCCTGGATGACTGAGATTGTGTAGATTGTTGAAGATTGCTTTTCGGAAAGTTGGTGTGATGAATGGCCTTGAGCGTGAAGTAGACTGGTCACAATATATGTAGGCATCCAGAGTTTTTACTTTCTCTAACTGTAATGCCGTGTTGTTTTGTAGCAAACTCTGTAACTCTTGATCGTTTTCCTGTTCTTTTTCCAGATCTTTGTAATTAATGGTAGTGTCGATACTTTCCAATCGTGAAAATGCGTCGGCGACTACATTGTCATTTCCTGATATATGGTTGATGTCTGTTGTGAATTGAGAGATGTAATCGAGATAGCGGTGTTGACGAGGTGAGCAGTTGTCTCTTCTTGTTGTGAAGGCGAATGTGATGGGTTTATGATCGGTGAACACTTTAAATGTTCTCGCTTCGACCATATACCTAAAGTATTTTATTCCTTCATGTATTGCGAGCAATTCACGGTCGTATGTGCTATGTTTCGTTTGAGCAGGAGATAACTTGCGAGAAAAGAATCCTAGTGGCTGCCAGCTGTCATTTATCTATTGTTGTAGGACAGCTCCAATGGCCACATCTGAAGTGTCGGTAAAAAGTGCTAACTCAGCGTGAGGATCGGGATGCGAGATGAGAGTGGCTTCTAGCAAGTTACTTTTGCAAGCGTCAAATGCTTTTTGTATTTCCGGTGTTATGGCGATGGGCGTCGTTCCTTTGACTTTTGGGCCACTTAAAGCTTCATTGAGAGGGCCTTGAATTTGAGCGGCGCCAGGGAGAAATTTTCTGTAAAAATTAATCATCCCCAGAAATCTTCGCAACTCTTTTGCATTTTTAGGGAGGGGGTATTCCTGGATCGCCTTAACTTTTTCTGGGAGAGGACGTATACCAGCTGCAGATACGTGATAACCCAAGAAGGCAACTTCACTAACACCGAAGACGCATTTGCTGGTGTTAATTACTACTCCATATTTTTTTAATTGATTGAAAATTTTTGTTAGGTGTCCAATGTGTTCTATCTCCCCTTTTGAAAACACGAGGATATCGTCAAGATATCCAAACGTGAAGTCAAAACTTCAAGGTTTTGACTTCACGTTTGTTTCACGGATTTCATCTAAAAATCTTTGAAATGACTGTGCAGCATTCCTCAAACCGAAGGTCATGGCCGTAAATTCAAAAAGTCCGAACGGAGTTGTGATTGCTGTCTTTTTAATGTCGTCTTCAAAAACTGGTATCTGATTAAATGCTTTAACGAGGTCAATTTTTGAAAATATGGTGGACCCTGACAACTGGTATGCGAAGTCGTGGATGTGTCTCACTGGATACCGATCAGGTATTGTACGTGCATTTAATTGCCTATAATCGCCACATGGCCTCCAGCCGTCGTCTTTTTTAGGCACGAGATGTAATGGGGAAGACCAAGGACTTTCAGAGCGACGAGCTGTTCCATTTTGTAACATTTCCTCAAATTCTTTTTTCGCGATCGGTCGTGATGTTACCGGCGGGCCAGGCGTCGTTCTAATGTGGTGCTTAGTGTTATGGATTGGCACATTCTGTGATCCAGCTGGTCTTGTTATTTCTGGATAACATCGTAATAAATCGAGATAAATTGAATGACCTGTAAACATTTTCAACGACAGTATTTCGTGTCTTATGCCGTGAGATGAAGGCGAGCTGACGGTCAAGTTTGTTATTGAATCGATCAATTTCTGTTGCCTGCAGTCGACTAATAGGTTATAAAAACTTAAAAAATCGACGCCTATGATTGGTCGTGAAACATCAGCAATAATGAACTTCCAAGTAAACTCACGACGTAATCCAATGTTAAGATTAAGTTGGTGTGTACCGTATGTAGGTATCGGAGTGCCATTTGCAGCGACAAGTTCGTAGTTACATTTGTTTTTATACTGCAGCTGATTACGTAAGTACGATTTAGCGTAGGCACACACATCTGAACCAGTGTCTACGAGAAATTGTACGCCGGTACGTTTATCTGTGACAAACAGGCGGCGTTTACACGTAGAGCAGTCATCAGCCGCCATTACTGACTGCTTTTGCAGTTTTCCGGCTGGAATTCACACGGCTGGACACATTTGGTGGCCTTCGCACCAAACTTAAAATGGTACCAACATTTTGAATTTTTGCTACGTGACTGAGATCGATTTTGGCGGGATTTCGAGCGGTCTTCGCGTCTATATGATCGGCCCGGGCGGGAAAGATCATTGACCTTTTGCATTAAAATCTGGATTTGCTGCGTTAGCTCGGTCATTTGTTTACACATAGTATCCATTTCACTCACCCCATGTGTTGACGTGGCCGTAACTTGGTGACCTCTCGGCACAACATCGTGTATTCTGTCGGCGAGATCAGCTAACACATCGAGACGCGCAGATGCCTGCGACGCGATTATAGACTGTATGTCGCTCGGCAACCGGCTCGACCATAAGGTTCTTAAAAATTCCTCAGGTACTTCCGGACCAGCGAGGTGCTGCAGGTGTCGGAGGAACTGCGACGGCTTCCTGTCACCAAGCTCTTCATGTGTCAGCAGTTGGAGTACCTTTTTCTCGCGGGATTTCGAGAGACGCTTTATGAGCTCCGCCTTCAATTTTGCGTATTTATCGGTCGCTGGTGGATTCACGATGATATCTTCGACCTCTGTTGCGTACCGAGGGTCGAGATGACTGACGACGTAATAAAATTTCGTTGTGTCCGCCGTAATATTGGATATCGCGAACTGGCCTTCTATCTGTGCGAACCAAATCGCAGGTTTCTCCGGCCAAAATGGCGGAACGCGCACGCCTACTCGGAACACATCTTGAGAATCAGTCTTTTTTTTTTAATCATCTACTTGAATTTCCACGGGATTACTCATTTTGTTGGTCACTAAAGTCTTTTACACTAGAATAGTTTATGAGTCCGCGTATTTCGCACAATGTTAGGTAGCACTAGTAGCACGTGTTAACTTCACGGGGTCACCACTGTAGAGTATTGTGTGTATTGATGATTTAGGAACTCTTCAAATAAACACAAGCTCTAACGATTAATAGTTTATTCATAACACAATAGAAGTAATTTAAAGTTAAACACTGATACGCGGCGCGAATCGATAATGTTGTTCGATACGTGGATTAGCGCGGACTGCCGTGGGCGACTGAGGGGCGCACCGGGAGCGCGGGAGGAGGCGGCGCGTTGAGCCGTTCGACGCACAGTTCGGAAACTTCGTTGCTCTTCGGAGATATTGTTTGGCAGTGCAGGCAAACTGTTGGTACAGCCTAGGTAATGCCTACAACTACTAAAAATGACAGCTAATAGAATTGAATGGAAAAAACATGCTGCACCGAATCCAATTGAGATAAGGAACGAAGAAAGATGATTCAACTAAAAATAAACATTTAACAGAATGACCATAAACAAAATTGTAGGTTTAGTCCGAAAGTCTAGAAATGTATCTAGAAATTATAACTCTGGAGATATATTATTTACTGTAACCGTATGGGGCCACTGATACAACAACAGGCTAATAGTCATTACATTAAGTTAAGGAAGATGCGCTTTAAAGGTAACCCGCAAAATTCAAGTTATCACGTTTTTTTGCAATTTACTTGTCGTAAATAGTTATTTGCACACTAAAAAGTCGACATTCGTCACGATTATCTGAAAAGAATAACAAAACAGAAAAATGTAATTCCCCGGTATTTTTTATCTTGTTTATATTCTAACTTTTAAAACATATGTACTTACGTCAAACGTTCGATATCTGACCTATGTACCATAAAAAAATATTTCCTACTTCTAGCATATCGCTGTGATTGTGTTCAAAAACGTGCTGTCACTAATCCATACTTAATATTTTAATATTATAAATTTGAAATTAACTCTATCCTTTTTACGCCTTGACAAGGAGATAGATGTTATCCTGGGGAAGGACACTGGCCACTTTTTGTCTCTGTCTCTGTAGTCTGGATTATCAGTATAATCTTTACTGAACAATTCATAAGGTTCAAAATAGCCATCTGCGCACTTCATATGAAATATTAATTCCTTCTATTTCTGATACTCTTTCACTCAACCCGAAATCGCCGACCCGTCTTGACCAAACGTGGTGAGCCGTAACTTTTCTACTTTTATGTGAAGAGGCCTTTGCGGCCCAGCAGTAGGAATAATATTAGTAATCATTGTCAAACATTAAATACTTAAACCTTTTCCATCAAATTCAGATGCACCAAAAGTCAGCCTCTTCGTATTCCAAGGCAACGTGAACCGTCCCATCGGAAACACGGACGTGGGCAGCATCTCAGGAGAAGTGATCCAGGCTAAGAATGGAAGGTGGACAGTTGAGGATCCGGACCTGGAGCTGAAAGTTGGTGACGTCATTAACTACTACGTCGTGGTGTCGGCCGACAGGGCAGGGTATATCAAGGATAAACAAAGCTACACGGTTACCGGTGGGTACTTTTAATTTCTTTTGTATAGCATCAGCAACACGCCCAGACTTGGGTTACAAACTATTTGTTTTACTGACTGCCCCATTGGTCTCGTGGTCACAAACGCGACAGCTGAGCGTGGAGTCCTGGGTTCGATTCCTAGGTCGGGCAAAGTGTTATTGGGATTTCCATAAGGAACAGCCCGGAGTTTGGAAGTAGGAAGTGTGATACCCAGTGCTTTGGAAAGCACGTTAAGCTGTTGTTCCTGCGCCTGATCTCTCTCCGGTCGTGTCGGATTGCCGTCCCATCGGACTATGAGAGCAAGGGAAGAGTAAGTGCACCTGTGTCTGCGCACACTGTTTATGCACTATATTATCTCTCGCGCCGATGGGTAGTGTCCGCTGAGATTGCCCGCCATGGCCGAAATACGGTCTGAAATTATATATTTGTTTTATATTTTTAGTCGTATTTTAATGGTCATGTTACACAACTGAGCTTCTCAATATCTTCCCAATAACTGCTACATAAATAGGTGAAATTTACTACAATTGCAACTTTAGGAAAACAAATTGGCGACCGCAAGTTATTAGTAAACGGAAAGAATGCCACTGCTAAATCCCATTGAACCAGTCCATCACCAGCGTTTATTTCTAAACTCGATCTTCGAAGACAATATATTTTTCTCATTTTTGGACTAGATTCTAAGATTTAGATCTCTCGATATTTTAAAAAGATCAAGAAGCATGCGGTGAGTAAAGACTGGCAAGGTCCTTTAAAACTTAAATTATAAAATTTCAACATAACTAGCATCCTTGTGTGGGTGAAGTACTTATACCTCACCATCTCTACTTCTGCTCTTCTATTCTTCAACTGTTTTGTCTCCATTTCCAGCTCTTGAAGACCGGTCGGCTACCGACACTCCGGTCTCGACAGAATGTAAGCCGACAATGACGAAGGTGCGCGGTGGAAGTGCCTGCGCCGGTCAGACGATATTCGAAGAAAACTTCGACACTTTCCGGGATAACGTGTGGCAGATTGAGCAGTACCTACCGGTTTATACTCCGGTACAGTATTTTTTTTATTTTAACACGTTACCTGCCATGGTTAAAATCAGAAAAAGTCTAAAAATGTACTTAGTGTTATTTCACTTTAAATAGATAATTTATTCCATAAATACATTATTTATTCCAAAAACATGGCCGCCAGGCAGCAAAATGTTCAGATTTTGTATGTGTTGTCGGTCATATAGTCCGACTAGGCCTGAATGGAACAAAAAGTGTCGGATACATAGTCCGACATGACACTTAACGTGTTAATACTAACAGAAACCTAGTATTATCCCTCTGCTCCTGCCAGGGTGGCGGATTTGTTCAAAAGAGATACCGTGGCCCTGGCATAGGCAACTGAAGGAACAAGGGTGGGTTTTAGGCAGTAAAAGCCTGACATGCCCTCCCGCTCCGTCCAGAGCGGGAGATGTCATTTGATGATATCCCACCCTAAAAGAAAAAATCCACTGCTAGGCAAAAACCTCATCTTCTACACAAAAGATACGAGCACTGACCACCCAAAGTATTTTAATTGCGTGTTGACAGTTCTATATGAGTTCCGTACCCAAAGGGTGCCACCGGGACCATATTACTAGGGCTTCGCTATCCGTCCGTCTCTCCCACAGCTGTATCATTGAAACGTTATGATAGACACTTAAATATTTTGCAGAGTGTATACTACTATAGCAGTTATAACACACACAATAAAAAAAATATTTAATTTAATAAAAATACTGTGGTAACAAAAACGCCAAAAAAACACGTTTCTTATATAGGTAGGAAGAATACAAGAATCAGGTTTTTTTCCGGCGTTTTTCTTTCTAAAGTATTTTTTCTCATTAACAGGTTTCTGGTAGTGAGAGTTACGCTACCAATTCGCACTTGGCCACATAACGCCAAAGGATATTCCCAACTGTTCACGAAAATTCCAAATAATTATTTGACCTGCATACTGCAAAACTGATCTTCCCCGCATTCTGGTCAGGGTCACTGACCGCAGGAATCTACGTCACTCTCACTTCTTGAAACCTGTTAATGAGTCTATCGAGGGACTTTTTTATTTCCTACCTCAGTGTCTTACGTTGTGGTTTTAGCAAGAATCGATAATTAACTCTGATGTTAGCTTAACAAACTTAATTTGCTTTATGATGAAGATGGTATGATATCTGACATCTAAAATAGGTTTTTAGGGAAATAGGGGATTAACATGCTTACGAACTTACTCTTAAAGTTAGTCGACATAAAATAAAACTTAGGTTTTAGCTGATTGTGCATGCCAAGTTTAAACGAATTACCTGCGTATTATTGTACCTAACTTGAATGAAAGACTTTTGGTTTTGATTGAAATTGGTTTTCAAATACATTAAAGTAACCAATTACACAGGCCCACAAAAAAAAGTACCCTGCGCGAAAGACCAGACCACCTGAACTTTATGTTTTCGGGGTCGCTGATTCCGAATATGGTGCCAGAATAGCGAAGTTGGTTCGCATTTTTCAGAAATCAGCAATAATGCTGAAAATTAAAGTTTTTCGTATAATATGGTTTATGTTGGTAAAAAACCCGAGATTCCAATGTGCAATGAAATAAATTATACAATAAATGTCTCGCTGAATCAATAGACTATTAACTTCAAGTTAGAATCACCAATTGATTTCATATTTTCTCATCATAGAGGAAAAATGCTGAAAATCTATACTAATATTATAAAGCTGAAGACTTTGTTTGTTTGAACGCGCTAATCTCAGGAGCTACAGGTCCGAATTGAAAAAATCTTTTTGGGTTCGGTAGCCTATTCATCGAGAAAGGCTATATAAGGTTATATAACGTCACGCTACAATCAAGAGGAGCGGAGCAGTAATGAAAAATGTGGCAAAAACGGGGAAAATCGGACGGGTAGTCGATTCGACGCGACGAGAAGGGTCGCAAGAAATTTAACGCGGACGAAGTCGCGGGCAGAAGCAATTGTAGATAAACCAATTTTTCATAGCTTTTAACTATAAAAGCTATGAAAAATTGGGGTCAACATGATGGCCGATTTTTGCTGGTGCCTAAAGAGAGAGGTTGTTCAGAGGGGTACAAAACGCAAAAGAAATCCTTTAAGAAGAACGTTTGATTCTAAGAAAACGCGAAAACGAAATTAAATTAATAAAATTTTCAGCATTATTGCTGATTTCTGAAAAAACGCGACCCAACTTCGCTATTCTGGCACCATATTTGGACTCAACGACCCCGAAAACATTAAGTTCAGGTGGTCTGGTCTTTCGCGCAGGGTACTTTTTTTTTGTGGGCCTGTGTTATTGATAAAATTAGCTAATACATCAATATTTCAAAACGCAAAAAATTTCTGTTTTAATAAGTATCACTTTGTATGTCCTCAGAACTTCCCATTCGTGTCATACCAGCGTCTATCTTCTGACCCGACGGTGTCGGTGTCAGACGGCAAGCTGCGCATCTCTCCCAAACTGCAGCAGAGACTGCCAGGGTTCACGGAGGAGTCCATCTACACCGGATCTATCAATCTGTTTAGTGGGTAAGAAGAATAATAATGGTTGATTATTTTTCTAGTTGAACCTAAATTGGATGGAATTAGTTCGGAGAAAACGGTTAAGGAAAACATCGTGAGGAAATCGGCACGTCGTACAATCCGAGCTAGGCTGGGCCCGCGTGGTAGATTATGGCCCACTCCCTCTCCAAGCATTTTGGGGGAGGGGTTGCCATAATCGCTACGCTTGGCAGGCGAATAAGCGATCACAGTATGGTGGTAAAATGCAAAGAGAACGCTGCTGCTCATTTTCTAGTAAGTTGCCTTAGTCGCCTTCTATGACACATATGTACAAAAATGGGATAGTGCTATTCTTTACGCCCACACGGAACTAATTTTAAAAAATCGAAAAATTCACTTACAGACAATGTATAGTTAAACCGCTAGATCTAGAACCTTAAAAATTTTCACTAGAGTTCCAGCACTTTGCAGCACACACACGTTTTTTGCCGTGAAAAACTACGGTTTATTCACCGTGTATAGGCACGGTGGTCAGTGTTGTATTGATCACTGTTGGAGCTTGTCGATGTCGATGGGATGGGGTGTCGTTTTGAAACCGTGCGGTGTTATAGGGCCTAGCTTTTATGTGCTTGGTATGCACTAAGGAAGGTTTTTTGGTACTTCGTATTTTTTTTTTAAATCGGCTTGTTACTGCAAGATTATCATTTCTATTTATATTTTCCAGGTGTACATCATCAGCCGAAGCCTGCATGAAGCAAGCGTCGGGTGCAGACATCCTGCCGCCCATCGTCAGTGGCAAGATCACGAGCAAGGGCTTCGCGTTCACGTATGGAACCGTCACAGTTAGAGCCAAGCTGCCGCAAGGAGACTGGTTATATCCAGGTAAGATATATTACAAACCGTAGTACCGTGTGGTGCCGGACGTAAAGAATATCACCAATCCATTTCTTCCTGTGAGTGTCGTAACGGCGACTAAGGGACTTACTAGAGAATGGGCAGCAGCGTTCTCTATGCATTTTACCACCAGACTGCGATCGCCAGCCCGCCTGCCAAGCGTGGCGATTATGGCAAACTACGCCAAATTGGAGCAAAAAAAAATGGGGACGTCTTTCGGCTGAAATTATGATGATGAGATCCTACTAATATTATAAATGCGAAAGTTTGTGAGGATGGATGTATGTGTATGTTTGTTACTCTTTCACGCAAAAACTACTGAACGGATTTGGATGAAATTTAGAACACAGTTAGTTTATAATCTGGATTAACACTTAGGCTACTTTTTATCCCGGTAGTACGTTCCCGCGGGATATTTTCCGACCTCCACGCGGGCGAAGCCGCTGGCAAAATCTAGTATATTATATATCTTCACACCTGAATTCTTCGAATGGATAGGCAGCGGTATCTATCACCTACATTTCATCAGTTATGTTACAGGGTATTTTTAACAGGGGAAACGTTATTGCCATTCACCCGAAGACGTCCTCTGGTAGACATAGCCTTTTTCCAAGGAGTGTTACAGTACGCGGACACCTGAAATCATTATAGTTGAACTTGAAAGTATTTTGTACAGCCTCTTCTTATTTAACTTGCATATACTAGGTCAAATTTAGTTATTTGGCTGCTGGCAATACTTAACACACGTGTTCGATATCGAAAACGGACATTTAATCATTTGATGGGTGAAGATCAATGACCGTAATTAGCCTGGTGGTGTGAGCATACACTTTTTTACGAATTTGCAAAAACTTTAACATAGCAGTCGTTTGTACTTGTCACAGTGTCATTAAAAGTTTCAACAAAAATGATTGAAGATTTTTTTTCTTTGATTTGTTATTGGTTAATTAGGTTTCGATACCGTTACCCAAAACGTGGGTAAAGTATTTCAGGCTAATTAAATAGTTATAATTAAAGAAAAGTAAAACCGATCCGCTTTTTTTTACTTGCAGAAATTCTACTAGAGCCATTCCTGCAGAAATACGGAAGCCTGCATTACAGTTCTGGAGTGATCCAAATAGCATCTGCTAGAGGCAACAGGGTGCTCACCAGTGGTACTTCTGACTACTCGAATAAGGTATCTACAATTTTGTATATTTGCAATTCATTTGGTTCAATAAGCCTCAAACAAATATATTGTTGTACACAACCCAAAACACCTAATGTGTACCTAATACTAATGTGACCATTTATTTTAAATTAAAATCTACTACTGGGTCATCTACTTGTTTACTATTCGATAAAATGCTCTCAACTCAAACTGTAAACATATTTCTCTGAACTTAATGATCATTTATTCGATTTCAGGTTCTCTTCGGTGGACCCATCATGGACTTCCAGTGTCATAACACTTTACTAAACAATAGAATGTTGAGCAATGGACTCTGGGGAGACGATTACCACGAGTATTCAGTTCGATGGGCACCAGGTAAACACAAACTTAAATAAACTAAAAAATATACCGTTAGAGACTGTGGAATGGAGAAATTGGCAGTAATTCAAAATCAAAAGTCATTTATTCAAACTAGGCTGAGGTCTGTTACACAAGACAGGCCCCCAATACACCCGCCCTTCACCACTTCCTAGTGCTTTAGCTGGGAAGAAGAAGTGGCGCAACAAACTCCCCAGCAGCACAGCTGTCCGACTTGATTCTATACGTACGTATATGTAAGAAATTAATATAATGAAAACAAAACATACATTCAATTATTTGCCATATTTCAGCACACGCCAATATACCAACAAAACATTGAAAACGAAACTGAAGCTGAAATAAATAATTTGCTTGTGCTCGGTATTCAAATAACATCACTTATTTCAAGTAGAAAAAATATCAATCTACCTAGCCTTTTCCCAACTATGTGTGACCGTCGGCTTCTAGTTTAATCGTACGTAGCTCAATATCAGTATTTTACTAGAAACGACTGCCTATTTGACATCCACAATCTACGGGGTAATACGATACCCTGTGGTATCAGACTGGCTGTCAGACTTTCTGGCTTCTGACGCCTCGTAACGACTGTCAAAGAACCACTAATGACAGCAGCACGCGTAGCATGACCGCCATAGAAACGGAATTTGTCGACGGAAGAGAAGACAAAATGATAGATTGTATCGTAGAAAGATTGTGTAAAACTGAAAAGAAGAGATGTTTCTATTCTTCAGTCGACAAAAGTACGATGTCAAGTATGATGACTATTTCTCTGATGAGATAGAAACATTTTTACAGAATTAAAATACATAAGGAACTTTTTTGTTCTTGGTAGAATAGAGATAGATTTGGTCATGCTACACCGGCAGCATGCGTAGCATGACCGCCACAGAAAGAACTTTGTCTATTCTTGGTAGAATAGAGATAGAATCGTCATGCTACGCCAGCATAAAACGGTACAAATCTCTCTACAATCTTTAATTCTGTCTATAATCTTTCTACAATCTGTAATTTCGTCTATTCTTCCGTCGACAAAACCCATTTCCACGGTGGTTATGCTACGCGTGCAGGTACCAACGGGTTAAATTGCTTTTCGAGGCACGAAGAGAATTAGTGAAAGCTCAGATAGTAATTCCCGGTCACATAGTTTTTTAATCTAGGTAAGCTTGGAATATAGGCTACTGAGAACACGATTTAAATCCATTCTGAAAGTACTACAAGGATCTTTTGACGCTTGAATGATCAGGAGAGCGTTGTCGGTAAACATTTTGTGAAATTATCACAGAAATTGTATTAAAAATAAGATTTCAGTTCTATTTTTTAAGACCTCGGTTCTAATTTTGCCCTCACGCCGAACATCATGTGGGTCATGTCTATCTAAAAAATCATTAGCATTTATCAAAGGTAACGTAATATTAGTTCAAGGGGTCTAAAACGAATGTTTTTTACAGATCGCATAATACTGTCGGTGGACGGAATAGAATGGGCCCGAGTTGAGCCGACGGCGAGTGGACTGCGCGGTCGCTTCCCTGCAGAATGTCCACAACTCCCGCGCACTTTGCTACAAATGGGAACCAAGATGGCGCCGTTCGACGATCATGTAAGTTTTAAAGTTATTTTCCCTCTGACAGCAGCCACCCACAATAGCTAACTTTTCGCAACGAAGCTAAGGATCACTGTTATTTTGACTGTGATGCAAAATCAGGGTAAACTAATTGTCCAAAATAAAACTTTTTTTTTTTTAATATAAAAACAAACTTTTGATAAATTGTTAATTTCCAAACAGGTATCCATTTTCCCCCTGTAAAAATAAATCCAGTTATTAGTAAAAAACGAAATGGTAACTGGACTTGATACTCTTCGAAACCCACCGAACACCCTTTAGATGGATGATAAAGAGATTCCAAACTCTTGTTATAGTGAGACGATTATTGTCCGGTATGAGAACGAGCATTTTCCATAAAAGTGCTGATGTAGGTAGGTACTCCAGGTAATTAGCTAATTGACAAGTACTCACCCCCTTAATCATGTCCCCAGTTCTACATAACCCTGGGATTGGGAGCCGGCAGCATAACTGAGTTTCCCGACGGTGTGAAGACCGTGAACGACCGCCCCAAGCCTTGGACCAACCCCAGCAGGAAGGCACTCCTCAACTTCTGGCAGGACATGAACGCCTGGCTGGAGACCTGGAACGAACCTCAGTTGCTGGTGGATTACGTCAAAGTTGTTGCGCTGTGATATCTTTAAAATTTGCTTTAAAGACTTCGACTGAATTGTTTAAATAGGTCTTTATAAGTTAGGTAGGTAAGCGTATTGGCCTTTCCGCGCTCAATTGATATTTGAACCGAAAGGAGATGGACGTGAAATCATCGCGCTTTTGTATCACGATAACAGTTTTACTCGTAAGCTCATTCGGCAACGGCGAAATAGACTTCTAAGCTGTAATTGTAAGATGCACCTTACAGGCCCTATCTTACTTGCACACTAGGGGCGACGCAACCATGGTCGAACTACCAAAAAAATTATGATTGGTTGCTCAACCGATCCGACACCAGATACCCATACCAAGCTGAGTAGGTATATTTTGCCAGCCTGGTTGCGCCACCCTGAAGTCCTACTGAAATATATGCATAAAATGGCTAACTTTCGGTTTTTCCTAAATATATCAAAAACTAAACGTTACTCGACGTAAAAAATAATTAAATTTTCATTTCCCCCTTGAATAACCACCCCCGGGGATTTGATCTGTAGATCAATTTATTTGTCCTTGACCCTTTGTTAAAAAAAGAATTTATCTCTCTGAAACCAGCCTTCCGTTGCGCACGACATGGCTCACGTTTCACAACTATACAAGTATATAACAAGGCTATTACTACATAGTTTGGTGGGCATGTACCGTGCTACAAAAGCGAAGTGTTTTCACGCAACCAGTGCCTTAAACTAAACATGATTCTTGTAAAATAAACAATAAGCTAGAATAAAGATAATTAAGTACCAAGGAATACTCAATAAAAATAGCGTTTCTACGACACCAAACAACTCATTTTTTTTTTTAAATCCTTCATCAATCCCTGCTTAAGCATACCTTTGCCAGGGTCGCGAGATTTGTTCAAAAGAGACCGTGGCCCTGGCATATGGGCAACTGATGGAACACGGGGGGTTTTAGTCAGTAAAAGTCTGACAGGCCCTTCCGCTCCACCCTGAGCGGGAAAGTCATTTGATTTTTTCCCGCCCACAAAAAAAGCATACCTTATCAATAATTTACCACTGCTGGGACACATACCTTAGGCCATATTCTACTACGCAGGCCTAGTACATATTCTTGTTGCTTTTCTAATTGTGAATAAAGTAGGTAGTTCATAGTAATTTCAGAAATAGTCCAGTCATTATAGTAAGTTCACCTCGGAATTCGAGATACCCAGCTGTAAGTCTGTAAATACTTGTATATTGACACCCTAAAAGTTGTCTCAAAACCTACATATGGTAGGGTGTAAGCAACTATTAAATTTCAAGGTCAAAGGTCACAAAAATCGTTTATTTGCGCTTTTTTCGGAAATATCTCATTTCCTATGGGTTTTTTGCTATTTGTATTTATTATCAATATTGTAGAATACAAAATTCTCTACAAATTTTGTTTAAAATTTTTTTTATACTGTGAACCGTTTTCGAGATAGAGGGCGGAGAGCGCGCGGTCACAGCATCACTTTAGGTCAACCGGTGCCTCCGGTCGAAAACGCGCCATATATAGTTGATGAACTATGCGATAAATCAATGATTATAAATATTTGTCAATTTTTATTAACTATTATATTATATTTTATCATTTTTTTCCTAACTTATCCACTTTTTATTCAGTATTAATTTATTTAACAACACTTACCTGCCCATGTAATTGCAGAATTGGTAATGAAAATATAGGAATTATATGTGAATTTTAACCTAATTAATATTAATAACTTCTTACATGATGAAAAAAAAAACAAATAAATTATGAATTAATCTTTTTATTAAAAAATATCATTGAATACATTTATTTTTATTGAAAGTAAAAAAATGGAATAAAGGGTACAAAAACTACAATTTATAATTTTAATCATCTTCTTCCTCTTCATCGTCGTCTTCTGGCTGCTGGTAAATTTCAAACTGGTCTTCATTATCGTCTTCAACGACATTTGTCTCAAGTTCCTCCATGATTTCGGGGTCAAAGGTTCCATCTTCGTTAATGTCGCTCTGATATGGTAGAGCATTGAGACAAGCTTGCCCATTACATTGGCCACAAGCTAAAGAGCATTGCAAGCCCGCTTTCCTGCATCCGCATCGCGAACCACAACCACTCTTGCAGTTGCAGAAAATTGTATTTAGCAAATCTTCTGGAGCAGGTGGTAAAATTGTCATGATAGGCTCCAGAAAATCGTTTCGCATTGCCCAACCCCATACCTGGGGTTCCAAATCATGTCCTAACCAAGTTTGAACTTGATAATACACACGGTTGAAATGTTGATGAGCAGCTGACTTGTTGGTGGAATATTTGAAAGCTGCACAGGTTTATTAAGTTTTGTAGACTTGACGTAATGCATATAACGAAGATGATCGAGACTTTTCACAGATTTCGGAGCATTATAGACCGCCAATAAGGTTTGAGTTCCACTCTCTAATAAGAGATTATTAGAGAGTGGAACTGAAACCTTATGGGCCGAACAATTTTCTATTTAAAATGTCATTAGTGTAAATGGGAATATAATTATATTATGATTTAAGTTTTTCTCTTAATTATTTTTTAATTTTAGTAAACGGTTATCAGTATTATTGAATTGATATAGATTTAATGCATGAAGAAAATGATAAAATATAATATAATAGTTAACAAAAATTGACAAATATTTATAATCATTGATTTATCGATAGTTCATCAACTTTATATGGCGCGTTTTCGACCGGAGGCACCGGTTGACCTGAAGTGATGCTGTGACCGCGCGCTCTCCGCCCTTTATCTCGAAAACGGTTCACCGTATAAAATTTTTTTTTTTAAACAAAATTTGTAGAGAATTTTGTATTCTACAATATTGATAATAAAAACAAATAGCAAAAAACCCATAGGAAATGAGATATTTCCAAAAAAAGCGCAAAATACCGATTTTTGTGACCTTTGACCTTGAAATTTAATAGTTGCTTACACCCTACCATATTATGTAGGTTTTGAGACAACTTTTAGGGTGTCAATATACAAGTTTTTACAGACTTACAGCTGGGTATCTCGAATTCCGAGATTCTTACCTAATTTAAGCTTAAATGACTGGACTAAAAAGCCCGGTTCTGGTACCTCTTCGTCTTGATAAATGTCAGTTCAGACATAACGGAAAAAATCCAGAGCACATTAAACTATTTCAATGAAACGATGAAAAATTTAATTTACCCAGAAAAGCAATTAAGTATTGATGAGTCTAAGGTAGGTTTTAAAATCTGAAAAAATAAGAAATAATTAAAAAGAATAGAAAAAAATGGAATAGAATGTTTAAATGATAAAATATGACACTACCCGTCCAGAGAATTATTACCAGTCCTTTAATATAATTTACCATTGACATGCATGTAAAAGACAAATATTTGATTAATTATGTACTAATAATACATTTAATTGACATTATTTTAATATGACATTACTAGCCTTTTATAAACTTTACTATTGACATGCATGAAAAAATAAACTATAATTGGTTAATTATCTATTCAAATACGTAAAATTGACATTATTAACACCAACGTGACATTGCATTATATAAATTCAGATTGATTACTACAAACTCAATATATTTGTACACCAATTTTTATTGGTAGAGCATAGAGCTCGACTAGAATGTATACATAAGACATTTATTACCTGTGTTCACAAATAAAGAATGATGATTGATTGATTGTTTTAGAGGTCGAATTGTTTTTCGCCAATATATAAAAAATAAAAGGCACCGATATGGAATCAAACTTTATGTTTTGGCCGGTCCAAAAGAATTGGTACATAGAATCCATATGTATAAAGGTGCCCAAGATGTCGAAGTTGGTGGGAAAGGACACGTCGACAAAGTGGTCATAAAACTATTAAATGATTATTTTAATTACGGCCTCTCTGTCTACATGGACAATTTTTATAATAGTGTTCATTTAGCTGAAACATTGTTAACAAAAAAAAATGTTAGCCAGCAAACGTAAAAATAACCCGAAAACGGTGGTAACGAAAAAAATATTAAAATGTGGACAAATATACAGATACAATGGAAAAGGTGTGTGTGTCTGTAAATGGAAAGATAAGAGAGATGTGCTCACTGTTTCCACTGAGCACTCACCCGACTTGATGCCAGTGGAAAATAGGCGTGGTCGTGTCACCAATAAACCAAATATGGTGATACAATATAATACATTTATGAAAGGAGTGAATCGACACGACCAAATGTTAGCATATTACCCCAGTGAGCAAAAATCTCTAGGTGGTACAAGAAAATCGGCACACACATTATACAAATTAATGTTACTTTTGAATTCCTTATTATTTCAAAAAGGAACAAGCAGCACTATTTCCTTAGAACCATTTAGGGAAAAAGTGCTGCTTGAACTTATACCCCCTAATAACTGACACAATTGCGCCACAAAAGACAAGACACATGCCTAAGGAATTAGAAAGGAATGAAAACTGGTGTTTTAAAAGGCGCAAATGTGTCAGGTGCTGGGTAAAATATTAAAAAAAAGGAGAGATACGAAAATAATGTGTCAAGACTGCGATGTCGGCCTGTGTCTTTCCTGTTTCGGTCCACACCACGACGAAATGTCTGGGACATAAATTGTATTGTTAGATATACAATTTATCTCATAGACATAATGTGTAAATATTTATACGCGTTTCGATTTGTAAAAGTTGATTCCCAAAGCTATTGTCAAAGTTTTCTTTAACAAGTTATAAGTTTTTGATCGTGGCCGCGCCATCGAACTGTGTAGAATCGCGCGGCCATGGAGATCTTTAAAACTAAGCGTTGCTTAGACCTGAAATGTAACAAAATAACAGAAAGAATCCTAATTTAGAAAAAATCCTAACGGTAGCGGCTAGCGGTAAGACTTAATTGTAACTGTGTACTAGCTTCCGACGTTTCATAAGTGCCCATGTAAGCCTGTGTAATAATGTATTTTTCATCCCACCATCTCGGAAAGAGTATTTTTAATCTTCAATATCTGAGTGGAAAAGCCGTTTTTATTCTCTAGAGGATAAAGTAAATTGAATTTAGAACATCGTGTGCACTAAGTTTGTGATAGTGCACACGATGTTCTAAATTCAATTTACTTTATTGTAATATAATCTAATTTATAAATTCTAATTGGATATAATAAAAATACTCTTTCCTCGCTGAGGTGGGATGAAAAGTTAGGTGTTGCACTCGAGTGCAAAGATTTTTCACCTCGTCCTCTTTTGATTCCCTCGCTAACGCTCAGGATTCTAATTTTTGAATCACTCGCTGCACTCGTGATTCAATTTTAGAATCCTTCGCTTGCTCGGTCATCAAAATTAAGCACGCGGTTAAAAAGCAACTTTGCACTCTTGTATAACAAATAACTATTAAGTTAAATAAATGTTTTTATAGTTAATAATTATTGGTTTTATTCTATTACTTACCTACCACCAATAAATGGCAACACTAAGTAGTTAATTTCATTCATTTCGTTCGTTCACTCTATACGTTAACGACAGGAAGTAAAAGTAAATTCAAAAGACAAATAAAAAATAACAGATAGGTAACGCTTGATATTACGAAGTTAAAAACCACTGTTGTGTGAAACACCTTAATTGTTTTATGACTGTCATAAAACTCAAAAATTTTCGAACTCACATAAGCGTCGAGTCGCACTTGGTCAAAGTATTGAAGGCCGCACTAATGCGGCCAGCCGCACTGGGTAGATTTTTTTCAAACGCGCATCGGCGTTTATAGCACCACACGAAATACGGGTTTTATTCAGCATTTGCGTAAAGTTCGCAAATAATTCAGCATTGAATGCGTTAACCCATTCACTGCCACTTAAATTTTAAAAACATCACCTGGGTGCCACTTAATATTTTTCCTTTGGCAAGACCTTCACAACACCAACCGTTTTTTTCTTACCAAAACAAGAATGACAGTTCGAAACAAAAACTAACAGTTTTTCCACATTTAACAATTGTTTCTAGCCGTGTATGTTGGCAAATATTTAAATAAATTCTATCATTTTAAAGTAATTCCAAAAAACGTCCTAAAGTACACTCAACGCATATGGTGCGTTGGTGGCATGACGTAGTTATCTCGATCAACACAAATGGTACGTTGGTGGCATCGAATGGGTTAATAGCTCCATTGAAAATATAACCTTATTACCAGTCTGAAGTAGAAATTTTATGAATATCGACAGTTTCCTCATTGATACTCGCTATTCGGTTGCTCTAGCTAGAGCCTACACGAGGATTTTCCGTTCTGTCTGGACTGACACTATAATTATACCAAATTAAGGTAAATAGAAAATTAGGTACTTTTAACGTCTTTGTCACAATCTAAGATAATTCATGTATTTTTGCCAAGATTTAATATTACATAGACCTAAGATCATCGTTGCCATCTTAAAAAGATTTTATAATTTTAAACACATGGCGCATAGGAAAGGAGGGTAAATAAAAAAGCTTATTCACATTGGGACTATTTTATTTGCACGGTGTACATGTCTGTCCGTATAGCTATGACCTTAGATTCCCTCGCTATACGAAACTAACGTTGTTTGACTATTAATCATTTTGACGGCTGGTTACACTGTTTAGAGAGAAAAACGAAGTGGTTGGCTCAATTGCCGCATCTTCGAGAGTCCGACATCTGTATGAAATAAATAAGATTGTATGGTCAAATGATAGTGAGAGACATCTGTGTGTTTAGCATAATCAGCCAATTATGTTCCCACTTATGGGATCCAGGTCTCCACTCTTCGAGGAATCTAATCTACTGTAATCTACCAAGCGGGCTGGGTACCAATAAAGACCTGTACGATCTTCCAAGATTGCAAGATGGCACATGTCTTCGAATTGTCGGTTCTACTTGCTGGTTTCCTTCACCGTATTGAGAGCAGTGATGATCAAATTATTTCTACAAAGTAAAAAGCCTGCCTGGGGTCGAATCCACCACCTACAACTCCCGATATCTGTGCCATTACTGCTCTCACCACAGATATTTCTGGCCAAACGCACTCACTAATAAGAGTTTAAAAACTCCCGATATCTGTGCCATTACTGCTCTCACCACAGATATTTCTGGCCAAACGCACTCACTAATAAGAGTTTAAAAACTCCCGATATCTGTGCCATTACTGCTCTCACCACAGATATTTCTGGCCAAACGCACTCACTAATAAGAGTTTAAAAACTCCCGATATCTGTGCCATTACTGCTCTCACCACAGATATTTCTGGCCAAACGCACTCACTAATAAGAGTTTAAAAACTCCCGATATCTGTGCCATTACTGCTCTCACCACAGATATTTCTGGCCAAACGCACTCACTAATAAGAGTTTAAAAGACATCGAAAGAAACTGCAGTCCTATTTATTTTTTTGTACCTATATTTTACATTGAATCCATGCAGGTTTAAGGTAATCTTTTACCAAAAGTTCGTTCGTAAATCTACCCTAAACAGTGTAAAAGCCAATTCAACTGCATACTATACATTAATAAACTGGTTGATTCCACAATTTCACTATTTTACAAAGAGGTGAAAACAGTTTCAGAGATGTATTTAGAATACAAAATTTATTGAATGGGACTGAAATCATTGCAACAATGATGTCTTAATGTTTTAATGACAGTTTAAAACTCCATACGATATAGTTTTGAGTTAGTGTGAGTATGTGCGCACACGCAATATATTTGTAAACGTTTGCACGAATTATTATGACCAATCAGCTAAAAGCCGAAACCAATGTCCTGCCAAACTTTTTTCATGCAACATCACTGGACTTTTAACGACATCTCTCAACTCGACATCGCGAGAATATGCATTTTCCCACCTAATTTAATATTTTTAACTCTTACTCATACGTACACAAAACAAGTTTTTCATAGGACTAGTGTTTTGTCTCACTGGCATCACAAAAATTACAGCCCCACCCAACCTTATAAAAGACTACAAATACTTTGATCAATTAATTGATATTACATATAATATTTTTTGTTATAATTTCAAATACATTTAAAATTTGTAACTCCTACGTCTCGTCGAAATGCCCTAAGTGCCTTAATACTACAGAGAGTCAATCCCTACTTTACATTTACTTGTAGGTAGTTTAAAAAATCGAATTTCTTATTAATAGTGAGGGGACACGTCTAGCGAATAAAGTAGTCGATATTCTTTAAATCGACTAAACTCGATATCTAAGCAAATGGCTGGTGTTACTCATGTCAAAATGCGTAAAATTTATGACGGCAAAAGCTACAATTTATCGATTAAAACGCTTTTTCTTCATTACTCGCTAGACGCATCGCCCCTTTTATAGTACGACAGCTAGAAGACAATATAATTCGCAGAGACACAAACTTACAGATATGACTCGGGATCACATGGAAACATTACTTACTATCACTTCTATTTCATGATTGTATAAGTGATATTTTTATTATGTATTAGTTTATATTGTGTAAGAATATTTTGTGTATTTTATTTATGGGCCATCGTTGCCTGATAATAAAGAAATTATTATTATTATTTATTAAAGACACGACTTTTGAATCACCTGTACCCTCAAATTACGAAATTATCTGACCATATCTGATAATTTGACAACTCACCTAATACAACATAACCAAAACGGTAATAAATGTACTTACATTATGATTTCAAAAAATAAAACTGTTTTCGTGGTTCAAAAGCCGTGTTAAAGATCATAAATGCTTAAAAGCAGAAGTTTGTTACAATTTCATAATAATTTAATAAGAATAAAGAGGAATTACATTCACTAACAAATATTATGACATCGTGTGACGTTTTTCCGCTAAAAGATATTAGGCTCACATTTTTATTTAAATTCATAAATTATGTGTAGCTAGAAATGGATTTGATCAAATCGATGACAGTGGAAAGTAACTGGATCATGGAGGTCAGATAGTCAGTCGCTCCACGTAAAATACTGGTATTCAGCTGCAGCCGGTTAGACTGGAAGCCAACCCCATTGAGTTGGGGAAAAAGCTAGGCCAAATAATTATGATAAGGATTGTCGATTCATTGTATTTTATCATAGAATTGCGCATGCATCGCTCATTTCAGCCCAGAAATTGGCTAGGTAATTTACCTGGGGCTGTTCTATGAAGTGTTAAAATCAGTAAAAATCGATGTTGCTATGTGCCTTGTATAGTCCCATCTACGCCCACACTGCAAAAAAATAGCTCTAACACGTCATAATACGGCCCCTCTTGAAAGACACCATAATAGTTATTTGTTATACAAGAGTGCAAAGTTGCTTTTTAACCGCGTGTTCAATTTTGATGACCGAGCAAGCGAAGGATTCTAAAATTGAATCACGAGCGCAGCGAGTGATTCAAAATTAGAATCCTGAGCGTTAGCGAGGGAATCAAAAGAGCACGAGGTGAAAAATCTTTGCACTCGAGTGCAACACGTAACTTTTCATTCCACCTCACCTCAATTTAGAACATCGTGTGCACTATCACAAACTTAGTGCACACGATGTTCTAAATTCAATTTACTTTATCCTCCAGAGAATAAAAACGGCTTTTCCACTCAGATATTGAAGATTAAAAATACTCTTTCCGAGATGGTGGGATGAAAAAGGTATTTTTCACTTCATTTGATAAGATCGTAAATACTATATACCCTTGTCAACCCACTGTCACCGTCATACAAATCTGTTTCTAGCAGTCAAAATACAAAATAAAATAAATTAATTTTGATAAGAATACAATAAACAATGTCAAATTTCAAACTGGTTATCAAGCACCATGTTAGACCGAAAAGATAAACGAATATCGTTAAATGACATTTAAAATAAAATACTAAAGGACGTTACATAGACATATCATAGTGTTACGCGCCAGGAAAATTGTTATAGTAAACGTCAACATGTCACAGTCGAGATCATAAAACGTGCGAGTAGGACAGCGAAATATAGTATGTATAGGATTTAGTCTACCCTGACTCGCGTCGAGTCATCTCGCTCGCTCGTTTTATGACCGCAACTGCGACTAACGTTTACGTTTAGTTTAGTATACACAAAAGAACGGATATAAGTATAATAAAACCTTGTAATATCATCCGGGGCCATATCATTGATTATCACAGCCAACACACACTCCCACACGAAAATATATTAAGGGACCATACTTCTGCACAATCGGAATTGTAATTTTATAGGACCTACTACACTTTCGAGAATACTTTTAAAAATTCAGACAATTTCGTTTAATAACTTGCTGAATTCATAAATATTGTCAATTCCTGAAAATGTACTCGAAAATACAATCTGTATTTATTTATTCAGCACACTGTATTATTATAATTCCGATTCCACGCTAGTGTTTAAAATTTTCACAAGTAGACATCATATATGGATAGGTTTATGAACATTAAGTTAAATACGCATAAGGATATAATAAGAAAACTTTCAATTTACTTCTTAACTAGACAATATTAAGCTGCACCATAAGCAATATTACAGCGAATCGAATACATAGACAATCAACGGTTTTTTTTTCACTTGGACTAACTGTTTGTATTTATTTCTTCTTCTAGAAATAGACAATGATAGACCGTTATTTATATTCCAATCACGAACAGTTTCACAATTAGGGAGCCGGTCTCTAATAGTTTTATCATCAGAAAAATGGCTGGAAACTCTTGTCAAGTGTTTTGATTCTATGTTTTTATTTTAGATTGTAAAGCAAGGGTGCTATAGATTTCTTCGGCAGTTCGATTCGGCAGTATTTGCAGGACAAGAACGCCGCCCTAAAGTAGTTACTACATACCCTATCGTTCTGCTCATGCCGCGAGTTCTCATGTTCGGGACGACAACTTCCCGAAAACATATTATACCTACAGATATTTCTATTTTGCCGGCCGAATTTGCTAAATCATACCAACCCGAACTTATGGGTAGCACCCCATTAAAAGCAGTTAAAATGAGTTTGACACTATCAGCTGTAAGAAACCGGGTCTAATTTTTATTTATTCCAAATTCCCTCCCTTAATTATAAAAGTGAGAGATGATAATACAACTACAAATATGAAATATTTAATATCAATTTATTTGCTACTCAAATGGAGGATACATTTTATATAATTTAGAACATTTAATCCCCTTTTGGGTAGTATGTAACACGAACTACTTAGATAATAATATTATTTTTTAAATGTTTTTATGCGTCTAACGCAGAAGATATCGTATGGTGATATATAAGTTGCATTATTATAGATATTAATTATATAAAGATAGCTGTTTAAGATTATTTTCTATGGTCCACATAGTCCTTTCTAATACAAGTTAAAATTCCACTGAATGACACTACACAAATATATCGACTACAGTCGCCTCGTCTAATTTACTTATTCCCCCTTTATCTTTGAAAGTATCTCGAGTAAATCAGAGGGGCAAATTTTCGTAATTTTAAGAACTCAATCTGTCAAAAATACCTAGATAATCCATACATTTTTGACATTTGTATGTCGCCGAGATGAGACTGCGACTAGATTTTGAACGTTTTTAATTACGAAAATGGGCCTTCCGTTTTCAAATATCATGTGCGCTGTGATTGGTTCAGTAAAACACCAACAAACAACCAAACCAATATCAAACATCCACAACCAACCCAACCAATACCAACCAACCACCAACACCACAGACACAGTTGACACGCGATTTTGAATAAGCTTTCAAAAATGGGGGGTAGTATCTAAGTACACTTTAAATAAGCGAAACACGACTAAACGTTACCACGACTAAACGTTACTAAAATCTAGTCGATTTATCTCGCTATTCTAAATTACCTGTCGTAGTCAAAATTTTATACATATATCATTTTAAATATGTCTTACACCCAATAGATTATAATGTTCTAATAAATAGCAGAATTAAATACATATTGATTAAGTCAAGAGATACAAGCTTTCCAAGCTATTATACATAGCGAAAAGCGAAACCCTTTCGGTTCTAAAGACAGTTAAAAAACTACACTGTGAGAGCGAGACAGATATATTTTAGTTGTATATCGCCATCTCTCTCTAACAACGATAAACGACACGATACGAATATACCCGTTACATTATGTATGATATATTTTATAAGTACTTCTAATATTCACTATAGATATAAAGAATCTAGAACGCCGATATTATATTCGTTTAAAACTTCACTAAGTCTATTGAAGCTAATGACACTTCTATATGGAAATATTCTAAGCGAGCTTGCAACATCGATTGCCTAAAGATTATAATGAGAAATAAATATTATTTTTAGATGATTTATAATTATATAGTAACTGGTGCGAGTGCCTAGCAGTTCTATTGTAATAAATACTTAGTATTGAAGTTATAGGAATGATGTCATTTACATATAGTAGTAATATATGGAGTCCCCATGTAATATAATATAGAGACCAATGTGGTGGCGATTAAACGTTTCATCCATTTATTTACTACTCTGTGTTATTTGTCGAAATAATTCAACATGGTCTTACCGAACCAATAGTTGTTCTTCTTATCTTTCATATAAATTCCTTCCTACGGTGGACACATGTCCGAGAATCCACCTAAGTCTATAAATTCCATTTATCCAATTAGGCCTGTGGATTCTTAGACATGCATTTTCGAGTTTCACACCACCACGTTTCTACGAATGCGCGATCGTTCACATGAATTATAACGTAAAAACTATATTTGAGTGATTGCGTCTAACTCATGTTAAACGAGAGCCACGATCGCTTTCCGGTTAAGACACGGCTTATTCTTAAATGTAGTTTCATGATATAAATCTGGTTGTGACGTAAATATTATGATTATGGTATTGTCACTGTCAATGATTCACTAATTTCTATTGTTCATTTTAGTACAATAGCAATGAAAATGTCATAGTTAAATGCATTATTGAGAGAATACATTTTCTTCTCCAATTACTCCAAGACTGCAGAGCTTTTTATGCTATTTAAAAGATCTAATGAGATTTGATATAATATAATAACAACTTTCTATAAACATAAGTTAGAGGATATAAAACTCTGCAATCTCAGAATGTTATCATTTGTCTAAATACAAGCTAGTACATCAACTTACAACATTATTAACACATAAGTAGCACTCTCCCATATACGACACACACATTTAATTCTATTAATAAACTTATAAAATATACGTCCAATTTGGTCTTGCACATAAGAAAAGTCGAAAATATAAAATGTACAAATTCCACTTAGGTACTTAATGTAAATAAGACAAAAAAAAAACTTAATAAATAAAGTGTGTCACACAAAAATACTGCGATATTTTGGGCTATAACTAGAAATTCATAGGAATATTGATTTTACCGTCGTATATGGAGAACGGGCCTTGCGAGGAATCGCAGGCGTCGCCCGACGCGTGCGACGTACTCGCATGAGACTCGCCCGCACGAGACTCACCCGCACAATACTCGCCCGCACGAGACACGCCCGCACAATACTCGCCCGCACGAGACACGCCCGCACAAGACTCGCCCGCACGAGACACGCCCGCACAAGACTCGCCTGCACGAGACACGCCCGCACAATACTCGCCCGCACGAGACACGCCCGCACAAGACTCGCCCGCACGAGACACGCCCGCACAAGACTCACCCACAACCAACTCACTCTCACACGACACACTCACACCTGCCTCACCTACACTACGTGGGCCATTAAAATTTTGAATGTATAATTGTCCTAATTGGAGCGACACGGTGGATTCACTCGCGTCGCATGTCCCACAGGTGGGCGGCCCGGCTGCCCGCCCGTGGGCGCGTGTCGCCCAGCGTGGGCCAGCGTGGGCACTTACTGCGCCTTGCCGTCGGGCTTGTGTCATACGAAGTCCATCGCGTCCCGGGACTTGGCGGTGAACTTGCCAGCGGATCGCTTCTTCAATGTTCGCTCGATCAGTTTCTTCATTTCGCTTACTATGAATACGCTTGATGTCAAGCAGACGAGGAATATTATGTCTGGAAGTAATTAATGTGTGGTGAGAATATGTTTTGTGAAGAATTGCATAGCTATTTACAACAATTCAACACGCTTCCGTAGCGAATCGAATATCATCATTGATATCATAAGAAGAAGACTTCTATAAGTCATAAACGCTCTTCACAATACTAAAACCCGAAAATGTGGTTCTGTTAAATGAAACAGACGACCGTTGTTCTTCAAAGGGCTGTTTACTGTCGGGGTTGGGAGGCAAATCGGGTTATCGAAATGTGACATTTTTGATGCGAAAACCCTTCAAATGCTGTAGTGGGTACCAGTTCTAAAGTCATACTGTTATCTGTTCTAAAGCATAGTTTCGTATGAAGAAGAACGAACAGGAAACTTGCCATATATTTGAATTCAGGATCACATAGGATATATTTAGTATACATACCAAATTTTGCAACAACTAACTCACTCCCATACATGACAACGTTAAAATTCCATTACAACCAATATTTTTATTCAGCTTTTACTAGTTTCGAGAGAGTTGGTACTGAAAGAAACTTATCAGAAATTTTTAATTAAAGTAAATTACTCCTAAAATTGTTTACCTAGCCCTAAGAATCTGCTACATGCACTTAACAAAACGGAGGTAGTAAAACAGCCCAAGAATCTTTTCATCAACATACCATGTCCGGTCAAAGCCTCAGTCTGGAAGACCTTCTGCAGCGGCGGGAAGTATATGACCAGCATCTGCCCCACCAGGCTCAGGGTCACGGCCACCAGGAACATCTTGTTGGAGAACAGGCCCACTTGGAACAGGGACTTGGTCTGCGAGCGACACGACAGCGCGTTGAACATGTCGAACAGGACGAAGCATGTGAACGTCATCGTGGTGTCGCGGGGGGTTATCTTGTTGTCTGACATCTGTGAAAAAGTAGAGAGTATGAAATTGTGGTAAGTATGATGCTCAAGAAAGACAGTTTTTTTAGTCTAAATACTTGCTATTGCATAAAATAAAACTTCTTCAAGTCCAGTTTCAAGTTGTTATATTTTAGCAATATACGTGGCTGTAAACTATTGTACCCAAGGTGTTCGCTGATCTACCAGGGTCACGAGATTTGTTCGAAAGAGATATCGTGGCCCTGGCATATCAGATTTTTACTGACTATAACCCGCCCGTGTTCCTTTAGTTGCCTATATGCTAAGGTCACGGTAAGTCTTCCGAACAGATCTCGCGACCCTGGCAGGTATTATAGGACTACGTTCCCTGGGCCTATTTTTTCCACCAGAACAGTTAATGAGTCTGTGTAGCGCCAGACGTAAAGAATAGCACCATCCCATTTCTTCCCGTGGGTGTCGTAAAAGGCGACTAAAAGACTTACTCCAGAACTGGCAACAGCATTCTCCGTGCATTTTACCACCATACTGCGATCGCCAACCCGCCTGCTAAGCATGGCGATTATGGCAAAACCCCCCAAATTGGGGGAGGCCTATGTCCAGCAGTGGACGTCTTTCGGCTGAAATGATGATGATGATGAGTGAATGAGTGTTACCTCTCTGTTAAAGACCCAGAGCGTGCCGGCGATGATGATGGCAGCCGACAGTAGAACGTTCAGAAGCAAGGCACGGGAGATGATGCGCCGAGTAGTGTCGCGAGGTCGGCGGCGGAGAACTGAGTGGTCTACTGGCTCCACGCCCAGGGACTGAGCTGGCGGGCCTGCAGAGATAAAACATAATGATGTTATTCGTTTAAGTCAGTTTAAAGTGGTCAATGTATTTCACTGTTTCGCTTGTATATTTGTAATAGACATTCCTCCGCATTCTTAGCAAACATTAGGCAGACAGCAGAATAATCACTAGACGAAATGGAACCAGAAAAGCATCACAAAATTGTTTTAACGAATTACACCAAATTATTTTAATTTATTATTAACGCCTAGTGGTAACGGCCACGACTTATGTTGTAGGTAAGTTGTGGGTATGTTCGAACCCTGACAGGCGATATTTGTAAATTATTTCATCACCACTGCTTTCAAAACAATGAAGGAAAACATCGTGAAGAAACCGGCATGTCATAAACCAAAAAATCAAAGACATGACATATACCAATCCACACTGAGCCCTCATGGTAGATCTCATAGAATACTCTCTGTGAGAGGAAGTCCTGTGTTCAAGCAGTAGAAACGTTATGACTGATTTATGCTACACTAGCTTTTGCCAGCGGCTTCGCCCGCGTGGAGGTCGGAAATTATCCCGCGGGAACATACTACCGGGATAAAAAGTAGCCTATGTCCTTTCTCAGGCTCTAAAGTATCTGTGTACCAAATTTCATTAAAATCGGTTCAGTAGTTTTAGCAGGAAAGCGAGACAGACAGACAGACAGAGTTACTTTTGCATTTATAATATTAGTTTAGATAATATCTGTAAAGTAACAAAAATTCAAATAATAATATCTTAGGACAACCAACACACTGTTATCTGATCCCAAACTAGGCAGAGCCTGTACTATGGGAACCAGATAACTGATAAACATACTTATATATTTCTAAATACATACATATCATAGATAAATTACATCCAGACACAGAACAAATGATTATGCTCATCACACAACATTTGTCCTGGGTGGGAATTGAACCCAGGGCCTCGGTCTTAGCAGTCAGGGTGATCCACTAGACTAAGAAGCCAGTCCAAAACACAACAATACACCCACCCACACAGGTATGAGCGTCAAACGAAGTTTTACACAGCAAATATTTATGCTGACACAAAAAGTGCCAAAATAAAACGGTTAGTTAAATACATTGGAATAATAATATATAAGTTTATTTCAATAATAATTTAAAATTTTACAGACATCTTATAGGCTATATTTTCTTTAAACAAATGAATTAGACATCTGTAGCCGAACTAGGCAAAAGCCTGTATTTCGGCTATCAGCGCCAAACCCTCAAATAATTTATACTTAAAAAATAGCCACCAAGTAGAAATGTTAACATCTGCTTAGAGAAAAAAAAATTAAGTGATATAACATTACAATTTGAGACAATAAAATAGTATATAATTTAAAGACAAAATTAATATTAAGTTAATTAGTAAAATTAAAGACAATATTAAGTAACTTATAATAAAATTAAAATTAATATAATGTAATATAAAATCTGGAAATTGTGTTTATGTCCTCTCTTTGTGTAATATGATTATGTGTGTGCTTGAGTGTGAGAGGGTGTTTTAGGTAAGTAGTCACCGTGGTATATGTAGAATCAGTTCAGTTTCTTCGTAAGTTAAATTTTGTAAGTAGTTTGTTACCTTTTTCTTACATTGTGTTTTCGTTAGTGGGTAAATGTTTATGGCTCTATTTATTTTATTATATAATATCTGGTTGACCGAGCTTTGCTCGGTATTTTTGGTAAATTGCGTTTAAAATAATAAGTTTATGTTTAAGTTGATTATCGATAAAGTTGGTCATTGAAAACACGAATAAAACGACATTTTATAAAAATGAATCCTAGCTAGATCGATTTATCGCCCCCGAAACCACCTGTATACTAAATTTCATGAAAATCGTTGGAGCCGTTTCCGAGATTCAGATTATATATATATATATATATATACATATATACAAGAATTGCTCGTTTAAAGGTATAAGATATAAGGTCCAATGAAGTTGGTAAACCTCGCGCTGAATTTAGTTGCAGTTATTTGATTTCTGACGCATACCATATCTCTTCTTCGTTTTTGTAAGTTTAGCGGATTAAAAGTTTGTTTGCTGTGTTGGAGAAGAGTGACATTAAGAAGATAGAGTTGTCTTACTGTCAGAACCTCACAGTTCTTGTACAGTTGTGCGGTGGGGGAAAAAATACGTTTAAAAGTACTAACTTTGAGCACCGCACGTTTGGCGATCTCAAGACTCTTTAACGTTGTTTTTAGGGCGCCTCCCCAGGAGGAGATGCAGTAAGTCAAAAGTGACTGGCAGAGAGCATAATAAATCTGTTTAAGCAGTTTAGGATCAGTGACTTGCCGTAAATTTTTAAAAATAAATATTAATTCCCGGATTCATCCACATAGGAGTTTTATATGTTCTTTAAAGTTGAGATTGCTGTCAACTATTACACCCAGATATTTAATCGTCTGCACACGTTCCAGTGAAGGGCACGAGCAGTTAGATTTTGATTGACACTCGTGTGAGATGATTTTGTGACTGCTAGTGACTCCCCTTTTTTTTTTTTTTTTGGATGGGAAATCATCAAATGACTTCTCCCGCTCTGGGCGGAGCGGGAGGGCATGTCAGACTTTTACTGACTAAAACCCACCCGTGTTCCTTCAATTGCCCATGTGCCAGGGTCACGGTATCTCTTTCGAACAATCACGCGACCCCGGCAGGCATCGGTCCTAGCAGACCCCTTCAGTTTTGCTGACATCTCTTTGAGGCGCGCGTGGAACACTACGCGCCGTCGACCCGAGCTTGGTCCTTACCGGGCGGCGAGCTACCCATTGCTCGCCACCCGCAAGCTCGCGCCTACGGTGGCCGGGAGTCCGCAATCGACTCCCGACGCCCGGGGCGTCTCCTCCTGCGGCGGCTAGGGACGTGAGGGCGCAGAGACTGCCACTCCCTCACGCGCCCCGCCTCCTCCTTCGCGAGCATTACTGCTTCGCAGAAGGAGGTGACGGCTTCCCATTCCCTCTCGCTCCGTGTACCATGGCTCGCACCAGGGCCGGACGCGAGAGGTCACCGCCGCCGATCGCCTCCACGAGGACACGGCGGTGCTCCGCCACTAGTGACTCCCCTTACATCCCTAATGCCAAAACAGATAAATGTTGTCTTATCTACATTTAAAGTAAGAATGTTACTCTGCAACCACTTGCCAACCATATCAAAACCAAGCTGAGCAGCATTGAAAACCTTATCCCAGGTATCGGCTGTAAAACAGAGGGCAGTATCATCTGCGAAGGAGATTGTTTCGCCTTGGGTTAGTTTAAGGTTTGTGAGTTGGTTAATGTATACCAGAAACAAAGTAGGCCCTACAATGCTGCCCTGGGGAACTCCATGTGTGATTGGGAGGCTATCGCTTCTGTGCGCATCAAGTCGTACACATTGAGATCGGCCAGACAAATAACTTTTAAAGAGCTTGTGCTGCGTGCCTCTGATACCAAGATTTTCAAGCTTGTCCAGTAGAATGGAGACAGAAATCGTATCAAAAGCCTTTGCCAGGTCTAGATATTTAATGAGACTTTTTTTACCTTTATCTAGGTTTGAGCTAACATAATTTGTCAGTTTATTAACAGCCTGTTCCGTCGACTTACCTTGCCGAAAGCCATATTGATGGGGCAAAAGCAAATTATTTTTTTCTAAATAGTCTACTAATTTCTCGTTAATAATTCTCTCTAGTATCTTTGACAGAGCTGGCAAAATAGATATTGGCCTGTAATTATTGATACGATTTCTGTCACCACTCTTATGAATGGGGCAAACATGAGCCTTTTTTAGAGAATCGGGGAACACACCCGACTGCAGACAGTTATTAAATATTTATGTCATAGGTGGTATGAGAACGTCTTTATTACTTTTTAAAAAATCACTACTAATATTATCCCATCCACTGGCACAGTTTAACTTTAATCCTAGGATAAGACGTTCCACTTCATCTTCAGTGGTATCCATTAATACGAATGAGTGTTCAGTATTTGAGTCAACAGATGTATGTGGAGCGTTGTTGTTCGGTGTTTGTTTATTTCTTTGCTGAATTTTATCTGCCAAGGAGCTTCCTACGTCAACGAAATAACTATTAACTTCATTGAGTGAGTTTGCGGGAGTAGTGGATAAGGTAAGTAGTTCCTTAGAAGAATTTGGTTTTTGTGTCATGTTGGTGATGTTTTTAATGACTTTCCACAGCTTTTTGTTATCCTGTTTTGCTGCTTGAAGTTGGTCTCTCTCGTACGCTCTTTTTACTTTCTTTATTATGGCAGTGCAGAAGTTTCTGTATCGACTGTATGTAATTCTTAAAATATCGTTATCTGGATCCTTTTTTAACTTTTTATGTAACTTATCCCTGTGTCTTACACATAGCAGCAAACCCTGGGTCATCCAGGATTTAATTAACTTGTTTCGTTTAGGAATACGCACTTCTTTTGTATTGTCAGTAATTGCTTGTTGAATGCAATGTGTGAAATAATTTAGGGAGGTGTTTGGGTCCACAAAACTCTCGATGGGGCTGAAATCAATTTTCGTTAGATCTCGTTTCAGACCGATTTTGTCAGTTTTTATTGTCCTAGTAACCGCATATTGTCGTGTTTTCTTCAAATGTATGTTTAATAAAACGGGGTAGTGGTCTGTTAATGTAGTGTGAGGTACAATGATGTCGGTAGGACAACTGTCTATACTTGTACACTGTGTATACTTGTCTGGATCTTGCCCTGGTTAAAAGCAACTGCTTTTAACCAGGGCAAGATCCAGACAAGTATTACTTTTGCTACGAGTAACTAAAGTATGAGCTGGTAAAAGGCCATGTGTAGCTAAGTTAAATAGCGTTCCCCGTTTTGATTAATTTTTTCAGGATTTATATCAATATTTATATCTCCCATTACTATAATATGTTCAAAGGCGGAGAGTTTATGTAGAGTATTATCTAATGATGACAGAAATTGGTCGATGTTTTTAAAGGACGGTGATCGATAAAGAGCAAGTATAGCGATACGGTTATCTATTACAGCAACCAAACCATTACAATCTTGCATGACGGGTTCCTCAATATTTATGCTTAGATTTTCATCGAAGTAAATTACTACACCATCATTTTGCTTAATGTTTAATTTAGTTCCTAAATTACAATACCCTGGAAGGTTTGGTATCACACTTGTTTTTGAGAGCCAGCATTCTGTCAATAAAATAACATCACACTTGAGTTTCATTCTTTCTAACAAGATGTTTAATTCCGACATATTGCGGCCTACGCTGCGGATGTTCTGTGGAAGAATTAGTAGATCCTGTTCCGACGTAGTTAATATTTTTGTGACAGTCCTCAATAGAAGCTATTTGCGAGTGAGATACAGAAACTTCATCAATATTTTCTGTTAAGTTGATGATATCATTGAATGTAAAATAGTGAGTTTATTTCTTGCCATGAAAGGTTGACTTGGATTATGAAAAATAGGTGGAAAGTATAACAGCAGTTACGAGATTTATACATTGTAACGTTTTGATTGTTGCGAGGAAGTATGTGTGTGTTATATTTGTAGAGTGTGTGACAGTTTATCAACATGGAAGGCACTATAATCCGATAAAAACAAAGATGTTGCAATAAGTATTTGTTAATTTGCCAAGCCCAATAACCATATTGTAAAAGAATAATATTACAGAGATCAGTATCGATAAACAATACTGCCTGATACAATGTGTCACAATTTTGCTCCATCAAATACATAGCATTTATTAGAATAAATAGTTGAAAGATGATGAATAGTACCAATTTATGCGAAGTTTAACCAAATAACTAAAATAAGAGTACTGACCGTCCATAATGATATTGATCCAGAGTATCTGCATGGCGTTGAGCGGGTTGGGTATGCCCATGAGCGTGGCGAGCGCGATGAGCGACAGCGCGGCGATGGACGTCGACAGCTGGAAGCGCACGAAGTTGCGGATGTTGTAGAAGATGCACTTGCCTTCCTCGATGGCGGCGCTGTGGGAAAGTATCAAGAATAGTCAAAATATCAGACAAAAATTTTTGGTTTCTGAAAGAATTCATAACGATCGGCAAGAGATACGTAAAATACTGTGTGATCTAATGAGGTTCTGCATTCTGATGGATGTACGTAAATATGAACTTTAATTATCCCAAGGATAACTCCTAGAATCCACTGACAAAACCCAAAAGATCAAAGTCACATAATTAAAAAAGTTCAAAATCTCACCAAAGTCGCAGTCTCACCTCGGCGACCATCAATTGTCAAAAACTTGTCAAAAATATATAGAAACTCTTAAGTATTTTTGACAGATGGAGACTGAGATAAGACTGTGAACGTTCTTAATTACGAGAAATGCCCTCAGGTTTTCACACTGAGCAGAACTCGTATTTGAAAGCTATAATTGAATTATTTGTTGCGGGCGTAAATATAAATAATATAGTAAATGTTAAAGGCGGTGTTGTTGCAATTCGTTCTTTATATATTCCATCTAATAATGTGCCGGATCGTTAAAAATGCATATCCGCAGACACGGATCCGAATACGGATATTTGGTGTCAAGCTCCGCGGATACGGATACGGATCTTATGTTTCCTACTCAATCGGTGTCAATGCGCGTGACCTTGAATCGATAGTTGACGCCACTTGACGCTTTGTTTGACGGGACTTGTTTCGACTTGCAGTGCGCTGGTCTTTCTTTGTTTTTTTTTTTTTTTATAGTCTACTCACTAAATATTTGTTTTTAAGAAATAAAAAATTAATCTGAATGGAATTTAATACTTTTTCATTGCTCCCTAATCACTTTTGAATATAAAATTTCATCTATATATCGAAAATTAACTCAGTAAAAGATCCGACAAAAAAGTATCGGATACGGATCTTTCTTCTCCCTCGGATATCCGCGGCTACGGATACGGATATACAGCACATCACTAATTCCATAATTTCCTCAATTCTAACACGTTTTACCATCATCCTAGGTACATAAACTCACATGATAGTAGCGAAGTCGTCATCGACGAGTATCATATCGGCGGCTTCCTTGCACACGTCGGTACCGTTGCGGCCCATCGCGATGCCGATGTCCGCGCGCTTCAGAGCCACTCCGTCATTTACACCGTCACCTGGCAAAGAATAATATTATTAAATTACTAATCATCTTCATCATCTGCCTAGCCTTTTCCCAGCTACGTTGGGGTCAGCTTCCAGTCTAACCGGTTGCTAAGTCTAGCTTAACCTTTTGAATGTCTTAACAGTTCAACATAAGCAATTGTCTTTCTATTGTGTCTCTAATTACGGCATTCGATGAGTTAATACCTGAAGCGACAGTTACTGGGTAATACGATATCCCTTGACAACACTGGTTGTCAGACTTTTGGAACGACCCGTAAAGAATGTCCATAATCCACGTATAACAGCCGGGACCAACGGCTTAACGTGCTTTCCGAGACACGGAGGGGTCTTGGTATGCACTTGTATCAAATATTGACTTTAATTTAGTTTATTTTGACTTTAATTTAGTTTATTTTGACTTTAATTTAGTTTATTTTGACTTTAATTTAGTTTATTTTGACTTTAATTTAGTTTATTTTGACTTTAATTTAGTTTATTTTGACTTTAATTTAGTTTATTTTGACTTTAATTTAGTTTATTTTGACTTTAATTTAGTTTATTTTGACTTTAATTTAGTTTATTTTGACTTTAATTTAGTTTATTTTGACTTTAATTTAGTTTATTTTGACTTTAATTTAGTTTATTTTGATATCATCCCACTTTTTTGAACACCACAATAGAAAATTACAATACAGTATTTTTTTGACTATAGAATGGGCCGCAGCGTTTTCTAATCGTTTTACCACCATACTGCGATCGCCAACCCACCTGCCAAGCGAGGCGATTATGGCAATGTCCAGCAGTGGACGTCTTACGGCTGAAAGAATGTTTTTTTTTTAACAAATCAATATAGCGCTGATCCCAAAAGATGGAATAAGGGCAAGATAACGAAGCAGCATCTATTTTATGTCTCCACAAAAAGCAATAATAAAATATAACAATACCTGTCATGCCGACGATGTTGCCCACCCTCTGTAGTGACTTGACGATAGCCAGCTTGTGTTTAGGAGTCACCCTGTAGAATACGCTCACCTGGAAAGAAGAAAACAATGTATGATATGTTTAACGTCAAAAAAGGCGATTAATTCAATTTCTTTAGGTTTGGAGGAAGGAGATATGGGAGGCCAATGCCTGTTAGTAAGACAACACGAAAAATTATTGTTTTTATTTCATCATCATCATCACTTCAGCCGAAACACGTCCACTGTTGGACATAGGCCTCCCACAAGCTCCGCCACTTCAACCGGTTGTGTTTCCCGCATCCAGCGGAGCCCTGCAGCCTTCACAAGGTCATCGGTCCATCTCGTGATAGGCTTTCCAACTCTACGTTTTAATTTATTGAAAACTAAACTATTTCTGATTGCTGGAACTTTATCGCCATTTTTAATTTATGGCACACCTCTTGGTAAGACACTGCCGCCTTTGGTTACCTGAAACACTAACGACAGATGTTCCTAGAGTCTATAATATCGTGGAGATTCTTCAAAAAGAGCCCTATTACTACTAGAATGTATATTTCCCTGAGTCTGGATTTGTGCGCGAATGATAGCAATAGGCTCGTCCTATAACATGGGCCTTATCTAGTCGAAATATGGTACCGTACTAAAGTACACCTCTGCCCAAACCCTTCGGGGAAACAAGGCGTGATGTTGTGTTACTATTAAAATAACAAACAAGTGTTAAAATGATAAATAAACTTACAGTGTCAATCATCCGATCCAATTCTTCATCCGTCATGGCGTCTAGTTGATCTCCGGCGAGAGACTGCGAATGCAGCACATCCAAGCCAACCATTTGTGCTGAAATAAATATAAACTCAAATAATTTATTTTCTCTTCACAAACAATGGCCTAATACCATAAAAACTATGTGACAGTAGTTTGTAAGAGACTAATGTCTGCACTAGGAATATACCAGATCACTAGTGGCCCATCACATGGTGAAGGGATAGGCTATTACATAAAAATCAAAGATAAACTCACAGATACGTAAACTGCTGTAGAATTTAACTTTCACTGTTCTATTTATTTCATGATTGTTTGTGTGACCTCCACCAATAACACTACGATCGCCAATATGGGACGATATATACCACGCCGCACACAGTCGCGTGTGTACATACCGACAGCTAGAGCCGTAGGCCTGGCGTCCCCAGTGACCATCTTGTGGCCACAGCGTCCCGCACACAGTCGCGTGTGTACATACCGACAGCTAGAGCCGTAGGCCTGGCGTCCCCAGTGACCATCTTGTGGCCACAGCGTCCCGCACACAGTCGCGTGTGTACATACCGACAGCTAGAGCCGTAGGCCTGGCGTCCCCAGTGACCATCTTGTGGCCACAGCGTCCCGCACACAGTCGCGTGTGTACATACCGACAGCTAGAGCCGTAGGCCTGGCGTCCCCAGTGACCATCTTGTGGCCACAGCGTCCCGCACACAGTCGCGTGTGTACATACCGACAGCTAGAGCCGTAGGCCTGGCGTCCCCAGTGACCATCTTGTGGCCACAGCGTCCCGCACACAGTCGCGTGTGTACATACCGACAGCTAGAGCCGTAGGCCTGGCGTCCCCAGTGACCATCTTGTGGCCACAGCGTCCCGCACACAGTCGCGTGTGTACATACCGACAGCTAGAGCCGTAGGCCTGGCGTCCCCAGTGACCATCTTGTGGCCACAGCGTCCCGCACACAGTCGCGTGTGTACATACCGACAGCTAGAGCCGTAGGCCTGGCGTCCCCAGTGACCATCTTGTGGCCACAGCGTCCCGCACACAGTCGCGTGTGTACATACCGACAGCTAGAGCCGTAGGCCTGGCGTCCCCAGTGACCATCTTGTGGCCACAGCGTCCCGCACACAGTCGCGTGTGTACATACCGACAGCTAGAGCCGTAGGCCTGGCGTCCCCAGTGACCATCTTGTGGCCACAGCGTCCCGCACACAGTCGCGTGTGTACATACCGACAGCTAGAGCCGTAGGCCTGGCGTCCCCAGTGACCATCTTGTGGCCACAGCGTCCCGCACACAGTCGCGTGTGTACATACCGACAGCTAGAGCCGTAGGCCTGGCGTCCCCAGTGACCATCTTGTGGCCACAGCGTCCCGCACACAGTCGCGTGTGTACATACCGACAGCTAGAGCCGTAGGCCTGGCGTCCCCAGTGACCATCTTGTGGCCACAGCGTCCCGCACACAGTCGCGTGTGTACATACCGACAGCTAGAGCCGTAGGCCTGGCGTCCCCAGTGACCATCTTGTGGCCACAGCGTCCCGCACACAGTCGCGTGTGTACATACCGACAGCTAGAGCCGTAGGCCTGGCGTCCCCAGTGACCATCTTGTGGCCACAGCGTCCCGCACACAGTCGCGTGTGTACATACCGACAGCTAGAGCCGTAGGCCTGGCGTCCCCAGTGACCATCTTGTGGCCACAGCGTCCCGCACACAGTCGCGTGTGTACATACCGACAGCTAGAGCCGTAGGCCTGGCGTCCCCAGTGACCATCTTGTGGCCACAGCGTCCCGCACACAGTCGCGTGTGTACATACCGACAGCTAGAGCCGTAGGCCTGGCGTCCCCAGTGACCATCTTGTGGCCACAGCGTCCCGCACACAGTCGCGTGTGTACATACCGACAGCTAGAGCCGTAGGCCTGGCGTCCCCAGTGACCATCTTGTGGCCACAGCGTCCCGCACACAGTCGCGTGTGTACATACCGACAGCTAGAGCCGTAGGCCTGGCGTCCCCAGTGACCATCTTGTGGCCACAGCGTCCCGCACACAGTCGCGTGTGTACATACCGACAGCTAGAGCCGTAGGCCTGGCGTCCCCAGTGACCATCTTGTGGCCACAGCGTCCCGCACACAGTCGCGTGTGTACATACCGACAGCTAGAGCCGTAGGCCTGGCGTCCCCAGTGACCATCTTGTGGCCACAGCGTCCCGCACACAGTCGCGTGTGTACATACCGACAGCTAGAGCCGTAGGCCTGGCGTCCCCAGTGACCATCTTGTGGCCACAGCGTCCCGCACACAGTCGCGTGTGTACATACCGACAGCTAGAGCCGTAGGCCTGGCGTCCCCAGTGACCATCTTGTGGCCACAGCGTCCCGCACACAGTCGCGTGTGTACATACCGACAGCTAGAGCCGTAGGCCTGGCGTCCCCAGTGACCATCTTGTGGCCACAGCGTCCCGCACACAGTCGCGTGTGTACATACCGACAGCTAGAGCCGTAGGCCTGGCGTCCCCAGTGACCATCTTGTGGCCACAGCGTCCCGCACACAGTCGCGTGTGTACATACCGACAGCTAGAGCCGTAGGCCTGGCGTCCCCAGTGACCATCTTGTGGCCACAGCGTCCCGCACACAGTCGCGTGTGTACATACCGACAGCTAGAGCCGTAGGCCTGGCGTCCCCAGTGACCATCTTGTGGCCACAGCGTCCCGCACACAGTCGCGTGTGTACATACCGACAGCTAGAGCCGTAGGCCTGGCGTCCCCAGTGACCATCTTGTGGCCACAGCGTCCCGCACACAGTCGCGTGTGTACATACCGACAGCTAGAGCCGTAGGCCTGGCGTCCCCAGTGACCATCTTGTGGCCACAGCGTCCCGCACACAGTCGCGTGTGTACATACCGACAGCTAGAGCCGTAGGCCTGGCGTCCCCAGTGACCATCTTGTGGCCACAGCGTCCCGCACACAGTCGCGTGTGTACATACCGACAGCTAGAGCCGTAGGCCTGGCGTCCCCAGTGACCATCTTGTGGCCACAGCGTCCCGCACACAGTCGCGTGTGTACATACCGACAGCTAGAGCCGTAGGCCTGGCGTCCCCAGTGACCATCTTGTGGCCACAGCGTCCCGCACACAGTCGCGTGTGTACATACCGACAGCTAGAGCCGTAGGCCTGGCGTCCCCAGTGACCATCTTGTGGCCACAGCGTCCCGCACACAGTCGCGTGTGTACATACCGACAGCTAGAGCCGTAGGCCTGGCGTCCCCAGTGACCATCTTGTGGCCACAGCGTCCCGCACACAGTCGCGTGTGTACATACCGACAGCTAGAGCCGTAGGCCTGGCGTCCCCAGTGACCATCTTGTGGCCACAGCGTCCCGCACACAGTCGCGTGTGTACATACCGACAGCTAGAGCCGTAGGCCTGGCGTCCCCAGTGACCATCTTGTGGCCACAGCGTCCCGCACACAGTCGCGTGTGTACATACCGACAGCTAGAGCCGTAGGCCTGGCGTCCCCAGTGACCATCTTGACGTCGACGCTGGCCCGCGCCAGCGTGGCCACAGCGTCCCGCACACCTTCCCGCGGCGGGTCGCACACGCCGCACACGCCGGTGTACGTCAGCGCCTCCATGCGGGCTCCGCGACAGAGGGCGATGATGCGGAGACCTGTGAAAACAAATACATAATATAAATAACTCGGGCTCGCACGGGTGTACTGTGTACGTGACGGAGTTTATATAACTATATAATGTCTTCCCGCGGCGTGGACGACAACGGGGCATACCCGGCTGACCGCCCGTTTCGCTGCGAGCGGTTAATAATTTTAAATCTGTAATAAATCTTCTAAAATATCTATTTTTAACCGACTTCAAAAAAAAGGAGGAGGTTTGTCAATTCGACCGCATATATATATATATTTTTGTGTGTTCGCGGAAAACTTCGTGGCTTATGAACCGATTTTTATGATTCTTTTTTCGTTGGAAAGGAGATATCTTAAGGGTGGTACCATTATAAGGAACCTAAGATCTGATGACGGCATCCCAGAGAAGTCGATGGGAGTATTCTAAAATCGTTGTGGCGACTAGCGCGTTTATTATGTTTTTCATTAATTATTTTAAAGCACTACTATTTAATGAAGGTCTGAAGTTGCTCTGATGATTAAGCCGAAAGACAGTCGAGGGAACTCCTCAACGACTTACAGCAATAACCCGGTGTTTGGACTTAATTCATTTCTATTGATGAGAACTTTGCACCCATGTGGGTTATAAGTGCAATTACAGGTCTGTTGATGGAGACCATAGACAGTTGAGGGAATTCCTCAACGATTTACAGCAGTTCCCTTTTATTGGGCTTACTTTATACGGTTCAAAGTGACAATTTTATCACTACTATTTAATTAAGGTCCGGAGTTGATCTGATGATGGAGCCGAAAGATAGTCGAGGGAACTCCTCAACGATTTACATCAATTACCTGGTTTTTGAACTTAATCCATTTCTATTGATGAGAAAGCCCCCATAAAGCTTATAAGTACCAGCACAAGTGTGATGATGGAGACCATAGATAGACAGTCGAGGGAATTCCTCAACGATTTACAGCAGTAGTAAAGTATTAAATTTCACCTGGCGAGTAGTGGTATATGAAAAACTAAAAAGTTAAAAATAAACACATTTTTACAAAAAAAAAAACCGACTTCCTCAGAAACACTACAAAGTGAAAAATAACTTTAATTTCGGAAGTCGGTGGCAAAAAGCTCAAATACAGATCCTAAGACACGGGCAGTTTAGTGTAAAGGGCAATTTTTACCTACATCACAACGTATAAACGTATTTTTTTTTTATTGCTGTCCAACAGTCGACGTCTTTCGGCTGAAATGATGATGATGATACGTATCAACCTTCCGAATAATATTCTCTAATGCTAGGGCTACGTCCTGTTATCGCGAACATCGAGAAGCGCTCTCTCTGTTGTACATCGAGATGTCGTGCGATGTGCGACAGAGAGAGCGCTATTTATGATTCGCGATAACGTGACAGTGTAGCCGAAGCATAAATGATAGTGAAAACGGTATCAAAATTCAGAGAGGCAGAGATCGTTTAAGCAATTACTCTCACGACTAAGGATCGAAAAAGACTCGTATGAAAGATCCTATTATTTCGCTTTTTGGCTCTATAAACATATCTAGTAAACGTGGACTTCACAATTCATATTTATATCGTATTTACTCGATTATTGTAGAAAGATATCTCTCGATCGCCTTTATGGAACCATAAGTCTTATGACGGATCATTAAGAGCCTCTGAATTGCAATTTGGCCTAAAACTAGCTTTTATAGCACTATCTTTCAACATTTAATTATTACAACATTATTATAGAGTCAAATCTGTTTATTCAACTAAATAGCATTTCATTTCAGGTTGAGAAAACGCTTTAGAAAGATCTATTACAGCCTCTAAGATGCGCTAAACATTATAAAAGGCCATCATACAGCATAATAGTGGTTAAAACCCACCCGTGTTCCTTCAATTGTATTGATGATATTTTAAAATATAATTTTTCACTTCCTTTCAGTTTTAAAGAAAGTGGCTGGGGCAAACTGGATGCGGAAGGCGGAGGACAGGGTGTTGTGGCGCAATATGGGAGAAGCCTATGTCCAGCAGTGGACTGCGATAGGCTGAATTGATTGAGCAGAAGCTAGTGTTTTAATAAGATAGTAAATAGATGACATATTATAAGGAGCGAGCAAATTGTTGTTCCGTAGTTTTTTTTTAGCCACGTTATTTTTACGCTACTCATTAATCTCGAATATCATAACACACAGTACATACAGTGAGACGTAGGTTCTATTTCCGATGTACAAAACTCGTCTATTTTACCTTTACAATATGTAAACTCAGAAACAAAATATCACCAAAGCGGTGAACAGAGGAATCTTATAGACTTGTACAGTTTTACTCACCCATCCTTGCAATATTGTAAGCTTCCCCCAGAAAGTCGTTCTGTTTCTCCTTGGTCATGGGCGCGTAGTTGCCGCTACTGTCGACGTACTGCGTGCAGAGCGGCAACACCTTCTCGATGGCTCCCTTCACGAACACCTCCTCCTTCAGCTTGCCTTCCGCGTACCTCGGCGAGCATTTCACTACCATCATCTTTGTCTCTGAACTGTAACATTACGTTTTCGTTTTCATCATAATCCGATTATATTGTTCCCATTGTTGAGACACAGGCTTCTTCTCGGTAAGAGAGAGTGGGCCATAATTTACCACGCGGGCCCAGTGCAGGTTGGTTGATGTCACATGTCTTCGAATTTTTTGTCCTAGGACATGCCGGTTTCCTCACAATGTTTACCTTCACCGTTTTGAGAGTAGTGGTGATGAAATAATTTACACAAAGTAAAGCGCCAGTTTGGGTTTGAACCCTCGACCTATACTCGTAAGTCCGAGCCGATACCACTAGACCATTACTGTTCACTGCATTTCTTTTTAGTATGAGGTAATCGATTGTTATAAAATGAAGCTACTAAAAACCTGTGACAATTTAATGGGGGGTAAAGTAAATTTCTTTTTGGTAATGCATTTTCCTTTTTTGTGTTAGAGGCTAGTTACCTTATAGGCTGATTAAATAAACATTGCTTGCGCGATTCAGGATTATGTCAGATCGGAGACCGCCAGATAAATCAGAAGAGATCATTGTGACACCCTTTTTTTTTTCAGGATGGGATATCATCAAATGACTTCTGCCGCTCTGGGCGGAGCGGGAGGGCGTGTCAGACTTTTACTGACTAAAACCCACCCGTGTTCCATCAGTTGCCCATGTGCCAGGGTCACGGTATCTCTTTCGAACAATCACGCGACCCCGGCAGGCATCGGTCCTAGTAGACCCCTACACTGCTGCTGACATCTCTTTGAGGCGCGCGTGGAACACTACGCGCCGTCGACCCGAGCCTGGTCCTTACCGGGTGGCGAGCTACCCATTGCTCGCCACCCGTAAGCTCGCGCCTACGGTGGCCGGGAGTCCGCAATCGACTCCCGACGCCCGGGGCGTCTCCTTCTGCGGCGGCTAGGGACGTGAGGGCGCAGAGACTGCCACTCCCTCACGCGCCCCGCCTCCTCCTTCGCGAGCATTACTGCTTCGCAGAAGGAGGTGACGGCTTCCCATTCCCTCTCGCTCCGTACCATGGCTCGCACCAGGGCCGGACGCGAGAGGTCGCCGCCGCCGATCGCCTCCACGAGGACACGGCGGTGCTCCGCCCAGGCAGGGCATACCTCCACCGTATGCTCCACCGTGTCCTCCAGACGATCCTCGCAATGGAATTGTGACACCCTTATGTTACAGTCCCATTTCTTCTCGTGGGTGTCGTATGAGGCGACTAAGGGTCTTACTAGAAAATGGGCAGCAGTGTTCTCTATGCATTTCACCACCATACTGCGATCGTCAACGCGACAAGAGTGGTGATTACGGCAACCAAAAAAAGCATATCGGTTCAAGTGGAGGTTCTAGGGGGAAGCTAAAGAAACTTTTTTTTTTTTGTTGACGGGAAATCATCAAATTACGTCTCCCGCTCTTGTCGGAGCGGGAGGGCGTGTCAGACTTTTACTGATTAAACCCACCCGTGTTCCTTCAGTTTCCTATATGCCAGGGCCATGGTATCTCTTTCGAACGAATCTCGCGACCCTGGCAGGTTTATTGTAGTGTTGACTGTGTTGTTTATTGGAGTGTGTGTGTAAACGTCTTGTGGCTGTAATGATGATGATGATGTCCTGCAGTAGACGCTATTCAGATTCCTGGCGAGTCGTACCTGAAGGGTATCTCGTGCAGACGCGTGTACTGCTCCCGCAGGTCGGGCAGGCCGTGCTTGAGCGCGACGGCGAGCAGCGCGCCCTCGGTGGGCTGCCCGTACAGCGTCTCGTCACGCACCGTCGCGTTGTTGCACAGCACGCCCACCTGACGAGCGAACGTTCATATATTTACATACATACATACATACAATCACACCTTTTTCCCCCATGGGGATAAGCAGACACTACAGAAAGTTACCTGCTACTATCCTTACAAACTTACAATGTTTAATTATAAAATAATGCAATAATATATTTAGGAACATACAATTATATCTTTTTACACAATTATATAAGTAATACAAAATGCACGGAGTAAAATAAAAAGGAGATATTGGTGTTGATTCTGTTGTGTATCAACTAAACTTGATTTAAACTATTGCTATCTCTTTCCGTCATGAAACAAGAAAAAGACGGACATATGTATATTACAGCTATCAAGTTTAGTTGAACGAAGACAAGTATTTCACAGTGAGTATCTGCCTATCTGACCTCCACAACCCAGTTACTAGATAATACGATACCCTGTGGTAAGACTGATTGTCAGTCTTTCGTACTTCTGACGACCCATAACAATTAACAAAGATCCACAAATGACACGGAACGGTTTTGGTATGTAAAGATGGTCACCCATCCACAAACCAACCGCGTCAACCGTAGCTTAACCTGATCGATCCGTGTGACTGTTATTAATTAGCCACAAGCCCCTCTTCTTTGACGCAACTACAACGAACTACAATCATCGTGCTTAAAATTACACCAAAAGCAAGGAAATCGAGACGTAATCTAATTTGGCAGTTCTAAAGCGTCAGTTGTCTTTTTCTTTTGCGGTCTATCAATGAGAGAAAGCAATACTCTTATCTTAGTTTAAGTGGTGAACGAAAGAATCGGAACTATTAAATGCTATTGTAGTTCAGTGGGGCTGGCCTGATTAAATTAGAACCTACAATATCAAATTCTATATAATACTAGGTTCTGCCAGCGGCTTCGCCTGCGTGAAGGTTGAAAATTTATCCCACGGGAGCGTACTAACGGGAATTTTACGTGTTAAACCAGGTTATGAACTGTCTGTATGCCAAATTTCATCCAAATTCGTTAGGCTGTTTTTATGTGATCGAGTTACGGCCATCCAACCTACCATGAAAAAGTATTGGACCTACTCTAGATTTGGCCCAGGTAGATTATGAGTAGGAAAAGCAGCTAAGAAAGGATATTAGGAACCCCTTCCCCTCCCCCCCCCCCCGTTAAAGGATGAAATTGGGGTTGAAAGTTTGTATGAAACTACGTCAGTTTTAAAGCTAGGTTCCTCAAATTTTGTGTTGAGGTTGACGATAGAAAAAATATTTTCACGTATTTCTGTGTTTTAAAAAAAGTACTAGTATGATTACCTCCAACATAGTATTGACAGCCATCCTAGCCACGTCCAAGTCCCGTCCCTTGTACGCGCGGAGTTGTATGTCGCCGCACGCGTTGTACCCGGTGCCCGTCACCTCGGCAATATGGCCGCCCGACGTCGATATCGTTGTCACTGTCATCTCATTCTTCGTTAGTGTTCCTGTTCGAGAAATTGAGACAGATATTACTTTTAAAGCTCAGAAGAAATGCTTGCGATTGTTTACCAACCTACAATCGAGTGATGGTTGTAAACTATTATTTAAGGAACTTAACTTGCTCACTATGTCGTCTATGTACATTTATGAAATGAGTGTTTGTTCGCTGTAACCTGCATTTATTTGAAAAACTGAGCTCTCGCCGGTATCGGAATACCATTCATGTTACTTCTCATAAAGGTAGGTATGGCCCCAAAAATATATAAAAGTATACCAGCAGCTATTAGAAATAAAGATTGTCTGGGATCCTTTAAGAGGTATTTAATTAAATTCCTTCTAGATAGATGTTACTACTGATAAAGAGATATGACGGTTCCGGCTTACTAATTAAACACTCTTGATTTTATACATTGATTTTGTATAAATGTGTTTATTTATCATAAATCGTAATTAGCTCCTTACCTAACTGTCATATTTTAAATTGAATAATATTTTTATTTTTTATATAATGTAATCTGTTTGCATGCCGCCTTAATTTAAATTGCTTGTTAGTGTTAATTTTGTACGCCATTTATTAGCAAAACATGTGCACATATTTTTGACACTACTATCTGTAACTATACCTATGTTTAACAAAATAAATGGTTGATTGATTGATGAAGCTAAAATTTTAAACAGATTTTTGTAGTAGTAGAGCCATTTTTAAGGTCTCTTAATATAGCATAGTATTTCTAAAATCATCATCTGCCTAGCCTTATCCCAAGTATGTTGGAGTCGCTTTCCAGTCAAACGGGATGCAACTGAAAACCAGTAATTTATTTAGAACAAGTACCTATCTGGGTTCGACAACCCAGTCACTGGGTATTACGATACCCTTTAATAAGACTGGTTGTCTAGTCTTTCGAGTTTCTGACAACCCATAACAACTGTCTAAGATCCACGAATGGCATCGGAAAATTCTAAAATATCGGTTCCGTATGTTGCCAGACGTAAAGAATAGCACCATCCCATTTCTTCCCGTGGGTGTTGTAGAAGGTGACTAAGAGCGTAAAGAATGGGCAGCAGCGTTCCCCTTGCATCTTACCACTATACTGCGATTGCCAACCAGCCTCCCAAGCGTGTCTGGGACGCTTATGTCCACCAGTGGACGTCTTTCGGCTGGGATGATAATGATGCTGATTTCTAAAATAACTTGCAAGATATAATGAAGCTTACATTTCTGTCCATAACTTCGGGGAAAACAGCATGATGTTATAGATATAAATGATACTAACCAGTCTTATCGCTGCAGATAACGTTGACACAGCCCAGGGTCTCGACAGTGGGTAGTTTCTTGACGATCGCGTTCCTCTTGGCCATGCGCATCACACCCAGAGCCAAGGTCACAGTCACCACGATCGGAAGACCTGAGGATAAATATTCAGGCTATTAGAATTAGAGTCTTGGAGTAGTTTCTGTCGTGAGTTCTACTAAGACCAAGCATCATCCTTACTCATTCTTGTTAGTATCAAAAAATGTAGTCCAAAAACTAAGTCGGCAGAGGCGTCTTTACCTATGGTGCAGGGTGTGCGGCGCACACGGGCGCCGGGTCTAAGGGGGCGCCGAACGCCCTCTAATGCGACACCTCCGAAGATGCGTCACTCGCGGCGCCGCGGCCGCCCGGCGGCGGCGCTCTTTAAAGACCCTGCGCTCGTGTTATGGCCGACGCCGGGCGCGCGGTAGCAAAGCCACGGTAATATTATCTATACAGTATTCCAACTTCATACAAACGGACGCAACGCGAGCTATATCTACGCGCCTCGATCTCGGCATGCGCTCGGCATGAAGACAGTCGCGACTGTGCCGGACGGTGTGTTGTTTTTATAACAATAACCGCGCGACTTTTTCACAAAAAATAAGTTCAAGTAGGTACGTATTTAATATAACGAGTAGGATATATAGAAAAAATGGAGGAAATATTCCGAACTTCCTTTAAGCTTTAAGTATATTATAATGCGGTTTATTTATACTTTAAAATTTAATAATAAAGCATTTCGTACGTCTCAGACGAGGCGCAAATATTTTTTTTATAAGACCGATTTGTTACCTACTCAAACATTAACGAGGTTTTTTAATTAAATCTACCAATCAAAAAACAACACGCATACGCATTTTTATTGAACACTTCTTTAAATTCACAAAGTATTTTATTTGTTTATATAAAAAAAATATATTTACAATCACAAAACTAAATGGAAACACAAAGTAGGCAAATGTAACTAAAATGCTGGAGGCGGGCAGCCCTATCGCATGTTTAGGTACCGCGCGGTTGTAGGCATTTCTTTTACGGCCGAGCGAGTTACAATGCTGTATAGATAATAGTAGGTACCGTGGCAAAGCAAGACTACTCCTTTTCCTACTCTATTTAAATTTACACAATAACTTTTGTTTCAACGTGAAATCAGCCTTAAAACAGATAATTAAAGATTAAATTGGCGTAATGTCGCATCTTGCATCGCTACCAAACAAAGGCGCGTGCCGGCATCGGCACCTGTTTGTTTTGATTCGTTTGACAACACGCCGACAATCATTGCTAACTCGGCTGTATTAGAATGCTATAAAATTCAAATTAAAATTCCCAGGGACGTGCGGCGGTCATTTTCAAAGGCTTGTGTACGCGCGCCGCAATTTTTGTTTTACCGCCACACCGTAGTTTTGCAAAATAAGCCTTGATTAAATTTGATTAAGTATCATCTTTGAATAAACATGTAAATATGAAGTAAATCGGCTTTTCTTTTGACAAAAAATATATAAAAAGTAAGATTTGGTTATTTGCTTGCACAATTATTGCGACATGCCTCGAGGTCGGAGGTCATCAAAATAGCTAACGAAATTCATGAAAAAAAAACCAAACATCGAGTGATAAATACTGATATTGAAGTTAAATCTATGCTCGTACCTATACGACCTAGGATTTTTCATTTGTTTATCCTACTGCAGTGCGGAACAAACAAGGTAAGTTAAAGTGCATTAATATGTACCTACTAGTATACTTAGGTATTTATTTGAACAACGAACTACTTTTTTATTTTATTTATTTATTCCGTTTGATTGCCTAATGTAGTTAGTTACCTAGGTACCGCGACGTTGATTGATGTGTCATATCATATCCATACTTATATTACCTATAAATAAATGCGAAAGTAACTTTGTCTGTCTTTCTTTCTGTCTGTCTGTCTGTCTGTCTGTCTGTCTGTGTTTTACGCTTTCACGGCTCAACTGCTGAACCGATTTGGAAGAATTTTGGTATCGAGATAGGATAGCTGAGTCCTGGGGAAGGACATAGGTTACTTTTATTCCGAAAAAGTGCAAGGATCCCAGGGGAATCACGATATACAAATTCCTCGCGGACGAAGTCGCGGGCAGAAGCTAGAAATAAAATTAAATAATACGTAGTCCAAGTTGCAACAACTAGTTCTCTGGGCCTATAGTAATTTACATTGTTAGTTCTTTTAGGTGCCTATACTTAGTTTTTTATTTATTTTAGATGTCTGATGGCAATGGAAAAAAGAAACTTTCTGGTGCACAGAGTCGAAAAAGAAAGCTGGAGAAGGAACAGTCTCTGAAAAAGAATACAAGTTCTATTAAAAAGTTTTTTGTTCGACCCGGTCCATCCTCGGACGAACACCTGGAGACAGAGACATATGAAAACCTAGATAATTCTACAGCAGAACTCGTCACTTCTACTTCACCGCCGCCGCCGCTGCTGTCTTTATCGTCGGTAGTTGAAGAAGACGAAGAACCTCCTAGTGCCGAAGCGTCTCCGGAGAATATACTTCGAGAAGATATAATTAATGATCTCGCGTTATGGCCACAGGTGTTATCCGATAAACAGAGAATATTTTTGATGGAGCGTGGGCCAGTACAGGTAAAAGTGGGTTCATATCCTTCGAATAGTTCGAAAAGATCTTTTTCAAATGCTTATTATACTAAAAAGATGTTAAATAATGAAACCGTTTTAAGAAACTGGCTGGTTTACTCTAAGTCAACTGATTCTGTTTATCGTTTTTATTGTAAACTTTTTCATGCTGATGCGACTCCGACTCCTTTTAATGGTGAAATGGGTTACAAAGATTGGCAGCATTTGTCTACTGCTATAGAACGTCATGAAAAGAGCTTAGGGCACCTATCATGTCTTAAGAAACAAATTACATTGAAAACTGTTATTTTAAAAGAAAAGTCGGTAGATTTCTTGCACCAAAATGAAATTGATCGGGAAAAAAAAACGTTGGGTTGCAGTACTCGAACGAATAATCAACATAATTCATTTTTTAGCGAGGCAATGTCTGGCTTTTCGGGGAAGATCTCAAAAAATTTACGATTCTGATAATGGTAATTTTTTAAAGCTGGTTGAATATACCTCTAACTTTGATAATGTGCTTGCGGAACACATTGCCCTTATTCAAAAATCTGAGTCACGCCTAACTCATTATCTTGGCCATAATATTCAGAATGAAATAATACAATTATTGGGAGAAAGAATAAAAAAAGCTATTGTTTTGGAATTGACACAATCTAAATATTTTTCCATTATTTTAGATTGCACTCCAGATATTGCACACGAAGAACAAATATCGGTTGTCGTACGGTACGTTCTTTTAAATACAAGCAACAACAAGGCTGAAGTAAAAGAACACTTTCTGGGTTTTTTTCCTATAACAGACACTACTGGCCTGGGCTTAACTCAATTTTTGTTAGATTGTTTAATCTCAAACGAAATTGACATACAAGATATGCGTGGTCAAGGTTATGATAATGGTGCAAACATGAAAGGGAAACATATAGGTCTACAAAAACGAATTTTAGATTTAAACCCGCGCGCATTTTATGTACCTTGTGCGGCACACAGCCTAAATTTGGTAGTGAATGACGCTGCTAAAAGTTCATTAGAAATTGTCAATTTCTTTTCAATTGTGCAGGAAATTTATGTTTTTTTTTTCTGCGTCAACAGCACGTTGGCAAATACTTGCTAAAGAAGTGCCAACTTTAAGTCTAAAACCACTCTCAAATACTCGATGGGAGAGCAGGGTTGAAGCAGTAAAAGCTCTACGTTTTGAACTGGGAAAAGTGTATGATGCCTTGTTTACTATATATTCTGATGAAGCAAAGATGCAGAGTCAAGAAATATGGCAAAGTCATTACTGGCAAAAATTAAGTCGTTTAAATTCATCTGCTCTCTGCTTATTTGGTTTGAAATTTTAAGCAAGATAAATATAGTTAGCAAGGCCCTTCAAAAGTCAGACGTTGTATTGTCAGAAGCGGTGAAAATGATTAATAATGCAAAAATAAGTTTGTCTGAATTTCGTAATGAGCCCGCTTTTGAGGAGCTCCTTAACAGGGCGAAAACTGTAGCGGAAGAAGTCGAGGCAATAGTAGAATTTCCCACACCTGCACGCCCTCGCGCTCGTAAAAGGTTTTTTAATTATGAGGCGGAGGATGAACCGATAACAGACGCGAAAACACATTTTAAAGTAAATTTTTACTACTATTTGTTAGACACCGCAATTACTAAGTTCGACGAACGGTTCGAACTTTTGAATGAAAATAATGAAACTTTTTCATTTCTTCAAAAATTGAAACACTGGAAAGATTTGGACTCTGATACAAAAAAAAACACATTGCTCTAATTTAGAAAATAAACTTTGCCATGCTGGCTCTTCAGATGTAGAACAGTTCGAGCTCTATAATGAAATCGAATTATTACCGATGTTTATTGATGATTCCACTACGCCGTTGGATATTTTAAATTACTTGTTTACGAATAAATTAATTTCAGTGTTCCCAAATCTGTCCACAGCACTGAGGATATACCTGACACTTCCAGTCACGGTCGCACATAGCGAAAGGTCATTTTCTAAACTAAAAATAATTAAAAACTACCTTAGATCAACATTGTCGCAAAGTAGATTGACAAATTTATCGTTAATAAGTATTGAACATGAAATCAAAATTGAAGTTAGTGACATTGTTAAAGATTTCGCTAATGCAAAAGCTCGAAAAGTAACTTTTTTGTAAATACATTTGTGTGTACGAGCGTCCTGTTATGTACTTAACTATAATAGTTTTTAAATTAAATATTTTTGAAAGAACTACAAAGTTGTGATTTTTTTATTCTTATAACCCCTTCCTTCCTAAAAAAACTTATTGCTTCCCGACATCATTTAAAATTGCACCATTTGCATCCGAATTTCCGTTTGAAAATATAACTATGTATTAGTATTCCATTTTGACCCCGCTCCTACTAGACTAGAGGGCGCCAGGGTACTGGTTGCACACGGGCGCCACAAGGGCTAGAGACGCCTCTGTAAGTCGGACTACTGAAAATCCGGCTCTAAAAAGTATGAAACAAGAAAATATTCTCATCTGAAAGCCATGGTCGTAAGCCAGATTGCCCCAAAGCTTATGAACGCTTACTACGTTCGAATGTATTGTTAAGGCAGCTAGTTTAGACATTTAAAATTGTTTTTTTTTTGCATCCTGTTGTCCTCTAGAGTGGGGCTATATTCAATTTAATGTGACATCACGGAACAGATGAACATACTTACTATACTGGTCAAAATCATAACCAATCATAAATCAGTCTAGATTGAAATTAAATATAGGTCCACCTGGACACTATTTTATACTGTTTTCGGACTGTATATTTCAAGGAACTCTAAAATAATTAAAAAAGTATTGTGAAATACTGCCCTAAGCAACAAGAACAACAACAAGTTCCTAGAACACACTTACCCTCAGGAATAGCCGCCACAGCCAAACTGACGCTGATCGTAAACATGTCTTGTAGTGCCTTCCCTTGCAGCCAGCCCGTCACCATGATGAAGCCAATGATGCAGAACGAGTACAAGGACAGCTGGGCGCCCAGTGTGTCCATGGACTTCTGTAGCGGAGTCTTCGGAGCCTCCTCAGCTTGCATCATTCGGAAGATGTCGCCGAATTCAGAGCGTTCACCCGTACTTACTACTATGCCCTGGAAAGATGATGGAGGTGGAAAAAAACTTATTTGGATACTTTGACATACGCGTCAGAACCGTTTGAATTGTTTTTGCTTTTTTTAGTAATTGTGGGTGCAAGCACTACTGCTTAGCATTAAATCCAGGGTTCGATTCCCAGGTCAGGCAAAGCGTTATTGGGTTTTTCTATCTAGAACTTCTCCGTAACAGCCTGGAGGCTGGATGTGTCTAGTTGATGGCAATAGGCTCGCCACCTATTACATGTAACTTAAACATAACTGGCGAAATGTGGGTGTACTAAGTACCTACACCTCTGCCCAACCTTGCAGAGAAACAAGGCATTTATTACAGAATTAGCAATCGTCAGATTTCTCCAATGGTGTGCCCATTCAGGTAGTCAGTCCGTAAAATTTGTCAAAAATAAATTACTCTGGGACATTTTGCAAACTTCATGAAGTCCAGTTAACCAAAGTAAACTAGAAAACAAAAAAAATCCTTACCTTCGCATTACCACACCTAACAAGTGTCCCCAAGAAGGCAATATTATCCTTATTGACTCGTCCCGCAGCCGCTTTATTCGGTAACACACTCTTCATGGCCGGTTCCGTCTCTCCGGTGAAGGAAGACTCGTCGATGGCCAGGTCTGTAGACTCATAGAGTCGAAGGTCGGCTGGCACGCGGTCACCGACGTTCAAATGGACTATGTCGCCGGGAACTAAGTTGCGTGCTAGGAAATGTTCGAGACTGCCTTCACGGAGACTGTGGAGGGAAAAAATAGGTCTTAATCATAGCAACAATTTAAATCGAAACTATTAAAGTCTCTTGAAATTTTTTATCTTGGTAAACATTGGTGGTGTAATTTATCTATAATATGTATGTATTTAGAAATATATAAGTATATTTATCAGTTGTCTGGTTACCATAGTACAGGCTCTGCCTAGTTTGGGGTCAGATAACAGTGTGTTGGTTGTCCTGAGATATTTATTTATTTATTTATTATTTATTTATTTAAATAACTACTCATACTAATTAATTTAAAAAAATAAAAAGAAATATTCTAATTTAACTAACATACTACTAAATATTCCCAAGAGAGAACCTTGTGTAAATTATGTACCTATATGTTTTAATAACATTGTGTGTTATTGAGAATAAAGTTTCTTTAAACCAAAAAAAAGAGAGTGGCGGCAGTACCAAGTTGTATATATAGCATTGCTTAGCCTCTGGCCAAGACAAAACTAGCCCCTGGGTTAAGACTTTTAAATCTATCCATAGGTTCTCTTTAGAAAATCGCTTTTAGTGATAAGACCGCCGATAATTTCCTGTTTCCAAACCCCATACTCTGATTTCTTTATTTCCTAGCACTGATCGGCATGGATGCAACTGCATAAACGGCCGAATTTTAGAACGCAACTAAATTTTAAGTCACCGTGAAGATTCGTATGCAAAGATGTTTATTGCTAGCCCACATAACAAGCTCTTTTGTAGTCGGTCTTTAGAATCAAAATCAATTAAATGATTTCAATTCAACCATTTACAGGTACTTTTAAACTAACGACGAGTCGAGCAGTTAGTCAGTCAGTCATATAACGCCATAGACATCATAATAGGGAGCGAAATAATTGCCAATTACTTGAGTTCAATGGAAAATTTCGTGGCAGAGCATCATTCAGTAATGTCGTCGAACCAATGAACTGCTCCTGAGCCTTATTTGCGACCAATCAGGCGATTACATGGTACTCTTCAGCTGGTGGAGGTTTTTTACCTGTTTCATGTGGAAACCAAAGTTACAAGACAAACGTACACAGTATATTCTGACAGACAATAAAACATGACATGTATAGTCAGCCTATCTTATATCTTTAAACGAGCAATTCTTGTATATATATATATATATATATATAATCTGAATCTCGGAATCGGCTCCAACGATTTTCATGAAACTTAGTATACGGGGGTTACGGGGGCGATAAATCGATCTAGCTAGGATTCATTTCTATAAAATTTCGTTTTATTCGTGTTTTCAATGACCAACTTTATCGATAATCAACTTGAACATAAACTTATTATTTTAAACACAATTTACCAAAAAATACCGAGCAAAGCTCGGTCAACCAGATATTATTGAGTTTAATTGAAAACATTTATTTCAGACATGATAACTATGAGAGATACAAGTCCATATGATGTTAGTAGGTAGATACTTATAGTTATGTTAGTAAAATTTAAAATTATTATTATTGTGAACATGCATGAGCAACCAATGCCTCTTGGCTGTCCACTCTGTCCGACACCACGCTCAGAAGCGTGTTGAAGCTATAACTTTCCAATACAGGGCTCTTCTGTCTCAGGTCTGAGGGAGTGGACTGTCATCCGAAGACCCAGTGGGGTGGGTTGGTAGGCGTCACAACAGACTAACAAGACAATCATTTTCAAGTCTACGTGCCCACGGACGTAATAAAATGGCGACAGGATTTTTTCGCGTACTGAATCTTCAAATGACTGGCCTGTTAATCTAGTGGTTAGTGACCCTGACTGCTAAGACTGAGGTCGTGGGTTCAATTCCCACCCAGGACAAATCTTTGTGTGATGAGCACTATCATTTTGTTCTGTGTCTGGGTGTAATTTATCTATAGAAATACATATGTATGTTTTTCAGTTGTCTGGTTGACATAGTACAGGCTCTGCCTAATTTGGGATCAGATAACGTTGTGTTGGTTGTCCTAAGATATGATTGAATTAAAGATATTAGATACTAGCGACCCGCCCCGGCTTCGCACGGGTGGACATTTATTTTTTAAGCTCTCTGAAAAAATAAAATTGTTTTGAAAATAACTTTTGATAATGAGTATCTAAATAGTTCCGAAATCAATTTTAATAAGTGCATTAATTCAATCTTGCTCAATAAATAGTTTATTTGGATAAGGATTAGTATTTGACGATAATATGATCAATAAACATAGGCTAATAATTTTAATTACTTTTATTCTATGGAAAAGTGGTTATAATGGCTAAAATATAAATGTTTGGTTTATACTATCGCGGACTTTTTTGTAGGCATTATTGAGTTCTACAACTTTTTTATAGAAGTCAACCATACATCTCTAACCATTTAGGCAGCGTTCGCGAGAATCGTTAACGTACGGCAGTTTTTTCGACGCATTACTCCACAATTTTCACTACCACGAAAAATCCTATCTATTTTCCGGGATAAAATATAGCCTATACGGATTCGGAAGAATCCCTCTAAGTAATGGTAAAAGAAATTTTGAAATCGGTCCAGTAGTTTTTGAGCCTATTCAATACAAACATACAAAAATACAAAAATACAAAGGTTTCCTCTTTATAATATTAGTATAGATTATTAATTGTTTAGCGCCGAGATTTGTAAATCGAACAGTAAAACACAATGTATCGAACATTTTCAACGCACTGTTGTATTCTCAATGTTAGGTTCAAGACCGAGAGTTAATAATCCAGTGTCTACGTCGCCTAATACCAAATTAATAACAGTCAAGAACCGTCAATAAGAGCGATAATATTAATAGAGTTTAATCAAAGGACTAGACAAACGACCCTATCTCCGGCCAATGTCAACGACAGTCATTAATTAAGTAATAATGAACTCTATTGTCAAAGCGTCGCACAGTGGAACGAATGTATGGGAGCGGTTGGACGTAGACATGTCCGAAAAATAAGAGTAAAATTATGACAAACTAATGATGCCATCTTATTCGATTACTTAATGCCTTCATAAATTGTGGTGATGAATTTCTTCATAACTCCCATATTTCGGGAGTAATTTGAGAAAATGTGAAATTTTACTATGAAAATGAGTGTATCGAGCTCTCTCCCTCCTGATTCCGGGCTTGTTTCAAGTAGCAGTCTCTAATATCGTAATGCTATTACTAAGAGCTATATTTAATACTAAGACACATAGTGCGCCAAATGTGCACTTTCTGGGATAAAAGGAAATGAAAATTTAAAAAAAAAAACGTTTTTTCCCCATTTGTATTTACTTTAAACCGCAGACAGACTTATTAAGAGGTCTATAAATATATTATATATATATACAGAAATATATATTAACAAAAATATTCACAAGAACTGATGAGAGTATGACTTTTAAGTAAGTTGATAATAAATTACCTAGTTTCATTAAAAGTACAATAAATAATTAAGATGTAAGCTCTAATTTACTAAGTTACACATTTTAAAACAATAACATCGTTTAATTATCTTCGTCATCATCATCATCATCAATTAATTCAAATTCAGAATCGATGTCCGCTAAATCATTTATGTTAACAAATTCGATATCACTTTTCGCAGAATCCGTAAGCTCATAAAATTCCTTAAAAGAAGATTTTTTTACAAACTTATTTCCTTTTGGACGGATACTTGTAACAAGTGGATCAGAAGACAGTAAAAGATTGTGCATAATATCTTCATTGCATGAGATACTGCTATGCTTTCGAGAATGCCCCTCTCTATATTTTCTAAAATCTTTATTTCTAGCCTCAGATGCCTCTTCGGATAGAAAACCAATGGGCACAATTGACATGTTCTGAACTATGTCTGGCCCATGCATTAAAATTTTATGAAGTGAAGAAGGCATATAATACCATGGGTATAACTCCACGTAAAGCTTAGCAGTATCAAAGCAGAACTCTCGGAATTTAGTTACGTTGATCTTCTCTCCTGATGAAATACACTGCAAGATCACACAGATTTTTCTTAAAAGCATAGCATCTATTCCGGTCAGTTCAGCAGATTTAGTGTAGTTTTCAAAAAATCTCCTTGCCGAGTTGCCATTGTTGGTGGATCCACTGCCTTGTTTCACAACATCGAGAAGTAAGCCCGTTTCTCTTCTTACAGCCTCTTGAACTCTTTTCTTCCTGTCATCAACTTGCCTTTTTGCTATATCACCCCTTACTTGCCATGATTTTATGTCTAATTTGTAGGAAATGTGTAATAAGCATTCCATTGAGCGAATCCAAGCGTGAAGGGTGCTTAAGCTATATTTATACATGTCCTCGTTTGCGTGTTTATCTTTGATTAACTCTAAATTATTCATTTCTTTAGGACAAGCCTTGCATATGTCACACACTGAAGCTGCTGTATTGGATATAATGGAATGAATTTTACCATCAATCATTGTCAACAGCAGTTGGTGTTTGACACTAATTCCATCAGTGATGGTGGATGGAGTTAAGGCTTCAATCTCTGCTTCGATTTCAGCCATCTCTCTCTGCACATTTTCTTTGGTTTCCTTTATAAACTTAAACAATATTGGCCGGCAAAATGAAGTGGAAGATGGTCGCTCGTTTTCCCAAATTGTTACACCTTTTGAGACGAGCCGCAGTGGTACAAGACTAATCATAAAATTACTAGCAAGATCGATTTGCTCATCTTCACTCGTCCTTTGATGATAAATGCTTTGGCTAGATGATCCGTCAAAACCCCATTTGCTGGTCAATACGAGCTGTTGATTGGGATCAACAGGGGTTTCTAACGACCTAATAAGTCTTCTTGAGGTTAAATCCATCAAGGCTTGTAATTTGATTTTTGCAGAGCTCTCTGTAACTGTGAGATCTTCTTTGGCCGGATAGCACTTAATTTTTTCTTTAACCAACATGTAGTAACTCGGGTATTGAAGAGCTCCTTCTTGAGTGTTGAAATCCCGAAGAGTGTTATAGCGCCATTTCGATAAGTTCATCGATACATAAAGAGCCAATGCCTTCAAAGGGGATATTTCCCGTACCTGAATTGATTTACCTTCAATGAAGGCTTTGATTTTTGAGGCCTCTTCTGGATTCTCCGTCAAGTATTTCATAACATAAGCTGTATCGCTTTGTCCTGCCTTTTGAAGCGCCCTTTCGGCCGAAAACATAATTTCAGCGCTGCTACTGCTGCATGAAAGACTATCTTCAGTGCGTCTTCTTTTTTGCCGGTTACTAAGGTCCTCAAAAGATTTACGAGGACTAGGATGTGTACAAGTTGAAGCATCAGATTTAGCAGGAGAAATTATGGGCTCGATGACGTCACTTATATTTTCTGTAGAAGGTTCCATATTTTCATTCTGTAATTCCGGCCATTGAATTGCAGCCTGTAGCCAAATCTCATGTTTCTTCCGAAACTTATCTGTGCTTCTTCCAGACTGTGTCCATTTTGCATAAATGCGGTAGCAAAATCGACGACACCAGTCTTTTAAACTTGTTTCAGCACTTTCACATAACTGAACACAACTGTTATCTTTTAAAACACTGAACAAATAGTTAAAGTCGCGTAAATCTTTATGTGCGCGTGCGCATAAAGCAACGTGAATATCAAGATTTGTATTAAAATTTGGAAAATACATTGCGAGATTAGCTTGGATACAACGAGGTGTAAATCAACACTGATTTTAAAGTTACTAATAGTGACCTATTTATATAAAATCCAGGTATCCCAGGTATCCTTTGTTAAATATTGCAAGGTAATTAGTTATTGTGATAATTAGTAAATGATGCATGCTAAATTAGTGTATTAAGAGCCATTTAGTAATTAAATAATAGCAATGTTCTTATCAGTAATCATTAGTGCATCAGTTTTATATGTAAACCTTAAGTCCCTAATTATATATCCTAATTAGCTTATATCTTCTCTAATTGGCTGCTCAGAAATGTTATTGTAATAAGGTAAACCTTTAGAAAAACGGTTTTAATCAACAAAATAAACAAAAAATAAAAAAATTGTGTTATAAAATAAACATCACTCTTTATCCCAGAAAGTGCACATTTGGCGCACTATGTGTCTTAGTATTAAATATAGCTCTTAGTATTAGCATTATGATATTAGAGACCGCTACTTGAAACAAGCCCGGAATCAGGAGGGAGAGAGCTCGATACACTCATTTTCATAGTAAAATTACACATTTTCTCAAATTACTCCCGAAATATGGGAGTTATGAAGAAATTCATCACCACAAGTTATGAAGGCATTAAGTAATCGAATAAGATGGCATCATTAGTTTGGCATAATTTTACTCTTTTTTTTTCGGACATGTCTACGTCCAACCGCTCCCATACATTCGTTCCACTGTGCGTCGGGATTAATCGAAATAAATTGTGTGCGTCATTACTTGGTCGATATTCGCCCTACTGCGTGGCTCAAGTTAATTCTTTATACACGGTGTAACAGGATAAACATTCCTGAGAGTATTTTGTTCATAATTGACTACTGAATCGATTTAATTAACTCTGAATACGGGAATTTTTTCTTCAAAAATTATGTATTTGTCCATACCTACCGCCGATTGAGCCAAAGAAAATTCAATCTTATAATAAGGCAATAAGACTTAGGTAATTTTAAATGCATAAACTGACGCTAGGGTGAACACAGTTTGATTTTGTTTAAATAACAAATAAGTTTTGGTAATTGTATTGTGCTTTTAACTCAATACTCTAATGGGGTGTATGAGGTCTTGCGTTGTAAAGAATGTAAACAACTCAAATAGATTAAAAATATGAATATGTAATATGTAATTAAATATAAATTCTGTCGTATTAAACATGTTTTATCAGTAATCAAAAGAGTACAGCATAGACACAGTATTGTGGAGGGAGGGAACGAAAGTCTATGCCCTATATTTTGTGGGTGGGAAATCATTAAATGACGTCTCCTGGTCTGGACGGAGCGCGAGGGCGTGTCAGAATTTTACTGACTAAAACCCTTCAGTTGCATTACAGGGCCACAGTAACTCTTTCGAACAAATCTCGCGAGACCCTGGCAGAAAAGTTTATGCGCTGCAGTAGCACTCTATCTGTTATCATCTCCTGCTAAGCCTTTTCCTAATTTTGTTGGGGTTGGCTTCCAATCTAACCAGATGCAGCTACGAATACCAATATTTGACATGGAGAGACTACATATTTGACCTCCAAGGCCCACTTACTGTATAATACGATGCCCCTTAGTAAGACTGGTTGTCTTGTCACTAAAAAGATCCAGAAATTATAGCCAGGACCAACGTCTTAACGCGCTTTCCGAGGCACGGAGGGGTCTTAGTATGTAACGATGGTAACAAATCCATTGAAAACCGCGGCAAACGACGAACCCTGTCGCTACTTAGCCACAAGCAGAACACTGTATCGGTTCACATTATAAAAATAAAGTAGTTGTTTCTCTGAACTAACGCAACGGAATTAGAGAAGTCATTCCGAACTTTGATGTGTATTATACATTCATATTAAACTTACACATAATAAAAAAACCTCGATGTCATATTAAGTCGTAAAAACCGTGGCAGCAGGAGTGGGTCGCTAGTACATAATAAAAATTAGATAATGACACACAGAAATCAAGAGCTATTCATATTTCTCTCCCTGTAATAATAAGAAAGATGTTGCGTTTTTATATACTTAATATATGTTTTTTTTTTTTTGAATGTTCCTACTCTTGACCTCGATCACGTCTTATGGAAAGCGATGGATGAGATCTGTGATGAAACGAGCGTGCCCAGAAGATGCCTGTTCACTCTTGATTTGAAGGCAGACGGGTTAAATGTGGAAGAGAACACAGACGCTGGCAGAGTTCCACACTTGGCTGTGCGCGCATAATGAATGTGGTGGGGTGATTTCAAGATTGCACTTAATAATGTGAGCCGGGAAAAAGACTACCTTTCTCTTCGTGACACAATTTAATCTAGAATCTTACATTGCATAACAGAACAATGTTGCTAGAGCATAGTTGCCAGTAATTATATCAAGAATTTTTACTACCTAGGTTTGTTAAATTTGGTCACAGTCTACTATTACAAGAAAGCTAAATGAATTACTGATGAGCAAAATTACTTAGTTTCACGTGTATACAGATAATTATTTACAGGTGAAACTATCAATGAATACTTAAGTACGCGAAACTAGTTTCGTTATGTAAATTCGGCTTAAAAACCATTTCGACGATAGATTAGGTACAGGACTAAATAGTAATTGCCGCACGGGTCGTACGATCACGTTAAGCTATGCTTGCCACGGTTGGTCCGAGGATGGGTCTTTACTTAACAAGACCCTTCCGTTCCTCGGAAAGTACATTAAGCAGTTGGTCTCGGCTGTCATTCCTGCATCTTTGGCAGTCATTACGGGTCGTGAGAAGACTGAAAGTTTGATAACCAGCCTTACTAAGGGGTATCGTATTATCCCAGTTACTGGATTGTGGAGGTCTGTAGAATACTGATATTCAGCTGCAACCGGTAGGCTGGAAGCCGTCCCCGAAAACATTGGGAAGAGGCTGAGCAGGAGATGATTACAGTAGACAGTTAACAGCATTTACCAACAGACTGAGAGTGGTTGAAACTCGAGTTAAGGTGAATGCTCAATACAACCCGCGAAATTCAAATTTTCTAACGTTTTTTGCAATTTGCAAGCCAGTGCTAGGTTGTATGTTGATTAAAATATTATTCGCGGCTGTAAGACAATGTAGTTAAATAATTATAATCATCAAAATCATCAACACAACGCTTTAAGTTCATAAAGCTGTAGGAATGACTTTTTCTGTTATTTTTTTTTGTTCCTAGGCCTTTATGAACTTGGAGGGTTGTATTGGTGATTTTGATGATTATAATTCTGAAACTACATACGTCTTATAGTCGCGAATAATATTTTAATCAACATACAACCTAGCACTAGACGAAGTACAACAAAATTTGGAACAATGGAGAAAATCTCTCGAGTTAAATGGTTTACGCATAAGCAGATCCAAGACAGTGTACATGGTATGCAACTTCAACCCCGACGAACCTATACCATCAAGCGCGGAAGTGAAACTGGATGGCGCACCCCTACCTAGAGTAAATAAATTTAAATACCTAGGATCCGTAATCACGGAAGACGGATCGTTGACAGCCGACATTACGCACAGAACGATTTCTGGGTGGAATAAGTGGCGTACACTAACAGGAGTTCTCTGCGATCCAAAAATGCCAATAAAAACCAAAGGCAAGGTCTACAAAACAGCTGTGAGGCCTATTTTACTCTATGGTAGCGAAACGTGGGCCTCAAAGAAAACCCATGAGCAAAAAATTCAGACCACCGAAATGCGCATGTTACGTTGGGCGGGTGGAGTCACTCTCAAAGATAAAGTGCGTAATGAACACGTTAGGGGGAGTTTTAAAGTAACGCCTATAACTGCAAAAATTGCAGAGTCCAGGCTAAGGTGGTACGGACATGTTATGCGCAGACCCGATGACCATATTGTGAGAAAGTGCCTTTCCATGGCTACTAAGAAGAGAGGGAGAGGTAGACCGCAAACTACCTGGATGACAAATGTCCGGAAGGACATGCAAAAGCTTGGTCTTACCGATGGCGATGCTTACCACCGAAATGAATGGCGCCGCATGATTAAGAAAGCCGACCCCGCGTAACGGGAAAAGGCGAGGGCAAAGAAGAAGAACATACAACCTAGCACTGGCCTGCAAATTGCAAAAAACGCAAGAAATTTTGAATTTCGCGGGCTGGTTGGAGCATTCACCTTAAACATGCAATATCGTTATAGTCACGACTGTATCGTAGACATGCTCTTAGGTACATATTCTAGAACCACATATTTCAAAAAAAGTACCAAAAAAGGCAAATCCACCCGAAAAAACAAACAGAGGTCGATGACAAGAAAGTACTTGAAAGAGACTATAGAAGCTACTCTGGAATGTTTAGAGCGTATAATACAACTTACCAATTACAAGATGGCGGAACCAGCTTATTAAGTTCTTCCAGCGACTTCTCAGAGCGGTACTCCTGCACGAACGCCACGGTGACGACGATCATGATGGCCACCGTGATTGATATGGCGTCGTCGAACTGCCGCATGCACACGCTCACCACTGCTGAGCCTGGAGACAAGAAAACAATGGCGTTAATTTTGGTATCTGGAATGTCAATTTAGGTGAAGATTTTCGTTTTTCTTGGCATGTAGAACAAAGTATGGTCGTGTCTGACAAGATGTATAGACGTTAACGAAGCAAAAGGAGTATGCAAGTATCGTAGCAGGTGGGGTTTCGTTGTATCTGCGTCCCGCCCGCCATTGGTTTTTAAAAGGCGTGTTTATGTATGTACTTAGAACGAACGGCTAGTGCCTGCCACTTTTTTTGTGGGTGGGACATCATCAAATGACGTCCCCCGCTCTGGGTGGAGCGGAAGGGCGTGTCACACTTTTACTGACTAAAACCCACCCGTGTTCCTTCAGTTGCTTATATGCTAAAGCCACGGTATCTCTTTAGAACAAATATGTCGACCTTGGCAGGAGCGTCTGCCACCTAAGCTAGTGTTGCAAAGGACTCGAGTCCTCGAGTCGTACTTTTAAAGACTCGACTCAATTATGCAAGACTCAGTGTGCTCAAAAGGCTCGGAGTCTAGAGTCAAGCCGAGCCCGAGTCATTTACCAGCCACTCGAGTCTTAAAAAGAACTCGAGTCTTAAAAAGGACTCGAGTCTTAAAATGAATTCGAGTCTATGAATAACTAACTCGTCAGATTATTTGTGCGCATAATTACATCATAAACACTCATTAGAACTTATCATTCTTCTATTCGAGTCTTTTCGAATGATGAGCTACAAGTTTCTTCTTCATGCTCCAAGTTTTTCTTCAAGATTCGAGTTAATTTTAAGACTCGAGTCCTTTTTTTACTCGAGTCCTTTTCAACACTCGAGTCTTTTTTAAGACTCTAGTGCTTGACTCTAGACTTCGAGCCTATTGAGCACACTGAGTCTTGCATAATTGACTCGAGTCTTTAAAATTACGACTCGAGGACTCGAGTCCTTTGCAACACTAACCTAAGCGCGTATTTTGCGTATAAGAACAAAGAATAAAACTATGTTGGTAGAGTCAAGACTGCTGCGGTGTTATCCAAAAAAACCAATATTCTCTGTTTGGAAGTTTTAGGTCACTCTTATATTTAAGGTCGTATTAGCTTCAAATTCATTTATTTGCATAACACAAGGGATTTTAAGTATTCTTACAAGTAAAGGTTACTTTGAATGATTTGGACGCCAATGAGAGACAAAACTTAATAAAAATAGCTGCTGACCGCGGTTTCACTAGCGCACATGTCAGAAATGGCCCATAGGAATTTGCCACCGGAAAAAAGTATCAGTTATCTGCCAGTGAAAGTCTCGTCAAAATCGATCCAGCCATTTCGGAGATTAGCCAGAACAAATGAGAACAAACAGATAGAAATTTAAAAACAATATTCATTTGTGAGTTTTATACTGTCATTTTCGTAAAACGCCGTTATTTTGGAATTGCAAACACTTCTATTTATTTGTATAGTTAAAGATGTATAGATAATAACGGTAAAAAATAAAGCCAAATTCTTTCAACAATTCACATGATATACAAGAGAAGATACCAAAGAAACAGTAGACTTTCTATAGACCTAAAGTCACGCACGAACCACTGAATCAGCGCTGTAAAATATCACAAATATAGTACTCTATATTGATCGTTATGTATGAGTTATGAGCTAATGTATTTTAAGAGGGCTATTTGTAAACAATACGTCATAATGCCCTCACCTCACTCAAATCGCAATGCAACTCATTTCAACGCATATGTATCTAGTGTTACAAACAGTATTAGGCAGGTCATACATTAAGTGACTTCATTTAAGCCGCCTATAGGTGAATGCAAACTTGGTGAGGAGTTTGTGGTTAAGTAACTAGAGCCGCACGGTTCGATTGATCAAGTTAAGCTACGCTTGCCGAGGTTAGTTCATGGCTGGGTGACATTAGTAGGAAGTCTGGCAACCAATCATCTGGCAAGTATCCTTTTATCCAGTTGCTGGATTGTGGAGATCAGATAGGCATTAGATCCAGCTAAAAGCCTGGTACTCAGCTGTATCCAGTTAGACTAAAAGCCGTCATTTAGGGCCTAGACTGTTGCCCAAGACTAGGGAGAAGAAGAGAAGACTGCGCGTTAGCCAAGTTGGGTGTAGCTAATGCCAGATAGGTAGCTAGGTCCGTGTAACCAGGGATACCAAAGAACCAGGTTGATACAGCCAGAAATCTGAAAGGTGTTAACTGACTAGGAAACAAACAGCATCGCCCAGTCGAAACCTCTCATTGTACTACTGTTAATTTACCCTGGGCAATCATCCCCAGTACCAGTCCGCTGACAGACATTTTTTTGTGTAGCTAACCGATAATTTCATAACATATAGTACACCCAGATATGTTTAAGTCCCATGTAGTAGGCGGCGAACCGTTTGCCAGCAACCGGGCACAAATCCAGACTTCGGGCTGGTACTGAGAAATTCCTAATAGAAAAACCAACCTGATAATCGAACCCTGGACTTCATGCTCAGCAGTAGCGCTTGTGACCACTTGACCAACGAGGCAGCCGATAATTTCATTATTTTAAAAATTGCAAACTTTAAACCAATATTTTAGCATTCGTATTTATTGCCAAGACACCCTTGGAATGACCTCGTAAAAACACCATGGTGGATGACAGCAGGTGCAACCGTTTAAAGGTCGCAGCCATCAATATTTCATGACAACAGAATCGATTTATCGACTAGAAACTAGTTACTAGAGAGAGACCTATGCATAATTTAGTCATTTTAAACACAATAGAACCTTGTATTTTTATTAAAAGAATACTTATTTTCTTGGGCTTTGGGTAACGGCTGATAGGGAAAGATGGCGAAGAAATTGTTATATTGCGCCAGCCCAAAGTAACATGGGCGTTCTTCCACCTGCCCCAGGGCAAATGTGCTGGGATCCTAAGATATGTGTAGCTTCCATATCACACTTCTTCACCTAGGACATGGGTGACAAATGGTCCCGGCTATCATACATAGATCTTTGGCAGTCGTTACAGGTGACTACCCACTACTGACTAGTCAGAAGTCTAAAAGTTTGACAACCAGCCAACCAACCACACAATACCCCTTGGTAAGACCAAGGGGTATTGTGTTACCCAGTAACAGGGTTTAGGAGGTCAGATAGGCAGTTGTTCCAAGTAAAATACTGGTATAGCTGCATCTGATTAAACTACAAAGAAAAATATAATCTGTTCCTTTCCCACAGCACTTAATAATAGTCTTGTGTAGTTCACGAACGAACTAGTTCGTAAGAGCGCTCCCATAGATGAACTACGCGAACTAGTTCGCTCATTTCCCGATCCATAGTTCGTTAGTTCATCAGTTCGCGACCGAATGAGCGAGGATGGCGTCAACCGAACTGATACACGGGACAAAATACAAAAAGGTTTTTGTAATCACTAAACTAGTTATTTATTGCAACAATAAACCTTGGTATTATTTACAATCATGATCTTTTTATGAATTATCACTCAATTGTTTTTGCTGTTTTTAGAGTACAAAAATTGTAGGTAAAAGTAGAACATTCCATAATGTCGTCACATGCAGTACGTGCAAAATCTAAACGAGCGAAGGAGCGAACGATCTGCCTCTCTTTGATTCGAGCTGGGAGCGGATGAACTAGAAGAGCGGATGAACTAGAAGAGCGGATGAACTTGAAGAGCGGATGAACTAGAAGAGCGGATGAACTAGAAGAGCGAACTAGTTCGTTAAGGAGCGGTGAACTAAACTGAGCGATCTCAGTCGCGAACTACTATGCCCAAGCCTACTTAATAAACTAGCCATAAATCTAACATCTTTCATGTTGTCTTTGTAAAGTTATTGTAAGGAATACTTAGGCAAACGTGCAGAGGCAGGCATGTATTTTATGCTGACGACTGGGTCGCAGAGCGATGGGAAGAAGGTAAGGCCATGGCTTCAAAGCTGAAGGGTTTAGATTTTGGACAATCTATTTGTAGCAAGTAAACTTTACGGTAGCTAGACGACCATGCGTATGTTTCCCGATCTTCCTAAACGCCCAACTAAAACTTAGTGTGTTAATTCAAGTAAGACTTTAAGCCTGTAAATAACAACTGCCCATCTTTCTGATGCGTTTTACTTTCACCTACACAAGTGGCTTCCCTAATAACCTGATCCATGGAAATGGAAACTCGTAGAAAACAGCAGAAGCATCGCCCATCACGACAGAGATACGATAAGCTAGCACACGACGCGCGGGATTCCAGCAATCATTGAATGAGTGGTCACACATTTCACCTACACGGCAACAAAGCTATTATTTCCAGAAGGTACCCAGTATTTACGTGGATGTCCACTCTACGTCAATCATACGGCTTATTACACGATTTGATTGTTAGCTCGTAATTGAGCTCATTAATGGACCCCAGTCACAATCGCAACTCATCATGGTACACAGATTACAGTTCTGACAGAATAATTTTGATAGCAATTGCACGAGTTTTTATAGCGTTTGACCACCATAACACGGTACATCTATACTTGTAAAGAAGAAAAAAATATTTGTTAGTTTTTATGAAGGAGATAATATCTGGAACTTGCAGTTGGATTTGAAACTGAAACGTGCGTAGGAGGTCACAGTTTTAACCTAACCTCCCCAAACCATGTCGGATCTGCCCCGAAGGGTATTCCAAGGTATTATTGCTTCTAGCCTCTTCTGCCTAAACACTCACTGACGTACCGTTCTGTTGGGGAACAGTCCTTGGGTCAATTGTTCTTTGGGTGAAAAGTTATACGTTCTGTTGGTTAAGCATTCACTGTCGTAGAGTTACGCTGGCGAAACGTTCGTGGATGAAAGTCCTTTGGATGAAAAGTTAATGGTTTAAAGATAATGTTGACCAATCGACTGTTGGTAAACCGTTTCAGTTTAGTTGGATTTGTAAAATTATTTTCAATTGATAGCCCAATTCGTGAGGAAGGTTATAAGCTATTTAACGTCACAACCCTTTGAAGCACAGCAGTGAAAAAGTTAGAAAGCATGCTGGATGAAAACTACGTAATAGCGGGGGCGGTCGATAGGTTGCGACGCGGCGGGTTTACTTCACCATCATATTTTGTTCGGTGCATTGAATGTACAATTATTTGATATTTTATTTACCAGTTCAGAAGTCTCTATTATACCTCACTCCTTGACAACGACAGTTGTGTTATTTGTTACAAACAACATAATACATAACATCACGCCTTGTTTCCCCGATGGGTTAGTCAAAGATGTACTTACACCCAAGTCCCATGTAATATGGGGGCGAGCTTATTACTATCAACTAGGCACAAATCCAGATTCGAGCCTGCTACTGAAAAATTCCAAATAGAAAAACCCAATAACACTGCGTCGATGGTATTTGTTACATAACACCTATGTATAACAAATACATCATATTGTGTATACCTACAAGTTAAACAGATAAAACACGTAGAGACATAAAAGTATCTTCATGACACAATTCTAAACGTGTATTTGCAGTAGTTTACCACGCAAGCATTGCTATAAAATGTAGATTTTATTTTATACCTTAAGATATTGTACGAAGGTACACTATCATTGCTCCATTTCTAAGCCGGTTTTGAAATAAACTAAAAAATTGCTTTTAAAGAAATTGAGGTACGTGCATTGAACTGGAGCAATGGTGGCCGAGTGGTACAGGCCACGACTGTTAGACTTGTTGGTCACAGGTTCTAATCTAGATGGGCGTCTTCGTGTAAATTATTTCATCACCACTGCTCTCAAAACGGTGAAAGCAAACAACGTGAGGAAACCTGCATGTCATAGAACCAAAAAATCGAATAATGTGAAATCTATCCACCCGCACTGGGTCCGCATGGTGGATTACGGCCCGTTCAACATCGGAGAGAGTAGGCCTGTTTCCCAGCAGGCGGGAACACGATAGAATGCTTAAGTATGTTTGTATGTAAGCTTCCAGAGTGCTTTTAAATCTCGCATGGCTTTTTAATAACCTGCTTTGTAAATGAAACCGTAAGTATTTAAGCAATGCAAATATTTAGTAAGAAAGTAGCGGGGCCCTAATGTTTGTTTCTGATTGGTCCTGCATTAGTGAAGGGCCAATCAGAGCGCTGAGCGTGGTCGAGATGTTTAAGAGGTCTCTCACAAAATTAGAATGCTCGAGTTTAGGTAAAAGACGGCAATCTTATTTATGTATGTGTGCGTAGCTATCCACACATGCACACACAAACAGTGTAACGCGAGTGTCGAGCCGGTCTAAACAATCTTGAGCCGTTAGAATTATAATGCGGTATTTAGAGATTTATGAAAATACTTACTTTTATTTAGTCAGTCTAATAAAGATTTCTAGACTAATAAAAAATTACAAATATATGTTATGTAAAGTATACAATAAAAATAAAAAATTCAAACAATTACATATTGGTGCCGATTCTGTTGTACACCGAACTAAACTATCTCTAAAATTCCTTACTTTTAGCTATGAGAATTGCTACGCTATTCTGCAAGAAATAATCTCTAAATGTAAAAAATATTTGACACGACTAAAATCAAATTTGACAATCGCGACTCAACGTGGTATTTTTTTTTCTTTTGGCTTCGCAACTTGGTACTTGTGTGCGTTACGCAATGAACTTGTTGAGAGACAACGGCGCGCGCAAGGGGGCAGCCTGGACGTGTTTTATATGGAACTAGCTTTGGCCAGCGACTTTGTAGCGTAACGTAGCGTAAGCGAGCGCTAAGAAAGGAAGTAGAATTGCACGGACGAAGTCACGGCCAAAAGCTAGTAAACTACAAAACTTCTTTATAAACCACATTTTTTGCTAATCTATCACTGTATGCCAAAATTATCAGACTACTGGGCGAGCTTACGCGAGAGCAAGCCACATAGAATTGCCCGTGTGAAAAACAGTTTTCTCTCAAGTCTATCTGCCCTTGTGATTCTGGTCATTGCAAAGCACTTTGAGGGGAAACTGTATTCGTTTGAATTCAAAGGGAAGATCATTCAGGATCAATACAAAATAGGTTAGTATTTCTCTAATATGTATTTCTTTTGGTTTTGCCACATAATTCATTTGAAAAAAAAAATTGGTTTGGTTGTTTATATTAATTGTTTTTTAATTTTTAAATTATATTATTTTTGTTCAGGAGTAATTTTGTGCAATTTTTAGTGTAAATCTTCTTGTCTATTTTGTTTTATGTTTTTTGTGCAATTTTTGTGAAATAGTTGTTATTTTCGTAATCAGCGACCCAATAAATCATAAAAACGATACCCATGTGATTTTCAGAATTTGTCACCCCTTTTCTACCTTTTAGGGGTTGAATTCTGAAAGAGTCTGACACACGTGTTTACTCATTTATTGATAGGAAGTTTCGAATAAAATAGTTTAACTGATCTTGTTTCCCCATACAAACTTTCAAACCCCTTTTTCACCCCCTTAGGGGTTGAGTTTTCAAAAACCCTAGGACACAAAATTGTTTATTTCTATTTGTTAACCTAAAAACAAAGTTTCAGGCTTGTAGCTCTAAAAATGACGGACTTCCATACAAAATTTTAATCCCTTTTTCACCCCCTTAGGGGGCGAATTTTCAAAAATCCTTTCTTAGCGGATGCCTACGTCATTACAACTATCTGTATGCCTAATTTCAACGAAATCCGTTCAGTAGTTTCGGCTGTGCGTTGATAGATGAGTCAGTCAGGTTTATATATTTAGATTTTTCATTTTTTGTTTGAATTCTATAAAAAAAATTACCCATGTGTTGAGATTTATATGTGTGGGGTTTTATAAAGGGAGTCGAAAATGTCATTATTTTTACGATAGGACACGCCATTTTCGAGATATAAGCAAAAGAAAAAAAATACAGTACTGTTTTTGGACGTGGGGCGAGGCGTTGGTGTGAATTTTTGTTCATGACCACTAGTTGTATTCCACACCTTTCTAATAGCGATTAAAAATAGTCAGATTTAGTTAAAATAAATTATTTTAGTCAACATTTTTCTACAATTTATTAAAATAATGCTTTCATTGATAATAAACGAAACTCTTATCTTATACAAAAAATAAAATGCGAAGAGTAGCAAAATGTTGTAGTCGTAGTATATTTTTGCGTTCACGATACGAGTACCCGAAAACTGAGACGCGGGAAAAAATGGCACAGGTCCTGCCTCGTTGGGCGCTTGCGCCGTACTAAACGCTGCCCGCTTGTGCATCGTAATTTATTCTGTTTAGAGTGATTTCAAAAACGATATTATGTCTAATTAAATAAACGGATTTAAATAAAACTTGAGAATTCGATTCGTTATAGAGCATACTTTATATTGACATGCATTTTTTAATGTAATTATGCTTTATTCAAACCAAAAAAACGCGATAAAATTGCGAATAAATCGTAAAAATTGCCATAAGACTTATTTTTTTTTTTTACTAATTAAGCTTATTAAAAATCAATATTCTTGTACTAAATGTAACAACTAGATTATATGTCTGATGTTTTGTGTATTTTTTTTACTCAAATTTCTACATATTAATGATAGAAATAGGAGTCTGAAATTGACCCTGCGCTGATTTTTAAGAAAACTAGTTGTGGGAGATTAATTACTACGAAGTAAACAAATAAGTTTTTGTAAATGTGCTACTAAAAGTAACAAAACAAAAAATTGATCTATTTTTTACATGTGTTCGTCAATCCCAGAGTATTTATAATGATGAGATGAGAGGTAAATAAGGCGACTAACATCTTAGATATTCGCGCAAAAATGTAAAATGGCTCTTAAAAGAAACTTACTCTAGGACCTGTTCTGAGAATAGGTAAGTTCAGTTTTAAGCATTCGAATTTTACTTTTATCTATTAGCCCTATCTATTAATTAAACTCAGTGAAACATTTACATGTAAACAGGCCGCATCGTGAGTTAGCAACAACATTAACACATAAGAATTGATACCACCCTGCCAATAAAAACAGACATTACCTACCGACGTATATTTATTCACTAGAAGATATTAGAAAAACAGCACACATTTACTTATTTTGCGCTATCTATTCGGTAAATACCTACATACCATTAGAAGAATATTAAATAGTTGAAGTAGCGGCGTATTTGAGCCACTTTTGCTTTTTTAGTTGATATTCACAGTAGAATTTTATTATTTCAAGTATCTACACATATCACTTGATGCGGTTACCGTTATTTCGGGTATATGAGGTAAGTAGGTGGTTTCCTAGTACCCCGGAGTCTGGATTTTTGAAGAGTCAAAGTCTGACTCGCCCACTATTACATAGGACTAACATTATTGGTGAAATGTGTGTATTGGGTGATCTATAGATACACCTCTGTCGCACCCTTAGAGGAATACAGACGTGATGTTATGTCATGTTAAGAATACCATCACCCCATTTCTTCCCATGGGTTTCGTAGAAGGCGACTAAGGGGCTTATTAGAGAATGGGCAGCAGCGTTCTCTATGCATTTTACCACTTCCATACTGCGATCGCTAACCCGCCTGGCAAGCGTGGCGAATATGACAAACCCCCCAAATTGGGGAAGGCCTATGTCCAGCAGTGGACGACTTTCGGCTGAAATTATGTTATGTTATGCTGAATCTAATGATGATCTTGAAATATCAGTTATGCTGAATCTAATGATGATCTTGAAATATCAGTTATGCTGAATCTAATGATGATCTTGAAATATCAGTTATGCTGAATCTAATGATGATCTTGAAATATCAGTTATGCTGAATCTAATGATGATCTTGAAATATCAGTTATGCTGAATCTAATGATGATCTTGAAATATCAGTTATGCTGAATCTAATGATGATCTTGAAATATCAGTTATGCTGAATCTAATGATGATCTTGAAATATCAGTTATGCTGAATCTAATGATGATCTTGAAATATCAGTTATGCTGAATCTAATGATGATCTTGAAATATCAGTTATGCTAAATCTAATGATGATCTTGAAATATCAGTTATGCTGAATCTAATGATGATCTTGAAATATATTGAAATATCATAAGTTATGTGTGACCCGGATAATTCATAATTCAGGACCATCATTAGATTCAGTTGCATCTTAGAATTTGACACTTAACATAGTTAGGGAAAATTTGTTTTTTTTTTCTTTTTTTGTGATAATAACCGGGATACACCTAAACAGAGCCTTAATTATTTTTTCTGTATTTAAAACTTGTACAGACTGTAAGGGTAAACACCGTTGTCACTTAACCCATGGGTAATTTGACTTAAATATAAAATAACAGAGCGAGTTTAAAAAAAAAATATTATCCTAAAAAGGTTTAGAACGGATTTTATCCCAGACCGCCCGCAAATTCATGGATATGCGCATCAGTGACGTAATCACTACAACGATCGCCAGCCGTCCCGTCCACACAACACATAAATACATATTACCTGTGATGTAACTTTCCCATCATACTTATCTTGGCTTAGGACAGCCACAAATACCTACCTTTGGTATTGCGTGACGAGTCTAAATGTAAATTTGGTTCGAAATGGCTTTGGATTCTAAATGATTTGAAAACATTTTGTTTTTAATAAACCAAACCATTGGGTAGGTACTTTTAGCGTATTTAAAAAGTTAATCACAATTTTATGTACAGTTTAATTAAAAATTAAATTAAATGTACACTGACTGAATAAAATATCAACACTTACCGACCTACATTAACCTCAACACGTGTTCAAAATGGGGTCCGTCCAACATTCTGTTGTTATCGAGGTTATTGATAAGCCACTGCGAAAATACCATCCGTGGTATGCGATCGTTATCATTTAGTTCTTGGACCGGCTGAAATGATATGGATGTTGACGATCGATGAGGAGAGTATTGTCCATAGTGTCTAGTGGGAAACATTGAAAATTGAACCGCCGGCACAGTGAACTGGCCGTAGGTACGTTGCGCGCCGCCAACATCGTTTCACGGTTTGGCACAGGTTGTCCAGGGAACAATTCTGCGTACATCCTACGCGCCCCGTTCAGATTATTACCCGCAATGGCGTAAAGCCGAGCCATTTCGGTTCACTGTTCATTTGTGTAAGACATTGTAACACACTCAATTCACGCGCGAGAAATGAGCGACGGACGCTAAGACGCGGCGTTACGTACGATCGCTAGCGAGACTGCCAGCTGACTGACTGCGGGGTCGCGACCCGTGTCGGCGTCGCGTCGTGCAACGCGGTGTGGTTCCCGAAGTTTGTTGCCCTCGCGCATAGGGTGAAATATTCTTGTGGAAAAATGCAGATTTTCTTTAAAAAAAAAGTTGTTTTTTTTTCATTGATTTTACGTTCTATTAACGAAACCAAATCACTGGTTTCAAGGATAACGGTGTTTACACTAACACCCAGTATTTTACATTCTGGGCTTTATAAAAAATACCGCTATGAAATTCAGAAGTAAACGGTCGGGGGTGCAATAAAACGGAATGTATCCTGTAGTTAGGGGCAGGTTGGGCTGCGACCTTACTTTTAAGTGGTCCAGTTATAAATACCGGTAAAACGCTATGGCACTCAAGTGGTACACGGTACTTAATTTTTTTTTTTCACACCAGCTGCTCGGTAATCTATACTAATATTATAAAGCTGAAGAGTTTGTTTGTTTGTTTGATTGAACGCGCTAATCTCAGGAACTACTGGTCCGAATTGAAAAAATATTTTTGTGTTGGGTAGCCTATTTATTGAGGAAGGCGATAGGTTATACAACATTACGCTTCGATTAAAAGGGGCGGAGCAGCAACGAAAAATAAACGAAAACTGGCAAAAACTGGCAGGCAATTCGATGCGACGGGAAGGGTCAGGGAAAAATTTGACGCGGACGAAGTCGCGGGCAGAAGCTGGTTAAAATTATATGTCATGCATACCTAACCTCAAGTAACTCATAATAGGACTGTCTCATAATCCGCCTATATTATTCCCACTGCTGGGACACAGGCCTCCTCTCAGTGAGAGGGAGTGGACCGAGATCTGCCACGAAGGCCCAGTGCGGGTTAGTAGATGTCACGTGTCTCCGAGTTAATTTTGCAGTAGGATCCTTCGGTACGATCCGAATTCAATATTGCGCACGTTATATAAGACACTAGTTTATTCCCTAAGTGAATAATGGACTATACTTTAAGTAGGTACTTACTTTTTCTTAAATTTTTCGATGATTTCAAGTAAATTGATGTCAATTTCAGTCGAACAAAAAATATTAACAGACGGTTATTCTTTAAATTAATTAATTTCGGTCGACACACAAACAGCAAACCTTACGATTAGTCTATCCCATTTTTTTATTTTTAAATTTAAATAATTGAAACGGTTGAAAACGAATCTATATATTAATACGTGAAGCTAAAACTTTGGATCCCTTGTTACGAAAATTGGGCGGACGGAGGAGTATGAAATTTCGCACTCTTATAGTTTATACAGAGAAGAAGTGACGAATGCTAATATTTTTTTTAAATTATGCGTAAAAATTCATTATTTTCAATAAATAACACGTTACACACACTACCGTGTATTTAATACACACATGCATAAATATTCTTTTGTTTATGGTCCAATCGAGAACATCTGTCTTTAATATTTTGTGTCTATAGTCTTACTGAATGTCAAGTATAACCATAGGTAATAAATTAATTTTATAGATATATAACCTATTTCATTTTTAAAATCTATGATCATATCGAGAATATTTGTCTTTAATATTATTTGTATTATCGCCGATAGGAATTTAGTTTAGATTTATAAGAAAAAAAAATTGTGGTTTTATGGGGAGTGTCAAGTATGGCATTAGTAAGTTTCCCATACAAAACTTAGTATCGTGTGCAAACTGTAGAAGTTGTATGCCTCACGATTGTACAGGCTGGTTATAATTATGACATTTTGAACTGTCTTAATTAATTAAAAATAATAGGGAAAATTCTATAAAAACAGAGCAAACTGTGATAATTCATTCCATATCCAGCAGTTAAGAAGTATTAAGAAAATAAAGAAGAGAGTCCTGAAGAAGTATTCTTTACTCAATACACCTACGTCCTGGTCCTGGCCATCACCATCCCGCCAGCGAACCCTCTCCACAGTAGTACAGCGTCAACAATTTGTCTATAGTGTTACTGAATGTCAAATATAACCATATTATTTTTTTATATTTATTATTATATATATTTTTTCATTTAATAATGTATTTTTATTCAAATGAAGTAAGGTCGAATTTCGACCAATGGGCGACCACTAGTTATAATAATTAGAGTCAAACAAAAATCAACAAGAAAATAGATATTATAAAGGGAATGTACCTGCAATGACTGACTAGAGAATGATTGACTAGAGAATGGGCAGCAGCGTTCTCTATGCATTTTACCACCATACTGCGATCGCCAACCCGCCTGCCAAGCGTGGCGATTATGGCAAAGCCCTCCAAATTGGGGGAGGCCTAAGTCCAGCAGTGGACGTCTTACGGCTGAAATGATGATGATGATGATGATGTACCTGCAAAAACTGCTGTAAAAGTCAAAGGTTTAATTATAGAAATTACTAGCTTCTGCCCACGATTTCGTCCGCGTTAAATTTCTTGTTCCCCTGAGCCTTCCCGTCGCACAGTGGAACGAATGTATGGGAGCGGTTGGACGTAGACATGTCCGAAAAATAAGAGTAAAATTATGACAAACTAATGATGCCATCTTATTCGATTACTTAATGCCTTCATAAATTGTGGTGATGAATTTCTTCATAACTCCCATATTTCGGGAGTAATTTGAGAAAATGTGAAATTTTACTATGAAAATGAGTGTATCGAGCTCTCTCCCTCCTGATTCCGGGCTTGTTTCAAGTAGCGGTCTCTAATATCGTAATGCTATTACTAAGAGCTATATTTAATACTAAGACACATAGTGCGCCAAATGTGCACTTTCTGGGATAAAAGGAAATGAAAATTTAAAAAAAAAACGTATTTCCCCATTTGTATTTACTTTAAACCGCAGACAGACTTATTAACCACTCAACCGTCCATGGTTACAAAAGTAACCAAATAAAATTTCGTCGAAACGTCCATGGTTACTTTTGTAACCATGGACGTTTTATGCGTCATTCGTCACTTGAAACGTGTTTATCGCTACAGTCCTTTGATAGTCGTACATTAGAGAAATACTAGATGTCGCTATATGAGATTTGTCATCCAGTAGAGTGAATTTCATCTATGGACCGGCAACATAAAATTTAGAAAAAAAAAAAGAAAATGACAGTTCATCCGTGTTGTCTAGTGAACTATGTTTGTGTGTGGATCTCCAACTAAAATATGGTAAGTTTTCTGTTTTTATACCACATTTATGTTGTTATTGTATATCAAATTAAACGTGAAGATATTTCCTTTACGAAATATGCATTACTACGCCAATTTCGAAACGTTTACATGGAATAATATAGCTGGAAAAGTTTTATGATGACCGCGCGGACATTGTTCGTTGGTTGTTGTTGATCCATTTTTCGAATTAGTTGTTTTTGTTAAATAAATGCTTAAATATAAGAGAATACTTTACTATTAGCACTATAACAGCTATTTACAAACGAAATATATTGAGATGGGGTCTACAAATTATTCAAACGCAACTCGTAATTCATGATTTTAGTGTTGGCTCGGGGACCTTTGGAAAAGTATTTGTTTTTTCTTGATAGAAAACTAAATACTTATATTTAGATATTGGTGTCATTTTGAAGGGTATATTATGTACTATTATAATAAAAATAATTTTGCCTAGTAACTATTATACTTTTCTTGTAAAATACGAAATAAAAAATAAATACGATATTTTTTTGAAATCCCCGACTTTATTTTCTAATTAGAATTCAATATCTAATTAGCTTTTTGTTTGATTAATTTAGTTTTTTCCAATTAGAATTCGATATATTATTAGCTTTCCGTGAGTATTTCTTATTAGAATATAGCTATAGTAGTTTTTCAGTCGTAATCGTTTTTGTGCAAAAAATTCGCAATGTCGTAAAAAAGAAAGTGAAATTTGACGCCCGGACAGTTGGGGAGATAATCGCCGCGCGGGTTGGACGGTTGAGTGGTTAAGAGGTCTATAAATATATTATATATATACAGGAATATATATTAACAAAAATATTCACAAGAACTGATGAGAGTATGACTTTTAAGTAAGTTGATAATAAATTACCTAGTTTCATTAAAAGTACAATAAATAATTAAGATGTAAGCTCTAATTTACTAAGTTACACATTTTAAAACAATAACACCATTTAATTATCTTCGTCATCATCATCATCATCAATTAATTCAAATTCAGAATCGATGTCCGCTAAATCATTTATGTTAACAAATTCGATATCACTTTTCTCAGAATCCGTAAGCTCATAAAATTCCTTAAAAGAAGATTTTTTTACAAACTTATTTCCTTTTGGACGGATACTTGTAACAAGTGGATCAGAAGACAGTAAAAGATTGTGCATAATATCTTCATTGCATGAGATACTGCTATGCTTTCGAGAATGCCCCTCTCTATATTTTCTAAAATCTTTATTTCTAGCCTCAGATGCCTCTTCGGATAGAAAACCAATGGGCACAATTGACATGTTCTGAACTATGTCTGGCCCATGCATTAAAATTTTATGAAGTGAAGAAGGCATATAATACCATGGGTATAACTCCACGTAAAGCTTAGCAGTATCAAAGCAGAACTCTCGGAATTTAGTTACGTTGATCTTCTCTCCTGATGAAATACACTGCAAGATCACACAGATTTTTCTTAAAAGCATAGCATCTATTCCGGTCAGTTCAGCAGATTTAGTGTAGTTTTCAAAAAATCTCCTTGCCGAGTTGCCATTGTTGGTGGATCCACTGCCTTGTTTCACAACATCGAGAAGTAAGCCCGTTTCTCTTCTTACAGCCTCTTGAACTCTTTTCTTCCTGTCATCAACTTGCCTTTTTGCTATATCACCCCTTACTTGCCATGATTTTATGTCTAATTTGTAGGAAATGTGTAATAAGCATTCCATTGAGCGAATCCAAGCGTGAAGGGTGCTTAAGCTATATTTATACATGTCCTCGTTTGCGTGTTTATCTTTGATTAACTCTAAATTATTCATTTCTTTAGGACAAGCCTTGCATATGTCACACACTGAAGCTGCTGTATTGGATATAATGGAATGAATTTTACCATCAATCATTGTCAACAGCAGTTGGTGTTTGACACTAATTCCATCAGTGATGGTGGATGGAGTTAAGGCTTCAATCTCTGCTTCGATTTCAGCCATCTCTCTCTGCACATTTTCTTTGGTTTCCTTTATAAACTTAAACAATATTGGCCGGCAAAATGAAGTGGAAGATGGTCGCTCGTTTTCCCAAATTGTTACACCTTTTGAGACGAGCCGCAGTGGTACAAGACTAATCATAAAATTACTAGCAAGATCGATTTGCTCATCTTCACTCGTCCTTTGATGATAAATGCTTTGGCTAGATGATCCGTCAAAACCCCATTTGCTGGTCAATACGAGCTGTTGATTGGGATCAACAGGGGTTTCTAACGACCTAATAAGTCTTCTTGAGGTTAAATCCATCAAGGCTTGTAATTTGATTTTTGCAGAGCTCTCTGTAACTGTGAGATCTTCTTTGGCCGGATAGCACTTAATTTTTTCTTTAACCAACATGTAGTAACTCGGGTATTGAAGAGCTCCTTCTTGAGTGTTGAAATCCCGAAGAGTGTTATAGCGCCATTTCGATAAGTTCATCGATACATAAAGAGCCAATGCCTTCAAAGGGGATATTTCCCGTACCTGAATTGATTTACCTTCAATGAAGGCTTTGATTTTTGAGGCCTCTTCTGGATTCTCCGTCAAGTATTTCATAACATAAGCTGTATCGCTTTGTCCTGCCTTTTGAAGCGCCCTTTCGGCCGAAAACATAATTTCAGCGCTGCTACTGCTGCATGAAAGACTATCTTCAGTGCGTCTTCTTTTTTGCCGGTTACTAAGGTCCTCAAAAGATTTACGAGGACTAGGATGTGTACAAGTTGAAGCATCAGATTTAGCAGGAGAAATTATGGGCTCGATGACGTCACTTATATTTTCTGTAGAAGGTTCCATATTTTCATTCTGTAATTCCGGCCATTGAATTGCAGCCTGTAGCCAAATCTCATGTTTCTTCCGAAACTTATCTGTGCTTCTTCCAGACTGTGTCCATTTTGCATAAATGCGGTAGCAAAATCGACGACACCAGTCTTTTAAACTTGTTTCAGCACTTTCACATAACTGAACACAACTGTTATCTTTTAAAACACTGAACAAATAGTTAAAGTCGCGTAAATCTTTATGTGCGCGTGCGCATAAAGCAACGTGAATATCAAGATTTGTATTAAAATTTGGAAAATACATTGCGAGATTAGCTTGGATACAACGAGGTGTAAATCAACACTGATTTTAAAGTTACTAATAGTGACCTATTTATATAAAATCCAGGTATCCCAGGTATCCTTTGTTAAATATTGCAAGGTAATTAGTTATTGTGATAATTAGTAAATGATGCATGCTAAATTAGTGTATTAAGAGCCATTTAGTAATTAAATAATAGCAATGTTCTTATCAGTAATCATTAGTGCATCAGTTTTATATGTAAACCTTAAGTCCCTAATTATATATCCTAATTAGCTTATATCTTCTCTAATTGGCTGCTCAGAAATGTTATTGTAATAAGGTAAACCTTTAGAAAAACGGTTTTAATCAACAAAATAAACAAAAAATAAAAAAATTGTGTTATAAAATAAACATCACTCTTTATCCCAGAAAGTGCACATTTGGCGCACTATGTGTCTTAGTATTAAATATAGCTCTTAGTATTAGCATTATGATATTAGAGACCGCTACTTGAAACAAGCCCGGAATCAGGAGGGAGAGAGCTCGATACACTCATTTTCATAGTAAAATTTCACATTTTCTCAAATTACTCCCGAAATATGGGAGTTATGAAGAAATTCATCACCACAAGTTATGAAGGCATTAAGTAATCGAATAAGATGGCATCATTAGTTTGGCATAATTTTACTCTTTTTTTTCGGACATGTCTACGTCCAACCGCTCCCATACATTCGTTCCACTGTGCGTCGCGTCGAATCACCTACCCGTGCGATTTTACCCGTTTTCGTAACATTTTTGATTACTGCTCCGCTCTTCTTGGTTGGAGCGTGATGTTATATAGCCTATAGCCTTGGTCGATAAATAGACTACCTAATACAAAAATAATTTTTCAATTCGGACCAGTAGTTCCTGAGATTACCGCGTTCAATCAAACAAACTCTTCAGCTTTATAATATTAGTATAGATTCATCAGCAGCAGCGCCCCGCGGTTTCTATAACTCTCGATGTCGTGGTCAATATCCGAACAAATATTATCATATGTGTTAATCAAGGTAATAAACTATATGTGTGCCAAATTTAATACAAATCCGTTCAAGTCTTTTTTGCGTGATTGAGTAACAAAATTATAAACTTTCACATTTATTATATTAGTAAGATTAATAAAAAATGAAAACTCTTTAATTTTCTGATACAAGTCCCTCTTAGCTTACTTATTCCATATTTGTAATCCATAGATCTTTCCAACCAGGTCAGGCAGGGGCCATTTTTCTACACAGCCGAACTTTCGAAGGACCGAACACAAACATGACCAATCCATGACCGCTCGATAAAAGAATACAAACACATTGTACAAGTTTACATTTTCCCATGCGCCAAGAGATTAATTAAAAACATTGTTTGTTATCGATATAAGTTATTGATTTCAGTTCGCGGCCAGTAACTGATTCAATAATAAAGATTGCAGAGCTATATTGTGATGGCTTCACTTTATTAAACAATGATCGCGTGACTTCAATACTTTTTGTTATGTATAGAATTATCTCTGGGGGAAGCCGAAGTAAACTAAAGGCTTATTCAGACCGGCGCGACGCGACAGCGCGACGCGATTCTTGTAGAACAATTTCCATGAAGTTCACATAAAAATTGTTCTATGAGTGTCGCGTCGCGTTGCCGCGTCGCGCCGTTTTGTAGGAGGCTTAAGTCGGTATTCTAGATTTGGTACTCGAGTCGACGTCAACAAACTCGTGAAAGGAGAGTCAAAATTACCGCATAGAGCCATGTTATTGAAAAGCTCTTTTTATTGCCGTAATTTGTCAGTCTCAAACTTTTGTGAGTAAAATCCATACTTCCATACTAATACTATAAATGTAAAAGTAACTCTGTCTGTCTGTCTGTCTCGCTTTCCTGCTAAAACTACAGAACCGATTTAAATGAAATTTGGTACACAGATAGTTTAGAGCCTGAGAAAGGACATAGGCTACTTTTTATCCCGGTAGTATGTTCCCGCGGGATAATTTCCGACCTCCAAGCGGGCGAAGCCGCTGGCAATAGCTAGTTTAATATATGGCCTCTTAAGCCGTAAGTCCTGAGGGATAATTGCATAATACACTATCAGTACGAATCGTTCGGGGTGATTGTTCAGGTTAAGCTACGCTTGCCGCGGTTGGTCCGTGGATCGGTGACCATCTTTACATACCAGACCCTTCCGTGCCTCGGAAAGCACGTTAAACCGTTGGTCCCGGCTGTCTTTCGTAGATCTTAGACAGTCGTTACCGGTCGTCAGAATCCCGAAAGTCTGACAACCAGTCTTACCAAGGGGTATAATATTACCCAGTAACTGGGTTGTGGAGGTCTGATAGGCAGTCACTCCATGCGAAATACTGGTCCCCACCCCAACAGTTGGAAAGGGTAGGCAGATGATGATGACTACTAGTATGAATCGCTTTCATTTTGAAAGTTCCACAACATTCATGGCGTTGTTTACGTTGCTAAGCAGACAATTTTTTCAAACATATGAAATAATGGATTTGCGATAACCCTAAAAATGATTCAGATTCTGATTAATATTTCGTTACGCAATTAGGGTGCTAGTTGTCATTTGTGGATGTTTGACAGTCGTTACGGGTCGTCAGAAGCCCAAATGTTTGACCATCAGTCTCACCAAAGGGTAGGTATCGTATTATCCAGTAACTGGGTTGTGGAGGTCAGAAATCAAATAGGTAGTCGCTCCATGTGAAATGCTGGTATTGCTGGGTAATCCTGGACCTTCCACCTTACTGGAAAATATTGGTGAAAATGACAGTTATCATGACGGCCGTTATGACAGAAACTTTCCTAGGGAACTGTACCTGAATTTGATGAAGCTGATTAATTTGATAAGGGAAGAAATAACATAACATGTTCGACACGTTGTTAGGAAACAAACAAGTCACAATATTAATCAAAAGTCTATGGAAGTTATAAATGAAAACGTTTTCTTTCTTTCTTTCTTACCAAGCGTAAAACACGCAAGCTTACCACTCTTTAACGTTTAAATGTCACATATTTATTATGTAGGTACTAGATTCTGCCCGCGACTTCGTCCGCGTGAAATTTCTTGTTCAGCCATAAAATATTTTCCATAGGAACGCATCGCTGCCCGGAAAATTTCTTTATCTCTTTTCACTCAGCTCCGTACGGTCGTAGCGAGATGATACATAGCCTATTATAACCTTCCTCAAGAATTGGGATATCAATTGCAACAGCAGTCTGACGGGAAGTTCCAGAGATTATCCTCTAAATACAAACCTTATAATATTAGTATATTTAATCTAGATATTAAATTTCATTAACCTGAAAGGCTCGTTCAGACTAGCGCGACGCGACTTCGCGCGCGAATTAGCGATTTATATCCGTAGAACCATTTCTATGACCGTGGTGTCGCGACCCAACAGGTCGCCCCTGTGTGAAGTGTCACGCGCGTTTTCATAGAAATTGTTCTACGGATATAAATCGCCGAATCGCGCGCGACGTCGCGTCGCGATAGTCTGCACGAGCCTTTATAACCTAGTGGTTGCTCTTAGTAATAAATAGCCACAACATTAAGAGAAACTAAGTACATATTTGGCAAAAACAAACAAACTGATTAAAAGACAAATGGACTGTGTGAAAGATCACATTGCTATGACAGAGATGAAGCAAGTGCCGAGTTGACTGACAGAGACGAATGAAAGAAATAATGGTTTAACTACTGTTTTACGCCGACCCTAAATAGGAAATTCCCTTCGCAGAAGAAATTCTGAAGGAATGCTGAGAAATACACCGTGCCTTCGACAACGGTTCGGTATGACATGACGACCCTAGTAAACTCTAGAAAATAAAAAAGAGGGATTTTAAAACCACATACAGGAATGTCTATCTGGGGTAGGGTTGCCACCCGTACTTTATAATAAAGTATTGTACGTTATTTCACATGATTGTGCTCTATACTTTATGAGAAGAATAAAGTACACGAAAATACTTTATTTTGCAAGATTTGATATCTTTGGGATTTTGAAAAGTTTAGTCGTGAGTACTTTTTCTTTAAACGAAATTTATGTGACACAAATTGCAAAAAAAAAATGTTTTTAAATATAATAATAAACACAAATAAGTCATACTTTATTTTTATACTACGTACTTTTTTTCTTACCTATAATAACCAATGTACTTTAATTGCAAGAAAAAAAGGTGGCAACCCTAATCTGGGGTGTCGTTACAAGTCGTCAGAAGCCCGAAAGTCTGACAACCAGTCTTACCAAGGGGTATCATATTACCCAGTAACTGGGTTGTGGAGGTCAGATAGGCAGTCGCTCTATGTAAAATACTGGTACTCAGCTGGGAAAAGGCTAGGCAGATGATAATGACAGAGAAATGTCTATGAGAGTTAATGAGACAACTAAAAGCATGGACCAACTCAAAGGTCATCTACAAAAATACCAACATTTGAAAAACAACAATTACACTGTTGCGTACCGTTTATTATCTGTGCGCCTAATGGAATGCGCGTGTAACGAAGTGACATCTGACTTGTCAAGTTTGATTTTGACGTTTGACACTTTCTCTTGATTTTCGGGGGGAAACGAGGAAGCACGCCGCCGTTTGGGTCTCGCGGCTTTTGTTGAAATCAATCTCTTAACCGGTCGTTTTGGTGGACAATGGACCATGACCCAGTTGTTTGAGTTAATAACCCCTATCTTGGTGTAATAACACGGGTTTTGGACATATTTTGGATAAATAGTTTGAAGGTTAAGCAAAGTGTGACGCTGTTGTGAATGAGTGATTTGAAGACCGCATGCTGTGATTGTCTCCAGCCGGGTTGAAGCGGAATCTAACCTGAAGAATACTCGTAACGTCACAACACAATACAGATACACTCACTTACATACACGGATCCAGGTAATCCCAAGAAGCAGGTGGTGTCGCCCATCAGGTGAGTTTCTTTTGTTGTATGGTAAGTGTTTGATTTGATTGTCTGCTCCGCGTACGGCGGACAGTACGCTAGCCACTCTTGTCTCTAGAGCCCCAAGGTTATCACACTTCCACTGCGCATTTAAAACCTTATGTGGGCCTAGTCTGGCAGCGTACAAATTTTTGGTATTCAGAGCGCGGTTATAAGACATAACCAACAAATTGGTAATTTACAGTGAGCTAATTACTTGGCAGTCTCTATAAGGGAAGTAGTAATGCGCTGTAAATGTTTGTTAACTATGATTGCTAGTTTATTTGAAATAATTTGTAAATTTGTTGAGACGGGTAACCTGATGTTGCCAAGGTCAGCCGGGCTAATAAAGTGGATTGGATTGGGCTGTGGTGCAGCCCCTTGTTGTAGCCCCTTTTTGTGTCTGATCTGTGTTGTATTGAATGTCAGGAAGACATTAAAATATTGAGTTTGTACCATTGATATGGTTATTTGTGAAAATTAATATTTGAAAAATTATTGGCATTTTTGAGTATTACCATTGTTTTGAGTTGGAATAAAGGTTCATTATTGTTGTACCATTAACAAAGTGGTTTGTGAACTTAACTTTTGGAATTGGATAGAATTTGAATATTTGAATTGAATATCATATTGACAGTTTTGAACGTTGACATTGGTTTGAATTAAAATAAAACTTTATTTTTGTTAATTAAATTAGAACCAGTTATTTATTGTTTGAACTTTGTTACTTAATTATTTTGTTTGGTATATTGAATTGTATTGTTTGTGCAATGGCATACAAAGCGGTGAGAGAGGCAATCAGTGGATTGACCACACAGCTGCGGTGGTTCGCTTCAGCTGCAGCGACCGCTGAGCGCCAGGATCTTGAGGGGATCACTCTTGCTCGGTTCGAGCAGTTGAACTTGAGACTCGGCAACGTTGATGCTCTGCTCACCCGCTACAACCAGTACATTTGTGAAGTGGATTTGGAAGTGCTGGATCAGGCAGCACGTGACAAGGTCCTTGCTGACTACGACCAGATCTTGGACCTGGGGGATGTCATTGGTCAACGTGCTCGGGAAATATTGGGGAGCCGGACACCTGTCCAGGTCAAACCGGAGACCTCGGTTGTTTCAGGTCCCGGACTATTGAGTAGACTGCCTAATTTGGAACTGCCACATTTTGACGGTCGTCTGGACCACTGGTTAAGTTTCCAAAACCTGTTTGAAAGTTTGGTTGATGCACGCTCGGACCTCAGACCCGCCCAAAAGTTGGCCTATTTGTTGTCTGTCCTGGAAGGTGAGGCCCGAGCCTTGGTACAGCATCTGTCGTTGACTGACTCAGCCTACCCTACCGCTGTGGAGCTACTCACCCGGCGGTACCAAAATAAACGTTGTTTGGCTGACGTTCATATTGCATTGATTTTGGGGTTACCGGTCATTACTAGTTTGTCAGCATTGCGTACTGACCTGTTGAACCCGTTGGTGGCAGCGACCAACGCTTTAAAGCAATTGGACTTGCCGGTGGACCAATGGTCTTACCTTTTGGTGCACGTTGTGCTGCAACGGCTTCCTGCCGATTTGAGGGCTCGTTTCGAGCAAAAGTATGGTGGGGATAGTGTCACACATCTCCCCCCATTTGATGACCTCGTCCAATTTTTGGAGGATGAGTGTCGGTTTGTGGACAACTCTGGCGTTGCCACTGAGTCATGCCAGCCGTCTTCCCGGCCACGAGACCAGGGACGGATTAGGGCTCGCGGGCCTGTTGATGGTCGCCCCGCCGCTCGTTTTGCTGGCACCCAGAGTCGTCCTGGTTGTGAGTTTTGTAGGGACACGGGGCATGGCATGCCAACTTGCGCGGCCTTTTTGAAGTTGCACGTGAGTGCCCGCCGCCGAATTGCCAATGCACGCCGCCTGTGCTTCTCTTGTTTGGGGGCTCACTTCCATCGGGACTGCCCCAACCCCCGCCCTTGTAGAATTTGTGGGGGGTCCCATTTGGACATATTGTGCGCTAACGCGAACCACGCTGGCAGACCAGCCTCTGATGAAGGTTCGCGTACGGGGGGGTACCATGGAGTTGGTCACCGGGCTTCTGCCTCGCCGGTTCAGAACCGGGGAGAGGCCCGCAATTTTGAGCGCCGCACTCCAACCCCCGCGCAAGTTGATCGGGAGCCGCGCGACCGCCATTTGGTCTCCCCGCGTAAAGGCGATTACGCAGTTGTTGCTAGGCACCGCTGGCCAGACCAGCACCGCCTTCCCTCCCCTCCTTTGGCGGGACGTCCCCGGTTGGAGTCACGCCCCCCGCCATTCAGGCATCCGGTGGGATATGCCCATCCAGCGATGGCGCGTGGCTCGGGACACCGCGCGTACGAGGAATTTGAATTCCATCCTCGTCGGGAAAGACTTGGGTCTGGGTGCGGCGATCGGTCGCCGCCCAGGCATTGTTAGGACATTGGCGCCTGCCCCGCTCAGGTACCCCTCAGATCGACACGGTTTTGTTGCCAACGGCATCGGTCAGGTCTGGGGGCCCACGGGGGACTCTGTTGTGGTCCGTGTCATTATGGACATGGGAGCCCAGGGTTGCCTTTTGTCTATTGTTTTGTTGTTTGTTTGTATTGTTTGGGCAAAATTGTTTTGTTTGTGTATTGTTTTGGTTAAAATGTTTTCTTGAGCGCCTTTGGATTGCGGGACTTGGCTGGGACGAGCCAATTCGGGAAACCCTGTTGGAAGATTGGCTCCAATTTGTATCCGCACTCCTTGCAGTCAACGAGGTCGTGTTACCCCGCGCTATCCTCCCCCCTGGGAGCTACACTGCTACCATTGTTTGTGATGCGTCTTCGCACGGATATGCAGCTGTTGTTTGTCTGCGCATCGTCTGCGCAACAGGCCAGGTGAATTTGTCACTGGTCTTGGCCAAGAGCAAGGTGGCCCCCCTCCGGACGGCACTGACCACCCCTAAGTTGAATTGTCAGGGGCGGCGCGTCTTGTGCGTTTATTGAACCACGTTGCTCACACTTTGGGTGGAACTGTGGACATTCGGGTTTCTTACGCCTGGACGGACAGTCAAATTGTTTTGTGTTCGTTGAAGACGTCCGTCCACTATTTGGAGGTCTTTGTTGCGTACCGAGTGTCCCAGATTCAAAATTTTGATACGCCTTTGATTTGGAGGCACGTGCCTGGAGATTTGAACCCAGGCGCCGTGGCCTCACGCGGGTGCATGGCACCCCGCTTGTTTGCTTACCCCCTATGGTGGGGACCAGACTGGCTGACTCACCCCGAGGATGATTGGCCTCGATCGCCAGTCTTGATGTCGGGTCCTTTACCCGGGCTCAAGGTGCTCGTTGTTGGAACAAAGGACCCTGAGTTTTGTTGAGTCGATAAAGCTCCCTCGACAAATTGTTGAATTGTTGTTTTGTTGTTAAATTGTTGGTGACTGATCGTCACATTATGAACTTGCATGCCGGTTGCAATGCGCTGTTGGCCATTCTGCAGCGAGAGTTTTGGATATTGTCGGGAGCCGTTATTAAATTGAACCCCTTTTTGGACGATACGGGTCTTTTGTTGTTTGGTTGTTGACGGTTGAGTCACTCTAGCCTTCCTTATGGGGTCCGTCACCCCCTTTTGTTGCCTAAGGAGGGCCATTTGGTTAAATTGTTGTTGTTGTTGTTTGGTTGTTTTGTTGTTTGTTATTGTTTTGACCCGCCAGCCTGCCCCCATTGGGGGGGTATTTTGAGGCCGCGGTGAAGGCGGTTAGGGACTCTGGCGCAGACTGTTGGGAGACACCGTTCTCACCTTTAAGGAGTTAGCTACGGTATTTTGCCGCATTGAAGCTGTATTGAACTCGCGTCCATTGTGCCCGCTGTCTTCGGACCCGAACGTCTTGGAGGCCCTGACCCCGGGCCATTTTTTGATTTGACAGCCACTTGTCGCCCTCCCGGAGCACCCTTTTGTCGATGTGAGCCAAAATTGGCTATCGCGGTTTCAGTTGGTGCAGCAGCCCGCTCAGAGTTTTGGAAGCGTTGGAGCTTGGAGTATTTGCACATCCTCCAGCAGCGCGTCAGGTGGACTGATAAAACGCAACCTTGTCGGGATTGCCAAGTGATTAGCGGACGGGAAGGCCCGTCCGGGGGGGGTAGATGTTGCGTACCGTTTATTATCTGTGCGCCTAATGGAATGCGCGTGTAACGAAGTGACATCTGACTTGTCAAGTTTGATTTTGACGTTTGACACTTTCTCTTGATTTTCGGGGGGAAACGAGGAAGCACGCCGCCGTTTGGGTCTCGCGGCTTTTGTTGAAATCAATCTCTTAACCGGTCGTTTTGGTGGACAATGGACCATGACCCAGTTGTTTGAGTTAATAACCCCTATCTTGGTGTAATAACACGGGTTTTGGACATATTTTGGATAAATAGTTTGAAGGTTAAGCAAAGTGTGACGCTGTTGTGAATGAGTGATTTGAAGACCGCATGCTGTGATTGTCTCCAGCCGGGTTTTTTTTTTTTTTTTTTTTTTTTCAGGATGGGAAATCATCAAATGACTTCTCCCGCTCTGGGCGGAGCGGGAGGGCGTGTCAGACTTTTACTGACTAAAACCCACCCGTGTTCCATCAGTTGCCCATTTGCCAGGGTCACGGTATCTCCTTCGAACAATCACGCGACCCCGGCAGGCATCGGTCCTAGTAGACCCCTACACTGCTGCTGACATCTCTTTGAGGCGCGCGTGGAACACTGCGCGCCGTCGACCCGAGCTTGGTCCTTACCGGGCGGCGAGCTACCCATTGCTCGCCACCCGCAAGCTCGCGCCTACGGTGGCCGGGAGTCCGCTATTGACTCCATTGTCTCCAGCCGGGTTGAAGCGGAATCTAACCTGAAGAATACTCGTAACGTCACAACACAATACAGATACACTCACTTACATACACGGATCCAGGTAATCCCAAGAAGCAGGTGGTGTCGCCCATCAGGTGAGTTTCTTTTGTTGTATGGTAAGTGTTTGATTTGATTGTCTGCTCCGCGTACGGCGGACAGTACGCTAGCCACTCTTGTCTCTAGAGCCCCAAGGTTATCACACTTCCACTGCGCATTTAAAACCTTATGTGGGCCTAGTCTGGCAGCGTACATACACAAAAAAGCCAGTTAGAATACCACAAACAAAATGCTAATTAATACCTTTAGAAGACTAGGTACTCATAATGAGCTTCACATACATTCGCTAATGCCCCCCAAGCGTGACTAGTCGCATAAAAAACTGCGCAAGAACAGGTTCGGGTATCAAGTGCATGCGGGCCGTGACAATGACCTCGGCAACCGCAAAATAACACGTAAGTACGGTCAACTACACGTCAGTTACTAAATTTGAAGTACGAAAGTCGAACTTAGTGCCAGGACATAAAAACGATGAGAGATATATTACTACAGAGGGAGATGCGGTTGATTGTACAACTGACTGATGTGTATTACATATGTCAAGTTGATGTGCAGTTAGCTGTACTGTATTTTCGTGGGCCTTGAAATATTTCGCACACAAGCAGATATAGCGGGCATCTGAGTGGACATTCCAGATGAATAACAGATGGGAATAATTTAGCCAGTAAATATGACAGCGAAATCGTGACTTAACCAAACAAGACCATATCGAACAATATCTGCAGGAATTTAGATTACCGGATTAGAGGTACCTTTGGAAGAACATGGTGATATGATACATGATTTTATTTCTGTAAGTAGGTTTGTACAAACACTTTTACATGTCAATGATATTTTTTTAAACTAGATGAGTTCGGCGTTTCCTAACTGACTACTCTGAGAAGAAAGGCCGAAACAAACTCAGAGGTCACAGTCTCTTTTAAAGTCCAGACATAATCTTGTTCACATCATGTGAAGATCATGTAGATTGGTGACTGAAATGGTCTTTTGAAGAAAGAACCACACAGATTGAGTGGACCTGTCCAGTCAGTGCAAGTATTTGTCACTAATCGTTTAGCTCAACCCGGAACATAAGGAGCCCAACGCTTTGACGAACAGTACCAAAGAAAGGACATTTGGGTAGGCCACATAAATTACTCAAACTGCCAGATCATGATTACTGAGAAAGAAAGGAAACAAAATTTAAAAAAAGACCCACATAGTCTTCACATTCACAATAATTAAAACAATACGATACTTTACAAAGTAAATATTCATGTCATTGTATATATAAAAAACTAGCTTCTGCCCGCGACTTCGTCCGCGTCAAATTTTTGCTCCCCTGACCCTTCCCGTCGCATCGATTTGCCTGCTCGTTGCTGCTCGCTCCTTTTGAGTTATAGTGAGTCAACCTTAAAAGATAGACATATGCTGTCGCGGACTTTTTTTTAGAACTTTTTAAAAGGAACAATTCCGTCATACATGATTTTTACGTTACTTTAACCGTTTACGCAGCGCACGCAACGGAAACTCTCAAAAGGAATAAATTTTCCCCGTTTTTGCAACATTTTTCATTACTGCTCCGCTCCTCTTAGTTGTAGCGTGATGTTATATAGCCTATAGCCTCCCTCGATAAATAGGCTACCCAACACAAAAAGAATTTTTCAATTCGGATCAGTAGTTCTTGAGATTAGCGCGTTCAATCAAACAAACAAACAAACAAACTCTTCAGCTTTATAATATTAGTATAGATTATCAATGTCAATGTGTATATAAAAAAAAGAAACGGATATAATTTTGTTGGTCAGATCATTTGATAACCATGTAGATCGGTGTCTGAAATTGTCTTTTGATGAAAGAACCACACAGATATTGAGTGGACCTGTTCAGTCAGTGCACGCATTTGTCGATAATCGTACAACTCAAGCTCAACGATTCGACGAACAATACCAAAGAAAGGACATTTGGGTAGGCCGCACAAACTACTCAAACTTGCAGACCATAATTAAAAGTGAAACAATTACCCACATAGTCCTCAAATTCTCAATAATCAAAGTAATATTCATACAATTAATATCCTTGTCATGTGAAATAATAAAAAGAGTAAAAATAGTAAAATAATAATAATAAAAAAACAACATTCAGTGTAGATTTATTGGAGGAGCTCAATCCCTAGATATAGATAGTTCCATCCATGAAGACGCGCCCCACTCTTTGACAATTGTACCGAGAGCGGTTAAAAACAAAGGAAAGGCACGTAGAGGGGCGCGTCGTCGTGAAATGCACTATCTATACTATGAGTACTCTTACATTCACTATACAAAAGCAAACTATAAATATATCATCAACTCTCCCATGCTGCGCCACAACACCCAGTCCTCCGCCTTCCGCATCCATCACCTCTTTGAAGCCGTCGGTACAACAAGCTGGGGGACGTCCCACACTACGCTTGCCGATATATATCTCACAAGAAGATTAAAGTTCAATATTAAGGATAGACAGACACTGACCCCATAAGTGGAAGGAGGTATGAGCCTATGTATGTATAACCGACATTCTTTGTGAATAGTTGTGTTTACTTGAACAAGCCTATATTGTCTGAAGCCTATGCAAATTACTTACACATACAAAGGCTGTACGCCTAAAAACAAGGGTTCGTCATTTTCATTCAATTCGCGCTTTTCACAACATTGGAATAATCATTATACTATCCAATGATATATCTTCCAAATGGTCTCTGTAACGGAAAGAATTACCTTCAGAATCCAATCATGGACATAACAATCGCAAAAAAAATGGGATTTGCTCCAAACTTAGGAAAGTCGATCACATATGACACACTAGCTTTTGCCAGCGGCTCCGCCCTCGTGTAGGTCGGAAAATAGCCCGCAGGAACGTACTACCGGGATAAAAAGTAGCCTATGTGTTAATCCAGGTTATAAACTAACTATATTTCAAATTTCATCCAAATCCGTTCAATAGTTTTTTCGTGAAATAGTAACAAACATCCACACATCCATACATCCATACATACAAACTTTCGCATTTATAATATTAGTAGGATTCAAAATTGGAATAGCTATATGTAAAAATACAGAAATAAAATTACCACTGCACACACAGTAACCATGAATTCAGCATATCTTTTAAGACCCCCCTAGCGTACAATTTTTTTGTCCGTTTACGGACTGGTTAAAATTTTATCCTGCAGGTAGAATAAAACTGCCACCATAAAAAAACATCATGAAAACAAGCATTCTCGTCATAAGGTCGAAATAACCTGTATTGGGTTTAGTTGTTTATATATTTATTTGTAAACAAAAGTAAAAAAACTCAAGAGGAAAAATTGAGATAAATGCTAAGAGTGACCTAAAAATTAGGGATGTTATGGATATGAAATTTCGGATACGGATTGGATACGGATGTAGGAATGATTATTATACCGGATACGGATACGGATACGGATATGGATATGAAATTATTTCGGATTATCCGTTAGTTTCGGATAATTTCGGTTACGGATATTAAACTTTTAAGGAATTTCAAAAGTAGAATACAAATAGCTAATAAAATGGTTTTATTTATATGTCACCATTTGGTAGGAATTACAATCAGTCTGTGAGTAATTATTACAGCTATTTAAAATAAAAATAATTATAAATATATATTGAGTGTTATCTAATCTACCTAAAATAAAATGTAATAACAAATACGATATTATCCGAAACTTTTATTTCGGATTCGGTTACGGTTACGGATACATTTTTGTATCGGATATCCGATAGTTTCGGTTACGGTTACGGAGCTCCCTAACATCCCTGCTAAAAATAGTAGTTTTGGTTGTGGTTATTAATACCCGAAGTTCGTTCGTCGTCGAATGCATTCGTTGACGTGTTCAAGCAGCTAATTTTAATAATATCCTTTATTTTTGGAACAGACACTTTGTAATGTTCCGGTTTTGCATCTCTGTGCAAGTCTTCAACTTTTTGGTAACCTGTACCTATTAGTGTTTATAACATATATCAGAAAGATGTGGTATGGGGTTGTGTGTGATGCATGTGGCTGTCGTGACTATGGTATAGGCCATCAATCAAATTCAACCACTTTCTTCATTGAACCAACATCGCCATTGCAAAATAATCAACTGACCCATAGTTCGGAGCAGTGGTGGCCAAGTGGTAACATCGTGAGGAAACCAAAACTAAAAATTCGAAGACATGGGACAGCGTCCAAACCCCATTTTTTTTTTTTTGGATGGGAAATCATCAAATGACTTCTCCCGCACTGGGCGGAGCGGGAAGGCGTGGCAGACTCTTACTGACTAAAACCCACCCGTGTTCCATCAGTTGCCCATTGTGCCAGGGTCACGGTATCTCTTTCGAACAATCACGCGACCCCGGCAGAATATGGCTACCCTCATTACGACAGCTGGCAGGGTGCGGTTATCCTAAGCTGTCAGAGCAAGGTCACCGGCAAACCATAGACTACGTGTTTATCAACATCGACCTCCGTGGCTGCTTTACTGAAATTGATAGGGTTGCCTCTATTCAACTAATCTATCAGAGACAAGGGAGTCGTAATTGCCACTTGTGTTCCTTAAAGGATGTGACGCTAACAATGTTGGCTGACCTTTAGAAATGGTGTTAATAAGTTTTGATGCTGACGACGGTAATTTTGTTAGGGTTGCCTGTCTTAATAGAGATACATTTTTCGTTGCTTTGTCTGTTAAAAGTAGATAAATGTCTGTTCGCTATGGTGTTTTAACAATCGTTAGGTTAGCTTTAATTTTAAAAAATCCATACTGTCGTTAATGGCATACTTGTAGCTACGTTCTGCATCATAATCAGCCTATAATGTTCCCACTGCTGGGACAGAGGCCTCATCTCTGAGAGAGGGAGTGGGCTACAATCCACCACGCTGGCCCAGTGCGGGGTGGTAGATGTTACATGTCTTCGAATTTTTAGTTCTAGCACATGCCGGTTTAGCTAGTTTCTGGGTTGATACAATTTTAAGTACCTACAATCAACCAGATAATAGAACGAAGCCTGAAATCTAAAACAATCACGATTATTTCAGATTTTGGTCAGTAGAGCAGATTTTTGTGGTAAGAATAAAATTATGTAACAAAAACAACGACTTAGAAGTAATCGTTCTCCGTATGATGGGTGTAAGCTAAAAGATAGTGCAGCACCATAACCATCTCGAAATTAAGAAGAGGCAGATATACCAAATGTTAACGCTTCGCATATGTGTGCAAGGGCATGCACACAGATATACCAAGACCAACGACGTATATAACAGCGTGGAAGATGCCAGAAGTTTTGCGAAACAAGCATCATTGTTCAAATTCCAACTTAATAATAATTTATCCGACAAAATTAAGACAGAACTCACAAAAAGTTAACTGACATCCCTAAGACGGCAGGTGTTCCATGCAATTTCCAGGTAGGTACAATATGAAACTAAGTCAAGTCACAGGTGTTCTGAATAAATTTACGTTTAGCTAAAAGCCTGGCTAAATTGTGGCCTGAAACATGTAAATGTTCAAGAACATTCTGTTCGATATTGTGAACGTTAACAACGTTTGTAGGATGAGAATGGCTAGATCACGATGAAGGCACACACAAATAACTCTTACAAAACAATTACAATTAAAAAACAGATACAGAGCTAGACAAGCAAATTACATAGCGTTACGGGCACCTAGAACAAACTACGGCAGGAGAACTATTCTGTATGAAGGAGCACAGCTTTACAACAAATTGCCTCGAAATGTAAAAGATCAAAAATCCATGTATCGTTTCAAAAAATCTCTAAAGAAACACATTTTAGCGGATTTAAAATTTTAGGCTCTCTTCGGTAACAATTTAACAATTTCTGTTGTGTAACTATGGCTCTACGGAAGCCACGACCATGAGGACTTTATAGATTCAGCACTCTTATTGTGTAACCCACTATTAATCTGAATAATTTTGGAAGATATTACAAATCCATTGCTTGATTTGTTCGAAAAATTTGTATGCTCAACAACATAAATACCGCAATGAATGTTGTTGAACTAGACTCTGTCAAAACGACAGCCAAGTGAGCAATTACATCGCCGGTGAACTAAGGTTGGACTTTTAATCCTATTCACTAACTTGACAATTGGAGGGATACCAGGTTTTGACAAAAAAAAGATAGTGAGGTGGTGCAAGAATGAATGAAATTGAATGAACTTGAAATAATGTACTTACATGCAAACTTTGTAATTTAAATTTAATAACTTGTCTTAAAACAAGATGTGTACTATATTGATATAAGTATATGTAATGTAGTCTATGGCTGCCAGAGGAAATAAAATGACTGTAGTAAAAAAATAAGCAAAATGACATGATTTTTATATTTAGTTTTGTTTCTAACAGAAGAAAATAAAAAAAGGAAATAACTGTTACTAAAAACTATTAATTATTCTTATAATCCACACCTAAAAACGATTTTTTAAAGTTTTATTTATTTTAAACCATTTTTATCATTCATTCTTTATGCGAAATCGTTCACTACCCCGACACTATTAGTTTTAGAATGGTATCATTATTGTGCATTGAACTGTCAAGTTAGTGAATAGGATTAAAAGTTCAACCTTAGTCTTTATTTCTTCAACAAGGCTTTCGCCGTCTAATTAATGGCTAATGATGAATAATTAATTAATGGGTACAAAAGACTTACATAAACCTAAACTTTGATCATTCATTATTCATTGAACATTATGTAGTAGGAGACCGTTATTCGATCAATACAAACCGGTTTTGATAACATTTGCGTTTGAGATCAATGACAATGACCGATAGGCACCATATCTATTTTGCTACTAAAATTGATGTCTTATTTATATCAAATGCCCTTGAACACGCAAGTTAATTGGCACTTAACATTCAAAAAGGATAATAAGAATAATAACATATTTACGAGTTTTTTAATACCCACTTATAACTCGCAAGAGACTCATGAATTATAAATATTTCCAACTCGTGACTAATATTTTGTTCACGTTTTTCACGTAAAAATATACGTTTTCAGTTGTCTTAGCAATATGAATTGACTACTTACATTTCTAGGTAGCTATTTGTGAAGGACGTATTTGGAGTGTAATTATTAAATTTCGTCATTACTCTCTTGTCTTAATACCCACTTATAACTCGCAAGAGACTCATGAATTATAAATATTTCCAACTCGTGACTAATATTTTGTTCACGTTTTTCACGTAAAATTATACGTTTTCAGTTGTCATAGCAATATGAATTGACTACTTACATTTCTAGGTAGCTATTTGTGAAGGACGTATTTGGAGTGTAATCATAAAATTTCGTCATTACTCTCTTGTAATTATCCCAATTTATTTGATGTCGGCGCAACATGTCTTTCCTTCCATATTTCTCTATTAGTCGAACATCAAATTTTCGTTGATGATGGATATTTTGTGACACTTAATGATAAATTATTTCATTGGTGTAAGTAGGTTTAGGGTACATAAACTTTTACACGTCAATCATGTTTTTAAAACTAGATGAGGTTGCCGTTTCGTATCCGACTACTCTGTGAAGAAAGGCCGAAACAAACTCAGAGGTCACATTCTCTTTTAAAGTCCAGACATAGTCCGATTATGTGAAGTCTAGAGGTGAAGTCTGAAATGGTATTTTGAGGAAAGAACTAGCAGACGATTTTTTCAAACTTATGAAGCAATAGATGATAGACTTCCTCCAAATGCTCAGATTGTGAATAAAAGATTGTACGCAATTGGGGTGCTGGTCATACATTTATGTCTTTTAATTTTCTTTCGCATAGGACATAATAAAGCTGTTCATCTTTGTAGGTCGAATATGTATTTACAGAACGCCAAACAAAGATACTCTGTTTAAGAAAAAGTTCATTCAAATTGTGGACCTTAACTTCAATATTAGACACGTGATCAATTGCAATGTTGAATGCAAAATACGTAGCATCTAGGTCACAAAGCGGATGCTACAAGTTCAATTCGTGCAACTGAACATGTAAGTACAATTTTTGCGTGCTAAAAACCAGTCTAGATATCTACACATATAAACTAGGAAGGCTGCATATAAATTAACTATTTTGTAGAACATAAGTCAACGAACTCGAGGCGTTGTTTGAAAGTGCGATTGTCAAAATACGAGGTGACTTCCAAAGTAGAAAGTTTAGTGCAACATGCATAGGAATTTAATGATCCTTTGGCAATTGTATTCCCTACCACAGACCGTCTGTTTCATCACAACGACAACTGATGTTACTTGGAGAGCTGCCACACTAAAATGGTATTGGGCTGGATACATCTGCAGCATGCCAAACGACCAACGGGTCTTACGATCCTATGGATCCCACTCAATGGCAAGCGATATCGCGTACTGGTCTTTAGCAGCTTTAAAAAGGGACATGTGGGAAAAGAGTAGAGAAAGAAGCCTTCGCGTGCAGTGGGGTATTAACAGGGTTTATTGTGGGTGGGAATCTTTGACGTCTCCGCTCTTTCGTGTCACACTTTTACTGACTAAACCCCACACGTGTTCCTTCAGTTGCCTATATACCAGGCCCACGGTATCTCTTTCGAACTTGCTAGCCCTCATAATAAACTCTTTTGTAGTCTGTCTTTAGAATCAAGTTGTGAATGTGTGAAAGTAGCTGTTTTCCTCGAGGACAGGATGGAACGAAACATTACGAATTTAACAGAATTTGTTCGTGACGTTAACATTACTACATAAATACATTGCAATAAAAATCTCAACATTCGGCAATCCACGTAAAATTGCACTGTAATGTAAAGGACCAACTTGAGAATTTTTTTTATGTAAAAATCATTACAAAATCAAAATCAAAAGTCATTTATTCAAACTAGGCTGAGAGTCAGCACTTTTTGGACGTCAAAGTTACAAAAGGCAGTCCCCCCAAAACGCCCGCCCTTCGACACTTCCTAGTGCTTTAGCTGGGAAGAAGAAGTGGCGGAACAGACTCCCCAGTACAGGCACGTCTGAACATTTTCAAGGGGTTGGTCAGCCAAGAAGCTTATTAGCCATTTCAAAGCATAGTAGATTTCTATGGAGAAAAACGGGCAAGAATCTTCGTCAAACTGACACACTACGCCAATTTCCCGAGTTATAGCGATTTCATAAAACTGTCAAAGAATAAACTGTTATGATTTGAATAGAGGGGCAATTAAATAAGTTGGTAGCTAGTACTTAAACAGTTAATTTCCCTGAGTTAACCTTTTGAGCGCCACGACAAAAAAGCAAAATCGTGCTCTCAGCGCCAAGCTATAAATTCGTCCTTTAATACCTACAAAATAGTAGTGAGTTCGAAATTATATCGATAAAGCACTACCCATTTATTTTTTTAACATATAGTATGTTTTAATAAAAGGTTACTATACAGGAAATATATAATAAAGGAGTTTTATTTCATCCCGCTTTGTCTTTCATGACAGAAATGATACGATGTGTCACAGTTTCGGCGTTAAATCCACAATTCAAAACAACAGTCGATAAAAGCAAGGCAATACCATCACAGCACTATGTTCCGTCATGACGTACTTTCTTGTCACCGTATGATGACACTGGCGTGGCTGGCACGGCTTTTCTTAATTTGCCCGCTTCTGCTCTAGAGGTGCGCATCCGATATTTTTGAATAATATCGAAATAATGAGTTATTTTATTTTAATGGTTTCGCTTTTTATATACAGTAGCAGCATTTTTATTTTATACATCTTGCTTCTGCCCGCGGCTTTGTCCGCGTTATATTTATTGTTCCCCCAACCCATCCCGTCGCATCGTATGTATATTTTTTATGTGAAAAAGAAAAGTATTGCTTTTACTATTGTCCACGCATTTTTTTATAATCATTAAAACCTTCCGAAGGCCTCGAGGCAGATACAAAAAAAAAATTGCCGAATCGGTCCAGCCCTTCTCGAGTTATGCTCTTCGCAACATTCATTTTTATTCATATAGATGCCTTAATGTACAGCCACATAGGTACTGATGATATCTCAGCTGAAATAAATACCATTACCGTAGATATATAATTATCAGAATACGACGAAAATAGGCGAAAGCAAATTTAAATCATCAAATGAATTTGTGTTTTAATCATTAAACGAAGTTTTTATACTCAAGATTTGTAAGTACCTACAAATATTATAATAAATACTAAGAAAGGGACAATATTATCCGTGGCAACAAATGAAATTTAGTTCAAATAAACCTCAATCGGATCCGTGTTTATTTTATGACACGCCAGCCGAGCTTATGGTGGTTTGAAATGGCTTACATGAATTTTATTCTCTTTTTAATTATAAAATCTGAACTTAATGTAGTTTTATTTAAAACAAATTACTTAAAACACAATAGTATCGTTAAACAAGGATGTATCTTCCAATTACTGATCTATTGACATGATAAACGAATATTTTAATATGACATTTTAAGTCGTTCAGAATCCTGCCGGGGTAGCGAAATTGTTCGAAAAAGTTACCGTTGCTTTGGCATAAGCACAGAAGGAACTCAGGTGGGTTTTGGTAAAAGTCTGACACGCCCTTCCGCTCCACCCAGAGCGTGTGACGTCATTTGGTGATTTCCCACCCACAAAAAAAGTCGTTCAGAATAATAAAGTAATGATAACAAACTACTGATACAAGTAAAGGAACAGCTCTATTTACAAATCGAACACATGTGACGTCATAGGACTGTCACGATTAGATGACTCTGGCGCTCCAGGCACAGACAATATGACAGTATGGTGGAGATGGGCATTAGACTCATTATAATTTATCGATAATCAACTGACACCGACATTTAATGAGCAGATAGTTCAGTATTTTAATAATATTTACATAATTTTCATGATTCCTAAATCATTCAACTTCAATATCAGAAGTTTTATCTATGTATTGTTGAAATATTTAAAGAAATTAAATATAACGTAGGTTACCGTCGCAGTCGATATTCTTGTTAAATTGATTGCTAGCTACATCTCTACGTGTCATGATATGATGACTGTGGCGCTGAGGGCACTATGTTTTTCGAACTTTATAATTGGTGTTAGTTTTTGCCATCTTATGTTAATATGGATGAAATATAAAGAAAGAAGCTCAACTAATATAAATGAGGATGAGTCAAGGAACATAACTAGCAAAGGAAATAAAGAAAACAATGTTGTTTTATGAGTTTTATTTACGTTTAAAAGTCTGTCACGGTATCGTGACCGTGGCGTGCTGGGCACGTTTTGGTTTGTCATCTATACATGACTGTGGCGGTCAAAAGGTTAACATTTTATCAAATCCGAATCACCTAGCTCGTTCTGTTAACTTTTCACAACTTGTAGCAGGTACCATCGCGGCTACTGGCGGTTGACCAATTTCCAACCTTATTGCTAAAGAAATTAGGGTGAAAAGTGATCCACCGGTCGTTTCCGCGGTTGTACAGTACAGGTAATTCCATGGAAATGGTGCAATACAGGAAATGTCACAGTAAATGCATCCTTATTATGCTTAAGAAACTACCTTTTTACGTAAAGCATTTCCATTGCTCACAATTTAACTCATGTAATTTATTTACATTTAGGTACAGGCCTGTATTTGTATCACAGTGGACCCGTAGACTGTCATCTGCACCGTCACATGGCAACTACACATCAGAATGACGTCACGCAAAATTCTGCATCGCGCAAGCAAAGTTTACCTACCGCGCAACTAGCATAATTATATACAACACCCTGATATCAATGGTCAGGCAGTTGCCTACCAGACACGACTAAACTACTGAATTTCAGTAACTTTAAAAATGGTTTTTTTTCCAAACATACCATTTTCCATACCTACCACCGGGCAATAAGAGTCAAATTTATATGGATACAGTAATGCTAGTAGTGCTGGTTAGGTCAACAAGATTTTCTTAATAATAACAGATACCTTTAAAAAAAAGTTTTGGTTACTGTTTGTATTATGTTTTTAATTCCATACTCTAATTGGGGTGTATAAGGTCTTGCGTTAATTGTTACATGTTGTATCATCCCGACATCTACCTTATTATTAATCATAATTTTTTTTTTAACCTGAACTTTTGATGTTTTTTTTTTTTTTTGTAGAATCGCCAAACAATTCTGAAATGTTTTTCTACAAACTACAGTAAAACTGAAATAAGTCTTTTTGAAACATGAGCGCCTTGATGTTGTTACTTCTTGAAACGAACGAATACGTTTCTCATGAACTTCGTCGTTGGTTTGTACAATTTTAAATAAAAAAAACTCTATTTTTTTCCATTGGTTACGTTTGAAGATATTTTTAAGGCATTAAAGAAATATTAGAAGGAAGACTCCTAAGATTTCTCCTACATAGTTACTTTTTGCCTCTTCAATTTATTTAGTCATTAACTTCAATAAAACAGTTAAAACCCCGGACCAGACTTTAAGAGACTGTGACCTCTGAGTTTGTTTCAGCATTTCTCAGAGTAGTCAGATATGATACGCCGATCTAGTTTTAAAAATATGATTGACGTGTATAAGTGTTAGTACAAACCTACTTGCAGAAATAAAACCACTTATCATTTATCAAAACCAATTAAAATCTGTGAAACTGTCTCGCGGGAACGCACTACCAGAATAAAATGTACCATATGTGTTAATCCAGCTTATAAACTATCTGTGTACCACTTTTCATCCAAATCGGGCCAGTAATTCAAACATCCATAAGTAGGTAATTTATAATATTCTGGCAGGAGCAGCCTGTTTCAAGTTGTGTATACTTTCAGCACTTAATCCTAACATCCCACAAGATGACATGAAGAAATAAGATACATATACCTGGTTATTCGGAACTTCGTCATATTTTAGGGTGCGACGGTTTCTGGTCGATCGCTAACATCTGACATAAAATGTATAAGGTGACCCTTTGCGTACCTGAGCAACCTCATAAAAACCTAAACTTGCGCTGTGACTCTAACCCGTGTTAGTTTTATGCTGTCAGGTACCCGTTTTGCGTAAATGTGACGCATGTTCTCCTTCAACCTGTTTTTATTTGTTTGATTTTTGTGCATAACGTTTAATACAACTTAATGTATTTTTTGTTTTTTATCTTTTGTTACACAAAAATGGCCGTGATGAAGTCAAGAAAACTGCTTCAAAAGAAAACTTACCAAGCAGCAACAGTATGAGCGGGTTCTGGAACTGTTCTATGTACTTCTTCCATAGCGGTTCCTGTTCTTTGACCTGGAACTCGTTGGGGCCGACGAAGTTCATGCGGTCGTTGGCTTCCCGCCATGACAGGCCGCGGCGAACGTCTACGTTTAGACGTTCAGCCACCTGGGGAAGAGAAAAGATGATGATTAAAGTTCTGAGCAAAACAACGGAGTTAACGCTAGAGTTCAAGTGCAAGAACGTTCACGACATCAAAATCAAAAGTAATTTATTCAAAAAACTTTTTAACAAAAAATTAAACCGCCGAAAAACTGAAAAGCATAAAATAATAAACCTTAAAATTATGAGTCGGCGCTTTGAGTGTTCCTTGTTCATTGATTTTTCAGCGCCGACTCAAAATTTTAAGGTTTATTATTTTATGCTTTTCAGTTTTTCGGCGGTTTAATTTTTTGTTAAAAAGTTTTTATTTTATGATTTTTTGTGGCTTTAATGTACTAATAATACTTGGCAAGGTATACCCTATCCAACAATAAAAGAATTATCAAAATCGGACTACTCTGTACAAAGTTATGCGTGTTTATACGTTACAATCAGTGAGTGAACAATCAATCATCCCCTGTTTTCCAACCCTTAGGGTTCGATTTTGTTTTCCAAATTTATATGGGACCACCTTGGGAGTATACCCTTTCCAATAGAAGAATTGTCACAATCGGACCACTATGTAAAAAGTTGTGAGTGTCAGTGAGTGAACAATCAATCATCCCATGTTTTCCAACCCTTAGGGTTCGATTTTGTTTTCCAAATTTATATGAGACCACCTTGGGAGTAAACCCTTTCCAATAAATGAAGAATTGTCACAATCGGACCACTATGTAACAAGTTATGCGTGTTTATACGTTACAATCAGTGAGTGAACAATCAATCATCCCCTGTTTTCCAACCCTTAGGGTTCGATTTTGTTTTCCAAATTTATATGGGACCACCTTGGGAGTATACCTTTTCCAATAGAAGAAGAATTGTCACAATCGGACCACTATGTAAAAAGTTGTGAGTGTCAGTGAGTGAACAATCAATCATCCCCTGTTTTCCAACCCTTAGGGTTCGATTTTGTTTTCCAAATTTATATGAGCCCACCTTGGGAGTATACCCTTTCCAATAGAAGAAGAATTGTCACAATCGGACCACTATGTAACAAGTTATGCGTGTTTATACGTTACAATCAGTGAGTGAACAATCAATCATCCCCTGTTTTCCAACCCTTAGGGTTCGATTTTGTTTTCTAAATTTATATGGGACCACCTTGGGAGTATACCCTTTCCAATAGAAGAAGAATTGTCACAATCGGACCACTATGTAAAAAGTTATGGGTGATCATACATAAAAAAAAAAAAAAAAAAAAAAATATATATACGCGTCGAATTGAGAACCTCCTCCGTTTTTTTTCGTCGGTTGATAAAGCTGACAATTAGCCCTTTTCGAACTTAAAAAATACAATACACAGTCCCCCACAAAACGCCCACCCTTCACCACATCCTAGTGCGTTAGCTGGAAAGAAGTGGCGCAACAAACTCCCCAGCAGCACAGCTGTCAGTTTAGTTAGAAACACTAGATTCTATACAATTATCTGTCTAGCCTTTTCTCAACTATTTTTAGGATCGACTTCCAGCCCAACTGGATGAAGCTGTATACCAGTAAATCACATGGAGGAACTGCCTATCTGGCCTCCACAACCCAGTAGCAGAGTATTACGATATCGCTTGATAAGAGTGGTTGACAGACTTTCAGATTTCAGACGACCCGTAATGACTGTCAAAGACATCCACGAATGACAACCGGAACGAACGGCTTATAACGTGCTTTCCGAGGCACGAATGGGTCTCGGTACACGGTGGAGCATACGGTGGAGGTGTGCCCTGCCTGGGCGGAGCACCGTCATGTCCTCGTGGAGGCGATCGGCGGCGGCGACCTCTCGCGTCCGGCCCTGGTGTGAGCCATGGTACGGAGCGAGAGGACATGGGAAGCCGTCACCTCCTTCTGCGCAGCAGTAATGCTCGCGAAGGAGGAGGCGGGGCGCGTGTGGGAGTGGCAGTCTCTGCGCCCTCACGTCCCTAGCCGCCGCAGGAGGAGACGCCCCGGGCGTCGAGAATCGATCGCAGACTCCCGGCCACCGTAGGCGCGCGCTTGCGGGCGGCGAGCAATGGTTAGCTTGCCGCCCGGTAAGGACCAGTCCCGTGTCGACGGCGCGTAGTGTTCCACGCGCGCCTCAAAGAGATGTCAGCAGCACTGAAGGGACCGATGCCTGCCAGGGTCGCGAGATTGTTCAAACGAGATACCGTGGCCCTGGCATATGGGTAACTGAAGGAACACGGGTGGGTTTTAGTAAGTAAAAGTCTGACAAACCCTCCCGTTCCGCCCAGAGCGGGAGAAGTCATTTGATGATCACCCATCCAAAAAAAGGGGTCTCGGTATGTTAAGATGCTCACCCGTCCACGGACCGACCGTGACAAGCGTAGCTTAGCCATAAGATCCTCAGCCACGACAAGGAAATCTTATCCCTTAGGGAGATACTCTACTTTCCACACCTGCGAGATAGATACAACTGAGTTGTGACGTAGACAATCTGGTTGAAAAAAAAAAACAGCAATTCATAGCATCCAGGAGCCTGAATTTTGAAGTATGAAGCCAGGGCTTTAAGTCAGGCTATTTTTGACATCTAAAATTGGTGATCCTTAACCTTATTTGAATACCTAATTCGAGTTTCCATTTTCAAGGCTTGCTCGAAAATCCATGCTCCAGATTCCCTTTTATTAAATTATTCCACCAATAACAAACAAAGTTTGAGACACCCGCGTCAGAGCCAATTAGCTTTAAGGCAATCACGTGCCCGTTTCAAAGGACCAGGCATATATTTTTGTACCGTGGCTACAATTTCAAGGAAATGTCAGAGGTTAAAATGGCTGTAGGTAAAACCATTAATATTGTAAGACCATTATTTTAAAATGTCAGAAATCATCCAATAGCTGTAATGAAAGTCCGTTCTCTGTTAAAAGGTTTCATTATATTTTTAATATTTAAAACTTCTGTTACTTTCTACTGTCATTACGTTTTATTCCGGCTAGACAGAATTAATACTATGGTATTATCATTTGTATGTAGGACTAACGTATTTGCTTTTATCGTATCTAGTTTTCTTAGATACCGTATTATTACCTACATACTTTTTATAGGCAGATCTTTGAACTAGCTTGATGAAATCAAATCATGATTTATTTGCATGACACAGGTTCCAAGGATGTTACAAAAGGTTCATAAAGTGCATTATTATAACCGTTTGAAAACCATTGTACAAATATATTAGGAACATTATGACACAAATATTCTTATTCAGTTGTTTTCATAATAAATTAAATTTTCACTAACATAATACACAGAAAATCAATTTCGTTACACGTTAATAAAATCTGAAATAATAAATTATAACAGCAATACCAATCAAATTAATAATGCCATAGTGATTATAATAATTATCATATTGAATTATTGTATAAAATTTTTGCGATAGTTGAAACACAATATCTTTATCTTCGAAGTAATCTTTTACATGTAAATTTTTTGCATATACAACATTATTTTTAGTATATGCGAAACCTGAATATAGTTTGTTCAGAATCAGTAACTGAATCGATTCCAATAATTTTTACACCATGTTATATTTTGTCCCAAAAATATTTAATTACGCTTAAAAGTTAGTATCCGCAATCATCTGTTTGCACACGGGTCACGAGTTCACGACAGGTCATAGCGCGGGCTAGGCGGCGTGTACGCACTGCTGCGGGGCGGCGACGGCGCTCCCCTCAGTCGCCCGAATGCCATCGATCGATGCATACGTATCGCGAGCGCGCGACCGCCGTGAGCCCTGGCTAAAGTGTTTTGTTTAGATTTTAAAATTATCATGTCTCTCTCGTACTCAAACGTCCGTACACTCGCTGTTTGTGGTGGTGTGGCAGTGCGTCAGTGCTTATGAGAAAAACGGGCCCTTTTTTAACAGTTGCTTCAGTTTGTTTGAGTGAATAGTGATTACGCCAATTATTGTAGATAGTGATGATTAACATTTTTAAACACGCAAAAATAGTCAAGGGTACAAATTTATTATTTGTTTACAGCCTGCTGTGGTTCAGTAATGCGATGTTTAACAATTTTCATCCATTTTGAACTTTAAGTTGTTGACATAAGGTGCAACAAATGGCATTGATTACATTTTACCACTTACTACTGCATTTACGAATAAATTACATAATAATATCTACCTACACTTGACCATTACGACAGTCCAAAGCCTGCAAGCGTGATGGAAAATGTTTATCACCAACTAATACATAAACAATCACTGTGGCAAATTATTATCAATGAGTGAGAGTGAGAGCCGCGCGCGCGGCTGGCGTGGTGCCCTCCAGTAGGCTGCATATGTTTTTGCGAGGACAATCAGGTACCGTAACAAGCTTATAACTTTGTGATTATTAATGATACAGTTTTGAAATTTTTTTCATAGATTCTTTACATAAAAATACTAGACCAGTGTTTCGGGTTTCGCGTAAACAAAAACTAATGTTGTATACATTTTAGGCATTTTTAATATTTTATCATTTCTTTTTAAATAGATGAGTAGGTAAATTCTTAATGTCATCGGCCATTTTATTATAAACTAGCTTTTGCCAGCGGCTTCGCCCGCGTGGAGGTTGGAAATTATCCCGCGGGAACAAACTACCGGGATAAAAAGTAGCCTATGTCCTTTCTCAGGCTCTAAACTATCTGTGTACCAAATTTCATTTAAATCGGTTCAGTAGTTTTAGCAGGAAAGCGAGACAGACAGACAGACAGACAGAGTTACTTTCGCATTTATAATATTAGTGTGGATCAGCGATGCCATACAAAAAATACTTTTATTCTTGTATCTTTCAAATTTTTACTGTCCTGATGTAATTTTTAGACCGTCGCATTTCTCGCATAGGTACTCTACGCTCCCAATCATTTGCTCAAATACTTTCTCAGATCAATCACGCGAAAAGGACCAAAAAAAACCGGCCAAGTGCGAGTCGGACTCGCGTACCGAGGGTTCCATACAAACCTGTAGGTATTCTCGGTTTATGCATAAGGTTTATGTTTATGAAATTATTATTTTTTTTAATTTTTATATTTGGGTTGATTGAATGAAAGGTAAATTGCGGTTTACGAATTATGACATATTAAAAAAAACTACTTACTTATTTTTTTTAATTCTTTTATTCTTAATTTAGAAGTTATGGGGGGGGGGGCACATTCTTTGGAAGTGTCTCTCGCGCAAACTATTCAGTTTAGAAAAAAATTATATGAGAAACCTCAATACCATTTTTGAAGACCTATTCATAGATACCCCACACGTATGGGTTTGAAGAAAAAATTTTTTTTGAGTTTCAGTTCTAAGTATGGGGAACCCCAAAATTTATTGTTTTTTTTTCTATTTTAGTGTGAAAATCTTAATGCGGTTCACAGAATACATCTACTTACCAAGTTTCAACAGCATAGCTCTTATAGTTTCGGAGAAAAGTGGCTGTCACATACGGACGGACGGACGGACGGACAGACATAACGAATCTATAAGGGTTCCGTTTTTTGCCATTTGGCAACGGAACCCTAAAAACGTCGAAACAAATTGACCAATCCCAACGAGATGTCTGAGGACTGATTTAATCATGACGACCCATTGGATCCAATCACAACCGATTTAGCTTGAAGACGTGCGCGTGCGTGCTCAGACCGTAATTACCGCAACAAAGATTGCTCTAGAGATAGATCAACTAACAATTGAGTAATTAAGCGGACCTACTGTTTTAATAAGTGGTATAATAATAGAGATGCCTTGTAAATGTAGTCTTGATTAGGCTTGTAGTGATGGTTTCATGAATATAGCTGCTAGACTGGGAAATGTAGAATAATATTTCTAAGGGTTATATAGAATGGAAGCTAACCCCAAAATTGTTTTAATATTATCAATACGTGATTCAGATAAGTATGTGTGGACTGTGGAGGCTAGCTAACATAGTCAATTTGGATGCCTTCACAGTGCCTCTTGTAATTAACAAGGAACGTACATCTAATTACGTACACTACGTTTTCACATATAAGTATATAGGTAAATATACAATATTTCGAGAACGTGGTAAAGATACCTTCGCCAAAATATCTCATACAAATTGTTTGTTGCAAAAATACAAATATGTTTATGAATTTTGATTACCTTATTTCACGTTACTTGGTTATCCTTATTGACGTCAAAAGGTATAAATAAACCACATAATGATAAACTGAGTTTATAAATAAATACATTGGAGGAAAACGTGGTGCGTTTTTAATACCTATATACAAAATACGTATCAGTATATAAGTAACGATAAAAGACACGATCAACATTAAATGAAGATCTAAAGGTTTCCACAAGAGCTGATTGGAGACAATTCTTTAAAAATTCCGGATTTTACTTCTCAGGAAGAATCCTGCTCGTAGGACCAGGTTATTCCTCTTAGAAAGAATCCGGCTCGAAGGACCAGATATGCTAAACTTATAACCCGTTAAATAAACAATAACTATCAATAGTTTACAAGAAGCAATTGCCCCATTTTACAGTCGAGCGGTGCCAACTCAGTGTCTACATCACACGGAGCTTCAGTAAAAGCGAAAGCCGAGTGTAATTATATATCTTCCAACTCTTTGATCATTTTCAAACAATCTTCACTTAATTACACCTCACCGACGCTAAAAGGGAGCTAAGATATTTATGTATGTCTAGATTATTATAACCTAGAAGAACCACGCAGTATGTTACTAGCAGATTAAAACTTCCGATTGTAAACTCATGGTTCACAAGTGGCTAAATGATAACAACCACACAGGTCGTTCGAAGGTAAAGCTACGCTTGCCGAAGTTCATAGATGGATGACCATTCAATAAATTTCAAGACCCCTCCGTGCTTCGGGAAGCACGCACGTTGAGCCGTTGGTGTCGGTTGTCATTCGTAAATCTTTGACAGTCGGTACGAGTAGTAAGAAGCCCAAAAATGTGTGAAATAGACTTAAGGGTAGGTATAGTGTTACCCAGTAACTGGGTTGTGGAGGTCATATAGGCAGTCGCTCCATATAAAATACTAGCATTCATCTGCATCCGGTTAGGCTGGAAGCTGAAATTATCTAGCCTTTTCCCGACTATGGTTGGGATCACAGTCGGGAAAAGGCTGGATAAATTGATTAGTTGTCAATTAGATTTTTGCACTTCATATACCTACGTCATACAGGATGAAGGGAGATGGACCCTCCGTTTAGAGTTTTCATCCTATCTTTTATTTCAGACTATCCACGATATTTGCGCTTTTTTATGGAGTGTGCTTTATCTTCGAGCTTATGAAAAGCCGAGAAAAGCTTTGTTCCTTCCGCTGGGCGCCATTTCAAGTGCCGCCGGCGTTGATATCGTAGCTTTTTTATATGCTTAAATGTTTTCATGGAAACGGTTCAATGACTTTTAGGTAACAAATTTTGTTATATCTATACTAATATTATAAAGCTGAAGAGTTTGTTTGTTTGATTGATTGAACGCGCTAATCTCAGGAAGTACTGGTCCGAATTGAAAAATTATTTTTGTGTTTGGTAGCTTATTTATCTAGGAAGGCTATAGGCTATATAACATCACGCTACAAATAAGAGGAGCGGAGCAGTAGTGAAAAATGTTGCAAAAACGAGGAAAATCGCACGGGTAGGTGATTCGACGCGACGGGAAGGGCCCGGAACAAAAACTTTTACGCGGACGAAGTCGCGGGCAGAAGCTAGTGCAAAATACGCGCAAAGACATGAAGTTGCGGACACCAGGCCATACTAATTCTTGGTAAGACTCTAGTCAGAGCAGTCTTGGTCCTCATGAAGTTTCTTATCTAGGGCCTGATGTGATTCACCTCACGATTTCTCGTCATCTCGGTTTTTGGAATTTAATGCGCAGTTATAAAAGGCATCGCCCACTGCGGATTTCATTAGGTCAGTCCTCTCCAGTCTAGTGCCCTCCGCGACAAGGCACTAGATATAGATAGGGTCACCGTGACGCAGATGCTGCGACCACAATGCTGGTGATTTTTAAAGTTCTCAGGGCAAAACTCATCGTGGTGTGTGTTTCAAACAAAAGATTCAATAACTTTGGAAGTAGATAGTTAGAAACGTGGAATAAAAATGATGTTTATTCCTACGATAAAATTTATCTGACTATTGAAAAATCTGCTCGAAAAACTTGAACTGTATCAAACACACAGACAAAACTACTCTCAAATGTGGTGTAGGAGGTATGTATGGTGTGGTTAAGCGTCACTAATGATAGCAAGTGAACGAATAATTGTATTTGCACAGGTGGCTGTGACGAATAGAAACCCGATTATGTGACAATATTTGTTTTTGATGCAGAATTTTACTACAACGTTTAGTATATGACACTTAGGCATGCCTAGAGAGTACTGACGTAAAAGCGTCATATCATGGCGTCATGGCGGATTCACCATGACGTTTTTACAGTCACGTACAGCAGTCCAGTTGAAAGTTGAAATATTTCACAGAAATACGCATTATTACTAAGAGCTAGTGACAACGTGGTAACAACTGAACAGATGACTCTTAAGCAACACTTCCCGAGGTCGGTCCGTGGATGGGTAACCATCCATTACATACCGAGATCCTCGCTTACTTTGGAAACCACAATGAGCGGTTGTTGGCCCGGCTGTCATTTGTAGATCTTTGACAGTCGTTACAAGCTGTCAAAAGCCCGAAAGTCTGACAACCAATCTTGCCACTTATATCTAGCAAAGAAATCTTTTAATCCGAACTTGGCTCTAACCCCAAACCTCAATTTAGAAATTCCACAATTTGTCACGTGTCTGTGAAAAAGTGTCAAAATAGACTCGAGCAATTAACACTATTAGCAACCGGTTCTATTGAATGAAAATAACATTCCGGAAATAATATTTAAATAACAAATACGTTTCACACGCAAATGGTTTTTTTAAAACCTGTTTTTTTTTTGCAAAAGCCTATAAAGATTTTATTTATTTACATGAATAAAAGTCTAGGAATTAATTCACATCATTAAGTCATTATAATTTCAGCCCTAAGACGTCCACTGCTGGACAAAGGCTTCCCCCAATTTGAGGGGCTTTACCATAATCGCCACGCTTGGCAGGCGGGTTGGCAATCGCAGAATGGTGGTAAAATGCATAGAGAACGCTGCTGCTCATTCTCTAATAAGTCATCATTAAGTCCCATCACATAAACGGACGACTTATTGATGTATGTTCGATTAAAAAAAGCTATAATGTTATTAATACAAAAGCTTTTCCATTTAATCGATTCATACTTAATATACGAAACAAGGTCACACAGAGTCCAATAAAGGTACCTATATTTCATGTCGTTAATTTCATTGTACCTATTAGATAAGCCACTTAGAGATAATCAACTCAGCCTGTCACTGTCCACTGCTGAACATAGGTTTCTCCCATGCTGCACCACAACAACCTGTCCACCGCCTTCCGCAACGAGTCTGTCCCAGTCACCTTTTTGAGGTTGTCGAAGAAAACGACAGAATGATCCAGTTGGGTTGGGCAGCATTTGGAAAACTTTGTCAAGTCTTCTCGTCGCCAATACCGCAATGTTTGAAGACTAAGGTCTTCAAACGTTGCGTCCAGCACGCGTAGCATGACCACCATAGAAAGAACTTTGTCTATTCTTGGTAGAATAGAGATAGAATTGTCATGCTACGCCAGCATAAAACGGTACAATTTTTTTCTACAATCTTTAATTCTGTCTTCTTTCTACAATCTGTAATTTTGTCTATTCTTCCGTCGCCAAAATCCATTTCTACGGTGGTCATGCTACGCAACTTGGAAACTGACAGTTGGGCTGGTCCACAAATTGAAGGTCGCACAGCGTGCTATGAAGCGGGCTATGCTCGGAGTTTCTTTGAAGGATAAAATCTGAAACGAAGTTATCCGGAAAAGAACTGGAATTACCGACATAATTTGCAGAGTGAGCAGTTTGAAGTGGCTACGAGATAAGAAGAATTCAAAATATATACATACTAATATTAAAACGAGGTAAAGTGTGTGATTTTGTATTTAAGGGGAAATCTGCGGAATTACTAATCCTAGTCCGAAAATTCTTTCACTAATGGGAAGCTACAGTATAGCTGAGTGTCATCGTGTCATGTGTCAGGATATATTTTATGTTAAAACACTAATTTACGCGCTCTAAGTCGAAAGTAAAGATAGTACGAAATTAATTAACACAAAAATATACCTACCCCACTAACAGCGACCAACAAAACGCCCTTGAAAAACAAAGCATCATTAGTCTTCAAACAAAAGCACATCGCATCAAAATTAATGACTACCGTCACAACTGAGATGCAAACAGCCCATTAGGAGTGGGATTTAATGGCAACATACCTCGGCTCATATAACCTAATAGATATGGAATCTGGGTCAGTATGCAAATAGGCTTCAGGGGTAAAGCCTCTTGACAGAGATAGCATTATGACAGCTTATGATGTTGAGGGAATAGCATCTGATATAGATCAGGTGCGTAGTACTACTCGCAAACGGCGTGCGTTCATGACCAGATGAATGGTAAACGATGCAAAAGGACAATTTAAGGATCGCAGCAGAAGGCGTTTTGTGGTTTCTGTTTACTATCACGGGAACAAGGCGTGAGTTTATGTTTGTATGTAGATGCTATTTGTTTTAAATATGCATTATAACATACTGTAATCCCCGAACGGTAAAAAGAAGAGGTGTTCCTATTGACGGTATTACCTACATTTCAGCACAATTTTTTATCACATGTAGTAGGGGACGACCCTATTGCCTTCAACCGGGCACTAATCCATATTCCGGGCATTGTTTAATGAATACTCAAAACGAGGGGTAGAGGTGGTTGGCCTTATAATTGAACTGTGTCTGCGTAAGTGCTAAAGGATTGACGAAGAAGAACCTCAAGACTGAGAACCATACAACCCCGTTATATTTACAACTAGCTTGTGCCAGCGGCTTCGCCCACGTATTATACGTCTGTGCCTTCCTCTCGAATCACTCTGTATATTGATGATGAAAACCGCACTACACCGCATATACACATGAATTGCAACTTTGTTTCATACTATGTAAAGATGCTCGGAGAAGGCCTGTGTCCAGCAGTGGGCGTCTTTCGACGGAAGCGATGCTGATGATAATGGAAATTCAAGTGCAATTCGAGATGTCCAAGCTCAAGCCGCTAAACTACCAGTTAAAACGAATCTTGGGCAGAATTGAGTGATTAAAGCGCTTCTTTGTCTCTTTAATTAGTAAAGGCCAAAGAAAGAAAGGCACTTTATTTAAAAGAACATCAAAAGGCTGTAATTATAGAGTAATTTAACACCAGTCTGACCGTCTACCTACAGGAACGTAACGCTTCCCGGCTTGATTGCACTACGCAGTATCGTTATCAAGTCCCCCCTCAATTCTCGTTAACGCCCGGAAAATACTATCAAAAGGTGCATATTTATATCGCATCCATAGCAGAGCCAAGATCATTCTAGTGTCCCTCAAATTATCGCCTCAGATCGATAAAATACTGTCTCTTTACATATACACCGAGAGAATAGAAAACAGTATAAGCCCGGTTCTTTATTTGCCATATTATCGGCAACATTCAAGGACCACGATTCCACGAAGTTCTCAAGGAAAATCAACAAAAAATATTTTAACGAATTTTAATTTAAGAATGAGTATGTTTCTGAGCCAGTGAGCATGAGGTCGCATACTAAACATTCAGCATTGATCATACATCTAACATTCTAAACCTAACGACCATAACACTAACTTAAAAAAAAATCAATCTGTCAAAAGCGACACGACCTATTTCCTTCTACTCTTTAACCAAATTGCTTTCCACACATCGGCGCGTTCAATCAATCAATCGTTAACAATCGAATTGAGACCGTAGTGTTGTGACAAAATGATGTTTCATTTCTTCGATCTTTTATAGTGATGTGAATGTTGTCATTATGATCGAAGACGTCTGTTATTTGTTTATATGTAAATGTCGTTCCTCTGTTTAGGGATATTGACGAATGTCGGATGTCGGCCGATAACATGTTTACGTTTAATTATGTGAGTGGTGTGACTTTTAGTGATATGGATTGATAACATTACGACTTTAGGTATTCCCCGAAGCGGTAAGCAGGTGTAGACCCCAGCTTTCTTTTACCAGTACCCAGATATTAATGAGATACATGTACTAGTCTGCGCATCGTCATTAAATAAAATGAAAAATATACCTTTTTTCCAAACAACACATATTGCGGTAATTTTACTTTGAAAGATATGCAACAATTCGATTTAAATAACTTTCTTTTGTAATTTTCATTAAGTAGCTAGGATTTTTCCAAGATTTTAAATATAAAATGTGTGAGCATTTGTCATTATCTGGGAATAAATCGAATCTCAGGCTGTTACAGTTAAAGAAAGGCCGTTAGGAAATTCTCTCCTAATAACACTACGCTTAGGCGTTATTTGCCTGAGCAGTAGACCACGCGGATAACCATTTAAACAAATATGTTTTCTATTTGGAAGATAATAAAGGTGAATCTGTAGTCTAGTAGTCTATATGAGGATTGTAAACGTTATCTAAGTCCACTTGAATGTCTACTCAAAGCAAGATAAATAGACATTTGAGTCACAATAATTGAGGAAATCATTATTATCAGTGCTTAGAAGTCAAGGAAAGATGACGGCTTGAGGGACTCATAATGTTCTAAGTAACTTTTATATCGATATTAAAGTTATATCGGTTTGAAAGACGTCGATGACGTCATCACGTTAGCGCCGGCTATCGCTGAAAACCAGCGCTGGGGTTGTCTCGCATAGGGTCACAGCATTATGCTGAGCGATGGCCGTTTTGCGTGGATGTGATGCATGCTTTTCCCCACCTATTTTAAAATCTTCCTTGTGTTTAGTCTTTCTTTGCGTCATATTTACCGCAACTAACGTATTTTCTTTAATTTCTATATCTAACTTTTCAGTCAGTTCATTTCATTTCATTCTCCTGCGCTTATCCCGAATTATTTGGGGTGGCCCAACATGTATTTTTCTTGCATACTTCTCTATTTATTAGTCGTAATCTTGGTAGTCACCCACTTTCTATCCATATTATCATTCACAGTCCATCCATTGTGTCTTTTGTCTCCCCCTACTCTTATAGTCAGTTAGTAACAGTCTATATTCCCTATATATACACGGTGCCTCAGTGCCGTCGATGCCAGCCGAGACGACCTACACGCGTGTTGCGAGGGTTGAATTGAGATGGCCCTGGTAAAGGATGCCTGGACGGATACGGGTGAGGCGTTTGCTCAGCAGTGACACAATGTGGGCTAATAAAAAAAGATAAACTGTCTATTCAGCATCTCCTCGCAGGCGTCTCATCTTTCATCTTGCGCCGCATGCCCGCCCTGTCACACACGTGAGGATATGCGAATCCTGCCAGGGTCGCGAGATTGTTCAAACAACATACCGTGGCTCTGGCAGATGGGTAACTGAAGGAACACGGGTGGGTTTTAGTAAGTAAAAGTCTGACACGCCCTCCCTCTCCGCCTAGTACGGGAGAAGTCATTTGATGATTTCCCATCCAAAAAAAAGGATATGCGAATGGGTGTTATGAGTTGCTGGGTGCTGAGTCAAACAAAAATACTTCTTCTCAAGCGATATTTGCCGGCGAGCAGAAGTAGCTTTTAGTTTGTCGGTTCTTAGCCTTCTTAATAAATGAGTACAACTTCTATATCAAAGAACTATGAATCCTTCCTTATCTGGTAATGAATCACTATGTAAGAGGAAGGTTTATTAATCAATCTGCCTAGGCTTTTTCTCAAGTATACTGCGGTCGGCTTCCAGTCTAAAATTATGCAGCTCAATCCACACTAATATTATAAATGCAAAAGTAACTCTGTCTGTCTATCTGTCTCGCTTTTCTGCTAAAACTACTGAACCGATCTAGATGAAATTTGGTACACAGATAGTTTAGAGCCTGAGAAAGGACATAGGCTACTTTTTATTCCGGTACCCGCGGGATAATTTCCGACCTCCACGCGGGCGAAGCCACTGGCAAAAGCTAGTACCAATATATTTTACATAGAGCGTCTGCCTATCAGACCTCCAACACCTACTAGGTAATACGATAGATACCATTTGCTTAGACTGGCTGCCAGACTTTCGGGGGTCGAACGGGTCGTCAGAAACGACCCGTTACGAATCAATAACCTAAGTCTATTACTAATGCATAGCTTTTCTTTTCTGTTACAGTTTATGATTGGATTTTTCATTTCCGTGAGTAAACAAGCTTGGAGCGTGAACTCGCTAGCCCGTAGCCCGTACGTACCTACTGACCTTTCAGTAAATAATTGAGTCAACACCTGGGTACGTATTATTGCCACAAGATGCTCTATTTATTTGTACAAGAAATGGCGTCTGAAATATCAATATGGTATGTAGTCGAGAATCATAGACATTTTTTATACTTTGTGTCGAGAATCGTCTGTGGAGTATTATTTTATGAAGGTCAAAAAATGCCACTAGAATCGCAATAGTGGGTAAAAGTAGCTATATATAAGGTGTATCTATTCATACACGAAATATTTTAAGGGGTACACCTGTAGGTGGTAAAGAAGCTATAGAAGCAAAAAGAACATTTTTATCTAAGCGTTTTTGAATTTTCGTAATTATTATAATTTTAAAACTGCTTGAGACGTTTTGCATAAAGCCTTTACTCCAAATTCTATGAATGGCCCGCCTGACACTGCGAGGGCGGCGACCGGACGGCACGAGCATGGCCGCGGTGTCTCGGGCCGTAAAAACTAAGATGGAGCCACTACTTCTTATGTGCGTCAAATAATTTATAAATATTAAATTTTGAAAAAAAAACATTTAGAAAAAAAAATTTTTTTCGTTGCTGTAGCTCCTTTACCACCTACAGGTGTACCTCTTAAAATATTTCGTGTATGAATAGATACACCTTATATAAGGGGCCGTCCATTAATCAAATCCATTAACCCCCCTCCCCCTTGGTGATACATGGTGAGGTATAAGATTACCCCCCTCCCCCTATATCACGTGTATTTTTAGTTCCTACAAAGAATCTATTTTTTTTTTAAATACAGGTTTAAGTATCATCTAATTAAAAAAGAAAAAAATACACGTGATTTATTACTACACCCCGCCTCCCCCTTTGTGATATTTCGTGATTTTTATGGACCCCTCCCCCCCTCCCTTTCGAGCCTCACGTGATTAATGGACAGCCCCTAAGTAGGTATACTATGTATAATTAAATGTTTATTTTTATGGAACAAATGTCTCATCGCATCCGCTGGATGCGGGAAGCACAAAACCGGTCGAAGGCCTATGTCCAGCAGTGGACGTCTTTCGGCTGAAATGATGTTGATGATGAAATGTCTCAGATATATCCAGTGGTCCTGGGTTCGATTATAAAGTCAGGCAGGGTTATTGGGTTTGTCGATTTGGAAAAATTTTGTAGCAGCCCCGGCGTCTATATTTGTTCCCGGTTCATGGCTATAGGCTCGCCCCTTGATACATGAGGCTTAAACATAAATAGCGAAATGTAGTTGTGCTATAATTGCACCACTGCCTAAACCTTCGCGGAATATAGGCGTAATATAATGTTACTAGCTTCTGCCCGCGGCTTCGCACGCATGGATGTCGAAAATTCACCATTTCAACCCCCTATTTCACCCTTTTAGGAATGGTATGTCTAAAACCCTTTATTAGTGGATACCTACCCCGCAAAAAGAACACACCCTCCAAATTTCAAATCTCTAGGACAAGTGGTTTAGGCTGTGCGTTGATTTATCAGTCAGTCAGTCACTTCACTTACTCACACTCACTCACTCACTCACTTCACTTTCGTCACTTTGAATTTTATATAGAAAAACTTTTAGGATTAATATATAATACTATAAAACAGTTAAGACGTTATTTTATCTGGCTCTTATCTAAATAGAGATTCCATTACGGTATACTTACGAGATATGAGGTCGTTTTTAACCTTATCACGTTATCAATGACACACTGTGCCATCATTGGCTTTGGTTTATTTTTTTTTATCTAGATTTACTTAATCTAGAAATCAATATTTTACCTACTTTCGAAGAAATGCTCAACCAAAAGCTCGAAAAAAAAATGATGGAAAATGTGCGTAACGACCACGTAACGTATACATAATCAGGCTATAATGTTTCCACTAATGGGCCTTCTCACTCCTTTTTTTAACCGACTTCAAAAAAAGGAGGAGGTTATCAATTCGTCTGTATTTTTTTTTTCATTTTTTTTTAATGTTTGTTAGGTACCTCATAACTTTTGACTGGGCGAACTGATTTTGATGATTCTTTTTTTATTTGAAAGTTAGTGCTTCCCGAATGGTCCCATTTTAATTTGGTTCCATTCGGACAATGGGGTCCATGTGAAAACCATATAAGTCTTAAATTTGCATTAAGTATTTGCGCGACAAATGAACGAATAACGCGATTAGATTAGTGCGGGGTATCTACCATAACTAAAAAGTTAAAAATAAAAACTTTTAACAAAAAAAAAACAACCGACTTCCTTAAAAAAAACACTACAAAGTCAAAAGTAACTTTAATTTCGGAAGTCGGTGGCAAAAAACCTTAAATACATCTGTATTTAAGGTTTTTTGCCACCGACTCACTTTACTTTCACCACTTTAATTTCGAAAGTCGGTGTCTAAGGATCTCCTTAGACACCGACTTTCGAAATTAAAGTTATTTTTGACTTTGTAGTGCTTTTTTTAAGGAAATCAGTTTTTTTTTTTTTTGTTAAAAGTTTTTTCGTCGGGGAGTGATCGTAATCTACTACGCAGGTCCAGTGCGGGTAGGAAGATGGCTCACGTCTTCGAATTTTGGTTGTAATTGGCATGACGGTGTCATCACGATGTTTTTCTTCACCTTTTTGAAAGCCGTGGTGGTAAAATAAGTTACACTTAACTACTACCTTCAACTCTGAGTCGTGGCCGTTTCCACTGGAGCACTTGGCTTGACATCTTGAGCTCCAATTTTCACGATATTTTTACACTAGTTGGTTTCTTCTAATCTTACCTCCTCCCAGGCCAGTATGGAGCTCTCGACGGCGCTGATCCACATGTCGCCTGCGCCTGCGCTCACGTCGATCAACCCACGCCGCCCCCCGCCCCCCTCCTCCGTGGAATGCTGCAACAAAAGATTTTCACTAATGGAGATCCAGATACATTGTAGAGTTGATACTATAGTGCGTTTCTTTTTAAGTTTCCAATTTGGTAAACAAACATGCTGTAAAATCTCGCATCATATCAACCAAACTTAAGTTTGGAATTAATTTTTGTTATTTATAAGAAACATTAACTTTCCCAAACTCATTAATTTTCTCCACAATTGTTGTATAAATAAGAAAAAGGCCAGACAAATGTAGTACAGTCATCAACACTGACCTGGTTATCTGTATTACAGGATTTCCCGGCGCGTTTGACTAAACTGTATTTAATAAGTAGGTATTTGCCTTCACTTATCACATAGTGACGTACATTTATTTCGTCAAAAACAAATACAATAATAATCTAAAGAACTTTCATTGCGTGACAAATGTCATGTGACAAAAACATGATTGACGGAATTACTTCAATCAAATTAATGAAGTCTATTTCTAAGTAAAAACATACAAGTTTTATCGATGGACGCATTTGTTAGGTTTCTATCTACGAAATTAATATGTTAATACTTTTATTAAAACCTTCTAGAAGTAGAGAGAGTAAATAAATTAGTCAATAGGGGTCCTGACGCCTCGGTTGAAATGGTGGTGTCGTGACGCCCCTGTTGGGACGGAGGTGTCGTGACGGTATTTCTTTTTTTATGGGTCCTATCTTTTGCCGTACATGTGCGACAAGGAAGTCCGTTTCAAAAATCCGGGAAACTCCTCCAAAAAATACGTTTCAAGAGATCACAGGTTTCAAAAAAGAATTCTCACAGAGATCTGCATGCCTATTCACAACCATTCGATAAGCTTCCGTACCGAATCGAACATCAATCAATGTTATCAATCGTAGGAGTCCTATAAACGCTGTTCACAAAGCAAAAACCCGAATAAGTTGTCAGTTTCAATCAAATAGACGATTATATAGAAGATTTTAATGAACTAAAAAAAGATGAGTTCTGAGATCGTGCTTAGCACATAAACCAATGATAATATTAAATTACCTAATACTAATGCGGCGTTCACACCCAAATTTTTGATAATCTGCCGGACTGCGAGCGAGTTATGAAATTTATCCGCACGTATTGAATTTTCTTCTACACTGAACCGACAAAATGCTATCACAGAAATATCATGTATCGCTGGGGCTCATATCGAGCCTGCTGACAATTCGCGGCTATACGGTGTTGTGAACGTGGCCTTAAAATTCAAAACACCCTCAACACTACAATAGCTGATAACGAAATAACCGCAATCCTGAAAACAACTTGAGAAACATTGTTGACCGTGAGAACGGACCGGAAGCCGGTTTAATTCAAACCGGTTATTAATTGTATTCCGCAGATAATAATTTGATTAATGATAAACGTGATTGAACAGCTGCTTATCGCGCTTATACAAACAGTAAGTTTATCAATCAATTAGAAGATGGGATAGCAATTTTCTTGGTAATTGAATAGTCAATTAAATTTTGCACAAAACGAATGTTAATTATATTTAATTCGGGGTGAGAGCCTAGTGATCCGTTACACAGGGTATCCTAGTATAGACACCCGTCTCTCACAAAGGATCATATTTTTGCGTTTTTGAAAAACACTATAATTCTTGTCTCTATGTTTATAACTACATTGCACAAAACTTGTCACACACATCTCCAGAGCACATTGTCCATACACATTGATATTCACTAACACCATAAAACAAGTAATATCAACGTGCGACTGAAGCAATAACCTTTAAAGTGAGAAAAACACTGACTCTCATAGAAACTCGATAGAAACCGTAAAAACTCTCAAAACTCAATCAAAGTTCAAAAGTTTGCTCAAAAGCACAGAGAAAACTTAAAAATTACGCACCCGTTTTACTGAATAACCTTATGTTTGTACCTGTTGCTATCCCAAATATGTGGACGCGAAAACACGAGAATACTGTATGTTTTTATACACGGAGATAAATACTAAAAACACGTTTGCACGCACCGTCGATCGACGTCAGACTGATCGTAAATAATTACTGGTAAATGAACGATGGCGCCGTTTATTCATGTGTTCGTAAACGGCGAATAATCAACGAGCATGTAATAATATTTGTTAAGTTTATTGGTATTATGATGTAGAAGGAAAACCATCGAGTTTTTCTCGTAGTAACAGACTTGTGAAGTCTTAATTAGTAGAGTATACTGAGGCACTTAGGAGCGAGATTCCTACAAGAAGAACGGCCCCCTAATTTCGTAACACACTATCAATTCATCATCATCATTTCAGCCGAAAGACGTCCACTGCTGGACATAGGCCTCCCCCAAGCACCGCCACCTCGACCTGTTCTGTGCTTCTCGCGTCTAACGTATTCCTGCGGCCTTCACCAGGTCATCGGTCCATCTTGTGGGAGGCCTTCCAACGCTACGTCCTCCAGTACGCGGTCGCCACTCCAGAACCTTCCGGCCCCATCGGCCATCTGTTACTATCAATTACAACCCGAATAATTCTGAAGGATATTGACTTCATATCTTCGAAAAATTTGTCTGCTTATCAACGTAAATATGGCAATGAGTGTTGTTACGCCGCTTTAAGTCACAGATCTCTAATAGTGATATGGCCAGCAATTGAGTGACTGATGCTATGTCAGCTGATAGAAAGAAGACGTTTCGCAACGATCCCAAACCAGAAAGGAATTGAAATCGGAATTTTCTAGAGACCCACGCCATGAATCATTTTGAATCTTATTGCAAATCCATTATTTCATATGTACGAAAAAAAATTCTGTTTGGCAACATAACAACGCCATGAATGTTGTGCTCCTGTCAAAATTAAAGCGATTCCTACTGATAGTATATTCCGCAATTACCCCTCTGGAGATACTGTAACAGCTTCTGGCCACATCTCTTCGGCAAATTAACGGAAAAGAGTGACCATATATGTAGTCGTAAAAATCACTAACATCTATATGAAGCCACGTGTATAAAGGACTAAATTATCAGTATTATAAACTCCCGTTTGGATGACTGGTTCTGATTACCAGAGCGACGTGTGTCTAGTCATGCGAGAGCTTTCGATAGCTTCCAAAGCTCAGTACCTGTTTTGAACTTATCATTCATAAACACCTGTATTTCCGAGAAGCGTAGGCAGAGGTTAATCAGGTGTATTGAGACAACCACATTATGGGACCTTCCAACTGTGACTAAGAATATAATATATATTCTAAGGAGAATTTTCAAAAATTCTGAGTGTGTGTTGTCCGAGGACCGACATTTATACTTTGGAAAAATGTGTACATGCCTGTGTTTAGGCCAATAGCCCAATTTGAGCAATTATAGGGAATTTGATTGGGGAGAAAAAAACCAAACCACTAAAAATCACACTCAAAAAAGTGTGAAACAAGAAAATATACTCAACTGAAAGCTTAAGTCGTATGCCGCTTTAGGATAAAATTTATGATCGCTTACTACTTAAGAATGCATTGTTTTGTTAGAGTAGGTGGCATACGACCACGGTTTTCAGATGAGAATATTATCTAGTTCAGTACTAATTTTTCAGTCGAGTTTTTGTTTTTGAAATAGCTTTTATTTTAATTATTTTGGGGTTACCTAACAACATACATATCGATGCTTGAAAGGCGAAATTGACTAAGCGACATAGGGCCGCTATGTCGCTTAGTCAATATCGCCTTTCAAGCGTCGATATAATATTTTTATGTGTTAATTGAGCCCAACAAGAATCAGCAACAACATCAAAAATGATGCCGTGTTCCTTTTTGCTCTTTTGCAGTTGGGTCGCGTTGGTGGTTTTGAACGAATGCGTCGTTTTCAGAAAAACTAAAAAGTGAATTATTGTGTTTTCAGTATATTGACAACCTGAAAAGCATGTAAATATCTGACAAAATTAAGGGCATAAAAGCTGCTGAAAGTTTTACTGATTTCATTCCAGAGATAAATCGAGTCAAAGACGGAGGGTTGAGGGGTTGGGTTGGCCTATTTGGCACAGCCGTTAGGCACACAAAATGTTATTTTTTTTTGTTTGTTTTTTTATTTTGTGTTATTGTGGATACGTAGTACGTATTTATGACATATACGAAATAAACATTTTAAATTGATTTCTAACCAGTGTGATTAATAGTTACAGATTACTGATTAGCAACAGCAGCCGAAATTATTTACGCTGATATAGGATTTAGCATAATAAACGATTATTACGCTAACTCTTATGAGCTGGCAGTAGTTACGAAACTATACTGCACGGGCCTTTTCATTAGGAAAAACAACCGTCAGTTTTAAATTTTCACGCTAGGTGTAAAATGCAGAACACAACAACGTTGCTTGGCAGAAATAGAAAGGAAAAAAGAGATACTTATAGTCTTTATAAATCCTTGTTTCCAATTGACATGTGGTCATCATAATCAGCCTATATTATTCCTACTACACAGGGCTCCTCTAGATGAGAGGGAGTGGGTCGTAATCTAACCACGCGGGCTCAGTGCATGTTGGTAAATGTCACATGTCTTCGATTTTTGGTTCTAGAACATGCCGGTTTCCTCACGATGTTTTCCTTCACCGTTTTGAGAGCAAGTGATGATGACATTATGACATTTTTCCATTGTACAAGAGGAAGACATCATTAAGCATTACATAAGGTCTATATTAATTCAGCAAGGTGACATCCATTGCATTGGCCTAACTAATCAATAACCCACGGCCTTCTGTGCTAGTGGCAAACGAAGAAAAATAGGTCATTTCCAACAACATGCATCATTAAAAGCTACTAGAAACGTTATACACTGCCTTTTTTCATTAGTAAAAAATAATTGTACATTGTTTACGGGTTTCAGCAACATAACTCGATTTTTTTCCGTTAGAGGTAAAAAAGGAGTCGGTAAATCCAGAAATACCGTAAACAATGGATATTATATTTTCTGGAAAGTAGCGCAGTTCTCGATTAACTAAACAGTACCCGGCTGATTAATGTAATTTAATCGTGTGTCAATGCTACAACAAAGGAGATCGCGTTACTTAATTTATCTATTAAATACAAATCTTACTGAAATAGGTGCCTATTTTTTAATGGTCTCGCACTCCTGGGCAGAGCAGTGGTGGCCCAATGGTATCGGCCCCGACTTACGGAGTTGTAGGTCGTGGGTTTGAACCCAGGCAGGCGTTTTACTTTGTGTAAAATAATTTCATCGTCACTGCTCTCAAAACGGTGAAGGAACACATACACATCGTAAGGAAACCGGCATGTGTTAGAAACAAAAACTCGATGTACTGTAACATCTGCCAACCCGCACTAGGTCCGCGTAATAGACAACGACACACTCCCTCTCGAAGAAACGAGACCTGTTTCCCAGCAGTGGGATTATTATAAGCTGATTATGATCATGCTGTCTGGTGCAGTGCTTTTAATGCGGCAAAAAAAAAACAGGACCAGTGATGAAATTATTTACCCATTTAGTAAAGCGTCTACTAGAGATCGACCACGCAACCTACAACTGATTAAAAACGGGGCTACATACATATTTTTATGAGAAGCTTCAAAAACAGAGATCTTTCAATTACCCCGGCGAGCGTAAGGTTGGGTGTAATACACCCACATGCTAATAAATCGCTCGATATTTTGTTATTAAAACGTCCAAATGAGCTGTGCGTCCGAGAAGCTGCACGGGGGGAGCTGTGTAAGCGTTGAGTGTCACGTCGCATTTCACCGTTGACCAGCGAGGTGTTTAAATGGTGTCAAAGTTGCGGCCGGGTGAGATATCAAAATCAAAATCAAAATCAAAAGTCATTTATTCAAACTAGGCTGAGAGTCAGCACTTTTTGAACGTCAAAGTTACAAAAGACAGTCCCCCCAAAACGCCCGCCCTTCGACACTTCCTAGTGCTTTAGCTGGGAAGAAGAAGTGGCGGAACAAACTCCCCAGCAGCACAGCTGTCTGTTAAGTTAGAAGAACTTGATTCTATACAATATCGTGTAAGTAATTAATATTATAAAACAAAACAAAACATACATTATTCGCCATATGTCAGCTAGCACACGCCAATATACGAACAAAACATTGAAAAGTAAACTCAAGCTGAAATAAATAATAAAACAAAATCGTAAACAGAACGTAAAACTTAAATAAAGCCTCCAGGCATAAAGGGCGTGCCCGCTTACATATTCAACGACGCAAAATGATACATATACATACATTGATGCATATTGCTAAGTTGAAGTTACAATAGTTAAACTAGGACCTCCGGAGTAAAAATAAAATAACAGTTAATACAAATAACAATAACAAAAACCATGGTCAGCAAGTCGACCAGTCACCACAAGCAGCACCCGTTCACGAGCATAACGCAAAGGTCAGCCATTACCCCCCTCGCCATATTTGAGGGAAGGTGGTAACCCGACCCCCGACGCTACCGCAAGCAGTGACATCTAAGGGAGCATGACGAACTTGCTGCCGGTTGGTCAGGCTAGAATATTATGAACAGCTGACGAGGTCGCTAGCTAACTACATGTTGCAATACAACTCATTTAAAATCACTGTAATGAGTAGATTATGTCCACAATAAGTGAAATTAAAAGAAAATAAAAAATAATTAACAAAATCAGTTAAATAAAAATAAAATAAAGTAAACAATTATATGAACTACCCATATAAACTGTCAGTAGGAAAGCTAATTCTGGATTGAAAGAACATAAACATTGTCTTGAGTTAATCACAGCGACCAACTATTCTTATCGTTTAAGTAGTCGTTGATAGAATAGTATGCCTTTGAACAAAGGTTGGATTTTACTTTAGCTTTAAACTCATTAAACTGCAAATCTAGCAAAGCAGAGGGAAGCTTGTTATAAAAGGTAATACCAAGACCAACAAAAGAATTATGAACCTTATGAAGCCGGTGAAAAGGAGCACGTAGTTTGTCCTTATTTCTAGTATTAATGTTATGAATATCACTGTTTTTAGTGTACAAGTGTATGTTTTGCCTAATATATAAGATGTTGGCGAAGATGAATTGTGATGCCACCGTAAGAATACCAATATCTTTAAATAAATCTCTCAGAGAAACTCTAGCACCTAGTTGGTAAATCGCTCGAACAGCTCGTTTTTGAAGAACAAAAATATTTTGAATGTCCGTGGCTTTGCCCCACAGCAGAATGCCGTAGGACATTATGCTATGAAAATAACTAAAATAGACTAATCGAGCTGTATCAACGTCCGTGTACTGTCTAACTTTCCTTACGGCGTAGGCGGCCGAACTGAGCCTTCCCGCTAGGCTTGATATATGTGATCCCCACTGAAGTTTGGCGTCTACTGTTATGCCCAGAAAAACTGCCGAGTGTACAGTATCAAGCACCTGATTATTTAAAACGACATTGGGTCCCAGATTCCTAACATTCGGTAAGGCGAACTTTATACATTTCGTTTTCTTAGCATTAAGAACTAGGTTATTTGTGGTAAACCAATCCGTAGCCATTGAGAGCGCACTGTTCACGTCGTCAAAATCTTTTCTATTCCTGTCTACTTTAAAGATAAGTGAGGTGTCATCAGCAAATAGTACAATGTCACAGATATTCTTTAAATAGAATGGTAAGTCATTAATGTACACTAAGAATAAGAATGGACCCAGTATTGAGCCTTGAGGTACACCTAACTGAACTAGTAGCCCGGAAGATTTTACACCATTGACATCTACACATTGGTGCCTATTTTGTAAATAAGAACTTATGACATTGAGAGCTTCGTTTTGAACACCGTAATGACGTAGTTTACGCAAAAGTGTGTCATGGTGAACGCAATCAAAAGCTTTGGAGAGATCACAGAAAACTCCGATAGCATTTTGCGAGTTCTCCCATGCGTTGAATATGTGTTTCAGCAGAGCAACACCCGCATCTGTTGTCGAACGACCTTACGCTCCGCGCTACACATTCTTGTGAATACTTCTTTGTGTTTATGTGTTTTTTTATAAATTTTACTCTTGCAGGCTAAATAATTCGTGTGCTGCTAATAATGTGTTGTGTGTTTGTGTAAAGACGATTATTACATCTTTTTGACGCAGCTGATGTTAATTCTTGTGATGATTCTGTTAGTGAAATAGAAACCGACAATGTTAGTCAAAGAAGCTGTGAAAGCGATTCAGAACAAGAGAAATAATCAAGAAGATGATGAAGAAGAAGATTCTGCAGATTTGGAGAATGTGAGAGTGAATGTACCATACGATATTTGACTGGGAAGAACGGCACAAAATGGTCTAGGGCACCAGAAACCTCTAATGTGCGTACCAAAAAGAAGGAACAGCAGTCAAATTGCCAATTCGTTCTTCATGAGTACGAAGAACGAAAAAAAATGGCAATTTGACTACTTTTCGTTCTTTTTTCGAGAAGTTTTAGAAAATTACCAGTCTGTTTATTCGCCATCTGAATACACGACTATTGATGAACAACTTCCATAAGAAGAATCCAAAATCATGTAGGTGATTCCTCAAAAGAACCACCAAATATGGTTGCCAGACATATCAGAAGATGTGAATTATGTCCCACTAAAAAACACCGCAAAACAAACACATTTGTTACAAATGCAAACGTTATTTATGTATGGAACATTACTCGATCTCAAGCTGATTATGAGAAGTCTGAATAGTTATTTAGTAGAAGAATATATTTTATTTGGTTTATAATTTAGTAAGCAAGAAGAAAAAGCTTTTTATTTTATTTGTTGTATTTTAATTTTTTTTAATTGAAAGTATCGTACTATAACTAAGTTTAAAATGTTAATTTCGTAAATTTCTTCAATAAATATAAAAATGCATACACGTTTTTAATTTTACCCTCTCAAACAGTTTTCAAACTATTGTATGTAATATATAGAATAACAATAATGAATAAATAATAATAAAAATTAATATTAACCTGTAAATACATGGGTGGTATCATATGGGTTTGTCATACCCACCTTATGCTCCCTGTTACAAATTTTAACCTTACGCACGCCGGGTTACCTACTGTTACAGCTATTTGCTGAATATATTGTTAACATTTTGAAAAAGATATTATATGAAAGTAAGCTGCCAATTTATAACATCAATTGAATAAACTTCATTAGTTTATTTTTAGCTAAGATTTCTCCGTAATTGCCTATCTTTTAGATAGCCAAAATCTCAGTTTAATCGGTAACCAATCAGCGCGATTGTTTGCTATTTAAATTCCATGTAAAACAGTTATTTCTTAATACCGCGACCGGTCTATTCACATAAGCGTTTCTCATTTGTACGAGGAAATGCGTAACTATCGATCCGATGCGCTTACGCGTTCCACATTACTCACTGAGTTGCTGCTACTTGAGTTACCTTCAACATAAATCTACGTGAATTACGCCACAACACCTCAATACTTTAAAATACTATTACACGCGTGCTAAATTACTCTTATAGTGACCCGACTTGGAGCCCTGCCAAGCCTCGTAAAAATAAAAAAAACGGGTAGATAATGTAGCGTCAGCATATCTTAGAAGAAGCAGATGTTTCCCGCGCATGCGTATGTAAAAATTCAATTTATTTCAACCAACGTATGTGCTAAGTGAAACCTTCATGGCTGTTTCGCGTTGATTGATAAATAATACAATTCTTTACAGTTACAGTTGCCTTTACAGTTAAAATCTTGGGATTGGATGAAATTCTTGTAGAATTAGGTGTCCTAACTAGCATGGATGTGTAAACATAAAGAATCTATATCCAATGATTCTGGTATAGATAAGATATATGCAGCATATAAGTTAACCTTACACGATTTTGAAAGTGAATACAACTAGATATTTAGTCATTTTTCCTTTCAGGCAAAATTCGATGACAGAAGAATAGTTGGGTGCCAATTAAAGGGCATAATAGGGCTTTTATACGAAATTCGACCACAATTCATAAAAATTTGATCGACAACAATCAAAAATATTAGCTTACTGCACTCCTTCTCTATTTAAACTTTAGCCCGTGCCAAATTTCATCCCCCTCTGACCTCGTATTTTTTGTAAAAACGGGTACAAAGTTTTTGCTTCACGTATTTGTAAAATCACTAGCTTTTCCAGTGGCTTCGTCCGCGTGGAGGTCGTAAATTACTCCACGGGAACGTACTATCAGGATAAAATGTATCTTATGTGTTAATCCAGGTTATAATCTAATATGAGCAAAATTTCATTATAATCCGTTCACCTGTTTTTGCGTGATTGAGTATTAAACATCCTCACAAACATTTAAATTTATAATATTAGTGGGATAGTAGGATAAGTTTAAAACAACAAAACAATAGTTAAAAGCGGACGTAACCGCACCTAAAGCTATAATAAAAGATTATATTTGATGAATGGGATAACTATCCTTGTTAAATTCAAAAGGGGTCTCTGATGACGGTTTAATCCAGGGACATTTAAGCCATGCTATTCAAAATCTCCATGTCCCTAGGGTTTAATCTTACGATGAATATACTTAGTTAAACCTACCCAGAGGGGGCAGACCAGTGCGGTCCATGGCCCTCTACGGGGCACCGGTGTGGGCGCCCTCATTGAGGCTGCGCCCAGCGCGCCGGTTGTTTGCGGCCCAGAGGGTCATGGCCATCCGGTTAATCCGGGGATACCGCACGGTCTCGTGCGAGGCGGCGAGCCTCCTTGCCGGAGTGCCGCCATGGGATCTGGAGGCAAAGGTCCTCGCGCACATGTGGGAGTGGCGCGAGGAGGCGAAATGCCGGGGCGAAACTCCGCTGCCGCGACAAATCGCGGCACGGCGGACAGAGCTCCGGTGTGATCTCATGGCGACATGGCGGGTACGATTGTCGCAACCCAGTGCTGGGCACGCCACAATTGCGGCGGTAAGTCCCCTCTTTGAGGAGTGGATAGAGAGGCGCCACGGCGTCCTCACCTTCCGCCTGACGCAGGTTCTCACCGGGCATGGGTGCTTCGGTGGGTTCCTGTTCAGGATAAAGCGGGAGGATACGTCCGGGTGTTTCCATTGCGAGGATCGTCTGGAGGACACGGTGGAGCATACGGTGGAGGTGTGCCCTGCCTGGGCGGAGCACCGCCGTGTCCTCGTGGAGGCGATCGGCGGCGGCGACCTCTCGCGTCCGGCCCTGGTGCGAGCCATGGTACGGAGCGAGAGGGAATGGGAAGCCGTCACCTCCTTCTGCGAAGCAGTAATGCTCGCGAAGGAGGAGGCGGGGCGCGTGAGGGAGTGGCAGTCTCTGCGCCCTCACGTCCCTAGCCGCCGCAGGAGGAGACGCCCCGGGCGTCGGGAGTCAATAGCGGACTCCCGGCCACCGTAGGCGCGAGCTTGCGGGTGGCGAGCAATGGGTAGCTCGCCGCCCGGTAAGGACCAAGCTCGGGTCGACGGCGCGCAGTGTTCCACGCGCGCCTCAAAGAGATGTCAGCAGCAGTGTAGGGGTCTACTAGGACCGATGCCTGCCGGGGTCGCGTGATTGTTCGAAAGAGATACCGTGACCCTGGCACATGGGCAACTGATGGAACACGGGTGGGTTTTAGTCAGTAAAAGTCTGACATGCCCTCCCGCTCCGCCCAGAGCGGGAGAAGTCATTTGATGATTTCCCATCCTGAAAAAAAAAAAAAAAAAAAAAAAAAAAAAAAAAGGGGGCAGACCAGTTTTTTTTTGTATGTGCTGTGAAAACCGAAATTAGTTTTCATCATAAAATTCAAAGTTAACCTCGGCACGGAATGTTTTGGTCAATTTCATATTTATTACATTTAGAAATAAATATTTGTATTTATTTTAATGATTGTTGGCTGCACCGGCTACCGGTCGACATCGCCGACTGTCGCTGAAAACCAGCGCTGGGGCTGTGTGTCGCATAGGGTCACACACAGCATTATGCTGAGCGTTTGCTGTTTTGCGTCGATATGTCGCATGTTTTCTCCCAGCTTTTTCTTTTTTATGTGTTCGAGTCTTTCTTTGCGTCATGTTTACCGTAAATAAACGCATTTTCTTTCTTTCAACCTTGTCCAAACTACATATTTCCCTGTTTAAGGTTCCCACAAACAGGCGCGAGGCGACGCACAGTGGCGCTTGGCGCCACTGTGCGTCGCTTCGCGCCTGTTCCAAACCACCTCAAACGGCCACACCACAAGGGGCCCAGGTCAATTTGGGTGGCACAGTGGCGCTAAGCGCCATTGTGCGACGGCTAGATGAACAATTTCAATGAAAACTTCATGGAAACTGCTAACAAGAGCCTTGCCTAAAGAAGCCTTTATACTGTGACCTACTTCAAGATGAAAAGACCGACATGAAAACTCGTTCCAAAAATTACTTTGCCCAGTATTACTTAAAACTGAACAATAGAGAATAAATAAACAATTCTGCGATCAAACTCCGCGACAAGTAAAACCTGGTGAAAATTAAACAATTAATGTTATCAGCCTTACAGAAAGGGTTACAAGCAATTAATGTAATTACAAAGTTTTGACGCCAACGCGAACGAACCTTTTAATAATTAAAATTAAAGCTCACGACGACGGCGACGTTAACGGAATTAATGGAAAAATTTGACAGACTGGAGGGAAGTGTTGCCAGGATTCTATTATCTACCTTCAAACACTAGTCTACTGGTCCTTCAGTTATTTTACTTCTGATTTTACATCACAGTGACCTTATGAGCGCCCCAAACTTCTGGCTCTAATTGATGAATGGCGCCTCTGGCTAGAATAAGCAGTTCTCGCGCTAATTTAGACATTTCCTTCATATTTTTAAAGCAAATACACATTTTGAAAATATTAAATGTATGCGCGTTATAGCACACATATCGTTTTGTTATTAAAACCTGATGATCTTCCATGCACATGAGCTCTTTGAATGCACAGGGTATTCAAAGAGCACATGCGGAACGGTTCTCCCAGCCTCCATGCAAGCCCTGCACAGAGGACTGTCCACCTAGCAGGTGGTTCCTGTCTAGGCGTAATAAACGTCTGGTTAACCTGCCATCTAACGGTGGCATACCTTCTCTAGACTGCCTGCAGCCCGGTGTCGAGGTCCACCAGCTCTCCATTTGTGTGTGGGTGAACTCCTATAATAAACTGCGTAGTTGATTGAAGATTACCTCATTGATGAAGGTAGAATTTCGACCACTAGACAACCACTATATATAATAAACTAGCTTTTACCAGCGGCTTCGCCCGCATATTATACATATAAACCTTCCTCTTGAATCACTGCTGAATCCGTTGCGTAGTTTAAAATATGTAAGCATAGAGACGTGGGAAGCAACTTTGTTTTCTAGCATGTAAAGATACTTTCGAAGATTTTACTGCCCGTCAACTGCTACTCTCAATTTCTTATCAAATGAGTACACTTCTACATAGTCCAACATTATACTGCCTTATTTACTAGATATTAATGTTTATGACTACTGTTTAATGTAGGCTTTATTTTAATCAGTGCGGAGTCTAATGTTTTACATTATCTTTACTAGACATGCATTAGCCAGTAAACCCTACTGTAATAATGTTTTAGTTACCTAGTGCAAGAAACGTTTAAGAAATAAAATATGCCCAGGTATTTCTATAAAATATGAATGATATTAAAAAGATGAGTGAAAATACTTCAACTTTTGTGCAATATTAAGTTGTTTTTATTTAATAAAAAGTAATCTCACTAGCTCATAAATTATGAGTTGCCACACGACTAATTAAATTCTGGCTGTTGTTCGTAACTTCACGTCAAAACGCTTATTTTCGACCTTTAACTTTTCAACCTCATGCAACGAAAAATCGAGAATTATAACTGAAAAGTTGTTTATTTATTATTATCTTTGAAGAATAAAATCACAGAATGAATTGCTTGATAAAGTTAATATTAGACCATGAATTAAATACACACAATCTATACCAAAAGATAGTAATAATGGTGATAAGATCAATCGGTTTTATTTGAGAAAATCCATCAGATAGGTACTCCTTTAAATTTCATTAATAAATTAAGAAAAAGTAAACTTTACAATAGCGAAAATATGAATTGTTTTTATCTTAAACTAGCACTTTGCCTACATCTTCTTCTTCGTGATTTATTTATAAAATATCTGGATGTAAGATGTCTGGTTGGTAAATTGTGTTTAAAATAATAAGTTTATGTTCAAATTGATTATCGATAAAGTTGGTCATTGAAAACACGAATAAAACGACATTTTATAAAAATTAATCCTAGCTAGATCGATTTATCGCCCCCAAAACCCCCTGTATACTAAATTTCATGAAAATCGTTCGAGCCGTTTCCGAGATTCAGATTATATATATATATATATGTATACATATATATACCAGAATTGCTCGTTTAAAGATATAAGATATAGCACATGACCCTAAGGGATTAGCTACCCATATATTTTTTGCTCCTATCCTTGCATCTGACACTAGCCCGTGCATTTTCTTTACAGCTTAGAATAGCTTCTAATTAGTGAAATAATTTTTTGAGTTGGCATAGTAGTTCCAAAAATTACCCCTACATACAAATTTATAAAAAATTTCCAATTTGTTCCAATGTTTCGTTTTTATTACATTAGTATAGACCAGCGTTTCCCAACCTTTTTCAGCCACGGACCCCTAGGAAATCAAGCACAGTTTTCACGGACCCCCTTAATAAAATAAACAGCAAAAAAATCGGATTTGGTATTTATTTTAGTTATTACAGATACAATATAGCATTTATGTATGGTCCAGAGATGACACCGCGGACCCCCATACATATTCTCGCGGACCCCCAGGGGTCCGCGGACCACAGGTTAACACTGGTATAGACGATTTAAGTGGTAGGCCAAAAAAAGTTTTTTTTTTTAATGTAAGTGGTTCTACTTTTGGGTACTATTACACTAGGTGCAAAGCTAAGGATGAGGTAAACGATGGAACTAGCAAACCATAAATTTATAATACACAAAAAAAATATTAAGTGAATCCATAAGTTTAAGCGTATAGAATTTGCATAACAGGTGCAGGTATCGCATTTTAATATTATGCAGATAACATCTTTATTTGTTTTGTTGTTTAAGTATTAAGTTATTCCTAATGCTATTGTTTTATGTCACCATTGTTTGGATAATATAAACATAACTTTATCTGTTTGAAACTCATGTATTTTACCTATTCAATGTTCTTTAAAAAGAAACATATTACTAAAAACTTATCTTGGATCAGTTTTTACTATTAATATTTCCATGCAATAATAGTTGACTTGAAAATTTTATATTGTCATGCGGTCTCTCAATAAAAAAAAAATTAATGAATCTTCTTTTCATGTCAATGGTACTCTTCACCATTGTTTTTTAAATAAAAGGTTGCAAGTATATTGATGCACAAACTGAAACCCTGAATACATATGATTCTAGACACTACAGAAATTTTTCATTGGTCATCTGATGTTTCATAGCAAATTGCAATCAAAACCTACATAGTCAAAAAATACGGAAGAGCTTTTTTAAATTTCAATGGAAAGCTAATAACATATGGAGGTTCAGAATCATATTCGCACTGTTCAGTTATGGGTTGTGAATCGATGCCGCCCTGTATAGAATAAATTAGAAACTAAAGTTCCAAATTTGAAAATGTGTTAGTGTATGCTTTGTGGGTTTTAGCATGAGGCTAGACAGGTTTGTTAGTACTAAGGTACTTAGCAGGAACTCTTAAACAAACAATTCTTGTGGTTTTGTTACTTTTGAGTCATTGTTCTCATAACAATGTGGTTTAGCTGTCACGAAGCAACTGTTTGTTCTAGCAAGGAACATTATTTTATTTTATTAACTATCATTGTATAGCTATGGTTCTAGTATTGAGTATTCTCTTTGGTTTTTGGCTATCCCATTCATTACAAATAAATTATTAAGTAATTAATAATAATTCTGTAGCCCTAGAAGTTTATTATTTTCTTGAAAATCATGTATGAAATAGTGTTTTGTTTTAATCTAATGCTGGACTAATAATTATCATCAACCTATATCACTCCACTACTGAAGGGATATTCTTCTATTGCACTGAACTCATAGGTTATTCAAATTGGATATAGAACAATGTCAAGAACATGAACGATAAAATAGATTTTTTTTAAATGCATTGTATATTGAAAGGTTAAATAAAGACATGCCCCTTGATGGCACTGTACTCATTATTTCATCAAATTGGGTAAATAAGAATGTCAAGAAAGTTAAAAAAAAATGCTATGTGTATTACAGGGTTTACATATATGGAGGTTCTGTTGAGCATAATTGAGTAGTAATTATCAAGAAATTATTTCATCAGAAATATTAATTAAAAGTATGGTCGAAGTACAAAGTTACCGCAATAACGTGTCGAGGTGAAAGTAAGAGTGCGAAATACGCATACGAAAAGCGGCGAAAAGAACGAGTTGGCAACGTTACAAATAAAAAAGGATCAAAGAATACGAGTCGCTATCGTAAAAATACGAAATTTCACCAAACGGTTAAGTTATGAAAAGGTCAATCGAAATACATCTAGAACTAGAACGATCTAGGCCGTATGCCGCGCATACGTAGGGCAAAACAGTAGTCGGTAATTCACACACTGATTCACAGCGGTTTCTACACCCCTATGATGACTACAGCAGTTATCAAAACCGTCAAGATATATAACACATATGCTACGACTAATCTAAACATTAAAACGCGACAAATCAATAACATCTTATACAGTACACAAACAAAATCAATAATTTCAACAACGGACTAACCACACTGGCGGTGTCTTGGCTGTCTAGCGAATACTTGTCCGTTTCCTTCCCTTGGTTGTCGTTGGAGAAATTTTCATATTTGCGCGTGGGGCTACTTTTCATCGTTCACACAATGCCTTTCAGCTTAGGCCTCGAAAGACATTTTCACACCCAAGAAGACGACACGAACAACCAACGAATGAAAAATCACTGACAGAAGTCAGAAAGTAGCAAGCAAAAGCAACCAACTGACATTTCAGAACGGACATGTCAATAGATTTTGACGCTAGAGGTGTTACACTAAACCAAGAATTTTTAGTAGATTTCTTAATGCATTCTATGAAATAATACTAATATTGTACATACATTAATTATATTTGTTCATAATTACTAGCCTGTGTGTTTTTGTTAATGTGATGTATGCAGTTCACTGGTAAATAATAAAGTCACAACCTACTTAGTCGATTACCAATAATATAATAGGTACATACAAATACATTTGCACCCCACTATGGCGCGTGATAGATGAAATTAATTAGGAAACTTTGCCAGATGAATTTTGGCTATTTACAAACGAATTGTTATCAATAAGCCTCGGCTTATGCAGTAATGTAATAGGTTGAAATTATGCTAAAAAGTTCAACCATTTGAGTAAGGACATAGGTATCCAAAAAATCTGTCTATAAATTATAACCTAACAAGAACAACTCAAACTAAACTTTCCTAAAAGTAAATCATGGTATAGGTACTTACGTTCGTTTGCTCCCAGGAATCATTGGGATCATTAGGATCCCATAATTGTATTTTCGTATATTCTTTATAGGTTTCATTTTTGTTATTTCTACGGCTCATCTGTAATTCAACACCATTTTGACACTGCAATTTTATTTTCATTTTAGGACATCGTTTTCACAAAACAGATCGTATACCAATGGTAGTATACTAAAAAGGAGGTTACACCAATCACAACACGTCATTTACATAAAACATTAAAAAAACATTATTTTCACGAGTGTTTGCCTACTCACCTAAATTATTAATACAAATAACTTTTATAACATAGTAACACACTGGACAATAACATAACCACAACTGAATAAAACTATTATGTAGGTACTTAGTAAGTACCTATCTTACGTGTCTCTTATCAGTGATTGCACGTAACCGTGGTTCATAAACGAGATAGCTCACACATTACTAATTAGCTTATCAGAATTTCGCAAGGGCTTTCGAGTAATAATGTAAAAACATAATCTTTATTCAATACGGAAGTATTTGATTTAGAATGGTGCCTACTTTGATTTGAGCCGGATATTTTGTCTTTCCTTGTATGTGTGGTAGATAGGTAAGTACAGCGTAATCCGCTTAATTATTTCCTTCCTTTAGTTCGTTGAATGTATAACAGGGCTTAGTATGTCGATCCAAAACCAACGTTAAGTCAGGAATAGGTATACACAGTTCTCAACACATTGTTGGCTAAAGAGCGTAAACGCAGTATGGATTACTTCATTTTCTCTCCTTTTTTCGTCATAAAATTGAATATAATATTAGGTGCTATGAATCTATTGCCATCTAGGGCCATTAATTTTTTTCTTCTGTCTTTTTAGAAGATGCGCGGGAGTCGCTCATGCATTCACTACTGCAGCTAATCTTTTTCTGGACCAACCGCGACTTCATTTGCTACACTAGGTACAGTTAAATTATACAATAAAAGAAAATAAAAAACTGATCTAACAATGATTTATTTAAATATTGCCTATAAATAAGATTTACAAAACTTGAATGCGTTTGTCCAAGGGCTTTACTTCAAGCCGTCTTGCAGTCCGTAGCCGGGGCCGGTTGGTTCTTCACTCAAAGATGTCAGTCCTCCTAGAGGCTCGCAGGCGAATCTTCCACTCCTGAGAAAATTAAAATACCAAAATTACCAAAGATATCTTGTTGCATATAAATATTTGTATCGGAAGTCATCTTGCATTGGGGTCATTACAAATACGAATCTTTGGATTGAATAGCTAAGCTTTAATAAAGGGGATGAATGGGATGTGCTTAGGTAACCCACGAAATTCTAATTTTCTTACGGGTAGTCTTGTATATTGATTAAAATATGATTCGTGAACGTAACATATATGGCATTACAGAATTAAAATCATTAATACATCTCCCTGAGTTCATTTAATCCCATTGAATGAGTTTTAAATGAAATAGTCGTGTAGTAATCATCATCCTAATTTCAGCCGGAACACCCCCACTGCTGGAACTATGCCCCCCTCAAGCTTCGCCACTTCGACCGGTTTTGTGCTTCCCGCATCCAACTGATCGGGGGTCACAAGGTAATCGGTCCACCTTGTGGGAGGCCTTCCAATACTACGTCTTCCGGGACGCAGTCAACACTCCAGAACCTTTCGGCTCCATCGGCGATATGTTCTGCGAGCAATGTGCTGTGACGACTACCACTTTAGTTTAGAAATTCTTCGGGCTATGTCGGTTGCCTTGGTTCTCCTGCTGGAAACTTCAAGCGTAGCCCTCTCCAATGCCCGTTGGGTGACTTTCAGCCTCCTTATGAGGCCCATTGTGAGCGATCACGTTTCAGTGACATAGGTGGCAACACGCACTGGTTAAAGACTCATCTTGAGAGACTGCAGTTTTTGGGACGAGAACATATTGCGTAGCTTCCCGAACGCTGCCCAGCCCACTAACTCTTAACTAAGTCTTTCCGCAGTAGGACTTACCTAACTGGACAGTTTGTCCTAGATAAACGTACTCGTCCACAGCTTCGAGTATAGCTTCTCTGACCTTCATGAGAGTAGGGTGTTACATGGGCATGTAGGTTCTCCACAGTCTCAGCTATGACCACTATTTAATCGGCAAACCCATGGTGAGTGAACTTCTCACTATGAATGTTTATGTCTAGCCTATTCCAATCCAAAACCTTGAAGATATCTTCCAGTGCAGCGGTAAACAGTATCGGAGAGATAACGTCTCCCTGTATCACACCTCGCTGCAGAAGTATAAGTTTTGAATTCCGGTCCTGGAGTCGGACTGACATAGTGGCGATTCCGTACACACACTTCAGCGCCAAAATGTAATGATACTCAATCTGGCACCGGTGAAGAGATTGCAGTACAGCTCATGTGTCGATCGAATCAAAGGCTTTTTCGTAGTCCACAAACGCTGAACAGAGAGGCAGGTTATACTCTTCAGTCTACTGTATAACCTGCCGCAGCGTATGTATGTGGTATACGGTGCTAAAGCCTTTACGGAATCCGGTTTTTTTCCGGAGGCTGGGCGTAATAATTATACACCTTCCCCTTTTCCGCCAAACCGTCTCAATTTGGTGCCTATGCCATGTCTGCTATGCAAACATGTATCTTCATTAGCCTAGCGTTATCCCAACTATGTAGAGGTTAGCTTCAGTCAAACTGGATGCAGCTAAAACTATTATTTCACATGGATCCACTGCTTATTTGATCTCCAAAACACAGTTACTGGGTAATGCAATACCCCTTGTTAAGACTAGTTGTCAGACTTTCGGGCTTCTGACGACCCCTTGGGCCAACAACTTAACATGCTCTTTGAGGGGTCTAAACCCATCCACGGACTAAACGTGGCAAGGGTAGCTTAACCTGAACAATCGACCTGACCGGCTGTTATTACTCCACAAACCTCTCCTTATTTATTTAACGCATTCAATCGACTACATAACGACAGTAAGGTAAATAAAGTGAAAAGGTACATACCTAGGGCCAGCTTTCGGTTTCTCGTCTTTTCTCAGTTTTTCAATTATTTCCTTCGTGTCTTCTACTGTCAGGTCTTCCTGGAAAATTGTATAAATATATATTAGCTAAAGTAACTTTGATATTGCAGTATGATTTATAACTAGCTCCTACCCGCGACTTCGTTTGAAATTTCTCGTTTAGCCGATCCAACCCGTCGCCTATCCACGCTATCATTTCGCTTTCGATAAGCGTTCTTTCTAAGTTTTTTCTTTTTGCTCAACTCCTCAGGACCCTGGCGCGATATTAAATATCCTATAGCGTTACACAAGAATTGGGCTTACGAATGCAAAAAAAAATCGAGGAATAGTACGGGTAGGCGACGGGCTACGACGCTACGGGTCGGGAGCCAAAATTTCACACAAACGAAGTTTCAGGCGAAAGCTAGTTAAATTATACTTCATAACATCACTCCTGTTTGATCAAAAGGTTTAGGCAGACGTGTACATCCTGATACTATATCCACATGTTCTATGAAATGAATAAATGACTTATGACTTATGTTAGAGTTTGGTTTCCGCACTTAGTCAATAGCCAGTTCAGTGGACTATTGTGCGTGGGCCATGCCGGCCGTTGGTAGTTATTTCAACCAGCCCAGTTCCCTCCAACATTTCGCCAGTTATGTTATTATCTATACTAATATTATAAAGCTGAAGAGTTTGTTTGATTGAACGCGCTAATCTCAGGAACTTCTGGTCCGAATTGAAACATTCTTTTTGTGTTGGGTAGCTTATTTATCGAGGAAGGCTATAGGTTATATAACATCACGCTACAACCAAGAGAAGCGGAGCAGTAATGAAAAATGTTGCAAAAACGGGGAAAATCTCACGGGTATGCGATTCGACGCGACGGGAAGGGTCGGGGGAACAAGAAATTTAACGCGGACGAAGTCGCGGGCAGAAGCTAGTTAAGTTATACTTGCATAGTAATCGTCGTTGACTTGAACCATGGGAGCGTTGACACAAGCACCGAGGCACTCAACCTGAAAAACAAATTACTTGATGTAACATTACTTTCATAATTTCATATGCAAACAATTTTACACCAATGTATTGATACCTATTTTGAGAGTTGTTGCGTTGATTTAGTGTTTTATTTAATCTAACAAAGATTTCAATCGAATAAATATTATTAGGACCAAAAACACGACACTTTTAGCATCCGCAATCGGCGCGGGGATTTGACGACTGTATCAATGCTATACAGCGTGGCAGGGATGTGGATGTGCAAACTGTAACAATGAATTACCACAGAAATTTTGTTTTAGTAAACAAAAAAATCTGCTGTTTCATGGAAAAGTTAACCTACGCAGTTAAATTGTACAGAAAATAGTACAAAAAATTGCAGATTTAACCAAGAATCATGTACTGAATCTATGGTAACAGGTTGCACATCCCTGCCACCATGTATTGTGTTCTGGTGATCCTATGTTCTGCGTCAGTAAAAGTATCAAGTAATATTATTTATTCACAAGTTGTGCACCAATCTGCCAAGACTTTTCCCAATTATGTTACTGTCGGCATCCAGTCTAACCGAATTCAGCTGTATACCAGTATTTAACATGGAGTAAATGCCTATCTGATTTCCACAACCCAGTTACTGGGTTACAAGATACCTCTTGGTAAGATTGGTTTTCAGACTTTGTGTTGTTCATCAGCAAATTAATTAATCACATTTTTACATGTCTAATGGAATCTGTCAGGGTATTGACATCTTTTATGTAATTAGTTACCTCAGATATGGAGAATTTTCCGCAAGGGCTGTTGCCACCCACTTTGCACTTGGTCTCATCGATAAGCGTCTTCAGGATCGCATCAGATCCACGCAGCCAGCAGGGCGTGGTTGTGCATATTTGGATGTGGTACTTGCCGATTGGTCGTCTGCAAGATTAAATCACTTACATTACTTAAAAACAAATAATAAATTTAAAAAAAAAAAACAATTATTATCAAAATTTTGTAATACAAGGAAGTAGGCTTGCAATGCAATTCCTTTTATAGAAATACTAAATCATATCATGTGCCTAACTTTTCCCAACAATGTTATGGGTTGAATTCCTGTCTTAGAGCTCTTATACACGAGCGGCATGTTGCCAACGGTAGAGTCGAAGGCAGCTGTTGACATGCCAGCTTCAACGGCCTGGCAGCCATCGTCAGCACTTTTAGTATAGAAGTCAGTTGCAAAATGGATTTCGAAGAAGAACCATTCTCATATGTTATTGTTTTTACTTCGTCGACGCCAACAAAAACGAAAAATACATTCACTATGGATTCAAGAATTATTAATCAATGAAGATCAAGATGGGCATTTTTTTACTCTCTATCCAATTTTACGAAGAAACAAGCAAAAGTTTTTCAACTATTTTAGATTTTCTATTGCTACTTTTGACAAGCTAATGCCTATTTAAAAAAGTTCAATAACGCGACAAGATACCATAATGCGGAAAAGCATTTTAGCTGAGAAAAGACTATTTGTTATTGTTTTATTACTGTAATATTTCTATTTATATTTCCAAATCCAAGCATTGTTTTTAAATTGATGAATTGATTTGATTGATGGATTGATTGTTCTTGATTGATCCAAAACCAGTTACGTCACTAGAACTCATTTTACAAATTCTTTCTTTGCATTCAATTAAAAAATTGACGGACGTGCCACACTACAACTGCAAGTGTCGCTATAGGTCGACAGCTTCCATTGACGCAAGTCAACTCTGCCGTTGGCAACATGCCGCTCGTGTCTAAGAGCTCTAACCAGGTGGACCTGAATACTTACATAATATACATGCAGTTTTAACATAATTTTTAAATTGTATTTGCAGTAAACAAACTCACCTAATAAACATAGTGTAGAACGTAGCCACCTCATAAACCCTCATGCGTGGCAATTTGAGGAGATCAGCTACCTTGTGCATGGCGGAGATGGGCAGCCAGCCTCCAGCCTGACGCTGAGCCAGGTCAAGTAGCGGAATCATTGCACCACGCTTGTGACCTTCAGGGTAGATTCCTAGTAAGGCTTCGACTCTCTGGAATGTGTGTCAGAAATATTGTTAGAAATTGAATGATGATATAAATAGGTAAGTAATTAAACTTTCAGAACAGAATAAAATTAAGCATGATGAATACAGAATAAACATATGCTGGTTTGAGTATAGGAAATACTCACGCACTCTTACCGCTGAAAATATCTCTTTTGGTATTATGTCAAGATTCTCTCAATTTAAGTATTATCAAAACAGTATTGTAGGATTTATCATTTTCTAGAAAAAAATAGTGTATAGTGAGCAGTGTCAAACATAATTTTAAATTGTAATCAATTTCACAGGTTAACCTAAAATAAGTAGAGCTCTATAACCATCCTAATGAATAATTATGCCTCGCGTTTAAAAAAAAAGTGCAAAAAATTCACATTCTTGAGTCACAATCAACGATGTTTTGAAATAAGAACATCTAAAATATGAATGTTTAGTGAAAACAGATGACTGTCGCTGACCTTTTTGTTCTGCTCCGTGAATTCGAAGGGGATGTCAGGGTTGTCCTGGGGACTATCACGGTGGACGAACAGGCTGTCATGCTGCAGAGCTGCGCTGGTCTGAATATTCCTGGATGCAGCACGTAACTGAAAATACGATCACAAATCATCACAGTTGAAACGTCAAAACGTTATTATATAATACGATTGTTTACAGTGGCCACATCTTTGTTTTATGTTTTAGCTGACATACCACGCCCTGTACTCCAGTTCTCAGGCTGGATAGCATAGTTATTTTAACAATATTATTCTAAATTTCGAAGAAATAATATTGCGAAACACTGTTCGCCAACACTTTGGATTTGTGAATAACTTCAGCTCAGTGTTATCATTTTGACAGGTGCATTCATAAATCTTATAAATACCCTGTTAGCTTCAACTTTTCTTATTTGCTTTCATAAGCTAAAAATAAGCATTATTAGCTTAATTTTATAGGTCTTACTAAAACATGTAATCTTAGAGCTAACATATTTTATGACTGTTGGAAAATTCTTCAGAAAGTGAAATTGTGAAAAACAGATTTTAACTCGAGTATAATACTTAGAACGCACGCAATTGTTTAATCGTAACGAACTTCATGTCGTTCAACATAATAGAAACAATTCAATTAGTATTGACACGAATTGTTTTATTTTAAACAGAAATTATACAGTATGTTAAAAAATATATGTAATACAGAGCCCACTGATTAACTTCAAATAAAATATATTATTTCTTTCTAGATAAAACTCACCTTTGGTTATCTACTACTACTACACCGTATTGTGCGCCTTACGTAATTCCTATAGCAAATTAGACTAAAAAAGAATTAAGTATGAATTATTGTATCAAATAACTCATTACTCTAGCTGTCGTTTTCAGTTCTACGAATAACTTAGAATGTAAATTCTGTAATTTTATTTATGAAATATATTATACTAGCTTTTGCCAGCGGCTTCGCCCGCTTGGAGGTCGGAAATTATCCCGCGGGAACATACTACCGGGATAAACAGTAGCCTATGTCCTTTCTCAGGCTCCAAACTACCTGTGTACCAAATTTCATTTAAATTGGTTCAGTAGTTTTAGCAGGAAAGCGAGACAGACAGACAGACAGAGTTACTTTTGCATTTATAATATTAGTATGGATAGTATGGAAGTATGGATTAGTATGGATTCTATGCCTAATGAATGTCTTGGATGTAGGTACAGGAATCCAGAGGGCAATTGCGTTATCACACTAACAGTAGGAATGGCATTGTTTTTGATAGTTCATGAGCATTCATTCCCAGTTTATTTACGTTGTTGAGCTGGAGCAATAGATTAGCAATATCCGATTCTGATTACTTAATAGTGTGTTACGCAATCAGGGTGCAGATTGTCATCAAGTAACCGGCATAGGTGTGCCGTGTGCCTGTATCTTCTAAGCTCACATGTTAGCTGCCATTACGACTATTTATTTGGGACGAGCCATAACTCGAAAATATTGTTGTTAAAATATTGGACTTAAGTATTTCTATGAATTTTAATGCCCAATATGAAAGACTGAAAGATCGTTTCGAAAATCTAATGAATGAGCTACTTTTTAATTACAGCTTGGCAAAAAAGAGTCTGGAAAAAATGAGGGCGCCTGCTTAGCAGGTATGGCCACCCTGTATACTAGGACTAAAAGTGATAAGATACTTGTTGTTTTAATCCATAAACACGAGATCCCGGAAATTCTCATCAGTCAAGATTTCAAGACTTGATAGGCACACAGTCTTTACTTTCAATGTATTTAGTAGATTGCGCATTATTTCGCTGGAATAACTTTTTATCTAAGAGTGCCATAGAAATAACATAATGCAAACTTATTCAGTTTAAAAATTAATTAAATTACACTCAGGGATTGCCGATTGAACCAGATACACAAGACATAATGTTCAGCAATCGCATTTGCGGCCACCATCTAGGGTATTCACAACCATTCGATGGTTGGTATGCCTGTATCAAATTTGGCATGAATGATACTGAACGAATCCTGTTAATGCTGACAGTTTATAGTCGACAAGAAGGCGACTTACAGCTGCTTACTGTCGGAAACTAATCGGAAGTCAGAGAGTACCTATAGCATGTCGCATTCGAAAGGTACGGGCAATATCGAATAAACTTGAACAGTTGACTAATGAAGGCGTCAGGTATGTCTATGTGGGGTACAAAACATTATCACTATTCATATGACAATGAAAATGAAATAACACGCTGAAGTTTAGATTTTATTTAAAAAGAAAGACGTGACGTAACATCATTCTTGTATTCCTTTTCGGTGCTATGATAGATTTTTTCCATTAACACTGATGTGTCAGTTTTACATTTCTTATTTATGAAAATAGTGTAAAAATCTTTCTTATACGTTTACGGCTCCCATTACAACCCGTCTCCTCAAACTATAGGTAATATATTACGTAAAATAGGCACCTGAAAAATAATAAATATAAATTATACTTTTTTACTGTGGTATGCGATAATAGCATTAACAAAAAAAAAAAAAACTTGGCTGTTTCGTTATAGTGTTGAACTTTTTGTCTAATTGCACACAGATCAAAATAGTCTAATTCTTTCTTCCGCCAACTGTTTTGGTGTTCCTCCAGGTGTAGAAAAAATCCTTAATTGTTTTCTCCTTCATTAACAATTTCTCTAATTGTACTGTGAGATTTACCTTGAAAAAAATATAAAGACAATCATATTAATTCCATGTAGGTACATTTTTCAATTTCAAGTATCAAACATCAAGAATTAACGTACACGCGGTTTGTTAAAACTAGAAAACATAACCTCAATAATGTATTAGTAAACAAAACAATAAAATGGCTTGAAACATAGAATACCGATAAAACTTAGTATTAGAAAGGAAAAACAATGACTGGCATTGAATAAAAGATAAATTTCTTGGATAAATACCTATCGTGTCGGCAGTTCTTTCGTAAACATTGTCAATCGGAGACAAAATTTGTTCCGCTTCAGATTCCGCCAAATTTCTTACGAAAACTTAGTATATCACAGCTCACACCACTACTCTTTATTGTTTTATTCATTTTTTATATGTTCAAAAGCATTAATAATTGATAGTTAATTAGAAATAAGTAAAATACAACTGGGAACATAACACAATGACAGATTAGCTACTTGTTGATGATAAACATTTTTTTTTTTTTTTTTTTTTAATTTATTCCTGACCATGGATACATGTCTTTCAGTCGTAATCATTAAACATACTACTCTTAAGCTAAGTACATCCCGAAACAATTAAATTTTTTCTACAGTATTCAGTAAATATCTAAATAATGAATTGAAATAAACTGTGTTGGAAAGTAATTCCTGAACGTGGCGGGGAACACATAAAAGAGTTTTGTTCTGCTATATCACTAATTTCACTGACAAGTAACAGTCTTTGCATGTCGAACGATTCACAGTCTAACGTGTTTTATATCTGCATTTTCTTCAGAATAATAGGTACATTTGCTTTCACTGATGAATCTTAGCTTCAATGTCTTCAGTAATTACTTTAAAATATGTATTTATGTTTTTGTTGTATTCTCTTCCGTTTCATCTTCACATTCTTCATCTTCAAAGTTTTCGTGTGATTCGTTCTCAATTAGTAGCAAATCATAGAAGATCTCGTCGTGGAATAAAGCAGCTGTTTCAATGTTAACATTTTCGTAGAAATCTGAACTGTTAACATCAATTTCTTCAACATTATTTGATTTTTCATCCATATCTTGAATTATATTAATAAATATAAAATTATTGAAAACTTTTTGTATCTTTCCCGCCAATCACCATTTTCCTTCTCCTGATGATAAACAAAGCAGTCAGTGTTGCCAACAGGATTTTTAAAAATCCGCCAAGTTCGTTGTGTATTTCCGTCAAAAATCCGTTAAAAATGTTTTTTTATCCGTCAATAATAGCCGTTAAATTTCTAAAGTTATATATTTTCACAGTTTAAATTAAAATTTAAATTATATGTACCAAGCGTACTTGAAAGCAATTTGCATTCTGGAACAGATTCGCCAGAACTTTCTTCTTTACGTACTGACCAGTCTTTAAATAACTTATCTTGAGGCTACTCACTGCGAAATTTTTGTTTATATTGTATTTTTGGCATTTTAATCCTGATGGAACAATTACTACATTCTTAAACACACAAGTTAGATACTGATTAAAAGCTAACGTAATAACAAAGACCAACACAACACTTTCATTGTTTCATTTAGCATTCATCAGCTATTCCGCTTTGCGCTATAGTAGTATCCAATGTTTACATTATTGAGAATATGTAAAATGTATACATTGGATTTCGGTTACTTAGCAGGTAAGTCCCGTTCATAAACATTGCAGTTTATTGGCTAGGTACATTACAGGTCTTTGACCTATCTTATTGCCATCATACAAAATTATTCATATAAAAACATTTGGCCGAAGACAGTTTTTGTTCCGTTAAATATGCCGTCAGCCGTTAGAAAGATTTTTTCCCGTTTTCAACGTATCCAAATCCGCTAGATATGACGGGAAATCCGCTAAGTTGGCAACGCTGAAAGCAGTGCTGCCACCAAAAAAATATTTTAGTTCCAATGGTTACCACGACAGACTCTTTTTTGCCAACCTATACACTTGTCAAATATAATGCCTTGGAACTTGGGTAGGCCTTTGGTGTGGGATGCTACCTGTGTCTTCTTCTAAGCACGGCAGGCTGTGCTGGGGCGGCTGCTGCAGGTGCAGAAAATCTCAAACGGCGCAAATATAACAACCTTATTGGGAGTTATATTTTTGAGCCGTTTGGGGTTGAAACACTAGGGCCGTGGGGTCTGAGTGCTCATCGAGTATTCCGGGACATCGCCAAGCGGTTGGTTGACTCTTCATGTGACCAGAGGGCTGGTCTATATTTAGGTCAAAGAATCAGCATTGCCATCCAACGTGGCAACGCTGCCAGCCTTCTGGGCAATTTTCCCACCGACAGCGATGCGGACGAATTCTTTGATGCCCAGTGAGCTCTTCCCATTTTTTTTTTTTACCTTTTTAATTGTATATAATATATAGCTTTTGCCAGCGGCTTCGCCCGCGTGGAGGTCGGAAATTATCCCGCGGGAACATACTACCGGGATAAAAAGTAGCCTATGTCCTTTCTCAGGCTCTAAACTATCTGTGTACCAAATTTCATTTAAATCGGTGCCGTAGTTTTAGCAGGAAAGCGAGACAGACAGACAGACAGACAGACAGACAGACAGACCGACAGACAGACAGAGTTACTTTTGCATTTATAATATTAGTTTGGATTTATTTTAGTGTTAGTTTGTGGATTATATTTAAGTCAATACAAAAATAAATAAATTAATATACTTGTCAAGTGTTTATAACGCAGGATTTAGTTTTTTATAAAAGATTATTTACTGCCAGAATAGGTATTACATTTTTTGCATTTATTTTTTCAAGGAAATGTATTGATTTTGAACAGAAGTTTCTTTAAGTATGTTGTTTTAATTATATGAACGAGAGTTCTGAGTAGCCGAAATCAAAAGCAATTTTTTGGCCATTTTCTCTAAAAGAATGTGTTAAATATTTTTCACTACCTATGAAAGTGGTAAAAAGTGCTTCATATGGTTTTCGTCAGTTTTCCTTTACGAAATAATTAAATAATGAATAGTTACCATTCTTTAGTTCATTACATCACAACTGCAATGATCTTTCAATTTGTGTGTTAAAATTTATAGAAATAAAAACACATAAAATAGCAAAATAGGAAAAAAAACAATTTCGGTATATCGTCCGCAATCGGGGGCTAACGTATTTATTACCATCAGCCGGGCACAAATTCAGATTTTTGGCTTCGACTGAGGAATTGATAGAAAAACCCAATGTCTAATATTTTGCCCGACCTGAATATCGAACCCAGAACCTCATGCTCAGCAGTAGCGCTTGCGACCACTAGACTAACAAGAACAAGAAAAGACAGATAAGCTTCAGCTTCTTCATAAGTTCGTATTATAGTTACATTGCCACAATACAAATAAGTAACTCTCTTTGTTACCTAAAACACCGAACCGACCGGTAAGTAACAAAATAGGTATATCTGGAGAAGAACAAAGGCTTCTTTTTATTCTGGTAGTATGAACTTATTAAAAAAAAAAAATGTAGGACACACGCAGACGAATCATATTGACAGTTCTTTATCTTCCGAACCAGATTTTGTATCATCTTAAAAATATAACCAACCAAAAGTACTCTTTTTAGGGTTCCGTTGCCAAATGGCAAAAAACGGAACCCTTATAGATTCGTCATGTCTGTCTGTCTGTCTGTCTGTCCGTCCGTCCGTCCGTATGTCACAGCCACTTTTTTCCGAAACTATAAGAGCTATGCTGTTGAAACTTGGTAAGTAGATGTATTCTGTGAACCGCATTAAGATTTTCACACTAAAATAGAAAAAAAAAAACAATAAATTTTGGGGTTCCCCATACATAGAACTGAAACTCAAAATTTTTTTTTTCTTCAAACTCATACGTGTGGGGTATCTATGAATAGGTCTTCAAAAATGGTAATGAGGTTTCTATTATCATTTTTTTCTAAACTGAATAGTTTGCGCGAGAGACACTTCCAAAGTGGTAAAATGTGTCCCCCCCCCCCCGTAACTTCTAAAATAAGAGAATGATAAAACTAAAAAAATATATGATGTATATTACCATGTAAACTACCACCGAAAATTAGTTTGAACGAGATCGAGTGAGTACTTTTTTTTTAAAACGTCATAAATCGTAAACCGCAATTTAGTTTACATTCAATCAACTGAAATATAAAATTAAAAAAAAACATTTATTTTTAAGAGTAGGTATTCTTAAAAATAAATGTTTTTTTTTAATTTTATATTTCAGTTTTGTAGGTACGGAACCCTCGGTGCGCGAGTCCGACTCGCACTTGGCCGGTTTTTTTTCTGGATGGGAAATCATCAAATGACTTCTCCCGCTCTGGGCGGAGCGGGAGGGCGTGTCAGACTTTTACTGACTAAAACCCACCCGTGTTCCTTCAGTTGCCGATGTGCCAGGGTCACGGTATCTCTTTCGAACAATCACGCGACTCCGGCAGGCATCGGTCCTAGCAGACCCCTTCAGTGCTGCTGACATTTCTTTGAGGCGCGCGTGGAACACTACGCGCCGTCGTCGACCCGAGCCTGGTCCTTACCGGGCGGCGAGCTACCCATTGCTCGCCGCCCGCAAGCTCGCGCCTACGGTGGCCGGGAGTCCGCAATTGACTCCCGACGCCCGGGGCGTCTCCTCCTGCGGCGGCTAGGGACGTGAGGGCGCAGAGACTGCCACTCCCTCACGCGCCCCGCCTCCTCCTACGCGAGCATTACTGCTTCGCAGAAGGAGGTGACGGCTTCCCATGCCCTCTCGCTCCGTACCATGGCTCGCACCAGGGCCGCACCCATGCCCGGTGAGAACCTGCGTCAGGCGGAAGGTGAGGACGCTGTGGCGCCTCTCTATCCAACCAAAAGTACTCTTACACGCAAAATAATAGATATCGTAGGTAGGTACTCGGAAACGAGTAGGCTTTACTTTTAGCTCCATAAAAATAAAAATGCCCATCAAACCTGTAGCTCGCTACAATTTAATTATTTTTCACGAAACACATACGAATATCTAACATACGACGGTACTACCCTTTAAAAGGCATTGTCTGCCTCCATGCCTATGCCTATATTTCCGTACGAAAAAAGCCAAACAAGAATAAAAAAGAATAGACAAAGCCCGATCGGCAAAACAACGACGTGGTTGCCATGGAAACTGCCGCACCGCCCGCCGCGCGCCGGCTCGCCATGCACCAAAAATTTGTATATCTACATAACTAAGCTGTAAATATTTAAAAAACGGATTTTGCTATGCTGGGGGGAAATTGGGAGAATGAAGGTGTTATGCACGTTGCTAAAACTGATTGGCAGGTTAAAAAGTTTCATTTTGGAGCCTGAAAAAACTTAGCGTTGCTGAATTTTTGCGATTAGGTTTTTGGATTGGCACTTTTTGCATGTATTTTCAGGCTTTTCTCTGTTTATTGAATGAAAACTTGGTTTTTCTTGTTAGTAAGAATATGAATAGCACGATATTCAGGTTCTGCATGGGTACAACTCTTCGTGACTGAAGCTTCCTGTTGATCAACGAAGGTGGACCACCTGAAAAATGGCGGACTAAAAACATGATACAATTAGTACATTTGGGTTATTTATTTAATCATAGGTATTAAAAGGGTTGCGCTTTGGACTGACTTTTACTACAGTTCATTTTTTAAACCCAGATACTAATTTGACAGTTGTAGTACTTACCTAATGTCAAACTCCTTTAGTAAAAAAGCAAATACAAAAGACTTGATGTCAGATTTTATGAGTTCGTTTTTTAAACCCTGAGATTAGGAATTAAAAAACGAACTCATAACTTAGTTCATTTTTATAGTTTCTTATAATTCCAGAACCTTTCCTGTGCTACTATGGCAATTACTATGTAGACTACATCTCTTTGTATGATCGATGGAATATGTGAAACATGATACCTATGGCTGGAAAGGAAGTGCCTATAAATATGACTACTAATAGAGAAAACAACATCCATTGCGTTATTACGTTGTTGATCAGACAATTTTGTCGAACATATAAAGCAATGGATTCAGCAGTATCCTTCAAACTGATTCAGATTGATAATGGTGCCGATTCCCTTATTCACAAACTAAACTAAATTTAAGTTCAGTGCATCTTTTTCTTTCTATTTCATTAAGGAAAGGACGGAAGATAAATTTTAGTTTAGTCCTGTCAAATTAATCAGCGCTTGACGTAAGTTGACTTAATTTTAGTAGGCAAGTTTTTAATCACGTCTAAACTTGTATGGAGTAGTGACAGGCGCTGATTAATTTGATAGGACTAAACTAAAATTTTTCTTATGTCCTCTTCATAATGAAGTACAAAGAAAAAGATGCACTGAACTTAAATTTAGTTTAGTTTGTGAACAAGGGAATCGGTACCATTGTCTCACGTAATTAGCGTGCAACTTGCCCAAAACGTCCACCCTTTGCTACTGCTGAATTTTATGCGTTTCTCTGTGACCTCGTACTGCTTTCAAATAGCTTATTTGGGGCTGCACGTGATCGATGCCACCTCGTGACGTACCAATATTGTAATGGACGCATTTTTTCCTCATTTTTTTCTCACCTAGTAACTTAGACCTCATTATTGTATTGATTACCCCTTCGCTTATTTTATAAATAGGGTTCTACATTTACATATTTTCTGTTCCTCCTAAGGCTATGCGAGACACTGAAGTTTCTTGTCCATTTTTCTCCATACGAATCTACCTTTTGGAAGGGACGATTAGAAGCAGTTCTATTTTAATTTAAATGATGACGTTCAAAAGTGCCTTTAATGTGCTCAGTTGAAACAAATGCTTTGTTTAAGTTTTTTTTTTTTTGGCGAACGGTTCTGCTCTTGACTTCGAAAGAAACCGATTTATTAGGTCTATGATAGATGGGCTCATTTTCATGGTATCTCAGAATTTTGCTCATTGGCACAATCCCTAACCAGACGTCAAGTTAATTCCACATTTCCGTTTTCACTGAACGCATTAGTGTTTTCTTTTGAACGGTACAAAGAAATAAATCGTATAATAACATAAGGGGGATACCTACCGTGTAATCAGAAGTCCTAAAGTCTGATATCCAGTCTTACCAGGTGGTACCGTGTTAACCAGTAATTGGTTTGTGGAGATCAGCTTCCACAAATCAGTTACTGGGTAACACGATTCTTGCTGGAAGTCTTGCTTACCTGAATAGGCAGTCGCTCCATGTAAAATACTGGTCTTTAGCTGCATCTGGTGAGATATGAAGCCAATTCCAACGTAATTGGGAAAACGCTTGGCCGATTGATTAATATTATAGGTACCTCCTAGTCCTATTTCGTCCCAACATTAAAGCCCTTTTCTTCTCAAATGTCTTAGATATTTAAGAATGGATTTTTGTTTTTTTTTTGCGTTTCGTATGAGCACCGCCCTACCATTATGGTGCACTCTGGTCTTCTCCTTGATATACAATAGTTTAGTAGCACTATGAAACATAAGGCCTCAGGGGCTATTGCAAATACAGTCTGGTCAAACCACGCTAAGGTCGATGCATTTTATTCATTCATACATTTCTTTGCATTTAAAATGATTATGCAATTCCAGTTGTTCTGCTTAACAAGGAAAAAGTACTAAGTATTTTTATAATTTCCGTTATTTTTTTGTAGACGACTGTACTTACCTACCTACTCTCAATATAAAAATCTCGGACACCAAAGTGTAGCATTGGTCACGGTTGGCGGCAAAATGGCCGTCTCCATTCGTTCAGAAATTAGATAACGGGACGACCGGTGGCACCATTGATAAGGAATTAAATACGAACCGAGCCAGTTCACTCTAACACGACAATGTAAAAGAAAATTGGAGTTTTAGAAAGCATATCGATGCGTGCGATAACGATTTGAAGATGGAACGATATGAAGTTAGATGGGAGCAGGCGCCTTCGCGCCAAAACTAACAATAAATAAGTTGTTCTTAGTGTTAATCTAATTAATTCCTTTGTTTGTTGTTCTGAACAAGAAATAGGTAGAACTGACTTGTCTATGAACCAAGCAAATGCTTGCAGCGTGTGGCATGATGTCAAATTATTTTTATTAAGTTTTTATTGTTGATACTTACTAAAGTTTATTTATTAAATAAAAATTAGCAAACTATACTATAACTTTCCAGCGCATTGGATATCCCGGTTTATAGGTCAACGTGTGCACATAGGCCTCTTCCAGCTGTTTCCGATCTCGCTCTATTTTTTTTAGTCTTTCCTGAACAAAATTATTAAATAAAGTAGAGCGTCGATTATCCGAAAGTCGATCAACCGAACGACCGCTTATCCGAACTACTACGCCCTCCCCACTCGCGCTTGCTATCCTCCTTCCGCGCTGCAATACACGCGAAATTGTCTCGAAATATTAGTTGTATGTAGGTATGTACTCAAATGTCACTCTGAAGTAGCCGTTAGTTGATAAACTAAATTTTACCGCGTGTAAGAAACTTTTGTCATTAATGATATGTCTAAACATAAGGTTTTCATTCACCTGTATATAAATATGTATGGCTGAATCAATACAGTTCGATTATCCGAAAAAACCAATTTTCCGAACAATCCTGTCCCCCAATTAGTTCGGATAATCGACGCTCTACTGTATTTATTATTAAACGCTGCTTGCTATTTTCACTTTATTAGATTACGCTTCGGTTGCAGAGTACAGCTAAAATAGGGGACCATACCAGGTAAACATAAAACGTATTTATTTTAAAACAAAACAAGGTGTTTCTGCATAAATTTCCTAATCGCTAGCTAACATCGGCTTCCGAAATACTAATCTACACAAACATAAGCTAATACACTGTCAAATCTCAAATTTGACTGCCTCGTTGGTCTAGTGGTAGCAAGCGCTACTGCTGAGCATGAGGTCCTGGGTCCGATTCCCAGGTCGGACAAAGTGTAATTGGGTTTTCCATCTGGAAATTCTCAGTAGCAGCCCGGAGACTGAATTTGTGCCCGGTTGATGGCAATAGGCTCGCCCCCTATTACATGGGACTTAAACGTAACAGGCGAAATGTGGGTGTATTATAGGTACACCTCTGCCTAACCCTTCGGGGACACAAGGCGTGATGTTATGTAATAGTAATATTCCCGTGGGTGTCGTAAGAGGCGAACTTATTAGAGAATGGGCAGCAGCGTTCTCTATGCATTTTACCACCATATTGCTATCCTGCCTGGCAAACGTGGCGATTAGGTATGGCAAACCGCCTTGAGGGAGGCCTATGTCCAGCAGTGGACATTTTGCGGCTGAAATGATCATGATGATTATTTTTGTAGTAATAAGGTTTACTGAAACAGAATGTCAGTGTCGTACACTGCTGACCAAAAAAAAACGGTAACCCAAAAAGTAAATAGGTAAGTACCGTAAAATGCTGCAACTTTGCCTGGATTTTGACGTTTTTTGTTCATATCTCTCTACATATTTGTTGTTATAGCGTTTAGCTAGTTTAAGTTGAAAAACAGACTTTATAGCTTACAAAATACGACGTACACATTTAAAAATAATGCGTCACTTCCAAATTACAAGCACTCAAAGTCGTAGGCAAAGTTGTAAGTAAACGATGCAACTTTGCCTAGAAGAATAACTTAATAAATATTATGTTGGTATTTACAATATTTTTTTTTCTGTGTGCATGCAGCTTTGTGATTGTAACTGGCAGTTAAATAATTGCCATGAAGTTATATATTTAATTTCACAGCTAATAGGCAAAATTGTAGCACGAACCACAAACTTCCCAAACAAAAATACCGTTGACCGTAGGGCTGTCGTAAATACATAATACAAATATTTTTTTTATATTTATTTACTTTTTCAAAAAAATTGCAATGTAATAATACAAATCACAACTGCAGCGCTTTTTGGCAATGTCTCATCATTATTAACAATATATTGCAAATTATATACTAAAATACGCAAATCTAAAAGAGTAAGAGGACAGCCAAATTCAGCTGAAACATTCACTACGTCTGCAATGTGGGCTTCTTCTTCAGTTGATAGCTCTGTGGGTCATAAAAAATCTAAAAACATCCATAACAAACCAATGGTTTGTTATGTTTGTTTTTAGATTTAGTGACAATGGTACGGCGCGGGATCCCGAACTGCGTTTCTGCTTCGTATGATGAAATCACTTTGTTTCGCACAAGATCTGCTGCAACGTCTAACACTTCAACTAAGTAATCAGCATAATTACGAGCTCCTGGTTTTCTCCTGCTCCTCTTTTTATTATTTCCCATTTTTTCATGTAACTGCAATCAAATGAAGACTTATTTACAAATACAAAACACATTACCGTGCCTATCATCCCTGAAATATTAGGCAAAACTCTGCCTACACAACATTATTTTTAGTATATGTGAAACCTAAATGTAGTTTCTTCAGAATCAGTAACTGAATAGATTCAAATCATTTTTACACCATGTTATATTTTTATGAACACTACCGACACTAAATACAACACAGGTCACGGCAAGTCATATTGGACATTAGGTGCCAGGGTAGAGCTGGGTTTGAGTGTAAAGCAACACCTCAGTGGCCTGGATGGCCCGGTGACCATGTTTCTGTGTGGAGAACCAAACATAACAAACTTATAACTTTGTGATTATTCATGCTAGTTATGAAATTTTGTACTTAGATTCTTTGCATAAAATACTAGATCCGTGTTTCGGGTTTCGCATACATAAGGTTGTATACTACATCACATTTCATCAGTTATGATTTTTAAGTCAAATAATAGAAAATGAGCCTGTTGCTATCTTCGTAGAAAGGAACAGACTCATTTCAACTTACGGCCAGCAGTCACAAAGATTGGTCGTAAGTCCTCAACACCAATTCGTTACTTAAAAGTTTCTTAAATCCGCTTTGTCAAAAATACAGACTTAATGAATTTCGATTAATATATATTATCGATAAAATCCGACTAGTGATAACCCTAGACCCAGGCAAAGTTGTGTCATACAAGTTTCTGAAACACTGCACAAGATTGCCTATTAAGTTATTTTAATGTAATCGAGTCCTTTTCATAAAAATGTCACCAATACAGAAAATAGACAGTACTTTCTTACCTTGAGACGTTATTCCTCCACGACAACACCATTTTTGTATTAAATACTACAAAAGTTACGGGACACGAAAAAATTCCACCCTCTTGGACCGATTTTTGTCGCATAACTGACAGAGCAATAAAGGAGTTACCATTATAAAAAGTGAAAAATATGTTACCCTAATAATGTAAAATTACTACCAAATGGTAGAAAACAAGAATAATATAAGCAAACGCAAAATATCGTGATTTAAACGAAATAGGCAAATTTGCGCTTAGTTGGTAAAGTTGCAGCATTTTACGGTACTTAGTCAAAACCTTTTAAATAAATTTATTTTGCATCCAATATGAGATTATTGGATGCAAAATAAATTTATTTAAAAGGTTTTGCCGCAATAAATAGGTATAAATAGCATAATATTTTTATAGCAGTAATTAAATCCTGTGCCATATACTCGAACCGGCGCAAACCAGCCCAACTCGTTCCAAGAACGTCTGTAGGACAAATACTCAACATTATTTCTAGAATCCCATAAAAACTGGAGGTCATAATGACCCTAAACCTAAAGTTATGAGTTGGTCAGACAGAAGGTATTAAAGGATTTTGTTTCTGCTTTGTTTATTAAAGTGATTATTAAATTATAAGGTAAATTAGGTAAAAACACGTTCATGATTCCTATTAGATAATAGCCTATCAGTCAAGAACTTTTTGTTATAACTGAGTGTAAAAAGGTTATTGAACTGGTGGACTGAATATTGCATTTTTGAAGTATAAATAACTTGGTCATCCCACTAATATTATAAATGTGAATGTTTATGAGGATGTATGGATGTAATGCTTATTACTCTTTCACGCAAAAACTACTGAACGGATTTGCGTGAAATTTGGCACAAAAATAGTTTACAACCTGGATTAACAATATGGTACTTTTTTCCCGGTAATTATCCCGCGGGATAATTTCCAACCTCCATACGAGCGAACCCGCTGGCAAAAGCTAGTATTTAATAATACTTATGCATGCATTCGTCGTAAATATGGTAGAAGCCAATGAAAATGAATAAGTTATGCATTTATAAACAAATTTCAGTAGATTCATTTCTTTCAGTTTGAGAGAAAAGAAACAAGTTAATCCACCACACATTAATGTTAACTGAAATCCTTCCACATTTTCGATTCTTTTTTGTCTTTGTAACCGGTAGTAACCACCTCGCTGCATTTCTCGAACCTTAAACAAGTTCACACGCGATAAACACATTAAGACAGATGGACTGACGCTCTGTTGCTGTAAGGAGGCCTAATTATGGACCACTCGCTTCTGTAATTGATTTTTTCTTGCGTAAACAAAATTACCTTGTTTAACTCCACAAAGTACTTTGTCCGCCAGTGTAATTTATTTCTTACTCCCTCGATAGATGGCGTTGCATAATTCAGCCCATTTTCCGCCGTTAAACGACCCTGGCTTTACCTACGGAAATTCGCGTCACGAAGGTGAAGTACTTGCCGGAGACACCATGATCATGAAGGCGGTTTTCCTTCAATGTGACCCTTGGTTGTCCTGTTTTTGGTACTGGGAGACTGCGCCCGCGCCGTCACTCTCAGAATTCCATGACATTACGCATATTAATATTAGTAAGTACAATATAACCATAGACAGGACAGGGCTGAAGACATTTACTTTCTCTGAATATAAAAATACAACTTTGTATTTCGTTCCATTGGGTAGTTATGTTACCTACGTCAATTCCCACTTTCCTAGACAAAAATAAGTTTCGCACGAAAAATAAAACTTAAGTAAATTAAAATACCTGAACCATTAGTAAAAATACTAACAAAGGTGAAACTAAACTTATTTTATTTTAACTTATTCACAAACTAAACTAAATTTAAGTTCAGTGCATCTTTTTCTTTCTATTTCATTAAGAAAAGGACAGAAGATAAATGTTAGTTTAGTCCTGTCAAATTAATCAGCGCTTGACGTAATTTGACGTAATTTTAGTAGGCAAGTTTTTAATCACGTCTAAACTTGTATGGAGTAGTGACAGGCGCTGATTAATTTGACAGGACTAAACTAAAAAATTTCTTTTGTCCTCTTCTTAATGAAATACAAAGAAAAGGATGCACTGAACTTAAATTTAGTTTAGTTTGTGAACAAGGGAATCGGTACCAATAACTAATAAGAGAGAAATTATTCAGCCGATTAGTTTCGTAATATCATACTAGATGGCGCTACTGTACTCCGTCAAAGCAAAAAGGTTTACTGTATCACTAACTTTGATTGAGCCAGCTTTATCTTATGCTTAAGATATAAACATAACATCACGCCTTGTTTCCCCGAAGGGATGAGCAGAGGTGTACCTATATTACACCCACATTTCACCAGTTATGTTTAGGTCCCATGTAATAGGGGGCGAGCTTATTGCCATCAACCGGGCACGAATCCAAACTCCGGGCTGCTACTGAGAAATTCCAGATAGAAAAACCCAATAACATTTTGCCCGACCTGGGAGTCGAACCCAGGACCTCAAGCTCAGCAGTAGCGCTTATTACCACTAGACCAACGAGGCAGTTGTCGTGTGATGTCGACCAAATTTTTTTGTTACCATAAAACATTACGGAGGGTAAGTTTTAGTCATAATAATAATAAATAATAATAATAAATTTTTATTCAAAAGTAAAAGTTGGTAAATAACAGTATAAATCTTAGAATATAGTAAAGGTAGTACAAAGTATGATGCCTGTACTAGGATAAACCTGTATCACAGGCGGCATGAGTTCTTACAATTTATATTAGGTCAAGTGATGTCTTAACAATATTTAACTTAAGTTTTATGAAAAGTGATATAGTTTGTTAATTTATTATGTTACAATTATAACTAAGGTTTTAATATCTAGATAATTTATATAATATTTAGGTACGGAAAATATGTAGTTATTAGTACTTAGATCACAAATATGATTAAATTTACAATATTATTAACGAGGTTGAAAACAAAGTTGCTAGGTTCGATTTATGAAGCGGGCGGCTAATAGTGCTTAGACAGCGGCAAATCGATTTAAGTAGGACAGTGCAGTGGTCAGGTATTTCGTTGAGTCAGCAACTAGCGATACGGAAGTGGGCCTTGAGTATGACTGACTAGGTGCCCTCATAATCGATGGAGTTAATGTATCTATATTCTGCTATTTTCCTAGCAGGGCAATCAGCGTCCCCCGTTTTGTGATCACTGGGCTTTTTATAGCGAGAGCAAGTTGCGCATTTCGGGATGTCTGCTTTCTTCGTACATTCAGTCATCGAATGGCCAGCGTCACCACAGTGACCACACGTAGCGACGATCTCTCGACAAGTTTTTGCTGCATGGCCATATTGTTGGCATTTATAACACCTTGTCACCAATGTGAAGTCCCTGACAGGACAGGACGTCCAATTTATAAAAAGTCTTGACTGAGGGATTATGGCTTTACGTATACTGGCTGAAACTTCAACAACGTAGTTACAGGTCATAGCATCTCGCTTCCCCGATTTGTGGCTCAATTTTATGCAGGTCAAGAAGGATTCCAAGGACATCGCTGGTAACTTGTCGGACACGTTTTGTTCGAAAATGCACTTGAACACCTCATTTTCAGTCATGGAAGTCGGCACTCCTACAACCACGATCCGAGGTTTGCGCTTGCTGGGTTCGTCTGCGGTCAGTCCAGATGTAGAGAGCTGGACTGCATGCTTCAGTTTATCAGCGTCAAGTTTCGTCTCGGTACTAACGATTACTCCTCCATTTTTTGTTCTCCGGACACCACGAACGTGCAGCTTTATTTGCTCGGGCTGTATGATTTTTTGTACAAGTTCTTTCGTCTCGTCACTTGATTTAAATTTATCATTGGGATAAATGGCAACAGAGCTCAAGTTATTGGGTCGAACAAAGTCATTTGATCCCTTTTTTACCATATCGGCAAAAGAAGTATTTCCTGCACAACCAGAGTAAAACCAAGCAATTGTAATTATTATTATATTAATTTGATTGTCTATAGACAGATCTGAGATCCGTTGAGATGGGTTGCGGAAATATGAATTTAATATTTTAATTTTTTTAATGTTCGCATATAATTCATCATCATTTCAGCCATAAGACGTCCACTGCTGGACACAGGCCTCCCTCAAATTGGGATTTGCCATAGTCGCCACGCTTGGCAGGCGGTTTGGCGATCGCAGTATGGTATGGGTAAAATACATAGAGAAAGCTGCTGCCCATTCTCTAGTAAGTCCCTTAGTCGCCTTTTACGACAGCCATGGGAAGAAATGAGTCGATGTTATTCTTAACGTCTGACACGACACGGACTCATATAATTATAAGAAGAAAGAAGAAGAATAAGAATTTTATTTAGACAAGTTTACATTCAAATCGATTGTATTCCTGGACCTCACACTAGGATTCCCTGTGTTGTGAGATCCAGGCTACTTCGTTACGTTAAAATTTTTGTAGATTTACATTATTTTACTTAATAATAGGTACTTACATTATTTAACTTAAAAATAGGTACATACATTCTTTAACTTAATAATAGGCATAAAAAATAATGAAAGAGTACAGTACATTGTGGTTTAATTTGTGTCAGTTGTGTTGGTGCTTATGATATATGTAGGTGCAATTATACATAGAAGTAACAAAAATAATTTATGCAGAATTTTGTAATATCTTCTTGATTTGTAGAGTATCCCTGGAGTTTCTTTCCCGTTCTTCTCCACCAAGATCTATGTTTTGCAACTAGAGTACACTTCCGACTAACTGACCGATTTATTTAACAATTAAAACCGGCCAAGTGCGAGTCGGACTCCGCACCGAGGGTTCCGTACAAACCTGTACGTATTTTCGGTTTAAAAATATATTTTTTTTTAATTTTTATATTTAAATTGATTGAATGTAAGGTAAATTGCGGTTTACGATTTATGACGTTTTAAAAAAAAACTACTCACTCGATCTCGTTCAAACCAATTTTCAGTGGTAGTTTACATGGTAATGTACATCATATATTTTTTTTAGTTTTGTCATTCTCTTATTTTAGAAGTTACGGGGGGGGGGACACACATTTTACCACTTTGGAAGTGTCTCTCGCGCAAACTATTCAGTTTAGAAAAAAATGATAATAGAAACCTCATTACCATTTTTGAAGACCTATTCATAGATACCCCACACGTATGGGTTTGATGAAAAAAACATTTTTGAGTTTCAGTTCTATGTATGGGGAACCCCAAAATTTATTGTTTTTTTTTCTATTTTAGTGTGAAAATCTTAATGCGGTTCACAGAATACATCTACTTACCAAGTTTCAACAGCATAGCTCTTATAGTTTCGGAATAAAATGGCTGTGACATACGGACGGACGGACAGACAGACAGACAGACATGACGAATCTATAAGGGTTCCGTTTTTTGCCATTTGGCAACGGAACCCTAAAAAGTGCCTTTAATGTTTATTTGGAACAAATGGTTTATGTTTGAAGCTATCAGGGAGATTTTGTGCTAAGGTAGACATTTATGCATTAGAACGCGTGGATGAGAGACGCACGGAACCGAGATGTATGGCGGAAAAGGGGGTGTTATATACCCAGCAGTGGGTGATTACGGGTCGAAATGATGTTGATGATTATGTATTAGAATGGTGAAAACTCAGTCATGTATTTAATTGCGAAATAACACCCAACTTGAAAATTACGATCTCTGCGTGTCTTTACACAACAATGAACTTTCTTTATTCGACAACAATTGCATAAATATTGTAGCTAAAAAGAAACATCTAGCTATTATGGATAGGTATCTACCCACTATTCTAAAATTTTAAAAGAAAACTACGTGCCGACCAAAATCGTCACGTTTCCAAAAATACATTGACAGCTTAATAAGAATCAATTACAAACACAAAAATCACGTTCGATCATTAACCTGAAATGACATTTTTCATCAAAAATCTGCGATATAACAGTACATAATAACAGCTCACGTATTTATCGCGATCTTTTTACTCTGCCCGGGAGTCGAACGGACAATGGGTGTCGGGCAGCGCCTGCGCAGCGCTAACGGTCGTCCACAAATCAGATCGTCATTACACGGGCGACTTTTTTACGGACATTCTTGAACGCAAAAACTTTTGATTTGACCGCACTGTAGTACGCACGGAGCGGAGTGGTCGTTGGCATTTTATTTTTATAACAAAACGATAGACATATTGTAGATACGTTGCCATCTCGGAAAAAAAAGTTAACATATCTCATGTGTGTCAATGATCATAGACACGGATTAAGTACTTGCAAACAGGAACAAAGTAAACATGCTAGTGTTCTTGACTATTTTTAAATTCATTTTCGTTTTTTAAGGTTTAGATATAAATATCCTTCCCTAGAAGTTGTCAATGCTTGTTCTTCTATTAGCATAATTTCAAACTGATGCAGTGGTTTGTTTCCCAAAAACAAATTACCTCAGACCTACAGTTCCCTGGGTTACTGAAATTAAATATTTCTACAAGAAGGTTTGAACAAACACTAAACAAGTCAATCATATTTTAAAAAACTACATAAGGTCGTCGTTTCCTATCTGACTAATCTGCGAAGAAATGCCGAAACAAACTCAGAGGTGGAGGTGTCACTCTCTTTTAAAGTCCAGACATAATGTTGGTCAGATCATGTGAATACCTTATAGTATAGATTGCCTCAAATGGTTTTTTGAAGAACCACACAGATTGAGTGGTCCTGTCGAGGCAGTACACGCATTTGTCAATCATCGTGCAGCTCAACAGTTTTTTTTTCTTTATTTCTCATTGTAACATTAACTTTAAACAGGCCTGTTGGTCTAGTGGTTAGTGACCCTAACTGCTATGCCGGAGGTCGTAGGTTCGATTCCCACCCAGGACAAATGTTTGTGTGATGAGCACGATCATTTGTTCTGTGTCTGGGTGTAATTTATCTATAATATGTATGTATTTAGAAATATATAAGTATGTTTATCAGTTGTCTAGTACCCATAACACAAGCTCTGCTTAGCTTGGGACTAGATGGCGTTGTGTGATAGTTGTGGAATATTATTATTATTTTCTTTATTCATTTTAACAAACATATAAATTATATTTTTAAATATTAGAATATAAAATAAAAAAACATTTAAAAATATAAAAAATAGTAGCCCACCGGTATCGGGAACAGGGTCCAAGCTACCGGCGGTCAGGGCTCCAGAGAGAGGAACCTCCTGACGATGCGAGCCGTGTCCAGAAGTACCGCTTTCTGAATCAAGCCCTTGACCCAGCTGCCTAACGAGAGCCTCCTTAGATGTTGGTCGAGGCTCTTGCCTATCAACCCATTGGCTGTGACGACTATCGGCACAATGATCGCTGAATCCACATCGCACATGTCGACAACCTCGCGAGCCAAGTCAAGATACTTGATCTGTTTATCTTTCTCGGCTTTCACGAGGTTCTCGTCATGCGGAACCGTTATGTCAACAATCATTGTGCGCCGCTCTACTCGATCCACCACCACTATATCAGGCTTATTTGCGACAATAGTCCTGTCAGTGATGATGGATCGATCCCAGTACAATGTGATATTTCCATTATCGAGAACTGGGTCGGGCACATACCTGTAGTACGGCACTTCCGATTCCACAAGGCTGTATTTAAGAGCAAGTTGCTGATGGATAATCCTGGCTACTAGGTTGTGTCTATGCAAGTATTCTTCGTTAGCTAGACGAGAACACCCGGAGATTATGTGCCTAATTGATTCTCCTGGACGGTGACATGCCCGACAGATGTCAACCGTGCCGTCTTTCACAATAAATCTCCGGTAATTGTTCGTCATCATAACTTCGTCCATAATTGCACAGACAAAACCTTCGGTTTCCCCAAAGAGGTCACCGAAACGCAGCCAGGCTACGGACGCTAGTATATCTACATCGGGTCCATGTAGGGCCCGGAAAAAGCGTCCGTGGAGCTCCTTACTCTGCCATACTTCCATGCGGTCATTAGTGTCAAGTACTACAGGTTTGCGCCAGTTCTCGTTAGCCAAGGAGAGCGGGGTGAGGCCCTTGTCAACTGCGACCACATCTCGATGCATCCCCACGTCGGTTTCTAGGAAATATTCCCTGAGACTGCATATCTCGCGATTGTGGAGAGTCTTAGCGTTTAAAAAGCCTCGACCTCCACACTTTTGCGGGATATACAGCCTCATTACCGATGACCGTGGGTGATGCATTCGATATGCAGTCAGCAGCGTACGGACCCTCCTATCCACGGCGTCGAGTTCGGTTTGAGTCCATTTGAGTATGCCGAAAGAGTACATCAAAACCGGCATGACCCAACCGTTGAAGGCGCGCACCTTGTTTCCGCCTGATAGAAGACTATTAAATACTTTCTTCAGGCGGCCAAAGAAGCGCTCCCTCAACGATTGCTTCATGTCAGTAACATTGATGCCCAACGCTTCCGACATACCCAAATACTTATAGGTTTCGGATGAAGAGAGGGCTCGGAGGTTTATGGAATCCGAGAGTTGGGTTCCCACGGATTCCACAATCTTCCCTCGCTTTACATGCATGACCGCACATTTGTCCACACCAAATTCCATCCTGATGGTGCTACTGAAGGTTTCAGTTATTTTCAGTAGCTCCATCAGTTGAAAATTGTTGGGGGCAAAGAGTTTAAGGTCATCCATGTAAAGGAGGTGAGATATAACCTGACCACCTCTCCTCAACCGATAGCCTATACCTGAATCCTCAAGCAGTGTGCTCAGAGGATTCAGGGCTAAGCAGAACCAAAGCGGACTCATTATTATTTTTATTATTAAACTAAAAATCCACGGCCACTCCTCACCTAGCCAACAATATGAAGGCGCCACGCCAGCGACAAGTGTTAAATTGGAGCTCGAACGAAACAAAAAACAAAAAAGCAAGTATCGGCGACTCCACGGAGGAAAAACAACGTTTCCGAACGTTGTTGCCTAGGCTCAGACACTTTCTAACGCGAAGAAATGGAGGCAGAAGTATTTTCTTTGACAGTTGTACCTGTAAGTCTTTTTTGTTTTAGGAATTGGAGCTGGAAGGATACCAGAAGGGAGGTCATTTCAGCAGAAATACGTCCACTGTTGGACATAGGCCTCACCCAATTTGGGGAGGTTTGCCATAATGGCCACGCTTGGGCAGGCGAGTTGGCAGTCGCAGTATGGTGCTAAAATGCATAGAGAACGCTGCTGCCCATTCTCTAGTAAGCCCCTTAGTGAAGTCGCCTTCTACGACACCCATGTATGGTGCTATGTCCGGAACCATACGCAACACAGAGAGGATGTTTTAATATTTAATTAATAAACAATGAGAAATGCAGCATTAGTGGTCTGATAATGGCTCTATCACGAGGTTGGTTGTATTGGAACTCAAGCTCAAATATTACTTTGTAACGCGATGCGTTTAAAAGCCCAGCACGCGTAGCATGACCACCATAAAGAGAACTTTGTCCATTTTTGGTAGAATAGAGATAAAATTGTCATGCTACGCCTGCATAAAACGGTGCAAATCTGTCTACAATCTGTAATTTTGTCTAATCTTCCGTCGACAAAACCCATTTCTACGGTGGTCATGCTACGCATGCTGGAGTTAAAACCAAACCCAAACAGACCCTTTACTTCGTTTAGATTATTTCATCAGCAATGTTTACAAAACGGTGAAGGATGAAAACCGGCATGTCATAGAGCCAAAATATCGAAGTTATGTGGTGTCTACCAACCCGCACTGGGCACGGGTGGCGATTAATGGGTTACTCCCTCTCACAGAAAAGAGGCTTGAGTAGGTACCAACAGTGGGAACAATTAAGACTGATTGTCTCACGATGTTTTCCTTCACCGTTTTGAGAGCAGTGGCGATGAAATAATTTACACAAAGTAATGCGCTTGCTTGGGTTTGAACTCACGACCTACTACTCGTAAGTCGCAGCCGTTACCACTAGGCTACTGCTCATAATGTATGTGTTGTCACTTACGGGTCATCAAAAACGCGAAAGTCTAACAACTAGTCTTACCAAAGGGGTATCGTATTACCTGGTAAATGGGTTCACTGTTCATTCCATGTAAAATACTGGTACTCAGATGCGTCTGGTTAGTCTGGTAGCTGACCCCAACATAGGAAAAGGCTAGGAAATTATCATAGGGGAGGGCTTCTGAACTAATTCCCAAGTTAGGAATAAGTTTCGCATGAGAAGGCTACTTTAATAACTTCAGGCGTAGCCAGCATATAGCCATTGTATGCATAGACACACCAATGATTAAGTTACAATTAAGTAGCTATCAAAACATGAGTCATGCTTAGAAAGTAATAAAATAGATGACGACGAAAAAAAAAATGTATAGTCTGTACAATTAAGTACTTGCTCGTTTTTGCTTGATATTGATAACGGCAACAGGTAGACGCTTGAAATATTCACAGAATATTTCGTTATATATTACTTTAACAATAAAAAATTAAAATTTAAGGGGGGCTCCGATACAAAATAAATAAACGTGATTTTTTTGCCGATAATGGTATGGAACCCTTCTTTCCACCCACTTCTTTTTTTTGTTTTTAATCTGTGCGTCTACTATTGATTTTTGTAGCAAGTATCCCTTCATATTTAATATGTTACTGATTATGTTTACATAGCAATGGTGGGACCCTGGTGAATGGAGATTTGCTTTTATACAGTCAGACATCAGTCTCTCACAAACTAGTGTCACATAGTATTAGCCATTGTATGTGAAAAAAAATATATCTACTTGAATTTCAAACGGCACGGTCATAAAAGGTCGTATATTATCTCAAAAGATTTTCATAGATCGTAGGATCAAGAAGCAACATTTGAAAGATTTTTCGTTGTTACCGAATCTTAAAGCATACTTCTTTAACGACTTTTTTGCTGGCATGATCTCTACTGGTGTAATGGCATCCATGGGTAATCATTACAGCCGTAAGACGTCCACTGCTGGACTTAGGCCTCCCCTAATTTGGGAGACTTTGCCATAATCGCCACGTTTGGCAGGCGGGTTGGCGATCGCAGTATGGTGGTAGAATGCATAGAGAACGCTGCTGTAAGTCCCTTAGTCGCCTTTTACGACACCCACGGGATGAAATGGGGTGGTGTTATTCTTTGCGTCCGGCACCACATGGGTAATGGCATAACTTTATTTTTTAATTGGTGAAACTCCCAGTTAAAACGTCTTTTATTTTGACGAACCAACATCATTCGTTGTGTTATTTGCGATTTTAAACAAAAGGACGTACAAAATCTTTCGTCTTCCCATGGGGATAGGCAGAAACTACAGAACACCTCCTGCTACGATCCTTAAACACTATAATACTAAACACTATATACTATAACACTAAATTTTGCTTTGTTTAGGCGATTATCACACTGCACCGCGCACCGCCGCGGAGGGCGGTTGCGTAAAGCGAATTGACCGCGCGGTCGGTCGGTGTACGTGTGTTAGGCATCAACGGATTTAATAGAGGGCAATGCGACATGAGATCCGCTTCGCCGCCTACCGCGGCGGTGCGCGGTGCTGTGTGTTAATCGCCTTAAGTTCATACATCATTCTGGTCATACACGGACGCCGGTTACGAGTGCTACGTACCTGACCTTTCCGAAGAACAAAATCAATGATGTTTTGGAAACATAAAGATAATCGTAAGATAATCATTTTACGCAACGGGGTGCATATTTTTTAAGTATTTTCGAATATAGCATCCACGAATAGAATCACCAAATTCTGATAACCACTCCAAACGTGGTGATAGCGAGTCTCATAGAATTAGACGTCACTAGGAAACCTAGTAAATCAAGAAAGTCATTTTGAATGCTCCATCAGGCTTCATGATTACTTCACCGAGGAAACACGTGCCTCCTTATCGACTAAAAAATCTGGTTCTAGTGCTTAAAGCCACTTAACACCAGTTAGAGTTACCATATCTGGGGTGATTGAACTGAAGTTGCTTTGGTTTTGTCTTGTAAAGTTACTCGGGCCGATTTCTGTAATAAGTTGTTGAAGGTATAACAATTTAAGTGTGGATTGGTTAAATTATAAAGAGACAGACTAAATTAGATTTACTACCGCTTAGAAACAAACAAAACACAAAACCTATTTTTCTTTCTCATTTAAAGCGGTACTGCAGAGCGTGAGATCCTGGGTTCGATTCCCAGGTTATGTGGGCTTTTCTGTCTGGAATTTCACAATAGTAGCCCAGAGTCTGGATTTGTGGCCGGCTGATGGCAATAAAGTCATCCTATATTACATGAGACTTAACCATAATTGACGAAATGTGGTTGCTTGCTATAGGGACAGGTAAACTTCTGCCCAACCCTTCGGGAAAACAAAACGTAATATTATGAGGATGTGTGTAAATGTGGTAACAAAAACTATGAGAAAACAAGACAAAACTCTTCTCCAGATAATAGACACAGCTCTACTGTCTGTAGAAGAGTTCTTGTTTTTCACACAGTTTTTTTTGCTAGATTTCAGCAGCTTTGATTCGACTGTTTTGTAGCGAGTAGAGTCAGACGCCATCATTGTTTTCATAGAGTGAGACAAGAGGTAGTCTTGACTAAGTTTGTGCACAGCCTTGCCTTATACAGGACGGCATGTGATACAAGACTCCTGCGTTAAATTTTATTGTCAGTTATTTAAAAAAAAAAAATGCCGTTTACTACGCAGTCAATATGTATGGACAGTTGTTTTTTATTTAAACCGGCACTAAATTTTAAATCATTCAATTTTGCTTTTAGTAAGAGTGGAACATAGAAGAATAGATAAAAAAATAACCGGATACGCATAGGCCTGAAGGGTAAATGCGTAACACTAACAGTAGGAATAGCGTTCATTTTGACAGTTAAACAGCATCCATTGCGTTACGTACGGTGTTGCACAGACACATGTTTCGAACATATGGAGCAATGGTTTAGCAATAACCTTCAAAATGATTCAGATTCTGATTGATAGGGTCCTACTCTTGAACTTGAACTCGCCTGATGGGGAGCGACGGACGAGGTCAACTGACGGAATGTACGTGTCTAGAAGATTCCTCACTTTCATGACAAAATTGGCCTGGTAAGCAAATTTTGTAGCAAGCCTACGTACGGGAGGCGCAGGACCTTCTTCGGTTATCGTTGTTTGGTTTTAGACAGGCAGTTTTTTTTATTCTAATATTTTTCCTCGACCTTCGTCTTTAAAACTGTAGGTAGGTACTTGTTGATTATAGAATGAGAATTTAATTCTTATCTTACAGAACCCTTACTTATCCATTCTTTAAGAACGTAAGCTGCATTCGAGCGCCTACATCTCCTTTTACGAGCAAAGATTGCACATGTGATCATACTAACATTACAACTGAAATGATACCTTTTACAATTACATAAGCCTTCTTCTACCATTCTAACACAATCAAAAACAAACAAATAAACCATTTAATAAAGCAATCTCATCGGCGTCATCTCACAACTTAGCTCTTCAATTACATAACAGCAAAAAACATAAACAGCATACCACGAGCCGACAAATCTTACGACCGGTTGTAAGTCGTAATTGTTTCAAGCAACAAAAAGTCGGACATAAGGCAACCAACCCGCCGCATGAATGGGAGGACCGTCCGTCCGGGGAAAATAAAAACGCTCCATATTCGTGAAATGATTAAAAAAGAAAGAAATCGGAAAATAAAAGAAAAGGCAAGTCCGCGGCACGTACCGTCGTCCCCTTTTTAAAAAGAGAACTATTCCACCGGAGCGTGAATGAAAAACGCGCCCACTACGCGCCGCGTAACCGTAATCTTGTGATTATTATTTTTATTTTTGAGTCTCGCTTCCTTTTTTATTATTATTTAGTCTTATTATTATGTTATTTTATACGTTTTATCGCGTGTGGCGTCGTATGTAGGTCAGGACGGTGCGCGGGGGATTTTTTTTGGTTTTCCGCGCAAGGTCGATGTGTTTGCTTGTTTTGGTCGCGGCGCGGCGCTGTAATTGCTGCAGTGCGTTGAACTGCGAGATGAACTTACGAATCTGTATGAGTTGCCTCATTATCATTGAATTTATCTTTACTTTCATTCGTTTTATTCCTTACGGTCAGGTCCTGACTCAAGCATGAGCCATGACAGATAATAATTGTAAATAAATTACATAAGAAATAGGTTTCCTCATCTGAAAATGAAGGGATTTTACATTGCTGTCAATTTAACCTAATATCTACCAAATTGCCAATGTTGATCCTAAAAAATCGTAAAAAAATTCCTAGACTCCATAATATAATTTGATATTAGAATAGAATAGAATAGAATTTATTATGTACACCATATAAATAGTCAAAGAAATAATTAAAAAAAAAAAACATCTGTACTCGGACATCAGTAGGTACTCATAGCACTCATAGATAGGTATAAATATCAACGCTCTCCGTGTTTTGTTTGTAAATGAAATTAGTAAAACTTTGATTTGTAACCAAAACCACGCAAAAAGAAACACTCCGACGTTTTCATTTTTATACTACAGAAAACGAGAAAACTCAGTTATTACTAGGACCTAGGCAAATCTTCAACAGTCTACCAGGTGTACTAAAAAGAGACGATAAACCTAACAGGTGACATACCACAGGTGCACGAATGGTATTTATGTTCGTATACAGCGGAAACTACGACGGGTAAGACAAGCATAACATGGTAATCTTAAGTCAATCAATCATACGAAAGTCAGAAAAGAAAATTAACATATCAGTCATATGTCTCAGGATGCGTCTCACGATTGTTTAGTACGTGTGTACTGGGTCTTTCGGGGTTAAAGATTTAATCATTATTTTTTATTAATAGTTGTGGTAATAATGTCCTATATTACCTTCTGGGAATATTTACAGAAACTCACTACATTAGAAAAAAAATAGAGACATGGGTAATCTAACGAATTCCCCCGAAAGCCCCATATATTATTTACTAACCCGTATATCGAGATAAGCCTATGTTCTTAAAGTATACTCATACAACATTTTATCAAAATTTGTCAAGCCGTTTTGTAGATAGTTCAACGGTATTCGATTGGGTCGAGAAAAGGGTTTTTCTATCTAGAATTTCTCATTTGCATATGCAGCACAAGGCTGCTGGCTCGCCCACATTAAATGCGACATATGAAAACTGGCGGGTGTTCCTGGTATAGGACAGATCTACCCAACCCTTCAGAGAAATAATGCGTGATATTAATTTCAGTAATATTAAACTAGTTTTTAAACAATTACTATTGTACGCCAACTCGCCTACCAAGCATGGCAAATTGAGGGAAGCTTATGTCCAACAGTGAGAAATGATGATGTTGATTAATACATACATAAAATCACGCCTTTTTCCTATGGGGGTAGGCAGAAACTACGGAACGTCACCAGCTACGGTCATACACACACGCCGATAGTGATTGTTGTACTCAAAAAATTAGGTTGTGTATTTTTTCGTACCTAACAAATTATGGGTGCAATTAGAATTGAATCCATAAGTATATCATTTAAATCTCAGGACTGAAAAAACTATAGCAAAGCGATTAATTTACCAATAATTGGCATCACCGGATTGTTTAAGAAAAACCGCATTTTTTAGGTTAAGGAAAACGGAGTTATGTAAAAACGGTAATCGGTACTACAACATATTACAAGAAAGGAAAAACCAAATAACAGTGATGACGTCAGAACGTTGAAATCTTCCTGACCTATCCAGTCTGTTAATTATAATATCTAGATATTGTTTACAAGTCTATTTTCCGCTGTTGGAACATCTAGCCTACACGTTTAAACTGTGTGCAGACGAGAGTCAAAATAGTGGTTGTCTTTCAGATAATTTGGAGACACAAGAATCTTGCCTTGTATACAAGTCATTTCAATGAATTTGACAACTTGGTCATATGTTCGACTGTGAAAGGTGTAGAATTGCGGAAAGTGTGGAAAGTAAGGAAGTGTGGAAATGTGGAAATGTCGTGTGGAAGTGTGGAAAATGTTATGCTGATGGTAATAGGCTCGCCCCCGTTTTCGTCGGACTTTAACATAATTGACAAAATAAGGGTATACTTTACATAAACCCATTCGCATAAAGGCGTGATGTAATGTTTTGTTTCAGTGACAATAGAACTGTTTTGTTACGAATTTGCCTCCACCATTATTTTCTTAGAATAATAGTCGGTGTAACTGAGACAGCTGACCAATCTATCTGCCTAGTCTTTACCCGCTTCCCATCTAACGAGATTCAGCAGAACTCGAGTATTTTACATGGAGTGACTGTCTATCTGACCTCCGCCACCCAGTCACTGAGTAATACGATTGGTCAGACTTTCGGACTTGTGACGAGCCATAACAACTGTCCTAAATGTCCCACGAATGTCAGCCGGTAACAACGGCTTAGCGTGATTTTCAAGGCACGGAGGGGTCTTGGTATGGTCACCAATCCACGGCTCAACCGCAGCAAACGGCTGTTCTTCATCATCAGCAGCCTATAACGTTCCCACTGCTGGGACACAGGCCTCTTCTCGGTGAGAGGGAGTGGGCCATAATCCACCACGCGGGCCCAGTGCGGGTTGGCAGATGTCACATGTCTTCGAATTTTGGGTTCTAAGACATGTCGGCTTCCTCACGATGTTTTCCTTCATCGTTTTGAGAGCAGTGGCGATGAAATAATTTACACAAAGTAATGCGCCTGCTTGGGTTTGAACTCACAACCTAACACTCGTGTCGCGGCCGTTATCACTGGGCCACCACTGCTCTACTGGGCTAACACTGCTCCGGCTGTTTTTACTTAGCCACAATCCTTTCAGGCGACACCTAAATGTAATGTCTAAATATTATTGTACTGTTGGATTATCAAGAGTACGTCTTCATTTTTATTCATACAATTTAAGTGTCTCTTAATATTACTGGAAACCGGCATTACACTTTTAGAATTATGGCTCTGATCATAAATGATCTAAATGATTGATAGTTTTGAACTTGACTCCTCAGATCTACACGAACCCTTACTTCTCGAATTGAACAGAAAACAGGTCTTACAATGCTTACGCACTGGGTTTCTCAGAACGAGTCTATTCAAGTAGCCATGTTTATTCCATTCGTCCTAGGATTCCATTATGTCAGGGTCAATTTCCTCATTCTTCAGAATCATCATTATTCTTCTGCTTCTATCCCAATTTATTTGGGGACGGTGCAATGTATCTTTTTCTTTCATACTTCTCTATTAGTCTTCATCTTGGTAGCCACCCCCTTTCTAGCCATATCATCTTTTATACAATCCATCTATCGTTTGCTTGGTCTTCTTCTACTGTTAACGACATCCACATTTATACTCCAAAATTAGACCTATGAATATTACTGTGTAATATGATATGAAATCAAAATGGTTCCAGTACATTCATGTATGATAAGCTTTGATCAGTATACCTCTTTGATAAAATTGTTAGTAGGTCGTTTCCAAATGACCCCTGAATGGCAAAACTACCATTCGAGTAAACTTTATTTTTTCTGTATGAGTAACACCAAAATGACCGTAACATGAACCATCTTCGATTTTCTGTCGTCTGCTACCTATAGTAATAATCTTAACCTACCTCACTGTAGTGCTTTTCACTTTTCAGTTAACGCAATAATGACGTATATTGTTGAAAAATGTAAATAAGGGTGAGGTTTCGGCGCAGGAGTTTTAGACGCAACAAAGTTTTCGGTATGTTCTCCTTGGAAACCAAAGCAAATCTTTCTAAATAAACTCCATGATTACATTCGAAAGCTTGTTTGAATTTGTTCCTTTGTCAGGGTTTATTTTAAATGTCACAAGGCAAGGTTAATGGTAAACATTTCAACAAATTATGTTATATATTAATTGCTCTGATTTACCTACCGTCAATAAAACCCTATTTGTAGTAAAATTTGTTTATATATATTGCTCGTTAAAAGTTTTATTAAGGTGCTCATTTTTTTGCTATTAAATGAGAGATTTTATGACTGCATACCTACGTTTAAATACTTATACGGAAACCCCAAGGTTTTAATTAAGATGGACTAGAATCTAACGATAATGATAATATGAACAAAAAGATCTATATATTGATACAGAAATCAAAAATGGCTACCAACGGTCAACAAAGCTACAGATAATAATATGCGTTCGGATACACACACCTACACAAAACACATACCATAAAACAAGCGAAGGACTTGCCACTAGCTTCTTAACGCATTTAGTCATCGTTCCAAGTAAAAAGTAAAAATAACTTTGACCAGACTCAGCATCTCAGTCTCAAGGCCAAATCCTGACTCCTGAAGAAAGAGACACACATACTAAACCACTTGCATACGACAAGGATGCCAAATATTGGTGTCTTCGTCCTTTGAAAAGGGAAAGTGGTAGTTACAGCGGTGGTGAGAGTGAGATAAAAAAATGTCCGAAGGGCAAAACGGGACAGGTATACTTGTAATTTCAAAGTGGGACAAGGATGCATGATAGGAACCGGTTAATTTTGAAGGGCTCGCGACCGTGGTCCACACTGAAGCTGTGTTAAAGATATAGGTGGTTTTATTTATGGTTATATATTGATTTAAGATTTTTATGGAGTAAAATGAATGTGGAATGAACCATAGATTAGATAGAAGTTGTAATAGATATAGGGCAATATAAATTGACTTCCGATGGGCAAGCGGGTGAGATATTTCACTAACGCTTTTATTTTTTTGAATTTTTATTAGTATTGTATAAGTTTTGTAAATAACAGATATATTTGCATATGTCTGATAAATGTCAAATGATTCTATATTCGCCCCAAAAACTGACAGTTTTCTTGTTTGTTTTGCTTCAACTGTTCCTTTCAATCAACAATGATACTCGTAATTTTGTTTGCTGTGGCACTTAGAAGCTGAACGAGCCGTCAAATTGTTTAGGCTACTCACTAATTGAACTGTATTTTGTGTATGTAATTAGTTTTAATAGTGTCTGGATATGACAATCGTATCATCATTCATTATCGTCATCATAATGGCCACGCTTGGGAGGAGGGTTGGCGATCGCATTATGATAGTAAAATGCATCGAGAACGCTGCTGCCCACTCTCTAGTAAGTTCCTTAGTCGCCTCTTACGACACCCACGGTAAGAAATGGGGTGGTGCTATCTATATGTCCAGCACCACACGGTTACAATTGTCAACTAGTAAATTTCTGACGCGATGGTACAGTCGCAAGCGCTACTGCTGAGTTGCTGTTGTGGGTTCGATTCCAGGGGCGGGAAATATGTTACTCGGTTCTGAATTAATAGGGTTACCCCTTTTAACAAAGGACAATCATAGCTAGGTAATATGTGGTGGCGTCCACAATTTCACGTCAAAGCGCGTATTTTACGTAGGAAATCATAGTTATTGCGAAATGTTGATCTGCACTTCTGTCTATGAAATAAAACCAGCATATTATTGTTCCTATACCACTGCAGGGTTCCTATTCTTACACAGCGAAGGCATGTTCATTGATGAAGGAGCAGCACACTCCATCATCATCATGATTTCAGTCGAAAGACGTCCACTGCTGGAGTTAGGCCTCTCCCAATTTGGGGGGCTTTGCCATAATCGCCACGCTTGGCAGGCGGGTTGGCGATCGTAGTATAGTGGTAGAATGCATAGAGAACGCTGCTGCCCATTCTCTAGTAAGTCCCTTAGTCGCCTTTTACGACACCCACGGGAAGAAATGGGGTGGTGTTATTCTTTACGTTCGGCACCACACGGTACGTCCGGCAACACGCTTGCTCAAGGAGAATTGGCGATTTCAGACTTATGTTATTGGGTTCATCATCAAACAAAATTCCAAAACACATCATCTAACAGTTATTTAACACCAATAAGGTTCCTCTCAAAGATATAGGCCACCCTTCCCTTCAGTAGTTCCCATATAAGGCACTGGTCAGCAGGATGCTATGGTCCAGTCCTAAAAACCACTGCCGTCAATCTGGTTGTCAATTGACATTATGTTAAATCTTTAAGATTGTTTGTCCGGGGCCTAAGTCAAGAGTCTTCGGACTACGAAACAAAACATTTAGCCTGTATAAATTGAGGAGGTAGGCAGAGCTGTATAGTGCATCTATATTACACAACATGTCAGGTAAACCACTATCTATGTCTTAGTGGTAACGTCCCCGACTTTCAAGAGGGTTCGTGTATTCGAACACAGGCAGGCACATTATTTCGAGTAATTTATTTCATCACCACTGCTCTTAAAATGGTGATGGAAAATATCAAGAGGAAACCGGCATGTCTTTGAACCAAAAATTCGAAGACATGACATGACATGTACCAACCGGCACTGGGCCTGCGTGATGGGTTATGGCCCACTCTCACAGAGGCAAGAAGGAGAGAGGAGGTCTGTTTCCCAGCAGAGGGAATATTATAAGCTGGTTGTGTTTAAGGAGGCGAGCCGTACACAAGTCGGCTGCTATTGAGATATTCCTAAGGAAAAATCTAAATACCTACCATTTTAGCAATACTAGATTCCCAGAATCGAACCCCCATGCAAGTTTTGTTTCCATGTTGAGTTTTAGCTTTTGTGTGTGAGAAACGATGGATGGTCAAAATCATATCATTATCATCATATGTGTAACCATTTCTCGATTTTTTTTTTGGGGTCATCTTCCAGTCTAATCGGCTGCTGCTTTCCGTGGCGTGGGTACTGAAAGAAAGAAAGAATAGTAGATTATTAACCAAGGGGATAAAGCAGTGTCTTCTGTCGCGGGTGACGATTTAAATCGCGAGCGTAACGAAGGACTCGAGGTTTACTCCCGAGCGTAGCGAGGGTGTTAAAAACTTAAATCACGAGCGAAGCGAGGGATTTAAGACGAGTTCTGAGTGTAGCGAGGGATTTAAGTTCACCCAAGACTAGAGATGTAAGTGCTGTATTATACCATTTGTATTGAAATGTATAAAACGAAACATACCGTTTAATACGGTATTATACCTTTTGCTACGGTATTATATGTAAAAATCGATTGAAGATGATTGCCTTGAGAAGGGATGATGACTTCATGCTTGTCATATCATCATCTCTTCTCAAGGGGGACGGTGAGTACGGTAGTATGCTTAATGTGCTTCTGTTTTTAGTGTAGGTGATTTTTTTAACTGACGAAAAAACTGAGGAGGTTCTCGATTCGATGCGTATATTTTTTTAAAGTTTTTTTTTTTATGTATGACCACGAATAACTTTTTACAGAGTGGACTGATTTTGATAATTCATTTTTCTCGAAGGTAGTCTCATGTAAATTTGAAGAGAAAATTCCAACCCTAAGGGTAGGAAAACACGGGATGATTGATTGTTCACTCATTGATTGTAATGCATAACTTCTTACAGAATAGTTCGATTTTGCAAGCATGTAGTAATAAGTAGATTATAGCCACAAAAAAATATAAAATAAAACCTTTAAAACAAATTTATCCAGCGAAAAAACTGAAAAGCAAAAAATTATAAACCTTTCAGTCATTTTGAGTCGGCGCCAAACAATCAATGAACAAAGATCAATCAATGACAAAGCGCCGATTCAAAATGACTGAAAGGTTTAGTACTTTTTGGTTTTCAGTTTTTTCGGCAGTTTAATTTTTTGTTAGAAAGTTTTTTTTCTTCTTTATGTCTTCTGGGCACTTCAAACATTTAGATATATGAAGAGCTATTCTTGTAGCTAACGTATGTTTATATTCTAAGTTGCAATAAATGCACACTACGTTTTTTTATTATTTTCATCAATAGGTAAGTGTATGAAAACACTGCCATACATCAGATGCGTGTCGGGGCATTTTGGCCAAAAAAGTATCACGTCAATGCGCAAGCGAAATCGAGCGACACTAAAGCTAAGCGTCCACAGGTCGGTATCGTACGCATCGGACGCATCGCATCAACCGCATTATTTTTTCATACTGCGTCCACTGTATCGGCAGCGATCGTATTGCCGACGCAAGTACCAGCAATCGGATTGCCGATGCCAGTTTCATTCGGATTTTCTTAGTGATCGTACGTGTGTTTGTGAGAATGGAGGAAAGCGAAGGAGAACAATTTGTCGTTATTGCTTGTTTGTTATCAGAAGAGGAAGAAAATGCAAGAACATCTAAAAAAATAAAACATAATATCTGGATACACGACATATTCGAGAAGAGATCGGAACATGGAGTATACTACGCACTATTTCCTGATCTGTTAAATGATGACATCAAGTTTTTCCAATATTTTCGTACCTATGTCTCAAGCTAAATTAAATTTTCTGGTTGACATCCTGAAACCAGCGATAGCGCGGGGCGCGTCCACTGATCGGCATTCCATAATAACGTCATCGGCACGCATCGTAAAAGTTGCCTCTCGCTCGGAGCATTGTTGTCGGCGTTGCCGATGTGCGATCCGTACAATGCGGATCAGTGGACGCACTTGTGTGACTTTCTATACAAAGAATACTACGATCCGTTAAATGCGATGCGTCCGATGCGTACGTTACCGACCTGTGGACGCTTAGCTTAGCACGGCGCGAACGCAGCGCGGTGGAACATGTCTTATCGTGTCCACAGCGACGAATGCAACGTTGAGCCGCGCGTGGGCTGATCAGACGGTAAATCGTACCTACTGTGCGGTAAATTTAAATATTTAACAAACACAATATTGAAAAATAGACGGAAATATAATATTGTAATAATATCTGTGAAGTTTAATTACTAATAATCATTAAATTAGAATTAGTCATTCTAAAATACAGAATACAATCGAAACTTAAAATATATTTTATTTATTGAACTAGAACTCTTCGTAATATTGCAGGATCTTAAAAAGTGAATAAAAATATAAAATACATAAAATACCAATAATATCGTAAGTTCTAATAAAATACCTGTTTAATACATAGCGTTTTGGTATTATACGGTATTTTTACAACACTACCCAAGACTAAGACAGCTTTATCACCGAGTAAAATACTCTACTTTTCGTACCATTTGCGAAAAAATTAACACAATAGTAATATGAGATAAGCATTTATTAAAATAACATTTATGTATTTGAAGAAAACAAAAACGCGGCAAATTCCCAGACTAATATTTTTTTGTCGGAAAAGCAAAGGCATCAAGCTCATACGGCCTCGTCGGTTTTCGTAATTTTATTTAACAATCATAACTGCATAATAAATGCGTATTCCTTTTTCAAAAAGATGTATAATGATTTATATACAAACTCAATGGTGTAAACACAGATGTAGTTCAGTATAAATTTCGGTAAGTATTCCAAATTTAAATCACATTCTCCCCCTAGAGGTGAATGAAATTCAGTACAATTTTTCTTTCCCTGTTTTTAACAGATTAAAAATGACTATTGTTATGTTAGCTTTTGATGGCATAGAATGTCACTTTTTTGAGCAAGTGGTACAAAAAAGTATTTATTGAGACTCGCACAGAACCTAAACCACAAAAACCGGACAAGTACGAGTCAGACTCGCACACCGAGGGTTCCGACTCTGTTTTTTTTATGATTTAATTACAAATTTATAGTTTTCAGATTTTTCCCTATACTTGTAGTATAAGACGGTAGTACTTGCCAAATTTCATAGTTCTAGGTCAACGGGAAATACCCTATACATTTTGATTCCCTAGAGAGTGTCGAAATATACGTTTTTTTTTGTGGCATAAACGGCCGTATCTTTTTTTCACGTTAACTTAGAAATTTGATTTTTTCACAGCTTCAAGAGACTTTAGACTTTTTTTTTTTTTTGGATGGGAAATCATCAAATGACTTCTCCCGCTCTGGGAACTAAATACGGGAACCCGCCACGTAAAGCTGCAGTCGATTTTACGTGGCGCGATTGCCTATCTGACTTCGACAACCCAGTAACCGCGAAATACGATAACTCTTGGTGGTTGGTTGTCAGTCTTTCTGGCTTCTGACGACCTGTAACAACTGTCAAAGATCCCTGAATGACAGCTGGGACCAACAGGCTAACGTGCTTTCCGAAACACCGAGAAATCTTGGTATGTAAATGGTTAACCATCAACCAACTTGGCAAGCCTAAGTTAACCTGATCAACCCGCGCGGCTGTTATAACTTATCCACGAGTCCTTCATAGCCAAAATCATATGCCATTTAAGTTGGCAGGGTAAACAAACATATCTGTTAAAATATTGTTGGAAGAAATATGGTGTCAAAAAGAGTAAACTTTTCTACTTAAATTAAATACAAACTCAAACTCTGTTCTTACTTTCAGTCGCCAAAGGTTTATTGACCTCATTTACCTTTTCCTCAGTCATTTCCCTCCCGACCTGTCTGTTAACCCTCTCACTGCTGAAGCGAATGGACTTACTCACAGTTCTCGAACTCCGCAATGTTGCCAACTTGTAAAGTTTACTCGGAATCAGTCCCCCCCCCCCCCCCTCCCGTCGCACCCCCTCTGTGGTCATGTAGCAGCACGAGGGCAACGCGGCTGATTCGCGGGAACGGGTCAACTCGACTCAAGGTCAGGGGGAGATGCACAGAGAAACTGTGGAGATGACTTTGGTGGAAACAATATGTGGGGATGTTGGTCAGTGATGAATGTGGAGACGGATTTTGAAGTCATGTTTTTTTCTTGGAATATGCGTCGTTGGGCAAAAATGTTGTTAAAATGTTCATGCTAGAAAAAAAGGATTAAGTTTTGAAGAACAATTAAAAACAGCTTTTCGAACATGGACCCACTCAATTTATACTTTGTAAAATGACTTTAATTTATTTTTTTATTGTTGCCAGCGTCTGTGTTCCCTTCCACATTTAACCCGTCTGCCTTCAAAGCAAGAGTAAATAGGTAAGTACTTCTAGACACGCTCATTCCATAATTGACCCCATCAATCGCTTTCTATCAGGCGTGATCCAAATGAAGAGTAGGCCCTTTCAACAATAAAAAAAAAATCTTTTGCAAAATATTCAGTAAAAAGTTTTCATACTCTTCCCGAGATATGACGGTTTTTTTTTTAATTTCGAATAATAAAATAAAATTCAATTGTAACATTACCGTAGTGCATCTGAACCTCTCACAGAACAAAGAATAAAGGAGAAGTGCCCCTACACTGGCTAAGCACGGGAACCAGTGTCGCCAAACTCACATATTTGCATATCAAATTCTCCATTACACACATAAAAAACAGTGATATGATTGGCTACAAATTAAAAACGCAACTTTTACAAATCATCTTCTTATTGCTTTCAAAAATTGTGTCTTATTGCAACGAATGAAAGTTGTTATTATTTGACATGACACAAACAATAAAGACGTTTTTCGTCTAAAAACTTTAAATAGACAAGTTTACAACGAGTTCAGCAACTCAACGCTAGATGGCGCTGTAACCAATTCATTCTATTCAGAACGCTAGCTCCTTTGAAATAGATGTCATATTCATATGCACTTGTAATCTCTTGCGGTGAGTACAAAAAAAAAGTTAGAGATGTAGACATATATCGATATATTAATATTTATGTTACGTAATTTATTCGGGTGAGCAATGTACTAATTTGTTAACATCATACAAATGCTTAATAACGAAAAAGGTTGATTATCGTTAAAATATCAATGTTAAAGAGATATTTGTATGTTTGTATGTAGGAAGGTAATATTATTTTCATAAAATTAAGTACGCGGGCGAAGCTGCTGACAGAAGCTAACGATAAATGAAACGATAACAGATGGTGCTAAAAATATTTAGTGACCTTGAAATAATACATATTTATTTAATATTTTTGCCATTTTGATAGTCGAATATTAATATATTTTTCATCCCACCATCTCGGAAAGAGTATTTTTAATCTTCAATATCTGAGTGGAAAAGCCGTTTTTATTCTCTAGAGGATAAAGTAAATTGAATTTAGAACATCGTGTGCACTAAGTTTGTAAATTCAAAACATCATTAAACCTATTTACTTCTACCTCCATGGTGCCGAATTTATCATACAACCTTTTTCTAATTTGTTAAAAACTCAGACTCGGAACCTTATTGGTGTACTTTTTTTAATTTACTTTGCGCGCCCCATTTTCTTTTCACGTCACTAACAAAAATATTACACTCTACTTAGGCAGCTGTAGCAACTTTACTTTAAATTTTTCTTAATTATACCTAAGTATTATTTGAAATAATTTAAAGATAATTCTGTAATACTTACCTATCATAATGTAGTACCTAATAAATATTAATACCTAAACTGAAATAAAGTATCTTGTGATTGTAAATGCTTTTTTTGCATTTAGTCATTTCCTCGCTGAGGTGGGATGAAAACTTACGTGTTGCACTCGAGTGCAAAGATTTTTCGGGTCCACCCTTTATGGCAGAATTTTTTTCGTCATAATATTATTTTGCATAACAGCGGATGGCATAAACTTCATTTCGCAGAAAATCGTTTGGCATACACTCATTTATCATACATTCACAACGCATAATTTTATAAGTCAGAATCATCTTTAGGCATAAATTTTATTCCATAATAATTAAAAACCGGCCAAGTACGAGTCGGACTCGCGCACCGAGGGTTCCGTACAAACCTGTAGGTATTCTCGGTTTAAAAATAAATGTTTTTTTTTATTTTTATATTTCAGTTGATTGAATGTAAGGTAAATTGCGGTTTACGATTTATGACGTTTAAAAAAAAAACTACTCACTCGATCTCATTCAAACCAATTTTCGGTGGTAGTTTATATGGTAATGTACGTCATATATTTTTTTTAGTTTTATCATTCTCTTATTTTAGAAGTTACGGGGGGGGACACACACATTTTACCACTTTGGAAGTGTCTCTCGCGCAAACTGTTGAGTTTAGAAAAAAATGATGTTAGAAACCTCATTACCATTTTTGAAGACCTATTCATAGATACCCCACACGTATGGGTATGATGAAAAAAAATTTTTTGAGTTTCAGGTCTATGTATGGGGAACCCCAAAATTTATTGTTTTTTTTCTATTTTAGCATGAAAATCTTAATGCGGTTCACAGAATACATCTACTTACCAAGTTTCAACAGCATAGCTCTTATAGTTTCGGAAAAAAGTGGCTGTGACATACGGACGGACGGACGGACGGACAGACAGACAGACAGACAGACAGACAGACATGACGAATCTATAAGGGTTCCGTTTTTGCCATTTGGCAACGGAACCCTAAAAAGTAGAACCATCATATCGCAGAAAGTTAGCAGTCAGAATCGTCTCTTGGCATAATTTCATATCGATAGTTATTAAAAGGCAGAACTATCATATCTCAGAAACTTTAAACTTAGAATCATCGTTTGGCATACATGTCATATCGAAGAAGCATGCAGCATGTAAACAAGCATGCAGCATGCAAACAAGCATGCAGCATGCAAGCAAGCATACAGCATGCAAGCAACCAAGCATACAGCATGCAAGCAACCGAGCATGCAGCATGCAAGCAAGCATGCAGCAAGCAAGCATGCAAGCAAGCATGCATCATGCAAGCAAGCTTACAGCATGCAGGCGAGCATGCAACAAGCAGCATGCATGGTTTCTGTCACGGCTTTGGCGCTGCGGGGCTCCGGCGGTCCCACGCGAGCTCATCGTCGCAGATGGTTTTACGCTCACCACCACGGCTTCGGCTTGCTGGCCGGCGAAGGCGACTGTCAAAACCACCTGCTCCTCAGCTCGCTGGCCGCCTCGCCACTCCGCGCCTACGCGGGCTTAAATTACACTCTAGGGGTAGGGCAGACAAGACTACGTGGAGTCGGTTCTGCAGCGATTCGTTTCTGCCAATAATTTTTGTAGCACAACATATACTGACTTTTTGAGACAATATTTAATTTTATTTAAAGTTAAAATGCAATTGAATAGAAATGAAAATATGCCTAACAAAATTATTCTAAATGAAATTCTGCCATCTTCGTAGTATGCTAAGTGAAATTATGCCAAATAATCATTGCTCTAAATAAATTTTATGCTAAACGAAATTATGCGGAATTTTAAGTCTGTCTCGGGCAAAGTGTTATTGTGTTTTTCCATCTGGAATTTCTCAGTAGCAGCCCGGAGTCTGGATTCGTGCCCGGTTGATGGCAATAGGCTCGCCCCCTATTCCATGGGACTTAAACATAACAGGCGAAATGTGGGTGTACTATAGGTACACCTCTGCCTAACTCTTCGGGGAAACAAGGCGTGATGTTATGTTATGTTTTAAGTCTGCCAAAGGTAATTATGCGAAATAAAATTCTGCGATCTTAAAAGTATGCCAGCGTAAAGTCGAGCATATAAACATTCGGCTAAACAATGATTATGCTAAACATTTTTTATGCCTTACAAATATTCGTTTAAATAATATTATGCCAAGTGTGTTATGCCAAATAAAATTCGGAGCATCAAGTTTCTGCCAGATAGAGGGAACCCAAGATTTTTCACCTCGTGCTCTTTTAATTCCCTCGCTAATGCTCAGGATTCTAATTTTTAGAATCCTTCGCTTGCTCGGTCATCAAAATTGAGCACGCGGTTAAAAAGCAACTTTGCACTCTTGTATAACAAATAACTATTGCCGTGATAGCTTTCATTAAGACAGTAATATGATTAGACGTAGGAAAATCTCCTAATTGGTTATAGCTTATGTTTTGGAATATTGATGACCCAATAAACTGGTGCATTATTTCAGCCATGATATAATCTGTATTAAATGTATGACCGTCTTATAAAAATATTTCGGATGTCTGACATAACTTAATCACTGATTCTGATGAGCATAATAACCCCCTCTAGCCTTACCTATAATAAATCTATGTAATTACCTATTGATTTGTTTTCTGTTACTAAAGCACTAACGCAAATATCACACTTATGTTATCAACTGTCTTATTATTTAACCAGCTATCTGAGCTATTGATTCCCTACTAAAATCAGACAAAACTATCGATACCGACCTACTTTACGGATGTGTCCCATCCCTAATCGAGTAGCGTCGAAGTTACTAGAATTTAGTTTGTGATTGTCCAGATGACGACCAAGTGCATTTAGACTTTGTTTCAATGAACATAAGGTTGTTTATAGTTTGCATTGCAGTCATAACATGTGGTATTGTAATTAAAATCAATTATATTAAAAATTAACAAAGCTTAGCAGTTACCAATGATACGATACACCTCTACAAGAAACATTTTTTTTTCTGCTTTCGTTTTTGCAGGTCAAAACCGCACAACAAGGCATAATTTGTAATATTTCGCGTATTTCTGAGACATCCAATCGCGACAAGTATCTGACGGCGAATAAGCTAAATGTTGCGCATCTGCGCTTAATGTTGACACGCGCGCGATATGTGAGGGGCACTTCCTCTAGTTTTCTTTATTCCGTGGAACCTCTGTTCCCAAGTCAACATTTACCAATAAGTATTTGTGTACACACACATACACACGTCATCTCGCGAATTGTAGATGTGTGCGTGTGTCGTACACACTGCACAAGAATGCAACGCGTTGTTGACACAGCCAACTTCGATATTCCTTTATTTATTGCTATAAAAACCCTTTCACTAACACCCATTGTGAATAAATCCTTATTTTCTAACACCTAGAATTGAATTCAGAATGACACCGCGAATCTTACGACGTTCATTTATTTTCGCGTGTCTATCCCTAACTAATGGACTTTGGAATGTATTTGAAAGGTATTAAGATGGAAGTTTCTTTGAGATTGTTCTGGTTTATAAAATCATACGTGTCTATGAAAGGTCCGAGGTATATTTAAATAAGGATTTATGCGTTACGTCTGGCGTTTTGGCGAGATCCGCGGATAAAGGAACGTTTCGACTGAAAAAAGTCGAGATTTGGTCGCAGATTGTGAATTTTGGGAGCCACAATGGGTAACAGCAGACAGTCGGGTGAGGTATCACCTCTTAAAGTGTCTTGACAACCTTTTTTTGCTGAAAATGCGATCATTAACAGTTTTAGGAAAAATATTTTTACAGAGATTTTTTACGTTTTTTGTCTGGACATTGTCTGGTCTGTAATGACATGAAATGCTAGTAAACAAAGCAATTGTGTTAATTCGCTAATTTACAAAACCAGTCGCCATAATCACAGGGGTCAACCCTCAACTGCAAAGTTCTTTTTCCAACTACAAATATAACGGATGTTTAAATAAACCCAAGAGATTTTATCTGCAAGCGGCTCTATTTTGCACTATTTTGAAATTCCTTACAAGATCATAACAGTGTAGCAGTACGGTTAAATACCAACGTTTTACGCAGTGAATGCATGCAAAGCGTAAAAATAAGAAGTGGAAACCTGCTCGTCTACATAACTTGAAACCTGTCCGTCCGTCCGTCCTACGCGTCCTGTTAATTAATGACAATCACTATTGGACAGATGTTGAGTGCACAACAACGTTTTTAAAAGAAAAAATAAATGGAAGCCGGTAATAACTCAACTCGACTGCAACATAGGCGCCTTCAATGTTTTATTTAAGAGTTGTAATTAAAAACATTATAAAAAGAAAACAAAAACAATAAAATGGGTATTATACGTCGCAACACGCGAAAAAGGATAAGATTACCAAGAACTTTCATGTTAACGACACGAGATACCATCAACACATAAGGAAATATAAATCCTGATTGCCTAAACGCAAACATGTTTACTAAAAAAAAAAAAACTAAGTCCTTTAGAACCCTGATTAAACTTAAATGAAATCTCCAAGATTCTACATCAACGCATCCATAGACAGGTTATGTAAATTCTACGTTGTGCGCTTAACGAAAACGAGAGTATCTTAACTATCGTCGATCTAAAAAAAAAACACTTTCATTAAATCTTTCCCACCAGTTTTCGACCACTAAACCAGTTCGATAGGATCGCATCCAAAAAAACATTATATTAATTTGGGATCCCCACAAAAAACGAAGATACGAACGAATAAAAAAAGCTAATGGCCAAAAAAAAGAAAAAAGGTTCGATCTTTAAAAAAAAGAAGAAGAATAAAAAAACTGGTCGAAGAAAGGGTTAGTTTGATACAGGTTGATTCCATTGTTGGTTGGTCAGTACCTCTTTTCGGTATTTTTGACATTCAGTACGTACTAATTCCATGCATTATTGAATTTGAATTCTTGATATCAGCACTAACAATAATTTGTAACTTGCATGTAATAAATTGAAATGTATTTGGTTTATTGAAAAATATTCAAAAATAAGTAAAATAAATTATTGCTTTGAAGCACTTGACTTTTACACGGAACGTACCTATATGCGAATATGTTATATCTTGGTGTCACTCAGTGCATAATTTAGGTACTGCCCGGAATTAAATAACTTTATTGTATTTTTAAACAATACATCTAAAATACTGGCTTTAAGTAATGCATCGACATAACTAATTATTGTACAAACGCCAGCAAATCAAGCTACCCGAAACTGTAAAATTTTCCCAATTCATTTTGAACCTAATGCTTTAGCAATAAAGTTGAAGACCTATTAAAGAAATTTGACAGATTGTAGTAGCTTTATGCGCTGGCGTCTGTTCATGTAGATATTAACGTGACACTTCGTTCATTATAAAAAAAGTTTACTGATAAGTATTTTTAACGAGATCAATATCGACCGGAAAACATGGAGAGGAAACATGGCCCATAATTAACTAATCAATTCATCATCTGCCCAGCCTTTTCCTACTATGTTTTGGTCGGCTTCCAGTCCAACCGGATGCAGCTGAATACCAGTAGTTGATATGGAGCAACTGCCTATTTGACCTTTACAACCCAGTTACTGTGTAATACGGTAAACACTGGTTGTCAGGCTTTTGTTACAACTGTCAAAAGTCCACGAATGTCAGCCGGGACTGACGGTTTTTTTTTTCTGGATGGGAAATCATCAAATGACTTCTCCCGCTCTTCGTGTCAGACTTTTACTGACTAAAACGCACCCGTGTTTCTTCAGTTACCTATATGCCAGGGCCACGGTATCTCGTATGAACAATCTCGCGACCCTGGCAGACTGACGGCTTAACTTGCTTTCCGAGGCACGGAGTGTGTAAAAAAGTCCCATCTACAGACTAACCGCGGCAAGCGTAGCTTTAACCTGACACTACTTTAGTGATTGATTAGATTGGAGATAATACTTAATTAAAATATACCTAAACTCTGATTTTTAATTTGCTAGATTAAAATGACAGCTGCGATTGATCTTTTTTTGACAATATTATGACGGTGACGCGGACTAGCAAACTAAAAATCAGAGTAGGTATATTTAGGGGTTTTGATATTAAAATTTGAATATCAATAAACTGAAATCTATACTAATATTACAAAGCTGAAGAGTTTGTTTGTTTGTTTGTTTGGATGAACACGGTAATCTCAGGAACGACTGGTCCAAATAGAAAAAATATTTTTGTGTTGGGTAGCCTTTTTATTGAGGAAGGCTATGCGCTAAATAAGGGGCCATCCATAAATTACGTTACACGAATTTCATGATTTTTGACCCCCTCCCCCGTCCTTGTCACAGATGGTCATATTTGTGAGACCCCCCCCCCCCTCCCTATAATACCTATAATATTTAACAATTTTACATCTAGAAATAATTATTGAATTAAAACAGCAGTTCCGAAATTGGCTTTATTTTAATTTAAATATTTTTTTAAAATAAAATTAACATCAAATCAAACATTGCAATAAATTAACAAAACAAAAACGATTAATTATATTAATTAAAAATCAAACTTAATCATCTTGAGTACATGGACTTTGAATGGAGTGGGCTCCTTTAAATTATTTATAACTGGCACAGTAGCATTTCGTTCTAGTTTAGGTTGTTAATGTCAGGAAAATTCGTTGCCAACCTCTTTTTCATCGAACCATACAGCATCATCCAAACAAAGATTTTCTTTGGCACGTTTAACAGCAATGCTATGACCACGAATCTTCGCGATGGGCAAAACTTCTTGTTGTTTCTAATGTAATTGCTTGTGTTGATTCATTAATTGCCTTATATGATGCAAAATATAGACCACAGCATAAGCTGCACTGTATGCTTCATATAGTTTACGCTAAAGATTACCTAAGTCACTCTTTTTATTCATTTTAAACTTGTTTCGTAAGTAGGTATCACAATAACAATATAATCTCAAAATAGCACAACTAAGAAAACGACGACTTTTCATCCGCGAAATTCAATAGTCAAATGAAATAGAAACAATATCACCGCTAGGTACGATGTATTTAGCGGCATGTATCAAAGGACAATTAGGCGGTCGGCGCGGAACACTAGTAGAAAGAGTGGCTGACATAACAATTTGAACCTTATGATTCTACAGTTAGAGTTGCAAATGTTTTTGAATTTTTCGTTAATAGTTCAAAGTTCCTGTTTTACTTAACACTTAGATTTAAATAGGTTTTGAAATGTGACGTCACGAAATTTAGGACCCCTCCCACCCCCTTGTCACACATTGTCACACTTTGTCGACCCCCTCCCTCCCTTAACGTGTGACGTAATTAATGGATGGTCCCTAACATCATGCTACGATCAAAAGGAGCGGAGCAACAACGAAAAATGAAAACTGGCAAGCAATTGGATGCGACGCGAAGGGTCAAGGGAGCAAAAATTTGACGCGGACGAAGTAGTGGGCAGAAGTTGCATGCAGTTGTATGTAGTGCATGTGGTGCTTTTCTGTAACTAGTGAGGCACTTAGAGTTAAGATTACAATGCCATAATTATAAAGTGAGAGTGTACTCACTGTTGAGAAGCCAAAATAAATAAATAAATAAATAAGTTAGTAACAATCTAAATAGGATATACTTAATTAGACCGCCAGTGGTTTGGACCCTGTTCCCGATACCGAGGGGCTACTAATTTTCATATTATTAAATGTTTTGATACTTTACTATTCTAATATTTAAAAATATAATTTATAAGTAAGTAAAGTAAAATAGTGACAGAAATAAATAGGTAAACATATCACATGATAATAATATACTATGTCCTCTTCTAGCCATAATTACAGAATTAAATCACAATGTTGATCAGTTTTATTTTTATTATAACAAAATGGAATGTGGTTCCTGAGATCGAAAGTTGCAACTTGCAAGACTATTAATAGGAAACAAGACTTTATACCGTTGTACAGTCAGCAACGAAAGCCGATTAACACTGAGCCTTTTTTTATAATAACAACAAAAGTAACGTCAAAATATGACACGAAGTGCTGAATAACATATAGGTAACTTGAAATAACTTAGTGTCTACTTAGACCTTATGTAGCAGGTTTTAAATAACTTTTGTAGCTGACCATACCTATTTCTATTTTTATATTAAATTTATTATAAGTGCACGTGATTTTGTTTATATTTCCTGATTTAACACAATACGTCAGTTATATTAAAGTAAAGAGATTGTTAAACTGTAAGAGATTGTTAAAAAAACCTGGGAATATTTAGGAAGTATGTTTAAGTGTCAAACTAATAATAAATATGATTAATAATGTAAAATAATTTATTCAGTTTGTGATAAGTTTTATATTTGGATGTTTTTTGGATAGTATTTTTAATGATCTATTTAAAAACTGCAACTTTTTAATAAAAATTAGTTTATTATTTTTCTTTAATCACTTTTCATTATATGTAGAATAGTAATTTAATTGAAGCTGATTATTGAGCAAAATATCTCAATAATTAGCATCGTAATATGGCCATAATTTACCGTTCGTAAAATCAGGTGTCGGTGACCTCTTGTTTCAAGGAAGGTAAAAACTGAATGAAATTGAACGAAATATTTTAATCAATGTTACCGGTTATTTATCTTTTCTGACACAGTACAACAAAGGCCCACTACAACGTTGTTATGGGGGACTTTAATGCCAAAGTGGGAGTACAAGAACGCGGCGAATCGAAAGTCGGACCATTCGGTTTGGGGCGCAGAAATCACAGGGGGCAAATGCTGGTCTACTCCCTAGAGTCGCAGGGGCTCTTTATGATGAACTCATTCTTTCAAAAGAAACCCCAGAGGAAATGGACCTGGCAGAGCCCTGATAACGTGACGAGGAACGAGATAGACTTCATCATGACGGATAAAAAGCATATATTTAGAGATGTCTCCGTGATCAGCAGATTTAAAACCGGAAGCGATCACAGAATTGTACGAGGCACTCTAAATATAAATTTTCGTGCTGAGAGAAACCGCATGATGAGGCCTACCCTCCGACCTACGCAGCTCCAAGCCGCTTTGGGATCCGAAAAGTTCCAACTGGAACTTCAAAATCGATTCGCACTGCTGGAAACCACAGGCACTATTGACGAGAAAGCCGATGAGGTGGTCAGAGCGCTATGCGACGTATCCCGCAAACTTTTCCCGTCGCAGCGAAAAAGTAAGGTGTCAAAACTTTCCTCGGAAACTCTCGGACTTATGAAGGAAAGACGAGAGTTGCCACCCACGCAGCTGTCTTCGTCAGATAAAAGGACCTTAAACCTAAAAATTAGAAAGCTGACACGACGAGACCTTCGGTGCTCCAACACCCGTGACATCAAGGTTGCGATTGAGCAGAACCGGGGGTCGAAAGTGTTCGCTCGGCAATTAGGGAGGTCCCATCTGACGAAACTAAGAACTGCGGATGGCAGAATCGTGACTTCAAAGTCCGAGATACTCGAGGAAGTTGAGAACTTCTTCGGGCACCTTTACTCAACGCGGACGGTGATGCCAGCGGGACATAGTGAAGATGACCATCGAGCCGAACTAACGCGCCACTACACGGAGGACATCCCGGATGTCGACCAGTGCGAGATTAGGGCGGCTCTCGAGCAGCTTAAGAACAATAAGGCACCTGGGGATGACGGAATAACGACAGAGCTCCTTAAAGCGGGAGGGGCACCAGTCCTGAGAGAGCTCGCAAGTCTCTTCACCTCCGTCATCCTAGAGGGTATAACACCTGAAGCGTGGAGCAGGGGTGTGGTGGTGCTGTTCTTCAAAAAAGGTGACAAAACCTTGCTGAAGAATTATAGACCCATCTCACTCCTGAGCCACGTGTACAAGCTGTTTTTGAGGGTCGTCACGAACCGTCTCGCCAGGAGACTTGACGAGTTCCAGCCACCAGAACAAGCCGGTTTTCGAAAAGGCTTCAGCACCGTAGACCACATCCATACTGTTCGGCAAATTGTACAGAAGACCGAGGAGTACAATCAGCCGCTGTGTATGGCATTTGTGGATTACGAGAAAGCCTTCGACTCCATCGAAATTTGGGCAGTTCAGGCCTCTCTGCAACGATGTCGAATTGACTGGAGATACATCGAGGTGATGAGGTGCTTGTATGACGCTGCAACGATGACTGTCCAGATCCAGGATACGAAAACCAGCCCAATCCAACTGCTCAGGGGGGTGAGACAGGGGGATGTGATATCCCCGAAACTGTTCACCAATGCGCTGGAAGACGTATTTAAGACGCTGGACTGGACTGGACAGGGAATCAGTGTGAACGGCGAGTACATCTCACACCTTCGTTTTGCCGACGACATCGTCATAATGGCAGAGACGCTGGAACAGTTAGACCAGATGCTGCATAGCCTAAATGGAGCCTCATGGCGGGTAGGTCTCGGCATGAACTTGGACGAGACGAAAGTCATGTACAATTCGCATGTCTTGCCGAGTCCAATCCACATCGAATGGTCGCTTCTCGAGGTTGTGAAGGAGTATGTCTACCTTGGGCAAGTCATACAGCTTGGTAGACACAACTTCGAGAAAGAAGCCAACAGGAGGATCCAGTTGGGTTGGGCAGCGTTTGGAAAACTTCGTCAAGTCTTCTCGTCGCCAATACCGCAATGTTTGAAGACCAAGGTCTTCAACCAGTGCGTCCTGCCCGTCATGACATACGCTGCCGAAACGTGGACACTGACGGTTGGGCTGGTCCACAAATTTAAGGTCGCTCAGCGTGCTATGGAGCGGGCTATGCTCGGAGTTTCTTTGATGGATAAGATCAGAAATGAAGTTATCCGGAAAAGAACCGGAGTTACCGACATAGCTTGCAGGGTAAGCAGGCTGAAGTGGCAGTGGGCGGGCCATGTTTGTCGAAGGACCGATGGCCGATGGAGCAGACGAGTCCTGGAGTGGAGACCGCGTATCGGCAAGCGTAGTGTGGGACGTCCCCAAGCTAGATGGACCGACGACCTCAAAAAGGTGGCTGGGACAGACTGGATGCGGAAGGCGGAGGATAGGGTGTTGTGGCGCAGCATGGGAGAGGCCTATGTCCAGCAGTGGACTGCGATAGGCTGATTTGATTTTGATTTTTGATCTTTTCTGAACGGTATGACAGGACTTCTATAAATCCCTACCTTTTTAGAAGAGTGACTAATATTTTCGCCCTATTCCTAAAAAGATGTTTGCGTAGGAGTCACTAAATATTTCCTAGTATAACAATTTATAAGTATTTATCGGAAATTGTGCATTAAACAGAAAGCCAATATCTACTAGTGATAAGTAACTGTCACTATCCAATAAAATAAAATCCTACTTCGACTTCAAAAAGGAAAAGGGCTTATGTTTTTTGTTGTGGCTCGATGTTGTTCTCTTTTAATTTTGAAATTGACACAAGAAAATGAGTCGATATTTTATTTGCCGTGATTTGGTATTGTTTTGATAAAATAAATTAGCCTGTAATTGGCCTACTGCTGAGACACAGACCACCTCTCATTGACAGGGATCGTGCCGTAATCCACCACACACGGGCCCTGTGTGCGTTGGTAGATGACAAATGCCTTCGAATTTTCTGCTTCTAGGATATGCTTGTTTCCTCACGATGTTTTCCTTCACCTTTGTGAGACCAGTGATGATTAAAATAATTTACACAAAGCAGAGTGCCTGTCAGGGTTCGAACCTACGATCTAGAACTCGTAAGTTGCCGTCGTTACACTGGGCGACAGTGCTCTTGAGAAGCACAGACGAATGAAAAATATTTTGATATTTTTATTTGAGAAAAAAATTGATAAACGACTTGTCTACTACTTACTGATGCTAAGTACTAATATGTATAAACTATTATGTAATTTGGTGTACCTGCTTGAATATCTGTTTCAAATTTTCTCCACCCCCTGTATATCGATGGTTGACATGTATACTGTAGTCAATGTTAAGGTCACAAATTCCTCGGGACCCATTTTGTGGATTTTAACTGCGCTTTTTAATAAATCGACAGGACAATAGTCACCCCTATTATCTTATGGAGATAGGCAGAGACCAGGGACGTAGGGATAACCAAAATGATGGAGACCATAGATCAAAGTTGGTCCAAATATTCATAGATCCAGATTAATATAGGTTAAATTAAATCAAGTAAATAGCCAACTGAAAGGATTTTGCGGGAAGTTTGCCCAGCATGCGTAGCATGACCACCGAAGAAAGGGGTTTTTTCGACGGAAGAATAGACAAAATTAAAGATTGTAGAAAGATTTGTACCGTTTTATGCTGGCGTAGCATGACAGTTCTATCTCTATTCCACCAAGAATAGACAAAGTTCTTTCTATAGTGGTCATGCTACGCGTGCAGGAGTGGGACATTGTAAGCTAACAAAGAAAAAAATGCTAACTAAAAAGTAAAAAGCAGGAAGTGTAGCAGGCAAGGCTTAGGCAATATGCTATTGTCTCATATCATAGTATGTACGATATTAAGATGATTAAATTTAGTTACCTAGGGAACTCCGTAGATTGGCGGATATCTAAACAAGACAAAAAAATATGTTTTTTTTTGGGTTGCTGGTAGTTTTGTTACTTGAAGTACTAGTTGAGAAAATATTTTTATTTTTATTTCATCGCTTTAAGATATACGATATACGATACCCATCTTGTCTGTGAAGTTTACACAAAGAAAACTGATATTACAACTGCCTACAATACCTACGTGTGGTTGATGACCCCCAAAAAACAACGAAAAATTATTTATGTTTATTAAAAGCTTTTATTTAAATTCGTACTTATGTGCTGTCATTTTGCAATTAATATTTGCCACACTTCCACTGAAGCCATCGGGCTGAAATTTGGTACATATGTTTGGTTTTCGTGACAATACGCGATAAAGCATTTCTTTGAAATATTTGATTATTTATTTGATCAAATTCAGATAACGATGATCATCATGTCTGTGGATTTTTTCTAGCTAATTCAATTTTAACGTGTATTCATTCTTTTTTTCTTGGAAGAATAAGATGCTAATTCCGAAGAAGGTAAGAATATACAAACGTAGTGTTTCGAATATCTGTACCTAGTGCTGCGCATATGCCTTCAAAACTTACATAATAAACAAAGCCGTGATATATTATCATCAGAATACTTCTTACAGCACAATAAATGCTGTAAAATAGGTTAAATCATATAATTATTTCTACACAATTTTCCCACGTATCCACCCTTGTACGCCACAAAAACGATTAACAAAAACCACACTACAGTCTCCGTTATATCATTGTTATAAGGTTTAAATTTAATTGGAAGAGTGGTGTAAGGGTTGAGCCGAACTTGTCCGAAGATTGCCGAGCGCCCGCAGCGAACAGGTGCTCTATCTTCTACATCTTGATGACCGGACGCAGGGGAGCGATGTGTCTTGATACTTTAGAATATAATTTATTTTTCTTGAATTTTGGTGACTGGACTTATAAAATTGACTTGCCTGTTAGTCTAGTGGTTTAAGTGACCCTGACTGCAAAGACTGAGGTCGTGGGTTCGATTCCCACGCAGGACAAATGTTTGCGTGATGAGCACAATCATTTGTTCTGTGTCTGGGTGTAATTTATCTATAATATGTATGTATTTTGAAATATATAAGTATGTTTATCAGTTGTCTGGTTGCCATAGTACAGGCTCTGCCTAGTTTGGGATCAGACAACGTTGTGTTGGTTGTCCTAAGATATTATTATTATTATAAAAAATATAAGTATTTGAAACCCAAAATGCGCATGTCTTTAAGAAATAATTATAATATGGTCTGGGTTGCAAGATGGATGGCTAGAATGTTACGGTTTCCGCCCAACATAAAAAAATATTCAGCAATTCCTATTTATTCCTATTTTTATTAGAGATGGTTCGCAATGTATTAAAGTACCTTACTACAAATCAAATTGATGACCAACACATCTGAACATACGATTTTTCTGCTACGTATGTATGTAACAGAAATATTGTTTTACAGCAGTGTGACCCGAACCCGCACTCAAGTCACACTTTTTTGTGAGTTAAGTTGTGAAAAAATGGCCTGTTTAAGTCACAGAAAAGCGTGTTACCACGGATTTAGTAGATGATTCTGAACCCTGCGTTAAAATGATTAACTCTTTGTATGCCATGAACCTGGATCCACGCAAGACTCAATGATTTTTAATTGTGTCTGTAATTACGGCATTCAATGGATTAAACAACTTATAAAATATAGCTGTTCAATACATTTCCCCCGCGGAAGTATTTCACATTTTTATGAGACAGTTGATTTTATTTTGATAAACGAAATTTCTACGCTAGGGGATCTACAATCATGCGTTGAATCATTAATTTCTTCGCAGTTTTCTAAAAACTCACGTGTTGTTGCAACTAAGGACTAGCCTCAGTTGATCAATTCAAAGTGAGATATTTATCAATCCAACCCGAACGCCAATCTAAAAATAATAAAAAGGCCTTGCAGAATAATCATATTCTCTGAATTCATAGGTACCATAACTTTTAAAACTTATTCAGGCCAAACCACAGTTGTCCGTCAAATATCAAAACGTGTAGTTCGCCGTATACATCTCACGTGGATACGAGAATCACGAGAATGTAAGGGTTAATAAAGAATGTCGGCTGTTGTATAGGTACCAAAATCGTACTAGTTTTATAAACAGCTGAGATTCGTTCGTTTAAGGGTCTAACCTTAAACGGGACAGTTACAATAGGGAGATTTTTTTGTCGTTTAAGTGTACTACGAGCTGCGTCACGATTGCGTCACATAATTTCTTTCCTTTTGATTTATTCGTGAGAATCCCTTAGCAACAGAATTATGACTATTTTCACTCACACTAGGTGACATGGAAACGATTCCTACTATAATATTATGAACTAGCTTTTGCCAGCGGGTTTGCCCGAGTGGAGATCAGAAATTATCTGCTACGGAGATAATTTATCAATCACACTTTCCTTATTTTGATTATTTTTTTAATTTTATTTTGTACTTTTTAGTTCAGTTTTCTATTAAAGCGTGTTTTTTTTACAAAGTTAATAGGCACCAATTTATAAAAAATATTTTCATCGGTCCTTGATCATTGTCCAAAATTACATATTAATCTGTCACCTTGAAGTGGGTGAAATTCGAGTTCCAAAATTTCTTTACATACATAGATAAATAGATACAGGCGAAGCCAATAAAAGCGTGTTAAAAAGAGTTTTAATATCTTCTCATCAAGTCACCAGAATGAGCGCATCGGATGCTCAGACGCATCCGCAGAAACGTGACGTCATGCTCGTATCGATCATTACATACGTAGATACCGTTGGCCATAAAAAGAACATCTGCATTGAACTGAAAAATACAGAACTTTGGAATAAGTTTTACTGAAACTTTGGAAATTATTTTTTAATACAGTTGCTCAAAAAGTGGTGTATTGCAGGGACGTATAGCGTTCGGGATGTGGGCTATTACATACTAGTGCTTTTTTTTTACCTTTCCCGAACTCGTGCGTTCTCTTTCCCAACTGTCAAAATAATGTCTATTAAAAAGAAAAACCAACCATGAAGTTTTTACTAAAGAGTTTTTGTGATTCATACAAATACGTATATTTCTAAAAAGAAGCTACTAATTTATTTCAATATCAGATTTAATGATTTAATTAAATGAGTTAGGTTAGGTTTCATTTCATTTCATCTCATTAAATTTCATTTTCATTTCATATCAATAAAAAAAATCTACTGAAGACTAAGCTGTATGGATAGTTCCCTTTGCCTACCAAAATGGGTGAAAAAAAAAACTCTGCTTATATTATACGGTTGGCGCCATTTTCCAGAAATTTTCTTTGCGAGTTTAGTTGTTTGTTGCACAAAATGAGTAATTTCGACCCTATTTTTTTTGAATTAACACCAGCGGAACTCAGTATAATTGCACAAAATGCTTCGGAGAACATTTTACCGGAAAAGTCAAAAAGTCGTTACATATCTACATACGACGAATTTATTGCGTGGAGAGAAGAGAAAAAAGCAAATAGTTTTTCAGAAAATGTTATGTTGGCATACTTCTCCGAACTCTCAGCAAAATTAAAACCGTCTACGTTATGGTCGAGATTTTCGATGATAAAAAGTATGCTGAAAATAAGGAACAACGTGGATATAAGTGAATACCCAAAATTAAATGCTTTCTTAAAACGACAATCAGACGGTTTTACAAGTAAAATGTCGAAAATATTAACATCCAATGAAGTGGAAAGGTTTTTGAACGAAGCTCCCGATGATCGTTATTTAGCCACAAAGGTAATTTATTAATAAGTACTTATATTTTTCTTTAGTATTCAGTTTACGAAATCGCAAAATACAGTCAAAACATTATTTAAAAAAATATTAATCAAATCCCTTTTTTTGTAGGTTGCTCTGATTTTTGGCGTTGTTGGAGCTTGCCGCAGAGAGGAGTTAGCCAATATTACTTTAAAAGATATTGAAGCCCATGGAAAAATGCTACTAATCAAGATTCCGAACACAAAAAATAAGATACCGAGAAGCTTTGTTGTTGAAGGAGATTTTCTTAGAATAGTGCAAAAATATATGAATCAGCGGTCCCAAAAAGGAAAAACCGACCGTTTTTTTCAAAATTACCAAAAAGGGAAGTGTACAGCTCAAGCAATCGGGATAAACAAATTTGGTAATATGCCAAAAGAAATAGCAACGTTTCTTGGTCTGCCGGATGCTGAGTATTATACTGGGCACAGCTTCAGGAGGACCTCTGCTACATTATTGGCAGATTCAGGAGCCAATTTGACGTCCTTAAAGCGACTAGGAGGTTGGAAATCAGACAAAGTTGCAGAAAGCTATATTGGTGATTCATTAAACAACAAACTAGAAACTGGGAAAAAAATCACACAATCCATTAATTTAAGGTCCAGTCCGTCTTCTTCACATGTTGAAGAGAACGTTCGTCCATCTACCTTCGTTGATAATGATAATTCATCAGATCCAATTCCATCAACTAGCAAACGCCATTGTATGACAAATATACATGAACAATCATACGAAATTAATAATAGTTTGTCTCAAACAGTAAATATGCAACCTAAAACTTCCCCAGTTACTTTAAAAAACTGTACCAATTTCAATGTACATGTGTACTATAACTTTTATAAGAAATAAATGATTAGTTAGTTGAGTTTATTGTGTTTTTATTATTTTATTAAATTGCTTCATTTTTTCGCAACTGTATTAAAAATAGTCGTTCAGTACACCTGCGGAACCGTCATTGCAACTTGTTCCGACTGTCAACCCTCGCCTTCGGCTGCGCCTCGGCTCGGGTAGACATTTGTCGGAACTCTTTGCAATGACAGCCTTTCCGCACTTGTAATGAAATATACTATGGTTTTGGAAGTCAATGATATATTCATATTACTCATTCATGAAATCTTCATTCTCTCCTTTTATTTTTCTCATTTAGGTTTAATCATGGTTTGGCAGTATGAGTAATGTATGTGGCCTACACAAATGTCCTTTTCTTTGGTATTGTTCGTCGTATAACCTTATGAACTCGTAAGTTGGGGCCGACACCACAGATCACAATCGCTTCTTGCCAGCCACTTATTGCCAGGTTGACAATACTACTTTTACTGCTTCAACTTATTCTACTACTGCTTTAGAAAGTACACAAAAAACATCTCTCAAAAGACAACCTTAGCCTCACTGCTCACCCTACCTAAAATAAGCGTGAAGTTAAAGGTGAGCGCTATCCCCGCCTATTAGCAGCCCGTTACTTAGTTGATCGAGAAGACAATGGCCGCCGTGACGTCACGCGTGGCTGGCTGCGTCTGCGCATTCGACGCGCACCTAATAGTATTTGGGTACTAATTAAAAGTGCCCTAATTTTTGTGAGACGTGCCTCAATAATTAGTAATTGTTTAGGCAGCAACACTATCATCATGTACCGTGTGGTCCCGGACGTAAAGAATAACACCACCCCATTTCTTTCCGTGGGTGTCGTAAAAGGCGACTAAGGGACTTACTAGAGAATGGGCAGCAGCGTTCTCTATGCATTTCACCACCATACTGCGATCGCCAACCCGTCTGCCAAGCGTGGCGATTATGGCAAAGCCCCCCAAATTGGGGGAGGCCTAAGTCCAGCAGTGGACGTCTTACGGCTGAAATGATGATGATGATGATGACTATCATCATTGTTAAGGTAAGTATGTTGTTATTTATTTTAGTCAGCTTTTTAATTAGGTAGCTTCAGCATCATGAGTGTAAGTATTTATATGAGTCTACATTTTAGAGCTTTGAAAATTTCACTAGAGGTATACACCGCTATACTTTAGAAAAAAATAATGCCCTCATTCATTCAACCTCACAAAAATTGTGTATGAACTGATGATCTACTTTTAATGCTGACTGTACTATTAGCTGCCCAACTTAGTATCCGACCATTTTCTATTAAATTAAAGATAAATAATATTTCTGCAAGTTGGTTTGTACAGGCGCCACCAGGTCAAGCTACCCGAAACTGTCAATTTTTCCCAATGAACCTTGAACCTAATGCTCTAGAAATAAAGTCGAAAATCTATCAAAGAAATCTGACAGATTGTAGTAGCTTGATGTGTTGGCGTCTGTACAAACACTTTTACAAGTCAATTATATTTTTAAAACTAGATGAGTTCGACGTTTCCTATCGTACTACAAGAAAGGCCGAAACAAACTCAGAGGTCACAGTCTCTTTTAAAGTCCAGACATAATCTTGGTCAGATCACGTGAAGACCACGTGGATTGGTGTCGGAAAAAGTCCTGTGAGGAAAAGACGACATATACTGAGTGGACTTGTCCAATCAGAGCACGCATTTATCAGTAATCGTAGATCTCTGACGGTGGTTACCGGTCGTCAGAAACCGGAAAGTCTGACCCCAGTTTTACGTAGGGTTATCGTACCCAGTCCCTGGGTTGTGAGGGTCATATAGGCAGTCGTTTTATGTAAAATACTGGTACTCAGCTGCATCCAGTTAAACTGGCAGTTGACCCCAAAAAGTTGGGCTGGGCAAATGATGACTCGTTTCCCTAGGGTCCTTATAACCTTCACGAATTGGACTATCGTTATACATACAACCTTACAAACAAATACCTCTTTATAATTTTACTAGCAGTCCGCGACTTCATTCGAGATATTTAGGCATCCGACCCGTCGCGTCGCATCGTATCCCATCGCCTGCCCGCGCTGTTACTTAGTTTACACTTACCGTACTTTCCGTTATTTTGTCCATTTGCTCTGCTCCTAAGGGTTGTAGCGTGACGTTATACTGCATATAGTCTTCCTCAAGAATTGGGCTGTCAAATACAAACTTTAACACTTCTTAATAAATTAGTGTAGATAAAAAAGTATGAATACAACTTTTCAGGATGCCCTAAGAGTCATACCTGTCGTAGTTATAAGTAATTTAGAGAAAAGTTCATTAAATTTCGTCCACTAACCATAATCCACCTAAAACTAGAAAAAAAAAAATTGCGCTAACATTATATCCTAAAAACACAGTGTATAAAACATAACCTAAATTGGTAACAGTTTCCACGTGAAATTTAAAATATAAGTGGTAGGTACAAGGGCGAAGGGCTGGAATGGTAAAAAATATACATTTGATGGAGTGTAGTTTATCTTACAACTGGGAAAACACGCTGAAAAAATATCGTGCGCCAAGGAAAATATTCGTAAATGAAAAAACAGCAGTCGCCGGCAAGTGGCGTGCAGGGGTGTCACGCGCGTGACGGGTAATAATATTTTTTATTTTTTTCATCATTTTTAACGGACTTCGAAAAGAAGGAGGTTCTAAATACGGCGTTTTTTATATAGAGGATATTTATGACGTTATAATAACTTTCTGTCATTGTTATTTACATCGCAAATAATGGTGGGTAAGAATTTGTGAGGAAATTACCTAAAAAGTAATAAAAAAAACCCTTTTTAACAAAAACCAACAACCGACTTCCGAAAAAATACTATTAACTAAAAATATCTTTCATTTCGGAAGTCAGTGACAAAAAACTAAAATACAAAACCAATATGTAGTGTTTTTCGGAAGTTGGAGGTTTTTTTTTATTGTAAAAATGTTTAACTTTTTTATTTATGCTACTAGAGAATAGGCGTTTCAAAAGTAAAATGCGCGAGCCTTCATAAGTATCGGAACTTGACAAATAAAACAAATGTCTTATTTCCAACCTTCTATAGATTTTAATAAGCTCAATTTCGTTAGTCAGAAATTCAGAATATCAGTTTACAGATCGATTTCGTTCATCAGTATATCTTTTTCCTGTCGTTTAGTTGTTAAATCAGATTTACATTATCATTTTCCTCGGTGTCGTTACTGAGGACGGCGTTAAGCTTTGCCTTCAAAAGTTTCTGGACTTGCTTTGCTTCTCTGCCTCTTCTTCTTCAACTTTCCACGGTTCAAAAGTACCAAATCACCTTACCTTTTTTTTGGATGGGAAATCATCAAATGACTTCTTCCGCTCTGGGCGGAGCGGGAGGGCGTGTCAGACATTTACTGACTAAAACCCACCCGTGTTTCTTCAGTTGCCCATGTGCCAGGGTCACGGTATCTCTTTCGAACAATCACCTTACCTTAAAATGTTATCTTCAACACACAGCTATCAGCATCATCACTTCAGCCCACAGACGTCCACTGCTGGATATAGGCCTTACCCAATTTAGGGGAGTTAGCCATAATCACCTTGGCAGGCGGGTTGGCGATCGCAGTATGGTGGTTAAATGCATAGAGAACGTTGCTGCCCATTATCTAGTAAGTCCCTTAGTCGCCTTTTACGACACCCACGGGAAGAAATGGTATGGTGCTATTTCTTACGTCCGTCGACACGGAACGAACAACACACAGTAACTAAACTATCAATAAAACGAGGCTACGAATCAACTTCATTTAGTTTTCATAACGTGTCAGCCCTAGCGAGCACAAAGTATAGTCTCTATGTAAACGGTGCTCTACCTAGAGACGGCCGCGACACCTGCCCGCTAAATGAGAGTTAACTGTGCGTTTCTCTCTTATACCTAGAGATAGAATTATAGGAAGAGAGCGTGTACTTAAGGCTTTGATTCATAGTAACTTTATGTAATGTACTCCCCAAAGGTTAGTTATAATATTAAGCAAGTTACTTATGCTCATCAACTGCCTAGTCTATCCACAATTACGTTGGGGTCGGCTTCCAGTCTAACCGACTGCAGCTAAATACCAGTCTTTTACATGAAGTGACTGCCTATCTGACCACGGCAGCCCAGTTACTAGGTTGTCAGACTTTCAGATTTCTGATAACCCGTAACGACTGTCTAAGATCTACGAAAGACAGCCGGGACCAACGGCTTAAGGTACTTTTCGAGGCACGGAAGGGTCTTGGTATGTAAAAGATGGTCAGTTATCCACGGACCAACCGCGGCAAGCGTAGCTTAACCTGAACGATCGACCTGTCCAGCTGTTATGACTCAGCCATGAGCCTCTCGTATGTTTAAGATATACACATACATAATTTGGGAGTGTGCAGCAACTACAGAACTCCAACTGACGATATTTACTGCTTATAATTTATGTTTATGTCCCACAAAATTTCCCATTATTTGTGTCCGGTTGATGCCAATACAGTTATAGTTGGAAGACCTCCCACAAGGTGGACCGATGACCTTGTGAAGGACGCAGGAATCCGCTGGATGCGGGAAGGACAAAACCGGTCGAAGTGGCGGAGCTTGGGGGAGGCCTATATCCACAAGTGGACGGCTTTCGGCTGAAATGCAGATGAAGATGATGGCAATAGGCTTGCCAGCGCTCATGAGTAAATTATAGTGTAACAGCTTAGTGTGGTCTAACCCTTCGCAAGAGAATGTAATAGGTGTGATGTGCTCACAATTACACAAAAAATCTATATTACTACTTAATATTATAAATACGAAAGTAACTCTGTCTCTCTGTTACTAAACCACTGAACCTATTTTGATGAAATTTGGTACGGTTACTTTGAACACCAAGAGAGGACAAGGGCTACTTTTTATTCCGCGACTTCGTCTGTGTCCGCGATTACCGACATTTGCATTTTTTCAGTACTCTGAAATATCTGTAAATTGACAGAAACCATCCCGTGCACCAGTGGATATTTCTATACAATATGTAACATATTAACGCAAAACCTCATACAACACAACTAGAGTATTGAGTTAAAAGCATGATACAATGACTAATATTTTTTTATAGCAAAGAAAAACGTATTGACTCCAGCATGCGTAGCATGACCACCGTAGAAATGGGTTTTGTCGACGGAAGAATAGACAAAATTACAGATTGTAGAAAGATTAAATACAGATTAAAGATTGTAGAAAGATTTGTACCGTTTTATGCAGGAGAAGCATGACAATTCTATCTCTATTCTACCAAGAATAGACAAAGTTCTTTCTATGGTGGTCATGCTCTACCGGGGTCGCGTGATTGTTCGAGAGAGATACCGTGACCCTGGCACATGGGCAACTGATGGAACACGGGTGGGTTTTAGTCAATAAAAGTCTGACACGCCCTCCCGCTCCACCCAGAGCGGGAGAAGTCATTTGATGATTTCCCATCCTGAAAAAAAAAAAAAAAAAATGGTGGTCATGCTACGCGTGCAGCATTACTTTATGCATTTAAAATTGAGTCTTACTGACCCGAAGTCAATTAAGGGCGAACTATATTCAGGATTGTTTTTATTCTGTTACACTTTGTATAGAAATTCGACACCCACAATGAGAGGAAACAGCGCCACCTGTTTCTTTAGTAACTGAATTTAGTAAGACACTATTTAACCACATTCAAAATTGTTTTCGAATTTCGGAAAATTTATCTGCATAAATAACGCAATGAGTGTTGTTGAACTGTCGAAATGAAACTGAACTGTTGTTGAACTGATAGTGTGATAATACGCTTGTAGCTAAGTAATAACATCCGCAAGAATAGATCGATCATGTTAAGCTCCGCTTGCCGGCGTGGGTTTGTGGATAGTTGACCATCTTTTTATACCAAGACCCCTCCGTGCCTCGAAAAGCACGTAAAACCGTTGGTACCGGCTGTCATTTGTGGATCTTTTACAGTCGTTACGAGCCGTCAGAATTTAAGCCCGAAAGCCTGACAACCAGTCTTACCAAGGGGTATCATCGTCATCATTATCATCATTTCAGCCATAAGACGTCCACTGCTGGACATAGGCCTCCCCCAATTTGCGGAGATTTGCCATAATCGCCACGCTTGGCAGGCGGGTTGGCGATCGCAGTATGGTGGTAGAATGCATAGAGAACGCTGCTGCCCATTCTCTAGTAAGTCCCTTAGTCGCCTTCTACGATACCCACGGGAAGAAATGGGGTGATGCTATTCTTTACGTCCGGCACCATACGGGACCAAGGGGTATCTTACCCAGTAATTGGGTTGTGGAGATCAGATAGTCGCTCCATGTAAAATACTGGTATGCAGCTGCATCCGGTTGGACTGGAAGCCAACCCCAATATATTTGGGAAAAGCTTAGGTAGATGGTGAGTTACACAATTAACCCGCTGGTCATCCATCCCGCTCTTCGACGTTAAAATGTTGAAGTGTCCATAAACTTCAATATTTTACAGTGGAACTTAATTCTAGAATCACCACAATACTTGTTTCTTCCACCGAACAGCATTGCTGAGTTCAAATATGGAGGGTAGTCGTGTAATTATTACTTGACACCTAGGTGTCAGCGTTATGCCTCAGCCGGCGTAGCATGACCAATTCTATATCTATTCTACCAAGAACATATAAAGTTACTTATGTATTTTAATTCTGTAAAATGTTTCTATCTCTTCAGAAAAATAGTCATCATACTTGACATTGTATTTTTGTCGAATGAAGAATAGAAACATCTCTTCTTTCCAGTTTTACACAATTTTTCTACGATGCAATCTATCATTTTGTCTTCTCTTCCGTCGACAAATTCCGTTTCTATGGCGGTCGTGCTACGCGTGCAGATGGCCCTTAGTATTGCAGCGGGACGACCACGACCTACTGTAATAGGCTTGATAGCATTTTTATCACAGTTTACGAACAAAACCGCGACAAAATACGTGACTCAGGCCAATATCAGAAGCCGTAATCACCCGCAGGATTATCCATAAAAGGTGGAGAGCTACGGTCAAGGTGAAGGGCAGGCGTTATGGGGGACTGTGTTACGTAACTTTGACGTTCAAAAACTGCTGACTCTCAGCCAATGACTTTAGATTCTGGTTACTTTCTTACTTACTTATTTTAGCGGTAAGACGTACACTGCTGGACAAAGGCCTCTCCCAATTTGGGAGGCTTCATCAAAATCGCCACGCTTGGCAGGCGGGTTGACGATCGCAGTATAGTGGTAAAATGCATAGCGAATGCTGCTGCCCATTCACTAGTAAGTCCCGTAGTCGCCTTTTACGACATCCACGGGAAGAAAAAAATATGGAAATCACATAGAAACACAGTAACCAGACACGGGAAGAATGTCTGGTTACTGTGTTTCTATGTGATTTCCATATTTTTTATCGGAAATCTGACTCGGTAACAGACGAGAAAAAAGTCCCATCTTTTCATCCCCTAAACTTAAAAACATTATACATACACGAGCAAAAAAAGCGAGACCGCAGACAAAACGAAATTACTCTCCATTTAAAAACATTCCTAATAAAAACTAAGCCCAAAAAATATATATATCCAATTTCTAGGCCTCCACATAGGTACAAGATAACTAAGATAATAGCTACATCAAATGAAGCGTCGCCGTCGCGATAAAAAAAACACTGGTTAAAATCTACCGCTGCTCCGTGTTGTTTTAGGCCCTCGCAAAATATTGGGCTCGCTAAGCGAAGAATAACAATGGCGCGGGCGCACCCCCTTCCCCCCACCCCTGTGGGTGACGAAAGAGACGGTAATTATTTTTATTGATGTTTTTTTTTTTGTTCTATTAAGTAATCATAAAATAATCACATCTAAAACCGCGTATAAGCTACATGGTTTTAGATGTGATTATTTGGTGATTCAGAAAAAAACGTCCTTAAGGAGGCCTTCTTGCTCTGGTTTCAAATAACTGACAAAGATGGGTGACCGCCGGTTCTTTCTGGGGCCTGTTTAATAACACCCAGGTTATGGTTGCAGACGAGAACCCGACAATTGGACAGTTCTGAAAGTTTTTTTCATACCTTTCTGCATTGTTCTTTAGCATTTGTAGTGGAAATGTGTTAATTAATACATGTTTTTTTTTTTACAAATATGTCACTTTTTCAGTTATGGGGCCCTGCCCGTGGATGAAAATAAGACGCAGGCTCTCTATCGTTTGGAAACGAATTTCAAATTTACAGCTTATCTGACCATTCCAAGAGTAATTTGTCAGACAGCCTCCTATGTAAGGCGTTACGGAGTAGAGATTATCTTCAAGCATTCTCTTGTAGTTAAGAAGAACAGGTCGTTAGGCAGAAAAACTTTAAAATGAGCTTTAAAGTCTTCAAGTCTAAGTATTTTACAATGACTCATAAAAAGCCTCCACTCAACTATACCAACATATCCGATCTGTAAGAATTTCCTAACAGGAAATTGGTCCAATCGCTTACTAGGGTGACCATTGCAGCATAAGTATTTAAAACTCTTATCAATGTATTGTAGTTACCACGCAATGTACATCGAATAGTTTAATATACATATTTTTGGCACAGGCAGAAAATAACACAAGCAATAATTGCAAATATTATTTGAAAAAACAATTCTGCAGCTAATAAGCGTTGAATCTAGACTTTCCAATCGGTCAAGACCAAAATCGATTTTTGCATAGAGTCGGCGGCCACGCGCCTCTCGGATCGATTCTACGCGCGTGGTTGCCGTGGACAGTCACGCACGTTCCATCTGATCTCGATGCCCACTCGATTCGATATCGAGTCACATTTTTTCTCATTGGCTTCGGCTTTTTTCAAACCTTTTGTACAAGGCGCCCGTTTTTTGGCGCGCGTCGCGCTTGTCTCGGACCAATCTCTTTGGTAATTTTCTTTTTTTTACCTTACCTATTGTCGACAGCCAGTGCAACTTGTTTTTGGATTTATATAGACCGTTGATTCTTAATGGTTGAATTAAATGTCGGCGGTGACCGTTACTAGCGTTTTTTTGTACGAAAGTGAGGTTAGTTTTTTGTAAACTTTTCGCCACGCAAATTATTAGGAGAAAATCTGGTGAATCTGCTGATAGTTGTGCTGTATTTTATTGTACAGTTGTTTTTTTGTTAAGATTTTCAAAACATCTAATAATGTCTAGATGGCTTTGAAAGTCCATTTTTTCAGAAGGTGAACGGTATAATCATTTGCAGCTGAAACGATTTAAAATCGAATTTCTTAAAAACATTAGTAACACTTTTTACAACTTTAAAATTGTATTTCTTGTATAATGGATTGCTAAGGCTACCCAATTTCAAATAGTCATATACGGCAGTACAAGAATATACATACATAATCAGCCCATAATTTTATTACTGCTGGGATACAGGAAAATTAACATAACAAGTGGGTACCTGTGCCTTTATATGTAGTATCAGTAAGAGGTCGCAAGTTCGATCTGCACCGGGTGGAAACCGAAACGAAGTTGGGTATTCTTACATTATTTCATCTTCGCATAACACTTTGTCACAACACTAAGCCGTCTTGTCTGCTCGTCGTCCGTATGTCACGGGGGATCCGGCAGAATCCCAGGGTATAATTGCCTGAAAAATGCTGAGCTGGACTCTCATATGGTGCAACCTTGAGACGCACTTTGTGTAAGTATTCGTCATTAGCTTTGAAGTACAGACGCCAGCAGGTCAAGCTACCCCAATCTGTCAAATTTTACCAATCGAAAATTAAACTTCCACTATTGTGATATAAGGTTGAAAATCTATTAAAGAAAGACAGATTGAGGTAAGTGGATGTGCTGGCGTCTGTACATATATCATAGTTTCCCTTTATTTAATTAAGTATGTTTTTTTTAAAGTTGGTACCTTGTTTTTATATTTATTTATTTTTTCATTTTACTGTGCTTTTGTGTTGTCTTGTGCTATGTCTTTTATATGCACTAAGTATTTTGTCTACCTATCTATCTACATTCACCCAACTCCTCTTCATTCATTCACCATAACCAGAAGCTGTGTGGTCTTTATAACCAGTGAAATATTTCACTAACCACCGTCTGATAACCACTGGTGCGTGTTGCTAACCACTGGTTGTCGAGGAGGACAGGTGCACAGCCTGGGGCGACGAATCTCATCCTCGTGACGTAATGTCTCTCGTAATACTTTGTGTTTCGGTATTTTTTGCAGAAATTGAGGGATGTTACTGGTGGAGAAATGTTTAAAAAGTGACAGTAATCGGGAATTCGTGATACGTTTTGATGCAAGTTTGGTTATTAAAAGAGAAACGGTTGCCCTGCAATTGGATAATTCATTTAAGAAAGAATTGATTTTGGTTACTTGCATAGATGGTGATTTTGTCTCACGAAGGGATGCGTTAACCACAAGTTAAGCGTGTTGTCACTGCTTCTACAGAATTAACGTTTGCTGCGATTGTTTTCAAATTTCTTGACGCTGAAGATGATTGAGCCTGAAAAACGGTTTGGATTAGCAACAGTCCTTCAGTTCATATATTCTATAAAAATGTCATCCTAAAAGTCTGATGAAGTGGTTTGGAAGTGAACTGTCAAAAGTATCAATCCCTTCCATCAGGTGGAATAACAGGTCATTTCAACTTAGTTTTCAGGGAACGATGTTTACAGAATAGCACTACTGTGTAGAGCACTTATGAAATTGTAAAAAACAATATTAGTTGTAACATCATTTATGTGTGCCTGTGGCTGTAAAACAACGTCTATAACCCGTAATTGAAGCAAGATTGATAATCATCATTATAAAAATAAAAACTAATTTTTTGAAAGCATTAATCAGAGAAATTAACTTTTACCGAAAATCAGGTTGTTCTAAATTACCCAATTAGTGAGTCTGTACTTCTGAACGCCAGTGTATAAGGCAGCGCGCTAACTGTACCGGTAATATTTCGCTAATGTCGTAATCACATGTCTTCGAGAAGCGTCTGCGTCTTTATTCCGAGTGATTCTTGTGGTTACTACTAGTCTACGATGTCTGGGAGACGTATTCTGGAGGTTAATCGATTGGGTTCTTGTTAAACTGTAGTCAATTCCTTGGTCGTGATTTTGAAACAGAATATTAAAAAAAAATGCCTTTTTGCCCCATTACCATGAAAATAACATTTCAAATGTATTTTGTTTGTTTTTTCTAATTTGTTAGTACCTATTTTTAATTGTTCTTAGAATCAGTTAATATTATGTTTTCGGTGATATGGGCCACTCCACGGGTGAAGGCCTGCTCCAGATTCTTCCGTTTGTCCCTGTCACTTGCAATATTCTGCCAATCGTTTCCTGCTGTATCTGTTAGGTCGTCAGCCCACCTATAAAATAGAATAGGAAGCATTTATTTCAGAGACGAGTTCATAAGCTTAGTAGCAATTTTATTTAACTTCTAGTGTTGGTGGAGTACAGATACAGATTTATAAATACAATTAAAATTCAGCGTGGAGCTTCATCCACCTCCGCGAAATCGTAGAATCCTACTGATCTGCGACTACACTGAGAAACCGTTGTTGGCTTCTAAGTATAAGGTTGATGATCCATATTGATGAAGGTCGATGATTGCCCTTAAAGTGGTTGTCACTTTAAGGGCAATTGGATCGTTTCCACTGCGGTAACCTTCCTCATATTTTCTACCATATTTACCCTGTTCCTAGCCAAACATATTTATTATACGCGACTACAAAGAGTTTAACTTTAAATAACATTATCAAATATTAAGTTGTTTTCTGATTTGTCTTTAACAGTGTCATTAATTATTATAAAGAATTAAAAACTGCAATTTTCAGAAAATTCCATACTTTTTATTTTTCCTTAATTATCCAATACATAAACTTACTAACGTAAGTAATCTAAATACTATCTCACAAAACAGAATACGTGTTCTAGTACACATATGAACAAATAGTGGCGAGTCGTTAGAAAGGCTACCATTAATTCATTATCTCGGATTGATTGGGATGCTTTTAGTTACAGCAGTGTTGATGATGGGCCGACTGTCTTTGGTGATCCGGCAAAAAGAAATTGGTAGATGTAGGCAAAAATTACATAAGAAAATTGGCTGCCAAGTTAGTACCACGTAATAAGGGCGAGTCTATTGCCATCAGTAAGCCACAAAACTCTGAGCTGCTATACAGATTTGGACAGTTGAAGCAAGTGATTTTTTGGTCTTGTAGGCTGTAGATTTGTAGAAAACTTACATAGTAGTTGTTGACAGGCCTACACTATCCTGCCATATCTATTAACACTGTGATTGTTTTTCGTTGCCGGTTCTTGTTCATAGGAAACGACCAATTGGAGCCGTGCGACTAGCTTCTGCCGTTTGATAAGTACCCATGTAGGTTTATTAATTTCGAACTATTGAAGTAATTTGATTGTATAAAATGTAAGATATCACGCCCTTTATGCCATGAGACGTTTATTTTGATATTATGTTTAAATTTTTATTTTTTGCTTGAGTATAGTTTGCATTTTATTTCTTGGTATATAAGGTGTATCTATTCATCCACGAAATATATTAAGAGGTACACCTGTAGGTGGTAAAGAAGCTACAGAAACGAAAAAAATAATTCTAAATGTATTTTTTCCAAAATTTAATATTTATAAATTATTTGAAGCACATAAGAAATACTGGCTCCTTCTTATTTTTTACGGCCCGAGACACTGCGGCCATGCTCGTGCCGTCCGGTCGCCGCCCTCGCAGTGTCAGGCGGGCCATTCATAGAATTTGGAGTTAAGGTTTTATGCAAAATGTCTCAAGCAGTTTTAAAATTATAATAATTACGAAAATTCAAAAACGCTTACACAAAAAAATTCTTTTTGCTTCTATAGCTTTACCATCTACAGGTGTACCTCTTAAAATATTTCGTGTATGAATAGATACACCTTATATAGGCATGGCCAGCTGACATACAGTTTAACTATATGTTCTGTGTATCGTAATGTTAATTACTTCATCAACAACATCATTTCAGCCGAAAGACGTCCACTACTGAGCGTCGGCCTCTCCCTATTTGGGAGAGGAGTTTGCCATAATCGCCACTTTTGGCGATCGCAGTATGGTGGTAAAATTCATAGAGAACGCTGCTGTCCATTCTCTAGTAACCACATGGAACAATAATTACTTTGTCAACCTACTATTTTATAGAATCAAGTTTATCTAATAACAGAAAGCCGTGCTGTTGGGGAGTTTGTTACGCCACTTCTTCCCAGCTAAAGCACTAAAAAGTGGTGAAGAGCGGGCATTTTGCAGGACTGTCTTATGTAATTTTGACGGTCGAAAACTGCTGAACCTCAACCTAATTTGAATAAATGACTTTCGATTGATCGATTTAATAGATCTTTTTAGGCATGTCAGAATGTTTGCGAGCCTAGTGACGTGACCACCCTTTTTCTACTGTGAGAAAATTACAATCTAATATTACAAACAGATCAATTTAATGTAATCGTTGGTCGCTCTTTCACCTACATTACATTAGGCTTGCCTTTCGGTCGACAACGAGCCAGCGATCGGCTCAGCATCAGCTAATGATTGAAGGCACTTAACATTTGTGATCAGCAGACGTTTTGGTATGGGCTTCCGTCGGACGGAGCGTGACTGACAGCGAGGAGGTGCGGTAGACGAAGCGAAGCTATGTAAGCTTTAAAATGTTGAGAGGATTGTTTGGAGGTGTATATGATAGAAGCAGTTATTTGACAGAAGCAAATGTTTAAAAGTTTTACAAATGTTTCAGTAGAAGGTATTTGCTGTAAAACTGTGGGCAAGCGTTAGCGAACAATCAGTATTATAATTCAACAAATCTCTACTTCTCTATAAATTTGGCCTCACAAATAAAAAATTGCTTTAAAAGTTCTAAATAATAGTTATAAAATTTTATTTTGCAACAAAAGACAAGTCCTCAAAGTGCAAGAAAGCCCAAATAAACGAACAGAAGTACCTATTTTAACGAACATAATTTTGTGGCAGTACAAGCTTTTTTTTTTTTTTTTTTTTTTTTTTTTCAGGATGGGAAATCATCAAATGACTTCTCCCGCTCTGGGCGGAGCGAGAGGGCGTGTCAGACTTTTACTGACTAAAACCCACCCGTGTTCCATCAGTTGCCCATGTGCCAGGGTCACGGTATCTCTTTCGAACAATCACGCGACCCCGGCAGGCATCGGTCCTAGTAGACCCCTACACTGCTGCTGACATCTCTTTGAGGCGCGCGTGGAACACTGCGCGCCGTCGAGCCGAGCTTGGTCCTTACCGGGCGGCGAGCTACCCATTGCTCGCCACCCGCAAGCTCGCGCCTACGGTGGCCGGGAGTCCGCTATTGACTCCCGACGCCCGGGGCGTCTCCTCCTGCGGCGGCTAGGGACGTGAGGGCGCAGAGACTGCCACTCCCTCACGCGCCCCGCCTCCTCCTTCGCGAGCATTACTGCTTCGCAGAAGGAGGTGACGGCTTCCCATTCCCTCTCGCTCCGTACCATGGCTCGCACCAGGGCCGGACGCGAGAGGTCGCCGCCGGCAGTACGAGCTTGAGACATACATTTTCTTAGCCAAGGATAGAGGTATTATTTTCAGACACAACGCTGTACAAAAAGTAGCTGAACTTATTTTTAAAGTCGATATTTCATTTACGCAGCTGCTTAGGTTCTGTACGGATATTACATCTTTGCTGCTATTAATATTACAAGTATCTCGGAAGAGTTTTGAGTAGGGATGTTATGAATATGAAATTTCGGATACGGATTGGTTACGGATGTAGGAATGATTATTATACCGGATACGGATACGGATACGGATATGAAATTATTTCGGATTATCCGTTAGTTTCGGTTAATGTCTGTTACGGATATTAAACTTTTAAGAAATTTCAAAAGTAAAATACAAATAGCTAATAAAATGGTTTTATTTATATGTCACCACTCACACACTGATTGTATGAATTACAATCAGTGTGTGAGTAATTATTACAGCTATTTAAAATAAAAATGATTATAAATATATATAGAGTATTATCTGCCTAAAATAAAAATGTAATAACAAATCCGATATTATCCGAAACTTTTATTTTGGATTCGGTTACGGTTACGGATAAATTTTTATATCGGATATCCGATAGTTTCGGTTACGGTTACGGAGCTCCCTAACAACACTGGTTTTGAGTACGGGGTGTCAATTGAAAACGAAACACAAGCGTGAAGTTGGCGCGCTTCGAGACTCTAGCCTGACGTCCGTGCGAGTTGATAAGAGCGGCTACAGCGGCGTGGTAGAGATCTCTTGACCATCTGACATCATGCGGACTACAAGTGTCTAGAAAACCAACGTTTCGTTTAGCAAGTACAAATATAATTTAAAAATCAATAATCATCATCGCAGCTTTTCTTTTCACACATCCACGGCCAGTAAAATGTTCAACATAAAGAATATAGCTCCAATCGGCCTCTTCTCCCGACAAGTATATTTTCGCCTCAACTCGCTTGCTCGCTCTCACTGTATCGGAACCTAACCAAGCTACCGGTACATATCTAAGAGCATTTTATGTCTTCACTCGCTTGATAACCGCAGTGCTATGTGCCTACCTACCTACGCTTAACAGTCGGCATCTAATCTACTACATCTCGATAGCCGACGAACAGAACCGACGTAAAAAATGTAATGTAAGTACTTACTAATGGTAGCATAATATGGGTTTCCCAGTCTAATTTGGTTTTATGGAGAGTATGTAGAACTGAAAAATTGTTCATAAAATCATAATTGATGATTTGATAGAGTACCAAAATCGATCAAAGTTAAGAGTAGAGCAGTGTTGGCCCAGTGGTATCGGTATCGGTCTCGACTTACGAGATCTAGGTCGTGGGTCCGAACCCTGGCAGGGGCTTTCCTGCCAGGATCGCAAGATTTCTTCGAAAGAGATATCGTGGCCCTGGCATATGGGCAACTGAAGGAACACAGGTTGGTTACAATCAGTAAAAGTCCGACATGCCCCACTCAGAGCGGGAGACGTCATTTGATGATTTCGCAGACAAAAGGGCAGGCGCTTTTCTTTGTGTAAATATTGTAATTTTGTCACCACTGCTCTCAATCCGGCGAAGGAAAACATCCTGAGGAAACTGGCTTGTCCAGGAACCAAAACTTCGAAGACATGTGACATCTACCAACCCGCACTGGGCCCGCGTGGTAGATTACGGCCCACTCCCTCTCACCAAGAGGAGGCTTGTATCTCAGCAGTGGGAATAGTATATAGGCTGATTATGATGATGATGAAGAGTTGACTTTTTATGGTACCAGACCAGCCTCACAGCAATGCAGTGGTTGGCGTAAACGTTCCTTCAATAATAGGTTCAAATTTGGTACAAAAATATTTGAACATATATGAATAAATGTTGGTGATATGTGGAAACTGATAAAGAAAACATAATTATTATCCGTAATTTGCATTTTATTTGCTTTTAATTATTATATGAGAAGGGTGGCTAAGTAATAACAGCCCTACGGGTCGATCAATCATGTTAAGCTACGCTTGCCGCGGTCGGCCCGTGGATGGGTGACCGTCTTTAGATACCAACACCCCTCCGTGCCTCAGAAATCACGATAAGCTGTTGGTCCCAGCTGTAATTCGTAAATCTTTGGCAGTTGTTACGGGTCGCCTGAACCCCGAAAGTCTGACAACTAGTCTTACCCTGGGTTGTGGAGGTCAAATAGGCAGTCGCTCCATGTAAAATATTGTAAGTCAGCTGCATTCGGTTTGACTGGTAGCCGACACAAACAGAGTAGGGAAAAGGCTTGGCAGAAGATGATCATTATATTTATCTATGCCTTTTTGTGATTCAAGTTACGTTAGACAACTATACATACCTACATTCTTACATCATCATGGGCAGTCTTCATATTATACCACTATTCCCATTAAAAACTTTCTAATAATCTGTGGTAGCAAAAACCAACATTACAAGTAACTATCGACTAATTGACACCAATTTACTCGGCACCATACGGTGTTAGGGATTCCCACCTTTTTTTATCAATCAAAATCCAATAAATTTTACATAACAAGGGCTACCAACCCCCAATCAATTTCCAAAAACTATTCGTCTAGCCATCACGAAATCAACGCCAGACCAATCCAAATACCGCCAAATGAACTGTCAAATACTTTTTGCGCGGAAAATCCGCGCGTGTCTGTCATAATCTGTGGTAGAATAATCGTCGCGCGTGCGAAAACGAACGAACAGTTAGACCATAAAGTATGAAAATTCAGAAGGTTTAAACTTGGAATTATTAGTAATCTTTCGTAGGCGGGATTAGCTAATGCATAGAAGCGAAATACAGAAAAAGGCTTGCAACACCATGTTAAAATTGATTATAGGCATTATTTTCCAATCAACTGACGAACAACGATGAAAATAAAACGGATATTTCTAAAAGTTTGTAAGTTTTTCCGGAACTGAGTGCTGTTTACAGTTATAATCTAACCGTGGGGAAAGAAAACCTTTGGAAAGTATCTGGTGAGCCTCTACTCTTCCTCTCCTTTAGGTATCCGTCGTGGACTAGAGAAAAAGCTGTAAAACAAAACAATTTTTTTTGTTTGTGTAAGTTTCTGTCGCCACTGGATTCTCTGCAACCATCTTTCTTATCGTCACACTCCATGAATTGCCACAGATACAAAATGTAAGGGTAATTAAGGCCAAGAGCTCACCTGTTCAGGACCCCCAGGCTGAGACATCTAATTGTCTGTCAAACTGACAGATTAGGCTGAATACGTTATTATTGGTGCTACTTTTGTAAGCGCTGACAATGAGTATGATTTTTTCGTTCTATTTTTAAAGCTAATTAACGGCTACCTACATGTAGATAAGTAATAACATTTAGTCTCAAAGATTTCTCTCAAGTTGGATTTTTAAGTCTTGTGTTCTTGGTGGTTCTTTCTAGGACCAACTAGTTCACAATGAGTTGTACAACATTATTAGGTAATAAGCAACGTGTTTGATGGGATTTCTTATAGGTAAAAAATATAAACTACAAATATCAATCCCAATTTAACCCCCCAAAACCCATCCTCAGTGCTCACCTTCATTATAAAAAGAACTCTTGCACAATATTATATGCATCTAGACCCAGCGGTTTAAGCTGACCGGTGTCTGTAGTGAATTAATGAACGAGTTTAATAAGAAAATGTCAGTCCACCTGAAGCCCACTTCTCGTATTTAAAAATGTTAATAATCTAGTCGCTCTCTCATCTCGGCGATCAATGTTTGATATTCTTATCGAAACTGTAGGTTTTTTTTGACAGATTAAGTTTGGAATGTGAACGTTCGAAATATGAAAATTTCCCTCCAGTGCACAGACAAACATCAGACGATTGTCTCTGACCACCACGTGAACCAGATACTTACATTTAAACTCGAATTTGTATTAGAACCTCAACAGCAATTTACGATACATCGAAATCCCGACTGTTAGAAAGCTGAGGTAGACCACAAATAATGTGTGTTGCTACAACACTTCATTTGGGTCAATTTTATCAAAGCACTGTTTTAGTCTCAAGTACTTTATCTACATAAATATTTAGTAAATCTTAATGAAAAAACGTTATAGCCGTTAATGTTTACAATAGTCGCGAATGACATAAATATCCAGTGGATATCAACTTGTTAAGAATTGTATGAAACATTGCTTGCGCGATGCAGAAGTCTACGACAAGATCAATGACCTCAATAGTGACATCTATTGATGTTGTTAACTTGTCGCTCACTGGTTGCATAGAAGCGCTAAACCTGAAGTCCTATATGAAGAGAATGCCTGCCAAGGTCGCGGAATTGTTCGAATGAGTTACCGTGGCCAGGTGGCCCTGGCATAGGCAACTGAAGGAACACGGGTGGGTTTTAGTCAGTAAAAGTCTGACACGCTGTACCGCTCCACCCAGAGCGGTAGACGTCATTTGATGATTTCCCACCCAAAACAAAAGGGACAAGAGAAAAAGGTGAAGCTATTCAGGGCAAAGAGCGTCATCCCTTTTTGGCAACGAATCATTGATGACTTTCACATGACACTTTCCTATATGATGTAGCATGGTTTTTAAGCGAGCAAACCCGCAGGCACTAGCCAGTTATAAAGCTGTTAAAGCCATTTGCTTTCGGGGATTGGTTTATTATTATCGAGGCTTCCCCGTATCTCGATCTATAACTGTACCTCTGTAATTATTATCTTCACTTTGATGGAATAGATTCGGCAAATATAGATGCCCACTCACATTCATGTAGGGATAGCAGAGAAGAGATATGAGGCGAAAGTTGGACTTGCAAAACTTTTAAAGAAATAATTTTAAAACATTCATTTTTAAAATAAATCAACTCTATCGCGTAACGAAAGATATTTGTTCTTATTTTGAACGCTAAAAAAAAATGTCTATTAATTGACTTCAAAAAGAAAGGAGTAAATGAAAATTGAAGCTGTCAAAAGTGACTGATTGATTTTTTTTAATCTCTTTTTGATGACGTTCAGAAGTCACAGTACATTATAGCACAGTATTTTAACAAAGAGAAATACAGTTTGCTCTAGTTTCCTTGCTGTCGGTACCGACTAGCCAGTGGGCATGCGTCAGAGCACGTAAGGAGATGGGCATGACATGCACAACCTCCGCCACGCCACTGACATTTCTTCATTAAAATTCTATTAACGGAAGCATTCTCCTTAAAAAACTTTTTAAAAACAACCTAAGATTCAGCCACCTACAACGCAAAAACAACTTTAGAGGCTTCGAAATAAATATCAATTTTGTTTTTTCCTCTTTCTGCACGTACAACGACGAAGCGAGTCCGGAAATGTGTGAATCATTTTGGACTTTATTAAAGCAACGCAAGGTGGAAAATTGGGTGTACTCGCAACGGTCAATCAAGAAAATCTTCAAGAGATGGACAGGTAGTTTCCACGATCGCAAATCGAGGATCGGAAGTCAATTTATTAAAAGATATAAAAAGTGTTAAAAGAGAAAAGTTTTAGTTATTTCGGCTTTGGAGATTGTTTATTATGTTCTAAGTATAATGTTTTGTTGAGAGTAAAAAGCTTTTAGATGCAATTTGATGAAAATAGTGCAAAAAATTGGTAATGCTGCTTATTCGTCTTGAGATCTCGATGACAGCAAGATGCTGTGGGAATCTGTCTTGGACATTGGTAGTGAAAATAATTGCGATGTTATCAAAAATAATTCAAGTTTCAATCCATTCTAACTCCGAAACTTCATCACTTGCACTTGTAGTAAAATAGTTTAGAAATAGTTTATGTTCAGGCATTAAATTTGTATGGCTACTACCTACCTACTCTTTTTGTAATCGTCTTTATTAAATAAATGAACAATTAATTTATAGAATATATGTATATTTATTATACAAGTCCTTCCATGAAAAGAGATAGTGTTATGTCTACATATGATCTTGAGTATAAGGTAAGTAGTTGTGATTCGCGGATTCTGGCGCAAGCGCCAGAGCCCGCGTTGCACCAGAGCCCGCGAATCTGTAGCACCCATCGTAAAAAAAAAAAAAAAAAAAAAAAAAAAAAAAAAAAAAAAAAAAAAAAAAAAAGGTTTTGGTGTGCTCTGATCTCAAATCTGCGGTCCATTTTAGCGTAGGATGCGTGGTTCTAGAGTTATGCAAATCAATTAACTGTTATCTCATTGATTTCCGGTGGTCCTGCACCCTCATTAGCATTCCATTGTTCGCCTAATCCTTTTATCTATTATACTTCGAACACCTCATTACGTTGCGCCAGAACCCACGAATCTGTTGCCCTACGGTTGATTTGGCGTTCTTATCTATTACTCATTGTATGTCTGCTTTTCTATGTCATCAATAAAACACATTCATTTTTATTTCAATATTTTATTACTTTTTTCTACAAAATATGAGCGGAAGATCTCATCCACAAAAATATCATTGTGCAGTGTGTTCCCTGTAAATATGTTCGTAAAACTATGCATTGAACATCCCTGAAACTTAAATAGCAAATACATTAAGCAATATTCACCACAAACTGAAGTCCAATCATTCTGAATCCTATCAACATTCCAGTCCCATCTCTTACAATTCCTTTTCAAAAACTGGAGATGATATCGCTCAGGTGTTCGTCCATATGAATCAAAATATTGACCGATACCATTCGTATCGATATGTACAGCTACCCAGTGTGAACCTGGTTTATCATCCGCATCCAAATTGCATATTATATACGTTGGTACATGTGTATACATAGGTAGTCTATTAGCAGCATAAACATTATTTTCTAGACTGGGATGAATCTTTTTCATATGTTTTTGTAATTCTAGTGTATCCATGATATTACTGTTATTAGCAGATTATTACAGTACCAATCTATTCAATGGTTGTCATAGGAATGTTCAATTATAGTGATTTGTAAATATTAAATCGCATTCTTTGTGGGAGTCACAAAGCTTAGGATTATCATTTTGCTGCAGCTAATTTAAAGTTTGTTATATGGGTCTGATTATATTAAATAAAACACTTTGAGTACATAGACATTTTTAATTAACTGATCAACACAATAATTATTAAATAAATAAATTAAATACAGACATATTATTATCAAAATACCATTTTCTAATACACACAGCATTATTCAATGCACAATTCAATTTATGGTTCACACAATTAAAATCAGTTTTATTTTTACAGAACTTTTTTTTTAATGTCGCAAAATTAGGACATCCCTTCTCACCTATGTCAATCACTTCACAGTTTGCACATAACTCTTTAATCCACGTAATCTTTTCCAAACCCTTTGTCATAATTTTTTTATTTTCTAAATATGGTAAAATAACACGTTTAAACTCTTTGTAGTCTATGTAGCCTTCACTCCAGTAAATTCCTCGATTTCTTTCTAACCATCTCACCTGCTTTTTTTCTTCTAGTGTTAGGTAATGGAATGAATATGGTGGTTTCACCAAGAACGTCTGTGTATGATCATGACTCGCAATGGATTGGCCATTGCGAGTCTTTGATAATAAAATGATTTAAAGAATCTTTAAATACTTGATAGTATATTGCATACAATTTGTTTTATTTAATTTTATAATGTTATCTTTAGTTACACACACACAAAATGCATTAAACATAACACATATATCTAAAACACAACACACATTATAATCCTAACTACTATAGTCTACAGTAACATTTCTATTTTTATCTATTTCAATAATATTATCAAACTCAGCATAAACAATACAGTTAATTGTTTGTATTAGTGAGGATTCAAATCGTACTTCTAATCTTACACTACCATGCTTTATGAGATTCCAATGGGCTGATGAGTTAGCTGATAAATCAGGAGTTAAATCAAATGCTAAAAGACAGTAACCTTTGGCATACTGTTCACGAGAGATTGCATTTCCTTCATTAAGAAAGTGAATACCAGTCCCCGAGAATAGAGTATGATATGCTGATGTAAATATATTATTATTAAAAGATGGTTGCAAAGCTTTGGAAGGTATTTGTTGACCATCAATATATAAGCTGAAAGAGTTAATACCATAGTTTTCAAAGTTAAATGGATTTTTAGTAAGTGAACCATTAAATGCAGAATTATTCACAAAACCAATAATACACCTTTTGGGTACCTGTCCTAAGAATATATTATCAAGAGTTTTTCCTTGAACACCCGATGCAATTGTTAAAACTTTAACTTCAGCACGAGTAATAGGATATTTAGCAGTGGTAGAAGCTAAAACTTTCTGATGTGCGAGTAATACACTTGGATTAATTCGTGCTCTTCGAACAATAAGAGTTGCGTCCGTAATGCAAACTTTAAACTTTACATCATTTGACCCAGCAATTAAATTAAAACTCTCTCTTGACCGAACTAATTTTACACTCATTTCAACGCCATTAATTAAAAATTTATCTTGATTGAAAATGTCACCATGAAGATGACCAATCATTTCTATTTCCCTGCTTTCATTAACTAATTCCTGTCTTTTAACAAATCCTATGTTTTTACCATCTGTGGAATCCATTTTTCCTGCTGTATCATCATACCAAAGACTACAAGTAAGATGAGATTGTTTAGCAGCAGGAGCATAGTTTAAAAGGGTTTCCATGTATGCTCGATAGGCATAGGTATTATTAGGTGGTGATACAAGTTTTTGGTTTAAATAAACATCGAGTTGACTAAAAAGTGAATGCAACCAATTATTTACAGGTGCTACTGCTGTAGCTGATATCAAGTTTGTTGAATCTTGATTTAATACTTTTGCCTTTATGTGGAGTAATGTATGAGACAAATCTATGTAGTCATCGCCTGTTCCAGGAACTTGAAACTCGATAGGTCCATCATCAGCAAGAGATGAAATTGGTTTATAGTGAATCCACAATCCATTTTCAATGCTTGTTTGTGTAGACGGTAATGCAAACAAATCTAATTCTGACTTAACGCACTCACAAGAATGATTATGAAGGAAAGACATACTTAATTTGAAAATATATCTTTGATGTTTTTTGGTTTTAGACCAAGTTTTTTCGTAGCTTTCACTTTAGCTGTTAGTGGTGGAATGAACGAGGCCAATCGTTTTCTTTTACTTATATACCCAGATCCTGTCATGTTAAATCGATCAATTTTGTCATCAGCCTTTCGTTTTAAGTTTGTACTAACTTGCTTTAGACGATCTTTTATTGAGGCTTCCATAGGACGGGCTTGAACCATATCCGATAAAAGTCCTACTCCAGCGTTTAATGCCTCCTTACCAACCACTCGAGCACCACTTGAAAGTAAAGGTAAAACTGATCTAAATAACCCTCCTAAGAAGCTCCCAATACCATGACCGCGTTGGTATGGTGAACCCTTATAAATTACTCCAACTCCTGATCCAGCTTGATGTGAATAATAATTTTCATATGGACATTTATGATGATCATGAGGAGAATACATTATTATAATTTGCGGAAATGTAGTTTAACACACACGGTTCCAAACTGGAATGGTATTTTTTGTCCTGTGCTCGATCTTATATCTATTTCCAGCGTATCGAACTCTCTTCGCATAACAGGTAAGTAGTGAGGTGGAGAGAAAATGTACATTTTATTCGCACCATAAATGTATTTTGAAGGATCTAATGAAATGACTCTTAATAGTGGAGTCATAACATCACCCACAATCTGAGGATCGATAATGTCGCAATATAGAAATAGTTGAGATGGTAACCCTAAGTGTAAATTAGCAGGACACTTCCCAAAATTTCTGTCTAGGAGATTTGTATTTGGTTCATAACCTAGTTGTAAACTTAATTTGGGTGATAATGTTACGGATGTTATATTTTTATCCAAAACAGAAACAGACACAAATTTTGTTATTTCATCATAACGAAATTTCAAGCTCTCTCTGATACCATTTAACGCTCTTAAAATATGTTCAACGTTATCGTAGTTGGTAGCGGGAATATGTTTTTTGTAGTACACTGTTGATGGTTTATCTTCATTAGGCATTAACATGGTTTTTGTGATGTATACAACATTTTCATGATCTTGAACAGTAAACATGGTGCATGGATATTGAAACTCGACAACTCCAACCGCCCATTCACCTTCTAATTTCATAGCTTTTGGTAATTTTGTTGAAAAATTTGTGGTCTTGTTATCAGGAAAGTATTCCATTGAACTATTGCTGAGCAAAGTTAAATAAAAACTTTCTTTATTCATATTTCTTTTAAACTAGAAGCTAAAATCCAACTGTTAAATTTATCTGGATAACCTTTCCACTTCACTAATACTTCTTTTCTGTTACCCGAATAACGAGTGCCAATTATTTTATCTATTTTATATTGTGAGGTGGGGTTGTAAGTGACCTTCTGTAATTCTCTTTCATAAAAAGTACCAACTATTGGTTCATTTTGTAAATCTGTTATTGTATAAACAACCCATGGAGATCTATCAATTATTGAAGATATAATAAATATTTCATCACTCCAATTTGATTCATATCCTTTTTGGAAAACATGTTTATATTTAGTTATTCGAACATAATCACCCACGTTGAAATTTGGTTTTGGATTTTCTAGAGAAAGTTTGTTTGACCCTCTATCATAAAGATTAGTCCAAACTGTCATAATATTGTTGGAACTTACATCACATGGGCACATCTTAATACTCGAGTGAATGCTGTGATTATAAGAGTATATTAAATCTTGTAAAACATCTATATATCTATAAGTATTATTATGAGTGAAATAACGCCACATTTTCATTTTTAGAGTTCTTTGAAATCGTTCAACAATACTAGCCTTAATATCAGGATTGTTAGTGGTATAGTAATTTATCTTTTTGGATTTAAAGTATTTTTGTACATCTTTTGAAACAAATTCTGTACCTTTATCAGATTGTATGTGAGTAGGTGTTGTATTACTTTCAGTAAATATACTTTCAAAACATTCTTTAGTTGTTTCTGAGTTTTTCTTTTTCATTGGTCTTGCAAAAGCATATTTACTAAATACATCAATAACACAAAGTATGTAGTTGAAACCATCATTATATTGACAATAAGTTCGCATATCACTTAAATCAGCTTGCCACAGCTCATTAATATTTGATAGAATGTACTTATTACGCGGGAATTTTTTCCGAATGGGTTTATGTAATGTATATGTTTCTTGTGATTGTAACCATTCCTTTGCTTGCTTTTTATCCATTTTACCCTTCATAGCTTTTGATAATTTATCAATACTACCAAAACCAGCGGGGTTAGATGGATCATAATAAATCCTGTTAATTTCTTCTAGTACGGGGTCCATTTTTCCCAATCGATCTTTTTATGTATTTTAGTTATAGATCTTTTATCTCCACTGCTCGGTGTAGAAAACTCTTGAACTTCAATCTCAGAGGTTTTGTTCAGATCTTTTACTTGAAGTTGGTTAATAAACTCACATCTCTTTGGATTTCCAATATAAGTAAGTGGTACTTTAATATCTTTTAATGCTTTAGCAAATCTATCCCACCCTATCGGATCACTTTTTTTTAAGGGTCTAAGTGAATCATTTATTAAATCAACAATATTACTTCCTGGAATTTTTTCATTATCAATTATGACTGTGCCTTCATTATCCCAACGTATTTTACTTTTACTTGTTCCAATTAAGTTTAATAATGACTCACCTTTTTTATTATAAGTTTTTGGTATTAAACTGAGTATTTGTGTTGATGAATACAGTGGATTTGCCTCACTTTCTATACTTTTAATAGATCCTTTCTCCTCCAACAAAGATTCAGCATCAACTGAACTTTTTAGATCTCTATCTTTATTTTTAAAACCAATTTTAGACCCATTTGAATCTTCATTAGATGTATCAGAATAAATTGGTAATCTGAGTGGTTGACGATCCTCTTCGGTAAAGTGAAGGTATCTTTGTAGTGTTTGTAAATATAACATCCACTTCTTTCGGTCTTCCGTCTTACTATTCATAATATTTTGCATTTCAATATCTAATCGAGACAAATTACTAGTAACCTTATTTTCTTGTTTTAATTTTTCAATCAATCCCGGTTCAATAAGTATCATTTTCTTAGCATTTTCCATGTTAACTGGCTAGTCCACTTACTAATCCACTCAATATTGCACCTAATATTATTGGTAAGAAAGCCCCTCCTTTTTGTATAATAATATTTTTTCTTAGTTTATGTTTACACTTATGCACCAGTTTACGGAGTATATTTTTGTGTTTATTCAATTTTTGTTTATCTTGATCTTTAAGAGGTATCTTTCCTTGTAAAACGTTATGAATACATTCACAAATACAATTTATTTCTTCTTCATCACACGTTTTAAGTAACGCTCTTTGATATTTTGGTTTAAGCGTATGCAAAGCGTTTAGCAAATGTTTATGCGTTGTGAGTCGACGATGCATCATTTAGAAATGATTTGAATTGTTTGATTCTTGGTATATTTAAACTGCAAAGCGTTTAGCAAATGTTTATGCGTTGTGAGTCGACGATGTATCATTTAGAAATGATTTGAATTGTTTGATTCTTGGTGTATTTAAACTCTTTCGTGGGGACGTAGACTGTGCAGTAACCATTAAATGGGAATACATTTGTCTTGATACGACAAAAATCATTTGTATTCTGTTTTAAATCTACCATTAAATATCCATGCGCTTCTAAAGTTGCATCCCTGTAGGCGTCTTCAATGAATTTTGGGTTATCTGGTGACACTTGTCGTGCTAAATATCTTATTTGAGTTTTATCTCGAGGGTTTTTAAAATAAATTATATAACTTGAGTTTAAAGAAATGTCTCTTTGACCTTTACCTTGATGAAATAAATTTTGTGTTAAATAAAATACACTAAGATTCCTGTGATGACTACCTTTTGTAAATATATCCACAATTCTTCCATCAGACTCTCTCATTAGATCATCAATAATAATAAGGTGTGGGTTTTCACCATCAAACATATTAAGATTTGGAATTCCTTGATGATAGTTAACATTTGGTAAATTATTTAAAGCCTGCATTTCATCAAAGCACCATGTGATCTGATTAAAATCACAATTACATATTTCTTTAACTGATTTTATGAAATTTGTTACAAAATTTGACTTCCCACATCCACTTGGTCCTGCCACAATAGCAGTAAACGGATGGATAAAGTGAAACATTTCACACGTCTAGAGTTTTAAAGGGATGAAATAAAAATGAAAATTTTGGTGTAAAAATTAAATATATATATATATTGCTAAAATTATATAAAACATGTAATTTGTGAAAAACAGAATGATCTGTATACTATTTCTAACACAATTAGTACTTATCAGAATTTCACAATCACCTCAACGTCAAATTTAAGCACACAAATAAAAACTACAATTATTTTACATTATTTACAATCAAACAATAAATTTTAAATATGTAATAAACTATTATATAACATTACAGTAATATCATAATTTTACAATCAGTACAAAATTTGTATATACACACAGAAATAAAAGTAAAAAGTATTACACTTAGCGTAATTTATAATGTCCCCAAGCCAATGTATCAATGTTGTTGTTCATAATACATCGTTTGGTATCATTATATGATAAAGATGTTTTATTTATTTTTTGTGTAAAAATAGTGTGTTTGATTGACTTAAATCGAAGCATACTACAATATAATACATTTTTATTAAACAAACACGATTTGTAATTTTCCATATTCATTTTTTTGGTAACACTTTTGTTAACCCCTTTTGCCTTTGCTATAAATTTATCTTCTATTTCTAAGGCATACATTTTTGATCGCAACCCTACAAATTCCTTCAATACTTTACCATTATTCTCATCTTTAAAAAAACCTAACTTTTTTTTATTTATTTTTGGATATCCGTAAATATTATTTTCCGGGTAATCTGATGTATCGAAATAGTGAAGTAGATCTGGTTTTATATCCTCATAAAAATTGTCTGTAAAAATTTGATATATCAAACTATCGGTATCGGTGTACAATAACTTAATTTTATTATGAAACTTTTTAATCATGTAGTTATAATGAAATTCATACATAAGGGTCTTAGATATATCTAAAATACAAAATCCTAAATAAATCGGCTTATCATAAATTAATTTTGTTTTGTGTAATTGTATTGCAACTAAATGTTCTGAAAATATTGATAAACTATGGAATTCTGGTTTTGCAATCCAATCCTGAGCACCTAAAACTTTACCACGATTATCCCAGTGAGTTAGTAGTTTAACGTTTACTCTTTTTTCAATATTTTCCATAGTCTTACCGAAGACAGAATTGTTCATTAATTTAAAAAAGTCTTTTTCAAAGTTTGATGTAGCTAACGTTCTCAAACTAGTATTTAAGTCTATGTATTTCTTTAACCAAGAACTCTGTTTAAATTTTAAAATTCTATGTACTTTAATTAATTTAATCCCCATTTCAATGCATTGTTTTAAATTCCTGTAGTGAATGATGTATTTATTTTTATTATTTAAATTAGGAACTAATTTAGTTTCTTTAGTATTACCCACACATATGTTTTCAGGACATAACGGAAAGTCAGAATGCAAATTATGAAGTTCATCAGGATATTCCAAATCAACTTCTAAAACATAACCGAAATCAGAGTTATCCGACACATTATAATCTGTATTAGAATCTATCCATTCGAAACCACCAACAGGAAGAGATTGAGACATTGCCCAACCATATAAATTATTCGCATCAAAATATGTTAGATATGAATTAGGTTTTTCACTATCATAATCTTCCATGAATTTATTATTTGCTCTAGCAAAACGATTGCTACACTGAGATACACCCCCTCTAATACCAGCTTTAAAAAAAGCAATTTTGTCATAATCCGTTAACAATTCTAATTCTATTTTGGTAAATTTTAACATTGCATCCCAACTTAAACCTGGGGCAGTATAGTAATGAGCAGGATCTAATCCATAAGTTTTAATACAAAGCTTTCTAAAGTTTTCGAATACATCAGTCAAAAGTAAAACATCAGTTTTTAAATATAAATTGGAATAATCAGACATACTACTACACTTAAAATGTTGCCAAATATCTTTTGCGTGATTATAATCATCATTTGAAATATTTGAATCTGTGAGTGAACTATAAAATTGGTGTTGATCAGGAAGTGATGGATGTTTCAAGCAATCACTATTACACATAAATTCATAAGGATAAATACCTTTCCGTCTTAAACGTGAAAAATCTTCATTATTAGGATAGTTCCTTTTTAGTTCTGTAAACTGATCATCATTAAGATTTTTAGCTAGTTGATCTAAACTACACGATAAAAATTTCAATGAATCTATGAATCTTAAACTTACTGGTTGATTATTTATTGTTAACTGTTTTGAAAATGATATGTATCGTTCTTTATTTTGTGGAATAACTTCAACTTTGTCATCATCGAGGTTTAATGCATGGATAATGAAATGAGCATCGTAATGACTGAGGTTATGTAAAAATATTGGAATATGACGAGGGGTTCTGTACTTAGAACTACACACTTGATGTGCAACACCCCTAAAACTGCCAGTGTGCCAATCAAAATCGTAAAAAAGATCTTCATTTAACTCAGTTTCACAAATATGACATATGTTTGAATTTGAAATTTTAATTTTATCTTCATCTGATAATGGAACGAGACATTTTTGGAAACTATTTTTTTTAAATATTGTTTTCACATCTTCACAAAGGCGATTCATAAACACTTGTGCACAGTTTGACCCACTATACGTCTCATATTTTGATAATCTGTTATCATATGAACATTTAATGTAATATCCAAAACTATACACTTCATGTTTTTGAATATTAATTGTACTAGGCTTGGATGGATCGTTACTACATGATTCTATTGGGTTCAAAAATGCCTCAAAGTCTGCATAAACCACAAAGGGCATTTTCAACTTTTTCACGAATTTATCAAATTTTAATTTATTATTTGAGGTTGCTTTACCAAACCAATCCTTTTTGGAATCCTCACCGTTTGGTAATTCCGTACAAATGTGAGCGCAATCATATTGTTGATGGTTATTAAGTCTTTCCTCCGATGGGAAATGAAGTAAACATGAATCACATATATAAACTGCACAATGATGTCTTGATATTTGTGAACTAACTAATCGCGATAAGTTTTTAATATAACAGTAATGATTGTTAGTACCATTCGATATATATAGTAGGTTAATATGATTAGGTGTACGACATTTTGTTAAATATAAAGGACCTACAACAGAATTACACTTTTTTTCTTTATTATACTCTAAGCCAAAAACATTAATACTAATATTGTTTAATTTCTCTACTTTTGATATATCTGCAATTATAACCGGAAAAGAAATACCAGTAAATTTTAGTTTATTTCCATGAATTGCGTAAGATGCTACCCGATCTACACTTTTACATACAGGATATAAACCAGAGAGTAATGCCCATTTGAAACACATATTATCATTATTTTTAACATTGATTACAGCTTTTTTTGATTTAATATCTTGAGGAAGGTCGATATATGAACTACCACGTAGGGGGTTGAATTTGTTAACATTCATATCTATGTATTTAATTTGATTAAGACTCCAACCACTATCTTTTTTTTCAAATTGACAAATTTTACCGACTACAGTGTCTATTAATGATGAATAAAAAATATTTAAGTCATCTCCCTGACAAATTATGTAATTAAACGTTTGAAAATCAAACGTATTTTTAATATCTTTAGTTTGTTGTATGAAATCAGCATGCAATATGAAGTTTATTTTAAAAATTGTATGTTGTTGAATACATTCATTTATCAAAAATAAGATATCAATTTTTAGCGAATTTAAAAACGATTCCGGTGTTTCAAAATATTGTCCCGATTGAAGTGTTTTACTATTAATTCTATATGTTAAAATTCGATTGCCAAAAGCGGTTTCAACAACTGTAACATTTGTTAATGAATTATGTGATTTTAAAAGATTATTTTTATGTGAATTGCTTTTTAAATGGTTGTTTAGATACCTTTTATTAATATAAACATGACATGTATCACATTCCACCTTATTGTTGTCCACATCATTGGTTTCAATTGATGATGTAGAAGCTCCTTCATCAAATTTTGCTTTCTTGGTAACCTTATTTTCATCAGTAGTGATACCTCGTTTGATACCTCTTCCAACTTGTTGTTGACTGTAACAAAAAGAAAATTATTAGACAAATCTTAAAATAAAACATTACTACAATAATATTTCTTATTGAGTTTGTACTTCTAATACTTACATCAACTTTGTTTCAACCATCAAACATTGATTATACAACTCATCATCATACGATGAATCGAACAGTTCATGCTTCTCTATTTCATCACAAACTTTAGACAGCTCCTGATTGAATTCGCTGTTGGATTGTTCTATATTCTCTTCAATGGGCGCGGAAAAGAAAGCACTGGTGCACATTTCACTGAAGTTTTCCATCTTTATAATAAAGAAGAAAGTATGTAGCACAGTAAGTAACAGTTAAGTGTTGGTAGAGCAACTGATACCCAATTTCAAATAATGTCCAATATTCATAGTCTAACAAAGGATTAGGAAAGTCATGTAAAATCTAATGAGTACACAGAAGTACTTTAAGTAAACAGAATCACATTCACTAATCCACTAATGAGTGTCATTGTTAAAAAAGTATTTTTTAACTTTTTCACTTTCTGCTATTGTCTTTGTAATATTGTATACGAGGCCGTTTGTGTTGTCGTAGATGCTATCCTTATTATTCTTTATGTAATATTTAATCCTCGTGGTAGCGTGCTTCCAGTGATCACTAGTTGGAATCTTGGATAGTTTCTTCATATCATACATTTCAATTTTTATGAGATGCGTCGCTTGGTCTCCGTCGTCAGAATTTGTAGAGATGTATGATACGCCATCTCTAGCAGCTCGTGTCACAGTCGAGGATAGCAGCTTCTTCCTTTTTATTTTTGGTACCACTTCAAAAAATTGATCAATCGGTTGCGATTTCCTTTTTCCACCATCGTCTGTGTTATTAACGACGATGTCATCACTCTCTTCTTCGTGTTGAGGAGAGAGTGGCGAGTAGTAATACTGTTTATAGGTATTTTCATTATCGTCTGCGAAGCTGAATGATCTCTGCAACAACAGAGTTATCACGTTAATATCAATTTGTTTACACTTAATCACACACGTTAGGAAACAACAACAGAAATACAAGTAAGTTTGTCAATAGAATAAACACTTACCTCCATGGCCATTGATGCGTTGAAGTAACACAAACGTAGTATTGGTAGACGTATATAATCCACTGTGGTCAAACGACCATAGACTGACTGCATGACTGCAACTGTTCGATCTTATATAGCACCATTCTTATCTAAAGCAAATTACTAAGTACAACGAAACTGATTGTAACTCTATGAGTCAACAAACTTATCTCACGTTCCTTATTCTTATCTAAAGCAAATTACTAAGTACAACGAAACTGATTGTAACTCTATGAGTCAACAAACTTATCTCACGTTCCTTCGCAACAGGCATCAACCTGCTTTGTGACTCCCACAAAGAATGCGATTTAATATTTACAACGAGCAATACACCAGATTTCAACAGTCGTATTACGGACGTCGACCGGAACCCATATTAAGCGAAAAACAGTTTAGAGATTTAGCACCGCTGTTTGTCATTGATTGCTCTAGACAAGTGGATAATCTAAAGACAGGGCCAGTTGTGGACGTGAGAGTAGAAATTGAAAGTGATTCGGAGATACCAGATCAAACTTCAGCATATTGTCTCATTCTGAACGATTGCATTGTTGAATACAAACCATTAAGTAACATTGTTAAGAAGATATCATGAAGACGGACACCCTTATAGTGGAACTCCAAGGATTTAAAGATTCTTTAAATCATTTTATTATCAAAGAATTGGCCATTGCGAGTCATGATCATACACAGACGTTCTTGGTGAAACCACCATATTCATTCCATTACCTAACACTAGAAGAAAAAAAGCAGGTGAGATGGTTAGAAAGAAATCGAGGAATTTACTGGAGTGAAGGCTACATAGACTACAAAGAGTTTAAACGTGTTATTTTACCATATTTAGAAAATAAAAAAATTATGACAAAGGGTTTGGAAAAGATTACGTGGATTAAAGAGTTATGTGCAAACTGTGAAGTGATTGACATAGGTGAGAAGGGATGTCCTAATTTTGCGACATTAAAAAAAAAGTTCTGTAAAAATAAAACTGATTTTAATTGTGTGAACCATAAATTGAATTGTGCATTGAATAATGCTGTGTGTATTAGAAAATGGTATTTTGATAATAATATGTCTGTATTTAATTTATTTATTTAATAATTATTGTGTTGATCAGTTAATTAAAAATGTCTATGTACTCAAAGTGTTTTATTTAATATAATCAGACCCATATAACAAACTTTAAATTAGCTGCAGCAAAATGATAATCCTAAGCTTTGTGACTCCCACAAAGAATGCGATTTAATATTTACAAATCACTATAATTGAACATTCCTATGACAACCATTGAATAGATTGGTACTGTAATAATCTGCTAATAACAGTAATATCATGGATACACTAGAATTACAAAAACATATGAAAAAGATTCATCCCAGTCTAGAAAATAATGTTTATGCTGCTAATAGACTACCTATGTATACACATGTACCAACGTATATAATATGCAATTTGGATGCGGATGATAAACCAGGTTCACACTGGGTAGCTGTACATATCGATACGAATGGTATCGGTCAATATTTTGATTCATATGGACGAACACCTGAGCGATATCATCTCCAGTTTTTGAAAAGGAATTGTAAGAGATGGGACTGGAATGTTGATAGGATTCAGAATGATTGGACTTCAGTTTGTGGTGAATATTGCTTAATGTATTTGCTATTTAAGTTTCAGGGATGTTCAATGCATAGTTTTACGAACATATTTACAGGGAACACACTGCACAATGATATTTTTGTGGATGAGATCTTCCGCTCATATTTTGTAGAAAAAAGTAATAAAATATTGAAATAAAAATGAATGTGTTTTATTGATGACATAGAAAAGCAGACATACAATGAGTAATAGATAAGAACGCCAAATCAACCGTAGGGCAACAGATTCGTGGGTTCTGGCGCAACGTAATGAGGTGTTCGAAGTATAATAGATAAAAGGATTAGGCGAACAATGGAATGCTAATGAGGGTGCAGGACCACCGGAAATCAATGAGATAACAGTTAATTGATTTGCATAACTCTAGAACCACGCATCCTACGCTAAAATGGACCGCAGATTTGAGATCAGAGCACACCAAAACCTTTTTTTTTTTTTTTTTTTTTTTTTACGATGGGTGCTACAGATTCGCGGGCTCTGGTGCAAGCGCGGGCTCTGGCGCTTGCGCCAGAATCCGCGAATCACAACTACTAAGGTAAGAGAAATTAATCCTTATCCAAATTGCCCACCAACTTCAATTTTCCGTATATAATACTGTCACTTTTGAACAGTTGTATAAAGGCAATTTAAACACGGCAAATTGTCATAGAGCAGCGGTCGGCAACCTTTTGGCAGGCAAGGGCCACAAGGTGGCAAAATAAACTAAACGCGGGCCGCACTTATGACATGAACCCTAGATTGTAGGTATATTGGGCAATATACCTACAATCTTACATATATCCCATATAGGGTTGCCAGGTCTTAAAACCGAAAAGCCGGACAGATCAGTCAGTTTAGCCGGACATTTGGGTAAAAAGGTCTGACATCTTTAATTATTTAATCTTAAAACAAAACACTAATGAAATAACGTTAAAATAAATAAGTAACATAAACGAATTAATATTTTTGATTTCAGACACATGCTTTAAAAGCAAATTTTCCTTTAAAATTGTGTAATAATAAGGCGGGGAGGACAGTGCTACACAAGGTGAGGCGGGTGAAGCTCAAACCAAGGCAAACATTATCAAATTTGAAAAGCCTAACTTAATTCGTGCACGTAATAGTTACATTATGTTTATATGTTTGGGATTTATAGAAAAATAATCACCGAAATAGAAATTAAAACTACAAAGTAACTGATTTTATACAAATTTCAGTGTGATATCTGAGGTTGCATTTGGGAGGCTATTTCTTGTATGATAGCTGTCATGTCGTTGCAATTCGTAGAATCACTCTCAAATGCTCATCTATGAGGCGAGGAGCATATTTTTTTTTTTCTATAATTGACAGTTGAGAAAGTTTGGTCGCATAAAAAAGTGCTACCTATTAAAAATTGCAAGCTGCCAAAAAAAAAAAACAAAATTATTGATTTCATAGAAAGAGCTTTTGAGAGCATCAGTAGATAGGAGAACAATCGCGTTCATTTGTATATGACTCGGTGCTCCAAGATCACACGAGAAACGGCTTGCTAAAATCTACAGATAGCTGGATTTTTTTTCAAAATCACCTAATCTGACGCTGAATTTAGTTAGCAGTTGTATTAAAATTTCTTTCAATTGATCACTTTTCCAATAAAAATAATTCTAACTTCCTCGACAGCCTTTTTACATTCTGAAAATGATCCAACTCTTCTTCATCAATATGTTTTATAAAGAGTTTGATTTTCGTTTGGAATGCCTTTACGTCTGTGTGCTTAGCAAAGATTTTTTTTGACCTTGAAGCCTTACATTCGGCGTATTTAATTCATGAGTTACCTCTGTCAAAAATCCTAGGTCTATTAACCATTGAGTATCTGTCAACTCTGGAATAGATTTGCCTCTTTCATTCATAAAAGTGTTGATTTCTTTTCTGAGATCAAAACCTTTTCAATACTGCATCTCTACTTAACCATCTCACTTCAGAATAATCAACAAAATTTGTTCGTTCGCGGGCAGAGCGAAGCGCGTTCTTAGGGCTTTATTCACACTATACGATCGCGGTTCGTTCATGCATTTATTTTGATATTTCTTACTTATTTACCAAACATTCTCGGGCCGCAAGTAAGACGTCCGCGGGCCGCACATGGCCCGCGGGCCGCGTGTTGCCGACCCCTGGTCATAGAGTATCTATAACGTGCGTTTAAAAGATTTTCACACCAAGCTAAAGAATAAAAAGTTTATACCGAAACGGATAGGGGTTATTGCAGAAATCAGCATAAATCTCCGCGCCATGGCATGGGGGCTCTCTTGGCACGCCGTGGGGGCGCAGTGCCAACGAGTCTTCCGCTGGCGGACAGACAACAGACCCCAACGCAGAATATTTACACAACATAAATCTTATTGCTGTTGATTTATTTGTATTTGAATTTGGATGAAGTAATCGGTTGTGCTGGACGTAAAGAATAGCACCATTATATTTCTTCTCACGTGTGTCGTAAGAGGCAACTAAGAGACTTACTAGAGAATGGGCAGCAGAATTCTCTATGCATTTTACCACCATACTGGAATCGCCAACCCGCCTGCCAAGCGTGGCGATTATGGCAAACCCTCTAAGTTGGGAGAGGCCTATGTCCAGCAGTGGACGTCTTTCGGCTGAAATGATGATGATGAATCGGTAGTGGAAAGGAGTGATAGCGAAACGGTTTTCGCGGAGACTTGCGGGTGAGTGGTAGGTAGTTAGGTCGGTGGACTTCTAAACTAACGTGTTATTCCTAGCTAGCACATTAAACATGTTGGGGTCGGCTTTCAGTCTAACCGGTTCCAGAAAAATACCAGTATTTTAAATGGAGCGAATATTTATCTGACCTCCACAACAGATACTGGGTAAGACGATACTCCTTGTTAATACCGGTTGTCGTACCTTCGGACCTCTGACTACCGTTAACTACTGCCGAAGATCCACAAATGACAGCCGGGATCAACGGCTTAACGTGCTTTCCGAGGCACGGAAGGGTCTTGATATGGAAACATCATACAACCATTGAGTAACCCGTCATGTCATCTATATATTAATACGTGAAGCGAAAACTTTAGATCCCTTTTTACGAAAATTGGGCGGACGGAGGAGTATGAAATTTCGCACACTTATAGTTTATATAGAGAAGAAGTGACGAATGCTAATATGTTTTTAAATTATGCGTAAAAATACATTATTTTCAATAAATAACACGTTACGTTACACACATTACTATTCATTATCGTGTATTTAATACACACATGCACAAATCCAGTATATATTTGTTTTTGGTATTATTTGTCTATAGCCTTACTGAATGTCAAATATAATTATGGATTACGAAATTACGAAAGTTTATTGTCGAAATCCGTGATCCAATCGAGAATATCTGTCTTTAATATTTTGTGTCTATAGTCTTTCTGAATATGTCAAGTATAACCTTAGGTAATAAATATGACAACATGAAGTAAATGCTGTTCTGTCACCTATCAAAACGGTAATCTTATGTAATACTTTGAAATAATCTATATAATGTATTAATACGTGAAGCAAACACTTTGCACATCGTTGTACGAACATTGTGCGAACGGCGGTGTATGAAATTTGGCACATTTAAAGTTTATTTGGAGAAATAGTGCTGAAAACTAATATTTGTATTTATTAACGAATAATGGTCGAGTTTCGACCTCTGGGCGACCACTAGTTACTTCAAATACTAGACAGTTATATGCACAAAACAATAAGTACAAAGGAGGAATCTGATTCGGACAAGTAAATAGAGTTGATAAAAGCCTAATATCACAAACAAACAAATCAAAGAAAGAAAACATAAAGGCTGACTTGTTACCTTAAATAAAGTTTATTTATTACGTGATGCCTGAAAGTACAAACGTTAGAAAACTGAGAAATAATTGGCTTTAGCAAACAAAAAACTATTAATTGCGTAACACACTAACAGTAGGAATGACTTTCATTTTGACAGTTCAACAACATTCATTGCGTTATTTACGTTGTTGAGCAAACGAATTTTTGAGCATATGAAGCAATGGATGGAGTAATATCCTTCAAAATAATTCTGATTCTGATTAATAGTACCTTTGTTATACAAATGGTGTGCAGTTTATTAACCGACGAAAAAAAAAGGAGGAGGTTATCAATTCGACGCGTATTATTTTTTTTTTTATGTATGACTACGCATAACTTTGTACATAGTAGTCCGATTGTGACAATTCTTTTTTTATTGGAAAGGGTGTACTCCCAAAGTGGTCCCATATAAATTTGAAAAACAAAATCGAACCCTAAGGGTCGGAAAACAGGGGATGATTGGGGGGGGGGGGGGGATTGATTCACTGATTGTAATGTATAACCACGCATAACTTTATACAGAGTAGTCCGATTTTGATAATTCTTTTTTTCATTGGATGGGGTATTATACCTTGCCAAGTATTATTAGTACATTCAAACCACAAAAAAATATAAAATAAAAACTTTTTAACAAAAAATTAAACCGCCGAAAAAACTGAAAAGCAAAAAATAATAAACCTTAAAATTTTGAGTCGGTGCTGAAAAATGAATGAACAAAGATCACTCAAAGCGCCGACTCATAATTTTAAGGTTTATTATTTTTTGCTTTTCAGTTTTTTCGGCGGTTTAATTTTTTATTAAAAAGTTTTTTTTTTTGTATCTTATTAATATCAAGCATAAAATTAATATCAATCGTATGACGCCAGACGTAAATAATAGCATCAACCCATTTCTTCCCGTGGCGTGGGTGTCGTGACGAGGCGACGAAGGACTTACTAGAGAATGGGCAGCTTTACCACCATACTGCGATCGCCAACACGCCTGCCAAGCGTGGCGATTATGGCAAACCCCGCCTACGTCAAGCAGTAGACGTCTTTCGGCTGAAATGATGATAAAATCCAAAATCCTTTGAAATATTTTCAGATACTTAACATACATACATAACTAAAAAAGAGCCCGTCATCAAATAAGGCCCAACACAGACTGCACAAGTAACCCGCTGATACACATTTTTCTCGAACAGCCTTGTCAATCTAGGAGGCAAGTGTTACTGCCCTCTTTTCTATTTATAGACAAAAAAAAACATAAAATAAAAAAGGTAAGTACTTAGTGTGTATGTGCTGTTACCGCGACACAGTAGTGATGGACCGGTCTATGTGAGATGAGCGCAGTTCGTTATTAATATTTATTATTATGCTAGAGTTTGTAAGAAACATTCGTGTAGGGCGATTTGTCATGGTAATTATTATATTTTTGTATTTTGTATGCATCTGTGTCCTTATTATTTGACTGGCCTGTTAGTCTAGTGGTTGTTCTAGTGGTCTAGGGGTTCGATTCCCACCCAGGACAAATCTTTGTATGATGAGCATGATTATTTGTTCTATAGTGTAATTTAATATCTATAATATGTATGCATTTAGAAATATATAAGTATATTTATCAGTTGTCTGGTTGCCTTAGGCTCTGCCTAGTTTGGGATCAGATAACGTGTGTTGGTTGTCCTAAGATAAGATATTACAATTAAAATATTATGACATTTTTGCCACCATTATTAATATAAAACTTAGAAATAAGTGATCTAAATATCCGGAACGATTTTTGAAGTGCCTATCAAGAGACCCAAAACCTTTCAGATTTAATTGAATACCTTTTTTTAAATTGTCATTCAATAGAATAAAATGAATTCAGAGGCTTTTATTGATGATTTTAATGCTTATAATTACGTATTAAAGCCATATTTGAAGATGAGATTTTGAACAGAAGAAGCATTGCAGGTGGCCTATAACGTCCTCCGTGTTCAGTACAATACTGCTGGTGTTTCTTGGGCTTCTGCGGTTCTGTAGTGCATCGGGCATGTTTCCCGAGGTAGGCATAGATAATTTTGAGGCTGTTATGCACAAAAGAAATGCATACCTAATGCGTTGAAAACGTGGACGGTGGAAGCTCTAATAAAATCCTAAAGGTTATTGTAGAGAGGCCAGACTGCCCTTTTGTGCATTGGTCTCGTAGACATAGCTGCGGGACCAGTGCGGAGGAATGGTATTTAAATTGATTTTTAGTTTTAGTTTAGTTTTAAACTTTAGTGCTGTTAACATAGCGCACCTTCAGAATTATACAGACCTAAATAGAAATTTTAAGATTTCAACTTTGACTCATAATATCATAAAACTCTTACTAAAAACGAGTCCCTATTATTGTGATATAGGCCTCGTTTCTCAATAAGAGTTTTATAATTTTAAGAGTCAAAGTTGAAATTTTAAAATTTCTAATAATTCTAAAGGTGCGATAGTTTGTAAGTTCAAATACTAAAACAATATGGATGATTTCCGAAATAAATTATTGAATTTTAAAAATTACATATTAAGATTGAATCTATATATTAATACGTGAAGCGAAAACTTTGGATCCCTTTTTAAGAAAATTGGGCGGACGGAGGGGTATGAAATTCCGCACACTTATAGTTTATACAGAGAAGAAGTGACGAATGCTCATATTTTTTTTTTATTATGCGTTAACGTACATTATTTTCAATAAATAACACGTTACACACACTACTGTTCATTACCGTGTATCTAATACACACATGCATAGATATTCTTTTGTTTATGGTCCAAATCTGTCTTTATTATTTTGTGCAGTGTTACCAACACCCAGAAATATTTACCCCTAAAGCTTAAGTTAAAAACCCCTAAAATTGCCACAATTACTAAAAAAATCCCCTAAAAAATTATAATGAAAATAACCAACGAATGTTCAGTAATCATAAACCGGCACACAGTAGTAATATTTGTCTATATTTATTACGCGACATTCACTCTGCATTCTTAGTATCGAGGAACCGTACTAGAAGTCGCTAATACTTTTATTGTAATCAAAAACACAATGAGAAACGTAAGGTGGCAAAAAATCCCTAAGAATACCCCTAAAAATGGAACGCCCCTAAAAAATCTCAATCCTCTTGTTTATCCCCTAAATTTGGGAAAACCCCTAAGTTGGTAAGCCTAATTTTGTGTCTATAGTCTTACTGAAATGTCAAGTATAACCATAGGTAATAAATTAATTTTATTGATATTCCTATTTCATTTTTATAAAATCTATGACCATATCGAGAATATTTGTCTGTAATATTATTTGTATTAGCGACGATAGGAATTTAGTTTAGATTTATAAGAAATATTTTTTGTGGTTTTATGGGGAGTGTCAAGTATGGCATTAGTAAGTTTCCCATACAAAACTTAGTGTCGTGTGCAAACTGTAGAGGTTGTATGCCTCACGATTGTACAGGCTGGTCTATGACCAGCCTGTACAATCGTGAGGCATTGTACAGTCTGGTTATAATTATGACATTTTGAACTGTCATAATTAATTAAAAATAATAGGGAAAATTCTATAAAAACAAAGGTTTCTGTGATAATTCATTCCATATCCAGCAGTTAAGAAGTAAAATAAAGAAGAGAGTCCTGAAGAAGTATTCTTTACTCATTACACCTACGTCCTGGTCCTGGCTATCACCATCCCGCCAGCGAACCCTCTCCACAGTAGTACAGCGTCAACAATTTGTCTATAGTGTTACTGAATTTCAAATATAACCATATTATTTTTTTTATATTTATTATTATATATATTTTTTCATTTAATAATGTATTTCTATTCAAATGAAGTACGGTCGAATTTCGACCAATGGGCGATCACTAGTTGTAATAAATACATGAAAAATTAACAGAAGTCAATAAAGGTTTAGTGTATATTAGCACAAGCAGAATTATCAATCACAAGAATAAGAAAAAGATATAGCTACTGCAATCACACAGCCAGTCAAAAGCCAGATAAGGAGCGAGCAATAAGAACATAGTAAAGATGATTCATCTCCAAAAAAATCTTGCCTCAATTTCGTGTAACACATGCTACACGCGCCGGAATTCCCCGGTCATGTAACAATAACTCCGAATTATAAATTCATATGTATTATGTTAAAACAGTCAGTAATGATACACAGTCTACATAAATACAAAAAAGTTTAGAAGGAATGCGAATTTTTGTTAGACTTTAAAGTTTGAAATACTTGTTTCTTGGAACCTCTGGAGCCAGTTTTTAGATAAATCAGGCTAGTCTGAAGATCGGATACTAAGCTAGGTAATAGGCCCGGCCCCGACCATCATCATCGTCCACTGTTGGACATAGCCCTCCCCCAATTTGGGAGACGTTCGCCATAATCACCACGCTGGCAGGCTGGTTGGCGATCGTAGTTTGGGAGTGCATGGATAACGCTATTCTATTATAGTCGTCTTTTACAACACCCAAGGAATGAAATGGGGTGGTGCTGTCCATTACGTCTGGAACCACACGGAATACCTATAGGTACACCTTTTTTTTTTTTTTTTTTTTTCAGGATGGGAAATCATCAAATGACTTCTCCCGCTCTGGGCGGAGCGGGAGGGCGTGTCAGACTTTTACTGACTAAAACCCACCCGTGTTCCATCAGTTGCCCATGTGCCAGGGTCACGGTATCTCTTTCGAACAATCACGCGACCCCGGCAGACCTATAGGTACACCTCTGCCCTAATTACCCTCACTCAGCCTTCAATTCTAGGCCAGTAAGCTAGCGTCTCAAGCCAGGATAGTACTTTTCAACTAGTAGCGCCCCCGTCACCTACTTAGTATTTTCTAGCTTTATAGAAACGCACTCAGAAAATAAATAATTATACTTACCCATGTATAATCATGACACAGAGGCTCCTCTGGAAGAAACAAACCAATAAAATTTCAATTCCCAAGCACAAAACCTATTAATAAATACAGCTTAATTAATACAGAACCGTTAATTAATTCCGCGCACACATAATAGCGTGCAAATACCAGTAGTTAGGGTTTTAATTACAATGGCAAGATAATTTTATGTCTCTATCTTTTCAAGATTCATCTAAGTATGTACACGAGTACAAAAAAGTTTATTGCTAGTTGTGTGCGGTAAATAACATACTTTTTGTTTTCACTTACTAAAAACCACCTGGTCATCGTCATTATTAGTCAATGGTAGTCCACTATTGGACATAGGTCGGCTACTCTTATCTTTGGCTAACCTAAAAGCGCTATTTAGGACCTCCACTCAAAAGCACATCTACTCAAACGTCCATCGGTTCTACAGCCTCATGCCCACGATACAAAAGGCTATAGTTTGTCAGAGTTAGGACAGCAAGCTAGAAACTCTTCATTCTATCCTGGCTTGGCACAAGCTAGTGTGTTAAATCTAACGATAGTGTTTTTAGTATTTATATTGTACTGTTTGTTTGCTGCACCGGTCGACGTCATTACGTCAGCGCCGGCTGTCACTGAAAACTAGCGCTGGGACTCAGTCTCGCATAGGGTCACAGCATTATGCTGAGTGATGGCCGTTTTGCGTGGATGTGACGCATATTTTCCCACACCTTATTTTTTATTTCTGTATGTTTCTGGTCTTACTGTGCGTCATGTTTGCCGCAAATAAACGTATTTTCTTCTTTTTCTCTTAGTGCTGTTTACACGAAGCTAGTAAATTTTGAGCCAACAGCATTGCGGTGTCCAGACGGACTTCTTTAATAAAGATTGGTCCTTGGTTGCTTTGGAGAGAGAGAGAGATGGAAAGAGTATAAGCAGTTGGGTGTTAATGGCTATTTTTTGTTAATGTGATTACTTATTCCGTATAATAAAATGATCCGATTGGGTACTATATTCGCCGGCCACACGAGGCTAGAACATAAGTCAGCATAGTAAAATCCTTTCCAGGAGGTATTTTTGTATAGAGAAATATGGGCAAGAAACTCCACCGTTCTCTTTTAAAATGGTCAGCAACAATTTTTAGCAAAATTTTCATTCCGCAAGCTATTGGTGTCCATAGAGTTTCTAGTCCGTTCTCTTCCAGAGGACCCTTCTTCAGCTTTCATCAATTTCATATTCTGCTCGATCTTTCTACGAGGGCTGCATTTGACTGACTTCAAAAAGATGGAGGTCTCAAAAATATTTTTATCAACGTTGTTGGGTCGGTGCCAGTGTTACCGGATGCCGTTTAATACCTGTATTTTACATGGAGTGACTGCCTATCCGCCCTCCATAACCCAGTAGCTACTAGCCATCACAAAACTCCTTAGTGTGACTGGTTGTCAGACTATCTGGCTACTAATCCTAGTTGGATTATCAGACATCCAAGACTGTCATAAGACAGTCGGGACCAACAGCTTCACTTACTTTCTGAGGCACAAAGGTGACTGGGTATGTAATGTATGGTCACCCATCCACGGACTGACCTCGACAAGCGTTGCTTGACTTTGAAGGTCGACATATTACTTAGCCACGAGTACTTCTTTAAATCCTTGCTGTGAAGATTATGATGATGATAAAATTTAGTTTATCGATGCAGAAGCTAGAACTTGTCTGCTTTTTTTTTGTATGTGAAATCATCAAATGACTTCTCCCGCTCTGGGCGGAACGGGATGTCAGACTTTTACTGACTAAAACCCACCCGTGTTCCTTCAGTTACCCATATGCCAGGGCCACGGTATCTCGTTTGAACAATCTCCGACCCTGGCAGGCATCGGTCCTAGCAGACCCCTTCACTGCTGCTGACATCTCTTTTCCGCGCGTGGAACACTACGCGCCGTCGACCCGAGCCTGGTCCTTACCGGGCGGCGAGCTACCCATTGCTAGAACTTGTCTACCTACGACTGCAAATGCAGGTAGGTACATATCTAATATTCATATGTTCTCATTTCTATAATTACTACGTGCTATTTGAATCCTGATTACTTTTTGAAAGTCTGTCTATGTCCAGCTTTGTTGGCCAGTAATTACTTACAATGGTACTGTATAGATTTGTATTGACTGTAGTCTGAAATTGATTTTATTACTGAAAACAAATGTGTATATATGTATTTTATTTATTTAACCATACACTTTATAAAGAGACAAGAAAAATATAACAGAAAAAAATGGTATTTTAGTTATAGTAATACTTTTATTATTGACTGCGTCGTAGGTCTAGTAATCGAAAATACGGCTGCTGAAAATTACAACTTGATTCGATAACCGGCGCGGCGGGGTTACTGTGTAACTCACATAAAATGACAGTTAATCGCAACGGGTTTTGTTTTTGACAGTTCAACCACATTCATTGCAGTATTTAGGGTGTTGCACAGACGCATTTTCCAAACCAATGAAGCAATGGATCAGCAATACCCTGTCAAATACTTCATTTGTGATTAGGTACGCAATTAGGGTGCAGGTTGGTTTTTTTTAAATTGGAATATTAAGTTTTCGTAGCATAGCAAACGCCGAAATTATACACAAATGAAAGCAATAGTGTCACGCATCACTGAGAATTCTATAAATAAAATAGTTTAAAAAAAAACGAACTTTTATTACAAACACGAGCCAAAAAAATGAATTATTCAAATAATTTCACGATCGTTAATTTAATTACGCTACGTACATAGCACAAAAATCTTACATTACTCAAATTTTAGCCACAGATCATACACACATGAGCTAGCTAATACTAATCCGATACCCCTCTCTTTCTCGCACAACACATAAAAGAGAGATGGAGTGATAAAGTTATAGAACCGATAAATTCAGGTAGTGTGAAAGCGTTTTTAGTATTTTTTTTTTTAGTTGTCTAGTGTTCAGTCATTAATTCACGATTATGTCTGCCGGCTGATGGTACTGTTATTCGGTTATATGTCACGATTCATGGCTATGAGCATGCTGAAGGCATAAAACTAAGTATTTTATACAGCGCTTTTTATGAGTCTGCGTAACAGAGCAGAAAGATGCAGTAGGTGAAGTTAGTGTTGTTGTATCAATCTGCCATTGGTTTACTGTGTTTCTTTTTAGATATAAGTTATTATTCTTCTGTAAATAGGTTTTAACAAAAAGTAAAGCCTGGCTGAGTGCGAACCGACGAGTTACAATCGGTAGGTCCCATTTGTTCTATGGAACATGACGTAATAGAACAAATTGAGAAAATTTTGTCCCTATTTGTACTATAGAACAGTTTGTACTTTTTGTCTCAAATTTTTCCATAGAACAAACTAAGTAAGTATATAAACTTTATATCGTTAAACTGCTGTTTTGCTTTTATTTTTCAAAATAAAAATATTATGTAGCGAGTAGTTTCATTTTTTTGATAGTGAACTGTACCTGGTATTAACGTCAGTGATTAACGTCATTCACGTCTTATATATCTCATCATGGAAGAATTTGGGAAAAGCGATTCCCATTTAGTTCTGTGCATTCACAGACAAATAAAAACAGGAGCAAAAGCTAGTATGTAGTTCTATAGTACCATAACATACATCAGCTATTCAACCATTAACACACACACACACACACACACTCACCCCACACATCCACCATACACACACATGAAGACTACATCCTCACAATTTTGTAAAATCCTAATAACTAATTTTTATTTTTATTATTTCTCTTAAATATGTCTCAACATTTGTAGCTAGTGACACATGGGAAGTTGCGAGGTAACCCCATCACAAGTATTCTTATAACTTATCGGGGTTGCCTCAATTATAAGTTATGTAACAATTGTATGAGAAACAATAAAACTTTTTGATTTGAGTACAAATAGGGACAATATTTTCTCAATTTGTTCTATTACGTCATGTTCCATAGAACAAATGGGACCTACCGGTTACAATGCATTACTTGCCAAATAGTTTTTTTATTTTATTTTATTTAGCTATTGAATTTCAGAACATTGAAGTTAGCTACATACTTTTATTTGCCAAAAAAATCACATACACGGATACCTACATGAGAGTGAGAGAAAGCAAGAAAAAAAAAACATAATATAGGTACCTTTTTTATTTGAATGATCTAGAAAAGAATATATTATGAAATTGTTCTACAAAAATATGAGGAAGACTTTGCCCAGCAGTGCAGTGGGACTAAATACAGTAGATTAATAATTCTAAAATAACTCATTTTATTACGGTTTTTCAGCTAACATTTAAGTAAGGATTCCGTTAAGTCTGCCAACTCGAGGATTGTTGTATCGAATACCAGGCTCGCGAAAACTGGACTTTACAGAAAAGCCGTATATTCAAACTACACAGGTGTTCCTTCAAAGTATCCTTACACATATCACGATGCGTGACCTAAATCCATAAAAAAACACAATACAGTATAGAACGAGTTAATATAGTAACAAACATCTGCGTCCGCGTACGCAGATTTATCTCCATTTTCCGCTCGTGCGTCGATTGCCGATGAGTCCCGATATATCCCGAGCATTTCCATTGGTCGATCGATCGCACACTTGCCTGCGATTGGCTGAAATGCACCTGAGGCGTTGGATGTCGGATGCTCACAGAAATTAAATTTGTTATTATACTCTGTGCTCTCCGTTTGCTATTAAAAGATGTATATTTATGATTGGCGATCAAATTATGGTGTTTTCCTCGCTACTTAAACATAGATGTGTAATTTATTGATCGTTTCGAAGTTGTTTAGGGAATGCGTGCTTTCGCTTGCAGTGTAAAATGCGTAATTAAAGGGTTGGATGTAATAAAGCAACTAAGTAACTTTGCTTGTAGGTATGTTTGCTATCCTCGATGTTATTGTAGACCATTCTGGCTTGTTATTCCATTCGCATAAATTTACTCGCCCGAATCGAGCGAATGGACACTTTTAAGCAATATATTATTTATTTGTGGGCGAATCGACAAGTCCTGAAATACGTATTAGGCAATTGGCATGTTTTGAATTTTATGCAGTTTATTGCATGTAGTTGCAGTGACCTTTCCTTTTAACTTTATGGCATAAAATTTGTCGATTCACCATCCTGTTCTGCATTTCGCGCATCTAACAGATTCCTGTTACCTTAACTGGACCGATGAGGTCCACGTTATGGGAGGCCTTCCAATACTCCGTCTGCTGGTACCCGTTCGCTCTGCCCACTGCCACTAAAGTTTGGTAATTTTTTGGCCTATGTCGGTTGCCTTTGTTCTCCGCATGTCTTTTCATTTCTGATCCGATCTTATAAGGAAACTCTAAGGAAAGCCAGGGGGAAAGGTAAGCTTGTAGTTTCGGCCAATGGAGAGCCATCCATTGTCCTTTTATCCAGTACCCCGTCCTTGCTTCGCAAAATCCCACTAATTCCTATCATATTATAAATGTGCAAGTTTGTGAGTATAGATGTTTGTTACTCATTCACGCAAAAACGACTGATCAGATTTGGATGAAATTTAACTTATGATGAAAGACATTTGAAATCGTCTTTGAGAAATTAGCAGTGACTTCCCCGTCATCAATAAACTGAAGTCTAGTTAACCTCTAACAGTTTCTAGTCCACTTTCAGCCTAGCCATCAACAACAAAAGCCGTTATTTTGAATTGACTGCTACGTTTTTTAGGGTTCCGTTGCCAAATGGCAAAAAACGGAACCCTTATAGATTCGTCATGTCTGTCTGTCTGTCTGTCTGTCTGTCTGTCTGTCTGTCCGTCCGTATGTCACAGCCATTTTATTCCGAAACTATAAGAGCTATGCTGTTGAAACTTGGTAAGTAGGTGTATTCTGTGAACCGCATTAAGATTTTCACACTAAAATAGAAAAAAAACAATAAATTTTGGGGTTCCCCATACATAGAACTGAAACTCAAAAATGTTTTTTTTCATCAAACCCATACGTGTGGGGTATCTATGAATAGGTCTTCAAAAATGGTAATGAGGTTTCTATTAGCATTTTTTTCTAAACTGAATAGTTTGCGCGAGAGACATTTCCAAAGTGGTAAAATGTGTGTCCCCCCCCCCCCCGTAACTTCTAAAATAAGAGAATGACAAAACTAAAAAAAATATATGATGTACATTACCATGCAAACTACCAACGAAAATTGGTTTGAACGAGATCGAGTGAGTAGTTTTTTTTTAAAACGTCATAAATCGTAAACCGCAATTTACCTTACATTCAATCAACTGAAATATAAAAATTAAAAAATATATATATTTTTAAACCGAAAATACCTACAGGTTTGTACGGAACCCTCGGTGCGCGAGTCCGACTCGCACTTGGCCGGTTTTTTTATTTTAAATTAGTTCTGCTGCGAAATTATCACTGGTAAGGAGCACTTACTTTGTAGTAAAAACTTTTAGATCTGCAGTACATCAGCGTAACTTGTTACCAAGTGGATTCAGTACATGATTCTAACTCCCCCCCCCCCCCCTTGTTTGCCTTGCCACGAATTTTAACCGTGTAGGTATTGCACTTTTCACAATGTCCGGAAAAAAATGCAAAAGCTTGGACTTACAGATGGTGATACCTACGAAGGGAATGGCGCCCCATGATTAAGCCCCGCGTAACGGGAAGAGGCGAGGGCAAAGAAGAAGAAGAAGGTATTGCACTTTTCTGTGATACTTTTTTTGATAAACGACACTGAAATATGTCTACGTCTAGATTCAAGTGCTGAATTCATGGTTACAATTTGCACGTCCAAGTTCTTACCATTCTGTAGAGTCCATTACCACTTTATATACAGCAGTAGCAGTTGTTATGGGTCGTCAGAAGCCCGAAACTCTGACAACCACTTTTACCAAAGGGTATCGTAATACCCAGTAATAGCAATAATCTTAAACTTGCACCTATTGCGCCTGCGTACAAGCTCTCCGTACATCTGGCTTGGCCGTCTGCTTTTCGGTTGGCAAATTTGCATGTCCTTAGTGGAACCGTTCCGTACATGGCTGAAAAGTAAATGTAACTTATATAGGGTGCCTCAAACCGGCACCACTGACCTCACTTCACCTACTTGCAAAAATAGCCCATGCCGAGGTTTGAGGGGTAATTTCCTGAGTTTCTGAAAGCTGAAGCAGCAGAAACACAAACATCATTCACTCTACGATGTAAAGAAACCGAGGGGCAGACTGAAGAACCAAAGACATTCCTCAAGTCGACCATTCCACTAAATGGCGTGAGGTCTAGTGCGGCACGATTAATAATTTGGCTGCTTAAACATCCAGCTGAGCATTTGGCAGGCCACCAATTATCATGGCCCATCTGGAAATCTAGAAAGTTACACTTAGACAGGTGGGGGTACTCCGATGATCCACAGAGCGACGTCCTGCGCAGTCCCAACTTTTGTCCAGCCTCCTATGCAAAAATACCTGCTATGGACGACCTTAGCAATGCTAAAACGAACGCTGTCGAAGTGGCCAAATTGTGTTCGAAGCGTATAGAATATTAATGAAAAGGAATCATCGATACAACAAACAGAAGTGGCAAATGAGTACAGCGGTACTAGTGATAGGGCTTGAGTTATGCATTTTATTACGGTTTTGTTCCTAAGGAATTATTATTTGCAAAATTCAATTGTAAAATAACAATTGAACTTAACAATTTTCATATCTTCCATATATTTTGTATGTTTAAAAGATATTATTGGGTGGTTAGATACTAACCTGCAAGTTTAAAAAAACAAAGGAAAATGGAAATGGAAAACCACCGTAAAATGTTGATCAATTAAGTTTTGTTTATTTAATTGTGCTAAAGAAAAGCCATATGCTATATCTACATACTTTTTTAAAAATAATACCAACTATCTTTTCCCCAGAGATAAGTATCTCCTTTTTGATTGCTACTCTGATGAATAAATTCCTAACATTTCGGTCTCTATATTTTTTCTACAACAGGTCTCTCCAATTTCAATTTAGATTTGAAAACAACTAGATAATTACACCTAACAATAGTTTAAATTGAGTCTGTAGCTAAGCGCTGGACCACACAAGAATACAAGTATCTTATTATGTTCCTTTTTTTTTCAGCATAGATTTCTAGGTCCAACTTTCCATAACAAATCTAGAAGACGATTTCGTTTAACTTCTTCAAGCACATTCAAACCAGTCTTATTTCATCTAGAAAAAAATATCTTTTAAACTGGAATTAATAACTTTAATATATTTATTTATTAAAACTTTATGCACAACTAAAAATACTGTACAAAGGTGGAATTAATGCTTGAGGCATTTTCTACCAGTCAACCTTAATAATATATTTCCTTGCAATATATGTATTTGTTGGTCCCAGCTGTCATTCGTGGATCTCGGACAGTCATTACGGGTCGTCTATCAAATCAATTAACTCAGCAGTCCACTGGTGGACATAGGTCCCTCCCATGTCGCACCACAACACCCTGTCCTCCGCCTTCCGCATCCAGTCTGTCCCAACCACTTTTTTAAGGGTATAATTTAGACGGCCACCAAAAATATTTTTAAGGCTCTAAGCCTAGGCACCAAATAAAATAAACAACTCCAAAAAAAAAATCAATTGACTTTATTAAAACGGCCCTAAAGTTTATAATATTATGATCCAAAATAAATGAAATAACATCAGAAAGATCGCAAATGTTGCACAAATATTATTTTCGGTTCCTAAAATGGATCAACGGTCACCAAATTCTATCCAACTCAAAGATTAATATAACTACCAAAAATCTTACTCCAAAATAGTAAGACGTCATCCAAAATACATTATTTAATCCCAGACTACTTTAATGTAAGACTAAAATTACAATTGCTTCCCTTTATTTCTTAACCCCACACTCCGCAATATTTATTTTTTAGAATACGGTTTATGTTGGCATAATGATCTTGAAGGCTAATTTGTTTTGGCATAATTTTAATTCGTATAATGTCACTAGGCATAATGACTATTAGCATAATAGTATTTAGGCATACTATTAAAATTCAATATTTAACCCTAAATTAAAGTTAAAGTATTGTCTTATAAATTCAATATGTTGTGCTACATTTAGTGACAGAAACGAATCGCAGCAGTACCCCTAGAGTGTAATTTAAAACCGCGTAGGCGCGGAGGGCGAGGCGGCCCGCGAGCTGAGGAGCAGGTGGTTTTGACGGTCGCCACCGCGGCTGAGGCTGGGCGGCGAAGCCGGCCAGCGAGCCTAAGCTGCGGTGGTGAGCGTGAAACACATCTGCGAAGATAAGCTCGCGTGGGACCGCCGGAGACCCGCAGCGCCGGAGCCGTGACAGAAACCATGCCTGCTGCATGTTGCATGCTTGCTGCACGCTTGTTTGCATGCTGCATGCCTGCTGGATGCATGCTTGCATACTGCATGCCTGCTGAATGCATGCTTGCATGATGCAGGCCTGCTGCATGCTTGCTTGCCTGCTGCATGTTTGGGAACCTAGGTATATTTAGTGAATTTCATATAACAATACCTAAATAAGCGACGTACGTTTGGGAACCCCAGTATATTAATTGGTAGGTATTTGGTTGGTGTTTGGTTGGTTTGGTTTGGTTTTTGGTTTGGTTGGTTTGGTATTGGTAGTATGCTTAGATGGTTTGGTCATGTTGAGAGGATGAATGAAGGACGACTCACAAAAGGTATTTACAAGGCAGATGTGAGTGGAAACACCGGGAGGGGACGCCCTAGGAGGACATATAGTGACCTTATTGGTGATGTTCTTCAGAAAGGTCAGGTGCGTAGTACTCGCAACCGGCGTGTGTGTATGACCAATTGTATGAACCTTAAAGAGGCAAAAGGAGTGTGTAGAGATCGTAGCAGGTGGTGTTCCGTGGTTTCTGCCTACCCCCATGGGAAAAGGCGTGATTGTATGTATGTATGTATGTGTGTATTTGGGAAATATTCTAGCGATCGTTAGCTTTTTTAGCCTAGCAAAAATTACCAAATTAGAATTCATGGTATTACATAATTGGTAACATCTAAGTAGTGACAATATATAATATTTAGTCTAAAGTGTATTTTAAAGGCGTTCATTTATTTTTATGGCAGTCAATAATACGAAAAAATGGATTCATTTCATAATATTTTAGGAAACGTTATTTGGTGACCATTTATCCATTTTGGTAACCGTTTAGGATTTTTTTTGGTAGTAAAATAGGTAATTTTTTGGGCGGTGTTTAAACACAAGCCCTTTTTTAATGTCGAAGATTTACGGGTCGTCAGAAGCCCGAAAATTTTACAATCAGTCTAACTTAGAGGCATCGTGTCACCCAAGATACTTAGACTGGAATCCGACCTTAACATAGTTAGGAAAAGGATAGGCCAATGATGATGAATACGACATAGAATCATTAATTAATTGTTGCCTGAAAGTAAAATCCTACCTGAAGTAGGTATTATATTTACGGGTAATGAAAAAGAGAAAGAGAGAAAAAACATGTGTGCAATTCACACGTGGTCAAGGAACTTAAATCCAACCTGGAATGCGCACAGGCTGCCAATACGCGATCCGAGCGAGATAGCTTCGCGAGAGCCCTCTGTCCCTTTCATTAGGGTGACCAAGCAATATGAATTAATAATTATTAATAATTATTTCATAAATGTGGGGAAGAATTTAGCTGAAAACTGCATGAAATATCAAAATAGTGTCAGTTCCGCTCATATGATGAATATAAATAGATCCGATCAAACTTTGAACTCTTTTGTGATGGAGGACACAAGTGAGAATGAGATTTCTCGCCTTGTGATGGGTTTAAAAAACGAATGCTCGGTAGGCAGGGATAAAATATCAAATAAATTATTGAAAAAGCATATTGGCTTCCTTGTCCCGGCACTTACGCATATTTTCAGTCTATGCTTACAAACTGGTATTTTCCCATCTCAACTAAAATGCTCCGAGGTCCGCCCAATTTTTAAATGTGGCAACAAAAATGAGATTTCAAATTATCGCCCGATCTCGATTCTCCCCTCTATATCTAAATTGTTGGAAAAAATTATAAATAATAGACTTATCAACTATTTAGAAAAAAATAAGCTACTTGCCGATAATCAGTTTGGTTTCAGAGCTGGTAAATCTACGGACGATGCAGTTTCTAAACTTACAACCTACATTGCTACTAATCTGGATAAAGGGCAAAAATGCTTGTCTATATTCCTAGATCTAAAAAAAGCATTTGATACAATTTCTATCCCCATCTTGATTACGAAACTCGAAAAGCTTGGAGTCAGAGGAACTCAGCTACAACTGTTTCAGAGCTATCTCACGGGGCGTAAACAGAGTGTTCGAATAGGTAGTCACGTTAGCTCTGATCTCTTGGTCTCCTACGGTATTCCTCAGGGCAGCATTTTGGGGCCAACCCTTTTCCTCATTTATATAAATGATCTCACTAGTATTATCTTTCCCAAAGGTGATATAATATCATATGCTGACGACACAGCTCTCCTCTTTTCCGCTGATACATGGGACGCGGTTTTTGATGCTGCACAAAAAGGACTTAACATTGTTAACAACTGGCTTCGACTTCACCTTTTGACTCTAAATAATGCCAAAACAAAATTTCTGACTTTTAGTATTCGCCAATCATCACAAAGCAGGAGTAACTACAGTATAGTGTCCCATCAATGCTCTTTAAATATAAATTGCACTTGCGAAACAATAGAACATGTTAATACCATTAAATATTTAGGGATTATTATAGACCGTTTTCTTAGCTTTAAAGACCATATAAAATTAGTAAGCGCTCGAGTCAGAAAGCTCATATATGTATTTAAGACTTTGAGACATGTCGTGGATGCTTTCTTATTAAAACAAATCTACTTTGCTTTATGCCAGTCTGTCATAACGTATTGCATCTCATCCTGGGGAGGAGCTCCAAAAACTATTATTAAACCTATTGAGATTGCGCAACGTGCTATCCTAAAAGTTTGCACATTTAAGCCTCGATTATTTTCAACTTATTCGTTATACCAATACTGTGAAGTACTAACAGTTCGACAGCTCTTCCTACTTACTGTCGTTCTAAGGCAACATAAAGATCTGAACTATGACCCCAACTATAAACGTAGGCGGAGAAATCAAATAGTGTGTACTCGTAAACACCAACCACACACGTCTTTCATTAGAAGATTTTTTGTGTTCTTGGGTCCTTATATCTATACCAAAATTAACAATAACTTGCATATCTTTTCTCCTAACAAGACCCAGTGCAAAAATAAGATAAAGGAATTCCTTTTGACACTATCGTATGCTGAGACAGAAAACCTTTTAATCGTACCCGCGTAAACAGATTTATTTTAATCAATATACTATCTTAAACGGACATGCAATTACTAGCTTCTTTACACATATTAAAACGAACACAAACACTTACTCATCCGCACTCATATATTACACACACACACAAACACACACACACACACACACACACACACACACACACACACACACACACGTTCACACACCCCACTTACTCATACTCTACAAGTTCTACTACTCATTTTAAGTCTTATCAGTTCTCTTTTTTTTTTTTTTTTAATAGAAGTACTGTGTATACAAAATCTATATTAGTTTTATATTATATTAGTTTTAATAAAATTTGAAATGTTGGCTAAAAACCTCCCAGTTCGTTATCAGAGAGGTATGGCGCTGTAGTCGTTATACAGGTTTTTCACCTAGTTCGGCTACAGATGCAACCCTGTTATATTATTTTCATTATAGCCTACAATTTTTTCTTTAAGCAAAATGGTTGTTGTAATGTTAATATTTTTTGTGTCAATAAATTATCTTATCTTATCTTATCTTATCTTATGATGTAGGTAGATACTAATATAACAGGATATAATATACAATAATTTGATTTAAAAAAAATAAAAATGTTACGCTTCAAAGATGGATTAAAGTTAAACGCAGTAAACATAAACGCAACGCAACGCATAAACTCTACTATCGAGTATTATTTTATAACCAGGAATGTCTGGCGCGCTGGGCAAATAACCATTTTGTTTAGTATTAATTGTCGTTAAAATCTAACAGACGTAGTTTTTAAGAAAAATTGGGGGGAACCCTTTTATTGGGCAAATGCGTCAAAATTTTGGACTTTACCCGTAAATAATCTTATAATTTCATTCATTATGGGCACCCTACTTCAAGAAAGGGACACAGGGCTCTCGAAACGCTTTCTCTCTCGGACCGAATTTCTCTTTGACCAAATGATTGTCTGTAATAGAACTTAGTGTCATATACATAAGGTTTATTTTTATAATGGTGTCAAATTGACAATGCACATTCCAGGGGTCGGGTATAAGTTCCTTGCACGTGGTAGAAGTGAAAACTTCAAAAATATTGGCTTCAAGATAATGAGACGAATGTAAAAAAGTCAAATGTCTATTTGTCCAAGAAGTCTGCTCGAAAAACGTCAAACAGAAAACATCATGTGTTAGAGCGAGACACAAAACGTAATGACGTTGTTATGTGTCTGTCTATTTTTACTGTCGCTTTTTCGTTTCATAGACTTTCAAATCACAACGGTGCTAAAGAGGTTTTCACTTGAAAAATATAAATTCAGCACAAATGGACATGAGCACACACATCCCTTTTTAGGGTTCCGTTGCCAAATGGCAAAAAATGGAACCCTTATAGATTCGTCATGTCTGTCTGTCTGTCTGTCTGTCCGTGTATGTCACAGCCATTTTTTTCCGAAACTATAAGAGCTATGTTGTTGAAACTTGGTAAGTAGATGTATTCTGTAAACCGCATTAAGATTTTTACACAAAAATGGAAAAAAAACAATAAATTTTGGGGTTCCCCATACATAGAACTGAAACTCAAAAAAAATTTTTTCATCGTACCCATACGTGTGGGGTATCTATGGATAGGTCTTTAAAAATGATATAGAGGTTTCTAATATCATTTTTTTCTAAACTGTATAGTTTGCGCGAGAGACACTCCCAAAGTGGTAAAATGTGTGTCCCCCCCCCTGTAACTTCTAAAATAAGAGAATGATAAAACTAAAAAAAAATATATGATGTACATTGCTATATAAACTTCCAACGAAAATTGGTTTGAACAAGATCTAGTAAGTAGTTTTTTTTTATACGTCATAAATCTTAAACCGCAATTTACCTTTCATTCAATCAACTCAAATATAAAAATTAAAAAAATAGGATTTAATTTCATAAACACAAGCCTTATGCATAAACCGTGAATACATACAGGTTTGTACGGAACCCTCGGTGCGCGAGTCCGACTCGCACTTGGCCGGTTTTTTAAGTCATAGTCCAATAATAAACTTTATTGTGGACTGATTTAAGATCAGAGTTCACTGATGAAGATGTGTATTTTAGTGACCGCACAAACAGCTGGACGATTTTGCATCATTCATTCAATCACTATTATTTCATCAACATCAGACCTACTTATTGGCAACTGCAGAAAAAGGAAATCGCTGCTACCTATGCTAATAAAATAGGATCGATAGTTGCTTGCATATCATTTTCTGTGAAGTGCACTATAAACTAACGGATGACCTATTCTCAAACAAAACAGAATGCAAGAAAAACACCAATTCTGCAAAAAAACACCGTTCTGCCAATCTTCTTCGTGACCCCAAGACCGTCTCCATACACCTTATTCAATTTTATCCATTCACAAAAGAAATGGATTCATGGATGATTAAAAAGTCTACAACAATGCTTTACTAAACCGAATATGCTCTATTCTTAACATTTTTTGCAAAGAATTAAATCGTAAGATTCGTCCTAACGCGTAAAAAAATTATCGCGTTTCTGTGTACTTTCTGTTTCATTTTGACACTTCTGTCATGATGGTAGAAAACTGACTTAAGTGTCATGGAAACGCAAATATCATTGAAATGAAATGAAACGATGGTAATTTCTGTAATCTTTGAAGACACTTTGCTTAGAAAAAAAAACAGAAAATTGACATTTCTCTTTTTTTTTTTAACTAAATGGCACCGGCATTTTCTAGATAACTGATCCCTGAGAAGAAATGCCGATATAAACACAAAGGTCATGGAGTCTTATGGGTCTTCTCATTCATCATAGTCAGCCTATAACGTTTCCACTGCTGGGACCCAGGCCTCCTCTCTATGAGAGGGAGTGGGACTCACGAGCCCAGTGCAGAGTGGTGGACTGAGAACAGTAGATATGGGCACTTTCGCGCGATTTAGTGCGGTGAAGACTCTTCTAACGATTTAAATCTTTGACTTTTTTGTAGTAGCAACATCTATTTCACACGTTAGAGAGTTTTTGCATAAATAGCTTGTTTGATTGACCTCAACCTTTTGATTGATTGTGCAGTTAAGTACTTTTTGCTTTCACATTTATTATGGATATTAGCAGACAAATGGATGGTGATTGTAGCCATTTAACTTATTTTTTTTTGTGTGTTTTTTTATTGGTACAATGTTTAAGTGGTGGCGGTGGGATCACGATTTGTGGTATGGTCTTCCTGTGGAGGAGAAATGTATGTAATTTATGTATTTTTCACTTCAGGTCACAAACATTAGTGTAGCCCTTGTTCTTGTACTAGGAGTTCCTGTATCACAAGAGCTGGCAGAACTATGAGTAAAATATACATACACAGACATATATAAACTCACAGTTTCTTCCCATAGGGGTAGGCAGAAACTACAGAACGTTACCTGCTACTATCCTACAAACTCCTTTTGCTTCGTTTAAGTTTATTCATCTGGTCATACACGCCACGTACACACACGCCGGTTGCGAGTAGGTAATACGCACCAAACCTTTCTGAAGAAGTGACCTTATTGGTCGTCACTGTTATCTCAATCAGAATTATTTCGCAATTATATACCTATATTTTGTAAAATGTGTCAATCTTTCTAAAGTACAATGTCCTTCAAGATACAGGATTCTCCTAGTTTGAAGGGCAGGGGTCTTACTCATCTGTCCATACCTATCTATAACTGAGACAATACTGATGTTACCTAGGCTAAGACTTTTGTTAAATAAAATGATTACTTACTTACTTAAATTCGGTGACCGTGCTCGGAATAAAACCATGTACAATTACAACGGCAAATAAACAAATGATATTTGTTTGCAGTTAATTATAAACAGGCAAATAGATAAACAGGATTACATGATATTCCCATAGCTGCAGAGAAGGCCTTATTGGCAGTAGCTATTGGCTGCGCGCCAGGGTTCGCCTGACGAATTTATGTGCGTACGCTATACACAGCAGCGTGGTGTTGTGATCATGTAGATCGCTGTTTAAGTATTTTTGTTTTAATTTATTTCGATTAATTGATTATTTTCTTCAGAATATGCGCAAGAAGCTGTTGAATCATTCTTTGGTACCTATTAGGCACTAAGGAGTATGTAGTTAGTCCCTTTTAAAAGATATATGAGGTACGTTTCACACGTCAATCACGTTTTTAAAACTAGATGAGCTCGACGTTTCCTATCCGAGTACTCTGAGAAGAATGGCCGAAATAAACTCAGAGGTCACAGTCTCTTTTAAAGTCCAGACATTACATGTGAAGACCATGTAGATTGGTGTCTGAACTTTTCTTTTGCGGAAAGAACCACACAGATAAAGTGGACCTGAGCAGTCAGTGCACGCATTTGTCAGTAATCGTGCAGATCAACTCCGATTTTAAGGGGCTCACAAAGATGTTGAGTAAGTAAGATTGTTTCATGAGGATTTTTGTAAACTTTACAAGAATAGTCTGAAAATTTAGGAAAAAACCCAAATATTTACCTCACTTTTAAACTCAATTATTGTTTTCAAAAGAAATGAAACATTTAGGGGTCAGTAATGTCAGTCACAGTAAGATTAGAACTAAAATATATCGAATAGTTGAACTATCTATTAAGGCTTTTTCACATTGATTCAGATTTTATTCCAGCGCTGTAGAAGTGACAACTAGATCTATACTGGCTCTATTTCAATCCAGTCCAACATCCAGTACCTCATCAGCGCTGGATTGAAATATCGGAATAGACCAGCCGATAGTTTCAATCCACCATAGGTACACACTAAACTGCATGAAGTTTTTTTACATAATTTTCATATAAAATCTCGCCACACTACAAGCAAACCCGACCGCAAGCCTAGTGCCAGCCGATAATAGCGGTGTATAAGTAACAGCGTACACTATAAATCCATCAGTTTAGTTGGCGAGTCGCCAGTGTGCGCCGCACTTAACGCCCCGACACTCCTCTATTTCGTTACTCATAGTCCTTTAAAAGGAGTCCTATTTATTCCAATGCTGATTTACGCACTGAAAAATTTGCTATTGTGTTCTGGAACTAATTTAGATCACGCTCAGAAGAGGATGCTCCACTTTGAGAAGAAAGATTTGACTTGAAGTCACTTGTACTTCTTCTTTCGTATCGTATTGGTTCATCATTTCAGCGAAAGATGTCCACTGCTGGACATAGGCCTCAACCCAATTTCGTGGGGTTCGCCACGCTTGGTAGGTGGATTGACGATCGCATTATGTTTGTAAAATGCATGCAGAACGCTGCTGCCCATTCTCTTGTAAGTCGCTTGGTCACCTCTTACGATATCCACTGGTAGAAAATCTCAATTGGATAAAGTTCTTTTCAGAATGACAGTTTTCATGTACTATCTTCATTCTGAAACATTATTTGTATCAGTTAAATTTTAGTTGTTTAATTTTGAACGGGCTTTTCGTCGCGATATCATAGATACTGACTGTACCTACATGTACAGCTTTCCAATACCTTTAGGAACCGTTTTTCCGAATTATCACGAATGTCGCGCCACAGATGCACTCACTGGTTTGAATTTTTGTACCACCGCGCTTCGAAGTGCTGCACCATTCTATTCTGTATGAAGATTTCTTTCGACCCGACTATCTACTCCGGTTTCAGATCGTCGCAAAGATTCAGCAATTACTTTAAACAATGGTTAATATTCCGAACATAAACTCTGGCCTTCAACTCCATGGGATAAGCAGAAACTACAAGACACCACCTGCTAAGTGCTCCTTACAGACTCCTCTACTTGGTCAACGTTCATACTTCTGGTCATACACGCTCGCTGGTTGCAAGTACTACGAACCTGACCTTACTAAAGAACATCACCAATAATGTCCCTAAATCCTTCTAGGGCCTCTCGGTGCTTCCACGCACATCTGCCTGTGAACACGTTTTTTAGACTCCTTTCATTCACTATCACAAAGGAATAAATTAATTTAAAAAAAGAATATTATTGGAAAGGTCAGCTCAAAGCTGCAATGGCTCTTTCTTCAAAAGGATCTTCCAGACATTGCCCTGCATTGTTAGACTCACATAAAATTCAAAAAAATATAATGTTTGGACTTTATAAAAGACCTCTGAGTTTGTTTCGGCGTTTCTTCTCAGGGAACAGTCAGCTAGGAAATGCCGGCGCCATCTAGTTTAAAAAAAAAAATGTTGACTTGTAAAAGTGTCTTTTAAGATCTACTTATAGAAATAAACATAAAATTTCATTTCATTTCATTTCATTTCATTTCTTTTCGTTTCATTTCATTTCATTTCTTTTCGTTTCATTTCATTTCTTTTCGTTTCATTTCATTTAATTGAAACTGAATCATTTTAATAAACATTGCTAATCCATTGCTTCATAAGTTCGAAAAAAAATCTGCTCAAAACCATAAACAACGTTATGAATATTGTTGAACTTGAACAGTCAAAATGAACGGCATTATTACTGTCAGTATTTTATACCCCTAATCACCCCTCTGATTTTCATAGATGGAGGTATAGGAAGGCCTACGTTTACTATAGGACATTTGGACATTGGTTTACAGCCAGATTCGTCCCCATATGTCCAAGAAGCTGCACATACGGACAAATGTATAATACATCTTAATGCTGTGCTTCAGGCGCTAACGCGGCGCGGCTGGCTCTCTGCCAGTGACGAATTTATGGACAACTGTGGTCGCCATGAGTTCTGTGTTCCACGGCCATTTGTCATCACTAAACGCCTTTTACTTTCATAGAAATCGGGTTTTTTCAAAGACATTTTTGGTAGGTGCACCAGATTAAAAAATTTAATGTCGGATTTTTTTAATTTATTCGTGAATTATACGGATCCAACGCCCAAGACGCCCATCCAACGCCCGTTGTTGCCCATTGTCTGCTGTGTCCCTTAGCCGCCTTTTACGACACCCACGGGAAGAATTGGGATGGTGCTATTCTTTACGTCCGGCAACACACGAAACCTAAATTCTAAATCAAACCTTAATTTTACGAAGTCGATTAGGTGATTCAGTAATTTCAATTTTACCTGTCAACCTGTCAATTTTAACATTCAACTGTCTTGTGGTCGCAAGCACTACTGCTGATCATAATGTTTGATTCCTAGGTCGGGCAAAGTGTTATTAGGTTTTTAAATCTAGAACTTCTCAGTAGCAGCCCAGAATCTGGATTTGTGCCCGGCACTATTGCCATACATACACACTTAAACATAACTAGCGAAATGTTGGTGTACTATAGGTACACCCCTGCCCAACCCTTCGGGGAAACGAGGCGTGATGTTATGCTTGTTGTTATTATAGACTGGATGGTGTTATTTATTTATTCAATTATTTTTGTAAACACATAAAAATAGACAAGAAGAAAGGAACAGAAAAATATATACCAAGATGATGCTTGCTTTTTTTTTTAAATATAACCGAAAGAGAGCTATGGGGCCGTGAAAGATCTTCCTCTATCCCTTAAAAGAAGGATCATCGAAGTATGTATTCTTCTCATCCTTTCGTATGGTTCTCAAGCATGGTCTTTGACAATTCAGCAGAGGTCCACGCTCGAGGTTTGTCAAAGAACTTTGGAACGGAGTATTCTGGGTACTAAGCTTGTGAACCGGGTAAAGAATACAACAGTCCGTTCCATCACTAAAATAACTGATGTCACTCAACAACGTCACTGCCATGTCGGACTATGTGTCCGACACATTTTAATCAAAATCGATTTAAAGTGAAATAACACTAAGTACGTTTTTGACTTTTTCTGATTTTACCCATGGCAGTTAAAGTGTTAAATGGAATTAGGCTGGACACATCTGCCGTATGTCAAAAACGTACTTATTGGTTCGGAAGTTTGGCCTGTAATGTTCTAGTGTGCGGGGGTGGAGGGGGAGAGTCACAACGATACAACTGGTCCATAACACGGTTTATTCCAAACTGACGACGTATACAAATTGTGCCGCTACCCGCTATGACTTATAGTCTATAACAACACTTATATCAAAGTACCTACACTACATCCCTCCCACCTTAAACAAAACAACCCCTTCTCGACTTATAACTAATTATAATCTATGTCCTATTTATATGTGACCTTTTTGCCCAACCGACAACTCCGAATTGGACGCGGCTGGGTCGGTACAGGGGTGGTAGGAGGTATACCAAACTGTTCCCCGGCCGGCTCGTTCACCACAACTGGTGGTGTAAGGTTCCCGACCCCAGACCCCTCGCGTGAGCTCCTCGCCTCTGACTGCTCGGACTGCACCCCAACCGACTCCGGAAGTGATACACTCGGTGGTTCCACCACTGGTGGTGCTGGATTTGTGGGAATTGCCAGTGAACTCCTAGATCTACGACGTACCTGGTCGAGGTGTCTATGAATTACGTTACCACTAGTGTCTAGGATTTTAAAGTCATTGGTTCCTGTTGATTTTATCACAGAACCTGGTTGCCATTTTTCCGCCTTTAAATATTGGCGGTACCACACGTCATCCCCAACTCCTACTTGTCTATTCACTCCGCCCTTAGCTTCAACTTGTCGTTTCTGCACACCCCGAATCTTAGCTTCCCGGTCCGGTTTCAATGCGTCTAGCCGAGTTCGTAAACGTCTACCCATTAGCAACATGGAGGGGCTTTCCCCTGTAGAACAATGTTCTGTGTTACGGTAATGTAATAAAAACGTATTGATTGATATTTGAATATTTTTATTTCCCGTTAAGGCTTTTTTTATAACCTTTTTAATGGTTCTAACCGCGTTTTCAGCCGCCCCGTTTGACGCCGGGTGATAGGGAGCCGTAAAAATGTGTTCCACTCCGTCATTGTTTAGGAAAGACGCTAATTCACTACTCGTGAATGGGGGCCCGTTATCCGTAACTATCTGTTTCGGAACACCGAACCTACTCCATAGCTCGCTAAGTTTAGGTATAGTATACCGCGCTGCTGTACTTGATACCTGAAAGACTTCCAGCCATTTAGACATCGCATCTACCACAACCAAGTATAACTTTCCCTCGATTGGACCTAGAAAGTCTAAGTGAAGTCTAACCCACGGCTTTAAAGGCCAGGGCCATGGCCGAGGAGGAGCGCTGGGGGGTGCGTCCGCGTGATTAGCGCAAGTGGAGCACGCGCGGCACTCACGCTCGACTGCCTCATCGACGCCAGCCCACCATACATAGCTGCGAGCTATCGCTTTTGATTTTACTACGCCCATGTGCGGCTCATGAATCAACCGTAAAACCCGTTCGCGGCAATCCTGAGGAATAACTACCCTATGACCCCACATAATACACCCTAATTCCTCATACAATTCCGTTTTCCTATTAAAATATGGCTGCATCCCTACTATGTCACATTTTTCCGGCCAGCCGTCCCGTATATATGCTAACACCCTGCTTAGAATGGGGTCTTTATTTGTGAATTTTTTTATTTGTTTGTAATCCATTAATAAAGCCTCTTGTGCAAAATGAAGATACGTCTGTTCCGGTATTACGTCACGTACCTTCGCCGTACTACTACTACTTGGTAACCGCGAAAGGCCGTCCGCACAATTCTCGTTAGTTTTAATGAATTCTATTTCGTAGTCGTACGCCGATAAAATCACTGCCCACCGTTGCATCCTACTTGCTGTCATAGTTGGTATTCCAGCATTAGGTCCTAGAATAGACACCAAAGGCTTGTGATCGGTACGCAATGTAAACTTCCTCCCGTACAGGTACTGGTGAAACTTTTTCACACAAAAAATAATAGCTAATGCTTCGCGGTGAATCTGTGAGTAGTTTTTTTCCGCGACAGTGAGTGAACGTGACACATAAGCGACCGGGCGCTCCCCGTGCGCCCCGCGCTGCGCCAGTACCCCGCCGATGCCCCGTGCGCTCGCGTCACACGTCACGATTACCGGTTTGGTAGGATCATAGTGTGCCAGTACTTCACTACTAATTAGCGCACGTTTTACTTCCTCAAAGCTACGCTCACAGTCCTTATCCCATTCCCACGGAACCTGTTTCCGTAGTAAGTTATGTAACGGTGGTAACAAAAAACTTAGATTCTTAATAAATCTCGCGAAGAAGTTTATCATACCTAGGAATGACCGTAACTCCGATACATTGGTAGGAGGTTGCATCTTTAAGATAGCATCAATTTTTGTCGTGTCTGCTCTTATTCCCTCCTTCGATACCACGTACCCTAAATATTTGACACTGTCTACTAGGAAAACACATTTATCCTTCCTTAGTTTCAACCCATTGTCTGCTAACCGCTTTAAAACCGCCTCGAGAGCTTCTAAATGTTCCGTTCTAGTTTTACCCCCTATAATGACATCGTCTAGGAACCCTTGTACATGAGGGATGCCCTGCAATAGATTTGTCATAATTCGTTGGAAAATACTTACGCTGGATGACAAGCCGTATACCAACCTATTGTAACGAAACAGCCCCTTGTGCGTATTAATGACAGTGAACTTTTTAGAATCGTCTAATTCGATTTGATTATAAGCATTAGACAGATCAATTTTGCTTAGAAATTGTGCTCCATTAAGACCTACCAAAACGTCATCAATCCTAGGGAGGGGGTAACGATCGACCAGCAACACCGGATTCAGAGTTGACTTGTAATCCGCACAAATCCGTAACGAACCATCCGCTTTGTTAACCGGAACCAATGGTGACGCCCAGTCCGAGCAGTCCAGGGGTTCAACGATGCCGGCCCGCAACATAGCGTCGAGCTCGGTGTCAACGCGCTCGCGCAGCGCGTATGGCAGCGGCCGCGCTCGATGGAACACGGGCTGGGCCCCTTCGCGAACCCGCAATGTGGCCTTGCCTCCCGTGTACCGTCCCAGCCCACCGCTGAACACTTCTTTATACCTGTCGATCAATTTACAAATCTCATTATCGATGTGTATATCACCTTTGTTTATAAAATTACAATTAAATCTCGGAATATCAATACGTAATTCAGCTAACCATTGCCTTCCTATTAAGGATGTAGTACCCCCTTCAATAACAAATAACTCTAATTGTTTCTGTATATTACCATATCGTACCACTGGTTTAATTATCCCTAAGGGCTTAATCTTTGTTCCATCATAAAACTTTAAAACTGTGTTATCACTTTTAATATGCAAGTGGTCAAAATTATTGTCATAAACCATTCTGCTTATACATGAAATTGCTGTTCCAGTATCTATTTCCATTTTAATTATAACGTTATCTACCCAGATGGGTAAACTTACCGCCTTATAATTATTTAACGACAAAAGGTTTAATTCCTCAATGTCCTCATTCTCGTCACTGGTCTCCAAGTCGCAATCACCGAAATGTACTTCCCGTTTCATCCCTTTGTTTTGTCGGCCCCTGTCTGCCTGCGACCTTTGCTCCTCCCGCTCTGGACATACTCTACGTAAATGACCCACACGCTGGCACCTGCTGCACACAAAGTTCCGATAACGGCACCGGCCGTACTCGTGGTTTGTAGCCCCACACGCCGCACAGCCGCTCAATGTTGTCGACACCTTCTGTGCTGTCGTCGCTTTGTCCGGCCGAGCACGCCAACTTGCGGACGGTGCCGCCGGTCCCGCTCCGCCACTCCTGCGCCCGCGTCCTTGCCCGCCGCGTGCTGCGCTCGACGTTAGTGCATGAACCGAGCTAGCACTACTCGCCTCCGTTGCTTCCTTACGCCACTCAACCTCCGCAGCGTCTCTCTCCGCCGCTTCTAAGGATCCTGCCAATTTAACCGCCTCTGTAAAGGTTATCGCCTCATTTTCCGCGAACAATCGTTGTCGAATAACGTCACTTCTAAGGCCGCAGATAAATTGGTCGCGCAAATTTTCGTTTAAGTTAGCGTTGAACTTGCAATTCCGCGATAATTTCTTCAACTCCGCCACATACGCGGCAACATCTTCCGTTGAACTTTGTCTTTTTTGTCGGAACCGGTACCTTTCCGCCAATGATGATGGTGCCGGTTGTAAATGTTGACGTAACAATTCGCTGGCTTGTGCATATGATAACTCTGATGGCTTCTTTGGACTGGCTAGATTAACTAGCAATTCATACGCTTCATCGCCCATGCTCGCGATTAATGTGGGTAACTTCAATTCTTCCGCGATCTTATTAACTACAAAGTACATTTCAAGTCTATCTGTGTACGAAGACCACAATCCCGACCGCACGTCAAACTCCTTAATCTTCCCGATCGACATTTCGCACTTTAAGTATTTAGCCACTAATTATACTTATAACCACACGCGCCACGTTTTATTATCCTCGTCGCCAATGTAATGTTCTAGTGTGCGGGGGTGGAGGGGGAGAGTCACAACGATACAACTGGTCCATAACACGGTTTATTCCAAACTGACGACGTATACAAATTGTGCCGCTACCCGCTATGACTTATAGTCTATAACAACACTTATATCAAAGTACCTAAGTACCATTGATCGTTATCAATGGGCCAAACTTCCGAACCAATAAGTGCCGCTTGACAAATGACATCGCGACAGGCCCAGACGGAGATGGCGGGATAAGCTGGACTCTTTTAAAAGAGTTTGGTCCTTAGCAGCTCTGGAAAGAAATAAGTGGAAAGAGACTAGGGAGACCCAGCAACGACTAATAAAAAATAATAAAATGTAATGGAATAAGAATGGACTGAAATATATTTTTTTTAAGGCTCCCGATAACTCTCTCTTCGTGGATGAGTTGCATTTTCTTATGTAATCAGAAAAAACTCCTATCCTACCCAGAAAAAAAAAACAGTTTAAAAGGATAAAAAAGGAAAACAACAGTATGGTATTTGACATGGCGTCCCAAACGCAACGTTTTGAAATGGCTAGACAGATGACGTGACTGAATGACATAAATCACACAAATATGCAAACAGAAACAGGCAGACGGGAAACACATATCTATAGAGAAAGTTTCATATAGTTCTGTGTGGTGCCAGACGTAAAGAATAGCCCCATCCCATTTTTCCGGTGGGTGTCGTAAGAGACGACTAAGGGACTTACTAGAGAATGGGCAGCAGTGTTCTCTATGCATTTGACCTCTATACTGCGATCGCCAATCTGCCAATCAAAAGTTATTTATTCAAATTAAGCTGAGGATCAGCACTTTTCGAACGTCAAAATTAAATAAGACTGTCCCCTAAAACGCCCGCCCTTCACCACTTCCTAGTGCTTTGGCTGGGAAGAAGAAGTGGCGCAACAAACTCCCCAGTAGACGTGGCTCTAACTACCGTACTTCATAATTTGCTTTTGGTACGATATGATAAAACAAATAATATTATATATAACGTTGGTGTACAAACATAAGCTACGGTTTCCTAGAAAACCGATGACCGCCTCATGCAGTCTACCAGCAAATGACGTCACTGAATCGCTATTTATGAGGTAAGTTGGTGTATTTTCTTACAGAGCGTTTTTTGGCCCCGTAATGTCAAACCGCCTTAATTATATCGCTGGCACCGCTTTTTTAGAAAACCCCAGCTTTATCATCTGCCTAGCCTTACCCAACTACGTTGGGGTCGGTTTCTAGTCAACACGGAGAACATGGAGCAATTGCCTATCTAACTTCCACAACCCAGCTCCTGGGTAATACGATATCCCGTTAGTAAGACTGGTTGTCAGACTTTCGGGCACCCGTAACAACTGCCAACGATCTGCGAATAGCAGCCGGACCCATCGACTTAACGTGCTTTCCGAGGCACGCGGGGGTTTTTGGAATGTAAAGACGGTCACCCATCCACAGAACAGCCGCGGCAGTGTAGCTATAGCTTAGGCAAACTAAAACCGCAGCTTTAGTGAAGTAGAATCTACCACAGCCATGGTCACCCTACTACGCATCTAAAAATAGCGGGGACCGTCTACAAAATACTAGAATGATGGCCACCATACATGCGTGTAATGTCGTTTCGCGACGCCCTCCGCAATGAATTAGGTTGTAAACTATGTTTTACATAATTGGGAGACGGATGCCTGACGCTGATATTGGATTAGCTGTAATTAATGGCATTGAACGATCGTTAACTATCAATCTTAAGTTATGTGTTTATTGGGCTTTTGTTTCGTGTTTAATGTCGATGGGTGTCTAGTTGCGTTTGGGCTACCTTGCTGGTGTGGTGATCGTCACTGCTAGGCATGAGGTCCTGTAAATATGGGAGGTCGAACTCTATCGTACAGTAGGTCAAAACTGGATATGAGTTGCAAAAGACAGAAAGCAATGGAAATGGTGAGATGGTGCCTTTGCATAGAGGCACACTGAACACCGAGATATGGGACTATCGACGCATTGGCTATTACTTCCAATAACTTTTGTTTCACACAGGATCTTAACGACTCCTACCTATTATTTTAAAAATAGAACAGTTACTGCATTTATTGCCAGATTAGTGGTATGTGTTTAGAACAAAACAAAACAAACAAAAGAAAAAAAATAAAAAGATGACAAGTAAACAAACTGTAACTTGGTTTTAGTTGTAGTCATGATTTATTGTCCTATCAAATTCTTCCTAATAACTATTTACACACTATATTGAGCACTTGTGGCCCAGTGGAAGTGGCTGCAACTTATGAGTTGCAGGTCGTAGGTTCGAACCCAGACAGGCTCTTTACTTTGTGAAAATTATTTCATCACCATTGCTCTCGAAACGGTGAAGGAAAACATCGTGAGGAAACACGTCCTAGAACCAAAAAAATCGCATAAATGTAATATCTATCAACCCGCATTGGGTCCGCGTGGTGGATTACCCACCCCCTGCCACAGAGAAGAGGCCTGTGTCCCAGCAGTGGGAAAATTCCAGGCTGATAATGCATATCATACTGCAGATATATCTGTCAATCGTTTTCATATACGCAGCGAATTTATCCATGGGATGACCAAACTAAAAGCGGAAAAGCCAGAGTTCATTTTAAAGGTTTTGAAGTAATGGTGGGAGTTAAATTTGAGGAAGTGCAGAAGAAACACTAAACTTCGATAATTATTGCAAAAAATAACTAATTAAATTTCCCTAGTTCTCCTACAGAAACTCAACCGCTTGAACAGGTGCTCCAATTATTGCACCAAGTCTAATTAAGGCCTAATCCCAAAACAAACTACGGAATCGTCATAGTATCGCTTCACAGCATCAATTAGAGAGGGGCGCGCGTCAAAGTTGAGGCGATCCCCCCTCCCCCCACGGGGCCTCGGAGCGGTGCAATTTTTTTAAGGGGCCACCCCAGACCCCCAGACTGTTTGGTGACGGTTGCAGCGGTGTTGTGCGGTTGGTGTGGAGTGGCCGTTGTTTTAATGTGGAAATTAAAGTCAATACTATTGCCGTATTGATTAAACGAGCAGGTTTTCTTTCTTTCTTTTCAGGTTAAGCTACGGTTGCGACGATTGGTATGTGGATGGGTGACCATCTTTACATACCAAGAACCCTCCGTGCCTCGGAAAGCACGTTACGCTGTTGGTCCCAGCCACTTGTAGTGCCTATATGGCCCCTTTCGTGCCTCAGCAGGCACGTTCCGGCTGTCACTCGTGGACCTTTAACAGTCGTTAAGAGTCACCAGAAAGTTGGTTTGTGAAGTTCAAATAAGCAGTCGCTCCATATAAACTACTGGTATTCAGCCATATCCGGTCAGACTGGAACTGATTCAATACTTTTTTTCGCAATCCACAATGTTACGCCATTGTGTGGATTGGTTTTCGATCGAAGTCGGTGATGAAGATATTGTTAATTAAGTCGGAGAATATATGGAGAATAGGTACCTGCATACTTTTACGCCTACGTATGCTTCAAATGATATTTCCGCGTTTACTACTGAAGGTCTCTAGCTGAGTCCCAAGCGTATATGAAATAGCTACGTAGTATTTTTGAAACACCGTTAAGTTATCGACAGGTAACAAATTAGATAACAGAATCGAGAGGACAATTCATTGCAACAGTCAGGTGAGGATCACTTGACTGCTGTTGGAAATCGCAATAAAAATCATATTTTACTTCGATAGAATCCCAGAATAAAAATTGTTGGGAGTCTTAGAGTAATTCAGAAGGTGAGTATCAGTTGAATTACTAAGTTTAATAATTGACTAGATAAGTTACTTAATAAACAGCTCATTAACATTCGTAGTTGGTTTCTAACATAAAATTAACTTGAAAGTATTCTTCTTCTTCTTCTTGGCGTGTCGATAGTAATCTAAATAATGTTAGCCCAGAATTTGGCTACGAGCTTAGCATTTTCAGTAGCGTCCATCAACTTGAAAGTATTCAAACCAAATAATAACATTGTCCAAGCCCAACTACGTCAGTCAGTGGCCAACTCTCGCCACCCCAACAACACTCGTGTCCATTTTGACGTGGCGATTTTTTCCACCCACTGCGTGTTTTCGTTTATTTCGTTGCACACACGCGCCGATCGCGATCGATTCGTCCACGTCACTCACACAAACACATCAATGCTCTATTTTTTCATTTGCATGGGGATTATTAACGTATATCCATCCCACGAGTGCGAGAGAGAGAAAATATTGGGTATGTATAATGTTATTTATATAAAAGCCAGGTTGTGAACGATGGATGTGGTGGTTACTATAGAAATATGGATATTGATAGGACTGTCAGAAATTTTTGATGGGATTTAATTACTGCACTGCGTATAGTGGCTGTGTGGTTTTTGGCAAAAATAAGCTACTCTTTTGACCAATTAAACGTCTTTAAAGTTTTTTAACAGATAAGGAGAACATATAGTGACCTTATGGGTGATGTTCTTCAGAAGGGTCAGGTGCGTAGTACTAGTAACCGGAAAGGATCGTAGCAAGTGGCGTACTGCAGTTTCTGCCTACCCCCATGGGAAAAGGGCGTGAGTTTATGTATGTATGTTAAAAAATGGCTACTGGAAGCATTATTATGGCCACTTTCTAAGAAAATTAAGAAAATCTTTTAAAGCTTTTCTTTATACCCTTACTACACACTACTTAACTGCACAAAATTACTTTCAGTAAGACTGACTCCCTATTAGTTTATTAATAGACAGTGTAATGAAAAAGGAGGAGGTCGAAATTAAATCTGTACAGCCGTATTTGACATGGCTGACACTGACCTCATCATACTCAGCCTATATTGTTCCCACTGGTGGGACACAGGCCTCGTCTCGGTGAGAGGGAGTGGGCCGTAATCTACCACGCGGGCGCATTGCGGGTTGGTAGGTGTCACAAGTCTTCGAATTTTTGGGTATAGGACATGCCGGTTTCCTCACGATGTTTTCTTTCACCGTTTTGAGAGCAGTGCTGATGAAATTATTTACACTACGTGAAGCGCCTGCCTGGATTCGTAAGTCGAGACTAATACCAATGGGCCACAACTGCTATTACTGACACGGATCTGCTAATTGCAAAAAAACTTAAGAAAAATTTAAAACTAATCTGAAGCTTTACCGATAAGAAGACAGTATAAGGAGATCACATACATTCCCACACCTTAAATCGTCTTCTTCCAAAGGAAGAGGTAAAGATGGCATACAAAATACTCGTAGATCCTCGTGGCCAAGGCAATATTATTTTAACTGTTTTTTTCTAAATCATCATAACTTTATAAAAACCAAAATTTAAATTAGTCTATTTTTACCGAACCGAACATTAAAAATAAAAAGTTCCAATTTTAAACATGCCTCGAGGCATATTGAATGACGTCATTGATCAGTGCGCATATGTGCAAGTATCCGTTATATGAGCGTGGAGTCTGCGGATGACATGATGGTGACGTCACAATACAGTAAAGGAGGAAACCGGTGACGCACCACGCGTCCATAGACACTCGTTTTAGAATTGCGTCCGATAAAATGGTGGAAATCTATAACCGTGTTTTTTGTTAAAAACAGGTATTGTGGTATTTCTGCTGTTGTCAGCTTATTAATTGGTTGGAAAAATTATATGCCATTTTGCGAAGACTTATTAGGGCTGTCAAATTAGGTAATTAACTTGTATACATATTAATAGAAATCTCGATTTTTTGTCAAGTTAAAAAACCATGCGAAGCAGGGGCGTGTTGCTAGTTTCTTATAAAGAAAACTGGAAAGATATAGGGGTGACTTTTGCCCAGCAGTGGGATAACATCTCACTATCCTACTTCCAACTATAATCCTAATATGATAAATATGAAAGTTTGTGTTTTTACATGATTAGATGTTTGTTACTCAATCACGAAAAAAACCGCCGAACGATTTGGTTAAAATTAGGCACAAACATAATTTATAACCTGGATTATCGTATAGGATTCTTTTATCCCCGTAGTACTTTCCTGTGGAAAATTTTTTGACCTCCAAGCGGGTGAAATCGCTGGCAAAAGTTAGTAGGAATGTTGAAAAAAAAATTGTGCCCGTTGTACTGCTCTTAACTACCAATACTAAGTTTTCAGTCTCAAGTAGCTGCAATTACAATGCATGATATGAGATTGTCCCAGTGCCTTATCAGGAAATAGGACGAGTCTATCCCCCATGAAACTATCCCGTTGCCTGGGTCCTTTTGACTTCTTATCCCGTACGAGATATACAGCGTGTCCGTGGAGTTTCTTACCCATTCTTCACTATAGCCTATACTACCTACTTCGCTTTGGAATTAGCGACTAGCTTCATATTTCTGAATTACCGACTCCTCTTTCGAGTGCACTTAGCCTATTTAAGGAAATTTCTAAACTGCTGGTGGACACTTCCCGTGACCCAAGGGCTGGTTTTTACCTTGGCCAGAGACTAAGTATTGCCATACAACGTGGTAATGCCGCCAGTCTCTTGGGTATATTACCAGTCGACAGCGATGCGGATGATTTTTCGACGCTATTTTTTTATTTTGTAAATAGTTTTAGTTAATTTAGGTTATCATTTTGTTTCTTAATTAATATGTAATATACAATACCGACTCATTGACAATTCAAAAGTGTCTTTATATTGTTTAATTGAAATCAATGCTATCCGTTATTATTAGAAGACACGGTTTATCGTCAGACCCACATTTAAATCATTTTTGAATTTCAAACTTTATTTTGACAATGGTATTTTTTTAAATACGGAACTCGTAACCTGGCGCCGGACTAAGTGGCCCGATTTGTAAAAAGAACTATATGTTAGTAACAGCTACGTTCGAATTTGGAAAACTTGATCGGTGGTTTGAAACCATGTCTGATCTTTGACAGCCGTTACAGGAAGTCAGAAACCCGAAAGTCTGGTAACCAGTCTTACCAAGCGGTATCGTATTTCCCAGTGAGTGGGTTGTGAAGGTCAAATAGGCAGTCGCTCCATGTAAAATCCTGCTATTCAGCTGCATCTGGTTAGTCTGGAAGCCGATCCCAATATATAAACATATTTACACAATGAACCTAGAACTCTCAAGTCGACTGCTCACTAGGCCACCACTGCTACATAGGCTCTTTGCTACTGCCAATGATCAGGTTTATCCCTGATACTGCCTCTACACCTGTGGTCTACCAAGACCCTGTAAATGTATAACTGTATTATTGGAATACAATGATTAACCCAAAAAGCATTGATGGTATTACATAAAATTATACAAACATTCGGCGGACATACATCGGGGCCGATCTGCAAATTAGCAATTAATGAATGCAGTAGGGCCGGCTGGGCCCCGCGGCCCCCGGCCCCTAGTGACGGGCCCCCGCTTTTTTTGTGACTATATAGGTAGCCTGCGCTGGACTCGTGCAGTATAGAATGAGTGTTCGAAGATTTTCGGGTGTTATTTGTATTTAAAGTGCGACTGAATTATTGTGAAACATATCACATTTTTATCTAAGCTCTATTTGAATAATGGAGGAATTTTACCTCTCTTCTTTTATAAGTAGGTACTTAAAGTCTAATTTTCTTAGATTAAAGCAGACATTAAGAATTATGGTATTCACAAACTGGAAAAAAGGTCTTCAAAATTTCAATTGCAATTTCCTAGCATTGCCATATATGTAGGATTCGCCACATATGTTAATAATTCAACGCATGAGAAGATACAAAAATAAAAATCATACCATCCACAAAAATAATCGTAAATTACGAAACCGACCGCCAACAATTATGAAACTCATTCACAAATCACTCATTTCCTTTACACCAAGCACAAAATATAGGTCATCGAATAAAATAATTCACATGCAGCATCCGAGAGCTATCGGCAGATCACTAGAGCTTGTGCACCCGTCATTTTCAGCGTTTTTTCGCAGCGAGCCCGCAGCATTCGTTTTTCCGTGCACCCCCAGGGGGGCGGCCCCCATGACCCCCCCTCCCAATACCGCCGTGCACGGAATTTGATTAATGCAATGTTCGCGATAATTATTCCTGTTACTATTTTTTGACAGGATAAAGTTTTTTCGTTCGACGTGCATTGTTTTTTTTTTAAACTCTTTTTTGTATTTTTTTTGCGCTGAGCGCTGTTGCGAGCGCTATATGAGATTGCGTTGTACGTGAAAGCCTGTTTTATACGAATTACTGAGTTTTTACCCCAAAAGTTTTGTGAATTTTAAATGCGTGATTTTTTATGGATTTCTGTTAAAGTGGATATGAATAGGTACACTTTTGTTACTGACCGTGTTATATTGCTGTTTGCATGTAATTTGAAATGTTACCTGTCAAAAAAATAGCAACTATCATGTCTGTTTGATCCGAGTATAAAACATGATTAAGCCTTTGTATTCGTGCAATATGAGTTTCGGGAAAATATTAATTGATTCATGTAGTTTAATTATGTAAATACAGTATTTCTGTTTACAGGCTTCTGAATTCTGAATGTATGATATAAAATGGAGTTCGTAGTGGAAATCTAGATGATGGTGAGAAATAGAACCGTATTAACCCTGAAAGCCAGCAGACCCTGAGGAAACATTTTCGGTGTAACGGTTTTGAGTTACTTTTGGAGAGTGTTTCCGTAGAATGACTATCTCGTTGGCCTGTTCAAATCATCGGCGTATAAGATCATTTCACAGTGTGTTCGTCAATTTTCATAGTATTTATCTGCCATCAGTTCCAAGTGGAAAGTTGGGCAGCTAGAAACGACTGTCGCCAAAGAATACAACTCTTCACGATGGTGGGAAAACTCCCTAACTTAACGGATTTTGGTATGTAAAGAACGTGGATGGTGTGATGACCCGTGCCGTGATGGGTGTGGCCACCCACCACACCCATCACGGCACAGGTACGGGTCAATCGATCAGATAAAGCTCAGACTTATATTTATACTTATCTGAAAATGTATGTCACCGTAAAATAGTGAATACCGTCAGATTACAATCTATCTCGCGAGATCGTAAACTGTCGATAAATTATGAACTGCTTACAATTTAACGTATTCATTTCCGATACTATATAGGTTCATGTCAAACCTTCAAATTGTAAACGAACCTACACTTACTGACAGGATTCACAAACTGTCCGATTTTATCACCCGTTAAATTGTGAACGATTCCTCATTTGTCCATCTTGGCGGTGGCCGAATTGTTTGCAGTTATTAAGCCAAGGCACCCTGACCAAATAGGTTAGGTTAGAACTTTGACCAACCGCGCGCTAGCCGAGCGAGCGAAGCGAGGGGCTGCGGCCGATGAGCGCTAGTTCCAAGCTGATGGTAATTACTTGGCTATTTAGTATTAGCACAAAATGCAATCCGTCACATGAAAATTGACAGATGGACAGATTATAAACTATTGAAAAATAAATCGTTAAATCGTAAATGGCTTTTGCAGTTCACACATTTTCGATACTTTAAAATCTCGCGAGATAGATTGTAATCTAACGATTTCCATGATGTTGCGGTGACTTATACAAATTAAAAATTCTTTACTACTAAGTAAGCGCCTACTAATTATTGACAGATAATCCAAAGCCTTATGCAAGAGGGAACCATGAAAAAAAAGAACTCAAACGTTGAAATAAAAAGTCCAAGTCCAGGTAAAGAGTATAGCGGGTACAAGCGCTATCTTAAACAATCTCCGCCGACAATATCCGGGCTGCCTCACTCCCGCATACTGCGCTCCAAACTTTACCAACCACTTTTAAAGGAATTAACTTTGAAACCTTCCCAAGGTAAATTCTACCTTCATGGTCAAATGATAAAGTGTAAAATTGAAATTTCAGGGTGATAAGGTGTCAAAAAGTGTGTCAGGAAATAATGTGCTTTTTTTCTGAAAATATTGAGAGTACGTTTTGAAAAGAATAGGAAATTGATATAAAATTGCTGTATTCTTGAATCAGTTCAACAACTTTTCTAACTTGTTGATTTGACGTGTGTTTACGTAGTATGTAAATTAAGTTAAATACAGAATATTTTATTACAATGAATTCAGAATCAAAATGGAAAATATTTGGTCGAAGAAAAAGTTTTTTCCTTGTTCATATTATCACCATCATTTCAGCTGTAAGACGTCTACAGGTTGATGTATGCCTCCCCCAATTTGGGGGGCTTTGCCATAATCACCACGCTTGGCAGGCGGGTTGGCGTTCGCAGTATGGTGGTCAAATGCATGGGGAATGATAAATGATAAAAGATTTTATTTCTGTAAGTAGGTTTGTACAAACACTTTTACATGTCAATTATATTTTTTTAAACTAGATGAGTTCGGCGTTTCCTAACTGACTACTCTGAGAAGAAAGGCCGAAACAAACTCAGAGGTCACAGTCTCTTTTAAAGTCCAGACATAATCTTGTTCACATCATGTCAAGATCATGTAGATTGGTGACTGAAATGGTCTTTTGAAGAAAGAACCACACAGATTGAGTGGACCTGTCCAGTCAGTGCAAGCATTTGTCACTAATCGTTTAGCTCAACTCGGAAGATAAGGAGTCCAATCTGCTCCTTATCTTCCGAGTTGCTGCTGCTGCCCATTCTCTAGTTAGTCGCTCAGTCGCCTCTTACGACACCCACGGGAAGAAATGGGGTTACGCTGTTCTTTACGTCCGACACCACACTAACTACACACGTTTTTCATATACAAACTACCTTTTACCAGCGTCAGCGGCTTCACCCGCGTGGAGGTCAGAAATTAACTCACGGGAACGTACTCCCAGGATGACAAGTATCCTTTGTAATTTTGTTCGATAACTTGTTTCCATTTTGTACGAAGTGATATGGATTATATCACTACCAGAGAATGCTACCTCCATTGCTGTAGAAAGTTTGGGCCTTCTGATCCAAAAAACAAGACAAGTAGTTTCGACTGTCCTCTCTAGATGTTAACCTAACTCTACCTAAAAAATACTGAAGAGACCGAAACAGGTGGAAATCTGAGGGTGCAAAGTCAGAGCTATATGATGGATGCATCAACTATTCGCAGCCAAGCTCTCTCAATTTTGCTGAGTGGATAAAGATGTGAATGGTTCGGCATAATCATGATGAAAGACCATACCCTTTTTGTTGCGATAAATTCTGGCGGTTTTTCTCAATTTCTTGTTTAAGTCTCATCAGCTGTTGGCAGTAGAGAACCGAGTGCATGTTGTTGCCCGACGATAAAAGCTCATAATGAACGATGCCTTTCCAATCCCACCATACACACTTCTTCACCTCATTGCGAGTTAATCGAGGTATCGCTATTGTCTGTGGAGCTTGACAACCAATTTTTTGTTTGCGAAGTCATCAAATGATTTCTCCCGCTCTGGGCTGTGGGAGAGTCTGCCAGACTTTTACTGACCAAAACCCACCCGTGTTCCTTCAGTTGCCCATGTGCCAGGGTCACGGTAACTCTTACAAACAAATCCACAACCCTGGTTGGCGTCGGTCCTGGCGGACCCCTTCCTACTCTATAACTATGTTCTCTCTCGCACGTTCTTGTCGTAGGTGATTCACTTCAACAGAGGTCAATCTTTTCAAAAAGTAGTTCGGTTTCATTTCGTTTTATCAGAGAATCGTAAATGAGTACATGATCCATTAGTCTTCTTTCAGTGAGCTCGTGTGACATCCAAATATCGACCTTTTTGGTTACCCAGCCTTTTCAAACTGGTCTAAACTATTTTGTGGTCAACCACTAACTCTTAAGCCATGTCGTGTCTACCATAATGCCGATCTTACTCCACGTTTTCAAAAATAGCATCGACTTTATCCCTAATAGAGCGATCAGAGCAAGCTGCATCTTTAACATCAAAATTCCTGGATTGACCCAACCAACCAACCAACCAACCAACCAACCAACCAACCAACCAACCAACCAACCAACCAACCAACCAACCAACCAACCAACCAACCAACCAACCAACCAACCAACCAACCAACCAACCAACCAACCAACCAACCAACCAACCAACCAACCAACCAACCAACCAACCAACCAACCAACCAACCAACCAACCAACCAACCAACCAACCAACCAACCAACCAACCAACCAACCAACCAACCAACCAACCAAAACCAACCAACCAACCAACCAACCAACCAACCAACCAACCAACCAACACCAACCAACCACCACCACCACCAACCACCCACCCAACCAACCAACCAACCAACCAACCAACCAACCAACCAACCAACCAACCAACCAACCAACCAACCAACCAACCAACCAACCAACCAACCAACCAACCAACCAACCAACCAACCAACCAACCAACCAACCAACCAACCAACCAACCAACCAACCAACCAACCAACCAACCAACCAACCAACCAACCAACCAACCAACCAACCAACCAACCAACCAACCAACCAACCAACCAACCAACCAACCAACCAACCAACCAACCAACCAACCAACCAACCAACCAACCAACCAACCAACCAACCAACCAACCAACCAACCAACCAACCAACCAACCAACCAACCAACCAACCAACCAACCAACCAACCAACCAACCAACCAACCAACCAACCAACCAACCAACCAACCAACCAACCAACCAACCAACCAACCAACCAACCAACCAACCAACCAACCAACCAACCAACCAACCAACCAACCAACCAACCAACCAACCAACCAACCAACCAACCAACCAACCAACCAACCAACCAACCAACCAACCAACCAACCAACCAACCAACCAACCAACCAACCAACCAACCAACCAACCAACCAACCAACCAACCAACCAACCAACCAACCAACCAACCAACCAACCAACCAACCAACCAACCAACCAACCAACCAACCAACCAACCAACCAACCAACCAACCAACCAACCAACCAACCAACCAACCAACCAACCAACCAACCAACCAACCAACCAACCAACCAACCAACCAACCAACCAACCAACCAACCAACCAACCAACCAACCAACCAACCAACCAACCAACCAACCAACCAACCAACCAACCAACCAACCAACCAACCAACCAACCAACCAACCAACCAACCAACCAACCAACCAACCAACCAACCAACCAACCAACCAACCAACCAACCAACCAACCAACCAACCAACCAACCAACCAACCAACCAACCAACCAACCAACCAACCAACCAACCAACCAACCAACCAACCAACCAACCAACCAACCAACCAACCAACCAACCAACCAACCAACCAACCAACCAACCAACTTTCTGCTACTCTTATAATAATTTGTTCGTAGCTTTTTTCGCATTTTTCCTTTTGTCATTTAACTTCAAAATGTTATTATTACGAATTTCTTGAAACACAAAGCATTTATCTATACTAATATTATAAAGCTGAAGAGTTTGTTTGTTTGTACGTTTGTTTGTTTGATTGAACGCGCTAATCTCAGGAACTGCTGGTCCGAATTGAAAAATTATTTTTGTGTTGGGTAGCCTATTTATTAAGAAAGGCTATAGGCTATATAACATTACGCCACAACCAAGAGGAGCGGAGCAGTAATGAAAAATGTTGCAAAAACGGGGAAAATCGGGTAGGCGATTCGACGCGATGGGAAGGGTCGGCGGAACAAGAAATTTAACGCGCACGAAGTCGCGGGCAGAATTTCTAATAAAGCATGGTTCGTCAGTCAGAAAAATGAAGCTAATTGGGTAACTAGCTGTAATGAAGTTGGAATGGGTATTCCAAAGCGTAGTAGGTACCTGTGGAGGAGAATGGTCAAGAAACTCCATGGACACTCTTTTAAATCAAAATATTGTTACAAAAATTTTGGTAACATCATTTATGTTGAAATGACGAATGTGAGAACTATGTAAAAAGACGTGCACATTAAAAGCGTCCTCATTCATTTTGGCGGACAGAAAAACAGTTCAAAAATCGCGGGAATTCATTTTTACTTTTCTTTTTTAGCATGTTATTTATTTAATGGTATCAAAACCAGTCAGGTACACAGTACAGCCAAAGAGATTTTACTACAAATTTATACCTATAAAGTACGTAAAAACTTTTTCCTCGAATAAAAACCAGAGAAAAATTGTCAAAGGATTCTATGAAACGTGATAAGTAACTAGTTAAATTAAATTTTGAAGCAAAAATGAAAACTTATTATTTGCACTCACATTAATTGGTCAGGGATTTGCTTAAAACCCAGCTTATATATGTATTGTATAACACAGGCTTATACACGCTATATTTTACCATTAATTAAAGCATTAGCCCAGATCGAAAATGATGCTGTAATAAATAAATAAATAAAGAGTGATAAGGAGTAAGAAAAACAACTCCTGCTAAACAATTGTTATGAAAACTCTAACCTAATTAATTTCTCGTAATTCGACGTAGCACACCTCTATGCAGCTTTTATAAAACCCAAAGAAATTGCAATTACAACTGCCTGCATTAGAACCCACAAAACACATCTGCACATTAAGCTAACGTGTATAGCTAGCTTTTGAACTCAACCAAAACAATAAGATGCAAAAAAAAAACATATTTTAATCAAATGTAAAGTTCAATTATAAATAACTAGCTTTTTCCAGCGGCTTCGGCCGCGTATTCAACGTACAACCCTTCCTCTTGAATTACTCTATCTATTAAAAAAAACCGCATTAAAATCCGTTGCGTAGTTTTAAAGATCTAAGCATACATAGGGACAGTCAGAAGGAAACGATTTTGTTTTATACTATGTAGTGATAGTAATATAAACCTTCCTCTTGAATCACTCTATCTATTAAAAAAACCGCATCAAAATCCGTTGCGTAGTTTTAAAGATCTAAGCATACATAGGGACAGTCAGAAGGAAACGATTTTGTTTTATACTATGTAGTGATAGTAATATAAACCTTCCTCTTGAATCACTCTATCTATTAAAAAAACCGCATCAAAATCCGTTGCGTAGTTTTAAAGATCTAAGCATACATAGCGACAGTCAGAAGGAAACGATTTTGTTTTATACTATGTAGTGATAGTAATATAAACCTTCCTCTTGAATCACTCTATCTATTAAAAAAACCGCATCAAAATCCGTTGCGTAGTTTTAAAGATCTAAGCATACATAGCGACAGTCAGAAGGAAACGATTTTGTTTTATACTATGTAGTGATAGTAATATAAACCTTCCTCTTGAATCACTCTATCTATTAAAAAAACCGCATCAAAATCCGTTGCGTAGTTTTAAAGATCTAAGTATACATAGGGACAGTCAGAAGGAAACGATTTTGTTTTATACTATGTAGTGATAGTAATATAAACCTTCCTCTTGAATCACTCTATCTATTAAAAAAACCGCATCAAAATCCGTTGCGTAGTTTTAAAGATCTAAGCATACATAGAGACAGTCAGAAGGAAACGATTTTGTTTTATACTATGTAGTGATAGTAATATAAACCTTCATCTTGAATCACTCTATCTTTAAAAAAACCCGCATCAAAATCCGTTGCGTAGTTTTAAAGATCTAAGCATACATAGGGACAGTCAGAAGGAAACGATTTTGTTTTATACTATGTAGTGATAGTAATATAAAACTTCCTCTTGAATCACTCTATCTATTAAAAAAACCGCAGCAAAATCCGTTGCGTAGTTTTAAAGATCTAAGCATACATAGGGACAGTCAGAAGGAAACGATTTTGTTTTATACTATGTAGTGATAGTAATATAAACCATCCTCTTGAATCACTCTATCCATTAAAAAACCGCATCAAAATCCGTTGCGTAGTTTTTAAGATCTAAGCATACATAGGGACAGTCAGAAGGAAACGATTTTGTTTTATACTATGTAGTGATAGTAATATAAACCTTCCTCTTGAATCACTCTATCTATTAAAAAAACCACATCAAAATCCGTTGCGTAGTTTTAAAGATCTAAGCATACATAGAGACAGTCAGAAGAAAACGATTTTGTTTTATACTATGTAGTGATAGTAATATAAACCTTCCTCTTGAATCACTCTATCTTTAAAAAAAACCACATCAAAATCCGTTGCGTAGTTTTAAAGATCTAAGCATACATAGGGACAGTCAGAAGGAAACGATTTTGTTTTATACTATGTAGTGATAGTAATATAAACCTTCCTCTTGAATCACTCTATCTATTAAAAAAACCGCATCAAAATCCGTTGCGTAGTTTTAAAGATCTAAGCATACATAGGGACAGTCAGAAGGAAACGATTTTGTTTTATACTATGTAGTGATAGTAATATAAACCTTCCTCTTGAATCACTCTATCTATTAAAAAAACCGCATCAAAATCCGTTGCGTAGTTTTTAAGATCTAAGCATACATAGGGACAGTCAGAAGGAAACGATTTTGTTTTATACTATGTAGTGATAGTAATATAAACCTTCCTCTTGAATCACTCTATCTATTAAAAAAACCGCATCAAAATCCGTTGCGTAGTTTTAAAGATCTAAGCATACATAGAGACAGTCAGAAGGAAACGATTTTGTTTTATACTATGTAGTGATAGTAATATAAACCTTCCTCTTGAATCACTCTATCTATTAAAAAAACCGCATCAAAATCCGTTGCGTAGTTTTAAAGATCTAAGCATACATAGAGACAGTCAGAAGGAAACGATTTTGTTTTATACTATGTAGTGATAGTAATATAAACCTTCCTCTTGAATCACTCTATCTATTAAAAAAACCGCATCAAAATCCGTTGCGTAGTTTTAAAGATCTAAGCATACATAGGGACAGTCAGAAGGAAACGATTTTGTTTTATACTATGTAGTGATAGTAATATAAACCTTCCTTTTGAATCACTCTATCTATTAAAAAAACCGCATCAAAATCCGTTGCTTAGTTTTAAAGATCTAAGCATACATAGGGACAGTCAGAAGGAAACGATTTTGTTTTATACTATGTAGTGATAGTAATATAAACCTTCCTCTTGAATCACTCTATCTATTAAAAAAAAACCGGCCAAGTGCGAGTCGGACTCGCGCACCGAGGGTTCCGTACAAACCTGTAGGTATTCTCGGTTTAAAAATAAATGTTTTTTTTTTAATTTTATATTTCAGTTGATTGAATGTAAGGTAAATTGCGGTTTACGATTTATGACGTTTAAAAAAAAAAACTACTCACGCGATCTCGTTCAAACCAATTTTCGGTGGAAGTTTACATGGTTATGTACATCATATATTTTTTTGAGTTTTATCATTCTCTTATTTTAGAAGTTACGGGGGGGGGACACACATTTTACCACTTTGGAAGCGTCTCTCGCGCAAACTATTCAGTTTAGAAAAAAATGATATTAGAAACCTCAATACCATTTTTGAAGACCTATTTATAGATACCCCACACGTATGGGTTTGATGAAAAAAAAAAATTTGTGTTTCAGTTCTAAGTATGGGGAACCCCAAAATTTATTATTTTTGTTCTATTTTAGTGTAAAAATCTTAATGTGGTTCACAGAATACATCTACTTACCAAGTTTCAACAGCGTAGCTCTTATAGTTTCGGAGAAAAGTGGCTGTGACATACGGACGGACAGACAGACAGACAGACAGACAGACGGACAGACAGACAGACAGACATGACGAATCTATAAGGGTTCCGTTTTTTGCCATTTGGCAACGGAACCCTAAAAACCGCATCAAAATCCGTTGCGTAGTTTTTTAAAGATCTAAGCATACATAGGGATTCAGGATAAAGCGGGAGGATACGTCCGGGTGTTTCCATTGCGAGGATCGTCTGGAGGACACGGTGGAGCATACGGTGGAGGTGTGCCCTGCCTGGGCGGAGCACCGCCGTGTCCTCGTGGAGGCGATCGGCGGCGGCGACCTCTTGCGTCCGGCCCTGGTGCGAGCCATGGTACGGAGTGAGAGGGAATGGGAAGCCGTCACCTCCTTCTACGAAGCAGTAATGCTCGCGAAGGAGGAGGCGGGGCGCGTGAGGGAGTGGCAGTCTCTGCGCCCTCACGTCTCTAGCCGCCGCAGGAGGAGACGCCCCGGACGTCGGGAGTCAATAGCGGACTCCCGGCCACCGTAGGCGCGAGCTTGCGGGTGGCGAGCAATGGGTAGCTCGCCGCCCGGTAAGGACCAAGCTCGGGTCGACGGCGCGCAGTGTTCCACGCGCGCCTCAAAGAGATGTCAGCAGCAGTGTAGGGGTCTACCAGGACCGATGCCTGCCGGGGTCGCGTGATTGTTCGAAAGAGATACCGTGACCCTGGCACATGGGCAACTGATGGAACACGGGTGGGGTTTAGTCAGTAAAAGTCTGACACGCCCTCCCGCTCCGCCCAGAGCGGGAGAAGTCATTTGATGATTACCCATCCAGAAAAAAAAAAAAAAACCATACATAGGGACAGTCAGAAGGAAACGATTTTGTTTTATACTATGTAGTGATAGTAATATAAACCTTCCTCTTGAATCACCCTGTCTATTGACGAAAACCGCATTAAAATCCGTTGCGTTGATTAATAGATCTAAGCGAACAGACGCGCGAAGCGACTTAGTTTTTCACTACATTATGTAGAGATTTGTATGCTATTGTAGTGCGATACTACAATAGCATAAAAATTATCTGTAACACCCTTTATGATTTTCTGCAAATAATTTTCATCCCTCCTTTGGAACTTGTAGGTTATATTATGGATATTTATGGATATTTACATGCTCACCATAAAATTGTCAGTTTCAATTCATCATAATCACACTATTGGTTCTGTGTGATTCACACAGAACCAAACTGAACTATTAATTACTTTACTACCCACTTCCATCAAAAAACCAGACGACACAATGCAATCTCTCAAAATTTCACCATCCAAAGAAAAATAAACACTACACCAGGGACACATAATTAACAGAGGAGCGGTAATGAACAGCAGACAATGTGGTACTGTCGCGAAACAATAACAGTTCTTATAACGAGATGCCATTTCTTTAACTCCAATTTTGGTGGATTGAGACTGAGGAAGACTGCTTTTTATTAAAGTAAGTAATTATTTCGGAGGTGCATTAAAATTTGTGAGGGATTGCTTACTCCAAAATGGGTGATTAACGAAAATTTTCAATTGTAATGAGTGCGTGTTATGGGATTTTGATTGTGGTGTGGCGTCTTCCCGTCTATTTTCCTTATCATCATTTCAGCCGTAGCACGTCCACTGCTGGACATAGGTGTCCCTCACTTCGGAGGGCTTTGTAGGCGGGCTTTCCACGCTTGGCTGGCGGGTTGGCGATCGCAGTATGGTGGTAAAATGCATATGCGACGCTGCTGCCCATTCTCCCTTAGCCGTCTTGTCCTTATCATATCAGCCAAATGCCGTCTACTCCTGGACATGGGCAACTAATATCGTTACAATGGCAAGATCATGTATATATATACGTATTCTTGAATTTAGCAGATTTTTGCTACCTCTAGGTCGACGGGCCTTTGGGAGAGGGGGGGCCACCCACCATCCCTTGCACTAGTAGTGCACATTCTTGGATGAGTAACTTCTATTAAATCAGAAAATGAGTACTTGTTATGGCTAAGGATAAAAAAAAATATAAGTACACTTTATTAAAACTGCATTTGTGCAGAATCCGTCCCAAAATCCCACAAACAGGTCAACAATTCTTTTTTCCTATTATTATCCATTTTAAATCTGACAAAAGAATACCAACAAATTACTAAAGAGTTACTAGGAGGGCATGAGCGTGCAGGCTGCGTTGCATAAGATTGATGCGCCGGGGCGCGAGGGGCGCGGGGCGCGGGCGCGAGCGGGTGATGGATGACCAGCCTGCCATTAGTACTAGGAGACTATGGATGCATCGGGATGTAATGCGCTTATATGCTTCTTTGAAATATACGAACAATTAAGGGTTATGGAATGTTTTGTTGAAGAGTCTGTGATGTTTGAAATGGTACTTACAGATTAACTGTGCGGGGTTTGCGCTCTCACAGAACCACCGGGACTAAGAAATTAAAACACAAGTTTTCGTATTTTATTCATTATTCCTAGTAAATTTTCTAAGGTCTTCTGCACAGATTTTTGGTTATTCCATTTTTAAATTTGATTGACTGTTCGATGATATTTTTATTGTCATCCTGCACTACATAAGGTCGACTTTTGCAGACAACCTTGACTACCATTTTTTTTTACATAGATTCGAATTTTCTGCAAAATTATTCGAATTTTAGCACTCAGGTTCGATATTTGATAACAGATGTATGCATGATTTTTCTTATTCGATAAAAGAATCTTCTGGTACACTCTCTCCGTGTTTTAGTTGTTGTTGTAAATCAGCCAACGCGAACTACAGTAACATTCGTTGAATTTTGCTGTACCTACACGATTCCACTTTCTACCCAATGCACGAAAAGGGTTAAAACATACCAAAACATTGAACCCAGCTGTCAATATTCACACATGGCGTTACAGAAACCCATGATTATAATAACATAACCCTTTAAATGCTCCGAAAACCCAGTTCTGTCAACGGTGTCACCTTTTTTTACTCTACTAACCACCTTAAAAACGTCATGTCGTTAACAAACCCGTCATATGGTTTGGTGTAGGAACATTCGTTTTTATAGCAATTATTTTGACATTAATCATGGGAAATTACATGGTTTTGTAATGTAGGTAGGTGCGTGGTGTTATGTCATTGTCGCTGTTTGGGGTCATTCTATGCTTTGTTTTTATTGACAGATTCATTCTTATGGTTGATATGCGGTTAAACATATATTTATTAACTGACGTTACTGCCTCGTTGATGAAGTGGTGACAAGCGCTACTGTTGAGCGTGAGGTCCTGAGTTCGATTTTCAAGTTGGGCAAAGAGTTATACGGTTTTTACATCTTTCATTTCTCAGTAACAGCCCGGAGTGTACATTTGTGTCCGGTTAAGGGCAAAGGGGTCCTATTTATTACATGGGGCTTAAACATAGGTGGTGAAATGTGAGTGCAATATAGGTATACCTCTGTCTTACCTCTCAGGGAGTACAGGTGTGATGTTATGTTACAAATATTTTAAACAAAAATACAAATACACAGATAGAGAAAACATAACCCTATAATTTTCCCACTGCTGGGACACAGGCCTCCGGTCGGTGAGAGGGAGTGGGCCCTTATCCACCACGTGGGCCCGGTGCGGGTTGGTAGACGTCACATATCTTAGAATTTTTGTTCTAGGATACACCGTTGTAAGAGCTGTGGTGATGAAATAATATGCACAAAGTAAAATGCCTGTCTGGGTTCGAACCTACGACTTACATATCGTAAGTCGCCACTAGCTATCACTGCTCTAATTTATGTCCAAGTAGCTTTTTCCCGCGGCCTCGCCCGCGTGGATGTCGGAAATTAACGCAGGTATTTTTCTAAAATAAAAGATTTTGTATTAAATAAAAGTAGCCTAAATTACTCCTTAGTACATCAGCTACCTGCCAATAAAAGTCCCGTCAAAATCGGTCCAGCCATTTCAGAGATGGCTGGCGAAAAGTAGGTCTACTACACATAACTTGACTGCTTGACTTGTTTTGACTGGCCTGTAAGGCTAGTAGTCAATGACTTTGACTGCTCAGACAGAGGTCGTTGGTTCAATTCCCACCCAGGACAAATCTTTGTGTGATTAGCACAAATATTTGTTCTGTATCTGAATGTAATTTATGTATATATGTATTTACGAATATATAAGTAGATTTATCAGTTGTCTAGTAATAGTACAGGCTCTGTCTATTTTGGATCAGAAAACGGTGTGTTGGTGGTCCTAAGATATTATTATAGCTGCCTACCTCACCCGTGGAAAACAGGCGTGATATGCGTTAAAACATCACCTGGCGTCATTATAATCACGGCAAATAACTATTTAATCGTCTTCCGAACATTCCCAGGACATACTGACTTGATGGGTCAAATGTACGATAAAAATCAAAGGAGCTATTCATCACGATATGGCGTCACAAAAAAACAACTTTAAAACTACTAGATAAGATTTAAAATTGATTGAAGCAAGCCTGCATCCTTACATTTATCCTTGCTCTTAGGTCGTGACTGTCAAACGAGGATTTAGGTAACGAGTTTTAGACTTTTTGATGTGTGAGCTTAAGGTTTGTTTTTCAATGGAGTGTGTAAGACCTCAAAAGGCAGTCAGGTCGTCGGATGAGGGTGGGATCCCACAAAAAGCAGTCGGACCGGTCGTCGCGTCCGTTCCGAACTCATTCGGCTCCAAACGAATCAAATAGTCCAATAATGTGTTCATATTTTTTTACGATCGATTACGTTTTACTACTTAAAACAATTGAGTTAAAGAGGTCAAAATGGTTTTAAAAGAACAATTCGACAAATATAATTTTAAGAAACTCTACTTAGCGGGTTTGTGGGTGTACTACTACAGGAACATCTCTGCCGAACCCTTAGGAGATACATGCGTGATGTTTAAGTTATACTAGCCGTGTGCTAAATGTACCAATAATAGGCAAAAACCCATAGGCAAAAAATACGAGCTCTATACTAACTCACATCCTCTAGTTAACACCATCAGGGCAGAATATTTGCAAAAAACATTTGGTAGTGCTCAATTTTGTTGAAAAAAAAAAAAAAACTCTTGCGCAGAATTTTGAATCTCTAAGCCTAGCGGTCTAAGCTTCGTTTTGTCTGTCACTGAATTTAATATTTTTATGAAGCATAGAAGATACCTTTACCTAAACATTTTGACATTGGTTCCTTTGCATATTTTACTGATCAGTTTTAAACACAATGCTGTTTTACTGGAAGATAACATATCATTAAAATTCCTTCAATGGGTGATAGAATTAATCATTTCTCTATGAACTTCTTGTAATTCCGTATAATTACTAAAAACAATCTTACTTTATTTCTAGCCTAAAGGTCTGAGTAAATTTTTGCATTTCCATTTATATTTCGATTCGGGTAAAGTTCTTAATACAAAATGACAACTTAGTACGGGTGTGAGTTGTCAATTTTGCAAAAAAGAACTGCATTTCTATGCATATTGGGTTCTTAATTCAATAACTGGCTTGTTGGTTACCTGATCTAAAAAATAATCTTATTTACAAAATATATAGCGAAGAATTCATCATCATCATCAACAAAGCCGAAAAACGTCCACTGCTGGACAAAGGCCTCCCAACATTGGCGAGGTTTGCCAGACTCGCCACGCTTTGCGGGCGGGTTAGCGATCGCAGTATGGTGGTTAAGTTCCTTAGTCGCCTCTTACGACACCCACGAGAAGAAATGGGGTGGAGCTATTCTTTACGTCCGACACCATTTGGAACAAGAGAGAATTCGTTGAAAGATTTAATGAGAATCGTTTATGACAGCTAAAATCGAGACATCCACTATCTTTTGTTTTTTAATAATAGCTTTGTGCAGGATGATTAAATGTTTGAATGTAAAGGGGTCATTATAGTTATAAGACCATACATCATACATTGTAAACCTACAAATAAATGATTTGATTTGAAAACTCTTCTAAACTTAAAAGGTTATGAGATCATTGTTTTGGGATCACATGACCAAAATACCAAAGGACCACCACAACATAGCAGAATATTTTATAATCAATTTCAATAAACAAACTAGTAAATCTAGTTTGTTGAAAGAGCTAAGGTTAGACCTGTAATTAATAACAAAGATCTAACAAGTTATCGGTGAAAAACCAGCGCTTAATATAGAATTGACTAGAATAGAAATGGCATATAGCAATATTTTTGATAGGAAAACTGTTCAGGTGGAGATTCATTGAGGACTCTACCCAGGAGTGTGAATGTGGTGATATTCCACAAATGATGGGACACTTAATATTCTTAATTCTGCGTGTCCTGTCCGCTGCACGTTACAGGAACTGAAGGACTCTAGTGATGGCGGCAAACACGTAGCCGAATTCTAGGCCGAGAGCATTTAGAATGCCGTCGACACTGTAAGAAAACTATCTAGAATATGATATGTAGATATTTCCTTACTTACATAACCACTGCATGCAAGGTGAATGAAAGAAAGATTCGAATACTTGGTGCATCCACAGAAAACAAGTCACGTTGGTGATTTTTTTCGACATGTGAGCATTTCCTAAGTAAATACTCGTTCTAGCACGAACGATAAAGTATTCTGTAAACATTGTCGAATTAAAATATGTCCTATCTTCTATAACCTACCGATTGGTGTACATTTTCTATAAACACCACGCATGTCAAAAGAATGTTACTAATGTACAGTTTATCCAAATTGATTTCAGTACTGTAATGGTTGCTTGCAGGAGGCAACCTTACGATTGTATCGGCTGGCTAAAATTACTATAATATACCTATTCGAAATGTCAAACTCATTTAGAATAGAATAGAGAAAAACCATTAGATAAGTGAGAGTTCGGACTGACAAGTCGAAGAAGAAAGCGATAAATAAAAGTCGTAGAACTTTATTAAGAATAATTATTTTGCATCACATGTCTTCGAATTTTTGGTTCTAGGACATGCTGGTTTCCTCACTAGGTTTTCTTTCATCGTTCAGAGAGCAGAAGAAGAGGTGGTAACTTATTTATTTTGATGGAAAGGTGCCAAAATGAAATATAGGCTGAAATTAAATGATTCACTTTTAAGTTCAAACAATTTAATTTAATTGCTTTATCCAAGGCACAAGGTAAAATTATTTCTACAAAAAAAAACTCATAAGGAACTCATCTAGGTACTATAAAAAGTGTACATAACTAAAGATAAACACAAGCGTTCCTTGTCTGTTCATTAAAAAATAGGCCATTTTTTCTGAAGCTGCCTAATGATGTGGAACTAATGGGTCGATGCTCATTAAGCTATCCATACCACGCTGATCTGATTAAAGCCTTTTTTTTACAACGGTATATAATTCTCGGTTATGTTTGTCACTTATTTTTATAGTCTTTTGTAAGGTGACGAACGAACGACGAACTTATGCATAGATTTTTTAAATAATTTTCTTTATTTAATGAAGAAAACTTTGTCTCCAAATTGTGATGATTGTGGAATGGTTGATGATGTGGTTCATATCCTGTTGGAATGTGTCCGGAATGAAAATACTAGTTTCAATGTTTTAGGTGGTTGAAAAGGTATGGTATTGGCTTATGTAATACCATCCTCGCTTGTCCATTGTCCGATAAGGCAATACATTTGTACACGTTAGTTGTAAGATAGCTCGTAATCATCAATTTTGTGTTTTTTGCACTGGGCGATGTGGTCGCTAAGCGACAAAGCCTTTAGATAAATAAAAAATAAAAATTCTTGGTTGCCAAAGTATGAAAGAAAAAACAGTAAAAAGTGAAAAATAACTTTAATTTCGGAAGGTGGTGTATTTGAATCTGTATCCTAGTTGTGACTGTGTGTTTGTGACACTGACTTCCGAATATTAAAGTTGTTTTTCACTTTAGCGTCGTAGACCTCGCATTAGATCCCATGATCCCCGATTTAAGTGTGGGAAAGAACACCGGCGTGGTTTTAGTCAGTAAGAGTCTGACAAACCTCTTTGCCCACCCTAGGGCGGAGGACATCTATGAACCTTTCCAGTCCAACATCAAAATAAAAATGGGTGCACAGGCATAGTGCATACAGGGATAGTCGTCAGTTGGTGCCTCATTGTATGCAAAACGTGTAACGGGCCTCTACAGGTTGTTTTTGGCCTATCTAAAAAAAAACTAAAGGTGTGGCCAGGGCCCCGAGATATTTCAAAATCATAAGCATAATACTGAATTCTCTGATGCCCTGGTAACCTGACTCATAAAATTTTGAAACTATGTCTAGTTTAAAAACCTCATAATTATGTGCGTGTGTTTTCACAAGCCCACAGCAACAGTTTTCCTTTGCAGTAGAAATAGGTAAAATAGTTGCTAGTAGGTACCTATTTGAGCTCTACTACAAATGGACAAATGACGGCAACGGATTTTCCCTAGACTTTTTAAAAAGGTCAACACATTGGTGTATTTATAGTTACTAATTATGTTCCGGATATCCGTATAATATAAACAAAACAAAAGAAAGACTCGCGCAATACAACTCGGAACATGTCCTGTCAAGCAAAGCGTCAAGTGGCGTCAACTATCGTTACTAAGATACGCGCATCAACACCGAGTATCCGTATTCGGATCCGTATATGCGGATAATATTAACGATCTTGGCATATCTCAATATCCGTTGGTGAATCATCGATCAAACAGTTATTCTACAAATCGCTCCATTGAAGGAAAACTCATCAACAATCAGGTGATTCGAGCGCACTAGCAAAAAAGGTGTTTCAAATGAACCGCTGACCAGCGCCCGCGCAGCTCAGTGAATCATTCTAACGATTGATAATACGTTTCTTTGGTTACTGTGTGGAATTGATTAATTGATTATATTCCAAAGTTTGACTTTTGTTGCAATGATTGCTTTGACCCTTGTTGACTTTTGATGTGTCTATTTCGAGTAGTGTCGACTGACATGGCAACCAAGCTGGTTTTAGTAAAGGTTGTAAACGTGATAAACGTCGACTGAGTACTGAATATTAGCTATGAAAAGAAAGATATGTTACTACTCTAATAAACATGTAATTACGTATAGGGTAGTCCTCGTGGCAAAATAATAACGTTAAGTTATGCTTGCTGCGGTCAGAACGTGGATGGGTTCCCTCTATTAAATATCATGACTCGAGCTCCCTCCATGCCACGGAAAGCACGTTAAGCCCGGCGTTGTCATTCGTAGATATTTGACAGTCGTTACGGGTCAGACGCTGAAAAGTCTGTCAACCAGTCATATTAAGGGGTATCGTGGGTAACAGGGGTCAGTTAGGCTCGATGTGAAATACTGGCAAATATTCAGCTGTATGTGGTTAGACTAAAAAAACTAACCGACTTGAACATCGTTGAGAATAAGACTGAAAGAAGAATAAAAATATGAAATTAGTCAAAGGAACTCGATTTTAAATAGGGCTGAAAAAGAGCTTCATTTTTTTAAATCTTTGATCGATCATATTATTTTTTCAAAAATAATCTTCCTATTTACTGTTCATATGGATTTAAAGCTTAAAACAAAAATTAAAAAGGAACAAACTAACTAACTATGGAATCAAAAAATAGCTTTATTTAAAATAATTTGCATGACAAACTATTAAACGTAAACGTAAATTTATAAATACGTAAAATATGCTTAAAAAATATTTTAATGTGTGATTCCAATCTTGATAAATTTTAAACACCCAAATTAAATAAAGTAGACCGACAAAATCAAAATAATATTTGCGACATGTGTCACACAGTCTCTAGAGACTGTCCCCACGTCAGACCGCGGGTCAAGTCCGCGGTGGTGACCTTGACGCCGTTCATTATCAAAGGACAGCTGTGACTGCAATGGTGCAACCGGCTGTGAGACGTCACCACCACAGCAGGCAACTTAGGACAACTATTGGTGTGTTTAGCAATATGGGATCACTTCTAGCTGTTGTTTCGTTATTTGAAAGAAAGAAAGATAATTATTTTATTTGAGACACGCACAGGAAATGCTAACAATAAGAAGAAAAAAAATCATCAAAAATCACAAAAATATCATCATTTTTTTTAATTATTATTAAAAATTTAAGTTATAATTAACAGAATAATGAAAGATATTATATAAGAAATAAAAGAGTAACACCTGTGCGAGGCAAAAAGGCTCCTATCTGAGCATAATGCTGTGATATTTGTGAAAAACCAACTACCGCAGCGCTGGTATTCCGATAGGGCCCGCTGTGATTCCAGGGACACTTACGGATTTCAAACAACTCAGTCATTAGCACAAGAAAAGGCAAAGACAAAAATAAAAAGAAATATGTGTAAAGTGCGATGCAAGGAATTAACAGGGAATTGTGCACCACGGCTGCGCCAAAAATGCCCAGTTCAGGAAAAATTCTGATTTGCACCTGGACCTGGGCCTGTGTGAGGTAACGGATGTAAATCAGTTTTATATTGTAACGTGGCGTGTGTAGGTATGTATAATTAAATAAAATGTCAGAGGAAAAATAAAAACGAATATGTATGTACATAATAAAATAATAGTATGATATTGAACTGAATAAAAGTATAAAGTAGTAAGTAGTACAGTAAATAAATGAGACTGACGCTTGTTAGACTTTTGTTAATATGTAAATAGAAAAACTATTTCGAAGGAGTCAGAGCAAAAATCTATTTTAAACAATACCAGACTTCCAGAACTGCTTACCTCTTCAGTAATACAGGCACGATGTTACATTTAATCCACACAAATGCCAAGATCCATAACCAATATTATAAATAGCCCTACAAAACAGATTAATCTATACGACATGTGACTTGTGTCTCTAGTGACTGTCCCCACGTCAGAACGCGGGTCAAGTACGAAGGATATTTGTGACTCTAATAGTGCAACCACCGGCTATGTGACGTCACGACCACAGGAAGCAACTTAGAGCAACTGTTGGTGTGTTAAGCGATATGAGGCACTATTCATGGTCGCGTGATTGTTCGAAAGAGATAGCGTGACCCTGGCACATGGGCAACTGATGGAACATGGCTGGGTTTTAGTCAGTAAAAGTCTGACACGCCCTCCCGCTCCGCCCAGAGCGGGAGAAGTCATTTAATGATTTCCCATCCTGAAAAAAAAAAAAAAAGGCACTATTCATTGCGCTATCTACGTTGTCGAGCAGACAAATTGTTCAAACATATGAAGCAATGAATTAGCATTATCCTCCAAAATGATTCAGATTGTTACTAATAGTATGTTACGCAATTAAGGTGCTGATTTCGTTACCACAGGACATATACAGTACAATGTACCAATATTTTTCACAATAAAACAATGACGACTTTCAACACTTCAAATAAAACTCTTAAACAGATAAAATACACATTACTTAACACATAAACACAACATCACTCCTGTATTCCTCAAAGGTAAGGCAGAAGTATTTAATTTAAAAAAATAAAAAGTCGTTTATTCTCAGGCATCAAATGCCCATAGCGTGTTAGTATTACCAAAAAACGTTCAGACTATTGTATATTAGTAAGAAAATAAACTAGAACATAACCAAACAAAAACACAGCATTCAATTAGAGGAAGATTTACATTTATCAATCCCCATGTCTGACATGTAGCTTGATAAACCTATCCATTGTAGGCCCTTCTAACTTGTCTGAAAAAACCTTCAGAAAGCTATAGCTATATATTAGCTGCTGCTCCCCCGCACTCTGCGCATCAGTGATGCCACTTTCTTTCGCGAAATAATCGTCAGTATGCGCATATTTAATACCTATAACTAGAACACCAGTCCGTCCAGTCCATCAGTCCAGTCGTCTCCGTTTATGTTATAGGGGGCGACCCTATTGCCATCAACCGTGCACAAAACAGACTCTACTCAGAAATTCGTCAAAGAAAAACCCATTAACATTTTGCCCAACCTGGGATTTGAATCCCTCAGCAGTAGCACTTACAACCATTGGACCAACGAAACGATCTCAGGACTAAAGTGACAGTATTAATGAGTGTGCGGTCAAGTGCGTGTGCGCCGACCTTGGCTCCGTTCATTACCAAGGCAGACACACTTACGAGACTGTTTCACGACACCGCAGTGTGATTGTAGCCTTGTGTTATTACGTATATTTATAATATGCGTAAATATAACACAATCTGTGCTATTGTCAAGGTTACTTTGGAGATAGGTAATAACAAAATTTTTTTTTTTCTTTTGTTGAAAATTGTCATGGATTTCCCTGCATCAGTCGTTGGTGCCTACATAACACATAATCAGCCTATACCGTTCCCACTGCTGGGACAGAAGCCTCCTTTCGGTGAGAGGGAGCGGGCCTTAATCTACCACGCGGGCCCAGTTGATAGATGTCACATGTCTTTGAAATTTTGCTTCTACGACCAGCCCGGTTTCCTCACGATGTTTTCCTTCACCGTTTTGAGAGCAGTGGTGATGGAATTATTTACACAAACCAAACCACCTGCCTGGGTTCGAACTCACGACCTACAACTCGTTAGTCGGGGCTGATACCACTGGGCCATCACTGCTCTCAGGTTAGTGCTTGTGGCTACGTAATAACATTCGATCGATCTAGACAGATCTAGCATTCGATCTACTTTAAGCTAGGTACTCATGCCACGTTTGAACCGTGAATGGATGATCGTTCCATACCAAGACCCTTCCGTGCCTTGGAAAGCACGTTAAGGTAATGGTCCCGACTGTCATTCGTCGACCTTTGTCAGTCGTTACGGGTCGTCAGAAGTCCGAAAGTCTGACAACCAGTCTGACCAATGGGTATCCAGTAACTGGGTGGCGGAGGTCAGATAGGCAGTCTCTCCATGTAAAATACTGGTGACAACATCCGGTTAGACTGGAAGCCGACCTCATCAAAGTTGAGAAGAGGATAGCTAGATCATTTCCCTTCATCTGAACAGAAGTACAGAACCGGTCAGAGTGGCGATGCTTGAAGGAGACCTACATCCAATTGTGGACGTCTTTCAACTAAAATGTTGGTGATCTTGATGAGCATATTGAAGGGTATGCAATTAAAGCTGTTCTCTACATTATCTTATCATTCTCTCTAAGGATGCTCAATGACGAATCCTCGGCTACCCGTATTCAGAATATTCTTGAAGAGCAGGTGAAGAAAATCACTCCTCAATCAATCAATCCTCAAATCAACATAAAATAACATTTAAATCGACTTGATATTTCTAAAACTAAACATTCTATATGAATCGATTACCAATTAATTTAAAAAAACGTGTTTATTATGCGGCTAATCGCTAATCCAGTTTGACGAAAATAAAAATAAAAGTAGATATATAAATACGTAGGTAGGTATGTGCAGTTGTGGTAGGTCGTGCAAGGTGACTGCACGATAGTTTAAAATAGTAGACACTTCCAAATATGTCTGATTTTTATTTGTTTTAATAGTCGTTTATAGACCGAGTTTTTTTAGACGCAATTATTGTTTTCATAACGTCATCCTGTTTACTCACTGGCATGAACAACAAAGCTTTGAGATGTCTCTGCAACGTCTACGCGTCGTCTACGCAAACTCTATGCAATATTTACGCTTCGTGTACGCGTAATATATGATCTAGGCAGTTACTAACAAAGGGACATCTAAACTTGTAAAAGTCTCAGTACGGTGACACTTGGCACTATTGATAAGCCATTATAATGTCTTTTTGTGCCACTTTTTCTTTCAAATCTTTTGTGGTCAATAGGTTCTTAACATCGTACCTAGTAGTCTTTTTAAATAAAACAACCAGCATGTTTCACAAAGGCATGATCATATTTATTTAAGGGTGCGGTACAGGCAACCAAACTAAAATAAAAAAAGCCATTCATTCAAATAAGGCTAAGGATCAGAACTTTTCGAACGTCAAAACTACATAAGACAAGCCTCAAAATGCCCAGCCTTCACCCCGTCTTAGTGCTTAAGCTGGGAAGAAGTGGCGCAACAAGCTCCCCAGAAGCGAGAAGGGTTAGAAAAAACTAGGATAAGTATGAAACATGCAAACGGAGTATTAAGAAGTATTTAAATTTAAGAAGTGTAGTTGTAGGAACATTACTTTAAATTTTAAAGTTAAAAAAAAAAAATGATAACTGAGAAAAAAAAATGTATGAGACGCTGATTCAGGCCGACAAAATTTAACAAAAGTCCATACCCAGAGACCAGACCTAACATACCCGAAGGATTTTGAAGCGCTGAATCCGAATCCGTGCTCAGAATTGCTCCTGTACGTCTGTTTTTCGAGATATCCTAACCTAAAAGAGCTAAAAACGCGTTTTTTTTGAGGTTACATGACAGAAGGAAAAAAAATGATTATCAAAAAACGTTGTATGTCAATTGAAAGTACCATCCTGTCCCTTTTAAACCTATTTAGATTTTATCAAATATTTTTTTTTTTCACCAAAATATCGCTATTTGTACACTTTAGCGTATTAACCTAACCACAAAAAAAATATCGTAAAAATTCTGCCCGAGACCAGGTCATGTTGATCTTGTGTTTTTAGGGTCGCTGATTTCGATTCCGAGGTCCAATTCACCCTATAACATCAGAATTTTTTACAAGCTCAAAAAACAACCCTTAAAAACTACCCCTACCAAACCATAAGCAGGCTAACCCACCTGACCCTGGAAACAGCAAGATTAATCACTAATAGGGTTAAAAGATATTTGAAAAAATCCAAATATGTTTAAAAGGGGAAGGGTGGTACTTTCAATTGCCATACAACGTTTTTTGATAATCATTTATTTCCTTAAACCTCAAAAACCGCAAAAGAACCTGTTTTTTGCACTTTTAGATTAGGATATCTCAAAACCCTGACGTGATAGAGCAATTTTGAGGCCAGATTTGAATTCAGCGCATCAAAATACTTCGGAAAAGTATAGTCTGGTTTCTGGGTAAAAACTTTGTCGGCCTGTGTTATTTATTTTATTGCGATTACTATGTTGGTCCCATTTTTTAAGTTGTTGAGTTTGATGGTGATATTTATGACCACACCTTTTCGAAACACGCTGTAGGTGACTTTTATAGTAGTACCTTTTATATTTATACCAATGTATTTTAATAGGAATGTAGTAGGTATAATATTAGATATTTATATTCTATTGGGAAGATTATTTATCTTTATCCCAACATGTATTTCTTTTAATGTCAGACATCGTGATAATTTATTAAAACCGGTGTATTATTAAATAAATAAACATATGACTCTGCTATCAAGTTTTTGTAGAAAAATCGTCCGAGCAACGTGTCATTTTCAACAAGGTCTGAGACTTTCTTTACCCCATCTGATTCCCTCAGGGTCCAAATTACCCATGTGTGTCGTAAAATTTGACTAAGGGAGTTACTAGAGAATGGGCAGCAGCGTTCTCTATGCATTCGACCACATTTTGCGATCGCCAACCTGCGAGTCAAGCGTGGCCATTATGACAAACCCTCCGCCCTTTAGGTTGGCATATGTCCAGCACGGGACGTCTTTCGGCTGAAATGTTGATGATGATGATCATGAGACTTTCCAACTCTTTTCCTTAACAAATACAATAATTTAAGACGCATCGCAGAAGTAATAGGCAAGCTAAGCTCTTCATCATCATCATCATCAGCCTATACTGTTCCCACTGCTGGGACACAGGCCTCCTCTCGGTGAGAGGGAGTGGGCAATAATCCACCACGCGGGCCCAGTGCGGGTTGGTAGATGTCACATGTCTTCGAATTTTTGGTTCTAAGACATGCCGGTTTCTTCACGATGTTTTCCTTCACCGTTTTGAGAGAAGTGGCGATGAAATAATTTGCACAAAGTAATGCGCCTGCTTGGGTTTGAACTCAAGACCTACTACTCGTAAGTCGCGGCCGTTACCACTGGGCCACCACTGCTCTCTTACCACTGGGCCACCACTGCTCTCCGAACTAAGCTCCGAGCTAAGCTCTTGCCGGTAAGAAATAAAGGACAGTAAAATCCTCACACCAGCGGGGAGAGTACGGCCTCTTTGATAGGCTTGAGTCACGCATTATATCACGGCTTTTGCTCCCAAACTGTGATAAAAAGTTCGGCCGACGTTACGTACAGACGCCAGCACTTCAAGCTACCCGCAACTGACAAATTCTGCCAATCAACCTTGAACCTAAAGCTTCGGCGATAAAGTTGAAAATCGATTAAATAAATTTGACAGATTGTAGTAGCTTGATGCCCTGGCGGTTGTACATGAGATTAGTTCGGGGCCCGAACTTAAAATGAATGACCCTTTTTAACCGACGAGAAAACGGAGGAGATTTCTCAATTCGACCGTATATATTTTCTAACTCTCGGGATCGAACCCAAGACCCAGCAGCTGCACCTCCGACCACTGTACCAACATACGTTCGAGAGTATGGCACATGGCACCCGTGGGTTGCATCTGCAAACGTCAGGTAGTTATGTCAAGTGTACCATGAGGTGGTTGTGCCATCTGACGTTGTGCTGACACCCTTTGGTACAAGCATGTTAATTGATGTAAGTTTATCTAGTGTTTTATTATAATTGTTGTCGTCATGGCCCAAAATGTCAGAATTTGTCTTTCCCGGTACGTTTTCCGACTTGCATTTTCCTAAAAACTTCATTAGGAATGTAAGCATAAGCTTGATGAAATGATTAGACGTTATGTTCCCACTACTGGGACACAAGCCATCCTTCTGTGAGCGAGAGCGGTCCGGGTTGGTAGATGTCACATGTCTTGGAATTTTTGGTTATACGACATGCCGGTTTCCTCACGAAAATTTTCTTCAAAGTTTTGAGAGTAGTGGTGATAAATTAAATACATTATTAGGCAATTATTATCTATATTATTATCTATACTATATTATATTAATATTATAAAGCTGAAGAGTTTATTTGTTTGTTTGATTGAACGCGCTAATCTCAGGAACTACTGGTCCGAATTGAAAAAATATTTTTGTGTTGGGTAGCCTATTTATCGATGAAGGCTATACGTTATATAACATTACGCTACAACTAAGAGGAGCGGAGCAGTAATGAAAAATGTTGCAAAAACGGGGAAAATCGCACGGGTAGGCGATTTGACGCGACGGGAAGGGTCGGGGGAACAAGAAATTTAACGCGGACGAAGTCGCGGGCAGAAGCTAGTTAGGTATATAAAGAAAATTTAAAAAAAACTATATACCTGGTCTCAACTGATAACATAATCAACGAATATAATTATTTTATATTATTTTATTTATACATGTAGTGCTACAGTTTCAGTATTTTTGTGCATAATTTTCTTTCTTCAATCCTTTCAACGATTCTACCTATCATCATCATTTCAGCCGAAAGATATCCACTGCTGGCCATAGGCCTCCCCCAAACTTCACCTTTCCACCGGTTCTGTACTTCTCGCATCCAGTGGATTCCTGTGGCCTTCACAAGGTCATCGGTGCACCTTGTGGAAGGCCTTCCAACTCTATGTCTGCCGGTACGCGGTCGTCACTCCAGAACATTTCGGCCCCATTTTTTCAAATTGCGGATATAGATAGTAATTTAGTCGATTGTCTCATTCACATTAACTCACCACTCTTGCGCACCACACTATTAATCTCAATTCGAATCATTTCGAAGCATATAGCTAATTCATTGCTTCTTATGTTTGATAAAATGTTCTGCTGTACAACTCAAAAAACGCAATGAATGTTGTTGAACTGTCAAAATGGCCGCCATTGCTCTTTTAGTGAGCATTCTTTCCGTGAGTGTGTTACGCAATTTATTGCGGTCTGCGACCATATGCGTCAGTTTTCGAAGTAAATGCGTAGTTTCTAGAGCGACCTTGGTAGTTCGATCGTATTCGCATAATTTCTGCGGCACAATAAACTCACAAAAACAACAGCGTATTCCTTTTGCGCATCTAACTGCGTTATACTTATACTTCATTTATTAGGGTTCCGTTGCCAAATGGCAAAAAACGGAACCCTTATAGATTCGTCAAGTCTGTCTGTCTGTCTGTCTGTCTGTCTGTCTGTCCGTCCGTATGTCACAGCCAGTTTTCTCAGAAACTATAAGAGCTACGCGATTGAAACTTGGTAAATAGATGTATTCTGTGAACCGCATTAAGATTTTCATACTAAAATAGAAAAAAAAACAATAAATTTTGGGGTTCCCCATACATAGAACTGAAACTCAAAAATTTTATTTTCATCAAACCCATACGTGTGGGGTATCTATGAATAGGTCTTCAAAAATGGTATTGAGGTTTCTATTATCAAATAAGAGAATGATAAAACTAAAAAAAAATATATGATGTACATTACCATGTAAACTACCACCGAAAATTGGTTTGAACGAGATCGAGTAAGTAGTTTTTTTTAAAACGTCATAAATCGTAAACCGCAATTTACCTTTCATTCAATCAAACGAAATATAAAAATTAAAAAAAAAACATTTATTTTCATAAACATTAACCTTATGCATAAACCGAGAATTTGTACGGAACACGTTTGTACGGAACCCTCGGTGCGCGAGTCCGACTCGCACTTGGCCGGTTTTTAGGGTTCCGTTGCCAAATGGCAAAAAACGGAACCCTTATAATCTATATGTCGTCATGTCTGTCTGTCCGTCTGTCTGTCTGTCTGTCTGTCTGTCTGTCCGTCCGTATGTCACAGCCACTTTTCTCCAAAACTATAAGAGCTATGCTGTTGAAACTTGGTAAGTAGATGTATTCTGTAAACCGCATCAAGATTTTTACACTAAAATAGAAAAAAAATAATCAATTTTGGGGTTCCCCATACTTAGAATATCATTTTTTTCTAAACTGAACAGTTTGCGCGAGAGACGCTTCCAAAGTGGTAAAATGAGTGTCCCCCCCCCCCGTAACTTCTAAAATAAGAGAATGATAAAACTCAAAAAAATATATGATATACATAACCATGTAAACTTCCACCGAAAATTGGTTTGAACGAGATCCAGTAAGTAGTTTTTTTTTTAATACGTCATAAATCGTAAACCGCAATTTACCTTTCATTCAATCAACTCAGATATAAAAATTAAAAAAAAACATTTAATTTCATAAGCATAAACCTTATACGTAAACCGAGGATACCTACAGGTTTGTACGGAACCCTCGGTGTGCGAGTCCGACTCGCACTTGGCCGGTTTTTTTATATTGGGTTTATCGCGTCGTTAGCCTCTAAGACTCAAACGTTATACACAAACGTCAGTCAGACCCGACTCAAGTTAGCCACCACGACCATCGTCCATCGAGTTATGACCAAGACCATCTTGCTAAGCTAACTAACTACCTTATATTTGAGGCCATAAATACATTGGTGCCGATTCCCTTATTCACAAACTAAACTAAATTTAAGTTCAGTGCATCTTTTTCTTTCTATTTCATTAAGGAAAGGACAGAAGATACATTTTAGTTTAGTCCTGTCAAATTAATCAGCGCTTGACGTAAATTGACGTAATTTTAGTAGGCAAGTTTTTAATCACGTCTAAACTTGTATGGAGTAGTGACAGGCGCTGATTAATTTGACAGGACTAAACTAATATTTTTCTTTTGTCCTCTTCTTAATGAAATACAAAGAAAAAGATGCACTGAACTTAAATTTAGTTTAGTTTGTGAACAAGGGAATCGGTACCATTATCTTAGAGGTGGGCATGTACCACTGGGCCACGTGGGAAGGGCTGCGACTTACTAGTTGTTGGCCGTAGGATCAAACCTTGGCAGTTGCTTTATTATTTTTTATTCATCACCACTGCTCACGAAATGTTGAAGGAAAACATCGTGGGGTTACTAGCATGTTCTAGAACCAAAAATTCGAAGACATGTGACATCTACCAACCCGCACTCGGCCCTCGTGGTGGATGGGCCAGTACCTCTCACCAAGAGGTGGCCTGTGCACATTATATGCCAATCCACACTCCCACACTATTAAATGCTAAAGTAACTCTGTCTGTCTATCTCGCTTTCCTGCTAAAACTACTGAACCGATTTAAATGAAATTTGGTACATGAATAGTTTAGAGCCTGAGAAAGGATATAGGCTACTTTTTATCCCGGTAGTAGGTTCCCGCGGGATAATTTCCGACCTCCACGCGGGCAAAGCCGCTGGAGCCGCAGTTATCTATACGTTATCATGACTGACACTTGGAAGATACAACCGCGTTCTCATCATCATCATAAGCAGCCCTATTCCACCCACTACTGAGTATAAATCACCTCCCTTTTGAGCTATGCTTCCCTGATCTGTGCGAATCTTTAATAAAGTTCCACAAACGAATGAAATGAAAGTCTGCACAACAATGCTAGTACTACAGAACGAACATAATGCTCGCCAGCGCCAGTGTAAGCATTGACAGCGCTGATGTAGGTGGTTACACTTGGGGCGCACAAAAGTACACACCGGTGAAGTTGGCCCAGCCACGCGACTTCAGAGGTTTTCCATAAATTAGCGGACGTCGTTGTCGTGACGTTGCACCCGCTGTACACTGGCGGCCAAAGTTATTGCATTTTATTTTTCATTTGTCTTTTAGAATTTTTATGTTAAAAGTAGCGTTGCATTTTCGCTATAAAGGCAAATGTTTCTGCCAGGGTCGCGAGTTTGTTCGAAAGAGATACCGTGGCCCTGGCATATCAGCAACTGAAAGAACACGGGTGGATTTTAGTCAGTAAAAGTCTGACACACCCTTCCGCTCCACCGAGAGTGGGAGACGTCATTTGATGATTTTCCACCCACAAAAAAAGCAAATGTTTATGTTGGTGGTGTATTCGGGCGAAAAAAACTGAAACTTATAAACGACTTGGTTGGAACACCAATTTTGATAGGTAAAACGATTTATTATCGACCACCTTATGTTAAAATGTTTTCGCAAATATCCAGATTTTTCCCAATGAGAGAGAAAAATATTCTGCATCATTGCGATTGATTGCGATGCATGCAGTCATTTTGGCACCAATAATTTCTACATAGGTGATGATAAACCGTTGCCCAACAATTGAAAAAGCCGAGGAGCAATTCTCGTTATTTAAAGAACGTGATCTCAGTCTAAATCTGTCAAAAATACCTCGAGTTTCCCTATATTTTTGACAAGTTTTTGACATTTGATTGTCTCCGAAATGTGACTGCGACTAGATTTCGAACGTTTTTAACGATGAGAATTAGCCTTCTGGTCAAACAATCATCATTTTAACAAATCTCTTACGAAATACTAGCTCTAGGCTCTCAATTTCGTCGGCAGTGCACCGATCTGTCAGTAACTTTTCCCATGCATCGCGCGAAGACGAATGGTCCAAGTTGTTAAGGCAAAAACTGCGCCCGCTTCAAACTCTCTCCTGACACAAAAATTTTACTTCTACATCACTTTGCTTTTTCTTTCAGCAAGCCAAAGAGTTTTGCCACAATGAACTCTTGAACTTAATGAGTTACTGCCGCCATTTTGGTCATTTATTTTCTGATGTGGAATCGCTTTTTGTAGTAGCGCGGCTTAGGAACAATTCTGACAGCTCGCAAGTGTATGACAGGTGTCAAATTTATAAGTTGGTGTACCTAAACCACCTTATAAAATATGACAGCTCTCATAATATCATAAACTGGTGTCATGATGTTCGGTTGCAGCTGAAAATCAGCATCAGGTGGTCCGGTAGTGATCCGGTTATGCTGATCTGATGCCCTTTTGGCATTATTATACTTGTTTTCTGTTTTTTTTTTTTTTTCGTTTTGGTAATGTTTTATTGATACTTTGCCAATAAACGCATTTTTATTTATATCTTCTTTCTTCTTCCTAAACCTAATTTCTGTCACTATAGTTATAATTTCTGTAACGTGATAAATAAAATAGCTATAACCATGCTTTGCAGAAGGATACATTAATAGGGTTGCCAGGTCTTAAAACCGAAAAGCCGGACAGACCCGTCAGTTTAGCCGGACATTTGGGTAAAAAGGTCTGACATCTTTAATTATTTAATCTTAAAACAAAATTAAACAAAACACTAATAAATTAACGTTAAAATAAATAAGTAACATAAACGAATTAATATTTCTGATTGGCAGACACATGCTTTAAAAGCTAATTTTCTTTTTAAATTGAGTAGTAATAAGGCAGGGACAGTGCTAGTTCACTCGCTTGCGCTAGCGATACAAGGTGCGGTGGGTGGAGCTGAAACCAAGGCAAAATGATCAAATTTGAAAAGCCTGACAAAAACCGGACAGGCCGGACACCGTCTAATTTGGCCGGACACACAACCAAAAAGCCTGACTGTGTCCGGCTTTATCCGGACGCCTGGCAACCCTATACATTAAGATAGTAGCAAAGTTAAAAACTCTGTTGTTGTGCCAGTTCATCATCATCATTTCAGTCGAAAGACGTCCACAACTGGACATAGGCCTTCCCCAATTTGAGATGGTCTGTCATGATCGCAAAGCTTGGCAGGCGGGTTGGCGATCGCAGTAAGGTGGTAATATGCATAGAGAATGCTGCTGCCCATTCTCTAGTAAGTCCCTTTGTCGCCTCTTACGACAGTCACGGGAATAAATAGTATAGTGCTATTTCATTACGTCCGTCACTACAGGGAACAGGTCAGCCCTTACTGATGACTCTAAAGATCACTAACGGCTACTGATTTTTTTTTTTTTTTTTTTTTTTTTTTTTTTTTTTTTTTTTTTTTTTTTCAGGATGGGAAATCATCAAATGACTTCTCCCGCTCTGGGCGGAGCGGGAGGGCGTGTCAGACTTTTACTGACTAAAACCCACCCGTGTTCCATCAGTTGCCCATGTGCCAGGGTCACGGTATCTCTTTCGAACAATCACGCGACCCCGGCAAACGGCTACTGATGACTTTATATTTTGCGCCAGTGACAACCCCATTTTTATGTCCACGCAATCACTGTCCATTCCAAGGTTGCCTGGAAGAGATCGCAGAAAGCGATAAGGGCGCCCATTGTATGTTTTTACTGATAAATGTTTTTTGTTGTTATTTATTATCTAGTGTACATTAAAGTATATATAAATAAATAGTCATAAGACCAATGTGAAATAAATTATAGTGATTTTATAGGTAAATGTATCCAGAACGTAACTATGCTTACGTAGCAAGTAGGAGGTACGTGTGAGTGAACAGGGTCCAAATTGGTGAAAGCTCATCACAAATTCAATCGGACTTCATTTGCTTTATTTGTTCCAGCCAATCAATTGCCGAAAAAAATGGTCATGCAGTGAGCGGTTTTTATGTCAAAGGGTTCCGTCGGATGAATCCGTATTGTTATAGAATAAAATTTTCAGTAAACTTAAAATTAGCTTTGACCATTCGTCTTGTATAAGCTTCGCAAATATCTGTACGATTTTCTTTGCATTTCGAATTAAAACTGCATTGTAAATTATCTTACTTAATTTGGTTTCTATTTTAATGTTTGATTTAAAATGTTTAGTATTGAACTTAATTTTAACCAGTCAATTACCGTTATTACAGACACAATTAAAAACCATTATGTCTATACCAAATATAAATTTGTTAGCATTTGCTGCGTGCTTAATTGTAACCTAAATGGAAAAATATAACTGGCTACAGACCGTACTTTAACCTTTGAGCCAGGCTCTCATATTTTCCCTAATTTTATGGATATAAAGAAATTTATCATTATTACTTATCCTGTAGAGCGCCAAGGGGTACTGTAGTACCCAGAACGAACATAACTAACATCTACCCTCAAAATTAATAAAAAAAAAACTCATTTATTTCAGCTTTTTAACTGTATATTTTATTTTGGTATACAATTGTGATTTTAATTTACGAACTACGGATGTGTATGTGATCGGATTCGGATGTGATCGAATAATATTTGCGGTCGGCCGGAAAATTGCGGAAAATGAGGCTATCAAGTCGTTATTATTCTAAGTAGTACTTTTATAGTTTGATGATTATACCAATACGTTGGCTCAAGTCGAAGATTTCATAATATTTTTTGAAGTGATAACTTCTTATGGGAGGGTAAACCGCTTCGTTACGTAACGCGTTACGGCGCCAGTCCGTCTGGCTTCCCTTTCTCTCACGTATACAGCAGCGGTAGGCAGGCTCCTCTCTCACTTTAACCCACAGCGCTAGCCGTTTTACTAAAGGACGCTTCCCCCTCTCTCTACTCAGTGTTTAGTTTGCTATAGACGTATACTGTTGACAGTGAGCATATAACCTAAAACGATCATCATTTCAATATTAAATAGTTCAACTTAGATTCGTTTCAGTTATCACTTCTGTCGGGCGTCCCATGATGCACACTTTTTTTTTGTAAGCGTAGCCAATTAGGCTACTTGATTTTTCAAACACTAAATGCTCCTCCCTTTTTGGTACGCAGGGAACAAGATAACTGAAAGTTTTTTCGGTGGTTTAATTTTTTTTAAACTGAAAAGCAAAAAATACAATAATAAACCTTTCAGTCATTTTGAGTCGGTGCTTTGAGTGAACTTTGTTTGGCGCCGACTCAAAATTACTGAAAGGTTTATTATTTTTAACCGACGAAAAAAACGGAGGAAGTTCTCAATTCAACGCGTTATTTTTTCTTTTTGTTTTTTACTTATCAGTTTTTTCGGTGGTTTAATTTTTTGTTAAAGTTTGTATTTTATATTATTTGTGGCTATAATCTACTAATTACTACATGCTTGCAAAATCGGACTGTTCTGTAAGAAGTTATGCATTACAATCTATGAGTGAACAATCAATCATCCCCGAATTTTCTTTCCAAATTTACATGGGACCACTTTCGGGATATACCCTTTCCAATAAAATAAAAAAAAAATATCAAAAGCGATCCACACTGTAAAAAATTATGCGACATACATAAAAAAATACGCGTCTTATTGAGAACCTCCTCCGCTTTTTTCGTCGCTTAAAAATATATTGTTTGTACTTTCAAGATGAGTTAAGTTCCTACATAAATTAGTGGTAAGGTCCTACAACTTACGGAACCCTTCAGGACAAAATACTACCGATCCGCATTGCGCTTTAATCGGAAAAATCAACAGAGCCACTGCAAATGGGATCGTATGCATATAATATATATGCTCAGTTCAGCCATCAGTCTGTTTGTACTCGCGTTTAAAATGGAGTTACTCATAACTGCTCTATTGAACTGGAAAGTGAGGGTAATTGAATTTCTTCAGTTTTTGAAGAACTACTTACTTAGTTACATACAAATAATACATAAATTGGAGATAGCAGTATTGGCCTAAAGCACCTGTCTGGATTTGTAACCCAGACAGTTGCCTTATTTTGTGTAAATTATTTCATCACCACTGCTCTCAAAACAGTGAAGGAAAACATTGTGTGGAAACCGCCGTGTCATATAACAAAAAAATCGAAGACATGTGACATCTACCAACCCGCACTGGGCCCGTGTGGTATATTACGGCCTACTCCCTCTCACAAAGAGGAGTCCTGAGCACCAGCAAAGGAAACATTATAGACTGATTATGAATACATAAATTGATAGGCAGGGAATACAACATTATCCCTGTTTCCCCGAAAGGTAAGGTAGAGGTGTACCGCATTACACCTACATTCGCCAGTTTATGCTTAAAACTCCCATGTTAAAAAGCTAGCGAGCCTATTACCAACAATCGGGCATAAATCCAAACACCGTAAAGCTAATGACAAATTCCTGATGTAAAATGCCCAATAACACTTTGCCCAACTTGGAAATTAAACCTAAAACCTCATGACAGTAGTAGCGCTAGCAACCAGGAGACGCAGTGACGCACGTGGAGGGATGGATGGCAGTGGTACCTAATAAATAGTCAACCCATATTTTGCCAGTTATGTTGAAGGGTCGAAGAAAAGGGGACAAGCCTAATGCCTATTACCTTGCAGTCATTTGTTTATGAAAAACCCAACAACAAAATGCTGGAACTTGAATGCAACCCAGGATGAAATCTATACAGACAGCTGTGCTGCTGGGGAGTTTATTCCTCCACTTCTTCTTCCCAGCTAAAGCACTAGAAGTTGTGAAGGGCGAGCGTAGCGGGGGACTGTCTTATGTAATTCTGACGTTCGAAAAGTGCTGATCCTCACCCTAATTTGAGTGAATGACTTTGGATTATGATTTTGATTTTGATGTGTAGTCGAGCCTACAGCCTCTAGACCACGAAGTGGACTTCACCTTAAATGTAAATTAGTAGTGAAAAGATGTCTAGATATCAATTAAGGACGTGTACCGTAACAGGCATTACAGAGACGGGGTTTCAGATCGGTCTTTTGAGAGATAACGGAGTCACTGCCATGTGCAAATGATGATCACCGGGGTGGTTTTAGTGCGGTAAAAATCCCACACTCTCACTCAAAAAAAAGCAATATTTCTATACAAAAACAAAAAGGCGAACCAGCAGTTCAATGCTAGTTAAAAAAAAACATAATAATTAATTCGCTTCACCATTTTCGAACGTAGGTAAATAAGTGTATCTACTCATGAAATAATTGGTATTTTAATGGATTGCCAATATGGCGACCGAATTATCAGCGGACATGGAAAACATGATGGTATGACTATGGAAGAACCGCCAATCAGCTTTAATAAATACTTAAGTATTGCTAATATGGGAGAACCGTGGTGGTGCAGTGGTAACGGACGCGACATACGAGTTGTATGCCGTGGGTTGGAACCCAAGCAGGCATTTTCCTTAGTGTAAATTATTTCATCAACACTGCTCTCGAAACGGTGAAGGAAAATATCGTGAGGAAACCGGTATGTGCTAGAACCGAAAATTCGAAGACATGTGACATCTACAAACCCGCACTGGGCCCGCGTGATAGATTATGGCTCACTTCTTCTCACCAAGAGGAGGCCTGTGTCCCAACAATGGGAACGATATAAGCTGATTATCTTGTCTTTTTGATGACATAACTTAAAGATCGTTGGTATATGGTTCATACTAATATGATCTTTGAATTTAAATATAAATAACAACATATAAATACACATTTATTACCTAAAACATAGATTTTCGATCAACTTCTCGCTACCTATTTAGAACCGGATGAGAGCATAAACCTTTAAAATAATAAAGGTTATAAAACTTGATAATGTCAAACCAAGATTAAGAATTGTTATTGAATTCAGTAACCAACTGCATTATGTTGACATCACCTTTCTAGTGATTATTGGTTTACTCATCCACATGCACCTCACTGCCACACCACAGCCACGATCACCCCACAGCCACGAGCACTTCACAGCCACGAGCAAAGTCACAGCCACGACTACCCCCCAGCTACGCCACAGCCACGAACACCTCATAGCTACGAACACCTAGTTTGCCTGACAGCCACGAGCACCTCACAGCCACGACTACCCCCCAGCTACGCCACAGCTACGAACACCCGACAGCCACTAGCACCTCACAGCCACGATTACCCCTCAGCTACGCCACAGCTACGAAAACCCGACAGCCACGAGCACCTCACAGCCACGACTACTCCCCAGCTACGCCACAGCTACGAACATCAGACAGCCACGAGCAACTCACAGCCACGACTACCCGCACCCACTCCGCAGCTACAAACACCTCATAACGACGAACACCAGACAGCCACGAGCAACTCACAGCCATGACTACCCCCCAGCTACGCCCCATCTACGAACACCTAACAGCCACGACTACCACTCCCCCTACGCCACAGCTACAAGCAACTCATAGCTACGAACACCTCATAGCCACACCACAGCCAAGAGCATCTCACAGCCACGAGCACCTTACAGCCACGATCACTCTACAGCCAAGCCAAACCCACGAGCATCTCACAGCTACGAACACCTCACAGCCACACCACAGCCAAGAGTACCTCACAGCCACAAGCGTCTCTCAGTCAAGCCACAGTTATTTTACATTTCACAAAATATTTCTAAGGTGAGAATAAATTAGAATTTCGGATTGAATTAACAATTATAAGCACTCAATTTGTTAAAACCACTACAAATTGACCACATTCTACCACTGTAGAGCAGTGGTGGCCCAGTGGTAACGGCCACGACTCACGAGTAGTAGGTCGTGAGTTCAAACCCAAGCAGGCGCATTACTTTTGTGTAAATTATTTCATCGCCACTGCTCTCAAAACGGTGAAGGAAAACATCGTGAGGAAACCGGCATGTCTTAGAACCAAAAAATTCGAAGACATGTGACATCTACCAACCCGCACTGGGCCCGCGTGGTGGATTATGGCCCACTCCCTCTCACCGAGAGGAGGCCTGTGTCCCAGCAGTGGGAACATTATAGGCTGATAATGATGATGATAATGATGACTACAAATTAGCATCCACAGGAACGGTTTCTGATCCATTTTCATTTTCTTCAGATGCTTTGGAACTGCCGGTTTAGGATCTGATAACCCAGGACCTAGGGCCTACTCTGTTACTCCTACTACGAAGACACGAACCCGCCCGTAATAGTTCTCAACTTCGAAGTGAATACAGCCAATTAATTAACTTTGTTAGACGGACAAAAATACATCATACAGTGATCTCTGAACTGTCAAATCTTGTTGTCATTAATTGCTTGTTTGGGCTCCTAACTATCTTAGCCAAAACTACGGACTTCTTGGTTGGAGTAGGCCCCCACATCAGAACTGATTAAATACACTAAGGCTGTATAATCAAAAGATATTTCTCTACAAACAAACAGACTTAAATCACAAAAATATCCCAGAGGCAAATGGACATGCAGAAATGTTTCAGGTGCCTGAAATTATTCCGGCAGCACTTTTACCCTACCAACTGCAAGATAGCAACGTTTGGTGACAGAAATAGGTTTGGTGGTAGACTGGTAATATATCCGTACAGTACCGGACGAACATCTAGACAAGGATCTCTAATTAGTACTGCCTTATGCTTAGCATGAACAGCCTTTATTGTTCCACAGGCCACAAGCCTTCTCTGTGTGAGCAGGAGTGAACCGTAATCCACTACGTGAGTCCCGTGCGGATTGGCGGATGTCACATATCTTCGAATTTTCGGTTCTAGGACATGCCGGTTTCCTCACGATGTTTTCCTTCATTGTTTCCAAAATAAATAAGACAATGTAAAGATGCCTGCCTGAGTTCGAACTCACGGTATTTCACAACTAAAGTACCAACTCCACAGTAGAGTATCTCCGGTTCATGCATCATAAACAATAATAATAATATATTCAAATATAAAGATCAAAGTATCTTGGAAGGACGCGCCGAGGTCGCCGAGTGCATGCTCAAGTGCATCTGATAGAAATGTTGCACCACTCGAATAATGTTTCATAACTAGTTTGCTTTGGAGTTATTTACTGACGGACGCACAAGTTATATAAACTCAAGCCTTGTTCCCATGAGGGTAGGTAGAAACTTCAGAAAGCCTCGAGAGATCCTTACAAAATCCTATTTCCTCGTTTATGTTCATACATCTGGTCATACACGCACGTCTGTTGCGAGTACTACGCACCTGACCCTACTGAAGAACATCACGAATAATATCACTATATTTCCCCCTAGGACATCCGTTCCCGTTGTTTAAATTGTTAGAACCTCAAGAAGTGTCACTAAGTCTCAAAACTAAGTCAATATTGTTTGAAAAACTAGTATTTAAATTTAAAAACACAGGTTTGTGGGGTAAAATTAAAGACCAATCTTCCTATCAACCTTCTTCCTCTGAACCTTCCGTGCCAACCTTACTATGATCATCATTTCAAATTAAAGTTTTCACTGCTGAACATAAGTCTTCCCCAAGTACCGCCACTTCGACCGGTTCTTTGCTTTCCGCATCCAGCGGATTCTTACGGCTTTCGGTCCTCCTTGTGGGAGACCTTCTAACGCTACGTCTCGTGGTCACGCTCATACCCATACGCGGTCGTCACTCCAGAACCGTTCGGCCCCAATCGGCCATCTTTTCTGTGAGCAACTGTCACATAAGTTGCCGGTCGCCTTACTCTGTAAAAACGTGGCGTGGCTGTGAGGTGCTCATTGCTGTGACGTGACTGTAAGGTGCTCGTGGCTGTGACGTGGCTGTCAGGTGGCTGTGGCGTGGCTGTTAAGTGCTCGTGGCTTCGCTGTATCGTGGCGTGGATGAAACTAGACAGTACCTGAGATTTCTTACCGTGGAAACTTAGGTGAAGTGAGTTTAGAATGAGCTGTCAATATTGACAATCCTTAGCACCAGGTGGAAAAATAGTTCACTTCACGTTGAATTGTTTACAGGGTGGGTCGGCTGTTCCTAACATTTTATGTTAGCTTGAATATAGGGTACATAATATACACACGAAGTCATAAATTCAAATCACATGTTAATGTAAAACATGTGCGAGCAATGTCACATCTGAATAATGTTTTCAGAGTCCCATTAAAATATTGCATTCTTTTAACTTCTTTCGAGCACAAAGGTTTGTTACAATGAATGATGAAAAGCATACCTATACCCTATGTATTGCTGTGTAATTCTTATGCCAATACACATTTATCCACTCACACCTTCGTCCCATGGGTGTAAGCAGAAACTACAGTACGCCATCTGGTACGATCCTTATGTAACATACTCTTCATTTATTTAAACTTCTCGCAAATAATAAAAGGTACAAAGGCGGACTTAATGCCTTAGGCATTCTCTACCAGTCAACCAAGGGTGGTGAAAAGATTACATGGCAGCTGCTTTGATTGAGAGGAACAGTTATTGAAAAATACTATCAAAATACATCCTATAGCGATGTTCTCCTAGGGCGTTCCCTCCCGGTGTTTCCAGTCACATCTGCCTTGTAAAACAAGCATGGTGCTCAATGGTCGCGTTTTTGTCTGTATGGAAAGATTACCTTACCCTGCAGTGGGACATAGGATACTAGGCTAATATTAAGCATATTGACACAAACGAACTATTTTTTTCTTTAAAGGTCTCTCAAATTATGATACAAAATTCCCTATATCACCTTGCACTGAAACAGTTCATTATCTGCGTAACCTTTTCCAAAGTATGTTGGGTAGGTTTCCAGTCTTGCCGGATGTACCTGAGTACCAATATTTTACATGAAGCGACTGCCTAGCTAACATCCACAACCCATTTTCCGAGTAAAACGATATAATGATACCCCGTGGTAAGACTGGTTGTTTACTACAGACTTTCGGGCTACTGACGACCAGTGACGACAGTCTAAGATCCACGAATGACCAGCACCAACGGCTTAGCAAAACAATTACAGTCTGATATTATAACTTCTCAGTCATCATCATCATTTCAGCCGAAAGACGTCCACCGCTGGACATAAGCCTCCCCCAATTTGGGGGGATTTGCAATAATCGCCACGCTTGGCAGGCGGGTTGGCGATCGCAGTATGGTGGTAAAATGCATAGAGAACGCTGCTGCCCATTCTCTAGTAAGTCCCTAAGTCGCCTCTTTCGACACCCACGGTAAGAAATGGGATGGTGCTATTCTTTACGTCCGGCACCACACGCAACTTCTCAGTTCTACCACATTACCATTATTTAAAATTCTCAAATTCCCAATAAAACCAGCTCGTCTTTATTGACATTAATTTCAACCTAGATCGAACAGTCTTTACTTTTTTTGACTAAATTAAGCGAAGGACATGGAGACATTGTGTTTTCTAAGAGAACATATTGAAATTAATTCAAATCAGTGCCTATATATGAAGGTCAAAAGATACGAGAATCAAATTATCATGAATAAGTATATCGGATAAAGACTTCGGTAAGGGCTGGTTTAGATGGGTCTCCAAATTGGCTGAAAATAAATGTACTTGTTTATGGTTACACCATTAATTAAATTTAAAAAAAAAACAATCTTTTCTTCGAGCGTTATTTGTGGAAAACCTAAAGGTCGATAATAATATTGCAATCTTATTGGAAATGGGTCCCATTTCTTCCCGTGGGTGCTGTAAGACTACGGGACCATCTCGAGAATGGGCAGCTGCGTTCTCTATGAATTTTACCATCATACTGCGGTCGCCAACCCACCTGCCAAGCGTGGCGATTATGGCAAACCCCCACAAATTGGGGGGGCCTATGCCCAGCAGTGGACTTCTTTCGGCTGAAATGATGGTGATGATGATGTTGATTGGGAGTTATATATTCGAGGCGTTTGGGGTTGAAATTCTTAGCATAGCCCTAGGGTTGGTTTATCGAGACATCACCAAGCGATTGGTTGACTCTTCACGTGACCAGAGGGGTGGCCTATTTTCTGCCTAAAGAATCAACATCGCCATACAACGTGGAAATGCTGACAGCAGCCTTATGGGAAATTTTCCTGTTTATAGCATTACGGACGAATTTTTTGATGCCCTGTGATTTTTTCCCTATTTGTTTTTAATCCATGTTAGTATTACATTTCTTTCCGTGCGTGTCGTAAGAGGCGGCTTGACTACAGAATGGGCAGCAGCGTTCTTTATGCATTTTACCACCATACTACGATCGCCAACCCGCCTGCCAAACGTGGTGATTTTTGCAAACCCCCCGAAATTGAGAGAGGCCTATGTCCAGCAGTGGACGTATTTTGGCCAAAAAGATGATGATAATGACATATTAGTAATATTATTATAAAAAAAAATTACTACCGACTTCCTTAAAAAAAACACTACAAAGTCAAAAATAACTTCAATTTCGGAAGTCGGTGTCCTAGGATCTGTTTGATTTAAGGTTTTTTTGCCACCGACTTCCGAGAATAAAGTTATTTTTCACTTTGTAGTGTTTTTTTAAGGAATTCGGTTGTTTTTTTTTTTTAATAAGTTTTTATTTTTAACTTTTAGTTATGGTCTATACCCCGCACTAATCCAGTCGCGTTATTCGTTCATTTGTCGCGCAAATACTAATGCAAATTTAAGACTTACATGGTTTTCACATGGACCCCATTGTCAGAATGGAACCAAATTAAAATGGGACCATTCGGGAAGCACACACATATAAAAAAAGAATCATCAAAGTCGGTTCACCCAGTCAAAAGTTATGAGCCAGCAAACATAAATAAAGAAAAAAAAAACAGTTGAATTGTTAACTTCCTCCTTTTTTTGAAGTCGGTTAAAAAGAATACTTTATTTTATGTTGTTGGGTAGCAGGCAACCTGTCACCAGCATGGCCGCAGTGACAATATACCAGTGGTAGCAGGGACAGTGGTCTACTCCAATGGGCGGCAGCTAAACGTCGTGGGTTCAATTCCTATAGCTATGAAGTAGTATTATTGAATTCTGTTTGTTCATCATGATTTTTTTATTAGCAGTCTGGAGTCTAGATTAATGGCCGGTCAATTACTATAAGCTCACTACTTAATCCACAGAACTCGAATAACTGGCGAAATGTGAGTTTAAAGCAATAATAAATCGCATGGAATAAGGAGCCATGGCCATAGTGCTATAGGCTTCGACTTACGAGTTCTAAGGTCGTTCGTTTGAACCCAGGCAAGCGCTTTAATTTGTGTAATAATTTCATCGCCACTGATCTCAAAGCGGTGAAGGAAAACATCGTGAGGAAACCGACATATCCTAGAACCAAAAATTCGAAGACATGTGACATCAACCAACCCGCACTAGGCCCTCGTGGTAGATTACGACCCACTCCCTCTCACTGAGAGCAGGCCTGTGTCTCAGCAGTGGGAACGATATAGGCCGATTATGTATGTATGTTATGTAAATAGCATGTCTATGGTGACAAATTGGTAATAGCAGCGTCTTTATTTAGTTAGTGATAAGGTCGAGTTTCGTAGTTCAATGACGTGCAATTCATCATCATTTCAGCCGTAAGACGTCCACCGCTGGACATAGGCCTCCCCCAATTTGGGTGGCTTTGCCAGAATCGCCACGCTTGGCAGGCGGGTTGGCGATCGCACTACCAGATCACAGTTGACGTGCAATTGGCTGAATCATAAACCTGTATCTATCATACTTCGTACGCGTAATTTTTGGTATGTTCCTGAGCCCTTGATTTTCCCATAAAACTAGCAATAATAATACGAATCGAGCGTAGATCAAGTTTAAAGTGATCCGTGGCGTGACCGGCGCGAACCCGCGATCATATATTAAGGATCCGTCGTGGGGAGCAGGGATTAATGCATCATGCAGCTTGTGGTCTGACCCAAGTGGGGGACGACAGCGGGTACACGAAATGTCAGTTCAAATGTGCATCGAGTTGCTGGTGTTGTCGAGCGAATAATGGAACTATTTCTGATTTGATTAGTTAGTTTCTATTTAGAATTTTCAAGTTTTCAGAAAACTTAGTAATCATTTTCATGCTGGGTTTGATAGCCGTGTATCTTATTCACTGTATCGTATTCTATAAAAGTTTGCGTAGCTATGGTTATAGAGTCTTGTTAAAGGTAATCAATGTGTTAGTACTTAGACTACATAATTATAGGCAATGCATCGTTCAAATTATAATAAAAAAAAACATCAAAATGTTCTAACATTTAATGAATAAGAAAAACGTTTTGGACGATACATAATGAGCACCAACTTACGTACTACACTTACGTGCATAGTATAAAATAAAATCGCATTTGGTGTTTGTACGCTTTGATCTTTAAAACTACGCAACGGATTTTAATGCGGTGTGTTTATGTGTTTATATTCTGCACTTAGTTATTTTATCAATTAAAACAATAATAATCATCCATAAGTTTACATCAGTCATCCATCCCCGCTATCGCTCCTACCTCGCGCCATTTCATCTCCCGCCCCGCGCCGCTCAGCCATCGGTTCGTGAAGTAGATGGATTACAGTGCACAGCATTTGTTGTACCCTTTACTATAACTTACACGAGCCCCAGCATCTTCTACTTAGTACAAATTGAAAAATAGCCCACTGATGAGCTCTGATAATGACTGGGTAATTAGATACTTTGGTCTAAGAGGAATTTTCAATAGGTTAGGCTACAACACATTTTGGAACGAATCAGGAAAATTAAAAAAGAAACAGTCAAAGCCATCGATTTCTTTTCCAGTCATGGTATTTTTTTTTTTTTGCAATAGTTCAAAATTCGAATTCTAAATTCAAATGAATTTATTTTGCAGAATTTAATTTTACAATTTCGGATTTTAAAACGATAATGGCCCTATTATATTCTACCACTACAAATGGCGTGTTATTATTTAATGTTATCTTTTATTTTAATCTATACTAATATTATAAAGCTGAAGAGTTTGTTTGTTTGGTTGAACGCGCGAATCTCAGGAACGACAAGTTCGAATTGAAAACATATTTTTGTGTTGGGTAACCTATTTATTGCGGAAGGCTTTAAGATATATTACATCACGCTAAGGTCAAAAAGAGCGGAGTAGCGACGAAAAATGATCGAAAACTGGGAGGCAATTCGATGCGACGGGAAGGGTCAAGGGAGTAAAAATTTGACACAAAATAAGTCGCGGGCGGAAGTAACTAGATACTTATAAAAAAAGACAGCAACAACAAATACAAATCATGCATAAGGATTTCTAAGGAAAAAAATATATTTAATGGATGCCAAAGTGATACCTACGAGTGTTATCTATACTAATATTATAAAGCTGAAGAGTTTGTTTGTTTGTTTGTTTGTTTGTTTGATTGAACGCGCTAATCTCAGGAACTACTACTCCAAATTGAAAAATTCTTTTTGTGTTGGGTAGCCTATTTATCGAGGGAGGCTATAGGCTATATAACATCACGCTACAACTAAGAAGAGCGGAGCAGTAATGAAAAATGTTGCAAAAACGGGGAAAAATTATTCCTTTTGAGAGTTTCCGTTGCGTGCGCTGCGTAAACGGTTAAAGTAACGCAAAAATCATGTACCACGGAATTGTTCCTTTTAAAAAGTTCTAAAAAAAAGTCCGCGAGAGCATATGTCTATCTTTTAAGGTTGACTCACTATAACTCAAAAGGTGCGAGCAGCAACGAAAAATGGACGAAAACTAGCAGGCAAATCGATGCGACGGGAAGGGTCAGGGGAGCAAAAATTTGACGCGGACGAAGTCGCGGGCAGAAGCTAGTGTCTCAATAAGATGGTTGAATGGTTGATCAAACTATTTTGAAATAACCGCTTTGTTTGGAATTAGCAGGGTATTTTCAAAATAGACAGTTTTTAAAATTGTTACCATCCCATTTCTTCCCGTGGGTGTAGTAAGAGGCATCTAAGGGACTTACTCGAGAATACGTAAACCCTCCCCGCGCCCCCAGATAGGGGGAGGACTTTGTCCAGCAGTGGACATCTTTCGGTTGAAATGATGACCTACCTAAACGTATTTTAAGTATTTCTATTTAACCGTTTCCAATAACAGTAATATCTAAACTCAAAGACCAGCTGGAAAAAAGAGAAGACAGTAAACGTCTGTAAAATTACAGCTTCGTAAATTTAACGACGGTGTCCCACTTGATGCGCGGACATCAACGAATGGCAATAAAGCGATTGTCCAACAAATGTACAGACACAAAAAATCAAATGTTAACACAGTACTCATACAAAAAGCTAACGAAACAGCGTTAAACACGACGTAACCACTTAATAAGTCTATCGGAGCGACTCGCCAAATGAATAACACCGTCCAATTTCAGGCATTGCAAGAAGCGCCCGAGAAAAAGATTGTTGCACTCAACATTAACACTTGCTTCGGAAATTTTATTCTACTACACCCACCCATCCAAAAACCAACCTTCCCACAGCAAAATAGAGCCTAAAAACACAACAGCAAGCTAAAAACATACATTCTTTCCAAACTTGAAAACTGCTGAATCACTCAGTCTATAGAAAAAGACGGGCATACACAAAAGCTTCGTTTGTTTTCTTAATGATAGAGCGGGATGGGTGTAGTTTTGTGGTGGTGCCTGCAAACGTCTGGCTAATGTAGTGCGTCTGGCCGCTGACGAAGATGGATGACTCTCCTGGTTAGCAGTTGAATGAGTGCATGCCTTGGATAAAAAGAACAATTAAGCATGCTTGTATAATAACATCATGAGCATCAAATGAAAGTAAATTGACGAGTTTTGGAGATAATTTGAGTGTAGCCTTTTGACGTTTTTATAATTTTTCTGAATACTGTGCTCAGTTCCTTTACTTTGAGTCTTGTTAACTGCCTTGTTGGTCTAGTGGTCGCAAGCTCTACTGCTGAGCATGAGGGTCTGGGTTCGATTCCCGGTTCGGGCGAAATGTTATTGAGTTGCTGCATCTGGAATATATTTCTAAGGATTTGTGCTCGGTTGGTGTCAATATGCTCGCCCCCTATAGCACGGGATTTAAATATCACTGGCGAAATGTGGGTTATAGGTACTATAGGTACACGTCTACTAAACCTTTCGGAGGTAACAAGCGTATTTTATGTTTTGTTAGGTGTTATTGAAAAACTAGACATATACTGTAAGCTGCACTGCCTATAATGTAAGTTTAAAATATTTAAATATTAACGTTTTGTGGCTGTTGATAGCGCTGATCCAAAATGTTTTGCATAATAAAAATAAAGCAAATATGTTTACTACAGAATAAATATTAATGGAACCAGTACTTAAATAACTTTTTTTCATTTTATTGTTTTGTTGTAATACAAAGGTTATTTACGATTTCGGATCACGTTTCAATGTATAATGAGGAACTATTTGAGATAGCATAAAAACCTCCCCTACGCAGACCACAAATCTGAAAATTAAAGATTCAAGCGAAGAGCGGATAGCGGATGAAGGAATGTTAATCAACGTAGATTATATCTCACAGTTTACGTCCACTGAAAATAATAATTTCCATAAAGTAGTATGCCAGATGCATACTACTTTTAGATTAGATATTCAAATTTTATTAGACTCGTTACTTTTTTTCTCAAATATATTCTTAAAAGTAACAGTGCAGTGGCTCAAATGCGGAGGTTTAGCTAAGGATTACGAAGTTACTATTCAGTTAAGATAAGAAAATATGGAGTAGTTAAAAAAGTTGATGAATTCAGCAGTGTTAAGCCTACAATAACAAAAAGTTCAAGAATCAACAAAGCAGGAAATGTTGATTGAAAACAACCTACTGGGTAAATTCCCATAATATGCCACATATTAAAGTTTGAACTTTACGACAAACAAGAGGTGAAGTAGACCTTATTTTTGCATTATTCCGCCCTCCAATTATCTGTTTTTTTTTTGTAATTGCTAGATAATTACCTATCCATTTTGAGATTAGAAATGTAATTGTTATCATCTTTCATTCTGTGCATACAGACCACATGGCCAAAGCACAAACGGTGTTACTGAATAGAAGATGCATAATCGTCAAAATTTTCAAAATATAGCAATAACAAAATCAAAACTATTATAGAATTGTTGTTCATACAGACCAAGTCGAAACTCAAGCAATATACCCCAAACTGACATCCCTAATCCTACGTAGTTTAAAAAGGCACCCGCCTTCCGCTTCTACATGAGTCACACACCAAAGTCCGAAGGCAAGGAAGCTCGGCGCGAGGACCGGGCGTCCTTGCGGCGGCCACTTTCCGTTTCTACGAGCCGCGCCTATGGGGCACGTCCGCTGCCAATTTACACTGGTTTGTTTCAGAGTGTTTGTCTTCACAATACTAATGTTGACTTCGAAGAAAGTTGCGTAGGTCTTCTTAGTGTAGTGATTAGGCTTATTTCTTTTTTAGTTTAAGGTTTCCATAAAGTGTTAACGCGGACTACGAGCAAAAGAATGGATTGAGGCAATTTCTTGTCGAAATTATACAAAGAAAATGACTCTATTCGATGTTTGGTTTAGGCGGAGAATCAACACTTTTTAAAAGCCAAAATGACATGAGACAGTCCCTCAAGACGCCCGTCCTACAGCTAAAGCACTAGGAAGTTCACCACTTCTTTTTCCCAACAAAGCACTAAGCAGTTCATCACTTCTTTTTCCCATTAGAGCACTAAGCAGTTCACCACTTCTTTTTCCCAGCTAAAGCACTAAGGAGTTTCCCACTTTTTTTTGCCAGCTAAAGCTCTAGGAAATTCACCACTTCTTTTCCCAGCTTAAGCTCTAGGAAGTTAACCACTTCTTTTTCCCAGATATAACACTAGGCAGTTCACCACTTCTTTTTCCCAGCTATAGCATTAGGTAGTTCACCACTTCGTGTTTTTGTTAAGGATAGATTTGAAGTTGTACCCAAATTTGTTAATAAATAAAAAATATTATTACTATTATAAACGTCTCTTTCCCACCTAAAGCACTAGGAATTTGTGAATATTTTTATTGCTTTGCGCCCGCTTTTGACTTTGATCACACTTGATGGATGAGGTCTATAATGGAACTAATGTGCTCAGAATGACGGGAGATTTCTATGTAGGACCTTTCCACCATGTTTCATTCAAGACGCAAAAGTTTAATCTTCTGTCGTGGTGGTACAAATAAGCCAATGTGGGTAAATCCATGTAGCCTATCAATAAGTTCTAAATAACTATAATTTTTGATGGTAACTGAGCAAACAGCCCCCGGTCTGACTCTTACCATATCGTATGCTCTACCGGTTGACGTCATCACGTCAACGCCGGTTGTGGCTGAAAACCAGAACAGAGGCTCTGTCTCATATAGAGTTGTAGTATTACGCTGAGCGATGGCCGTATAAACGCATATTTTTCAAGAACTTGTTATTTTTTGTGTTTCTGCTCTTTTTCTGAATCATGTTTACTGCAGACAAACGTTTTTTTCTTTCTTTCTTTACGTATCATCACTGTTATAGCAATTGACTATATTTTGCACGTGGCTTTAATCGCGTCACCAATGGCTGTTTATCAAAAAACTGCCCGCCTTTCACGAATATCGGCTAAGGTACGTACACGAGAAAGCAAATAAATAAACAATCTTACTTTCACATCTATCATATTAGTAAGAGTAATAGAATGTCCCTAAATTCTCTGGTGAATTCAGCTGTCAATTCTCCTAAAACTGGTGCTATTTGATTAGTTGACCATAATTAATTCACACAGTCGATCGAGTTGACACCTTGATTACAGATTAAATAAATTAATCTATCAATATTTTACACACTTATAATTAGTGTAAGAATGCAAGTGCACACGAGTAGTGGTAACGCCCACGACTTCCAAGTTGTATGATTTTAGATTTAAACCCAAACAGACGCGTTACTTTGTGCAAATTACTTCTTCACCACTGCTATTAAAATCGTGAGGAAACTGTCTTAGACCCAAAAAATTGAAGATATGTGACATCGGCCCACTTCCTTTCACCGAGAGGAAGCAGCTGAAACTCAAAGGGTAGCCCATTCGGTGGGTTCCTGTTCAGGATAAAGCGGGAGGATACGTCCGGGTGTTTCCATTGCGAGGATCGTCTGGAGGACACGGTGGAGCATACGGTGGAGGTGTGCCCTGCCTGGGCGGAGCACCGCCGTGTCCTCGTGGACGCGATCGGCGGCGGCGACCTCTCGCGTCCGGCCCTGGTGCGAGCCATGGTACGGAGCGAGAGGGAATGGGAAGCCGTCACCTCCTTCTGCGAAGCAGTAATGCTCGCGAAGGAGGAGGGCGGGTGAGGGAGTGGCAGTCTCTGCGCCCTCACGTCCCTAGCCGCCGCAGGAGGAGACGCCCCGGGCGTCGGGAGTCGATAGCGGACTCCCGGCCACCGTAGGCGCGAGCTTGCGGGTGGCGAGCAATGGGTAGCTCGCCGCCCGGTAAGGACCAAGCTCGGGTCGACGGCGCGCAGTGTTCCACGCGCGCCTCAAAGAGATATCAGCAGCAGTGTAGGGGTCTACTAGGACCGATGCCTGCCGGGGTCGCGTGATTGTTCGAAAGAGATACCGTGACCCTGGCACATGGGCAACTGATGGAACACGGGTGGGTTTTAGTCAGTAAAAGTCTGACACGCCCTCCCGCTCCGCCCAGAGCGGGAGAAGTCATTTGATGATTTCCCATCCTGAAAAAAAAAAAAAATTGTAGCCCATGTCGAGTTTCAAATTTTAGACAGTCTGTTTAATCTAAGTACTGGTTGTGCAGAGTTTTCTGGACTCTCTCAGGTCTACTATTGAAGGCTATGTTGGTAAAACCACCTATTATAGAATTCTCTAACACCATTATCTACCTAGCCTGTTCCCAAATATCAGTCGGCTTTAGTCTAACCGGATGCAGCTGAATGCAGGCAGGCATGGAGCGACTGCCTATCTAAATTGCACAAACCAGTTACTAGGGAACAGTATACCCCTTGATAAGACTGGTAGTCATACTTTGGGGCTTCTGACGAACCGTAACGACTGCCAAAGACCCACGTATGGCAGACGGGACCAACGGCTGAACGTGCTAAAAGATGCCATAAAACAAATATCTTGCTATACACACGCTGTCAGACTGTCAAAGCTACAAATATTTAACAAATTATTAAATAAACTCATTAAATCAAAATAAAAAGACATAAATTCATATTAGGCTGAGAATCAGCACCTATGAACGTCAAAGCACTACGAAGTTCACCAGTTCCTAGTGCTTTAGCTGGGAAAAAGAAGTGGCGCAACAAACTCCCCAAAAGCTAAGCTATCTGATAACTTGATAAGTTAGAATACCTTGAATCTGTGCAATAGTACATATAGCTTAACTTCAACAAATCCATCATATCGATATGTTTGCTCATTCTACAGGTAGATTCAAAAATATTGTACTTAAACAATCACCAGTAGTTCTTATTAAGATGTGTATGCCTTGACGAGGTTTTTTTTTAACTCTCTTTTAATAAACATGTTTTCGCTAACATTTATTCTTGTAGTTGAAATAGCATAGTTTGTGAAGCTTATTTTTTTTGTGAATTCCGTGCAAAATGTTATTGGCTGCATGTTTTTGTGTTTCTTCATACGATATGTAATGTGTCACTGTTTGTTTTCCCTAATAAATAAAATAAAGAATAAAATAGCTAATTATTTTAGCTAAGGCTGGTGGACTAGACACTTAATCTAGCATAACTAGGAGCAGGCTAGACGAATAGCAACAGGTGAACAAATCCGCTGCTCGTGCTCGTACCAGAGCTAATACACGCGGCCATATAATTGTACTTTTTGGGAGCGCCGACACTACGTAATTACACTTCACTTTTCGCTAGAATTGTGTGGATGCGACCAGCAAAATATTAAATAGCTATTTACGTTTGTACAGACGCCACCAGGTCAAGCTACCCGAAACTGTCAATTTTTCCCAATGAACCTTGAACCTAACGCTCTAGAAATAAAGTCGAAAATCTATCAAAGAAATCTGACAGATTGTAGTAGCTTGATGTGTTGGCGTCTGTACGTTAAGAGCTAATTAATATTATTTATTTATTAGACATATGTATACATTTTCTGATATGTTTTGAAAAAGTATTTTGTTTATAACACTGAAACACTCGTAGCATAATCAGGTTAAAATGTTCCCACTGCTAGAAAATAGGCCTTCTCTCTTCGAGAGAGTGTGGGCTGTCACCTAACACGCGGGTCCAGTGCAAATTGGTAATTGATTAATATCTTAGATTTTTTGGTTCTTGGACATGGTTTCCATACAATGTTTTCTTCACCGTTTTGTAGTGGAGATGAAATTATTTACACAAAGTAAAGTGCCGGTTCGAACCTATGACCTACAAATTTGTAAGTCGCAGCCGTTACCACTGGACCATTTTAACATGGCGTTACTTTCTGTCCTAGAAGTCAGCATACACTATAATTTCTTAATTCTTGAACCATATTAAAATAAAAAATAAAGAATGATTTTAATTATAAAGAGTTTTAATTAAGTCAAGAGACGTACCTCATAGCTATTAGTAGGCTTACGTAGCGTTGTCTACAAATAAGTAACAGCAGTGCAACTTATTACAATCTTATTTCATCCAACTTTCCTAGTAATATTATAAATATGAATGTTTGTGAGGATATATTATGACTGTTTGTTACTCTTTCACGCGAAAACTACTTAACGGATTTAGATGAAAATTGGGCTCAAAGAAATTTTATAATCTGGATTAGGTAATAGGTAATTATGTAGAACGGGCTGGTGTCTACAACTCCACGTCTGAGCGCGTATTTTGCGTACGGATAATCTGGATTAACACATAGGATACTTTTATCCCGGTAGAAAGTAATTTCCGACCTCCACGCGGGCAATGCCGCTAGCCAGTATAAAAATATTTCTTACTATAATCGCGGGAAGGTCCCCTCTATGCTCGTTCAGGTGGGTACGTCTGCGTCTTGATCGCGAGCTGTTTACATATGTGGAGTACGAGATGACGTACACCTGCTGGTGGAACTGACCGCACAATACTGTTCTTTTTCATATATCGAAGTTAGGAACGTTACCTAATCTAGTCATTTATAGGTGAATTAATCTCTAGTAAACCGGTTAAAATCTAAAATATTATTTAACATTTTTCAGAATTAATACTTGACAAATTTTCTTTGGCATTTACCTTGCATGAAAAATGAGTTACTTTAAAACAAAATAAGTGTTCACTAGTAAGTGTAGTAATCACTTCCTGATATTCTATTAATTTTTCTGCAACAAACTGTCTGTGTCTTCTGCCAGACATAAACATGATTGCATTTATGCAATTTTTCAACAACAAAAAGCAATGGGATCTGTGGAAATGATTCACCTGAAATAGAACAAAGTCCAATCTGAGGTAAGACAAAAACCTAATCTAACAGAAAACTATTTACTCCGAGCTATGATCGCCTGCACCTGTACTCTCTGCTACCGTACACTCGCCAGTTACTGACCTCTTTTTCTCTCGTTTTTTGTTTATATTTTTGTCTCTTTCACTCCTAATAGCCTGGCTTTCGGCAGATTAATACACCGTCGACTAATGCATATCATTAGATTGAGTGGCTTTTCTTTACTGATGTACTGGAATTATGAACGAATTTATCACGACTTTACTATTACTATTCGATAGTTTGGTTCTAAACAGTTCAAGTTGCCTCATACAGTTCATAAGCAAGGCTAAGGATAGTCATGCTTGTCTAATATTCTAATCCTACCTTTTGTCCAGAAAAAATCCTTTATGTTTACTATACACATTATTTTAATTCAGTTTATTTGTTGACATAGGTAAAGAAATACAGATCTTATGTTGATGAAAAGAACGCTGTGTTTATTTATTTATTTTATTATTTATGTACAAAAGGCAGGCAGGCGTACAAATTCCCGCTCCGCCCAGAGCGGGAGAAGTCATTTGATGATTTCCCATCCAGAGAAAAAAAAGGCGTCCAAATATGGTGGGCAAATCTAGATGACGATTACAAATTAAAATTTACTAAAAATATTTGAAACTCATGCATAATAATTAGGTATCACATTAGAAAATAAATTGAACAATTAAATATTAACTGATGCTCTAAATAAGTCAAACTTAGATAATGAATTATTAACACGTAAAAATTCATATGTCAAAATAATTAAAATATCAAAATAATTTGATGTCAATATTAATAATTCTAAATTAATTCGTCATTTAAGTATTTGTCAATGGAATAATGACATTTATCAATTTAAGAACAATTTCATTACATATTTCCTAAATTGTATAAAAAATTCTTTTATGGGGTCTGGAATTTTATTATAATTATATTATTAATGATATAATTGAATAGTTGTATAGATTTTATGTTACCTACATACTTCTCAAATGCTAAAAATGTAGGTACATAAGTCACTTGACTTCATTCTACAACTACATAACATCACGCCTGTATATCCCGAAGGATTAGACAGAGGTTAAACAGTTAACAGATGCAGAAACCACGCATTTGGTCTATTTTAGCCACTTGCACAGCATTATGGGGAATGGCATTTTACTGTGACATTGAATACGTTTTTAATTTGCAAAAGAGAGTTTTCATAGCCATTTAGTCTGGTGACTGGCCTGTTAGTCTGGTGGTTAGTGACCCTGACTGCTAAGACTGAGGTCGCGGGTTCAATTCCCACCCAGGACAAATGTTTGCGTGATGAACACAATCATTTGTTCTGTGTCTAGGTGTAATTTATCTATAATATGTATGTATTTAGAAATATATAAGTATGTTTATCAGTTATCTGGTTGCTATAGTACAGGCTCTGCCTAGTTTGGGATCAGATAACGTTGTGTTGGTTGTCCTAAGATATTATTTTTATTTATAACTAGCTTTTGCCAGTGGATTCGCCCGCGTGGAAGTCGGAAATTATCCCGCGGGAACATACTACCGGGATAAAAAGTAGCCTATGTCCTTTCTCAGGCTCTAACCTATCTGTGTACCAAATTTCATTTAAATCGGTTCAGTAGTTTTAGCAGGAAAGCGAGACAGACAGACAGACAGACAGACAGACAGACCGACAGACAGACAGAGTTACTTTTGCATTTATAATATTAATAAAGTATGGATAAGTATGGAAGTATGGATAATTGAAGACATGAGTGGATGAAGGAGATATGTCGCATTTTCAGATGTTCGCTGTTCTATGCATGAATGATGGTTTATGTGCATACAAACAATTTTAAACCTTAAAAATATTAAACGGTTAGCGCCGCTAGACACTCTTGGATAAATGTAAGGCGTTTTGAAATATCCTAAAATGTTTATGCGAAACTTTGAACTAAATTTTCTCGAAATTAGAATTTTGCGACATATCCCCTTCATCCACTCATGTCTTCAATTATAATCTACGTTGACGCGAATATCTTAGGAAACAGTAAAAAAATATTTTATTATAAATTCATCAATGTAAAAATGTGTGTAAGAAAAACATAATCTTTTTAATAAAATAGACATAATTTTTATACTAGAAATATGAGCAAAATACATAAACTATTTTTCAGTTTTGCTAAAAGTAAATTAATTTTACAACAGAAATAAAATAAGTACTTTGAGTTATTTTGCAATTAACTGAAAGAAAATTTAAATCTCATATAAAAAATACACTTTATAAACAAGCATAATACTATAAATTAATGGATTATTATAAACAAGATAAAAATGCTTGGAAACATGCTGGTCCTGTGCCATAGGACAATCTAAAGTCTAAACAAAATCAAACTGGTTGCTAATTTAATTGTATAATTTATTATTTTTATGACATTGATTTAAATTATGTGATTATTTTTAAACACATACTGACTTATTACTTTTTAAGATTTTAGGAAAATTGAATATTTACTTTTACAATGTGTGTAAAGTTTATCAATCATATAATTAATACGCCATTGCTAAATTTTTTTACGTTTATCTTTTTAGGTGTGTGTGGCGATTGTAAATTAATTAAAAGTGCATCGTTTTCGTATATAATTATGATATTAGGTGATCAATGTTTGCAAATATTGCAAAACATTTTAAAATAATAATGGTGGAGTTTCTTGCCCATTAATCTACATACAAAACTACCTTTTGGAAAGAGAGACTAGAATCAGTTCTATTTAAAATGTCAAACTTGACGTTAATGTATACGTGGGTATTTGAAAGAAATGCTTTGATTTGGAAAGATGAGATGAAGTTTGCCTTTTCTACTATTAATGTTCTACGCAATCACCCCTTTTTTTGTGGGTGGGAAATCATCAAATGACTTCTCCCGCTCTGGGCGGAGCGGGAGGGCGTGTCAGACTTTTACTGACTAAAACCCACCCGTGTCCCTTCAGTTGCCCATGTGTCAGGGCCACGGTATGTCTTTCGAACAAATCTCGCAACCACGCAATTACCCCTCTGATCTCTTCCAGTGCCTCACTGATTTTCTCTGTCAATATTTCAGGTTATCATTTAGACCCTAGAGCAGTGGTGGCCCAGTGGTAACAGCCGCGATTTCCGAGTTTTAGTCCGTAAATTCGAACCCAGGCAGACGCTTTACTTTGTGTACATAATTTCACCACCACTGCTCTCAATACGGTGAAGGAAAACATTGTGAAGAAACTGGCATGTCCTAGAATCAAAAATTTGCCGGCCCGCACTGGGATGACGGCCCACTCCCTCTAACCGAAAGGACGCTTGTGTCCCAGCACTGGGAATATTATAGGATAATTATGCATTTAGGCCCTCAACGTCAGCAAAAGTCTAAACCTGGTTGTAGAGTCACGAGCCCCTTACAACAGCGTGTGGTCATAAAATATGCAGGGGCTCATTAGTGTTACAGGTCTCGGACCATCGTTTATGTACTCTGTCTACAGGGTGGTGTAAGAAATGACACATGCAAGGAATGTCATTTAAAATGACATAATATAGACATAAGGTAATTTAAAGAAGTTTTGTATTTCTTTTAAATGTTTATGTTACTCGCAACGAATGTTAACTTTTACTGCAAAATAAAGCCTTTGTATTTTATTACTTAATATTCTATTGATCACTACTCGCTTGGTACCCGAGCGATGGGGACGTAAAAATACCGCGGCAGTATTTAATCGTGCACTGGATTTAAGATCAAGATCTCCTCTAAAAAATCTTACAATCATTCATTCACTGACAAATAACGCACAGACTAAATCTAGAAGCATGAAAAGCACAAACGTTCCTCACATAAGAACAGTCAAGCACTAATAAAGGATTAATGAAAATTCCTTCCCCACAACAGTTAAATAGGGGGTTTAAAAGTACGTATGGATTTTCGAAATTTTGGGCGATGGGAAATCCTATCGGGCACAGGGCTTGTATTCCCACAATATATTTGTCCTGACACTCGATATATTGTTAAAATCAAAACAAAATTAACTATTAATAGGTAGATTTGATCCATTATATTACTAACCCGTCGATTGGTAGCGCAAAAATACACACACATTTGTGTTCATTCGGTACCCGGCTGAGACAAGCGCGTTTTCAGAATATTTAGATTCAGTTACACTTTTTTTTTTTTTTTGGATGGGATATCATCAAATGACTTCTCCCGCTCTGGGCGGAGCGGGAGGGTGTGTCAGACTTTTACTGACTAAAACCCACCCGTGTTCCATCAGTTGCCCATGTGCCAGGGTCACGGTATCTCTTTCGAACAATCACGCGACCCCGGCAGGCATCGGTCCTAGCAGACCCCTTCAGCAGTGCTGACATCTCTTTGAGGCGCGCGTGGAACACTGCGCGCCGTCGACCCGAGCCTGGTCCTTACCGGGCGGCGAGCTACCCATTGCTCGCCACCCGCAAGCTCGCGCCTACGGTGGCCGGGAGTCCGCAATCGACTCCCGACGCCCGGGGCGTCTCCTCCTGCGGCGGCTAGGGACGTGAGGGCGCAGAGACTGCCACTCCCTCACGCGCCCCGCCTCCTCCTTCGCGAGCATTACTGCTTCGCAGAAGGAGGTGACGGCTTCCCATTCCCTCTCGCTCCGTACCATGGCTCGCACCAGGGCCGGACGCGAGAGGTCGACGCCGCCGATCGCCTCCACGAGGACACGGCGGTGCTCCGCCTAGGCAGGGCACACCTCCACCGTATGCTCCACCGTGTCCTCCAGACGATCCTCGCAATGGAAACACCCGGACGTATCCTCCCGCTTTATCCTGAACAGGAACCCACCGAAGCACCCATGCCCGGTGAGAACCTGCGTCAGGCGGAAGGTGCGGACGCCGTGACGCCTCTCTATCCACTCCTCAAAGAGGGGACTTACCACCGCAATTGTGGCGGGCCCAATTCAGTTACACTTGTTTTCCAATTATAGGCAAATTTATTTTGTCTGAAATTGATTTTAATTTAAACGAATTAAATATATCACCTCACTCTATCTTCCCATGACGGTAGACGGAAACTGCCGAAAGCTGTGTGCTACGATCCTAACATACTCTTTAAAGGAAACCTGTAGTTTATTTTATGTAAAATAATAAATCTTAGAAAAGGCAGGGTACCTACTTCACCTCAACACAGCGTTCTTTCGTTCCACCCTGTATAATATGTTCTGTGACCCATTTTTCTCAACTGACTCCGGCCTGCGAGGAAGGATTATAATCTTAGAACCTAAGCTTATGTACTGTGACTGAGTAAATATGTCTTTAATGCTCTGTTCCTATATTCGGGCTCGTTAGTTGTTCCAATAGAACATAAATACTTGGAGATAGCATAACCATGGTGTAATTGGAGGGGCATGTGGCTAAGTAATAACAGCCGCACGGGTCGATCGATCAGGTTGCCGTATTCGGTCTGTGGATGGGTGACCTCTACTTACCAAGATCCCTGCGTGCCTCGGTTAAGCTGTTGGTCCCGGCCCTGGCTGTAATTCATCTATTATTTATTTATCCCATCAAAAACATAAATGTGAAATGAGAGCCAAGTTCAATATTATGATATATGCCTTGGTTGTTGACTTCAACGACAAAAAAAGTGAGATCTAAATGGGTGCCAAATTCAATGGTCAGTCCTGAAATTTATTTATAACTACATAAAATATAATTTCTTCTTATAACTTAGGATAATATATTGTAGCCAAATGTCTGACTTGGCTAGTTCTTATATACGAATTTTCATTGTCTAGTTTCTACCAGCAAGCCAAATTTTCGGAATAATAAAATAAGAACCGACAAGTAACAGGTTTAGTACTTGCGAAGGCTACAATATAATTCGTATATGAGAACTAGCCAAGTCAGACCTTTGGCTACAATATATTATCCTAAGTTATAAGAAGAAATGATATTTTATGTAGTTATAAATAAATTTCAGAACTGACCATTGAACTTGGCACCCATTTAGATCTCACTTTTTTTGTCGTTGAAGTCAACAACCAAGGCATATATCATAATATTGAACTTGGCTCTCATTTCACATTTATGTTTTTGATGGGATATCATTACTTTGTACATAAATTATTAGTAGGTACTTATTTATAACAAATTTATAACAAAATGAATACCAAATAGTTTTTGTTATAAGTGGTGTTAATAGAATCAATTAAGTGAAAAATTATAATAAAATGATAACAATTTACCAGTTTCTGATTTATTCCTTTGTATTCACCTAATTACCTATCTGCATGCCAAATTTGAACTTTCTAGGTCATCTGGAACTGGGTTAGAGTTTTGATCTATACGTCAGTCAGTGATAAAAATGACGATTTTTGGACGTTAATATCTAAATAACCGTTTGAGATATGTTTATGAAATTTAGAGCGCATATGTATCTCGCAGGTCTCACTATATGAGCCAAATTTGACACGTTTATGTGAAACAGTTTTTGAGTTATGAGGGGGTCAAAAGTGGCTCCAAATGGTTCGTGTAATATTACACACGGTGCTGCTCGCCAGTTCTGTTACTTGAACTTGGCTTGACACGCTACCGCGTTTCTAGATTTATTTATTATTATAAACACACACTATCTTTACCGGCAAACCCAACACAAACGTGGTTTGCAAACAAAAAAAAAACACACAAGATAATCTGAAAATAACTTACGACTAATACTATTAAAACACTTAACTTTAAAAATGACTTGTGAAACACCAACAAATAAATAACACAAAAAAAAGTAAAAATTAAATATTAGAAACAAAATTCAACAAAACTCTTGCGAATTCACTCAAGTTGCACGAAAATATGTCTGTCCTCTCATGCACTTCATTTAGTACACGTATTGTGCGGGTGAGGGGTGTTTTTGACAGCAGGTTGGTTTTGGCAACAGGCACGGCCAGCAGTGGCGGTCGCCGCCGCCTCCACACGTACCAGTCATCGGTCGTCGGTTCATGGATCCTTGGCAGTCTTACTAGCTTGGCACTCTTACCTAGGGATATCCCATTAAGATTTTACCTCCACAACCCAGTTACTGGGACATTAGGTCACATAGGAATTCTGGGTAAAATACCGCTATTCAGCTGCATCCGGTAAGACTGGAGGCTGACCTCAACATTGATGGAGAAATGGTAAGTAGATAATGATGAATAAAATTGTCACAGGAAATTACCTTAAAATTAGGTTATCTTCTGTGGGGATCATCCTAACATCATGATGAAGACTCTATCATTCGATATTGACTAAGTTGCGAACATTATAGCAGAAGACCTGACATACAGATGTTCAAAAGGAGAATTGACATAGGGTGTGAATTCCCTAAAATTAATTTCACTAACTGTGCTAAAAATATCCAAGTGATTGCGTTCAGCCAGTCTGGACCCTCTTAAGACTTAATGGAAGTTGACCTAGTCCGTGAAGAAGATAATTATCTAGCATCGATGAAGGAAATACTCTAGATTAGTTGTTGATGATGGTCGTCTTTTTTTTTTATTTTTCAGGATGGGAAATCATCAAATGACTTCTCCCGCTCTGGGCGGAGCGGGAGGGCGTGTCAGACTTTTACTGTCATCAGTTGCCCATGTGCCAGGGTCACGGTATCTCTTTCGAACAATCACGCGACCCCAGCAGGCATCGGTCCTAGTAGACCCCTACACTGCTGCTGACATCTCTTTGAGGCGCGCGTGGAACACTACGCGCCGTCGACCCGAGCTTGGTCCTTACCGGGCGGCGAGCTACCCATTGCTCGCCACCCGCAAGCTCGCGCCTACGGTGGCCGGGAGTCCGCAATCGACTCCCGACGCCCGGGGCGTCTCCTCCTGCGGCGGCTAGGGACGTGAGGGCGCAGAGACTGCCACTCCCTCACGCGCCCCGCCTCCTCCTTCGCGAGCATTACTGCTTCGCAGAAGGAGGTGTAGTGGTGGCCCAGTGGTAACGGCCGCGACTTACGAGTAGTAGGTCGTGAGTTCAAACCCAAGCAGGCGCATAACTTTGTGTAAATTATTTCATCGCCACTGCTCTCAAAACGGTGAAGGAAAACATCGTGAGGAAACCGGCATGTCTTAGAACTAAAAATTCGAAGACATGTGACATCTACCAACCCGCACTGGGCCCGCGTGGTGGATTATGGCCCACTCCCTCTCACCGAGAGGAGGCCTGTGTCCCAGCAGTGGGAACATTATAGGCTGATGATGATGATGATGAGAAGGAGGTGACAGCTTCCCATTCCCTCTCGCTCCGTACCATGGCTCGCACCAGGGTCGGGCGCGAGAGGTCGCCGCCGCCGATCGCCTCCACGAATGATGGTCGTCTTCATCTTAGAATCTGAATGCTAATGAATATAGTTATTTTTAGAAAAGTAACCATAGAGTTTCGTGCCAGCTCTTCTCGATAGGAAATGATCAACTGGAACCGTGCACCTAGCTTCTGACGTTTCATAAGTACCCATGTAGGTTTATGTGAAATAAAAGATTTTCATTTAGACTTTTGATTTTCATATTGGAACCTACTTCAAAATCTTATGAAGTGACTGTCATACTTCAACATAGTAGGTAGATGCATTTTTGTCTGATTTCAAAAGCTAATTAACAAACTTTTATCTAGGCACAATAATATTACGCGTTGAAGTCTTTTCAACAAAAACGAGAAAAGTTTTAAAGCAAAAAACACTATTTGGTCTCAACGAACCACTCCTCAGAATCTCATTACTGATTCTATATTCAGAGAGCAATGATGAAAAATGTCGGCTGAAAAAAAAGGATTACATTTGCAAATCCCACATCAGATTTTTAGATGCGAACGTGCAGTATGCAGGGGGAGAGTACATACTCGTATCTATCATTCATTAGCAGCACAGCTAGAATCCAATACGACATTTTGTACAATCCCCGGGCACAAAGAACGGGCGGCCACCCCACACTAGCAAACAGCCCCATACAAACAAACGCGCCGCTGTATGAGTAATAAAAACTTGAAAAAAATCTCACTGACCCGCACACATGCGCACGAACCGCGAAAAAAATCACCGACACAAAGAAAGTCCACCGAAAACTTGTATTGGAACTTTTGTACGCACACATCCACGTGTGGTGCACACATAGACACGCACAAGGAAGTCACCGCTGTGTGCGTGAGTGCAGCTCGTGCGCACGAGGGCTAAACTTAGCTTAGTATGCGTGTAGTTGTGTCTCACAGTTGCAAGAGACCGAAACTTTGGCTGTGTTAGGTTTCGCGGAATATCCTTGACCTACAATATTCTAAAATTGACTTTATAACACATGAAAATTAAGTTGAAATTTCAGCGCTGCTGGCTGGAGTTGTGACGTTCCTCTTTGGAGCAAGAGCTGCGCACCACGGGTAGTTTTCGTATGAAACTTGGTGGCGCGAGATGCAGCAACAGAGACAGGAACACGAGAGTCTGTTGCCGTCCTTGTTGCACGCCACCCGCCGCCCGGGGCGCAGGAACGTGGGGGGTGGCGGGAGGGTGTCGTGTCGCGTTGATGAACATTTTTCTCATTTTTTTCTTTATTTTTACGCGAATCGTTTTTAAAAAGGGTTTCGTCATAATTGCGTCGCCGCTCCTGATTATGTTAGCGCGAACGATAAGCCGATCTGTTGGCGTGGCAACAAAAGTACTCTTACTAATTACAGATCCCAAATCTAAAACCATCACGAAAAGTCAAAAGTATCACCTTCGATAAATTAATTTTGATAAATTGCACTTGATTATCATTTAATTTGCATAACTTGATTATAAAATTTTAAATGATAATCAGGTGGCTAGCTGTCTAGTTGAATAATACATTTTCACAAAAAAAGCTTTTCAAAACTGCAGCTATGTTTGACTAGACAAGTAAATAGAGTTGGACATCTGTTTAGAAAAAGGAAAAACAGTTGAACGGAACAAAAAAGCTGTAAAAAGCGTGTAAGAATGTGAGGCTAGAAGTAAAAAAAGGCACACGTAAACATTGCGTTACGTACGCATGTCTCGAGTGGCTCGTCTCGGCGGGAAACTTATTTTCCCGCGTTTTCTCGGCCGGCGCCATATTTGTTTTTGTTATTGCTAATGTGAATCTAATTGGAATTTGCGAATTTTCTTATCATTTTCTTGGAATTTTTATACCTTTCCAATTTGTTTGTGTGAAATAACTTATTTAAATGAGCTTATTGACATATAAATCATTGCGTTTTCATTAAAAAAAAAACATCAAAAGAATGTTTTAAAAATCGCCGTAAAACAAACCACTTCAAAAAACACTAAAGCATCACTATAGTTTCACTGTAAACAGTATAATAGATAAACATAAACACAATCAAATAATCGGATAATCCGAACTTATTTCAGCCGCATCCTCCGCGTAGAAGGGAAACAAAAAAAGCGTGTTGTGGAGTTCAGTCTCGCAGTGGCAGCGGTGCGGACCGGCCGCATCCAAAACGTTATATTATTTTACGTTACGTGTTTCATTTCGCGTAGACTTTTGGACAGCGGTAGTATGAGGCGCGGTAGTGCAACAAATTGTGACTTTGGACTATAATCAAAATGGAACACCGTGACTTTTTCGACAAAAACAAGAATCATTTTTACCGGCAAAAAAATTTTTCATAACCGCAACTTTACGCAGTTCAAACTAGATTTTTATTTTTACTGGTTTTTACTTCAAGTTTTTCTTTTTGCACTTACAAACATACTGATGCAGTTCAATAAGTTTGAGTTTACGTACGTTTTGTTTTGTTTGAAACTTTAACAAAATAGGCAACAAACTGTATTAGCGACTGACGGAGGCAGAAGAGAAGAGACGAGAAGATGGCGCTTGCATCTTCTGTGAGCCTGTATTACTCCATAGTGCAGCGAGCTGCTAGGCACTATTTAGAAGACTACTGTCATACAGGTAAGATTCAAATAAGATTATTTTTTATTTACAGATTTCCCCGAGTTTTTATTGCGTCAAGTTTCAAACTTCAAGAAAGAATACCGATGTTTCCCGCTTTTCCGAAATATAACCTGCGTATGATAAATTATAATATAACACAGGAAATAATACAAATCTACTGATTATACCGTAGCGACAGTCAGGTTAGGGGGTACCTACATATCTTTGTTTTTAAATTATAGAAATTTAATTACCATATCATGCCAATTATGATGAAAAAGAAATTATGAAAATAAAGCTGTTTAATATGGCGGGACTTTTTATCTACTTTCTTGAAGCTTCAGGCCATTATAGAACAAAATATCGCAAATGAGCTAAATAATAAAAATATCTGAAATATTAAACAGTTAGCTACTTTAATTTATATTTAAAACATTATTAAATGTATATTTTTCTAGTTTTTTCAGGACCTAATAGGTTAATAAATAGGCTTATTAAAAAGCAAAGCTAGACGCTTTTACTACCGGCATATAGTATTTAATATGAAATCATAATTATCCAACCAATTACCTGGAGTATGTTTTATGATTATTACAAGTAAGATGTTTTTTTCCTTGAAATTCCCTTCTTATTCACTAGCCGCGGAAAGTCCTGCACTTTCCTGCACAAGTAATATTTTTCCTTTCTTCCTCGTTCATAGTTTTCGTTAATTACTTCGGTTTAAAATATTTTCTACCATTTTTTGCCTACCAATCAACTAACAATTATTATTGCTGTTAAAATAACATAAAAAAATGGATTAAAATACCGTATTTTTAAACTTATATTTGGTTTTGTGATACAACAAAGTTACTTATCACTTCTCATTTGCAGGGGCCTTCCCTTTTTATTTTCTCAATAATCTAAAGTTTTCAAGGAAAATATTCAAGGAGAAACCGCGAAAACTTTTATTAATAACGGAAATACACTTTGTATAATTACATTTTACGTAACTTTAAAATGATATATCAACGTTAACTGTCACTAACGGTTTATTGGAATACAATAATGTATACACGGTAGGTAAGTTTTATACTCAAAGTGAATACAGGAACTAGCAAGATGCCCCTAATTCGCATTTTTATGTCTTGACAAAACTTTTTATTATACAAATAATAGGGTTTAATATTAATGTCTTATACACTTAAACCTTCCAGAATAAATTATATAAATGGTGTGTGAAAACTGTATCAGAATTCGTAGCGGAGTTTAGAAGAAAAAAAGCTGTCATAGGTGACTTCAATTAATAATACATTGAGATATAAGTCATCATCATCATTTCAGTAGAAAGACGTCCACTGCTGGACATAGGCCCTCCCCAGTTTGGGTTTGCCATAATCGCCATGCTTGGCAGGCGGGCTGACGATCGCAGTATGGTGGTAAAATGCAAGGAGAACGCTGCTGCCCATTTTCTAGTAGGAGAAAGGAGTAGCGGAAAGAAATTCAAGTTTTCAAGTTTCAAGTTTATTAATAATATTCAAGTACATCATACATTGCAACATGAACGGTGATCCCCAAACTAGACGTTAGTCTGTATCTTGGGGATCAGAGTTGGAAAAATAATAAATAAGAGAAATGGAAAATATATAAATACGGTCAACAAAAGAGATAGGTAACCAGGGTCGCCGGATATTATTGAAGTTAAGTAAGAATACGATGGATGTTTTCTAATAAAATTTAATTCAATTGATAGAAAAGAAACTGTTCATTTCACCAATTAAATTTCATTCGAAAACACTCATTGATTTCTTACTAAACTTCAGCTATATTCTACGACCCTGGTTAGTTATCTCTTTTGGTGATTGTGCATACAGAAATGGGCACGCATAAACATACTACTAAACGATTGTCCCCTTATAACCAGGGGAACATTCAAGGCAAGAGTGAATCGTTTACTTCTGGCCAGGCATGCATCTCCCGTCGACCGCACCATCCGTAATCATTAGTTGCCTAAGTGGTAACAGCAAACACAAAAGCGGATGCCCAAATAAACTTGTTTTCTTGCACCATAATGTCAAATACATGACATCACACCTTTTTTCCCCGAAGGGTTGGGCAGAGGTATACCTATAGTACACCCAAATTTTGCCTGTTAGTCCCAGATGTAATAGGGGGCGAGTGTATTGCCATCAACCGGGCACAAATCCAGACTCCGGGCTGCTACTGGCAAATTCCAGATGGAAAAACCCAATAACACTTTGCCCGACCTGGGAATCGAACCCAGGACCTCATGCTCAGCAGTAGCGCTTGCTACCACTAGACCAACGAAGCAGTCATAATGTCAAATATTGCTGAAAAAGAACCGATTTTCATTTTCTCTTGCTATAAAACGGAACCGGATTACTAGGAAACTCAAGCTTTACCATCAAATTGAGATACTGGTCAACAATACCATTTCTAAGAAAAATGCTTGAAGGCTAATTCTCGAGATATAAAATGTTCAAAAATCTAGTCGCAGTCTCATCTCGGCGACAGTCAAATCTCTTGTCAAAAATGAATGGAAAATCGAGGTATTTTTGACTGATTAAGACTGAGACCACACTGGAGAGGGTTCTCAAAATTACGACAGTTGTCTCTCTGATCTATATGTGACAGACCTTCTGAAAACTGTTAGCCAAGTTTAATGATAATGTTATAGTACATTTTTCATTAATTAATCGGTGGAAACAAACAGAACGAGACACAATATAAGTTTTGTTGTTATTACGCCTATGAGCATTTACTGTCCCTCAAACTTTATATATTCTTCAAGATAGGTATTAACTGTATAGCGTCTTCGAGATGCAATATAAAGCTTTTCTGCATTGCGGTAGGTTCAAAACTTAAAGATAAGATCATTTATAAGGTAAGATAATTTTATTAAAGCATCCTGTATACACTATATGAGAGACATAGGGTATATACTAGCATTTTAAGTCCTAGGTATAATTATATTCTACATGTATACAGTATAATCACGCAATTATAAAATGAATACTAACCAGAAACTTATTATTCCTCTATAACTAAAAATATTATTACTAAGTACCAAACAAAAATTAAAATTCATCTTTTTTGTTACTAATATAATAAATTGCATTTAATTGATTCATTGTCTGGTATAATATTATTGTTCATTTTTTGTTTTTATAATTAGGTGCAATGTTTAATAATTTATTTATTTATTCAAATAATAAGTACCTACTAATTATTATTTGAATAAATTAATTATCATAATTGCTTGCTGATCTGTGCAGTTGTCTGAGTGTTAATTACCGTAAGTATATTTTAATTAAGTACAAAGAGATCAGTCCGAATACCGCAACGATACCTTGTTCTACGATTGAAACTGGATTTAAATCAACAATTGCCAGATTGGCAATTTTTGCATTGTTTTAAACAACATTCTCTTTGATACTAAAAGTCACGATAAAACAAATATTTACTTAAAACTGAAAAGTAAAATCCGTAAAATGTATAACTGCTGATAATGCTTTATAACTGTCAAAGCTACAAATTAAACACTTGACTAAAAAAAAAAAAAACATCATCATTTCAGCCGTAAGACGTTCTCCGCTAGACATAGGCCTCCGTCAATTTGGGGGGCTTTGCCATAATCACCACGCTTGGCAGGCTTGTTGACGATCGCAATATGGTGGTAAAATGCATAGAGAACGCTGCTGCCCATTCTCTATTAAATCCCGTAGTCGCGTTTTACGACACCCACGGGAAGAATTGGGATGGTGCTATTCTTTACGTGCTACCACCACACTGACTAAAACTTCAAAAAACACCCATTTATTCAAACTGAGGCTGAGGCGCAGTTCTGCTCCACCCAGAGCGGAAGACGTCATTACATGATTTCCCACCCAGAAAAAAAAAAGGCTGAGCATCAGCACTTTTTGAACGTCGAAATTACGTAACACAGTCCCCACAAAACGCCCGCTGCGTGCTTTATCTGGGAAGAAAAAGTGGCGCAACAACCTCCTCAGCAGCACAGGTATCAGACATCTTTAAAGAACTTAATAAAACAGTCTATAATTTGTATATCCAAGTACCTAGGTACCTACTCATTGCAATAATTATGCACATTACAATGAAGACAGTACGCGATGTTATCACTCGCCAAATAATTAAATAATAAAGTTTTTGAGTAACCTTCAATTTGTAAAGACATCCTTCAGAATAAGATGTAAGACCGGTTACACACTGGCGACTAAGTTCTGTGCAATTATTAAAAACTCCATCGCGCGGCTTTTAGTGTCCAAGAAATAAAGTTTAAGCGATCGATTAGTTTCCAAATAAGATTATATTAACATAACATAAAAGATAACGGACTTTAAATAATCATAATAATATGGAAAAAAGGGGAAAGAAACACAACGGCATCAAAAAATTCCACCGCATTGCTGTCAACAGGAAAGTGTCCAAAAATATGGCAGCGTTGGCACGTGGTAATCCTGTTTCTTTGGCCAAAAAATGGCCAGCTCTGGTCACGTAAACAGTAAACCGCTTTGTGATGTCTCGTAAAACCACTCCGGCCTATGGCCCTAGTGTTTCAACCCCAAACGGCGGAACATATAACTCCCATTAAGAATGGAAAAATTTCGCCATTTTAGGTTTTAAAAACGCGCGGCTTTTTAGGGTTCCGTTGCCAAATGGCAAAAAACGGAACCCTTATAGATTCGTCATGTCTGTCTGTCTGTCTGTCGGTCTGTCTGTCTGTCTGTCTGTCTGTCTGTCTGTCTGTCAGTGTATGTCACAGCCACTTTTCTCCGAAACTATAAGAGATATGTTGTTGAAACTTGGTAAGTAGATGTATTCTGTATACCGCATTAAGATTTTTACACAACAATAGAAAAAAAGCAATAAATTTTGGGGTTCCCCATACATAGAACTGAAACTCAAAAATTTTTTTTTCATCAAACCCATACGTGTAGGGTATCTATGAATAGGTCTTCACAAATGGTATTGAGGTTTTTAACATCATTTCTTTCTAAACTGAATAGTTTGCGCGAGAGACACTTCCAAAGTGGTAAAATGTGTGTCCCCCCCCCCCCCCCCCGTAACTTCTAAAGTAAGAGAATGATAAAACTAAAAAAAATATATGATGTACATAACCATGTAAACTTCCAACGGAAATTGGTTTGAACGAAATCCAGTAAGTAGTTTTTTTTTTAATACGTCATAAATCGTAAATCGCAATTTACCTTCCATTCAATCAACTCAAATATAAAAAAAAAACATTTAATTTCATAAACATAAACCTTACGCATAAACCGAGGATACCTACAGGTTTGTACGGAACCCTCGGTGCGCGAGTCCGACTCGCACTTGGCCGGTTTTTTGTATTCACTCTGTAGGCGTATTTACTTTGAAAGACCCAAATTTTTTAAAATATAAAAAAATTAAATAAGGATTCTTTTCAATACCTACTTGAAGTTCCAATAAATAAAAGAAAACATTTTAATAATCGATATTGTTTATGTTTTAGTGCCCCACAAAACGTTAAATAAAACAGAAGTTGTGATTAGAGCCCTTTAAACACTTTCTCAACAAAAATAAAAACATTTATTACTGAGAAAGTGTTGTGTTGTTCTTAATGATTATTCGGGCGTTTTCATTAGTTTCCTCAGTCAGTCGGATTTGCCGAAAATACAAATTTTCACGGTTTGTTATGGATGGTATAAAATATACAGGATGGCAAGAAGTCGCTGTCCTTATCATCCTGTATATTTCATACCATCATACTATTTTACTACTACTATTTATAAGAAATTGTATCAATTAGTGTCAGTACCAAATAACCAGACATTTTGTTATAAAATGTTTTTTTTTTCAACAACCTTATGAATGTTATCGTTCTGTTACTTGACTTGACATTTATCTACCGTGTCGTTGTGAGAATTTAACAAAATTTATTTTACCACTTATTTATTTAACCACTAATTTCATCTTTTGGTTCCCGTCGGCAAACATTTACATCACTGCAAACTTTTTATTTAGACCATCATGTGGCGAAAAGGTAACGATAATTTAAGTATTGGCTCTAAATTAGTTGTAAGTTATTAAAGATTAAAATTCAATTACTTAGTAGTCAAATAAAATTCATTATGTATAAAGATTTCTACGAATAAACAAATTTGAAGTCTCTCTTTATAATGTCAAAAACTATAGCTTTTTTACTAAATGCCTACGAAAAAACTTATGTACGAAACTTACTTATAACAAAAAAAAAAACACCTTTTTTAAATGTGTTTCTGTTTGTTTGTTTCTTCCGACTAAACTCCGAACCAACTGAACCGATTTTGACGGCACTTTCACTGGCAGACAGCTGTTGTTACAAGGAGTGACATAAGCATGTTTTTTGTCCCGGTAGCACGGTCCTAAAGGATATTTTCCGACATATACGAGGGCAAAACTGCGGACACCGCTCATTATTATTATATCTTCAAAAGCACAGACTTTACACAGCAATAAGTACTTAATAATCTTTTCAGGCTAGAAAATAGCGTAACATTTTGCTCGCTAATAATCTAGATTTGCCTGAAGAAACGGCACGATTCCTCGTAATTTGTACTAGCATAATGTTTTCATAAGAAGCTTCTAGACTTGTAGTTAGCGATCTTAAATGGTGTATTCCATCAAGAAAATTGTAAATCTTGTTTACCGAATATCAAATTTTATGGATGTAGCTGAATTAAGCAATAACTTACTACCAAATATGTTCTTTTTACACAATTTGATTAGCTTGGTATGTATCTATGTAATTGAATCTTTTAACGTGATTTTCACTCCCTTCTAAAAACATTGGATTAATTTGAAACTTTGCAAACTTATCAAGGACCGATAACAACACAATAATTTCATAAATTTGTCCCATTATTCTGTCCAGGATCACCAAGATAGCAAAAATCAAAACTGAAAACCCGCCTTTGTAGCTAGCAGAACTAAAAGTAGAAAATGATGGAAAAAAGCAGGGGAATTTTGAGATATGTTTTAAATTTACATGTATCTATCACCCTACGCTTATTTCCATTATTTTCGTAGAATATTTAGGTATAATTTTTCCGATGGAATAAGGCATTTTTCAAGAGGATTTCTTGCACTAAAATGTATTTACAGACCAAAAGAGCTCCTAAACTTAAAATATTTATAAACAAAAGATAGAATAACTTACGAATCTACAAAACATGCAAGTGTAAATGCACTTTGTATGCAGAAAACATTTGATATGTAATTAAATATTTTTAGCAAAACTTGTTTGCCTATCTTTACCAAACCATCAAGAAAATCTAGACAGGTAGTTTGTTTAATAATCTTTTATATTCACGAGGACTTGCGGACAATAGACGTTGTGAACTCGAGGACAGAAGTGGTTCGGTCGTAAAAGAAATTTATTATTAACTTAAGTAAACAAAGTAAAAGGATATGTGAGAATAGTAGCAGATGGCATTCTATACTTTCTGCCTACCCTCATGGGAAAAAGATGTATATGTATTTTTGCAAAACAAGTTCGGAAATAAAAAATAATCAGGAAATTATTGAGGTACCCAATGCAACTTTTGCACATTTTATAGTATCGTTTGGCAGCTGGATCAACATCTTTTAGTCCTTAAAAAAGCTAAATTACATATTTATTTAAAACACTTTATAGAACGATTATGTTCATAAGCGATGATCTCACAATAACAAGTTACTTTATTTTAGGTTTTTCCATCTTGGATTTCGCAGTAGCAGCCCGGAGTCTAGATTTGTGTCTGGTTGATGGAAATACGCTCACCTCCTATTTATACTTCATGGGGCTTAAACATAACTGGCAAAATGTGGGTCCTATAGCTACACCTCTGCCTAACCCTACGGGACTTGCAGGCGTGGTGTTATGTCCTATATATTAACAAACAAATAAAATCTTCCACGTTAATTTCTTTCCTTTCGTTTTCATCTTCTTGAGAGCTTATAAATTAGTATTATGTCTTCAATATACGGGAAAGTAAATGTGAAAATCTAAAGATTTGCAATGTCCATAATAATATAAATAATAATACAGAGTCTGTGGTTTGATTTGGTGCATACCCTTTAGCAATGTATAAGTACAGTCGCGCGTAAAAAACATTTTAGTAACTTATTATTAAGTTATATCTGAGAAGACGGAGCTTTTATTAGTAAAAATTAAAAGAACTGGAGTACATATATGCTTAAATCACTAAACGGAAATCAAACATGTAAATTATTCAACAATAAAATCACTTCACATCACTTATTTAGGGAAACTTTTAAGTTAAAATGCATGGGGTGACTACCGAGATGACGTATAAAAGAGAAGTATGTAAGTAGAAGACACGTTGCGCCGACCCCAAGTAAATTGGAATAAGGGCAGGAAAATGATGATGTGATGATACATAAGTAAAATAAGTCTTTTGAAAGCTTTAAAACACGAAACAACATCCCATCGTCTACAAAACGGACACATTTCCTCCCCTAGACAGCAAAAACAAACAAAATAAGAGACGCAAACACTTAATCGCTAAACAGTACAAGAAAACCAGTTGCGTTCCGTCCCGCCGTACTTTTATATAACCAGTTTGTCGATAATCGCATCGGCTCGCTTGCGTTTATATGCAAATGCATTGCATCCCGAGACGCTAAGTTCAAGGCCACGGTGCGTCTAGCGCAGTTTGCTAACACTTGTGCGCTCCACTGTACCTAATAATATGCTAATACACACTTAGCATTTTGCACGCGGACATGTTCAGTCTGTTGTATTTGGCTACTGTGTGGCTCAGTGATTTTGGATAGATAAAAATAAGGATATTTTTCTAACTAAAATTTTCTAATTAAGTTAATGGTGACTTAAAACTTAAGTTAATGGTGACTGGATTCCTTGTGGCTGGACGTAAAGAATAGTAATTTCCCATTTCTTCCCGTGGGTGTCGCAAGGGGCAAATAAGGGACTTATTAGAGGATGTGCAGCATCGTTCTCGATGCATTTTACCAGCTTCGATCGCCAACCCACCTGCCAAGCGTGGCGATTATGGCAAACCCCTAGAAATTGGGGGAAGCCTATGACCAGCAGTGGGCGTCTTTCGGCTGAAATGATGTTTTTAGATTTATATATGTTAAGCTAGATTAATAAAGACGACACTTTTAGCTCAGCGCCACAACTATGACAACACTTTCATTTTCATTTCAAACTCTATAATAACAGTGTATGTTTCCCTGCATTTCTTATTCAAAAACTTCCTTAAAATCTTGATTGATCACCTGTCTCTACCGTTCTCCTTACATTATAACGAGATAGCAATGTAGCAGCAATTTATTCACTTAAATATATTATAATTGTACATGTATTTAAGTTTCGTTTAAGTTTTGCTCAAGTTCACTGTCAAGGAGGTTGCTTAAACTTGAGTAACACTTGTGTACTTGGTTGTACTTAAGTAAAATAATATGGTAAGAAGAAACAACTAATTGAAAGGGTCGAATGAACTGGAAAATTATGTCAATAGCTCTAGTTAAATAATAACAGCCACACGGTTTAATCGAAGGCTTTAACCCTTAAATACATGATTTTTACTTTTTAACCAAATTAAATTTAATTGGATGTAAGATTAGCTATATAGTAAGGAAAAAATATTTTTAAAAAATTATTCATATTATTAATTTCTTTTTAAATGGGTTGGTGGAAATTTCCATCTTTATGTAATCAGAACTAACCTACTGAGAACAAAATGTGTAGTGAGATAATAAACCACTTTTTCCCAATTACAAAAACAATAAATGACGAACGGAAACGAAAAAATTACCTTGGATTGGTTGATGAATATTTCCATTACAATGCATTTAAGGGTTAAGCTACAATAAAATACAATCCTTTATTACGCCGCGTTTTTTTTGCGCTTTTATCTACGTTTGCCGCGGTCGGTTTGTGGATGGGTGACCCCTTCAGAAAACACACTAAAAGCCATTGGTCCTTGCTGACATTCTGATAGACAGAAAGAAGCCCAAATGTCTAACAACCCGTCTAAGCAAGGGGTATCGTATTACCCAGTAACTGGGTTATCAGATGGGAATTCGCTAAATGTAAAATACTGATGTCCAACTGCATCCGGTTATACTGGAAGCCGTCCCCAAAATAGTTAGGCAAAGGTAAGGCACATTGACTTAGCTCTGTTTTACTTGAAGGGAAAAACTTACCAGCACCCTAATTGCGGAACACACTATTAATCAGAATTTGAATAATTTTGAAGCTTATTTGTCATCCATTCTTTGAAATGTTCGAAAAATTTGTTTGCTTAGCAAAGTAAACACCGCCATGAATGTTACGGAACTAACAAAATGAAACCGATTCCTACCGATAGTGTAGAACGCAATTACCCCTCTGGTTTATGTTATACTAGCTTTTGCCAGCGGCTTCGCCCGCGTGGAAGTCGGCAATTATCCCGCGGGAACATACTACCGGGATAAAAAAGTAGCCTATCTCCTTTCTCAGGCTCTAAAGTTTCTGTGTACCAAATTTCATTTAAATCGGTTCGGTAGTTTTAGTAGGAAAGCGAGACAGACAGACAGAGTTACTTTTTGCATTTATAATATTAGTATGGATAGTATGGATAGTATGGAAGTATGGAAGTATGGATAGTATGGATATGGAAGTATGGATATAAGTCAAAAGTATGCAAGTATCAAGTATGGAAAAACCGGCCAATTGCGAGTCGGATTCGCGCACCGAGGGTTCCGTACAAACCTGTAGGTATTCTCGGTTTAAAAATAAATGTTTTTTTTTTTTTTTTTATATTTCAGTTGATTGAATGTAAGGTAAATTGCGGTTTACGATTTATGACGTTTTAAAAAAAAACTACTCACTCGATCTCGTTCAAACCAATTTTCGGTGGTAGTTTACATGGTAATGTACGTCATATATTTTTTTTTAGTTTTATCATTCTCTTATTTTAGAAGTTAGGGGGGGGGGGGGGGGGGAAACACATTTTACCACTTTGGAAGTGTCTCTCGCGCAAACTATTCAGTTTAGAAAAAAATGATATTAGAAACCTCATTACCATTTTTAAAGACCTATTCATAGATACCCCACACGTATGGGTATGATGAAAAAAATTTTTTTGAGTTTCAGGTCTATGTATGGGGAACCCCAAAATGTATTGTTTTTTTCTATTTTAGTGTGAAAATCTTAATGCGGTTCATAGAATACATCTACTTACCAAGTTTCAACAGCATAGCTTTTATAGTTTCGGAAAAAAGTGGCTGTGACATACGGACGGACGGACAGACAGACAGACAGACAGACATGACAAATCTATAAGGGTTCCGTTTTTTGCCATTTGGCAACGGAACCCTACAAATGTTGTTATTGACTTGCATGATAAGAATTTAGGATCCTCCATGCATATTTTTGGCGTTAAAAGCATTTCTTAATGATGATAATAATTTACTTTCCGTGGTTGCCGGACATTACGAATGGCGCCATGCCATTTCTTCCCGTGGGTGTCTTAGAAGGCAACTAAAGGACTAACTAGAGAATGGGCAGCAGCGTTCTCTATGTGTACCACCACATTGCAAACGCCAATCCGCCTGCCAAGCGTGGCGATTATGGCAAAACTCCCACAAATTGGGGGAGGCCTATGTCCAGCAGTGGGCGTATTTTGGCTGAACAGATGATGATAATGATAATAAGATTATTTTTTAATTTTAAAAAACATATTTAACATACCACATTAGTCAATGAACTCTCAAAAAAAGGTAAATTTTCCATACTCGGGTAGCAGCACCAGTAGTCATCCGCGCACGCCCAATTACTTTTTTAGGCAAAAAGCGCTAAGTCATCAGCGCGCACCGAATCACTGCCCGTGACGTCTGCCGCGTCTTGTTGCACTTAAATCTACTAATTTTATACTTTCTATGAATTTCGGTAGCTTCAATGAGGTTGGGTTCTTTATGCATTCGTGAAACAACTTACGTGATAAGAATCACACAAAACATTCTAAAGTAATTTACATAGCCGAAATATCTGCAGATATTATGTGTTAAATCAAACACATGCCCAAAATACTTAGATCATCATCACTCCCCATACATTGTTTACCATCAAGCGTTGTTACGTAGACCACATTTATGATAACTGAGAACGAGAAAGTGCCTGGAAGAGCTTCTGGTCCATGAAAGAGCTTCTGAAAGGAAACCTTCCTTTTATCACCTGAGCGAAAAAATATGGATATGTGCATTCTGTCCATTTTGACCCTTGATCCCAGACTTCGTCTTTGACAATCATTCAATAATCCAAACTCGAAGTTTACTCATGTGCAATGGAGCGCGGTATTCTAGACGTCAAATTAACAGACCATTTTCGCAAAACACGTTCCTCAATAAACTGCTGAGATGAAAGTGAACTGGGCTGGCTTCGTGTGCCGTATACCCAATGAGCTCTTGGCCAAAATAACCACTATATGAAGCCCTGATACAGCCAGAAGGCGTCGTGGCATATCCCATAGAAGATGGCGGATTGAACTGGATGGGCTGGCTTCGTGTGCCGTATACCCAATGAGCTCTTGGCCAAAATAACCACTATATGAAGCCCTGATACAGCCAGAAGGCGTCGTGGCATATCCCATAGAAGATGGCGGATTGAACTGGAAAATACACACTATCAGGTCCAGTGGTCCAGTTTAGTCCTGGATCGAATGAGTTGGAAGTCATGGGGAGAAACCTTTGCTCAGCAATGAGATGAGGCGGGCATACAGTAATAGTAATAATATACCATCAGAAACAGTTACTATCTTCCTTACTCCCATCATATTACATACAAATCGCGCAGCAACAATTTATAAAACAAACAGCAAGACGATCTAACAATCCCAATTTTCTTAAGTAATCAGTTGAGGTAGAAAGGGCTTGCTTTTAGACTAATTGGCGAATGACCACAGCGGTCAGAGTGGTCAGAACGATCAGGTTCGTTTCCGCTTCACGGTACAACGGTAATCAGGTGTTAATATTTTTACGGTAGCCCGATGCCGATTATAGGTGCGGTTGCCCTAGTTCCGAACTGATTACGCACCTTTTAGCTTGATAAATTGGCTTTGGGTAGTTTTTTTGTGCGGTTTCTTGAGGAAAGATCTTTCTTTGTTTGCATTTAGGTCTTGGAACTGTATATTATGCTAAGGCGTCCATCTCCTCTTTCCATCAAAGCGAAAAGATGAGACAATCACGCCAAAGGAGACAGATCTATACAAAATCATACGACAGAACAGCAATTTAAGAATATTGTATCTGAGAATGTGATCGAAATTAAGGGTAAATAAATACTACAGGGATAGCAGAGCTGATAGGACAGCAGCGATGGCCCGGTGGTAACGGCTGTGACTAACGAGTTGTAGATCGTAAGATCAAACCAAGACATGCGCTTCACTTTGTATAAATGATTGCATCACCACAGCTCTCAAAACGGTAAAGGATAACTTCATGAGGAAATCGACATGTCCTAGAACCAAAAATTCAATGACATGTTACATCTACCAGCCCGTACTGGGCACGTGGTAGATTATTACCCTCTCCCTCTCACCGAAAGGAGGCTTGGGTCCCAGCAGTAGGAACATATGATTATACAAATATATAGGAAATTCTAAGTTACCATACTTTCGGTCAATCTGTGAATCTTATACCTTTAAACGAACAATTCTTGTATATATGTATATATATATATATATATATAATCTGATTCTCGGAAACGGCTCCAACGATTTTCATTAAATTTAGTATACAGGGGGTTTCGGGGGCGATAAATCGATCTAGCTAGGATTCATTTTTATAAAATGTCATTTTATTCGTGTTTTCAATGACCAACTTTATCGATAATCAACTTGAACATAAACTTATTATTTTAAACACAATTTACCAAAAAATACCGAGCAAAGCTCGGTCAACCAGATATTGTTGTATAAACTACAATAATCGTACTTTTCTTTCATTCATAAATTGTTTGCAAACTCACGCACATGCATACGATACGAGCTCTGATAAAAGTCACGTGGAGCTAGCCAATATCCTGCTCGTTTGTTGATGATCATTCAAAATCAACACCTTATGGTTATGTTTGAGCTCTATATTATAGGGGGCGAGCTTTAACTGAGCACAAATCTAGAGAATCGCTTCCTCTTATCATCATCATTTCAGCCGCAAGACGTCCACTGTTGAACATAGACCTCCTTCAATATTGCCATAATCGCCACGCTTGGCAGGCGGGTTGGCGATCGCAATATGGTGGTAAAATGCATAGAGAACGCTGCTGCCCATTCTCTAGTAAGTCACTTATTCGCCTTTTACAACACCCACGGGAAGAAATGGGTTGGTGCTATTCTTTACGACTGGCACCACACGGCATCACCTTCCTCGTATATCATTAATCATTCGGCCAAATGACGTCCAAAACTGGCCATAGGCCTCCTAGTCTTGCGTCCTCCTCATCCAGCAGACTATCGCGAACTGCACCAAGTCATCAGCCTGTTGAAGCCTATTGCTATACTTTCCGGTACGCGGTCGCCACTCCAGAACTTTGCGGCACCAATGTCCATCTGTTCACGGATCTATGTGTCCCGCTCTTTCACTGCCATTTAAGTTCGGCATTTCTTCGGACTATGTCGGTGTACTCAAAGATGTCTTCAGTAACTTCAGTACCTCCAAAGTAATATTATAAATACGAAAGTATCCCTGTTTTCCTGTCCCTCGCCTCAACGGCTGAACAAAGAAACAATTCTAGTAATTTTAGTATATTTTTCATCTCAGTCTCACTGTCAAAACTATCTCGAGTTTCCATACATTTTTAACATGTTTTTGACGTTTGATTGTAGTCGAGATGAGCTTGCGACTATATTTTGAACGAGAATTGGCCTTCTCCTGCCAACAAAATTTAGCACACTGGTACATCATGACCTAGGTTAGGACAACGGATACTTTTTGTCCCGATCGTATGTTCCCGTGGTTGTGGCTAAGTTAATAGCCACACGGGTCTATAAATCAGATTAATCTACGCTTGCCGCGGTTGGTCCGTGGGTAGATCTTTACATACCTAGGCTCCTTCGTGCCTCGGAAAGCACGTTAAGCTGTTATTTGTGGTTCTTTAACAGTCTTTACGGGTCGTCAAAAGCCCAAAAATTTGACTACCAGACTTACCAAAAGGAATCTTATTACCCAGTAATTGGGTTGCAGAGGTCACATAGGTATCATGTAAAATTAATATGCCACTGCATCCGGTTAGACAAGAAGGCTTGGTAGTATGTCAAGTATTTAAATTTTGCATATCAAGTGTATAATTTGCCATCCTTTTGAAGCCGAAGGACCATAGGTCACCTCTCTACTGGTCCTTAATCTAAAAGGTAGTGAATAGCTATCACGTGGTTTGTCACGCCAGGTGAAGTTTACAAACACGCAGTCCTGATTAGTGCACGTCCGGGCCGCGATACGGAGGCGCGTGTTATGCCTGCTCGCTCGTAAACTACGTGTTTACAGTGTCATTAATACACCATTTGATCATAAGTTGGGTAGTTGTGATTGGGTTATATCCGGTTTTTGTTCCGTTTCAACACATGAAAATCGATGTAATTCAGGCTGTATTGAAACTGAAACAAAATGCTGGTATTTACTAGTCTAGCATAATATTGGTTTTAAGGTAGTTTTTTTTTTTATATACTGCATTACTTTTGATAAGTTGAGTAAGTTGATTTTAGGACTTTGTGTAGCTACTTACTGTCCAGTTGCCGATTCCACTTAAAACAGATAAATTCTAATATAATTTAAACAATTCGTAATTTTTTCCACCCCTGTCACAAAAGTTAGCCTTTTCATAATATCTTATCCAGAATAAACAAAAAATATGATCTGTTGTCATACTACTATTAAAGAAAACAGTAGGAATAAAATTAAACCATTGTTAGTTCTGCAAGGACTTTCCATTTGTAAGCACCAATCTAGCGAATTATGCGACCCATCGCATACGTACCCGTTCATTTAACGTCTCTATTTGATAATCATAATAAGCAACTCAAAACATAAAGCCTGTAGCACACTGGTAACAAGTCGCGCGCACCACGTGAGGCGTACCGCGCGCGGTCCGTGCCCAATTTAACGACTAATTGCGCTCTTATCGCGTCTAAACGCGCGTTATCGCGAGCTCCGGCGGCTCTGTTTATAAACACAAGTAGGAATGGACCGTTACATTCACCTCACTTTGATTTTTACTTGTCGTTTTGATAACACGAACTTATGTTTGCTTTAGACTGTTATTGGATTCTTATGGGGATAACTAAGCTTTTGTTTCGTTTAATTTCATTGTGCAATTGTGCTGATAATCTTTACGGGTAATTTCTCTCGATTTTTAAGTAACTATTCAGAGAAGTCATCTCCATTTTTATCAATTCAATTCATTTATTGCTGAACATAGGAACAAAATTAAATACATTTGAAGATGTTGAGTAGATGCGCAGTTCATTATGTCCTACCAATTATGACGTATAAAGTATTATCATCATGTCACGAATTCTCTCAATGTATTAAGGAACACTAAAAAACATCGTGAAAGGATGGTAAATTATACAATCATACACTCGATATGAAAAATTAAAATACTTAAACTTTGTCTCCTAAAACTTTAGGTTGAAATATGCCCAACAATGTCCGAATGGGTTCCCCCTTCATGCAGAAACTCAGCTCAAGCTCAAGGCCGCGGGTTCAATTTCACATCGGAACAAAAAATAATATTGTAAAGTCTACAAGCAGTTTCTCGACTCAGGAAATATTATATTACAAGTTATGAAGCAGCTCAATTTTTTTGCACCAATTATTTTTATTGTTCTATGAGAAAAAAAATATACCATAATAAGGAAGGCTTTTCCAAAAATCTATTTGTTTTCAACATACCTACTTACTAAATGAAAAATCAATAAACACAAAAATCTTCGCTGGCATAGTGAAGAAACAAGCGCGCTCCCTAAATTATCTGACATAAGCCAAAAAGTTTACACACGAAAAGTTCGGTAAAGTCTTAGCCATATCGTTGAAATTTTCTTAACATCCACCTGTAGGGCGCGTTGCGTAAGGGTCGCTCCCCTACCCTTGAACTGGCGACCTTGAGTGGCGGGTCACTACGCAACGAATTTATTGTTTAACGACACCAGTGTGTACCACCCTTTATTTAGGGAAGAGGGATCTTGCCTTTGTTTCGTGTTTGTTTTATTTTATTTATATTTTGAGAGTTTTAGGAGCACTCGTTTTAATTAAATTGAATTCATTTTTTATTAAATTTAAAGACTTTCTGAAAATTTATTAAAATATGTTGCGGATGACCCATTCTCTTACTAAATTAAATTAAGAAATACACCATAATTACCAATCAACTTTTAAAGGAGATTACCCCATTTAGATAGCAAAAAAGATATCACTGCCTCCTTAAACCAAAATTTTACGGCAATTAAAGCGAACTAGTGATCGCCCATTGGTCGAAATTCGACCGTATTTCATTTGAATAGAAATACATTAGTAAATGAAAAAAACATATATAATAATAAATATTAAAAAAATATGGTTATATTTGACATTCAGTAACACTATAGACCAAGGAACTTAAATCCCTAAGACAAATAATATTAAAAACAAATATTCTCGATATGATCATAGATTTTAAAAAAAACCGGCCAAGTGCGAGTCGGACTCGCGCACCGAGGGTTCCGTACAAACCTGTAGGTATTTTCGGTTTAAAAATATAAATATTTTTTAATTTTTATATTTCAGTTGAGTGAATGTAAGGTAAATTGCGGTTTACGATTTATGACGTTTTAAAAAAAAATACTCACTCGATCTCGTTCAAACCAATTTTCGTTGGTAGTTTACATGGTAATGTACATCATATATTTTTTTTAGTTTTGTCATTCTCTTATTTTAGAAGTTACGGGGGGGGGGACACACATTTTACCACTTTGGAAGTGTCTCTCGCGCAAACTATTCAGTTTAGAAAAAAATGATAATAGAAACCTCATTACCATTTTTGAAGACCTATTCATAGATACCCCACACGTATGGGTTTGATGAAAAAAAGCATTTTTGAGTATCAGTTCTATGTATGGGGAACCCCAAAATTTATTGTTTTTTTTCTATTTTAGTGTGAAAATCTTAATGCGGTTCACAGAATACACCTACTTACCAAGTTTCAACAGCATAGCTCTTATAGTTTCGGAATAAAATGGCTGTGACATACGGACGGACAGACAGACAGACAGACATGACGAATCTATAAGGGTTCCGTTTTTTGCCATTTGGCAACGGAACCCTAAAAATGAAATAGGTTATATAATATATCTATAAAATTATTTTTTTACCTATGGTCATACTTGACATTCAGTAATAGTTAGGGAGCTGGCGAGCAAAATTTCGATATGATCAGCACACAAGGCAGACGATATTAACCAGTCAATTACCGTAATTACAGACACAATTAAAAAACCATTGTGTCGATACCAAATGTGGTATCTCAGGGACTTAGAGGTTAATAGTGATAATTATACCCTAAGAAACATCAATGTACTCGTCTGCCAACATGGTGGCGCTGCGTTGTAAATTTACAACGACTCAGCAATGTTTAAAAAAAAGGTGTGCAGCAATATAGGACCTTAATTGATTGGACCAAATCGATTCGTAATGATTTAATCCACCTCGACGTGAAACGTATGCAAATCATATACCGAAATGCTCGCCAGCTCCCTAACTATAAGACTATAGACACAAAATAAAGACAGATATTGTCGATTGGACCATAAACAAAAGAATATCTATGCATGTGTGTATTAAATACACGGTAATGAATAGTAGTGTGTGTAACGTGTTATTTATTGAAAATAATATATTTTTACGCATAATTGAAAAAAAATATCAGCATTCGTCACTTTTTCTGTGTATAAACTATAAGTGTGCGAAATTTCATACTCCTCCGTCCGCCCAATTTTCGTAAAAAGGGATCCAAAGTTTTCGCTTCACGTATTAATATATAGATATGTCAGCAATCACATCAACAGTTATGTTCAACACAGCGTGTAACACAATCAGCGCAACATATGTTGAACATGAATAGACTCACCCTCATAGATAACCCTCTGTTTGGATTAACTTCCACATCTATTGGTGAAACGGATTCTTTTGCTCATTTTGGTCAGACAGACAAATTGAAAAGTAAATGTCAACAAATTGAATGAGAAAAACAAAATTTACAATTCAGATTTTATTCTAAAAAAATCTGATGATCATTTTCATTACTAAATCTTTTAACAGTTCCCTCATGTGTCCAAAACTTTAGCTTTGGCATCAGAATAGAATTTTGTAATTGTCACAGGAACGGATGGAGTATGCATAGTTTCAATCGGGGACAAAAGAAAATTAATATGATTTTTATATCCTGCCTGGGGGAATACAGTATTGGAAGTAGTCTTCCTTCACTAATTAAAACCACCCGAAGCCTCGTCTATGTGCTGGTGGTGATCACCAGCACATAGACGAGGCTTCGGGTTCTCCGAATAGCTTTTGCCTTTTAAATGCCAAAACAAAACGGTTTCATTGCAAGTGCGTACGCCATCATTTTTTTCGTACAGCGAAAGTCTGTCTAAAGATCTTTGACAGTCGTTACAAGTAGTAGAAGCCCAAAAGTCTGAAAGCCAGTGCAACCAAGGGGTTTCCTTGTTACGCAGTTACTTCAGACCGTCAGTCAGGTCAGACCTGCAGTCGTTCCATGTAAAATACTGTGGTTCAGCTGTATCCGGCTAGACTGTCGACTGGGACTGTGGACTGTGTACTGTATGTATATAAACTTGGGAAAAGGCTAGGGAGATTAATTAAAAGTACTGTCTAAAACAAAGCTCAAAAGTAAATAAATAAACCCATCAAAACACCTACACGGTTGTTAATCCCAATGTCTAAAACACCGCAACAAATAATGGTATAAGTAGACTCATCCCCTACTTGTACGGAGGGTGAATTGATCTAGCCCTAATGCTAGACACCCTTTGTTTGCCACCCTGTCCATGATACGGAGTTAGCACGCCCTAGTCACAGTTAATTTAATGTAAACTTACATGCCGCAATTAATGGAAATTTGTAAAATGTTTTCCTGAAATCTAAAATACAGGGTTAACTGGATAACACACTTAGATAATGGCTTTGGTTCAACATCATTAATTGCATTATTTACGTAGTTCAGCAGATTTTTTCGCACATATAGATTAGTAATATCTTTTACAATGATTATGAAAAGTCTTGGGACTTGTATCAAAATAATGTGCCATTTTGGTACAATATCTTGATTTAAAAGAATATCCATGGAGTTTCTCGCCCTTTTTCTCCTTAGAAACTTTCTACACTTTGGTCACCTTCATCTATCTGACTGACCGACTATTCAAAAGTGTCAGTATCTAGTTAAAGTAAATGCTTTGAGTTAGTAGGCCTTTAAGGTAAGATTCCGGAATAAGACACTACGTTAGCCCCATTAAAGACTTCATTATCTCATGTTATGTTGACACAAAATAACAAAAGCTCACTTAGCTTTTGAGCCGATACCGATTACTCAAAGCTGGTTATAAATTTAAACGCAAAGAAGAATATAAGTAGTATTTATTTTATGACCAGACCACCAACATTTTGGGTATAGAAACAGAAAAGTTCTCCAAACACTAATGCTGAAGCTAGGGCTTCAGGTCGAGTCAGCTAGGGTCGAATGACGTCAGTAAAACAGTCCAGGTTTATTCCACTGTCTATTCCATGGTTGCCTGGAAGTAATCGCATAAAGCGAGAAGGCCGCCTATTGTATATTTAGTAGTCATTGTTTTTTTGTTATGTATTTCTATGGTTTACAATAAAGTATATGTAAATACATAATACGTTTTATATTAAAGTAAATTGATGTATTTTTTGATACTGCGAATGTTATCGGGCGGTCACCGCTGTCGAAGAAAACCATATCTTTATCAGCACGCGTAGCATGACCACCAGGGAAAGAACTTTGTCTATTCTTGGTAGAATAGAGATAGAATTGTCATGCTACGCCAGCATTAAACGGTACAAATCTTTCTACAATCTGCAATGTTGTCTATTCTTCCGTCGACAAAACCCATTTCTACGGTAGCCATGCTACACATGCAAAATTCCCATAACCTAAGTTCGAAAACACAGCCATCGATGACTCACAACCATAAAGAAAAACTTAACACCATAAACAAGGTTAGTGACGTGCTATAAGAAATAAAGCAATAGCACATAAATAAGTAATAAATAGAGTATGCAGGCTCTAAGTTATTATTTATCTTGGAGACGTCACGTGATGTCGCGTGGATGGCACGACTCCGCAGGTGGGGTGCTAGTGTTAGCGATCAGCGCGAAGGGAAGAAAGTAAAAGATTTATTAAGAATATGAATTGATTCACAATAGACCTAAAGTTGTACCTAATAGGATACACCCAAAGATGAACACTGATAAAATTTTGAAAATGTTAAAAAATGGAATGTTATGAAAAAACTAAGTTAGGTCACAATAGAAATCGGGCATGGCAGTCAGAAGTGCATGCCGTCAAGTGCCCATAAAGACTTTGCTCTGTTTAACTTTGTTTTTATTGTTATCTGGGTCGTAATTTCCTTCAAAATCTGTCCAATTTTAAATGATTTGGTAGTACTAATTGTTTTAAAAATATGAAACAGCCCCTAACTTTACACGCTCGTTTTCGGAGCTTTAATTTTTTTTGTTTCTTTTTTTTTGTTGCTGAATGGGCTAGCTCTTGACTTCGATTAATTTCCCTTGATTTAATCATTATTTGCCTTTGTGTACGAAATATAAATTTTCTGTCTTCTTTGTTTTCATCAGAGTCGCTCCCCGCTGTCAGTGAGGCCATACCTATAAATTTTACAGCGCTGAAGTTCGCGGTAGCGCGGCTATGTGATTTGATATCGTTACGTTTATTGTAGCTGTTACACGATATTTATGATATGTGTCGAATTTTAACGTGATTTGTGTCTGGTAGTCACCTCAGTTCTTGTCATGTAAGGGGGACAAAAAAGGGTCATTGACCTGGGTACTAATTTACATTATGCTGCGAATACCATACCTACTTTCCTATTAAACAGTACAAACATACATAACCGTCTGTACATTCTGTACATGGGGGTAGGCAGAAGCTACATAACGCCTACTACGATCCTTACATAGTACTATTTTTTTAAATTTACGTTTAAGCATCTGCACCCTAATTACGTAACATACAAATCAGAATTTGTATCACTGTGGAAGATACTGGCTAATACATTGCTACAAATGCTCAATAAATTTGTCTGCTCAGCAACGTAAATAACGCAATGAATGTTGTTGAACTGTCAAAATGAAAGTCATTCCTACTGATAGTGTATAGTATTAGGAAATTGCCCCACCGGTCATTCGTCATCATCATTTGAACACAAAGATGTCCCCTGCTAGACATAGGCTTCCGCTAAGCACCACCAACTCAAACGATTCCTTGTCTCTCGCATCCAACGAATTCCTGCGGCCTTCACCAGGTCATCATCTCCACTTAATCTTATAGTCAGGAAAGCTTGGATATCGGTAGATTTACATGGCACTACTTTGTTGTTTCTGATATGTCCTTATTTCTCGTTTATGACACAAAGCAAAGGCCTTTTGTTTTTTTTTTTTTTTTTTTTTTTTTTTCAGGATGGGAAATCATCAAATGACTTCTCCCGCTCTGGGCGGAGCGGGAGGGCGTGTCAGACTTTTACTGACTAAAACCCACCCGTGTTCCATCAGTTGCCCATGTGCCAGGGTCACGGTATCTCTTTCGAACAATCACGCGACCCCGGCAGGAAGCAAAGCCCTTTGAGTGACTTTAAACTTTTTAACAACAGGCATTGTAGATAAGTGATCACTTTCACCTTTTCAAAATGGCCACATTTTCAAAAGGCCTCCTTCAATTCAGGGGGGGGTTTGCCATTGTCGCCTCGCTTGTGGGTTGAAGATCGCAGTATGGTGGTAGAATGCATAGAGAACGCTGCTGCCCATTCTCTAGTAAGTCCCTTAGTCGCCTTTTACGACACTCATGAGAAGAAATTGGACCAGTTTAGTACCGCGGATGATGACAACTAACAACCATCTCTCCACCAATTTTTACAGGAGAGCCTTTAAATATAGGTTCACTTAACACTTCTGCCTAACCCGTTGACGACTGCAAGCGTGAAGAAGTATAAAGTTTCCTCTTCAAATGAAACGCGTCCCTCAGCGTACATTACTGGTTGTTGCAAGTAATTGTCATACATTGAACTTGGGTCTGTCCGTCTGTCGCGAATTGATGTCAAGTGGCAATGGTTACGCAACCAGGGTCACGGTCGATGCACCCGATGCACTCGGACAAAGGGTGGGCAGAGATATAGGATGTGACATAATAGTCTTATATGGATTGTGGAGCTTGGATTGACTCTTTGTAGTTGGACAACTTTTAGGGCGAGGGAGAGAGTTTTCTTACGGGAACCTATACTAGGATAAAACATTTGTATCCTATGTCCTAATCCAGGTCGTGGTCTACCTATATGGCAAATGCCGTACATTTTTTTTTTGTTTTTGTTACAATATATAACAATTAGACAGAGTTAATTTTGCATTAATACAAGTAAGTGTACCTACTATACAATCCTACTAACAAAATAAACTAGCTTTAACCAGCAGCTTCGCCCACGTATTACAGATATAAAACTTCCTCTTGAATCACTATGTCTATTGATGAACACCGCATTAAAATCCGTTGCGTAGTTCAGTTAAAAGATCTAAGCGAACTTACAAACACGAAATGCGATTTGGTTTTATACTAAGTAACGAAGATGTGAATGTTTGTATGATTGGATGTTTGTTAATCAATCACGCAAAACGCCTAAACGGATTTGGATGGAATTTGGCAAACAGCTAGCTTATTTAACCTGAATTAGCTTCTATGATAAATTTTATCCCGGTAGTCCATTTCCGTGTGGTAATTTTTGACCTCCACGAGTTCGAAGTTGCTAATTAAATCTACTTTTATTATGTACATAAATCAATGAAATCTAGTGCTAAGGGCTTTAGGCCTCCATAGTAACCGTTTTATAAAGTTTAATTTTAATTTGCCATTTTATTTTTAAGTAATCTGTTAGTGATGTGTTAGTATCCACATGCCAAAGGCGCTGAAACATTAACATATTCAAAAAGCTTTGAAAAATCTGCCTTTGTATTTTTAATGTCAAAAAAGTTTATTTAGACAGTTAAATTTATTGTAAAATGAAAAGAATCTATTTTAGTAGGTAACAAAACAACAAAAATAAAACTATGTAAGGTCGTCTGCCATGATGGTAATGGCGGATTCTGCTTAAACCATCCATAAAAAAATTGTGGAGATAAAATAAATATGATTTATTTAGTATAGGTAATGCTACAATTAGATTTGGCGATCGCAGTATGGTGGTAAAATGCATAGAGAACGCTTCTGCTCATTCTCTAATAAGTCCCTTAATCGCCTTTTACGACACCCACGGGAAGAAATGAGATAGTGCTAATGGGAACCACCTGCCAAGCGTGGTGATAATGGCAACCTCCCCTCCCCCACCTTTTGAGAGAGACTTAATGTCCAGCAGTCTGCCGGGGTCGCGTGATTGTTCGAAAGAGATACCGTGACCCTGGCACATGGGCAACTGATGGAACACGGGTGGGTTTTAGTCAGTAAAAGTCTGACACGCCCTCCCGCTCCGCCCAGAGCGGGAGAAGTCATTTGATGATTTCCCATCCTGAAAAAAAAAAAATGTCCAGCAGTGGACATATTTCGGCTGAAATTATGAATTAGGTTTGTGTGTGGATACGCTCTTAACTGTTTAGGCGAGAAAAGGTAACAGACAAATAGACCGACAGAAGAAGGTTCTTTCTCATTTATAATGTTAACCAGCTTTTGCCAGCGGCTTCGATCGCTTATTATACTTGAATCACTCTGTCTAGTGATGAAAACCACATTAAAATCCGTTACTTAGTTTAAAAGCTCTAAGCGTACAAACGCGAGAATTTTACACTTGCTTGTATAGATTATAAGTAGTATAGACTCCTTTCAGTCAGTAACAAATCTATTGTCTGTAACGCTAAACTTTGCAAAACCCTGACCTCTGTCGCACAAGTGGCTCAATTGGACCGGACATGACATGGGCACGCACTTCCGGCCGCTAATTACGATTGTCTGTCCACGGGACATCCTGAAGGGTGCATTATAACTGTATCAATTAGATTTTACAAAGACATGACTGTTTTTATTTTATAGAAGTTTTATTTTTGTTTATTGTTGACAGAATGTACTTATTACTTTCATACAACTACTAACTACCGAGCTTCGTGTTCCGTGTGGTGGTGGTCATCAAGAATAGCACCATCACAATTCTTGTCGTGGGTGTCGTAGAAGGCCAATAAGGGACTTACTAGAGAATGGGCAGCAGCGTTCTCTATACATCTTACCACGCCTGCCAAACGTAACGATTATGGCCAACCCCCCTTTGGGGGAGGCTTATGTCCAGCAGTGGACATCGTTGTCTGAAATGATGAACTGTCAACTAATAAATAATAAAATTATATCCTCATTCACAAATTGAAATTTAGCATCGAATAATTCATTCGTATCGCTATTGACTGGTAATGTTCCCAAGAGACAGGCTGCATTAGCACGTTGTATAGGAATACGTAGCGTCTGGTCAGGGTAAGAACAATCTCTTTGGTCCTGGAATTTCCTTAAATAGACCATGAGCAATCGGACCCCTCTGTTTTTAACACGCTTTTATTAGGTCGACCTGTATGTAACTAACTATGTAATGGAATCTAAGGTAACTAATTTAACTATCTTCCAACGATCGTAGCGTCATGAAAATTGGCAGCTGTATGTAGTCTTCATGACAATACAATAATATGGTACTGTCGAACTGATCTGATGATGGAGCCGGAAGATATGAACTGGAACTTCATGATGGAACATCGTATCATAGCTATGTTTGGTCTTATTAGAAAAGTCTTGTAATGAACTTTGACCACGATTAGGTTTCAAGGTCTGATGATGAAGCTGGAAGATAGGCACTGGCACTCCATGATGGAATATCGTATCATAGCCGTGTTTCGACTTGTTAGAAAGGTCTTGTAATGAACTTTGACCACGATTAAATTTTTGGTTTTTACGTGCATTTATAAAAGCGTGTTTTTCTATTGTTTTTAACTATAAATTTATTAGTTATTTTATTAGCAGTAGAAATGATTTAACAAGAAAAAGTTGGTACCTCAGTGTTTTGAGGAACTGTTTTAGAGGCATAACATTATTTAGATAGGTACTTTTTTTTTCAATTTTGCATTATTGTATGTTATACATACAAAGACTCTAACAAAGAATGGTTCTTTTTTTAGGCGGTGTGACATAATTATGACAACAAAGATGGTGGTTTGAATTATTTCTTTTCTTTGAACTCTTAGCTTAGATTTAAAGTTTTTCATACTGTTTGACTTTAGCAAAAACTGTTTCCTATGGAAATTACTGAAAAATCTCTGAAGTATTGATAATAATTTATTTATATGAAATAAATGCTTGATTACGAGTTAGTTGCGACCCCAAAAACAAAAAACGGGGAGAGATTTCATCTTCAAATGTAACTTTTTTAAACGCCTTTCTGGCTCATTCCTTTCCTCATTCTTTGAATACAGCTTGAAGATCTTATTCTTGAAAATACAGCTTACGTAAGTCTGAAAAGGTCCTGTGTTATGAAGAGTTTGAGATTAATTGTTAGAATCAACCAGTAAGTTTATTAGGTAAGATAAGGAAAGCGTGCAACACTGAGTTATTGTTAAAAATCTGTGGTAAAAATTCAATAAAAATCGGTAATGGAGGTACTTATCAATTACTCCTGTGATGGATGAGAGAGGCAATATCGCTTTCGGAAGACATATTTTATTGAGAGAAAATACAATTAGATCCTGAAGTTATTCAATAAGTTCGAGCAATTCAAGATGAATTAATAATAGAAACATCATATTACCTACTTGATAGATAGTTTTGGGCTTACGTACAGTCTTGAAATCTAGGTAGACAGGTTCATATTTCTTTAACCAACAACGTGGCAAAACTCCAAACAAAAAGCAAGAATATGAAAAATTCATCTCGACTTAGACAGCCGCCACAAAATCTAAACTTGAGATCCCTCACAGCTTCACCACGAGTGCTCAAAACGTCGCATGGCAACACTGAAAAATGCATTCGTGAGACAAAAGCAGGCTATTACCGCCCCAGGATTAGCCCTATTGACACTACGTTACCAATTAAAAAGGGAGGGGTGCCTTTTCGTCTCGGTTTTTTTCAACAGACGGTTTTTCAGGCCGCGGGCGTCCATCCCCCACATTTCCCCCTAACCCCCCGTGGCTGTACAGAAAAATCAATAACGCAGCACTTTTTTCCGCGCGTAAAGCATGCACCGACACGGCGCGCGGCTGTGTGTGTGTGGCCCACGAATACACGCGCGCGCCGCATTGAGTTGCCAGCATTTTTTCCATTCGCATTAAAATTTGCTCACAGCGACATTCTCGCTGGAACCGACGTCCCGGCCTTTGATTAGTCGGATGCACCTGGAGGGCTTACGCAATATTCCACGCTCCCCTTTAATGCAAATCCTTTACAATACCATGCTCTCGAACATCTTCAGATAAGTAGCGACAGATTACATTCGCACTCTACAACTACCTTCAAAATGAAAACAATTTATAAACGCTAGGAATATCAAAAATGCTCTCCGACATTTCCAAGACGTTAAAGCGTTAACAGAAAACAATTTTAAAACATTCTATCATCAGCCTTTTGTTCAAATTCTCTTTAAGAAATCGCCATAACTCGTGCTCTTAAAAGGATTGCGGTAAAATGAGGAGAGGATTCAATAAGAAAACGAGTGCAGACGTCCTTATGTACCTAGCCGGGTACCGACAATTGTGGGCCCTGTTTAATTCTATAAAGCCGCGGAACAGGCGACCTTGTAGGTGGACTGAATGGTATCGCTTCCGTGATCTCTATTTGCAGTTCATCCGATAATGTCTTTGATTGAGCTTTAAAAGCTTTTGCAAGCATCGCCGGAATCCGGAGCATATCATTTGCATAGATTCCTAACGCTCGGTGCGCGACAACCGCACAACACTAATTGCTAACGCAGACTAACGTAAAAAAAGCATCACATTTAAAAAAGGAACGCTTTGCACATTTTTATTTCGCGTTCGCAATGACAGAGGTGAGTCCGTCCCGCTCGCGCGCCATTGTTGCTCGGGGCTCGTCATCACTCCATCTTTGTCTGCCGCGCGCGTTTTTTTGAACGTGCAAAAATATAAAAACTCCGAATCGCGTCGGTGGTGGGGCGCGTGTTCTAGCTGCACTTGTGTGCGTCGCCGCGATAATGCTTGTTTTAGGGCTTTGCCCCGATCATAAGTCAATACATGGCCAAGTTTGTGAGCGCACCAATAGTGAAGTGCTTAAAAGCTAACAACGCGAAAATTCTTAACGTAAACAACTAGAAATACTGAAATACGAAAACATGTGAAAGTTGTGCTTACGTACAAAATGTAGCGCCAGCTTCTTAGCTGGTAGATTATACGGTATAAGTTTAGGCGATATTAATATTATATTTCAACAAGCTACATATACTAATGAGTACATTAGTACATGGTCTTAGAGAATGTGTTCTCATTGATTCAATACCTAACTAATTACAACTCAGACGCATTCAACTGCTCTTGAAGACCCATCCAGCGTAACAGATAATAATTAGCTGAGATAGTATCTGGTATATTTTCCGTCGAACGAAAGTGTCTACGACACTGACTAAATCTATTTTCGTTAGATAGAATAAAAAGGAGTCGGTACACCTTTCTCTGCACCTTTCACTAACTTACAATTAGCGCTCTGTTAATCATAAGATAACAAGTCCAGACTACTTTTTTCTTACGTGCCAAATTGGACCAAGTCGATCAATCGAATGGTAGACTGCAATTTTGGCATGCAGGGCTGCCCATCTGAAGACTTGCAAATTTGAGAAGTAAGCTTCGAAGTATATGATGGAAAGAAGAGAATTTTGTAAAATATAGCAGAAAATTTGAGTTGGTCAGTACACCTGGCAAGGCGAAGTGATGACAAATGGAGTAAGGCAGTGACCGAGTGGCGTACAAGGACTGGGAGACGAAGAGTCGGTCGTCTGGCCCCGAGATGGGCGGAAGACTTTCTTACCATCGTGGGGAAACTGGATGAAGCTGGCACAGGAGCATGGAAATTGGCACATGAAAGAGAAGCTTACGTTCAGCAGTGGGTGAAGTCGGGCTTTGGATGATGAGCTGAAAATTACGAGCATATTTAAAACTCAGGCCTAAGCTCTAAGAACAGAAGATCAACTGATAAAAAATCTGTGAAAGCCACTGGGCAGTAGACAACCCTGCCAGGGCCCGGGGCCCGTTACCACGCGCGTAATAGTTGCAAATCCATTGATTATTTTGATGCATTACTTGGTTACGGTCACAAACCGCAGACACTGCGAACTGTTCTTTCTCTGAATAAAATAATTTGACCGTGAACGCAACGGTTAGTGTGAGTGTCAGCAGTGTTTGTACCACATGTTAATGGCGAGCATTAAAACAAAGACAATGATTGTATGATTGTTATGTTCTAATGTCTACCGCTCTTTTAAATAACTGTACCCACATTTTTTGTGAACAGTTTTGTGTGTTTTAAGATGAACAGAAATCGTTCAACTTCAAAGAGGAAATTCTATATCCGTCTGAGGTAAACTTGAATGGGTTGAAACCTTAAAAAAAGCTCCAAGATTGAACTGAAAAAGCTCAGTTCAGATTAATCTAATCCTTGCATGTTACAAAATTGTTGGACTAGAATATGATTTAATAAAACCCGTACCGGTTGCACATCGTAGAATTTCCTTCTCTTTCTCTCGAAAAGCGAAAAAAAAGTCGCCGTCTCCAACGCCGACCTTACGCAGACATCTTTTTATTGCGAACGTGCCCCTGGCCTCACTCTTTCTTACCTCATAACACAGTTTCTCTTGCCTTTTTCCCGTTTTTTTACTTCATTCAACCCCCCGTCGGTGTGTGTAGAAAAAACTTTGTGGCCTCGTAAAAGTCCACTTTTGTGCGAAAACTTGCGTTGTTTTGAATTTAGAACTTTTGTTTCGTCGTCGCTGATTTTCTTTTTTTTTTTGCTGGTGACTTTGGAAATATTTAGATTACAGTGTTTGACGCTAGTCTTGGCGCGTTTTTGTTATTTGTCTTTTCTCTCGCACCGTCATTCTGGTCAGTGGTGCTTTAAGGAAATTGGAAGTCTCAACTTTTCACATGATTTCGGTTAAAAATATTTGGTGTTAGGGAAAAGAAACAATAATTTTGTTTTGAAGACATCCATATCATTTGTTCTAAGTTGAGTCCTCGAATAAATGTTGGCGTTAACTGCAGCTAAATTCATGATATGCAACCTTACGGAACTTTTTGACTCTTGCGTTCAGCGTAATTGCTCGGTTTATTAAAAATCATATAAATACTAAGTCTTTTCATCAAACTTTAATGAAAGGTATTTCATTAGTGAAAAAGGAATTCTTTTGAGAATTATAATTACGGCTCCGTTAAACTCTACGTTGCCTAACATAAGTAAAAAAAGCTTTTAGCTTGCTATATTAAAAACTAAAAACGGATCTTTCAAATGAATCCAGCCGAATTTTGGATTTCAAAATTCTTTTCATGGATAACTAGCAAGCGCTACATTTTTATCCGTTTGATAAAGTGCGCATTGGTAACAAAACAATTTCGTTATTAGACTTTTTCCGAAGGCCAAGGACTGGGAATTAATCCAAAGGAATGTGTACAAGAACAAACGAATAATTTTCAAGTAGATTTCATTTTAATTAATCCCGTGCCTGGCAGGCGCGCGTTTCCTGTTTCAAAACTAAACCCAAAACAATTGCGCATCGTTCGAATTTTAAAAACTGGATACGTGATACATGACATCGGAGGGGCCCGCATGCCGTTATCTAACTACCCCTAGCACATCGACCAGTATAAAAAGACCTATAGGACAGCCGAAAGCCCCCCTCGCTCACCTTATTTTGTTGGATTTCGGGGCGGGGCGGGAGTTCGAGTATTCCTGGTGTGTAATGCACATTTTTGCATGGAGCTTCGCGATCGGGCTGGGTTCAGCTCAGCCCTGCAAGCACACACACTACAACGCGGCGTGTCTGTGGGGGTTGCCATATATACACACATACATTGTGGATGGATTCTGTTTTGTAGGTTTTTTTAATTGACCGAAATTTTTTACATTCCCGATATTGCGCTTTAAAACTTGCATGAAGATATTGGCTTTCTGATGATACGTTATGAAAAATATATGAATGACAACTACGCCTATACAGGAATTTTGGAAGAATCTTCCGATTACTCCTTAATCCGTAACAATAATATTAAGCATGCCAAAATTATATTGCCATTATGAAACTAGCAATGTAGAGCAGTATTTAAACCGTGATTAAATTACCATGTATTTGCAAAAGTCATTATTCATTAATAGGCAACTCAAACATCATTTTATGTGCTTTACCTAAATTGCTGATACAATGTCATAAGTATAACAGATACATCTCCAAATAAAGCATGAAAAGCCCCGACACCTACATAACTGCAACTGATTTCCCGAATACATATAGGTAAACCGGAGTCATACTAATCGAGAGTGACGCTCGAAAAAATCACAACCCCTGGACGCAGACGAGGGGGGACGGGGTGGCAACAAGGGGGGTGCAGGTGGGGTTGCCAGTGTTTTTATTTTTCATGATTGGTGGATTGCACCGGGAGTAATGATCGATGGAATTAACGTGCGCCACTGGCCACCACGGGGGCTTCAGTTTTTAAAATTTCAAATGCTTCATGTTTTAAAAATGGAATTCAATTGGAACTGTAGGTTTTTAAACGATTCTTTTGACTTTGAATGAGTAGTGATGTGTTTTTTGCATATGGAAAATAAATTCACGATAGCTCGATATGGAATGTTTCCACGGACCTTAAGCTCATTTTTCTTATCAAAATATTGACTTATAGTATCACTCAGTGTGTGTTGAGGAAACTAGCAGCCTAGAGCTTCCCTCTTTCTTCCGTTATGCATAGTCAAACCTAGATGTCATTGCTGGATAAGGTACCGAGATCACAGAAAGTCTTTGGTCTTTTTAAGCAAAACCTTCGACCTTCATAATTACAAATTGCCTGACTGAGATTTTACCTACTTGTCTTTGATTCTGATATGTAAGTAGGCAGTCAGGCACTAGGCAGGTAAAGTAAAAAATATGAATATATCGACAAGAATTCATGGGGTTGCCTCAAACATACCAATGGGTTGCCTCAAAAAATCCCCATTTGGGACTTAACCTTTTGAATGTCTTAAGTAACACAGTTCGACATAAGTAATTGTCTTTCTATTGTGTCTCTAATTATGGCATTCGATGAGTTAATTGTAACACTGATACAGTAATAAGGAACACAAATTGAAGACAATCAAAATTGATGTTTTTGAAGCTGGTTGCAGACATGAGTTATCACTGATCAAAATATGCAAATAGCATAGCATAGCAAAATCATATTTAATGCATAGAGCTACAGAGAAAGCTATAAAAGCACGAAATTCAATAGAATCCGTCCGATTACGTTTCAATCCATAAACCGAGCCGTCGCCACTCATAAAAATATCCGAACGCATAAAAATTTTCTACCGCTGCATTTTTTTTTATTTCCCTGCACCACAGGCGCAGATATTGGGTATACAATTCTTATATTTCGATTCCGTTTACAAATTAAACAGACGGGATGTTTACATACCTCCCTTCACCCCGTCACCCCCTGCATATACCCGTACAGCCATACATTAACATACATACAATGATTTATACTCCATACACATTTGGCATAATTGAAAAATGGCCGGCGTAATGGCGGACGGCGGACACTGCAAATAATAAGCTTTTAGGGTGACGTAACGAAATGTTTGGACTAATTAAGCGATTAATGTGGGCGGCCATGTTTTGTTATGATTATTGCTGAAAAGCTTCAAGGCTGGTAAAAGCAAAACTTTCAGGCAACTGCCTTCCACCCAAATCAAAGCATCCTTGAACAAAGATTAACGGGATCCTCAATTCATAGGAAAACCTTTAGTCTTGTGGCTAAGTATTAACAGCACGGGGGGTTCGATCATGTTAGGATATCCTTGCCGCGGTAAGGCCGTGGATGGGTGACCAACTTTACATACCAAGACACACCCGTGTTACCCAGTAAATAGGTTGTGGAGTTCAGATAGGCAGTCTCTCCGTTGTAAAATACGTGTATTAAGCTGCAAACGTGTGAATTGGAAGCCGAAGCCAACATAGTTGGGAAAAGGCTAAGCAGATAATGATAAGGAATCATCATTTCAGCCGCAAGACGTCCACTGCTGGACATGGGCCTCCCCCAAGCACTGTCAATTTGACCGGTACAATTTTTGGGGGGATTTGCCATAATCGCCACGCTTGGCAGGCGGGTTGGCGATCGCAGTATGGTGGTAAAATGCATAGAGAACGCTGCTGCCCATTCTCTAGTAAGTCCCTTAGTCGCCTCTTACGACACCCACGGGAAGAAATGGGGTGGTGCTATTCTTTACGTCCGGAACCACACAGTACCTATGATAAGGAATAGCTTTTACTATCTACCGTCTACCCATTTTAGTTATTACCATTATATAGAAACATTCTTTTTACAGTTAGTTAGGTAAAATTATTCGCATTTGAGAAATCGGCTGTAAAATCCAGCATCTCAAACGTTGAACAATGCTCAAATAGGCTTTAAACTCTTAAAACTACATAGCTCTACATTATCAACTAAAATCCAGATAAACAACAATATTTTTGCTTGAACATCGTTCTACAAAACGCACCAAACTTTTATGCCTAGAATAAGTCTTATTCTGGGATCACATTTTGAATTTCTGACAGTTTTTAAATAGAAGAACTGTCATCGTAGACGTAAATTTTATTCCACAGATAAACGATAAAATCTTTGTTGAAATCAGCCCAGAAGTAAGTAATTGTGTAATACACTACCAGTAGGCATGGCTTTCTTTTTGACAGTTCCATAACATTCATGGCGTCGTTCACGATGCTAAGCAAACAATTTTTCCGAACATTAGAAAGAATGAATTACAGTTTAGCTTTAACTCTTTCAATCACGCTTTTACCTCCATACTATATACTATCTTATACCTTTAAACGAGCAATTCTTGTATATATATATAAATGCAAATTATATATACTTATATTAAATAATATTTAATATATCAAATTATATAGATATTAATATATTAATAATATTATAAATGCAAAAGTAACTCTGTCTGTCTGTCTGTCTTTCTGTCTGTTTCGCTTTCTTGCTAAAACTACTGAACCGATTTAAATGAAATTTGGTACACAGATAGTTTAGAGCCTGAGAAAGGACATAGGCTACTTTTTATCCCGGTAGTATGTTCCCGCGGGATAATTTCCGACCTCTACGCGGGCGAAGCCGCTGGCAAAATCTAGTTAAGAATATTTTGATTTTTTTTTAGTTTAGTTTTAGCATCACTAACGACTAAAATAGCATAGAAACTAGGAAAAAAAACAAGGTGTTAAGGCTTAACCATTTTTTTTTTATCTGTGCCATGTAGCGACAATCGGTTGAATCACAATAAACGCTTGAATCATGCTTGACAAGAAGCGACCAGTCGGTGGTTTATTGAAGAGACAACACTAACGAAAGAGTTAACATGATTCAGATTCAGATATTATAAGATAATAGTGTGTTTCGCAATTAGGGCCGCCACGAATAGGCAAACATAAGGTGGTACGCCCTCAGGCTAGGTGGAGCGACGATCTTCCCAGGGGCTGGCAGCAGCTGGATGAGAGTTGCCGAGGATCGAGCTGAATCCCAGTGGCCGCGACTTACGACTTCTGAGTTCGAACCCAAGCAGGCTTTTTACTTTGTGTAAATTATTTCATCACCACTGCTCTAAAACGGTGAAGGAAAACATCGTGAGGAAACCGGCATATCTGAGAACCAAAAATTCGAAGACATGTGATATATACCAACCCGCACTGGGCCCGCGTGGTGGATTATGGCCCGCTCCCTCTCACTGAGAGGAAGCCTGTGTCCCAGCAGTGGCAACATTATATGCTGCTGATGAGCTGAATGGCGTGCAATTGGAAAGGCCTATATCCAAAAGTTAATTGCTAAAGGCTGGTGATGATGATGATGACGCAATTAGGGTGCTAAGTATTATAAGAAAACACGTTTTTATATAGTAACCTACATATTAAGTGATTTAGGAAATCGTTAGCGGCCTTGAAAACTGAAAACACGTAGGCTCAGTAAATAGTTAATGAACGACCGACATTGTGAAGTTGCAGTTCGCGTCCCGAAAGTGAAAGTTGCATACCGAGCACTTCGTCTGTAGGGATGGCAATCTTAAGTATGGAGGAATTCATTTGTTTAGTAATAAATTAGGAAATTAGTTTAATTTGTGTTTTAAAGGCTCCCGTTGGATGTAAGATGTTGAAATTTTGACCTACATACAAACTTGAAACTTTCTTTAAAAAAGGTAGTCAGATTTTTTTACATACATTCATAAACTCATGCCTTTTTCCCATGGGGCACGTCATCGATCTTGATACACAACAAGATTTTTTATTAGTATGGCTTCACCCATTGAGCCTGTTTTTCAAATAAGAACCTAACACAAATCAAAATACAGTCCCTTTTAAAAAACTAACAAGTTAATCCGGTGCTAAGTTTCCTTCCTTTTTTGTACTAAGAACTTTATTCAAATAGAAATAAAGTTGTAAATGCTAAAACTGGATCAGAGCTGTAGGCTAGAAATAATCTAGAATGCGTTTTTAACAAGACAGTAAACAATAAAGGAAGCTGTACATAATATGCACAGAATGTGCCTGAACTTAAAAACAAACAAAATTGGTGCCCTTGCTTTACTTTTCAAACACCAAGCAAACATCAAAACTATGTACCTACTATGAAGGAAATAATCATATTTCCTATCTATTATCCTATCAAATATGTAGATCAAGAAAAACATCAGTTTTTCTTGATCTACATATTTTTTAATCTATGCCGTTTGATACAACGCGCCACCCCTGTATAATTTGGCTAAAATACGATGCAAGTTGAGTTTGTAACTGACAAATCAGTAGCAGTGTTCGTAACTACACGAAAGTGAGTGTTGCTACTGTAATTAATGTTTTGTCTATCTATTTTGAATGGTTAATTTTGGGAAACCTAAAACTTTCTGAAGATATTATGAAAAAAGTTAGTTCAAAAACCGAGGACCCAACTTAAGAAAAATCACGCACTGAAACGATTTAAAAAATTGATTGTTTTACATGAAAAATTTTTAGTTTGACTTTATTTCTTCTAGAGTTCTAGACGGCGCTTTCAATTTAATGTGACGTCTAACATATAGCCGTTAACTATCAGACGATCAAGGCGCTCCCAACGATGCCTCATTTGTCAAATTATGATGAGTAGTTTAGAAGTTATGAGCTAAAGGTGAACATACATACAAACCCCTCAAAATCGTAACCCTCCTTTTTGATCGCCGTTGTCAGGTAAAAAATATTAGAGGTTGAATTACCTCCAAGTTTGTTATGAAATGGTATGATTTGTTAGTTACCTATGTAAATTTAAATAACAAAACTGAATATTAAAAAAAAAACAGTAACTACTGCCAATGTATAACTACTTAAATAGATATCACAGTATATAGACGAATCCAAAAAAAAAACTCGTCTGTCTGTTGCGACTCCTGAAAAAACTCATTAACAAAAACAATGCATTTAAAAAAGTTGAACATAAAAATGCACGACATTCTAACACTCAGCGCTACAGGAAGCGATGCCGTGTCAAACTTCTGAAATGTTCAGCTTTCAGCGGCCGTTCACCCCAAGACGCCACCTCACCACACCTGCATCGCCCTTATTACAACCGCACATAAGGCACACTTTCCTTTAACACTCAACGAATGAGGTTCTTTTTAATGACCGTCTTCATGCATTCGTAAAAGCCCTTAAGTCTTACCTGTTAAGGTTTATTTTGGTTGAGCCGAAATGTTTTTATAAAGTCTCTTTGTATACGAACGTTATGGAAAACGCTTAGTTTTTCTTTTGACGGATTTCGCGTGAAAGAAATTCGGCTTTTAAGAAAGTTGCTGACATGTTTGTTTTTTCAAAGTTGAACTGTAAGCTCAAGGCTTTAATTATTTTTGCAAGTGTTTTATTTACCTACCTCCTGAAACTCAAGATGCATTTTTTTATAAAACGTGGGTAGAAAACTAGAACGACCTTTTTACAAAAATATACGTAGTTATCACCATCATCATCTGCCTAGCCTTTTCCCAACTATGTCAGGGTTGGCTTGCAGTCTAACCGGATGCAACTGAATATCAGTATTTTATAAGAAGCGACTGCCTATCTGACCTCCACAACCCACATACTGGGTTATACGATACCCCTTGGTAAGACTAGCTGTCAGACTTTCGGGCTTCTGACAGCCCGTAACGACTGTCTAAGATCCACAAATGATAGCCGGTACCAACTAGAGTTGTAAAGGACTCGAGTCTTCGAGTCCTAATTTTAAAGACTCCACTCAATTATGCAAGACTCAGTGTGCTTATAAAGCTCGGAGTCTACAGATAAGCACTCGAGTCTTAAAAATGACTCGAGTCTTGAAAAGGACTCGAGTCTTAAAATTAACCCGATTACCCGAGTCTTAAAGAAAAACTCGGAGCATGAAGATTGAACTTGTACCTCATCATTCGAAAAGACTCGAAAGAAGGCAATAAATTCAAATTAGTGGTTATGATGTACCTAACATTGCGTACAAAAAAATCTAACGAGTTTTTCGAGTTTTTTCGAATGATGAGCTACAAGGCTCGAGTTCATTTAAGACTCGAGTCCTTTTTAAAACTCGAGTCTCTTTTTTAGACTCGAGATTGACTCGGGCTTGGCTTAACTCTAGACTTCAAGCCTTTTGAGCACACTGAGTCTTGTATAATTGAGTCGAGTCTCTAAAATTAAGACTCGAAGACTCGAGTCCTTTGCAACACTAGTACCAACAGTCAAGACCGTACGTAAATATGGTTACCCATCCATAGTCCAACCGCGGCAAGGATAACTTAACCTGATCGATCGACCCATGCGGTTGTTATTAGCCACAAGCCCCTTTCAGAAATAGGTATATTCAATCATATTCAGTCAACACCAGCACCGGAAAAGCAGTTACTTGAACTGTTTAACAGTTCAAATAACACTAATGACGTAATACAGGGTGATTCAATGAGAAACGTACATTTCGGAAAAGTCTGAAGAAGATGTTTGTTAAAAATCTCTGGAAAAAGAAATACCTGAGGAGCAATTCTTGTAATTTAAAGAACATTCACTGTCTGTTTATCTCAGTCTCAATCTGTCAAAAACACCTCGAGTTTCCCTCCATTTTTGACATTTGACTGTCGCCGAGGTGAGACTGCGACTAGATTTTGAACGTTTTATTTACTAGAATTGATTTTCTGGTTTCTTAAGTCCTCAAATAAGTTCTCATTAGGTTGATTCGACAAACTTTGGTTCTTTATTGAAGAATTCTGGGTTACAATAATATGCCAAGATATCGAATTGTTAAAATCTGGTTAAGAATTTAACTATTTATACTATTTTCATTTATTATCAACAATAAAATCGAGTTCTTCTAACTATTGTAAAAAGTCAGCTGTGCTGCAGGGGAATTTGTTGCGCCACTTCTTCTTCCCAACTAAAGCACTAGGAAGTGGTAAGTGGGGGTGTTTTGGGGAACTGTCTTATGTAACTTTGACTTTCAAAAAGTTCTAAGCCTCAAACTATTTTGAACAAACCTGACCTTGGATTTGATTTATTCATATGGCTTTTTTTAAACTTATCTGTCCTTACACATGGTAAACTAAAAGAATAAAACTCGATTTCTTAAGGCCAATGACGTGATTAGGGCCATAATAAAGCATTCTGTAACCAGTTGCAGAATGCAAAACTTTACACAGAAGTTGGCGTGTAAAGTTACAAAAAAGGTTCATTGGCTCCCAAGTTTATTTATTGCTTTTACTTTTTAATTTAACGACGCGAAGTTAGCACGCGAGCATCGGTATTAGCGTTAAATGCTGGTAAGTTTATTTTCGACGAATTAAAAAGGTTTAAAGAAAAACGTAAACGATATGTATCGTCAATTAATTTGATATCGATCTTTTGGAATTCCTTAATTTTTTTGTTATTGTTAATTTTTTTTTTGCTGGGTTCTGCTTATGTTTTTAATGTTCTCATCGAAATATGAGCTTTGACGTCTTTGCCGTACGTAATGACAAACTTGCGACTTCGTTCAATAAACAACGAGAGAGTTGAGTAGAACTTCATTTTAAAAAATCGAACTTAAATACGTAACACTTGGCATAAAGCATAAGTATAATCACCGTATAACGTTCCCCCTGCTGGGATACAGGCCTCCTCTCGGTGACAGGGAGTGTTTCGTAATCCACCACGAGGGCCTAGTGCGTTGGTATATGTCACGTGTCTTCGAATGTTTGGTTCTAGGACATTCCGGTTTCATCACGATGTTTCCCTTCGCCATTTTGACAGCAGTGTTAATAAAATCATACACAGAGTAAAGCGTCTATCTGGGTACGATCCTTTGACCTAGAACTAGTAAGCCGCGGTTACCACTGGAGCACCACTGCTCCTGCACTTGCACTCGGTATATCCTTGTTCTATTTTAGCAACATGTAGGTACTTAGGAATATTCTTGCCTTTTTGCAACCATATTAACACGTTAAGTGCCATATCGGACTATGTATCCGACACTTTTTGTTCCATTCAGGCCTTGTCGGACTATATGACCGACAAGACATACAAAATCTGAACATGTCGTTGCTGCCTGACGACCATGTTTTTGGAATAAATAATGTATTTATGGAATAAATAATCTAATTAAAGTGTATATATAATCTAGTTAACGTGTTTAAAAACCGCAGCAATATCAAACAAAACATCTATTAAAAGGCACACAGCATTATAAAACAGCATGTTATAACAATCAAGTGTATCCTAGACTCCATTCTTCATCACGCCTCGACGGAAAGCTTGCGGTGCATAATCTGGTAAAAATACACCCTTCGGCACTCGAGCGCCCTCTGTTACGAGCTGACGGAGTTTACGTCTCAATGGTGCCTTGTTTGAAACTAGTTTTGTTGCAATACGGCTCATTAGACTAGTAGTGATAATGCATGAAAGATGGGGAAGAAAGAATCAGAGGGAGGCTTGTTTATGCTTGAATGGTAGAATGGTTTTGGTCAGATTTAGTGGTATTTGGCATTTAAAGAACTGCGGTCCAATTCGGTAAAAACTTGGGTGAATTGAACTTGAATTAAACTGTCATCCAATTGACAGTTTACTTCACTTCAAACTGACTTCACCTGTGGTCTTTTATTGCCTTTCCTGCTTTTTGTAGTAGGTAGTACTTACATCAGAAGAATGATGAAAAATAAGTTTACACCTAGTAGTTGTTAGTTTTTTGGTAGTTGTAAGAACAAAAAACATAAGTGTGTTTGTATTTTTTTTTATTTATACCTACTGATTCATTGGCTTGCCAAATAATGACTATCTACACTTCCGGTATCTATTTCATCGGTTGCTCGCAATGATAACTATTTCATTAAAAGCAGCACAGTTTTTCCGTCAAACAAAATCGATCATACCTAGTAAGTACCTACTTATTATCGACTATCCCCACGTAAAGTATTAACTTTATTCACAATATAATATTATAAAGCTGAAGAGTTTGTTTGTTTGTTTGATTGAACGCGCTAATCTCAGGAACTACTGGTCCGAATTGAAAAATTCTTTTAGTGTTGGGTAGCCTATTTATCAAGGGAGGCTATAGGCTATATAACATCACGCTACAACTAAGAGGAGCGGAGCAGTAATAAAAAATGTTGCAAAAACGGGGAAAATTTATTCCTTTTGAGAGTTTCCGTTGCGTGCGCTGCGTAAACGGTTAAAGTAACGCAAAAATCATGTATCACGGAATTGTTCCTTTTAAAAAGTCCAAAAAAAAAGTCCGCGAGAGCATATCTGTAACTTTTAAGGTTGACTCACTATAACTCAAAAGGAGCGAGTAGCAACGAGCAGGCAAATCGATGCGACGGGAAAGGTCAGGGGAGCAAAAATTTGACGCGGACGAAGTCGCGGGCAGAAGCTAGTTCACAATATTATGACTTTCAAAAGTCACCTTAAAACCCTGTGTGACAGGCTGCAGACAACAAAACGCTTTGGAAAGCATTCTTCAACTTGCCAAGAAATACCAACATAACCAACAATCTCCCAAGTCCCATGAAAATCATGGTGTAACACACCATTTTACCCATTACCAGCCTGATGACACGACCACAACACGAGGGATCGTTATGCAGAGCACTTAATTAAGTCTGGCCACTTCAGGTAGACCGGGGTTTCGGCACGTACCGCCAGGGGGCGCGTGCGTCGCATAATTTGATAGAAGGACTCTCTATGACAGGGTGAACTGATCTTGATTTTATTTTTCACTTTTTTCGGAGGCACTGTAATTTCCTTTAAAACCTAGAACATTATATTTTATATGAATAAACTACTACCTAAAAGGCATTAGTACTTTGTAAAAAAGTAGTTGTTTCATATAAAATAAAATTTTGTAGGTTATAAAGGAAATTACGGTAAAATTGGAGAATTCAGATAAGTCTAAATTAAATAGTTACATCTGAGAGCAGAGAAGAGAAGAGAGAGAGTAGCAGCAGTGTAGTTGCATCTGTTGTTTAGGCAATTTAAGGTTAATGCAACGCATTTTTATGGGGCAAGAACTTGACTAGTGAAAATCAATTAAGTGCAGACGGGGCATTAGTGAATTAAAGTTCTTCTCACACTCACACAATTTCTAAGTCAGGATAGGTTGCCCGTACTTGCTCGTTCAATCTACACCCCCAGTAAACCATACAGGTACAAACGAACGCCTTCAATTCGCGTAAAAATAACCCTACCTTACTGGCAAGGACATTCTGAGAAGTTAAAACTACTTATAATTAAATGAGACAAATAAATCGTATGAGGCGTAGGCAGTCGCGTCCGCTGGACGATAATTATCTCAAAATAGACGGCATTTGAACGGGGAGACCAGCCAGCCCCTCCCTAATTATTGCCCATCTTTGATACACACAATGACAGTTGTCGATACATCCTTGGAATTTTTCCTCCTCCATCTCTAGATGGCGAGTGGACTTGAAGGATCATCAGCCAGTCCATTCTGTAAAACAATCACCGTGAAAACGGATAAAGTGAGATTGAAGTGGGCTGTCATTCCACTTGATGCTAGGTTTGACACTATTGACAGTTCACTTCAAGCTCACTTCACCTTCGTTTTCACAGTGACATTTTTATAAAATAGATCATAGAGAATGAGAAAACGATATAGGTTATGAATACAATAAACCTATTAGAAAAAAGGTCACCATTTGAATTACAATGACACCGGAAACAAAAGAGAATTCCGAGATACAATTTAATAATAACTGTAAGATCAGCACAAAAAATAACTCAACAGACAAAAAGGTAATTAAGGAGAGCAAGATCATTATTATTTAATTTTAATGTTAAACCAAATCTCAATTCAAAAACTAGTGCACCCACGCTGTCTGGTCTAACTAACTTTCATTCTCATTGAAATATAATAACTGAGTAATGAGATGTCTGCAACAATATTTAATAATATTAAACGCATTCCGCTTCCTACCTCGATGACCAAATGTAAAATTAATCAACAATTTATCCTTCCAAGAAGTGTGCTCGTGGCCTTAGTCCGCCATGATTCATTGTAAAACTAGTCAATCTAGTTCACAGGTACCTAAACATTTAAAAAATATGCAGTATTTATTTATGGTGATTTTCGCGGGACTTTTTAGTCTGTTGCACAAAAAGTGCATACATAATAGGGATGTTCATGAATAAAAAGTATCGATATTTTTTTCGATATGATATATCGTAATGTTGTATCGATACTTTGCGATATATCGTACAAATATATCGATGATTTCGATATATCGTAAGTAATTTGTATTTATCTAGTCTATAATAAAAAATATCAGAAAGGGAATAAAAAAATTAGTACAACCAGCTAGGGTTAAGAAACAAACCATACTTTATTTACTTAAATCCCAATATTTTTTCTTTAAACCTCTCCAAAACAAAATTTTAATAACGAAGAAAAATGCGACGTTGTTAGCCTGGTAATCATCAACGTTCAGAGCACAGTTGCATCAAAACTAAATATTGGGAATTTAATATTAGTCTTTGTATTAAATTCCCAATATTTTTTAGCAATTCCATTATTAAAATAGTAATCTTTGACATCGTGTTTAAAATCACATTATACTTAATGTTTGAATTATATTCCGTGTAAAACAAAACAGATTATTGGCACAGCTTACTTCTTCTATACAAATAAATAGTAGGCAGCCTTTGGTATCGTTTTTATATAATAATAAAGACTTTTTATTATGTATGTCGTAAACGGCATTAAACAAAACATACTACCTAATTGTAATCAATCTATTACTGTACTCTATTATTGTCATTTATAGGTTTTATTATACATAAGCTTACAAAGAAGCTAGCGACCACAAATTATATATTGTTTTTTTTACTACTAAACTCTAATAAATATTACTCACGCAGAGTAATATTTCGTGTCAGAGCGTTTCGTTTTTGGATTCGTATTTCCCAACACTTCTGCTAACCGTCAAAATAAATTAAATAAAAAAATGACTAGACATGCAGTATGCTTTTAATTTCTCACGATATATCGAATGAAATATATCGATATTATAAATCGATATCGGATGATTCGATAATATCGAGTTGAACCGATATATCGCGAGCAAAAAATATCGATATGCGAAATATCGATATATATCGAGCACCCCTAATACATAATGAAAATCTTGTATCTTCTAGAATTTGCATATTTTGATGTTATTTAAGAATTGTGTATTAACGTGTTCGGGAAACACTTTAATTAAGGATATCAAAGAAAATAAAATGATTTCGCAGATGCCGCGGAGACTGGTTTCATTTTCATTTCTGAAACTGCATTATAAACTTGTGCAAGAACCCATTTTCTTTTTCGCCACATTTGAATCATGCTTTTACCTGTGTGATTATGCATATTTAATTGGCTCATTAAGTAGGTACATGATAAAATAAAAATTATCTCTGTTTTCTATTCATGGTCTGGAATATGCGCTCACCCACATCTCTGGTTTTGGATTGACTACAAAATACTTTTCATATAGAAAATAAAATGTAGTCACAAATCATGACCTGTGTCTCTTAATAAATATTTAATATTAATTCTGGTACCTATCTCAATTTTTTTCGGTAGGTAGGTGAATATCACAGAGCAATGTCAAATCAAAGATATTTAAATGTCAAATATTGATTCATAATAAACACATGTAGCTGTATACCTACCTATGTCAACATATTAGGGAAACAATGGATATGTTATCAGATTTTTTTAAAGTAGGTATAATTATTAGGTATGATATACATTTATGCAAATACTTCACTAGTTTGGTCTAGGTCATATTAGAATCTGCAGTGTGTTTAAGCTACGTAGAACTATGAGCTTGGTCGAATGGTTGTGAATAGCTACGCTGTTTTCTTTTTACCGAAATTATAACTGTCTTCAATAGACCGTAATTGGAGGGCAGCGAGTATGGTAATTTAACCTGACACCTAAAAGAGATCCATTAATAACGCAAAGTGTACACCATCATCCAAAATGTCCTTGTTCCTCAAAATAGCTAGACCAGTCATGTCCTACGCACACAAAAACATCTATACTTACTCTTATGGAGATCTTAGTGAATCATCTTGTTCAAGTTCACGGAGTCTTTAGCTGTATGCAACAATAATATGAAGCGTAATGCTCATAAAATAATTGAAATCCAAAGCAATAAAATCATATTCTCCCAATCCCATTCAAAAGGTTAGGCATTATCATGTCAAAAAATCGATTGGTGATTGTTAGCCTGGCACTCAACAGACTTAAACAAATAATGTAGGAATGAGTGTAGCGATGGGCAGGCGGTAGTCGGTAGTGACTGGTGTCCCGAGTCTCGCTGGAGTGTCCTAGAGGCCGTTAGCATTTGTCGGGTGGCGTCGCGTACTGAAAATAGCGCGGGCGGCGCGTCATCAATGCGCTTCGTTTGCTTTATGGCCAGTTATTGCGCGCGTTTAATTACCACCGCACGCCATTTTGAAGATTTGTGAAACGTCACTTTTGCCGCGAAACGTGCACTTGACAAATTACCGTGCACAGCCGCTGCCACAGACTACACACAGCCGCACTTAGACCACTGAATTAATAGATTTTTTATTACCACCCACTTGTTAACGAACAGGTTTCGCAAATAAAAATATGTTTTCAATTAAAGTTGTTTTAATTAGCATACTTTGAATTGCACTTCCGTGCTACGATACGATTTGGGCGAGTAAAGTCCACTTATTTCTGGAATAACATAGTGAGCCGTGTTACATCGGCTGTATTAAACTTTTATTGCCTTCAGTGCCATTCTTTAGTCGGTGCGAGTGTGCGAACAAGCCATTAATTACAGCCGAAACCATTTAAAAGATTTATTATATTTATTCTGAAAATTTAAAAGAGCATAAAATTCTGCAATACTTTCAGGGACGTACCGAGTTATGTGTAGTTATTAAATTAACAAACAAGCGATTTCAATCAGGCTTGGCACATGTGAGCTCTCAATTTCATACCCAAGATTAAAAGTAACGTTTGACGCTTCCTCTATGCTCTATAGATAGACGTTGATCAACCACAGAGAACGTGAATGGAGTGAAAGGTCACTCGACAGTTGCAAGAACCCTTTGCACGTCCAGCGGTTACCAATAAGTGGTCCTTCAAGTTGACTCGACCAGAGCACGTCAACTCATTTGAACAGCCTTGATTTGACGCCGCCGTCTACGATGCATTTATTTTTTCCCTTCGCGTTTCATGTTTACTCTCGTTTATTCGACGCGCAGATCTCAGGGCTGCGTGCGATAAGTGCATTGCCCCGAACCGAAATAAATTGTCGCGACGCGGGCTGAGTGTCGCGTGGTGCGTACAACCGGTACCGATGTCGTGTGGATATTATAAAGAACCCAATGCCAGACATGGCGGGCGGCCGGTCTCCCGCCAAAACGACCTGTCACTTTCGCGTCGTTACGCACTCGGTTCCACTCACATGCTGCACTTGCCTGAAGTAATGCATATTGAGTCGCTGATGACGCGCCGATGAATACCGCTCACATGTATAAATTCACAGAGAAATTTGTGAATGTACAACAACCACTTTTTATCCGTTCGCTGACACTTGCGAGGTTTTTGTAACGTCTTCATTCACTTGTCTTTTCCGCGTTCGTTCTCATGCGTGGTATGATTCATAAGAAAGGAGTTTCTTGGTTTTTGTAAATAATTTATTGATGTGTCAGTTTGTACGGCACTCAGATCACACAAACATGTGATCTGAGGTACGGCGCCATGAATCGGGCAATGTCAATGTTTTTTCGCATGAACTCGGTTTGAAGTTTTTGATGTAATTTTTGACTGCAGAAACTTTGCGATGGATTTTATGGATGTAGATCTCAGAATCTAGCACCATTCTCTAAAGACTTTTACCGAAAATGACAAAGATTCCCTTTCCCTTAACCCAAAAGCGTGTTTCAACCAGCACCTGTACAAGAGCTCGCTCGCACGGAATCTGCTAAAGGCATCTAAACAGTCACAAAGGCTCATGACTAAGCGTTCAGCATCCTGTTTTCATTGTCGATACAACTCTGTAACAGGGTGATTCACAAACGCTAAAATAACAACGAAGTTATTACAAATTGCACCAGTCAAAACAGTAGTTAGAGAAATCCATATCCATACTTCCATACTTCCATCCATATCCATACTATCCATACTTCCATACTAATATTATAAATGTAAAAGTAACTCTGTCTGTCTGTCGGTCTGTCTGTCTGTCTGTCTGTCTGTCTGTCTGTCTTGCTTTCCTGCTAAAACTACTGAACCGATTTAAATGAAATTTGGTACACAGATAGTTTAGAGCCTGAGAAAGGACATAGGCTACTTTCTATCCCGGTAGTATGTTCCCGCGGGATAATTTCCGACCTCCACGCGGGCGAAGCCGCTGGCAAAAGCTAGTTGTTTATAATTTGAAATAAGTATAATTTAGAGCCCTGGATGCTGGATGGTCATGAACTTCTCTTTTGGTAGCTCAAATTAACTTTAATATAGATTTTTTATATTAGAGAGAATCTGTCGAAAAAATATTCTCTAACTTATATAATATAATTTACTAGCGGCTCAGGAAGCTTTCATCCATAATTATTATAATTTATACCAAAATACATCCCTTTCTTGATTTGGGGAAACAATAACACATCGACGAGACGAAATATAATTTGATTCCAAATACAATAAACATCTATCATCATCAGAAAATAAACTCGATGTACCAGATAATGTATTGAACTCTAAGCCCTGACCGTCCTGTATATTAGAAATGCGTCATGGTCAGGGAATGGGTCGCATACCATCCACCATCTCGCCCGTAATATGAGGTGCAATCAAACATAATTGTCCAAAATCTCCGTACGAAACCAACCACAAAAAATCATGTAGATTATATTTTATACGCGTTCGATTCTCAACTTGGAACACAAAATTAAATTAGACTATTTCAAAACACAGTTTCATAGGATTTTGAACCTTCTGTAGTTAAGATTCAGGTCGTATGGTGTGTTTTCGATGGTATTGTAATATTGGTAAGGGATTTAATCCGGTGGATCGCTGCTGCCAAGCGGGTGACGGCTCCGACCATCCGTGAACCCTGTACGGTGCGCAAGCGCAGCATTTGAGATATCGTATTTTAATATTTAATTGATTTACATTTATGAATATAAGTTTAATAAAATATGAATTTGTTGATTACTCTCACTCTGATGATCTTAAGTAGGTTATCAGACCCATGCTGTTTATTACACCAATTCTTTGTTTCTCTTCAATACATTCTTCATTCTTATTTTAAGTCATTGTTTGCTGCATCGTTCGAGATCATCACCTCAGCGCCAACTGTCGCTGAATACCAGCACTAGGACTCTTTTTCGCATAGGGTCACAGCATTATGCTGAGCTACGGCCATTTTACGTGGATGTGACGATTTTTAAATTTTTATTGTGTTTACTCTTTCTTTGCGTCATATTTATCGCAAACTAATATTATAAAGAGGAAAAATTTGTATTTTTGTTTGTTTGTTTGTAATGGATAAACTCAAAAACTCCTGAAACGATTTTAAAAATTCTTTCACCATTAGAAACCTACATTATCTGCGAGTAACATAGGCTATATTTTATTTAAGAAAAAATAGGGGTCCGTAACATATTTGGATTTTTCGGACCCAAGGTGTAAAAAATTATCCAAAAAAGTTCCTTATTAATATATATTCGAAGTACCAGGTTATCATAACTTGATAGGAGCTCACCTAACATGGGTGTGTGATAGCTAGAAAACGCTTTATGTCTTCGAAGTACCAGGTTGGCATAACTTGGTAGGAGCTCACCTAACATGGGTGTGTGATAGCTAGAAAACGCTTTATGTCTTCGAAATACCAGGTTGGCATAGCTTTGGTAGGAGCTTGGTAGGGCGGTACGAAGTTCGTTGGGTCAGCTAGTCGCAAATAAAAGAATTTTCTTTGTTTTTAATACATTCTTGCAATTCAGCAGTTTGTCCTGGTCCCAGCTGTCAATCGTGGATCTTTAACAGTCGTGACGGGTTGTCTGAAGCCCTAAAATCTTATCAAGGGTACCTTATTACCCTGTAACTTGATTGTGGATACTAGAATGCATTCGGTTAGTCTAGAAGCCGACCCTAACATATTTGGAAAAAGGCTAGTCAGATGATGATGCTGATAATCTTACAATTTATTTGGAGTCGGTTTAATATGTCTTCTTTTCCTATGTCCATATAGGAACATCTAATAGCTCATATCCCACAGCCAATAGTCACCCCATTCGCGATAACATCGGCATACAATGACAGACATAGTCTAAAGAGTGAAATTAAAATGCAGAAAATTCTCAGCAAACGTATTTGCTGTCGTTATACCGTAGCGTGCGCAGGAAAGGGGCGGTCTGGCCGAACCAGTTCGCGGCAAGCGCACCGGGTAGCACAGCGCTCCTGCAACCATTGCCTACTGCCTCATATTCCGAACGACATTGTTTTTATTAACCTGCTCCTTTGAAAGTGGTTAAAAATAGTATAGAAAAGTAGCTTAGCAAAAATTGCATGACGTGGAAATAAATTACTATTGAAAAGATTGAGTATTTAATTCATATGATCAATATTCAATTGCCCTTTTCCCGATTTATTCGGGGTCGCTGCAACATATTATCTTCTTCCTCTAGTCGCCAACTCAGTAGTCGTCCTCTTTCCTAGCCATGTCATCTTCCAACAGTCTTAACCATTGTTACTAAATAGCAGCACTACTAGAGGCGAAATAGGGGCGTATTTCGCCTCTAGTAGTGCTGCTATTTGACTACAAAAGTCCTCCTCAAAAGACCTCTTCATCTCTCAAAATCAAGAGCAGTGGTGGCCCAGTGGTAATTCAAACCACGGGAAGAAATGGGGTGATGCTATTCTTTACGTTCGGCACCACACGGAGCTCACACACTTCCTTCAAAAGCATTAATTAGATACGTTAATTACGTACTGTCTCCATACGCTCACACGCATTAAATCACAAGAATAATCTTACAGGATGTAAACCCCTTTCGTTTGATTCCCATAGCCCCCATATGTCCTCCACGGAAAGAGTTAACACGTGGTCAAAACCCTTGCGTTAACGTTTACGTCACTAATAAAATTATATGAGAACGCATCAGAAACGGGTGACGTGTGTTACTTTCGGTTATTGACTTTACTACCGTAAACCATGGCTATTTGGTCCTTGCAGTCGCGTAATTAATTATTGTAAGATCAATAACGAAATTCCAAAATAAAACATAGTTGCGGTAACCCCAACTAAACCAATCTACAGTCATTATATGATCTGACCAAGATTATGTCTTTCTTAAATAAATAAATGTCTGGACTTTAAAAGTAACTGTGACCTCTGAGTTTCTTTCGGTCTTCTTCTCAGAATGGTCGGATGGCATACGCCGACCTCATCTAGTTTTAGAATATGATTGACGTGTAAAAGAGCTTGTGCAAACCTGCTTACAGCAATAAAAAGATTAATAAAAGCAGTTGGGATAAGTTATCAAAATATTAGACAATATCATTACTGATTTAAAGAACAATATGGAAATAGAAACTACCTCTACTTGATTAGCTAACTACAGAAATATGAACCCATAAGATGTTGAAATAAACATTCCACATTAAAAACATTTCCGGTTGAATGAAATACCTCAAACCTTAATCACGTCTTCAGATATTCGAATCAACATCCAAACTCTCCAACTTGACATTGAAAGGGTTAAGATTCCCATAAGATACGAAAGACCAAACGTCCATACGTCATAACGCTATAATTTAAAAAAAGGGTTAAGAGAAAAAAGTTTAATACAAAATGACACCCCACATGTGCAGGCATCCGGCCGACCTACGCGTCATTAAAACTTTTAGCTGTCAAATGAAGAAATCGTTTGGTTTCATCCCGTACAGTATTATTTTATCTGTGGCTCGATTATAAACAGATGTTATTCGGAGATAAATCTTTGTCTCTGTGCTGCATTTACAAGGAATCATTGTCCAAATGAAATGAAATGTTTTCGCGTATTATTATTTCTGAAAACAATGCCTGTCTACCCTGTTTTAACACAGCCATCAACGATTATGTCCAACAAAAATGAACAACATACCTACTACCTTAATTTTATGGGCCAATTTTCCAAACTTTTTTTTTATCGTGCTGTCAAACAAACTTTTTTTTTATCGTGCTGTCGTGTTTTCTTATACCTCAGATTAAATTTAACAGATGATTGAAAATCAGCTTTAAAACATATACATTCCATTGTTTGGTCCTTCCATCTTCAATCTTATGCATCAGATTTTTTGTAGATAGCCATATTAATTACCCAAGGTAAGTTGATATTCCTTCAGTACTAATTCAAACTTTAACATAACTGAAATGGCGCGAAAAACAACCTTAAAAGTTACGTCAGGGCGTCTCGCTACAAGATCAAGCTATCGTCAAATCGATAGTGGCATCGATAAGTTTATAAAGACACTCGATTTTATCAACTATAGTGGATCGTCGTTATTAACGATGCCCGCCCGACCAAGTCTATTCAATGACGTTGTTACGGTTAAAAAAGGTTTTGTTTAACTTCTTAATCGATAACGAGGTTTTAACGGTCATGATTGATTTTTGGGAGAATAAAATCTTAACCAGTCAATTACCGTAATTACAGACTCAATTAAAACACCATTATGTCTATACCAAATGTGGTATCTCAGGGACTTAGAGGTTAATGTTTGGTATTTTGTTTGTAAACTGATTTTAGGTGTAGCGATAAAGACTATAAAAGAAAGGAAAAAAATGGCTTTGTCATACATCAGCATCAGTGGTCGGAGTAGGTAGATTGATTTTACGTACTCGCATCATGAACAGTCATAGAAATCACAACATGGATAAACCTTTTTTCCGGGATTTCATTTTGGTACTTACGGGATTGAATCAAATATTGTGAAAGTAAGGTATTTTTTAAACTAGGTACTACATATATTAGAAATTTATAGAATGCGATAGATAAACATTTACAATTGTTTTTTTTCTTACTGTAGAAGGCCGATCACCTACTACTATTAAAAAGACAGCAAAAGAGTTAAACGTTTCTTATTCATATTGATGAATTCTTTAGTCTACACATTACAACATTTGAAATTAATTTCAAAATCCCGGAATCTCGGAGGCATATCCATACTAATATATACGTGCCAGTTCATTGATTCCATTTCAATCTACCTACTCCGACCTCTGCTCATCATTATCTGCCTAGCCTTTTCCAAACAATGTTAGCATAGGCTTCGGGTCTAACAGGATGCAGCTGGATACCAGTATTTTACATATTACGACTGCCTATCTGACCTCTACACCTAGTTACTGCGACATCCGATACCCCTTTGACTGTTTGATAGACTTTCGAGCTTCTGACGGCCCGTTGTTAGACTTTCGGGCTTCTGACGGCCCGTTGTTAGACTTTCGGGCTTCTGACGGCCCGTTGTTAGACTTTCGGGCTTCTGACGGCCCGTTATTAGACTTTCGGGCTTCTGACGGCCCGTTGTTAGACTTTCGGGCTTCTGACGGCCCGTTGTTAGACTTTCGGGCTTCTGACGGCCCGTTGTTAGACTTTCGGGCTTCTGACGGCCCGTTGTTAGACTTTCGGGCTTCTGACGGCCCGTTATTAGACTTTCGGGCTTCTGACGGCCCGTTGTTAGACTTTCGGGCTTCTGACGGCCCGTTGTTAGACTTTCGGGCTTCTGACGGCCCGTTGTTAGACTTTCGGGCTTCTGACGGCCCGTTGTTAGACTTTCGGGCTTCTGACGGCCCGTTGTTAGACTTTCGGGCTTCTGACGGCCCGTTGTTAGACTTTCGGGCTTCTGACGGCCCGTTGTTAGACTTTCGGGCTTCTGACGGCCCGTTGTTAGACTTTCGGGCTTCTGACGGCCCGTTGTTAGACTTTCGGACTTCTGACTACCCGTAACGACTGTCAAAAATTTAACTCTGGCAGCCGGGACCACGATTAACGTGCTTTCCGAGGCACGGAGGGTTAATGGTATGTAAAGATGGTCACCCATCGACGAACCAACCGCGGCAAACGTAGCTTAACCTGATCGATCGACCCGTACGACTAAAATACCTTTCCCTTTATTATTAGGGAACGTATTTTTTTTTCTAATTGAGCAGTTAAAAAAGAAAAGGTTCTTTTTTAACTGGTTAAGTGCGTGTTATTCATAACAGCAGTCATTAGTACGATTTTGTTGAGTTGCTACCAACTCGATACAACTTTACTAACAACTTGCTAATCTATCTGTCATAAACCGTTGGTCTGTGATGGAAGTAAACTCCGAACATGTACAGGCGACCACTACAAGCTTACACTTTGTATATCATTATTCTTTAATGATTAAGTAGTATCCGATTTTATGTATTTATTGAGAACCTCCATCAAGAGATGTACTTTTTTTTAATTAAGTTATTTAAGTTTTACTCTAGAGGTTCCTTTCAATTATAGGAGGCCACAGCATGCATAAATGTTTGACAAAGTTAACTTTAAACTAAACTAACTTAAGTAAGATACATAGTTTTATTTCGTTCACTTTTATAGTATTGAACACGACTATTTACACTAGGTATTCAATTATATTAGTTACTATACAAATAAATACAAAAACAAAATGACATTAGGCATCGAAGTCGATAATTTAAGTAAGACGGAAAATAATAATATGTAATGTTATAACCACTTTTATCAAAGTGACGATAATTCCGTAGACTCGTAGCAAATAGAAACTTTCGTAGGTCGTAGGGCCTACGTGCTACGCCCTACGCCGTAGACAATGCTACAAAAATGTCTTCTTTGCTTCTCATTTTTATTATATGAATATAGATTCTGACCGCAATTTCACCCGATTTATATTTCTCGTTTTAACATAAAATATATCCTATGACACTCGGCAATACTGTAGCTTTGCATTAATTCAATAGATTTAGGAATCGGATAAGTATTTCCGAAGATACAGACTACTCTACATAGAAACTCACATAAATTACCTCTTTATAATACTTATTATTAATAAATTATTTATCGACTAATACTAAGCGGAAGTAGCCAATATTATTTTTTTTCTGTAAAATACACACCTACTTATTAAACTTATTTATGAGATATACTTTAAAAATACTCTCGATATTACACATTGGTTTCGACAGTACGTGAACGTAAGTATGTACGCAGCATCAGAAACCTGATACTCGGACGGTAGCTGTCAAAAACGTCAAGCTTGACCGCAGAAATGAGTTCCCATTCTCTCCAACTACTATAGACACGTGTTTTGGTCATCGGTGACGCTGTTCAACATAAAACGAAAGTTTATAACACATTTCTCTCCGTAATTTGCCCTAATAACGATTCAGGTGTAGGCGGAAACCAGAAGTACCTATGGTTCTGAGTTTAAGAACTAGAATCCCGAAAACCACCACTACCAAAAAACTGCCAGTTAAAATAGATGACTAAAATGATTACACTTAGTGACTTATACCGCAATATTCATTTTACAAACAAACAATTTGACTATCATAAGTCTATTCAACTAAATCAACTGCTATTTTATATTACCCTGCAGATAAAATTAAATCCACCCGCCATTTGCATTTCCCTTTGAGCGGGAAAAGAAAATGGTCGCATTTTCTCGCGTTTTTTGTGACGCCACAGACTCAATACGTCGAGAAAGTGAATCATTAGAAACGTGCTCATTTTATAAGTTCCTTTATTATTATTATTATCTTAGATGATTTCACTCAACTATTAAAGCCGTATTAAAGAATCGACAGACTATTAAAAGTATTATATGGGTAGATTATGTTTTTTTGTTGTAATTTATGTTACAGTTAATCACAGTTGCATTTATTACTCAGAAAATTAAACGTTACTAGAATTTCACATCGTCCTTAAAATAATTAAAAGCTTTTTTAAGTAGTATCTTTTTGGTTTGTAGCACCATTTTATTTATATTCAATCAATAGAGAACGAAGACATCTTGCAGTTCGCTATTATCATGTTTCAGTGACTTTCTCATTTCACGGGTCCATCACATAATGTTCTCTGGCTAGAACTACCGAAACGTCTCGCGCACAATGTGACATTTTATTAAATTCTCATTCGTTTGGCGCAGCGAGTGTTATGAATCGCGCGCGACACGCGACGTCGCCAGCTCTGCTGTGCACCAGTCGCACGCCACCGCGCTTTGTGGCGATATGCTCCCCATTTATCACACGATACCAACTTGCTCCGTTATTCCTACGATTAACAGAGAATTTAGGGACATTTGGTTAGGAATTGACATGCTCGAATACGTGAATCATTCGCAAGCAAAATTAAAATTGTTTTCATTTGTTTTCAGACACGACAACACCTTACGTCCTCTACAAAGATGGCGTGGAGCGAGCCCCCCCAGGCACGCAGTGGGGCGGCGGAGTGCTGGACGGCGGCTACCAGCCCATGCAGCACCAAAGCCCCGGCGGGCCCTCACCGCAGCCCGAGCCCCAGCTCGCCTCGCCCGCGCCCTCACCCTACCCGCCCGCGCCGCCACCCGCTGACCCCACCGGGGCCGCAGAGGACGCCGCCCAGCAACTAGCTCAACAACAGGCTCAGCAACAAGCGCAACAACAACAGCAACAGCAACAGCAACAACAACAAACTTCTCCCGAACACATGCAAGTGGAGCAACAGCTCCAGAGCCAATCTCAACCACAGCCTCCCTCACAGGACCACCTCGACCGCACACCGTGCTTCGTCCCGCAGCCGGACCTGCAGCAACAGTATACACCGTACTTCAAGGAGGCGCGACCAACGAGCCACATGCTCGGCACCGGCGGCTTCCCGTTACACTACTTGAAACAAAACGGTGGTGTGCTATCCCTTGAAGGCCCTCTGGATCAGTACTCGGCACCCGACCTCCGCCACTTACCAGACATAGTGCAGCCTGAGCCGCCAAAGCCGCGGAAGCACAACCCCAACTCAGAGCTACGCTTGTTCAAATGCCTGACGTGCGGCAAAGACTTCAAACAGAAGTCGACGCTGCTGCAGCACGAGCGGATCCACACAGACTCACGGCCATACGGGTGTCCGGAGTGCGGCAAGCGGTTCCGGCAGCAGTCGCACCTGACGCAGCACCTGCGCATCCACGCGAACGAGAAGCCGTACGCCTGCGTCTACTGCCCGCGCTCGTTCCGGCAGCGCGCCATCCTCAACCAGCACCTGCGCATCCATTCCGGTGAGAAGCCATATACGTGCGGCGAGTGCGGCAAACATTTCCGCCAGAAGGCCATCCTGAACCAGCACGTCCGCACACACCAAGGCGAGCGCTATTCACACATATATTCCCCCCGGCCCCCGCGCGCGCCGCCCGCACTGACCGCGCGTCACTGCCGCCGGCGCCCGCGCTCCCCGCCGCCCCCGCACCGTCGATTCCGTCTCGCATCCATTGGCCTTCCTATCAAACAAATTCTCGGTTCCCTCGTCGCCCGTCGACCGCAGGGCGCCCGCGAGATGCGGAACCGACCGCCGGACACTCCCGTAACCGTTCCTAGTTTGATTAACCCACTCGTCGGTATCCCTTGCTAAAGTTAAACGTGCTCTACTTGTGACTGACCATTTTGTTCGATTTTACAGATGTTTCACCGCATCTCATCTTTAAGAATGGGACGACACCAACGCTGTGGCCCCAGGACGTACCGTTCCCAGCTGATGAGAACAAAGAAGAGATCCAGTCGACGTTCGGCGACGCTGACGGACAGAACGGTGACCCGCGCGGCTCCTGCTTCTCACCAGGCGACACGGCGCAGTACCCTGCTTACTTCAAAGATACGAAAGGTCTCAATCACTCAGTCTTCACCTCGGGACTATCTCTGCAATATTTAAAAGGCGGTAAGTTACCAGACGTACTCGGAGGGCGCGCGATGCCCCTGTACGTGCGCTGCCCGATTTGCCAAAAGGAGTTCAAACAGAAGTCAACGCTGCTACAACATGGGTGTATTCACATAGAGTCACGTCCATACCCCTGTCCGGAGTGCGGCAAGCGCTTCCGGCAGCAGTCGCATCTGACGCAGCACCTGCGCATCCACACCAACGAGAAGCCCTACGGCTGCGTGTACTGCCCGCGCTTCTTCCGTCAGCGGACCATCCTCAACCAGCACTTGCGCATCCACACCGGCGAGAAGCCGTACAAGTGCACCCAGTGCGGCAAGGACTTCAGACAGAAGGCGATCCTGGACCAGCACACGCGGACGCACCAGGGCGACCGGCCCTTCTGCTGCCCCATGCCCAACTGCCGGCGGCGGTTCGCCACGGAGCCGGAGGTGAAGAAGCACATCGACAACCACATGAACCCGCACGCCGCCAAGGCACGGCGCGCCGACGCCAACAAGACGCCGCGCCCGCTGCCGCCCGCCGCCGCCGTGGTGAAGCCCGAGCTGTACTTCCCGCAGTGCTACGCGCCGCCCTTCCAGCAGTTCCCGGGGCCCGAGTTCAAGCCTGTGGTGGGCCCGGCGCCGGGCGCGTGCCTGCCGGCGCAGTGACCCGCGCCGCCGCGCTGGCCCGCCGCGCCCGCGCACGCGCACCCCGACCTCTACGCCGCCGAGCGCCTCTACAACTGAGGCGCAGGACTCCACGCGCACCAGGATCGATGCATGCTCACCGGATCGCTGTACGACGAGCTTCGGTCTGTAGGTACGTCCTGTTTATACTCCGTCGGGAGGTCTGTCGCGATGTACAATTTTCAAAGTTCATCACGTGTAGTGTTACCGTCGAAGCGAGTACAGTTAGCGTTTTTGCCCCGTAATCGTTAAGTTACCAAGTAAGAGTTAGTTTTCTCGGTGATTCTCGATTCTGCTGAAATTTTCGCAGACGTTCCGAGTGGATCTAGCCCGGAGATTAGGATTTAAAACACTTCGTTGAAATCTAAAAATTAAGAATTGATCTTTTACCACATAACAATATTTCGCGATGAATGTTTCCGGCGCGACGTTGTGCCTAATTGTAATAAATATACATACATATTTTGTAGACATATTAAGTTAATTTTATTTACGAGTATTAAGAGATAAAATCTGGCAAATAAATGGGGTTTTATACGGAAATCCGTGATGCTCAAAATATGTTAAAAAAGTAACGATAAAGAATGATAAGAATTTATGAGTTAGCTATAGACAGAGTTCGGACGCAGGTTCTTTGAGAGAGAGAGAGAAACGAACATCGTCGGTGAAAACACAATCATGAATGCAAACCAAAAACGTAGGTTACCTTCTGCCATCAACATTATACTTTGTTAGTGAGTACTACACGAGGTTCTGTTACATTAATGAATGCATTTACTCTTCATTGTCAATGTGAGATTACTGAGATGTCTTCGAAACACTATAGGTGCCAAATAGTGTAGTGATTTTTAAATTTTTTCTACCAGCTTGTATTATAGTTGGCCTAGTTTAGGTTGTTACCAGTTTTATCAACGATGTGACAAAATGAGATGCATTTAAGAGGAAAGGGTCAGACTGAGAGAGGACTGTGATAGCTAGGTAGGTTAGGTGTCTATTTCGCTCATTTTAGCGTTAAACTTCGTGTGTCGAGACGTGACCGAGTACCCGCTGCGGGCTCGAGTGAATGTTTGAAAGATTTCCTTTACGTTGTACAGAAAATTGAGTTTTATGTAAGTCGAATCGATATCGAATTCATTTATGTTCCTAAATTTTAATTATCTAAAATGTTTGATCGTTTCGGTGGCCGGCTCGTCGTGGCCGGCCCGTCGCCTTCCTTTAATTGACTGATTTGGTTACATTATTACGATGAGTGAGATTAGTAAAATTTACCAATTAGGTAAGGTGTGTGATGTTGCAAAGTGCTTTGTTGTAGTTTGATCCAAGGGACGGAGGGTACGCCTGAGTAAATCTTATTTCTAATTTAGCTTAGACTATCGATTTTCGAATTACCAAGCAATTCGATCATTCATCGCGAAATAACTTAGGAATTAGGGAGAATAAAAATATTATGTGAATTTGTAACATTGTTGGAGTATTCTGGTGATGTGAATGAGTCTCAAGCAGTATCGCATCCACAATATTTGCGATTAAAAAATAATAGGAATAAGCTCAAACAAACTGTATACGTGGATTTATAAACTGATTCATACAGTCTGAAGACTTTAAGAGACAGATGTATTTAATATATCTGCGGAATCGAATTTCAGGAACAAACCGCCAGCCCGAGAGTCTCACAGACTATAAACTACGTGAACACTGAACATGCCAGGATAGTCCAGCAAACTTTTTAACGTTTTAATATCTCTGTTTGTATGTATAGACAACTTATATAGCTTATTTTACTACATTATTGTGATGGTTTCGTTTTCCTACCGCATAATATGAACTGTTAATTAACTAATAGGTGTAACAGTAAGGTGGATTTGTGGGAGTCACATAACATATACCATTTTATTATTTGTCACTACGAAGTGATCGATGCAATATTATTATTTAGTGGGTTTATTGTGTGTTGATTTTACGACGAATTTATCGCATTGGGCAATTATGAAAATTAATCGGTCTGCTAGTTGTGAACGTCGACTCTGCGCCGGTCGATAGATCTTAACGAACGATCGTTGCGAAATTGTAGTAACGAACCAAATAATCTTGTATACGAAACTTATCGATTCCAAATCGAGTAACACGCACATGGTAGCTTTAGATTGTAACCATCGATTAAACAAACAGCGCTCAGACAGGCGCGTGCGCATCTAAAGCTGCGTTCACAACTGGCGCGCCACCACTACCATTTTATTTTCCATTTTGATTTTCCTATCAAACTTTCGGAGGTTTACACTTGAAAAAAACATCATTATCGAAGAAAATTAGAAACATTTATCTTCCGTGACTGCAGTTTTCCACATTGTTCACACATGTGATCCTCCCTGAGGGCAGCGCGCGCCCCCCCCGCCTCCCACTACAATAGCATAGGATTGAGTTCTATAGTTTATAAACACAACACAAGCAGCCTTATACAATAATAGTTGATAAGTATTTTTATACAATAAATGATATATTTGTTCCATATTGGGCGGGAGTGGCGCGACGCACCCTAGTACAAAGTTTGAATACAAACAGACAACAGTGCCATAGCCGAGAAATAACCTCAGATTTATACTTATTAGATTTTTATACCGATACAAATGGATTTAATTTTTAAATATAAAACAAGAAGTGATTAAGTATACAGAGATTACAGATGATATTTTATACATTTATTACATACAATATTATTAAAAAGGTAAATGTGAAATAGTCTTAAAGTTAGTGTCGTATTTGCAACGTGCTAAGTACCTAAGTAAAGATACTTGTAACGCGGGAGTTGTGGAAAATTGATTCGAATGAAACTGCTATCCATTTTGCACAACTTTAATATATCTGTCTTGTAACGCACGTTGGTTTCTCAAGATTTTTTAGTCACTCACTACTTGCATTCAGTGTGGTTATTGTAAATACATATCATTGGGAATTTCTGAGGCAGTGTAGCAACACAAAACTTCTGCTTTGGTTTTTATTGAAACCGGACTGTTGCAGACAAAGTGTGAGCCAACCACGTAATGTACCATCGATTTTTGCCGAAAACAAATCTATATATGATCAATAAATTCAAATTCCACGATAGTATGTCACGTCCCAGGTTGTTCTGTTTGAATGCTCACTGTTTTGTTAAGTTTTGCTCAATTAAACGTGTATGATACCTATAAAGTTAACCTTATTAGTTTTTATTGTGTACGAAATGATTTTTGTAAAATATTTTTTTGAGAGCACGGTTTTGCTTTCTTATGAAACTATTTTTAAGTGCTGAAAAACTGCGGTTGTTCTTAGACGATACGCGACAAACATTTGAAATTTAAATTGGCAAATCTTGTAGTTTTCAATATTCAGACCATTATAAACAGTATAATGCCGTATATAAACGAGCCGTCCAATTCTGATCGGATATCCATACAGTATGTACGTAACTCTTGGATTATGTTCCCCGAGGATTCATTTAATAACATTAATTAGGTTTCAAGCATGTTCCTAACCTTTATTAATACGTAATATTTATTTATAATTACCAACAATTACATTTTTTCCGACTACCGGTAGTATAGGATTTAGAATCTGTAATCGTTTTGCCAATTCTTGTCTAACAAACTTTCCTTCAATGGAATTAAATTCCAGCACATGTTTATGTCCACATAGCATCTTGCGAGTATAATATAAATTTCAATAACAAAGTAATGCAATTTTATCCACACCTAAGCAAAAAACTCTTCTTCGTATTTAACACAATATCAATATGCCTACTTAATTTTGTATATTTTTAAGTTGTTAAAAATATTAAAAGGAGAGAATAAGATTGCATTGTAAAACTATACTTTGCATATAACTTAATGATTATCAACAATACGTCAATTGTATTAAATACAATGTCAAAGCGGTGTGAGTGAAACTGAGGCATTGCTGCGCTTGGTAACAGTATAATTCAGATTTTTAATATGCTAGCCTAAAATGACAGCTGCCAACAACCTTTTATGTCAACATGACAGTTAAGCTATAGTTATGCCTGTCATTTTGGTCTAGCAAATTACAAAACAGAGTATATTTAGTTTAGTCTTACTAGATCCGAAACTTGACAGTTTTCACTAATTCCTTCGTTTAATAATGCATTTAATTGTGATCTCATGAAATTGTAATGTCACACATATAGGATATAAATTGGCGAATGTTTAAGTCGACCTACCAGTTCAGTTTCTTAATTATTAACGATTTTACATATCCACATGCTTAGTAATTTTAAACTTGCATGAAGCATTATATTGTAAGTTATTGTATACTCAACATTACCAGTTACTTTATGTAAAACAAAGCCAAATTCCCATACAATTGGATAGTATACATATAGGATACTTATTATGGTTTGGTCGCATATAAAACAGTAATAAACGGTACATAATTAGTATCGGTGAGTGTTTTGCCAATGCATGTTAAAATGAGCTTAGTGTAACAGATTTAGTTTCATAGTGAAGTTGGCTACGAATTATTTCAACGTCTTCCATTTTCAACATAGCATACCACTTAGTACGGTGTTTGACATGTGTCACTTTTTTTTATAAATTTGGCTTCACACATCGGGATTCAGCCATTCGTCGCGAGCGGTGCAGGAAACATGTTTTCTCTTTTCCAATGTGTGAACCCAGCTTAAGTGTTATTTGCATAAATTGTATAGTTTAAAGCATAAAGGCTTATATCTGCAGTTAGTGCAGCACCAGTGCAATACACTTGATTTTTTGGCGATATTATTGTATAATTTATTTTATAAATGACTTATTTTAAAAATAGTTGTTAGTGTTAATCAAATAATTGGTAGCCAACATAAAAATGGCCTATAATAATTTCATAATGTTAGTATACACGTATCATTGTACCCACTGCCACTCGCCAACCGCTGTCGGAAATAATAAGGATACAAAGTAATAATTTTTTATCACAATAGAGACTTGTTAAAACAGTTCCACAGTAAAATAAGTGTTGTTGAATTTTTTAATAAAATATGGACATATTTAGATTAATGATCTTGTAGTCTGGATTGAGTTTTTTACAGATTTTATTGAATGCAAAGTTTTCTTGTATAATAATGATGAAGCTACGTCGCCTATTCAGCTTATTTTTGCTACAATACTTACTTTAAGCCATACAATAACAGTTTTAAACAATAGTACAATACTTATACAGAATATATACAATACAATTATATACAATACAATAGACATATACAATAAAGCGGTGATATTATACATATTTTATTTAAGAAGCGTTGTAGGCGGCGTACCTTGAGGCATAACTTGGTTTTATTAATGGGTGCTGTTATATCATTAATTGTACATATTTATTGTAATATACAATAGACTGGTAATTTTACACTGTTGTTAGGTTTCTACAGAGGTATCACCTGAGGCTGCTCCCTTACTGATTAACGAACTAATGTTGTTTTCGTGATTCAAACATATTATTTACGTGGATTACACACCTTCATTAGCATTAGTCAGAAAACTATATTTTTATGTTCCCATATCTATGTATAAAGGGTCAAATTAAATTACCCGACAATATTTTAACCACGTAAGGTATCAATATCGAAAACGAATGAAATAAAAAAAATAAAACATTTGTTCAAACTTTAAATGATACTATGATGAACCTACATTAAAGCAACCAAACGACCGTTATGTTTGGTTTTCGGAAATTCGTAAAGCAATATCTGTTTTCCACGTAAAATGACAAAAACAGCTGATAAATTACGGGTATTCTATCGCCCATCGAATGATGTTTATTTTTGTTCCTTTCGTTTTCGATATCAAATTCAACACGGGGGTACAATATCACCAGCAATTTTAATTTGTCCCTGTATAGCAATAGAAAAGAGATTGTTTATACTGCAACAGTGACATAAATACATATAATGTAATACAATAGATGGCCTAAGTTAATCAGTAAACGACAGTCTCAGTCCATATGTTACAATAGAGTATATTTTCTTACATACCTACAGAGACGCCGATATAGACTATATAAAATTCATTTTAGACAATCCCAGAATACAAGATCGAACTTTTTACACACAACAGTTGACAACAAACTTCAGTTATTTTACATACCATTATTATCTACATTTTTTGTTTTTGGAGAAAACAGTTGGTTGCGAATATGGTCACAGAGATCCAGGCGAAAAATTGAAACGTTGGCATTTGTCAAAAAATTTAATATTATAAAAATTGTAAATATATTTTCTAGTTCTTCCAAAATGAATAATATCAGTATTAAATACAAAATTCGACTTTGGTTAGGTCAAAAGTGTAATTGTGTGATCTATAGGGAATTTTTTGCATTAGATTTTTCTTGATATAACTTTAAAGATATTTTAATTATTTTTAGTTACTTAAGTACATTATTTTCTTTTTTTAGATTGTATTTTACTTGAATTGTAATGATCTTGCCTAGAATTGCATTTATGTTAGTTACTTATGATACGTTTGAAGTTGATACCATCGTATTTATGTATATTATTATTGTATTAAGGGTTTTGTTTGTTTTTTTTTTTGTCATTAATAGAAGTAAAATGTTGTAAAAAGTAAGCTCGTTGTATTTTATCAAATAAACACTTTTTAGTCCAACTGAAGCAATACGTTGCAGTTTTATTTATTGTTTGTATTATTTAAATACCTGTCATGTTATTTCAGAGTTTGCAGAACTATACAAGGTATTCCTTTTGATATCCAATAATTCTAGGGTATTAATGAGCCATGGAAGCAAAAAAAAATATTATTTTCTCTAATTTCAAAGATTCAACTGGCAATGGATTTTTTGTTCCTTTTTAGATTTTCATACAAAATAATTCGACGTCACGATTATCTATGTAAAATGCATATTCTTAGCTTGTTTGAGTTATTCGTTTGAAAGGAAATGATTTAAGTACTCGTACTTATCAATGAAACTCATATATCATTACACCCGTATTCAAGAAAAAAACTATTTCCTTATTTTACATTTTTATGCCAGTTGATTTCTAGTTAGTTAACATGGAGTTTATACCCTAGAGTTATCGAATATCAATAGGAACAGGTATAATAATACACCCAGATTTCGTCAATTACGGCTGGCGTCTAAACTGGACACAAATCTATACTGTGGGCTGCTACTAAGAATTTACGAATACTCAATAACACTTTAACCAATCGAGGATCGAACCCCAGAACGACCTCAGTAGTCGGGCTTCCGACCACTTGAGAAACATGGGGCAGAATCGCTTTTTTTTAATTGTACCATCGAGGGGTTCAAAATGGGTCCACCCTTTATGGCAGAATTTTTTTCGTCATAATATTATTTTGCATAACAGCGGATGGCATAAACTTCATTTCACAGAAAATCGTTTGGCATACACTCATTTATCATACATTGACAACGCATAATTTTATAAGTCAGAATCATCTTTAGGCATAAATTTTATTCCATAATAATTAAAAAGTAGAACCATCATATCGCAGAAAGTTTGCAGTCAGAATCGTCTCTTGGCATAATTTCATATCGATAGTTATTAAAAGGCAGAACTATCATATCTCAGAAACCTTAAACTTAGAATCATCTTTTGGCATACACTTCATATCGAAGAAGCATGCAGCATGCAAACAAGCATGCAGCATGCAAACAAGAATGCAGCATGCAAGCAAGCATACAGCATGCAAGCAACCAAGCATGCAGCTTGCAAGCAAGCATGAAGCAAACAAGCATGCAAGCAAGCATGCAGCATGCAAGCAAGCTTACAGCATGCAGGCGAGCATGCAACATGCAGCATGCATGGTTTCTGTCACGGCTTCGGCGCTGCGGGGCTCCGGCGGTCCCACGCGACCTCATCGTCGCAGATGGTTTTACGCTCACCACCGCGGCTTCGGCTTGCTGGCCGGCTTCGCCGGCCAGCCTCCGCCGCGGCGGCGACCGTCAAAACCACCTGCTCCTCAGCTCGCGGGCCGCCTCGCCACTCCGCGCCTACGCGGGCTTAAATTACACTCTAGGGGTAGGGCAGACAAGACTACGTAGAGTCGGCAGCGATGCGTTTCGTTTCTGTCAATAACTTTTGTAGCACAACATATACTGACTTTTTGAGACACTATTTCATTTTATTTAAGGTTAAAATGCAATTTAATAGAAATGAAAATATGCCTAACAAAATTATTCTAAATGAAATTCTGCCATCTTCATAGTATGCCAAGTGAAATTATGCCAAATAATCATTGCTCCAAATAAATGTTATGCTAAACGAAATTATGCGGAATTTTAAGTCTGCCAAAGGTAATTATGCGAAATAAAATTCTGCCATTTTAAAAGTATGCCAGCGTAAAGTCGAGCATATAAACATTCGGCCAAACAATGATTATGCTAAACATTTTTTATGCCTTACAAATATTCGTTTAAATAAGATTATGCCAAGTGTGTTATGCCAAATAAAATTCGGAGCATCAAGTTTCTGCCAGATAGAGGGAACCCGTTCAAAATAGGTAGAGCAAGACGTCATTACGCCACTTGAAAGAACAAAAATAGGTTTGCAAGAGGATTTTGTTCAGCAGTGGACTGCGCTAAGCCAACTTGATTGATACCTGCTTCATCATCATTATCATTTTAGACGAAAGTACTCCACTGCTGGACATAGACTTCCTCACTTTAGGGGAGGTTGCCATAATCGCCACACTTGGCAAGCGGGTTGGCGATCGCAGTATGATGGTAAAATGCATAGAGAACGCTGCTGCACACTCTCTAGCAAGTCCCTTAGTCGCACGACACCCACGGGAAGAAATCGAATTTTGCTATTCTTTACATGCGAATACCTACTTAGTAAGGGCAAAAGTCACAATTTCGAAATAAAAATGCCCCAAAATAAATTCAACAGTATATTTCATAAATTTCACTAATACAAAAGTACTACTCACCACGTCTGCTCAATTTTGCTATACACTCTTGATTCTTATAAATACACAAATCCATGAAGGTTAAACTTAACAGTAGGCAGTGTCCCAGCATGTCCTTTTGTAGTTCCTTCTGCGATCTAAACATGGTCTGCAGGCGTTCAGGGACAAATGCATGGGAGTTGTTTGGAGATATTTTATCGAAATCCCGGAGTAACATTTCTACAGTTTGGTCTGTTGACACTCTTTCGTTGCCGACTAACGTGCCGTATAACCTGAAAATGTTATAAGATTAGTTAAAGGTAAATAAAGAAGGGGTTCATGGGTAAATAATTACAGCTACACGTCATTTCGTGAATGTATCCATCCATTGCATATCGAGACCCTCCGCCGTGTCTCGGAAAGCACGTTATGCTGTTTATCCTGCCTATCATTCGGTGATCTGTGACAGTCATTACGGCGGGTGTGAAGCCCAAAACTCTGACAACTAATCTCACCATACGGTTTCGTGTTACTCAGAAACTATGGAGGCTGTGGTGAGGCTATGGAGGTCAGGAGTCGCTCCATGTAAAATACTGATGTTCCGATGCATACTGTTAGACTACGAATAGGAGCCCACCACAACAAAGATGGGAAAAGGTTAGGAAGATTGATTTAGTTAATGCCAGACTTAAATGGGACTGGGCGGGTCACGTCAATCGCAACGCATACACGATAACCGCTGAGCAAAAATCTCTACACAATGGGTGCCTAAGATAGACGGCGCGGCCAAGAAATGTCCAGAAAGAGGTGGCGAGATGACCTGGACGCGTACCGTGAGGGCTGGTGTGAGGTGACGCGGGAAAGGAGTTCCTAGAGGGACTTTGAACAGACGCTTTCCGAACAGTAAATAAAAAAATATCATAATGATAAATGATATTTTTCTGTAAGTAGGTTTGTACAAACACTTCTACACGCCATTTTTTTTTTTTGTTTTAACCTAGATTAGGTCGCTGTTTTATATCCGAATAATCTTAGAAGAAATACCAAAATAAATTCAAGATCACGGACTCTTTTAAAATACAGACCTCGTCTTGGTCGTATTATGTTTTCGTCATGTTAATGTTAGGACCAAGCAGATTCGCGCCTGAAGTTGTCATTTGATACGGTGGAGATGTGCCCTGCCTGGGCGGAGCACCGCCGTGTCCTCGTGGAGGCGATCGGCGGCGGCGACCTCTCGCGTCCGGTCCTGGTGCGAGCCATGGTACGGAGCGAGAGGGTATGGGAAGCCGTCACCTCCTTCTGCGAAGCAGTAATGCTCGCGAAGGAGGAGGCGGGGCGCGTGAGGGAGTGGCAGTCTCTGCGCCCTCACGTCCCTAGGCACCGCAGGAAGAGACGCCCCGGGCGTCGGGAGTCGATAGCGGACTCACGGCCACCGTAGGCGCTTGCGGGTGGCCAGCAATGGGTAGCTCGCCGCCCGGTAAGTACCAGGCTCGGGTCGACGGCGCGTAGTGTTCCACGCGCGCCTCAAAGAGATGTCAGCAGCAGTGAAGGGGTCTACTAGGACCGATGCCTGCCGGGGTCGCGAGATTCTTCAAGCGAGATACCGTGACCCCGGCACACGGGCAACTGATGGAACACGGGTGGGTTCTAGTCAGTAAAAGTCTGACACGTCCTCCCGCTCCGCCCAGAGCGGTAGAAGTCATTTGATGATTTCCCATCCAAAAAAAAAAAAAAGTTGTCATTTGAGGAGCCACACAGATTTGAATGGACCTGTCCAGTCAGTGCTCGATTGTATTAACTTAGAACACAAGACACTTCAGGTATCCGATTCTTCTTCCGAACGAAGTTCGTAGTGTCGGCCGAACTTACGGGCATTTCCTACTATCACACACGGACATTAGAATAGTTCGGTATCCGAACTTAGAATAATTGACAACACGACTGACAGTCCTCTTCGCCCGTAGACTCCGCTAGGTGGAGCGACGATCATCGCAGGTGAATTGGTGGCAGCTGGATGAGAGAAGCGAAGCATGGAGTTAAAAGGTGTGCGATTGGAAAGGCTTATTTATGCCCAGCAGTGAACTCATACAGGCTGATGATTATGATAAGGGTGAATTGCACCAATAAAATTACAACGCGATGAGCATATCTAAACCGCGTTCAAGAGTTACGGCCAATATTCAACAACAAGTATAGCAGTTTAGATGAGCTGATCGCGTTCAGTTTCATTGGTGAAATTTGCGCTAACTGTAATTACCACATTTCCATAGGATAATCAAACGTCAACCTAATTTTTCGCCTAATTAGTTGGTAAAGGGGTAAATACAATGACAATCTCGCAAGATTCGTTCTACGAGACCTGTAGCGCCATCTATGTAAATTTACTTATAACTAAAATGACTGATAGCGACATCTACCTTTGCAACAAAGGAAACCCTGAAATTAGGAATGATGTTTTACCTATGCCTTCCATTTTTTCCCTACCGCATTAGGAATGCAGGTTTGTTCTTATAACTTTCTAATGTTGCTATTTTTAACATTATCCCACGGAAACGTACTAAAAGGATAAAACTAACCTAACTCAGGTCATGCTCCACCTGTGTGCCAGATCTTAACGAAATACGTTGGCAAGAAAGAATTAAATTATATACATATGTTTCGTCTATACATATACCTGTATGGGAGCGTAGGCCTCAGGAAATACACTTTTTGCTTTAAAACACCTTCCTCAGCTCCTTCTTCATTGGATCTGAAAATTGGGCGATATTAATAATGATCATCAAAATCGTTCTCACTCTAAAAATACGAAGACTCGCATTTCACGAACGCACCAGAAATAAATAAGCTGTACCTTTGTAGAAACTATAAAGTTTTATGTAATTTTTCTATATATTTACTGTGAAAACTACTGTTTTGTGTGTTATTTACTGTGTGTGTAAATTAAATAAAAAAATAAACAGGCGTCTATCATTTCAATTTATACCTTATTTCAATGTCATAAGAGTCTAATCGGCGCGCTCATGAATTGCGTTGTCTATGTATACCACTGAGTCTGTAGGTACATTATTTATTTAGTTTTGTCTTAGTATGTGTGGTGTATATAGTCATGAGCACTAATATGTATCCATTTATCAAAATTTAAAGGTTATTTTCACGTGAAATAGCAATTGAAAATTTGAGATAGGATCTAATTTATCTTAGTATGGATTCCATCCTTAGGTTATACAATATTCGTAACAACATAAAATAACTATGTAGGTAGGAGAAAAAATCAATCAATCTAGCCTAGCCTTTTCCCAACTATGTTACGGTCAGCTTCCAGTCTAACCGGATGCACATAAATATCAGTATTTAACTTGGAGCGATTGCCTATCTCACCTCCACAACCCAGTTACTGGGTATTACGATACCCCTTGATAAGACTAAAAGCCGACCGTATACTACTACCGTACCGTACTTAGCCACAACCCCTCCAATTTATTAGGAGGAAATATGTTTTAAAACTGGCTTAGTGAATACATTTTAGTGCTTGTAAGTACAATAAATAAAATGTGTGAAATCCGCAAAACTTACCGTTCTTCCGCATGACTCCTCGCATTAATCAAGGCAACAATCATGGCAACCATCTGTGCCTTCTGGAGGTTGACAGCAATCACCTTTGGGTTGTTGGGATCGCTACCAGCTGCTCGAAGAGTCGTGGCCGCCGCTTTCATCACGTATATGTCTGCTACAGGCAGCTGCTGCGTGACGCGCCAAGCCTGATCAGATAAAATTGAAATTTTGGATGGTTGACATTAAGGAGGATATTCAGTCGTCGGTTTCGAAATAGGCGGCAAGGAGGTTTCATACTCATTGCTGTAGTGTTCTTTTTTGTAACCTATTTGAAAAAACGATCCTGTCCTGGCCATTTTTTTTTTCATTGCTTAATGCTGTCGACCTCGATCACTGATGATGTCTGATGGAAAGCCATAAATGAGATCTTTGACGCCCAGAAGATGCTGATGATAATTATGCTAGTCAATTAGTATTGTGAGAGCAGGACCGGCAGGGCCTATTACTCAGGGTAAGCCAGATGCATTTTGCAACCACGTCTCTCTATTAAAGCTAAGCATTTGTTTTATATAGGCACAGAAAAAAGCACATTAAAATACTAGCCGCCCCTTCCAAAAGGTAGTTTTGTAAAGAGAAGAATGGGAAAGAAGCTGCATCGTTACTCTTTTTATAATGCTTTACAATATTTTAAATACATTCCATTTATCTAATTACTAGCTGCTGCCCACGACTTTGTCCGCGTCATATTTTCGCTCCCCTTCCCGTCGCATCGAATTGCTTGCCAGTTTTCGTCCATTTTTCGTTTGCTGCTCCGCTCTTTTTGATCGTAGCGTGATGTTATATAGCCTATAGCCTTCCTCAAAAAATGGGCTACCCAACACAAAAAGAATTATTCAATTCCGACCAGTAGTTCCTGAGATTAGAACGTTCAATCAAACAAACATACAAACAAACAAATAAACTCTTCAGCTTTATAATATTACTAGCTTTTTCCCGCGGCTTCGCTCGCGTGGATGTCGGAAATTAACGCAGGTATTTTTCTAAAATAAAAGTAGCCTAAGTTACTCCTTGTAACATCAGCTATCTGCCAGTGAAAGTCCCATCAAAATAATTCCAGCCATTTCAGAGATTAGCCGGAACAAACAGACAGACAGACAGACAAAAATTTAAAAAAAAATGTGGTTTTGGTATATGTACCGTGTATACATCCATATACACTTAGTAAAAAGTGGTTCTGCGGTTTCGCCGTGCGAGTCGTGCGACACCATCATTCATTTTAATACCAATTACAATTTTAAATTCGTAATATCTTTTGAATGGATTGTCCGATTGGAATAAAATAAAAAGTAATTTATAGCTATTAAAACAATCTTGCTCAATAAATAGTTTATTTGGATAAGGATTAGTATTTGACCATAATATGATCAATAAACATAGGCTAATAATTTTAATTACTTTTATTCTATGGAAAAGTGGTTATAATGGCTAAAATATAAATGTTTGGTTTATACTATCGCGGACTTTTTTGTAGGCATTATTGAGTTCTACAACTATTCTATAGAAGTCAACCATACATCTCTAACCATTTAGGCAGCGTTCGCGAGAATCGTTAACGTACGGCAGTTTTTTTGACGCCTTACTCCACAATTTTCACTACCACGAAAAATCGTATCTATTTTCCGGGATAAAATATAGCCTATACGGATTCGGAAGAATTCTTCTAAGTAATGGTAAAAGAAATTTTGAAATCGGTCCAGTAGTTTTTGAGCCTATTCAATACAAACATACAAAAATACAAAGGTTTCCTCTTTATAATATTATAGTATAGATAAAAAGTATAGATTTGTGAAAACGATGTACCATTTAAAAAATGGAGCTATGGCAGATAAATTAATTACATGATAGAAACATGGTGCTCACATACTTATAGACATTCTAAAATTAAGTATACAATGTTCCAAGAATATTAACAAGAAATAAGCCAGTGAGTGAGTTTAAGTAATCACAGAGTGTTAATAAATGTCATAAAAATAACGAATGCAACGGGCCTGCTCTTGACTTCGAACACGCCTGATAAATAGCGATGATGTGGCCTATGATGAAAAGAGCGTGCCGAGAAGATGCTTGTTCACTATTCATTTCAAGGCTAGCAAGAATAAATGTGCAATGGTTAAATGTGGAAAAGAACAAAAACCGGCAGTTTCGGACGCTGCGCATAATAAACTAGCTTCTGCCCGCGACTTCGTCCGCGTCAAATTTTTGCTCCCCTGACCCTTCCCGTCGCATCGATTTGCCTGCTAGTTTTCGTCCATTTTTCGTTGCTGCTCGCTCCTTTTGAGTTATAGTGAGTCAACCTTAAAAGATAGACATATGCTCTCGCGGACTTTTTTTTAGAACTTTTTAAAAGGAACAATTCCGTGATACATGATTTTGCAACGGAAACTCTCAAAAGGAATAAATTTTCCCCGTTTTTGCAACATTTTTCGTTACTGCTCCGCTCCTCTTAGTTGTAGCGTGATGTTATATAGCCTATAGCCTCCCTCGATAAATAGGCTACTCAACACAAAAAGATTTTTTCAATTCGGACCAGTAGTTCCTGAGATTAGCGCGTTCAATCAAACAAACAAACTCTTCAGCTTTATAATATTATAGTATACTAGTATATAGATATGGAGAAGTAACTAGTACTTCTGGTCAGAATCTTACCAGATGTATGAACGAAAAGTTGCTAAACTGAAGTGGAAGTAGGCAGGGACATTGCTCGCAAAACAGATGGCTGATGGGGCCAAAAGGTTCTGGAGTGGCGACCGCGTACCGGAAGATGTAGAGATGGAAGGCCTCCCACAAGGTGGACCGATGACCTTTTGACGGCCGCAGGAATCCGATGGATGCGGGAAGCACAAAACCGGTCGAAGTGGCGGAGTTTGGGGATGGCCTATGTCCAGCAGTGGACGTATTTTGACTGAAATAATGATGATGATGTATGAACGTAAATAGGGTCACTATGGTGATGTTCTTCAGAAAAGTCAGGTGTGTAGTACTGGCGACGTGCGTGTATGACCAGATATGAACATAAACAAAGCAAATAGAGTATGTAGGGATCGTAGCTAGTGGCGTTCTGTAGTTTCTGCCTACCCTCATGGGAAAAAGGGATGCCTTTATGTATGTACTAGATTTGCCCATGACTTCGCTTGCGTTAATATAGAATTTGACAATAAATTCGAGTTGTACTCTGCTTGTTCTTTGATTCTTTGGCCGTTGCACTCATGGGCTCAGAATGAAACATTAATCTAGGACGCTCCTATCCACCATGTTGTACATACATAACCAGCCTATAAGGTTCCCGCTACACTGAGAAAAATGTCATTTTGGCATAATCTTAAAATATCGTGACGTTGGTTTAAAATAGATGCGTTGTCTTATAATATGTTGATAATAAGTAAATATTACGCTAGAACTGAAATGTGTTAAGATGGAATCGAATTTTTTGGGTAAATAATGCAATATTATGATACTTGTCATCGTAAAAATTTGTAATTATGAAATAACATTGTCTTCTTCAAATAATAACACAATGTAATAGAAAATGGTCCACTGTCCCATAAATTAGTATGATAATTATAAATAAGATTCTAATTAAAAAACACAATGACAGTCACCGTAATATAAATAGATTTCATAGTTTAATATGAAGAAGTATCTCTAAAAATACGATGACCTCCCCCTAATGTACTATATTAAATTATAATGCTTTAAACTTATATTTTTAAAGTAAGCATCATTTTTTAATATTACAGTCATATTATTTTATGTGAATCCTATGATAATACGATTAAATAATCTCATATTTTTAGAGTAAGCATCAAAGTTCAATAATATAGTCATATTATTTTATGTGTATCCTACTAAATTATTATTACAGAGACCCATTTATGAGTAGCATTTGAATGATGTCCTACAAATTTAAGGTGACGGCATTATTATAAATGCCATTGCCAAGGTGACGCCATTTCGGTCGGCCATTTGTATTTCAAGTCAAGTCACGACTCACGACTCGTTTAATTAATAGCAATAACAATTCCATTAGTGCCAGTGAACGTGTTTGATCAGTGCAAAAATGGATATGGCTACGCGTGATCTTTTTAAGAAGTGGAATTTGGAACGCTACATCGATCGTTTTGAAAGTAAGTTGACAAACCTACCTAGTAAGTTGCTAGCATGAGCTCACACATTACATTCACACATTCTAATTTCTAGCAAGAATAGGGTCAGAGTGTCGTCTTAGAGGCACTATGAAAATATACTTAAAAAAATTTCGCGACCAATTTCAAGGTCACAGTTCTAACATAACCTTACCTATGGATCCCTTCGACATCGTTTTTACGACAAACGGTTGACCAACCAAAAGATATGGTTTGTTTTCATGTTAAATTGTATTTCAAAAAAGTAAATTTTGTTTTAAACTTTTTGCTTACACATGCCCTGCGTCGCTTAAATGCACATTCTCCTACTTGCATGTAGGTAGGTAGGTACCTACTTATTAACTTTTATTATTTTAAAGTCTTCTTAAGATACCTAACAATTTAACCGGTGCAGTATTTATTTAAAAAGTGGAATAAAATCATAACTTTTCATCAGTCTTGTTAGTTTACCAACTAAGTACATTATTATTACCTTTTTAAATTTCTTGTTAAATTTCAGGATAACTCCTACAATTCATCACTCTTTGAAGAGGTCCTGAGGAATGACTTGTTAACTAGTCTACCTTGTAACTTAGAGCCTCTGCCACCGTGTGAAGGACTGCAAAGCTCAATCCTCAACCAAGACTGCGAAGCAGGACTTAACCAGGAAAATTTGGTAAGTTCTGCAAAATTGTAGAAAAGTACTCGTACTTACTGTTTTTTGGTTCAAGAGCAATATGTATTAATTTGTAATTACATCCATACTAATATTATAAATGCGAAAGTAAGTTTGTCTGTCTATCTGTCGGCTGGGGCAGGACCTTTTCACATTTTCATACCTAAGACACTGAACCGATGCAAAATTTGGTATAGACATTCTTTGAGACCAGGATCAGTCCTGATCTTGATCGATTAGTTTTTATCAGGGCCGGATCAAGGGACGAGGGCAGGACCGTTCACACCTGCAATGCTGAACCGATTACTAGTAAAAAAATATAACACTTCCCTTGAGTTATCTCCGGCTAGGGCTAGCTATAGCCTGTTAGTTAACGGTCGCACTCGGACACATTTAGTGATTATTTCAACGATTATTGAGGTTAATTGACCGTACATACTCATATTATCACACCTTTTTGTTACATGTACTATTATAACATTGTCTCAAAGTAAATATTATTTTAGGATGGTGACATACTGGTGATACCACTGGACTCGTCGTCGTCAGTGGGTGAAGCAGTTAGACAAGAGTCCACCGGGAGCAATTTAGTAAGTTATTGCCTATTATCCTGTACTTTTGATAAGGAATTTAAATTGACATTCAATATTGTTAACCCCCGGCGTAAACAGATAAGTTTAACGTCTGTACCTGTCCTGTCCTGTATGTGTGTACGGACGGCCGTTTAGGAGCTATACTATATGTCACAAAGATCAGTAATATATTTGGAGTTGGTGACAGCTATAACTAACAACTAAATGCATGATGCCTAGACTGGCACCGACTCCAACTGATCATTATACTGAATGGAAGGTAGGTATTGAACCTGTATTTTCAACATTTTAGTGACATTTTTTTTTTTACTTTTACCTTGCATATTTAGTTTGTAATGCCATACTTATACTATTTGTGTTTCAGGTGAATACCATACTGAATTCATCAGTCGAGGGAAAACAAATAATAGCAATTGGGCAGAAAACGGGCACCTTACCCTCAAACGTGCGTGGGCGTTTATGCAAGCTGCTTATGGAGAAGCTCATTACGGCCGAAAACCCGGTACTTCTGACAGATTCGCAGCTGCTTGCTCTATCCTACGACATTGGCAGATTATTTAAAGAGGAGTCACCACCCCTATACTACGCGCCGTACCTGCCGGCTGATGCTTACCAGGCTAAGCGCAATATCTCTGGCTGGTTAGGCACCGCCAGAAGGGCTCGACGGCAGCATTTAGTTTCGTTGGGCCTTATTGAAAAGCCCAAGTCACGTTCTCGCTCCAAGTCCAGTCCTAGGCTAGACACCCCTCCACTCGCTGGAATCGACCTGACCGGACTTAAAGAAGGTAACTCCTTTTCAAGAAATTTTATGTTTTCAGATTGAATTAAATTATCAAGAACAAAATTATTGAGAAAAATATCTGAATTAGTATAAATTTTCGTTACAAATTACAAAATATCTGAATCTAAGAACCGTTATTGTCATTGTACTAATTATTAATCGTTTTAATTTTTGTGTGCAGGTGAAGTGGAGGACGTAGCGTCAGCATTAGAGCAGCTGTCAAGTCCTTCAGCTGGTCCGTGGCAGGAGGTCAGTGCCCTGTGGCGGGAGACGGTGCGAGCTCGCCTCCGGTACTTGTACTACGAGGAAGGGACATTACAGGAGTACTTCAATAAGTATCCTATCCTGAAGTCAAGTGATGGATGGCGACTCCTGACTCATGACTACGAAGCACTATTCCCTGATAAATCCGGGGGCCTCGACGCCTTGGATGCTTCATCGGAAAACATACTAAAAGCTGCTCAGCAGAAGCTTAACACCACAAAGGACTCGTTTCTTCGTCGAAAAATAGCTGATACATTGGCAATTTGTGACGGTAAGGAAATGATTCTGTTATATAGTTCTAGGTGCTCGACCTCCCTGGGTCGGTGAACCCGTTATAAAATATATAGACAAAAAAGAATTTAAAAATTATCTAACATGGTGCAGTCGTTCAGAAGTAACGGGCGGGCGGACACACATTTCGGCAATTCATTTTTACTTATATAGATAGATTTTATTTTGTTCTGATACTTTTCCATATTTGCTCAGTTAATGATGATGTGTTGTGTCAAATATACTATTATTATTTTCTTTCCAGATGAACAACCGGAGACAAAATTAATAGCAGCGATATTGCTACTCGGCTGTCTCTTTAATATTCCTCCTGCCCGTCGATCTAGAAAAGACTGGCAAGCTTCACGAGCGGAGATATTGGATGGATTTGTGACCATCGTGGATGATGACGCAGACGTGCAAGTGGTAATTGAGGAGCGTCGCCAAAAGCTTCAAAACCTAGGTATTAGCCTCCAACCATTTATAATTTGGTGCCGCCAGTCAGGTGTCTCCTTCACAGTATGTGACAATACGTTTTACAAGTTCACAACACTAACTGAGGCTGTTGATGTGACTTTTAAAATATTTCATGCTACTGCGGCTAAATATCCTACTGAAAGCTATAACATTTGGCTTATTATCCAAATTGGTTTTTACAAAGTCAAAACATCGTACGATCGTATGTCACAATCTGTGAAGGAGATATTAGTTACTCTCGGAGTCACAATTTAAATTAAGATGAAGTGTCACAGTTGTAAAAGGACTTTTCCCACGTTTTCTTCACTTATTACCCACATAAGGAAAGAATGTGAAAAAATTAATATTACTGGAGTTTATAAATGTGGTGAAGACGCATGCTACCGGTATTTCACGGACGTTAGACAATTTAGAAAACATGTTAACTTAAAACATTTGAATAAAGTAAACACTCGTTATTTGCCATCCACCTCAAACGAGGCTTGCGTAGTTCCTATGTGTGAAACAGAGACTACCAAAGTAGCAACTGAGCACATATACATTGAAGCTGATAGTGAACCGGAAGTCCTTGATAATGCTGATAGTATTATTCATAACTTCGCACACTTATCCGCACCGAATCGTACGACCTTATTCGTCCGATTCGGTAAGTGTGCGAGGTTCCATAGGATTTCATACAAGTAATTCTAAAATTCGATTCTTTCGCCTCCTTCGGCTCTGAAAAGTGTGCGTTCACCTTTAGTAATAGATTTTAAAGTAAAGTATTTGTATGAGGGATAGATTAGTCTCATCGGAGTGTTTATAGTAGCACTTTACTTGAAAATAGATATTTACTATAATAATATAACCAATTTATTGTATGCAGCTTTAAGGTGAAAGCGTCAGGGTAGCCCGCGAAATTCAAATTTTCTTACGTTTTTTGCAATTTGCAGGCCAGTGCTAGGTTTTGATTGAAATGTTAGACGCGGGTGTAAGACGTATGTAGTACAACTTATGTACTTACACCCGCGTGCAACATTTAATTAACATACAACCTAGCACTGGCCTGCAAATTGCAAAAAACGGCTACCCTGAAGCAATCACCTTAAGGGCAAAAATGTTTTAGTTATAGGTACATTAATGTAAAGTTTGTTATTTTTTGTAAAGTAAATTTCTACTCGTCTCAACCTTTATTTTAATTTGTAAAAACTAGAATTATTGAACATAATGTATATAATGATTCTTTATAATGACCGACAAATAGATACTGTAATCATTAAGGCGAGGATGTTTCTAAACAAAACAGTCTTCTTTTATACTGAATATAAATGTTTAGAGTATATAATAATTATTCATTCATACTATGGAAATAAAAATACCATTCAATTTTCTGTTTAATTTATACATACATCCCTTTTCACCTTCTTACCATTCTTGCCAAGGTACTTTTTTCTATTTTTTTTACTTACTCTCCATTTTTTTAAGGTTCAAGTTTAGGGTTCTTCAGTTTTTTTTAATGTTGAGCTCACACCTAATAATATTTAAAAGGAAAGAACCAATATTGGATACTTAAAAATAAGGGGATCATGTAAGTCCAGTGGCGCCCTCAATTATAGGAGGATTGTGATTTCTAATAATCCAAACAATTTCTGTGTAATCCACCAGTATTTAGTTGTAGTCCTACTGATGGAGAATGAGTAGAACTACAACTAATCACTGGTGTATTATAGAGATATTAATTGGTTTATTAAAAAACACAATCCTCCTATTGAGGGCGACCTCCGTAAGATAATAGGCTATAACCAGAGATATGAGGAAATAGTAGGAAAAGTAAGAGGACCTAACCTAAAATACGAGGAGGTTACCGAAAAATAGTAGGAAAAATAATAGGATATAACTGGATATATGAGGAAGGCACCGAAAAATAGTAGGAAAAATTGTATGACATAACTGAATATGTGAGGAAGTCACCGAAAAATAGTAGGAAAAATAATAGGATATAACTGGATATATGAGGAAGGCACCGAAAAATAGTAGGAAAAATTGTATGATATAACTGAATATGTGAGGAAGTCACCGAAAAATAGTAGGAAAAATAATAGGATATAACTGGATATATGAGGAAGGCACCGAAAAATAGTAGGAAAAATTGTATGACATAACTGAATATGTGAGGAAGTCACCGAAAAATTGTAGGAAAACTAATAGGATATAACTGGATATATGAGGAAGGCATCGAAAAATAGTAGGTAACTAAAACTAAATCCATGGTGACACATCATCTTAAATACTGTTATCATCAACAATAGTATTATCATCGTTCTTTTTGGTGAATCACTATGCTCCGTCCTTTGAGTGAATTCATCATACTTTAAGCTGAATTCACCTCTTTTATGATTCTCAGTTTTCTCAGTGTATTGGAACACAGGCCTCCTCTCGTTTAGAGGGAGTGGACTGGATCCGCCACGCGGGCCCAGTGATTTTTTTTTAATTCTAGGTCATGCCGGTTTCCTCACGATTTCCGTCACCGGTTTTTGAGAGCAGTGGTAAAGAAAAAGCTTACACAAAGTAAAGTGCCTGTCTGGGTTCGAACCTACGACCGTACTCAAGTCGCGGCCGTTGCACTGGGCCGCCATTGCTCTCACGCAATGATGTACGTCTTTCTATTTGGCGCTAAAACGTATACATTCTGGATATTAGACACACGTGAACATGGCACATATAGGTAGCTGGCCATGGGAAAAGCATGGCTTTTCCAAAGGCACCCTTGCAACTGCTACCTACAATGTTTGGCCTTGCGCTTTATTAATTGTAATAGCAAAACTTTGTTGGAAACTTGATATTTTTCTGCATACTTTTCATGCAAGGCGCTGCAGGATTACGTGCTCCACACGGGCCATGAACCATGTTTTCAACCGACGAAAAAAAACGGTGGAGGTTATCAATTCGACGCGTATATTTTTTTTTTTAATGTATGACCACGCATACCTTTTTACATTGTGGTCTGATTGTGATAATTCTTCTTCTATTGGAAAGGGTGTACTCCCAAGGTGGTCCCATATAAATTTGGAAAGCAAAATCGAACCCTAAGGGTCGGAAAACAGGGGGTGATTGATTGTTTACTCACTGATTGTAATGTATAACCACGCATAACTTTATAGAGAGTAGTTCGATTTTGATAATTATTTTTTTATTGGATAGGGTATACCTTGCCAAGTATTATAAGTACATTAAAGCCACAAAAAATTATAAAATAAAAAGTTTTTTAAGATTTTTTAATTTTAAGATTTATTATTTTTTGCTTTTCAGTTTTTCGGCGGTTTAATTTTTTGTTAAAAAGTTTTTTTGATTATGGTTTCGTGCAAATTTCTATCTTGCTCTGGATCCGGAATCTCTGCGCTTGTGTACATTCATGCAGATAGTGGGTGTGGTTAACAAAAGTAGAGAGAAAATTAACAATTTGACCTAAATCGTGGGGGGTTTATATTACCATCTGTGCTAATAGTTATGTTATGTTCAGCTCGTAGTTTTTTCTGGTACATCTTTACTTAAAACTGGTGGAAGAGCTGTCTTGACTGCAGAAGGAGGTTAAAGTCATTTTCTCGAAGCATCATGTGATGAAAAATCCATACAGGACACTTTTTATTGGGAAAAGACTGCTTTGTTGTAGAATTAATAAGTGGTACATCAAAATAGCTAGGAGAGGCCTATGTCCAGCAGTGGACGTCTTTCGGCTGAAATGATGATGATATCAAAATAGGGTCCCGACTGTCCCTTGATAATAATAAATTAATGGGTACTGCAAAGCATTATAAATAAATATGTTAATCTTCTTATACATATTCATCTTATCATAGTTTATGAGTATCGGCTACGTGTCAGTGTATTATCATGTGCTTGTAACATCTCGTGAAGGTCACCACTCACTACAACAGCAACTTCATTAAAAGTCGGTGCAATAAAACGCCTCTCATGTTCACCACGCGAAGTCAGATCAGCATAGATAACAAACTAATAACCTTCTTGAGGCAAGTTTTCTATTGCGGTTTTTAAATGAAATTTATCAAAATATTGTGGTTCTAAAACATTTTTTAAATTTTCAATACCGTATCTCTGCCAACTCCCATAATATATGTATGCGACGTGTATACGACGGGATTGTTCACTGCCAGGCTTTTTTTTTTTTTTTTTTTTTTTTTTTTTTCAGGATGGGAAATCATCAAATGACTTCTCCCGCTCTGGGCGGAGCGGGAGGGTGTGTCAGACTTTTACTGACTAAAACCCACCCGTGTTCCATCAGTTGCCCATGTGCCAGGGTCACGGTATCTCTTTCGAACAATCACGCGACCCCGGCAGGCATCGGTCCTAGTAGACCCCTACACTGCTGCTGACATCTCTTTGAGGCGCGCGTGGAACACTGCGCGCCGTCGACCCGAGCCTGGTCCTTACCGGGCGGCGAGCTACCCATTGCTCGCCACCCGCAAGCTCGCGCCTACGGTGGCCGGGAGTCCGCTATTGACTCCCGACGCCCGGGGCGTCTCCTCCTGCGGCGGCTAGGGACGTGAGGGCGCAGAGACTGCCACTCCCTCACGCGCCCCACCTCCTCCTTCGCGAGCATTACTGCTTCGCAGAAGGAGGTGACGGCTTCCCATTCCCTCTCGCTCCGTACCATGGCTCGCACCAGGGCTGGACGCGAGAGGTCGCCGCCGCCGATCGCCTCCACGAGGACACGGCGGTGCTCCGCCCAGGCAGGGCACACCTCCACCGTATGCTCCACCGTGTCCTCACTGCCAGGCTTGACCCCCCTACAATAGCATTTCAATAGCGCAGTGGAAGTTATGATGGTGGGGTCCAGGAGACAAGAAGTGGCTAGCGAAACTAGTCCGCCGTACGCGGAGCAGAACAATACAAGTACAAACAATTACAATACGACAAAAGAACTTACCTGTGGTAGAAGAACACCTGCTCTGGTGCCTACCTGGAGTTATGTATGTAAGTGAGTGTTGTGACGTTATGAGTATTCTCCAGGTTACAAGCCGCAACAATGAGGCTGGAGGCAATCACAGCATTCGGTTTCCAATAGCGTCACTTTGAATAACCTTCAAACTATTTCAACAAGATATATCCAAAACTCAAACCGTGTTATTACACCAAATTGGGGTTATTTACAATCAAAGCAATTGGATCACGACTAATTGTCACAAACGGATCGATTTAAAAGAATTAATTTCAACAAACGCGTCGCGGGGTCCCAATACGGCGACGGACCTTTTCAAGCGCCAAATCCAAGAGAAGTGTCAAGTGTCAAAATCAAACTGACAAGTCAGATGTCATTCTGTTACACGTTTAGAAACGTAGGCGCATAAAGTAACTAATTTATACGGTCCGGAACAGGGATACTTAATTTTCTTCATCACCCATAAAATAAGCTTATGCTGATCGTTCTCTGTTAGAAATAATGAACAAATTCAATGATATATCTGACCTTGTACGATAAAAGTTTTCGAAAACTCCGGCACTCTTATGTCTCTAATTACCTACTCCAAAAGATTTAATTTGAAAGACTGGTGTACTTTCTGATTATATTTGAAAAGCGTCGTGATTCATCTCCATCGTATAACTACAGTTTTTAGAGGTTCTTCTGGTTCAACAACTAAAGGAAGCCAAGCTCTACCATTGGAACAACACATTTTCGCGGTCTCATCTTTCCATTTAAAAGCATCACAAACTGGCATTTTTTTATTAATCGAAGCAACAACAACTGAAGTATGATGTTTTAATCAATTAAAGGATCGTATTCTCATCCAGAATTATTAAATATAGACCAAATAGACCAACTATGACGCATAAAGTTGTCGGCATTCGGTTTTCATTTCTGCAAGAGCGGTTCTTTTCGCCTGGGACTATTTCTGCCGCTCTAATGGCTGCTTGCCGCTGAGCTTGTTCGCTTAGACTGAGCAGTGTTTGAAAAGGCTTCTCACTTGCTGTAAGAGCTCTCTGGCGTTCAGCTTGTTCCTCCTAATACAATAAGGTTTGAAAGGGCGTCTCAGTCGCTCTTAGACAAGCCTGGCGCCCGCCAGGCTTCTTGGCTTGGCCCTCCAATCTTTTCTGGCTTTCAGAATATGTCTTATCAGCTCTCATAGCTGCTTGTCGCTGTGTTCTTGGGATCGAGCAATTTTCACTGCTCGGGCTCGCGAGGTGCTCCTACCTAAGTTGGAACTACGTTTGCGGGGCATTTTAAGTATACAATTAAACAGGTTAGGATTGAGTCGTCGACAACGCTTAATTGAAAATTAAGTGCCGCAGACTTAGGCAACCAATCCTAGCGAACAATTTCTAACACCAATTATCTATACTAATCTATACTAATATTATAAAGCTGAAGAGTTTGTTTGTTTGTTTGTTTGATTGAACGCGCTAATGTCAGGAACTACTGATCCGAATTGAAAAATTCTTTTTGTGTTGGGTAGCCTATTTATCGAGAAAGGCTATAGGCTATATAACATCACGCTACAACCAAGAGGAGCGGAGCAGTAATGAAAAATGTTGCACAAACGGAGAAAATCGCACGGGTAGGCGATTCGATGCGACGGGAAGGGTCGGGGGAACAAGAAATTTAACGCGGACGAAGTCGCGGGCAGAAGCTAGTTAATGATAATTATGAACAAAAATCCTTTATCATTCTTCCGCCTGACGCAGGTTCTCACCGGGCATGGGTGCTTCGGTGGGTTCCTGTTCAGGATAAAGCGGGAGGATACGTCCGGGTGTTTCCATTGCGAGGATCGTCTGGAGGACACGGCGGAGCATACGGTGGAGGTGTGCCCTGCCTGGGCGGAGCACCGCCGTGTCCTCGTGGAGGCGATCGGCGGCGGCGACCTCTCGCGTCCGGCCCTGGTGCGAGCCATGGTACGGAGCGAGAGGGAATGGGAAGCCGTCACCTCCTTCTGCGAAGCAGTAATGCTCGCGAAGGAGGAGGCGGGGCGCGTGAGGGAGTGGCAGTCTCTGCGCCCTCACGTCCCTAGCCGCCGCAGGAGGAGACGCCCCGGGCGTCGGGAGTCGATTGCGGACTCCCGGCCACCGTAGGCGCGAGCTTGCGGGTGGCGAGCAATGGGTAGCTCGCCGCCCGGTAAGGACCAAGCTCGGGCCGACGGCGCGCAGTGTTCCACGCGCGCCTCAAAGAGATGTCAGCAGCAGTGTAGGGGTCTACCAGGACCGATGCCTGCCGGGGTCGCGTGATTGTTCGAAAGAGATACCGTGACCCTGGCACATGGGCAACTGATGGAACACGGGTGGGTTTTAGTCAGTAAAAGTCTGACACGCCCTTCCGCTCCGCCCAGAGCGGGAGAAGTCATATGATGATTTCCCATCCTGAAAAAAAAAAAAAAAGGGTCGGGGGTACAAGAAATTTAACGCGGACGAAATCGCGGGCAGAAGCTAGTTAATGATAATTATGAAAAAAATCCTTTATCATTCTTCCAAAGGAAATCTAAGCACCGCTATTCAGAAAACCGCGTCATGAGCGCAACGCCATCTATTGAGATAATTGTGAAACTATCGAAATTATGCTATTCACGGAATAAAGAAAACTAGAGGAAGTGCCCCTCACATATCGCGCGCGTGTCAACATTAAGCGCAGATGCGCAACATTTAGCTTATTCGCCGTCAGATACTTGTCGCGATTGTATGTCTCAGAAATACGCGAATTATTACAAATTATGCCTTGTTGTGCGGTTTTGACCTGCAAAAACGAATGCAGAAAAAAAAATGTATCTTGTAGAAGGGTATCGTATCATTGGTAAGTGCTAAACTTTGTTAATTTTTAATATAATTGATTTTAATTACAATACCACATGTTATGACTTCAATGCAAACTATAAACAACCTTATATTTATTGTAACAAAGTCTAAATGCACTTGGTCGTCATCTGGAAAATCACAAACTAAATTCTAGTAACTTCGACGCTACTCGATTAGGGATGGGTCACATCCGTAAAGTAGGTCGGTATCGATAGTTTTGTCTGATTTTAGTACGGAATCAATAGCTCACATAGCTGGTTATATAAAACAAGACAGTTGATACCATAAGTGTGATATTTGCGTTAGTGCTTAAGTAACAGAAAAACAAATCAATAATTACATAGATTTATTATAGGTATGGCTAAAGGGGGTTATTATGCCTATCAGAATCTGTGATTAAGTTATGTCAGACATCCGAAATATTTTTATAAGACGGTCATATATTTAATAAAGATTATATCATGGCTGAAATAATGCACCAGTTTATTGGGTCATCAATATTCCAAAACATAAGCTATAACCAATTAGGGGATTTTCCTACGTCTAATCATATTACTGTCTTAATGAAAGCTATCACGGCTAAATATATTAATATTCGACTATCAAAATGGCAAATATTAAATAAATATGTATTATTTCAAGGTCAGTAAATATTTTTAGCACCATCTGTTTATCGTTTCATTTATCGTTAGCTTCTGTCAGCAGCTTCGCCCGCGTACTTGATTTTATGAAAATAATATTACCCCCCCCACCATACAAACATACAAATACCTCTGTAACATTGATATTTTAACGAACCTTTACCTTAACCCTCCGCCAACCGTACCAGACGATATCGTCCGTGCCAAGTTTGGAGCTGATGCATATCTTTGGAAGGAGAAAAGGAAGGGGCCTCGAACCCCTCTGTAAAAAAACTTGCACTCGCCCACACCTCACAGGCGCAAGCGCGTCAATAGCTATTGTAACGTCAGTGAGTACGAGCGTGTTAAAGTTTGTGGACGGACGATATCGTCCTATACGGTTGGTGAAGTAATTTTTACGATTTTTTAGGTATGTAAAATATTATTACGAGCTGGGGTTTCGGGATAAATTAATTCAAACCAATATTACCGAAACACACAAAACAGTTTAATTAAAGAATCACAACAACAAGAAACGTCAAAAGGAATCACTTGTCTCGCTTGTACTGTATCACTTGAATCGCATTCGACCGTATCCGTAAACGAACAGGGGGTCTAAAAAGGCCACATTAAGCAATTCCGCTAAAACTAATTCATATTGTGAATTCCCAGCAATACCTTAGCAATTCCTCTAACTTTCGTAAAATGGTGACACATATTAGCGATATCATACTCAATGCTATTCACATCCGAATCATATTTGGTGTAAATGTTGCAGCATGAAAAAAATAAAGACCGTAATTTTACCGGTAAATATTTCTGTGAAGATTTAATAAATACAAGTGATTATTTCTAACTGTTGAAATGTTATTTAATTACAGTATGCATAAAAATTATAAAAATGTCACAAATAAGCCCTGAAAAGGGAAACTAGAAACAATAAAAACTTTATAAGCTGGCAACGAATACATAAAAGTTTTCCCTTCAGATATGTGTACGTCATAATTACTCTGTGGTCTTATTAATCTGTGGTTACATCAAGAAAATAAAACTTAAAATTATTTCATGCAAATTGGGTCATTTTTAATACAGAGTAAGTAAATACTTGTTTATCTTGAATCAATATTTAATTGTATCACTGTGCAAAGGTATTTAATTGGACGTAATAATTTGTAGGCATGGAATGGCGTCCAGCTGGTCCGAGACAATGAAGAACATTCTGCTCGAGCTCGTCTTTCTGCATTGATAATGGGAGTTCTGTCGTTGTTGAACCCTTTAACGAGATCATTGCAGTGTCTAGTTCTGGCCAGACTCGTGTGCCAGCACCAAGTTCTACCCCGGCCGATGTTACAACAGCGGCTTTGACTCGTGGAACTCAGCAATCAAGATACCGCAGTGAGTGGAGTTTTCTAACCCTACAGCTATTATTATTGCGACTAAGACTTAATGATGACGATTGAAAATGATAATGATGTTATTTATATAACGTTAGGTGCCCTCTGGCTCGACATAAAATTGAGTACCCACTATCGTTAACATTCATGAAATATATAACGAAATACAAAGAGGAAAATAAACCTTATTTTACCATTTAACTTAACAATAACTAAAGAAACTATTGGGCTCCAAGTCTACTATTGTTGCCAACCCATCACTGTTGTTCTTAGGGTGTCTTAAACAATGATATTATTATTTTCAATTTCATTTTATTTAGGAGTTATGTTAATTATTGACTGATGATTTGACTTTCTTAAAAACCACACATTTTCTTTTTTAGCCTGGTGGAGTTGTTCCAAGCAGTCATCGTTTGCCTCTGCAGCTCCGTGACTAGCATCAACTCAAAATATTCATAGAAAAATAAACTGATTAACTATAGTGTTTATGTTAGTTTTATTATTTGATTATTGCTAGATTTTTATACAGTACAACATGAGAATTGTAAATTTATTAAAATAGTTTAACTTTGTGTATTGTTTTATTTAAATAATAGGTATAAAGATAAAATGTATGTCCTATTTTATAGATACACACTACCTAATAAAATTGGAGTGAAAGTAAAGTAATATAAGGCCTATATCCCAGGTAGGTTGTAGATTTTTATTAGGGTTCCGTAACCAAAGAGTAACCAGGACGGGATCCTATAACTAAGCCTCCGCTGTTCATTGGTCCGTCCATCTGTCTGTCTGTGAGCGGGCTGTATGATGTGGAAAATAAATATACCTACATATTTTCTCTGGAAATGTTTTACTTACCGGGTGCAAATTACAAAAATAAGCTAGGTGTGATTAGTGTGTACTTTTGAATAAGTCTTTTTTCAACTGGGCACTAAAGTGTTACGAGTTAAATGATAAATGATTTTATTTCTGTTAGTAACACAACATAACATAACATCACGCCTTGTTTCCCCGAAGGGTTAGGCAGAGGTGAACATTTCGCCTGTTATGTCTGTTAGTAGGTTTGTACAAACACTTTTACATGTCAATGATATTTTTTTAAACTAGATGAGATCGGCGTTTCCTACTCTGAGAAGAAAGTTACTGGTACCTACAGCTATCACACTGTTTTATACAGTAACTTGGTGTTTCATAAAGTGTACGCCCTTGGTAACCTGTGGCACCTGTGGTGTGATCCAGATGCTTTAGTACTAAGTGGATCTACTCAGTGCCTGTGAAATATAATTATATGATTGTAGTAATTTGTAACATTCACAAGAGTAGATGGTACCTATTGTCCATTTAGAACTGCTTCATTAAAACTGACTACTTCATTACTATTCTTGAATATAGGTTGTATGTTTATTTCATGTAAGTTGGATTGTTTTTAATACGGAGTATGTAAATACTTGTTCATCTTAAATCAATATTTAATCGTTAATCGTTGTACATAAATGTTGTGCTGTGTATATGGTGTGCCCCCATATTAGCCTGTTGTGTGATCCAGATGCCTAAATAGGACTAGTTGGATCTACTCAGTGCCTAAAATATGAAAAGAAGATTGTAATAATTTGTAACATTCACAACACTAGATGGTAGTCATCATCATCATCTCAGCCGCAAGACGTCCACTGCTGGACATAGGCCTCCCCCTATTTGGGGGGCTTTGCTATAATCGCCACGCTTGGCAAGCGGGTTGGCGATCGCAGTATGATGGTTAAATGCATAGAGAACGCTGCTGCCCATTCTCTAGTAAATCCCTTAGTCGTCTTTTACGACACCCACGGGAAGAAATGGGGTGATGCTATTCTTTATGTCCGGCACCACACGGGACAGACTAGATGGTAGTGTCTATTTGGAACTACCTTAAAACTGACTACTTCATTACTATTCTTGAAGGTAGGTAGTGCTCATGCCAACGCGGCAGTACATATGTACGGCTCCAGCTCATGGACCTTATCACGACATATATTTAGCCTATATAACCGAAAATACCTGGAGGTCCCACATTTGAAACGCTATGTCCATTTCTCGAAGTGCCACAATTCATTGGTGACTTAAAATGGACTACATATCACGAGCGTGCTCAAAATTTTTTTCTAAGGCCTAAATTTGCCATTCTTACGATATTTTATCAAAAAATCCCAAATATGATTTGTAAAATGTTCCTCTTGACTAACTTCTTATGATTCTGCTATTTGACATTAAACTTCAATAAAGCAATTCATATTAAGTGGACCATTTTACGAATCTCCATACAAAACTGTCAAATAGATGAATTCTGTTTAATGAATTGTACGCAGAAAATATTATGAATTGTCAGTTTGTGACCATTTTACGGAATAAAATATGATTCATAATATTTTCCTATTATGATTCTACCAAAGTGGCCTTTTTAGACCCCCTGCTCGTCGGTTTTTTTTTTTTTTTGTAGTACATTTCGTAGTTAACCTGAAACGGTTCTTACTACTTAAACGGATGGTGGCCCATCGAGTTCTAAAAAGTAACCTTTTTGGCCTCCAGCCGGGGCTTATTATACTTAAAAACTAAAGCGAAAGCTCTAAGGGTTATCCCTGGGGGGTACGAACCTCGGCTTAGGCAATCACTGGTGGGGGGACAGCAAGGGACTGGCTGGATCTGGGTTAAAATTATTTAGGGACTATTTTAAACCTACAGGCGCAGCATCGCGGGGTGGCTCATGCAAGGGAGGGAACTGCTCGTCGGCCCGACACTCCGCTATTTATATCCCAAGCAGAACATTCGCGAACATTCGACACTGTGCCACAGTTCACTTGTAGCGTAGAAGCTTCTAGGAACTATTTTTATTGAAAAGATCCCTTTAAAAATTTACCATTTTCGAGTGTACAAATAAATATACTTTTTTGAGCGATGTAAGATCCAACTAATATTTTTTGAAAGGCCCTTATATGAAGAATAAATCCCCAAAACCTTACTCCTTATAACCAATGTATATCCAAGATATCGATTTTTTTGTGAAACCTTCGAAATTACGGTTTTTGCAGCGATTACGAAATTTTATTCCATCAGGGGGGCAAAGTATTCAAGTCAAAAACTATGGGAACAGGAAAAAGAAACCTAGAACATTTTCCCTGATTTTTTTTGGATTATTTCCCTACGTTTAAATGGGTTAAATTATCGGCTTAGACGATATCGTCCGCGACGGTTGGCGGTGTGCAATAAAAAACACACGGTTGGCGGAGGGTTAATCAACCTTTTCCGTTATTAAGCATTTTTATGATGTTAACAAATTCCTACATTGCTCACTCGAATAAATTACGTAACATCAATATTAATATATCGATATATGTCTACATTTCTAACTTTTTTTTTGTACTCACCACAAGAGATTACAAGTGATGAATGAATGAAAATATGATTCATAATATTTTCCTATTATGATTCTACCAAAGTGGCCTTTTTAGACCCCCTGCTCGTCGGTTTTTTTTTTTTGTAGTACATTTCGTAGTTAACCTGAAACGGTTCTTACTACTTAAACGGATGGTGGCCCATCGAGTTCTAAAAAGTAACCTTTTTGGCCTCCAGCCGGGGCTTATTATACTTAAAAACTAAAGCGAAAGCTCTAAGGGTTATCCCTAGGGGGGTACGAACCTCGGCTTAGGCAATCACTGGTGGGGGGACAGCAAGGGACTGGCTGGATCTGGGTTAAAATTATTTAGGGACTATTTTAAACCTACAGGCGCAGCATCGCGGGGTGGCTCATGCAAGGGAGGGAACTGCTCGTCGGCCCGACACTCCGCTATTTATATCCCAAGCAGAACATTCGCGAACATTCGACACTGTGCCACAGTTCACTTGTAGCGTAGAAGCTTCTAGGAACTATTTTTATTGAAAAATGATCCCTTTAAAAATTTACCATTTTCGAGTGTACAAATAAATATACTTTTTTGAGCGATGTAAGATCCAACTAATATTTTTTGAAAGGCCCTTATATGAAGAATAAATCCCCAAAACCTTACTTCTTATAACCAATGTATATCCAAGATATCGATTTTTTTGTGAAACCTTCGAAATTACGGTTTTTGCAGCGATTACGAAATTTTATTCCATCAGGGGGGCAAAGTATTCAAGTCAAAAACTATGGGAACAGGAAAAAGAAACCTAGAACATTTTCCCTGATTTTTTTTGGATTATTTCCCTACGTTTAAATGGGTTAAATTATCGGCTTAGACGATATCGTCCGCGACGGTTGGCGGTGTGCAATAAAAAACACACGGTTGGCGGAGGGTTAATCAACCTTTTCCGTTATTAAGCATTTTTATGATGTTAACAAATTCCTACATTGCTCACTCGAATAAATTACGTAACATCAATATTAATATATCGATATATGTCTACATTTCTAACTTTTTTTTTGTACTCATCACAAGAGATTACAAGTGCATATGAATATGACATGTATTTCAAAGGGGCGTTCTGAATAGAATGAATTGGTTACAGCGCCATCTAGCGTATCCCCATGTAGCCAATCATATTACTGTTTTTTATGTGTGTAATGGACAATTTGATATGCAAATGTGTGAGTTTGGCGACACTGGTTCCCGTGCTTAGCCAGTGTAGGGGCACTTCTCCTTTATTCTTTGTTCTGTGATGCTATTATACAAAAATGGTGAATTGACACTTAACTCACAAAATATACTACTTATTTCTATTCTGTTATTTTATTCTATCTATGAGTAATAATAAATCTATTTTAATTAATTAAATTCAATCATGATTCAACAGAAACGTGGCGACATCTAATATCATAAGAGTGTTTATTGTTACTTTCTTGAAGACGAATAGTTTTTTCGATATGAAAGGTACCTTAGGTCCGTTTCTGTTCACCTGAAAATGTTTTTATATGCAAAATTTCAGGATGATCGGGAAAAAGTGTTAGTTTTGTATGTAATATATTACCAAAATCAAACCTAATATTTAAAAATGGAAACAAAATGTTTTTTTTTTTAAGAAATAGACATTGCTTAGTGTTCTTTGAACGAATTCAAAGCATTAACAAACACAACATTAAAATGCAGCAAAATCAAACAATAAAGAAATAAAGATGAAAAAAATAATAAACATAACATCACGCCTTGTTTCCCGAAGGGTAGGGCAGAGGTGTACCTGTAGTACACCCACTTTTCGCCTGTTATGTTGAAGTCCCATGTAATAGGGGGCGAGCCTATTGCCATCAACTGGGCACAAATCCAGACTCCAGGTTGCTACTGAGAAATTCCAGATGGAAAAGCCCAATAACACTTTGTCCGACCTAGAAACCAAACCCAGGACCTCATGCTCAGCAGTAGCGCTTGCTACCACTAGACCAACGAGGCTGTAATAGGGAAAAGAATAATATAAACAAAATAACCACTTACAATATCTAAAATATCAGTAATCTGAAACCTCTTGCCTTCCGGATAGTCAATGCCGTAGTACTTCCAGTCTTGGACCTCATAATTACTCTTGTCTATCAACGTCCAGCTCACCGAGTTCACTGTTATATACACCGATAACACTGACTTACATTCCTGCAACAAAGTTTTTATATTATCATTTAACCTATCTTGACACATGTACAGTGCGGAAATGTATAGGATACCATGTAAGTAAACATGAAACAAACCACTCTACAGGGTGGCAAAGACATACAGACACAAACCGTAACCAGGAAATTGGCACAGAATTCTAGACACCTACATAGAAATTTTTCGTAAATCTTATACCTTTAAACGAGCAATTCTTGTATATGTAATAATCTGAATCTCGGAAACGGCTCCAACGATTTTCATGAAATTTAATATACAGGAGGTTTCATTTTTGGAGAATGACGTTTTATATGTGTTTTCAATAATCAACTTTATCAATAATAAACTTAAACATAAATTTGTTTTTTGTTTTATTGGAAGAAAAATAACAAAATGTAATTTGTATTTAAATATAATTTCTAAAACACAATTTACCAAAAAAAAAAAATATTAAATACCGAGCGAAGTTCGGGCATCCAGGTACTATATTTAAAAAAAAAAAAATATGGTTTGCCTTACCTTTAAAACAATATCACTTAATTGTGGTTGCAATATCTGCCCTTTTATTTTTCCTGACACCTTCTTGTCCTTATTAGGGCCACTTAATATACTGTTAAATAGTTTTGTGGCAGACCTCTCGGAGAATCCTTCAACATATTCTATGTCTGATAGTGTTTTTATTTGTCCATTGCTACTTTTCCACTGAGAAAACTTCTTGAGATTTGTTTTACTTACTTCATAACTGCAAGAAATACATTGTTTGGTGTTCCTTATTTGTAAAGATAATATAAGTACTGTAGTACAATCAACTGCATGTAAACAAGTTGCCAAAGTGACTTGTTCTATGGTAACAACTCACTTATGTTATTGACTGTACTAAGATTTTAGTTTGAACTTGTTAAAAGAACCTTCATATTTGAACGGGTGAATAATAGGTAATTATATTTTTTTTTATTTTCTTTAAACAGTGGCAAGCAGAAAGGGAGGCATTTGTCCTGCGGTGGGATAACCCACAGGACTCCATCCAGATTCTCAAATAAAAATATTAATGTGAATAAGAACTTAAATGTGAATGTTGGGTGTGGCAAAAGAATCATGAAAGCAGAATAAATGCTGTGGAAATGCATTCCTTGCAAAGCATATGTGGTGTGACTGTGAAATGTGAATGATAGTCTGAGGAATGATGTGATAAGACAATGGTGCAGTTTAATAGAAGATGTAGTGACAAAACTGAAAAGAGTATGCTTAGATGGTTTGGTCATGAAGACCGATGGATGGTTTGAGAGGACGAATGAAAGTCCTTTCTTCATATTTGAACGGGTGAATAATAGGTAATTATATTTTTTTTTATTTTCTTTAAACAGTGGCAAGCAGAAAGGGAGGCATTTGTCCTGCGGTGGGATAACCCACAGGACTCCATCCAGATTCTCAAATAAAAATATTAATGTGAATAAGAACTTAAATGTGAATGTTGGGTGTGGCAAAAGAATCATGAAAGCAGAATAAATGCTGTGGAAATGCATTCCTTGCAAAGCATATGTGGTGTGACTGTGAAATGTGAATGATAGTCTGAGGAATGATGTGATAAGACAATGGTGCAGTTTAATAGAAGATGTAGTGACAAAACTGAAAAGAGTATGCTTAGATGGTTTGGTCATGAAGACCGATGGATGGTTTGAGAGGACGAATGAAAGTCCTTTCTTCATATTTGAACGGGTGAATAATAGGTAATTACATTTTTTTTTATTTTCTTTAAACAGTGGCAAGCAGAAAGGGAGGCATTTGTCCTGCGGTGGGATAACCCACAGGACTCCATCCAGATTCTCAAATAAAAATATTAATGTGAATAAGAACTTAAATGTGAATGTTGGGTGTGGCAAAAGAATCATGAAAGCAGAATAAATGCTGTGGAAATGCATTCCTTGCAAAGCATATGTGGTGTGACTGTGAAATGTGAATGATAGCCTGAGGAATGATGTGATAAGACAATGGTGCAGTTTAATAGAAGATGTAGTGACAAAACTGAAAAGAATATGCTTAGATGGTTTGGTCATGAAGACCGATGGATGGTTTGAGAGGACGAATGAAGGACAGCTAACAAAAGGTATTAACAAGGCAGATGTGACTGGACATGTCAGAAGTCGACGCCCTAGGTGAACGTATAGTGACCTTGTTGGTGTTCTTTAGAAGGGCAGGTGTGTAGTACTGGTAACCGGCGTGCGTGTATGACCAGATGTATGAACTTAGACGAGACAAAAGAAGTATGTGAGGATCGTTGCAGGTGGCATTCTGTAGTTGCTGCCTACCCCCATGCGTAAAAGGCGTGAGTTTATGTATGTATTATGAACATAAGTATAAAGAGTTTATTGCTATGTTAAACGTAACTTACATTATTCTTACCTAGAAAGAGTACTAACGTCGGCATTGTTAATAACCTGTAATATTTTCTCCCTCTCTGTATCACTGTATTTACTGTTTAAACGTTCGCTGAAATAACATTTTGTAACCATGGACACTCGACAGCTCAAACATAGCGCACTCTGAAATGATTATAAACTTAAAAACACGCCGCAATTTTTAACTTACAAAAGTAATCAGATTCAACTCACCAGCACTCTTGAGGATGGAGTTACAAGTTTAAGCAACATTTTAAACTAAACTAAATTATTAAACATATAAAATATACACTAATAAAGTTATTTTTAATAGAAGTAATCGTTCTTTTATTATAAATAAATTGTTTACAATTTGTTCCTATCAGAAATGACAGTGACAGAAATTAAATCTGACATTTCTGACATCGACAGCCAAAAGTCAAGAAGTCAGTTTATTGTTTAGATGGTTTGTCGAGTGGCTACTGTTTTGCATTTTTACCGAAGGGTTATATTAACTAATAATTATTACCGTTAAAATAAATTCTTAGTGACCATTTGCACTTTAAAGTAAAGCATTTGAGATTCAATCCAAAATCAAAAAGTATTACCGCCACTTAACGTCAATAATAAACAACTCAATCACGAAGACGAATCTAAGCTTGAATCGTATTTCAAAAGGTAAATTGTGATGTTAAATCTTTCAAAATGCTTTTATGTTATCCATGCCTTTAAAAAAAACTTAGTTTATCGTTATATTATTTCATTAACGATAAGTAGTACAATACTACATTATTTCTTAGCCGGGAATATGTAGTGAGACAGTAATATATAACAGCGCCATCTGTTATATAGATTTTGAACTAAGTTTGTTATAATAATCTGTAAAACTCATAGGCTCATGCAGCGCTTCTAAAACTTGCAAATTTTTACAATAGATGTCCCTAGTAGAGATTCCTGATTAGTTAAGTTGAAGAGCACGTAGCAAAGAGTATTAAATGATATTGTTGGCACATAGCGTCATGTAAAATACTTTGAAGAGCATGCCGCAACAGAGGTGCCGGTTTTTTATTTAATGCATATTGTCGATAATAATACAAACGATTTTTTATTAGTAGATCATGATTCATGAGGATAATCGTGATAACTATATCTGGCACAGCCACGTCACCGACAACCACTAACAAGTTGTACCAATTAACAAAGACTTGCTACTTCGTCAGCATTTCAGACCGATCAATATACTTCCTAGATAGTATTTTTAGTTATAAGGACATTCTTTTTTATGTTTTCTTCAAATTCTTTGGAATTTAATTCTTTATGATTGACAGTTCATTCGAATAGTTTCGAATACGGAAAATAAACAAAACACAATCAAAATTTTGAAAATAAAACAAAGTTGATTTATTATGACAATGTCAAAATGGCTTTGTATTTTTTCGCAAAACGTATTATTCCTAGAGATAAATCGCTTCTTCCAGCGTTTTTTTTTTTTTTGTAGTCAACGATTAGTAGTTATTAATTTGTCGGAGAAGGAGTATGGACATGGAAGAAGTAATACAGAATAGAAGTAAGCGTAGTAGGTATTTTATTGATTCATCGCTTTGAAATGTTTGTACGCGTTAAAACAACACAGAATGACATTGTGCTCTCGCTCTAACTCATGAAACGATGGAAAACAAAATGGCGACGGCCGGTTGCCGTCCGCCCGCGGTGCGCGATGCTCTAAAATCTAGACCATTTGACTATCTTCCTTCCTTCGAGAGAGTTCTTTGACGGTTGGTGCACTCACTCTGTTTCACCTCTTTTCGGCAGGAGATTGGTAAGTTATTGTTGGTAAGTTCGCATAGCGTAACTAGTAATAATAATTATATACCTACTTTACTTAGTTGGTATTTTTTATATTATTTTGTATAAATAACTAGACATGGACTTAATACAGAGAAAAATCGGACTCAAGGACAAAATACCTTGTCCTTGAAATATTTTTTTTCTTTCATAACCTGCAGTCTATATTTTATTTTTACCAAATGTTACCGATGCCAAATAGGACTAAACTCAATAATGCTCCTAAAATTTACAAGCTTAATCTACTAGCTGGTGGTAAATTTATCATCATCATTTCAGTCGAAAGACGTCCACTGCTGGACATAGGCTTCCCCCCATTTGGGAGGGTCAATTTTAGCAGCAACTATTGAAGGCGATGTGGCAAACTGGCAATGTCGCAATTGTTTCACCAACCAGCCAATGTTGATACTTGGTACGCGCCAGGAAATGTACGGTTCGCTTCTGATAATTTTATAGATTCCTCAGCTTATAAATTTTATTGTAGGTTAGTTGTCAAACTGAATTGTTGATCAACTTTATTTTCTTCAAACACTCAAAATCTGGGCCTAGCGAGCATGACATTGACTGTGCAAAATTGATATGCTGGCTGGCTGGTAACGCCGATGCCGTCACGAACTTGTTTGTGCAGCGTTGCCAAACCGCTGCGTTGCCATTCAGCTAACGTTACCTAACTAGGTACTTATTATAGGTACCTCTACTTCTGCCAGTTGTGATAGGTAGTTGTGATAAGCAGCTTGTCCGTGCTGTTCTATTGATTTGATAGTTCTGTTGGCTATTTTTTTCAGTGAAGAAAGATTGAAATTGATATTTATTTACACAATTATTTTAATAGATGTACTTTTTGCTCATTCTCCATTAACAGTCTTTGTCGTCTTCTGCTGTAAATGATGACTATCTTACTCTATGTCATCCTGAAATATTTCTGAACCTAGAACATTTTTCCGAAATCAGAGCGCGTCAAATCACTAACTTCATGTTCAGAGCCATCTCTGTGCCGTCAAGCACATTGTAATGTGTTTGACGTAACTCCTCCTATCTCGCTTACTCCTACGTTGTTGTGTATCTTCAGGTTCACTCTATCTTTGTTTGCTCCATTCTTGTAAATTTCCAGTGTAGGTACTGTTAAGTACTTACTACTTGTTTTACTTACATACTGTGTGTAATTATTAGGTCAGTCATGTATTTACTAAATTAGCAGCGTTACCCATGGCAATCGTAAAAAAAAAAAACTAAGCAGTTCTTTAATAAGTCAAAATATTATTTAATGCTTTTAAAATTACAGCACTAATCGGTCTTTGTAAATTTTTCATTCTTTTAACATCCATAACTTTTGTTGATCTGCAGTCCATTGACGAGTTATACCAGACGATTGCGGCGCGTCCCCGAACAAAAAACACAGTGTGTGCTGCGTTCATAGTTTCGTACCTTTTACGTTATGGTGTTAGCGGGGTTCAATGTGTTAGCAAGCACGGAGATAGGTCAGAATAATTTATTAGCGATCAAGATTCTATTTTTCGTTTAGTTTATATGTTTATACGGAAATCAGAACAATAAATTAGTTAGAAAAGATGCCTAAAGGAAGACAAAATTGCTTGAACCATAACTAGGGGAACGAGTAAACCCCGAGACACCTGCTTGTCAATGCGGTCTTGTAACTCTGACAGGCAGTTGATGCCAACAGTTTACCATGAGCTTCAATTCATGGTTCAAATTGTAATAAAATTATCACGAAGTACTATGAACATATTGTGCCTAAAAATACTCTTAGGTATTGTTTATGAAATCATCCTATTAAACATTTTTGTGATTGGCATCACCTCCTCCTTGGGCCTAGAACTCCCTAGAGTCCCTATAATTCGTGAGATTTTCTAACTTTCGTAAAATACGAGGCTGCATGTTTTCTTGGAGATAAAATTAAGTTATATAGTTAGTTTAGTTTAGTTTTTTTTTTTATTTAATTTAATTAGATGTCTAGTTTTAGCTATTCTCATACAGTAAGTGAATGTAATTCTTATGAGAATACAAATGATGTCAAACCTCAATTTTGCGTTTTCAGACTGACAAATTCCAAAATGTTTATCTGGACGACGTACCTACTGATATAGTATAGACTTCTGTTAAGTGAAACAAACGTTTAGGTTTTAGTATTACTTACAAAGCATTTGCAAACATTCTATTTTTTATAATGACGTATAAAACTGACGTATAGCGCCAGTCGGAAATGTTCGGTTTCGATCGTGTGATCTCGGCAACGAGTCAAACGACCCACTCGACTCGGACGGAGTTGTAACAACGGCAACGTCGCCCATTCTTGATCAGTTCATAATATTGAACAATTTTTGTAATTTTTCTGCCTTTTCTTTCTTAGTTTCTTCAAGAAATGTAGGAAGGCTAAAACTATATAGATTTGAGTACCCTAGTAATAAAATGATTCATTGAAATCTGGGGCAAGAATAATCAAAAAGGATAAAAGATCGATGTAGGCAGAACCCAAAACAAACGCCACGCGACAACGGCACGGTCTCATTGACATTGACGCTTATTTTGGGCTTGGAAATTTTTGCATACCAAACTATTATTACTTACCTATACCTATGTCTATGCAAAAAAATACTTATTGAACACTTCTTCATAACATTTCGAGCAGAATGGAACTTTTTCTATAATAAACATAGCACAAATTGCACTAAGTTTAATTACGCTGGCTATGCGAGCTGCTAACATCACCCTTTATCAAATAGAAACAGAAGTAGAACGCAAGAGAACGAGAGCCCGATAACGTAAGGTGACCTCGCTGCATGTTATTGTACAGAGTAATGAACACACAGAGGAGCAACGCTCGCGACTTATCGCTAGCAGCTTGCTTATCCTTTCTCTCAATAGGTACAGTACAATCGCTATCTCGCTCTTGTGCCGCCACCCGTATTTTACCATCGCTAAACTCGATTCTCTACGGAGCTCCTACTCTGTGCATTTAGTTCGTGTTTGGTCTGACGCTCTCCGTCGGCTCGGTACAGTGCGGCCGCCATTTTCTTCTCTCTCTATCTGCCGTCAGTGTCGCTTCGGACGCGGAACCGGACACCCGTATATTTTCGTAATTTGTATTCTTCTCGTCAATTCTTCTACTGCTGTTATCTCTTACGCAGTCTTTTAGGTGAGTCATTGTAAACATTTGGCATGGTTTTGTATAATAACATGATAATGAGAACTAATCGATTGGTTCTTTGATGTATGTAGTGCTATTTGTTTCTTTTTTTTCCTTTTTAGTTTTATTTTATATAGATTGGAAGGGAGTTCGACGCGCAACCTGTACCCATGGATTCAGTATGTTTCTGAAACCCCTGCGTTGTAATACTTCGTCGGTTACAAAAAAAAAATGTTGCATTTTTCCAAACAGCAGTTTTTTTAAGGTCTAAAATCATGTTCTGAACTCATGGTTTCAGTATGCGCATCGATGCCCCTTACTCTAATGTTGTTAACTTATTAATTATTTTAATGTTTATTTTTGTTCTCTTGCTTGTGCTCTTTTACCTGTCAAACGTAGCCAAGCGATTATATATTTTATGCGTAAGGCATAACACCTAAAATCGTAGTCTGAAATACAACGTTATCATATGCTTTATCATATTTTATTATTTCTTCTAGTTTTTCACTTGTCTGATTGACCAGTAGATTGTAGTGTAGGCGTATTAATATTGTATTCATGTGTGTGAATGCAGTAGTTCGGAAAGAGTTTGCAGTTCTTGCGCTCATTTTGTTAATGTTTTCCTTTCTTTTCACTCGGTAGTCTTTATTTATGCAATATATGAAAAATAATGTGGTCTTCTCGCTCGATAGATGGCGGATCATCATAATTAAGACCATTGAATAACTACATTTTTTGTTGGCAAATAAAATCTTTGGGTTCGGTCTACTTTTCATATTTTGGGTAACGCTGACTCCCGTTCAATAGCCTCGTACTTACTGCTTTTCACATTCACCTCGTTCCGTTTATTTACGTCTGTCCTCGAGGAATATGTCTCTCTCTGTCTTGCTCGCGTTTCGCGCGCTATCACTGAATGCAATAGCAGCATGTAATGTGCTTCGTCTTTGAAACGCTTGGTGATCAGCAGTGCAGCTCGACACCTAGCTGGGAATTTATTCCGGTATTTGACACGACTGAAATGATAGCGGCGGCCATCTTGTTTTGATGATAGAAAACATTGTGCTGTATATTGGATTTTTGCCTTTATTGGGGTTGCCCTTCAATGTTTACAACCAGTATTTTTTACATAAAAATGTTCTTTGTATAGCTGCAAGGTAGGCATGTCATCTAGTTTTTTTTATCTAAGTAGGTATTTACTAAGTAGAAGAAATACCTACAGTCCCTCAAGCCACGGTGATGCTGGCGCTATTGGCGAACAAAATATGAGGCCCCTTGTCACTTGTCATAGTGATTTCTTTAGTTCCAATATAAGCCACCAGGTCCGATAAGTTGGTAAATGAATAGCAAGCTCTGCTATTATTAGAATGATGGAAAAATCTTTTTTCCATCATTCTAATAATTAGTGGACGAGTATCAAAATAGTGGCGTATGAGGAACCTAACCAAACTAACTCGATGTTTGATATACCTCCTGATGTTGAGAACCACCCAGTAGGGATAATGGAAGCCGGTGGGGACCGCTCGGCATGGGGGTTGTTATCAAGCGCTCACCCCGCGCGAATGTAGGAGTTTCTCCGGCCCGCGGCCCCCGACTCGTGGTAGTGAAAGGCACCTTGTGGTTTTAGTCGGCAGGAGTCTAACTCTGACATAACGCTTCATTCTCCCCAGACAAAAGGTTTCCATGTGGAATAGCCCACAGAGAAAAAAACTTCGGAAACCTAAAAAAGGTTTATAATGTAGAGTAAACCACTTCGTGAATTGTTTATTTATTGTTAGGCCTTTTGTGGTTTTAGACGGTAATTTATACATTTTAGTACTTAAGTATCTATCTAATTTTTTGTTTTAGTATTTGTTTACTTATTGTTTTATAATTATCTCCTCTATTTCATTTAACATTTAACATACTTAGTATTGTTGATTATTTTTTTTTAGTTTTATACATTGGAAATTTTTGAGAGAAATTATGAGTCGGCGCTTTGAGTGATCCTTGTTCATTGATTTTGCAGCGCCGACTCAAAATTTTAAGGTTTATTATTTTATGCTTTTCAGTTTTTCGGCGGTTTAATTTTTTGTCAAAAAGTTTTTATTTTATATTTTTTTGTGGCTTTAATGTACTAATAATACTTGGCAAGGTATACCCTATCCAACACAAAAAGAATTATCAAAATCGGACTACTCTGTATAAAGTTATGCGTGTTTATACATTACAATCAGTGAGTGAACAATCAATCATCCCCTGTTTTCCGACCCTTAGGGTTCGATTTTGTTTTCCAAATTTATATGGGACCACCTTGGGAGTATAATCTTTCCAATAGAAGAAGAATTGTCACAATCGGACCACTATGTAAAAAGTAATGCATGGTCATACATAAAAAAAAAAAATATTTGCGTTGAATTGAGAACCTCCTCCGTTTTTTTTCGTCGGTTGAAAAATAATGTGTAATTCCCGTTCATCCCACTTCACTGGTTGGACGTTCGGAATTGAATATTATTATAATTATTCCCGTTTGTCCCGTCTGACACTGGTAGGTTATACACGTAAAATAATATGGTCATGCAGTTTTTGCTGACCATAGACAAGGCCGAATCCAGGTTTTACTTCTGGGAGGGGCACATGGGCTAGAGGCCGGCCAGACAGTTAAGGAGTAACCGTACCTATAAGTATCTAGTACACAATACCAGATTTGGTATATATATACTCCTCCCTATGCTGCCTTTGGGATTCATTCTTTCTCAATGCGACTACGAAAAACAAACGACCCCGATTGGCCCTGTTAGGACAAAACGCTGTAATACGTAATACGTAAATTTGAGAAAAACTGATTTGAATGTTTACATCTTTAAATCGTTACCAAATTTTATTAAATATGGATAAACGTTTAATTGTTTTTTTAACTAATTTGTCATAATATTTACTAATTTACATTTTAGTCATATTATAGTATTTTTAAAGAAACCTCACAATATTTAAAAAAAAAAAACATTTTTTGTTACAACAAGATGTAGCTAGCCAATATTTTTCTTTGTTGTGACAAAACAGTGTAATCCTTCATTGCTGCATTTTATAGTGATAGACTTAATTAATGGATATTGTAGGTACTCTGTATTGACTCAAACCAAAAGTATAAATTGAAAAAGTATTCTAAATGTCGCAGAAAGTTGACATTGTACTGATTAACACTCTACAACAGTATAGGTTCGAAATAAGTAGCTGTAAGAAAGAGTACGGAGTCTTAATCTGTTCAATGTCTACTATTTAAATATCTAAGGTAAAACAACAACATAAAAGTGGTTACTAGTAAACTTTATTGTAAACGGCTAAAGGGACAAAAAGTGATGAATGAAACTGTTGACACAAGAAAGAAGATGAATGGTTGTATGTGGTATTGCGAATTAAAAGGGAGTCTGCCAGGGTCGCGAGATTTGTTCGAAAGAGATACCGTGGCCCTGACATATAGGCAACTGAAGGAACACGGGTGGGTTTTAGTCATTAGAAGTCTGACACGCCCTTCCGCTTCGCCCAGTGCGGGAGACGTCATTTGATGATTTCCCATTCCCACCCACAAAAAGAAGGGACGGCTGATAGCGAGATATATAGAGAAAAAAAAATACGCTCAGGAATACGGAACTCTGATTTTATTGAATTCGGTTTTAGTACAGTAAAGGAAATAATTAAGGGATCAAAAAAAAAACCAAATTTTTAGGCAATTTTCAACAGGCCGTAACTTCGAAAGAAATGGTCGTACAAGGAATAAAAAAAAGAAATTGTAGCTCCAAGTACCTAGTTTTTGGATAAAAACTTTAATTTTTTTTAGCTTCAGCGGTTTTTGAGTAATCTTAGAAAACCCAGCATCAAAAAAAAAACTTTTTTTTAGTTTTTTTTTTTCTACAATCGTTGAATTTTTTTTTTGCACAGCCATGGCTACTCATTAAAGGAAGTTCATTCAAGTTCAAGTTGAAACCCACCTTTAACTTTCTGTGCAATCATTGGTTGCTGAGATATCGATAAATAATATAAGACAAAAGGATCCTTTTCCATTTGAAGACCGAAATCTCGGCGAGAAGTAGCCGTATCAAGGTCTATAAAAAAGAAATCAAAGCTAAATGAACAAAGTATCCGATTCTTATAGTGGATAAGCAAAAAAGAAATTCCGCGCCCATAGACCAAAAAAATATATTTTTTTGTCGCTGGCTTTTCTATGGTTACTCAAAAATCGCTAACGCAACAAAATTTTAAGTTCTAATCAAAAAACTAGACACTTGAATCTACAATTTCCTTTTTATTATTCCTTGTACGACCATTTCTCTCGAAGTTACGGCCTGTTGAAAATTGCTAAAAAATTAGGAATTTTTTTTATCCTTAATTTTTTTCCTATAGTGTATTTATTTATTTATTCCATCCTTCCGTAGGTATATCATACGGTTTGAAGCATAGGGCGACCTTTTGAGCGTTAACTCGCGTAATCCAATAAAATCATAAGGCATTTATTCAAACTAGGCTGAGAGTCAGCACTTTTTAACCGACGCAAAAAAAACGGAGGAGGTTATCAATTCGACGCGTATTTTTTTTTGTTTTTTTTTTTATGTATGCCCACGCCTAACTTTTTACATAGTAGTCCGATTGTGATAATTATTTTTTTATTGGAAAGGGTACATACTCCGAAGGTGGTCCCATATAAATTTGGAAAACAAAATCAAACCCTAAGGGTCGGAAAATAGGGGATGATTGATTGTTCACTCACTAATTGTAATGTATAACCACGCATAACTTTATACAGAATAGTCCGATTTTGATCATTCTTTTTTCATTGGATAGGATATACCTTGCCAAGTATTATTAGTACATTAAAGCCACAAAAAATTATAAAATAAAAACTTTTTAACAAAAAGTCGGCGCTTTGAGTGATTTTCAACCGACGAAAAAAAACGGAGGAGGTTCTCAATTCGACGCGTATATTTTTTTTTTTATGTATGTCCACGCATAACTTTTTACATAGTGGTCCGATTGTGACAATTCTTCTTCTATTGGAAAGGATATACTTCCAAGGTGGCCCCATATAAATTTGGAAAACAAAATCGAACCCTAAGGGTCGAAAAACAGGGGATGATTGATTGTTCACTCACTGATCGTTATGTATAACCACGCATAACTTTATACAGAGTAGTCCGATTTTGATAATTCTTTTTTGTTGGATAGGGTATACCTTGCCAAGTATTATTAATACATTAAAGTCACAAAAAATCATAAAATAAAAACTTTTTAACAAAAAATTAAACCGCCGAAAAAACTGAAAAGCATAAAATAATTAACCTTAAAATTTTTGAGTCGATGTCGATTGAAACAACGATAATTAAAAGAGGACAGTCATCGACTTTTTCAGGAAAAATAAATGTAGACTTTGGTAGAAACCAATCGACAGGTCAAGTTTATTTTTAGAATTTATTTAAACAGGTTTATAATAAGTACAGACATGTTTTAGATTTCAAACTCGATTTACGACTAAGTTGCCAAAGTGCGAAGAAAAAAAGGGTGTCGTAGTTTGTAAAGTTATTTTTTCATGGTTTTAAATATTAACTGGGTTATAAATTAAGTTTTTATTACATCATTACTAAGCGAAACACATGTTGTAACATTTCTTCCCTTCAGAACTTATTACCAAATAAAAATAATGTCTCGTAACAGGGAACAGGGAGGAAGGGACGTTGAACACTTACTTGTATGGGGTCGTCACATTGGAAAAAGGATAGATGGTGGCTTCTTTCAAATTGAGATGCATTCTTTCTGTCTGTTGTTAATCAATGATTTTTGAATGTGCGGTCGTTAAGGCGTGGTTATTATTCCATTTCAAGTCAAATTGGGAGATAATATAGTGGTGTGGTGCCATCTTTGAAACTTTTTGGGGATAAGTATGTTAAAAGTATTAGTGGATGAATAAGCATGTCTTATAAATCGTAGTCGAAATTTGCTGTTATTTTTCGTCACCGGAAGAGTTCCACTGTAGTGAGAAAAATCGATGGGCTTGTCTTATGAAACTTATCGGGAAAGGAATCTGTGTAGCTGGTTCATCTCGGCACAGTCTCTCCAGGATTAAGGGCTTCTAATCAAGTTCTTGTATTCCTGCGGCTTTTATTGAATCTGGAAATCCGCTTTTTTGCTTTAAATTATTGGTAATAAGTATACGAGTATATCGGGTGGATACTAGTGAATAGTCCCGGGAAATCCCGGAACCGAAAGTACCGGGAAATCCCGGAAATTTGCGTTGTTTTAGGAACCGGAATTTCCAAAACCAAATCCCGGTTCTTTCGGTACTTTCGGCAATTCCACCGACAAGTGTAGAGCCGGAAAGAGTTTTTTCTTCAGCTGGGTACCTTTGTAATAAAATAAGATCACGTTTAAGTGATAAGAGTTTAGACGCTCTTATATTTTTAAGATCAGATATAGGCAGGAGAGAAATACTCTAAAAAATAAATAAACAGGTACCTAACCTAGGTTATTGAGTGCCCCCATTGTAACTATAAGAATCAGACCAATGTAATATTGGTCTGAGCAAGTATTCCAAATTTTTATAATTTTATAGGTTGGGTATTTTTATTTATAGTATTGTAAGGATGAATATCTATGTTTAAGTTTAGCAAAAATATTTAAGTTTAAAGTTATATTTTTATTTTATTTTTTCTTAGAGTCAAGTTGATTTAAAGAATTTGTCGATTGAAGTTGTTCCAAACTATTGTTGAATTATTATACAAGGTTAAAATTTAAAAAAAATGTCTGTTTAACCTCTAAGTCCCTGAGATACCACATTTGGTATAGACATAATGGTTTTTTAATTGTGTCTGTATCTGTAATTACGGTAATTGACTGGTTAAGATTATCTAATCAATAAATATTGAGACTGTCTAATGCTACGCTAAAACTCCATAGTTCCTTTTTTTGTAGATGTTACGTAAGTTTTAAATTATAATTTGGTTATGCAGAATCGCAATAAGAGTCATGTTAATTTGTTTGGTAAAGTAAAGATGTTTAATAAATGTTTCTGTTATATAAGGTGTATCTATTCATACACGAAATATTTTAAGAAATACACCTGTAGGTGGTAAAGAAGCTACAGGAACGAAAAAAAAATATCTAAGTGTTATTTTTCAAAATTTAATATTTAAAAATTATTAAAGTATCAAAAGTATCGATAGTACCGGGCATCCCGGTTCTTAAGCCAGAAAGTCCCAAAAATCCCGGTTCTTTAAAACAGCACCGGTTCTGCATTCCCTAGTGGATACTTATTATTTGATTTATTTATGTGCAAAATGTAGACACAGTTATAGACTAGCTAGGCTAAAACTTAGGACATACATGAGCATGACCCTTAGGGCGCTTGTCGATCACACACTATTACGCTCTGTAGGGCGTAGTTCGTTTTGCGCACTGCGTGCTACTAGCAGAATCTGTAGCAGTATATATCTACTCCATTGACTGTTCCATCTATTTGATATCCACTATATTTAGTGAATTCATATTGGGGAATAGGATGTACGTACTTAAAGTTTCTTGTTCTTGTCAATTATCCAGGGATGGATTGATTTTTTGTATAGTAGAAGCCATTGATCACACGGCCACGTTTCGCGCATGCGGTGTCGTGATAAGTGCAGACCCACATAAAAGAGCAAAGAGCTGTGTAACATGATACGATTTGAGTTCGTTTACAGCAGTCTTTCCCAACGTGGGCGATAACGCCCCCTTGTGGGCGTTGCAGGCCTAAAGGGGGGCGGTAAGAGACCCAGAAAAAAGGGGGCATTGTGTAGGGCTTTGGGGTCGATTTATAATTTCATCTACCTAGCTAGGAAGACTCTTACACACCGACAAGACAAAAAGGGGGGCGTTAAAAAATAATTTATTCTTAAAGTGGGCAGTAGACAAAAAAAGGTTGGGAACCCCTGGTTTACAGCATTAAGTTTGATAGATAATATACTTAATTAAAGATTTAATTACATACATAGATGATGTCATCCCTAAAAGCCTAACAAAAATTAATTGCTTAATTCTTTGGTTACGCAAAATACGCGCTCAGACGTGGAGTTACGGACACCAGTTCGTTCTACCTATTACCTACTTAATTCTTGTTTATTTGTTTCAGGTGTGGTGTGTTCTTCTTTGAAGATAAAGAAATGATAAACAATGCACTCAATTCTCGATTCTGAGCCTACGCTAGCTATACAAAAAGACATGTCCGAGATTGAAGATATTCATACTCATAAAGTTGGTAATGGTGATATTGAACAACTTAATGAGAAAAATTGCCACGGGAATAAAGAAAACATTAATGGAGTGGTTAACGTTAATGAGAAAAATAAACGGGTTATAAATTCAGAAACTGAAACTTTATCCAACTTGTCAAATGAGGAATCAGAAAATCGAAGTATAGACGACTCGAGTATCACGGTTCCAGTTAAAGATGACACATGTAAAGAAAACGTTCTGGAAACTAATGAAAATACACAATTAGAAGAATCTCAGTGTGCCAGTACGCCGGGAGTCTTAGACGAAGATATTAAAAGCATAATCCTTTTAAAAAATGAATTGGAAAACATTGAAGAACCAGTTCAAGAAGATGAAGAAGAAGAAGATGAGGAAGACATAATTAGACTGAATCATAATATAGTACCAATTCCAGATATTGCGGGAAGTGAATCGGATAAAGTTCAGGGAAACGATATAACAGAAATTAATGAGTTACCTGATACTATAACCGATATGGGAGTGAAAGAAGAGTGTAATGTAGTAACAGAAGAACCGGTACCTGATGTGCAGTTAGGAGAACCGGCAAGTACTATTGAAAAAGATGTCATAACTTTACAGTCATCTGAAAATAAAGAGAAACCTTCAGAGTCTTTTGATAATAAAGACACACGTTTAGATGAGAGCAATAATGAAAATAACGTGCCAGTTTGTGATTCTACGGCAGAAATATGCAAAGACGCTGCTGATTCCCCTGAGCTTAAAGATGAAATGGATGTGGAAGAAGTTGGAGAACCAACGAAGAGCAAAGAAGACGATACCAGTTCCCAACCAACAGAAAAGCCCTCCGCTCCTGTTAGTAGTCCGGTAGATAAACCTATTTTATGTAAGCTATCTAATACACTAGACATATTGTCAGATGACGAGGATGAGCCTCCGAAAGATGAACCCCCTGAGCAAGTAGATTTAAATGAAAAGCAGTGCATTAATATAGAAGATGATGATGATATCATGCTTATTGACGAGGATACAACTAAGACTGAAAAACCCCAACCTGTAGTTACTAGCAATAAAGAAGATACACCAAATAACACAGAAGATAAAACTCATACGGAAACTGGAGAAAAAACAGTTGAAGAACAGTTTGACTTACATACCAATACTGCTGAGAAAGGTTAGTTCTTAAAACTTATATTTTATGAAAAGGTAATAAGGTATAGGTACATTAGGTAATTAGTCATTTATAGGAGTCGTTTTTACCTGGCTTGGTCCAAGATACTTGGAGACCACTGACAGCTGACAACTTATAACTCACCCTCATAAGCATTCAGCTGCAATGATAAAATTATTTCATTTCTGTAAGTAGGTTTGTACAGACACTTCTACCAAAAGGTCCAGACATAATATTGGTTAGATGATGTGAAGACCATGTAGATTGATATCTGAAATGGTCTTTTGAGGAAAGAACCAAACAGAATGAGTAGACTGGTCCAATCAGTGCATGTATTTATCAGTAATCATGCAGATCAACTCTGAAGTTAAGGAGCTCAACGATTTGATGAACAATATCAAAGAAAGGACATTAGATAGGCCACATAAATGATTCAAATTGCCAGACCATCGTTAAAAGTAAATGAGAGAAATTAAAAAAAGTTTGTTTTTTTAATCATTTCTTTTGAGTCTTCATATTCACAATAATTAAAACAATATTATACTTCTCAAAATAAATTTTCATGCCATAGTTTATATAATAATAATAATCATCAATATTTTTTTAAATTTATAATTAATATATATTCATCAGATGTCAAAGCATATAAATTTACAAAAAAAAGACAACATTCAGTATGTAAAAATTGCATCAGCTTAATCGCAAGCTTTTTATCCTCGATATAATCTTTAACGCCATCAAAGGAAATTTGTGTTTAATGAATGATTTGAATCTATTGAGACTATCTTGAATGTTGCTTGAAAGTTTATTGTAAAAGCGTAGACTTCTGACATCTGAGTGAGCCATCTTTATTATGAATAATGAAGTAATAAAGCCTAATGATTCTTTTCCAGCTTCAACGCCTCCAGAACTAATAAAGGAAAAAAGTTTGCAAATAAATGTCAGTGAAAAAGAAGATTCTGAGCAAAGTGAACCAGTCTCATCGAAGTTGCCTCTCCTTTCAGACACCTTCCTAAAATCTGATAAGAAACTAGATGAAATGACGCGAGATGAGCTGGAGGAATACTGTACCTTCAAAATAGCACAGAGTATTGCGGACAGAACCAGTTTAAGTGAAATTAAAAATAAACTGAAATTAGTAGCTCAGGGTATGGATGAATACAAGAAGAAAATCATGATGCTCACAAAACAGAATCGAGATCTTCAAGTCGTTTTGAAGTCCATACAAGAGGAACAGAAAAAGATGGCACCAGGAACACAAATAACACCCCTGAAGATAACCCGGTCTGTTGGCATGCAAGTTTTTATGGAAAAATCATGTCCCCGAAGAAAACCCAATGCGCTGCTACAAAACTCCACTAACAACAGACAATTACCTAAAAGTTTGCCGCCTACAAACGTTCGACCGCAGAAACCACCTTCTGCCGCACAGCCCATACCAGTTCCGAGACTTGTGCCTGCTAGTCCCGCCATAAAATCTCCAAGTACGATACCTTTGGTGAATCAAATAAGTCCAGCCAAAAATGCCATGTCTATGCCAAATGGAATCAAAAACCCTTCACCTTGTCAGAAAGTGGCAGAGAAAAGGCCTTTAAATAGAAGTTTATCAGTGACAGTAGATCTGACTGATGACGAACCACCAGCTAAAGTTAACAATCGGACATCCCCCGCACCTCCAGTTAATAATCGGACATCCCCCGCACCTCCAGTTAGAGTAGTTCCCTCTCAAACCCTGATGGCAAACCCAAGACAAGCGTTCCCAGCAGCGGTTAGCAGTCCAAGAAAAGTTTACATTCCTATAAGTGGTCCACAGAATCAAAATATAAGGCCTGGACAGACTATCATGTTAAAGACTGTTCCTACACCAGGTAAGTCAACATCTTAAAATAATAAAGAGGTTTTTTTTCAATCTTACATTCATTATATTTTATATGCTTGTATATCTGCGTTTCAGGTTTAAGACCAAGAGGTCCTACTCCTCAAGTGGCAAGACAGCCCGGTTCAGTAAGAGCGAATAGGATCCAAGCTGGAAGACATCCAGCTCCTTTACCCGACGCCATGAAGCAATACCAGCCACCAAATTGGAAAGCATTACCTCCATCGCCAGAGCTCAAACTATCGAAAGTCGAAAACGGAATAGTAATTTCTTGGAAAATTGACGGTTATAAAGAGGACAGTTACGAAGAAATAGCGAGTTATCAGTTGTATGCGTACCAAGAAACGTCAGCTCCTCCCAGTACAACGTTATGGAAGAAGATTGGAGATGTTAAAGCACTGCCGCTACCCATGGCATGCACCTTGACACAATTCATGGCTGGGTTCAAGTACTACTTTGCCGTTCGAGCGGTGGATGTCAGATCCCGGCTTGGCCCGTTCAGTTTACCTGGGAGTATACTCTTGCTAAATAAATTGTAAGACTGATTATGTGAATGGACCATGCATACGATATGCAAGTGCAATTGAATTGGTCTTCTCGTTGTTTTAGTTATTTATTTAATGCGCATATGTTTCAGTCACTCGTTTAAACATTTTTGCGGTTTTTTCCTTTTTATTGTATCTACTGTCGTCACTAATGAATCTAAATTAAAATAATAATTACGTTTTAATTTTGCCGACAAATTAAGTTCTCGTGATTTTTTATTAAGCTTATTTAATAACTCTGTAGGATTTAGTTTTATAATTGTACTGTTGTCTTATGAAAACTCGTAATTGCCGATATTGATCTACTGAAAAATTTGAAAAGTAGTGTAATGTAGGTAGTTGTCATTAATAACTATAATAGTTTTGTATATTAACGATATTATAATTGTAAAATGCTATTGTAAAGTTGTAATTTAAACTAAAACTTATGTCAATATTGAAATAGTAAAATTCTTGTCTACATAATTTTGTCAGCGTAAGTGCGTAGAATGTGGATGGATTCCTGCTTGTTATTACAGAATTAAAATCTAGGTGTTTTTTATTTTTACCATTTTGTAAGTACGGTTTTATTTAAACTTCAACATTCAACTTCAATATTGGATACACATGACTCATATATCATATACTCGACCCAGAAATTGAGCTAGCCAATTTTGGTTTAAAAAAAAAACAATGCTTTCAAAAAGCCGCAGCCATCGCGATGAATCAAGAAAAAATACCGATGATTCCTAAAATGACAACATGACTGTTTTTATTCTTCATCTACGTGTTTATCACAGCGTGCCAACTTCAATGGTATTGAAATTCTACTACTTTGAATTTATAATCAAGTTTAACTCTGTTTTTGTTCGCACCGGGAGCGCGGCGGCCAGACACGTCTCGATTTATCAACAAGTATCGTGGGCCAACATATTCCATTTACCAACTGACCAGGCCATTTTTAGCCTGTGGATGTAAAACTATGCAACAAAATAATATTTATTATCTGTGAATCTTGGTTATCGAGTGACGTCATTTATGACGTTCAACAGGGACGAGTGAGTGAAAATGGAATTTATACCAATTTAGTATATTTTGCTTTGTGCTACAAATTTCGTCGGTATACTATAATATTATTCAATTATTTTAAAAATCAGGAGCGTTATGAATAATCATGCTCACTTGTAGCACAACAACAACATGAAAATTACTATATTACTATGACCCTGACTGACCGGTTATTAGTTCCCGACCTAAACCTTGCCATAACTCAATGTTACATAACTTTAAGAGAAGTACACAAGTCAATGGGAATTATGTGGCACTGCCGCCTCCATAACCTGCTTGTGTTTCACATTTCCATGTTTCAGTTACAATTTTAAGAAGTCTGTTTTGGACTGGATGGTGCGAGCATGCACAGAGCAGTATGTTTTTCCACACATGCTTCAAGAAAATACGTGTGTCGCAGAATACGCTTCCCAAAGTCACAACGTGCTTACAAAATTTCAGGCTTAATACTACGTCCATGAATATAATAATGTGGGGCTGAAAACTAACAAATAAGCCTAACCTAGTAGTGCCCATATGTCAATTCAAATAATGTTATTTTCTCGTCACAAAAAATTACATAATATGTGTTCTTACTCTGCATTTAATAGTATATTAAATGCACAATAGTATATTAATAGATTTTCTGTTATTTCTTAGATAGGAATTAGAATTCAGTGAACTAAAGTAACAGTTAAGATACATGCAAATCCATATGAAAATTACAGCTCAGTGCATACATTGACCATACCCTAATCTGAAAGTTAGACCCCCTCTGTCACAATCAGACTGTTTGCACAAAAGTAAAAAGTTACATATTTTAGCTAAATGTGATGAGGTGAAACCCGTAAAATTAAAATATATTCACGGGGTTTTGAAAAATTGTATTTATTGTAAAAGGTTGCGTAATATGTTACATGCGAAACGAGTGTCTACGTGACAATAAAGAATACAAGATGGAAGGGACATCGACGCACAACTTTACCATGAGTTCAGTAATTACGATATTGAATCATGCTTTTTTCTAGAATCATGTGGTGAATTCGTGGTTATCGATGCCAGCCGCCAGCCTGTATTTTATATAGGCCAATTTGCGACACCTATCTATGTCTTACACTCCAGAGCTAGATTAAATAAAGCTTCAGAAACTGGACTCCCACATTATTGCTGTTTCTTCTTTATTTCGTATTAAAAAATGTGTATCGTTACGAATTAATGTGAAAATAGAAGAATTTTTATTCATATGATGTTATCCCTACAGCCGTCACTCACGTCACTGGTCAAGTCACTGTCAGCTGTAAGATTTTTCGTTTTGTTCGGTTGGCATTGGCCATAATATTGTTCCAGTTTTCGATAGGTCCGCGTAGCGGTGGTTCGCTTGTTTGCTTATCGCAAAATTTTAAGGTATTCCAAACGATAAAGACGCACAACATTCTAGATCATACGTATTTTAGTTGTGAATCAAAGTAGTGTCATATGAATACATGAGAATGTTCAGTAAAATTTGTGTTTTATTCTGGTATACTTGAGATCGTTTGACGTAGGTAGTTGACATATCGTTTCGCAAGTAGTCTCACGGAGGTGGTTTATTTGTGTACAATCTGTTTCTGTGGAAGATATCCGCACAGATTTTAGTGATTTGTGAAAAGTGTGGTTTGTGTTATAGTCAAAGGATCAAGATTCCTTAGTGTGATCAATAAATAGTGCGTGATGTGAACGCAGTGTGTGAAGTTAATCAAGTTAGTTGTCCTTGTTTAGTGAGGTGTTGGTGTTTGTTTGCGTCCCTGCGCCGTGAGAGCCATGCTGGCTCGTTCGTGCCGCTGCGACGTTGATGCACGACCGGTACGGATACCAGTTTTTTTTTGTTTTTCAAGTAATCTTGCTCTTTATTTACTCTTAGCTGTAGAGTTGGCAATAGAGACGCTTTCTATACCTCGATGCACTATCATGGTACATTTACTACGACTGCATTATTAAAATTCATCATTTTATCACTTTACAAGTTTACTATGTCAATAAACATGAATAGTTAATTTGTTAGCTTGTTATAATTATGATTTAGCAAGACTTCAAGACTTGATTTAGTATTCTTTGCATAAAACACTATCATAAGATAATTATTATAATAAAATACTATGTTATTAACTGTACCTAAATTATGTACAAGAATTATGACATACAAACATTATTTACTTATCATATTTACTGTCTTCTGTTACGGTGTCCTTAAGCAACTGTTTTACGTTTGAGTTTATCACTGACTCTAGCTAGTTCATGTGTAGTAGATAAATAATAGATGTATTCTTTGTTTTACAACAACAGAACAAACAAAATGGTGGAACGTAAACCAAAATACAGTAGTTGAAGGTCTGATTGCTAAAAGCAATTTCTTACCGACATCATTGGAGCGAGTAATAAGTATCTAAATATCATCATGCCTGTATTCTGAAAGGTTTAGGCTACATGAAAGAGGTTCACAGTATACACGTTTTTCCAGTTATGTTTGTCCCATCAAACAGCGGAAGAGCCTATTGCCCTTAACTAGGTTTAAAGCCTAGCCTCTGAGCTGCCATTGAGAAATTCCTATTGAAAAAACTCCAATAACACTTTGCCCTAGCTCGGAATCAAACTCAGCACCTCATACTCTGCAGTAGCAGGTGGGACTAAAAAAAGTACCTGTTTAGTATCTTTTGTTGATGATAATGCTATTAATGGGTTGTTTTGTCTAATATAGTTATTTAAAATAAATCTACATTGAGAATGTTAAACTAAGATGTGTTTAGCAATTTGTCTTTCCATTCTTATGTCTTGTGACAAGTCCGCAGTGATTTATACTGAAACTAGATCTCGCCCTTGCTTTTGTTTTATGTGGGTGGGAAATCATCAAATGACGTCACCCGCTCTGGACGGAGCGGAAGGGCGTGTCAGACTTTTACTGACTAAAACCCACCCATGTTTCTTCTGTTGCCCATATGCCAGGGCCGCGGTAGGTATCTTTTTCGAACAAATCTCGCGACTCTGGCAGTTCTCGTCCTTGCTTCGCTTTGTTTTTAGGACTTGACAAAACATGAAGTTTTCTTTAATTATGTTTAATTAAAATTTCTTATACACATAAACCTTCTGGAACCATCATCATCTGCCTAGCCTTGTCCCTGCTTGGTTGGGGTCAGCTTCCAGTTGGATGCCGCCAAATACCAGTATTTTACATGGCGCGATTGCCTATCTGACCTCTACAACCCAGTTACTGGGTAATACAATACCCCTTGGTAAGACTGTTTGTCAGACTTTCAGGCTTCTGACAACCCATAACAACTGTCAAAAATTCACAAATGACACATGGAATAAGAACCATAAATAACAATGAAAACTGCATTAAAATCCATGGCGTTGTTTAGAAGAACAATCTGTTTGTGACACGGATAGACACAAGATGAGATTATAATTAGATATAGTAGAAAAACATCACTAAACCAAATAACATAATTAGCCTATCTTTCCACTGCTGGGATACAGGCCACCTCTCTTTATAAGGGAGTGGGCCATAAACTACCATGTGGGCCCAGTGCGGGTTGGTAAAAGTCATATGACTTCGAATTTTTGGTACAACCCTCAAGTTCAATTAAATTCCATTGAATGGCTATTTCATTATTCAATTGAATTAGATTATCCAAGAGGGTGGTATTGTTGACTTTAATGAGAATAATAATGTTAAGACATTTGTTATGGTCGCGAATCATATTTTAATCTACACCAACCAAAAAAAAATAAGTTATACAGGCTACTTCAGCGTCTAAATTTAGAGACCAAGACAATTCTTGTAATTTTAAGAACAGTCAGGTCTCAGTCGCTATCTGTCAAGACATTTTTGACAGATAGGGACTGAGATCTGACTGCTGAGTTTCCATACATTATTGAGAAGTTTGTGACATTTGATTCTCGTCGAGACGAAACTGCAACTAGACTAGAACTAGGTAATATAGGGTAACATGAAAGTCTGAAAAAAGTACATACTTATCTAAAAATATTGATAAGATTAATTTCTGCGGCGTAATTCATAAATATGTGTAATCAAGCAACAACAGTACAGACTAGTTTACATAAATAACTTAACGCCTTCTTTCTCCGAAAGGGTTAGGCAGAGGTACATTACAACCACATTACGCCAGTTATATGTAAGTCCCATGTAATAAGGGGCAAATATCCATCAACCGGTCACAAATCCAGACACTCCGGGCTGCTACTGAGAAATTTCAGGAAATTTCAGAAACCCAATAACACAGCTCGACCTGGGAATCGTACCCAGGAATCGACCTCATCCTCAGCAGTAGCGAATTATGCATAAGTAGGTAGTAATATAATAACTGCTGACAGGCCTTAACACATGGTACCGCCGCCGAAGATAAGCGAGAAGCGAGTAGAGCTAGCAACTAGTTTTATACGAATTGGCGAGCAGAGCAGTGTTTAGTTCGAATAGTTTTGTCGCTGGACTTTAGGCGAGTGCCCGGGTGCAGTAGCCTGACTGTCCAGTCACTCGCTGGAATACGTAAGAGACGCCCGCCAAGAGAGTGTCTCTGAACGAGTATTTTCTTTGATAGGTCTTGTCGCTGCGAGAAACTCTAGGAAAGAGTTTTCGCCAGCAGTGTGAACATAGTCAGCGATCAACTATAAATATACTTTTTGAGTAAATTGAGAAAATAAATATTCAAGTTGATCTAAGCAATTTTTATGATTTTTTACTAACCAATTTTGTGTCAATTATTGTATACAATTTAATGTATTATAAGTTTACCTTGCTGGTTTTGAAATTTGGAAAAAAAATAATAAATAAAATACATATCAAATGACACCAATCATTGTAGTTTACATGTGCCAGTTTAAAAAAAATAATTTTGTGTTTATTGGCCGTGAGAATGTCCAATCTTTTCCCTCTTCGATTATAATCAGTGTCTTGATATCATCCAACATGTACTTACTTTTGTCAATGTATTCACTCAAATATTTGCAGTGTTGTGTGACCTGTGGGTATTGTACTGAATGTTTTTAAACTCAGCTATTGTCTCTGGTGCCAGAATCGAATGCATATACTACAGTACTTTATTATCATTTAATTTAGTGTTACAATATAACTGTATTGTGTGCATTGTGTATGCTGTTTTGTAAATTGTTTATTGTGGGACTCATTTGAGTATGGTCTGCTCCAAATATATCTGATGAAAATGTAAACAAATGGATCAGGAACGTAACTGTGGATGCCAGTTAGTAGTGCCACTTATAAATCGCGTGTTTTTATTTTATTAATTGAATACTTGAACCCGTAATTCTAATTTTAAATCACCATAAAGATGTTTTTAATTTGATACATTAGGCTAATTTTATAACATCAATTTTCGTAAATTATTTTTGATAACGATTTACATAATAAAAATCTTCCAACTAGTGTTTCGGAAAACTGGTGAAGATGAATGTGTTACTGATTCCCTATAGTGAGCGAGATGGTCAATATATGTATTTTATTTTATTTATAAAACAATATTGTAGATAAATTACATGTTGCGTAAGGATTTCACTTGAACAGGGGTTGTTTACACTTCAATTAGATAAGTTTGGAATAGACTATAGTACACAGTATGTTAACTGAACTCTAAACAGATTATCAATATCAACTCAACTAGGTACCTTGGAACTTCCACCTAATGGTGAACAATTTTTTTTATATTTAGCTCTCGAATTTAAAATTGCAACAAGAAACAGCGCTGCAATTCACAAATAACCTTAACTGACACCCTTAATCTTTACAGCTAGTCTAAAATAATTAATTTCGTTTTTGCGCCACCATGTTGAGCAAACGAATATCCAGTCTCACCACTAGCCAGTCAGTACTTCTGAAAACAGGATATCGAGGTACTAGGAGTAACGCAAGAAAGCAGTTCTTCCGCAGTCTGCTTTCGTCGCCACTTTCACTTGTATCGGACCGGCGCGGGCGCAGGCGCCGCCCCCTACCCACTTTCGCCGAGACCCGAGCGACTGTTCCGAACTTTGATACTTCGCTAATTACTTAAGTATTATGACGATTTATCGATTAAATTAATATAAGAGTTGAGGTACGGAATCGGTCGAGGTGGCGGTGCTTGGGGAGGCCTATGTCCAGCAGTGGACGTCTTTCGGCTGAAATAATAATATTAATAATATCTTAGGACAACCAACACACTGTTATTTGATCCCAAACTAGGCAGAGCCTGTACTATGGTAACCAGACAACTGATAAACACTAAATACATACTGTATTATAGATAAATGTCATGCAAATGGATGGATGGAAGAGTTGAGAGGCCATTTTTGTCCTAATTTAAGAAAATACAGAGACCACTGAGATGACGATAATAGAGAAGTATGAAAGAAAATGACATGTTGCGCCGACCACAAATAAATTGGGTTAAGGGCAGGAAGGTAATGATGATGGATGTCTTTTCGTTTTTTTTTTTTTTTTTCGGTGTGGGAAATCATCAAATGACTTCTCCCGCTCTGGGTGGAGCGGGAGGGCGTGTCAGACTTTTATTGACTAAAACCCACCCGTGTTCCATCAGTTGCCCATGTGCTAGGGTCACGGTATCTCTTTCGAGCAATCACGCGACCCCGGCAGGCATCGGTCCTAGTAGACCCCTACACTGCTGCTGATGCTGACATCTCTTTGAGGCGCGCGTGGAACACTACGCGCCGTCGACCCGAGCTTGGTCCTTACCGGGCGACGAGCTACCCATTGCTCGCCACCCGCAAGCTCGCGCCTACGGTGGATGATGGATGTCTTACAGCAAAATACATGATGAGGAATATTAAATCCAACATTCAATCAAAGATATCATATGGAAAACTCTACAGTATATTGTCATTTATCCTAGTTTACCTAGTAATTGAGTAAGTCGATAGAGTCCAATTCCATTACTGATTCAACCATTCCAAATAAACAATCAAGGTCAGGACTGGCTGTAACTTATTTAATGTTTCATAATTGATGATTATTGACATGAACTCTAATTTAGCATTACTTAAAGAGAAAGCCTGCGAACGAAAATCAAAATAGATTTCCAAAAACGTAAAGAAAATAAGAATTTTACAGGCTACTTCAACAAGTTGTAAAAGACAACGCGACATTTCGCAATTTTGCAGTCCTTTTATAACTGCGCTTAAAGTTTTCAGACACCAAAATTTAGTTAGAATCAGCTCAGTTATTTAAAAGTAGAGTTTTAAAAGTTCTCAGCTACGAATTCTCAATTCAGAAAACCTGTTTTTCTTAGGTAAACAAACATCTAAGCAATGTCTTCCAAAAATAAACGCTAAAACACTAAAAGAAAGGGTAAGTGCTTATATGATCTGAACTGTCCAGTAATTCAACCAATTATTTTTAATTGTTACCGACCAGAATCAAATTGCTTTACAGACGAGGGGTAAGATCACATGCATGACAGTAAGAATATCGCTCATTGGATTTTCAGCCCTTTTTTTTTTTTTTTTTTTGGGTGCGAAATCATCAAATGACTTCTCCCGCTCTGGGCGGAGCGGGAGGGCATGTCAGACTTTTACTGACTAAAACCCACCCGTGTTCCTTCAATTGCCCATGTGCCAGGGTCACGGTATCTCTTTCGAACAATCACGCGACCCCGGCAGGCATCGGTCCTAGCAGACCCCTTCAGTTTTGCTGACATCTCTTTGAGGCGCGCGTGGAACACTACGCGCCGTCGACCCGAGCTTGGTCCTTACCGGCGCACAGACTGGTAAAACGACCAAAAACTTGGCCAAAAATATTTTGTTTCTTTTTCTTTATCAGATAGGTGGCCCATGACGAGAAATGATATTTTTCATAAAAAAATATAATTTTGAATATATTTGGAGAAGGAGAAAAATAAAAAAATATAATTAAATAGGGATTTTTTTATTGTAGTAACAAAGAATAAAATATACGTTGAAATACAGCGAAACTATGACTTCTTCAATTCTAGATTAACAAGAATAAACAAAAAAAAATTTAAATAAAAAAAAATAAAAAATTTAGGTACATTATCACTTATTGTCTAATCTTCAGGTATAAAGAAACCTGCTGCTTCTTTAGTGAAAGCCTGTTTATTTTTATTCCTCTTTTTCTCACTTTGTCGGCTACTTATGAAAGGGTCAGATGTCAGAAGAAGCCGGTTCAGCACATCTTCATTGCAGGCTTTTCTAGAAAACTTCCTAGAGAAGCTTTCCCTATATAGTCGGAAGTGCTTGTTGCGGGCCTCCGCAGCCTCTTCTGACAATTGACCAATAGGCAGAAGCGCGTGAGATATTATACTTGAAGAGTGTACCAATATTTTATGTACAGTAGGACTCATTGGTTGCCAGCTGTACAAGTTAATGTAGTAATGCGCTACATCCATAGTGTAGGCAGACATTTTTTTTAAATCCATTTTATATCCTGACGATATGACTTCTAAAATTGTTCTAAATTTTTTAATAAGGTCTTCGTCGATACCTGTGATGGATGCTGCTGTTTCTGGGTCGGAAAAGAATTTGCGAGAGGTATTCCCGTCATTCGTGTTTCCGTACCCAGCCTTGGGAATGTCTACTAGTAAACCCATTTTTTCCCGGAATTCTTCTTGTATCGCTGACTTGGCGGTTTTGATTTTATCTTTATCTTCTTTTCCAGATATCCGTCCCTTATTTACACCCGCTCTTATTTTATAAGACAGATGTAATAAAAATTCGAAAAAACGGATTCGCGCGTGTAAAATAGACAATCCGAATTTAAAAGTTTCTGGATTTTCCGGTTGTTGCGATGATGTTCCCAAATCGTTGAAACCTTTAGACGTTTTACCACATACATAGCAGCGCAATGTTGAACTCGTGTTAGTGGCCGCGTTACACACTTTTCCGTCGATCATTGTTGGGAGTAACACATGCTTAATTCGAATATTTTCATTAACAACTGTAGGCTGAAGAGACTTTATTTGGTTCTCAATATGATCGATTTCTTCGTTAGTGACGTCTTTATCTTCTTTTACATACCGAAACCTCACGGGCCGGCAGAATCTTGGTGAAGATGGTTGGGGATTCTGCCATATGATTTTAGTACCGTATGTGAGCCGAAGTGGTACCAAAGAACTCATAAATATGTTTGCGTCACTATTACCATCTTCCTCGAATTTTTGCTTGTATTGATTTTGGGTAGACCCATCGCATCCCCATTTATAAATCAGTACAAACTCAGCGTTTGGCTCCAGTCGTTCGAGAACTGGTTCTAAATATTTGCACAGCGGCGAAGCCGCGAGATCTTGTAGTATCACCTCTGCAACCGTCTCATTCACGTTTTTCGGTGGATAACAATCCTGTTTTGCCCTCTGGACATAAGTATAACAAGGGTATACGTCTTTATTTGCCTGATGTATTGACTTAAGGTCATGTCGGCTTCCACGAAAATCATTAGGGCATCTTCTGGCGTATGCTTTTTGGTAGTAGTAGTTTTACTACCAATAGCAGCTGCCTTGCGGAACTTTGTTGCTCGGGTAGGGCTTTTTGTCACTTCTTGAATCACAGAGGCAACATCGGCGTTACCTGCAGCTCTTTGGCTCATTTGTGCCGCGTAAGTGAGTTGCTCCACTGACACGTTTTGTCTAAGTGATATTGTTTTACGGCGCTTTGACCGATCACTTAATTCTCCGAATTCTTTAGATGGACGACCCTTGGAACTTCCTGGAATCGGCCCGGCAGGTAAAGTGACGTCTTCGTTAAGCCATTCCTCGTTTTTTTCCAGGAAACGGGTCTCCGTACTGTTGCACGCTAACCACTTACGTTTATATACCATTTTAAATGACTTGATTGTTTTGAAAAGTTCGTCATTTTTTTCAGCAGGGCACTTTGTCACTTCCACTAACTTCTTGTCCAAATCTTGGAGCTTTCCGTCAAGCAATCGCTGCGGACTAGCTCTAACTAATTCATGAAGCTCTTTCCTAGTCATAGATATGACACAATGTAGAGAGTCTGAAACAATCAAAATAATAGTTAAAAAATCGCGGGTAAAGAGACAGTTTTCAGAGTTAAAATTATCTTTTATGTGAATATATGTGAATGTTTTTGCTACCTAGTATAATTGCACATATCCTCTAGTTTATTGAAATATTACTACGATGCAGTGGCGATGAGTTGTACATATTTAAAAACACGAATTTATCAAAATATTAAGGAAAAATTCAATATTTTTAGGCATGTTGATATACTGCAAAGTAGATCATGAATAAGCTCTCATAATAAATAAAACGGATCATAGAATGTAGTACATACATACCTTGATTGATAGAATCCATAGCACTTTTTGTATCTTGAATCACTTTGCACATAAACTATGGCACGGAGAAATAATGATTTTTTAGAGTTGCCGCGAACAGAGACGAGTGTTGTCAACAAGCGCTAAGTTCCGACTGTCCGTGTAGCGGACGGGGACTCGGAAGCAGGTAGAGATTTTACCTAGTGACGCGTGGATTATCTACCTTTTATGGGGTTAAGTTGGAAGTCTAGTAGAACATTTCGAGAAATTTGATTAATGGCCAGGTTTTGAGTCGTTTTACCAGTCTGTGCGGCGGCGAGCTACCCATTGCTCGCCACCCGCAAAGTCGCGCCTACGGTGGCCGGGAGTCCGCAATCGACTCCCGACGCCCGGGACGTCTCCTCCTGCGGCGGCTAGGGACGTGAGGGAAGGCTGCTATCATACTGGCGTTTTACGAGCGTTGGCGCTTCACCAACGTCTGCGCAGCGCCAGCGTTGCGCAGATTCGACGTTAACGTCGCGAGTTTCTAGTGGACTTACAATGATCTGTTATCGCTAACCCACACTGAGCAAGAATGGCTTTTATTGCCTGTTCCTCCTGTGATGAAGAAGCCTTGCAGTACAATTATTATGAAGTAGAAAAATTATTGCAAAGTAGGACAATTATAATGAAGAGTACCAAGTTGTTACAAATAAAGACATTAAAAAGGCTAATAGACACAAAACGCGGCGTGGTTGGTGGTTTTACCTGTTGCCAAAAAACGCAAGAAACTCGACGTTAAGGTCGCGTCTGCGCAACGTTAGCGCTGCGCAGACGTTGGGGAAGCGCCAACGCTCGTAAAACGCCAGTGTGATAGCGGCCTAACAGAGTGCATCCCAGCGCGTCCAGAAAACACATTGTTCGATTTTCAACTCTCCGTGCTAAGCAGTGCGTTCAAGACCCAGTGCGCAAACAAATCTCGTCGCGATATTTTTACAGCCGTGTGTACGTGGATTAAAAGAATAGCACCATCCCATTTCTTCCTGTGCCGTAAGAGGCGACTAAGGGATTTACTAGAGAATGGGCAGCAGCGTTCTCTATGCATTTCACCACCATACTGCGATCGCAAACCCGCCTGCCAAGCGTGGCGATTATTGCAAACCCTCTCAATTGGAGGAGGCCTATGTCCAGCCGTGGACGTCTTTCGGCTGAAATTATAATGTTCGTGGACTAAAACCATGTTGTGTTTCGCAGTTTATGGTATGATTTTTTATTTTACCACGTAATTTGATCCCAGTTGAAGCATTAGCGAGCAAATGTTAACTTTTCATAAAGGTTGATAAACTACAAAGGTGTGTCCGCAAACTAATGGTAATTTGGCTTTGTGCTTTTGTGAAAAAAAATCTTTACTTAACTTCTACGACCTTCAGAGCGAACAATCGGCTTTAAATGCGAAAAAAAAACTTAATTGTCACTTAGCGATGATCTCACTTCATTCACTGTGGTACTAACTACGAAAAAATTAATTCGCTTCTTAGTTGCAAAATTGAAAGAGCATGACAACGTATCTTACGGCGTCAAATATTTTGTTTATTAATTAAAGCGCAACCGGGAATTTGTACCCGATTGATGGGAATATAGTACACTGGAGGAGCAGTGGTATCGGCCGCGACTCACGAGTTGTAGGTCGTGGGTTCGTACCCAGGCAGGCGCGTTACTTTGTGTAAATACATCACCACTGCTCTCAAAACGGTGAATGAAAGCATCGTGAGGAAACCGGCATGTCTTAGAACCAAACATTCGAAGACATGTGACATCTACCAACCCGCACTGGGCCCGCGTGGTGGATTATGGCCCACTGTCTCTCACCGAGAGGAGGCCTGTGCCCCAGCTGTGGGAACATAATAGGCTGCTGATGATGATGGGGATTTGTGCCGGGTTGATGGGTATACACCCACCTTCTACTATATGGGACTTGGCGCTCCACCCACTGCACCGCGCCCCGTCGCGTAGCGCGGGATGGCAGATTTTACCATTGTATGCAAGTATCTCAGTTTATATAGAAATCACGCCTAGCACAACACACTGCCGACGCGGAAATGCGCGGGAAAGAGCCCCGTGCGTTATACGTCGCTCCGCGCACCGCGGCGGGACGCATCTTCAGTGGGTGAACCGCCTTAGATTTAACTGGCGAAATGTCAGGGTAGGTACTATAGGGTCACCTCTACCTTACTATGTAGGTAATATTAGCACTCGAGGAATGGCTAAACATTTAGGCAGTTTGTATACCGCCACGTCAACGGGATGTCAGGGAGAACGAGATGACGGCGCTGAAATAGCGATACATATTTACACTAGCTTCTGCCCGCGACTTCGTCCGCGGATTTTTTTTTGTTCCGGGCCCTTCCCGTCGCGTTGAATCGCCTACCCGTGCGATTTTCCTCGTTTTTGCAACATTTTTCATTACTGCTCCGCTCCTCTTGGTTGTAGCGTGATGTTATATATTATTAGCCTATAGCCTTCCTCGATAAATAAGCTACCCAAAACAAAAAGATTTTTCAATTCAGACCAGTAGTTTCTGAGATTAGCGCGTTCAATCAAACCAACAAACAAACTCTTCAGCTTTATAATATTAGTATAGATTGTACATATAAAACGAAGTCGTTTCCCACGTTTGTACGCTTAGATCTTTTGAACTACTCAACGGATTTTAATGTCATCATCATTTCAGCCATAAGACGTCCACTGCTGGACATATGCCTCAGACAATTTGGGGGGTTTTGCCATAATCGCCACGCTTGGCAGGCGGGTTGGTGATAGCAGTATGGTTGTAAAATGTATATAGAACGTTGCTACCCGTTCTCTAGTAAGTCCCTCAGTCGCCTACTACGACGCCCACAGGAAGAAATGGGATGGTGCTGGCAAAAGCTAGTTTATTATACTATATGTACAACATTGGCCGCGTGTCCACCGCAGCACATCACCGGACGTAACGTTCGATTAGAATAATCTCGTTACTCATTGACGTCCCTTGGACGCAAACACTTTTTTGGGCACGCCACAATTGCGGCGGTAAGTCCCCTCTTTGAGGAGTGGATAGAGAGGCGTCACGGCGTCCTCAGCTTCCGCCTGACGCAGGTTCTCACCGGGCATGGGTGCTTCGGTGGGTTCCTGTTCAGAATAAAGCGGGAGGATACGTCCGGGTGTTTCCATTGCGAGGATCGTCTGGAGGACACGGTGGAGGTGTGCCCTGTCTGGGCGGAGCACCGCCGTGTCCTCGTGGAGGCGATCAGCGGCGGCGACCTCTCGCGCCCGGCCCTGGTACGGAGCGAGAGGGAATGGGAAGCCGTCACCTCCTTCTGCGAAGCAGTAATGCTCGCGAAGGAGGAGGCGGGGCGCGTGAGGGAGTGGCAGTCTCTGCGCCTTCACGTCCCTAGCCGCCGCAGGAGGAGACGCCCCGGGCGTCGGGAGTCCATAGCGGACTCCCGGCCACCGTAGGCGCGAGCTTGCGGGTGGCGAGCAATGGGTAGCTCGCCGCCCGGTAAGGACCAAGCTCGGGTCGACGGCGCGTAGTGTTCCACGCGCGCCTCAAAGAGATGTCAGCAGCAGTGTAGGACCGATGCCTGCCGGGGTCGCGTGATTGTTCGAAAGAGATACCGTGACCCTGGCACATGGGCAACTGATGGAACACGGGTGAGTTTTAGTCAGTAAAAGTCTGACACGCCCTCCCGCTCTGCCCAAAGCGGGAGAAGTCATTTTATGATTTCCCATCCTGAAAAAAAAAAAAAAAAAAACGGCGCCAGGGTATCCCAGGTAAAATCATTATTGCAATCCTCGGCAGTTTATTTGATTCCAATGAATTTTATGACTTTTGCACAGAGATTGTTACAGTTGCGAATCATATTTTGTTCAAAACACAGCCTGACACTGACCTGCAAATTCAAAAATTGTATGGAATTTTTTAATTGGCATGCCAAATGAAGATTTTTTTTCTAATTGTTTTTCCAATTTACTACTACTGCCAACATTTTGAATGAAAATGACAGTTCGAAAAGGTGACACGCGCCCACTACGTTAGACAATTACTGAAAAGGTGTTTGAAAAAAAAAATGTTTGAAATATATATTTTTTTATCTTCTTTCGTGCATCGTCACGAAAACCAAACATGTGTGCTTTTCAGCCCGCTAGCTTCAGTAGAAGTGGGTGAAATATTGATTGCAACATTCAAGGACATACTTACAAGATAAATACTACTATTACTATTTTTTATATAAGCTTTTAATTAATTAATTACTTCACATTTTCGCTCCTCGACCTACATGGCTCTACTTTTTAAATCCAAGGATTAAAGCGGGTCATGCAACGAAATTAGGTCAGTTTCATGTTAAACTGGAACAAAAGACAAGTTAATAATACATAATAATCTGCGTGTTTAAAAGTTGCTGACGTGTATTACAAAACTTATCGGTTGTCGACAGGCTAAGCCTTAAAGTTTCAAGGTTCCGTTCCTCGTTAAGGTAAACAAAGGGTAAAGGGCACATCGCAAGAATACCTTTTCTTCTGAGTTATTCTAAGGAGTCCTATAAAAAACTTCCCGAAGGAGTACACGTATTAAACGAGGGTAGGCAAAAACAAATGTTATGGCTCATTCAACCTTTTCTTTTGTTGGTTGGGATATCATCAAATGACGACTCCCGCTCTGGGTGGGTCGGAAGGGCGTGTCAGACTTTACTGACTAAAACCCACCCGTGTCCCTTCAGTTACCTATGCCGGGGCCACGGTAACTCTTTTGTACAATTCCGCGACCCTGACAGGCATCGATCCCAGTGGACCCCTTCAATGTTTGCTGACATCTCTTTGAGGCGTGCGTGGAACATATCGCGCCGTCAGCTCATTCAACCTGCGGGGTAATTGCGTAAGCCATTAACAATTGCACTATCATTCGTTTAGATAATTTGACAGACCAGCATAGCTATTTATAAACATTCGATACGTTCCGTGCCGAATCGCGAACGTCAATCGAAGGAGTCCTCAAAACACTGTTCACAAGTCCGCAACTTAAAAATTTGAACAGTTTAAACCATAGGTATTCGACCTTATTTTACCCACCGCCCAGTGTAATAAGGCTAATGCCATGGTTATATTTAAACTTGTAATGTAATGTTATATACTCGTAAGATAGGATATGACACCTATCCTATTACTGAGTTCAAAGAAGGAATTGTCGAATAACCACGAGCGGGCGTTGTCGCTCACGTTGAGATCCTAAGGTTAAAACCAAATAGACGACCACTTTTCTGCCAACGGATATTTGCGGTCGGGGACTGGGAAAATCAGGTAAACGAAAATGTGTGATTTTCGACTTGAAAGCTTTTCAAAAGATTGTGATCGCCATGCTGTTCATGTATATAAAGTCTCTATGCTGCGCAGTACTTACTCAGAAACTAGCACCTGGTCTTTATCGAGTGCCAATTACGATCGAAGTCGGAGTGACACATTCCCTCATTAGTATTTTACTGCAAGCGTGGGATGTCTAGCATCTGATACATTATAAACTGAAACATTTGAGTTTTACTTGCTACGATGGATCTGCAGTCAAAACGAGAACTGAATTCGAAATTGCCTGTGTTGTGCAGAACTGGATCCATCCAACTCCATGCTAATATCCATATTAATATTATGTTTATTTATTATTTATTATCCATACTAATATTATAAATGGGAAAGTGTGTGTGTCTGTTTGTCCGTCTTTCACGACAAAACGGATCGGATTTCGTCGCCGAAATGACGTGATTTTTTAAATGGAGATAGTTGAAGGGATTGAGAGTGACATAGGCTACTTTTTTCTCTTTCTAACCCCCGACTTCCCTAAAATGGGGGTGGAACGGGCTAATCTCAGGAACTTCTGGTTCGAATTGAAAAATTATTTTTGAGTTGGGTATTCTATTTATTGAGGAAGGCTATAGGCTATATAACATGACGCTACAATAAAAAGGAGCGGAGCAGTAACAAAAAAATGGACGAAAACTGGCAGGCTGCGATGCGACGGGAAGGGTCAGGGGAGCAAATATTTGACGCGGGCAGAAGCTAGTCCATACTATCTATACTTCTATACTAATATTATAAATGCAATGTAACTCTGTGTGTCTGTCTGTCTGTCTCGCTTTCCTGCTAAAACTACTGAATCGATTTAAATGAAATTTGGCACACAGATAGTTAAGAGCCTGAGAAAGGACATAGGATACTTTTTATCCCGGTAGTATGTTCCCGCGGGATAATTTCCGTCCTCCACGCGGGCGAAGCCGCTGGCAAAAGCTAGTATATTATAAATGGGAAAGTGTGTGTGTCTGTTTGTCCGTCTTTCACGGCAAAACGGAGCAACGAATTGACGTGATTTTTTAAGTGGAGATAGTTGAAGGGATGGAGAGTGACATAGGCTACTTTTTGTCTCTTTCTAGCCCCCCTTTTCCCTAAACTGGGGGGTGGAACGCGCTAATCTCAGGAACTACTGGTTCGAATTGAAAAAAATATTTTTGAGTCTGGTAGCCTATTTATTGAGGAAGGCTATAGGCTATATAATATCACGCTACGATCAAAAGGAGCGGTGCAGCAACAAAATGGACGAAAACTGGCAGGCTGCGATTCGACGTGAAGGGTCAGGGGAGCAAATATTTGACGCGGACGAAGTCGCGGGCAGAAACTAGTTATAAATAAATACGAAAGTAACCCTGTCTGTCTGTGTGTTACCTGTCGATCACTTATTTATATTAAAGTGGCATACAGGTAGACCAGGACCTGGGTTAGAACATACGATATTTTTTTTTCTCAGTAGTACGTTCCTGTGGGATCAGACCACCATACGGGCGAGGCCGCAAGTAAAAGCTTTCTTATCTTATAATTTAACATTGGCTGTCTAGGCTACGTATGCCGTATCTACCAGCCTTGCAGACCATCGACCTCGTAAAATCCAATCGTAAACCCGCGCAAGAAATTGATCGCCAGAGAAAGATGTACAAAGAACCAACTAGTGCTACTATATTTAACTTTTAACCTACATAGAGACAGGTTCAATGACTTACTTTTAAACGCAACATGTGTATTTGTAACTGGTCTGTTTGTTTTTTTTTGTGTAATGCTCTTAATTGCACTAAAAGCAACTATTACTGTTGGTTTCTGCAATAAAATTTACTGATAAGCATCTACGATGGTCGGAGAATAGCGAAAATATGTGCTAGACGTTGTTTAATATTTATGAACTAGAGCGACTAGCTTGTTTGCCACGACTTCATTCAAATCATTTTTACCCCTCTTGAATTGCTGATAGGTTCCAAGTTATCTTTCTTTGGCTGGGGACAAATCTGAATAGAACCACTGTGAATTTCTCGCGTGTAAGTTCGCTCCATAGTCAAAACATGATTGTAGAACGTAGACGGAAGCGCTATGCCTTCAATTAGATTACAATCAATCAAAACAAAAACGCACCTACAGTTTTAGGCCCACTTTCACCATTGAGAACACAATTGTTATTAAAAGTCAGCTAATGCACCCGCTATATTTGAAATTCTGGTTTTGGTAATATTTCATAATGTTAAGAAGAGTGAGTGGATGGTCTTTCAGGCTCGGGGAAGGTCCATAAGTCAAACACCGCTAGTTAGACTGAATGGCTACCCCATTAGCAGGGTAGAACAGTTTAAATATCTTGGACATTTACTAACCCCGGATCTGAAGGACGATAATGACATAGAAAGAGAGCGTAGAGCGTTGTCTGTTCGTGCGAATATGATAGCACGCAGATTTGCTCGCTGTTCAAGAGACGTCAAGATCACCCTGTTCAAGGCATTTTGCACGTCCTTCTACACGAGCAGTCTGTGGGTGAATTATACGCAAAAGCAGTACAGCGCTCTACGCATCCAATACAATAATGCGTTCAGGGTGCTGTTGGGGCTGCCTCGCTTCTGTAGCGCGTCGGGGATGTTTGCCGAAGCGCGCGTGGATTGTTTTCACACTACCATGCGCAAGCGGTGCACATCCCTGGTGCGCAGGGTGCGGGTCAGCCCGAACAGTATCCTGAAAGCCTTCGCCCAGCGTTTCGACTGCCAGTACGTGTATCACTGTGACATGGTACACGTACGGGATAATGTGGAAATATTATTTTAATTATTTTGAATTGTATTTTATATTATGTTGTGACTGTGTTTGATTTATGTATTATTTTATGTTATGATTTTATGATTTGTAATTGGTCCTTGTTGGCTTAAATATAAATAAATAATAATAATAATAAACCCACATCTTATCTCTTCTCATACTCTTCCCCATCTTATTTGCATTTAACGCTATTAGAACATCATTTTGTCTCTGTCATCTTCAAACGATTGACAGAAATAGAACCATGTTTTAAATTCGTTTTCATATTAAGTGTCGTGCAAACTTAACCTACACTAAGTCATAATAGCCCCAGGGCTAAACTCTAAGGTCTAGCCTAAATTGCAATGAATTTCTTAACCAGCATAGGGTTGCCAGGTCTTAAAACCAAAAAGCCGTACAGTCCAGCCAGTTAGCCGGGCATTTTGTAAAAAAAGCCACCCTTAATTTTTGAGTCTTAGTAATAACACGACAATATTTTAAAAAGTAAAACAAGGCTTTTTTATCATTTTTATAAACATCTTAACCTCCTTATTTCGGCTCAGGAGATAATTCGGAAATCCATGGCTGCACCCGGGTGCACTAGAATCCTTCGTTACGCTCTAGCTAGACTAGTACGTCACAAGATGTTTGGACATGGGCGGCACCGTGAACCAATCAGCGCGTTGCTCGCAATTCACAGTCGTCTAAAAAAACGTCCATCTTTAATAAATTAGTTTTTTAATTAATTGCTGGTAATAGCACTATTGTTTTACTGATTTAAGTTTATTACGAATCTGTATAAATACGTAGTAAAATGTGAGTAAGTGCGAAGTTTCATCGTCACTTTTTATTGGTAAAAATCCATGACAGTATCCGTGTTTTTTTAACAGACTTCAAAAAAAGGAAGAGGTTATCAATTCGACTTTTTTATGTTTATTACCTCATAACTTTTGACAGGGTGAACCGATTTTGATGATTCTTTTTTTATCTGAAAGCTGGTGCTTCCCGAATGGTCTCATTTTAGTAGTTTGGTTCCATTTGGACAATGGGGTCCATGTGAAAATCATATAAGTCTTAAATTTGCATTAAGTATATGCGCGACAAATGAACGAATAACGCGATTAGATTAGTGCGGAGTATCTACCATAACTAAAAAGTTAAAAATAAAAACTTTTTACAAAAAAATGACAACCGACTTCCTAAAACACTACAGTGTGAAAAATAACTTTAATTTTGGAAGTCGGTGTCTTAGGATCTGTAATTAAGGTATTTTTGCCACCGACTTCCGAAATTAAAGTTATTTTTCACTTTGTAGTGTTTTTTTTTTTTAGGGAGTCGGTTGTCATTTTTTTGTAAAAAGTTTTTATTAGATCTTAATCATCGTACTGCTGAGCTTAAGTGTCCCCCATAACTTTCCAATCTTCCCTGCACAGAATCAAATAATAATAAAATAACATATTTCAATTAATTGTTGCAGGGGGCGGAGCGGGCAACACCACACAATAGTTTTACTTCATAATGGTAAGCTATTGTAAAAGTTAAATTATTTTGAAACCATACACTGTTAATCCTCGAGTCGAAACAACACAAGAGTCTCATAAGTTAAACGACCTTGAATCTCTAGTTTTTGAGAGCCTTTTTAACCGACTTCAAAAAAGGAGGAGTGAATTCACTAAGGAATACTTAAGCCATAAATTATCACTAGACACTTTTAACGCTAATTGAGTTTAAAACGCCATTCTGTCTCTGTTATCTTCAAACGATTGGCTGAATCAGAGCTATGCTTTAAACACTGAACGGGCCGTAATCTCTTTTCAAACTTGAATGTCAAACGATTTGATTGGCTGGCGCTGTTGCTATTTCTATCGAACCAATCACAGCAGTTAAATTGAGTTTGACACCTATCAAACCGGACTATTGAGAAGTAATGGCAGACAGAGAAAAAATATACACTCGAGATAAAAAACAGCTGATAGAAACTCGTTAGATAAAATCGTAACAGATTAAGTACCATAACAAACTAGCTACACGGCACAGTGAAAGTCACCGTTGATGACACTTTCCATCTATGCTGTGACGTAAGGCGGCCCAGCATGGAGATAAAACGACATTAACAACGTTATGTAACATAGAACAACGTGCCTAAGGTCCGCCTCCCATTTACTTGGTTATTTCACGATGAAGGCAAAGGAAATTGCTTTTATCGTCCAAAGAAAATTATGGAAGACTGTGGTTACATCCTGTGGAACTAACAAAAATTTCCGCAGCTTTTGTAAGTTCTGTACTTATAACAAAAAAAAAATGCCTCCTTTGACAAAAATGAAAACGTTCCAAATGTTGAAGTGCTATTAGCTATTTTATAATCTATAAAATATAAATTTATGATCGCACAAAATAAAGAGGTTTAGAAGGAAAAAAGGGAAGCATTTGTCCACCAGAGGGACAAATGACTCCTACAAAACAGGGAACAAAAAAAATGCCATTTCATACTGACTGATATAGAATGACAGTTATGATCTAAGCTAAACCGTTACTCCATCTGTGTATAAAAATTGAAACAAATTGGATCTGCCCCCGACTCAGCTGACGTAGACCTCATTAAACTTAGCCATCAGTGGCGAAAGCACCATATAACACGATTCCTACCGGCTTGCCTTCGGGGATTCGCATTGGTAACTCTATCACTATTAAAAATACAATAGTATGTAAATAGTGGCTACTATTGTCAATAAATATAGTTACACTACGGGTATTTAATTCACCATAACATTCAAACAACAAAAAAGGTTATTTATAGCTTTGTATTACAACAAAAGAGAAATGTTCTAAATTAACCCGGCGCCGAAACGTCATAATCGGGAACTAAAAATTCATACTACAGCGATCCCGTAATGATGTCACTTTAGGTCACGTGGCACCGCTTGATATGTACGAGAACAAGCCGATGTACAACGGGTTATGACAGAGACAGGTATAGAAAAATGCGTCAGCGAGAACGAGATGGAGGAATATTGCTTATTTTATTCGGTTTTCAGCTGTTCAATTTAATTGTATTTAATTCATTACATTCCTATATTAATTTTAGAATGATAGTAAGTATTCTTTATTGATGAGTCAGTAAGTTAAAGCCGACTTCGCATCGGCTTCTCTTTTAGAAAAAATTACACCTCGCCACTGTTAGCCATATTAACTTAGACATAACTGGCCAAATGTGGGTGTACCATATACATAATACCACTAACTGGCATCGCACCTCCAGAAATTCGCAGGACTATAGCGAGTCGCATCGAAACGGCGAAGCTGAAGGATGACCCACGCCACCCAACTTTAATCCCGAGCCTCGGAGTCTTTAAAACCACATAAAAAAGCGTGAGTCCAGCCGATGGTAACCCATCTACAGGAAGATGTGATGTTTGGCATGAACTGCTAATGCTCTTCATTTCTTCATTTAACCATCAGAGAGCTGCCCACCTGGGCGTAAGATACCGTGGCCTACTTGGAATACCTCAGACTTCGTGCCCAAGTAGGTCACAGCAAAGATTACCTCCACAAGTGGGTGTTCATGCGGCTCAGACCTCCGGTGTGTATGTAAGCGTCTCTCCACAGACGATAGTTCCCCTCCTATCTTGCACCTCCTGCTCTGTTACCTGCACACGTGAGGACCTAATGGCTGCGTCAATGAACGGTATTCTGAATTTGGCCAACATTTTTACGTGTATTTTTTGCTATCGACTTGCTAAGAAGATAAAAAATAGAAATATTTGTTGCCAGTTGTAATTCAGTAAGCAGGTTTACAGGTTAACACTAAGATGAGACGACATGACTAGGTTGAAATATTACGTAGACAGTTAATTATCATGCCTAAGTTCGCAGTTATTTTTTTAAACCTCCTCGAGGAATCAGGCGTGCTGCTGTTAATTTGACTAATAAAAACTTTTTAACAAAAAATTAAACCGCCGAAAAACTGAAAAGCATAAAATAATAAACCTTAAAATTATGAGTCGGCGCTTTGAGTGTTCCTTGTTCATTGATTTTTCAGCGCCGACTCAAAATTTTAAGGTTTATTATTTTATGCTTTTCAGTTTTTCGGCGGTTTAATTTTTTGTTAAAAAGTTTTTATTTTATGATTTTTTGTGGCTTTAATGTACTAATAATACTTGGCAAGGTATACCCTATCCAACAATAAAAGAATTATCAAAATCGGACTACTCTGTACAAAGTTATGCGTGTTTATACGTTACAATCAGTGAGTGAACAATCAATCATCCCCTGTTTTCCAACCCTTAGGGTTCGATTTTGTTTTCCAAATTTATATGGAACCACCTTGGGAGTATACCCTTTCCAATAGAAGAAGAATTGTCACAATCGGACCACTATGTAAAAAGTTGTGAGTGTCAGTGAGTGAACAATCAATCATCCCCTGTTTTCCAACCCTTAGGGTTCGATTTTGTTTTCCAAATTTATATGGGACCACCTTGGGAGTATACCCTTTCCAATAGAAGAAGAATTGTCACAATCGGACCACTATGTAAAAAGTTATGCGTGATCATACATCAAAAAAAAAAAAAAAAAAATATACGCGTCGAATTGAGAACCTCCTCCGTTTTTTTTCGTCGGTTGAAAATATAAAATAATTTTACATGGTACAAAAACCAACTGACCTTTGTAACCCAATAAATGAGCACTATTATGTTCAAATCAAATCATCGGTCCATCTCATGTGTTTCTACCTACAACATTATTAGTCATCATTAGTTACTTCTTGGCGGAACTACTTTCTCCAATATTGGCTGTTATGTTTTTTGCTCTCATCTCAATAAAGATCTTTGAACTCTCCAACACGTGAAGAACGTCTCCTACACGTGGTTGAGAAACTGACGTTGGATCTGTGTTTGATACACAAAAAAAATCTCGAATGTTATTGGCATTATTTGATTGGAATTAAAATCTTTTTTGTCTTCTTAGGTTAAATAAAAGGTTTGGTTAATTTAATTAAATACTAGCTACTTTCTGCGACTTTGTCCGCGTCGACCTTCTTGTTTTAATAATAACTAGTGATCGCTCATTGGTCGAAATTCGACCGTACTTCATTTGAATAGAAATACATTAAAAAATATATGTATGAAAAAATATAGATAATAATAAATATAAAAAAATAATATGGTTATATTTGACATTCAGTAACACTATAGACAAATTGTTGACACTGTACTACTGTGGAGAGGGTTCGCTGGCGGGATGGTGATGGCCAGGACCAAGACGTAGGTGTAATGAGTAAAGAATACTTCTTCAGGACTCTCTTTTTTATTTTCTTAATACTTTTTAACTGCTGGATATGGAATGAATTATCACAGAAGCCCTGTTTTTATAGAATTTTCCCGGGCTATTATTTTTAATTAATTATGACAGTTCAAAATGTCATAGTTATAACCAGCCTGTACAATCGTGAGGCATACAACCTCTAAAGTTTGCACACGACACTAAGTTTTGTATGGGAAACTTACTAATGCCATACTTGACACTCCCCATAAAACCACAAAAAATATTTCATAAAAATCTAAACTAAATTCCTATCGTCGCTAATACAAATAATATTAAAGACAATAAATTCTCGATATGATCATAGATTTTAAAAATGAAATAGGTTATATATCTATAAAATTAATTTATTACCTATGGTTATACTTGACATTCAGTAAGACTATAGACACAAAATCAGGTTTACCAACTTAGGGGTTTTCCCAAATTTAGGGGGTAAATAAGAGGATTGAGATTTTTTAGGGGCGTTCCATTTTTAGGGGTATTCTTAGGGATTTTTTGCCATCTTACATTTCTCATTGTGTTTTTGATTACAATAAAAGTATTAGCGACTTCTAGTACGGTTCCTCGATACTAAGAATGCAGAGTGAATGATTAACACATTTTGCGTAATAAATATAGACAAATATTACTACTATGTGCCGGTCTATGATTACTGAACATTCATTGGTTATTTTCATTATAATTTTTTAGCGGATTTTTTTAGTAATTGTGGCAATTTTAGGGGTTTTTAACTTAAGCTTTAGGGGTAAATATTTCTGGGTGTTGGTAACACTGCACAATTACATTTCTCATTGTGTTTTTTATTACAATAAAAGTATTAGCGACTTCTAGTACGGTTCCTCGATACTAAGAATGCAGAGTGAATGATTAACAAATTTCGCGTAATAAATATAGACAAATATTACTACTGTGTGCCGGTCTATGATTACTGAACATTCGTTGGTTATTTTCATTATAATTTTTTAGCGGATTTTTTTAGTAATTGTGGCAATTTTAGGGGGTTTTAAGTTAAGCTTTAGAGGTAAATATTTCTGTGTGTTGGTAACACTGCACAAAATAATAAAGACAGATTTGGACCATAAACAAAAGAATATCTATGCATGTGTGTATTAGATACACGGTAATGAACAGTAGTGTGTGTAACGTGTTATTTATTGAAAATAATGTATTTTAACGCATAATTTAAAAAAAATATTAGCATTCGTCACTTCTTCTCTATATAAACTATAAGTGTGCGAAATTTCATACTCCTCCGTCCGCCCAATTTTCGTAAAAAGGGATCCAAAGTTTTCACTTCACGTATTAATATATAGATTATATTCTGTGTCAATCGGCAATACCATTAGTGAAATTTACCGCTTTGTAATCTTAGTGTTAGTATTTATAACCTTAGTTTTTTCTTTATTTAAGGATCATCATTTTACGCCTGTCCTGGTCTCAATTGATTTGGGGACGGCACAGCAAGTCGTCGTCTTCCAAACTTTTTTATTGGTTGTCGTTACAGTAGTCACCCCTTTCTCACCCCTTTCTAGTCATATCATCTGTCACACAGTCCATCTTTCGTTTCGTAGGTCTTCCCTTACTGATAGCCATCCACAATCAAATACTCAAAACTTTCTTCGCTCATGTTTTATTAGAGCGGTCGCTGACGGCATGCAATCGGTGGCCTTTTTTGTAGGAGCTAAATGAAACAGTAGACATCAAACGTATCATCTCATACGTCCTACAAAGTCTGGGGCATACAAAAAATCTGACCGATTCTAGAACCTATAAAAGTATGCCGTGTGCGCGCGCTTGTGAATGCATGCATAGAAAAATCGATATCTATAACCAGGGCTCGGAAACCGGTTGAAATTCTTAACCGGTAACGGTCATTGACCCCAAACCGAAATCGATTTAGGTTAAAGGTTGCACTTTACCGGTTTTTACCGGTTTATGCGATTTACCGGTTTTTCATGAATTTTGGTTTTGATACTCAAAATTAACCGGTTAAAACCAAGTTTGATAGGGTCCCCGGCCCCCGCCACTCTTGCTCGCACGGTCTGGAAGTTGCGATGTCATTTACTTACAAAATTTTAGTCGCATCAAATCGCATGCAAGTTCGCAACGTCGCCGCCACAAGATACAAGGACTTTAAATACTAATAGGTAACGAAGAATGAACAATAGAGGTGAGTTTTATTCGAATTAATTATGTTGACTTCATTTTAACTAGCTTCCGTCTTAAATTAAATTTATTCTTACCAGGATTAAAGCGGAGCAAATCTCCACACCCTCTTGACTCAGATGACGATTTGGAGCGCCCTTCATCTCCGTCTTTGTTAATATCAAACATGACGTCGAAAAAGAAAAAAGTAGAAGTGAACGAGACAAACATAAATAAAATATGTTTGTCTTGTTCACAACATTCAAGAGTAAAAGAAGACAAAAGGAATGACCATTTTGCAGACCTCATTAAAGAGGAATTAAAGCATATCTCACCGTGTATGCGTACAAGGTGTTACGTAAAAATATTAAACTTTTTAAACATTGCAAAAGGTCATCACACAGACGAAATTGAAGTGACTGATACGGAAAAAAATTAAGTCAATAGGGTTTTTGTTATAAATAAAATATATAATTAATAAAATTGTTTTATTTCTGTACTCAATCAGTAAACAATGCAGCAACTTCTTATCTGCTTAATATAAATCACACTGAAAATAGTATTTTTCAAGTTTCTTTTTTATAACAAAAAAAAAAATTATTCATAAATCATTCCGTAAGTACCCATACTAATCTTGATGTTTTTGGGAGGACATGTTGGAGTTCTAAATAAGAGGCCTAGGATAAGTTTAGACTCCACAAATCACAGACTCCCACATATTACAACTATTCATTTGTGCACAAAAATGTAATTTTTAGAGATGAAAAAAACATTTATTGAATTTGAATACCAACGATTCACAATCAAGAAATTAAAAATAACAATATTTTGGTACAACTCACACTCGGCCATAAGATCCCAAACTAGGCAGAGCCTGTATTATCATTTATACAGGGTGGTTACGATAAGATTAGGGTTGCCACCCGTACTTTATAATAAAGTATTGTACGTTATTTCACATAATTGTACTGTATACTTTATGGGAACAATAAAGTACACGAAAATCCTTTATTTTGGAAAATTTGATTTCTTTGGGATTTTGAAAGTTTAGTCGTAAGAACTTTTTTTTAAACGAAATTAATCTAACACAAACTGAAAAAAAGCAATAAAAATAAGTTTTTACATATAATAATATAGACAAATAAATCATACTTTATTTTTATACTATGTACTTTTTTTCTACAACCTATAATAACCAATGTACTTTAATTGCAAGAAAAAAAGGTGGCAACTCTAGATAAGACCCATGAGATTTGCTTTGAAATACCTACTGCATCTGCCAATAGAAATGAACAAGTTTTTCCAAGAAAGTAATAGTCTATTCCCAAGAAAAAAATTGGCTTTACCATATAAAGTTATCATCAGCTGATCAAAATTACTACGAGAGGTCCAACATTTTGACATACTATTAAAATATTACTCTAACGCAAATAAATGATTATTTCTGACTACCAAAACATCATCAATTATTAAGTCATTCAATGACATACGTAAATTGTTAAGGACAAATTTCAAAGACGAAAAGAGCCTTTCAACACTAACACTTGTCGGTGGTGTCGCCAAAACTACTTTTGCCAGGTTGTATAAATATGGATCCGTCATTTTCTTCTGCTCCCAATACTCTAAAATGCTGCTTTTCGACGGTAATACTGGTTCTTGTAAAAAAGCAACTAACTTAAAATTAATTTCTCTTTCTAATGATTGTAAATTCTGTTGATCTATATTTATATCTCTGTTGGTAACAAAATTTTGGCGAAGGTAGGTGTCCAAATTTATATCTTCATTAAATGAATCAAGTTCTGCAGAAGTTCCTGGAACAACGCTATCGTTAACACCTGGACTGGAAGGTTCTAAAGTCGCTTCTGCAGTCGTTCTTCTTTTTAAGTTAGTCAACCTTTTATATGTTTCAACTAACACAGCCCTTGCGCAGTTTTGTTGTGTAGTCGTAAGTGTAGCATTTACTCTCGGGTCGAGGTAAATAGCTGCGAGAAAGTATTCATTGCTGAAAAGCACTTCTTGACGACTTCTTAAACAGGACAGCAAACGCTGGGCAAAAGAGCTATGTAGTTGTTCGACTTCGAGACGACACTTCATCCAAGCAATGTAGAAATCGCCAAAAGTTAGTTGTTCCGTTTGCAATTTTTTTTGATAAAATCCTGCAGGGCCGTAAGACGTTTAAATAATTTTCAATAGAATCCCAAATGACTTCTGGTTCGGAATTTAAGTTAGCGATGCAAAAATCTTTTAGTTTATGCAGTCTTTCTAGCATGTCTGCGGTAGAATCCCATCGAATGGGAGTATCAATCACTGCATTTTGCAGTTTTAGTAGTTTTAAACGCATTGCCATATTTGGCGTACGTAAATTACGAGCGATTCTTCGGCAATGTCCAAGAAATTCCTCTATTTCTTGGCAGGCATCTTTGATGGCGAGCTGTAGACAGTGCGCAGCACATCGTACGCTTGTAACCGTATGAACTGTACCAGATGTGCTACCTGAGCCAATCTCTAACTCACTCTGTTGAAAAAAAGCAGAGTCCTCCTCGTTGTATTCGCCGTCCATTTCGATTTCCGATTCACTAAATGATTCAGTTAATGACTGGCTTATTGACTCCCTGACTGCCTCGTTTATTTGGTTAGTCATACTTATCATATTTGCTCCATTATCAGTAGTGATAGTTTGTATTTGGTTTAGATCTATGCCGTACCTGCTAAGACAATCGGCCACATTGTCCTTTAAATACTGTCCTGTATTTCTCTCGTGCAATTCTACGATACTTACATTTCGAAGGACAATCTTTCCATCTGAAAAAAAAAAAACATATTTTTAATTAGTAGTTTGACGACCTGATTGGCACAGTAGCTAAGCAATTGGACTGACTAGGGGTTATGTGGGTTCGATTCCCGCACGAGATAAAAAAAGTGTTCTCAACAGATGTTTGTGTCGAGCTAGGGTGTTTGTGTATGTGATATTTCATGTTTTTGAAACGCTACAAGAGAAATTGCTAGTGGGGCAACGTTTTATTAAAAAAGAAAAATGATCTGAAAATCATACCTACCCACAACATACTGTATATTTAGTCCCAGAAATCTTCGCAACTTAATAGATGCAACGTCTACTTTAAGTGCAAGTAGATTATTTTTGATTTCGTTACAAATCTTTCCACGAATTTTGTGAGCCATATCTTGTATACTGGATCGTACATTTTTTATATTAATTGCTTGCTGCTGGTTTTGTGTCACCCCTGGTATTAACATAAGAAGGTCTTTGAATGCTTTGTCTTCAATTAAGCCAAATGGACGTCCATGATCTGTTACAAGTCTCGTGCAGCACTGCATTACACTTTTAGTGGCGTTAGACGTTTGCGGCGGCATGTTTTCTTTAGCTGCCAAATTTATATTGTGAATTTCCTCGTATTTTGCTCTATGTTGAGAATAAAAATGTCGCAACAAGTTTGCACCATGGTTGCCCTAAAAACATAAACACTATGAAAAAAATGCGCATGTACCTAAAAGGTACATTATTGTAATGTTTTTTTCACTTCCAATTACAGTACGACACAATTTACAAGGAGACCGCCAAGATTGTCCGCCTCCGATTTCAATGATTTTTATATATAGGTATTGTTATGTTTGAGTAAGTGAGTAATTACCCAAAAGGAATGCACGCAACAATCAATCAATCAATCAATCTTTTATTTCAGGCTACTAAGGCCCATAAAAACAATACATAAATAATATAAAATCAATAACTATAAACTAATACATATTCTATAAAACTAAACTAAAACTGTCTCTAAACACGTAATGAAGACGGCGCGGCGTCGTGTTCCGCTGCGTGGTGTCGCGTAACCGTCCTCGGAAGCGTCGAAACATGACATCTTTCGGCCAAAAGTCCTCTCTTAAGTAGGCCTGTAGATGGTCGGTTGGAACTCGTACCACGAACGACTTAAAGTTGATGCACGTTGTTGTTGTTGTTGTTGAATGCTCAATAGTTTCAGAGTTGCTTCTACCGAGCAACTTAAGGGGCACACCTAGTGTAACGGCCTAAAAAAAGATGATTTTTGGGATTTTTTATTAAAAAAAACTACTTAATTAATTGTTTCAAAATTTTAAGAGTATATTTATACATATTTTAAAAAAATAAAGCAAAGTTTTTGAAATATTTTTTAAGTTAAACACGATCTCCAACGGTGCGAAAAAAAAATTCTATACTGCTGCAGTAATTCCGGCCTTCTTCGTGGATGGAATATAAAAAAAAAAACTCGTTAAACTAGAAGATGTTGTCCGTACGATCAGAAAAACAATTGAAAAAATGGCGGCGTTTTAAAAAAATAGTCGAATTTCACCCAAAATTTGTCGTTTTTGACCTGAAAAAGTTCGATTTTTTATCTTTTTCTTTAAGTTCTCCATACAATTATTCATCGATTTTTTGATCTGATCAAAAACCAAATTTTGGCTGGCCACAAACGACCAAAAATTTTGGGTGAAATTCGACTTTTTTTTTTAATACCGCCTGTCGGCGACGAAATCTAAGCATCTAGGCGCAAGTAGTATCGGAGTGCACCCTGACAATGATTTTGTAAGTTAGAAAGCATTTTTAAATTAGTAAAGGTCTCAAAAGTTTGTAAAAATGTCAAAATTTAGACCCCCTCTGGGTAAGTGGGTGCAAGTAGCGCAGAGAGCGCCTTGATAATAAAATGTAAATATAAGGAATAATTTTGTAGCTAGTAAGGATTTTAATAATTTTGAAAAGTCTTGTTTATAAGTTTATTTATTAGATTCTAATTAGTTTTAGTTTATAGATTTCATGCTTAGTTTTCTTATTAGAATCTAATTAACTTCAATTTGAGTGAATCTTGTAAGGAAATGTACAAAATTTCGAAAGGATGTTCTATAATTACGTAACTTGAAAATGAGGTTTTTTGTTTCTGGTCTGATTGTTGCTATTTTTGTTGTTAACGATAGAATTAGATGTAAAACCACTTTTAACGTTTAAATTATCAAAATCGGACCACAGGATTCAGAGATATTATAGATTAAAGATAGTGGCAATTGTCCTAAGTCAAACTTTGTAAGTTTTTGTTCTAGAAAGTTTTTATTGTGACTATGTACATGCAATATTGTGTTTTTATATAAGAAGGGACCACATAACAAATGTAAAAATATATAAAATGTAAGGGTTATGTGATAATTAATTAAAAATAAAGGGGTTCAAAGACTTCGGCTTGATGAAAACTAACAGTGAAATGGGCTTGAAAATCACTGTCGTCTATAAGGTAATGGGAAGCGGCCCCGTCGACTATAAAATACGCACGATCGGCCGGGCCCATTTAGTCGCAGCTCAGCCGTTGAAGAGGCACAACGAAGAACAAGCCGGAGTCCATGGACCAAAAATACTAGAAGAAAAGTGTTTTATTTCGTCCGTTTCTCTCAGAATTCAGCCTCACGTTCAGTCTCCCGAGGTCTTGGTCGACCGTATTGTTATTACGCATTCAGGGGTGCGTGGTGACGTGTTTTACCAGCGCAGTAGGTAAGTAGGGAAGCACGTCAAAAACGTGGGAGAAGTCCCAGGGCGAGTAAGGGTGCTGATCACATCCCATTCGTCCACTACACCGCCATTTTGTCAATTTTAGTTTTTTTTATTTTTTGATTATGTCATTGTACGGACAATATTTTCTAGTTTAACAAGTTAATTTTTTTTTAGATTTCATCCACAAAGAAGGATGGAATTACTGCAGCAGTGGAGGACCTTTTTTCGTGCCGTCAGAGATCGTGTATAACTTTAAAAATATTTAAAAAATAATGTTTCAAAAATTTCGCTCTATATTCTTAAAACACGTATAATATACTCTTGGTGATTGCCCGATTGTGGGCCCAGCATGAACAGAGATAAGTACTTTCGGAAAAAATTCTTTGCTTTATGGTAAACCAAACTCATGAAAAAGAATTTTAACTTACAATTGTTAAATATGGAAAAATATTTTTTGAAATGTTTGTGTTTTGTGTCGAAAAAACACAAACAAGCCTTATAAAGCTAAAAAGGCGATGTGGCAAGTCTTTAAACAAATGTCAATGTCAAAATAAATGACATTAACTCAAAAAAATGTTTTCTCATTCGCTCTGTGTTTACGCGCAAGTGAATGTGTTCTGTAACGATATTCGTGTTTTCGGTGATTTATCCAACGACTTTGGCTGCTTCACGGAATCTGACGAATCTTGCTTTCACGAACTACCTCAGCGCTAAAACGGACTTTGTATCTGCTACTTCGATCGACTACGGCTTGTTATTTCGGACTTCGATATCTCCTATCGTGATGGACAACTGCGTGAATTGCGGTATTGCAACTTCTCGTTGCAATGTAACGGGAAGACGACCTTTGAACGAAGAATCCGTTTTAACTATTGTCCGTGGATGGGTTGCTCCTCAACAAGTAAGTACACAAACAATACAGATACATATTTAATAGGTCATTTATCCTGCACCGTCTTTATGGGACTAGATTTTCTCTAAATACTACATACTTTTTTAGTACTTGCATTTTACATAAACTAACATTATACATATGTATTTTAGGTAGAACCTGATCATCTTCTATGCCAGGCCTGTTGGGATTTGGCCGTTGATACTCTGCTTCTACAGAGATCAGGTGATGAGAAGCCAGCTCCACGTGGACATGTTCATGTATGTGTCCATTGTGGTCGTTCTCTATTGAGGAAAACTCGATCCCATCGTCTGAGAACGTATCCTGAACGGGAAGAGAGGGTTTATAGTGTTATACGTGAATGGATTCAACCCAGGACTGTGAGTATTCACATACTACCTACTACATATACCGTGTATAACCACAAAGTATCTTTCACAACTCCGGTTTTCAATCAAATGTATTTTTCACAGATCGGAGCACAAAGTGAAATATGCCACGCTTGTTGGCAGAGAGCAGACAGAGCAGCACGGCACTTTACATCACAGCCATCAACATCAGCATCTGATGTTTTAGTTTCTGCTCTACCTATACCAGTGCCTGAAGCATCTACTTCAACATCACAAGTATCCGAATCTGTGCCTGCTGAGTCAGGTATTTCAACTGAGCAAGTTGTTCAGCATCCTTCACACTCTAGTGAGGCAACAATTATTTTGCCTGATTATATTAGGGCTATTGAAACAGAGAGGAGGTGTTTTATTGAAGGGTGTGGGAGGAGTGAAAGGCGCAGAATTCCAAATTCTTTCAGATTAACTATGCTTAATCGGTACAATTTATATATACCAGCCAACAATCGCCTGTGTGATTACCACATGTATGGTGTAGAATCATGGGACTTTATAATCGGTATTACCAATAATTATTTAAATACTTTCTCAGCAAGGCATATACAAGATATGTTGGCTTTAAAAACCTCTAATTCTACTAGCATGAATTTTGAAGATGTGGACACGATTGAAGACCATGTTTTTTATTATTGGATTGGACTCTCAAAAGACCAATTTAACCAATTATTAATAGAATTACCAAGCTTGGTACAGATGTCTAGAGGTGTAACAGCTCTAGCAGCATATCTTATGAAGCTACGTACTGGAGAGTCGGATGACAGATTGGCCACTTTACTCCAAATACCACGGTCAACATTAGAGCGGTTGATGAAAAAAGCAAGAGAACATTTGAGTAATGATTATGTGCCACATCATTTAGGCTTAAATCATATTAATAAACAACAATTAACGGAGAGAACATTAATGATCCCAAGTGGTTTGTTTGGAAATAACAATAATGAAATGAAACCTGTAGTCATTTTTGATGGTACATATATATATGTACAAAAAAGCTCTAATTACATGTACCAAAAGGATACATATAGCCTACATAAATATCGGAATTTGGTTAAACCATTTTTATTAGTTTGTACTGATGGATATATAATAGATGTTTTGGGCCCCTATCCAGCAACAACTTCAGATGCCGAAATTATGAAGCAAGAATTTAAAAGTGGGTCCGCAATGCGAGAATATTTTGAGGCCGGTGATGCATTTGTTCTGGATAGGGGATTTCGGGATGCCTTGCCCTTACTTAATACGTGTGGCTATCGCACTTATGTACCTGCTTCGTTACAACAGGGTGAAACACAGTTGTCGACAATAGAAGCAAACAAATCAAGGGCAGTCACCATTTGTCGCTGGGTAGTGGAAGTAGTAAACGGTAGGTTTAAAAGAGATTATAAGCTTTTTAGGCAAGAATATTTTAATGTAGCATCAAAGCACTTGATGCAGGACTTTGAGGTGGCTGCTGCTCTCATTAATGCGTTTCATCCTGTTATAACTAACCGGGATGATGCTGTGGAAATTCTCCAAATAATAAATGAAAACATGTACAGGGAAAATAGGTTAGCATACTATGTTATTCAAAATAATTTAAATAGAAGAAGAACAGAATTTAGACCAACACCAGTAAATAGCCATGTTGTAACAGATTTTCCACGGCTCACATATAGTGAATTAGTATTAATTTCCTTAGGAACATACCAAATACGACAAGCCCGATCTTATTATGGGGAACATGTAAGGGCAGATGGCTCCTATGTAATAGAAGTGTGGAGGGAGGTTCATGATGACCTTTTAAGAGAGCTGTCAGCTTCAAATAGTACTTGGATGTTAAGAGGAAAAATTCATTCTCGGCATATTAGTAGGAAAACATATTTTGTATATATATTAGTTGACAGCTCTCTAAGTGGAAGGCAAGCAATATTGCAATATTATTGTAATTGTATAGTAGGAAGGCGTACAGTAGGTTGTTGTGCGCATGTGATGTCAATTGTTTGGTACTTGAGTTGGGCTAGATACCAAGAAAATATTTCACCCCCTGCACACTTCCTAGATTCAATTCTAATTACTTATGAAGACGAATGACTAATAAACAAAAGATTAAATAAAGGTGAATGATTTCATAAAATGTTGTTTTCTTTATTTGACCACCCAGGCCAGGTAATTATTAAATAATTACCGCCTTGAGTAGTTAATCTATTTCCACATTATAGTTGTACCTGGAAGTCATAAACATATCTACCCACTAAAACTACCTAGGTTTTGACTGACCTGGCATATGAGATTATTATGATTAATTAATAGATAGAAGTACCTACCTTAATAATCATTAGGGAAGTACCTATAAACCTTACAATATTTTTAAGGAAAACATACCTATTTCATTTCCTACCTAGACACAACAAGTCTTTTAAGTTGACATCTGATACAATGGAAACTAATCTAAATGGAAGGCAACTGGCGTGCGTGCATGAACCTAAACGAGGCGAAAGGAGTATAGTAAGGATCGTAGCAGGTGGCGTTCTATAGTTTCTGCCTGACCTGACCCCATGGGAATGAGGCGATATTTTATGTATGTATTTATGAAACCAATCTCACGACATTACTTTTAGTCATTTTACAACATTTGCAGATTTATTATTGCAAAATATGTTGTTAAATAACACAATCTCATATATAACCTGACTTAGATTCGACCCCATATATCTCGATTATGCAATTGTCAATTAAACTGAAATTAAGGCAGTTTATAGCTGCTATTTAAATCTAAAAAATGATACAAATTCGGACCTTGTTCAGTTCATTAAATTTTGGGCCCCACGATGTATGGGAGATGGGCAATCTCCTTTTGAAACAATGAATAAAGTAGATTTTTTTTTAATAAAAATTCCCAAACATCACCTTTTTTAGGCTTTACACTAGGTGTGCCCCTTAAGTTGCTCGGTAGAAGCAACTTGAAACTATTGAGCGTTGCGTGAATTCCTTTTGGGTAATTACTCACTTACTCAAACATAAGAACATATATAAAAATTATTGAAATCGAAGGCGGACAATCTTGGCGGTCTTCTTGTTAGATTAGCATCGGTGTACAACAATTCGAACAAAAATAAACAACTTACAGTGCAACAACTTTACAAGTTATTGAGTTTGCATTGAAAATCATTTTCTTCTAAAGCAATTCTTCTTCTTCTTCTTGGCGTGTCGGTAACAATCTAAATAGTGTTAGCCCAGAATTTGGCTACGAGCTTTTCTAAATCAATAGTACCTAAAGATTAGTGATTTTGAAGGCGCACTCAGTTCGGATGTGATTGGTTTTACGTTTTTTTTTTAATTTTGCCGATGCTACATATAAGTTGTGTCGTACTGTACGCGATTGTCAATTAATATGAAATTCCATAGGATTTCCATAGGATTGAAGTCGCGTTAAAAAAAATTAGCAATGAGTATTTTCGTTTAGTTCAAGACTGGCCACTGACCTAGGGCCGAGAAATCGGAAGGTTAGAATGCAATACAAAATGTACCACACGTCACATACCTACCGATACGGTACCGTCCTCATACCTACCGTCGGATCGGTAGGCATGTAACGGATTTTGTGTAACATTCTAGAAATCCGATTTCAATTCTTTTCGGTAGGTCCGTGGCCAGTCAAAAAGTACCTAAGTAGGTACTTGTTATGTGAGTATTCGTTTACCATAGCTGTGTAAATATACATAAAGTACATACTTATAACAAAATAGGTACGCAGCAATCATGATAATAAAGATTTGAATAGAGAAAACGACTTACTTTGATAGTTGAATTACAGCCTTCCATTAGACACTTGGATTTTTTGGTTTCTTCGTCGTACGTAAACATGGAATAGATTCTATTCACTTTTTTTCTCCCCATAATAAATACTGATCTATCAAATTCACCACAAGAATAAAAATAAGTATATCTCCGCTGTGAGTTTACGAATTGTCCAAAATCCAAACGCAATGAACGAGGAGTGGCTGACGACTGGCGTAGGTATGCTCGACGCTTGCGGGCGCGCAACTAAGCGAGTCGAAACATGAATCTACCCGCACCATTTACGTTCTTCGGTTGTATTTGTCGTCCTCAGATGAACCATTTTTGTTTTTCATAATATTTTCTGGGGTAATGTCACTATAACTTCTAGAAAGTGTTAAAAAAAATAGACGAAAACAAATTAGGTACAAATTATGAAATTAACCGGTTAATTTGGGTGTCAAAACCGTTTGTGCCTATGTAACCGGTAACCTTTATCATTTGTGTTACATAAAAACAGTTCACTTGTTTAACCGGTAAATGAAGGAACGATATATTTACCGGTATTTTATCGAAATTAACCGATCTTTTCAAACCGGTTCCGAGCCCTGTCTATAACTACCGAAAACGGTGTAAAGTCCATTCCAGTTATGGAAGGATTAAAGAGAAAGTGAGATGCGATGCACGTTTATTTCTCAGAATATCAAATTGCTCACGAATAATACTGTTGTTAATACCTACGTCGACTGATCAGGAAAGACGTCCAGTTAAGCGAATTATGATTCATTTAATCGGCGTAGGCAATGATTTTCCTCTTATTTTAGTTATAATCATCCGAAAATAGCTCGCTTAAATTAAAGAATTAGTATTTCTTTTCATCATCCACTGCTGGGCATGGGCCTCTCTCTTCTTGTGCCTATCCTCACTCTCCTGTCCTCAGCCTCATCCAGGTTCTACCTGCGGTGTTTCCTTTTGTACCTTCATTTACGTCAACTGATCTTTTGATCAATCAAGTCAGCCTCTCACAGACCACTGCCGGACACGGGTCTCTCCCAGGCTACGCCACAATAGCCAGTCTGTCCCAGCCACTTTTTTAAGGTCTCGGTCTATCTAGGAGGCGTCCCACACTACGCTTGCCGATTCGCGGTCTCTACAACTGACCTTTGATTTCTTCAAATAATCGCTTTAATATTTGCGAAGATCCGAGAGTTCATCACATGGTGGGACAAAAACTCAACGAATGTATCATATCCTCATTTCTGAAATCGAAAAAAAAAAACAGATTTTATTAGCTGGCTAAATGGAGCTTGGAAAAAAGATCCTAGACCCCCACTAGCGTAGAAATCTTTCGTCGGTTATCAAAAAAAAAGCAATGCCATTCATTTTGACCGCATATTGCATTTCTATGAAACGGTACACTTTTTTAAATAACCGGCCACATTTTTCCGCGTGGTTGGTATTCAGAATCTTGTGAATCCTCCATGTATGTCCGTCCTACCCTGTATATACTTAAAAACGTTGCTATAAGACTCACGATTAGTTTCTGCTAAACCACACATTTTATGACATTCAAACGAACGGCTCCTATGTATAAAAGAGGTAAAAAGCTAACAGCGCTGTTAAAACCAACTTATACAATGTAGTAGAAAAGAAACAAAATACAGCAGTAGTTAAACTACATTGTTTTGTTATTAAACTTGTTTTCCTGCAATGATAAGAGGTATAAAGAACCCTATTGGTATTCTAGCGGCGTCGGGCGTTCCGCTAAAGTGAGCAAGACGCCTCAAGGTCGAACAGAACCGACTGGTTTTAGAGTCATCATCCTAGTCTGATCATTTGCATTATTATGTTGGAGGCACTATCCAACGTGACTTCAGAATCTGCATAGGAGACTGTATGTTAGATTATATTGTTCTGTTTTATAGGTATAGGGTCAAATCAAATTAGCCAGCAAAACTTCCGGATGTAGTGTGGGATCATCGACCGCAGTTAGTGCAATCACTTGAAATATCAGTTTTCATAGAAGTGATTAGTTTATATGTCTAAACACGATCAAGCCAAAGAAAACAGAGCAGATTTTCTTTACTCATACTTCAAGTGGTTGTCAAACTTTTTGACTTCTTGACAACCCGCAACGACTGTCAAATTTCCACGAATATCAGCCGGGACCACTGCACGGAAATTAGTATGGAAAGATGGTTACCCATCCTCGGACTGACCCACCTAATCGATTGACCCGTGTGGCTATTATGACTTAGCCACGATAAGAGAAGAGAGAGACAGAGAAAGAGAGGGGGGCGGTAAGAGAAGTAGAGTATTACATTTAATACGTATAAGAACAAAAAGGTCATGAGTCAAATAAAAAACCTTAGTTGACAACCGACTTTTAAACATTCGTAACATTGTAAGTTAATTAAGTCGCATTTAAAAGAAAAGCAGTCATTAAAACTACAACAATGCAGAATCGTTCGTAATTTAATTGTTATTGTAGCCTGTTTGATTTATTTACACATCATACATATCTTTTGTCATCTCATCACACATAACGGCTGCAAAAAGTACTAACTTTTCCAAGAGCACTATAATGCACTTTCGAACATTACATTCAAGTACACTCAAGGGATAAAAAGGCTAGACACCGTAAGTTAATATTTTTTGACTTGCACTATGCATAACACTTATTAAGCTGCTTGGAAAACTTTTCTTGCCCAGGAAAGCGGTGTATAACATATCATCGTCAGAACATCTGTCATTTTCACTAGTATTTGACATCAAAGGTGTCAAAAACGTTATTATGTGGCCGTTTATCACTTTCTTAGAAAATCAAAGCTTACGTAAGAAAGGAATATGCTTGAATGAAACACTCCTTGACAACATTCTCTAGTTGAACATTCGAGTTTAATAAATTTATAGTTTGAAAAATCACTAGAATAACACGCTTTTATAAATGCAGGTAAAAACCAAAAAACGTTATCGTGGTCAAAGTTCAATACAAGACCTTTCTAACAAGTCCAAACACGGCTATGATACGATATTCCATCATGGAATGCCAGTGCCTATCTTCCGGCTTCATCATCAGACCTTGAAACCTAATCGTGGTCAAAGTTCATTACAAAAATTTTCTAACAAGTTCAAACACAGCTATGATACGATGTTCCATCATGAAGTTCTAGTTCATATCTTCCGGGTCCATCATAGATCAGTTCGACAGTACCATATTATTGTATTGTCATCAGAACTACATACAGCTGCCAATTTTCATGACGCTACGATCCTTGAAACATGGTTAAATTAGTTACCTAAGATTCCATTACATAGTTAGTTACATACAGGTCGACCTAATAAAAGCGTGTTAAAAACAAATACCACCAGCAAAACATCTAGGAAAACTTGACGAAGAAACCCTACCGTTCATATTAAAACCAATAATTAACGATAAGTAAGCATAACATTCAAGTACAGTCAAAGAATAAAAAGGTCAGCCACCGAAATAAATATTTTAAATTTTTGAAAAAGGCATGCATTTGTAAAATGCTTAAGTTTTTCGCTCCTTGACCGCACATTCGAGTTTAAAAAACAAACAGTACCAGACTACCAGTCAAACATGTAGGAAAACCTGACGAGGAAACCCAGCCGTTCATATTAAACCCATAGTCGTCAAAGAACTTGTTTCTCTTGTCTTTGGTTTAAATTAAAGTCTTTACATTGACCTTTATGATGATGTCACGGAACATCGGCCTTCGTAGCCATGGTTAGAAAGTCCAATCATGTTTTATGTGCTGATTTCTGTGGAGGAGCAAGATGATGTCCTATTGTCAAAGAAGGTAGTTCCTCTCAGGAACGTTAAGCGTAAGCTAGCTGTCGAGTCTCTTTATTCTGTAGGGAGATGGCATGGAACTGATCGTCATGGTGATGCTTGGGGTGACATGATCCTTTTCCAATAATTAGTGGCGACTTTGGTTGAGACTGGTCATTTCCTGACTTCTAAGGCTTATTTTTAATCTCATATATTTTGGAATTGTTTCTTCACTTTGTTCTCAAGAATAATGGGGCCAGGATTGTGTAATACATATGTGGATTTAAAAGAGTGTCTTGCTCTTTCTTTTCCATATAGATCTACGTTTGGCATGGGCTACTAGCTCCAAATTTTTTAGTATCGGACTGACTTTTTGACGATTCAAAAGTGTCTATAAATGGTTTAATTGAAATAAATGCTTTGAGTCTTTATTTATTTATTTCATAATCAACAGGTTTTCACAAATAAGTTGTAGAGGCCTTCTTTAAAGTATGGAGATACCTGTAGCAGAAGACTGATATTCATTATTGGAAAACAGTTTCAAGTCTCTATGTTCTGTAACATACTTTTGTGTTAATAATTAATTTACAATAATTTCTATAAAATCAACCGCAAACACCGTCATACAGAACTCATTAACACCCACGTCGAATATAACTTGTACAAAACATGCATTACGATGGCTTCGCGTTAGTTCCGCAAAACAGGTCCAATTAACTACTATTATTAGTTTCCATTCCAAACGTTACGGTTTCGTACTGCACATGAAGCGTTCAAATAATAAGGAAAATACAGAACCTAATTGTCTTCATCGACATATTCATTGGATACTATCAGATCCCTGTTGCTTCGTTCTAGGTTCTAAATTAAAAATGTTAAACGAAAATGTAATTAAGTCTGCAGTAATAAATTTTGCTATTAAAAATAGCTTATATAATATGATTTTACGATGGCCAATCTTTTCCAGTTTACTGCAAAAAGGTTAAAGGTCACACGTTGCAATTTACACTGGCAACGTGGGTTGCTTCCCGGTACTCGAGAGATTTCGTTTAAAAATAGCTTTTACTTCATGATCGATACAGGTGCTATTTGATACCAGTTATCTGCAATATGATTGTACCTATATAGGGAATAGTGATAATTTATGATAATTTTTGTGATATTTTTGTTATCTGGCTGCAGATTATTATGTAAATGTCGTAGCTCGCGGAAAATTGCTATGTTGAGTTTTTAAAGATGCTACCGACACCCTAACCACTATCATCAACAATCATAATCTGATCCATTTAGAAGGATATTGCCAATTCATTGCATGTTCGAACAATTTGTTTGCTATGAACGTAAATAACGCAATTAATATTGTTGGACTGACAAAAATGAAAGTCATTCCTACTGATAGTGTCTTACACAATTACCCCTCTATTTTCATCACCATCATTGCACAAGAGGTCTATTGTATGACGATGACATAGTCATGCTTATGCCATCAATTTTGTCTTTATTCAGTCTTTTGGCTTGTGCTTTCTTCCTTAATAAATCCCCTCATTTGTTAGTGCATCTCCATTTGGCCTGTTAGTCTAGTGGTTAGTGCCCCTGACTGCTAAGACTGAGGTCGTGGGTTCGATTCCCACCCAGGACAAATCGTTGTGTGATGAGCACAATCATTTGTTCTGTGTCTGAGTGTAGTTTATCTATAATATGTATGTATTTAGAAATATATAAGTACATTTATCAGTTGTCTGGTTGCCATAGTACAGGCTCTGCCTAGTTTGGGATCAAGATAACAGTGTGTTGGTTGTCCAAAGATATTTATTTATTTACGTCTTTCGTTTGATTGAATGCCAGGATGAACTAAAATTCCAATTTAACCTCACGTGGCTTGACCATCTCTTTTTTGAGCATTGAGTAAAGTTGTGGCTATGTGAGGTACTTCTGGCTAAGTATTAACACCTGCACGGATCGATGGATCAGGTTAAGCCATGCATGCTGCGGTGGATCCGTATGTAGATGACTACATACCAAGTCTGCTCCTTGTCTCGGAAAGCCCGTTATACCATTTGTTCCGGCTGTTATTCTTGTATCTTTGACAGTCTTTACGGGTCATTAGACTGCCAGGGTCGCAAGATTGTTCGAAAGAGAAACCGTGACCCCGGCACATGGGAAACTGAAGGAACACGGGTGGGTTTTAGTAAGTAAAAGTCTGACACGCCCTCCTGCTCCGAGAGCGGGAGACGTCATTTGATGAATTCCTATCCAAAAAAAATACGGGTCATTAGAAGCCCGAAATGACAACCCGTCTTACCAAGGGGTATCGTATTACTCAGTAACTGGGTTTTGGAGATCAGATAGGTAGTCGCTCCATGTAAAATACTGCACTTAGACTAAAAGAGGAAGCGGACTAAAAGAGGAGATGAAGTATTAAACACCTAGAATCTCTGGTCATCATTGTTTGCTGAATATTCCCTATAGGATTTAAAGTTCAAAACAATCTACAGAGTACTGTTGCCTCATTATGTACACGTGTAATCAAAGAGACGTGCTTTGAAAGTCTTGCAACACTGTCTAGCCCCACGTGGGTAGTTCACAGCCAAAGTATGGCACGGCCGCGTGGCTTGGTAAGTGTGAGCAATACAACGTGAACGTTGGATCAGCGTGACGCTCGAATTAGATTTCTGTTAGGCTATTTTGGTACATGACTGCAAAATTGAATGTGCAAATATTGTCAATTCAAGTTTAATCGTCGGCGTTTTTGGGATTCGATTTTATCCGGCTGTGGGTCCCGCTTACTAGCAAACAACATCGTGGCAGACCCGGACTGAGATGGCGGGATGAGCTGTACTATTTTAATAATGAATGGTCCTTGGTAGCTCTGGACGAAGAGAGTAGGAAGGTTTTAGGTCAGCAATGGGGCATGACTGGCTACTAAAAAATATTGTTTTGTAAATCGTCACTTTGGAAAAAAACTTTAATCTTTGACCTTGAGCATTTGGTGTCTAAATTTCGGATGGAAATTATGGATGATTGTTTTCGAGCAAATACCATTTTTGATAACACTGGTACAGAGCAAGTATTTGCTTAGTTATGATTCATAGTAATAATAATCGTTAGTGAATCATTCATTGTTACATATTTTAAAAGTAGTTCGGTAGTCGTTATTCCAAGTATCCTCTTGACAATAATTTATCAATAGGTAAGCATTGTTTGCCAACGTTCGGGCTTAGTGATGTCAATTCTGATTGTGGCAGGTGTTTAAACATTATATGCTATGCGTGTTTACAAAAAGTGAGCAAAAGATCTTATAATATCAGGTATTGAAGCCAGATTTTAGATTTTACATACACTCGCACCTTCCTCCCAGATAGGAAGGAGAAGATAAGGTAGAAACTACAGAACGCTATCTACTTCGATCCTTACATACTTCTTCTTGTCCTTGTTCTTGTCTCATTGTCCTTGTTCTTGTCTTATTGTCCTTGTTCTTGTCTTATTGTCCTTGTTCTTGTCTCATTGTCCTTGTTCTTGTCTTATTGTCCTTGTTCTTGTCTTATTGTCCTTGTTCTTGTCTCATTGTCCTTGTTCTTGTCTCATTGTCCTTGTTCTTGTCTTATTGTCCTTGTTCTTGTCTCATTGTCCTTGTTCTTGTCTCATTGTCCTTGTTCTTGTCTTATTGTCCTTGTTCTTGTCTCATTGTCCTTGTTCTTGTCTTATTGTCCTTGTTCTTGTCTTATTGTCCTTGTTCTTGTCTTATTGTCCTTGTTCTTGTCTCATTGTCCTTGTTCTTGTCTCATTGTCCTTGTTCTTGTCTTATTGTCCTTGTTCTTGTCTCATTGTCCTTGTTCTTGTCTCATTGTCCTTGTTCTTGTCTTATTGTCCTTGTTCTTGTCTCATTGTCCTTGAATACGTTCATACATCTGGTTATACACATTTTAGATTTTGTTAATTATAAATAAGTTATTAGAAGATATATGGCCGCACACCTTAAGCTGGCATAGATTATTACCAAGAGCAGTGATAGTCCAGTGGTTACGGTGGCGACTAAAGAGTTGCAGGTTGAACCCAGGTTGAACCCAGACAGGCGCTTTACTTTATGTAATACTAGCTTTTGCCCGCGGCTTTGCCCGCGTGGATGTCGGAAATTAACGCAGGTATTTTTCTAAAATAGAAGAATTTGTCAAAAATAAAAGTAGGTAGCCTATGTTTTATCATTATTACATCAGCTACCTGCCAATAAAAGTCCCGTCAAAATCGGTCCAGCCATTTCAGAGATTAGGCGGAACAAACAGACAAACAAAAGTTTAACAAAATGATTTTTTGGTGTAAGTACCGTATTTACTTTCATATGCATTTAGTGAAAAGCTGTTAATTTGAAATTACAAACAGACACTCCAGTTTTATTTATTTGTATAGATATTACATCACCATTGCTCTCAAAACTGAAGGAATCTATGCACTAGGTCCGCGTGATGAATTGCGGCCTGCTCCCTCTCACCAAGAGAAAGCCTGTATCCTAGCTCCCAGCAGTGGTAACACTTTGACCTTGAGCTGGGCTAGAGTAGTACGGAGTTTTATAAAATAAGAATCCAGCTGGTTCATTACCAATGACGTGTGGCATACTGTACCAGAAGTACCAGCAAACACCAGCTTTACAAACAAAGTAATAAGGTTAAACCCACTGTTCTGATTATTCGGCCAAAATATTATCTCGCGTACTAAAAATATTTTCCACTGACCGTGAAAAACGAACACCAGGAAATGTTACCTATACTGTTTATTTTCTTATCAGAATTCTTAAACAATCTTTAATACTATGTCTGAAGTTATAGGCTAAAACATGTTAATCTAAAGATAGGTAGGAAAATACATAGGTTACGTTCGTAAAAAATAATTGAAGAGTAAGAAATTCTTCGAAACTATAGAGGAATGAGGAACAGAGGGGTAATTGCGTAACTTGCTATCAGTAGGAATTGGTGTCATTTTAATAGTTAAACAACATTCATTGCGTTATTTACGTTGCTGAGCCGACAATTTATTCGAACAAATGACGCAATGGATTAAAAATAATCTTCAATCCGATTCAGATTCTGATTGATAGTGCGTTTCGCAATTAGGGTGCAGGGTGTATAGTTCAGTCAACCTCCATAGAAAAGGGAGGATCCTATGACCAGACGGGTGTCGTGTCTGCTGGGCCGCTGTTCGACAGTTGATGTCGGGACGTTGTATATTATATTTGCTAGTTGCGCGGAAAACTTCGCTTGCGCGATGCAGGTTTTTACATGACGTCATTCTGATTCGTTGTTCCCATGTAATTAATTATATTTTTAAAACAGTCCGCAATTACATTCAACGATACTCGATCATCAAAAATTCTGAATCAATTATCGAGTTTATCGCTTTCGTAGTAAACTAGCTTCAGCCCGCGACTTCGTCCGCGTCAAATTTTTGCTCCCCTGACCCTTCCCGTTGCATCGAATTGCCTGCCAGTTTTGTACCATGTTTCGTTGCTGCTCCGCTCCTTTTGATCGTAGCGTGATGTTAAATAGCCTATAGCCTTCTTCAATAAATAGGCTACCCAACACAAAAATAATGTTTCAATTCGGACCAGTAGTTCCTGAGATTAGCGCGTTCAACGAAACAAACTCTTTAGCTTTATAATATCGCTTTAGTAGTGCTAGTTCCCTCAGTAAATCCGTAATACGAGCTGAAACTTTTCGGAATGGTGCTAAATCACGACGCTAGTTATAGAAGCTATAAACAGCGTGGGCGGCTGGCCAGTAAACAAACAAGCTTGGTCGCCAAGCCGACGTGCCGATATTTGACAAACAGATTTGCTAGAACGAAAACAAAATATATACGTATGTACAGTCGACGAACGAAAAGGTTACGCGACGTAAGGTTTAGTCTACACCGTTAAGTTTATTTAATAATAACTTACAATATTTACATAATTTAAAAGCTGAGTCTTAAAGAAAAAAAAATATGTTCAAGAATGTATACAAAGTCATGGAGAATCATAAATTCGTCTGCATCGTTGTCAACAGGACTAGTGCTCAAAAGGCTGGCAGCATTCCTACCTTGTATGGCAATGCTGATTCTTTGACCAAAAAATAGGCCAGCCCTCTGGTCACGCGAACAGTCGACCAGCCGCTTGGTATTATCTACACCGCTCTAAATACTTTTAAAATTGGAACGGTATTTCCAACGACGTAATATGGATTGTATTTATCAAACTACGGTACAGTCAACTTCACGTCAGTGGTAAGTTGGTAACACGTTGACTTTGAGCTGACCTAGCGTAAAACAGAGTTTTAATATATGACATGACAACTTATACTGTACCCTAACTGCGTAACACTATCAATTACAATCTGAATAATTTTGAAGGATGAAGCGAATACGTTGCTTTTTATGTTCGAAAATTTTGTCTGCTCAGCAACGTGTATCACGCAATGAATGTTGTTGAGCTGTCAAAATGTAGTCCATTTGTACTGTTAGCATGTTCCGCAATTACCCCCGTGGTTTTGATTACACTAACGTGCGGTCTTTCGTACCTAATGCCAATATTTATGGAGGGGTCCGCTAGGACCGATGCCTGCCAGGGTCGCGAGATTTGTTCGAAAGAGATACCGTGGCCCTGGCACATGGGCAACTGAAGGAACACGGGTGGGTTTTAGTCAGTAAAAGTCTGACACTCCTTTCCGCTCTACCCAGAGCGGGTAATTTGATGATTTCCCACCCACAAAAAAAAAAATGCCAAGATTTTTAATGTGAATTACTTTTCGAAAGAGTGATAGAAAAGGAATGAATTTCAATCTTGCGTACCCTTTTCAACCGCTTTGCTTTTACTAGACTACATCTATTTTTAGCGCTTTCTGTTCGAGTGTTGGGTAGGTCAAATCTTTGAAATATCTCGTTTTATCGTGTCTCATTTCTAAAAAGTTATTTCTAGTACGCTATAATTAAGTAGTTTCGTAGTGCAAAGATGTTTATTTATCGTCTGCATACCAAACTGTTTTCTTGACTGTACGTGCGTATTTTGAGTTCGGATATTTTTAGAAAGCATTCTCATATTAAAAAAAAATGAGAAGTTGTTGTTCCTCTGCTGGACAAAGGCTTTCCTACTCTCTTTCGACCTCTTTCTGTCCAGAGCTGCCAACGACCAATCTTTATTAAAAGAGTCCAGCTCCATCTACGCCTTCCCGCGATGTTGTTTGCCACTAAGCGGAACCCATCGGGTCGTGAGTTTGGACCATTGATCGACTGACATACGGCAGATGTGTCCAGCCCAATTCCCAGCTTTTTGAGTGACAGCAGTTTTTTTAGTAATGGAATGGATTCTCAAATAAGATTGATTAAGTAATTAATATAATACGAGTCTTGATTTCAATCCCTTATCAAGTGTTGTTTATGCAGTGTTCTAGTGTAATTTATGTTAATTCGCCGTGTGAAGCTGGCACGACGTTGATGACGTGAGGGCGTACTTATGTATACCGAGTATTTAAACACAAATATTATGACAATCGTGAAAGACATCGCCTAGTGATGGGCTGAATACGGGTATGACCGAATACGACTAATCGGCCGAATGTTTGGATAAAAGTTTATCGAACTGAATATTCGGCAGGATTTGGTGTGGGCGTGCCAAAAATTCTAGTTCCTGCACTTGTCTGGGCGCGTTGAAGTGCACCCCTTTCCGCCCGCTGTCGTCACTACCCCTTCACGGCCCGGACTGTTACTGTATCATCTAGCCTAGTTAATTATGCATCTTGCCCCTGTATTAGTTAGCAATAAGTCATTTATGGGTATTTTAAGAGGGCCTATTTCTACTTATGATTATGCTACTTCATATATGTGTCTAAAGACTTTTGAAATACAATAGTATTTGGTAGAGTATTTGGCATTTCTGCCGAACAATGGGCCGAATACGAATGTTCGGTAAACCTGCCGAATACCGAACATAAAACGAATATTCGGCCTATCCTTAATATCGACATACCTTAGTGTACAGCAAATTCGTAGGTCGGGCAAAGTGTTATTCAGGAATTTCTCAGTAGCAGCCCTGAGTCTGAATTTGCGCCCGATTGATGGCAAAAGGGTCGTCCTCTTGGGCACGCCACAATTGCGGCGGTAAGTCCCCTCTTTGAGGAGTGGATAGAGAGGCGTCACGGCGTCCTCACCTTCCGCCTGACGCAGGTTCTCACCGGGCATGGGTGCTTCGGTGGGTTCCTGTTCAGGATAAAGCGGGAGGATACGTCCGGGTGTTTCCATTGCGAGGATCGACTGGAGGACACGGTGGAGCATACGGTGAAGGTGTGCCCTGCCTGGTCGGAGCACCGCCGTGTCCTCGTGGAGGCGATCGGCGGCGGCGACCTCTCGCGTCCGGCCCTGGTGCGAGCCATGGTACGGAGCGAGAGGGAATGGGAAGCCGTCACCTCCTTCTGCGAAGCAGTAATGCTCGCGAAGGAGGAGGCGGGGCGCGTGAGGGAGTGGCAGTCTCTGCGCCCTCACGTCCCTAGCCGCCGCAGGAGGAGACGCCCCGGGCGTCGGGAGTCAATAGCGGACTCCCGGCCACCGTAGGCGCGAGCTTGCGGGTGGCGAGCAGTGGGTAGCTCGCCGCCCGGTAAGGACCAAGCTCGGGTCGACGGCGCGCAGTGTTCCACGCGCGCCTCAAAGAGATGTCAGCAGCAGTGTAGGGGTCTACTAGGACCGATGCCTGCCGGGGTCGCGTGATTGTTCGAAAGAGATACCGTGACCCTGGCACATGGGCAACTGATGGAACACGGGTGGGTTTTAGTCAGTAAAAGTCTGACACGCCCTCCCGCTCCGCCCAGAGCGGGAGAAGTCATTTGATGATTTCCCATCCTGAAAAAAAAAAAAAAAAAAGGGTCGTCCTCTATTACATGGGACTTAAACATAACTGACGAAATGTGGGTGTTCTATACTTACATATCTGCCTAACCCTTTGGGGATTACAGCCGCGATGTTATGTGATGTGAAGTATTTATGAATCAACTAATATTAGTAGGTATAATACACATTACCTGGCTATCTAACCTCAATGCTGAGGCCATGAAATCCAATATCAAGCTCAAATATGAAACGTGGCCAGTACGGACAGCAAAACAAACAGCCGACCTGTCATGACGGCTAACGATAACGTGCAAATATTTGGTACACGCCAACAAACGAAAATATAACGCAGAAGATTCACTCAGTACATGTAGCGATAGCAAATTCATGCGTGTAATTGTTATATTGAAAGTTAATTGATATATTTAGTACTAGCTTTTGCCAGCGGCTTAGCCCGCGTGGAGGTCGGAAAATATCCCGCGTGAATGAACTCCCGGGATAAAAAGTAGCCTATGTGTTAATCCAAGTTAATTTTTTTTTTAGCTCGAAAGCGCATTTTCATCCGACTTGCTTCAAATTTATCGTCACTAATCGGCTCCTATGTGTCTTAGCGTTATGTTATATAGCCTATAACCTGCACAAGAGTATGGACTACAATCGTACCAAGTTTGGTTAAAATCCCTTCAGTAGTTTTTGACCCATGCGTGCACATACAGACAGACAGACACAAAAAATTTATTGATTGCATTTTTGGCATCAGTATCGATCACCATTCATCCTCCAATATTAATTTTCAATATATTTTCAATGTACAGAATTGACCTCTCTACAGTTTTATTATAAGTATAGATTCCACGTAATACATACATAAACTCACGCCTTCTTCCCACAGGGGTCGGCAGAACTATTGGCTTCCATCTGCTATGATGCTCGTTCACATTGGCGTATTAAGTATTTACTTACGGTGTATTTAAAGTTAACCCCTTATTGCATGAATTATGAAGATGATGAAAAAATGTTTCTTTCTTTTTAGGGTTCCGTTGCTAAATGGCAAAGAACGGAACCCTTATAGATTCGTCATGTCTGTCTGTCTGTCTGTCCGTCCATATGTCACAGCCATTTTATTCCGAAACTATAAGAGCTATGCTGTTGAAACTTGGTAAGTAGGTGTATTCTGTGAACCGCATTAAGATTTTCACACTAACATAGAAAAAAAAACAATAAATTTTGGGGTTCCCCATACATAGAACTGAAACTCAAAAATGTTTTTTTTCATCAAACCCATACGTGTGGGGTATCTATGAATAGGTCTTCAAAAATGGTAATGAGGTTTCTATTATCATTTTTTTCTAAACTGAATAGTTTGCGCGAGAGACACTTCCAAAGTGGTAAAATGTGTCCCCCCCCCCCCCGTAACTTCTAAAATAAGAGAATGACAAAACTAAAAAAAAATATATGATGTACACTACCATGTAAACTACCAACGAAAATTGGTTTGAACGAGATCGAGTGAGTAGTTTTTTTTTAAAACGTCATAAATCGTAAACCGCAATTTACCTTACATTCAATCAACGGAAATATAAAAATTAAAAAAAATATATATTTTTAAACCGAAAATACCTACAGGTTTGTACGGAACCCTCGGTGCGCGAGTCCGACTCGCACTTGGCCGGTTTTTTATTTTGAACATATAAATAGGGAAAAATTTTTTTTTTGTACTTTTAGAAATTACTACACGAAGCCATATATGGCTTAGTATGCATTAATAAAAAATGAGATTATGTTTTATGGAAATCTTTGAAACAATTTCTTTTATCGTTGTAACATAAATTAACTTTACATTTCCCACATATGGTAAACTAACGGAATTTTGAACTTTGTCGACTTGATTTCATCCACTCGGGGAACTGGTCCATGTTATTTGAACGTACAGAATCTAGTGGTAGGTCTTGATGCCTGGATGGAGTTTTTCGTGCTTTTTTATTGGGTACAGGCGAGTCCAGCAAGCTGGTTGCAGTGGCGCCTCGGCTTGTTGGGGTACCAACTTGGATACGACGAGCACGGAGTGAGTATGGTTCATAGCCAGGATCAGAGTCAGAAGCCAGATCGTCGTCATTCAAGAAATCATCGCCCGGAATAAGATTTACATGCTTGGAAGTGCCATAGAAGCGAGAAGGGTTCATTGCTGCAAAGGAAAGAAAAAGCATCTGAATGCATGCGAAGCTATAATTATATGACCCATAATGTTTTGACAATAATGCATACGAAGCCAAATATGGCAATATCAAAAGAAAGCTCAAAAACAAACCAAAAACACAAAAAATGGCGAAACGAGAACTACTTCTTATTAAAGTATATATGTAAACACTAGCTTCTGCCCGCGACTTCGTCCGCGTCAAATTTTTGCTCCCCTGACCCTTCCCGTCGCATCGATTTGCCTGCTAGTTTTCGTCCATTTTTCGTTGCTGCTCGCTCCTTTTGAGTTATAGTGAGTCAACCTTAAAAGATAGACATATGCTCTCGCGGACTTTTTTTAGAAATTTTTAAAAGGAACAATTCCGTCATACATGATTTTTGCGTTACTTTAACCGTTTACGCAGCGCACGCAACGGAAACTCTCAAAAGGAATACATTTTCCCCGTTTTTGCAACATTTTCCATTACTGCTCCGCTCCTCTTAATTGTAGCGTGATGTTACATAGCCTATAGCCTCCCTCGATAAATAGGCGACCCAACACTAAAAGAATTTTTCAGTTCGGACCAGTAGTTCCTGAGATTAGCGCGTTCAATCGAACAAACAAACAAACTCTTCAGCTTTATAATATTAAGTATAGATTGTATTTTGAAATTCTAAGGATTTTTACTTACTGTTTTATTGCTATTTTCCCATTTATAAAACGAACACTAATTAATTGCACTCTGACTGTCGGACACGCTGCACATATTCTCCAATATTTTGACTGATTTCATTTACCATAGACAACAAAAAAATATGTTCCGTTAAACGAAGATATTATACGTACGGATTCATCGTTGGTTGCGAAAAAACAATATTTTAATAAAATGAAAAAAAATATTAACTTTTAAAGCCATATATGGCATTGTATGCGGTAAGGAGTTAATCCAGATACCTTATCTGTGACTTCTGAACTCTCAATTTCGTTCATAATGCTATACGTTGTCAACAAATAAATTTTAGTCATAAGTCTGCCAAAAGCCACGTCCCCATGGCCTGCTTTCTCACATGCCACGCCGCGCCTGGACCAGGCCAACCGATAGGTCGTGGGCACCGTCACATCTGATGAACACGAAAGAGCTCCTCTTCTTCCCTAGATGCCAGATAGTTCCGGTAAAAGAAACCAGGCATGCATGACTCTTGCTTTAAATTAAATATGAATACAAATTCTAGAAGATATTCAAGTTCTTTTTCTTTTCTTAATTCCTGACTTCGAACAAATCTTCGTAAATAATAACGATCCGTGTGAAAATCATACCTACATTGAATATAATCTTATAATTGCTATCTTGTCTGCTATAATACCCGCGGTTTAAACTTTGAAATAAATGGCTACATATTATTTATTAATAATCTCTCATTGACTTCACCTTGTTTGTTTGGTAAACGATTGTATTCAAATGTAATATTGTACTGTGTCTGTCGGCTTGTTTATTGTTTTGTTTTGACATCACGGTGTAAACAGGATTATATTTTGTGACGTCATCTAAACGTGAACCAAAGACTTCAAGGCGCTGACTAAGCGTAGGGCACCGTAAAACGTTTAGTTTTTTGTCTCACAGTTAGGTGTATTGGTATACATAATAAAAGGTTGGAAAAAATAGTGTATTGTCAAATGGAGGTCAAGCCCCCCCAATTGGGGGAGGCCTAAGTCCAGCAGTGGACGTCTTACAGCTGAAATGATGATGATGATTGTCAAATGGGGCGTATTGGTAATATTGGTATAAATAATAAAAGATAGAAAAAAAATAGTGTATTGTCAGATGGGCAAAGAAAATACTTATTCAAAAATCGTCACATAGTCGCTTCCACTGTCTGTTCGCTGTTGATCATTTAAACTCTCAATGGATTTTAATGCAGTTTCAATCAGCAATAGAGAGAGTGATTAAAGAGGAAGGTTTTTATGTATAATACGCGGGCGAAGCCGGTGACAAAAGCTAGTAATTCATAAACATAAAATAGTATCAATAAAATAGAGCTCAAATAATTATTATTGACGCATAATCCTTAAAATTTTGAGCGTAAATTATGATATTTTATATAAATTTTATTCAGTCAACTAAAGAAATGCCTAAAAATTGTACCATTGCGTGGTTCCTTTTCTTTTTTAAATTTAATTAAGACTACAAAATTACTTTTTTTTTTGTCGTCATTCGATTCAACTAACATCAAAAGCATCGCTTTTTTGAACCTTATTTATTTGCAGCGGTGCGCTAATGTCAAATATCTTCAAATTTATTTCTTATCACCTTCGATCAAAAATGTACTGCTATTATTGATCGAAGCTTATCACACCCGTAATGTTATAAATTACGTTACCAGCTTGGGACTGTCCCACTGTTTGGCAAAGGCCTAACTCATACAAAGAAGGCACGAGCATTGGGCACTTGCTCAAGACTTGTTGGTCGCCCTTTACCTATATATTTCGTGTAAGAACTGGAATACTGTTTGAGGAAAATAATAAGTTGTTTTCCATCAAGTAGTCCGCAAAAACACATTTTCAATGCTTGTAAGTACTGATTATCTAGGGCCCTATGAAACCCAAAAGTTCGGAGAGTTTCGGTGGCCCAGTGATAGTGGCTGCGACTAATGAGTGAAGTGTGACATTCACCAACCCGCACTGGGTCTGCTTGGTGAATTATGGCCCACCTCCTCTCACAGAGAGGAGATCTGTGTTCCTAGCAGTGGTAACATTATAGGCTGATTGTGAACCCAAAACGTTTGCTAGACAAAGCTGGCTCGAAGTCCTAAAGATATCATTTCAATATTACCTTCCAATCTCAAATTCTCCGAAAAGAAATCGGTCTAGATCTAACAAATTCATTACTTTTGCCGCTTCACTGAATAAAAGCTAAAAATATATCAAAGTGACTCACAGGGAGCTAAAACTAGATAGCGAAGTCTGCTCGTGAATGACGTCACAGCAGCGGATGACGTAACTTCTCGCCCGAGGGAATGTGTGCATTATTGATTGGCAGGTGGGGTGTGCAGTTATGAAAGTGAATTAGTTAGCATGTAGCACAAACTCATTATAACACCTGCGATGGTCGATCCCTTAGGAATAGGTTGATTGCATAATAGAGACTTTAATGTCTCCCACTGCTGGGAATCAGACCTCGTCTTTGAGAAGAGAATGGGCGGAATACACCGCGGGTCAATGCTGGATGTTTTTGTTTAGTTCGGTTTCCTCACAATTCCTTGATAGAGCTGAAATAATCTTGGCCATAAAAGAGGCACAATTCTTCCATTCGAAGTAAAATGTTAATGTGATGTTTCTAGGAAAATATTGACCACGCTCCCAATGAATTTCAAAGCCAATGAGGAGTTAAGTAATTCAAGAGTAAGTATGGATGGGTCAAAGAGAATTAAGGCTTCTGCAGACAGGTGCGAGGCGACAACGCAACGTGACTCTTATAGAACAGATCCCATGAACATTTCATAGAAATCGTTGTACTAGAGTCGCTTCGCGTTATTCATTCGAGCTGTTGTAGGGAGCCTATAGTTGATAGGTACTCCATTTCTTTTCGACATCGACTCGCTCGAAGATAGATCCACAGGTCGCCACTGGTTTTTTTCTTAATAATTAAAAGCACCCTAAATCCTGAGAACGGGTACACTTCGTGAATGAAAGGCACATAATTAAATTTCGCTCAATAGGTATAAAGGAAAAACGCCTTCATAGCACTTTCATATTTACCTGTTGTTACTAATTTGACTATGTATTTTTTGCTACCACAGTACGTAACCTGGTTTCCGTGCAATTCTCAAAGATAACATTGTATTCTTACCGAGCACCGGTAAAGTAATGCTAATTACTAGACAATTACCGGCGGTGTTGGAAACATGCCAAGACAATAGATATTCATTACAAATGAGGACACTTTCTAACGGATAGAAGTGTCGTCATGAATTCTATCGTGAATTGTAAACAACTTAGTATTTTTTTACTTTGATCCGACACGGCTACGTTTGTTTAAAAGTTTGACTAAATCAGAACTTTGATGTACAGTGCTTATAAAATCTGGCAATGCTAGAAAATTTTTCCTCAAAAACAGTTTCAATGTTTGGAAGTGATTCTAACATCGTGCTTTTGTGGAAATGGAGAAAAGAAGAAAAAGATACGGTCACGAAAATATATATGTAACCAGGATCGTCGGAAAAAAACTGATGCATGTTTTCGAATTAAATTTAATTTAACTAGCAGATAACAAATAGTTCATCTATCGGTTGCTAACTACCAACTTTGCCCGACGAACCTGGTTACTTATTTTTTGGTGACAGTGCAGTGAGGGAAATTGTTTACCAGATTGGCACTCTACGTCCACGTCTTATGACCATTTCTCACGACACGACTGTCAAATAGCTTATGATTGTTAATTTGATTAACTAATCATGAGACTATGTTTCATATTCAGCACTACTACCGAAAAAAAAACTTGTCCAGGCTTTCAGACTTGAAATGGGGGTTAATTTAGTATCATAATCATTATCATTAGTGTCGATCTGGGACCTTTATCTGAACTGCTTCTCAAGCACTAATGAAAACAGGTACAAAATAAATGATGAAATGTAAACCAAGTTTACTTCTCAGGATATTTCAGTTATTAATTAATGTAGTCATAGTTTTTGCGCTCTTATAATGGTCTATTGTTTTAATGTTTACGAAACTTTACTGGGAGGTTTATTGTGGTGGGATTTCGTTTTTTCTAGTTCTCTTTGGATTGTAAAACTAATTTAATGGAGGCTCCTCAAAAGCTACCTCAAAAATACTAAGAGAGAGAGTGAGATATAAACCAAAGCGACCTACTCAGGCCGTTTCCTGATTTGTTCGTTTGATCATTTGGACGAAACAATCAGGAAACCCCTGTCACATGTTGACTTGTGGAAATGGAACGTCAATAAACAGAGTTCGTGTTACTGAATTTTAGCCAAAGAATTAGGTAATTTAAGTGTCTTCAAAAAAGGAGAAGGTTCTCAGTTCGGTTGTATTAAAGAAAAAATGTTTATGGTTACCTCAGAACTCCGGTCATTTGTAAATAGACTAGCTTCTGCCCGCGACTTCGTCTGCGTAAATGTCGGTTATCACGGACGTAGACAAAGTCACGGCATAAAAAAGTAGCCTATGTCCTTTCTCAGGCTCTAAACTATCTGTGTACGAAATTTCATTTAAATCGGTTCAGTAGTTTTAGCAGGAAAGCGAGACAGACAGACAGACAGAGTTACTTTTGCATTTATACTATTATAGTGTGGGTTTTAAAAATTGTTCTTTGGTTTCAAAGAGTATACTTTGCATAAAGTTTTAATAAATAAAAAAAAATAAAATAAATATTATACTGTATCTCTTTGTAACTATCATTATGTGTTACTTTATATCTAATGGAGTCGTAGCCACAAATTGCATGGAAGTATTAGGAAGCTAAAAAACCTGTTGACAGACAGCTCTGTTGCTGGGGAGTTTGTTGCGCCACTTCTTCCCAGCTAAAGGACTAGGAAGTGGTTAAAGGCGGGCGTTTTGGGGTTTTATATAAATTTCACGTTCGAAAAGTGCTGATTGTCAGCCTAATTTGAATAAATGACTTTTGATTTTGATGGTTAGTGATGATCTCTTATCATACTTGACTAGTGTTCTAGTTAGTTTTAACCACCTCGCACTAGTGTGCGAGGTGGTCGTCGTCGTGTCTGTCGTCTTGTATGTTTGGGTGTGGGAGTACCACACCCAAACATACACAATTACACCTACACACCACCTCACACACTCACTCCCACATCCACGCACCCATATGCATGCACCTATATTATTACTTTTTTTTATTATTATTTGTTTTATTTTAATTTCTTTTATAGTTGATTTTGTATTGTATACGGTCTCAACATTGTTGTGTTAGATTTGTAAGGGAATTAGCGAGACAACCCCAACACAAGTACTTCGGTAACTTACTGGGGCTGCCTCAATTTATGTTATAAATGCAATGTTTGTAGATGCAATAAAAACATTTTATTTTATTTATTTTTTATTAAAGCAGAGAAAAGCCGAGAATTTCAAAGAATCGTAATGATGTCGTAAAAAACACTTTGTGCGCTTTCATTGCTAACACTGGCCAAACCTTACGAGATAGATCAAAATAATGTATGACAGAATTGTATATTTTGAAAAGGTTTACAGAAGTCCGCGATGGTATACGTATGTCTAGCTCCAAAAGATAACCCACAGTAACCACTTTTATCTTAAACATATACAAAATACAAAAAAGGTTTTTTTCCAAATATTGTAGACAATACAGTATTAAACCTTATCAAATTTATTAAATAAGTTTGCTACGGTTTGCATTTAATATAAATCAAAATTGCTTTTTACATTTCATTATCTCAGTAAAATGAATATCTTAGGTGATATCACAGATTTGAAATTATTTATCACCTGCACTCACGGGCAGTCGTCGGCATGCTCCGTTGCCGACCACGAGGAGACATTCTATAGCTATAAGAACTCCGTCACTTACCCTGTACACCCGTGCGAAGACGGGATGGGTCACAAATTTTTATATATTTTTTACTACGCTCAGCACATTTGGCGTCCAGTAGCAGAGTCGCAACGAGGCCAGGTGTAGTAAAAAGGAGTCACATGCTCTCGCTACTAGTCGTAGCATCTAGATTTACGGTGCACGCGCACACTTAAACGTTCCGATCAGCAAAGCATATTACAATTACCGGTCTTCTCCTATACTTTTGTGTCGTACGACAACAAAGGTTTCTGTCATGTTAGTACACAGTAATCATCTGGTCCTATTATATTACTCGTTAGACTGTTGTTACTCCTTCATTATGTCACACACGTTTCATTGCATATTGTTATATTCTGTACGTAGTTATTACTGACCATTCCAACTTGTTAGTTCTTTGTACGCGTAAATAACCCTTACTTATTGTCAATTTTCATTCTATTGTGTTATAGGACTTAATTGGTATATCAGCTTCGGAGCTCGTCAAGCGAAATATAATGTACATCAATGAAATTTTTTGTGATAATATTCCTGCACATCTCCTAGTATCCACGAGCGAGATCAATCCCAATAAAGAATATTCGCTTTGAGAAATCCGTCATACACCTCTTAACAGGCGCGGTCGCAGCCTGATTTTGGGGGGGTCACTATGAGTACTGAAGAATATTTTTAGGAAGGTACCTCTCCTTGTTGGTCTAGTAGTCGAAAGCGCTACTGATGAGCATGAGGTCCCGGGTTCGATTCTCAGGTCGGGAGTATTATTGGGTTTTTCAGGCCAATCGTTCAGGGTCTCGACAGCATGGCTAACTTTGGGGGGTCATGACCCCTAGGACCTCCCTCTCGGACCGCGCCTGCCTCTTAAACTCTATCTATAGCAAAAAAAAAAAATCTGTATATCTGGTAGTAATACAGAGGGAGATCTGTGTTAATAAAGAATATTCGCTTTAAAAATTGCGTCAAACACAATATGGTATAGATAATCCCAGCAAAAACATAAATGTGAAATGAGAGCCAAGTTCAATATTATGATATATGCCTTGGTTATTGACTTCAACGACAAAAGAAGTGAGATCTAAATGGGTGCCAAGTTCAATGGTCAGTCCGACTGGCTAGTGCTCATATACGAATTATTAAGTTCGATGGCTAGTTTCTACCAGCAAGCCAAATTTTTAATATAATTCATATATGGAAACTAGCCAAGGCAGGACTGACCATTGAACTTGGCACCCATTTAGATCTCACTTCTTTTGTCGTTGAAGTCAATAACCAAGGCATATATCATAATATTGAACTTGGCTCTCATTTCACATTTATGTTTTTGCTGGGATATCATTACTTTTTGTACATAAAGTATTAGTAGCTAGGTACTTATTTATAACAAAATTAATACCAAATGGTTTTTGTTATAAGTGTTCCTAATAGAATCAATTAAGTGAAAAATTATAATAAAATGACAAAAATTTACCAGTTTCTGATTTATTCCTTTGTATTCACCTAATTACCTATCTGCATGCCAAATTTGAACTTTCTAGGTTATCTGGAACTGGGTTAGAGTTTTGATCTATAGGTCAGTCAGTGATAAAAATTACGTATTTTGGACGTTAATATCTAAATAACCGTTTGAGATATGTTTATGAAATTTGGAGCACATATGTATCTCGCAGGTCTCACTATATGAGCCAAATTTGACACGTTTCTGTGAAACAGTTTTTGAGTTATGAGGGGGTCAACAGTGGCTCCAAATGGTTCGTGTAATATTACACACGGTGCTGCTCGCTAGTTCTGTTACTTGAACTTGGCTTGACACGCTGCCGCGTGCCTAGATGCCTAGACACACGGTGCTGCTCGCCAGTTCTGTTACTTGAACTTGGCTTGACACGCTGCCGCGTGCCTAGATTACATTTTAGCATCAACTTCTACCAATTATCCTTTGGTTTTTACAGTTCTTTATCCGAGTGGAAATCCTTTGTAGAGCAATTCTGTGCTGCAAAGGACAGAAAAAGGCCGAATTTGTTTGTAAATGTTGAGTAAATATTTAATTTCGGACTTTCTGTTACGGTCCTTGTAGAATTTATTCTGTTCACAGCAGACCTAGAAATGTTATTGTTTATATTCAACGGAGCTGTAACTTTAAACAGATGATAACCCAGACCTTTGAGATATAAATTATTCTGTGACGTTTCGTATACGATTTCGTAGATACCCGAGTTATCTGGTGTTTACACATTACACACTCATATACAGCGTGATATGAGAATCACGTACATATGCAGCAGTTACTACTATACTGGAATGTTTGATGTGAACGACGACATTGAATTAATTATATTGACAAAGTAATGTCTCCGTACCGGCTTAACGAGATTACATTGCAGAGATAATTAATTCTCTAATGACCTGCACACTGCGGAAGGGTGTTCTTTGGTTACGCAAAAGTAGTCCTAATGATTTGTACTCACGGTTTTGTTGTTTGTTACAGGCGAGTGCAGTCACGCGGCAGTTCAGTATCGCCGCTCAAGATGTTGCGACCGGAATCGCCCCTCGCTGACCATCGCAGCCTCCTCCCGCGTCGGCTGCTGCCCGCCAAAGCACAGATAGCGCCAGCAGATAAGCGGAAGAACCGAAGATCTCTCGAACTCAACCCACCATCAAACGACCATGGTCCCTACGATTACTCAAAACTTCTCATATCGAAAACGACCGACTCCTTGAACACAGAATGTCCTCGCAAACTGATAAACAAACAAGATTCGACTGATAGCTTAAAACGTGCACTGCTATCTAAAGACGATAAGAAATCTGCCAGCAAGGAGTCGGATAAGAAAGGTCAGATCTCAAAACAGGACTCGAGTGAGAGTTTAAAAAAGGCTTTACTTTGTCGTCAGGACTCAAATGAGAGTGTGAAGCGGAAAGATGCTGACGCAAAACGAGCGCAAAAAGATGAAGCGAAAAGGGTTAATGAGGTTAAAAGAGGGAATGATAAGAAAGGGTTGTTGGAGACGGATATAGATGAGCCGCTGAAGAGGATTTATGAGAGGCGGACGGGTTGTGCTCGTCCGACGTTGCCGCCGGTTGCTGAGAAGTCAGCGCCGTCTCCGACCTCCCCGAATGGCAGTCCGGGCACGCCAAGCGTGGCGGCTGTGGCCGAGGGGCTCGCAAGGTGGGGCAGCGGCCTGCTGTCTCCCAGAGACGAGCCCCGGCTAAAGGCCGCCAGGAGCTGGTACGGATATGGAACCCTTCCAACAGACAGCGAGAAGGTAAGGATCCATATTACAGGCTCTACTTTGCGGGATATCTGTGACATGCAAAATATGCAATTACAATGTAGGTTGGCATTCTGCATCCAAGCTTTATTTATGAACAAGTTTGGTGACAATAACGCTAAATATTTCAAATGCATATTTTGTAGCAAAGATAAGTTTTTCCATGTTTAGTTCCATTGTTGTAGCGTGACCTACGACAATGTTGTGGAATGTAGTCTACAATCGCTTAGTAATAGTAATTAGATCTTGTTAGTGTCATTTTCCTTTATATTTAGTTAGAATCACTTTTGCGCATAGGTTGCATTTTTAAGTCGGGCGTATTGTCCATTCTTTCAATTGTAGTAGACATTAAATATTTTGAATCGCTGTCGATTCAAAATATTTACCACACACCGAAATTAATTCTTTACACATTTTCCTTACCTAAGATTTAATTATAAGTGCCTATTCCAAATAACGCAGTCGCTACATCAAGATTCGTGAAATCCTGAATCTTCCGTGTCATTGTCTGGTTGGGATGACCATATTAACCCCATTTTCCTCTTGCAGGGTTTCTCCCACAGTCATTATTAATGAATTAGTATTATTTTTTCCTTTACTTTAAATTTTTTATCAAAAGATCAATAAAAATCATTCATTTTTAACGATAAATTAACGCATCATCAATTTTATCGAAAATGAAGACATGAATGATTTGAATATTTTGTAAGCTATTTAGTGTAATTCCCAGATAATAATTCAAGATCCTAAGATTTTATTGTTACTGTTAGTATCTCGGTAACCTAACGCTATATTTCACTATTTATCACAATTCTTCAAATTAAGATACGAGTCAAAATTATTTTGTTTCCAAAATGGAAGCATTCAATAAACTGGGTAAATAAAATTTCTGAATTTTAGTGGAAACTGGAGGCATCATTCACATGCCGCGATTGTTATCGATATGAGCTCCATATTAAAAGCATCTGAGCAAACAATGAGTAACAGCATATTTTTCAAGCAACATAGTTTAACCTGTGACTTGCAAAAACACAGTTTAGAAATTCACAAAGCATATAATTCCTTTGAAAACATTATTTTTCTACGGTTGTTTTGGTTCACATGGTATTGTAATGTTCACATTCAGCAGAATTTTGAACTGTCAAGTATAAATAGAAATTAAGATTCGATGAGTATTCTAATCAAAGTAGACTATAAATGTATTAGTTATTCAGGGTTAATGGCCACTTAATATCGTTTTGAAATCTTGCAAAATATCTTAAACCAAGGCACAATCTTGTATTTTAGTCTGTATAGCAATTAAAGTGAGATTAAAACGAATATTTATTAGATTTTTCGAGAGACAATCAAATGTTTTAGGTTGTTGGCAGGTCCAAAGATCGGTTTATTTATTTAAACTTCTCGCACACAAAAATGGTACAAAGGCGGACTTAATGCCTTAGGCATTCTCTACCAGTCAACCAAGGGTGGTGAAGAGACTATCTGTTCAAACAGGACTCTAATAAAAAACCGTCTACAAGCCATGATTTGATGTAATTATAACATATGTGTGCGAAAATATTCGTGTACGAATAGTATTACGTTACACATACCACGCGAATCGATGGCATTACAAAGTCGTTCTTCAACTTTCTAGTCGCGGCAAAAACTCACTGGTGAGGCGCCACGCTCGATCGCGCGCACTCACTCATCACATCTCCGCGGAATCAGGAAACTACGGAATACGGATGCGGAACGTTCCGTTTTTCAAGACTACCATTCATTCCTAGTTTTTGTGCGGTAAGGAAGAGACAGGGAGCGCGTGCGCATCATGATGGCGCCTCGACAACACTCGCCACTGAGTTGTTGACGTGATCGGTCGCCGCTACTCGAACACTTTCTTATCGCGACATTCTTTCGACACTAAGTCGCGAACCAATAGTATCAGTGAAGTGAAAATGACGTAATTTTCAATGGTGTGTGTCAGTGCTGTGAGTGATAGCAGTGTGTGATAACACGTGACCCCAGGATTATTATGTCGTTTATCTGACATTGATTGATTTTCACATTAAGCCATTATCGACGATGCCGAACGAGGTATGCCGTGCAAGGATAAGGTTACATTAAAGTGCATTGCTGTCGTGTCCGGTCGACTTTGCTGTATTAAGGAAAGTTGCCTTAATTTCTCAAAATATTCACAAAAACTGCTGCGAATTAACTGATACGTTTTGCATTAAATTTATTCAAATTAAAATGTGTTTATCCTCTGCGTACTAAGAACGAGTGATAAACGACTCTAAACTGAAAGGTTATCTCACTTTTATCTCTTCGTGCGACTCGTAGAAGCAGATTGGGGGAAATTAAATAAATAAATATCTCTCCAATAAATTGCTACCAATAACAAAACATTAACGAGACGTCACTTCTCCGAAGAAATCTTACAATTTCCCCTCAATGTTAAAGTTGACGTGAAAACGTCAGATTGTGTAGATGTCAATAATTCCAACTGTTTGTAAACAATAACATCCGGGTTTTATCACATTATCTGTGAGATGGAGAGAAAAAATACAGCATAGTTTAGACGAGCAAAGCTAACTATACTATTCTTTTGTACAGTCAGGGAAACTTCTTGATAACCACTATGTAAATTTTCCAAACTGTAGACATTTAACATGAGTCAAAGAATGAAAGTTTTTATGTATTACTAGCTTTTGCCTGCGGCTTCGCCCGCGTGGAGGTCGGAAAATATCCCGCGGGAACGTACTACCGGAATAAAAAGTAGCCTATGTCCGTTCTCAGGCTCTAAACCATCTGTGTACCAAATTTCATTTAAATCGGTTCAGTAGTTTTAGCAGGAAAGCGAGACAGACAGACAGACGAGTTACTTTTGCATTTATAATAATAGTGTGGATAGGCATCCATACTTTTCCCTGACTCTACCTAACATTTTCATGTGTTTTCTTCATCTGCCGAGCCTTTTTCGAAATGTGTGGGGTCTGCCTGCAGTTTAAACGGATGAGGCTAAATACCTGTATTGTCCAATGAGCGACAGCCTATCTGACCTTCACACCACTCACTGACTGGGTAATAGGATACCCCTTGTTAAGGACTGGATGCCTGACTTTCGGCCTTCTGAGTTCCCCTAACAACTGCCAAGGATCTACAAATGATAGCCGAGACCAACGGTTTAATGTGTTTTTCAAGGCACAAAGATCGATATGTAATGGTCACCCATATGGTCACCCATCCACGGACCGACCTCGGGAATCGTAGCTTAACCTTTGATCGACCCAGCTGTTATTATTTAGACACGAGCATTGTGTAATTATTAGTATGAGTATTTCCTAAATGGGTTAATGACTGTGACAGATTACAAATGACATACCTAATTAAGAGCTCTACATTCTTATTTTATTTATTAACTGGCTTTTGCCCGCGGCTTCGCCCGCGTGGAGGTCGCAAAAATATCCCGCAGGGACATACTACTGGGATAAAAAGTACCCTATGTGTTAATCCAGGTTATAAACTGTGTTCCGAATTTAGTAGGATAGATATATACTATTGAGGACTTTTTTTTTGTAGATCTTTTGAAGACCACCATCTTTGTAATACATACTTTTGGTGTACGATCAACGTATGCGAGGATAAGAGCTCGAAAGCGCATTTTCACCCGACTTGCTTCAAATTTATCGTCACTGCTCAGCTCCTATGTGTCTTAGCGTTATGTTATATAGCTTATAACCTGCCCAGGAGTATGGACTACAATCGTACCAAGTTTGGTTAAAATCCCTTCAGTAGTTTTTGACCCATGCATGCATATACAGACAGACAGACAGACAAAAAAAATACTGATTGCATTTTTGTCATCAGTAACGATCACCATTCATCCTCCAATATTAATTTTGAATGTATATTCAATGTACAGAATTGACCTCTCTACAGTTTTATTATAAGTACTAGCTTCTGCCCGCGACTTCGTCCGCGTCAAATTTTTGCTCCCCTGACCATTCCCGTCGCATCGATTTGCCTGCTAGTGTTGCTGCTCGCTCCTTTTGTGTTATAGTGAGTCAACCTTAAAAGATAGACATATGCTCTCGCGGACTTTTTTTTAGAACTTTTTCAAAGGAACAATTACGTCATACATGTTTTTTGAGTTACTTTAACCGTTTACGCAGCGCACGCAACGGAAACTCTCAAAAGGAATAAATTTTCCCTGTTTTTGCAACATTTTTCATTACTGCTCCGCTCCTCTTAGTTGTAGCGTGATGTTATATAGCCTATAGCCTCCCTCGATCAATAGGCTACCCAACACAAAAAGAATTTTTCAATTCGAACCAGTAGTTCCTGAGATCAGCGCGTTCAATCAAACAAACAAACAAACAAACAAACTCTTCAGCTTTATAATATTAGTATAGATATGTAGAAATAGATTAGTTAATGGATAAAACGATACCTGTCGAATCCCTGCCCACAGATTGCTTCTAAGGTTTGCAGAAAAAATAATTCAAATACTGGCAAGCGTTTGAAATATAAAACAAATACAAAATGATTCAATATGCGTTAGAACCTCTTATTGATCTATCTATATAATAATACGTGAAGCGAAAACTTTGGATCCCTTTTTACGGAAATTGGGCGGACGGTGGAGTATGAAATTTCGCACACTTATAATTTATACAGAGAAGAAGAAAATAATAATAAAATAAAAAAAATAATTAAAATAATATTTTTTTTAAATTATGCGTAAAAATACATTATTTTCAATAAATAAAACGTTACACACACTACTATTCATTACTGTGTATTTAATACACACATGCATAGATATTCTTTTGTTTATGGTCCAAATCTGTGGTCCATAATTATATTAAAGACAGATATTCTCGATTGTCTATAGTCTTAGTGAATGTCAAGTATAACCATAGGTAATAAATTAATTTTATAGATATATAACCCATTTCATTTTTAAAATCTATGATCATATCGAGAATATTTGTTTTTAATATTATCTGTATATAGTGTTACTGAATATCAAATATAACCAAATATTTTTTTTATATTTATTATTACTAGTGATCGCCCATTGGTCGAAATTCGACCGTACTTCAATTGAATAGAAATACATTATTAAATGTTACAGTGGTACATTATATTGTATTTGACATTCAGTAACACTATAGACAAATTGTTGACGCTGTACTACTGTGGAGAGAGTTCGCTGGCGGGATGGTGATGGCCAGGACCAGGACGTAGGTGTAATGAGTAAAGAATACTTCTTCAGGACTCTCTTATTTATTTTCTTAATACTTCTTAACTGCTGCATATGAAATAAATTATCACAGAAATTTGCTCTGTTTTTATAGAATTTTCCCAATTATTTTTAATTAATTATGACAGTTCAAAATGTCATAATTATAACCAGCCTGTACAATCGTGAGGCATACAACCTCTACAGTTTGCACACGACACTAAGTTTTGTATGGGAAACTTACTAAAGCCATACTTGACACTCCCCATAAAACCACAAAAAATATTTCTTAGAAATCTAAACTAAATTCATATCGTCGCTTATACAAATAATATTAAAGACAAATATTCTCGATATGATCATAGATTTTAAAAATGAAATAGGTTATATACCTATAAAATTAATTTATTACCTATGGTTATACTTGACATTCAGTAAGGGGGCGTCCATTAATTACGTGAGGTGTTCAAGGGGGGAGGGGATCAAGCTAAATCTTTCCAAATCTCACTTAGGTGGAGGTCTTGGCAAATATCACGTAATTATTTTTCTCGCAGAAAACGGTGTAAAATTGCGTGAAAAATTATTTCTACAATAAAATATGGCCAAATCTGAAACAATAGTACACTGATAAAAAAAATAACTTCACTCAAGAGCCAAAATCTTGAACCAAGAGTACCATTTTGAAGAAAATGATTTTCTTGAGCGAAGAGAATAAATTTTTGAGTTAAGAAATTATTCTTGGTCTAAGAAAATTCTCAATAATCCAACATGTTTACAGCCCAAATAGAAGTTTTGAAGAATCTCGCGTGAGATTAGGGGAGTTGAGGAAAATCTTACGATATCTCACCAAAGGGGGAGGGGGGGTTGAAAAATTCTCAAAGAGGCCTCACGTAATTAATAGACGCCCCCTAAGACTATAGACACATAATAATAATGACAGATCGACTGTCGCAACAAACACTATCGAAACTTCAAATCGCGTACTTTACAGGAGAGCAATTCAAAGTTGTAATTTGATGTTAAAGAATCAGTATTATAAACTTAGGTAAAATTATGTTTGGAATAAATTGTAAATTTTATACAGTTTTTCTTTCCTTGACAACGAATTTCATATTTCATATACTTTTCTAAATATTTCACTTTCGATAATGTTTTAAGTTTATAATAGCCAGAATTTCATCGAAACTACCAAATTCGATAGTGTTCTCACACATGTGATTATCGAATATGGTAGGTTCTATATTTTTAGTAACCAAAAATAACATCAAAATTATCGAAACTACCACTTTCGACAACATCGACTAACCATTTTAACAAAATCTTAAGATTAATAAAAACAAAAACTAAACACGAAACGTTACTAACCTAACGAAATAAAACTAACGCGACCTCACTCCGCCACATTGCGGCGAACACTAACGATTCTGGTAGATTCGGGACGCTCGCGCAACACGCTTGCATAGAACATCATTGTACGTACCACTTCCAAAGATGTTCGTTGCGTAACATATTCTGTTTCGATTTTGTTCAATCAAAAACTTCTTTAATAATGACTTTTTAGGGTTCCGTTGCCAAATGGCAAAAAACGGAACCCTTATAGATTCGTCATGTCTGTCTATCTGTCTGTCTGTCTGTCTGTCCGTCCGTCCGTCCGTCCGTATGTCACAGCCACTTTTTTCCGAAACTATAAGAGCTATGCTGTTGAAACTTGGTAAGTAGATGTATTCTGTGAACCGCATTAAGATTTTCACACTAAAATAGAAAAAAAACTATAAATTTTGGGGTTCCCCATACATAGAACTAAAACTCAAAAATGGTTTTTTTCATCAAACCCATACGTGTGGGGTATCTATGAATAGGTCTTCAAAAATGGTAATGAGGTTTCTATTATCATTTTTTTCTAAACTGAATAGTTTGCGCGAGAGATACTTCCAAAGTGGTAAAATGTGTGTGTCCCCCCCCCCCGTAACTTCTAAAATAAGAGAATGATAAAACTTAAAAAAATATATGATGTACATTACCATGTAAACTACCACCGAAAATTGGTTTGAACGAGATCGAGTGAGTAGTTTTTTTTAAAACGTCATAAATCGTAAACCGCAATTTACCTTACATTCAATCAACTGAAATATAAAATTTAAAAAAAAAAAACATTTATTTTTAAACCGAGAATACCTACAGGTTTGTACGGAACCCTCGGTGCGCGAGTCCGACTCGCACTTGGCCGGTTTTAATTATTATTTTTGATGTATCTGATAGAGTTTTAAATTCTCTTTTCAATCTATATATATAAAAGAAAGTCGTGTTAGTTACTTCACTTATAACTCAAGAACGGCTGAACCGATTTAGCTGAAAATTGGCAGGGAGGTAGTTTAGAGCCAGGAGAAGGACATAGGATACTTTTTATCCCGTTTTTTTTTTTTTTTTTTTTTCCCCTTTTTACGACCGCGTTCCCGTGAGACGTCACATAAAACGTCAAAGAGAATACAAGTCACTATAAAACGTGGTACTATGACAAAAACGTTGCCTTCGAAGTACCAGGTTATCATAACTTGACAGGAGCTTACCAAACAAAGGAGTGTCAGCTAGAAAACGCTTTATGCCTTCGAAGTACCAGGTCATCATAACTGGGTAGGAGCTAACCTAACATATGAGTGTCAGCTAGAAAACGCTTACCAGATCACCACCGCGTACCAGGTTGTCAAACTTGGTACGTTTATAACAACATTTATTGAATCTGAGGCGATACGAAGTTCGCTGGGTCAACTAATTATCTATACTAATATTATAAAGCTGAAGAGTTTGTTTGTTTGATTGAACGCGCTAATCTCCGAATCGAATCCGGTCCGAATTGAAAAATTCTTTTTGTGTTAGGTAGCCTATTTATCGAGGGAGGCTATAGGCTATATAACATCACGCTACACCTCAGAGGAGCGGAACAGTAATGAAAAATGTTGCAAAAACGGGGAAAATTTATTCCTTCTGAGAGTTTCCGTTGCGTGCGCTGCGTAAACGGTTAAAGTAACGCAAAAATCATGTATGACGGGATTGTTATTTTTAAAAAGTTCAAAAAAAAAGTCCCAAGAGCATATGTCTATCTTTTAAGGTTGACTCACTATAACTCAAGGAGCGAAAATGGACGAAAACTAGCAGGCAAATCGATGCGACGGGAAGGGTAAGGGGAGCAAAAATTTGACGCGGACGAAGTCGCGGGCAGAAGCTAGTTATGTAAAAAAGCAAAAATCGAATTTTTGTAGTTTCGATAGTGTTTGTTGCGGCAGTCGAGATGTTCTCGATTGGACCACAGATTTGGACCATAAACAAAAGAATATCTATGCATGTGTGTATTAAATACACGGTAATGAACAGTAGTGTGTGTAACGTGTTATTTATTGAAAATAATGTATATTTACGCATAATTAAAAAAAATATTAGCATTCGTCACTTCTTCTCTATATAAACTATAAGTGTGCGAAATTTCATACTCCTCCGTCCGCCCAAATTCCGTAAAAAGGGATCCAAAGTTTTCGCTTCACGTATTAATATATAGATATATATATATGTATTTTTTCATTTAATAATTTATTTCTATTCAAATGAAGTACGGTCGAATTTCGACCAATGGGTGATCACTAGTATTTAAAGATCTACCGTTTTATTTATAATCGGATTTAAATAGAATTGTTATTTACGTATACCTGAGGACAAGGTTGAATGTCACAGAATACCTAAGTTGTTTCTCACCAGAGTATTTCTTAAAAGATAGATGGCAACATGATTATTGAATTTTCTTCCTATAGATATAGCTTTTACTCTTAAATCAAACCAATATTCTAGCTCAAAACCAAACGTCTTTTATCCTACTAAGGCTTTTGATCAGCACTTTTCGGACGTTAAAATTACATAAGACTGTCCCCCAAAACGCCCGCTCCCACTTCCTAGTGCTTTAGTTGGGAAAACTGGCGTAACAAACTGTCAGTGAAAATGCTATGACACTAAACAATTGGGCCCTGGATATGTGAGAAACGTCTTTATTGATAATTATAATGAGGTTCGTAAACTTTTACATTGCAATTCATCTGTTACTGGGAATTTTGAAACGTTTGTAACTGAGACTTGATTTCTTAGATTTTTTGTCAGACAATTTATCAGGTTTAGACAAGTTATGACGCGTTTGTTTACAAATAGTCTAATCCCTTCCATACTTGCTTTGTTTGTCAGGACCGGTTTTTTATTAACATTTCCACCTCTTTATATGAAAAACAAATTATTTTTTGACTTCCCATAATGGGACCCTCTATAAATAAGACAATTGTTATGTTAGCCTGCCTATTTGGAAGACTGGGTAAATACAATATAAAGCCTCTATAAGTGATAAAAAATGTAGTTTCCTTCAGATTCCTCTTCTCTAGGTTTTATTGTACATATATTTTTTGATTTGACACGTCGTTACAATACGAATTTTGATCAGAACAGGACGGATCTGAAGGTTCAGTTAACCATTTATGGAAGAAAAGTAAAGACATATATATAAATTGGGATGATGGCTGTAATCACTCCTTCAGCAGGGCATCGAACTAGCGTACTAGGCTTATAGAGTGATAGCTAGGCTAGAGTTACACCAACGACTACTGCTTAAAGTCCAATTTCGAAATGGAATCGTGACCGATTTTAAAAAGCCTTCTTCCATTCTGACAAGGTTCTTTCAAATGGCACCTACGATACAGGTTATTCTACTGTAGAACTTAAATAGGAAAGCATGTATTTAAATCATTATTTATTAAGTAAAACATCAAGTTTATCGCACTCCGGCTGTTTATAATTATCAGCTGGTTACATGAGGTTAAGTTAACCGGGTCGTGGGTGAGTCAGGCGCCCTTGAGACTTTTCGCTCTACATTCACGATGTGAGTTGTTCCTATAATGCTGATTATCATCATGCTTTGTATAACGGACTCTTGATTAGAAGTGGCTTTTTATGTCTTCTTCTTCATTGCAGCTTAGTTTTGTAATTGAATGCATCTGATTGAATGAAATAACTGTTATTTGACAAATCATTAGGACTTGATAAGCCTACTTGCAGAAACTTTTCAAAATAGAACAGATGATTTGAGTGGTAGTGGTGCTAGAGCGTCTCATACAGGCTAAGCTGCAGAAATATATATTAAAAAAATTGACGATGCACAGTTTGGTTTCCAACCCGGATTCTCGACCGACCCTGTGATTATTAGCCTTAAGAGCACAATAGCTTATTACACCCACCACAGAACCTCAGTGTTTGCTTGTTTCTTAGACCTGAGCAAAGCTTTTGATCTGGTCAATCATGAAATTTTCCAGAACAAGCTAAAAACGTCACAAATACTTCCACCAAATTAGAAATCTGTTGAGATGCTGTTACAGAGGCTAAACCAATCAAGTGAAATGGGGTGACACTCTATCTCTCGTCGTTTACACTCGTCTCGTGCAACCTAGCAAACCCCATATTTCTGCACTGGATTTCTGTAAACCAAAGCGAGAACAAAAAATGAAAAAATAAGTAATATTTTATTTACGTAAAAGTCCTTTTTTTAATGTTCACAACTTCAAAAACAGTTCCTACGATGTTCATGAAATTTATAAATATCCTAAAGGGTGTAGTGTAGATGTAAAGTTACAACATGCTAGAATTTCACGAATATAGTCGATATTCGTAGTATTATTTCAGCCTAGTCGAAGAACGAAGTCGCGTGCAGTAGCTAGTGACGAATACAATAGTCTATAGACATTATTAATTCCACGTGATATGAAATCGCAGTAAAGTCACTGGCTCTACCGTGACGCACGTGAAGAAGTAAATTACAAAACAATCCAACTATTATCGTACATTACGAGGCACATATTTTTAACGTGAAACATCCATAATTGGTGTTTCTTTGACGCCATTGGTCAAGCTAACGTGGACATAGGCCGACAGTATGGTCTATAGGCCGACAAATATATAGCCTTTATAATATTAAGTGTGAAGGTAACTCTTGTCTGTTACCTTTTCACGCCTTAATTAACGGCTGGACGGATTTCAATGGAATTAGACACACGGGTAGGGCATGACCTGACTTAGGATTAAATAATTTTAATCCCGGTACGCACCCGTGGGCTAATTTCCGACGACAACGAGTTTTAAGGCGCGAGTAAAAGCTAAACATATTATACCTAAGTGAATAAAGGTGGTTAACTGCCATTGTTCTCGGTTGTACATACTGCGCCGGAATGCAGTAAAGGCATACTCCAAAGAGGATGCTGCTACTGGGACTCGCTTCATCTTTCTCTGGCCGTTATCCCAATTTAATTGGGGTCTGCTTAACATGTATTTTTCTTCAATGCATTTCTCGACTAACCTCAAAAACGTACAAGTTACTACTAGGAAGTACTTATGGATTTCTTGAGCTAAATTGGCAGTGCAAACTGATACAAATACAAAGTTAAGAGTCTCGATCGTCTCGGGTCGATGCCTGCCAGGGTCGCGAGATTTGTTCGAAAGAGATACCTTGGCCCTGGCACATGGGCAACTGAAGGAACACGGGTGGGTTTTAGTCAGTAAAAGTCTGACACGCCCTCCCGCTCCGCCCAAGAGCGGGAGACGTCATTTGATGATTTCCCACCAACAAAAAAAGGCTCTTAAATGAAGATTAATGGAAGCGACGTCATTCCGGATTACATGTCAATCGGTTAACGGTAAGCGACATTTATCGCGAAGCCACATACGTACACAATCCAATAAGTAGTGCTCTTGAATAAGTGAACAAAAGTGGTCAACTGTAAATTGTCTCGGGTCAAAAACCAGGGTCTTCGGAAATAGTTGAACTTTAAGATAACGATAGGTGTTTTTGAATGAAATGTAATTAGGTTGATGATCTGTTTGTTTTCTATTAATTTTTATTTTATTTCATTCGAAACTTTCATCGGTTTCTTACTAAACTTCAACTATATCCGACGATTCTGGTTACTTATCTCTTTTGGTGACCGTTCTCACGGTAACATAATTAACAAATTATCATTTCCAGTTAGAGCAGTGGTGGCCCAAACGTAACGGCCGCGATTTACGAGCTGTAGGTCGTGGGTCCGAACCCAAGCAGGCACTTTGTGTGAATCATTTATCCCTAATGCTCTGAACACGGAGAAGGAAAACATGGGCATGTTCTAGAACCAAAAGTTAGAATAGCACCACCCCATTTCTTCCCGTGGGTGTCGTAAAAGGCGACTGAGGGACTTGCTAGAGAATGGGCAGCAGCATTTTCTATGCATTTTACCATCATACTGCGATCGCCAACCCGCCTGCCAAGCGTGGCGATTATGGCAAATCCCCCTCAAATCGGGGAGGCTTATGTCCAGTAGTGGACGCCTTTCGGCTGAAATGATGATGATGATGATGAAAGCGACATCTACCAACCGGCACTGGGCCCGCATGCGTGGTGGATAAACTACCCGCTCCCACCCTACTAGAGGAGGCCCGTGTCCTGGCAGGGCTACGTAGTAGGTTGATTATACATGGCTGGCATCCACAGGATAGCTTAGTTAGGCAGCTGACAATCTCCTAGGATGCCTTGCAAAATTCCATACACAAAAAAGAAATAGTATACAAATACGGTCGAATTGAAAACCCCGTCCTTTTTTTTCATCGGTTAAAAGCAACGTCTTTCCGGAAAACATGTCAGTCGGTTAACAGCAAACGATATAATTCGCGAAGCCATACACATACACAATCTAATAAGTGGTGCTACCTAAAAATAAACTTGATAAAAACCGGCCAAGTGCGAGTCAGACTCGCGCACCGAGGGTTCCGTACAAACCTGTAGATATTCACGGTTTATGCATAAGGTTTATGTTTATGAAATTAAATGTTTTTTTTTTAATTTTTGTAATCGAGTTGATTGAATGAAAAGTAAATTGTGGTTTACGATTTATGACGTATTAAAAAAAAACTATTTACTTGATCTCGTTCAAACCAATTTTCGGTGGAAGTTTACATGGTAATGTACATCATATATTTTTTTTTAGTTTTATCATTCTCTTATTTTAGAAGTTACGGACGGACGGACGGACACATTTTACCACTTTGGAAGTGTCCCTCGCGCAAACTATTCAATTTAGAAAAAAATGATATTAGAAACCTCAATACCATTTTTGAAGACCTATTCATAGATACCCCACACGTATGAGTTGGATGGAAAAAAAATTGAGTTTCAGTTCTGAGTATGGGGAACCCCAAAATTAATTGTTTTTTATTTATAAAAATAAAATGTGAAAATCTCAATGCGGTTCACAGAATACATCTACTTAGCAAGTTTAAACAGCATAGCTCTTATAGTTTTGGAAAAAAGTGGCTGTGACATACGGACGGACTGAAATACATACGTGACGAATCTATAAGGGTTCCGTTTTTTGCCATTTGGCAACGGAACCCTAAAAAACGGCCTAGAATAAGCTAGTTCGTATCTATAAATAGATTAGTGGATTCATTTTATAGCTTCGTGTTTTCGGGTCATTTACGAACTGGCTATTTTTTATGTGTAATTGAAATGACTAAAACTAAATCTAGTTCAGAATTCAGGGTGGAGTCGATTATCACCAAATGGAGAATGTAATATTTTTCCTTTTCTTCTTCTTCTTCTTCTTCTTCTTGAATAGAGGGAAGATATTCTAGTTGCCGTTTTTGTAACATTTAAAGGCTGACGCTACCTACTCTAGTGGATCAACTTCCAAGAAGTTTTCACAGATATTGTTCCATTTGAGTCGTGTCGTGTCGCGCTGGAGGCTATGTCACAAAACAGCATCTAGAAATATCACTTTTTTATTCGAGAAGAAGAAAAGGAAATACATTATTTAAATCTCTTTGTGGTGCAGTTGGTAAAAGTAGTGCTCCTAAGTTACCAATTTCAGCTCTTTAGCCTTTATTTACAGGAGCAAATTAGCATTGCGTTAAGAAGGTAAAGTTTCTTTACCTCTGGCGATCGAATATAGGGCATACGCCACTGACCAATATTTTACCTGGTACTTGTTGACGGACCTACACTGTGCTCCCATACCTATTAACACTGTAATTTGTAAACATTGTAAAAGCCAATTATTTTTAAAAGCGTAATCGTGGAGTTTCTTGCGCGCTATTCTCCATAGGAATCAACCAACTGGAACCATGCACCCAGCTTCTGACGTTTCATGAATCTATGTAGGTTTATGTGAAAAAAAAATGAGTGTACCTACTTGAAGTATAAAATGTGCAGATTTTATTATGGAACCAAAAATATAAAAGTTTCTGTCAGGATTTATGAAAATACATAAACTATGGATCGGGTTATATTACTTACAATAAAAATCATTGGGGTTCTTTGAGATTTTTCCTTATTTTAGTATCACGTTGTATTGATAACAGTTGTACTATTATGTATTCGGTGGTACTCCAACCTTTTGTTTTTTCTGGGTGGGAAATCAAATGACGTCTCCCGCTCGGGCGGAGCGGGAGGGCGTGTCAGACTTTTACTGACTAAAACCCACCCGTGTTCCTTCAGTTGCCCATATGCCAGGGCCACGGTATCTCTTTCGAACAAATCTCGCGACCCTGGCAGATGGTACTCCTACCTGGCAATACGATCGGGTCGATGACATAAGCAAAATCTCAAGTAATTCTTAGGCCTCTGAATACAAAGAACGGCCATGTTATTGTGTTGATATAAGCACGGTCGGCTTATGGTTATTAGAAGCACTCGAACACCAATTAGCATATGATCGAGGATTCCGGTATAAGGAAAAGCCATTTAAAACCGTACGTGGGTGTAGATTGTGTGCTATGTATAATGCCTGATTTTAATGTCTGACAGTCTTCTTGTTCATATAATTCGTTTCAGAACAGTCGTGGTCCTCATAAAGTTTCTTGCTTAAGGGCTGATGTAATTCGCCCCAAAAAACGCCATCGACTCTGTACTCATACAAGGAATCGCAACTGCAGCATCTCATGGGTGAGCAGCCGCGTGGTCTGGTGCCCTCCGCTCTACTCTGCACGACAAGGCGCTCTGTAGAGTCCTTCACGCCTCGACACTTGTCCAAAGTATTAGAGAATGCGCATTTGGAACAGAACATTTGTTAATTACAATATTTGACAGTACCGCAAATAAATACATGTAGTTGCGTGTAGTCAGGGAAATAATATATAATCATGCAGCTTAACTCAAAACTTACACAGATACTCACAGGAACTTACTCAACGTAGAATAAGACGTTGACAATATTTTTTGAATTTATGACTCATTCCAATCAATATTCATAAACACAAATAAATCAAAATTCTCATGGCCACAGCGTTTGTCTAAATGTTTTTAAATCTCCATTTATAATGTCAACGAAACAACTACTTAACGTATTTGTTGTTTGAACACAGATGTTATTCGTAAGTATAAGACTATTGTCTGGGTATATTGTTCTAGTTGTCTATGTTAAAATCTTCTGTTTTATTCTATGAAAAGTAACTGAATGTTACTTTTCATATACTAAAACAGAAGTTTTTTTTTTTCCTGTAAATTCTAGTTAGTCAGACTAAGGGCCCAGAGAACACCTGAATAACCACCCTATAATATTCCTACTTCTGGGACACAAGCAATCGGCAACCGTGTCCGTGATCCATCACGCGGCACAGTGCGGGTTGGTAGATTTCACATATCTTCAGATTTTTGGTTCTAGGACATGCCGGTTTCCTCGAGATGTTTTCTTTCACCGTCTAGAGATTGAAGCTTTTTTAGAGCTTTAAGGAATCGTAGACCTACGTATCTGATATTAATTTCAACTTGATACATTCACGCGTTCCTGAGAAAATGGATCTTGAATGAGAGATAAACGTACGTACGGACAAAGAAGAGATCCTATATTAAGGGCTCCGTACTTTTCTTTTGAGGTACTGAACACGGAATCACGGAACCCTAAGAATGAACCTTGACTCAAGTGAAGCGTCTGATATCGTCGTTATGGTTGTCATTTGTTGACATATTTTAATTCCGTTTTTGTCCTATCAGTGTATTTTCGGTCACATTTCCATACGTCAGCGCATACTACATGTCAACTTATGACTTAATTTATTATCAATATTACCAATAAAACTTGCATATTTAGCTTGTTTACGTCAAAGGTGCACGTTGACGCAACCAAACGCAAACCTTTGTTATCAATTAGATATTTAGGGTGCGTCATCAACACGACATAACAATAAAACGTATTTTTTATTTCTTTGATTGCAACAGTGTCTAAATATGGTAACTTTAAAATCCACGATCATTATTATCCAACGACCCGACTACACCCACTGCTTTATTTTTTTTTGGAATGACATCTCGCAGTTCAACCTATGACGTTGTCGGCTGCTTAACCGGACGTGCCTGTGGCTGCATTTATAAATGAAGGGGTCCATCGAGGGCTTAAAAACTAGAGCGAATACTCGCTAAGGACACCCTCTGTGGGGTACGGACTTCGGCTTAGGGCATTGCTGGTAGATGGCAAAAAGGAACGGGCCGGATCGGAATGAGCACCCACTGCTGGGTATGCGGTTCTTTTCACTTCTGCCAATGCCCACAGTCCGGGGCCCGCCTCATCCAGGTGTATTGATTACCTATTATTATTTCAGTCAATCAGGTGATGCTTACTCAAGCAGCGAACAATCTGCCAGGGTCGCGAGATTGTTCGAAAGAGATACCGTGACCCTGGCACATGGGCAATTGAAGGAACACGGGTGGGTTTTAGTCAGTAAAAGTCTGACATGCCTGCTCTCCCGCTCCGCCCAGAGCGGGAGAAGTCATTTGATGATTTCCCATGCAAAAAAAAAGCAGCGAATAATTTTCACCTCTATCCAAACATTCGCCCAGCCCAAAGATCTCGCATAAAATTGATATTCTGATCTCTATCAATGTTCTTAAAGCTCAAACCTTGACCCCTGGATGCCCCTGATCTTATTCCGGTGTATCTTCTCAGATGTCAGTCAGATAGGAAACCCCGAAACCCCCCAGTACGCGTATAATTACTTAATTAATGAATTCATTACACAACCGGTCCTACTTAATGCTTATAATAGTATTAATGATTCATAAATGAATCAATTATTTTGTTTTGCAGTAATATTGCTGGATGAAATTTGAACAATCGAATAAATTCATGAAGCGGAGGAATTTATAATATCATCCTCCTCTTGCCCTTTAGCCCTTTAAGGGTCCTCTATTTAGGGTCAGCGCTGTACGTCTTTCTTCCAATATATCTCTATCTATCTATAATCTTCCTCTCAGTGAACTTCCTTCCTATATGTATAAGGTGTATCCATTCATACACGAAATATTTTAAGAGGTACACCTGTAGGAAAAAATATTTTTTTCATTGCTATAGCTTCTTTACCAAAGAAGCTATAGCAATGAAAAAAATATTTTTTCTAAGGGTTTTTTTTTTATTTTATATTTATAAATTATTTGACGCACATAAGAAATACTGGCTCCTTCTCATTTTTTACGGCCCGAGACACCGCGGCCATGCTCGTGCCGTCCGGTCGTCGCCCTCGCAGCGTCAGGCGGGCCATTCATAGAATTTGGAGTAAAGGTTTTATGCAAAACGTCTCAAGTAGTTCTAAAATTATAATAATTACGAAAATTCAAAAACGCTTAGATAAAAATGTTCTTTTTGCTTCTATAGCTTCTTTACCACCTACAGGTGTACCCCTTAAAATATTTCGTGTATGAATAGATACACCTTATATATAGATAGGCTGATGGACGGAAACTGGATGGGAACTGTCATATTGTCCATCTTTTCTATAAGATATCTAAAATTTTATTGACATACGCTCAATATTCTTCATTATCATCATAATATATAGGTATGTCTGAATTCTGTTCTGAACCTGGATTGTTCGTTTTCAATTAAGAATGTGTTTTATTTTTCTATATGTATATATATTTACTAGCTTTTGCCCGCGGCTTCGCCCGCGTGGATGTCGGAAATGATCGCAAAAGGACGTACTACCGCGTTTAATGTATTGAATCCAGGTTATATAGGTAATAAGAGAGCAGTTGAGTGAGAGCAGCGGTGGCTCAGTGGTATCAGCCCCGACTTACTAATTGTAGGTCGTGGGTTCGAACCCAGGCAGGCTCTTTACTTTGTGTAAATATTTTCATCAACACTACTCTCAAAACGGTGAAGGATAACATCGTGAGGAAACCGGCATGTCCTAGAACCAAAAATTCGAAGACATATGACATCTACCAACCCGCACTGGGCCCGCGTGGTAGATTACGGCCCACTCCCTCTCACCGAGAGGAAGCTTGTGTCTCAGCAGTGGGAATAATATAGGCTAATTATATAGGTAATAAATACTATCTGTGTGCTTTTGCGTGATTGTGAAAAAAACATCTAATCTTACAAATGTTCACATTTATAATATTAGTAGTAAGTAGGTTTATAATTGATATTACTTCGGATTCATAGTTTATGAGAATATCATGTGTGTTTGATGAATAGTATTCAGAGTAAGAAGACTGTGAAATAGGGTTGGATTGAATTGATATAAGTCATCCTGGTTTTTCTTAACGCTCCTATTCTACCTATACAGACACTCAATTATTTACCAGACACCAAATTAAACATAGTTATAAGAATAGTACTTTGGCCAGTGGCTTCGCCCGTATAGCTGTCGGAAAATATCACCCGGGAACGTACTACCGGGATAAAGTATCCTATATCGTAAGTATCCAGGATAACCAAAAATCCAAATCCATCCAAAAATCTAAACATCTAAGCCATATTTCGCGGTCTCTTACTTGGAATAATACAATTAGGTTTATTTTGAGTACTTCGAACACACATGATATTCGCATTTACTATGAAGCCAAAGTAATATGAATTACAATCTTACTAATCCTGCAATACCCGACCGCTACCAAGCGAGATGGCCGGACGTGGAACGGCCCGCTAGCCGCTCTGCGGCTATTTTATTATAATCTCTGATATCTTCTAAAATATTAATTTTAATGATATGCTGTAAAGGGCAATTTTGATCTACATGAAATGCACAATTTATTTAAGGTACTTAATTGGATAAGGATTAATGCTGTATTGCTTAAAATCGCATTCATAAATAAGCCATTATTTCTCGTAAAAAGTAAAGGATAAAAATGGTTATTATGGGTTATCCCTAAGAGTTAGACATATACCATCGCGGACTTTTTTGTAGAACTTTTTAAGGTGTACAATACTGTAGTACATTATTTTGAGCTATTTCGAAGGGTTCAGCCAGCGTTCGCAATGTAAGCGCAAAAAAATGTATTTATTTATGACATCACATTAGAAACCTCTAAAATTATCAGTGTTTCTTTACTATATTATGGATGTTATATACATATAAACCTTCCTGTTGAATCACTCTATCTAATAAAAAAACCCGCATCAAAATCCGTTGCGTAGTTTTAAAGATATAAGCATACATAGGGACAGACAGACAGCGAAGTGACTTTATTTTATAATATGTAAAGATTCTTAGCATCTGTTAAAACGTTATTAACAATGCTAATTAAAGATTTAAAGTCCGACCGGTTTTCGATCGTCTCTAATCGAAATCGAGTAAAGTCCACTATCTTTTTTTACAAAAGCAATATGTTTTTAAATTGCAATTTTCTGTTATTATTTCTTTAGTTATTGTAGCTTTTTGTATTGATTAGTCTGTCAGTAGCTAGAACTTGTGACAGCCAGGCTAAGCCGATATCAGACGCGTGACTCGAGTGAATGCTCATTTTTGTTTTATTCCACGTTCATATGACACCGACTTTAATTACATAGAAATTAACATTAATTTGCTAATTTTATTTTTCGTTCATTCAGGGCAAGAGAGTGAAAGATGTCGACTGCCAAAAATAGTTGTATTGTTTCTCTAATAAATTATTTTCTCGTTCATTTGGTATTGAGACGTTTTTAGGGTTCCGTTGCCAAATGGCAAAAAACGGAACCCTTATTTTTTACTAATGTAAGACATAAATGAAAAAAGTGAACCGTCTGATATTAGTTAGTAGTTCTCCTTTCTGGTCATCGTTCTATGTTTAACTAGATACCCAACCTGGGTGCACGGGTGTACTGGGTATGTGATGAAGGTCATATAACTATACAATGTCTCGCAGCGGTGTGGACAGCAACGAGGCATGCCGGTCGACCACCCGTTTCGCTGTGAGTAAATGCATAACGTTTATAAATGGATAAGGATTAACGCTGTATTGGTTAAAATCGCTTCCACTACTAGCTACGTAAATATCTATATTTTTTTTGTAATATGTAAAAGATAAAAATGATTACTGTGGGTTCCTTAGGAGATATCGACAAATCATTAAAATTCTCGATTTCGCCGTGAATAACCTAAATATGTCAATATTTTAGTAATATGTAAAAGATAAAAAAGATTACTGTGGGTTATCTTATGGACATACAAATCTTTAAAATTTTCGGTTTTTTCTTTACAATATGCATGTATTGCGTGCACATGCGGAAAGCGTCCTGAATTTCTTCCGGAAGAAATTCTCCGGGTGAGAGTGAAAACCGTATCAAAATGCGTTGCGTGGGTTACAAGAAGTTTACAGGAGAAACAGACAGACGAACTTTATACTATTTCGAGATTCCTATGCTGCTACATATATAGAGTGCGTCATCCAAGGATCCTGTAGTCTTTACAAATCTTGTATCATTACGGCTCCCGCCCGGCTCTCTGCCAACTTTTCCAAGGCCGTACCAAGGCTTGAATTGTTTTACGCTAGGACTATTACTGACGTAGTCACTGTTAAGTAATCTGTACTGTTACTGAGCAATCGTAACGCTTGCGTGAATCACGCACCTATTTTTCGTGTCTTTGATTACCATCGTGTTGTTATTCTGCAAATCGGGGTTAGTCAAAATAATTGTACCAGACATTTATTCATGTTACTGTATAATATTCATATTGCGCTTAATTAATTGCCAGCGTGAATTTTCTGACTGCTACGTAAACAACACGAGAAAGGAATCACCAACCGTGTATGCGAAACTAAGTGTATTGAACTCAACGAAAGTGACATCAAACTTGTGATCTTTTCTCTCCACAGTCCAATTACTAGTGGTTGACTAAGCGTGTCTGGGGCTCGAAATCAGCCTTTATGTTATGTTCCCACTGCTGGGACACAGGCCTCCTCTATGGGAAAGGTAGTGGTCTATTATCAACCACACAGACCTAGGGCGGGTTGGCAAATGTCTTCGATGTTTTTGTTCTAGGACATGCCGCTTTCCTCACAATGTTTTCCTTCCCAGTTTTGAGAGTAGTGGTGATGTCGGGGGCCTAGAGCAGCAAAACTAAATGAGCCCCCTGCCTAAGTATGCAAAAAACTTTGAAAAGTAGGAGAATGCAGTATGGAAGAGTGTGTGAAGCGAGCACAAAATTTCATTGGCCTTGAACAAGTATTTAAGTGTACGAACCGTGTAGTTAGAAAGGATGCTGCTGTCCATCCTCTTAACATATCTATCACCTATTTAGACCCACAGGTCAATTTTAATTACCAATAGTACAAGGTGCAGAAAATTGTTTACTTACTTATTGATTGCATTTAGTTAGCTTCGACAATCTATCAACTTATCAATCATTATGTTGACGTATGTCACCGTACTAGCTTGTAGTTCTATCATATTGTTTGCAGAACGACGCGAGATGTACTTATGATAAAAGTATTAGATGCAGTATCAACTTAAATGGTCCGTAAATTCAAATAACAATTGTCATTATTTAACAGAAAACGAAAAACGTCGTTGAAAACGTTTTAACCCTTTATAGGACGGCTCATACAAAGTGGCCAGTAAACTGGACAGTCACTTCAACTACCTAGGACCTTGAAGTGGACGGAAAAAATTGAGTTATAGGGTTAAGCAGACCGGCACGTCCTAGAACCAAAAATTCGGAGACATGTGATATCTAGAAACCCACACTGGGCCCGCGTTGTAGATTACGGCGCATTCAAAAACTTTTAACATTATTTGTAACATCTAATTTATAATACCCACTTTAGAAATAAATATATTATTTTCTATTCCGTTCCCTCTCGCAGAGAGGAGGCAGTGTCGGAGCAATGAGAACGTTGTAGGGTGATCATATTATTCTTATTGAAGGATGTTCCCCAACTGTACAGACGCCAACACATCAAGCTACTACAATCTGTCAGATTTCTTTGATAGATTTTCGACTTTATTTCTAGAGCATTAGGTTCAAGGTTCATTGGGAAAAATTGACAGTTTCGGGTAGCTTGACCTGGTGGCGTCTGTACAATTTACCACATTACCAAGTGACGTAATCAATTACTTTATAAAACACATAATTAATTTAATACATTTTGCAGATGCCTCGTGTCTGTAATTTCTACACTTTTCCTAAATACCAATTTGCCATAATCCAGGGCCGGATAAGAACCACCTCTCGTGCTGCTAAAAAACTGTAATATATTTTTAGCCAATCGGGCTTTATGTAATCTCGGCTTAATCATAAAATCCGCCCTACCAACAGCGCCGACACTCCCCGCCCGCCCATCGAAACCCTACAATTAACGTCAATAAAAATTCATATCACGTACATCAATACGTCAATGACTTTGACAGATTAATGGCATTGGCAACAAACCCCCAATCCTAATGTTTTATGAAAGTCGGACTCATACTGTAATTACCTGAAAACTGTGATTATGGTTTTGTTTTTCTATTTCAAGTTGCAAAGTTATTAGGGCCGAGTTTTGGGTCTTATTTTCATGGCGATTATGATAATGATCATAAGTCATAATGTCAAATCAGCCTATCGCAGTCCACTGCTGGACATAGGCCTCTCCCATGCTGCACCACAACACCCCATCCTCCGCCTTCAGCATCCAGGCTGCCCCAGCCACCTTTTTGAGTAGCATAAGTCATAATTAACCTAATATTAATGTTCGCACTGCTGGGTTACCGGTATCCTCTTTGTGAGAGATATAATTCCACTACGCGTGCCCAGTGTGGGTTGGTGGATTTCAGAGGCACAAAGACTCCATACGAAATGAATGCTCACCCATACACGGACCGACCTCAAAAAGCGTAGCTTATCCTTCGATCGACCCGTGTGGCTGTTTTTATTTAGCTAAGAGCCCCATCCTTGCCAAAAAAGACACGATTTTTTCCCTTTTATTTTTTCCCTTAATCACAGCAAAAATATTTCGCTCCGATCCTTTTTTTTATCCGACCGTGCCCTTTGGCCGCCATATTCGTGACTACTGGGTTACAAAATATTTGGAGCTCCGTGAGAAATGACCAACCATGTGTGTTATGGCATGTTCAGGGATGCGAGAGATAAATTATTAGTTGTTTATCATCGTGTTCTTGACGTTTAAGGTCGAATTTGCCCTGTATTTGTAGCTCAGCCACGGGTTCAGAGATTTATAGTGGGTATTGTGATTTCCTCTTAGGCATGTTCTTGTCTAGGCAAGCAAACGCGGGTTTCTTTAAGGTATGTTAATTTAGTTAGTTCGGGACACACATTAAAATGTAATTGACAACCTTATCGTCATTTTTTGAGGTAGACACTGCTTACATGCCTATATATGCAATGCACGCCACTGATGTGAATGCACAGTTAGGAAAATATATCGTTGAGCAGACATATACACTATGTAAACTAACACATATAGAATAATAGTTTTGTAATTGGGTAATGATGACAATTATAATTGGCGCTAAGTGAAAGGTTATCAGCCATGTGTGTAACAAGAATAAGATACCCTATAATAAATACACTTTATTCTATGATCAGCCTGCCAATTTCTCGCTATCAAAATTCAGTCGGAGTCTCATCTCGACACCTATCAAATGTCAAAGATGCATTGAAACTCGAGTTATTTTTGACAGATTGAGACTCAGATCACACTGTTCTGAGATTCAACGATCTAGAATTGAACAATATGTCTGAACTAGAAATAAAATATACATATGTATTTGAAACATCAGCGCTCTTCCCCAGTTGGCACTTAGTAATAATTTTTTAGACGTCTATACACATTTATAACATATACGCTCAAAGTTTTGATGGCATATAAGGGAAGCGGAGGAACAGGTAAGGGTTGTTTATCATCGTGTTCTTGACGTCTGAATTCGAATTTAGCCAGGGTTTGCAGCTCAGCCACGTATATAGAAAATGTTTAGTGGAAATGGCGATTGTCCCGTAATTCTCTTCATGGCAATCGTAAAAGCAAGTTAGGGAACATGTTTTACTTCCTCATCAAGACTATCTTGTGATGTCTTTGATTCTATACTGACTGTCGGTAAGTACCGTTTTATTACCAAACAGTTTTGTAAATGAAACTTAGAGCACCGAACGCACTTAGTATTATCCACGTGGATCCTCTTTATGGCACTCGTGATGCAAGTTAGGAAATATGTTTTACTTCCTTATCATGACTATCTTGTGCTTTCTTTGATTCGGTACCGACTGACTGATACTGTCGCGAGCAATTAACATCATTAAAAAAAAAGTGGATTGTGCACACGGCTACACATCAACCTATACATTTCTAGTTTTAGCTGAACGCGCATTGTATAAATTTTTCGTATAACGACAAGTCAGCTTACACTGGAAATGTGTAGCTTGATTTGTAGCTGTGCGTACAATCAGGGAAATATCCTATCCTACTAATATTATATGTAAATGCGAAAGTTTGTATGTATGGATGTGTGGATGTTTGTTACTCTTTCACGCAAAAGCTACTGAACGGATTTGGATGAAATTTGGAATACAGTTAGTTTATAACCTGGATTAACACATAGGCTACTTTTTATCCCGGTAGTACGTTCCCGCGGGATATTTTCCAAACTCCACGCGGGCGAAGCCGCTGGCAAAAGCTAGTTTATAATAATTGTCAATTTGTTTGACAAATGATTATGTAAACTTGCCGTTTTATAGCTAACTTGTTTTATAAATCATCATCATGATTTCAGTCGAAAGACTCCCACTGCTAGAATAGGTCTTCCACAAAAGGGGGTTTGCCAAAATCGCCACGCTTTTCAGGCGGGTTCGCGATCGCAGTATGGTGGTAAAATACATAGACAACGCTGCTGTTCTTTCTCTAGTTAGTACCTTAATCGCCTTTTACGACACCCACAGGAAGAAATAGCATGGTGATATTCTTTACGTCCGTCATTTTGTAAATAACTAGCTGTACCCTGCCACGCTTCGCGGTATTGCGGTTGTCAGCGAGTGTTTTCCTCGTTTCCGGCAGATGGCGCGGTCACTGGTACACAGGTGATCGTTAAAAAAAACTGTTTATTTTCGCGGTCGCGGATATGTGACTGATGCAAAAAATAGATAAAAACAATCCTTGATGCGGATTATATATCATGCTAAAATTTCAGCTCGATCGGTGCAGAACTTTTTGAGTTTTTGAAGCGTACACAAACCAACATAATATTTTTATATATATAGATGTGGAAAATTTACTACGGCAATGAAACTTAGAGCACCGAACGCACTTAGTATCATCCACGTGGATCCTCTTTATGGCACTCGTGAAACTAGTTAGGAAATATGTTGTTCTTCCTTATCATGACTATCTCGTGCTTTCTTTGATTATGTCATTGTTTTCATGAGAGATAATTTCTCAACGAGATAAACTGTTTTATGATAAGACGCGTATCTACACAGTAATATCAAATACTGCGGGGTAATTGTGTAACATACTCACACTAGGAATGCCTTTCATTTTGGCAGTTCAGCAATGTTCATTGCGTTATTCACGTTATTTAGTAGACAATTTTTTCGAACAAATAAAGCAATGAATTAGTAATAACCTGTGGTGCTGATGGTCAAAGAAAACAGAATAGTGATGTCGAACACTGGACAGTACGTGGATATGCATTTACATGGTTATTTAAAAAAAAAAAACGAATTTTTCAAGTTTCTAGACGGTAATACTTTCACGAAAATTCGTTTATCATTTAGAGTTTCGAGAAAGTGTCTCATAAATATTAACTTGAAATTCATCGATCTCCCATAGTCACAGTATAAATAGTTAGTTTACTTTTGAAATGTGAACAAAGTAGGTGTGCGAATTTTAAAATGGATCGAAAAGGCAAGCGTGGTGGCCATGCATGTCAGCCGACACTGCAAAAAGCGAAAATTTCAAGGTAATCGATACAATGTTTAAGCTGATACTAAGCATACTAGTACGTCAGCAAAAAAAAATTACTGGAGACGATTTTTTTTTATTTTTTTTTTTTCAGGATGGGAAATCATCAAATGACTTCTGTATAAACGCGTTTAGCTCGAAACGAAATTTTTCAAGTCGGGCGCACGTTTTTCTAAGAAACTGTCGTCGGGCCGATTGACTTCCGGTTTTGCACACATTTTCAGGGAGTCGTCACTCGTCACCTCTAGTGTGAACTAAATTGATACCGATAGCTGGAATATTTTAGCCCTGTTGTCATGATTTCGTTGACAATTTTCCAGGAAAATTAAAACTTCATTTTAAAACGGCTGCGATTCCGATAGAAAATTTCATACGCACTTAGATCTAGGTCAGACGACAACTATATTCATATAGATTGAAAAAAAAAATGGTTTTCTGTTCCAGACGACTAGAACCACCACGATCTTTGCGTAAAGAATGTCTTGATCCCAACGTCCCATGTAGCATCGTATCGCCTGCCCGTGCCATTAGGTACTTCGTTTTCGCAGAGCGTTCTTTCCGACTTTTATATCTTAGCGTGATGTCAAATAGCCTTCTTCAAGAATTGGGCAATCAAATATAAAAATATTTTTCAAATCTGACTGAAAGAGATTTGTACGTTGAAACAAAAAACAAACAAACTTTTGTTTTGTTATTACGAGAAAATTTCGGGAATCAAGGAAGTGACACAACATTACTATTTAAAAATGTATTCATTGCTTTTCGAAGTATTCTCCGCGAAATTTGACACATTTTTCCATACGATGGAACCAATCATTGAAGCAACCATTCCATTCAGAAGTTGGGGTCTCCAAAATGGCCGTTTTGTAGGCGTCCACAGCTTCTTCAGGTGATGAAAATCTCTGACCACGCAATTTATTCTTTATTTTTGGGAAAGTATAGAAATCATTAGGGCTTAGGTCTGGGCTGTACGGCGGATGGTCTAATAATTCTGTTCTCTTGCTCTAAAAACTCTTTTGTTCTGTGCGCGATGTGAGAACTCGCATTGTCGTGATGGAGGATGATGCGGCGGTTGCGGTTCTCTTTACGGAGTTCAGAAACGACCTGTGGCAAACAAATGCTAGCATACCATTCTGCATTAACCGTTCTTTGTCCCTCAAGAGGAATAGTCGCAACATGGCCGGTTTTGGAGACAAACGTGGCCACCATTTTTTTTGCAACACTCCGTGGACGAACAATTTTTGTTGGCTCTAACTCATTTTCGAACACCCAAACTTGTGACTGGTTTTTTGTTTCGGGTTCGTACGCTTATATCCAGGATTCGTCACCTGATACAATTTTGTATACAGCATTTGAGGACCCTGCGTGGAATCTTTCGAGAGTTCTGACGCACCAAGTAACGCGAGCCGCTATTTGCTCTTCACAGAGCGAATGCGGTATCCATCGGGATAGGGTTGCCAGGCGTCCGGATAGGCTTTTTAGTTGCATGTCCGGCTTTTTGTTAGATTTTTTAGATATGATCATTTTTGTCTTCACCCGCCTCATCTTGTATCGCTAGCGCAAGCGAGCGAACTAGCACTGTCCTCCCCACGTAATTACTACTAAATTTTAAAGGAAAATGAGCTTTTAAAGGAGGTGTCTGCCAACCAAAAAATATGTGAAGCGAGAGAGAAAATCTTTATGTTACAAAGATTTTAAAATGTAAATATTTAGTTCATTAGTCTTATGTTTAGTTTTGTTTAAAGACTAAAAAATTAAGACGTCCTGTCTTTTTACCGAAATGTCCGGCTAAACTGACAGGTATGTCCGGCTTTTCAGTTTTATGACCTGGCAACCCTACATCGGGAAAACAACTTTTTTACACCTAATTGTTCATGCAAGATTATTTGTATTTGACTCATGCCAATGTCTAAAGTTGCCTGAATTTCGCGGTATGTCTCATGTCGATCTTCCTCAATCAGCTTACGCACAGCATCAACGTTTTCTTGGGTGACTGCAGTTTTTGGACGACCTTGACGGGGATCATCACTGAGCTTGACACGTCCACGTTGAAATTCAGCAAACCAGCGATAAATTGTGGTTTTGGATGGGGCTTCATCACCAAATACAGAAATCATCCGGTCAACACACTGTTTTTGTGCTAAACCACTTCGAAAGTCATAATAAATCATCGCTCTTGAATTTTCTCGAGTCAATTCCATTTTCTCAACGACTAAACAAGTTTGACAAAACCTTGTGACAAGACCGAGAATCTTTTTTTAAATAAATAAATGGTATTCGATTTTTAAAACCAAGGAGTTTTCAATTAAAAAGATTCTGGCATGTCGGACTATGTGTCCGACACTTTGTTCCATTCAGGCCTTGTCGGACTTTATGACCGACAAAACATACCAAATCCGAACGTGTCGTTGCTGCCTGGCGGCCATGTTTATTACTCTTTCAGCTATATTAGGTGTCCCGTAGAACACAAAAACCACTGTATCAATATAACTTTTGTATACATTTACTCTCATACACTTTGTGGAAAGTATGAAATCAAAATAAAAATATAAAAATAGGCGGTATGTAATCTTATACCTTTAAACGAGCAATTCTTGTATATATATATATATATATATATATATATAATCTGAATCTCGGAAACGGCTCCAACGATTTTCGTGAAATTTAGTATACAGGGGGTTTCGGGGGCGATAAACCGATCTAGCTAGGATTCATTTTTATAAAATGTCGTTTTATTCGTGTTTTCAATGACCAACTTAATCGATGATTAACTTGAACATAAACTTATTATTTTAAACATTACAAAAAAATACCGAGCAAAGCTCGGTCAACCAGATATTGTAATTAATATGATATATATGTATTTATGGAATAAAACAATATATTTAAAGTTAAATAACACTAAGTACATTTTTTCTGATTTTTACCATGGCAGTTAACGTGTTAAATTAATTTAAGGTAATGTTAATGCATTAAAAATATTAGCTTTCTGCACTCGTCGACAAAAACTTTAACTGTGCCAAATTCCACACTCCGAAGTCCGCGTAATTATCGTAAAAAGGGGTTACAACGTTTTTGTCTATATCATTATCTAGATAAATAAAGATTATGGTATGAAAACAACATATAAATGTGTAGAAAGATAGTATGCCTCTTTCCCATGACCGTTTACAACTATTAACTGAGGAAGAGAAAACAGCTAGACCGCCGTGAAAATGCCACGTTTTTACCGGAACCTAATAAAAGCACCGGTAATGCCTTATCCGCTAGAAAAGTGTAAACCCAGTTAACCTTAAGGAGGAAGCGCCCCGGTAGGTCGCGGAAATTCAATTTTTGTTTCGTTCCTTGCAATTTGCATGTTAGTGTATACTATGTTGAACAAAATATAATTCGCGACCGTAATACTTATGTATGTATTTACAGAATCATGGCCGCCGCTCGGTTTATTTTCAAGGGGTGATCATCTTCAGCTCCACTAAGCGAACTCGATCATATTTACGCATCATCTCGACTGAGACTGGTTTTATTTTGTCCATGCATACACTGGGCCCGTAGAAGTTGGCAGGACGCTAGACATAACAAAAGACCAGTCCCAAGTCATGATGAGAAGCCAGAGAGTATTGATAAGACTTACTGTTAGCCTTTATTATCCCACTGCTGGGCAATGGAAAGTGCTCTTCAAACGACTGTCCTTCACCACTTCCTAGTGCTTTAGCTGGGAAGAAGTGGCGCAACAAAGTCCCCAGCAGCTCGTTTTCGTGCGAATAGTTTTTTGACGTAAGACAGGTTTCGTATGAAAATAAAAATAGGTAAAAATTGTCTACAAATTATCGACTTAATTGTCTACAATCAACGATTGTAGACAATTGACGTGTCCCACGGTTTTATTTTAGTCTAGTCTATGCATATGTTTATAATTCCCACGACTGTATCTATTTTATTATTTTTTGGTTTTTAGTACATTTATCTTAAACATTGCAATGTATGTATAACATAAAACCGTTTAACTTAAAAAGTTTTTTTACCTATTTTTATTTTCTAGTTTTTAGTTTTTATTTCGCATTCTGTTTAATTCATTTAGTGCTTCATTATTGCAAGGTTTCTTGCCCGTTAGTTTATTGCAGTCCAACTCCTCTATACGTAGTCCCTGCAAAGATCTTACTCTACTAAGAGCCAAAAAAAGGGGCAAGGCTATGTACAACAAGATGCGCCTGAGTCTTGAGGGGAAAACGCTAACGTCATATAATTTTTATCCACCCTAATGCCATACAGTTCTCGGCGCGTTTTAACCTTTCACCTTAACTTGGGTGGTGTACCGCTAACGACGTATCATTTTTAGCCACCCTAACGCCACACAGTCCTCAACACGATACAAAATCTTGACTTGGGTGGTGGATTCAGGCTGGATTAATTAAATACCTAAATTACAGATTCAATTTCTAAATTTAAATCTTATTATTATACGCCATTTGGTGGCTGCGCCCATCTTAAATATTGAGGTTGTATAGTGCACTGTATTCTTCTTGTCAAGCCCTTTTATTTGATACCCATATTGGTGGGATTGATAAAAAATTGTTATCAGCCATTTGGTAGCGGCGGCCATCTTAGATTTCAATTTTGCATAGTAAATTGTATTCTACTTGTTGAGACCTTTCATTTGATACCCATGTTGATGGGATTGATAAAACCTAAGTTATCCGCCATTTTGTAGAGGCCGCCATCTTGGATTTTAATTTTATATAGTACATTGTATTATACTGGTTGAGCACTTTCATTTGATACCCATATTGACGGGATCGATAAAACCTACGTTATCCGCCATTTTGTAGCGGCCGCCATCTTGTATTTCAATTTTTTATAGTATATTGTATTCTGCTTGTTGAGCCCTTTCATTTGATACCCATATTGATGGGATTGATAAAACCTACGTTATCCGCCATTTTGTAGCGGCTGCCATCTTGGATTTCAATTTTTTATAGTATATTGTATTCTGCTTGTTGAGCCCTTTCATTTGATACCCATATTGATGGGATTAATAAAACATAAATTATCCGCCATTTTGTAGCGGCGGCCATCTTGAATTTATAATGATAATGAATAAACATAATTGTATTGTCACCAAAATCCAAAGTGTATACAAAATTTCAGATTAATCGGTTGACAGGAAGAGGGTGAAATTTGAATTATTAAATTTGACCCAAGAATAATAAATAAAACAAACGGGGTGAGCTAAATAAAACCGTTTAAAAATATATATTTGGGTAAGTATAAAAGTTTCGTCGATTTCGCCCTTAGAGACATTGTTTATTATGTCTATTCTTATACATTTCTGAAATAGCGCGAGCTCTGGGATGATAAACATCTGTTCTTAGGTTTATAATATAACAAATAAGTGGTTTTATATGTTGCTGGACTCCTGCCAGACGGAAGACATAAGCTGTGAATTAAAAATAATCTGTTTCAAAATCCTTGGCATTTGATGAGGAAGTGTTATTATTAGTTCGGGATAACCTAACATAATTTTTATGAAAACTTCGTGAACATTGTTTTTGCCAGAATCGCCTCGCGTCATCGCGCCGTGCCTGTCTGCAATTTTAGAAAATAATGCAATGAAAATTTGAATTTCAAGGACAATTCTCGGTATCATCCATTTTTTATTAGCCGTTGATGTCCCACTGCTGGGTGCCAAGGACTAATCTTTATTAAAAGAGTCCAGCTCATCTCGCCATCTCCATCTGGGCCTGCCGCGATATCGCTTACCATTAAGCGGGACCCAATGGGTCGTAAAATTGACCCATTGATCGTCTGACATACGACAGATGTGGTGCAATAATAATAGCATAGAAATGAATACAAATCTTACAGAAATCAGAGAGATAGTTACGACGAAGCTATCAAACGTTAGTAACGTTAACGGTAATTTCACCATTTTTAGGGTTCCGTTGCCAAATGGCAAAAAACGGAACCCTTATAGATTCGTCATGTCTGTCTGTCTGTCTGTCTGTCTGTCTGTCTGTCTGTCTGTCTGTCTGTCCGTCCGTCCGTCCGTCCGTCCGTCCGTCCGTCCGTCCGTCCGTCCGTCCGTCCGTCCGTCCGTCCGTCCGTCCGTATGTCACAGCCATTTTATTCCGAAACTATAAGAGCTATGCTGTTGAAACTTGGTAAGTAGGTGTATTCTGTGAACCGCATTAAGATTTTCACACTAAAATAGAAAAAAAACAATAAATTTTGGGGTTCCCCATACATAGAACTGAAACTCAAAAATGTTTTTTTTTTCATCAAACCCATACGTGTGGGGTATCTATGAATAGGTCTTCAAAAATGGTAATGAGGTTTCTATTATCATTTTTTTCTAAACTGAATAGTTTGCGCGAGAGACACTTCCAAAGTGGTAAAATGTGTGCCCCCCCCCCCCCCCCCGTAACTTCTAAAATAAGAGAATGACAAAACTAAAAAAAATATATGATGTACATTACCATGTAAACTACCAACGAAAATTGGTTTGAACGAGATCGAGTGAGTAGTTTTTTTTTAAAACGTCATAAATCGTAAACCGCAATTTACCTTACATTCAATCAACTGAAATATAAAAATTAAAAAAAATATATATATTTTTAAACCGAAAATACCTACAGGTTTGTACGGAACCCTCGGTGCGCGAGTCCGACTCGCACTTGGCCGGTTTTTTTAACATAATGTTACTTCGGTTCTTATACAATGTGTCTGCTGATTTCATGACCATGTACGGTCACTAAAAGAGGTAATAAGTAAGCAGTGTAGTTGAATACAGTTCAAATTAAATTATTATTTCCAATAAAATTTTTATTCAATAGAAGATAAAACAAGTTATTTCTCAAATTAAATTTCATTCGAGAATATCCATGAGTTTCTTAATGAAATTCAACTATCCGACGACCCTGGTTACTTACCTCTTTTGGGGCTGTACATTCTATCTGAATAACAAAAATAAATTTCAAGAACCTCAACAACAACCCCATTTTTATGTCCACGCAATCATTGTATTCCAAGGTTGGCTAGGAAAGATCCCAAGCCGCCTATTGTATGTTTTGTAGTGTAATTTTGTTTTTTGTTATGTATTTTCTGTTATACAATAAAGTCTGCATGGCGGCAAGGACATCGACGCACAAACTGTAACCATAACTGTACCATTAATTCAGCACATGATAATAAACGGTAGCGTAGATTTTTTTGTCAGTATTCAAGAAAAAAATAAGCAGGTTTATAGAAAAGTGCAATCCCTACGCGCCTAAAACAAACCGCTTAGTATATAGAAGTGTAATTGCGTTACAACGTCGCAAAACACAATGTCGTCTGGAAAAGTTCTGTTTTACATATTACAAGAAAAATAAAAATCCCAGTTGACTGGGTTGTGGAGGTCAGATAGGCAGTCGGTCCATTTGAAATATTATTCAGCTACATCCAGATTAACTGAAAACCGACCCTATCATAGTTGAGAAAAGGCTAGGCAGATAATTTTTCACAAGAAAGAAATAAAACAGATTGTGCGTGTGAGCTATTCCTATTTTCTCCCACGCAAGGAGGAAGCAATTTTCAATGAAATGTAAAATCTTAGTGACGTCATTTATGTTATACATAACATACACCGTGAATAGACTGTTAAGATGCATGATATGTTTGAAATGGTTTGTCCTTGTAAATTTAAAGTGAGCGATAGACGTTCCTATAAAATATACGAGCAAGTATGCGTACTTCACGCTCAATATGTTTTGTGGTCCATGTGTTACTACCCTAAAAGATTGCGTAGGCACAGCCCACCTGCCAGGGTCGCGAGATTTGTTCGAAAGAGTTACCGTGGCCCTGGCACATGGGCAACTGAAGGAACACGGGTGGGTTTTAGTCAGTAAAAGTCTGACACGCCCTTCCGCTCCACCCAATAGCGGGAGACGTCATTTAATGATTTACCCAAAAAAAAAGACAGACACGTATTTTGTAATTTGCAGGTCAGTTTCAGGTTACAGGTTGATAAAAATGTGATTCGTGATCGTAACAGAAATGTATTTATTTACAGAATGATAATAATTAAAATAAATAAATACATATAAATAAATAAAATTGAGGTCTACCTCTATTACCAGACACGACACCCTGTTTAAATCCCTCATCTTCCAAACATTAATATTATCCGACAACGGACCAGCCGGTCCATTCTGTAAAAATGTCACCTAGAAAATTTAGGTGAAGTGAGGTGTCATTCCACCTGATAATAAGATATAGAGATTGACATTACTGACAGCTCACTTCATCTAAGTTTCCAAGGTGATACTGTCACAGAATAGCTAAACAGCAACTTAAACACTCTATCAATCACAAATCATTTTGAGGGATATTGCTGTTATCCATTGCTTAATATGTACGAAACATTGTCTCCTCAAGAACGTAAATTACGCAATGAACGTTTTAAACTGTCAAAAAGAACGTTATTCCTACTGTTTGTTACGAAATCACCCCGCCGCTTCTTCGAATAAAAGGCGCCAATTAACTAGTCGGGCAATTGCAAATTAAATGTAAATATTTACTCAGCTTGTGTACACGGACCGTTTACTTAAATGGGTGTAGCCTGAAGGCGCTTATTGTAGTGCGTACTTGAGAGCTCCATGTAATACCGAATAAAGCCAGGTACGCAGTGCAAAGTCAGGGAAATGAATTTTTAACTAGATTGTGATGTTTTAATTCAATAAGTTTTCTTCGAAAGCAGTGTTGGCCCAGCGATAACACCTCTACTCTCTCATGGGTTGAGGTCGTGGGATCGAACCTAGATAGGCGTTCTACTTTCATCACCACTGCTCTCAAAACGGTGAAGGAAAACATCGTGAGGAAACCGGCATGTCCTAGAACCAAAAAATCGAAGACATGACATCTACCAACCCGCACTGGGCCCAGGTGGTAGATTACAGCCCACTCCCTCTTGAACAGAGAAGGCTTGTGTCCCAGCAGTGGGAACATTATAGGCAGATTATGTGTCATCTACGTTTGGTATTCCTGGGCTCTTATACCACAAAACTAGGGCACTGGTCTTATTGGTTTAGATTAGGGATGTTATGGATATGAAATTTCGGATACGGATTGGTTACGGATGAAGGAATGATTATTATACCGGATACGGATATGAAAATTTTTCGGATTATCCGTTAGTTTCGGATAATTTCGATTACGGATATTAAACTTTTAAGGAATTTCAAAAGTAAAATACAAATAGCTAATAAAATGGTTTTATTTATATGTCACCATTTGGTAGGAATTACAATCAGTCTGTGACTAATTCAGCTATTAAAAATAAAAATGTTTATAAATATATATTGAGTGTTATCTAATCTACCTAAAATAAAATGTAATAACAAATCCGATATCATCCGAAACTTATTTCGGATTCGGTTACGGTTACGGATAAATTTTTATATCGGATATCCGATAGTTTCGGTTACGGTTACGGAGCTCCCTAACATCCCTGGTTTAGATTTAGTGATGTTTTTAGTGTAATTAAATGTAAACATTATTCCTCGCTTACGTGCCCGGCCCGTTAACTTAATGGGTGTAGCCCGATGTAGCGCTTATTGTAGTGCGACTGCGTACTTCCTGGGGCCGAATTTATGCCGAATAAAGTCAAGCACAGTAGCAATTAGTGATGGCAAATTCTCGAGAATATTCTACTAGTGATAATTCTGATGATAGGTTTTCATTCGAGAATATTCTTTTGGAAGAGGATTGACAAGAATCTCTCCATTTTATTGATCTATTTTATAGTAATATTAGCTTTTTCCCGCGACTTCGTGCGCGCAATTTCTTTTGGTTTTGCCATTTTATTAATTTGAAAAAAAAAAATATATTTGTGGTTTGGTTGTTTATGTTCAGTGTTTTTTAATTTTTTAATCATCATTGTTTTGTTCAGGTGTAATTTTGTGCATTTTTTAAAAAATAGTTGTTGTTTTCGTAATCAGCGACCCGATAAACCATAAAAACGAAACCCATGTTGATTTTCATAATTTGTCACCCCTTTTCCACCTTTTAGGGGTTGAATTCTGATAGAGCCTGAAATACTTGTTTACTCTTTATTGATAGGAGTACTCCTGTGAAGTTTCGAATAAAATAGTTTAACTAATCTTGTTTCCCCATTCAAAATTTCAAGCCTTTTTCACCCCTTTTAAGGGGTGAATTTTCGAAAACCCTAAGACAGGTAATTGTTTATTTCTAATCGTTAACCTAAAAACAAAGCTTCAGGCGTCTAGCTCTAAAAATGACGGACTTCCATACAAAATTTTAACCTCTTTTTCACTCCCTTAGGGGGCGAATTTTCAAAAATCCTTACTTAACGGATGCTTATGTCATCACAACTATCTGTACTTATGCAAAATTTCAGCGAAATCCGTTCAGTAGTTTCGGCTGTGCGTTGATAGATGAGTCAGTCAGGTTTGCCTTTTATATATTTAGATTTTTGAGTGCATCTCCTTTTACGAACTTGGCGTCATAATAATCTAGTTCACAACTTAAATTCCCAGTAAATTATTCTCTTGAGCGAACTTGAAAATTCTCTTTAATATGTCCAAGAAAATTCTCAAAAGTTCTATTTATTAAATTCTCTTGAAATTTCGTAGGGTGAAATTAGGAATGTTAAATTAAGATTTCTGTTTTAAAACAGACAACAGTCGATACTTGGTGTCTATTGGCAGCATTAATTTATTGCTGCTAGTGCTATTACTTAGCTACTTATAACATATTTTTTTACTATAGATTTCAATCAATTAGTCTTTTTTACGTAAATATGATATTATAACTTCACAATGATTAATTAAAATGTTGGATGATTTCAATTATCCTTTTTAACATTATTCTTTAAGTAATACGGAACAATGCGGGAAGCTCAAAACCGATCGGAGTGACGGAGCTTGGGCTATGTCCAGCAGTGGACGTCTTTCGGCTGAAATGATAATAATGAATACAGAACAATGTACGATCCACGTGGTCGTAGTTTTAAACCTTTTAAATCGGGTTGTAAACCACGAATTTTGGTTTAAAAAGGTTTATTTACAGCTATAAACACAGCTCTTGTAGTCTTTACTAACAATATCTTCCATCTACATCAAATCAGTACTAAATAAACTAGTACAATGGGCCATATGGAAAAGGGTTATGTAACAGAATCCCTACATTCGTATTATGACAGTCCGCGTGCGACTCATTAAATATGAGGTAACGCTATATTCGAGCGCTGTTGTGTTATTGAATAACGTTTTTTACTGTAACTACTCATATAAGTTCTATTTTTAGTTCGGATGATACTTAAACTATTATAGTACCACGCCGTAATTATGACATAGCTGGTAAATCTAATTTGAGATACGGTTTTTTTGGCAGCGTCGTCTCTGCATGTCACAATGAATTGTCACCAAAAGTCTGCACAAAGATGGTTAACCAAGTTTCTGTCATTGGGTAAGTTATCCAACAGAAAAATTATAAACCTAGCTAGTATTTTACATGGACCGACCGCATATCTGTCCTCCACACCGCAGTTACTGGGTTCCGTTCCAAATTCAATCCGTTTACCTTCAAATCAAGAGTAAACAGGCATTTTCTTGGCATGTTTCGTCCATCATAGACCTACCTCATCTATCTCTTTCCATACGGCGTGATCGAGGTACAGAGCAATAAAAATAAAGACGATACTCCTTGGTAAGACTGCTTGTCAGACTTTTTGGGCTTCTTCCCTTAGCGACTGTCAAAATTATCCAACACTCGTGTGGACATATAAAATACGAGCTCTGAATGATTAATCAGGAATTACCTAAAACAACAATATAGGGATCGTATCTTACCTACTGCTGATAAATAATGCATGTGTAGAGCGATACATTCATTAGCTTTGTTACACGGTTTTACGTCAACACCCTATTGGAATTCAATAGGTAGCGTGTGTCCCATATAAATTGTTGCAAACCAATGTTGGGTGTGGCTGGGAATCCTAATGAGTGTACTACGTGTACCCTGTGTAGGTACCTTATTCTCTTCACAATCATTGGCAGCTTTGGTCTACCCAGTTCTGAGTATAGGCAGCCTTCCTTTTGAGCTTTTCCTCCCTGGTCTATGCGAGTCTTAAGTGCCTTCTTTGGTATGGTTCCTCGTGGAATAGTTGCTTAACTATTCCACGAGGAACCATACTCATCTCAATGCTTAAGGAGCTTTCCTTAAGCATTGAGATGAGCTGCACAATTACTGACAAACGCATGCACTGACTGGACAGGACCACCCAATCTGTGTGGTTCTTTTCACAAAATTTCATTTAAGACATCAATTTGCATTGATGTCTTAAATGTAGCTCGCCGCCCGGTAAGGACCAAGCTCGGGTCGACGGCGCGTAGTGTTCCACGCGCGCCTCAAAGAGATGTCAGCAGCAGTGTAGGGGTCTACTAGGACCGATGCCTGCCGGGGTCGCGTGATTGTTCGAAAGAGATACCGTGACCCTGGCACATGGGCAACTGATGGAACACGGGTGGGTTTTAGTCAGTAAAAGTCTGACACGCCCTCCCGCTCCGCCCAGAGCGGGAGAAGTCATTTGATGATTTCCCATTCTGAAAAAAAAAAAAAAAGACATCAATTTGCATCGTCTTTACATGATCTGACCACCTCCGTGAGTTTGTTACGGCCTTTCTTCTCAGAGTAGTCAGATAGGATTCGCCAACCCCATTTAGTATTTTTAAATATGATTGATGAGTAAAATTGTTTGCACATACCTATGAAATCATTTATCATTATCATTTATTGATAAAAAGTATTTAGTATCGCGATCGGCGAGATTCATCAAGTTTTGATGCTACCTCCAAACCGCACAGTTCATCGAACGCCTACACCGAACTATTCAATGGGTCAACCAAAGCCAGATGCGAATGCACCCTCAACAAAAGACTTCGTGTATAACATTACGGTTTACAATACTGCTATTTACAATGCAGACGAGCAACATGGCCGCGAAACAAATGAATACACAATGAGAATGCACGGACCACCGGTAAAGCTAGACACAAACTATCGGATACGGCCTGAGTTGTGACTGACAGTCCATTTAATCAGTCTGTTGTATCGTGTCTGGTGCTGTGTGCCAGATTTTAGCCTGGTGAACGCAAACATCAGAGTATTTATTTCAATAAAAACATCTATAGGCATTTTCGTACGGTCAAGGTGTCGATCAGTTAGCCAAGATGTTGATGCTAGTTGTCCATTCTGAAACGGAGATTTCTATGGAGAAGAAATGTAAGAAACTCTAAGGACTCAAAGGATGTCGAACATCGTCAGGTGCTTTACTTTGTGTAAATTATTTCATCACCACTGCTCTAATAACCATGAAGGAAAACGTCGTGAGGAAACCGGCATGTCCTAGAACCAAATTTGCAGATATGTGACATTTACAAACCCGCACTGGGTCCGCACGGTGGGTACTCCAACTCATAGAGTCCCAGCAGTGGGAATATTATAGGCTGATTATGTTATGCTACACAGGATGTCTCGGTACTCTTAAGTCTCTTCCGCGAATGGTTACTATAGTTTATACGTGTAGGTGTTCAGTAACAGATCAGATTTAGCACACACGACACTTCAACCTGTCATTGAAGTATTTTGTTTTATCTATAATTATCTTCAGCTGTCCTAATATTTATTGCCTAGTGATGCTGATGAACTGAGCTTTGATCTAGTTACTGTTACCAACGTGCCATACATAGCAAACATCAAAGTCCTTTTGTTCTAAAAATAGAGGGACATACAATAGCGTCTTTGTAGATAGAACAGTTATTTTTAATCAGAACCAATTTTTTGGGTAATCTATACAAATAAATAAAATTAAAGTATCTGTTTGGAATTTCAAATTAACAGCTTTCATTAACCTTTTGAACGCCAGAGCGTAAACGCATCGGCGCCCCTTCCACGGCAAGCCACAAATCCAGCGAAAATACCTACAAAAAACATAGGGATTCCAACAACTTATCGAGAAGTTATCGATAACCAATTAATCATTGCTTTTCGTTCCATATTTTTTAAATAAAATATAACTCGTTGCATTATGCTTTTATTTAATTTGACCCTATTTAGTATCATACTATCATTAAACACCAGTTACAATGTTCTAAACAACCTAAAAGCAGACATTAGAACTAACAACGAATAAATCAAAGAATAAGAAGGTACATCACTATTCTCGTTCGTGACGTCATCCGCTGTCGGGAAGACACGACTCTGGCGTGGCTGGCATGACTTTTGACAACTTCCTCGCATGCGAGTAGGGATGTGACATTGTGGGACATAATAAATAATCATCATTATAGTATTTAAGACAATTTATTCAATTTACTTATAATTATTACTCTGATTCTTCGTAACTTGGCAAACTTATGACATCCAAGTCCTTTTGCTGTCGCAAATTTCTATTAATGTTTAGTAAATTGACATAAGTTACTGAACGTTTTTCTTCTGGCACTCGATCCAGTTCAAAAGTGACAAGTCTTCCGAACGCCGCAGTTCGTGGGTAGATAGGTCCTGGTTGGTAAAGCCCAACGGAGGTAAATTAGAGACGTCACACCTTAATTCATTTGCGTCCCATATGCTCCGTTGATACATGATTGCACTCGTTATATCTTCTGAAGAAACTTGCGTTTCTTTCATTTTCTTTGCACAGACTTGTTCGTTTGGAAGAAAAGAAAGAAGTCGTAAAGAAAACAACCGACTTCCTTAAAAGAAAACACTACAAAGTCAAAAATCACTTTAATTTTGGAAGTCGGTGTCTTAGGATCTGTATAGGTTTTTTGCCACCGACTTCCGAAATTAAAGTTATATTTGAATTTGCAGTGTTTTTTTAAGGAAGTCGGTTTTTTTTTTTTTTGTAAAAAGTTTTTATTTTCAACTTTTTAATTATGGTAGATACCCCGCACTAATCTAATCGCGTTATTCGTTCATTTGTCGTGCAAAAACTTAATGCAAATTCAAGACTTATATGGTTTTCACATGGACTCCATTGTCCGAATGGAAACAAATGGGACCATTCGGGAAGCACCAGCTTTCAAATAAAAAAAGAATCATCAAATCGGTTCACCCAGTTCAAAGTTATGACCCTAAGTGTGTGTGGTAACAAAAAAAAAATACAAACATGGTGAGGAAGGTCCGACTATATTCAGGAGAAGACATAATTATCACTAGTATACGAATATTGTAATTATTAAAACTACCCGTTATATTACTTTACTCTATGATGAAATTATTATAGTAAATACTAAGCATTAGGAATATTCAGATTCGAATAGTTGTCATTAAAAAATAATTGTCGTAGTAATAGTAAGCTACTTTTAATAGAATATTTCATAATTTATATACCTTACTTACCCATCACTAGCTGGCGTGTCTTGCCGACTGTGGCTTGGCAATATTTCATTAATTTTGTTTTAAATAATAGGAAAAAGAAACACTGAAAACTTAAATTACTATATTTATTTTGTACTCAAAAAATGACGATTTCTTGTCGTCTATAGACAACGGTGGCATGTTGGGCACGATTTCATTTGTCGGCTATACACGATTGTGGCGTTCAAAAGGTTAAATGCATACGGTACTTACATAAAACAATATGTTTTTTTTTAAATTTTGTCTGTCGGTTTGACCTGGTTCATCTCTGAAACGGCTGGACCGATTTTTTACTGGCATATCGTTGATATTACAAGAAGTTACGGGGCTACTTTTTGTTCCGGAAGCACGTTCCCGTGGGGTAGTTTCCAATATCCACGCGAGCGAAACCGCAGGTAGCAGCTAGTCATTCAAATGAAACACGTCTGCCCTATACATTCAGTGCGCTGATAATTTGGGTGGTTCCAAATTATACGATTTATATGTTTTTTTTTTGTTTCATAGATATATTCTCCGTCCAAGGGATCTTGTCTCTAAGCATGACATCCGTAGTTTCGGCCGAAGTTACGGGAGTACCAACTCCGTATCACCTACAAACATAAAATTAGTTCGGGGCCCGAAGTTACAATAAATGACAACAAGGATTGACAAAATCAAAATCATAAGTCATTCTTCAAACTAGGCTGAGAGTCAGCACTTGTTGGACGTCAAAGTTACATAAGACAATCCCCCAAAACGCCCGCCCTTCGACAGTTCCTAGTGATTTAGCTGGGAAGAAGATGTGGCGCAACAAACTCCCCAGCAGCACAGCTGTCTGTTAAGTTAGAGGAACTTGATTCTATCCAATATTGTGTAAGTAATTAATATTATAAAACAAAACATACATTATTCGCCATATGTCAGCTAGCACACGCCAATATACCAACAAAACATTGAAAACTATACTCAAGCTGAAATCCACACTAATATTATAAATGCAAAAGTAACTCTGTCTGTCTGTCTGTCTCACTTTCCTGCTAAAACTACTGAACCGATTTAAATGAAATTTTGGTACACAGATAGTTTTAGAGCCTGAGAATCCTTTCTCAGGCTCTAAACTACTTACATAGGCTACTTTTTATCCCGGTAGTATGTTCCCGTAGGGTAATTTCCGACCTCCACGCGGGCGAAGCCGCTGACAAAAGCTAGTAAATAATAAAACAAAATCGTAAACAGAACTTAAAACCTCAATAAAGACAGTTTTCCTTTCTCTCGATGGGTTTTTGCACGTCCAAAAACATTGCTTAATCAGGCGTAGGGTTCATTCCGAAGCATCAAACTACCTTTAGACGTGCCCGTATCTTCGCTAACGGAGAGTAAGCCCCCAGTTGTCTAGGTTATACCTAAATGTAAATGCAATCAAAACAAATATCTTTTTTGACTCTACAGTATTCTAAAGACTCTACAGTGTCAGCTTGAGGTGGCGACTTAAAATTGATGTGCCTTTAAGAATGGGGTCGCAAGGTATACCTGGAATACCTTTTTATTCCCAACGTTGATATATCCTTTACCTCCTTTTCGGCACTCATATGAGAATTCCTTGTTATACAGCAAAAGAGTAATCCGGGAAATGTTTTGCGCGCCTGATCCACAAAAGATACAAAAACCGCATGGCATTGTTTGCCGACTTGTGGTCGTAAGTAAGTACCTACCATTCATCTGATCCGGTAGAGCTTGCAGCTGTACCGTTATGATAGGCAGGGTTGACACTTGCTGGTTGAACTCCGAGTTTAAATATTTGAATGTACAGTTAGGGAATGAAAAGGTTATGCATCGCACTTATTACGTCGATCAAATTCTGAGTTTCAATAAAAACATTAGCATAGTAGGTTACTATTTATAAATATCATCAAAAATATCTAAAATTATAGTAATTAGTTTTAAACTTCATTGTACCGGAATTGACAAATGATAATTGATTTTATTTTTGCAAGTAGGTTTGTACAAACACTTTTACACGTTTACCATATTTTTTAACACTAGATGAGGTTGGCGTTTCCTATCTGACTACTCTGAGAAGAAAGGCCGAAACAACCTCAGAGGTCACCGTCTCTTTTAAAGTGGTTATAATAAATAGAACAGTTGCGTGATCAATTATATTATCAAAACACTTGAAGACGGAAGGTTTTCATGGAAATCCACACTTCCACACTATCCACACTAATATTATAAATGCAAAAGTAACTCTGTCTGTCTGTCTGTCTGTCTCGCTTTCCTGCTAAAACTACTGAACCGATTTAAATGAAATTTGGTACACAGGTAGTTTAGAGCCTGAGAAAGGACATAAGCTACTTTTTATCCCGGTATTACGTTCCCGCGGGATATTTTCTGACCTCCACGCGGGCGAAGCCGCTGGCAAAAGCTAGTTCACAATAAGATAAGATTTTTTTTTTTTTAATACCTTCTTAAGTGCTTGTGTTCTTAATATCTGCAGTGCATTTATAAAATAATGCTTTGCAAATAAATCAATTCATCACATAAGAAATACTATCATTATCTTGAAAAAACTTTTTACAAAAAAAACAACCGACTTCCTTAAAAAAAACACTACAAAGTCAAAAATAACTTTAATTTCGAAAGTCGGTGTCTTAGGCTCTGTATTTAAGGTTTTTGCCACCGACTTCCGAAATTAAAGTTATTTTTGACTTTGTAGTGTTTTTTTTAAGGAAGTCGGTTGTTTTTTTTGTAAAAAGTTTTTATTTTTTAACTTTTTAGTTGTGGTAGATACTCCGCACTAATCTAATCGCGTTATGCGTACATTTGCCGAGCAAATACGTAATGAAATTTAAGACTTATATGGTTTTCACATGGACCCCATTGTCCAAATAAAACCAAATTAAAATGGGACCATTTAAAAAGCACCAGCTTCCAAATAAAAAAAGAATCATCAAAATCGGTTTACCCAGTCAAAAGTTATGAGGTAACAAACATACGGTATTCGTTCATTTGTCGCGCAAATACTTAATGTAAATTTAAGACTTATATGGTTTTCACATGGACCCCATTGTCCGAATGAAACCAAATTTAAATGGGACCATTCGGGAAGCACTAGCTTTCAAACTAAAAAAGAATCATCGAAATCGGTTTACCCAGTCAAAAGTTATGAGGTAACAAACATACGGTATTCGTTCATTTGTCGCGCAAATACTTAATGTAAATTTAAGACTTATATGGTTTTCACATGGACCCCATTGTCCGAATGAAACCAAATTTAAATGGGACCATTCGGGAAGCACTAGCTTTCAAACTAAAAAAGAATCATCGAAATCGGTTCACCCAGTCAAAAGTTATGAGGTAACAAACATAAAAAAAAAAAAAAAAAAAAAAAAAATACAGACGAATTGATAACCTCCTCCTTTTTTTGAAGTCGGTTAAAAATCAAACTAACGATAAATTTCTTTAGTCCGATTACGATAACAATACGAGGTTATCAAAGGATGTGACAGTTATGGCGCTTGAAAATAATGTCAAATTGTTTGTTCTGTGTTTAAAACATAATTGTTTATTTGCTTCAAAAGTAGGTGAATACGCCAAAACAGATAAGTAAGCTCGAGTCAAGCGTCAAGTGTAATCGGATATAGTTGAAGTTTAGTAAGAAACTGATGGAAATTGAATTTCATATGTGAACTGTTTGTTTCTATTGATAAATGACTTTATTTTGCAAGTAGGTTTGTACAAACACTTTTACACGTCAATCAATTTTTTTTTTAAACTAGATGAGTTCGGCATTTCCTATCTGACTACTCTGAGAAGAAACGCCGAAACAAACTCAGAGGTCACAGTCTCTTTTAAAGTCCAGACATAATCTTGATCAGATCATGTGAAGACCATGTGGATTGGTGTCTGAAGTGGTCTTTTAAGGAAAGAACACACAGCTTGAGTGGACCTGTCCAATCAGTGCACGCATTTGTCAGTAATCATGCAGCCCCACTCAGAACTTAAGGAGGTCAATGATTCGACGAACAATACCAAAGAAAGGACATTTGTGAAGGTCGCACAAATTACTCAAACTGCCAGACAATGTAAAAAATTAAATTAGAAGAAAAGGAAACCAAAAAAAAGAACACCCACTTCGTCTTCACATTTACAATAGGTAATTAAAACAATATAATACTTAAAAGTATTAATTTTATTTTATTTTATTCGAAATTATTCAGTTGTTTCTTACTAAACTTCAACTGTATCTGAAGACCCTGGTTATTCAGCTCTTTGGCTGACCACATAAAATAAAGATGTTTATAAAACTTGTGATCCCTGTTTATGTCTTAGAATAGACATGCAAACATTAATAATGAAAAAAATAATACACGTCAAAAAATTTTAACAGCGACCATCTTAGCGTTATCATCATTCAAAAACTGCCAGCCCTAACCACGTATGGCCTTCACACAAACAAAGCAAAAACGTCATTATTACGCCTTGGCATATGGAATTACTTTTTTACGTGTAACGGAACAGGAACTGACATGGTAACCTTAAAACGAGCGCCATGAATCCTCATACAATTAGCTTTGCACATTAGCGGTGATGTGACGACACTTAGTACACTTTGAGCTTGTTTAAACTTCTTATATTGTGTTTATTTTAATGAAAAAGTCACGCTAGGCAGGCACATAAGTCTGCCAGGGTCGCGAGATTTGTTTGAAACAGTTACCGTGGTCCTTTTTTTTTTTCAGTATGGGAAATCATCAAATGACTTCTCCCGCTCTGGGCGGAGCGGGAGGGCGTGTCAGACTTTTACTGACTAAAACCCACCCGTGTTCCATCAGTTGCCCATGTGCCAGGGTCACGGTATCTCTTTCGAACAATGACGCGACCCCGGCAGGCATCGGTCCTAGTAGACCCCTACACTGCTGCTGACATCTCTTTGAGGCGCGCGTGGAACACTACGCGCCGTCGACCCGAGCCTGGTCCTTACCGGGCGGCGAGCTACCCATTGCTCGCCACCCGCAAGTTCGCGCCTACGGTGGCCGGGAGTCCGCTATGGACTCCCGACGCCCGGGGCGTCTCCTCCTGCGGCGGCTAGGGACGTGAGGGCGCAGAGACTGCCACTCCCTCACGCAACCCGCCTCCTCCTTCGCGAGTATTACTGCTTCGCAGAAGGAGGTGACGGCTTCCCATTCCCTCTCGCTCCGTACCATGGCTCGCACCAGGGCCGGACGCGAGAGGTCGCCGCCGCCGATCGCCTCCACGAGGACACGGCGGTGCTCCGCCCAGGCAGGGCACACCTCCACCGTATGCTCCACCGTGTCCTCCAGACGATCCTCGCAATGGAAACACCCGGACGTATCCTCCCGCTTTATCCTGAACAGGAACCCACCGAAGCACCCATGCCCGGTGAAAACCTGCGTCAGGCGGAAGGTGAGGACGCCGTGCCTCTCTATCCACTCCTCAAAGAGGGGACTTACCGCCGCAATTGTGGCGTGCCCAGTTACCGTGGTCCTGGCATAGGCAACTGAAGGATCACGGGTGGGTTTTAATCAGTAAAAGTCTGACACGCCCTCCCGCTTCGCCCAGAGCGGGAGAAGTCGTTTGATGATTTCCCACCCACAAAAAAAAGACAGGCTCATAAATAAAATAATATTTTTACTTCCGACATAACGTGGAATAATTGTGTTACTCGATCAAACCTGGGTCAGATATTGTTATCCGCTGATAGTTTCATCACATTTCAGTCGAAACACGTCCACTGCAGGACATAGGCCTCTCCCAATTTGAGGGGTTGGCCATAATCACTACGCTTGGCAGGCGAACGCTACTGCCCATTCTCTTTAAAGTCCCTTAGTCGCCTCTTCCGACACCCACGGGAAGAAATGGGATGGTGCTATTATTTACGTCCATCACCACACGGATATTTGAATTTCGAATAAGCAAAAATATCATAATAACGGTCCTCTTCATTCTTCATTACTGCATTAATAATGTTTAATTATTTAAGCACTCTGTTAATGGAAAGTGTCCTTTGCTTCCGTATATGAAAACAGGTTCAATTTATTAAGGTCGCCAAGGTCACATAAGAATTAAAAAGTCAACAATATGTGCGCTTGCCCTTCGTTACAGCTCCGTGTTGTTAACCTTTTGTTATACTTTGCCTTTGCCCGACATCAGAAAAGGATTTTAAATGTACAAAAAAATATTCATAAAAAATCTGTGATTGGTACTTATCTAATAGCTACAATCGCCTTAATCATATGAGATATCGATCTACATCTATCGATATTTCTTGATCATTGAGTTCCTTCACATCTATACTTCTGCTATATTTTTTCAAGGGGATTGTTATTATCTACTCGAGGATTCGGGACGTGCTTTGTCCATAGCATAGTTTTTTTTTTAAATTCATAGTGGAAATCTAGTTAAAAAAAAATATCTTAGTAAGAGCTCATCTTAGATAAGAAGCCATCATTCAAGCCGAAAGACGTCTACTGCAGGACATAGACCTCCACAATTTGAGTTGTTTGGCATAATCGTCACGCTGGGCAGGCGGGTTGGCGATCGCAGTATGGTGGTAAAATGCATAGAGAACGCTGCTGCCCATTCACTAGTAAGTCCCTTAGTCGCCTCTTGTTACGCCCACGGGAAGAAATGGAAAAACTAAGAACTATGACGATAAAGATAAGAACTCCTCTAACACGAAACAAATACGTGTGAAATTAGCAAATAATATCTTAGTTTTCACCATTCTCTTGATAACAATGATAACGTCTACCTTGCAGCTGTTATAAAATGGTCGTTTTTATTGTTTTAGCTAAATCCGCCTGATAAGCTATGTTTCTTTTCCGCCAGGTGGGAGCAGGCGCGACCGGGCCGGGTGGGCGGCGGGCCCTGGAACTGATACTTAGTGGGGGGCTCAAGTCCTTGGCAAGGCCCGCGAAGCCGGTCCGAAGGGCAGCCTCCAGGGATTCCGTGCTGTCGCAACCACAGCCTTTATTAGAAGGTGAGTACCACTAATACACTCTCCTTTTGTTTCGTATTGTTGGGTGGGGCTGCTGTTGACCTCGATCCTCGATCCTCGATCACACCAGACGGAAAGCGATGAATGAGGACTTTAACGGAACGAACGTCCCCAAAAGATGCCTGTTCATTCTTGATTTGAAGGCAGACGGATTAAACATGGAAGGGAACACAGACGCTGTCATTGACTGCCATACTTTGGGTGTGCGTATAATTATTTATCTTCTGTTCTTCTCTGCCATTCGCCATGCGTATCATTCACTTCCTTTTCTTTCATATCAGCCATCTTTTCTTTGGACAGTTAACGAACAAGTACAAATAAAAGATTTTTAAACTCAAAACAAAATTTATTACTAATTATTTTCAGTAATCCCGTGATAATATGTAATGAGATTTTCTATATTAACAACGGTTTCTGCGCCAGTATTCAGAGAGAACCCTAGGGAAATAGCGTGAATGCCCATAAATATTCGGATTTAGGTCGTCTACTTCACACGGCTTGTGTTAAAGGCCTGTGATAACGAATTAATTAGTAGCGGTCAAGGCACATAAAGGCTCCTACAAACAGGCACGACGCGACAGCGCGACTCGATTTTAGTAGAACAAATTCTACTATAGTATATTTTTTCTATAAGAGTCGCGTCGCACCTGTTTAAAGAAGCCTTTAATGTTAGTTATTTTATCATTTTTAAACATTCCTTTCCCACATAGCGAGCGCATATAATGCCAGTTTTTTGAACTGTCATTTTCATGCAAAATGTTGCCAATGCGTTTTTAAGAATCATTGGGATTCCTTAGACAAATGGTCGTTTAAATGGGCCATCCTGTATTATAAGGTGAAAGACATCAAATTAAAATTTATCTTAAGGTGCCTTAACATGGAGTGGATAGGGAGGCGCCACGGCGTCCTCACCTTCCGCCAGACGCAACTCCTCACCGGGCATGGGTGCTTTGGGGGGGTTCCTGTTCAGGATAAAGCAGGAGGAAACGCCCGGGTGTTTCCATTGCGAGGATCGTCTGGAGGACACGGTGGAGCATACGGTGGAGGTGTGCCCTGCCTAGGCGGAGTAGCGCCGTGTTCTCGTGGAGGCGATCGGCGGCGGCAACCTCTCGCGTCCGGCCCTGGTACAGAGCGAGAGGGCATGGGAAGCTATCACCTCCTTCTGTGAAGCAGTAATGCTCGCGAAGGAGGAGGCGGGGTGCGTGAGGAAGTGGCAGCCTGCGCCCTCACGTCCCTAGCCGCCGCAGGAGGAGACGCCCCGGGCGTCGGGAGTCGATCGCGGACTCCCGGCCACCGTAGGCGCGGCCTTGTGGTCGACGAGTAATGGGTAGCTCGCCACATGGTAAGGACTAGGCCCGTGCCGACGGCGCGTAGTGTTCCATGCGCGCCTCAAAGAGATGTCAGTAATACTGAAGGGAGACCCCTAGGACCGATGCCTGCCAGGGTCGCCGAAAGAGTTACCGTGGCCCTGGCATATGGGCAACTGACTAAAACCCACCTGGGGTTTTAGTCAGTAAAAGTCTGACACGCCTCCCGCTCCGCCCAGAGCGGGACACGTCATTTGATGATTTCCTACTAGAGGATACAATCCCGAGCATGTTTTTCAATCCCGGGATTACGGGATTTTTGAAGCGTAATCCCGGGATCCCGGGCCTATCCCGGGATTAGACTATGTGGTTTCTAATTGGTCTGAATTGAAAAAACAACTTAAATAATTAAAAAAAATCTTTTTAATGTCTTTGCACAACAAAAATCACAATATAATAAGAAAAGATAAAGACAAAACAAAAATAAACTATACTTTTGCAAGAAATCTAAAAGACAACACAAAAAAAATATTTAAAATTTCGAAAATATAATCGCAGTAAAATATCAAAGCATCCAATCTTTGACTTCCAAGCCTGCTTCGTAGTTTATTGCCAACATAAGCAGCAGCTGACAACACTCGCTCAGGTTCTACGCTGGCTGGAGGAATAATAGACAATTCATGTAGATACTTATATGCTGTTTCTAAGTGATATCCACGAACTCCTCCATTTTTGAACAGGCTCATTTCACGTCTAATACTACAATATTTGCCAACCCCAATTCATTTTGTACTTGTACTTCAGGATCTAGGGATTTCATACTCTTGTTAATTTCCAGATGTAACTTTCCTTTAAGTCCCTTCTAAGTTCTACGACAAACATATATATTAGGACTGTACCTGTTTAGTGTGTACTGTGTATAGTAGGTACGTATCCTACGACGGCGTATCTAAGGGTTGTTTTTTGTCGTTGTGTAATAAATGCTTTTCATATAATCTAGGCAAGGTTATTGTCAAGGCGCAACGGACTACGGAATACAAATTAGACTTGTTTGTGGCAATCCCGAAAATCCCGGGATTAGCCAAATACAGTCCCGGGATTTTCGGGGCCAGAAAACGGGCGGGATCCCGGGATCCCGAATTTCGGGATCCCGGGATTGTATCCTCTATTTCCTACCCACAAAAAAAAGGTGTTAAACATTTTGATGCCTTGACTGTACGAATACACGTGTAACATGTCCTTTGCTGAGATTTTATTGTTAAATATTTTTATTGTTTTAAGATAATGTCCTCGGGGCAGAAAAGAAAATATATTTGCTGTTCCTTTGCATATTTCCAGATGTTTGGTTCACCCTATCAGTGTAAAATAAATAATACTCCTATCTGTGTATAGATAGAAAGCAATTCATCTTTGTTTTCCTGCTCAGCATTCTTTGAATAGAATACCCTTTATTGTGTCACAATCATCATTCATAGCCCTTCAGCCACTGCTAAGCATAGGTCTTTATTTTCTTCTTCTTTTATGTGTTATGTACACCATACAAATCTCTGTCATCTTATATATGTCACCGTATGATCGTGAACAACGTTAGTTTATAATCTATCTCGCGAGATTGCAAACTGTCGATAAATTGTGAATTGTACCATACTAAGTGTTATTGGGTTTTTTCCATCTGCAATTTCTCTGTAGCAGCCCGGAGTCTGGATTGGTGCCCGGTGGATGGCAATAGGCTCGCCCCCTATTACATATGGGACTTAAACATAACAGGCGAAACGTGGGTGTACTAAAAGGTACACCACTGCCTAACCCTTCGGGAAAACAAGGCGTGATGTTATGTTATGTTTATGTTACCATACTACTTACATTATATAAGGTGTATCTATTCATACACGAAATATTTTAAGGGGTACACCTGTAGGTGGTAAAGAAGCTTTAGAAGCAAAAATATTTTTTTTATCTAAGCGTTTTTGAATTTTCGTAATTATTATAATTTTAAAACTACTTGAGACGTTTTGCATAAAACCTGACGCTGCGAGGGCGACGACTGGACGGTACGAGCATGGCCGCGGTGTCTCGGGCCGTAAAAAATAAGAAGGAGCCAATATTTCTTATGTGCGTCAAATAATTTATAAATATTAAATTTAAAAAAAAACTAGAAATTTTTTTTTTTCGTTGCTATAGCTTTTTTACCACCTACAGGTGTACCTCTTAAAATATTTCGTGTATGAATAGATACACCTTATATAACGTATTAATTTTCGATAATTTATATTTTGTCCAAGAAAACAACAAACAAAACAAAAACAACAACAAGAAACAAATATCATAATTTCAGCCGAAGACGTCAACGGCTTGACATAGGCCTCTCGCAAAACTCCGTTACTTTGACCGGTTCTGTGCTTCCCGCATCTAGCAGATGCCTGCGGCCTTCAGAAGACCATCAGTCTACCTTGTGGGAGGCTTTCCAGCTGTGTATAAAAGAATGCTGAGCACAGCTTCGAAACCTTATAATTTACATGGTGAAGTCGTTGTTAAACGCAATGTTTTTTACGCCGAAGAAATTTTTTTGACACGAAGGCATCTCAACATGTTCCGTAATTGGAAAACATCACCCGTCGTCAATATTAGTGCTTGTTGGAACAAGTGTCGTATGAGAGCCATTGAATTTTATATTTCTCATACATATATTGCCTCTTGGCTATGTTTGGATAAGAGCGATATTAGCGTTTAACAAGAATGTCTACTTTCTTTAGGCGTTTGCATTTGCCTTCATATTGAATCGTGTTGAAAAGAAAAGCAACTAAAGGCTTGGTACTTTGGCCAGGTGAATTAAATTTCAACGCATATTATGATTAGCATCTGCTAGAGTTGTGGCTAAGTATTGACAACCATTCGATCGGGAAGGTTAGGCTACGCTTCCCGCGGTTGGTCAGTGAGTGGATGACCATCTTTATATACCACTAACTTCTGCCCGCGACTTCGTCCGCGTTAAATTTTTGTTCCCCCACCCTTCCCGTCGCGTCGAATCACCTACCCGTGCGATTTTCCCCGTTTTTGCAACATTTTACATTACTGCTCCGCTCCTCTTAGTTGTAGCGTGATGTTATATAGCCTATAGCCTTCCTTGATAAATAGGCTACTCAATACAAAAATAATTTTTCAATTCGGACCAGTAGTTCCTGAGATTAGCGCGTTCAATCAATCAATCAATCAAACAAACAAACAAACTCTTCAGCTTTATAATATTAATCTATACTAGATTAGCTTTTGCCCGCGGCTTCGCCCGCGTGGATGTCGGTAATTAACGCACGTAATAATTTTTTTTCTGAAATAAAAGATTTTTTCTAAAATAAAATTAGCCTAAGTTACTCCTTGTTACATCAGCTATCTGCCAGTGAAAGTCCCGTCAAAATCGGTCCAGCCATTTCAGAGATTAGCCGAAACAAACAGACAGACAAAAATTTAAAAAAATATGTTGTTTTGGTATATGTACCGTGTATACATCCATATACACTTAGTAAAAAGCGGTTATTTTAATATTACAAACAGACGCTCCAGTTTTATTTATTTGTATAGATGTATAGATGACTGACTGTCATTCGTGGATCTTTTACAGTTGTTGTTGTTACGGGTCATCAGTCTTACCAAAGGTTTTCGTGTTACCCTGTAACTGGATTGTGGAGGTCAGATAAGTAGTCGCTCAATGTAAAATACTGGTATCCAGCTGCAGTCGGGTAGACTGGACCAAAACATAGTTGGGGAAAGGCCCAGCCGATGATGATGATAAGCACCTACATGTTATTTTAACATTTACCTTAACTTTAGCAACCTTTTTAATTTTTATTATTAACTAGCTTTTGCCAGCGGCTTCGCCCGCGTTGAGGTCGGAAATTATCCCGCGGGAACATACTACCGGGATAAAAAGCAGCCTATGTCCTTTCTAAGGCTCTAAGCTATCTGTGTACCAAATTTCATTTAAATCGGTTCAGTAGTTTTAACAGGAAAGCGAGACAGACAGACAGACAGACAGACCGACAGACAGACAGAGTTACTTTTGCATTTATAATATTAGTGTAGATTAGTGTAGATGTAGATGTAGATAGTGTAGATTATAATATTAGTGTAGATAGTGTAGATGTAGATTGGTACTTTTTGTCCTCAACCTTTTCGCTAAGGGTTCTCCCAGACTCTCTACCTTCCTCCGTAATTTCCTCTAATTTGAACATTCTTAACGGTGAATTATTTTAATCTCTTTCCTTACCTTATTGGGTAACTCTGATACAACAGAGGCAATCTTCTAACTGTTTCAAGTTTTGTTTTAATCAAGTCTTTTATCATTCAACATTACTGTTTGCTGCCTCGTTGGTCAAGCGCTGCTGCTGAGCATGAGGTCCTGGGTTCGATTCCCAGATCGGTGAATATGTTATTTGGTATTTCCATTAGGAATTTCTCAGTAGCAGCTCGGAATTTGGATTCGTGCCCGGTTGATGGCAATAGGCTCGCCCCATATGACTTAAACATAACTAGCGAAATGTGGTTGATACCTGCACGTGTCTGCCTAAACCCTCGGGAAATTAAGGCGTAAGGTTATAGGTATTTTTTTTTAAATTCAGACGTTCAGTCTTTTTTTTCCTCAACGCCACATCACCTTAACTTGGCCATTAATCGCATACCTTTCACCAATTGGAAAGTCGAATCCGAAAGCGTAAATGATCCTTATTTTTTGTTTCATTCAGGTAGTTAAGTCCTGATGAAAATGAAATCGTAAATTGGATTGATTTGAATTCTCTAAATATCTCTTGTTTCATAAAATAACATTCACGCTAGTGTACCCCGAAGGGTTATACAGAGGTGAAACAATATTTCGCCAGTAACTTTTTTTTTTTGATGTGAATACTTCTTTAGCGGCGTTGTGCACTTTTTTTGTAATGGGTAAAAAATGTTAAACTCGCGTCAGGACACGTGACCCTGATCGAAAATTCGTAAGACGGACGGAGAGTAGGAGAGGAAGTATCCCCCTCTCTTTTTACGGCGCGGCGAAAATGTATGCCTGCGCCTGCTGTTTCTTTTAGGCGGCCCCTAAACGATCAATTAAATTGTGCAATATTACGAATTGTGCAGTATTATTGACCGTATAGGGTTAATATTGAAAATTGCGCAATGATTGAATGAAAGTTTGAGCATGTTTAATTTTTATTGCACCATATTTTTCCAATGCATCGTGTAGGGTCACTATTGCGCAATATTTTTCAGTATGTGTTTTGTCTTGCATGAGGAGTACACGGGAATTTCTGGCGGGAAATCAGACGCGTCGCTTGGGTTTTTGTTATATTTTTCCAAAAAACTGAATTGTGATGAATTTTACGGCAGAAAGTGGTGTAGTTTTGTGTTGTAAACTGTATTAATACTATTCTCCGACTGAACACGAAAATATTGCGCAGTTCGTATTATTGTGCACTATAATTGATCGTTTGGATTCAAAGCGCCTCTCAATCTTATTGAACAATAAAATGTATTGTGCAATGTTATTGTAGGTCTAGGGGCCGCCTTAGGCGCGGGACAAATACAAGAGGCGTCGGGCGGAGGCGAGGCGCGGGCGCGGCGCGGGCGTGGTGCGGGCGCGGCGCCGGTGCAGCGCAGAACAGGCGTGCTAACGGTGTCGGAGAGGCGAGGCGCGGTGTTTCTCGTTATTTTATGTTAAATTCTATATCGTCACGCATTTTCCGGGTGCGCCGAAGGCGAGGAAGCGGCGCCCGCGCCGCGCCCGCGCCACGCCCGCGCCGCGCCCGCGCCACGCCCGCGCCGCGCCCGCACCCCGCCGTCTCAGTATGTCTCGCGCCCCGCCTCTTCTATACATTTTGTATGAAATATCAAAGAAGTGGCGCCACGCCCGCGCCGCGCCCGCGCCGCACCTCCGCCCGACGCCTCTTGTATTTGTCCCGCGCCTTAGGCGGCGCAGGACGCTTGCGCGAATGTTCGTGTGTGTTTATGTTACAGCGTGCCACGCGCATCCATGGATGGTGACAGCTGATGGCTCGACCGTCTGTGTAGTTGCCGTCGTCGAAATTATGGATGGAAGTTGATTTTTCTGAGAGATAAACTTTTTAATGTAATATAAATTGTCATGTTTGTGTGCGATAGCGCAATAAATAAATATTGTAATCCACCACATAAATGATAGTAAGCTTTTATACTGATAATTAAAGCAATTCGTGCAAAATTATTCCCTAACCATTCCAAAATATCAAAAATGCACGATGTTAATATTCAAGTTTTCACTTCTGCCGGCACTCCCAGAGTGCAACCCGTCGTTTTTATTTTTCATTTATTTCAATATCAGAGTGCAGGCAAAATAAGGTTATCATTTAATGTTTCTTACCCGTACAAGTTTTTTCATTTACTAGACTTATTAGTCCGTTTTGATATAAATAAGAGTGCCAACTAACGTAATTAGGTGTGTGCTTAGGGTTGCCAACCATACTTTATAATAACGTATCCTACTTTATTTTTGATAACTATACTTTATACTTTTACATACAAATAAAGTATGCAAAAATACTTTATTTTCAACAACCTTTACTGTGATGCGTAAAACAAAATACTCATTATGGGTACTTAACGATTTACAATTGCTGAACGAATTGTTTAAAACGGATAATGAAAACGATTTATAATTGCTGAACGAAATATCAGATGTCAGTTGTGACATTTGTCACAGATGTCACCCACTATCTGTCACTATCGACGAAATTGTTCAAAACTGGTCCGTTGTTTTTGTTTATAAGTGAAGAATACATTTTAAAATAAATATTAAAACATAATGACGAGTAATTCTGATAGCGATACACCAGTGACTCTCTTAATGACTTCTCCATTCCCGCCACTTCAGCTTTCACTGAAAGAGTTTTTTCAGTAATGAATCTAAAGTGGCGAGGAGAGAGAAATAGAGCATCAATAAATTTAATTAATAACGAATTATTTATTTATTTAAATTTAAATGTTGATTGTCAAACAAGCTTTGTAACATTTAAAGATAAAAAAAATTGTTAGCATGTGCTAAAAGCACACAAAAATACGTTTAAAAAAAAAATAGAAACATAAAATTTTAAAAGTACTTTTTTTTGTCTCTAATACTTTATTTTTTTCCTATCCAAACTAGTTTATACGTTTTTTTTGTTAACAAAAGTTGGCAACCCTATGTGTGCTATCGAATGGCATCGCAAAAATAGAGCAAAATAAGCGTAAAACCTGTTAACATGCTCAAAACATCATGGAGTTACAGATAACCCATTATATATGATATTTAAGTCCCATGCAATACGGGCACAGATGATCGTCAAACGGCCAAAATCCAGACTCCGGCTGTCCACTGCGAATTTCGAGATAGAAAACCCAATAACACTTTGACCGACTTGAGAACCGTGCCCAGGATTTTTTTTTTTTGGATGGGAAATCATCAAATGACTTCTCCCGCTCTGGGCGGAGCGGGAGGGCGTGTCAGACTTTTACTGACTAAAACCCACCCGTGTTCCATCAGTTGCCCATGTGCCAGGGTCACGGTATCTCTTTCGAACGATCACGCGACCCCGGTAGGCCTCGGTCCTAGCAGACCCCTTCAGCACTGCTGACATCACTTTGAGGCGCGCGTGGAATACTACGCGCCGTCGACCCGAGCTTGGTCCTTACCGGGCGGCGAGCTACCCATTGCTCGCCACCCGCAAGCTCGCGCCTACGGTGGCCGGGAGTCCGCAATCGACTCCCGACACCGTGCCCAGGATCTCATGCCCAGCAGTAGTACTAGCGACCACTACACCAATGAGGCAGTTTCTGACCAGCTTTTGTTTTATCTTCCACGAAAATTTATTTGTGCCCTTCGTAATTGTAACTTTAAGGTCGGTTCAAGCAGAACGGAAGTATGCCCGTGCAATTTACTGGTTCCATTGAAAATTTAAGGACCGTATTACTATAGCCGAAAATACAAAAAAAGAGATACGCGAGCTTGGTCGAGACGTCTGTCTCGATATTCATACAATTTTTACAACTCGAGGCTGTGGTAATACGGTTCAAATTTCAATGAAACCAGTAAATTGCTCGGCCATTTTTCCGTTCTATCTGAAGTTCTGAACTGACCCTTTTTTTTTTTTTTTTTTTTTTTTTTTTTTTTTTTTTTTTCAGGATGGGAAATCATCAAATGACTTCTCCCGCTCTGGGCGGAGCGGGAGGGCGTGTCAGACTTTTACTGACTAAAACCCACCCGTGTTCCATCAGTTGCCCATGTGCCAGGGTCACGGTATCTCTTTCGAACAATCACGCGACCCCGGCAGGCATCGGTCCTAGTAGACCCCTACACTGACTGAACTGACCCTTAGACAAGAATATGTATCTTCAATTTCCATTACGTAAATATTTCAATGAATTTGAATAACATTATAGTTTATCCCAACTTCATGCTCGAAAAGTTGGAATAATTCTTCAATTTCAAGTGGACTTTACTCCAGATATTAGTTTTTTAACAAAAGGCATGCCAAGTTCATATCTGAATAGATTTATACTTCAATAAGTTTCTATTGAATCCGACATCTCAGTGAGCTGAAGTTATTGAAGCTGAAAGCAAATATCTTTGCGGGAATAATTCTGCAGGTATTGGGAATTTAATATTGCAGAGGTGGCGATGGGCTTAGTATTTACTGGTACACCAAAGGTAGCGCAACCTTGGTCGTACTGCTTCATTATGTAATCATACCCACCATAAAACTGTGTGTTTGAAGAATGAATGATTATTGTGGCAAACTTTTTCTAGAAGAAGTAAAGTGTGTCTGATCGCAGAGAGGGTAAATAAAGGGTACAGCTACCAATCATTTTCTAGTATATTTTTGGCGGTACATAACAATTTGTATTGTTTTTAAAACAATTGTGGGTTTCTAAACATCGTAATAAGTTAATATAGATCAGGAGCTCATATTTAATCACTTCACATTCATGACAGCAAATGGTCAAGTCCCAGTGGAAAGCAGGAAAACCGTAGAATAACGAATTTACTTTCCGTGCCAAAATAAACAAATTCTACGACGTCTGACATCCATTTCCTGCAGTCAGCTTTTCAAATTGACATTATATTTTGACGTGACTGATTGTGGTCGCGTTCAGAAAGGCCCGAGTTTTATAGATTTGGGTACCAGTAAACAAGTCGTTTGTATTGTCGGTATGGTTGGAATCAGTAGTAAATTATGCTAAACAGTCGGTTTATGTAAAAAGAGTATTTTAGCGTATTCTATTAATGTTATAGATTATAAAGTACACCTACAAGAAAAAGAGTATACAGTGCTCTATTTTAAAGTATGGTTGGCAACCCTAGACATTACACATAATATATTATAGCTGATAAAAAAAAAAACAAAAATCAAATAAAAGAGTAAAGGAATTAGCATGAAAGTGTGTTTTACGGCTGCGCCAAAAAGGCCAGGTCACCAAAATGCCAGACCACTAGTGCCTGACGCTACTTCTACACTCCCTGGTTTTGCTGGCAGCGTGATCATGGTGGCGCCACCATTGTGTCCTAGTGAGATACAAGGCTTACCGGTAGAACAGAATTTTTATAATATTACAACGACGGGAAATGTATTGCTAGTCGTTAATACAGGAATACAGAATTAGTTTCAAGGAATTCAGAATTAATTCAATTTACAAACGCACAGCTGTTTTCAATCAAGTTCCCCAATAAACTCTATCGCAGTCCAGTGCTGGAGTGGCCTCTCCGAAATTACGTAAAAACATCTGGTTTTCCTTCTTCCGCATAAAGTGTGCTCCAGCCCACCTTTTTTAGTTATCAATCCATCTAGTTGGGGCTAAGCTGGTATTCTTATAGGTAATTGCACCGATACAGCACAAATACTAATATTTTCTTTCTTTTACCAGGTCTTCGGAAATGCTCAACAGTCCTCGCGCTGACAGACCGCGAGAAGTCCTCGGAGCCAATCAGGGCTCACAATAGACTGCGCGCGCCCTCCGTCTGCTCCCGTTGTTCATCCCTACTGTCTCTTGCCGGCGCTAGCGGCTCCAGGTACGTGACACCAGATCCTCAGCACAGGTGGTAAAAGTCCTCACTGGTCGGGACTCACAATAGACTGTGCGCGCCCTTTCTCTGCTCCTGTTGTTTATGACTACTGTGTACTGTCTCTCTCCAGGAACGTGACACCGTATCCTCGGTACAGGTGGTGCTAGTCCTCAGACATCAGGGCTTTCATACGACAGCAGGCTTTCGATCTACTCCATATATGCCCAATCATTTCTGTCGTCTACTCTCCAGCAGTCACTTAAAACGGCCGGTCAATTCTGTAAAAATATCACCGTGTTACAAGAGATTGAAACTATTGATAATTCAATTCACCTTCAAGCTCACTTCACCTAAATTTTCATGGTGAGATTCTTACCACTTCACACTCAAACATACATGCCTTAATATCCTGTTGGGTTTTCTGAGACACTGGGACCCTTTTTGTGAGAGGGATCTGGTTTCCGGTTTGCGAGTTGGTGGCGTCATGATCATGTCTTTAAATGTTTACTTATGGTCATGCCGCTTCCTCACGATTAGGGGTCACAAAACCGGTTTCACCGAAATCGAAAAAACCAGTTAAACCGGTTTTCGCGTCATTTTTAGGAACCGGGTTTCAGTTTAGCGAAAACCGCGGTTTCGATTATTTCGGTTTTCTTTAAAAATAATAACTTATCCAACGATATGACATGTTTACAATGTACACATATTGTCTCATCAATTACAATTATTATATTGATCACACCACTGTCTTTACCGAGGTATAGTATCAATCAATTGAAAAGTTTGTGTCTGAGTCTCAACCTAAGAATAGACGTACGACGTCCACCGCTTCCCCTCTTTGGGGAGTGGCTGGAGAGGCTCGACTTACGCAGGTCCTCACCGGACACGGGTGCTTCACGAGGTTCAATTCAGAAAGGGTATTTATCACTGTGTGGATCGCCTGGAGGACACGGTGAAGCATACGGTAAAAGCGTGCCCTGCCTGGGCGGAGCACCACCGTGTCCTCGTGGAGGCGATCGGCGGTGGCGATCTCTTCCGTCCGGCCCTGGTTCAGGCTATGTACGAAGCGAGAGGGCATGGGCAGCCGTTACCTCCTTCTGCGAGGCAATAATGCTCGCGAAGGAGGAAGCGGATCACGTGAGAGAGAGGCAATATATGCGTCCTCACGCTCCTAGCCGCCGCAGGAGACGCCTCGGGCGTCAGGAGTCCATTACGGAGTTCCGGCTACCATAGGCACGGGCGTGCGGGTGGCGAGCAATGGGTAGCTCACCGCCCGGTAAGGATCAGGCCCGGCCGACGGCGCGTTGTATTCAACGCGCGCCTCAAAGAAATGTCAGCATTAATGAAGGTGTTATCTAGGACCGATGCCTGGTCACGGATTTGTTCGGAAGAGCGGTGGCCCTGGCATAGGCAACTGAAGAAACATGGGTGGGTTTTTGTCAGTTAAAGTTTGACCAACCTCCCGCTCCACCCAGAGCGGGAGACGTCAAGTGATGATTTCCTACCCGAAAAAAAAAGGACGTCCACCGCTATTGATACGGGATTCGAGAATGATTTAACTGCCATCACTAAAGTAGAGCTGGCCCTTTATGAAAATGGAGGCTTTTGCAGGTGTACAATAATATGTTTAAAGTTCCTCCCTCCGAGTGTCGAGGCTAAAAGAATCTTCTCATCAGCCGGTTACCTTTATAATCACTTAAAGGCCGTGGCACAATTTTGTTTTCTCTTTTGCTGATGTATGTAATTTTACAGTTAAAATACTGTATTTCTATGTTCGTTTATCATTTCAATTTTGATCAAACTATGTATGATCATTTCAGTTTTGATGAAATTAATGAGCTTACGTTTTTATTTTTATAATTTGATTTTGATTAACTGACGTCAAACAGACACTAAAAAAACTTTTTTACAAAAAAAACAACCGACTTCCTTAAAAACACTACAAAGTGAAAAATAACTTTAATTTCGGAAGTCGGTGTCTTAGGATTTGTATTTAAGATTTTTGCCACCGACTTCCGAAATTAAAGTTATTTTTCACTTTGTAGTGTTTTTAAGGAAGTCGGTTGTTTTTTTTTTTGTAAAAAAGTTTTTATTTTTATAAATTTTTAGTTTTGGTATCTACCCTGCACTAATTCCAAATAAACGATGCATATTTATGCGATAGCAGAAATCGCGGTTGACTTGCTGTCATTTTTTAAAGAGTTCTGGTATCTGTCTCCGGAACTCATCATCAGATCTATATGAAATTTATATGGGACCATTTCGGAATAAACCCCTTTCGAACAAAAAAAGAATTTTGGAAATCCGTTTATAAATGACGGAGTTATGGCCGAACATACATCAAAAAAAAAAAAAAAATATAAACATCCGAATTGATAACCTCCTCCTTTTTGAAGTCGGTTAAAAATACGGCTGAATTATAAAGTAAATCAGGCTCCGAATCTCACTGAATGATAACAGTTTAGACATTCTTTCAATTTTACGGGCGAATTACAAAAATAAGAATGGAGTTTAATTTGTCGTTACTTTGAGCCAGATTTTTTGTTGATACTCAGATACAATAATTGTTGTTTTTTTTTTAGTTTATTCACTCAAAAGGAGTTTTTCAATTTATTCTAGTGTTCTCTGATTTAGCATTAAGGCTTATTAACGACTGTCGACGACAAAAAGACTTAAGAACCATAAAAATAGGTATAAGTAAAAAAAACATGGAAATAATCGAAATAACCGAAAAAACCGGAAAACCGGTTTTGGGACGTAATGAAAATCGAAAAACCGGCTTTCTAAAATACAAGTGGTTTTGTGACCCCTACTCACGATGTCTTCCTTCACCGTTTTAATTTTATTCAAGTTATTTTTCTTTGTCAGGTATTCCCTGGACGGCGCCGGTGGCGGGTTCGTACCGGCTGCCCCTATCAACTGCAAGCTTTGCTTGGAGGACGCCACGGCTGACAAGGTCACCCTCATCTCTGGCTGTGGATGCACCTTCTGCACCAAGGTCAGTTATAAATATAATCAGTAGATACACGCGGTTTCGCTTGCATTCTAGGAGATCTATGTCATGTACCTGGAGAAAATGTATCCTAAGATTTTAACCCTGGTCATAGTCTACCTGTGTGTTTAATTTTACCCAAATCAGCCGAAAAATCAATCTGCCTAGCCTTTTCCTACTATGTTGGGGTCGGCCTCCAGTCTAACCGGATGCAGCTGACAACTCAGTTACGGGGTAATATGGATACCCTTTGTGTAAAATTGGTTGTCAGTCTTACGGGCTTCTGTAACGATTGTCCAAGATCTACAAATAATAGCCGTGAACAACGGCTTAACATGCTTTCTGAGGTACGGAGCGGTCTTGGTGGTATGTAAAGATAGATCCTTGCCACCCATCCTTGGAATAACCGCGGCAATCGTAGCTTAACCTAATCTATCGACATGTGCGGAGTAGGAGTAGCAAACATCCATATATAATTTTAGTTGGAATCGTGGACTATCTATTTTAATTTTTAACAGCCACATTTCACAATGACCACGGTGCGTAAACCTATGATATTTTTATTTTTATAACAATGAGCATTACCTTGAGATATGATGTGAAAAGGAAATATTATTGTAATTAATAAAAACGGAATTATTCATGCTACTGAGAATAATGAACCACGCTGTTTATAAGTTATTAAATATTTAAATAATTATGTGCATTACTTAGAAAATTTGCCTTGTTTAAAAAAACAATTTGGTTTTATTTATTAGGTACTATAGACACACAACAACACACTTATAGTCTCTAAGGAGTAGGCAGGTAGCGGTGTTCCAAAGTACGATCAATATTTTTTTTAGATCTTCGTACTCAATCTTATTGAAATTATATTACCGGGTGGCAGGGAAATTGATGAATTTAGTCCATGATTCTGAATCTCCTCTGCGTTGAAATTTTGACAGTTATTTTCTTTTAAAATGCTGTTCCATACAATTTGTCCACGTAGGTATTGCAATCTATATATATAAAAGAAAGTCGTGTTAGTTACTTCACTTATAACTCAAGAACGGCTGAACCGATTTAGCTGAAAATTGGCAGGGAGGTAGTTTAGAGCCAGGAGAAGGACATAGGATACTTTTTTTTTTTTTTTTTACTTTTTACCATAATCATTTATTTATTCCGTTCGACCGCGTTCCCGTGAGACGTCACATAAAACGTCAAAGAGAATACAAGTCACTATAAACGTTGCCTTCGAAGTACCAGGTTATCATAACTTGACAGGAGCTTACCAAACAAAGGAGTGTCAGCTAGAAAACGCTTTATGCCTTCGAAGTACCAGGTCATCATAACTGGGTAGGAGCTAACCTAACATATGAGTGTCAGCTAGAAAACGCTTACCAGATCACCACCGCGTACCAGGTTGTCAAACTTGGTACGTCTGGGTCAACTAATTATCTATACTAATATTATAAAGCTGAAGAGTTTGTTTGTTTGATTGAACGCGCTAATCTCCGAATCGAATCCGGTCCGAATTGAAAAATTCTTTTTGTGTTAGGTAGCCTATTTATCGAGGGAGGCTATAGGCTATATAACATCACGCTACACCTCAGAGGAGCGGAACAGTAATGAAAAATGTTGCAAAAACGGGGAAAATTTATTCCTTCTGAGAGTTTCCGTTGCGTGCGCTGCGTAAACGGTTAAAGTAACGCAAAAATCATGTATGACGGGATTGTTATTTTTAAAAAGTTCAAAAAAAAAGTCCCAAGAGCATATGTCTATCTTTTAAGGTTGACTCACTATAACTCAAGGAGCGAAAATGGACGAAAACTAGCAGGCAAATCGATGCGACGGGAAGGGTAAGGGGAGCAAAAATTTGACGCGGACGAAGTCGCGGGCAGAAGTCTCCGAATCGAATCCGGTCCGAATTGAAAAATTCTTTTTGTGTTAGGTAGCCTATTTATCGAGGGAGGCTATAGGCTATATAACATCACGCTACACCTCAGAGGAGCGGAACAGTAATGAAAAATGTTGCAAAAACGGGGAAAATTTATTCCTTCTGAGAGTTTCCGTTGCGTGCGCTGCGTAAACGGTTAAAGTAACGCAAAAATCATGTATGACGGGATTGTTATTTTTAAAAAGTTCAAAAAAAAAGTCCCAAGAGCATATGTCTATCTTTTAAGGTTGACTCACTATAACTCAAGGAGCGAAAATGGACGAAAACTAGCAGGCAAATCGATGCGACGGGAAGGGTAAGGGGAGCAAAAATTTGACGCGGACGAAGTCGCGGGCAGAAGCTAGTTTTCTATAAAACATCAGACTGTTTTTGATAACCGCCGAAAAATGTAGACGCTAGGGAATTTAAAATCCATGTTAAAAGTTTGTGCGTCGATGATTCCATCCTGTATATAATATACCTACTTTATCTTTATGATTGACCGACTACTTGACAGTATAAAGTGCCTGTAATTGGTTTGATTGAAATAAACGCAGTGGAGTTTGGTTTAACTCCTGCCACTATGAAATCCCTAATGGTAAAACCCAGTAACACGGCAAAAGGCATATGTTTACAAAAGAAATTATCTTGCACATTGCTACTTCCGTCAGGTTTGTGGCTAGGTCAATAACCCGAGTAGGAGTTGACGAACTAACCTAGAACTTGATAACGTTTCGTTCAAGCTGTCAACTGAACTGTTTTTGTCACCGTTACTATTGCATTAATAATAAAGGCTCCCGCAGAAAGGCGCGACGCCTTTCTATTAGAACAATTTCTAGTTTTCAAACTTCATGAAAATTGTTCTAACAGAATGGCGTCGCATAGTCACGACACTCACGACACGCCTGTCTGCGCAAGGCTTCACAGTTCTAAAGACACAATGGTCTGTATATGTAATTTGACTTGTTTCGGTTGCCAAATATGATGTGCAAAATTTTGACATTTAAGCACGGCAATAATAGGTTTTTTATTTTTTTTTATTTTACATAGTCCAAAACAAAGTCGCATTTCGTATTTGTACGCTTAAATCATCTTAAGTATGTAACAGATTTAAATGCGGTTTTTATCAATAAGCAGAGTGATTCAAGAGAAAGGTTTATTATATGTAGGTATAATACACAGGCGAAGCCGCTTGCAAAAGCTAGTTGCTAGTATAAATTCAAACTTCAGCTATCAGTCGGATGATTTGGCTTTAAATAACACGACAAATTGTCACAATATGTCAATGTGCTTCACAATTAAATACCCTAGCTGTGCACAACAGAGTTGAAAGTAAATAAAAGAAATGCAGTTCTAGTTTAAATAATTATAGTTATTCTTGTTTGTTCTGCTCTCGGCCCACATAATCTTGAGCGGTGGGTGAGAGATAGAAATCGAAGAAGTGAAGTGTAAACTAATATTGACAAAACGGGTCTAAGATGGCCTAGTAGACTATATTAGTGGTCTTACTATCACTTACTGTGTCATGTTACTGACTGTTAGAACGGTAATGTTCAGTAAGACTGCGTGCGCGCATACGACCGTGTATGACAGTTTTTAACCGACTTCAAAAAGGTTCTCAATTCCTCTACATTTTTTCTTTATATTCTACTTATCGTATACTTATCTATATACAAATAAATAAAATTGAAGTGTCTGTTTGTAATGTGAAAATAACAGCCTGTTACTAAACGCATATGAAAGTTATACGGTACTTAAAATAAATACCAATTTTAAACGTTTTTATCGGCCTGTCTATCTATTTGCTCCGGCTATTCTCCGGAACGGTTCGACCGATTTTGACGGAACTTTCACTACCACATAGCTGATGTTACAAGGAGTTACTAAGCTATTTTTATTTTAGAAAAATAAATTGAGTCGACTACCCATGAAATCCCATATATGTATATTGTGTTCCTGCATGCACGGAGACTGACTAATTTGATTCCCGGATCGGGCAGTGTTATCAGGGATTTCTTAGTAAAGAAAGAAAGAAAAATATTTTATTTGAGACACGCACAGGACATAAAAACGATAAGAAGGACATAGAAACTTTTAGGATAGATACAAATAATAAAATGGTTAAAGATATATAAAAATAAAAGAGTAAGACCTGTGCGAGGCCAAAAAGGCTTCTATTTCAGCATAATGCTGAGATATTAAAAAAAAAAAAACAACTACCGCAGCGCTGGTATTCCGTTAGGCCTCCTGTGTTGCCACGGACTCACTTATAGAAGTGACAATTAATCCCACACTCAAAAAGTAGTACATATAAAAAACAAAACATATGATAAAATAAACTTATAAATGAAAATCGTATAACAGTAACAGCCCGGAGTTTGGAAGTTGGTGGTGTGATATCCCCGTGCCTCGAAAAGCACGTTAAGTCTTTGCCTCTCCGGTCGTGTTGGATTGCCGTTCCATCAGACTATGAGAGTGAGGAAAAAGCGAGTGCCACTGTGTCTGCGCACACACTTGTGCAGTAATATCTCCCGTACCGATGGCTAGTCGCCATTGAGCTTGGCCTCCATGGCCGAATAACGGTCTATAGGACTACTATACATGCCCGTGAACGAAGTCGCAGGCACAGCTAGTCCTGCCAGGGTCGGTGAGGTTTGTTCGAAAGAGTTACCGTGGTCCTGGCATATAAGCAACTGAAGGAACACGGGTGGGTTTTAGTCAGTAATAGTCTGACACGCCCTTCCGCTCCGTCCAGAGCGGGTGACGTCATTTGATGATTTCCCACCCACAAAAAAAAGGCGCAGCTAGTCCTTCTATAATACAGAGCAAAGGCCTTTGCCCTTCTGTCGGACAACAACTACAAATCATGATGAGGGTCCTATCTATTCTTAGTGCAGACCATTCAGGTAGCCTTATCAATAGCAGTAATCACATTTCGGCGCCGGTTCGTATCTTATCTCAGTCCGTTTTGACTCCACCTGCGGTCAGTGACCCCGAGATGACATACCTCCTATGTGGCTATTTATAAGTTGTTTATAATTCTGTGTCTTAAAAACAGATTTTTAATTATAACTGGATTTGGTCCTAAATATTTTTAGTTTTAATGCGGAAAGGAAAACTAGCTTGTTTTGATGATTTTGTCGGTTTTGAAAGTGAGTCATGATTGGTATCATCATTGGCCTAGTCTTTTCCCAACTGTGTGCACACCGGCTTCCAAACCTTCTAATGAAATAAATCATAATAAAATTTAAGTGTCTGTTTGTATGTCAGAATAATAGCTTTTTACTAAAGGCATGTGTGTGCGGATTTCTAAGTCCTTGAAAAGCGACCTTCGCCGCTTTAATACGGAATGTATTAAAGACGCGATAGACCGGAACAAGGGCTCCAAAGTCTTCGTAAGAGATCTGGCTATTGGGCAGAGTCAGCTCGCGAAACTGAAGACCGACGATGGCAGAGTCGTGTCCGCCAAACCTGAGCTGTTGTGAGAGATCGAGAAGTTCTATGGACAGTTATACACGTCCACCAGAAACCCCGTTATGAATCTAGCAAACGACCCGAGAGCTAGATTGACACTACACTGAAGAAATCCCGGACGTCAGCTTGTACGAGCTTAAGATGGACCTTTGATTGCCGACGATATAGTAGTCATGGCTGAGACTATGGAGGACCTCAGTACAATGCTCGATGACCTCAGTAGAGCTTCCGAAAGAGTGGGTCTTAGGATGAACATGGACAAGACAAAGGTCATGGCCAATGCTCATGTGATACCCACCCCAATGAAGATCGGAGGCGCTACACTCGAAGTTGTGGACGAATATGTGTACCTAGGACAGACTGTCCAGTTAGGTAGGTCCAATTTCGAGAATGAGGTCAATCGTCGAATCCGACTCGGCTGGGCAGCTCGCAATGGGCGTCATTAGAAACTGGGCAGCGTTCGGGAAGCTACGCAGTATCTTCTCGTCCCAATTACCGGAGTGTCTCAAGACAAAAGTCTTTGACCAGTGTGTGTTGCCAGTGATGACATATGGGACTGAGACGTGTTCGCTCACAATGGGCCTCATAAGAAGACTTAAGGTCACCCAAAGAGCAATGGAGAGGGCTATGCTTGGAGTTTCCCTACGTGATCGAATCAGAAATGATGAGATCCGTAGGAAAACCAAGGTTACCGACATAGCCCGAAGAATGCCAAACTTAAGTGGCAGTGGGCACATTGCTCGCAGAACAGATGGCCGATGGGGTCGGAAGGTTCTGGAGTGGTGACCACGTACTGGAAGACGTAGCGTTGGAAGGCCTCCCACAAGATGGACCGATGACCTGGTGAAGGCCGCAGGAATACGTTGGATGCGAGAAGCACAGAACAGGTCGAAGTGGCGGTGCTTGGGGGAGGCCTATGTCCAGCAGTGGACGTCTTTCGGCTGAAATGATGACTAAATGCATATGAAAGTATATAAACGGTGATTATAAAAAAATAAATAAAAAAATATTTTAGTTTGTTTGTTTTGGCCAATCTCCGGGTGCTACACATCAAAGCGCAACCTGCTGCATTGCACTTTTCTGTGAAACAGCAGATTTTTTATTTTCGACTAAACATTTCTACGCCCGGACCACCTAGGTCTACCTAGGATCATATGCGGAATAATGGTTACAGTTTGCGCATCGCTGTTCCTGCCACCATGTATTTAATTTTTTACATCGTACCAACAGCAGCACCTTCGATAAGTGAAAACTGGGCCAAAATAAAGACCGTTACGGTAAACGTTTAAAAATATTTTCTCATAAACAGTAAGTATTGGTCATCCTCACACCGTTCAGTTTCTAGTAATTAGGTATTTACTTATGTGTCACTTTGATGTCTATAACCTCCTAACTGAACTAATGTCTTTACTGTTATTTAAAACAACAACACATCTTTGTTGTGTTGTTTTGTGTATAGATGTTTCACAAGGTTACTTCGGATAATAATGTGACTCCCGCTATTGTGACTATTGTGAACAGTGTTTTCTAAATAAATAATAAAAACGAAATGCTGTTTGTTGGTAAGTGTACCACTTGAGAACGGTTTGACCCATTTGGTTATTTTTACTCGACTACGGCGAAGAAAAAAGCAAGTTATAATTTTGACCGGTATGTATGTGAGTACGTATGTTTGTATGCTCATCTGTCCCATAACTTAAAACTACGTATTATCTAAATTTGATAAATGAGAAATTGTTGGAAGCGTCTTGAACGTCCGCTGGTTAAAAGGTTATGTTTCATTACGTTGAATATGGCGTCCTCTAGAGGACATAAAGTGATTAAACAAAAACATTTGTTTTTCAATGATGCTGTATTCATTCATAATGGGTATCCCTAATAAAATTATTTTGGTGTTAGGTCACAATATATATATATTTTTATGTGCTAAATAAGCCTTTTTGATAATAAATAAAAAGGCTTAATTAGCACATCTATACTAATATTATAAAGCTGAAGAGTTTGTTTGTTTGTTTGATTGAACGCGCTAATCTCAGGAACTACTGGTCCGAATTGAAAAAAATCTTTTTGTGTTGGGTAGCCTGTTTATCGAGGAAGGCTATAAGCTGTATAACATCACGCTACAGTCAAGAAGAGCGGAGCAGTAATGAAAAATGTTGCAAAAACGGGGAAAATCGCACGGGTAGGCGATTTGACGCGATGGGAAGGGTCGGGGCACAGTAATTTAACGCGGACGAAGTCGCGGGTAGAAGCTATTTAAAAAAAAAAAAAAAAAATATACGCGTCGAATTGATAACCTCCTCCTTTTTTTTTCGTCGGTTAAAAAGTACAAAATAAAAAATTAAATTTAAAATTTAAAAAACCCCCGACACAAAAACCTAATTTCCCTTTAAAAAGTAAAAAATAATAAAAATAACTCAATCTTAAAGTACCTAAGAATGTATTAATAATTCAAAAAAAAAATACGCCGCGTTGGGGGACCGCCTCAAACCTAACAATTTAATTACCAATAATCTTATTACCAACTATGCAGTCAACGACGTCTGCACTCGCGGAGCGGTCCCCCAACGCGACGTTTTTTTTTTTTTGAATTATTAATACATTCTTAGGTACTTTAAGATTGAGTTATTTTTATTATTTTTTACTTTTTAAAGGGAAATTAGGTTTTTGTGTCGGGGGTTTTTTAAATTTTAAATTTAATTTTTTATTTTGTACTTTTTAACCGACGAAAAAAAAAGGAGGAGGTTATCAATTCGACGCGTATATTTTTTTTTTTTTTTTATGTATGACCACGCATAACTTTGTACATGGTAGGACGATTGTCATAATTATTTTTTTATTGGAAAGGGTATACTCCCAAGGTGGTCCCATATAAATTTGGAAAACAAAATCGAACCCTAAGGGTCGGAAAACAGGGGATGATTGATTGTTCACTCACTGATTGTAATGTATAACCACGCATAACTTTATACAGAGTAGTCCGATTTTGATAATTCTTTTTTTATTGGATGGGGTAAACCTTGCCAAGTATTATTAGTACATTCAAGCCACAAAAAATATTAAATAAAAACTTTTTAACAAAAAATTAAACCGCCGAAAAAACTGAAAAGCATAAAATAATAAACCTTAAAATTTTGAGTCGGCGCTGAAAAATCAATGAACAAAGATCACTCAAAGCGCCGACTCATAGTTTTAAGGTTTATTATTTTATGCTTTTCAGTTTTTTCGGCGGTTTAATTTTTTGTTAAAAAGTTTTTATTATAGGTATATACTTAATATAATGTACAATCAAACAAAACCAAGAACACTTTCGATTAATTCATCAATATTCTCTTTCAGTGCGCTTTCATTTGAGACCCCACTCGAGTATATTTGCTGACATTCGGTTACTCTTCCCTACTTTCCCCCCCACAACTTTTAAACGGCTCAACCGATTTTCATCAAACATGTCTAAGAACACTCGCAGATAAGTCACCTTTAATACATTTTTTTTTAAATTGAAATCGCATCATCCGTTCGGGAGCTATGATGCCACAGACAGACAGACAGACAGACAGACAGACACGTCAAACTTATAACACCCCTCTTTTTGCGTCGGGGTTAAAAACAAAGTCGTTTGCCTTGTTTGTACACTTGGATCTTGAACAGTTCGCAGCGGATTTTAATGCGGTTTTCATCAATAGACAGAGTGATTCAAGAGGAAGGTTTATATATACAACTAGCTGGCCCAGCGAACTTCGTACCGCCTCAAAATCAATAAAACCCATGTTAGGTGAGCTCCTATCAAGTTATGCCAACCTGGTACTTCGAAGACATACTATTACACCTTGGGTCCGAAAAACCCAAATATCTTACGGACCCCTATTAAAAAAAAAAAAAAAATAGCCTATGTTACTCGCAGATAATGTAGCTTTCTAATGGTGAAAGAATTTTTAAAATCGGTCCAGTAGTTTTTGAGTTTATCCATTACAAACAAACAAACAAAAATACAAACTTTTCCTCTTTATAATATTAGTATAGATACGCGGACGAAGGCGCTGGCAAAAGTAATTTAAAAAAAAGTAAGTTCACCCGACAACTACTGAAAAAACGCACTCTACAAAGTATGAAACAAGACAATATTGTCATCTGAAAGCCGTGGTTGTATGTCACCTAACCTACCCTCTAACGAAAAAGAAAATTCTAACAGTATAAGCGTTAGGGCAAAGTGGCATACGACCATGGCTATCAGATGAGAATATTTTTTAATTTAATATGTTTCAGTAATCGTGTTTTAGTTTTAGACATTTTTTTTTTTATGTATGAACATTTACTCCAACGTACGTTTTAGGGAAACAAAAATTTCTATCAACTCCGAACCTATCTGAGAGTTAAACTAATTGTCATGAAGACTATTTCATACAACTGTCAATAAGTGTCATTTGTGATATTAAATTACGTACAATTTAATTTGATAGTCAATTTTCTAAGCGCACTATGATTGTGATGTCTATTCATGGTTTAACTATGACCTTGAAATGATTAGATATTCCATGTGTTGTTTAACGTCTATGGTGTTAATTTCTTTCTACTGCTAATTTAATTTTGTGGTTAATTAACTAAGTGCCGTGGAGGTTCAATACCTACCTAGTAATGTCTTTTATCTACTACTTATTCTGTTTACATCGAAATGACTATTAAAATTCCATCCTTATTATCTATTAAGGCCACAACAAACAAAATTATTAACTGTTTAATTTTTACTAAAAATTATTTCGAAACTAAGTACCTATATAATTCCTTGCACGAACGTTTCTTTACATAAACATAATAACACAAATGACCTTAATAGAACACAGCAATTAATAACTATGTAATAATAATTTTCAAATTAAAAAAAAAAAATGTTGACTAGTACGCACGGCCACACATCAAGCTATAAATTTCCAGTATAAGCTGACTTCTCATTGTACGAAAAACCTGTACAATGCGAGGTCAGCTAAAACTGGAAATGTGTAGCTTGATATGTAGCCGTGTGTACCTAGCTTTCCGCCAAGACGTCTTCGTTGTCTTCGTTCACAGCTGTGCCACAGAATATATAATAGTACCTTACGGTACAGAAGTTTCACTCCCGAGTTTAGGTATGATAAACGCAAGCCTATTGAGACTAGTACGGTGGCCGGACCACCGTACTAGTCTCAATAGGCGCCTTGCACTCGCTCGACTTGTCGCACACGCAGCGCACGCACCCGCGGATCAAAAGTGAACTGTTAATACCGTAAAGTACCTACTATTGTATATTCTGTGCTGTTAATCTGTTGGAAATCTAATCATTTCTGTGTCGTGAGTGATGGAGGCGCCAGAAAAAACAAAAAACTGGCCAAGTGCGAGTCGGACTCGCACACCGAGGGTTCCGTACAAATCTGTAGGTATTCTCGGTTTAAAAATATATTTTTTTTTTAATTTTTATATTTCAGTTGATTGAATGTAAGGTAAATTGCGGTTTACGATTTATGACGTTTTAAAAAAAACTACTCACTCGATCTCGTTCAAACCAATTTTCGTTGGTAGTTTACATGGTAATGTACATCATATATTTTTTTTAGTTTTATCATTCTCTTATTTTAGAAGTTACGGGGGGGGGGGGGGGGGGACACATTTTACCACTTTGGAAGTGTCTCTCGCGCAAACTATTCAGTTTAGAAAAAAATGATAATAGAAACCTCATTACCATTTTTGAAGACCTATTCATAGATACCCCACACGTATGGGTTTGATGAAAAAAAACATTTTTGAGTTTCAGTTCTATGTATGGGGAACCCCAAAATTTATTGTTTTTTTTTCTATTTTAGTGTGAAAATCTTAATGCGGTTCACAGAATACATCTACTTACCAAGTTTCAACAGCATAGCTCTTATAGTTTCGGAAAAAAGTGGCTGTGACATACGGACGGACAGACAGACAGACAGACATGACGAATCTATAAGGGTTCCGTTTTTTGCCATTTGGCAACGGAACCCTAAAAAGACAAAAAGATATAAAGTAGTACCTCTCTGACAGCCCTAGCAGATTGAAGCGAGACGGCAGACAGTTATTGTACTTTGAACGCTATCCGCAATGCAAAAGGTTGAAATTAGGTTGTTTTCCAGAATAGTAGGTAAATATCTCGGGGATTTTGCACCGCTTGTATGGAAGTGAGACAGGCCTGGTTGTGCGTTGAATGCTGAAAATAGAACAACGAATTTTCAATTCAATATTAGTAGCATTAATGAGACTACCAAACCAAACTCGAAATTACTATAAACTACGAACAAGCCGATTTACCTACTAATGATGTCTGTCTTGCGGGAGGCCTATGTCCAGCAGTGGACGTCTTTCGGCTGAAATGATGATGATGATGATGTCTGAATGTGAAACTTGGGTAGCAACAAAAATAGCCCCTGTATTGTCTTAAACTGTAAAGACAAAATTGGTGCAACAAACACCTCAGCTTACTATTCACAACCATTCGATACACTTCTGTACCGCAAACTAAAACACACTGTTCGATTTTCGACACAAATGCAGTGGCAAACGACAGTTGTAAATACAGTCCTCGCGAAAAAATCTCTCCGCGATTTTCTCCTACTCTTCAGAAAACGCACAGTAAATGTAATCCACTCAGCAACAACCATGAATAATTGAAGGCCGCTCCTCCAGTGAATATTGTATAAGTTAGACGGAACGGTACTCCGGTCTCCGAGCTCGTTGGCTTTACGGATGCCGTTTCCTTGTACAACGAGATCTGTACCGGTTTCTTATTTACGCTCTGCAGTTTTTTGTAGATATTTTGCTGCATCGGTTTGTGGCGGTTTATTGTAATCTTGACTTTTTTTTAAACTGCTTGTCTCTTTAACACGTTAACTGCTATGTCGGACTATGTGTCCGAGACTTTTTGTTCCATTCAGGCCTTGTCGGACTAGATGACCGACAACACATACAAAATCTGAACATGTCGTTGCTGCCTGACGGCCATGTTTTTGGAATAAATAATGTATTTATGAGGTAAATAATCTATTTAAAGTGAAGTAACACTAAGTACATTTTTCGACTTTTTCTGATTTTAGCCATGGCAGTTAGTTAACGTGTTAAATGTTGAATTTTATTAGTCTATCATACGCTTTTTGATATGAGTCTGAAGGCTGAACGGGCTGAGAAAGGACTCCCAGTGACCCCCAGTTAAAAAGTCTTTACACGATAATCGCTCAAATGTTAAGAAAAATCCCATTAATCTTGGTCATCGGAGGTCTTCATAATGATTTCATAAACATTTTTCATAATTATGTTTTCATTTCTTACAGTTACCCTTCATACTACGTTATCCTTCATACATAAAACGTTTATACCGTGATATGACTCTACATTTTTAAACATAGAAACTATAATATGTAGATAGTAAACTTTTACATGATTTGGTTTTGCTGAAAACATTGTTATTTGTATGTATGCAGTATTTGGATAATAGATGATTACGATAATAGTTAAAATATTAAAAGAAAAATCCTATTAATCATAACGGCCTTTACTAAATAATGTATTCCCTACTATCATTCACGTAGTTTACTGAAAAAGACAAGGACACTCTTCATATTGCGTTTATAACGTGGAGTGGCTCTACATTTTGATTTATCGAAAGTATACATAATTATGTTGATCCGTTTGGCCATGTACACATCATCATCAACTCGGCCAATCGCAGTTCACTGCTGGACTTAGACCTCTCCCATCTTGCACAACACCCTGTCCTCCGCCATCCGCATCCAGTCTGCTTCAACCACTTTCTTTAGGGCATGTAATACGGAGAAAAAATTAAAAGTTCGTGAGGAAATTTTTGAATATGAATGTCGACCAGGGATGTTAGGGAGCTCCGTAACCGTAACCGAAACTATCGGATATCCGATATAAAAATTTATCCGTAACCGTAACCGAATCCGAAACGAAAGTTTCGGATAATATCGGATTTGTTATAACATTTTTATTTTAGGTAGATTAGATAACACTCATGAAATATATATTTATAATCATTTTTATTTTAAATAGCTGCAATAATTACTCACAGACTGATTGTAATTCCTACCAAATGGTGACATATAAATAAAACCATTTTATTAGCTATTTGTATTTTACTTTTTAAATTCCTTATAAATTTAATATCCGTAACCGAAATTATCCGAAACTAACGGATAATCCGAAATAATTTCATATCCATATCCGTATCCGTATCCGCTATAATAATCATTCCTACATCCGTAACCAATTATGGACATGTAAAAGTGTATGGACATGTATAATTGACATGTAAAAGTGTTTGTACAAACCTACTTACAGAAATAAAATCATTTATCATTTATCATTATAATCCGTACCCGAAATTTCATATCCATAACATCCCTAATGTCGACGGCTATAAGAGTAATGGGAGACAAAGAGACGATGGGACTGTGTGAATGACGATATGGTTAGAAAAGGGGTGATTTCCGAGATGAAGACTAATAGAGAAGTACGGAAGGAAAAGACGTGTTGCGCCGACCCCAAATAAATTGGGATAAAGGAGGATGATGAAACTAGATCCGTTTCCATTATTAAAGTTTTAAATGATTTTGTTTTACTCAAAACATCATTCTGTATATATGCAGTACTACCAACAGCACGAAGACGCTACACCCCTAGGTATTGCCACCGGCTTTGCCCGTATTATACTTATAAACATTTCTCTAGAAGTCTAGAATCACTCTGTATATTGATGAAATTCGCATTAAAATCAGTTGCGTTTAAAAGATCTATGCATTCAAACACGAAATGCGACTTTGTTTTATACCAGGTAAAGATGAAATGGGGCTGAAGACTTACAAAATCTCAGAGACATATTCCTGTCCCACAAAAGCCTGTTTACCCTGTAAGGTGAGGTACAGAAAAGCACAGATATACAGGTCGGGTGTATCTACTGCAACTTTTATCCCCAGATCTAGGTCAGGCCATCCGGGGCCGTGTTCCTGATATGTGGCCTACATTGCGCCAGCTAGCTTCTGTTATACCTTTTTGTGATACATCTGCAGTGACAGTAATTTGAAATGTATTCGTGAAAGGTCTAAATGTAAAGGTGATTTTGGGTATGAGGTATTGAAGCAGCTAATTACTAACTAATAGTAATTTCTACCACCAACTGATTGCGGTGGACCCCCTTATGGCCTAACGCACTATCAGTCAGAATCTAAATCATTTTGAAGATTATGTCTAATCCATTGCGTTATATGTTCGAAAAAATTGCTTGCTCAACAACGTAAACAAGGCAATGAATGTTGTTGAACTGTCAAAATCAATGTGATTCCTACTGATTGTAAGTTACGCAATTACCTCTCAGGAACGAATACCGTCTTATGACAAAACGCCATCTAACTTTATGTCTAGCCTAAAGCTCTGAGCCATTTTTTGCATTTCCAACTTTATTTCGATTTGGGTCAAGTTCTTTATTCAAAAATGACAACTTAGCACCGGACGTTGTCAGTTTTTTAAAAGGAACTGTATCGATTTAGGAAGAAAGAAAGAAAATACGTTTATTTGCAGCAAACATGACGCACAGAAAGACCAAAGTATACAAAAATAAAAAATAAGGTGTGGGAAAACATGCGTGATATCCACGCAAAACGGCCATCACTCAGCATAATGCTGTGACCCTATGCGAGACTGAGTCCCAGCGCTGGTTTTCAGTGACAGCCGGCGCTGACGTGATGACGTCGACCGATGCAGCAACGATCAAAATAAATACTAAAACATAAAATGTAATATTTTAACAAATAGAAAAAATTAAAGTGGCAACATTCCGTCCCGACTGCAATCGGACTGTTAGGTTCTTATTTCAAAAACAGGGTCGATGGGATTTCTAGGAAAAAAATAGGAAGAGAGGACTTCATTTTCAATTTATTTGTAGAACACAGAATCAGAGAAAAAAACTCCGCTAAACTTTCTTAAAAGAATACGTTACTGTTTACAATTTACGCTACTTACGGCTCGCACACCTGTGCAATATCTGAATATCAGACGCAGACAGCCTTGAATACGATTCCGTTTGGCTAGCAACCCGCCTAGACGTGATTCCAAAATACCTAGATTTCGTTTCACCTAACTTCGAAAGTCTGTCCTTATTTCACACAGACAAACTTACATAAACTCATGCCTTTTTCCCATGGAAGGCAGTAACTACATAACTCCATCTGTTACGATACTTACTAACTCCATAGTCCTTATTTTCTTTGGAAAAATAAACTATTCCTACGCCCGAAGTTCCTTTTGGTGCCAGACGTAAAGAATAACACCATCCAATTTCTTCCCATAGGTGTCGTAAGAAGCGACTGAGAGACTTACTAGAGAATGGGCAGCAGCGTTCTCTATGCATTTTACCACCATACTGCGATCGCCACCCCAACCCCCAAACGTGACGATTATGGCAAAGCTCCCCAAATTGGCGGAGGCCATGTCATCAATTTTATGTTTATTAATACTATTTGGTGCTATAAATACCTATAGCCGCTCACCCAATGAATGACCGTCAATATTCTCAAGGTGCATCAACAATCACCTGAGCATCAAATAAAAAATACGAAAGGAATAAAACCGGATGTTTTAGTTAATTGTTAAACTGTACATACGAGCTAAAGCTAACGTAGGCTTTAGAGGGAACCATTATTAAACTAGAATAAGATAGATATACCACAACATACAAAATTAGGTACATCATCATCATCATCATCATCATCATCATTATTATTATTTCAGTCCAAAGATACCACTGCTGGACATAGGTCTCTCCAAGCTCACAAGGTCATCTTTACACTTTGTAAGAGGACTTCCAACTCTAAACATTCTGGTACACGGTCGCCACTCCAGAACCTTTCGGCCCCATTAACCATCTGTTCTACGCAGTGACGGATTAAGACTACTTGATGCCCTAAGCAATCCACGCCTGTGGGCCCCCCTATTCGTTTGTCAACTAGAATCGGTCTTTAAACCTTTACCGCCTAAAAACATTAGTTTTTTTTTTAAATAAGATGATGAGATCTAACGTACCTTAGAAGTGGAGTAGGTGCGACAACAATAAAAACCAAAGCATAATTTATTTATTTATTGAAATGCGTCTTGCGGCTTTTCCGGGCATTGAATTCACGCAAGATAGTGTTAACGTCTAACGTTTCTAACATATCGGACTCTATGTATAATATCGATTCTTGTATCAACTTTGTCCTTTTTACATTTTTTATATTTTTAATTTCGTAAAAGAACGTTCCGCTGAGCAATTTGTAATTATAAGCGATAAAAATATACGCAGGGCTGTTTCCACATTAGGGAAAGCTGATTCAATTTTATCATCATGTATTATTTTATACAATTGTGCGTGAGTTTGATGTAAAGTTCTGCGAGCCGAATCACTGGGTCTGGAACTTATTTACTTAAGACATATGAATAAAACTGTTGAATTTCTGTTATTAATTCAGTGTTAAGGTCTTCTGGATATGTGTTTACTAGACTGACTGTATTCTGCAGTTTGATCGGGACACATAATTTTATCGGCATTGGCTATTTTATTCAAGAATGAGAATTTGTCTGCTGTTTCTTTGTAATCTCTCTTCTTTTTCGCATCTCAGCATTTAATTTATCAATGATGCTATAATAACACGTTATTTTGAATTTTTCTCTGGGGCTGAAACTTACTTCAGGAGCTGAACCATCATTGCGCATTTTCTTTCTTCGTCTTTGAAGGGTGTCTTTGTGTTCCACATCTGGTAGCTTTTCTATTGCGCGGGCTTCTAAAGACTCAAAGTTGAACAGCAATTTTTCTAAAAAATCCACGAGTGATTTGTAGAGATTAGCGCAAGTCTCTAGAGTAACTTCTGGGTCTTGTAATACCTTGCTGACTTTTCGGAAGGTTTGCAAAATTTCGTCCCACATTATCAACATGAGTACGAACTCCATTTCTTGTAGTTTATGTAGCGGGAGTGGGGTTATGACTCTAGGTCGGATTCTATGTCAACTTAAAACGCGCGAATTGTCAAATTAGTCCTAGAAACTATTTTGGTGTGGTTTTGGTGACGTGAGAGTGAGACGTGGTGCCCTAAGGACGGATTTTTTTTTGTGATTCTTCTGGTGCCCACCGGACGTGATGCCCTAGGCAATTGCTTAATTTTATTAAGGGTTAATCCGTCACTGGTTCTGCGAGCAAGTGCACTGCCAAGTTTAGCAATCCTTTGGGCTATGTCGGTTACCGTTTTTCTCCTGCGGATCTTTTCATTCTGATTCGTTCAACATAGGGAAACTCCAAGCATGGCCCTCTTCATTCCCCGTTGGGTGACTTTCAGCCTTCTAATAACGCCCATTGCAACAACGTTTCCGTGACATTAATAACTCATCACTGGTAACATCATAGAACGGGCAACACGCACTGGTGTAAAACTTTCTCCTGAGACATTTCTCCTGTGATGTCCTGCGGTATTTGTAATGTAAAGTTGGTATGGTAAATTGAAAGTATTCCAAACCAGAGCTTTTTACGTTCTGGCTTGAGCTACATGATTACTGACAATTGCTTGCTGGACAGGCCCACTTCAGTCTGTGTGGTCCTTGCCACAATAAACCATTCCAAACATTATTCCACATGGTCCTCATATAATCTGACCAAGATTATGTCGGGACTTGAAAACATACTTTGACCCCTGAGTTTGTCTCGCCATTTCTTCTCAGAACGAGCCAGATAGGGAATGTCAATTCCATCTAGCTTAATATTTTTCTTAGCGTGTCGATAGCAACTTGTATACCAGAACCAACCAGAACCTTTAAAATAACATGGCTCTGGTATGACGCTTCGTAGTAATTCGCATGTAAAAATATTAGTCACTTAATAAATACAAATAAGACGTAAATCATGGTAGGTACCATGTTACGATTAATTGGCAAACATCACGCGATGATCGAGAGGAGCAAATTATCATCGGCATGCTAATCTGTGCATAAAGATGTAAATAATATTGATACCTATCACTTAGTGTAGTTACCTAGAGTAAGGAAAAATGACTGCTTAGCGAATTGGCTATGAACTAACTGTCCGTAAATTCAAATCACTACTCTCATTTTTCCCTCTGAGTTGAACCGAGCATTACGAATCTAACACAGTGCATCCCAGGGCAAAGAAAAAACACATTGATCGATTTTGAACCTCGGAGCTAAGCAGTGGGTTGTAAACGTCTAATTGAAGACTGACACAGCAGTTTGACGTAGTTTCTAAGACTGATGTAATGAACCACCATTTTTTTTTGTCAGAGTCATTCCTAAGCCTGCCGGTAATGCCGTAAATTTTGACGGCTCAACAACATTCATTGCTTTATTTACATTGCTGAGCAGACGAATTTTTCTAATATATGCAGCAATGAATTTGCAATCAACTTTAGGATCTTAAGCTGGATCAACGAATCTGGATCTTCGAATCTAGGCAAGTGCTTTACTTGGTGTAAATTATTTCATGATCACTGTTCTCAAACCGGTGAAGGAAAACATCGTGAGGTAACTATCATGTCGTAGAACCAAAAAACCGAAGACATGTAACATCCACAATCCGACACTGAGCTCGCCCCAGCAGTGGGAACATTGTAGGCTATTATGTTAGATCAACAAATAGCCTATACGACGGGCTAAGGAAACTAGTGTACCCACTACAGTAAATGGATATTTTTATATCCTTTTTAATGAAGATTATTTTAAACTTAAAATAAAATACAAAAGCAAGTTACGCTTCGTAATGAGAGCCGTTGTAAATGGGGTTAAGTGCAGCAAACGGGAATAACTAGATATACTCGTACCAGTATCTTTGAGACCGTGAAGGACTTTTCTGACGTACACAAAAGTATAAACCATCCGTAAATAATGCGAGCACTGCTTTACAACTATTTTTGGAATTAAATCATTAACTCTGAATCGTTTATACAGATCAAATCAACTGGAAAAGTGAATCCCGAAAGTGTTGAAAAACAAAATTACTTAATGAATCTTTTTACACAGAATTTTGGTCCGTACCTTATTTTTCTTTAACATATATTTTACAGTAATAATAAACGATGCCGAAGGCTTCTAGCTTAGTTTAAAACTTTACGTGAATTAAAACTTTGCGTGCAGATGCAAATTACACGAGACAAACTTCTGAACTAGCTGCAGTTATGTGAATTGCAAATGAACATATTTCACCGGATAAAACATTGCTATAGTATAAATTCACAAGAATTTAAATGGTATTTTGAATAAAATAAAACTGAAAATCAAGTATCGGAATTCAGAAAGGCATACCTTCACCCAGTGACATTTTCATCATAACAGCTTCTATTGACACAGGCCTCCATTCTTCTTCTTAGGCCCAGAATTTGGCTACGAGATTCACACCTTCAGTAGCATCCAACAGTTCTTGTAACGTGCACACAACAGGGCACTTGGACACGATATTAAGTGTTCCACACTGTTCTTTATTGTTTTGGTGCAATCTTTCATGAGACATTCTTACAAATGTCGCCATCTTCATGTGTGCCATACGGGTGAAAAAGTAGGCTTTATCATTACATTTGTTCATTAATCATGCTAACTGTAGAAATTCCTTATGAAGTGGCTTCCAACCTTTTATGTTCCAGGGAACACTTCGATATTTTTATTGTATAGCTGATACCATAAGGTTCAAGAAAAATAAAGAGGAAGAAAGATAATAAAATAAGTCTTCTGCGAACCACTGGTTGGGAAACAATACTCAAAAATAACTGACTTTGTGGAAGACCATATTCATCATATCATCAGACTCGCACAGACCAAGCATGCCACAAAAGTGGTGCCAAAGATCAACATCTTTGGCACCCCTTTTGTGGCATGCTTGGTCTGTGCGAGTCTCATCCTGGCCTTTTCCTCACTATCGTCCGTAGGTCGTCCAACTCCTACGTTGCCATTGGTCTCCCAGCGCTCTCCCAACAGTTTCTCGGCAACCATTTTCGAAGTCCATATTGCTTCTCGAAAATCATGTGTAACAATTAGCCACCACGCCAACACTTTCTCTAGCATTACGTTAACAAATACCTCTGATGTTAAAGGCATTCGATTCATGGTCACATTACCATTCGTGCGTAACCTTGAACACAGTATTGAATTGTGAATTGTTAGAATTTTGCAATAACTTGCCGTAACATTCGAATTTGTCGGTTGGATTACGTTGTAAACTAGCAACGATGCTAATTTTGGAGGTAGTCTACAAAACTTGTAGGCGATCGATATGAATACTTTTCACAACATTGTAGCCTATAAAGTTGCCACTGCTGGGAAACAGGGCTCCTCTCGGTGAGAAGGATTGGTCCGTTATCCACTATGCGAGCCCAGTGCGTGTTGGTATATGTCACATGTCTTCGAATGTTTGTTTCTAGGATATACCGGTTTCCTTACGAGGTTTTCCATCACAATTTTTAGAGCAGTGGTGATGAAATAATTTACACAAAGTAAAGCCGCAGGAATCCGCTGGATGCGGGAAGCACAAAACCGGTCGAAGTGGCGGAGCTTGGGGGAGGCCTATGTCCAGCAGTGGACGTCTTTCGGCTGAAATGATGATGATGAAAGTGCCTGTCTGGGTTCGAACCTACGACTTACAAACTCGGTAAGTCGCTGCTGTTTCCACTGGGCCACCACTGCTTTCACACGTTTCAATGGATTGGTTCAAAAAACCTTGAATTTGATCGATTCGTCGTAGATCCTTTTGAAGAACAAAGTGTTTTTTGTTGTGACCCACTTCTAGGCAAATACGTTCCCTTTCTCCCTCCATACCTCTATCATAGTATTTTCTAATTACGCCTTTTATTCATAAACTAAGTTAAGTATTCCAAATCGAGTACAGAAACTGGCTCATAACAATTTTCTTCCCATATCGTCGTCATGTCAGATACAAAATGTAAATACAACCTATCTTGTTTGCTTTGCATGTAACGCTTATTTAGAATTTAATCCGATACAATCATCGCATTACGATTGATAAGCAATTGACGTCAACAGCAAACAGCTCTTAGCATACCTGTAATCATAGTTTTATTATACCACTTAGTTCATTGATCGTTAACTCTTCACTCATAGACACGGTTAAAAAAGGTAGGCGATGGAAATTTTTCCATGCCATTCCCGGCTGTCATTCGTAGATCTCATCATTGCGGGTAGTCAGAAACTCGAAAGTTGACAACCAGTCTTGAGACCGGGTATCGTGTTATCCCAATAATGTATTGTTGAGGTAAGATTTACAATTGCTCTGTAAGACGAGAGAAGAGAAATGAGTCGAGAAGTCACATGAAAGCAGAGAATCAGAAGCAGAAAGTATCTTTTGATGTCTGTGTTTTCGAACAAATTCTGTTTCCTATAAGTATCAGAGGCGTTACGTTAAGCTATAGATTCCATCGTCTTCATGCACATTTTAATTTACCTTCCCAACATCTTCCTGTCCTTGCCCTATGATACTAGGGGATAACGTTTTCTTCGTCTCCTTTGTCAACCGTCAATCTATCACTCACTGCTTTTCCTTTATAACATATCCATCTTTTCTTTGGTATTACTCTCCCTCTCCATCCATCAACTTTTATTATCGTCACTCTTTTAGTTACATATACGTATATCTTATACCTTTAAACGAGCAATTCTTGTATATTATGTATATGTATATATAATCTGAATCTCGGAAACGGCTCCAACGATTTTCATGAAATTTAATATATAGGGGGTTTCGGGGGCGATAAATCGATCTAGCTAGGATTCATTTTTAGAAAATGTCGTTTTATACGTGTTTTCAATTATCAACTTTATCGATAATCAACATAAACCTATGTTTTTTTTCTTATTGGAAGGAAAATAACAAAATGTAATTTGTATATAAATATCATTTCTAAAAAACGCAAACCAAAAAAAAATCAATACCGAGCAAAGCTCGGGCATCCAGGTACTTTTCAATTTAACTTTGTGCACCCAGGGTTTCTTTGTGCTCTGACATCCAAGTTTTCAACGATGAGCTACCAGCGCTATTCGGTGTATTTTCCCTTGATTTGGCGATCATTATTATAATTGCTAGTAGGTATCACAAAAAAGACACGTTTGACTTCACATTTATAAATACTATAATTTGATCATAAAACAAATTGTGACTAAGTGTTTTGACATCGAACTCATGTTATTTGTTGATTTAAGTAAATCCAACTCTGACTTTGATTATGTTGACTCCACTCAAAAATAGAAATAGGAGGTATTACAACTACTTAGATATTAATTTATGAAGCAATTTTTGCAACCCACCTTCTTTGAGTCTGATGAAATAAGATGACGAATCCGCCAAGCATGATAATTTCAAAAATAATTGGCACTTATGATACGAGAGAATGCAGTCAAGGAACGTGTATTTAACACCTCACACATTACTTGCATTATTATCTTATTAGCACATTGACATAGCACTATGACTAATGTTGCTAAAACGATAAAAGTATGAAATCACGCTTCATTTTTGCCCATCGCCCCTGCTTTACGCATTTGCCGGTACCAGGAGCGCACGAAATCGCAGAGGTTTCTGCAGCCGCTTCGCTGAGTCGCTGCACACTTGCACAACCGGTCCGCGTGCCGCACACAGCAATGAAAATTACGTCATGTATTTTATTTAGCCTTATGTAGAGCTTGGTATACCTATCTATATGCACGACCGACAAGTAAGTCACGACGCACCTCCTACGCGTTCTAGCAGCCTGGTACTTCAGAAGCCAGAAAGGATTCAAAAGGACCTTTGTTGTGAGCCTTTTTGTTTTTCCAAGGCGATTTTAATAAAGAAAGAAATGGGTTACAAAGGATACCTGCGTTTATTGGACATGTTTTTTTTTTTTTTATTTTGGTCCTTTGTGACGTCAGTACTTCACATTACCTATAAGTAAGACCCACTCTTACATGCATATCAAGTAAATGTTTCATAATACCTTATTTACTTTAATTCATTTGCGGCAAAGGCTTGCATATTGTGTAAGATTGATTCAATGGCATTAGATATTGTGATTTGTTTATTCTCTGACTCTCAAGGTCTCAATTCGATACGTCTGCTCTTTTTATAGTATTTTTACATCAGGTTTGATGGTGTCTAAGTTCAAAAGGCACAGTGTCTGGAAATTTCCTAATTGCCTAATTTCAGGTGTTTTTGTTACTTATTGTGTGATAGACAAGGTTGATATTGGTCAGTTTAGTGAAAGTGATGAAATTCCCTATCTCTTATCCGTGTCTTCAGAGTAAAGTCAATGAAAATAAAACAAAAGATTTTCCTTTTATATTTCATTTTTACCAATTTTTTTTTTACGCTATTTTACGCTATCGTGGCTATAAAGCATTAAAAAAAATTGGGTGTGCTCATTTCATGGTTACACTTTGCGCATCAATATTCCTACCATCCTGTATAATTTTGGTTTTACAGTTACGGAAAACGATCTAGAGATAATTGACATTGACCCCGTACGTCGATTTACTGTGTCAAAGCCATTTCATACAACTGTCAAAGAATGACAGTTGTGTTATAAATAAATATACGGATAGTTTATGTTTACAGCGAATTTGCTTTACAATTAATTAACTACCTTTAGTAGTTTAATGAATTTATGATATAATTGATATATGAAGCCATCTTTATAGCATTTTTTTATTTAATTTCAAACTGCATTACGGGAGAATGGGCAGCAGCGTTCTCTATGCATTTTACCACAATACTGCGGTCGCCAATCCCGCGATTATGGGAAATCCCCCCAAATCAGGGGAGGCCTATGTTCAGCAGTGGAAGTATTTCGTCTGAAATGATAGTATAAAGTTTATTTATTTCTCTCACAATGGTTTGTAGCATAACAGTTTTGACTACTTATAATAATATTCTCATTGTGAGAGCTGGTGCCTGATGTAGGTTTAAGAAAAACCTGTATTACAGGTCACCAGACCCCATTTTGTGGCATGATACAATATACAGGTGGGTAAGATGTGTTTCTTACTAAACTATTATTAGGTAAAAATGCAATTAAAACCAAAAAGAAAAATAGTAATAATACATAACTAGAACAATTAAACAATTAAAACAAAATTTTTGAGAAAATTAATACAAAATAAGAAAATAAAAAAACACAACTGAAGCAGTCAAAGGTTGCATTGTGAACATTATGGTTGTGAATGTGTAGATGAATGTTGTTGATGTGTACGAGAATGGAGGTAAATGTGAAGAAGAATGGAGGAGAATGTGTAAATGAATGATGTAGAATGAGTAGGTGAATGGAGGTGACTATGTAGGTGAATAGAAGTGAATGTGTAGGTGAAAGGTAGTGAGTGAATGTGAAGGTATTGATTTGAATACAAGTTTTATTTAATTGAGTGGAGCAATTTCTCTGTGTCCTCATAGGAAAGAGTCTTCAGGAAATCAGTTACTTTTTGCTTACAACATTATAAACATATTGCTTGTTTATAACATTATAAACAAGGGGCAAAATATTTTTCCTCTACTCAAACCCATGATGATGATGACAAACTGCGTAATTATATCTATAACAGCGAAAAAAAAAACGACGGGTTGCAATCTGGGAGTGCCGGCAGAAGTGAAAACTTGAATATTAACGTTGTGCATTTTTGATATTAGGGAATAATTTTGCACGAATTGCTTTAATTATCTATATATTAAAGCCTCCTACAAACCGGCGCGACGCGGCAGCGCGACGCGACACTCGTAGAACAATTTTTATGTGAACTTCATGGAAATTGTTCTACAAGAATCGCGTCGCGCTGTCGCGTCGCGCCGGTCTGAATAAGCCTTAATACGTGAAGCGAAAACTTTGGATCCCTTTTTACGAAAATTGGGCGGATGGAGAAGTATGAAAGGGAGATGCTCATTCTTGGCCATGTTCTGCCCATCAATGTGGTAAATACAGAAAAAATACCCACTTAATAACTAAAATATTGCTATTACTTATTTGTTACGAAAACTCCGGAATTAAAAGCCGATTTAATAAAAACATTCAATCGTTTATTATATTATCTAACAGTTCCGGTCGATTGTCAATCCTGAGTAGGGATGGCAAACATTACTGAAATACACAATCGATACACTAAATAAAACCGGTTTCAAACATTGATTTTTGTAAAATCTTCTTTTATTATATAGTTGTTTCGCCTTTGTTGTTTTCTTTAGAAACAAAAAAGATGTTTGTTCATTTCCGGGCTTCTAAACGCAATCTGTTGAACCGATTGCGTGTCTCCAGTTTTTTTTTAAATTGATTTACAGATTTTTCGGTAAATCGATGTCATATCGCATCCCTAAATCGTAGTTGACAACTAACTGACATTTCACATTTTGTTTGGTGTTTTGTGTTCTTGCGAATCGTGATTTATTATGTATTGCGTTTTTCTATTTGATTTTCAACGACTTTGATTACAAATATGGTCTCTGTAACCGCTCCCGATGTCATCATCGGGAGCCAAGGTCATCCTTGGCTTTACTTTGGATTCTGAACCCGCCTCCCACGACGACACCGGCTTGCCAATGGTGTCAGACCTGTACCTGAACCTGATTTACACGAACTTACTAGCTTACCACGGAGCCCTCTCTATGTCAATTGTGGCGTAGATACACGAAGACTTAAGAGATTTACCTTAAGCAATGTGGAATTTCGGTCTGTATTACAACAATGGATTGCACCACATCAAGTAACTTACTATAAAAACATGCAAAGTATATACGTACTCAGTAACTTATATTGCAAAGCTATGTAAAATAGATTTGAATGAAATAATTCGGTTGTTCAGTGACAAGGAAACCATAGAAATAGTTGTTGTTTGTTTTGTCCCAACTTAAGTTGTATTTTATAGCTGTGTATTGTGAACCCAATTCCTAGATGGCGTGCTTGTCATTTATTTAAATGAGAACGAATAAAAAAACTAAACTTTTTATTGTAACCTATAATTATTATATATGTTTTCTAAAAGTCCCACCAAGTTTTATGTAAAAAATAGTGGTTGCTTCTTTACCTATGATGTCAGCCCTAATGCCTATAATTTATTTCTTGCGTGGGCATCACATGGCCAAAACCTCTTTATTAAATGGGCATTTCCCTTTCGCACACTTATAGTTTATACAGAGAAGAAGTGACGAATGCTAATATTTTTTTAATTATGCGTAAAAATACATTATTTTCAATAAATAACACGTTACACACACTACTATTCATTACCGTGTATTTAAAACACACATGCATATGTATTCTTTTGTTTATGGTCCAAATCTGTGGTCCAATCGAGAACATCTGTCTTTAATATTTTGTGTCTACTCGACTGTCTACGGCAAGGAACTTATATCTACGGTCTTACTGAATGTCAAGCATAACCATAGGTAATGAATTAATGTTATAGGTATATAACCTATTTCATTTTAAAAATCTATGGTCATATCGAGAATATTCGTCTTTAATATTATTCGTATTAGCGACGATACGAATTTGGTTTACATTTATACGAAATATTTTTTGTGGTTTTATGGGGAGTGTCAAGTATGGCATTAGTAAGTTTCCCATACAAAACTTAGTGTCGTGTGCAAACTGTAGAGGTTGTATGCCTCACGATTGTACAAGCTGGTTATAATTATGACATTTTGAACTGTCATTATTATATAAAAATACTTAATAGGGAAAATTCGCAGCTGTCACCATCCATGGATGCGCGTGGCACGCTGTAACATAAAACACACATACAGTACATTCGCGCAAGCGTCCTGCGCCGCCTAAACGAAACAGCAGGCGCAGGCATACATTTTCGCCGCGCCGTAGAAAGAGAGGGGGATACTTCCTCTCCTACTCTCTGTCCGTCTTACGAATTTTCGATCAGGGTCACGTGTCCTAACGCGAGTTTAACATTTTTTACCCACTACAAAAAAAGTGCACAACGCCGCTAAAGAAGTTTTCACTTCAAAAAACTCATTAGAATCAAATGCAATTATTTAAAATCTTCTTCTCGACGGTAGAAAAAGTATGGCTTATGTAAAAGTAATATCAGAGAAAACCTTGACACCTAGCCATTAGTTGCATGATAAAGATGAATCTAATAAAATTAATTAACTCTGGAACCCTGACATAAAATTGAACAAAAACACAGTAGGCAACACATAATGACATAACTTAGTTGATAAAGATTATGTATTTATTTATTACTTAATAGACAATTTTTCAATGTCATATTATTAATAATCTTCTTTCTTGATAAGTTTTTCGTTCTAAAGCCTTATTATTCCTGTGATTATTTTCCGAACTGCGGGGTAGTTGCGTAATAGACTTTGACAGTTCAACCAAGTCGGGTAGATAAATTCATATGAATTAATGGATTTCAAAATCCTTCTGATTTTATCTGAAAGTTTATTACCGATTAGGCAATGTGAAAAATCCATACTAATATTATAAATACGAAAGTGTGTGTGTCTGTTTGTCCGTCTTTCACGGCAAAACGGAGCAACGAATTCACGTGATTTTTAAATGGAGATAGTTGAAGAGATGGAGAGTGACATAGGCTACTTTTTGTGTCTTTCTAACCCCCCACTTCCCTAAAATGGGGGGTGGAAAGCGAACTACTGGTTCGAATTGAAAAATTATATTTTTGAGTCAGGTAGCCTATTTATTGAGGAAGGCTATAGGCTATATAACATCACGCTACAGTCAAAAAGAGCGGAGCAGCAACAAAAAAATGGACGAAAACTGGCAGGCTGCGATACGACGGGAAGGGTCAGGGGAGCAAAATTTGATGCGGACGAAGTCGCGGGCACGAGCTGGTATTGAATATTTTCACATAAATGAAAATGATTTATTTTGTGGTTGGAAAGATATTATTGTAAATAGCTTTGATTGGCTTAATTTTACTGTGACGACGACGTTTATAAACAACTATCGGTCATTGCTGGCCGTGTACCCGGTTTATATGTATAATATATATACTAGCTACTGCCCGCAATTTCGTCTGCGTGAAATTTCTTGTTTCCCCGACCCTCCTAATCGCATCCCATTGTCTTCCCGCGCTATTTCTTAGCGTAGCGTTCTTTCTTACTTTATATTTTCCAGACGGCCCTAGCGTGATGTTTATTAGCTTATAGATATTTGTCCAAGTATTCTTAAAAAGTGTTCTTAAACTTTCTAATTTTCCGCACATTTAAAAAAAAAAAAATCTTTCATAAGAAACTTCTCCTGACAATAACAAACACAACAAAAAAAAAAAGTGAAATCGGTCCAGCCGTTCACGCGTGATGGCGTGACCAAGGGAAATAGGGATTCATTTTTATATGTTACGTCACAGTCGAGTGACGTCCGTCAAGCTTTTTGAAAGCTGTAGCAAGCTTTTTGACAACTTAAATAATATCAATGTGTTTTGTATTCTATCAAAAAAATTACAATAAATCATATTTATACGGTCCTTATCATTATTTCAGCCAAATGACACCCACTGCTGAACTTAGCCCTCCCCCTATTGGGGAGGTTTGCCATAATCACCACGATCGCAGTATGGTAGTAAACATAGAGAACGCTGCTGCCCATTCTCTAGTAAGTCCCTTAGTCGCCTCTTACGAAACCCACGGGAAGAGAAGGGATGGTGCTATTCTTTACATCCGGAACCACACGGAACCTTCCACGGTCCTTATACACCACTAAATAATTAGAGACAGTTTTTAGAAACTAGTCAAATAGCCTAATGGAGTACTGCTCAACAACTAAATTCCGAGACTGGACTTAGCCACATAATTTTGCTTACTTAGGGCCCGGGTACACGCGACCATGATCGATCGAAACAACATGCGCATTTAGTACAAACATTTTTATCGAAATTTCTGTCAAATAATAGCGTGCCTCGATCCGGTTACATCAAAAATGATATTTAATTTGGCTTTTTACCTGGGGACTGTTTTATACCCTTTTTCGCTTTTCATCATCTGCTTAGCTGGTGTTTTAAATGGAGCGACTGCCTATCTGACTTCCACAGTCAGTTACTGGGTAACACGATGCTCCTTGGTAAGACTGGTTGTCAGACTTTCGACTTCTGACGACCCGTATTGTCTGTCAAAGATCCACTAATGCCAGCAGGGACTAACGGCTTAACGTGCTTTCCGAGGCACGGTGACTCTTGGTATGTGAAGATGGTCACCCATCCACAATTGAACCGCGGTAACCGTAGCTTAACCTGAGCGATCGAACCGTTCGGATGTTATTACTTAGCCAAAAGCCTGAAACCTTGCTTCCAATAATCATTAAAACTCATTTTTTGCCTCGAATTCTTGATTGAAGAAAGTATGGTACTATGAGCCAAGTGCCCGTTGCGATTTCTCATCGGCAAATTTTTTTAACCTTCCATACGAACTTTCATTCCCTGGATAACCCTTTAAGGGGATTTTTTTTAATCCTTGCTTAGGGCCCACCTTAGTTACAAAAGGAACTCGTGCGGAATATTTCATGCTGCTTGTCCCAGCGGATTAGGCTATGCGTTGTCTATTCAGTGAATTTAAGATTTTGTTTAATATTTATTTTGTGGGATTACAGTACTAATAAAAAAAAACAAAAAACGTAAAAACACAAAATCGCATTAGTACTAAGACGAATGTTTATTTTACATCAGTATTTAAAATCACAAACGATTTCTGACACTGCTTCATCATTCACATCGTCCTCACACATCGTAGACATATTGGATTTCTCAGAGCCCTTCGCACTCTCACTCAGTCTATCATTTACATTCCATTCGCTCAATTCCTTCGGAATTAATTCCCACATAGATATAGGCTGAATGCAATTACTCGATTTCCAAAGTGCGTTTATAAATAAATATTTATGTTTATCGTAAATACATATTTTCGCTAATCATATTTTAATCAACACAAAACATGGCATTGACGTGCAAATTTCCAAAAACGTAGGAACATTCAATTGCAGCCTCATTGCAACAGTAAAACATACTGGTGCCGATTCTGTTGTACACGAACTGAACTAACTAAACTATCTCTAAAATTCCTTACTTTTGGCTATGAGAATTGTAACGCTATTCTGCAAGGAAAAATCTCTAAATTTAAAAACTATTTTGACACGACTAAAATCGAATTTGACAATCGCGACTCAGCGTTTTTTTTTTTTTCTTTTGTTTTCGCAACGTTTACTTGTGTGTGCATTGCGTAGAATGATTTTTTTAAGAGACGAAGGCGCGTGCTAGGGTGCAGCCTGGACGTATTTTATATGGAATTTTTCACTTTTGTTTGAAAAATATAAAAAAAATGTTACCCACGTGTTGAGATTTAAATGTTCCGGGGTATACTAAGGGGGTCGAAAATTTCATTATTTTTGCGGTAGGACACGCCATTTTCAAGATATAAGCAAAAGGAAAATAAAAAGTACAGAACTGTTTTTGCACGTGAAGGCGAGGCGTTGTTGAGAATTTTAGTTCATGACCACTAGTTTTATTCCACACCTTTTTAATCGCGATTAAAAATAGTCAGATTTAGTTAAAATAAATTATTTTAGTCAACATTTTTGGTGAAAACCGGCAAACTCAGAATAGCAAAATTGTCATTTTCACTAAACTAATAACTCAGTGCAATCTTAGTGCTGTCAAACTAAAATATAGTTAAGTTGTGTCACTTTAGTCTATTTCAGAATAGGAAATCGTCGTTTGACAGGAATAAACCAAATTTTAGTGATTTTTAGTGTAGTTTAGAGAATTTTGTGACAACAGAATCGGCACCACTGTTCGATTTTCGAAGCGCTGCAATGCACTCTGTTGGATTCTCAACTAGGGATGTAATGGATATGAAATTTCGGATACGGATTGGTTACGGATGTAGGAATGATTATTATACCGGATACGGATACGGATATGAAATTATTTCGGATTATCCGTTAGTTTCGGATAATTTCGGTTATGGATATTATGTTTTTAAGGAATTTCAAAAGTAAAATACAAATTCACTTCCACACTATCCACACTATATCCACACTAATATTATAAATGCAAAAGTAACTCTGTCTGTCTGTCGGTCTGTCTCGCTTTCCTGCTAAAACTACTGAACCGATTTAAATGAAATTTGGTACACAGATAGTTTAGAGCCTGAGAAAGGACATAGGCTACTTTTTATCCCGGTAGTATGTTCCCGCGGGATAATTTCTGACATCCACGCGGGCGAAGCCGCTGGCAAAAGCTAGTAGCTAATAAAATGGTTTTATTTATATGTCACCATTTGGTAGGGATTTCAATCAGTCTGAGTAATTATTGCAGCTATTTAAAATAAAAATGCTTATAAATATTTATATTGAGTGTTATCTAATCTACCTAAAATAAAAATGTAATATCAAATCCGATATCATCCGAAACTTTTATTTCGGATTCGGTTACGGTTACGGATACATTTTTAAATCGGATATCCGATAGTTTCGGTTACGGTTACGGAGCTCCATAACATCCCTGTTCTCAACCCTCTCATTTGATAATCCTGCCGCGATTTTATTACGTCCGTGTGTACGTCGACATAGAGAGTAGGTCTCCTGGTTCCAGCAAACGTTATATAGAGTACCTACATCTAGATATGCCGCCAGCTTTCGCCTTTCTAAAGTTCACCCACCACCGTGACAGTCGTTTATAAGTTAACAAAGGACTGTTTTCTATAAAACGATTGTGTTGAGTTTCTCTTCATATTGTGTTCGAGCTAGCCGTGTACTTTAGATAAGTATCTTACCACGGTGTTCTGGGAGTAAGAATGTAACGTTGAATTAAATCTATACTTTGAATCTGGCCGTTAAATTTAAACAACCCTTATTTGCAATGACTTTTAATCTGTGAAATAGGAGGATAAGAAAGCTGATTAAATTATATTTATAGAACTAATGTAATGGGGTACTACTAAGCAAATGTCTCAGTAGGAGCCCGGGTTTGTACCCGGTTAGTGGAAATTGGCTCGCCACAAATAGAAATAAATACCGGCAAAATGTATGTGCAATTAAGGTATATTTCTACCTAACGCCTCGAGGATTATAAGCGTAATGTTCTGTGCCCTTACATTGTCCACCTATTGAAAGAAATTGAAATCTTTGTTGGCAGTATTACTTGGCTATTCACAACCATGAAAAATCTTCCTCTGATGTGGTTTCATTTTCAAGCTGTCTTGAATATTGTAGGGCTGATTTTGAAAGATGATTGAACGGTATTTAATTTTAGTTTGGCCTCTCGGCCATTGAACTATCGTAGGGAGCAAGGTTAGACCGAAATGGCCTTCAATCGATCTGTCCCTTGAGAAACTTCAAGGTAACTCAAGGTCATAAAGACTGAAAGAAGTGAAATAAGCGGAGAAATCTGAGAGAAACCCTAATATTTTTTTAATTCTTGATACGACAGATAGTTGTAATAGTTTTGGTAAACGTAGTAGAATACAATTTGAATTAATGAAATTTAAATATTACAGAAGCATTAACAATAGGTGGTCTTATCGTATAGAGCGATCTTGATGAAAGTTGTGCATTCAAATTATTGTTAATAGTATAGCAATACTTAAGAAATTTAAAGGAATTCTAATTACTTGGAATATCAAATCAAAAGTCGTTTATTCATACTTGACAGTCAGCACTTTATGAATGCCAAAAATTACCTAAGACAGTCCACTACAACGCCCGCCCTTCACCACTTCCTAGTGCTTTAGCTGGGAAGAAGTGGCGCAACAAACTGCCCAGCACAGCTGTCTATTCAATTAGAAGAACTAGATTCTACAATATCTATTAAGCAATTACCATTACACACAGTATTAAATTATTTTCCATAATAAAACAAAACATTGTAAACTATACTCAAGCAGAAATCTACATCTACACTAATTATAAAAAAGCAAAGTTTGTTAGTTTGTGAGTTTTTTTAGTAGGAAGTAATCTCTGGAACTACCAGTCGGGTAGGAAAAAATATTTTTGCATTTTATAGCCTAATTCTTGAGGAAGGTTATATGCTATTTAATATAACGCTACGACCCGAGTAGTCGAAGTCGAAAAGAACGCTAACTTTAAACAAACTAATAGTGGGCGGGCGATGGGTTACGATGGGTCGGGCTCCAAAATTTCACGAGGACAAAGTAGTTGGCGAAATGCTAGTAAATAATAAAAACGTAAACAGAACTGAATACCTAAATAAAAGCCGCCGGGCATAAATGGCGTGTCCGCTTACTAAGCAAAGCTGCATTAGGTTCATTTAGCTGTATCTTATCAGACGTCATCAGTTCCTCCTTCTGGATATAATGGAAGTATGCGAAACGTGTCATCATTGTCATCGGCAGCCTTGTTCCACCCACTGCTCAGTATAAGCCTCCTCCCTTACATGCTATGTTGCCCTGGTCCTTGCGAGCCTATATATATTATCTTCTATTTCTTCTAACTTCAGGGAACTAACGAATAATTTCAATTGTTGCAGTGTATGAAGGACTACGTGGAATTCGAAGTCTGCAACGGTGCGTACGAGGTGTCCTGTCCAGACGCGAGATGCAGGGTGGGGGCAGCACTCAATCTGGAGGAGATATCCGAACTGGTGGAGCCGACAGTCATGGAGAAACATCTCAAGTTTCGACTCAATCATGGTACAGTATTACAAAATTGGAACAACCTACTGATTCTTCAATATTCTTCATAAAAATGATTTATTCTGACTCAGTTTATTTGTTATTTGTGCCCTAATCTAGGTGGTTGTTTAGAAAGCAACTAACAAGTCGTTGATTACTGTCCAGAAAGTCGTCATCATTAGCGTCCAGATCCTAACCTACCTTAAGATAGAAGCGCCAGATTGGGCTGTGAAAAATCAATTTTTCTTACAATTTTTGCAATAATGCCAAATTACGCTTTTTAATGATTATAATTACTTTCTTATTTAAATATGTACGTGTTACGGTCGTGAATCATATTTTTTTCAACCTATAATCTGACGTTGACATGCAAATTGCAAAAAAAAAGGAAGAAACTTTGAATTTCACGGAATACCTTAGCGCATCCAACTTGATGCCGCTTTAACATGTATTAATTTTCTTTATATCTCTATTAGCTGTCATATGAATAGTTAGTTATACCGGATAACTAACTATGCATATACAAGATTATTTTTAGTATATGCGAAACCTGAATATAGTTTGTTCAGAATCAGTAACTGAATCGATTCCAATAATTTTTACACCATGTTATATTTTGTACCAAAAATATTTAATTACGCTTCCAAGTCGCGGGCCTTAGTGTTTTGTTTCGATTTTAAAATTATCATGTCTTTCTCATACTCAAACGTCCATTACACGGAGATGGTTCGTACACTAGCTGTTTGTGGTGATCTGCATATGTTTTTGCATGGACAACCAGGTAACTTATCAAGCTTATAACTTTGTGATTATTAATGATACAGTTTTGAAATTTTTTTCATAGATTCTTTACATAAAAAAACTAGACCCGTGTTTCGGGTTTCGCATAAACAAAAATTAATGTTGTATAGTCCCTTCTAGCCATTTTACATTTCACACAAATGCCATCCATCGTTTCTTTCGTCTTCCCCTCTTACAGGCGGCTTTTAAATGTTATGTTTTTCGTTAGCCCTCATATACGTATGACGATAGATTAAGCTATACATTTCCAGTATAAGCTGACTTCTCATTGTACGCAGTGCCTATACAATGCGAGGTCTGCTAAAACTGGAAAATTTATAGTTTGATATGTCGCCGTGTGTATTGTCCCACCGCTGGCTAAAGAGGCGCCCCTCTACTCCTTTCATATTTCAAAATCCCAATCTTCTTCCAGTTTTGACGGCCACTTCCGAGTCCGTCCCGCTTTTCATTCATTTCCGCCGAAAGACGTCCACTGTTGGATATAGGCCTTTTAGGTTTTGCCCTAACGTTACGCTTGGCAGGCGGGTTGGCAATCGCAGTATGGTGGCAAAATGCATAGAGAACGCTGCTGCCTATTCTCTAGTAAGTCGCTTTTCATTCATCAATGAACCTGGTTGGGTCCCTGATTCCATCATGCTCTGATAAATACTTGCACGGCTTGATCTTCGCTGATGCGTGTGCGCTCGTCTGCCGCTGACGCTCAGCTCGGTCCGCTCGGTTTCACAACGATTACTCGCTCCGTGGCTGCACATTATTGAACCATTTGCTCCACTCCACGATGACAGTGCAATCGTTTTAAGTTGTGTTGTTTAATGCTTCGGTGGGCTACTGTCTGAAGATGAGATTATTGTTGGAGATATTAAAATTACTAGGTGGAATTGAAATAACAAAAACCTCTACTTTTAGGTTCATTGTATTCATCATTATGATCAACTTTAATACGACATTCACACGGACGTAATAAAATCACGGCGGATATTTTTTTTTTTACAAACAGCCGTATTAAAAAAATAGTTTTTTTTTCCATGTTAAAAATCTGTCGTTTTGACATTACAAATGACATTTTAATTTTATTTATTTGTAGAGACGTATGAAGCAGATGTTTTTTTTTTTCGGAGTTTCGTATTGGTCTGACATGGTAAAAGTAATTCATACTCATAATGTTCAGTAGAATGACCCCTTAAAATGTTTTCAGATATTTAAAATAAATTTTGTGAAGAGAAATGCTATGAGTATAAGAATTATTATTGTTAAGTATTGTTTTATAAAAAATCTTAACCAAAACTCATTACCGGACATACGAACTTGAGGAAGTGGGCAAGTGAGGAAAGTAGAGGACATTGTGACCTCACAATGGTTCCGGTTTCTGATTGAGTGTGTCGTTAATTCGATATCCTGATCAGTGACACGATAAGTGAAAACAAACTTGAGATAAGAACCCTACATGGACATTCAAAATGTTAAGCCATATTGATATGATAATCATTTTGAAGCTTTGCGAGCTTTTGTTCGCGGCTTCGCCTGCGTCCGCGTGTATATCAAAAGTTATCCCACAGGCACACACTGCCGAGATTGCGTGTATAGTCAGGGAATTTGATTACTTATTAAACTGGCTATCACCTAAAATTGAGTATGAATTGATATAGTGTCTCAAACTGAAGCCAGCCTAGCACAGTGGTAACAGCCGCGACTTACGAGTTATATATAGGTCGTAGGTTCGAACCACGGGCGCTATACTTTATAAAAATTATTGCTCTCAAAACGGTGATCGTGAAGCAACCTGCATTTCATAGAACAAAAAGACAAAGACATGTGACATCTGACAACCCTCACTGGGCCCGCGTAGTGGATTACGGCCCACAGGAGTCCTGTGTCTGAGCAGAGGAACCGTTATGGGGTGTTATACTACTGCTCTACAATCAAGTTCTCTGACTGTACATGTATATTATTAAAGAGCAACAAGGATTTTTTTTACTCTTATATGACAAGGTCAGCAGGGCGTTATTTGTAAACATGTTTTTAATAATTGTATTGATAAATGAAGATGGCGGCGTTTTACCCATTTTGGCCACTTGCCCAATGATCCACCTACAGCTGTAAGTAAGAAGGTAGATAAACTGAGTGTAATTATTTTATTACAGAGGTGGCGATGGACTCTGGGCGCGCGTTTTGTCCACGCGTGGGCTGTGACACGGTGGTGCACGTTCGCGCAGCCAGTCCTGCGCATTGCCCCACTTGCCGGCACGACTTCTGCTCACAATGCAACCAGGAGGTCAGTACTGCTTCTTTTTATATAATAAAGCTTATTTCCTCCACCATTATATACTTAATGAAAAACTAGTTTACAATTCTACATTGATGTCATGAGACTGAAGCCTGTACTAGGAATACCTGTGTTACAGGTCTCCAGACCTCCAAACAACCACAACTAAACGCCAAAAGACGTACATATATTATACCAACTTTGCCATGTTCCTTCACCTGGTTCGTGGTCACAAGCACCATGTGTTTTCCGCCATAAAAAGCATCCTATGCCACGGAATATTATTTTTTTATGTATGGCATCTCGTAGTTGACCTTGACAGGCCGTAACGTCTTAAACGGACTAACTCAAAGCCTCCCGTCAGGTGCAAATTTCTTACATTACTAAGCGACTGCACGCTAAGGGCACCTGCGGGGTACGCACCTCGGCTTAGGGCGTCGCTGGGGAGAGGACAGTAAGTTGGGACAACCTGGATCAGATCATGATTATTATTATTTGGAGAATTTATAGCTACAAGCTAAGCGACGGCACGGGCTGGCAATTCGTTGAGCAACGGAGGAACAGAGAATAGTAATCAGTACAGTATTTATAGAGTACTAGCTTCTGCCCGCGACTTCGTCCGCGTCAAAGTTTTGTTTCCCTGAACCTTCCCGTGGCATTGAATTGCCTGTCAGTTTTCGTCCATTTTTCGTTGCTGCTACGCTCCTTTTAATTGTAGCGTGGTTTTATAAACCAAATAGCCTTCCTCAATAAATAGGCTACCCAACACAAAAATAATTTTTCAATTCGGACCAGTAATTTCGGAGCCTATTCAATACAAACAAACAATCAAATCCTTTCCTCTTTATAGTCGAACAGGATAAAAAAAAGTATCCTATGTCCGTCTCCTGGTTCTAAGCTACATCCCCACCAATTTTCAGCCAAATCGGTTCAGCCGTTCTGGAGTTATAAATAGTGTAACTAACACAACTTTCTTTTATATATATAGATTTGTAACCCATTGCTCTATCATCAATTCATTATCTACATCCTTATCCCAACTATGATCGGGATTGAACTCTAGTCCACCCAAACGCAGCTGAGTACCAGTATTTTTGGGCACGCCACAATTGCGGCGGTAAGTCCCCTCTTTGAGGAGTGGATAGAGAGGCGCCACGGCGTCCTCACCTTCCGCCTGACGCAGGTTCTCACCGGGCACGGGTGCTTCGGTGGGTTCCTGTTCAGGATAAAGCGGGAGGATACGTCCGGGTGTTTCCATTGCGAGGATCGTCTGGAGGACACGGTGGAGCATACGGTGGAGGTGTGCCCTGCCTGGGCGGAGCACCGCCGTGTCCTCGTGGAGGCGATCGGCGGCGGCGACCTCTCGCGTCCGGCCCTGGTGCGAGCCATGGTACGGAGCGAGAGGGAATGGGAAGCCGTCACCTCCTTCTGCGAAGCAGTAATGCTCGCGAAGGAGGAGGCGGGGCGCGTGAGGGAGTGGCAGTCTCTGCGCCCTCACGCCCCTAGCCGCCGCAGGAGGAGACGCCCCGGGCGTCGGGAGTCGATTGCGGACTCCCGGCCACCGTAGGCGCGAGCTTGCGGGTGGCGAGCAATGGGTAGCTCGCCGCCCGGTAAGGACCAGGCTCGGGTCGACGGCGCGCAGTGTTCCACGCGCGCCTCAAAGAGATGTCAGCAGCAGTGTAGGGGTCTACTAGGACCGATGCCTGCCGGGGTCGCGTGATTGTTCGAAAGAGATACCGTGTGACCCTGGCACATGGGCAACTGATGGAACACGGGTGGGTTTTAGTCAGTAAAAGTCTGACACGCCCTCCCGCTCCGCCCAGAGCGGGAGAAGTCATTTGATGATATCCCATCCTGAAAAAAAAAAAAAAAAGTACCAGTATTTTACATGCCTAACTGACCTTCGTGAACCAGTTATTTTGTAACACGACACCACACTGAAGGTAGGTTAACAGTCTTTCGGGATTCTAACTACATTGTTGGCATAATCAGCTAATAATGTTCACGCTGGTGGGAAACAGGCCTCCTCTTGTTATGGGGGAGCGGGCTTTACCACGCGGGCTCTCGTAGAGTCTTTTTAAGAACAAAAGTGTTTTTGTTAGCCAGTGTTTTGTCCTACTTCATGGCAAAGCCCCTCATAACTCGGGATCTTTGTGATTTGTAGTTACGCCTTTTATACACTTAGTTAAATATTCCTAATCGAGTTGGGAACTTGCAACTCTTAAGTTGCGGCCGATACTAGTAGGGGCCACCACTACTGTCAAACTACATTGTTGCGACATAATTATAAAAAATCTATTTAAAAACATCTAACGTCGACATCATCATGAAACGTACACAACAAGAGTACTAGCAGTAACGCGGCGGAACGCGTCTTTTCAACGTACGGCCCATTGTCAAAACAAAATGGGCCCCGTTCCGCTTTCCCTCCATTCTTTGTTCATTTTATGCTGCACCGCACCGACGTGAACTCGCAGACAGAGGAATGGCGACCAGAGAATTCTGTGATGACATACATAACGCCTGTAATTCTCGAAGGGTTTGGCATGGGTATATCCACACTTCGTTATATGTTAAAAAAATAAGTTCGAAAACTAAAACCCGACTACTAAAAAACTACGATCTAAAAAGTATTTAAAAAAATGTGATGTTCAGAGAATAGCAGTGGTCGTATGCCACTTTGCTGTAAAGTATCGCTCACTTGCTTTTTAAGAGTAGGTGGCATACGACCGCGGCTGCTAGTTTTGGCCGTTTCAAAAGCCACCTTTACCATAAGAGTAAACACTTCATAACACTTTGTCCGACTGGGAATCGAAATCAGGACCTCGTGCTCAGCAGTAGCGCTTACGTCCACTAGACTAACGGGGCAGGCATTTTGATAATAAACTTTAGTAAAGTTCTTCTACATAGAAAACTACGCTTTGAGACGGGCAACTAGTTTCAACTCATCGCATCTCATCGCTTGTTTCATTTCAATATTGTAAACTTTGTATGAACCAATAAACTAAACTAAACTTTCTGCCACCTAGTGAATTCAAATGTCTGTAAATGGTTTATCTATACTTAATATTATAAAGCTGAAGAGTTTGTTTGTTTGTTTGATTGAACGCGCTAATCTCAGGAACTACTGGTCCGAATTGAAAAATTATGTTTGTGTTGGGTAGCCTATTTATTGAGGGAGGCTATAGGCTACATAACATCACGCTACAACTAAGAGGAGCGGAGCAGTAATGAAAAATGTTGCGAAAACGGGGAAAATTTATTCCTTTTGAGAGTTTCCGTTGCGTGCGCTGCGTAAACGGTTAAAGTAACGCAAAAATCATGTATGACGGAATTGTTCCTTTTAAAAAGTTCTAAAAAAAAGTCCGCGAGAGCATATGTCTATCTTTTAAGGTTGACTCACTATAACTCAAAAGGATCGAGCAGCAACGAAAAATGGACGAAAACTAGCAGGCAAATCGATGCGACGGGAAGGGTCAGGGGAGCAAAAATTTTGACGCGGACGAAGTCGCGGGCAGAAGCTAGTGTTAGTATATTCCGGTTAACGCGAGCAAAGCCGCGCTTATTCGCTATTTGAAATAAATGCTTTGGCTGTGAGATTCCCGGCTACTTAAGTTACCTGAGTGATTTTTGAGTGAATTTACGTTGTTACATTAAATTACTGTGCGAAACTTCCCAGACGTGGCGTTTAAAAATCATAATAAACGTGCAAGGTTTCCCGAACATGAAGAAAAACACAAACCTTTGAAAACTTTGCAGTTTATTCTACGTATTCTATATCCGAACATTTCAAGCACCTCTCAGCGTGGCCTGAGAGGAGCACTTCTAAATACTTCATACCTATTATACGTAGTGTACTTATATCCCATACATGTTACGTAAAGAAGTAACTGATTCCCTGTTTCCTGGGTGGATATAAAAGGCCATGACGACAACAAGGCTACCCTAACACAGTGATGATGCCTGCTTTAAGAACTACTTAAGGGTCAACAAAATATGGGGTAATGATAATAAAGAGAATTAAATCAACTATAGAAATTGCAGAAAAATATTCCACTGAGCCATGCTTATGTTTGTGGTGATGATTCGATTCAGCTTACATAAAACACATGCTGTTTTGAACCTTATTCGTTTCCAGGATACGCTCTTGTCAAATACAAAAAAAAACTTGAGAGGTGTCAAGGGACACCCGGATGGAACGAAGTTCCTTTCCAGGATTCATTATTGTTATTATTATTTATTATGTACAAAAAACCTGTATACACTCAACAAAAATATTCTCCCTCTATCTCTCTCCCTCTCTCCGTTCCAAAACAAAATATATACAGTCAAATTGAGAAACCTCCTCCTTTTTTTAAGCCGGTTAAAAAGTTTAGTGTCGTTACAACTTTTTCTCTTAATTCCGTCTAGCCACCTTTCGCAACGCGCCATGAAGAACTTCGTTCCAAAAATGCTTATCGTGCCTTGAGAACATAAACTAGGAAATGAACAAATCCAAATACAGTGTTGCTTTGTAGTAGTAAAATCATTTACAGTGTTGCTATACAACTGAAAGTCATTCATTACACGACATGAAACGGGTGTCTCTTTTTGCACAAAAACCCTATCCTGCATCTGCAGTCTGCAGCGCCCCCCTTTGTACAGCAGCTCTCAGGAAATGGGTCGAGATGGCACATACAAAGACTCTTGTGCCACGGTAAGGTCAGCTCACTAACTGTGCTCGTCGGAGGCTGCTTTTGCTTACAAAACCTTGATGCATTCAAATGGCGTCTACCTTCGATAAATAATAGGTCTTTACATTTGAAATTGTCATTCTGCAGTACTGGCCATTTCAAATCAAAATAATTTTTGTTTGTCTAAGAATTCTAATTTCAAATTAATTTTATTTTAAAAACATGGAATTATTTTTCCAAAAGTAGTCATTTGTTTGGTCATTTTCATCGCATTTCAATATTTTTCGTCATCATGGATACGTTAAAAATTCGAGTAATTATGGAATATGAGTACCGTCGTGGCAGCAACGCGGCACAAGCGGCACGCAACATCAACGACGTTTACGGAGGTAACACTACAAACCAACGCACCACCTGTTATTGGTTTGCTCGCTTCCGTTCTGGAAATTTCGACCTGAAAAATGAACCTCGCGGTCGTCCGAAGACTATGGTCGACAATGACGAATTAAAGGCGATTGTGGAAGCTGATGTTACACAATCTACGGCTGAATTAGTAGCAGCTTTCGACGTTAGCGTCAAAACAATATTGGTCCATTTGCGTCAAATTGGCAAGGTAAAAATGCTTTACAAATGGGTGCCCCACGAACTCAATGATCGCCAGCGCGAAGTACGCGTCGAGACGTGCCTTGCACTGCTCAACAGACACACAAATGAAGGAATTTTGAACCGCATTGTTACCTGCGATGAAAAATGGATTCTGTTTGATAACCGCAAGCGCTCAGCAAGTTGGTTGGATCCAGGTTCAGCACCTAAACAATGCCCTAAACGAAAACTTACCCCTAGAAAAGTGATGGTCACTGTTTGGTGGTCTAGCGCCGGTGTGATTCATCACAGCTTCTTACCAAACGGGGTGAGCATTACTGCAGATGTGTACTGTGAAGAACTGAACTCAATGATGGAGAAGCTGGCACATCTCCAACCAGCATTGGTCAATCGCTCGTCTCCGCTGCTCCTGCACGAAAACGCGCGACCTCATACTGCACAGCAGACGGTCTCCAAGTTGGAAGAACTGGGGTTGGAAGCTCTCCGTCATCCGCCCTACTCACCAGACCTTGCGCCTACAGACTACTACTTTTTCCAGAATTTGGATAACTTCTTGGCGGGAAAAAAATTCAATACCCGAGAGGCAGTACAAAATGCCTTTGAAAAATTTGTTGCCTCCCGTCCAGCTGATTTTTTTAAGAAGGGCATCAATAAACTGCCACTGCGTTGCATTGATGCATTGATTGCATAGGTGATTATTTCGATTAATACAAATAAAAAATACATGAAAAAAATTCGGTTAATTTTTTTCATACAAACCGGCATTTTCATAGGTAAAGACATAATATATGATTGAAGGCCTCCATGAGTACACGATTCTTGAATGTACAGTCGGAGAACATGATAGTTAAGCCGATCGACGCATTATTTACACTTATTTGCGGTGTTCTAGTATTTTCACAAGACTGACAAAGAATGTCATGTCACGTCATTGTGTATGTGAATAATTCAAGTGCGTCTGTACATTTGTGGGCTTGCGATATTCAACTATGTCAGTTTTCATTTGAATCTACGTAAAATTTAATTTGACAGCTAATCTTATCACTGAATTTTCTTGACGAAATATCCGTCGTACCCTAGGCAACGGTTCCACCTTGCTGCGGGGCGAGCACAAACTTTGTGATAGGCTTGAGTCACGCATTATATCACGGCTTTTGTTTCCAAACTGTGATTAAAAGGTGGGCCTATAACAGTAGGCCGTGCTCAGCCCGTTGATTGGGATATTTACCACAGCCATGAGTTTTTCTTACGTTAGATCATTTCGATGTAGATGGATTCTTACTCTTGCAACTAGCTGTAATGAAGCGTATAGTCCGTACACACAAATACAATTATTTGAGTCATGTGTATATTGGCGCCCAAATGGGCCCCAATATGGTCGCAAAAATATACCAGTCAAAACACGGCGGCGTCATTACATTACTATCATTTTAACGCTATGTAAATAACAATTTATGTTTCACACTTCTCAGAACTCATTAAAATTGCTATTAACCACAAAGAATCAACGTTTTCCAACATGAGAAGTAATTTTGTATTCAAAGCGTGTCATTTTAACCTTTCATTTGAGCGCGACCCGGTTATCCCCGCTTTGATGTAGGGATTTGTCGCCTGAACCAAGGTTTGCCCTTTAAAAGGCTTTAACAAAAGATTTATATTTACACTATTTTTAGATATTCCCAAAATGTTTAGACACGTAGGGTATGTATTCTACATAATAATCACAATTCAAAAGCCACATTCTTGAATAGATTTCTATGATCATGAATTTATATGGTATGTGTAATAGTTATACCTAATAGTTAAAACACAAACTCAGAAAACCAAAACCAGCTAAAAAAATGGAAGCAAGATAAAATACTTTTTGCAAAAGTAATAATATGGAGTCAGAAGCATCTATGGTTCGCTTTTTAAATCCAGCGATTAATCTGACATTTCAAGTTTCTTGTGTCTACTTTGTAGGTTCCGGCCAAGGAACTTATACCCGACCCCTGGAATGTGCATTGTCAATTTGACACCATTATAAAAATAAACCTTATGAATATGTTACTAAGTTCTATTACAGACAATCACTTGGTCAGAGAAAAATTCGGTCCGAGAGAGAAAGCGTTGCGAGAGCCCTGTGTCCCTTTCTTGAAGTAGGGTGCCCATAATGAACGAAATTATAAGATTATTTACGGGTAAAGTCCATTGACGCATTTGCCCAATAAAAAGTGTCCCAACCATTTTTCTTAAAAACGACGTCTGTTGGATTTTTACGACAATTAATACTAAACAAAATGGTTATTTGCCCAGCGCGCCAGATATTCCAGGTTATACAATAATACTCGATAGCAGAGTTTATGCGTTGCGTTGCGTTTATGTTTACTGCGTTTTACTTTAATCCATTTTTAAAGCGTAACTATTATTATATTTTTTAATCAAATTATTGGTTAATATATTATATCCTGTTATATTCGTATCTAACTAAATCATATTGCTTGGTCACCCTAATGAAAGGGACAGAGGGCTCTCGCGAAGCTATCTCGCTCGGACCGCGTATTGGCAGCCTGTGCGCATTCCAGGTTGGATTTAAGTTCCTTGGTTCCGGCGGTCATTTATGGATCCTTGATCGTCGTTACGGGTCGTCAGAAGCCCGAAAGAAAGTCTGCCAAACCATTCCATCACCAAGGGGTATCGCATTACTCAGTAACTGGGTGCTGGAGTTCAGATAGCCAGTCGCTCTATGTAAAATACTGGTCTTCAGCTGCATCCGGTTAGACTACAAGCCGACCCTAACGTAGTTGGAAAAGGCTATTTATTGATTGTGTAAAACTTGCTTGCTTGCTTGTATCTGGATTTAAAAAAAAAACCGGCCAAGTGCGAGTCGGACTCGCGCACCGAGGGTTCCGTACAAATCTGTAGGTATTCTCGGTTTAAAAATATATATTTTTTTTAATTTTTATATTTCAGTTGATTGAATGTAAGGTAAATTGCGGTTTACGATTTATGACGTTTAAAAAAAAAACTACTCACTCGATCTCGTTCAAACCAATTTTCGTTGGTAGTTTACATGGTAATGTACATCATATATTTTTTTTAGTTTTATCATCCTCTTATTTTAGAAGTTACGGGGGGGGGGGGGGACACACATTTTACCACTTTGGAAGTGTCTCTCGCGCAAACTATTCAGTTTAGAAAAAAATGTTAGTAGAAACCTCATTACCATTTTTGAAGACCTATTCATAGATACCCCACACGTATGGGTTTGATGAAAAAAAAACATTTTTGAGTTTCAGTTCTATGTATGGGGAACCCCAAAAGGAGGACGGGCAAAAATGTATAGAAGCCAGCCTAGAAACCAATAACAACATGCGATATATCGTTGGAAAGGTTTTTTTATGTACTTCAACTATTGTTATGGCGGAAAGTCCCAAATCGCTGTGTGAATGAAGTTATGGCGAAATAAAGCTAGACTTTATTCACAGAAATGCTATTTCTCGCTAATTGTGGACCAGGTGTTTTATGGCTCCTCAAAATATCTTACCTATTCTTTAATTAACATATGAATACACCGCGTTTAACAGATAGCTCAGTTTTTGTTATACTCTATTAGTTGCACGTGTTTTATAGGAGTGCCTAATGCTTTTGGCCAAGGTTGTATCTCGCTCTCACTCATCCCATGCTACAGGTGCTGATATGCTTAAACTGGATGTACTTACGTACTATGATTATCCCACACATTTTATTTCGGAGAATAATAAAACAACACACAAAACGCGTAGGTATATTGTTGAATATAACCTGGAAAGAAAACAATCAGTATCTTATATAACAGGCCTTGACAGGCCTGTTGGTCTAGTGGTTAGTGACCCTGACTGCTATGCCGGAGGTCGTGGGTTCGATTCCCACCCAGGACAAATGTTTGTGTGATGAGCACGATCATTTGTTCTGTGTCTGGGTGTAATTTATCTATAATATGTATGTATTTAGAAATATATAAGTATGTTTATCAGTTGTCTAGTACCCATAACACAAGCTCTGCTTAGCTTGGGACTAGATGGCGTTGTGTGATAGTTGTGGAATATTATTATTATTATTATTATTATAATCCTCTTAGTGAGTGAATGAATTGGTTTAACTATCTTTTTAGAAGTTGTTTATTTAGGATTATAGGATTATAAATTGAAAAAAATAATTAACTAATCCAACTCCTCGTATTAACTAACATTTCCTCTTAGTAGGTATAGCTTCAAAATAAGAGCACCTACCAGTATAAGTCTTTATTGTTATTTATGTATTACCACAAGATAATCGAACACAATATAACCCTAGTATAATATATTCACTGTAATAAACAAATAAACAAACCTCCAATAGTGCATGTTCCCGTAAATAATCTGCAAGCTCAGGTTGATCTTATGGAATATTTTCAGTCAAAATGTGACGCTGATACCTTCTGTTATGTAGCCCACGCTGACACATAACTCAATTGTTGTGGTGTTCATCCATGACTAAAGCAGGCCGTTTTTAAAAGCTTAGTTCTGATTGCGATAAACAAAGCCAGTGGTATAACATATAAAAAATCCGATAAACAAAGCCAAATCGTAGTCGAATGATACTTATGACGAATGTATATGGTATTAGTAAAACGTATTTGCTACCCTTTTTTTTGGATGGGAAATCATCAAATGAGCTCTCCCGCTCTGGGTGGAGCGGGAGGGCGTGTCAGACTTTTACTGACTAAAACCCACCCGTGTTCCTTCAGTTGCCCATGTGCCAGGGTCACGGTATCTCTTTCGAACAATCTCGCGACCCTGGCAGGCATCGGTCCTAGCAGACCCCTTCAATGCTGCTGACATCTCTTTGAGCCGCGCGTGGAACACTACGAGTCGTCGACCCGAGCCTGGTCCTTACCGGGCGGCGAGCTACCCATTGCTCGCCGCCCGCAAGCTCGCGCCTACGGTGGCCGGGAGTCCGCTTTTGACTCCCGACGCCCGGGGCGCCTCCTCCTGCGACGGTTATGGACGTGAGGGCGCAGAGACTGCCACTCCCTCACGCACCCCGCCTCCTCCTTTGCGAGCATTACTGCTTCGCAGAAGGAGGTGACGGCTTCCAATGCCCTCTCGCTCCGTACCATGGCTCACACCAGGGCCGGACGTGAGAGGTCGTCGCCGCCGATTGCCTCCACGAGGACACGGCGCGGCGGTGCACCGCCCAGGCAGAGCACACCTCCACAAGCGCGGAAGGTGAGGACGCCGTGGCGCCTCTCTATCTACTCCTCAAAGAGGGGACTTACCGCCGCTATTGTGGCGTGCCCAGCACTGGGTTGCGTCAATCGTACCCGCCATGTCGCCATGTCGCCCCGGCGCGCCCGAGGAGAAACGCCGCGGCGTTTCGCCTCCTCGCGCCACCCCCACATGTGCTTTGCCTCCAGATCCCATGGCGGCGCTCCGGTAAGGAGGCTCGCCGCCTCGCATGAGACCGTGCGATATTCCTGGATAAGCCGAATGACCCTGACCCTCTGGGCCACACTCAAACGGCGCGCTGGGCGCAGCCTCAATGAGGGCGCCCACACCGGTGCCCCGTTGAGGGGTATTTGCTACCCTCAAATCAAAATAACGACTAAAGAACATGCGCGCGCGCGTCTGATAACTGGCTCACTTACCCCTCTCATCCGGAAACACCGCTTGCTACTCGTTCTCAGTGGCTGTCTTATCGGACGCGATAAGGAAAAGCACAAGAAACCAGTGGTACAGACAAGTAAGGCGTCGTGCGTCGTTCTAATATAAAGTGATGGTTACGCGAATGTCGCGTTTTTGTTCGGAAAACCGGAAGGCGCCCTCTGTCGGCAAGACCTTGCGTTCCGGTTTATCGAACAAAAAGTGGCGTATGAACGCTTTATATAAGGACGACGTCTTACGGTTATATATATATACATACAGTTATAAAATGCAAAAAAAAAAAAATGTTTTGCTTAAGTCTGGATTTATTGTGCAATAACTTTTTCCACACAGTGATTTGGAACTTCCCGCCATAACAATAGTTGAAGTTCATAAAAAAACCTTTCCAATGATATACCGCATGTTGTTATTGGTTCTTAGGCTAGAACGCCCGTTCTCCTTTATTGTTTTTTTTCTATTTTAGTGTGAAAATCTTAATGCGGTTCACAGAATACATCTACTTACCAAGTTTCAACAGCATAGCTCTTATAGTTTCGGAAAAAAGTGGCTGTGACATACGGACGGACGGACGGACAGACAGACAGACAGACAGACAGACATGACGAATCTATAAGGGTTCCGTTTTTTGCCATTTGGCAATGGAACCCTAAAAACGAACTCTGTGGGATGCAACGAATGCAAACTCATCAACCATAAAGTCAAGGATGCCTTGACTGCAGTTTCTTTTTTAATATGATTGACTAGCTTCTGCCCGCGACTTCGTCCGCGTTAAATTTCTTGTTCCCCCGACCCTTCCCGTCGCGTCGAATCGCCTACCCGTGCGATTTTCCTCGTTTGTGCAACATTTTTCATTACTGCTCCACTCCTCTTGGTTGTAGCGTAGACCAGTAGTTCTTGACATTACCGCGTTCAATCAATCAAACAAACTCTTCAGCTTTATAATATTAGTATAGATTGGTTCGCTTTTGACCACTATATCACCTGATGGTAAGCGATGATGTGGTCGACGATAGAGTACACTTGCCTAGAAGCAAGCTTATAACCTTGTAGATTTCAAGGCCGCGACCGGGGTTTTTGCGTAACTTACTATCAGTGGCAATGGCTTTCATTTTGACAGATCAACAGCATTCATTGCGTTATTTACTAAATAATAAGACAAATTTGTCGAACATAAGAAGCAATGAATTAGCAATATCCTTTTTTTTTGGATGGGAAATCATCAAATGTCGTCTCCCGCTCTTGGGTGGAGCGGGAGGGCGTATCAGACTTTTAATGACTAAAACCCACCCGTGTTCCTTCAGTTGCCCATGTGCCAGGGTATCGGTGTCTCTTTCAAACAATCTCGCGACCCTGGCAGGCATCGGTCCTAGCAGACCCCTTCAGTTCTGCTGACATCTCTTTGAGGCGCGCGTGGAACACTACGCGCCGTCGACCCGAGCCTATGTGTGGCGTTTTTTTTTTTTCGAAAATTTTCACGTTTTTCACGTTTCAATCGACCATTTTTTTTTTCTCGGTATCTAATCGAAATTTTGATTCCAAAAGAGCATCAAATTTCGCGTAGGAATAGAGGTATTGCATTATTTTTTTGGTTCGATAACATAATAAATAAACACGTTGAAAAGTTAGTAAAAATTCTGATCACCTCGGCGTTAATGGGTTAATAATAACGCACGGTCTCCTTGAAAATTCAAGTGCTAGTGAATGGTTTAATTGAAATAAAATGCTTTCCGTCTTATTACAAAACTCAATATAACTTTAAACGAGCCTAAATCCTCCAGACAGTTTTTGTATTCCGAACTTTATGCCGACTTTGGCAAAGTTCTTAATACGAAATTGAGAACCTAAGCCCCGGACTCAGTCAAGGTTTTGTAAAAGAAATTGTATTTCGATTTTTGTTAGGTTCTTATATAAAAACAGGTCTGATTTTAACCATGATTCCTTAAAATCTTGTTTTTAACCCCCGACACAAAAAGAGGAGTGTCTTAAGTTTAACCACTATGTGAGTGTGTCTGTGGGGGTTTGACGCATATGGTGCACATCTCAACTTGTAAACCATGCTCAAATGGTGCACTTAGCAACTGGTGCACTTTTCATATGGTACACTTCGCAACTGGTACACTTCTCAATTGGTACACTTCGCAAAAAGAGCACTTTTTAAGATGAGTGGAGATTTGGAAAAATTGTCTAAAAATAAAAGAATCTTTGGTTTAGCGTAGGTAATTTTCTTAAAAATACAATCAACAAAATAATTTTAAATTAACTCTACATAATCACTATAACATTTTTATTTTTTCAAAAACAAAAAAAGTCACTCGGAAATAATAAAAATATAATTATGTAAGAAAAAATTAGATTTACAGCAAATTAGATTTCAATTTAATTTATAGCTAGTTACTTAATTAATAGAAACAATTACTAAGTAAGAAACAAAGGTTTATCTATATTATTTATTACCTGTTTTTGAGAAACAGGTTATGATTTAATTTAAAGCTTTTATTTAATTAATAATAATAACTATAACTAAAAGAAATACAGTTAAATTATAATATTATAAAGGTTATTGATATAATATGATATTATATCATGCCTTTATTATGAACAGTTTGCTGTAAATCTATTTTTTTCTTACATAATTATATTTTTATTATTTCCGAGTGACTTTTTTTGTTTTTGAAAAAATAAAAATGTTATAGTGATTATGTAGAGTTTAATTAAATTATTTTTGTTTTGTTATAATTATTTTACAGTAGGTAAATCTTTCTTACATATTTTTCTTGTGACTTTTTATATTATTATTGAAAATTGTTTAAGTTAAAGTAAGTGTATACCTACTTGAAAGGTATTTGTTGATTGTATTTTTAAGAAAATTACCTACGCACAACCAAAGATTCTTACATTTATAGACAATTCTCCCAAATCTCCACTCATCTTAAAAAGTGCTCCATTTGCGAAGTGCACCAATTGAGAAGTGCACCAGTTGCGAAGTGTACCATATGAGAAGTGCACCAGTTGCTAAGTTCACCATTTCAGCATGGTGTACAAGTTGAGATGTGCACCAAATGCGTCAAACCCGTCTGTGGCACTTTAACTCTTCAACGGGTGAACCGATTTGCGAGCGGTTTTTTTTTTAAATTTAAAAGTAGGTTTTCTAGCGGTGGTTCTTATAGCTAGGGAGCTTGCGAGTATTTCGGTATATGATTTGCACACGTTTCACGTTGAGGTGGATTGCAGTTTAAGTCATTACGAATTGATTTGGTCCAATCAATTAAGGTCCTATGTCGCTGCATTTTCGCGTTACAGCGGATTGAAGTTGCTTGAAAAAATCGGGGTATAAAAATAATTTACTCTAGAGTTCATGGTCACAGTCATCTTGGAAACGAAGAAAATCGAAGAGGCATACATTCAGGACTCTGCATTATGATGAGACGGAGTTGTAAAAATGTTAAAAAAAAGCTCTACTAAGTCATTTGCACGCGGTTCGACTCTGTAGATTCGAAAAAACATGTGGCAGACACTGTGCTCACTGATTTTCAGCTGTATAACTGTTTGAAATTCACGGAATCAAGGGACAGCGGGTATTGCATGGGATTATTGTTATTCTTTATAGTTTTATTCTTATAAGTTTGTTTAATATTATCCTCTATGATAGCAAGTAGGCTGGATAGTGAGTTTGTGAACCACTGCTGCAAGGTTTCAGCTGGGCCTGTCACCTTGCAGCAGTGATATCATAATCTGTTTCTGTTTTTGTAAGTGTGTTACTAACATAGTTTGTAAGCACTTGTTACTAACACTATGAGTCGTGTTGCTCGAATTAAATGATTAAATAAAAAAATTAAAAAAATAAACTCACGATAACGATTAAACTTCTGGAGCTGAAATCTATGCAATCATATTTTTTCTCAATGCCAACCAGAAACGAAGTGCGCTTGGAACTTTAATAAGAAAGTATTTTTTTTTTATTGCATGCTTGAATGTAATCTGAATAGGATTAGGATCTGGATAGGAAGTCTAACTTTTTTAATCACGTTTAATTTGTGTAAAATACGTAGATTTTGAACCAAGACTGTTTATAGACTGGTCTGTTAGTCTAGTGGTTAGTGACCCTGACTGCTAAGACGGAGGTCGTGGGTTCGATTCCCACCCGGGACAAATCTTTGTGTGATGAGCACCATCATTTGTTCTGTGTCTGGGTGTAATTTATCTATAATATGTAGGTATGTATTTAGAAATATATAAGTATGTTTATCAGTTGTCTGGTTGCCATAGTACAGGCTCTGCCTAGTTTGGGATCAGATAACGATGTGTTGGTTGTCCTGAGATATTTATTATTATAGTTATACGTATATAGATATACGCTCTAAACATTTAGTTTCACAATACGGAAAAGGTCGGAACTGAGTTACACTGTTCTTACTCATATTCCCAAATAAAAAGAGACACCACGAAAGGAACTATGGGGATATTTTATACCTACTTGATATGACGCGAGCGTCGGGTTGAAAAAAAAAATCAAATGGTCTGCCTTTGGAATATCAGAGGCCTGAACGTCTGCCTCATCGATTTTCTTGGTTTTCATAAGGAATTCAAACATCAGTCCAAGAGGCAGACGTGTGCGCATAATATAGCACACCTTCTTTTTTTTACATTTTTGGAGCACTGTCAATAGACAACGCAGAGGCAACATATTGGCAGACTATTTTTCCGTGGTTCTTCTCGTTGTTTTTAATCGAACAATTCAAATCTGCCAAGTGTGCACTTCATATACTTACAGTTTTTAAATCATAAAAATGAATTAAAAAATTGAATACTACAAAAGTCAGAGCCTTTTCGATTCTTTGTGTTTCCAGGATGACTGTGATCATCAGCCCCAGCGGCAGACGTGTGCGCTTAATATAGCATACCTTTTTTTTAAACATTTTTGAAACGTTGTAAATTTACAATGCAGCGCCACCATGATGGCAGACGAAGTCCTTAATGTTTCTTTGAGTATAATTATCACTATTAATAACGTCTGCCTTGTGTGCTGATCATATCGAAATTTTGCTCGCCAGCTCCCTAACTATTAGGCATGTTTTATCAAAATTGATTAAGCCGTTTTTTTACAATGACAGTTTGAGTTTGCAGTCTGATAAAAATATATATTGTATTTAACACCTATATTTGTATGTTTCCAGTGGCACGGCGGTCTATCATGCGAAGCTGCTGCAGCGTCGTCATCCATGGGGGGTGCAGGGGCGCCTCTGCTGCCAGATTCAGAGCTGATCAAACTCTGTCCGATGTGCCGCGTTCCTATAGAGAAAGATGAGGGATGTGCACAGATGATGTGCAAACGGTGCAAGCATGTCTTCTGCTGGTATTGCTTGGCTTCACTTGATGTGAGTATAATACACCATACCATACATTAATTACTTACATGTTATTGAATAGAATCAAGTTCTTCTAACTTACTAGACAGCTGTCCTGCTGGGGAGTTTGTTGCGCCACTTCTTCTTCCCAGCTTAAGAATGAGGAAGTGGTCAAGAGCGGGCGTTTTGGGGGACTGTCTTATGTAACTTTGACGTTCAAAAAGGGCTGACTCTCAGCCTAGTTTGAATACATGATTTGATTTGATAGGTATCAATTTTGTACTTATCCAGCTCTACAAGCTAGTGACGAACTCAAAATTGCTGCAAAAAATAAATTTAAATTTCTCCTGTTTTTTTTGGTCAAATACGAACTTTGTATAAGTGCGTATTAAACAAAAGTTTTATACGCACTTAAAACTTCCTTTAAAAAAAAAACACTGTAATGTCTTTAAGGGAAAATGTGCTGCAAATCTAAGGATTAGTCAGGAAAATTAATTGTTTAACAAATTAACACACTACGTCAAATTGCGTTACTTGTATTCGGGCCGGGGACGGGTCGCAGTTTGTTTTCTAATAAGTCGTGGAAAAACCAGCGTCCCCTTGACATCTATTGTGAGCATGCGAAATGTCATTTATGTCTATTTAACTGTACATAAGACAATGAAGTTAAAAGTAATGACATGTTTGGTAATTTACGTTGATTGTTTAATTATTGTAAACATGGCATGGTATGTAATTTTTCAACCGACGAAAAAAAACGGAGGAGGTTATCAATTCGACGCGTATATTTTTTTTTTTTTTTTATGTATGACCACGCATAACTTTTTACATAGTGGTCCGATTGTGACAATTCTTCTTCTATTGGAAAGGGTATACTCCCAAGGTGGTCCCATATTAATTTGGTAAACAAAATCGAACCCTAAGGGTCGGAAAACAGGGGATGATTGATTGTTCACTCACTGATTGTAATGTATAAACACGCATAACTTTATACAGAGTAGTCCGATTTTGATAATTCTTTTTGTGTTGGATAGTGTATATCTTGCCAAGTATTATTAGTACATTAAAGCCACAAAAAATATAAAAAAAAACTTTTTAACAAAAAATTAAACCGCCGAAAAACTGAAAAGCATAAAATAATACTTAAACCTTAAAATTTTGAGTCGGCGCTGAAAAATCAATGAACAAGGATCACTCAAAGCGCCGACTCATAATTTTAAGGTTTAAGTATTATTTTATGCTTTTCAGTTTTTCGGCGGTTTAATTTTTTGTTATGTCAAATTTAAATCATAAAACACGAGGATTTGAGAAGTGATTTTGACGTATTGAAGATTTAAAAATAAAATTAAGCAAAATTAATCCTCATGAAATATTATATTGCCCTGCCCTGGGAAATTACTGTACTACGTACTAAGGGACAATGGCTCCCAAGGGACCATCCATAAATTACGTGTCAACAAAGTGTTATTTCGTGTCACAAGCATAAGCTTCTGGACGAATCATAAGCTTCTGGACGGCACATGCGTATATGTATAAATGTAAAGTATTAAAACGACAACTTCGAAAATGTTTAAAATATTAGGAATCTATAAATTATTATTTTAAGTTTTAACGTAAAATTGCAAAATATGTGACGTCACGCCATGGTAGAGAATGGCTCCAGAAATCATGAAAATAGTGTAACGTAATTTATGGATGGGTTAAAACTTTATTTTTTTTTTCTGTGGCCATAAAGACAGTTTACAACTTACTAATATATGTATTTTTTTTTGCTCCAGGATGATTTTCTGTTGCGCCACTACGACAAAGGACCGTGCAAAAACAAATTGGGACACTCACGCGCATCGGTTTTATGGCATCGTGCACAGGTATGATAAATATGAAAAGAATCTCATAAAAACTCACAATATTTAAAAAAAAATGTTATAAAATATTATTTTTACTAAAATTTTATACAAGATAAGTTTTTAATCAGTGCGCAAATTTTAACAAATAAAACTTAAACGAGTTATAATAACATGCAATTTTTATTTTGATATATCTTAGTACAAAAATATTAAGTTATATGTTACCATAAAAACCAGTTCCAAAATAAGGAACTGGTTTTTATGGTAACTTGCTCGCGGTGGCGGCGAAGGTGAACGACCGAGCGTAGCTACAAGTAGGTATTTACCAGCTGTTCGATCGTTCAAAATTCTAAGAAGTTTAGTATTACGGTAGTCTGTAATTACAGACACAATTACAGACACAATTAAAAAACCATTATGTCTGTACCAAATGTGGTATCTCAGGGACTTAGAGGTTAAAATACCTACGCCGGCGCGGCGGCGAAGGTGAACGATCGAGCGTAGCTACGAGTAGGTACTCGGCTGGTAGGTATCAGCTGTTCGGTTGGTCAAAATTTTAAGAAGTTCGGAATAGGTCAATAACCGCAAGCCGACGTAGGTACTTTCTACGCCGGCTTGCCATTCCTATTGTAGATATCATATTAGGTTCGAAATATGTAGTTTCACATACACACACAAACACACAAAGTTTGCACACTTGCATCAAAATGTACTATTTCATACTAATTAAAATAATTTCTTGCAATACTGGGAAGAACCTGTCGGCTCTCGGCTTGGTGTTGAATCTTGAAGTACCCTCATACGTGACATGTTCTCTCTTTGTTTTCCAGGTGGTCGGCATATTTGCAGGCTTCGGCCTACTGTTGTTAGTAGCCAGTCCGCTTCTACTGTTAGCCGCGCCCTGCATCGTCTGTTGCAAGTGCAGGTTCGTATCAATTTATCTTTTGGATGATAAACAAGCTGACGTCTCAACAGATGTTTAGTGGTCATCACCATCTATGGATACTTGCCATCGCGTATGCTTTGCCACCCCAGACATTTCCTATAACGTTCCTACTTCTGGGACATAGACTTGGAGCTAATCCGCCACGCGGCCCCAGTTAGGATTGGAGGATGTCACATGTCTTTAATTCTTTGCTGTTTTTCTCACGAACCATTTTGAGACATAGCTGAAATATCTTATGTGCCTTTAAAAACAGCCTTGCCGTTTCGGAAGTATAGGTACTAATAGATGTTTCCTTTCATTTCCAGGCTATGCAACCCCAGCACGAAGAATCTCGAGGAAGTTGACGAGATCGACAGCATCAGCCCGACGCGAGACGATTCCGAAGACGCTCCGCGCGAGCGATACCTGTCCGACTGACGCGCTGCCGGCGCCACTAAGGGCAAACGTGGCACTAAAGGCAAAAGTGGCACTAAGGGAAAAAGTGGCACTAAGGGCAAAAGTGGCATTAAGAGCACTCGCGGCTTTTGGGGCACTAAGCGTACTAGTGGCGCTAACAGCACCAGTGACACTAGGTACTAGGACTACCAATGGAACTTGGGGCATTATGGGCACTACTGACACTTGGGGCATTAAAACGTTGTGTGACACTAAAAAAATGTGTATATTTTTATCCTGTCATTTAGGGTCACACATAGTGTTAAGGGCACCAGTGGCACTGGGGGCTATAGTGACACTATGTACTACGACATCACGCTAAAATAATTACACTAAATCCTAAAGTGAACGGAACACATTTCTTTTTTAACATTATGGACGGAAGTATAATAAAAATAATGCAAAAATGGTACTTACCTTTTAAATTTAAACCAGCATTTTTCCAGATGTATCCTCCGAAACATACATACATATCCTTCCATATTAGTGAAGTAGGTTATAAAATGGTCATTATTGGCTACATTGGATCCATGTTAAATAACAGAGCAACTATTTATGCATAAGTTTCTTGTAGTATTGGACTTCTGTTCTTCCATATTTTGTGCCACCGGACACAATGCTGCCGTGGGAGAAATTGACGAAGATTAGAGAAGAAATTATCGACTTCATTTTAATGTTCTGTGTTGGCACTTCACTTGGCGTATTGGTCCAAATATGTATTGACGTTATTTGGGCAATTCAAAACACACCTTGTAACTATCAAAATACAGTTCATTTTGTATTGAGAAATGACGCCAATGTTTGTACAAATATGCCAATGTAGTGTCAGCGTTATTATGACTTCAAAACTTATCTAGGTGGAAATGTTCAGTGATTGATAGACAATGTGGTGAGATGGTGATACTAAATGAAATGTCTGCTAGAAAAACTTTATTAGAACATTATCTAAAACTGAATCATTATAAGCCTCATAAACAGATGAATATAAAGTAATAAATTATTGTCTATAATTATTAGTGACTTGTGTAAATTACACAATACATACTTATTCGTTAAACGGTATAGTTTTAGTAAAAAATAAAAACCTTTCATGTTGTAAAAACGTCTCTCTGATTGTCTGTATGTCTGTAAATAATGAAACAGGATTTTAAATTTTAATAAGCAACTTTTTTTCATGAATATGATATCTATGACGCGTAAAGGACTCATAATGAAAATGATACTGTGATTTTTTAAAACGAAAATGGACAGTTTTAGGACGCATTGCCCTTTTGGTATTTTATTGATACAATAGACCTAAACGCCAAGCGGTTCAGACGAAAATTAACCAGAAACCCTTAATGTTGAATGGGGAAAAACCTCTTCAAAATTGGGAAGGGATTGTTTTGTTATTTTTTTTCTCTACTCTACCTCAGGGTAGTGTTAGCCTTATAGACTGATCCTAATAAGACATGTTTCACGAACAACAAATGTGCAACATTTTGTCTTGACAATGTTCAATTGCGATCAACAATTTAATTGTTAGATAAATTACATCCTTTAAAACTATCACCTTCTTTTCGTGTCAGTGATCTACTCAAATCTCAAAACGATTATGCCGTGTCATAACCAAAGCGATCGGTCGCGCGAAGACGCGGTCGTCGGTTTCTTATGTCACTCATTTGTTCGGTAAACCAGAAGGCGCTCTCTGCCGGCGCGACCAAGCGTTCGAGTTTGCCGAAGAAAATGAACGTGACGGTTCGCGTATTCGCGCGACGCTTCGGTTAGGACGCAGCTTTTTATAAACTGGAAGTTGTGGGTAAGAATGTATTTACAATTACTGAAAAAATACAGAGGATTCTTTGATTTATTATTATTGTGTACAAAAAAAAAACTAGATTAATAATACTGACCTTTTTGTTTTTTTGGTGTTGACTGAGACTTAATAAGTAAGCGATAGACTGATCATGAATGATCATGAATTTGGAAAAATTATATTTATTTCAATTTAAAAAGCTAGCTAAATCATTATTGTTTATGGATATAATGGAGAGGGCAATGAAAAATTGTCTAGAAGCAAGCATTATAGAAAGCTGGCAACACAGAAGCACAGGTTGTTGTGACCTTAAAAGATTGTGGATGAAATCTAAGAATATTTTAAACACACAAGGGTGAAACAGTACTTATTTCAGTTACTTTTATAAGTACATAGATATCTTTACATTAAGACTTAATAGTATCTAAATCTGCATTATTCGAAACACTTTAAACCCGACTTCCGTGAAAGAATGCAGTATTTTGTTGATACAATGTACAGAATACACATAGGTAGATACTTAAATTCTAGCCACTTCAAGTTCCCGTACAAAAAAACATCTTTCAGTAAATTCGATATTAAATGTGCATACATATATAGGGTGAGTTTTTGTTTGTTATATTTTTTTTTTATTGCTCTTATGATACATTTTTTAATTTCGATCTTTCCATTTCTGACGATTGGCATAACCGCCATAGTGTTATTTAAAAACTCACCCTCTATATTTAAATTAAACATATTTATATATTTAATAAACATTAATGTGATTATAACTAAATACAATACTGTTAGCTTAGGTTAATAATACATTACAAATCTAAATCAATGAAAATTGAGGAAATGTTGAAAGTAAGTGTAACTGCAATGCAGTGTGTCAATGCATGAAAAGCCTATAATTGTTATTTTGTTATCACTTGTGTTGGCTGGTAACGAATTGCTCTATTACACAGTGGTCCATGTTTGCGCATCTCTTGCTACTCGAAAGAAAATGACGGAGGAAAATGACCCCCAAAACAGTTCTGCAATTCTTTTGAGAAATGTTTAAAAAATCAAGAGACGTTAGTTTCACATGGATGTCAAAATCAAAATTCATTTATTCAAACTAGGCTGAGAGTCAGCACTTTTTGAACATCAAAGTTACACGAGACAGTTCCCCCAAAACGCCCGCTCTTCACCACTTCCTAGTGCTTTAGCGGGGAAGAAGTGGCGCAACAAATGATGTAAAAATGTCGCGACGGGTTTTTATCGCGCACTGGATACTGAACTTTCGGTGTTGAACCGAACATTGAGAATCTAATGGAGTGCATCTCAGCGTTTCGAAAAACACTACGATTTTCAACTCTCGACGCTTAGCAGACCGTCGAAGATCGAGTGCGCGAAAATATCCCTCCACGATATTATTACGTCCGTGAACGTCAATTTCGTTCACGTTCAGTTCGAACGGAACGGAAAAATGCCCGAGCAATTTACTGGCTCCATTGGAAATATGGCCGTATGACGAATGCCTAAAGTGCAAAATTGTATGAATATTGACACAGTCGACTCGCACATGCTCGCGACTCGGTTGCTCTTGAATTGAATTGCGGACAGAGAAGGCTCGAGCCTGCGTGAGTATTTTCCGTTCTGCTTGAACTGACCCAGAAGAATCTTGTAGCCACATAAATAATATTTTCATGACGTCTCCCAGCAAATAATATCATTGATTGAATACACTGGCGGACATCTTTCTATGATCTGGAGGTGCGCAGCCTAAGCCATTGTCTACTGGAGCCCAATAATATGCACACTGCTTCCCGTGTCACGCACACTGGGCCTTAACAATAACTTATTATAGTACATTAAATATTTATGACTTTATTGTAAATAAGAAATAATATTGTACTTAATTTTATAGTTCAAGGATCGATGATGTCGTTTCTTCCAACTAAATTATATTTAACTAATGTAATATAAAAATACGTAATGACACTTCTCTAACTGCATGTAGTCTATGAAAAGGAGGTTAAATACACCTTGTGTCCTTGGTATAGATAAAATTAAATAAAAACTCCGTAGGGAAGTCATACTTGTACCTTGGCTAGATGTATGTATTTTTTTAACTGATATTAAGACTCCATCGGTCCTTTGTAGCTTGTTGTAGCAAGCTAGCAAAAGCATTTGTAGAATTAATCAAAAATTGTCAGTAGATGAATTAAATAGATGTGATAAGCGACCGGGATGTTTGGCACTTGCAATATGATTGATAACCTGTATGTTTGTTGTTGAAAGTAATTTAATTTTAATCAATTTCATCTGTTGGATGTAACTGCAATCAAATGGATCAGATATTATGTAGGTACTGTTCCATAGCTTTGAAGCACAGAGCAGGCCATGCATGTATGTGTTAGTGGATGATCTGATGGGATCAGCATTGTCAGCTGATCTATCAAGTTCAAGCCTTTATCTAAGTCTTGAAGAATTATGTTTAAATGGTGTATGAATTCACACACTTACAGTCTACTGTACTGTATAAACACTTAAAACATATTATTATACTTAACGTTTAAAAAATTATGTTGCAAGTGTATAACAGCCTTATGTATCTCATTAAGTTGATTGTTTAATGACTTGTCTATGGTATTGAAAGACTTTCATTTTTAATAAATACTATTTCATTGTTTATGGTAGGTGCAAATATAGGTTTAGGATTTTGGTAGTGATATTGGCTGGTCAAAAGATTGAATACACAAATACAGTATACAATATTTGCATTTACCATTATTAGATAAAATCGGCATATTGTAAATAAAAAAAAAAGAATTTTATTTTTTGTTATTGATTGTACTTCATTATTTTTGTGTTGAGATGAGATGACGTATTTCCGTTACTATAATTATAAACAAATAATAAAGATTTTTCTGATAAATCTTAACGGGGTGTTTTATTTTATTAATTCACTTGTGTTTGTGCTATCATGATCTATTGCAATGACTTGGACTATGGAATAAAATGATCTGATTAGATACTACTAGCTTCGCTAACAAGTGCCAGATGGAGTAAAAGAAGCAACTACACTAACAAATATCTATACTAATATCTATATCTATCTATTATAAAGCTGAAGAGTTTGTTTGTTTGATTGAACGCGCTAATCTCAGGAACTACTGGTCCGAATTGAAAAATTCTTTTTGTGTTGGGTAGCCTATTTATCGAGGAAGGCTATAGGTTTTGTAACATCACGCTATAATCAAGAGGAGCGGAGCAGTAATCAAAAATGTTGCAAAACGGGGAAAATCGTAGGGGTAGGCGATTCGACGCGACGGGAAGGGTCGGGGGAACAAGAAATTTAACGCGGACGAAGTCGCGGGCAGAAGCTAGTGTATAATAAAATTACTCCAAAAATGAAACTATACTAGTTGGGGCAATTTTTCGTAAACTCTACCATCTAGCTCTTGGACTATAATTTAAAAATTGAAATAATTATATCTCCTAAAACTAAGACCCAACTAAATCTCATCTCTCTCTGCCACTAATTAGCAACTAAATTTGGGAGAAAACTAATTATCACTAGGTGCCCTAGTTTTCGGGATTAAAATAGGTCAAGCTCTCTCCAGATGGGCCACCTATAAACCCTTATAACTTTTGAACCAGTGACAGACTAATTCTGATAATTCACAGTGAATTACAATTTTTTTTTTATGTTATCATAACAACTCCATGGCCATGCCAGTGTCAGTAACACAAATTTTAGGGTCTACATAGTTGCCTCTCACTATGGAGTATTTATGAACACAGGAAAGCATCATTTTCGAAAAAATTCAATAAAAGCACCCCACCTTATATTATTAGCTTATCTTGGGAAGCTATAACTGCGCCATTTTGGCAGTCGCCTTTCCCATTTTACAACAGCTATTTCCGAAATCATTGCAATGGAGGAGAACGCAGCATAGGACATACGGGTAAAAAAATAGAAGGGGAGAGATTGCTAAAACTATGTATTTACAATAAATAAAAGCATTTCAAATACATACACAAATTAATGTTCACCACCTCCTCATCAAACCAGCAGTAGAGTCAAACAACAGTGGGTTTTTGAACTCCCCCCTCATATCCAGCATATAATGCATCCATCGGTTTCTAATCTTCAGTGGTAACTGCACTCTTGCTATATTCCTTGCCTCTTTACAACAGACATTTTCCATAGGGACTGTCATAATGCGGTTCTTACCAAAGGGTGTGTAAGTGACGAATGTTAATTGTTTGCCGCCCTTATTGAGTATCAGGTAGCGGACTGAACGGAGAGTGTACATCCAGATTACAGCAAGGGAGCCGCCTCCTGTAATAAAACAAGATTTATAAGAAAAAAAATATTTTCTATTTTTTAGTGTATTTCGAATTTTGTGAAGTTTGTCAGCGTATTTTTGTATTTTATTGACGTATGTTAGAGTAGTTTTCATAGACAGTTTTTTTGCTATCCTTGTAACTCCGGCAAGGATAATAGCAGAAATGTATAAAATTATTGTATTGTCATTGGTCCTTGATAAGTATGTATGAAATTTCGAGTTAATCCAACGTTTTGAAGGGGATCAAAATCATGTTCAAAGTTTCCATTACATAGGCGCATAATAAGCTATCAAAAGCATGTTAAAAAAATGTTTTGCTGTACTCATTGACAAAATATTTTGTTCTGATGTCAATGACGTCAAGTTTATAATTCTGTATCACACTATACAGGCTGGCAGGGACGTTGACGCGCTATCTGTTACCATGAATTCAGCACATGATTCTACATAGACTAGAGTAGACATTTTTAAATCGGGGGCATTCAGAATTATGTACTGAACTCACAGATACAGGTTGCATGTTGAGGTTACACACCAGGTATACACCAAAATACACGACTTAACCAAGGGTGGGTTTATACATAAAATTATAATCTTACCACCAGAGCAGACATAACAATAGTAGCAGCTAAATTAAACGCAGTAAATTATGGTGTAAAACATTTATACTAACCTACTACTACGGAAAGAACTCCTAAGGTATTCCTGTACTTATTCTCTCCAAGGTTGATCTTTCTGAACCACGGTGTATCATCAGTAATTGTAGATTTGTCAACCGGCGCGTCTCTCAATGAACTGAACGCAAATAAACCTAGGTATGTCCAGAACACGTACTGAACTATAGCAAATATATTCATGTACATAAAAAACTTTGGATTCTCGTATTTGAACAGAATAACATCTTTAATTACGTTTGTATTGACATCATGAATTGTTTTGGTTGTAACAGTGCCATACGATTTTGTTTTTACATTATTTACACAGATTTTATATTGAGCGCTGAACCTTGATGCAGCTACTCGCTTGAGAACCGTCGAAGCGTATGATAAAAGTGACATTTTTCTACTTAATTCAATAACTAAAAGTATTTTTAATATTATAACCTAAATCGGAACATTCGGAACTGTCATCATGGATTTTAAAGTCACTTTGGTACTTGGGGGTCGAGATTACTCGAGATGAGGCTGTTTTAGCCTTTGTATACACCAGCGATATTGAATCGTGGCAGAATAAAATCGACTAGGTTAGGTACCGATTTTGGAATAGAATATATGGGAAAACGGTACATCTGTTCGCAGTTTGCTCGAAGATTTTTTTCACCCGAAACTATAGTCGAACATTTATTCTTATACATAGTTTCAGCAGAAACCGAAAGTTATAATATATTGACATTATTTTCTGCGACTCATTGTTCTTAGATTTGTAATAGTAATCTGATTAAGGGCTGATTTAGACAGGATTAGATTTCTCACAAACAAGTTAAACATTGCTAGTTTGCAGATTTTGTGTAATAATAAGTGTCGAAACTTTCAAATGACGATAACTTAACCATTAAATGCATGATTTTTACTTTTTAACCGAATTAAATTTATTTGGATGTAAGATTAGCTATTTAATAATGAAAAAATATATTCATAAAATAACTTTTTTTAATCGGTTGGTGGAAATTTGCATATTTAAGTAATCAGAACTAACCTACTGAGAACAAAATGTGTAGTGAGATAATAAACCATTTTTTTTCCAATTACAAAAACAAAAAATGACGAATGGAAACGAAAAAATTACACTAAATTCGCTAATAAGTTAAGATTTAGATATTGCTAACAAGTTCAAGCTAAAGAGAGAGACCAAGAGATCAAATTAAATTAATTAATGCAGACTCGGCTTTATAGAACTAATTTGATTTTTTTTTAATGTTCTGCAATAGACAATATTTCAACAATCTTTTGAAAAAAATAACATCTTGTTTATTGGTAAATCTTGGCGTCGTCGTTTCATTGCGGTTGTAAAATTGCAAAGTTAAACTTAGATGAAAATGTTATTTTTTAACGTCGAAAGTAATTAGTGTACATTGTGTTCTGGGTTACCAGACAATCGCTAATTCGCGTTGATCGCACGCGTTTTAATAGCACCTACAACAAGATGGCTGATATAAAGGTAAGTGAAGCATTTGGCGGCATTTTGATCGTTAACGGCCAAAATTTAATCAAGATTTAGACCGCTTGGGTCCCTGGGTTCTTAAAATTAAATGAAAAAGTGCTACCGGCAAACATAAATATCTACATTTTGTCTTTCGTGAATGCCCTGGGTACTTACAGAAAAGTCATTCAGAAGTACTTGCCTATTGGTAGTTGTAGAAATTCAACATGTTCGAGTTCATTGCTTCTTTAAAAAAACAGCTGCTGCATTGCATTTTACTTTATAGTTTGTAATTTTATATGATTATTCGTCAAGTTTCGATCAAATTCTCAAAATTTCTCTATGAATAAGTAAATCATAAGCACTAATTTACTACTACCCTCATTTATTTCTGAGGAGCAAGCAATATGTATTGTTCTCATTAAAACAACATGTAAGATGATGAACACTTGGTTACTAACAAATTATGTATAATTGTAAACACACCACTTTAAATGTTGATGCAGTCTCATTCCCTCTTAGCATCATTTCTTTTAACAAAATATTTCCAACTACCAATCATGTCTTCCACAATACTTGTATTTTTAGATCACAACATTCACAACTCCTATTCTGCTACTTTGATTAATCTCTAATTGTGTGAAAACCCAAGCAGTTGATTTTCATGAATTTTGCTACTTTACATTATCATGAATAACATTTTGTTCATGAGTTTGAGATGTAATTCAACTGAATTATCATGATTAATTTCCTTTTATTTCGAATTTGGAAACCAGATTATTGAAATATGTGTAAACTCAACTAAAGCGAACTTCAATTTTGTATAAAAACTCCTTAAAATGTAGAAATTGCTAAGGTTTGATTGGTTTTTCACCATGTACCACCATGCACCATGGATTTGTTGTAGGTTTTAATTTTTTTTTGCTTTCACTCAATTGAAAGAATCTTGTTATAATGATATAAAATACCCAGTCTCTTCATATTCAAAATAAGTAATAAACATTATTTTATAAAATACAAGTTAATTTTGGCAACTTAGGGTTCCTCACAGAACTCTTTGACCCAATTGCCTATGAAATGAAAACTGCATATTTTATGTTTTTCCAAGTGTTGGAATGGCTTTAACATGGCATATTGGCGAGCAGCTAGGCATACTATACAACATTAATTTTTGTTTATGCGAAACCCGAAACACGGGTCTAGTATTTTTGTGTAAAGAATCTATGAAAAAAAATTCAAAACTGTATCATTAATAATCACAAAGTTATAAGCTTGACAAGTTACCTGGTTGTCCACGCAAAAACATATGCAGATCAGCACAAACAGCTAGTGTACGTACCATCTCCGTGTAATGGACGTTTGAATACGAGAAAGACATGATAATTTTAAAATCGAAACAAAAAAGCGCGGCCCGCGACTTGGAAGCTTAATTAAATATTTTTGGTACAAAATATAACATGGTGTAAAAATGATTGGAATCGATTCAGTTACTGATTCTGAACAAACTATATTCAGGTTTCGCATATACTAAAAATAATCTTGTATAGTATGCCTAGCTGCTCAACAGTTAAATTCCCTATTTCATCAAATCACTAACAATGAGTTCGGATTCATAAAAGTTTTTGAAGACCATCATGTTCAGTTAAAATAGTTTTTGTTTTTTTTTTTCATTTGTAAATATTAAGTTATGAGTAATTTATTAGTGCCCATGTAGGTAGCAGGCAATATGTGAAATAAAGTATTTACAAATGTTTTAGAGTAGAATAATAAATTATACTTGGATAACATTTGCAATAAAATCGAAATTATGTCATTTTCCAGGCTATGTTCAATAAAATGAACAGTGCCGGGCAGAATGGTGCGGCAGAGGGAGCGCCTCCTGCTAAAGGACCAAAAGGGGGCACAATAGAGAAAATTTACCAGAAGAAGACACAGTTGGAACATATCCTACTACGACCTGACACATATATTGGGTCTGTTGAGCGGGCTACCGAGTTAATGTGGGTCTTTGACAAGTCCAAAGATTGCATGGTACAAAGAGAATTGAATTTTGTGCCAGGTCTGTACTTAATGCTATATTTGTTTTAAATATTAAGTTAAAATGTCATATTTAAAAAAAAAATCTATGTCTTGCAAGGCTTTGAAATACATATATCATGTCTTTTGTCACATTTGTCATGTCTTTTGTCATATAAGTCTTGTCTTTGTCACATTTGTCATATCTTTTGTCACACTTTTCAACTAGAATGTAATCAACATTTTATTTTACAGGTTTATACAAAATATTTGACGAAATCTTGGTCAATGCAGCTGACAACAAACAGAGAGACCCCAAAATGGATGTAATGAAAATTGACATAAATCAAGAAACCAATACAATATCTGTGTACAATAATGGCTGCGGTATTCCTGTAGTGATGCACAAAGATGAGAAAATGTATGTTCCAACTATGATCTTTGGCCATCTACTGACATCATCAAACTATAATGACGAGGAAGAAAAAGTGACTGGAGGCAGAAACGGCTATGGTGCCAAACTTTGTAACATATTCTCAACAAAATTTACAGTAGAAACTGCATCAAAACAATACAAGAAACATTTTAAACAAACATGGGGTTCCAACATGACTAAAGCTTCTGAACCGAAAGTAAAGGAAGCTGGTAAAGATGATGATTTTACTAAAGTAGTATTCAGCCCTGATTTGTCTAAGTTTAAGATGGAAAAGTTAGAAGATGACATTGTTGCCCTCATGTCCCGCCGAGCTTACGACATCGCCATGACGACTCAAGGCGTCAAAGTGTACCTAAATGGAGAAAGACTTAAAATAAACAAGTTTAAAGACTATGTAGATTTATACATAAAAGGCAAAGAAGATGAGAATGGGCAACCATTGAAAGTAATCTATGAAAAAGTAAATGATCGCTGGGAGATTGCACTTACACACTCAGACAGAGGTTTTCAACAGGTTTCTTTTGTGAACTCCATTGCTACCACAAAGGGCGGGAAACACGTTGATACAGTGTCTGACAGCATAGTTAAGAATGTTCTAGAAATTATTAAGAAGAAAAACAAGGGTGGCGTAAATATAAAACCTGTGCAGGTCAAGAATCACATGTGGGTGTTCATTAATTGTCTGATTGTCAACCCAACCTTTGACTCACAAACAAAAGAAAACATGACTCTCCAAGCAAAGAGTTTTGGTTCGAAATGTAATTATTCAGATAAATTCATAACAGCTGTATCAAAATGTGGCTTAGTGGAGTCTGTACTGACATGGGCTAAGTTCAAAGCTCAGACTGAACTGGTAAAAGCATCAGGAAAGAAACAGAGTAAGCTGAAAGGTATACCAAAGCTTGAAGATGCAAACGATGCCGGCACTAAAAACTCACATTTGTGTACACTCATCCTTACTGAGGGAGACTCGGCTAAATCACTAGCTGTGTCAGGACTCGGTGTGGTTGGCCGGGACCACTATGGTGTGTTTCCACTAAAGGGTAAACCACTCAATGTCAGGGATGCATCTCATAAACAGGTCTTGGAAAATGTTGAAATCAACAACATGATCAAGATTGTTGGACTTCAGTACAAGAAGAAATACAATACTATTGATGATTTAAAATCATTGCGATATGGTAAAGTGATGATCATGGCCGATCAGGATCAAGACGGATCTCACATTAAAGGTTTGATTATCAATTTCATACATCACAATTGGCCGGAATTATTGAAACTACCGTTTTTGGAGGAATTCATTACTCCTATCGTGAAAGCTACAAAAAAAGACAAAGAACTGTCATTTTACTCATTACCTGAGTTTGAAGAATGGAAGAACAATACAGAAAACCATCACACATTCAACATCAAATACTACAAAGGTTTGGGAACCTCCACATCCAAGGAGGCTAAAGAATACTTTCAGAATATGGAGAGGCACAGGATAAAGTTCAAGTACGCAGGTCCCACAGACGATCATCACATTGAACTGGCTTTTTCAAAGAAAGGTGCTGACCAACGTAAAGAGTGGCTCACTAGCCACATGGATGAAGTGAAACGAAGGAAAGAAATTGGTCTTCCAGAGAGATATTTGTACACAAAAGATACTAAAGCTGTCTCATATTCGGATTTCGTCAATTTGGAGCTGGTTCTCTTCTCTAATGGCGATAACGTAAGGTAAGAATATTCAGAATTAGAACTCCTGGATCCTTTGCTTTAGGTCAGTTCTACAAATTTCAATGCATGGTTATGTTTTAGCAAATTGTATATTTTTAAAATGACGGGTTGTCACAGGCCGGGGTCGCGTGATTGTTCGAAAGAGATACCGTGACCCTGGCACATGGGCGACTGAAGGAACACGGGTGGGTTTTAGTCGGTAAAAGTCTGACACGCCCTCCCGCTCCGCCCAGAGCGGGAGAAGTCATTTGATGATTTCCCATACAAAAAAAAGGGGTTGTCACAAGTATTACAGAATAAGGTTGTTGGTTTTCTAGTAATAACAAACTTATTGCTTTCATTCGTGGCTATCAAAGCAAACATTTCTGATTTCAGATCAATACCTTCTATGATGGATGGATTGAAACCTGGTCAACGTAAAGTGATCTTCACGTGCATCAAACGTAACGACAAACGCGAGGTCAAAGTGGCGCAGCTGGCTGGTTCGGTTGCGGAACATTCGGCATACCATCACGGTTAGTATACATTACAGAATCTTAGGACTTAGACCCTTGGTTGTGTATGACATGGTTCAAATTCCTTTGTTACCCAATTTTTTTAAAACCCCGCTTTGGTAAACTTGCCTGCCTACTTGCCTGTAATGCAACCTTTCATGAATGACTATTATAGAATCAATAGTTCTTATAAATTAAGAGACAGACGGCTTGCTGAGGAGTTTTTGCGTGTTTTTCCAGGAAGGGTATGTAAATAGCCCATGTAACTTTTGATATTCAAAAAGTTATGATTAGCCTAAATTGTATAGTTAATCTTTTATTTGATTTGGACAGGTGAACAGTCCCTAGCGATGACGATAGTCAACCTCGCACAAAACTACGTGGGCTCAAACAACATCAACTTACTGGAGCCGCGTGGTCAGTTCGGAACGCGACTCTGCGGAGGCAAGGACTCTGCTAGCCCGCGTTACATCTTCACGCTAATGTCGCCACTTACCAGACTTGTGTTCCATCCACATGATGATCCATTGCTTGTTGTAAGTATTTTATCTGATTTTGTACAGATGCTAGCACATCAAGGTACTCGAAACTGTCAAATTTTTCCTATCAATCTTGAACTCAATACTTAAACCTATTAAAGAAATTTGACAGATTGTAGTAGCTTCAAGCGCTGGCGTCTACATATTCCTTTTCTTGAAAAAGGTACTTTGCTGTACAGTCAGTGCAACCTGAGCAGTTATGTTTGAACAGTTTTCTTTGATAAGATTGATAATGGCCTAAATTACTACTAGAATAGAGTTAAAATGCCGTGCAATAGATTAGAGAGATGCGTTCGCGTGTGCTCTTTTCAACTCTATTTCAGTTGTGTTTAGCTCAATATCAATGAATCAAACTACTCAAGCATTATATAATTTTCATTATATAATTCTAGCACGACTTCGAAGATAATCAGAAAATCGAGCCGATTCAATACATCCCAATCATTCCTATGGTCCTGGTGAATGGCGCCGAAGGTATCGGCACAGGATGGTCCACAAAGATACCCAACTACAACCCCAGGGATATTGTGGCGAATATTCAGTAAGTTTTTAGAATACTTACGGCGAATTTACGTAGTGTGTCAATCTGCTAAATAATAATTAAGTGTACAAGTTCAACAGAAACGGTATGCGCTTCAGTAATACTTGTGTGTCCGAATAAGCAAGAACGTCGCGCCAAAGGTGCTTATCGATTGTAGAAAATACACAAACCTAAAGCTTCTAAAATTTACAGCGCCGCGCTTTGAAATACGAAGGGCGAACATATTATTGCCAATTTGTATAAAGTTTCCTCTGTCGAATTAGCTACTTCGGACATCTTGAATTGATTGGTAATTGCATATAATTGTTAATCTTTAATTCCCTAATTATGGTAAATGCTTCCATGGTTGTAACAGCTCTATATGAGATCTCACCTTCGCGTGTTCAGATTTCCGAAGATAGACGATGATTGTCGAAGTGTATACTTTTCTCGGGAGATTGCTCTGTACATACAAAATGTACACAATATACTCTACTTTCAGACGAATGTTAGACGGCGAAGAACCAAAACCTATGCACCCGTGGTACAAAAACTTCCGTGGCCATATTGAAGGCTTCGGCGATAAATACGTCATTTCCGGTGAGGCGGCTATACTGCCTGGCGAGAAGATCGAAATTACGGAACTTCCTGTCGGAATGTGGACTCAGAATTATAAGGAGAACGTGCTGGAACCCATGTTGGGAACGGACAAAGTGAAGCCTCTCATATCTGAATATAGGGTAAGTGGTGCAGCTTGAATATAGCAGTTAATAGCTGCAAGTAGGTCTTTCCAATCCCATGCTATTTTACACTATTATTGGCTACTCTCAGCCACAAACCAAATTGCTTGTATCTTCACTCCAACAAGCTTGAGGTTCTTAATGTTAGTAGCAATGGAATTTGATCATATTCAGTGATCTAGGATTCAGTTCCAAAACTTGATAATTATCGAAGATTTTAAATTCAAGACATGTTGATTGATGGTTTTAATGTATCCATTTTGTTATAGGAATACAACACAGACACAACAGTGCGGTTCGTGGTGAGCCTTCTGCCCGGCAAGCTGGCCGAGGTGGAACTGGAGGGAGTGCACAAAGTGTTCAAGCTGCAGACCACCATCTCACTCACCTGCATGAACGCCTTCGACCATAACTGCTGTCTCAAAAAGTAAGTTGTGAGAATTTTACTCTTCTATGTTACCGTAAACTTTGTGACAGCGCCTGTATGTCGTAGCAGTAAGATTTAAATCGCAGTTCAAGAGTTCCAAATGACACCAGTCGCTTAGGCAACTGCATGTTGTTATCCATTCACCACCCCATTTCTTCCCGTGGGTGTCGTAGAAGGCGACTAAGGGACTTACTAGAGAATGGGCAGCAGCGTTCTCTATGCATTTTACCACCATACTGCGATCGCCAACCCGCCTGCGAAGCGTGCCGATTATGGCAAAGCCCCCCAGATTGGGGGAGGCCTAAGTCCAGCAGTGGACGTCTTATGGCTGAAATGATGATGATCCGTTGTGTGAGATGGACATATCAGAGGATAAATTACCAAAGGATAGAGGAGAGAGAAACGTCAAAATGTCTATCTATAATATTATCAATCCTTCAGATGTTAGATAAAAGTAAAAAAAGAAACAAATAATTATTCACAAGCAAAACAAAACATGTAAACTGCTGTATTTTTCGATGATGGCTGAAACATTAAATGAAATATATTATTCTTACTGGCGGTGCTTAAGTATATTTAAACAAAATAGTAAAGACAGTACTTGTTGTCGAGTACTTAAATAATAAAAAAATATTCTTCACCAGATTCGACAAGGTCGAAGAAATCTTACGTGACTTCTACGAACTGAGATTGAAATACTACGCGCGTCGTAAAGAGTACCGGGAGGGTCAACTGCAAGCCGAAGCCGACAAGTTGTCCAACCAAGCGCGGTTCATTCTCGAGAAATGCGACAAGGGACTAGTGGTCGAAAACAAGAAGCGTAAAGTGATGGTGGAAGAACTTATCAAGAGAGGTCAGTTACCAACAGTTGTAGTCTATTTAATTGTTCTTCTGCTTAGCATATTGATGGTAACATCTATTTTCTTTCTCATTGAGGGAGAATATCTCGATGTTTGCCTTAACTTTGTCATGTATTTTCCTTTCACAATTTAATTTTAAATACCCCTTCTCATTTTGTCTGTTGCGTGCGTTACATTGCGCAATGCATTTTAACATCGACGTACTAAAAATAAAGGTCGTTTTTCAGCAACTATTTATGCTCGATTTTGCTAGCGGTTTCGCCCGCGTATTAATTATACATATAAACCTTCCTCTTGAATCACTCTGTCTATTGATGAAAAGTGCATTAAAATCCGTTGCGTAGTTACACTAATATTATTTATACTAGTCAAATAAATATGTCTCACAAACTAATCTAAACTTATAACTACAGGTTACGCTCCCGACCCGATTTCTGACTGGAAGAAACGCGCCAGTAAGATGCAGGGACTCACAGCAGTTGATGATGACCCTCAAGAGTCAGAAGAAGAACCCGAACCTGAAGCTGAGAAGGGAAAACCTGTTGATCCAGGTTGGTTCTGGAACTTTCTACCTACATCTAAATGGATCTACCGTTTCATAAGAAATCATGTTGTAAATACTGGTAGAACTTTTGTACCATTACACTCAGTGTAATATTATTGGGGTAATGTAGTTGTGTTGTATAATGAAACACCATGCTTGTTTTCACTGTAAGTACAGGCAAACTCATCCACATTTGAGTCACCATCCACAACTGATCCAGACTCGGTCTGCTAGTGAGTAATTCCTAATGAAATAACAATACAATTTTGCCTGACCTGGGATTTGAACCCAGGGCTGTCGACAAGGCAGTAACAAAATGGAGGATTATGGAAGGTTTTCAGAATTTCACCAAAAAATAAGTCACATGGGGGCCGAACTTTGTTTGCGTTTAAGTATAAAGGTCAAATGCAATAGATGATATTCAAATGAATTTGGTATATTACAGAAAAAGCATTCCAAAACTTGAAAGAGGTGAAGAAGTTCAATTACCTGTTGGGCATGTCAATGTGGATGTTGACCAAGGAGAAGAAAGATGAACTGCTCAAGCAGAGGGACCAGAAATTGTCGGAACTTAACGCACTTAAGTAAGTTATTATTCCTATTATTATGTAGATGTAAACAACATTAAAAATTATTTAATGTTGTACATACAAGAAATATGCAAGGATCGTAATCCCATGGGGTAGGCAGAAACTTCGTTTATGTTCATACATCTTGTCTATGCACATTCTATTCCAGTTAATGAGTAAGCAATAGTAGTTACAGTAAGCAATAATGGTAGTTATTGTAATAAGTCGCACGTTTTACTGTATAATCATGTTTTTGGCGAAATTGAAGTGCAGACCTTTAAAATTCTATTCAGTATCCTAATAATGGCCTAGTATTTAAATTAATTCTAATATCACTGTGTTTATGTGTAGAGCAAAAACAGCGGCTAATATATGGCGTGAAGATTTAGACGAGTTCTTAATAAAATTGTCAGAAATTGAAGAGAAAGAGAGACAAGAAGAACAGTCTGTTAACAAAAAGACTACCAAAGCAGCTGTGAGTACCTTCTGTTTAATCAATTTTATTGCTGTTTTATCATTCATCAATTATCTGAACATAGGTATTCTAAGAACTAAATTTTTTGGTTTGTTTTTATGCTTACCAGATGGAAAGATTTAAGGTAAATATTTTTATGTTTTATAAAAGACGGGTTAATTTAAATGGCGCCCGTCCTCAAAATGTTTTCATCAACTTCTCTAGGAATGTGTTCGGGTCTACAACTGATTCGTACGTTACACGGGTCACAATCATCATCATCATTTCAGCCGTAAGACGTCCACTGCTGGACTTAGGCCTCCCACAATTTGGGGGGCTTTGCCATAATCGCCACGCTTGGCAGGCGGGTTGGCTATCACAGTATGGTGGTAAAATGCATAGAGAACGCTGCTGCCCATTCTCTAGTAAGTCCCTTAGTCGCCTTTTACGACACCCACGGGAAGAAATGGGGTGATGTTATTCTTTACGTCCGGCACCACACGGTACACGGGTCACAATACAGGCAAACAATTAAAATAGAAACTAAACGTACGGCGGAACTATGAACCATTGGTCATTTATCAATTTACAGAATGCCAACAAGAAGAACCGCAAGTCCCTGATGGACATCTTACCTTCGGACAACGGCAGACGTGTGGAGCCCAAGATATCCGACGATCTGATCAAGAGGATCCAGGCTGCTGAGAAGGCGAAGACTAGGAAAGAAATCAAGAAGGAATATGATCCGGTAAGTGGTACATTTGAATTTGAATTTCGGAGGAACATTATTGTTGCGTAACTTAAACGTTTACGCAGCGCAAGCAACGGAAGCTCTCAAAAGGAATACATTTTCCCCGTTTTTGCAACATTTTTCATTGATGGTCCGCTCCTATAGGTCGTAGCGTGATTTTATCCAAGTCTAAAAGAAATTTTCAATTCGAACCAGTAGCTTCTAGGATTAGCGCGTTAACCAAACAAATGCACTCTTCAGTTTTATAAAATTATAGTGTAGATTATTCCACTTGTGCCATGTTTGGAAATATAGTTTCTAGCACGTAAAGAAAGTTGCTGAAGCTGCGATCAACATGCCCATGGTACTGGGACAAAGTAATCTACTTAAATGGACGAATATTGTATTATTGATTCGAAAATAAGAAGAAAAGTGCACATTTTTTATTGCTCTTCTTTCCTTAGGATGATCCAACCGGCATCAGTCCGATAAGTGCTGAAAAGAAACCTAAGTCTCGATTGAAGAAGGAAAAAGTTGAGAAACCCGAGAAGGCGGAAAAAGCAGACAAAGCAGATAAGGCAGGAGGCGATGGATTGAAACAAACTAAAATTGCTTTCAAAAAAGAACCCAAGAAGGTAACTATTCTTTACATCAAATTAATGGTCGATAAGATAATACAAACTAGCATAAACTAAGATTTTTATGTCGTATTATTTGTCGGAGCAGGTGTATGCAGCGAAGACCTGGCTTAGTTGTGATATTTTACAATATTTACAGAACAGAGCGCCTAAATTCTCTTTGAGTGTTTAGGCAGAAATGACCAGTACATGTATGTAATATGGGCGAGCCTTAGCCATTACAAATCTAGACAGCTGCTATTGAGAAGATATGATATATATTTTTTAATAATATTTATTTATTGGCAAAGAACATTTGACACAGATTTGCACACACATATTCGTTAAAAATACAGTCAAATACAAAAATTTGAGCCCTGTCTCCTAAACTAGGAAGATCCTGTATCTTAGGAGGCAGTGTCTTCGCTATATAATAGAGGTCGATATATATTTAATGTTTTTAAAGAAAATACATTAGTGTGATGTACGTGTCCCCCCACAGAAGCGCATGACGTTCAGCGGCAGTAGCTCAGAAGGCTCGGGCTCAGACGACGAGCTGCCCGCCGCCGTAGTGGCCGCGCCGCGCGAGAGGGCCACGGCACGACGCGCTGCCACCAAGGTAAGCTTTGGGCTGAGGAGTTCACATAATAGCGGTTAGACTATTTTAAAAGACACTAAATAAATTAGTACTGAACAGTATTGCTGGGCAAAGGGCTCTCCCCATGATACTCCGTGCGTGGGATCCAGGTTTAAAGTGAATCACTGACTGTTTGTTTTGCCCATCTCGTCACACCATCTTCTACGGGGTCTGCAGCGACGCCTTGTAAGGCTACAATTTGTCCGCGACAATAGAATCTTTGGGAATCTATGGAAAAACGCTCAAGTGGGATAAATACACTGCCGGACATCCCTGCGATTTAATTGCGGCCATTTGCACCTAGTGGACAAAAAACTCACTGTCTGCTCAACGCTACAGTGGTCGTCCATAGATCGCTGGTTTGGATCCGGCTCGAAGGACCATTTTGCACAGTGACCCATCAGTATTTACACTTCCTACATAAAAATATAAGAAACACATTTAACTAATTATATTAATTTATTTTACATTTACTTTGTACCAAATCGATAGTCTAGGAAGTTCGCCTCTCTCTTGCGATTTACCTAATCTACATATTCTGTTGTCCACCAACTTATTACCCTATTCCTATTTTATTTCAATTATTTTAAAACGAAAAGAAAAGAAGAACACGTTAATAAAACAACAATATTTGTTCATAAACACTAAAATTAGCATTATAGTCATAACAATAACCATAACATTTTCATCAAGGTACAAAAGTACAAAGATGGCTCCGACGACTCAGACTCGGGCTCCGACGTAGAACTGTTGGACAACAAGCTGGACTCCGGCACCGAAGCCCCGACGCGTGCTCTATCGATCAGTGAAGACGATGATGACTTCAACGTGAAGAGTAATAAGGCTAAGAAACCCGCTGAAATGGATTCAGGTCAGTAGCCATATTCATATAACGTAAAGCTTTCTGTAGCTTTCGTGAGTAATTTTAAGAAAATATCGTTCAATATTATGAAGTTATTTGATATCTGACTTCTAAAAGCAGTGTACAGTGCGAGTTTTTACGCGGTATGCCGTTTTAAACCATACTATAATCCCCAAACTGCTAACCGTAACTGTGTTTCTTATTCATCCCAATACGGTACGGTGCGTTTATTTACGCATTTACTTCACAATAAATGGGCGCCTGTTACAATTCATATTTTCAGCCGAAAGACGTTCAGTGTTCGACGTAGGCTTCCCCGGAAGCGGGGGATTTGCCATAACCGCCACGCTTGGCAGGCGGTGTGGCGATCGCAGTATGGTGGTAAAATGCATAGAGAATGCTGCTGCCCATTCTCTAGTAAGTCTCTTAGTCGCCTTTTACGACACCCACGGGAAGAAATGGGATGGTGCTATTCTTTACATCCGGCACTACAAGGAAACCTGTTACAATTACTGGAATTATATCACCTCGGCTTATGCAGTTCCAAAACTCACTGTCCAGACCGTTTCAGGTTGTGCGTCATATAATGCGAGAAATCGGTCTAGAAAAACCTAACTTCTGCTAAAGTATTACAATTAATTAAATTAATGTTAAACATTTCAGACTGCCTATTCGACTCCTTAATCGAGGACACAAAGAAAGAAGAACAAAAAGATACAGCAAAGAACAATGGCGCGGTTAACTCCATAGTTATACCAAGTGACGATGAGGTCGTGCCTGACTCACCGCCTAAGAAAAAACCGGGGCCAAAGCGGAAGCTACTGAACGATGACAAGAAACCTAAGAAGAGGCCTGCCAAGGAGATGCTAAGTGACGATGATGACGACAGTATATTTGACAGCAAAAAGGTGCGTTCGTTTGTAGCAACTTTGCATATTTATCTTTTTACAAGCCCGTAGGGATTTTCTTTTGGTAAAAATAACGGAATTTCATTGAAACTTTCACGCCCTAGTTCTTTCTATCTTCTAGACTATAGAGTTTAGGCACTTAAAGATTTATAATATGTAGATTTAAACTATCCACCATTGCTACTGCTCTGCAGGGTACAGCTAGCTGTATTTAAAGCCTAGTTTATATGATCTTAGTACACTTGTACTTTATAGTTTGATTGAAGATGTAAGTGATAACAGCTAAGTCATTGAGTTATTGTAAATTTTGCATAAATCTCTCAAACGAAATGCAAAGGAGGGTGTAATAATGGTAGCCTTAAAGTCTTCATGAGCCAGTTTCACGAACGAAAGTTATCGTAAAATTAATGTAACATATTTGCAAGTGCTCTTATTTATTGGATCGAGAGCGGTTAAAACGTTTCTCTAATTAAAACGAAAATATAGTTTGATGTGAAGTGTCATAAAATAAACAGAGTATAAATGTAATTTATTTAATACTAATGTAAGAAAATGCCTATGCATTACACCGTAATTGACACTTCTTTCACCTTGAGCTCATAAATTTTGATGTGAATTTCGTAGAAAAATTTGTTCTGTAGGACGGATAGATTGACCTGCTTGATGGACTAAATCATAAAACCTGCATTTTTTGGAATTTGACTGCTAGGTACAGACTGGTAGGTGTAATTGTTCCTGCCCAATGATGAGAACTCATGCCTGAGGGGGGTGGTCGTATCGTTCGTGTCTCGGCGCGTGCGATACGGCTGCAGTGGCCCTGTGACCATAGATTATGAGATCTGAGGGCTTACCCAAAACCATGCAATACTAGACCTGTGAAGCTATTCACAAACGACTGGCTATCGTTTCAAAAATGACCGCATTGCCGGTAACCTGAAATCGACACTAGTTGTGTTATAATTATTGATAAAATATATTTTTTCTATTTAGTTTCGATCTTTGTCATCTATTCCGCAGGGGAAGTTCGTCTATTATTAATTATGACTATTAATGACGTGAATTCTTTCTACTTAGGACCAAAAAAAGAAAGCAGCGCCAAAAAAGAAGCAGAAGAAGAAGTTGTCGAGTGACTCGGAATCTGACGCGGGAGGCGAGACCCTCGCCGCCGTCAAGAGTTCGCGGGCTCGCGCGGCGCAGAAGTACACCTTCAGCGAGTCGGACTCGGACTAGCCGTGAGTTCACATTCCTACCGAAGTCGTCGTCGTCGTTTCAGCCGAAAGACGTCCACTGCTGGGCATAAACCTCCCCCAATTTAGGGAAGTTTGCCATAATCCCCACGCTTGGCAGGCGCGGGTTGGCGATCGCAGTATGATGGTAGAATAAATAGAGAATACTGTTGCCCATTCTCTAGTAAATCCCTTAGTCGCCTCTCAAATGGGAATACAGAAGTACAGGGTTGTTATCTTGTTTTTCAATATAATCGGGAAGGTCGGGCAAAACTAATTGTAGATGGCGTGATCACAGCTAGGTCCCTGCGACCTATAATTTTTAATTTGATATTTCGTTCATTCATTCCATACTGGTTCCACACATTAGCGCTTCGATCAATAATAGCACTAGATAAAGGATCAGGAACAAAAATAAGGCGCTCAAGTGGCCACGTTTGCACACACTTACACATTTATATTTCTTACTACGAAATATAGAAAAACGTTTCATAATAATAACAACTTCAGTTTATTATAATCCTTAACACTCAAACATAAAGCATAATTACGATTGCAAAATATTCATATTTAAGTCCTTTTGTCATCGGAGAAAGGTAAAGAGCAATAAATTTAAAATGTCCCTTAAAAATCAAAAGTCATTTTGATATAAGTACAAAATTATTTATTCTTAACTGAAACTTAAAGTCTAAGCAATAAGGTTAAAAACAATGTGTTGACAATTTCGTGCTTACTCTATGCTTCTGTGCTTACGTAGTTCTTGGTATTACATTTCAATGTTCAGAACACAGTACGTATGGAAAGACGTAGAGTTGCAGAATATAATTTTTTAGGTGAAGGTATGTTTTGATGACGGCAAACATTTTTAATCGATTTAAAAAAGTAGTAGGACTAAAATAGTATAATAGTTATTTTATTTAATTAAGTGCAGGTTAAATCAATGTGATCCACCCGTATAAAAACTGGGTGCGTCTACTTTTATGTACCAGTATTTAGAAGTTAAATTTGTATTGAAGCAAATTATTTTTTCATTTAAATTAAAGTTCAAATATGAATTTTTATAAGGCTTGTATATTTCTTCTCCTCTTTCTTTCGCTACAAATAGATACCCATTCTGTACAGCGAAATGGCTCGCTAGGAAATCTACAAACAAAAATAAAATATAAAATTACAATACTACTTCATGCATTCTCTGTTCCAGAACAGACAATGTTTGTAACAATAGTTGGTGCGTTGTCGCAAACATTGGTCAAACAATCATAATATGTAGTTGCTAAATGATTTTTATTTACTATTTGATTGTTTTTATTTTATGAAAAACACTTAAAGATTTAAACTTATGGAAAAAAGATATTCCTTCCAAAAACTTGGTGCTACAGTGGTTATTTACACAATTTTTGAACGCGTGCTCCGGCATTTAGGACGTCTTATCGTTGGCTATCGTTGGACCAAACTAATTTCAAATAAGAGCACAAAAATATTTGTGCTCTTATTTTTCGGGCCGTTTTTGAAGCGCTCATCGGGCATCTAGTACATTTTTGATCGAAGCATTAGCGCGTTTAAACAAACTCTCTAGCTTGCTTATCTAAGTATAGATTTAAAATACCTTTTTTTATTTTGTGGGTGGGAAATCATCAAATGACGTCTCCCACTCTTGGGCGGAGCGGGAGAGCGTGTCTGACTTTTACTGACTAAAACCCACCCGTGTTCCTTATGTTGCCCATGTGCCAGGGCCACGTTGTCTCTTTCGAACAAATCTCGCGACTCTGGCAGGATTTAAAATACATTATATTGTTTCAGATTCAGTATTGTGACATCGTGATTTGAAGCTTTACGATGTAAAGCGTATCGCTGGAAACGACGCAACGATATTTTTTTATCATTTGTATCGACTACATGTACACGTTATTTTTATACATTCTGGCCTACATGCAGTCTGTGACTGCACTGCAGGAACACACTTATTTGTACCCTAGACCCTAATTGCGTTAAACACTGGAAATGTCTATCTATTTCATTTAGCCCCGGATCTATAACGTTACTTAGCTTCTTATATATTCCTGTCTCTTATATATACATGTAGTTTGACAGTTCTTCGAGAGTGACGGGAGTAAGAGCTAAGTAGCGACTATAGATCTCTGGAAATAAATGGATTGCTGCATGTCTGAAGAAATTATTTGATTATAATAGAAATGTTGACATTACGAGTGTGGCCAATTAGTCTGTGGTACGTTTTTAAAATAAACCTATTTATAATTTAGATCTAATTAGTTCGTAATTAGGTAAAAATCGTCTGGCACATCCTTGCTCAAAGTTAAAATTACTAGTAACTGAGCAATTTCTGATAATTATAGTTTTTTATGACAATTGTAAATAGTCGTAACAGGAAAACTTTCAGTTTCGTTATATTTTTCCATTTTAATTCTTCCTTGTCTATCTCGTTTTTAATCTGACATATTTTGCTAGTTCTATCTGAATTTAGTTGAATTACATTATTACCGTTTGTTTTGTAAATGTTCTGTAATTGTTTTTTTTTTGTCTAGACATTTGTTTTATTTTCATAAAAAATACTTTTATAATGTGAACGTTATTTTCCACTAAATATTTCAATAATATTATGGACAACATGAATTATATTGATACTTCCTTATTTTTATGTTACAAATGTAATTTCTCATTATTGTTTGTTAATTTTAACAATTTGTAAATAAATGAACAATTTCACTATATATTTTTTTGTTTTATTTATGGTTCTGAAATAGAGTATAACACCTTTCAAGGAATAGTTGGATTAACCTGTTATGAATTGTCCTGGGCAAATACGAGAACTTGCCTTTTTTAAGTTTTCACAATCTAAGTGCAAAAGGCTACCCAACTTAAATAGGGGACTGCGCAGGATATGTTTGTCGACAAACTGTGGGGCCAAGTAGCACATAACTGGTGCCCTGAGACGGTGTGGCGGTACGAGCTGGATAGATTCCGATGTCCGTTGCCACCGCGCGACCATCTCTTAAAATTTGATGAAATTGTGCCAGGAATTAGTTTTAATTTGTTTCAAAACACACCTCTTTTCCTGAATTTGTTACAAAAAAAACTAAGACGCTACGACCAAAAACAGTTGGCCGCTAGAACCGCCACTTGCCGTAGTCATCGCATGTGATTACACAGAAACCAAATAATGCAGATAGGCGAATGATACATCAGAAGAAAGGTCTTAATTTGTTGTATTTGTTACAAAAATAAAAATCATCAAAACGTAAATATACAAAAAGTTATGCTATATTCAGTTTTCAGGTTAAGTGTAGGTACGTATCTCACCATAAATATCAAATTAATAAAGGCTAATGTGTATGGATGGGCAATTAGTTGCTAATTTTTTGCAGCAAATAAACAAGAAAAATATTAGAAAATAGGTTCAATTTTTTTTTTTTTACAGTCGATTTTAGTTGGCCTCGCGGACGGCAATATTCCTAAAATTCAATGGCGATTATTTCGATATTAAAGTAGATTCAAGCTTAGTTCTAGTACTAATCGATAGGTATCGTAACCTAGTTTGGATAAATGTGGCGAATATAACTACAGGCTTTATATTTTAGGAGATATTCACTAAAATATAGTAGTATGAAACTGTATTAGAGTACATTTTCATAATAAAGTGAGACTGAATCGCCATTATTGGAATGTTCGGTAGTCATATCTTAATTTTTTAGGGTGAAACTCTTTAAGACATCCTATAGCATACTTTATAAAAGTCAAATTCACAAATCGATTAAAATTTATTTATTCAAAATCAGCATACAGGCAAAAAGCAAGTAATTTAAGTCAACAAAATAAATATTTTTTTTTTTTTTATAAACTACCATAAAATTTATAAATTTACTGAAACTAATTTATGACACATTTTCTTACACGTACTTATTTCAATTTTAAAATAATTTAAAAAATATAGTAATTTTATTTTTAAAATGACATAGTGGTCTATTTTTGTGCCTGGTATAAATTCTATAACACTAACTAAGAAAAAAACTTTAATGTAAAGCAGTTGCAGTCTATATTTTAGAAAAAAGTTTATGTTATTTCAGTTCTACAGTTGAAAATATACCTTTTCTTTTCTATAAATATTTTTAGTCAGGGACCTAGTCCGGCGTTGTTTAGATTTTAATTAACTTTGATGTTTTGAAGTTTTTTGGAGTAACAAGGCTAATGTGTATGGACAATAAGTTGCTAATTTGTTGCAGCAAATAAACAAGACAAATACTAGAAAATAAGTTCAATAATTTTTTTAGAGTCGATTTTAGTTGGCCGCTCGGACAGCAATATGCCTAAATTACAATGGAGTTTATTTCGTTATTAATAGTAGGTTCAAGCTTAGTTCTAGTACTAATCGGCAGGTAACGGAACCTTGTTTGGATAAATGACCCCCTCCCCGTCCTTTTCACAGCTGGTCACATTTGTGAGACCCCCCTCCCTAGTGTGACGTCACAAATTTTATAATTTTACATCTAGAAATAACTATTGAATTAAAACAGCAATTTCGAAAAAATGTTTTTTTTTTTTTAAATAAAATGGACATCAAATCAAACACTGCAAGAAAAAAACAAAACAAAAAACGATTAATTATATTAATTAAAGATCAAACTTAATCATCTTGAGTCCATATAGGTAGGCATATGCATGGCATAGCAGCCACTTCGTTCTCGTGGGTATACTACGCCAAATCGAATGTCAAATAATCGAATATCAATTGATCGAACACTATAAATCGAATGTCTAAATACTCGAACGTTCATAATATCGAATGGTGGTTACTTAATCGAACATTCAATATACCGCACACCCAATACATCGAGTGTTCAAAATATCGAATGTTTGTTTGATCGAGCGGTCAACGCATCGCATATTCATTATATCGAAATATATCAATTTACTGAATATTTTAAGTACAAAACAACATAAAATTGACATAAATCAAATTTTACTTTTAATTATTGTCTTTTATAAGTACATTAAAAAGTTTTGTGTGAATTTTAATTGCACGGAGAAAGTATTAAATCCTTAAATCCATGATGTTTCCATTATTAAAAAAAAAAATCTGATCTGCAGATTTTCATCCATCTTGCCACTTTTTTGTGGAGTAGGTCTTCCCAATTACGCATTTGTCTTTTCAATTGTTTTATTTGTAATAGCTTGCTCCTTAACTAAAATGTCTATGTAAATGTCTACTTAACAAGGCAACGTGTTCCATCTCTGTGCCATCAATGAACTGCGATAATACACTAGGCTTTCCCAGAACTCAAAATAACAATAAAGGATGGCTGACGTTATAAGCAGTACCATAGGCTACTTTTTGTCTGAGTAGCACGTCGCTTTTTTTGGGTGGAAAATCATCAAATGACGTGTCCCGCTCTGGGCGGAGCGGGAGAGCGGGTCAGACTTTTACTGATTAAAACCCACACGTGTTCCTTCAGTTGCCTTTGCCAGGGCCACGATAACTCTTTCGAACAAATCCGCGATCCTGGCAGAGAGCTACCCATTGCTCGCACCCGCAAGCCCGCGCCTACGGTGGCCACAACTCCGCTATGGACTCCCGACGCCCGGGTCATCTTCTGTGGCGGCTAGGCGCATGTGGGAGCAGAGATTGCCTCTCTCTCACTTGCTCCACCTCCTCCTTCGCGAGTATTACTGCTTCGCAGGAGGGGGTGACGACTTCCCATGCCCTCTTGCCTGAACCAGGGCTTGACGCAAGAGATCGCAGCCGCCGATCGCCTCCACGAGGATACGGTGGCGCTCCACCCAGGCAGGACAGATCTCCACCGAATGCTCCACCGTGTCCTCCGGGCGATCTACGCAATGAAAACACCCGGGCGTTTCTTCCCGCCTTATCCCTGAACAGGAATCTGCCTAAGGAGCCATGCCCGCTGAGGAAATGCGTAAGGTGGAAGGTGAGGATGCCGTGGCGCCTCTCTAGTTAATCTCAAAGAGGGAACTTACTGCCAAAACTGTGGCGTGCCCAGCACTGGGTTGTACAATCGTACCCGCTATGTCCCACGAGATCCCTGTGTAATAATTTCCGAACACCACGCGGGCGAAGCTGCGGGCACAGCTAGTAAAAGATAATAATTAAATAATAAAATGTGAATTATTGGTAAATTTTATGTTGTTTTGTACTTACAATATTCAGTAAATTGATATTTCGATATAATGAATATGCGATGCGTTGACCGCTCGATCAAATTGAATGTTCGATTAAGTAACCATTCGATATTATGAACGTTCGAGTATTTAGACATTCGATTTATAGTGTTCGATCAATTGATATTAGATTATTTGGCATTCGATTTGGCGTAGTACACCCGTTCTCGTTTGGGTTGTTAATGTCAGGAATATTCGTTGTGTCCACATCTTTCTCATCGAACCATACAGCATCATCGTCATCATCCAAACAAAGAATTTCTCTGGCACGTCTTGCAGAAATTCTTTGAGGACGAATATTCACTATGAGCAAAACTTGTTGTTTCTTATGTATTTGCTTGTGTTGATTAGTGGCCTTTATGATGCAAAATATAGACCACAAATGCCACATGATCGCTTAAACAAGTATGCCTCGACACTGGGGCAATAACTATTATACGAATATGTGTTTTACTTAACACTTAGATTAAAATTGATTTTGAAATGGGACGTCACGAAATTTAGGACCCCTCCCACCCCCTTGACACACAATGTCACACTTCGTCGACCCCCTCCCTCCCCCTTAACTTGTGACGTCATTTATGGATGGACCCTTACCACAGCGGCATGTTTTTTAACCGGTGGTCGTAGCTGAGTATAAACTAGCTACTCAGATAGATCAAATTTGTGCCTAATTGTGCCCAAAAAATGAAATTTGTGCGTCTTGAGGTTATAGGTAGAACGGGCTGGTTTCCGCAACTCCACGTCTGAGCGCGTATTTTGCGTACGGGTGGGAAATCGGTTATTCGATCCACCCCAGCTCCTCGAGAAAGGCCAGCAACGCCTTGATGTTGCTGACTATCTCACGTAGGGTACCTGGGTTACCGAAGTACTTGGCCCTGTATGTGGCGATCGCCGGGCAGTTTAGAAGCACGTGCGCTGCTGTCTTGTCGTCCTCAATGCAGGCCCTGCACAGCGGACTGTCTGTAGCTCCTATGACAAATAGATGTTTATTAAACGACCCATGGCCAGTTATTGCTGCTGTAACCATACGCAGCTGTCGTTTGTCTAGCCGAAGGACCTGTTTTGTGAGTCGGGTATCGATGGTAGGTAAAGCCTCCTTGGCCTGCCTGCAATCATTTTGGTCCACCCATTGCTTAAAGTGTAGATCCCTGGTACGTTTTCTTACCAGAGAGCGTAGAAACCCAAAGGGGAGTGGCGCGATGGGTTCTGGTCCCACCGGTGTCATGCTCGACCCCCTTCTGGCAAGTTCATCGGCGGCATCGTTACCAAGCGAACCGCTGTGTCCTTTTATCTACTGAATGGTTATATTATTGAGGCTACCCACCTGGTTGAGGCGCTGGTGGCACTCGTATATTAACCCAGAATCAATCGAGTGACTGTCCAGCGCTTGCAGAACAGCCATACTGTCTGAGAGTATGCGGATCGAGTGGTCTTTAACTGCCCTGGCCATGATGGCTGAGGCGGCAAGAGTGATCCCAATGCATTCCGCCTGGAATACTGTGTTGTGAACTCCTAATGGTGTGGCTATATGTATGTTGAAGTCCTGCGAGAAGACTCCAGCACCTGTGCCACTGTCTGTTTTTGATCCGTCCGTGAAGATGCGCAGCTCAGTGGGGCGCAAACCCTCACATCGGCGATCTTCGTGCAGCTCGTTCTGTATTTTTTATCAAAAATGAATTGTTTAGGCACCCGGTCCATTATAGCTTTAGTAATGGGGAACTCATTGTTGAGTTCCTTAAGCAGCGCGGTGTGTTGTGTGTCTCTCTTCCTCCAGAGGTTGGTTGCGTTCAGACGCGCCGCCGCCATCGTGGCTTCCTGCTGTATGAACAGGTGGAGCGGTGGTAGTCCCAGCATGGCTTCCATGGCTGCAGTCGGAGTAGTCCTCATGCAGCCCGTGACCGCCATGCAGGCTAGTCTTTGCATGCGTTGCAGTTTGTTGCAGGCTGTAATAAGCTTGGTGCGGGGCCACCAGACCACAGCCCCGTAGGTGATCATGGGTCGGATCACTGCGGTGTACAGCCAAAGTATGATTTTGGGGGATAGGCCCCACTTCTTACCTATCATTTTCCTGCATTGCCAGAATGTGATGCAGGCCCTGTTTAGTTTACTGTCTAAATGGCTACTCCAGTTTAACTTACTGTCAAGAATGACCCCGAGGTACTTGACTTCGTTGGCCAGCTGAAGTTCTGTATTGAACAATTTCGGTAGGCGGAAGGGGCCTAAAGCTCGTTTATGGGTGAACATGACTAGCTCCGTTTTAGTGGGGTTCACTGAGAGGTCATATTCACTGCACCATCTCTCTACGATACGTAGTGCTTGTTGGGTGAGGTTAAAAATTGTGCTCGTCACCTTCCCTGAGACAAGGATGGCGAGGTCGTCCGCATAACCTATTGTGTAGTAATGATTGGCATTGAGTCTGGCAATTAATTCGTTAATCACCAAATTCCATAGAAGGGGTGACAGCACCCCTCCTTGGGGGCAGCCTCTGGCAATCATGGCCAGCTGCTGCTCATCCTCTAGGCGAACCACGCGCTTGCTTAACATGTTTGTGATCCAGTCTATGAGTACCTGTTCAACTCCATGTCTGGAGAGGGCGCTGCTGATGCTGGAGAAGTTTGTTTTGTCGAAGGCTCCTTCAATGTCTATGAAAGTGCCCAGGCAGGTCCCTTTCTGATGTATCGCTTCCTCTATCTGGCTAACTACCAGATGAAGCGCCGATTCGGTGGACTTACCCGAGCTGTATGCATGCTGGTTACCGTGCAACGGTAGGGTTTTCAGAGCGCCGTCCCTCAGCTCCCTGTCGCACAGTCTTTCCAGGGTCTTTAGAAGAAAAGAGGTCAGGCTGATTGGTCTATGGGATTTGGCGTTTGTGTAGTCGCCCTTACCTGGTTTAGGGATGAATATTACTTTCACTTCCCTCCATCCTTTGGGAACGTATCTAAAGGCCAGGCACGCTCTCATTAAAGGCACCAGTCTTTCTGCGATGAGGGTTCCACCCCACTGTAGTAGGGCGGGGAACACCCCATCCGGGCCAGCGACCTTAAATGGATGGAAACTCCGGATGGCCCATTGAAGTTTCTCCAGCGTGATCACCTTGCTAGCATAAAACTAGGGAATGCAGAACCGGTGCTGTTTTAAAGAACCGGGATTTTTGGGACCTTCTGGCTTAAGAACCGGGATTCCCGGTACTATCGATACTTTTGATACTTTAATAAGTCTTTGTAAGAGAGTTGAAAGTGTTGAAACGGAGAAAGTAAAAAAAAAGACGAAATGACAGGGCAAAGTAAAAACATTTTAATCAAACCAAATAAAACATTTTATTTCTTGTTTTATAGACACTAAATCAGTCTTATTTAGTATAATTTTACTGGTAATTACGCATATTATGCCAGCAACATTTTTTAACATTAAATGATTTTTATACCTAATCCTACATACTATATAACAGAAACATTTATTAAACATCTTTACTTTACCAAACAAATTAACTTGACTCTTATTGCAATTCTGCATAACCAAATTATAATTTAAAACTTACGTAACATCTACAAAAAAAGGAACTATGGAGTTTTAGCGTAGCATTAATCAGTCTCAATATTTATTGATTAGATAATCTTAACAAACATTTTTTTTTAATTTTAACCTTATATAATAATTCAACAATAGTTTGGAATAACTTCAATCGACAAATTCTTTAAATCAACTTGACTCTAATTATATATTTAAGAAAAAAATAAAATAAAAATATAACTTTAAACTTAAATATTTTTGCAAAACTTAAACATAGATATTCATCCTTACAATACTATAAATAAAAATACCCAACCTATAAAATTATAAAAATTTGGAATACTTGCTCAGACCAATATTACATTGGTCTGATTCTTATAGTTACAATGGGGGCACTCAATAACCTAGGTTAGGTGGTAGCTAGGTAGTATAGTAACAGTGCAGCGGCCGGATTTTAGGCAGTAAAATTAGAAAAATTCTAAACGCGAAGTATCTTTTGCCGAAAGTACCGAAAGAACCGGGATTTGGTTTTGGAAATTCCGGTTCCTAAAACAACGGAAATTTCCGGGATTTCCCGGTACTTTCGGTTCCGGGATTTCCCGGGACTATTCACTACATAAAACCAATCATTGTCTGATGGTGTTTGAGTCGCATCTTGCCAGTCGATTGCTTGCGAGAAAATACATCCCGGGAAGTGTGTTTCGATAAGGACGCGTCTCGTTTCTTCTAGCGAGGATGTGAGAGTGTTGTCTGGCTTGCGAAGGGTAGTTGGCCCTGGTGTAGTTTGTTGCGCCAGTACTTTCCTTACCCTGTTTGCTTCCTGGCAGGACTCAATGCTACCAGTGTATTTGCGCCATCCCGAGGTGCTCCTGAACCTGATGTATTTTTTGTAGCAGGATTTGGCTGCGTAGTACTCATCCCAGTCCTCATCCGCACATGTATTCATTGCTCTATTCAAAGCTTTCCTTACCTTCTCGCGCTTTCGCTCCAGATCCGCACCCCACCATGGCTGTTTGCCCGGTGTACTACGAGGAGTCGTCTCTGGACACGCAGTTTGGTAGCTGTCTATCATTGATTTAGTGAGGTGTTCTACTTGTACCTCAATCTGTGTAGTGTCCGCAAATGACGTCGGATCGCTTGGTGTCGCAAGTTTGGAAACTAGGCTGCGTGTGTAGGTACCACGATCTGTGTTGCGCGGTTTGCGGCGCGGAGCTACTGGCGGGACAGAGGCCTGAGGCGTCTTGAGGTTTCAGAGTTATTCAAGATGCCGCTGGGGTAACGTTAAGCGAATTGCTGTACAGTCACGAGCAATAATAATAGGTTTTTACCTATGAAAATGCCGTTTTGTATGAAAAAAATTAAAAAAAAATTCATGTATTTTTTATTTGTATTAATCGAAATAATCACCCATACAATCAATGCATCTTTGCCAACGCAGTGGCAGTTTATTGATGCCCTTCTAAAAAAAATCAGCTGGACGGAAGGCAACAAATTCTTCAAAGGCATTTTGTACTGCCTCTCGGGTATTGCTGTAGGCGCAAGGTCTGGTGAGTAGGGCGGATGACGGAGAGCTTCCAACCCCAGTTCTTGCAATTTGGAGACCGTCTGCTGAGGAGTATGAGGTCGCGCGTTGTCGTGCAGGAGCAGCGGAGACGAGCGATTGACCAATGCTGGTTGGAGATGTGCCAGCTTCTCCATCATTGAGTTCAGTTCTTCACAGTACACATCTGCAGTAATGCTCACCCCGTTTGGTAAGAAGCTGTGATGAATCACACTGGCGCTAGACCACCAAACAGTGACCATCACTTTTCTAGGGGTAAGTTTTCGTTTAGGGCATTGTTTAGGTGCTGAACCAGGATCCAACCAACTTGCTGAGCGCTTGCGGTTATCAAACAGAATCCATTTTTCATCAAAATCAAGACCAAAATCAAAATCAAAAGTCATTTATTCAAACTAGGCTGAGAGTCAGCACTTTTTGAACGTCAAAGTTACAAAAGACAGTCCCCCCAAAACGCCCACCCTTCGACACTTCCTAGTGCTGTAGCTGGGAAGAAGAAGTGGCGGAACAAACTCCTCAGCAGCACAGCTGTCTGTTAAGTTAGAAGAACTTGATTCTATACAATATTGTGTAAGTAATTAATATTATAAAACAAAACATACATTATTCGCCATATGTCAGCTAGCACACGCCAATATACCAACAAAAAAATTGAAAACTAAAGTCAAGCTGGAATAATAAAACAAAAACGTAAACAAAACTTAAAAACTAAATAAAGCCTCCAGGCATAAAGGGCGTGCCCGCTTACATGTTCAACGATGCAAAATGATCCATATACATACAATGATGCATATAGCTAAGTTGAAGTTACAATAGTTAAACTAGCACCTCCGGAGTAGAATAAAATAACAGTTAATACAAATAACAATAACAAAAACCATAGTCAGCAAGACGACCAGTCACCACAAGCAGCACCCGTTCACGAGCATAACGCAAAGGTCAGCCATTACCCCCCTCGCCATATTTGAGGGAAGGTGGTAACCCGACCCCCGACGCTACCGCAAGCAGTGACATCTAAGGGAGCATGACGAACTTGCTGCCGGTTGGTCAGGCAAGAATATTATGAACAGCTGACGAGGCCGCTAGCTAACTACATGTTGCAATACAACTCTTTTAAAATCATTGTAATGAGTAGATTATGTCCACAATAAATGAAATTAAAAGAAAATAAAAATAAATAAATAAATTAACAAAATCTGTTAAATAAAAAAATAAATAAAAAACAATTATATGAACTACCCATATAAACTGTCAGTAGGAAAGCTAATTCTGGATTGAAAGAACATAAATATTGTCTTGAGTTTGTCTTGAGTTAATCACAGCGACCAACTATTCTTATCGTTTAAGTAGTCGTTGATAGAATAATATGCCTTTGAACAAAGGTTGGATTTTACTTTAGCTTTAAACTCATTAAACTGCAAATCTAGTAAAGCAGAGGGAAGCTTGTTATAAAAGGTAATACCAAGACCAACAAAAGAATTATGAACCTTATGAAGCCGGTGAAAGGGAGCACGTAGTTTGTTCTTATTTCTAGTATTAATATCTATACTATAATTATATACCTAATTAATATTATAAAGCTGAAGAAATTGTTTGTTTGTTTGTTTGATTGAACGCGCTAATCTCAGGAACTACTGGTCCGAATTGAAAAATTCTTTTTGTGTTGAGTAGCCTATTTATCGAGGGAGGCTATAGGCTATATAACATCACGCTACAACTACAAGGAGCGGAGCAGTAATGAAAAATGTTGCAAAAACGGGGAAAATTTATTCCTTTTGAGAGTTTCCGTTGCGTGCGCTGCGTAAACGGTTAAAGTAACGCAAAAATCATGTACGACGGAATTATTCCTTTTAAAAAGTTCTAAAAAAAAGTCCGCGAGAGCATATATCTATCTTTTAAGGTTGACTCACTATAACTCAAAAGGAGCGAGCAGCAACGAAAAGTGGACGAAAACTAGCAGGCAAATCGATGCGACGGGAAGGGTCAGGGAGCAAAAATTTGACGCGGACGAAGTCGCGGGCAGAAGCTAGTTATGAATATCACTGTTTTTAGTGTACAGGTGTATATTTTGCCTAATATATAAGATGTTGGCAAAGATGAATTGTGATGCCACCGTAAGAATACCAATATCTTTAAACAAATCTCTCAGAGAAACTCTAGCACCTAGTTGGTAAACATCGCAGGTAACAATGCGGTTCAAAATTCCTTCATTTGTGTGTCTGTTGAGCAGTGCAAGGCACGTCTCGACGCGTACTTCGCGCTGGCGATCATTGAGTTCGTGGGGCACCCATTTGTCAAGCTTTTTTACCTTGCCAATTTGACGCAAATGGATCAATATTGTTTTGACGCTAACGTCGAAAGCTGCTGCTAATTCAGCCGTAGATTGTGTATCATCAGCTTCCACAATCGCCTTTAATTCGTCATTGTCGACCAAAGTCTTCGGACGACCGCGAGGTTCATTTTTCAGGTCGAAATTTCCAGAACGGAAGCGAGCAAACCAATAACAGGTGGTGCGTTGGTTTGTAGTGTTAGCTCCGTAAACGTCGTTGATGTTGCGTGCCGCTTGTGCCGCGTTGCTGCCACGACGGTACTCATATTCCATAATTACTCGAATTTTTAACGTATCCATGATGACGAAAATGATTGAAATGCGATGAAAATGTAACACTAATCAATAAACAAATGACTACTTTTGGAAAAAGAATTCCATGTTTTTAAAATAAAATTAATTTGAAATTAGAATGAGGATCAATTCGACAAAAGGATCTAGCAATTTTGAATACTACATCGAATACAATATAAGTATCTGAGTTCATTTCTTTTTGAATCACTCAAATCCATCGAGAAATAATTTCTCGACGGATTAATGTAATTATTACAAAGTTATTAAACTTAAAAAAAAGGGAGTTTTAAAATGCACGCCGCGCGCGCGAAACTGCTGATGACGTCACGAGGCTCTATCGCCCGCCACGCGCCGCACTGCTTTGTTATGATTTGCGGAGTTTAATCGTTGTTTCTTGTTTATTTATGTGTTATGATATTGGTAGATAGGAAACATGGAAGTCGGATTTACCCAAGGCCCAGTCGGACAATCTCGCGAAGATTGATTCGTTTATGGTTGAAAAGTAAAAAAAAAAACCAATTTATTCTAGTGCACACCCAAGTAGCACAGAATTGCATTATAAATGGTCACTTAAGGCCCACAGCGGTAATCTAAGCATTTATAAAGACTTATTAGTATTCACCTGTGCTGCAACAGCTGTTTCGAAAAAAACGTGGCCAACTATAATGCTTTTTTCTGTACAGTAATTCTATTAAGCACCACAAACACGCCACAAAGTCACTGTTATTGAGCGCTTAGTAGTGCAGTACCCTATTAGCTGTAAGTTTTCTGAATAATAGCCCACACGTGTACTATACAACCGTTGCATTTTAAGAGAGAACATATCACCCACTATAACATAATCAGTTACTTTGTGAAGTTATTTAATGCTTTATGCTGCATACAGATTCACTTTTCCCCTATTAGTCAGGTGTTTACCATACACTCGAATAACAGCATGTATCCAAGTGTCGGCATGTGCGAATGGAATTTTGGACGCGACGGGTTCCGTATGTTATATTTATTAATAAATAAATAAATAAAATGAAATTAATTTATTTCAGACATAACCCATATTACAAAAATTAAGATAAAAGTAACAATGCTGCAGCAGAAAAGAATAAAATGTCATTAACAAAATAAAAATATACGTCACATAGTTGAAATAAAATAAAATTTCAAATTTACGTTGGATTTAAATTAAAGTAACAATAAATAATAATTGCACATATGGACAAAACAATACAAAAAACCGGCCAAGTGCGAGTCGGACTCGCGCACCGAGGGTTCCGTACAAACCTGTAGGTATCCTCGGTTTATGCGTAAGGTTTATGTTTTTTTTAAATTAAATGTATTTTTTTTTATATTTGAGTTGATTGAATGGAAGGTAAATTGCGATTTACGATTTATGACGTATTAAAAAAAAACTACTTACTGGATTTCGTTCAAACCAATTTTCGTTGGAAGTTTACATGGTTATGTACATCATATATTTTTTTTTAGTTTTATCATTCTCTTACTTTAGAAGTTACGGGGGGGGGGGGACACACATTTTACCACTTTGGAAGTGTCTCTCGCGCAAACTATTCAGTTTAGAAAGAAATGATGATAGAAACCTCAATACCATTTTTGAAGACCTATTCATAGATACCCTACACGTATGGGTTTGATGAAAAAAAAATTTTTGAGTTTCAGTTCTATGTATGGGGAACCCCAAAATTTATTGTTTTTTTTCTATTGTTGTGTAAAAATCTTAATGCGGTATACAGAATACATCTACTTACAACAACATATCTCTTATAGTTTCAACAACATATCTCTTATAGTTTCGGAGAAAAGTGGCTGTGACATACACGGACAGACAGACAGACAGACAGACAGACAGACAGACCGACAGACAGACAGACAGACATGACGAATCTATAAGGGTTCCGTTTTTTGCCATTTGGCAACGGAACCCTAAAAAGCCTTTATAAATAGAGGTCAGTGTGTTTGATGACATTAGGCTGAGTAGGTACAAAAATGCCCTGCTACAAAAATCTTCTTATAACCTACCCATTTTCGGGACCAATATGGTTGCGACAAAATTAATATTGTTGTTTTATATGTTTCTGGTACTTACCTAAAAATGAAGAAAATTTATTAAGAGGAATCCAAGATTTTTTTAAAGTAATACCTTTCGAGACTTTTTAAGATTCCAGATTTCGACAATTTTTCTCAGAGGTAGTCAGTTAGGAAATACCGGTACAGCTAGCATCTAAAAAAAACAACGTAATTTTCTTTATGTTAATTTATTTAAAGTACAATTTAGGGTGTACCACCCTGGTCCAGGCCTTGAATTTTCATCTTTTTATAATTTCAAGGAGTACAAAAGTACTTCTCGGTGGCCACTAGTCTTAACTATTTTGAAAGTCTTGTTCTGTAAAAACAAGAAAAATATACTTATTATAATAGAAGTATCAGTTTCTTAATGACAACATTATCTATACAGTTTTTGAGGAAAAAAACAAAAGATACAATAACATATTAAATACCTAAACTTAACGTAACATAATGCTATTTCATGTGGAAGTAATTAAATTATTAGGCCAGAAAAATACATTATCTTTAGATAGGTACCGACTAATTTATAGGTATTTTGTCGCATATTGAATAAATCAATAACTTATGTATTATACATATAATTAAATTATTATCTCAGCTACTTAAATTACAATTTTAATTAAGTACTTATCGTCGAATAACAACTAAAAAAGGGAACAAAATGGCTTTAAAAGAACCACGGCGGAACCCTAAAAGCTTGGATCCATAAAGGTACTTATCTAGGTAACTGACGCAAATGTGAACCAATACTACTCTCCTAATCGATCCATGTCTGATTTGTATTTCACAAGTGCTAAACTATTTTACTCTTGGCTGAATTACAGGCCACATGTGAACACCCGTACAGACCTTAGCATTAAATTGAGATTAAAACTGTTCACTTGCCATCCGCCATATTCACTGCGTTACTTTGTACTATTATAAAATTTTATCTTTTAATTTTTGTTTATTTTAGAGGATATCAATTGTAAATATGGATTAAAAAATAATTACACGAAAACAGTTTTTTTTTTGGTTACTTTGTAAAAAAACGAACATATTAATTTTATTTTCATTCTAATTTTGTTGCTTTTCTTTTAGTATTTAGTGGTATTCCGAGGGCGAAAATTTTGAACTAAATATGTATGGTATTTGACAGTAAAGTTACCTTCCCAATAAGATTTCAAATATAATAGGAGGAAATCGATGTTTTACTTACCTTCAATTTTATGTATATATATTCTCACAAATGGCACCTGAGATCTTGCACACAACGATACACTTCATGTTTTACAATTTGACAGTTCATATCAAAGAAAAATAAATAATTTAAGTTATTGCATTCCACAATTTCGCTCAGTGTGTAATTTCAACTGTATAAAAGTACACACAATGTACACGTTCGTCTTCCTTGCTGTATAGTAAGTAACACGTGCCTCATTAATCAGGCAATATGCAGCTATTTAGGTGACTGTTACACACATAAATGCTACTATAATGTTGTTATAATGCAATTATTTGTCAATTGGATTTCTTATACAGCTATGTGCTGAATAATTTGTGCCCAAATTAGAGTTATATCCTCTGAGGATGCGCTGTCTACGCTATTATTCAGCAACTAATGCATTCACTGTGCACTGTTAAAATGCTGTTATACAGCACTTTTGTGCTACTTGGGCAGGTAGGTACTATGTTTTAGAATGTTTTGATTTGGCAGGTAGGTACCTTTTTCGTGTTTCTACAATGTGTAGGCACCTCTCTACCTATTTTAAATAATATTTCTTACTAACTTCTGCCCGCGACTTCGTCCGCGTAAAATTTCCTGCTCCCCTCCCCCAACCCATCTCGTCGCATCGAATCGCCTGCCCGTGCGAGGTCTTTGTATGCGTGACGTTTTTCTTTGTGCTCGGCTCCTAAGGGTCTTTGCGTGACCTTATCTATACTATATATACTATATTATACTATATAATATTATAAAGCTGAAGAGTTTGTTTGTTTGTATGTTTGTTTGTTTGATTGAACGCGCTAATCTCAGGAACTACTGGTCCAAATTGAAAAATTCTTTTTGTGTTGAGTAGCCTATTTATTGAGGAAGGCTATAGGCTATATAACATTACGCTAAAACCAAGAGGAGCGGAGCAGTAAGCAAGACGAAGCTGCGGTGGTGATCGTTAAACCGTCTGCGACAATAAGCTCGCGTGGGACCTTCTAAGCCCCGCAGTGCCGGAGCCGTGACAGAAACCATGCCTGCTGCATGGTGCATGCTCGCTTGCATACTGCATGCTTGCTTGCATGCTCGATTGCATGCTGCTTGCCTGCTTGCATGCATGCTCGCTTGCATGCTGCATGCTTGCTTGCATGCTACATGATGCATGCTGGCTTGCATGCTCGATTGCAGGTTGCTTGCTTGTTTTTTGCAATATGTATACCGCAAAATAATGATAAATAATCTAAAAATAAATAATACAATAAGATCCTATAACTATTTATGTACACTGATTTTGTCAATTAGGTAAAATCACAATTTGGGTTCCTTTTGAACCCAAATTGCGACTTATTTCCAAGCTCATGCCGCTTGAAACTCTTCTTTGTAACTGTTTACATAATTTCGAAACTGTACTGTAAACATGTTTTTGAAGGTTCATAATTACGTAACTAAAAGTTAATACCTACTCGTATTATGTTTTGGTAATCTATTGTTAACGAAAATTTGATAAAAATGTGTAATTTATTTTGACACAATTTAACGTTTACATAATTTGTGGACACAGTTAGCATACTTATTTTTGTGACTGAATGCTGCTACATGAATTTGAATTTTAAGGGCGTTTCTATGTTATTGCTCGTGACTGTACCTTTCAAACGGCGCGGCGTGACATACAACTACGATTTTTTTTACTACGGTGGGTCTTAATTTGAGCTTATGCTGTGTGATTTTATTTTTTCTATAATCGACACCGTTGGAAAATAAGAAATTGTTTTTCAAAAACCCTAAAATCGATCCTTGCGCTTCAATGAGAAACCCTAGAAACTTACCAATTATAGTGGTTTGTACCTTTTATGAATACAAAGCATTATTCGAAATTAGATGTTACTATTCTAACTCCTCAGAGAGCTATTCCATTTCAATTAAAATCTGGCTACACTAAAATGTAACACTCCAATAAATGAGTTATTACGAATATTCCCAGTCGCCCCCGCGGGGATTGCCACCGGAGGTTACCCTACATTTATACACCTCATCACACAGTCAAACTTTTTTTTTTCATTTTACGTTTTATTTACGAATCTGTTTTCTTTGCCACATCTCTTATTGTTCAAACGTCCTAATTTACTTTTATTATGGCTTTATTTGTTTACGGAGAATCACTAAATCAGTCACATGTCACAGGCCTACACCTAGTTTAGGAGTCTTAACTAAGTCCCTACTCTCTGCTAACTCTCTACGTTACATATTTATATTTATATATGTACAACAGTGGCGAAGCGTAAATTTTTCTAAAAGAGAAGCCGAAGCGAAGTCGGCCTTAACTTACTGACTCATCAATAAAGAATACTTACTATCATTCTAAAATGAATATAGGAATATAATGAATTAAATACAATTAAATTGAACAGATGAAAACGAATAAAATATGCAATATTCCTCTATCTCGTTCTCGCTGACGCATTTTTCTATACCTGTCTCTGTCATAACCCGTTGTACAGCGGCTTGCTCTCGTACATATCAAGCGGTGCCACGTGACCTAAAGTGACATCATTACGGGATCGCTGTTGTATGAATTTTTAGTTCCCGTTTATGACGTTTTGGCGCCGGGTTAATTTAGAACATTTCTCTTTTGTTGTAATACAAAGGTATAAATAACCTTTTTTGTTGTTTAAATGTTATGGTGAATTAAATAACCGTAGTGTAACTATATTTATTGACAATTGTAGCTACTATTTACATACTATTGTATTTTTAATAGTGATAGAGTTACCAATGCGAATCCCCGAAGGCAAGCCGGTAGGAATCTTGTTATATGGTGCTTTCGCCACTGATGTACAAATGTTTTAAATAACAATATACTTACTTTTATAAGTACATAATTATTTAAACCATTTGTACGCACCTGTACCCATCAAAATTTAATTATAATACTACAAATTTAAGAAGGTTGGCACAATGTACAGTACAGTACATCCGAACAAATTCGAATGACTGTATAAATACAGTCATTCGAATTTGTTCGGTTAATCGTGAAATTTCTTTTCCTATGGTTTTCTTCTTATATCTGCGTGTCAAGTATTTTTCAACTGAAACTTTAAGGATAAGCATTGACCGCATTATTATGCTGCGAGTCCAGTATAATAATGCGTTCAGGGTGCTGTTCGGGCTGCCGCGCCACTGCAGCGCTTCAGCAATGTTTGCGGTGTGAAGCGTTGATGGCTTTCATGCCATCATGCGGAAGCGAAGCGCTTCCCTAATGAAGCGCTTGCGTGCCAGCTCGAATAGCTTTCTGAGCGTGTTCGTCGGACGCTGGGACTCGCCTATGTGGCAGCACTGGATGCGGGTGGTCGCGTCCAGGGCTTGCCATAAACTAGCACCCCTATGCGATCCCACTTTTTGATTTTGTTTTTGTATGTACTAACAATAGTTTTATAAGGTTTTTTGTGTTACTAACAACAATATGGACAATGTCTGAAATAAACATCTTAAATTAAATTAAAATTAAATTGAATAAAGGTACCAATTACACAGGCCGACGAAATTTAACAAAAGTCCATACCCAGAGACCAGACTTAACATACCCGAAGGATTTTGATGCGCTGAATCCGAATCCGTGTTCAGAATTGCTCCTGTACGTCTAGTTTTTGATATATCCTGAGAGATGTCATGTGTATCATGTTGAGAGGATGAATGAAGGACGACTCACAGAAGGTATTTACAAGGCAGATGTGAGTGGAAACACCGGGAGGGGACGCCCTAGGAGGACATATAGTGACCTTATTGGTGATGTTCTTCAGAAAGGTCAGGTGCGTAGTACTCGCAACCGGCGTGTGCGTATGACCAATTGTATGAACCTTAAAGAGGCAAAAGGAGTGTGTAGAGATCGTAGCAGGTGGCGTTCCGTGGTTTCTGCCTACCCCCATGGGAAAAAGGCGTGATTGTATGTATGTATGTATGTAAAAGAGCAAAAAACGCGTTTTTTTGCAGTTTTTGAGGTTACATGACAGAAGGAAAAAAAAATATTATCAAAAACGTTGTATGTCAATTGAAAGTACCATCCTTTCCCTTTTAAATCTATTTAGATTTTATCACATATTTTTTTTTTCACGAAAATATCGCTATTTGAAATTTTACACTTTAGCGTATTAACCCAACTACAAAAAAAATATCGTAAAAATTCTGCCCGAGACCAGCAGAACCATTTGTACGCACCTGTACCCATCAAAATTTAATTATAAAACTACAAATTTAAGAAGGTTGGCACTATGTAATCATTTAAAATTCAAGCAAGAAATGAAACATATGTTAAATAAAAGTAAAATAAATATAAGTTTCGAATAGTTTTATTGTAAAATCAGTTTTAGTATCAACAACAACATTTTTTTTTTAATTTTCGTAAACCTCTCTAACAGTAACTCCAGCTTTATTGTACTTATAATATTATTTTTATTATGACATAATCATTAGTAAGTTCTATAGTTGTTTAGCATTTGAGAAAGCAATCAATAATTGAGTATTAGGAATGTTTTTATTAAGGAATTTGCTAGTTAAGCTTGTACCAGAAAAGGTGGGAAAGTGACGCTGATACAGATGCATTGTGTTATAACACAGGTGAATATTGAAAACAGGTACCCCTTAGGCCTCTTGTTAACTGACAAAGGGCAGTCTCTTGCGCTGTGTTCTTTAAATTTAACCTTTTGTAACGAAGCGTGAGCCCACGGTGCATATTAGGAGGACGCAGTGCATGAACAAATGATCACACTCATTTAAAGAACACTGCACAACCTGACAACGGTCCGTTGTGAAAATTCAAATCTAAGTAGAAGACTTAATAAAACTTGCTCAAGATTATAATTTTGTTTTAATTTCGTCTAAGGGCAATATATTTTTTATAAACTATATACGTTTATAAAACTCCTATGTAATGTAACCTCAACTTTATAGATATTTGGTACTATTTTGTGCCACTATTGTGTCATCGTACTGTAAATTTTTGTGCGACTTTCACTCTCTGTCTTTCACACTGTCACTGTCGCACAATATTTTGTGTCACTATATTGTGTCATTTGCGTCAATATCTTGGACTTCACCTTCATTTATTGAAAGTTAACTGAACACAATTGGTACGGGGTAAAATGATCCTGGGATCATTTGGCCTACCCAATGTAGGGATCATTTTGTCTCAAATGCCTTATTAACGAAAAACATCAACACCTATGATTTTTAAATACTGTAATGGAAGACGGGTAATTCGATAGCTAATTAACAGCAAAACCCGAGACAAACATACCTGTCACATAATATGTACATACTACATAATGTCAAATAACAGCTTACCTTAGATTGAAGACAGGAATTTTGAATATTTTGTGATAAAAACTTTTCTACAGCGAACAACGCCATGATACTAACAGAGATTGTAAAGCTAGGCCGTAGGAACCAGAAATTCACATAAAATATCCTAAATGGCGCTATTAAGTCGGTAAAACTGGTAGGGATCGTTTTGTACCACCTTCCCCAAGTAAAAAACTTTTTACAAAAAAAAAAAACAGTACAAAGTAAAAAATAACTTTAATTTCGAAAGTCGGTGTCTTAGGATCTGTATTTAAGGATTTTTGCTACCGACTTCCGAAATTAAAGTTATTTTTGACTTTGTAGTGTTTTTTTAAGGAAATCGGTTGTTTTTTTTTTTGTAAAAAGTTTTTATTTTCAACTTTTTAGTTACGGTAGATACTCCGCACTAATCTAATCGCGTTATTCGTTCATTTGTCGCGCAAATACTTAATGCAAATTTAAGACTTACATGGTTTTTACATGGACCCCATTGTCCGAATGGAACCAAATTAAAATGGGACTATTCCGGAAGCACCAGCTTTCAAATAAAATAGAATCATCAAAGTCGGTTCACCCAGTTCAAAAGTTATGAGGTAAACATAAAAAATAAATAAAAAAATACAGTCGAATTGATAACCTCCTCCTTTTTTTGAAGTCGGTTAAAAATTGGGTGACAGTGCCGTGGAATATAAAGTTTTTTGCCGTTGTAGTACTTTTTTTTGAAGTGGGTACATTTTTTAGATTACAAACTATAGGAAAGGGTAGTTAGAGCAGTTACAATATCCGCACAGGTCGATCGTTCAGGTTAACCCTGCAGTGGTCGCGCGGATTACAATTGTAATCCAGGATTAATTTGTAATACATAATCAGCCTCTCCAGGGACAAACCACGCATCGGCAATGCGCGAGCGCTACTGAGTGGGGGCGGGGACTATCGAACTTAAAATACATGGAGGCTCGGCTAACACACTTGCATTGTTTTTGAAATATTAAATTTTTTTAATACCCTGGATTTCAATTGTAATCCGCGCGACCACTGCAGGGTTAAGCTACGCTTGCCGTGGTTGGTCCGTGGATCGGTGAATATCTTTACATACCAAGACCCTAACACGCCTTGGAAAGCACGTTAAGCCGTTGGTTCTAGCTGTCTTTTGTAGATCCTAGACAGTCGTTACGGGTCGTCAGAAGCCGGAAAGTCTGACAACCAGTCTAACCACGGGGTATCGTATTGCCCAGTAACTGGGTTGTAGAGCACTCAGCTGTATCCGGTTAGACTGGAAGCCAACCCCAAGGTAGTTGGGAAAAGGCTAGGCAGATGATGAGTTAGAGCAGTGGTTACGGCTGCGACTAGGGACTGCAAACTCGTTCTCACGAGATCTCTTGATCGCCCCTCCAAACACTGTCATAGGCCTTCTCCAAATCAACTAAAGCCAAGTAGACTTTCTTGTGCTTTGCTAGTTGTTTTTGTTTTCGACTATAAGGGGAGTACCGTGTGGTGCCGGACGTAAAGAATAACACCACCCCATTTCTTCCCGTGGGTGTCGTAAAAGGCGACTAAGGGACTTACTTACTAGAGAATGGGCAGCAGCGTTCTCTATGCATTTTACCACCATACTGCGATCGCCAACCCGCCTGCCAAGCGTGGCGATTATGGCAAAGCCCCCCAAATTGAGGGAGGCCTAGTCCAGCAGTGGACGTCTTACGGCTGAAATGATGATGATAAGGGGAGAAGACATGATTTGGTAAAGTAAAACAAATAATTTGTTACAATTTATACAATTTTATTTATTGAAAAAATATTTTAATTTCGTCAAGTTTCTCTAATTCTAAACATCTGTACACGTACACTGCTCAAAAAAAGTATTGCATCTTACTTAAGGGGCTTTCACCGTGAGATTTTGGTTGGCGCATTCGATAGAATATTCTTTCGCGTTCATTTGCGAACATTAGAACGTTACCATGGATGCAATCGTACTGATGAATTATTTCGATTGTTAAAGCTGCGGTTTTCTAGAAGAGCAGTTCGTTTATTTTAAAACTGTCATTTTCACAAGTATTTGACATTAAGGTGTCAAAAAAGTCGATATTATGACAGCCGTTATTGTGTGACTGGTCACCGCTTAAAATTGGAAACCAAAGCTTATCGAAAGCTCAAATTCAGACTGGCGGCATCGTTGGAACGTTGAAAACGGTTAGTGCGAACAAATTCTCGTTTATAATTGTAGCAGTGGAAACGCACCCTTATAAGGTATGAATGAATTATCAAGGTACCTCTCTAAAGCCCCGTAAACAAGCCCGCAACATTTGATGTACCAGATCTTCTTTTGTTTTGTTTACCATGAATACGAATCATTCACATGTTGCCAGCAACATCGCAACATTCCATAAAACAACTTTGTTTTCGTTGTAAACAATGCTTGATAAAGTAAAGATATTTTTACTTAAAACTGCAAGCCCCTACAATAGAATTTCTATACTTGCAGTCATTTGAAATATGTATGCAACAAGCAGCATAGGGGCACAGTACGGGCCTGCAATTTGAAATTAGACGATCTCTACCTAATACTTTGCATACAGGTGAAATTTGGTCAAACACACATATATGATTTATGCAATAATTTCGTAACGTCAAATTGAACAACATTACTTAGATGTTAAGTTAGTTTCAAGGTTCGAAATAAGCCGAAAAACAAATAAATGCAATAATAAGAGGTTTTACACAAAACAAATTAAAAAAAAGTAGTGCAATAGCAACACTATGACTCTATGATGTACAATCTAGTTTTAAACAGTGTGTAGGCAAAGATTTAAATCGTAAGAGTAGTCCTACTTCGTCAAAGATGGCCGCGTTCAAAGAGTACTATATGATATTGGGTAGCCGCGCATCTGTTTCGTTTTGACACCTCTGACACTCACCATGTCCCAGAGACTTCATTGTATTGTTATGGAAACGACATTATTTTTGTCTCACACAAAAATAATGTCGTTCCATCAAAAATAATGTCGTCCATTTTTTGGCACATCTAACGATTTAAATCTTTGTGTGTAGGTACAATATTGATTAATTCACATAAATCTTGTTATTCACATATTTATATATTTTCTGTTCCGAGTTCCCTGGTCTAACTTAATTCTAAACACTCTAACATTAACGGGTAAATTAATATGGCATTTAATTCTGAGTGTTTGCTTAGTCAAGATTATTTACATTAAGTTAAATCGTTTATTTATAACATAATTGTTTATTTAGATAAGTACAAATTGTTACTAAAAATTAACTAAGTATGAATACAATAAGATAGTATTAAGGGATTATTCTTAACCTAGATATAATATTTCTTTATTGGTTTACTGACAACGTTTTAATTAGTATTTTACATGGGTATAACGCAAAGATTTTTCAAAGTATGTATAGTTAAAACAAGTGTCACTGGTTGGCTTTAAACGAAGTAACCGAATTGAATCGATAAAATACACTATACAGTGGTAGGTACCTGGCAAAGGCGAATTTCACCAATGAAACTGAACACGATCAGCACATTTAAACCGCGTTTAGTTCCATTGGTGAAATTGGCTCTTAATCGCCGTTCACGCTATTATTGTTACTTTTTCAGACACATATCTGAACAGTAAAAAGCTGTAGTGACTTACTCTGTGAACGGTGACAAAAGTTGTCCAAGTGTCAATCTGGCTTGATGCTCTGAGTTAGGTCTTAAATGTTAAGGCCAAATTTCACCAATGAAGCTGAACGCAATTTGGACTGCATTTCAGAGCTGTCTCTGTCATTATTGTTAAGGAATATTGATATTGACAACTCTTGAACGTGATTAAGAACTGCTGATCACGTTGAGTTTCATTGGTGAAATTCGCCCTTAGTATTGCATAAGTAAACGAGTTCGATCTCATTTTTCCTCAACCAGCAGAACAGGGTACACAACGGTTAAGACCGAACGCTACGTTCAAAAACCATTATTTTTAAATAAAATGCTTTTCAATACCTACTAAGTTTGCTTTCTCTATCTGAATAACCTTTTGCGCTTTCCCTATCAGAATATTTGCCATTATACTTATTATTATATCTGTCACTGTGGCCATTTTTAACGTATTGTTTTTCACTGGCGCTGTAGTGGATTTCTGAAGGCCCGATGGTTTTGGACCAATGATGGGTCCAGTAGGTATCGTCTGGGTAACGGGGGTACGGATTCTCTCGACATAGTACGACACAATATATCAGGCTGCCTATTAACGTGATGAAGCCGAAGATTAGGAAGACTATGCCCAGGATCCTGGAAAAGAAAAGAAATATATAAAACTCACAATTTTTTTCAAAAGATTCATATGCTTTTAGTTACTTTATTCCATTCAAAATCCTATAAAAACCGAAGTTATTTTATATTTCGATTTGTCATATGAACGGGCTCTGGTTACGCTAGCTATTCAAATGTTTATTTTAAGTTGATATGATTTTCGCCTAAACAAATATCAAATATATTGTAGTATCAAATTAAGTGGATTTCAGAATTACCATTAAAAAAACATATTTGGAAAATAAGTGCGGATTTCACCAAAGAAACTGAACGCGACCAGCACTTTTAAAACACGCTCAAGAGCTGCCAGTGTCAATATTTACAGGCACTGACAGCTCGTGAACGCGGTTAAGATGTCATGAACGATTTGAGTTTCATTGGTGAAATTCGCCCTAATTTGCGAACAGAATTAATTGGTTCTGCTCCCTTCATCATATCGAAATAAGGTTTATATTTAATTATTGTATGACTAAAATTCTCCGGGTATTTTATTTCGCTACCTGCTTCAATTTCTGATAGGTATAATTGAAACTTACCATACAAAAAGTGGTTCAAAGAACTGGAGAACGATGACGAATCCCAGGGTGACGAGGATCAGCCCGAGGTTCAGCAACAGCATCAGACAGCACATGCCTTTCACGTTCGGACAGAAGGGGTTTGGTGCCACCATCGCATCTACCTTAACTCCAGCCTGAAATTTGAGTAGGTTACATTGTGCTGAGTAGGAAACCTGAATTATCATTTTCTGTCTAGCTAGGTAGATTTTGGAGAACAATGGTATTGGCCTCGACTTAAGAGATGTTGGTCGTGGGTTCGTACCCGAGTAAGCGCTTACTTTGTGTAAATAATTTCATCGCCACTCCTCTCAAATCGGTGAAGGAAAACATCGTGAGGAAACCGGCATGTCCTAGAGTCAAAAATTCGGAGACACGTGACGTCGTGACCAACCCGTACTGGGCCCGCGTGGTTCAGGCTACTTCCTCTCGAAAAGAGGAGGCGTGTATCCCAGCAGTGGGAACATTATAGCAAAATTAGCCTATAAGCTATGCTTGATAGATTGTATTCTAACTTTTAATGTTTTTCCATTTTGATCTGCAAATCGGAATCGGAGTTAAATATAATTCAACCGTTTTTTTACTCGGAGATGCAACAAAACAGATTTTCAAGAAAGTTGAGACAGGTAAAGTCTTACTTAAAAGTTGAAGAAATTTTGTATGATCTGTGTTACTCATAGAGTGCAGTATCTATCTTACCTTCCTGGAGACTTTGGATCTGTGTGTGGAGGCGACAGATGGCGCCACCGCGCTTCTGTACGAATAAACACTGCGAGGTGCCCTCGACTGCCGGCTGGAACAGACAAACAATCATTCTGTTACTATTGTGTTGTGTGTGTTAAACTGTTGGCACCAGATGCTATTTGTGGATCTTTAACAGTCGAACGGGTCGTTAAAAGCCCGACATTCCGAACAGAATTTCCAATAAGTAAGTGATGGAGGTCAGATCAGCAGTCGCTATATGTAAATTACTAGTAGTTAGCTGCAACCGGTAAGACTGGAAGTCGACCCCAACATAGTTTGGGAAGGGCTAGGTAGATTGATGTTTTGTGCTTTATGTTTTATGCTCAATGCTGCCATTAATGGTAAAACTCAGGATTAAACAGGCAGAGTAGAATATATGCCAATAGTTTCTTTAAACTGCTTCCCTATTTTTGTGGCATTTCAACGGGCCAGACAACACAATTCGAAAAAAAAAAACATTGCTCTGTACGGAGTTTTATCTGTTAAAATATCCCAAGTGCAGACACGGGTTGTATGTCTATAGTGATGTCAAAGATTTAGCTCACTCCGTGACAGCGGCATTCGTTCCAGAGAGCAGTGTGTAGCCGATGTGCTCACGCGCACCGTCGCGTTCCTAATCTGAGCGCACGTATGTCACGAGCGCGACACTTGTCGACCTAGTCAGTTTTGTTTTAAATAAAAAATAAATATCTGGTTGACCGAGCTTTGCTCGGTATTTTTTGATAAATTGTGTTTAAAATAATAAGTTTATGTTCAAGTTGATTATCGGTAAAGTTGGTCATTGAAAACATGAATAAAACGACATTGTAAAATGAATCCTAGCTAGATCGATTTATCGCCCCCGAAACCCCTTGTATACTAAATTTCATGAAAATCGTTGGAGCCGTTTCCGAGATTCAGATTATATATATATATACAAGAATTGCTCGTTTAAGGGTATAAGATAAATAGCTGCTAGTTAAGGAATTGTAGGTTATTTCACATAAAGATTTATCTTTACATCAAGACGTTTCTTCTAGCGTGAAAAGCCGGTCCTTCAGTCCTATCCTATCTTTTAAAAAAAACGTGAAAATTTTAGTTTATGCGGCAAGCAATGGTGGTCCAGTGGTCGCGATTTATTCGTAGGTCGTAAGTTCGAGTCCAGGCAGGCGCTTCACTTTGTGTAAATTATTTCAAAACCACTGCTCTCGAAACGGTGAAGGTAAACATCGTGAGGAAACCGGTATGTCCTAGAACCAAAAATTCGAAGACATGTGACATCTACCAACCCGCACTGGGCCTGTCTCCCGGCAGTGGGAACATTATAGGCTGGTTATGAACAAAATGGCTATAAAATCCGCGTATATGTACCGGTTAATATTGACGTATGGTTTTAATATTATACTTACTACAGTTAAGTAGTATTTTATTTGTGCTTATGACTCTGTTTTTTTAAAGATCAAAGGGACTACTGTGATTTTGATTATCAACAATCATTCTCTTTTATTATTTCATTTACCGCCCGAATCCAAAAAAAAAACGACTATAACGTCTATTAAGTTAAAAATATCAACAAAAAATAATTGGACATTCCTATTTAGTTTTTTGTTAATTCATTGACAGTTTAGAAAGTTTCGAACTATATAGACCAAAAAAACAAACAAAGGGAGATTCCCTTAGTCACTGTGAGCTGTTCAAATATTTACTTATAAATAAGATGTCAAATACGATAAAAAGTTTAAGTAAGAGTTAGAAAAAGGTTTTTGAAAAGTAGTTAACAAGTCTGTGTAGAGTTTGTTTTTATTTTATTTATTTTATAAGCTGGTGACGGCTCTTCATTATAATGTATTAGTGTCTATGGGTGACGGTTCGTGTTGGACTTATTGTTAATTGGCTTCCGCCAGCGGCTTCATCCGCGTGGTATGTCGTTAAAAAGCCTATGTCCTACCTCAGGGTTCAAAGTATCCCCGTGTCAAATTTTATCAAAATCTATTCAGTCGTTTCTGAGATTAGCCGTAACAAACAGACAGATAGACGTAATTTTTTTTAAGAAAAATATCGTCTATTTTTTCATAAGCATTCAGTAAAAAGCTGTTATTTTAACATTATGAACAGACACTTCAGTTTTAGTAATTTGTATGGATAATGCCCGTTGTTTACTAGGCGACACCTAAATGAATGCTTAAATAAATGCAAATGATTCAAAGTCAATTCAAATCAAATTAGGCTAAAAATCAGCACTTTTCGAACGTCAAAATTACAATAGACAGGCCCCCAGAAACGCCCACCCAAATCAATCAATCAAAATATTGATTGACTTACCTATTTAAAATATTTATCTAGTAAATAATTCATAAATCAACAGTCAGTTAACATCTGTATTGCCCAAAAGAGGGCCATTATCAGCCAGGTAATTTAAATTAAACTGGGTAAATAAGTTTCTAAATATTTTTGAACCTGTGGGAGCCGAGATGAAGACTTGTCGGCGACAATCAAAGGAGTGTGTTGTCATGCAATTGAATTACCAAAAAAGGGCAGTAGCTTCTATTGCTCTACAGAAGAATAGGGCTGTCAAATCATAATCGTTTTCTTTTATGTTCTTGAATGGTAAACAAACCGACAGCCATTCTACATAAGTGGTCATCATCTTTATCATCATCTTCATCATCATCAGCCCACATCGTACCCACTGCTGGGTCATAGGCCTTTTCTCGGTGAGAGGGAGTGGGCCGTAATCTGCCGCGAGGGCCCAGCGCGGGTTGGTAGATGCCACATAAGTTTTCGAATTATTGGTTAGGAAACCGGCATATCCTAGAACCGATTCATGAGGACACCATGTTTTCCTTCACCGTTGCTTGTCTAAATACAGATAACTCTGTAACTTATATTTCATTTTACATACATATAAATTATATTTTTAAATTATAAATTATATTTTTAAATTACCTATAAATTATATTTTTAAATTATAAATTATATTTTTAAATTATAAATTATATTTTTAAATTATAAATTATATTTTTAAATTATAAATTATATTTTTAAATTATAAATTATATTTTTAAATTAAAAATTAACTTATATTTATTGTTAAGTGAGTGAATCCGTAACAATTTAACATGCGGTGTAATCGCGTAACACCCTAACCGCAGGAACCGTAGGCTTTCATTTTGACAATTCAACAACATTCATTGCGTTATTTACATTGTTGAGCAGACATTTTTTTCGAACTTAAGAAGCAATGGATTAGCAATATACTTCAAAATAATCCCGCTTCTGATTAATAGTGCGTTACACTGAACAGAGTTTGTTTACACTTTAAGCAGCTACTTTTGGAACACTACATCGATCGATAACATCGTGAGTTATTTTGTGATGGTATTGTTGTATATGGTTCGACAGCCCTGTACGATTCCTGTATCGTCACACTATCCCAGGGAACGGCAGAGAAAGTAAAGTAAATTCGTTTCGCCCTGACACCGTCCGGCGTCGTTACGGCTGTCTATGTTACTTTTTATATTTGATGGCCTTTTTTCGTTGACTGTACCGAATTAAGTGTTTTTTTCCTTCGGACGCTGCTGTTGATTTAAAATGAATGAATTCTGGAATGTTTCACACGGTTCCTTTGACGTGGTTCAATCAAGAAGGCTGGTATAAGGGGCGAAGGGGCGTCCACCGTACACACCGATATTGGGGTACGGTACGACCATTATAATCTCAGAACGAGCGCTGGGGCTCTGTCTTGCATAGGGTCGCAGCATTATGCTGAGCGATGGCCGTTTTACGTGGATGTGACGCATGTTTTCCCCAGCTTTTTTATATTTTTGTTGTGTTCAGTCTTTCTTTTGGGTCATATTTACCGCAAAGAAACGTATTTTCTTTCTTTCCTTTTCTTTCATAATCAGCCTAGGGGCCGTCCATTAATCACGTGATGTTTTTTTAGCATTTTTGAACCCCCCAACCCCTTGGTGATACATGGTGAGGTTTAAGACTAACCCCCCCCCCCTCTCCCTATATCACGTGTCTTTTTTAGTACCTACAAAGAACCTATTCTTTTTGTATTTTTTTTTAAATACAGGTATAATTATCATCTAATTAAAAAAAGAAAAAAAATACACGTGATACATTACTAAACCGTACCGTGTGGTGTCGGACGTAAAGAATAGCATCATCCCATTTCTTCCCGTGGGTGTCGTAAGAGGCGACTATGGGACTTACTAGAGAATGGGCAGCAGCGTTCTTTATGCATTTTACCACCATACTGCGATCGCCAATCCGCCTGCCAAGCGTGGCGATTATGGCAAAGCCCCCCAAATTGGGGGAGGTCATGTCCTGTAGTGGACGTATTACGGCTAAAATTACATTACTAAACCCCCCTCGTGATAGTACTTTTTTATGGACCCCTCCCCCTTTCGATCCTCACGTGATTAATGGACCCTATATTGTTCCCACTGCTGGGGCACAGGCTCCTTCAGTGAGAGGCAGCAGGCCGTAATCTACCAAGTGGGCCAAGTGCGGGTTAGTAGATGTCACATATGTCTCCGAATTTTTGATTCTAGGACATGCATTCCTCACGATGTTTTCCACCGAGAGAATTAAAAAACAAAAACAAAAAAAAAAAAAATTATATAATATATAATAATATATTATTATTTTATTATAATATATTATTATATACCCGGTGACTTTTTTTAACGTCTTGAAAAAAATGGGTGTTATAGGTGAACGGAGTAGAAGCTTTTGGCATAGAAATTTTTATTATTTTTCTTTTTGAATAACATGTAATTAAATTGATCTAGCAATAAATACTACACATTTAAAGTAACATTTTCATACTAGACCAACAAAAACAGACATTTGGAAAAAATAAAATAAAAAAAATCAATTAAAATCTATCGAAACTAAAACCATACGCACCCTACTCAATGCGCGGCATGTATCAATGATTTTGTAGCGCAGTCCTCCCCTTTGAAGCCGGCCGATAAGCGGCCAAATTGATCTTTCGCAGACGCACAAGCCGCACACGCATCTCCGTCAGCCCGCGTCCCGCGCTCCTTTAGTCACCTGCGATGAATATGAAGGCCTTCCTGCCTTCTATTCTAGTTACGCAACACACCGTATGAAGGTCGAGACGATAAAAAATGTCACCCGGTATAATATAATAATTAAAAATTATTTACACATAGTAAAGCACCTGCTAGGATTCGAAACCACGACCTAGAACTCGTAAGTCGTGGCCGATAACGCTGGATCACCACTGCTCTCCATTATCATAAACTACCTTTTCCCCAACTATTTTGGATGACCTGGAGGTCATCCAAAATAGTTGCCCATCAAAAAAAAAAAAAATCAAAAAAAAAAGAAGAAAAAAACAAAAAAACAAATAGCAAAAAATAGCAAACAAAAAATCAAATAGTTGCATCATGTTACCCATTAACTGGGTTATGGATAACCCAGTTAATGGGTAACATGATACCCCTTCTTAACACTGGTTTTCAGACTTCTTTGCTTCTGACAATCCTTAACGACTTCACGACCAGAGACAGCACGGTATGTGTAGTAAGACCTAAAACGTACAATTGAACTCCGAGGTACGTATGTACATATAGGAGCTAATAAATCGTGCCCCAGATGCTTGGGTTCGATTCCCGTGTCGGGTCATCATTGCGCTGTCGACTGAGAATTATACGAGCAATGATTTACAACGTAACTGTGCATTTGTTTGGTTTAAGCGAGTATTTTGTATTGTATCTAGCGGTATAGCTTCTTGTGGTGTTGTTTGTACGTAAACAAATAAGGGCGATTGCTCTTGCATATTTTCACAAAAATATTGGTGTCTCCTAAATATTCTCTACTTTTCAATGAATGTAACATAACATTACGCCTTGTTTCCCCCAAGGGTTGGGCAGCCCTGTTGTGGAATTCAGATAGGCACGCACTCCATATAAAATACTGATTTTCAGCAGTATCCGGTTAGTTTTGGGAAAAGTTAACCAGATGGTGGTGACGTAGGTATTTTTTTCAATCTTTGGTGGATTCCAACAACATCATTTATATGACAAGATAAATGAAATAGGTACTCTTCGTTCTGGCCTAAATGCTACTAATGTCGGTGAGCAAAATATCAGGAGTATAGGATATAGGATAGATGACGTCGGCCACAAATAAATTGAGGTAAGGGCGAAGAGAATGACGATCAAGTATAGGACCGCTAAGTTTTCCATAATTCTTCGATATACGTACAGAATGTTTGTAGTACGGTCCGAAGCTCTGTGCCTCTATGATTCATATATGCACCGTAAAATTGCCTTTTGAGCAATTTGCCAACAATCCACGCGTTTAATGTAAAATGTTTTGTTCGGTGGGAGAGCTGGAGCAAACGGGCGTTCGGGACGCAGCGGGTTTTTTTTTTTTTTTAAACCGTAAAGTGAATTTTTTACTCTTCCGTTTTCTTGTAGAATTTTAATAGTTTGCGAAATTAACTTCTTTAATTAATGATTATGAAACAAAATGATAGTAAAGAGCTTGAGTTGCAAGAGTCGAATCATGAAGTTTTATAAAACTGCTCAATAATCTTTACCTAGTAAAATTAATCATAATTATTGGGGCCCTACCTAACCTGCATGCATGGATGCAGCTGAATACGAGTACCAATATTTTACATAAAGTGACTGCCTGTCTGACCTTTATAACACAGTAACTGGGTAACGCGATACCCCTTGGTAAGACTGGTTATCAGACGGGCTTCTGACGACCCGTAACGATCTAGTTAAATTAATATACATATCAAAAACATGCACATTTACAGCAGGTCAATATTACTTAGACATAAAGTGAAGTGTCAAATAAAGTCCTCTATTAAAAAATAAAAGAAAGAAAACTTTAATTGCCATAGAAACACGTGCACTTTGACTTGCACGTAAAGTGTCCTGCCAAGGGCACGCCACAATTGCGGCGGTAAGTCCCCTCTTTGAGGAGTGGATAGAGAGGCACCACGGCGTCCTCACCTTCCGCCTGACGCAGGTTCTCACCGGGCATGGGTGCTTCGGTGGGTTCCTGTTCGGGATAAAGCGGGAGGATACGCCCGGGTGTTTCCATTGTGAGGATCGTCTGGAGGACACGGTGGAGCATACGGTGGAGGTGTGCCCTGCCTGGGCACCGCCGTGTCCTCGTGGAGGCGATCGGCGGCGGCGACCTCTCGCGTCCGGCCCTGGTGCGAGCCATGGTACGGAGCGAGAGGGAATGGGAAGCCGTCACCTCCTTCTGCGAAGTAGTAATGCTCGCGAAGGAGGAGGCGGGGCGTGTGAGGGAGTGGCAGTCACTGCGCCCTCATGTTCCTAGCCGCCGCAGGAGGAGACGCCCCGGGCGTCGGGAGTCCATAGCGGACTCCCGGCCACCGTAGGCGCGAGCTTACGGGTGGCGAGCAATGGGTAGCTCGCCGCCCGGTAAGGACCAAGCTCGGGTCGACGGCGCGCAGTGTTCCACGCGCGCCTCAAAGAGATGTCAGCAGCAGTGAAGGGGTCTACTAGGACCGATGCCTGCCGGGGTCGCGTGATTGTTCGAAAGAGATACCGTGACCCTGGCACATGGGCACGTGATGGAACATGGGTGGGTTTTAGTTAGTAAAAGGCTGACACGCCCTCCCGCTCCGCCCAGAGCGGGAGAAGTCATTTGATGATTTCCCATCCTGAAAAAAAAAAGTGTCCTGCCAGCGCCAATGGTCGCCCCATAGCGGCCCAACCGCTCATCTGCCCCATTTCGGGGACGCTCGGCGCCCGCGCACGTATCGAGCTCCGTTGGACTAAATTAGTGGGATTTAAGGAGTTAGCGGGACCAACAGGGGGTAACGGTGTATTTAAATGAGTCGGTCGGTGAACTGCGCAATAATACCATGAGAATAGATTAAAGCTATCAAACGGTTTCAGATGGGAGGTTATCATGCAAACTTCCAAAGTTTAATTTTAATAGGACAAAGAGGTAAAATGAAAATCATTATAATAAAAAAAAATGTGTATGATGTACGTTGATGTTCGTTTGTATGTTCGTTCGTTGTTCGTTCGTTCTTTTTTTTTTTTTTTTTTTTTTTTTTTTTCTTTCTTCTTTTTTCTTTTTTCGGTAATCTTAGGCCGAGATATGCAATTTCAGCAATTTTCGTATTCGGCACAAAAATATATATTATTAGTAGAGTCCTTAAAAAGCCCATTTGCGGTCGGATTCGACCGCCAGTTAGATGGACGGACGGCTGGGACCTGCCGGCGTAGCATGACCAATTCTATATCTATTTTACCAAGAACAAAAAAAGTTCCTTTTGTATTTTAATTCTGTAAAAATGTTTCTATCTCATCAGAAAAATAGTCATCATACTTGACATCGTACTCTTGTCGACTGAAGAATAGAAACATCTCTTCTTTTCATTTTTACACAATTTTTCTACGATACAATCTATCATTTTGTCTTTTCTTCCGTCGACAAATTCCGTTTCTAGGCGGTCATGCTACGATTGCTACGCCTGCAGCTGGATGCCGAAAGTCGAAGAATTGGGTGTCGTTACAGGCCACTGTCCAGCAGTGGAGTCAGATATGCTAAATTAATGCACATTCACACACTGTACTGTTAGCAATGCTTAGATGGTGCTAGCAGTTCGCTTAATTCAGTATGTTTGTTTCTGCTGCATGTATTGCATAACTATTAAATTGAAAATCCGTAATTGGCTGTAAGACTAGTTATATTATGTACATGTTATTTTAAGACATAACTACAAAAGGGCTGTGGCTTTTGTGAATCTGTAGTAATATTATAAAGCTGAAGAGTTTATTTGTTTGTTTGGTTGAACGCGGTAATCTCAGGAACTACTGGCCCGAATTGAAAAAAATATTTTTGTGTTGGCTAGCCTATTTATTGAGGAAGGCTATTGTCTATATAACATCACGCTACGGTCAAAAGGAGCAGAGCAGCAACGAAAAATGGACGAAAATAATTATAATTATTAGTTACCTGATTTCTGAAGGTGGTCTATACGCGGCGCTGGTGACATATACGTCTGTCTCGGAATCAGCTCTTGGGGAGCCGTTAGGGTGCTGCTGCCGTCTGCCATTCCTGTGCTCGCCTGATGGCGACCGGGTCCTCTCGTCCATCGTCTGGAAAATACAGGAAACATTGGTTTAAAATAAGCAAAATTTTAATACTAGAACATAAGTGCTTCGTCTGTATTCTGTAAAGAATCTCCAGTAGACATTAGTATTTTTGTAATTTTTAACCCCGCGGGTGGTTGCAATGTATTTGGTTTTTTTTTTACAGAGGGAGCCAACTCGCAGTGTATTTGTGCTTGAAAGGTATTTACGATTGCAACAAGAAGTAAATTTCGAAGCAGTTCAAGGTTTTGGTTTTGCCAGAAGGAATGTTAGCTCCAAGATCTAATCTAATCTCTCTAATCTCCGATACAACCTAAAATCAGTATTTTTACATTATAAAATCAGTATTTTTTACTGGTTGTAATGCGTTTCTTGACACGAAATCGCCAGTCGTTCACAACTTGCGGCGGTCAACTGTTGGCACTGATCAAAATACATTAAAATTCGACATTAGTTCGCATTCCCCATCATGATTCGAGTAATTTTAATTCATACATTGCGCACGCGTGTTTGTATATGTATGGTTTAAAATTATCATCACCTCCACCACCACCCAAAAATATTGCCCCATCACCACCGGCACCATTCCACCACCTCCCACAAAAACATTATCCCACTACCAGCGCCATAATTCCACCACTATCAGCTCAACCAACACCCAAAAACATTTCACCAACACCATTGCCTCCGCCTCCACGCAAAAACATTTCCTCACCACCACCAGTACTTACATCACCTCCACCACCACCCAAAAATATTTCGCAACCAACCCCATTCCACCACCATCACCTCGGCCACCACCCAAAAACATTTTCCCACCATCACCAGCACCATTCTACCATCATCTCCTTCACCACCACCCAGAACATTTTCCCCACCACCACCATCACCATCACCTCTACCACCACTCAAAACATTTCACAACCACCAACACCAGCATTCCACCATCATCACCTCCACCACCATCCAATAACATTGCCGTACCAAGACTCAAAAATATTTCTCCAAAACCACCACCACCATTCATACCAATCAACATTCAACCATTTTCTCTCTCTCAGACTTTTGCAACAGTAGACCGTTGGACATAACAGGTAGAAATATATGCAGATGACCTTACCCGTACTGTATACTCCGACAGGGTTCTCTCCGACGGCGCCCGGTGGCTGTCATTTTCTTCTCTCGACGAAGCTCTGTGATGGTACCCTCCAGAAGACGGCGAGTCCACGCCAGACCTGTGCGTCGCCACGTAATGGTTGTTCTTCACTTTATGCGCCATTTTGAGTCCTCTGGATAACTAGCACTGACACATACTGGGCCTACAGTCACGCATGCGCCAATGATGGCCGACAGGAGCGCATTTTTCCTCGCGGTTTGTGCGCATGCAACTTTTTACTTGTTAGGGTTTTAGTTCATCGTTCGTTATTGATTTTTTTGGCCTGGAACAAAGAAAAGCATGTTATTTGGGTTTATTTTTGCAGAGATGTTATGGATATAACTAATATTATATGTAGGTTACGGTTATGAAATTATTTCGGATTATCCGTTAGTTTCGGATAGTTTCGGTTACGGATATTAAAGTATTAATAAGGGATTGTAAAGTAAAATATAAGTAGGTTATGATTTGACTTTTGTAATTCACATAAAAATTGTCTAAGTAGAAGTACTTCCCGCAAAGACGAATCGTTAAGACTAAGGAATATAAATAATTAAAAATGCAAGGGACAAACGCGAGTAGTACGTCGGCAACTAACTGTCATATATACCCTGCCCCTATCCTAAATTATTCTAAAGTTCTATCGGTTACAGTTACGGTTACGGATATTTCTTGTTTCAGATATCCCATATATAACATGGTTTGTTGTTTAGGTGGTCAACATAACGTATATTGTTTTATTATTATATCGTGATGGGTGTATGGGTTAGTAGTTTAGGAGATGCTTTTCAAACACGAGTGTCTGGCTGGTGAAAAACAATGAAAGGCAAAATGAATTAAGACAAAAATTATGTGAGTCATGCTAAGGGTTTTTATTTCCGTAAGGTAGTCACCGCAGCTAGCATGTGTTTAACATATAACTGCAAATTTTTTGAGAAACCGACCAGACCTTTAAGTTTCCAGAACCCTAACAGCATAACATACTATTAATCAGAATCTGAATTATTTTGCAGTTTATTGCTAATCCGATGCTTCCGAAGCTCGAAAAATATGTCTGCTCAACAACATAATTATCGCAATGAATTTTGTTGAACTGTCAAAATGAACCATTCTACCCATAATATATTGCGCAATTACTTGTTAGTTAGTCTGGTTATTTTTTTACTAACCGAGTAATGACAACGTAAACAACCATAGAAAACACCTGGAAATTCTTAAATAACGTTCTACACAGCAGAATGTAAACGAAATCGAACTGTTTAGGCGACCTTGAACGATTTATGCTAACACAACCAATTTTGGGTCATACCCAACAAGAAATAGAGTTTATAATCCAATAAAATGTTAGCAACTTAGAATTATTGCACGAAACAATGGTAGCATTCCGATCTTAGTCGATTAATGACGCAACGATTGCAGGTATCGAGTCATATCGATATTATTTACCTGTTAAATTGCTTGTACTTTTTTGTAGTTTTTATCGATCACCACGATCTATTGAGCGTAGAGTTTTGAAATAGAAAACAATTGTGCTGATTATACATTAACAAAGAATGAGTAGAAACTGCGACATAAAAGGTTATAAAGGAGCTGAAAACCACAAAGGGCGCAAATATTCCAATGTTATTGGAACTTATATGTTCGAGTCGTTTGGGGTTGAAGCTCTAGGACCATGGGTTCCGAGTGCCCACATAGTATTCCACGACATTATCAAGCGGTTGGTCTACTTTTCACGTGGACAAAGGGCTGGCCTATTTTTTGGCTAAATCATCAGCATTGCCATATAACGTGGCATTGCTGCCAGCCTATTGAGCAGTTTTTTGTAGACGACGATGCAGATGAATTTTATGATGCCCTATGTTCCTTTTATTTTTATACATTTCCTTTTTTAACATGTGACTGTTTAATTTTCGACGTGCTGACATCTGATACTCTGTTAGATTCTCAACTCTCGGTTCAACACCCAGAGTTCAAGATCAAGTGCACGAAAAAATCACGCCGCGATATTATGACGCTCTTGTGGACGTCGACTACTAAAACTTTTTCTTTTTTCTTTGCTCGGTGGAAATCATCAAATTAGGGGAAGGCCGCGCAAAGTGGACACCCTGGGCAAAGCGGATACCCTCCATTATTTCAAAATGGTGCGCTCAAGTGCGCTCTAGTCGAGCCACGAGGTGCTCCCTGCGACCCTCAGTTGTAAGTAGGGCTTGCAAATATTCGACAATTTTGGAATTCGAATATTCGATATTTTTTTGGGGTATATTCGAATTATTCGAATATTATTCGAATATTAAATAAAAAAATAAAGTTTTATAGAAATCATGTGCTTAAATTTCTAAATAGTCTTAATTCTTTAAAACAACATAATATTATGTTAACGCAGTCTTATTTTGTTCTGTTATTAGAACAGCTAACATTGAAATAGGCATAACCGCTTGCAGTTACGTTTTTGTATTTTTTTGGAAGAATTTTAATGGTCAAACTTAATAATATATTGAATATGTATCAATACACTATCAATGTTATTCTAATATAATATTCGCAAAAATTGGAAAGTAGAAACAAGTGCTTAAAATATTTTAAAACAAACAATATTTATCAAAACAAAATAATCTTATTTGGTTTTTCCACCCTGGACACAAACACAATACAGTCTTATAAAATCAGTTATGAGTGTTGTTATAATATAATAAAATCAAACAAAACAATAACAAGTAAGTAATGCTTAAAATTATTTTAAAACAAACATATTTATCAAAATAAAATAATCTAATTTGGTTTTTCCACCCTGGACACAAACACAACACAGTCTTATAAAATCAGTTATGAGTATTGTAATAATATAAGGTGTATCTATTCATACACGAAATATTTTAAGAGGTACACCTGTAGGTGGTAAAGAAGCTATAGAAGCAAAAAGAAAATTTTTATCTAAGCGTTTTTGAATTTTCGTAATTATTATAATTTTAAAACTGCTTGAGGCGTTTTGCATTAAACCTTTACTCCAAATTCTATGAATGGCCCGCCTGCCGCTGCGAGGGCGGTGACCGGACGGCACGAGCATGGCCGCGGTGTCTCGGGCCGTAAAAAATAAGAAGGAGTCAGTATTTCTTATGTGCGTCAATGAAAAAAAAAAATACATTTAGAAAATTTTCGTTGCTTTAGCTTCTTTACCACCTAAAGGTGAAGAAGCTAAAACAATGAAATTTTTTTTTTTTTAAATTAATTTTTTCAAAATTTAATATTTATAAATTATTTGACGCATATAAGAAATATTGGTTCCTTCTTATTTTTGGCTAGATTACCTATTAAACGTGCATGTCTTCGTGCAAAATTACTGCTAGTTTAGTTTTTTGGGAATGTGTTTCTAGATTCGATTTTAGGATAGGTTAAATTCAACAAGTACACGTCGGGCAAAGTGAACACGGGCAAAGCGGATACCGTATCCAAATTGTTTTGCCCATATGAATTTAGAAGATTTTTTTTTTTCTTTTTATTCTGTCTGTGTATGTGGGTGTCGATCTGTCTGTCTGTATTGAAATGTTACTGGTTTACATTTGACCCACTTGCCGGTGTCCGATCAATCTGAAATGAAAGATGCACGGCTTACGAGGCAAATGGCATATTTATTTGTGACAACTCCACTGATGACTGATTAGTTGTATTCTTTATTAATGTCTCCTTTATTTAACTATGTTTTTTTCTATATACTTTGGTCATTCTTCCTTAATAAACCATATGTTCACTTTGCCCTATGAGTCTATCCGCTTTACCCGGGGGATAGGGCAAAGCGGATAGCAGTACCCACTTTAATTTGATTTTTAATTATAAGTAAAGTACTAATGTTACGTGACTTTTGTTGATTATGTTGAAAAGTTCAATAAATACTGTTTCAAATTCAGTCATTATTGTTTATATATCTGTAAAGGCTACCTTCCGATAGGCCGCTTAACGTTAAGGCGTCCACTTTGCCCGGCCTTCCCCTACGTCTCCCGCTCTAGGTGGAGCGGGAGAGGGCGTGTCAGAAATTTATTGACTAAAACCCCGGATGGGTTTTAGTCAGTAAATTTCTCTGTTCCTTCAGTTGCCTGTGTCAGGGCCACGGTGTCTTTTTCGAACAAATCCGCGACCGTGTCAGTTTTTTTACTCCTATAACCTAACGTACAGTTGAACAAGTTATTTGGTATACAGGTACAATGATGTAGGTACTCTACACTTAGGTCCCAGGGTCTGCGTGAAGAAGTAGCTCACAACGGTGCATTGCGAACATTTCACGAATTCCTGCCGTAATGAATGAAGCGGTCCAAGTTATAAGTTACAAGTTATTTGTAGTAATTTCTAAGAAGATAACATAACATAACAAAACTCTTGTCTGTAATCCCTGTAACCGATGCAAAGGTGTGTAGTGTGGTAGTGAAAATACAGGGTCAAATTGAATTAGCTAGCAAAACTCCGCAGACTGGAATCGATTTCTGAACATGATCAGTCTCCTTGAAATATCTGTAAATAAATCAGTTTTCTTAAAGACAACAGATTTTTTTTTGATATGCGAACTTGTTGCCCCATGAACTTTATAGCAGGTAAATATATATATTTGCAGAAAGTGTAATCAATCATCTTGACCTGCCTTGCTCTTACTCATTACCTGCTCAACAAATGATTATAATATGGTAAGTAGGTGGTCCCAAGCTCATAGTTGAAGTTGTAAAGATATTTGTTCCGTGTGTTAGCGAACGTAAAGATAACACCATCCCATTTCTTCCCGTGGGTGTCGTAAAAGGTGACTAGGGGACGTAGGGGACTTTCTAGAGAATGGGCAGTAGTGTTATCTATGCATTTTACCACCGTCCTGCGAGCGACAATCCATTTAACAAAGACTGAATAAAAAAAAATTGCGACCTATTTTCACACTTCAAGTGTTCCACGAGATTCTGTTTTTGGAAATATTACTTTAAGTTACAACCAACTATAGAAAATGTTCTACTGTAGCGTCTCTAGTCAAATAAGCAACTCTAGATTCTTGTACCAGCTCGCATGTATAGTATGAACGGGCCATTGTTTTTGAGCGTAGCAGATCGCTGGTACGTATTATTTCACAAGTTCCTATTTGTATGTAGAGGCAGGCCCAAGGAATAGTGGGTAGTCAACTTGAATGTAAATGTCTAAATACACAACAGATCACACATGCAAATATTTATCAAAATCATGATTTACCGACCGCTCTTTTCACAATACTTTACTAAGTAAGTTCTTAACTTCGAATCGTAACTTTATTTCAGTGAAATGAATGTTCAGATTCGCTTAATTTTAAAGCAATTCGAATTCGATTCGGATTACATGTTTAAGTGTGGTCTGTGAATTTTGCCCTGAGGACCACAAATTCGGAATTTGGGCTCATCATGGTCATAATCAGCCTATATTGTTCCCATTGCTAGGCTTACTCTCGGTGAGAGGGACTGGACCGCAGTGGCGAGGTGTAATTTTTTCGAAAAGAGAAGCCGATGCGAAGTCGGCTTTAACTTACTGACTCATCAATAAAGAATACTTACTATCATTCTAAAATTAATATAGGAATATAATGAATTAAATACAATTACATTGAACAGCTGAAAACCGAATAAAATATGCAATATTCCTCTATCTCGTTCTCACTGACGCATTTTTCTATACCTGTCTCTGTCATAACCCGTTGTACAGCGGCTTGCCCTCGTACATATCAAGCGGTGCCACGTGACCTAAAGTGACATCATTACGGGATCGCTGTTGTATGAATTTTTAGTTCCCGATTATGACGTTTTGGCACCGGGTTAATTTAGAACATTTCTCTTTTGTTGTAATACAAAGCTATAAATAACCTTTTTTGTTGTTTGAATGTTATGGTGAATTAAATACCCGTAGTGTAACTATATTTATTGACAATAGTAGCCACTATTTACATACTACTGTATTTTAATAGTGATAGAGTTACCAATGCGAATCCCCGAAGGCAAGCCGGTAGGAATCGTGTTATATGGTGCTTTCGCCACTGCTGGACCGTACTCTACCAAGCGGCCCTGTGCGGGTTAGTCGATGTGATATGACTGTAGATTTCCTCACGATGTTTTCCTTCACCATTTTGAGAGCAATGGTGATGAAATTATTTACACAAAGTAAATCGCCTGCCTCGGTTCGAACCCATGACCTTCGTAAGTCGGAACCGATACGCTCGGGCCACCCCTGTTCTCTGAATTGGGGCTGCTTTTGAGAAATTCCGTAGTGGAAAACCTTCATAGTACTTTTCCCGACCTGATGATCTAACCTTAAAATCTCATACCTAATATCCCATGTTCACAAGTTTGTTCGCTTTGAACCACTAGACCTTGTATTGGTAAAACAGCTGCATACATCGTAATTTAGCAGCACTGGTAAGCATTTGAAGCCCCGTAAGAACTTCACGCAGTCACGACATGAAATAACACAAACGGTATAACACCTAATATGGAAGGAATCTATTTGAATACAGTAGAAATTACCCTCGAAGAGAATATTTTGCCAGAAATGGGAGAGAGGCAATTAATTCTAGTCCATGGCTATTACCGTTTGTTTTCGTGCATAAGGTAAGAGTCAAGTATATAGAAATGAAAAGATAATTTAATTATTCCATGTTATGATGTTCCTCGTTATAATATTGACGTCTAGCATCAGCTTTATTTAATTTTGTATAACGGACTTTTCCATTCTTGAAATAGGTTTTTACTGATAATAAAGTTATAGAGTTTGATTGTTTCTTTTATTTGTTTGAACGCCCTCATCTCTGGAATTACGAGCCAGATTTTTTGCATATCATAGGTCAATTCTTGAGAAAGGCTATAAGGTTATATAAGTCAGAAAGAACGCTAATGAATTAATATAGCGAGCGGGCGATGCGGCGTAGTGGGTCGAGGAACAAGAAATTTCACGCGAAGTTGCGGGCAGAAGCTACTACTGCTGTAGGAGTTGTTGGCAGGCCCTCTGTTCGGCAATTTGCACAATACTTCTGCTTTCCGCGATCATGACAATATCTCGTACGGATGTGTTTTTCAAAGCATCAAAGATATGGAAAGGAATAACGCTTAGAATGCTAAAATAATCCCTAGATACTTTGCCATGTAAACGCACCCTTAGAGCATAATCTAACGACATTCTAATATCATTACTGGTCGAGTCCGAATTCTACTGTCTTGTTTGGACACGCCCTTATTGTACTGGCATAAGGTTACTCTTGCGAAAGCTTTGACGTTGGATTAAACCTTGTTTATGTGAGACCAGTAACTTGGTCAATATAGCTGAACTAACCGAGTGCTTCTTTGGTCTCGTAGCCGCAAGCGCGTTGACTTCTGAGCATGGAGTTCTTGATTCAATCCCCAGAGCATCATCATCATCATTTCAGCTGAAAGATGTCCACTGCTGGACATAAAATGGGGGTTTGCCATAATCGCCACGCTTGGCAGGCGGGTTGGCGATCGCAGTATGGTGGTAAAATGCATTGAGAACGCTGCTTCCAATGCTCTAGTAAGCCCCTTAGTCGCCTTTTACGACACCCAATAGAATAAATGAAATGGTGCTATTTTTTACGTCCGGCAAACGTACGAACAGTAGACCAAATGTGGGTTAACTTATAGGTAGGCCTATACCTCAACCCCTTTGGGGAATACAGACGACATGTTATGTTTCAAATGAAATTGCTAAGAGTAAGAGCTCTTAGACACGAGCGACTTGTTGCCAATGGCAGGTAACTGCAGCCATCGACATACGATGATGACGCTGATCTTTGAAGATGGCATGTCGCCGGCTGCCGTCGACACGTATCGATGGCAGCAGTTTGCCGTTGGCAACAAGCCGCTCGTATGTAAGAGCTCTAAGACTACATATAGTTTTAAACCGGGATGTTAGGGAGCTCAGTTACCGTAACCGAAACTATCGGATATCCGATATAAAAATTTATCCGTAACCGTAACCGAAACCGAAATAAAAGTTTCGGATAATATCGGATTTGTTATTACATTTTTATTTTAGGTAGATTAGATAACACTCAATATATATTTATAATCATTTTTATTTTAAATAGCTGTAATAATTACTCACAGATTGATTGTAATTCCTACCAAATAGTGACATATAAATAAAACCATTTTATTAGATATTTGTTTTTTACTTTTGAAATTCCATAAACGTTTCATATCCGTAACCGAAATTATCCGAAACTAACGGATAATCCGAAATAATTTCATGTCCGTATCCGTATCCGGTATAATAATCATTCCTACATCCGTAACCAATCCGTATCCGAAATTTCATATCTATAACATCCCTAGTTTTAAAGCAAAGATTGTAAGTTAACTCTCCTGGGTGGTTGTCTAACGTCGAAATAAGCTATTAACACAAGTGTGTCTTATTCCTAAGTTTTAATTGGAAACCATGTTGAGCCGTATCTCCTTTGTATCTTCAACGAAGTACTCTAGTGTTGCTCAATATCTCTAGTTAGAATTAAACGGAGGAAATCTATACTAATATTATAAAGTTGAAGAGTTTGTTTGTTTGTTTGATTGAACGCGCTAATCTCAAGAACTACTGGTCCGAATTGAAAAATTCTTTTTGTGTTGGGTACCCCATTTATTGAGGGAGGCTATAGGCTATATAACATCACGCTACAGCTAAGAGGAGCGGAGCAGTAATGAAAAATGTTGCAAAAACGGGGAAAATGTATTCCTTTTGAGAGTTTCCGTTGCGTGCGCTGCGTAAACGGTTAAAGTAACGCAAAAAGCATGTATGACGGAATTGTTCCTTTTAAAAAGTTCTAAAAAAAAGTCCGCGAGAGCATACGTCTATCGACTCACTATAACTCAAAAGGAGCGAGCAGCAACGAAAAATGGAGGAAAACTAGCAGGCAAATCGATGCGACGGGAAGGGTCAGGGGAGCAAAAATTTGACGCGGACGAAGTCGCGGGCAGAAGCTAGTTAGTGATAAAGTTGTAAATAACTAGCTAAGGCTTGCGGTTTTGCTCACAAACTAGGATAATTTCATGTACTCAATTGTCCCACAATAGATGTCGGGACGTTGTATATTATGGACCGATGACATGGTGAAGGCCGAAGGAACCCGCTGGATGCGAGGAGCACAGATCAGGGGGCTTACTCTTCAACTAATTTTAATTCCAATCTAATGCCAATACGATTCCCATGTTAATGTTGCATACACCCAATTCGGTTACTCTTGAAAACAGTAGTGTCAACATTGGAACAACAACAACGCCCGATCTCGATTCCACTTAGTTCTAAAAAATGGAGACCCAATTTAAACACATTTTGGCGCTAGCGTCGAACTCAAGAATACGAAACGTCAAAATTCCAATGTCAATCGATCGGAATTAAAATCAAGAGTAAGCACCCAGGTCGAAATGGTGGGCTTTGTCCACCAATGGTCGTCTTTCGACTGTAATAATGATAATGAATGGCACTTTCAAATTGTCAAGGGGGCGGTCAATCAGATAGATGAAGCTTGTTGCCCACTCCAAAGCGTAGTAGGTACCTATGGTTAAGACCGGGACACTCTTTTAAATCAAATATGTCCTAAAAACTTGGTTCCATCATTTTTGTTGCAATGTTACGTGAGAAGAACGATATAAATCGTAGTTTAAAAAAATTTAAAAAGCACCGGCCAAGTGCGAGTCGGACTCGCGCACCGAGGGTTCCGTACAAACCTGTAGGTATCCTCGGTTTATGCATAAGGTTTATGTTTATGAAATTAAATGTTTTTTTTTTTAATTTTTATATTTGAGTTGATTGAATGAAAGGTATATTGTGGTTTACGATTTATGACGTATTAAAAAAAAACTGCTTACTGGATCTCGTTCAAACCAATTTTCGGTGGAAGTTTACATAATTATGTACATCATATATTTTTTTTAGATTTATCGTTCTCTTATTTTTGAAGTTACGGGGGGGGGACACACATTTTACCACTTTGGAAGTGTCTCTCGCGCAAACTATTCAGTTTAGATAAAAGTGATATTAGAAACCTCAATACCATTTTTGAAGACCTATTCATAAATACCCCACACGTATGGGTTTGACGAAAATTTTTTTTTTTGAGTTTCAGTTCTATGTATGGGGAACCCCAAAATTTATTGTCTTTTTTCTATTTTAGTATGAAAATCTTAATGCGGTTCACAGAATACATCTATTTACCAAGTTTCAACAGCATAGCTCTTATGGTTTCGGAGAAAAGTGGCTGTGACATACGGACGGACAGACAGACAGACATGACGAATCTATAAGGGTTCCGTTTTTTGCCATTTGGCAACGGAACCCTAAAAATACGTGCTTTTTAAGGTATTTTTTTATTGAAATCAGGCTTTTTATCCATTATTTTCTACTTTTAGTTTGGTTTTCTATGGAAGTATGTTTTTTTAGTTTTTTCAATATTATTTATTTTCTATTTTTTAGGGTGTTTCGAATTTTGAGACGTATGTCAGCGTAGTTTGTGACGTATGTCAGCGTAGTTTTCGAAGACAGTTTTTTTGCTGTCCTGAAAACCCTGGCAAGGATAATGACACAAATTTATGAAATTATTGCATTGTCATCGGTCATTGACAGGTGTGCAAAGTTTGAATGAAATCTGGTCGTTTAAAGTGGGTCAAAATCGCGCTATAAGGAGTCGGTTACAAACAAACAAGCATATAAGTGAAGTTAATATAAAGCGTGTAAAAAGACGTGTACACGTAATAATAAGTAGGGACCTACTTCAACATACGTGGTCATCCCCAAAGATTTTTCTAAGATCTGACAAAAATAAACCAAGTACCCACTGCCGGGCCTCCCCTTTTTTCCGTCATACATCTTGATTCCGTGTGTCTCTCATCCATGCGTTTCCCGCGACCTTGACGATATCGTCAACCCAACGAGCTTTTGGACAGCCTTTGTTTCTTTGGTGTAACCTTGGCCACCTCCTCGTCTTACTGAATTACATACCACCCTTTAATCGTTATCTACGATACTTAAGTTTTTCTTTAAGATTGTTTTAGATCACCTGTTCAACTGGCATTTGAGTCGAGTGGAACGCAGATACGTATTGTAAACAAGGTGTGGCCTGTGCAATAATAAGCCTAGAATGCAGAGTAGACTAGGTAGGCTACTATTACTTATACAGTTCCGTGTACTTTATGATAATTAGAAGAAACCTTTCATCTGTGCACATTCACAATTAGGGGGTAGAACAGGGTTGATTGCTGGGGAGTTTATTGCGCCACTTCTTCTTCCAATCTAAAGCACTAAGAAGTGGTGACGGGCGGGCGTTTTGGGGGACTGTCTTTTGTAGTTTTGACGTTTGAAAGTGCTGATCCTGTGTCTAATTGAATATACAAGTGGCTATTCCACAGTTTATCATGAACATTTATGTTAATCTTTATTTTATGCCTAGTTATGTACATGTATATAAAAACACAGAGAAAAGAATCAGAGGGCATCAAAAAACTCGTTTGCATCGCTGTCAATGGGAAAAGTGCCCAAAAGGCCAGACGTTGCATGGCAATGCTGATGCTTTGGCCAAAAAATAGGCCAGCTGGAACCGCTTGGCTATGTTTCGAAAAACCAAGTGGCCACTCGGACCCCCATGGCCCTAATGTTTCAACCCCAAACGGCTCAAATATGTAACTTCCAATGAGATTGAAATATTTTTTAAATTGATGCCCGAATTAAACAAGAGAACATAACATTTAGCACTTGATGAATCAGATACGGATCTTAAGTAGCGGCCGGTCATTGACCCCGGTGTAAAACCGAAGGGCCTGGCCACCTGCGACTCTTAGACAAGTGAAGCGGCCAAGTGGATTGCAGTTACTAAGATAACGGGCCGAAATGATAAACTGCCCCGCGGCTGCGGACTATCTAGGGTTGCCAATTTATTAGAAGGTACCGTTTTTTGTTATGTGGCAATCATCATGGATGGCGTTAGCCGAGACAAAACATAAGTCCTTATATATTACTGTCCTTTTCTCGGTTCGTATAGGTCGTAGTCGGCCATTTGTGATGAATTAGGCTATCAAATGAAAATATATTGTTTGAAAGCCTATTGGTAGTTCCAAAGGTTACTTTCTACAAACAAACTTACAAAATTTTCTCTTTATAATAAGTATAGATATACACGTAGTCAAGATACGACTACACCTGCACCCTAATTGCGAAACGCACTATTTATCAGAATCTGAATGGGATTGAAGATTATTTCTAAACCATTGCGTCATTTGTTCGAATAAATTGTCGGCTCAGCAACGTAAATAACGCAATGAATGTTGCACAACTATGAAAATGAAACCGATTCCTACTGATAGCAAGTTACGCAATTATCCCTCTGGGCCCTGAATCCATTTATTTACAATCGTTCACTGCAACGTTGTGTGTCTCAATTGGGTTTTTGACTGATTTGGCTGGATCAAAGTGGTTTTATGGCTACATGTATTCCTTCATTTCACCAGTTATCTTTGCGTGCCATGTAGATAATAGGAGCAAGTTTATCGCCATCATGTGGTCCAGTGTTCGATCCCCAGATCAAGCAGTTTAGTAGGTGTATGTAGGTAAGATTTTTACAATACATAATCAGCCTTTGTTCTATGTTATAGGGGGTTTGGTTTCCGCACTTACTCCCACCCAGCCCACCTACCTCTAGAAGTTGTTTATCAGCCTATAATCTTCCCACTGTTGGGACACAGTCCTCCTCTCAATGACAGCGTGTAGATCGTAATCCACCACGCGGACCCAGTGTGGGTTGGTAGATGTCACATCTCTTCGAGTTTTTGATTCTAGCTCACTGTTTCCTCACGATGTTTTCCTTCACCGTTTTAAGAGTGATGGTGAAGAAATCATTTACACAAAGTCGACACGTAAGTCGCGGCCATTACCTTTGGCTGGATTTTAAGTTTCATTGGCAAAAAGTGGGTATGTCCTGTGTCTACCCCTTTGGAGAATACTAAAGTAAAGTACGCAATGAAAACTATTTTTTATTCTAAATTGTGACAACCCTCGTCGCTTCCGTACACATTGTACATTGTACAAACTGCAACACAGATTGCAGACTATTTTTAATCACACTGTATCCTAATTTCAGCCGTAACTACTGGTGTTAAGGTTGAAAATGAACGGGATTAGACAAGTGTAGAGTGGTTGATTGTAGCGGAATTAGGTCGGAACCGAACCCGCTACTATTATAAGACGAAAGTTTACGAGCTTGAACCTATGTGTTGTCGAAGAAGGATTTATTACCTATTTTATTTTTAGCTGAGATTAATCCTAATTGACTGTCGATAGTTGGCAAAAATATAGACTGATTTTTAGGCATTTGTTTCGGTTCGATTTATTTATTTACATTAGCGAACAATTGCTTACACAGTATATTAAATTGGAGGATCGGACAAAATGGTCCCTACGACCAATAACAACCGCATATACGTCATTCGATAGGTATTTTCATACAGAGCAATAACTTCTATGGCGATTTGTTTCAAATCGCTGTGTGAAAAAAGTTATGGCGATATTTTGCAGGACGTACTGGACGCTAGGTAAAGGAAAACTTGAATTCAATAGTTAATCTCTTCTCGTGGTCTTTGTTTGAATTCTCCAAAATGTTAGCATTCCGATGATAATAAAATAATATGGTACTCTCCAGCTGGTCGAATGATGGATCTCAATGCTAAATAACGGAACTCTTAAATAGCTACTAGTAAATCCATCGAGTTTGGGCTCATTAGATGTGTCTCGAGCTTGTACGAGATTAGGATGGCTCTGAAGCAGCTTAAAAATAACAAGGCGCTGGCGCCGGTGATGACGGAATTACGGCCGAGCTCCTGAAGGCCGGCAGAAAACCTGTTCTAAAGGCCCTTCAGAAGCTGTTTGATTCCGTCATACTCGAGGGCAAAACGCCACAGGCAAGGAACAGAGGTGTGGTGGTACTTTTCTTTAAGAAGGGTGACAATACCCTACTTAAGAATTATAGGGCCATCTCACTTTTGAGCCATGTCTACAAGCTGTTTTCAAGAGTCATCACGAACCGTCTCGTGCGCAGGTTTGACGACTTCCAGCCTTTCAAACAAGCCGGATTCCGTAAAGGCTTTAGCACCGTGGACCACATACATACGCTGCAGCAGGTTATACAGACCGAAGAGTATAACCTGCCTCTCTGCTTAGCGTTTGTGGACTACGAAAAGCCTTCGATTCGATCGAAACCTGGGCTGTACTGCAGTCTCTCCAACGGTGCCAGATTGACTATCGGTACATCAAAGTGCTGAAGTGTTTGTATGAAAACGCCACTATGTCAGTCCGGCTCCAGGACAGAGCCTCGAAACCTATCCTTCTGCAGCGAGGGGTGAAACAGGGAGACGTCATCTCTCCGAAACTGTTCACCGCTGCACTGGAGGATGTCTTCAAGGTTCTGGACTGAAAAGGGGCTGGTATCAACATCAATGGCGAGTACATCACTCACCTTCGATTTGCCGACGATATACATAGTAGTCATGGCTAAGACTATGGAGGACCTCAGTACAATGCTCGATGACCTCAGTAGAGTTTCTGAAAGGGTGGGTCTTAGGATGAACATGGACAAGACAAAGGTCATGTCCAATGCTCACGTGATACCCACTCCAATGAAGATCGGAGGCGCTACACTCGAAGTTGTGGACGAATATGTGTACCTAAGACAGACTGTCCAGTTAGGTAGGTCCAACTTCGAGAAAGAGGTCAATCGTCGAATCCGACTCGGCTGGGCAGCGTTCGAGAAACTACGCGGTATCTTCTCGTCCCACTTACCGCAGTGTCTCAAGACAAAAATCTTTGACCAGTGTGTTGTCAGTGATGACATATGGCACTGAGACGTGGTCGCTCACAATGGGCCTCATAAGAAGGCTCAAAGTCACCCAAAGAGCAATGGAGAGGGCTATGCTTGGAGTTTCCCTACGTGATCGAATCAGAAATGATGAGATCCGTAGGAAAACCAAGGTTACCGACATAGCCTGAAGAATTGCCAAACTTAAGTGGCAGTGGGCAGGGCACATTGCTCGCAGAACAGATGGCTGATGGGGTCGGAAAGTTCTGGAGTGGCCACCGCGTACTGGAAGACGTAGCGTTGGAAGGCCTCCCACAAGATGGACCGATGACCTGGTGAAGGCCGCAGGAATGCGTTGGATGCGAGAGGCACAGAACAGGTCGTGGTGGTGGTGCTTGGGGGAGGCCTATGTCCAGCAGTGGACGTCTTTCGGCTGAAATGATGATGATGAGATGTGTCTCAACTAGTCCTGTTCATTTGCCCTGATGATGATGACCTGAAAATTGACCTGAACAGAATACAACGGAACCCTTGAATAGCTACTAGAAAACATATTGAGTGTGGTCATCCAGCATCCAGGTCAGTTACCAGGTCATCTTCATCAGGCAAAATGAACGGGGCTCGTTAAGACATATCTAATGAGCCCAGACTCGATGGGTTTACTAAAAGCTATTCAAGAGTTCCGTTATCCAGCGTCCAGGTCAGTCACCAGGTCGTCGTCATAAGGTAAAATAAACAGGACTCGTTGAGACACATCTGATGAGCCCACACTCGATAGATTTACTAGTAGCTATTCAAGGGTTCCGTTATGTAACTACCAGGTCCATAATCAGACCCCCTCGCTAGTACTATATCGTCTTGTCATCGGAATGAGTACATTTGCAAATATACAAACCAAGACCACCAAATAAGATTTACTTCCGACTGCTCTATTTCGTCGCCGTTATATACCTACCTACGTTCTACCAAACATCGCCACAACTTTTTCCACACACCGAATTGATATGAGCTGCCATACTAGTTATTGTTATTCATAAAAATACCTATCTAATGACTTATGTGTAGTTGTTATTGGTGCTGGTACCAGTTTCCATACATCTTTGCCGATTCTCCTTTAGATAATAGTTCATTCTTAAGTGCAACAATTAATAGCTAACACAACATGCACTATTTATTTCAAAGCCAAAAAGGACATTTACAATTAAAGTAAGATTCTCAGCTGAAGTAGGCGATTTTTTACCCTTATACATGCCTCTTTAGCCTAGTTGTCTAGGGTGGTTGCATAGCAATGAGTCTTGGTTCAATCCCTAGTTTGAGAAGTGTCGTTTTTCACTTTCGGTATCGGATATTAAGTCATTAGGGTATTGGTATGGTAGTCAGGAGTCCGAATCTGTGCCTGGTTTTTGGATTAGGGCGATCCAAAAACTATGCAACAAAATACGTGGGTGTAATGTAAATTCTCTACTTGCCATTTTAAAGAATACACTAGAGATTTTCTATCGTTTTGATGGCGTGTTTCAAATTTTACTAGCCCAGTATCCAATACACGAACAGGCTCGTGGCTTGGATTGGTGACCTTATTTACATACCAACCCCTTAGTGCCTCAGAAACCAGAAACTATAAATTGCACTAGATTAAGTTGTATCGATTTTGTCTTTTAACAGCTAGCTATTTTGTAAAATAATCTGTGGATAACGTTGTTAGTAGTGTAAGTATATGCTACTCCTATAGACTAAGTGTTTTGATCATTTTATGTATACTGCTGTTTGTTGTCCCTAATAAAATAAAATATAATTTAAAAAAAACACTTTAAGCCGTTGTTTCCGGCTGTCAGGCTTACCTGCAGAGTGCAAATGATAAGGCTTGATCACCTCTGGAATTCCCATAGACTAAGGTCTAAGTATACCTAACTGTACACCCAAACGCCCATGTAATAGGGGGCGTAAAGATACAGTGAGACGCCGGACGTAAAGACTGGCACCATCTTATTTCTTCCCATGGATGTCATAATAGGCGACTAAGGGTCTATGCACAAGGTCCATACAGCCATTGCCGACCCGCCTCAACCCGCCAGTGACAGCGTGTTTTCCGAGGCACGGAGGGGTCTTTTGTATGTTAAGATGGTCACCTATCCCCGGACTAACCGCAGCAAGTGTAGTTTAACCTCATCGATTGACCCGTACTGCCGTTATTACTTAGCCACAAGCCCCTCTAAAAGTATAAACATACTTACTTAACAGGTTACCTATCCCCGCACTAACCACGGCAAGTGTAGCTTAACCTCATCGATCGACTCGTACCGCTGTTATAGTTATAATACTTAGCCACAACACGCTCTCCTCTAAAAGTATTTATATCCTACTCAACTACAATTTTTTTTAAGAGTAATTTTAGACAATAATAAAAAATGGATTAATCTATAACCATTCTATAAAATCTACAGCCCTAGGCAGCATTATTTGCAATATCAAACAGACACCCGGATGGTAGTAAAGCAGCTGTCACATTAAGAGATGTAGCGATAAGCGACAGCGGGCAAGCATCCAGGCAATGTCGGTCGTGACCACGCCTGAGTTACTTTCAATGTGTAGCTAGGCGCTATTTACTTTTAATTATCGAGCCAATTAAGTATCGTGATTGGTTATAAGTTACCATTGAGTTTATTTATGTTAAGATAAGTGTTTTTAATTTCTTATTATTACTGTAGTTATACGGGCTGTGCGTATGTTTTTGTGTTTTTTTTTAAAGAAACGTTTGTGCCTTAGAAAGTTTTTAGTTTAAATGTTAATAGATGTAAGTCACATACCAAATACGCAATACATGAAAAGTAAACAAATAATAATAGTCTCCCCCTATTCATCATCATCATCAGTTCAGCCGTAACACGTCCACTGCTGGACATAGGCCTCCCCCAATTTGAAGGGGTTTTGTCATCATCACCACGCTTGGCAGGCGGGTTGTCGATCGCAGTAAGTCCCTTAGTCGTCTTATACGACTCTCATGGGAAGAAATGGGGTGATGCTTTTCGTTACGTCCGGCACCACGTGGTCTTTACATTTCTACATAACCCTTTGCGGGAATTCCCCGCCTGGGCGGAGTACAGCCGTGTGTTCACGGAGGCGATCGGCGATCTCTCTCGTCCGGCTCTGGTCCAGGCCAAGGTATGGAGCGAGATGGCATGGGAAGCCGTCACCTCCTTCTGCGAAGCAATAATGTTTGCGAAGGAGGGGTGGAGCGCGTGAAGCGCAATATCTGCGCCCTCACGCCCCCAAACGCAGGAGAAACCCCGGGTGTCGGGAGTCCATAGCAGACTTCCGGCCACCATAGGCACGAGCTCTCGGGTGGTGAGCAATGGGTAGCGAGCTACCAGATATGGACCAGGTCTGGGTCGACGGCGTTATGTTCAATAACGTGACGCGACTGTAATAGATCAATTTCTATGAAATTTTCAAAGAAGACCCATTTTTCTTTCTATGAAAATTGAAAGAAACACAACGTTTATTTGCGGTAAACATGACGAAACGGTTACGAATTTCCTTAAAAATCTTTCGGATTGTGACTAAAAGTGTATCACGCAATTGGGATGCTGGTAGGTACCATCGGTTTAATTTCATCATCCTGGCCAACCAAAATGGTACAACATCGCTGTCGCTTCCGCCTATTCAACGAATATTTTATTAGTTAATCACAAGGTCGTTTGCATGCGTGGGAACGGACAACTATTCCGTTCAAAATTAACTAGATCAACTAACTAAATAATAGTTGCGATTAGTTTTGCATACCATTGGGGGAAAAAATAGCTGCGTACCTAATCTACGTTTGTATTAACTATCACAGTTCTATTCTGTGAAAACTTAGGTGAAGTGTCCTTGAAGTGAGCTGTCAATATTATGTCAATTCCTAGCATCAAATGACATGACCTTGTAGCGGCATCCATACCATAACGCTACATACGAACATCAGACTAACGTCACGAAAATCCTGCATCGCGCTAGTAAAGTTTACCGGGCAATTCTGTCCGGAACAATAATGCTGTTATCCCGCATGTCGTCGATTTTCATTTTTTGATGCCATCATAATCAGAAAAATCTGTGACTGTCTATATTTCTGTCTAATCAGTATTTTTCTACTATTTATGGATGCCGACATAAAAAAAAGAAAAAACCCGTTAAGTTGCCTTCTTTGATATGTTTACAACGATGATACGCAGGTAAGTAACGTTTCTAAATTTAGTTTAGAAACGTTACTTACCTGCGTTTCAAGAGACTAAGGGTCCTGATACCCTTATTTTAAGGGATACTACGGGGGTCTTCTTTCGCTTGCGAGTTATAGTTATAAAACGGCATCCGTTGTTTATTTTTCCGCGCATTTTATGTATACTGCTGTTCATAACTCAAAATATGATTTTGTTGGATACTGGCATTGTAACTTGCAGACGGCAGAACTGGCAAAATTAAATACAATAACCCGTTACTTACGTTTCTTTGAAACAAGTTTTCTAAACAACAAAATTTTATGGTTTTCTTTCGATTTATTATCGAAAGAAAACCATAAAATTTTCTTCTAAAGGTTTTCCTCCAGTGCGACGGTATGCAGTTAGTAATTATTTAAAAAAGTTAAGGTCAAATTTCTAAGAACTTTTTCCAGTAACTACATTACTTAAGATATCTTCTGCTCCGTCTTAAAAATTCACCCTATATGTTTCAAGCTATCTACTACTAGTTAATTAAATATATCAATAGGTGTACATATTTTGTAAACATAGACTATTTGTATAACTCGTCTTCTATTACAATGCTCTACAAATGTAATGATTTGATTCTGACTTCAACATTACCTTCACAGTAGGTAATCAACTCACTATAATTTAATAATTAAAAACTAATAGACTTAACAAATAACGAATTCTTTGTACTCCATTCATCGATAATTAAGCACAAAAGCTTGTAACAGCACTACAAAGGGCTGGTGACGTGCCGACAAAAGATATCGACACGATGCGTGATTTAAATTTCACAAATAAACGATTTTTAATTGAAACGTCAATCTAGTGATGCGCTTGCTCATTCATTTCGTTCACATTCGTTCTTTTTCATTCGATAGAGGGATCTTTTGTATTGTTTTTTTTCTTTTAAGAATATCTTTTCTTTGTCAATGTTAATATTTATAACAACAGTGGTATCTTGATGTAGAAATAATTTGTGGTATACGTATTAGATTGATTTCGTATTGATCTCTCTATTGGAAATTGCTGGTTTTGTATAGGACCACCATATGGGAGTCTTATCTATGAAACTCATATGGTCAATTGGTCATCGTCGTTTTTCTGCGGGCAAGTTATTTTATTCGTGTTTATGAGGTTTCAATGTACAGTCACGAGCACAAATATGTTGCAATGAACAGTTCGGCAAAAATATTTCGGGATTCAACCGTTGATATATGTATATGACGACAAATATAAAAATAATAAAGCTGGACGTTTTGATTGTTGGAAGTAAAGATTAGATTTCCAAAATTAAGCATTTGATTGTCTGATTCTGGAAGAAGACTATGGGCTATTTAACATAAGCCGAACCGAGCAAAAAAAAAAAACAAAGTCAGAGATAAAGGTAAGTAAAAGCGCGGGAAGGCGTTGTGACGGGATGGGTTGAACGGGGGGAACAAGAAATTTCACGCGGACGAAGTCGCGGGCGTAGGAAAGAAAGAAAGAAAGAAAAATTGTTTATTCTGCACAAACAAAACGCACATTACAAAATAAAAATTAAAAAAGATACATAAAATGCAACAAAGCCAAAAGCCCCGTAATTTGTGGAAGTTATATACAAGTAACACCACAAATATGTGAAATCGAAGGCACACTGACATCATATGGTGAGAGAAGCGATGTCAAAATACATATAGGATGCTGCATCGGCTTCAAAATTATGTGTCAGTAATATTAAAAATTGGTTATTCTGCACAAACAAAATGCACATAATGAAAAATAAAATAAAATAGATACACAAAATGCACACGTACAAAGTGGCCAAAAGCCCCGTATTCAGATAAAGAAAAGTTTTACAATATTATCCATTGCTTGTTGATGTCAGGGCTAGGAACCATAGACAATACATTATGTATCTGCGATACGAACACAGAGACAAACCAAAACCAAAATGGCCGATTGCAGAGTGTGTTAATGACTACCAGTTATGATAAACAAACTACAATAAAAACAACACTTGAGCCGTGCGTCGTATACTGTACAGATACCGATACCAAAGCTCATGAAAATACTTTAACAAATAAATGAACCACTAATTTTATCACGGACATAATGCAATCTCCATATTTCTAGTCGAAAAGCGGTTTCTACCTTAGAAACAAACAGAAACACTGTTATTTAGTCTTTGATCTGTTTTGAGTACTTTCTCGCTACAGTTTGTCTTAGTGTAATATCGGCGTTGATTCCCTTATTATAGAGTTTAAATTAGCATGGGTAGTCTTTGTTTAACACTATCTGGGGGCAGTGATCACTATTGATAGTGTATAGGCCTTCAAGGTAGAATGCTTCGAGTTCTAGATTGAAAACATACGGGTTGGTTTTGAGGTCGTGCCCGCACTTTGACTCGACGACGGCGACGGTGAAATCAGATGGAAACATAATTATTAGAAAAAGAAAAACGAATACCTACTGCTACATCTTAAGAAACGAAATCGTTCCTTTTTAAGAAAGTATTCCGTATTATTTAACAACCGCGCCGCTTTTCTTTGGGTAAATTATTTCATCTCCACTGCTCTCAAAACGATAAAGGAAAACATAGTGAGAATACACCGGCGGGACACACAGTGCGGGGTAGTATCTAGATATCAATCTTCGAATTTTTGGTTGTCTTGGCTCCATGGCGTGGTAATGGCTTCGATAAATATGTCCTTGATAGTAGATTCAAACCCAATGAGGCACATTACGTTGTGTAACTGCTTTTATAACGGTGTGATAGAGGTACCCATAGCGACAGTGGAAATTTCGAATATCGTAAGCGACCTGTCCCTTAAGACATTTGAAATGTCCGCGTCGTCGTCGATGTTATGTAATGCCATAGTAATATTATCGAGTGCGTTTGATAACTATATCTTATGATAATTTTAATATTTATTTGACTGAAACCCTGGAAGCTAGCACCCTAATCACACTATAAATAAGAATCTGAATCATTTTGAAGGGTGTTGCTTTTGAAGGGGTCTGTTAGTGAAGGGGTCTGCTAGGACCGATGCCTGCCGGGGTCGCGTGATTGTTCGAAAGAGATACCGTGACCCTGGCACATGGGCAACTGATGGAACATGGGTGGGTTTTAGTCAGTAAAAGTCTGACACGCCCTCCCGCTCCGCCCAGAGCGGGAGAAGTCATTTGATGATTTCCCATCCTGAAAAAAAGGGTGTTGCCTTTCCATTGCTTTATATGTTCGAAAAAACCGGCCAAGTGCGAGTCGGACTCGCGCACCGAGGGTTCCGTACAAACCTGTAGGTATTCTCGCTTTAAAAATATATATTTTTTTTTAAATTTTATATTTTAGTTGATTGAATGTAAGGTAAATTGCGGTTTACGATTTATGACGTTTTAAAAAAAAACTACTCACTTGATCTCGTTCAAACCAATTTTCGGTGGTAGTTTACATGGTAATGTACATCATATATTTTTTTTAGTTTTATCATTCTCTTATTTTAGAAGTTACGGGGGGGGGGGGGACACACATTTTACCACTTTGGAAGTGTCTCTCGCGCAAACTATTCAGTTTAGAAAAAAAAATGATATTAGAAACCTCATTACCATTTTTGAAGACCTATTCATAGATACCCCACACGTATGGGTTTGATGAAAAAAAACATTTTTGAGTTTCAGTTCTATGTATGGGGAACCCCAAAATTTATTGTTTTTTTTCTACTTTAGTGTGAAAATCTTAATGCGGTTCACAGAATACATCTACTTACCAAGTTTCAACAGCATAGCTCTTATAGTTTCGGAATAAAATGGCTGTGACATACGGACGGACGGACAGACAGACAGACAGACAGACAGACAGACATGACGAATCTATAAGGGTTCCGTTTTTTGCCATTTGGCAACGGAACCCTAAAAATGTGTCTGCTTAACAAAGTATATAACGCAATGAATGTGGTCGAAGTCAAAATGAAAGCCAGACCTACTGTTAGTGTATTTCGCCATTATCGTAAACTATCTTGCAGCCATTAGACCAGCAGCTGCTTTTTATTTGAATTTATAAGTATTATTTGGTTTACCTTTCGAAGTCTCGTTTGTCGAAACGATTAAACCTGAAACAAAAATAGTAAAAATTAGTTTTGCATTAATCATTTGATACTTGAATTTCTTTTCCGTTTTGTGTCGGACTTAAAGAATAACACCATTTCTTCCCGTGGTTGTCGTAAAAGGCGACTATGGGTCTAGAAATTGGCCAGCAGAGTTCTCTATGCATTTTACCACCATACTGCTATCGTCAACCCGCCTACCAAGCGTGGCGATCATGGCAAACTCCCCAAATTTGGGGCGGCCTATGTCCAGCAGTGGAAGCCTTTCGGCTGAAATGATGATGATGATCTAGCGAAAAAATCAAAGGAGTCAGGGCCCTGTGGTTAGACCAAATACACCACTCATTTTAATGTGCAGCCTTCCTCTACGTTATTATCATTAGCCGTTAGAAGTCCACTGCTGGACATAGGCCCCTCCACTAAATCTCCAAGCCATTTAACTCAACCCACTATTATTATTACTCATCTAGCTTCTGCCATCTTGCGTATATAGCGTATGGCTGATATGATGATTTGGTACTTAACTATTTATTTTTATAACTTAACTCGTACAGATGACGTAATATTTACCCCTCTACAATATTTTAATTACGTTTTATAAAATGTGTTACAAAATTGCATCAAGTTCAACCGATTTGTTCCTGAGAGTAGCGACCACATACAGACATATATAGTACTTCCTCCTCCCCCATGATACCATCTGATATGTTCGTACCGTCTTATAGAAACGAGTATCAACGGTTTGCGCGCTCTGTGAGCTATAGATCGCTTAGATTATGAGCCCTAGATATCTAGAAGTGAGCTCAGCACATGTTTGAAGTCTCAAAGGTGCTCCCACTTTTAAAGTGTGTTGTTTGATGCAAAACGATGCAAATGATACGGTATCTCGCTGTACTGGATTTGGTGAAATAAATTTGGGGCTAATTAATTTTCAAACTGAATTTCAACTCAAAAGTCAGTAAAAATCACACAATATTATGCTAAGCAATTGATTACCCTGACTGTACTGCATTATTCTTATGACTGTACATTAAACAGCCTAGTATACTGTCAAAGACTGCAATGAGGATAAAAAATGTTGGTTTTAAGCTGCTTCAATAAAAATGTAAATGTACACATCGAAAGTTGAATTTTTAATTTATTTTCTTATTTTAAAATAGTTATTTTTTCTATAAATCTTTTCACATAAATGTATGTATTTATGTGAAAAGATTGAATATTACTGTATGAAGTGTTAAGTTATTTAAATTTTTATGCATGTGAGGACTGTGTTTCACTTTTGATCATGATCTGGTAGTTTAAGCGGTATCCCAAATGTTCTTTATTTGGTTTTGTTCTTCGGATCGTTGAGCTCCTTATGTTCTGAGTTGCGCTGCTGCCCGGTTACTGACAAATGCATGCACAACCGTAGTGGTCCACTCAAAGTGTGTGGTTCCTTCCTCGAAATGTACAGTCACGACTAAAGAAAATATAGGCGCTTTGACACTTTTGACAGGAGCCTGGAAAGAGCCTTAGTGCTGCCACGTCATTTTCGAAGACTCATTTGCTTTTCACAAGACTTCTTATAATAAAAATGTAATTTTACACGTTATTATGACAATTTTAGTTTTTTTTTACCGCTTCTTAAATCACAGTTATTTCTATACTGAATTTATAAACATCTTATCGAAGAACTGCTGCAGATGAAACATAAATAAAGGTTTGGGTACATTAAGACACAAACAAACGTTTTCCGTTGCAGACACGACGGGCCTTGTTTATTGGGCAGAGCGCACGTAATGCCGTCGAGGCTACAGCATGGAGTATGGAGTAAATGGAATGCTATGCTGTTGAAACACTAATAAGTAGCTGCATCTTTCTGACAGATCGACTTTTGATAGTTCAAAACTCAACCTGAGTTGGTTTATCCTACTATAATGTTAAAGTTTAGGTGTATGTTACTCAGTCACGCAGAAACGGCAGAAAGGATTTGGATGAAATTTGGCACAGAGATAGATTATAACTTGGATGGATATTGGATACTTTTTATCCCGGCAGTGCGTTCCCGTTTGGGATGGTTTTGAAAAGCTAATTTAAAATAAATTATTTCAGTTTGAGCATGGAACAGATAAATAAGATTACCTATACTTTATATATGCGGTTCCGTGAGTTTGACCCAAATGCATAGCACTCTTTAAAAACTATAAAATTTTGTTGTATTAAACTGTATTTTAATGTGACACAGTTTAGACCAATAAGTCAGTACCAAACAAATTAAATCAAACTAAGGACATTCTAATTCTGACACGATTCGATCCATACCATTTCAATCTCCATTAGAGCGGTTAGACGGCAATACCTTTGAATATAAAAACAATATCAGGTAAATTGGTTTTACTCTACAATCGTATGCACGCGCATGTATTCCATGCAGGGGCTCTCATTACTACATTTCTTACCCACTCCGTGCAAACACAGTGTTTTGTATTTACGCAAAGTATTTAAGCACTCCATTTACATACCACTCCGTGGTTTTTACAACGGATTGCGCTTGCACATATCCGTTTTCATTCAGAGGTGTATCTTTGAAATCTTTGTACATACCTACATAGTCGTTTTGGATATTTTATTGCAAATTCTTAGGAAGATACGATAATCATTAGCAGATAATCAACGTTCCTGGTATACCCTGCCTGTTGACCTATTCCAAACCAATATATTCGAAACAAAATAAAGCTGCAGGTGGTCCTATAATTCCGGCGGGATCTCATGGTGACATGGCGGGTACAATTGTCGAAACCCAGTGCTGAGCACGCCACTATTGCGGCGAGAAATCCCTTCTTTGAGGAGTGGCTAGAGAGGCGCCACGGCATCCTCAACTTCTGCCTTACGTAGGTCCTCACCCTGAATGGCTGCTTTGGCAGATTGGATTATGATGGAAGGCAGAAAGGATCTGCCAGGGACGCGGATTTGTTCGAAAAAGATAACGTGGTCCTGGCATAGGCAACTGAAGAAACACGGATGGGTTTTAATCAGTAAAAGTCTGACACACCCTTCCGCTCCACTCAGAGCGGGAGCCGTCATTTGATGATTTCCCATCCAAAAACAAAGGTGGTTCTATATAATTTCATCATGGGTGAATTTGATAGAATGGCTACCTATAAAATTTGCTATGGTATGTACTTGAAATAGTGAAACTGTTTAATTTTTAAGTGTGCTACAATGTCACATTGGGTCTAGCCTGTAAGGATGTTGTATGTTTGGTGTAAATAAATAAAAATAAAAAATCATATCCGAATTACTGAGAGTCGGCGCAACATGTCTTCCATACTTCTCCATTACTCGTCACATCGGTAGCCTTTCTAGCCATATCATCTTCACACAGGTAGTCCTATAATTTTACCTTCCGTAATTATTTCTTTCTTTCTTTTCTTTTTATTTTTTTCTTCTTCAGGATTACTCCTGTACCTATGTCCAGTTTATAATACAAGACAGTTGTCCCGAGTCTGTCCGTCTGTCACGCGGAAGCCCCGAGGTACTTCAAATCGACCGCTACCTATGATTAAGTATCCGATACCAGAAACCAAGAGTTTGTTTTAATAGGGACTGGTATTTCTACGTTTGGTATAAGTTAAAAACTTATTTACCATCCCTTTGTTATTTGCAGACTAACTTTCTGCTGTTTAAAATGGGAGGTAGGTAATATGCCTTTATGGTGGCTGCTTACCAAAGTGACTATCAACTTATTTTAATAGTTTATCCAAATCAGTCACTTTGGTTTGACTATAATACGCTGAAGCAATGTCTAAATATGTAAACAATACCCTGACTGACCGTCTACGGTTGTTTTTCATTTGAGTTTCAGCACCACAGTGACCACGTTATCCACGTTAGGAGGCTCCAAGAAAGGCGATAATTTAGGTATGGTTGGTAATATGCGCGTACTAATATAAGTAAGAAAACATATAACACCACTACGTAGTTCACCGGACTCATTAATTGTTTCGATGTTTTAGGCAAAGTTATTTATTGTTTGCGTGTTTTAAGCAACGTTAAGCTGTTTAATTGTATTTTTAACGTGTATAATTATATAGCAGTTGAATTACAGTTCATTCTAATGAAAGGTTTGTAATTCAGCAGGGTTTGTCCTAGGAACCGATAGGTAGTTAAATGGGGTGACAGACAATCTACAAAAAACCGCGGGTAAGACCTGGACCCTAATTGCGTAACGCACTATCAATCAGAATCTGAATCGGATTGAAGATTATTTCTAATCGATTGCGTCATTTGTTCGAATAAATTGTCGGCTCAGCAACGTAAATAACGCAATGAATGTTGTTTAACTATTAATATCAAACCAATTCCTACTGTTAGCAAGTTACGCAACTACCCCTTTGGTTGAGACTCGCACGTCGCACAGACGAGGGAAGTCTGACCCAAAAGGAAGGAGGCCAAGGCTGCCAATGACGATGAAGATGATGGATATTCCGCCATCCTTTATGCTTTACACCACAATCCAAAAGAATAATGTTTTCCCCAAGAAGTCCGTCGCCAGTATACAACAGATGTCGCTAAAGATATGTCAATGGTCCGAGCCTATTATACCACGGTTAAACCGCCATTTTGATCCCATTGCAGTGAGTTCTTGGCAGTTGTATTATTATCGAAGTTTATTCAAACGATGGACTATCGCTGTGTCGTTTATTTTCTTAAATTATTCTTAGTGAGATTAGTTTAGGTAAAGTATGGTGGAAGATATTGGACTATTGCTTTAGGCTAGGTTCGTTTGCGGCGAGTTATTGGCGTGAGGTTTTAGATTTTAAACCCTGAAGGTGGAAAAGGTGACTCTATCTTGAAAATGAATGGCATGGTAGTAAAATAGACTTTTATGAAGATGGACGGCTGAGGAAGTAGGGTAGTAGTTCCTCCATAAGTGTCTATTGCTATGACCTTTGGATGCCTTCTTCTAGGATACACGGAAAGTATGAGAAATAATTTCTTTTTAATTGTGTTCAAACTATTCTCCGAAAGGGCTGGACCGTTATCATGAAATATGGTATGGGGATACTTTGGAAAGTCACTTTTTGCCGAAATACGACGCGTGCGAAGCCGCGGGCGGAAGCTAATACATTGTATAAAACGAAGTCGCATTTCGACCGTTTCTTTTCTGTTTGTATGGCCGCTTATTTCATCTTTTTAACTATCCAGTGGATTTTGAGGTGGATTTGACCATCATTCAGATATTTTATTTCGGCAGGTTTATGTGTAAGTATAATAAATTAATATCAAAATTTGAGATTATGATAAAATACTCAATGTTTTGTCAAGTTGTTAAAATTATGTGAAGATTTTTGGGTCGCTAGTATGAATACTCGTATAAAATGTAGAGTTGCCTCAACACCTGGCCTTATCTAGCAGGAGTCAGAATTCTGTCAGACCCCATTGGAACATACTTTCACTATCAACCTTGAGAATCTTTCCAATGATTTCATCCCAGCAATAACTCCTGTGGAACAGCTCATTCAGGCTTCAATCGTCCTATCTGTCATCATAGCGTATCGCGGCCGTGGATCGTGATTTAAGCCTCAGATCTGAATGCGTCACGTACTTGTCACATTACTGCCAAAAGACAGGTGAATGATGGTATGTTAGGTTTGATCAAAACTGATCTAGGGGAAGAAACAAAGGAGTCAGGGTCTTGTGGTTCCACGAAATACAGCACTCATTTTTTATGTGAATTCCTCTTCTGCTTATTCATTTATGTAAGTAGATCACATAAGACACTTTTACACGTCAGTATTTTAATGGTCATTAGTAGTCCACTGCTGGGCATCCGTTCCTCCAATAACTCTCCATGCCATTTAACCCGATCCACGGTTACTCATCTCGCTTCTGCCACCCTGAGTAGGTATATCGCTGCTCCACTTAGCCCGTGGTCTGTGCTTTCTGATTCTGTATTTTTTTGCGATGCGCAATCCCCACTCAAGACACGTCTAACTCAACAGTTTTTGATTCTACTGCTTATATGCCACGCTGTTTGTTGACTACTCTGGTTACCTATCTGCCAATTTATCTCTGTCGGGAATCGACCTCTAAAACGCTACGAGAGAGATTCTCATAACTCGCTGTGGCGAGGTATGGCAACGTCATATATACTCAGTTGTACTTCTGTGCCTTTCTTGTACTAAAGCATTTCAGAGGTACATGTCACGTCTAAATGACACGGCGATGGTGATCTCATTGCGTTTTTGCACGACTCACCTGCGCAAGAGCATTCGAACACAAAACGTCATAAATCTCAGGTAACACAAGCGATATAGAATTCTATTACACACCTTCAAAGATGACTTTCGTTTGTTTGAAGGATGTAGTAAAAAAAACATAGTTGTATATTGAATTTTATGTATGTGAGAATTTTACGCCATCTCTATTTATGTCGTGTTTTTCTTATGATCCGTTTAACAAGAATTCTAACTATGATGTCTCATCCGTCGACACATCTGCTGTTAGTATTTATTATGTTATTAATATTTATATAGCGCTATTACAACCTAGGCGGTAGGCAGAACTGGGATTTGCGGTAAATGGTGGTGATTAGAGCCATAAAATTAAACAGTTATTTTTCGTATTTATTTTCACCTACCTATGCAAGTTAGTTCCCTTCACATATAGTCCTTCGACCGTATTTCAGACAATACAAGTGTGTGCGCAGACACAGGGTGCCCCTGTGTCTTTCGAGGAAGTGTCATAATTTAGTTTTTTTACCCCATTTATTCGCGTGGGAGTCGTAAGAGGCGACTAAGGAACTTACTAGAGAATGGGCAGCAGCGTTTTCGTATGTATTTTACCACCATACTGCGATCGCCAACCCTCATGCCAAACGTCGCGAATATGGCAAAACCCCCTCAAATTCAGGGAGCCCTATGTCCAGCAGTGGACGTCTTATGGCTGAAATGATGATGATGAATATGGTGTCATTCTTACTCTATGAATCAATCAACATTTAGCGTTTACCCTTCAAAGAATCCAAAAGCCGTCTCCATTGATAAAATATTCCCACGGCAAGTCAAACGGTTCTTATAAAAAGTTAAGAAAAAACGTTAACAATTCGATGGTTATCTCTTTACTGTAAGGTCACTATCTCAGTAGTCAATGGGTATTTTAAACGGAAGTTTTAAATTACTCTCAAGTCTAAGAGATGCAGATAAAAAATTGGATCAACTAAATGATTGGAATCAATTGCCAACGATTTGTAAAATCGACCCAATATTTTTTTTCGAGTGGGTATATAAATGGTGGACTACGTTACTGCGTTCTGCTGAGTATGAGATCCTGGGTTCTATTCCTGAGTCGGGCAAAGTGTTATTGGGTTTTTCCATCTGGAATTTCTGGATGATGACTTTTCACTCTTTGTTACATGGGACTTAGACTTAACTGGCGTTGGGCGCACCTCTGCTTAACCCTTAGGGGAATATGTACGATGTTATTATAATGCTAAGTGCCCTTTTGGTCTCGTGGTCGCAAGTGACTGCTGAGCCTGGGGTCCCGGGTTTGATTCCCAGACTGGGCGTTCCACGCGCGCCTTAAAGAGATGTCAGAGTATATTAAAGAGGAAAAGTATATTAATAGGTCCGTGAGGACCAATGCCTGCCAGAATTGCGGATTTTTCAAGGGCAAGTACATTAGTTAGTCCGCGAGTACCAATGCCTTCCAGGATCGCGGTTTTTTTCGAAAGAGTTACCGTGGCTCTAACACAGACAACTGAAGGAACACGGGTGGGGTTTAATCACAAAAAAAAGGTCGGGCAAGGCGTTTTTGCGTTTTTCCATTAGGAATTTCTTAGGACACAGCTCGGAGTTTGGAAGCTGGCGGTGTGATAACCCCATCCTTTTGGTGGGCAACTGCCCGAGGAGTGTTGGGACGTTCCAAATATGCTAGCTGTGCGGTAAACGCTGCTAGCGCGATTCAGAATTTTTGCGTGACGTCAGTGACGCCACGAAGCCACGAGCCCGTTACGTAATGTTTCAAGTGCGAGGTATTAAATACTAGAAAAGCGCAAGTATCTAGTTTCTAGATCGTGTAGTAATCGATACCGGCGCCACGGCAGTCGTGTAGTGTTGCGCCTGCGACCGCATCCTGTGTACTTCCGCTTGTGATGAAGTAATATAGATGGGCTTGGTTGAGCGTTTCCTTTTAGAGGGTAGATATTGATATTTTAAGGGACATATTACAACGTGTAAAATAATTAACGTAAAACCTCATGCACCCCGTTGAAAATGACTGAAATCAGTTCAGTATTCAATTATTAACAAACTTCTTTCGAATTACGTGTATACATATCTTCTGTTACACGTTGTATATCTGTACGTTTACATACAGGGTGGCAGGGGGCAGTTGTGCAACCGTGGATTCAGAACATGATTCCGAAGTCCCCGTCTTGGAATTTTAAGTCAGTTATTAAGAAAAAAATACAAAGGATTTGGGGAAGACCTTTGCCCACATTCGGTAAGTGTAGACATGTGAGCAAAGGCCTCCTGCCTTAGCTCAGCTGGAAAAGGCAACTAGAATCAATTCTATTTTCATGTAACAGTTGACGTTTAAAAGTGCCGTTTTTGAGCCTAATTGAAATAAATGCTTTGACTTTGCTCACATGTCGACACTTATGACTCAAAACCCTTTAAACACCATGTCACACTTTACTGATCACCTCCCTTCCTCTATCCATATCCCCTAAATACGTCACACGTGTTATTTGGTCACTAACCGAAATTACGTAAAGATACTCAAAATACTTACGTAAAAGTCCATACCTACGACATATGTGGGTAGGAAGTGCAGGTGTCATCGGTCGTGTGTCTCCGTAATTCGATTAGCACCCGCCGAGACCAGCCGAGGTCTTTACGTAATACCAGTAACTCCGTCAATAAACATGGCTATGTGAAGGTTAAACATACATTTTAGGATTATAAAGCTTTTATGTTAGAATGACCTTTGTAAGAAATGGTCACCCATTCATGATCGATGGTTATACGAATTCCCATTTTCATTTGATTGAAACAAATTATTGAAAAATAACAGCTTTTCATAATATAGTAAAAATATCTCCCGACTTGACGCGGACGCGCGCTTTACTTGTGGTTACCAACACGCTGTGAATGTGTGTGTAAGTGCTGGAGCGCTCGGTACCATCCGTGACAATGGCAAAGTTGGAAGTGTGTGTGTGTGTGTGTGTTATGTGCTGATGTACACAGCGTTTTTTTTACAGTTCGTTACCACAAATAAAGCGCGCGTCGTTTCGTGAGACAGCAATACTGTAGGTATATTACATACAGGTTGATTGATTAAAACAAAAAGTTTGTCAGTATATGGTGGCTGGAATCACGCCTCTAATTCAACTGGTGTATTAAAATTCCCACCATGAAAACTTAGATTAACTATTAACTTGATCTATTTCGCGATAATTGTACAAAATACATAAATCTTAAGGGAGCAGTGGTGGGCCCCAACTAACAAGATGTAGGTCGTGGGGCCGAACCCCGGCCAGCGCTATACATTGTGCAAATTATTTCATCGTCACGCCACTACTCTCAAAACGCTGAAGGAAAACATCGTGAAGAAACCGACATGTCCTAGAACCATACATTTGAAGACATCACAATCTACCAGCCCGCACTGGGCCTGTGTGGTATATTACAGCCTCTCCCTCGAAGAGAGTAGGTTTCCCAGCGCTGGGAATATTTAAGGCAGATTATGCTTATGCTACATCCTAAATCCACAGCCTCTGAAATAATTGTTAATAATTATTTATAATTCAACATCACTAGAGCTTCCAAATGACGATATCATGACTATTACCAAACAATACCGCTTAGGGTCATCGAGCCAACTATAATTGTTGGTAGCATTACGCTACCAAAAACCCATAAAGTACCGACTCCCCTAAACAGAACCACAACCTTATTACCTGCAGCATAGAGTACAAATTAGAATGATTTCTCGGTGAAGTGGTTAGTGGTTTAAGTTTGTATTTTTGGTAGTGGCATTGACACCATACGTGATGGTAGTACGTGGTCTGGTTGTGGGTTTATAGTATGTACTCTGTTTGGCCCTTGAGTTGGATGGGAGGTTCAACTGATTATGCAAGAGCGAATTGTTTTTGAATGTGTCTTTTGAATGGTAATATGGCGCATTAGTGATGTCATTTCTGGCGAAGTTTAGTGGTAGCTTTAAGTAGTAAGTAGCAGAGGTATTTGCTTGCCGCGGTTGGTCTGTGGATGGGTGAGCATTTTTAACTGATCATCTTTCTTCCTCGGAAAGCACGCCAGGGTCGCGAGATTGTTCAAACGAGATATCGTGGCCCTGGCATATGGGCAACTGAAGGAACACGGGTGGGTTTTAGTCAGTAAAAGTCTGACATCCCGCTCCGCCCAGAGCGGGAGAAGTCATTTGATGATTTCCCATCCAAAAAAGCCGTTGCTTCCGGCTGTCATATTAAGTGGATTTTTGACAGTCGTTATGGGTCGTCAGAAGCCGGAAAGTCTGACAACCAGTCTTACTGAGGCACATACAAATATGATAAAATTGATTATCACTTAATTTGTAATGGTCGGTATTTAGCTGCAAGTGTGTTAAATAAAATCGTGTGTGAATTTTTGCGATTTTAAATGCACATTAATTTGAATGCATAAAGCCTCCTACAAACCGGCGCGACGCGGCAGCGCGACGCGACACTCGTAGAACAATTTTTATGTGAACTTCATGGAAATTGTTCTACAAGAATCGCGTCGCGCTGTCGCGTCGCGCCGGTCTGAATAAACCTTAATGTGAAAATCAGGAATAGCATTGATTTCTGATTGAAGGTTGAACATAATTTGTTATTCAAATAACATTTATATAATTTTAATTTGTTGTGGCATTATATTTATCTATACTAGGTATTTGATTCTCCAAAGTTTACTTCAAATGTCACTCGAGTGACCGCACAAGTACGATAGCCAACTTCTATTTATTTTTTGTTACTGGTTTTTAGTCATTGTAGTTTTTCACATGCTCGAAATTTAAATGTTTTTTTTTTATATAGGTACTACGGTAGGAGTACTTACTATACCATGCCATTTCCATAGATAAATCGTACTAAAAACTAGGACATGAATTCCACACCAGCATACCTTCAATTTCTTGATTATCCCATAGCAAAATTTTTGTCACCCACATTACGACACTGACCTACTATTTTCTTAATTTAGTTAAGTATCTCTATTGTATAATCATTACTAAATAATAGGTAAGTCAGTTAAAAAAAACAAATTCGGAACGAACGACACCATCTTGGTTTTAACCAAGACAAATTCTGTGTAATTTCACAAATAATTACTAATAACGAACCTTCCCCTGTTAGTAGGTATCATTCAGCCGCCAAAGAATTATTGTAGCACTCTAATATCCCTTCTAAAATGTAGTCACTTCTTTATTAAGGAGTTATCATTTCACGGTATTTTAATATAAGGTACCTACTGGACATTCAATTTAAAAATTAAAAATAAGCACATCTGTACCGACCATTCATCTTTCCAATTTCAAATCGAGAATCGTTTAAGACCAGCCATAATTATTAATGATATTTCAATCGATTGAACTGGTCATAATCGAGAATATTCAATGATTTCCTTATGTATCACGTCCGTACTTTCCTTTTCAATTTGTAATTCACTTTCTTTCCTATTATTGTGACAAGCGCTTATGTTCCATGAACGATTTATTTTTTGTTATAAATTGTGCGTTTAAATATTTTTATGATATTTATAGTTAAGTAGATATTGAAATACGATACGTTTATTGGAACGCATGGCGAAAGTTCAAAAGTGACAGTTCGAAATGTGAAAAAAATGGCGCGCATTTTCTCTTTGTGTTTTGGCGCTAAAATATTTAGAATTTCTACTACTTATATGAATTTATTTTGAAAAATAGTGTCAGTGCTGTTAAATCTTTTTACTTTTCGAAGTATCTACATTCTACAGTTTAACAATAACTTAATACTAAGTATTTAAAATCCTAGAATAAGTCATTTTCTTCTACCTTGAAACGTTTACACTTCAACCATCATTCTGCCTACAACAAGCTAGCATAAACTCTACAAGTACTAATATTATGAAAACATACTAACAAGATTCTCACGCCTAAGCTAGTAATTTATTTCCAGAATTAAATTCTAACGGGCATGTATCTAGGATGAAATTATTATTAATGGGAAACAGACAGACAACGTCTGTTTCTAGTTAGTAAGCTGAAATGGTGTTTGTATTAAAAGTTAAAACTACTCTTTGAATTAACTCGAGATATGTTTGAAATTATGACGGCCTGCATAAATATGGAGGGGTCGGATAGTCTCAATGTTAGGACGTAGTTTCTGGTATTTAGGTTGGCGGTGTAGATTAAAAAAAGTAACTGAAGTAATACTTTGTTTATGAGCTAACTGACAGTTTTCAGCTGTTTTACTTTTTATACCTACTTATACCTACCTTTATTACCTAGCGACTTGATAGCCTCATTTTCCGCAATTTTCCCGCCGACCGCAAATATTATTCGATCACATCCGAATCCGATCACATACACATCCATAGTTCGTAAATTAAAATCACAATTGTATACCAAAATAAAATATACAGTTAAAAAGCTGAAATAAATGAGTTTTTTTTTTATTAATTTTGAGGGTAGATGTTAGTTATGTTCGTTCTGGGTACTACAGTACCCCTTGGCGCTCTACAGGCTAGACACTCCTACATTAAGGGGATCACTAACGTAGCCCTTGACATTCAAATGTTCTTACTACTACTTACTTTGACTATTTCATGAAGTAGTCATTTAATAAGATTATTGGAATTTAGAGGGTTGTATTGATGATTTAGACGCAACAAACACCCTGACACTGACCTCAAAACGGTAGAAAATTTTTATTTCCCGAGGTACCCCGGCCTTTACTAATGTCTCATGTCATCGTTGTGTAAGAAAACGTATTCGTAACTAAACTAGTTTTCTTATTGGCGAGACACAAAATTGTTTTGAAAAAAGAATTCGGTGGCTAAAGTTGATAGAAATGACGTAAGATTGTCGTTTAACATTAGAATCAAGTGCCAGGGTAAAACCCGCTGGATAGAGAGGCGCCACGGCGTCCTCATCTTCCGCCTGACGCAGGTTCTCACCGGGCATGGGTGCTTCGGTGGGTTCCTGTTCAGGATAAAGCGGGAGGATACGCCCGGGTGCTTCCATTGTGAGGATCGTCTAGAGGACACGGTGGAGCATACGGTGGAGGTGTGCCCTGCCTGGGCGGAACACCGCCGTGTCCTCGTGGAGGCGATCGGCGGCGGCGACCTCCTGCGTCCGGCCCTGGTGCGAGCCATGGTACGGAGCGAGAGAGAATGGGAAGCCGTCACCTCCTTCTGCGAAGCAGTAATGCTGGCGAAGGAGAAGGCGGGGCGCGTGAGGGAGTGGCAGTCTCTGCGCCCTCACGTACCTAGCCGCCACAGGAGGAGACGCCCCGGGCGTCGGGAGTCCATAGCGGACTCCCGGCCACCGTAGGCGCGAGCTTGCGGGTGGCGATCAATGGGTAGCTCGCCGCCCGTAAGGACCAAGCTCGGGTCGACGGCGCGTAGTGTTCCACGAGCGCCTCAAAGAGATGTCAGTAAAACTGAAGGGGTCTGCTAGGACCGATGCCTGCCGGGGTCGCGTGATTGTTCGAAAGAGATACCGTGACCCTGGCACAGGGGCAACTGAAGGAACACGGGTGGGTTTTAGTCAGTAAAAGTCTGACATGACAAGTCATTTGATGATTACCCATCCAAAAAAAAAGGGTAAAACCTGCCAAATGAAAATTTTCTAACGTGTTAACGGTATTATGGACTTAGAGAGTTGTATTGATGATTTTAATGATTATAATTATGTAAATACATATTTGTTATGGTTGCAAACGCTATTTTGGTTAACATAAAACTTAGGTTTTATGTTAACCAAAATAGCGTTTGCAACCACGCGCGCGCGCGCGCGTTTAGTGTCAGCACTAAACTGCAAATCACGAAAAAACGTAAAAATATTCCAATTTCGGCCTTCCATAGCGCTTCTACCTTAAGAGTCCTGATCTAAGGCGAAGGTAAGAATTAAAACTATCTCCAAGCCACTGAGACATATTAAAATGTCTGCACACAGTTAAATGGCATATAAAAACATAAAAACAGTATCTTACGTGACTTCCTGATTCATTATCATTAGGATGCCGCACCCAGCTGTCGAGTATTCTAGGGTCCCGTTGGCGTGATAAAAAACAGAAATATTTCATAAAACGTCATGAGGAAATGCTTATCTATGCAATTTTCACCTTTTCTTAATTAGCTGTCATAATTGGTTTTTCACTAGGCGTTCTTGCGGTAGTCCTCGGAATTATATTTTTAATTGTTCAGGTTGGAATTGACTTTGTCGTTTTAAGCATGGTGAGTTTTATAAGCTTCTGGTGGGTTATCAGAGCAGTAGTGGCCCAGTGGTGACTTAGGAGTTGGTCGTAGGTTTGAATCCAGACAGGTGCTTTACATTGTATACATTATTACATCCCATTGCACGATGAAGGAAAACATTGTGAGGAAACCGGCATGTTCTAGAATAGAACCAACATTTCGAAGACATGTGATATTCGCCAACCCGCACTGGGCCGTGCTGGATTATGGCCGACTCTCACAGATAAGAGACCTGTGTCCCAGCAGTGGGAATATTATAGACTAATGTGATAGTTATATAGTTTCAATCGACCAACTTACTCGAAACTTTGTCTAACGTAATTAATTTCATTACGAAGTTGCCTATATATGTATATATCATTATACGAGCTGACCCAGCGAACTTCGTTCCGCCTCAGAATCAATAAATGTTGTGTTAACTTATCAGATCCCACCAACACAAAGCAAAGAGCACCAAGTACCATATACCCATGTTAGACCAAGTTATGAGAAACTGGTACTTTGAAGCCATATAGCGTTTTCTAGCTACCACACATCCATGTTAGATGAGCTCCTTCCAAGTTATGCCAACTTGGTACTTCGAAGACATAAAGCCCATGTTAGTTGAGCTCCTACCGAGTTATGCCAACCTGGTACTTCGAAGACATAAAGCCCATGTTAGTTGAGCTCCTACCGAGTTATGCCAACCTGGTACTTCGAAGACATAAAGCGTTTTCTAGCTATCAAACACCCATGTTAGGTGACTTTGTTATTCTTAAATAAGTAAGTGTTCTTAAATTTTCTAATTTTCCGCGCAATTTTTTAAATTTTTCTTTCATAAGAACCTTCTCCTGACAATAACAAACACAACAAAAAAAAAGCGAAATCGGTCCAGCCGTTCACGCGTGATGGCGTGACCAAGGGAAATAGGGATTCATTTTTATATATATATTATATAGATTATTATGGTCACGTGGTCACTATGTGTTTTGGTCCATAAACAAGTTAATGACGTAATAAGCCGGTATCGGCGACGTTGACGTAACACGTCGCAGTGCACTGCGCAAATATATGCGCAGTAGCGTGCGGCGTATACCAGTGCAACCTTGGGCCAAGTGTCAGAACTCGGCTTGTATATGAAATTACCAAGGAACTTAAATCCAACCTGGAATGCGCACAAGCTGCCAATACGCGGTCCGAGCGAGATAGCTTCGCGAGAGCCCTCTGTCCCTTTCATTAGGGTGACCAAGCAATATGATGTAGGCAGATACGAATATAACAGGATATAATATATTAACCAATAATTTGATTTAAAAATAATAATAGTTACGCTTTAAAGATGGATTAAAGTAAAACGCAGTAAACATAAACGCACCGCAACGCATAAACTCTGCTATCTAGTATTATTGTGTAACCAGAGGGGTAATTGCGGAACTTTTTATCGGTAGGAATTGGTTTAATATTCATAGTTAAACAACACTCATTGCGTTATTTACCTTGCTGAGCCACAACTTATTCGAACAAATGACGCAATGGTTTAGAAATAATCTTCAATCCCATTCAGATTCTGATAAATTGTGCGTTTCGCAATTAGGGTGTTGGAATATCTGGCGCGCTGGACAAATAACCATTTTGTTTAGTATTCATTGTCGTAAAAATCTAACAGACGTCGTTTTTAAGAAAAATGGTTGGGACACTTTTTATTGGGCAAATGCGTCAATGGACTTTACCCGTAAATAATCTTATAATTTCATTCATTATGGGCACCCTACTTCAAGAAAGGGACACAGGGCTCTCGCAACGCTTTCTCTCTCGGACCGAATTTCTCTCTGATTAAGTGATTGTCTGTAATAGAACTTAGTGGCATATACATAAGGTTTATTTTTATAATGGTTTCAAATTGACAATGCACATTCCAGGGGTCAGGTATAAGTTCCTTGGAAATTACTGACAAATGAGTTTCCGAGGCTATTGTAAAGGAAGGATTGTAAAGGAAGGTTTTTTAAGGATTATAAATCTACTGACCACCTGGTAGTAAGAGGTCAATGTGGTCATGGTATTTGCGTTGCCATTCCAGATGATAACCTGATCCACTTTATCTCTCTAACCCTTTCCTGTATTGGGGTCGGCTTTCAGTCGAACCAGAGTATTTTTACGAAGCGACTGCCTATCTATTTGGAAAGTAAGTTCTTCAACCAATGCGTCCTGCCCGTTATGACATATGGCGCCGAAACGTGGACAGTGGCAATTGGGCTGGTCCACAAATTTAAGATCGCTATACTTGCTATGGAGCGGGCTATGCTCGGAGTTTCTTTGAAAGATAAAATCAGGAACGAAATTATCCGGAAATGAACCAGAGTTACCGCCACCGCTCGCAGAATAAGCAAGCTGAAGTGGCAGTGGGCTGGTCATGTCTGTCGAAGGACCGATGGCCGGTAGAGTAGACGAGTCTTGAAGTAGAGATTGCGTATCGGTAAGCGTAGTGTGTGACACACCCCAGCTAGCCAGGACCGACGATATTACAAAGGTGACTGGGAGAGACTGGATACGGAAGGCTGGGAATAGTGTTGTAGCGCAGCCTGAGAGAGGCCTATTTCCAGCAGTGAAATGCAATCGACTGAGTTGATTGATTGACTGCCTATCTGACCGCCACAACCCAGTTACTGGATAATACGATAACATTTGGATGGACTGGTTGACAGACCTTCAGGCTTCTGATTACAAGAAACGACTGTCAAAGATGTACAAGTAACAGCTGGGATCTATTACGTAACGTGCTTTCTGAGGCACAGAGGTATCACGATATGTAAGGACACCCATCCAAGATTAAATTTTACGTTTTAATTTAGTCCCATGTTTTTATTTCAGCATAAGCAGATCCATCAAACCAAAATCCAGCAATGCTGCTCGGTAGTATTATAGATAGTATTGTACATTGTTCTAAGTTCCTTGAACGAGTTTCTTCATAGTGACGTAAATAATCGACTCCATCATTATTCATCGTACGCGCAGCAAAATGCATAATATTAACACTTTATTCCTTTTATGTATTGTTTCGCGCTTTCTCTCACCGAGCTGTTGAGTCGTTGCATTCTTCTGCACCATTACACCGATCATTTTCCTTCGTTTTGTAACAATGACGGCGATGCTATCGGGACCTGTTGACTGGGCTGTTTCTCATGCGTGCTTCTAAATACTTTTTGTTGGTTTAGGTGTGAACAGAACTCCAGATCGACCTCAAGCGAAACCCTTTATTAAGCGGTGGCGCCTGAGAGCTAACGAGAATGGTTGTTTAGACGTTCATAAGCGTATAGAGGGAAAAGGAGGAATTCTCCGACCAGACGGGTGTTGTGTTTGATGGGCTACTGCCTTTCATTGATGTCGAGAAGCTAATTGCACAGTAAACTATGTTTGCGCGATGCAGGATTTTTCGTGACGTCAGTGTGAAGCGTAGGTCCTATGTGGGGAAGTATACATCGCTACAAGTGGCAGTGACAACCTACCATCATGGAACGATGGGATCCAGATACGTTTGAACACTATAAACAATGGCCATGAAACAATATATAAAAAATGGGTGTCACAGGGTTTTGCAAGGCTACTCAATAATATAATTTGTGGTCAATTCTCATATCAAGGGATGTGATTGTTGGTGAACCAAACCCAACTGCACAGCAGTGATTGATATTTCAGAAACTTGAATCAAGTTTTCAAAAACTCTAAAAAGCTCTCAGAGTAATTTGTTATAGCAGTAGGTGGTAATGTGCCAAGGAGATTCTTCCAAAGAAACTATTTCTCTACAGCATAACGGCACATAAGACTCTACAAACAAATCACTACAAGGCTGTACGATGTTCCCACACAATAATTAGTCAAATTACATAATAATTACGTAACAAGCTCGCATACACACAGAAGAACAAATTACGTACATTTTTCAACGAGACGTAACGCGAGTGACATACGTCACTTTATGTCTGAACAATAGGGTTACGAGAAACGGCGCACGGGCTCAAACGTGCATTTGAATGAATGAAAGGAATGGAAACCGAATGAATGAATGGTTGCGTATTTTCACGTGTCGTGTATTTTGTACACTTTACAAGTTTCCTTGTGTTAATGATGCAACGTTTGGAGACGAGTCGGCAGTTCTGTTCAGGAGGCAGACAGATCGACATACAGGTGAGATAGTTGTCAAGCGGTTGTTTGGGAAAACTTCAGAGGCGTAGTAGTATTTCTAGTACTGATTTATCTACGGACACAACCGCCCGTTGGTAGAACTCCACTACTACTTTTCATCATCATCCAAAGCCAGACTTCAGTCACTGCTGGGCATAATGTCTCTTTTCTTTTGCCGATCCCCCAATTCTTTGCCAGGCTCATCCGAGATTTTCCCGCGATGGCAAGAATTTCGTTCGCCTATCTCACCGCTGGATGACCGACATCTCGTTTTCCAGTCTTGTATTCCACTCTGTCACAACCTTTTTTTTTGTGGGTCGTCATCAAATGACGTCTCCCGCTCTTGGGCGGAGCGGGAGGGCGTGTCAGACTTTTACTGACTAAAACCCACCCGTGTTCCTTCAGTCGCACATGTGCCAGGGTCACGGTGTCTCTTTCGAACAATCTTGCGACCCTTCACAACCTGTCACTTACCCCACCTGTCATAACTGCGCCTTGCCATTTGTCCTGCCCAATTCCATTTGACTTATTATTTTTATAAGACTAATTTAAGGCTCTTCTCGCCTGAAACAGGGGATCACCTAGCTCAGGGCCTGACTGTTAAGTCTTAGGAATATAACTTACATTTAAATAAAACTGAACAATTTTTTTACCTTGTAAGTTTTTGAATAGTAAAATATACACTTCGCTTGTATTGTTTCGAGTTCTTAGCTCGTCACGTTTACACCGTAATGTTCGGTAAATGGTCACTCAGCGGACACACATGGCCGCCGTCGTGCGAACACAATGGTCAACACTTTCACTGATGACTGTTTGTTTGAGTGTACACTCGACATGTAAAGTTTTTTAAAGGTTTGGTGAATGATTAACATAAAGAAAAAGGTTACTTATATGTGTTTTTTAGTACAAACAATGTTTCACCATTTTGTAGGTTTTGTTTATTTAGATTTTAGATATGTTTAGGTTATGAGATATATAGAATTAAATTAATAGGAAATAAAAAATAGGTACCTACTTAGCGGAAGAAACGTAGCGCTAATAAATATCAGGACAAGAATTATGGTGACTTTTACTTACTGTGCAAATATTTTATCTTGAAAAAAAAAGGGCACGGAACTCCAAATGATCAACTATGAATACTTTCGTATAAAATGTGTAAAATAATAAATATAATAATGTGTAATATAATAAATTAGGTAAATTGCACGTTTCAGTTAATAATTACAGATAATTAAGTAAAATGTGCAATTTAATTGTTTGGTTACATAAACACGACTCAAATAAAACTTTCTAGGGTATTTTTTAAGGCTTATTAGTAGATTCGAATGAATTCATTCACCCGAATCAGGTGAATCAACAGTTTAAAATAATTTATTATTTTCTATTGTGACTCACACGAAGATATTACCTTCTTATTTCATGTTTGTTTGACTACAGAAATACGTATTTTGCAAATGGGATGTTAGCCTTTTACCGGCCTGCCGACCTTATAGGCGTAACGTCCCATTTGCCTAATTTTCTGGATTGGTCGATACACCCACAAATAAATTAAGTTAACCTTTAAACATCTAACTAGTGATATAAGTCAGCAAAATCGTTTAATCCGGTACTTAGCGATTATTTGCAATAGATTACATGGAGTTATGCAAAGCTCTGCAAACTGGTATAAACCTTATGAGAGATTTCCATAAAAGGAGGTACAGCCGGGTAGTTCGGTTATAGCTTTCGGAAATAAGTTTATTACGAGGCAATATTAAAAAAAATGTGAAGTATTAAAGCAGTGGTGGCCCAGGGGTAACGGCCCCGACTTACAAGTTGTAAGGTCGTGAGTTCGAATCCAGGCAGACGCTTTAATTTGTGTAAATAATTCCATCACCACTGCTCGCAAAACGGTGAAGGAAAACATCGTGAGGAAACCGGTATGTCCTAGAACCAAAAATTCGAAGACATGTGACATCTACCAATCCGCTCTGGGCCCGCGTGGTAGATTACGGCCTGGTCCCTCTCGAAAGGGAGGAGGCCTATGCCCCAGCTGTGGGAACAATATAGACCAATTATGTATGTTATGTAATATTAAAAAAAATATGTATTCTTGAACAGGTAAGCCGAGGTCCCAACCTCACACCTCATTCGCAAGTTACGTAGATAATAGGGTGCTGTCCAGATGGCATGAATGATTTAAACCTTTCACTCTCATGAAATACTTAACATTTAACAAGACAAATGCATCAAACCATATGTGGATAGAACAAAAAGCCTTGTCATGCAACATGTCTGCCTACCTACTATATTTGGAAGGTTGTAAATGACATCATTCCGTCTGATGTTTGTCTGACATATATCCATAAAACTGGTCTTCACAAGACACACGGGATACTTGTTTGCCGATTGTCTCACTTCGTATTTTATTTTATCATTATTTTTATGCAATGCTAGTTAAGTAGTTCGATTAGTAATTTAAAGTTACGTAATACATAAAGTATGAAACGAATAAAACAAGTAATTATACCAAATAAACTCAGGAAACACTTTCGTTATGCTTATAAAAAAAAAAAACGCAAAAAATACGTTAAACAATATGTACATTGTAATTTATTTTTAATTGCATGTTCTCTAGTAATAAATTGAATAATTTAACATATGTTTTATCTTTAAAATGTAAAAATAAAATAAAATAATTACCCTTTCTTCACAGTCAGAAATGGCTAAAACAATTTGCCAGCACTTTTCCTCTCGACGGTACACAGACAATCTCGTTCGCAACATGTAGTCTACTTTCGATTTTCAAACTACAACCTCGCGATACCATATCGCATTACTATAACTACACAGTTTGCGTTTAGGGTTACGTTATAGGGTACAGTGTGGGCGAACGTAAGATTACGCGTTACAATAGGAATTTGGAATTAGGGTATACAAAGGTTTTCACTGAAGGACTATGACTAGAAAGGGCTTGTGGCTTAGTAATACCAGCCGCACGGGTCAATCAATCAGGTTAAGCTACGCTTGCCGCGGTTGGTACTTGGATGGGTGTTTTTAGATGGTGAGCAGTTGGTCCCGGCTGTCATTCGTAGATCTTTGGCAGTCGCTACGGGTCTCCACCGTCAGGAGCCCGAAAGTTTGATAACCAGTCTTATCTTACTAAAGGGTATTGTATTACTTAGTAACTATGTTGTGGAGACCAGAGGGGTAATTGCGGAACTTTTTATCGGTAGGAATTGGTTTAATATTCATAGTTAAACAACATTCATTGCGTTATTTACGTTGCTGAGCCGACAATTTATTCGAACAAATGACGCAATGGTTTAGAAATAATCTTCAATCCCATTCAGATTCTGATAAATCGTGCGTTTCGCAATTAGGGTGCTGATAGGCAGTCGCTTCAGGTAAAGTATTAGTATTCGGCTACATCTGGTTAGACTGGAAGCCAACCCGAACATAGTTAGGAGACAGCTAGGCAGATTGATTGACTATGACTCCAGAATGCTTTTTTCAATCTAAAAGCTCTAAATAAGTCGTCCCGAATTCAATTGGATCTTTCTACCAGGATATTTTTAGAAGCAGCTCAGAGTTTTCCGGTAAAACGAAGTCCTAGTAGGTACATCACCATGTGGGAGGCTTTACTACCTACTAGGACTTCGGCAGATGACCTGGTGAAGGCCGCAGGAACTTATACAAATATTATAAAGTTGAAGAGTTGAAGTTGCGGGCAGAAGCTAGTCAGCTATATGCGAGAAGCATAGAACTGGATGAAGTAGAGTTGCTTGGCGGAGCCCTATTTCCAACTGTGGATGTCTTACGGTTGAAATGACCTGATGATAATCTGATAAAGAGAAAAATTGGTAATAACCTCGCCCCTAATAGCTGGCGAAACGTATGCTACATTAATACTACCCCCTTTCAATAAAAAACAGTGTGATGATCTGTGAAACAGATTGAAAATCGAGATGCTTTGACAACTAGGCCTTCTTACATAACATAATTAATTCGATCTGACATGTGGTGGAACCGGTTTATAGTCGTCCAATGACACTCCATCTAATTTAAATGCTAATCTTTTAATGAATAAAATTAGTTGTTTTGACTTTAATGCACTTTAATATTTAATGGCGTTAATGACAAAACTTGCTGCCTTAGGGGATAAGTTGTTTTAATATAATAATAATATTCCACAACTATCACACAACGCCATCTAGTCCCAAGCTAAGCAGAGCTTATGTTATGGGTACTAGACAACTGATAAACATACTTATATATTTCTAAATACATACATATTATAGATATAATTACACCCAGACACACAACAAATGATCGTGCTCATCACACAAACATTTGTCCTGGGTGGGAATCGAACCCACGACCTCCGGCATAGCAGTCAGGGTCCCTAACCACAAGACCAACAGGCCTGTCCTTTAATAGACTTACTATAGAATGGGCAGCAGCGTTCTCTATGCATCTTACCATCATATTGCGTTCGCCAATCGGCCTGCCAAACGTGGCGATTATGGCAAACCCCCCTTTGGGGGTTTGGGTTTCCAAACGGTGATCAGAAAGCAAAAACAACTTATTATCATCATCATTTCAGTCGTAAGACGTCCACTGCTGGACATAGGCCTCTCCCGGAGGGAGTTTGCTATAATCACCACGCTTGGGCAGGCGGGTTGGCAATCGCAGTATGGTGGTAAAATGCTTAGAGAACGCTGCTGCCCATTCTGTGGTAGTAAAATAAACTAATCGAACAAAAGCTATTTTCCTAATTCCCACAGTAGGAAAACAGTGTAGTTTTAGTAGTAACAGTTTCCCAATGTGCGTGGAAAACCCAGGCATTTTCCTGAGAACGGCGCCGCCGCAGGCGCAATAACGCGTTAATAGTCTTGTGAAAGGTGCCTTAAGATCTAAGTGGTGTAGTCTAGTTTTATCTGCAAAGCCATTATTACATAACATTGTGTTATATGGAAATGATATTGTCTGTTATTATGATTTACTATCGCTATAACACTGTTTACGATTAGTTTTATTATACTTTCTAACGGTTTATAACCTATCCATCTATGATTTTGATATAAGCAGCTAAATCATTCTAAAATGTTCCCACTGTTGGGTCACAGGCAAAGAGAATATAGTCTTTGGTCACAGGCCTCCAATCTTTGGGGGGGAGTAGGCTGTAATCCACCACGCGGGCTCAGTGCGATTTGGTGCGGGTAGGGTTGCCAGGTCATAAAATCGAAAAGCCGGACAAACCTGTCAGTTTAGCCGGACATTTGGGTAAAAAAGCCGGACATCTTTAATTTTTTAAGTCTTAAAACAAAACTAAACTTAAGATTAATGAACTAAATACCTACATTTTAAAATATTTGTAGAATTCATATTTTTTGGTTGGCAAACACCTCCTTTAAAAGCTCATTTTCCTTTAAAATTGTAGTGTAGTAATAACGCGGGGAGGACAGTGCTAGTTCTCTCGCTTGCGGTAGCAATACAAGATGAGGTGCGGGTGAAGACAAAAATGATCATATCTCAAAAGCCTAACAAAAAGCCTGACGGGTGGACACCATCTAATTTAGCCGGACATGCAACTAAAAAGCCTGACTGTGTCCGGCTTTATCCGGACGCCTGGCAACCCTAGGTGCGGGTGCTTCGAAATTTTGGTTCTAGGACATATCGGTTATCTTACGATGTTTTCTATCTTCAGCGTTTAGAGCGCCTTAACCCTAGCATTACTTCGTGCATTTAAAATTGAGTCTGATTGCCTTGAAATGAGGCTCTGCTTGGATAAATCGGCGGTAGGTAGCAAATAACATTTTTTTTTTTACCTTTATTAAAAATGACTGAAATCGATTCAGTCCTCAATTATGAACAAATTACTTTCAGGACTTTCGTCTATTATGTTACACATGACTGTATATAAATGGTTAAACAAATAAATAGGATAAGTATTGACATTATAGTTTTATCTCAGAGAGAGAGCTATCTAGAATTTCAACTCAAGTTGGGTTATTGAGTCCAGTTGTAAGTTAAGTAAATATTAGGCAAGTGAGACGACCTCTACCCGTCGTGATTGAAAGCGTAACTGCTGCGCATGAAATCTTGGGTTCGATTCCCAGGTCGAGCAAAGTATTGCTGGATTTTTCCATCGGGAATTTCTGAGTAGCATCCCGGGGTCTGTATTGGCACCTGGTTGGTGGCAGTATAATATGGTTGTTAACTTAAACATAACTGGCGAAAGCTATGTGTACACAGCACACTAGTAATATGTACCCTAACAGGCGTTACCCAGATAGGTCTTTTAAGAGGTAACGGTACCCCTTCCATGTGTAGATGGCGGCCACCGGGGTGGTTTTAGTGAGGTAAAAATCCCATACACTCCGGTCTTATCCCCAAAGCCCGGGCGCCTTTTGAAGGTTTTCCCACTAAAACAAAAACAAAAAAAGGTACACCTCTGCCCAACCCTTCATATTACAGAATGGTGTAAGTTGCTTAAGTACGATGTAAGAAAATGTCGTGAGGTAATCTGAATTAATGGTCTGAAGTTGCCAATACGCACTCTAAGACTCACGGTGAGTAACAGCTGTGATTAATGTTCGTTCTTTCAAAGTAAGAAAGGCGTTGCCTAATGCCTTGTGGACAGGGTTTTTGTATGACACTGTTGGCAACAAGCATGTTGTACACTTGATGGTGACTGGGCACCGCCAGTGTGGTCTTCATAATCGGAAATCGATATTCAGCCATCATAAGACTTAGGAAAAAAAACTTTTGCAGAAAAAGTGTGGTGGGAGCTATGAGGTATATTTGGATAATTAATTAATAAGTAGGTAATTTTGTTTGTATATATTCCGACTAGACATTAAACTTGTGTCTATCAACAGTCCAATGTTTGCGTATTACGGAGGCGACTTGCATTCTTGTTTGTCTATTGTGTATTGCTTGATTCCAGGGCCTGGGACTAACCACCATTGCCTGATGGCCGATGTTTGCCAGGGTCGCGGAAATGTTCGAAAGAGTTACCGTGGTCCGGCACAGGCAACCGAAGGAACACGGGTGGGTTTTAGTCAGTAAAAGTCTGACACGGCCGACTGCTCCGCCCAGAGCGGGAGACGTCATTTGATGATTTCCCACCCAGAAAAAAAGGGACCAAAGACAATACTAAACTGTTACGACACTGGCTAATGACAACAATTTAAAAAAAAAATGATTTTGATAGCATCCTTTTCACTCTTTTCCGTTCTAATTTTCAGAAGCTAAATGTTATTTTTTACATTACCGTGTCGTCATAGAATCATGCCGTTAGAAGTGGGTCGGATCCGTGACAGGGACGGTACTGTGGTGCGCCATCTTACTTTCATCGGATGACCTCACGACGTGACCCCGGGCTAGGGTACAAGACCTTAGTTACGACACGGGGTGAATGGGAATCTTTAATATAGATTGGGTGGTTTTTTTTTTTGTATTGATGGAGTCAATGAGCCTATTTTTACAATAAAATCTTGTACAATAATTTGGATTCACAATTCATCATTTAAAACTGCCTGGATGACCTAAAATGTCTAACCTAATGAAGTTGTTGGTTGGTCTAGTGGTTGCAAGCGCTATTGCTGACCATGAGATTTCGGGATCGATTCTCAGGTAGGGCAAAGTGTTATTGGGTGTGATCATCTGAATTTTTTCAGTAGCAGTCCGGAGTCTAGATTAGTGCCTGGTTGATTGGCAATAGGGTTGGATTTAACTTCAATTAGCGTCTGTCGGTGCGGTCTTTACAAAAATTTCAACCTTTTCAAATTTACTTTGCTTATGTAGTTAAGTAGCAGGAGGATCCTGTGGCTCAATGTCAAAATAAATAATAGTATTCAAGTAATCTAATAATATACAACAACCTATTATTTATGGATCCCGTAGACTGGCGCAATTGTGACTCGACTCTATAGTAGATCAATAGCCATGAAGTTTTCAAAGAAATTATTGCAGGAGAGCCTTACAATGGTTAATAAAAGTAACACACCCGGGTGCTTACCTAATTTCTTTTATAGATTTATCTTGATTGACGGTTAAGTTTATGAAAGGGTTATTTTGTGTTAAATTCGTGCTCTAAGCAAAAATTTTGCTTATTTCTAGGTATACTTTTCCCAACTACAATTAATTCATTTCTGGGAGCAGTGGTGGCCCAGTGGTAAAGGTCCCAACTTGTAGATCGTGGGTTCGAAACTAGGCAGGCGCCTTTAATTTGAGTAAATTATGTATTCACTACGCTCAATAACGGTAAAGGAAAACATCGTGAGTAACCCTAATGTCCTAATGTAATGTCTTGGAACCAAAAATTCGAAGATTCCATATTGGCCAACCCGCACTGGGCCCGCGTGGAAAGAAGGCCTGATTCCAGCAGTGGGAAAATTATAGTACAGCACTGGTTGTGCTTATGTGTCCTTGTGCTTTAGTTACCTACTTATTAAATGATTACCACTTACTATGTTTTAATGTTGTTACTTCAACTTGTTCTGGAAATAAATTAATTACCTGTAAAAAAAGAAAGAAGTATATTAGATACAGGTACACAATTAAAAGTAGGTGAAATACTTGCAACAATAACATTCATAAAGTGTATAGTAACAAAGATAAATATTCAAAAGATAATAATGATAAATATGTTAAATACCCACCTTTGGATCTACAAATCTATAGGTAGGTATTTAAATAGCTGATAAAATGTAGTAGAATACAATAGTGTCTTAATTTTTACCCGATACCAATTTCTAAACAGCTTAGATGTTTGGAGCGTGACTGCTGAATGGGGTCCTGTGGGTCGATCCGGGTCGGGCAAAGTGTTTTTGAGTTTTTCTATTAGTAAAGCCGGACGTAAGTAAAGAATTACACCATCCTATTTCTTCCCGTGGGTGTCGTAATGGCGACTAAAGGACTTACTACAGAATGGGCAGCAGCGTTCTCAATGCATTTTACCACCGTACTGCGATCGCCGATCACCGATAATGATATAATGAATTTTCGTAATTATTATAATTTTAAAACTGCTTGAGACGTTTTGCATAAAACCTTTACTCCAAATTCTATGAATGGCCCGCCTGAAGCTGCGAGGGCGAGGACCGGACGGCACGAGCATGGCCGTGGTGTCTCGGGCCGTAAAAAATAAGAAGGAGCCATTATTTCTCATGTGCGTCAAATAATTTATAAATATTAAATTTTGAAAAAAATACTTTTTGATTTTTTTTTTCGTTGCTGTAGCTTCTTTCTTTTAAAAACTTGGAAAAGGGATGACAAATTCTGAAAATCAACATGGGTATCGTTTTTATGGTTTATCGGGTCGCTGATTACGAAAACAACAACTATTTTACAAAATTTGCACAAAAATATAAAACAAAATAGTTAAAATTGGATATGCGCAAGAGGAAACTGTATTTGTAACAGGAATTCCCTTGATCCCGAATGATCTTCCCTTTGAATTCAAACGATTACAGTTTCCCCTCAAAGTTTGCTTTGCAATGACCATCAACAAATCACAAGAGCAGACATTAAAATTTGCGGGTATAGACTTGAGAGAAAACTGTTTTTCACAGTTATATGTGGCCTGCTCCCGCGTAAGCTCGCCCAGTAGTCTGATAATTTTGGCACACAGTAATAGATAAGCAAAAAATGTGGTGTATAAAGAAGTTTTGTAGTTTATTAGCTTTTGGCCGTGACTTCCTTTCTTAGCGCTCGCCTACGCTACGTGACGCTACGATATAACCGAACTCCACGCGGACGAAGTCGCGGGCAAAAGCTAGTTATATAAACGAATTTCGATCACTAGGCGACCACTAGTACCTATATATCAATAGTTAATTAAAAGATGACATAGACATGCATCCATTAATGAATGCGTTGTGTGACGTCATCCAAGCTTAGTTTCTGAAGGTTTGAATTCGAGGTTAATATATTTATGAAGACACTTCTGTTGTGTGGGTAGGTATTGGTCTGTACATTGTTATGAAGATCAATGTTATATCACCTGTGTAATTAATGAATAATGGCGACCTTGAAGATAAGATAAAGACACTGTCCTCTCACATTTGAAACCATTGTATAAGCCAAATATTTTCAACCGACGAAAAAAAAAAAACGGAGGAGGTTCTCAATTCGACGCGTATATTTTTTTTTTATGTATGACCTCTCATTACTTTTTACATAGTAGTCCGATTGTGACAATTCTTCTTCTATTGGAAAGGGTATACTCCCAAGGTGGTCCCATATAAATTTGGAAAACAAAATCGAACCCTAAGGGTCGGAAAACAGGGGATGATTGATTGTTCACTCACTGATTGTAATGTTTAACCACGCATAACTTTATACAGAGTAGTCCGATTTTGATAATTCTTTTTTTGTTGGATAGAGTATACCTTGCCAAGTATTATTAGTACAGACGCCACCAGGTCAAGCTACCCGAAACTGTCAATTTTTCCCAATGAACCTTGAACCTAATGCTCTAGAAATAAAGTCGAAAATCTATCAAAGAAATCTGACAGATTGTAGTAGCTTGATGTGTTGGCGTCTGTACATTAAAGTTACAAAAAAATATAAAATAAAAACTTTTTAACAAAAAAATAAACCGCCGAAAAAACTGATAAGCATAAAATAATAAACCTTAAAATTATGAGTCGGCGCTTTGAGTGATCTTTGTTCATTGATTTTTCAGCGCCGACTCCTAATTTTAAGGTTTATTATTTTATGCTTTTCAGTTTTTTCGGCGGTTTAATTTTTTGTTAAAAAGTTTTTTTAAAACAGTAACCGTCTAGTTACTTGCCGGCTCTTCTCCATAGGAATCAACAAATTGGAACCATGCACCTAACTTAGGACGTTTCATACATGCCTACGTATGTCTAAGTGAAATACAATTCAGTGATTTTATATTCAGTGTATGCCAAATTTAAATTCATATATTGGTTCGTTAGTCATTTATTGTTTGCTGGTCTCATTTCTTTAGCTGATTCATCATTTCAGCCGCAAGACGTCCACTGCTGGACATAGGCCTCCCCCTATTTGGGGGCTTTGCCATAATCGCCACGCTTGGCAAGCGGGTTGGCGATCGCAGTATGGTGGTAAAATGCATAGAGAACGCTGCTGCCCATTCTCTAGTAAATCCCTTAGTCGCCTTTTACGACACCCACGGAAAGAAATGGGGTGATGCTATTCTTTATGTCCGGCACCACACGGGACTTAGGTGATTGAATTCCCATTATTATCATTATATAAAATATGAAACTTAGCTGGTCTATCAAAAATTTTCAGAAATTTACAATGACAAATATATATTTCATCCCACCATCTCGGAAAGAGTATTTTTAATCTTCAATATCTGAGTGGAAAAGCCGTTTTTATTCTCTAGAGGATAAAGTAAATTGAATTTAGAACATCGTGTGCACTAAGTTTGTGAATTAAAAACATCATTAAATCTATTTACTTCTATCTCCATGGTGCCGAATTTATCATTCAACCTTTTTCTAATTTGTAAAACTTTGACTCGGAACCTTCTTGATATACTTTTTTTTTTAATTTGCTTTGCGCGCGCCATTTTACTTTTCACGTCACCAACATTACAGTACCTAACAAAAATATTACACTCGACTTAAGTAACTGTAGCAACGTTACTTTCAATTTTTCTTAATTATACCTAACTAAGTATCATTTGAAATAATTTAAAGATTATTCTGTAATACTTACCTATCATAATGTAGTACATAATAAATGTTAATACCTAAACTGAAATAAAAGTATCTTGTGACTGAAATGCTTTTTTTTGCATATTTAGTCATTTCCTCGCTGAGGTGGGATGAAAAGTTACGTGTTGCACTCGAGTGCAAAGATTTTTCACCTCGTGCTCTTTTGATTCCCTCGCTAACGCTCAGGATTCTAATTTTTGAATCACTCGCTGCACTCGTGATTCAATTTTAGAATCCTTCGCTTGCTCGGTCATCAAAATTGAGCACGCGGTTAAAAAGCAACTTTGCACTCTTGTATAACAAATAACTATTTTAGCTCTGTTTAACGATTGTCTATCTCAATTTTTTCTGACTTGTTTCTTACTCCTAACTGCATGACAAACGAAATACCTATAACATTTGTCTATGTTTTTATGAATATAATATATTTTTCGTTTATTCATCTATACTTATACTTATAATATTATAAAGCTGAAGAGTTTGTTTGATTGTATGTTTGGTTGAACGCGCTAATCTCAGGAAGTACTGGTCCGAATTAAAAAAATCTTTTTGAGGTGGGTAGCCTATCTATTGAGAAAGGCCAAGGCTGTATAACATCACGCTGCGGTCAAAAAGCGCAAAGCAGCAACGAAAAATAGACGAAAACTGGCAGGCAATTCGATGCGACGGGAAGGGTCAGGGGAGCAAAAACTTGTCGCGGACGAAGTCGCGGCAGAAGCTAGTTTCTTTATATTTTTACAAAGAAATTTAAAAAATAGTGGCCCTACGGCATCAGGAGCAGAGTCAAAGTGGTCCGGGCCGTGTCTAGCACTAGTTTCTGAATCAAGCCCTTGACTTAGCCGAGTAATTGTAGCCGCTTGTCGTGCGGTGTCCCACAGGGATCGGTCCTGGGGCCGACATCGGGTACGACTGGGTGCTGCGCGCCGACCTCCCTAGCGGCGTCAGCGTGGTTTGCTACGCTGACGACACGCTGGTCCTGGCGCAGGGGAGGTCGTACGAGGCGGCGGCCGAATTAATGACACGCGGGGTTGCGACAATCGTCGATAGGATCCGGCAATTGGGACTCGAGGTGGCATTGCACAAGTCCGAGGCCATGGGTTTTCATGGTCCTCGGAACGCGCCACCTGCGGGTTCCCAACTTACGGTAGGAGGGGTTCACATCGGCGTGGAGTCGACGATGAAGTACCTGGGACTTGTCCTCGACAGCCGGTGGAACTTCGGTGAGCATTTCCGACGTTTGGCTCCCAGACTGGAGCGGGCTGGGGCTGCATTAAAGCGGCTCCTGCTCAATCTGGGGGGTCCAAACGCCTCCTGCCGGAGGCTCTACACGGGGATCGTGCGGTCCATGGCCCTCTACGGGGCACTGGTGTGGGCGCCCTCATTGAGGCTGCGCCCAGCGCGCCGGTTGAGTGCGGCCCAGAGGGTCATCGCTATCCGGTTAATCCGAGGATACCGCACGATCTCGTGCGAGGCGGCGAGCCTCCTTGCCGGAGTGCCGCCATGGGATCTGAAGGCAAAGGTCCTCGCGCACATGTGGGAGTGGCGCGAGGAGGCGAAACGCCGGGGCGAAACTCCGCTGCCGCGACAAATCGCGGCACGGCGGACAGAGCTCCAGTGTGATCTCATGGCGACATGGCGGGTACGATTGTCGCAACCCAGTGCTGGGCACGCCACAATTGCGGCGGTAAGTCCCCTCTTTGAGGAGTGGATAGACACGCCCTCCCGCTCCGCCCAGAGCGGGAGAAGTCATTTGATGATTTCCCATCCTGAAAAAAAAAAAAAAAATGGTAGCCGCTTGAAGTCGAGGTTCTTTGCTATAATACCTATACATTATATTATTTTTATTATGATATATAGGTTGTATGTTAAACAACAATAATAAATCAATTTAACATGACAATACTGATTGTTTTTTTATTGCGTTATATCAGAAACACATTATTATTAACTATTAACTATGTATATATATATATATTTTCTGTAAAACCATAAAACAGACAAGGTAATAAATTAATTGAACGTTGAACAATGTTGCTGGAAATGTCGCAATGCAACTGCACTTCCGGACATTTCACATTATGACGAAGGAGGAAGATAAACCGGCTTCCTGTTTTTATTTACACATGTTTTTTACATTTAGACTTTTGTTGAAGAAAGTTCACAATATTTTGTGTCACTGAAAATAATGGTTTGTTATTTATAAAATAAAAATAAACTATGTATCAAAAATATGCCCAACCTATCATTGGCTACTATGAATACAAGACGGAAAATAATTTAAAGTAATCGCCGGAAGGGTTACTAACATCCGTTAAAAGTAAAATAAATACAATAAAAGACACCAAAAGAACCGACTCATTACATAAGATTCTTACTTCATCTGGTGAGCATAACACAGGTGACACAAATACCTGCAAGTCTCAGGCCTGTGATGGTTGGCACATCGATGTTCGATACACTGCAATAATTGCAGTATTATGTGCTGTAATGACGTCGTTATTAAGTAGAGTATCAAGGTCTGTTTGTTTACAATTATTTACTACACCGTATACAACATAAATACAAATACAAAATAATTTATTTGTCACAATTAGCATGAACATTACATTTAGACGTGTCTGGAGCCTTCTTTTAAGAAAACAGTGACTGTATTAGAGACTTCATCACGCACAATGGTCCACTCAAAGGACTAGCTTCGGAAAACAAACCCTTATAACATAGAACGTAGAGACTTTAATATAGCTGCTGTATTTTTATAGCTGTATAACGTTTTGAAAAAAAACAATCCAGCACCCTAGTTGCTTATGGGTCAGTTCAGACAGAACAGAAAAATCCTCGCGCAAACTCGAGCCTTGCTTTTCCGCATTTCACATCCAGAGCAACCGAGTCAATATTTAGTCAAAATCCCTGCCAGCCTCTATTCCTGTAACTTTTTTTTTTTACTGCCTTATTAGGCTAATTATCGCAAGCGCTTCTGCTGAGCATGAGGTCCTGGTTTCGATTACCGAAAAAAAGGTCGTGTACAGTGTTATTGGGTTTTTCTATCGGGAATATCTCAGTAGCAGCCCGGAGTCTGGATTTGTGCACGGTTGATGGCAATAGGCTCGCCCCCTATTACGTTACATGGGACTTAAACATAACTGGTGAAATGTGGGTGTACTATAGGTTCACCTCTGCACATCCTTTCGGGGAAATAAGGCATGATGTTATTTCAATTTGTTTATTAAATAGAGAAATCTAACTCATTTACAGCGCAAGCAAATAAATAGACACTGAAGGTTGCCGACTACGTAGGAGGCATTGCGTCATCCGTATCTTTAACATGCAAATAAATGGCGACCATGCACCCGGACTTTCTCTGTAAAGTCTAATTTCTCTTTTTACTGCAACACACTCGACTTGCATTTTTGTTTGGCGTTTTTCTAATGCACATGTTTAATGAAATGTGTTTGAATGCATACAAATAGGCTTTAGGAGCACACCCTGGGTAGTCAATACTGTTAAGGCTCCCGCAGTCCTAAATTTCTTCTTGTAGAGTTGCAATGCGCTGTCGCGTAGCGCCCGTCTGCGGATGGCTTTACCACTATAAATTAAAAGTCTTTATAGTTTCACTTTTTAACCGACTTCAAAAAAGGAGGAGGTTATCAATTCGACTGCGTTTTTTTAATTTTGTTTTTTATGTTTGTTACCTCATAACTTTTGACTGGGTGAACCGATTTCAATGTTTTTTTTTTTTTGAAAGCATGTGCTTCCCGAACGGTCCCATTTTAATTTGGTTCCAGTCGGACACCCATTGTCCATGTGAAAACCATATAAGTCTTAAAGCATTAATTATTTGCGGGACAAATGAACGAATAACGCGATTAGATTAGTGCGGGGTATCTACAACACAACTAAAAAGTTAAAATTAAAAACTTTTTACAAAAATAACAATCAACTTCCTCAAAAAAACACTACAAAGTGAAAAATAAATTTCATTTTGGAAATCGGTGGCAAAAAAACCTTAATTACAGATCCTAAGACACCGACTTCCAAAATTAAAGTTATTTTTCACTTTGTAGTGTTTTTTTTTAGGAAGCCGGTTGTTATTTTCTTGTAAAAAGTTTTTTAAATATAACTTTTGGCTACACCTAACATAATACGAACTAGCAACTGGACCTGATATTCAAAATACACTTCAAATATTTGGACCTTACCTCCAGTCACTAATCGGGTCCATATTTGGACCTCAAGGCGACCGGGTCCATCGCCCACGTGTCGTATTTGCAACAGTTAAGTGATGGAAATATCAAGTCCGATCAAATAACTGGTCCAAGGTGAAATAAAGATTACCATTTGGTTTTAAGTGTTCGTTTTTTGTGTTGTTAATTGTAGGTACACTGCTGAACACTTCGGGAATTCAGGCGTGAGGGAAATCTTGTACTCATTTTTATTTTTCTGTCAATGTAATAAACATTGTATTTTCTATTTTACAAAAGCTCCCTTAAAATTACGAAGATTAACATCTATAATCCTTTGTGGGAGACTGGTATCTGCACTAGGAAAACCTGTCACATATAGTACCAGCCCCTAAAACCATTGTTTGAGGATTAAATCTTAGAGATAATATTACTGACTAAATTATTTAACCTTTGGCATGAGAACACACCGTACAAAAACAAAGAATGTGTCATCGAACCCAATGAAAATCAACAATAAGTACCAGAGGTATCAAAAAACCAGCAGAAAACAGAAGGTGAACTATGTATCGTACTAAAAAACGTTCAAAATCTAGTCACAGTCTCATCTCGGCGACGGTCAAATGTCAAAAACTTGTCAAAACTGTAGGGAAGCTCGAGGTATTTTTAACAAATCGTGGTTTTTTTAGAGACTGAGATCAGACTGAACTTTCGAGAACGGTCCCTCGGATATTTCTCGTGTATTGCTTATAGTACATGACATATAATTTAACACTAGAAGCGCTGAACATACCGACTGAGATAAATTTGGATAAAAAAATATGTATATTGCAATTACGTGGTTAAAGTCTCGTATAAATAATAAATATAATAATCATCACATTTCATGAAAAGTCATTAAAAGTTACGATTATATGCATAATAAAATATTAACTAGAGCAGGAAGAACATCGAAATGGGTCAAATTTGGGACGCCCGCACTTCTAGTTTTAATACAAATGATGTCCCAATTAATTGTTTATTATAGAGTCATTGTTGACATCCTTTAAACTAATTGCACACGGCACTAATAGTCGTAAGTTTCTTATCAATGTCCTCAACCACCCTTGTCTATCTATACTTATAGGTATGTTTATACTATATTGAATACTAGCTTCTGCCCTCGACTCCGTCCGCGTCAAATTTTTGCTCCCGTAACCCTTCCCGTCGCATCGAATTCATCGTCCATTTATCGTTGCTGCTCCGCTCCTTCTGATCGTAGCGTGATGTTATATAATTTTAGCCTTCCTCTATAAATAGGCTACCCAACCCAAAAAGAATTTTTCAATTCGGACCAGTAGTTTCGGAGCCTATTCAATACAAACAAACAATCAAATCTTTCCTCTTTATAGTCGAACGGGATAAAAAAAAAGTATCCTATGTCCGTCTCCTGGTTCTAAGCTACCTCCCCACCAATTTTTTAGCTAAATTGGTTCAGCCGTTCTTCAATTATAAATAGTGTAACTAACACAACTTTCTTTTATATATTGAATACTAGCTTCTGCCCGCGACTCCGTCCGCGTTAAATTTCTTGCTCCGCTTACCCCTCGTCGCATCGAAATGCCTGCCCGTGCGAGGTCTTCGTATTCGTGTCATCACGCTAGGACCCTTTGGAGCTAAGCAAAAAGAAAACAAGTCACTTCGGAGCCAAGCAAAAAGAAATTAAACGCGGATGAAATCGCGGTCAGAAGCTAGTATCTAGTAAATCGAAGTTTTTTAAACACGATACTTAAATTTTCTTAAAGTTTTCTTCAACATTTCTAGCAGAACTTTGTTTACCTTGTCTTGTAAAAACTATGCCCTACTTCCATACCAAATCTTTCCAACTTAAAAAGACAGTAGCCTTATATTATGTACTAGCTTCTGCCCGTGACTTCGTCCGCGTCAAATTTTTGCTCCCCTGACCCTTCCCGTCACATCGAATTGCCTGCCAGTTTTCAGATTAGTATAGATAGGTATATACCTATATACACTAATATTATAAAGTATATATAGTTGCAATGTATATCAATAAATTTTCTCAAATCCTACGACAGCAAAAGTAAAAACCGGCCAAGTGCGAGTCGGACTCGCGCACCGAGGGTTCCGAACAAACCTGTCGGTTTATGCATAAGGTTTATGTTTATGAAAATAAATGTTTGTTTTTTTAATTTTTATATTTCAGTTGATTGAATGAAAGGTAAATTGCGGTTTACGATTTATGACGTTTTAAAAAAAAAAAAACTACTTACTCGATCTCGTTCAAACCAACTTTCGGTGGTAGTTTACATGGTAATGTACATCATATATTTTTTTTAGTTTTATCATTCTCTTAATTTAGAAGTTACGGGGGGGGGGGGACACACATTTTACCACTTTGGAAGTGTCTCTCGCACAAACTATTCAGTTTAGAAAAAAATGATGTTAGAAACCTCAATATCATTTTTGAAGACCTATTCATAGATACCCCACACGTATGGGAATGATGAAAAAAAAATTTTAAGTTTCAGTTCTATTCTATGTATGGGGAACCCCAAAATTTATTGTTTTTTTTTTCTATTTTAGTGTAAAAATCTTAATGCGGTTCACAGAATACATCTACTTACCAAGTTTCAACAGCCTAGCTCTTATAGTTTCGGAAAAAAGTGGCTGTGACATACGGACGGACGGACAGACAGACAGACAGACAGACATGACGAATCTATAAGGGTTCCGTTTTTTGCCATTTGGCAACGGAACCCTAAAAAGTATTTTCAACACGCCTAAACAACTTCTCTTTCCATACAGCATTCCTATCCTATAAAAGAAATGCCCTTTTTTGCAATATATTCCTATTAAAACCAAATATTCCTCACTTCAAGAGAAAATACGAGATTCGAGAATGAACAGGAAAAGGTACCCCCGAGCCGTGCCGAGTCACGATTTGCACCCGTTTCATATCGTTGCGTACGACACTTATCTTTTGCACACGAGTTGTCACACGGTTTATTATAAATTCAAAGCGGCTCGTGTTATCAGTATCAATAAAACTCTCTCGGTGATTAGACGTGTTTCGTGTTGATAAAGTTTCATAACAGTTCGTTGTTATTGTTTTGTGTATTTGAGTTGTGAATCACTTTGTTGAAAAAGGTTAGTTAACCAAATATTCTCTATCAGACACCGTTTAGTTAATTGTAGAATAAAAAGTCCAAAAGTTTAATATTATGGTCCAATGGTATCAAGTTTGTTGATTTACTATGTGCACAAAGTTTTCCCATGCTACGTAACACATTTATTATGTACATAATTTGTCTTCTTGTTGTTGGAGCTAGCATTCAGAATCGCAGATTATGTAGTAAATAATAATTTTACGATGATGCTAATTGATTCCACCATAGTTTTGAATTTTATAGAATTTACGCTCTAGCAAACCACAAAACGTATCTTTATGAACAAATATATAGATCATGAAGGTTTATGTAGCATTCAGTATTTCTAAATTTTAAGTTTGGAATTTTTTTCTTTACCTAAAGTGTTTACTCATTTATTCCTTGTTTATTTTCAGTATCTACCATGCCGTGCTGCAAAATATCCATCAAGAAGACGCTCGTCTGCTCCATGAGCGAGTGCATCTGCATCCCAACGCAGGGCAAATCCTACGTCTGCCTGAGTAAAGACGACGAAGGGAAGATCGTACCTTGCTTCGACTGCAAAGCTGTTCAAATGGACGACAACGAATGGAAATGTGTCGACTCCTCCTGCATCTGCCTTCCAACTGACGGAAAACCCTGTCTTTGCATCTGTACTGACGAAGAAGACACCATTAGGTCCTGTGATGATTGCTCTTGCATCAACGCTGACGAATGCAAGGAGACTTTTAAGAGATGTGCCAAAGCTGGATGCGTATGCCTACCAACTGGTGGTAATTCTTGCATCTGCGTCTGCAAGAAGAATGGCAAAATAGTTCTTTGCGAGTGCAATGGAGCTGGAACATGTGGCAACTCTTGCGTCTGTGTGTCCACCGAAGGTGGCCAGTGTATTTGTGTCTGCTGCGACGCGAAAGGCAACATTCAAGTATGCAATGAGTGTACTTGTGATCCTAAGGAACAAGAAGCCGCTAGCTGCAGTAAGGGTGTATGTGTTTGCATCCTGACTGATGGCAAAGCTTGCATCTGTGTTTGCAAGAATAGTGAGGAGAAGATTGTTAGCTGCGACGACTGCAAGTGTAACGACGACCGCAAATGTGACAAGCCGGAATGCACTTGCATCCCAACTGATGGAGCAAAGTGTGTTTGTGTCTGCAGTGACGACAAGGGAAACATCAAAGTCTGCCAAGACTGTAATTGCGATTCTAAGGAACAAGAAGCCGCTAGCTGTGATGAGGGTGGATGTGTTTGCATCCTGACTGATGGCAAAACTTGCATCTGTGTTTGCAAGAATAGTGAGGGGAAGATTGTTAGCTGCGACGACTGCAAGTGTAACGACGACCGCAAATGTGACAAGCCAGAATGCACTTGCATCCCAACTGATGGAACAAAGTGTGTTTGTGTCTGCACTGAGAACAAGGGAAACATTAAAGTCTGCAAAGACTGTAATTGCGATCCTAAGGAACAAGAATCAGCTAGCTGTGATAATGGTGGATGTGTTTGCATCCTGACTGATAGGAAAGCTTGCATCTGTGTTTGCAAGAATAGTGAAGGGAAGATTGTTAGCTGCGATGACTGCAAGTGTGATGGTTCTCGCAGATGTGACAAGCCGGAATGCACTTGCATCCCAACTGATGGAGCAAAGTGTGTTTGTGTCTGCACTGACAACAAGGGAAATATTAAGGTTTGCACATACTGTTCTTGCGATCCTAAGGAACAAGAAGCCGCTAGCTGCAGTAAGGGTGGATGTGTGTGCATCCTGACTGATGGAAAATCTTGCATCTGTGTTTGCAAGAATAGTGAGGGGAAGATTGTTAGCTGCGATGACTGCAAGTGTGATGATTCTCGCAGATGTGACAAGCCGGAATGCACTTGCATCCGAACCGATGGCGCTAAATGCATTTGTGTTTGTTGTTTCAATGGAAAAGTTACTGTTTGTAACAATTGTACTTGCAGTACCGTTAAGAAATGTGACAAGGACTGTGTATGTTTTTTGACAGATGGAAAGCCTTGTATTTGTGTGTGTGAGAAAAACGGTAAATTAGTCCGTTGCGATGACTGCGTGAATGATGATGCTTCTAAGTGTGAGAATGAGTGTTGTATCTGTGTTCCAGCTAAGGATAAATATTGTGTTTGTGTGTGTAAAGATTCTAAAGGCAAGATTGTCGTGTGTGACGATTGTGATTGCACCTAATACATATTGTCAATCATTCATATCTTTTTAATCACATTATTATGGGTAAATATTGTATTCAGATAATCCATGATAGTAGTGTTTTGTTACTATATTATTGTTATTCTGCTTTGTTTTCTTTTTATGGATATTTTAGTTGTCTATAAAACTTGTTTTATATGGTAATCTGTGTTTATTTTTAATAAATATATTTTCAAATTATCATTTTAGTTTTTTTTTCTTTCTAGTTCTTACTATCTTATTTTCCTGAAACAACAGCAATAGCATTTTTAAACTCTGCTTATTTGTTTGTTTCAACTGTGAACTTACTTAAAGAGTTTCTTTAAAAAAAAATACATTTCCTAGTAGGTGCTAGTTATACTTACTCCAAAGTGCATAACAATTAAAACAATTACAAAAACAGAAAAATATTTTAACGGATAGTAAGACAATTAAGAGTGTTTTGCACCAAGAGTTACGTTATAGTTATCGTCAAATTTAATTTTAACAGTAACATAAACAATGACTATTAAATCTATCTACCTGCTGTTGCACAGGTTGCACCGTCATGTCAAATGTGAAAATTAATGTTTAAAGGGTGACAAATGACAAGATATCTTATTTTCCCAATTACGCAATTAAAATAACTTACAAACCATTGGTTTGATTTACATGATTCTTACATGGATTTCCGTTTTGTACGTATTTCTACCCATTAGAACTAAAACTATCCAAACATGTTCATGAAATAATAATCACATTTTCAAGTTATGTAATTATACGACTATCCTTACATTATTTTAAAAAGTACCTTATAGGTACTTAACTTGTACTTGAATCAGACTTTTTACATTCGAATATGACATCGAATGACAAAACTTGGTTAACTCATTAGGAACAGATTAATATCACATTAATAAAATACCTTTGAACTTATAATATCATTGAAAAGGATTGGAAAACCGCACTCCAAAAAAATATGACACTAACCGTAACTACAGCTCTTAACCGCCCGAAGTTGAGCGGTTAATGTTATCGTTTTTTTGGGACGCCATCACGACTATTGTTAAATTGGTGCAACCCGCGGCCTTTTTTTTGTTGATGGGAAATCATCAAATGACGTGGATTTAGAGCGAGAACGTTCTGGGCGGAACGGGAGGGCGTCAGAATTTCACTGAGCAAAACCCACCCGTGTTCCTTCAGTTGCCTGAGGCCCAGAAACGGGGGAAAACTGTAAATTATTGCAGTCTACAGTTTTCCCCACGATTATTAAGGAATCATGTCGCGTTGTCGCGTCGTGCCTGTCTATGAGAGCCTTAACGCGATTACCAAAAGTGACCCATCCAGGTGCTTAACTCATTTCTTTTGTACTATTTGTTCAAGACTAGCACACGTAGCATGACTACCATAGAAAGAACTTTGTCTTTTCTTAAGAGAATAGAGATAGAACTATCATGCTACCAGCTGCTAGCATAAAACGTTACAAATCTTTCTGTAATCTTTAATTCTGTCTTAAATCTTTCTACAGTCTGTAATTTTGTCTATTCTTCCGTCGACAAAATCCCTTTCTACGGTGGTCATACTACCTCTTTCTACGCATGCAGCTTGATAGAGCGTCGATGTTCTAAAAAGGGTTATTTAAAATTTTGCTCGAAGCAAAAGCGTTGCTTATTTCTAGTATACTTATTCAAACTGAAATTGTTTTTGTTTTCCTTTCATAATAAATGTAGTACAAATGATAACCACTTACCATCTTCCAATGCCGTTAGGAACTTTGACATGTTTTGGAAATTAATTACCTGTAAAAATAGAAAGAACATAATTAGATATTACGTCCACGATGAAAAGTAGGTAACAACAAGTCCACATCCTACAGACTTATTAAAATCCTGCGGGATTCTTTAGCGCATTGAATCTTCAACTTACTTCTTAGCGCGGAGAGTTCAAAATTGAACAGTGTGGTTTATCATCACGCTGAGTCTCACTCGCACTGCACTCTGTTGGATTCTTAACATTCGGTGCAACACAGAGAGCTGATTATCCAGTGCACGATGAAATCTCACCGCGATATTATTACGAGCGTGTGTACACCCTGCTATACATTCAAGATATACATTTTCAATTTTAGCTGAGCTCGCATTGTGTAGATTTTTCATGCGATGAGAAGTCAGTTTATACTGGTAATGTATAGCTTGACCTGTAGCCGTGTGTACATCGACTAACATTAAAATGGGGAATAATGTTGAAGATAACCATGCACAAGATAATAATGATAAATATGTTAAATACACGGATCTATAAATCTATAAGTAGTAGGTACCTATCTAAATAGCTGATTAAATGTAGTAGGTACAATTAAATGTTATCGAATACCGATTTCTAAACGATCTAGTGGTCGCAAGCGCAAGGTGCTGAGTCACGGGTCCTGAGTTCGATTCCCAAGCCGTACAAATGTCCTGTTCTGCCAGGATCGCGGAATTGTTCTCAAGAGTTATCGTGGCCCTGGCATAAGCAACTGAAGGAACACGGGTGGGTTTTAGTCAGTAAAAGTCTGACACGCCCTTCCACTCTACCCAGGGTGGGAGACGTCATTTGAACATTTCACCACCAAACAAAAAAAAAAAATGCCGTACAAATTCTATATATCAAATCCGGGTGCAACATAAGATATCTATAATATCTTGTGTTGCACCCGGTTGATGGCAATAGGCTCTCATGTAAAAAAATCTGCTATACAGCTAGCGTAGCCAACTTTTTTTACAAGAAATAAAGTGTATCGAGGTCTGAGGAGAATATTAAACAGTATTTTAGAAAAATGAACAGTATTATATTTATTTAATGTTTTAAATACATATTTTTAGAGCTTCTCGCACAACTTATTAATTTAAAGTCTTATTGTGTGAGCGTCAGTCTAATACTTAGTATAGTTTTAAGCATTTTGATGTTGAAAACAGTATTTTGTATACCTACTTTATTTTTGTTCAACAGTAAAAAGTATAATGTAGTGAAAAACAGTATAATACTGTTTTTTACAGTATAGTTGGCAACCCTATATACAGCTGTATCGGGATAGTCTGGAAGCTGACCCCAAAATAGTAGGGAAAAGGCTAGGCAGATGATGATGAGGGTCTTAAACATAACTGACGAAATGTGAGTGTATTTCTGTTTTTTTTGAATGGGAAATCATCAAATGACTTCACCCGCTCTGGGCGGGCGGAGCGGGAGGGAGTGTCAGACTTTACTGACTAAAACCCACCCGTGTTCCTTCACTTGCCCATGTGCCAGGGTCACGGTATCTCTTTCGAACAATCACGCGACCCCGGCAGGCATCGGTCCTAGCAGACCCCTTCATCGCTGCTGACATCTCTTTGAGGCGCGCGTGGAACACTACGCGCCGTCGACCCGAGCCTGGTCCTTACCGGGCGGCGAGCTACCCATTGCTCGCCACCCGCAACCTTCGGTGAATATAAGTTCTTGTGTAATGTTATAAATATCTGCATTAATTATAATTGTTAATTAAAAGATGACACAGACAAGCATCCAATAATGAATGCGTTGAGTGACGTCACCCGAGCTTAGTTTGTGAAGGTTTGAATTCGAGGTTATAATATTTATGAATACATTGTGTGTTGTGTGGGTAGATATTGGTCTGTACATTGTTATGAGTATGACGATCAATGTTATATCACCTGTGTAATGTATGAATAATGAGTAGCCTTGATATATTCAGTGTAGGTACAATTACCTATCTAGTACATTGGTAGTAAAAAAAAATATTAGTATGCTTTTGCACATTTTTTTCCGTAGGGAAATCGTAATGAATACCCTCAGTCTAGGGAGAATGTAGAGCAGTGGTGGCCTAGTGGTAACGGCCGCGACTAACGAGTAGTAAGTAGGTACTGAGTTCGAACCCAACCAAGCGCTTTACTTTGTGTAAATTATTTCATCACCACTGCTCTCAAAACGGTGAAGGAAAACATCGCGAGGAAACCGGCATGTCCTAGAACCAAAAATTCGAAGGCATGTGACATCTACCAACCCGCACTGGGCCTGTGTCCCAGCAGTGGGAACATTATAGTCTGCTGATGATGATGATGAGGGAGAATGGCGGATTCCTGCTGACTATGGTGGCCGGAGATCATTAAGCACCTTTGGGCCTACGGATATGATGACCATGAGCAGCCTATAATATTTCAGCTGTTGTGACGCAACCCTCCTCTCTGTAATAGGAGTGGGCCGTAATCCACCACCACTGCGGGGGGGGGGGGGGGGGGTATTGAGAAATTTGTAATTGAAATACCTTTAAATTGTTTGTAGATTAAATGTGTATAAATATTTAATAAACAACATGACAACTCTGGTCTTATCTGGTCTTTTGCCAACCACGGCACAGATGGCTTCCAGGCAGTGCTTCGCAAAAGAACAGCCTCCCTGTGGTCTCGTATAAAGGGTAGCACCAACACGCTTCTGAGCGTGGTGTCGGACAGAGTGGACGGCCAAATCCTGAGGCATTGGTCGCTCATGCATGTCCACAATAATAATAATTTTAAATTTTACTAACATAGCTATAAGTATCTACCTACTAACATCATATGGACTTGTATCTTTCAAAGTTATTATGTCTGAAATAAATGTTTTCAATTCAATTCAATTATCGTGGCGACATATCCGAAAACACTTTATGACCAACTGTTCAGTAGGTTTTCATGTTCTGTAAAACCATAAAACTGAAAAGGTAACAAATTAATTGAAGATTTAACGGTGTCGCTGGGAATGTCACATTGCAACTGCACTACCGGACATTACTCATTACGACGAACGAGGAAGACAAATCCGCTTCTTTTACTTATTTGTACATGTTATTTTTCGTAAGAAACTACACAATATTTTGTGTCACTGAAAACAATCTTTAGGTTCTTACCTACTCATTTTAACAAAAACCTATCAAACTAACTATATTTATATTGCTTAACATTTTTTACAGTTTACTATGAATACGGGGTTTGACGTAAGTTAATTTCAATACAACGCCGGAAGTGTAACCAACATTCTTTAAAAGTAAAATAAATAAAGTACACTAAGAAACCCGACTCATTATATAAGCAATCTTTTGAGCATAACACAGGTGACACGAATGCTTGCAAGTCTCAGGCTTGTGATGATTGGAACATCGATGTTCCATGCTATTCAATAATTGCAGTATTAAGGCAACCAAACCATTGTTCTGTTATGGTTCTTGGAAAAAAAAACTATGTATCACGAAAAAATACAAAAACAGCTGACATATTATTTTGTGATAAATAGTTTTTACTAAATAGAGAAATTTTAACTAATTTACAGCCTAATAGCAAAATAACCACTGAAGGTTGCAAACAGGAGGCATTGCATCATTCGTATCTTTAACATGCAAATAAATGGCGACTCCGGACTTTCTCTGTAAAGTCTAATTTCTCTTTTTACTGCAACACACTCGACTTGCATTTATGTTTCACATTTTTCTAATGCACACGTTTAATGAAATGAGTTGGAATGCATACAAATAGCCTCTAGGAGCACACCACTGGGTTGTCAATATCGTTAAGGCTGTCACAAACAGGCGCAACGCGACTAATTTCCACGAAGTTTTCATAGAAATTTTTCGAGAAGAGTCTCGTTGCGCCTGTCACTGAAAGCCTTTACTGTTTTGCATGACTGGCTATTATGAACTTTTACCTCGGCATAAGCTATTCCCTTCTCGAGTTACGCAGGAGAACCAAGGTAACCATCAACATTTTACTCGAAAGACGTCCACTTCTGGGCATAAACCTTTCTCAAAGGGGGTTTGCATAATCAACACGCTTGGAAGACAATAGCATTGTGATAAGAGGCATAGAAAACGCAACGTAAGTCCCTTTTTTTTTTTGGCGGCGAGCTAGCCATTGCTCGCCACCCGCAAGCTCGCGCCTATGGTGGCCGGGAGTCCGCTATGGACTCCCGACGCCCGGGGCGTCTCCTCCTGCGGCGGCTAGGGACGTGAGGGCGCAGAGACTGCCACTCCCTCACGCGCCCCGCCTCCTCCTTCGCGAGCATTACTGCTTCGCAAAAGGAGGTAACGTAAGTCCCTTAGTCGCCTTCTACGACACCCACAGGAAGATATGGGATGGTGCTTTTCTGTACGTCTGGCAACACACGGAATAAGGTAACCATCATAGCCAGAAGAAATAAGATGTGACTAAGTAATAGCGGCTGCACGGGTCCATCTGTCGGGTTAAGCTACGCTTGCCGCGGTTAGTCAGCGGATAGGTGACCATCTTTACAAACCAAGACCCCTCCGTGCTTCGAAGAGCACGTTAAGCCGTTGGTCCCGGCTGTCATTCGTAGGCAGTCGTTACAGGTCGTAATATCTTTATAATCTTACCAGGGGTATCGTGTTACTCAGTAAGTGGGATCTGGAGGTCAAATAGACAGTCCCTTCATGTGAAATAAAGATAATTAGATACATCAGGTTAGACTGGAAGCTGACCCCAACATAGTTGGGAACAGACTAGGCAGATTATGATGAATTTCAACTACCTCAAATTTCACAAATGCTAACCTAAGGACTGATCGTACTCACTAGGTTTTCATTGTTCGTTGTGGAGTGAGAAGACAGTCATTACCATTTCACAGTTAAAATATTAATAGAATAAGTTTTTCCTGTACTTGCGAATTTCCCCATTCGCTTCACCTAATACCTAGACTTACCAGCAGCAGGACCTGATATTCAAAATACGCTCTAAATAATATGTACCTAGAACCTTTTTTTGTGGGTGGGAAATCATCAAATGACGTGTCCCGCTTTGGGTGGAGCGGAAGGGCGTGTCACACTTTTACAAGAACAAATCTCGCGACCCTCGCAGACATAAAACCTTACATCCAGCTACTAACCGGGTCAGTATTTGGACTTACTTATTAGTTAGTACAAAACACTTCGTATTTGCCTGACAAATAAACAGATGTCCACTTTCAGGTGTAGAACATTACACTAGGACCATCAAAAGCCGAGCAAAACAAGTCCCGAATAGGAATACCTTGCACGAGCAAGCGATTCGATGCGACAGGGTGGGTCAGGGGAGGCAGAAATTAGACGCGGATGAAGTCGTGGGCAGAAGCTGGTATCTAATAAGTCGGCAATTTGTTAAAGACGTGATTTAAAATTTCTGCACAATTAACTCATTTTTCAATTTTTTTTTATGAATTTGTAATTATTTTCAACACTCCTATCAGAATTTTGTCAACCTTATATCTGCTAAAAAACTTTTCCCTACTTCAATAAGAACCCTTTTGTTATGAAAATATTTCCTACTTCAAAAGACAGAAGCTACTAGAACGTAGGAAACCATAGCCAACTCATACGGCAGCTGAAATGTCTATTCAATCTATTTTTCTCAATTTCACACGACACTAATCATATTTTGTTTAAACATCCCTACCCTAACTCCAGAACTTAAAAGTTACCCCTTACTTCAAAAGTAAGAATAAGAATTTACAAAAAACCAACATTCTCATAGTATCAAAGAATTCAATAAAATATTTTTTTCTCAATTCCACACAAGTGTCGAGTGGAATCATGAAAAAGTTAATTTTAAACGTACTTAACTTCCCCATTCATATAGCATTCCTACTAAAGAAATGCCATTTGCGACATATTCCTGTTTAAACAAAATATCCCTTCTATACTAAGTACCTACCTTCTATACTTCAAAAGAAAGTACGAGAATGAACAGGAACCCATATTCACACACACACGGTAAAGTACCCCCGAGCCGAGTCACGATTTGCACCCGTTTCATATCGTTGCGTACGCCACTTATCTTTTGCACACGAGTTGTCACACGGTTTATTATAAATTCAAAGCGGCTCGTGTTATCAGTATCATTACAACTCTCTCGGTGATTAGACGTGTTTCGTGTTGATAACGTTTCATAACAGTTCGTTGTTATTGTTTTGTGTATTTGAGTTGTGAATTATTTCGTTTAAAACGGTTAGTTGACGTTTTATTTCTGGCACCAAATGTTGTAAATCGGTCACCATTTCATTTAGTTAATTGTAGAACATAATGTGTAAACGTTTAGATAATATTATCGTACAATGGTGACAAGCTTTTTTGTTTATTATGTGCACAACGATTTTCCCATGCTACGTAACATAAAATTATGTGCATACTTTGTCGTCTTGTTGTTGGAGCATTTAGTATCGCAGATTATGTAGTAAATAATAATTATGACGACGATGTTAATTAATTCCACCACAATTTTTGTATTCAGTAAAATCTCCGCTCTAGCCAACCAGAATACGTATTTTTATGGACAAATATAGATGATGATGACAGTTTATGTAGCATTCAGTATTTCTTAATTAAAAGTTTGAAACCTTTTCTTTATTGATTCCTTTTTCTAAAGTATTTACTCATTACTTCCTTGTTTATTTTCAGAATCTACCATGCCGTGCTGCAAAGTATCCATCAAGAAGACGCTCGTCTGCTCCATGAGCGAGTGCATCTGCATCCCAACGCAGGGCAAATCTTACGTCTGCCTGAGTAAAGACGACGAAGGGAAGATCGTACCTTGCTTCGACTGCAAAGCTGTTCAAATGGACGACAACGAATGGAAATGTGTCGACTCCTCCTGCATCTGCCTTCCAACCAACGGATCTACAATAAGTCGACTACTGTCTAAGTAGATTTGTTATGTACTGATAGCTTGATATCTTTATAATTTTTTCGGTGTTATATTAGAATCCCCAGCTAGATGGACCGACAACCTAAACAAAGTGGCTGGGGCAGCCTGTATGCTGAAGGCGGAGGATATGGTGTTCTGGCGTAACATGGGAGAGGCCTATGTCCAACAGTGGACTGCGATAGGCTGAGTTGATTAATATATTAATATTAGAGTTAGTTGTAGGTGGATACATAAACAAATTAGGTAAGAGATAAGTCTCTATTAGTTTTTAGGGTTCCGTTACCAAATGACAAAAAACGGAACCCTTATAGATTCGTCATGTCTGTCTGTCTGTCCGTGTATGTCACAGCCATTTTTTTCCGAAACCATAAAGAGCTATGCTGTTGAAACTTGGTAAGTAGATGTATTCTGTGAACCGCATTAAGATTTCACACAAAAATAGAAAAAAAAAAACAATAAACTTTAGGGTTCCCCATACTTAGAACAGAAACTCAAAAAAAAAAAAAAACATCAAACTCATACGTGTGGGGTATTTATGGATAGGTCTTCAAAAATTATATTGAGGTTTCTAATATCATTTTTTTCTAAACTGTACAGTTTGCGCGAAAGACACTTCCAAAGTGGTAAAATGTATGTTCCCCCCTGTAACTTCTAAAATAAGAGAATGATAAAACTAAAAAAAATATATGATGTATATTGCCATAAAAACTTCCAACGAAAATTGGTTTGAACAAGATCTAGGAAGTAGTTTTTTTTTTAATACGTCATAAATCGTAAACCACAATTTACCTTTCATTCAATCAACTCAAATATAAAAATTAAAAAAAAAAACATTTAATTTCATAAACATAAACCTTATGCATAAACCGAGAATACCTACAGGTTTGTACGGAACCCTCGGTGCGCGAGTCCGACTCGCACTTGGCCGGTTTTTTTTTATTATTAGTTAAATCTTTGATTTTTACGTAATCGTCGTTTATAATTAATTATATTGTTATTTTTTTTTATTCCTGGCCTGCAGTTTTGCCTAAAATGTTAGTGACCGTTAGATATATAAACAAAATATGTTTTGTCTTATCTATATTTATAAAATCAAAATTCACATATGATCGTCAGAAGTTAGGTGCACGGTCCCAATCCCAACTGGTTGCTTCCTATGGAGAAGAACCGGCAAGACACTCCACGTTTATCATTTAAATAATAATTGGCTTTTATAATGCTTTAAAATTGCAGTATTAATAGGTATGGGAGGACTGTGTAGGCATACATTCGGTGGTCCATTTTGAAGAAGCTAAATGAAACGGTAGAGATCAAATTGTATTGGCGCACATACATACATGCATAAACTCACGGCATCTTCCCATGGGGGAGAACGCAGGCCTTCGACCATTATTAAAGATATTTTTTTTATAAATTACAAGTATAGTCGCGTTATACCTCACCAGGTCACCTCTTTTTTTTATTTGTTTAGAAATCATTACATTGTCCCGCTGTGGGTAGGGCAGGGGACTTATACGGACTAAAATCCACCCGTGTTCTTTCAGTTGCCTGTGCCATGGCCTCGGTAGCTCTTTCGAACAAATCCTGGACCCTGGTAGCCCAGATAGCATCTAACATGTAAGCAAAAATATATCTACTTATTCGTACAAATGAATCCAACTGGTTTCACTACCATCACCATAAAAACTTGTCATTACTTATTGTATACCTTGTAGCGCGAGTTTATTGAGGAAAATAGGCAAAGCCGGTTTATACTAGGCATGTATGTATTATTAACATAGCTTACGTTATTTATTACGAATTAATGTCTACTTCAATGATTTAAGTAACAAAGATAATAAATCCCATTGACAAGAACATCAGGAAAATCATAAATAACATTATTACACGCTTTATATTAGCTTCACTTGTATGTTTGTTTGTTACCGACTCCTTATAGCGCAATTGTGACCCACTTTAAACGACCAGATTTCATTTAAACTCTGTAGACTTATCGAGGACCGATGACAATAAATAAATAAAAATAAAATAAAAATACTTTATTTCAGACATTAATAGTCCATAGGTTGTTTAGTGATGGTAGTAACAGAAAGTACTTAAAGCCTATATTAGTATTGTTAGTAAGGACACAAAATACAATTAAATTGAGTAAACCCGCCTTCAAGGCTCAGTGTGGAAGCTCCATAAGTACGTCAAAGGCAAGACGTAAAGTGGTGACATTATTTACTTATACATACCTATAGCTACTTCCACCCAGTGCCGTTGTATAGGACAGTCTGGCCTGTTAGCAATCATAAACTACTACTACTACTACTACTACTACTACTATAATTTCATAAATTTGTGCCATTATCCTTGCCAGGGATACCAGGACAGCAAAAAACTGTCTTTGAAAACTACGCTGACATGCGTCTCAAAATTCGAAACACCCTAAAAAGTAGAACATAAATAATAGTTAAAAAAAATTAAAAAACAGAAGAAGAGAAGAAAGAAAGAGAAGAAAAGAAGATGGAAGAGTGTTTTTTAGTTTTCTGAAACTATTTTTTTTTAAATAGCTTTTCCATGCATGTAATATAATTCACGCAAGACCTCATACACCGCCATTAGAGAGAGTATTGAGTTAAAAGCATACTTATTTATTCTGTTACATTTAGTGTAAATATGTCGAAATAGTACAGACTTTTCATACCAAATATTGTTTTAATGTACCACTTAGAATCAACTTAGGGGACATACATAAGTGCCAGTCACAACATAAGCTATTGACGATACCAGCACAAAACAGATAGACTACATATTTATTTAGATAAAAGGCTTCAGTAATGACAGATTACTGTCGCTAATAGTACTGTTATGATCTATTTTGCACACAATCCCCTGTAATTTGCGTACTGAATATATAAAACCAAACTTCTTTAAAAAAAGCTATACAACGATTCCGTTTCTTTTCCAATCTCAACGTAAATTCCAAATTTTAAGATACCGAGTAGCAGTTACCAATAAGAGTTCCTTTGTTAGGAGACGACCCTAGTTACAGCATCAACTCATGTCAACCAACTAAATGAATTGTTATCAGAACGATGCGAGCATGTCAAGGTTCAACTATTATCATGTCAGCCTGAAGACGTTCACTGCTGGACATAGCTTCCCCAAAAAGGCGGAGTTTGTAATAATCGCTACCGCTTGGCAGGCGGATTGACGATCGCATTATGGTGGTAAAATGCATAGAGAACGTTGCTGCCTCGCCTTTTACGACACCCTCGGGAAGAAATTGGATGGTGGTATTCTTTACGTCTGGCATCACACGGAATTGTTTCAACTAGATACGCCAAGAATTACAAAATTCATTCATAGTGAAAATAAAGAAAATCTTGTCAAACTAAGAACTCATCAAAACCAACAAAACTTAAACCAGAGACTATTAAAACTAGATTAAGTATGGTGTACCATAATGCTTTATGGTTGAAGTTAATTTTAACAGCCATGGTCCAGTTAACAAGTGTGCCGGTGATGGTAACCGAAATAGTTAAACTTGAACTAGAGACGAGAGTTAAAAGACCGTGACACTAACTACTCGAGTTTTTCTTGTTAAACAATGTGTATTTAGGGAATGGCGGTAATAAATTCTGGGGAAAAACTGGCTTTACTAACGGTTATACATATAATCGTCAAGATTATACCCTAAGTATTTTTATTTACAATTTTGCAGAAAAACTAAAAAAACTTAAGATGGAAAAATTTATATTTTCATTGTTCGGTTTATTCTTTCGTGTGGTGCCGGACGTGAAGAATAGCACCATCCCATTTCTTCCCGTGGATGTCGTAAAAGGCGATTAAGAGACTTACTCAGGATTGGCAGCAGCGTTCTCTATGCATTTTACCACGATACTGCGATCGCCAACCCGCCTGCCAAGCGTGGCGATTATGGCAAACCCCCTTTTCGGAAAGCTTTATGTCCAGCAGTTAACTGCCCCGTTGGTCTCGTGGTCGCAAGCGCGACTGCTGAGCGTGGGGTCCTGGGTTCGATTCCCGGGTCGGGCAAAGTGTTCTGGGTTTTTCCATTAGGAATTTCTTAGTAACAACCGAGTTTGGAAGTTGGAGGTGTCATACCCCTGTGACTCGGAAAGCACGTTAAGCCGTTGGTCCTACGCCTGATCTCTTTCCGGTCGTGTCGGATTGCCGTCCCATCGGACTATGAGAGTGAGGGAAGAGTGAGTGCTCCTGTGTCTGCGCACACTCTTGTACACTATAATATCTCCCGCGCCGATGGCTAGTCTCTGTTGAGATTGGCCGCCGAGGCCAAAATACGGTCTGGAGGACTAATAATGTCCAGCAGTAGATGTCTTTTGGCTAAATTGTTCGGTTTATTAGCCTTCTGCCCGCGACTTCGTCCGAGTGAAATATCATTCCCCGACCCACCGCGACACATCCCATCACCGGCCGGCACTTTTCTTCGATTCTGCTTAACGTTCTTTGTAATTATTTTTTAGCTCGGCTCCTAAGGGTCGTAGCATGATGTTAAAAAGCTTATAATCTTCCTTAAGAATTGAGCTACTAAATGCTAAAAGATTCGACTCATAGTTCCAGTCGAGACTACTAGTACCCCTACATTCAAACTTAGGAACAAAACCTCTTTATCCTGCCAGGGTCGCGAGATTCGTTCGAGAGTTACCGTGGCCCTGGCATATGGGCAACTGAAGGAACACACAGGGGTGGGTTTTAATCAGTAAAAGTCTGACACACCCTTCCGCTCCGCCCAGAGCGGGAGACGTCATTTGATGATTACCCAAACACAAAAAAAACCTCTTTATATTATTAGTGTACATTTTTATTAAGTTATTAGTAATTCAAAAAATTTATCAAATGTATTATCTCTCTATTTCAGATGGTTCTCCTTTTCGTCACTTGCAGACACCATTTCCTTTCTTTTCCATATTTTGAGATCCGTCCGCTTAGCTCAAAGCTAACTGACCAAGATATGAGAAATTAGAACGTTTCTCCATTTTGATGGAATCCAGGGATAACTCTTTCCTGCCAGGGTCGCGTGATTGTTCGAAAGAGATACCGTGACCCTGGCACATGGGCAACTGATGGAACACGGGTGGGTTTTAGTCAGTAAAAGTCTGACACGCCCTCCCGCTCCGCCCAGAGCGGGAGAAGTCATTTGATGATTTCCCATCCTGAAAAAAAAAAAAAAAGGGATAACTCTTTGATGAGTATTAACATCACGCCTGTTTTTATCGACGGGTTAGGCAGCGCTGAACCTATAGAAGTACACCCACATTTCGCCAGTCCCATGCCACTATTGGCACCTTAGATAACAAAATATATTGTAATTTTGGTTTGGTTGGAATTTTAGTGAACCTTCACAATATAATCATAAGATTGTACAATGAAACATACTTGCCGTCAATTAGCATATTTCTCTTAGCACAATTTTATATGACCTATATGCTAAGTCAGGTGTGCTAGCTTTGTTTCTAACTAGATTTTTATTGTATTCAGGTTAGAATAATGTAAGTACAACTTTGAACAAAGGTTTTTACTTTTAACAATGGTTTCATTATTGGTTACTACTCATAGTGAGAATTTTAATACTTAGGTATATAATACCCATGGATAGCTATAGAGACACACCACCCCGACCCTTGCACGAACCAGCCCGCGATGCTGAGCCTGTAGCTTTAAATTAGTCCCTAATTAAGGATAACCCAGATCCAACCTGTCCCTTGCTGCCCTCTACCAGGGACTGCTTAAGCCGAGGTGCGTACCCCACCTGGGGTTGCCCTTATGTCTTAGTCGCTTAGTTTTTAAGTACTATAAGCCCCGGTTGGAGGCCTTAAATTAATTTTTAAGGAACCCCCGGGAATTACCGTTTAAATAGTAACAGCCTTAATAGGCCAACAACGAGATACCCTACAAAAAAAAAGTAAAATATAGATGTACTCGGGTTAGTCGACGTAAACACGGACGACATAATATCGTGGCGGGATTTTTTTTGTGCATTAAATCTTCAACGTACTGCAAAGCACCGAGACTTGAAAATAGAATAGTGTGTTTTTCCGACGCGTTAGGTTAGGATGCATGTTCCGTCCCGTTTGAATTGTTTACTCTGTGCGCCTTCGTTTCCAAACGTGTAACAGAGTGAGAACTGTCACTTGTCAGTTTGACACTTCTTTTTGGTTTGGTCTTGAAAAAGAATGGCGGTCCTATTGTGTTTTGCGACCCGTTTGTTGAAAGTAATCCGTTTGAACCGATCGTTTTTGTGGACAATTTGTCGTGATCCAATTGTTTTGTGTGTAACCAACCCCTTTTGAAGAAATAATACGGGTTCAGTTTGTTTGATTGAAATAATTTGAGGTTATAGTGACCCATTGACCGCATGCTTTGGTAGCAGAGCGTCTTGAGCGGCGTGTATCCTGAGAATACCTACTTACAGCGTCACTACACAATACAATATACACTCATTTACATACATAAATCCAGGTGGGCTCCAGAACCAGGTTTCTATCATCAGGTGAGTCTTTTGAATATTGTATTAATCAGCTCCACGCACGGCGGACAGTTCGCTACCGCCAAACTTGACCCAGGGTCCACCATCGCGCTTCCACATAATAATTAAATCCTATGGTGAGGCCCTGGCCTGGCGTCGAACAATGCACTTTGATGGATTCTCAATGCTCGGGTCAGCCGGGCATGGGCAACTGAAGGAATACGAGTGGGTTTTAGTCAGTAAAAGTCTGACACGCCCTTACGCTCTACCCAGAGCGGGAGACGTCATTTGATGATTTCCAACCCACAAAAAAAAAAGATGCTCGGGTAAGCACCGAGAATTAAATATCTAGTGCGCTATAAACGTCCTCGCGAACGTCTAACCGAATGCATTGTATACCAATATTTTACAAGGAGCAACTCCATTTCTGACCTCTACAACCCAGGTAATAGGTAACAGATTACCCTTTGGTAAATGATAAATAATTTTATTTCGTACAAACACTTACGTTATTGATATTTTTTAAACTAGATGGTCGGCTTTTCCTATCTGACAATTCTGAGAAGAAATGCCGAAACAAACTCAGAGGTCTTCATCTATCTTTTAAACTTCAGACATAATCTTGGTCACATCATCTGAAGACTATGTAGATAGCTGTCTGAAATGGTCTTTAGAGGAAAGAACTACACAGATTGAGTGAGCCTGTCCAATCAGTGCACGCATTTGTCACTAATCGTGCAGTTCAACTCAGAACTTAAGGAGACTTGGTAAGAATGGTTGTCAGACTTACGGGCTTCTCACTACCCGTAACGACTGTCAAAGATATAAGAATGAAAGCGTCACCAACTGTTTCATAACCATCATTTCAGTCTTTAGACGTCCACCGCTGGACATAGACCTTCGGGGCCGTCCATCAATCACGTGATGTTTTTTTTGGCATTTTTGAACCCTTCGTGATACATGGTGAGGTTTAAGACTATCCCCCCCTCCCCGCCATATCACGTGTATTTTTTAGTACCTACAAAGAATCTATTTTTTTTTAAATATTTATAAAATACAGGTATAAGTATCATCTTATTTATTACTAGCTTCTGCCCGCGACTTCGTCCGCGTCAAATTTTTGCTCCCCTGACCCTTCCCGTCGCATCGATTTGCCTGCTAGTTTTCGTCCATTATTCGTTGCTGCTCGCTCCTTTTGAGTTATAGTGAGTCAACCTTAAAAGATAGACATATGCTCTCGCGGACTTTTTTTTAGAACTTTTTAAAAGAAACAATTCCGTCATACATAATTTTTGCGTTACTTTAACCGTTTACGCAGCGCACGCAACGGAAACTCTCAAAAGGAATAAATTTTCCCCGTTTTTGCAACATTTTTCATTACTGCTCCGCTCCTCTTAGTTGTAGCGTGATGTTATATAGCCTATAGCCTCCCTCGATAAATAGGCTACTCAACACAAAAAGAATTTTTCAATTCAGACCAGTAGTTCCTGAGATCAGCGCGTTCAATCAAACAAACAAACAAACAAACAAACTCTTCAGCTTTATAATATTAATATAGTATATAGTATAGATAAAAAGATAAAAAAATAATACACGTGATAAATTACTACACCCCCCCTCCCCCTTTGTGATATTTCGTGATTTTTTATGGACCCTTCCCCCCCTTTCGAGCCTCACGTGATTAATGCACAGCCCCTTCCCCAATTTGGGGAGTATTCCATAATCGCCACGCCCGGCAGGCGGGTTGGCGATCGCAGACTTGTGGTAAAATGCATAAAAAAACGTTGCTGCCCATTCTCTAGTAAGTCCCTTAGTCGCCTTTTACGACACCCACGGGAAGAAATGTAATGGTGATATTCTTTACGTCCGGCAACACAAAGCACCAACTGTTTAACGTGATTGTATGCTATTGAGGAGATCGTGATATTTCATAGCACCATGTTCTTGTAACCCCGTTTTTCCCGCGTTCACACATTCCGGATCGTTTGTTCCCGCATAAGATTTGCTTAGTAATTAATTGCTTAGCGCGATAAGTACTGTTGTTATTGTGTCAAGTGTAGCGGGATTTGTTTAAAGTGAAGAAGATTTTATAAATTGATTGATTGAATATCAAAAGTTTCTAATAATGAGGAAAAGAAACCTGCCTCTTTAAGCCTCGTCGGAAGAAAAATTCGAATGGTAATTTATGTTATTTTCAACACACTTGCTCGTAAAGTGAGCCTTATTATATCGTTCTTAGGGCCATAAACCGAACTATAACATACACGTGCATAATAATATTACACACTAGTGCATAATAGAATGATCCCTACAAAGTTAAGTTAGTACCTAACTGCAAATTATATGCGAGTAAACAGAGCATTTTCAATTTAACCGGGTAATACAGTTTTTTTTTTTTTTTGTAACAACAAAGAGGTTTTATGCCACCGAAAATCTATTTACATTTTTGAAATAAATAAATGTGTCCCTAATTAAGACGAAAAAACATTTATTATTATCAAATTATTTATAATTCACAATAATTTCTTATAAAATATTTGCATTTTATCACAAAAATTATCATTTTGAAGTAGGCTGTATGGCTGTAATCAATCAACTTACATTTGGCGCGTGCAAAAAAAAAAAATTGCGCGCCATTTCCCAATTTTCCCCTAATTTTCATATTTTGTTTGTATCGCATTTGTTGCTGTGTGGTAAAACGATTTATGCAATACATATTTGTTTTTTCCTCGCAAGTGTGTTGAAAAACGTCGTATGATACACGTGTGTATTGATGATTACCGTCTTCGGCTCTCTTAAGACCCTCACCTGACGGCTCGGGTCTCAATGGCGCCTCAGCGGTAATCACCAACATTACACACTTGTACCATAATGTACTATTCTGTAACTAGGTTTGTTCATATACTTTTACACGACAATCGTATTTTTAAAACTAGATGAGGTCGGCGTTTTGTACCCGGGTGCTTACTCTTGATTTTAATTCCGATCGATTGACATTCGAATTTTGACGTTTCGTATTCTTGAGTTCGACGCTAGCGCCAAAATGTCTTTAAATTGGGTGTCCATTTTGGAGAGCTAAGTGGACTTGGGATCGGGTGTTGTTGTTGTTCCAATGTTGACACTATTGTTTTCAAGAGTACCAGATCACGTGTATGCAAAATTATTATTGGAATCGTATTGGCTTTGGATTGGAATTAAAATTAGACGGAAGAGTAAACCCCCTGGATACTCTAAGAAGAAAGGCCGAAACGAACTCAGCAGTCAGGTAGATCGGCTCTGAAATGGTTTTTGTAGGAAAGAACCACACAGATTTGAGTAGACCTGTCCAGTCAGTGCACTCATTTGTTAAAAAATGGTATTGGGTTATTACATATTAAATATAAACCCGATTGTATTATTATTATTAGCGAAATTTGGTACTATACACCTCTTGCCTCACTTCTCACCTACCCCTTAAATTTTAAGGGGTAGGTGAGAAGTGAGGCAACATTATAGGCTGAATATTGCGCTTGTATTCTTTTAAGGCTTAAAAGAATACAAGCGCAATATTCAGCCTATAATGTTCCCACTTCTGAGACACAGGCGTCATTTCTGTGAGAGAGACTGGGCTATAGTCCACCACACGGGCCACGTGCGGGTTGGTAGATATTGCACGTCTTCGAAATTTTGGTTTTAGGAGAGATTTCTTATTATGTTTCGGATTTCTTTATCGCAGATTCATCTCTTTAGATATATCTACAAGTAACAAAAACCATGAAACAAAGTTATTTCGTTGCCATCATTTATAGAAGCAACCGCTTAACTTACTCTATGGATACGTCGCGGCGTCGTGTGTAACCGCACGTCTCCCCGACATAAGGTTGTCTATGACGCTGTCGATCGCCTGAGCGGCGTATAATGAGTGCGGGATCGCCCGTTACTTTGTGATAGATCGAACAAGGCATAAGCGGTAGCAATTTAAAAAGAGCATTGCCCCTTCACATAAGTGGTAGCGAGTTGAAATGCTCTTGTAATACATTTTTTTACAAATCATCGATGTAGGATATATCCTAGCTGTAGGAACTTTATAGACTGATTATGGGTTATGCTTTAGATTTTTTCCGTGGTATTTCTCAAGGATACCCTCTGCCTGGAATGAAGGTAGAGTTATGTCGAACTACTTCCGACTAAAATCTCACTGTTTCTTTTAGTAAAATGTGTCGGGGGTACTGACGATACTTGTACATTCACTGCATCCCGGACTAATCAGAAATGGCATGCCAAGCGAGCCCCTTCTTCCCCCAAATCTTCCTATTAGTATAGTGTGCCAACTCTTTAAGCCTGACTGCTCGAGGTTATGCTTTAGCTAAAGATCTCACTGATTTGCAATAAAATGACGTAGAGCTCTTGTTCTTGAGCTCTGTTTTTAAAGGAACAAATTAGGGGAAGTACTGGTTTGGAAGATATGGACAGTGGTTTAGTTACACTTACAGGCATATGTGACATGACAAGTTTTCTTATACCCTGTGACATTGTAGGTGTTCATAGGAAGTGGTTGACACATACCATCAGACGCACCGCCAGCTTATCCATCATCCAATGTCCTAAAACCACCTCAAAAACTATTTTTTCTTTGGGGGGAATGTCTTTTGTAACTTTGACGTTCAAAAAGTGCTGACTCTCAGCCTAGTTTGAATAAATGACTTTTGATTTGATTTGATTTACTAGTGCTTATGCTGATTATGCTTAGACTATCATAAATCATTTCTATTGGAACACCACTGCAGCACAGCTTACTGAAAGTACCGCTGTCGCTTGTCACTTGGCCAGTCATCCCGTATCTTGTTAAGATCAGCCGAGTTACGGTAAGTGTCATATAGTAAGTCAAACAAATAGTAGACTATAAGATTATCGGTGAAGCACGCGCCGTTATTTGGTAAACACTTGTTAAACGGAGTATGACCAGCCGTTTCTGACGGTCTGACGGAATGTTGACAACTGAACCCAACTTGCGGTATTGTCAATGTAATTGTGATTTGTTTTGTGAATTGCCCGTCATTTGTCTTGGAATGATCGATTCTTGATAACTCAATCGTTCTAGTATCTTTACCATTAATACCGGACCGTTATTGATTTTTAAATGGATGTTCTTCATAGTAAACTTGACGTTCACAATTCTTCGTCATATCTTTATATAGTATATAACAAAGGCACTTACCGCGTTTGTACTTGATTTTTTTCTTGATCTTTTAAACCACGCAACGGGCTTTCATGCGGTTGTCATCAATAGGCAGAGTGATTCAAGAAGCAGGTTTAGGCAAAAGCTAGTTATATGTAAAAGTGTAGTATAGATATAGATTATGCAAGTTGAAGTGGCAATGGGTCGGCCATTTTAACAGTAGAACCGATGGCTGTTAGGGTAGACATGGAAACCGCGAATCGACAAACGTAAGGTAGGACGCCCTTAGGCTAAGTGGAGCGACGATCTTCGCAGGGTGGCTGGTAGCAGCTGGATGAGAGTTGCCGAGACTCAAGTTTAATTGCGTGAAATAGGAAATGCCTATGTGCAGCAGTAGACTGCTATAGGCTATTTGATGATGATGGTGACGTAGACATAAAGACTCTTCTGAATCATCAAAATTAAATTTTTCAAAAAAAGGGAAGGGTGTTTCGCGAAAAGGGTTACTTACCAGTTTATTTTAGATTAATGGTATGGAGAAGAAGGGTCAAGAAATTACATAGTCACTTTTTTAAAGTGTTTAACAATGTTGTGTATCTCTGAGACCAATTAAAATAATCAAAATTAATCGATGATATCACGCGATGAAATATTTTTGATTCGCGGATACAACGTATGCAAATTATGACAAACAATTTAAGACAATTTTCTTGTAAAACTAACATCCTGATTTAGTTATGATTAATCACGATTTTGTATACTAATTAATGTTGTATTCAATGAATTTTGATTTTGATATACCTGTTTTTTTGTCTGGGATGTTCTTGTCGTGACTTAATAAAGTTCTTTCATCATCATCATCATCATTAAAGCCGAAAGACGTCCATCGCTGGACATAGACCTCCCGCAATTTGGGCGGGTTCGCTATAATCGCCACGCTTGGCAGGTGGGTTGCCGATCGCAGTACGGTGGTTAAATGCATAGATAACGCTGTTGCCCATTCTCTAGTAAGTCCCTTAGTCACCTCTTACTACACCCACGGGAAGAAATGGGAGAGTGCTATTCATTACGTTCGGCACCACATGAAACGTAAAGTTCTTTAAAATTAAGGAATTGTTTTTTGAGTCAAATTAACATAAATTTTAAAAGTAATTTCCTATCACTTGCAGCTTTTTCCTACCCTGTTTACAGGTAGAAATTATTTACTTGTTATTTTTTTTTTATTTAATCTATACTATATGTTTATTGTATATTTGTATATAATATTATAAAGCTGAAGAGTTTGTTTGTTTGTTTGATTGAACGCGCTAATCTCAGGAACTACTAGTCCGAATTGAACAATTCTTTTTGTGTTGGATAGCCTATTTATCGAGGAAGGCTATAGGCTACATAACATCACGCTACAACTAAGAGGAACGGAGCAGTAATGAAAAATGTTGCAAAATCGGAGAAAATCGCACGGGTAGGCGATTCGACGCGACGGGAAGGGTCGGGGAAACAAGAAATTTAACGCGGACGATGTCGCGGGCAGAAGCTAGTTTTTGATCAAATTAAACCCATCGTTCCTTTCAAAGTTATTTCTCTACGACCAATAATTAAAAATCAACCCAAACTAGCTTCAGGAAAAATCACCTGTGCATAAAATTAATCTAAAATAATTATCTGGTCAGTCGAGATAAATGTCAGACCGTGTCAAATATTAATGACAGTCTGTGTTTGACATTTAGCTGACATTCAATCTAGTTCGGAGCGGTCAGGTGAACTTTTTGTGGCGCTTTAAAGTAATTTTTCGCGCATCGTTAAAGCGTTGCACTTAAAAAAACACGCCTATTTAATTGCCTGCCTGTGTTTGGTGCAAGTCATAAGCGGAAAGCTTAGCCTCTATGAGATATGAATGCAGTAAGGCAACCATTTTCTTTTTGTTTAGCCTATGCTACCCCACTGCTGGACAAAGACTTTCCCTCATGTATTTCCAGGAACTCTTTTCTCGTGCCACGAGTTAACAAAATATTATATTTTATATGTTTAAAAATTTGGTAGGTTAAATCAAGATCTGTTTTAGACTCCATGACAATTATTTCAAAACGTTGCTTGAAATTGAGATAAATGTCTAAGTAACCATAATTCTTTTTACCGGAAGAATATGCAAAAGCTTGGTCTTACAGATGGCGATGCTTACCACAGAAATGAATGGCACTACATGATTAAGAAAGCCGACCCCGCGTAACATGAAAAGGCGAGGGCAAAGAAGAAGAAGAACCTTAATTATTTTGACGTTTATACGTATCATAACTAGGGTTGCAACCCGTACTTTATAATAAAGTATTGTACGTTATTTCACATAAATATAGGTACTCTATACTTTATGAGAACAATAAAGTACACGCAAATACTTTATTTTGCAAGATTTGATTTCTTTGGGATTTTGAAAATGTAGTCTTAAGTACTTTTTCGTTAAACGTAATTTTTGTGACACAAACTTCAAAAAGCATTAAAAAAATGTTTTTAAATGTACTTAATAATAAAGACAAATAATTCATACTTTATTTTTATACTATCTACTTTTAATTTTCTTACCTATAATAACACACACACACACACACACTCGCACTTTAATTGCAAGAAAAAAGGTGGCAACCCTTTTTTTTTTCAGGATGGGAAATCATCAAATGACTTCTTCCGCTCTGGGCGGAGCGGGAGGGCGTGTCAGACTTTTACTGACTAAAACCCACCCGTGTTCCATCAGTTGCCCATGTGCCAGGGTCACGGTATCTCTTTCGAACAATCACGCGACCCCAGCAGGCATCGGTCCTAGTAGACCCCTACACTGCTGCTGACATCTCTTTGAGGCGCGTGTGGAACACTACGCGCCGTCGACCCGAGCTTGGTCCTTGCCGGGCGGCGAGCTACCCATTGCTCGCCACCCGCAAGCTCGCGCCTACGGTGGCCGGGAGTCCGCAATTGACTCCCAATCGCCTCCACGAGGACACGGCGGTGCTCCGCCCAGGCAGGGCACACCTCCACCGTATGCTCCACCGTGTCCTCCAGACGATCCTCGCAATGGAAACACCCGGACGTATCCTCCCGCTTTATCCTGAACAGGAACCCACCGAAGGTGGCAACCCTAATCTTAACTTTAAGCAACGTTTAGAAATATATCCATAAAAGCTACATACAAATTCAAATGGCATTTATTCTATTAAACAGTTTACAGACTTCTTACCAAGAAACATCTCTTAGCTATAAAAACTGATTAACATTTATGAGTTTTATGAATTAAAAAAAAAAAACTTATATCTCGAATATTCTGCAATTTTATTTTAGAACTATCTGTGCCCGCGACTACGTCCGCGTATGTACCGAAATTATCCTACGAGAACCTGCTACTGGGACAAAAGTATAAGCCCATTTTACTCCTTATAATATAAACTATCTGCCTGTAAAAGTTCCGTCAAAATCAGTGCAGCCGTTTCGGTGATTAGCCGGAACAAACAAACAGACAGAGATTTTTTTTTGTCAGTACAATACTTTATATGCATTTAGTAACAAGCTGTTATTTTGACATTACAAACTTCAATTTCATTTATTTGTTTTTATTTATTTGCATGTATAAAGTATAGAATAGATGTTCTTTTAGCTCAAGACTGGTACCAAGCCTGACAGTCTCACGTAATGGAACCAGTTCTGTTAATGTATTCCGTTGTCTTCACAACGAGTCCTGTAGGTCACTGTTGTGGTGCTTATGTCGAAAAACGTCCTTTGAGACCGGTTGGCTCACCTTTACGCCATGGTGCCATGATTTTATGGGAGTAAACAAGGTTAGGAAAATGGCGGACTTAGTTACGAGAAGATTTAAGATTTTTCTGTCTTTAAAATTATGTTGTGTGTTGGCTGAAACGTTGTGTGGAAATCGGCTATCATGGTATTGATACATGAGGAAAATGTGAGGAAAGTTTTGAATATGCATTTGGATGGCTAAAAGAGTAGGGGAAGACCAAATACACGATTGATGAACTGTGTGGAAGATGAATAGCTTAAAAGGGGATGATTACCGAGATGACGACTAATAGAGAAGTATGGAAGAAAAATAGACATGTTAAGTACGCCGATTTAAAATAAATTGGGATAAAGGAGAAAAAACAATTAAGCTTGGTTTTAGAACATTTAGATTGTGTCATCAATCAACTCAGCCTTTCGCAGTCCACTGCTGGAAATAGACCATGTTGCAGCACAGCACCCTGTCTTCCTCGTTCCGCATCCAGTCTGTCCCAGCCGCTTTCTTTAGGTCGTCGGTCCACCTAGCTACGCTAGCCGATGAGCGGTCTCCACTCCAGGACTCGTCTACTCCATCGGCCATTGGTCCGTCGACAAACATAACCAGCCCACTGCCACTTCAGCTTGCTTACTCTGCAAGCTACGTCAGAAACTATTTCTTTGCGAGATAAATTCATTTCTGACCGTGTCATAGGTTACAATAATTATTTAAATCACCACACAATAGTGGCTATTTTGATCTTAAATGTAGTAAGACTAGTCCAACATGATAATAATGTTAAGTTTTACTAATATTAAACAGCTTAATAATCATTTATCACTATAATTCCACTGTCAGATGTGGACCTTTAACCTTTTGTCATTGGCAAAGTCAAATAAAAACTATTCAACGAAACCTTTTTTCTAAGAACTTAATTAATTTTAAAAACATCCAAGATGACAGTATGGTTTTTTATGGATTTTTTGTATGGCAATTATTTTAATATGTATACAATTCACGTGAACAGAGGGCTGGGTCATTCTTTGGCTAAAGAATTAGCATTGCCATTCAACATGGCAATGGTGTCAGTCATCTGGTAGTACTTCTCGTTCCTTCGCGGTGGTACTTCGACGCCTAAGTGTACTTTTGTTTTTGTATTTGTGTACCTATAGACGTAGGATACTTCATACATGGTTTTTTCAATTTGGTTATTTAGTTTTCGTATGTTTTTTGTCGTATTTTTCGGCAGAATTTAACAACATTCTTGGTACACACACCGACATATCAAACCATACATTCCTAGTTTAAGCTGACCTCGCATTGTATTGGCTTTTTTACTGTGTGAAGTCAACTTGTACTGGTAATGTATAGCTTGATATGTCGCCATGCGTACAAGATATATAAACTAAAATAAATCTTACGAAGAATGGAAATGAAAATGAAGAAAGACAAGAAGGTGCAAGTGAAAATGTATCTTGGAATCATTTCCTTGACCACATACTTGGTTAGTAGGTTGTACCAAAAAAACACATAGGTTAGATACCTATCATTTGCATACAAACAGTCAGTTTGTAACATTAAAAACCTTTCCTTTTCGGCTGGTTTCTCCGCAGTCGTACTAATACAAACGTGAGCAGAATAAATAGCCATTGGAAATATTGGAATTAATTCCCATAATATCCTTATTGCTACCAGTTTCATAACACGTGTGTTTAAAATACTTGTCATACAAGTTTTATGAGTTAACAAATGGCTGCTGGATTAATGAAACTGTTTGGTAAGTAAATAAAGAATATTTTTTCGTAAGATAAATGAAGAGGATGTCCCATTGCCATGTTTAATAGAGGAAAATTTCTTTATAAGAATTTAATATTCTTAAAGCATATTGTTTTAAACGACTACAATTATCTATAAAGTTTGTGTAATGGTATATTCTAAACATGGTAACGATCTCAATAAAAAATAGCAACATTCTGTATTTATAGGATTCAAGTCAATTGTTACAGTATCTCTTAAGATAAATAATATTAGGCACCCCCACTTTTTTCCATTATTTTCTACTTTTTAGTTTGGTTTTCTATGGAAGCGTGTTTTTTAGTTTTTTAAACTATTACTTATTTTCTATTTTGTAGGGTGTTTCGAATTTTGAGACGTATGTCAGCGTAGTTTGTGACGTATGTCAGCGTAGTTTTCGAAGACAGTTTTTTTGCTGTCCTGGTAACCCTGGCAAGAATAGTGGCACAAAATGAAATTATTGCATTGTCATCGATCTTTGACAGGTGTGCAAAGTTTGAATGAAATCTGGTCGTTTAAAGTGGGTCAAAACCGCGCTATAAGGAGTCGGTTACAAACAAACAAACAAACATACAAGTGAAGCTAATATAAAGCGTGTAAAAAATAGGATCAATAAAGTTTTTGATGAAAGACATCCCATGCTGGACGTCTTGTTTTCTTTTAAGAATCATCATCCCGCAAATCACCAACATCATCACATCATTTCGATCGTGTCGTTTCGTTTATTTCATTTAACATCATTTCATTTTTTTCATCATTCTTCCCGTAATTAAAAATGTTGGAAATGTAGCTGCAATCTCATCTCGTCGCCAATCAGTGTCAAAAACTTGTCAAATTGGATTGGTAGTCCATCGTTCATTTCGTACACAAAAACAAGAGGGTTGGCTTGAAAAAAAATTGCTACTTTTTATGGAATAATACATGAACATTTTCTTTAGCATTATTTGAAGATACAAACAGTTATAGTTCTACTATTAGTATCTGGATCCCTTTGAAGGACATTGCTAATTAATTGATTCTTATTTTCGAAACATTTGTATGTCGAACTGTCAATATGAAAGCCATTCCAACTGATAATGTGTTACGAAACTACCCCGCTTATCGTTGGTCCACGTATTACGCGGATTACGTATTACGCGGTGCCTTCTAGAACAAGGTCGCTTTTTGAGGACATTTCTGCCTATTCAGTCGTCAGTTCTTCTGTTCTATTTTGGCCCGCTGTCACTTAAGTATAGCGAACCTTTTATTTTGGATGGGAAATCATCAAATGACTTCTCCCGCTCTGAGCCGAGCGGGAGGGCGTGTCAGACTTTTACTGATTAAAACCCACCCGTGTTACTTCAGTTACCCATATGCCACGGCCACGGTATCTCGTTTGAACAATCTCGCGACCCTGGCAGGCATCGGTCCTAGCAAACCCCTTCAGTACTGCTGACATCTCTAAGTTTAGCAACCCTTCGGACTATATAGAGACCTTGATAACTTAATTTGGCCAATTGTAGTAAAAATCAGAAAATATTTCCGTTTAAACATGTATGTCTAACAAGCACACTGAATGCATGAATACTTGAAAAACTATGCCAAGGTGAATGCGAACCATTCATTGATGTATTTACACCCACGGGTAGCATAATCGTTTCCTAATTAGCAATCAAAAAGTTGTAAGTATACTCGAATGAATGAAATAAATATCAAATTATTGTTATAATTTTATGCAGACAGGTTTTTGGCTTTACTTTAATTTTGTGGAAGCACTGATTCGTCGACTATGAAATCAAAGCCACCGAGGAAAAATTTAACAAACAAAAAGACGAGAAGGAATAAATTGGTAATCTCTAAACTTATAACAGCTTCGTTGGTCTAATAGTAGTCGCAAGCGCTGCTGCGGAGCATGAGGTTTTGGGTTTGATTGCCGGGTCGGGCAAAACGTTATTTGGTTTTTCCATCTAGAATTTCTTAGTATAGGGTCGCTTGCTATTAAGACTTAAACATAAAATATTATCTCACTTCACCATTGTATTTTATTTTTTAAATAGTTCAGCTTATGGCAGCCTTGACACATGGCGGAGTATCGAGAGCACAGCTTTTAGGTGCTTTAAAAATAAGCACTCCGAATATATCTAAGCATAATCAACCTATCATGTTCCCACTACTGGGATATACGCCTCCTTACTGTGAGAGAGAGTGGGTTGTAATTCACCACACGCTCCTATGGCGGGTTGGTAGATGTCACATGGTTTCGAATTTTTGGTTCTAGGACATGCCAGTTTTCTCATGACGTTTTCCTTCACCGTTTTGAGAGCAGTGGTGATGAAATCATTTACAGAAAGTAAATCACCCGTCTGGGTTCGAATCTACGACCTACATGCCGATATCATTGTGCACAGTACCGAATATGTTGAGCACTTAAATATAAATTAATTCAGTACACGTAGCAAGGTTGGACCCGTAGTAGGTGTCTGACAATATTTACATACAAACAAATCGGTCGAAGGTTTGTCCCAGTCAAGCCAATAGACAAAATAGTAGAGAGAACCCATTCCATACTGGTGAACACGCTGTCATATTATCATTATTGTTCAAAGGCGAAAGGGAGATGGAGCTATTCGTTCTGTATATCTCTATCTCTTTTTCGCACTTTGACACTTTCGTACATGGTCTTTGTGTGCTTAGTTTCTTTTATATTTGGCTTCAAAGTAATTTTATGTTGTGTAAAGATCGCTACATCCAGATTTTTGCTTATTGTATAATATCGTACTTTAAGTGGTTTTGCCTAATTACTAATTGTAAGAAACTAGGCATACATGATTTTCCTGCATCTTTGTTGAGATTGGCTGCCGTCACCGAATTTCAGTCAGTGAATATTCAGAGTGGCAAGCACACAAAAAAATCACCTGTAGCACAGAAAAGTGCAATAGTAGGCACTTTTTACTTTTCTGTTTTGCACTTTTCTGTATTGCACTTTTCTGTGCTACAGGTGAATTTTTTAATGTTGAAATATATGGAACAGCTTTTTTTTACATCGTTCAGAATCATGTACTGAAACGATGAACCTTGAATATGTTTGTGAACCTCAAAGTTTTCCATAACCGACCAATAGTGAGATAACTCTACGGGGTCTGTACTCGTATAAGACCGTTTTATAGATAGATGAAGTGGGACTACTGTTATATTATTTCTTAGTACCATATAATATGTGTGTCACCTTCGACTATCGCCTTCGCTATGATATAATTAATGTGTTCACAGAGATTATAGATTGCGTGATAAATTGATTTGTCATTCATTAGTTTTTAATGGCGAAGAAACACCATTAGTATTTCATATGCAATTGACTTCCAATATCATCATAATCAGTCTATAAATGTTCCCACTGTTGGGACACAGGTCTCCTCTCTGTCATAAATGATAAATGATTTTATTTCTGTAAACTAAGTAAGTTTGTACAAACACTTTTACACGTCAATATTTTTTTTAAACTAGATGAGGTCGGCGTTTCCTATCTGACTACTCTGAGAAGAAAGGCCGAAACAAACTCAGAGGTCACAGTCTCTTTTAAAGTCCAGACTTAATCTTGGTCACATCATGTGAAGACCATGAAGATAGCTGTCTGAAATGGTCTTAAGAGGAACGAACCACACAGATTGAGTGAACCTGTCGAGTCCGTGCACGCATTTGTCACTAATCGTGCAGCTCAACCGGGACTGTAATCGAACACGCGGGCCCAGTGCGGGTTGATAATGAATGAATGAAGAATGAATGATATATTTATTTGCAAGAATATAGGTAGCTTATATAGACGAGTTTCACTATATTCGGCATAACAGCCGTGCAAATGTTTTGATTTAGATAGATCTATGTCATATGTCTTTGAATTTTTTGTTCTAGGACATGTCGCTTTCCTCACGATTTTTTCTTCCGTTTTGAGTAGTGGTGATAAAATTATTTACACCAAGTGAATCTCCTGTCGGGTTCTTATAACTCGTAAGTTGTGGCCGTTACCATTGGTCCACCACTGCTCAATACAAAATTCCAATCATCATGATCATCATCACCTGTCTAGCCTTTTCCCAACTATGGGGTCGGCTTCCAGTCTAGCCGGATTCATCTGAGTACCAGTATTTTACATGGAGCGACTGCCTATCTGAACTCCACAACCCAGTTACTGGGTAATACGATACCACTTGGTAAGACTGGGTGTCAGACTTTCGGGCTTCTGACGACCCGTAACGACTGTCAAAGATCCATAAATGACATCCGGGATCAATGGCTTAACGTGTTTTCCGAGGTACGGAGGGGTCTTAGTATGTAAAGATGGTCACCCATCCTCAAACCAACCGCGACCAGCGTTGCTTAACCTGGTTTATCCGTGCGGCTGTTTACTTAGCCATAAGTTTTTCATTACAGACTTCTATTATACTCTCATAAAGTCTTATTATTTTCCAACGATCCTGAACACATAAAGTGAACCATAAAATATAGTTGTTTGTCGACAAAATAACGATGTTTTGTTTGCGCACCAAGTTTCTGAATTCTGACGTACGAGTCAACCATGTCGAATATAGAGGGTGTATGATCTTTGGACAGCTACTAACATATTTTCAATGTTTTTTTGGTTTTACTGTTGTAATAATAATGTTATAGGTACTACCATATTTAAATTTAAATTTTAAAGTACAATACTAGGTGCTACCCGTGGTTTTGCCCGCGTGGATGTTGGGAATTATCCCAACGGGGACGTGCTTCTGGGACAACCCCATGTTACTTCTTATATTATCAGCTTTCTGCCAGTGAAAGTTTTGTCAAAATTGATGCAGCCATAAATTTAAACAAAATGTTTATTTGTTATATGTATGTACCGTATACACTTTCATATGCATTTAGTAAAAACCTGTTATTTGATATTACCAACAGACAATTCGATTCTGTTTAGCTGTTTATAGATCGTACAAATAAAGTTGTCAGTCAAAATATATTGGCTGATATGTGGAATTGCTTTCAAGCTTCTCACAGAGTCTATTGAGTCAAACAATATGAGTAATACGACAAACAATACGATATTAATATTATTTTTTGCCAAATTGTGGAAAATACCTTACATCATAACATCTTCAACATTGCCAGGCTTTTCCACCCACTGCAGAGTATAGGCCACTTCCATTTTGTGCTATGCTTCCTTCGTGTAGGCGAGTCTCACTCAGGTCTTTTCCGCGATCTTCTGTAGGTAGTCCACCCACCTGGCCGTCAGCCCGCTCCTTCTAAAGACCTTTACATCTTACATACGTAGGTAGATGTTATTTCTGTGCTGTCCTTGTCTTTTCAGTGTTTCTTGTATCTCTATATCTATGTACCTTTTTTTTCTTTTATCTGGGTGGGAAATCTTCAAATGACGTCTCCAGTTCTGGGTGGAATGGAAAGGCGTGTCAGACTTTTACTGACTAAAACCCACTCGTGTTCCTTCAGTTGCCTTTGCCAGGGGCACGGTAACTCTTTCGAAGAAATACGCGACCCTGACAGTATATCTATGTACGTCACAACCTCTTCACTTCAGCTATACTCGTCATCGTCTTCGGAATGTTGACTTTAACACAGCCTCATTTCCGTACCAGCCGTTGTTGATACAACACAAAAATGATAAATCTGCGTAGGATTTTAACAGTTCACCATAAAAGCAAATATGTTAATAAACATTGACGCAAGTAAAGGAATTCGCTTGTAAATAAATATTTACCTTTACGTCTTTAAATAAATGTAAAGTTTTCTTGAAAATATTTACATTACAAGAATATATCGCATTTATTATGATTCTGTTTATTATTGAAACTAAATATATTCCGTATCAAAGTTGTTTATGAAGAAATTTTCATTCTGACGTTACTTACTGAATTTGTGATTTTACTTTACTTAGTACACAGTAACTTGAAAGTTGTGATACCTATCCAGCGAGTAATAAAAGTAATAAATTTGCTAAAACAACATGCTTTAGATAACAGTAGATTAGTAGACTATTACGTTTATCCGTCCCAAAAAATCCACTCTTAAATAGATACGTGGAAACGTGTGACCGTCTTTAGGAGACATGTCAAATTAATCAAGTATGTTAAAATTAGTATAGGTGCAATTTGAATAGAAAGAAGAAAGTTTCCAGGAGTTTTAGGGTTTCAGATTCTGAATATGAAGGTGGGACACCTGATGGTAAGTGATCACCACAGCCTATGTCCATTTGCAATGAGGCTGTAGCGATAATGTTGAAATATGTGCCAATAAATACACTAGAATGAATTACTTTCAACCTGATACTTCTCGGGGTGAGTTCCTTCACCAAAAGTTCTACTCCTAAGTTCATTTACTGTTCCATATTACTTTCTACGTGCATGCTGACGCAATGACACTTCACATTTACCGATATTACCACCCTGACGGGTGAGGTACATCTAAATGATTGCCAATTTAGACCAGCTTGACGAGTACTGGCTTCCCACGAGGCGATTGGGTCAATCGCCTAGTAGTAGTAAGTAATTGCAATTTGCAGTAGCATCTTTCGCATAAACACAATCAGCCTCAATTTTAGCATGTTTCGCCTTCTCTATTCTATAATTTCGGCCGGGTTGGTTTTTGAGCTCTTAACTTAGCTTATTGCAGTCTTTGTACTGGACACAGTTATCTCCAAGGATGCGCCACACTGCTTTGTCCTCCGCCTTCAATATCCTGTCTGTCCCAGCCACCAAGCTTACAGTTTAGTAACGGTTGCTCCAGCATCACGTATACGAAGTCAGGTCGTTGGTCTTCCTGCCAGGGTCGCGAGATTTGTTCGAAAGAGGTACCGTGGCCCTGGCATATGGGCAACTGAAGGAACACGAGTGGGTTTTAGTTAGAAAAAGTCTGACACGCCCTCCCGTTCCACCCAGAGCGGGAGATGTCATTTGATGATATCCCACCCACAAAAAAATAAAGGTCGTTAGTCCATCTAGTGGGTTCTTTAGCTATACCCAAGCTTGTAGTTTTCAGGTTAAAAAAAAAAAACAAATGAGTAATTTACACCATTACTCATGTAGGTTGATTTTACGACATCCAGTGAATGAAGGAATGTTGTTGTTTCAAGAAAATAATTTTAGCTTTTATTTAGGTTTTGCATCGTTGAGAATAATTTTATTGTATTTGAAGCTTTTGAAGTCGGTTAATTATACTGGGAAATTAGTTTTGCTTGGTTTATTGTTTTTGAGTCAAGTATGCGTGAACACTTCTAGAAGAGCTATAGTGTAAAGGTGATCCATCTCATTATTATTAATAATGAAGACTTATTGAACGATCGACTAAATTAACAATATGTCCTTATTTTATGTCAAATATCTGGATGACCGAGCTTTGCTCGGTATTTTTTGGTAAATTGTGTTTAAAATAATAAGTTTATGTTCAAGTTGATTATCGATAAAGTTGGTCATTGAAAACACGAATAAAACGACATTTTATTAAAATGAATCCTAGCTAGATCGATTTATCGCCCCCGAAACCCCCTGTATACTAAATTTCATGAAAATCGTTGGAGCCGTTTCCGAGAGTCAGATTATATATATACATATATACAAGAATTGCTCGTTTAAAGATATAAGATAAGATTTATGAGTCAGTACTCATTACTTAATTTCTTAAATTTCTAAGTGATGTTGGCGTGTGATCATTGGGCTCGCTACAAAATGGTTCAGCTGGATGATGCTGTGTATAATTCCGAGTTGCTGGACGTAAAAATAGCACCATCCCATTTCTTCCCGTGGGTGTCGTAGAAGGCGACCAAGGGACTTAGAGAAGGGCAGCAGCGTTCTCTATGCATTTTATACGATTATTCTGAACCTGACCCGAAATCCTAACCCGGTCGCAGTTTAAGTTAGGAACCGAAAAAAATATTATAATACTTGTTCCGAACGTAACCCTGTTCCTAACCTGACCCGATGTTTAATAGGATGTTAGGATTTTGGGTCAGGTTTGGAATAATCGAGGAACGATACATCGGGTCAGGTTAGGATCAGGGTTACGTTCGGAACAAGTATTATAATATTTTTCAAGTTTCTAACCTAACCTGCGACCAGGTTCGGATTTCGGGTCAGGTTCGGAATAATTGATTTTACGACCATACTGCGATCGCTAAACCGCCCCTGTTGTCGCCATGTTTCGTAAACCTCCTCCCTTTGGGGGAATCCTATGTTAAACAGTGAATGGATAATAACTGAAGTGATGATGGATGGTGTTGATGCATACGTCACAAAATCGACAAGATTGTGTGTGTCACAATATCCTTTTTCCAGCAACTAAGGACCGGAATACGTTAGTTAAATAAATCAGTGTTAAACAACAAAGCCTACACAACTATTTATGCAGCATGATGTCACCGACAACCTACTAAATATAGAGATATATCGCCATTTTGAATTATTTTGTTGCGTTGGCTGTACGCTTTTGGAGTGATGCATTCATTGACTAAGCGCTAAGGACAGATCTTGGCAGATTCTTTAAGTATTCACAAGATAATAGCAATAATTCTTTTGAATAGATTTTCTTTTAAGCTCAATCAGGAGTTTTCATATGTCTAGAAAACCAGAATTCTCGTAATTAAAAACGTTCAAAGTCCAGTCGCAGTCTCAACTCGGCGACAATCAAATGTCAATGTCAAAAATGTTGAGAAACTCAAGGTGTTTTGAAAAATTCAATTTCCATTATTTAGGATGTTTCTAATTTTGAGGCGTACATCAGCGTAGTTTTCGAAAACAGTTTTTTTTGCTAGTGTGGTAACCCCGACAAGGATAATGGAACAAAGGAGTAGGCTAAATATAAGAATATGTTTCGCCTATCATAGTCATGAAAATTCAAAGTATTTATTGACGTCATGTTATTGTGTTTATGTGAAGTTTAGGTATCGACCTTTACATCTATTATAAAAATGAACCACATTTGGTACAGACATAATGGTTTTTTAATTGTGTCTGTAATTACGGTAATTGACTGGTAAATCTGACATTGTATTAAACTTTAGCTCTTGAATTGACTGTATATGTATAACTTGACATCAATTAATTAATTTATTCCGTAAAATCATTTTCATTATGCATGAGCTCTTATCTGTTGTTGCTGACTTTTGTTTATTAATAATAGCTTTGTTTAGGATGACAATAAATATTTGCACACCATATTAAATGGTAGAATGTATAGGGGCCATTATAGTTTAAGACCATACATTGTAAACCTACATTCCGGCAAATAAATGAATTTGAATTTGAATTTTTATATCTATACACATCTATACAAATAAATAAAACTGAAGTGTCTGTTTATAATTTCAAATTAACAGCTTTTCGCTAAATGTATATGAAAGTAAATACGGTACTTACACCAAAAAAACATTTTTTTAAACTTTTGTCTGTCTGTCTGTCTGTTTGTTCCGGCTAATCTCTGAAATGGCTGGACCGATTTTGACGGGACTTTTATTGGCAGGTTGCTGACGTAATAAGGAGTAACCTATGCTACTTTTATTTTAGAAAAATACCTGCGTTAATTTCCGACATCCACGCGAGCGAACCCGCGAGCAAAAGCTAGTCTTCAATAAATTTCCTCATGGCTACATTCAATTACCCAAGAGATAAACTCTTCTACAAAGTAACAACAAACGAACAAGTCATATCAAAAACATGAGATACGATTATCGATGTTAATTCCGGCGCCATTAACCCAAAGTTATGGTGTCCATAATTCACTCGAACATAACCAGGCCACTATTTTGATGAAGGTTAATGAAGGACATTAAAAAGGTTCTAAACACGTAGCAGTTACTGCTATTTCCCACGGTCAACGCGTTACTGTAAGGTGAACTTAACCTAAAAAGTTTATAGTCAGCTGTAGTGCTAATCTGGTACACTACAATGTCTACAAAGTGCATAAATTCGAATCCACTAGTGGCCGTACTTTGATTTTAAGTGGCAAAGTAAGCGTGAATGTGAACTTTATTTGGTTAACAATACGGACCACCATCCGCTATGGATATATTTAATCCGAAATTTTGATTTGATTTTGATAAAGCCCACATTCACGATTACTGAGCCGTCTGGATATCTGTGTCATTGGCTTCGACTGATTATTGGTTTTTTATGAAATTAAATCAAACGCATAAAAAACAGTTGCTCACATTCGCTAACACAAACATGAATTTTATGCATAATCAGCTGATTATGCATTAAATTCATGTTTGTGTAATTGATAAATGATTTTATTTCTGTAAGTAGGTTTGTTTGTATCTTCTATCGGGCCCAGTGCGGGTTAGAACACGCCACATATCTTCGAATTTTTGGATCTAGGACTTGCTGATTTCCTGAGTTGTTTTTCAAAATCGTTATAAGATCAGCAAAGTGTGTACGTGTCACGAACTAGAACTCGTAAGTCGGGGCCGATACAATTGAGCCATCACTGTTGACAGGTTAATACACTGACAGTACAGTCAGAAAAACAGTCGTACAATATTTGCACATTTAAGACAGACATACATGACATGGGAACTATGATGTTGAATTATTAAAATTCACTTTTGACTTTCGTCCCTGACTGTACCAAGTAGATACCATGGGTCCAAGTGAATAAGCATGTAAAAGGTATTTTTATTAGCATTTATCCTAGAAAATGGACTGCAGCGCCGTTCACTTCGTGTCTAGATCGTATGCTTAGAATTAACATTGGCAGTGAAATCAGATATTAACAAATTAGCTCACGATCCGATAGCGGACTTGGGCTACACCTATATTGTCTATGTACGCACGGCTCCAGGTCAAGCTAAAAATTTCCATTATAAGCTGACATCTCATGGTATGAAAAGCCTTTACAATGCGAGGTCAGCTAAAACTGAAAATTTGTAGCTTGACATGTGTACACTCGCGGAATGAAAAGGGTGAGACGGTTTTCAAACGCATTCCTTTCGTGCTACTAATGTCACTTTTCAAACTGTAATGTTCGTTCATAATGTACACTGTGCAGTAAATTAATAAGGCATCTTAGTGGGAATTATTGTTTCGAACAAATCTCAACGTAGTTTAAAAAAAAATGAGTTTAATGTTAGAAGAAACAAAATATCCGTGTGATTCCGGACGTAAAAACTAGTTTTATCCCATTTCTTCCCATGTGTGTCATCAAGGTGATTAAGCAACTTACTAGAGAATGGACAGCGTTCTCTATACATATACCCCAATACTGCGATCGCCAATCCGCCAGCCAAGCGTGGCGATTATGGCAAAGGCCCCCAAATTGGGGGAGGTCTATGTCCAGCAGTGGACGTCGTTTGGCTGAAATGATGACGATGATTGAAGAAAAAACCAAAAACAGTTAAGAAACTCTAAGGTGGGTCATTTTAACAGAAATCTCGTATTAAAATATTAAAAACGAATAAAATTATAATCATAAACACGTTATAGCTTGTACTATTAAATGTAAAAATAATTATGAAACGATAAACAGCTTTAAATTTACGATTATTTTTATAATAAACAAAGTATTTTTCCAGTATCTTTGTGTTTATTTATGGAGCTTTGGATATTAACTTTTTGGTAAATAAACCATTTTTGCCTTGTAGCAAAAATATGGTAAACAAGATATAAAAATATCTTTACATTAGGTAGATGCCCGGTCGTTGAGGATTTCGGCAAAAATATTGTATTTTTTATTACTTTGTCTAAAGACACCTCTTTACATAACTTTTCGAAGAAAACAGGCATGATGGTTTATTTATTAATCACATCATCATCTACCAACTATGTTGGGGTCGGCTTCCAGTCTGACCGGATTCGGCTGAATACGAGTATTTTTTTTATCTGACCTCCATAACCCAGTTACTGGGTAATACAATACCCGATGTTAAGACTGGATGTTAGACATTCCGGCTTCTGACGACCCGTTACTGCTGTCAAAGATTCACAAAAGACAGCCGGGACCAACGACTTAACGTGCTTTCCAAGGCACGGAGGGGTCTTGGTATGTAAAGATGGCCATCCACAAACCAACTGCGACACGCGTAGCTGTATGATGGTATGTTTGTTATTTTATTAAAAACCAGCTACTGCTAAAATTTTTGTTCCCCAGACCCTTCCCGTCGCATCGAATTGCCTGCCAGTTTTCGACCATTCGTTGCTGCTTCGCTCTTTTTGATCATACCGTGGTGTTATATAGCCTATAGCCTTCCTCGATAAATAGGCTACCCAACACAAAAAGATTTGTCAATTCGGACTAGTAGTTCCTGAGATTAGCGCGTTCAGCCAAACAAACAAACTTTAAGTATAAATTACCAGCAAGAAACTAAGAATATTCAAACGGTTTCAAACTTTCTCATGCTTAATCTCTACATTTATTCTTAAGTATTCTTAACAAATTTTTTAAGATAATTATGTAAGTCCCACTATGAACATAGTCGAGCAGGAAACGCATATTTCCTTAAGCGTTTTTAATGTTGGGTGTTGCCAACCTACAGGCGGTAGTCACATCACAAGATCTAACAGAAGACCCACTGCTTTCAAATAGCAAAACCACAATAAATGAAAACATTGCATTGACCAACAAATCTAAGATATAGGTACCATAACCTAAAAATGTATGCAGTGAGCTGATATTTTTTTGTTATAGAGCCATACGTACATTCCACCCCAGAACCATTCGAACTCAGACTCAAAGCATATATTTCTATTAATCAAATTCCAGGCATTTTTGAATTGACAAGGTTTCGGTCAGACAGACTGTAGATTGCTATTGTTTTAATAGTTGGTCATCTTTATCAACCTTTTGCCCTTGCTCTTTTGGCGTCGGCGTAACAAGCCTTCTTTTTTCATACATCTTAGTTTTCATCCTAGTAAATAATTCTTCCCTTTTCTAGCCATATCATGTTTATTGTGTAGCGTAGCGAGATTTGCTTGCTGGTGCCCGAACGATGCGGACGTGTGAGCTCTGTCTTGTACAGTGAATTGTAGTTTAATTTACCTCTTCGAATACTTCGTATATCGTGGTGAACACAATTATTATTAATCAGGGGGCCTACTCTTTACATCCGTCAACGAAAACACGGGCCCGTCCGAAAGTAGTTTGATACTTCGAAATTAACCCTACTTCCGTTTAATTAACTTTTTCGGTCGGGTAAATACACATCGAAGGTAAGGACAACTGTCAAATCGTGTTGTCATTCATTCTTAGTTCTTAGAACTATTCTTATGTCCGTAGTTGATAACTGATACGGAGTACAAAACACCCTTAGTTACGGATGAAACTACGGATTCCGTTCTTACAGAGTACACTCTCCTACTCTTTTCAATCTTCGACGTTTATACTCAAAAAAATTCTCACTATTGTACCTTCTGTAAATATCGCTGTTCTGTGGTATAAAAGTCGTCATCAGACTGCAATCAGCTTCCTACCCACCCACGCATCGTTTCCATACATATGTTATGTCAGTATTGGAAATGAAGTCGTTTAAGTTTTGTTAAATGACGTCATTAGTCATTGACAGGCAATTTTGTACCGTGGTAGTGGGAGATGAAATGAATGGGTTTGAAACTGACGATGTTAGAAATATTATAGTTAGGTGATTTCAATTAGGTAGGTGTAGTAGTCTTGGTGGACCAAGATTAAGCTAGACTATTATAAGAGCGGAGCAAGTAAGCGAAAAACAGGGAGGTAAAACAGAGAATCCGGGTGTTCTTGTCCTCTGAAGCCTGATTTTGCATCTTTAATATATCGTACATTAAAATGTTTAACTAACTTTAAATTTACAATGCTCAATGGGGGGATGCAGCGCGCCCTATTCACCCATTCAGCCTCTCCTTAAGTGGAGTAGTCTAGAAGAAGTTGATCACAATAGTTGAGTTGGGTAGTTTTATCGGTTTACCGACTGTTACAATAGTGGTATTGATTTAAAGGTTTGTACTTAAAAAAATTAAGGTTTCGACGTACATTTGAAACTGTTATTTTGTATTTTCTTTCAATCTCATGTTGATTAATTTTTACAACGCTCTGTTCGTGAGATTTGAAGCTTTTCTTTTGCTTATTTTTTTTTTAAATTTACAATTAAAATTTATCTGTGAAGATCGGAACCAGCGAACGCCTGTTTCTCGTTAGTTGTATCAATGATTTGTTGATTGGCACTTGCCTAAACATCCTATTATATAATCTCAGTAAAAATAATAGAAAAAGAAAAATAGAAAAATCAGAAGCGTACTTTAAATACTGCACCGTCTGAATTTGTAGCAATTTTATTGTACAAACAGAGTAAGTATAAGCAAACCCGCACAAATGCGTTTCCTACTCGTATAAAAAAACTTCTTGTTTTACACTCAGCGAGTTAAAACCACTAAATAAACCGTAAATTGTCCGTATCAATCGGTTGTTTAACTGAAATGTGAATAATTTGCGTTGCAGATGCCAGGTAATATCTTACGTATGGTCGGAGGACCATGTGGTGATCTCATGATTACGTAACACTTTCGCTTGCCGACCGGTTTCAATCCGATTTCTTTACGAGAATGGCGAATTACGAAATTTACGCCTCCTTAGTGTCCGCTCTTCGTTGTATTTAAAATGTTGTTTCTTATTTTTTTTTTAGTTTTTTTTTTCCGTGTGGTATGGACTGAAGTTTTGAATTGAAGTTTGTTTTTGCAAGAATAGACGTATAGCTTTTGATTTAACTTACGTAAGAAAATAAGTTGCTCATAAAATAGTGAAGGAGAACATCGTAAGGAAACCGGCAATGCCACCAAAAATTCGAAGACTTGTGACATTTAGCAAACCGCATGGTGCCCGCGTGGTTGATTACGGCCCATTCCCCCTCACAGAGAGGAGGCCTGTGTCTTAACAGTAAGAACATTATAGGCTGATAAAGCTACAAAAATAAGTACCAATATAATTAGTATAAATAATTTGTTCAAAGTAAGCAGGTTCTCTCTCACAGACAGGAGGCCTGTATCCTAGCGTTGGAAGTATTGAAGTCTGATTATGCTAAGTATATAATAAATTATCAATATATTTATTTTATTCACAAGGTACCCCACTTTAGTGAATTAAATAAATATTCATGATTTATACCTGTTTGCACACACGGCAACATATCAAACTATTATACATTTCCAGTTTTAGTTGATCTCAAATTGTATAAGCTTTTCGTCTAACATATATCTTGTATATCGCCCTGCGTACGTGACTGTTTTCTTTATAATTGATTTTAGATACCAGTGGCGAAAGCACCATATAACACGATTCCTACCGGCTTGCCTTCGGGGATTCGCATTGGTAACTCTATCACTATTAAAAATACAATAGTATGTAAATAGTGGCTACTATTGTCAATAAATATAGTTACACTACGGGTATTTAATTCACCATAACATTCAAACAACAAAAAAGGTTATTTATAGCTTTGTATTACAACAAAAGAGAAATGTTCTAAATTAACCCGGCGCCAAAACGTCATAATCGGGAACTAAAAATTCATACAACAGCGATCCCGTAATGATGTCACTTTAGGTCACGTGGCACCGCTTGATATGTACGAGAGCAAGCCGCTGTACAACGGGTTATGAGAGAGAGAGGTATAGAAAAATGCGTCAGCGAGAACGAGATAGAGGAATATTGCATATTTTATTCGTTTTCAGCTGTTCAATTTAATTGTATTTAATTCATTACATTCCTATATTAATTTTAGAATGATAGTAAGTATTCTTTATTGATGAGTCAGTAAATTAAGGCCGACTTCGCTTCGGCTTCTCTTTTAGAAAAATTTACGCCTCGCCACTGTTAGATACTATCAAAATACGTTAGAAAGGTGTATTCAAATAAATCGAGAAGTACATAGCAAAAGAAAACTATGTCTTGTTAATTTATTCAAACAATCCCACAAACAAGAAAGATCATAGAGCAAAGAATGGTAAGTACGAATGGCTGACGGTTACCGTTGTCCGGTACCAACCGTTCCGGGTCGCCGGTCAGACCGACCATCTGGCGCTCTTCACGACACCTGCCTGCTGAGGTAGACAGTACACTGTTATCTTAATATCAAACAGTTGCGTACGGTAAGTGAAGTGACTGACAATACACGGGATTTTGAACCCTATGAACTACTAAATGGACAGCATAATATTTGGATGTTGTATGATAATGTGTTGTGCCTGTCTTGGTTCGAACCTACGACTTGTAAAATGCGGCAGTTACCACGGGTGTACCACGTGAGCTCGACAAATGAATGTGCGAATAACACTTGTGCGACAAAACTGTACTGCGACTCACAATAGTTCGAATGCACGCTTGTGCGACACACTCGAGCTCATATAATACACTAGGTTAGGTTAGGTTAAAACTGTGAGCTCCTCCTACACACGAGCCGAGCGAGTGCTAAAAACGACTAGATTCAGTGTGTCGCACAAGCGTGCATTCGAACAATGGTGAGTCGCAGTACAGTTTTGTCGCACAAGTGTTATTCGCACATCCATTTGTCAGCTCACGTAGTACACTCAGTTACCACTGGGGTGCTCATGCACTTTACTTTGTGTAAGTTATTCCATCACCACTGCTTTCAAAACGGTGAAGGGAAACGTCGAGAGGAAACCGGTATTTCTTACTTAGACCCAAACCTTCGAAGTCTTGTGACATCTACCAACCCGCACTGGGTCCGCATGGAGTATAACGGCCCACTCTATCTCACAGACAGAAGGCCCCTGTCCCAGTAGGGGAATGTTCTAGACTCATTATGCAGCTGCTGCGAATGGTAATAGGTTCCCTGTCACTTAGGATTAACTGCCGAAATGTTGGTGTTTTATAAGTACATTTCTGGGTAACCGTATGGAGAATACAGGCGTAACGATATGTTACAATCACTAAATTAAGTTTCGGGATTACAGTATAGTATGTTGGCGGTTTTTAACCGACTTCAAAAAAAGGAGGAGGTTATCAATTCGACTGTATTTTTTATTTTATTTTTTTTAATGATTGTTACCTCATAACTTTTGACTGGGTGAACCGATTTTGATGATTCTTTTTTTATTTGAAAGCTGGTGCTTCCCGAATGGTCTCATTTTAATTTGGTTCTATTTGGACAATGGAGTCCATGTGAAAACCATATAAGTCTTAAATTTTCATTACGTATTTACGCGACAAATGAACAAATAACGCGATTAGATTAGTGCGGAGTATCTACCACAACTAAAAAGTCAAAAAATAAAAAAAAATTACAAAAAAAAAAAAAATCAACGGTCAGTTGTTTTTTTTTGTAAAAAGTTTTTATTTTTAATATATATATTTACAGTATTTTGCGTTCACAAATTAGTTCATATTTATATTCATATATTTGCGTCCACAAGGTAAAACAGGTGTTAGCAAAAAACTTAAAGCTAAGAGCCGTTGCAATTTTTGTAATTTTTTTTTTTCAGGATGGTAAATCATCAAATGACTTCTCCCGCTCTGGGCGGAGCGGGAGGGCGTGTCAGACTTTTACTGACTAAAACCCACCCGTGTTCCATCAGTTGCCCATGTGCCAGGGTCACGGTATCTCTTTCGAAAAATCATGCGACCCCGGCAGGCATCGGTCCTAGTAGACCCCTACACTGCTGCTGACATCTCTTTGAGGCGCGCGTGGAAGACTACGCGCCGTCGACCCGAGCTTGGTCCTTACCGGGCGGCGAGCTACCCATTGCTCGCCACCCGCAAGCTCGCGCCTACGGTGGCCGGGAGTCCGCTATCGACTCCCGACGCCCGGGGCGTCTCCTCCTGCGGCGGCTAGGGACGTGAGGGCGCAGAGACTGCCACTCCCTCACGCGCCCCGCCTCCTCCTTCGCGAGCATTACTGCTTCGCAGAAGAAGGTGACGGCTTCCCATTCCCTCTCGCTCCGTAGGTACCATGGCTCGCACCAGGGCCGGACGCGAGAGGTCGCCGCCGCCGATCGCCTCCACGAGGACACGGCGGTGCTCCGCCCAGGCAGGGCACACCTCCACCGTATGCTCCACCGTGTCCTCTAGACGATCCTCGCAATGGAAACACCCGGACGTATCCTCCCGCTTTATCCTGAACAGGAACCCACCGAAGCACCCAGCCCGGTGAGAACCTGCGTCAGGCGGAAGGTGAGGACGCCGTGACGCCCCTCTATCCACTCCTCAAAGAGGGGACTTACCGCCGCAATTGTGGCGTGCCCAGCACTGGGTTGCGACAATCGTACCCGCCATGTCGCCATGAGATCACACCGGAGCTCTGTCCGCCGAGCCGCGATTTGTCGCGGCAGCGGAGTTTCGCCCCGGCGTTTCGCCTCCTCGCGCCACTCCCACATATGGGCGAGGACCTTTGCCTCCAGATCCCATGGCGGCACTCCAGCAAGGAGGCTCGCCGCCTCGCAGGAGACCGTGCGGTATCCCCGGATTAACCGGATATCTACATGGTATTCACACCGGACTAAGATTATGTCTGAATTTTAAAAGAGACTGTGACCTCTGAGTTTTTTTCGGGCCTTTTTTCTCAGAGTAGTCAAATAGGAAACGCCGACCTCATCTAGTTTTAAAAATATGATTGACGTGTAAACTATTTGTACAAATATGCTTGCAGAAATAAGATTATTTATAGAAAATTGATATACCTAGGCTTTTCCACCTACATAAAGCTAGTACTAAAAGCTATGGAAAAGGAAAGGTAGTAAGTATTTTTTTAAACTGTTGTAAAGCTCTATCTGATAGCGAATTCCTGTTCATCTTATCTGATCGAAGAGAGGCGAAATAGGCCTTGATTGCAATCCACTATGATTCATCCGTATACCACTGACGGAGTACGGTACAATGGTAACGATGTTAAGGCGACCTTTTTAGGTGTGTGAAGGACGGTCAGTTTTCATTTTTGGGTGCACGAGATAAGTAGTTCTGTTCGAAAAATACCATCAATTGTGACAACATAAGTAGGTAGGTATGTCGTAATGGTCGGGGCTCGTGGCTAAGTAAGGCTACGCTTAAGTTGGTCCGAGGATGGGTGAGTATGTTTACATACAAGACCTCTCATTGCCTCGGAAAGCACGTTAAGCTGTTGGTCTCATTTGTCATTCGTGGATCCTTTTTGACAATGGTTACGGGTCATCGACAAAGGTGTCGTATTACCCAGTAACTGTGATGTGGTGGTTAGATAGACAGTCACTCCATGTAAAATACTGGTACCTACTCAGCTGTTTTGTGGGAAGCTTTGCCGCTCTACGTGTTCCGGTAAGCGGTGGCCACTCCAGAAACTTCGGTCTTATTGGCCTTTTGTTCTGCGAGCAATGCGCCCTGCCCACTGCCATTTATGTTTGGCAATTCTTCGCGCTATGTCAGGTTACCTTGGATCATCTCTTCCTTAAAGATTCGGTCACATAGGGAAACTACAAACATAGCCCTCTCCATTGCCCTTTGGGTGACTTTACTCACCTCAAACCTACCTACATATTGACACTTACTACAACATATTAATCACTTTTTACCACACCAAAAAGTTAACATTTTATTTTTACTAATTCAGATATTCCGAAAACAATTTATTACTAAACCGGATTTGTGCTAAAATTCTTGATGCAAGGTAAATCCAAAACGATTTCATCATAAGAATGTAATTATGAATCTTAAACTAGATCCATCTAAAGGCCATTGGCCACTTACAAAGTTTCATAATCATTGACAACTAAATGTGAACGTGCAAATACGATACTTGATAGCTCTAAACGTGCTTCCAAGTATTAGATTTCTTAATTCAGAAACAGGTGACAAAAATTCTGAAACTTCATGAACGTGTTTCGAAGTTGGACGTCGGTAGAGATAATAATGATATAATGTCCATTTACATTAAAAAAAAAAAACAGAACCTCCACTCTTCATTTCTATATTCCGAAATATGTCTAATGATGTTATTCACTTTGTATTTACAGGGAAACTGTAGGTACATGCGCTAAAACATCTGGCTTTTTAAATATTTCTGTAACAACATCGTTTTCAACACAGCCCATGACCCGATTGTTTTAATGAGTTCATATTAAAAGCACATCAAACAACTTTGATTCTGAATTAACATCTCACATGATCTAAACTCGTAAACATACCAACAATAACGCCTACACTAAACATATTTCAACAATTTACAACCACGCATAAACTTTAAAACGATCATTTTGGTACACATTAACCCAAGGCACGTCGATAAGACGCATAAATACGCAAAAGTTTAGCAATATCAACGAAAAGGAGAAACCTGTATCGAAAGCATTGCGAAACAACGAAAAAAATCGATTACATTATCGATATACGGAATCGTTAAAGAACATTGTGTTAAAAACAAAAGAAACGTTTTGGGAATCAATAAGCTCACCTTGATAATCCGTTTATTTTGACAGCTGGTGCACGTCAACAAAGAAAACAATAGTGTGCACTTGTTCAGAACACGTACTAACTCCGACGAAAAAAAAACATCCAAAACTATTTTCGGGGCACCTCACTACAGCATTTTGAACACTAAGTTTCAAAGAACACGGATTCTAAAATCAAATTCGGAACACAACACACTTTTTCGAAGAATTCGTTGTTATTTTCAAACATAGAACGCGTCGCGGCAAGCGCACGCGTCGCGGTCGCACACAACACTGACTTCGCGCAGCCGCCATTTTCTCGGCAAATGGTGGGAGAAGGCACCGAAATAGGAAATAAAATGGAAAAGAAGGCTGTTCGGCTAGGTTGGCGTGCGCTACTCATTATAAAAAAAGAAACGGGATGCATAAGTAACCTTTTCTGTGTGGAGAAAATTGAGACGCCTCCTTTGACGTGTGCTTTGAAGGCTTTATGTATGTGCAAACTGATTGGGAAATGCATATTAATCACTGTTATCAGTACTCTTCCAGTAGGCTGTTCACTTGAAGACAATATTAACTGGAATAAGTAATTTATTTTATGTTCCAACGCGCATATCCAAGTTCTTCTAAAGACCCGCATCAGGTATAAAAGTGACAATGAACCTTCTCAGATCTACTAATTGACCATTAATTTTCCTTGAACTATACAAACAACGGATAATGGTAAAAAAATGTAAAGAACCTTCAGCTTGTTCATGACCCAATTGACTTCAGGTAAATACTCTGTTTTTGGAACTGGGCTGATCCCAAATGCCACATGGATGAACCATGTGAGATGAAAACCTCGCAGTGCGCGCCAAATGGTAGCAAAAGATTTCGAAAGAAGTCCAAATATAAATGGCGGGATGAACTTCAAGAACCAACGTCAAGTGGAGAAGACAGAGACAAGTGGAAGGAAGGAATAGGTCTTATAGGGCTGTATTTCTGGGACAAATCTGCTTCTACTATTCCCAACCACTGCTAATCTTAAAAGTCAGAATTAACAACGGCGACCACCACAAAAGAAACGACGCAATGAAATTCGAGAAGTTCTGGAGAAATGATTCAAGTGTATTGGATCCCGCAAACAAAACAATAGCAGAGGAGGAAAAAATATATAATTTTCAGAACCTTTGACACGTTTGTCAGACTCCAATACTGACCAAAACACAACGGTATTCTTCCTGCTACCAGTCGGAACTCTGCAGCGAGGGATGAGTTCACATTCCATGTTCCTGCGAGGGTCAAGAGAGCTGATTCAAGTCCTTTAGCCATACAGTCCATGTAATTATTAATTATAATTAAATTTTACAGTATGATGCGAAAATCTGTTGTGTTCAAAGGAAGAAGAAGAAGAATTTCCAATTAACCGAGGACATGACGCATTCTTCATTAACTTCGATTATTTCCTTGAAGAAACGATAGGTACTTGGCTAGGGCGACTATAAACGATAGGTATAGGCTAACTTAGACCACTAAAGGCATACAGAGGGTATCAGAAAAGTGTGATCTACTAAAGATCACTTACCACAAGTCCACAACGAAATATTACAGTGTGATATTCAAATGTTACGGATGCATGATAGACCTAATCGATGGGCGCCTGAAAGCTTATCTTCAGGGGTGCATCTTCAGCTTCACAAACTCGAAAATTTTATGTTAGGTAGGTTATTGTTTGTATATTCAAAGATTACGTTATCGAAATATGCAGAAAAGTTTTACAATTATGACAATGTAGGAAACTAGAGCGAGCGAAGCAACTTCGACAGTACCTCGCCTAGGATAGTTTAATTTTCGGTAATAGGAGATTGCTACTATCTTGCACAAATACTTTAGAATCAAGTTTTGCAGAATGTGGCGAACATTTGCGTTCTCTGTTCTTCTATTAGCCATTCTGTTTTTTTTAGTTGTTTATGTTTTAACAACTTTATTTTAATGATTTTTTTATCACACTGAAAAGGCAACCATTCAGGATCAGTACTAACTTTGTATGATCTGACCAAAATCTGAAATATGGGCGGATAATACTCCAATATCGCTTAGAAAGACCGGACCGATTTGAACTACTTAGTAGAAGCGAAAATATTTTTTTGGGTGTGTATGTGCATCCGGGTAGACTGATGGGATCAGATTTGTCTGTTTAGAACGATCCCTCTACTTGTTGTAGCATAGAGCGGAAAATGCAATGAACCATTTCTTGTTTTTTCAATAAAAGGCTGCCGATAGTGTGTGGTATACCACTACTGTTTCCGTTCTTTTATTTTTAGGACCATTTGCTCGTAGGAAGATTAATTTGTTTATGGGCTTTTTAACCCCCGACGAAAAAAGAGAATGATGGATGGATTGATGAATTAATCGAGAGTGTTCTTAGCTTCGCGTCGTTTGATTCTACATTATAATAAGTATGTACCTATAAAAAGTATAAAATTAAATAAAAAATTTAAAAACCCCCGACACAAAAACCTAAATTCCCTTTCAAAAGTAAAAAATAAAAAAAAAACTCAATCTTAAAGTACCTAAGTATGTATTAATAATTAAAAAAAAATACGTTGCGTTGGGGGTCCCCCAACGCTCCGCGAGGGCAGACGTTGACGGTCATATCCTAAATGCAATATTGTGAAGTAATTTTATAAAAGTTTTCTTTTCTTAATAGAGTTAGGTAATAGACTATTTGTAAATAAATTGTTAGGTTTTGGAGCGGTCCCCCAACGCGAAGTATTTTTTTTTTAAATTATTAATACATACTTAGGTACTTTAAGATTGAGTTTTTTTTATTACTTTTTACTTTTTAAAGGGAATTTAGATTTTTGTGTTGGGGGTGTTTTAAATTTTTTTTTTTTTTTTTTGCTATAGTAGTTAGCTAGTTTTGATATTAGGAAAATTGCTTGAATATCAAAAAGACCTACAGTCAGAATCGCTCCGTATCAAAAAGTCCTAAAAGACAATGTATGATTGAATTGTATTTTTTTCCTTTTTTGGACTATTTGCCAGTAGGACAATTTGTAATAGCAAATGTTGGTTAGGACCTAATATCAAAACGACCTACAATCAGAATCCCTCCGTTTCAAAAAGTCCTAAAAGCTAATGTGCTTTTAGTAATTTCTGATATGGAGGGACAGGATCCGGTACTCTTGGAGGCTGGGCATCTTTTTGTCTTCTAATGACACATGGATTAGTAGACAAATAAAAAATCGGAACACCAGATTAATGCTAACAATTGAACAGTAAGAAAAGTAATGTCATTAGGGTCAGTGTGGTTGCCAGGTTTGAGAGCATTAAATATAATTATTACGGACAACAATATAACCGCAGCTCGCGGTGGTGAGTTCGACATTATGGTTTTGTAGTTGTAGCTGTAGTGGCCTGTATTGAATATACTTAAATGTGTACAGTTAGAAAATTAACGAGAAATTAGAGGCAATAAATACTGTCTCTAATTTCTCGCTATCTATACTATTATATTATAAATGCGAAAGTAACTTTGTCTGTCTGTTACGCTTTTATGACTACACCACTGAACCGATTTTGATGATGTTTGGGTCCTATCTTATACGCTACTTTTTATTCCGGGACTTCGTCTGCGTCCGCGACAGCCGACATTTACGCGGACGAAGTCGCAGGCAAAAGCTAGTAATTATATAAATACTTGGATTTTGCGTATTATACCAGGTGATTTGTTCCTGCATTGTACAAAGTTATTTATGTATGTGTAGTGAATGAAAGATTATGTATTAAGTTCGTTTTGAATGATTAGATACCAGCTTTTGCCAGCCGCTTCGCCCACGTGGCGATCGAAACTTATCCCACGGGAACGTACTACCGTGATGGAAAAAGTACCCTATATATTAATCCGGGTCATAAACTATCTGATTAGTCCAATACATCTTGGTGCTCCAAGAAGAAGTTGTGTAGAATCCATCTCTACATCTTCTCAGGTGAAACTGATTTCTTTTCGTGATTGTCATGATTGTATGCGAATTAGTTCGAGGTAGATACCATAGCTAAAAAGTTAAAAAACTTAAATTACTTTGCAAAAATAAAACATCCTACTTTAAAAACAAAACAGCCAAAAAAAAAAAATGCATTGTAACTTTCAAAGTGGTCAGATACCTAGTATTCCGAGACATTGCCTAGCGGCTGGCTGACTCTTAACAAGAATCAAGGTCAAAGAATCAGCATTGCCAAACAACGTGGCAATGTAAAATGGAAAATCCAATTTCAAAAAAGGTGTTCATTGAAATAATGCCGCGTCGCGCCTGTCTGGGGGAGTTGTCAATTCATCATGATTATTTCAGCCATAAGACGTCCATTGCTGAACAAAGATCTCCATCACCACTCTTGGCATGCGGATTGGCGATCGCTGTATGGTGGAAAAATGCATAGACAACGCTGCTGCCCATTCTAAGTCCCTTAGTCACCTCTTACGACACCCACGTGAAGATATGGGATGATGTAGAGATGAGATATACCAATCTCCATACCCGGCCTTCAAGGTATGGGTATCGCCAAATACCTGCTACAAAAACCGGGTTTCAGAATACCTGTAAGTATTTGGGTGTGTTATGATTTCGATAAGTAAACGTATGCGATAAGTATGGCATACCTCAAATATTATGTAGGTACGACGTTTCAAGTAAGAGATATGAAAATGGTTATTAGTGAGTACTAAATATTATATGCAAAATAACATTAATTTTATTTAAGGCTTATTCAGACCGGCGCGACGCGACAGCGCGACGCGATTCTTGTAGAACAATTTCCATGAAGTTCACATAAAAATTGTTCTACGAGTGTCGCGTCGCGTTGCCGCGTCGCGCCGGTTTGTAGGAGGCTTTAAACTGACTAACTAAAATAGCTTCGTAGTTAAAAATCAGTTTATTACACACAATATATTTTTTAGGAATTCTTTGATATGATAAAAAATGCAATTCGTAATATTTTTTATGCAATAACATTATTACACAATTATATTCCTTAAGAACGTAGACATTTGTATTTTTTTCGATCGATCGTCCGAACGTTCCTAAAGCACGAATGACGCTTCGGGTCCTGCCGTAAGCGGTCGGGTAGCTTCGGGTGATTTCGGCGGACCGATGCTGCACGAACTGGCTGATACCTTGTGGTAGCGGTTCGTTTCGTACCAGCCTATACGTATGACGTCATACCTTCAAGGTATTTACCCAGTATTCCGGTCTGTACCCGGGCTGCGTACCTACTGGGAAGCACATACCTGGTATATAAGTATACCTGTACCAGTATATACGCCTCACCTCTAATGATGCTGTTCTTTGCGTCCGGCACCACACATAAACGTTATTAGATATTAATGAATTTTCTTCCGTACTAAACTACCAATAGGGTGAAAAATCTTAAAGACTGTGAAAACTTCTAATTTATAGACTAGCTTCTACCAGCGACACGAAATTTCGTACAGTTCGTCCTTTCGACCCACCCCTTCGCATTGCATCGATTGCCCATGCTGTTACTTAATTTTTACTTAGCGTTATTTCTAACTATTTTTACTTGGCTCCTAGGGGCCCTAGCGTGTTATTAGGTTGCCTATGGCCTTCATCCAGAATTAAGCTACCAAATGGCAAAATATCTGTTTTCAAATCCGATAGATCGTTCCAGAAATTAGCGCGTTCTAAGAAACAAACTCGTCAACTTTGTTAATAAGTAAGTTAGTATAAGTTTATAGATAATAGTAACATATTTTTTACTATCATCATCCCTGTAATAATCCTACTTGGGGCTGCAACGGAAGTATATACAAGCTAAGCATATCATCCTGCCAGGATCGCGAGATCTGTTCGAAAGAGTTACCGTGACCCTGGCATATAGGCAACTGAAGAAACACGGGTGGGTTTTAGTCAGTAAAAGTCTGACACGCCCTTCTGCTCCGCCCTAGAGCGGGAGATGTCATTTGATGATTTCCCACCAAAAAAAAAGCATATCAGTTGCGGTTGCGACAGTCGCGACCACAAGACCAGCAGATAACAATAAATTACAAAGCTAATTTATAGGAAACAACTAACTTAATTTCGAAAGCCTCGTAAACGCTCAAAAACCTTGAACTTTTAAACGGTACTAAGGCGTTGATCGTAGTTTTAAGATTACATTCACTTACTCGATCCAGTTTCGTACTATCTCATCAACATCACAGGCACTGATCAACATAGGCCTCTCGAATTGCACGCCATTTTACTTTGTCCAAGGCTACTCTCATCCAGCTGCTATTATGAAAATATAATTGCTTGTTTGCTAGTGGGATAGTTTTTGACTGGCCTGTTAGTCTAGTTTTTAGTGAACCTGACGGCAAAGACTGAGGTCGTGGGTTCGATTCCCACCCAGGACAAATCTTTGTGTGATGAGCACCATCATTTGTTCTGTGTTTGGGTGTAATTTATCTATAATATGTATGTATTTAGAAATATATAAGTATATTTATCAGTTGTCTGGTTACCATAGTACAGGCTCTGCCTAGTTTGGGATCAGATAACGGTGTGTTGGTTGTCCTAAGAAAAAAAAGTTAATAACTCTTGCTTATTGCCTAGCAACCGTTCTAAAAATAAATGGTTTACTTATTGTAAAAAAAAACAACAGACATCCTAAAATACTGGAACCTGAAACATAAATTTAATTTTCGAAGGCAGTGTCTTTGGTTTTCTGTTTTCGTTTGTTACCACCGAATTTTTTAAATAAAACAATAAAAAACACTTTTTAGTTGTCACCTTCACTCGCAAAGCAAATAACAGAGACAGGACGTTACTAAAACGTCATCAATTCATCATCATACACTAAGGCGGTTCACCCACTGAAGATGCGTCCCGCCGCGGTGCGCTGAGCGACGTACAACGCACGGGGCGCCTTCCCGCGCATTTCCGCGTCGGCAGTGTGTTGTGCTAGGCGTGATTTCTACATAAATTGAGATACTTGCATACAATGGTAAAATCTGCCATCCCGCGCTACGCGACGGGGCGCGGTGCAGTGGGTGGAGCGCCTTAGTGGAAAAATAGTGTGTGTCAGCTCCGACGCACGACTGGAGTTTATTATTTTCGAACGATTATAAAATACTAGCTTCTGCCCGCGACTTCGTCCGCATCAAATTTTTGCTCCCCTGACCCTTCCCGTTGCATCGAATTGCCTGCCAGTTTTCGTTCATTTTTCGTTACTGCTCCGCTCCTTTTGATTGTAGCATGATGTTATATAGCCTATATTCCTCAATAAATAGGCTACTCAACACAAAAAATATTTTTTCAATTCGGACTAGTAGTTCCTGAGATTACCGCGTTCAACCAAACAAAGAAACATACAAACAAACAAACTCTTCAGCGTTATAATATTAGTATAGATATAGATTAATAAACATAACCTAACGGTTTACGTAACTTAACGTAACGGAGAAAGTTTGATTTTATTCCTCATATATTTTCATCCCCCAGGCTTACATATATGAAAATCGCTTTTTCAGGAGTAAACTCCAAAAAACGTACTTATTATTGCAGTGGTGGCCCAGTGGTAACGGCCGCGACTTACGAGTAAGTAGGTCGTGAGTTCAAACCCAAACAGGCGCATTACACTGTGTAAAATTATTTCGTCGCCACTGCTCTCAAAACGGTGAAGGAAAACATTGTGAGGAAACCGGCATGTCTTAGAACCAAAAATTCGAAGACATGTGACATAATCTACCAACCCGCACTGGGCCCGCGTGGTGGATTACGGCCCACTCCCTCCCTCCCTTCCTCCTCCTCTCTCCCTCCTGAGTCCCAGCAGTGGGACCATTATAGGCTGATGATGATTATTGAAGTTAACTGAAAAACTACTAATCAGAAAGTGACTAAATTTTATAGGTACTATCTAGAGATGATTTGAGGGAGTTTGCGGTAAGTAAGCCCGCCAACTTTTTTAAGAAATAGTCATTCAGTCGGATTAAATGAACTTAGAGGGTTGTTAACCGACTTCAAAAAAGGAGGATTTTCTCCATATTTTTTTAAAATGATTGTTAGCTCATAACTTTTGACTGGGTGAACAGATTTTGATGATTCTTTATTTATTAGGAAGCTGGTGCTTCCTCTGTGGTCTCATTTTAATTTGGTTCCATTCTGACAATGGGATCCATGTGAAAACCATATAAGCCATACCACCATATAATACCATTAAATTTGCATTAAGTATTTGCCCGACAAATGAACGAATAATGCGATTAGATTAGTGCGGGGTACATAGATACCATAACTAAAACGTTAAAAATTAAAACATTTTTACAAAAAAAATAACTACCAACTTCCTTAAAAAAACACTACAAAGTGAAAAATAACTTTAATTTTGGAAGTCGGTGGCAAAAAAACCTTAAATATAGATCCTAAGACACCGACTTCCAAAATTATAGTTATTTTTCACTTTGCAGTTTTTTTTTTTTAAGGAATTCGGTTGTTATTTTTTTGTAAAAAGATTTTTGTTATTATAATACAGTAAATACGTACATACGTGTTATAGTCACTAATCTTAATTTTTTCAACAAACAGGCTGACCTGCAAATTACATACTTAAAACGTAAGAAAATACAGGGCCTACTCTGGGGCTTCCCCTTTAATTAGACGTTCCTTAACTTGAATTTAATTAATAAGTAAAAACGAGGATAATTGACATTTTGTTTGCCAGGCAGGACCCTTGCTAGCTTTACCAGGCTTGATCGGAAAGTTTAACAAGACTTACATATATTGCCGGCTCCTACTAAATAGAACTAGCAACAAGTCGACATTGCGTGGAATTTAAAAGTAAATCATCAGGCGTTCACTCGAAAACAATACAAATCGTAATACCTCTGTGGATCTAAATAAAAATTGCCAAGCGTTGGATGAGTGAAAGAAAGAAATGTATTTATATCATTTTCTGCCTAGCCTTTTGCCAACTATGTAAAGGTCGGCTTCAGTCTAATAGAATACACAGATGAATACCAATATTTTAGATAGAGCAACTGCTTATACGGCCTCTACAATCCGGCTGCTGGGTAACACGATACCTATTGGTTAGACTGGTTGTCAGGGCTTCTAATGACCCGTAACAACTGTCAAAGATTCATGGATGACAGCTGGGACCCTACGACTTAACGTGCATTCCGAGTTAAGAAGGAGTCTTGGTATGTCTGCCGTGATTCTTTAAAAGGCGGCCTTCTGACTAGTGTTGCAAAGGAGTCGAGTCCTCGAGTCTTAATTGTAAGGACTCGACTCAATTATGCAAGACTCAGTGTGCTCAAAAGGTTCGGAGTCTAGAGTCAAGCCGAGCCCGAGACATTTAACAGCCACTCGAGTCTTAAAAAGGACTCGAGTCTTAGAAAATGACCTGAGTCTTAAAATTTATTCGAGTCTGTGAATAACTCGTCAGATTTTTTTGTACGCATAATTACACCATAACCACTAATTTGAACTTATCACCTTCTATTCAAGCCTTTTCGAATGATGAGCTACAAGTCTGATCTTCATGCTCCGAGTTTTTCTTTAAGACTCGAGATCATTTTAAGACTCGAGTCCTTTTTAAGACTCGATTTCTCTTTAACACGCGAGTCCATTTTAAGAGTTGAGTGCTGAAGTGTGTAGAAGTGTTTTCGAAAATCGGTGTTGTCAGAAGGCTGACTTTTAAAGAATCACGGCAGATGTTTGTATGTATCATCCATTCACGGACTAACCGCGGCAAGTGTAGTTTAACCTTATCGATCGAACTTTGCGGTTATTATTACATACCAAAGATATCTAAAGGAAAGCAAAGGTTCAAACACAACATTAATGAACGAGCCAATAATTTGAAGAATGCAGTCAAACATGCGGGCTGTTGTACACAATGCGGGAATGCTTTATAGAGACAGAGTACATAGTGACAGTATCAGGGTTGCACCTTCCAAGAGGACTGAAAGGAACTGAAGGAATACAGGTGGGTTTTAATCAGTAAAAGTCTGACACGCCTTTTTTTTTTTGGATGGGCAATCATCAAATGACTTCTCCCGCTCTGGGCGGAGCGGGAGGGCGTGTCAGACTTTTACTGACTAAAACCCACCCGTGTTCCATCAGTTGCCCATGTGCCAGGGTCACGGTATCCCTTTCGAACAATCACGCGACCTCGGCAGGCATCGGTCCTAGTTACAGTAGACCCCTACACTGCTGCTGACATCTCTTTGAGGCGCGCGTGGAACACTACGCGCCGTCGACCCGAGCTTGGTCCTTACCGGGCGGCGAGCTACCCATTGCTCGCCACCCGCAAGCTCGCGCCTACGGTGGCCGGGAGTCCGCTATCGATTCCCGTCGCCCGGGGCGTCTCCTCCTGCGTGACACGCCCTTTCGCTCCACCCAGAGCGGGAGACGTCAGTTGATGATTTCCCACCCTGAAAAAATCAGGTTGAACCTGCCAAGAAGAGCTAGGAAGGATTGAAGAAACTACTTGCGCAGCATGACTTCTCTAAAACCCGTAACGGGTGCCACCCACTTGTTTAGTGTTAAATACTTCGTGCGGTGTGAGAGTCAGACGAAAGTATTTACATTTTCTACATTTTTGCAAGAGTGCTAAAATTCTACCAGCTTTTTATGAGAGATAATTTTCTTGAGTCAATTGTATTATCTCTTATAAAATTCTGGAAAATCTTGAAGAGGTTAGTTGTGGTGAGGAGAGGATTTTCACAGAATATTAGCTCTCCAGTAAAATTGAGAAAATGTAGATACGTTCATATGACTCTTACACCGCGCTAAACAAACAACATTTCACAGCTTGAGTCGATCGGCAAACTCCGTTCGGGATCTACACTTGCTGTGCGGGTTGGTTCAGCACAATTCAAAGCTCAGCGGAGCGGCTATGTCCCATAAACATACCTACCGGATGACATTTTTTGCCGTCTCGACCTTCATACGGTGTGTTGTGTAACTAGAATAGAAGACAGGAAGGCCTTCAGATTCATCGCAGGTGACTAAAGGAGCGCGGGACGCGGGCTGACGGGGATGCGTGTGCGGCTCGTGCGCCTGCGAAAGATCAACTTGGCCGCCTATCGGCCGGCTTTAACCCTTAATTTGATTATGTTCACTGTGATAAACATTTATAAAAAATAAATATTGAGCGACTATTATCTACCATTTTTTGGATTTTATTTTAGTTATAGCAAGTTTAAAGTATATTTATCGGTATAAAAAATAATTCTACTAGTGGCAACATCGTTCATCTGTCATTATCGAGACAAGATGTCAGGGAGGCGCGGGCACTCGATTCTTCGCAAGGTAAATGTTTTTATTTTATATGTTTTACATAACTAAACTAACTTTTTGTGGTTTTCATTTACTAAACAATGTTTATGTTATGGTTTGGAATGGGTTTTTCGTAATGTTTTGTGTTTTTGGTAACTTTTTTTTGGAGACAAACTTGTTTGTTCATCACAGTGAACACTGCCAAATACTCTAACAAGTATTGTAAATTTGATACGTTCATTGTGATGAACATTGCCAAATACTCGGACAAGTATTGTCAATTTAACACGTTCATTGTGACGAACATTGCCAAATTAGGTATAACTTTTATTTGCAAATAATTGCTTTTATGTGGTGGGCTTTTGCTGGGCTTATTTGGGTTTTTCTGCTTGTTAACAGAATAAAATACAAGACCGCACGCGTAGAATATTAGCACTTGTTCCTGCCGAGCATGCACCATCCGACACTAGTGATAAATCCGAAAATAATAGTGACAACGAATTGCCGCCACCTTCTCCAAGCCCTGTTTCATCTTCTGCGCCTTCCATTAATTCTTCTTTAGAACGCTTAGACATCAATAGTAGTCCCGAACCTGAATATACTGAAAATGACGATGAACAGCCGCTAGAAACATCCGATTTATATCACTCCGAAGCTCTCCAATTAACTCCAGTTTTGCAGGAAATTTGCCCTAGTACTCCATCCAGAGAACCAAACTATGATAATATTCCATCATTATCTTCATTAATATCGCTTCCATCTGAGATACAATCACCAACACCTGGTACGTCTTATACTAGAAAAACTAGAGCAAAAAAGCAGATAGCTCTAGCTGCCAAGAAATCGAAGAAAATTCCAAAATTTTCTCTCTCTTACAAATGGAAGAAAGGTATTTTTCGTCACCGTGCCGTAATCGAAGAAAGAACCGAAGCCTATGTCGATTTTCCAGATGATGACCCACTTGATTATTTGTATTTATTTTTTTCTGAAGATATATTTACCGATTTAGTAGACCAGACCAATCTTTACTCCGTTCAACAAACCGGAAGATCAGTGCAAGCATCAGAGAATGAGATACGGGATTTTATAAGCATTCATATTTTGATGGGAATTGTTGAAATGCCATGCTATCTGGACTATTGGAGCAATAGGTTTCGATACGGCCAGATAGCAGACATAATGACGTTGAAACGTTACCAACAAATCCGCAGATTTTTACACTTTACCGACAATAACCTGCAGGACTCAGACAGATATTACAAAGTAAGACCCATAGCCGAAAAAATCCGAAGAAATTGTTTAAAACAAGAAAACGAGAATAAATTTAGTATAGACGAAATGATGATACCCTACAAGGGCAGGAAAGCAGGAAACAGAAAACAATACATGAAAGACAAGCCAAATAAATGGGGTTTTAAAAACTATGTACGTGTTGGTGTAAGTGGAATGATATATGATTTCGTTTTATATGCAGGAGAAGATACCTTTCGTTCGCATAAGTTTACAGAGCAAGAATCTTCACTTGGGTTTGGAGCGCAAATAGTTATAGCCTTGACTCAGACTATACAAAAGAAACCAGCAACTATATTTTGTGATAATTTCTTCTCATCGCCAGAGCTTTTTTACCTATTGAAAGAAAACTATGGTGTATTTGGTCTTGGTACGATACGTAGCAACAGGATTAGAGGAGCTGAAAAGATTTTACCGGATGAAAAATCGATGAAGAAAAAACAGAGGGGTACGTTTTCACAAGTTGTTTGTGATGCAAACAAATTAGTTATCGTACGCTGGAATGATAATAAACCTGTAACTCTTATAAGCTTATTTGTTGGATCAGAACCAGTACAAAAAATAAAAAGGTATTGTAAAGACCAGAAAAAAATAATTGAAGTTGATTGTCCGCTAATTGTTCGCGAGTATAATAAACATATGGGGGGTGTAGACCTGGCTTATATGTTAATATCATTATATAAAGTTCCGTTTAAAACTAGAAGGTGGTACATAGGTATATTTAGTCAATTACTAGATATTTGTATAAATAATGCTTGGCTATTGCATAAACGTAACTGTTATAGAAATCAACGAAAATCAAAGTCACTGAAAGTTTTCCGATATGAGATTTACTTAAGTTTAACAAAGAAAAACAGATCTATACCTCAAGAAAAAATGCAAGAATGTAAAATTGTAAGCCCAAGATCAGCCAGGCCTACAAGCCCCATCAGATTCGATAATACAGGACATTATCCCAGCACAAAAGAAGACATGGGGCGATGCAAGTTTTGCCAAAAAAATACAACAGTTTATTGTATAAAATGCAATATGAGACTTTGCTTTGTTACGGGAAAACATCCTCGCAATTGTTTTTTACATTTTCATAATAAATAATTTGATTTATTGATATAAATAGCGTTTTTATTTTACCTGTTTAAATGATACTAATTTGACAATGTTTACCACAGTAAACATTACAAATTACTTGTTGTTCTCAACGTATTTCGCAGTGTTCACTGTGATGAACATTGATTTCCTGAAAACCTGAACATAAAATATTTTTTTGTCTATTTTTCCTAAGTTGTATTTAACCCTAGGACTTCAGAAATACATCTTATTTTATAAAATAAAACAATTCGGATCTCTGCCAAATTAAGGGTTAAAGGGTAGAACCGCACTACAAAATCACAGAGCAGATTAACAAGATTCAATCATCGACATCTGGCATGATAGTAGATCATCAACAATTAAAAACAACGGTATCAAAACTGGAGAAACAATTATCGCAAGGGGAAAATAAGTTAAAATCCTTTGAGGCAGAATTTAACTCGCTAAAACCCACCTCTGTATCTCCGTCCACAAACTCTCTAAATCAGCTGTGTTTGAATGAACAAATAATTAAGGAGATAGCAAACAGAAATAGCAGGGAAAAAAATATCATTGTGGTGGGCCTCCCCGAACAGTCCGCTGCTAGCCCAGAAGAGCGAATGTCCCAAGATGAAGCCGATATCTTCAAAATTACTTTACTAGTGCACCAGGACCTCCCGAAACCGATTAAAATCTTTAGAATAGGTAAATACGTACCGGGAAAAAACCGCAGACTCAAGGTATGTTACGACACTTTAGCACCCGCCAAGCACCTCCTACGCAATAAAGAGAAGTTGCCAGAAAACATTAAAATATTCTCAGATCAAACCCCAGCTCAGCAAAATTATTTTAAAACCCTAAAAGAAGAACTAACACGTCGTCAAAACGATGGAGAGAATGGACTGACAATAAAGTATATAAATGGTACACCTACAATAATAAAAAACCCTGCAAAAAACTACGAACAATAAACGACACCATACCTACAACAATCGCCAGTAATACCTATCAATTGATCAACAATTACCAAAATATAGAAACTAACAAATCACGACTTAGATTTTTCTACCTTAATGCTCGAAGTATACGGAAAAAAGGAAAATTTGACGAACTTCAATGCATTCTACAATCGCTACCTAATACTGTTCATATTATTTTATTGTCAGAAACTTGGATCACAAATGAAACACAAGCCTTGGAACTACAAATAAACAACTACACACACTACTACAATTACAGAACCGATTCAAGAGGAGGTGGAGTTTCAGCATATGTCCATAATGACCTCAAACATAGCTTATCAGAGTCTACGTACTATGGAGGAAACAACTATTTATGGATACGACTAGAGCGTTATGCACTAGAAATAGGAGTCGTATACAACCCCGGGAATACTAACTACACAGATTTTCTTGAAGTGTATGAGTCTCAGCTACAACAAAGAAAGAGGGCAATAGTGTTCGGAGATTTTAACATTGATTTATTAAACAAAGACAAAAAGACTAAACAATATAATGAACTCTTAAAGGGAACTGGACATAGATTGATAAATAAAATTACTAAAAAATATTGTACAAGAGAGTCGAACACCAGGAAATCTATATTAGATCATGTCAGCTCCAACCTGAAAGACGATCACTTCCACATGGCAATAGCTGACTCTTCAATGTCAGATCACAAACAAATATATGTTGAACTCAAAAAAACGAAATCCCCTGGAAAACTACGGACCCAATACGAAGCAATAGATTATACAAAACTACTCGACACACTAGAAACAACTAATTTTGAAGATTTCAATGATGACTACACATTACTAGAAAACAAAATAAAATCAACAATTGAAAAAAGTAAAACAACAAAGACCAAAATTCTGAACCTACCCCAAAACGACTGGATAAACAGAAACATAATTAATGATATCAACCAAAGAAACGCATTGTGGACAGAACTAAAGCAGGATCCGAACAACACAACCCTGGAAGCAGAATTTATCACCAAAAGAAAACATGTTGCCAAACACATGCAAGATACAAAGAATATTTACTATTATAAAAAATTTAGCGATTGTATTCATAAACCTAAGAAAATGTGGAATTTAGTTAACATCCTAGCAAACAATAAAATTAAGCAGAATTGTGCTCCTTCAAAACTGTTGATCGACTCGAAATATATTACAAACCCACACGAAATTTGCCAGATTTTTAACGAGTACTTCGCCACGATAGGTCCCCTTCTAGCTAATGAAATACCTAAATCGTTTCATGAAAATCATTCACATGCTTTACCAACAACTCCTCCCGGAAACACTCCACAGTTATCGACTCTTGATCCGTGTTCTGCCGATGAAATTATAAAAATTATATCAAATCTCGATCCTAACTGCAGTACCGGATTAGATGGGATTACTACCAAAGCAATAAAATGCATAAAACCTATAATAGCGAACAACCTGAGCAAATGCTTCAACAAACTGTTATCTGAAGGTAAATTTCCCGATACGTTAAAAAAGGCGAAGGTTACTCCCATTTACAAATCGGGTTCAAAAATGGACCCAGGTAACTACCGACCTATTTCAGTGTTGCCTGTATTGTCAAAAATATTAGAAAAAATTCTACACATTCGATTAGATAAACATTTAACTTCTATTAACTTTCTTTCAGACAGACAGTACGGGTTTAGACCAAAAAGCAGCACATTAACAGCTACAGTTGACCTCATTACTAAAATTAAGCAAAATGTAGATAGTAAAAACATAGCCCTTGGTATCTTTATTGACCTCAAAAAAGCTTTCGACACCGTTAGCCATGAATTATTACTGAAAAAGCTAGAAACCATAAAAATTACCGGTAATGCCCTAAAAATGTTCGATTCCTATCTCAAAAACAGGTCGCAGTTAGTTAAAATGGATAATTATTATCAAAGTGGCGCATTACCTATAACGTGTGGAGTTCCCCAGGGATCAATTCTAGGGCCCCTGCTCTTCCTCATCTACATAAATAATATTCAGGAACTCAAATTACATGGCCATCTTACTCTTTACGCAGATGACACTTGTTTATTTTATTTCGGATCTTCCATCCATGATTTAGTTGCCCAAGCACAAGAAGATTTAAACACCCTTTTTTCTTGGTTTAAATATAATCTACTTACGATAAATACTTCTAAAACATGTTATATATTGTTTAAAGCAAAAAATAAAATAATACCTCCATTTAATCCATTACTTATCAACAATATACCCTTGGAGCAAAAATCTTGTGAAAAATATCTTGGACTTAGAATGGATAGTTCTCTATCGTGGTCTGTTCACATAGATCATATAAAAACAAAACTGACGTCATTACTTGGATCCCTCCGAAACATAGTTCGATGCATTCCACATAAACTGCGTCACACCATCTATAACGCCTTAGTAAAACCACACCTACTATATCTGGTTGAAATTTGGGGCAGTGCGGCCAAAACGAAGCTTGCAAGCCTCCAAGTCGCACAAAACAAAATAATAAAACTGATTTTTAACTACCCGTATTTAACATCAACATGCAAAATTTATGAAGAAACCCAAATAATGAACATTAGACAGCTATATGTTTACAACACATGCATTTTTATTCGTAAGGCAGTAAACAAAAGTATTCAGACCAATTTATCGTTTACAAAAGTCAAACAAGTTACACAACGTAGCAGTCGCAGGGCTAGTTATTTGATTTTACCGAAGACGAGAACGAAGTTTGGCAAAAAAATGTTAAGTTTTGAAGGAGCACAATTATACAACAAAATACCCTCACATATAAAAAAATTGCACTCATTCCATGCATTCAAAACACAATTAGCTGCATATTTAATGAAAAATACTACCTTTCCCAAAAGCTGAATGCATTGGATGGGTGTAAAATTATTTCAATAACGTCTGTGACGAACGTTTAATAATTTACTGTAAGCATTGTTCTCATGTAAGTGACTTTGTGTCTTTTTTGAGAATAAATTTCTTTAAACCTAAATCATTGATACATGCCGCGCATTCAGTAGAGTGCGTATGATTTGAGTTTCGATAGATTTTAATTGATTTTTTTATTTTATTTTTTCCAAATTTCTGTTTTTGTTGTTCTAGTATGAAAATGTTACTTTAAATGTGTAGTATTTATTGCTAGATCAATTTTATTACATGTTATTAAAAAATTAAAATTATAAAAATTTCTATGCCAAAGGCTTCTACTCCGTTCACCTATTACACCCATTTTTTTTCAAGACGGTAAAAAAAGTCACCCGGTATATCTACATACGATTATGGCGGCATCTACATGCCACATGTCACGTAAAATTCTGCATCGCGCTACCAGAGTTTACAGCGCAACTAGCTTATATATGTTACGGGCAACGTGATTAACTGGGCATTATTAATAAAGACCGGCCATTATTAATAATGCCCAATAACTTCGGGCAAAGTGATTAATTTCTCACTTTGACCGGCCATTATTAATAATACCCGATGGCCCGTGGTCCATGTAATAAGTCAGTGTTTGAGATAGCTTGAATTTATCACTTGGACCGGGCAGTATGAATAATTCCCTTCTTGTAGCCGGGCAATATGTGAAATTGGACCGCAGCCGCTGGATGCAATCGGGACTTTAAGGCACCCCGACACGGATAGGTTAGGTTAGAAGGGGATGGCGGGGTCGTTTGAGCGAGCGAAGCGAGGACCCCGCCATCCCCTTCGTGGTTATTTTTTTATAAACCACCCAGAAGTAGGAGCCCCGCGTAGCGGGGCTCCGTCGCCCAAGCCCACCCTCGACCATGCTGCCATTTATTATGGCGATTAAATATCATGTGTAATGATTATTATGGCGTTTAAATATTACGTCTAATCATTATTATGGCAATTAAAAATATGAAAAACAATACGTATCGCACTCGTATCTTATGGTATCTAAGTTTCGGGCAATTAAAAGTAGGTCATATGTCTTTTAGGGCAAACAAAACATTCGGGCAAATGAAATTCGGGAATATGATGATTATGGTATATGATCTTCGGGTAAACAATAGCCAACCAAAAATTCATATAATACTACAGTTCACCTATTTTATTACTTTTCCCAAGATAGGGTGGGCATTATTCATAATGGCCGGGAAAAGTGATTAATTATGCTGTTTTAATCACATTGCCCAATTGAGTCGGGCATTATGAATACAGACCGGCCATTATTAATAGTGCCCGGACTTATCAAACTGCCTGTAACATATACAACGTCCCGATAATCGTAGGACGTCATCAATCGTCGGGCAGTGGCCCACCAGACACGACATCCGTTTTGTCGGTGGATCCTCCCCTTTTTTTTTTTTTTCAGGATGGGAAATCATCAAATGACTTCTCCCGCTCTGGGCGGAGCGGGAGGGCGTGTCAGACTTTTACTGACTAAAACCCACCCGTGTTCCATCAGTTGCCCATGTACCAGGGTCACGGTATCTCTTTCGAACAATCACGCGACCCCGGCAGCATCGGTCCTAGTAGACCCCTACACTGCTGCTGACATCTCTTTGAGGCGCGCGTGGAACACTGCGCGCCGTCGACCCGAGCTTGGTCCTTACCGGGCGGCGAGCTACCCATTGCTCGCCACCCGCAAGCTCGCGCCTACGGTGGCCGGGAGTCCGCTATTGACTCCCGACGCCCGGGGCGTCTCCTCCTGCGGCGGCTAGGGACGTGAGGGCGCAGAGACTGCCACTCCCTCACGCGCCCCGCCTCCTCCTTCGCGATCCTCCCCTTACTTCGGCGGTTGAGTGAACTTTACACCCTCTTCCTGATACCTCTAAAACCTACTAGATTTGTAGTGTGGGTACTGTGAACACAGTTTCGTTTACTTAGCAACTTAGACCACTTTCGCACCAGTGTAGCCAACTCCTATAAACCCAAGTCGCTTGGCTCAGTAAAAGTCGCTAGAACTGATTTTACCGCCCTGATTTGTACTACAAAAGCCATTAGGTAAATTCCTAAGTATTTTTGTCATTAAAACTTTTTTTTTCGCTAAGACTTAGGCAAAAGTCGCCATTTCTAGCGACAAAGTCGCTGAATTGGCAAAAGTGCTTCGCACAGACGTCAAAATATCGCGATAGAATTTTATTTTTAACTTTCGGTAAAGAACCGAGCATTGCGAATTCAACCGACACACTAGCGGTGTCGCTACAGATTTATTAAATAAAAAGCTAGTTGCCAGTGGCTTCGCCCGCGTGGAGGTCGGAAAATATCCCACGGGAACATACTACCGGAATAAAAAGTACCATATGTGTTAATACAGGTTATAAACTATCTGTGTTCCGAATTTAGTAGGATAGATATATACCTACTATTCAGGATTTTTTTGTAGATCTTTTGAAGACCATCATCTTTGTAATACATACTTTTGGTGTATGATAAACGTATGCGTGGATAACAGCTCGAAAGCGCTTTTTTATCCGACTTGCTTCAAATTTATCGTCACTGCTCAGCTCCTATGTGTCTTAGCGTTATGTTATATAGCCTATAACCTGCCCAAAAGTATGGACTACAATCGTACCAAGTTTGGTTAAAATCCCTCCAGTAGACAGACAGACAAAAAAAATATTGATTGCATTTTTGGCATCAGTATCGATCACCATTCAGCCTCCAACATTAATTTTGAATTTATATTCAATGTACAGAATTGACCTCTCTACAGTTCTAGGTTTTGCCAGCGGCTTCCTCACGTATTATACATATAAACCGTCCTCTTGAATCACTCTGTCTATTGCTGAAAACTGGATTAAAATCCGTTGCGTAGTTTAAAAGATCTAAGTGAACAGATAGGTACGGGAAGCGGCTCAGTATTATACTATGTAAAGATTATAAAACAAACGTTTCAACCCTGTTTTACTCAACAGTATGTAAATAATGCAATTCGTAGGTTAAATATAATTTACATAGAGCAACGACACTATACAACGTTAGACGTTTTTCAAAATAAACATATTTTAAAGTCGGTTAAGGAATCAAATCCATTATGGCTGCTGTGTTAATGGGACTTAATTTTCTTTTGTTATTAATTATTAGCGGTCAGTGTGATGATCTTGAAGACTTGGATGATTGTGAGTAGTTTTTAGTTTTAAAATTTTTGGGGATTTTTAATGACACAATGCGGGTTGAGTGTGGCTAGATAAGGGATCACTAGTTTACTACCTTCTACAGAAATCCACAGATGTGGACCAGAAACTCATCATCATCATCATTTCAGCCGTAAGACGTCCACTGCTGGACTTAGGCCTCCCCCAATTTGGGGGGCTTTGCCATAATCGCCACGCTTGGCAGGCGGGTTGGCGATCGCAGTAAGGTGGTAAAATGCATAGAGAACGCTGCTGCCCATTCTCTAGTAAGTCCCTTAGTCGCCTTTTACGACACCCACGGGAAGAAATGGGGTGGTGTTATTCTTTACGTCCGGCACCACACGGTACAACATGGTAGTGCACGGGACCAGAAACTGTCATCTCACAATTGACGAACCTTCTATCTTCGCCCTGAACCAGAGGGTTAATTGTGTACTTCACTTTCAGTAGGAATCGCTTTCATTTGGATAATTCCACAACATTCATGGCGTTGCTTGCGTTGCTAAGCACACATTTTTTTCTAACAATATGCAAGAATGGATTAGCAATAAATAAACTTCAAAATGATTCGGATTCTGATGGTGTAGGTATTGCAATTAGGTTGCTGTTTTTAATAGTTATACTTTCATTTACTGCAAATAAAGTATTTACATGTGTAGGTATATTAAACCTTGTTGAATTAATTTATTTTAAACTAGCTTCTGCCCGCGAATTCGTCCGCGTCAAATTTTTGCTCCCGTGACCCTTCCCGTCGTCGCTTCGAATTGCCTGCCAGTTTTCGTAAATTTTTCGTTACTGCTCTACTCCTTTTGATCGTAGCGTGATGTTATAGCCTAAAGCCTTTCTCAATAAATAGGCTACCCAACACAAACAAAAAAAAAATCAATTCGGGCCACTAAGTTCCTGAGATTAGCGCGTTCAACCAAACAAACAAACAAACAAACTCTACTTACAGCTTTATAATATTAGTATAGATCAACGAACACGGTGTGGGTGGTATTTTTTTTCACGCAAGTGTATTTTTATGGGTTTGACGTTGTATGTTTCATCTAAAAATCATAGGTAAGTACTTAGTACTTACATAATCTATACATATATTAATACGTGAAGCGAAAACTTTGGATCCCTTTTTACGAAAATTGGGCGGACGGAGGAGTATGAAATTTCGCGCACTTATAATTTATATAGAGAAGAAGTGACGAATGCTAATATTTTTTTAAAATTATGCGTTAAAATACATTATTTTCAATAAATAACACGTTACACACACTACTGTTCATTACCGTGTATCTAATACACACATGCATAGATATTGTTTTGTTTATGGTCCAAATCTGTCTTTATTATTTTGTGCAGTGTTACCAACACTCAGAAATATTTACCCCTAAAGCTTAAGTTTAATACCTCTAAAATTGCCACAATTACTAAAAAAAATTAACGCTAAAAAATTATAATGAAAATAACTAACGAATGTTCAGTAATCATAGACCGGCACACGGTAGTAATATTTGTCTATATTTATTACGCGACATTTGTTAATCATTCACTCTGCATTCTTAGTATCGAGGAACCGTACTAGAAGTCGCTAATACTTTTATTGTAATCAAAAACACAATGAGAAATGTAAGATGGCAAAAAATCCCTAAGAATACCCCTAAAAATGGAACGCCCCTAAAAAATCTCAATCCTCTTATTTACCTGCTAAATTTGGGAAAACCCCTAAGTTGGTAAGCCTGATTTTGTGTCTATAGTCTTACTGAATTTCAAGTATAACCATGGGTAACAAATTAATTTTATAGATATATAACCTACTAGCTTTTGCCAGCGGCTTCGCCCGCATGGAGGTCGGAAATTATCCCGCGGGAACACACTACCGGGATAAAAAGTAGCCTATGTCCTTTCTCAGGCTCTAAACTATCTGTGTACCAAATTTCATTTAAATCGGTTCAGTAGTTTTAGCAGGAAAGCGAGACAGACAGACAGACAGAGTTACTTTTGCATTTATAATAATATAAAATATATAATATATTAGTATACTAGCTTTTGCCAGCGGCTTCGCCCGCGTGGAGGTCGGAAATTATCCCGCGGGAACATACTACCGGGATTAAAAGTAGCCTATGTCCTTTCTCAGGCTCTAAACTATCTGTGTACCAAATTTCATTTAAATCGGTTCAGTAGTTTTAGCAGGAAAGCGAGACAGACAGACAGACAGAGTTACTTTTGCATTTATAATATTAAGTATGGACTAGCTTTTGCCAGCGGCTTCGCCCGCGTGGAGGTCGGAAATTATCCCGCGGGAACATACTACCGGGATAAAAAGTAGCCTATCTCCTTTCTCAGGCTCTAAACTATCTGTGTACCAAATTTCATTTAAATCGGTTCAGTAGTTTTAGCAGGAAAGCGAGACAGACAGACAGACAGAGTTACTTTTGCATTTATAATATTAGTATGGAGTATGGAAGTATGGATTTCATTTTTTAAATCTATGATCATATCGAGAATATTTGTCTTTAATATTATTTGTATTAGCGACGATAGGAATTTGGTTTAGATTTATGAGAAATATTTTTTGTGGTTTTATGGGGAGTGTCAAGTATGGCATTAGTAAGTTTCCCATACAAAACTTAGTGTCATGTGCAAACTGTAGAGGTTGTATGCCTCACGATTGTACAGGCTGGTTATAATTATGACATTTTGAACTGTCATAATTAATTAAAAATAATAGCCCGGGAAAATTCTATAAAAACAGGGCTTCTGTGATAATTCATTCCATATCCAGCAGTTAAGAAGTATTAAGAAAATAAAAAAGAGAGTCCTGAAGAAGTATTCTTTACTCATTACACCTACGTCCTGGTCCTGGCCATCACCATCCCGCCAGCGAACCCTCTCCACAGTAGTACAGCGTCAACAATTTGCCTATAGTGTTACTGAATGTCAAATATAACCATATTATTTTTTTATATTTATTATTATCTATATTTTTTCATTTAATAATGTATTTCTACTCAAATGAAGTACGGTCGAATTTCGACCAATGGGCGATCACTAGTATTAGTATAGATCAACGAACACGGTGTGGGTGGTATTTTTTTGCACGCAAGTGTATTTTTATGGGTTTGACGTTGTATGTTTCATCTAAAAATCATAGGTAAGTACTTAGTACTTACATAATGTCAACCAAACAACTATAAATCCATTTGATAAAAAAATATAGCTCCCAGGTAACTGATTGTTACAAAAATTAAGTACTTATGTCGAACATGATGACAAAAAATCTATGTAAGTAATTGCAAATGCATCAAATTGCGTTCACTAAGTAACTTTAAATTACTGATACGATACCTTAATAATTTATAGCTTACGTTTTTAAATAATTAGTACTTGAAACCAGTTTTTTTTCTAACTTCGTTTCCTTGTGTGTTTTTGTGATTTACCGACTTATGGCACTGCTGAAACATAGGTCATTGTAAAACGCGGCGGGCTTCCTGCACCTAAAAATATTCATAAATACATATGTAGGTACAGGCAGCACCCAAAGGAGTGAACAGGGTGTATCCATTTTTTTTTTGGATGGGAAATCATCAAATGACTTTTCCCGCTCTGGGCGGAGCGGGAGGGCATGTCAGACTTTTACTGACTAAAACCCACCCGTGTTCCTTCAGTTGCTCATGTGCCAGGGTCACGGTATCTCTTTCGAACAATCACGCGACCCCGGCAGACATCAGTCCTAGCAGACCCCTTCAGTTTTGCTGACATCTCTTTGAGGCGCGCGTGAAACACTACGCGCCGTCGACTTGATCTTGGTCCTTACCTGGCGGCGAGCTACCCATTGCTCGCCACCCCCAAGCTCGCGCCTACGGTGGCCGGGAGTCCGCTATGGACTCCCGACGCCCGGGGCGTCTCCTCCAGGGTGTATCCATCAATAACGTTTGCTAATAAAAATACATATTAAGACAATAAATAGATTTATTTAGAAACAACTCGTATTTGGTCGTTAAAAATGACGAACTCACACACAAATTTTCATCCCCTTTTTAATCCCCTAATGCTCATCTTCACTGTATAAGGAATATCCCCCGGAACACCTACTGCTGAAACTCAGGCCTGGAGTGGGCTGTAATCTACCACGGGCCCAGTGCGGGTTGGTAGATGTCATGTCACATCTTCGTCTTCGTCACGTCTTCTGTTTCCTCTCGATGTTTTCCTTCACTGTTTCGAGAACATAGGTGCAGTGGCGTATAAGGAACTCTAGTGCAAAATTTCAAGTTTCTAAACCCACGGGTTAAGCTGAGATTTTTTATGAATGAAATTTAAAAAAAATGTAAGCGTTGGATGGAGGTGGCCCTGGAAAAGACTGCCTGGAGGGATTTGGGGAAGGCTTTTGCTCAGCAGTGGGACAGAGGCTAATAAAAAGTTAAAAAAACTTTCGTACTTATCATTTGGTTTGATGACTAAACTAAGCTATATCTGTGCATCTCGATTCAGACTACGTATAAAAAAAGTTTTTACTGTGACATTATATCATTATTCATTAAACACTACCATCATTATGTATATTTTGGTACATCATGGTTCCTATAACTTGACAACTTCAGATTAGGCACTCGGGCCACTCGCTCTTATATTTTTTAATACTTTCAGTTTTTAATAGCCTTTTCTATTTCGTCTTGTCTCTGCACAAACGTATGATAATAGCTCATACCCAATCCACTAGCGGCCATTTTCTCGAACAAAAATTTTCAATATAGTCCACGTTCGCACGGATGTCAAATGTAGCCCGACTGCCCCAGGATATAGCCAGCCAACTCCTGCGGCAGTGGGGCTAGTTTCTCAGCAATGAAATCGAGGGTCTGCGATGATTGACTTACCGCCCTTTGCTCCGAAAAGATCATAACATCAATTAATTGCCAAGGTCAAATTATAAGTAATTAATAATCTATTACTTTTTCTAGTATGCAGCGATTACTTCCTATATACTAGAATATTATAAACTATTAAGCATCATTTAATTTTAATAATGTATCGTCACCACCAGATTTGATTTTATTTAATTTTCAGGTGGTTAGACATTTGTTTAGCAATAAGTGCGATACGGCGGGTTGTGTTCCACGCACGCCTCAAAGAGTTGTCAGCAAAAATTGAAGGAGTCCGCCAGGACCGATACAAATACAAAATAGTTTATTTCTTTAACAAATACATGGCACTGAATTTATGATTGGAGCCTCCTTTTAAGCTAATAAAGCCTGTAGTAGAAGGCTCCGCTCTTCCATAACAAAAGAAATAATTAATACAAAAACATTTATCTAGAATCTAAGTTTAATCATTTTGTGTGTGTGTTTGTGCGTGTGTGTGTTTGTGTGTGTGTGTGTGTATGTGTGTTATGTAACGTGTTTCAAAAGCGCTTCTGTTTCCTCATAAGTAAGTTGTTTGATCCATTCAACTATTGACTTTTTGCAATCATAGTATTTCTTGTTATATACATATAATTCTTTATTTATTTTATTATATAGTTGAGCCGACCGTGTATTATACTGAATGGATGCAAATGTGGTTTTTGTACAGGGGATTTGTGAAATCGTATAGTTTCTTCTCTTAGAGAGTTTAGATGCATCGTAGGGCACGGACTTATGTTTTTTTAATACTGTCTGTATAATATATAATTTTCTTACAGAGAGTAGGCTACTGATTTGATAAATACTCTCTGTAGGATGGCTCTTTTTTTTAAAATACATAATTTATTATTAGGGCACGTTGAGCACGCTCTAATTCAATGAATTTTGTTTTTGCTGACCCTTCCCAAATAGGGATACAGTATGTTAAGACTGATTGGATGCCTGCCAAGGTCGCGGATTTATTCGAAAGAATTACCGTAGCCCTGGCATAGGCAACTGAAGGAACACGGGTGGGTTTTAGTCAGTAAAGCCCAGAGCAGAAGACGTCTTTTGATGATTTCGCAGCAAAAAAAAAATATGGTGGATCATTTCTTACGCCTCACCTGTTTCCTCGAAGGATGAGGCAGATGTGTATTGATACTAATAAAAGTTGTACTCAGCGAATCTCCTACATATTCATTGTGCGCACAGCCAAATTGGGGAATTCTCTACCAGCGTCTGTATTCCAGAGCAAGGGTGAACAGACATTTGTTGGGCACGCTCATCATAGACCTCGTCAATCGCTTTCCATCAGGTGTGGGGAGTTTGTTGCGTCACTTCTTCTTCCCAGCTAAACACTAGGAAGTGGTGAAGGGCGGGCGTTTTGGGGGACTGTCTTATTGTAACTTTTACGTTTAAAAAGTGCTGACTCTCAGCCTAGTTTCAATAAATGACTTTTGATTTTGATTTTGATCAAGGTTAAAAGGGAGTCTTTAGCCAGTGCGATGCCACTTTAGAACATAGATCAATTCCGTGAAGTTTTCATAGAAATTCTTATATGCATTAGTATCGTGACACGCTGTCGCATCGCGCTTGTCTGTGAGAACTTAGAGAGTACTCAGCAATAAATAAAAATACAAAGTTGGCCAGCTACATTAAAATCCTATGAAATAGGTGGCGAAGTTATTGCCATCAATTGGGCTCAAATTCAGACTCTGGGCTACTACTGTCGTGATAATGTGGGTACAAAAAAGTACAAAATAAAAAATTAAATTTAAAATTTAAAAAACCCCCGACACAAAAACCTAATTTCCCTTTAAAAAGTAAAAAATAATAAAAAATAACTCAATCTTAAAGTACCTAAGAATGTATTAATAATTCAAAAAAATACGCCGCGTTGGGGGACCGCTTCAAACCTAACAATTTAATTACCAATAGTCTTACTACCTAACTAAGCAGTCAACGACGTCTGCACTAGCGGAGCGGTCCCCCAACGCGACGTTTTTTTTTGAATTATTAATACATTCTTAGGTACTTTAAGATTGAGTTATTTTTTATTATTTTTTACTTTTTAAAGGGAAATTAGGTTTTTGTGTCGCGGGTTTTTTAAATTTTAAATTTAATTTTTTATTTTGTACTTTTTATAGGTATATACTTAATATAATGTAGAATCAAACGAAGCTAAGAACACTCTCGATTAATTCATCAATATTCTCTTTCAGTGCGCTTTCATTTGAGACCCCACTCGAGTATATTTGCTGACATTCGGTTACTCTTCCCCACTTCCCCCCCACAACTTTTAAACGGCTCAACCGATTTTCATCAAACATGTCTAAGAACACTCGCAGATAAGTCACCTTTAATACATTTTTTTTTTTTATTGAAATCGCATCAATCGTTCAGGAGCTATGATGCCACAGACAGACAGACAGACAGACAGACAGACAGACAGACAGACACGTCAAACTTATAACACCCCTCTTTTTGCGTCGGGGGTTAAAAATAGGATGTTAACATTGTAAAAACAGTTCCAGCACACTCTACCTTACGGCATGCAAAAGTAAAACAACTATACAAATAAAATAAAAATAAAGTAAAATTAAATTAAAAACAAAATAAAAACACATAAAATGGACGGTTAAGTGAATTTACAAAAATAGTGAATGTGGCAAACAGTAGGTTCTGGTAGGTGGGCATCGACTTTGAGGTCCAGAAAGTTTATAGTTTTAAGACAATTTATCAGATAACATAAAGTTGCAAAATATTCATCGACTTTTGCAAGCCATCATCTGCGTAGCCTTTTCGTACTATATTGAGGTTGGCTTTCAGTCTGTGACCTTCATATCCTAGTTACGGGTAACTGGGTTGTGAAGAATACGATACCCCTTGGTAAGACTGATACAGGATTTCTGACGACATAAAACCACTGTTAAAGATCAACTGATGACAGTCGGGCCCAATGGCATAACGTGCTTTCCGAGGCATATATAGCTGGTCACCCATACACGGACCAACCGCGGCAAGAGTAGCTTAACCTAATCCATCGACCCGCCCGGCTGTTATTACTTAGCTACATACCTCATCGACTTTTGCCGTTGTCAGTACTAATGTAGTCTATGATTGCTGACATTATAGTTACATCTAGACAAAAAAACTAAAAACAGATATATTTTTTTATCAACGACAAGGTTACTTTATCAGCGCTGCAATTGAAGTTGTATAGTCATACAAAATGTTGTTTAATCCTTGCGATGTTATTCTGAGCATTTGGGTATCGACTCTGCTTGTTTCGTGACGTTTTTGTTTAAAAATACATGTAAAACAGTTTTATTATTTTTCATTATGTTTCGTATGTGTTTAGTATGTGCTATGTTTGTGTGTGAAGTTGTTTGTATGTACAGTTCGAAAGCACTGGAGGGTTATCCCGCTGGTTATTTGCCTAATTGTGAGTATATAATGTACATCGCTTCCAATCGCATTAGATTTTATCTAACTGTTTTCTGCAAATATTATTTTCTCGAATCGTTGCTGCCTCGTTTTGGTCCAGTGGTGGCAAGCATAACAGCTGGGCTGGGGGGTCCTCTGTTCGTTTTTTAGCTCAGGCAAAGCATTACAGCATTTTGTGATCAGGATTTTTAAAAAAGCAGCCCGATATCTTGATGTATGCCCGGTTGATGGTAATAGCTACTGTAACATAGAACTTTATCATAACTGGCGAAATGTGGGTGTACTTTATTTATACCTCTGTCTAACCCATGGGATGTATAGGCGTGATGTTTTGTTATGTTATGTCATTTGTAGAGCAGTGGTTCTCCAGCAGAATCAGCCGTGACTTACAAGTTATAGGTTTGGATCGTGACAGCTTTATTTTGTATTAATTATTTCATTACCAAGGCTCTCAAAACGGTGAAGGAAAACATCATTCGAAACCATTGTAAAAACCAATTATTTTTAAAAGAGTAACCATGGTGTTTCTTGCCGGCTTTTCGCCATAGGAATCAAATAGTTGGAACCAAGATAGGTTTATGTGAAATAAAATAATTTGATTTTGATTTTGAGCGTGAGGAAACAGGCATGTCCTAGTACCAAAAAATCCAAGATACATGTGACGCTTCTGTGAGTTACTTCAAGATATATGTGACATCTGTCAAGCCGCACTGAGCCCGCATATTGGATTATGACACACTCTCTCTCTTACAGTGGGGCATCATAGGCTGCTTATGTATCCCTCAGTCTTGATTGTGGCCAGTTAATGGCAAATGACATAGTCTTATAAGGAATTTAAAAGAGGACTTTTGTAATCCTTCACATAGTTTCACTTCGGAATGGTTTGTCATGCCATTCGTCACGTTTCTTTCAAGCTGGGTGTGGAATGGGGACGATCGCCACCTCAAAATGACGTGTAGTGACAATATTTGTTTTAATAACAAAAGGGAATGCGTATCGATGAGCAAACGTTGTTTCTGTATGTTTGTTTTTTGATAAAATTGTCCAAGGATTGAAGTGATAAGTTTCGGAAAAAGTGGCAATGTTTGTTTGTTGAATTTTGGTGGACAGTAAACGTCTTTAAATAAATAGTTTATTCATCTTTTTATTTTATTTCAGCTTTAAGACACTTTTTAAAATGACGCAGCATAATGCTGTGACGATGCTTTTTGGCCTCATACAGAACTTTATTTTTATTATTTTCACTTTCAAGAAATGATTTTTTTCTTATTTCTTATTTACGTTCTAGACAAGGAATTTTAGCAATAATTATTTTTGCACATGTGGTTTCTCTGGTAACTCATTAACGGCACAACCATTGAATGTCTACTAACTTCTCCCACGACTAAACGACTTACTAGAGGATTGGCAGCAGGGTTCTCTAAGCATTTTACCACCATAATGCGATCGCCAACCCGCCTGCCAAGCGTGGCGATTATGGCAAATCCCACCAAATTAGGGCCTATGTCCAGCAGTGGACGTCTTACGGCTGAAATGATGACGGCAATGATGAACGTCTCTTAAATTACGACATACGCAAAAATTTTGACATCATCTACTCATTATTTAACATTAACTATAGGTATGTATACGTACAATCGAATTACACAATAAAATAATAAAAAAAATCGTTGCTTTATTATTGGTTATTAAGGCGATCGTGACATTTGGTTTAAACAGGATGTTATATTTTATATATCAAGTATTTATTTATTTTCAAGTAATTGTAGATTCTTTTATATTTTGTGAATATGAGAACGTTGTAGGCCTTGCAGACGCAAGGCCTACAACGTTCTCACAAGTAGCCAATTTTCTATTTTATTAAGTACCTGGTACTTGTTGACAGGCCTACACTGTCCTCCCATACCTATTAACATTGTAATTTGAAACCATTGTTAAAGCCAATTATTTTAAAAAGAGTATACCCCCAGAGAATAGCATCACCCCATTTCTTCCCGTGGGTGTCGTAAGAGGCGACTACAGGACTTATTAGAGAATGGGCAGCAGCGTTCTCTATGCATTTTACCACCATACTGCGATCGCCAATCCGCCTGCCAAGCGTGGCGATTATGGCAAAGCCCCCAAATTGGGGGAGGTCATGTCCAGCAGTGGACGTATTACGGCTGAAATGATGATGATGATGATGAACCCTCGAGTTTTTTGCCAGCTCTGCTCCATAGAAATTAACCAACTGGAGCCACGCACCTAGTTTCTGACGTTTCATATGCCCATAAGGTTTATGTAGCATAAAATATTTTGAGTGCGAGTAACAATGAATACCTTTTCTTTCTCACTTTCTTATTCTCGAAAAAAAAAAACTAGTCCTGACTTCTGGACAGTATAGTCAGCGGTGAAAGTTGCGGTTGCGAGTACTACGCATCAGACCGTTTTGAAGAACATCACCACATGTCCTCCTAGCTAGGGCAACCCCTCCCAGCGTTTCGCCTCACAACTGCCTTGTAAATCCCTTTTGTATGTATGTTTATTCTAATCACTGAAAATCTATCTGTTTCCAGGTCCAGGAACCAACGTACCACAGTCAATACCATCAGAAGAGTTAAAATATCTGGCCATTGTTGTCCAAGGCAAAGGCAACATATTCTCATCAAAAACGAAGTACAATTATTACCAAATGAAGGACTTAGCTAAAGACCCCCGAGTTGACTTCAAGAAACCCACTGTAATGTACGCGGGGGGGTTCTTGGACCACCCTCAACTGCCCTTCGCTTTGACAGTTGGGGTGGTGTATAAAAAATTGGGGTATAACGTGTTTTTGCTAGATACTAACAGATTTACAACGGTTGCTTTTCCTGTGTGAGTACCTTTTATTTTCTTTTTGTATAAAGGGTCAAATTAAATTAACTGGCAATACTTTGCCCACGTGTTGGAAATCGGTATCGATAACGAAGGAGAAAAAAAAACAATAAACATTTTTTTCAACATTCCAACTTTGTTCAAAATTTTAAAGGCAGCTGTTATGATATGGTTTTTTGGAAACTCGTAAAAATATCTATGTTCCGAGAAAAATTAAATTAGGTACTAAGAAAATTATAATTCGATCGATTAGCTAGTGATAATAATATTGTTTTCTATTTCAGAGCTGCCAGCAACATGCGCCCCATCGGAAAACATGTCGCCGAAATGCTCGCCACCCTCACAAAATACGGCTTAGACCCCAAAAAACTCGAACTCGTAGGCCTTAGCCTCGGAGGCCAAACCATCAGCTTCATCGCCAAAAACTTCAGACTCCAAACAGGCATGAACATCTCCAGAATAACTGGGCTAGATCCAGCAGGCCCTTGCTTCAGAAATTTGGGTCCAGAAGACCGATTAGACCAATCAGATGCTGATTTTGTTGATGTCATAGAAACTAATATAGATGGCTATGGAATGGCTGCCCCGGTCGGCCATGTAAATTTTTACGTCAATGGTGGGGAGTTCCAGCCGGGGGACATTTTTTGGGTTCCTTGCAACGTTCTTTGCAGTCATATCAGAGCTTTTACTATTTGGATTTCAGCACTAATGAACCCAAATAGTTTTATTGCTATGAAATGTGACTCTGTCCAAGAAGCTAGGAATAGAGAGTGCTATGACAAAAATCCTGTTGTAACTAATATTGTAGGTCTAAACACTGATAGAAGTAAACAAGGAATCTTCTATTTGGCGACTGAAAATAATTTTCCGTATTTTATGGGTTTGAAAGGATTGGAAAAAGAAAACGAGTTTTTCGACTCAAAACTGAATTTGAGTAAAAAGAGCAGCAGGAGTTTATTTTAAGCTAAATCAATTAGCAATTGAAGGGTTAAGTGGGCAAAGGTGTTATCTGAGAATTTAAAAAAAAAAAAACGAATTTTTTTTGCATGAACATCGGTTTTAACTGATGATAAATCGTTTCATGGATTTATTTAATTTCGGCAGTCGGCGTCTTAGGATTTGTATTTAAGGTTTTTGCCACCGACCGCCGAAATTAAAGTTATTTTTCACTTTGTAGGGTTTTGAAGGAAGTCTGTTGTTTTTTTTTGTAAAAAAGTTTTATGTTTAAATTTTTGCTTATGGTATCTACCCCGAACTAATTCCAAACAAACAATGCATATTTATGCGATAGCAGAAATCGCGGTTGATTTGCTGTCATTTTTAAAGAGTTCCGGTGTCTGTCTCCGGAACTCATCATCAGATCTATATGAAATTTATATGGGACCATTTCGGAATAAATCCCTTTCGAACAAAAAAAGAATTTTGCAAATCCGTTTATTAAATATATGACGGAGTTATGGCCGAACATACATTAAAAAAAAATATAAACATCCGAATTGATAACCTCCTCCTTTTTGAAGTCGGTTAAAAAACACACCAATTATAATTCGTTACCAGTGATATACAAGATACCTTACAGAAAGTATCTGGAATACAAAATGCAAGATACTTTTAAATTAAGTATTTCAGATACCAGATACAAATAACGTTCAGGAATGGTATCTGAAATACTAGATACAAAATACGTATCTTTCAAATCCATCCATATCCATACTTCCATACTATACAGGGCGTCCCACGGATATGCCACATGGAGGGAAAGTACCTTGAATATTGTAGATGGAACATTTTACTGAAAGAAGACATTATTTCAATTTAAAAAACAATTTGAACTACATTCATAGATATTTAAATAATTGCATGGTTAACCCGGGAATCGAACCCGTTACACGAGAAAAATAATCACCTGTAGTTTTATCATACCAATCGAAAGGCTTAATCATAAGGATTATTTTTTGCTAAATAACATAGTGTCAAAAATAAAAGGAAGACCATGAATTTTAACATTTGATGTGAAATTTTGTGCAGAAAAATGAAAAGCTGACATTGCCGTAAGGACATACAACTGACATTATCATAAGTACCTATTACTAATAAATGTACCCACTTGAGAAGTACGCATCATTTCCCTATTATAATTTAAGTGCATGATAAAACTATAAAGAGATACGTAATTAGTAGGTACCTAGTCCAGGTTGTATGCAACAAATCGAGCCGTATCCGGGGCCGAAAGACGCGTAAATTATTGTGTCCATCGCAATGCGGCTGGCTGATTATAAAAAAATAATATAAAAAATATCCAACACGACAAGATCAAAAAATTGGCAGTGAGCGAAATAATCAAAAGAGTGCGACTTTGTGTTCAACAGGAAGGGACTAATTTTGAGCTTTTGATAAATTGATTAATTTTGTATTAAAAATGTTAAAATTCATGGTCTTCCTTTTATTTTTGACACTATGTTATTTAGCAAAAAATAATCCTTATGATGAAACCTTTCGATCAGTATGATAAAACTACAGGGTGATTATTTTTCTCGTGTAACGGGTTCGATTCCCGGTTCAACCATGCAATTATTTAAATTTCTATGAATGCAGTTCAAATTGTTTTTTAAATTGAAATAATGTCTTCTTTCAGTAAAATGTTCCATCTACAATATTCAAGGTACTTTCCCTCCATGTGGCATATCCGTGGGACGCCCTGTATATACTTATACTATATACTATGTATACTATATACTATATATACTTTATACTATATATACTATATTTACTATATAATATTAATTTATTATTATATTATATATATTATTTTATTATATATTATATATTATTATATTATCCATACTTACTTACTTACTATTTACTTACTTTTACTTACTTAATATTATAAATGTAAAAGTAACTCTGTCTGTCTGTCGGTCTGTCTGTCTGTCTGTCTCGCTTTCCTGCTAAAACTACTGAACCGATTTAAATGAAATTTGGTACACAGATAGTTTAGAGACTGAGAAAGGACATAGGCTACTTTTTATCCCGGTAGTATGTTCCCGCAGGATAATTTCCGACCTCCACGCGGGCGAAGCCGCTGGCAAAAGCTAGTACTTTTTAAAGATAAAATACTTTTGAAAGAAAACAACATTTTATTGAATGTAATAAGTTTATTTTTAACGCGTAAATCGCGCTGATCGTGCAAACGTGAGACGACAATATATTGTTTTCAAGGTTTAAATTGAGACTTAAGTAAAACCAGTTTTTCAATCATTTTATCACTTATTTTACTTCCATGAGGCCTCATAATCATACCCTCAGAAGAGAAGAGTGCCTGCTTGGCAAACAGGTGTTGTATTTGAAAAACATTGTTATGATAGGATTGTAGGATAAGCATTTAAGCTCTTTATGTTGGTATCTTTATTATTTAGGTATGCATCGTTTCTAAGTCAGCGGTACTGCCAGTAGACCTTGTGTTTGCAGCACTTGCAATAGAGGAATCAGAATCCTCTAAAAACATGTAATACATCTTTTGATTTTTGTTTATGTCACCTTCAATGTTGTCTAACACCTCCGACGCTCTTGTTTCAAACCGATAATTTTTTCCTGATTCAATCAGGATAAGTTCTTTTACATAATTTTTCCGCGCTTTTGGTACCTATTTCATTTTAAAGAACGGATGTGACACTGGGGTTAATATTGCATTATTTGCTGCAGGCAAGTTAATGTCTCCATTCAATCTTGTCACATTTTGTGGTTTGAATAAATGTCATCATCATCAGCTTATATCTAATGTTCCCACTGCTGGGACACAGGCTTCCTCTCGGTGAGAGGGAGTGGGCCATAATCCACCACGCGGGCCCAGTGCGGGTTGGTAGATGTGACATGTCTTCGAATTTTTGTTTCTAAGACATGCCGGTTTCCTTACGATGTTTTCCTTCACCGTTTTGGAGCAGTGGCGATGAAATAATTAAAAAAAAAGTAATGCGGTGCTTGGGATTGAACTCACGACCTACTACTCGTAAGTGGCGGCCGTTACCACTGGGCCACCACTGCTCACTTGAATAAATGTATACATAACTCTTACTTAAAGTATTTTAGCAAACATAGTATCTACAAGATACTAAGATACCCAACAAAAGGTATTTAAATAGGTACAAGATACAAAATGAATTCAAAAAAAAAAATCAGGTACAAGATAAAAATACGTATTTTGTATCTTGTATCTGTATTTTAGACACTTGTATCTTAGATAAGTGACATCTCTGTTCGTTACATAGTTACAGATGCTAGCAAATGTGTTAACTGTTAATCAAGTAAGTACCTAAATATTTCAGATTTGCAAATGTGTTAACACAAAAAAGTCGTATTTTTGGATTTTGTCAGATAACACCTTTGTCCACTTAACCCTTCAATTTCTTTAATTGGAATAAACAGGTTTCGGTTGATATAATGTTTTATTAATTTTACAGTTATCATCTGCTTAGCTTTTTTTTTCCAACTGTGTTAGGGTTGGCTTCCAGTCTTATTGCAGCTGTATTGTACTTGGAGCTACTGCCTATCTGACCTCTACAACCCATTTACTCTCGGTAAGACTGGTTATCAGACATTTGGGCTTAATTGTTTTACTAGAACGGCAGATTAAAGAAGGGACATAAATACCATACAAGAGTGCAATACCTACTAACACGAATTGATTGTATGAAACAGCATTTTGTTTTTCATAATAATTCAGTATCTCTGACATCCTAAAGTACTCCTACTCTACTAAATTAGTACTCCCTAAAGTACTCACGGCTACATATCAAGTTATACATGTTCAGTTTCAGCTGGCCTCGCATCGTATAGGCTTTTCGTACAATGAGAATTCAGCTTATACTGGAAATGTTTAGCTTGATTTGTCGCTGTCGATCAAATCCAGTAAGTACCTTTTACTTTGTTAATCTTCTCGACTACTAGCGCCATCTGTTGTCTACTTCTTGTACTAGCAACGGTACGACCATTATGGCTTCACGTGTGTACGCATAGTAAACTACAATGCTATGGTTCATGAGTAAAATAATAGGTGTCGCTGTATATTTTAGTTCATAAATGTAGCACAGATGGCGTCAGTAGCATACTGGGACAATGTTTTTGATTACACGCTTTATATTAGCTTCACTTGTACGTTTGTTTGTATGTTTGCATGTTTATTTGTAACCGACTCCTTATAGTGCGATTTTGACCCACTTTAATTAATTAATTTATTTATGAAAATCTCCCTTACAACTATCCTTACAGGTTTACACCTAATGCGATAGTGCGGTCTTAAAATTAACTTACCTACGAACAATAAAATAAAAAACATAATATTTACTATACCTACTAAGTTTCTAAATATAAAACACACAATATTTACAACATAACAAACAACAACATTAACCTACTTTAATCTATACTATAACAAAAAATAAACAACAGTATTTTTGCGAATTCACTCAACTGGCATATAAAAACATCGATCTTCTCGTGAAGATCGTTAATAACACGAATTGCGCGGGTCATTGGTTAGTTACTTTATGTATAGTTTCTACATTAAAAGCTTGTAATTAGCAATTGTCATTACCTATTTAAATGTTCATGTTTGTTATTAGTCTGTAAGCTTTCTTTAAAAATAAAATAAATTAAATATTAGTTATAAAGAGATGATCATGTTATTGACTCACTAATATCCACTGAAAACATCAGGAACGCCTCCTGATAATATTAATTCTGTATGAGATTTCTCTATAGGTGCCTAGGTATACATATAACTCATTATTTACTGTTTATTATTTAGTTCTTTGCGAGTTGTAAGCGCCATATACAACAAAAAATCTGCCCATACAATTCTTTCTCGTCCAAATCCCAAACAAAAGGTTAAACAGTTTTTTCCTCATCCATTCATCGCAATTTCTAAAGCATAAGCTTCCTCATTTTGGAGGTCAAATCTGGCAGAATTAAAGTGCATTGTCGCAAGGGCCAGCTGGTTACCTGACCCCTGTATCATAGGACCAGTGGCCTGTATTATTAACCCTTGTAATTATGCGAATGTCAATAGGTAGGGGTCATATTGTCCGAAAATTTAACCCTTTTTAAATAGGTTTGCATGCGGATTCGTCTGGGATTTTTGATGTGAGATTTTGATGGTGATGAAAAATGTTGGTTCATTAGTCGATTCGCACAAATGTATTCGCCCGAATCAGGCGAATCGTCACTTTTAAATAATTTAATATTTTCTATAGTTGACTCGCACGAAGTTAATTTATTTGTGGACGAATCAACTATTAGACTTTTGGTACATCTATATATTAATACGTGAAGTGAAAACTTTAGATCCCTTTTTATGAAAATTGGGCGGACGGAGGAGTATGAAATTTCGCACACTTATAGTATAAACAGAGAAGAAGTGACGAATGCTAATATTTTTTTAAATTATGCGTAAAAGTACATTATTTTCAATAAATAACACGTTACACACACTACTATTCATTACCGTGTATTTAATACACACATGCATAGATATTCTTTTGTTAATGGTCCAAATCTGTGGTCCAATCGAGAACATCTGTCTTTAATATTTTGTGTCTATAGTCTTACTGAATGTCAAGTAGAACCATAGGTAATAAATGAATTTTATAGATATATAACCTATTTCATTTTTAAAATCTATGATCATATCGAGAATATTTGTCTTTAATATTATTTGTCTATAGTGTTACTGAATGTCAAATATAACCATATTATTCTTTTATATTTATTATTACATATATTTTTTCATTTAATAATGTATTTCTATTCAAATGAAGTATGGTCGAATTTCGACCAATGGGCGATCACTAGTATTGAATAGAACGTTAAAAAACAACGAGCGAGGAAATGATAATACCGTAGATTAAGGAACAATTTCGGATTGTGCGTTTACAAATCAGAAATTGGATTGTTTGATTATTTATTTAGAAATTTTTAAAGGATTTTTATATTGACAGTGCATAAACAAGCAACAATCAAGTTCCAATTCACCCTTTATTATAACAAAGTCCAATTTCTATTACCTTAATATAAACAAAAAAATACTTTACGCTTCAATTAAGTAGGGTCAGTAAAGAAATTCTTATACTTAAAGCACTTTCAGTACCTACTATTGACAGTTTTTTTTTTAAGTTTTTGATGGGCATCTGGCCCTTATTTGAATAAAATTATTATTCTGCTGACCGTGTTTGGGGTCCTTTTGAATCGGGAAGGATATTATTTTTACTAGTCTATTGTTAATTAGCTGATGGTACTCTGCCCATCCTAAATGGATGCGGGATGACGATATTGTTATCTAAAGGGTATTTAATCCTACTCGCCTTTCATATTTGCATTTAATGGACTTCGAATTTTTTGTACTGAACTCTAGCCTTACGGTTTTTAAATAAATTAGAATGAGGTCAGGATGATAATAATCTTTATAATAATTATAGAGCCATTTATTTTGAAAAATATAGAAGACTACACTTTTATAACATAGATACCTTTAATATTTAACAATTAGACTGCGGATTTCCTCACGATTTTTTCTTCATCGGTGTCAGTAGTGTCCAAGATAAACTTAGAAAGTACTCGTATATATAAATTGAAAAAATAACATTAGCACTTGTCGAAAGTCTGATAAAACAAATCTTCCCAAAGGGTATCATATTACTCAGTAACTCAGTTGTGGAATTCAGATGGGCAGGCGCTTCAAGTAAAATATTGGTATGAAGCTGACCCAACTATATTTACAACTTAATTTAAACTTAAATCTTCCGCTTTACCTTTATATTTGCCTCAGTTCTTCTTGGTGAAACCCTTACCTACATCACACATCTGCCTGTCCTGTAGGATATACAAGCGAGGTTTTATATTAAGCAAGTATTGAAATTAATTTTGTTCCATATTAAGGCCTGCCAAAATTAACTGAACTTTCTATAAATTCGCACCGGGCCATAAGCCATTGAGCCATTGTAATCGGCCCATAATCGACGCCATATTTAATCGGGCCTTGTTTGGCCCACATAATATGACAAGCAAATTGACTCCCATAAAAGAGAATGAACCTGAAAAACCACTTACCAATAACCTCTTTACATAAACTACTTATTTATATTAAATACCTTTCTTTGTGTACGAAAACAGTTTTTAAATAATCGTTTAATATTTACTCCTCTCGAAAGCAGGTGTCATGCGTCACATGTCATTTTGACATTTGTCTGACTTAACGATGTATCGATTTTGTAATCGATTTGGAGTGATAGTGAGACGATTATCGTCGTTTTATATTGTGGCTGGTTTTGAGAAATCCACACTAATTTTATAAAGTTAAAGTAACTGAGTATTTCTTACGTTTTCTTGGCTAAATTTCTGAACCGATATTGCTGAAATTTTGAAGGGAAGTAACTTGAATATTAAGAAAAGCATGGGCATTTGTTTATATCCAACAGGTGTGGATATGGGTGACGTTTATGTACATTTGCTTAATCGTAGTTAATCTCCGTCTAAGTATTTACTTATTTTATTATTTATGTACTTACACACAGTAAAATACATGATAAAACGATAAAACTGTAGCTATATAGTACTGTCTGTTATTTTCTGCTCTACTTTCATCTACTTTTCCTTAAGGTAATTTCTAAGATTAGGTACTTAACATGTCTTTGAATGACATGAAACGGCTTATCAGTCGATTCGCATAAAATTATATGCCTGAATCGGGCGAAACATCACTAAAAATAAGGGCGAATCGACCACTACAGAAATACCTATTAGGCAAAATACCAGTCAATTTTATTACCACATTAAAATAATATTGTATATTCACCCGATTTCTTAACTTAGTGACACGAGTAAGGAAAATACTTGCCAAAGGGTTGTTCAGAGCCTAAATATCGATTTTATAATTACATTCAATTAATCGATTACAAAATAGGTAAATCACCTACGCTAATGACGTGAAGGCATGTGTCTAATCGGTTCTATGGGAAGCCATTGGATCTGCTCGACTGGTCGTACGGAATTTTTAAATTATTGTGTACTATGATTAATAATAATATATTCAAAAGTAAATTTATTTCCGGAATTCGAATTATCATGTTAAGCCCTTTGAATTTTAAATAGACTATAAGCCGTAAATTACGGATTTTGAATTGTTTCGATTCGTAACGATTACAAATAACGGTAATAAAGTATCGATTTTATTTGTTTGTGGGAACATCAAACGGATTATTACACGGCGTTTTAAACGTGGCTACTTTTTATCAATTCCTGGTTCCTCTGGTTTTTTTGTTGACAATTTGAACATAGTTAATATTGAGAAGATTCTTGTTTAAAAGATAGATATTAGCGGAAACAAACACATGGACAGAAAAAAAAAAATTGTTATAAAACCGTATATACCTACTTTCTTAGCATTTAGCAAAAACCAAGCAGTACCTAATTGCATTGTTGTTCTACAGAAGTATAATTAGAAAGTACTAAGGTAGGTACATACTTCAAAGAGAGCGGAGCGTTGGAAGGCCCACAAGATGGACCGATGACCTGGTGAAGGCCGTAGGAATGCGTTGGATGCGAGAAGCACAGAACAGGTCGAAGTGGCGGTGCTTGGGGGAGGCCTATGTCCAGCAGTGGACGTCTTTCTGCTGAAATGATGATGATGATGATGATACTTCAAAGAGAACGCTGCTGGTGAAATAAACTATAGTAATTTATTACATCCTGGGTGAGTCTTTTCATTGGCCTTCTAACGTTGAAATGCCTGTTTAGATATAAGACAAACACAAACTTACTGTCTATGGTAGAAAAACATTATTCTTTCTAGTGTATTCAGTTCCCTACTGCATGTACTGAAGAACCATAATACCTATAATTCAATCAATCTGCCCAGCGTCTTCCCCACTTATTTGGGGTCAGCGTCCACTCCAACCAGATGCCGATGAATACCAGTAATTTTTATAGAGCTACTACCCATCTGACCTCTACAACCCAGTTACTGGGTTACACGATAACCCTTGGTGAGTCTGGTTGTCAGACTTTCCGACTGTCAAAGTTCCACGAGTGACAGCCGGGAACAACGAGTTAACGTGCTTTGCGAAGCACGGAGGAGTCTTGGTATGTAAAGATGGACACGGACAAACCCTGGGAAATGTAGCTTAACCTGATGATCTATGTGGCTGTTCTTTATTAAGCCATAAGCCTTTCACCTTTTTTTGTGGATGGGAAATCATCAAATGACGTCTCTCGCTCTAGGTGGAGCGGGAGGGCGTGTCAGACTTTTACTGACTAAAATCCACCCGTGTTCCTTCAGCTGCCCACGGACCACGGTACCTCTTTCGAACTAATCTCGCGGCCCTGGCAGAGCCCTTCACCTGTAATTATAATTACAAATAACTTGTTTTGTAACTTATTACTCACCAATAACTTTCCCTGAAACAGCTGCCTATAAACCAGTTGCTTATGAAAGGTAATTAAGTCATTACATTTACCTACTTTGACGAAAACATGGTTATTGTTTTGTAATTTTCAAGATGCTTTATGAAAAAGGATAGTAGTTATGAGCAAATTATTGAATGACTTTCTCTTAATAACATAACATCACGCCTTGTTTCCCGAAGGGTTGGGCAGAGGTGTACACCCACATTTCACCTGTTATGTTTAACTATTGCCATCAACCGGGCACAATTCTAGACTCCGGGCTGCTATTGAGAAATTCCACATGGAAAAAACCCAATAACACTTTGTGCGACCTGGGAATCGAACTCAGGATTTCATGCTCGCTTGCTACCACTAGACCAACGAGGCAGTCAGTCAGTGCGTGTGTGTGTCAGTTTTTCATAGTATAGACATTAAATTAACTTGAGGGTTGTGTTGATGGAGTCGGGAGTCGATAGCAGAGTCCCGGCCACCGTAGGCGCGAGCTTGCGGGTGGCGAGCAATGGGTAGCTCGCCGCCCGGTAAGGACCAGGGGGGCGATTCCACTAATTTGCAATGTTACACGTTCAATTGTGTTTTCACAAGGGTTAGATTTCGATCGCAGGTCGGTAATGTCCTGTAAAGTCATTCTACTATTTGTTAAGCACAAGGGAAACTAAACTTACGCCGTATCGCAACCGAATCGTTACGGGAACATACGAGTGGGCTTCCTGTGTTACCAACATGCCAAATAGTATGTTTTATTGTTACCACAAAGAAAAAAGTTGAATCTAAAAATGTCACTAAACACGAATAAGTGGCATTAATCGTATTTTACCTAAAAAATCATTTATTGAACCGTTTTTAACGATGTTATGATTTTTTTTAGTATATATGTACCTAATTACAGTTCGAGGTAGTAACCAAATCTGTTTTGATTAAAAAAAAATACTATTGACGGTGTAGGTGTTTAATCCCGTTTTTAAGTTCGCTTACTCTCGCTTAAAGTGGTTTAAAAATCATCGTGAAACGGATTGAAGTTTTTGGTGGCTTGTCAGTTTAGCTAGTGATGTTGCTATTACTAGTATTCGTCAGGCACTGATTTTCTAAATTTAATTCAACTTGAATCGAGAGTAGGTACCTCCCTTTAGGAAGGTTTCTAGCAGCTTTGTTAGTTAAAAACGAGACATTAAATAATAACTTAAAAGAAAATAATCATAGCAAAATTCAAAATGTGGCATCCGATCGATATTGGGGTTACAATCGACTCTTGATGTGCGGGGAGCATTTTCTCTTTCTCACATTCCACTGTCAATCTGATAAATAATGACGATACGATGACAAATTACACGTTATCAACTGACTAATACTTAGAGAATAATGCAAAACATAATCACTCTTAATTATAACATCCCTGATTCAGTACATCACATTATTTTGACAGTTACACGATATTATTAATATTGAATTATGAATTGATGTAGTTGAAGTCTCCGTGATACTTATCTAAACAAGACTACATCGACTGACAACGCGTGAGAAAATAAATAAATAAAATGATCTCGAGCCTTTAGTAACTTGAGTAACGAGTTAAACAAAATCGAATCGCATCACTATCTGACATAGCTGAATGACAAGTGTCAACTGTCAACTGACAACAACACATTTAATTTAGTTCAAAGAGTTTTAATTGCTTTAGTTAATACTCTTATTCCTCTTAACATACATATATAAGCAGCTTATAATGTTCTCACTGCTGGGATACAGGCCTCCTCTCTATGAGAGGGTAGTTAATCCGTTTCTTTCTAATTGCACGAAATTGATATTTCAGTTCTCATGTGTGTACTTGAAGGATTATAATGAAAATGGAATCTTGAAGATGGTACAGCATTTAATACAAAATAATGTGCTGTTAACTGTTCAGGAAGATTTCAACACAATGTGTGAAGATGTTGCCCGAGACTGTTCCAGATTTGAAATAACTTAAGAAAGTTTCCCTTTCTTCAGTAAAACTTTCTAGATGCAGTTTGAGGAAAGTGTGTATTGATGATGCAAGAAAGAATTTAAACTGTTTATTCAATATGGAAATCTGGATACAGGGATATTTACATTCCATGGCAATCTGCAAAACAAACACATACTCTACCTGTTGACTCTGCGGGGAAAGACATAATTTTGCATGTTTTTGCACACCAATGAGAAAAATAATAATATTAGTTAGCCCCTTCTAACATAAATACAATATATATTTTTCAGGAACATTAACTTAGGTACACCCAAATATCAACTTCTGACTCAAGAGTTGCTTGTGGTCGATACAGGCAGACATTCTGCTGACTGTTGGCTGTTGTGCACTTACAATGTTGAGCATGCAATATTAATATATTATGTATTTCTATCTGGCACACGGTATCAACATGAATGGTGAAACGACCCTACTATTTTAGATGAAATACTAAGTATCTACTTCTTAAGTGGTCTGACGTTAACATTTATATAGTAATAAAAATGCTTTCTTCCATTATTTGTTTTTTGATTTCATGAACCATTCCAATACTCAATACTTTATTGCATTCTACAATGTATATGCTTATGTGGTAAACATTGGATTTAGTTACAATCGTGGGACCCTGTCGGGCACATCAAAAGAAATATAGTACGTAGAATAGGATTTATAATCTAACTTATTCTAAAATCAAAATAAATAAAAAACATGCTTTGGGTATTTTAACTACGTTTCAGGGATTTATCACTTAAATGTTTGCTAATACTGATATAACATTTACTTATTAATAGATTTTTTAAATTGTTAGTGAGTAGATGGAGTTTATTTTCATTACTAATTGATTCGGGTACTTAAATTCTTGTATACATTTATTGACATTACCAGAGGGCTTGTTGAATGTTTTTTTAGATGGGATGTAGGTAGGTTTAGTCATGTTTTGTATCAGAATGTGTGTCTTGTTTCTATGTCTTTTCGTTTATTGTAAAATTCTTGGTGTTTATGTGCAAATTTGCATATTTCGAGTATAGTGACTGAGTTATAATATTTAGCTTTATAAAATAGGGTTTGCAGCTATTTATCTGTTGTATATTTACTATGATTTGGAAAAATATCTTTTAAACAGTAAGCAGTGTTGGTGCATCTGTACTGTTTCCCCTCATTATTATGCCGTAACTTAGCCTTGCAAATACATAGGCGTAATATGTTACAAGAGCAGTCTGTTTTGTGTTTTTTTTAACTACCAAATACCTGATATTCCATTATATCTATACTAATATTATAAAGCTGTAGAGTTGGTTTATTTGGTTGAACGCAGTAATCTCAGGAACGACTGGTCCGAATCAAACAATTCTTTTTGTGTTGGGTAGCCTATTTATTGAGGAAGGCTATAGGCTATATAACATTACGCTACAATCAAAAGGAGCGGAGCAGCAACAAAAAATGGACGAAAACTGACAGGCAATGCGGTGCGACGGGAAGGTTCAGAGGAGCAAAATTAGACGCTGATGAAGTTGTGGACAGTAGCTAGTTTATTACTAAAACTCAAGAAATTAAAAGTTTTGACACTGCATATACATTGCGGCTGGCCTATCAGTGTTTGGTACGAACCAGGTACATACAAAGCCGGTGCAAATTGCGGTCCAAGATTGAGTCAATAGTGTTTCACGTAGTAACACACTGTAACTATGTTACCTTTTCCGTATCAATACCGTAAAAACGAAGATTGAAGGGCATGTGTGGTCACTGATCTCGTCAATCAAAGCTCTTATGAGGTCTCTGGAGAATTGGTATGTCATAACGCACTGACGATCCGTAAGAGCCAAAGCATTACTGCATACTCTTGACGCAAAATTTCTTCCTCTTACCTTTCCAACGTCACCCACGTGGGCAAGTTCAACGAAATCTGTATAAACATTATATTTTTAGGAAAAAAACTAAAGCAATCCGATTGATGCGGTAAAAGTTGCATTTTACTGACTTATGTTCAACCGCTAATTTTGACATATGAAATGCCGAAATTCAGCTCTGATTCGATTAGAACTAGTGTCAAAATAATAGCAGAATGTGACTAAACGTCACGCTCATGTACGACTTTGTTAGCAGAATAGATTTTTACATTGTTTCGATCGATCGTTGGCGTCCACTAAAACGTAGCCGCAGTTGGATCGTTGTCCATTAGCAGAATGAGAAAACCCTTAAAAGTCGTGATCCAGTCGCGGTGCTATTGCAATTTTTGCACAATTTTGTTAGTAGAATCGGCCCCCAGGCTCGGGTCGACGCGACGGCGCGTAGTGTTCCACGCGCCTCAAAGAGATGTCAGCAATACTGAAGGGGTCTGCTAGGACCGATGCCTGCCAGGGTCGCGAGATTGTTCGAAAGAGATACCGTGACCCTGGCACATAGGCAACTGAAGGAACACGGGTGGGTTTTAGTCAGTAAAAGTCTGACACGCCCTCCCGCTCCGCCCAGAGCGGGAGAAGTCATTTACTGATTACCCATCCAAAAAAAAAGGGTTGTATTGATGATTTTAATGATTATAAATTATAATTCTGTAAAGCCATATATTTGTTGCGGTCGCCGATAACATTTTGTTCTACAAACAGGCTGACACTGACATGCAAACTTGCAAAAAAACAGGAGATAGTTTGATTTTTTGCGATACAACCAGGACTACCACCCTTTCAATTTTTTAGGGTGTTTCGAATTTTGTGACGTATGTCAGCGTAGTTTTTGAAGACAGATTTTTTTGCCATCCTGGTAACCCTGGCAAGGATAATGGCACAAATTTATTAAATTATTGTATTGTTATCGGATCTCGATAAGTCTACAAAGTTTAAATGAAATCTGACCATTTGAAGTGGGTCAAAGTCAAGTCCAAAGGAATCGGTTACAAACATACAAACATACAGGTGAAGCTATGCAGTTTCGACAAAGATTTACCACTCCTGACCTAAATATAACGTTTGACAATAATAAAATTGAAGAAGTAGAGCATATCAAATTTCTAGGCTTGACAATTGACTCTAAACTGACTTGGAAACAACGTGCATCAAGTCTTATAACAAAATTAAGTAGGTTCGTTCGCCTTTGCTCTATACAAACTTAAGAAAATAGTTAATCAGGCAGCTGTTGTAGCCACTTATTATGGCTATGTAGATTCCATATTACGATACGGAATAATTTTTTGGGCAAAATCCTGCGAAAAAAATTACATTTTTAAAGCACAGAAGGTGCATTAGATCTATGTGTAGTCTTAAACCAACGGAAAGTTGTAAACCGCATTTCAAATCTCTAAAATTACTTACGTTACCTTGCCTTTACATATACGAGACCGCATTGTTCGTCAAAAAAAAAAAAAACAATGAATTATTTAAACAAGCTTCAGAGTGACGCTATAGATCGACAAGACAAAAATATCGACACGAACTATGTCTAAGAGCCTCAAAAACCGCCCTTATGCAAAAATGCATCCTCTGCATGGCTCCTAAAATATTCAATAAACTACCAAATCACATTAATGATCTAAACTTGATACAATTTAAACGGAAACTTAATATTTTTTTTAATTGAAAAACGCTACTATACCATTGACGAATTCCTTCTTGACAAAATTTAGACAGTAAACTAAATGATACTTATGTATTTATGCATGAAAATTAAATAATTTGACATTTTAATTGTATTCTAAATATTTATATTTCAAATTGGATGTCTGCTTAGTAATTTTTTTTTAATTTTTAATAGTAATCTCTGTTATTTTGTATGTAAAATCATTTAATTTTTTTATATTGTTAAATAGTGTATGCCCTAACGGGTAGTTTTTTGAGCTCACCTTACCTAACTATAAGACCTACCTGTATCACCAAAAATCACACTAATAAATACTTTGACTTTGACTAATAAAAGCGTGTTAATTAAAAAATAAATGAATATTCACATTCATCACGTGAACTCACTGTCCCTGAATGGGTGCCTAATTCTTAGCTGTTTTTAGGCTGATTCAATCCCATTATTACAGTTAGTAGGTAAAAAACATTTTTTAAACAAAACTAAAATTATTGCGTTAATGACCCGTATTATGACCATAAATGAAGCAAAACGAGTATGTTAGGATCATAGTGCAAAAAATATATATCTTTATCTAAAAGTTACCTAAAAGTTGGAAGGAGCTCAATAACGTCCACTTGAAACGAAAACTTAAGTCATATTTAGTAAGTAAGGCATATTATAATATTAACGAGTTCCTAGATGAAAAAATTGTATTGACATTGTAGTAGCTTATTTTATTTGATTATTATTATTTTATTCGTGTTTATTATTTTCAATTGGCATTGTTATTTTTAGATTTTTATTATTATTTTGACATGATTATTGTATCAATCTCAAACTAACTTGTTTTAATTTAAATGTTCTGACTGATTTATTGTTATTTTAAATTTACCACAATATTATTATTATAATTTAATTGCTTAGTTTTTTTGTTGTTTTAAGAGAATGTTTTAATTAATAATATGTCTTCAGATTTGCACGTCACATCATGTGGCAAACATGTCAGCACTTCCAAATGTTTTAATCATCTTGTATGCATGTCTTTCTGTATACATACACATGTTTAAGCAAATAAATATTATCTTATCTTATCTTATCTAAAAATATTGGCAAAACAGCTTCTATAAATAAAAAAGCCATCAGATTTGCGTAGGTACATACACCGGCGTTTGATGTCGATAGCATCGGATACTTAGACACGTCTAGTGTATAGATTAACATTGAGAGGCCTTTGAGAGCACTACGGTAAGTGTGTAGTTCCAGTCAGCGATCTAGGCTTAGTTAGAAAAAGCTAAGTAACACAAAGTGTTAGTGTGAGGACGTACCGTATACGCCCTGACATATGGGCAACTGAAGGAACACAGGTGCGTTTTAGTCAGTAAAAGTCTGACACGCCCTTCCGCTCCACCCAGAGCGGTAGACGTCATTTGATGATTTCCCACCTACGAAAAAAAGAGCGTACCGTAAGACGTAACGATGGAAGACTTTCTGGTGAAGACCGAAGACCTGGTGAAGGGCGCAGGAATCTGCTGGAAATCTTTATCCGCGGTCATTTCATTGTTCATGTCGATACCCGATCGATGGATAGATTGTCCTGCCAGGGCCGCGAGATTGTTCGAAAGAGATACCGTGACCCTGGCACATGGGAAACTGAAGGAAAACGGGTGGGTTTTAGTCAGTAAAAGTCTGACATCCCGCTCCGCCCAGAGCGGAAGAAGACATTTGATGATTTAGAATCCAAAAAAAAAAAATTGATAGATGTGTCCATCTTTTTTTAAGTCGCCTCGTTTTGCATGTCTATTAAGATTAATACTCAACAATTCTTAAAACATGTTTCTGTAACACCAAGTAACACCGCCGCAACGCCGCCGTAAAACATCCACTGCACAGACATAGGCCTTCCCGAAGCACCGCCATTTCCACCGGTTCTCTGCTTCTCGCATCCTTGGCAAGAAAGAAAGAAATATACAGCGCCAACCCCAAGGCAAGAGGACAATGTGTTTATTTTTGATTGCCTCATAGGTCGCAAGCACAAACTATTCATCATATGCCTAGGCTTTTCGCAACTATATTGGCGTAGGCTTCCAATCTAAGAATGCAGTTGCATACCAATAGTTTACAAGGATGGGTTTATATTCGCCACATATCCTTACACACAACCTCACACACCCTGCACACACTCACACACACCCTCACACACTCACACACACCCTCACACACACACATACACACTCACACACACAAATTTCTCTTCTCCTATCTTATATTTCCTAATGCTTGTGTATATTAGTTAATATGTAAGCATAACTATGTAAGAAGTCTATTGGTGTATTGTACGTAGTTTATGTTAGCATAAGTTTCTGGAATCACTGACTCCCAAGTCACAGGCAATAAACCTAGTTTGGAAGCCAGTAGATAAATTAGTTTCACATCTCTGTACCAAATTATTGTACAATTGATTTGTCACCATATTATACATAATAAAGCATTAATAATAATAATAATGGAGCGACTGCCTATCTGACATCCACTACCCAGTTACTGGGGAACACGATACCCTTTAATAAGACTAGTTATCAGGCATATGTGGTTCTGTCTATCCGTGACGATTGTCCAAGACAATAACAATGGCAGCTGGCACCGACGTCTAAACATGCTTTGCAAGACACGGCGGGATCTCAATATGTCACCCATCCACAATTCGACCGCGACTAGTATAACTTCACCTTTAATCGAACCATATTGTCACCAACAATCATACTGTCGAGCCCCACATCGCAAACATTCATCATCATCAACAGCCAGAAAAAAAAATGCAGCAAAATGATATAGGTAACGCCAATAAACGCAATTTTCTTTCTTTGAGCCTATAATGTTTCCCACTGCTGGGAAACAGGTCTCTTAGTAAGAGGGAGTGGGCCATTTTCCACCACGCGGGTCCAGTGCGGGTTGGTAGATATCAAATATCTTCGAATTTGTGGTTCTACAACATGTCGGTTCTCACACGATGTTTTCCTTCACTGTTTTGATAGCAGTGGTGATGAAATAATTTAGGTACACAAAGTAAAGTGCCTGCTTTGGTTCGAACCTACGACCGTCTCGTAAGTCACGGCCGTTACCACTGGGTTACCACTGCTCCTTACTACCCATCTGATATTTTGGATTCCAATAGCTTTTACAGCCGAAAAATCAAAATCTAAAAGTATACAAGCAAAAATGACTTTTATGTGCATACAGCAGCATTAGTATATACATTGCACGAAGGTAAGACACATAGATAGTGTCAGTATATGAAGCCTACTTGGGGGTAGCTTCGTTCTGCGCACTTAGGTCTGTTATGCACGGGGTGCTGCGCCCCTCGCAAAAAGAAACAAGCCATGGCATACAGGGTGTCTGTGTGTCGGGATTGAGGAGAGTTGATACTTGGTGATTTTATATTTGATTTGAAAATAAAATAAACATTAAAAAGTATCTTGTGTAAGTGTATTTTAAGCTTCAGGCTAATAGCTAAAAGTTCCACAAATGTGAAAATAATATAGACGTAACACACGTCTAAAAAATCTTTGTTCATGTATCAATTAATTATAAAGTTGATTTTTCCATTATAAGTTAATTCAAAAAACTGGTGGTGGTTTAAGGTTAATTTAAGATCACAATGTATTATGGGTCGTGCGGATAAGCAATAACAACAGCACGGATCTAACGTTCAGTTTAAGGTACGCTTGTCACGGTTGGTCCGTGTATAAGTGAGCATCTTTCGTCGGTTCATCATCGATTTTTATATACCAAGACGCATCCGTGCCTTTAAGCCTTTAAGATCCGTCCCTTTAAGCAGTCATTCGTGGATCTTTGATAAATGATAAATGACTTTATTTTTGCAAGTAGGTTTGTACAAACACTTTTACACGTCAATCATATTTTTTAAACTAGATGAGGTCGGCGTTTCCTATCTGACTACTCTGAGAAGAAAGGCCGAAACAAACTCAGAGGTCACAGTCTCTTTTAAAGTCCAGACATAATTTGGTTAGATCATGTGAAGACCATGTGGATTGGTGTCTGAAGTGGTCTTTTAAGGAAAGAACCACACAGATTGAGTGGACCTGTCCAATCAGTGCACGCATTTGTCAGTAATCATGCAGCTCAACTCAGAACTTAAGGAGGTCAATGATTCGACGAACAATACCAAAGAAAGGACATTTGTGTAGGTCGCATAAATTACTCAAACTGCCAGACTGTGATAAAAAATAAATGAGAAGAAAAGGAACCTAGAGAAAAAAAAATAACACCCACTTAATCTTCACATTTACAATAATTAAAACAATACAATACTTTAAAAGTAAATATTAATGTCATTGTATAGGTAAAATTCATCAATGTCAATGTGTATATAAAATCAGGAGATAGTCGCTGTCTGATCATTTGAGGATCATGTACATGGAGGTGTCTGAAATGGTCTTTTGAGGAAAGAACCATACAGATTGAGTGGACCTGTCCAGTCAATGCACGCATTTGTCAGTAATCTTTCAGCTCAACTCAGAACATAAGTAGCACAACGATTCGACGAACAATACCAAAGAAAGGACATTTTGGTAGGCCGCATTAAGTACTCAAACTGCCAGATTATCATTAAAATGAAATGAGTAAGAGGGATATATATAAAAAAACAAACATCTACATAGTCCTCACATTCAAAATTATTAAAATAATAATAATAGTATATTCCTCAGAGTATATATTCATGTCACAGTTAAGCAATAATCAAAATGTCAAAGTGTATAACCAATAATCAAAATGTCAAAGTGTATAAGCAATAATCAAAATGTCAAAGTGTATAAGCAATAATCAAAATGTCAAAGTGTATATTCCCAATAAATAATTAATAAAAAAAAGGAAAGTAATTAATTATAAAAATAAAAAAAAAATATTATTCAGTACAATAATAATTTAAAAATAAAAATTGGAGCAGCTTAATCCCAAGCTTTTTGTCCTCAATATAATTTTTAACAGTGTAAAAGGCTTTCTGGCACAACTTACGTTTTATGAATGATTTAAATTTATTGAGACTTAGATCTTGAACATGGCTTGGAAGTTTATTATAAAAGCGTATACATTGACATCTGAATGAGCCACCTATTTTCTTGAGCCTTGTTGAAGGTACAACAAATTTGTGTTTGTTCCTAGTATTTATACTATGGATATCACTGTATTTTTTAAACAATTTAATATTCTTATGGGCATATAAAAGATTTTCAAAAATATACTGTGAAGGCACAGTCATTACATTAATTTCTTTAAATTTCTCTCTGAGTGTGTGTCTCGGGCTTAATTTATAAATTGATCGAATAGCCCTTTTTTGCAAGACAAAGATAGTCTGAATGTCAGCGGCATTTCCCCACAACAGAATACCGTACGACATTACACTATGAAAATAGGCAAAGTACACTAAACGGGCTGTCTCTATGTCAGTTAAATTCCGAATTTTTCTAACAGCATATACAGCGGAGCTTAGCTTTTTCGACAATTTATCTATATGTGGGCCACACTGAAGCTTGGCATCCAAAGTTAAGCCTAAGAATACAGTGCTATCTTCAGGATTCAATTCTTCGCCCTTTATCAACACATTCGTTTTCACTTGCCTAACGTGAGGTAGCGTAAACTTAATGCATTTGGTTTTTTTTTTCATTAAGAAGAAAATTATTAACATTGAACCAGTGAACTACTTTTGAGATCGCGCTATTAACATCGTCAGTAACCAGCTGCTGACGTTTAAGTTTAAACAAAAGTGAGGTGTCATCCGCAAACAAAACTATATTATGATTATCTTTAATGAGGTAAGGCAAGTCATTAATATAAATAAGAAACAAAAAAGGACCAAGAATTGAGCCCTGTGGGACGCCCATTGTTACGATAGATCCGGGAGACCTTTTTCCATTGACATCGACACTCTGAATTCTATTACTCAAATATGAAGTAAGAAGATCCAGAGCGCTGTTCCGGATCCCGTAGTGGCGGTGTTTCCTGATTAAAGTTTCATGAAGAACGCAATCGAATGCTTTAGATAAATCACAAAAGATGCCCAAAGCATCGCATTTATCTTCCCATGCATTATAAATATGCCCTAGGAGTTCAACACCGGCATCGGTAGTTGAACGACCCCTTGTGAAACCGAACTGTTTGGTATGTAATAATTTATGTTTATTAAAAAATCGTTGCAATTGGTCTAAAATTAATTTCTCAAAAATTTTACTGAAAGTAGGTAGTACTGAAATAGGTCTATAGTTAGAGGGGTCTGATGTACTACCAGATTTAAATAAAGGTATTATTTTACTATTCTTCATAAGGTCAGGAAACTCCCCATAGTCGATACAATTATTAAATATAAGAGCTAAAGTAGGTGCTACAATGTCAATAATAGACTTGGCGACTTCTACAGAATTACCCCACAGATCTGCAGTCTTTTTTGCATTTAAAGTGTGGAAGGTTTTAATTATGTCTTTACAAGTAATATGTTCAAAATGAAATTCCGAATCGCAAACATTAACATTTTCAATAAGCAAAGACTCAGCAACAGAAGGTGATGAGTTTAGTGACAGTCGTTACGGGTTGTCAGAAGCCCGAAACTCGAAAGTCTGACAACTAGTCTTATCAAGGGGTATCGCAACTCAGTGACTGGTTTGTGGATGTCGAGATAGGCAGTCAATCCATGTAATATTCAAGTATTTTGTATATAGTTGGGCCCCAAACAAAGGCTAGGCAAGGTGATACCATTCTTATATAACTTCAAAAAAGATTCCAGCAAAACGCACTGGTTGAATACCTAAAGCCATAAAACTTATCAATCCCCAAACCCAAGTATCAAGGTTCGTGCTCCCACTATAGAATCCCGTTGTTAATAAGGAAAAGAGTGGGTACACAAGGGAATCTTGCGAACGTCGCTCCGTTGGGGAGACGGCGCGGTTCGAATTTTCTTTTTCACTGAGTTTTAGCGTTGAAGGTTTTATTTATAACCGGATTTTTTGCGAAAACCTACCTGAGCGGTTTGGGTAAAGGGGTTGTGTGACTTTAAATTTTCGATAAAAATTATGGGCTGAGACACAATATCACGCGTTATTTCCTCGACGGGTTTGGCAGAGGTGTAGGTACTTACTTATAGTATCACATTTCGCCAGTAATATGAGACGAGCCTATTGCTACCAACTGCCAAAAGCCAGACTCCGGGCTCATCATCATCATCATTTCAGCCGTAATACGTCCACTGCTGGACATGACCTCCCCCAATTTGGGGGGCTTTGCCATAATCGCCACGCTTGGCAGGCGGATTGGCGATCACAGTATGATGGTAAAATGCATAGAGAACGCTGCTGCCCATTCTCTAGTAAGTCCCGTAGTCGTCTCTTTCGACACCCACGAGAAGAAATGGGGTTGCTTATGAGAAATTTCAGATAGAAAAACCCTATAACACTATACCCAATCTGGGATGCGAACCCAGGACGCAGACCAACGAAGCAGCATAACACTGCTCACATTTACAGCATTGCTAACATCATATCTGTATTTCTCGACGTGCTAAGCTGAATAAGGTTTTACAGAAAGTTTCGACATTTCACAGTTTTATGAGAGCAGTGTGTGGCTCAGTGATTGCAGCCGCGACTTACAAGTTGCAGGTCGTAAGTTCGAACTCATAAAGGCGCTTAACTTTGTGTGATTATTCATCACCATTGCTCTTAAAACGGTGAAGGAAAATATCGTGAGGAAATCGGCATGTCCTAGAACAAAAATTCGAAGACATGTGACATCTACCAACCCACACTTGGACTGCGTTATGGGTTATAAATGATAAATGATTTTATTTCTGTAAGTAGGTTTGTACAAACACTTTCACATGTCAATATGGCTTATAACTTCTCACCGAGAGGACGTCTACGTCCCAACAGTGGGAACATTAAGTATAGGCTGATTTTGTTGGTAAAACTTTTTAAATGCATTTACTTAAATAATACAGCATAGATTTCTTCAAACCAATGAAGCGATATTACTTAAGGAAGGACCTAAAGAAATACACTCAAAGGTGGGAAATTCACCCCCAATTTTTTACACATGACTGAACATCCACAGAGGGTTATTTAGCATTTTCTTTTAACTACCCCTTTGAAATGTAAAGAAATACCCTTGCCTATGGGTTTCTGTTTGGAAACCCATAAAAGCGTAGTAGCGTACGTGTCTGAAGGTTTCTCAAAGACTTTGTTACCTCAAAGTTTCTTTGAAGTTGGTTTAGTGGTTGTGACTTATTTCTTTTTAACTTCACTTGAATAAACAAAATTGATTAGATTATTATTCTCCATTTATATGAAAGAAAGAACGTTTTATTTTATGAATATGTTAAAGAAAATACATAGTTTCAGATACTTATATAGCAAAATATGGAAAAATAAATGATAAATGATTTTATTTCTATAAGTACGTCAATCATATTTTCTAAAACAAAATGATGTCGGCGCTTCCTGACTACCTACTCTGAGAAGAAAGGCCGAAACAAACTCAGAGGTCGCAGACTCTTTTAAACTCCACATATAATATTGGTCACATCATGTGAAGACCATGTAGATTGGGGTCTGAAATGCTATTTTGAGGAAAGATCCACAAAGATTCAATAGACCTGTCTAGTCAGTGCACGCATTTGACACTAATCTTGCAGGTCAACTCGGAACTTAAGAAGCTCAATGATTTTGCGAACAGTACCAAAGAAAGATATATGGGAAAATGTATTAATCATATTAGAAAGTTAAGGCATATTCTCACGAGCATTGATCGCCTAATTTATTCTCGTCAAAAATACGTCAATGAAAAGGCAGACTATCCTATTTCCGGATAAAGATGACCTAATTACCAGATGCTGTCACCAACTTTACTCAAGTATAGACCTTCAAAGGAATATTACTCCACAAAAAAACCTTTGGTAACTAACTCATCGTCTTCCGCCTCTTAGACCCCAATTTTTCGAAGACAAAAAAATTAAACTGTCAATAAAAAAATTCGTTCTATTCCAATTTTGAAATACAAGATTAATAAATTATAAGCGCTCCGGAAATGTGCGTCTGCGTCACTGCCGGATTGAAACAGGTCTACCACCCGCACGGCCGGATATTGCCTGGCGCAGTTGGCACTCTTGTACCGTTGGAATTGCTTCTTGATTATGTTATGATGACCGGCAATCCGTCACGGGGTTAAGTCATCTGTTTGTGAGGCTAATATCGGTCAATTTTCTTGTGGTTTTGGAATGTATGTTCTCCATTCGAAAAATATGCCTTTTTCACAGGCGAATATGTCTATCTGTTTTTTGTCTAAAAAACAACAGACATAAGCAGCCTATATTAGTCCCACTGCTGTAACATAGGCCGTATTCCACCACGTGGGCCCAGTGCGGTTTGGTTACAAAACGATCACCAATCTGTCTGCTTATCTTGGCGATTAACACAACGTTCTAATGTTGTTTACATGTAGGTCGCATGTTGCTATCCTAAGTACTAACAGGATGCAAGGAAACCCTGTAAAAAGGTTAAGTAGTCTCCACGCCAGTGAAAACATCTTAATCCAACCTCCAATCCAATGCAGTATCTACAAAATCCTGAAAACATCACAAACCAACGTTCAACATACGCAATCTCAACATAAAACAAACAGAAATCACAAAGCAGCAAATTCACAAAACAAATCCGCATATTTAAAGAAAAATCTCAATAAAAATAGGTAAACAAATCTTACATACCAATTTTTATTTACTCGTATAGCATCTGATAAATCGATGGCGACGAATGCTATGCCGCGGTCGCGAGTACGCATGCGTCGAAAAAATGGCGGCCGAAAAAAAGCCGGGAAATAAGAGAAAGAAGTGGCGTGGGGTGACCCCGAAATAAGGAGAGCTCGTGGTGAGGTGCTGGTGCTGAACAAGGGTAAGCACCCGAGTTTACTTGGGATTTCTTGGTGTTAGAGTTGAGGGGGCCTACCATATTAAAAAAAAATATGATGCAAAACAAATGCGCACATGGTAACAAACCGATTGATACATAATTATCGTGACGAATTACTTTTTACTGTTTGTCTAATATTGAGTTGATCTAAGACTAACACTCCCAAAGTCTTTAATATTTTTCAGTCATTCGATTTGTAGGTAAAAGTCGTTTAAGCGCTTGGGTAGGTATCTATTGTTTTTAAATACATCTTCGATATTTAATAAACTAAATAATTCGAAGTTGTTATATAATAAATGAACCAAAACTAAAAAACTAAATATAATATTTGATTTAAGTCTAACAGCATAAAACATCTAATCCTTCGGTAACAGACGGTCAAAATAATGTGAATACGAGTAATAAACGCTAAATTTATAAAATGGTTTTGCTCCTGCACTTCACCGCGTGCCTAGGGGTGTGTCTTCCCCTCGGTTCCCGCCCCCCGGGAGGGGTGAACGTGCCCTCGTGAAGACTTCACTTGAGCCCCATTCCCTTACTCGCGACAGTTACTCGCGCTAGTAAACTTGCCAGTGAATATGACAGTATAGAGTTGAATTAGAAATGTTAGAGCTGTTTAGTTTTGAAGGAATTCAGGTTTTGGATGATTTTGCTTTATGTTATTTTTTTATTTGATTTTTTCGTTTTGAAAAATATAGCTTGAACTTTACTTTCATGATTATTTCAACATTTTGAAGTGATACATTTACTCCAGCGGGAAAAACTGAGATATAATGTGAAACCTAGCAATATTCGATTTGCAAATCGACACGAAATAAAAAAAAAATCGATTGTATTGTACATACTTTCAAGACTAATGTATTCGTATTTAGAAAATTATCTATGTGTGTCGAACAATGTTTTCGATTAATTTAATTTATTCAGACATATTATTATCACACAATTCAGATGATAATTCAGCAGTGAACTTCTGTAAGTAGGCACATGATAATGATTTTAACCATTGTCTTGCTAGTACTCGCTCAAGTACTATCCTAAGTCTAAACAACCATAGATACAAGAGAATGTCACATCCATCTTTTCTTCATCCTGATAATGTCAAAACCGGGATTAGAGGCCCATAGATAAGCATACTTTTTAAGAAAAAAATAAAATAAAAAAATTACAGAAGGCACCAATGTCCATTACTTTGAGACTTATATTAAAATCTGTCACAAAATGATATATCTGAAAATAGACTTTTATTTTTAGAACTTTTCACCACCTCTCGTCAACCGAGTTGAAATATTTTTTTTTAAAATGAGCGTGAGCACGAAGAATTATCTCTTTGAAATTGTGTTCAACAATTTCAGCCTATTTACACATAAGCTTTGAAATTAATTAGGAATAAGGATTGAGGCACAATCCATACTTCCATACTTTAGTATAAAATACGAAACTATCTTTTTCTGTCTGTTCCCTTACACCCCTTAATGCCTAACTTTATTGAAACATAGGTAGTTTCCGCTTTTTTAAAATGTTTGTTGCTGGAGAGTTTGTTGCGCCACTTCTTACCAGCTAAAGCACTAGGAAGTGATGAAAGGCGGGCAGTTTTGCGGGACTGTCTTATGTCATTTTGACGTTCGAAAATTGTTAATTCTCAGCCGAATTTGAATAAATGTCTATTTATTTCAAAAATATGAAAAAAATATTTTTATGATCCTCACAAAAAGCTCTTTCATTTGATATACCATACGGTAAAGTTTGCAAGACTTTTGTTTTGGATTTTCTAGTTTACTAACCCATATTCAAAATTAATTAATTTATGTTATAGGTCGGTGTTTGGGTCACAGAAATAGATTGTTCAGTAGATTCGGAGCAATATTGACTGTGACAGACGATCGGACACACACGACTGATCCTATATGGTTTTTGTTTTTCATTAGGATATACGGATCCTTAAAAGGCGGAAGGATAGTTTTAAGAAGGTGGGTAGTTCCACTTCTTTCATTGTACCATAACTGGTGTTGGGCCATAGGTTTTTTTTTCCAGTTAGTATGACTATCTTCATCATGTCAGTCAAAAGACGTGCACTGCTGGATATAGACTTCCCTCAATTTTTGGGAAATGCATAGACAACGCTGGTGCCCATTCTCTAGTATGTCCCTTAGTCGTCTCTTACGACACCCACGGGAAGAAATGAGATGGTGCTATTTTTTACTTCCGGCCGGCACCACACGGAACGTTAGTATGGTATGATACCGTGAGATAATTTGAATCCACGCGGGCGAAACTATAAGAAAAAACTAGTATTGTATAAAATTATGATTTCGTATTCATATAAGTTCTGGTTCCTCGGTGTATTTGTATACAAACTGTGTGTAATAAATACTACATTCACACAGCCCGATAGTTTGGCAGTTTGATTTCGCTTAGGGACGTCAGGTCGGGCTACCGCGTACCTACCATGTTTATGAAATAATTTAGAACTAGATTTATATTTTTTACAAACATGCTCGTTATTATATTAGCACTAAGCAGTGGTGAGCGACTTACGAGGTAATAGGTTTAAGCCCATACAGACACTTTACTCCGTGTCAATTATTTCATCACCACTGCTCTCAAAACGGTGAAGGAAAAACATCGTGAGGAAACCGGCATGTCCTAGAACCAAAAATTCGAAGACACGTGACATCTACCAACCCGCACTGGGCCCGCGTGGTGGATTACGGCCCACTCCCTCTAACCGAGAAGAGGCCAGTATCCCAGCGGTGGGAACATTATAGGCTAATTATGATAGATTACCTCGATTAACACATAGGATACTTTTTATCCCGGTAGTACGTTGCCGTGGTTAAAATTTTAAACTCCACGTAGGCGAAGCCGCGAGCAAAAGCTAGTTATTAATAATTCATTTAGTATAATTTTTTTTTGTGTTCAGCACAAAAAATAAACAATGAAGATGTTAATTATGCATTGTTTACTATTAGAACTAATCTCGAAGATACAAAAGACCAGTCTACGTAGTTTGCATGATTGCATTAGATAAAGATAATGATTTATTGCATAACTGTGTACATTAAGTTCTTAATAATAAACATTACATTTTTAGATTCAACAATCTACCCAAATCGGACATGCAATATATTTTTTTAAGGAACCTATTATAATTTCTTACAAATATTATTTTTTATCAAAAAACTCACGTCCATTATAAAATATTTTCAATTAACATCTTTTTCAATTTATTTTTAAACATATTTCCAGTTAATTGCTTAATTGTTGGTGGTAACTGAATGTACCTACACGCAAATAGCAGTCACATAAGTACTTTTATGAAATATCATATTATTAATAACTGGTAAATTAATGTCATATTTATATTGTAAGTCATTTTTATTTTTTAGAATTTGATTTAAAATTGAAGTACTGCTATATATTGTTTTTTACAAATAAACATAATTCAAGTATATAGATACCAGTCAGTGTCAAGAATCCCTCCGTTCTAAAGACATCTCTTAATGAGTCGGTACCGTACATATTATATATTGTCTTAAGACATTTCTTCTGGAGAATGAATGTGGATTGTACGTTTGTTGAGTTTCCCCAATATATGGCACCATAACTTAACAGGGGGTATACATTTCCATAATAAGCATTTTTAGTAACGCATGGATTCGTAGTTTCTGCCAGGACTGACAATGCGTAGCAGGCACTGGATATTTTTTTATTAATCTTTTCAATATTTTGAGTTCATAGTATTATTAAACAAGTATTTTAATGATATTGCTCGATTTATACGTTCTATTTAATTATTATTCAACTAGGGAATAACTCATAATAGTCACAATAAATGTTATTATAATTCATGATTTATTATGTAGAATCTACAGTAATACTTCTAGTAGGAATGGCTTCATTTTGACAGTTCTAAAACATTCATTGCGGTATTTACGTTATTGAGATGACAAATTTTTTGAACATATTAAGCAATGGATAAGCAACATCCGTCAACATGCTTCAGGTTTTGATTGATAGTGTGTTACGAAATAAGGGTGAAGGAAATTGATAAATTCAATACCTACTTTTTAATTTGGTTTCCTATTTGGCTTTAACAATTCTCTATAGCTTGATCTATTAGGTAATTGTTGTTAGTCGTGTCGAACTAAGCTGTTTTTGAAGCAATGGTATTACTCTAGTTATTAACTATTTAAGGGAATTATGTGATAAAACTTGGCATAATGAATTGATTAATTATACAAACAAAACTAACATAAAACACCACATCAGTGTTCCCCATAGGGTAAGACAGAAGTGTACCTATAATATATCTAGATTTCGCCAGATATAAAAAAGCCTGGTGAAGGCCGCAGGAATACGTTGGACGCGAGAGGCACAGAACAGGTTGAAGTGGCGGTGCTTGGGGGAGGCCTATGTCCAGCAGTGGACGTCTTTCGGCCGAAATGATGATGATGATAAAAAACAGTAAAGTCTCATGAAATCGGGGGAAAACCTATTGCCATCAACTGGGCACAAATACTACGGGCTGAGAAATCCCAGATGGACAAAACCCAGTGACACTTTGCCTGACCTGGGAATCGAATACTCAGCAGTAGACCTTGGGACCACTATACCAACGAAGCTGGATAATATGAAAAACTATAGTAAAACTTCTCGTGTGGTTCCGGCCGTAAAGAATAGCACCACCCCAATTCTTCCCGTGGGTGTCATAAGAAGCGACTAAGGGACTTACTAGAGAATGGGTAGCAGCGTTCTTTATGCAATATACCACCATACTGCGATCGCTAACACGCTTGCCAAGCGTGGCGATTATGGCAGATCCCTCCAAATTGTGGGAGACTTTTGTCCAGCAGTGGATGTCTTTAGACTAAAATTGTGATTATAGTTAAACTAACGTTTTATTATCTTATTTCGCATTTGACAGTTTTCATGACAAGTTTAGAGATTTTATAACAACGTTCGCTACCAAAGAGATCCTATACTAAACATGATTAATAGACTTATCGTTGTACCAAAGGGCTATAGGCCAAAAACGCCATAATTTAAAATAAAACGAACTCAATTACTTGAACGGACATATTCAGGTTACACCACCGAAGGGTAGGTAGACTTCGATGCACTTTTACGCGGGGGTGAGATGGGGGTGAAATGCATAAATACAGGCGAGGGAGGGAAGAATACAAAAATAGGGTGCTAAGAGGCCCCGGCGCCATCTTGATTCACCCTCGCTATGTCGATTTTTCGTGATGAGGGAGATTTTTATTTCCATTTCGCGTGCTGATTGTCCTTCAAGTTTAAGTTCGGAATAAGTTTTAACGATGTGGAGTTCGTTTAAAGAATTTATTTCATGTAAAAGGACATGTGGAATGCATTTTGATTTAAAATTTTCGCTTCTAAGTGAGAATTCTAATTAGGATTCATAATTAGGTTGGTACTACGCTTATAACTTGGGGTTGAAATGAAAAGATATTTAGTTTTTTTTCTTGGTGTTTTATTTTGATTTTAATAAGATTAGCTTGTGGTGGATTAAAATAAGACTAATTAAGATTTTCTGCATATTATGTTTTTTTTTTTACTTTAAGTCTAGACGAGGCTACCTATGTTTTTATAATTTAAAAATAAAAATTGGAGATTTTTATTACATTTTTTTATTATTCATACCTTGTAACTTAGATTTATGTATGTATAACAGAACCCGCGAACCAGTTTTTAGGGTTCCGTTGCCAAATGGCAAAAAACGGAACCCTTATAGATTCGTCATGTCTGTCTGTCTGTCTGTCTGTCCGTCCGTCCGTATGTCACAGCCACTTTTTTCCGAAACTATAAGAGCTATGCTGTTGAAACTTGGTAAGTAGACGTATTTTGTGAACCGCATTAAGATTTTCACACTAAAATAGAAAAAAAACTATAAATTTTGGGGTTCCCCATACATAGAACTAAAACTCAAAAATGGTTTTTTTCATCAAACCCATACGTGTGGGGTATCTATGAATAGGTCTTCAAAAATGGTGATGAGGTTTCTATTATCATTTTTTTCTAAACTGAATAGTTTGCGCGAGAGATACTTCCAAAGTGGTAAAATGTGTGTCCCCCCCCCGTAACTTCTAAAATAATAGAATGCTAAAACTAAAAAAAATATATGATGTACATTACCATGTAAACTACCACCGAAAATTGGTTTGAACGAGATCGAGTGAGTAGTTTTTTTTTAAAACGTCATAAATCGTAAACCGCAATTTACCTTACATTCAATCAACTGAAATATAAAATTTAAAAAAAAACATTTGTTTTTAAACCGAGAATACCTACAGGTTTGTACGGAACCCTCGGTGCGCGAGTCCGACTCGCACTTGGCCGGTTTTTTTACCTACAAAAGAAATAAGTGGGATAGTTTCCACTTTTTTAAAATGTTTGCTGCTGGAGAGTTTGTTGCGCCACTTCTTCCCAGCTAAAGCACTAGGAAGTGATGAAAGGCGGGTAGTTTTGCGGGACTGTCTTATGTCATTTTGACGTTCGAAAATTGTTAATTCTCAGCCGAATTTGAATAAATGTCTATTTATTTAAAAAATATGAAAAAAATATTTTTGTGCTCCTCACAAAAAGCTCTTTCATTTGATATACCATACGGTAAAGTTTGCAAGACTTTTGTTTTGGATTTTCTAGTTTACTTACCCATATTCAAAATTAATTAATTTATGTTATAGGTCGGTGTTTGGGTCACAGAAATAAATTGTTCAGTAGATTCGGAGCAATATTGACTGTGACAGACGATCAGACACCCACGACTGATCCTATGAGGATTCTGTTTTTCATTAGGATATACGGATCCTTAAAAAGGCGGAAGGATAGTTTTAAGAGGGTGGGTAGTTTCACTTCTTTCATTGTACCTGTCACTTAAGCGGAAATCATCGTCTCTTAAATTAATAAGTTAAATTAGTAAATCCACACTTTAGAGTAAGTACCTACGTACCTTAGGCCATAATAGTTGCAAAATTATTTTTTGTTAAAAAGTTTTTATTACTTGGCAAGGTATACTCTATCCAATAAAAACATAATTATCAAAATAGGACTACTCTGTATAAAGTTATGCGTAGTTAAACATTATAATCAGTGAGTTAACAATGAAACATCCCCAGTTTTTCGACCCTTAGCGTTCGATTTTGTTTTCCAAATTTATATGGACCACCTTTGGACCCTACCCTTACCCTTTCCAATAAAAAAAAATTATCACAATCGGACTACTATGTAAAAAGTTATGCGTGGTCATCATAAAAAAAAACAAAAAAAAATATACGCGTCGAATTGAGAACCTCCTCCGTTTTTTCGTCGGTTAAAAAACTAAAATGGGAATTTCCAACTCATATCTATCAAGAATTTTCACATCATTCAATAACCCAGCAATATATTTGAATGTCAAAAACTATTGTGCGTGCCAGGTGCATGCATAACTACATATCCATGATTATATGCCCCATCTATCTACGATTCCACTATCAGTTTTCCACTTGATTTAGAACTAGAAAACCACATAAAACTACATCTATTTATTAGTGATTTTCTTTCACACAACGCATAATATTCACTTTTTAGGGTTCCGTACCCAAGAAATACCAACCGGGACCCTTTTACTGAGGCTCCGCTGTCCGTCCGTCGGTCACAGGGCTGTATCTTTTGAACAGTAATGCTGTATCTTTTAAATAGGCATGCACTCGAAATTTTCACAGACTGTGTGTATATGGCCGCTATATAAAAAATAAAATAAAATATACGTGAAAAATTAAAGTGGTTCTCCATACAAGAATAAAAATATGCAGTGTTAAATATTGAACGGTGTTACGGAACCCATTGTGTGCAAGACCAATTTGTACTTAGAAACTTTTTTATTCCTAATTGTAATTCACTAATAAATCCACTGTATAGCACAATAAATTATATACCACGAGTATCAAACACTTAATATTCCGTAAAAACTGTTTCTTTATCTTCGTGGCGATCGTGACGCCTCAGACATTGTATGGTGGGTGGTAGCCAATAGACTTGCGGCAAGAAATAATTACTACTTGCGTAAACCACGCCTTAACTTTGTGTGGAGGTGACTTACGACGTCAGGTGCTTGCTTACTAATTATTCTGATTACCCCGTTGTGCACAAGCGTTATAGTAGGCAGTAGTAAAAAGTGGATGTTTTATCAATAATTTGTGAGCGATCGTGGATCCGGTTGGGGTTATTTTCCAGTGTGTGACGAATGAAAATGGTGTCCAGTATTACTAAACTAGGTGTGCCCGTGACTATGCTTGCATGTATTTGATTGAGTTTTCGTATGATTTTTGGGAACGTCATTAGGTATACGCAGTTCATTTAACTGTCCCTTTGTCGAGTCCAACTTGACAACGAGTGGAGTCTAATCAACATAAAAAGTAGGTTAAAAAAATAAAACATAAATAGTCAGGCTTTTTTATTAGTTTGTTACTTTATGTCTCTTAGAGGGCGCCATATTCAATTTAATATGTCGTCAGATAGCCTATAAAGGACGCTCAAGCAAGAAGCTTTCAATGCAACACTCATTTGTCAAATTAATAAAAGAAGTTATGAGAAAAAAGATAAACATACATACAAACATACATAGCAGTAAAAAACACAACTATCGTCGTAGTCGAGAAAAAAAAGGAAATTAATTCATTAAAATACCTGATCATGAGCACCCATTTCGACGTCGTAAAGTCTTTCGAAAACCGTATCGTTAAAATTTCAATCGCTACTTTTGTCGGTACATTATTTAACTCACAAAATACATACCAATTTCTCAACTCGATAACTATCGAACCATGGGGGCGAACACGAATAAATAAGCACATAATGATGTACTAACCGTTGTGATTACGTCCCCCTGATAAAAAAATGTCGAAAAAAACCTTAGGGGTGAAGTTCCACCCTCGCGGGTTTTTTGCCGTCCATCACTCACCCCCGTTTTTTGATTTTTCGTCTCTATTGGTACATAATAGGTATTGATTTTGGGGTTGTGTCGCCTTTGTGTTCAATTCTATAGAGTAACAGATTTTTATATAACGGTGCATGTTTATTTGGTTATACAGGGTGGTCGGTTTTTTAATTGCGCTTACATTTGTTTAAGCACTACATAGTTTTTAAAAGCATAATAACGTATGGTTAGCAATTTCAGCAAAAAAGAATTAATCGTCAAGTTTTTTCTCTAAACTTTTTCACTCTTGTTTTATGTTGTTTCACCCTTTTTTCTGCAAAAGATAATAATTTACTGGGTAGTAACACTTACAAACGTAAGTCATCTTTAAAATAATCCTTCCTCAAATGGTAGAGTAAGTTTACTAAGTAAAAAATAACCCTTTAAATCCAGCCATCCTTTCTTTCCAGCTATATATATTGTGTGCCTTTTAGTCTGTGCTAAATAAATGTATTTTCTATCTTTCTTTTTTCTTTATTTAACTACGTTTCTCAAAGGACTAAGGTCGCCGCCAAAAAGGACACTAAAACATGCGTTTCTCTTTAAAGTCTCGAGTGTTAACGAAAAGGGAAAATTCCAACTTGTGTTCACGTGAATGAAATTATTTTTATTTCTGGTTTTCTGTTCTGACAGTAGCTCATAGGTAATTATTTTGCTCTGTATGGCAGAGGTATTTAATAGAAAACTTTCTTCTGAAGTCTACATAAAAAAGGATGTAGACAAAGATTGTGAGAAACGAAAGACAAAATGACAAACTGTAGAAGGATTTCTAAGGCAAAAAAGAGAGAAACGAAATGTCACTTTGTATACAAAGAGCTCTGTCTATTCTTCGTAGAAATAGAAAGCTTCATGCTAAGCCTACTGGTCGAACAGATAAAAATGATTAGAAATCAAGAATCAGTCAAAAACTCTACACGAGAAGTCACATGTCAGATAAAAATGTATAGAAGCATAAATTCCTTGCCAAAAGAAATATTTAATAGAAAAAAAAAAACACCTCAAAACAACTGCATTATGAACTCTTGAAATCAATTAACAATTCGCTGAGTTTAATAAAACAATTTAATTAATTAGCTTCGAAAAGTTTCGCGAAGTTTCGTAAGGGGTTGAATTTTTCCCCGCACTTGGGGGGTGAGACTGGACTCTCGTTATTGCCGACTTTGTTCTAGCTTTTGCCCCTTTTCCAGTTTATTTTTTACTGGGAAACATTGAATTTATAAACCAATCACAAGTTAATAATAATCTAGATATTAATTATAGCATAAATGACATTTTGATTGAAGAAAAAGGTAACCTATTTAATCCTAAGTATAATGCTGAAGTTTAATCCTTTTGCTTCCAGTATGTGTGTACCTACCACTAGTTGTATTACTGGAGAGAATAAACTTTATTCTAATCTATGGATTTATAATAAAATCTATTAATTTAATTATAAACTTTACACTATAATATACACACGATCAATCAGAATCAGAATTATTTTAAAGTATGTTATAATTCCATTGCTCCATGTTCGAATAAAATGTTTGCTCTAAAACGTAAATGAATATTGTAGAATTGACAAAATTCATTCCTACTGTTATTGGGTGACGTAATTATTCCGCTGTTTATTCCCGGTAATGAATAAAAAACAAAACCGATTCTACACTTTTCATTTGCACGGTTACTGAAAAGTGCGTGCACTAACTGGACAGGTCCACTCGATCAGTGTGGTTCTCTCCTCAAAAGACCATTTCAAACATCAATCAACATCCTCTTTACATGATCTGATCAAGATTATGTCTGGACTTTAAAAGAGACTGTGACCTCTGAGTTTGTTTCGGCGTTTCTTCTCAGAAAAGTCAGTTAGGAAACACCGACCTCATCTGATCATCATCAATTCAGTTGAAAGACTTCCACTGCTAGACATAGGCCTCCCTCAATTTGAGGGGTTTTTGCAATAATCGCCACGCTTGACAGGCGGGTTGGCGATCGCAGTATGGTGGTAAAATGCACAGAGAACACTGCTGCCCATTCTTTAGTAAGTCCCTTAGTCGCCTTTTACGACACGAAAATAAATGGGATGGTGCAATTCTTTACGTCCGTCACCATTGATTGACATGGAAAGTGTACAAATCTACTTACAGAAATAAAATCATTTATCATTTGGTCCTACGTCTTACCCTCACTCAACTGCTGGGATCACAATCAAAGAAACGGGTTCTTTTTCACAAACACCATAAAATTTTTTTTACTAATCCGTACACCATTTTAAAATTTTACTTACACACAAACGAAAAAAACTTAAAAAAGCCGTATTATTACTAGAGATTATATCTGCGAACGTTATGTAAGTAGAGAGTACGGAAACTGGTTCTTCATACAATCCCATAGGCAACGGGTTCCATTGATCTTAAGAAAATATTCCCCCTTGTGAACCGAGTTGTACGCCGCAAGTAGATGTACTTACTGTTGAGGAAAAAAATACAATCTGAATGTTGTTTTTGAGTCGGTGGTTCCGTAGAATATAATTCACAAGGAATAGTAAATGTAAAAACTATAAAACAATGATTATATGTTTTGGTCATGCAAGTATGTAGTTATAGCCTAAAATTGACAAGATATCGGTGTAATAATTTATTGAGTATATTTTTTTTATTATCGCTATGGTTAAAGAAAATGGTCCACCAAATATTTTTATTGAAAACATGATCTTTCAGCAATAAATTGTAGGTAAGTGAATTAGTGTAATTTTGACACGTTCACTTAGAATCTCATTCAAGTCAATCAATGCACTGTCTGTGTCCACTGCTGGACATAGGCCTCTCCTGTGTGGTGCCACAACCAGTCCCCCGTCTTCCGCAAGTGAAAAACGATCATTTGTTTTAAATTCCTACATCATCACGTTATGGTAGTTTTTAGTTATGGTAGATACCCCGCACTAATCTAATCGCGTTATTCGTTCATTTGTCGCGCAAATACTTAATGCAAATTTAAGACTACGGGAAGCACCAGCTTTCAAATAAAAAAGAATCATCTAAATCGGTTTACCCAGTCAAAAGTTATGAGGTAACAAACTTAAAAAATAAATTTAAAAAATACAGTCGAATTGATAAACTCCTCCTTTTTTTTGAACTCGGTTAAAAATGCTAGCTGTTTAGTATAACGAGCAGGTTAAACAGAGAACGCTGCTGCCCATTCTCTAGTAAGTTCCTTAGTCGCCTTCTACGACACCCACGGAAAGAAATGGGATGATGCTATTCTTTACGTCCGGCAACATACGGTACGGTGACAGTACGATTTACTATGCACTTAAAGCCAAATAAACAACACAGCTTAACCATTTCACAACGGAACCCTAATTCCGATAACCTACGAGTAAAGTTCAAGTTTATATAACTGGTTTCTGCCGCTACTTGCTTGGACCTGTTCCAAGTTCCAAGGTTGGCATAGCGGTGTTACTGCAAATGTAACGTGTACTGAGGCTGCGGAGAAACGGGAGTCACCTGGGAACGATGAATGAGAAGAACCGAAGTGTTTTGTTAAATTTTTTTTTGATGTGATTTTATTTTGTTGAAAGATTCGGGAAGTTGCTTGGATGTTTTAAGATGGATAGTTTTACTGAGATCTTGAGTAAAATCAGCCTATTATGTTCTCCCACTGCTAGAATACAGGCTTCCTTTCAGTAAGAGGGAGTGGGTCATAATGTACCACGCGGGCCCAGTGCATGTTGGTAGATTGCAGATCGTTAGTCAGTTCAAAATTGGGACTAAATGGACTGTTACTCACAGGCATGATTTTCAAAAACAGAGCTTCCTCTCTCCTATCCTTTTGCTGTGCCCTAGAGGGTCCATAATGATCTAAATTATATAGTTACCACCTAAGTTCACATTATGATAAAGCAATAAAGATATTGAGTATTGATTATTGGGTATTATTATGAAAAAGACAGAAGAGAGAATTATAAAATAACAGCCACTCGGGTTGGTCAGCTTAAGCTACACTTGCTGCGGTTGGTCCGGAGATGTTTGACCATCTGTACATAAAAAATACCTCTCCGTGCTTCGCAAAGTTATTTAACCCGTTAGTTCCGGCTATCATGCGTAAATATTTGACAGTCGTTACGGGTCGTAAGAACCCCGATAGTCTGACATAGAGTTGCAAAGGACTCGAGTCTTCGAGTCCTAATTTTGAAGACTCGAGTCAATTATGCAAGACTCAGTGTGCTCAAAAGGCTCGGAGTCTACAGATAAGCACTCGAGTCTTAAAAAGGACTCAAGTCTGAAAAAGGACTTGAGTCTTAAAAAGGGCTCGAGTCTTAAAAAGGACTCGATTCTTAAAATGAACCCGAGTCTTAAAGAAAAACTCGGAGCATGAAGATGAAAGTTGCACCTCATCATTCGAAAAGACTCGAAAGAAGGCAATAAATTCAAATTAGTGGTTATGATGTAACTTTGGGTACAAAAAAATCTGACGAGTTATTCGAGTTTTGTCGAATAATGAGCTACAAAACTCGAGTTCATTTTAAGACTCGAGTCGTTTTTAAAACTCGAGTCCCTTTTTTAGACTCGAGAATGACTCGGACTCGGCTTGACTCTAGACTCCGAGCCTTTTAGCACACTGAGTCTTGCATAATTGTGTCGAGTCTTTAAAATTACGACTTGAGGACTCGAGTCCTTTGCAACAGTAGTCTGACCACGGTTTTACCAAAGCGTATCGTTTTACCCAGTAAATGGTTTGTGGATGTCAGACAGGCAGTCGCTATTTTATAAATACCAGTACTCAGCTGCATCTGCAAACTGGAAGGTAACCCCAATATAGTTGGTAAAAAGCTAAACATATTATTTATTATTTTTGTCCCAAAGTTTTTATGACCAAAATAAAAGGTAAGTTACACATGAGCAAAAAAGTTTGCTTAAAATATTTGTACAATTTTATGCATAAATATGAACACCAGATGAAGATCAAAAGTCTCACCGAACTAAAAAAATTGAAAAAAAGACGCCTTAATAGAGAGTCACACGTTTTTTCTTTCTAAATTGAAAAAAAAAAGGAATCACAAACATTAATTCAAAATACATCTACCGTAAGCGAGTTAAGTGGCAAACATAGACCAAAAACAACAAGAAAAAAAAGTCTTGGGTCCCATAAAATTAAAATTCAGTTCACACATCGGATCAATTTTTGCGTACAAAAAAATTTAAATAACAAAAACGGTTAAGAGGTTTTTTTCTAAGAAAAAAAGTGTGCAAGCGCAATCTTTTTTTATGATAATTCGGAGGGTATTTTTTACCTGCTATCACTTAAAGATCGATTTGATCAATAGAGGTGTTGGTCCATATCTTTTGTATCGTTTATTTGTTTGGCACGAGTCGAAACTAATAGGGGATCAATATTTATTTTTAAGTGCGGCAACAATTGATTTATTGTGTTGCAAGGTGTTATAGTGATTTATTTAGGGTGCATCTTAAGATGCTCTATTTGATGCTCTATGTTCTATTTTTATGAAACCACAAATTATTACCGGCACTTATCTATACTAATATACTTACGTATTTATACGTAAGTAAATCTGTCTCACAGTTTTTTTTTTTGGGATGGAAATCATTAAATCTTGTCTCCCGCTCTGGGTGGAGAGGAAGGGCGTGTCAGAATTTTACTGACTAAAACCTACTTTTACTGACAAAATGAAGAAACACGTTATTTGCCCGGGCCATGGTATCTTTTTCGAACAAATCTCGCGAGCCTGGCAGTGTCTAACTGTCCTTCACGCCTTAACGGCAGAACGGATTTACATGAAATTTGGCAAACGGATAGACAATGACCTGCACCCTAATTATGTAACACACTATCAATCAAAATCTGAAATTATGTAACGCACTATCAATCAGAATCTGAAATCTGAACTTTCGGATATTGCTAATCCATTGCTTCATATGTTAAAATAATTTGTCTGTTCGACAATGTAAATAACGCAATGAATGTTGTTGAACTATCAAAATTAAAGCCATTCTTAATGCACTCCACAGTTACTCCGCGGAGGTAGGACTTTGTATACTTATTTATTCCGATAATAGGTACGTCCTGTGATTAATTTCGATCACCACGCGGCTGAAGACGTGAGTAAAAGCTACTAAAGAAAATAAACTTCAATATTCACTTTAATAAAGAACTGTGAACACCTATTGTAACATTCACTAAATTAAAACTCTCATAATATGATGTTTAAATTGACCTCAAACTACTTTTTACAGGATATGGTGACTTAATAGTCGATTCGCACGAATTTACTCGCCCGACACAGGCGAATTAATACTTTTAGATGTTATTTTTTTTTTCTGTATGCGTATCGCAAGAAACTTATTTAAATTGGGGCGAATCAACAATTCCAGAAATACGTAGATATTAATCAATTGACCCGTTATGAATTTTTGCATTAAAAAAGTAATAACATTACTCCTATTATCGAAGTACTAAGAAAATAAAAATGTTCCCTTAACGCATAAAATTCAGAATGTGCAATTGTTTGCACATTCTGAATTTTATGCCTATTAAACGTATTTCTACATTTGTTGATTTGCCCACAAATAAATTAACTTCGTACGTATCGCCAACTGAAAATAATATAATGTTATTTAAAAGGGTTGAATCGCCCATTTCTGGCGAGTAAATTCGGACGAATTGACAGATAACCCTATATGTTAAGGAAAATATCCCAATTGTTTGAATGATCATAGACACTGGTATTCACTGGGCTTTTAGGAGGACAAAAATAGCTTTACAAGTAACTGATGTGGTTTTCAATATTATATAGAGAATTTAATTAACATTATCATTTTACTTCGATAAAATAATAAAATATCCGTGGTTTGTCAAGTAGTGAAAACCGTGCGAAGCGGGAGCGTGTTACTAGTCTCATATGACTCCTACATATCTACATCTATCACAAGAAAAGAGTAGGTTTATATACCTACTCTAACCAAAAAATATTCGCCTCAACAATTTCAATTTCGCTGATATCTTATTTAAAGGGAGAGACTTATTTTTCACCCCTAAGTATACGCCGCCCCTTACGCTCGCGTGCTCTTTGCGAACTTCAAAGGGGGTTGCTTTCCCCCCCTTGTTAACAAACTTCCACCTATCTGCATTTTTATTTAAGTTTCGACAAAAAATTTCCACCCCTTAATTCAATTTTTTTTTACTCTCACTCGCGCTAGGAAATTAATTAGAGAACATGAAGCTGATATTTCAGTCGATTTTGAAGATTAACTGATTTGAATATTTAGGGGTGTTTTTGGGGGGTTGTTATTTGGAAATAAATACAAGATAATGAAGAAGTTTTCTTCCTATTCCTATTGGTTTTCCTATAATTTATCATTTCAGCCGAACGACGTTCACTGCTAGATAGAGTTTTCTCCAAATTTAGGGGGATTTGCCATAATAGACACACTTGGCCGATCGTAGTTTGGTGGAAAAATACATAGATAATTCTGCTGCTCATTCTCTAGTCCCTTAGTCGCCTTTTACGACATCCAAAGGAAGTAATGGGATAGTACTAACCACACAGAATTGAGTTTGTTCCGTGTGGTTCCTTTAGTTATGTGTAGGTTTTTCTTTTCATTAAATAATCACACCTACATCATTCATTGGTTCTCTTTTTTAAATTGATAAAACTTGTTTAAATTATTAATTTTTCCAATGACCCAACCAATTCAAGTCCCCACCATAGCCAACCTTTATAATTATAGGCTTACACGAAAACTCTAATACCTATCTGTTTTTATATACGGTTCTATGTGCTATGCCAAGTACCTAAGATAGAGGTCCTTACCTTATATATCTATCACCAAAATTAAACGTGAAGACGCCAAGAGGTGCCCCCTATTTGATTTCCATAATTGCAATAGCAAATTGTGAAAAAGAAATGCTCATTTCGGGGGTACCAGAGTGGGTGTTTAGGCAAATAATTTTCATCTTAAGTAAAGTAGGGTCAGCAAAAATGTCTTAATAATTAAAAAAAAAAATCTTTTTCATTTTGTTAGAAGCTGTTGTTATTATTAATATATAAACTAATAATAAGGCTTAAGAGCTTGTTTGTTTGTATGAACGCGGTTATCTTAGAAATTATCAGTCAATAATTTTTTTTTTTTGCATTTGATAGCAGCCACCCATTGGACAAAATAAAAAGAAGTCAGAAATAATGCTGTGTGATAATGAAACAATAGTGGGCAGACGGTGTGATGCGACGGGGTGGTTACGAAATTTCACGCGGCCGAAGTCGCGAGCAGAGGCTTGTTAGCCAGAAAAAACACTGTTACTTCTTTAGTATTTTACTCTGTTCACACACTGTGGGCAGAGTGGTACAGTGACGAGCAAAACTACCTGACACTTTTTTTCGATTCAAAAGTATTTACAGATATATTACGGTACTAGCTTTTGCCAGCGCCTTCGCCCTCTTGGATGTCTGAATTTATACCACAGGAACGGGATAAAAAGTATTCTATGTGTGAATCCGGGTTATAAACTATCTGTTTGCCAAATTTCTACTAAATCAGTTGAGCTTTTTTGCGTGATTGAGTAATAAGCATCCAAATATACAAACTTCCACATTTATAATATCAGTAGGATTACAAAAAAATGTATAACGAAAACCATGCTTTTATGAAATAGGTCTTTTTTCAAAATTACAATTTGTATTCAACGATGAAAACGCTTTTGAATTTTACATAAATGTAAGGTATTTGAATAAATTCGAGGCTGTAGATATAGTGCATTACTCAGCTATCAACCACGACTATAACAAGTGAAGGAGAAATCTTTTTCTACTAATATTTCGGGCAATTGCCTGTTACAGCCCAATATCATTTTTGCGGATGCTACATGATTTCAATCGGGGAGACTTCGGCACGCGACCTCGTCTTTAATTATTTCTTTTTTCTTCAAAGCCCCAATAATAAATGCAAATAATACTCAATGCGCCATTCGGCAAATTATTAAGCTTTAGGCCGGTATTATGCAGTTCCTATTATGTACTGTATTTGTATTATATTTCTTTACATTATTTACTTTGTTTAACTTAGGTTCTCATCTGCTAAGTGCCTAACATTTTGGAATTGTTGATACCTATTTGCCATTTGTATAAAAAACAGTAAAGAAGAGCAGTGCTGGCCCAGTGGCAACGGCCGCGACTTATGAGTTGTAGATCGTGGGTTCGAACACAAGCAGGTCACTTTGTGAACATTATTTCATCACCACTGCTCTCAAAATGGTGAAGGGAAACATCGTAAGGAAACCGGCATGTCTTAGAACCAAACATTCGAAGACATATGACATCTACCAACCCGCACTGGGCTCGTGTGGTAGATTATATTCCATTCCCTCTCAACGACAGGAGAACGGCGTCCCAGCAATGGGAACTTTATAGGCTGCATCTGATGATGATAAAAATCAGTTGAAGAAATTTAAGTTACTCATTATTATATGTCTATTATTAGTCGCTCATTATTTTTTACAGATCTTCTTTACAAGCAAACTAGAAATAGAAAAAAAAAACGCTATTTTGTAGTGAATTGGCGTGTAAATTCAAATAATAAACAGGAAAATATAGTTACTGACTTCGAATCCAAATAAAATAAAATCCATCGATACGCTTAAAAACAAAAGGAGAAGAAACCGCAAATCATAAAATAGTAAAAGACCATAAACGCTTTCATAAGTTAGTCGACGGAAAACCAAAAGAAAATAACTTTAACAATTAAAGATTCGAGATTGCCGAAGACGAAAAATCTGCGAAAAAACTGTGAAGAAAAGAAAAGCCATTAAAAACAATCACCAACAATAATTCTTGGTGAAGTTTGAACTCCCGAATCTCTTGTCCTTTGCAGGAGCTTGATAAATATGAAGTGAATCCATTTAACCTGATATTTTTAAAAGGGAGATATTTTTATGCCCATGATAAATGTTTTGTAGTTAGATCTTCTGAGCGGATATTAACAATCCTTATTTAATTTAAGTAGTAGTAAGTTAAGGACATATCTAAGTTATTTTTTTTAAGTAAGTATTATTTAGTAAAGGTTTAAAAAAAACTATGTTCATTGATGTGTAACGCACACGTAGAATTAGCTACTCCTTGCAGGCAGTTGCAGCTGTAATCAGTATTAAGATAGTTAGCCCATGGATTGCCATCTGCCTCTTTTGGCATTTGCTAACCCTACTTATATTACAAATGTGAATATTTGTATGTTTGGATGTTTGTTACTCAATCACGCAAAAACGGCAGAACGGATTTGGATGACATTTAGCACACAATTTATCCGGGTAAGACGTTACTGTGGGATAATTTTCGACCTCCACACGGGTGAATCCGCTAGCAAAAGCTAGTTATGCATAATTTTTAAATTTTCTACAAACATAATTGCTTTACTGTCATTTGAAAAACGTTTCATCATCATTCAGAATTTCAGCCAAAAAACATCTACTGCTGGACATCACCCCCGACCGACAGACCTCCCCCAATTTGAAGCTTTCCAGGCGGGTTGGCGATCACAGTATGGTGGTAAAATGCATAGAGAACGCTGCTGCCCATTCTCTAGTAAGTCCCATAGTCGTCTTTTACGACACCCACGGGGAGAAATGGGAATAACGTTTACTGCTAAGCATTAAAATTTTCTATGACCCAACACTTGAGAGATAACAATTATAATCAAACTAGTTTCTCTCTGCGACTTCATCCGCGTCACATTTTTGCTCTCGTGACCCTTCCCGTCGCATCGAATTGCCTGCCAGTTTTCGTCCGTTTTTCGTTGCTTCTCCGCTCCTTTTAACCATAGCGTGATGTTATATAGCCCTTCTCAATAAATAGGCTACCCAACACAAAAAGAATTTTCAATTCAGACCAGTAGTTCCTGAGATTAGCGCGTTCAACCAAACAAACAAACTTTAAAATATTAGTAAAGATACTTGCGACTGCTGTGGAATATTCCAAAATAAGTTCAGTCACAATTAAAAACGCGAAATGTCGAACAAATTGGACAACTTGGAACAAAACGCATATAAATTTTACATAAACTATTGGACAGGGGTTGTCGCACCCCATCGTTTCACCCCCGCGATTCACCCCATGACCCTAACAAGTATGGTGGTTTAGGATTTAAAAATCGATAAGCTTAGATCAATGGTATGTTTCTGTGAATAGTATGGAATGAAATAGAGGTCAGCTCTGGCGGTCATCAGGCCAATGAGGATGAGAAAGAGAGGATTTTAAAAACTGTGTTAGAGGGAAGCTATGATAAAAATTGTGGGAGTAGGTATGATTAAAAGAGATATTAGAAAGGGAAAAGCGTAAAATTTTAAAGAGATTTATATTTTACTGGCTTTTGCCCGCGGCTTCGCCCGCGTGGATGTCGGAAATTAACGAAGGAAGGAAAATAAAAGAATTTTTCTAAAATAAAAGTAACCTTAGTTACTCCTTATTATATCAGCTACCTGCCAATAAAAGTCCCGTCAAAATCGGTCCAGCTATTTCAGAGATTAGCCGGAACAAACAGACAGACAGACAAAAGTAAAAAAAAAAAAAAAGATTTTTTGGTGTAAGTACCGTATTTACTTTCATATGCATTTAGAGAAAAGCTGTTAATTTGAAAATTACAAACAGACACATCAGTTTTATTTGACTGGCCTGTTAGTCTAGTGGTTAGTGACCCTGACTGCTAAGACTGAGGTCGTGGGTTCGATTCCCACCCAGGACAAATGTTTGTGTGATGAGCACAATCATTTGTTCCGTGTCTGGGTGTAATTTATCTATAATATGTATGTATTTAGAAATATATAAGTATATTTATCAGTTGTCTGGTTACCATAGTACAGGCTCTGCCTAGTTTGGGATCAGACAACGATGTGTTGGTTGCCCAAAGATATTTATTTATTATTATTATTTGTATATGTATATAGATGGATGATTATATGAGAGCATTGGTGGCCCCAGTGGTATCAGAACCGACTTATGTGTATGTGTAGGTCGTGGATTCGAACTTAGACAAGCGCTTTAGTTTGTGTAGGTAAATATTTTCATCATCACTGCTCACAAAACGGTGAAGGAAAACATCGTGAGGAAACCGGCATGTCCTAGAACCAAAAATTCAAAGACATGTGACATCTACCAACCCACACTGGGCCCGCGTGATAGATTACAGCCCACTCACTGAGAGGAGGCCTGAATCCCAACAGTGGGAACAATATAGGCTGATGATGATGATGGATGATTATACAAATCTAAGCTAAATCCTGAGATTTTAGAGTGGTTTTTGAATCTAGAATATAAAGTTAGGTTTTTATATTGATTATTTTAAATGCTGTTTTTCGGTCTTGTTTAACAGTAGGATGGAAGCTATTTAAAAAGGTATTTGGTATGCCTGTATATAAGGTGTATCTATTCATACACGAAATATTTTAAGAGGTACACCTGTAGGTGGTAAAGAAGCTACAGAACCGAAAAAAAAATTTTTCTACATGTATTTTTTTCAAAATTTAATATTCATATTTTATTTGACGCACATAAGAAATACTGGCTCCTTCTTATTTTTTACGGCCCGAGACACCGCGGCCATGCTCGTGCCGTCCGGTCGTCGCCCTCGCAGCGTCAGGCGGGCCATTCATAGAATTTGGAGTAAAGGTTTTATGCAAAACGTCTCAAGCAGTTTTAAAATTATAATAATTACGAAAATTCAAAAACGCTTAGATAAAAAATGTCTTTTTACTTCTATAGCTTCTTTACCACCTACAGGTGTACCTCTTAAAATATTTCGTGTATGAATAGATACACCTTATATATTATATGTACCATTTTTTATTCATCAGCACTTACCCACCTAACTACTAACGGTAATGGTATAGCGGCTTGCTGATATTATTTTCATTCATTCGCTCCCTGTAAAATATTTTTTGTTTACTTGTTTTTTTTTTTTTAAATCAGCCGTTGCTGTCCGTCTGCTGTGCGAAAGCCTCTCTACACTCTTTCCACGTATCTCTGACCAGAGCTGCCAAGGACCAATCTTTATTTAAGATTTACCTGATTATCTTTACCTGGTTGATAAGCAAACAAATATTTTACGTACCGTACCTTCTCTGTCCAAATTCCTTTCTAAATATACCTATGAAAAAGTTCAAAATATCTACTTACCTACCTTTTCGCTTTTACCCTCGAGCCAAACACGGCATGTTATTTGTAAACCCACCCCAAGAAATTCTTACAAATAGAAAAATTTTATATTTAAATTTGATCTCCTGGTGATGGAAAGTCGAAAAATCCTCCCCTTCAGTAATCATATAAAATATATAAGTATACCTTCTGCGTATGTTGTTTCAAAGAGAGACGGTGTTTTGAAGAAATTCGACTTTTCTATCTACCCCCATTGTACAATCGAGGAAAACGGTTATTAAATTTTTTTTGACAATAAGTACCTAAAATAATAAAAAAGTATATAAAAAAGAACATGTACTGGACTATTTGGATGCTTAAAATATCTAGATTATTTAAATTGGTTTTGGAATCCAATTACACGTTCAATTTTTTTATTTTGAAATCTGTCGCTTGTTATATGTCCGAGTTCCAACACCCTATTTAATTAATAAGAGAGTATTTCATGGTTTGTGCATATTTTTATTATTTTATCAAAACCGACGGAATCATTCTCCTGTCGCTGACCCCAATTTATTTTGTGTTGATGCAGCATACTTACTTACCTTTTTCAATATATCTATATTAGTTGTCATCTAAGTAGTGATCTGCTTTTAGGCCATAACGTCTTTCACTCAGTCCATTCGTGTTTTCCTTAGTCTACGTCGACGAAAGAACTTTCTACCTGCGTCTGTTATTTTACAGTTTGGTTTCGACTTAAAGATAAATAATCCATTTTCGCTCCTCCATAATGTCTAAATGTAAATGATAAATGATTTTATTTCTGTAAGTAGGTTTGTAAAACACTGTTATAAGTCAATGATATATTTTTTTAAACTAGATGAGGTCAGCGTTTCCTAACTGACTACTCTGAGAAGAAAGGCCAAAACAAACATCTAAACATTTTTCTCGCGACTGTACGCAACATGACACCCCAAACTCGATGGGATATTTTTTTTCCTAAATCAGTTGCACTCCCCCATTGCTTGTTACCGTTATTATTAGATTTGTTAGCACACAGAGCGATTCTTATATATAACCTTTTGTATATACATATATATACTTCCCTCTACGAGCTAAAAACGACCTTAGTATTAAAAAAATGGGGTTCAATTTGATGATTTGGAAACATGTGCCTATATTATTGATTTTATTTGTTTACTAACCATCGGACACGTCTGTCTGGCTGTGTTTTTGTCTGTTTTGGTAATTGAAACTAACCGTACAAACTCGACGTATTTTTAATAACAAAATTATGAGCTGCGCTCGAGGCAAAACTCGACAATTCGAATTTGATTTTAGGTCGATCTTAGACATTTGACTAAAAGAATCTGTGTGTAATTGTCGTTAGTGTTCATTGGATTGAGCACACCACAATTGCGGCGGTAAGTCCCCTCTTTGAGGAGTGGATAGAGAGGCGCCACGGCGTCCTCACCTTTCGCCTGACGCAGGTTCTCACCGGGCGTGGGTGCTTCGGTGCGTTCCTGTTCAGGATAAAGCGGGAGGAAACGCCCGGGTGTTTCCATTGCGAGGATCGTCTGGAGGACACGGTGGAGCATACGGTGGAGGTGTGCCCTGCCTGGGCGGAGCACTGCCGTGTCCTCGTGGAGGTGATCGCAGCGGCGACTTCTCGCGTCCAGCCCTGGTGCGAGCCATGGTACGGAGCGAGAGGGAATGGGAAACCGTCACCTCCTTCTGCGAAGCAGTAATGCTTGCGAAGGAGGAGGTGGGGCGCGTGAGGGAGTGGCAGTCACTGCGCCCTCGCGTCCGTCGACGCCTCGGGCGTCGGGAGTCGATAGCGGACTCCCGGCCACCGTAGGCGCGAGTTTGCGGATGGCGAGCAATGGGTAGCTCGCCGCCCGGTAAGGACCAAGCTCAGGTTGACGGCGCGTAGTGTACCACGCGCGCCTCAAAGAGATGTCAGCAGCAGTGAAGGGGTCTGCTAGGACCGCGACCTGCCGGGGTCGCGTGATTGTTCGAAAGAGATACCGTGGCCCTGGCACATGGGCAACTGAAGGAACACGGGTGGGTTTTAGTCAGTAAAAGTCTGACACGCCCTCCCGCTCCGCCCAGAGCGGGAGAAGTCATTTGATGATTTCTCATCCAGAAAAGAAAAAAAAAGTGTTCATTGGATAATCTTACTAGTTGAAATATTTGTTAGTAGGGGAGCGGGCCCCATTATGGGATGGGTTCCCAATATGAGATAGCAGGTTACTCCGGTTTACAAGCACCGCCATCTCTATTACGGGCAGTGAACTCCTTCCATTTGTTGTCCAGCGGCCATATTGAAACGCTCACGCGTCAGTCGCCATTCAGTTAGACGGGAGGTTGGTTCGCGCAAATACTCCGATTACGAGTTTTTTTAATAGTGAAGTTAGAAGTTTACTTTTCTTAAGGTAAGTTTGCTTTTTTGTTATTGTATGTGGTCCTGCAGTGTCTAAAAACATTTGTGTTGAGGTTCATGTGTTGATTCTTGCTAAAATTCAATTAGGTTTTGTTTTAAGACCACGTGTTAGCAAAATACGTAGTTGTCCTAATATGGGATACCTGGGTGTGCCTAATATGAGATATCTAATATTGGGGTACATGTATCCTAATATGGGATATAATACTAGGTACATGTATTTAATAAAATATCATGGATAGTTCATTATCATTAGAGAGAGCGAGGGAAAGGTCTATAATCCACCACGCGTGCCCAGTGCGGATTGATAGATGTCACATGTCTGGTTTTTTTTTTAATGTTTTTATTTTCCTCTCATTGAGGAGGCCGTGTCCCTGCAGTGGGAACATTATAGGCTGATGATGATGATCATTAGAGGTACATAGAGGTATTTACTATACTTGCTAACCGATCAAGTTCTACCCAAAAAAAATTAAGATCCAAATGTGCTAATATTTAAAAAATTGTTTTAGATGAGTACCAATGAGAAAAAAAAGCGAAAGAAATGGGATTCTGATAAGATGCTGAAGGCGTACAATGCAGTAAAAAATAAAGAAATGGGCTACTTAAAGGCCTCTCAATTTTTTAACGTCCCAAAGTCAACTTTGGAGCGTTATTGTAAAAGTGTCAATCAAATAACACAGCTAACCTCTATGAAAATGGGCCGAAAACCAACTTTTTCAGAGGAAATGGAACGTGAGCTTGCAGAGTACTGCATTACAATGGTGTCAAGGTTCTACGGACTGAGAGCCTCTGACATCCGCTCTTTGGCGTTCCAACTGGCTATAAAGAATGGACTGCCACACCAGTTTAATAGAAGCAAGAATACTGCAGGCCGAAAGTGGATGAGAAACTTTCTAAAAAGAAATCCTCGATTGTCTTTTAGGACACCTCAAGCTACATCTGCTAATAGAGCCAAGGGGTTTTCAGAAGGGAAGGTAGACGAATTTAATGATATTTTGGAGAAAGAGTTGGCAAAAATTAATTTTGATCCAACAAAAATCTACAACGTTGATGAGACTGGCGTGACTGTAGTTCAACATAAAATGGAAAAGGTCTTATGCCTGAAAGGACAGAAACAGGTTGGTGGAATTTCGTCGGCGGAGCGGGGAGCTCTTATAACTCTAGTCACGTGTATGAGCGCGTCGGGGGTCTTCGTTCCACCCTTATTCATTTTCCCCAGAGTTAACATGAAGGAAGAGTTAAAAAATTGTGCTCCACCTGGCTCTCAGTTTGCGTGTCACAAATCTGGCTGGATACAACTCCATATCTTTACACAATGGATTGTTCACTTCATCAACACTGTCCACCCATCTAAAGAGTGTCCAGTTATACTGATCCTAGATGGACACTACTCTCATACAAAAAATATTGATGTCATTGACAAATGTCGGGAAAATGGTGTCATTCTGATATGCCTCCCCCCACATTCGTCTCACCGAATGCAGCCCTTGGATGTATCATTTATGAACCCATTCAAGACGTACTATGCCAAAGAAATCGACTCATGGCTAAAAAATCACCCTGGCCGCGCCGTGACTGCATTCCAAGTTGCAGAATTAGTTGGAAAGGCATACATGAGGGCTGCTACACTGGAAGTCGCCGTCAATGGATTCCGTAAAAGCGGAATATTCCCATTCGACCGCAATCATTTCAGAGACCACGACTTCGCTGTACAGGACGGCAACGATGATGACACTAACATGGATGTGGAAACAGCTCCAGTCCTATCTCCAGTTGCATCGCATACGGGCTCACTGACAATCCTGGCAACTACTAGTGCCGTTTCAGTGCACTCACCATTACCATTTCATTTCGCTGTACAGGACGGCGACAATGATGACACGAATATGGATGTGGAATCAGCTCCAGTCCTATCTCCAATTGGATCGTATATGGCTGTACAGTACGATGACGCTGAAGACACTGGTATGAATTATGAATCATCTCTAGCTCCTGTCCCATCTCCAATCGCATCTTTTACTGAATCAGCAATGCCCCTAGCGACTACTAGTGCCGTACCTGCGCACTCGCCATTAGCATTTGCTTTAAACATGCGTTCGTCAAATTCCGGTGCTGATACGCCTTCGCTATCAGTTTCGACTCCTTCAGGTGTCTCGACTCTAGCATCGCTCGCCATGACTGCAGTCCAAAGTATAATCTCATCAGGTCCAGGTGCTGAAGCGGCTCCGCTTCCAGTCCTAACCCATAATGAATCAGCTACGGTGCCGTCGACATCAAATGACGAATTACCGGCTCCGCTTCCAGTCCTAGACCATAATGAATCAGCTACGGTGCCGTCGACATCAAATGACGAATTAGTTCATTCTCAAGTCTCGCGCAGTTCAAGGGCTCAAGCCCGACGAAAATTTTCCATAAAACCGGCTGAAATCAGTCCTTTTTCCACAATCCAGCGAAAAACCAAGAAACCTGATCAAGTATCACAGCTCCGAGGAGGAAAGCCTTTATTAGTCACCAGTTCACCATACAAAAATGAATTACAGGAACAACTGAATAAGAAGCAAGAAAAACCAGGAACATCTAAAAGTAAAACGAAAAAGGCGATGATTGCTAAAAAGAAATCTAAGACTGTTCAAAAAACCAAAACCATAAAGAAGAACAAGAAGATTACAAAAAAAAATTAAAAAAAGAAGATATCAGTAAAGAAGAAGATATTACAAAGTAGCTCATCTAGTGAGAGTGCCGATGAAGACCCATCACTGATGAGCTCAGATGAAAGCGAATGTAATGAAGACGTTGAATGCATATATTGCCTAACTGAATATTCAAATGACATTGCTGGAGAAAAGTGGATACAGTGCACAAAATGTTTTCGGTGGTGTCACGAGTTGTGTGCTGGTGTAGAACCGCATGTCAATAACTTCAATTGTGATCTTTGCCGAGATTAGTAGAAGATTATATGATTAGTACAATACTACAAGACTGATTGTGTTCGTAATTAATATACCTACCTATATATAAAATTATATTTTTTTTTTACTTGCAGCCTAATTACAAACCCACAAAAATAGATAAATAGATTATTAGATAAATAAATAGATAGACAATTTATTATATAAACTATAATAATAATTAATTCAAAATTTAATGTTTTACATTGCCATGCAATTGTATTCTTCTAATTTTCATACATTTGAAACTACAAACAAAAAATTAAAAAATCATTATACATATATTAAAAAAAAAAAAAAAAATTGACAAATAATAAACTGTTTCCTAATATGGGAAACCATATACCACAATATGGGATATCCCATTATAGGTGCCATACGCTAGGTGTTTCCTAATATGGGATATCCCACATTGGGAGTATATGGTATCCCATATTAGGAAACAGTTTATTATTTGTCAATATATATGATTTTTTAATTTTTTGTTTGTAGTTTCAAGTGTATGAAAATTAGAAGAATACAATTGCATGGCAATATAAAACATTAAATTTTGAATTAATTATCTTGTTTTGAGCAGAACTACATTACAAGTTTCTTTTTTATTAATGTTCAAAAAAAACTATCCCATAATGGGGCCCGCTCCCCTAATATCCCATTTCTTCCCGTCGGTGTCGTAAGAGGCGACTAAAGGACTTCTAAAGAATGGGCAGCAGCCTTCTCTATGGATTTTACCACCATACTGCGATCGCCAACCCGCCTGCCAAGCGTGGCGATTATGGCAAAGCCCCCCAAATTGGGGGAGGCCTATGGCTAGCAGTGGACGTCTTTCGGCTGAAATTATAAAAAAAAAATCATGAACGCCAACGAAAACGTGTTCGCGTTTCCTTAAAACATCTCTTTTTTTAAGTAATCAAATCCTACATTTGAGATTTGCCTAGGTTTCGATCAAAATTGAGATAAGCTGTTTGCTTTGTTAGATAACCGTATCTAAAAATGGCTATGGAATATCCTGTTATTGGCATTTTATGTTGTTGTTGTTTTATGTTGTTGTTTTTGTTGTTGTTGTTTTGTTGTGGCTTTTGTTGTTGTTGTTTGGCTGTTGTTGTTAACTGTATATTACACTTACCAGTGATAAGTATGATTTATTAATTTACTATAGCGTCTGCCCGCGACTTCGTCCGGGTGAAATTTTGGCTTAGTGTCCGATCGTCCGCTAGCGCTATCATTTCGTTTTCGGAATTTTATTTATTTTTGCACGGTTCTTAAGGTTTGTAGCGTGATGATAAATAACCTATAACTATCTTCAAGAATCGGGCTAACAAAAAACGTTTTCCTACTGGCAGTTCCAGAGAAAAAATGTATTTTTGTTTCATTGAGAACCCACACCCAGGCTGGTTTTTTAGGGTTCCGTTGCCAAATGGCAAAAAACGGAACCCTTATAGATTCGTCATGTCTGTCTGTCTGTCTGTCTGTCTGTCCGTCCGTCCGTATGTCACAGCCATTTTATTCCGAAACTATAAGAGCTATGCTGTTGAAACTTGGTAAGTAGATGTATTCTGTGAACCGCATTAAGATTTTCACACTAAAATAGAAAAAAAACAATAAATTTTGGGGTTCCCCATACATAGAACTGAAACTCAAAAATGTTTTTTTTTATCAAACCCATACGTGTGGGGTATTTATGAATAGGTCTTCAAAAATGGTAATGAGGTTTCTAATATCATTTTTTTCTAAACTGAATAGTTTGCGCGAGAGACACTTCCAAAGTGGTAAAATGTGTGTCCCCCCCCCGTAACTTCTAAAATAAGAGAATGACAAAACTAAAAAAAATATATAATGTACATTACCATGTAAACTACCACCGAAAATTGGTTTGAACGAGATCGAGTGAGTAGTTTGTTTTTAAAACGTCATAAATCGTAAACCGCAATTTACCTTACATTCAATCAACTGAAATATAAAAATTAAAAAAAAAAAAACATTTATTTTTAAACCGAAAATACCTACAGGTTTGTACGGAACCCTCGGTGCGCGAGTCCGACTCGCACTTGGCCGGTTTTTTTCTCTGAAATTCGTTTCCTTTATGAACTGGCCTTACTAGTTAAGTTACATAAACAAATGTCCTGTTTTGAGTCAAAAAATAAATGTCATACCTTTTTTTTTGTGGATGCGAAATCATCAAATGACGTCTCCCGCTCTGGGTGGACCGGGAGGGCGTGTCATATTTTTACTGAGTAAAACCGACCCGTGTTCCTTCAGTTGCTCATATGGGCCACGGTACCTCTTCCGAACAAATCTCGCGACCCTGGCAGAAATGTCACACCTTTTGCCACCTTATTCAGATGCACCAAAAACTTGACAGCTTAAAAGTCTGTTTCTTCATAATCCCGTAAACCAGTTGCCTGATTAACTACTCGTATTTACCGAAACATCAAACGCAGAAAATTTACCTATACAAAAGTATTTATTGCCCAAAATATAGTTAAGACTAACAACGAGATTAAGTAGTTAAGTTTTGCAGTAAGACATACAAATGAAAATACAACTCATAAACAGGATATTCCTTATATTTTCAATACACCATGTTTTATCTGCGGTTGTAGGTACAAAGGAAATTAGCTTTAAATAATATTCAAGTATGTATTATAATAATCCGTTATAAGAATGTAGTTTCAAATGATGTTCGATAATTGGTTTAACATCATAGCCTATAGCAGTCTACTGCAGAACATAGGCTTCTCCAATTGCACGCCATTCAGTTCAATTTTTGGCAACTCTCATTCAGCTACTTCCAGCCAACATGCGAAGATCATCGCTCCAACTAGCCTGAGGGCATCCCGTCTGTTATGACCTACGGAGCCAAAACGTGAACACTCACGGTACGGCTGGTCCATAAATTCAAAGTCGCTCAGCGAGCTATGGATAGAGCTATGCTTGGAGTATCTCTGAGGGATAGAATCCGGAATGAGGTGATCCGGCAGAGAACCAAAGTAGGAGGCTAGGTGGTTTAATATATTATGTCATAATATCTGTAATTTCCGAAGGGGTAGGCAGAGGTTTACCTATAGTACTCCCATATTTTGCCAGTTAAGTCTCATGTTACAGGAGGTGAGTTTATTGCCATCAACTGGGCACAAATCCAGACTCCGGACTGCTACTGAGAAATTTCAGACACCGACCCGGAAATTGTACCCAAAACTTCATGCTCAGAAATAGCACTTGCAACCACTAGACCAGCAAGGGTATCGTTTCTTATAGAAGTGATGTTCGTTTGAGCAATTTTCAGATCCATTCGTATCTTGACTACACCACAATAGTATTTTGCACGCCGCAATAACATGACAAGAATCAAGCAGCATCTTATTTAATAAAATTAGAGTAAATACTTTTATATATAGTTGCTGAACCTTTAATTAAAACTCAAATTACACATTCGTCCTCGTCATATTAAAAAGTATCACAGCTTTTACTATGAGCAGACATTCAACCCATCTGCCGACACCATAGCCAATCCAGCTTGCAATAAAACAAAAATAACTGCCATCTAAAAAAAAAACAATAGAAACCATAAACAATGACGTCCGAAAAAGGGGTCAAACATTCCCACATCCAAAACGGTATAACACTAAAAAAACTAATTTCAATATACAAAAATTTATTCAAATTTTTGCACCTCTATTTTTATTAAGACAATGTAACATTTCTGATTTGGCTCGACATCTGTTTTCAACCCTTGGGTTTATTGTTTATAATATAAAAGCTACAATAGTTGCCGTTGACAATCACGGTATACCGGAAAGGTGACGTTAAAACAAAAAAAAAAAAAGATTGTTATAGTAAGGAACAGGTTTTTATTATCATTAGAAAGGGTAGAGTGAGATGTAAGCCCGTGAAGTGTTCTGCTCATGAATATAGGGCTGTCGACTCGAAATAATAATTGTCAGTTGTGTCGTACCTAATTCTGGATTGAGAGAAAGTATTTGACCAATGTTTTCGTGGTTTATAGAAATTCGGGTACCAGCACGCGTAGCATGGCCACCGTAGAAATGGGTTTTGTCGACGGAAGAATAGACAAAATTAAAGATTGTAGAAAGATTAAAGACAGAATTAAAGATTGTAGAAAGATTTGTACCGTTTTATGCTGGCGTAGCATGACAATTCATCTCTTATCTATAATCTTTGGTTGCTTGTCATCGTATTACCTAATACCTGCTTAGTTAAGAACATTATACTGGTAAAAGTATAATGTAAAGTAAAGTATAATAAATAATATAGGTTTCAGTGCACGGATAATGAAAAATACCCAAATACTTCTAATCTACATATCAATTTTTCAAAACTTTAGCGTAATTAAATCTAAGACAAATCAAATTGCCAATGTCAGAATATGAGTTGTCTGTGTATCGAATCGCCAACCCTACCGTCTCCCGTATTTTAATTATAGCTTCCTCTTCCCCTGCGCCTTGAAGACATTGTCCTCATTTATAATTTATTCATACATTTCATTAGAAATTATTCACAGCTCGAACCGTATGCAAATTCACCGAAATTAAAATATAGACAAAGTGCGCATTCTCTTATTTTTTTTAAATAAAAATAGTTTTGTCATTGCAATCGTTCCCACCGAACGGGTTCTATTTCAAAATTGGAACGAGAATGTCATTCTTTTTTATTAAAACATAAATTGTTTTTCTTTATGTCATTCTGGAAGCAAAGGAAATGTTTTTATGATTTGTTTTGTTTGATTTGCATCTTAAAAATTAATAGGCGCATTGTTTGCATTCATAATAAATTGCTCGGTAGGTAAGATGCTGTGGGAACGATTAAAGATGGACCTATTTTAATTGCACAAGAAAACGGAAATGTAGAGTCGCGTGCAGATCCAGTTTAACCAGACAAAGTTTATACTTTTGTAGGTAGTATACGTAAATCTTGAACCGTCACCCATCTTACAATATTTATGTTTCGGAGATTATTCTATTGTTTTAACTTTTGTTTGTAGTGATGTTCTTTACAGTGATTTTATTAAATCAACGGACCTGCTGACTATATAAGACCCCGGAAAGTATTCTTAAGTTTTTTTTACCTGGAATTTACCAGTAGCAGACCGGACTGTCGGCTAGGCTCACCCCCTATTATATGGGACTTACATAAGTGGCGAAACGCAAGTGTTCTATAAATACACCTGTATCCAAGCCTTTGCGAAAACAAGGTTTGATGTTATTTTATGTGATGTTCTTTAATCAGTCTTAAGCATTCGTATTCCCGGAGTTCGTTTCCAGGCACTCTTATTTTGGCAATTATCTTTGGTTGCAAGAGCAGTGGTGGCCCGGGGTAACGGCCGCGACTTACGAATACCTTCCCAGTCAAGCGCTTAACTTTGTGTTAATTATTTCATCACCACTAACTAAGCTCTCACAACGGCGGAAGCTAACATCATGAGGAATTAAACATGTCCTAGGATGAAAAATTCAAAGACGTGATATCTCTCAGCCTGTGTCACAGATTGGGAACAATATAGGCTACTTATGGTAGATATGTCCATTGTTACATAACAAAACATATAGTACTACTTCTTGCCGCATAGACTTGACACGCTTTGGTAGAGCCGCGGACTCACTTGTCTATTATTTATATTGGAAGCAACTTTCAAAGAAATTTTCCACCCATTTAACTAAAACTTACTTACAAAACAAATCACTCATTGCATTTAATGCCAAATTTATTTAAAACATCATTCTGTCACTGTCATTTTCAGAAATATAACGATGACAGAATTAGAACGATGTTTTAAAATCATCTTCAACGTCATCATTTCAGCGGAAAAACGTCCACTGTTGGACATAGGCCTCCCCAATTTTGGGGATTTTTCATAATCGCCACGCTTAGTAGGCGGGTTGGCGATCGCAGTATGGTGGTAAAATGTATCGAGAACACTGCTGCCCATTCTCTAGTAAGTCCCTTAGTCGCCTCTTACGACACCCACGGGAAGAAATGGGATGGTGCTATTCTTTACGTCCGGCACCACACATACAGCATAGCATAAATAAATACATACATAACTTAGGACAACCAACACACCGTTATCCGATCCCAAGTTAAACAGAGCCTGTACTATGGTAACCAGACAACTGATAAATACTTATATATTTCTAAATACATACATATTACAGATAAATTACACCCAGACACAGAACAAATGAATAAAATGCACTGAGTGATTTATAGTGCAAATGGGCTTTAGTCAAACTGTGTGTATTTTTGCCATCGACATGCTAAGAAGAAAAATACAAATGTTACATGGAGTAGTGCCCCGAGGAAATCCGCGGCTCCCAACTAGTCCTTAATGGCACATAAACTATGATATGATCAACTTCTGGTTTCTAGTCGAATAATAAATTCAAATTCAACTAACTAGACACGCAATTCCATACATTATAGGTTACGCTGTTTTCCCTTTCGCCGCCCATTACGGTTACTGCAACAATCATGTCAATTTAATACGATTTATTAAACAACATTTACAATTTCAAACGGTTGTAATTGCCACAGGACAATCAATACCCGTCTTAAATATTTTCTATTTTCACCACAATCTAATAACACCTTAAAAACTTTATAAATGGATTTTGTACCTTGTGTCGTCGTGTTAAGAGTTAGGGGTATAAAGATGGGCGTATATCATGTATTCGTGTGAAGTGTTCCGTATATTTGTTACTGTCAAACTATAAATCTTGTAGTATGAAAATAAAACCGGTTTTTATGATGATTAGGACGACAGTTATTAGTCGTTTTGCGTAATTTTAAAAGTTTTATCATTTTGCTAGGGATGGGAAAAGAAATTCGATATTTGACGAAGTTATCCCAACTCTCCTTCTTAGAGTATCGATGGCAAAAAGTTCAAACATCTTTGGCCCAAAATTGAGCGGCGTGACCTTCACTCACTGACGAAGTCATCATATCAGGCGTAAGACGTTCACTGCTAGGCATAGCCCACCCCTAATTTGGGGGCAGGGGCGTAGCTACCGCCGTATCTGCCGTATAAATTATACGGGGCCCCCGGGCCACGGGGGCCCCCGACGTGCGTAAGCAAAAATTAATACAAATTTCCCAATTTTTTTTTTTCTAATAGAGATAAACTAAGAACTTCGATGGGACATGAACGCCTGTCAGATCTGTCACTATCGTCGTAGAGACAGAAACTATAGAAAAACTAAAGTCATGATCAGCTATAAATGATTAATTAAATCATTTTGCCGAAACAAAAAGCAAGGAGAGTTATTTAATTTGAATTTTTTGCAAAAAAATTTGGAAAAAGTGACAGATAGATAATAATGATGAATTAATATTTCTTTTAATTTTATGCAAACATTTTTTTTTTTCTTTTGTGAGAAATCGTTACCCTTCATAAGGGCCCCCAAACAAATTTTTATACGGGGCCCCGCCAAGGCACGCTACTCCACTGTTTGGGGGACTTTGCCACAATCACCACGCTTGGCAGGCGGGTTGGCGATCGCAGTATGGTGGTAAAATGCATAGAGAACGCTGCTGCCCATCCTCTAGTACAGGGTTTCTCAAACTTTCGGCTCCACGTACCCCCATTCAAGTTTCCAGTTTCCAGATAACAGCGATCCCCCAAACCCCCCCCCCCCCCTCCCAACAAGAAAAGAATAACATTTATATAAAATAAAATAAAGTTTATAAATTGAATAAAAGGTCACGCGCACCTTGTAACGCCACGAGCGAGCGACAGTTGCCCGCGCGCCTTCATGCTTTCCGCATGCGCCTGCCAGTCACACAGCCGCCATTACGTAAATTTTGTCGCGAACCCCCTACCGTCGCATGGCGAACCCTTAGGAGTTCGCGAACCCCACTTTGAGTAATCCTGCTCTAGTAAGTCCCTTACTTGCCTTTTTACGACACCCACGGAAGGAAATGGGGTGGTGCTATTCTTTATGTCCGCCACCAGTCATAAGATCATCAAATAGACAGGTGACAGGACATGCGCCACAGGATGGATGATGGGCCATTGTCTGTAGGGAGGTGCTGCATACGCACTTGAAATCTGAGCCATCCGTGAAACCCCATCTATGGAGATTGTTGTTGCTCGGGCCGACTTGGATTCGAAGTCTAATTAGAGATATCCAAGTCGTCTACGGTAGTGCGTGCCTAGGCAGGCTCTGAGATGGTTCAATAAAATTCTCAGGAGGTTTATATAGCACCCGGTATAGATTATATTTGCGACTTACGAGTAGTAGGTCGTGAGTTCAAACCCAAGCAGGAGCATTACTTTGTGTAAATTATTTCATCGCCACTGCTCTCAAAACGATGAAGGAAAAAAAACATCGTGAGGAAACCGGCATTTCTTAGAACCAAAAATTCGAAGACATGTGACATCTACCAACCCGCACTGGGCCCGCGTGGTGGATTATGGCCCATTCACTCTCACCGAGAGGAGGCCTGTGTCCCAGCAGTGGGAACATTATAGGCTGATGATGATAGTTATATCTTACTGTGGAGGCGTAACTATGTTTTAGCTGGACAAGCTCGACCCACGGAACCTAGAAAAATAAATCGGCTCTTCAAGCTCTGGGCCATTGATACGTAGTTGTGAGATCCCTATAACCCAGTACTGGTTTATGCATTATACCTTGGTAAGACTGATCAGATTGTCGTGCTTCTGAGAGTCAAAGATCCGCGAAAGACAGGCGGGACTAACGGCTGATCGTGCTTGGTCAGAAAGGTAAGGGCTCCTTGAAAAATACTTGTATTCAGCTGCATTCAGTAAGACTGGATGCTGACCCCGACAGGGAAAAAGGCTAGATTCTTGATGATAATGATGACTTAATATAACGAGAAGTGGAAATAATGGAGGGAGACCTTTGCGCAGGAGTGGTATCCGAATCCTGCGCAAAGGTCTCCCTCCATTATTTCCACGTAAAGCTTACAACAACAAAAACTTCAAGTATCGGTGGTTTATTACTTTGATAGTCTTTTCATGAATAGCAGCAAGAAGGATGCTAGGTACTAGACACAAAACCTAATCTTAGAAATCGCAGGATCGATTTTAATGGGACTTTCACTAGCAGATAGACGAATTTATTAGGCTGTAGAGGCTTTCCTCCCGGTAGTAAGTTCCTTTGGGATAATTTCCGACATCCACACGGGCAAAGCCGCGTGCACAGCTAGTTTCTGTCTAACCACCTTAGTTACGACAGACTAGAAAAAGTATAAGCTAGAAAAATGACAAATCAAATCAAAAATCAAATCAAAATAATTTATTTGCATAATACATGGTAAAAAAAGGTGTTAATGGTATAAAAGTACATTGTATTACAACCTAATGAGGTGTGCAAATTAATAAAAGTGGGTAATTACAAAAGAAACATAAATTTAAAATTGAGATTATACATAAAAAAAAACGCTAAAATAAAAATAATAAATTAATGATCATTGTATTTGTGGTGCCATGTCAGATAAAAAAGTCATCTTTCATTTAAATAATCATTAATTGAATAGTAACATTTTGCAACTAGATATTCGTGCAAAACTAATTTGAATTTTTCTATTTTGTGTAGGTCTGTGATACTGTTTGGCAGCTTATTATATATTTTGGGTGCCATGCCTAAGATATTTTTATTAAACACTGCTTTTTTATGTCGTCTAACGCATATTTTATTTTTGTGTCGTGTGCTTCTTGGATGTGTATAAAGATGTAGATTCGCCTTGACAAAGATCGCCACTTCGTATATATAAAGAGACGGGAATGTTAATAGCTGAAACTGTTGAAAATGTGGCTTACAGCTTTCTGTGCGTTGTATTGACAACACTAGTCTAATACTTAGTAGTTAGCACTAATCAATTCTGGACCAGAATTGAAGTGCAAATTAATTATTATGCAAAGTAATCACGTTATTGATTATTTAATTGATGATATAAATACTAAATAAGTACCTACCAGCATTTTACCTGTGAACACATACCATCAATTAGAATCCGAACCATTTTGAAGGATTTTGTTAATGCATTACTTCAAATGTTCTAAAAATTTGTCTGCTCAGCTACGTAAGTGAAGCAATGAATGTTGTTCAACTGTCAATTCAGTCAGCCATTTCTACTGAAAGGGTATATGTGGTGTCTAAAGTTACATGTTGTATGTGGCTAGTTGACACCAACAGTCTTATTTTATCATCACAACATCATCATCATTACAGCATTAAGACGTCCACTGCTGGACATAGGCCTCCCCCAATCTGGGGGGCTTTGCCATAAACGCCACGCAGTATGGTGGTAAAATGCATAGAGAATGTTGCTGCCGATTCTCTAGTAAGTCCCATAGTCGCTCTTTTAAGACACTCAAGGGAAAAAATTGGATGGTGCGATTCTTTACTTCCGGCACCACACTGAACAGTTTTTCAGTCTTATTTATAAATGTATTATTTCGTTTGTCTAGAAAGAAAAGAAAGAAAAAATATTTATTCTGCACAAACAAAACCCACAATATAAATTAGTAACAAAAAATAAAAAAAATAAAAATACACACACATAAAGTAGCCAAAAGCCCCGTATTCACGATTCAAAAGGTTGTAAAATATTGTCCATTACTTGTTGATGTCATGAATACGGACCAAAGACAATACAGATAAATATGCGATTACGACATTGACAATTACTTAATAACAAACAAAACAAAAACAAAATTGCCGAATGCAGAGTGCATTATTGGTTACTTTTGTGATAAACATACCATAAAAATAAGAACAATTGAGCCGTGCGTCGCATCTGTGCAAGAACAGGTCGTTGCTCAGCAAAATGCTGTGACTTCAGATGAATCTATCGTCAACAGCGCTGATATTCAGCAACTACCTTTTGAAATGACGTAATGACGTGTGTTGGCGTGAGTGACATAATAAATATGGTAGGTAAGTATACATTTTCACGAAATTAATTATAATTCTAATTGTAGATAATAAGTGATTAACATAAATATATATGTATCTATTCGAACTTTATTATATTATACTTATTTAAAAAAAGAAATACATACACTATGACTATATTATACTAACATTTAAAAAAAAAACCTAATAACTTTAGACGTTTTATCCCATGGGAATTTTGATGGTAGGTGTGTCGGCCATTTGCATTATGGCATGGCGTCTGTCTACCATGTTTGTCTGTTGTGTGTTTGTTTGTTTGTCTAGTGGTTTAAACTCTACTGCTGTGAATGAGGTCTTAGGTTCGATTCCTAGGTCGGGCAAGCAGTAGTTCTCAGTAGCAGCCCGGATTTGAATTTTTGTCATGGTGATGTCAATAGGCTCGCCCCCTGTTACATGGGACATTTGACATAACTGGTGAAATGTGGGTGTACTGTACACTTCTGTCCAATCCTACGGGGAAAATGGTGTGATTTTTTATTGCATATGTTCATCATCATCATCAGCCTATAATGTTCCCACTGCTGGGACACAGGCCTCTCTCGGCGAGAGGGAGTGGGCCATAATCCACCACGCGGGCCCAGTACGGATTGGTAGATGTCACCAGTGGTCTCGAACCTACCGATTTTTCGGTAGGTTCGAGACTTCGTTACTTAAGTATGATTGTTATAAATTAGTCTGTAAGTTTTTTTTAAATAAATAAACGAATTTGATTGTCTTTTATTTGTCATTTACCGATTTACCATTTTTAGCTGGCAATTCTACCGATCTCGCTCTATGACGTTCGAGACCACTGGATGTCACATGTCTTCGAATTTTTGGTTCTAAGACGTGCCGGTTTCCTCACGATGTTTTCCTTCACAATTTTGAGAGTAGTGGTGATGAAATAATTTACACAAAGTAAAGCGCTTGCTTGGGTTTGAACTCACGACCTACTACTCGTAAGTCGCGGTCGTTACCACTGGGCCACCACTGCTCTCGTATCTCTCTGCATATGTTATGTCAAATATAAATATTTTTTTTATCAAAATTCGATTTTTTTCGATTTTTTAAATTCGATTCGAAATTCGATTTTTTATCAAAATAACGTTAAGAGGTTTATTAATAGCTGTTCACTGTTTAAACCTTTGCTAATAGGCAAGATGGCGGACTTTGAATCAGCTGATCGGCTTAATAGGATTATTTTGTGTTTGGAGATTATTTTGTTGCTAATATTACGTTGTAACCATAGCAGATTTAGAGGAAACTGCTCCCCCCCCCCCGAAACAGCCGCGACTGACCGTCCTTCTTTTTCTGGTCGGGAAATCATCAAATGACATCTCCCACTCTGGGTGGAGCGGAAGGGTGTGTCAGACTTTTACTGACTAAGACCCACCCGTGTTTGCCCATATGCCAGGGCCACTGTATCTCTTTCGAAAAAATCTCGCGACCTTGGCAGGACTGACCGTCCTAACATTATTATTCGAAGGGACATTTGGAGAGTCTGTTCAGATTTATTTAGACCTGGGTTGAGGAAGTCAGACAGACAGGGGTTCCATGTAAAATACTGGTGTTCAGCTGAATCCAAACTAGACACCGAAGCCAACATAATTGGAAAAAAGACTAGGCAGATGATGATGGACAATTGGAGACAAAGGAGATGGTTATGCTTGGAGCTTCCCTGCTGGAACGAATCAGGAATAAAGAAATCTGACATACTCCAAAGTCCAGGGACAGTGGGCATGATTGCTCGCAGAACGGATGGAGGGTGAGACCAAAGGCAACCCGTATTGAAAGACGCAGAGTTGGAAAGCCTTCAAGGCTTCTCTTCAAGGGGCTGGATACGAGAAAAATAGGACCGATCGAGGTGGTGATTCTTGAGAGACGCCTATGTCCAGCTGTGGGCGTCTTTCAGTTGAAATGATGATGATGATGATGATCTTGCAGTCGGCTTATCACTGCACGACGTGACTCTTGCTCCTTGAATGAGAGAAGTCATTCTCCGTAGATTTTGGGTCACTGAATTCAAATTCGGCCTCAGAATTGCTCCATCACATCACATTTTTTAGATATCCTAACCTAAAAGTGTAAAAAACACGATTTTAGCGTGTTTTCACGGTTATGTAGCATCGTCACAAATTTAGTTATCGAAAAAATACACAATTCTTTAAAGTATAAGCATTGTTCTTCCAAATGGCGTTGAGTTTGCGCAAATATCTATTTTCATCATCGAGAATTCATCGAGAATCGAAAATTTGATTTAGAAAATTTCTAATTTTTATATACATGAATTGAATGAACAATTGTATATCGAATGTATATAAAATTTTTCGAAATTAAATTTCTCGATGATGAAAAAAGATATTTGTGCAAACTCAACGCCATTTGGAAGAGCAATGCTTATACTTTAAAGCATTGTGTGTATTTTTTCGATAACTAAATTTGTCGCGATGCTACATAACCGTGAAAACACGCAAAAATCGTGTTTTTTGCACTTTTAGGTTAGGATATCTAAAAAATGTGATGTGATGTAGCAATTCCGAGGCCGACTTTGAATTCAGTGATCCAAAATCTACGGAGAATGACTACTCTCATTCAAGGAGCAAGAGTCACGTCGTGCTGTGAATTACATATTGCTAATAATTATAAACAATATTATCAGTTGCTCTACTAAGAATCAGAACATAAAACCAGTTTTCAGATAAAATAAATACAGGGTGATTGGAAGATGGGTGCAAAGCTTTAAGGCGAAGATAGTACAGACCCTGCCGGGGTCGCGTGATTGTTCGAAAGAGATACCGTGACCCTGGCACATGGGCAACTGATGGAACACGGGTGGGTTTTAGTCAGGAAAAGTCTGACACGCCCTCCCGCTCCGTCCAGAGCGGGAGAAGTCATTTCATGATTTCCCATCCTGAAAAAAAAAAGATAGTACAGACAATTTAGAACCATTTAAGCCATGGTTGTCTTAGACAAAGTCTTACCAAATATTTTTAACCAAATTTTTAAGTTTTTTTTCTGAAATTCTAAAAATTTTATGTAAACTGCATGATTATGGCCAAATTGAATGATAAATGAATTCATTTTTTATTTATTTAATTAAAGTAATGTGTAAGCAATCAAGCAAAACATGTTTTAGGCTTCTGTGTCATTAGACATTTTTTTTACAGACATTTAAAGCTCAGAAAAAATAAAAAAAATGGGGGTGCGTTTTTTGTTCAAACCTTTTTGAAGACATGCTTGATAATCGTTCTTTCTTTTGAGGTATCATTTATGCGGATATCTTACAAATTATTGAAATTAGGGCCTACAAACCAATTTGAGGGAGATTTTTTTTATTTTAGGCAGACTAATTAAAACAACATTTGAATTAAAATTATTTATTTTTCATGTTCAAAATGACGGCCGTGATTCCTAATACAAGCACAGCCCCGTCTTCTAACTTCTGTAGTCGTTATTTTCAACATCATCTCCTGCTTCATTGTCTCAAACGCTGAATTTATTGTTTGTATCAATTCTTCTCTAGTGTTTATTTCTATGTTGTTATACACCAGTTCCTTGGCCCGGCCCCACACGAAAAAGTCCAACGGGGTCAGATCTGGGGAGCGAGCGGGCCAAGGGATGGGTCCATCCCTGCCGATCCAGCTATCAGGAAAGCAATTGTTGAGGTGTTCCCTTACATTTAAAGTCCAATGCGCTGGACAGCTGTCTTGCTGAAAGATGACTGTTCGGTCTCTTTCGAAGATCGGGACACCTGATTCCTCTACCAGTAGTGGTAAATCAACTTGCAGAAATTGCAAATAATTTTCGCCATTCAATGGATCAGGCAAAAAGTGGGGCCCAATCAATGTTCTGTCAATTATTCCAGCCCATACATTCACAGAGAATTTCATCTGAAATGACACCTGCTTCTTAAAATGTGGATTGTTGTCTGCGTCGGCCCATTCATGGATGTTGTGAAAGTTTGTAATACCTTCCCTTGAAAATTTACTTTCATCCGTCCACAAGATTGATTTCAGAAACCACGCATCTTCGATGTCTCTGTTGAGGAGGAAACGGCAGAACTGAATTCTTCTTTGAGGATCTTGCTCTACTAGACCTTGCACACTCCTGCCATGGAACGGATACTTATCATTTTGGTGCATTGTATGCCACAACTTCCATTGAGAAATGTTTAAATTTCGAGCTACTGCTCTAGTACTGGTAGTAGGATCCGCTTGAAATGCTGCTAAAATGTCTTCGTCGACGGCAGTTTCGTGTCTGCCCGGGTTGACTCCAGGTTCACGCGGTAAAACCCATCTTGGGCAAGACGACGAAACGTGTTGTAAAACACTCGGACATTCGGTATCCTGCGATTCGGATAGCGCTCTTGATACATCCGTCGCGCCAAAGATCCATTGCCGTCTGCTCTACCGTACATAAATACGATATCCGCATATTCTTGATTGGAAAAAGTAGCCATAGTCACTTAACAATTAAGAAAAATGGCGTAGGAGCGCACTAAATGTCAACTCAACACAATTAAGTCAAGAATCAACATGTGCAGGAGCGCGAGGCTACGACTGGACACGGTGAAACAAAAAAGTTCAAAACGAACGCAAACAACACGTGCAGGAATGCAAAGGGCTACAACTGAACACGGTAAATTGTGAATCAACACGACAACGTCCACTCACAAGGGCAGTAGTTTGACTAATAAGTAAAAGATGTAACGGCTTCATCACAGACCGACTGACCCTTTTTTTTTTTTTTTTTCAGGATGGGAAATCATCAAATGACTTCTCCCGCTCTGGGCGGAGCGGGAGGGCGTGTCAGACTTTTACTGACTAAAACCCACCCGTGTTCCATCAGTTGCCCATGTGCCAGGGTCACGGTATCTCTTTCGAACAATCACGCGACCCCGGCAGGCATCGGTCCTAGTAGACCCCTACACTGCTGCTGACATCTCTTTGAGGCGCGCGTGGAACACTGCGCGCCGTCGACCCGAGCCTGGTCCTTACCGGGCGGCGAGCCACCCATTGCTCGCCACCCGCAAGCTCGCGCCTACGGTGGCCGGGAGTCCGCAATTGACTCCCGACGCCCGGGGCGTCTCCTCCTGCGGCGGCTAGGGGCATGAGGGCGCAGAGACTGCCACTCCCTCACGCGCCCCGCCTCCTCCTTCGCGAGCATCACTGCTTCGCAGAAGGAGGTGACGGCTTCCCATTCCCTCTCGCTCCGTACCATGGCTCGCACCAGGGCCGGACGTGAGAGGTCGCCGCCGCCGATCGCCTCCACGAGGACACGGCGGTGCTCCGCCCAGGCAGGGCATACCTCCAACCGACTGACCCTGACTAAAGAAAAACGACTTTGTTGCCTCAGTAACTAAGACCATTTTGCTGTAAAAACCAACTCTTATCGCTTTTTGCTATTCATTGGGCGTTCTACCTGGAAATGCCGTCGCACCGCGCTCGGTGGCCATTGTTTAGAGAATCCCCTCAATGGGTTCCCCTCAATTGATTCCTGCATGTGCCAAAAATTCTTAGAATTGAAAAATGTTATCATTTCGAGCACATAAAGTATTCTTTTAAGCAAAAAGGACAATGCCAAATATCGGCTCGAATCATCGTGGTGTCCGACAGACTTTCTATAATAATGATAATTCATACTATAAAACAGTAAGAATTATACAATATAAATAAAATCTGTAGAAGTACACCGTTGAAAAGTAATTTTAAATAGTTATTCAATTTATCAACACATTTCATGGCTATAACTTCAATTAGAAATGTTGCCAATACCAAAATAAAATTATATCGATTCGGACACTTGCAAACCGATTACAATAATATCAATATGAAGCTACGTAAGTAAGTAATTAAGTACTTATGTCGTACCTCGTAATTCTTATAATAATAAATAACGTTTATTTATATTTTTTAGTATACATTTTCTAGATAAATAATAACTAAAAATAATTTAATTCGATTATCGATACCGTCTAGAATAGTTTATTCGTAATAATGTTATTATAGCGCTGGCAACACTTGACGTAAAATAACTTCTGTCATTGTCATAAAGTTTGACTTCTCACTTCTCCCGCGTGTCATTTGTAGAAAGTAAACATGTGTTTTTTTTTTCCTAATACCTAAGTATTCTAAAATCATATAGGTATGTTAAATGTATGTTTTTACTATAAATATATATAAATATGATGCAAGGATAATGTGCTAAAAGTTATTAATTTAATAAATCATTTGTTTATTTCATGGTATTGTTAAAATCAGAAGTATAAAGTGCTCAACTTAAAAGAACTATAACTTTTGTTGGTGTACTTCTAATAGAAAACTAGTTATACAATCAAATTCTATAACAATTTTCCTTTTTTATGAAATATTAATCATCTTTGTCGGTTCTGGCCGAGACTTGTAGGAAACCTTGGCATTCTCCTTTTGTGTTTTGTTTGACTGCCTAAAATTTAAAATTTCTCCCTCGAATTGGTTTGTAGGTCCTAATTTCAATAATTTGTAAGATATCCGCATAAATGATACCTCAAAAGAAAGAACGATTATCAAGCATGTCTTCAAAAAGGTTTGAACAAAAAAAGCACCCTCCGTTTTTTTTTTAAATAAGTTTTAAAAGACGTATTTTACAAAAAAAATATTTTTTCTGAGCTTTAAATATCTGTAAAAAAAATGTCTAATGACACAGAAGCCTAAAACATGTTTTGCTTGGTTGCTTACACATTAATCTAATTAAATAAATAAATAATTAATTCATTTATCATTCAATTTGGCCATAATTATGCAGTTTACATTAAATTTTGAGAATTTCCGAAAAAAACTTAAAAATTTGGTTAAAAAAATTTGGTAAGACTTCGTCTGAGACAACCATGGCTTAAATGGTTCTAAATTGTCTGTACTATCTTCACTTTAAAGCTTTGCACCCATCTTCCAATCACCCTGTATAATATTTTTAAATACCTATAGAATTAACAAGAGCTGTAAGTATAATATTAATTTTAATGCTAATTGATTGTGTTTACCGCGTCCGAGGATACTCATTAAAATTATAGTATGATTTATAAGAGGGAGCGGGCTAAGATATTATTTGGTTAACAGTGTGTTTTTTTATGGGCATAACATCTCGCTGGTCAACTTATAAGGTTGTCGGTTGCTTAACCAGACTTTCTTGTGGCTACCTTATTAAATTAAGGCCTCCAGCCAGGGCTTAAAAACTTTAAACTAAAGCGACTATTCGCTAAGGGCACCTCCTGTGGGATTCGGACTTCGGGTTAGGGCATCGCTGGTTAAGGGTAGCAAGGGACAGTGTGTTGTTGACAGCATCTGTAATTTATTCTTGTTATTGCTACAGCAATAGTATTTTTCTTAAAGTAAATTTTGTAGTTAATAATATTTGTGGTAAGTACTTTAGTTCTGTATAAGGATAAGCTCTAATAAAAACTGTCAGTTCTAAATTGAGTCTAACACCGTCCTCCATACTTTTAATTGTATCGTTAGAAAATATTTTGTGTGATCCGCTTCGAACAGGTTAAAAAAAACCTGTACTGCGTAGACATTACTAGCGTAGTTCTAAATCATCATCATCATCATTTCAGCCGTAAGACGTCCACTGCTGGACTTAGGCCTCCCCCAATTTGGGGGGCTTAATCCATAATCGCCACGCTTGGAAGGAGGGTTGGCGATCGCAGTATGGTGGTAAAATGCATAGAGAACGCTGCTGCCCATTCTCTAGTAAGTCCCTTAGTCGCCTTTTACGACACCCACGGGAAGAAATGGGGTGGTGTTATTCTTTACGTCCGGCACCACACGATAGTTCTAAATGGTAGCGCTGTATTCGTAAGCAAACCTGTCAATCAAAATCTGTCACACAGCAACCACAACACCTTGTCATTGCACATCACATATAATAAAATTAATCATTTGACTTTTACAGAGCTCCATACACATCAGCATCGTGGCGAAAATTTCAAGACAGGTCCCCATGTAAATACTATCTTCTCTTCTCGCTTCCGCTTATCCCGTGCACCATACAAAAGCTTTAAAATTGCACTGCCGCACGCCATCATAGTCACGTAGACCACCGCTTATGATATACGGAAGCTACTGCAAACACATGACTCATCTTTTATCGGCGCTGTCGGTAACATGAAGTTTGGTTGCATTTCTTTTGTGAAAGCTTAAGGGGGAAGCACCTAAAAGCCTACGAAATTGAAATTTTCTTACATTTTTTACTATTTGCAGGTCAATGTCACCTTGTATGTTGAATGTAATATTTACTGAATTATATTTTTATATATTGAAAGCATCAGCCTATAGCAGTCCACTGCTGGACATAGGCCTCTCCAAGTGCACGCCATTCAGCCCATTTCTCGGCAACTCTCATCTAGCTGCTACCAGCCACCCTGCGAAGATCGTCGCTCCACCTAGCCTGAGGGCGTCCTACCTTACGTTTGCCGATTCGCGGTCTCCACTCAAGAACACGTCTACCCCAACGGTCATCGGTTCTACGGCTAATGTGGCCGGCCCATTGCCACTTCAGCTTGCTAATTCTGTGAGCTATGTCGATAACTTTGGTTCTCTGCCGGATCACCTCATTCCGGATTCCGTTCCGACATTTCGAGATATGATGAAATGATGGGTGACAATAGCAGGCAAGTCAAGACTTAACCCTTCTTTGCATGATGGTGGAAATTTCCATCATAACATTGAATGCCCAAAAATTATATAAAAGAACAAGTTCTCTTTAAGTTGATCGTGTCTGGATACCTTTTTAATGTCCATTGCATAAAACAAAAACATAGCTGTCAAAAATAAGCAAGTGTCACTATCAGTAAAACTAGCTTGAAGTTGTCATTCCACTGTTTGTTGTAGTTGCAATAAATGTATGATTCAGTTTTTAATTTTGTTTTATTATATTTGAGTTTCCATTGCTAAAAAGTGAAATGATCCACTCATTTATATATAAAGGTTTGTGTTTCTGTTATTTTTAGACCAATTTCTAAAAAAGTTTGCGTTTAATTTAAAAAAATACCACATGATGGAATTTTACATCACCATGCAGTTACTTATTTTCTAATGTATGGAAAAAATATTTTACTCATTGTTTATTATTCTAGAAACTCCTAGATGAGAAGGAAATTGAAGCTTATTTGACTCAGTTGGAAGACGTAATACTAAGCTAATGATCTAACTTTGCATGATGATAGAAATTTCCATCATAATGGTTTTTGCTAAATCTAATATATAAAATTCTCGTGTCACAGTTTTCGTTGCCATACTCCTCCGAAATAGCTTGACCGATTTTGATGAAATTTTTTGTGCTTATCCGGTATCTATGAGAATCGGCCAACATCTATTTTTCATCCCCCTTAATGTTAGGGGTAGTCCACCCCTAAATTTTATTTTTTATTTTGTAGACAAAATTTTTAATTTCTATTTTTTTATGATACAACATACAAAAATACATACAATCCTCAATTTTCACCCTTCTACGATCAATCCTTATTTTTTAATAGCCATTTTAGTAATTTAATCATTTTTCCTCTCCGGTCGAAAACTGATCAATCGTCATTTAATTAGTTATCCCCGCCTAGGAAATTATTTATATGGCAAAACAACGTTTGCCGGGTCAGCTAGTTTATATTATAAATATATTCTAGGATTTTTAAAAATATTTTTCCCTTAATCTAGAGCATGAATTACATCATCCTGATTTATTTCACAAAAATCAAAAAAATCATGCAAAGAAGGGTTAATTTTTTTCGAAGGGTGTGAGGTGGTTATCATTTCTCGTAAGGTGAATCGTCAGCCACTTCGTCACATATGTAAAGAAAGTTTGATTTTCATCTTGATATTGCTTGATTCAAGGAATGTAACAGACGCCATTTTTGAATTTCTCTGAGGGATGTCATCCGGAATGAGGTTGTCGAAATAGCTCATAGAATAACCACGCTGAAGTGGCAATGGACTGGCTATATTGGCCGTAGAACTGATGGATGGCTGCTCCGGTGGACGTGTTATAGATTGGAGATCGCGAATCGGCAAACGTAAGGTAGGATCCCCTCAGGCGAGGTGGAGCGACGATCTTCGCAGGGTGGCTGGTAGCAGTTGGATGAGAGTTGCGAGAATTGAACTGAATGCAATTGGAGAAGCCTTTGTGCATCAGTGGACTGCTGAAGGCTTGATAATGATAATGAACGGGGCCATAGGCCATCATGCGGACGTAGAGGAATAGTTTAATTAAAGAAAGGTATCGATCTTTTGGTAAACAAAATTTAGAAGGGGCAAATTATATTTCACAGAAAACTGTTTGGTGCTTTTGTCACCTTCTAGGTGATTTCCAAGCAGTTGGTCTCGGCAGGAGGGTCAAACCCTCCGTACCTTGTACAGCACGTCAAGCCGTTGGTCCAGACTCCCATTCGTAGATCTTTGACAGTCGTTACGGGTCGTCACACGCCCGAAAGTCTGATAACCAGTCTTACCATATTACCCAGTCAATGGGTCATGAAGGTTAGACAGGCAGTCTATGTAAAATACTGATATTTAGCTGCAGTTAACCTGGAAGCCAACCCCAACATAGTTGTAAAAACACCAGGCAGATGACGTCAGTTAATTTACGGCACAGCCGATTAGCCATAACCATAGATTACAAATTAGACCATCTGCTTCGTCGAACAAAAAAAGGTTACAACACTTAGTATTCCTTACACAACTAATATAAAATAACAAGCATAAAAAGGGGTATCAAGTAATGAAGCTACAGCACCTTGTCTAAGCTCTATAAACCTTTATAAACATGTATTACCTAGGCTTAGATAGTTAGACGAACAAAGGCGTTAGGACCATCTGCCTGGCATGTGCGTACAAACGGCTTACCTGTTACGTTAGACGGCAAATATAATGTATGGTTTGTTTGGTAAAATCTAAATATTTGTGTCGTAGGTACAACTGATATATCTGTTAGTTTCTGTTCACCAGGGCTGTGGTAGTATCGTGTTGTTTAAATTATAATATTAAAGTTTGTGGGATAGCTTTTTTTCAAGAGTATTTATGTGATAGGTACTTTTTGTGCGGTTACGTGTGGCGTCGGACGTAAAGAATAGCATCATCTCATTTCTTCCCATGGGTGTCGTAAAAGGCGACTAAGGGACTTACTAGAGAATGGGCAGCAGCGTTCTCTATGCATTTTACCATCATACCGCGATCGCCAGCCCGCTTGCCAAGCGTGGCAATTATGTCCCCTGCCAGGGTCGCGAGATTGTTCGAAAGAGATACCGTGTCCCTGGCACATGGCCAACTGAAGGAACATGGGTGGGTTTTAGTCAGTAAAAGTCTGACACGCCTTCCCGCTCCGCCGCCCAGAGCGGGAGAAGTCATTTGATGATTTACCGTAAAAAAAAAAGGGTGGCAGTTATGGCAGACCCTAGGTTGCAAATGTTCTCACTGCTAGGACAAATGGTATATATGCCACCTCTATTTTTGAGAAGGAATTGGGCTGTAATCCACTACGTAGACCCAGTACGGGTTGGTAGATGTCACATGAATGTTTGGTTCTCGGACAAGTCAATTTTGTTTACGATGCTTTTTTTCACCGTTTTGAGAGCAGCGATAATGAAATAAATTATACAAAGGAACCTGCCTGACTGGATTTGAACCCACGACGTACAATTCGTAGTTGGCCTGTTTTGTAAAGTGATTGGAACCTCGAACTCCGAAGTTACCTCTCCGTTAAATTCAATAACAAAATTAATTTGTTTTCGCATATAGTTTCAGTGCTTCTCGCATCTAGCGGATTCTTGCGACCTTTACCAGGCTGTAAGTGTATTTACTGTGTACGTGTGTATAAAGGGGTGATGAGTCGTGTAAATAAAACGACTGTTTCGGCGAGCGCTAGTACACGACTAAAATGTATAATTATTTATTCCGCTAATATAATATTTTTCCTACATGCATATTAGCTGACGGGGCGCCACATTATTTCCCCCCTTTAAAAAAATAATTAAATATATATAATTACATTTTGATTTCGTAAGTACACCTACATAACAGTACAGTTGTTATTATCATTAAAGTATACAAAAAGAATTAATAATTAAAAATTACACTATCTTATTTTATTTCGTCTTTTTCTTCTGCTGATCTAGCTGTATTGTAAATCGTACCACCGGACGTATGACGCGGCCGTGTCGTGTTCGGCGCGGTCTTGCTATTTTCCGCTGGCTCTGCACTCTTGTGTTCGTTCACGTCTCTATTGGTACTTTTTAAATGTGCTAAAGGTTCATTTACCTTATCTTCTATTAAAATGTAGGCTGGTTTTAGTCTGTCCACCGATACTACAGATGTTTTCCTTGGCATTTGGATTCTGAAATGCTTATCTTGCTTCTCTAAGACTTTGTATGGACCTTCATATGATGGGGTCAGAGGTTTCTTAACAGCATCCGTTCTGACGTATACGTATTCACAATCTTTCATATCTGGGTGAATAAATGGTTTGTGGGTTGTGGTGTGGTGGTTGTTGTTAAACGGGCTTAGCTTTGCCATTGTCTTTTGGAGAGTCTGTGCATAGGTTTCTGGTGATGTAACTTGCGTTTTCGGCTCGATAAACATTCCAGGTAGACGTATGTTCGTTCCGTATAACATTTGTGCAGGGCTGACATTTTCTTTCAATCGTAATGCTGCTCTTAATCCTAGTAGGACAAAGGGTAATTCGTTCGACCAGTTTGCAGTATTACCGCGCGCGACTAGAGCAGTTTTCATTGATCTATGCCAGCGTTCAACTAAACCATTTGATTGCGGATGATAACTTGTAGTTCTGGTCTTCTTGATACCAAGTGACTTACTTAGTCAGAGCGGTGAATAAGTCTGACTCGAACTGTCGTCCTTGGTGTTTGGGCATCCGAATCTCGATATCCAGGTGTTCATGAGAACGTCCGCTACGACTTTTGCTGTTATCTCTGCAACTGGTACAGCTTCCATCCATCTCGTTCCTCTGTCGATCATTGAGACAATGTATCTGTTGCCTCTGGATTCTGGTAATGGACCAACAATGTCTATGTGCACGTGATCTAAACGTGCTGTTGGTGGGAAAGTTCCGATTGGAGACGAGTTGTGCCTGTGTGTCTTGCTTTTTTGGCATGCCTGACATGTTTTAGCCCACATACCAACGTCAGTATTCATGCGTGGCCAGAAATAATGCTCAGTGATAATTTTCTTTGATGATCTTATACCGGGATGCGTTATGTTGTGCATAGTGTCGAATACTTGTTTTCGAAGTGACTTCGGCACATATGGTCTTGGGTTCGGTTTTGAATTTTCGCAAAATAGTTGTTTTGTTCCTGATAATTGCATACTTTTCCAACTAAGGTTATTGTTGTTCAACAGCTGAGTGAGTTCAATGTCATTGCCTTGCATATCTGCAATCTCATTCCAATCCACAGGTGTTGGGCAATCTATTTGTTCGACTCGCGATAATGCGTCGGCTACTGGGTTCATGTTACCGGATAGGTGACGGATGTCTGTCGTGAATTGTGCAATGAACTCTAAGTGACGTAACCTCCTTGGTGCTATCGTTTTACTTGTGGAGTTTTGTTTATTGGTAATGGCATGACATAATGGCTTATGATCGGTATATACAATCAACTCTCGTCCCTCGACATAAGGTTGAAAATGTGTTACTGCCATGTAAATTGCCAGCAATTCTCGATCATATGTGCTATATCTTGATTGCGTTTCACTCAGTCCCTTTGAAAAAAAAGGAAAGAGGCTTCCAGTTTCCGTTTTCATACTGCTGCAAAACGGCGCCTACGCATGTCTGTGATGCATCTGTCATGAGCGATAGCGGGGAATGCGTTGTTGGCGAAGTCAATGTAACGGCGTCGCTTAGACTTGCTTTACATTGATCGAATGCTTCTAGTGCTTCTGGAGTCCATTGTATTTCGGTTTTGTCGTTTTTCTTTGAGCCAATTAGGTATTTGTTCAACTGTGCTTGATGACGGGCTGCTTGTGGAATGTTGTTTCGGTAAAAATTAACCATGCCTAAAAATCTTCGTAATTCTTGCACCGTTTTCGGTATCGGATATCTGGTGATCGCTTCGACCTTGTCAGGTAATGGCTTGATACCGGTGTTTGTGATCTGATATCCAAGGAATTCTATTTGAGGTTTGCCCAGCACGCACTTTTCTTGATTGATTGCGATGCCATGTTCGTCTAACCGTTTAAACACTTCTTGTAAATGACGTCGGTGTTCGCTGACTGATGATGACATCACTAGTATGTCATGTATGTACACGAAAATAAAGTCGAGTCCAGCTAAGACTGTGTTCAGGAATCTGACAAAGGTTTGACCTGCGTTTCGTAGTCCGAACGGCATTCTTGGAAATTCAAATAGACCGAACGGGGTAATCACTGCGGTTTTTTCTACCTCTTGTACTGGAATCTGATTATAGGCCCTTTTCAAATCAATTTTTGAGTATATGCTGGTCCCTGGTAATAGGTACGTGAAGTCTAGTACTCTTGGAATCGGGTATCTATCCGGCACAGTGATCGCGTTCAATCTCCTGTAATCTCCACATAGGCGTAATTCACCGTTTTTCTTGGTCGCCACGAGCAATGGGCTTGCACACGGACTCTTGGAAGGCCTGCATAACCCTGCCTCTAGCATGTGTTCTATCTCTTTCTTCACTCTTAGGTATTTATCCGCCGGCAAGGTCTTGATTTGGAGTAAACAGGGTGTCCGTTGGTGATGATTTGATGGACTACGTCGTGCTTTGGTTGTGTCTGAGCGTTAAGAGGTTTCAAAATGTTCGGGTATTTTTCTAAAATGTCTGCATAATCTTCGGTTAAATTTACGGTCCGAAGTGTTGGTGTGTTTGACTTCATTAACTTTGCGTTTCTCTGAAGTCCAGTCGTACCATCTATTAAACGTTTATTTCGAATATCCACCAAAATGTTATGCTTTTCTAAAAAATCGGCACCCAGTATTGGTTGCGTAATGTCAGCAACGATGAAAGTCCATCGATACGGCCGTCTCAAGTTTAGATTTAATGTCAGCGTTTTGTCACCGTATGTTCTAATTTGCGTTCCGTTTGCGGCATAGATTTTGTATGTGTCGTCTGTTTTCAAACGGTTTCCTCTTCTAGGTATTGCTGAGATGTTAGCGCCAGTATCAACCAAAAAACGATACCCACTTTTTCGGTCGGTAACGCATAGGCGGTTGGAAGGTATGATAGCGCTGACGACCGCCTCTGTCAACGCTGCACTTAGTTTTCCGACGGTTTCTTCCAACTGCATGGTTTTTCACAGTTCCGGGCTCGATTCCTGTACCGAAAATGATACTTGCATAACCAGTTTGGGCTGTCAGGCGTAATCCTCGATCTTGAGAGGGATCTTGGGCGCGACCGGCTTCGATTGCGTCTATAATTATGACGTCCGTTGCCATGTGAGTTGACTTTCAACGCTGCTATCTCCATGGTTAATTTGCTCACTTGGTTAACTAACTCAACGATAAGCTGATTTGGACCGCCTGATACTTCCGACACTTCACCTGATCTTCCTTCCAAAATCTTGTCTGCTATAGCGGCGAGGTTGTCGAGCTTTTGGTCCTGACTGACCATTAAAACTGCTCGAACATGATCAGGGAGTCTTGATGTCCACAGGCTATGTAGCGTTTTTTTCGGCCACCTGACTCTTACGTGCCAGTTCTCTCATCCGTCTCAACAGTTGTGACGGTTTTTGGTCGCCTAATTCCACTTCACCTACCAGCTTTTGGAACTGTCGCTCTTCGGATTCTTCGTATACGGCAAGGAGTCTCTCTTTAAGGGCACCATATTTATTGGAGGCAGGAGGCGAAATTATTATGTCGGCCACCTGACTTATCGCGTCTTTGTTGAGGTGGGCCAACACAACGCCGTACTTTGCTTCGTCGCCTTGTTTTTGAGGAGCCATCATTGTCTCAAACTGGGCGAACCACACTCTGGGCATTTCGGACCAAAATTCGGGTATCTTCGAGGACATTCCTATCGCCGCCACGTCAGTCTGTTTAAAATCTGTTGCTCCGCATAATGCTGCCCCATTTCCACAAGTTCCGCTTGACGTCATGTCTGGATAACTATGTGCCTCTTGAAAACCAAAACCAGGGAGATCCGCTTGTGGAAGGCTGATTAGGTTGTGCAGTGCAGTTATCACGACACGGGTAAATCACGAAAAAAATACTTTAAATCGCGGCGCGTGTTACTGATATCGGGGTCACCAAATGTAAGTGTATTTACTGTGTACGTGTGTATAAAGGGGTGATGAGTCGTGTAAATAAAACGACTGTTTCGGCGAGCGCTAGTACACGACTGAAATGTATAATTATTTATTCCGCTAATATAATATTTTTCCTACATGCATATTAGCTGACGGGGCGCCACAAGGCCATCGATCCACCTTATGGGAGGCCTTCCAGCGTTACGTCTTCCGATATGCGAAGTGGACCAGGTGGTCGAAGTGGCGGTGCTTGAGGGACGCCTAAGTCTATCAGTAGATGTTTTTCGCCTGAAATTATGATGATGATAGTTTCATTGTTTACCTAGGAGGTCTAGGAGGGTATGGTTGTAGGTCTGCCTCGTTCCTTGGCTAAAGAATTAGAAAATAATGTCATTCAACGTGACAATGCTAAGAAATAGTTTGACGTTGTCCTTTTCTTCTTTCCTACTTCGAATAAAAGAGGAGGTTCTCAATACTGTAGTATTTTCATATCCTTATGCGCTCTGAGCTGTAACAATCCTCAGCCCCCCTAGCCAAGTAACAACCGTTTCGTGTCGAATTCCGTTCTCCAATCAGTAACGCCTCGGTGTCAGCAATTGTAGAAAACGATAAGTCGGTAGCCATGTTGACGCGCCTGAGTCGGCCGCTCGTTCTACAATTCTTTAGAAAAACGACACATTATAACAAAGGATGTAGCGTTGAACATTCTAGAAACGATAAAAAATGATTCTATCATTTTGAACGATGTGAACTTGGCTACGAATTTTCTATTCGTTTGTTCTAACCACGTGATTTAACGTTGAGTGACTAGCGTTAACGATTGCAGATTATCAACTTGGCTAGGGGTGCAGATCTCCGTAATTTATAAAATGATTTGAAAATTGTTCTTTTGTTTGAAAGGTATGCTTATCGAGCCGTTCCATATAAATTGAATCAAGTTTTGATTAGTGGTTTTCGAGTTAGTTTCAATAATACGTATTTTTCCACCTAACGAGGTATGCTGATTATTTTATGATTAACTTCCCTTCTGTTGTTTTCTTAGAAAGTGAAGGTATAAGAATTTGTTGTAGGTTATGGGGGATGTGGACTGAGCTTCACATCTTTAAGGAGAAAAACAAAAAGATTTAAAAAAGAAAAAGAAAGAATACGTTTATTTGCGGTAAACACGCTCGTCTACGCACAACGGCCATCGCTCAGCATAATGCTGTGACTCTATGCGAGACAGCCCCAGCGCTGGTTTTCAGCGACAGCCGGCGCTAACGTGATGACGTCGACCGGTGCTGCAAACAATCAGTAAAAATAAGTACAAATACTAAAACTTATAAACAATACAGCCGTCTGGCCTAAAAATAATACACAATAAAAAAATACATAATTTCGGAAGTCGGTGACTTTGGTTTCGTATTTTCTCTCTCTAACTTAATTTTTATAATTGCAGTAAATATTTATTGTATTCTATGTCGTTGATGCTTACCTACTGTTGGTCTCGAAATTCAGTATTTTTTACTGGTTCCTCTGCCATTCTCGCTGTTGGATCACTTTGCTAATCAAGATTTACATAAGAATATATATTTTAGTTACATATATCGAATTAAGGGACACACAGACTTCATAACGAGCACTGTCATATGCAACATAGACAGTGCTCGGGAATACAGAATCGGCTCATATAGCGTTTAAATATGAGACAATCTTCTCAATCCTTAGAGACACACAGGAAAAGCCACTTATATTTAAAAAAAAAATATTAACCGACTTAAAAAAGAGGATAAGGTTATCAATTCGACTGTATTTTTTTTTAAATTTGATACATCATAACTTTTGACTGGTCGAACCGATTTTGATGATTTTTTTTTTAATTTGAAAGCTGGTGCTTCCCCTGTAGTCCCATTTTAATTTAGTTCCATTCGGACAATGGGATCCATGTGCAAACCATATAAGTCTTAAATTTGCACTAAGTATTTGCGCGACAAATGAACGAATAACGCAATAAGATAGTCCGGTCAATTTAGACATCCAAGGTTACAAAAATTCCCACTTGGCTGAATATTGGTAGGATTGTTCAATACACTATTATAAAGGAAATGTGAAAAGTCCTCATCGATCCAGCACGTGAAAAAAAATTACTCGGGGTCAAAGGTCACAAAAACGGGTTTTTCGCGATTTTCAGCAAAATGGTAAGTTTTATCATAAAATTAGCTCAGACAAAAATTGTAGATCAGATAATTATCTATAAAAAATGTCAGAATACTTTTTTTCCTAAGAGCCACCGTTTTTGAGATATAATGATTCAAAAAGTTGAAAGAGTTGTAATCGTCATAATATGAACACGTTTCCACGCCACCTTTGAGGTAGTGTACTTAGCGCGTTTTTTTTAACGTGGTTTCCCCGGTAGGCCTATTCCACTGATCTTTTATGATTATTACCAAGCAACACTTGAACTTTGTAATATACCCGAAAAAGATGTTGATGAGCAGCCGCTGAGGTTGGAGGAAGACATTCTAACGGCACTTGTTTTTTTATTTCGAGTATTTTTAACGAAACATTCATATCTGAACTTATCTAAGCACGTAATTATTTTAGGAGCTCCATACATAGCGAGAAGAAAGCGAATACTTATACATATTATGACGAATATCTGGTTGACCGAGCTTTGCTCGGTATTTTTTGGTAAATTGTGTTTAAAATAATAAATTTATGTTCAAGTTGATTATCGATAAAGTTGGTAATTAAAAACATGAATAAAACGACATTGTATAAAAATGAATCCTAGCTAGATCGATTTATCGCCCCCGAAAACCATTGTATACAAAATTTCATGAAAATCGTTGGAGCCGTTTCCGAGATTCAGATTATACTTATATATATACAAGAACTGCTCGTTTAAAGGTATAAGATATATATATATATATATATATATATATATATATATATACAAGAATTGCTCGTTTAAAGGTATAAGATTACAACTCATTCAACTTTTTGAATCGTTATATCTCAAAAATGGTGGCTCTTAGGAAAAAAAGTATTTAGACATTTTTTATAGATTATTATCAGATCTACAATTTTTTCTAAGCTAACTATTACCTACTACAAAGTTAAAAATAAAAACTTTTTACAAAAAAATAACAACCGACTTCCTAAAAAAAAAACACAAAAAGTGAAAAATAACTTTTATTTCGGAAGTCGGTTGTTTTTTATTTGTAAAAAGGTTTTTTTTTAAATATGTTTGGAAGAAGTGCGAGGAATATTAGCGTGATATTTTGTTGTTCTTGAGGCAATTTTTTTAAGTTCCTAAGTAAGTATTTTACGTGTTGTAGGGCGTGGGTTCCATCCCAGTTTATTTGTCATTATTTATTTAATTACCACTGCTTTCAAAATGGTTTAGGAAACATCTTGGGATAACCGGCATGTCTTAAAACTACAAATTCGGAGACATGTGATGAATGGGTCCGCGTGGTGGAATATGGCCCACTCCCTTTTTCAGAGAGGTGGCCTGTGTCCTAGCAGTAGAAACCTTGTGGGTTGATTATTTTACGTACAGCCAGTAACGAAAGTCTGTGTCTGTGAACTGACACAAATACTATTTAAATCATAATATTATTTGTGAATATTGTCATTAAAATCGCATATATCGTTATTCTAGAGAACATTATGTTGTAATGCAAAACACTGCAATAAGCCGTAGTAAGCACTACGGCTTATTGCAGTGTTTTTGCATTATGAATAAAAATCCATACTAATATTATAAATGGGAAAGTGTGTGTGTCTGTTTGTCCGTCTTTCACGGCAAAATGGAGCGACGAATTGACGTGATTTTTTAAGTGGAGGTAGTTGAAGGGATGGAAAGTGACATAGGCTACTCTTTTTTTTCTTTTTTAGGTGGCTGGGGTGAACTTAGAAAAGCCGTGCTTTTCCCATGGACAATTGTATGTAGCATGTTCGCGTGTGTCCAATGCCCAGAATCTTTACATTCTATCCCCAAATGGAAAGACATATAATATCGTCTACAGTAGCGTATTAAAATAACATTCTGTTCCGAGTTCTCTTCTGTGTTCTAAATCAACAAAGGGGAACCGTGTTACCCCGAATTTAACGCGAGCGAAGCCACGGGCAAAAGCTAGTAATAAATAAATCCGGAACCGTCACAAATAAAGATGCGACATCTACTGATTATAATCAAAAAGCAAAAATAAAACAAAAAATCTCTTTTGTCTTCGTCAACGAATGCAGTATTTCCTCTCAACTCTTGTCATTGTAACATAAGCTTTAAATCAAAAGGTAATAGTCAAATTTCATCTTTTGTTTCATTCCAGTGACACTAAAATGAGGGTAATTTTTTATTCACTTTGCAAAAAATTACCCTTGATAGGGGTATTTTTTTCGTAACGTTCGAATTTAAATTAAGAACTCTATTGTCGATGCTTTTTTTTAATTACGATCCGCCGGAGTCATTTTTCATGCATCGCTTGCAATCTGATTTACCTGCCAGTAGCATTTTATATTTTTTTGTTATTTTTTTTTTGGTTGTTAAGTGTGACCCAGTTAAGCTTACTTATAGTTTATTTTTTGGGGGACAGTTATATGAGTCACAGTCACATGTTTTTTTATTTATTTTTTGTAGTAAAGTGGTGCAATATGGTTTCTTCAGTCTTCGTTCGTATCATTCAAACATTTTCAAAAGTGAATGAATATCAATCGATTCTTTCGAAAATAAGTACTTGGTGCATATTTAGTGTGACATAAGTAAAAAAACTATCTACCTAGTCTTTTCCCTGCATGCAACTGAATACCAGTATTTTACATGAAGCCACTTATTAATGGGGAAATAATCATACGTATACATATATTTAAAATTTTATGTATGTGTACGTTTTAATGGGTAAAAGAACTAATAATTATTAAAAAAAAACAGAAACAGATTAACCCAAAATTTAGACCAGTATCCTAAATTTTGGAGTCATATTCAATTAGTTTAGCAAATGCGAAACTGGCCTGAATGAGCAACTTTATTCCAAACATTAATAAAATTGCATTAAAAATATGAAAACTCTAGTCAAAGGGTACAACTTAATATTTTCTAGTTGCGTGCGCGCATTTAGCCTGAAGGCCATTTTCGACTCAGTTGCTTGCATCTAAAATAATTGCATAGGCATTTAAATAAAATTGTAATAATTGTACCTACATCATTTGCAATTTTATTTTCGCAGAAAACAATGTGTGGCCATTAATAATTTAAATAATAATTATAGTGTTGGAACTACACGAGTGCGTGTATGGTCCTTAACAAGTATAGTCAACAACAAAAGTGAATCATGAATTATGCAGATGTATTGTTTTGCGTTCTAATTATTTTTAATCTATTCTTAACAAGTATATCACATAAATATACCATTATTGTTGGTATTTATCTATATACTTTTGACAAAGCTGAAAAATGTGTTCGTTAGAACGCGCTAAACTCTGGAACTACCCGTTGGAATTGAAAATATCTTTTTGCATTTGATATCCCAATCTCGATGAAGGTTATAGGATATTTATCATCACTCTAAGACCCTGAAGAACCGGGCTAAAAAGACAACAGTCAAAAATAAAGCTAAGCAAAAACGTAATAACGCGGACGATTAAAACCAAGAGACAACGCTAGTTTTTTACGATAATTAGGCTTTTTTTTAAGAAGACCAGGATTAGACTCACGCAGATCCTGATCTGTGTGTATCTTGTTGTTGTGTTAGAATCCAAGATATTGGAGCTTATAATAGGGGCATTAGCTCTAAAATGGAAGTGGATCCCTGAGTCTTACTCTTGGAGAGACGTGATAACGGCGAGTAGAACAGAGCCCTAACGGAATGACTGCCGAAAGAAGATAGGAGTGTTGCCAGACCAACAGCCACGGAGTTTATCGCGGACAAAGATCGCGTGAAGACAGGATGCGACACACACGTACCAGGGAAGCATGCCACACGGGGAGGAAGCCTTTATTCTGCAGGAGGTGGAGCAACACAAGCTGCCAATGACGATCAGATTATCTTAATGTGTGGCTCCTAATACCTGTCTAGGTACTACGTAATCTCTTTATTGTATGTATCTCTTTATTGTATTTATCTATTATATTTATGTATTTAGAAATATATAAGTATATTTATCAGTTGTCTGGTTGCCATAGTACAGGCTTTGCCTAGTTTGAGATCAGATAACGGTGTGTTGGTTGTCCTAAGATATTTATTATTTATTTATTTTATTTATCTTTATACCTAGTATAAAACAAAATCGCTTTCCGCGTGTATACACTTAAATCTTTTAAACTAAACGGATTTTTTTGCCATTTTCATCAATTGACAGAGTGATTCAAGCGGAATATTGCGGTTTATATGTACAATGGTGCTGGCAAAAGCTAGTAACATGTATACAAAATAAACTATACAAAAAGTTGTTTTCCTAAACAAGAGTTTTTAGGAAAACCCATCGAATATTTGTCACGAAATTGAAGAGCTAAGTATATCATTGCCTACTATCATTATCACCTGTTTAGCCTTTTCTCAATAATTTTGGGATCGGCTTCCAGTCTAACTGGATGCAGGTGAATACGAGTATTGCATGCTTATGCAAAATACGCGGTTTGAGGCGGAGTTGTGCACATCAGCCCGTATTACCGAGCTTGCGGGCGGCGAGCAATGGGTAGCTCTCCGCCCGGTAAGGACCAAGCTCGGGTCGACGGCGCGTAGTGTTCCACGCGCGCCTCAAAGAGATGTCAGCAAGAATGAAGGGGTCTGCTAGGACCGATGCCTGCTGGGGTCACGTAATTGTTCGAAAGAGATACCGTGACCCTGGCACATGGGCAACTGAAGGAACACGGGTGGGTTTTGGTCAGTAAAAATCTGACACGCCCTCCCGCTCCGCCCAGAGTGGGAGAAGTCATTTGATGATTTCCCATCCAGAAAAAAAAGCCCGTATTACCAATGGAACGGTAAGACTGGTTGTCAGACTTTCAGCCTTCTGACGGCCCGTAACGACTGTCAAAGTTCCGCGCATGACAGCCGCGATCAGATGCTAGCTAAAAAGCTACAACCCAACAAAAACAACAAAACAAACAAAAGGTAACAAAATTAGTAAGCATCTAAATAGATGCTTACTAATTTTGTTACCTAATAGATTGTTTGTGCTGTTTGGGATTGAAACAATTGGGTTGTACGGCCCGAGTGCTCATCAAGTATTTCGGGATATCGCCAAGCGATTCGTTGACTTTTCATGTAATCAGAGGGCTGGCCTATTACTTGGCCAAATAATAAGCATTTCCATACAATTTGGCAACGCTGCTAACCTTTTGGGCACTTTTCCTACTGACAGCGACGCGGACGAATTTTTTGATACCCAATGAGCTTGTCTCTGTTTTTATTTTATACTAGCTTCTGCCCGCGACTTCGTCCGCGTCAAATTTTTGCTCCCCTGACCCTTCCCGTCGCATCGATTTGCCTGCTAGTTTTCGTCCATTTTTCGTTGCTGCTCGCTCCTTTTGAGTTATAGTGAGTCAACCTTAAAAGATAGACATATGCTCTCGCGGACTTTTTTTTAGAACTTTTTAAAAGAAACAATTCCTTCATACATGATTTTTGCGTTACTTTAACCGTTTACGCAGCGCACGCAACGGAAACTCTCAAAAGGAATAAATTTTCCCCGTTTTTGCAACATTTTCCATTACTGCTCCGCTCCTCTTAGTTGTAGCGTGATGTTATATAGCCTATAGCCTCCCTCGATAAATGGGCTACTCAACACAAAAAGAATTTTTCAATTCGGATCAGTAGTTCCTGAGATCAGCGCGTTCAATCAAACAAACAAACAAACAAACAAACAAACAAACAAACAAACTCTTCAGCTTTATAATATTAGTATAGATACTTGTACGTATTATAGTGTATAAGCCTATTTTAGTATTAGATTTTATTTCAGATTTCTTAATACTTTAAAATAACTCTCCAACAGACTGGATTGCCCTTACCTATATCCATCAATGCTGCAGCAGTAATTATGTATTGTTATCTTGTGAGTGTTCGTTTTTGTCTGTGCTTGTTATCCTTTATGTATCCTTTTATGTATTTATGTGACTTGTTACTTGAATTAAACTAATTTTATTTGATTTTTTCAATAAAACAATAGTTTGTTATTTTAATTTTAAACCCTTAGAAGCAACCTTGTAATGTTGCAGTCTATAATGTCAACAGTAAAAAAAATCGTTTATGATATGTTCACAGACCTAACCTAATTTTATAAGTAGGACCTATCTACCTACCTAGCTGTATCTTTCGAGTGTGTGTGTCACTATAGGTATACCTCTGTCTATCCCTTCGGGGATTGTGATGTTATTTATTATAATACTATGGTAAATGGTTGGTGCTCATTTAATAAATGTCTAACGATTGCCCTCGACCGCGTCGTCTGTCATCCAGGATAAAAAGTAGCTATAGCAGCAAAGTATGTCCTAACACTGGTCTATCTGTCTGCCAGTTTTTTTTTTAAAACTGTTCAGCCGTTGTAGCGTGAAAGTTTTACAAATAAATAAACTTAAAACCAATAGATTTCGAATTTGGGTACCTACTTGTAAGTAAGTTGTAACTTTTGATAAGAAAATATGTTGGCAACTCAAAGTAGATAACTCTACATTGCTAGATATCGTATATCGCAATGTATATTCAATATCTATTGTAGTTACTCAAGATATAATTGCCGTCAGCGATTATGGAGGTCTGCTATTATTCTGAGCTTTTATTCAGTAATAAGTGGCCATTATGTGCTTACAATAGACTGATATTCAATACTGAGCTGATTTTGCATTCATCGAGCTCAAAAGCCGTTGTGAGGTATTTTACGCAATATTAAATACTTTCAGACTGTATTACTATTAAAAGTGATATTCCTTACTACTAATAGTTAGGTATATATGTGGTTGGGCTATTTTTTCAATTGTCAACTTTAATCTGAGGAAGAATATGGCGGTTTGGCAAACTTTTGGGTAGAAAATAAGTCAAACCGCTTGTCATAAATCATCAGATAAATGTTATTTGACTATTGAAAAATTGGCCAAACACACGCTTCATAAATCTTATTACTAAAAAATCTAATTGTCTATAACTTTTGTTTTAAAAACGCCATACTTAAAACTGATACGGAATGCTGCTAAAATTTAAATATTCGAACAAACTCTACGATGAACCTCACCCTAAAATTTTGAATTTCGAGCGCTTTTGTTCACTCACACATACACAAATCCCGTCCCTGTATTTACAAGGATGCCAGAGACGTCAAGTTTAGCTGTAAAACAGTATCCTAATGTTGCTATTCGATAAAAGATGGCGGTAGTAACGCTTTCTCAACAATTTTAATGAATGTAATTCGTCTTAATTTTACACTCTGTTTATTTTTTAAGTTACTACAAACTAAGAAATAGATTTTTATCATAATTCTTTTGTTACTATTCATGTAATAATTTTCTTAAATTATTTTTTAGTTCGTCTGAGACAACATAGATGGCAGTACTAGTAGCGTTAGTAAAGCCGAGCCCAGTTGAGCAAATATCCTGTTTGCCACCTCCCGTACGTGACTTTAAAAGTAAACTGTCTCATTTTCTGTTCAAATTGCCACCTCACATCTTATTCTGTACGCTTTTAAGCATTTATATTCATTTCTCGACTCTTTTATGAAGATGTATGTACTTTATAAGAATCCAATAAGAAAATGTCGGTACATTCTAATTTTAGACTGATTAGAATTTATTGTATTAGGCGTTTAGTGGGAAATTAAAGTAGTAACATCTGTTAAGATTTTAAGTAATATACTTTACTTCCAGTACAAGTACAACCTAGTCATTTTACTGGCAGTAGGGAACCTACTCTACAATAAGTATTTTATTGTAGTCTACCAAAGATAATCCATGAACTTGCATCGCAATAATTTTGATACTTTGTTTTAGCTAGGTATTCTCTTTGTATTTGACACGAAGGATTGCACTAGCATACGTACACCTACCTCAGAAATGAGAGAAAATAAATTTCTAGTTGTGGGCATTTGTACCATTTTATCTATCCTGAAATTTGATAAAGATCTTTACACTTTTCTACATGTCTCCTTGGCCAAGTCTGACCGCGTGGGGTTCAGATAGGCACTTGTTCCGTGTAAAATCCTCCTTCCACCAAGAGGGGGCCTGTGTTCAAGCAGAGGGAAGATTGTAGGCTGGTGCTATGCTATGCCATGTGAAATAGGTACGAATATTCAGCTGCATCTGGGTTAGACTGGCAACTAACCATCATGGAGTTGGAAAAAGGCTAAGCACATTGATAGATCGATTTTTCTCCATTTCTTTCGTTGTAGAGTTTTCCTGGTGAAAACCGATTTGAAGTAGTTTTTCGCTGAATGCAAGACTTCAATACCATTTTTCAAGAATTCATACAAATTTTTATTTAAGTTTGAATTAAATAAGAATTTTAAAACAAACTCTGCCGATGCAGTGTACACATACCTTTACACGAAATAAATAAAATATATTTCGTTCGAACGTTTCTTTAAATATATCTATCCCTTTCTTACAGTAATGAACTCTTTTAACAAACTTTTGTAATGTCATTCTCTCTCTTTCTGACAATGGCACACCCCTTTTTACAACAATACATTTTTTTTGCCGATTTTAAAAAGAAGGGTGGGGACATTTTGCAACGAATAACGATCGATTTTATTTCATTTTGGGTGCGCAAGAGTTTGTAGTGCTTCGAGTGCTATTGAAAAAGTTTTTTAATCACATACTTATACTATAGAATTCGTTATGTTATAGAATTTACTTTATTTCAATTAACTATGTAGAACGCTATTGTTTGTTATACTTAAATAATTGTTTTATTTCATTGTATTTGCAAAGCTCGCAACCGGCGTGCGTGTATGACCAGATGTATGAACGTCAAAGAGGCAAAAGGAGTTGTGAAAGGATCTTAGCAGTTTCAGCGTTCCGTAATTTCTACCTACCCCTATGTGAACAAGGCGTGAGTTTATGTATCTATTTGAAAAATTTGGCAGAAATTTACTATTGAGAGGAAGGTTTTAGAGTAGCTTATAGTAGTTTGTTTTGTAAAGACTGGTATGACTGTGAACTTTGAGTACCTTTTAAACTAAACCTTGTCTTTCATAAGCCGAACAGTTTTCTCTTGTGTCCATACATCATTATCTGCCTAACCATCTTCCAACTATGTTAAAGTTGGCTTTCAATATAACCAGATGCAGCCAGTATTTTACATGGAGCATGTAAAATGTGACCTCCACGTTATTGAGCAACACGATACTCCTAGTAAGACTGGTTACAAGAATTTCGGACTTCTGAAAACCCGTAACGACTGAGACAACGTGCGTGATAAAGATGGCCATCCATCCATCAACTACACTTGGCAAGTGTAGCTTAACCTGATTGATCGACCTGTTCGGTACTAATATTATAAAAAGATAATTTAAGATAATTTATTTATTGACATAAAAAATATTAACATTGCAACAACCATTTTGCTTAAAGAAAAAATTGTAGGCTATAATGAAAATAATATAACAGGGTTGCATCTTTAGCCGAACTAGGTGAAAAACCTGTATAATACAAATATATTAATACCAATATTATTCGATGTTGTAGCGGAAACAGAAAGACTTTGTGAAAATGCTAACTGTCTAGCTATTACATTTCAGGCAATACAGCCCGCAGCAAAAATCGCCAATAAACATACTTTCTTGTATGGGGATCCGCTGTTATTTTTTTTTATTTTATTCAGGCGTTAACAGAAATAGGCAATTTATAAAATGTTCAACTGTCGACCTATTTACTACTAACAGGCAGACGGACATACAGCAGAGGCTAAGCAATAACATTATATTATATTCACCTCATAAACAGCATAGTACCTATAGATAACCTATAAACAGAATATAATGGCGATACTAACATACTATATGCATCCTATGAAAGATAAAACTAGTGATTTGGCCTCATGTAGGTACTGATGTAACGTCAGCAGAACACTCCTTTGTCCGCGGCCGCTACCGTGAAGAGATGTTATCAAGTACCGACAGCAGACTCAGTACTATTAATTAGGTTAGTAAAGAAAATTTTGCTGGGATAGTCAAATAATTCTCTTATTACTTTTGAAAGTAGAATTTGGGCTGGATATCCAAGATGCTATGGGTATTTCAGTTTTTTAATTTATAGAAGTTCTTGAATGATCTTTTCTTCAGAATTTTTAATATTTTCTTTGAGACCTTTGTAACCCCTTATTAACATTACGGAACTGAAATAAAATCATAAGTAATTTGCTGACCTGCAATTCGCTGGGCGTCAAATATTTTTTCTTGTGATGCAATTTTATTTATTTTATTATGTTAGGGTGGCTTACACCGAAAAATACAAAATTAGTAGTGAGGTTATTCACGATAAGCCATTTAGCCTATTTATTTTTCACATTAAAAATATTATTAGTTACAGATAATAGCCTATGTCATGTAGGAATAATCCCATCACAAACATAAATGTGAAATGAGAGCCAAGTTCAATATAATGATATATGCCTTGCTTGTTGACTTCAACGACAAAAGAAGTGAGATCTAAATGGGTGCCAAGTTCAATGGTCAGTCCTGACTTGGCAAGTTCTCATATACGAATTATTATGTTCGGTGGCTAGTTTCTACCAGCAAGCCAAATTTTCGGAATAATAAAATAAGAACCGACAAGTAGTTAAAACTTGCGAAGGCTATAATATAATTCCTATATTTCCTATATGAAAACTAGCCAAGTCAAGACTGACCATTGAACTTGGCACCCATTTAGATCTCACTTCTTTTGTCGTTGAAGTCAACAAGCAAGGCATATATCATTATATTGAACTTGGCTCTCATTTCACATTTATGTTTTTGATGGGATATCATTACTTTTTGTACATAAATTATTAGTAGGTACTTATTTATAACAAATTTATAACAAACTTAATACCAAATCGTTTTTGTTATAAGTGTTCCTAATAGAATCAATTAAGTGAAAAATTATAATATAAAATGATGAAAATTTGCCAGTTTCTGATTTATTCCTTTGTATTCACCTAATTACCTATCTGCATGCCAAATTTGAACTTTCTAGGTCATCTGGAACTGGGTTAGAGTTTTGATCTATAGGTCAGTCAGTGATAAAAATGACGATTTTTGGACATCAATATCTAAATAACCGTTAGAGATATGTTTATGAAATTTGGAGCACATATGTATCTTGCAAGTCTCACTATATGAGCCAAATTTGACACGTTTATTTGAAATCGTTTTTGAGTTATGAGGGGGTCAAAAGTGGCTCCAAATGGTTCGTGTAATATTACACACGGTGCTGCTCGCCAGTTCTGTTACTTGAACTTGGCTTGACACGCTGCCGCGTGTCTAGATGTAGCGTTCTACTGATGACAGAATTTTTATTTGTTCAGAAGTTTCATAGACAAACTTACAAACTTTACTGCTTTATAAATTAGTGTAGGTAAAACACGAATAAAATATACAAGGTGACATATTTAAATGATATATATGTAAATTGTTCTTTTTTGTTGTAGTTGTTGTCCCCTGCTTTATTCCAATTCTTTGATTAAATAATTTGGTATTAGGTATTTGAAACATATATACTCTATATGTTTCAAATACCTAATATATCTCTAAACCGAAGCAAAAGATCAGAAACACTTTTCAAAACTATTTGACAGTTTACATAATCTAAACATCTTTATAGTGATTTAAAATTAGAACATCAGATATTCAAATCGTAATCGTATTGTCTTCTTAAATCAAATAAAAAAACTGAATTTGTAAGTGACACAACAAATTAGCATTCACAGTTACTCTTTCTGATCTTTTTGTATTTTATATGTAATTTTTACGTTGAAGTAGCTCAGTGGTATCAACTTCAACTTAAGTGTTATAGGTTGTGAGTTGGAACCCAGGGAGTCACTTTACTTTGTGTATTTAATTACATCACCACTCCTCCAAAAACGGTAAAAAAAATCGTAGTGAGGGAACTGGCATGTCCTAGAACCAAAAAATTTCAAGAAATGTGACATCTATCAGAGGAGGTATGTGTCCCAGCGGTGGGAATATTATAGGCTGATTGTGATGTATTGGCTGGTGGTTCGAGTGCTAATAGTTGCTAGTGTTTAAATAAAAAATAATATGTACTTAGCTAAAAATGTGTCCCCACGATAACAATTAAATGGTCTTCTAAAACAGAACAACTTCCTCTCTCCTATCCTTCTGCTGTGCCCTACAGGGTCCATAATGATCTTAATTATATAGTTACCACCTAAGTATAACGAGAAGTAAATGATAAATGTGACCTCTGAGTTTGTTTCGGCCTTTCTTCTCAGAGTAGTCAGATAAGAAACGCCGACCTCATCTAGCTCAAAAAAATATTATTGACTTGTAAAAGTGTTTGTATTATAAAAATCTACTTACAGAAATAAAATCATTTGTCATTTATCATTTAATCAAAAATTTGAAGACATGTGACATCTACCAACCCGCACTGGGCCCGCGTGGTGGATTATGGCCCAGCAGTGGGAACATTATAAGCTGATGATGATGACATAAGCACACATTAAGGTAGAGCAATAAAGATATTGAGTATGGAGTAATAAATAAATGAACTTTTCTGCTGTCCCTACAAAAGTGAAGTTGCATAGGTGTTGTGTACGAACAATGAGCTAATTGAATGCCTAATCACTAAGCTTTACTGAGAACTAACCATTCACTCAGTAAACGCTAACAAATTAACATTATGTGCAAGAACTTCGTTCTACTCCACACTACAGAGGGCGATGACCTATCTGTTGGCGCGTTTTTATGATGATCGGGAATTATGCCACGTGTGGTTGTAGTTTGCAGTAGATATTTGTTGTAGTTGTATTGTAGGGGTTTTTAAGCCTTTCAACAGTGGACTTTGCCGGAATAAAACTATTAACAACTACTAGTAAATATTTTATAAATAACGCAACTGAATTTGATTTTCAAAATGGAAAAAATAATTTCTTCCTTCAAAATAATGGTTTGGTATATTTCGACTGTTTTCCATTCCAAATTAAGTCTATTTCCTGAAAAATAAATACAACGAAAATACTGTTACTCATATAAGTAGGTATCACGGAGCATACAACTTCTGGCAAGTAATAACAGCCGCACAGATTGATCAATCAGGTTAAGCTACGCTTATCGCGGCTGGTTCGTGGATGGGTGACCACCTTTACATACCAAGACTCCTCCGTGCCTCAGAAAACACGTTATAGCGTTGGATCCGGCTGTTATTTGTGGATTTTTGTGTTACAGGTCGACAGAAGACCGAAAGTCAATTTTTTTTTTTTTTTCAGGTTGTGAAATCATCAAATGACTTCTCCCGCTCTGGGCGGAGCGGGAGGGCGTGTCAGACTTTTACTGACTAAAACCCACCCGTGTTCCATCAGTCGCCCATGTGCCAGGGTCACGGTATCTCTTTCGAACAATCACGCGACCCCGGCAGGAGACCGAAAGTCTGACAACCAGTCTTACCCAGTCTTATCGTATTACCCAGTAACTTTGTTGTATAAGTCAGATCGGTAGTCGCTCCATGTAATATATTGGTATTTAGTTCAGGATAGACTGGTAACTGACACACATTGTTGAGAGAAGGCTACGCAGATCATCATATCAGCCGAAATACGTCTACTGCTGAATCCCCCACAGCCCCTGAAGCCTCCACATATCGGTGGGGCTTGCAATAACCACCACGCTTGGCAGGCGGGTTGGCGCTCGCAGTATGATGGTAAAATGTATAGAGAACGCTGTTGCCGATTCTCTGTAAGTCTCTTAGTCGCCTCTTACGACTCACACGGGAAGAAAACGGGAGTCAGATGATGAACCTAAAATACTGACTCCACCAGACAATACCGTGTACCTAGTCTTATCTAAATCCGACGCACACGACCCTCACTCGAACTAACGAGCGATTTCCAGATACACTCCCGATTTATTCGCTGATAACATCATTCTGACGTTTTATTACTTTCTGTGCTTGTAATTGGTCGGACAGTGGACGGACCTGTACACCTGGAGGCGGTGTTGGTCATTGGAAGTGACATTAGTCTGGTGGTGAGGGAGAAGATGGCCAGTTCGATTGGTTTTTTTTTTGTTTTTTTTTTTTGTGTGGGAAATCATCAACTGACGTCTCCCGCTCTATGGTGGAGTGGAAAGGCGTATCAGACTTTTACTGACTAAAACTCACCCATGTTCCTTTAGTTGCCCATATGCCAGGGCCACGGTAACTCTTTCGAACAGATCTCGCGACCCTCAGTTCGATTGCTGTCAATTGCATAGCATAACATGAAATGTTACTTACAATAAGTTACATACCAATCTCAGCAACAGATTTGCATAGAGAGATGAGGGCAAAAACAAATGATAGCTTTATATATATTATAAATAAAGAAAACAGACTAGAAGTTGATTCATAAAGTGGTTTATTGGTCTAAGACAGATGGTTTTTGTGCAGAAAAGAACAAAAATACTTGAATCCCATTTCGTCAGTTTTGTTATTACACTTGAATGCGTACTACTGTATTTTCCAAAAGGATCTACAGATGGGTAACTAACAGTAGAGTACACCAAAATTTCATAGAAGGTAAGCCTACTAGACGATGGCAAATTGCACACAACCCGGACTGCCTTATTACTACTGAGAAAATAGCAATGAAAAAGAAAAAACTTGGGACAAAACATTGGAGACGCTCAATAGTCACGATTGCTAATATTATCATCATATTCCTTATCTAAGTACCAACATGGCACAGTCTAAACTAAACCTCCCGACCTAGCCTTACAAAGAAAAAAAAACACAAAATTATAACGAAGGGTTATAGTTTTGTACGCGAACAAAGTTGCAGGCAACAGCTACATATTTAGTTTGCTGATAAAATCATTTGAACATTTTATTACTCAGTGGTCTTGTAATTGGTCGGTCACTGGACGGTCTAACACCCCACACTGGTATTGGTCGTGAGGATATTAAATTTTATGTTTCATATTAAAAATTTTGTGGGCTGATTTTATCTGAGATTTGATCGTGTGTGAATGATTTGTGTTTTTTTTATGGACATGGCCTCTGACCAGCAGTTGGGGTTTTTTTTTGTGCAAGTAAAGCAATGAATATGTTGGAATTATTAATCTTATTTATGATATCGGACACGCTATTAGTGTAGTGTAAAACACACACAAATAAATACAAAATCACAAAACACAAAAAACACACAAACACAAAACAAACACAAAACACAAAATCAAATCATCGTCATCATTTCAGCCGAAAGACGTCTACTGCGGGACTTAGCCCCCCCTCCCTCAATTTGGAAGGTTTAACATAATCGCCACGCTTGGCAAGCAAGTTGGCGATCGCAGTATGGTGGTAAAATTCATAGAGAACGCTGATGCCCTTTCTCTATTAAGTCCCTTAGTCGCCACTAACGACACCCAAGGGAAGCAATGTGATGGTGCTATTCTTTACGTCAGGCACCATAGGAAACAAAAAAACGACTATTTAAAAGCCTTCTAAATATTTTTACGTCCGGGGAATTCCGCTCTGACGCAATGCTAACAGAAAGGTAATCTAATTACTTTGGTGATTACAAAATGAAAAATCCGAAATTATTGACGGTACTCGCAGCGACAAATCAAGCTATAAATTTCCAGTATAAGCTGAGTTCTCATTTTACGGAAAGCCTATACAATGCAAGGTCTGTTAAAACTGGAAATGTAAAGATTGATATGTAGCCACGTGTACAGATGCCAGAACATCAAGCTATTACAATCTGACAAATTTCTTTTATAGATTTTCAACTTTATCGCTATTGCATTAGGTTCAATGTTGATTGGGAGAATATGGCAGTTTCGGGTAGCTTGATGTGCTAGCGTCTAAACAAAGTATAATGTGGCATATCAAAACATTTCGTCCTTAAATGTAAGTTTGTCGTTCAAGTGTACAACTGATGTGTAGGAATGTGACACGCATTACTTGTGGCGACCTCTGGCGGGAAACACTGAAACTACTAACGTAATAATGTACAAAATTATCTGATCGTTTTGCTAATTAGTTACTCAAAGTACAATCGTTAGGAAACTGTTAGATCCTATCGGAATGGCCTGTGACTTCTTTCATTACAAAATACTTTTATCAGCAAAGATTATTTTCTAAGCGTCTTAAACATGTACCTTTTTTTTTGGATTGTGAATCATCACATGACTTCTCCCGCTCTGGCCGGAGCGGGAGGGCATGTCAGACTTTTACTGACTAAAACCCACCCGTGTTCCTTCAGTTGCCCATGTGCCAGGGTCACGGTATCTCTTTCAAACAATCTCGCGACCCTGGCAGGCATCGGTCCTAGCAGACCCCTTCAGTATTGCTGATATCTCTTTGAGGCGCGCGTAGAACACTACGCGCCGTCGACCCGAGCCTGGTCCTTACCGGGCGGCGAGCTACCCATTGCTCGCCACCCGCAAGCTCGCGCCTACGGTGGCCGGGAGTCCGCTATCGACTCCCGACGCCCGGGGCGTCTCCTCCTGCGGCGGCTAGGGATGTGAGGGCGCAGAGACTGCCACTCCCTCACGCACCCCGCCTCTTCCTTTGCGAGCATTACTGCTTCGCAGAAGGAGGTGACGACTTCCCATGCCCTCTCGCTCCGTACCATGGCTCGCCTTACACTTTTTTTATTTTATTTTTTATTCTTTCCTGCTGTATAACTAACTGTTATGTGCCTTTCAACTGTGCTAAATAAATGTATTTTCTTTCTTTCTTTTCTTTCTTTCTTTCACCAGGGCCGGACGCGAGAGGTCAAAAAAACAATTAAATCATGCACCTAATTATTATATTTAGCAATTTCTCTGGAGTAATTCCCGATGTGCTGGCCCTAAAGAATAGCACGATCCTATTTCTTCCCGTGGGCCTTAGGACGCGACTAAGGCATTTACTAGTGAATGAGCAGCAGCGTTCTCTATGCATTTCAGCACCATACTGCGATCGCGAAGCTGCCTGGCAAGCGTGGCGATTAAGACAACCAAAATTGGGGGAGGGCTATGTCTAACAGTGGACGTCGTTCGGCTGAAATGATGAAGAATTCCCGATGAATGTCAATAAGATTGACTCTAGCTAAGCTAACATGGCAATTAATATCATTAGTGTAACAAGTATCTACAGTGCCTACCCCTACAGAATACAAGAGTAAGGAGGATAAGTTTAAATTTCTCAAATTGTGTCAGTAACATTACTATCACACAATTTCTGTTCAAACCGAAGGTCATAGAAAAACTGCTTAAGAGCAAATAAATACATGTAGGCATTTTTACAAGCATTGACAATAATGATCCCGAGAAAAATTTGCTCTAGTTTTCACGTATGTAACGGAACACAACACAGCATCTTAATTGTATAACACAATATTAATCAGAATAATAATAATTTTTAAGGTTACCTCATCATCAGCCTATAATGTTCCCACTGCTGGGACATAAGCCTCCTCTCGGCGAGAGGGAGCGGGCCATAATCCACCACGCGGGGCCAGTGCGGGTTGGTAGATGTCACATGTCTTCGAATTTTTGTCTAAGACATGTCGGTTTCCTCACAATGTTTTCCTTCACCGTTTTGAGAGCAGTGGCGATGAAATAATTTACACAAACCAATGCGTCTGCTTGGGTTTGAACTCACGATCTACTACTCGTAAGTCGCGGCCGTTACCACTGGGCCACCACTGCTCTAAGGTTACCTACCTATTTCGAATCAATTGCTTAATATGTAGGTATGTTGGAAAAATGTTTGTCTTTTCAGCAACGTAAATAACGCAGTGAATGTGGTTGAACTATGGATTCAGCATTAAAAAAAAACATAGTTATACCAAACAAATCAAAACGTCTAAGGTGGAAAACCAAGTCTCAAAATGTTTTCGATTTTATATACCAAGCTAAAACAAACATAAGAAACAGAAAACACCCATGGGCTGGTACGCTTAAAGGTCTGCCTACCTCCATAGGTCTTCATTTTAAAGTAAAATGACACACAATTATCTTTGAATAACGAATGACCGTTATTTTGGCAGCTGTCAATTTAAAACTCCTTCTGAAATTCGAATTCATTCAAATTTGGAATTCGCAGCGAATACGAATCAGCCAACCCTCCAATGCCGAATCAAATAAACTCGATGCATCTTACACGCAACATGACATCAAAATCATAAGAAGTCATTAGGCATCCGAGCGTACGATATACGGACCCTAATTTCGTTGCGAAGACCGAATAACTCCCATATACCACGTTTACTGACGCATTTTTTGATAACGAACCTCCAATTCAAATTCCACCCTATAAGTCATGATTTAGGATTCAAGTTACATCGCAAATTCGACATGACAATCGTCCACATATCAAGAACACATCCGATCTAAAACCAACCCAGTTTTAAAGTCCCTAAGTCGAGTTTCGTGCGTAGAAAAGTTTAGTCAACAAAAACACACGCGAATGAGAAAAAAACCGGGCATCTTTTTGCGTCCCCTTTCTCCCCTAAGCCGGTGGGGGCGGAGAGGGTGAAGAAAAATCCACGTAGGGTGAGTTAGGGTGGCTGTAGTAGTTTTTCGTTGGTATCACGCGTACGACAGGCTTAGTATTGATTTTCCAGCACATGGAGCCTTTCAGGTGTCCGCATTTTTAAAAGAAGCACGCCTTTTTTCGACTTCGACGAGTAATATCAAGACTTGGAAAGTTTTGATTTTGACTGTACCTACGGTACGTACATATGTATGTATTGAAAGAGTTAGTAAAGCAATTGCTGCTAGTAATAAAAGCTGATGTTAATTTAAAGACTTTTGAAGAAAATTGAAATCTTTTTAAAGATGTCATGTTAATTTACGAATACTATTGACTGTCGGAGAATTTGACAGCACTCACGAATGTGAGAGGGTTAAGAATTAAGTAATTAGGGTAGCGATTGATTATGACGTTCAAAATGTCCAATAGCTTAATGCATGATTTAGTGGTTTTAACTATACCTACTTTATAACTGTACTTACTTGACCTTTTCAAAGGTTACTTAGGAAAAAAAGTTAAAAGAAAATATCGTGAGAATCATCATCACCATCTGCCTAGCCTTTTCCCAAATATGTTGGGGTCGGCTTCCTAACTAACCAGATGCTGCTGAATTTTACATGGCGTGACTGGCTATGTAACCTCTATGACCCAACTACTGGGAAACAAGATACTCCTCCCAAACCGTAAACATATGCCCTATAATTAGCTTATAATGTTGTCCCACTGCTGGGACACATGCCTCTTCTGGATAAGAGGGATAAGGACAAGTATTGTTGTGTATGCAGAAAAGTGCAGTTTTATAATAGAAAAAAACCGTGTGGTGCTGGATTTAAAGAATAACACCATTCCTTTTTTCCCGTGGATGTCGTAAAAGGCGACTAGAATGGGCAGCAGTGTTCTCTATGCATTTTACCACCATACTGCGATCGCCAACCCGCCTGCCAAATTGGTGGAGGCCTATGTTTAGCAGTGGAAGTCTCTCGGTTGAAATGATAATGATGAATATTTTTTTTATTTAAAAATACGTTACCTATTTTGGTGAAATATTAGAATCCACGAAATGTCACCCTATATCTTATCACAGACATTTTATTCGCACAGTCGGTTAAGCTAATGCGCACACAATATGCAAATTCGGATAAAGGTGTAAAAGATTAGCATCTTATTGTGATTCGACGATTCGTTCCGAACTCTTCATGTTTGTTCGCGATTTGATACGGACCGGTGTGGCGGTACCTTAATGTTTAACCGATTTTTCTGTTTTGTCTTTTTTTTTGGAATAATGATTGTGATTTTGAATTATTATTTTTGTTCTTTTATGTTTATTTTTTTAATTTGAGTAAGGAATATAAATGTGCTAGTTTTTAGATACAGGTTGTATTAAAATTTCTCGCCCTTATTTAAAAATAATAAATCTAATTTAATTTTAAGAGTAATAATTTTAATTAGAAGGAAGTTGTTTGTAAAGAAATACATTTTGTATATATATAAATTTTTGCTCTGGAAATTATTTAACTTGGTTAAGTAAATAATAATAATAATAATAATAATAATATTCCACAACTATCACACAACGCCATCTAGTCCCAAGCTAAGCAGAGCTTGTGTTATGGGTACTAGACAACTGATAAACATACTTATATATTTCTAAATTCATACATATTATAGATAAATTACACCCAGACACAGAACAAATGATCGTGCTCATCACACAAACATTTGTCCTGGGTGGGAATCGAACCCACGACCTCCGGCATAGCAGTCAGGGTCACTAACCACTAGACCAACAGGCCTGTCGATAATAATTAGTAAGCTTAATACTATTTCATCCACAAATGACATAGGTATGGTGTTAACCCCATAAACATTTTGTTGATGCACTCTTAATACAATTTTAACGCTGTTATTACTAATTTTACACGTCATTTTCAATTTTAGAACACCTGAAATTAAACTATATTCCATGAAAAATAAAGGTGAGATTTGTTTACACAATAATTGTCACACAGTGTTCAAAATGCTAGCGAGGACAAAAAGGTGCGCTCTTTTGTTTCGACCCAACGATTTTGTTTTCAATTTAAATATTTTATACAATGTGACAATAGACAAAAAACCGGTACTTGTAACTGTAAAAAATTAAATATTAAAAATTATGACGGGTTCGCCCTTTATCTGGTAATGTATGCAAATTCGAGGTGATGCTCTGAGCTGCGATGTACGGAAGTCGAGTCTGAATTGCGTTGTTTTTTTTTATTACCGACAGTGTGTTTCTGGTGGGAAATTTTCGAGTATGAGTGTGGATGGCTAAAAGAGTAGGGGAAAATCAAAGAAACTATGGATGAACTGTGTGAGAGATGAAATGGCTAGAAAAAGAGTGACTACTGAGATGTCGAGTAATGAAGAAGTATGAAAGAAAAATAAATGTAGCGCCGACCCTAAATAAATTAGAATGATGAGTTGTTTTTATACGACATATTTGTTAGTCCGTTTCGACTTTTCTGCGAAACTGCTACACTGATCTGGTGGTACTTGTTTGTTTCTTTTTTATTGATTAACGGCTTAATGAGTTCTAGAGCTAGTGACGTTAGAATTTTAATTAGCTATCGTAAAATTCAGTATCAGGACATACCGACGTTGGACTAGCGGTGGGAAGTAATTACAAACATAGTTGAAAGTCTCAGCTTTTGTCGCTTTTTTGTGTAATTTACTAAATTTTTATTCGGATAGAAACATTTCTAAAGCATTCTATTACATAATTAAAAACATAACAACGCTAATCAATTTCCTTTAATGACTTGTAAAAGGTGCATTTTCTTCTAATAATGCCTATTATAGGTGTATTTGTGTAATTATAGAAAAAATCTAGAAATATGTAGAACTTTTTCTTTTTAATTATCTTGTAAATACAACATTCGTGGAATGAGAAGAAGGCGATACCTAGTTTATCTTTTTCTTTCATTATAAAACTCTTAAGCTGACTGGTTCCCTGGTAAGGAACTAACAAATGCAGTCTTTGTAACTGGTGATAAGAAAATATAATAATTAAATACCTATGTAATTTAATAAAGACCAAAATTATAAAAAGCAAATACTAATTAAAGTTATTATTTTTGCGAGATGTTTTCACGAGAAGCTATTTTTTTTTCTTACAAAATACGTACCTATGTATATTTTTGGTTCAACAAGGAATCAAAATACGAAAGTTTTTTATGGAAACATTCCAGCGCCAATTGGTCTGAATCCTAAAATAAGACAGCAGTAAGTAGACAATATTTCAGTACTTAGTCACGAACAATAAACTCGTGTTAAAGTGCTTTTGTACAATTTATTCTGTAAAGCGAGTAATATGTAGGTACCTATTCGTATGAGTTGAAATCTTACTTGTTAAATATTTGCGTGTTGGACATGGTCACTTTTCTTAAAAAAAAAAACAAGAAACCCAAAAAAAATTAAAACGTACTTTTTTGTTTCGTAAAACTTAAAATGAATAATTATAAGTTCAACCAGTCACGTTAGTGTTAAATTACAATATTCAACATTCTTGTTTTGTACTAATAACAAATTTTAATAAGTGATAAATAGTCGATCATATCAGACATTGGTAATATAAACTAATAAATAATAACGACAAAAAATAAACAATCAAGAATTCCAAAAGTTTAAATAGTAAGCTTTTGAATATGCAAATGAATTCAATAAATTATAATTGAAGCTATTAATTTATTCAAACCTTATTTTATTATCTGCGAACTGTATGAAATGTCAATTGTTTATTTTATTTTAGTCAATTGTTAAATCATTCACGATCGATAGACAACGATTGTCTATTGTTATTAAAATAAACGCAATTAATCTTGTGTTTTGTTGTTATTATCACTTTGAGAGAAATTTCTCTACTATGATGGGCATCCATTTTTATTCATAGGACAGTCAGACTTTGAAAGTTGTGTTTCATTTAAATGATTTTAAATTCTTTGTTGCTTTTGTAATTTAAATAGAGAGATTGAGAAATTTTAATAATTCGCTGTGTTTAAGCACATACACACCTACCTACTCTGATTTGGCGTCTGTACTTACTCATAATTTACAACAGTGCTTTGATAATCGTTATTTATGCCTGTCTTTTTCTTCCAAGTCCATGGGAACGCTGTACTATAAACATCCGTCACCTCCACACAAAGACACGAATAAATTAGACTACAAAATACAAATATGACAACACAAGGAAAATATTTTATCTCATTACGCATTCAAACTTACGCATCGACCGGCAGAAATCAATAATGCGCACACCAAACGCGTCTTTGTACCACTGTGCGAGAAGTTAAAAACTGACAAGGAAAAAAAGGTATGCAAAGTAGATCCCATGCATTCAGATTCGATATTCAAATTACTAGACCATCCTGTGAATGCGGAAGAACAATTTTGACACTCGGAAGAATAACCCTTCCAGTTTATATTCAAATTTCGAACATCTTAAAGGCCAGTCCGAATTTAATTTAAATAGATAAAACCTTTTTTTAATGTATTCATGGATTTCGTGGGAACGGATCCTTAGGTCGTGAGACTTGAGTCCTTTATTTCCTTTATGGTATAATCGATGGGGTTGCCTGTTATGGAAAGCTGTGTCAACATTTGCTGTAATATGGTAATTATTGGTCGGTAATAAAGGAAAAGGTGTCATGGTGTATCGATTGATTTTAATTTATTGGGTGTCGAAATCGGAAGAGCGGAAAGTATGGGTATAGAAATCTGTGGATTTATTTCGATTCTTGCGATTGAAATTGAACAGTTTTACATGAGAATTTTATAGGGACGCTTCAGGAGTGATGTGACATAACTGGAATTATAAATCGTAATAGCTCGCTCCTATTTCCGAAGAGTTCAATATCTCCATCTTAAGTTACTAGCTCACGTATGCAGGTTGTCATTTTACAACTAAACGTTGAAACTTTCCATTGATTATTCATTCATTTGTTTGATACACTCCTTTGTTTGATATATGTTCTTGGCCGAAATAAAAAAAAAACTCAGCTAATTTCCAATTTCAAAACACACATTCAAATCACCTCAGAATTAATCTAAAAAACCCGATATAAAATTCCAAGTTTGAAAAAGTTCTTGTTCGAAACGAATGTCTTCAACCCTTCTGCGCTGGGCATTCAAATTTAAATTCGTGTCCCCTCTGTCTGGCAGGTGTACGGTGTCTTTGTGACGACTTCCGTCAGTTAAGATGTCCCATGTTCGTTGTCTTGCGCTGAGCTTTTGTCGCGATGTTGTTAAACATGTGGTTATAGCTCTGATGTGAGTTTTGTTTTTGTGGCAATTAGAGGGACGTGGCTTTTGTTGCTATGACGTTATGAGGTGTACTTTTTTGGGTGTATAGAAAAACTTGAGTTCAAAATTTGCCTTAGAATTGTTGATGTCTGTGGTAAAAAAGGCAAGTTGTTTTCGAAACCGCGTAAGTCCTACGTGTTTAACGTTCTGTAAAAGAAGGTATGATAATATTGAGATTTTTGAAGAATGGTTGTATGTGTATTGCATGTCATTAAAAATACCTTTATAACGTTAGATTGTCCTGATCGCTTAAAGGTCAGAGCGTGACATGGACAGTATGATAGAAGCAAAATTTGATTTGCCTTATTAATTTACACCAAAATGACAACTTAAAACCCATAAAATTAAAAATGTTACAGTTAAAGTCCACATCTTAAATCCGAAACCGGTGTACGTGACCTCTTTTTAACAAATGTTTCCTAATAATACTATCCGGTATCCCCAAGTCGTATGCAAATTGTTTTTAAAATAATAACACACCTGGGTCTCAAAGACCGGTCGTGATTTTGCATCCGCGCCTCATTTGCATGCAAAGGGTTAATTCTTCGCGATTATTTGCGCTCACGCATATTTTTAATTATTCAAGGGTTTAATGTATTCGGTTTTTAAAAATGCAGATACGTTTGTGAATGTGATTTTTTGTTGCACATTCAGTTTGATATTGAGTTTCGTAGTGTGTGGAAGGTTTTTTAAGAAATTAAGTGTTTAAATAGAGGTGTGGGACAGTGTTAGATATTTGTAGTTTCTTCGAAAATCTGTTAAGTACTTGCTCAGTACAGTTATTGTGAGAAAATATGGTCAAAATGTAACACGTGAGTATGAATTTTATTACTATGCTTAATTAAGCAACTTATCTATGAGTTAATTGGTCTGTTCTGTGTTTTAACATGTAAATCATACGATTTGTAGTAATATAACATAACATCACGCCTTGTTACCCCGAAGGGTTGGGCAGAGGTGTGCCTATAGTATACCCACATTTCACCGGTTATGTTTTTAAGTCCCATGTAATAGGGGGCGAACCTATTGCGATCAACCGGGCACAAATCCAGCCTCCGGGCTGCTACTGAGAAATTCGAGATGGAAAAACCCAATACACTTTGCCTGACTTGAGAATCGAACCCAGGACCTCATGTTCAGCAGTAGCGCTTGCTACCACTAGACCAACGAGGCAATCGACGATTAGTAGTATACTACTTCTAATCTTTACATACTGTGAAACAAAAAACTTTGTAACAAAAAATTTAACCGCCGAAAAAACTGAAAAGCAAAAAATAGTAAACCTTAAAATTATGAGTCGGCGCTTTGAGTGATCTTCAGTTCATTGATTTTTCAGCGCCGACTCAAAATTTTAAAGTATATTATTTTTTGCTTTTCAGTTTTTTCGGCGGTTTAATTTTTTGTTAAAAAGTTTTTATTTTTTATTTTTTGTGGCTTTAATGAACTCATAATACTTGGCGAGGTATACCCTATCCAATAAAAAAGAATTATCAAAATCGGACTACTCTGTATAAAGTTATGTGTTATGTTATACATTAGAATCAGTGAGTGAACAATCAATCATCCCCTGTTTTCCGACCCTTAGGGTTCGATTTTGATTTCCAAATTTATATGGGACCATTTTGGGAGTATACGCTTTCCAATAAAAAAAGAATTATCACAATCGGACTACTATGTAAAAAGTTATGCGTGGTCATACATAAAAAATAAAAATAAAAATATACGCGTCGAATTGATAACCTCCTCCGTTTTTTTTCGTTGGTTGAAAATCGTTTCCCGCGTAAGTACGCTTAGATCTTTTGAACGACACAACACATTTTAATGCGGTTTTCATCAATATTCCAGAGGAAGGTTTATATGTTTAATACGCGGGCGAAACCGCTGGCATAAGCTAGTATTGTGTAAACCAAGTATGCATGGAAAACTATGAGAGTGATAGACAATATAGCTAATTGTAGGTAGCTGTTCGGATTGAAATCGTGGTCATACGTAACAACATTCCAATTAATTATAGGCCCACATACGACTGTTACAATAAAATTTTTATTTCCTTTCAAAAATATGTTATTATTAATATTTATGCCCTTTATTTCGTTTTATACACTTATTAATTATATTTTTAAATATTAGAAAAACAAAAATAAAAAACATTTAAAAATATAAAAAAATAGTAGCCCACCGGTATCGGGAACAAGGTATATATGTATATTTATGTTATTATTATGTTATTATAAATATGTTGTTATTATTAACATCTCTAACGTCATCATTAACCTATAGTGTTCCCATTGATGGGACACAGGCCTGCTTTCTGTGAGTGGGAGTGGGCTATAATCTACCAGCGGGCTAAGTACGGGTTCTAGGACATGCCGGTTTCCTCACGATGTTTTCCTTCACCTTTTTGAGAGCAGTGGTGATGAAATTATTTACACTAGTTAAAACGCCTGCCTGGGACCGAACCCAAGACCCATAACTTGTAAACTACCACTGCTCTACCATGTCGTATACATATTATTGTGTCGTATACTTACTATTACCACAAAAATAAACAAACAGGCAACCCCCGAAAAACTAATTTTCTTAAAATCGAAAATCCCAAAACCTGATGTATACCACCGGTCATGCATCAAGTTTAATGATTGGATTCGCCCCGCCTACGCCATCAATCACTCACAAACTGACTAGCGGGTGGAAGCTATACCTAATATCGTCCCAACGTACTTTGGTCCCTGACTTTGTTGGTCTCGTCCCGCATTCGCCCCGGTTTCGGTATCACAGCGGCAGCGGGAGGGTTAAGTTAAAATGGCCGCGATGCTAAAGGGAGGATTTCGCGAAAGCATTGTGTCTTGTTAGGACCGTAATGTCTTGGATAGGAGATGTAAGTAAATTATGTTTTTTTTTTTTTGGTTTTTAGGGGTTACTATGTTTTGGGAATGTTATGGTCTCACTACGTATATTCTGGTGAGCTTTGGTTTTCTCCTAACATTTCTGATTAGGTTACTACGAAAATCCTTAAACGTGGTTTCAATACGATTGAAAAACTTTAGTAGCTTCGTAACTAAGTATTCTTTCTTTCTCTTTCAATTGTACCATTGTCTCAGTTAAATTAATCATATCTTATAAAACTGAGCACTCAGTCTCGTTCACGTTTAAGCTTGGTACTTACATAAAATATTATAATTATTGAAAGGACCCTATATGGTTCTGAATTTGTTGCCACGAACGATTATTTGTTTCTTGAAATCAAGTAAATAAACAATTTTAGAGTCAACTGTCTCTATGGTCGATTCCAGATTCAAATAACTATAATTTTCAAACACACATTCGGAACACAACATCCTCTGACCAAATAAAAGAAACGTTATCTACCTACTCACATTCAAAATAAGAACTCGTTCCCACAAAATTCATAAATAAATCCAATCTATTCGACTATTTCCTTCGACGCGGCAATATAATAAAAAAAGAAAAATCGCCCATGCAGGGGGTAATCCCGGGGGGAGGGGGTTTCCCCGAAATTGAGACGATGTAAGAAGATTACGTTTGATGCATTACGTGACGAGAAGGTGGTTTGAGGTGGATGAATTTTGGTGGGTTGGAAGAAAATGGTATTTATGGGTTCAACGCTCCTTAAATACCTATGTATGCATAAACTTTACGTATACACGGTTAGGTCTAAAGTTTGAGTTTCCTAGAAAAGCAGTTCCGTAATGCTATAATCATTTCATGACGACCGTGTCATGAAATCAGTATTTGACATTACGGTGTTAAAAATTAAAATGGCGCCGTAGTAAGCATATATGTTTGGTTCATATTGATGTGATTTTATTATCGTTTGTAAGTTTCAAAAACAAAATCATATGAATGAATTCGAATTCCGAAACAAATTGATATTTCTGAGGCAAAAATCTTTCATTGCTATATTGTGTTATCATGTATTGAAATATTTTTAGGGAAACAAAAACAAATGACTTAATTGCAACTTAACATAACAAATTAGGTACTTATCTCATTGAATGACTTGTTCATTAGGTAAATAGTAATTCAATAGGATTAAATGAACTTGGAGGGTTGTATTGATAATTTTGAATGATTAGAATTCTGTAAATACCTTATGTGTTACGGGCGCAACTCATATGTTGATCAACATACAGCAAAACGTGAGGAATTTTTAATTTTGCGCAATCACCTTCATTCATTCGAATTTTGAATTTCAAGAAATATGGCAGTTTTTAATGGAAAACCATTGCTTTCGCTCGTCATTTTATTTTATATTCCTTCATCATTCAAAAACATCCTAGAAAAATATGACGCACAGTGTAAACTCTCAACATTCATAGAACATCTCATACATATATAATACACGAACTGGCGCCGAAAGTTCTTGAACTGAAAACTTTTACAATATATTTTCGTTTGCAAGTTTAACATAGAAACGCGCAATTTTATAGGTGTGTATAAATATTGCGAGATACCCACAAATCTTTGGCGCAATATCACGGGAAAAATGTATTCGTAAACTGTGCAGTGTACATAGCTATGTTGGTGTGCTGTCTATTATAAAGCTTAGGTCATAAGCTGGCAGGTTTTCCGAAAGTTTCCTTTAGTGTAAATATAAATTTCTTGTGATTTTTAGGTAAAATAAAAGTTTTCGTATTCTTTCAAAGGGTTAATGTGATGGGTCTGGGTGACTATCTTCACATACCAAGAGTCACCGTGCCTCGGAAAGCACGTTAAGCCGTTAGTCTCGGCTGTCATTCGTGTTATCGTGTATCTTTGACAGTCGTTACGGGTCATCAGAAGCGCGAAATTCTAACAACCAGTCTTACCCGTGCGTATTACCCAGTAATTGAGTGGGTCAAATAGCCATTCGCCCCATGTAAAATTCTGGTATTCAGCTGCTTTCGGGTAGACTCCAACATAGCTGGGAAAAGGCTAGGGAGCTGATATTTATTTTTATTTATAATATTAATCAGATTCTTAATTTGTTTTAACACCATTTAACCAAAACTGTACTGATTACTGTCACATTTGCTATAACAAGAACACTCTGAATCTCTACTAATTAAATAGTAATGTAGCATGTATGAGTTGGGTATCTACAATAATGTACCTAAGCCTACCAACAATTTTGATCATGAAAAATTTGCCTCTGACTAAGTTTTTGTCTTTCTATACACCATTTTTATGTGGAAATTGAAATGGCCTTGTCATAATTTTCCTTAAATTACCTAAAATACATTTAATCGTAAATTTAAGTCAAACCTAATATTAATATTGATTGTTGTGGATCTAAATTTTTTTTATACCCGTATTTTGTATCGTAAAATTATTTATTCGAAAACCTTACAGAATTTCCACTTTCTTTCGCCGAAATCTTTGGCTATTCTGTCCTCGCCTTAACCCTGGCGGGCTTAGGCCACATTTCCATACATATGAGCCAGTCTCCGCTGCAAGGAGCCGAAACGAACCTTCCTTACACCCGCTTTGTGAGTCGAGCATTTTTTACCTTCTTTTGTCGTCACTTTTACTTAGTATTTCGGAACGCAGCTTGTTTAGAATACTTTTTGTAGGCATATTACGGGTTTTACCGTACGTACGTGTAGGGGTTTTGCCGTACGTATATGTTTGTTTGATGTCTCGAGTGTTGAAGGGTTGGGTATATTCGAATTTTGTTTTATTTTTGTCTTGAATAGATACTGGCTGGTGATATGGTTGTGTTTCAGTGTATCTTACTTGCTTCTGCCCGCTACTTCGTCAACGTGAAGTTTGTTGTTTAACATAAAATATATTCTACACGGTCGGTATCAGATCTGTAGAATTCTGAAGATTATCCCCTACAAATAAACTCACATACCTCTTTATAATAGAAATAAGTACAGATTTGTACAGCTTTCAGTAAGTCATCATATCGATTGATTTGAAAACGCCGTGTTTTCTCTTACTTTGAAATAATATAATATTTTCTATAAGCGACTTTCATGAAGTTAATTTATTTTTGGGTGAAAAGACAATTCAAGAATTATCCGTACTAGGCAATTGGCTGATACGTATTTCTGGATTACGAGTTGACTAATAAGGCGATTTTACTTTCGAGGACTTAATAGCCATTCATACGATTAAAAATATTATCGTATCAATTTACTATTAAAATGGAAAGAACAGTCTACTTGCGTGAACCTATAGAGGATACCTAGGTAAGATCATGTTGTCTTGATATTTAGCTAAATACTTGGGCATGTGATGTGGAGGAACAAGGAAAATGTTTTTAGTAGGATTGTGGCTTGCTTTAAGAATAGGAGAAGACCAAAGACATATGTGAAAGATGAAATGGCTAGAATGGTTCTGACTACTGTAACGACGACTAATAGAGAAGTATGAAAGAAAAAGACATGGTGCACCGACCCCAAATAACTTGGCTTAGTGAATTAAAATAACGATTCAGCTAAACACTTCCACTTTCTGTACAACCATTTCCTCCAAAACTATCTTTAAAAGCCCCCGGACGCTAGTGCGATGCAACTCCGGCAGAAGAATAAGGGGTCTGCTAGGACCGATGCCTGCGAGAGTCGTGAGATTTGTTCGAAAGAGATACCGTCACCCTGGCATATGGGCAACTGAAGGAACACGGGTGGGTTTTACTCAGTAAAAGTCTGACACGCCCTCTGCACAGAGCGGGAGACGACATTTCATGATTTCCGAAAAAAAAATCCATGTTCTTTTTATAGAATTTGTCCCACGAGTCACAGCACGGTGTGTCTATCTACGGAAGCCTTAAGACTAGACAAAAATAAATTCAAAATTTCAATCGAAAACACTTCATCCCATTTCCGATGGATAATTCAATTTTCTTCTAAAGAATAAATAAAACCCACACAAAAATATGATAAGGAAATTGTTATAATATCGTGAAGGAGGCGACGCTCCAATATATCATGTGACGTCACGGGCTATGCGGCTGACACGAAAATATTGCGATGCATCAAAACTGCCAACGAGCAGGGAGAAAAAACGAACTTTACTGGGTGTGTGTGTGGTACAAGTTGTGAGAGATCAGCGGTTTTTACGCCTGTGGGTTTGCGTTTTAGATTTTCCGGCACTGTCCGATAAGAATCTCAGATCAAAGTTAGACTACAGTGTTTTGTTGTTCCGATTTTCTTCTTCTTCTCTGTTATGATGAATTTTGTCTAATCGCAGGTGTAGTCGTTGTTCGTCTCACGATCGTTTTTTATCACATGTTTTTCCAATAGTTCTTAGCTTAGTGAGTTTTAATATATAAGTCAGATTCAAGGTCTTTTTTGTTAGAGATAATTAAAAATAGTTACCAAACTACTCGCACTCGTTTTTTTAATGCGTAGAGATTTTTACAATCGGTAAAACAGGCATGATATTATGTTATGTTATTGTTGTGTTGTTTGAAATAGTACCTAACTTTTTCATTGTAATAGATTTGTTTGGCGATTAAAGAGAAGCTTGTTTAACACCGTTGCTCCAAAAGGTTGCTCACCTACGTATCTTAAACGAGAGGGTTTTCAACAAAGGTAAACCATGACTATAGCCCGCTTTCTCTTATGAATTAAATCAAACAATAATACGTTCAGAAAAGCGAGGGTGGATTGTGTCTTGAAAAATGCTCTGTGGAGCTCTGTGGCGATGGGTTGTATATCATAAGACATATCGCAAGATGTATCTCAAGATATATCTGCGCTTGTGTACCTAAGTGAATATTATGAAAATCTTTGAGAGTAAGTACATAAAATTCAGCACTGGTTTAAACGAAGGTATTAATTAGTTAAAATGCAGATCATACCTAATACATGGTTAATATTTATACAGTATACAGGTTAAATGTACAAAAAAAAAAAAAAATGTTTTCATCATTCAAACTTTGTTCATAACTTTAAATGACACTGACATACTCCTACATTAAAGCAACCAAATGACTGTTATATTACACTTTTTGGAAAATCGTAAAAAAATATGTAAGTTCTATAAAAATTTGCAAAATCAGCTGACCGATCTTCACAGAACAGAAAGATGTTTATTTTTTTTAATTTAATTAGTTTTTGAAATCGAAACCCAATAAGCTGATAAAGTATTGCCAGCTAGTTTAATTTGACCCTCTAAAAAGAGCTTTATGTTGAAGAACAACACTATTGAACGGCTCAACACAGATTTTACTTAGTAAGATCCGTTTTTCACTAAATCTTAAATTCTTTTTTGACTTCACGCCTTCCCGTGACACGGGGTCGCCTTTCTTAATTTTCTTCTTTAATTTTCATTTACTTCTGAGTTCTGGTAAGCATCGCAAAACAATAAGGAAAACCTGATTTCAAGGAAACTTCTTTGACCAATGCAACAATAGTTATTACAGGTAAATATAAAGGTTTCTTCAAATTAGCCTAACAAGCCTAGGATCAAAGACGCTACGGATTTTTGATCTGAATGCCGATGCTGCCGGGGTCACGAGATTCGTTCGAAAGAGTTACCGTGGCCCTGGCATATGGGCAACTGAAGGAACACGGGGGGATTTTAGTCAGTAAAAGTCTGACACGCCCTACCGCTCCGCCCAGAGCGGGAGAAGTCATTTGATGATTTCCCATCAAAAAAAAAAAAAATTATTGCCGATGCTCGTAATTAAAAACGTTTAAAATCTAAGTCTCATCTTGACGACAGTAAAATGTCAAAATCTTGTTAAAACTCTAGGTATTTTTGACAGACGGAGACTGGACTGAGAACGATCTTAAAATTAAGAGATTACTCCACTGATCAGAAGTTACTGGTTTTGTCGAAACATGCCGATAGTTTTCTTGTCTACCCTACAATCGCTTCTACTGTTATGGTCTTAGAATTTAAATTTCCATCTCAACTTAAGACCTCATACGACGAGGCAGCATAGCACAAACCAACACACACGAACATACAACATTTACACCTGTGTCTGCCTTTTAAATCGTACGGGAAGTGAAACTCTAACATCTATTGAAAACCCGAAACAGGGGGAGTTACCTCCACCTCCCACCCCCCTCGTTATTCTACTTCCCTTCTCCCCTTTCTTTCCACTAACTTCGCATCGTCATCCGTATTACTTGGGCTCTAACTTATGTGGGGTACATGAGGTCGGCTACACATTTGATTTTAGACTCTATCACTTTATCTGTAAAGTGGAAATTCACTTGTTACAAAAATCCAATTTACAACACCAGCACCCACCCGATTATATTCTTTATTTTTTGTACGGTAAGAGTGATTATCGCTTGTAGAATCACAGATCAATTTCGCGATAGTCTATACTGATTCCTTTGCATTACTTTTTCCTTCTTTGTGGATGTATTTTATACGAGTTTTAAGGTCTAATGTGGATAGTCGGCATGTCGCGAATGTTGATGTGCTGTTGTGTGCGTGGGCCTTTATAGCGGGATGAGGACGATTCAATTTTGTGTGGAGCATCTATTTTGTAATAGAATTTTAGGAGTGTTTAACTTATATTGAATTTTGTTTCTTCAGGCAGCTGTAACTGTGTAATTTTCTGGGGTTTTCTCGAAAAGTTAATTCTATACCTATGAGAATTGTGTCTTTGTAACTTATTTAGTTTTAATCTGAAACTCCTTTCCATGGTGGAGATGTTTCTTCAAGTTAAAGGAGCCAGTAGGTGTAGCATGACCAATTCTATCTCTAGTCTACCAGAATAGAGAAATTTCTTTCTATTCAACTCGACATCTCTTCGGCCCGAGCACGGGGCGAGCCGTAGACTCGGGTTTCTATGAAGACAAACACAGTTATTCTTTCCATAGCAAGAGAGTGGTAACTAATGTGATTAAGGTGGATCCCCTGAGTACTTTTTCATTGAATAGTCATACAGTGGGATTAAACGATCTTAGAGTATTGTACTGATGATTACAATAAATATAATCCTGTAAAAAAAAATGTACCTCCAACTGAAACTCCAAATCAAAAGTAGAGAAAAATTAGTCGCTATGCTCGACATCGTAGAATTTTGTCGACTGAAGAATAGAAATATTTCTTCTCTTCAGTTTTAACACCACCGTTTTTAAGATGGCAGAAATCTTTCTACATTCTGCTATTTTGTCTATTTATCCGTCGACAAAACTCGTTTCTATGGTGGTCATATTACGCGTGCTGAGCTTAGTAACATCAGCCGCACAGGTCGAATAATCAATGTATGAGTGAACATGTTTACATACCGTGCCTCGGAAAGCACATAAAGTCGTTGGTGCCGACTGTCATTTGTGGATCTTTCATTAACGTTACGGGTCCTTAGAAACCCGAAAGTCTGACAACCAGTTGTACAAAGGGTTATCGTATTACCCAGTAACTGGGTTGTGGAAGTCAGGTGGGCAGTCGGTCCATGTAAATACCTGATATTCAGCAGCATCCAGTTAGCCTGGAAACCAACCCCAACTCACTCCATTGCCACCTTAATAATTACAGTCTCATTACCCGGTAAACTATATGTGCAGTCAAGATAAAAAATTTGCTGCTTACCTACCCTGCGTCCGTAGTTGTCTTTTCAGATTGGTAAGAACTAGGTTTCTTGGCGAAATACTCTAGGACATGATCTAGGAATTAAGAGTGCCTGCATCAGAAATAATGTAATAGTATGATGTAGATGCTGTAGCCATCAATATAACAAGCCTGGTGATGTAGATCACAACGTTATTTGTAGCTTATTGACAGTCAGAACCTATTCCGTAATACCAAAAAAACAACATGGGTGCTTATGAAACGTCAGAAGGGGTTTGACGCATTTGGTGCACCTTCACCATTATTTTGTTGATTGTATTTTTAAGAAAATTACCTACGCAATACCAAAGATTCTTTCATTTTTAGACAATTTTTCCAACTCTCCACTCGTCTTAAAAAGTGCTACTTTTGCGAAGTGCACCAATTGAGAAGTGCACCAATTGCTAAGTTCACCATTTGAGCATGGTGTACAAGTTGAGACGTGCACCAAATGCGTCAAACCCGTCAGAAGCTAGGTGCTCGGTTTCAATTTGTTGATTCTTCTTCAGAGAGGAGCTCGGTTTCAATTTGTTGATTCTTCTTCAGAGAGGAGCCGGTAAGAAACTCTATGGTAACTCGTTTAAAAATACAGACTCAGGCACAGGTGTTCTCTCTGTGAAAGGGAGGAGGCTGAAATCCACCATGCAGATCCAGTGCGGGTTAAATGTCACATGTTTCCGAAGTATTTGGTTCAGAATCAGAATCATTTATTTGTAAAACATAGGTTACAGGTCAAGGTGTTAATAATGAAATGATGCGCTATGTTTTGCCATTGATGACATACAAAAATATCAGTGAAGATTATCATAAAAATAAAAATAAAAGCAGACCAAATTCACTATACAAAACAAAAAATAACCAGAAAATAAAATACATGTACAGTTGTTACAGTGATTTATCATTTAGGTAATCATCATAGTAACATTTCTCCACCAGTAATTTAGAAAAACATTTTTTGAATTTTATTAGTGGCATGCTTCTTATGACCTCGGGTATTTTATTATAAATTTTGGGCGCAACACCAAAAAATCTCTTTTTCATTAATGATGTACTGCATTTTGTTGTACATAGTTGACTACGGATTGGGTTCTTCTTAACCGCTGACAACTTAGTAAATAGATGCGGATTTGATTTTACAAACAATGCAGTTTCTAATATATAAATAGCTGGTAACGTTAAAATCTTAAACTTCTTAAAGTAGGGAACGCAACTGTCTGTTGGTTTTAGATTACACATGGATCGTGCACATCTTTTTTGCATCCTGAATATCAGTTCCCTGTTAGTTGACTGTCCCCAGAAAACAACACCATTCCGTAGAACAGAGACTACAACTTCATGATACGCTGTTAGTAGAGTCTCTGTATTTACTTTCCTAGACAGTTGAAATACGCAGACTTACTAAGTCGCTTGCAAATTTCCTCTACGTGAGGTTTCCAGGTTAATTTGTGGTCTACAGTTCTAGGGACATATCGGTTTCCTCGTGATGTTTTTCTTTACCTTTTAAGAGCAGTGGCGTTGAAGTAAAACTTTACTTCAACACTACTGCTCTTAAAAGGTATAGCGCCTGACTGGGTTCGAACTTCTGACCTACAAGTTTTTAGTCGCTGCCGTTACCACTAGTTTCAGTAACAATAAATTAAGAAATTAGCATTATTCCTTATACGTATACAGGCCACCTGTTTGCTTGTCACATTAAAGGATAAACGTCTCCATACATTCCGAAGTTCATTAATATTCTCACATAAATTAGGATTTAACTCAGCCAAACAAATTGGGTGTTCATCATTAATGAGACATAAACAGACAAACACTCCCTCCTTTACCCAATATAACAGGCAATTAGCGGTCTTGACAAATAACTGCAAATATTTGGGGCGACTTATAAATTAGAAAAATTTACAAGGAAAAATAAACGGTGTCACCACGAAGAGAGAGTCTAAATTAGGTATTGAATATCTCAGAAGAATTAAAATACAATGCAGCAAAGAAAAGTTGTGTCTGTTTACTTTAATGACGTCATTAAATGCCATAACATCGTCCAGACGGGGATTATCCCGGATATTTTCAAAGAATATACAATGAATTATGTAAGGAAACTCCTATTGACGAGGGATTAGGTCTTAAGAACGACTTGACAGTAAGAAGGTACGAGTCAGGATTGAAAAAGTTTAAAAAGTAGGTACTTGGAAGATCGTTTTTTATTATTGTGTGCAAAATTCGTTGTAAACTCGCCTTTAGTTTGTCTGGCTCGTCTAAAGCTAGCCTTATTTTAACCCGCTGACAAAGACGTCAGATTTTTCGCTATTCGAATTTTAAATTTCAGAATAGATAATATTTAAATATTAGAAACTTATTGATCGAATGTTGCTACGTGTGGCCCTTCCCATAGATTATTTATTTATTACGTAGGGGTGTCAAAATCAACCGTTGTCACAGAAGACACGCATTGCTTATAATAGGTTGTTTTTCTTTGTGTGTGATTCAAAATATGTTTTCTTCGTTCATTGTTATATTTATCCTAATTTGATCTACTTATAAATAGCATGTTGCTTTGACTAAGCAAAGTTTCTTGGTAAATAAATCTAAGTTTATTGTATTAAATAGTTTCTCTTGAAATTCCTCAAATTCTTTGCAGTATTTCCGTCCTTATTACCAGTAATCATGATTCCAACTGCGTACAACTTTTATTTAATGAAGCAAAATGTTCACATCATAGAAATTCCAGCTGTAAAGAGCACTAAAAATTTAATATCCTTTCGCATTCTTACAAAATATCTTCGAATATGGTCGTTAAAGTTAACCCCCCGTTCGCGGGGGTGGTTATTATTCATTTTTCTCCAGTCAAATTCAGTGTAGGGTTCACTAATGTGCCACTCTAAAATCAACCCCTACGAGGTTTTCGCGACCATGTTTTTTCCCGTAGAAGTTTTTTGTTTGTTTCTTGTCCCTTTCTTTCGGGAGGAAAGTATATTTTTGTCTCTTTTCCTCTATCACGCTGCGTGGGGTGGCAACAGCGAAATTATGATACGTTTTTTTTGGGGCTTAAATTGATTTTTCGGAAGTATGTGGAAGCCATTTTATAGCGGTTTGCGAATGATATGGTTTTTTGTTGTTTAATAAAGTTTGAATGTCAATTTTCAAAGTTTTTTAACTTATAATTAAACAGATTGCCGAATAGTTTTTGTTTCTAGTTTTAATTACACCATACATTCCGAAAAACGCAGGTTAAGTTTATACATAAATAGTAAAAGGCTAACAATACCTATTGTTAAAATGGTGCTATGACATCTTCCACATATTATCTTTCGCCTTTGCCTTTTTGACCCCAAAAGACCGAGTGAAACATTCTTAGATACTCACAGATAACCCACAAAGACTTTCCTATTTAATTTTATTGTGTGTTATTCAAAAACGCTTCTTTTAAGGGCCATTAAATTCTTTTAACATGTTAAACCTTAGATTAGATAAAACTTAGAAGTAAAACTTAACACGCGGTTTAAAAATTAAAATTACTTCCAACATTAATTTTGATATTATCTAAACTATCAGATTCAAACGAAACAGTTTTTCTCGTAAATGTCATAACTTTAAAAATTATGACTTCATCATAATAGAATAATAAAAAAAAACTTGTATTAGTCAAAATCGTGTTCCTTTGTTAATTGCTTACGGGTTCCCATTAAAAACATATAAAATGTGGAATATAAAAATTAATAAATATCCCAATTATGTTTAGGGTTATTTTTTACTGTGTTTTTATATTGAAACATTTCATTTTGTTGTTGAATTATGGAACTATTATTATAGTTGGATAGTGATGACTATTGATTATTATAATAATATGTGACTACTTGATTGTGTGGCAGGTGCAGGGTTAACTTGTCAAGCGTTTTGATACATCTTTATGATATTTTTATTAGTAGGTACAAACTATTTTTGTAATGTAATTTAACAAGGTTTCTCTGAGATTAGCCTGTGGTAATGCAGATGTTCATAGGCTGAGTGACCACTTACCATCGGGTGGATTGTTGGCTTGATTGTCAGCCAGCAAATGTATTATTAAACCTACTTTTTGAGCTCAATTACGGTATAGTAAGAGAATGACAAGTTAAAGTGGGATTGAGCGGGTTCGGGATCAGTGAGTGGCGTACCAAATTGCGTAAAACAGTAACAATAATTTTGACAGTTCAACAACTACCGAGAGTGTGTTAGGAAATGTTGGCGTAATGAATAGGCGTTTATGGGTGTTTTCCGGAGAAGGTAACACACAAGGACGCGTGGAAAGCTGTATGGGGGCGTCTTTTGCCCTGCAGCGGCACAACACAGGTTGAACAGAAAGAAGAGACTGTTCAGTAGAGAAGCTGGAAAGGCTAAAGGCTCCCATAGATGCGGAGGATAACGCGTCGCGTCAGTAGTAGACCAATTTCTATGAAGTTTTTATAGCGAAATCCTTAAAGCTGTGGCGAGATAGTGGTTCACTACCAAACCCATTCGTCCCACCAGCTGCAAATGTCAAACCTAGACATGATTTGCCTTTGCTTATCTCGAATTTCCGGCTTTTCAGGACATCTTTAAATAGACTTCGGAGTTGGCAGGCCTTAGGATTCACAGACGACTCCGCCCCGGAATGCAATTAGGGTTGCCAGATTTAAAAAAATTGAAATCCGGAGTAAATTCCGGACATTTGAACAAAATTCCTGACTTTCTTGTAAATATAATATAAATGACGTTATGCATAGTGCATATGAATGAACGAAGCACGCCCTCGCTGACCAAAATGAATAACTACATTAATAATGATGATTGTTACCTTATTTTGAAAATATTTGATTTATTACTTTTTTAGGTTCACTCTTTAATAAAATGTAATAAATTCCGGACGGTTTAGGATTCCCTCCACATTCCGGACAAAGTCTTATAATACCGGACATGTCCGGAAAATTCCGGACGTATGGCAACCCTAAATATGGTTCTGTCCCACAAACATTGGAGCAGTTCAGCGTGTCCTGTTGTCTACACGCTACAGGAATTGATGGACACTACTGACAGTGCCTAGCTGGAAGACAAATTCTGGGCTGACTGTCAATAGATTGCTATCAACACTCTATGAAGAAGAAGATAGAAAATGCTGAATCACTACATAGTATAAAACAAAGTCGCTTCCCTCTGTCTGTCCCTATGTATGCCTAGATCTTTAAAACTATGCAACGGATTTTGATACGGTTTTTTTTAATAGATAGAGTGATTCAAGAGGAAGGTTTTACGTAAAATAGACGGGTAAAGCCACTGGCAGAAGCTAGTTAACACTAAAAACAAAACGCTCATAGACGACACGACGGCTTTTAGACCACCTTCACACGCACCTAAAAATATCGTAGCAGGATTATATCGTACTGGATTATCAACGTTCTTTTAGACGCCGATAGTTGAAAATCGAACAGTGTGTTTTTCGACCGGCTGGGATGCACTCTGTTGGATTCTGAATGCTCGGCTCAATACCAAGAGTTTAAAATGCAGTGCGCAATAAAATCCCACCACGATATTTTAACGTCCCTGCGAACGTAGAATATTTCTAAGGTAATTTTAACTCCAGGGCAAACATTTATAACAACTTACATTATTGGTAATTATTGTACAATGAAAGCCAACGATAATAAACGTTATCGAGTTAAAAAAATAGCGGGTAGCAGCGACGTATCGATTTAAAACATAGCGCTACATCGCGATAACGAAATAACTGAGGCTTAGAAAAACTTAAACTGAGTTGTATAAAGGCGTCAATACACGGTGCCAACAGCCGGTCTATTCTGTAAAAATCACACGGTAAAATCAGTCTATAATTCGTTTTATAAAGCTAGATAGTAATTTTACAGGTGTAATGTCAAACTCGTATACTAAAAAGTAAATACATAAAGCCTTGGAATGTCAGATTACCCTCTGGAATTGTAAAAAAATGACTTGAATAATTTATTTTTTCTTTATAACAATGGCGTCTTATTAATTTAGACAAGTTTAAAAATATGTGACATTAGTTTGTGAGAGACTGGTATCTGCACTAGGAATACCTGTATAGTAGATCACCATTAAGCAAATGAACATTATCTGATGCTCAGGATTCAAACTATATTGACTACTAACTTACTGCTCTCTTCAACTGAGTTTTTTACAGAATAGATCGACTGATGTCAAAAAACAATTAGAGGCAGTAAAATGTATTTTATTTTAAGCTACCTAGTTTTAAACTAAAATAGTGAAAAGAAGCCAGAGTGAGAATAATAAACACTTGATTCTTACAAGTAAAACAATTTTTGTTTTAAATTAAATATAAAAAAAAACAATATTTATATTTAGGAAAAAAAGGTCCATAAAAGAATTCTGCTAACATTTTACCCCAAAATAGGTCACTCAATCAGTAAACTGAGCTAGTTTCGCGATAAATTACAAAACAAAAACTACCAACGTGGAACAAAACAATATAAAAACATTAAAACCATTGTTCAACCAAACTCGTGTAACCACATCCTAAACCATTGCGTGTTAATACAGTTAGCTATCAGATAAGTTCCAACGGTTAACATCAACCAGGTTCACAATTAACCATTCAGATCGTAGAGATAACCGAATGAATGCAAATTAAACGGTCGAAAAAAGAACTGTGTTCGAGTGAACGCACTTTTGTGGGCGTCGCTCGTTCCGTGTGAAGCTACCTTAATAACAAAATTACTTATTTTGATAGGTGATGTGTGGTTCGGTCGTTCTTTTTTTGTAATTATGTGTTTAATAAGTAGCTGGCTGTATTTGTTTAACGGATAAGCGCCAGGGTAGCCCGCGAAATTTTAATTTTCTTTTATGCCACGAAATAGTAATTTAATTTTCTCAATATGTGTCTACTAAACATTTTTTTAAATTTAATTCTTATCCCAAAATATCGGACTACTCTGTAAAAAGTTATGCGTAACATAAAAAATATATATATAATATGCGCCGACTCGAGAACTTCTTCGGTTATTTTTAGTCGGTAAGAAATTATAAAAAATCATTATAAAAACTTTTTTCTTTGCACGTGGTAAAATTTATTGAATTATGCTCTAACATTATGGATGTTCAACTTTGTTGAAACAATGTTAACTTTTTAGCATTAACACTCGATAATTATTGAATATGTTTGTGCGCAGAAATTATTTTTAGTAAAATTTCTATACTTATTTTAATAATTTATAATATTACCTACTAAGCTATTATAGTTCAATCTGTCTTGGTTAGCAGTCTATTAGTACAGCTCCTGCAAATAAGTCAGAAGAAGAGACTATGCTCATTTAACGCTCCCACAGACCCACGCGACGTGACTGTAAATCAATTTACATAAAGATTTCATAGAAGTAAAGTCGCCTCGCGGTATTGCGTCACGTCTGTTTGCAAGAGCCTTAATTCGCATTCATATTTTTATTTATATTTGTTGAAGGACAGAAATAAAAATTATAAGGTTAAAACCAGACAATTTTAATAATATTGTGTTATATTGTTTCAGGTTACAGTAGTACCTTCTTAATGAAAGCTGAAGTACGAAAACACAAAGGTCCGACGCCAGAAGGCGGCTAAAAGCGACACAACGTATTTTTTTTTGTTCAACGAAAAAAAAAATAGCTATAAGATTAGAATATTAAAAGACCGTGTCGTAAAAAGCGATAAAATTAAATAATTATGTCATTATACAACCACTGTAATATATTGTAATTCTGTATCTCATTACAGTTAAAATTACAATCAAGAAGTCTTCCTCTGATTGTAATCTATATAATTAATTGGGGTCATTTTCGAGGTCTAATAAAACACATTTTTATGGTGAATTTTATGGCAAATAAGGTCTTTATATTGGTTTAATTTATAGTTTTGGCTATTATAATTACAGTATATGTTTTATAATCACATAATTTCTGCGTCATTGTTGGTTGAAAATAAAGATACAAGTTTAATTATTGTTTTTATTGGGGAAGCGGAACTTCTCCTGGTCTATAAATAAATAAATAAATAAATAAATAAATTTCTTTATTGCCATAAAAACAGGTTACAGAAAATTTGAGACCCTGGCTCCAGAGCTAGGTTAAAGTACCTGTATTTCAGGAGCCAAAATAAATGTTTATTAAGGGTAGTTTAGCTATCAAAGCACAATTTAGAGGCAGTAATTAAAACGTAACATTGAACGTCAAAAATCTGCATAAAATATCTTGAGTACCTACTTATTACCTTAACATAATTCCCATACTAATTAATATTATAAATGCGAAAGTAACTGTCTGTTACCTTTTCTAATTTACCACACGGATAAGCCATGACCAGGGCTAATACGGAAATATCATACTTTTATCCCATTGGTATGTTCCGTGGAATAAATGTCGACAAACACGTGGGCAAAGCCGTGGGAAAACGCTAGTTTAAAATTATAAAAAGAAAATTCACACAATAATATATTTTTGTTGATCCTTCTTTGACAAACAAGGCATAATCACAAGAAATTTAATTAAAATTAAAACTTAACTACAACAAAGTAGGTGTTATAAATAAATTACAATAAATTAATCCGATATTTAATTAATTTTTAAAAAAATACACTAGCAACATACCAACAAAATTCCACTCACTTTGCTCAAAATTTAAAATTAATAAACATAGTATATGCAAATTAACGAGATGCTCGTGGGTCTTAATCGTGATATTAACGCGGTAACCCCTAATTCAGAGTCGTTGTCTTAACTAACTGTTAATAGGGTTGGTGCTATCGACCCTTAATTTAAGGCGAATATAAAAAAAGATAAAAGCGAGTTCTAAATTCAATTTAGACGTAATATTTTATTTCTGATAATAGTTTATTGATAGTAGTTTATCAAAAGTATTTTTGGGGCCATTGATGTGTTCTGAATGAATATTGTCTGGCATGTTTTTTTTTTGTTTTCAGTTCGAATAATATTAAAAAAAAATATATACAAATCTTCCTGAACTTAGTTCAGCAGAAATATCACATAGTACTTAGAAAATTAATAATTAATTATGTTAGACATCGGATAGTATGTGGAAACTGGCATGTCCTAGAATAAAAAATTTGAAGACGTGTGAAATTTACCAACTCACATTGGGTCTACGTGAAGGATTATGGCCTACTCCCTTTAACCCATTGAATGCCGAAATTACAGACACAATTAAAAACCATTGTGTCTCGCGTGGATCCACGTTTACGGTATATGAAGAGTTAATAGAGAGAAGGCCTGTGTGCCAGCAGTGTCATGAACATTATAGTCCGAATATGCTTATGTCGGACGAAAAGCTTGGGGTTGGGAAAAGGTTAGGCTGTAATGTGAGTACCAGGGATGTTAAGGAGCTCCGTAACCGTAACCGAAACTATCGGATATCCGATATAAAAATTTATCCGTAACCGTAACCGAATCCGAAATAAAAGTTTCGGATAATATCGGATTTGTTATTACATTTTTATTTTAGGTAGATTAGATAACACTCAATTTATATTTATAATCATTTTTATTTTAAATAGCTGTAATAATTACTCACGGACTGATTGTAATTCCTACCAAATGGTGACATATATATAAAACCATTTTATTAGCTATTTATATTTTACTTATGAAATTCCTTAAAAGTTTAATATCCGATTATCCGAAACTAACGGATAATCCGAAATAATTTCATATCCGTATCCGGTATAATAATCATTCCTACATCCGTATCCAATCCGTATCCGAAATGTCATATCCATAACATCCCTAGTGAGTACCATGCAGGCTAGACTGAATACATGACTCTATAACATAACTGTCTGGAGGCTTTGAGTATTTTGTATATGGCCTACGCAAATGTCCTGCAGATCTGGTAGCGTCTTGTGACGGGTCGTTGAGCTCCCTAAAACAGGGTTGAGCTACACGATGACTGATACATACATACCGTCTGTTGGGACAGGTCAGCTCAAAGCTGTAATGGCTCTTTCTTCAAAAGGCTTTTCCAGACATTGCCCTGCATTGTTAGACTCACATAAAATTCTAATAATATAATGTTTGGACTTTAAAAGAGACTATGACCTCTGAGTTTGTTTCGGCGTTTCTTCTCAGGGAACAGTCAGCTACAAAACGCCGGCGCCATCTAGTTTTTAAAAAATTGACCAAAAAATGTTGAAGTGTAAAAGTGTCTTATAAGATCTACTATGTAATGTGCTAGACTGAATACATGACTCTATAACATAACTGTCTGGCGGCTTTGAGTATTTTGTATATGGCCTACGCAAATGTCCTGCAGATCTGGTAGCGTCTTGTGACGGGTCGTTGAGCTCCCTAAAACAGGGTTGAGCTACACGATGACTGATACATACATGCCGTCTGTTGGGACAGGTCAGCTCAAAGCTGCAATGGCTCTTTCTTCAAAAAGCTCCTCCAGACATTGCCCTGCATTGTTAGACTCACATAAAATTCTAATAATATAATGTTTGGACTTTAAAAGAGACTATGACCTCTGAGTTTGTTTCGGCGTTTCTTCTCAGGGAACAGTCAGCTACAAAACGCCGGCGCCATCTAGTTTTTAAAAAATTGACCAAAAAATGTTGAAGTGTAAAAGTGTCTTATAAGATCTACTTACAGAAATAAACATTTCATTTCATTTCAATAATGAAAGAGTTTGGGGTTTTACCCGTAGAAAATTCTTAGTTCAGAATCTTGATAAGGCTATACGGCAATTAGGGTCTAACATAGACCTTCTAAAGTACCCAACACATAATAATGTTAATACAGAGATCTTTAACTACTCTGACGACACAACAGAAGACCAATTCCAGTATTTATAAAACAATGCTTTTCCAAGTTTTTATTTTACCATCTGTCGGCGTGACTAATATGTGTTGGGTACTTTGTCAAATTACAGCTTTCTAGACTTACGAGTCTCTGAGTTAAGCTGTGGACTGATTGACGGACGGACGGACGGTCGCAAATGGTGAGACTATGAGGATGCCTTGTTGACTACAGAACCCTAAAAACGTTCAAAATCAAGTCGCATCTCATCTCAATCTCAGCAAATGTCATATTTTTTTTTTTAATGTAGGATATTTTTGATAGATTCAGACTGAGTTGAGACTGTATAGATAGTTTAATCCATGAAGACGCGCCCCACTCTTTGACAATTGTACCGAGAGCGGTTAAAAACAAAGGAAAGGGACGTAGAGGGGCGCGTCGTCGTGGAATGAACTATCTATAAACGTCATTATAATTACGCGAATATCACAGGCACTGCTGCTTAGATGCAAGATCAAATTTTATAGACAGATTTTCAAGGCGAACAATACTATGCCATGGATCAGAAAGCGTCTCATTCAACTACCTCCGGATACGATAAAAACTTTGTTAAATATGTAGGGGTCGGCTTCCAGTCTAACCGAATGCAGCTGAATACCAGAATTTTACAGGAAGCGTCTGTCTATCTGACCTCCACAACCCAGTTACTGGGTAATACGTTAATCCTTGGTAGGACTGGTTGTCAGACTTTCAGGCTTCTGATGACCTGTAACGACTGCTAAAGATTCACAAAAGATAGCTGGGACCATCATCTTAAGAGCGTTAACGTCGATTTTGGTTGTTTGACCCAAAAAGCGTACTTTTCAAACCATTTAATCACCTCATAAAACGTATCTAACGAAAGTGTGAATAACTAAATATTGTTGGAAATATTTCGGTCTAAAAAGTTGACTAAAAACCTTTTTACATTAATAAAGTATTCGTGAATTCTAACCAGATAAATAAGCAGTGTTTTCTAAAATCCTTTTACAGTAGTCATTTCGAAGCTTAAAATATCCGAAACCACTAATAAAATTGACAAACTAATAAACATATTTAATTGTTCACATCCTTGAGCAAAAAACTGAGAGAGACTTTTTTTATTTTCAGCGCCTAACATAATAAATAAAACAATAAACAAAGTGAAATTAACAAGAAAAAGCAGTTGCTAAATTTATTATTTCTTCCAATAAATCTTATTTAATTTTACAAAATAAAGGTGTATTGTAATAGAAGAACATCTTCTTTAAAACTTGCAATAAAAAATTTCAACTAAATTAGTTTTATTATTTTTCTACAATTATTTTAAAACTACTATAAAACCGTGCGCGGTAATAATTTTAAATCAGTCCGCCGCGAGGCTGTTCAAAGAGTGGACGTATCGCTCAGTGCTCTACGCGTGACCTCTCCCGACCCTTGGCATCGAGTGAGTTTATAGTGTGATATAACGATCTTGGGTTGGTAAGTAAAATAATTATTTTTTATTTAGAATATTATTTATAATATTATTATTATTTAGGCTATAATTGAAAACAATGTTTTTCAAAACAACAAAAATTGTTTCAGGTGCCATGGGGAATAAGAGTAAAAAAACGAAACTAGTTTTATCGAGGAAAAGGAAGAGACTCAACCAAGAGGTTTTAGCTAAAGCTAGGGCTAAAAGGTTGGGTAAAATAATATTTTGTATAGAACTTGATTTGTTATCTTTGTTGATCGAAGTTTGCTATATAAGGTCCTCGTTTATTAATTTATTTCCTTCTAGGGGGTGATTGTACTACTCAAATACATTTTTTTTTTCTAAACGATCAATTTCGAAATTGCAAAAAACAATACTTCCTCAAACTAAACCGTCGATCATCTGATTTTTTTTAACTTGCATTGTAACAATAATAATTTAATTGATTTGATTTAATTTAAACTTTATTTCTTCTTTTTAGAGAATTTAACTAAAAGCTTGTTTTTAAAAATGTTTTTAGGGTTCCGTAGTGAAAGTGGAACCATTTATAGTTTCGCTAAGTCTGTCTGTCTGTCCGACCGCGGCTTAGCTCAGAGACCCTTAGTACTAGAAAGCTGGAATTCAACATGAGTAAACATATTAATCACGCAGACAAAGGGGTAAAATAAAATCCTGTTTTTTTTATCTTCAGGCATTGTAAAGAAAATAATGTTGTTGTGAGTACGGAAGATGTTAAAATCCAAAATGAGGTAAAGGTAAAGCACAACTAACGTATTTTTTATTTACAATTTCATATTTACGTATGGGATTACATCTATCTTTTTTTTTCAGGACTTAGCCTCGTCTTCCAAAAACAGCTTGTCGATGGGTGGAACACACGTGTCGGTTATCTTTCAAAGTTGGTAAAGGAAAACATTTATTTAAATCTACATACAAGTGCTATATATAATAAATATAATATTATATATAAAGAATTCTTCAATATTGAAATATTTTATTTTAAAACTAGAATACTTAATAATTTGCTAGAGGACCATCGCGACTTCCTACGACTTCAAAATGATGAACCCCCTTCATTATGATTTTTTCATGTACTTTTTTATCAAATGAGCAATTTTTAATCAAAATTCATTTAGTAGTTTTTGTGAAAGAGTAACAAATATACATCTACTCATCCATAAATAAACTCTCAAACTTGCGCGTTTATAATTATTATTTGAAAATATGATCTGTATGGTATTCTGATGTGTAATCGATATGAATTGAAGTTTCATCAAAATTCGTTCAGTAGTTCTTACGGTAATTGTTAAAATCATTCATCCATACATCCTCACAAACCTTTGTGTTTATAATATTATTCGTAGTAGGATTTTACATTTGTACAATATTTCTAACTTTTCTCCCCTAAATAGTACCTACTTACTATACTACGTATCCAAAATTGCCTTTTTATTTCACAAGCATGTAATAAAAATAAAAATAGTAAATAAAAATCAACTGACGATTAAATAAGTAAGTATCATTAAACATTAAGGATCAACTTGGGTTAGTTTGACTATAATGACGGGCAGCACACCAACTCTACGCACACAGTTATGCGCGTATCTGTGTGAGTGGAAGGAGCACTGCAATTACCTAAACTTGGTACCGTGGATTTCACGTTAACGCTCTTAATGTGCTTTCTGAGGCACGGAGGTGTCTTGATATGTAAAGATGGCCACCCATCTACGTAACAACCGAGGCAAGCGTACCTTAACCTGATCCAAGTCTCAAAATAAAAAGCTTAGTGATCATCATCATCATCATCACATCATCATCATCATCGTCATCATCATCATCATTCTCTTGTCCGTATCCCAATTTATGTAAAGATCGGCGCAACATTACTTTTTCTTCCACACTTCTCTATTAGTCGTCAATGCTTAGTGATACAAAGTTATAATCACTAATTAAAATATTATAATAGCTTTCATCGTAAATAAAACATTATCAAGCATTATACTCGCTTAACGTCATGTGGGTAAGCAGCGTCAGTCGTTACCAAAGTGGAATATTTAAGGGTCCGAATACTCATCGAGTTAGCGCTTTCACTGTACATAAATTTACATAATAAGTGGGTATAAATATTTATACACAAAAAAAACTATGTAATTAATGGTCACTGCAATCCTGTTTTTGGGTTAAAATGTACGGAATTACTTGCGATGGTTATCTGTTAATCGATGATCTTTTAGGGTTCCGTAGCAGGAATAATAAAAATTTAAATGAACTACTTTGACGGGTTTTTAACAATAGACACACTAGATTTATGTACTGTGGCCAAATTAATCAATAGATACTTGGGAAAAGATTTAGTGTTTGTCAAAAGGATCGTATTTGAAATCTTATAAAGGTAATAATTATGTAAGTATGTGCAGGAATTGCTGAACAATTTATCAAATTTAAACTTGACCAAAAGAGGTCAATAATCAGGATTATTAGACGGTAATACACTTTATAACAATCAGCGAGACTAGTTTAAGTGGTCTAGTCATGCCTAGAAAGGTTGATATACAAAACTGACATTTAAAAAAATACAGAATCCAAAACAAAATTCACAGCGAGTATCATAAAAACCTGCCCCATATTAACAACTTGACCATTATATACTTACTTGCATAATTTTATTGTTCACAAAATTACAACCTTTAACGACCACTCAGAAATGCATATCAGGTCATAATTACCTTTAATTAAATGTGAGGAACCCTCAGGTCATTTTCGGGTACTTAACCTTAAATTTAATGTGTTGTATTATTCACCTAGTTTTTTTTTAAGTATCCTCGAAAACTATAACAGTTCGTGTCCAGATAAAAAGTAAATTCATTAGACTTAAAGATAATTTTGTTATGGTAGTAACAAAAACGTTTTTTTTTACTAGAAACAAAGACATTTGTGTTGTGATTCATACTCAACTATATGTTAAGCCCTGTACGCACAGGCGATTTTTTTTGCGCACTGTTTTTTTTTTAACTTTCTGCGTTAAGTCGAGTAGAGGGGTTTCTGGCTAAGTCTAACGACCGTACGAGTCCATCTATCAAGTTAAGCTACCCTTGCCGCGGTTTGTCCGTAAATTGGTGACCATCTTTACATACCAAGAACTCTGTGCCTCAGAAAGCACGTTAGGCCAATGGTCCCGGCTGTCATTCATGGATGACAGTCGTTACGGGTCTTTAGAAGCCTGAAAATCTGTAAACCAGTCTCACTAAGGGGAATCGTTTTATCCATTAACTCGGTTGTGGAGGTCAGATAGGCAGTAGCTCCATGTAAAATACTGGTACTCAGCTACTCCTGATTTGACTGGAGGACGACCTCAAAATAATTGGGAAAAGGCTAGGAAGATTATGATATTGAATCGAACACTGAGAACAGAACAGCGCCTATTCGCGTCAAAAAACGTTGTATGTTGTTGTAACTTCAATACTAGGCGCTACACATTGAGTTAAGAACCCTTTGCGCGGAAAAAAATCGCCAGAGTGAACTAGGGCTAAAAGCGGTAAGTTTATCTTAATCCCATCAAAAACATAAATGTGAAATGAGAGCCAAGTTCAATATTATGATACATGCCTTGATTATTGACTTCAACGACAAAAGAAGTGAGATCTAAATGGGTGCCAAGTTTAACGGTCAGTCCTGATTTGGCTAGTTCTCATATACGAATTATTGTGTTCGATGACTAGTTTCTACCAGCAAGCCAAATTTTCGGAATAATAAAATAAGAACCGACAAGTAACAGGTTTAAAACAGGCTATAATATAATTTGTATATGAAAACTAGCCAATTCAGGACTGACCATTGAACTTGGCACCCATTTAGATCTCACTTCTTTTGTCGTTGAAGTCAACAATCAAGGCATATATCATAATATTGAACTTGGCTCTCATTTCACATTTATGTTTTTGATGGGATATCATTACTTTTTGTACATAAATTATTAGTAGGTACTTATTTATAAAAAAATTATAACAATTTTAATACCAAATGGTTTTTGTTATAAGTGTTCCTAATAGAATCAATTAAGTGAAAAATTATAATAAAATGATAAAAATTTACCAGTTTCTGATTTATTCCTTTGTATTCACCTAATTACCTATCTGCATGCCAAATTTAAACTTTCTAGGTCATCTGGAACTGGGTCAGAGTTTTGATCTATAGGTCAGTCAGTGATAAAAATGTAAGGCTTAAAGAATAATTTCTTTATAAATAATTTTGAAGATTATTAGTTTATTTTAACTTAAAAGCTTGATAAAAAAAAAGTTCTAAAAATTATTCCCGTTAAGGAAATAAAAGAAAATAGGTTAATTGTTAAAAAATAATTGTTTTTAATAAAAATTTTAAATAATTTTATTTTTAAATTAATCGTTTGAGATATGTTTATGAAATTTGGAGCACATATGTATCTTGCAAGTTTTACTATATGAGCCAAATTTGACACGTTTATGTGAAATAGTTTTTGAGTTATGAGGGGGTCAAAAGTGGCTCCAAATGGTTCGTGTAATATTACACACGGTGCTGCTCGCCAGTTCTGTTACTTGAACTTGGCTTGACACGCTGCCGCGTGTCTAGATTTATTGTAACTTTTTTCGCTAACTGCTGGAATGATTTTGATAAGATTCTTCGCTAATATTGTGTGTTTTTTAAACTTTTGTTTCTCTTGATATATGACAAAATGGCATGAATTTTATTTTACGGTTATTTTACCTTTCTGATAAGCTTACGAAATAATATATTTTTCATAAGCTTATCAAAAAGGAGTTGTGCGATGATTATAAAAAGTAAAAAGGTTACTTTAAAAATGCCTACTTTAAATACTTGCCTCACAAAGAACTTAGCTATCGTTGTGTTTCCGAACGGCAGCGGCAGTTACAACACCCACCCAATAGTTTATTAGATCGTTACGAATAGACATAATCCTTTTAAAACCTTCTTTTGTGTTTAGAAATGTTAATATATTATTTAAAATGCACTGAAAGGTGTTGTATACACAAAGAAACATTTACATTCACACTCTTTATTGGAATATCACCACGCACATATCTTTGCACAGACCATTTAAATATTCAAATATTTCAATACCAAGGTTTTTCTAAAACAATTTAATTTTATTACGATTCAGCTCAATTACAAAACTTAACCCTTTTGAGCAGTTGGTTATGAAAAAATCCAAATTTTTAATTTAGGTTCGGAACGAAAATAACCTTTTTCAAAATGGCGCACAATTAGGGTTATATAGATAAGTGGGGACATGCCAAAACATAGTGCTAATGACGGCGTGACGGTTGACAACGTAACAGCCTAATGTGACACTGTAATTGTAGGTGAAATGTCACTAAGGACTTAAACACACCGCCGTTTGTTTGACGACTAAAAATAAAAGAATAAAACGTCAAAAAATTTGTAGGTATGTGAATTTAAGAATGCTGGAGTTTTGTTTTAGTCAGTGGTAATTCTAGCTTTTATTTCTTTTATTGGTGGGAAAGGTCAAACGTAAAGTGTCTGTCAAATATTACCTAAAATACGTTAATGTTGCAGTACATAAAAACTTAATGGCAGTGTCATTGAAATGTTTAGTGACAAAATTTACAAAATGGTAGATAAATATTGAACTTTAAAATACGTTAGTCTGCAATTATGTCCGTGACAAATGTCTTTCATTTCTGAAACAATTAAGTCACATCTGAAACTGATGAATTATCTTGGATTGTATTTTTTTTTAACCATGACAGTGCGTGAGTTGTAGACAATTTCTTTTAATTATTTACTAAAAAATCTTATCTAAATCAGTACTAATTATGAAGTCACACCAATGAACTTAACGAGATCAATTACGTTCACAAGACAGTAATTACAAATGTCAACTGAGGAACAATTTTAAAATGAGAAATTACTGCAGTAATTATTTTTCAACTTTTACTCTTTTCTTAAAATGTGACGAAAAGAAAAAAAATACACATTTTTTCCTTTTTATTTCAGGTCAGCAACATTGTTATATCAATTGCGGCGAGTGACGTGACGTAATTACAGTAATAAATTTAAAACAATATGGCGCCCAAGATGGCCGCGATAGCCGATGTTCGCAATAAACTGTTTTTAATGACTTTAAACCACCTGCACGAATTTGTCCCCGAGACATGGCTTAGTACATTTAAAAATTTATTATAAAGAAAGCGTTTGTGAAAGTTAGTTAAAATAAAATTTTCGGGGTGAACCCCTTGATTTAACAGGTAGTAAATCAAACTAAAGTGTTTCCCTTTTAGATCGTTTTGATCGTTAACTATTAATTAAAATCTAAAAATAATGAATTTCGTATTCCAGTTTATTGTTTTCCATTAAATATTATTTCTAATTTTGCTCGCAACCGTACAAAATCTTGATTATAAAGATTTAATCTTTTTCAACGCATTTATATCTTTCATATTAAATTCATGACAACCAACCCTTATTTGTCTTAACCCCACAACTGCCCACAGCTGCCCACAGCCCAAATAAAGATAACCCTACGCGCGAAATTTTCATTTTCCCAAAAGATTCTTTAGGGAACTCTAAAACAAAAAGGTGCTTGGAAAATCGAATTAATTAGCGCATCAACAGGTGGCGAAGATAACTCAGTTACGACTTCAGGCGTCTTTAATAATTCCATTTGTACTCGCCCGGAGAGTTTTAACGATTTTGCTAAGTGAGCTTCAGAGAATCAGAGCTCACTTGCAGTTTTGATATGGTATCATTGTGCGATTCGTGACGTTCAACTGAAAAATCACGTAAATTGATTAGTGTTCACACTCGATATTCCTGGGTGGGTTCTGTCGTGAGTTCGAAAGTTTACTTTCATCACCACTGATTTGCGATTGTAGTCAAATTCTTACACTTACATCATATATAACTTATATAATACTACCTTTTGCCCTCGCCTGCATTTAGGTCGGAAGATTATCCCACAGGAACGTAATACCGGGATAAAAGTAGCTATTTTATGTGTTAACTCAAGTTATAAACGGACGGTGGATACGGCTGCATGCAGTCGTATAGTGATTTTTCACCATCATCGGAAGTCCACCCGGACTGGTCACTGAATGTTTAGCAATTTTTTTTTTTTTTACTAACACTAGTTTGTAAGCTCGCATCGTACTAACAAATATGGATGTAATCGCAAGACGAATCTGAAATAAATGATTATTTATTTATTTATTTATAAACTATCTGTGTGCCAATTTTCAACCAAATCTGTTCTGCCATTTTTGCGTGATTTCGTAACAAACACACTAGTAAGACTAGTAGGATGGTTTTCACCATTAGCTGCAATAAACTCTGCATGCCGTTTGCCTCCTCCATTCCTTCTCACATCTTAACCAAATTGAAACACCCCACAGTTTCTTTTTGTCTCAATTTACTTAAAGATTGCATTCCGTCCTATAATTAATGATTAGTCTGTTCCTGATTACCGCTAATGGCAGCGTTTGTCTCGTTTGCGCAGGCGGCGATAATTTGATACAATTTGTGTTCGGCTTCATTGGGACCCGTGGTAGGTGACGCCTTTCTTTGATTTAGTCGGATGCAGGTAGCTGTGTCGGATTATTTTGGGCTGTGTGAACATTTAATTAATGCTATATTGAGATAATTTCGTATTTTAATTAAATAAAGTAAGAGTTTTTAAAATTTAAGACGCCGATTTGATACTTAAGCTCAGTGCAGAATGCTAGAAGATCATGCAGTTATGTAAATTCTTCATCCCCTTTTTGGTTATAGTCAATCTTTAAACTTGTTTTATTCCTCGCAATGTGACAAGGAATAAAATTGTTCCACATGATCCATAATATTTCTCATATATCTCATAACAGAAAATTACTTCCTTTTGCCAGCGTGTCCGCCCACGTAGACGTTGAAAATAGTCCCACAGTAAAGAGTATCCTATGTGTTAATCCAGGTTTTAAACTATCTGTGTGCCAAATTACATGTAAATCCGATTAATTGTTTTTGCTTGATTGAGTTATAAACATCAAAACTTTCAAATTCATAATATTGTAGAAAGTAGGATAATATTGGCCACCTAATATGCCGTTTTTGTTCAAATTTGATCTAGTGCTATAGTTTTGGCAGAGTAGTGGTTGCCCAGAGGTATGGGGCCCCGAATTACGAGGGTTCGAACACAGGCGCTATTTTGTGTAAATCATTTTAACACCACTGTTCTCAAAACGGTGAAGGAAAACATCGTGAGGAAACCGGCATGTCCTAGAACCAAAAATTCGAAGACACGTGACATCTACCAACCCGCACTGGGCCCGCGTGGTAGATTACGTCCCACTCCCTCTTACTGAGAGGAGACCTGTGTCCCAGCAGTGGGAACAATATAGGCTGATTATGATGATGATAGTTTTGGCATGAATGAAAAATATGAAGTAGCTTAGATATAATCAACACTTATGTCGACCTCATCAAGAAACATTTCTTCTACACCCGATATAGACTCACTTGTTTATATACCGTTTACCACCAAGTAAATACCTTTTATATACAGCCTGCACCCTTCTCAGTGCCATAATAAAAATGATTTATATGACATGTTCTTAACGTTCGCAGGCCGAGTCCTTTCCGGTAGCGGTCGACGCGCCCGGTCCCGTGTTTCCGCCGTTTTCCTCTGAAGGGAAAAGAAGGTTTTTATGTAAAAAAGAAAATATACTATGTTCGTATATTTTTGCAGTTGTTTTATTTATTAGTGAAAACCTAATGGCCCTGATGTGATGTTGGAATAAATGATTTTTTACGAAGTTCTGACAATTTTTTTTCACTTACCCTTCCGCAAAGTATTTTTTTATAAGAATTTTGAAAGCTATTATAGTAACGTGATAGCCATGCACTTCTGAACATGTTTTGTGTGTCTTCTTCTTCATTTCAGCCTTCCTCCAAATTGGGGTGTTTGCCATAATCGCCACGCTTGGCAAGCAGGTTTGTGATCGCAGTATGGTGGTAAAATGCATAGAGAACGCTGCTGCCCATTCTCTAGTAAGTAATCCCTTATTCGCCTCTTTTTTTTTCTGAATGGGAAATCATCAAATGACTTCTCCCGCTCTGGGCGGAGCGGGAGGGCGTGTCAGACTTTACGACAGCCACTGGCGGAAATGGGATGAAGTAACTCTGTACGTCCGGTACCACACTGACAACATTCTTCATAACTTGCTCGAAATAGGTAGCTATTTAGGAATCAGCACTATAATTGGGGCTTACTAGAGAATGGGCAGCAGCGTTCTCTATGCTTTTACTCACCACACTGCGCTCGCCAACTCGCCTGCCAAGCGTGGCAATTGTGGCAAAGCCCTACAAATTGGGGAAGACCTTTAACCGGGAGTGGAAGACTTATGGCTGAAATGAGGATGTTGGTGACTATAATTGGGCAACACACTATTAATTAGAATCTGAATTCTATTCAAGTAACTAAGCCATTGCTACACATGTTCTAAAAAATTGTCTGCTCTACAAAAGAAAGAACGCAATGAATGTTGTTGAACTGTCAAAATGAAAGCCATTCTTATTGTTATGTGTTACGTCATTAACAGTGTTTAAAGCCTGTTAAAGGCAGCCAGGTAAAGGCTTTAAAAACTGTTTATTAGATTAGTTTAGTTTAGTTAGTTAGACTTTATTTTATTTCGGTGAATCGATCGACTAATGAGTTATAGCAAAGGCTCGTGTCGACGACGGTAGTTTTCGCAAGATGGATGGGAGCAGAGTAGGTGTCGATCGATCTAAATGGCGTCCGTTTGGGGAGACCTATAGGAGACACGGTGGCATTGGATCGACGCGCAAACTTAACCCTTTATAAGGTAGAGGCAGTACCAGTAACAAATAATTTTATTGGTGGCATGTAGCCACCAATTATTTAACTGTATTGTTGAAAACGATTTAATTTTTTGTTTTTTGATAACATATAGGTATTACTAGCTTCTGCCCGCAACTTCGTACGCGGATCCTGTTGCTTATGCCAGCGACAACGGGGTCGTCAAAATCGAAGATTGAAAAGACTGAAAAGTCTGATGTAGAATTCTAAGGCCCGGGGAAGGGAAAACAACGGGATGAGCGAGACGATTGGAGTCGTTCCAGATCTTTCATTTTTGTATGTCAATAGGAAATGCCCATCAGACTAAGCAACTTTTGCTAAGACGTCATTCCTTAATATGTTATTAAGAGTTTTACTTAAGATTTCCACAACAGGTGTTCCAGATCTTCAAATGTATTCTCACAGCAGAAAATGCTCTTCACGTGGAATATTTTTTGCTATGGCACCATTTTTATATCTTTATATTTAATTTAGCTGGTCTGTTGCGGTCTGCATCAGGTGTTCATTTTCCAAAATAAATTATGTATAGCCTATATGTTGCCCTGACTTAATACCTTTACAACAAAAAACTTTTCTTCCCGTTACTCCGCAGCGGATTCCAAGGGTACACTGAATTAACAATAATATATTGTAAATAACTTTAAAAAAAATCTTTATAAACTATATTTGAGGTTTTTCCTTCAGGAGCTAATATATAAAGACCGGAAGCATTGCTGACCCTTGAAAAAGCGACATAAAGTTGGCCATGAGAAAAACAGTCGGTTGCCAGGTCAACACCAGCGGCTTTAAGCGTCTGCTCTTGTGACTTGTTTATTGTCATGGCAAAGCACGTAGTCACAGGGAACTGTGTGCGCTTAAATTGAAAGGGGAAATTGTTGGGGATGAGGGGTATGCGCGGTATGAACACAGTCTCACCGGCACCACACCCAGTGAGTATTATAGCATTTATACAGGTACTTTAACCTAGCTCTGGAGCCAGGGTCTCAAATTTTCTGTAACCTGTTTTTATGGCAATAAAGAAATTTATTATTTATTATTATAGCAACAATTATATTACGTTGTAAAGCGATGACAATAAGACGGGTTCCGTTGCACAGTTTTGGCGGAGTTAAATTTTGCATCAGCATTATGGGAACACCGACTTAAAGTCTTATTTTATGAGCAGGGAGACCACTCGCTGTAAGTGAATTGAGAAACTCAACTGGGTAATCATAACGTTCGCGATCAGCGGACAGTCGCGCATCATATTCTTCACTGGTCTCTAGAGACCTGGATGTAGATGCATAAATACGCTGAGAACGCAAGCGAGCTTCGCGATCCGAAGATGTTTCTACGGAGCGAGTTGCAGCCTGATGTTCTCGAACAGCATCAAGTCTATCCTGACGCTCTTCGGTAGATTCTTGGGATCTTATGATCCTCAATCTTTTAGCTCCTTTGGAACGTTGGGAAAGATTTGACCTCTTTCTAGGCATGGTTATAGTTTTATTCTGAAGATATCTGATCAATTAAAATCTAAGTGACTGCTCGCCTGCGTTACCGGGTAGGCTACCGTGTCACGAAGATAAATGGAAAAAGAAATTAAACACTCAAATACCATAAGCCCGAAGGCATATTTCTTCGATAATATAAAATAATAAATGGGAGTTTTAGCCAGTAGAGTCAAATTTTCAATGATTCGTAGAATTTTCATCGAAAATCAGTCCTAAACTGTTACTGCCTTCACCGCGTGGAGGTACTCCCAGCTTATGTTATTTTATAATTATACAGTGAAATTTGTGGTAGCTTTGATGTCCACATCAAGTGTTCCAGATCTACAATCTTTATACGTCAACAGAGAGTGCTCATCAGGCTGAACAACTCTTGCTAAGAGGTCATTCCTATATATGTTATAGTGTAGCTGGGCTCTTGGAGTTCCACATCAGCTGTTCCAGATCTTCAAATTTTATACGGCAACTGAGAGTGCTCATCAAGCTGAAAAACTCTTGCTAAGACGTCATTCCTATATATGTTATAGTGTAGCTGGGCTGTTGGAGTTCCACATCAGCTGTTCCAGATCTTCATATTTTATACGACAACAGAGAGTGTTCATCAGGCTGAACAACTCTTTCTAAGACGTCTTTCCTATATATGTTATAGTGTAGCTGGGCTCATGGAGTTCCACATCAGCTGTTCCAGATCTTCAAATTTTATACGACAACAGAGAGTGCTCATCAGGTTGAACAACTCTTGCTAAGACGTCATTCCTATATTTGTTATAGTGTAGCTGGGCTGTTGGAGTTCCACATCAGGTGTTCCAGATCTTCAAATTTATTCTCTTAGCAGAAAATGCTCATCACGTGAAACAATTTTTGCTACGGTACCATTTTTGTATCTCTTATAGTTTAGCTGGTCTGTTGCGGTTCTGCATCAGGTGTTCAAGTTTCCAAGATAAATTATAGCCTATATCTTGCCCAGATTTAATACCTATACAAAAAAAAAAAACATTCAAATCCGTCCAGTAGTTCCGAAGATTAGCGTGTACAAACAAACAGACAAACAGACAGATTTTTTTTTTGGTTTCGTGCTCTATTATTGTTTCTAAACCTCCCTCAATGATATTTTTTTTAATATATTCAATGTACAGACACAGTTTTTTTACTGTTTTATTATATGTACCTATAGATAAGTAAATTTCCGCAAATATCCCATCGAATTCCCAATTTGAAAAAATACTTAAAAATGTCATTATTAACATTCAAAGAATTTATTACTATATACTATGTCTAGTTTTCTCTGCCTTATATAGGGTTAAACCATGATGAATTCAACACAAGGTTCTAGACGAGCACGAGGTCACCATCTACCTAGCATGGGGTCAGCTTACAGTCTGACCAGATGCAGCTAAATACCAGTTTTTTTTAATGGATCGGCTGCCTATCTGACCCAGATAAAACATTTACCGGGTAATACCATACTAATTAGTAAAACTGGATGTCAAACTTTTGGGGTTCTGACGATCCGTAACGACTGTACAAGATCTATGAAAGAGAGCCGTGTCTTACTTTTACTAGGTATGTTAAGATGTTTTCACTGACGAATCAACTGTGGCAAGCGTAAGTTAAACACAAAGTAAACTCTCCCCGCAAATTTGCTCGTGTGAAATAGCTCATGTAACTCCGAAATAATGCAGCTTTCCATATGTGAAATATTTTTTAAAATCGGTAGAGTAGCTTTTGAGTTCATTCATACGGACACAATCAAATCTTTCCTCTTTATAATATTAGTGTAGATGTAGACATACATAACGGTGGAATTTTCTTCTGGATAAATAACAAAGATTCAAGTGAAAGAAAACACGAGTTTATTTTTCTTTTTCTACTTTTGCAGTATGAAAATCGCTACCATTACGATTTAACATAACGCTGCATTAGAAGGCGGTTGATAAAATTTATGGTACGCATTCGTAGAATTTATAGCTCCTAAGAAATGATAGGGGGGCTTCTACCCCTTAAGTTTTCACCCCCTGTTGTGCAAATATAAATATGTTGCGCGACTCTTAAGACACATTTGTTTTGAATAGAAACGTTTATTGACCCCTGTGTGGGTAGAATAAGTCTGTTTTTCTGATACTGTTGAGTTTGGGTTCGATTCTCAAGTCAGACGATGCTACTGGGTATTTAAATTAGGGGGAATTCTCAGAAGCCTAGATTTCATCTTAAGCTGCGCCACATTACTCTATCCTCCGTCTTCAATATACAGTCTGACCCAGCCACCTTTTTAAGGGGAGCGTCTCATATTACGCTTTCCGACACGCAGTTTCCACTCCAGGACTTGTTTGCTTCACCAGCCATCAGTCCTTCTATAGACATGGCCAGACAGCCACTAGAGCTTCGTACTCTGCAACCTATGTCGGTAACTCCTTGGTTTTCTTTCGGATTTTGATCAATTATTGGACCAACCCAGTTGTCAGTGGTTACGTTTCGGTACCGTATGTCATTATGGGCAGGACGCACTGGTTGAAGTGGCCGTACCGTAGCAATACCTTTAGTTTTGGCCAATATGATTGAAGAAGAAGTAAGTTTGTATTATCATATCAGCCGAAAAACGCCATGCTTGGCAGGCGGGTTGGCGATCGCAGTATGGTGGTAAAATGCATAGAGAACGCTGCTGCCTATTCTCTAGTAAATCCCTTAGAGTCACATTTAACGACACCTACGGGAAGAAATTGGATGGTGCTATTCTTTATCCGGCTGCTTAGTAAGTTTGTATACTAAACCGCAATTACTTACTTTAGTACCTATATGAAAGAACGAACTCTACTGTTAATACACACTCAAACCACAAGCTCCATCAAAGAAAAACAGACTTCTTGTCTGAAAAAACACTAGATATAAAAGAAAGAAAGCGGAACGAAAGAAAACATCGAGGAAAGGATACAGTATTGGTATTAATGTGGAAGACGTCTCAATGTCGGTGTGAGGGGGGTGCTGGTAGAGATATCTGTGTCTGCTGATACCCAGGGGGTTAAGATTGCTGCACACTGCAAGCTATTTTAAGTTTTGGCATTTCTTCTACCTAAAATCACCTATGTTTTACACCCACATTCGACTGCGAATGTTCTAAAGGCTAAGTAAAGAGACACGAGTTGTATGTTGAGAGTTCGAACCTAGACAGGGAATTTACTTTGTCACTGCTCTCAAATCAGTGTGGGAAATCATCTTGAGGAAACCGACATGCCAATCAAAAATTCGAAGACTTCTGACATCTACCAACCCGCACTGGGCCCGCGTGGTGGATTATGGCCTACTCCTTCTCATCAAGAGGAGGCTTGTATCTCGTGCAGTGGGAACAATATATGATGAAGTATTGCAGTTTCAACAACTGGCAACTACCTCGTTGGTCTAGTGGTAGCAAGCGCTACTGCTGAGCATGAGGTCCTGGGTTCGATTCCCAGGTCGGGCAAAGTGTTTATTGAGTTATTCCATCTGGGATTTCTCAGTAGCAGCCCGGAGTCTGGATATGTGCCCGGTTGATGGCAATAGGCTCGCCCTCTATTACATGGGACTTAAACATAACAGGCGAAATGTGGGTGTAGGTACTTTAGGTACACCTCTGCCTAACCCTTCGGGGAAACGAGGCGTGATGTTATGTGTTAATGCAGTTTCCTCTAAAATAGCTGATTTCTTTTTTGATAACTGTTGAAAAATTACAACGGTGGGGTTCTCAGAATCGTTAACGCGTTAATGTCCAAGTCAGCTTGTACATGTAAACATAAAGGAAGAAGAGAGACTTCGGAAATCCACTTACGCTGCATAACAATGACGTTTGTCCGCGTAGTTGCAACAACATAACTTCTTACAAGATTCCAATACTATATAGCTCTCAATACCATATCTTCCAGTGTACAAAAACCCTAAAAAGCGAATGTTTTCCCCGTCCTTTGTTCTCGGCAGAAGATACACTGCCGTTCACACATGAGCGCGTCCCTTTTTAATACCGGCTGAGTTTCCACCAGCAAAGGAATCGTGCGTTTTTGTAGGGTAGATACGTTAAGGATTAAACTTCAAGACGGACGAACTTTTTTATAGTAGTATTATTTTGTGTTTTTTCTTTCCTGCTTCAGGAATTTAATCAGCTGCTTATGTAGGTAATCTTGTTGTTGGCTGAGACAAATGTGATAGGTACATACATATATCACTACGCCTTGTTTCCCGGGTTGGGCAGAGGTGTACCTACAGTAGGTACACCTACATTTCGACAGTTATGCTTAAGTCCGGGCACAAATCTAGACTACGAGCTTCTACTGAGAAATTCCAGATAGAAAAAACCGGCCAAGTGCGAGTCGGACTCACGCACCGAGGGTTCCGTACAAACCTGTAGGTATTCTAGGTTTAAAAATAAATGTTTTTTTTTTTTTAATTTTATATTTCAGTTGACTGAATGTAAACTAAATTGCGGTTTACGATTTATGACGTTTTGAAAAAAAAAAAGTACTCACTCGATCTCGTTCAAACCAATTTTCGGTGGTAGTTTACATGGTAATGTACATCATATATTTTTTTTAGTTTTATCATTCTCTTATTTTAGAAGTTACGGGGGGGGACACACATTTTACCACTTTGGAAGTGTCTCTCGCGCAAACTATTCAGTTTAGAAAAAAATGATAATAGGAAACCTCATTACCATTTTTGAAGACCTATTCATAGATACCCCACACGTACGGGTTTGATGAAAAAAAAAATTTTGAGTTTCAGTTCTATGTATGGGGAACCCCAAATTTTTTTTTTTTCTATTTTAGTATGAAAATCTTAATGCGGTTCACAGAATACATCTACTTACCAAATTTCAACAGCATAGCTCTTATAGTTTCGGAAAAAAGTGGCTGTGACATACGGACGGACGGACAGACAGACAGACAGACAGACAGACATGACAAATCTATAAGGGTTCCGTTTTTTGCCATTTGGCAACGGAACCCTAAAAACCAAATGCACTTTGCCCGACCTGGAAATAGAACCCAGGACCTCATGCCCAGCAGTAGTGCTTGTTGTTGCAAGCACTACTGCTGGGCATAGAGACTAACCAACTAGACCAACGTGGTAGTCAAAAATATATCTGTAAATATGTGATGTCTGAATGAGATCTTGGCTATTAAAAATCTTAATTCGCTTAGGAAGTTCATAATATTATCATAAGTACCTAAGCTTAATCAGTCTATAATGTTCCCACTGCTGGGAAACAGACCCCCTCTCTGTGAGAGGGAGTGGGCTATAATCCATCACACGGACCAGGTGCGAGTTGGTAGATGTCACATGTCTTCGAATTGTTGGTTACATGCCGGTTTCATCACGATATTTTCCTTCATCGTTTTGAGAGCAGTGGTGATGAAATAAATTGATTCAAGAGTAACTTACAACCTATAGTCTGTGCCAAATGTGAAAAAAATAAAAGTCGTTGACACCTGCCTAACAATGTATTCAAATTACCGTTTTGACCGTGCTAGCGACACTTTCTTTACATTTTTTTCGTATCGTTTTGAAATATTTGAATACATTGGAAGGCGGGTGTCAACGACTTTTATTTTTTTCACATCTGGCACAGACTATACATATCGCTCTGCCTAGCCTTTGTCCAACTATGTTGGACTCGGCTTCCAGTCTCGGTTGCAGCTGAAAACCAGTATTTTACATTTTACATGGAGAGTTTAATATCTACTTAATTTCATAAAAATGTCTGTAGTTTATTTTGAAGTAATTCAATTAACTAACCAAGAATTAAAATTGAATGATGAGTCACTAAAAAAATTATACGTTGTCGGTCGTCGGATATAGTTGAAGTCTAGTAAGAAAACGATGGAACTATTTGTGTTTACCGTGTGTGTACCTACCATGTGGTGCCGGACGGTACCATGTGGTGCCGGACGGTACCGTGTGGTGCCGGACGTAAAGAATAACAAGGAAGTGTCGAAGGGCGGGCGTTTTGGGGGGACTGTCTTGTGTAACTTTGACGTTCAAAAAGTGCTGACTCTCAGCCTAGTTTGAATAAATGACTTTTGATTTTGATTTTTTGACACTACCCCATTTCATCCCGTGGGTGTCGTAAAAGGCGACTAAGGGACTTACTAGAGAATGGGCAGCAGCGTTCTCTATGCATTTTACCACCATACTGGGATCGCCAACCCGCCTAAGGGGAGGCCTGAGTCCAGCAGTGGACGTCTTTTTTTTTTTTTTTTCAGTATGGGAAATCATCAAATGACTTCTCCCGCTCTGGGCGGAGCGGGAGGGCGTGTCAGACTTTTACTGACTTAAACCCACCCGTGTTCCATCAGTTGCCCATGTGCCAGGGTCACGGTATCTCTTTCGAACAATCACGCGACCCCGGCAGGCATCGGTCCTAGTAGACCCCTACACTGCTGCTGACATCTCTTTGAGGCGCGCGTGGAACACTGCGCGCCGTCGACCCGAGCTTGGTCCTTACCGGGCGGCGAGCTACCCATTGCTCGCCACCCGCAAGCTCGCGCCTACGGTGGCCGGGAGTCCGCAATCGACTCCCGACGCCCAGGGCGTCTCCTCCTGCGGCAGCTAGGGACGTGAGGGCGCAGAGACTGCCACTCCCTCACGCGCCCCGCCTCCTCCTTCGCGAGCATTACTGCTTCGCAGAAGGAGGTGACGGCTTCCCATTCCCTCTCGCTCCGTACCATGGCTCGCACCAGGGCCGGACGCGAGAGGTCGCCGCCGCCGATCGCCTCCACGAGGACACGGCGGTGCTCCGCCCAGGCAGGGCACACCTCCACCGTATGCTCCACCGTGTCCTCCAGACGATCCTCGCAATGGAAACACCCGGACGTATCCTCCCGCTTTATCCTGAACAGGAACCCACCGAAGCACCCATGCCCGGTGAGAACCTGCGTCAGGCGGAAGGTGAGGACGCCGTGACGCCTCTCTATCCACTCCTCAAAGAGGGGACTTACCGCCGCAATCGTGGCGTGCCCAAGCAGTGGACGTCTTACGGCTGAAAATGATGATGATGATTTGTGTTAAATAATTTTAGTTTATTTTTATTGATAAATGATTTTATTTCTGTCAGTAGGTGTGTACAAACACTTTTACACGTCAAACATATTTTTTTATACTAGATGAGGTCGGCGTTTCCTAACTGACTACTCTAAGAAGAAAGGCTGAAACAAACTCAGAGCTCACAGTCTCTTTTAAAGTCTAGACATAATTTTGCTCACATTTATTCATTTATTTATTCGAAAATATAAAACGTTTTCTTACTTTTCTTCAAATATTACCTATAACCCTGGTAACTTATCTATTTTGTTGACCGTAAATACATATGTAAATGTAACAAAGGTAAAAAGAAAATCTAAATATTAAAATGCACAATTAAATTTTACTTAATATCTTTTTAACTTAACTTAAACTATTTATTAACTTATTATTTGCTCTACTTATGTGCAAATTGAAAAAAAAATTCTAAATGGAATATAATCAATATTATGTAAAAATAAACTTTGTTCTAAATATACACTTACAAATGAATAATGAGTAAATTAATTTAAAACTATTAACTTAAGTAAGTTTAATTAAATTATGTAACCACCACTCACTTAAACTGCTTTAATTAAAAGCTATTTTAATGCTTTGGAAAAGAAATTCAATTAAAATTTGTCACAGGCAGAAAGGTCGCAAAAAATTACATTCCACAAATAACACTATTCTTTAAAAACTTATTTAAGCACCGTAGTCCATTTACTGAAGTAAATAAAAATAGAAAATATATGAAAAAGAGTGAACGAAAACTTAAAGTATCCGAATGCACATTACCGTCGGCGACTTCAAAGAGAATAAGAGCCGACGGCGGCACTCTGATCTCGCGCCCGTCGGCAAACCGTCTTTGATGTCACCGCGTTGCATTGTTTTATGCTATTTTCTTAACACAATTATTTTTATTTTATTAAATGGGGTGCAGTGCTATTTTTGTGATTTATTTAATAGTAGAAATAATTTTATTTGTCTTTTTAATCAGTGTTAATTTCGAAAAATGTAGATACAGCTACTGTAGACTTTAAAGTTTGTCCAATAAGAGTTTTTATTAAAGTTACAACAAGATAGAAAATTGAAAAAAATATCTTTTTGAAATACAGTTTACCCAAATTGAATATTATTGAACCATAGACAACTAAGATGCATTGTTGAGTTAGATATATTTTTTTATGAGAAATTGATTTGTTTCTAATTTCTTTGCGATTTTTTTTAACAGCTGCATGAAAGTATATTTGAAAATATGTCATCTTATTTTTGGATGTGTGTGTGGTGATAATAATGGAACCTTTTCGGTGAAAAATGTTTCCAGAAGTCTTAACTCCTTACTTAATTTGAAAAAGGAACCAATATTACCCGCTTTCGATAAACCCTCTATCAAACCAGCGGCCAAAACTTGTCTCCACGGACAATAAAATATTATTTGAAAAAAGAATCCTTTTGTCTTTTTTCTCAACCCTATCTCCAACGACCCAGTTCTACTGAACTGGGGTGAAAGTTCAGCCTTGGTCAAGGTGAAGGAGGCGCCCATTAACGTCTGCACTTAGAACAACTCTCTTGGCAGCACCGCCTTAAGATTTATAGCAGGATCTAGCAGTCTTGATACTTGGATAATTAATTTTTAAATAAGTTGATCTGGATATGCTCAAAAGGTTTGAGTTTGCAAATGACAGAGAGGTTTGGAAGGAGGAAAGGCAGGCTTTTGTCCAAATGTGACCAAAAAAGGGACTAACAAAAAAGGGCTGAAATTCTACCAAAGACAGCTATTCTCTATTTTACAAAAATAAATGAAACATGAAAATCAGTTAAGTAGTTTTCAATTTATGAGTGTGCTAATTGCCTGACGTTGTATGTCAAAAATATGTTAATCAAATCCATAAAAAAGAGCTATCTTGACGCTGCCGCCTGATTTTTTAAACATCGACAGCAAACAAAGAAGTAGTCCGTCCCGTTCTAACAATTGTATATTCTGTATATTTGTTTCACCTCCCTGAAGTTAGCGTGACGGATGTGATATTCGGTCAGATAGTTATTCCTAAATAAAATGACAATTGAACAACTAAGAACCACTTCTCCGACGAATAAAGAGTCTAATAACTTTATTCTTTAGGTACAATAGCTATTGGTACTTTTATCTGAGGATTGAAAAATCGGCCCTTAGTTTAAATAAGTTATAGGTGGGTACTGTTAGCGAGGAAAACTCATGTAATTCTAATAATGATTAGTAAAATATATATTGAAAGAATGTAATGTTAAGAACTGTCGCAGCACAAATCAATCGATCTTATTATTCAATCCAACATTTCTACCTACTTTTATTACGAATCAAACCTAACTATAAGCATACCAGTAAAATAAAACAAATCTAAAATTATTATTATCACCAAAACAGAAACACACAGATACTTCCAAAATTAGTTCCCAGTATCAAAACTGAACGGTCGCAGTGTACAAAGTTGGCTAAGTAATAAGATAATGAAGAACAGCGAGGTCGAGCTTCGAATTAAAACGAGAAACGTGCACCACGATGGAGGAACCACCGCTGAGTTTCACGAACTTTACAACTGTTTTTTCCAGAAACTGTTCCTTATTTGTGTTCGGATTTTCAACCGACGAAAAAAAAAACGGAGAAGGTTCTTCTACGAACTTATTTGATTTGTTTAGTTTGTGTTATTATGTAAAAACGTTGAAAAAGATGGTGTGTACTTATGAGCTCAGAAAACTTACGACTGGAGCCGAGTGTACCCGATTTAGCGTCACAGACTCGAGCGTGACGGTTCAGTATGAGAGCCATCACGCTAACGTTGTGTTAGCACTTGTAACAATGTATGACTTATAAACAATGTTTAACTTAGCGTGACATCGCGTATCCATTCTGCAAGAATTGTCATTGCCATACATTTTGACATTAGCGTCTGGCGTTAAAGCTATCAGAAAGGTATTTTGTCTAGGTCTGCAGTTCGCTTTTCTGTTCAGAAAAGTGTGCATGACGTCATTCGAAATGAATTCGTGTGTATCGGTTTCCTTTTACAAATGGGAACAAATAGTATGCAATTCGTATTAGAAAAAATATGTTTACTGGATGTTGCTAGTGCTACATTGTTAAAAGTAACCATTTTTTTACCTTTTAACCAGCGGAAAGCAAAATTGTTTAGTCATTAGTCGTCTTATTAGAAAAATAGTAATGTATAGTATAGTCAAGTACAATAATGATATAGTATTTGAAACTACCAATTAAGTTATCGAATAGCAAAAAAAGTAATATCTGTAAATTACAACGAAAATGACGTGGCCCTGCCGACATAACGCACACTTCCCTTGTTTATTTAATGAGTGAATCGGAGAGACGACCTCGTTATGACGTCACTACTTCTTGAACATCGCACCGAACGGGACAGAAGATCCTCTAATTAATAAGCTAGAGAGAGAAGCAAACACCAACTGAGCTTGAATGAATAGATTTTCTTAAGTACTCTGCTTTCTTCTAATGAAATCGAAATGAAGATGTGTCAATGAAAGTTCAGTTTTAAACACTTTAAGAAGAATTCAAGGTGAATCGTCTTTTGAAGAAAAAGTTGGTTTTCTTTTACGATCTTTTTCTTTTAAAACGGTAGTCGGAAGTCTTGGCTAAGTATTTTGTAAAAGTCTTTCAGTCGCTTGAAGTCTTGTTGACTTTGTTAAGAATATGCTGAGAGTCTGAAACTATAGAAAAACGCGGATATGTAGAATTATGTAGAATTTTGGGTTCGTTTTTATGAGGTGTTTTTGTGGAGTAATTCTTTAGATCATAGAGTCGATAGTGTGCTTTATGTTTAGAGATTTTTTGTCTGTAAGTCTGACTCAGTTTAACCTACTTTTTTGTGTAAGAGAGAAAATTAGTCAAATATTCTCAAGAATTAGAGACCAAGATACATTTCTTTATATACTTTTTCCTAATATATTACATAGTCAATATAAAAACCTCGTTGAAATATCGATATAATTACGGTCTGGGTACACAACGTATCTTTTTTTCGAATTTTCTTCTAAATTTATGTTGATTTCGTTACCAACGCAAACCCATTTCACGATTTCTTTTTTAACATTCGTGTAGCTGGGGGCCGTATTCATAGTCTGGCAATCGGGACGATGACTTATATTAGAAGTGTTCGAAGAAGTAATGTAATTTTAAAGAAGGCATATTAAAATGATATAATCGATAACATCTGTACAATTTGTGGAAATATGGAGACGTTACACGATTTGGAAGTTCTTGGAAGTAATTATTCCCGTCTTTCTCGCAAGGTATGGACAATGTACGGTGCTAGTATGAAGTTACAAAGTTGTGACGTCACTTATGTGATAGTGACGTTTTTGTCTAGCAGTTCCACAACACATTATTTTTGTGAGTTTGATACGAAAAATGTTACGATTTTTGTTGCTAGGTGGCCTCTTGGCTTATATGAAATCCGGGCAAGGATCGTTTAGATCACCAGATAGTATAGGAATTTTATTTGTAATAAGAATCTGAGAAAACGTACAGTTTTAGCAACATAGTCAAAATGGTACCGACGCATTTTAGTGAGGTTTTTAAATGATCACGAACAGTGTAAGTTATATGTCAATTATTGCTAGAGTGAAAAAAAAAGGCCAAAGTATTTACATCTAATTCATATTGAGTTAAGTTTGTTTTTGCATTCTCGAAAATTAAAACTTAATACTGGCCAATTGGAAGTAAAAGTCGCACACTTAAGGTGCCGTAGAAACAAAGCTTTTATAGTTTGCTAGTGTTAAGCTATTGTTGTTTCACTAAAACATTATCTCACAATCAAATTACTTATCTTTAGAATTATTTATTACAACCGTAAGAGTGGAAACGTGACTAATGAATATTCCCAGTATGGCTCAACTACCACATTCAAAATTAATTATAAAACCAGCCTAATAATATGTCATTGCAGGGCAGAGGCCTCTTCTCATACAAAGAAGGCACGAGCATTGATCACCACAATTACTCAAAACGGGTTGACAATTTCAGACCAGAGATATATTAACCAATGTCAGTTATGTGCAGTGCAATGTTAATTCAGAAATAAAATATGCAAGAAAGTTTTTACAAACAACTTTACATTTAAATCATTTTTTTTAAACTAGGTGATGTTGGTGTTTCTTATCTGACTGAGAAGAAAGGCCAAAACAAACTCAGAAGTCACATTCAGTTTTAAGTCCAGGCATAATGGTCAGATTATGTGAAGACCATGTGTCTGAAATGCTCTATTGCGGAAAGAACTACACAGATTTTATTAAAAAGTAGACAAGAAGTATTTTTTGTTGTCCCGGCTATAGATTCGGGCCGAGCGTTTTTCATTAGGCTACGATCACATTAGGCGGGCGGACAGACGGCCGGATTATTGGATCCGACGGACGAAAGACTTCGATCCGTTGCCTTTTTTACTTTTTTTTTCTCTTTTTTTCCTCCCAGGCACCGTCTGGAAAGCCTTTTCCTCTTATTTATTGCTTATACGAAGCCCAAATTGGATATTTGTGAAAGGTTGAGTCGTTCGCCGATAGAAAATATTAGTTTTTTTTCTTTTTCTGTACTTTTTTTTCGGAGTCTGCATTTGTATTTGGTATTGAGTCCCTAATGTGGTTGGTTTATTTGGTCTTCTAAATAATTTGTTTGTGGGCTTATTGATTTGTAGGTTTACCTTATAAAACCGTCTTATTGTACGTGATTATAATTTGTAAAATTTCAAATCACGTCATGTAGAAATTACAGGTATGCAAAAACTTCTAATTAAAATTTTGTCACCCGCCAATTAGTCTTACGACAACGCGACTGGGTCCTCAAAAAGTCAACCCAAACTAAAAAAACTACTTAACTAAAAATTTCACCACAAACATCACACCTTAATTTGGGAAACCATACCGCAGACTTAAGGGCTTGTCTCATTAGCGGCTGAGAGCGCGCTCTCGTCACCCCGCTAATTAAAAGATTTTGATGCAAGTGCGCATAATAGTCGCACGACAAAAAGTCGCAATTTTTTTTTGTGTTTTTGAGACGAAACAAAGAACGCTGGTTGAAATGTGAATCGTGCAATCCTGTTAGAATTTTGTTTAATTAGATTTTTTATTACATAATGTTTCATGTTGTTAGCTGTGATTCTTGTAAGAATTTCATACTTAATCCAATGCTGGAATATTGATTGGGATTGGATTGCTGTATGTAGGTACCTATAAGAATAAATGCTGGCAAAAAACTGTTTATAACAGTTTTCTATTTTAGTTAATCGCTTTATGGAGTATATTTCCAGTTGCTGTCATCTGCTTCAAATATAATTCAAAAGTTAACTCAATTAATTCTGTGAAAAAAGAAACCGATACATCTTCACCCCCAACTTATAGTCAACTGACGGCATCAGCGTAGGTACTTGCACCTAATTTACAAAAAAAAAAAAACCGCAAAACACATTACACGCGGCGGAAAATTCGCCAAAACTTATCAGCAGAAAGCCACGGCACAATCCATCATCATTATGCCAAAACTCGCCGAAATTCAATAAAAAAAAACTTTCCTCCGACACCCCCATCTAGCGGCGGTCGCAGAAACTTCAACAACAGCCCCCACTATGCCGAGGGGTGGTCGCCACCCCACGTCGTATCCCTTTTTTCTTCCCTCCACACCCTTATCCATACCTGAGCTTTCTTTATCCGTAGACCGAACTTTTTATTTCGTTCCGTCTCTCTCGCACACGTGGCGGGACACCGTTCAAATGTGACAGGCGATTATCCGTCTCGTTCTGCAGCAAAGAAAAAAATCTGTTTATAAAAATGAGAGCGTAGATGTGTTTGGGGCACGGCTCTATTGGACGTAGGGGTAATGTTTCATACACGGAGGGGTGTTTTTTATACACGTTTGGATTGAAATAAAAAAAGTGCACCCCAACAGAAGCTGAACTTCTTTTAGGTACCTACGGATATTCATTTCGTTTCCAATTTCGATAACAAAGCTTATATTTTTTCCCATCCGCTTTTTCGCATTTCTTTTGTACGTCTCCTCGAAATAATTGTGCGGGCGGTTCCTAATTCGTTTGTATTTTTAAAAAGGTGAATAGTCCTGTATCTAATGTTGGCTGGTTGTTGGATCTGAGATGTTCACATGCTCGGCTTGCTCTGCAAAGACGGAATTCATTAAAAATATGAATGGAAACTGATTAAAATTGTTTGATCTGTACATGTTTGATGTCTTGCGTTCGAGATATTTACAATTACGATGTCTGAAATTATTTGGGGATGCGTTTTGTGTTGTAATTTGTTTTATAAATTATAGGTTAGAAGCAGACTGGTGACTGTTTTAATACGAGGTAACGTGATGCAGAAATAGGGAAAATTGTATTCCGAACTCTGGAGCCTGGGTAATATAAACTTGTGAACAACGTGGATAAACTTTTCTAGGAAACTATTAAGATTATTTACAGGGTATTGTGGCGCAGCATGGGAAAGGCCTTTTTCCAGTGGACTGCGATGGGCTGAGTTTATTGTTGATTGATTAAGATGAAGAGAGATTCAAGAATTTACCTACGTGTTAATCTCTATACTTTAACATAAAACAAGATTGTTCAACAGAGTTTATTTTGGCCCGCTTAAACAGCAACTTACGCGAGTCTTTTGAGAACAGATTTCACATTACGGTCATAAAACCATTAAAAAAAAAAGTGTGCTTCTTATAAACTCAATAAGCCAACAATAAAACATATTTTCCGACTTGAATTTTGTTATCGACCTCAGATTTATCGAGAAATATTGAAAAAATGTTAGCATAAAAAAATAAGTTTGTTTTTTAGATTTAAAACATTGAGTAACCTACAGCTTTGTTTAATTTTAATAGCTAATTGTGTAGATATCTAGCACTCATTTTTTAGTGTACAGTAACAGTGGACAAGTTTTATTAAGAATCAAAATTCTGGCTCTCCTTCAAATTTGGTTGAGCAGCCTTGCTTTAAAACTTTTAGACTTTTTTAATGATAATTCGTGCCTTCAGAATTATAGAAATATAGGCCTCACAATAATAGGTCTCTGTTTTAATAAGAGTTTTATCATTTTATGAGTCAAAGTTGAAATCTTAAAGTTTCTAATTAGGTTTCCATAATTCTGAAAGTGCGAAGTAGTCAGCAAGAATTATCTCTTAATAAAATATCGTTCCTTATGGCACATTTGCTGTCATTTCTTTTCGTTATGTCTCTCGGTAAAAATCAATTAAAATAACCCGAAACCGTCGACTACTGACCAAACTCCCCCACTAACCGCAACAAAGAACTCGACCGGTCACTGGGTTGGTTGCCGCGGTATAACTATACACAATGGGTATGGGTATAGACAAATAGAAGCGCAAAGTTTACATCATCTGTCATGGTGTCCATAGCTTTTTTGTTACAGACGTCGCGTTTACGATAATTGCTTTCTGTAAAATGTGAGACTTTTGAAGTTTACTCCTTAAGAATCAATTTTCATATAAAGCCGTTTTATATGAAAATTTATGGGGAGTAAAATCAAGGTTTCTCCGTTTCATTTCTTTTTACGTTACACGTTATGTTCTGTTTACTAATCTATATATTTTACTAGCTGACCGTACAGACGTTGTCCTGTTTCCTAGAACTCGATAGCAGTGCCACCTACCGGGTCGAATAATAAATCTAAACCATCCAGGGTGCCACCCAAACGCATACAAAAAATTCATTCAAATCGGTCCAGCCGTTTAGGAGGAGTTCAGTGACATACACACGTACAGTAGACTTATATATATAAAGATAATCGTTCGTAAGGAGTAAACTCCAGTGTTGCGTTGGAGCTGACTCACAAATATTTTTTTTTATAATGGGGCTGGCTTCCAGTCTAACCGTATTTAACATGGAGCGACTGCTTATCTGACGTTCACAACCCAGTTACTGGGTAATATAAAACCCCTTTTTAAGAGGGTTAACTCTTGAACACCGTAAATATTTCGTCTCTCGAAAAGCACGTTAAGCCGCTGGTCCCGTCATCAATGGGTAGTCAGACGGCCGAAAGTCTGACAACCAGTCTTACCAAAGGGTTTCACGTAACCCAGTAACTGAATTGTAGAGGTCAAATACGTCGACGCTCTATGTAAAATACTGGTATTAGCTGCATGGAAATGGCTAGGTAAACTAATAGATATTACAGTATGACGAATATTCTTCTGCAAAATTGTTTGTGGAATTATTAATTTAATTATTTCCTGTCACTAACCACAGGAAATTACAGAAAGGCTGTCTTAATTATTGCTAATGAAAAATTCAAATTTCTCTAAGAAATTAAAAGCAATAACAGTCATTGAGTCAACGCATGCATTTTATTATAATTTATTTAATTACACAACGATAATAAAACAAATAAAGTTGTTCAATATAATTATGAGCCCGTAGTGTTTTAATACTGGGCAAAGTACCACCTTCCGTCTATTAATTTTGCTCTATCTCTTTTGCAATTACTGCCCAATTATTTAGGCAGGAGTCTAACTTATCCAGTGAGTAGTGGTGACCAAGTGGTTTTTGCACGAATTACGAGTTGTAGGTCTCGAGTTCGAACACAGACAGACGCTTCACTTTGTGTAAAAAGAACCGTCAGCAATGCTCTCAAAACGGTGAAGCAAATCGTCGTGAGGAAACCGGCATGTCTTGGAACAAAAAATTCGAAGATATGTGACATCTATCACTCCAAAATGGGCCCTCGTGGTGGATTAAGGCACACTTTTTGTTTCACAGAGGAGGCCTGAGTCCCAGCAGTGGGAATATTATGGGCTAATTATGCTAACTTGTCCCAAACGCGTCGGAAATTGTTCAGATTCTGGCCTGCCTAGTTCTATTTCGGTTTAAAATACTTTATTCTCAAAAAGACAAACAGTCACTTACATGAGAATATAAGATAACATAATGTAATAAACTTATTCTAGGTAACGGACATCAGTATAAATTCTAATTTCACTTACATTTTTGTTCTGCTTAATTTTGATGGATTTAACAGTTGTATTTAAAGTTTATATTAAAATTAAATTGAGTAGACAAATAATAATGCCGATGTCTGTTACACATCGTCCTTTATAACACAGTTAAGTAATTTCCAAAAGGACAGCTGAAGATGCTTTCCCAGCCCTAGGATTTTTTCTATTAACAGGATTGGCAAGTAGTTAATTTACATACTTAAGAGATCAGTTCGCACCCCCAGTGCGATAAAGGCGTAAGTAAGAATACGTCACTTTTTTATTGTAGTTTCGTATAGCGCAGATAAAGATACACAATGCTCATTTTCTCCGTTAAGATTTGATGAAAAATTGAGCCATTATACCAAAAAAGACATTAAGATCAAATGCTAAATAGATATACCAGACCAAATAGTTTTTTGCTCTCCTGTAAAGTTAGTATATTCTTCTTACGCCTTTGTTGCACTGGGGGTGCGAGTTACTTATCTATATATGCTACCTTTGCCAACGGTCTCGTCCGCGTGCAGGTCGGAAAATATGCCGCGGGTACCTCCTACCGGGATAAAAGTACCCTATGTGTTAATCTAGGCTATAAACTTTCTGTGTGTCAAATTACATCCAAATACGTTCAGTCGTTGTTGTGTGAAATGTTACTCTTTCACACAACAACGACTGAACATCCATACATCCTCACAAACTTTCAAATTTATAATATTAGTAGGATGTTTTGTTTATAATATAGCCAGTATTACAATATTACAAATATCGTAGATTACAATATGTTACTTTATGATAAATTGTTATTTTATTTTAATAACAAATAAACCCTGTTCGAAAACCTCATGTTTTGTTTTATTATAATAATAAATGATTTTATTTCTGTAAGTAGGTCTGTACAAACACTTTTAAACATCAATGTTTTTTTGAAAACTAGATGAGGTCGGCGTTTCGAAGGCGAAGTTAGTAATCTTTTCTGACCGTAATGCGCATGACCTATAACTTAAATACGCTCTGTTACGGATTACATTTCGGCCATGATCTTCAACAGACTCTTTGCATCACCATAACCTGTCGGTCCAATCACCCCATCTCAAACAGAAAATTTCTATGACACCGTCATCACATAGAACAAAGTCCATCAAAAAGTGATGTAATGGTCTGCCAGCTGACATAAGGAGTGATAGGACAAACATAGTTTTAAACGTAAATTAAAAAAATATTATTTGGAAATGTGTGAAAGTGCTACCTCTTAATAATAATCCACACTATATATATTATTTATATTTAAATATTATATATTTATATCGCACCCCCAGTGCAACAAAGGCGTAAGAAGAATAAACTAACTTTAAAGGAGAGCAAAAAACTGTTTGGTCTGGTAGAACTATTTAGCATTTGATCTAAATGTCTTTTTTGGTACAATGGCTCAAATTTTCGTCAAATCTTAACGAAAAAAATCAGCATTGTGTATCTTTATCTGGGCTATAAGAAACTGCAATAAAAAAGTGACGTAATCTTACTTACGCCTTTGTCGTTCTGGGGGTGCGATATATATATCATCATTACATATTATAAAATAAAGTCACTTCGCTGTCTGTCTGTCCCTATGTATGCTTATATTTTTAAAGCTACGAAACGGATTTTGATGCGGGTTTGTTTAATAGATAGAGTGACTCAACAGGAAGGTTTATATGTATATAACATTCATAAATACAGTAAAGAAATGCTGATAATTTTAGAGGTTTCTAATGTGATGACATAAATAAACTCATTTTTTGGCGCTTACATTGCGAACGCTGACTGAACCCTACGAAATAGATCAAAATAATGTACTACAGTATTGTACAACTTAAAAAGGTCTACAAAAAAATCCACAATGATATATGTCTATCTCTTAGGGATAACCCACAATAACCATTTTTTATCCTTTAATTTTTACGAGAAATAATGGCTTATTTACGAAGCGATTTTAAGCAATACAGCATTAATTCATACCCAATTAAATACATTAGATATGTTATGCATTTCATGTAGATCAAAATTGCCCTTAACAGTATATCATTAAAATGAATATTTTAGAAGATATCAGACATTATAATAAAATAGCCGCAGAGCGGCTAGCGGGCCGTTCCGCGTCCGGCCGTCTCGCTTGGTAGCGGTCGGGTAGTGCAGGATTAGTAGGATTGTAATTCATATTACTTGGGCGAATATCATGTGTGTTCGAAGTACTCAAAATAAACCTAATTGTATTATTCCAAGTAAGAGACCGCGAAATATGGCTTAGATTTTTGGATGGATTTGGATTTTTGGTTATCATGGATACTTACCATAAAGGATACTTTTTCCCGGTAGTAGGTTCCCAGGTGATATTTTCAGACAACTATACGGGCGAAGCCACTGGAAAAAGTACTATTCCTATGATCGATTTGGTGTCTGGTAAATGATTGAGTGTCTGTATAGGTAGAATTCGAGCGTTAAGAAAAACCAGGATGACTTGTATCAATTCAATCCAACCCTATTTCACAGTCTTCTCACTCTGAATACTATTCATCAAACACACATGATATTCTCATAAACTATGAATCCGAAGTAATATGAACTATAAACCTACTAACTATTAATATTATAATATGAACATTTGTATGATTGGATGTTTGTTTCACAATCACGCAAAAGCGACTCAATGGATCTGGGTCGAAAATGGCACACAGATAGTATTTATTACCTAAATATAATTTGCCTATATTATGCCCACTGCTGAGACACAGGCTTCCTCTCGGTGAGAGGGAGTGGGCCGTAATCTACCACGCAGGCCCAGTGCGAGTTGGTAGATTTTACATGTCTACGAATTTTTGGTTCTAGGACATGCCGGTTTCCTCACCATGTTATCCTTTACCGTTTTGAGAGCAGTGTTGATGAAAATATTTACACAAAGTAAAGAGCCTGGCTGGGTTCGAACCCATGACCTACAATTCGTAAGTCGGGGCTGATACCACTGAGCCACCACTGCTCTCACTTAACTGCTCTCTTATACCTATATAACCTTGATTAATGCATTCAATACATTAACCGCGGTAGTACGTCCTCTTGCGATAATTTCCGACATCCACGCGGGCGAAGCCGCGGGCAAAAGCTAGTAATATTATAAATGCAAAAGTAACTCTGTCTGTCTGTCTCGCTTTCCTGCTAAAACTACTGAACCGATTTAAATGAAATTTGGTACACAAATATTTTAGAGCCTCAGAAAGGACATAGGCTACTTTTTGATAATTTCCGACCTCCACGCGGGTGAAGCTGCTGGCAAAAGCTAGTAAATAAATAAAAAAAAAGTATTCCACAATCAACCACAACGATAATAAATAAGAAGGTAGTACCTACAAATAAAGAAAAAAGCCTGTGCCTTCAACGGTCATGAATGATCGACAGAACTGCGGGTACACACTAGTTAAAAGACATAATTTAATCACCACAGCTATTTATATTGCGTTCACTTAAGGCTGCGTTCCTCCACCCTAAACCATTTATTAAGGATGGCCCATTAAATACGCATTTGCATCGTGACACCGGTCACGAGGTAATAAAATTAAAAGCTGATATCGCCTTTAAAATGAGCTATTGTTATAATATTTAAAAAAAATGTCGCAGTGTCGCTTTAGCAGGTGCAACCCTTAAATGTATTTTGGTAAAATTTTAATTTAATAAAGGAAAAAAAAATGTTGAGTTTTTTTTTTTTGTAGAAACATGTTTTTTATGAGTAATTGCATGAAGTGTAACAGCTTTTTTATTACACGATGTCATTTTGTGATTAAAATGTTAAACAAGTTTAATTACATCATTTTAATTTATGTCTTCCTACCATAATTAATAAAATATATTTGTTAACTAATTTAATTACAGAACTATTAAATAAATAGTTTAATTTTTATTTATTTTATTTTGTATGGCGAATGAGTGAGGACAGTGAGGCAGGGTCGCGGCAGACCACCTAGGAGATGGCGGGACGTGCTGGAGAGGTTCCTTCAAAACTGGAAGGAGGACGCTCGGAATCGCGAAAGATGGAAGGACATGAGGGAGGCGTTTGCCCAACAGTGGGACAGTGGAGGCTAGCAAAGAAAAATGGTGAATGTATGAGCCCAATTACTAAACTAAGTGGTATACCTAATCTAAAAAAAAACATCTGTCGTGCGTCCATGATTAAAAGGTAAATCATTTTTTATACAACCAGTTAAATATTTCGCTTTTTTTTAAATAAAATCCGCCATGACAGTCACTCCAACAATTGACAGCACCCAACTGTAAATGAAATAGCACGTGCTATACACATAAAAAATCAACAAGTGCATCAATGCAACGTCAAAATATTAACAAAAACACATTCGAATTGAAAAGATCGTTTTACAATAAGCTGAATTGTTCCCTGAATAAATCGATTCCATACAATACAATCGAATAGGGCGCTCACAATTGAATCGATTTTTAACACGAGTCAAGTGGTTTCCTTTCATTCGATATTAGGATCGATCTATTGTCGATTGGCATTAGGGATGTCAATATATGATTTGGGTAGCTATTGTGTAGTTTATGGTTGACGCCTCCTTGTTAACTTTTGAAAAAAGAATATTTGTTAAATAAATAAGTATGGCTATTTAAATCTCTAATCGATATACTTAATCGATAATCTTGTGACTGGCCAGAGATAAAAAAAGACCTAAGGGAATAGGTACAGACGCCAGCACATCAACTTACCTCAATCTGTCAAATTTCTTTAATAGATTTTCAACCTTATATCAGAATAGTGGAAGGCTAATTTTCGATTCGTAAAATTTGACAGATTGGGGTGGCTTGACCTGCTGGCGTCTGTACATTATTTAAATTTAAATCTAGTGTTTAGTGTGTAGTGTTGTTGCGTGTGGTGCCGGACGTAAATGGACGTTTCGGACGTTTCTTCCCGTGGGTGTAGTAAGAGGCGGCTAAATGACTTCTAGAGAATGGGCAGCATGCATTTATATGTGGATTTTACCACCATACTGCGGTCGCCAAATCGCCTGCTAATCGTGGCGATTATGGCAAAATCCCCCAAACTACGGGAGACTGATGTCCAGCTGTGGACATCATTGGGCCGAAATAATGATAATGATACGATTTAGTGTAGAAGATTTAGAAATAATAAATACTTTATGTCTACTACATACCTATTACATGTTTAATTTTATAAATGCCTAATAATCAAACACATTGTTTAATAGGTCAAGGAATCTCTTCCTTAAGATTTTATCTTATAATCATGCAAAGCCACATTATGCAAATAAATTTAAATGGAGGCAAAAATGCAATGACAAATTACGAATAAGATATGCGTTTAAATTAATATCAATTTGAAAATGTCTTCATCAGACGAAGTTCCCAGGCGTATCTTCACACGAAATTTATTAAACCCAAAAATATTTGCATAAACTACACCACTGCAGTTTCGAAAAAATAAAAAGTAACGAACGCTTTATTAAGAACTAGTTTATAATGAAAAAGTTCTTCAATTTCACTTCCTTATAAATATTTATTCATCAAATAATATGCAAATGCTGTAATTATAGGGTTAGTAAGAAATGGGTTAGTCAATTTGCATATTAACACTGCAATGCGAAGTGTAAGAAGTACGCGTAGAGCAATATGCAAAACTGGCATAAAAGTCAAAGAACGTAAGTTGAATTTCGAATACTTTTAAAGGTGCGTTCTTAAATACAAAAATTCTTTTAATTTTGCAAATTTCACACCTTGAGCTTGGGGAAACGACAGGTTTAAAGACGATTGCTTTTAAAAATAAAGACTTGTCGCAATGTGACGGTTTTTTTTTTGTGTAATGTATAATAATTTTGTGCAATTTATGCACACCGCTCGTTAGACAATTAGCGAGCAGATGTCTGTTGAAAATTTATTTAGCTACTGGTTCTAGTGTGGGAAATGGGGTGCCTTCCGTCTGTAATGCATCGTTTAATAGTTAATTTTATGCCACAATGTTTTATAGGCTCTTAGATAAACGTGTTGGACATACTTATTGATAGTTTTTTTATTCCTAACGTTTTTAGCTTCTCATTAAGGTAGCACTAAACATTATACTATAATAAGGTTGTTTGATAGGCATTTTGCGAGAAAATTGAAATGTTAACTCATTTATATTCTGCTGTGGTGGTCGAAATCAACCTGCGTGTGAAGAGAGCTTACAAATTTTTGTACAAAAAGTTTAAATTGAGGATCAATACCTCCATAAAATTGCTATTGCAGATATAACTTTACGTGTTCATTTTTGAAGAAGTGTGTTAATCGAAGTTATAACAATATTTTTTGCACCCTTTGCAATTTCTATTTTTAGTCACCGAATTTTAATAACAGAACCAGATGTGATTAAAAATAACAATAAAATGTGCAGCAAAAAATACTATAAATTGTACAAGCTTTACGTTTTTGACTCTACAGTCAAAACGCAAAAAAAATATTCAAATCACAAACCAAACATTTTTAAATACGTACAAAACAAAAAATAAAAAACAATGTCGCGAAAAAAACAACGCACAGCTGCACCAATTTGAAAATAGAGCTAATGATTAAGTATTATTCATAGCGTTACCGGTTTTTTAAAAGAAAAAAACTTAAAAAGGCCAATTTAATGATATGCGTGGCCCACTTTGAAAAGACAAAAAATAAACAATATGGCGACGCTTTTCGATTTGAATATGGAATGGTCTCAGGGATATCGGTTACAGAATTCATTTGAATCACAACATCTAATGTCTATGGAGAGATAATAGTTTTTTGGCTGTGAAGTTATTTTAATGATGGGTAACCCTTGGGAAGGCGATGTTAAATTTATGCTAAAAGGTGTGGAGTGGACGGGTTAAGTTACTTCCGTAAGTGGTTTTTGTGGAAGGAAGTAAGTTTATATGCAATTTACTGTTTTGCGTGGGATCGAAGAATAATACATGTTGTGTCCGTTCTACAACAATATCTTAACGGAACATGTTGTGACAATTCATTTCAGAGGTTATTTATTGAGAGTTTTAGTTTTCAATGAATATGGCATCCTTTCCATCAACACAGTATTCATTCCGATCCAGCCCGTCCCTTGTTGTCCTCTACCAGCGATGCCCTAAACCGAGGTCCGTACCCCACAGGGATTGCCCTAAGCGAGTAGTCGCTCTAGTTTTAAGTTTTAAAGCCCTGGCTGGAGGCCTTAATTTATTAAGGTACCCACAGGTAAGTCCGGTTAAGCAGCCGACAACCTCATAGGTTGACCTGTGACATGACTTTCGCAAAAAAAAAAACAACAACACAGCATTATCCCTAGGTCTGACAAGAGTTCCGTAATTACCTACGTGCAATTTTTCGGTTTAAAGACATTTATTTCTCAAAGAACATTACCTACAGTTCACTTAAAGATAAACTTAACTAAATTAAAAATAGGTTTATGTTTACATTACGACGTTCAAGCCATTAAAGAAACTGAACACCATAGGTTCCTTTATCGAATATTGCAATTACTTAAGTCCAAACAAAAAAATATTAAAAAAACAGTTCAAGCCAAAATATAATAGCCTACGCTTATGCGTCTAATATATAATTCCTCAGACCTTTTTAAATGTTGGTATGCTACTGCTAATGCTGTATACTCTCTGACTGTTTTACTTAATTTATCATATATTATAGCCGAACCCCCTCATACTGTTTTTTTTTTCTGCCGTACAGGGTTCTCACTCTTGGTGTTTCTAGGTCATCCTGATTACGAGTATTATATTTTTAATTATTGAATGAATCAAACATAATTTTATTTACGTTCAATATTTGCGAAACTAATTTTGCCAGTTTGTCAAGAGACAAGAAAACGTGAAAAGAACGTGAACGTGAAGACGTGAAAAGGTAAGAACCTTTTCACGTCTTAAAACGGTTGAACGGATTAGGGTAAAATTTGTCACATAATTAGACTTTGACCCGACCTGGGTCGTATGACATACGATATTTTATGTAGGTATTAATGTTTATCCCGGTAGTATGTACCCGTGGAAAAGTTTCGGACCTCCTCGCAGACGAAGCCGCAGCAGATAGCTAGTATAAACTAAGTAGCAAAACTTAAAGAAAAACAACCAAAAAGTGATTAATTTCACGCAGTACTTGTATATTATCGTCAAAAAGTAAAAAAAATACTTAATTATCACACCATGTGGAAGGATAGGCCTAAAATGTTTTATTCATAAACAAAAGGACTTTTCTAAAATAGGTAAATACTTGTCAATACCTTAAAGGCAATTGCTAGTAAAAAAAGGAAACTGCACTCGCCTTAAGAAGGTACCCACATTTTACTATGTATAGTATATTAGTAGAGAAGAAATATGGAAAAATTCTGCATTTTTCAAATTTCGTAAAATATTATTAGGAACAGTCCACACTTTAATCAGAATCCTAACTAATATTATGATATGAATGGTTGTTTATAACTCTTTCACGCTAAAACGGCTAGATGGATTTGTATGAAATTTGGCACACAGATAGACGACCTGGGTAAGGACATAGGCTACTTTTCATCCTACATCACAGACGAAGTCGTGTGCAACAGCTAGTTAGAAATAATACTGAAACATGGTCAATACCTGTAGATATATGAAAATGAAATAAAAATGAGTTTTAACCTTGAATAATACGAAACACAGCAATGCGTGACTTTTAAAAATAAATGTTAGTATACAGCTTAATTATTTTCATTAATCTAATGGAAATATCAATAATTAGCTTTTGCCAGCGGCTTCGCCCGCGTGGAGGTCGGAAAATATCCCGCGGGAACGTACTATCGGGATAAAAAGTAGCCTATGTGTTAATCCAGGTTATAAACTAAATGTTTTCTAAATTTCATCCAAATCCGTTCAGTAGTTTTTGCGTGAAAGAGTAGCAAACTTCCACACATCCATACATACAAACTTTCGCATTTATAATATTAGTAGGAAGTAGGATTTCCCGGGCAAGCCCTTTCACTAGGTGTCTAGTTGTAGTAAATAAATAATGAAGACATTTATAATAATTCCATTATAATTTATATAGGTAGGTAAGTACAATTTTGGCACAGTTTCAGGTCATCATGGACATCATATTGTGAATCTTAGATCGAAAAGATATTCATAATATTGTCGGTTTCCAATAATAAATATATTTATTGCATTTCACAATTTGAACTTCGATTTTTGGTTTTAATTAATTACTGTGGACTCTCATGGGCGCAGCAAAGTAGGAGAGAGACAATTCTTGAATAGAAATGCCAAAATTTCAATGTCAATGTCAAAAATTACAAGTCTGTTTTTTTTTTTAAACATAAAACACGAAATACCGAGAATGAATAGTCACGAAACGACCCAAAAGTGTAAATACAAAAATAATTATCCGAAATAACAACACAATTCGACACGGTTGACGCTTAACCCTTACGATGCTGCTGTGATTTGCATATTTTTTTCTTAAACATTTTTTTTGTTCTTTAAGAGTCTCCTGTGATTATTTTATGCGAGTACAAAGCGAAATTATAACAGTTACGCGTTCACATGTTAATAAGTTTTTTGTTCAAAACATTTGTGCCTTTTATTTAAATCCGTAAAGTAATGTTGCCATCGTAACAGATGTTTTTGACACAATGAATTTATTTTGGTTTTTTGTTCATGTGAATGCGGTACATGTTGTATTACGGTAAAATTAATGTTACTATTGTTACTACTGAGATTTTAGCTACGTGAATACCTTAATTTACACGTTTTACTTCATTTTAACAAGGTGTTTTTGATAATGATAGCAATCTTGTCATTCAAAGTGTGAGATTTAGAATGAATTAATATGAGTAGTGGATCGTGTGTCAGTTAAATTATAATTATTGTTAATAAAAGTAGTTGTACGTTGAAAGAGTGGATAAACAACTATGCTATAGCAAAAGGCGTCTTGAAAGCTTAACATAAAAGTAAAACAAAAGCCTAAATAATGAATGTCAATACAATTAATTAAATGTCCAACTATCATTTGTATTAAACAAATAAGTAAAATAATAGCTACATTAACAAAAACAATGGGCTAATGGGTATTACCAATAATAAATGTGCAAAAACTAGTCCATTTTCAATAACATGTGTGAATTTGAACTTTATTTTAAGTCTAGTAATTTAGAAAAAAAAGTCTACCTAAAGTTGGTCTGTAATAAAACAAAATGCGAGGAACGTTTGAACGTTTTGCAGGTGATAAAACCGTATTTTTTCAATTTTTATGACTTCATCCAACTGAATTATGTATTTTATAAGTGAAATTACTAGCATTTTAGCGAAAATAAAACTAAAAATATAATATTGGACAGTTAAGAGGTGTGGTAATTGCAACAATTATGTCCGACATTGATCACTTGTAATGAAAGAGACGAGACAGTTTCATTTTTTTATTAATATTAATATAGGTAGTATTTTTTACTGTTTTTTAAATATCTTTATGTCCTGAGAGGTAGTCCGATAACCATATTTCTATTTTAATTTTATTACTAGCTTTTGTCAATGGCTTCGCCCGCGTATTTTAGGTACATATAAACCTTCCTCTTGAATCACTCTGTTTATTAATGAAAACCGCATTAAAATCCGTTGCGTATTTTAAAAGATCTAAACGTAAAAACACAGGAAGCGACTTAGTTTTACAATAAACAAAATACACTGAGTTACGAATTAGGTATTAAATTTTTACTACTAGTGTGTAGTATTTGAGTACTAAATAAATTCGATGAATGCGATCGTTTGAATAAAAATAAAATAACAACGCATGACGATAGTAAAGAACTGCTACGCAGAGAACTCACATCAATTCATCTTTTTAAAGAACAGGTTTCAATTTAAGTTCCATTCATTCACTGCTTGGGATTTCACTCACATTAATAAAAGAACGGTCATCGTTTCCAAACATTTAGGATCGTTGAAATAAAGCAATACACGAGAGATATAAAAATAACCTACCGAATTGCAGAGATTATTTGCAGATAAACTTTTTTTTTAGCAGTGTTATATTATTATTCGAACAAAAACTGCATAGCAACACAACACAACCGACACAGCTATTTAATATTCAATTAATTTTTGAAAAGAGACAAGTCAAACAAAAATAACAGAGCAAACAATGTACGCTTTCCAACGGACGTTATAAATTAAACTTATTATTTTCACCCACAAACAAACAAAAAGTAGGTTGCACTCCTGTAATCCTTCTCATACTTGCGAAAGTACATTTTCATAACAGAAAACAAAAGGACTTAATAAAGTTTGGAGCGAAAAAGTTTCGGAAGCGCAGTCCCTACCCTTTATTTAACCGCTAGAATATTTATAAGACGAACCGTCTGCAATTTGTCCCGACTAAAGGTAATACGCATAAAAACTGGAATTCATTATGGTTGGAATAAAAAAACAACTGGAATAAAATAGTTGGGTCCGCATCGAAAGGGTTAAACGTCAACGTCATTGACTGTTGGATAGTGATTTGTGGAAGACGTGTCTGTGTATTAATTATTAGTTTTAGAAATTAGATCCCAATAAATAGTTTTTTTTTTAATGTGGTGAGTTTAAGAACTTGAAAAAGTAACATTCGGTTAGTGCAATTGTTAAGTGACTACCAATGTTAAAAGTGTAAAATAAGTAAAAAGTGTCTGATCTTCTATCCATAGTGTTCAAATTAATGTTCTGTAAAGTACCAGTAGTAATAGTCAGCAACATTTTTTTTTTTTTTTCTGGATGGGAAATCATCAAATGACTTCTCCCGCTCTGGGCGGAGCGGGAGGGCGTGTCAGACTTTAACTGACTAAAACCCACCCGTGTTCCATCAGTTGCCCATGTGCCAGGGTCACGGTGCCTCTTTCGAACAATCACGCGACCCCGGCAGGTCACGCGACCCCGGCAGGATAGTCAGCAACATCAAGGCGTTACTGACCTTCCTCGAGGTACTGGGGTGGATCGAATAACCGATTTCCCACCCGTACGCAAAATACGCGCTCAGACGTGGAGTTGCGGACACTTGCCCGTTCTACCTAAAGTACCAGTAGTCCAGTGGTTTAGGCGCAGACAGGTGAATGAGTTCGAATTACACACGTTGTTGAACAGCATACATACGTAGCATTACGTCTTGTTTCTACGAAGGGCTGGGCAGAGGTGTACCTATATACACCTACATTTCACCAGTTATGTTTAAGTCTCATGCAATAGGGGCGAACCTCTTGCCATAAATTCAGTCTCCGGGCTGCTCTTGAGAAATGAAAAAAAAAAAACAAATAATACTTTGCGCGACTTGGAAATCGAACCCAGTACCTGCTCAGCAGTAGTTCTTGCTTCCACTAGACCGACGAGGCAGTCAAAAAACAGCATAAATATGGACGGCAATAAGTTGTGAAGAATCAAAATCATAAGCATGTAAATTTCTTGGAGTATTTTCTTGTTTACATAATAGCCTAATAATCAGTCTATAATATTCCCACCGCTGGGACTCAGGCCTCCTCTCTGTGAGAGGGTTCTGCTTTATCCACATGGGACCGGGCTGGAGGAATTAACACGAATACTAATGAGCAACCAAGATTGTTTTAAGACAGTGCGATTGGTTTTGTTTTTATAATATTTGATAAATTCTATACAACGGTTAGTTGCACATATTAGGTATTGTTTCATTGTAAGCCTCATCCCAGCAAACATTTTTGTTATATAATCAAACATTTACATGACCTTGAGTCTTATTAAAGTTATTTTAGAGTTTCTTTTCTGTCTACGAAACACTGGTGCCGATTCCCTTATTCACAAACTAAACTAAATTTAAGTTCAGTGCATCTTTTTCTTTCTATTTCATTAAGGAAAGGACAGAAGATAAATTTTAGTTTAGTCCTGTCAAATTAATCAGCGCTTGACGTAAATTGACGTAATTTTAGTAGGCAAGTTTTTAATCACGTCTAAACATGTATGGAGTAGTGACAGGCGCTGATTAATTTGACAGGACTAAACTAAATTTTTTCTTTTGTCCTCTTCATAATGAAATACAAAGAAAAAGATGCACTGAACTTAAATTTAGTTTAGTTTGTGAACAAGGGAATCGGTACCAATGTCTATGAAATCACACTCTTCAGTCGTGGTTTGGGACTTCAGTTCAAAATCTGGTCAATAAACCTTAAATTCTAAAAAATCTTTACTTCAATCAATAAACTTAGCTTTTCGCAGTCCACTGCTGGACATATGCCTCACACAGGCTACGCGACGGCTACCCTGCCCTTTGCATGCAGTTTTAGCCGGTCAACTTTTTAATGTCTGCGGTCCATCTAGCTACCCAACTCTTCATTGGCAACATTTATTTAAAGCTTTACTTTGTGTAAATAGTTTTATCACCACTGCTTTCAAAACGGTGCAGAAAAACATCGTGAGGAAACCGGCATGTCCCTGAACAAAAATTCGAAGACATGTGACATTTACCAACCCACACTGGGCCAGCGTGGTAGATTCCGGTCTACTTCCTCTCACCGATAGGAGGCCTGTGTCCCAGCAGTGGGAACAATATAGGCTGACTATGATTTGTGCAATGAACATTATAATATTTTGTTCAAACTGGAGGAATTGCTTCAAAAAGATAGAATAAATAAGTGGCAATTAACTACGAGTTTCCTCAGCTCATTCAAAATGTTTTTATTTATTTATTGGTCTATCTACAATTGTTACACTTTATAATCTAATAATACAATATGATGCAATAGACACAGCATGCATGAATTTACTTAAAAATTTATTACAGTGGTTTTACAGTTTTATACATACTTAATATTAAAGACATATTTATTATTAAGACAGTTAAAAGCTTAAATATATAGGTTAAGATTAACATAGTTCAGTGTAGTGTTGATTATTTTTGGTGGACTTGTTGCTTGAATTTATGAATAGATGTACAACAAATATCTATAGCATCATCACAATTATTGAGAAGCTTGCAAAGTCTTGGGATTGGGGAGTTTGACCCTGAAACAGTTTTGCGGAATGTAAGACGTAATAGTTTTGGCAAAGTAGTGAATAATTAACACTTCTGCTTGCATACAAACTCGTATTTATTCTAACCATTTCCCAACTATGTTAGGGGACAGCCTTCAGCCACACCATATGTTGCTGAATACCAGTATTTTATATGGAAAGACTGCCTATCTGATCTCCACAACCCAGTTACTGGGTAATACGGTACCCCTTGGTAAGACTGGTTGTCAGATTTTTGGACTTCTGACGACCCGCCAACGAGTGTCAAAGATTATTGACACCCAGCTTAACGTGCTTTCCTAGGCACGGAGGAGTCTAAATACGTTATGTATGATCACCCATCCACAAACTGGCCTCGGCAAGAGTAGCTTAACCTTCGATCGACCATACAACTGTTTTATTTAGCCACGCGTTTTTATTCACCACTTCAAATAAAAACTGTCTCGTTATGCTGTTGACTAAGAAGCCTACACAAAGTATTTTACCTCGTATATAAGGCCCGCATATAAAATTGAACGCATTTTTAGTAAACACGCCTTGTGAGGGAGAGGGCGCGAGTGGCACAGAGGGTCGGAGTAATGGCTGCCGAATGTCGCGAGAATCCATTTTGTCCCTCCCTACCCCCGTTTGGTGGTAAAGTCGCGTTAGCGATCGTAGTATATGTAACATTTTTAGATGATTCAGTCAGGTTCTTTGATTTTTTAGTTTACCGTTACGTTTTTTTTTAATGTTAATACACTTGTGACTAACAAGATATGCGTCATTGATTGTAGGAATCATAATTTGAAAACAAAAGAAAATACAATTAATAAGTATCAATTAGATAGTCTAACGCGCGTAGACTGTTGTAATTGGTTGAATGAATTATCAACAGCCGATCGCATAACTTGACTAGCGTCTAAATTTGACGCTTTTATATTTTTTTACAGAAACTGGGCGTAACACATTCATTTCTAAGTTATAAGCAGAACCTTACCTCAATATTTAAACTAAGTGTTGAAGATGTCCGTTTAAACCCGATTTCTTGATTAAGAATAACCAGAAAATTACCTACAATATCACAACTAACATTATTTTTATTTTCTATAAATAATCTGGGAAACGATTACTACGTAAATTGGGCCAGTAAAAAACATAATCCGACCAAACAATTTTTTATCTAAGTTTTTTACATATACTACAAAAGTGAAGTCTCTCTAAGTATTGGATGCGTGCTAACTGCTAACACGGGGGTAGGTAGAAGCAGAAATTATTTTTACTCTTCTTGCCGTCACTTGTTAGCTGTGCCCCTGCCTCCTCTGTGATCGATATTCACGCGAAATCATAAATATTAGGGTGATGTGGGACTGTGAGGCACACTTCACGTTTTTATTTATGTGCTAGGTAGCTAAGTATTTATACGTAGGTATGTATTGGGATTGTGACTCAAGTTTTATACTCCGAAAACATAATACGTTTTTGGGAAATATTTTTTTTTTCTTAAAATTGTTATAATAAAATTATTAAAAGGTAAAGTAATGAAATCACTTATTACACATAGTTACTCCAGCTTACAATTCAATATCTTTTTTTGGGTAAAAAATCATCAAATGACGTCTCCCGCTCTGGCTGGAGCGGAAGGCCGTGTCAGACTTTTACTGACTAAAACCCACCCTTCAGTTGCCTGTGCCGGGGCCACGGTAACTTTTTCGAAGAAATCCGCGACCCTGACCATTTAATACCTACTACAAGGTTTTCAAAACCTACATCCCTAAGAAAAATAAAATACTGTGTCTTTGACTATCAATAATATCTAACATCCTTAAAATTAAATTAAACACCATTACGTAATAATTAAAGCTTAAATAAAACTGTAATTAAAACCTATTAAGTCATCGTTTCGTCACTCAAACCGCCATTTATCTATAATTAACACTACACAGCGGGACAAAAAAAACGGCCCACCTCACGAAAATCTAAAAACTCTTAATTGGCTCAACATTAATACACTTTTAAGGAACCGAGCTGTCAAATTAAAAATACCCTCTGGTAGAATTTTTCGCCCTATCATCGTATAGCCCAGTCGATTAGACCCAATTAAATGTAAACGTAATTTCGCGTGTTATTGTTCTCTGATAAAGTTTTTCTGTTGTAATAAAATTTCGCTACCCTTAGGCCCTTGTTATGGCAGTGACATCTTATTAAAATTCAGCCTAGGGCCAATCCGTGTTGCTTTCTTCGGTTTACAGTGGCGGCCGACGGTAATTGTATACTTTTAAGAAAATTATGGTCATTGTTATAAAGTTTTGTAAAGATTTTAAGCGTAGGTAGGATGATAGGTATTTTTATGTATTTACTAGTAAGATTATAATATTATATTTTTATTCTATAAATTGATTAAGTTGTTAATAATGTATATTTTATGCTAATTCTGAGAAACTGCCGTAGATATATGTATTGTTTAGGTTCCGTACCTAAATTACTAAGACTCGGCTGTCCATCCGTCTGTCAGCGGGCTGAACTAATTAATCGTAATACGTAGACAGTTACATTTATTTTCAAAAAGTGTTTTTTTTTTGGCGGGTATAATAATACAAATAAAAAAAAGTAAAAAATGAAGGCGCTATTTGTAGTGGACTGTATCTTATGAACTGTAATAGGTAGGTAGTTGACATTTTCACAGGTTTTGTATTTCTATTGCCGCTATAATAAAAAATAAGGGGTCTCCATACAAGGCGTTCCGCGAGTCCGACTCGCACTTGGCTGGTTTTTTATTTGTTAAGCTGCCATTCATATTAGTTACGTTCTTTAGTTTGAAATATGGATAAAATCGCTGTAAAACAAGTATTGTGTTAAATAATAAGTTGCAGCCTTATCATGATTATATCCTAGGATTTAAGACATTGGGGATCACATAAAGATTTTGAATTGCCTGTAGGAATAAGACTAGGGACATTATCTGCGCTACAGCTCTGTGGTCAGACAATCGGTAAGGGCTCAGATTGCAGATCAACCAATGGACATTAAGCTTAACAGTATAGTAGGTACAGACCTAGTACACCTAAATATGGTTTAATATTTTGTCCGACACTGTAACACGTCACCTTTAGACCAATTTCGGTATTCCGTGTTACGCTTTATATTTCATTTCTACTAACGCAATATTGAGAAGTAGTCAGGTGGAAATATTTTTTTTTTTTTTTTTTTTACCTTGCCTTTTCTTTACACGAGTTTCCTCTTTACCGCTTGTTGATAAGGGTGTTTATCCCTCAAATGTTTTGTACGACAATTGTATTATACATTTTCCTAATAACGCGCCAGGGTGGGTCAAAAGCGGAATTGGTTGTTATTTGAAATAAATTTTATATGAGATGTTCTAGGCACTGTCCCCTTCGTTTTCGAGAGCGCTTTTGTCTCATTTTGGACCCGTTTTGTGTTCTTTTTCGTATTTTATTGTTAAAGCAATATTTTCGTTGATTTTGATGTTATATATTATCGTTTTCAGTCCTGTTAGACAAAGGTAATGATTGAACTTTCTATAGCCGTTTTTAATCCTAAATTAAGAACTAACATTTATGGTAGATCAGTTCTGTTTGACAATGGTAATTATTGAACTTTCTATAGTCGTTTTTTATGCTAAATTTAGAACGAGCTTTGTTTGGTGAGGCTTTATCTGTTGAACTGGAAGTGTATAGTATACATCTCTGCCCAATCCTTTGGGTCATGGGTATAGGCGTGATGTTACTTACTATATGCCGTATGTTATAAGCCTGGTTTCATAGCGATGCACTAGCGAGCACTCATTGTTTCTTTAGGTTTTGCAACCCTCCTTCTTTTTTTTTGTGGGTAGGAAATCATCAATTGACTCTTCCGCTCTTGGGTGGAGCGGAAGGGCGTGTCAGACTTTTACTGATGCCACTTTTATGTGCCAGGGTCACGGTATCTCTTTCGAACAAATCTCGCGAACCTGGCAGTTGCAACCCTCCTTGGGAATAATATTTTTGGTGGTTTAAGAATAGGGGGAGACCAAAGAAATGATAGATGGACTGTGTGAATGAAGATATGGATAGAAAAATGACTACCGAGATGACGACTAATAGAGAAGTGTGGTAGAAAAGACATGACGCGTTGACCAAAGAAAAATGGGATAAGGGTTGAAGAGTGATGACGATAATTTCGTAGCACATTCAATGGGAATCCTAGAGAAGCTTAGCTAAGCTTAACTTGGGAAACCATTTCCCAATTTTGAGATGTTTGCGTGTAGAATTACCTTCAATATTTCCAAAGCATGCTATGACACTATGATCAGCATATAATGTTCATACACCTTGGACACAGGCGTACTCTCGGTAAGAGGGAGTGGCCTGCATAATTCACCACGCGGGCCCAGTGCGGGTTAGTAGACTTCACAAATCTTCGAACTTCTGGTTCTAGGATATTCCGGTTTCCTCACGATGTTTTTCTTCACCGTTTTGAGAGCAGTGGTGATGAAATTATTTATACTAAGTAAAACGCCTGTCTAGCTTCGACCCTTCGATCTATACAACTCATAAGTAGTAGCCGGTTTCACTAGGCCCAGCGGGGCATGATCACCAAAAATCAGGATTGCATGGAAAACAGAAAATATTACAGGTTATCGAACATAGAAACATATTGCATTGGTTGTGGGTATTTTTTGCTTACCCAGCAGATGATTTCCGATACTAAAAAGCTACTTATCTCATTCCATAGACAGTTTCTGCACACATCTGTGGGGGAGGCAAAATACCATTAATAACAGGATTAAGGGGCCGAGCAGAAAGAATAAATTGGGAGGAAACCGCCTTAGGGGGGGAGATTTATCGAGTACTTAGCATAAGTTCGACTGCGATGCGTCTTTCATTAATTTTTCATTGGCCTGTGGTCCCTATTCAGGGAATTGGGAGGTAATCTACTTCGGAAGATTAGGATAACGTTGATTTTTGGTATGGAATCTTCAATTCGTTGTGGGAGAAAAACTTTATTTTCTTGTAGAAGGCCGTTTCTATGCTTCATTGATAGCCCTGTTAAAATTTTAAGAAAATATTTTCACTTAAATATAAGGTTAGTCTAACAATTCCATTTAGGGAGAAAGGGTTTCTTATAGACCTAATGACTGTGCCACAAGTACTATATTTACTAAACAATTTATAACTAAACAATAAAAAAAAATCTGCAAGTTTATAGTAACATGAGATAGTGAGTTTGAAAATAACATCAAGAATCAAATTAAATAAAATGTGCCATATACAAAAAACATGCCATGCCGAGTGTGCCCTTTTAAACTTTTTATGGAATCAGAGACAAAATAAGACATCATTTTATTTTTGTCTACAAAATAAAAATAATAAAAATCCTGTAAACGGTTAACAAAACGAACGGTTAAAGTTAAACAATTCATTTACAAGCCGTTTAATAAAATTTCCTCTTAAACATCTCAATCGCAGCAAAGATTGGCGTTAATCAAACTGATCTCTCACCGCTGATGGAATTGTATAGAGCTGTTAATTTTAATATTGATTTAGAAAGAAAGAAAGCTCTTCACTCTGAATCTGTAACAATCAGCTTTCATATATCTTAAGGGGTTGGCGGCCGAAATACAAGTTCCTCCTAGTTTTGCTTCAGATACTTAAACTCTTTGTGCCTACCTGTTGTTGCTTACTTGTCGTGTAAAATAAAAAATATCTCCAAAACAATTGATGCTACATTCGTACCTGGATTTTGTCTATGATTGTTTTAATTACGGAATCCACCCTTGGTCCGCACGGGTGCAGTTGCTAATGTGGCGACACCTTTTCTGTTGTGTGCTATATCTAAGTGTAATATTATGCACATATACCTTTTTCGAATAAATTCTCTCTTCTCTCTGCTTAATGATAAGTAGCTTATAGCCTTTCTCAAGAATTGAGCTGCAAATGCAATAAGATTTTTAAATCCTGACAGTAGTTCCAGAGATTAACGCCATCAAACAAACAAAAAAAAAAACACACAAAAAATCTTTAACTTCTTCTCGCTTATGAATAGTATATAGATATTTAGCATACGATTTTTAATTAAAATCTTCAGAACGTACTTACTTAAATTGGCTTAAAAAAGAAAATACCGTATATTTTACTAGGAAATCGGATGGGCAGCAATATCCTCTCTATTTCTCCAGGGCCATTGTCCCGGCTTTCAACTTCCACTATGTGTCAGATTGAGGATATATCGAAATTTAAAATCAATTGTGTCAACATTCACGGTAGGCTAGAAATTGTGAAGCTAGGTTTTGACCTGCCAGTCACACATCCATTTCAAAATCGTGCAACAGGTCTAAAAAAGGTTACCATGAAAGAGTTTGACATCTATACGGGATAGTTTTCAGTTTTTATTTTTAACTGGTGACGATGATCCAGTACCTATCTATCGTAGCGACATCTAGTTTATCTTTTTTTAAACCGATTTTTGAACGATTTATACGACAATGTAGCCTTGCAATATTTGTTTTAAGACCATTTTTTAAACGACACGAAAGTTTTCAGGATTGATGCAAAACTTAAGTAGTTAATGTTGTCTCTTTGTTTCAGATTGCAGTGCCAAGCGGAGGCAGAGGATATTTTTAATTCTTACATAATGAGTTTCTGCTGTAAAATCTACTTACGTACAAACATTAACTCACGCATTCTCTTCATGTGGGTAGGCAGAAACTAAAGAATGTCATCTGCTACTTCTCATTAATTAATGAGAAATTATTGTAAACAATCGTGTTGATTTCTGAACTTTTGTTAAAGATGTGCCTCACATATCATTTGATTCAAAATAAACCAAGTTAAAATGTAATGCCAGTTTTGAATCTTAACCTACTGATTCACGTGTCAACATCTCTATAAAAATAAAAATCAAGAAAGAAAGATAAAATCGCGCCAGCTAATTGATAATTACCAAGCATTAGTGCCGTGCCATTGAGGGGGGTCGCAAAAATTGCACCCCCCGGGGGTCGCAGCGGTTACGACCCCTAACAGGTAAACGATGATTGGTAGAACTCGCTTCATTTCCTTTTATATTTAGCGTACCCTTAGATTTCAGAAGCCTTAAAAAGTTTAAAAAAATTAAAGTTAGTAAAGGATTGTGTCGGGAATTGCGCTGTTTGACAAAGAAGTTGTGTGGGAGGGAATCTGTTGTCATGGTTCCTATGGGGCATTCATGCGGAGAAATAAAGGACGTGTTGTGACCTTTATACTCAAAAATTAATTAATTATAAGAGTTGGGGAAAGTTAACCAAATGTGAGAACCAGAGGGGTAATTGCGGAACTTTTTATTAGTAGGAATTGGTTTAATATTCGTAGTTAAACAACATTCATTGCGTTATTTACGTTGCTGAGCCACAATTTATTCGAACAAATGACGCAATGGTTTAGAAATAATCTTCAATCCCATTCAGATTTTGATAAATTTTGCGTTTCGCAATTAGGGTGCAGGTGTGAACGATAGTATACATACCGTATCAATCGTATATAGTGTATAGTAGAAATACCGTATCAATCGTATATAGATTAAGGACAGGACGATGATGACACGGTGCACATCAAGCGCATACATATTCACCGCGGGACAACTGTTCCCACAAAATTGATTCCTGACGATACACGGCGCCGCTAAGATCGACCCAGGAAGAGGTGGCCAGACGACATAGACGCATACTGCAAGGTTTGGATCGAGGAGACTCTGGCTCATAATCAGCATGGAAAGTGTAGGTGTATAAAAAAAGAATAGGAGAATAATTACACCCGCTTTTTGTCAAGAGGATGAGCTGCTCATCCTCTCTCATAACTACAAAGAAGAACATCAGAAAGAAAAATGCTAGATTAAATAAGGGAACTAAGTTGTGCCCGCGATTTCATCCGCGTAGTATGTTTTGCTCCCCCGACCCACTCCATCGCATTGCATCGCCTGCCTGCACTAAAACTTCATTTTCGCTTCTTCGATCTTCTGCCTTTTGCGTTTTGCTTCTAAGGATTCTAGCGTAATGTGAAATAGGCTATGTAGCCTTTTAAAAAAATTCGGCAATTAAATGCATAAAGAATTTACAAAACCATTTTGGAGTTCCATTAGCACGTACTAAGTCCAAAACATTTTTCAAAATTTTAGATACTGTGAAGAATGGAAGTTAAACTACGATTAACGAAAACGTATACACCAAACTAAACGTCAAAAATCAACACGATTATTTCTGCCAATTTTTTCATAAACCACAGCACAATTACACAAAGTTTTTAGGGTTCCGTTGCCAAATGGCAAAAAACGGAACCCTTATAGATTCGTCATGTCTGTCTGTCTGTCTGTCTGTCTGTCTGTCCGTCCGTATGTCACAGCCATTTTATTCCGAAACTATAAGAGCTATGCTGTTGAAACTTGGTAAGTAGGTGTATTCTGTGAACCGCATTAAGATTTTCACACTAAAATAGAAAAAAAAACAATAAATTTTGGGGTTCCCCATACATAGAACTGAAACTCAAAAATGTTTTTTTTCATCATACCCATACGTGTGGGGTATCTATGAATAGGTCTTCAAAAATGGTATTGAGGTTTCTATTATCATTTTTTTCTAAACTGAATAGTTTGCGCGAGAGACACTTCCAAAGTGGTAAAATGTGTGTCCCCCCCCCCCGTAACTTCTAAAATAAGAGAATGACAAAACTAAAAAAAATATATGATGTACATTACCATGTAAACTACCAACGAAAATTGGTTTGAACGAGATCGAGTGAGTAGTTTTTTTTTAAAACGTCATAAATCGTAAACCGCAATTTACCTTACATTCAATCAACTGAAATATAAAAATTAAAAAATATATATATTTTTAAACCGAAAATACCTACAGGTTTGTACGGAACCCTCGGTGCGCGAGTCCGACTCGCACTTGGCCGGTTTTTTTTATAAATCTTCGATTTGCCTCAGCCCTAAAGTTTAATGCGGGGTGGCACCCCTTGGGGTGGGTATTTTTTCATTTTCATCATGACGGAAACTCCATTTTTTTTTCTGTTTAATCAAAGTGGTGGGACACGCAATGTGGTATGCGAATGTTGGGGTGGGATATACGTATCTGGGGGGTTGCGCTGAAACTATTTTTTTGGTTTCCGTATTGATTTCGGTATTAAAATACTGTTTTCGGTTTTCCGTTATGCAATAAAAATTGGGAAGTGTTTATTTGTATTGTTAGTGCAAAATCTGTAAATATTTGTATGTGTTGTATAAATTATATCTTAATATTTAAAAAAGTTTTGTTCTAGTTTAGAAATAGAAAAAATCTTGTGTATCGTTAAACAAGGTGACTTAGAAAACCATACGTGACTTTGTAATAATTTTACTTTACATGTTATATTATATTTTACCAGTAAAAGGAACACTGCTGTTTACTTTTTTCTTCCATCGATAATTCTAGTCGTCGGCTATATTTTGCTACCGATTGAGCTACTTACATAGCTCTTATTAGATAAAGCTACTTTTGAGTAGAAAAAAAACCGACTTCCTTAAAAACACTACTAATTTCGGAAGTCGATGTCTTACGATGTGTATTTGTTTTTTGCCACCGACTTCCGAAACTAAAGTTATTTTTCACTTTGTAGTGTTTTTAAGGAAGTCGGTTGATATTTTGTAGAAAAAAGTTTTTATTTTAAACTTTTTATTTCTACCCTGCACAAATTCCGCAAAACAGGAATAGTGATCGGTTTTCTTATGGATGTCATTGTCAGATTTGGAGCAAATTGAAACGGGACCACACGGGAAGCACCAGCTTTCAAATAAAAAAGAATCATCAAAATCGGTTCACCCACTATAAATTACCTTCATGTGTATATTAAATGTTCTACTCAGCCTGAGCTGTCAAGTTTACTACATCTCTGCTAACTGGCTATACCTACCTAATATTTTCATTACAAGTTTAATAAAGACATAATTTACTTTGTTTGTAACACCTTTATTCCATAAAATATTATTTATGTCTTTCAATTACTAAATAAAATGTTAACTTTAAACTTTAATTTAAAAAATATGTCGTAATAAAATTGTTAGTAAAAGTAAGTAGCTAGTTAAACTCAACCGAGTTTAACTAGCTACTTACTTTTACTGAAATATTAAACCTAATATTTCAGTGCAAGTCACCATATTTTGACGTTTATATGTATTACAGTAATAAACTTAGTTGATTTACTGACTTCATGCAAGGAAATGCTGTTATTCTTGAAGTGAACTGTTATTTTTTTCCTTATTTAAATAAAAAAATAAGTTGCTGCATTGACGAATAGTTTGTTTTAAATGATGTACTGTTACAGTAAATTATTGGTACCTACTTAGACCTACATGTGTTTTAGAATTCATGAAATGTGTAACCAGATTAGTGTAACTTTCTGATTAATTTTCCTAAACTAATATTATTATAAAATTGTTTGTTAATTAAACTTTCACGCTAAAATGGCTGAACGGATTTAGAAGATTTTTGGCACATGAGTAGACCATGATCTGAATTAGGACATATGGCACTTTTTATGCCGATATTGTCACGGCCAGACTTTTGCGTCGACTAAAGTTTGACTAGTCAACTACAAATTTCATTTCTGTCCTATAAAGCCTTAAATTAAAAACTTGCCTATATTATTATGTTTTTTTTTTTATTGTTCACTTATGTAGACATCAAGTTATTATCAAGTTAGATCTACCATCGTACTATAGATAGAGAAACATTGTATTGAATATGTTTATAGCGTTAAAACTGGTTTCAAATAATTAAATTAAGTGATATTATTTATATTAAATTAATTTAATATTTAAGTGTAAATAAAGAGAATTAAGACGGAGGCAAAACTCATTGCATTTAATGCCTTTATTTAAAACATCATTCTGTCACTGTCATTTTCAGAAATATAACGATGACAGAATTAGAACGATGTCTTAAAATCATCATCATCATCATTTCAGCCGTAAAACGTCCACTGCTGGACAAAGGCCTCCCCAATTTGGGACGTTCACCATAATCGCCACGCTTGGCAGGCAGGTTGACGATCGCAGTACGGTGGTAAAATGCATAGATAATGCTGCTGCCTATTCTCTAGTAAGTCCCTTAGTCGCCTCTTATAAAACTCATGAGAAAAAATTGGATGGAAAAAATTCTTTACGTCCGGCATCACATCGAACCCTGCCTCGAAAAAGTTATATGGGTGTGTAAATATAGGGGAATTATTGTAGCGGAAATTAATAACTTAATAAATATCACTATCGTGTGCTAGTAATAATAGTAGTCTACATATTCAGCTAAAGGTTATGTATAAATAACTGAATCAAAAGTAATCCCGTTTGTCCAGTGGTCACAAGCGCTACCGCAAAGCATAAGGTTCTGGGTTCGATTCCCAGGTCGGGTAATGTGATATTGGGTTTTACCATCGGGAATTTCTCAGTAGCAGCACAGCGTCTGGACTTGTGTCTGGCTAATGGCAATAAGCTTTTCATCTATTTCATGGGACTTGAACATAACTAGCGAAATGTGGGTGTGGGTGTACAACTCTGCCTAACCTTTGTGGGTTACAATCGTGATGTTTTGTTATGTAATTTTTACAAAACTAACTCTGAAACCTTCTGAGATACTTTCACGTTGTAAAAAAGTCAGTTATATTTAAAAACTAACTGCCAGCGTTGACAAGTTAACTTTAAAAGTTAAAACGTTAAAGGTCCCCAATAATTATAGTAGGCTGTCATAGAGCCCATAATTTGTGGGGGCCTATAATTTTGTTGCGATCATTTACTCATTTTGGTATCATAATATTTTAATTTTAATAACTTTTTTCTTGAACTTTGTTTTTTGACAGTTCGTTGGTGTTCCGTTGTTAAAGTTTTTTTTTTTTGTTTGTTGACTTTTTGAGTGGTATAAGGAAGAATTATATTTATTGAAAATTTATCTGTTAAAATAAATTGAGGTCAAGCAAAGACGCTTAGATGACACCAGCGATCGGTCACTGATGTTGTTTTTACTGACTGGCCTGTTAGTCTAGTGGTTAGTGCCCCTGACTCCTAAGACTGAGGTCGTGGGTTCGATTCCCACCCAGGACAACTCTTTGTGTGATGAGAACAATCATTTGTTCTGTGTCTGGGTGTTATTTATCTATAATATGTATGTATTTAGAAATATATAAGTATGTTTATCAGTTGTCTGGTTGCCATCGTACAGGCTCTGCCTAGTTTGGGATCAGATAACGGTGTGTTGGTTGTCCTAAGATATTTATTTATTTATTTTATTATATTTGGTGGTCACCATTTTAGCCGTAAGACGTCCACTAGTGGACGTGGTGGTTGGGTGGTAAATTTATGGAAAGGCTTGTGGCTAAGTAATAAGCCATATGGCTCGACCGATCAGGTTAAGCTACGCTTGCCGCGGTTACTTCGTGGATCAAAATCAGTCAAAATTATTTCCACTGCTGGGACACAGGCTTCCTCTCGTTAAGAGGGAATGGGCCGTAATCTACCACGCGGGCCCAGTGCGGGTTGGTAGATGTCACATGTCTTAGAATCTTTTGTTCTAAGACATGCCGGTTTCCTCACGATGTTTTCTTTCACCGTTTTGAGAGCAGTGTATGTTGGAGCAGTGGAGTTCGTGGATGCATCTGCATATATCAAGACCCGGATGTTTAAACGTTTGCTCCGGCTATCGTTCTTGGATCTTCCACAGTCGTTACGGGTAGTACGAAGTCTGAGAGTTGGACAACCAAAACTTAACAAAGGGAATTGTATTACTCAGTACCTAACTGGGTTGTGGAGGTCAGACAGACAGCCGCACTATCTATACTATATATACTATATAATATTATAAAGCTGAAGAGTTTGTTTGTTTGTATGTTTGTTTGATTGAACGCGCTAATCTCAGGAACTACTAGTCCGAATTGAAAAATTCTTTTTGTGTTGAGTAGCCTATTTATCGAGACAGGTTATAGGCTATGTAACATCACACTATAACAAATAAGAGCTGAGCAGTAATGAAAAATGTTGCAAAAACTGGGAAAATCGGTTAGGTGATTCAACGCGATGGGAAGGGTCGGGGAAACAAGAAATTTAACGCGGACGAAGTCGCGGGCAGAAGCTAGTGTTAAATACTAGTATTCAGCTGCATCCGGTTAGACTGGAAGCTGACCCCAACATAGTTGGGAAAAGGCTACGCAGATAATGATGGTGATCGATTGGTAATCAGTATTCTTCTGGCTATTTGATGGTTAGTGTCCACTGGACATCTGCCACATCAGAGGTATCGTAGGGTGCGCTACCAACCCAAAGAAATATCTCGAAGATTAGTTGTGATAATGCCTTATGCCTGCGTACAATGTTTCATGTCTCAACAATTCAGGATGCAGAAATGGATGTTTAGGTAGCTATGTCCCCAGACGACTAGCAATTCTTCTGCTAGTATCATAGAAGAGAGGTATCGAAATTTATGTAGTACAGGCTAAAAGGCATACAGTTTGCAACAGTTTGAAAAAAGTTAAATAAAATTAAGTAAAAGTGTAAGGTGCGAAGTCAGTTTGCATTACACTGCTGTGCCAAAAAAGTCCCAATTCAGCAAATATGCCAGATAACTAGTGCCTAACGCTGGTTTTCAACTAGACTATGCTGATGACCACAAATAGCTCTACCTATCTCTTTTAGAGTTTTCCTTTTTGGTGAGTAACTCATTTACTTGCTTCGCACACTTTCTTAGAGCGTGCGGACATCATAACACCGAATATTGACTGTCAGAGTCAAATTAATTTATTTCAAGAAGGGTCAACTAGGCTCTTTTGAATGTTAGGAAAAAGTAAAAAAAAATGCAAAGGTTTCGCATGCTGAAGAACGGGATATAAACTCCATAGTTACCCATTTGTAACGCTTGACAATATTTTCTATACATTAATTAGATACTATGTAATGATCTACAATAAAAAGTATCAAGTAGATACTTATTGCATCTAGATATACTAGGCCACTACGGATCTCTCTTTGCCAAAGCATTTATCGTCTGTTGTAACTCACCTGGGGTCCTGAAAGTCTTCAAGGCTCGAGTGAAGAGTTTACTTAAAAAAGGTAAGCGTGCACCAGGGTCGCGTCGGCCACATTATTGCTTTCCATCAGATGCAATAGGAGACCATCAAGACCCTATGGCAACATAAAGCACTATAGTAATAAATGGAAAGGTTTTTTTTTTGATAAAATAAATTTTGATGAAGTAAAATATATGCCGTGTGATCATAGAAAAATAGACGAAGCATATAAGTAGTAGAAAATTTCTAGAAAATGTGTTGTTGCAGCGACACATTATTTTATTGCACTTTAAATAGTAACATTGGAATATCTGGTAAAACCCGAATGTTGGTCCTGACTGTCACGTATGTACATCATTGAAAGTCGCGTTAGATGAGTGTAGTCAGAAGCCCAAAAAGTCTTACCAAGAAGTATCGTGTTACCCAGAAACTGGGTTATGGAGATCAGGTAGGCAGTCGCTCCATGTATATATAATACTGATATTCAATTGCATCAAGTAATACAGAAATCCTACACCAACATTGTTAGGAAAAGTTAGGCACATGATGACTTTCAAAAACAAAATAGGAATCTAGGCCTACCTGCTATTGCTCCATCGCCCACAAATTGACGAGACATGGTGTTTATAAGAATAGTGATGATCACCATTCAACAGCGTAATTATAGTAGCTCTTATGTAATTATCACACTTTCCTTATTTTCCTTTCCTTTTCCTTTCCTTTTTTCCTTTTATTGAGTTCCTTTACTAAATTCTTATAGTGATTAAGAATATTAGTAAGAAAGAAAGAGAGAAAGAATACTTTTTTTTTTGTAATGTGCACAATAAACTTCTGCAAAAACAAAACGCACATTACACCAATTAGGATTACAGTAGGATTCCTAAATACTAAGTTATTAAGAACTGATATTGTTAATTATGTCTATGACAATAATTTTTACCACTGTCAATCTGGCAGTAGCTAGTACATACCTACCATGCCTACTGTGAAATTGACTATTCTTGATTAGGTCAACTAATCACGGTCTTAATCCACAAAAGTACTTATTTAATTAATTATTTATTTATAAGTTTCTTCTGAATGCAGCAAACAATAAAAGACACATTAGCTACTACCAAATTAAAAAAAAAAAAACAACCAGATCAACACAGTAAAGACAAATGAATTTCTAAAAGTGATTTCACGTAGTTTTTTTTATAATCTGCTTAATATAAAATAATCTAGACGAAAATAATAAAAAAAGTTTGAAAAAGCAGGTCATCTACTTTTAAACCGAATTTTATTATTTTGACTTCACCTCCCGAAGCATTCTGTGTACTGCTTTACCCACATGTCTATTTGTTACTCTATTCGATAATAGATGTCGCTAGTTGTTCCAACCAGAAAGTTTCTAGTTAGTTTTCCCTTTTTATTGTTTATATTCCAATATGATTCCCTAATATTACGATCACATAACATTATTGCTATCTCATTAGAGTATTCTTATTAATACACAAACACAAGCAAGAAAAAAAAGAAATTCTCTTTTTTGTGCATGTTATAACCTACAGTGTCTTTAATTTCTGTAATTGGTTCTAAACCTTTTTAATTCAAGAAATAAATGAGTTAACTGTAACACCTATTGTATCAATTACCTACATTATATGCAATAAATAAATCTATGTAACGTAAAGTTTAAATCCGTGCATATTATGTATTTATGTAGATTTAACTCAAAAATGTAATCCAAACATTTGAATAACACCATCGATGTGTAATGTGGACAATGTACATTTTAGAAATAAAAATATCATGGTAGGGAAGTGGCGAAAACTGTTACAACGGTTAAAAACTGTTTGTTTCTAATGGGACATCAAACCTATTCAAATTTTGATTCTCTTACCCTTCAATAGATGGCGTAACGGGTCCTTGTCGCATTTTTTCACGGGTGGTTACAACTTCACTGCTTTTTTAGAACATAGATGTCGATAGTAAAAGTTAAATGTACCGTAAAATTAATGTGAGAAGTTTGACTTTAAGTACTATTAATACTTTCATATTTTTCAATCAGTCACTCAACTCAGCCTATCGCAGTCCACTGCTGGACATAGGCCTCTCCCAGGCGGCACCACAACTCCGTCCCAATCGCCTTCCGCATCCAGCCTGTCTCAGCTACCGACGACCTTTTCTCTCGACTCAGCTTTTAAGCTAATCTTGCTGATACGCGGTCTCCACTCCAGGACTCGTCTGCTCAACTGGCCGTCAATCCTACGTAAAACATGACCAGCCCACTGCGACTTAAGTTTGTGCACTCTAAATACTATTTCAGTAACTTGACTATTGTTCTTTTTCGGAAAATTTCATTTCAGATATTATCATCTAGAGGAATTCTGAGCACAGCCCGCTCCATATCGCGCTGAACCACATTTAATTGGTGGACCAGCTCAACTGTCAGTTGTACACTGCTATAATAAGGAACAAGATACCTACTTCAGTAGCAAATATTTATTTTATTTTGTTGAATTACAAGCATCGTCGGGCAACGTGTAAGTTTTGTGTTGGTGGGCACCAATCTATAGAAACCATTCCAACTCATCTGCCAAGCCCAACTATGTTGGGTTCGGCTTCCAGTCTAACCGGATGCAGCTGAGTACCAGAATTTTACATGGAGCGACTGCCTAGCTGGCCTCCACAACCCAGTTACTGGGTAATACGATACCCCTTGGTAAGACTGATTGTCAGATTTTCGGGCTTCTGACGACCCGTAACAACTGTCTAAGATCTACGAAAAACAGCCGGGACCAACAGCTTAACGTGCTCTTCGAGGTACGGATGAGATTGGATACGTAAAAATGGTCACACATCCACGGACCAACAGCGGCAAGCGTAGGTTAACCTGAATGATTAACCCGTGCGGCTGTTATTACTTAGCCACAAGCCCTTCCAATTAATTTCCTATAAGAAAAACATTTTCCAACTATTAGTCTAATACCTATATTTCTTATTTCCCAATGAGGATCATTTGAACGGATACTAAGTAAGTACTACCTCGTTGGTCTAGTAGTCGTAAGTGCTACTGCTCAGCATGAGGCTCTGGGTTTGACTCCCAATTCAGTCAAAGTCCTATTGGGCATTTCCAATACGAATTTCTCAGTAGCAGTCCGGAGTCTAGATTTGTGCCCGGTTGATCCAATAAGCTCGCACATGCACGCAGGCTGGCGTATGGGACATTACTGACGAAATGTAGGTGTACTATAGGTATAGATACCTCTGGCTAACCCTTCGGGGATTACAGTCGTAATGGTGTGTGAATGAAAACTACTGAGTGCTTAGGATATGGCTGTGAGATTACTTAACTGACTTGTTAAGATCTGTGTAAGGTTCTAAGTTCAATTCATAAATCAATCTTAAATTAGCATAATTTGTGATGGCCTCCCGCCATGTTGAAATGTCGGCAATGTGCACATACGTTACAAAAGAATGGTTTGTTCCTCAGATCAGGTGCGTATAGAGGATACAATCCCAAGCATGTGTTTCAATCCCGGGATTACGGGATTTCTGAAGCGTAATCCCGGGATCCCGGGCCTATCCCGGGATTAGACTATGTGGTTTCTAATTGGGCTAAAATGAAAAAACAGCTTAAATAATTTTAAAAAAGTCTTTTTAATGTCTTTGCACAACAAAAATCACAATATAATAAGAAAACATAAAGACAAAACAAAAAAAACTATACTTTTGCAAGAAATCAAAAAGACAACACAAAAATAAATAGTTAAAATTTCTAAAATATAATCGCAGAAAAATATCAAAGCATCCAATCTTTGACTTCCAAGCCTTGTTCGTAGTTTATTGCCAACATAAGCAGCAGCTGAAAACACTCGCTCAGGTTTTACGCTGGTTGGAGGAATAGACAATACGTGTAGATACTTATATGCTGTTTCTGAGTGATTTCCACGAAGTCCTCCAATTTTGAACAGGCTCATTTCACGTCTGATACTACAATATTTGCCAACCCTAATTCATTTTGTACGTGTACTTCAGGATCTGGGGATTTCATACTCTTGTTAATTTCCAGCTGTAACTTTTCCTTTAAGTCCTTTCTAAGTTCTACGACAAACATATGTATATTAGGACTGTACCTGTTTAGTGTGTACTGTGTATAGAAGGTACGTATCGTACGACGGTGTATTTAAGGGTTGTTTTTTGTCGTTATGTAATAAATGCTATGCATATAATCTAGGCAAGGTTCAAACCTATTCAAATTTTGATTCTCTTACCCTTCAATAGATGGCGTAACGGGTCCTTGTCGCATTTTTTCACGGGTGGTTACAACTTCACTGCTTTTTTAGAACATAGATGTCGATAGTAAAAGTTAAATGTACCGTAAAATTAATGTGAGAAGTTTGACTTTAAGTACTATTAATACTTTCATATTTTTCAATCAGTCACTCAACTCAGCCTATCGCAGTCCACTGCTGGACATAGGCCTCTCCCAGGCGGCACCACAACTCCGTCCCAATCGCCTTCCGCATCCAGCCTGTCTCAGCTACCGACGACCTTTTCTCTCGACTCAGCTTTTAAGCTAATCTTGCTGATACGCGGTCTCCACTCCAGGACTCGTCTGCTCAACTGGCCGTCAATCCTACGTAAAACATGACCAGCCCACTGCGACTTAAGTTTGTGCACTCTAAATACTATTTCAGTAACTTGACTATTGTTCTTTTTCGGAAAATTTCATTTCAGATATTATCATCTAGAGGAATTCTGAGCACAGCCCGCTCCATATCGCGCTGAACCACATTTAATTGGTGGACCAGCTCAACTGTCAGTTGTACACTGCTATAATAAGGAACAAGATACCTACTTCAGTAGCAAATATTTATTTTATTTTGTTGAATTACAAGCATCGTCGGGCAACGTGTAAGTTTTGTGTTGGTGGGCACCAATCTATAGAAACCATTCCAACTCATCTGCCAAGCCCAACTATGTTGGGTTCGGCTTCCAGTCTAACCGGATGCAGCTGAGTACCAGAATTTTACATGGAGCGACTGCCTAGCTGGCCTCCACAACCCAGTTACTGGGTAATACGATACCCCTTGGTAAGACTGATTGTCAGATTTTCGGGCTTCTGACGACCCGTAACAACTGTCTAAGATCTACGAAAAACAGCCGGGACCAACAGCTTAACGTGCTCTTCGAGGTACGGATGAGATTGGATACGTAAAAATGGTCACACATCCACGGACCAACAGCGGCAAGCGTAGGTTAACCTGAATGATTAACCCGTGCGGCTGTTATTACTTAGCCACAAGCCCTTCCAATTAATTTCCTATAAGAAAAACATTTTCCAACTATTAGTCTAATACCTATATTTCTTATTTCCCAATGAGGATCATTTGAACGGATACTAAGTAAGTACTACCTCGTTGGTCTAGTAGTCGTAAGTGCTACTGCTCAGCATGAGGCTCTGGGTTTGACTCCCAATTCAGTCAAAGTCCTATTGGGCATTTCCAATACGAATTTCTCAGTAGCAGTCCGGAGTCTAGATTTGTGCCCGGTTGATCCAATAAGCTCGCACATGCACGCAGGCTGGCGTATGGGACATTACTGACGAAATGTAGGTGTACTATAGGTATAGATACCTCTGGCTAACCCTTCGGGGATTACAGTCGTAATGGTGTGTGAATGAAAACTACTGAGTGCTTAGGATATGGCTGTGAGATTACTTAACTGACTTGTTAAGATCTGTGTAAGGTTCTAAGTTCAATTCATAAATCAATCTTAAATTAGCATAATTTGTGATGGCCTCCCGCCATGTTGAAATGTCGGCAATGTGCACATACGTTACAAAAGAATGGTTTGTTCCTCAGATCAGGTGCGTATAGAGGATACAATCCCAAGCATGTGTTTCAATCCCGGGATTACGGGATTTCTGAAGCGTAATCCCGGGATCCCGGGCCTATCCCGGGATTAGACTATGTGGTTTCTAATTGGGCTAAAATGAAAAAACAGCTTAAATAATTTTAAAAAAGTCTTTTTAATGTCTTTGCACAACAAAAATCACAATATAATAAGAAAACATAAAGACAAAACAAAAAAAACTATACTTTTGCAAGAAATCAAAAAGACAACACAAAAATAAATAGTTAAAATTTCTAAAATATAATCGCAGAAAAATATCAAAGCATCCAATCTTTGACTTCCAAGCCTTGTTCGTAGTTTATTGCCAACATAAGCAGCAGCTGAAAACACTCGCTCAGGTTTTACGCTGGTTGGAGGAATAGACAATACGTGTAGATACTTATATGCTGTTTCTGAGTGATTTCCACGAAGTCCTCCAATTTTGAACAGGCTCATTTCACGTCTGATACTACAATATTTGCCAACCCTAATTCATTTTGTACGTGTACTTCAGGATCTGGGGATTTCATACTCTTGTTAATTTCCAGCTGTAACTTTTCCTTTAAGTCCTTTCTAAGTTCTACGACAAACATATGTATATTAGGACTGTACCTGTTTAGTGTGTACTGTGTATAGAAGGTACGTATCGTACGACGGTGTATTTAAGGGTTGTTTTTTGTCGTTATGTAATAAATGCTATGCATATAATCTAGGCAAGGTTATTGTCAAGGCGCAACGGACTCCGGAATACAAATTAGACTTGTTTGTGGCAATCCCGAAAATCCTGGGATTAGCCAAGTACAGTCCCGGGATTTTCGGGGCCAGAAAACGGTCGGGATCCCGGGATCCCAAATCTCGGGATCCCGGGATCCCGACCGTTATACATATATAGATATTTATAGATTGTATCCTGTAGGTGCGTAGTACTCGCAACCGGCGTGTGTGTATGACCAATTGTATGAACCTAAACGAGGTAAAAGGAGTGTGTAGAGATCGTAGCAGGTGACGTTCCGTGGTTTCTGCCTACCCCCATGGGAAAAAGGCGTGATTGTATGTATGTGTATGTGTTGTTCCTGCAAACAAACCATTCCTTAGTTTTTATGTAATACATTCGACTCTCGTTAATTCAAACCTGCGCTAATTCGAACCTCTCTGTAATTCAAAGTTATCACGAGTTGCGATAAACGATGCGTTAATTGAGCTCATCGGCGTCAAACACTCGACAATTCAAAGTTGCAGATAGAAAGAGAGAGGAAGATTACAGAACTTGCATAGGTACATAAGTACTTATAATAAGTACCTACTTATGTACCTCTGCAAGAGACTCTCTGTTGTTACAGAGAGTCTGTTGACTAACTGGATGCAGTTAAATATTTTACATAAACCAATTGCTTACCTGAACCTCGACAACCCAGTTACTGGTTAACACAATCATCATTTCAGCCGTGAGACGTCCACTATTGGACTTAGGCCTCTCCCAATTTGGGGGCTTTGCCATAATCGCCACGCTTGGCAGGCGGGTTGGCGATCGCAGTATGGTGGTAAAATAAATAGAGAACGCTGCTGCCAATACTCTAGTAAGTCCCTTAGTCGCCTTTTACGACACCCACGGGAAGAAATGGGGTGGTGTTATTTTTTACGTCCGGCACCACACGGTACACGTTAACTCAATACCGCCCAAATATTACTACTGAATCAATATATCTGTAACGGTCTTAAGTCTGCCTACCTCTTCAATGAGTACAAGCGTGATGTATGTATTGACATAAATGCATAAAACAGTGTAGTTGGGGTCCTTGAGTGTGATTGAACATAATCACTGCTATATTCTTTGTTCCTTACATTATCATATCGATACCGGAAATTTCAATTGTCGTAAAGGACATTTTGCCGAAAATGAGTTATATATATATTTGGAATCAGCGTCGCAAGCTCTATCGATTGGTATATTTAAAAAAATTCTATCTTTAAAAAAAAGCCCCTTACGACCTGGCTTTCCAACAACTCTAGCGCGATTTTTTATACTATTTGGGATGTATCGTAAAAATAATTTTCAATAGGGGAGCGTAAAGTCATGTTTTAATTATTTAAGAGGTCGTAATCCTCATTTTTGCATTAAACTTTTTATACGACATTCTTAACCACATAATAAAGATATAGTCTTAACCCTTACGACCAAATCTATGCTTTGTTTTAACTTACGTAATTAGGGCGTAAAGGACGTTTGCAATGTGCCTGGTATACATACCTTTATGTAATATTAACGTATGGAACCTCCACGCGTGAGAACAAAAAGTTTTAAGTTTATTTTTTTGTATGGGTGAAAACACTTAAAGTTAATTTATTTGAAACTGAATGGAACTGAAGGGCTGATGCTCACAAGAGGTATTGTACCATACACGGCGACCAAGGTTACATCAAATTCATAAACCTTTCCGTGCCGCTTCGCGCGTACCAAATTTTTGAATTTTCGGTAGGTGATTTTTCAAATCTTTGACATGGTCAAACGAAGTTGAGCATCGATTTACTTGTACTGTCGTTAGTTAATAGCCTATTAATGATTTTTTTAATGACAATAATTAAATACGATATTGATCAAATACTTTTATTTTGTACAAAATTGCATAATCAGTCATAATCACGCTGATTAACAAGTGACTAAAAACTGATGTTACTAAGTCCCTCATTTGTTAATCACCGTGACTATGGCTGAGTTATAATGACACGCCCTTCCGCTCCGCCCAGAGCGGGAGACGTCATTTGATGATTTCCCAAACACAAAAAAGACCTCTAACTTATTCATTTCCGTAGGAGTTGCTTTACATTTATCACAAGTCGGAGATGAGGTATTTGACAGATGGGAAGTGATTTTGCCATCAGTCATGGTCGTAAGCATCGAGTGCTTAATAGAATGGCCTCCCATAATAGAAGGCTGCAGGTCTTCAATCTCGTTTCCAATCGTAGCCTGTTCTTCAACTATGTTCAACCTGTTTTCGTTTGAAAACTTAAAATATAATGGTCTGCAGAACATTGTGAAAGATGGCTCTGGATTCTCCCATATCACTTCTTCGCCACAAACTAAGCGCAGGGGCTCAAACGAACATATAAAAATGCTAGAATCGTCATCCTCTGCCAAAGTTTACTTATACAAACTTTGCCCTGAAGCACCATCAAAACCCCACTTGAATATAAGTATACATTCTTTACCATGCAGTGAAGATTCTACACGAAAATATATTCCAAGTCTAGCCACAGTTTTGTTCAAAATAGCTTGAAGTTTTACTTTAACCCCTCTTTCCGTGACTTCTATAGCATCTTTTGGCGGATAGCAGTTCTTCTTCGCTTCAAGGATAGCTGTATAAGAAGGATACAATGGTATTCCTTCTTCTTTTGCACAATATATTAATGTTATATACTGCCACTTCGAAAGCTTCAATGAGGTCAAAATACCTAAAGATTTATCAGCAGAATATATAGGCATAGTTTACTATGCCTTTAACAATTCCTTTATCTTTGTAGCTTCTTCGGGATGCTCCAAGACTAGTTTAATGATATCTGCTACATTCTTATTTTGTGCTTTTAAACCAGTTGCATGAGCATGACTTTCAGTTCTGTACGTTAGGAGCTCTTCCACTCTTCTGTAGCGGGCTTAGCTTCACAAATGGTTTTCTTGGACTCACAACTGATGTTGATGTTCCAAAACTGCACGTATCCGGTCCACAGGATGTTGATGCACCCTCATTTATAGCGAAGTCAGAACTGGAACATGGTTGCTGTTCTACTAACACCATAGAAGGGGTTATCTTTTCCCTCACGACCTCAGGCCATTTTATGTCCTTTTGCAGCTATGTCTCATACTTTTTGATGAATGTACGTCTCGTGCGATTACGCGAGATCCATTTGTTCCTCAACGAGCACACATAAGTCTGACAGAATTGTTTCAATTCGTTCTTTTCATTTTTGACAAATCAACTTTATTCGCAAAAACTTCAAATAACATTTGAGGTTGTTAAGAAAAACTGGTGTTTGCCACAAACAGGAAAATGTCCAAATTGGTAACAAAACCTTCCATCACAACACAATAAAATTATAAATATAACGTAATAGCGCAAAACATTTTGTTTAAATTTTGAATTCCTATTATAACAATATTTTACTACTTTTTTACCAAATATTTGAATAATAAATAAAAAATATTTTAATTTCACTTGTTTTTACTACATATTGTAGGTATTTCTATTCAAAACTTTAGGTTTTTTGTTCCTTTTACCCCCTTAGTCTCTGGTTTAATTGACCTGTACTATCCAATGATAATCAAGATTAGTCCTTTACGACACATCTCACTTTTTCATAACCAATTTTTCGTGGCTGTAAAGTACTTCAGTTAATTTTTTTTGGGCTGTAAAGGACTCTCATTTTCGTCAATAATTATGTTTGGTTTATTTTATTAATTTTTATGGATAGAACACGAAAAAATAGTGAGGGTTTCTTTTGACATCATGAATATAGTACTTTGTTTGAAAAAGATATAAGTCAAAAACAATATTTTTTTTTGTTTTTTGGCTCTACTGAAAACTCGTGTTTTGTCCTTTACGACAATTGAAATTTCCGGTATCGATATTATGAACGGGTACACTTGGTTACAGAGTTCAGCTGTTTTAGTTTGAAAGATTTTATTTAATATATATTAGGTGAAAGTTAGGTGTTTCGTGTGGTACTGGAAGTAGAGAATAGCACCATCCCGTTTCTTCCCGTGGGTGTCGTAGAAGGCACCTAAGAGATTTACTAGAGAATGGGCAGCAGCGTTCTCTATGTATTTTACCACCATACTGCGATCGCCAACCTATTTGCCAAGCGTGGCGATTATAGCAAACCCCCTCAAATTGGGGAAGGCCTATGTTCAGCAGTGGACGTCTTTCCGGTAAAATAATGATGATGAGTAGAAGGTTAGTCTTGCAAATGACGTCATCATTCTCCTGCCATTATCAAAACTCATTTGGTGTCGATGCATCATGTCTTTCTCTTTCATACGTCTCTATTAGTCGTTATCTCGGAAGCCACTCCCTAGCCATCTAGACACGCGGTAGCGTGTCAAGCCAAGTTCAAGTAACAGAACTGGCGAGCAGCACCGTGTGTAATATTACACGAACCATTTGGAGCCACTTTTGACCCCCTCATAACTCAAAAACTATTTCACATAGACATGTCAAATTTGGCTCATATATTGAAACTTGCAAGATACATATATGGTCTAAATTTCATTAGCAAATCTCAAATGGCTATTTAGATATTAACGTCCAAAAATCATCATTTTTATCACTGACTGACCAAATCTCTAACCCAGTTCCAGATGACCTATAAAGTTCAAATTTGGCATGCAGATAGGTAATTAACCAAGTCAGACATTGGGCTACAATATATTATCCTAAGTTATAAGAAGAAATCATATTTTATGTAGTTATAAATAAATTTCAGGACTAACCCTTGAATTTGGCACCCATTTAGATCTCACTTCTTTTGTCGTTGAAGTCAACAACCAAGACAAATATCATAATATTGAACTTGGCTCAATCCATCCATCGTTTCTTAGTAGAACTAATCCTACCTTCTATTAATCTTACTAATATTCTTACTGTTACTAATTACAGACGTGTAAGTTTGTATGTTTAGATGTCTGGATGTTTGTTACTCAATCACGCAAAAACAGCCGGACGGATTTGTATGAGATTTGGCATTTGGCACACAGATAGTTTATAATCTTGGTAAACACATATGATACCTACTTTTTCATACCGATAGTACGTTCCCATGGAAGAATTTCCTATCTCCACGCGGCAGAAGCCGCTGGCAAAAGTTCGTGATATTATAAGTCTGTAATATCTTTTTTATCAATGCGACTCATATACCAGTACGAATTTAATTATAGAACTGCAGTAGGTATATTGATGGCTTGCTGACTGCTTACTCGATGGATGAATTGCTACAATGATTGTCAACATTGACAGTTTCCAACCTCTGATGCCTTGTATAGTTGACCGCAAGTCAGTGGTAACAAACCCGTATAAGCTTGGTTCTTAATCTGTTGTAACTCCGTACTACGCTAGGTCAGCTCAAGGTCAAAGAGTAGCTCGGTTTACATACAACAATTATCATTGAGTGGAGCTCTATTTGGCAAACAGCTCGACCGGGGAACTACCCTACCATCATATCAATTTCTTCCACCATACAGCATTCAATGCTGTGTTTTGATTTAAAAGGTATGGGTACCGAACTAATAACGGGCATAAGATATATATTATCCATCCTCTCTCTATCTATGTATGCGTAGATGTTGTATTCTTCAATGAAAATATTTTTCAAATAGTAAGGGTTTACCAATGTAAAGAGGCAGCGTCCTCTGGAGTTGCCTTTGTTGAGAGGCTGCACCTGTTTTTTTGCTAAAAACAGCAGACAAGAATGCAAAATAATGAATATGAATATGATTGAAATCGGTTTTTAAATACTGTTAATAGCGAAAGGCTTTCCTACTAACTTTCAACTTTTTTGCCTCCATTCATTTTGGGTTGACGCATCATTTAGGTAATTTTTTTTAGCTTATATTGTGTTCTAAGGCCTTCCCTTTTTCGGCGGCGGCGACCTCTCGCGTCCGGCCCTGGTGCGAGCCATGGTACGGAGCGAGAGGGAATGGGAAGCCGTCACCTTCTTCTGCGAAGCAGTAATGCTCGCAAAGGAGGAGGCGGGGCGTGTGAGGGAGTGGTAGTCTCTGCGCCCTCACGTCCCTAGCCGCCGCAGGAGGAGACGCCCCGGGCGTCGGGAGTCGATAGCGGATTCCCGGCCACCGCAGGCGCGAGCTTGCGGGCGGCGAGCATTGGGTAGCTCGCCGCCCGGTAAGGACCAATCTCGGGTCGACGGCGCGTAGTGTTCCACGCGCGCCTCAAAGAGATGTCAGCAAAACTGAAGGGGTCTGATAGGACCGATGCCTGCTAGAGTCGCGAGATTGTTCGAAAGAGATACCGTGACCCTGGCACATGGGCAACTGAAGGAAAACGGGTGGGTTTTAGTCAGTAAAAGTCTGACATGAAGGAGCGGGAGAAGTCATTTGATGAGTTCCCATCCAAAAAAAAAAGGCCTTCCCTTTTTCCTTTCATACCTCCCTGTCTTGTGCATTCTCTGGCCAGGTTGACCCTGCAAACCTTATCAGATAGTCATACCACCTTCGTCGTGGTCTACCTCGATAGCCATGTCCTTTCTCAGGCGTCCTGTGGCTGGCGATCTTTCTCCATCTCTCCGGGTGCATTCGCGTGACGTGTCCAGCCCGCTTCCACTTCAGCTTGGCTGATTTACTCTCCAATATACCCACTAGTGGAGTTATGGAAAAAAATTTGGTCTTTCAAATTGTATTTTCCATATGTGACTAAGAGATTTTGTTTGTGGGATGAGCACTAGTCCCTATACTTCTGTTAGTAACGAAGATACTTCAGCGATCACGAAGCGAGGATATGTCAATATTTCTTGCGTGTTAAAGATATCTTTTTCAAAAACTACTTTCTTATAGTTTTAACTATATCAAGATAATCTACCCCACATCATTTCAGCCGTAAGACGTCCACTGCTAGACTTAGGTCTCCCCCTATTTGGGGGGCTTTGCCATAATCGCCACGCTTGGCAGGCGGGTTGGCGATCGCAGTATGGTGGTAAAATGAATAGAGAACGCTGCTGCCCATTCTCTAGTAAGTCCCTTAGTCGCCTTTTACGACACCCACGGGAAGAAATGGGGTGATGTTATTCTTTACGTCCGGCACCACACGGTACTATATACCCCAAATGTGTCTAGTGAAATACTCAAATGTCTTATCTTTGCTTTTTAAGCTCATAATATTTCTACAACTAAATTCCCACTGCTGGAACTCAGGCGTAATCTATCAAGGTACCTAAAAGGCAGTTTAAAGGAAAGGGGGGTTTGGGAAGTTAGCAGGATTAAGTCATAAAACAACAAAGGCAAAATTACGTAAAACACGAAGAAAAGCTTCGGTTTTCATTTTGACAGTTCAACAACATTCATTGCGTTATTTACGTTGTAGCACTTACAAATTTTACGAACATACGAAGCAATGGTTTAGCAATATGTTTCAAAATTATTCATATTGTGAGTGATAGTGTGTTATGCAATTAAGGTGTAGGTTTAGTTAATTAAATTCACCTTCATATTATTTGCCTTTATGTTTATTTAAAAGTCATAGATTTTCATCCATTAAAAAAATACTTTTCAAAATAGTTCCGCAGTCGCCAGAGATATTAAGTGAAAATGAAAACCTTCTCCTTTTTGGAGGCGGTTAAAAAATTAAAATTATTTCAAATTAAATAAAACTTTATTCATGCTTTACATAGGTTTAGCTTTTTTTTTGCGGGTGGTAAATCATCAAATCACGTCTCCCGCTCTGGGTGCAGCGGGAGGATGTGTCAGATTTTTACTAACTAAAACCCACCCGTGTTCCTTCAGTTGCCCATATGTCAGGGCCACGGTCTCTTTCGATCAAATCTCGCGACCCTGGCAGGCATCGATCCTAGCGGACCCCTTTCATAATTTTAGTCTTATATCATAATATCATACTTATGTTATAGGTGTACAAAAATAAAAACTTACTAATAACAACAACGAGAGTATCTATATTTTTATTATATTTGATGTCTTAAATATATAATTCAAGTGACTTACAAAAATAAAATCACTAGTCAGCAATAAACCCTTTTATAACCCATAAAATACATGAAATTAAACTACATCAAAACACAAGGTATTATTAAGAAAATAATAATCGCAAAACTGAGCCAGTAAACAAAATACTGGGCATTTAACACTTGCACCGCTTAACTACGGTCGTTAAGACCCCCGGGCTATTTCCGTCTATAATAATACACTGAGCAATAAAACAGATAACAGGAAAAAGCTGACACGATACCAGCAAAGAAAGGGTTAGATCGCCTACGGTCTTAGAAAAAAACATTTGGGGATAATGTCGTAAGTGTATTTTGCTAGCAGAGGAAATTAAACGTTACGAATAGAGGATAGAGTTGAATTTTCCATGTCGTAAGGTTGAATGTTCTAACCCGTTGAATGCGCGCCTCGTATATTTCCGACTTCCGTAATACAGCCAGCGACAGTATAATTGTCTATAATGATATATTATTCTTATCTGTCCATCTTGTTGGCAGCGCGTAGCCACGAATGTAAGATACACATCTAACATTTTTACGACATTTTCTTAATTACCGTCTGTCATACTTTATCCAAACCTATTGTTACTGTATTAACATATGTTGTTAAGTTATACCAGTTTAGTTTTTTATTGCCCCGTGGTTAATTTGTCTGTCTCTAATTATTAAAAGAAATACAATTTTATCTATTTGTTGCGTAAAGTGTAACAATTATGTTTCATGTTTTCGACAGGTGCAAATAAAAATATGAACAAAGCTAAAAGCGCGGCTACAGATAAAATTAATGCAAATACTTTATATCTACTGATAAAAAATGGTTGACATTAACCCAACAAACCGGTTATCTATTACAATCGTTAACTAAAGTAGGAAACGGAAGAACGACAGATGTGCGTGATTTTTCTTTAGTAAAAAACTGTATGCAAATGTCGCCTTCATTTGCATAATATAAAAGTGTTCGCTTTCAATCGTAAAGCAAAAAGTTAACCCTTTATCGAGTTTTTTTTTTTTTTTCATGTCAGAGTACGTTGTCGGTCTATGCGTAATTAGAATAATATGTGCTTTGTGTAGTGTATGTCATTTTTTGTCGCCTCACACATCTGTAGGTTCCGGAAGTCGGAAAAAACGGCTAGAGATCGAAAGTGGAGGGTTCAATTATTAATAAGAATATAAAAAATAGTCAACACTATTCCGTAGAGGTAGTAAGTTTTTATTTAAGCGTAAAATTTTATTTATTCCCTTGAACGTCAGGTAAGGGCTATAAGAATTTTATTGTTGCTATTGTAGAAATATCCTGTACATAATTAATTTGTCGTTTAGAGAGGAAGTGGAAATTCAATTTACATGAGTATATTTATTTATTAGATTTTATACCAACCCGACCCACGCTGTGCCCGTATGGTGGAGAACAGCCGACTCTCACTTATAGAGAGGATTAGTATTTCCCAGCACTGGGAACATTATAGGTTGATTATGTTATTGTTACCATGAAAAAAACACTGTTACCTTTTTACACTGTAAATGAAAAAGATTAGAGCTTTACACAAAAATGCTTTCGGATTTTAAATCCACATAGTTATTGTAAGTGCGAAAGTGTAACGAAACTGTTTCTGATACATAATTTCGCAGGATAATATTTTATTTTCAGTAATTCGTCACAATAATCATTTGAATAAATGAATATTTATCCCATAGTACAATCATACTTAAGAGGCAAGTAGGTACCTACTTGCCTCTTAAGTATGATTGTACTTAAAACTTAGCAAAACAAAAAAGCGGCTTATTGGCACAAATCTTACTGAAACTTATCGGAATTTGGCCCTTTCATAAAAAAAAAACCAAGTAACCATTACTTCTTAAAGCAAAACTAACAAATGAAGATAATTCGAGCCTCCCTAATAATAATAATCCACATCGAACTATCACAAAACAGCACACAGCATAGAAAGGGTTAAGCCCAGGCATTATTATAAAAGATGACTCCAAAGACCCTGGGAACCAATTTGAATATGCATTGTGATTATAATTTATTCAAATTTACCTACAATGGCAGGGTGTAATTTAATAATTTTTAACAACTTCTTTAGATATTATTCTTAGTTGTTACTTCTGGTTTGCATACGGTATTCTTCAAACGGTACTAAAGGTGTGAAATAAATTGAATGCAACTGGTATTTAATTGTTTATTTCTTGCTTTCTATGCTAACAAATAATGCAGGAAATCGATGGATACTAAATCAAAACCCATTTATTCAAATTAGTCTGAGAATTACTGACGCTCGAGAGACGCCTATGTCCAGCCCTTGTAATTTGGGATTTCAACTTCGGGTTTCTGAAACAAAATAGAAAAGCAATGATAAATGATTTTATTTTTGTAAGTAGGTTTGTACGAACACATATATGTCAATGATATTTTTTTTTAAACTAGATGAGGTCGGCGTTTCCTAACTGACTACTCTGAGAAAAAAGGCCGAAATAAACTCAAAGGTCACGGTCTTTTTTAAAGTCCAGACATAGTCTTGGTCACATTATGTGAAGACCATGTAGATTGGTGACCGAAATGGTCATTTCAAGAATGAACCACACAGATGGAGTGGATCTGTCCAGTCAGTGCAAGCATTTGTCACTAATCGTGCAGCTCAACTCAGAACTTAAGGAGCTCAACAATTTGACGACCAATACCAAAGAAATAGTTTAAATCAGGCGCCTTGATTTTTATTTATTCTCAAAAATCTGAGTGACACTACATTGCATTAACATTTTAAACCCTGAAGACACAGTGACTGCATTTGGAAGCTGTGGTAGGGAACCCCAGGTAGCGCTTCTCACATGGCCAGATCGGAAGATTTCTTCCTTTTCAATGGAGGAGTGGTAGGTATGTACCTACATCATATAAACGACACATTATTGTTTATGTTCCTGTGATGCCGGATGTAAAGAACAGCACCTTCTCAATTCATCCCGTGGGTGTCGTAAAAGGGCCATAGTCTGTGCCAGATGTGAAAAAAAATAAAAGTCGTTGACGCCTGCCTACCAATGTATTCAAATTACCGTTTTGAACGTGCTAGCGACAATTTCTTTACATTTTTTTCGTATCGTTTTGAAATATTTGAGTACATTGAAAGGCGGGTGTCAACGACTTTTATTTTTCTCACCTCTGGCACAGACTATAAGAGCCTTATCACAGAATGGGCAGCAGCATTCTCTAAGTATTTACCACCATACTCCGAACGCAACCTGCCTGCCAAGCGTGGCGATGATAGTAAGCCCCTTCAAATTGGGGGAGGCTTATGTCCAGTGGTGAACTTCTTTTGGTTGAAATGACGATGACCCGAACGAAGTCGCGGGTATAGCTACTTTTTTACACGCTTTTATTAGGTCGACCTGTATGTAACTAACTATGTAATGGAATCTAAGGTAACTAATTTAACCAGCTTCCACGGATCGCAGTGTCATGAAAATGCAGCTGTATGTAGGTCTGATGACAATACAATAATATGGTACTGTCGAACTGATCTGATGATGAAGCCGGAAGATATGACCTGGAACTGCATGATGGAACATCGTATCATAGCTGTGTTTGGACTTGATAGAAAAACCTTGTAATGAACTTTGACCACGATTAGGTTTCAAGGTCTGATGATGAAGCCGGAAGATAGGCACTGGCATTCCATGATGGAATATCGTATCATAGCCGTGTTTGGACTTGTTAGAAAGGTCGTGTAATGAACTTTGACCACGATTAAGTTTTTGGATTTTACGTGCATTTATAAAAGCGTGTTTTTCTATTGTTTTCTAAGCAATACATTTATTTTTGTTAGCCTGCACTGTCCCACTCCTGGGCAAAGGCCTCCCCCCACTTCGTCCCAGTATCGCGAAGCTGCGCGTCCTCCTGCCAGTGTATAGCAAGTTAAATAATAAATATGCCAAAAGTTATGAACTCATACCATTTTTAATACAATGACTTCTTGCAATGCTATGATAGGTGGAAGGCAGCTAGAAGATCTTGCAGCTAAAACTGAATATCAATGGTATGTATTGAATTCCCCGCACCTGCAGCAGTCGCCCCAGCACAGCCCGTCGTGCTGGGAAGACGGGATGGCGCAAGTGTGTCAAAATATGTTGCAACCCACACCAAAGACCGAATTAACTTCCAATGCATTATGGTCATTCCGTCTGGTCTCTTCCCATTGTCACGTAACAGCTGGCTCCCCGGTGGTGACAAGAGAATGACGGGTGATGTCATTGAAGCTGGCTGTGTTATCCGGCTTGCGCTCTTGCTGCAGGATGGGCCAAGGTGTCCGAGGCAATCAATACCTTCACCGCACTGGATGTGATGCAGAGCCACGCAAGTAGCACCCAGTCAGCAAGCCAGAATAGGTAGCCGGGCAGGTAGCAAGCCAGAATGTAGTGTCACTCAGCATCAAAAACTAGTGACATAAAGAAAAACAAAAATAAATAAATATCTTAGGACAACCAACACACCGTTATCTGATCCCAAATTAGCAGAGTCATTGCATTTGCATTGGCAGAGTCTGTATTATGGCAACCAGACAACTGATAAATATACTTATATATTTCTAAATAAATACAAATTATAGATAAATTACACCCAGACACAGAACAAATAAATCCTTTCTTTTTAGGGTTCCGTTGCCAAATGGAAAAAAACGGAACCCTTATAGATTCGTCATGTCTGTCTGTCTGTCTGTCTGTCTGTCTGTCTGTCTGTCCGTCCGTCCGTATGTCACAGCCACTTTTTTCCGAAACTATAAGAGCTATGCTGTTGAAACTTGGTAAGTAGATGTATTCTGTGAACCGCATTAAGATTTTCACACTAAAATATAAAAAAAAAACAATAAATTTTGGGGTTCCCCATACTTAGAACTGAAACTCAATTTTTTTTTTTCATCATACCCATACGTGTGGGGTATCTATGAATAGGTCTTCAAAAATGGTAATGAGGTTTCTATTATCATTTTTTTCTAAACTTAATAGTTTGCGACAGATAAAACTAAAAAAAATATATGATGTACAGACGCCAACACATCAAGCTACTACAATCTGTCAGATTTCTTTGATAGATTTTCGACTTTATTTCTAGAGCATTAGGTTCAAGGTTCATTGGGAAAAATTGACAGTTTCGGGTAGCTTGACCTGGTGGCGTCTGTACATTACCATGTAAACTACCACCGAACATTGGTTTGAACGAGATCGAGTGAGTAGTTTTTTTTTAAAACGTTGTAAATCGTAAACCGCAATTTACCTTACATTCAATCAACTGAAATATAAAATTTCAAAAAAAAACATTTATTTTTAAACCGAGAATACCTACAGGTTTGTACGGAACCCTCGGTGCGCGAGGATGACTCGCACTTGGCCGGTTTTTTATTCCTTCAGTTGTCGATATTGATACCCAGAATGTGGGTAAAACATTGCCTGCTTATTTAATTTAACACTGTTTAACGAAGTTGAAAGGAGACTATTACAGCTATTACAGGTAAAGTAGGATTTACAAGTTTACGAGTAATAGTTGACTAACTAACATTTGCAGATTTAATGTATGGGAAAATATTAATTCACTAAGTATTCTCATTCATTGTGTGTGGTCCGACACGCCCTTGGTCGGTTCATTAAATATCCATCCTATCTAAAGCCTAAACACGCCCTTCCTTTCCACCCAGAGTGGGAGATGTAATGTGATGATTTCCCACACAGAAAAAAAATCTAGTTTTGCTAACTAATTTAATTTGAACCCGTACACTTATTAATGATACCTATGTACGTAGGTACGAGCATAAAAAAAACAATTTTAGTTAATTGAATTAAAAACCGAAATCGTAATGGCTACCGCAGACAGGCGCGACGCAACTCTAGTAGCACAATTTTTGTGCAAACTTTGTGGAATCTGTTCTATAAGAACCGTGTCGTACCGTCACGTAGCGCCTTCATTCCAATCCAGCCCGTCCCTGGATGCCCTATGCCCGATGTCTTAAGCCGAGGTCTATACCCCACAGGGGGTGCCCTTAGCGAGTAATCGCTCTAGTTTTAAGTTTGAAGCCCTGGCGTGACGCCTTAGTTTATTAATGTAGCCACAGGCAAGTTCGGCTAAGCAGCTGACAACCTCATAGGTTGACCTGAGAGATAACATTCCCAAAATAAAAAAATAAAAAAAATACGTCGCGCCTGTCTGCTGGAACCCTAACATAAGTTGTCAAGTCAATACTTACGTAGGTATTGACAATGATTAAAAACACGCTGGAGTTTAATAAAATAACTTGAAAAATGCTTAAAGATACTTTTTATTTTAAGTTTTAAGGTGAAAATGTAAAAACATAGCCTATCACCGGCTACTTTGTCATGACATTTCTATCACAAGGGTTGCCAACCGTAGACTATAGAGGGTCCGTGGCTTACGCCCCCAGTGGTCGAGGCACCCGTGGCCGACGCCCCCGATTCGATTATTTTAAATTAAAGCAATTTTTGTTAAAATGTACTGTCAGGCGCGAAAATTTTTTACCAACATAATAAATTTATATTGATTGTGAGTAGGTAGGTATACGTATAATACTAAATCATAATTATATTTATAACATTGAAATTCATTCGTTCATTCATTCGTTTGCATTGAAATGCTTATATATTGGATGTATGTTTTGAAAAGTGAAAGTCTTCGTTATTTTTCATTATTTATTTATGTGGGTATCTCAATAAGAAATTTAGTAAAAAAAAATGTAAATGAATTACAGTTTTTATCACCTTTAATCAAGAGAATCATTTAACCTCATTATAATAATCAGTCTCAAATGTAATAAAATATGATACTGATTTTAAATAATCAGTCTTAAAAATTACTGCAGAGTAACTAACTTTTGACATAGTGAAATATTATTTTTATCTTTGTGACAATAAAAATTGAACATAATCAACTGGACACTCACTAGGTTAAGTCCTTTTATCAATTGAACGTTGTCACTTTCATTAATAAGTTTAACTGCACCACCATACTGGTCATGTCTTTTATTCACACACAGTCATACACTAGAGTTTTGATATTTTTAAGAATATTATTCTCAAATTCAGCGTGCAACAATGTTTTTCCGCCAAATCTATTTTAACCATATTGTAATTAATTCCTTCGACCTTAGCTCGTCATTGTGAGATGACACACTAAACTTTCTTATCAGTTGCATATTGCAATATTCAATAACTTGACTGTGGTGTGAAAGAGACAGACATAAAAACTATGCATACTTCCTTTTTTTGCCAGCTTGCACATTCCCACTCCTGAACGAAGGCCTGCCTCCACTTCTTCCAACTACCGCGAAGTCACGCGTCCTCCTGGCAGTTTTGACGGACCTATCCAGCTCGTACCGCCATCTTCTACGTGGTCTACCGCGCCCCGGCTCATTATCTCAGGACACCGGTTCTGTGCTTCTTGCGCCCACAGTTTGGCCGGCATGCGACAAACATGTCCTGCCTAGTCCCATTTAAGTTGGGCAGCCTTTTAAGCTTATTGTTTTCAATTTTGTGAACAAAAAGACGGACTTTTTATTGTTACCAATAATCAGTTTGGCTTAGTTAGTTGACGAGTTGGTTGAAGTTGAAAGATACAATTTCCATATGGTAAGAATAAGGGCCAAAATGTCTCTACCCTTATAACACTCCCATGTATGTATCAAATGAAAGTACTTGAGAAGTGTATCATCTTACTCTCACCATGCTCAAACCTATAAAAGATTGAGGAAAAGTTATTAAGATTTAAAAAACCTAAATCCTAAGTAAAAATACTTCTTACTAGGTGAAATATTTTTCTCATTGACTGTACTAAGTGAAAAAGCACAATTTTTACTTTTATTAAATGAATCGAATCGGGGGCGTCGGCCACAGGTGCCTCGACCACTAGGGGCGTAAGCCACGGACCCAAAATAGAGCACTGTACTGTTTTTCTTCTAGGTATACTGTATAATCTTTAACACTCATCATAGGCGTAAGACGGCCTCTTTTGGAGATAGGCGTCAAAAGTGGTGGGGTTTACCGTGATCGCCACGCTTGGCATTTGGATTGGCAATCACAGTATGGGGATAAAATGCATAGAGAACTCTGCTGCCTATTCTCGCAGTTGCCTTTTACGACACCCACGGGAAGAAATGGGATGGTGCTATTATTTACGTCGGGCAGCACACGGAAATCTATAACACTAGAGTACGTTAAAATATTTTTAAATAAATTGACTATTTTTGCATTTTTAATTGTCACTGATGAATTAGTTTATTTTTGTGCGAGGCAAGTGATTTCGTTTTTCTGCGGTTTTTCTATATTTCGCACTGTGAGTCTTGACCGTTTTTTGTCGGTCATGAATGTGAAGTGGCAAGAAGAGAGCTCTCCTCAACTCGAACAGGGCTTCGTTTAAATTAATTAAAGAAGAGTTGTAGATCTATATTAACTTACAAATAGGAAATAAGGAGGCTTATAATTATTTTGAAAACATAATAATGAATTGTTAGTGCCAAAAAAAATGCAAAAAAATACATTTAAAATGTTGGTAACCCTAGCTGTCACGTAAAAATCAATGACTTGAAACTTGTATGTCGTAACGAAACGAAACATTTGTTCAGCCACATAAGTACCTTACCTTTTCACAAAACGTATCAAAAACACCTTTCCTCATCAAAAATTTACAAAATATCACGAAATTTCACAGAAAACAGAGTTATTTTTATTATTTCTAAAGCAAAAATGAATTACGTAGCCAAAATGGCGCTACGACGCTCGCTTCAGCCTCCGCCATGTTTAGAATGCGCGAAACTGATGCGCAGTCGAACGAAAACTAACAACCCCATTCGGACACTATTGTTGCCTCGTGAATTCACCCACGCGAAATTTACAATTTGGAACTAATGCATGCGAGAGTCAACCGTTGCAATATGAGAACAGAGTATGTTTTTGCATTTTTGCCTTCTTGGATATTTTTAGATGTGTACGAAACGAAAAGGCTTAAGTTATACTGCAACGTTTTCGAATATCGAACTTTATCTGAAGTGAATAGGCTGCATTATTCTTTAGTGCAATTGTTGGAAGAAAATATCTCATCGTTTTTCAAGAAACGAGCTTACAGTTACGAAATAAAGTTGAATATTCTATTTTGCTCTAGTGATGTGAGAGTGTGAGTGTCGTATATCGACACGGGAAACCTTGTTATATCCGCACGTGTGTTAGTTTTTGATAAAGAAAGGGTAACGTCATATCTCGATGTTGAATTTTTACCTATGAATGTGACATTCGGCGGAATAAGCATACATTGATGTGTGTGTGCGGTATGTTGTGTTTAGGGGTGAGTGAAAATCTTGAAAATACTTTTCGGATATTTGGAATAATTGGAATTACCTACCTAGAATACGTAAAACTGAGATTGTTATGGGTTTGATACAGTTTTTCGGAATAAGTGCTGAAAGCATTGTGTCTTCCTTACAGCTTAATTTTCATTGGGTTATATACCTATACATAGGACATACCGATGATCTTACTTTTGCGAGCCTCTGCCCTGAACTAGTCAATGACTGAACTTACGTTCTGATAGTTCTGACAGTACTTATTAATTATTAGTATAAAATTCGCTGAAATTACTTGATTTTTTAGTCATGGAAATGAACTCTATACGCGTAGTAGTTGTCACATTTTTAATGATGTTTTCAGTTGCACGTTAGCTTGAATTAATCTCTCTAGCCTTTTCCCAAATTTAAGATTTAATTATAGAATTTAAAAAATACAAGGGTTTTATATGGAGCGACTGCCTGGCTGCCCTCCACAAGACCATAACCCAGTTACTTGGTAGCACAAGGCCTCCTCGAAGGCGGTTGTAAGACTTTTAGGTTCTGGTTACTCGTAACGATTGTCAAAAATCTACGCATGACAGCCGGGACCAACGGGTTAATGTGCTTTTCGAGACACGGATAGGTGTCGAAATGTTATGGATGGTAACTCATCCACGAAAAAACCGCAGGACGCGTTGGTTACCTTCGATCGACCCGTTTTTAGCCACGAGACCCTGAAGAAATGACACTGTAAAATAAAAAAGGTGACGGAAAAATATCCGAATTTTATCCGCAAACGTTATGAGTACATCACTATTCGCGACTGCGACTGTGTGCTGTCGTATTTTAATAATATTCATTTTTCCATGTCAGCGAACGTTGGAATTCTATGAAATTCTCAGCATGTAAACCAATATAAACGTATATTGTATATAAGTATACTATTTTATTAAGTGGCTTCATTTTATCATTGTATCAATTACATAAGAGATGTCGTGTGTTTTATGTATCGTATTATTTTATGCTGATGGGCTTCTTATCAATATAAATGGGTATTATGTTAAGGAATGTTTTTTTCTTTGTTTTGGCAATGTTTAAGAATTTATAGTGGTTTTTATCTTGATATTGTAATTGTATTGTTAAGTTTGAGATTTGAGAGTAAGAATACTTTCGGGAGTGCTGTGTTTAATGCCCTAGTTTCGTAATACTCAATGTGTTGCTAATCCAATGCTGCATATGTTAGAGAAATGTTTCTCCTCAACAATATAAATATCGCAATGAATGTTGTTGACCTAATCAAAATGAAAGTCATTCCTACTGTTGGTCTCTCGTTTGATTTGAATAATAATATCTTAATATCTTAGGACAACCAACACACTGTTACCTGATCCCAAACTAGGCAGAGCCTGTACTATGGCAACCAGATAACTGATAAATATACTTATATATTTTTAAATACATACATATTATAGATAAATTACACTCAGACACAGAACAAATGATTGAGCTCATCACAGAAAGATTTGTCCTGGGTGGGAATCGAACCCACGACCTCAGTCTCAGCAGTCAGGGTCACTAACCACTAGACTAACATGCCAGTCGATTTGAATGCCACTAAACGACATCTAAATGGATACAACAACAATATAAGCAGCTTATAATGTTCCCACTGCTGGGACACAGGCCTCCTCTCGGTGAGAGGGAGTGGGCCATAATCCACCACGCGGGCCCAATACGGATTGGTAGATGTCACATGTCTCCAAATTTTTGGTTCTAGGACATACCGGTTTCTTTACGATGTTTTCCTTCACTGTTTTGTGAGGTGATGAAATGATATGCAAAAAGTGAAGTGCCTGCTTAGCTATGAGCCCATGATCCGTAAGTAGTGGCCATTAATTACCGCTGCTGTTAGAATTAGCGAATTGATAGTATTTACATAACAACTATTCCATATAATAGGGAGCGACCCTATTACAATTAACCGGCCACAAATCCAGACTCCAGGCTACTTCTGAAAAATTCCGTATAGAAAAACTCAATAACTCCTTGCCTCACCTGGGTGTTCTAAAAGTACCTACACCTCTGCCAAACCACTGGGGAAAATTAGGCGTGATGTTATGTTATATCCAAAAGTCAGTTACAATTTTAAAATTAGAACCACGTGGGTCATTGATCTTTTCAAACTGTTCATCGATAGGGGTGCTCCTTACTATAACACAAAACTATCGATCACATACAACCGATTGACGCATTAACTCAGTAAGTAAAACCCGGTTCTGAACGCTCAATAAATAAAAGGAACCGACTGTTGTTGCGTTACGAAAAACGTTATTGATGGTGGAATGTCAGAAACAAAACTGTGCACATTTGTAGTGGCCCTGAAATTGTACGCCCCAGCGCGGCGCGTTTCCGTGTGGGCTAGGGATGGGGTAGGGTGGAAATTTTATCGATGTTTTAAAATAACGTTTTTGGGACTTTTGTGTGATGTCTATGTTTTTTTTTTGCCAGAAAAGTGAAGGAATTATTGGGTGCATGCAGTCTTTAAGTTTTTTATCTTTTAAATTCTATCAAAGTAAATGCGTAGATACTTAAATGTCATAATTATGAGTATCGTAAGATTTATCTGCAATATACAATGAGTTAGACAATAGGATTAGTACAAAAATAACTGAAAAAGATTTTTCCTTTGATAATATATTTTACGGCCTATTCAAGAAGAAAGATAAACCTAATGGTAGATGCCGCTTTAAGATAATACATAAAATAATACCGACAGCCGCCGCGCCGCATCAATACTTGGTCAATACATTTATAAAACATTCCAACTAATCAGCAATCACATCACTAATGAATTCACCTACAAACAACGATGATTCAATCTTAGTTTTAATTACCACATCAAAGTATCGCGATGTATAATTTATCCTACTATAAATATGAAAGTTTGTATATTTGTTACCCAACCACGCAAAAACGGCTGAACGGATTTGGATGAAAATTGCCACATAGAATCTTATAACCTGGATAAATACTTTGGTTTTTTTTTAACCCGAAACTTCCACGGAATCGAGACTTATGCGGGTAAAACCGTGGGACGTTGGTAGTTGGTTTTCTATTTTTAACCGACATCAAAAAAAGGAGGAGGTTATCAATGCGACTGTATTTTTATTAAAAAAAATTTTAATGTTTCTTACCTATACCTATAACTTTTGAATGGGTGAACCGATTTTGATGATTCTTTTTTTATTTGAAAGCTGGTGCTTCGCGAATGGTCTCATTTTAATTTGGTTCCATTTGGACAATGGGGTCCATGTGAAAACCATATAAGTCTTAAATTTGCATTACGTATTTGCGCGACACATGAACAAATAACGCGATTAGATTAGTGCGGAGTATCTACCACAACTAAAAAGTTAAAAATAAAAACTTTTTACACAAAAAAACAACCGTCTTCCTGAAAAAAAAACACTACAAAGTCAAAAATAACTTTAATTTCGGAAGTCGGTGGCAAAAACCTTAAATACAGAGCCTAAGACACCGAATTTCGAAATTAAAGTTATTTTTGACATTGTAGTGTTTTTTTTAAGGAAGTCGGTTGTTTTTTATTCAACCGGCTTTTTGCCGTATTTGCATACAGTATGCAATAATGGTTATTAAATGGCGTATTAACCAGATAAGGAAGACAATATGCATAGTTGCATACTTGCATAGTTTTAAACTCGTGTAGATTTTCTAAGTGGCAAAATGTGGAAGAGATAAACCATTCTTGTGTACCTATTTAAGTCGACGTCATTACGGTACAGACGCCAGCACGTAAAGCTACTATAATCTGTTAAATTCCTGGAATAGGTTTTCAACTTTATCGCTATAGGATAAGGTTCAAGATTGATTGCGAAAATTTGACAGTTTCGGATAGTTTGATGTGCTGGCTTCTGTACATTAAAAAATACAAAGAAAATGTACCAAGATAGATCGCTAATACCTACTCAAGGACTTGTTGGTGTATGAAAGTATGTATTTTTATAGATCGCGTGGTTAATTACGCAACACCTACTGTATTTTTATTTCCTTTAATATCAGGTAGTCATTATTTCCGTAGGGGTCAGGAAAGACTTTGTGGGTGGGTAAAACCCACAACGTTTTTAGACGAACAAACATGTGCAAAACGGTTTCTATGGTAATCTAGTTCTTTCAGATATCCATTTATAAATAAACCAATTAATAATCTGTAAATATTTAATATTAGGGTTTCGTGTGGTGCCGGACGCAAAGAATACCACCATCCCATTTCTTCCTATGGGTGTACCATTATACTGCGATCATCTACCCGCCTGCCAAGCGTGGCGACTATGGAAAATTCGCCCCAGATTCTGGGCGGCCTATATCCAGCAGTGGGCATCTTACGGCTGATATGATGATCATTTAGTGTAAGATCATTAAGCAACGCATAATATAAATAGGTACCTAGGTATTCAGTAAAAGATATTGCATGCAGATTGAAAACGATTATTATATTAATTGCTGGAGTCAATCGACTGAGAAAATTCTAGATATTATGTTAAGTTTTCTTTGTTCCGTGTTGAACACAATTAAATAAAACTTCATGATTAAAGCAAATTATAATATTATAACTACCCATTGTACTTTATCAGATCAAATTGTTCTTTTTAATGTCTTTTTTATTTCTGTTTTATCGTTTTAAGGGATTTCTCAGACTCTTATTTAAAATGCCTCATTGATCTTGTAGTCGTACGTCTCTATTTCCAAGCAAGAGGTTCTAGGTTTGATTTCTGGGTTGAGCAAAATGTTATTGGATTTTTCTGTCAGGAATTTCTCAGTAGCAGCCCATAGTCTGGATTTGTCCCCGGTTGATGGCAATATGCTAGCCCCCTATTACGTGGGACTTCAATATAACTGGTGAAATGTGGGTGTACTCAAAGGTACACCAGTGTCTGACCCTTGAGGGAACGAGACGTTAGGTTATGTTTTTTTAAAGAGGTAGTTTCAATGTTTCTGTGTATTAAACCACATACAAAATTTTCACAATACATATATATTGGTACCGATTCCCTTGTTCACAAACTAAACTAAATTTAAGTTCAGTGCATCTTTTTCTTTGTATTTCATTAAGAAGAGGACAAAAGAAAAATTTTAGTTTAGTCCTGTCAAATTAATCAGCGCCTGTCACTACTCCATACAAGTTTAGACGTGATTAAAAACTTGCCTACTAAAATTACGTCAATTTACGTCAAGCGCTGATTAATTTGACAGGACTAAACTAAAATTTATCTTCTGTCCTTTCCTTAATTAAATAGAAAGAAAAAGATGCATTGAACTTAAATTTAGTTTAGTTTGTGAATAAGAGAATCGGCACCATTGTTGGCGATAAATTAAATCCAAAATGAATTGCGAACATGGTTTATTTCACGCACATTGCTGCAATGTGGACATACAGAGTATGGTTGAATTGACAGTCAAGTACCATTCATGCACAAATATGCAGGCTCAGATCAAATACTCGTCTTTAAGATTTGTGGGCTATTCAAATACAATACTTACCTAGATCTAGCAATAGGATGTACGACCTAGTTAACAGCTGATGCGTATTGCAATATCGCAATGTTGCTTCTTTCTGGCTGATATTTGTTTAAGTGGAACAGGATATGATTCTTAATGCTCAATTTCGAATCATAATTATAGCTACTTGAAAGAATACTGTATAAAATAAAAAATAAATAAAAATAAAATAGTTTATTTGCACCTTTAAGTAAAACTAACAAAGATATAATTTATAATATAAATAGGCTTAAGGTTAGTGAGGTTGAACATTTGAGTTGCAGCCAATACCTAAGCTAAGATAACTTAATGTCTTGTAATTATAGGTATCAGCGCCCACCCTCGATATTATTATAGCCGATGATCAATAAGGTGTAATAATATGTGAAAAACTAGAGTTAAAATTAACAAAGAAAAAATTAAAAAAAAAAATTAAATAAACGGTGTGCGTAGGTGAGTTGAGGGGTAAGTGTGTATACGTGGATGTATGTGTGTGTGTATGTATGTGTGTGTGTGTGCGGGTGTGTGTTTGTGAGTGTGTGTGTCGGGAGTGTGAGTATAGTGTGTGTGTGTATGTGCTAAAGGAAAACTTAGGATATAGATTTTCTACAACGATATACTTGACCAACATATGAAAGTATAAATAATATTGTATGTTTCATATTTGTGTTAGGTTTCTGATTTTTTTAATCAATAACATTAATTACTAATGTCAGTACCTACTAAAAGTCAAATCATAATACGTCATCATAGCCTAGTCTTTTCCTAACTATTTTGGGTTTGGCTTCCAGACTCATTTGATGCAGCCCTATATCAATATTTTCAGATAAAGTGACTGATCTAGTTGGGTAATACGATAACCCTTGGTAGGACTACCAAAACGAATTACAATTTCTATTCTCAAAATAAATCCTGTTTTTTTTTCTTATTCCAAATCTTAAAAAATATCGACATTAATTTCCTTACGTCGTTTCCCATCCCTACGGCAAGAACGGATACAAGACATTTGTTTCAGCAGCTACCCGATTTCACTCCTTCTAGTGGGGTACCGAAAATACCCGGCTTGGTGTTAAATCGACGAACAAATTACTTTCCCCACTACGTCGGGTCTGTTAGAGGGTACATTAGTAAATCGCGTGATTACTAATGATAAATGTTACTAAATGAAGATATTTGAATTTTTAATGTGGGGACAAGGATTAAGCTGTTTCCGTTTGGTTGAATGTTCACGATAATTCTTTTTGTAAATGTGGAATTTGAAACTGAGGTGTCGTGATTTTGGAAGCCGCATTTCACTTCGGAAGCCTCTTTTCAATAACGGATATGAAAATTACAGCCTAAGTTATTTGAGATCTGTGTCAACTTAGGGTTAACTAAAATCGGGTTATTATTCGATTTGCACTAATCGGGCGAATCTCTACTTTTATTTAGCGTATAAAATTCATAACGTGCCAATTGTCTCATACGTATTTCTGGAGTTGTCGATTCGCCTACAATTAAATAAAGTTCATGCGAGTTAACTATTTAGCCTTTCGCCGATTCATGCGTCTAACTTCGTGACACTCGACTAAAAACCCTAAAATCACAAATTATTTTAGTTATAAAAGTTAATTAGTAACTTGTAGAAACCTGTAATATAAGCAACTGTTTTTGAATTAGTAGCGAATGGCTACTGTCATTAACGCATTGTTGACGTTCAAGAGCTGTCAGTGTCAAAATTGTTGTGGAATATTGACAGCTGTTAAACGCGGTTTAGAAGTGTTGACCGCGTTTAGTTTCATTGGTGAAATCTGCACTTATTGTGTAGTGAATTTAAGGGGAGGTAAGTTTAGAAAGTTCTGCAGAGACTGGAAATTCAGAGACTGGTATTACTATAACTTTGAATAAAGGATAGTTGATATAAAATGTCAAAAGATCTATAATCGAATACTGCTGTAATGTAAAAAATATACACATGGTGACACAATAGATGGCTTTATAGCTAAAAGCTGAATAAGGTACTTTAGTTTTGCTTAAACATTATCCATTCTGTTTTCATTTACTATTTGTAATCCGGCCTTGCTGTCCTACAACATATCTCAAGAGCCTCTCCTCCCCAAAACTAGGCCCAACGTCCCTACCTACCCTCGTTCCATTCCTACCGCGTCCAATTCCTTGACGTAAACTAAATTTTCCGATAGTGAATGGTTTCAAGATGGCGCCCGGTCCCCATGTGCACTCTGTGTATGTGTGTGTGTGCTTGTTATCCAGTCACTCTTTCTCGCATATTTCCCATTCGTTTTGACAGGCGTACTGGGTAAAAGAATCGAGGAGGAAGTGCAAATGCTAAGTTTATTTTGTTGGTATGTTTGTTTTTGTGTCATTGGTTGAAAAAGAGCAGAAATATCGTTTTTAAATCCAATCAATAACACCGTAGATTCCGCAATTAAAAACAACTAATCAACACAGTACACACAGAACCTTGTGGTGCGGGACGTAAAGAATAACACCCCATTTCTTCCCGTGGGTGTCGTAAAAGTCAACTAAGGGACTTACCTACTAGAGAATGGGCAGCAGCGTTCTCTATGCATTTTACCACCATACTGTGATCGCCAACCCGCCTGCCAAGCGTGGAGATTATGGCAAAGCCCCCCAAATTGGAGGAAGCCTAAGTCCAGCAGTGGACGTGTTACGGCTGAAATGATGATGATGATGATGAATCAACACTATAATAGTTAATCTCCATATTTAATTACAATTGATTTATTAAAGTAATAAACAGGTACAATAATTGAATACAAATAATTTTAATTACGTTTCATTTAGGTGTTTGAACTCTGACATGGCACGCACTGCTGACGTAACTTTGAAAGATGACAACTTAATTGTAGCTATTTCTAGAACACTTTATAAGAGAGAAAGCACTCCTGCAATACATGCGGTCTCTGTCTGTATTAGTGTGCTCAAAGTCTAAAATAAAAAATAGAAGGTATACGTAGGAAAATAGCAGAAAATTTTAGCCTATATCGAGAGGAGCAGTAAGCAGTTTCTGGCTGAGATGATGAAAAAAACATCAATCAATCAATCAATCTTTATTTGTGAACACAGGTATTACAATAAAGTTCTTAGGTATACATTTTATGTCGAGCTCTATGTCCTACCAATGAAATTGGTGTATAAATATATTAGGTATTCTTAATAATCATACTGAAATTATACAAGAAACCACGATCGTGTAGAAAAATGTAATTTATATGTTTTAAGAATAAATAATTTATAATTATTATTATTAACACACTTCAATGATGATGGATGATTTTTTAGACGGTAGTGTATTAACACATTGAATGCCAGCTACGATATATCTCGTAGCCTAAGTTATTCTCAGGTGCCGGGTACGAGATGTTTCGTAGGATTTCTATTGCCATTTCTAAGTAAAGGGTTTATTCTGGCACCACACGGGCGGCAGGAATGTGTGCATTGGCACCTTAAGTAAAACAAAATATGAATACAAAGTAAGATTATTTATTAGAAAAAAATATCAAAGAAATTATTACAATCAGTCTCATTTTTCTGGTAATTCAAATGCAGTCTTATAATTACAATTTTTTAAAGGAACTATAAAGTTTCGCATACATTCTACTAATTTTAACGTAGGTTATAATCATCATAAAATAATTAAAAAAACTTTATTGGGCGTGGTATGTACGAAAACAAGGTGTCACACATAAAGCGGGTCTTTCAGGACAAACTCCGCACACATACCTTGATTCCCTGCGCTTTTTATTCCGTGTACACACACGACAAGGTTTAGTAGGTGCATTCTTTTTCTCTGTGGCAGGGATGAGATCTAAATAGTGAATTTCTTGAGTAGTCGGCCTTGCTGTGGATTGAGGTACATCATTGAGGGGACCGATTAGATGCTTTATGATTTCTTCCCTGAATTTTAGCAACCGCATTTTGGATTCGGGATGTTGAAATCTGTACAGTCTATGGGCGTTTTGAAGGTATATATCGAAAAAATGAATAGCAATTTTTTTATACCATCTGAGGGTTTTTCTCAAACAGGAATAGTACGATGTCATTTGATCGGCACGGTCAATGCCAGACATACCCAGATTATAGTCAGCAATAATATTTGGTTTGATGGCTATTTTACCATTCCTGTTTCGTACACGTATCAAATTGATTTTATGCTTGTTGGAAATAACCATCACTTCCCTTTTATCCTTCCATTTGCAAATCGTTATATCTCCACTACTCATTGCAGCAATTTCTCCTTTTTTCAGTTTTGCTTTTACTACTTCAGAAGGATTACCTTTACGATTAGCTCGTAAAGTGCCACATATATATGTTTTTTTAGCACTCATCTTTCTGGCCAGGTCTACGGAATTATAAAAATTATCTGTATAAACAATATGTCCCTTATCAAAATAGCCATTTAGTAAATCCATGACTACTTCTGTAGAGTGTAAAGACCCAGAACTTGGACGATCTGCTTTACCCCTGTATATACGTATTTTCAAAACTAAACCTGAAGACTCACAGAGTTGGTATAATTTCACTCCATATTTGTGTTTCTTATTTTTTATATACTGGCGGAAAACTAATCGTCCACGCCACAATACCATTGATTCGTCAATGCTCAATGACTGATGGGGTTGATAAATAGTCATCATGATATGATTGAACCAATCCAAAACCAGTGTTATTTTGTGCAGCCGGTCGGTACCTGCCTCTTCGTCATTTTCAGAAAAATGAAGGTATCGCAGCAATATTTGAAAACGGTTACGACTCATTACTTTACGTATAAATGGGAAATTATATAACAAATCTTTACTCCAATAATGGGCAATTGTAGGTGCGGATACAATGCCAAGGTATAATAAAATTCCAATGAACTGACGCATTTCTTTCCGATTAGTTTCCTTCCATTGTAATGATCGAGCATTTTTTTGCACAGGACCAGGAGTACTTTTAGCATAAGCATTTGTCATTTGGACTAAGTGATCTACGAAATTATCACTGAAAAATACATCAATAAATTCACCTGGAGTTGAAACTTCTGGAATATTGAATGATGCGTTACCAGTGAAGATAAAATTTTGAGGCCTTGCTGATTGGAATGACCACAGATTCTCAGGATCACAGGAAGGTTGATCTTGAACAGTTGGTATAGTATTTTCTTCAATGGCTTCGGAACTAATGGATGTTGGAGAAGAAGTTTCGCTCTCATCGCTATGTTCTGAAGGAACGTATTCATTTGAACTACCTGCTGAGAAGTCGCCTTCACTCTCCGATTCTTGTAACGCTTGAATAACTTGCTCGTTTTGAATGAAAGTATGCCGTTGATTTCGTCGCCGCGACATTTTGGCGCCAAAGCGTGGAATCACACGTCAAACTAGTGCGGCTCCTGCCGCGTGACTGATCTGAAATCGCTTTGTTGCACAAGAAATACGCATGATAGACAAGGAAGACACATACGAGTTCTCTCGTAGATGGCACCTAATCTAAGCATAACATTGCTGGTGCCAAAGTACGAGACATCCCGTATACGAGATATCTCGTACATTGGCAGCTTTAGTTAACTTCACTAATGAAGACGCCAGCTACGAATTTTCTCGTATGTGCTTACAATGTATGGTGGGAACTGAATACGGCTCCTCCAAAATCTTGGCATTCAATGTGTTAACAGCCAGATGGGTGGAAAATCTACAGAAGGTCGCATGAAATACGACTCGCACAGACCAGCCGATCTATTCTCTAAAAATATCCCCGTGAGAACTTAGGTGAAGTGACCTAGAAGTGAGCTGTCATTCCATATTATGCTTCGGATTGACACTAATGACAGCTCAGTTTAAGTTCTCTTTACCTCGACTATCATGGTGTGATTTTGACTGAATAGCACTAAAGGACGCGGGGAAACACCTACTTAGCTATGGAAAAAGGCTACAAATAATGACGATTATGAATAAACCAAAAAGAAGGTTAAAATGGTCTAGGTGGATACATGGATGACCTGGTTGCGCAGGTCATATAGGCAGTCGCTCCACGTAAAATACTGAGATTCGGCTGCATCCGGATAAACTGGAAGATGTCTCCAAAATTGTTAGGAAATGGCTAGGCATTACGCCTAGTAGAATTAACGTAAGTCTTTACAGTTTATTGGATGTTTCGGACCGAACACTTTGTTACTCTATGCGCCTTCGGAACGCGCCGCCCGAACGGAATGACATCTGACTTGACAGTTTGATTTTGACACTTGACGTTTCCTCTTGGATTTTGGCTGAAAATGGTCCGTCGCCGTATTGGGACCTCGCGACGCGTTTGTTGAAATTAATCCTTTTAAATCGATCCGTTTGTGACAATTAGTCGTGATCCAATTGCTTTGATTGTTAATAACCCCAATTTGACGTAATAACACGGGTTGAATTTTGGATATACATATCTTGTTTAAATAGTTTGAAGGTTAAGCAAAGTGACGCTATTGGGAACGAGTGATTTGAAGACCGCATGCTGTGATTGCCTCCAGCCTTATTGCAGCGGATTGTAACCTGAAGAATACTCGTAACGTCACAACACGATACATATACACTCACTTACATACATAACTCCAGGTAACCCCAGAAGCAGTGTCCTTCAACCACCAGGTAAGTTCTTTTGTTGTATTGTAGGTGAGTCATTTGTTAATTGTATTGCGTCTTCACTTGAATTGTACTTGTATTGTCTGCTCCGCGTACGGCGGAATCGTTTCGCTAGCCACTTCTTGTCTCTAGAGCCCCACGATTATCACACTTCCACTGCGCATTTGAAATCGTATTGTGAGGTCTAGTCTGGCAGCGAACAACTACTCTTTAAGAATCGATTTTCATATCCATATAGGCAAGCGCGGCGTATGAAAATTTATAGGGACTAAAATCAAAATTTCTCCGTTGCGTTATGCATTATGTTATGTTTACTAAAATAAATACTTTACTATCGTTCGTAAGGATTAAACTACAGTCGTGCGTCGGAGCTGACAGACACAATATTTTTTCTAAATTTTTCACTTACCCCTCTTCACCCCTACTTCGTAACCACACAACTCCCCGACGACCTCTAGAGGGTTGCTTGTTAGACGACAATATGCAGTTCTGTGGCTACCGAATTATTATTTACTATATGCTTAAACGATTACGGGCCTCACTAGTTAAGGTGTATTGTGGCTGGGACTGCACTAACGAGCTAGAGTTGAGAATATATCGATATTTTTTTATAGTGTTGTACCTAATGTTGTGTAGATTTTGAGATGGCTGTTGTGATATAATTTTTAGGTTTTATGTTTGAGAAAGGTTTAAATCAAGCATTAATTATAGTGCATTTGCAAACAAAAGGTAAGATATTGTGGTAAATTTTCCTGACTGTATCTAGCGAGGAAAATTATTGAAAAACAAATAGCAATCCTACGTCTGCTTGCCGTGTTTGTAGTTGGTAGTCCATTTTCTGAACAATTAACGTCTCTGATGTTAAATAACAATGTTCCCTATGAAATTTATAACCGATCCACCAAAATAATAACAATGAAATACTTTGCCTTATCTTTTTGTAGGGTTACCGTTCACCATTTATTATCAATGACGCTCAATAAATTCTACTCGTTTATTTAATACTACTAGCTTTTGCCTACGATTTCATCTGTCTGTCTGCCAAACTTCATCCAAATCCATTCAGTCCTTTTTGCGTAAAAACGTAACAAACAAACAAACTTACTTTCGCATTTATATCTATCGGTAGTTAAGTCACACATAATGTATGAGACTCTATTCTCTATCTAGCTTTGCACTAATGAGGGCTCAAATAAGCAAGCTATGGTGCTTAACAAATTAACCTCGATGAATATAAGGGGAAAATATTCCATTCACTAGCGAATATTTTCTATTCATACGAGAAAAAAGCAAAACTAGTTCAGAGAAATAGATTGGCACGAAAACATTTTTGGCTCGCAAAATTTACGCCTCAAAATTCTGTCGACTCGAACACCATAAAATATAACGCTGTGAAAATATAAAGATAGAAAGAAAGCCAAAGGCATAGGGTTGTGAGGGGTTGGGGGTGAACCCCATCTCATTGTGATGCGACAGACATGACAAGTGTCAAAAATTTACTACAAAAACTGCCACGATCCTCAGGCGTTCCGATATTCTGCACGTGTACCTATTCTTTATGTTTGTATGTGTATATGGAACGCGAAAACTGATGAGGCGATTTTAGTAAGATCAATGGAGTTAGGCTAGAAGGACTGACGACCGGAGCCAACAAGGTGGCTGGGAGGCCTATGGACAATAGTGGACTGCGATAGACTTTTCTTTTTTTTTTGTTTAGCCTATAAGTACAGTCACATTGCTGGGCAGGTCATCGCCACCTATTTTTGGGCCAAACGAGAGTAGAAAGAGTTAGGTAGGACCTCATTTCTTTAATTTTTCAAAAAAATGACCTGAAAACACTACGAAAACCTCGAATGCATATTTTCTATCGTTGAAAATTTGCATCACATTTACACATTTACTAAGGTAACATTACTAAATAACGCCTTTTCACGAAATCACAAACATCATTGTCTGTATTCATTACCAATTAATCACCACAACTCATCGCATAACCCAGAAAATTGCATGAACAACAGTCATTCGCCCCGCCCGCCATTTTATTACCCAACAAACGTACCTAAACTAATCATAAAGCTATCAGAAACGATAAAATTAATCAAACCAAAACGTAAATTACATAATCACGGCATCGTAACTCCGAAATCACCCCTAAATGCGCCAGTTAACCCACTAACCGACTTAGTAATAAAACACAAATTTAACCTTGACACAACCCTAGTTAGTATGCACAGTCTTTCTTTTAAAATCTTACGTATTAATTTGCAAACTTTTCTCACAACGGAAAAACAACTTAATTTTCCCATCCCTAAGAATGAAAATCCACTCTCCAACGATCAGAGACAGAGATTCGTTTCTCAAAAATGAAAAATTCTAACATAATATTTCTTAAATTGATATCAATTCTTAATTTCAACCTTGATGGCTCACACTAAAGCTCAATATCAATGCCGAAAATAAAAGCACTTAAGACATTCTGAATTTGAATAAGTTATTTAGCACGTGGTTCTTGTGACGACGTTCGCAATTTGAGTATAAATTAGAACACTTATCTCGTCGCGGTACTATCTTCTTTCTTTTTCTAACTACGGGTTTTGAATGATACTGTCTCTTTTTCGCCCCATGTCAAGCAAGCGTAGGGGTGTCAGCCGCTTCAAGTGAGCTTTATCGATATTTCCAAGATAATACTCAAACGGCGACGGGGTGGCTTATGAATAGTAAAATGATAAATGTAAGCAATTTCAGAGTATGAACTGCTATATCTAAAAACGAATAAAGTCGGTACGCAAAATCGATGGCTGCTCGTTTTTGTGTCATCTAGAATAGGACTTCAAATAGTAGGGACACGGTCACGAAAATTGTATCGATAGTCGATGTTTTTATTAAGCGAGGTCCGCTCTGATATTTAATTTAGCGGCGGAAGCAACAGGTTATTAGCACGGAGCTTTCCCGCCTAACTTTCCGGGCGTTCACTTTTTAAATTCCTCTCTTTCCCTTTCTAATTGGATTGCCTTCTCCCTTTCCCGTGAATGAATGAAACTTGTTGCTTGCCGAATCATTTCGCATTTATTTAAGACTTTTTAAATGTGTGTCATTGCATCGGGTTGAATCTCGCGAGCGTCGGACCTGAAAATCGATTGCTACTCGATTTGATAAACCGATGGTGTCACTTTGAACCGAATTTTCGTATCCCCCATTATCGTTTAACCGTAAAACTTATTTTAGCGTATAATTTTATGCATGAGAGGCTACCCTTTGGGCGTAAAAATTAACACGTTCGATGGTTAATAATTTTCCGCTCATTAGTTCTATTGAACCTCTTCTGTGATGTTACCTTTATATTTTTATCATAACAAAAATAATAAAAGCGACCTCATTTATTTCTTCGTGAAAGACGAGTACCTATCAGACAAAAGAATTGATACACAAAAGGAAATCGTCTAAACGATATTGCTTACTCGATACGATATCTCATATTGTGACAAATTACGAGACATATCCACATATCAAAATTCACATTTTACCGAGCGTCTACCTACACGTATAGATCCACAGTCATACGTGAAACGAAGCCCACACCATATCTTACTCTCGAACACACGAATCTACATACATAAATATATTTCTATTCACCACCCAATACATTTTATCTATGTTACCGTTGCCTTACTAGAAATTCCAACTATTTTGTAAGGTCGCATCACTATTGAATAAGCAGTCCAACTAGAGTCTTATACCAATTGGAACACATTTGAAAATAGAACGGCAGATCACGATCGGTTAGTGTGAATCCGAAGTGAGCCCGCGATCGAGTCTCACGAGGTATTCTCAAGGGGTGAGCGTAGTTCTTGCGCTTAGATATAAAGAAAGGTAGATACTTATGAAATTCGAAGGAAAAACCACCCTTCCCTATACTTACACAGCGCAGTCGATTCGGTTTTCGCCGAGGAAATTGTAGCGTAGTTTGAACGGGACATTCGCTCACCGTACGCCGCATAGAGACGACGATTTTCTCGAATTTCCTTCGGGACGCGTTGCCTCCAAATTTGTCTTTGCATATTTTTTTTTCTTTACTGGTGTTCGGTATTTGAGTGACGCGTTATTTTTTTTATTTCTGTAATGTTTTCATTCATTCTTTTATTTTAATTTCCAGTGCCAAAATATTTTTAAATTCGCGCCGCGTAAAATTTTTTCTTGAAAACTTTGCTTCGTGTCGCCATAAAGGTAAGAATATTTCCAGCCAGTTTGAAACGGTTGTTTCAATGATCGAATTTCAAAATTTTCGAATTATTTTTATGACGTAACATATTTCCAAAGATTTTGTTTTATAATTTTTTGGAAAGTAGGATAAATATTTCGGTGTTTATAAAGGTTGTAAAGTTTTGCCGCAACTTTAAAACGATGCCGCGTAATTTTATGAATATAGACTTTTGAGAAGTAGGGAAATCTTAGTAAAATTATTATTTTGGCAAGGATTTTTTTTATTTCCAATACGTTTGATGAGTTTTGATAGCCCGCCCACATGAGCGAATTATTCAGATAACCCGTCTACTATCTTCATATCACTCATTTCAAAGTTTGGATTTCTATGTGTATTAGGGTTAATTTTTATTTTATTGCTAGAATTATCACTTTAACTGACACAATTTTTTCTTTGAAAGGTTTTTTTTTGGTAAGTTCTAAGCCATCAACAAGAATATTTAGGTAATAGGTATGTGTTTATGATAAGAAATAGTTTCTCCTCGCCTATTTCCATTTCGTGAACTGCTTAAAACTTACATTTTTATTCAAATCAAACTGCTTTTTTAATTTAATCACAGCATAGCTCGCTCATAGATTACCAGTATCTATAATAGACAATAATTTTAACTAATTGAGCATTCAAAATGACAGAGAGGCGTGACTCTTGTCACAAATGACGGCCGAATGACGAAATGACATCAACTGACGACCAGTAGGCGGGACTTGTACTGAATGTCATTTAAAACAAGTGACATTTGGCAGCAAGTTGTCAGGTACCGTATTCTGAAGATTGAGTTGTTGTAATTCGGAATGACTTAATTGTTTTATGTTTTCTGTGGGGCTAACTACCTATTGTAGTTTTGGAGGCGTCCATGGTAATTTAATATGGAAAAAATCTATTCCATTTGATAAATGAATGAGAAACAATTTTATTTCTCTAAGTAGGTTTGTACCTTCAAATACTTTTACGTCGTCAATCATATTTTAAAACTAGATAAGGTAGTCGTTTTCTGTGAAAAGTAAGGCCGAAACAAACTCAGAGGTCACAGGCTCTTTTAAAGTCCAGATATAACCTTGGTCAGATCAGGTGAAGATCATTTGTCTGAAATCGTCTTTTTAGGAAAGTAAACCGTACAGATTCGAGTGAGCCTGTCCAGTTAGAAAGCAGTCTTTGAAAATGGAATATAAATTCTAAAATGGTCGCTCGATGTTCGTGGGTCTTCCATATTTTTTGGCAAAGGCTGAGTATCAGAACTGGATGAAGAAAAGGGGTTGATATATTTAGAAATACACGTTATATGTAATAAATTACGATCTTGTAACATAGCTCGGGTCTTGATCTGTTTTTCTAAAATCTACTGTACCAATAACTTACTTAGTTTAGGCCGAGTAAGGGGCATAAGTATGAAGGAAAGCATCATGATCAAACCGACATGTCTTAGAACCAATAATTTGAAGACATGTGACATCTACTAACCCGCACTGAGCCCGCGTGGTTGATTGCGGCCCGCTCTCTGTCACCGAGAGGCGGCCTGTGTACATTATAAGCTATTATGAAGAAAAGACAGCATCAAAGGCGTTTCTAAGATCAACTAAAGAGCTGAGTTAAGGGCACTCAAGCAATTGAGATAGTCTGGAAAAGATATTTGACCTCCTTCATTCGGAAACTTCTTTAGCTCTACATTTCATAAAAAAAGTCGTTTTTTATGTGTCTATCTGTGTAACCCCCTTTTCTTCTAAAATACAAAACGGATTTTAACACAGTTTTCGCCATCATTAAGACAATATATTTCGGAAGGTTTTTGTATATATGTAATATTAAACTTACATCTTCTTTATATTCACATAGTATAAAACAAAATCGCATTTCATGTATGCACGCTAATATCTTTTAAACTACTCAACGGATTTTAATGCGATTTTCCTCAATAGACAGAGTGATTTAAGAGGAAGGTTCATATGTAGGTATAATATACGGACAAAGCCGCTGGAAAAAGATAGTAAATAATTCTCGATGTTCTGTCAAAGTCACAAAAACCGCGCGCTAGTATTAAAAAGTAGGTTTTTTTTTTGTACAAATTCCATTTTATTTACGTAATTCCTCCTAAGTCGAAAGTCCTGTCAATCTAGCACAACGTTTAACCCACCCTGCAGGTTTAAAAAAACAATACAAAAACGCACGCGGAGATAATCACGTATAAATATTAACTACGGTCGCGTCCCGGCTTTGCTCGGGGGTAATTTGCCACTGACAGGTATCCGATTTATTTAAGCTCTTACAGAAGATTTTTCTTATAGGTAATTCGATAAGAGTACTGTTACGTAAGTACTACTGGTCTAAAGGCCAGCCAGCACTAGATTTTTTAGTCAGTTTTTTTTTTTTTACTTACTGTAGTAAGAATAGTTCTTTTGAATTTTATACTACATACACAGTTAAAATTTCTCTAACAATTAGATATCTACCGTTCTTGGAAAATATCTTTGGATAAAATAAAAGTACCTACTAAAAGAAAATTCAACGTTTAAAGAATTAGTTTTCTGAATTACTCCGAATTCTAATTCCTATAGGTTTAGGTTCAAGTTGGTTTTAAATAACACTAGCGACCCAACCCTGTTTCGCACGGCTTTACGACTTGATAAAATATCGAGATATTTTTATTATACGTAATTTTAATATTCAAGTATTTAACACCAAAACCTTACGGAATAAATTCTATAAATGATGGTGAAAACCGCAACAGCACACAGACAAACACGAAACGCGACTTAATGATATGTATTTGAAACTAGCCTTTGTCAGCGGTTTCTCCCGCGTGGAGGTCAGGAATTATCCCACAGGAACGTACTGGGATAAAAAGTATCCTATGTATTAATCCAGATTATAAACTATCGGTTTGCCAAATTTCATCCAAATTCGAATAGTAGTTTTAGTGTGAAAGAGTTACAAACATGCATACATCCTTACAAACGTTCACATTTAAAATATTAGTTGGATTCATCTAAAGCAGGTAATTTTTATTATGTTTCAACAACATTTTTGTTTAAACGAACCGGTATCTACCTCTCAAGACGAGAAAGTAGTCCGTATATTTAAAACGTCAACTTTTAACGACTTAATTTGCTTAAATTGTGAGTTGTAAGCGTAACTCTGCCAGCAATTAAGTTCGAAATAAATCAATTTAATTAACATGTCCTTAAGGTAAATTAACTGTAGAAAATGTTAAACAGATGACACATGATATTCAGGATTATTCAAAAAACTGTTCCAATCTCGAATTCAAATTATTCCATAAATCATAACCGTTACGTCGGCATAATAAATCACAAGATAAGACAGAATTTACTCTATTCCTAAATAAAACTCTGCAACTTTATTTCCATCTAAACCAGCTACTTTCAAAGTAAAATTGAACGGAAAACCTATCACAAAATAATATCGAATCTCCATACATTATACTATTGATGGGGTGAACGACATATAATTTATATACCTACCCGTATTACGTATAGTCGATAGTTGGTTCCACCCCCGTACCTTGCGACCCTCCGACGCATGTATATACATAATATATACATGTGAGTAGGGTTGAGGACAAAATCGATAGGGCTAACTCCTTTGTAAACCAACGGCTTTGCACGATTTTTGAACTGTCAATTTTTTTCCGAATTCCGAATTCGAATGTTCGAATTTGGTTCGTTTGATTACCGTGTTCTACGTTTGAATAGTGTCAGTTAGAAAAGTTATGATACCAGTAAAATACAGATATTAATGACATTAATTTGCATGTTACACTGTTTAAAAATTTCAATTTAGGAAATACTATAAAAAGATGTCATACCTTTTCGAAGCATTTAGAGACTGGACAACACAGAATGATCTAGTGCGGTTATAATACTTTCTTCTTTTGTTTAATACACAGTAAAACCTTTATTGCAACAACTACCTTAAGTTATACTGAATTAATCATTTCGTTTTTCCCTAAAGTTCACACAAAAAGACAAAACATTCTACCGCCAACTTTCAAGCAACATAAAAAGTAATATTTTATTTCGCCTTCGTTAGCTTAAATTTAAGTACATACATTATTCCAAGAGAAGAAACGGGCATCTTCCTTAAACAGACAGACATAACAACGAGTAATAAAATAATTATATGAACACTTACTTATTTCTGATTAAGCGGTAATCAACATTAAAAAAATAAATATATATTTCATAGCCCATTTATTCATTGCAATCATCCGAAAATTAAACACGTGAGTTATTTTCGATGTTAAAATTATCTTAACAGTGATCGAGCAATATTAACCCGTCTGATGACAACGCAAAGTTGAAACGACTTTTTGTGGAAATAAAAATACGATAATAATCAATAATAATGTTCAACTTCCATTTATCTATGACGATTTAATTTTAAATTGTGTAAAATAATAGGTGCGTGTGTTAAAAAAATGTTGTTAGTTTTTTTTTACGAGTTAAAAGTCGGAGTATTATTTCGTGAAACCATGTATGACATTTCGTTAGTAAATTATTTCAAAATTCACTGTTACATTGTGTGATGAATTTGTAATAAGTTTTTCACGGCATTTACTTGTCGCAGCCAATTACTTAAAAATATACATCAAAATGCTCGATGTGCGAGTGTGAGAACATAGTACCGGAGTATTTAATTATATTAAAACCAGTCAACGTCAATATTTTTTACACGTCCCGGTTAATTTATAGCATGACCAAACGGGGAATCGAACGCGTAGCTATTTATTTAACGGTGGAGTGGTAGGAACATAAAATTTTATTTTGTTGTTTGTATTTAAAAGATGCCTGGTACAGAACTTGCTTAATCGATTACGCTACCGACGATTATCGGAAACTTCGAAAAATTTCGTAATATAAATTTTCGGATTTTTCGAATTTATTGCTCATCCGTAAGATATCTATGGCTGTTAAAATTAAATTGTCTATGACACGCCAACGTTACGTGGTCGTTTGATTTTATTGGTTATTTCCTTGCAATGTGTTTGGTAGTCGTTAATTACTTTTATTGTTATTTATGATTTAATTTAATAGATAAAATATTGGGTACTTAGTATTTTATTATGGCTTTTATCTTTCGTATCGGGACATTCTCAGAGTATTATCTTAATTGCCGATTCTTGTTCTTTTAATGACGTTGTGTCGATTTTAATAAAGATACTCATTCTAAAGCAGGGTTTACAATCATGATAAAACTAGTGTCTTGAAACAGTAGCTTTACTTTTACAGCTGTAAAGTTTAAAAACAATCTGTCGTATAAAAAATAATGGTAATTATCTCAGCAAACTAATCTGACCAGTTAATCCTACTAATGTTATAAATGTGAAAGTTTATGAGGATGTATGGATGTTTGTTACTCTTTCACACAAAAACTACACCACGGATTTGTATGAAATTTGACACACAGATTGTTTATTACCTAGATTAACACATATACTAGTTTTTATCCCGTAATACGTTCCCACGGGATAGTTTCCGTCCTCCACGTGGGCGAAGCCGCATGCAAAAGCTAGTATGAAATATGACAGAGCGTTAGTTGAATTTATCAGCTTTTCAAAAACGATACCCTAATAACATAACACACTTCCAATATCAATCTGAAATATTTTGAAGGATATTGCTTATCAATGTTCAAATATTGTCTGGACAACGTTATAAGGCAATGGATCTTGCAGAATTGTCAGAAGTCATTCTTACTGTGTGTGTGTTACGGTTAGCTATAGATCGAAAAATACTATTGTTTTACGACACTAGTAGTTTCATAATGTAAACCCCGCTTTACTGCGTTGATATGAAATGGAAGTAACTCTACTTTAAAACTATATAGATTTTTTAGCCCTTAATTCGGGCCTTACAAAAGAGAATCGATTAATGACGTGAATTACTTAGCCTTCAAAACAAAACGAACTAAAATACCGTACTAGCTATAGGATTCGGGGGTAATATTTATTATACCAAACCCCACCCCCATGTTGTCAATCGATCAAACATGTGCAAACAGTATAGACTTACATTTGACAAAACAGCCCAAGTCTCCAATAACGACCAAATAAAAACACACCCAAAAACAAAAGCAACACGGTTCACTGTTGTATGGTAAATTTCCCATACTGAATATCTCGGGTTTGCAATTTGGACATATTTTTCTTGTATATAGGAATCATAGGAGCTATGGTAAATGTATTGACAAATATATCGAGTTACAGTTTCCATTAGGATATTGTTTATATCAATTTATGGAAGTACTCGAGTTGTCTCGATTCTCAGAACGGTTTGAGTTATGCTCGTAGTCTGTAGGGTTAGGTAGACTTAACCCTCCGTAACGCTTGGCTATTTATTAGCAATAGTTTATTGTAGTACAAGTAATTCTAAAATATATTTCAATCAGAAATGTCTACAAATAATTAATTTAAGGTTTGAAATTTTTGGGCAGCGTCTGAAATTTTTGTTAACTTGTGAATGGCCTATCTTGAACCTGTTTCGATCACATTCTTATTAGAATTGACCCGGGTATATTTGACCCCCAATCGTATTCATAGGAATTAAACACATCAATTCTGAGGCCAAAACTATAACATGAAAAATGATTTTATTTCTGTAAGTAGGCTTGTACGCATGGCGACAAATCAAGCTACATGTTTGCAGTATACTGTATAGATTTATATGATTTCTCACTGTACGAAAAACTTATACATTGCTAATCCACCTAAAACTGGAAATGTATGGCTTGATATAAAACCGTGTGTTAACTTTTACAATTCAATCATATTTTTAAATAAAACTATAGATGAGGTCAGCGTTTCTTAACACAACCGGAAGACGTGGAACTAAACTACGCAAAATTAAAAACATCAGTATCACAACCGCAGCCAAAAGAAAAACTAGCTTCAAACAGAATAAAACTTAACCCTATAAATAAAGACACCACTTTCCGCTCAATAAATATTTCCGCGGTCACAAGTCACAACAACTTAGTTTGTTCTACCATAATTTACACAACAAAAAGGTGATACTTTACAATAGACGCTATCGATAAAAACATACAGAATTTCACGATAGCCATCGAATATCTAGTAATAAATTTCTCTTTACTTTATTAATTAACGCATCGTCTTATTTTAACGAAGTAACGCTCTTGCGCTGCGCACTTTACATTTTAACCGACTTCCGATGCACATAAAACAATCAGGCGCAGTTTTTAAAACGGCTTTATAGATGGACAGATAAGAAGATAGACCTTTAAAATAGAATACATTAGTTGGATCATAAATAATGAACTGTTTTGTAAGGAGCTGTAGAAATAAACTATGCAATGTAACCCAATAAACAATAATGGTTAATAGCAATTTATTCAAATGAATGCAAAATATACAGTGAATAATATTCACTGCTCTTTTAAGTCAAATTAAATCATTGCCACAGTTTTCAGCGGTTTATAGCAACATAAATATGATACAAATCTGTGGCCATATGAAGGCTAAAATGACGTCTAAGAAAAACGATGAAAAAATGCGTGAAAATTTAGACTTGAGCAATTATTTTTGCATTTTTCACTTGAAACATTAACATAGTGATAATTATTTAGATAAACAAAAAAAACAAACCATTTACCTCAGCACCCTCAAAACACAAAAAAAATCAGCTAAAAAAAAACTCAGATTCACTTTCTTGAGCCGCCATTTTAATCACGCATGCGCACAACACATCACCTAGCAATTTGACATTAAATTACTAAAATACGAACTTAAAGACACGTCTGAACACAGTTGTAGCACAATTTTGAATGCGACCTCATTCCTGACCTTTTATCTCACGTGAATAAATTATTACCCATTTTTGTCCCCTCTGCAGCGAAAGGGTTAAGTTCTATAGAAACTTATGGCTCGTGAATTTGCATATAATTTTTAGTTTATTATTTATGTTTGAAAGGATGTAAGGGGGTATTGTGTAACGTTTTTCAGGGGGTTGATGAATTGGTAGTATTAATGTGGATTATGTAGGTTCGTCGTGTTCAGCTTGGGATGCGCAGGAGCACCGGTTTGATTGTCATCGAAATTTTCGATACAAGTTTGTAGGTTTTTTTTTTCATTTTGTAATTTCTCGATCGGGATCTTTGCTAGAGATCATATTATGTGGTCATAGTTCTCATGGTTTATTCTTTAAAGAATATTTTAACATTCAGTTCTTGAATTGATTGACCCGTATAGGAGTGTTTTCTGTCCTAGCCCTCTTATAAGGAATTACCTACTTACAAGCGTTTTTGTTTACTAAGTCTCTGATGGGTGAAAGCAGTTTCATTGCTGTTATCCTATCTGGTCGATTTCTAAGTAATGCATAGTCATCATAATCAGCTTATATTCTTCCCACTGCTGGGACACAGGCCTCCTCTCGGTGAGAGGGAGTGGGCCCTAATCTACCACGCGGGCCCAGTCCGGTTTGATAGATGTCACACGTCTTTAAATTTTACCATAGTATTTCTATGGAATACATAGCAAAATAGGTTTGATATTAATAACGGAATGGTTTATAATAACGATCACAACAACAAAAAAATCGTCATTATCTAAATACCCTTACTTAATTAAAAAAAGGAGAATCTACCTCTTCGGATACCTTGTCCAGTGTGTTAGAAAAAAAAACCGTTCCATTGTCTAACATTATTCATAAAACATCAAACTCACTATTATTAATTTTAATAATAAAACTGATACGATCACATTTCTTATTATCTGTTATATTAATATCAACCACAATGCATGCGATCAACCGGAAGTAGAATCTTTTGTAGCAGACGGTCCAACCCTTCCGGTGAGGCGATATCTTGGATGCCGATATTAGGGGCCTTGTCTATTCATTTTGACCCCTAACGTCTGTTATTTGGTATCTATGGGAGTATCTGTGAGAAATAATAGAGTCTTGAGACCTTTGGCTAGGTTTGCATTTAAGGGTTGATACTAGAAAATCGGTTGAGCAAAAATATGATTGCGCTTTTTGTTGTATTTTAAATTGTCTAATATTTTAATTAGGCACATACAGAACGTGCCTATTTTATACTTTAAGTATTTAAATTTATTTTGTTTTATTTATCCAGCTACAGCGATAGGCTAGTACATAGTATAGGTAAAACAATGTCATATTTTGTGCTATTCACGTTTAGATCTTTTTAACTACGTAACGGATTTTAAAGGAAACGCCGACCTCATCTAGTTAAAAATAAAATATGACTGACGTGTAAAAGTGTTTTTACAAACCTACTAGCAAAAATAAAGTCATTTATCAATAAGGTTTTCATCAATACACAAAGTGATTCAAAGGTTTATCTGAATGTATAGAACGCGGGCGAAGCCGCTGGTAAAAGCTAGTATACTATAAAACCGCTCTCAAACGCTATCCCACGGTGAAGGAAATCTTCGCGACGAAACCGGCATGTCCTAAAACAAAAAACAAAAAATGAAGAAATGTGACATCTACCATACCGCACTGGGCCGCTTGGTGGATAACGGCCCATACTCTCGCACAGAGGAGGCCTGTGTCCCAGCAGTGGGAACATTATAGGTTGATTGTAATATACACTATAACATCAACTCAATTAATAAAAGAAACACGTCTCACTTACACGCATTTCAAAAACCCACAATTCCAACAAGTTCTGCTCAAATATTTACCGAATTAAAAAACACACAATGCACGCTATTATAGGCAATCATCAAAGTATCGATTATGGAAAAAAAAAGTTTGCAAAAAGCCACTACACGCGGTACCAACAAAACAAACATTTCACGGGTCTGTGGTAACAAAAAAAAAGTCTTGTCTATGCACAAGGGGCCTATTGTACCGAATTTGACTAGCCTTTGTTTAAAATACTGATTTATAGGCTATTAAACCCTTTCTATTAATGTATGTATAGATAAATTTATGCGTATTATTCCTTGTAAAAAATGGTAGTTATATTTTATCTGTGGCATAACAAAGGTGTTTTTTTATGTTAAAAAGGGCAGCGACTCTTAAACTGTTGTTATTATAATTTAACGGATTTTTCTTGTAAAATAATAGCGGAAGTAGAAGGACTAGAAGTTAATCAAATTATTGGACAAAAAGTTATAAAGATTAAAAAACTTTATCTTAATTTATATTTTTATTTATCTCATTTCTATCATAACACAAAAGATAATGATATCTTAAGGCCGTAAAACTAACGATTTCAATATTAAATAAAATAAAATATTAGTTATAAACTTGCCTAATATCCACAAAAAACGAATTCTTCTACGAGGGACACAAGAAAAAATAACTTGGGGACACAGTTTTTGTTGACAAAAGTTTGAAATATAAGTGCCATTAAATTGTTTTTGTCAACACCCCGTAGCGAAATACAGCGTGTAACTATTTTAATAATTTAAATTATTGGGGTAACATTGGTCTGCTATGAATAACTTATAGGTACTCCCTTTAACGCCTTTCTAGCAAGAAAATACAAAACATCACTTTTGTCATTTTGGTTTTAATATCATTGATGGGATCCACAACCAGTTGTATTTTTTTGCATCATTGTTTTTCCGTTGCTTTTACAGCAACTTTTCCATAAGAAATACAGTGTTTCTCATACTACTGTCACAAAACACCAAGAAATAAAATAAAAAATACGAAAAATGTGCACATGAAAAAAAAAACTTAAAATCCGCACACCCTTGAAGAAACAGAGGGAAAACTTGCAAGAAAAAAAAGCGGTTCGTTTAAAAAGGCAATGCCCTACTTTCGAAGGCAATCCCGGATAACTTTCACCTATTCCCGTGTAGGAAAACGAGCTACAAAACTAACGTCCCTGAACTGAGTAAATGGCGTGAGAAAAAAGTAATTTTCATTCATAAAACCATTTTCTTAGAAGCGTGCGATAGGGACAGATAGACGGTGTCGATAGCGCTCCATCCCTTTCTAGCGCACTCATTTTTAATGCACTTTCCCCGAAGAGGTTCTTTTATACTTCTTTTAAGAGTTGCAAGCAAGTGCGTGTTTTTTTAAGTTTTCCTTTCAAGCGTTCGTGAAATTCGCCTTTACTTAGTAGAGTGATGTCAATATGTTTCACCGTTTATCGCTTCACGTTTTTAAGACTATGTAGGTATTTTTTATGTCTTTTTAGCCCTGCATTTATATTTTTTTTCAAGAAAATCCATGTTTAAAGTAATTGCAGACGTTATTTCGTACATACGTATAAAACGCTTAGGTAAATTTATCCACCATTTTATTAGTAGGTACTTTATAATATTTGCCATGAAGTACTGTGACAATAAACAGCAAAATCACAGGACATTAGCCGCATCATGCACACTCAATAAAGTCCTATTTAAATAAACCAATCAATTGTAACGATTTTTGAATATCGAACGATCGAACGTAATCCTTTGAGTGCCACTCGATTCAAAGGGATGCTACCGTTGTCCTCATTGTGTCCTTATAATTTATTGTCACCGTACAAAGGTACGGGATGTTCTACATTTTTTGGTGTTCAATGGGTCATATTTTAACTATTTGACTTTTCGATGGTTGTAAAGTATTCGAAATTTAAATCTATTTGGTTACTTCGAGGACCTTCCACTCATGTAAATGGAAGCAAGAAAATCTGCTAGTTGCAAATATATCGTACTACATATGTATAGAGTTGGTATATTTTGAACAATATTTGTCTTTGAAGAAAGTATTGGTCCATTCATTTTCATATTCACAAGATATCCTTTTATTCGTGATGTCACACACAAAACAACTGTTTGATCATCCAAAACTCACATGACGTCCAAATCTTACTGTAGTGGTTTCTTTACCAGGTCAGCAGAATGAAAGGGCCTGAACATACGAGAGCAGTGGTGACCCATTGGAGTCGCGGCTATTTCTGGGGTAGTTCGAACTCAGACAGGAACTTTTTGTAAATTATTACATCACCAATGTTCTCAAAACGTTGTGGGCAGCAACGTTCCCTATGCATTTTACCACCATAATGCGATTGCCAAACCGCCTGCAAAGCATGCGATTATAGCAAACTCCTCCAAATTGGGAGAATCCTATGTCCAGTAGTGGACGGCTTTGTTTTTCTAGCCTTAATTCGGGTCAGCTTGTACAGACGCCACCAGGTCAAGCTACCCGAAACTGTCAATTTTTCCCAATGAACCTTGAACCCAATGCTCCAGAAATAAAGTCGAAAATCTATCAAAGAAATCTGACAGATTGTAGTAGCTTGATGTGTTGGCGTCTGTACATTAAAACCTGCTACACACTGTCTAGCTAGAAATGGCATAGTTGCCATTTCTTTTATTAAATCTAACCATATTTCTTGAACCAAGGGGCTTACTCCCTAAACACGAAATACATAGTTTCGGCCAATACGGGAGTTTTTTTTACTCCAATTTACTTACGGACATAAGATTAGTTCGAAACCGAAACTATAAATGAAAGACCACACGATTTGACAGCTAGGACAGCTGTCAAATCGTGTGGTACTCCCGTTGTTTATTCGCCTGCCTGAATAATTCAATTTGTCACAAGTTTTGTCGGATCAGGCTTTATCTTCGTTGACGGACTTATAGAATAGACGCCTCAGTAAATATTGTACGTAATGTTAAAATACCTAATAACGTCAGGTAAGTTATCGTCTTCTCCAATTCAAGCCCCTGTAGAACCAAGAAGCCAACGAAACTTTTTTTAACAAAATCGTAAAAAATACCAACACACGACTCGTAAAATAGCTGATAACCAAAGGAACCGAACCGAATACTTTGAGAAGTATGTTATAAATAAAATAACGTATTCACGAGCTTCGGATGCGCAACTTACGGCTTCAAAAGTTGGGAAACCACTCCAGGAGTCGGCTTGAAGTTTTACCAACAATATATTTGTCTGCCCGCCAACCGTATGCCGATTGGGGAGGGGTTATGTTGATGAGCGGAGCGGGTAGAGGGTATAACGATTCTAACTTTGCGATACTAACAGTGACATTGCAGAATCTATACTTCCATACTATAAATGCGAAAGTAACTCTGTTGTATGTCTCTGTTACCTATTGCGCCTAAGCCACTGAGCTGAACGTCATTTCTGACAGATAGGTAGCCTGGGACCTAGGCAAAGATAAGTTTTTCCAAAAAAACAAATAGTATTAACATTGTTGGAGGTAAATTTATGCGGCGTGCATTATCTTATATCTTTAAACGAGCAATTCTTGTATATATATATATAATCTGAATCTCGGAAACGGCTTCAACAATTTTCATGAAATTTAGTATACAGGGGGTTTCGGGGGCGATAAATCGATCTAGCTAGGATTCTTTTTTATAAAATGTCGTTTTATTCGTGTTTTCAATGACCAACTTTATCGATAATCAACTTGAACATAAACTTATTATTTTAAACACAATTTACCAAAAAATACCGAGCAAAGCTCGGTCATCCAGATATTTATATTAAATTGAGGTCCAGCCGTATCACAGTCTAGTCTTACCGACAACTTAGAGAGAAACCAAAGAACCAGAGATGAAACCAAAAGATACCAACTCGTTTTAATTTTAAACATTTCAAACATTTCAAGATTTCTATATTTCCAAAAAACGGGAGCGGGCTGCGTAAAGCTCTAGTTATTTTGAAATGATTGCTCTTATTTCAAAGAAACTAGAGCTTTTCGCAGCCCGCTCCCGCTACCGCTCCGCTCGTCTTCGCCCACAAAAGTTTCGATAAAAGCAAACAGTCACACACCGGACCTACCTCCTCCGCCACTTCTCGCAAACATTCTTGTGAGTAAACTTAAAATATAATATATCTCACGACTTCTCTGAAAGTTCCTCCATTTTAGAAGTTTCAAGTTTTTTTTTTCTTTCGAGTAAAATCATTTTCGTGTTGGAAAAGATACCTACTACGGTGATTTTTATACTTGAAACTAGCTTCTGCCCGCGACTTCGTCCGCGTCAAATTTTTGCTCCCCTGACCCTTCCCGTCGCATCGATTTGCCTGCTAGTTTTCGTCCATTTTTCGTTGCTGCTCGCTCCTTTTGAGTTATAGTGAGTCAACCTTAAAAGATAGACATATGCTCTCGCGGACTTTTTTTTAGAAATTTTTAAAAGGAACAATTCCGTGATACATGATTTTTGCGTTACTTTAACCGTTTACGCAGCGCACGCAACGGAAACTCTCAAAAGGAATAAATTTTCCCCGTTTTTGCAACATTTTTCATTACTGCTCCGCTCCTCTTAGTTGTAGCGTGATGGTATATAGCCTATAGCCTCCCTCGATAAATAGGCTACCCAACACAAAAAGAATTTTTCAATTCGAACCAGTAGTTCCTGAGATTAGCGCGTTCAATCAAACAAACAAACAAACAAACAAACTCTTCAGCTTTATAATATAGAAAAGAAGAAGAAGAAGAAGAAGAAGATATAGATAGTATAGATGTGTAAACGGCAACCTATTGTCGATGTTGTTGTTATTCTGAGAAGTATGGAATCTTTATGTAACACTACTATATTATCTATTCGGCATTGGCAAGGCCTTTTTTTTTTTTTTTTTTTCAGGATGGGAAATCATCAAATGACTTCTCCCGCTCTGGGCGGAGCGGGAGGGCGTGTCAGACTTTTACTGACTAAAACCCACCCGTGTTCCATCAGTTGCCCATGTGCCAGGGTCACGGTATCTCTTTCGAACAATCACGCGACCCCGGCAGGCATCGGTCCTAGTAGACCCCTACACTGCTGCTGACATCTCTTTGAGGCGCGCGTGGAACACTGCGCGCCGTCGACCCGAGCTTGGTCCTTACCGGGCGGCGAGCTACCCATTGCTCGCCACCCGCAAGCTCGCGCCTACGGTGGCCAGGAGTCCGCTATTGACTCCCGACGCCCGGGGCGTCTCCTCCTGCGGCGGCTAGGGACGTGAGGGCGCAGAGACTGCCACTCCCTCACGCGCCCCGCCTCCTCCTTCGCGAGCATTACTGCTTCGCAGAAGGAGGTGACGGCTTCCCATTCCCTCTCGCTCCGTACCATGGCTCGCACCAGGGCCGGACGCGAGAGGTCGCCGCCGCCAATCGCCTCCACGAGGACACGGCGGTGCCCCGCCCAGGCAGGGCACACCTCCACCGTATGCTCCACCGTGTCGTCCAGACGATCCTCGCAATGGAAACACCCGGACGTATCCTCCCGCTTTATCCTGAACAGGAACCCACCGAAGCACCCATGCCCGGTGAGAACCTGGCCTTGATACCTTTTAAATTATCTAAAAGTTGCTTAATTTGGTTAGTAATCTCCTATTCTTGCCATCGATACGCTAGTAAGAAGAGGAATATTAATTTTCCGATACAGTAATAGTCCCCTAAGTTTTTCTTAGCGGACGCTGCGCCCTTAACACAGTATAGGCTTCAGGTAATCTAAGAAGTTTACTTATACCTAAAATCTACATCATAACAATTACCGTCCTTTTAATTTTGTAACTCTGAATCTATAGAAATGACTAAACAGTAAAATTTACCGAGACGATGAAAGCTCAGCTAATTTGAAGAAAATGATTACCTACCTAAGGATGTCAGAAGTCTGGGAATTGTTGGTTCTAGGACATTCCGCTTTCCTAAAAATGTTTTCCTTCAACGTTTAGAAAGCATTGGTGATGAAATACACAAATTAAAGTGACTGCTTGTGTTCGAACCAACGGCCTGTAACTAGGGTACCAATACCATATTCAGTTGTATACCAGTATTTTACATGTAGTGACTGTCTCTCTGTCCTCAATAACCCAGTTATTTGGTAACACCGTTGTAAGACTATCTATGAGATTTTCGGTTTTCTGACGATCCTTAACAACTGTCAAAGGTCTACGAATAACAGCCAAGACCAACAGCATAACGTGCTTACCGAGGTATGGACGGGTCTTAGTATGTAATTGATGGTCACCCATCCACGGACTGACCTTGGCAAGTGTTCCTTAACCTGGAAGATGGAACCACGCGGCCGCACAAAAAAGGCCTAGAAACAAGAATATCTCCTTTCTCAACAAACACATCTAACCAACTTAATACAATAGAACGCCACGATCATATTCACTTTAAACAATTTTGTACATCACAAAAGTACTTTAAGTACCGTCATCCAATATTACGAAACAAAATAATATTGTGGAAGGAGGATAGGGAAAAATTGAAACCTTCATACGTAGGGAAAAATAGTCTTGGAAATAAAAGCGTGTGAGGAATCGACTGTTTCCCTACGTTTCTTTGGGTGGCGTTTGACAAAACATCCCCCTGCCTCCCCTGGCATATGCGAGTAACACATTATCTATCACGGAATAAGCCTGAGTGCTGTGGAGTTGGTGTTGTTCCTACAAATTTTGTTTTTTTTAATATTGTTTAGGTTGTTTTTATTTTTTTTAACGCTTTTGTGTGTCAGGTATTGTTAATTGGTCTTTATTAAAATTCATAATGTGGTGTCAATTTTGGATAAGAGTGTCTCTTATGTGGGTCAAATGACATTTAAAATGACTTCTTCTTTTAATGTTGATGGTGCAGGAAAGCGGTCTCCGAAAGGATTTCCAACCGGGATAACGCAAGGATGATGATGATGTTGATGATGGGGCTCGTACAGTTCTTTTAACATTTTGGGCTTCGTAAACAATGGTACAGTTAACTAAGACTGTTGATACATGAGAGTTTTAAGATTACAATTATTTGCTTTTCAATTAATTAACAGTAGGATTTGAAAGAAAAACAAACTTGAAAAAAAGCTTTAATCACATTATTTGACTGGCCTGTTAGTCTAGCTAGTGGTTAGTGACCCTGACTGCTAAGACGGAGGTCGTGGGTTTGATTCCTACCCAGGACAAATCGATGTGGGGTGAGCATAATCATTTGTTCTGTAACTATAGTATGTATGCATTTAGAAATAAATGATAAATAGAAAACTAATTCAAAAAAATATTCTCCTAACAACTCCACAGACTCCTCTGTCCTCTCACAGCGCCATATGACACATGTGCGGCATAAAGCGAAGTATTGATCTAGTGCCGACTTTCTGTAAGATAGTGTGTACGAGACACAACAATGTATTCCTTTAGAGCCAATCAGAACTCCTTCAAAAGATGCCTTATGTCACAAGTTAATTTTGTAAGGTTGAGTCAAGATGTACTTGTAAATTAACTTAAAGAAATTATTGGTGAGCCACTAAGCAAGAGGTGACAGCATTGTTCTAAAACCAAACTGATTAAATAATTAAGATGTCTGCCTGCATAAATAAATTAAGGAAGTTTCCATTAGGGGAGTCAATACAGGGCTCATGTTGTAGTTTTCTTTGACTTCCCAAAAACAAGTGTGACTGTTAACATTTTTGTTAAAAGCTACATTTCACTATGCAGTTTCAAACATCACACATAACTTACACAAAACAGCGTAAAATAATTCTTTAAAAATTTACACATCTTGCCAAGAAAATAACATCGAAGTTGGCCGCGCGCGATAGCCACAAACTACTCGGTGGAACCAATAAACGGCTTGTCATCCCGCTCTGATTGATCATTATTTTATGCGCCAAACTATCGTGCTATCTCTGTCTCACTGGAGGACTGCCAGCGAACCCCGCCGTGCGGTGTAGAAAATGTGGCGTTTCCGTTTTTATTTGAATACAGAATCGCGCGATAATGACGGTGTGAATTTTTATGTGGCGTCATAGTTCAAGATGAAGCCGAATGTGTGTTCGGAATTCAAAAGTGGTTTATGAACGTCCAATTTCCGAGTACCTATGATTGTAATACGGCGGGAGATTCCTACCTACTTTTGATTTTGGAACTGTCTGGTCGATTTGGAAAATTTTGACGTTTAAGTCGGTAACTTTGACTGGTTGTTTGCCTCTATTTGGAACATTTAGAAAAAACAACGTTTCTAGAAACTTTAGTATTCATCCATAACTCGTAAAAGCATGTTGATGTTCTAACATAAGCTTCCAAACTATAATTTTATTACTGTCATGATCATGATATTTGGCTGTTTGTGCCAAAAATTAAATTAGTTTCAGCATTTGCTAGCAAAATTATCTTGGCATCTTTAGCTGTTGATTTTAACATTGCTATAATCCTTAGTTGTTGTCGATTGCGTCTATTTTACTATTATAGCTAATTATTACTAAATATTTTCCGTATTACACATGAAATCAAACTACAAAACTTTTCTACTTTTTTTGGTAAAAAACCTCAAAATAACCTAAAAAATAGTAATTTTTCCGAGCGAAAAAAAATCCGTTACTTTCCGTAATATACGACTACCCACTAGGCATGCGGTTGACAGGCGGGCTAAAGGATTTATGAACGTTCCCCTGTACCGTTTGAAGAAAAAATGCCAAGTATAGCATAGCCTGCTTGCTTGCAGAAGCATATTATATTAAAAGTATGTATATTGTTATGTTTCTTAATAGAAATCTTTGAAATAGGTACAACTTATTTCTTTTTTGTAGTTATTTTCTTACAAACGTCTTTCTAATATTTGTGGAAATTTTTGCTAAAGTTAGTAAAAGATAAAGAATTGTAGAGTACAACCTACAACAGTAGTGATTTACCGTAAAAAAAAGCCTAACAAAACTTAAGCAAAATCAGGTTGAAATGAGCTGTCAATCCATAACGATCCCTAGCATTAGGCGGAATGACAGTTCACTTCAAGCACACGTCACTTAAGATTTCACAGTGAGATTTTTACAGCAGTCTTCCGAAAATATCGTTTCAATCAATCCTACTATCCTAATTCCTATATATACATATATATTATACATCCTACTCCTACTAATATTATAAATGCGAAAGTTTGTATGTGTAGATGTTTGTTACTCTTTCACGCAAAAACTACTGAACGGATTTGGATGAAATTTGGAACACAGTTAGTTTATGACTTGAATTAACACATAGGTTACTTTTTATCCCGGTAGTACGTTCCCACGGGATATTTTATGACCTCCACGCGGGCGAAGCCGCTGGCATAAGCTAGTATTTAATATAAAATAACCGCCAAATATATCAAATTCCAAACTTAAATATGGTATAAGTAAGTACAACCAAACCAAACTCTAACAACTCTCCAGCCATCCAACCCTTATTTATTTTTCGAACACAAATTCTTCGCCGTTGGAACTTCCGAACTAAGTACTCGTACTATTCCTGCTCCACCATTATGATGCAAATCAATCCCAATTAGCCGTGCTCAGAGCCACAGTCCCCGGATATACCCACATCTGCCGGTTAATTTGCCTAACAATACACGGTTTTAATATTCAAATACATCACCTTTATACACTGCGTGATTTCTAAACACTTATCAATGTTTGATGCTGGTTTGGGTTTATTTTATTAGAGTATACATATTTTGGATAGTCGCTAGGTTGTTTTATGTGGCTTTAAGTGTAAAATTGGGAAATGGTTGGTATAAAATAATCGTTGCAAAATACGTTTGACCATGGTATGTTATTTTTAGCAATAAATGAGTTGTTTTATGTGACTATAAGTTTACAATTGGGAAATGTTTGGTAGATACAGAAATAAAAAGTGCATTGGACTATTTTTAGTAACAATATTAGTCCTTATTTTGGTAGGATGTTCCCAAAGTATGGAAATTAAAGGCCAATTCTAATTTGGAAAACTAAGTTTTATGGTAATGTTAGAAAAGTTCAAACTGTTTTCTATTTAATGAGTTGCAATTTCGACCTCGGGCATTTTGTTCGTTTAATCTGCCTTAAAACAACACAGTAGTGTTTTCGACCTATTAGCTCATTGTAACATTCCGATTCCCCATATAAATAAACAATGAAAATAATTTACCTATTGCGATCTCTGAACATGGCTTCTTTTAGCTCATCGACTGTTTTAAAGATTCTAAATATGAACATTCTGCACCTAATACTGCACTAAAACTTCTCTCATTCTACTGTGAGAATATCCGCTTCAAGTTGACTGAAAAAAAAAGTCAGCGCTGAAAAATCAATGAACAAAGATCACTCAAAGCGCCGACTCATAATTTTAAGGTTTATTATTTTTTGCTTTTCAGTTTTTTCGGCGGTTTAATTTTTTGTTAAAAAGTTTTTATTTTATTCTTTTTGTGGCTTTAATGTACTAATAATACTTGGCAAGGTATACGCTATCCAATAAAAGAAGAATTATCAAAATAGGATTACTCTGTATAAAGTTATGCGTAGTTAAACATTACAATCAGTGAGTGAACAATCAAACATCCCCTGTTTTTCGACCCTTAGGGTTCGATTTTGTTTTCCAAATTTATATGGGACCACCTTCGAAGTATATCATAGAATTATCATAATCGGACGACTATGTAAAAAGTTATGCGTGGTAATACATAAAAAAAAAACATTTAAAAAAATATACGCGTCGAATTGAGAACCTCCTCCGTTTTTTTTTCGTCGGTTAAAAACGAAAATTACTTTTTTTTTAGTTATTATTTGCCACGGAAAAATAAATTACTTACTCTTAATATTTCACACTGTTTTGTAATCAGTGTTGTATATTGACCACTAGCTTCTGCCCGCAACTTCGTCCGCGTTAATTTCTTGTTCCCCCAACCCGTCGCGTCGCGTCGAATCACCTACCCGTGCTATTTTCCCCGTTTTTGCAACATTTTTTATTACTGCTCTGCTCCTCTTTATTGTAGCGTGATGTTATATAGGCTACCCAACACAAAAAGATTTTTTCAATTCGGACCATCAGTTCCTGAGATTAACGCATTCAATCAAACAAACAAACAAACTCTTCAGCTTTATAATATTAGTATAGATGTAAATTTATTCCATTCTGTTTTTCTCTATGGCAATAGTTCCAATGTCGAACATTCACAATTTTGAAATCAATTAGGTACCATCTATAAATTATAATTTAAATAAAGAATTATGTTTTGTTTTTTTTTTTGTCAATGTTATTAGAATCTATGGCACCATTTTGAATAGAACGATAAAATAATTGATTTAAGGCGCTCGGGTAGTCCGCGAAATTCAAGTTTTCTTTCGTTTTTATGACTATTTCATAAAAAAGACATTCAATTTTAACATTTAGAGGGATTCAATGTATTTAGAGGGTTGTATTGATGATTTTAATGATCATAATTCTGTAAAGCCATATTTATTACGTTTACCGTAGCCCATCCTCCATAAGGACAGACATCGTCTAAATATCAGTCTATCTCAAGATCCTCAACGAGTCTTTAGGCCATCAGTAGCTAACCCTTTAAAACCGCGTCTTTCGCTTTAGATATGTTAACACATAAACACGGGGTACTTAGTACCCCGGCGATAAGCCGTTATAGAGCTATTTCCTAAAAATGGCGTCTGATAGGGTTATGAGCATCGGTAGGTGCCAGGAAGTGTGTGGATGTGCGTAGATTGGGTTTAGAGTCGAGTATAGATCGACAGGGGAAAATCAGCGGGTTAGATTCGACAGGGGAAAATGATTTGTGTGAGGATGAGTTTTTGCCCTGGAGGTGAGTGAAGGGTGGATTAAATGGGGTTATGGGGGTTGGTTGTTAAGGTTAACAGTTTTCTGGAATACATGTAGTGGAATCTTCATTGAAAGTGTACAGTTTTAGATAGCACAGCTTACCAAACTCTTTTCTGTTGTAAAATCTTGAAACACAGTTGTCTAATAACTTCCTGAACCTATACTTATTATCTGACCTAGATTATGTTTGGATTTTAAAAGTGCCTTTCTTCTGAGAGTAGTCAGATAGGAAACCCCAACCTAATCTAGTTTTAAAAATATGATTGCCGTGTGAATTGCTTTCTCAAAAATATTATTGAACACTCTAATATAAATGTGCTTGTATTTGTGAATCTTAATTAAAAAACACGTTCATCGTTAAAAGATCAATAAGTATCTAGAAGACCAGATAAAAGTTTCATCTCTAAATATTATCAAACTAGCTTCTGTCCGCGACTTCGTCTGCGTAAAATTTTTGCTCCCCTGACTCTTCCCGTCGCATCGAATTATCTGTCATTTTGCGTTGCTGCTCCGCTCCTTTTGATTGTAGCGTAATGTTATATAGCTTATAGCCTTTTTGATAAATAGGCTACCTAACACAAAAAGAATTTATCAATTCGGACCAGTAGTTCCTGAGATTACCGCGTTCAAACAAACAAACTCTTCAGCTTTATAATATTATAGTATATATAGTATGTATAGTATAGATAAAGTCTTTTCCCGCGTCTGTACGCATAGATCTTTTAAACTACAAAATGGAGGTTAATGTGGTTTTCGTCAATACATGGAGTGATAAGAGTATGAAGAGGAAGTTTTATATGTATAATAAGCGGGCAAAGCCGCTGGCAAAAGCTAGCACAGTATATTTCAGTACCCCTCGAGCTAGCAACACAATTCCACCCAAAAGTGTCCTCTCCTATCTTATTAAATATCAACATTGTACACAAAAATATACTCCCAACGTCAAAATATTAACAGAATATAAGGAATACCGAAAACATTCCAATAATCCTTTACTTTAGAGCATCGTATGTCGCCACAAGATTAAATTCCTCACAATATAACTACTACGCAGAAAATGTTCCGTCTTTTTTAATATCGTATGTTGGGACTTTTTTATACCGAATATAAAATATACAATTTCAGCATCTTCAGTGACATTGTGTACCATCCATCTTTTCGGGTTTAGCTTCGCGTCTCTCTCTAACTTGCTCCTCTGTCTCTTTCTATCGGATTTGTAGTTCCCCCCAGTGGGCTGGAGGAGTTAACTCTTTGAGCATTTTTCATTGGAATACGGCGGATATGAAGAAATGTATCGCGCACTCAAGCGTGTTATGATTTTTTACTTGTTCCTATTTCTTTTTTGCTGCGGTTTTGTTATGAGATTTGGATTGGGGTAAATTAACATATGGCGGTATTGAACTATGGTGCCTTTGGGAGGCAAAGAGTGTGGCTAGAGGCATAATGGTTTTTTTCAAGTAGACAATGAGTTTTCTGTAAATAAATATAACATTATCACTTTCATTACCAGGTGACATCATCTAGTTAGGGGTTGAAATAGTCATATTAATCATTTTCCTTAGTCTTAAAACATAACATTTTATGGCTTGTTTTCCCAAAGAGTTGGGGAGAGATGTAAGCATAGCATCAATACCCACATTTCGCCAGTTAATAAATTCCATAGAACAGAGGCGAGCCTTTTACAATCAACCGAGCACAAATCCTGAAATCGAGCTGCTAATGAGAAATTCCAGATAGAAAACCCCATTAACACTTTGTCCGACCTAGGAATGGAACCCAGGACCTAATGCTCTGCAATAGCGCTTGTGCTAATGAACAATGAAGCAATCAAGTCTTAAAATTTTAAAACCGTTCATGTTTTAACCAACCTTACAAATCGAATTTTAGCTAACGATACTTTGTGGGCTTGTGGCTTTCTAAAATCGCTGTATTTCCTACCATTATAGTACTTACTCCAGTATTTCAGAAGATCCTTATGTGTATTTTCTCTCGTCACTATTTGCTGAAGAAGATATGACCTCTAGCTCCGGAAATGTGTCCGGACTAAAGGTCATATCCACTACGAAGGTAATATCTACATTGTTATTGAGTTTCCACCATCTTGTAACATCTTTAGGTTTTATCTGAACAACTGGTAGTTGTTCTAGTTTATCTATTGCTTGCATCTTTGGTTCATCGTTTTATTTGAGACTGGTTTGTTCAGTGTATTTGTTTTCAGTGCATCTCTGTGATACTAGTGTTTGATTGAATGAATTAACTGATACTACATTTCTATTGAGATTAATTTCTTTTGGAAATTCTAAATTTTGGGAGTTATCTTTTTTTTTCTATACTGAATTATTGATTGAATAAAGCATTCTCCCGGTACCTGAAATTTAAGCTTTACAGAGCGTTAATAGTAGATATAAACAGCAAAACGTCCATCAAAGACCACTTCTGAAAGATCTTTGGAAAATACTATCCCTGTTTGCATATTCCATCAATCACGTAGCATATAGGGTGCTCCATTCATTCGCACGTCACACCCCCAAACAGAGAACACCGCTTACCAAAAAAAATATTATTCCACATTCGAATTTCGAACTCGAGAAAAAAAAAAAACATTACGAGGACGAACGAAATTCCATATTCTGCTGCACCCACCACCAACAATTGGCGCTTATTCCAGTCACAATTCGGTTATATTTGCTGAAGAGCCTTGCGATTCCGAGAGAGCTTTAAAAACCATCGATTCGATATTTGAGATTCCGATCACGTTATTCGGCGGCGGCGTAGTACGTGCATCTGCCATCTAGCGTAGACAGCCGGTACTATTCTAGAGTTAACGTGGTTTGAGTCTGTGTTACGTGCCCAGTAACTAAGAGTTTAGCTTTGTAAGCACGTTGGGTTACGCGCCGTGTGTTGGTTATCAGATGACTGTGCAGACGAGCGGGTTATTTTAGCCCAAGGTAACAATATAATGATTCCAGATCACAAATTAGAGATATCTTTAATCAAGAACCAAAGTAGAAAGAAGAAAAGAGCAGCAGAATAATTTAGAAAAGTTAAAGAAGCCGATTTGATAATTGCGATGCCAAAATACTGATTTCACATTATCTAATATGCCAGATCACCATCCAGATCACAAATTAGAGATATCTTTGATCAAGAACCAACCTAGAAAGAAGAAGAGACAAGCATATTATTTCAGACTAGTTAAGGAAGCCAACTTGATACTTACGGTGCCAAAAGACTGATTTCACCTATGCCAGATCACAAATACAGAAACTGCCAATTCAGAACCATTGTCGAAAACTATGCAGAAACGTCAAAGTCAGTCGAAGATGGCTAAAATTTAAGAGAGGCACTTTTTGAGGGCAGTAGAAGACACTTTGATAATTACCTCAAATGAAAGACTGATTTCGGCTTTATATATACTTATCATAAAAAAAAAAGATGGTCGAATCAAAAACCGATATGACAGATCAGCCAGAACAATCAACGTCAGTCGAAGACAACATGATCCAAGAGGCTTAGAAACTCATAAAACAAGACATGACTCGTGTTTCGTAGACAATTTGACTGATAAAGATCTACTTCAATCGTCTATCAGAGTATTGTTCAGGTCATCACTATCTAGCACTTCTTGTGTAGCTCTTGGTTTAATTAGAAGTGCCTTAGATCACCAGCATTCTATTTCGGAAAACTATTCCTCATATTTCTCTACACTTCTTATTTGGCGAAACTCTAGCACATTTTGTTGTAGGGTTCCAATTATCGAACAGTATTTATAATTTCTAGAATTTGATGGATCATTAGCTTATAGTATGTCTTTGTTAATACTTACATCATCATCTTTTTTAATTTACTGAGAAACCTGATTATCATTTACACTGAATTTACTCTTTCTTGCTTACAAAACGCGTTTTCCAACAATACTCACCCGTGTGTATCCTATTTGATTCTATGCATGATTCATAAAACAGTACTGAGCGGTGATGTAATATCATAATATAATTGTAGATAGGCGTTATTTATAGATAATGTATTGGCCACAATTTATATTCAATACAGTAAAGCTATAATATTACTGGCGGCCTATCATAACACCGTGAGCGACAATAGACACTAAACTCTTAGTAATAAAAATGATAATTCTATGGGAGAGTTGGATGATGGTATTCTAAGGAGAGTCGGCAGACAATACTTGAGAGTTGATTTTTATTATAATTAATGTTCGTTTAAGGTTGTTAACACCTGCTTAGGGGTCTTGAACATTCACACCGCATGTTGCAACTGTAAAAAGGTTCATGACTAAGGAGTCAATAGCAAGAGACTACTTTAGTAAACTTCAGTTTCTTTGGTTGCTTCTGCGTTCCTATCTATTTCGTCTTAAAACTACGTTGCATTATTTCTAACTCGCTCTCCTTTGCAAGCAGTCAGCTGATTCCTAATGGGTCAACTTTCGGCATCTTCTTCGTGATTACGCTCTGAAAAGAACTTCAGTAGTCTTCCTTTGATTTATCTTAACTAATGTTATAAAAAGGAAATATTTGATTATTGGTGTTCGTTTGTTACGTTTTCACGCTAAACGGCTCAACGGATTTCGACGAAATTTGGCGAATTGGTACACCATGACCTGGGATTAGGGTATAAGGTACTTTTCATCCAAATATATCTACGGGTTGAAACTTATGCGAGTGAAACCGCGGAAGGCAGCTAGGCAACCTTAATTTGTCAAATTGGACAACTTACTATTATTTGTTTCCTGCCTAGTTTTCGAAGTCCTTCGAGTTCCTCAGCTGCTGTTACAGATTTTTTTTTATGTTTGTCGTCCTCTTTACCGCAAATATACGTTTTTTCTTTCTCTCTTTTTGTTTCTTCTTAGCTATTTATTCGAAAGTATCTATTTCACAAGAAGTTCTTATAATGTTATTCAGAAACGCAATGGCGTTCTCGAGAACATAGACTCCAGTTACCAATACTTCAAGAACTTCTAAGAATTGTGTAAAATTCTATCTCAAACCACAAAATATCATAGCAACAGTACAATGCAAATCAGGCAACCAAATATAAAAGCTATCCACAGAATCAGTAATGTATCTGGCAAAGAAAACATGGAATTACCATGAGGTTCGAATGCCAATCTGCATGACGGGCGGCATTCATATTTACCCAATAAGATGGGATAACACAGACGTATTGCTCATGTACCAGTTCTGATTACAGACTCGTGATACAGAAAGCCGGGATTTGTAAATAAATGTAGTATGCGGAACGAATTTCGTTATACGGGAGAGCTGTTGAAATTTATCGTTTAGGTCTTGCCTGTTATGTATAAAAGCTTAGAATGACTGGAAATCTTTGTTTATATTCCGATCCAGCCTGTCCCTTGCTGCCCTCTACCAGCGATGCCCTAAGCCGAGGTCCGTACCCCACAGGGGATGCCCCTAGCGAGTAATCGCTCTAGTTTTAAGTTTTTAAGCCCTGACTAGAGGCTTTAATTTATTAAGGTAGCCACAGGCAAGTCCGGTTAAGCAGCCGACAACCTCATGGGTTAATTTGCGAGATGTCATTCGAAAAAAGGAACGTTTGTTTGTAATGTATCGAGATGCTGTAACACGTTACAGTAGTCAATGCAGCGAAAAGCCACTCGAGCATTGTGAGCATATATTTATAAACAAGGCAGTGCAGGTTGAATGAAAATGGAACACGTTTGAGTAAAGTGATCGAAGCGAGCGTTCGCCATGTTTAAAGTATCGCCATTTTGTATCAAGAAATTGAGCGCGCTGGAGCCATGTGCTCGAAGCGAGCGTTCGCCGCGTCTGGTGTATCGCCGTTTTGAAACCGAGCTCGCCTCGAATGATACATTACAAACAAACGTTGCAAGTCGGTCTCCACCTTTAGAACTGGTTTGCATAGTTTCTAAAAATGATATTTCTGTCGTCAAAATGAAAAAAAAAGAAAGTTAATTTGTTAGGAGAAGTAGAAATATACCCGGTGGCTGTATCTTTAACACAAAATTGCCATTTTAAAATATTTACTTTCACTTAAAATAATGATGATACATGTACAAGTTTATAAAATATTAAAAAGTCGCCATCATGCCGTGTAAGAGATACTTATTTCTTGATTCGCGACCTTCACTTCAAGTAATTTTGTTATATTCATCCATTCCAAAGATAAAGGACCTCAGGTGGATTCTGAAAAAGTGACTGGAAGGTTCTTGCGTTTCGATCAAAAAAAAAATTATTAATAAGAGGTATAAAGCCAGGCAAAAGAAGCTTTTTCTTTCCAAATTCAAACAACATCACGCAAACATGAGAATTATTTTGCTTGAATGACTCTTCATTACCATGATATTTTTCACATAAAACATGTTTACGTACATTTTATCGTAAAAACAGTGCCATAACCCGACTTTGTGCAATGTCAAACGTAAACCTTATAGGAAAATGTAAACAGTTGGGTAAACAAACACGCTTTCAAATACAAACTCGAACACACGCGAGATAAAAATAATGAAATATGAACTTGGAAGGATACACTACACTCAAGTAGGGACACCCCTAAGAAAATATACCATCCATCAACAAAGAAAATAGCGAACCTCCTTGCCTTAGACAAATGATTGACAGCGAGCGAGAAAAAAAGGAATAAAAAAAAGAAATGATTCCTTATTCAAATTTTCACGGCGTTCGATTTTTTCCTTTGTCACGAGACGTTCCTTTTTTGTTTCCATTTGTAATTTGTCGGTTTGCTCTTTCGTTGTAAAAACTGCGTTCAGTCAGCGTAAATGTCTTTTGGCAAGTTTTCTTTTTTTTTTTCTATTGGTTTTTATTATAGAGTGTAGACGTTTTTATATTCCAACGGTGTGTGTCTTTTCGTATTGTTGGCCTACAATTTGTCATTTGAAAGTCGAAGCATATGCAAATTGTAAATAGGGATGTACTGATGAGGTTACTTTCGGATCTTGTACAGTATGATCAAAATACTGACTGGTCCAAAATTGGATAGAACTAATTTCAAAATCTACCTCTAGTTCTAAGTCGTAAGTAAAATCTGACAGTTTGTTAACTGCATCCGTAGGCAATAGGCCGGCTTTATCGTTTATTTAATTATTACTACTATTTAAGGACACATTCAATTAAACAAGAATTACTTTTATTACCCTAGCGTTGGCACTACTGATAAATTTGCCCATTTCATTTGGCGAAAGCAAATCGTGATCATTTCCTTTAACGATCTTACTCTTGATCAATAAGATTGGTGACAAATTATTGATGGCTAATAAAATAACGTAATTAATTATTATTGCAAAAATACTTCCTGCTGATAAATAATTATTTACCTAGGCTATCGTCATAAAACTTATCTTCAATATATTATCATGTCGTTAAATATATTATGCTTGATTAAAACCACTTAAGAACCAACCCTTCAAACGCAACAGTCCAATCCGAACCAGAAACCCGACTTCTATTTGAATTCAAATTTCGAATCGACCGACATCAGCTGATTGTCGAAAGCGTTCGCAATTTAAACTGGTGACCTTGTAAAAGCGTTAATTCACCCCATCCCCGCGTAATTTGCGCTTACCGTAAAACTGATTATGCGTACAACAGCAGACGATTCCGTCTCTTTCTTTATCGTGCTGTTTCACTCCCTCCCATTCATGAAACGTTTAATTATACCGCCTTGGGATGGCTTTATGCGATAGTGAAAGTGGTAAAGTTTGATTGGACTTTCCAGGGAAAGTGTTGGGACTGTGGCAGTGTGGGAGGTAAAGTTGGGTTGTTTGTATGATAGTTGAAGAGTTGTTTTGTTATTGTTTTGTGGATGTAGGGCACATACTTTGCTGGATACTGTTGTTTTCATTGATCATAGTTTTCACGATGCGAACCGGAAATGCAAATGAAATTGTAAACGATTTTGTACTTCAACATCGGTACCTAACTATGATTTTTATTACAAGTTCAAATGTATCAGCTTACTATACAAAAATAGAACTATTATAAATTATATTGCAAAAGAATTATCCAAATATTTTTCATGAAAACAAAATTATGAAAGACGCATAACGCCAACCAATACCCGCGTCTTTCGTCTGCCGACTTTTTTAAATATGGCGGATGCCGGAGGCTCTCAAATACTCATTTATGCCCCTCCTTGTTTTCCGGATCTTGTTTAATTTAAACTTCGAATGTTGTGCAGGTCCGGGTTACGACGTAATGAGTTGGGGGTAGAATTAGGCGAGCTCTTGAGGGTTATTGTGTCACTTGTTGATTGAACGTCGCCGTCGCGTAGAATTAATTTGCGTTTGTGTGTGTTCAATTGTTCCTTTTGTGTGTGTGCTTTGTGTGTCAGTTGGTAGTCGATAATGCTGTTGTTTTTTGGAGTGGTAGGAATCTTTCAGGGTTCTTCGGAACTGACATACCTACATGACAGACATAAAGCGTAGTACCTAGATAGGGGTTTTGGGTGTGGCCGGCCCAAAGATTCTGGAGTGACGCCCGCGTACCCGAAGACATAGCGTTGGAAGGCCTCCCACAAGGTGGATCGATGACCTGGTGAAGGCCGGAGGAAATCGGACGAAGTGACGGTGCTTGGGGAGTCATATGTCCAGTACTGGACATCTTTCTGCTGAAATGATGATGATGAAGATGACTTAGTTAAGATCAGTGGTCGGATATTCGGATGCATATGTTACAGCACGAAAAGATTCCTTTAGAAGGGTTTAAGGTCCTTTTAGAGACGTCTCATAAGTTTAAAGGAGACGGGCATTTCTGGGCCAAATTGTAATAAGTAGAAATATAGTTTAAAAAAAAGGTTATATTTTTCTACTGGATTAATCTGAAAAATCAAATCAACTTACAATCTGGAAAATGAGAAATCAGAAAGTTAAGTTAAGGTTACGAAGTAAATGGAATACCGATTAAATTATAATCGATTAACGTGACAGGGTGTATACTATTTAAGAAAATACCTTCACTAGATGATTAATTGAATTAAAATAATTAAATGTATTAGAATTAACGTATTGAACAGCTAAAACCGATTGAACATCTACATAATTAAAATAAATTGATCCACGTTTACCAATCGATTATTGTATTTTTAGTCTGTGCTAACTTTGACATGATATGCATGACATGACACTAGGCATGGGCGTTTTTGGTTTTGAGCGCTAACTGATACTTATCCGATTTCAGATTTCAAAATCGATTTCAAAATCCGTTTTTAGAAATCTGATTTCCATAGCGCCAACCCTCGTTCCAAGAAACCTTGAACCATAAACCAAAATACATCAACGTATAATCTCAAAAATGAAATACAGTAAAGATGATATTGATCGCATTATAATGTCCGTTAGATTTCCGAAAGCCGAAATCTAAATCACAAAATTCACGCTATCTTTTTTACTCCGCTAAGTTACGTTTAGTTAGAAAGAGAGAAAGCGAATTTCTAACAAAATCCAGTTTTCGTTTGTGATGAGATCCAGTGATTTTATTGTCGATTCGTTTGGTGGTAAATCGTTAGCGTTTGATTCGGCTAGGTAGATTTTTGAAATCCAATCTTCAAGTTTGAGAAATCGATACGAATCGATTTTTGTATGAAATCGGATTTTGAATTCGTTTTTGATATATCAGACCATGCCTACATAACACGTCAGTGTCATGTAGGCATGGTCAACTCACTTGTTTTGTATCGTTTGCGTTGCGTATACGTTTTGAGTGAGTGTGTTTCCTCTCATAGTTTTATTGGTATTTCCTCGACCCCTGCTTTCATTCTTCGGACTTTTGATCTACCTCGTTGTACAACCTTTGCCTAGTTACCATACCGGACACTGAGAACCCCGCTTAAACGTTTGACTTGGACTTGTTATTTTGGATTTCACGAACGGCCTACCGATTGAGAATTGAAACCATGGATCGTTGCGTAAATTGTGGCAAAGCGACTAATCGCTGTAATACAATAGGTCGTCGAGCTTTAGATGACGAAATGATTTTAGCAGTGATTCGTCAATGGCGTTCACCACAATCTGTAAGTACTTACTCACTTCCTATTTATTAGTTCACCAACGTTTACCACGCTGCCTTGCAGTCTTTACAGCGTTTTCTGTCACCATTTTACTTCCAAAATAATAAACTATACATAGGTAAACATTTAAAAGGCCTATGAAGATACATTACGTTGAACTAAGTTAGGTACTACTGAACTGAGATTTTTTTAAAGTGATCATGTAATCTGTTACTAAACACTTTACATCTTTCAGGTAAACTCCAGTGACCATGTTTGCCAAGCTTGCTGGATCTTGGCTCAAAGACCAGCTCTTGGTGAACCTAGATAGCTTGGCCACCGTATTGTTTGTCTGCGATGTGAGTGTATGGATACCAATCACACTTCAAAAATCAGGTGTTAAGTGTTGATTGTTGCATAACCTCACTTTTCGTAAATCTATTTTAACTCTGCTCTCAGATTGCCAAAATCTACAAAATTTTCAGTGATTGTTTTATAATATAGTACCTATCTATTGACACCACATTGATCTTTTTACATCCAGGCCCAAAATTGTATGGAAGCGTATCCGTCTCCTTTAAGAATAAAAGCATTTTCCAATCCGACATTTTGTTTGCAACAACTTTAGAAATCCCTGTCCCTCTCTAAGAGGTTTATTTTTGTTATTATTAATCAAATTAACAAATATAAGACATATTTCCTGTAACGATACTTAAGCTCAAATACCAGTAGCAAATAACAAAACCAATTTAAATTATAAAGCCTACAGAAAACCTTATTACAATAAAAACCAATACTTTTCATTCGGTCTCCATTATCTGTTATTACGGAAATGGTACGGTATTACAAGCCGATAGAACAATATTACAGTTATTGGTATTTGTACCAATAACGGCTTTGAACCAATAATTATTTTGTACCAGTAATGGTCCGTACCAATAATGTGCTGTCACAGATATTTGTTAGTAGTTTTTATTAAATTGGTCACGAAGATAAAATATTTTTCAACTTTACTATTTAAGCTCTACATATTCTTATACCTCATACTAAACACCCTCTTTTAGTCTCATTCAAATTAGGCTGAGAATTAACATTATCTAAATATCAAAATTACATAAGCGAATCCCCTAAATCACCAGCCCTTCACCACTTCCTAGTGCTTTAGCTGGAGAGAAGAAGTGACGCAACAAACTCTACAGCAGTTGTTGCGTTAGTTATCTGTTAAGTTAAAAGAACTTGATCGATCTATAGGTACAAACAAACTACGCAAAAGAAAAACAGGTCTACTCAGAGCAACTCATACAAAGTCATGAAACTAAAATACTATATGAAACACTTCCTAAGATCATAATTGAACCACAAACAGACAGTCAAACCATACGACAAAGGAGAAAAAGAAAAAACAGTAGCATTAAATGTATTCGCCAATGACGTATAAGTTTCTCAAATCAATATAGCAATAAAAGTAACTGACATGGAAAATTTGCTCTTTTTAAAAGTACATAGTTCAATTACATCAAGTTGCAAACAAGCATCATATTCGAAGCCACTTGGAAGAAAATGTAGACATAACCAATGATATAAACAGCCCACTATACAAAGAAATTTTCAATAACATGAAGATGGTAAATCACGAGACTTCTTATTGTGTTTCGATATTTTCTAGGAAATCACAAAGATGGCTCTTAGAATTCGTAACGAAAATGATGCTCTTTTAAAAATCTCTAAGTTTTATGTAACTGCTAACCAAGCAACGTATCAATCTAGTAGCTAAGTTCTTTCTTATAAATGATACAGTTATCAGTAGAATCAAGAAAGACAAAAATTATACCAATCTAATTGACATAAAAAAACACCATAAACTCTCTTTTAAAACCAACTTCCTCAAGAATCAACTCAAAGGACCAAGATAATACCATGTAGAACATCCCTTTAAAATTGACACGGAATAATCCCAAACAGAACCTCTGTAGCCAAACAATGACCTTATTAAAGCGACATACAGGAATAATTCAAACCTACATATGTTTATATACACATATAATACACATGCTACTTGGTAAATCCTTCAGAGTAAAACGAGATGGGACGGGGTGGTATCAACCCCTTAGGGGGGTACCCACCCTCGTCTATAGAATGTCTCCGCATGAAACCCCTTTGTAGAAGGAAGGGTTACCTTGGGAATGGAATAGAAAATAGTACATAATAAAAATTCAAAATATATTCTTTGGAGGCTCCAATTTTCTGGAATACCCGAAGGGTACCCGTTCCTTTAGATTATTCCTTTTTTTGGGAAGACACGGGAATGAGGCTTGTTGTGCCATGTGATGCCTTTGAATTACGTTCCGTTATAACGATCTGAGAGAAAACATAATAAAATACATGTTTGTGTTGAAATGATAACCTGGGTTTTGTTGTTTTATTTCGAACTAGAATTTGTTTGATCATCCTGTGTCTGAGAAATGCGGCATTTGTTATTTCCATGTCATATTTAATGATGTTGTTGGTTTAATATATGTCTATGTTTTCTGTTTTAGTTTGTATCCTTTACTTATGAGCTACGTAGGGTGTTGAAACAAACAAACCTATATATTATTTATTTAAATATTCTTAGGGTAATGTTTTCTTAAACATTTGCTACTGTTATTCATAATTATATTTCTTGTGTCTTTTTTTACCGATTTATATATCTTTTATAGGTAAACATTACGTTTTTCTTTCGCGTTACTTAACACGAAACAGATCTAGAAAATTAGAAAATTTTATTACAGTCTTTCACAATTTTTTACATAATAAAATTATCTTGGAACATCGATCAACCACTCAGAAGCGCTCTTCAAGCTTTAAATGTACATTTACATTAGCACTAATGAATAATATCCTAAACCATCAAACCGACATCAAATTTAACTTATTCCATATAAAATAGAATAAGGAAACAGTGGTTTGATCGAACATCCCCGCCGTGTCAGGTACCGAGTCAAAAAAGAAATTTCATTTCCACAAACGAAAAATCCATCCAATACAATATATCACACGCTCCTAAGCCCGTTAGGAATAGAGAGAGACGGTGATATGTGGGATACTGAAGTTAGAAGGAGACAGAATCAAATGTCCCTGCGAAATGGAACGTAAGAAGATTGAATAGAAGTCACACTAATACGAGTTACCTTTACGCACACTAGTGTAGATGTACTATACGCGTTGTTAAGGGGAGTACGGGCTTTAGTTTGCGTCTCAATCTAGTATTGAGTTTTTGAGAAAATAGATAGGTATAGGACTTGTCAAGTTATATCACGCAAATCATTTAAACAGGTTTATAACAGAAACAGTAACTTTTACTATTATAATCATGGCATCCAGACTATCGCATGCATTTTAAAAGGGATCAGTACTTACGCTTTTTTTTTCATAAAATCTATTAAAGATCATTAATTTGACGTGCGATATTAACTGCTGTATTCGTTCTCAGTTGAACAGTTCAGTCAATATAACAAGTTATGAACAACGAAGAAATAATCAAGTTCTTCTCGCTGCTGGAGATTTTCTTCCATTATTTCTCCTTCCCAGCTAAACCATTAGGAAGCGGTGAAAGACGAGCGTTATACAGGACTGTGTTATGTAATTTTGACGTATACAAAGAGTTGATTCCCAGCCAAGTTTTAATAAATGAATTTTGATTTGAATCAGTCTCAACAGGTTATCAAAAGAAACAATATGATTATTATAATCTTCACACACACACTATCCTCCCACATTATTTTTGGCATCAGTTTAAACGCTGTTTTCTACATATTGAAGCTAAAATTTAGTGGCTAAAATAATAATTTCAAAATAAAATCTGCTAGAAACCGTGAATTCATCACCTAATATTACGTTTGTACTTTATTCAAATGAATACGAAACAACGAACATAAGAAGTAAGAATTTAGATGTTACACTATCGCATTAGGTACAAACATGTAATGGCAGTTGTAAGTTGGAAAGTAAATAAATAAATAAAACATTTCATCAATTCCTCTTCCTATCTCCACAGAACCACGTCACGGTACCACCGTCCCCTTAACTAAAGGGTTATGCATGTGTGCGCCTAAATACAACGAGCACATGCGAGAACTCAGATCAGCCGTAAAGAAATGACGCACACTAGCAAAAGTAAAGGCTTAGATCACCCACACATTGACACCCACTGTACGTACACGTGGCAATCTTGTTTGGTCGTGCGTGTGTGAGTGATTTTCGCGATATAGTACCCTTGGGACTCGAATATTTTATTTATTTTTCTTGCATTTGGAATATCATTGTTACTTACCTTGTATTAGGAGTGAGCCCGCAGTAGATTGCTTTGGTGACGTAGTATGTGGTTCGGAAAGGATTTGACAGCCATCAGTTGGATCACAGTTAGACAAAATTGGACGTTTAATTATGCTGTGAGAGGAGAGGAGAGGTAGTTGCTGAAAAGCAGCGGTGTTGATGATCTGTTCGTTTGAAGTCACAGAATTTTCTTAGCAACGACCATATGGCTCATTGCGTAACGGTAGGAATGGCTTTCATTTTGACAGTGACATTACATCAACATTCATTGCGTTTTTTACGTTGCTGAGTAGACAACTTTTCGAACATAAGAAGCAATGGATTAGAGACAACCTTCAAATTGATTCAGATTACAACTGATAGTGTTTTACGTCAATAGAGTGTAGTACTTATACATGCGAGCAGTGGAGGCCCAGTGGTATCGACCCCGACTTACGAGTTGTAGGTCGTGGGTTCGATCCCAGGCAGGCGCTTTACTTTGTGTAAATTATTTCACCACCACTGCTCTCAAAACGGTGAAGGAAAACATCGTGAGGAAACAGGTATGTTCTAGAACCAAAAATTCTAAGACATGTGCCATCTACCAACCCGCACTGGGCCCTCGTGGTGGTTTACGGCCCACTCCCTCTCACTGAGAGGAGGCCTGTGTCCCAGCAGTGGGAACAATATAGGATGACGATGACTTACACATGCGGCGCACCGCAGTCGTTTTATTGTTACAATACGCACCTCCGGTGCATCAACGTCACTTATGCAAATGTTGTCAAAATTGGTCGAAGTATGAGAAAAAGTATGTAGCTAATGTACCGCTTTATTAAATGTTCGCTTTAACTTTAGTATGAAGTTCAAAGTTGTAGTTTAAATATTGCCAAATAATTTCTTTAGTCAATACACTATAATAGGATGTGGAATTTTCAAACGCTTCTCCCGAAATATTACATCTTTTGCAAAGGGGCCGTTGTTGCACCGGAGGTGCGAATCGTAGTTATTTTCACTCTGCAATGCGCATCTTGTTTTTGTTTTAATTGTTTGTTTGTTATCATTAGCCAGTGTGGTGAAAAACTTTAATTGTAAAACGAGGCTTTTCACTATGAAAGTGAATTTCATAACACTTCAGCACGCGTAGCATGACCGCCATAGAAACGGAATTTGACGACGGAAGAGAAGACAAAATGAAAATATTGTATCGTAGAAAAATTGTGTAAAACTGAAAAGAAGAGATGTTGCTATTCTTCAGTTGACAAGAGTACGATGTCAAGTATGATGACTTTTTCCAGAACACACAACACACAACAACATACCACAACATACATACATTTTTACAGAATTTAAATACATGAGGAACTTTTTTTGTTCCAGGTAGAATAGAGATAGAATTGGTCATGCTACGCCGGCTGTTACACGTCATATCTATACATAGGAAGGGCTACGAGCCCAAAGACCACACGACAGCCATTTTATTAGCCGTACACTCGAAAATTACAAATTTCCGTTCCGCATGTAACTTCAGTCGAAAACATCAATTCTACTCGTAAAAATCACAACCCCACAATAATTCCTTAATACCTACTCCACATGCGTACCATAAAACACATACATACTATGGGCCGGTAATAGGTTTTTATGTTCGGTTCGCACGAAACGGAACCCACTGGTTAAACGTTAACGTTCGCGTTTGAGTATTGCTCTGGTTTACGTGACGCGTTTGGATTGTGAGGCCAGTAGAGTGGCTTTGGCAAGTCGAGTACAGTAGAGCCTTTTTATCTTCATAGTTGTAATTTTTTGAATTTTATATTTATTTTTTATTTTTTTTATCAAAAAAACATAATATTAAGATTTCCTTTTCATGTTGATTGTTGGTAATCACAGGCGAAAGTAGAGTTTTCAAGCTTTTGAGTGATAAACTTATTATGTTAACCTGCTAAGCGTAAAATATGGCAGAAACACCAAGGAAGCAAATATAGTACAACAATACTGTGGGTAAGTGTCAACCAATTTTCTTTCTCAGTCACTAAGAATTATTTCGTTGGCACTAAAGATTTTGGGTAGGAATGCAAATTTTATACAATAATGACACTAGAAAACACCACAAGAAAACTAAAATTTTCTTAACATAACTTTTGCCGTCAATACGGTAAGAAGAAGGACAAACACTATAATATCATGCTGAAAAAATAATCTTGCTTTCCTGTGACGGGCAAGACAGTCTGTCGGGACACTTGCCCAAACAAGCAAGTAAGCTCCTCTATTCAAACGTACCACAATATAGTGCTGTCGTGTCATGGCTACATTTGCTGCGTATGAATCGTAAGCGTACATGTGATATGCAAATCAGCCGTATTATACGATGATTTGTGCGCCCACTGATATTTGTGAAATCGTGTGTAGTGGCTATGTATATTAGCTAATACATACAACTAAAAGCATATGAAGAATAATTTACACGAAATTATTTATCATCTACTTGTAGTATGTATTCGCTAGTCGCACGGGTCGATCGATCAGGTTAATCTACGTTTACCGCGGTTATTCCGTGTATGGTACCATTTTTACATACCAAGACCGCTCTGTACCTCTCTACGTAGATGTTTGACATTCGTAACGGGTCGACACAAGACTCGGGGTCTGGGGTACTAGAGAATGGGGAGCAGCGTTCTCTATCCATTTTACCACCATACTGCGATCGCCAACCCGGCTGCCAAGCATGGCGATTATGGCAAAGCCCCCCAAATTGGGGGAGGCCTAAGTCCAGCAGTGGACGTCTTACGGCTGAAATGATGAACGGGTCGACAGAAGCCCGAAAGTCTGAAAATGCGGCACTCGACTTATTAAGGGGTATCGTATTACCCAGATATTGGGTTGTAGTACTCCATGTAATATACTACCTTTTGCCCGCGACTTCGTCCGCGTTATATTTCTTGTTCCCCCGACCCTTCCCGTCGCGTCGAATCACCTACCCGCGCGTTTTCCCTCGTTTTTGCAACATTTTTCATTACTGCTCCGCTCCTCTTAAGTGTAGCGTGATGTTATATAGCCTATAGCCTTCCTCGATAAATAGGCTACCCAACACAAAAAGAATTTTTCAATTCAGACCAGTAGTTCCTGAGATTAGCGCGTTCAATCAAACACACAAACAAACAAACTCTTCAGCTTTATAACATTAATTAAGTATATATATTATTATAAGTATAGATAGGCCCAAAAAGGCACTTTTGAACGTCTACAGTTATATGAAAATAGAATTGATTCTAGTTGCCCCTTCCAAAAGGTAGATTCGTATGGAGAAGAATGGGAAAGAAACTTCACCGTTACTCTTTTAAAATGTTTTCAATATTTGTATACAATATTTATATAATTATATGTGTAGACAATGCACCTAAAATTAAATTACCATACCACAACAGGTAAAAAATTTAAAAAGAAGCAAAGAGAGATAAATTAATTATATGATGATACATGGTGCCCACATACTTACAAACATTGCAAAGGCAAAAATACAAATTTACTAATATTTTACAAGTTACAAATCAGTGTATGAGTTATAGTAATCATAGAATGTAAATCAGTGTCATAGGGAAACATAAATCTAATACAATTAAGTTAGCAACCAGTTTGATAAACTCTAAGACTGTCCTATGGAGCGAGACCAGCATGTTTTCAAGCATTCTTATCTTGGATGTGATCCTCTAATTTTTAATTTTATATACACATATACGTACATAATTATAATAATTTCCTTCATAAAGAATACAATTATTCACATCTATAAAGAAAACTCCTATTAAGATTAGCAACGGTTTCCCTGGTTTAAAACACTAAAATGAAGTAACAAACATAAAGTAAATCATAAAAAAACACGATTTAGTACATGGTTAATTAAGGCACATAATTCTCATTTCAAAATGAGTCATCATATCATAAACAACATTGTCTGGAATACAAGCATTCTTCACTGAAAACAAAAGCAGAACGAGGGTCTAAAGCCTAAAACTTAGCGCTCAAAATTATCTAGTATTGAAATTTTCGAATATACTGCGTTTGACGGCTGTATCTCTCATCGTCTGGCCAGGATTTCCGATGGAGCATTCACGGCTGTGCAGCTGGAAGAGAACCTACAGGGAATGCCTAAATGATTGGTCTAATCTTTTTGTTTTGGGTTAGGTTTTGTTCGACCGGGGATTAGGGAGAGAGAATGGAGGGTTGTCACATAGACTACATATGTTTTCTTTTTGTTTTATATCAGGCCTTTTATGACTCATTTTCTGTCTCACCCTTTTGCCCAAATCAATTTATGTTACCACACATACAGTGTATTGCATGTAGGTATATAAACAGTGCCTACTTCGAAAAATCACCATCATTCTGTCAATTACATTTTAAAGTGTGTCCCGAAATTTTTAAGAAACTTACTAAATTATAACACCAAAAAGTAACCCGCGTTTGTCTGCCTTGACAAGAACAGGCGGCCTACCTGCACCCTAATTGCGAATCGGACTAAAGATTATTTCTAAACCATTGCGTCATTTGCTCGAATAAATTGTCGGCTCAGCAACGTAAATAACACAATGAATGTTGTTTAACTATCAATATAAAACCAATTCCTACTGATAGCAAGTTACGCAATTACCCCTCTGATATGTAAGCCATTGCACATATAACATCACGCCTGTATCCACCGAAGGGTTAGGCAGAGGTGTGCCTAAAGTACACCCATATTTCGCCGGTTATGATTAAGTCCCATGTAATAAGGGCGAGTCTGTTGCCATCAAACGGGCACAAATCCGACTCCAGGCTGCTAAAGAGGCTTTTCATAACATTATTTTACGAAACCGATTGTTAAATTTTTGCTAAATGTATTTAATATGCGCCCGTGTGATGCCGGACGTAAAGAATAGCAGCATCCATTTCTTCCCGTGTGTGTCGTAAAGGCGACTAAGAGACTTACTAGAGAATGGGCTGCAGCGTTCTCTATGCATTTTACCACCATACTGCGTTCGACAACCTGCCGACAAAGCGTGGCGATTATGACAACACCTCCGAAATTGGGGGAGCCTTTTGTCCAGCAGTGGACGTCTTGCGGCTGAAATAATGATGATGATTTAATGTCGTTTCTGGTTCGAATTAAATGACCAGAACTCATTGTCCGTACAAAATACTTTGTTATAAAAATAAGAAATCAGTTACTTCACAAGCTTAGATAACAATTATAATTTTTATGTGGTGCTAAAAGCCGAAAAACTATTAAAATTAATTTGTTTAAAAAAAACGGACACTGAAACAACGCACCGGAACACAACCACTTAAACAAAAAATTTTACTTTTTGCTAACTTTTTATGATATCATAATGAAAAACAATGACTTTATCTTAATCGTTTTTGTCAAAAAAAAGTTGATTTTGCTATTACTACCTAAAATATAACGCATCAAAAGTTGAGTGAAAAGGAATGCCATATACTCGTGTATCAATGCCATATATAGCCATATGCTATAATAGACTGGTGTGTGCCGTGTGTTGCCGAACGTAAAGAATAGCACCATCTAATTTCTTCCTGTGGGAGTCGTAAGAGGCGACTAAGGGACTAGAGAATGGTCAGCAGCGTTCACTATATACTTAAGGTGTATCTATTCATACCCGAAATATTTTAAGAGGTACACCTGTAGGTGGTAAAGAAGCTATAGCAACGAAAAAAAAATTTTTCTAAGGGTTTTTTTTTTTAAATTTTATATTTATAAATTATTTGACGCACATAGGAAATACTGGCTCCTTCTTATTTTTTACGGCCCGAGACACCGCGGCCATGCTCGTGCCGTCCAGTCGTCGCCCTCGCAGCGTCAGGCGGGCCATTCATAGAATTTGGAGTAAAGGTTTTATGCAAAACGTCTCAAGTAGTTTTAAAATTATAATAATTACGAAAATTCAAAAACGCTTAGATAAAAATTTTCTTTTTGCTTCTATAGCTTCTTTACCACCTACAGGTGTACCCCTTAAAATATTTCGTGTATGAATGGATTATACACCTTATATATTTTACCACCATACTGCGATCGCCAACCCGGCTGCCAACCGTGGCGACTATGGCCTCTCAAACTGGAGGACGCCTGTGTCCAGCAGTGGACGTCTTTTGGCTGAAATGATGGTGAGGATTATGATATGGACTGGTTGAAGAAGACCAAGAGAAACGTAAAACTTCGATCAAAAAGACATACTGAAAAGTATAATACCTACACTTCCAGTGAAATACTAAAGATGTTGGTATCATTTTCACTTTCAACATCTTCAGTATGATTGTAGTTTTTTTGTATGTTTGTTTATGACACTTTTATGATAAAACGCCTAAACGGATTTGACTGAAATTTTACGCATGGGTAAACCATGACCCGGGTTAGAACATAGGCTACTTGATCTCAATATTCCTACGGGAGCAAGACTTATGCGAGTAAAACCACTGGACACATTTAGTATAATATATGTATATTCCGCGCCACAATACTGTAGTTTTCCAATAGTGAAACAATTTCCGGAATCGTTTCTGTTGTTCCGAAGATAACCCCCTACATACAAATCCACAATTTTATTTCTCCATAAGATTAGTATAGATTAATTCGTCCCTTAACAAACTAAATAAAGATATAGCATATTCAGTCTTAAATGTTACCACTGCTTTTTTTTTTGGATGGGTAGTCATCAAATGACTTCTCCTGCTCTGGGCGGAGCGGGAGGGCATGTCAGACTTGTACTGACTAAAACCCACCCGTGTTCCTTCAGTTGCCCATATGACAGGGTCACGGTATCTCGTTTGAACAATCTCACGACCCTGGCAGGCATCGGTCCTAGCAGAAGCATTTTTTTTTTTCAGGATGTGAATTCATCAAATGACTTCTCCCGCTCTGGGCGGAGTGGGAGGGCGTGTCAGACTTTTACTGACTAAAACCTACCCGTGTTCCATCAGTTGCCCATGTGCCAGGGTCACGGTATCTCTTTCGAACAACTAGCAGACCCCTTCAGTTAATGCTGACATCTCTTTGAGGCACGCGTGGAACACTACGCGCCGTGCGTCGACCCGAGCCTGGTCCTTACCGGGTGGCGAGCTATCCATTGCTCGCGGCCCGCAAGTTCGCCTCTACGCTGGCAGGAAGTCCGCAATCGAATGTTACCACTGCTAGGACACCTCTCTGGGCGAAGTAGTGGGTCGCCACGCGGACCCAGTGCGGGTTAGTGGTTGTCACATGTCTTTGAATGTTTGGTGCTAGGACATGCCGCTTTCCTTACGATATTTTCCTTCACCGTTTCAAGACCAATGCAGTGGTGCAAATCTGGTAGATACTCGCTCTTGTGACTCGTATCACTTAGATATTATAATGACCGCTATTATTCTTACAGGATTAGTTACGGTGATGAACTAATGTATGTTTTTATCACTTTATTTTTATTTTATCTCTTATTTATGCACATTACAGATAGTGCTAAAATAATTTATGTAGTGTGGCATCGCTTTGTATGCATATTTTTTGAAGTTAGATAACTTTTTGCACACGAATTACGTATAATTTGACGTGTCTAGAGTCTAATTTTAACTAAGTACTTAATAATAAGACTAGAAGTTACGGACGAACGACGCCTACAAGGACAAGGCCTATACTGCTCTAAATTTTTCACAAGAATCTTTCCAAAATGATTATAAAGCTGAAGAATTTGTTTGATTGAACGCGCTAATCTCAGGAAATACAGCATCGAATTGAAAAAATATTTTAATGTAGGATAGTCCATTTATCAAGGAAGGCTGGAGGTGAAGCCTACCACAAATAAAAAGGTTACAAATACGAAGTAGTCGCAGGGGTAGGTGATTCGTTGCGACGGGGTGAGGCGGGGAAGCAAGTTTGACGCGGACAAAGTCGCAGGCAGAAGCTAGTATAACATATTTTGTGAACAGCGTTGTGCACTGCAGTACTGTATAGATGTTTGTATTTCTTGTATCTTTGTTTCATAAAATACGTAAAATGTGTATTTCGCAGGGCACCTTGGCGCTTCATCAAAGACTATATAACTTTGCGCTTCATGCATCAATCTTGCTTCGCCCACTAGAAGAAGGAAACCTACAAACATTACTCTCCTCTTGAAGTCCACCGCAGTGGAGTAAATGTAGCTACTTGATTAGACAGAAGCCTCAATGGCATGTGGTTGCAAGCGCTGCTGCTGAGTATGAGGACTTGGGTTCGACTCCTAGGAAGGGCAAAGTGTCATTGGGCTTTTTCCCTCAAGATTTTTAGTAGCAACCCCAAAATCTGCGTAACGCACGGTCACTAACGATCTGAATCATTTTGATGTACAATGCTAATCCATAGCTTGATATGTTCGAAAAATTTGTCTGTTCAGCAATGCAAATAACGCCATGCATGCTGTTCAACTGCTAAAGTTATAGCTTTTTCTATTGTTAGTGTCTTACGTACTTAGGGTGCTGGATTTGTACCCGGTTGATGGCAATAGACTCGCCCACTATTACATGGAACTTAAAAAACGGACAAAATATGGGTGCACTATACCTACACTTCTGCAAGCCCTTGAGGATTTCAAGCGTGATGCTATGCTATAAGTAGAAGCCGCCATCTTTATCACCACCCCTCATCATCATGCCAAACGACGTCCACTGCTGGATATGCGCCTTCCCCAATTTGAGGGGCTTTGCCATAATCGCCACGTTTGGCAAGCGGTCTGGCGATCGCAGTATGGTGGTAAAATGCATAGAGAACGCTGTTGCCCATTCTCTAGTAAGTCCCTTAGTCGCCTTTTACGACGCACGGGGAAGAAATGACATGGTGCTTTCTTTACTACCGGCACGGAACAGCACCACCACCCATAAAAAATACTAATAAACAAATACCAACATTCGTACTGCAAGTTTGCCAACTTCGTAAGTATTCGGCAATATTCGTAACACCGTACATTAACGAGTACCTATTTCATTCCGACATATTTACGGTTTTGGCACGGCACGGATACGATACGACTGCGAATCGTGCCGTCTGCGAGTGCGAAATATGGGCCTGCGAAAATGATAGTTTCCAATTTGGTAATGGGATCTTTTGAGCTTTTGGTTCTGGGAGCTATAAATTGGGGGGTATGGGGGTGGTGTTGCTTTATGGAAGGCGAAGGTACATTAGTTTTCATGTTCCATTAGTGTGACGTCATAGTTTGGTAGTGTTTTACTTTGTGATTGGTTGGGAAACATGGTGACGGTCCAGCTCACGGATAGTATGTTTAGTCCCCAAAAGAGGTAAGTAACCAGGGTCATCAGATATAGTTGAAGTTTAGTAAGAAACTAATATATTAATTTAATTTATGAACTATTTATGAACTTATAAAACTTTCTTTCTTCTGCTGGAAAGAGCGCAAATTTTAAAGGTGATACACTTCAAACCACGACTGTACTCAACTACCAAACTATATTGCGAATGTCAGGTCTTGACTGTGAGGCAATTATATATTTTAAAAACAGTACTTCGGAGGCATTCACTACTACCACTGGATGACAAAATCAATAAGAAACGCTCTGGTGCTGTTGTATGTCCTGGTGTACCTTGCAGAACGGCTTTTGCAAGTAGACAATTTGACGCAGTAAGCTCAAGACTGCATAATGCAGTCAACAAAACATCCACATTTACAGCTTAACCAAACGAGAAGTTAAACATAAATTGAGTCGTTGGTTGCAATCTTTAGATTATGCTCAAACTGAGATGCTACTAATTATAAAAAAGTAAAGCATAAGAATCATTCGATGTGAAGGTATATATTCATTTTATTTGTTATTTTGCCTATTATTACTTTCTTTATTTTTCTTTGTAAATTGTAGTTTTAGATAATATTGATACTGTTTTTGTTTCTCAATGTATATTTCGTTTATTTACTATTAATTGTTAAAGGTTACGAGGCTACAAGGTTGTGTCTATGTAAGTCATGGATTTAGAGAACGACCAACTTCCAAAATACAAGTTTGACTTAGTTTGGGAGTTGGTAGATCATGTATTATGTGCTGCTGTACAACCATCAAACGTTATTATAAATTGTTAATTGTTATTTTTTAAGAAAGGTAAGAAAAATAGTCACAAGGTTCAGTCACGAAAAGTGATTTTTTTCTTCTTTATTCACATTACAATCTAGTATATTAGCTTGCCTGTGAAGCCGGACGTAAAGAATAGCACCATTTCATTTCTCCCCGTGGGTGTCGTAAGAGGCAACTAAGGGATTTACTCGATTTACTCGCGTTCTCTATGGATTTTACAAAAATAATGCGATCGCCAACCCGCCTGCCAAGCGTGGCGATTATGGCAAGCCCCCCAAATGTGGAGCTCTATGTACAGCAGTGGACATTTATTGGCTGAAATTATGAAGATGAAATTAGCTAATGAGTAATTTAAATAAAACTTAAACGTTTTAGTAACTATAAAACTAAGAAATCGTCCACATACACATAACATCTTTCTTAATCACCTGTAGTTGAAGGGAAAGATACGATTCACGTGTACTTTTATCTACCGGCTCTTTTTTTTGTTCTCTATAATAATATAGCAATTAATTTAATCATTTTTAACCCGTTTCTATTACAATCATCAAATTAAATCTTCAAAACTACCGTAAACTTTAATTACACACTTATATCAAGATTTTTTCAAAGATACAATCAACACCCATTTTTAAACCATGACACCGCTTTATAATCTCTTAATTGTATTAAAATTCTAAAAACTAAATGATCATGTACGCTTTATCTATTAAAATCAAGTTTGTTACGTGCTTCATTGTAAGTAAGTAAGGTGGGTGCACCTGTCGCCGGCACCCTGAGGCACAAGTTGCACATTAATTGTTTCGCAATTTCCATTCAAAGTACCACACAATATGTCCATCTATCTGTCCACTTTAAGGGCCTCCTGTCTATCTAAAAAGTCGCTGGTGGACTTACAAGTGCACCTACCTGACATTTAATACTATTGTATTTTATTATTTACGGATACAGCTATACATCCTTACTAATAAATAAAATTAAAGTGTATGTTTATAATTTTAAACTAACAACTTTTCACTAAATGCATATAAAAGTATATAAGGTACTTATGTACAGACGCCAGCACACCAATCTTCCCGAAACTGTCAAATTCTCCCCATCAACCTAAAACCTAATACTATAGCGATAAAGTTGCAAATCTATTAAATAAATTTGACAGATTGTAGTAGCTCGATGTGCTGGCGTCTGTACATTAAAAAACAATTTAAAAAAAATATCTTATTGTTCCGGCTAGTCTTTGAAACGGCTGGACCGATTTTGACGGGACTTTCATTAGCAGATAGCTATTGTTATAGGGAGTACCATAGGCTACTTTTTGTCTCAATACTACGACCATTTTCACCTCCACGCGGGCGACGCCGCGGGCACATCTAGTGTCCTATAAATGTTTATAAATTTGTTGCAAATTGCAGTGGCTCGCGTGCACATTTCCACAACAACTCCATAGATAGACAGAGAAAGCAATAGAGATATATCGATTTCAAAACGCAGTCACCATTAAAATAGTTTGATGTTAGACGTACGCAAATAAGGTTAAGTTATTTTAAGACTGTTTTTACCAACAATTGCTGCATAGAATAAACTTATTGGATATTTCACATGCCATAGATTCATTAGTTCCTAACAAGGAATCCCGCAATGTAGCCGCGAGAATGCAACAATAAATAAACAATAAAAGCGTTTCGTTTATAAATTATCGGCACAATGGCAAAAACGGCCACACAGTGCGCTGTTCTTTGGATAAATTCACTGCGCCCATAATTGGTGCCGCCACCCTAAGGCGGTGGAAGTCTTAGTTATAGTTAAGTTTAATTTGGTTATTGTTAAGTTAACAAATTATTTGTGAATGGATTACTGGTGCCGTTACGAAGCGTGGAAATGTGGTAGTTGGGCGGGATTTGAATTAATTCATGATTGTAGAACTTTATACGTTTACGGAGTGGCATCGACGTGCAATGTCTGAATATGAATGTTTCATATTATTATTCTAAACATAGCGTGGAGAATTTTAGACGGTTACCAAAAAATACAATTTGTGATTTCTTTGCTAACTATTTCATCATCAAAATCATCATTTCAGCCGAGTGACGTCCATTGTTAGCTTACAAAGGGTTGAGGTATCAAGCACAGCCAATTTGACTGGTTCATTTTTTTTTGGAGGGTTTTCGATTATCGCTACGCTTGGCAGGCGGGTGGGTGATTGCAGTACGGTGATAAAATACATAGAGAACGCTGCTGCCCATTGCTTAGCAAGTTTCTTATTCGCCTATCACAACACCCACAGGAAGAAATGGTATGGTGCTATTATTCTTTACCAGCACCACACGGAATGAAATGAAATTTCTTTTTTTTTTCTCTTTTGACATTTGTATCCGTGTAAATTTACCTAAATTGTATTGTTTTATTTTGTCTTTGTATTCTTGATTTGACGACAGTGGGTCCCATTCAGTATATAAATTCATTTGTTTAATTCTTTTTTAAATTTATGTATGCATGTTTTTAGTTTTTACTGTAATAACTTCGACACAAAGTAAAAATAGTTCATGAAATAAATATAAAAAAAATCTAACTATTTGTCTGCTAATTATTTGTTATTTTTATGTATGGAACAGCATTTTTTTTTAATAACCAACGAAAAATTTCAATGCAGGAAAATCCAGAATCATGAACTGAATGAATCCATGGTAATGCGTCAATGTCCCTGCCTACCTATATGCATAGTTAGTTGAAGTCAATGCCTTGGAGTAACTGTTTGCTATTTATAATTATGACGGTAACTGGAGCAATTTTTTCATGATAAAGTCCGGTTGCATGTATGATGTATTATGCGACTTTTACTTGTTTGTGTTACACAAAACAACATAGGGTTAATTACTAGTAAAACTGTTGAGACCTGATGGGTATCGATATCTAAAGGCTATAAAGTAAAAATGATTAGTTTCTTTTTTGGTGTTCGACGACCGTTGGAAGTTTAGGTACTTAAAGTATGTGTTATCTTTTGTATCGTGTTTAATAATCGGTATAAATCACATCAAGGAAGTATAAACAAAAAAAAAACAGTTAAATTTCAAGTCACAAACTGCAAAACGTTTGCGGAGTTGTGAGTGCTTGCTAATTTATTTTGATCCTGTATACTGATACTACAGTGGTGGGCTTAAAGTTGTGTTAAATGATTTCAAATTTGAATGAAAACACTATTTCCTGAACCCGGTTGATTTATATCTCAATAATCTTAGATTAAACGTACACATAAACATAACATCCTTTTCTTCCTTTTAAGGGTTAGGCAGAACTGTAAGTACCTGTAGTTACACCCACATTTCACCAGTTATCACCATCACTACTCCATACAAGTTTAGACGTGATTAAAAACTTGCCTACTAAAATTACGTCAATTTACGTCAAGCGCTGATTAATTTGACAGGACTAAACTAAAAATTTATCTTCTGTCCTTTCCATAATGAAATAGAAAGAAAAAGATGCACTGAACTTAAATTTAGTTTAGTTTGTGAATAAGGGAATCGGCACCATTATCGCTTAGAACTACATAAAATGGTGTACTCAATTTAAAACACCAAGCCAAAGACTGCTCCATTAATTTTAAAAAAGAACTTAGCCATTCTCGAAAGTTTTTATTGAAAAATAATGTAGAAAAAAAACAATATTAATAATGCCATAAGTTCTGCACTTTATCAATATGGCGGCCAACAACTGGTATATTAATAAAAACAAGTTACTCATTGCTCGCCTGCTGTAAAAAATTACGTCATAACATTGTCACATGTTAAATGACAGAATTATACAAGGTTATTAGCACTTTATTATTCAGTTTTTAATAAAGTTTTTACATCAAATTTTTACGCAGTAGGACAACTTTATTCAAGCGTATCAGACACTCATGGACAGGCAAATTATGCATAACTGTATATCTGAGATCATAAAAATACCTCATCATTCATCAATTTAGGCATAAGTTGTCCACTGATGGACATAGGCCTACCCCAAAGGGGGACCAGGGGGTTTGCTGTAATCGCCACCCTTGGCAGGCGGGTTGGCGATCGCAGTATGGTGGTAAAATGCATAGAGAACGCTGCTGCCCATTCTCTAGTAAGTCTCTTAGTTGCCTCTTACGACACCCACAGTAAGAAATGAGATTGTGCTATTATTTACTTCTTGCACCACAAAGACAACCACATTCAAATTCAGTATACTAACTGTATATCTGAGTACTAGCTTCTGCCCGCGACTTCGTCTGCGTTAAATTTCTTGTTCCCCCGACCCTTCCAGTCGCGTCGAATCGCCTACCCGTGCGATTTTCCCCGTTTTTGCAACATTTTTCATTACTGCTCCGCTCCTCTTAGTTGTAGCGTGATGTTATATAGCCTATAGCCTTCCTCGATAAATAGGCTACCCAACACAAAAAAAAAAATCATTTCGGACCAGTAGTTCGTGAGATTAGCGCGTTTAATCAAACAAACAAACAAACTCTTCAGCTTTATAATATAATAATATATAGTATAGATATAAAAATACCTAGATGCACATTGTTCTGCTGTGCGTTTCGATGGCAAAAACTTCAAACATCTTTGGCCCAATATTCAGCAGTGCTAACTCAGCTCACTGACGTAGTCATAAAATCATCAAAAGCACAGTCGACAAAGCATACGGTGCAGGATGGAGCCCCCATGAAAATCGAAGCAATTTTGCGGGTAACGATGGTAGATGACGCCACACGGAAAGCCAGAAAATTCAAATGGAAGCGGATTGGTCACACCCTCAGAGGCACAGATAAATAGAGTAGAAGGGTAACAGTTTGGTACCCTCGAAATGGCAAACGACGTAGAGTAAGGCAGAGGAAACGTTGGATCGATGAGGTAGAAACCGCAGGAGGTAAACTGTGGACTCGAATAGCAGTCGATAGGAAAAACTGGAAGGAAATTGGGGAGGCCTTGTCTATTGGTACGCAGACCCAGACAGCCGGTGTCAACAATAGAATTCCTTTTATTTTTTTTATCTTCAATCACAACTACAAATATTTTATTGTAGTAGCATAATTTTCAAGTGGCCAGAACAAATGACCGAAAAATTAAAAAAAAATGTACGACAAAAGAAGACCACAATAGTCACATTCAAGCAACTATTCTAAGAAATCTTTTACTGCCCAAGATGTGTGATCATTTATTTATTTATTTATTTAAACTTCTCGCATACAAAAACGGTACAAAGGCGGACTTAATGCCTTAGGCATTCTCTACCAGTCAACCAAGGGTGGTGAAGAGATTACATGGCAGGTGCTTAGGTTGAAAGGAACAATCAATAAAAATGTATAATAATGAATTATAAGTCAGAGAGAAACACTAGAACATAAATAGATTATAAACTAAATATATACATACATATTTGCTATAATACATACTTATAATATATATAAATATATATATATATAAATCTATAGATACAAATTCAAGGTAGGGAGGTGTTGAGATGACTCTACGCTATTTGTTATGAAAATAACTCTGCAATTTCCGCTTAAATGCAAATCGACTGGTGGCCGTCCTGATATCGAGAGGAAGCGCATTCCAAAGAAGAATGGACTGAATATGAAAGGAAGAATGAACAAAGTCAGAAGAATGAGAAGGACAAAGTAGAAGAAGATTTGTAGAAGAACGCAGATTCTTAGTGTGAGAAGAACATAGATATTGGAAGTGAGACATAAGATAAGAAGGAGGAGTTGGAGAGTTGAGAAGGGAGAAAAGCGTAGTCAAAGCGCGCAATCTTCTTCTTTGGCGAATAGACATCCATTTGAGCTCAGACCTATAGCTCGACACATGGTCATACTTCCTGAGGTTAAATATGAATCGGATACAATTATTGAGCAATCTGTCGAGCTTATCCAGCAAAACCGCATTCAAATCAAAGTAGCACACGTCACCATAGTCGATGATTGGGAAAATCAAAGTCTGCACAAGCATGGTCTTCGTTTTAGCGGGCAAAAAGTTCCTCAGACGATACAGGGATCGCAGAGTACCGTTGACTCTTTGACTGACACTAGACACCTGGCGTTGCCAGCTCAGTGTCGAGTCAAGATGCAAACCGAGATCTTTCACCGTAGTGGACATGGGTATGACGGTACCATTAAACATGAGAGGAGGAAGAGAGCTAAGCGTCACCCTACCCATCATGCGCAAGCTTCCAATAACAATGGCCTGACACTTTGTAGGGTTTACTGACACTCCGAAACTATCAGACCACTTTTTTATTGCATCCAGGTCTCGGTTTATATCCGCTATAGCGTCCGGTAAAACTTCTACCCGCTCAGCTGTATACAATTGTAGATCATCAGCATAAAGATGATACGAACACCGAAGACAGTGAGTTATAAAATTAATGAAGATGGAGAATAACAATGGAGAAAGAATACCGCCTTGTGGAACACCAGCATCCAGATCACGCCAACTCGACGAACTCTCATCAACGCGAACCGACTGCCGACGTCCCCGAAGGTAAGAAGAGAACCATTCCAGAGCCTCAGGCGAATCCATAAGATGAGAAAGGATAGAAAGAAGAATATCGTGACTGACGGCGTTAAAGGCATTAGAGAAATCAATTAATACCAGAACGGTAACCTTGGTATCCTCCATGGCTTCTCTAATGTCACCAGTCACTTTAAAGAGCGCAGAGGATGTACTATGCCCAGGCCTGAATCCAGACTGGAAAGAGCTAACAAGGTTGTTCCGGTGAACAAACCCTGTAAACTGCTTGTGTACGCAGGCCTCAAGCACTTTAGAGAGGAAGGGGAGAATGGAAATGGGTCGAAAGTCACTGGGGAGGGAGGGATTGGAAATTTTAGGAAGTGGGCGGACATAGGCCATACGCCACAGGGATGGGAATTGTCCGGAATCAAGAGAAAAGTTGATGATGTGGGTAATCGGGGGGAGAAGGCTATCAAGGATCCAAACAACCATATTACGACTGATTTCGTCGTAGCCGACAGCCTTGGATTTTATGGAAAGGATGATCTTATTAATTTCGTCCAAGGTGACCGGAGCGAAGTGGAATGGTTCTATGATGGGACTACCTAGGCCAGCAATGAAATTAACCGTCTGGGACAGCATTTGGGAACCCAAATGACAACTAGTTGTGAAGTGACGGTTAATATCATCCAGGCCAATGGTATTAGGAAAATCCACATGACGTGGTCTGCCGATACCAAGAGTACCGAGGAACTTCCAAATATCAGCAGGTGAAGAAGAAGATATGTTTTCGAGAATATGGCGGCGTTTGGCGTTTCGTATCATCTGATTACACCGATTTCTAGCAGCTTTGAAAAAGTTCCGATTTTCTTCACAGCGATCCCTCTTAAATTTACGAAAGGCACGATCCCTGCGCCTCATCGCCATTGGAACCCCTGTCGTCATCCAAGGAGCAGGCGGACGCCGTAGTTTAATCTTCTTAACAGGAGCGTGCTTGTCGTAAAGCGCATCATTGGACCTTCTGAAAAATATTTTTCCACATATTAACTAACAATTTATTATATAGTTTTAGCCTCAATAATGGCTTCAACGTGTCATTAAGGGGGCACAATCGATCTAGTTTGTTATTGTCGTGCTAAAGTGCACTAAACACTGCGAACTTTGTCATCGGCCATTATGAATTTATCACGCAGCCTGCAGAAACACAGAAAGCTCATTATTTTGTAATTGTGTTATTAACATAGTGAGCTATAAAGGGCTATTGGATACACATGTGTCTTTAAAATACATTGTAGACAGGAAAAATTGCTTGGGTGGTGTTCCAATTCGTCATCTCAGATAAAATAAGCATTTGGTTAAAGGTGAGGTGTAGGGCGGTCTTAATAAGAAATAATAGATTTATCCTCATTTCACTCAATTGAAAACTATTTTTTTAAGTGTTGATACAGTTCTTGGCTTTTAATAAAAACGTAAACAAACCTATGGGGTAATTGCCTAACAGACAGTAAAAAAAACCGGCCAAGTGCGAGTCGGACTCGCGCACCGACGGTTCCGTACAAACCTCTAGATATTCACGGTTTATGCACAAGGTTTATGTTTATGTTTTTTTTTTTTTTTTTTAATTTTATATATGAGTTGATTGAATAAAAGGTAAATAGCGGTTTACGATTTCTGACGTATTAAAAAAAAAAACTACTTACGCGATCTCGTTCAAACCAATTTTCGGTGGTAGTTTACATGGTAATGTACATCATATATTTTTTTTTAGTTTTATCATTCTCTTATTTTAAAAATTACGGAGGGGGGGGGGGGGGACACATTTTACCACTTTGGAAGTGTCTCTCGCGCAAACTATTCAGTTTACAAAAAAATATATTAGAACCCTCAATACCATTTTTGATGAAAAAAAAATTTGAGATTCAGTTCTGAGTATGGGGAACCCAAAAATGTATTGTTTTTTCTATTTTTGTATGAAAATATTAATGCGGTTCACAGAATACATCTACTTACCAAGTTTCAACAGCAAAGCTCTTATAGTTTTGGAAAAAGTGGCTGTGACATACGGACGGACAGACAGACATGACGAATCCATAAGGGTTCCGTTTTTTGCCATTTGGCAACGGAACCCCAAAAAGGCTTTCATTTTGACAGTTCAGCAACATTAATTGCGTAATATACGTTGATGAGCAGACAAATTTGACGAATATATGAAGCAATGGATTCAGTATCCTTCGAAATGATGCGTCTTTGTTTTTTTTTTTTTGGATGGGAAATCATCAAATGACTTCTCCCACTCTGGGTGGAGCGAGAGGGCGTGTCAGACTTTTACTGACTAAAACCCACCCGTGTTCCATCAGTTGCCCATGTGCCGGGGTCACGGTATCTCTTTCGAACAATCACGCGACCCCGGCAGGTTCGAAATGATGCTTCAGATTGTGATTGATAACTTGTTGCGCAACTATGGTTCTAGTTTACGAGTTAGTTATCTATTTTTTGAAACATATCAATCATCATCAACATTTTTGGTGCCGGACATAAAGGATAGCATCATCCCATTTCTTGCCGTGGGCGTCGCGTCCTGAGAGATTGGGCAGCAGCGTTCTCTTTACATTTTTCCACAATGCTGCGATCGCCAACCCGCCTGCCAAGCGTTGGGTTTTGGCAAAGCCTCTCATATTGGCGGAGACCTAGGTCCAGCTGAGGACGTTTTACGGCTGAAATAATGATGAACAGAATTTGTTTTGAGTACCTTGTTGGTCTAGTGGTCGCTAGCGCTACTGCTGAGCATGAGGTCCTGGGTATGATTCCCAGCTCGGGCAAAGTATTATTGGGTGTTCTTATCTGAAGTCTTTCAGTAGCAAACCATAGTCTGAATTTGTGCCCAGTTGATGGCAATAGAGTCGCCCCTTGTTACATAGGACTTAAACGTGACTGGCGAAATGTGGCCACCTCTGCCTAACCCTTCGGAGAAAAAGGCGTTATGTCATGCCAATAGAATATTAGAAAAAATAACAATGTTGTTTCCCACCTGTTAAGCACAGGGTATACAGAAGCATCTTCCTATTCAATAAACTTCTAACTTTAGCTTCATTTGAATGAAAAACTAACCAGTCTGCATCTCCATACATATTCAAGCACATTATATCTAACTTTACCCACTATTTACATGTTATACACATTAGCTGGACGTTTTGCGTAACGACCACAAAGTAGCACACGTCACCATAGTCGATGATTGGGAAAATCAAAGTCTGCACAAGCATGGTCTTCGTTTTAGCGGGCAAAAAGTTCCTCAGACGATACAGGGATCGCAGAGTACCGTTGACTCTTTGACTGACACTAGACACCTGGCGTTGCCAGCTCAGTGTCGAGTCAAGATGCAAACCGAGATCTTTCACCGTAGTGGACATGGGTATGACGGTACCATTAAACATGAGAGGAGGAAGAGAGCTAAGCGTCACCCTACCCATCATGCGCAAGCTTCCAATAACAATGGCCTGACACTTTGTAGGGTTTACTGACACTCCGAAACTATCAGACCACTTTTTTATTGCATCCAGGTCTCGGTTTATATCCGCTATAGCGTCCGGTAAAACTTCTACCCGCTCAGCTGTATACAATTGTAGATCATCAGCATAAAGATGATACGAACACCGAAGACAGTGAGTTATAAAATTAATGAAGATGGAGAATAACAATGGAGAAAGAATACCGCCTTGTGGAACACCAGCATCCAGATCACGCCAACTCGACGAACTCTCATCAACGCGAACCGACTGCCGACGTCCCCGAAGGTAAGAAGAGAACCATTCCAGAGCCTCAGGCGAATCCATAAGATGAGAAAGGATAGAAAGAAGAATATCGTGACTGACGGCGTTAAAGGCATTAGAGAAATCAATTAATACCAGAACGGTAACCTTGGTATCCTCCATGGCTTCTCTAATGTCACCAGTCACTTTAAAGAGCGCAGAGGATGTACTATGCCCAGGCCTGAATCCAGACTGGAAAGAGCTAACAAGGTTGTTCCGGTGAACAAACCCTGTAAACTGCTTGTGTACGCAGGCCTCAAGCACTTTAGAGAGGAAGGGGAGAATGGAAATGGGTCGAAAGTCACTGGGGAGGGAGGGATTGGAAATTTTAGGAAGTGGGCGGACATAGGCCATACGCCACAGGGATGGGAATTGTCCGGAATCAAGAGAAAAGTTGATGATGTGGGTAATCGGGGGGAGAAGGCTATCAAGGATCCAAACAACCATATTACGACTGATTTCGTCGTAGCCGACAGCCTTGGATTTTATGGAAAGGATGATCTTATTAATTTCGTCCAAGGTGACCGGAGCGAAGTGGAATGGTTCTATGATGGGACTACCTAGGCCAGCAATGAAATTAACCGTCTGGGACAGCATTTGGGAACCCAAATGACAACTAGTTGTGAAGTGACGGTTAATATCATCCAGGCCAATGGTATTAGGAAAATCCACATGACGTGGTCTGCCGATACCAAGAGTACCGAGGAACTTCCAAATATCAGCAGGTGAAGAAGAAGATATGTTTTCGAGAATATGGCGGCGTTTGGCGTTTCGTATCATCTGATTACACCGATTTCTAGCAGCTTTGAAAAAGTTCCGATTTTCTTCACAGCGATCCCTCTTAAATTTACGAAAGGCACGATCCCTGCGCCTCATCGCCATTGGAACCCCTGTCGTCATCCAAGGAGCAGGCGGACGCCGTAGTTTAATCTTCTTAACAGGAGCGTGCTTGTCGTAAAGCGCATCATTGGACCTTCTGAAAAATATTTTTCCACATATTAACTAACAATTTATTATATAGTTTTAGCCTCAATAATGGCTTCAACGTGTCATTAAGGGGGCACAATCGATCTAGTTTGTTATTGTCGTGCTAAAGTGCACTAAACACTGCGAACTTTGTCATCGGCCATTATGAATTTATCACGCAGCCTGCAGAAACACAGAAAGCTCATTATTTTGTAATTGTGTTATTAACATAGTGAGCTATAAAGGGCTATTGGATACACATGTGTCTTTAAAATACATTGTAGACAGGAAAAATTGCTTGGGTGGTGTTCCAATTCGTCATCTCAGATAAAATAAGCATTTGGTTAAAGGTGAGGTGTAGGGCGGTCTTAATAAGAAATAATAGATTTATCCTCATTTCACTCAATTGAAAACTATTTTTTTAAGTGTTGATACAGTTCTTGGCTTTTAATAAAAACGTAAACAAACCTATGGGGTAATTGCCTAACAGACAGTAAAAAAAACCGGCCAAGTGCGAGTCGGACTCGCGCACCGACGGTTCCGTACAAACCTCTAGATATTCACGGTTTATGCACAAGGTTTATGTTTATGTTTTTTTTTTTTTTTTTTAATTTTATATATGAGTTGATTGAATAAAAGGTAAATAGCGGTTTACGATTTCTGACGTATTAAAAAAAAAAACTACTTACGCGATCTCGTTCAAACCAATTTTCGGTGGTAGTTTACATGGTAATGTACATCATATATTTTTTTTTAGTTTTATCATTCTCTTATTTTAAAAATTACGGAGGGGGGGGGGGGGACACATTTTACCACTTTGGAAGTGTCTCTCGCGCAAACTATTCAGTTTACAAAAAAATATATTAGAACCCTCAATACCATTTTTGATGAAAAAAAAATTTGAGATTCAGTTCTGAGTATGGGGAACCCAAAAATGTATTGTTTTTTCTATTTTTGTATGAAAATATTAATGCGGTTCACAGAATACATCTACTTACCAAGTTTCAACAGCAAAGCTCTTATAGTTTTGGAAAAAGTGGCTGTGACATACGGACGGACAGACAGACATGACGAATCCATAAGGGTTCCGTTTTTTGCCATTTGGCAACGGAACCCCAAAAAGGCTTTCATTTTGACAGTTCAGCAACATTAATTGCGTAATATACGTTGATGAGCAGACAAATTTGACGAATATATGAAGCAATGGATTCAGTATCCTTCGAAATGATGCGTCTTTGTTTTTTTTTTTTTGGATGGGAAATCATCAAATGACTTCTCCCACTCTGGGTGGAGCGAGAGGGCGTGTCAGACTTTTACTGACTAAAACCCACCCGTGTTCCATCAGTTGCCCATGTGCCGGGGTCACGGTATCTCTTTCGAACAATCACGCGACCCCGGCAGGTTCGAAATGATGCTTCAGATTGTGATTGATAACTTGTTGCGCAACTATGGTTCTAGTTTACGAGTTAGTTATCTATTTTTTGAAACATATCAATCATCATCAACATTTTTGGTGCCGGACATAAAGGATAGCATCATCCCATTTCTTGCCGTGGGCGTCGCGTCCTGAGAGATTGGGCAGCAGCGTTCTCTTTACATTTTTCCACAATGCTGCGATCGCCAACCCGCCTGCCAAGCGTTGGGTTTTGGCAAAGCCTCTCATATTGGCGGAGACCTAGGTCCAGCTGAGGACGTTTTACGGCTGAAATAATGATGAACAGAATTTGTTTTGAGTACCTTGTTGGTCTAGTGGTCGCTAGCGCTACTGCTGAGCATGAGGTCCTGGGTATGATTCCCAGCTCGGGCAAAGTATTATTGGGTGTTCTTATCTGAAGTCTTTCAGTAGCAAACCATAGTCTGAATTTGTGCCCAGTTGATGGCAATAGAGTCGCCCCTTGTTACATAGGACTTAAACGTGACTGGCGAAATGTGGCCACCTCTGCCTAACCCTTCGGAGAAAAAGGCGTTATGTCATGCCAATAGAATATTAGAAAAAATAACAATGTTGTTTCCCACCTGTTAAGCACAGGGTATACAGAAGCATCTTCCTATTCAATAAACTTCTAACTTTAGCTTCATTTGAATGAAAAACTAACCAGTCTGCATCTCCATACATATTCAAGCACATTATATCTAACTTTACCCACTATTTACATGTTATACACATTAGCTGGACGTTTTGCGTAACGACCACTATGTTGCACCGGTCAAATGACGTCACAGTTACTGTATATGAACGTATAATCACCTTTTGTGGGGTTTTGTAAAAAAGGACACGGTAGGATATTGTGGAGAATAGCTGGAAGTGGCAGTAAATTGCCAGTTTAACTTTTAGCGATTTTCTTTTTAGCAGTCTGAGGACTATTACTGCGATACCGCTGTTTATCGGAAACTAACTTCTGCTCGCAACTTCGTCCGCGTCAAATTTTTGCTCCCCTGACCCTTCCCGTCGCATTGAAATGCCTGCCAGTTTTCGTCAATTTTTCGTTGTTTTTAATTGTAGCGTAATGTTATTGCCTTCCTCAATAAATAGGCTACCCAACACAAAAATATTTTTTCAATTCGGACCAGTAGTTCCTGAGATTACCGCGTTTAACCAAACAAACAAACTCTTCAGGTTTATAATATTAGTATGGATGTTAAAAAAGAGTAATTCATACGTATAAGCCGAGCACAAGTTTCACCACGTAACCGAGCAATGAGTATTTCTCTGGTGTCGGTTGCTCGGTGCCGTGAACAGCATTGAAATGATTGAAGACACAAATGAGAGATATCAACTTAGTTCCAGCGTGTAGAGCAGTGTCCGTTATAAAAGCTTGGCTTAATTAATTGCAGTCCAACACGCGTAGCATCACCACCATAGAAAGAACTTTGTGTATTCTTGTTAGAATAGAGATAGAATTGTCGCGCTACGCCAGCATAAAACGGTACAAAACTTTCTACAATCTTTAATTCTTTAATCTTTCTACAATCTGTAATTTTGTCTATTCTTCCGTCGACAAAACCCCTTTCTACGGTGGTCATGCAACGCATGCAGATGTGTACTGTTTTAAGACTTTTGAGAGCAGTGATGATGAAATTAACTTACACAAAGCGAAACGCCTGTCTGGGTTCAGACTCAGTACCAACTCCCTAATTGCGAAACGCACTATCTATCAGAATCTGAATCGGACTGAAGATTATTTTTAAACCACTGCGTCATTTGTTCGAATTAATTGTCGGCTCAGTAACGTAAATAACGCAATGAATGTTGTTTAACTATCAATATGAAACCAATTCCTACTGATAGCAAGTTATACAATTACCCCTCTGATCTACAACTTGTAAGTCGGGGCTGTGACTGTTTGACCACGGGTTAATGGGGATAAAGTAATTTCCAGGTCAAAATAAATCCTGCCACATCTATAATCTCTAGCTCTTCGTTTCCATAGCTACGGCTAATAATGAGATACACTTGCGACAGCTGATATTAGTCGCACGCGCGTGCGACAAAGTTGTCGCATTACCTGTTAATAACTGTTTATAAGCCCATAATTAGTGTTTCGTTTTCGTAGATTATTGAGTGTGTTAATTACAAAATTCACGCTTATTTGTGTATAATTACGACCGGTTCATTGTGGGTTCATACTTGTCACGAAATTATACAAGATGGCCATGTAAACCCATGTTACAAGCCTTCCAAGAATTTTTTAAAGTTCAAAATAAAAACTCGCTAGATGCTTACATACGCCTATATATTGCTCGATGGTTTTAGCAGAGGTGTGCCAATAGTACACGCACATTTTGCCAGATATGTTCAATTCCCATGTAATCTGACAACTAGTCTTACTGAGGGGTATCGTATTAACCGGTTCCTGGGTCGTGGAGGTCTGATAGGCAGTCGCTTCATGTAAAATACTGATATTCAGTTGCATCTGGTTAGACTAGAGGAAGACCCCGGCCGGTTATAGATTGGAAAAGGCTAGCTAGATGATATAATTTATCAACTTGTCACTTTTGCATAGCGGTGTAACATTTATGCCAAATCCAATCCAAAAGCTCCAGCAGACAAACTTAGCTTAAAGAAAGAAAGAAATGTTGTTTATTTTGCAGAAATAAAACGTACAATACAAAGTAGCCAAAAGCCCCGCTTAGACTTTGTAAGGGTATCTATTATGTTCATCTACCTACATTATCGTAATTAATTACCAATATCTACTGTTTTATAACCCTTTAATTGCTGCGTGGTGATCAGCTTCAGCATTTAATGACCAAAGACAATTAATTAGTCCCATGGTTCCAACAATACGTAATCTTAAATAATACTTTGTTGCTTTTTACGTCATTTGTAAGGAACCTACCTAGGGTTGCCAAAAAGACCCAATCTGTAACTATTTTCAGTTGTACGTAGGTGAGCAGTAGAGGCCCAATGGTAACAGCTGCGACTTACGAGTTGTAGGTCGCAAGTTCGAAACCAGACTGTCGCTAACATTTGTGTAAATTATTTCATCACCACTGCTCTTAAAATGGTGAACGAAAATATTTTGAAGAAAGTGGCATGACCTAGAACGAATAATTTGAAAATATGTGACATCGGGGCTCGAGTGGTGGGTTACGGCCCACCCCCTCTCGCAGGGAAAAGGCCTGTGTCCCAGCAGTGCACATGTGCGCAGTTTAAAGTTTTTTTTTTGTTTCTTAATCACATCTGGGGAGCTCTTCGCCAACATGGACATGGAGAAGGCAAAGGATTGGCGATTTCTGACTTATCCAAAAAAACAAAAAAAAACAACAAAATAGTTACCAACTGACAAAAAAGTATAAAATTTTTTTCTCATAAATCAAAAGACATTTATGCAAACTAGTGTTTGAGTCAGCACTTTTTCAACGTCAAAGTTACATAAGACAGTCCCCCAAAACGCCCGCGCTTCATCACTTCTTAGTGCTTTAGCTGGGAAGAAGTGGCGCAAAAAATTACCAGCAGCACAGCTGTCTGTTAAGTTAGAAGAAATCGATTCTACACAATAATATGTAAGTAATTAATATTACGAAAACAAAACATAAGTTAAATTATTTGCTATATGCCACCTAGCACGCGCCATTCCTGGCAACCCTAAAAAACTAGAAAACAATTTTGAAGGTTCTATTGTAAAATGTAATGACATATACTTAACAAGTCTCTATACTAAGTGTCGTCATAATAAGAATTAATTTAATAACCAATTATGGGAATGAACTATTAATTTGGCCTTTTAAGTAGTTTTTTAAAGTGTAAAATTAAATTGTATGTGACATTGGGTTTTTGTTCAAAGGTATATAAAAAGGATCAGCTGCTTATAAAATGGCGTTAAATTGCAAGTTCTTTTACATTGGATAGGTTTATTGCAACTGTCAACAGTATCTTGGGCATTTAAAAGGCGTTTATAAAGCTACTATAAAACGTTTAAAAAAGAAGACTTCATAAATTTAGGTACAAACTCTAAGAAAAATAATCAATATGGTTAATTACTTAAACAATATTTAAGGTGCGGTACAATTTTTCAGCGTGGTTTTTTTTTAATGTTTGACAATAGCGCATCGCGGAATTAAATAAGGTTCAAAATAGTGATGCATTTGATGTTAGTTGAATTATCAAAATAATAGTAATTTTGCAGTTGAAATTAAAGTATGTAATCAATTGAGCGAAAAAGTTAAGTTGAGTTAATTCCTTCATTACATTACATAACATTTGACGAATTTGTGGTCAAAATTTTGAGAAGTTTGCGACGAAAATTACATTTTGAGATTGTTTTTTCATCATACTATTTAATTTATGTGAAATGAAACATTTCAAAATCTTATCATAAAGTAGAGGTTCACATGATGTGCAGGTAGCTGCCACAAGGACTGTTGAACAACTCATACTATTCATTCATGATAAAAGTTTTTAAGATCGCACTCAAGAACAAGTTATTCCATGCACAGTCTTGGTTCCTGTAGAATGCTAAAATATTTTTGAGTATGTCTTTTCTTTGAACATTTGACATTACACTATATTTTTTCTGGCTTTTAATATGCGGCAAAAAACTGTCTGTTTACGGTGCCCTAAGTTTGAGCAGCACCTTAAGTAATCAATAGACAGAAAGTCATCACACACAACAGACAAAAAACGTAGTAATTTTTTTATACCTAAAACAAATCAAACCTCAATGTCACATATGCCATGTTCCATTATATTTAACCCTCAAAGGCAACAGGATTCGAAGATTCACTTTCACTCAACCTGCATTAACCCATTGAAGAAAAAAAACTAACATCGGTTTGTGCCACCTGAGATTCCGAACAAAGGGATGTTTAGACCCTTTTCTTGTCGACAATTGTCTGTTTAACCCTTTCATTTCGGGGCAAGAAGTATTGGGGCACCTGCGTTATTTAGTTTATTGAACGAAGACAATTACGTGGCGTGAAATTGATATTGAGAATCTTTGCTTATAAGGGTCGGGTTCCCAAAATAATTGACTCAAGTTTTTAGTTTGTTTTGTAAAGCAAAAACCGTATTATTACTGGAGTACTCACAATATTCTCTGATTAATCCACATGTGGTCGCAATGCAACAGTTAAAAGAATATTAACTAAGTTTTTAATGTTTATAGTTACCGGTTGCTATGCAAATTTTTATACTAGCATAATTCTAAACGCGGTCATTCTAAAAATATTACACATTAGTAAATGGAAATGATATTCAATTATACGCAAAGCTTAGCAAAAAGGTATGTTTAGCGGGATTTTAAGAAGAATCAATAATACAAGAGTGGAATAAAATGTCTGTAAATGTTAAATACATCTTGTTTAATAAGAAAATATTCGCAGTTCTCACGCATATTAAATAGACCGTCTAAGCCCTACAGCAACAATAATGTGAATTATTTTTTTTATTGCAAACCATTGTGACACTTTGGCACCTGAGTATTTCAATGCGGCATTGTACTTAGTGACTACATGATTTATATTTGCATACGGATTTGTATGCGTTCGTTAACGTCTACGAATCGGGAAGGATTCGAACGGGTGAGATAAATTGTTCGCACGGCTGGTCGGCAGTTGGAGGGTTATTATAGAATTTTAATAAAATGTTTTTCGGTTAGGGACGTTACTGCGTAGGATTAAGAATGTGTTGAAATATTAATTGAAATACTTCGATAGTGACTTTTTTATTAAGTTTAGTGTATTAAGAATCTTGCCTCATTTAGATAAGTATGAAAATAGATTGCTGAAATATTGGTTGGTGTTTTATTGAATTTGAATAGCAGGTATGCAACATAGTGATGGTTTTTAAATGCAGGTATCTTATTAGGTGCAATAGTATGTTTAAAATTTTAGGTGGCAAAAACAATGAGGTGCATAGTGTTTTTTTTTAAAGTAGTTATAACTTTCTAATAACAATATCAAGGTGTCGTTATCAGATCCAGAAGAAAAAAAAATACTTAGATTTGGCAAGAAATCTGGATGATTTATCTAATACGTACCAATGACGAGTCGTCGTGATCGATTATCGATGATCTTCTTTAAATGGGGAGACACTTTTGCCCTGGAGTGATAAAAAAAAAACTAAATCCGACTACTGAAAAACTTCGCTCTGTAAAGTATGAAACCCTTGTCGTGTTTTCAAATTAATAAATAAATTGATAACTAATTTAGAAGTTATGAGGGAACAGATAAATTTACCTACTTAGTCACCCACATACATACCGACCAAACTCTTAACTCTCGTCTTTGCTTCGCCGTAGTCGGGTAATTAACTGGCTGATATATTATAAGTTCTGCTAGACCATCAACTCACTGTGTCAGGGCTATAATACTGTGTGCAAGTGACACAGAAATCTCTGTAAACTGGATGCTGTACACATCTCCCACCCCAGATTTTAGCAAAAGGGGTGATAAAAAATATTATTACCAAACTTAGCTTGCACATGTCGACCCAGGTACATTGCCGAACAATAGTCCTTACCTTTTTATATGCAAAATTATTTCGGTAACCCAATATGCAAAATGCAAATGCGTTAACCCATTGCTATGCAAATTTTCCCTTTTCAAAGAATAGTCTAACGATTTTGGCTTCAGATCTACGTATACAGCGTGTTTCAGAAATGCGTGGTCTTCAAGAGTGTGGTGCAGACCATCAAATAGAACATCTTTTTCTATGGGACCACCATCGTAAACTTGAAAACATATCAGCTGTCCTATACAAAAATTCAGTAGGTATAATACCTTCTCGACCCAAATGTATAGGACTGCTATGTTTGTTCTATGGAGAAAGTTGCTGAGTGTGATGGTCTGCACATAATCAGTCAATAATGTAGCCACTGCTTGGACACAGGTCTCCTCTATGAGAGGAATTTGGCTGTAATCCACCATGTTGGTCGCATGTGGGTTGGTAGATGTCAGATGTCTTTGAATTTTTGTTTCTAGGACATGCCGTTTCCTCACGATGTTTTCTTTCACCGTTTCATGAGCAGTGGAGATGGAATAATTTACACTAAGTAGACCATCTGTCAAGGTACCTACAACTACAACGTCGGTGACGTTACCACTTAGCTACCATTGTCCCTATGGTCCGTACCACAGTTTTGAATATGCTCACATATTATGATACACCCTGTATACAAGAGGGATCTTTTCGGATCGGATCGGATCAATACGCTTATTGATCACTGGAGTGATTTATTAGCTTAGTTTGTTACTTGTATTTTTAATGTTCACGGTCTGATTCCGTTCAAGGGTTTGCAGACATTCAAGTGACGGTTGGTTGTTTGGGTGTCAATAGGATGCAATGATCAGGACTCTTGGCAATGGAACTCAAACTCTAAGCATTTATTTCAACTATACCATTTATTGAAAATAGAAATGCCAAACTTAAGTGGCAGTGGGCAGGACACATTGCTCGCAGAATAGATGGTCGATGGGGTCGGAAGGTTCTGGAGTGGCGACCGCGTACTGGAAGACGTAGCGTTGGAAGGCCTCCCACAAGATGGACCGATGACTGGTGAAGGCCGCAGATATGCGTTGGATGTGAGAGGCACAGAACAAGTCGAGGTGGCGGTGCTTGGGGGAGGCCTATGTCCAGCAGTGGACGTCTTTCAGCTGTAATGATGATGATGATACCATTTATAGGCGCTTTTGTATCGTTTAAAAGTCGATTAGTTAGTAAGACAGTAGAAGCTTGTTGCCCATTTCAAAACGTAGATCGCTATGGAGAAGAACGGTCAAAAAACTCCAAGGACACTCTTTTAAATCAAAATAATTTTAGAAAAAAACTTGGGCAGTCTTATTGCTTCTACATGTGAGATTAATATTTAAAACAAATGAAGAAACAATTCCAAATATAAGATTAAAAATATGCCCTGGGAGTTAAGAGATGACTAGTCTCAACCGAAAACGGCGCCTGTTCAAGAACATGTTGCTTGAATCAGCAACATCCAACTCAACCATTATTAACTTAGAAGATTGTGTATTTTCTATATCCAAAGGCTTTCATAACTAACCGAGTCGAGTGCTCTGTATTTTTGATCGTCATTTGCAAACACTACATTCCATATTTTTGGAAAATACATTTTCATATCTTTGAAGCTGAAAGGGCACATTGCTCGCAGAACGGATGGCCGATGGGGCCGGAAAGTGCTGGAGTGGCGACCGCGTACTGGAAGACGTAGAGTTGGAAGGCTTTTCACAAGATGGACCAATGACCTGGTGAAGGCCGCAGTATTCCGCTGGATGCTAGAACAACAGAATCGGTCGAAGTGGCGGTGTTTGGGGTGGCCTATGTCCAGCAGTGGACATCTGTTGGCTGAAATGACGATGATGATGAAGTTTTCTACAAAACCTTTGCCCATCATTTGGCTATGGACATAATATCTGAGCGGAAAAATAATACAGAAGCACGTTTTTCGCCAAATGATAAATGATTTTATTTCTATAAGTAGGTTTTTACAAACACTTTTGCAGGTCAATAATATTTTTTTAAGCTAGATGAGGTCGGCGTTTCCTATCTGAATACTCTGAGAAGAAAGGCCGAAACAAAGTCAGAGGTCACAGTCTCTTTTAAAGTCCAGACATAATCTTGGTCAGCTCATGTGAAAAGATCATTTAGATAGCTGTCTGAAATGGTCTTTAGAGGAAAGAACCACACAGATTGAGTGAACCTGTCCAGCCAGTGCACGCATTTGTCACTAATCGTGATATGATTTAGTCTTTATGTTTTTATATTTAACGACTTTCTTAACATTATTTATAACTTCCTTCGATGGAGCAGAATAAATAATAAGCGAAATTTCACCCTTATTTTTTCGCTTTGATGTGGCCGTAGCCTTTATATAAGAATGGCATAACACTCGGAAGATCAAGATATGTGGGCGGTAAACTACCTCATTAGAAACCCACCTACGTTAAACACAGTAAAATACATAATAAAAACTCCTTACTTGGTTTACCAATAAAATAAACATGCGGCTTATTAGTACATTCGCATGAATTTACGGATTCACTCACCCGAAACGGGCGAACAGATCCGACAAAACGACACCACAAATATAAAAGTTTGTGAGAATGTATGGATGTTTGTTACTCTTTCACGAAAAAACTACTAAACAGATTTTGATGAAATTTAGCACACAGATAGTTTATACCCTGGATTAATACATAAGATCTAAAAAGACATTTTATTGCGGTAGTACGTACCCGCGGGATAATTTCCGACCTCCACTTGGGTTAAACCGCTGGAAAAAGTTAGTATGAAATATTTGAACTCTTATCACTCTTGTCCGCTATTGTAATTTTTTCTCAACTTTATTTCATAAAATTCAAAACTTGTCTATAGCCTAATACGTATTCCTAGTTGTTAATTCACCCACAAATATATTCATTTTGTGCGAATCGCCTTTAGAAAATAATGTGTTACTTACTAGTTTTTGCCTATAAATCTTTCTATTGAATCACTCTGTCTATTGATGAAAACCGCATTAAAATCCGTTGCACAGTTTTGAAGATCTAAGCTTATAAACACAAAAAGCGACTTATACTATGTAAAGATATGAAAGTGAAAAAAGCCCTAGAAGAATACGTTACAAAACAACACTAACAATAACAATTGTGACCTTTGTTGCCTAATTCTCTTATTGTGAGCACAGAGAATCACACTTACTTTTAGTTTTATATTTCTCAATAGTTTAAATGAACTGCAATGTTCTTGTTTTTTGAGAAATAAATGTCTTTAATCCGAAAGATGATTTACCTACTCGCCCGTTGCGGGCGAGTAAATTCGTGCGAATCGACCGCTAAGCCAACCATGTCAACAACATAATCATATTCAATGCAAAATAATTATTTCAATAAGCCTGGTATTGGAATTGATATTAATAGCCAATTCAGTGGCTAATCTTACCTGATTATTTAAATAATATTCAGACTAACGATGAAATGAAAACTAATACTGGACTTAACGGAGGTTCAAATTAGTTATATTTGTATTGGGAAACTAAATATCTATACTATCTATACTATATTATATATATTATAAAGCTGAAGAGTTTGTTTGTTTGTTTGATTGAAGGCGCTAATCTCAGAAACTATTGGTTCGAATTGAAAAAATCTTCTTGTGTTGGGTAGCCTATTTATCGAGGAAGGCTATAGGCTATATAACATCACGCTACAACTAAGAGGACCGGAGCAGTAATGGAAATGTTGCAAGAATCGCACGAGTAGGTGACTCGACGCGACGGGAAGGGTCGGGGGAGCAAGAAATTTAACGCGAACGAAGTCGCGGGCAGAAACTAGTTCTAGATATAATTCTGTTTACCCTTTGTCAGTTATGTGGAGGTCAGCTTCCAGTCTAACCGAAGCATCAGTATTTTACATGGAACGACGGTGCATCTAACCTGCAATTTAGTTACTGAGTAATACGACAACTCTTGGTAAGACTGTTTGTAAGACTTTTGGGCTTCTGACAAGCCGACTGTCAAAGTTTTACGAATGACAGCCGTTAACAACGGCTTAATGTGCTTACCGAGGCACGGAGGAGTTACATAGGAGGGCTACTGATATGTGAAGAAGGTCACCCATCCACGAACCAACCGCGACAAGCGAAGCTTAACCTGATCGATTGACCCGTGCGGCTGTTTTCACTTAGCCACAAACCTCTCGAGACTAGGAGCTTACCACTGACCGTCCTCCAACGCAGCGTTTTCAGATTAAACAAAATCGGTTCAGCTGTTTGGAAGCAACGATGCACAGACAGACAGAGATATACAAGTTAAACCTGTAAAAACCGGCCAAGTGCGAGTCAGACTCGCGCACCGAGGGTTCCGTACAAACCTGTAGGTATTCTCGGTTTATGCATAAGGTTTATTTTTATGAAATTAAATGGTTTTTTTTAAATTTTTATATTTGAGTTGATTGAATTAAAGGTAAATTGCGGTTTACGATTTATGACGTATTACAAAAAAAAAAACTACTTACTGGATCTCGTTCAAACCAATTTTCGGTGGAAGTTTATATGGTTATGTACATCATATATTTTTTTTAGATTTATCATTCTCTTATTTTAGAAGTTACTAGATACCCCACACGTATGGATAAGATGAAAAAAAAATGTTGAGTTTCAGTTCTAAGTATGGGGAACCCCAAAATTTATTGTTTATTTCTATTTTTGTGTGAAAATCTTAATGCGGTTCACAGAATACATCTTCTTACCAAGTTTCAACAGCATAGCTCTTATAGTTTCGGAGAAAAGTGGCTGTGACATACGGACGGACGGACAGACAGACAGACAGACATGGCGAATCTATAAGGGTTCCGTTTTTTGCCATTTGGCAACGGAACCCTAAAAAGAGGGGTGATCTTTTTCGTTGGGGGTTAAAACCACGCACCTAACAGAACAGCTAATCACAAACTTCCTCATAATAATAAATATGTAGGTATAAAAAAAGACAATTTTCCAGTTGACCGGCCCCCACATTCGGTAGTTTTTACCCCAAAACTCGCGTCCCTGCCCACCTCTTTTGTTATTCACCCTTATCGAGGGGACGATTGGCTATCGCGTGCAATTTTGGGAATATGTATGATTGCCATTACAATTCGGTGGTAAAAAAAGTTTGAATAAACTTAGAATTTAGTTCTTTGACTGATATGGACAATGGATAATGCGGCTACTTTACGAATTATTGAGATAAGTAAATTTTATTAGTAGAACTAGCTTTTGCCATCGGTTTTGCTCGCGTATAAGCCTATTGATAAAAACCGCATTAAAATTCGTTGCTTAGTTTATAAGAGACTGAACCTAGTTTGACCTAGTTTAAAAAAAAATGATTGGCATGTAAAAGTGTTTGTATAAACCTACTTGCAGAAATAAAATCATTTATCATGTATACTTCGAAGATGACAAATCATGCAAATGAAAATTTCTATCTTTTAGATTTTTCGATAAGAGTGAACCTAAGCGTTCCTCAAGGCACTATTCTTGAGCCGATGATGAACTATGTATTTTGACGTTCAAATTAAGTGATTTGTTTTCTTCAATTTAAGGCTTTTGATTTGGAGTATGCACTGTACATAAGCTGGTGACCAATATGGCTACTACTTACATAAGTGTATACGGTTTCTATGGCAGTAATTACTCTGCTCACCTACATATGAATAAACTTTACTTCAATTCTTGACAAACAAGTAAACACAAGATGGTATGTATGGTGGGCACGAGTAACTTTGCTAAACATCGGCCAGATTCTTAGAATTTACTAATTGAAAGTCTTTTAGCCAGTTCTATGAAGAATTCATAGAAATGAAAAAAATAAAAACTTGGTAAAAACATTAATTTTGTTATTAACGTTCTACGTTTTTATGTTAACCAAAAATAGTAATTTTTAAAGATTTTTAAAAGAGTAACCGTGGAGTGTCTTGCCGGTTCTTCTCCATAGGAATCAACCATTTGGAACCGTGCACTTCTGACGTTTAATAAGTTGGTACCCATGTTGGTTTATGTGAAATAAAAATATTTAAACTATATAAAAATCGCTCAATGAGCCTAAAACAGTTTTCATTTCAAACAACATCGTTTTCACATACATTTTCACAATAAACTAAATCCAAAAATAGCATTTATCACAATAATAATAAGTTAATCCTTTCCACGAGCCACTTATAAATGTAGCCACCGTTAAATTACTGATGCATAGAAACTCCCACAAAATATGAGGTATCATTCATGGGTTTATTACAAATTATAAATATTTATTATGATTTATTATAAATTCCACGTGGGCTCAGACAGACAACGGGCGGAGCATTACATAGCGTAGTGATGTGCCTTCCATTTATACAATTTTGGTCCCAGATCTTTCTGACTTTCATTTAATTTTGAACGGGTACGTACTAACTTAAATGAAGGGACTAATTAGCAACTGATATGTGACTAACCTCTGAAAACAAATACTGAAAGCAACACAGGACTATTTTGATTGTTTTTCGTCTATAAATAAACCCATTTTAAATGAGAAATCTTGTGTGTTTCGTCGAATTAGTATAACCATTACTTACTACAATATCTAATTCAATGTAGAAATCACTACAATTACGAATAACAAAACGCAAAAAATGAGGGATTACTTATTGGCTCAGGATAGAGTTAAGTGGAAAAAGGAAAGGGAGGCTTTTGCCCTGCAGTGGGACAATACAGGCTAATTATTATTATTATAAAACAAGAAAAAAAATGTGCTTTGTGAATACCTATTCACAGAGCACATTTTTTTTTTGTATATACCTATATGATGTCACTTATAGAAGAAACAAAAGAAGATGAAAGAATAAAACGATACTAAAAAAATGTTTTAGACTTACAATGGGCACTAAGACATACCTAGCTCATCACTAAACAATATACATTTAAAAGGAAGTTGCATATACATCTACCGTTAGACGCATATCGTATGCACAGCATGATGTCATAATTTACTTATAATAGGGCCGAGTTTTAGCTTCCGACATGACAGCTACTACTTATTAAAATTAATAATATTGCAAGTGCTGGGACAAAGAGGTGATTATTATTTAGAGGCTAGTGTGCAGAAAATATAGATTAATAAACAGTAGCCTAGAGTTGTTACAATGCCGCAACATTGTAACAACTCTAGGCTAAAGGAACATATTATACAGAAAAAACATACTTAATAAAAATAAAAAATAAATCTGAACGGCTACCTACCTAATCCATTAAATGCCAACTACGGTAGAATAAGAATGTTCCGTGATTCAACTTTAAATTGTTCCAAAGTATAAAAAAAACTTTGCCAGTATATTTTAAATACATAAATTAATTGTTCTCTAACAGCTTGTGCAGAACAAAAAAAAAATACGTAATAAGTAAACTCAACCAAAACCACAAACCACAAAATATTTAAAAAGGAACGTCCAAAAACAGCTACTTACCCAAAAAAAGTTAAAATAATTGTCACTAGCCAGGAAAAAAACCGGAACACACATTTTGTACAGAGAAAAAAAAATGAAAAACTCACTTTACTCGGCCACCCCATAATTTAAAATTGCGTCGCGTGATCCGTACGCCATGAATGACCGAGGGTAACCACCCCTGTCCTATGGTGACGCCCATTGATTTTTTTCCATAGTGGGGACCGAACAGCCCCCGATAGTTCCAACAGCTGTCGGTTTCTTATAAGATTTTTTCTATTATAAAATAAAATGGAAGTTTTTGTTCCGGTCGAGGTATTTTTTTTCTAATTTGACCGTTACGTTGGTTTTGCTTGTAATTCTATTTTTAAATGTGTTGTGGTATGCAGTAGTTTTTGCTCTTCGAATGCTCATCTAACAAATTAATATCTTTACTCACAGCAGCTAAAGTAGGTACCACAAAAGTAGCTTATGATCGTTATTAATACTTTTTATTAATAAATAAATCGCCGTAGTAATCTAATAGTTAAATACTATTTTCCGGAACTTTTTAGTCCCTTCAACTTTCCACTTAGTAATAAAATAACTTTCCGTTCCGTAAATTCATGTTGAAATGGTCCAAATTTCAAGGACAAAGGTAGCTATTTTTACCAGTAATTACTTATAATGTTTATGTCTGTGTGTATGTAGAATTGTAGACAATACCTATACGTAATAATTATGTCTGCAGAAATAATTGCTATAATACCATAACCATGCCATACCTATTTGCAGAAATACACTCATCATGTGTATTACCTGTAATTTTATTGATTGCCATAAATATTGTATTTTCTATAAAAGTTCTGTCTTAAAATTGTTTAGTCTATTGTATATTAAATTACGAACCAAAACTACAACAGCCTTTTTTTTCGTATCATTTTAAATTACTGAATAAGTTTTTTTTTTTTAACTACTTACTAAAATAACGTTTCGGCAAACGTTTTTCTAATAGTTACTTTATCAGTTACATTATTCCTACATGAAATAAAGCATTATCTTTTTTTTTCTTATTGCAGATTTAGCTTCCAGAACCATCTACGCCATCTTTCGTCGCCACGGTGAGTTTCAATTTGACACATTATGTGAACCCCTTTGAAAATTGAAAAGTCCCTGGAAGTTCCTTTCGCAATACTAGCGACATCTGTGAGCGTATTTTAGAAGCTTTCTTGCACAAGTTCTCAAGTCGGACACGCGGCGTTGTTGTAGCAAAGTTGTTTGAAGTTAGTCTTTAGAACAAAGTTGTACAAAACTTCGAAATGGTCATTTTTTTAATGCGATGATTTATAATTATTTTAATTTAAATAAGTACAAGGACACATGTGTCGGTTATGCCGAAAAAAAAAAACCGTTCATAAAAATACAAGAAAGTGAAGGAAATCAGCCGAAAAAAAAAAACCGTTCATAAAAATACAATGAACTGATTTACATTTCCTTCACTTTCTTGTTTTTAATTATTTTCAAATCGACAACGGAACCTGTTGTGCTTATGACCATTGATAGGATGGCCAGTAAAAATCATCATTAGATTTTTGTAGTGTAAACTTTATGGAACAATGAACCAAACACCTCAGTATACCGCGTTTAACATTCTGTTTCAACGTTATATAGATCCATAAGTTTTTCTCATCCATTGTTTAGGAGATAATTTGCGATGAAAAAACTTCACAATCGATCTTTTATTATTGCAGTCAGCACACGCCTACCTTTTTACGATTGAGCAAAAAATATGACTATCTACAGTAACACAGTCAATGGGATATTAAACCAGACAATGCTATTTATGATCGACTTTTATTACTTGATCAACTGCTAAAATATTATATTCCTTGCTACATATGACCATTCAGTAATAATGTAATTTTCACAATGAAGTGTTTATTGCTGTCAATATATTTATTGATTTCATTGTTCAACTAATGACTTAGGAACACCTTTCCTATAAAGACTATTATTACCTGTCAGCTATCAAGAATGAATCTTGTCCATTCAAGGGTATAATAGGATTATAAAATTGCAAGGGTTTTAATTAAACCAGCTACATAAGTTTTTATCATTTCAAGTAACGACAAGATGTATTAAACTTTTAAGTTATTATGTACATACCATTATCGTACTAACACAACTGCTAATAAAAATATAATAGTTATGACGACATTGAATTTCAATCGCACAACTTTCCATAATTGCAAAAACTATACATATTGACGTAACCAGGGAAAAAAATAGCTTCCATTTTACTTCGATCTAGACTCAATTGTTCGCCTAGAGTCGTCTGGCAGATCAAGTTTTTAGAAACGGCAGTAGAATTCCATAGAATCTGGTTCAGTCACGCCAACTTATTTAATGAAAAACAATTATTTTGCAATCCATTGTCTCACGCTATAAAACTATAAATCTAATAGAAGCCTTTGACACAGTAGAATGTGCAACAAACAATGTTGCTTGTGAACCTTGTCAGATATTCTACGCAACAGATTAAGTCGGCACGTGTATACCTTAGATATATAAGGCAAGTATGGATACTTCGTTGTTTTGCGACAGAAACTTGCGTCGAGGCCGGTTCACGGACGGAGTATCCCAAGAAGCGGTTATTGGTCCACATTTTTTTTTTCATTTCATTTCAAATGTGACTAATTGCTGACTTATAGCCCTTAATGAAATACGTTATTTACGTCCGTTATAAATAAATCAATAGCTGGATCAATTGCGTCCAATCAGTTTTCAATACACAAACTGTGTTTAATTATAAAAGATAAATCGTTTGTGTTGGTATTTTAGGAAATTGTAAGAACAACAACTATATAAACGGCTAGATCGTATTTTATTATAATCTGACAAAACTAAGATATTATCGCCGGTAGTTTATTGTGGTTAGATTTATTTAAAATAGTAGCTAACTATTTACGATTACGCAAATATAATAATTTTGTCAAAAGGCATATTTACCTAAGACATTGGTCGTGGTACTGGCACTTACAATTATTTAATCTGTTAAAATTAACTTAGCTGGCAATACTTACCCACGTGTTTGGTATCGATATAAAAACTAAATAAATAAAATAAAAAACCGGCCAAGTGCGAGTCGGACTCGCGCACCTAGGGTTCCGTACAAACCTGTATTCTAGGTTTATGCATAAGGTTTATGTTTATGAAATTAAATGTTTTTTTTTTAATTTTTATATTTGAGTTGATGTAATGAAAGGTAAATTGCGGTTTACGATTTATGACGTATTAAAAAAAAACTGCTTACTAGATATCGTTCAAACCAATTTTCGGCGAAAGTTTACATGGTTATGTACATCATATATTTTTTTAGTTTTATTATTCTCTTATTTTAGAATTTACGGGGGGGGGGGCAACACATATTTTACTACTTTGGAAGTGTCTCTCGCGCAAACTATTCGGTTTAGAAAAAAATGTATTAGAAACCTCAATACCATTTTTGAAGACCTATTCATAAATACACCACACGTATGGGCTTGATAAAAAAAAATTGTTTGAGTTTCAGTTCTATGTATTGGGAACCCCAAAATTTATTGTTTTTCTTCTATTTTAGTGTGAAAATCTTAATACGGTTCACAGAATACATCTACTTACCAAGTTTCAACAGCATAGCTCTTATAGTTTCAGAAAAATGTGGCTGTGACATACGGACGGACAGACAGACAGACATGACGAATCTATAAGGGTTCCGTTTTTTGGCATTTGGCAACGGAACCCTAAAAAGTGGCTGAAACAGACTGGACGAGGAAAGTGGAGGACATGGTGTTCTGGCACAACAGAGGGCTATGTCCAGCAGTGGACTGCGATAGTCTGAGTTGATTGATTGATCGATGACCAACACAACAGAGGATCAAATTATATTAGCGGACAATACCCACAGTATTGTCCGCTAATATAATTTGATCCTCTATTGTTACCAATTTGTTATGATTAATGATTCAAATAATATAGAATAGACCACAAAAATTGTGACCAACAGACCAATAGAAAACATGATGACATTTACAAAATGACACAAAACAGCACTGGATTACGATCTTTACATCATTAGAATGGCAATATAAGTCTATCATAAGTCATAACCATAATTATTAAAATATGGTTACAAGATACTAATTTTCATATTTACATCGTACAAGATAATATTAACTTGTAAATAAATAAACTGTATGATCGTCATAACGATTATGAAGTTTATAATATCATAAATAATATAACTTACAAGTATTACATCCATTTTACTGTTAATTATTTGAATGGTTCTTCAACTAAAGGCTTGGATCAAAATGTGCATTATCATCAATTTTATTATACTGTTCCTTTTACTTTATATCCGCTTTCAAGACAATCTATTTTGTACAGTTCATATTAATATCGGTTTGAAGACAATATTTTATACTTCTTTTGTAAGGTTTGTCTAAGACTTCACGAATCATCACACTTATAATCTAAGACTCATTCCTCGTTTCAACTTAAGTCACTTCATCACCATTATTTCAGCTGAAAGACCTCCACTGCTGGACATAGGCCTTGCCCAATTGGGGGGGAGGAGGGGGGGTTTCCCAAAATCACCACGCTTGGCACGTGGGTTGTAGAAGAACGCTGCTGCCCATTCTCTAGTAAGTCCCTTAGTCGCCTCTTATGACGATGAAATGGGAGTCAATAATAGCTAAAATACTGTTATTTTGTTTATTTAATTCACATTGTTTTAATCTGAATCCTAAAACTGATTAATTCGACCCAACCTACTGCTCTTATCCAGTTCATTTCTTGAATCATCATCATCACTGGCAGTTTTCTTTCTTCCACCAATCACTGAGACCTTCTCGCATCAGCGTCATGTTCATCCAGGTTTTCTCCGAGATCTTCAGTGGGTCGTATCTACTTATTTGCTTGATAGTTTTTTATTTCTTCTTCTGCACCACAGTCTGCTAAAGGGTTAATAATCTGCAAGTAATTCTCAGTCATTTAAAAATGAATCGATTTCTTTATGAGGCATGCAACGTGATTTGCAAATGTGTTCACGTCGTATACTCGTACAAGATCAATCTCATTAACATTTTAAATGTTGCACAGTGATTGGTACAAATCAGAAGTGCGTGTTAATGTTGTCAATAATAATATAAAGTTTTCTTGGCAAAGATAATTGGTTGAATTTTTTTGAAAAAAAAACCGACCAAGTGCGAGTCGGACTCGCGCACCGAGGGTTCCGTACAAACCTATAGATATTCATGGTTTATGCATAAGGTTTATGAAATTAAATGTTTTTTTTTTTTAATTTTTGTATATGAGTTGATTGAATGAAAGGTAAATTGCGGTTTACGATTTATGACGTATTAAAAAAAAACTACTTACTAGATCTCGTTCAAACCAATTGTCAGTGGAACTTTACATGGTAATGTACATCATATTTTTTTTTTAATTTTTATCATTCTCTTACTTTAGAAGTTACGGGGGGGGGGGGGGGACACATTTTACCACTTTGGATGTGTCTCTCGCGCAAACTATTCAGTTTCGAAAAAAATGATATTAAAAACCTCAATACCATTTTTGAAGACCTATCCATAGATACCCCACACGTGTGATGAAAAAAAAATTTTTTGAGTTTCAGTTCTGAGAATGGGGAACCCCAAAAATTTATTGTTTTTTTTTTTCTATTTTTGTGTAAAAATCTTAATGCGGTTCACAGAATACTCTACTTACCAAATTTCAACAGCATAGCTCTTATAGTTTCAGAAAAAAAGTGGCTGTGACACACGGACGGACAGACAGACAGACAGACAGACATGATGAATCCATGAGGTTTCCGTTTTTTGCCATTTGGCAACGGAACCCTTACAAGCATTTTTTTTAATGTTGCATTCCATTCATGAACATACGTCTCTCTACTTTCGCTCTCTTCTTTGTAAAATTTGTAAAAATATTCAATTTAATTTGCCAAGCGGTTAGTCGACATGTTCACGTGACCAGAGGGCTGGCCTGTTTTTTGACCAAAGAATCAGCATTGCCATACAACGTGGAAATAATGTTAGCTTTTGTGCGCTTTCCGTTGACAACGATGCGGACGAAATTTTTAAAGCCCTTTCATATTTTTGTTGTTTTTATATATCTACTTGTATGTATCTGCATAATATTCTTATTTTATGACTGTTAGTTTTTAACCGACTATAAAAAAGGAGGAGGTTTCTCAATTCGACCGTATATATTTATTTTTTTCAATATACGTCATTTTTTAAATTAATAAATGTAACGGTTGAAAAATTCTAGTTTCAATATTTTATTAATATCAGTGTCTTTTCACTGCTTTACTAAATAGATTTAAGATTCCGATGCTCTTCAAATCAAATTATATTGTGATTTGTGTCTAATATTGTAATTAATTATGGTATTTTTATAGCCAAAGAAGTCTTTAATTTCATTTGACTGTGTTAATAGCGGTCTGAATTAATTCCACTTGATCAAGACACGTGCCTTTTTATTACAAGCTATTAAATATTTGAATTACTTATTAATAATAAAGCTGAAGAGTTTGTTTGTTTGTTTAAACGCGCTTATCTTTGGAACTATAATAATAATATTGCACTAGCTTCTGCCAGCGACTTCGCCCGCTTATAAAACATTTAGACCATCCTCTTGAATCACTCTGTATATTGATGAAAACCGCAATAAAACCTGTTGCGTAATTTAAAAATATCTATGCGGGCAGCGACTAAGTTTTATTCTATGCAAAGAAAGAAGAAGATATTTAAAGCACACAAATGTACAGAAATGGACTTAGGTAATGCCATAGGAAATTTTTACTAGTCAATCTTTGGGTTATGCAGAAACAAACAGAGGTAGGTGGAATAATAAAAATTGAGGAATAAACCTATTAGAACTATAAATATAATATAACTACGTGTGTTTGAAAAAATCTTTGCATTTGATAGCCCAACTTTTGATGACGGTTTTAGGCTTCGTAACATCACGCTTCACACCACACGGTTCCGTGTAGTAGCGGACATAAATAACAGCATCACCCCATTTCATCCTGTGGGTATCGTAAAAGGCGACTAAGGGACTTACTAGAGAATGGGCAGCAGCGTTCTCTATGCATTATACCACCATACTGCGATCGCCAACCCGCCTGCCAAGCGTGGAGATTATGGCAAGCACCCCTAAATTTAGGGTGAGGCCTTTGTCCAGCAGTGAACGTCTTACGAATTGATGAACATCACGCTATGACCATCAGGAACCGAGCAAAAGATGTAAGTCAAAAGAACGATAAGTCAATACGAAATAATAGCGTGGGCAGGCGATAATTGTACGCAGACGAAGTCACAGACAGAAGGTAGTTGGTAATATACTTCATAGTTTTGGTCTTCGAATAGATGTTGGATGTCCGATTTAATAGCCATTTTGAATTATTAACGAGACTTTAACTGGAGTTAAAGTAAATTAAAGCAGTTAATACAGCTTGTACTAAAACTTGTTATTACACCTGAAGATCTTAATCTTCCTCCTCTTCGGGCTGAGCTTACGGACTGTTCACTCAATTTGTGTGGTCCTTCCCTTGAAATACCATTTCAGACACTGTATACAACTTCTTCACATGATTTGACCAATATTATTTATTTATTATTATTTATTTATTTAAAATTACGTAAATAACACCCTAACAGCTCAACGTGCCAATGCGGTGTTACTACTAAACATATACAAGAAAAAACAAAACAAATAACATCATGCTTAACGAAATACACAAGAAATTGCCACTTAACTATTTTCAATGCACTTCAGTGCTACTTCTGTGAACCACTGCAGGCTGCACTGAAATATATCCAACTCCTTAGAAATAATATTGACCAATCTTATGGCTCGTGTCCACGGGGCAAACTTATTTAGATTTGTCCTAGAGCTTGGCTCCAATAGCGTAGGCGTCGGGCGACGCGCGCCCCCGCACCCGACCGGCGCGCGCAGCCCCAGCTCTGACAGCAGTTCGGGGTGATGCAGCCAACCGCGCAGCACCCGAAACACAAAGCTACAAAGAGTGACGTCCCTCCGCACCGCTAGCCTACTGTACCCTACCATCCCTAATACGAAGAGACTCGGATACAAAAGTGGGAAGAAAGGATAGACGCCATACTGCTTGAAGTAAAGAAACCGAGTGAATTTGTTCTGGATTCTTTCCACCATGTCCTTGTATTTAGCCTCATGGGGATTCCAAACAATAGCACTCGTTTCAAGACGGCTCCGTACCAGCGCATTGTACATTATTTTAAGCACTGCCGTATTCTGGAAGTCCTTGCACTCTCTGAGGATAAACCCCAGATTACGGTAGGACTTACCGCAAATATCTAAGATGTGTCCACGAAACATCAATTCGGTAACCATCTCCACCCCCAGATCCCGCACCTGCGTGACTCGTGACATGACCGCAGTTTCCATCATATATTGATGCAGCAGTGGTTCCCGCGCGCGAGTGTAACTCATTATACCGCATTTGAATACATTAAAACCTAACTTATTATCTACGCTCCACTGCACTACCCTATCAACATCCTGTTGAAGTCGTTCACAGTCCGAAGTATTTGCTACCGACAGGAACAACTTGAGGTCGTCCGCAAAAAGCAAACACTTCGCCTCCTTTACGACTTCAGGGAGATCATTGACCATCAGAATAAATCCTAATGGACCAATATTGCTACCCTGACTCACGCCCGAAAACATGAAATAAGGCTTGGAGACAAATCCACCGTATTCGACGTACTGCCGGCGTTCACTAAGGTAGTTCGCGAAGAATTTCAGAAGGTGAGGTGTGAAACCAAATGCCGCAAACTTAGCCAACAGCACATCGTTGTCGACAGCATCGAACGCCTTCCGAAAGTCGAAGTACGCAGTGTCCACCTGTCCTCCAGCGTCAATAACAGGCGACAAATATGTCATAAATGACAATAAGTTACTCCCCGTACTTCGACCAGTCCGAAAACCGTGTTGAGCGTCGGAGAGGCGTGAAGTTACTTGATCTAAAATACCCTTGTGCAACACCGATTCAAACACCTTAGCAAATGCCGACAGCACCGCCACCGGTCGGTAGCCAATGAAATCAGTTCCCGAACTTCCCTTCGGAACTGGGATCACTCTAGTGATTGTCCGTTGGTTGGGATAATGACCCAACTTTAAAAACAAATTAAAAATGTGCAGCAAAGGGTTTTCAAACACCATGCTACAGTCTTTAACTATATAAGGTGGGATCCCGTCTGGACCCGCCGAATGCTTAGGCTTGAGGCGGCGGAGCGCGGCGCGCAGCTCGCGCAAGTCAAGCTGGCCAATGTGCACTCGCGCCGCACCCGCGCCGCACCCGCGCTTCCACCCGCCGCACGCTCCGCCTCAGCCGGGTCCAGCGTCGGGGGATTATGTCTGGACTTTGGCACTCTGAAGGGCACCTATCCATGGCCCATGGGCTAGTGTAGCTTAACCTGATCAATCGTCCTCTGCGGCTGTTATTACTAAGCTACAAGCTCTCCTGCAGGCAAAAAGTAGTAAACTAATAAACGAAGATCATATTATGAATTTTAACAAGAAAGTATATCTGACAGCGTCTCCCATGCAGCTTCTGAACAAAGAGCTGAGCTCATGATCGATCAAGCTGTCAGCCGCGTTTGGCGAGCAATATACATGTATTTGTGTTTACATAGGCTGGTTGCAGACTATCAGTTAGTTCTTACAGTTATATTTCTAGGTTTGTTTGCTTTGTGTGTGAAAAATAAGGTCAATACTGTAAATGTTAGTTGTATATAAGTATCAATACCATGGGTATTAAAGAAAAACATGTGTCTTTATCCAGGTCATGATCTACCCTTGTGATAAATTTCATCCAAATCCGTTCAACCAGTTTAGCGTGAAAGCGTAACAAACAAAAACTAAAAAAAACGAATTCTTTTTTTAATAGATTAAAAGAAACTCAACTGTTATATTATAATTTCCACTCAATATGTGTGGTTCTTTCCTCAAATGACCATTTCAGACACCAGTCTACATGGTCTTCACATGATCACGGGGGAAACGCCGACCCCATCTAATTTTTTAAATATGATTGACGTGTAATAGTGTTTGTACCAACCTACTTACATAAATAAAATCATTACTCACTAAACATACTTCTAATTAGTTCATCAGTACTTCAAGAAAACCGAAATCCTGAAAGCGTGAAGCCAGCCTAACGTTCTCCTAGATCCGTAGGCTAGCACACACGATGATTCGTCAATTTAGACACGTACAGCCAGCCAAAGGCGACTGATTAAATTCAAACTGACTGATCGAAAATTCATTGATATAAGGTGTTACATTTTATATTCACGCCGTTTTTCCCTTGTATGGTCAGCAGAACTATTATTAACGTCACATAAAACATAGATCCACGCCTTCTTTCTATGGTGGTGGGCAGAAACTATAGATGGCCATCTGCTACGATGCTAATATATTCTTGTGCTTTGTTTAGGTTCATGGGTGATTCTCCGTTTTTTTGCGAAAAAGCGGTTTCCAGTGGTATATTGTTTTAGTAACAATAAATTAATCTCTGATATCATCGTCATCTGTCTAGCCTTTTCCCAACTATATTAGGGTCAACTTCCAGTCTAACCGGATTTCATCTGAATATCAGAATTTTATATAGAGCTACTGCGTATCTGAGCACTAAAACTCAGTTACTGGGTAATACGATACCCCTTGGTAAGCTGGGTAATTAAACACTGAGATCGTTTTGTTAAATATTTCTCATCAGATAAACTTGAATTCGCACTATTCAGTTTACCTACCTATGCATACCAACCTCTTTACAACAAAGAAATTGAACAAAACATCACATAAATCGTCATTATCTCCGTCTCCAAATACCAATTAAAGTCTTGGTGACGTAATCGAAATAATTTTATTTAATCAGCTTATATATTCTCACTGCTGGGACATAGACCTCGTCTCTTCGAGACGGACGTGGGCTGTTATCTACCATGCAAACCCAGTGCGGGTTGATAGATGTCACACGTCTTTCATTTTTTTTTTTCTAGGACATGCCGGTTTCCTCACGGTGTTTTCATTCACCGTTTCGAGAGCAATGATGATTAAATTTTAACACAGAGTGAACCGCCTGTCTGTGTTCGAACCCACTTGCTACAACTCGTAAATCAGGGTTTGTTGACAATAGTTCGTCAAAAAGAACAATTTTAAAAGAATTACCCTTATATCTATTAACGTCATGTGCATCAAAACTGCCTAAAGCCATACATGTTTGTTTCAGTTTCAGTTAAAACTTAATTCTTTTTGCTTATTAATAGTAGGGTAGTTTATCGCTTGTAACGGTCATTAGGAATCATTTTTCTAAGTTGAGTGTTTTTAATTATACGACATTTACAAATATGGTGTGTTGCTTGAGGTGAAAATATATTAATTAAATGATTCATAGAATTTTTAACCGACTTAAAAAAAAGGAGGAGGTTCTCAATTCGTTTGTATTTTTTTAAATGTTTGTTAACTCATGGTTAACTCAGAATTCCATCAATTATGAACCGATTTCAAAAATCTTCTTTTATTTAAAGAGTATTCTTAAAAAGATGTCCCATTAAAATGTGTCAAGTAAGTTCTAATTAGTGATTTTTGAATGAGGTTCAATTATTAATACATATTGTTTGCACTTAGTGAAATTACTTAGCAAGTGAAGGTATAGGTACGAATTTGTGTAAACTAAAAAGTGGAAAATAAAAGTTAATAACCGACTTCCAAAAAAAACATTACAGAGTGCAAGAAAGCTTTTATTTCGGAAGTCCATGGCGAAAACAAAATAGAAATACCAAAGAAACCGACTACAGATATTGAAATTATTTTTAACCATCGCTATCGTATTATTAGGAAACTGGATTGTGGAGATGGGATAGGCTATATATGAGATGTAAGTTATTATTTTTTTATTGGTAAGATCCCGAAAGGGGTACCGGCTAGGGATGTTATGGATATGAAATTTCGGATACGGATTGGTTACGGATGTAGGAATGATTATTATACCGGATACGGATACGGATACGGATACGGATTTGAGATTATTTCGGATTATCCGTTAGTTTTGGATAATTTCGGTTACGGATATTAAATTCTTAAGGAATTTTAAAAGTAAAATACAAATAGCTAATAAAATGGTTTTATTTATATGTCACCATTTGGTAGGATTTACAATCAGTCTGTGGGTAATTATTGCAGTTATTTAAAATAAAAATTATTATAAATATATATTGAGTGTTATCTAATCTACCTAAAATAAAAATGTAATAACAAATCCGATATTATCCGAAACTTTTATATCGGATTCGGTTACGGTTACGGATTAATTTTTATTTCGGATATCCGATAGTTTCGGTTACGTTTACGGAGCTCCCTAACATCCCTGGTACCGGCTACTGGTTTGTGAAGGTCAGGTAGTCCTTCCATGTAAAATTCTAGAATTCACCTGTATCTTGTTAGACTGGAAACGGATCCAACAGAGTTGAGAAAAAGCTAGGCAGAACATGAGCATTGAGAGACCTTTTTAAACCGAAAGCAAAGTTTTTTATTGTCTTATAGTTAGATTTATGCAGATATTGGTACCGATTCCCTTGTTCACAAACTAAACTAAATTTAAGTTCAGTGCATCTTTTTCTTTGTATTTCATTAAGAAGAGGACAAAAGAATTTTTTTACTTTAGTCCTGTCAAATTAATCAGCGCCTGTCACTACTCTCCATACAAGTTTAGACGTGATTAAAAACTTGCCTACTAAAATTACGTCAATTTACGTCAAGCGCTGATTAATTTGACAGGACTAAACTAAAATTTATCTTCTGTCCTCTTCTTAATGAAATAGAAAGAAAAAGATGCACTGAACTTAAATTTAGTTTAGTTTGTGAATAAGGGAATCGGCACCATTGATTAGGTTCTTATTCATAATTCTCGTAAAGTTATTATTACAATATAAATCTAGTAAGAAAATATTCGACCGGTTTCAATAAAATTCTGGCAAGAGTTTGATACCAAAACTGTGGTATCATATTAGATAGTAATAAATCTTGTATTAACGTAAAATAATATCATGATTATTTAAATTTTATAATAAAGAAACATCTTTATCGTATATTAGAATTATTATAAATAGATAACAAAATTTATTACCAATTACCAACTGACTCTAGTAAGTATCATAAATCATTTATAATTAAACCTACTCAGATTCCTATAAATCTATATATACATACTACACACAAATAAATAAAACTGAAGTGTCTGTTCGTAATTTAAAATTAACAGCTTTTCACTAAATGCATATGAAAGTAAATACGGTACTTACACCAAAAAATCATTTTTTTTAAACTTTTGTCTGTCTGTCTGTTTGTTCCGGCTAATCTCTGAAATGGCTGGACCGATTTTGACAGGATTGGCAGGTAGCTGATGTAATAAAGAGTAACCTAGGCTACTTTTATTTTAGAAAAAATCTTTTATTTTAGAAAATTACCTGCGTTAATATCCGTCATCCACGCGGGCGAAGACGCGGGCAAAAGCTAGTCAATAATAATAACTAAGTATAGGATTTAAGTCTTCTATACGGCTATCTCTAACATTCCTAATAAATACTTTTATCTAAACAAGTGGCATTCGGTTTCAACCGAAACGGGAATAGAACCCGTTAAGTTCTGGTCGCAAACAGCTTTAGCAGAAATAACTTGATTATGCTTGACAGAAAATCAGTTAACTTAGCCAGTTTCTACTGATCCGCGGCCGGCGATAGTGTGACCCCAATTTCTATGTTATTTTCAGGATTGTGCGGAGAGAGGGAGACCAACATATGTCGGTCTCGTATATCTCCTTTGATAGTTGTCTGATAGAAATCAGATTGGATTTCATTGGCGATTGTTGTCCTGACTCATGGCTGTAACGGCAAATATGATTTATATCCGAGGATAATTTTATAGAAATCTACGGAAATGTTACAATTGTTGTTTATTTGTAGCACTTAGTTGAGTGTCCTGGTTTGGTAGTTGAAGAGTCGGAAATGTTTAAATAGCTGCGAAAGTGACAGTCTACGTTCGTTTGTCGCTCACTGGATTTTAATCTTACGGTGTTGGACCGAGCATTGAGAATTCGACGTGCATTTCAGCGCGTCGAAAATGACTGTATGTTTTGCTATTCGATTTTCGACTCTATGCTAGAATAAATCCTACCGCGATGTTTTTACGTTCGTGGCAACGTTGGTTCATCGTAACCTTAGTACACACGGCTACAGGTCTAGCTATACATTTCCAGTTTTAGCTGACCTCGCATTGTATAGGCTTTTCGTACAATGAGATGTCAGCTTATACTGGAAATGTATAGCTTGATATGTGGCCGTGCGTACAAGACTTGAGAATGTAGTTAGGTAGTTCTCAGAAGTTTGATCCATTTATTAAACTGCGAAATTATACCTTGTACAGACGCCAGCACATCAAGCTACTACAATCTGTCAGATTTCTTTGATAAAGTTTCGACTTCGTTTATTGGGATTAGGTATAAGTTAATAGAAACATGAAATCATCATATAATTCGTTTTATGTTCATTTTAATTCAATTTTGTTAATTTATATATTATCTATAATTATGCTTTTTTTTGGTATTTTTTTTTCATTTTGTTTGCTCACAGCAGATTTTAACTTTGTCATTTTTTTTATTTTGTATAAGTAATATTGGTTTAAAACAAAATCTTTTCGATATGCAGTAACAACACTAAAATAACGTTGTATAATCCGTAGAACTTACGACATTCAATAGTTTATTCGAACTGGGGACCACTCAATTACTCCCGGCCTTACAATACTTAATCCTGAACTACCGATATCGCTGCCTACCTTGTATAGTAGCAAGAGTAATGATAGTTTTAGCCATTTCGGTAACAATAAATATTTATGGTCAATTTCTTTGGTACATGGAGTACCTTGTTTGTAGGGTGGCAAAGCTTTGATAAAGAATTCGTGTTTAGTTTAAAAAAATATTTTACTAAATAGATATTTGTACTTTACTATAAAATCATTTAATCAAAATCTAAGCAATAACACTCAAACTGAAAATATTTTCAAGTTGAAAAAAAAAACATTCATAAGTATCTCTATTATCATTTTATTAATTACTAGCTTATGCCAGCGGCTTCGCTCGCGTTTTATACAAATCTACCTTCCTCTTTAATTACTCTGTTCCTAAAACCGCATTAAAATCCGTTGCATAGTTTAAATTATCTATGCGTAAAGACACGAAATGCGACTTTGTTTTATACCATGTAAAGAAGATGAAGAAGTGATTCGTAAATCATTTTATTTATCAGTCATTTTAAATCTAAGGCGAAACTTTTTAGTCCAGGGTCGATAATTTTTGAAACCAAAAAAAATCATAATAGGATGAAACCCATTACAAAAGGAGGGAAATATGATAAAAATGAAAGGAAAAATAATTTACGGGCGATCTGAGGTTGGGAAGGGGATGGGGGTGAGTTTTTAAGGGTAAAAAACGGTTTTTCTCGATTTCCGGCAAAACTAAAAGTCCTATCGAAAAAAGTCAAATGGAAAAGTTGTAGATAATAAAAAGATCTAAAACTTTTGTATTAACACTTTTTTCACATAACCTCAAAATTTATGTGAAAAATTCAAAAAACCAAGTTTTTGGTTTTTTATTTTTATCTTTTACAAAAATTTTTTTTTTTTAACGAAATTTTGTGAAAACTTACCTTTTTATGTCCCAAATACGCTGTAATTTATTTAATTAAAAATATTTATTTTTTCACCTTATTTTGAATTAATATCGAAAAAACACCCTAATTTTCAATCGAAAATTCACCCGTCAAAATATCAGCTTTTTTCAAAAAGTTGGTATGGTTTCTGTTCGTAGAAATCTCTACTTTCCGATGGTGAAAAAAAAATATATGTTACTATGGTAAATCTTCTCAGAAAACGCAAAAATTAAAAAAAAACTTGAATTTGAAATTTTTTTTTTAATTATTATAAATAATTTTGAGCTATTTATTAAAATTTAGACTTTAATTACTCGAAAAACGTTAGATTACATGTGACGTTGATAACAAAAAAATTGCAAATAAAAATATACTACTATAATTAACAAACAAATAAGTTAATTAAATTAATATTTAATAAGACATCTACAATATTTGGAGAAAGTTGTCTAATTTTCTTTAAATTATATGCGTAGATGCTTATTTATAACTATTTTGAGATAAATTATATATATACCTGAGTAGATATACCTGAGTGACCTACGAAAAATTGTAGCCCATCAAAAGGTATTTCGTGGAGAAGTGGGGAAGGGGCTAGGCGGGTCTGGGTCTTACTACATACATACCTACTATTATATACTATATATTTCGTAGCAGCTGTTACAACCGCTAGCCTAACCAGTATTCGAAATACAGTACAGTATACAACATCGTTTATAAAAATACACGTGCACGCTGAGTTTCTTGAAGATAATTGTGACAAGTTTACTTAAAAAAAACAATAAAACTATCTTAATCTAAATAATTATCTCCTTAATTTTGCACAAACAAATTTAGTTAATCCCATGAAAAAAAATATATTTCAAAATCTATAAAAAATATATTTAAAATCTATAAAAAATATATAAAATATATATCGTAAATATATTTCTAATAAAACAAACTTTTGGCCGATTTTCATATATATTTTATACTTTTTTATAGATTTATAATATATTATTTATACATTTTGACATTGATTTCTTTAATATTTTTTCTTTTTCATGGGAGTTTATTCACGATTAAATAGTGAAGACATTATTAATTCGATTTTGTCTTTTCAGATTATCAGTATGGATGAATCTGTTTGTATCATTTGCAATAAGGCAGATGATTTTTTTTGAATTTTTGCATTTTCTGAGAAGATTTACCATAGTAACATATATATTTTTTTTTTACCATCGGAAAGTAGAGATTCCAACGAACATAAACCACACCAACTTTTTGAAAAAAGCTGATATTTTGACGGGTGAATTTTCGATTGAAAATTAGGGTGTTTTTTCGATATTAATTCAAAATAAGGTGAAAAAATAAATATTTTTAATTAAATAAATTACAGCGTATTTGGGACATAAAAAGGTAAGTTTTCACAAAATTTCGTTAAAAAAAAAAAAATTTGTAAAAGATAAAAATAAAAAACCAAAAACTTGGTTTTTTGAATTTTTCACATAAATTTTGAGGTTATGTGAAAAAAGTGTTAATACAAAAGTTTTAGATCTTTTTATTATCTACAACTTTTCCATTTGACTTTTTTCGATAGGACTTTTAGTTTTGCCGGAAATCGAGAAAAACCGTTTTTTACCCTTAAAAACTCACCCCCATCCCCTTCCCAACCTCAGATCGCCCGTAAATTATTTTTCCTTTCATTTTTATCATATTTCCCTCCGTTTCTAATGGGTCTCATTCTATTATAATTTTTTTTCACTTTTCATTATTTTTAAAGGCTTCTACCCTGGTCTATTTGCTCTCTGGAATTCTACTCCTACTTTCTCTAAGCTCTGTCTGCCACATAAACCACTGCAGTACCTCTGTACTTAATTGTATTAATATGCCTTATCACTCTGTGTGTACATAAATAATAAAATATAAACATTAGTAACTGTCCACTGAGACATATTTTTGTCTGCTATGACAATTACTGTCAGAAATGTCCAGATAACCTTGCAAAGCCTGGTCTCCCCATTAGTACCGCACACTGCATTTTACAATGGCTACTGTAACCAGTCGATTAGGGATCTGGTCGGTCTTGGGCCATATTTGGCCACACAGATAGTTATAATGCTAATAAACAGAAACCATACTGCTATGGGCTTTTGGCAGCACAGTTAGACTATACTAGTTAGGAAACCTGGATTTACTTACTGTGGGAAAAGTACTTTTTAGCTTATCTAGTATGTTTGTGTGTTTTTGTGAGAATTGGTCCTAACTGTCTTCCCTGCATCAATAGTTCGGTGTAAGCTATCACGCCCTTTATGCCAGAAGGATTTTATCATTTCAGATTTTATTTTGCTTTGATTACATTTTTCATTTACTTTTGCTTGAGTATAGTTTTCATTTTACTTGTTGGTATATTGGCATGTCCGTGTGATGCCGAACGTAATGAATAGCATCACCCCATTTCTTACCGTGGGTGTCGTAAAAGGCGAGTAAGGGACTTACTAGAGAATAGGCAGCAGCGTTTTATATGCATTTTATTACCATATTGCAATCGCCAACCCGCGTGCCAAGCGTGGTGATTACGCTTATTAGGAAAGCCCCCAAATTGGGGTGGCTATGTCAAGCAATGGACGTCTTACGGTGGAAATGATGAATTGATGATGATGGTGATATTGGCATGGCTAGCTGACATATAACAAATGTTTTAATGTAACGTTCTGTGTCTCGTAATGTTAATCACTTTGCTACTTTTTTATAGAATCAAGTGTATCTAACTAAATAGACAGCTGTACTGCTGGGGAGTTTGTTGACCCATTTCTTCTGCCCAGCAAGATAACTAGAAAGTGGTGACGGGCGGGCGTTTTAGGGGGTATGGTTTGTAATTTTACGTTCGAAAAGTGATTGATTGATTGCGTCTATTGGTGCTAACACATTCTTGGAGTCCTTTTTGTGAGAAATCATCAAATGACGTCTCTCGGTCTGAACCGAGCGGGAGGGCGTTTCAGACTTTTACTGACCTAAACCAACCCATGTTCCTTCAGTTGCCTATATGCCAGGGCCACGGTAATTCTTTCGAACAAATCACGCGACTCTGGCAGATTTCTTGGGGTCCTAAGCTCGATTTTTGGACTGAGAAAAGTGTATTTTGGGTTTTCATTAGACCATTCTCAGTACCAAACGCAGTATTTTCGGTAACTGACAATACAGTCACCCCCACTAATTGTAAGTGTATGGGATTTCAGCAAAATGTTTTCTGCCTACTCCTATAGAGAATACAGTCGTGATGTTATGTTAATGTTCATTCTACCTTCGATATTTATAGAAATGTGGGTATAATATTGTAGTTAGCCGTTGATGGATGCCATCATTGTCTCAATAAAATGTTAAAAGGAAGTGAACATAAAATCTATGATGATTCCAGTAAGGAATTTATTACTTATTGGAATTTTATTATAATAGAAGTTGTCTATTGATTGCTAATAAGTATTTTTACTATAAACACACGTACTATAAGATTAGTAATACTCATTTTATAATGTACTGTTAATTAAAATATCAAAGGTGTACGCTAGCCACTCTTGTCTCTAGAGCCCCAAGGTTATCACACTTCCACTGCGCATTTAAAACCTTATGTGGGCCTAGTCTGGCAGCGTACATTTTGGTATGCAGAGGCGTGGTTTTAACCTACAAAACCACCAAATTGGTAATTTTACAGTAGGCTAATTACTTGGCAGTCTCTATAAGGGAAGTAGTAATTCGCTGTAAATATTTGTTATCGGTAATTAATTGTTTGTTTGAAATAATTTGGAATTTATTGAGTCGAGTAACTCATATTGCCGGGGGTCAACCAGGTTTGCATATATGCTTCAGAGTTGGTTAGATTGAGCTATGCTATAACCTCTTGTTGTTGTTATTTGACCTCTGTTGTATTGAATGTCAGGAAGACATTAAAATATTGAGTTTGTACCATTGATATGGTTATTTGTGAAAATTAATATTTGAAAAATTATTGGCATTTTTTAGTATTACCATTGTTTTGAGTTGGAATAAAGGATTATTATTGTTGTACCATTAACAAAGTGGTTTGTGAACTTAACATTTGGAATTGGATTGGAATTTGAATATTTGAATTGAATTGTGAAATAGAATTTTGAACGTTGATATTGGGTTTGAATTAAAATAAAAGTTTATTGTTGAATTGAATTGAAACCAATTTAATGTTATTTCTTGAGTTGCTGATTAGTCAGTTTGGTAGTTTGATTGTAGTTATTTTGTAATATATTGTTTGAACTTTGTTACTTAATTATTTTGTTTGGTATTTGAATGATTTTGTTTGTGCAATGGCATACAAATGCAAATATTGCAGTGCCGGACACCTGTCCAGGTCAAGCCGGAGACCTCGGTTGTTTCAGGTCCCGGACTATTGAGTAGATTGCCTGCTTTGGAACTGCCACACTTGACGGTCGCTGGGACCACTGGTACGGTTTCCAAAACCTGTTTGCAAGTTTGGTTGATGCACGCTCAGACCTCAGACCCGCCCAAAGGTTGGCCTATTTGTTGTCTGTCCTGGAAGGTGAGGCCCGAGCCTTGGTACAGCATCTGTCGTTGACTGACTCAGCCTACCCTACCGCTTTGGGACTATTCACCCAGCGGTACCAAATGAACGTTGTTTGGCTGATGTTCATATTGAATTGATTTTGGGGTTACCGGTCATTACTAGTTTGTCAGCATTGCATACTGACCTGTTGAACCCGTTGGTGGTAGCGACCAACGCTTTAAAGCGATTGGACTTGCCGGTGGACCAATGGTCTTACCCTTTGGTGCATGTTGTGCTGCAACGGCTTCCTGCCGATTTGAGGGCTCATTTCGAGCAAAGGTATGGTGGGGATAGTGTTACACATCTCCCCCCATTTGGTGACCTCGTCCAATTTTTGGAGGATGAGTGTCGGTTTGTGGACAACTCTGGCGTTGCCACTGAGTCATGCCAGCCGTCTTCCCGGCCACGAGACCAGGGACGGACTAGGGCTGGCGGGCCTGTTGATGGTCGCCCCGCCGCTCGTTTTGCTGGCACCCAGAGTCGTCCTGGTTGTGAGTTTGTAGGGACACGGGGCATGGCATGGCAACTTGCGCGGCCTTTTTGAAGTTGCACGTGAGTGCCCGCCGCCGAATTGCCAATGCACGCCGCCTGTGCTTCTCTTGTTTGGGGGCTCACTTCCATCGGGACTGCCCCAACCCCCGCCCTTGTAGAATTTGTGGGGGGTCCCATTTGGACATATTGTGCGCTAACGCGAACCACGCTGGCAGACCAGCCTCTGATGAAGGTTCGCGTACGGGGGGGTACCATGGAGTTGGTCACCGGGCTTCTGCCTCGCCGGTTCAGAACCGGGGAGAGGCCCGCAATTTTGAGCGCCGCACTCCACCCCCCGCGCAAGTTGATCGGGAGCCGCGCGACCGCCATTTGGTCTCCCCGCGTAAAGGCGATTACGCAATTGTTGCTAGGCACCGCTGGCCAGACCAGCACCGCCTTCCCTCCCCTCCTTTGGCGGAACGTCCCCGGTTGGAGTCACGCCCCCCACCATTCAGGCCTCCGGTGGGATATGCCCTTCCAGCGATGGCGCGTGGCTCGGGACACCGCGCGTACGAGGAATTTGAATTGCATCCTCGTCGGGAAAGACTTGGGTCTGGGTGTGGCGATCGGTCGCCGCCCAGGCATTGTTAGGACATGGCGCCTGCCCCGCTAAGGTACCCCTCAGATCGACACGGTTTTGTTGCCAACGGCATCGGTCGGGTCTGGGGGCCCACGGGGGACTCTGTTGTGGTCCGTGTCATTATGGACATGGGAGCCCAGGGTTGCCTTTTGTCTATTGTTTTGTTGTTTTGTTTGTATTGTTTTGGGCAAAATTGTTTTCCTGAGCGCCTTTGGACTGCGGGACTTGGCTGGGACGAGCCAATTCGGGAAACCCTGTTGGAAGATAGGCTCCAATTTGTATCCGCACTCCCTGCAGTCAACGAGGTCGTGTTACCCCGCGCTATCCTCCCCCCTGGGAGCTACTCTGCTACCCTTGTATGTGATGCGTCTCCGCACGGTTATGCAGCTGTTGTTTGTCTGCGCACCGTCTGCGCACAGGCCAGGTGAATTTGTCACTGGTCTTGGCCAAGAGCAAGGTGGCCCCCCTCCGGACGACACTGACCACCCCTAAGTTGAATTGTCAGGGGTGGCGCGTCTTGTGCGTCTATTGAACCACGTTGCTCACACTTTGGGTGGAACTGTGGACATTCGGGTTTCTTACGCCTGGACGGACAGTCAAATTGTTTTGTGTTGGTTGAAGACGTCCGTCCACTATTTGGAGGTCTTTGTTGCGTACCGAGTGTCCCAGATTCAAAATTTTGATACGCCTTTGATTTGGAGGCCCTTGCCTGGAGATTTGAACCCAGGCGCCGTGGCCTCACGTAGGTGCATGGCACCCCGCCTGTTTGCTTACCCCCTATGGTGGGGACCAGACTGGCTGACTCATCCCGAGGATGATTGGCCTCGATCGCCAGTCTTGATGTCGGGTCCTTTGCCCGGGCTCAAGGTGCTCGCTGTTGGAACAAAGGACCCTGAGTTTGTTGAGTCGATTTGGCTCTCTCGACAAATTGTTGGATTGTTTTTCTGTTCGGGCGCCAAAAATGTACGCTGCCAGACTAGGCCCACATAAGGTTTTAAATGCGCAGTGGAAGTGTGATAACCTTGGGGCTCTAGAGACAAGAGTGGCTAGCGTACTGTCCGCCGTGCGCGGAGCCAAACAATCAAATCAAACACTTACCTGTTGGTTGAAGGACACTGCTCTGGTGCCAACCTGGAGATATGTATGTAAGTGAGTGTATCTGTATTGTGTCGTGACGTTACGAGTATTCTTCAGGTTAGATTCCGCTTCAACCCGGCTGGAGACAATCACAGCATGCGGTCTTCAAATCACTCGTTCACAATAGCGTCACACTCAACCATCGGGTCATGACAGATTGTCCACAAAACGACCAGTTAATTAATACAATTGGATCACGACTAATTGTCACAAACGGATCGATTTAAAGGGATTTATTTCAACAAACGCGTCGCGGAACTCAACAGGCGAACCGGGCCATTTTAGCGGCAAATCGACAAGAAAGCTGTCAAGTGTCAACGTCAAAAAATGACAAGTCAGATGTCACTTCGTTACACGCGCATTCCATTAGGCGCACAGATAATAAACGGTACGCAACAAAAGGAATATCAGAAAAACCTTAATATCAAACCCAAATGAAAATCAAAAAGGTCAGTGTACTAAATTTGAAGTATTTCTTCCAGGACCTGAAAATGTGACCCATTTGCAACAATGAAGCACCAAAAAATATCCAGACGAAAATTTCACAGCATAAAAGAATACGGAACTTTTGTTTATCATTGAAATTTTCTCAAAGGTCGTCACTAATCTTTAACTAAAGTCTCAAATTCAAAAATGACCTTCATTGCTATATATACCTACGCATCGGAATCTCAGGTGAGTCGGTTGTAATAGCACACTCTGAAATGCACACATCATATTCTGAAAAATAATAAGTTTATTGTTGTACGAAATTAGCATGCTGAAGTGTGAGATGATGATGATGATGACATTTCGACTGCTGTAGGTATTTCACGTTTTATGAAACAGCAGTTTTTTATTTTTAACCGACTTCAAAAAAAGGAGGAGGTTATCAATTCGACTGTATTTTTTTTTATGTTTGTTACCTCATAACTTTTGACTGGGTTAACCGATTTTAATGATTCTTTCTTTATTTGAAAGCTGGTGTTTTTCGAATGGTCCCATTTTTATTTTTAATTTGGTTCTATTTGGACAATGGGGTCCATGTGAAAACCATACAAGTCTTAAATTTTCATTACGTATTTGCGCGACAAATGAACAAATAACGCGATTAGATTAGTGCGGAGTATTTACCACAACTAAAAAGTTAAAAAATAAAAACTTTTTACAAAATAAAAACAACCAACTTCCTTAAAAAAAAAAAAAACACTACAAAGTCAAAAATAACTTTAATTTCGGAAGTCGGTGGCATAAACCTTAAATACAGAGCCTAAGACACTGACTTTCGAAATTAAAGTTATTTTTGACTTTGTAGTGTATTTTTTAAGGAAGTCGGTTGTATTTTTTTTTTTTTTTGTAAAAAGTTTTTTTTTTTGTTAACCAACGAAGCATTCATATGCTAGGCGGATCTAGAATCATTTGCTGAATTCAGGGTTAGAGTTTGTGGGTCCGGGTCTCTGCCACCCTATATGTGTAGCAGTTGACTGAAGCTAATGATGAGGATGATACACTATAATGTAAAACCATGAAAAATAAATCGACTGTGAAATATAAAAACCCAGTATTTGCATAAAACTAAATTTTACAGGAGAGCCGCAAAATTATTTCTGTAGAACTAACTTTTGCTCTAGATACTAGACTTCCGACTTTGTGTAACATTCGTATTTGACTCATTTCTGGGAGTTTTTGCTAGCCGAGTATGTGGAGGGTGGTTTATAAGGTAGAAAAATGCAAAACCACCCGTTTAAAAAAAATGTCAGATGCAAGGTTTTGAAATTGAACAGCTGAGATGTGGTCGTGATACTAAACTGCCTCTTATTAGAACCAGGGCCACTTGAATTCCCAAGAACTGCTTCCCAACTGCACCTGGTCCAGCTGTCAGTAAGTACGCAGTGTTACCAGTTACATCACATAACGTATTCAGCAGACAAGGTCGGTAGTTAATAAAATATCGTTGGTATAAGAAGCACAGTCACAGAATGACAATCAACTTGACAGTTAGCGCGAATTCGAATTTTAGTGCGGTCAGAACGTGGAGGGGGTGTGTGCATTGTTTAACGGGTTTGTTCTATGACGTATTCTAAATAGACGCGTTATACACGAACGTTAGTGCACTCAAAAACAGCGTAAGCCATGAAAGTACTACCAGGATCGTCAGATTTGTTCTAAAGAGTTACCGTTGCCCTGGCACAGGTAACTGAAGGAACACGGGAAGATTTTACTCAGTAAAAGTCTGACTTTCCCTCGCGCTCCGCCCAGAGCGGGAGAAGTCGCGCGTCATTTGGTGATTTCCTACCATTAAAAAAAAAGAATGTAGCTACTTATTAGTATATACAATCAAACAGTGCACGAAGAACAGGAAATATCCATACAGATTCTTGTTGTTAGAAAGAGATGAAAATAGTTACGTCACTCGCTGCTGCATGTTCTACTGCTGGATGGCACGTGTCTAATATCACTTCAGGCAATTGCCTTGCATTTATCTAGCCGTGTGGTGTCGGACGTAGAGAATAGCACCATCCCATTTCTTCCCGTGGGTGTCGTAAGAGGCGACTAAGGGACTTACTAGAGAATGGGCAGCAGCGTTCTCTATACATTTTACCACCATACTGCGATCGCCAATCCGCGAAACATGGCGATTATGGCCGCCTAGTTTGGACATCTTATGACTGAAATGATAATGAATGATGAACGCCTATAAAAGTGACTCTCAGAGATAAGAGTGTCCCAACAGTGGGAACATTATATGCTTATCCTTCAATTATATATTCAATATGTTTTGTTATTGTAACTCCAATCGGAATCAGCAAAATAGTTTCCTCAATGACGTAATGAAACTAGAATCTCATATACTTAGGAAGTGGAAACACGCCGATCCCTTAAAGGGGCCATTTAGTATGCACAGTGGTCCTATTACGAGGTAACACTGTGCATATTTGTAAGCCAGGGTTCCGCATGCGACCGTTTGCATAGATATGGGCCATAATGCACTTTGTATGAATCAGATGGACATAAAGAGGGATTTCGCGATGCTTGATTGGTTCTTTAGTATACTGATGTTGCCGAATAGTTGACAGGATTTGTAGAATAGTTTGAATAAAGAAAAAACAAGACTCGAAAAAAAAACTCTATGAAGTGAAAAATAATTTTTATTTTAGGAAGTCGGTGTTTTTCGTCCACTAAAAACCTAATTTTCGAAATCCGTCCACAATTGCCGGAGATATAGCGCAACATACAAAAACAAAAAACACAAAGGAACTGAGAACCTACTCCTTTTTGAAGTCGGTTAAAAAAAGATTGACGTTACTTGGAGCGAATCGATCATTAACTTTAATTGACTATCAATCATATCTTATGCATAATGTCAACTTAATTTAATTGTTCTAAATCCATACTTAATATTATCAATGTATTTAACACTAGCTGACCCAGCGAACTTCGTACCGCCTCAGAATCAATAAAATGATGTGTTAACTTATCAGATCCCATCAACACAAAGCAAAGAGCACCAAGTACCATATACCCATGTTAGACCAAGTTATGACAAACTGGTACTTTGAAGGCATAAAGCGTTTTCTAGCTACCACACACCCATGTTAGTTGAGCTCCTACCAAATTATGCCAACCTAGTACTTCCAAGACATAAAGCGTTTTCAGCTGTTCACGCGTGATGGCGTGACCAAGGGAAATAGGGATTCATTTATATATATATATATATATAGATTTCATGCCTTAAACACTGAGCAAATCGTTTTGAAAAACAGATAGAAAACGTAACCGGCTACTTTTCATCCAGCAAAAAGCTAGTCGATCAAAAATTTGACACCGTCTCTGACTGCGGTAAATAGCACCAAGAGTAACTCGGGAGCTAAATATTTATATCAATAGATAGACATTACTACTTGGCTAATTAAATAAAGTTGGCTTCCACGAAAACTGGATTTCTAATCCAGTTTTCAAATATCGTATAAATATAGCATTACTGTATGTTTTACTTATTTAATTCCACATACACACACACATCCATGTGGTCCCGGACGTAAAGAATAGCACCACCCCTTTTCTTCCCGTGGGTGTCATAAAAAACGACCAAGGGAGTTACTAGAAAATGGGCAGCAGCGTTCTCTATGCATTTTACCACCATACTGCGATCGCCAACACGCCTGCCAAGCGTGGCGATTATGGCAAAACCCCCAATTTGGAGGAGGCCTATGTTCAGCAGTGGACGTCTTATGGCTGAAGTGATGATAATGACTTATTTAATTAATGTATAGATGTGCCTGTAAGTCCCTTATGCCTCTCAGTCTGCAGATGCAGTTTCTAGTTAAGAGTCAAAGCCCATTATAAAGTAAGTAGTGTGTATTTCCCTAAGTAGCTAAATCCCTAGAAATCCGCTTAATTCTAATCATCTCCAAGGCTAAGGCAGGATTTGAGGAACTAATTAGTAGCGTGGTCATTACAATTACTTAATGAAACCGGTCGAGACTTGTTAAACCAGAGGGTTTTACCCGTGGTGACCACGGTATCTGCAGCTGACAGGACTAACAATATATTTTACTGAGAATGCTGTTCTTATTCCTTTGTCACCTTTTTCTGGTCCCAAGCAGCATTGTTGTGCTCCAGTTAAAAGGAACACAAAGTGCTAAGTGGCATGTTTGGGGCTTGTGGCTAAGTAATGACGGACAGATCGATCGGTCGGGTTAAGCTACGCTTGCCGCGGTAAGTCCGTGGATGGTTGAACATCTTTACATACCAAGACCCGCCGTGCCTTGGCAAGTACGCGGCTGTCATTTGTAGATCATTGAGAGTCCTTTCTTTTCTGAGTAGTCAAAGAGGAAGAACACACCTCATTCAGTTATTAAAATATGATTGACGTGTATAAGTGTTAGTACAAATTTACTTATAGAAATAAAATAATTTATCATTTACCCCGCTTGTTAGTCTGTTGAAAGCCTTAGCAAAAACCAAGGGCCGAAACCTCTAAAATTACTTATTAAAATATTACACATAAACAAGACAAAAACATTCACAAAGTCACGATATTCCCTTGACAAGTACAGAATAACATGGAAAAAATCTTATAAGGGCTAAAGATTGTACACACGAACTCATTTAGCGGGATGTGTTTTAGATCTTATCGTGTGCTCCGAGCTTTATGATCGCCGATTATATAGAGCGTGGTGTAATAATGCAATATATAGCGCATGATGGTTCTGTAGGTTAAGAAAGAAAAAATATGTCAAGATTTTTGGAATTTTATGTGTTGAACTAGTTTCTGCCCGCGACTTTGACCGCGTCAAATTTTTGCTCCAATGACTCTTCCCGTCACATCGAATTGCCTACCAGTTTTCGCCCATAATTCGTTGCTGCTCCGCTCCTTTTGATTGTAGCATGATTTTATATAGTCTTCCTCAATAAATAGGATACCCAACACAAAAAATTTCAATTCGGACCAGTTGTTCCTGAGATTACCGCGTTCAACCAAACAAACAAACTTTTCAGCTTTATAATATTAGTATAGATGAGAGCAGTGTTGGTCCAGCGGTCTTGGTCCCGACTAACGAATTGTATGTTTGAACCTAGGCAGGCGTTTTACTTTGTGTAAATAATATCATCACTACTGGTTTCAAAACGCTGAAGGAAATCATCGTCAGGAAACCAGCATATCGTAGATCTAAAAATTTAAAGACTTGTGACGTCTACCAACCCGCACTGGGCCAGCGTGGTAGATTACGGCCCACTCCCTCTCACCGAGGAGGCCTGTTTCCCAGCAGTGGGAACAATATAGGCTGATTATGATGATTTTTGCATTATTTTTGCTATAACAGTCTTTAGGTGAGGTAACGAGTAACATCCAACGAATGAATTATTTCATGAAGATTATATCTGAAGATGATTCTATAAGAATCTACCTGAAGAGACCTAATAGAGAGATATAGAAATCTAATCGAATTAAAACTATTTTTTATGGTTGGGATAGCATCAAATGACGTCCCTCGTTCTTGGTGTGTCAGACATTAACTGACTAAAACCCACCCGTGTTCCGTCAGTTGCCTGTGCCAGGGCCACGGTAACTCTTTCAAACAATTCCGTGACCCTGGCAGGCATTGGTCCTAGCGGACCCCTTCAATAGCTGCTGTTATCTCTTTCTTCAACCCTGAGTAACATCGGAAAGCGTCTTATCTGTAATTAACGTTCAAATGGACGTAAAAATATGGCAGCAGATTTATAGTGCACTGGAATTTCAACTCTCGGTGTTGAACCGAGCATTGAGAATCGAACAGAGTACCTCCCAGCGGGTGGAAAAAACACACTGTTCGATTTTGAACTTTCGGCGCTAAGCTGTGCGTTGAATACACATTTCCACCGCAAACGTAAATTTGAACTCCAATTAGAGACTGAACTAAATGATCCTCTTATTAAGAGGATTAGTCAGAGGTGATTTTAGTTTCAACCGTTCCTCATCTAAACAACCGAAAGACGTCGACGGCTGTACAAAGGCCTCTTCCACTTTGGGGGATTTGCCATAATCGCCACGCTTGGCACACGCCCTCCCGCTCCACCCAGAGCGGGTGAAGTCATTTGATGATTTCCCATACAGAAAAAAAGCCTTCCTAGAGTCGAGAAATAACAATCTAGTATTAAAATACTATGACAGAAATATGTGGGCTAAGACCACCACAACATTGGTCAACAAAACGTCATACGGCATCGCGGAAGACCCAAGCGTAGATGGCGGGACGAACTCGACGCCACCTGCCAGGGTCGCGAGATTGTTCGAAAGAGATACAGTGACCCTGGCACATGGGCAACTGAAGGAACACGGGTGGGTTTTAGTCAGTAAGAGTCTGACATGCCCTCCCGCTCCGTCCAGAGCGGGAGAAGTCATTTGATGACTTCACATCCACAAAAAAAAAAAAACTCGATGCCAATATGAGAGATTGGTGGATATTGGTTCAGGGAAGAGTTGCGCGAAAAACGGAAACGGATGCCTTTGCCCTGCAGTGAGACAATACAGGCAGATTATATTATTTATATACTAGCTGACCCAGCGAACTTCGTACCGCCTCAGAATCAATCAATGTTGTGTTAACTTATCAGATCCTACCAACACAAAGCAAAGAGGACCAAGTACCATATACTCATGTTAGGTGAGCTCCTACCAAATTATGCCAACCTGGTACTTCCAAGAAATAAAGCGTTTTCTAGCTACCACACACCCATGTTAGGTGAGCTCCTCCTACCAAGTTATGCCAACCTGGTACTTCAAAGGCATAAAGCGTTTTCTAGCTACCACACATCCATGCCAGTTGAGCTCCTACCAAGTTATGCCAACCTGGTACTTCGAAGACATTAAGCGTTTTCTAGCTATCAAACACCCATGTTAGGTGACTTTGTATTCTTAATTTTCTAATTTTCCGCGCATTTTTTTAAATTTTTTTCTTTCATAAGCACCTTCTCCTGACAATCAAACAACAAAAAAAAAAGTAGTGAAATCGGTCCAGCCGTTCCCGCGTGATGGCGTGACCAAGGGAAATAGGGATTCATTTTTATATATATAGATGACAGACAAGGCACAAAAAGCATCATAATCACAGAAGAAAACCCACACAAAACGTCAGTGTCACGTAAATCACTTTGGACCTTGAGAGAACCCTAAGTAGGTACCTAACTACCTACAATACTAATGTAGGTGGTTAGGTCTTATAGCCATAACTAATCGGTAAACAGATTGGTCGCTTTGCTCAAACGTGCCGACGCTACGACGGTGTGGGCTGATTTTAATTATGTTTTACCCTTGAAGGAAACGCTAGAAGAACTGGTTTCTGTTGAATAATGTTGTTAAATAAAATTGTTGTAAGGTTGTTTGAAATAGGTATGGTTTTGTGGGTAGTTGTGAGGCTGGTGAACATGGAGGTAGTTGGTTCGATTTCGGGGACCCCATGTCTGAAGAAGGGTGTTAAATAGGTATAGTTTTGTGGGTAGAACTGAGGCTGGTGAAGAAGGAGGCAGTAGGTTTGATTCCGGAGACATTATAGCTAAAGAAGGCTTCTCCTAACCATGATGAAGGGTAACTAAACGTTTTTTCCCCAAAATTCAGCCTAAAGACATCCATTGCTAGCCGAAATGCTTCTTTCAAGCATTGACACAAAGACCAGTCGTCCGCATCCAGTAGATTCCCGCAATCTTCACCAGGTCTTCAGTACACCTTATGGGAGACGTACTCACATTCGAGCTTCCAGTATCTACCATTCAACATAGCAGGAACTTTTCCGGTGATAATCATTCTTCTGCGCTTATCCCAATTTATTTAAGGTCTTTTCTTCCATTCTTTCCTATTAGGGGGTTATTATTAAGGTGCTTGTGTCTACCGATCAGTTTAATCTAGGGTTGCCGCGTTTTATCCGTGGATAAGTGACCAGCTTTATACACCAAGACGCCACCGTGCATTCGAAAACCCGTTAAGACGTTGGTCCCAGCTGTCTTTCGTGAATCTTTGTCAGTAGTCAGAAGGCCGAAAGTCTGACAAGCAGTCTTACCAATGGGTATCGTGTTATCCAGTAACTGGGTTGAAGAGGTCAGATAGGCAGTTGCTCCATGTAAAATACTGGTATTCAGTTGCATCCGATTAAGACTGGGAGCTAACCTTAACATAATTGATGAAAAAAAAAGTGAAAAAAGGTTTATTGCCTTTTAAGCGTATAAAGCCTGTATTAGGAGACTCCGCTTTTCCATACATCATTAGTATTTAAAAAATACTTGTTTATTTCTACTTAACCCAATTTATACAAATGAAATAACTTAACACTATGATAAATTAAATGTATTAAACGTTACGCAGAGTGTGCTTGTAAGACTGGGATTGTGTGTGAGTGAGGATGTATGTGAGTTGTGTGTGTGAATGTATGTGTGTGGTGTGTGTGTGTGAGAAAGCAAACATGACTTCTCTATTAGTCGTCTTTTCTAACTATATCATCTTTCACTCAGTCTCTATATTATGTAGGTATTTAAAAGTAGCCCATGTAACTACTTTTTAATTTTTCCACTACTACGGAAACTACCTTTTCTAACCTAACCTATTTAATTAAAAGCTAAGTATACTCGTGCCATATTCAATAACCTTCAAAAGTGAGGGAGTCCTCAACGTTGGAATGTCATTAAAACCAGCCGTATTATAGTGTAACAACTTTATATTTACCATATTCTGCAAACTAACCACACCTTGTTTTGAAGTAGATAGAGTTCAGAATTGTGTGGTTATGGGTTTTGTAATGGATTGTTTTAGTTGGTAATGGTATAATAGTGCAAATCAGTCGTCGTGATCGAGGTATTATATTGTCGTGCAATGAATGCGTTTGCAGCTGAGCGGTGACGGTTTTAAACTCGTGTTCTGTACATAATAGTTGAGATCAGAGGTAGGAAACCGGTTCCGGTTCTTAATTTCGGTTCTTAAAAAGGAGGGTTCCTTTCGATAAAAGCGTCGGTTTCGGTTCTGTTTCCAAAATAAAGGTTACGTTCATCCGATTTAAATGTTCTCTAATGAAGAAGGGACATTTTACGCGTGTGTTGCGTAATTTTTCTTTCAAGTCGTCTCCGAAATATTGACGAGTGCCAGGTCTGTACTGTAATGTCCGCAAATTAATATTGTCATTAATTATTATTAGTCATAATTTAAACCGAACGCCGTCCACTGCTGGAGATAGGCCTCCCCCAATTTGAGGGGTTTTCCATAATCGCCACTCTTGGCAGGCGGGTTGGCGATCGCAGTATGGTGGTAACATGCATAGAGAACGCTGCTGCCCATTCTCTAGTAAGTCTCTTAGTCGACTCTTACGACACCCACGGAAAGAAATGGGAAGGTGCTACTACATTTATAGAACACTAGCTTCTGCCCGAGACGTCGTCCGCGTCAAAGTTTTGTTTCCCTGAACCTTCCCGTCGCGTCGCATCGAATTGCCTGCCAATTTTTGTCCATTTTTCATTGCTGCTATACTTCTTTTAATCGTAACGTGATGTTATATACCACATAGCCTTCCTCAATAAATAGGCTACCCAACGCAAAAAGAACTTTTCAATTCGGACCAGTCGTTTCGCAGCCTATTCAATACAAACAAACAATCAAATCTTTCCTCTTTATAGTCGAAAGGGATAAAAAAAAGTATCCTATGTCCGTTTCCTAGTTCTAAGCTACCTCCCCACCAATTTTCAGCCAAATCGGTTCAGCCGTTCTTGAGTTATAAATAGTGTAACTAACACAACTTTATTTTATATATATAGATTACTAGCTTCTGCCCGCGACTTCGTCCGCGTCAAATTTTTGCTCCCCTTACCCTTCCCGTCGCATCGATTTGCCTGCTAGTTTTCGTCCATTTTCGCTCCTTGAGTTATAGTGAGTCAACCTTAAAAGATAGACATATGCTCTTGGGACTTTTTTTTTGAACTTTTTAAAAATAACAATCCCGTCATACATGATTTTTGCGTTACTTTAACCGTTTACGCAGCGCACGCAACGGAAACTCTCAGAAGGAATAAATTTTCCCCGTTTTTGCAACATTTTTCATTACTGTTCCGCTCCTCTGAGGTGTAGCGTGATGTTATATAGCCTATAGCCTCCCTCGATAAATAGGCTACCTAACACAAAAAGAATTTTTCAATTCGGACCGGATTCGATTCGGAGATTAGCGCGTTCAATCAAACAAACAAACTCTTCAGCTTTATAATATTAGTATAGATAATTAGTTGACCCAGCGAACTTCGTATCGCCTCAGATTCAATAAATGTTGTTATAAACGTACCAAGTTTGACAACCTGGTACGCGGTGGTGATCTGGTAAGCGTTTTCTAGCTGACACTCATATGTTAGGTTAGCTCCTACCCAGTTATGATGACCTGGTACTTCGAAGGCATAAAGCGTTTTCTAGCTGACACTCCTTTGTTTGGTAAGCTCCTGTCAAGTTATGATAACCTGGTACTTCGAAGGCAACGTTTTTGTCATAGTACCACGTTTTATAGTGACTTGTATTCTCTTTGACGTTTTATGTGACGTCTCACGGGAACGCGGTCGTAAAAAGGGGAAAAAAAAAAAAAAAAAAAAAACGGGATAAAAAGTATCCTATGTCCTTCTCCTGGCTCTAAACTACCTCCCTGCCAATTTTCAGCTAAATCGGTTCAGCCGTTCTTGAGTTATAAGTGAAGTAACTAACACGACTTTCTTTTATATATATAGATTGTAATTTGAATAATTAATCTACACTTACTTTAACTACTTTTAACTCATTCTGACTCGCTTTGAAAAAGAACCGGTAAAATAAAGGTTTCAATTTAGGTTCCTGTTCAGTTTCTATAAACGAAACGACTCAATACCGGTAATTTAGGAATCTTTTCAATCCCTGCTTGAGATGGAGAGGAAATGGCGTGTTTTGGGGCCAAAGAAATCACTTGAGAATATTTTGTAGCAAAATTAGTTCTGAACGCAGGTAAACATAGATAGGATTCCTTTCTTAGTTTGATTTACGTCATTCATAGATAAACGATGTCTTTTTCTTTGGGGAGGCGCCCGTGCTGAACTTTCAATGCTCGATTCAACACTGAAACTTAAAAAAACAGTGTGTTAAAAAATTTCACTGCAATATTTTATTTTACCTACTGAAAATTGATACAATTATCTTTTTAATAATAATAATATCTTAGGACAACCAACACACCGTTATCTGATCCCGAACTAGGCAGAACCTGTACTATGGTAACCAAACAACTGATAAACATACTTATATATTTCTAAGTACATGCATATCTTCTTTTATATATAAAAGAAAGTCGTGTTAAACTATTAATAACTCAAGAACGGATGAACCGATTTGGCTGAAAATTGGTAAGGAAGTAGTTTAGAACCAGGAGACGGACATAGGATATTTTTATCTCGTAAAAAGATAAGTCTGATGAGTTTGTTTGTTTGTTGGGTTGAACGCGGTAATCTCAGGAACTTCTGGTCCAAATTTAAAAAAATCTTTTTGTGTTGAGTAGCCTATTTATTGAGGAAGGCTATATGATATATAACATCACGCTACAGTTAAAAGGAGCGTAGCAGCAACGAAAAATGTACGAAAATTGGCAGGCGACGGGAAGGTTCAGGGAAACAAACAGGATGCGACGGGAAGGTTCAGGGAAACAAAACTTTGACGCGGACGAAGTCGCGGGCAAAAGCTAGTTATAGATAAATTACACTCAGACACAGAAATGATGAAAGTGCTCATCACACAAAGATTTGTCCTGGGTGGGAATCGAACCCACGACCTCAGTCTTAGCGGTCAGCAGTGGCGAAAGCACCATATAACACGATTCCTACCGGCTTGCCTTCGGGGATTCGCATTGGTAACTCTATCACTATTAAAAATACAATAGTATGTAAATAGTGGCTACTATTGTCAATAAATATAGTTACACTACGGGTATTTAATTCACCATAACATTCAAACAACAAAAAAGGTTATTTATAGCTTTGTATTACAACAAAAGAGAAATGTTTTAAATTAACCCGGCGCCAAAACGTCATAATCGGGAACTAAAAATTCATACAACAGCGATCCCGTAATGATGTCATTTTAGGTCACGTGGCACCGCTTGATATGTACGAGAGCAAGCCGCTGTACAACGGGTTATGACAGAGACAGGTATAGAAAAATGCGTCAGCGAGAACGAGATAGAGGAATATTGCATATTTTATTCGGTTTTCAGCTGTTCAATTTAATTGTATTTAATTCATTACATTCCTATATTAATTTTAGAATGGTAGTAAGTATTCTTTATTGATGAGTCAGTAAGTTAAAGCCGACTTCGCATCGGCTTCTCTTTTAGAAAAAATTACACCTCGCCGCTGGCGGTCAGAGTCACTAACCACTAGACTAACGGGCCAGTCATCTAGTACCTATAGTAAGTAAAGAACAATTAGTGTTACTACTAACTTATAACAAAGGAATGCCTGAATTACTATCATGCGTAATGAATCATATACTGGTTAAACTTGACATCATATTGTCTGATTCATTGCCCTCCACAAAGACTTACACAAAGGATGGACCGTTTTATCTGAAAGGCATTCATTAGTCGTTTTCAGAGAATTTTATAGGTATCACCATCTTATAAAATTCTTAGTAATTTGTTGTAACAGGACATTTTTCCTCAAATAATTAAATAGTAGTTAAGTAATTTTAGTTACGTTCTTGACGTTAAGAAGTTGCTTCAAAATCTTCATAATGAACAGCTTTTCCTAAGAAACCAAGCTAAAAACTGTAATTTATAGATTGATAAATAGAATACTCTTTCACTCTTATAGACGCTTGTAGCTAATTAATGACAGTCGCACGTATCGAGCGATCAGGTTAAGCTACTCTTGCCGCGGTTGGTTCATGGATGGGTCTTTACATACCAAGACCCCTCCGTACCTTGCTAAGCCGTTGGTCCCGGCAGTCATTTGTGGATGTCAGACAGTCAATATGGGTCGTCAGAAGCCCGAAAGTCTGACAATCAGTCTCACCAAGGGATATCGTATTACCTAGTAAGGAGCTGGTTTTGTGTGGGTCAGTTGGGCAGTCGCTCCATGTAAAATACTGGTACTCAGCTGCATTCGGTTAGACTGGAAGCCGACCCCAACGTAGTTGGGAAAAGGCTAGGCATATGATGATTCAGAGACCAAATAAAGGCAGTTAAAGGTACCTTATTGTGAATATTTGGATTCAATTCTTAGTAGTGTCATCTACAGCAATTTACGACTTTCTGCCAGTGATGATAGTTTTATTAATTTTGTAAATTAATGCAAATTTTTAATAAAATATAAATTAATAATTATTGTAAATTATTGGGTATTAATTTTGTAAATTAACTCTTTAAAGAATTAATTATTCTTAAAGAGTTATACGGCTGACTGTTAATGCAGTTTCTCATAACAATGGCAAAATTCTATTATTCTGCCAAGTGTGACACATCAAGTTGACACCATCATGACCTGTCATGGCTGATGTCAGACAAGACATCATCCTGACATAATCCAGTACATGGTGACCAATATAACTTGACTTTTCATGGTGGCGCTACTTGTCTATTTTAACATATCATAGATATATTTAGTTTCATCCTTATTATATATATATCTTTGACAGTTACTATAGATAGAACTACTACCGCATGTAGTTGAGTCATGATCATCCTCATCAGCATTTCAGCCGAAAAACGTCCACTGCTGGACACAGGCCTCCCTCAAGCACCGCCACTTGGACTGAGTCTGTGCTTCTCGCATCCAGTGGATTCCTGCGGCCATCACCAACTGGTGATGGCCGCAGGAATCCACTGGATAACCTCATCGGTCCACCTTTTAGGAGGCCTTTCAATGCTACGTAGCATTCTTCCAGTATGCGGTCGCCATTCCAGAACCTTCCGGCCCCATCAGCCATCTGTTCTGCGAGCAACGTACCTTGCCCACTGCCACATAAGTTTGGCAGTTCTTCGGACAATGTCGGTTCCCTTGGTTCTCCTACGGGTCTCTTCTTTCTCTCTTACGTAGTGAGGTAATAATTTACAAGAAGGAGATACAAAAAATATATTTGTCTCGTTAACTCTTTCTAATAGATTTAGTAAGTATACTACTTGTTTTTTTTTTACAACTGCTTAATGTGTTTTCAATTGCTAAATTCTGTTTGTTTTGCCAATGATTGAAAAATTGTACCCACATTAAAAAAATATTTAGTTCCACATTTCCCCACGGTCCAAGTAAAACTTGTCGCTCAGTCATCTTATGATATATTCTTGTATAGCTTTAAGACCACACGTAGTTTCTAAGAACCAGTCCTTACATAATTTAAATAATTAAGACCAATGTAATTGGGAACGTTGCATGTTTTCACCAGCCGACAATTTGCCTTCATTGCAACTTCACCCGTCCAAGATATTTCACTTTATTTAAAGAGGTTCATGTCTACAGTTATTAGTTTTTAATTATAAGTCCTTTGGGAATGTATTTAGGGCTGCCAGCTTTCGTTCTACAGATTTTTGTTATAATTACTAGACATTGCCAAGCGGCTGGTAGACTCTTCACGTGACCAGAGGGCTGGCCTATTTTTCGGCCAAAGAATCAGCATTGCCATACAACGTGGCAATGCTGCCAGCCTTTTGGGCACGTTTCCTGTTGATAACGACGCAGACGATTTTTTTGGTGCTTTATAATTATTTATTTTTATTACTAGATCGTCATCGAATGTCTAACCAGTTTCTTAGATACACAGCTTTTAATTGAATTAAATATCTGTTTCCATACTAATCGTTCCACCTGACCAAAAACATGAGAGGATATCATCTTATAGGAGTGACTGCTCATTTCCCACTGCTGGGACACAGGCCTCCTTTCAGTGACAGACAAGCGGGTAAAGCGCAGGTTAGTCGATGTCACATGTCTTCGAATTGTTGGTTCTTTGTTATGCCGGTTTCCTCACTATGTTTTCCTTCACCATTTTGAGAGTAGTGGTGATGAAAGAAATTGCAAACAGTTAAGCACCTCTCTGGGATCCAACCTATGACCTACAACTCGTAAATCGGAGCCTGTTACCACTGTTGGTGGCCCACTGCTCTAGTGTCAGCCCTATCAGGGCTGAAATAAACGAAACTTGATCTGGACTAACAGTTTATTAAAAGCATTACTGAATGAGCTCTTTGTAAGTACTGAAATATATTTAAATGTGCTCGACATACGACGGTTAAAAGGTAATATAAGTAAGTATAATTTGGTTTTTTTTTGTCGCTTATACCCATAAGCGACAAAAAAAAAACCAAATTGTTCAGGAGAGCGGTTTAAAGTTTGAAATTGTTAAACAATTGACATAACTTTTTTGTTTATTGTCATATCGGGAAAATTTTAAAGACATCGTAGAGCCATGGGAGCAAGGGCTTTCGAAAAAGCAGAAAATTTTAAGTAGGGTGGAATTCATAAGTAATTTTCGACCAAAATGTCGCTTACGCCCTTATTACCTTTTAACCGTTGATATAGTCTTAGGGCGATACGTTAATTAATTTAAGTAGTAGTAGTCTCTTTAAGAAGTTACGATATTCCAGTACGTCTGATTGAGTCTGATTATGCATACGGCTTAGAAAATAGTTAAAGGATTCTAATCTATCTATACTTATAATAAAACTGTAGACAGGTCAATTCTGTACATTGAATATACATACAAAATTAATATTGGAGGATGACTGGTGATCGATACTGATGACAAAAATGCAATCAGTAAATTTTGTCTGTCTGTCTGTCTGTCCGTCTGTCTGTACGTGCACGCATGGGTTAAAAACTGAAGGGATTTTAACCAAACTTGGTACAATTGTAGTCCATACTTCTGGGCAGGTTATAGGCTATATAACATAACGCTAAGACATATAGGAGCCGAGCAGTGATGATAAATTTGAAGCAAGTCAGATGAAAATGCGCTTTCGAGCTAAAAAAAAATACCTGGATTAACACATAGGCTACTTTTTATACCGGTAGTACAAACGCGGGATATTTTCCGGTCTCCACGCGGGCGAAGCCGCTGGCAAAAGCTAGTTAGAAATAAATTATTACAAAAAAAACTTCGCTCAGAAACACCAATCGTTGACTTAAAGGGTAAGGGCCAGAGTAGCTCGCAAAATTAACAATTCTGTGTGGTTCTTTCCTAAAAAGACAATTTCAGACACCGATCTGATCTTCATTGTCTTCAAATGCTCTGACCAGGATTATGTCTGGACTTTAAAATAGACTTTCTTCTCTGAGTAATCCAATAGGAAACGCCGAGCTCATCTAGTTTCGAAATTATGATTTAGGTACTTGTCAAAGTGTTCAAACCTACTTACAAGAGACAAAATCGTTGATTTAACAGCGCATCTCCACACAATAGAGTACTTCTAGTCACACCTTCAGAAAAAAAAAAACTATTAATAATTACAACACAGTAAAACTCACCAGTAGCTGGCATATCGTTATAATTACTGCATAGTGTTAATTGAGGTCACATCCATTGAGCCGGGGACTCAAAATAAACAGTTTGTTAAGCATTAGGGTCATCGCGATCAAATGCAGTTCGTGCTCACTAATTGTTAGAATTCATTACGAAATTGTCATGTAAGTACGATGTTACACGAGCTATGTGACATGACGAGTTTTTAAAAGGAATTATCACACAGGTGGCTGTCCTAAAAGTCCGAAGAGCTGAACTTATGAAATAAAAACGTATTTGGTCACTTTCTGAATAGTAAATACATACCGTCACACTCGAGGCGGTAACGCTGAATCGAGTATACTCACTACTGTTCTCAAAAAGAGTAAACGAAAATATTGTGAGGAAACCGGCATGCATTTCGTAGACCGAAAACTTCGAAGAAATGTTACATCTACCAACCCGAACTGGGCGCGCGTGGTGGATTACGGCTAGAGGATACAACCCGAGATTCGGGATCCCGGGATCCCGACCGTTTTCTAGCCCCGAAAATCCCGGGACTGTACTTGGGTAATCTCGGGATTTTCGGGATTGCCAAAAACAAGTCTTATTTGTATTCCGTAGTCCGTTGCGCCTTGAAAATAACCTTGCCTCGATTATGTTAATAGCATTTATTATAAAACAACCCTTAGATACGCCGTCGTACAATACGTACCTACTATACACAGAATACACTACACAGGTACAGTTCTAATATACATATGTTTGTCGTAGAACCTAAAACGGACTTAAAGGAAAAGTTAACGCTGGAAATTAACAAGAGTATGAATTCCCCAGATCCTGAAGTACAAGTACAAAATGAATTGGGGTTGGCAAATAGTAAAAGACGTGAAATGAGCCTTTTCGAAAATGGAGGAGTTTGTGGATATCACTTAGAAACAGCATATAAGTATCTATTGTTTATTCTTCCAACCAGCGTAGAACTTGAGCGAGCCTTTTCAGCACCTGTGCTTATGTTGGCAATAAACTATGAAGCAGGCTTGGAAGTGAAAGATTGGATGCTTTGATATTTCTGCGATGTTATTTCCGAAATTCTTTTTTTTGTGTTGTCTTTTTGATTTCTTGCAAAAGTAACATTTTTTTTTGTTTTGTCTTTTTTTTTCTTATTATATTGTGATTTGTGTTGTGCAAAGACATTAAAAACATTTTTTTTAAGTATTTAAGTTTTTTTTCATTTGAGCCCAATTAAAAACCATATAGTCAAATCCCGGGATTGGCCCGGGATCCCGGGATTACGCTTCAAAAATCCCGTAATCTCGGGATTGAAAAACATGCTCGGGATTGTATGGTCTAATTACGGCTCACTCATTTCACAGAGATGTGGCCTGTGTTGCAGCAGTGGGAACAATATAGCCTGATTATGAATCGCGTATACTCGACTCTATCCATAAGTTTTCATTTCTGTCGTGAGGTCATAAACACACACGCTGTTTTTCTAAAAGCCGAGGCGCCATAAGCCGTTGGTCCCGGCTGGTTGTCATTCGACAGTCGTAATGGGTCGTAGGAAGCCCGAAATTTTGATAATCAATTTGAAACAACTACCTACGGTGTTTCATTGCCCATTAAAGTAATTTAACTTTTTTCTGAAATTTTGATTTTGTGGCAGGGCAAGTTCAGTTAGGGGGACCATCCACTCAAATCCCGTAGGATTGGTGAAGCTTGGATTCCAATTTGACACAAAATTTCAAAGAATACCAATATTACTCCTAACTTAAAGCATCCTAAAAAATATTCTGCCCATAGGCAGCAACAGCATTGAAAAGTCGCCTCTTACGACACCCACATGAAGAAATGGGATGGTGTTATTTTTTACGCCGATAACTAACCTTCTAATCAGTAAGGGCCTTATCACACTAGCGGTTCACTAACGTCTTCAAAGCGGTGCGAGTGCGCAGCGAATACATCGCGCACGCGCGGCGAAAACGTCGCGGTCGCGCAGCGAATACGTCGCGGACGTGCAACGAGATCGCCGCGGATAGAACCTTTACTGAGTGTATTGTACGTAATAAACTTCTCGCGAACCGACGTCGAAAACGTTGCGTAATCGCCACGCGCCCGCGGCGTCTTCGCTGTGCAGCCGCGACGTATTCGCTGTGCGCCCGCTCCGCTCTGAAGACGCTCGTAAACCGTTAGTGTGATAACGCCCTCAGTGTCTTATAGGAATCGTAGAGGACTACTTAAACCTATGTACCAATCACTTCTGCTTGGGAGTTTGTTGCGTCACTTCTTCTTTCCAGCTAAAGCACTTGAAAGTGGTGAAGAGAGGGCGTTTTGGAGAACTGTTTTATGGACGTTCAAAAAGTGCTGATTCTCAGCCTAGTTTGAATAAATGGCTTTTAGTTTTTATTTTAATTTTATGATAAAGCAACAGGTTGAGTATTGAGACAAATCGTGCAAGAACATTCCTCCATCTGGTTGTAACAAATTTGATCTGACACCAATTATTTTAGTGGAAGAATATGATATTAATTGCACTTAATTATCATTTTAATAATATCAGAAACAAATCTGAATTTTAGCAAAAGTGTACCTACACCCACATTTCGCCATTTATATATTTTATAAGTCCCATGTAATTGGAGATGAGTCTATTACCATCAACTGACAAAAACCCAGACTCCGGGCCGCTTCTGATTAGAAAAACCAATGACACTATACGACCTGGAAATAGAACCGAGGACCACATACTCAGCAGTAGCCCTTCGGCCACTAGACCAACAAAGCAGGTCGATCTTCAACATAATTCAATCAAAATAATAGTTAAAAAAAAAAAACGAATAAACACGCTTCCATAGAAAATCAAACCAAAAATTAGAAAATAATGCAAAAAAAATGTGGGGTGCTTTTTAAGGTATTTTTTTATTGATATCAGGTACCCCACGCTTTTTAGTTTTTTTAAACTACTAATTATTTTCTATTTTTAAGGGTGTTTCGAATTTTGAGACGTATGTTAACGTAGTTTGTGACGTATGTCAGCGTAGTTTTCGAAGACAGTTTTTTTGCTATCCTGGTAACCCTGACAAGGATAATGGCACAAATTTATGAAATTATAGTGTTGTCATCAGTCCTCGATAAGTCTACGAGTTTAAATGAAATCTGGTCGTTTAAAGTGGATCAAAATCGCGCTATATGGAGTCGGTTACAAACATACAAGTGAAGCTAATAAAAGCGTGTAAAAATATATTTTATTGGTATCAAGTTACATGATTGTTTTATTACCAATCATTAATCTATTCCAGTTAAAATAAAATATACCTACTCATAACAGAACAACTTAATTAACTTGCCATCAGTATCTCATGCTTTATTTTAATACTGTTGTTGTATTAAAATAGTTAATCTCTGCACTAAGTGTAATACACTTGATTTATCTTTTGTTAGCTAGATAGAGTATTAATTTATTGTTGTATAAAAACTAAGGGCTCTCGTACACAGGGCAATGGTAGTATTCGTATTTGATCATTTTATTTTTATCCGACTATCGTGAAGCAAAAAAGAGGGTTATGTTTTTGACCGGTATGTTTGTATATGTGTCATCAGAAGCCCGAAAGTCTGACTATCAGTGGTATCCAAGGGGTATCGTATTACCCAGTAACTTTTTTGGGGAGGTCAGATAGGCAATTGTCCATGTGAATATATGGTACTCAGCTGCATCTGGTTACACTGGCAGCTGACCCACATGGTTGGGAATAAAACGCTAGGCAGATGAACTATACAGGGCGTCCCACGGATATGCCACACGGAGGGAAAGTACCTTGAATATTGTAGGTGGAACATTTTACTGAAAGAAGACATTATTTGAATTTAAAAAAACAATTTAAACTGCATTCATAGATATTTAAATAATTGTATGGTTGAACCGGGAATCGAACCCGTTACACGAGAAAAATAATCACCCTTTAGTTTTATCATACCGATCGAAAGGCTTCATCATAATTTATACATTACCCCATGACAATGGGGACCAGCTAGGCTCGTGTGGTTGATTACGGCCCAGTCCCTCTCACCAAGAAGAGAGGCTTGTGTTCCAGGAATGGGAACATATAGACTGATTATGTTGTCTTAAATGATGAACATACAAATAATCAACAGAATAATAATCTACCTTTTTTTTGTGGGTGGAAAATCATAAAATGACGTCTCCCGCTCTGGGTGGAGCGGAAGGGCGTGTCAGACGTTTACTGACTAAAACCCACCCGTCTTCAGTTGCCTAAACGCAGGGCCACGGTATCTCTTTCCAACAAATCTCGCGACCCTGGCAGGTATATCTACATTCTCCATTTATTAATTCCTGTTTCTTTTCATCTTTCAGGTATCAAACCTAATTAAACATAATGCTGGGATCAGCAGAGTACGAGAAGAGGTAAGGAGAGGTAACACGTAACTATACTAATATTATAAATTCAAACGCAACTCTGTCTGTCTGTATATAACCTTTTCACGTATAAACTTCTGAGTGGATTTCGATAAAATTTACCAAGGAGGTAGATGGCATTCTGGGGAAGGACCTACTTCTCATCCCGGTAGCAGTCCCGAGGGATAAATTCCACTCTGGAGAAGATTCGGGCAGAAGCATATTATATTTAAAAGAAAATGTCATGAGCTACATAGATCATAATACAGTCATCAAGGAATCAAACTCAGGACTACAAAGTTGACAGCCGGAGCTTAAGTATCTCAAGACTCAGTCATCATTATCATCTCAGCCCGGAATCGCACACTGCTGGGAATAGGCCTCCCCCCTTTGCCGCCATTCATCTCGGTTCCGTGCGTCTCTCATATGGATGAGAGACGCACGGACGCACGGGTTGACGATATCGTCAACCCAAGGCGCTTTTGGACGGCCTTGGTTTAATCTTGGCCACTATTTGGTTACTGCGTTACTCCATCGGCGCGGCCGTCTCTTCGTCTTACCAGAAGTCCTGCCCAACTCCACTTGAAGCGCATCGCCCTGTCCCCGACGTCGAAGACTTTTGTGCGACGACGGATTTCGGTATTACGGACTTGGTCTAGTAAGGTTATGCCAAGCATGGCTCGCTCCATGGCCTTTTGTGCTACGTGAATGCGGTGGACAGTCCAGACAAGACCCAGTAATAAAAGCAAAAAAAAAAAAACTGATAGTCCGATGAAACGTGACAAAAAAAAGTTATCCCACTGAAAGTGACAAAAAACTACTTCAATTATGCTGTCTCGTCCTTAATGATAGTTTTACGCGAAGATTCGCTAACCGTCTATTGTTTATTCCGGATTAATTAGTAACTTAATAAGCTGGCAGCTTTATGAACCATAATTATTGTCATTAACAGCTATTGAAAGGCCTTACATGTCAAGAATTTTTATGATTATCGTTTCTTATGATGAGCTCAGCTGTAGGAGTTAACAGCATTTTTGATCTTGGCGATTGCTTCATACAGTTGGTTGTTACGTGATTTTATTTTAGACTTTCTGCTTTTTTATGTTCTTTAACGTTAAAATGACCTATTAACTAAAAATTACCAATAAATATTGATCAAAAGATTGACCCCAGCAGGCGGTTAAAAAATGCCGCAAAATTAAAGAAAATGTGACTAATTAAATCTGTTTTGTGATTGTCGGTTATTTTGCACAGAAAACAGGTAGACGCTGATGCATATTTCTTGAGATAATTTTCTTAACCTCTAAGTCCCTGAGATACCACATTTGGTACAGATATAACGGTTTTTTAATTGTGTCTGTAATTACGGTAATTGACTGGTTAATCACCTTTTGGTGTCACTGTCTTAGATAACAGAAAAATTACATACCAAAAAACGCATAAAATATTTATTTACAATGTTCTGAGTAAACAGTCTTGGATTTTTTTTTCAAAGGAAATCAACATCTGCCTACCCTTTCCCAACTATGTTTGTTGTGGTCAGCTTCCAATCTATCCGGATGCATCTGAATACCAGTACCTATTTTACTTAGAACAACTACGTATCTGACCTCCACAACCCGGTTTCTAGGTAACATGATACCTCTTGGTAAGACTTTCAGGCTTTTAACTACCCGTGATGATTGTCAAATATCTACAAATATAGGCTTTATTAAAAGACAATGACTAATTAATTAAATGCAATATTTTCAATCACATTAGCCCTGTATAAGTTAGTGCGATTAATATTCATTCCTTGTGCCTCAATCTCTATTAATGGACATTGGTCAAGTGATGCCCAGTCTGGCCATGTCTTGTCCAAGAATTCATTTACATTGGCGTGTGCATCGCGGATGTGCCAAACATGGACGTTTAAAAGCATAATGTCACACTTAGGGATGTTTTGCTTGATGTCTGTTTGTGCGTTTGGTGGCATTGTTATTCATAAACACTTAACTGCTGTCTTCTAGCATATTAGAAAAATCGTCTGTCCTGTCCGTCTGTCCAGAAATGTTCTCTTAGTTAAGATTGGCAAGACAGAGTCTGTTGTAGGTATTTTGGCAGGAATTTTGAAGTAATTTTAGTTAGTATCAAAACAATTATTACTAAGAAAGCCACTTTTAAATTGCCAAGTTTTGCAAAAAAAGTTGAGATTTGGTCTCTGTTTTAACTCGTTATCGTTTTAGCCAATAGACGACCACTGCTTGGCATGGCCTCTCCTAAACTCCGCCATTTCGACTAGTTCTATGCTTTGGAATATCCAGTGGATTCCTGCGGCCTTCACATGGTCTTCCGTCCACCTTGTGAGAAGTCTTCCAACTCTACGTCTTCCAGTAAGCGGTCGCCACTCCAGAACCTTTCGGCCCCATCGGGCATCTCTTCTACGAGCAATGTACCCTGCCCACTGCTACTTAAGTTTGGCAATTCTTCGGGCGATGTCGATTACCATGGTTATGATTATGAAATTATAAATAAGGTTCTAGACCCGAAGTCCTCTTTAAAAAAAAAACCTAGAATAAAATTGCTTATCTCCAACTGTTTGGTTCAAACTACAAGCAAACCCACGACATTCAACTAGTCAACAAATGCAAGTCCAACGACAATTACTAAGTAGCATTGAAATTTGTTCTAGCTAACTCAGTTTCCGAGATTTGCGCTCACAGACTCACAGATAGAATCCGGAAAGGCATGCGACTCGTTTAGTTTACTGTGTACGGTCGGCAAATAAGTTTTAAAATTATTGTGAAATATTTAATTGTATTTTTTGTGGTAAAAAAAGAAGAGAAATATTTTATTGGGTCAAACATCAGAAGCTCTGTCTAGTGATTTGGTAGTAGTCATGACTGCTGAGCATGGGGTCCTATGCTCGAAACCAAGGTCGATCGAATTGATATTGGGGTGTCTACACTAAGAATTTCTGAGTAGAAACCCAGCGTTAGGATTTTTGTCCTGGTAATAGCAATAGATGACATTGACGCGTATTGCAAGAGTTAAATCGAGGTGACCCTGGAAAAGGACTGGGGTTTCGGGGAGGGCTTTGCTCAGCATTAGAACAATAGCAGGCTAATTAAAAAAAAATTGTAACAGACTCTCCTTCTATTTATTACATGGAACTTAAAAACGATATCTACTCGCAACAGTACAATTCTCCGGTGGCTATCCCTTCGTGAAAAAAATACATTCAAGGTTTTATATTTATCCAAGCAGAGGTTGGTTGGAGGTTGCTTTTGTATTTTTACGTATTTCGATCAACCGTTTCTCCCCCATTCAGCTTTTCACCTGCACCATTATCTTCTAAGCCGTCATCTCCATTTCTCTGCTGACCGTACCGCCTCCACGGCGCAGCGCAATCAAGATCCCTGTTCGATTGAGTTATGATGACTCGCGAGCGGCGACGGAATGTTACCTCGCCAGTCTGACACTACCCTTAGGATTTTATCTTCAGCTACAATAATAGATTGTGGAGGCTTCGCCGCTTAATTAGGCTAAGGCTGTTTTAGATGATAGTAATTAGAAAATATAGAGGAAATTCCGTTAGTTTGTCCAGCTCGGATGCAACAATCCATATGTCTATACTTAATATTATAAATGCGAAAGTAACTCTGTCTGTCTGTTAAGCTTTCACGACTAAACCACTGAACCGCTTTTGTACGGGGTAAGTTTAAACCCCAAGAAAGAACATGGGCTTTTTTCCGCGATTTCGTTTGCGTCCTTGATAACCGACAAGTCGCGAGCAAAAGCTAGCATGAAAGTATGCGTTTCCATTATTAAAATGGTAGACGTGTTCTTGAGTGGAGAGCCCAAATTGGGAAACGTAGGACGCCCTCAGGCTAGGTGGAGCGGCAATCTTGGCAGGGTGGCTGGTAGCAGAGGGATGAGAGTTGTCGAGAATCGAGTAGAATGGCGTGCAATTAGTAGGACCTATATCTAGCCTATCCTTTAAAATCGTTTTCGGGGAATTTGATCACACGTGATATCTTATTTTTTAAACTGGGAACAAAGATTAAACAGGTCTTTTTAACACGCTTTTATTAGGTCGACCTGTATGTAACTAATATGTAATGGAATCTAAGGTAACTAATTTAACCATCTTCCAAGGATCGTAGCGTCATGAAAATTGGCAGCTGTATGTAGTTCTGATGACAATACAATAATATGGTACTGTCGAACTGATCTGATGATGGAGTCGGAAGATATGAACGGGGACTCCATGATGGAACATCGTATCATAGCTGTGTTTGAACTTGTTAGAAAAGTTTTGTAATGAACTTTGACCACGATTAGGTTTCAAGGTCTCATGATGAAGCCGGAAGATAGGCACTGGCATTCCATGCTGGAATATCGTATCATAGCCGTGTTTGGACTTGTTAGAAAGGTCTTGTAATGAACTTTAACCACGATAAGGTTTTTGGGTTTTTACGTGCATTTATAAAAGTGTGTTTTTCTAGTGATTTTTAAACTATAAATTTATTTTACTCATAATGATGTCATTATCACGATGTCATTATCTGCCTGGCGTTTTCCCAACTATGTTGTCTTCCAGTTAAACCGGATGCAACTGAATCCAATATTTTACATGGAACGACTGTCTATCTGTGGTCCACAACCCAGTTATTGGGTAAAACCATACCTCTTGGTAAGACTGACTGTCAGACTTTCGAACTTCTGACGACCCATACGTCTGTTAAAAATCCACTAGCGACAGCCGGAGTCAACGGCTTTACGTGGCTTTCTTTAAACCGAACCGAACGTGCTATCCGAGACATAGAGGAGTCCTGGAATGTAAAAATAGTCACCCATCCACGGACTATAACCACGACAAACGCAGCTTAACCTGATCGAAAGACTACTTGCAGCTGTTATTGCTTAACCATGAGCCCCTCGATATTGTATGGTATAAAAAGACAATCAGGGTAGCTGGCCATGATAGTTGGTGTGGTGACGTGTAAATAGTCGACCACGTGCGTGAACTCAATTATGTTAAATTATGGTTTGATAGTAATTATATTAATTCCTATGGAACCCACCCTGTGAGCTGAAGAATTATAAATGGTTTCGACGTCAGCACTGAAAACTATTGGCCCACACTAACCTGTAGACGAGCTCAGAAACGCTTTCACCAGCTACTGTCAGCAGCTCACACCGTGAAGCACTTTCACGAAACAGATTGTCAAATCACTGTTTGGTATTTATAACGAGTCTCTTCGAACTTCAGCTGTCCATCACGGTGAAAAACCAACTTCTCCTCAAAGTTACAGGGAAGACACCGCTTGTGACTCTCGAACAAAACAGACTGAGGGTTTCACATTAGTCCGCGCTCGGCGCGGGGTGGCCACAACTATATGGCGCTAGTGTTGCCAGGTCCAGCGGATCAAAAGGCGCGTGAACCATAGCCACAGATACTAACATATCGAAACCATTTGAAATGAATTAATTATTGCTAAAGAAATGACCTAACACTTAGGTATAACAAAAAATAAGTATTAGCAAGTCAATTTGGGTCACTTAAGGTGTCCAACCAATAGTTTTTGTTTTACTTTGCAATAAAAACTGCATTTTGTGAGAATATCACGAAATGTGACCACGAACTAAGTCGTCTTTCCATGGTACAAACGCCAGCACATCAAGCTACTACAATCTGTCAAATTTCTTCAATAGATTTTCAACTTTATCGCTAAAGCCTTAGGTTCAAGGTTAATTGGCAGAATAAGTTATTTTCGGGTAGCTTGATGTGCTGGCGTCTGTACTTTGTTCATCAATGAAAGTGTAATATAAAACATCACGTCTTATTTCCCCGAAGGATTGGCCAGAGGTATAGGTACCTAAATTATTCCTGTTCGCTATCAACAATCAGTGTTGTCGTGGTACGTAAGCCTGATAGTGTCGTAACGATAGTATTGACTAACAATAGTTGATTGTGGACACCTTGCCTTCAGTTGGAACAAGCTAAGGGTAACCTAGGTATTTGAGATTAAACAAGCAACATATCGGAACAAACCACAGACAATAAATCTAAATCAAAAGGCATTTATTCAAACTAGGCTTAGAGTTAACGCTTTTTAAACATCAAAATTACATAAGAAAGTCCCCCAAAAAGTCCTCCCTTCAACCAAAAAGTCAATCAAATCTTCATAGTCTTTACTAATCTAGGGAGAGAATATAAAAAGAGAAGGTATAATATTATTAACTAGGTAAGTAAAAATATAATTTCCAATTAAGCACCCAATGTTCTTCCTTCTCTCTCCTACTTGATCTTGCTGTGCCCGGCAGGGTCCATAATTGTGACTTAAATAATGATTTCCCTTCCAACTATGTTTAAACATTATGCTACTGAATAAAGAATGATACAAAATTACTAATAATCTGCCTGTAATGTTCCCACTGCTGGGACTCAGGCGTCCTCTCGGTGAGAGGGAGTGGGCACATACATGGGAATACACCACGTGGGCACATGCGGGTCGGTGGGGACTAGGGATGTTATGGATATGAAATTTCGGATACGGATTGGATACGGATGTAGGAATGATTATTATACCGGATACGGATATGAAATTATTTTGGATTATCCGTTAGTTTCGAATAATTTCGGTTACGGATATTACATTTTAAGGAATTTCAAAAGTAAAATACAAATAGCTAATAAAATGATTTTATTTATATGCCACCATTTGGTAGGAATTACAATCAGTCTGTGAGTAATTATTACAGCTATTTAAAATAAAAATGATTATAAATATATATTGAGTGTTATCTAATCTACCTAAAATAAAAATGTAATAACAAATCCGATATCATCCGAAACTTTTATTTCGGATTCGGTTACGGTTACGGATAAATTTTTATATCGGATATCCGATAGTTTCGGTTACGGTTACGGAGCTCCCTAACATCCCTGGTAGGGACCTTCATTCCTCACTTGGCCATCACTGCTCTAACAAAGTCATACGTTATACCACAATCTTTCTATGTCAGTCCCTCTCCTTGTCCTGTCACTGCATATTTATTTGTAGTATGGTCAGTGGTTTAGTGTGGTTCCGTGTGATGCCGGATGTAAAGAAAAGCACCATCTTATTTCTGTCCGTGGGTGTCATTAGAGGCGACTAGGGACTTACAAGAGAATGGGCAGCAGCGTTCTCTATGCATTATACCATACTGCGATCGCCAGCCCGCCTGCCAAGCGTGGCGATTATGGCAAAGCCACCCCTAAATTGGGGGAGGTCAGTGTCCAACATTGGACGTCAACCGGCTGAAATGATGGTGATGATGATGAGTATGGTCAGAAATGGTCAATGATCAAGAACGTCATACTTCTCTTTATTATTTTAATCTAGTTTTTCAATATCATCATAGTACGTTGATGAAGTACCCGTCAAATTATTTTAAAACGGTCTACCGTTGCGCTTGCAACGTCAAAAGATAGTCTTTTATTGTCATCTTACTTTATATTACCTTAAATTCCCTTTACCGGTATCTCTACAAGTCCACGTAAAGCTTACTGTACCAATCTGGGTTAACCCTTACGATTTAAGATCATATCAGCAACAATCACGGATTGTCGGTACTTACCTGATTGGTACCACCAATCGGGTCAACTATCGACAATCCAGGCTCCCGTAACGATAAGCCGTCGTTCAAGTTTCGAGGTAAGTTGTTTGGTGCTTGAGAGTTTGATAGAATGGAGCTGCAATAGTCTACATCTTGGCCTGCTTTCTTTGAACTGATATATGTCATTGAAATATGTACATTATAGCTATTCTTCTTGCAATGTGGATGGCAGTAGGCTCGCCCACTATTACGTGGGACTTAAAAAACATAAATAGCGAATTGTGGGAGTCACCTGCATTGATACAACATAGGCTTTTGAAAAAAGAATTTTAATAATTACCTATTAAAAATCTTTTTTCTAAAGCCTGTGTCAGCCATCCAGAACGACTACCAAATCTACCATGTAGGTATGTTGTCACAATTTGTATGTAATTTAACTTCAACCAGAGAAACTTAATAAACCGTAGGATGCATTAAATTGATTTGAATAATTATTGAGATCAGTGTTTCCTACACTGTAATGAGGGTTTTCCCGTATGAAGAATCCGCTAGATGGCAATACGTAGGCGTGAGTTCCAACTGCAGTATGATTGGTTTTTTTCGACATGACATTGTCAGATATGTCAACATTCACCAATCACGTAGCAGAAAGACCACAAGCCTACGTCTCGACATCTAGTGGATTTCTCATATGCAATAAAAACCCTCATTAATAGGCACATCAAAATCAGAACTGACCGTATTTATGTTATAAATATACCATTTCTAGATTTCGTATACCCTTTGTCTAGTTTACTCAATATCTTATTTTATTTTTATTTTATTTTATTAAATTTTATTTATTGAGGGATAATAAACAACTACAACATAATATATAATACTTTAGGTTAACAAAATTTAAGAGGTAATGTTGCAGTCAACTGCATTATCCGCAGATAAGACATATTTAAAGGTCTGTGGTTGCCACTAGACGAGCAAAACCAAGATTAACAAAAATTTTAAAATAAATAAATAGGTTACTATAAAGCGAGCTATAGCTAAAAACCAAATCGGCTCGGAAACAGTTTCATTTTACTTAAATTATGCAATAAATAAATAAATAATGTTAATACGATTACAGAATAAGATAATTTTTTTTATAATATTAGATTTTTTATTTTTCGAGCATGCAAATATATCAATATCAATAAAATTTGAATTATAGGATTCCAACAGTCTATGAATAGGACAGCGTAAGCCAGGGTTCGTACGACAAGAACTAAGCGCGAACAGAGTACGTGCACGAACCTGACGCACATGAACTGTTCGGGGGACAGAATAACACAGCTTACTCGTTAAATCAATCGATCTTATATTGTTATTGGGCTTTTCCATCTGAAATTTCTCAGTAGGAGACTCGAGTCTGGAATTTTTTCCCGATGGCAGCAATAGGCTCGACCCGTGTTAAATAGGACTTATCTAAACATAATTTGCGAAGTGTAGGTGTCTATAGGTATACCTCTACCCAACCCTTCGGAGAAACAAGGCCTCATGTGTTATTTTCTTAGCTCAAACACAATGAAGTGGTGGGAAGCGGGTCGTATTGCTGGCCTTCTGTATCTTTGATATTCAAAAAGTTAATTCGCATAAATCAATTTTGAATTTATTAAATCGTGTGATTTCATATTTCAATATTATGAATGAATCCCTAAATTGCAGTGCTGTTATTAGGATTTATGGTTAAGCGAAAATGTTCACAAGAAAGAAAGAAAGATAAATATTCATTTTTTTAAGGAAATCAAGCCTTCAAACGTAATTTCCTTAACGTAACCCGTAACCTGTGGGTATATCTGAGTAAGTACTGGGAACCGAATAAACACAGTAATAAAATCAACGATAATACGATAACTATGTGTAAAACCCTTAATTAAAATTTATATCTAACAATTACGTTAGCCGAAGTCTCTAAGAATTATCGAAACAACATTTATACTACATTGGTATGCCAATCTATTAAGAGAATTAATTACACAAGTCTAAGCTTTAACAAAACGTAATTAAGTACATAAAGTAACCAGTGATTTAGACAAGTATTTGACTTGACTTTCATTCAGCCTTGCCAAGTTAACGGCATCAAGGCGATCTGTTGGCAATGTTATTGTAAAACCTATAGGTATTGGGTTCCTATAGCTTACAAGTCTGTATTGTATCAACCCGATTTGTTGTATTTAAATTGAGCATGGTCCTAATCTCAATATTGTATTCGTTTAGAGTTAGAACTTCTACATCCATACCTTGATAGGAACTTTTGCAATTACTTATATTTCTAAAGGTTCTTTCTCTGCTTGCCGATAATTTATATTCTGTACAAAATTTTGGGCTGCTTACAATTGCTCAAACTACCGGTCCCACAAAGACACTATCTTTATAAATTTAAATCTAAAGTAGGCTAAGAGTCAGCACTTTTTCCATATCAAAAATTATATTAGACAGTCCCCCAAAACGCTCGCCCATCACCACTTCCTAGTGCTTTATCTAGGAAAAAGAAGTAGCGCAACAAACTCCCCAGCACTTGTAGACTTGCAGAGTATAAATACGAGATGTTTTCAAACTAGCAAAATCATACCTGCATCGAGATAATAACTAATATCTAGATACATTATGAGTGTATGAAATAGGTAATTAATAGTGACTCACAGAGATTGCTGTGTAATAATCAAAAGGTATATTTTATGTAGTACCTATGTCTCAACTCGTACAGACATCGTGGGCGTCGTAAAAGGATGACTGACGGTTTGTATTATTAGCTGCATCATAATCAGGGCCATTTTGTGGAAACTTTGATTCTGTAAGTAAAGTTTGTGGTGATATAGTAGCTGATATTCCACTTACAATAAGTAATACATATATCATAAAACGTAGGTGAAGGAAAAGCCAATGAAATTGTTGAAGAACTTAATCAAATTCTGGCTTTAACCATTTGTGGGTATCAAACGTAATGTTGTAACGTAATATTTTTAGTACATTAATTTTGCTTTGTCCACATTCTGACATCTAGCGATACATGTGCGGATATTATGCATCTGACATGGTTTGAAAGCGATTTCCAATATTTCCACTGACTACAAAATAAATGTTCTACTAACATTTTTTTATTTCTGTTAGTCTCCCAGCTTCTAATAAATATTTGAATAAATTTTGATTAATACGCGTTTTGAAAAGATAACGAACCCGTAGCATACTTTTTAACCGACTTCAAAAAGGAGGAGGTTATCAATTCGGATGTTTATATTTTTTTTTTTTAGTGTATGTTCGGCCATAACTCCGTCATATATAAACGATTTTGCAAAATTCTTATTTTGTTCGAAAGGGGTTTATTTCGAAATGGTCCCATATAAGTTTCATATAGATCTGATGATGACTTCCGGAGACAGAAACCGGAACTCTTTAAAAAATGACAGCAAATCAACCGCGATTTCTGCTATCGCATAAATATGCATTGTTTGTTTGGAATTAGTGCAGGGTAGATACTATTACTAAAAATTAAAAAAAAAAATTCTATGTTAATACATTACTATCCTCTTGCTTTTGTCTCTATAAACAGTCAGAACACCCAGTCATTTTCTTTCACACAATTCCTAGCATTATTATCTTTCACAATTCTTCCATCTTTTCTTTGGTTCACCTGTTTTCATCTTGCCTAGCTTTTTGTCATTTACTTGAAATTCTTCAAATTCCTTACCAAAGTTGACTTCATTTTCATCAGCTACTTCAGATTCATTATCCTTAATAGGTCGTGGGGCCCGTGTGGGTTCCGTAGCAGCAATTTGTGTAACAATTTGTTCGTTTTATCTAACAACAGTACATAAAGTTCAATATTTATCAGCATCTGGCGCCTGTACTAGTTCACGTTAATCACTATTCTATTATTCCTTGTACAATTAACTATTTGATTTCATTGCTATGAATATTTTAATGGTTTAGTGCAGTCTCTTGTTGTGGAAGATTGTTTTATTAGAGATGACTGGTAAAGGGTTCTGCGTATCTGTATTTAGATTTCCAATAACCTAATTATGTCTCAAATGATACGATCTATCGAAGGATTTGAAAATCTTGACTTATTATAATTTGTTTATTCATAAAGTAACAGATATTATTTAGGTACTAAAAGCCCATACCGGTGAAAAATATACCAATATAGGTGCGTAGTACCCGGATTCTAAAAGAGAGACAAAACCGCGGGTAAAATAGCAGGAAAAGTTAATAAGAAACATGATACCACGGTGACTCCATTTACATGAAGGGTGCGGAACCTAATCGCCTTGGTCATGATTTAAACGACATTTCAAATTAAACTGTTTAACGGAAGACCGTTACAAAAATCATAAATTGGTCCTAATTTACCTGCCTATCGAATGATAATGGCCACCAATCTAACGACAACGGAACACGAAAAATTAACAAGCTTGTCCATGGACAAAATGACATTATTGACTTGAATCATTAAACTAACTCAGAGGCAATTTTTCTTTCTACGGCTCTACTTAATCCAGTTGTTGGACCGGCTTCCAGCGCCCCCTGCCGGGAATCGCGGCTAAATGCGCAAATAAAATGCTAATTCACCAAGTAAAATCTGTTTTGATTAAATTTAAAGTAGACAAGATAGATTTTTTTCCTTAACGGCTTAGGGCCGGTTTTATAATTGATTCCTTGTCGTATTAATAAACGATTTAATTAGTAAAACAGCACGCAACCCGTTTAATGAAATATAAAACCCCGAGTCGCATTTGAGCCGACGCACAGCGCGGCGCTGCGGTGAATAGACGAACTAAACTCAAAAAGCAACCCCTTTCTCTTAGTGCTGCCACCCCTGAGGTGAAAGTTTTGGAACGCTTTTCCATCGTAAAAGTTCAGCTATTGCCCGCTAGGTGGCGGCGACACGACACGTCCCGAAGCATTCGCATCACATCGTATGCATGTGTGCGTGATAGAGCGAGACCGCAAGTGAAAAATAAAAAAGGAGTAAAATAGACAGCAATATGTGTGTATACAAAGGCGTGGTTACGTGCATGCAAGCATTTTTTTTATCGCAAAAATGGCCGGAACTTTACACTTTTCGCGTTAGACCATAAAGTCGCAACTGCATTAGACGCGGTAGAGCTTGAACTCTATAAGAGGTTGGTAAGGTCGAAAATCAAACATGAGCTTTGTTGAAATTGCGTTTAGACTCTAGAACGTGGCAAAATAATTGGCGTCACCGGCGTCGCGGCGTCACTAGAAAGAGAGGATATAACGTAGCTAGCGTCGCATCGGAGCAGTGCCCACCGACGACCGTTAGAAGGAGGGGGATGGCTAGTTGGCAAACATGCCCGTTAGACAGAGACATCGCGAAAAAAAATGTCCGAAAAAAGCTGTTTTCGTTAAAGGTGCGCGCCGCGATAGAAATTACAGAAACATGGGCGCGGTTTAAAAAATGTCAGGGGCGCCTGCGCCCTCGGTAAAAAGCCGGTGCGGAAGTAAAGGGGGAAAGAGACGTTGTTAGTGGCATTATGTGACGAGTTGCAGTGGTGACGCGCGCCGCGAGCGGTCGCCACCGGCGCGACCAACAAAAACAACAACCGCTAATTATTGCGATTAATAAGCGAATACGGTTCGGGTGCACCGGCCCCACTAGTGATGTCCTATCCTAACGAAACGGTTCCCAAACGTGTGCTGTTGTGTTCGTTCTAAGTTTAAAAATGTTTCAAAAGGTAAATATTCGAACTGACACTTCGAAAATAACCTCGAATTTCGAGTGAGGGCGATGTGTGGCGATGTCGTGTTGTTTGTTCGATATCGACTGCAGCGCGATGACTGTGCCGTTTTCCCGCTAAAACTGGTAATGAATCGAATTCGAAGCCGCGCTTTTTTCGTGTGCCCGTTGTTGGACAGTGAAAATTGGTAAATGTTCGACTAAATGTGAGAACTTTTGACGCGAAAGTCGAAAACGCAATTTTAGTAATGGTGAAAATGAAAGGAAAGTCTCTCAAAAACGAGCTAATAATACAGACTAAATCACCAACTGTACTGCTGGACGAGCATCGGCTTTGAAAAGTAAATATTGTAATAAATACAATTAGATATCACATGGCAAGAAAATTTGACTACATTTTAGTGTTATGTGCTAAATGCCAAAATAGATGCAGACACGTGAATGTCATCTAGATAAACTAGACGTTTTATTGAACTTCAGTACACCTATTCCTACACTTTATTTACATGCACCTAAATTAGAAAACGCTAAAGTAAATAAAGTAAAGATAGCGAATAACGTTATCTCTTGAGTGGAGTATTTTCTTACGGCGAAGCTAAAATAAATATCATTACTTACTTAAACACGCACTTAGCGTAGCATAAAGATATTTTGTAGGCAGAACACTTAGAAAAAATTAAAAACTATTAATGAATAACAAAAATTTAAAGAGCTTATATAACAAAAGTCATAACTACATAATTTTTTCTAGAAAAAGAACCCTAATAAACAAAATTTTGTTTTCTGAACTAAAAATACTTAACCAAGTATTACCTGAAAATAACTGCTCTTTTAGTGCATTGTAAAAATCACAGATGTTATTCTAGTATTCGACAGATGGATAAATAGAAAGCCATTTTTATCACAGTGTGACATTGTGGGTTTGTAGGTGAAACAGAATAATAAAATAATGTTTATCACGAATGCCAGTGTCGTACATTATCTCACTGATATTGTGTCAGGTGAGAAGTGATAAACGAATGTATTTATAACCTCTTAGTGCGATATAAATACTCTAGTCTCTCTCAGAAAGATCTTCGTCAAAAAAAAAAATGGTGCAAACGACCTCATGTTGGGACTAGGTATAATTTGTAAATGGAACTCAGAATTTTCAAAAACGTTCCTTTTTGTATACTCTTTTTGAAATTAAGTGTCAATTTGCATGCAATACAGTTACTTTAATACGTTTATAATAGAATTCTTATAGGACAACGAATTTTAACCGAACCATGTAGGTTGATAGGTAGACCAATTTTTCTGACTTCAATCTATGTTGCATTTAGTCTGTTGTCTTGGATGCCGTTTTATTTTCAAGCAAATGTAGTGTTAAAGTGAGCAATAAAGTGTTTTAAAAACTGGATATTCTTTTTTTGAGCAATGAGCAGAACCGACTGGTATAAAAAGGATAGAAAAAATAAATAAAATCCACCATAAAATGATGAGGACAAGATATACCACGCTGTGAGAAGCCCATATATCTCTTTCCACAGATATATTGTTAAATATTTCTGTTTAGTCAACTCAGTTCTAAATCAATTAAGATACGATAAGACTACTATTTTCCTGTTATTGCCAGCAGAGCATTTCAGATTATGTGCATACAAAATATATGACTTTATGCATTTTATCATTTCATTTGATATGTAACATCATTCATAGATTATGCAGTATAATCAAGAACATGTAAAAAAACGAGAACAAAAATCTAGACGATCGACCAGTTTTTCTCTTAGCGCTTAGCCATTTCCTTATTCCAACATGTTTTGTTAATAACGTGGCCATTTATAGACAAGCACTTTATAGGAATATGAGACTAATATTTTTGAACGACGGTATTAGCGATATCATAATCTTTGTTTGAATGTTAAACATTTTTCTGGTTGAAGGAACAAACTTCATCTACGCTAACCAGGCCACCGTGCACATGTTGTGTTATAAAATCAAATTTAAACAGATGTTTTAATAGGCCTGTTTAGTCAACTTTCAAAAGATTCGCATCAAGATTTTATTTAACTATACTAATTAAGTTTATTACATAGATACCGTAAGGGACTTGGCCTGGTCAGAAAGACTTAAAACTGTATAATATATTAGCCGTAACACCTGTATCCACACACATGCAGTGCATTAAATCATTCTAAATTTTCTATAACGCCATAATCAGGTTTTTTAAATCACCAAGATAAAACCAGTCGAATAAACATAAATGATAAAGCTGGCTGGTTGGACGCAACTACACGCCGAATGCCCTCTAACCAATAGAAATTCGTAAATTTTGAATTGCGAACGTGGGCTCGCGTGTGGGTGTTCGTACTCCTATACCAACTGTGTAAACGATTTTCTCTCTCGATTCGATAATCAAATTTTATTCGTCATAACAACATTGAGGAGGTAACACGAATGATCTTTAAATCCGAGACATTCGTACTTACACCTTCCATATAGGTACCTACTCTTTGATCTTGATTTATAAAAATTTGCTTGAATGATTTTATTGGGATTAAGTATTTTGGGAGGGTTTTCTTGCATGTTTATTCATTTCTGGGGAGTTCACATCGAAATCGTTTTCTCAGTGTCTCAAGATTGTATGGTTGTAAATTAATTTTATTCAGCTCAAAACTTTATAATAATCGCATTTTACGAGATGGTGACCGTTTTAAGAATTCTGGGCGTAAAGTCAGATACTTGGTCAAAAAACACTACTTATGTTCATTCTACCAAACTAAACCAGCTCCACACCAAGCTGAATAGTTCGACTGTAAAGTAAATGATAAATTTTAATTAAACACTGACAATATAGTAATCTTTATTAACATCTCAGGTAGAAATGCGAGCTTCGATGTCGAGTAATTTATACCGAGCAATATTCACTGATCCGTGAATACGCGTCAATTAATAATTTTCAATGTCAGAAGAGTTGGGGCGTTTGAATGCCACATGGCGTGGTGGATCCCATTTAATTTAACTTATAGGGAATGAAACAGAGCTTTCTTTATTAAATTTTCAAGACTGCTCTTCTCAGCTACGTGTTCTTACAAAGTCCGACACTATGCCACTTATGCCACTATTGCATCGCCCCGCGTTTAAAGACACACATGCGTTACGCGGCTCAACTACCGATGATCTTCCGTCTCTATCAGTCGCGTGGTAACCATAGCGTGCTCTCTGTCTACACGCACGATCTGATGTCGGTCGCACGTCGCGGTTCGGTCATCACATCCCTCGGCTCCTATACCTATCGCATAGGAGCTAGATTGGCGCGTCGCGTATTCAAAATAGGAACGTTAGTAATGGAGTGGTGTTCAGTGGGGTGGATGTGTGCGTGCGAGAGAGCCAGCGACCCTCCCCCGCACCTCCGCCCCCGCTTGCGACGCCAGTCGAGCGAGTGGCGCGCGTTTACACAATCCGTTGGTTCGGAGCGCAGGCGACACTCGCGTTGGATGCGTGGCGTCTTCTTGTGACGACGATCGACGCGCGAACACGTATCGTCAATTGTTTTTTTTATAACATCTTGAAACTCATACGAGTTCAGCGCTCCCTAAGCGGTTTCGGAACTTCTTATAAGAATTCACGTTCCATTATTATCGAAAAAAAGCTACCAACAATTAATTATATTGAGCTTCAAATATTTTAGTGCGGCTGCCATAGTGATTGGAATATTGAAGAAAGGCAACATTTTCATTTTATAAATGGAATTTTAAATATGCAGTTTTCTTTTTTTTTTTGAAAATTTGAAAATATAGTAGGATGCTAAAGAACTGTAATTGTTGTGATAGTAATAATTTACGAAGTGACGATTAGTGGTACAGTGTCTATGGAACATCAGGCGTAAAAATTAGTGCCAACGAGAAAAATAAAATAAAATTTAGATTTTTTCAACGGCAACACAATTGGTAAGTATTTTTTTAAAACTCTTTTCTATTTTTTTATGATCGTAATTATTTTAGGCGTGTGTATATTTTTATGCAACATTCCCGACGGATAATTTAAACTGTTAATTTTTTACACAAATAATTTTAAATTTTCTTCAGTTACAAATTATTTAGATATCTGGAATTTACAACTTTCAATTAAATCAAAACCGTTAAAAAGTGACTTACCTAATAAAAAGACGTCCACTTTAATCGTCACCGCACGCAACCTTTTTTGTGGAAACTTTTTGCTGCCCAAAGTTTAACAAACAAAAAATGGGCCGATGTTTTTGTAAATGAATTACATCGACCGTAAAAAAAACAGTTATCGAATAGTTAAACTGTTAGACCGACAGCATTTTTAACAACAGGTTAGTTAGTCAGATTTTTAGAAAAAAACTTGTATGTTTTTCTATTATTTTATTTAGTTTGTTGCTAAACTAAAAAAAAATCCTAAAAATATTTTATGGAATTAAATATGTAGCTTCTTTTTAATTTTCACTTTTTACTCGTTTTATTCAAAAATAAGTAAGTAAGCAAAAAAAAAACAGTTGGCACTTATCAATCCGCTTGGCAACAGTATACGTCCATGATAAAACCAGTCACATGTTTTTATCACACAACGACGATTTAACATACCTACTGGTCCCTTATCGAGTTCAAATAAAGGACAAATAATATAACTGAAATTTATTTTTAAATGCGATGACTTATAAAGCAAAAAAATCCTGCTCTGTTGCTAAGCTGTGCTATAATTTACTACATTATCTTACATAAAAAAACGAAAACACAAATTTTATCAAATTATCACGTTTTCTTACGTAATCTAGTGACCTTTATCACCTTCACCTTTCAACTAATCGACATGTTTTTGCTAAAAGGTGATTTTTCAAGATAAGTTCTATACATAGAGGCTATATTGTGTGGATGATATAAATGCTAATTTTAAACGAGTAAACGTCAGACACAGATACATACTTTGTGTTTTGTTATTCGTTTCATACTTAGGAATAACACATTGTAAGGTCTATCTGCGTTGCTATAGCAGATTGATGAAAATACCTAAAAATGTCTGTAAAGTTCTAATACTTATATTATTAAGTTGATAAATTTTTTTGGTCCGTTTTTTCCGTAGATAGAAACTACGCTATGGAATGGCCAATACTTTTATTTTTCTAATTGACGGACCACTTAAAAATTCTAAAGTGGCTATCATTGGTTTATTTGTAGTAAACGCTCTTAACAAGTATTTTATAGCTGAGGCAATATTGTCCATTTAACGACTTGGAAAAGTGGTTTTCCTTAAATAGTAGAAAACACTCATATAGGTAACATGTGCTGACACTTCATAATACACTTTTTTTTAACCTATTAGTAACGGTCATCAACCATGACGCTAATACTTGCCGTGATAGATAATAAGTATTTGTTTCTAGTATTAATACATATAACAAGAAACATTTATTATTCTATTTCCTCTATGGCAATGGTGCAGATGTCGACAATTCTGCTAATGTCAGTGTGAAGAGAAAACGTGCTAAAAAAAACAAATATATGCAAAAAAAAAAACTCAATAACATACCTACAAGTTGGTTAGCGAATAATTGATTTTAATGTGAAACTTAACGACCTTGCATAGAAGTGTTAAGTAGAAAAGGTGGTCACTCTAAAAATATTATTTCTTCAAGTAAAAATATGCAACCTAAAAGAACTATGTTTAAATACAATAATTACCTTGAAATTGCATTAAAGGAAGAGTAAAAAGTAAAGTATTATTTCCTAATGTGAAAAATGTGAATGCTCACTTACAAAAACTACTTTCAAATACTGTATAATTTAAAAAAAAAACTGTCAAGTTGAATAGGTTGACTCTTAAAAGTATTATTTCCTAATCTTAAAATTTTTAATACTTAGGTGTACTAAAAGAACAGTTAAAAGTAAGTTACTATATCAGTCAAAAACAACATGTCAAGTTGAATAGATGCGCCCTAAAAATATGTTTCTTCACGCATTTCAAAATTAACGGTCTTCAACACTTTCACCACCAAAAACGGATAATGACTCCTACAATGAATTGACATCTGTTTTGGTTCCAGTAAGAATTTCGAAATTCGAACTACAGTTCCGAAATTCGAATATTCCATGTAGGTATTTTTTACAAATACGTGGTTGCCATTACTGCTCTGAGATATGCAATGGTACGCCTACATGGACTTATAAGTTTTTATCTCAAAATAATTTGGGTGTGTTGCACGAAAAATATCCGTTAATATAAAATTGTAAACGCGGAATTATTAATTTAGTTTGGCCGTGGGCAACCTTTTTATTTACAAATTCGGCCTTAAGGCTTATCGTGACTTCGTCTTGGACAGTCATGGTCCTTATCTCGAGGCGTTTTTTTCAACAATCGATTTAAGTTTTTATTTCGAATTAAGAACGGTAAATGATTGATGGCGGCACGCTAGTATACACTTTCTGTACGGTAATGCACTCGTAAATACAGCATTGTTAGACTTATGAAACGTTGTGTTGAACACAAACGAAACCCGTACTTTTTGCGCACTCTCACAATCGTTAATTAGACAATTTATCTTAAGTCGGACATTGTAATTGGTGTACTTACGTTAAATCGAATCAAGTTTAAATGATTACCAAGTATAGTCGTTCATATGAAGATATAAATCAGATGGTCGTTGGTTGTTATTAATATCTGTACGCCGGCCTCGGGCGACAGGCAGGATCGTTAGTCACAAAGTGCGGCCCAGGTTCGATTCCCGACTGCTAATTATTATTTATGAGTAACTCTTATCTTTAGCCAGCGGCCGCTAGGAAATGTTGAAATTTCTTTGACTTGTTCACGATTAGTATGGCATGGATTTAAAAAAAATCTGTGTGACATACAAAAAATAAAACAGACTTTAGTTTATAAAAGTAGCAGTTACATTGAGCTAATCGCCCATGACATAGGACTTAAACATAACTGGCGAAATGTGTGAAACACTTCTGCCTAACCCTTTCAGGGAATACGTGTGTAATATTATGTTATGTACAGCTTATAATCTCAATAAAAATCTCATTTTAAAATGTCTCTTAATAATATTTATGACAAATAGGTTTATTAGTTTAAACATTTAAGCCACTCTATAATATTTATAACTACGAATTCCATGTTTCTACTTTTCTACAAAATATTTTGGCAGTTTGAAAGAATTAATGACAGCAAAAAAAGTAGCAGATGTTCGAAATTTAAATAATCTTGTAGCTAAACTTTTTAATTGTAAATTATATTTCTTATAATAGGTATATGGCAGAAATAATAGGCTATCATACTTGATAGAAAATAAGGTGTGGTCCTAATATCTTTAAATCTGTTTTTTTTCCTTGTGTCAGTGTAAGTGTCAGTATTATAGCAGTGAATTATAAATAAAGGGCTAGTTGCCGAATATTAAGCTATCTTTTTTTTAAATTTCTACTATGTGTCAAATAAACACTAGGCATTTTAAAGTTATGAAGCAGCAAACATGAAAAGACATCCAAATTAGCCTAAGTGGTTTAATTTTTTGAGAAGTTGAACTATATTTGTCGGAATCACACCACCGTATGCTATCCTCTGTTATTACTCAAACTTTCGACAAAATGGTGTACACACAATAACCTTAGTAAACAGCTTAATCATTATTTTAACTAGCCCGTACTAAATAGCTTAAAACACAATAACCTTAGTAAACAGCTTAATCATTATTTTAACTAGCCCGTACTATTTAGTACGGGCTATTTAGCTTAAAATTCCATTTAATTATCCCGAAAATGGAAACGTATAAAACGGATTTAATTTTTAGTGCAGTATTATATTATTATTAATCCTGCATTGCGAAGCTCACACTTCGTTGGCTGAATAACGTATGCTCTCAGTCACTTCGTTAATTAAATAAATTATCAAATGGGGACATCAATTTCACTTAAAAACCATTTTATTTCGGTGTTAAATCCATTTCTGTATATTATATACCTACTACGTAATAATAAAACTGTAGAGTTTGTTTGTTTGAACGTGCTGATCTCTGAAACTATTGGACAGATAAAAAAAACTATTTGCATTTGTTAGCTCAATTCTGGAGGAAGGTTAAATGCTATTTAACATCATACTGCAACTCTATGTATCCGAGCAAAAAGAAAAAAAAAAAAACTCAGAAAGAAAGCCAAGCAAAAACGAAATAGGAAACAACGAAATAGGCAGGCGGACGATGCGATGCGATGCGGCGGATCCGGAGACATTTTTTAATCTTAAAACAAGTAATATCACGCGAACAAAGTCGCGAGCAGAAGCTAGTTGTAAACAATTTGGCCAGCCGCCATTTTCTTTGCAATTAAAAGTAATTCACTTCATTTTGTTCATGTTAGTGTGTTCGTATGTTTATTTATAATTGTTTTCGTCGCAATTACTTTCGTACTTAGTAGTGTTTATGTCGTTAATTTGTCGCATTTTATGTAGCGTTCAAGAATGATTTTATCTATCGTTTTGAATGGTGACGCAGCAGTTTCCTTTATGGCTTAAACACGTGTAGATACATTTTCGACTTTTAGTACAGTCAGTTCCCTGCATTACCGGACCCCTCTTCCTCATTTCTTCTGTGCATGAGGGGTCGGGTAATGCGGGGCACTGACTGTACATATCCAGCTTTTGACAGCCTGCCTGGAGTTCAGAAATTATCCTACGGGAACGTAGAAATCTACTACCAACCTGGATCGAAATATATAGTATTAGTAGGATTACTATATTGCATACTCTAAGTAGGTATGTATGTACTATGTCTTCATAATATACCTACGTAAGTTCTTCTCTTTATTTTTACTTTATATTGTAGAAATAAAATCATACAAAATATTTATTTTATTCATTCATTTGTACAAAAGCTTGAATTTCAGTCCAATCCAAAACAGGAAAAGCCTAAAGATAAAGAAGTAATAAGTTAGTCATTTTATAAGACCTTAATTTTAAAACCGGTTTTATTACAAACAAAGTTCACGCCTACAAGCCATTTTGTATTAAAAAGAAAAGAAAAATCTTTTGACATTCAAAAGTACTTTTATAAAAAAGGTCTGGTGCAATTTCGTGAACCTTTGATTCGGTTGTGATTTACCACAAGATGACTTAAAAAAAACATAAAATTATACAATTATATTCAGTTTAATAACTGAATATAATTGTATAATTTTATGTTGTAAAAAATTGTAAAATCCCAAAAAAGTATTTTCTTGATTGGTAAGATCCCGAAAGGGGTATCGGTTACTGGTTTGTGGAGGTCAGGTAATCCTTAAATGTAAAATACTGGTATTCAGCTGCATCCGGTTAGACTGGAGGCTGACCATAACATAGTTGAGGAAACGCAAGGCAGATGATGATGATAAGTTTCCAAAAAATACTAAGTGAACATATTATTTTATTTATCTTTAAATCATCAAAAAAAATTAAGTATTCATATTTATTCAGAACTCAATGAAAAATACTTAAAATGCAGCACATTTATTTCCTATTTACCTGCTTAATTTTGTTTGCGTCGAAAAATGAATGACGGATGAAAAATGAATGTCATATCTACAGATACAGTCTGTTCACACATATTTTACTTTTGACATGTTGAGTGACTGTCATGTCATTAGGCTTATTAGATCGATTCGCACAAATTTACTCGCCTAAATTAGGCGAATCGACACTTTTAAATAAATCGTATGCAATAAAGTTTAAAAAGGTACCTAACTGCAAGAATTCATATATAAAATTGCATAAAGTATGAAACGTGCAAATTACCTTCTACGTATTTCTGGAGTTGTCGATTCGTCCACAAATAAATTAACTTCATGCGTGTCGCCTATACTGAATACTGTATTATTTAAATATAACGATTCGCCAGACACGGGCGAATAAATTCGTGCGAATCAACTAATAAGCTGTCAATATAATAATGATCTTTATTTTATGCTAGCTTTTGCCCGCGACTTCGTCCGCGTAAATGTCGGTTATCGCGGACGCAGACGAAGTCGCGGAATAAAAAGTAGCCTATGTCCTTTCTCAGGCTCTAAACTATTTGTGTACCAAATTTCATTTAAATAGGTTCAGTAGTTTGAGCAGGAAAGCGAGACAGACAGACAGACAGACAGACAGAGTTACTTTTGCATTTATAATATTAGTGTGGATTATGGAAGTATGGATAGTATGGAGTAGTGTGGATAGTGTGGAAGTGTGGATTTGTTAGAATAAGGTTCCTTTTAAGTGTCTGCTATCAAAGGTAAAATATCTGTGAACGTGTAGGCTACAAATCAAGCTATACATTTCCAGCATACGGTGACCTCTAATTGTGCAACCCTCAAATCAAAGCCAAGTACAAAACAAAATACAATGCGAGCTCAACTATAACTGGATATGTATAGCTTGATATGTAGCCGTATGTACAACACGGTTTCTCGCCCACAGCCACCTAAATAAACATTCAAAAATGACAGCCCGAGTTCATGTGGTCGCAATATGTTTATTTTACGAGTTGCATTACTTCGTCTCCAAATAATATGTACAACATGTGTTACGTATTATTTTGATTCTTGTATTTTGTCTTCTATCCAGTCAAAATCCTTGACATAAGACTTGAAAACAAACCATGCCTCCATTTTGGTAGCCAGTTCTTGGCGGGATAAATGCGCTTTGATAATGAACCGTTTATTTAAAAAGGTGGATTTTAGACATAAATCTTATGATTACTGAAATTAATGATATAAAATCTACCATTCATAGACATGCTGTATAAAATATTGCTTGTCATAACGACCAGAATAATCGATTTATGTTTTTAAGCGATGTAAACTTGTAGTGCCGATTATATTTAATTTTTTTTTATAAACCATTCAGCACACCCACTTCAATTTTTAAATCAAAAACGTTAATGTTACCGCGTTCAGTATGTTTATTCTATGTTTTCTATCTATCGTTTCTTCGTATTGTTTGTAAACTTATGTAAATTCACTCCTAGCCATTCAAAAAGTAAAAGTTCACAAGTAACCAGCTATAATAAATTAATTAAGTAGATGGTATTTGTAATAAATAATTCAACCAATTTTCGCCCATCATTGCAATACCGCATGACACTTAAATTATTTTATTACCTGACAAAAACAACCATTTCATTATATTTATCTAGCTGGGTGATTTCTGTGCGCACATGCAATGTATCGTATTATATTTAATAAGGCTATCAATCACAATAAAAATCACTGAGATATCAATCAAAATTCTAGATTCTTAATGAGATAAAAGTGCTAAAGAAATTCAACTTAATTCTCTCTTAATTCTCAAACACCACTTAGTTTTATGACTAAAATATATATTATGGTATGTTCAATAAAACCTCCAAACGGCTGGTTGACACTTCCCGTGACCCAACAACTGAGTTATACTTTGGCCAGAGACTAAACATTGCCATACAACGTGACAATGCCATCAATGTCATAGGTTGACAGTGACGCGGATGATGTTTTCGATACCATATTATAGTTACAGTTCATCGTCATCATCATTTCAACCAAAAGACGTCCACTACTGGACATAGGCCTCCCCCAAATTGGGCGGGTTTGCCATAATCGCCACACTTGGCAGACGGGTTGGCGATCGCAGTACGGTAGTAAAATGCATAGAAGACGCTGCTGCCCATTCTCTATGGGGTTTGCACTTAGTCGCGTCTTACGACACCCGCGGGAAAAAGGTGATGCTATTCTTTACGTCCGGCAACACACGGAGCTAGATATAAGTTATTATTTCTATGCATTTTATTTTAGTTCATTAATATATTTATGTCGTCCCAATACACCTTTTAGTGACAGAGATAGCATGAGACTAAAAAAGGATAAAAAACTGAGTAGCGTTTCAGAGTGTAGGCGTTTTAATTACGTAATTAAATGTAATAATTATTATAATTAAGATACTTACCTTAATGATGGCTCATTAGCAATCATTTTAACGATAGAAAGAGAGGTGGATAGAGGCATTAACTGTTGCGTGAATTCCCTGATCTATTGGATTGACGCACGAACGTTACCGACGTGAAATAAATTACATTTATATTTCAGTGCTCATTTGATTTCTAACACTATTATTATATTTTCATTGATATGCTAGATCTGCATCAATCTGATAATTTAATTTTAATATTTAATCGAATGAAGATTGCTGGTCCAGTCTATTCTGTAAATCTCAGTGTGAAGTGAGCTGTCATTCCACCTGATGACAGCGATTGACACTGTTGACAGGTAACTTCACAGCACAGATTATCTGTTCTATGGCTCACTTCACAGTTTTCACAGAGAGATTTTTTGTAGTATAGAGCGGCAGTTATTTATTACGAAATAGTCTGGTTAAGTTGGTATGAACCAACCATAAAGAATTAAGCAAGTAAGAAAACCTTTGTAGTATTAATAACATGATTGAAATAAAAATTATATTTGTTTGTAAAATTGATTTCCAAAACTTGTTAAAACAAAATCAATTAATGTTTCTGTGATTACTAGTGTAATGAATGACTATATTATACAATCAACCTAACCAAGAAAAGTTTTACCAACTTTTGTGACAGATTTTTTTCATATTTTATGTTAAATAAAATCTTTCATCCACCTTAGCTTGAATAAATTTACCAATAAACGATCAAAAAATATAAATTAAACTAATAAACTACGAGTTATTTTTAATAAAATTTAAAACTTTACTATTTTATTCTTCATTGAACATAAATAAGTAGTATTAGCATATAGAATGATTTGATTTTAAAAGAATAACGTAAATCATGAAAGGTACATAATGTTACACGCGTAGATATGATTACTCGTATATTACTACTATTTGAATTTATTAAATATTATAATATGTGTGATTCAATGGTTTGGTATAGTTTGTATTCAACTTTATAACGAATAAAACTATAGGTAGGTAAATATAATATGACGAGATTAATTTAAAATAAGATTTCACGTCCAAATTTTCAAATTAGAAAAAACATGTTTTATGAAGTTTTATATTTTTTAAATTCATTTGCATCTAATATAGCATGGGTTTTTTTAATTTTTTGTTGTATGTGTTTTTGGTGTTATTATTTTCTTTTCTTTTTAATTTTGTAATTGTTGTATTTATGATCCTTTGTTGATCGAAATAAAAGGTTTATTTATTTTATTTATGTATTTATAAAGAACTTCTTAATTCGTGTTGTTTAATATAGATTTGTAAAAAGAATATATACCCATCTATTGAATAAAAATCGATTTCACTGTTTCTTTATATTTTATCAGTTTTGTTTAAAGCTAAGTAAGTATGTAAGGTAGGTAACCATGTAAATACCTAATTGTAAACTTAAGGAAACAAAAGATATATCTTATGCATGTCCAGTCACTTAGATAGATTGTTATGATTATTCCGTTTAACGGTTCAGCAAAACCTGTTCTAATACCTACATGTGCATTGAAACCACACCTTAGGAATTTATACAAAGATAAATTAGCGTTAGGATACATTTAAACTACCTAAATAACTACCATTATGTAGCATACCAATAACGTTTGAATAAATTACTACTATAGAAAATATTAAGACACATTCGAAAATAAAACCTTGTTTAAAAGGAACCTATAAAAATAATACTTACTATTTATAACCGTGTTTTTGTCAATACTTACAAAAAAAGATTCATTCGAGAATAGCCCACCTTAATCGTCAGCCAATCACATAGACTACTGGCCACTAAATTTTCTACAAAGAATAAAACATTCTTTATTCGAATTTCCCAGAACGATCGCGAAATTGCTATAAGTCTACAACAGTATTGCAATCGCGTTCAACGACGTCAAATGACCACAAAATATCGGTTTGTGATGACCAATAACTCTGTAATAATACGCTAGTCTATGATATTACGGCATGCGGGCGGTGGTTACTTGCTACCGTCTACAGTAATTCTTGTTGATCGTCAGGCCCTCGGTATTTTGTCGTAGTATTTCATTCTGACGTTGTCAAGGTCGTTTTGGTGAGTAATGTACGAGTTGTCTTGTTATACCTAGGTTTTTTTTTTAATTTATTCCTTACGTTAATACCAAACTTTTTCGAATATGGTGTATTTTTTTTTTTTAAATTGAATGACTTGTGAAAATGAAATGGATTGAATTAGGTAGAAGTAAATAATAATTACTTTTGAATTGCAGTAAATATGTGTAGCCACATCTGTAATTACCCTAGTATGTACCTTTTGAGTGGATTATTTTACCTCACTCTCATTTTACGTCCAGTATCAGAAGTCTTAATTAAACCAAGCTACTTATTGCATTTTACTAGTTAAGCTGAATTAGTGGGAAATTATGTAATTATAAATAATGAAAAGAAATTATAAACCCATTACAGATTTCTAGTAAGTACCTATCTAGTAAAAACTATGATTCCCGCAACTCGCAATTTCCTATAAGTTTTAATTATTTTATCGGGACTGTTCTCAGTATCTGCTATTATCGTACTTAGGTACCTACTTAATAAATTATTATATTTCTTCCAAACATCGTTTTCTTCATATTTATGACAAGGATATAAGTTGTAATTTATTGCTATGAAGATAAAACGAATACCGAATTCTTTTTTTTTTGTATTCTCTCAGCTGTTCTGCAACTTTTCCAAAATTTTAAATAATTTTCAAATTTGACTTTCGAACATATCGAACGAACATATTCAAAAATAATATTTGCCTTCCTACTGACTAGGGACATTCACAAAGGCACATTCGTATCAAGCAAACATTTCGTTAAAAATGTTTGCCAAATTTTTGAACACACATTAATCATCGCAACACTGTTTAATTCGCCAATATGCCAACGTTTGCCCAACGTTATATGAAAACATGTTGCCTGCCAGTGAGTCATGTGTGGTCATTGCCGAGAATAGAATAAAATGACATGGACGCACACAACAACTAATATGTTTTACGTAATTTTTGAACTATCATGACTGGAGAAAGTTCGAAAATTGGCCTACTGAAAACACGTACTAAAACGTAACTTATTTCCGAAAAAAATTTACTTCCATTTCCAAATATTTTTTTTTTTTGATTCTCTTAGATTCGTTTTCTTTTCCTCAACAAAGTGATCTGTTCACTTCAACAAAGTAACAGATCCTATAATATTATAACGTTAGTTAAAATTATTTCCTAAACAACAAATTAACATGAAAACAATTCAACAGGCTCTACTGTTGATGAGACAACTGTCAATGCAAACTGATTTAAATTTTAAATAAAGTTATTCATATGACACTGTTTAGTAATAATAGCTTGATAATAACAGGAAATAACGTTTGAAAATCCATTTAAAACCAGCACGAAGTGAACGAATGACTGTAGTGAGAACGAACGAGATTGATATAAATGAGCAAAAATTTGTGGTGGCACACGCGATGCCCATTGTTCTGATGTAGAAAAAATTAGGTCTAATAGGTGGCAGTTTATTTTTAATCTGCCTGCCTAAATTTTGTGGTAAAAAATGTAATTGAACTAAGTAGGTAATGTAGGTTACAATGTAAATATATAATGCGATATGCAACTTTAGTATTTATAGGTTATGTAAAGATAAGGTTAGGGTTGTGCAAGCAAAAATATGTTTACCCATAAAAGAATCACATACAAGATTTTTTTAGAGAAAATGACTCCGAAATCTGTTCTTCCAATCAAAATATAATTCTAAAGGGAAGTACTTCGAATTTAGGGTGAACATTTTGATTGTAGCACCAACTGCTGCTAACCCTAGCAAAGATCTTTAAATTCAGTAATTGACGTAAACTGGTAATAAATTGCAATTAGACTGACAAGAACAATGTTAGTATAGCCGGCTTTGCCTAGCTACTAGTTTCTTTACAGTTTAGGCAACACAATTACTGCCTCGTACCAAATAATTGGGTACACTAATAAGATTCTTATCTCTGTACATAGTTACGTCATTATTTTCAAGCACGTGCTCCGGATTCTGCTCTATAAAAATGTAGAATAAAAGTAAGATTCCTAAATAAGAAAACTGTTTTGTGCCCTTGGAGACGCGTGTTACTTACGTCAAATTCATTCAATCGTTATTACTTAATTAAAATAAAATAACACTTCCTATCCAAATATAAGCTATAAACCCATAAAAACCAATAGACAACGCAAAAAAAAGGAAATCGATCAACCCATAGATACGGAATGCGACCGCAAAATATACAAAAAAGTTTCTATTAAAGTTCAAAATTAAAAATAATATGACCTCATTCTTGAGACTTCTGTTGTCTATGCCCATTTTTATTCGCCCACTTGAAAAAGGTTAGATGTTACATTCTGACAGGCAATTAAACAGACAGGGAAATATCTCAAGTGCATTGTCGGAATAGTATTCTTTTTCGAAATAATTTATTGCCTTGAGAACTATCAAGGGTGTTGCCTGACACCTAACAAATGATATTTTAATGTTTTTTGACCTTTTCTATTCAATGACGCTATGAGCTATCCGTCAATGTTTTGTAATTACATTTTTGAACTTTACATTTATTATTTTGTTGTGTCATTTCATTTTAATTACAGAAATAAAAACCTCTTCAAGCAGTACTTAAAACAATCTAATAACCACACGATTCCATTACAACAAAATTCATTTGAGTTTATCCCACGGCATTCAATTCAATGTTGTGTAGATACTTGACTCTAAAGTTTAATTGGAATAAACAATCATTAACTAAAGAAATACAAATTAATTTCAATGAATAATAACGTATCATTAACGATCAAATAAAACTACGACTATGATTATGACAATTGCACTTAATTAATTTTTATTCATAGGCACAGTAAACGCAATGCTTGTGTCCGATTGTTCGAAGACGCATTCAAGCTTATGTCAGCTGTCAAAACAAGTGTGACATAAAGTAACAAGCAATTCATTACTGTCTTCGACACACAATAGACAAGAAATTCATAGCCCACAGCTCTACAATGGGGTACAATCACATTAAGTACCTTTTTATTACAAACACAAAAGTTGTAAACTATTGTGTAATAATTTCCTACTTGAGTTGCGTCTTCGAGTGTTCTTTTTTTAATCTGTGGTTTTATTGTATACTTTTTTCTAGTGTTCCTTTTTTGAACTGTGATGAGATATTTTTTAAATGTTTTTCGAATTCGGTTTGTTACGAATATGAATGACGTTTGCGGGTTTTTTACTGACATGTAACCCTGTACATTCTCTAACGTTATAGTTTATTCTTCGTTTTACTCTGTTCCAATATTAATTTACAAGCCACGCTGTTATCGTTGCCATATTGTGGGCCTTTCTACGAAGTCAAGTTTAGCAACTTGATATTTTAATAAAGTTTCGAGATACAATGTTGCCCCGTAAGTTCAAGGCAAACGAGGCAAACGGCATCACATTTCATTTTAAACCACGTTCTATAGGTAGGATTTATTTAAACACATAAAATATATTTTATTAAACTTGATATTTCTCGTTCCTAAGTTTATTTGATACCTAAAGGTTTTATAAATTAATAACTTTAATACACGTTATTTATGTCGTGTTCAATAGTAATGTAACGTATTTTATTTTCTCACGACATGTTTCACTTGAACGGTAGCTGAATAAAAAATGATTGCCGACATAAGTTACAATTTGCAATCTGACATTAAATTCACAGACAAGTTGATATTTGTAAATATCAAAATGCTAAACGAAAAAATGCGCAAAATTAACGACTGCTTTCGCATGCAATGCGATTACAACGCGCGAACATCGCAACGGGTTAACCCTTCAAAAGTCGATGCAAATTCGCGCATAAATAAATAATGTATGTGCCCACATAGATATCAGCAAACGATAACTCCAGTTAGACAAAGATGGATGGTCAAATAAGATTTGTTGACACCTTCGCGCGATAACATTTTTAATAAATCATCTGTCCCACTCGGATATTTATACGCGCGTAATTGGACGTCGGTATGTACGAGAACATTCAACTTGAATGTCTGTTTATGGCTACAAGAGAAATCATCGAAATCAAGTTTTATAGGCCTTAATAATCAAACCCTATTTTATGGCTCATTCCGACCTTGTTGATATACACGTGCTGTGAAGGCGGCTACCGATAAATTTGCTGTTGAATAATTCAATTTCTATGCATTCAGTAATTGCTGGTGGACATTAAACGTCAAATAAAAATAAAATCTCATTAAAATGAATGGTTTATCCATACTTGAGGCTGACAACAATTAAATGACTATGAAGCTAGGCGGCGCTAACTGTCGTTTTAAACTTATCCGGTCACGATATCTGCTAGTCTTTGAATAGAAAATAAAATTATGTAGCATTTTTTTTTCCGCTAAATGTTTTACAGTAGATACTAGAATTAGATAGTCACACGATTGAACATGTTTCGCGATATAGGTAATAGGTACGTGAAATGGCTGATTGCTGACTTGGTATCGCTTTACATAATTTATGGAGCTTACCATTTCCAATTTATTTTTAAAATAAGGTTTAGATACAGACTTTTAAGTCGATGTTTATTTTAGTTAAGGTTAAGTCAAGTGGTGTGTGGCATTTGGACTTATAAATATCTTGGCAGCACTTGTCAACAATACTAATGAAGGTTTTTGTGTTGTTTCAGATGTGTTTCGGATATTAATTTATTGAGCTGAAGGACACTTAATAAGGTAATTTTAACTTTTTGTATCAAGTAAAGTAAATAAAAAAAGCATGTGGTAATTTTTAATCTATTCAAAATTAATTTTGACCTAAAATCTTCAATTAAATACGATCAGTAATTTTGAAAATGGAATAGCATTAAAACATATAAATCTTGGCAGTTGGCGTTTGGCGCAAATGATATGCCTCAAATTTTCAACACAAATCGGAATGTCAGCATTAGCGCAGTGGTTTCAAACGCTACTATATCCTGCGTGAACGTCGCGTCGCAAGTTCGATACTCAATAAATGCTTGTAGTTTTTGGGCCTTATCGAAGCTACATGTTGTTCCATACAATATGATAGTCAAATCAAGGCCAATATAAAATGTTCCCGACACGGTCGCGGTTTAGATAACATATATCTTCAACGTATCACCGAAGGGGCCTACATTTTTAAAATATTTTAATCAAAAGTAATTTCTAGTCCTAAAAATAATTCTTCTTTCTAAAGGTCGTAAGTGCTAGTGCTGAGCATATGACCAGGGTTCGATTCCCAGCTCGAAAAAGTGTTATTGGACTTAAGCATAACTGGCGAAATGTGGGTGTACTATTAGTACCTACTTACACCTCTGCCCAACCCTTCGGGGGAACAAGACATGATATAATGTTATCATTCAAAAAGCGCCTATGAAATATTTATTATCTAAACATACATACATACAAATAAATAAAACTGAAGCGTCTGTTTGTAATTTCAAATTAACAGATTTTCACTAAATGCATATTAAAGTAAATACGGTACTTACACTAAAAAACATTTTTTTAAACTTTTGTCTGTTTGTTTCGGCTAATCTCTGAAATGCCTGGACCGATTTTGACGGGACTTTTATTGGCAGGTAGCTGATGTAATAAGGAGTTAGTAACTTAGGCTACTTTTATTTTAGAAAAATACCTGCGTTTAATTCCGACATCCACGCGGGCGAAGCCGCGGGCAAAAGCTACATAGTTTAATAATAAAGTTGTCACTTAGCACAATTTCACTTTTAACGCTTCACATTTTTCCACTAATCGTCGGTTACGCTCTTTTTCTTTTAACATAACAAGTTATACGGCTTACACGTGTTATCTATAATCAATAAATAACCTTCGAGGAGAAAGTTTGATAAAAAATTGATTGATCGAAAGGCAAAAACAAGGTCCTTACGTTTATCGAATTCGATTAGATACAGTATCGAAAGAATTTCACCTTATGTAGATCTACTATGACATTGTAAGGTTACATTGCTATGACTTTAGTCTGGAACGAGGCGTTTTTTTTGTTAAAGTTTTTGCTCATTTTTATATGGTATCAAAAAACAGTAGCGGTTTAGCAATGATGAATGACCTGTAGTAAAATCGATTGTAACGTTTTTATTGTTTCTTTGTTCTTTTTTTAAAACTGTAGGTATTTGGAGTTGAATCTTTTATGCTCGCCAACGGAAGTTATCCATATTTTGTCCTTTTTAAAATTACGGTCACGTATTTAAATTTGAAAATATTAAAAAACCACAACAAAATGCCGGTAATAATTCATTCGTTAATACAATGTTTCACCCATTATCCCTATTTCTTTGTGAGACACAGCCGTTCTAAACTACCCTAACCCTTTAATACCATACGGTGTCTTCAGTACCCCGACTTTCACATCCTTCCTGTTTTAAATGTATTCATATCGTATAAAAAACCTAATGCGTATCATTTGACGGTGTCTAGACAAAAGCCCACTGTCTATTGTCGGGTTAAAAGGATTTTTTTTGCTGTCTTCGAAATTGTATCGGAAGATGCAACTGATAGTTTGCCCAGCATGAATGGATATTACTTTCGGTTTTTATTTTATGATTGTAAACGATATTTTTGGGGTTTTTGTTTCGTCGTTTGTTTAAATGGGTTAGTAGGTGATTTCTCTTTGCGTTGTTTTTTGTTAAGCACGATTGTACTTGTGGGATATGTATTAAATGAAATTAAACGCATTGACATCTCACTTCCGACTTAACGTCAATCAGTTCGTAAGACAGACATCATTTTATAATTAGAATCTGTCTTGGAAAATAATTGTTATTTCAAACCACGCCTTGTTTTCAGTAAGCCAACGATATATGACCAAAAACATGAATTACAAAAAGAAGACAAAATATTATTGAATGAAAGAGCATTGTTACTGGCTCGTTAACTTCTCACCGTAACCCTTTGAACATCATCTTACAAACCACCACAAAGTGCACCATTGTCCCATCCCTTATCTCTAACAATAAACTACCGTATATTTAAAAATCGAAGCTACTTTGAATAAAGAAACCTATTGTGAATATTATAAATATTATGCTAATGCGATAAAGAAATTTTTTGACTTCGGTCTTTCAGACCAGGTGTCGCATATAAAGGGTTGAATCGACCCTACGTGTTCAATCATTTATTAAGATTTGTTCTATTGTCTACTGCCTTATTCCCATGCATAGTGCATAGAATTTATGTGAGAAACGCTAGTGATATATTTTTGTCCGTATTCTAATGCACACGCTTCCTAGCTTTTGAATAGATTCAAGACGGTTCATTGGTCATTATTTTATGGATTAACGATATTTGGGAATGGATCCTATGATTTATGATGGTTTTATTTAATATTTTTTTAAAGGATTACTGTTTAGAAGTATTCGGCCATTGAAATAACTACACGTGTTTGGATTTTTAATCCAGATTTTATAGCTCTATATTAGCATTCGTTTGAAATAAGTATTGTATTTTCAAATTAAACCGCTCTTATAAAATTCTGCCCAAAAATAAAAATTCCAATTTCGATTTAGTGAAATAAAAGTCCTCTACTAAAATAAGCCTACTTCGAAAACGAACACCGAAAGCCGTATTGGGACTTATGACGATATCCGCAGTCAGTCAGCGAAGCGAGGCTGCGAAATAAAAAAATAACGAGTTGAAATGAAAAATTAAACAATTATCTGTTTACTGTCGTCTCTGCGGTGAATCTGTGTAATTTCTGTAATCAGATATTGTGGTAATTGTTATTACAACTGTCATTTATTAACTTTGTTTGTTGTTTACTTTTCTTCTTATTTTGAACTTGCTTTTCCCTCTGGCTATGTACTTTTGAATTTCGAATATGATTTCCCGTCTTTAAAAATGTTTCACGCCTCAAAACGGGAAAGATTTTTGAAGTCACTTTAAGTTGGTATTGTGATAACTATTGCTCGCACTAACATAGAAAAATACTATTATTACTCTCTAACATTATTAACAATAAGTTTTAGCGTTTATTGAGTTTAATTAACAACGCAGCAGGACATCGAACTGCCATATTTACATAATGTTTCAACACAAATATTTAATAAATGGGCATTATTAGCAATGCCCATATGTCGGTTGAGCCTGGTTTAAGGGGGCACCGAATTTGATCACTATGTAGACTTTGTTAATCATATTAAATAGACTAAACATTACCCCTTGTTACCCCGAAGGGTTAGGTAGAGGTGTACACTACACCCACATTTCGTCAGTTATGTTTAAGTCCCATGTTATAGGGTAGAGCCTATCGCCATCAACTGGGCACAGATTCCTGACTCGTGGCTGCTACTGAGAAATTCCTGAATCAAATCCTAATAACTCCCAAGACTAGAAAATAAATTGTAAAAAAAAAAAAAATTGTAAAATTGTATTTTTTTTTTCATAAATATGAACTGTTCCAATTTGTGTATTTTTTTTTTAATTACATTGTTTCCTCTCAATATTTATTCGTATCATTTTAATCCTGTGATTAATTTCAAAATTTATGTAATTAACTTTAAAATTTATTCAAATTGAATCAACCTACATGGTACATTTGGTAGGTACCTTTTCGGATTTTTACGTGTTAAAAATGTATTATGAAAAGCCTTTAATGTCCCACTGCAGGGCCAATGCCTTTGTACTCTCTATCCACTCCTCTCTATTGCAAGTTGTTAACGACCAGTCCTTGTTAAAGGAGTCCAGTTTATACCGCCAATGATGCAGAAAAATAATTTTAAAATACACCTATATAAGAAAAATAAACGATTTTCCATTCATTCACCAGAAATACCAGTCGATCGGTAATTGTCGCTGTTTCCTCCATCGTACGATTCCATGTGTTCAATTATATAATTGGTTTTAAAAAGAAAAGTCCAAATTACAGTTTTACGTCGACGAGTCGCGGTTACGACAGTTTTGCACTTATCTTCGATGCACGCTATTTCGAAAACAAGAACTTCCAGAATTGCTTTTTTTTATTTGAACTTAGAACGTTTTTAGAGCTAAGATGTAACTGCACAATTTTATGTATTATTAATAGGTAATACCCTTTTTTATTAAAAAGCATGACAGCATCATAATTATGTTGTCAACACATAATTAGCATAAAAACGTATCTAGATTTCAATAATAATACATAAACCTACTTATTATTCTTAACATAACGAATCAAAATTGGTACTGTGTAGTTTCATGTATTAATCACATGTGAAAACAAAAATAAGTTTTAAAATTTCGAAATTATTATTATGTAATGTTTATGTTATATATTACTGAGTCATAGGTTATGTTTATAATATTGCAATAAAATAACACCAGCACATAATATAATATTGTAGTAACACCGTCGCTAGGAAGGATGTGGTGGCTATTATTAATTTATAACAGTACATTAAAATTCTTTAAAACAATATTAAATTAAACGCGTCGATGTAGGTAATTTTGTAACAAAAACTTGTATAAATTTAAACTTTATAATACTGATATTTAAGTATAAAGTGTTTATAATAAATTGTAATTTTTGATAATAGGTATTCAAATTTTAAATCAACATTCTATTTCTCGAACGCAGTTCTCTACGAATTCTAAAATCAAAGATTCAAATACTCGAACACGTCACTGTTCGTTTAAATTTAAACTTCGAACTCTTTCACGAGTACACAAAACGTATGTTAATAGCCCGCCTTACACATATGGCCGACGAACACAGCTGTTCCTATACTATTCTTATGCAAAGTAGTCTCTCGTTTTATCCGTTGTACTAGAAATAACCAGTAGTCTGTACTGCACTGAGGACACGTGGAAGAGATGGTATGTAAAACTGTTTTTTTTTCGACACTGATATAAACGTGCAGGTGTATAAAATTTATCTCTGCCTGTTGGCTGCATGTTTGACATCTTTTGCCATTAAAAGTAAAACCTTGAATTTAGGCGCCAAAGTTAGTTCAAGTCCGTACTATATTTTATTTTAAGATTCTATAATTAAAATAATAAGTTAGGTATTATTAAATGCATTTTATTTTGAAGATGGCAGTAAAAATAAGTTTATACATCATTTTTGTAAGCAACAATTATGAAATGATAAAAACTTTATTGTATTTCTGAATTAATGAAGGCGTGTAGGTAAGAACATTTGGAAAACATGAGATGCTTTTCGAGGTAGGTTTTGGTAGGAATAAGAAGTTTCACTTCAAAAACACGACCAACTTCAGCTCTACCTAGAGTTGGCAATTTTTTCTAGAAGCAGTAGAGTATTTACTGATTTCAAAGAGAGTAAATAAAGAATACAGATTCATAGAAAAGAGTTCCATTTAGTCATTTTTGTTTTAATGTATTTTCTAGCACTTTTTGCGGTATTTAACATTTTTATTGATTTTTACAAGAATTGTAGAACTCCAAACCTACGTTTATACAAACAAGATCAGGAGCTCATTTTAATCAATTTTGATAAAACTTTATTTCTCCTGTCGCCATGTCACATTCATGATGGAGAAATAATAGTCAAGCCTCACGGTGGAAAATATAGCAAAACTGCCGAAAAACGAAATCAATTGCCCATTAAAGGTAGTTTATATAAAAAAGTATTTTAGCGTAGTCTATTATTTCTATAGATTATAAATATAAAGTACACCAATACAGTAATCCGCTGGATGTGAGAAGCACAGAACAAGTCAAAGTGGCCGTGCTAGAGGCTGATATGTCGATAAAGTACACGCTTAAGAAAAAATGGTACAATAATCTATTTTAGAGTATGATTGGCAACCCTAGCTCCACCGTAAGTCATGTACCTAATCCTTAAAACGCCATTAGGTATTTTAAATACATTTTTAATTATTACATGACGCAACTCTCATATGGTTAACTTTAACAAACACTTGTGCGAAGAAACATCAGGTTTTATGGCGGTCATAAATAATTTACGACTGTTCATAGTTTATGGTGACGGCTGTCTTCATTACTGAAACTCTTTCGTATTCGCTAATTCGATTTTTTTGTGTTTTAATAGCGCTTAAACCATCTTAGCCGATAAAGATCTGACAATAACAATGATGACTAATTTGATGAAAGATTTGCAGTTTTTAATGGACCATTGTTATGAGTACCTACTTATCTAATATTTATGCAAAAATCATGCGGCATCAATTGATGTTTAATAAAAATAGAACTGACTTCGAAAAATGAACGGTACCTTTTTGTCATTGAGTAATAATGTGCTTAGTACATTATAACTCAATGCTTTTTGTAAACAAAAATATTCTCCAATAAACCACAGATAAAATCACGTATTTTTTACAAAATACTTTTTCACCAAAGAGGTTATCTATGTTCTTTCCGTGTTGCCATCAAGGTTCATTGGCTGAGCCATAAGGAAAAAAAATACGAAAATTGTAGTGTGACCAGTATATGTTGCGCAATTATCATGTGCGACTATTTTTAGCTTTGACTAGCTGTTATGCTCGACTCGAAATTGGTTTAGTCTTTAAAAATAAATAACTTAGTGTGGAATTATACAAAATAACTATTTACTGTTGCCAAAAAAAAAACAACGTTTAAGTTTTACGACCTGTGTGGTCTATGTTTAAACGTTTATTATTCGAAGCAGCTTTTTTCATAATTAAGTTTAAAGCAATTGCTAAGAAACAAAAAATCTTAAGTAATACCTATTAAAATTAAAATACAAAGAACCAAATGGCTGCACTGACGCATTATTATCTTAATTAGTCTTAAATTCTTTCATTTTATCTTTTTTTTTTGCTTAAAACTATTTCAGATTGCAATTCAAGAATTCCAGCCAATTAATAAGTAACTATAAAGTGAATTCCTGAAGATTTTATAACTTTATAATTTATTTTAAATTAAATCACGGTAACATTTTTTTAAATATTTTTTTAAAATTTGAATGAATGCCACACTATAAATCTTATTTATAGTTTTCATTTATTTAAAATGCCAACAATAAACTTTTTGACGTCAAAGAACAAGTTTATTAACATTTTATTCGTCTTCATTTATATTAAAATGAGTAGAATGGAAATCGATCAACTTTTTTTTAGTGAAACTGATTCGTTTCAATATTTTCAGTGATATTTATAAAACGAATATCTTTTGACACGTGTATCATTATATTTTATTTTATTATGCCTCTGTGTTACAATATATTGGAAATATTTTTGGGGTTACGTACCCGAAAGACCCTATTACTAAGGCTCCGCTGTTCGTTTGTCTGTCACAGGACTTTTATCTTTTGAAGTAGACACTTGAAATTATCATAGTGCGTGTAAAAAAAATAAAGTTAAAAATGAAAGGGTTTTAAATGTCTCTGTAGTGTGCAAAATTTATTTCCCAGCAACATACTTACACATGTGTCGTATAAAGTGCCTTCTTCATGTGTTATATCATTTAATTTGGTGGCTTCCTCAATAAAATTTTATAGGCGTTAATTAAAGGGGCTAAGGGGACCACAAGAACGTGATAAGCGAGCGTTTCTCACTTTGCTTGTACAAAATGCCTTTTTACATACTTAAGTCTGTGTTTTTTATGCGAAAATGAGCCTTGTTACACCTGACGGATGTAAGATGCAACACGTAAAATTCTTTAATAGTAGCAGTTGAAGAAATCGCCAGATTTTGACGAAGATAATTAATATTGTGTAGTAACATGGATTGGTTTTTGATGTTCATGTGCATGTTATGCCTTTATCAGATCAGTTGATAAGCTTGCTGAATATTTTTCACTATCCATGTAGAATATTTTTATGGTTTTGAAAAATAAAGTGTGTTTTTCATGAAAAAAATGCAACATTTTACACCTTCGTTAGCAAAAGCAATAATCCTTTCGATCAACATTTATTTATAATATCGCAAGTAAGGCCATCCGAATCGTTCCGATTCGATCAAACTTATTCGTATTTAAAAATATCTCGATTCAATTATGTCAAAGATTTTAATTAACATTTCATATCGTTTCATTTAATTGGTGATCGGTATCTACATGCTCGGCATTATTTAAAATTCTTTAAATTTGCTATCAAATAAAATACGTGACTTAAGTTTTTTGACAATTACATGTAATTGTATACAGGGTGGTGCGATTATTAGATAGCTCTTTTTGCTTCGAAATACATATGTTAATTGGTATAATTATGGTTAAAGAACCATCCGTGATATGCAGTAATTAATTTGGTATCATTCCTACTAAGTATCAGTTCTAATGGAATTAAATATTATTCGTTCACTCAAAAACCAGCATAGATTTCCAAATATTTTTCGCCTTTAAATATTTTTTAGTTTTTGCCGGATGTACTACCGGGATAAAAAGTACCCTATGTGTTACTATAAGTTATAAACTGTGTGTATGCCAAATTTCATTCAAATACGTTCAGTAGTTTTTTCGTGAAAGAGTTACAAACATCCATACACCCTCACAAACTATCACATTTATAATATTAGTAGGATTAGTGGAATAATTTCCTAGCGAAGACGTAAAAAACATTTTGCAGGGCGAAAATTCTTTCCCCACATAAAACAAGGAAACCAAGCCCAGCATAAAATCAATGTAGAAGTCTTTATCTTCAATGGTTGTCTAGTACGTGTTTACTATCTTAAAACGTGAACGTAATCTTGTCTGTCTGTCTGTTTGTTTGCGAAAACAACTGATAGTAACAGCGACGGTACGTAGATGGTTTGTACAACGATTAGTTTTATTTTAGACAATGTTTCTATGGATTTAGACAGGAGAAATTGTTATCATAGACAGTTTTTTTAGTTTCTACTATGAGGATAATACTATTGGTTTATATTTTAATACTCATCGCCAGGGATAAAAGGAGGCGATTTGAATTTTACATTTTTATATATAAGGATTATTTTACGATGGAAGCACGTTAAGCCGTTGGTCCCGGCTGTCATTCATAGATTTTTGAAAGTCATTACGGGGTAGTCAAAGCAAATGTCATCCTGTGGAGGCCTATTTCCAGCAGTTGACGTCATTTGGCTGAAAAGGTGACGGGGTGGGTGTCACAAGCCCAAAAGTATATCAACCAGTCTTTTCGGGTTACTCAGTAACTGGATTGTGGAGGTCAAATAGGCAGTCACTTCATAGAACACGAACACAGTTCACTAACATAGTTTAAGATTTAATTATTAACACAAGTTTTGTATTATACTTATGTATGTTAGTTTGTAAGGTATATATCTATGGGTCATTGTAACCTGACAATAAATGTTTTATTATTATTATTATTATAGAAAATATTTATATTCAGCTAGATTAGGTAAGACTGAAAGCCGATTCCAACATAGTTGGGATAAGTTTCAGCTTATTAATAAGTTTTATTAAAAGTAAATACCTATAATTTTTTTCGAAAAAAAAATCCTGTTAGAATTAATACAGCAATTATAATTATAAATAAAGGGGAACGGCCAGTGAAACTAGGGCAGTACCTAAAGCCACGTCATGCCGTGATGTAATACAAAGTACCCAAGTGTTGTTGACAGCTCATAAATAATATTAGGTCATTGTACTTTATTAACTTAATTAACTACTGTTTGAAACGGAGCTCGAATATATCCTTGACTAACTATTTTAGCTTCGGGTTACGAAAAATATGGTCTTTGTGATAAGAGAAACGATTCTTTCTTGTTTTAGGTTGTTACAGTTAGATTTAAGGGTAGAAATGGATTAGGTATAAGACAAATGGATGGACAAAAACCCTGTGTTTATTAGGAATATGGATTTTTTGTTCTCTGTAAATGTTGACGTTGAAACACAGCTTGTTTTAACTCTAGAAATAAAGGTTATTTTTGAAGTGATTTTTTCTGAAAAGGGGTTTTTCTTCAACTATGACATGGGTGTAAAACAAGGATTTCGATTTTCTGTCTGATTATGACATTGGAAAGTTAAATTAATAATATAGTCCACGATAAAGTCTCCTTTACATCTTAAATTACGGTCACCCTTACCCATCCTCATTTAAAAAATTAAGTCGGTTTTTGTACGATAACTCCGAAACGTCAAACAAATAACAACATGAAATAAAAATAATCCACAATCCTTCATGCCATTGAGCATTACCCCTCAGCAAAATAATGTTAAGAATTATTAAAATATAGTGGCTATACCTACCCCCGTGATCAGTCATTGCGCAGGCGTGGCTATCGGACTAATCGCCCCCGCTCTACAACAGCCGCCATCTTGCTTTTCCATTTTTAAAATTCCTTTTTCATTTGCACTGAGCGCTAGCGCATTCTGCCTTGTTTGGTTTGATGGATCACTTGCATGAATTATTTAATACGATTTTAAATATTGTTTCAATCTCTATGGTAATTCTTTTGTGGTTTTATGCTGTTGAAGTTTTTGTTATAATTTAAGTCGGCGTATTTTCTCACAATTATCTATGTAAAGTTGATTGTTATTAGTGAAACAATGGTTATATTTTTTATAACCACACAGACAGTCGATCAGGTTGCACCGAAACTGTAACTGTTTAACTGATTATGGGTTAACAAGCTCAAGTGGAGGTTTAATACCTATGGTGACCCAAAAAAGCAATTAATCCAGGTAGTTAAAATAAGGCACAAATTTTAAAAGCTCTAGAAGTCTAGATTTTGATCTCGTAATCAGATAGCCTTCTTACTTGACGGTCGGCTTTCCAAAGGTTCGTTTTCAACGTTTTTTTCTCGCGTTATTTTTCACGATACGCCACGATTAAACCTGTATATAAATGTGGAGCGTGCAAGAGCCTATCACGAGGCGGCATCGCCACTTTGTCAGTTACCGTGTTTTCACGTGGAACAATAAGTACTTTTTGTAAGAACGCTGTGAGGTCAAAAATGTGGCCGAAACGAAATTACGATGTTGTGTAACCAATTTTGTTCAGATATACTTATTTTTACACATTTTTGACAGCTGTACAACGATTATAAGTCTGTTTTGTACGAAAACATTCAAATGTTGATTTTATATCTGTTACAAAGTATGTTATACATAGTGAAGGCAATTATTTACATAGATATTTATAAAACTATTAAAAGACCTTGATATAAAAATTAATATGACAAGAACACGTGAAACTAATTATATTAATTTAAACAGCAATTAATTAAATGGAACACGTGTATTGTGTTTTTTTTTATTCATAAACTTGAACATTTTAATGGTATCAGCGTGCTCACTGACGAAAAAACATACGAATATGAAAACACTAAAGATATTAAAAAAATATTTATCTTGACATGCGTACATACAATTTAAAGGTTTTAACTTGTAACAAAAGGTTAAGCCAAATGTCAAGTTATAACTGGATTATTGTTTACTAATTGATTATAATTAGAAACAGACGTTGTTATTCTAAATAAATTATTATTATAAATAAATTACTTGTTTACTCACTGTATTTCCAGATTGCTGATACCTGTTTTTCTTGTGTAGGTACAGATAATGAGTGATTGAGGAACATTTAAGATGAATTGTTCATAAACTTACAATTATAATTTTTATAATTTTGATGAAGCAACAAAAAATATATTTCTTAGCAGCAGTTTGTATTTGTTCCCGATTGATGGTAATTACCTACATGGTACATAAACATAACTGTCGAAATGTGGGTGTACTATAGGTACTCCTCTACCTAACCCTTCGGGGAATGCGTAATATTATGTTATATAAAAAAACGGAACCCTAACAACTTGATTTTAGGTCAAAAGTAAAAAAAAACGTAAACCTCCATGCTCGTTACAAAATCATATCGATTAACCCAAACCTTCTTACATTTCAGATGTGTCGGAAACACGAGATCAACAAAAAGGGAAAAAAAAACAAAAAAAACTTGAATACCACCGCGGCCAACCTGTTGTATGCTCGGGGACATTTGGTGAGCGCTCCATATTATTCTTTATCCTTTTCTGTTCCACTTTTTTTAGTAAAAAATGTAAAAAGGAGAAAAAAAATTGTAAATAATACGATCCTTTGAAAACGAGATACGAGTGGGTTGAAGACTGTGGTGCACTGAGAGATTCGAGGGTGGTTTTGGGTTAGTATTATTTTATTTTTACTTCATACTGAAAACAGTCTGCGTAAGATAAGAAATTAAAATATTCACAGTACCTATGTTTGTGAATATTCGATTTAAATGTTAATCTGATATGTAGTTACCTATTTTTTTCGTTTTATGTTGTTTCACAGTTTGTGATACTTTATTCATATTACATTGTAGCCTATTAGTTATAATGTAATTTAAAAATAACTTAAACTGCTAAGTTGCTATAAAATTCCACTTTTCATCAATTATTTAACGGATTAAGAAGTAAAAGAAAACATTTTTAGTAGACAACGACAGTTTTGAAAAGACGCTAATAAGTTTCTTCTTCACGATTTCACAAAGTTATTTTTAAACCTACACTAATAAAACAATTTATCAATGAACTTATCATACTATATTAAAATATCACCAGAGTTTCACATTGCACTATCATTTAATCTCGTTATCTGCTAATTAAATGATAAAAGATAACCACGTAGTGGAAAACAAAGTCACTTTGTTTTTAGAATGTTTTTATCTTTCTGCCTTGTACTCTTCCAAACCAAATATAAGTTAGTGTACACTAACTTATATTTGGTTTGGAGAATATAAATCAATACAACTATTTAAATAGTAAATATAATAAAAAAAATAAAAACTTGGTTGCATTCTCAGCGCAAACATTATAATTCATCATTTATTTTCATGCGTCGTATTCATTGTTTTTAACGAATTTGAACTGAAACCTAAGGCTACGGTTTATTTATGTTTCTAAATAACTATCAAGTTACCAATAAAATTAAAGTTCTTTGAACTGGGCCTCAAACAATAGTCACAAGTGCATTACAAAGTTTATATCAAAGAAAAATAATGACTTTAATAGTCTTGCTATTGTTGTGTCTCAGTCCTTACCACGTATCTGAACGGACAGGACCACTCCAGTTGAGGTTAAGTGCAGGTATCGTAGAACTTTTTATTTTATTTTTTTTCCATTGCCCTCGGAAATAGTTATAACCTATTTATTTTACTTTCGAAATTGGGGTAAGGATAAAAGTTAATTTGACTCGGCTCGTGAAGGGTTAAAGTTTTTTGGATATTTATTACACGGAATTAATACATTTGTGTTTTTTTTAAAGACAGTTGTTGTTCGTTTAATGTGTGGTGAGTAATAATAATAACGACTGTGTTGGTAGTTTTTACTTTAATAAATCATTGGTTAAGACGTTTTTATGCGTAAATGTCGGCCTTTAAATATTTTGTTAGGCCCATACAAGAAAATAAATGCGTCATACATATCCCTATCATACATTATAAGGCTCATATTACAACAATTAAATTAATCATTCTCTCTTTATAGCCATAAAAACGGTCAAGACCCCGGATTCGGAATTCAAAATTATGTTCCATCTTTAAAAATTTGTCTTTTTGTTTTACTGTGTCACTTGCAATTTTATAAACATTAACATTTCATAATAAAAATAAAACGGGCATTTTCCTTGAAACCGCCTCAATCATTATTAATTTGATTACTTTTTGTCACTACAAACTTATGGACGGCAGGCAATCACGGGGCCTGTTGATATGTTTTAAATTATATAGTGCTGTTATAGCAGGGCTATTTTGCTATCCATTCATTGTGTTGATCCATTGGACTTTGTGTCTTATTTTTGAAGTAATTGGAGTATGTTTTCGTTTGAACTCTTAACTGGGCGATCAATGTTTCAAAGAAATACATGTGAATGCTCTACCTGCTGTGACTTGAGATGTTTGGAGGGCTGTATGCAACACTGTTGCACTTTTATATCTTATTCAACAATAATATTATGATAAATCCACGATACATCTTTCAAAGAATACTTAAAACGATCCGATGCTTGTATGTAAGGTCGCTGTGGTATCCAGAAATTATCATAACGGTAACTATTGTTTCCATATCTTGTGACGAAAAAGACTAAGAACAACAAAATTGCAATAAATTATTAGAACTTGTGAAGAAAAGTAGCAAAAAGAAGTTGTATAAAAATTGATGAGGCTTGGAATTTGGTATTACGTATAAATATCTACGGGATGGGGATGCGGGTTATGTTTTTGTGACTGTTTCTCATAATAATCATAAAGTTAAATATATTTATACAATATCGCCTTGTAAAATAGAACTTGAAATTTGATCAATATGACGGTATTCTATAAACAGTCATAAAGGAGAATGGCCACTTACATTACATAGAAACAAAATTAAATTATTTTTATTTTTCGTTACCAGATAAAAAGTAAATCACAACTTGAAACCTTCATAGTTCTATCTGACATAGAAACATCACGGCACCTGCTCGCGAGACCGGTTGGAATAGAGGTAAAAAATAATCTTTTTCATTTTAAAAACAACAATTTTAAAAATGCCCGACCGTGGGACCTCGCTGTGTTTACAGTTTCGTGTTTATATTCCAACACTTGGCGATGACAAAATGTTTAACAACTCTGTGTACAGATAAATAATGTTTCAATAACGTTAGGTTGAAAGAACAAAGTTTGGATCACGTGTTGTTAAAAAAAATCGTTTAAGAGAAAAATATTTAAATGAAGCATGTGCATCGATACACAAATCGTTAACTCAAAAAAAAAAAAAATACGCTGTATTTTTAGTATCACAATTCTGGAATAAAAACACCGAGTTAACCAAGCATTTCTCAAGGTCTCAGTTGCACCATGAAACATGAGGTCTTGCAAATCTTGGGATTCATTCGATTAATCGAGTCTGTTCTAATTTGGGGTCTGTGCATTTCATTCAAAAATATTTTCAAGCTATGCGTTAATTACAAATATCTACAATGTATAGTGCCTAAAATTTTATTTCGATGGCTGGTCTTTTGTACAGTTCATAGCCACAGCAATAATTTCATTTTCTAGGTGTTAATTTAATTTATAGCTATATCCTCATTCTTAATGGCGGTTTAAGTTACATAGAATGCAAATAGAGATCAGTATCTATTGCACAAATTGTTTCAAGCAGTCTTTATATGGTCACAGCGTTGACGGCCCTTACTGACCCGGCAGATACCTTCAAGTAATGGTGCCTATTTAGATATAAGCTGATAAAAATATACCTATAATTATCGCCCAACTGCCTCCCCCATTTGTTTATCTATATGCCGCTCTGCGGTCCCATTAGCCGCATGTTTCAGATAAAAATGTCTATTTGGAAACTTCCAAACCTGCCAAGGGAACTGTGTGTAATTAATTAATTTTTAATTTAACTTTAAAATATTCCATTGGGCAAGAATCATTCAGTTTTGATCGTACCGGTTCGTGGACTTTTGGTGGCATCGGCCACGCCCGCGACCGCCATATTCAAATTTTCAAATATCGAATATTTTTTTCCGTTCTTGCCGGTCGGCATCGGAACTAGTTTTTGTTTTTTTTTTCTCTCATCACTCTCGAGCAACATGTGGCGATTTGAGACACTATCGAGTCAATGGTCCTGCGCTTGGAACTTCGGATATTTACGAACGATTCTGCATAAGTGCGCAAAAAAATTATAAAGGATATAGCCTAACAAAGAGTTAGGTCATGCAGGTCGCGTCGGACGTTGCACGGCTGTAAAAAAATAACGCAAAATCATCGCCAGTGCAAAAACACGTATCCGTGACTCATATTTTCATACCTTTACGGAATGACTAATAAAGGAAATTTGTTGTCCGCCACTAACAAGTATGTCGGTCGTTTGGATACAATGATTAGCTGTCATTTGTCACTTTTCGTGTCTCGTGCGACGACCGAGCATTGAATGTGACACTGAGGCCATTAACGTCGACTGAAAACTAAATAAATTGTGTAATTTGCACCTTCATGTAAATTCGTTGGTGAGTGATGAGGTGGCAGAAGCATATACCGTAAAAGGTCGACCTTGCGGAAATAGATAATAATGGTTTTCAATTAGGAATTACTTTTATAAATAGGCACACTTTTTACAAGGCGCTCTAAAAGAACAGTTATGTTCAAATACTAATTATTTCAAACGTCATTACATTGGCATGTAACGTCATTAGCTATGTAAATAATGCGGTGATTAACAACAATAGGCGTTCGCAAAAAGTGTAGCCAGCAAAAAGTAGCGCCGTCAAATATCGACTAGGATAAACAGTCACAAGTTGACTGTGGCAAGGTCGCGGGGATTTTAAACTTGGAACAAAAAAATATTCCACATTTGAATATTGCATTCGGCTCGGCTGATTGATGGGATTTCTTTTCACGGCACGCGATTGATTCGAATTGTTTTTTTTTTCGGGTGTTCCATTCACGCTGCATTCTCATTTAAGGACTCTTTTGAAATTATATTCAATTGTTATTTTATTCTTAAATCGTTTTTGTTGCAGGGCCGTACGTTTAAATGCGGGTGTAACGACTCTTAAATCGTGAGTTATTTTTAAGGTTTGCTTATAACAAAAATGCATAAATTATCTGGCCACACGCCAGATCCCTTGTACGATTGTGAGAAAAACAAGGCAATTTTAAAATTTGCTTTTTATACGAAGATGTGGAGAAAGAAATTCCACTTTATACGACGCCCCCGATATCCGTTATGCATATCGGCCTTATACGGGCCCTAGAAGAGTGTCGGTCGTCTCATTGTCTTTCTGTCCGTCAGGAGTGAGTCACGCCATTGTTGGGTTACACAATAGATGTCTTTGTGCATTGTGCCCCGGGGGACCCTGATGTTACGTATTTTGTAATAATTAGTCGACTTCTATTTGACTCACAAATGATAATTACTCATGCGCCTACTTTCTAAATTTTAATAAAGATCTAGTTGCGTCAATACTTATTGATCGACCGCGGAATAAGTTTTTGTATGATACGTAACGCAATATCTCACACGGCACGCGTTTGGGGGGTCACCCTAACGTTGTGAAGGGCAAAAAATGCAGAAAGGGGCTCCGTCCAGTATAATAGATACGCGAAAACTCAATCGCGTTCGCTTCTAACAATAAAATCCAACGATCTAAGTTTGTAAAACGGTTAAACGATTTTGACCCCTATGCCCCCGAAATACGAAACACATTTTTTGTTATTCGATTATTCGAAATCTATCCCCTTTGGAGTAGGCAACTTGTAGGCGGGAAAAGTGGTCGTTCGTTCAGATATGTCAAAACAAATTAGCGGTATACTTGTGTATGTAGGAACGAGCACTATTTTATCTCGCTCTCATCTCGTAGGTGCGAAAAGGACGAAATATTTGTGAATTTTGAACATAATTTATCACCAGTTTTCCCCTTTTGGCGTTTATCGATGTGTGGGCTATGAATAAGGAGTTTTAAGTGGTTTTATTTTATTTCATATTTGTGTGTTATAACGAGAATTTAGTATAGACCTTTAAATATAAAATGAGTAGAAAATATTTATATTGGTGACAGTAATGTGGTTAAATATATTGATCAAATATTAGAATAAACCGTAAAAGGCTTATCGGTTGAATAATCATGTTTTGTTAACAAAACGAATGTGAATTCCATTGTAATAACCACGAAAAACACGTAATTTCACGTATCCCGTCCAAAAAACACAAAAAAGAAAATTATTCGGTCGAGCAGCACATTTGTTATAATTCCCACAAGAACAGTTACATAAATTGCTTTAAATCTTCAACTTAATGAAACTTCCACCACAAATCATTGCGTCACGCACCCCTTAAAATTCGACTAACGCATTTAGTATTTCGAATAAATTATCGAATAATCGAATTAATAGCGTAATTATCGTTATCGGGTGCAATTACATCAAAAACGTTTGGAATAGTAAGTCTGATAATAATGACGTGCGCTGCGATAATTTGCCGCTTCAATCGAATAAATTTCACGTTTGCAATCATCACAGATATCTGTATTATTTTAAAAGAAGACTGGCCAAATGTGTTGATTTTATTTAAATAAAACCATGAATAAAACCTATTAATTCGAATCGCAAATATTGTAGCATGTTTAATTTTATAAGAATTTTATTCGAATTATTCGAAAAACCGCAGAATTCGAATAAAGAACAACCAAAAATATTTAACGAAATTGCTCACTAGTAATTCAAATAACGAATGATGAGTAGAGTGGGTGGCGACGTTCGTTGATGGGGTAAAAATTACCCCCGAGGGGTAAACACCCTATGTAGTGATGTGTGTTTATGTGTGGAGAAGGGTATGATAATAGCGTATTTCCTGCCTGCCCCACACAGTTCTCTTAATGTGAAATTTTGCATTGCACGCACTTTAAACAATTTATTCGGTAGTTGGGAGAGAAAATAAAAAGTTCATTTTTTTGTAGTTTGATCATTCATTTGGTTCTAAAAGTTCTACATAGTTTTACTTATGAAATAATCAGCATAATATTTAGTTTTTACAACCCGTAATAAACATTATGACTTCACAGTTCAACAGCACATTGTACAAAAATATCATTCGGTAACATTTTAACATTTTTATTGGCCGCCATAAAAGTAACATATAACTTACAAAATGGCCGTTAAAATGCAACCATTAAACGCCTCCCTGAAATAACCCGAAAACGAGTGTTTGCATATTAGCAGCCCGGTTGAATGCATTTCATATGGCAGTTTATACACAAACACTGTTTTAAAATATTAACTGTTTCTTTGTTTGATCGTTGGGCCGACGGACTTACAAATTTTTTAAATCACATTTTATACAAATTAAAAGTGATAAATGTAGAGATAGGCACCTAACCGGGCTTGAACCCGATAAACGGGCCTAAACCCGGTTAATTTCCCATCTCTAATTAGGTTAATACGCAAAATAGGTACCGTTTCAATAATTCTCTACAATACTTTTCTCTCCACAAAAATTAAACGAATGAATCCATTAGGAAAACATATTCAAATATAGAACTTAGGGAGGCACAAAACACTAAAATGCGCGTTCACAAGTAATTACACTAATGTACGATACCCTTGTAAACTGTTTTAGGGTTCACGGCGTCTGTGGCTAACACAATAAACATTACTGTACCAAGAGACTTGCCAAGTGTGCAAATAAAATTATTGTCTGTGAAAATAGAAGGCTATAGCAGTACTTTAAAGAATTTATCGACCTTTTGAATTTCGATCGCGTAACTATGTTGCTATCTGGCTGAAAAGAAAAAGTATGCGCAGTTATAAAAGTTATTAAAGGCCTACTATAGAAATCCATACAATGTTGATTAAAAATAGTGCCTAAGTTAGCAATGCAAAAATAAAATACTCATTTTAATCGCCTATAAAATTTAAATATGGAACGCGCGGGAAATGTCCCCGCCATAAACGCACGCATGCATGCATCGTCTTTTGGCAAGGAGCTACTTTTTACAAAACCGTTTCCGAGCACAATAAGGATCCATTCAAGGCAATAAACCTTATTCGGGCAATTATTTTCACAGAGTCACAACACTATCTATTCATTATGTCTAGTTTCTTGCGTTACACGTTTTGAATTATTTATTTGCGTTTAATATCAATTCAGATGCGACAGTAGGCCTGTTAGTTGGTACGTCTGTGTTGGCAGCACTGTCGTTCCGTGCGTTCGGCGACCAGATTGGCGAGAGCCATTCACAGTCGTCCGTATTAGTGATGTGAGTTAGACGTAGTGTGCCGGTATCCGGCTCGGGGGGTCACCGTAGGTTGGTTATTGTGTACGCAACGGGCGTCAAACGCGTATTTATTGGACATTCGCAGCGCTGCGTCAGGCGAAGAAGATACGGAGTTAAACTGCCAACTGACACGCGAGCATTAAGTACTCTGTATCAAGTTTCGCCGGATTCCGCTCGCTACTTGAGTTATACTGTGCTGTCGTGTGTAGGGGCACTTATGTGCGTCGCGTGGAGTAACAATTGAGCCGTTCATACATATTTAGTCGGCATTAATTTCGTCGAATCGGATTAAATGGCGATAAAACGTAACTTTCACGTACGTTTTACGTAAACATTGAACGTGGCGCGTGTGTATTGTGCTTTTTCTGTAGGATTGTACGTAATCGGTGAGCTGTACATTTTTTTTAATAATTATTTTTTACTTGGCTTTTTGTGAATTAAAAAAATAATTTGTGGGTAATTTATATTAGATACTTTCCAGAAATAATGTCGGTTGAAAAAATATTACAGAATATTATCTTACTTATATTAAAAATTAAACATTCTGAATTCATTTCAAACAAAGCCATGATAGCATTATATCTTAGACTCTATATAACGTATCTACATAAATATGCAATCTCTCTCACTTATCACTGAGATAATGTTTTCTGCGCCTGATAACAAGTTGTAGAAATAGAACATGAAACTTATGTAATTGAAAAACTTGTTTTCTAGAGGTGAAGACTTCTTTATGTAATAGTTAATTATCTGAAATAACTCTAAACAATTACCATCATGCAGTTTTAAACAAAAATGGAATTCAAATTTTCTAAAAAACAAAAAAAAAGAAACATACTCTAATTCGAGATTTCAGAGTTGGTCCCACACTAAAATTTATTTATATTTAAGAGTACTTTCACATACTGAAAAATTACAAATGATTTCATAGTCACCCGGTATAAATTCAAAATTGTGAACCTAAAAAGCCTATAACCAGTGGGGTAATCAGTAGGAATGCCTTCCATTTTGACAGTTAAGCAACATTCATTGCGTTATTTACGTCGTTGAGCAGACAATTTTTTCGACCACATGAGGCAATGTATTCTCAATGGCATTAAAAAATATCCAGATTATGAATGATAGTGTGTAACGTAATAAGGCTGTTGAAAGCCGACTTTAAAAATAATTGCCAAAAGGCTAGGTAGACGATTATAATGCTAAAAACCGTATGAAGCTATTTTTTTCCAAACAGATTTGCGCACAGCTATAAGGTACAGAATACCTAAACATTACATAAAGCCCCGTCCACACAATCCATGATAACATTACGGGAACATTCATAAAGGTGTAGTCCTCTAAATCCCTCTCATTTTAAGGATTTGCAGTTGAAATTAGTTCGCAAATCTCGGGCTTACCCACCCCTGTTACAGATGTAGATGAGACATACGGATAAATAGCTCAAGCTATACTCTGGCTTATTGTTTTGGTTTTTATTGTCGGGGAAATTGCGTGTCTTGGGTTGAAGTAGGGTTAGGGAAATGAATGGCGTAAAAATATCCATTATATTTCGAGAAAAGGTGTTGACATGACGGAAAAAATATGAAATAGGTATTTTTTTTGTTATTGTAGTAAGAAATGCATGCTTATCTTGATCTAGGTTTTAATGGAAAAAAATGGTTTGTATACGCTAGTCGTGTTAAGAGATTTTTTTTCAAGTGTGAATCAAACGTACCCATTTTTTTTTTGAAACAAGATACTTACGGGCAGTATACATTTTACAATAGTTTAGTCCTAACTTTAGCTTTTAAATCTAAAACCGTTAAAAATGAGTAAAAATATTTATTTTAATTTTACAAAAGCCATTTCTAAATTCAAACGTTTCGCTCCAAACACTTAACACTAATACTCAAATATTAGTCTGTCTGTCTTTCTAATTGTTTGCAGTATCAACATTTTTGTTTAAAACAAAGACTGTTTACATACATTTTAAATGGAACGGTGTTGCCTAAGTGTCACTATTAGCCAGTTCTTATTATGGATCTAGGACCAAAATTCTGATACTTAGTAACTGTTTGGCCTTTTGTGTCAGAAGTCAATAGATACTTTCGTTTTATCCTTTAAAATGATTGATTTTGTGTGAACTAATATTTTTAAGATATTTGTTTACCGTGTGGTGTCGGACGTAAAGAATAGCACCATTCCATTTCTTCCCGTGGGTGTCGTAAGAGGCGACTAAGGGACTTACTAGAGAATGGGCAGCAGCGTCCTCTATGCATTTTACCACCATTCTGCGATCGCCAACCCGCCTGCCAAGCGTGGTGATTATGGCAAAGCCCCCCAAATTGGAGGAGGCCTGTGTCCAGCAGTGGACGTCTTACGGCGGAAATGATGATGATGATGATGATGATATGAGTTCTTGAAAATGAACCCCTTTATTTATAAACGTTGCTTAAAGTTAAGAGTCGCTAATCATTTGTAATCTTAAAATATTTAATAATCACACGACAAAAAGTAGAAGACGCTTATCCTTAGTCATCGAATTATTAGTACTAAAATAGTAGGTAATTGCATAAAATATAATAATAATAATAAAAAGCACCCTACATTCACCATATGCCTATCAGAACATCACTGACTATAGGCATTATAACTTAATAATCACAATAAATAAGACAGTTTAAAGATACCATCTTTTAATCAGTCACCACTATAAAATGATCCAAAAACCCTAAAAACAGATAAAAATAAAAGGTCAAGTTAAGCTGGGTGCTGAGCCACCCTTTGTTCTTCTAATTATAAAGTAGGGTGCAGACAGTTTGTGTTATGGCTCATTAAAAATGAACTTTAAAGTACATGTGTACGTCGCCTTAGGGTACTAGCTCAATATGCCATGTTTTATGTAGAGGTAGTCCTTTTAGAGCATTTAAACCTTGTTTTTGCATCGGTTTAATTTATTTTGTGTGACGAAAATTCTGAGTATTCTGTTGCTACTGTAATTTAGCTTGATTCATACTGGTTTATTGTGTCTTCGTTGTATTTTTACGTGCATAACCAGGGTTTACAGATATATTTGAAGTTTTTTGAGAAACTGATAAATGTTTTTGAATAGAAACGTTTCAATTTAGAGAAAACCAACAACTTATTAATCAAATAAAATTTAATCAGAAAATCTATCGATTCACTTAATTTCAAAAATAGCCGACGACCCAGATTACTTATCTCTTTCTGGTGACTATATTGAAGAATGTAAAAATAACCGTTACTAAAAGCTGCTCTACAACAGATCTTTTTCGATATCCCTTCCTCCTTGACCTTAAATTTACAAGCATACAAAAACATGGGAATAAAATTAATATACAGAAAAAACTGTTTCTTACAAAGTTAACCACACAATTCACTTGCAAATCTCAACTACTATTATTATTATTAATTTATTACCATTTTATCCATCCTCCCTAATCTGAAAAACTGGTTCAGCGAGTTCTCACGAAACCTTCCTGGTTCGAATAAAAAAACAAGAAACGGTAACCTTTAAATAAGATGAATTTTTTATGCAAATGACCGACTTCCCACGGGCTGAAAAATTTGCATACCTAAAGGGTTGGTATCCCTAAGAACCTGGCACAAAATATGCAAATCTGCAAATACCTTAAGTAATTATGCGAGATTTGACAGCTGCTGTTTTTTTTTTATTCGAATGCTAATTCAAGTTGGCTACCGAATCAGGTGGGTAGCCTTGGGAGCCCAGATTTGGCAGTTTATTTGAAACATTTTTGGACCTCATGTCGGTTTGAATTGAATTACAATTTAGTTCTCTTGTGATTTAAATTAAATGAGAAATGTTAATATTGGAGATGATACATCAGAATTTATACAAGGTATTTTTATTTATTGTAATTTCTTGCTACGGCCATTTTATTTATGTAAAACAATTTTAGAAGACGTGAAATATTATCGTCTTTATGAAGATTCTGCCTTTTATTTAGCATAACCACATTCACACGAACATAATTTCAAGAAATGAAGAGAACACGATTCAAGAAGATTAGAAGTACCTACAAGACGAACAAAAGAAGACTTTAATCAAGAATTCAGCAGTGTCCGCAAAATGGTGATTGCCACTAGCGAGGTATAGAGTTCCTACGTATCTACCACTGTAGGAACTTCATACCGTGCTCTTGGGTTTGCCAATCTTCTCCAATTCTCCGTTCTTCACCATCTCAAGATTATCATCATCGTTCATGACTATTGAAGCTGAAGATTCCTTGAAGCTATTTGTGTTTTTATTTCTATGTGAAAGGGATCTTTCTTTATTGCGTTCGATATTTTCTTGATTTATATGTGCCTTGCGAATTATATACTTTTGTGTATTATTATTTTCAGAAATCTGCTTTGTTTGTAGGTTAGGACTCTATACTCTTTGATATCCGACGGAAGCGCCCGACACGTGCTAAAGTTTTAACCGTAGCACGTGCTCACCTATGCTACGTCTTACTGTAATTTATACATGTGCACTTTTGGCGATCTAGTCGACGTCAGTGATGCTGCAAATAACGAGATCACCTACTGGGCTGTTTGGGCTCCAGTTATGTTTAAAGTACCCCTGAAATGAAAAGAAGAAAGTAAGGGCAAGCGAGGGATGAACTGAATACAGTTCATTACCCACCAGACAAAAACAGGGAGTCATAATTAAATATTTACGTTCACACGACGACTTATCAGGCAATACATTTCCAGTTTTAGCTGACCTCGTATTGTTTAGGCTTTCTGTACACTGGGAAGTCAGATTATACTGGAAATTAATATCTCGATATGCCGCTGTGCTTCCCTACAAAAGACAAAACAATGAAAAACCGTTTGAGTAGCCCAAATCGGCAATCTTTCAGCATGTACAGTCCGCAGGTCGGTATAACATTCAAAACGTGCCAATTCCTTAAAACGTGTTTCTGAAGCTGTCGATTCGCCCACAAATCAATAAACTTGGTGCGAGTCGCCTATAGAAAATTATATAAATAATTTAAAAGTGTCACCTTGCCCCAATCGGGCGAGTGAATTCGTGCGGGTATCAAATAATAAGCCAACTCGATACGCTGTATTAATTGACTCATCACGTCATCATCTGCATAGCCTTTTTCCAACATGTTGAGGTCGGCTTCCAGTTAGTGTTGCAAAGGACTCGAGTCCTCGAGTCGTTATTTTAAAGACTCGAGTCAATTATGCAAGACTCAGTGTGCTCAATAGGCTCAAAGTCTAGAGTCAAGCACTCGAGTCTTAAAAAGGACTCGAGTCTTAAAGAGGACTCGAGTCAAAAAAGGACTCGAGTCTTAAAATTAACTCGAGTCTTAAAGAAAAACTTGGAGCATGAAGATGAAACTTGTAGCTCATCATTCGAAAAGACTCGAATAGAAGAATGATAAGTTCTAATGATTGGTTAGGATGTAATTATGCGTACAAATAATCTGACGAGTTATTCATAGACTCGAATTCATTTTAAGACTCGAGTCTTGTTTTAAGACTCGAGTCCTTTTTAAGACTCGAGTGGCTTGTAAATGACTCGGGCTCGGCTTGACTTTAGACTCCGAGCCTTTTGAGCACACTGAGTCTTGCATAATTGAGTCGAGTCTGTAAAATTACGACTCGAGGACTCGAGTCTTTTGCAACACTACTTCCAGTCTAACCGAAAGCAGCTGAACACCAGTATTTTACATGGAGCGACTGCCTATCTGACCTCCACAACCCAGTTACTGGGTAGGTAATACGTTATCCCTTGGTTAGACTGGTTGTCAGACTTTCGGGCTTCTAACACCCGTAATGACTGCCAAAGATCCGTAAAAGACAGCTGGGACCAACGGCTTAACATGCTTTCCATGGCACGGAAGGGTCTTGGTATGTAAAGATGGCCACCCATCCACGGACCAACCGCGACAAGCGTAGCTTAACCTGAACGATCAACCCGTGCGGCTGTTATTACTTAGCCACAAGCCCTTTATATTGCCATATTAACTGACTGTACCTATTATAAATTATTTATAACAAATTATTTCTGCTAAGCGTTATTATTGTTAAATCCTAAAATGGATACTCCACGGACAATATCCTGTACCTAATTTCCTGTAAGTTTATAAATAATTCAACATTGTTATTAATTGATGTTTGTTTCCCCGTATTCAACCTTATTTTGATGATTATTTAGGAAAACTTCAATGTATATTTTCCAAAAGTGGATTTGTAGCAGGACAATTAGATATATCCTCATCCAAATATAAGGTAAGTACCACGTAAGTATAGGTATTTACGTGGTACCTGTATAGTCTAGTTTCGGTAGGTAGGCCTACCGAAACTAAACTATACAGGATGTTTGGCGCATAGACCAACATTTTTTTTTTTTAATTGTGTGTAATATGTTCTATCTTTCCCCCATAGACCCCATGTCCTAAGGATTAGATCCGTAAATGTCGCTGCTTTTCATAGATTAATTCATTTTTAAGAGTTTGAAAGCTCGTCAAGTATTTTTAGGGTTCCGTTGCCAAATGGCAAAAAATGGAACCCTTATAGATTCGTCATGTCTGTCTGTCTGTATGTCTGTCTGTCTGTCCGTCCGTATGTCACAGCCACTTTTTTCCGAAACTATAAGAGCTATGCTGTTGAAACTTGGTAAGTAGATGTATTCTGTGAACCGCATTAAGATTTTTACACTAAAATAGAAAAAACGAATAAATTTTGGGGTTCCCCATACATAGAACTGAAACTCAAAAAATTTTTTTTTCATTAAACCCACGCGTGTGGGGTATCTATGAATAGGTCTTCAAAAATGGTATCGAGGTTTCTAATATCATTTTTTTCTAAACTGAATAGTTTGTGCGAGAGACACTTCCAAAGTGGTAAAATGTGTGTCCCCCCCGTAACTTCTAAAATAAGAGAATGATAAAACTAAAAAAAATATATAATGTACATTACCATATAAACTACCAGCGAAAATTGGTTTGAACGAGATTGAGTAAGTAGTTTTTTTTTAAAACGTCATAAATCGTAAACCGCAATTTACCGTTCATTCAATCAGCTGCAATATAAAAATAAAAAAAAAAACACATTTATTTTCATAAACATAAACCTTATGCATAAACCGAGAATACCTACAGGTTTGTACGGAACCCTCGGTGCGCGACTCCGACTCGCACTTGGCCGGTTTTTGTTTCTTAAGCTACGAATTTATATTATATTTAAAATAATCATACATTAGAGACTCCAATAAGAGTTGTTTGGTGCAAACACAACAACAAACTAAACAAATATGTCGTTTTAAAGACGATGTTTCTGGTAATTTTCAAAAACAAAGAATAAAAATCGTATCTCGATTACAGTGACACTTAAGACATGGGCCTATGAGCCAAATATTAGCACATGCCCCACCAAATCCCTCAAAAATCCAAAAAAAAAATTGTCGGTCCGAACACTTTATATTGTAAGCGGTTACCACACTCTCAACAATTAGCTGAGCACATATTGTTGAACAAGAAAACCCTGTGATGTCTTACCATAGTATTGTAGCGACATCTACACCGCTACTTACAAACTACGCTTCACACTGACGTCATGTAAAATTCTGTATCGCGCTAGAAGAGTTTGCCGCGCAACTAGCTTAAAATACAACGTCCCGGCGTTAATCGTGGGTTGTAATTCCGATCCTTTCCGTCTCTTGCTGCCTCCTTCCAGTGACGCTCTAAGCCAAGGTCCATATCCAACAGGGGATACCCTTAGCGTATAGTCGATATTAGTTTGGATGTTTTTAAGCCTTGGCTGGAGGCCTTAATGTATTGTGCAGGCAGCCAACAACCTCCTTTTTTGTTCTTTGTAAAATCTTCTTCGATATCCTCCGTGCTGGGGCGGGCGGAGAGGTATTTTAGACTCCAGCTGACAAAAAAACGTTCCCATCCCACACTCGGTTTGAGGATCAAGGGAACTGTTGCGCCTTCCACGAAGCCGATAACCTCCTAGGTTCATCTGCGAGATTTCATTCCCACCAGATACGACACCGTCTGCCGGAGAAGCTTCTCTTTTTACTAGAAGATGAGTGAATGTTGCACCTTGTTCTTCAAACCTGGCCTAACTGGATGTTACCTACAAAGAATCATAATTGTACTTCAGGGACGGGCCCTTGTTGAGCCCGATTTTCGATTTGACAATTGCGATTTCTTTATAATATCTTAAGAATGTCAAGCAATCACGTCTTATTGTTAGACATATGAAAATACTGGAATAAATTCTCTAAGTATGGTTAAAATCGCACCAAATTCCGTCGCGAAACGCCGTCACAAAGATAAAATCAATCTACCAAGCCTTCTCTCAAATATGTTAGGGTCGGCTTCTAGTTTAGCCAAACGCAGCTGAGTATCAGTATTTTACATGTACCAAATAAGTACCCATTGGAACTCCACAACCCAGTTACTGGGTAATACGAAACCCTTTGGTGGAGATTGGTTTATCAGACTTTCAAGCTTCTGACAAACCGTAACGACAGTCAAAGATTCACGAATTGCGAAATCTTGTAAAGATGATCGGATGAACTTAACCTAACCTGATCGATCGAGTCGTGCGGTGCTTATTACTAGCTACAAGCACTTTTAACGTAGTGTCAAAGATATAGACACGAAAATCTTTAGTTATATAAGTATAGATGATAGCGGTAGAAGCACCCAACATCAGGTAGAACATAGACCAGTATTGCCACTATCTAGCATAAGCATAACCAGCCTAAAATGGATGATGGTGATGCTCTGCTGGGACACAGGCTTCTCCCTTATGAGAGGCAGTTAGCCGTAATCCAGCACGCGAGTCTTGTGCGGTTTGGTAGAAGTTATATATGTATTATGCCTTCGAATTTCTGCTTTAGTCTATCGCCACGTAATTCTGGCAATAGACCATTACTAAGTTGCGCCAAAACACCCTTATCTCCACCTTCCACTATCACATCCAGTTTGTGCCAGCCGTTGGTCATGTCATATCATCATGTAATTTATCTTCCTATCAAATAAGTTGTGCCACCCACGAAAAATAATGTAGATGGATATGTACATCATAGGGCAAATTACTTTAAGCCAGGTATCCTTCGTGAGCTCGTCAGCACGCCGTCGACACGTTTCGACGGCAACAGTTAACTTTGCCGTTGGCTACATGCCGCTCGTGTGTAAGAGCTCTTAACCGCCAAGCGGGTCCAATACCTGGGATGTCAGATGTCTTCTTTTGGGTCAAGGACATGCCGGTTTCCATCACCGTTTTGAGAGCAGTGGTGATGAAATAATTTACACAATGTAAAATTTCTGCCTGGGCTTGTACCCGTAAACCTACAATTTGTAAATTACGGTCGTTTTCACTGGGCAATATAATACCTGCATAATATAGATGACATCCTATTTTATCAGTGGTAAGTATTAAATATTTTGCCAAACATTTTCCCTGTAACAAACCACACATCCTTATTAATATCAACAATATTTTAGTTATTTAACTGTCAAGTCTTTGCCATTATCATTTTATTGCCAACTCTTATCTGTGACATGAAATAAATGTAACTGTCATAAATTCATGTAATTATAGATTCGGTGTTGATATAACACGAGTCGGTATATTATTTAAAATAATATGTGGGAATCTACAATAGATATACATATATATGTATAATCGTTATTGGTGACGTGTATAATTAAAATTCTCTTGTTTATCTTGTAGGTAAATGCCTTAGATTATAAACCTCAAGGTAAATGCCATCACCACCTTTGCATTTACCTGTCAAAGTAGATCCTATCATCACTTTTGCGTTATCCTGTCAAAGTAAAATCATTTATTTCAAGAGGCACGTATATGACACCTTTTTAAAAATATAGAATTGATTGTAGTCGCCCCTTCCTTAGTTTCGAATAAAGAAGAACTTTTTACCTTTTAACTTTTTACTCTTCTACACTAATCTACACTAATCCACACTAATATTATAAATGCAAAAGTAACTCTGTCTGTCTGTCGGTCTGTCTGTCTATCTGTCTCGCTTTCCTGCTAAAACTACTAAACCGATTTAAATGAAATTTGGTACACAAATAGTTTAGAGCCTGAGAAAGGTCATAGGCTACTTTTTATCCCGGTAGTATGTTCCCGCGGGATAATTTCCGACCTCCACGCGGGCGAAGCCGCTGGCAAAAGCTAGTATTAAATAGAGGAAAGATTTAATTGCTTGTCAAATTGTAATGGATAAACCTGAAACTACTAAAAATTATTTAAAAATTGTTTCATCTTTGGAAAGCTACGTGTATCGTGATGATTTTCAGATATTTTGTTTACATGAATGAAAAAAAAAAAAAATGAAAAAGCGTTTATTCGTGTTGATCTCAATTTTACACACATATTTACCTCTGCCAAACTGCAAAGCAGTTTGTTGGCAGATGTAGCTCCCTTTTACAATTTTAAGTTTTATCTGATGAGTACTTTTCCACCCATAATACGAATTAATCACCTACAACTAAACATACAAGTTTTACAGCAGCATAAAGGCTGACTAATACATAATAATAGGAACATTTTAAATTGCCTCAGACATACGCTAGTAAGACATAAATTTTATCTATGCAACTCCATTTCGGAGGCTTTGACAATTATATCATTTGTTGGACAAAATCAAATTAAATTGGCAACCAGTTTGATTTTGTCTGCTTTGGTTTTTCTCATCATCATAAACAGAGTCTTTTATCCCATCCCACCATCATCGTCATCATCATTAGCCTACTGCAGTACACTGCTAACCCTCTGCAATTGCATGCCATTCAGCCAGCCTGCGAAGATCGTCGCTTCACCTAGCCTGAGAACGTCCTACTTTACGTTTGTCGATCAGCGGTCTTTATTCCAGAACACGTCTACCCCAACAGTCTTCGGTTCTACTGCTAATATGGCCTACCATTTGCTTTTAAATGTAGATAAGTGTAATTTCACATAAGTAATAGCTACTTGAAGCTATTCTTTCTCTCATAGCGGCGTGTCTGCATCCTTCAGGACTTATATGATGGAACGGACAGAACTTTCCAGGTCGCTATGCACTTATCAGACACAAGAAGAAGATCGGTGTATATTATCTGCCCAGCCTTTCCCAACTATATGATATGACGTCCAGTCTACCGCATGCAATATATTTTAGACTAGCTGACCCAGCGAACTTCGTACCGCCTCAGAATCAATAAAACCCATGTTAGGTGAGCTCCTACCAAGTTATGCCAACCTGGTATTTCGAAGACATAAAGCGTTTTCTAGCTATCACATACCCATGTTAGGTGAACTCCTACCAAGTTATGCCAACCTGGTACTTCGAAGACATATTAATAAGGAACTTTTTTGGATGATTTTTTACACCTTGGGTCCGAAAAACCCTAATATCTTACGGACCCCTATTTAAAAAAAATATATAGCTTCGCGCCTCGCATACTCGCAGATAATGTAGCTTTCTAATGGTGAAAGAATTTTTTAAATCGGGCCAGTGGTTTTTGAGTTTATCCATTACAAACAAACAAACAAACAAAAATACAAACTTTTCCTCTTTATAATATTAGTATAGACTAGCTTTTGCCCGCGGCTTCGCCCACGCGAATCTCGGAAGTTAATGCAGGTATTTTTCTGAAATAAAAGACTTTTTCTAAAATATAAGTAGCCTAAGTTACTCCATATTACATCAGCTATCTGCCAGTGAAAGTCCCGTCAGCCAGCCATTTCAGAGATTAGCCGGAACAGACAGACAGACAGAAAAAAATTGTAAAAAACATTGTTTTGGTATATGTACCGTGTATACATCCATATACACTTAGTAAAAAGCGGTTATTTTAATATAAAAAACAGACACTTCTATTTTATTTATTTGTATAGATGTATAGATATAGTAAATACCTATCTATCCTCCATAACACAGTAAGTGGGCAACATAATACCCCTCGGTAAGACTTGTTGTCAGATTTGGTCTTCTATACATAGTGGATACGAACCAACCGCAACAAATAACCCAGATCCAACATTTTTCTGCCCTTATCCCAATTTATTTGTGGTCGGCGCAGCATGTCTTTTTCTTCCACACTTCTCCATAAGTCGTCATCTTAGTAGTCACCCCCTTTCTATCCATATCATAATTCACACAGTCCACCCATCGTTTCTTTGGTCTCCCTCTACTCTTATAGCCATCGACATTCATACTCAATAAATTTCCTCACGACATTTTCGTCATTGTAGAAAAATAAGCCAGTAACAAAAAATGCAGCCTTGCTTAGACAGGTGTGTCGGACATGTTTGAGCACATTGACATTCATCGCTAGACAATGGCGATGAATGAAACTAACAATATATTAAATTACTGTTATATTTAATTCTAAACGCAATACGGACTGCGTTTGTCACTAATATTGCGAAAAGCAGAAAGATGAATAGACTGCAAAAGATGTGACGATCTGTCGTCGCGGATGTCATGCGTACGAACATACTCACCATAAGGGAAGACCATCCAAAGTGGAATAGGAAAGCGGATCCCGGGATCTGAAAGGATGCAACCGGGATATTGCAAAGATGAAGATGATAATGATGATGGACCTGACTATCAGTAGCTACCAGTGGCGAAAGCACCATATAACACGATTCCTACCGGCTTTCCTTCGGGAATTCGCATCGGTAACTCTATCACTATTAAAAATGGTATTTCAATAGTGCCTACTATTGCCAAAAGATATAGTTACACTACGGGTATTTAATTCACCATAACATTCAAACAACAAAAAAGGTTATTTATAGCTTTGTATTACAAAAAAAAGAAATGTTCTGAATCAACCCGGCGCCAAAACGTCATAATCGGGAACTAAAAATTCATGCAACAGCGATCCCGTAATGATGTCACTTTAGGTCACGTGGCACCGCTTGATAGGTACGAGAGCAAGCCGCTGTACAACGGGTTATGACGGAGACAGATATAGAAAAATGCGTCAGCGAGAACGAGATAGAGGAATATTGCACATTTTATTCGGTTTTCAACTGTTCGGTTTAATTGTATTTAATTAATTACATTCCTATATTAATTTAAGAATGATAGTAAGTATTCTTTATTGATGAGTCAGTAAGTAAAAGCCGAAATCGCTTCGGCTTCTCTCTTAGAAAAATTTACACCTCACCACTGGTAGCTATGCTTGCCACTTCTACTGAATCTTAACTGGACTTCTTGGAGTAGTTCAAGTCAAACGATCGCCTATTAGAAGCCGTTCAAAATAGTTAATTTCACATAAACCAACATGGGCACTTATGAAACGTCAGAAAATAGGTGCAAGGTTCCAATTGGTCGCTTGCTATTAAAAAGAGCCAGCTAGAAATTCCACGATTACTCTTTTTGAAATAATTGACTTTAATCATGTTTTAAAATTACAATATTAAGAGATATAGGAGGACAGTAATTTTTTTTTTTTGATCTCGTGGTGTAAATCCTCATGGATGGGCCCTGGGGTGGGCGGAGGGGTCTGTCAGACTCCTACTGACTAAAACCACCCCGGTGTTCCATCCCACACCTACGTCGGGGACCACGAGAACCAATATGTCTTCCGCGATCCCCGACTGGTGCCGGCCCGCCATTGCGGGCCTCCTCACGTTGGGGGGGAGTGAGGTGTTAAACTCCCCCCCATACATCACAGAGAGGCGCGCGTGGAACACTACGCGCCACCATCTCGGGTCCTAAGGAATAGGGCGTGAAAGCCTGTCCTGCCAGCCCGCCACCATAGGAGGACAGTCATAGCCTAGCCTTTTCCCAACTGTGTTGGAGTGGTCATCCAGTCTTACCGGATGCAGCTAAATACCAGTATTTACATAAAGCGACTGCCTGTCTGACCCCTACAACTCACTAATTGGGTAATACGATACTCCTTGGTAAGACTGGTGGTCATAGTTTCAGACTTCGTAAAGACTGTCTAAGATCTAGGAAAGACTTTGCTTTCCGAGGCACGGAGGGATTTTGGTATGTAAAGGCAGTCACCCATCCACGGACCAACCGCGACAAGCGTAGCTTAACCCGATCGATTGACCTGTCCGGCTGTAAATACTTAGTCACAAGCCACTCAGGTGTAGAAGGACAGTGCTTGCATGTAAGCCCTCAACGGTATTCAAGATAATATTGATTCTTGTTTCAAGAATATTTTTCTTATGAACAATCAGTGGCTCATACGACATTTATCAGGTTAAAGAAGCACAACAATCCTGTTGGATATGAAAGCCTCTAATTACTTCTCAAATCTTTTATCATCCGTTACTGTGTGAGGAAAGCAATGACGCTGTGAGTGAGATCATCGATAAATAAATCCGAAAATAACAGCTACCTGTCATTAGATTACGATTCTCATGCGAAGTACAGTCACGAGCATAAATATCTTAAACTTACGCAAGATTTCAAAACGAATTACTCGTAAAATATTATTGGAGATACAGTTTATGTTGTTACGTATGAATATAGTTTTATTGAAGTCACACCTTATCATTTTATTTGAAAGAAGACGTTAACTGCTGGATTTAGTTCCCCGAGCATCGCCACTTCAACCGGTTCTGTTCTTTTCGCATCCATTTCTGTGGCCTGACAAAGACTACTTTTAAGAGAGTCCTTTTAACAATCTTCCAGTACGGTGTCGCCCATTTGGGAGGCCACCCAACGCTAGGTCTTTATGTACGCAGTCTCACACCAGATCAAACCCATCAAATCTCACATAGCAAACTCAGGCTATAATATTCCCACTGTTGGGACAGAGGTCTCCTCTCGGTTAATGGGAGTGCGGGTTGGTAGATGTCACGTCTCCAAATCCTTGATTATAGTGCAAAAAAGGTTATATATCATTATGAAATAGGTCTTTTCTCACATTTACAATCGTAAATTCGCTTCTGAATTGGGTAAGTGTATGCTATTTATGCAGATGACTGTACCTATCATTACATACGTACAAAATTAAAAATTGAATGTTTAAAAAAATACTAATTGACATTTCAATTAGTATTTTTTTAAACATTCAATTTGCATTTGCATTTCATGCTGACGCCGTTGAAATCTTCAAGGCACTTACTAACAGGTTATTAATATAATTAGGAAGTGTCAGTACCATGTCAACAGCTTCGGAGACGTAATTGGCTTTCATATAGTGTGCTTGTACGCCAGCGCATCAAGCTACCCGCAACTGCCAAATTTTCCCAATGAATCTTGAACCTAATAATTTTACAATAAAGTTGAAAACCTATTAAAGAAAGACAGATTGTAGTAGCGCGTCTGTACTTGTCTCCACGTAAGTACGTAGGTTTCTCCTTTTGAACATGATCAACTTAATTGGTTTCTACCTATCACATGATCAGTCCATAACCAGCCTATAATATTCCCACTGCTGGGACACCTGCCACTTAGTGAGAGAGAGAGAGAAGGCCTTTATCCACCACGTGGGATCAGTGTAGGTCGGTAGGTATACATTATCTCGTATCTTAGTTTTTTTTTCTATTCTAGAACTGCCGGTTTCCACAAGATGATTTCACTCTTTTCAACCGACGAAAAAAAACGGAGGAGGTTATCAATTCGACGCGTATATTTTTTTTTTTTTTTTATGTATGACCACGCATTACTTTTTACATAGTGGTCCGATTGTGACAATTCTTCTTCTATTGGAAAGGGTATACTCCCAAGGTGGTCCCATATCAATTTGGAAAACAAAATCGAACCCTAAGGGCCGGAAAACAGGGGATGATTGATTGTTCACTCACTGATTGTAATGTATAAACACGCATAACTTTATACAGAGTAGTCCGATTTTGATAATTCTTTTTGTGTTGGATAGGGTATACCTTGCCAAGTATTATTGGTACATTAAAGCCACAAAAAAATATAAAATAAAAACTTTTTAACAAAAAATTAAACCGCCGAAAAACTGAAAAGCATAAAATAATACTTAAACCTTAAAATTTTGAGTCGGCGCTGAAAAATCAATGAACAAGGATCACTCAAAGCGCCGACTCATAATTTTAAGGTTTAAGTATTATTTTATGCTTTTCAGTTTTTCGGCGGTTTAATTTTTTGTTAAAAAGTTTTTTAGGAGCATTGGTGATGAAATAATTTACACAAACTCAAATCAAATCAAATCGAAATATTTTTATTTCACATAAACCATCATGGCCACTTATGATTTTACGTCAGAAGTTAGGTGCACGTCTAGACTGGCCTGTTAGTCTAGTAGTTAGTGACCCTGACTGCAAAGACTGAGGTCGTGGGTTCGATTCCCACCCAGGACAAATCTTTGTGTGATGAGCACAATCATTTGTTCTGTGTCTGGGTGTAATTTATCTATTTAGAAATATATAAGTATATTTATCAGTTGTCTGGTTACCATAGTACAGGCTCTGCCTAGTTTGGGATCAGATAACAGTGTGTTGGTTGTCCTGAGATATTTATTTATTATTTATTATTAAATTAAAGCACCTGTCTGGGTTCGAATCAGCGATCTACAACTCGAAATTCGCTGTCGTTACCACTGGGCCACCACTGCTCCTGTGGCTGAAATTGGTGTCCATCATCATCATCAGCCTATAATGTTCCCACTGCTGGGACACAGGCCTCCTCTCGGTGAGAGGGTGTGGGCCATAATCCACCACGCGGGCCCAGTGCGGGTTGGTAGATGTCACATGTCTTCGAATTTTTGGTTCAAAGACATGCCGGTTTCCTCACGATGTTTTCCTTCACCGTTTGAGAGCAGTAGCGATGAAATAATTTGCACAAAGTAATGCGCCTGCTTGGGTTCGAACTCACGACCTACTACTCGTAAGTCGCGGCCGTTACCACTGGGCCACCACTGCTAAATTGGTGTAGGAACATCATTATAGCAATCTTCATAATTTCAGCTGAAAAACATCCACTGCTGAACATAGGCTTTTCTCTAGGAGGGGATTTGTCATAATCTCTATGCTTGGCAGGCGGGTTCACCATCACAGTCATCATCTGCTTAACCTTTTCCGAAGTATGTTGGGGTCGGTTTCCAGTCTAACCGGATGCAGCTGAATACCAGTATTTTACAATACATCGAGTGAATGCCTATCTGACCTCCACAACCCAGTTACTGGGTAGTACGTTAGTACATAGTTGGCGTCCGCAGTATGATGTTAAAATGGATAGAGAACGATGCTGTCCATTCTCTAGTAAATTATAATAAACGGATTAAAAATACACACACACAGAGACATATATTCACGTCGTTTTGTGAAAGTTATAAGGTCCTTTCATTTTTTCATTAAAAGGAGAAGGGGATGAATCTATAGATTCCTGGGCCCAGGTGTTAACTCAATCAAACTAGCCTTATTTGTAAGAGGGTATAATAACAAGGACTCACTGAAAATTTGGTGAAATTTGGCTATCCAGGAACCAAGTTATATGAATTATAGTAAAAGTGAGGTTTACACAGCAATCCATGTCGTCAATATCCAATCGATAGGCGTACACAGTTGTCCAAAATAGAGAGCCAGGTAATTAAGAGTAGCAAGATCCGTCAAATAGTCCGTTATAATATGCAAAGCCGAGGTCGTGAGGTTAAACAATAAAACAAGGAAAATACGTGCGCACTCAGAACGAACGAGTGCATGTATCAGTCAGTGACTGACGGATGTCAGACACAAGTGTTGCCGGAAGAAAAAAAAACACTATGAATCGATTCAATCGATTCCAAGAAAACTTGATATGCACTTGTCACTCGATTTTCATACATACTCAGATTTTACCGATTTACTCATAATCGATTAGTAGTAATTCAGGCATTATTTAATCGAATATTTAGTTTCATTAACTTAATTTAAGTTTTCTCGCTTTCTAGGTAGAAACATGGTACATACCATATTCTGTGATTTCCTTTAAAAAAATATAACGGGTTTTTAATACACATTTCAACTAGTTAACTGCTGGGCCCAGAATTCCCCTTCTCCTTTGTGCATTTGAGAATACATGGCAATATAACTGTTGATGATTTTCCTACAATCAAGATATCAGCTAAAATTGACTCGGTCATGGCTACTGGCTACAGGATACGCACCTAAGATGCCCCATACTACATGACTAATTACCATCAGGTGGGCAGCAAACTTATAAGCCAGCCGAAAAAATAAAATTTACAGGTATCCTGCCGTCTGGCTAAGTGTCTGCCGTTGTGTTCTTTTGTTTTATTATTTCTATAAGGACACTTAGATTTATAAGACAAATATAACGATACCTTTACTGTCGAAACTCATACCGTCGTTTGGAAGATACGAGATAATAAAAACATTTACAAACATTTACGAGTTTCTTTTTTAACCAAAAATTGGTCATAATCATTATCATAATTTCAGCCGAAGGACGTCTACTGCTGGACACAAGCCTTCCCAAATTCGGGTGCTTGCCATAATCGTCACGCTTGACAGATGGGTTGGCGATTGCAGTTTGGTGGTAAAATGCATAGAAAACGCTGCTGCCCATTCTTTAGTAAATCCCTGTGTCGCCTCTTACGACACCCACGGGAAGAAATGGGGTGGTGTTATTCTTTACTTCCGGTAACACACTGAACAATAAATTGCTATTTGCTATGTCTTTTTATTTATTCATACAATTAACGTTCTTGAACCCACCACATATCGCTTCAATGGATAACACACAAAAGAGTTAATCAAAACCAGGCATTGGTCATTTTTTGTCATGATCAGTTCTGTGGCCTGGTGCTAAAAGGGCCAAAGTACGTTTTTGCATGAAATGAGATCTTCATAGAAATTCCCAGTTATTGTAATGTCAGTTTATTGAAAAACTATGATATATTTTGTGCTAAAAGGGCGTTAGTTTACCAACAATCATTCAAAAGTAACTATGTAAAAAATGGCAATGTAGTGTGCTCTTTCATACAGATAAGTAAAAAAATAAACGATAAAAGGGCTGCAGTTTGGCCCTTTTAGCACCAGGCTACAGAGTTATTCTTACAACTTCAGCATCAACATCATTTAAATTAAGAAACATTGTCTTATTCACACAAAAGGAGGTAGCTGGCACTAATATCATCTGTCAGTCACGAGAAATAGCGGGAAACAGAAAGTACAGACCTGCTGTTCGGTAGCGCTTAGTGTGGGAGTGAGCCAGATTTTTTTTTGGGAATGTCGTCTCGCAGGTCAACCTAGGAAGATGTCGACTGCTTAACCGAACTTGCCTGTGGCTACCTTAATAAATGTAGGCCTCCAAGCTTGGGTTTAAAAACTGAAAACAATCTGATTACACGCAGAGGGCACTCCCTGTGGGATTACGGACCTCAGCTTAGGGCGTCGCTGGAAGAGAAAAGCACGGGACGGGCCCGATAGGAGTGACGAGCCAGTGGAGAGATATATTCCACTTAGATGCAGAATCAACATGATTCTACAATTATCATTTCAGCCGAAAGACGTCCAATACTGGGCTTAGGCCTACCTAGCCATCACTACTTCTGCCGGTTCTCACTTCTAGCGGATTTCAAACGAAGCAAAGGAAAAACGAATTTTTGAGAGGTATAGAAACCCATCTATAGAAGGTGTATCTATTCATACACGAAATATTTTAAGAGGTACACCTGTAGGTGGTAAAGAAGCTATAGAAGCAAAAAGATTTTTTTATATAAGCGTTTTTAAATTTTCGTAATTATTATAATTTTAAAACTGCTTGAGACTTTTGCATAAAACCTTTACTCCAAATTCTATGAATGGCCCGCCTGATGCTGCGAGGGCGGCGACCGGACGGCACGAGCATGGCCGCGGTGTCTCGGGCCGTAAAAAATAAGAAGCAGGCAGTATTTCTTATGTGCGTCAAATAATTTATAAATATTAAATTTTGAAAAAAAAAAAAATTTGAATTTTTTTTGTTCGTTGCTGTAGCTTCTTTACCACCTACAGGTGTACCTCTTAAAATATTTCGTATATGAATAGATACACCTTATATATGGATATAGAAATAACCTGTACCTTGTTGACGTTCAAAAGTGCCTTTTTTGGGTCTAATTTAAATAAATGCTTTGACTTTGATTTATTTCGTATGGCCAAAATTGTAAGATTTCAATAATATTCTTTACATTGTATAAAACAAAGTCCCTTCTCGCGTTTGTACTTATGCATAGATCTTTTAAACATCGCAACGGAATTTAATACCGTGTACCGTGTGTCCGGTACCGTGTGGTGCCGGACGTAAAGAATAAAACCACCCCATTTCTTCCCGGGGGTAAGGGGGCACACTTACCATCTCAGTGCCCCAAGTCAACCTCACCTGCACGTGGTGCACCCTGCTCAATAACAAACGAGGCTCTGACGACCGACAAGTGGCGGGATAACCACTTCTATAAAAAACTTCACAGCTAAATGGCACAGACTAGTGATGGGCAGCAGCGTCACCAGCGCAAGAAGCTGTGATCTGCGATCGCCAACCCGCATGCCCAGCGTGGCGATTATGGGCAAACCCTCCAAATGGCAAGTCAAAATCAACCACGGCCCCCAGTTCCCGGCCGCCTTGCTATTCCTGATTTTGGCGGCAGTCACGGTAACGGCAAGGTAGGGGGTGCGAAGAATCCCCGGGTTACGAATAGCCGCCAAACTCAACTGACCTTGGCTACGTACAACGGACGCACGCTACGGCTCGACGAACACCTAGTGCAGCTAGAAGAAGAGCTCGGAAAGATAAAGTGGCACATTCTTGGGTTGAGTGAAGTCCGAAGAGAGGGGGAGGACACCATAACCCTTGAATCAGGCCACCTCCTGTATTTTCGAGAGGGAGACCAGCTATCCCAAGGTGGAGTCGGGTTCCTGGTAAACAAATCCCTTTGTGACAACGTTGTGGAAGTCTCCAGTGTGTCGAATAGGGTAGCGTACCTCGTAGTTCAGCTAACCAAGAGGTATAGCCTCAAGCTTATCCAGGTAAACGCACCGACCTCGGCACACTCGGATGACGAAGTGGAGGAAATGTACGAGGACATTTCCAAAGCCTTGCATTCCACCACTAAGGCCCACTACAACGTTGTTATGGGGGATTTTAACGCTAAAGTGGGAGTACAGAATTGCAGTGAATCGGTAGTAGGATCCTACGGGTTTGGCAGCAGAAATCATAGGGGGCAAATGCTTGTCAACTTCCTTGAGAAGGAGGGGTTTTTCTTGATGAATTCTTTCTTTAAGAAACAGCCCCAAAGGAAGTGGACGTGGCGAAGCCCCGACACTATGACAAAAAATGAGATAGACTTCATCATAACGGATAGGAAGCATATATTCAGAGATGTCTCAGTGGTCAACAGGTTCAATACCGGCAGTGATCATAGACTTGTTCGAGGCTCTCTGAATGTCAACTACAAGCTCGAGCGAACTCGTTTGATGAAGTCTAGGCTCCGTCCAAATATGCTCCAAACTATGCTAGGATCTGAAGCATTCCAGTTAGACCTGGAAAACCGATTTGCTGCCGTGGAAACCACAAATGACGTCGACCAGGCGCTCGACCAAATGGTGGGAATCCTCAGGGAAGAAGGTGCGAGGTTTTGCAAAATGCGGCGTACGGGCAGGAGGTCCAAACTTTCGGAAGAGACTCTGGAGCTTATGACGGAACGACGTGAAAACCCACCTGTCACTTCGTCAGAACATCGGGCACTCAACAATAAGATAAGATCTTTGGTACGCCGCGACCTCCGACGCTCTAATACACGCTTCATAGAGAAAGCGATTGAGCAAAATCGGGGGTCGAAAGTATTCATCCAACCACTTGGGAGGAGCCACCTGACGAAGTTGACTACATCTAATGGGGATATTGTCGTTTCGAAGCCGGAGATCCTTTCGGAAGTCGAAAACTTCTACGGCCATTTGTACGCATCGCATGCATCTCGACCTGATCCCGAAAATGAGGATTCTAGAGCCACTTTAACCCGCCACTTCACAGAAGACCTGCCAGAAGTCAGCCAAGACGAAATCGAGGCGGCTCTCAAACAGCTTAAAAATGGAAAAGCCCCTGGTGAGGACGGGATTACGACCGAGCTCCTGAAAGCGGGAGGAAGTCCTGTACTGAAAGAGCTTCGGGAGCTCTTCAACTCTGTCCTGTTCTCTGGGAGAACTCCAGAAGCGTGGCGAAGGAGTGTGGTCGTACTGTTCTTTAAAAAGGGGGATAAAACCCTTTTAAAGAACTACAGACCCATTTCGCTCCTAAGCCACGTATATAAGCTGTTTTCAAGAGTCGTCTCGAATCGTCTAGCGCGGAGACTCGACAAGTTTCAGCCGCCGGAGCAGGCCGGGTTTCGAGGAGGATACAGCACCATAGACCACATCCACATAGTGCGGCAGATTATACAGAAGTCCGAGGAGTATAGTCGGCCGCTGTGTCTTGCGTTTGTGGACTATGAGAAGGCTTTTGATTCTATCGAGACCTGGTCTGTTTTGGAGTCTTTGCAGCGATGCCAAGTCGACTGGCGATACATCCAAGTGCTGAGATGTCTTTCTGAAAACGCCTCAATGACCGTCCAAACTCAGGACCGGCAAACTGAACACATCGCCTTGCGTCGAGGAGTGAGACAAGGGGACGTAATCTCCCCAAAATTGTTCGCTAACGCACTGGAGGATGTGTTCAAGACGCTAAACTGGAGTGGACGCGGAATAAACATCAACGGCGAGTACATCTCACACTTGAGATTTGCAGACGACATCGTCATATTGGCGGAATCGCTGCAGGACTTGCAGCAGATGCTGGACGGCCTAGTTGATTCTTCTGTACGCATTGGTCTCCGGATGAACTTGGACAAAACACAGGTTATGTTCAACGATCACACAACTCCGGGACCGATTGCGGTCAATGGCGGTGCCCTTAAGGTTGTTCAAGAATACGTTTACCTCGGGCAAACTCTGCAGTTTGGTAAGAACAACCTTGAGAAGGAGGCTAACAGGAGAATTCAGCTGGGCTGGGCAGCATTTGGGAAGCTTCGTCGAGTCTTCTCGTCGCGTATTCCACAGAGCTTAAAGACGAAAGTCTTCAACCAGTGCGTCCTACCTGTTATGACTTACGGAGCCGAAACGTGGACACTCACGGTACGGCTGGTCCATAAATTTAAAGTCGCTCAGCGAGCTATGGAACGAGCTATGCTAGGAGTATCTCTGAGGGACAGAATCCGGAATGAGGTGATCCGGCAGAGAACCAAAGTTGTCGACATAGCTCATAGGATTAGCAAGCTGAAGTGGCAATGGGCCGGCCATATTAGCCGTCGAACCGATGACCGTTGGGGTAAACGTGTTCTTGAGTGGAGACCGCGAATCGGCAAACGTAAGGTAGGACGCCCTCAGGCTAGGTGGAGCGACGATCTTCGCAGGGTGGCTGGTAGCAGCTGGATGAGAGTTGCCGAAAATCGAGCTGAATGGCGTGCAATTGGGGAGGCCTATGTCCAGCAGTGGACTGCTATAGGCTGATGATGATGATGATGATTTCTTCCCGTGTGTGTCGTAAAAGGCGACTAAGGGACTTAGTAGAGAATGGGCAGCAGCGTTCTCTATGCATTTTACAACCATACTGCGATCGCCAACCCGCCTGCCAAGCGTGGCGATTATGACAAAGCCCCCCAAATTGGGGGAGGCCTAAGTCCAGTAGTGGACGTCTTACGGCTGAAATGATGATGATGATGAACGGAATTTAATGCGGTTTTCATCAAGATACACAGTGATTGAAGAGGAAGGTTAGTGTGCATATACGCGGGCAAAGCCCCTGGCAAAAGCTAGTTTTTAATAAATAAAAAAACTTTCTTAAATTCTTTATCATCATCTATTTTGTGGGTAGATAAAACTAGATCTATTTCAATTAAAATACTGGTCAAATATTTTCTAGAACCTATCTGCTCTACTTATTAGCATTGTGCATTTAAATTAGTGTTTATTTAAAGAAAAAAACATTTGTAGGAGGTAGTGGGAAATAAATACCAGAGACTCGGGTAATAAAATCAAAATTTCTGATTCAGAATTACTTTTTTTATGTGACTCGTCTGCGCCGACACTATCATGTCTAGACAACTAGAAAACTATATTTTTTTATCTAGATTTTATGCATAGGCATCCACGAACACCAAAAATAGAAAAAAAAATTGCTAGGTAGAGTAGGTAGAATATTCAATAAATCTATGGTCGTTTGTATAGACGCGAAACTGTCAAATTTTTTCAATTAATTTTGAACCAATTACTTTAGCGATAAAGTTGGAAACCTTTTGACTGGCCTGTTAGTCTAGTGGTTAGTGACCCTGACTGCAAAGACTGAGGTCGTGGGTTCGACTCCCACCCAGGAAAAATGTTTGCGTGATGAGCACAATCATTTGTTCTGTGTCTGGGTGTAATTTATCTAAAATATGTATGTATTTAGAAATATATAAGTATGTTTATCAGTTGTCTGGTTGCCATAGTACAGGCTCTGCCTAGTTTGGGATCAGACAACGTTGTCCAAAGATATTATAAAAAAAAGAAAGAAACTTGACAGATTGTAGTAGCTTTTTGTACTGGCGTATGTACCAATATTCTTCAGTATTTACGGATACCAGTTCTCTAAATACGAAACACTATTATTCGGAATCTGAATCATAATGAGGGTAATTGCTAGTCCATTATTTCATATCTTCGAAAAAAACCAACGCCTTGAATGTTGTGGAGCTATCAAAATGAAAGAGATTCCTACTGATAGTGTATCTCAATCACCCCTCAGGCTGTTGGGACAATACCCGTGGGTACAGTACCTAAAAGCCTCTTTTCATTCATATTAGAAACGAATAAAATCAAATCAGAAGTCATTAATTCAAGCTAGGCTGAAAATGTACACCTTTTGAACGTCAAACTACATAATACAGTCCCCCAAAACGCCCGCCCTTCAGCACTTCCTAGTGCTTTAGTTTGGGTAGACGAAACTCCACAGTAAAAATCAAATCAAATCAAAAATATGTAGAATTTTAAGTTTCTGAAACAACGGCTTACAGCTGTCTAAAAAGTGAGCACCGCAAATTGCTCGGATACATTTTTTTTTGAGCTTTGAAAACTCTCTCAAGTAGCACAACAGCTTTCTGTTAAGAAAGTCTACTGTACCGTCAGTCAGTAATCGATTGTGCAATATCAAAATCCAGTATCTACATTAAACTACATTTTACAGGAGAGCCGAAAAACGATTTCTGATTTCTCTAGATTGATCGGTTCAGCCGGTTCGGTTTACCGGCCAACTTTGTGTAACTTCGTATTTGACTAAATTCTGGGACTTTTTGGCTAGCCTAGTATGTGGAGGGTGGTCTATAAGGTAGATAAATGCAAAAAGTCCCGTTTAAAAAAAATGTCAGATATTAGGTTTCGAAACACAGAACAGCCGTAATGTCCAAGATTAAACTAAGTGAAACAAGGAACATAGGTTTTGCCTGGTTCGCACCCTCTAACTAAGGGTCAAGTTACTTAAGACGCAGTCCTATAATTTCAGGGCGAACTCAGTAACTTTCTGTTGTTTCCAGCACCATACTATCTAATTTAAATTCCGACTTAATCCTAACTTAACCCTAACTTCCTATGTATAAAATACGTTTGTTTCTTTGTGACGTTTTCACGCTTTAACGGCTGAACGGATTCAGATGAAATTTGGAACACAGATAGACTATGATCTGGGTAGGGACATTTGTTACTTTTCATCCTGGATCGCTGACGAAGTCGCGGGCAATAGTCAATAGATACTAATGTTACGAATGCGAATGTGAGTATGTTTGTTTGTTACGCTATCACGGCTACACGGCTGAACAGATTTGTTGAAATTTTATCTGAAAATATTTTGAGCCCTGGGAAAGGTCAAATACTTATTTTTTATTGACATACCACGCGGGCAAGGCGGCATTCGAAAGCTAGTAATATTATAAAAGCAAAAATTACTCTGCCTGTAACCTTCTCACGCCTAAACTGATTATTGTCTAATTTGGACAAATAGTGTTAGCCCTGGAAAAATACATTAACTTGTTTTAATCTTCGATATTTCTATTAGAAAATACAAAATACACGCTCACAAACTGGTCATACAGAATAAGTATGGCTACTTTAACCGTTCCTAATTTGAACGTTCTATGTTCAAAATATGTAACCACAACGAAAGGGAACATAATTTACATCTATACTTTAAAAGCCGAAGAGTTTGTTTGTTTGTTTGAATTTGCTTATCTCTGGAATTACTAAATTTAATTTTTGAGTAAGGCTATTTAATATTTTACATTACACTGCAAACCTAGGGAGATGAGAAAACAAGTCAGAAAGAGTACTTAGCGAAAATGAATTAATATTTCCAGCGGGCGATGTGATGCGACGCAGTCGGTCGTCGTCGAATTTTTTGATGCATAAGCTAGCATAGTACACGCCACCTTATCTTTACACAAGAATTCACTCTTTGAAGCATTCTATGAAAGGTAAAAAAAAAAATTACGTTTTTACTGTTTTTCCTATTACATTGTGTTGTTAGTTATTGGTTTTCATCACGAAGTGTATTTGTGGCAGGAATGCGTACGATTATATTGTGTGAACGACGATTGGTCAGGCTATGTTGTATGGTAGTAGTGATGTACCAGATCGTTAAAAATGTATATCCGCGGATACGGATCCGAATTCGGATATTTGGTGTCAAGATCCGCGTATACGGATATAGATTTTAACTTTCTGACCCAATCGGTGTCGTTGCGCGTGACATTGAAACGACAGAACGATCTATAGAGATTTTACGATAATTATGTTCCGACTTGCTTTGCGGCTTTCTTTTGTTTTGTTTATAGTTCAGTTACTAAATATTTAATTTTAAGAAATAAAAAATAATACTTTTTCATTGCTACCTTTTCAGTTATCACCTATATACCTTGTATAGAATTTCATTTACCCATGTCTTGAAAATGAATAAAGGACAAGATCCGTAAAAGATCCGCCAAAAAGTAACGGCTACGACTCTTTCTCCTCCCTCAGATATCCGCGGATACGGATATCCAGCACATCACTAATGGTAATATACGCTTTCTGTGTTTTTTCTTAAAGGAAATTAAGTAAATGTTCGTGGAACGCCCACTGTTGAATTTGTGGCAATTACGTGATTATTTTTGACGTAATTATACCTAATTGTGTGTGGTTAAGACATTTTTGAATTGAAAGTAGTTTTGTTTGACATAAGGAACTTAATTTGCATCGTTCGTAGTGATTTTGTATAATAAATGGACATAAAAAAATTACGTTAATTCTTAGAATTGATCTTCTTACCCATACCCATTCCCATCACCTTTTCTTCATACCCATTTTCTTCTTCATGCAGTAATTGGAATTTCGGCTAGTGAGTTGATTCTCCTGAGATGGGCGAATTGACATTTTAAAATATTGAAATATATTTTATTCTGTAGGCAGTTCGCAGAAAGTTAATTTATTTGTGAGCGACTTGAAAACGCAATTCGTACGTTTTTAATATATGCAATAAAATAAATACCCTTAGTTATATTTTCCCTATTATCTGGCAAACAAAATCATTTTTTTTTTACTGCATTAAATTTGAAACGTGACAATAGCCTAATACGTATTTCTGGAGTTGTCGATTCGCCTACAAATAAATTAATTTCGAGTGAATCGCCTACAGAATATAATATATTATTTACATGTGTAATTTCATGGGAATCAACTGATGAGACCAGAATTTCATATCCACGACTCAACTGGTGTTTAGTTAAATTGCAAACCTAAGAAGAAGCATGTTTTAGCATACCAGTCAAAATCTAGATAATCAAGAAGACCAGGCAGAAACGTAGACTGTTGGATAAAGAGAAATCTTTTCAAAAAGGCATTCGTCAACTGTACCTAATCTCTTTGATTTTTTATTCATGGGAAAATTTTCCCACACCTTAGAAACTACGTACTTTGAAAGCAGTTAAAACCAACTCAAAATATGGATCCTCACTTAAAAGGCAATAAAAAATCCAATAAACATTATTAGAAGCATGAAAATCTTATGGAATAGACACTTAACACAGTAAAGCTTTACTGTGACGTCTACGGAACCCTAAATACACATACTGACCAAAACTGGGCAAGTTCAACGGTCTCGTCGCTACTCATTAGTTTTTGATCACACCCTCATAAACAACGTCATATGTCCCACATGTGCGTCAAACAAAAACTAGCGTTATAATTAAGTCGGTAAAGAAGTTTTTCGAATAGTAAAAGTCACCGAAGATTTTTTTTTATATAACTTGGTATACAACTGGTTTTTTACATTTGGACGCTCGAAATGATAAAATTCCTCTTTTGAGCACCTATAGATTAGGAAATTCTCAACTATAAGTCAGATATGTTTATAGGGACGGCTCCGAGCAGGTTTTTTTTTAGATAATTTCGTTTGAATGTTTAAATAGTTAGTATTCTTGGATCGTATGGCTCCGTGAAAGAATGTCGGCTTCGCTCCGATTTGCATTGAATTGATTTCGAATTAAATATTCTACAGTGAAAACAATTGAGTTTGGCAATTTACGATAGTCTTTGTTTGTTAATCATTGTCTTTAGAGAAACGTTTTGGGATGACTCATGGGGTAACTGACAAACTGCTACCAGAATAACAACTAGAGATCTTTTATACATATTTTTTTAACTTTTACATTATATCACGCATCACCAAAGGTTTTGGCAGAGGTTTACTTGTAGTATATATAGTCCTACAGACCCCATTTTGGCCATGACGGCCAATCTTAACGGAGTCTCCGTTTCAGCCATCGGCGCGGGTGATATTATAGTGCACAAGAGTATGCGCAGATACAGGAGCACTCGCTCTGCCCTCACTCTCATAATCCGATGGGACAGCAATCCGACACGATCAGAGAGAAATCAGGCGCAGGACTAACGGCTTAACGTGCGCAGCGAGGCACGGCGATATCACATCGCAAACTTCCAAACTCCGGGCTGTTACTGAGAATTTCATCAAAAACCCAATAACACTTTGGCCGACTTTGGAACCGAACCAAGGACCCCAAGTTCAGCAGTCGCAGTTTCAAGCATGAGACCAACAGGGCACTTGCACTAGGGGCGGGGCACTTGTAGTATACAGTATAGCACACCTGAAAATCTCGGGGCTGTTACTAAGAAATTCCTTATGGAAAACACTTTTTGCTCGACCTGAGAATCGAATCCCTTCAGTTTAGCAGTCGGACTTGTAACCACGACACCAACTGGGCTGCTGTTAACTCGGGGCAGAGCACTTATAGCACACACTATAGCACACCTTTTTGTTTTTTTTTTTAGGTGGGAAATCGTCAAATGACTTCTCACTCTCTAGGCGGAGCGGGACAGCATGTCAGACTTACTGACTAAAATCCACCCGTGTTCTTTCAGTTGCATGTGCCAAGTCTACGGTAACTCTTTCGAACCTGGCAGGCACTATAGTACACGTGAAATTTCTTAATCGAATAAGTAGCCAGGTGGGCCGCTGCCATCACAACTTGGTCAAGTGGGGGGGAGGGAGCCTACTCCATGTAGCCGCAGTGCGATGTGGAGACACATCACAAACTATGCCCCAGCTCTTGTCCTACTCTCTGTACACTAACACCTGCTCCATGGAAGACCTTTGCGAGGCCAAAGATAACGTTTCCAAAAAGGCTGAATTCTGGTTGAAGCTTATTTAAAACCAAGAAAAAAAATCATCGATACAACGAAGAAGTACATTTCGCCACTTATGTTTAAGTCCCATGTAGTATGTCCACTGCCATCAACCGGGCACAAATCCAGGCTTGGAGGTTGATTCATAAAAAAATCCAGACAAAAAAAATTATTACTGGACCCGAGAATCCAACGCGCGCCTATCTATTTTATTTTATTTTATTTCATAAGGGAAAACAAACAGTAGTATATTAAAAATAAACAGAAACAACTTAACATATAAATTAACAAATATACTACCCACTACATTTTCCACAGTTATCTACCCCCAATAACCAGTAACTGAGAAACACGATACCCCTTTGTAAGACTGGTTGTCAGATTTTTGGGCTTCTCGACTTCTCCTACCCATCACGACAGTCAAAGATCCACTAATGATAGCAGGGAATCGCTTGACGTGATTTCTATGCCCGGAAAGGAAGGATGTCTATTTGAAGATGGTCATCCATCCACGATCCATGGCAAGCGTAGATGGCTGTTATTACACAGCCATACTTACTATCCCTATATTTTTAGCAAAAAAGACTTTTACGGGTAAAACCGCGGGCCGTAGCTAGTAGAAAAATAAAGGAAATGACGAACCATAATATATTCTGCTAATTATCTAAATGCATTAGACAGAACCACGGGATGGCTCGCTGATTGAATAATGAATACTCAGTCATGAGGACTCAGGAAAATCTAATGGCAATATTTATTTAAATGAACAAACTAGATATCCACACGGGCGTAGTAATATGTTGGGATTTTATCTACAGACTATTAGTAGTATTGGTCTGATCTGCACGCGTAGCATGACCACCGTAGAAATGTCGACGGAAAAATGGACAAAATTACAGATTGTAGAAAGATTAAAGACAGAATTAAAGATTGTAGAAATATTTGTACCGTTTTATGCTGGCGTAGCATGACAATTCTATCTTTATTCTACCAAGAATAGGCAAAGTTCTTTCTATGGTGGTCATGCTACGCGTGCTGGACTACAATACAATACTTTATTTAGTTCTTAGGTGAGAAATATCAAAATGACTTCTCCCACGTCTGGATTTTACTGACTAAAACCCACCCGTGTTCCTTCAGTTGCCTATGCCAGGGCGACGGTAAGTCTTTCAAACAAATCCGCGCCCCTGGCAGGCATCGGCCCTAGCGGATGTCTTCAATTTTGCTGACATCTCTTACAATAATATACTGCGACCACCACTCAGTCCAGTGACAATATCATCCATCCATCTATGACTGTAGTGGAGACCTCATATACTGGAGAATAAAAATCACTATAATCATTTCAGCCGAAGTACGTCGACATAGGCCTTTCCCAAATACCGCTACTTCATCCAGTTCTATGCTTCTCGCTAGCGGAGCCCCCCAGGGCTCCGCTAGCGAGAAGCATTTATCCAATCATCGGTATACCTTCTGGGAGGCTGTCCAACAATATTTCTCCCAGTACCTGGTCGCCGCTCCTTTCGGCCCCGTCGGCCATCTATTCTGCAAGCAATATACCCTGCCAATTGCCACATAAGATTGGCATTTTTTCGGGCTATGGCGCTTACCTTGGTTTTAATACGGATCTCTTCATTTCTAATTCGACCGCGTAGGAAAACTCCAGCTCTCTCCATAGCCCTTTGAGTGACTTTCACCCTTCGTATGAGACTGATATCTATATATATTTACTCATATCTCATATGTTTGAAGGCGTTGCCATAATTGCCACACTTGGCAGGCGGGTTGGCGATCGCAGTATGGTGGTAAAATGCATAAAGGACAGTGCTGCCCATACTCTAATAAGTCACTTACTCGCCTTTTACGATACCCACGGGAAGAAATGGGGTGATGCTATTCTTAACGAAAAAAACTGCAATATTTAAACTGACTTGACTTTATTAGATATTGAGAGATTTGTTGCATTATTTATCACTGCGTTCGCTGAGTTCACGGAGTTCACTGCGTTCACTGCACATCACTTTATTTGGGAACGTCTCAGCTTCATCTTCTTGAACAGATTAGTTTGGAGATACACTGACATTTTTGACGTTTTAATGGTTCCGCCATTTTCCGAAGAAGGAGTGCTCTGCAGGGTTAAAGCAGATGAGCTAGCGATACTCCGCAGACCTCGATGAGTATCGGAACCAAAACTTGAAGAAACGAAAGACAATGATTTGATGTTTTTTTTTTTGCCTCAGTGGATTCTCTTGGCGTCGTTACTTGAATAAAATATGGGTTAAGAAAATCTTTTTCGTTTTTTTTTTCGATTTTTTTTTTATTTGATTATTGATACCCATTCATGTAGAGGTTTCAGAAGAAAATTATTTGCTAATCTCATGCGGTCTTATTAAACAAAAATATTTTTGGGCATCGTTTAATAAAGGTATCGAGACCGTCTTTTAAATAAGGACCGAAATACAGTTCCTTCCACAAAACTAACAATTCATCATTCAATGCCTGGTCTTAGGTTGTCAATATTGTATTAAGAACCTTACCATGGTTGGCATAAAGTTCCAAATACAAATAAACTGTCTCGAAGTTTTAGGCATAAATACAGACGCCAATTGACACATCATTGTACCCGAAACTGACAAATATTCCCAATCAATTTTGAACCTAATACTTTAGCATTAAAGTTGAAAACCTATTAAAGAAATTTGACAGATTGTAGTAGGTTTAAGTGCTGGCGCCTGTACAATACCCGAAAAAAATCATCAAATCATGTTTTTTTTCATTTTATCCATACTCATAATATCTGCGGAGGTTCGCTAGCTACTTTTAGTTGACTCTGTATAGGAGACAAGGTTCAATTTATACACACTACCCACTCGCAATGCAAGTGGAGAGCGCGTAGGATTGTGTTGGCGCCAACGCATGGTACAGTCAGCGTCATTACTTTTGGGACGAAACAGACTGTTCACAATTATCTAAATAACAACAATGAATTAAATAGGTACTAATTATATGGTTTAATATTATAAAGCTGAAGAGTTTGTTTGATTGTTTGGTTGAACGCGCTAATCTCAGGAACTACTGGTACGAATTCAAAAAATATTTTGTGTCTGATAGTGCATTCATTGAGGAAGGCTATAGGTTATTTAACATCACGCTAGGTCCCTTAGGTGCTGAGCAAAAATAATAAAAGTCACGAATCCGAAGACCTCGTACGGGCAGGCAATTTGATGCGACGGGATGGGTCAGGAGAGCAAGAAATTTAACGCGGACGAAGTCGCGGACACAAGCTAGTTTTTTATGAAAAAATAACTCATTGACACAAGTAGAAATGAAGACACTACACGACAACTGTCATTTTGACAAGAACTTTATACAACTGAGATAAAGTTTAATTTTCTTAGTCGTTGAGATAATTTTGAACAGTTTGTTCGTCCTGATATTTTTGACGCTGACTATACAAATGGAAATGAGCTTGTTAGTCAAATATAAATTATGATGGGCAAAGATTTAATTATTGTCACAAGATCAGTTTAGTGTACGCACGGCGCCAAATCAAGCTATACATTTCCAGTATAAGCTGACCTCTCAATATACGGAAATCCCATACAATATGAGATCAGCTTATACTGAAAATGCATAGCTCGATATGTAGCCGTGTGTACCATGTAAAGATACTTAACTCGTAGATGTTACTAAATTTTAAGAGAGAAATGCCAAGTTATGTAATTTGTCAGAACCAAAATAAGATTCGCGACCGTAACACGTCATTAATTAATGAGATTATATTGAATAGCTTTCCCATAAAATTGTCATTCGATGGAATTATACGAACTTAGAGGATTGTATTAATCATTATAATTCTGTAAAGCTGTATTTCATTATCTTCCATTTCTTCCCGTGGATGTCGTAGAAGGCGATTAAGGGACTTACTAGAAAATGGGCAGCAGCGTTCTCTATGCATTTTACCACCATACTGCGATCGCGATTCCGCCTGCCAAGCGTGGCTATTATGGCAGTCCCCACAAAATTGGAGGAGACTTATGCCCAGCAGTGGACGTCTTTCGGCTGAAATGATGATGATGATGATAGCTATATTTGTTACGGTTGCGAATGTAATTTTAAAAAAAATATTAGGAAAAATGACATTTCGCGGGCTGCCTTAGTGTACCTTAAGAACCAAACATACAATCATACTCTCACACTTAACGGTAAGTCAGAAAGACTCTAAGTGGAACGAAAATATTCGATAACGTCTGTGCCCAGAGGCGACCGTCATTTGTAATACCATAAAAAATTCAGTTCGGTACAACATAGCGTGTGTACGACGTATGTAATCAGTAAAACACTATATTTGTCTAGCAATTTAGCTGAGTTAGCACCAACACGCTACAAGCTAAAATATTCACTCAAGCATGCAGAGGAAATTGAACCTTGTCTCCTAAACTATACAACACTGACTTGGGTATTGCGAACGAACAGAAACCATTTGTTTGGCTGACTTCCTGCAGCAGGCGGGGATCATCTCGCATTGCGGCTGGTGTACGCAGACAGGGATAGCGTCGTAAGGTATGTAGCTGTCACACACGTGGGCCAAGCAGGTTGGGATCATTATACACGGCGGTTCATGCCTACATACCATCTTAGTTTTAGGCCGCACCTGAGTCGCTGCCTCCTCTTTCGCTGTCAAAACTATATAGTTCCTCGTACAAATCGGTACTTCGGTACATTTAGGTTTGTGGGGACATTTACGGGATAGGATATTCTGATTCTGATTCTTCAGTTCCATTAAACACAAAGGTACATTCTCACACATGGGTACGTGCACACAAGAGCTCTGGAGCTTTGAATTAAGTTTTGTTTTACAGCAAGTCCTCACGACTTCACAAGGAGGTTTGTGATTGCAGATGCTTTGTATATTTTTCTCTTGTTTTGGTCGTTGTGTCTTCATCTGCTTTTCAGTGACTTGTTGTACTTTTTGATGGATATCTTCAGAAGTGATCGGCTCATTTTGGATTTCATTAGGTCGATGCTGACCGCTTTCAGGATTACCAGTCTGTTTCATTTCATCTGGTGCTAACCAATACTTATAACTTTCAAAATCTGTTGCCTGATGTTTAAGCATTTCAGGGATCGATTGAAAAGGCTCACAACTATTGTAATCGCTGGTCTGCTGTTTTCGCGCGTCATATGGTGAATTGTGGTTTTGAATACCATAATTTGTGGGCATTGACTGTTTCTTTACATAAGGAACTTGATACTGACAACTTTCAGTCTTCTTATTGTTGAATCCTGGCTGATTTTCTTTGGTCGGTGGAAGGTATTGACAGCCTGCGTCCATATTCTGGCGTTGTTGCGTTTCAAGTGGCGGGTAACGGTACTGAGCAGATTTTTGCTTTATCATCCGTTTTGTATTCGTATCTTGGTTACCAGACTTGTAACTGCTCTTAATATCGGTGGTCACTGAAAACAAGTCCATAGACTCTACTTTTTTAGGAGGTGGTAGGTTGAGGCATCCGTTTATCAGAATACATGGCGGGTTATGAATGCAGATTATTTCACCGTTGTACTTACTAGCTAGTGACTTCGTGATTTCGTCGTGATTAAGTTGGCATGGTCGGGGTACGTCGGAGCACCGAGGTAATTGAGGGGGGCGTTTATTAGGACTAGGACCGGATATCAGGGCTCTTTTTGGGCACGCGCAAGTCACTTTATTTTTTTTAGGTGTCTTAATTTTGCCGGAAGATGTGTATTGGACAGGTTTTGTTATACTTATTTGGGCTGATGAACAACAAGAACATGATCCTCCCTCTGGTTTGCACACAGGTGATGGCGGTGGGGGATACCACTTTGGCATATTGACACAAACACCTGGACAACAACAACAGGAAGAATTATTCAGGTTAGGATCGCACGTGCACGGCTTGAAAGGGGGAGTGTTAGTAGCTTCGTTGGGTTTCCTGCAAAACTGTTGATTATTTGGCGGTGATGTTTTCGTGTTGAGCTTATTCACGATATATTCCCAAAAACCGGAGCATGCAGTACCAAGTTCGAATCCGCTTCCTTTTCCTCCAGGCTTTGTTCCTATGCATGTGCCTATGCTCCTTTGCTGGGTTTGGTTTAGATACGGAGTTGTGTATATTTGTAACGGTGATATTGGCCCCTTTGAAGGGCACTGTTGTTCTATATGATTGAAGCCTTCATAACGTTCAAAAAATTCTTTCCCTATGCCAGACTCAACGATATTTTTAGGTTTATTCCGCTTCTCCTTTTTTCTTTTAAAAAACCTACGAACTTCGACTTCCTCGGAAGATGACGTCAAACTGTAGAGGTTTTCACGAACCCCGTTGCCAACCGCTTTGGAGGGTTTTAACGGTTCTCGAACCATTTTAGTGTGTTGAAACGGTGATGACTTGTCATGAATATTTCCTTCAATGGCATAAACAGGTTGTGCTGCATAGCACAGCCTTCTTCTCTTAAATTTCCTTATTTTGTGTTCACGATTGACGCTTGCTTGACAACCGTTTTCTATGTTAACACTTTCTGGATTTTCCTTTATAATTGACATTTGTTCAAAATTATTACTTGAGCATCCGAATAAGCTAGATAAGCCAGGTCCTACTTTCTGCCGTATCACTGAACGTTTAGTTTTGATTGATTCGATTTGATCTCCGCCATCCACTACTTTATATTTTTTGTTTTTGTAAGATTTTTGTACTTGTATACCTATCGTTAATCCATTTTGACTTATGGCTGTGGTTACTGAACCCCAGGTTTCTTTGGAGGTATTTTCAGTGGCTGGTTGCGATAAACGGTTGCATGGCTGCATCTTGGAATCTTTTTTGGTATTTGGGAAGAGCTTTTTTATGGAGAGTATGCGTCGAATTTTCGCATGCGTGACGAGTGAGGAATGAGTGCCTTCGAAGTCTGAACTATCTGTATGAATCTCCGTTACATTAGGATCGTAGGTCCGTAGATATCCGTCCGGCACCTCGTACATTGTACTTATTTTCCGATTTTTTATCGAGGCATTGACATTTTTATTTACTTTCCACGTCTACAATGATTTACCTCATCATAAAACTGTTGAATCACATTTTTTTTTGAATTTTTACACTGCTATAAAGTCTGTCAGTTTGTCGAACTGAAGTTTGACTGAGAAATTGACAACATATTTTTTCTGGTACGCTGTCAGTTATGCATACTTACTGGGTTAGTAACAAACTTCTTTGGTGGTCAAATCATAGAAATAAACGACCTTTTGTAAAACCGCCTTATTGAACAAAGATGATTTTATGCCTATGTCCAGCAGTGGACCTTTTTTGGCTGAAATGATGATGATGATTGTTGGTGTCTTTAACTAATATGATGTCTATAAAATTTAACTTACACCGACCCATTGAAGGAACTATTTTGGTTGAGACTCACATATGTCAGAAAAGCATGCCATAAAAGGAAGATGGAATACTCAGTAGTGGCTGGAACAAGGCTACCGATCTTGATAAACTCATTATTGCCCTACTCCCTTACCCAGATATTGAGATTCAATTCATAGAACCTATTGCTACATTTGTAATTAATTTAATTAAACTAATCATATAAAAAACACGTTAAGTCGATGTCCCCGGCTGTCATTCGTAGATCTCTGACAGTCCTAACGGCTTGTCGGAAGCCCATAAGTCTTACCAAGGGGTATCGTGGGGTGTCTTCGATGAACTGGAACTGGTACTCAGCTGCATTCGGTTAGACTGCAAGCTGACTCCAACATAGTTAATGAGGAAACGCAATTTTTTTCGGAAATTACTTCTCGCATGGTAGTCTATTATGAGGTTGTCGGCTGCTTAACCGGACTTGCCTGTGGCTGCCTTAATAATAAGATCTCCAGTCAGGGCTTAAAAACTAAAAAAAACTAGAGCAACTACTCGCTATGGGCAGCCTCTGTGGGGTACGGATCTCGGGTTAGGGCATCGCTGGTCATCCGTCGCCTCCTATTCCTTAAGACCCGAGATGGTGGCGCGTAGTGTTCCGCGCCTCTGTGGGATGTACGGGGAGGGAGATTAACACCTCACTCCCTCCCAACGTGAGGAAGCCCGCAAAGGCGGGCGCCCAGTCGGGGATCGCGGAAGACATATTGGTTCTCGTGGTCCCCGACGTAGGTGTGGGACGGAACACCGGGGTGGTTTTAGTCAGTAAGAGTCTGACAGACCCCTTCGCCCACCCCAGGGCGGAGGATATCCATGAGGATTTCCACCTCGCGATGAAAAAAAAGGGACTCGCTGGTAGAGGGCAGTAAGGGACGGGCTGGATCGGAATTATGGGAAAAGCTACCAAAGCAGATTTTTTTATACACGTCATCATCATTACAGCCGAAAGACGTCCACTGCTGGGCATAGATAGGCCTCCCCTGACCTAGGGAGTTTACCATAATCGCCACACTTAGCAGGCGGGTTTGCGATCGCAGTATTTTTAAAATGCATAGAGAACGCTGCTGCCCGTTCTCTAGTACAGGGTGGGCCATAAATTTTTGCAAATAGCAACACTAGATTTTTTGAAATCCATTCGAGGGAGGAGCGTGCGTGTGGCTGGAAACTATGCGTCGCTTCATGCAATTTTAGTCACGATGGAGCGCTTCACGGACCAACAGCGTGCTTTTTGTGTAAAACAATTTTTCAAAAACAATGATTCCTACGTTTCTGTACGACGCCTGTTTAGAATTGAATACGGATTACGTCGTGTAAGTGAGTGTCCAAGTGTTAATTTGATCAAAGCTTGGGTCAAGAACTTCGAGCAAACAGGATCGATAACGAATATTAAACAAACAGGGCGGCCACGTTCAAGAAGAAGCGATGAGAACATTCGAGTGGTCGAAATATCCGTACGTAACGATCCAGAATCATCTACGCGTAAGCGTTCGGCGGTTCTGGCAATACCAAGAACTAGTCTACGGCGGATTTTGCATCTGGACCTCAAACTGCACCCATATAAGCTTCAAATTGTGCAGGAGATGAAACCAAATGATTACATTCAACGTAAGTTAATGGCTTACACTATGCTGGAGTGATTCTCTAGCCTTGAGAATATATTGTTTACGGTGAGGCCCATTTTCACATCAAGGGGCACGTAAATAAGCACAATTGTCGATATTGGAGCAGGGACAACCCTCGCTTTAAACACCAAAAGCCACTTCATTCACCTAAAACGACAGTATGGGCTGTCATATCAGCAAAGGGCATAATTGGTCCGTATTTCTTTGAAAATAATCAAGGAAATAATGTGACTGTGAATCCAGCGGAATACGTCAAGATGTTGCAAGACTTTTTGACGCCGCAGTTGCATGAATTTCAAGGGTACAACAGCAGGACCTGGATGCAACAAGATGGAGCAACATGCCATACGTTAAATGTGAGTTTACCGGTAGTCAAACAAATGTTTCCGAACAAATTGATTTCTCGCAGAGGTGATATCCCATGGCCTCCGAGAAGCCCGGACCTTACACCATGCGATTTTTTCTTGTGGGGATACCTGAAAAGTCGAGTGTACCTTAATAAACCGACGACGATATCCCAATTAAAACAAAACATCCACGAGGAGATAGCCGCGATCCCCCGCAGCATGTGTCAGCGAGTTTTCCAGAGTTTGCGTAGTCGATTGCAGGAGTGCCAACAACGAGACGGTGCACATTTGGAGGATGTCATTTTAAAAAATTAAATTTCATTATTTGATTATTACGTTAAATAAATAATCAACAAAATAACATTTGTACTTTTATTTCTATTCATGTTTCAAAAGTGCAAAAATTTTTGGCCCACCCTGTAAAATCCCTTAGTCTTCTCTTGCGACACCCTCGGGAAGAAATGGGATGGTGCTATTCTTTACGTCCGAAATCACACGGAACTGTTTATATACGTCTTACTTGTTATATTTGTTTAATACACAATCAAGCATATGTATATAAGGTGTATCTATGCACACACGAAATATTTTAAGGGGTACACCTGTAATCCGAGGATACCGCACTATCTCGTGCGAGGCGGCGAGCCTCCTTGCCGGAGTGCCGCCATGGGATCTGGAGGCAAAGGTCCTTGCGCACATGTGGGAGTGGCGCGAGGAGGCGAAACGCCGGGGCGAAACTCCGCTGCCGCGACAAATCGCGGCACGGCGGACAGAGCTCCGGTGTGATCTCATGGCGACATGGCGTGTACGATTGTCGCAACCCAGTGCTGGGCACGCCACAATTGCGGCGGTAAGTCCCCTCTTTGAGGAGTGGATAGAGAGGCGCCACGGCGTCCTCACCTTCCGCCTGACGCAGGTTCTCACCGGGCGTGCTTCGGTGCGTTCCTGTTCAGGATAAAGCGGGAGGATACGTCCGGGTATTTCCATTGTGAGGATCGTCTGGAGGACACGGTGGAGCATACGGTGGAGGTGTGCCCTGCCTGGGCGGAGCACCGCCGTGTCCTCGTGGAGGCGATCGGCGGCGGCGACCTCTCGCGTCCGGCCCTGGTGCGAGCCATGGTACGGAGCGAGAGGGAATGGGAAGCCGTCACCTCCTTCTGCGAAGCAGTAATGCACGCGAAGGAGGAGGCGGGGCGCGTGAGAGAGTGGCAGTCTCTGCGCCCTCACATCCCTAGCCACCGCAGGAGGAGACGCCCCGGGCGTCGGGAGTCCATAGCGGATTCCCGGCCACCGTAGGTGCGAGCTTGCGGGTGGCGAGCAATGGGCAGCTCGCCGCCCGGTAAGGACCAAGCTCGGGTCGACGGCGCGTAGTGTTCCACGCGCGCCTCAAAGAGATGTCAGCAGCAGTGTAGGGGTCTACTAGGACCGATGCCTGCCGGGGTCGCGTGATTGTTCGAAAGAGATACCGTGACCCTGGCACATGGGCAACTGATGGAACTCGGGTGGGTTTTAGTCAGTAAAAGTCTGACACGCCCTCCCGCTCCACCCAGAGCGGGAGAAGTCATTTGATGATTTCCCATCCTGAAAAAAAAAAAAAAGGGGTACACCTGTAGGTGGTAAAGAAGCTTTAGAAGCAAAAAGAAAATTTTTATCTAAGCGTTTTTGAATTTTCGTAATTATTATAATTTTAAAACCACTTGAGACGTTTTGCATAAAACCTATACTCCAAATTCTATGAATGGCCCGCCTGACGCTGCGAGGACGACGACCGGACGGCACGAGCATGGCCGCGGTGTCTCGGGCCGTAAAAAATAAGAAGGAGCCAATATTTCTTATATGTGTCAAATAATTTATAAATATTAAATTTAAAAAAAACTCGTACAAAATTTTTTTTTTCGTTGCTATAGCTTCTTTACCACCTACAGGTGTTCCTCTTAAAATATTTCGTGTATGTATAGATACACCTTATGTATATACTACACAAACAAACTCAACTATCACAGAGTTCTTGTCAAAACACCGAACAGATTTTAATCACGTCACCGAAACATTCACGAAACAACACGATCTCAAAGGGATTCCTCGCATTGTTTCGGTAAAAAACCGGTATTTTTTGTGTGGACTAGCCCACAGGGGCTAAAACAAAGAGCTCGATGTTGTTTGGTATTAAATGGTGTATTAAAGAAGGTGATACGTTATTGTTCATAGTTACGTTGCACGAAACAACTGCTTTTATAGTGTGGAGAGATAGTTTTGATACTTATGGTACCTACTTTGGTGGTTATTTTCGATTGTCTGTGGACATAGATCGTAAAAAGATCAGAAGGACCTTTAATGTATCACTAGTTCTGCTTACGTATTCGTTCGCGTCAAATTTCTTTCTCCCCCGTCCGACCCCGTTGCATCGAATTGCCTGTGTGTGTGAGTTTTCATGACATTTTTTAGTTTTTGTTCGCTTCCTTAGGGTCCTAGATATTATAAAAGCCTTCTTCGATAGATGGGCTATCGAACTCTAAAATATTTTTTCGATTCGAACCAGTGGTTCCTGAGATTAGCGCGTTTAACTAAACAATCTCTTCAGCTACATGTTATATAATATTAATAATATAAAAAATAAATAGTATAGAAATATAGATAACAGGCCGGCACTTTATTACGCCTCTTCTTCTTCTCAGCTCAAGAACTAGAAACTGGTGGAGGTTTATGGGGGACTGTTCAGGTAATTTTTACGTTCAAAAAGTACTAATTCTCAACCTAATTTGTATAAATGAATTTAGATTTTGATTTTATCCTAAAATAACACTTGTAAAAAGACAATTTTAATCATTTTCTTGAGACATAGACAGGTCTAATCATACTGTGACGGTGATTAGGTAAACATGTTACCAGTTACAAAATTAACTATACCTTTTACAAAATTAAGTATACCTTTTACAAAATTAACTATTTTTATTTTCGAGCAGCATTATTGATTTGGCGTTAGTATTTATGGTTGAGGTAAAACCATAATATGCATTAAATAAACCACAAACAGACAAAAATAGAAAACACAATTATTTCCTCTTGTTTTAAACAATAATGACCGCATGATATAGAATTTACCTATCACTACGATTCCGAAAGGACCCTGAGAATAACAAATCCCATTATTACAGCTTAAGAATTATTCTATTATGATTCTCACAGACAATGAGGATTCTTAAGTCAATATACAATCAAGACTTCACAGCCGCACTATACGTGACGTCACACTATAAAATAAAAGGATTTGAATAAAGAATCAAGCTGGTTGAATGCCGGAGCACGTAGGTAGGTACCCCGTAATGAATCGAAAGGGTTAGCCGGTATAATAGGGGTGCGGCCCTACGCAATCATAGGTGATCTAACGACGGCTGCTTTATTGTTTAATAGGCGACTGCGACCGGTTGCGGGATTAAATTTGAATAAAATTGTGACGTTTGATGCGTTGTTAATGTGGAGTTTGTGAGACTGGTATAAAAGAGTAAACGATGATTATTTAGATTCTTAGAATTTCTTTTTGATTTGTGTCGGATTACCTAAGACTGTAATGGTACTGTTGTACCTATTAAAATGGGTAGGCAACAATTAGTAATTATCTGTTACATTTTTTTGACGTAAACCGTTGTTCATTTCGGTTCGTAGGAGATCACTCTCAAAAACTAATTGTGATCCAATGAAATATGTCAGGATAAGATCGTTTATTACTTTGTAAGTTTACCTACCTATTTTATTATCTTAGCTTAGAGGATACCAGTCATTACTCGTTAGTTCTTATTTGGTAGAATTGGTCCACACAGTACTTTAGTGTGACCTTAAATGATCAGACTGGCATCAGTTCAATTCGTCAGCTTGACTAGATATATTTTCAATTACTCAATTAGATTGCCAGAAGATTAACCGTTGGACTAAACAGAAAGCAGATTCATCCGCCACTGTTCCCCTTCGACTTCTTCTTAATATCCAATTTTTTTATTCAAATTATGATTGTTCTAGATTCTAGCAACGCCTTAAAAGTGACAGACAGCAATCGTCGAACAACCGTTGCCACTATAAGTTACATTACAGATTTCCATTTTTTCTTACTTAAATAATTTAAAATGGTACGGCTATTAAGTATGGGGCAGTGTGTGAGATGAAACAATTATTAAAGTGTGCCTGTTTTGTAGGGATACAAGATTGCTTTTATTTTCTGTCATGAGTTTCATGTAGATTATTATTCATTGTAATAGAATTTTAGATGATTTTTTTTCCATGTGTGTTTCGATTTTTTTTTTCTTAAATGTAACCTTTACTAATACTAAGAATAAAGTTGAAGAGTGAGTTTTTTTGTTGAACGCGCTAATTTTCGAAACTACCCTCATCTCCCTAGCCTTTTCCCAACTATGTTTGGGTCGGCTTCCAGTCTAACCGGATGCAGGTGAGTACCAGTATTTTACATGGAGCGACTGCCTATCTGACCTTCACACCCCTGGTAAGACTGGTTTTCAGATTTTCGGGTTTCTGACGACCCTTAACGACTGTCTAAGATCTACGAATCACAGCCGGGACCAACGGCTTAACGTGCTTTCCGAGGCACGGAGGGGTCTTGGTATGTAAAGATGGCCCATCCACGGACCAAACGTGGCAAGTGAAGCTTAACCTGAACGAACCGGTACGGCTGTTATTACTTAGACGCAAGCCCTCCTAAACTACAAATAAGACTTGAAATAATCTTACTGCATTTAATAGCCCAATTATCTATAAGCTAGGACGTTTAGGGGCAGAGCAATTAGATAAAACGTCAAAAAGTGCGTGAAATCGAAGTAATCGCCTCCGGGTAGAAAAACTTCAAGCGGACGAAGACCCGGGTAGAATCTAGAGATTTATAAAAATAGACTCTAAATTTATGAATGCACAGTCAGCTGCACGTTCATGGTAACTATTTGAAATTGACAGCAACATTATGTTGTAGTAGTTAGCCCACCGACGTGCGTCATAGATCCAGTGCACGAAAAAACACGCCCGTGTGTACGTCGACTAAGTTCGAAATAATGTCACCGACCACTGTCGGTTAGTTGACCGGCCCTCATTGTTTATGGCTCTACCTAGTACCTTTCATATGAGGAAGGAAAAGTGTATGTCAGATACCTAAATAAAACCACTCGGGTTCATCACAAATCACCACATAAGGATTTTTCCTTACTATTCAATTTTATTGGTCATTTAGACTTCTAAGAACTATTTGTTTAATTTTAGGTACGTAGGTACTTACCTACGTACCTAAAATTAAACAAATAGTTCTTTATTTTCACTAAAAGTAGGTACAGGTTACCGATGTTAATTTAAAATGATCCTTAACTAGTTTCTGCCCGCGACTTCGTCCGCGTCAAAGTTTTGCTTCCCTGCACCTTCCCGTCGTATCGAATTGTCTGCCAATTTTCGTCCACTTTTCGTTGCTGCTCCGCTCCTTCAATTGTAGCGTGATGTTATATACCACATAGCGTTCCTCAATAAATAGGCTACCCAACCCAAAAATACTTTTTCAATTCGGACCAGTAGTTTCGGAGCCTATTCAATACAAACAAACAACCAAATCTTTCCTCTTTATAGTTGAACGGGATAAAAAAAAGTATCCTATGTTCGTCTCCTGGTTCTAAGCTACTTCCCCACCAATTTTCAGCCAAATCGATTCAGCCGTTCTTGAGTTATAAATAGTGTAACTAACACAACTTTCTTTTATTTATATAGATATAACTATTTTAACTAAGGCATTCAAACAGTTTATGCTGTGATAATAAAGACTCAATCAATATAATATTACTAAGTTTTGCCAGCGGCGGCATTGCCCGCGCATTATACTTACATATAAACCATTCTCTTAAATCACTCTGTCTATTGATGAAAACCTCATTAATATCCGTTTGCGTAGTTTAAAAGATCGCGAGAAGTGACTTTGTTTTATACTGTGTAGACATTAACACATTTAAGTAATAAAATGAATACAAGTTTACCATGTCAAGATGAAATTCAGTGGGTATATAATTTGATATATAAAAAAAAAATATCTTAGGACAACCAACACAACGTTATCTGATCCCAAACTAGGCAGAGCCTGTACTATGGCAACCAGACAACTGATAAACATACTTATATATTTCTAAATACATACATATTATAGATAAATTACACCCAGACACAGAACATAATGATCGTGCTCATCACACAAAGATTTGTCCTGGGTGGGAATTGAACCCACGACCTCAGTCTTAGCAGTCAGGGTCACTAACCACTAGACTAACAGGCCAGTCAAACAATACAATACAGGCAATACAATACATCCCATTTCCTTCCCGTAGGTGTCATAAGGCGACTAAGGGACTTATTAGAGACTGGGCAGCAGCATTCTCTATGTATTTTACCACCATATTGCGATCGCCAACCCGCCTGCCAAGTGTTGCGATTATCGCAAACGCCTCCTTTGGGAAAGCATATGTCCAGCTGTCTTTCGTCTTAAATTAAGATGTTGAATACAATACAAAATGTCTTGTTTAATAAAATCGAAATGAGATCTAGAAAAAAAGTTTCCTCGAAAACAGTTTTCACATTTTCCTAATGAGACCCAGTGAAACAATGTAGGTTAGGTAGTTTAGTTACTCCAATAAAATACTCTTTATTACGTACACCATACAAATCTTTTGTCTGTTTGTAATTTCAAAGCTTTTACAAAGTATATTTGGTAGTTTTGCCATAAAAACAATTTATTTATTTTCTGTCTGTTTGGTCCTGCTAATCTTTGAAACAGGGGACCGATTTTGATGAATTTTGGTTTGGGGATACTATGAACACTGCATAAGGACGGTTTTTATTGACATATCGCGCGTTAAAAGCCGCGAACTTAAGCTAGTTACAGATACAAAATGTAAAAATTATACAGAGGGTGACATAATGGACAGTTTTATCACTAAAAGCTATATTTTAAAGACAACTTTTAGGTATCAAATATTAGTACTCTATTTAGAATGGCATTATTAGTACAAACTTAAGTGTGTACTTAGGTAGTAAAAACTTAGGATTCCCGGGAAGTCATATTACTATATGTAACTAACCCTCCACAACGTACTACAAGTTATAAACGTAGGACAGACGTGTGTATTAAAACAAATATTATTATTAAAAACTACGCCACATTTCATACAAACAACGTGTTTTTGTGTTAACTCCCCCGCAACGAAGTCCGTTGTCCTCCCAAATAAATATTCTGACAGTCCTCGATTTCCTTTAAAAAGCTTTGTGAGTGGCATTTTGAACTTTATATCAATAGTTATACGGTTTATACAATGTTTTGTTCAGGTGGAGTTATATTTAGACAGTGTGCAAAATTTGTATAACATTTTTAATACATATACCTATTTTTATTTTCCCGAATTAGAATGGTGTTTCAATCTTATTTGCTTCAAGTCTTATCTATAAATTATCGTATAAACCGCTGGTTTATTTAAATATTTTGTAACGAAATAATTCGTAATGATGTGTTTCGTAGGATTTAGTAAAAAAATATACTTCATTTAAATTTTTCGATTTAAATCACGATAAATTTAACTGTATTTTGAACCTAAAGATGTTTCTTTTCGTAAATTATGAAGCTATCATGTGTGCTGTGAACTGCTGGGCTAGTATGTTATTGCAAAATTGTTAATGTCTTTAATAAATTCGTTTTATGAGTTGATCTGCGCTTAAAATGTTGTTGACATCATATCGGTTACTTACCATGGGCAGTAATAATATAGACAGGCAGGCATATAATACATTTATCAGGCTTCTAATATATTCATAGACTATTAGCCAAGACACACCTCCAAAATAAAGTTGTCTTTCTTAATAACCTATTTGACGCCAAATGTAACCGTGAACCCACAAAAAAACTAGTTTAACTTCAAAACCGATCCGTCGCTAAAGAATATTAAAAATGTCAATAGGTAATCCAATTTCTAAATTTAAATTTTATTTTTTCACGTTTCAAATTTCATTTTTTAAAAACCAAACCTACAAATACAAATATTTAAATTTGCTGACATTTTAATGTAGCATTCGAAATTCAAGCGATGGAACGTCAATCGCGAATATAATTTGATTGGACGAATCCCCACGAGTATTGCCGACGATGCCCGAAACGGGGGAAATCATGGAAAATAAATTTTTTATTGCATCATACGTGTGGCGAGCCATTTTTCGTTGAGCCGTGGCACCCTAAGCTTTGTGTGAGGTTTGTATGAGACAGCTTGTGATTTAGGGATGTTGGTAGTGTGGCTAGTAGCGTAGGGGATATGTAGGGTAACCAATCGTGAGTCGATGTCTCGATTGATTGGCAAAGGGCGATTTGGCAAAGCTCCACGGTGTGGGGGCGCGCTCTGATGTTTTTCGCCACATGTGGGAGGTACCCGTAGTTGTGTGTAGGTAAATATTTTTATTGAATGTTAACTTGTTATTGCTGTGCAAAAATATTTGTGTGACGCGCAAAAAATAAAGGATTTTGGGGACTGTGATTGAAAAACATTATGTGAGGTTTGTGGGATCTAAAATCTGACATGAGTAATATTTTATTCAATCATCATTTTTATTTTTTGAAGTTAAAAGTACAATGAAAATAAAACACCCAGTATTTACTGGGTATTTTAGTAAATTTTGATACTAAAATAATAAGGACGTTTGCGTGGATACCAACGTTTCGGAGAAAATAATAATTAAAATTAGTAGCTCAGTGTATAAAATAACAATAGTATCTTAATGACCCCATTTGACTCTTAAGTATTAATTACATTAAAATAAATTAATTGTAACACTTTAAATATAGAAACTATTATTGCTGTTTATTATAAGTGTTATTTTAATATTAAGACGATCCGCCATATTTAGTGGAGATATTAACATAGATTTGTAACTTAGATGTTAAAAGATTTGTATGGTGAGGTTGTAATTGTATAAATTATTAATAAAATTATACACGCTTACCTTTGCCATGCCGGTTGTGGGTACATTAAATAGAGACTCGTTGACCTTATAACCAGAAAAATCTGGAACACACTTGAATATACTGGATATATTTGTCTACATGCAACATATATGAACTCGCGCCTTTTCCCTATGGGAATAGATAATAAAAAAATAAAAATAAAATATGCTGTTCGTTAGTAACGCATAACTTGAGAAGAGCTGGACTGATTTGGCTTCTTTTTTGTTGCTTTTTTTAATTTTGTGAATAATTCGTGGAAAGAAGTTTTTCGGAAATAAAAATCAAATATATGTAGGAGTAAATAAAAGTTTTTTTTCAATGCGATTTTTATATGAATTACTGAACAGGAGAGCTATATTTAAAAAAAAAAACATCATTATCCCCCTCCCTACGAAAATTCATAAATGTTTAGAAAACCAAAAGCCATAAATTGAGAAAAAAATAAAACCCTTCAACAGCCAATTGATCGAAGTCGAGTCGTAAATATAAATTTAATGATTTTACGGTTATAAAAGTAGTCGGGTAATAAGCCCCTGACAAACACAGCGCTCATATGTAGCTACCGTTACGCTATAAAACCTTATTTGACCATAAAATGAAGCAAAGCTTTCTTTGAGGTTTTTAATTGTATTTCTATAAACACCTGTTATATTATATTTTTATGTATTGGTTGGGTTAGAAATCTTAGAAAGTTAAGTATGATTGTGTAGTAGACTTAATAAAAGATTATAACGAGATTATAATCTATAAAATAACAATGAAATGCTGTTAATTCGTAAGCGCGTCGCAGCTGGACCATTTGACAAATTTTCGTTTTATTTAGTTTGTAATAGTCCGAATCAGCTTTTTAGTGAAAGATAAATTTGAAAAGTGGCCGGAAATATTGGTATATTCAGGAAATATGATAGTGAGCAAAAGATCTACGGGAGTTTTTTCTGAATTATAGAAATTTGACCAAGACAAAGAGTGTCGCTTAAGCTAGAAAAAAATATTATCGAAGGACTAGTTTTATGTTTGAATACTCTGCGAGTAAAATTAAAAATGATATTATAGTAATTGATAATATTAACGTATTCGTGGCTTCTTTAAATTAAATTACAATTCTTTGTACCTCATCCGCTCGGAAGAGTACCTTCTTACAAAATTCTCGTGGGACACAAAATTCAATGATGACCTAAAATTTAAATATTTCCACTGGAACCGATTTAAAAAACATATACCAAAACACACTGTCGATTAGATTTATTGTATCAAACGCTACCTGAATTTATCTGTACAAAAATTTACATAACCCTTCTCAGTAACAAGTAGTTCGTAATACATAGAAAGTCGCAGGACATTCCAAGAATATATTGAATTTAAAATTAAAATGTACCTACTGTTTTGCATAAATATACGAGTAATCAATCGAAGCTTGGTGCAGAGCTGCATTGTGTGACAGTTCTCACGTTTACGATGCTGGCGTGGCATATGCTAATTGTGTGAGACGGAGAATATTTAAATTTCAATTTCGTTGTTGCGCTCACAAATACCACTATGTGTAGTTAGAAAAAGTAGTTTATACGGCTAGTGTGTATTGAAATAAGGACCAAATTTGCATCAAATACCAAAAATCGAAGAAACACATAGCGTTTTTTGTAAGCGCAATCGGGTTGATGATTTTTGCTAATACTGGCTGATGTAAACTTTTGTCGACGTTTGCTACTGGGAAGCCTTTGAGATGCACCCTTGGGAAACGTCAATAAAAAATGTTATGCAGGATGGATTAAGGTATCCCGCGAAATTCAAATTACTTAAGTTTATTGTAATTTGCAGGTACACAATCAGCGGAGTAATTGAGTAACATACTAACAGTAGGAATCTTTTGAAGAGTTATCATGGCCCTGATATAGGCAACTGAAGGAACAGGGGTGGGTTTTAGTCAGTAAAAGTCTGACACGCCCTCCCGATTGAGATTTGCTACTTGGAATCCATTGACGGCGACAGCGTCAGAGGCAAAGGGGCGAAGTTTTGAGCCTAATAAGTTTTTAAATACAGAACCACGAACAGCCATTTCGTTTTGGTACCCAGCAAGGTACAGGAGCGAGTAGATGATTTCTAAAAAAGAACATACGTACAGTTAATAATTAAATTACATTCGAAAACATTCATCGGTATCTTACTAAACTTCAACTAAATACGACGACAATGTTACCGATTCCCTTGTTCACAAACTAAACTAAATATAAGTACAGTGCATCTTTTTCTTTGTATTTCATTAAGAAGAGGACAAAAGAAAATTTTTAGTTTAGTCCTGTCAAATTAATCAGCGCCTGTCACTACTCCATACAAGTTTAGGCGTGATTAAAAACTTGCCTACTAAAATTACGCCAATTTATGTCAAGCGCTGATTAATTTGACAGGACTAAACTAAAATTTATCTTCTGTCCTTTCCTTAATGAAATAGAAAGAAAAAGATGCACTGAACTTAAATTTAGTTTAGTTTGTGAATAAGGGAATCGGCACCACTGGTTCCCTCTTTTGGTAACTACCTAGGTATACATATCTGCGGTCTTAAAATTCATATATTATAAAAATAGATACTGTTTTTTTAAACATAATTTATACCGTCGCTCCTAAAACAGAAATTAGAAAAACGTGCAACAAATCTCACAGCTTTAGTTTAAAGGAATAATCCAACAAATATAAATAACTAAAACCGCTAATGTTCGAAAATCAATCATAACTCCAGACCATAGACAAGTCGTTTTTGACATTATAGACTCATAAACCCACTCATACGTTTTGTTTCTCCTAAATTATTATTTATAGCCGTGTCAAAATGAATACGTTATTTTTATAACGAGAATAATAATTAATAAATCATAGCATGAATTTTAAAAGGCATTGACTAAGATATTGAATAAAAAATATGGAATTCCAATTGTATTACTCATGGAGTTGCTAGATATAAAATATACCGTTCTAACTGGCGGTAATTACTACCTATAATATTATTACAGTGATGGAAATATTTAGAATATTTTTAAGACTTGTCATCTTGCTGTTTCATCATTGTGAGTAAGTATTTAATATTAATTGCTCTATTCATTTTTACTTGACTATCTAGTTGGTTCTAGTGATCTCAAGCGCTACTGTTGAGCTTGAGGTCCTGTCTTAAATTCCTGGGTCGGGCAAAGTGTTATTGGACTTTAAATCTGGAATTTCTCAGTAGCGTAGGGGTCGGGATTTGTATCCGTTCAATGGCAATAGAAGCAAGTGACCAAGGGACTTACTACATAATGGGCGGCAGGGTTCTCTTTGCATTTTGCCAGCATACTGCGATCGCCAACCCGTCTGCCAAGCGTGGCGATTATCGCAAACCCACCCAAATTGGGGGAGGCCTATGTCTTTCTGCTGAATGGCAATAGGCTCGTCTCACATAGGACTTAAACATAACCGACAATATGTGTGTGTACTAATGGCATAACTCTGTCTAACCCTTCTGTTATTATTTCTTATGAGTATTTCTAGAAACAATAAGGTCTTTATTAGCTTTTCATTTCACAATGACATTCGATTCTTTTTCTAAGTGTCTCTCTTTGCGAACATAATAATATGTATGACATTGAAGTCAATTATTAATATTTAGGATCAAAATACTCTACTTTATACTTATTCATAAACTTAATAATAATCATATTCTTAATACAAAAAAAATAATAATTAAAATGAGTCTCCAAACCAAAAGCAATGTTTTTCAATAACAATAAATTGTTTCAAAAAATAATGCTGGCTCGTATTAAATAAATTAAATGTTCTAAAAATGAGGTTTCTTCATCGGTGATAGTAAATCTTGTCAAGCTAGCTATAAGGACAGGTCCCATTGCAAGCGGAAATACACCCTATAAGAAACGAAAAACTGGTACACGTGGCTACAGGATTTATTTCCAGTTTTAGCTGACCTCGCACTGTATAGGCTTTTCGTACAATGAGAGGTCTGCTTATGGTCTCCCGGCCACCGTAGGCGCGAGCTTGCGGGTGGCGAGCAATGGGTAGCTCGCCGCCCGGTAAGGACCAAGCTCGGGTCAACGGCGCGTAGTGTTCCACGCGCGCCTCAAAGAGATGTCAGCAGCAGTGTAGGGGTCTACTAGGACCGATGCCTGCCGGGGTCGCGTGATTGTTCGAAAGAGATACCGGGACCCTGGCACATGGGCAACTGATGGAACACGGGTGGGTTTTAGTCAGTAAAAGTCTGACACGCCCTCCCGCTCCGCCCAGAGCGGGAGAAGTCATTTGATGATTTCCCATCCTGAAAAAAAAAAAAAAAAAAAAGCTCTGCTTATGCTTGGAATACATAGCTTGATTTGTCACCGTGCGTATAAGACAATAAGCTGAGTAAACTTCAGTACTCACCACCATCGACAGTGGATTATGCAACCCATCATTATCTATCAGCCTTTTCTCAACTATTTTGAGGTCGGTTTCCAGTCTAACCGGATGCAGCTGAGTACCAGTATTTTACATGGAGCGACTGACTATCTGTCTTCCACAACCCAGTTACTGACTAACACGACACCCCTTGGTAAGACTGGTTGTCAGACTTTCAGCCGTAAAGAGTGTGACTTGTTCGACTCATCGTACAAATTGGTCTACAGGCAACGACGAAGAAATTTACCGACATTACTGGCAAATCCTGTTATTACTAACTGTAACGAATGAAAAGGAAATGGGCAGTATGAAATCTTTTTACAGAAAAGGCCATGTATTAACTTTTGATTTACAACCGATTCAATAAAACTGTTATACTCAAAAGCCATTCCTTCTGTAGTCTCATTGAATACCGAATTCAAAATTAATAATTTTACTCAACGTAATAGGTAAACCTTTCAGTACCATCTTCTCTAAATGCTCCCATTTAAAAGATACGCTCTGAACTTGAATACTTTTTATAGCTCCCATAGAGTAAAATAACTAGACCTATTCACCATTTAACAGTTCCTATCTGCCCGCTAGATAACCCGTTTACAGTTTGACCGGTCCCAACAGCCAATAATTTTAATCTCAATGTTCAAAATTCTAAATTTGAAAAAGTTGATGGCCAGTGAAACTAGCTAGAACCGGTCAGAACCGGTTATTCGGTATTATAATAGCTTATACGTTTATAAGGCCGAGTAATAGATGGTAATCAGGCCTGTCTTAGCGTTATACAGGGGTTTAATGAAGCCTGTTACAGATTTTCTAAAATGCTTGTTGTTGGTAAAGTAATTTTGTATTTACATAATTTTTGTGGGAGTAACATGTGTTGAGAAACACCGCGTACATGTGTTTTGGTACACTATTTATAAGGCATTTCATTTTTTTTTTTAAAGCCAAAGGTTTTTACTTACAAATTCTTGTAGCTAATGATGTTTTCAATTTAACTTCCAATCAGAATCAAAATTTATATAAAAAAAACGTGTATTATTATGATTGGGTACATAATTGCAGATACAAGTCATTTAACTTTTCAATATTTTTAGTCGTAAATCATACTAAGGTGTGTACTGTAATCGATTTTTTTACAGTTACAAAATCAAAGATACCTTCTAATAGATGCAAAAGTTTTTAAAACATTTAATAAGATACTTCTATCATCGGACGACAAAGTAATTTATGACTTATAATACTAAATTGCGACTATAGTTAACTAAATAACTAACAAAAAACACCGTTACATTGTATAAAAACTGGCTACATTATTTTTAACACTTTATAAACCAGAAAAATAATCACGAAGCAATTACTCAAAAGCCGGTAGAAAACTTTATCCCATTGCAGATGTATTAAAATTACACAATTACAACAATGCGCTTGCTAATATGCAAATTGGAATTTATGCAATACAAAACACTCTCCAAACATAATGACATACCAATAAAAATCACGGAAAAAAGAGCAGATGTGCTTGAAACAATAAAAAACAAAACAAAAAAGTTTTTTCTTTGAACTTTTTCACTACAATGACAATTTTTTTTTTTTATTTTAAGAAAAAAAACCGTTACCCTACGCTGCCATTTTTTCTTAACGAACCTAGAGTATCTAGAAAAAATCGTAGGGTCATATTAACAAACGCATATGCAAATAAGGCGCGGAGAGTTCGTGCACGAAATATGGTATTAAAAATAACTGCATTGAAAGGGTTAAAACTTTGGGGTCCGAATGGATGCGGTATGCGGATGAGTTTTTTTGCTTTTTTAAATAAAAAATGTACTGGTTTTAACAACGTAATAATAGCACTTGCATGGTTTATTATTACCTATTTGGAAATTAAAGCTGTTTAAGAGAAACCGTGATTATCTTTTAAAGCTTTTGATGTTTTTTCGAACTTTTTAAGATGGTCTGCTTTCAGGGGACTACTCCCCTGTAGTCACAGTCTTTATCATAGTCAAAACTCACACTAAAAGTAATAATTTCAAATAAATCAATAAAAATGGGGTCGGTTAGTCAGAAAGGTGAAACTAGTTGCCAATTCCAAAGCGTTGTAGGTACCTAAGGAGAAGAACAGGCCAAGATACTCTGTGGACACTCTTCACTCTATATAAGTATAACTCTTTTATAAGTATTAAAATACCAACATAACATAACATGACGCTGTGTTACCCCGAAGGGTTGGGAAGAGGTACACCCACATTTCGCCAGTTTAGGTTTAAGTCCCGTGTATCGGGGGGCGACCCTATTGCCATCAACCGGGCGCAAATCCAGACTCCGGGCTGCTACTGAGAAATTCTAGATGGAAAAATCCACTAACACTTTGCTCGACCTAGGAATCGAACTCAGAAACTCATGTTCAGCATTAGCGCAAAAAAAATACCGTTACAAAAAAAAATATGCTTCCGTGGGTTAAGACGATACATAGCATGGGTCCCTGAAAACGTTTAACGCGTTCAGTGGCATTGAGAAGACCCAGGTGTAGGTGTTAGGACGAACTTGACTCTTACAGGAGGGATTGGCCCATATTGGCTCATGTTCAAGTTGAGTGGGAACACGAAAGACCTTTTCCCTGCAGTGGGACAATATACAGGCTGATTTTTATTATTATAATTAAATTATTCAGTTGTAATTGTGCACAATATGCACATGGCTTTAATATTCTTTACCATTCCAGACCATTTTCTATTAAAATAAGTACCTGGTACTTGTTTACAGGCCTATACTGTCCTCCCATACCTATTAACACTGTAATTTGAAATCATTGTAACAGTCAATTATTTTTAAAAGAATAACTATGGAGTTATAACTATATAATAACTATGGAGTTATAACTATGGAGTATGTAGAAGAGCCGGCAAGGCTCTTCTACATAGGAATCAACCAATTGGAACCGTGCAACCTAGCTTCTGACATTTTATAAGTGCTCTTGTAGGTTTATGTGAAATAACATTTGTATGATTTTGATTTAGGTTAAGACTGTTATGTGTCGCAAAACTCATTACAATTTTCAATTCAAGTAGAAACCAATCCTTTCCGAATAACAAAACGTTTAGGCCTTAGTTATACGAATTCCACTCATCAGTGAACGAGACAGCAAAACAAAAGTGATCTTATTCACAACCATATACCATACTCACACTTCTATTACGGGGTAAGCATACGTCAAAGATCAGTGCATAATAATGCACCCACTGGCTTGTGGGATGGGGGAGCAATGATCAAAGATAATGCTTATAATATCTACGACATTTTTCTAATAGGACTGCTGGTATATTTTTCAAAGGATTTCTACGTGATGGTTGTCGGTAGGACCAACGATGCTTGTGAGCATTAACGATTGAAGTTCAGTGGAACAGGTGCTGATTTAGACCTTGATGAGTCTGGAGCCCTGGTAGCTACAACTGTTACACTGTAAGTTACTATGAAGAATGATGAAGACATCATTTTTGTTAATCAAAGGATTCACATTTTTGTTCTGTAACTAAAACGGCATCTTATCGGGTGTAATCAGACTCAAACTCAAAGCATTTATTTTAAATAAACCTATTACAGGGACTTTCAAAGCTAGTTGCCCATACCAAAGTGTAGATACGTATGGAGAAAAAGGGGTAATAAACTCCATGGAAATGGAAGAGAGAAGTATAGTTCAAAAGTAATTCGAGACTCACACAAGAATTGAGAGTAGATGACAATATAAGTGATGAAGTAAGGAAATCAGAAACACCTATAAACACAACAATTTTTTATTTTATTAGTGATGTTGTTCACAATGGAAAATTAAATGTGACTTGTACTTATAAGAAAGTCTACTTTCAATCCAACCTAATATTTTACCTACAGATGAAACTGCGGGTACTCGCTAGTCCATACTAGACTACAATATTATAAATACTATAAGGTACTTAATAGTGAAAAAGTGAATTTTGCGTGTGTCTTGTGAAATGTTACGTCGGTACTGATACGCAGGTTACATTAATTTTATTTTATACATACATATGTGCATATTTCATTTAATTTTTTATGTTATTTTACACATAATAGGTATATTATCTTGTTATCATTTTATTTATTTCTGTATCTGTCCGTGACATCACATCATAGTGTACCCTAAGAAACTATCAGCGCTGCGACGTTTTTTAGGGTTCCGTTGCCAAATGGCAAAAAACGGAACCCTTATAGATTCGTCATGTCTGTCTGTCTGTCTGTCGGTCTGTCTGTCTGTCTGTCTGTCTGTCTGTCTGTCCGTGTATGTCACAGCCACTTTTCTCCGAAACTATAAGAGATATGTTGTTGAAACTTGGTAAGTAGATGTATTCTGTATACCGCATTAAGATTTTTACACAACAATAGAAAAAAAACAATAAATTTTGGGGTTCCCCATACATAGAACTGAAACTCAAAAATTTTTTTTTCATCAAACCCATACGTGTAGGGTATCTATGAATAGGTCTTCAAAAATGGTATTGAGGTTTCTAACATCATTTCTTTCTAAACTGAATAGTTTGCGCGAGAGACACTTCCAAAGTGGTAAAATGTGTGTCCCCCCCCCCGTAACTTCTAAAGTAAGAGAATGATAAAACTAAGAAAAATATATGATGTACATAAACATGTAAACTTCCAACGAAAATTGGTTTGAACGAAATCCAGTAAGTAGTTTTTTTTTAATACGTCATAAATCGTAAATCGCAATTTACCTTCCATTCAATCAACTCAAATATAAAAAAAAAACATTTAATTTAAAAAAATATAAACCTTACGCATAAACCGAGGATACCTACAGGTTTGTACGGAACCCTCGGTGCGCGAGTCCGACTCGCACTTGGCCGGTTTTTTTTAAATGTCGCAGTATCATGCTGAGTTAGGGGCCTGGTGGCATCAGGAGAACTTTCTGTTTTTTTTTTTTTTAAATTGTGTTTTTAATTAATTTTTGGTGTAGTTTCTGTGCGAGTCCCAATTTTTACTTTTTCTTTTCTTCCCTAACAGAATACCTTCTACAAATGTAGTCTTCCCAGCTAAAGCACTAGGAAGTGGTGAAGGGCGGGCGTTTTGGGGGACTGTCTAATGTAATTTTGACGTTCGAAAAGTGCTGATCCTCAGCCCAATTTGAATAAATGACTTTTGATTTTGATTTGTAAATTGTACCCGTGCGAAGTTGAGGCGAGTAGCTATAGTAACTTATAACTGCCTGACTGCGTCGACTAGTGACAAGTCTTGAAGCAACATTTCATCATGCCAAATGAATCACTCTTCATCGTAACACTATAATTTATTTCCACAAACTGTAAACGGAACTCCAAACACGTTACGATATAAGGAAAACATCTTAGTCCACGTATACATGGACGTAAATATCGCAGCGGGATTTTTCGCGGCAGGCCGAGACAAAGATGGCGGGACGCAGAAAAATCCTGTGGAAAGGACCGGCTAGCGCTAGGAATAAAAATGGAGAGGGAGGCTTTTGCCTAGTAGGACAATATATCCCACACACAAAATCTTATTTTATTTTTTTGACTTTCTTCATTTATTATTACGGACACACTCTATGTATTTATTATTCTAGCGTATGGCACTCGTGGGTTGCAGCAGAAACTCAGAGTCAGGTGGCACACCTTGTGATGTCATCTGACATTATGCTGAGCTGAGGCCCTTTTGGCATTATTATCGTTTGGTTTTTCTGCTTTTTTTTTATAGTTTTGAAGTTTTATTTTAATCATATAATGCCAATAAACACATTTTTCTTTCTTTTTTTTCTTTCTATATAGGCTAGTTCGATAGATCGTACCTATATAGATTTCCAACGCTCTGCTGAACACCGAGAGTTGAAAATTGAAAGCTGTGTTTTATTAATGCTCTGGAATGCACTTCATTGGATTTCATTTCAATCCAGCCCGTCCCTTGCTGCGCCACAGGAGGATACGCCTCGGGCATCGGGAGTCGATTGCGGACTCCCGGCCACGGTAGGCGCGGGCTTGCAAGGTAAGGACCAGCTCCTGTCGACGGCGTGTAGTGTTCCACGCGCGCCTCAAAGAGATGTTAGCAGTACTGAAGGGGTCTGCTAGGACCGATACCTGCCAGGGTCGCGAGATTTGTTCGAAAGATTGACCGTGGCCCTGACATATAAGCAACTGAAGGAACACGGGTGGGTTTTAGTCAATACAAGCCTGATACACCCTCCCGCTACGCCCAGAGCGGGAGACGTCATTTGATGATTGGGACCCACAAAAAAACCCGTCGCTTGCTGCCATGTACTAGCGATGCCCTAAGCCAAGGTCCGTACCCCACAGTGAATTCCCTGAGCGACTAGTCGCTCTAGTTTTAAGTTTCTGGGGGCCTTCGTTCATAAAGGTAGCCACAGGCAAGTCCGGTTAAGCGGCCGACAACCTCATAGATTGACCTGCGAGATGACTTTCCCAAAAAAAAAATATATATTCTGTTGGATTCTCAATACTCGTTTCGACACCGACAGTAAAAAATTTTAAGTGTGAAAAAATCCCTCAGCGTTTTGATCGCGTTTTTTACATCCGTGGGAATGTGGTGTTACTTGAATTTCTAATGCGTTCGGTTGAAATTGTTATTGCTAATACTGAATCACGGTTAAGTGGATATGAAATTATGGAAGAAAGTATGACCATTCAGTTAGTTAATATAATACTCGGTTAATTTAACGTATGTGCGTGTATAATAAACCTATAATATTCCTACGTTCCGTGTGGCGCTGGATGTAAAGAATAGAATCATATACCATTTCTTCCCGTGGGTGTCGTGAAAGGCGAGTAAAGGACTTACTATAGAATGGGCAGCAGTTTTCTTTATGCATGTTTCCATCATACTGCGATCGCCAACCCGCTTGCCAAGCGTGGCGATTATGGCAAAACCTCCCATTTTTTGGGGGGGGCTTTGTCCAGCAGTGGACGTCTTTCGGTTGAAATGATGATTATGATTAATGTTCCCACTGCTGGGGCGCAGACCTCCTCTCGATGAGAGGGAGTGGGCCGAAATCCACCACATGGGGCGGGTTCGTAGACGTCACATGAGTTTTTTTTTTCCTAGAGCATGCCAATTTTCTCACGATAAATTTCTTCACCTTTTTGAGAGCAGTGGTGTAGTTATTTTCACAAAGCGTCTGTGTGTTTGAACCTATGACCTACATACTCGTAAGTCATATCCGTTACCACTGCGTCACCCCTTTTCTATAAGTTCATACAATGCCATTGAATGCCTTGTTCATGAAACCTAGTTGACTCATATAATCGGAATGTAAGCATTTCAATTTTCTTATTGACTTTGCAATGGCAATACTAAGGCATTCCGGGTAAAATTTTATCTTTATTGCCTTTATACATTTGTATAGTTTTACCTTTCTAGCCTTTCATGTCGTTATGGTGTCATTTCGTTATTAAGATATTGAATAAGATTGTTGTAAGTAGAGTTGTTGTTATATAGCTTTCTGTATTGTCAAGATGTATGGGAGAGGTTTTGAAATGTCTAGCTAAGGTGGAAAATGTCGGGTAGAACGCAAAATTCATACTTTCATGTTTTTGCATTTTACAGGTCAAAGTAAAATATGATTCGCTACCGTAACAGAGGCCAAGAAAAAAATAAAGGTGTTTAATAGGACTCGCAAAAAAATTAAAAAGAAAGTTCTATAAGAGGCCAAAAGGCCCCTATCTCAGCATGATACTGCGACATTTAAAAAATAAGTGTCGCAGCGCTGGTATTCTGATAGGGCCCAGTGTGATGTGATGTCACGAACGGACAGAGAAAGAAATAAATAAAGTATAATAAAAATTTGACAATATAATGTAAAGTAACGTCTTCTTTTTAACACGCTTTTTAACCGACTTTAAAAAGGAGGAGGTTTTTTTTTATGTATGTTCGGCCATAACTCCGTCATATATAAACGGATTTGCAAAATTCTTTTTTTGTTCGAAAGAGGTTTATGCCGAAATGGTCCCATATAAGTATCATATAAATCTGATGATGACTTCCGGAGACAGACATCAGAACTCTTTAAAAAATGACAGCAAATAAACCGCGATTTCTGCTATCGCATAAATATCCATTGTTTGTTTGAAATTAGTGCGGGATAGATGCTATAACTAAAAATTTAAAAATAAAAACTTTTTTACAAAAAAAAACAACCGACTTTCAAAAACACTACAAAGTGAAAAATAACTTTAATTTCGGAAGTCGGTGGCAAAAACCTTAAATAAAAATCCTAAGACACCGACTTCCGAAATTAAAGTTATTTTTCACTTTGTAGTGTTTTTAAGGAAGTCGGTTGTTTTTTTGTAAAAAAGTTTTTATTAACATCATACGCATGTTAGTATGTAACGCAAACTTTGAACATGATTTTGCTCCCTTCAAAACGTCGGATTACCTCGAAATTTAGATACTTATCAAGGAACGATGACAATATAATAATTTTATAAGTTTGTGCCATTATCCTGGCTGGAGTTACCAAGGTAGCAAAAAAAACTCTCTTCCAAAACTACGCTGACATACGTCACAAAATTCGAAACACCCTTTATTTTCTGCTTGCGTTTTGTTCCAATGTTTTTCTTTTTGCTTTAATTTATGGAAAATCATTAAAGGTTGTGTGTCATTTTAATTACTTACTATTGTATAAAATCAAGCTTTTCTTGCTAATCAAACAGTTGCTGCTGGGGAATTTGTTGCACTACTTCTTTCTCCCAGCTGAAGCACTAGTAAATGGTGGAGAATGTGAGTTTTGGGGGACGGTCTTACGTAATTTTTCCGTTCAAAAGCATTCTACGTCGTTCCAACTTCTCATCGAGCACCATGTGAGTGGACCTGTCTGCGCCTGCTGCTAGCCACGCAGGCAGAAGCGAGCCTTCAGGCACGGGCTTCTTAAAAGGTACCAAATTATTTAGCTAGCTATTCTTACCCGCGGCTACGTCGATTTCCAGCCTAGTTTGAATAAATTACTTTTGATTTTGAATAATTATCAAAAATTAAGAAGTCTTAATGACAATCCAAAGTACATAAACCTCAGATTTTTATACATTTCTAGCTAAAAATAAAGGAACTATAAAGTAAAATTTACGGACATTCTCTGTAAGATTACCACCGGTTTCTCAATCAGAGCATCTATGAAACTAAATGTGCTACTTAAGTATAACTTAAAACTTAATTTATTGAAGTCTGAACCCACCCACGGACATAATGGCGTTATTATTGCTACAAATGATACATAAACGTCAAATTAGTGACATTTCGTATAAAATTGAAGAATCTATAGATTTGGACTTAATTAACGAATAGATATAAAATCGCTAATTTCTAGAAACTTTTTTATCCTGGTAGTAGGCTACCAGGAAAAAAAATTCTACGTGTTGTTGAGTTATATGTGTTTATCTCTTGTTAATTCAGGTTATACAAAATATCTGTGTGCCAAATTTCAAACAAATATCTTCAGCCACTTTTGCTTGATTGGGTAACAAACATCCATTTATAAAACAGTCACATTTACAATATTAGGTAGTAAGATTCTGGTCCATCGAAATCACATATTTTTTTATAGAAAATAATGTCTTTAGCTAAGTTTTCTCTGGAAGTTTGTACCTTCGAGGGTGAGGTTTCACGATCGTAGAAAATTCTTAAACCAATGATTCATAGGTTCGAAAACATCATCTGCTCAGCAACGTAAATAACGCAATGAACGTGGTAGAACTATAAACATAACTTTGAGTGAAAAGAATTGCAATCAGTTGTCATTTAATGTGTGTTCAGTGTGGTTACAGATACGTCTGTAATACAGATTGGGTGCATTCAAATTATGATTTCCTTTTACTTCACTTTAAAGGTGTGTAAGTAGGTATCACTCTTCTTTCTGTTCTCTTTTTTTACGTTAAGTTCCTTATGCTGCTGGATTCAGAACAGTTCAACAGCACGATTACTGACAAATATGTGCACAGACTGGACAGGTCCACTCAATTTGGTGCGTTCCTCAAAAGTCTATTTCATACACCAATCCACATGGTCTTCACATGATCGGACTAAGATTATGTCTGGACTTTAAAAGAGACTATGACCTCTGAGTTGGTTTCGGTATTTCTTCTCAGAGTAGTCAGATAGGAAAGGCCGACCTCATCTAGTTTTTAAAATATGTTTGACGTGTTAAAGTGTTTGAACGGACACCAGCACACCGAGCTAATAAAACCTGTCAAATAACTTTAATATATTTTCAACTTTATTGCTGAAGCATTAGGTTCAAAGCTGATTGGGAGAATTTGACATTTTCGGGTACCTTGATGTGCTGGCGTCTTAAATCCTACTTACAGTAATAAAATCATTTGTCATTCATAGCAAGAACATTGATTGTTCTTAGTAAACGCACAAACAAACAGATAGACATACCTAGATAATCTACATTGCGATACAATAATAAATCATGATTTACATAATACCTACATTGGTTTTATAGTTTTCTAACTATCGCCTAACGAATTCATTTTAATATCAAAATCAATTATATGGACGTTGAACGTCTTCCAAATAAATAAAAATAACGAAATGAAAGAACTAATTGAATATATATATTATACAGTTTTGATCACAGAGAAAAATGGCTGAATTGGTCTGAATTAATTTAAGTGGGTTTTGTTTAAACTTAAGTGAACGATACTATAAATGATTGCATGCCAAATGGTGAAATATGGCTGAATTTGAATATTTCATAACATCTAGGTAGGTATATGTAATATCTCATACCTCATCATCATCACCATTCTCCTGCTCTTACACTAGTGTGGCAAAGGACTCGAGTCCTCGAGTCGTAATTTTAAAGACTCGACTCAATTATGCAAGACTCAGTGTGCTCAAAAGGCTCGGAGTCTAGAGTCAAGCCGAGCCCGAGTCATTTACAAGCCACTCGAGTTTAAAAAGGACTCGAGTCTCAAAAAAGGACTCGAGTCTTAAAATGAATTCGAGTCTATGAATAACTCGTCAGATTATTTGTACGCATAATTACATCATAACCACTCATTAGAACTTATCATTCTTCTATTCGAGTCTTTATAAGTTTCATCTTCATGTTCCAAGTTTTTCTTTAAGACTCGAGTTAATTTTAAGACTCGAGTCCCTTTTAAGACTCGAGTCCTCTTTAAGACTCGAGTCCTTTTTAAGACTCGAGTGCTTGACTCTAGACTTCGGGCCTATTGAGCACACTGAGTCTTGCGTAATTGACTCGAGTCTTTAAAATTACGACTCGAGGACTCGAGTCCTTTGCAACACTACCTTAAACTCGTAGTCCAATGTCCTGTAGTTCTATTTCGAATTAGAAAATCACCACATTTCACCTCCAAGTGTGGTTTTTGACCCTAGGAAGTTGTCAATTATAGCCAAAATTGCTTATTTGACCCTAGACATCACAAGTCAACGTCAACCTAGAAAGTTGAAAATTGGAATTTGCCTTCTACATACTAATAGAGTTCTATGCTCCGAGTTTCAGTGAGGACGGTCAACCGTGACCCTAAGTAGGTAACCACACCCCCTGATCTTTCTAAACTCAAAACTTGACCTCTTATGGCCCCCTGAACCCCATGTATGCAAAAATATTTTCAAAAAAGTGCTCAGGGAATTGCAGGACTTTTTTCGACATTCCGGAACCCATTTTTTTTTATAGTCAGCGCAACATGTCTTTTTGTTCCACACTTCTCTATTAGTCGTCATTCCGGCAGTCAAAATCAAAATCAAAAGTCATTTATTCAAATTAGGCTGAGGTTCAGCACTTTTTCAACTTCAAAATTACATAAGACAGTCCCCCCAAAACGCCCGCCCTTCACCACTTCCTAGTGCTTTAGCTGGGAAGAAGAAGTGGCGTAACAAACTCCCCAGCAGCACAGCTGTCTGTTTAGTTAGAAGAACTTGATTCTATACAATGGTAAGTAGTAAACATTAACGGGGCACCGAGCTGTTTATACACAAAAACGCGTTTTTATAACGGTTGCTTGAAGTAGTAAACAATTAAATTAAAATCTAAGGAAATAAATTGGTATTATTGGGCATATATACTAGGCATTATACACGATGGAAACACGATTTGATAAAGTTGGCTCGATAGAATAAATTTTCAAAGTTATCTCTAAAAAACACAACAAACGCTTAGTACGGCGTGAATACGTCGCGGAAGGTCTTCAGTTTTTGAATAATAATAAAACAACATGTTTTATATAACGTATACACTTTACATTTTTTAAATGTGTGATTTGTGTAACAATAAGAAGGAAATACCTAAATTCGCGCGAGTTTCGCCCATCTTATCCAGAGCCGCCGCGCCGCCCTCCTGTCCGCTTTAGTCCTGCGTCGGCCATCAGACGGGGAGCTTGTGTCGTTCGCGCTTACGCACGGATTTAATAACGTAACGAAGAAAATTTTGTGAAAATTTATTGTAGCGTATTTGAAATGGGGAATAAAGTGAAGAAATCAAGACAGAGAAGGGGTTGGCGAAAAACCAATGCTAAACGCTTGCATGAAGAAATGAAGTAAGTAAAATTCGTATACTTTCTTACTTATTTACTAATTGCCTTACTAGGTAGCTTTTGTTTTTAATGGGGTATTTTAAAAACAATTTAATTTACTTTTTAGAGCAAGAAAACTACAGGCTGAGAATGTCGAAGACAAAGAGAATACTCCTGTTGCTTCGTAAGTATACTCAGTACAGTACCTACCTACTTTCTAGTATCTGGTGACACTAATTCATGCAACCAAATTCATACAGAAGACTCATTTCAAAATTTGGAAATTATGTTGTCGATCCGTGATACATATTTTATAAGTACAGTTTAAAATTCACTAAATAAAATCTACTATGATTTGAATTATTCTGTATTTTTTTTTCTATTTATAGTGTAAATGTACCAGTTGTTGACATTTCACTGCAAAATAAATTTGGATTATCTGATGACGAGAGAGAAAGACTACAGATAGAAAATTTTGAGGATAAAGAGAATACTGTGACTTCGTAAGTATAATCTTCCTACCTACTTATTATACCTAGTTATTAAAAGTACCTAGTTGTCACTTCTCTACCTATTTACGATATTTTAACAAATAGGTACACTAGAAAATTCTGTATCTTTTTCTGTTTACAGGGTAAATGTACCAGTTGTTAGCACCTCACTACAAAACAAAGAGTCATTTGATGAACTGGAGAGGTAAGCGTAAAAATAATAGGATGTGTCTAAGAAAACATTATAATAAATTAAGATGTACCACATTATAACTTTCAATTTCCAGGGTAAATTTCATGGATGACACCGATTCCGAAAATTATCAAACTCTGGAATTGTAAGTTCAGAAAATAATTATGTTTATGAAATAAGTCTTACTTTCATTTAAAAACAGTTTTGTTGATAATTATAGAAATTATAATTAAATCAAATGTTCTGTTTTATTACAGGATGCCAATTACACCGGAACAAAATTCTTGTCTTCCAGTGGAAGGAGAAATAAACAGTGATATGACATACTCACACAGAGAAAATATTGCCATGAAGTAAGTCCGATATTGATTATTATTGTTGCTTGTGTCTTCTTTTTTTTCTATACGATATGCGTAGGTACACACTGCTACATATCAAGCTATATTTTCCAGTATAAGCTGATCTCGCATTGTATAGGATTTCCATACAGTGAGAGGTCAGCTTATACTGGAACATATAGCTTGATATGTAGCCGTGTGTACATTATGCATAATATTTAGGTATACTGGGTATTTTTTTTATCACTACCCTACTTTTCACAGGGTCTTTAGTGTTCCCAGAGTTGGGACACAGGCCTCCTCTCGGTGACAGGGAGTGGGCTATTATCCACCACGCGGGCCCAGTGCGGGTTGGTGGATGTGACATCCACCAACCCGCACTGGGCCCGCGTGGTATCTACAATTTTTTTATTCTAAGACGTGCCAGATTCCCCACGATGTTTCCTTCACCGTTTTTGAGAGCAGTGGTGATGAAATAATTTACACAAAGTAAAGCGCCCGTCTGGGTACCCACGACCTGCAACTCGGAAGTCGCGGCCGTTATCTCTGGTCCACCACTGCTCTCTCCTCACAGGGCGCTCTCTATTTTATTTTATGAAACCTTGCAAAAATATTGATTGCTAATATAAATCTTCTTTCTTTTTCATTTTAGTTTTCCGTTTGATGAAATGCAGAAATTACAGACGCTTGCTGCTGTAACTAGGACGCAAGACAATCCCAATGTAAGTAGTAAAATTAGGTATGAATTTATCAACGTATCCTGAACCTACTGGGAAAAATAGGATATTTGTTTATTTCATTTAATTTCATTATATATTTTTTTAACTTTTAGCATTCTACACATCATTCGCCAGCTGATTCAGATTCAGAAGAAGATTATTATACAATAGAACCAGAAGAAAAATTGGAAGAGATCAGAATAAGTGGAAATAGAGTTGTAGATTTTATGTATTTATTAGAACAGTTGCAAGAAATTTCACACCATAACTCTCCATTAGGTTGTAACTTCAATCATTTGAAATTAGTTAGAGAAAAAAGAAAAGGATTTGTGTCCAAATTCCAGTTTGTTTGCAAAATGTGCAACACTAAATTGAGCTTACAGAATTTTAAAAAATCCAACGATAAAAAAGAACTTGACCTCAACGAAAACGTGGTAAGTAGTTTCATGGCTATAGGTTCAGGATACGCGGGTTTAGAGCAAGTGTCTGCTTCACTTGAAATCCCTTCTATGTCGGATCATTATTATGCCAAGTGTCATGCAAAAGTCTGTGAACTTTGGGAAACGGCAAAAGAAAAATGTATGGCAGAAGCAGCAAAAGAAGAATACGATTTAGCAGCTCGAGATGGTAATGTTAATGAAGATGGAGTACCCATAATTACCGTGGTTGCTGATGGATGTTGGTCGAAAAGATCATATAAAAAGAATTATAACGCTTTTTCGGGTGCTGCGGTAATTATTGGTTACAAAACAAAAAAAGTTCTTTACATGGCAGTAAAAAACAAGTATTGCATGATTTGTGCACGTTCAGAGAACAAAAATGTGTTAGCTCCCGATCACACGTGTTATAAAAATTACAATGGTTCCTCAAGTGGAATGGAATCCGTTGCAATAGTCGAAGGCTTCAAACATTCTTTACCAAATCAGGGCTTGATTTACTCGAAGTTAATTGCTGATGGGGACTCCAGCACATATAAGAGCATATTAGAAGCAAAACCTTATGGAAACTTGTTGGTGGAAAAAATTGAATGTACAAATCACCTGTTGAGAAACTTTTGCACGAAACTTGAAGAGTTAACCAAGAACACTTGCTATCCTATAAAATATCGCAAACTTCTTGCAAAAAATATACTGCGCTTACGTAGATCAGTTAAAGGTGCTGTCAAACATATCAATTCCAAAGAATCAAATTTCAACCAAAAAGTAATTGACCTAAAACAAGATCTAATTAATGCACCAAATCATGTTTTCGGAGATCACAAATTATGCAAACCCTATTTTTGCCAAAATATTGATAAAAATGAACCAACAGAAAATTTTGTTGCTGAACTGAAGTCTAGCAATATTTTTGCAGCTATCATGAAAATTATGTCCAGATTGGTAAACAATGCTAAAAGCCTAATACATGATGTCAATAGTAATATTGCAGAAGTATTCAATAGCGTTGTTGCGAAATTTGTGGGCGGTAAACGAATTAATTATTCAAGTCGCCAGTCTTATGCAGCTCGCTGTGCTGGCTCAGTTGTGTCATTTAACGCTAAAGAATCACAATCCTATATTTGCAGAAAGATTTTGATGCGAAGTCCTAACCCTATTGTAAAAAACTTAGAGATGAAACGCAATAAAAAAAGAATCTCAGATTTAAGACGAAGATTATCAAAATCTTTTGCAACAAAAAAGTGTACAAACAATATCAATGATAAATATTATGGCCACTCTTGTCAAAAGCCAGATCTAGAACAAGATGACTTTGATTTTGCTAAATCAGAACATATGAAGAAAATTCATCTTTCTGATGAGGATCGTCAGTCTCTTGAAAAGAGAACTGTTTTGCAAGCAGATTCGATAGAATGGCACCAAGAGAGAAAATTACGTCTCACTGCGTCTGCCTTCGGAAAGGTATGCAAAAGAGGCCTTATAAAATGTGCACCACTAGTGAAAACTCTTCTAAATGTGACTGGTGATTTAAGCCACGTAAAATCAGTTCGTTATGGCAAGGAACATGAACATATTGCATTAGAACAATTGGCTGAAGTACTAAAACTTGACGAAGAAGCAAACTTCAACGGTATACAGAAATGTGGCCTATTCGTTGACCCTGAACTGCCGTTTTTGGCGGCAAGTCCAGACGGATTAATAGGTGATAAAATTATTGAAGTTAAGTGTCCGTATTCGGCTAAGGACATAACAGTCAGGGAAGGCATAGCACAAAAAAAAATTAGTTTCTGGAAACTACAGAAGAATGGGAACTTGACAATAAATAAACAACACGATTGGTTCTACCAGGTGCAGGGTCAGCTCCACATTACTAGGAAAGAATTATGTTTATTTGTTTTGTGGACAGAAAAAGATATGAAAATAGAAGCAATAAAAAGAGATAACGCATTCTGGAAGAACAGTATGGAAACAAAATTAAAAACATTTTACTTTGATTGTCTTCTACCAGAAATTATTGATTCAAGGCTGGACAGAAAAATGGAAATTCGTGAGCCACAATATATTTTAGACGCAATAGACAAGAAAAAGTCAGCAAAACGAAAAAAAGCTATGCTTTCCGCGACTGTTATGCCAGAGGCGAAGCGGAAAAAATTATAAAATAGTTACATTTTTTTTTAATTTTATTTGAGCACGTGTACGTGTTCAAATAAACATTTAAAAAACTTCAAATATAACAGCAAAGATAGGCGGCTAACAATTAAAATTCTATTGTGTCTCATTAGCAACAGTTGAACTCAGATGGTATCGTAAATAACAATTTTGCTGGCTCCTTTCTTCCTGAAACATGTTATCCAGAAGTCGGCGCTCTCACATTAGTTTTCATAGGGAATGCATCTTTTGAATGCCTATTTGACGTCTTGCCATAACGAACAAAGTAGTTACCATGTAACTTCATAATCAGAAATTCAATAGAATCTGCCTGCAAAAACTTACTATGTACTAACAAAAGTATTTTACTTGAATCTACTTTGAAGAATAAATAAATTGAAAATAAAAGGTCGACTACTGGGATTTTTACCCTATTTATTTAGCCGTTATGTTATTTTACGTTATTGAAATCACTTGTTTCTATTGTACTTAGAATATTATCATAAAAAGGTAACTAATTCAGTATTATGCGACTAAGTAAATTATACCTAATATTATTTTTTCATTGATCAGAGATACCTACCTAACGATAAAAAAATTGTGTAAAATATCGTGAATATTTCCTTTAAAATAAAAGTATTTGAAATCGTTTTTTTTTTGTTTTTTTTTTTGTAAATATTGGTAGCACCGCGCTAGTCGATCGGCGCACGGCTCGGCGCGCGTGACACGCGATCGGCGCAGTGCCTAGCCGTTCGCTCTCCTGCCGGTGTGCCTCACGCACACATACACAGAGCGCATAGAATACCTAGAATCGATTAGCGCTCGAAACTCGGTGTGCCCTTAAGAGACACAAAACATTAAATTAAATGATTTCCCATATGTCAGCTAGCCAACACAATATACCTACCAACAAAATAAATGAAAACTATACACAAGCAAAATCAAAAGAAATAATCTATACTAATATTATAAAGCTGAAGAGTTTGTTTGTTTGTATGTTTGTTTGATTTAACGCGCTAATCTCAGGAACTACTGGTCCGAATTTAAAAATTCTTTTTGCGTTGGGTAGCCTATTTATCGAGGAAGGTTATAGGCTATATAACATGACGCTACAACTAAGAGGAGCGGAGCAGTAATAAAAATGTTGCAAAAACGGGGAAAATCGCACGGGTAGGCGATTCGACGCGACGGGAAAGGTTGTGGAACAAGAAATTTAACGCGTACGAAGTCGCGGGTAGAAGCTAGTATAATATAAACATAGCTACCAAAATAAAAGCCTCCTGGCATAAAGGACGTGATAGCTTTTTTTTTTGGATGGGAAATCATCAAATGACGTCTCTCGCTCTTGGGCGGAGCGGGAGGGCGTGTTAGACTTTATTTATTTATTAAAACTTTATGCACAAGTAAAAAAATACTGTACAAAGGCGGACTTAATGCCTCAGGCATTTTCTACCAGTCAACCTTAGACTTACTTTACTGACTTAAAACCCACCCGTGTTCCTCCAGTTGCCTATGTGCCAGGGTCACGGTGTCTCTTTCGAACAATCTCGCGTCCCTGGCAGGCATCGGTCCTGGCAGACCCCTTCTACATAAGCAATGCTGAATTATGTTCACATAGCTGTTACGACCTGAGTTACAACTCGAGGCCACAGATGATAAACTAGGAGCATCGACGTAAAAAAACCGGCCAAGTGCGAGTTAGACTCGCGCACCGAGGGTTCCGTACAAATCTGTAGGTATTCTCGGTTTAAAAATATATATTTTTTTTAATTTTTATATTTCAGTTGATTGAATGTAAGGTAAATTACGGTTTACGATTTATGACGTTTAAAAAAAAAACTACTCACTCGATCTCGTTCAAACCAATTTTCGTTGGTAGTTTACATGGTAATGTACATCATATATTTTTTTTAGTTTTATCATTCTCTTATTTTAGAAGTTACGGGGGGGGGGGGGGGGGGAACACATTTTACCACTTTGGAAGTGTCTCTCGCGCAAACTATTCAGTTTGGAAAAAAATGATAATAGAAACCTCATTACCATTTTTGAAGACCTATTCATAGATACCCCACACGTATGGGTTTGATGAAAAAAAACATTTTTGAGTTTCAGTTCTATGTATGGGGAACCCCTAAATTTATTGTTTTTTTTCTATTTTAGTGTGAAAATCTTAATGCGGTTCACAGAATACATCTACTTACCAAGTTTCAACAGCATAGCTCTTATAGTTTCGGAAAAAAGTGGCTGTGACATACGGACGGACAGACAGACAGACAGACAGACAGACATGACGAATCTATAAGGGTTCCGTTTTTTGCCATTTGGCAACGGAACCCTAATAAATTAAACGGGTAGGTAATTATTAATAACAATATTAACATCAACCGTGTGACCGTGTCCCCCACTGACCCCCTTTTCTATCCATATCATAATTCACACAGTCCATCCATCATTTCTTTGTTCTCCCTCTACTCTTACAGCCATCGACATTCATTCTCAAAACGTTCCTCATGACATTTTCCTCTTTCCTCCGTATCACGTGACCATAATATGACAACCTATAAAACAATAGTGTCAATATTCTTAAAATTCCCTCTTTCTTATAAATTTCTTTTCGTACTAAAAATTACTTTCTGGGTGGGGGTCCACCCTTTATGGCAGAATTTTTTTCGTCATAATATTATTTTGCATAACAGCGGATGGCATAAACTTCATTTCGCAGAAAATCGTTTGGCATACACTCATTTATCTTACATTCACAACGCATAATTTTATAAGTCAGAATCATCTTTAGGCATAAATTTTATTCCATAATAATTAAAAAGTAGAACCATCATATCGCAGAAATTTCGCAGTCAGAATCGTCTCTTGGCATAATTTCATATCGATAGTTATTAAAAGGCAGAACTATCATATCTCAGAAACTTTAAACTTAGAATCATCTTTTGGCATACATTTCATATCGAAGAAGCATGCAGCATGCAAACAAGCATGCAGCATGCAAGCAAGCATACAGCATGCAAGCAACCAAGCATGCAGCATGCAAGCAAGCATGCAGCAAGCAAGCATGCAGCATGCAAGCAAGCTTACAGCATGCAGGCGAGCATGCAACATGCAGCAAGCATGGTTTCTGTCACGGTTCCGGCGCTGCGAGGCTCCGGCGGTCCCACGCGAGCTCATCGTCGCAGATGGTCGGGCCGCCACGCCCCTCCGCGCCTACGCGGGTTTAAATTACACTCTAGGGGTAGGGCAGAGAAGACTACGTGGAGTCGGTTCTGCAGCGATTCGTTTCTGTCAATAACTTTTGTAGCACAACATATAATGACTTTTTGAGACACTATTTTAATTTTATTTAAAGTCAAATTGCAATATTATACAAATGACAATATGCCTAACAAAATTATTCAAAATGAAATTCTGCCATCTTCATAGTATGCCAAGTGAAATTATACCAAATAATCGTCGCACTAAATAAATGTTATGCTAAACGAAATTATGCGAAATTTTAAGTCTGCCAAAGTTAATTATGCGAAATAAAATTCTGCCATCTTAAAAGTATGCCAGCGTAAAGTCGGACATATAAACAGTCGGCCAAACAACGATCATGCTAAACATTTTTGCACCATGATCCGCGATCGGTTCTGCCTGTTGGGGGGCCCAAATACTGTGACTTTCTGTTTTCATAATACAAAATCTCTTTTTTTAACCGACTTCAATAAAAGGAGGAAAACTTTTGACTGGGTGAACCGATTTTGATGACTTTTCAACCGACGAAAAAAAACGGAGGAGGTTCTCAATTCGACGCGTATATTTTTTTTTTTTTTTTTTTTTTATGTATGATCACGCATAACTTTTTACATAGTGGTCCGATTGTGACAATTCTTCTTCTATTGGAAAGGGTATACTCCCAAGGTGGTCCCATATAAATTTGGAAAACAAAATCGAACCCTAAGGGTTGGAAAACAGGGGATGATTGATTGTTCACTCACTGATTGTAACGTATAAACACGCATAACTTGTTACATAGTGATCCGATTGTGACAATTCTTCATCTATTGGAAAGGGTTTACCTACTCCCAAGGTGGTCTCATATAAATTTGGAAAACAAAATCGAACCCTAAGGGTTGGAAAACAGGGGATGATTGATTGTTCACTCACTGACACTCACAACTTTTTACATAGTGGTCCGATTATGACAATTCTTCTTCTATTGGAAAGGGTATACTCCCAAGGTGGTCTCATATAAATTTGAAAAACAAAATCGAACCCTAAGGGTTGGAAAACAGGGGATGATTGATTGTTCACTCACTGATTGTAACGTATAAACACGCATAACTTTGTACAGAGTAGTCCGATTTTGATAATTCTTTTATTGTTGGATAGGGTGTACCTTGCCAAGTATTATTAGTACATTAAAGCCACAAAAAATCATAAAATAAAAACTTTTTAACAAAAAATTAAACCGCCGAAAAACTGAAAAGCATAAAATAATAAACCTTAAAATTTTGAGTCGGCGCTGAAAAATCAATGAACAAGGAACACTCAAAGAGCCGACTCATAATTTTAAGGTTTATTATTTTATGCTTTTCAGTTTTTCGGCGGTTTAATTTTTTGTTAAAAAGTTTTTTTTTTTATTTAAAAGCTGATGCTTCCAGAATGGTGCCATTTTAATTTGATTCCATTCGGACAATGGGATCCATGTGAAAACCATATAAGTCTTAAATTTGCATTAATTAATATTATTTGCAGCGACAAATAAACGAATAACGCGGTTAGATTAGTGCGGGGTATCTACCATAACTAAAAAGTTAAAGATCTATCTTCAAATTCGTCTGCCTAGCTCTAAAAAAAATCCACACGACTTTTCAATTACCGGTTTCACTTTCAGACTTCCTCCTATGTAGGTACCTACTCATTTGTTATTCTAACCATTCTTGTAACACCACACATCCTTCTTAACATTCTCATTTCTGATGTATGCAATTGCCGTTCATTCATCCCTTATGTATTATTTACGTATATTTGCAAAATAAATGTCAATTCTATTCTAGTTAACGTTAGTCACGGTTACTCCAATAAAAACCATATAATTCCTCAAGTCTTCTATGTATTTTTTACGGAACTACAAAAACTATTCGTTCAACATCTTTGTCCGACATCACTAGCTCCAATTACACCCCTTTCGTCAAAGTTGGTTAAAAGAGCCCGCATTTAAAACGATTCTAAAGCGTAGTGCACACTGCGAGTGCATTGTTTTAATTATTTTCGAGTTACTAAGAACAATAGACTGATTGTTCGGGCGCCCCGTGTAGTATTATAAAAAGGACTCTTTTATGCAAATCAATTTTGTACGAATTATTATTTTTTGCTTTTTGTTTTATTCATACGGGCGATGCACGTGTGGACTTGCCTTTCGAATTCGTGATGAGGTTTTTTTTTTAGTTGTTTAACGGCTTTATTTGTCGTACTTACTTGTGTTCGAATTTCAATTCTAAATGTGAATTGTAGATTTCTGGGCGATGAGTTTCTGATTAGGTGAGTAAGCCCTATGGCTTACCTTAAAGTTCGATGTGAGGTAGGTATTGTAAGTTTACCAGTGAGTGCAGGGTTACAGAATACCTAAATAAATAAGTATCTAACGAACACAGTACCTCAAGACCATAAAGGGATAGTTGGAACACCAATTTATAGATCAAAAATTCATCGGCGGACGAATGTACTGGGATGTCTAAATAAAATAAAAAACTTGTTTTAGGAATGTTTAATCGCTCATACTTTCGCATTGTTCCTGTTTATCCAGTCAAAAAGAATCACAAAGTTAAAAAACAAAAATCGAAAACGCAAAAAGCAACTGTTTCCGCCCGGGATCGAACCGGGGGCCTTGTGCGTGTGAAGCACACGTGATAACCGCTACACTACGGAAACTTAAGAAACGAGATCGAAATAACAATAGTGTTCGTAGGCACAGCGTTTGCATATTATCATGTACTGATAAGGGGGTCATAAATTACTTATAAGTGGATTGTAAATATGAAATATATTATTAATATCATATCTGGAACGCAATAGGGGGCATCGGGACTATGTCGTAAAGTGTTGGGCTATTTATAAACGGTTTCTGAAGTGCCGAGGAACGTTTGATAAAGTACTTAGCGCAAGATTCATAGATTACCCTTTACATTAAGTTAAAGTAAACTTTTTATATGAAAATGAACCTTATTTCTTTATGTATATATAATTTATATTCGTTTTTTTGATATGTGATGCTGGCGGAGGCTACTTCGTATCCCATGAGAACAAATGAATCCATACTAGAGGAACTCAGCATCCCAAGCGGCTATTTACAATATGCCAGGACCCACCCTCAGCTTTTTCGGACATATTATGTGTCCAAAAAAGGTATTTACAAGGCAGATGTGACTGGACACGCCGGAAGGATACGCCCTAGGAGAACATATCTTATAGGTGATGTTCTTCAGAAAGGTCAGGTGCGTAGTACTGATAACAGGGGTGCGTTTATGACCGGATGTATGAACATAAATTCTAATTGAAATAACTCCTAAGCAAAAAGAGTATGTAAGGATTGTAGCAGATAGCGTAATGTAGTTTCTGCCTATCCCCATGGAAAAAAGGCGTGAATTTATGTATGTATGTTATGTGTTCACCAGCGCATGGACTAAAAAGGCTTATGTTACTGGGCCGGGTGGAAGAAAAACGCGCTTAAGACAAAACACCGGTAAGATGGTCAGCCGTTCGAAAGAGATACCGTGACCCTGGCACATGGGCAACTGAAGGAATATGGGTGGGTTTTAGTCAGTAAAAGTCTGACATGCCCTACCGCTCCGCCCAGGGCGGGAGGTCATTTGAGATTGCCCATCCAAAAAAAAAAAATTATGGTCAGCCGGCGTAGTATGACCAATTCTATATCTATTCTACCAAGAACAAAAAAAGTTCCTTATGTGTTTTAATTCTGTTAAAATGTTTCTATCTCATCAGAAAAATAGTCATCATACTTGACATCGTATTCTTGTCGACTGAAGAATAGAAACATCTCATATTTTCAGTTTTACACAACTTTTCTACGATGCAATCTATCATTTTGTCTTCTCTTCCGTCGACAAATTCCGTTTCTATGGCGGTCATGCTACGCGTGCAGACGTGATCAAGAAGGCTGTTGGAGTCGCATCTACCGAATGGTTCACACTGCAGAAGACCGCATAACTTGGAGACGTGGCGTATGTGGTCAAGGTCCTCACAATTATTCTTAACCTATAGTATTTCAACACATTGTCAAGCGGCTGGTCAACTCTTCGCGTGACCAAAAGGCCAGCCTATTGACCAAAAAATCAGCATTGCCATACAACCTGGCAATGCTGCCAGCTTTTGGGTACCCTCTCTGTTGACAACGTTGCAGACGAATTTTTTGATACCCTATGATTCTTTTTTATACATACTTGTGCTTTTAACACGCTTTTATTAGGTCGACCTGAATGTAACTAACTATGTAATGGAATCTAAGGTAAGTAACTAATTTAACTATCTTGCAAGGATCGTAGCGTCATGAAAATTGGCAGCTGTATGTAGTTCTGATGACAATACAATAATATGGTACTGTCAAACTGATCTCATGATGGAGCCGGAAGATATGAACTGGAACTGCATGATGGAACATCGTATCATAGCTGTGTTTGGACTTGTTAGAAAAGCCTTGTAATGAACTTTGATCACGATTAGGTTTCAAGGTCTGATGATGAAGCCGAAAGATAGGTACTGGCATTCCATGATGGAATATCGTATCATTGCCGTGTTTGGACTTGTTAGAAAGGTCTTGTAATGAACTTTGACCACGATTAAGTTTTTGGTTTTTACGTGCATTTATAAAAGCGTGTTTTTCAAATGTTTTTAAACTATCAGTTTATTACTTGTACCACGCATATTATGCCTAGGTGTCTACATTTTTTTTTTTTGAAGTTGCTTACACCGTTCCACAGCTGAGCAAAGGTCTCCGTACTCCAATCCTCCAGACATTATTTTCGAGAGCCATCTAGATCTAACTCTTGCAGTACCTACGCATCTAGGTCGTCTCGCAATGTCTTCCTAGTCCCCGTCAGCGTCGTCCATCCACTGGCAAATACTTAGTACAAAGTACCTAATACCAAAGTGCTGTCTGTGAATTAAGCCCTTATTGTCAGTAAGAACATAATGGGAACAGTAATAATTAACTGAGTTTCTAATTGAACCAGTAATTTCTAATTAGGTGGCTAGCGTTCAGTCCATCAGTCAAGTCCAATCTGTGGCTTCTTTAGGGCCACTAAGGCCACTTTCACCAATGAAACTAAAAACGATCAACACATCTAAACCGCGTTAAAAAGCTGTCAGTGTCATCCATCATAGTTGTGGAATATTGACACTGACAGCTCTTGAACGCAGTTTAGCTGTGCCGATCGCATTCAGTTTCATTAGTGAAATCTGCCCTTAGTATTACATACAAATACAAACAACTATCTTATTAATACGTCCACCAGTACTGCTGACGGTGCTTGCCTGCTGGCTGTGGGAGAGTGGCTGTCGACCCTCAGGCTTCAGTAGCTGCCGTCACCCAACATAAGCACTATGCGGGGCGACACCACCATCCAGCTCGCTACTTATCTATGTATGTATAGGTGCTCCTTGCGGGACTCCGCATCATCGCCATTGCGGAGAAGCTGTCAACTGCCTCGGACGCCATGGCCTATCCTGACAGCTAGCAATGGACAAAGTGACAAACTTTAATTCTTTGATAACGAGGCTTTTTGCTATTAAGGAATTATAGTTTTGAATTGTTTATAATATGCGTTTTGATTCTGCTGAATAAACAATTTTTCTTTCTTCTTTTTTGTGCGATAGCGTGTCAGTCCAAAATTCATGACATCATCCATCGTACTGCTAATAAGAATTTTCATATCACAGGGAGCGAACCTAGGGACACGCTGGCAATCGAAAAACCGCTTTGAAAACATTTTTTTACCAGTCACAATTTCACATACAAGTCTTGTTTGAATGGTAATAGCGGCTTATTTGAAAATCTGACGAATTCTTATCATTCTGATTTGATCTTATTAATAAGAATATTCATTAATGAGTTTAATTAAATTACCTTCAGAACCTGATCACAACAATGTCAATCACCTCAAAAACTCGTTTGTTTTATGAAGTGATTGAAAATCAAGATTATTTTATTACTTACCTTTTTGGTGTGTCAACGATCTAATTGCGTCACGTTCGATATGGAGATCGTTTTAATTAAGACCATAGCTAAAGATTTCTTTTTGTCCGTGTGCTGCTGGACGTAAAGAATAGCACCATCCAATTTGTTCCCGTGGATGTCGTAAAAAGCAACTAAGGGACTTACTAGAGAATGGGCCGCGGTGTTCTCTATACTTTTAAACACCATATTGCGATCGCCAACCCGCCTGCTAAGCATGGCGATTATGGCAACCCCCCCCCCCCCCTCCCCTATCCCATCAGGGAGGCTTATGTTCAGCAGTGAACATCTTTCGGCTGAGATGATGATGATAACTTTTTTTTTTACTACCAAGACCACACAGCAGGACAAAATAACATGTCCATAAACTTTACACAAGTATTTCAATTTGACAAAATATATTTTATAAGTCGGTTTTACATAAAACACTAGAGCGGCAACGTTAGTTTAGTAATAAAAACGCCAAGAATATTTATTTATTATTTTATGACATTTCTGTCGACAAACTGTCATCAGAGGTGAAACGGTACCACTCTAGTGCAGGGTAGAGTGTAAAATTGATGTACCTAACTATATTATTTGTATGGAGTTAATAGTTAAATTTATTAGCTAGACCTTCATATGCGACTTCGTGCGTGTGAAATTTTGACTTCGGTCCGTCGCGTCGCATCCCATCGCCCCACCCGCATTTTCGTCCGTTTTCACTTACCGTTTTCCATGTGTGTGTACCTTCCTCACGAGTGGTACGTCCAGAAATTACCCCCTACGAACATGCAAACTAATTTTACCTCTTTATAATAGTAATTTAGTATATATATCTTTGTTCAAAATATACCTGACTAGGAAATTTTATCTCATAATGGTGACACTCCTATACACTTATTTCGTAGATAATAATTAAATACTTACAAGTACATTTAAATCGATCGAAAGCAAGACATGTGTGTGATTTAACATCCTGACAGAAAGATCATAATATAGTTGTCAAAAATGAAAAATCCTGTATCCGACAAATTTTCTGAACCATAATTTATTAATTATTACCTACACTAAAAGTAAATCTTTTCCTTATTTAAATAATAGAATGAACGGAAAACACTTCACCCATCTCTGTTACAGTGTAAGCAAAGTGTAGGTAATCGAGTGTCAATCAAAATGTTCATTCCGCACAATGATTGACGTATCCCACGTTCAACTACCCGTGATTGACACGGTGGGTAGTACTGCCGTACACCGTGCTATTTGAAAATAGAATAGTTCAATTGAATGAGGGAATGACTGTAGGGTGATGTAAGAGTGTGGCTGTCATTTTCAGAAATGTCAAAGATTATTTGGTGAATTCTTTTGACGCTGAAGATGTACTTTTTCTTGGTTTTGGCCTTAATATTTTGGCAGAGCCGTAATAAAAAAAAGTTGTAGTAAGTCAACTGCATTGTACTATTCTTATTAAACTTCTCATTCCTACATTATAAGTATAACATCAAAATCAGCCTATATTTTTCCCACTGCTGGGATACAGGCCTCCTTTCTGTGAGAGGGTTGGGCCATAATCCAACACGCGGGCCCAGTGCCGGTTGATAGTTGATGTCATATGTCTTAGAATTTTGGTTTCAGAAATTCCGGTTTTCTTCACCGTTTTGAAAGCAGTGGTGATGAAATTAACTAAGGAAAGTAAATTGCCTCCATAGGTTCGAACTCACGACCTACAACTCGTTAGTCATAGCCGATATTACTGGGCCACCACTGCTGCCGACATAACATGCCCAACGAAATTATGAACATTAACAAAATCATATTACCGACAACACATCACCCTACCTTACTTCAATCGCAACGATCTAAATGCCGCCGACTTTATAGCATTTGACGCTTTCTTCGCTATAACTGGCGCCTCACTTGTATGTGATATGAATTTAAACTATTATTTACTACACAATCCAGCGGTTTTTGATACCATTACACCAACACGTATGGTGAAACGTGCGTAAATAAATATAAATGGTGGGACGACAACTGGTCCACATACCTGACTCTAATCGTGATAGTCTAAAATGTCAACTATTTTATGGGTGTTGGGGCTCTCAGTGGTATGTACTGACGCCTCGTGGTACGTGGTATGAATCTCTAAGTATATAATAACATGTACCAGATTTGTGAGAAATATCTGAAGGCCCGGAAGTCTTATCTGGCGATGGTTTTCAACCGTCAGAATCTGGGGGCCGTTAAGCCGTTGTTTCTGTGCCTGATCTCTCTCCGGTCGTGTCTGATTGGACTATGAGAGTGAGAGAAGAGTGAGTGCCCCTGTATCTGCGCGCACACTTGTGCTCTTAAAATATCTCCCGCGCCGATGGCTAGTCTCTGTTAACATTGGCCGTCATGACCGAAATACGGTCTGGAGGACTACAAGAAAAATTAAATAAATAAATAATAAATAAATATCTTAGGACAACCAACACATCGTTGTCTGATCCCAAACTAGGCAGAGCCTGTACTATGGTAACCAGACAACTAATAAACATACTTATATATTTCTAAATACATACATATTATACATAAATTACACCCAGACACAGAACAAATGGTTGTGCTCATCACACAAACGTTTGTCCTGGGTGGGAATCGAACCCACGACCTCAGTCTTAGCAGTCAGAGTCACAAACCACTAGACTAACAGGCCAGTCTTCAAATTCAAATTCACATAGAAATGCAAAAAACTTGAGTAGGACCTATCTGAACTTGGTCTAGGTAGTTTTTTTTTTATCACGAGGTGAAAATCTTCATAACCCCTCCGCCCTGAGGCGGGCGGATGCGTCGGTCAGACTCTTACTGACTAAATCCACCCTGGTGTTCCTTCCCACACCTGGCTAGTCTGAACCAAATATGTTGTTGTTAGGTTCCAGTCTAGCTGGATGAAGCTGAATACCATTATTTCACACTAGCTTCTGCCCGCGACTTCGTCCGCGTTAAATTTCTTGTTCCCCCGACCCTTCCCGTCGCGTCGAATCGCCTACCTGTGCGATTTTCCCCGTTTTTGCAACATTTTTTTATTACTGCTCCGCTCCTCTTAGTTGTAGCGTGATGTTCAATAACCTATAGCCTTCCTCGATAAATAGGCTACTCAACACAAAAATAATTTTTCAATTCGGACCAGTCGTTCTTGAGATTAGCGCGTTCAATCAATCAAACAAACAAACAAACTCTTCAGCTTTATAATATTATTACTAGCTTTTTCCATCGGCTTCGCCCGCGTATTATACTTACAAACCTCCCTCTTGATTCACCCTGTCTATGGTGAAAACCGTGTTAAATCCTTTGCGTAGTTTAAAAGATCTAAGCATGTAAAGAAGATTATCTAGAAATTGAAACCCACTCCATCTATTAGGAATTCATAGAACTAACCAATGAACACACACATTGTTCTATAAAAAAACATTTAATTTGCAAATATTGGGATCAGTAATTGAGATAAAAACTATCCTATCTTTCAAGTTAGACCAAAATACGGGTACATGTGAAATTTGATTGAAATCGGTTCAGTAGTTTCGGAGTTTATTGGCAACATACATCGTGACACAAGATTTTTATATATATATAAGATAGTATAGATTGCGTATCTAACAACCCAGTTATACGATAACCCTTGGTAAGACTGGTTGTCAAACTTTCAGGCTCTTGACTACACGTTACAACTGTAATAAGATGTAGGGAAGTATTCACTTCTTTTCATTCACATTTCAGTCATTTTTCACCAACCCATCTGCTCAGCATTTTCCCAAATATGTTGGGGTCGGCTATACGATATACGATGCACATGAATACCAGTATTTTACATGAAGCGAAGGTCTATCTGACCTTCAAAATCTAGTTACTGGGTAATATTGATTGTCAGACTTTCGAGCTACTGACGACAGGACTGTCAAAGCTCAACGAATGGCAGTCAGACCAAAAGCTTAACGTGCTCCCCTAGGCGTGGAGGGGTCTTGTTATGTAAAGCTGGTCACCCATCCACGAACCAATCGCGGTAAGCGTAGCTTACCCTGATCTATCACCCCGTACGGATGTTACTACTTTCATCATATAATATACTAGCTTCTGATTACTCACGAGACCCTTCCCGACGCATCGAATTGCCTGCCAATTTTCGTTGCTGCTTCGCTCCTTTTTATCGTAGCATGATGTTATATAGCTTATAACCTTTCTCAATAAATAGGCTACCTAACACAAAAATATTTTTTCAATTCGAACCTGTAGTTCCTGAGATTAGCGCGTTCAAACAAACAAACTCTTCAGCTTTATAATATTATGCCGGCGACTTCGTCCGCGATAAACTTGTTCCCCCGACCCTTCCCATCTTGTCGAATCGCCTACCCGTGCGATTTTCCCCGTTTTTGCAACATTTTTCATTACTGCTCCGCTCCTCTTGGTTATAGCGTGATGTTACAGAGCTTATAGCCTTTCTCGATAAATAGGCTACCCAACACAAAAAGAATTTTTGAATTCGGACCAGTAGTTCCTGAGATTAGCGCGTTCAATCAAACAAACAAACTCTTCAGCTTTATAATATTAGTATAGATAGTATAGATTTGTAACTTTTACCATTACAGATTTTTTTTTTCTCCAACAACGTGAAGAAATTGCGAAAATACCGTCCTATTAATAAATCTTCCCAGAATGATTTGTTCTTCGGACCTCGATCCATAAATAGACACCATTCGATTCTATATCCTAGTGTAATCCAATAGTTTATGCTTCTCGCATTCATTCGGTATAAATCGTTTTTGTCTCAAGTCACTCTATTGGTCTATCGGCCATCAAAGTAAACAAGAACTTACGATATGTTACAACCAATCTGAAGAATTGCATGATGGGAATAGAAATGACTTTTTTAAAAGCAGTAAAAGTATTTGTACTTAGACAATAGTCTGTTTTTTCAGACCGTATTTCACTATTAAAATGTCGAGTTTGCCGTACCGTTTTTACATACCAATTTTAGGTCTTCAATCTGGGATCTCTAACTCCATTTTTTTTCGCTTCTGCAAGAGCGTTTCACTTCGCCGGAACTCTAGGATATTGTGTCTGGTATTCAATCTGCTTCACCATCCTCAAATGCCGTCCTGCGGCCTGCGGGACCGCTTTTCCTACGCCCAATCTTCTGATTCGCCTTGCAGGTCGCATTTTAGAAATCTCCTTAAGTTCCCTTGCCACTCCACTGACTTTTACTCCCACTCGTTCAATGAGCACGCGGTGCGCTTAACAGAGAAGAAAAGATCGGCTTCTTGCCTATGGATCTGCGCAGAAGCCGTTTATCCAAGAAATCTCAAAAATGTAATATTATATAGCCATTAAACATGTCCACAATTCTAGACATATAAAGGAAACTATTAAATTGATGTAGACATTTACGATACCCCATCAAAACGCGGTTGTCTCTGGTTATCACATGTTGTCTGACATTGTAGGAGTTTTAGTATCTTGTCGTATTTTTGTATTAATTTATTTGACATTCTGACTTCATTTGGAAGCTGTTGGTAAATGTGTTTTATGTATCACTAGTGTCATACGTCCTTGCTTGTCTCGGGTTTACGACTTGGCGAAACATTGAGATTTTTTTATTATATTTCTATTCAATATTACTATATTGGAATTGTCTAAATAATTGTAAGAACTGCATCAAAATCTGTTGATGAGTTTAGTAGAAAGAAAGAAAATACGTTTATTTGCGGCAAACGTGACGCACAGTAAGACCAGAAACATACAGAAATAAAAAATAATTCGTGAGAAAATATGCGTCATATCCACGCAAAACGGCCATCACTCAGCATAATGCTGTGACTCTTTGCGAGACAGAGCCCCAGCGCTGGTTTTCAGTGACAGCCGGCACCGAACCCCTCGGTAACCAAGACGGACACGTAAAGCCCCTGTTATGTTTAATTATACTATTTTATGAATTATTTATTTATGACAGTGCTTCGGAAAGCTCGTTAAGCTGTTGGTCCTGCTCTCATTCGTGGTTCTTCGACAGTCGTTACGGGTCGTCAGAAACCCGAAAACTTGACAACCAGTCCCACCAAGGGGTATCCAGTAACTGGGTTGTGGAAATCAGATATGCAGTCGCTTCATATAAAATACTGGTATTCAGCTTTCACTGGAATCATCCAGTTTTACTGTAAGCCAACATCAAAATTATTTGGAAAAGGCTAAGCAGAAGATGATGATAAAAAAACATGGTATATTTCTCCGATTGAAATGAATTAATATTCGTACCTGCAAAGGTACTAACATTAATTCAGACTGGACTAGAGAAGACGTGACAGAATTAGTAAAAGATTTACAGGTTTTGAAGGAGAAACTTAAAAATTATGACATTTATTGTTATCATATTGTCATTAAGGTCGAGATTTATAAAAGTTACTTAGCACGCACTATTCTTGTCGCAAAACTGTCAAACTACAAGTGCAACATATAGACGGGAGCATGTCTATGTCAACGATGCTAAGTAACGTTTATACATCTCGGCCTTGGAAACTACTTTACCATTGCCACACTCTGGAATTCTTTACTTTTTGTGTGAAAGTATCCTGTGGCGCTTCATTGAGGTCTTGTGATCTTGTATCGGCACGATTTTACCAAAATGTAGCTCATGCAGTGGTAAAAAGCGGGTAATCTTTTCACCACGTCTAGAACATTTGATGGTACGGTCACCAAAAGAAATGTAAGTTATCAGGCTCGCAGTTCACAGTTGAAGTTTAGTAAATGACTGATGTATGATTTCATTTCAAATAAGAAAGAAAGAAAAATGTGTTTATTGGCATTACATCATTAAATTAACTTGTTGAATGCCGTAATTACAGACATAATTAAAAAACCATTGTGTCTATACCAAATGTGGTATCTCAGGGACTTAGAGGTTAAAACTATAAAAAAGCAGAAAAAACAAAACAATGCTAATAATGCCAAAAGGGCCTCAGCTCAGCATAATGTCAGATGACAACACAAGGTGTGCCACCTGACGCTGATTTTCAGCTGCAACCCACGAGTGCCATACGCAAGAGTAATAAATACAAAGAGTGTGTCCGTAATATTAAATAAAGAAAGTCAAATAAGTTATTGTGGCGTACATGTGTGTGAACGTGTGTTAAATAAAAACTTTTTTACAAAAAAAAACAACTGACTTCCTTAAAAACACTACAAACTGAAAAATAACTTTAATTTCGGCAGTCGGTGTCTTAGGATTTGTATTTAAGGTTTTTGCCACCGACTTCCGAAATTAAAGTTATTTTTCAGTTTGTAGTGTTTTTAAGGAAGTCGGTTGTTTTTTTTTTGTAAAAAAGTTTTTATTTTTAAATTTTTAGTTTTGGTGTCTACCCCGCACTAATTCCAAACAAACAATGCATATTAATGCGATAGCAGAAATCGCGGTTGATTTGCCGTCATTTTTTAAAGAGTTCCGGTGTCTGTCTCCAGAACTCATCATCAGATCTACATGAAATTTATATGGGACCATTTCGAAATAAACCCCTTTCGAACAAAAAAAGAATTTTGCAAATCCGTTTATATATGACGGAGTTATGGCCGAACATACATAAAAAAAAAAAAAAATATAAACATCCGAATTGATAACCTCCTCCTTTTTGAAGTCGGTTAAAAAAAACAAAGTCGCTTCCCTCTGTCTGTCCCTATGTATGCTTAGATCTTTAAAACTACGCAACGGATTTTAATGCGGTTTTTTTTAAATAGACAGAGTGATTCAAGAGGAAGTTTTATACTTATAACTTTTTTTTTTTTTATAACATTGAGTGTGCCGTAATCTACCACTCGGGCCTAGTATAGGTTGGTGGATTTCACGTCACAAGTCTTCGAATTTTCGGTTCTAGGGCATGTGAGAAATGCCTGCTTTGTTCGAACCCAGAACCTATGATAAGTCGCTGCTGATACTATTTTTCCACTAATGCTGGTGACGAATGATTTAGGTCTTTTAAATATGTAGGTAGGTACAGTGTTTAATATAATGTGCTTTTCCTTTAGGATGCAAACGGGTCTTAAAATTTATTTTTCATGGGAATAATAACTTTGGATTTGCTTGTGCTGTAAAATAAAGCTATTATTTTCATTTTATTCAAGTCGTAGAGCTTCAAAGACAATATTTAAATTTAAATAAATCATTAAACTCATAAACTGTAATCTGAATCTGTTAATAGATGAAAAACTCGCTCAAAGATTCTCATAAACAAGTAATAAAAACTATCTAGTTCACATTGCCGCATAATTTACTATCCACCAAAATTCGATTGAAGATTTTATAAACACGTATCTCCCTCTCATTAAATCTCAATCATCCACTTTAGGTTGACCTTCCCTACTCTCATAGATCACAAACATTTTTTTTTCTGTCAATGAGTTTGTAGAACAAATTCAGCCGATCTATTTGATAAATAGGGTAAGTCAGGGAGAGACGCCTATACGGTATAGATGCCTACTAAATTTAAAAAATTAAATAAAAATTTGGCGTGTCGCTTCGAACTGACGTAGTATGTATGCGGTCCGGCCGCATACATACTACGTCAGTTCGAAGCTAATATCAGTGTGGAACGTTTTTATACGCAAATTACGGACTTTTAATTAATATTTTCGTGTTTTTTCGTATGTTAAGGTAAGTGTACTTAATTAAATTGTAAGAATATAATTTTGAGACAGATTGCAGTACTCTTTTTTTAACCGACTTCAAAAAAAGGAGGAGGTTATCAATTCGACTGTATTTTTATTTTTTTTATTATTTTTTTTATTTTTTTTTTTATGTTTGTTACCTCATAACTTTTGACTGGGTGAACCGATTTTGATGATTCTTTTTTTATTTAAAGCTGGTGCTTCCCATTTTAATTTGGTTCCATTTGGACAATGGGGTCCATGTGAAAACCATATAAGTCTTTTTGCATTATGTATTTGCGCGACAAATGAACGAATAACGCGATTAGATTAGTGCGGAGTATCTACCACAACTAAAAAGTAAAAAAATAAAAACTTTTTACACAAAAAAACAACCGACTTCCTTAAAAAAAAACACTACAAAGTCAAAAATAACTTTAATTTCGGAAGTCGGTGGCAAAAACCTTAAATACAGAGCCTAAGACACCGACTTCCGAAATTAAAGTTATTTTTGACTTTGTAGTGTTTTTTTTTAAGGAAGTCGGTTGTTTTTTTTCTTTAATTCATCACTTAAATAGTGTTAAATTGTTTCATAACGTAACATTGTGATCTTGTTTTGTTGATAATCCACCATTTTGAATTGTAACTGTTTTAGAGTGCATTCAGAATCGATAGGCATCTCTCACTAATAATTGGGAGAGATGCCTGATGATGATTCAGGGTTAGATGCCCAGTAAATATTATTGGTGTTTTATTTTTTTAGATGCCGAATGAATATAAAATAAGGCCTACTGGCGCGAATAAAGCTACGTGGAATGGCGAAGATTTAGAAAAAGTCATTACTCTTGTACAAAATAAAACAATGATTTTTTTTCAAGCAAGTAAAGAATACAATATTCCTTTCAGAGAGTTCTTTCTGTAAGGAATATTGTATTCTGATAATAATAATAATAATTTATCTACAAAAAGTAAAGCGTCTGACTGGGATCGAACCTACAACTCGTAAGTCGCGGCCGCCACTTACCACTGAGTTAGCACTGCTCTTCTATTTGCATGCACAATGAATTTACACCAATATTGATTCGAGCATTGAAGACGATCATATTTCTTTACATGATATCTCACCAGAAAGGGACATAGAATACACAATTCTTGGAGATATTTGCGTAGTGTGTGGAGAATATTATATTATAACGCCACTAAGAAGAAATACGACTGGTTACAGTGTGTTCTTTACCAAATGTGGTTCCATGAAGACTGCAGTGAAGATCTAGCGAAATGCTTAACGTGTGACGTCTGAATCTTCGCAAATTACTCGTGGGCATTTATCCCTAATATCTATGGGCAACTCACCCACATTTCTGGGTGAGATGCCTAATTTTGTTTTTTTTTTTAATATTTTTTAAACTGAAATTTGTTGCAATATTGTAACAAATTGTATGGCATAATAAATAAACAGTGATTCAAATGGACTACACATATTTTATTAAGTATCTTACATATATATATATAATTAAATAACGTTTTTTTTTTAAACTATAGGCATCTCTCCCTGACTTACCCTATGTCACCGTGCAAAACTTACGTGAAGTGAGCTGCAAGAAGTTTGACTCCGTAGCATTGGGAGAATGACAGCTCACTCTAAACTAACTCACTTCATTCACGTTTTCACAACGACAGTTTTACGGAATAGGCCGCCAGGGGTCTACAACAGTTTGGCTGTAAAACTAATTTGGTCTCGCTTCTTATATTATTGTCCAACTTTAGAGCCGTGGTAAGTAATAAAAGATTTAAATAGAAAATAGATTTTAGGACCGTTTTACGACCGAGTACGGCCCTAACAGACGTTGCAGCGTATTTGGTTATGTTAAGTAGGTGAAAGTGAAGTGCTGTGTGTAATAAAGTTTATTGTGTACTAAATGACAGTATGTGAATGCAACGCGTACGTTTTACTGTGTGGTAATTTCATTTTACATGTACTTAAACGCTTTCACAGATTTTAAAGATTTTGATTCTAGATTTTAGTTTACTGTACAAACCAAATAAAGAGTCGCCATAATCGTGATACGAGAAAATATTCTGGCAGAGTTATTCCGGAAAAAGAAATTATTCCAAAAAGATAAAATCTCACGAATATCGGAATAACCAGCGCTTTTTGACATTTACACGAAAATGCACGCTAACTTTATTAATGTAAAGATGGCGTCAACGATAAAGGCCGTAAGTAATTCAAAAGAAATTCCAAATTCGATTTGTAACCGACTTTCGAATTCGCATCATAAATCGTCGCTTACCTAAAACGGGACGATTTCCATTCGATTTTACTCAGCTGATGCATTCGATTATGGAATTCGGTATCGTAAATCGTGGATGTGCCTCGGGTATCGAGTACTCGGATAATTTCCGAAGCAATTCGTTTGACAGGTGCCGCAAGCGATAGCATTACTCTGTAGCATGTCTTTATTCGGGCTTATTTCGCTGTAGACTATGATACTCGTACCGTCTTTTTTGCTGCCAAAGGATGCATTATTTGTAAGAGTTTATCGCGTTTTGTTCCTTTAATGCACCTCGTTTAAATGCGGTTCGATGTGTTTATTTGAACACGTTCAAATATAGTCTTTGTTGCCATATTTTAAACGTTGTTTGCACCTTTCTGCGGTGGACCAATAAGTAGTGAAAATTTACGGTCTTTTGCATTAGTTATGTGTCTATTTATTTTCATATATAGACTGACCAATTTGCAATGTAATGTCTTCAATATGCTATAGTCATGGGCCCGAGTGTGCGTCTCCTTTTTAAGGAAATTTCTCGCTGACTGGTCGACACTTCACGTGACTAGAGGGCTGGTCGTTATTTGGCCAAAGAATTAACAATGCCATTAAACGTGGCAATGCTGACAGTCTTCTGGTTACGTTAACCGGATGACAGCAATGCGGAGGAGCATTACGACGATCGATTCTTTTGTTTTTGTATTTATTTGTATATACTTATTGTGTTTAGTTGGTTAGTCATTTCATTTAGGACCCTTAAGTAGTATTGCCAAGTGTTTGATCGACTCTTCACGTGACCAGATAAGTGGCATATTTTTCGTCCAAAAATCAGCAATGTCATATAACGTGGCCTTCTGGGCACCTTTCCTGTTGACAACAAAGCGGATTAATTTTTGATACCCCATGGTACTTTTAATTTTTATATACATTTAGTACCTACCTATTATAAATAGTTCGTTTTAAAGCTTTAAATGATAAAATAATGTGTTCTTACATTTGCTTTTATTAAATTTGGACTCGGCACTAAGCTTATAGTCCACTTAAATGCAGCGGAAGATAATAATAACTGTCTACATTTATGCCTGTTTCTGCTCTCATTTTCGACCTGAAAATCAATGTTCCCTATGACACCTTGATAACCGTATTGTGCGCACGCGGCACGACCACGTCGTGTTCGGGTGCAATCGGACGCGCTCGTGACGGCTCGTGTCATTACGCGCCTGTTCGGTCAGCTTCGTGCGCACCCGTTTCGGCGTTACGATTGTACGCGTAGAGTAGGGTTGGCAAGAAGAGATTCTTTGGTGTTATTTTGATGTAAAAACTGTAATAATTATATTCTGTCTCTGATTGGAATTATTATATCTCAGTTGAAAGAAGGCATAGTGTGAGTCTCCACAAAATAGCCCCACGTGTTGTTGATTCTCAGGAGTCCGCTGGATTTGTTTTACACTGGAACGGGCATTGGGGCAATCCTGCGTTAAAAGTACAACAGAAGACATTTTACGATTGAATGTTGATGTGGATCTGAGTGTAGTGTAGTGGCTTGCAGGCCAGCACCTAGTCGGGGGAGCGTGACGAAATGCGCAAGCACTCCAGCACCCCGCCCGAAGGTAGCTCCCGAACACCGTGTAGTTTTAGTCAGTAGGAGTCTGACAGACCCCTCCACTCACCCTGGGGTGGAGTACATCCATGAGGATTTTCACACGATAAAAAAGTGGCTTGAAGGTAAGCTTCTTTTTCATGGTTTGCTTTTCTGTAAAATAGGCTGAATGTAGAATCTCTATGTAAAATCTTCTTGCCTACTCACTTTCTAAATCCTGACGTTCTTTGTTTCTTAGTATCCAGCAAGAAAATAATGAAAATAACCAACATGTTGAGTACCCTGAGAGTTATGTTAATTTAACTTAACATTTAGATACCGAAGAAAGCTCTAATTCGCCAACCCTACCGCCACCATCACATTCATTGACCATAATTGTCAAAATCGTGCACACGATTATTAACATTGTTGCATACGTATAGGGGAGGTAATTGCTTGCATATTTAACATTGTTAACGTAACATTAGCTCGTGGGTGTATGGCTAATGTTTGTCTGCAATCGTTTTGATAAATTGCAGTATTTAATGATATGTAAGACACGAACGGCGTGACCTTTTGTCTTAGATTGGGTCTATTATCGGCCTCCAATAATTGACGGTAGGTAATAATTAATTGTGACATGCCCCTTTTTCTGATATGTTTATTACTTGACTAAGTATAGGTTCTAGGTATCTAAAGTGCTTTTAGAAAGAATAGCTTCTTCCATGTCAGGAATAGACGGGAAAATAACCAAGAAAAAAAGTAAACCGACTTAGACTACGATCTAGGATGAAAGGTAGCCTCATGTTAGTACCCAGGTCTGTGTGTCAAATTTTATCCAAATCCGTTTAACCGTTGGATGTATTTCTTTCTTTTTCTCTACATTGGAAATTTAAGTTTTCTGAGAAACCCTTCTCAGGGAGCAGTCAGCTAAAAATGATGGTGCCATCTAGTATTAAAATGTTGACGAGAGATAGTGTCATTATAAGATCTATTTAGAAGTAAGATTTTATTTCATACGATAATCGAATATAATATGACACCATATGGAAATATTATATTAAGTCTAAATTGATGTAAACCTATCATCAACATCATTATAATTTCAGCCGAAAGAAGCCCACTGCTGGACATAAGCTTCCCCCAATTTGGACAGGTTTGCGATAATCGCCACGCTTGGCAGACTGGTTGGCGATCGCAGTATCGTCCCTTATCTCATAGAGAACGCTGTTGCCCATTCTCTAATAAGTTCCTTAGTCGCCTCTTAATACACCCACGGGAAGATATGGGATAGTGCTATTTTTTACGTCTAACACCATACGGAAGTAAACCTATAATAGAAAGAAAATAATATAATAAAGTTCTGGATACTTCTCCTTGCTGGGACCAAGCAATGAAAAAAACGAACTCTTAGTTGCTAACGTACAATTAAAATGTGGAACTGCCATATTTTTACTATTTTAAAATCTATTAGACACCTGTCCTCATAAACTTAAAAAAAATCGCATAATCAGCGTAGGTAGTCAGAAGACGTAAAAATTATATCAAAGATATACATGAAAAAACAGTTTTATGTCGTATTTCACTCATTCACCGTTTTGTGAGGTCGGGGTAGACTATAAAATTTAATATTATTGCGCGTTTAGCCATTTTTATAGTTTAGGCTTAGAGTAGTTGGTCACACAGATTTTATAGTATTAGAGCTGTTATTTTTGTTGATTTATTATAGTACGATATAAAATGGGATTAATTTTTACATTCTGTAGATTCTGACTTATACCTATCAGAAGAGTCAAGAGCACGGTGTGTCAATTGACAACGAAACGCAAGCGTGAGGTGGGCGCGCTTCAACAAAGTCTAGCCTGACGTTCGTGCAAGTTGACAAGAGCGGCTAGAGCGGCGTGGCGCAGCTCTATTGACCATCTGACTTCGTTCGGGCCACAAGTGTCTAGAGACTGTCTAACGTTTCGTTTGGCAAGTTCAAATATAACCTAAAAATCAATAACCATCTTCAGACATTTTCTTCTCACTCGCAACACACATCTATGCCAGTAAAATATTCAACGATGAAAAATTTTAGCTGCAAGCGGCCGCTTGTTCCTAAATACCTATTTCACTATTGGTGCTGAAGATGTATTTTTTAACCTTATAGGTAACTTGATCGAGACTTCGTGTGCTTGTGTTTTTTTTTAATCTAAACTGATATTATAAAGAGGAATGATTTGATTTTTTGTATGTCTGTTTGTAATGGATAAACTCGAAAACTACTGAACCGATTTAAAAAATTCTTTCACGTCTAGAAAGTTGCATTATTACCAAGTAGCATAGGCTACTTTTTATCTCGAAAAAAAATCACAGTTCCTGTAGGTCACGCGGGCGAAGTCGCGGGCGAAGTGCTAGTTGGTATAATATACCTACAGGGTGACATCCCACATCGACGCATAAATTGTGACCATAAATTCAGCACATGTACAAATTCCCAGGTTAAGTTAACTGTAACCTAAGCTCAACTTTATTTACTTGAGTTAACTTTTACAACAGGCGTGGAAATATCGAACCCTTTGTTTCTATTATATTCTGAGATAATCAAGTTGTTATAAGTAAAGTGTATTGTAACCATATCTTACTGTAGGCAATATCTCAATTAAAATATATATTTTATTAGCTGACCGTACAGACGTTGTCCTGTTTCCTAGAACTCGATAGCAGCGCCACCTACCGGGTCACTAGTGAATCTAAACCATCCAGAGTGCCACCCAAACGCATACAAAAAAAATCATTCAAATCGGTCCAGCCGAATAGGAGGAGTTCAGTGACATACACACACGTACAGTAGAATTATATGTATAAAAAAATCTAATTTCCCTTTAAAAAGTAAAAAATAATAAAAAATAACTCAATCTTAAAGTACCTAAGAATGTATTAATAATTCAAAAAAAAATACGCCGCGTTGGGGGACCGCTTCAAACCTAACAATTTAATTACCAATAGTCTTACTACCTAACTAAGCAGTAACGACGTCTGCACTCGCGGAGCGGTCCCCCAACGCGACGTTTTTTTTTGAATTATTAATACATTCTTAGGTACTTTAAGATTGAGTTATTTTTTATTATTTTTTACTTTTTAAAGGGAAATTAGGTTTTTGTGTCGAGGGTTTTTTAAATTTTAAATTTAATTTTTTATTTTGTACTTTTTATAGGTATATACTTAACTAGCTTCTGCCCGCGACTTCGTCCGCGTCAAATTTTTGTCCCCTGACCCTTCCCGTCGCATCGATTTGCCTGCTAGTTTTCGTCCACTTTTCGTTGCTGCTCGCTCCTTTTGAGTTATAGTGAGTCAACCTTAAAAGATAGACATATGCTCTCGCGGACTTTTTTTAGAACTTTTTAAAAGGAACAATTCCGTCATACATGATTTTTGCGTTGCACGCAACGTAAACTCTCAAAAGGAATAAATTTTCCCCGTTTTTGCAACATTTTTCATTACTGCTCCGCTCCTCTTAGTTGTAGCGTGATGTTATATAGCCTATAGCCTCCCTCGATAAATAGGCTACCTAACAAAAAAAGAATTTTTCAATTCGGACCAGTAGTTCCTGAGATTAGCGCGTTCAATCAAACAAACAAACAAACAAACAAACAAACTCTTCAGCTTTATAATATTAGTATAGATATAATGTAGAATCAAACGAAGCTAAGAACACTCTCGATTAATTCATCAATATTCTCTTTCAGTGCGCTTTCATTTGAGACCCCACTCGAGTATATTTGCTGACATTCGGTTACTCTTCCCCACTTTCCCCCCCACAACTTTTAAACGGCTCAACCGATTTTCATCAAACATGTCTAAGAACACTTGCAGATAAGTCACCTTTAATACATTTTTTTTTATTGAAATCGCATCATCCGTTCAGGAGCTATGATGCCACAGACAGACAGACACGTCAAACTTATAACACCCCTCTTTTTGCGTCGGGGGTTAAAAATTATGTGTTATTATTATTACTTCGTTATGCACGTACGCATGGGTCGATCGTTGAGGTTAAGCTACGCTCGACTCAGTTGGTTCGTGGATGGGTGACCATCTTTAAATACCAAGACCCTCAAACCACCAAGAGTCTCAAAAAGTACGTAAACTTATTGATCTGATTCGTGGATCTTTGAAAGTCATAAGGGGCCATCCATAAATTACGTCACACAAATTTCATGATATTTTGAACCCCCTCCCCGTCATTGTCACAACTTGTCACATTTGTGAGACCCCCCCCCCCTCCCTAGTGTGACGTCACATATTTTGGAATTTTACGTCTAGACATAGATTTTTTTAATTTTTTTTTTTCATAGTTCATATTTCCTGTTTTAATAGTACTTTAAATATGTATATTCAATTTTGAAATGAGACGTCACAAAATTTAGGACCCCTCCCACCCCCTTGGCACACAATGTCACAATTCGTCGACCCCCTCCCCCCCTTAACGTGTGACGTAATTTATGGATGGCCCCTAACGGGTTGTCAGAAGCCTGAAAGCCTGATTGCCTGTCATACCAAAGAGTATCGTATTACCCAGTAACTGGGTTGTAGGGGTCAGATAGGCAGATGCTCCATGTAACTACCAACTACTGGTAATGACCTGCATCTAGTTAGACTAGAAGATCTGGAAGCCGATCAAAACTTAATTTGGAAAAGGCTAATCAGATTGATTGACTGCGTAAAGCAAGTAAATATTGCCTGCCGGGGTCGCGTGATTGTTCGAAAGAGATACCGTGACCCTGGCACATGGGCAAGTGATGGAACACGGGTGGGTTTTAGTCAGTAAAAGTCTGACATGCCCTCCCACTCCGCCCAGAGCGGGAGAAGTCATTTGATGATTTCCCATCCAAAAAAAAAAAGCAAGTAAATTTGCATATCGGCAACTTCCACGAAATTTCCTTATGCATGATGCTTGCGTGATAACGTGCGTGATGCTTTTGTGAGAGCAGTGGTGACTCAATAGTAAAGGTCGAAGGTTCGAACCAAGACAGGCATTTGGTGCAGCCTAACAAAGTCCACTGCTGGAAATAGGCCTCTCTCACGTGGAACCACAGCACACTGTGACCCGCTTTCCGCATCAAATCTATCCCGACCACAATTTTAAAGTCGTGGATCCCTCTAACTGGGGTTTGTACAGTACACTTGTCGATACGCGATCTTCACTTCAGAACTCGTCTGCTCCATCGCCCATCGGTTCTTTAACAAACTTGACCAGCCCACGAGTTGTAGAACGTGAGTTCGAGCCTAGGCAGGCGCTTTTTGTGTAAATAATCTCATCACCACTGCTCTCAAAATGGTGAAGGAAAACATCGTGAAACCGGCGTATCCTAGAACCAAAAATTCAAAGACGTGACATCTACCAACCCGCAGTGGGCCCGCGTGGTAGATTTTCGTCCACTCCCTCTCGAACAGGCCATTGTCCCAGCAGTGGGAAAATTTTAGGCTGATTATCCTTCGCCGCTCAATAGCGCTCCAAATAGTAGTTAAGTCTTATCAGTTTAGTTGATCTACCCAAATCAGTCGATTTCGTCACACAATTCGGTTGGTTTCCTTTCATGAGGTATAATCTATGTCGTGACGTACTTGAACACGATATACGATGGATGCTAATGTGTAAACATTCGAGGATTGGTATGTTCGTCATTGCGTGTAATGTTCTGTGGCTGACAGAGATGTAGAGCGGGGCTGGATGGGGTTGGAGTGTGGTTGGGAAGGAGATTTGACCGTGGTTGGATGGAATACATACGTGAGTAAAATGTTATACTTCAAAGAGATAAGCGCAACTAAATAAAATGTGTAAGCTTATAATATTATTTCAAAGCGAGGGTCAAAATAAGTACTTAACTTTATTACAAATGTAATTAAATGTGTATTTATGAATTCAGATTATTTTCACAAAGAAAAAAACATTTCAAGGTATAATCTATCTATTTACTTTGTTGTACCCTATTGCTACTCCTTTTTCCATAAACTTAAAATCAACTTTATTAAAAAATTAAAAACAATTACATGCATTTTTGAATTGTCAAAGGGTCAGCCAGCCAGAAAGATGGAGCTAGTTGCCAATTCCAAAGCCCCCCAATGGGACTTCCAATGGGACCCCTACCAGTGGTTCTAATAGCCCACAGTTCATCTAAAAATGTCAAGGAAGGATAACTAAAAATATTTAATTATGAAAATCTTTGTAAGTTATACAATAATAAATGTTTATGGAAAAAAAAATAACAAAAGCACATCTAGTAACTCTACACCATGGTTTTAGTAGAGGCAGCGACCCGCGATAGAGTCATTTCCTGATTTTGATGTCGCAATACAATGTTCCATGCCAGTATATCGAAAGTTTTGACATCTTTATTAGGTATATAAAATTAATGTGTTCGCAGGTAATATTATTATTTTTTATACCTCTTTTATTATGGCAATGTATGTGGGAACAACGTTCTTTTGAAAGGTGGATTATTATATTTGGTCGTAAGTTATTTATATTTTTAGGAAAGTGTGTTTTATCGTTCGCCATTTTGCTGCTAAACATAAGCAGATGATTTATTGGTGAAACGCAAGCCAAATGAGGGTATCTATTAATTAGATTTTATTCGTTTTCTTAGCATCAATTGTTTTTTATGACATAAACGTTTTAGTAGCGACATGACATTAGTAAATTATATCACTGGTTATTTGTTGGTCTCATCTAGTTTGTATACGATTTCTTCAAATTATTCCGTGTTTTTCGATTGTACCTATAAAATTTAAAGTGAATTTTCGAATGAGAATAGGTAAAAGTCTTATTTTTGGTGTGTCTTTCTACAGCTCGAAATAGGCTGCACGCCAATTTCATAAAAATCTTTCCATTATAATCCAAAGAAATTTCAACGAAGTTCCTAATTCATTGCTGCATAGTTAGTAAGTAAGTGATCAGCCTGTATTGTCCCATCGCAGGGCAAAGGCCTCCTGCTGGGGTCGCGTGATTGTTCGAAAGAGATACCGTGACCCTGGCACATGGGCAACTGATGGAACACGGGTGGGTTTTAGTCAGTAAAAGTCTGACACACCCTCCCGCTCCGCCCAGAGCGGGAGAAGTCATTTGATGATTTCCCATCCAGAAAAAAAAAATTAAACAAAAAGGGCAAAGGCCTGCCTTTTTTTTTTCTACTCAACTCTATCCTGAGCCAATACGGACCAACCCTTAATGTAGGAGTCGATAAATTGCTAAGCCAAGTCATTGGATTTACAACGTAATATCGCAATAAATGTTGTTTGAATTCTCAAAATTAATGGTATTGCCATTGTAAGTCATCAGTTGCCTAACCTTTCCCTAACTAGGTTGGGGTCAGTAAACTAGTGCTTTTCAGATGCATCCATTTAGACTACGTTTTTACCAGATTCAGCTGAAATCCACAACACAGTTACGAGTAATACTATACTCCGTGATAATATTGATTACACAGGCCGAAAAAATTTAACAAAAGTCCAGACCCAGAGACCAGACCTAACGTACCCGAAGGATTTTGATACGCTGAATCCGAATCCGTGCTCAGAATTGCTTCTATACGTCTGGTTTTTGAAATATCTTAACCTAAAAGAGCAAAAAAGGTGATTTTTTGTTGTTTTTGAGGTTACGTGACAGGAGGAAAAAAAAATATTATCAAAAAACGTTGTACGTCAATTGACAGTACCACCCTGTCCCTTTTAAACCTATTTAGATTTTATCAAATATCTTCTTTTTTTTTCACCAAAATATCGCTGTTTGAAATTTTACACTTTAGCGTATTAACTCGACCACAAAAAAAATCGATAAAATTCTGCCCGCGACCAGACATATTGGTCTTGTGTTTTTGGGGTCGCTGATTCCGAATCCGAGGTCCGTGGACGTTCGAGCCATTCTGAACACGGATTCGGATTCAGCGCATCAAAATGCTTCGGGTACGATAGGTCTAGTCTCTGGGTTAAAAATTTGTAGGCCTATGTTATCAGAGTTTTGGGCTGCTGATTACCCGAAACAACCGTCAAAAATCTATAAATGCCCGTGCTTTCCAAAGCATGGAGTAAACTCGAAATATCATAGATGATCACTCATTCACGGACCAACCTCAGCAACCGAAACTTACCCGTCAATTTACCCGTAAGGCTGTTATTATTAAGTAAGTAAGGATTACCTCCTGGTGGTCTTTATAATCCAGTTTAAGTTAACTACCTCGATTGCGTGTCGTATATCTAAGAGTTCAGTTACTGATACTGAACGAGTTTTTATTCATACCGTAGTTATCCATGGTGGTTGTGTTATTTACAGAATCTTTGCTTCATTAATGTTAAGATTGCATTATCTTGAATTAAATACAGTATGACTTCCTGTGGTCCTTTTTATTCTTGCTGGTGTTAATTATTTGCTTATCAACTTTGTGTTTTTTTTTATGTGTCGATATCGTTAATATCAGAATTGTAGTGTCTTTTGATAATGTCAAACAGACAGTTTCTTATTAAATGTATATGTACTATACACAATACTTTTCGTACCAAAACCTTTTTTTATTTGTCCGTCAGTCCATCTGATGCTTTCGGCTGATCTTCCAAATGGCTGAACCGATTTTGACAAGAGTGTCACTAGCAAATAGCTGATGTTATATGGAGTAACAAGCTACTTTATTGTCCCGGTAGCACATTCCCCTGGTATACTTTTGACGTCCATGTGGACTAATCATCGGGCACTGCAAAACTTGTGTTTTACATACACTGAAAAGAAGTTAATCAATTGTTCAGTGGCCTTCATCAATAGTCGTATATAAAGTAATTAACGTACTTGGTATCAAGTTTTTTCAAGTTGGCTTGTAGTAGTTCATTTATACTATAAAAATGATTGCTAGTTTCACTAATTCTATAAAAAGCAAGCATTCCTTGTAACTCACAAGTCACACTCAAAACTATGTTTTTTTTTAATAATTACATAATTCATTCAGCCATGTATTACCATAATTGTTATTTAGTTTTAAAAAAAATATTTTATTGTAATGCTACATTTTTTTTTTTAATCTGAACCATTTACATATACTACGTGATAGCAACAGAGCAAACGAGGATGTGGCCAGTAGGAGTGATGCCTAATTCCATCTAATTTCATCCTATAAACGTGACAAAGTTATTGTTGCAGCTGTCAGCGTACCACACCACATACATTATGTGACATGGTTGTCATAATATGGGTCATAAGTGAAATGTTTTTTGCCTGATGTGTATGAAAGAGCAATGACTGAGCTATGACGTGTGTAGAGTATGCAAAGGCGAATATTAAAAAAAATATGTTAGAAGAAGTCTATACACAATTAAATAATGGTTCAAGTGATTTTTAAATTCATTTGTAATGTCTGAGTTGGTTAAGCTACGCTTGCCGCGGTTGTTCTGCAGATGGTTGACCGTGTTTATAGACTCCTCCGTACTTCGAAAAGCATGTTAAGCCGTTGTTCCCGGGTCGTGAACAGACCAAAATTCTGAGAATCTGTCTTACCAAAGATTGTCGTATTACCCAGTTACTGGGTTTTGGAGGTCAGATAGGCAGTCGCTACATGTAAAATACTGCATCCGCTTAGACTGGAAACCGATCCCAAAATAATGGCAGGGAAAAGACTTTGTAGATGACATACTTCTTATGGACTTTCATCATCATCATCATCATTTCAGTTGTATGACGTCCACTGCTGGACATATGCCTCCCCAAAAACCCTGAAACCCTGCCTGGGTTTGCCATAATCACCACATTTGGCAGGTGCTCATTACGACACCCACGGGAAGAAAAGTGCTTTATGACTTGTTAATCAAGACACCTACCAAAACACATACCACAAGTGGTATGTTAAACTCGTCATCAGGTCCATTGAGCCTCTGCATAACTTAGTTTACTTAGATATTTTGTAGGTATGAATATGGCTCTGGGGCTTTGTGTCGCACAGGGTCGTAGCATATGCTGAGCAAAGGCTGTTTTGCGTGGAAGTGACGCATATTTTCCCCTAAATGGTTCTTTGTGGTTTTTGTGTCCGCAAATAAACATATTTTCTATGTTTCTATAAAAAAACATAATGAAAATTGTTGAACAACAGTCATGTCGCGCTTTCGCGTTGCGCGCTTCTGCGATAGCCTTCACAGACGACTCTCCACAAAAATGGTCCTAAAATTTTCACCCAAAAAATAAACAGTACGTATAAATTGGTCGAAAACAGTAGATAAGGTATTCTAATGTTCAAAATGTAACTCTTTGTGTGCGGGGGTCATGGTGCGTGACGTCATTGTATCGCTCTTTGTTTGTGACCGCTAGGGTCTAGTGTAGTGACCACATCGAACTAAGAAGCAAGGGGATAGAAATTTACATGATATTTTGAATAAGATATGAAGAAGAAAATTGATAATTTTAATAGGCAATTTAGTTTAAAAATTCAAAATTCTTTTGGCTGGCAAGGCAACACCTAAATCGGTGGGTGACCATGTTTTTATAGGCAAAAGCATCAATTAACCATAAATGCATTCCTGAAAAACGTACGTGTTTCACCTTAACACTAAATAGTTCTTCTAGAGAGGCTTGGGGCTAATCTTATGGCTAAATAAGCCATAGCCAAACGGTTTCATCGGTTTGTGGATGAGTGATCTTTACATACCAATAATAGTATCGGAAAGCACGTTAAACTGTTTGTCCAGTTTCTCATTCATGGAACTTTAACAGTCGTTTCGGGTCGTCAGAAGCCGGAAAGTCAGATAATCAGGACGAAACGTATCTAGACACGCGGTAGCGTGACAAGCCAAGTTCAAGTAACAGAACTGGCGAGCAGCACCGTGTGTAATATTACACGAACCATTTGGAGCCACTTTTGACCCCCTCATAACTCAAAAACTATTTCACATAAACGTGTCAAATTTGGCTCATATACTGAGACTTGCAAGATACCTCAAACGGTTATTTAGATATTAACGTCCAAAAATCGTCATTTTTATCACTGACTGACCTATAGATCAAAACTCTAACGCAGTTCCAGATGACCTAGAAAGTTCAAATTTGGCAAGCAGATAGGTAATTAGGTGAATACAAAGGAATAAATCAGAAACTGGTAATTTTTTATAATTTTTTTATAATATTTCACATAATTGGTTCTATTAGGAACACTTATAACATTAACCATTTGGTATTAATTTTGTTATAGATAAGTACATACTAATAATTTATGTACAAAAAGTAATGATAACATAAATGTGAAATGAGAGCCAAGTTCAATATTATGACATATGCCTTGGTTGTTGACTTCTACTACAAAAGAAGTGAGATCTAAATGGGCGCCAAGTTCAATGGTCAGTCCTAAAATTTATGTATAACTACGTAAAATATCATTTCTTCTATAGGGAATTATATAGCCAGTCACACCACCACCACAGTCTTATTAAGAAGTATCGTATTACCCAGTAACTGGGTTGTTGCAGACGCTCCGTGTAATATACTGATATTTAGATCTATGCCGACCCCAACATGATGAGAAAAGGCAGCCAGAAACTGACTTAATTTTTCTTTCGATTAGTCTTCGTTCGAAATGCCTGCAGCATTACCGATGCAATTTGGTAGTTTTACTAAATTTAAGATTTTCTCCTCTCTAAATAAAAAAACTTCACATGAACAAGCAATCCATAAATTAAACTCAAATCAAGTCAAAGTAATTTATTCAAATTGGGCTGAGGATCAGCACTTTTCGAACGTCAAAATTACATAAGACAGTCCCCCAAAACGCCCGCCCTTCACCAGTTCCTAGTGCTTTGGCGGGGAAGAAGAAGTGGCGCAACAAACTTCCCAGTAGCACAGCTGTCTGTCCAGTTAGAAGAACTTGAAACTATATTGATGCCACCTCCAAATAAATAAAACTTAGTTACTACATTACATTTCTACATTTTCCAACTACTACACTTATGCCTTTACTTTACCATGCGCACACGCAGCCTATTGTCCAATTTTATTGGTCAAAGTGTTATTTACACTGAGATCTTATCAGTTACCTGTGATACCATGAAACAGCCTGCTTAGTTAGCATCTAATTAAAATATCGTTAACCTTTGGTTAACTATCAAACCTTAATGAGTTTCATTAAAAAGTACGGTTTTAAAACTTTAAACCTTCATTAGCGTGAGGGATTAATTAGATAGTAACGGAATATTTAATTGAAGATTACTTTTTTATGAGAAATGAGGTTTAGATGCTGCTGGTTGCTTAGTGATTCTTGATTTAATAACCTGCGTTAAAATCGTTTCGTAGTTAAGAAGAACAACGTACACAGACGATTTTGCCCTACTATTTATTCATGGATTGAAGTGACTGATTCTGATTGAAGCTTATTTAAAAGCAGCAAAAGGAATCTTTTTGATTCGTTGATTTAATGACTGCATGAAAATCTGTTTCGTAGTTATGAAGAACAACGCAAACACACTAATTGTCCTATAGGTACTTCTTATTATTAATAGATTGTAGTGACTGAATTCCGGTGGAGGCTTATTTTAAATCAACAAAAGAAATCATCGATGGGACGAAGAGGACAAAGAAGATTTGAATTGTTTCTTATTTGATTATTTTTTATCATATTGTATGCTGTACCTACCCTACCGGTTGCCGTCATCACATCAGCGCCGGCTGTCGCTGAAAACTATAGCGGGGGCTCTGTTTCGTATATGGTGTAGCATTATGCTGAGTGATGGTCGTTTTGTGTGGATATGATGCATTCATTTCTCTTGCATTTGTCCCAACTTGCTCTATTTTGTGTTTGTGTTCTTTCCCTGCATCATATTTACCGCAAATAAACGTAGTACATTTCTTCTTTCTCTCCAGCCGGACTAAAATATGTTAGTAAAATGATGATCAGTGTGTATTTTCTGAGATGCTTAAGGACCTCCACATTTTCACAAAATCTTAATTTACCTTTTTTTTCCTAAATAAAAAAGTGCTGTCGTTTTTAACCGACGAAAACAATGAAGGAGTTTCTCAAATCGACGCATATATTATTTTATGTATGACCACACTTTACTTTTTATTGAGTGAACCGATTATGATAATTCTTTTTTTATTGGACAGGGGGAATTCCAAAGGCGGTTCCATGTAAATTTGGAAAGAAAATTCCAACCCTAAGGGTAGGAAAACAGGGGATTATTGATTGTTCACTCATTGATTATAATGCATAACTTCTTACAGAATAGTCCGATTTTGCAAGCATGTAGTAATTAGTAGATTATAGCCACAAAAATATATAAAATAAAAACTTATGGGCTGTTCTTTACGTGCGACACCACACGAAACAGATAATTACAATAAACAATATATCTACTTTTACAAAACAAGAATAGTCGAACAACATTACCCAAGTTAAGCTAGGCTAAATAGATTTTTGATTGAAAGTCAATCATTCATAGTTTATATTTGACGGACGAAGCAGATAATGCTAAACTGTGAAGGTAAATATTAATTAAGCTGTAAAGCTTAATAAATATTTACCTAAAACAAGACAAATAAGAATAAATAGTAATATTTATGCCTATTTGTCTTGTTTTAACACTTTCTTGTAGTTGGTTTTTTTGTTTACGACAAACGACGATATTAGCATTGATACCTTCTCCAACACAATGTTCGTTTATGACAACTTACAGATTGACAATTGCTAAAAATTGATTTTTGTTTAAATTCCATTATTCATACCTTGTTCTATATTTTATTTTTTTTTTTTGTTAGAGTTTAAAGTTTTTTTAATATTAATAATTATTTTATTTAATTTAATGCATTTCACACATACCTAAACTCACGCCTTTTTCCCATGGGGGTAGGCAGAAACTAAAGAACACCAACTACTACGATCTCTAAATACTTCTTTTGCCTCGTTTATGTTCATACACACATGCCGGTTACCAGTACTACGCACCTGACCTTTGAAGCATTTCATAGTAGGTATTATTACTGATTTTTATTATTGTTCATCGATCTTTTTTTATCATTAACTAGCTTCTGCCCGTGACTTCGTCCGCGTCAAATTTTTGCTCCCCTGACCCTTCCCGTCGCATCGATTTGCCTGCTAGTTTTCGTCCATTTTTCGTTGCTGCTCACTCCTTTTGAGTTGTAGTGAGTCAACCTTAAAAGATAGACATATGTTTTCGCGGATTTATTTTAGAACTTTTTAAAAGGAACAATTCCGTCATACATGATTTTTGCGTTACTTTAACCGTTTACGCAGCGCACGCAACGGAAACTCTCAATTTTCCCCGTTTTTGCAACATTTTTCATTACTGCTCCGCTCCTCTTAGTTGTAGCGTGATGTTATATAGCCTCCCTCGATAAATAGGCTACCCAACACAAAAAAAAAAATTCAATTCCGACCAGTAGTTCTTGAGATGAGCGCGTTCAGTCAAACAAACAAACAAACTCTTCAGCTTTATAAAATTACTAGCTTCTGCCCGGGACTTCGTCCGCGTTAAATTTCTTGTTTCCCCGACCCTTCCTGTCGCGTCGAATCGCCTACCCATGCGATTTTCCCCGTTTTTGCAACATTTTTCATTACTTCTCCGCTCCTCTTAGTTATAGCGTGATGCTATAGCCTTTCTCGATAAATAGGCTACCCAACACAAAAAGAATTTTTCAATTCGGACCAGTAGTTCCTGAGATTAGCGCGTTCAATCAATCAAACAAACAAACAAACAAGCAAACTCTTCAGCTTTATAATATTATAATATAGATTAGTATAGAAGTATAGATTAAAATACTTATAAGATTTTAGATTTGATTTTTTAGATTTTTTTTTCTTATTTGACTTTATTGTTGTTTTCATCGCTTTCATTATCCTGTTTTTTTTAATCATCATCAGCCTATAGCAGTCCACTGCTGGACATAGGCCTCCCCAATTGCACGCCATTCAGCTCGATTCTCGGCAACTCTCAACCAGCTGCTACCAGCCACCCTGCGAAGATCGTCGCTCCACCTAGCTTGAGGGCGTCCTACCTTACGTTTGCCGATTCGCGGTCTCCACTCAAGAACACGTCTACCCCAACGGTCATCGGTTCGACGGCTAATATGGCCGGCCCATTGCCACTTCAGCTTGCTAATCCTATGAGCTATGTCGACAACTTTGGTTCTCTGCCGGATCACCTCATTCCGGATCCTATCCCTCAGAGATACTCCAAGCATAGCTCGTTCCATAGCTCGCTGAGCGACTTTAAATTTGTGGACCAGCCGTACCGTTTTTTTAATGATAAATGACAATAGTAGTAGATGTAATAGGCTCACCACCTATTACATCGAACTTAAGCATGACTGGTGAGTCCAAACGTCTCCTGCCGGAGGCTCTACCCGGGGGTCGTGCGGTCCATGGTCCTTTACGGGGCACCGGTGTGGGCGCGGTTGATTGCAGCCCAGAGGGTCATGGCCATCCGGCTAGTCCGGGGATATCGCACAGTCTCCTGCGAGGCGGCGAGCCTTCTTGCCGGAGTGCCGCCATGGGATCTGAAAGTAAAGGTCCTCGCGCACATGTGGGAGTGGCGCGAGGAGGCGAAACTCCGCTGCTGTGACAAATCGCGACACGACGGACAGAGCTCCGGTGTGATCTCATGGCGATATGGCGGGTACGATTGTCGCAACCTAGCGTTGGGCACGCCATAATTGCGGCGGTAAGTCCCCTCTTTGAGGAATGGATAGAGAGGCGTTCGTTTTTGTTCATCTCCTGAGGGTACTAGCGTGATGTTAAGACAAAGCTCTCCATTGATGTTTATGTGAACTAAGAAAGAAAGAAAAAAAAATCGTTTATTCTGTACAAACTAAACACACGCTAGTCTTTCAAGAGCTATAATAAAATAAATAAATACCTACATGAACATAGGATTTTGTTTGGAACACACAAAGCAGAAATTGTTAAGAGCCACGAAGAAAATAATTCGTTTCCATATAAGAATGATAGACTGGTTATTGTTTGACGCCTTTTAAGTACCTTATTTCGACCTAAGTCATTAGTGTTGCCACAAAATTGAAATTTATAACTACTTCCAGTATTAAATTTACTTTCGTCATTACGACGTCAATAATGTAGGGAGACGTGGCATATATTTTATTTTTTAAATCTATTCAGAATAAGAGCTTAGAACTTAAGAGGGATGCGCTTAGTTAGCGCCGCCACGCAATTCAAGTTTTCTTATGTTTTTTTGAAGAAAGTAAGAAAAACTCTTCGCCCGCGACGTCATTTGCGTGAAATTTTGGCCACCTACCCCTTGCGTCATATTCCATCGCCCGCTGCGGTATTACTTCATTTACAATCAAACTCACAAATGAACAGACTTTATCTCTTTATTATTAGTGTAGATAGATAGTATAATTTGCGACCGAAGCCAATATGGGTTGGCACCCACTAAATCCATTCGCGAATCTAATTTTGTTCGACATATTACAAAAAAGCAGAAGAAACTTTAAAAAAAATTGAGGGCTGCCCTGGCGCTTTGAAAGAAAGAAAAAAAAAACAGAAAATACGTTTATTTGCGGCAAACATGACACACAGAAAGACCAGAAACATACAAAAATAAAAAAATAAGGTGTGGGAAAACATGCGTCACATCTAATATGCAAAACGGCCAACGGTCATCGCTTTCCCCTAACAAAGAGACGAGAGACTTTGATTTAATTAACTCGTTTCTTTGGCTAAATTCCCCAATAACAAAACATGACTTGTTTCTTCCAAAGGGTAAAGCAGAGCTGTACTTGACATTAGTGCACTCACACATCGTCTATACTAATATTATAAAGAGGAAACCTTTGTATTTTTGTATGTTTGTATTGAATAGGCTCAAAAACTACTGGACCGATTTCAAAATTTCTTTTACCATTACTTAGAGGGATTCTTCCGAATCCGTATAGGCTATATTTTATCCCAGAAAATAGATAGGATTTTTCGTGGTAGTGAAAATTGTGGAGTAAGGCGTCGAAAAAACTGCCGCACGTTAACGATTCTCGCGTACGCTGCCTAAATGGTTAGAGATGTATGGTTGACTTCTATAGAAAAGTTGTAGAACTCAATAATGCCTACAAAAAAGTCCGCGATAGTATAAACCAAACATTTATATTTTATCCATTATAACCACTTTTCCATAGAATAAAAGTAATTAAAATTATTAGCCTATGTTTATTGATCATATTATCGTCAAATACTAATCCTTATCCAAATAAACTATTTATTGAGCAAGATTGTTTCAATAGCTATAAATTACTTTTTATTTTATTCTAATCGGACAATCCATTCAAAAGATATTACGAATTTAAAATTGTAATAGGTATTAGAATGAATGATGGTGTCGCACGACTCGCACGGCGAAACCGCAGGGGAGGGGGGTGCACATCTATGAAGCAGGTTGCCGCGCGGCTCACTCGCGTGGTCGGCTCAGAGAGTTTAAAAAATAAATGTCCACCCGTGCGAAGCCAGGGCGGGTCGCTAGTCAGTAATATTTTAGTCCCACGTAACAAGGGGTGGGCCTACTACTATCAACTAGTCACAAATACAGACTCCAAGCCGTTACTGAGGCATTCCTGAACAAAAAACCCTGCAGTAACACTTCCACAATGAGGCTTACAATTCCATAATTAACACTTAGACAATAGGCAAGTATAAATCATACGCTGCCGACTTATCTAAGACCATAATTTGCCAACTTAATGAACCGATGGTAACAAGTGATCCACTTATAGTGAGCACAGAGATTGATGCGTTTGCGCACAAAAACATGATAAGCGCTAGATTGGCTTCGGGCGGGAACTTCCCAACAGATAATATTGTACGGAAGTGCCGGATTAATAAGAGTAGATATGTTATTATTACGAATGGTTTATCTGTAACTAATTATTCGCTGATAAAATTGCCTCTCACTCATAAACTACTAAAGTGAAGTAATTTTAATAGGTAACATTTGATGTCTGTCAGTTCATATGAAAACAAATTGTAAAAATACTCGTATCGATCATTATTACAATAAAAATGTAATCGTAATTGAAAAAAGTTAAGCAATTGTCTAGTTCTAACAAAACGAAAAAATATATTATTTTATGCCCGCCGTTACAAGGTTACATTGTTGAATTTTGATGAATTATCAAATGTTACCTATTAAAATGACTCCACTATAATGATTTAACTTTAGCCTTCTAAATTCTTCTAGGTTTCGTGTGGTGCTGGAAGTAAAGAATAGCACCATCCCATTTCTTTTCGTGGGTGTCGTAAAAGAGAATGGGCAGCAGCGTTCTTTATGCATTTTATCACCATACTGCGATCGCCAACCCGCCTGCCAAGCGTGGCGTTTACGGCAAAGACCCCAAATTGGGGGAGACCTATGATCAGCTGTGGACGTCTTTGGGCTGAACTGATGAACATTAGCCTAGTATCTACTCAACATAGATGTTTTTTACCTCTGATAGCAATCATCATTATTACCTTAAACGCTGGTCGCTTCTTGAAGTTTTGAAAGAGTAGGGGAAGTACGTCCAAAATGACATACGGTTTTGTTTTTTAATCATATATTTTTAATTAACATAGTTACAGTCACTGTTTAGGGTGCATAATCATCTTTGGTTCATAAGTTTTAACCCAAGTAAACTCGTAATTGAATAGGACCCATATAAAAAATATAATTTAAATTAATCGAAGCCTCTAAGAAAATTCATTTTGTCCATATAGTACGGACAAAATGACATACATAATGAATACGAAAATTATGAAGTACATATTTCACAAAATATTAAATATGAGCCCAAAGAGAACAATTGTTGCACCGTAGCCAGTACTCGTTGGGCTTGGAACGGGAAAAGAGGTCGTTACAGTAAACGCATGCGCAGTCATCATCATCACCGTTCGACACAGCTGGAAATCTTTTACGTTCGAGTCCTCAGCGTAATGAGTCTTCTGTACTTGGGTTCACCTTTTTTCTGACTGCTTTTAAGGATCATTATCGTATTTCGATTCAACATTGAAAACCTCATCATTGAATAAAGGTATGTCGTTTTGCCCCGAATGTAAGCATGTCGTTTTGCCCCACAGGTTATCTAAACACTAATTAAGTCATAATTACTATAAACACGAGATTTATAAATAAATACTTTTAAGTAATGCAGCATAATGCTACATTTTTTGAATTTACTACAAAAGATGTAATTTTTTTTTAGAAACCACGAGAAACTGATCAAAAACAGGACGAAATCAATAAAAATAAAAACTTTTATGCGCACAAAACGCTTTCCTGCAAGTAACTTCGGCGTGACCAAGTCAATGGCGGTATAAACTTAACAGGTATGCCACCATGGCCGGCGACACATAATGATATGCCAACTGCAGGATTATAGCCCGCCAATTTTGAAAAAAGCCCGGTGTGTCATTTTGTCCGTATATGTCATTTTGGCCGTACTTCCCCTATATCTACCTAGGGCAAGTCATCCAGGTAGACACAACTTTGAGAAAGAATTCGACAGAAAGTTCCTGTTGGGTTGGACAGCGTTTGGAAAACTTCGTCAAGTCTTCTGGTTGCCTCTTTCGCGATGTTTGAAGACTAAGGTCTTCAGCCAGGGCGTCCTGTCCGTTTTGACATAAGTAGCCGCAACGTGGACACTGACAGTTGGGCTGGTCCACGAAAATTTAAAGTCGCTCAGTTCACTATGGAGCGGGCTATGCTTGAAGTTTCTTTAAGGACAAAATAAGGAACGAAGTTATGTGAAAAAGAACCGGAGTTACCGACGTAGCTTGCAGATTAAGCAAGCTGAGATGGCAGTAAGATCTTTATATGAATATACTCCTTTGCCCACTTGCACCAAACAGAGGCCATTACTTACCACGGAGCCAGTTCCCATCACTCAAACAGAAACAAATTAAAATAGAATCCAAACTAAAAATAACTCCACTTAATCTACGCATACAAATGCATTCTTAAAAAAAACACGCAGCCGATAAAGAACTGGAATAATTAATCCCGAATTATGTAAACATAATTAGATGAACCAAACTAGAAAATGTAAATGAGTGGAAACACGTAACGGTTCTGCATTACGAAGGTAGTGCGGTCATCGTTGAGGGAACAGTAGATAAAGTTATTGTAACAAGGTGCGTTTGCCCACGCATGGAGGTGCTACTGACAGAGGATAGCGTTTTTCTATGAGCTGCAGCGTGGTGTTGAAGGGCTTGTGCTTTTCATTAAATAACGTAATTATGAAGTGCTTGAAATGTTACTAACATTAGTTCATAAGTTTTCACTGTTACTAACACTTATGGAAGAAATTCTGACATAAATGTTGTTTATTTATTTATATCTTTAAAATCTGGCAACAAGTCTTACCAAGGAGTATTCTGTTACTGAGTTGTGGTGGTCAGATAGGTAGTCGCTACATGAAAAATACTGGTATTAAGCTGCATCCGTTTAGACTAGAAGCCAACCTCAACAGGTTTCGGAAATTACGTCGTATTTTAAATACCCATCCGATTCCGTGCACCCCATTTCTTCCCGTGGGTATCATGAGAGGCGAACTTACTAGAGAATGGGCAGCAGCGTTCTCTATGCATTTTACCACCAACTGCGATCGCCAACCCGCTTGTCAAGCGTCACGATTATGGCTCCCCAAATTGGGGGAGGCCCTTGTCCAGCAGTGGACGTTGTGCGGCTAAATACGCCTGACCACCGCCACGACGAACAATAAGCTTACCGGTCACCAGGTATAAAAATAATACTTGCTGTTCCAGCTTTGTTGTCTCCATTATCTCCCGCTATCCGCTATCACTCGCACCACATAATCCATAATTAAATAAACGCACAGAAGCGATGATTTCTATCTCCTAACAACTACCCACATAAGTGCATAATCATTCTTTGTGTGATTCCGATCAACGTACTTACACACATATAATTATGGACAATTTGACTTTTATTTCTTGAAACAGCCCTTGGGTATGCAAGGAATTTTGTTGTTTTGGGTCTTTTTTGAATAGGTTAGGTTGATTACCGGAAAGCGTGCCCCCCACAAGTTGAACTGATGACTATGGAGGTCGTAGGAATCTGCAGCAGAAGATCGTTTGTTGTGGCGATTTTGGATCGAAGTCCAGCAGAGAACGCTGAGATGGTGATGCTAATTATGCTCGCACTCAATGGCAAAGCATTTATTTCAATTAGACCATTTACTGCCACTGTTAAATTGTCAAAAGAGACGGTCATTTAGAAAGATGAAGTTAGTTGCCATTTGAAAGCGGGGTAGGGTACTTATGGAGAACAACGGGCAAGAAACTGCAAGAACACTCTTGTTACAAAATATAAGTTACATCATTAAAGATGCTTGAGAACTCTTCTTCTTCTTGTCTTGGTGTCATCACCAAAATAAAATGGATAAATCTCTCTCTGATCCACCAAATATCAGCGGAGTGATGGACACTACTCCCCCTAATTATATTAATATGCGTAATAATAAGAGATTAAGGGAAGATGATCTACCAGGGGAATTTACTAAATTCAAGGCTGAAATCAAAGAGATGTTAACCTCCTTTAATTCAACTCAAGACAGAGAACTAAAAGTTATTACTTCGAATCTCAAGGACATTCAGATAACAAATAATAACATAGAAGCGGCCATCGCAAATTTATCTAGTCAAAATGAAGAATTCCGAAAGAAAATTGAAATGCTTGAGTTACAAGGTAAAAAAGACCGGGAATACATTGTCTTGCTAGAGGATAAGATCGAGGACCTACAACGAAGCGGTAAAAAAACCTGCATAGAGATAAAGAACGTCCCTAAAAAACCTCGAGAAAATAACACTGACTTAATGAATATGGTCACGAACTTAGCAAACCACTTGAGCCTCGAGATAGACTCACGCGACTTTAAGGACATTTATCGACTGCCTAGTAAAAAAGAGGGTTTCACGAGCACTCCCATAGTTGTTGAACTGAACTCCACTATGTTGAAAACTAATCTGCTAAAAAAGGCAAAGTCGTATAATATTAAAAACACTAGTAAACTTCAGGCGAAGCATCTTGGAATAACAAGCAACGAGGAGGTACCTGTGTTTATATCTGAGCAATTGACTCCTAAGGGCGCCCGACTATTTTTCTTGGCTCGAGACCTGGCCAAAACTAAGAAATACAAATTTTGCTGGACTTCTTTTGGACGTATCTTAGTCAAGAAGGATGAGAACGCTCGTGCGATCCTGATAAAAAGCGAAGCACAGGTACACCATTTAATGCAAGAAGCATGACTAAATTGTACTCTCATTAGATTATTGCTACTACTAAAAACTTTGTCATTTTCTGTTAATTTAATAATAATTAATGATTTCTCTAATCTTAACTTCAAACTATATGAATTTATGTTAAACTTTTATAACTACAAGCATGATCGGCTCGCTTTTATTTACTCAAACGTTACATTCTACACAATCCGTTCCACACAAAAATCACAAAATATACAGTTAACTCACTCAGTACACCTACACACACACCCCTTTCATTTAGTGCCCAATATATCATTTCATGACGTACCAATTCATACATATGTAGCTAAACATACTCGTACGTATAAGAATGCGGACGTTACAGGACTTTTGTGCTACCGTTCAAAACTTAAGATACAACAATTGTTTAATATAATCAATAATGGATAGTAACTTATGTAATTTGCAGGAATTAGATACTGCTGAGATTGCAATTTCGGCGACTCTTGATATTGCACAATTAAATACTTACCTTCAACATAATAGCTATAACTTAACCGTCCTGACTCAAAATATAAGGAGTATATACAGTAATATTGATGACTTGGAAATAACTTTATCTCAAATTGGTGTTGAAGCTGATGTCATCATTTTAACAGAGTGCAGATTGAACGCTAATAAACAAATACCTGTGCTAAATAACTACACCTCGTTTAATACATCCAGACACTTAAATCAAAACGATGGTGTAGTAGCCTACATAAAAAATTGCCACTTACCCCGGGTAACTGAAATTAATCTGACACATGCCTCAGCTTTGCAAATCACAATCTTTAATTTCACCATTATTGGTATTTATCGGTCTCCATCGAATGTATCTGCCGATCGTTTCATTGACTCGCTTGATCAATGCCTTCAAACTATCGACGCACATAAGAACATTGTTATTACTGGCGATCTAAATATTAACTTAATAAGGAAACTAGCAGAAACATCACAAATACGGACTAACAGACTAAATTACTTAAATATGGTGGCTTTGCATGGTTTCCTCCCAGGACATTGTTTGCCTACCAGGGATGACAGCTGCCTCGATCACATGATTCTTAAGTTGGATAAATCTAGGAATTCGGCTTTCGTGGCAGTTTTAAACACGTCGGTTACAGATCATGCAATGGTACTACTAAACATATCCCACTCATACCAAGACAAGTCTTATGCCAAAACTAAGACTGTGACTAATTTGGAAAATGCCTATGAACACCTTATGAATACGGAAGCGTATTTTCTGAACACATATAGAGACCCAAACCTTTTGGTGGACGCGATGATAGCTATGATTAGGTCATCGCTCCTCCAAAATACTAAGATTTTCTCGCTCTCCAGTTCTAAGCGTACTCTAAAGCCCTGGATAAACGTGGGAGTCCTAAAATGTATTAGATTTAGAAATAAATTGCAACTACAGTCGAGGAGAGACCCTTTTAATGATATCTTGATCATAACATATAAGCGTTATCGTACTTTTTGCACTAATCTTATTAAAAAAGTCAAAAGACAATATCATAAGAAACAAATTTTAAAATCTGTTAAAAATCCTAAGATACTCTGGAGAAAGATAAACGACATAACCCATTACAAAAAACCTAAGACATCTAGTGTAAGCCTACTTCAAATCACACCGCATCCTCTCGACTCGTTAAACCGTGTCAACCACTTCTTTGTTACTATCGGGAAAACACTGGCGGAAGAAATCTTGACTCTTACTGGGCAAGGGTATAGATCTGCTTTAAGCACTTTACATACACCAACTCAAGCCAACTCATTTGTACTATTGGAGACTGATCGGGCAGAAGTTGATGGTATACTCATGGCACTCGACTCGGCAAGTGCTTCGGGTTGGGATGGTATATCTGTGAGTTTCCTTAAGTTATCTCGGGACTTTGTGGTTCCCCTCATTTGTAAATTAACCAACCTGTGTTTTGAAACGGGCATTTTCTGTGACGCGTTGAAACGATCTATAATTACGCCTGTGCACAAGGGTGGGGACAAAAATGATGTAAACAATTACCGACCGATTTCTGTCTTACCGTCACTCTCAAAAATAATAGAAAAAATATTAAATAAAAGGCTTACAAATTACTTGAACAAATATAACATTCTTTCCGACTCACAATATGGTTTTAGACAGGGGCGGTCAACTCAGGATGCTGTAATTGCATTAACATCTGAAATTACAGATAAGGTAGACAAAGGATTTAAATGCGTTGCGGTGTTTTTAGACCTGAAAAAGGCCTTCGACACTGTTTCTGTTTCCATCCTTGTGCAGAGACTTGAGGCTATAGGGATTAGAGGCAAGGCTCTTTCTCTATTTGACAGTTATCTCCGGGGAAGGAAACAACAGGTTAAGGTCGGGCAGTCGTATAGCAATGAGGAAAATGTTGTTTTCGGTGTTCCGCAGGGCTCTGTGCTCGGCCCGCCACTGTTTCTAGTGTATATTAACGAGCTTTGTAAACTACGAAACAGTGGCGGGAAAATTTTCTCTTATGCGGACGATACGGCTATTGTATATTTTGGCGACACTTGGGATGTGGTACGTAGTAAGGCCGAACAAGGGTTAGCTGTCATAGATAGGTGGCTCAAAGCAAACTTGTTAACCCTTAATATTGCTAAAACAAATTACATTTGTTTCTCCCCAAGTGCGAGGTCTAAGGCACACACTAATCTCAATATTCGTATCCATATGTGTGCAAACAGCTTGGATCAGGCTTGTGACTGCGAACCCATCAAACAGTTACCATCTGTAAGATACTTGGGAGTTATAGTCGACGAGTGTCTAACGTGGCACTCACATGTCGAGGTTATTATGTCACGTGTTAGAAAATTTATTTGGATTTTTAAAAATCTACGACATGTGATGCCTCAAAAGACTCTCAACAACATTTATGTAGCACTCGCACAGTCAGTAGTCACATATTGCGTACCTGTCTGGGGTGGGGCCACAAAAACTAAGTTTCTAGAGTTAGAAAGAGCCCAAAGGTCACTTTTAAAAGTAATGTACTTAAAGCCATATAGATATCCCACAACTGATCTATACAGAATATGTGGCCTACTATCGGTCAGGAAACTTTACCTTTTAAACATAATTTTATATTTGCATAAACACCTTCCAGTTAACCACGAGAGACAGGCTAGGAGAAGAAATGATATTGTGGCTTACTCTCCGGGAGTACGCACGGCTTTTGCGAGACGTCAATATGCTTGCCAATCAGCTTACTTATACAATAAAATTAACTCAAAACTAAAGTTCCACCACGAGGTTTCGCATCAATGCAAAAAAGTTATAACTGACTGGTTAAATACGCTAACTTATGAGGAGGTAGAGCAACTCTTGGTTAGAATTGTATGACATCCTTGACTTCTTTACTATAATGAGTATAACGTAACGCACCTTGTGGTAACCTATTGTTATTTTCAACTTCGTGTATAGTGGCACAATCAGAAAACACGTAAACTCAAACATACACATACATTACACACACACACACACACACAAACACACACACACAATAATACACACACACAAACATACACAATCCCACATTTATACAATTTTAATTTTATTTCACACATGCACATACAATAACAACCTACATAGAGCTGATAATTTAATATTTATTTTATTTTTGTTATAGGTCATTGTTCCTTTTTTTCTGTTTAACAAAGTACTTTAAGCTGATCTTTTCTTTTTTAATTTAATTAAATATTAATTTTGCTTTTAATTTTGATTTATGTTTAATTTTAATCTTGATTATGGTTTTAATTTTGATTATGGTTTTGATTTTAATTTTGATTTAGATGTTAATTTTGATTTTAATTTTGATTTTGATTTTTGATTTGATAATGTGATAATTTATATTTTGATTTTTTTATTTTGATTTTAATTTAGATTTAGATTTTAATTTTAACTTAGATTTGAATTTTGATTGGAATTTGAATTTTGATTTGAATTTGAATTTGATTTTAATTTATATTTTATTTTGATTTTATTTTTAATTTAATTTTCATTTTTTGTTTTATATAGTCTCAATTTTGTTTAACATCCTGGGAAGGAGCGAGACAACCCCAACACAAGTATTATTAATTACTTACTGGGGCTGTTTCATTTAAAATTTTGTAAATGTAACCATTTGAGACCCAATAAACAATTTTAATTTAATTTAATTTTTAATCACCAGGGTTGGCAAAATAGACGGATGATTGGAACATTGTTGTCGAAAGTGTAATGAAATATTTCTTCGACTGGTTTTCACTTCATATGACCAGAGGGCTGGGTCATTCGTTGGTCAAAGCTTTAACATTACCATTCAACGTGGCAATGCTGCCAGTCTTCTGGTAACGTTTTCGGATGACGATGATGCGGACGAGTACTTTGACGCCTAAGTGTTATTTTTATTTTTTGTATCCATTTGTATAGTTAGTCATTAATTGAATTATATATGAAATCTGCTGGTCATGTTAGCCAACTTAAATAAAAAACAAATGACGATTATTCCGAAGAATAAATACAGACTTCCAATAATCAGGGATGCATAGCAATCAGCTACACTTCCTTGCATTATTTTCAACCGCTCGTTTATAATATATCCCAGAATTATTAGACTCGCGTTTGCGGGTAGACAGTAATTGGCACAAACAGTCTTCCATTACACATTTCTAAGAACGCACTCAAAGCTGATTTAGCGTTCTCGCGAAAATGACCATGTTCGTCTACCACTATTGTTTTTTCCCGAGTAATATTACGAGTTATTGTCCAAAGCGGGTTCGAGTCCCGGGAAGTGAAACGGTAACAAAATACCGGATGTGTCGTGGGCAGTCACTGTGCGCATTGTCATACAAAAAGCTTTTGCTTTTGTAGTGTGGCTATGATTTTTTGTTAGTCCTCGGATACGATGGAAAAGTTTTTTTGGTCTTTAGTTGGTAGCATGGTCGTAAGTTTTCTGCTCATGAATACAGTTTTCTTTAGTTTTATGTATACTAGAAAAAAAATGTGTAGTTAAATTATGAACTACTCTACTTGAAATTCTCTGTTTGATATTTGCAAGAAAATATAATTACATATTGTTTTTCTACCCATGCTGTCCCGCTTATAAGCTTCCATTCCACAGTGTTCCCCTTATTCCTGTCTGACGCTTTTTGATCTATTTTAAATCTGTGGCATACGAATTCATATGCAGCAGCATGTGACACCCACCTTGACAACCCATGTGTCGGATTTTTCTGGAATACTTCAGTGAAATCGTCGTGACAAACTGTTAGGTAAATTAGACGTTATTGCCTTGTCAATTGTGCCTTTTCCTGGCAAAAAGCCAGTTTCAACTTTCTTTTAAGAAACTCTGTGGACTTATTAGCAAAGTTAGTTACCTAATTGGTAAAAGAAACACCATGAGTCCAACGATGATGACTTTTATTCTATTGCGAAAAAATGTTTTATGCCGTGATTTATTTTGTCCTACCATAAAACTTTGGAGGAGGAGTAGTGGCCCAGTGGTAACAGCACCGACTTACCGAGAGGTCATAGGTTTGACCCTCGCCCGACCTAGGCAGGCACTTTACGTTGTGTAAAGAATTTAACACCAAACTCAAAACGGTGTAGGCGACGGAACCGGCAAGTCCTAGGACTAAAAATTTGGAGACATGTGACATCTATCAACCCGTTCTCGAAGGTAGGAGGCTTGTGTCCCAGCAGTGGGAGTATTATGACCGGAGAATGCTATAAAACGTCAAGGTGTATTTTTGTGGAAAATTATTTATATTTTGAATCATAGGAATACCATTATCTTTTTTCCACAAAAGCATGGTCACTGTAAACAGTTCCACACAAGCGCTATTGTCTTGGATAATGCTATTAACAAAATTATTGTTTACCTCTTCTATAGTTGCCCTACCTATTTATTACTGAGGTTTCGCCGCTGCCCTTTCCGGTACAATCTGTTATGCTGTTTTTAATTAACTTTTTTATTGTCAGTGTAATTTTTGTGGGACACTTCAACATTGTTTGGCGGTTACTCATTCGGAAATTATTATTCCGGTAGTTTTTATAGCTGGGTTGATTTTTGTGGCTCGAAGTGCAGTGATTTATGCCTAATTATTATATTTTTCTTTTTGGGTTTGTGGCTAGAAATATAATAAAAGCCGCAGGGTGTCGATTAGATTAAGCTACATTAACCGCGATTAGTACATAGACGAGTGACCTTGTTTCTGTGTGGAATTTGTTACGCCACTATTTCTTCCCAGATAAATCACTAGAAAGTGGTGGAGGGCAGGCGTTTAGGACTGCCGTATTATGGTGGTATTTTGACGTTCGAGTGCTGACTTTCAGCCTGATTATAATAAATGACTTTCGATTTTGGGTGATATACCTTGCCCTTACCTCGGAAAGCACGTTCATGTCTGTCGTTACGAGTCATCAGAAGCCTTAATAGCATCTGCCGTATGTCAGACGATCGATGGGCCAAACTTACGACCCAGTGGGTCCTGCTCACAGGCAAGTGACATCGCGGCAGGCCCAGACGGAGATAGCGGGATGAGCTGGACTCTTTAAATAACGACACGTGGATTGAGAGTAGGGAGATCTTCACCCAGAAGTGGGACATTAAATGTTAATAATACAAGTTTCTTCCTCAAATATTTCTGTTTTTTTATTTTCTTTGAGTTTATAGTACCTACGCAGTAGTTTATGGTCTGAATTCGATTTAGAAAACCTTCATCGTTTTAATTGTAAACTGGAAAAACCAGTCAAATAATTATAATCAAATATCATCACGACATACATATTAATAAGGTATTTTGAATAGTACACTATTTAAAGAATTTATATTCTAGTAAAATGCCTATAGAAAGCCTATTAGTATATTTGCTATCAACATAATATATTCTATCTGTATAAATAACATTATTTAACTGATTTTATATCCGAAAAGTTATGCGTTTGACGTGTCCCGTTTCAATTACAATTTCTTTTTGAAGTGCAAAAATGTTTCGGACGCACTTTGCTGTCTTTCTGAATATGGCACCGTCATGCTCGCGGCGATGACGCTAAATTGAGTCTATTCGGGTCTGAATCGGGTATACTTGACTCCAGTCATAGATTTTTATTTCTATCGTGTGGTCTAGCACACACAGATTAGTATTTACTGTGACATTATGTAAAACATTGGTATATATTTCAGTTTTGTAACTTAAAACTTAGATATTGTCTTCTCATATAAGCCAAGTCAATTCTGATCACAGATTTCGTCTTGGTCAGTCCGAGAAGTTCGAGTACCACACAAGCATTTGCTGATCTCAAAACTAAGGCCAAGTAATTTTCACCTTTATCTCTGTTGAAATAAGGTATGTTGTGTTGTTGGTAGGTGTTAAAAATAAGTTGGTTAAGCACATACGGGAGTTCGACGACCTTTAGAATGACGATTAAGAATTCTTTGGGCGTAGGTTGTGGCCGAAATGATAGGCCCTTGAGACTACAATAGTCTATAAATATTGAAAAAAAAAAAGATAATCTATTACATTCGTTTTATATTCTAACGCCAGAGTTACTTTGTATGCTTTCCTCTTCACTCATTGTAGAATGACTACACGATACTTGGATTTAGGATTTTGGAAGAAAATATACGGTAACAAATTTCTGAATGCTAAAATTAATGTACTGTTCATTTTAGTTCCAAATGAAAGGAAAAAGTACACTAACTTTGTTGTAGAAGATACAGAATGTGCCAGTTGCTTAATACGAATTTCTCTTAATCTTTCTTTTGTACGAATTACCGTATTAGAATAGAAATATAATATTATTCAAAAGTGACGGTTCGCCCGATTCGGGTGACTTGATATGAGCAGCATTATCAGCTTATAACAGTCTTTCACATCAACGACATTCTCTTGCCATTATTTCAATTTAAGTATTTAGGGTCAGGGCCATGTCTTTTCCATGCCTACTTATCTATTAGTCGTCATCTCAGTAGGCATCCTCTCTCTGCCATATCATCTTTCACACAGTCCATCAATCGTTTCTTTGTTCTTGCTCTAATCTTAGACTCTTCCACACTCATAATCAAAACTACTTCCTCACATGATTTTCTTTCTTGATTCTTAGCTATAGGTATGAACTTATTCAGCTGCTGACACTGCGAAGGTCTCAGCACCATCAAACCTGACTTCTAGTCAAGAATAAGTTACTCTCAAATTTTAATATACAACAATTAACTCACTGCTGTGTATAGGCCACTCCCAGACTGTACCACAATACGGAGACCTTCATACCTCCTTTGCCTTCCGCATCCTATCTGTGTCAGCCATCTTTTTACTTACGTCGATCCATCTAGCTGGGGGCGACGCACACTACGCTTGTTGATACGCAGTCTCCACTCCAGGATTTAACTGCTCCTTCAGCCACCGGTCCTTTTGATTCTTTCTCTTTGTAATTTGCATGGTGTATATTATTAAGTTTTAGAGCATGAGCTAGTCCATTGAATTCATGGCCAGCCCAGTGCCACTTCAGCTTGCTTACTTTGCAAGCCGTGTTGGTAACTTTGGTTCTTTCTTTCTTTCATTATCCCAAAATTCCTATTAAAAATGTAAAAAATGGTGTTTCTACTTCTCCAGAAATAGTAAAGTGCGATGACGCGAATAAGTGTATAAATGATATATGAAATACTAAATGATTTGAATATAGTATAGGTATGAAATAATTTGATTACGAAGGTGCAGCGATTCCCTCTTTTGGCAGATCATTATTTTGGAAGATGCTACTCGATTGGCACATATAAGGAAAACAATGGGATAAGCTAATGTGTAGAACAATGTTGTAAGTGTTGATGATCTTAAGATTTTGAGCTTCGTGCGTCAATCAATCGATTTTGGTTTGTATTGTTTCACATCATCAATCAAATGATAATTATTATTGTAATTGTGATTTACTTTCACGGTTAGCAAAAAAAAAAACTGATACAAAATGAGGCGATTAACCACTTTTTTGGTTTTAAATATTCTTATACACTCTTTACCTTTGTCTTGAATTTAACTACTATTTTATTAAAAACCGAAGAGTTTTAGAAATCAATTTCTGTTGCTAACCTCATACCTATGTTTAGAGAAGTTGTCTTTGTTTCAACTTTTTGCAAACTATTATATATAAACTATTATTTGTTCATCCAACTACTTACATGGTTTCATTACGCATTGATGATCAAAATAAAACGATGACTACTTCTCAATTTTAATATTAATTTTCCATATTTAGCACTAAAGCGTTAGCCAGATATGTTTCTGTAGGACACCAACACTTTGCAAGTTATATTTAAGTTCAGTGAAATAGAGGAGACGAGCCTATTGCCTTCAACTGGGCACAAATCCAAACCTTGGGCTGCTACTGAGAAATTCCTTATGGAATACCCCAATAGCCTTTTTCTTGACCTAGGAATCGACTTCATGACCTCATGGTCAGAAGTAGCGCTTACGACCACTAGACCGATAGTAATTTCAGTATTTACTTATCAATCTCGAAGCATTTATTTCTATTAAACCATTTACAGGCACTTTTTAAGTGTCATAAAGTCGATGCTAGTTGCCCATTCCCAAAAGTAAATATCTTTGGAGAAGAACGGGCAATAATGTCAGTATTCATATTTGAAACCAGTCCACTCTTATTCATTGGTACACTCGGCAGCCTTTTCAACTTTACAGGCATAACCAATGCTTCCCTTAATCTTAGAACTTAAACCTATAAAATAGATAAGATACAAGCCTTCTTCAGTTTCTCCGCAATCTAGAATACTAGGTCTATTTCAATATACGATCTCCACTCCGCAAGTCGAAGTTAACACACTGTATACGACTTTAATCGTCTCACACGACTGATAGCGAATTTAATAAAAGGCAATAGGTACAGTCACGAACATAAATATTTTGCACTAACATTTTCATCATATGCAGCCTATATTGTTCCCTATATTGTTCGTTATTTACCACGCGGGTCCAGTGCGGTTTTGTAAATGTCTTCGAATTTTTGGTTCTACGACATGCCGCATTCCTCCCGATGTTTTGAAAGCAGTGGTGATGAAATTATTTTACACAGAGTAAAACGCCTGCTCGGATTTGATCCCACGACCTACAAATCGCAAGTCGGGACTGATACCAATAGGCCACCACTGCACTTACACATTAAAAAAGTGAGTTTCTCCATAAAATAATACGCCCTTTTTATTCTCAACATCATCGTCGTTATGGTACTTTCTCAGAAGTTTATAAAACTTTTCTTAGTTCATTATGCCTATTGGCAAATGCATCCTCCAACTCCCCTCTAATTTGGACCCGCAGTAAGCTTTAATTCATCTCTAATATTGTCTTTTTCTGTTCCTTATACCATTTTTGGGGTATCATTCTTACTCAACTTTTCTTCAATGCCTCTTAAAATGTAGCCTGTCCATCTCCACATCTGTTGGTCTATTTTAGTAAGAATGTCAAAAACCTTTGTCTTTTCTCAAATCAGGGTATTGTATCCTGTCTTGTTTCCAACATGTCTCTGTTTCTATATCACATGCAATGCAAGACAGTACTTATTAATATGTTGAAGACCTTCTTAAAATCGAAGTACAATAGGTATTTAGATCAGTTGCTTTCATGACCCCTTTCAATGACCAGTATTTTTTCCACTCATTTTTATATTAACAAGTAAATGGAGATTGAAAAATGGAGTAACGAACTGTTTCGTCCCGTTTGAATTGTTTACTCTGTGCGCCTACGTTTCTAGACGTGTAACGGAGTGAGAACTGTCACTTGTCAGTTTGACTTTGACACTCTTTGGTTTGATCTTAAAAAGATGGTGGGTCCTATTTCGCGTTCCGACCCTTTTGTTAATTAATCCCTTTGAATCGATCGTTTTGGGGACAATTTGTCGTGATCAAATTGTTTTTGTTTGTAAATAACCCCTTTTGACGAAATAATACGGGTTCAGTTCGTTTGATTGAAATACTTTGATATGATAGTGATTGGGGCCGCATGTCTCGGTAGCAGAGCGTCTTGGAGCGGCCTTATATCCTGGAATACTGACAGCGTCACTACACAATACAATATACTATTTACATACATAAATCCAGGTAGGCTCCAGAACCAGGTTTCTACCATCAGGTGAGTCTTTTGAATATTGTATTAATCGGCTCCGCGCACGGCGGACAGTTCGCAGCCACTCTTGTCCCAAGGCCCACCACCAGCTTCCACTGCGCTAATTAAAATCCTATGGCCAGGGCCTTGGCTTGGCGTCGAACACGAACATTGCATTAAAGAAACCATACAATAGTAAATTGGGTCTATTTTCAAAGTTATAAGTAAGTTTTATATCTCAAGAAAAACGCCTTTGAAATTTGTGTAACAGTAAAGCCTTTATGCGCGTGACTGTACATCCTCCAATGGGCTATACACCGCAAGATATTGTTTTATCTAAACGACGCAAGTTATCTAACAAAATCTATCTGAATTATTTATAAATTCAATCTTAGATTACAACGGTTTTACTATAAAGTTGAGATCGAGCGTCTAACGGAACGTTGGGGTCATACTTTGATAGCTCTCGTGCCTACGCGCATCGTAAAGGCACAACTCCATTGCCACTCACGGATAAGCCACGCACGCGTATAAGCTTTTTCTGCAAAATGTTGGCGGGGTAACCACGGTGTCACAGTGCACGCTACACATGAAAACTTGGCTGGCAATTAAATTAATGCGTAGCTAACGTGTTTCTGTAGTGTCATTAAAACCATCTTTTGGAGAAGTCATCTCGTCAGTCCCGCTCAGGGTGTAGTGGGAGGGCGTTTGAATTTTTCTGACTAAACCCCACCCGTGTTCATTTAGTAGCTTGTGCCAGGGCCACGTTTACTCTTTCGAACAAATCCACGACCCTGGTAGGCATCGGTCCAACCAGACCCCTTCAGTACGTGCGGACATAAAAATAAAAAAAACAAATAGGTATCTTAGGACAACCAACACAACGTTATCTGATCCCAAACTAGGCAGAGCCTGTACTATGGTAACCAGACAACTGATAAACATACTTAAATATTTGTAAATACATATTATACATATTATAGATAAATTACACCCAGACACAAAACAAATGATTGTGCTCATCACACAAAGATTTGTCCTGGATGGGAATCGAACCCACGACCTTAGTCTTCGCAGTCAGGGTCACTAACCACTAGACTAACAGGCCAGTCAGGTCAGTCATCCCTTTGAGACGCACGTGGAAAACAACGCGCCGTCGCGTCGGTTCGGGCCTTACCAGTTGTTCGGTACCGTTTATTACTTTATCCGCCTACGTTTCTAAACGTGTAACAGTGAGAACTGTCAAGTGTCAAAATCAAACTGTCAGTTGTCAGTTTGATTTTGAAACTCGTAAACCTGCGGTCCTTCTGAAATTAATGGCTGAGCAATAGTGCAGTGTGAAGAGCTGCTTAACTTATGGTTGTTGGACACACGAAATCGCTCCGACATGATGCTATCGCCGACACGACGCGACACGCTCATGGGAGAGAATCCACTACCATTGGTGTCGGCAGTGGGGGAAATTATGGTCAAAGATAGATAAAAAGGTGCAATGCTTTTAAAAACACAACCAAGTTTTACGTCATTAAGATATACAGTCACCAAAATAAATAAATCACCAGGGTCGTCGCAAATAAATGATGTTTACTAAGAAACCGATGGTTGATCTAATTATTTTTTTTATTTTTTTTTTGATTGACCAAATGAAATATCATTTGAATACAGCCATCGGATCCATATTAAACTTCAACTATATCCAACGACCCTGGTTACTTATTTAATTTTGATAATTGTGCTAAAAAGCAGTGGACGATCGCCTTTAAGTGATGGCAGCGTCCGAAGAACACAATTTCAGTGTCCATCCAAATTGCCTTTCATACTATTTAGGGCTTTAATCGACCTTAAATAAAGCCTTTTTTTGGTTGTGTGACTTCGAAAACGACTTCGTAAAACATGCTTAATGGTTTTTCGATTTTTGCGGTGGCAAATTACACGTACAGACGCTAGCACATCAAGCTACCTGAATCTGTCAAATTCTTCCAATCAACATTGAACCTAATCCTTTGGAAATAAAGTTGAAAATCTATTAAAGAAATTTGACAGATTTTAGTAGCTTTATGTGCTGTACCTTAAACGCCAAAGTTGTGAGTTGTTTCCAATGTTTTGGCCTTGTTTTAGATACTAATTGATCATCTGTTGAATGTTAAATACCTTTTTTTGGTAGGTAAAGATGCTTAATTGGCGTAACATTTCAGTTTTATTGGTTGTAGAGAAATTTTAATTGGTTTTAACCCAGACAAATTAAAGATGAGCTCGCTAATGTTAGAGGTGCAAGAAATACGTGGCACTCAAGTGTTGAGTTTTAAAGGTATTACAGTTATTATAACACTATGTACTGCGCGCAATTTCGTCCGTGTTAAATTTCTTGCTCTCCCGATCCTCTCGGTCGTATTCGTGTGATTTTTTGCACGGCTCCTAAAGGTCCTAGCGTGATGTTACATAGCCTCAAGCATTCTTTGATAAATGGGCTAACTAACACTTTTTTTTTCAATTCAAACCAGTAGTTCTTGAGACTAGCGCGTTCAAACAAACAATCCAACAAACTCCTCAGCTTTATAATATTATACGATAGATCAACAGACAGGCATTACAAACAGATGCGTAACTTTATTTAGTTTTACAATGAATACAATGTAAAGGTCATTTATAAATTAATATTAAACTATAAATTAATATTAAACTAGAAACATTTAACTATTTATTTATTACTAGTTGCTAGTAATTAATAAATAACACATGTGTCTATTCCGAATAGGCCCATCTTCAGAAAAAATAAGAAGACCATCATCCCCAACTACCCAATCTTTTCCCAACTATGTTGGGGTCGACCTCCAGTCTAACCGGATGCAGCTGAACACCAGCATTTTACATGCCTATCTTACCTTCACAACCCAGTTACTGGGTAATATAATATCCCGCGGTAAGACTGATTGTCAGACCTTCCGGGCTCGGTAACCCATAATGACTGTCAAAGTTCCAGAAATGACAGCTGGGACCAACAGCTTAATGTGCTTTCTGAAGCACGGAGAGGTCTTGGTATGTAAAGATGATCACCCATCCTCGAAACAACCGCGGCAATAATAAGAAGACCATTAATACTAAATCACAAAACACCTGTCACTTTTGTATCATCTATTCCATAACCCCACAAAGATGTCATATAAGAGAAAAGTATCAAAAACAAGATAGAAAACGTTATAAAGTTTCTATTTTATTGATCATTACTATCTGTGGACTTAAGCATATAAATTATGGATATTCATCATAAGAAAGGTGTGATTTGCGCCCTCTTAAGTTGCGAGGCAACTTTAGCGGCATTTCTCCAGCTTTTGATTATCACCATCTGATAAGATCTGATTGGTTTATCTGATAGATAAATGTCGTCTACTGAACATAGGCTTTCATTTACGGAAGCTGATAATTTAAAGATAATTTCCATTTGCAATGTTGGCTCTAGTTAAGAGTGCACCGAGCTTCTGGCGGTAATTGAAGCGTGGCGGATCTGGCTAGAATGGCCGATTTGCGCGCTAATTTAGGTATTTCTTTCGTATTATTAAAACAAATACACATTTTGTAAATGTAAAATGTAGAGGTAATAGAAAACTTATAGTTCTCTTCTTTTAAAAAAACTGATGACCTTCTGTGAAGTGCTTACGCCGAACCAAGAGATTAATTTATTTTTTGGAGACAATCGGGTTTGTAAAGTAAACTTTTATAGAGTCTTAAATGTCTTCCTTTTTTATTGCATGTTAACTAATGGTGATGGGTTAACTAATGATGATGTACCAAAGAATTAAACGAACGTAATTGTTTCGCAAGTGCTTTGGTGCACCCTTAAGAGCAGGGTTTCCTTGTTCTCAAACGTGTATTTCCGTAGTAGGGATTCGAAAAAAAAACAACAACGGAATTGAGAAGATCCTTTTTATAGTCAGTTAAAAACACGGAAAATCGCTAGAAAACTACACAAACAGCTAACTTGTTTTTCATCTAAACCTGAATGTGTGAGCGCTGTCCTCAAAGAGGCTAACCCACACGACACTCATACTAAGCTGCGCTACACTATACATACGGTTTAAATGCGGCACCATTCAACGGTTTCAGCAGCACCATTCAAGCAGGAAAGGCCAATAAGAGTTATGGTGAAAAACCTTCATTTCACATGCAATCCTGAGAGAATAATTGAGGACTTACAAAATAAAGGTTTTCAGATTGAAGATGCAGCCAACAAATTGAGGTGGAAAAATAAGGAGCCTCTGAACATGTTTATGCTGACATTCAGAAATGAGGAAGACGTAAATAAAATCTATGGCATTAAGTCAATATTAGGCTGTAAAGTAGAAGTACAACCTCTCCATACTTCGAGGCTAGTACCTCAATGCAAGAGATGCCAGGCGTACGGACATACACACAAATACTGTTCTAAAGAACCTAGATGTGTCAAATGTACCGGCAAACATCTGACTGCTGACTGCAAAAAGCCGGCAGACGAAAAGCCTAAATGCGTACACTGTGGAGAACCACATCCTGCTAATTATAGGGGATGTATAGTAGCCCGGGAAATGCAAGAAATAAAGAACAAAACTTTGAAGAAACCAGCGGTAAAAAGACAGCGCAAAATCAACGAAATAGTGCAAACTAGCTCACAAATGCAAAATGATTACGTGACACAAAACTCGCACAAGAAAACATATGCGCGTGTTACAGCCAAAACTGTTGAACTTGCAAATATTCGTGAGAATGTTTCTTCCGATAAAGGTATGGAAGGAAAGTTGGACGAAATTATAAAACTGATGACCTCATTTAACGCTCGCTTGAATAAACTTGAAAATAGCGCTATGAATGCTATTTCTATACGTAAAAAATGGATCCATTAAAAATAATGGCATGGAACTCAAACGGATTACTTAAACATCAACAAGAATTGGAAGTAATCCTGATCACTGAAAATATCGATGTATGCCTTATTTCTGAAACTCACTTTACTAAGGAATCATACATAAAATTCCGAGGTTATAAAGTGTACCATGCACTGCACCCTGACAATACTGCCCGGGGTGGTAGCGCGGTTATAGTCAAAGAAAATCTCCGCCATCATGAAGAAGTTAAGTACGAATGTCATGAAATTCAAGCTGTGGCGATTTGTATTCAATCTAAACTGTATCCAGTCACCGTAGCAGCCATTTACTCGCCTCCGAGATATAATATAAAAAAAGATCATTATGTGAGATTCTTACAGCAACTCGGACAAAGATTCATTTTAGGTGGTGACTTCAACGCTAAAAATACGCAGTGGGGGTCAAGACTAACCACGACTAAAGGAAAGGAACTAATGAGTGCTATGAACGAGCTAAAGTGTAAAGCTATTTCTACCGGAAAACCAACTTATTGGCCAAGCGATCCACGCAAAATTCCAGATCTAATAGACTTTTTTATAACTAAAAATATTTCCACTAATTATTTGAGCATCGATCAATGTCTTGACATGAATTCAGACCACTCACCAATAATTTTATCGGTATGGTATCGGATCCTACACACAGAGAACAATCCTACGCTTGTAAATACTAACACAGACTGGGAGAGTTTCAGAATAGATTTGGATAATTCAATAGAATTGAGGGTTCCATTGAAAACTCCGGAACAGCTGGAATTGGAACTGAGTAATTTTACAACTAATATACAGAAAGCCGCCTGGAGAAATACACCGGAAAAATCACACCGGGTCAAAGCAACCACCTACCCTGCAAGAATTAGGTGTCTTATAACCGAAAAGCGCAAACAAAGAAACAGGTGGCATCAGACTAGATGTCCACAAGATAAAAGACTGTTGAACAACCTCACCAAGCGCCTTACGAATGAAATTCAACAACACAATGACTCCTTAACAAACAGCTACCTTAGCCAATTAACGAGTGACACTAAAACCGACTACTCGCTTTGGAAAGCTACGAAGCACATAAAACGACCGATCGTGCAAATTCCTCCTATCAAGGAAGTAAATGGAAAATGGGCAGTGACCGACGAACAAAAAGCCCTAAGATTCGCTGAGCATTTAGAGCAAATATTCCAACCAAATGAAGCTCAGACTGATGAGATGATGATTCAGGGAGTACAAATTAGTACAGACATTAAATTAGTTACCCCAAAAGAAGTATCTAGAGAAATTAAGTGTAATTTTAATCGAAGAAAATCCCCTGGTTACGACCTAATTACAGGAGAAGTCTTACAGAATCTCCCACGTAAAGCTATAGTTAAGCTTACCACGCTTATTAATGCTGTATTTCGGTTGAAACACGTTCCTGACATGTGGAAAGTAGCTGAGGTCATCATGATAGCCAAGCCTGGGAAGCCACCTCATGAAACCACATCTTACAGACCAATCTCACTGTTACCAGTGTTGTCAAAACTATTTGAGAAATTATTTCTCAAGAGATTGAAGCCTCTTATTGAAGCTGCAAATCTTATACCCGATTACCAGTTCGGATTTCGAGAACAACACTCTACGCTCGACCAAGTACACAGAATCACTAATATTATTGAAAGGACACTAGAGGAGAAGAAGGTGTGCTCCACGGTTTTCCTTGATGTTGCACAGGCGTTCGATAAAGTGTGGCATGAAGGCCTCATTTATAAGTTAAGAACAATGGTGCCTCAACAGTTTTCAGATATCATAGAGTCCTATATATCAAATAGATTGTTTAGAATAAGACAAGGAAATGCCTACTCAAACCTTAGGCAAATAAAAGCTGGCGTACCACAAGGAAGTGTACTAGGCCCGGTCCTGTATCTACTATACACCTGTGATATTCCTGAGCTAGAAAATGGGGTAATTGCAACCTTTGCTGACGACACCGCTATCATGGCTGTTGGAAATAGCCACGAGGAAGCCGTAGAAAAGGTTCAAAAGTCCGTAAATCAAGTTTATGAGTGGACTGCAATATGGCGTATCAAACTTAATGAGAGCAAGTCTATCCACATCGACTTCACGAATAAAAAGCCACAATACATCCCGCTATTCATGAATAATCAACAAATTCCATACGCGAATACTGCTAAGTATCTTGGCATGACCCTGGATGCAAAACTGCGCTGGAAAGAGCATGTCAAAAAGAAAAGGACCGAATTAGATATTCGATACAAAAAAATGTATTGGCTACTTGGTAGACAGTCGCCATTGTCAATACATAATAAATTGTTGATATATAAACAAGTTTTAAAGCCTATATGGACCTACGGTATACAGCTGTGGGGCTGCACCAGTCAAAGTAATCGACAAATTATACAACGATTTCAAAACAAAGTACTTAGGGATATAGTCAGTGCGCCCTGGTACATAAGAAACAGCGACGTTCACCGGGACCTTAAAATGGATGTCGTAAACATAGTTATACAAAAATATGCAGAAGCTCATGAACACAGACTTCATCATCACGTGAATGTCGAGGCAATCCAAATCCTTGACAACACTGAATTAGTGCGAAGACTAAAAAGGGTTAAACCCTTTGAGTTAGTTTAGTGCAGTGCAAGTGAACTGAAACAGTAGTGAAAGTGCTAACTTTTTTAAAGAACACGTGAATCAAGTGTCTTCCCTATAACTTATAGTGAATAAGAAAGACGTTATTGGACGATTTCTTAGTTTTATAGTTACTTAGCAGTTTAAGTTATATTTAAATTACTTATTAGCTCACAGGCTAGATTGTAATGTAAATAAAGTATCATCTAATATGATACATTATTTAACAAAAAAAAAAAAAAAAAAAAAAAAATTCAACGGTTTCAAATCGCCCTGTTTATGCCAACACGCTTGTTCGAGCTTTCTATGTGGACACACAGAGGGATAGGATGGAGAGCACCTTGATGAGATGAGTTATTAAGATTTCACACTTCAATCTGTCAACAACTGCTACGTTCATACCGGGCTACGCTAGCGCCATTTTGGCGGGTTTTGGAACTGTTATTTACCAACTGCTTATAGCTGAACGTTTTATCCATCTTTCGCCCCAACTGAGACGATTCTCCTTAGCTCTACCTTCCTTGTGGTGTGGTGGACAGCCAATAACGGATCAATCGATCAGGTTCAGGATCAAACAAAATGGTTGTCGCGGCTGGTCCATGGATAGGTGATGATCTTTACATACCAAGACCCCTCCGTTCTTCGGATAGCACGTTGAGCGGTTGGGTCCGGTTGACATTCATAGATCTCGTCAAAAACTCGAAAATCTGTCAAAATCTGAGCTGTAAAGCCCTTGGTTGTCAGCTGCATCTGGTTAGACTGGAAGCCGACTTCAACATAGTTGGGAAAAGGGCCAGATGCTATTCATAATTTCTCATTTTATTTGCGATACAAATATTTTTTCTATAGGTATGTCGGCTAATCCACAGTAATTTTAGAAGCTCTAAAAGCAATCCAAAACCACATACCAAAACGAACGTCACCAAATGTAAATGAAAGAGCCAATTTATTTTTACGATGACAACTTTGCTGCCTAATTTGGGGTCCCGTGCGTCAACAGCGTAGAGCAACTCGCCACTAACTGTTTTGTAAAATAAGTGGTTTTAACTTGTAATTCGTATGCTCGCCAGGCCTAGCTGGGATGTTAAAACTAATTTTATATCGCCTGCCGACCCACTGGATTCTTCGACGCCGCTTTGATAGTGACACGAATAATAATTCAATAATTGGCGGCTCCGACGAGATTTTTGTCGGCAAGATATTTTAGTGATGGTAGAATACAAATATATGTGTGTTTAGGACCGTCTTTATTGATGTTTGTGACTCCTAAAACAGTTATGGCGTGGTCTTTGTTAAAATTTGTCGGGAGCCCGATGATGACAGCTTTTATGTAAATGTGTTCTTGCTAACTGTGACGTAGGATTAGAATATTTAATATTTGTAAAATAGAAAATATGTAGTTTATTGTTGAAGTAATCATACAGGTTCATATTATGTTAACACCAAGTTGAGACGGCATGGGCGGTATGGGCACCTTAATATTATACCTACAGATAGGTCACGGTATATTATTTGCCGTTTGACAATTAGTCTGTATCTTCGGGCTCAGGGTACGAATTCTAGAGTGGAGACAAGAGAGGTGATTTCATGCATCTGTGTGAATGATTTGTTGACTCTCTTATTATTAAAGGCATACACTCAGGCAGTCCGGTAGTTTCGTGAAACATATTTTGTACATGTTACATGGCACTGTGTGAATTATGATATGGATAGAAAGGGATCGACTACTGAGATGACGACTAATAGAGAAGTGCGAGGAAAAGGACATGTTGCGCCGACCCCAAATAAATTGGGACAAGGGCAGGAGCATAGAGGAGAATGATGAAATGACGTTACTTGGCACTGATTTGCAAATTGTAAAAAAACGTTAGGAAATTGAATTTTGCTGACTACATTGGCGCTTCCCTCTTCAGTGTTTTACACACTCACGTAATAATATTATTTTTGAACTAGCTTTTGCCAGCGTGGAGGACTTATAATATCCCGCGGGCACGTACTACCGGAATAAAAAGTAGCCTATGTGTTACTTCAGGTTATGAACTAACTGTATTATCCAAATCCGTTCAGTAGTTTTTGCGTGAAAGAGTAACAAACATCCACACATCCATACATACAAACTTTCGCATTTATAATATTAGTAGGAAGTGTTAAGAAGGAGCATCTTTATTCTCCTTGCGTCATTATACGAATGTCTTGGAATACGAAGCCTATGACCAATAAGTCACCTTTGAGTTCACGAGAAATAGACTCAAAATTCATATTCGTATTCCTAACAATCTATACCTATGAATGTCTTTTAATAACCCTAAAACCAAGTATTCGGCTAAACAGATGATAAACAGACACAAAATAAATTAATGTTCTTTATTAGTAACAATTTCTCTGCCCATCCATCCATTGACTGGCCTATTAGTCGAATATTTAGTGACCCTGAATGCTAATACTGAGGTCGTGGGTTCAATTCCCACCCAGGACAAATCTTTGTGTGATGAGCACAATTATTTGTTCTGTGCCTAGGTGTAATTTGTGTATAATATGTATGTATTTAGAAATATATAAGTATATTTATCAGTTTTCTGGTTGCCATAGTACAGGTACTGCCTAGTTTGGAATCAGATATCAGTGTGTTGGTTGTCCTAAGATATTATATTATTACATTATAGATATTATATCCCTTCTATCCCCCCTCCTCTATCCTCAATGGTTCGCTCATTAGTAACCGCTTGACCAGTTTCTGCTCACACATTTAAACTAAGCGACACTCCTGTGACAGCTTAGACAGCTGAGACAGCTTAGACAGCTTAGACAGCTGACCTCCACAACCTTGGGTAGACTGTCTTGTACAAAATGTGCTGACCATTCATTTACGTGGGTAGATAATCCTTTAGCTGCCGTCTGTGACAACTAGACAAGATGGGGTATTTGGAGTCTATGGCAAATTATGTGTACGCGTTTATTTACTTGGTATGTATGTAAAGAAATCTTTGAACTTGGTTTTCACACCCTTCAAAAAAAAATTTACAAACTTCAATAATTTCATAAAGTGCCTAGGATCACCATGAGAGTAAAAAAAAATTAAACGAAAAACCCACTTTTGTAGCTATAACTAAAAAAAATGAAAATAAGTAAAGGTTTAAAAACTAAAAAAAAACACACTTTCGTAGACAACCAGATTAAAAAGGAGAAAATTATGGAAAAAACGTGGGGTGCTTTTTAGGTACTTTTTAATTAATATCAAGCAAATTGATGTTTTTTTTTTTTGAAAATTAATCACGCCCTGTTATAATCATGTATACTAATTATACGCCTATATTTCGCCCTGTTATAATCACAATATTATGAGGATCAATATCGCCACATTTGAAGAGGCCTACTGCTGATTTACTATGGAATAGGTCGTTACCACAAAAACCATAGGATGACAAGTAAAAACCATTCATGATGCACCCGATCAAACATAGCACCATCCATGCATTCAAATAAACATTTTTCTATCTTCGTTTCTATTTGGCCCAATTAACTGAGCGCCTATTGCGTAACAAATGGCTTTCATATTGATAGTTCAACGACATTGCGTTATTTACATTGTTGAGCTGAGAAATTTTTCGGACATATGCAGCAATGGTTTAGCAATGTCCTACAAAATGATTGAGATTATGATTAATAGTATGTTACTTACTAGAGAATGGGCAGCAGCATTCTCTATGAATTTTACCACCATACTGCGAGAGAGGAAAGATCTTTGTCCAGCAGTGGACGTTTTCTGGCTAAAATTATGATGATGAGTATGTTACGCAATTGCTGCCGCAAGGATTCTGGTCAAAATAATAAAATAACAGTGTTTTCTTTTTGGTATCTTATATCTTTAAACGAGCAATTCTTGTATATATGTATATATATAATCTGAATCTCGGAAACGGCTCCAACAATTTTCATGAAATTTAGTATACAGGGGGTTTCGGGGGTGATAAATCGATCTAGCTAGGATTCATTTTTAGAAAATGTCGTTTTATTCATGTTTTCAATGACCAACTTTATCTATAACAAACTTGAACGTAAAATTATTATTTTAAACGCAATTTACCAAAAAATACCGAGCAAAGCTCGGTCAACCAGATATTTATAATAATCTTAGGACAACCAACACAACGTTATCTGATCCCAAACTAGGCAGAGCCTATACTATGGCAAACAGACAACTGATAAACATACTTATATATTTCTAAATACATACATATCGATATCGGATATTTCAATAGTCGTAAAGGACATTTTGGCGAAAATGAGCTATTAAACGAATTTTTTTCATGTATTTTTTATTTGTATTAATCGAAATAATCACCCATGCACTCAATGCATCTTTGCCAACGCAGTGGCAGTTTATTGATGCCCTTCTTAAAAAAATCAGCTGGACGGGAGGCAACAAATTCTTCAAAGGCATTTTGTACTCGGGTATTGAATTTTTTTCTCGCCAAGAAGTTATCCAAATTCTGGAAAAAGTAGTAGTCGGTAGGCGCAAGGTCTGGTGAGTAGGGCGGATGACGGAGAGCTTCCAACCCCAGTTCTTGCAACTTGGAGACCGTCTGCTGTGCAGTATGAGGTCGCGCGTTGTCGTGCAGGAGCAGCGGAGACGAGTGATTGACCAATGCTGGTTGGAGAGGTGCCAGCTTCTCCATCATTGAGTTCAGTTCTTCACAATACACATCTGCAGTAATGCTCACCCCGTTTGGTAAGAAGCTGTGATGAATCACACCGGCGCTAGACCACCAAACAGTGACCATCACTTTTCTAGGGGTAAGTTTTCGTTTAGGTGCTGAACCAGGATCCAACCAACTTGCTGAGCACTTGCGGTTATCAAACAGAATCCATTTTTCATCGCAGGTAACAATGCGGTTCAAAATTCCTTCATTTGTGTGTCTGTTGAGCAGTGCAAGGCACGCCTCGACGCGTACTTCGCGCTGGCGATCATTGAGTTCGTGGGGCACCCATTTGTCAAGCTTTTTTACCTTGCCAATTTGACGCAAATGGACCAATATTGTTTAGACGCTAACGTCGAAAGCTGCTGCTAATTCAGCCGTAGATTGTGTATCATCAGCTTCCACAATCGCCTTTAATTCGTCATTGTCGACCAAAGTCTTCGGACGACCGCGAGGTTCATTTTTCAGGTCGAAATTTCCAGAACGGAAGCGAGCAAACCAATAACAGGTGCTGCGTTGGTTTGTAGTGTTAGCTCCGTAAACGTCAACAAAAACACAATTAAAGTTTTTGTTTCGTTCTTATTACCGACGGCGTACAGAGGTCTGACGAGCTCCATACTCAAAGAAATTCAAAGTTAGAAAAAGAAAATTGCTATGTGTCTGTTATAATATACCTTTATGTAATATTAACGTATGGAAGGTTAGTATTACTCTACGTAATAGTAACTCCAGTTTTTTTCTGTATGGGAGAAAACGCTTATAGTTAATTTATTTGAAACTGAATGGAATTGAAGGGCTGGTGCTCACACGAGGTATTGTACCATACACGACGATGAAGCTGACATCAAATTCATACACCTTTAGGTGCCGCTCGCGCGTACCAAATTTTTGAATTTTCGGTAGGTGATTTTTCAAATCTTTGACATGGTCAAACGAAGTTGACCATCGATTTACTTGTACTATCATTAGTTAATAGCCAACTAATGACTTTTTAATTTCACGCCCTTCCGCTCCGCCCAGAGCGGGAGACGTCATTTGAAGATTTCCCAAACACAAAAAAGACCTCTAACTTGTTCATTTCCACAGGAGTTCTTCCCATAATGGCTTCCCATAATAGAAGGCTGCAGGTCTTCAATCTCGTTTCCAATCGTAGCCTGTTCTTTAACTATGTTCAACTTGTTTTCGTTTGAAAACTTTATTGGTGTGCAGAACATTGTGGAAGATGGTTCTGGATTCTCCCATATCACTTCTTCGCCAGAAACTACGCGCAGAGGCACAAAAGAACACATAAAAATGCTAGAATCGTCATCCTCTACCTTAGTTTGCTTATACAAACTTTGCCCTAAGCACCATCAAAACCCCACTTGCATATAAGTATAAATTCTTTGCCATCCAGATTCTACACGTAGGAATTTTCCAAGTCTAGCCACAGTTTTGTTCAAAATAGCTTGGAGTTTTACTTTAACCCCTCTTTACGTGACTTCTATGGCATCTTTTGGCGGATAGCAGTTCTTCTTCGCTTCAAGGATAGCTGTGTAAGAAGGATACAATGGTATTCCTTCTTCTTTGCACAAGATCTGAATGTCATATACTGCCACTTCGAAAGCTTCAATGAAGTCAAAATACCTAAAGCTTTATCAGCAGAATATATGGGCATAGTTTTCTAAGCTTTTAACAATTCCTTCATATTTGTAGCTTCTTCGGGATGCTCCGAGACTAGTTTAATGATATCTGCTACTTTCTTATTTTGCACTTTTAAACCAGTTGCATGAGCAAGACTTTCAGTGCTGTACGTTAAGAGCTCTTCCACTCTTCTGTAGCGGGCTTAGCTTCACCAATGGTTTTCTGGGACTCACAACTGATATTGATATTCCAACACTGCACGTTTCCGGTCCACAGGATGTTAATAATAATATCTTAGGACAACCAACACAACGTTATCTGATCCCAAACTAGGCAGAGCCTGTAACCAGACAACTGATAAATATACTTATATATTTCTAAATACAAACATATTATAGATAAATTACACCCAGGCACAGAACAAATGATTGAGGTCATCACACAAACATTTGTCCTGGATGGGAATCGAACCCACGACCTCAGTCTTAGCAGTCAGGGTCACTAACCACTAGACTAACAGGCCAGTTAATGTCATGTTGATAGACCCTCATTTATAGCGAAGTCAGAACATGGGTGCTGTTCTACTAAAACTACAGAAGGAAAACTGATCTTTTCTCTCACGACCTCAGGCAATTTCATGTCCTCTTGCAGCCATGTCTCGTACTTTTTTTATGAATGTACGTCTCGTGCACTTACACGAGATCCATTTGTTCCTCAACGAACACATATAAGTCTGACAGAATTGTTTCAATTCGTTCTTTTCATTTTCTGACAAATCTATACTTCTATACTAATATTATAAAGCTGAAGAGTTTGTTTGTTTGTTTGATTGAACGCACTAATCTCAGGAACTACAGGTACGAATAGAATTTTTTTTTTGTGTTGAGTAGCCTTTTTATCGAGGAAGGCTGTAGGCTATATACCATCACGCTATAACTAAGAGGAGCGGAGCAGTAATGAAAAATGTTGCAAAAACGGGGAAAATCGCACGGGTAGGCGATTCGATGCGACGGGAAGGGTCGGCGGAACAAGAAATTTAACGCGGACGAAGTCGCGGGCAGAAGCTAGTCAACTATATTCGCAAAAACTTCAAATAACATTAGAGGTTGTTAAAAATAACTGGTGTTTGCAAAAAACAGGAAAATGTCCAAATTTGTAACAAAATCTTCCATCACAACACAATTATAAATAAAACGTAATAACGTAATAGCGCAAAACATTTTTTTTTTGAGTTCCTATTAGAATAATATTTTTGTTACTTTTTTACTAAATATTTGAATAATAAATAAAAAATAATAAAAATAATTTTTATTTCACTTGGTTTTACTACCTATTGTAGGTATTTCTATTTAGAACTTTAGGATTTTTGTTCCTTTTACCCCCTTAGTCTCTGGTTTAATTGACTTGTACTATTCCTTGATGATCAAGATTAGTCCTTTACGACACATTTGACTTTATCATAACCAATTTTTTCGTGGCTGTAAAGTACTTCAGTTAAATTTTTTTGGGCTGTAAAGGACTCTCATTTTCGTCAATAATTAAATTTGGTTTATTTTGTTAATTTTAATGGATAGAATACGAAAAAATAGTGAGGGTTTCTTTTGACATCATGAATATAGTACTTTATTTGAAAAAGATATTAGAAAAAAACAATTTTTTTTTTTGTTTTTTGGCTCTACTGAAAACTCGTGTTTTGTCCTTTACGACAATTGAAATTTCCGGTATCGATATTATAGATAAATTACACCCACAGAACAAATGATTATGCTCATCACACTGAGATTTGTTCTGGGTGGGAATCGAACCCACGACCTCAGTCTTAGCAGTCAGGGTCACTAACCACTAGACTAACAGGCCGGTCAAGTATTATTATATTGATACCAAATAATTTTGTTTCTGCTCACCATTTTAACACCGCATTGAATAACACTTATTTTTAAAAACCTGGTGATGGTCTCTCGCGAGTTGAAGGAACAATTTTGGATGCTCCCAAAACAAATTCCAGACACAAACTCTAGACTAGTATTTGCCCCATATTTGTCCCTACCAAACTGGTCCCCCAACTTGTTTAGCAACTAAAACTAACGAGTGAACACTGAAACTAGTTCACAATTGAAGCGGGAACATGTCTCCGGGTCGTTGGGTTAGGTCGCGACCGCTATCGACCAAGGTCGCAAAACTTATTCAAGGTCAACCTTGTAACGTTAAATCTTTAGGGTGAAAATTGTAAGTGTTTTCAAGGACATTGCAATGGTATTTTTGGGCATGGACTCAAAATTCCACACAAGAACAGAGTCGCAAATCTTTTTTCGTGACTTTGATTTAATTGCTGCCTCACTGGTTTAGTGGTTGCAAGCGCTGCTGCAGAACATGAGGTCCTGGGTTCGATTCCCGGGTCGGGCAAAGTGTTATACGATGTTCCCATCTGAAATTTCTCAGTAGTAGAGCGGAGTCTGGATTTATGCCCGGTTGATGGCAATAGGCTCGCCCTCTATTACATGGGACTTAAACATAACTGACGAATTGTTGGTTTTCTACATACCTCTGCCTAACCTTTCGGGGAAAACGGGCGTGATGTTATGTTGTTTTAATTCCTTTAACCAATCGCTGATTATTTCAGTTTCCTAAAGGCGGATGCGCTAAATTACCTGCGATATACAAATCTTCTTACGTTTTTTTGCAATTTGCAAATCCCTTTGAGTTTCTCACGGAACATCATTCAATGAGATTTAAATGAGTAGTGGTGATTAAATTATTTGAAGGCAAACATTGTGAGGAAACCGGCATGTCCAAGAACCAAAAATTCGAACACATGTGACATCTACCAACCCGCCTGGGTCCGCGTGGTTGATTACGGTCCACTTCCTCTCACCGGCTATGGGCTGATTATGGATGGTCGCCAACCATATTTTAATTAAGTTATGTTTGCAATTTGCAGGTGAGTCTCAGTTTGTATGTTAACTGAAACTAACCTGGAAATTGCAAACAACTTAATAAAATTTAATGTCCGCGAGCTTGAGGCTTCCATCTTTAACATATTCTGTTTCATTCATACCTCTCAGGTCTTATATTAAGTTAGAAAGTACCCATAAAAAGGCACAATTAACACTTGTCAGGTTTAGAACCTACAAATTGGCACTCAAACAACGGAAACGTAAACCTACAGCCCACTTCGACAGCCTTTGATTGATAAAGTTAATTCAACTTTAATAACCTAAATACTACACTAACTAGTTTGTAACTAAAACTAGCTTCTGCCCGCGACTTCGTCCGCGTCAAATGTTTGCTCCCCTGACCCTTTTTTTTTGGATGGGAAATCATCAATTCATTTCTCCCGCTCTGGGCGGAGCGGGAGTGCATGTCAGACTTTTATTGATTAAAACCCACCCTTGTTCCTTCAGTTGCCCATGTGCCAGGGTCACGGTATCTCTTTCGAACAATCTCGTGACCCTGGCAGGCATCGGTCCTAGCAGACCCTTTCAGTTTTGCTGACATCTCCTTGAGGCGCACGTGGAACACTACGCGCCGTCGACCCGAGCCTGGTCCATACCGGGCAGCGAGCTACCCATTGCTCGCCGCCCGCAAGCTCGCACCTACGGTGACCGGGACTCATCTATCGACTCCCGACGCCCGGGACTTACCACCGATATTGTGGCGTGCCCGCTCCCCTGACCCTTCCCGTCGCATGTATTGCCATGCCAGTTTTCGTCCATTTTTCGTTGCTGCTACGCTCCTTTTGACCGTAGCGTGATGTTATAAAGCCTGTAGCCTCCCTTAATAAATAGGCTACCCAACACAAAAAAAAACAATTCGGACCAATAGTTCCTGAGATTACCGCGTTCAACCAAACAAACAAACAAAAAAAACTCTTCAGCTTTATAATATTAGTATAAATTAATTTAACCAAATTAATTTGCATCGTAAACTTAACTGTGAATAGAAGCCAATTTATTTTGATTAACACTTTGCATTCTTGTGCTGTTTTAATTTGGTATCATTAAATAAAATCATGTTTGTTTAAAAAAAAACTAGTGATGTTTTTTCCTTTATAGGCATTTACCGAATCCTAATCTACCTTCTGTCAAAATATTTGAAACCGAAAGGTCACTCATTCATACATTCATTTACTCACTTATTATTTTCAAAAACGACTGGACTTACGGAAGTTAAAATTTGGCACAGTGGTAGATTATGAGTAGGAGACGTCAGCTAAGAAAAGATTTAAGGAAACTCACTCCGTAAAGGGGAGAAATTGGGAGCAGAACTTTGTATGAAAGTCCGTCAGTTTCGAAGCCAGATTCTTCAAATCTTGTGTTGAAGGTGACGATGATAAATTAAATTATATCTTATTGTTTTTGATAATTCTACCCCCCAAGAGCAAAAACTGGGGAAATTGTATCTGAAACTGTATGTGGAAAGTGCTTTATTATTGAAGCAAACATCATTAAATTTCCAAAAATCCACGCAGGCGAAGTCGCGGGAAAAGCTAGTAATATTGTAAATGTGAAAGTTTGTATGTTCTTTACTCAATCACTCAAAATCGGCCCAATTGGATTTGGAATGAAAGGTATTTAGATTACGAAGATTAACACATAGCATAATTTTTATCCCGGTAGTATGGTCCTGTGGGATAATAGACGACGTCCACACGGACAAAACCGCTGACAAAAGCTAGTAATTAAATAACTAGCTAGGAGTAAATCGTGTTTGTTTAAAAAAAACTAGTGATCTTTTGCCTCTATAAGCACTTACCTATGTTAGCTGGAGTTTTTTCCCTTACTCAAACTTATTAATATTCATCTCAGCACTGGGATTAGTAAAGCTACCGGTTTTCTTCTGTGTAATCTATCCAATCAAAGCTAAATTAAACTCATATATCACAAGCTCTACCTTGTGATGTCTATATTTAGGTCTATGCTTTAAAAAAACTACTATATTAATAAAGGTAAGTATTTCTTTACATACCAAGACCCTTCTGTCTTCGGAAAGCACGTTAGTTGTTGGTCCCTCCCGTCATTTATGGTAGATCTTTAACTGTCGTCACGAGTCGTCACAAGTCCGAAAGTCTGACAACCAGTCGTTCAATAACTGGGTTGTGGAGGTCCGATAGGGGCCATCCATAAATTACGTCACACGTTAAGGGGGACGGAGGGGGTCGACGAAGTGTGACATTGTGTGACAAGGGGGTGGGAGGGGTCCTAAATGATATGATAGCTATTGCCCCAGTATCGAGGCATACTTTTGTAAGCGATCATGTGGCATTTGTGGTCTATATTTTGTATCATAAGGGCCACTGATTAACACAAGCAAATACATAAGAAACAACAAGTTTTGCCCATCGTGAAGATTCGTCCTCAAAGAATTTTTGCTAGACATGCCAGAGAAATTCTTTGTTTGGAGGATGACGATGATGCTGTATGGTTCGATGAGAAAGACGTAGACACAATGAATATTCCTGACATTAAAAACCCAAAAGAGAACGATGTGGCTGCTATGCCATGCATATGCCTACCTATAGGGACTCAAGATGATTAAGTTTGATCTTTAATTAATATAATTAATCGTTTTTTGTTTGTTAATTTCTTGCAGTGTTTGATTTGATGTTCATTTTATTAAAATAAAACATTTAAATTTCGGAATTGCTGTTTTCATTCAATAATAATTTCTAGATGTAAAATTATAAATTCGTGACGTCACACTAGGGAGGCGGGGTCTCACAAATGTGACCAGCTGTGACAAGGATGGGGGAGGGGGTCAAAAATCATGAAATTCGTGTGACGTAATTTATGAATGCCCCCATAAGGAGTAGCTACCAAACAATTGTTTGATAGGTTTGTTTGATGATTCAGATTCTGATAGTAGTCTGACTTTTAAGGGTCCAGTTCATCGGCCATCTCAGAATTATTATGAAACTCTAGTTTATTCTGACATGTACGAATTCATCACATTCAAATAATCTTCTGCAGGGTTAGGGGCGTAGTTCTGGTAACCGGCGTACGTGTATGACCAGATGTACGAACTGAGGCAAAAGGAATATGTAAGGATCCTAATAGGTGATGTTCTGTAGTTATTGCCTACCCTCGTGGGAAAAATGCGTGAGTGTATATATGTATGTATGTAACTTTAAAATTGTAATTATTGTTGGCACCAGTAATGATCTATACCAAACCGGTAATGAAGATGAGGATGTAGCTGGTATATTTGCGTTATTACGCAAACATTAAACAGCAAAGCAATTTCCTCTATCCAGTTATAATACTAGAATAGAAAATCAAGAGAGATTTGTGGAGTTGTACTTACAGATACAATTACAATGAACAATTACTCAACAGTTAGAGCATTTATAGATGACACGCAACGCCATTCTCACGAGGAATTTACTTTGATTAGAAAAACACAAAGTAATAATTGTTTTTGTTGAAACTTGATAGCACAACTATCATTGTGATATTGTGAAACTTTATCGTCAGTATTTTTTTCAATGCTAAAAATAATACAATAGTTTATTTGCACCTTCAAGTAAAACAAATACAGTTTAGCAAGATATTCCTGCAAAATACTGTTCATTTACTCTCTCGCAACATTCGAATTACAAACTTCAAAATGAGTTTAAATGGATTACTTCATAAACAGAATACCAAAATTTAAAAATATAATCATGTTATAACTAACATAGTTATGGGTCAAATATGGGTTTTACCGTATACGAATAATCGGCTGAATGTTCGGTTAAAAGTACACCGAACCGAATATTCGTTATTAGTTTTGTTAAAAGGGCGCACATGTACATAACTGTACTACTTTCTTTTATAGTCTAACATAATTTTGTAACATAATATTATTCCGTAGAATATCTGGCATTTTAGCCGAACATTGGGATTAGATTTCTGAGTAACAGCCCGGAGTTTGGAACTTGGCGGTGTGATACCCCCCCCGTTCCTCGGAAGCACGTTAACCCGTTGGTTCTGCGCCTGATCTGTCTCCGGTCGTTCGGATTGCCGTCCCATCGGACTATGAGAGTGAGAGAAGAGTGAGTGCCCCTGTGTCTACGCACACACTTTTGCACTATAAGACGTGATGGAACACGACTGGGTTTTAGTCAGTAAAAGTCTGACACGCCCTACCGCTCCGCCCAGAGCGGGAGACGTAATTTGATGACTTCCCACCCAGAAAAAAAAAATGGTTTCAGTTTGCAGTTTTATTGGACCCAGCAACAACATAAATTAATTTTCATTGGAACTGCACCATTTATAGGCATTATGCTAACCAGGGAGGAAGTACAACCATTATGGCTTGTAAACACCTGCTGGACTGAGGAAGGAAGGACAAATAAAACAATATAGCTAATAAGCGTAGTCACTCCACCTTCCTCACAGCCATGACTAAGTGTTTTATTCACAACTTGATAACATCGGGTTCTATACTTCACTAATTAATGAAGCAATTATAATCCACACTAATATTATAAATGCAAAAGTAACTCTGTCTGTCTGTCTCGCTTTCCTGCTAAAACTACTGAACCGATTTAAATGAAATTTCGTACACAGATAGTTTAGAGCCTGAGAAAGGAAAACTTTTTATCCCGGTAGTATGTTCCCGCGGGATAATTTGGGTGACCCTGACTGCTAAGACTGAGGTCGTGGGTTCGATTCCCACCCAGGACAAATGTTTGTGTGATGAGCATAATCATTTGTTCCGTGTCTGGGTGTAATTTATCTATAATATGTATGTATTTCGAAATATTTAAGTATGTTCATCAGTTGTCTGGTTGCCATAATATAGGCTTTGCCTAGTTTGGGATCAGACAACGATGTGTTGGTTGTTCAAAGATATTTATTAATTTTTATTAATTTCCGACCTCCACGCGGGCGAAGCCGCTGGCAAAAGCTAGTCAACTATAATATACTATCTCACCTTCGTTCGAATCGGCTATATATATTTTTTTTCAACGACCGGCGATTCTCGTATTTGTGTACTTTTATTTATTTATTTATTTATTTTATTATTTATGTACACACAGTAAAATACAAAGGGATAAGGCATAGTAAAAGAATTGAGTACAAAGGTACTGCTTATTTCTTAAGAAATTTCTTCCAGCAGACCTGCGAAAGGAGAAATTAAAAAGAAATGTAGACAATAGTGTGTGAAAACAAGAAGAGAGAATATGAATATGCGAAGTCTTAAACTTAAATATACTTATACATATATAATGCAAGAAATTAACATATACTAAAATAAATATATAACGCTAAAATATATAAATAAATATATATATATATATAAATACACAAAATTATGAGGAAAGGTAATGCTCTTTTACTCGATATTTGAATAGGGAAATAGTTTTTAAGTCTCGAATTGTAGGCGGAAGTGAGTTCCACAATCTTACAGCATGGACAGAGAAGGAATAAGAATAATAACTGGTTTTATGGGGTTGGGATTTAAGAAGGGATCTAAGGTGTGATCTGCACGGTGCATCGCTAGGGCGAGCATAAGAAAAACGCTCACGCAGGTAGGAAGGATAAGACGGGTTGTGTAAGATGTTGAAGAGGAGACATAAAATCCGAGTGTTCCTGCGAAGGCGGATTGGGAGCCACTTGAGTTCCTTGCGAAGGTGAGAAACATGGTCATACTTTCGAAGACCGAAAACAAAGCGAATGCACAGATTTTGCAGGCGCTCAAGCTTGTTTAATAGCTCCTCAGTAGCATCCAGGTAGCAGGCGTCGGCATAATCTATAATCGGCTGAATAAGTGTTTGTGCCAAAGAAATTTTAGTCTTCAATGGCAGGAGACTTTGAAGGCATTTCAGCGAATGGAAGGAGAAATGTACCTTCCGACTGACCTCGTTGACCTGAGCACGCCACGAAAGATTGGAGTCAATAACTACACCCAGATCTTTAGCAGTTTCGGTATAGTCAATGCGAACACCATCAAGATACAAAGGCATCAGAGATGCAACATCAGCCGCATTGCGAACGAATCTACTGCCAATGATCGTGGCCTGGGATTTAGTTGGGTTAATTTGCAAACCAAATGACTTAGCCCAAACACTGATGCGAGCCAGGTCACGATTCATTGCAGCAAGTGCAGAGCCCGCATCAGCTATAGTAAAATGACGGTAAAGCTGCAAGTCATCTGCGTAGAGATGGAAACTAGAGGAAATAACCGTGGTAACAAGGTTTATGAAAATTGAAAAAAGAAGAGGAGAGAGAACGCTACCCTGGGGAACACCCTCAGTGAGGCAACACCAGTCAGAGAAGGACTCCTCCAGGCGAACACACTGAGAGCGTCCTCGGAGATAAGAACTGAACCAGGCTAAGGAGGGAGAAGAGAAATTTATAGATTGGAGAATACCTAGTAAAATGTCGAAATCCACAGAGTTGAAGGCGCTGCTAAAATCAAGCAATACGAGAACAGTCAGAGACTTATTCTCCATAGCCCAGCGGATGTCATCAGTTACCTTAAGAAGCGCGGTTACAGTACTGTGACCCGAGCGAAAACCGGATTGGAAAGGGGAAATTAATGAGTTTGACGTCAAGAAAAATGATACTTGTCTATGAACTATGTGCTCAAGAACTTTAGAGAGAAATGGAAGAATAGAAATAGGTCTAAAGTGGGTTAATAAAGTAGGGTTATTAGTTTTAGGTAAAGGTATTATATGAGCCTGTTTCCAAACTGACGGAAAGGAACAAGAGGAAAATGAGTGGTTAAAGATGTGAGTGAGAACAGGAAGTAACGAGGGAAGGATAAGAGTTATCATTCTTGAACACAACTTATCATTACCGACTGCTGAAGAAGTAATCGCATGAATAGATTTCTTAACGTCATCCTCAGTAACATCGCCCAACTCAAAAGGAGAACATTGAGGTAACGGCAAACTAGCTAGACTCTGTAGTGTCGTAGCTTTGACACACGGATCTAGAGAGAAGGGAAGGAGAGAGAAGTGTTTATTAAGGTCATTAAGGTTTACATCCTTACACTGGTTAGCCGGTGACTTGCCTATGCCTACAGACTTGAGAAATTTCCAAACATCGGAAGAATTGCGGTTTTTAAGTTGATCGTGGAAATAGCGTCTCTTAGCATCTTGACACAAATGACTGCAGCGATTACGCAAGGATTTGTAACAAGAGAGATTCAGTTCTGAAGGTCTGCGCTTATATCGGCTCTTGGCTTTATCCCTGCGACCCATAAGCTCTTTAATTTGTTGCGTTATCCATGGTGCAGGGCTATGTTTAACTTTGACACGTCGGGTAGGGGCATGCTGATCAAATAAGTCGAGTACGGTTGCATTAAAACATTTCACCTTTTCCTCGATATCAGCGCTCTCGATCAGAGGGGTCCAATCAAGATTGGCGGCATCACGCTGCAAAGCCTCCAGATCTATGCCTTTATAGTTACGGAGATATAAAATCTGGGATTTACGCTTGGGAACACGGATACGATACGAAAGATAAATGAGATCGTGGTATGAAAAATTAGCCGTAAGTTGACCATGGTAAGAAACATTATTAGGAGAGGAGACAATCATAAGATCTAGAAAAGAGGGTGTACAGTTGGGAAAATAGTGAGTTGCAGAAAGAGGCAAGACTTGAAGATTGTAAGAAGACAAGAGTGAGTGGAGCTTAAGGGAGCGAGAGTCATTTTTAATCAAGCAAGTATTAAAATCACCCATTAAAATAACGTGCTCGTACATGGGGCAAAGATCGCTGAGAGTGGAATCGAGGGAACTGAAGTAGTCAATGTGAAGATTAGGACTGTAGAGCACTGCTAGCAAAACTTTGGTGTGATGAACAATAACTTCAAGAAACAAGTATTCAACCGACTCAGAATACCGTGTAGGAGATGAACTGACCACCCTGTATGGTAAATCAGCACGCAAATACATAGCAATACCTCCTCCACCTTTGCCGGTCCTATCGTTGCGGATCAAGACGAAGCCGGGAAGTGAATATTGAGAAGAGGGAAGGGACGGCTTCAAAAAGGATTCTGATATCAATAGCGCGTCCAGGTGAGCACTACTAAAGGATGCCAGAAGGTCAGAATAGTGACCAGGAACACTCTGAGCATTTATATGAGCAATATGCAGATTCTTAGGGTCATTGGAGAAGAGAGAAGAGATTTTATCATTCAAATTAAGGGGTAAGGAAGAGTCACTGTCCGCACTAACAAAACTAGTAGACGAAGAGCACGAGAAGAAGCTGTCGTTAAGATCAGCTACGTCATCCATAAATATACCTAAATTATAATATTAATATAAAAATAATATAAATATTTAAACTACAAAAGTATTATAATAACTCAAATACAAAACAAATTACACTAATTAACTATAGATTTTCCTTTGAGAAAACCCTCCCCCACTCGCTGGTATATTGGCAGAAATTTTACAATAATAAACAAAGTTACACAACAGATATGGATGACAAAAAACTAAAAAAATAAATAAAATAATAATAATAAAGAAATAAAATAATGAAAACATCGTACTGTACGTAGAATGGAACGCGACACAGGCGGATAGATATGAGCTGTGAAACTGACATTGACATCCGTCATTGTCAATTCTGACAAAACATGTTTAGACTTCTAAAAATAAAACTTAATACGTACATACCGGCAATAGTAAAAATTAAATCTAAAATGATTAGCAGTGAGACCTTTATAAATTACTTATTTAAATACCGGCCCATGAAGATTGTTATCATGTAAAACTGTCAAGTTGAGAAGTTGTGCATGGCAAATGGAATGACAAAAACAATGACGAATATGTTACTTGCGCAGACGCGTCTTCCTCGTTCTCTTAGCGAGAGTATCCAAGGTTGCGGCTTTAGGAGATAAAGGTTCTTCAGATTGCGCAGAATCCTCGGTGTCGACTGAACAAGACGGGTATTTGACTATCAGATCGTGAAGTTCGCCCGCCGTTTCGATCTTGCGGCGGGATTTGTCTGGGCAAATAACAACAATCTTGCCCTCCATGGACCAGCAATTTGGCATACCGAAATGCTTACGAGCTGCTGCAAACACGCGATGCCGTACTTGAGTCAAGAACTCGGAGATGGTGATCCCGGTGCCCTTGAGAGCTTTCTTGCTTTCCCACACTAGTTGCCGGTGCTCCATTTTGAAGAATCGTACCAGTATGGGTCGGGCCTTTTGCTGTGAGAATCCGAGTCTATGACAAACATGGATAACATTTTTGTCCTTACATACCTCTGTCAATTTGATTTGGTTGGATATGATGTTGTGAACCACATCAAGTAACTTTTCATTATCCTTCTCTGGAACACCATGGAACAACAGGACCTTTCTTCTCATGATGGTTTCATGCCTATCAAACCCAGCAGCTAGCAGCTCAATTTGAGTCTTTAACTTGGAGAGTGCTTGACAGACAAACTGCTTAAACTCTGAGAACTCACGTGCAATGGAAGCAATGTCAGGTGAAGGTGAAATGGTACTGGTGGTAGCTTGCAGTAATTTTGCTTCATATTCCTGCATTTGGGAGCGAAATAACTGCTCGAGGTCCTCCATGCTGGCAGCAAGTTTAGTGTCCATATTTAATGTGTGAAAGTGAACCAGGTACAAGTGCCACAGACTTGATAACAGTAGATAGCGGGTGTGGGGGGGTCTAATATAAAATGAACTGATTTATTTCATTAATAAATATAAATTACTATGTTTTAAATTTATTTTCTTAAGAGCACACAAAAATGTATGTTAGTTCTACGTCTACCCACAAAGGAAAAAAAAAAAAAAAAAAAAAAAAAAAAAAAAAAAAAAAAAAAATTATGTGAACATTGATATTATGCTGTGGCTGTGTGGAATTGTTCTTAATTACTGTTTTGTTGTTTTGATTGTTTAATAATGATCCAAAGAATGTATCAATGTCAGAAGTTCCTGTATTAATAAATTACTTTTCCAAAAAATACATTTTATGTGGCGTAGTCGGTTCGACGAATGTTTAGTAACCATGTAACAACGAAAATAGTTTAGTTATGTTGGGTTAAGTGACGATTCCTTCGATTCATCATCATCATCGTCATTTCAGCCCTAAGACGTCCAATGCTAGACAGAGGCCCCTCCTTATTTGGGGGGTTTGCCATAATCGCCACGCTTGGCAGGCGGATTGACGATCGCAGTATGGTGGTAAAATGCATAGAGAACGCTGTTGCCCAGTCTCTAGTAAGTCCCTTAGTCCACTCTTACAGCAAGAAATAGAGTGATGCTATTCTTTACGTCCGACACCACACCAATTCGGGCAAATCGAGTATTAATCCGTTATTAAGTCCGACCGTTTCCACTGTTGGGACACAGGCCTCCTTACGGTAAGAGGGAGTGAGCCGTAATCTAACATGCGGGCTCAGTGCGGGGTTGATAGATGTCATATGTCTCCGAATTTTTGGTTCTACGACAAGCCGGTCTCTTCACGATGTTTTCCTTCACCGTTTTTGAGAGCACTGGTGATGAAATTATTTACACAAAGTAAAGCACCTGCTTGGGTTCAAACTCACGACCTACTACTTGTAAGTCGCGGCTGTTACCACTGCGCCACCATTGCTCTCCTGCTGCAGAATATTTTTTTTTTGTGGATGGGAAATCGTCAAATTACTTCTCCCGCTCTGGACGTAGCGGGAGGGCGTGTCGAACTTTTACTGACTAAAACCCACCCGTGTTCCTTCAGTTGCCTGTACATCAGGGCCACGGTAATTCTTTCGAACAAATCTCGCGACCCTGGCAAGACATAAGCCTTTCCTGATTAGGGGGCGGGGGAGGGTTGCGATAATCACCACGCTTGGCAAACGGGTTGCCGTAATAAGCCGTTATTAGGTAATAAAACAGTTTATAAACATTAAAAATAACTCTAATAGATCAATAACCTTCACAAAAGTAGTCCTGCTTCCTCCATCCAGTGGAAAGTGCTGTTTGAATCGGCATTCGTTTGGCGCACAATCTGTTACTGCGACGGCTACGTGTATTGATCGACTCCTGCGCAAGTTACGCAGTTTCCGCTATAAACGTGGTGCATAGTAACTTATTTAAAAACGTTTTATCTATACTATATAATATTATAAAGCTGAAGAGTTTGTTTGTTTGTTTGTTTGATTGAACGCGCTAATCTCAGGAACTGCTGGTCCGAATTGAAAAATTCTTTTTGTGTTGGGTAGCCTATTTATCGAGGGAGGCTATAGGCTATATAACATCACGCTACAACTAAGAGGAGCGGAGCAGTAATGAAAAATGTTGCAAAAACGGGCAAAATGTATTCCTTTTGAGAGTTTCCGTTGCGTGCGCTGCGTAGGAGCGAGCAGCAACGAAAAATGGACGAAAACTAGCAGGCAAATCGATGCGACGGGAAGGGTCAGGGAGCAAGAATTTGACTCGGACGAAGTGGCGGGCAGAAGCTAGTATCGTATATTTTGTTTTATTTAGATGCACTTCTAGTCAAATAATATTTTTTGGCCGACTGCGTAAAGGAGAATAATTTTTAAAATAAATATCAAATCACTAACGGAGTATGTCACCTTGATTCTCCTAAGAATGTCTTCATTTCTGATTCGATCGCGTAGGGAAACTCCAAGCATCTCTATTATCCTTTGAAAGACTCTCAGCCTTCTAATGAGGCTCATTGTGAGTATTTCTACTCGTAAGAGTTGTAAAAGGTGACTAAGGGACTTACTAGAGAATGGGCAGCAGCGTTCTCTGTGTACTTTACCACCATATTGCGATCGACAACTCGCCTGCGAAGCTTGGCGCTCATGGCAAACTCCCTCCAAAAATTACAAGTAAGTACTAACTATTCGTATCGGAATAATTTCCTCCATATCAAAGTAAATTATAAAGCCTGACAATGCTTCCTGAATCCTATTGGAAAGTAATCCATTCCTCGGTGGTTTCAATCGGCATTCATTTGGCGCACAATTTGTTACCGCGACAGCTACGTGTATTAATCGACGCACGCGGAGATTCCGCTATAGGCGCGGCGCACACTGGACTGTGCTGCAGCCTGCATCTGCGGAAAAAAAACAAAGAAAATATTATAACTTTCTATTTGAGGTTTTGTCAAAAAACTGTTGTTAAATGAGAATGGTATTACAGGCTTATGCAGTGAAGGGTCCGCTAGGACCGATGCCTGTCAGGGTCACGGATTTGTTCGAAAGAGTGAACGTGGCCCTGGTACAGGCAACTGAAGGAACACGGGTGGGTTTTAGTAAGTAAAAGTCTGACAAAGCCCTTCCGCTCTACCCACAGCGGGAGCCGTAACTTGATGATTTCCCACAAAAAAAAAAATGGTTGCGCAGTTTTATTTTTAGACTAGCTTCTGCCCACAACTTCGTCCTAAGGGCTCTAGCGGAATGTTTTCTCACGTTTCATAAGTGCCCATGTAGGTTTATGTGAAATAAAAATAATTTGATTTGATTTGGCTCTAATCATATTTTTCACCCTTATTTGCAAAATAAAAATGTATAATTCTTCTTCTTCTTCTTCAGCGAAAACGTTTCTACTTCCACAAAGGCCAACATCAACATCTGTGGTGGTAGATTCACGATTCAGTGGTTTATTAAAAAGTATATTTAAAATAGGTTTTTATTCCACTGTACGTTCGTCTTTCCTGCGCATAGGCACTTAGTTTAGTCCGACAATATAGGTTATTGAATACAGTGTAGTCGACGGCGCTCAATAGCGTAGGGGAAATTGTTTTCACACGACAACATGTATTACGATGTATGTGTTGCAGTTAAAGATTGGATACTGGTCAATATGTGGTCTTACTAGATGAGTAGACGAGTAGAACATTGCGTTCAGTGGCGTATGGTCTTACCAGAAGATCAAATAATTATGAATTTGAACTGTTTTGTGCTACGTGTAATTCTTTCCGAAAATATTTTAGAGAAGTCTCGAATAGCAATACTGTGAAAAATCACCTGTCTGGCTTGCATACCATTTTTATAACATTAGGTACCTATAAGACACTTTGTTTAGTAGGTATGGCTGGAGTCATGACGACAGATGGAAAAGACCAAAATTGTCTTTGATTCATAGCAAAGCCTATGAATCAAAGACAAAATACCACGATAGTTACACAAAAACCTTTTCTTTTCTCGTTTTCTGGTTTTACGAGCAAACGGGTTATTTTGTTTTGATAATATTTGTCACAGAACATGACTGACGGGGCCAAAAGGTTCTGGAGTAGTGACCGCATACAGTAGAGTTGGTTGGAAGAAATCTTACAAACCGGACCGATGACCTTGTGAAGGCCGCAAGAATTCGCTAGATGCAGGAAACACAGAATCAGTCGAAGTCACGAAGCTTGAGTCAGACCTATTTCGAGGAGTCAATAGCGGACTCCCGACCACCGTAGGCGCGAGCTTGTGGGTGGTGAGCAATGGATAACAAGCCGCCCGGTTAGGACCAGGCTCGGGTCGGCGACGGCGCGTAGTGTTCCACGTGCGCCTCAAAGAGATGTCAGCAGAACTGAAGGGGTCTGCCAGGACTGATGCCTGCCAGGGTCGCGAGATTGTTCGAAAGAGACACTGTGACCCTGGCACATGGGCAACTGAAGGAACACGGGTGGATTTTAGTCAGTAAAAGTCTGACATACCCTCCCACTCCATCCAAGAGCGGGAGACGTCATTTGATGATTTCCCATCCAAAAAAAAGACCTATTTCCAGAAATTATGATGGATTACTTTAATTTGAACAAATTAGGTGTCAATTTCGGAAAGTTTTAGAATTATTCATAATTCACACATTGACAGTAACACATAGACATAATGTTTTATGGAAACGGGTTCTAAGCAATATATCTTAAGCGTGTGGAGCTTCTTCACTGATAAAATATGAATATGACTCTTGAAAGTCGGAACATGGGTGCAAAGTGCTAAGGTTAAAACTATTGTGTGAAACTTATGACCATCTGGACTTACGTAAACGGATCTTCTGATTTTATGTGCTCCACGTATTAGGTACTATTGGTTGTTCCTGAGGTCATAAGGTAATAATATTTTTTAATAGCGAGAATATAATGACTGCCTTGTTCGTATAGTGTCGCAAACGCGACTGCTGACCATGAGGTCCTGGGTTCGATTCCTAGGTCGGGCAAAGTGTTACTGGGTTTTCCATTCTGGATTTTATTTTCTTTTTAACCCTACATTATACGGACATAAACTTAACTGGCGAACTGTGGGGGTACTTATAGGTGCCTACTCTGCCAAAGCAGATGCCACGTTTTCAAATTGTTGGTTTTAGGACATGCTGGTTTCCTTACGAAGTTTTGGGTGCAGTGCTAACGAAATAATTTACACAGTGCAAAGCGTCTATCAGCGTTCGAACCTGCAACCGACAACTCGTAAGACACGATCGTTACCACTGGACCACCTTCTCTCACGTACGTGTTGATAAAGATGAATCTCTCACACCATTCTCAAGGCACTTCCTATTAGTACCGCATAGCTTACGGCCGCTCCCTACATATTTGAATACGCCCACAATGCACTAAAACCGTTAACTAAGTGTAAAATTTCATGTGCGTATGTTAAACTTACTTAAACGCACATTACTTGATGATTCTAAGCACGACTTGTTTTGTTAGCAAATAGCTTGATGAGTCTTTTGTATGATGACGTAATTAGGTAACTAGTTAGTTCAGATAAGCTTCCCGTTCGCCCACTTGTTAGAGGATTTTTGGGAGAAAAAAATACTTCATCGCCAAATTTGTTATGACGGCCGGTGAAGGAAAGCATCTGCACTGATAGAAAGAAAAGTATTTATTGGAACACACATCGAAACTAAACAAAAAACAATACCTACTTATTAATATTTAAAAAAAATCACTGTGACCTCTGAGTTTGTTTCGGCTCTTCGTCTCAGAGTAGTCTGTTAAGAAATGCCTACCTCATCTAGTTTTCAACCGACGAAAAAAAACGGAGGAGGTTATCAATTCGACGCGTATATGTTTTTTTTTTTTTCAAACTAAGAGTCGGAAAACAGGGGATGATTGATTGTTCACTCACTGATTGTAATGTATAACCACGCATAACTTTATACAGAGTAGTCCGATTTTGATAATTCTTTTTTTGTTGGATAGGGTATACCTTGCCAAGTAGTATTAGTACATTAAAGCCACAAAAAATTATAAAATAAAAACTTTTTAACAAAAAATTAAACCGCCGTAAAAACTGAAAGCAAAAAATAATAAACCCTAAAATTTTGAGTCGGCGCTGAAAAATCAATGAACAAAGATCACTTAAAGCGCCGACTCATAATTTTAAGGTTTATTATTTTATGCTTTTCAGTTTTTTCGGTGGTTTAATTTTATAAAATATGATTGATAGATGTGTTTGTTGAAACCTACTTTCAGAAATAAAATCATTTATCGTTTATCGTGAAGAAAACCAGCATATCCTAGAATCCAAAACCACGTCATACCAACGGGGCTCGTGTGGTGGAAATGGTCCCTCTCAAAGAGTGTAAGCCGGTATCCTAGCAGTGGGAAAATTATAAGCTAATAATAATAGCTTCACGTACCTACACTTAAACATTAATTAAAAGATTTGTGAGAAACTAACTTTCTAGTAGCAATAAGCCGTAAGTCGTCCACTGCTGGACATGGGTGTCCGACGACTTACCCACATTTGGGTGACATTGCCATTATCGCCACGGTTGGCCGATGGTTGGCGATCGCAGTATGGTGGATGGTATAATGTAAAGAGAACCCTGCTGCTCATTCTCTAGTTAGTCTTTTAGCCACCTTTTACGACATCCACGGGAAAAAATGGGATGGTGCTATTATTCTTTACGTCCGGCACCACACGGAGTAGATTTTTATACGAAAAAAAATAGTTATTTTCTATAACGCAGGTACCTTTACATTTTATATTTTGAAAATGTGTTATTGTTTAAATAATAAATAGCGCGCGAACCACAAACTTCAATAGGCAACAAAAATTCGGTGCGCTCTTAAGTATGCATATACTTATTAATGGCACGTGTGATATTAGAAGGAACAACAACTCATACAAGGAACTCTAGGTATCGATATATAACACATGTCTCATCAGCACGCGTAGCATGACCACCATAGAAAGAACTTTGTCTATTCTTTAGCAGCATAAAACGGTACAAATCTTTCTACAATCTTTAATTCTGTCTTTAATCTTTCTACAATCTGTAATTTTGTCTATTCTTCCGTCGACAAAACCCCTGTCTACGGTGGTCATGCTACGCATGCTGGAATGGTATTTATCGTTCATATACTGTGTAAGTTCGTGAAAACGAATCAATCTATTATCACCTTCACACTTCATATAAGGAATTCGTTAAAGAACTCAAGGATACGAAAAAAAACTATTTTCTTTTCAATTACTACCGACTTTTATGGTCGGCGAGGTATGTATCAATAAAATGCTTGTTACTGTGACTTTATATCTGTTGTCGTGATATCTTTTGTAAAACCATGTACATATGTCCTTGACACTGCCCACGAGTTTATTTTTCAAATTCTATTACGAAGACAACCGTATAAAAACAGATATAAAATTATAATATAATATTACATACTTTAAAATATAATATCTTAGGACAACAACACACCGTTTTTTGATTTTTCGAGCCTGTACTATGGTAACCAGACAACTGATAAATATACTTATATATTTCTAAATACATACATATTATAGATAAATTACACCCAGACACAGAACAAATGATTATGCTCATCACACAAACATTTATCCTGGGTGGGAATCGAACCCACGACCTCAGTCTTAGCAGTCAGGATCACTAACCACTAGACTAACAGGCCAGTCAACCAATAAAACATACCTATATAGTACTAGCTTCTTCCCGCGACTTCGTCTGCGTAAATGTCGGTTATCACGGACGCAGACAAAGTCACGGAATAAAAAGTAGCCTATGTCCTTTCTCAGGCTCTAAACTATCTGTGTACCAAATTTCATTGAGATACCACATTTGGTATAGACACAATGGTTTTTAATTGTGTCTGTAATTACGGCATTCAACAGGTTAAATCGGTTCAGTAGTTTTAGCAGGAAAGCGAGACAGACAGACAGACAGACGTACAGACAGACGTACAGACAGAGTTACTTTTGCATTATAATATTAATATAGAGTGGAAGAGTGGAAGAGTGGAAGAGTGGAAGTGTGGATAGTGTGGATAAAACAGAGAGGGGCTTGTGGCTAAGTTACAACAGCCACATGGATCGATCGCTCATGTTAAGCTAAGCTTGCTATTAAAAAAATGTAAAGCACATTAAGCCGTTGGTCTTGGCTGTCTTTCGTAGATCTTAGGCAGTGGTTACGGGTTGTCAGAAGCCCGAATGTCTGACAACCAGTCTTACCAAGGGGTATCGTATTACCCAGTAACTGGTTTGTGGAGGTCAGATAGGTAGTTGCTCCATGTAAAATACTGCTGCGTCCGGTTAGACTGGGAGCTGACCTGGCTAGGCAGATATGACATAGTATAAAACAAAGTCTCTTCCCGTGATTGTACGCTTCGATTTTTAGAACTAAGCAACGGATTTTAATGCGGTTTCTATCAATAGACAGAGTGATTCAATAGGAAGGTTTAAATGTTGAACTCAATGAAGTGTCTCAACAGATTGACTGCTTCAATTGTACTCTGAGTGAATGCACACAGCCCGCATTTTGTTAAATTACTCTTGGTTTTTCATAATAATACAATTTCTTGAAAGTCGAATTTTTGTAAGATATTATAACTACTCTATTGTATATGCCTGTGATGATAGTTTTATGTGTTTTAAACAAATAAATAAATAAACGTTGTAAACGCGAAGCCAATGGATAAAATTAGTAGTGTTTTTTTTATAAAATAGAGAAAAAAGAATCACAAGTCACCAATAAATTCGTCCGTATCGCTGTAAACAGGAAAAGTGCCCAAAAAGCTGGCAACATTACCATGTTGTACGGCGATTCATACTCTTTTGCACATAAATAGGCCAGCCGTCCGGTCACGTGTAGAGTCGATCAAGCGCTTGGCGATGGTCTTGAAAAACCAAGAGGGCATACGCATCCAATGGTTCTAAACTTCCAAATAGCTCGAAAATAATTGAAACAGGATAAACTACAACATTACTCTCTTTTTGAGGTTTGTATTCGGATAAAAGATAGACTCACTTGAGGACCTTTATTTCCACTTTCACATACATACATATTAAAAAAAAGTTTCGACACCCATTACCTTTATTACTTTTCCGCCAATACTCACAACACTTTGTTACCCTTAAATGCACTATAAACACACAATAAATACATAAACAAGTGTGTAAAACAAACGGACAGAGCAACACGCCTCTCTCTTTCTCCAAACGGCTGGCGATTTTGAACAATAAGCAGTAACTATCCAGAATGACCTCTGTACATTTTAACGGGTAGTGTGGTAAATTTATGTTTTGTTGTTAATGAAATATGTGAATAATAAATTGCTTTGTGTGTTCGTATGTTTCATGACGTTAAAAAGGTAGTAAAATTAAATAGCATAGTGCTACTGTCAAGGGGTAATTTCTGGTTATGTTTTATGGGAAGGAACCGTTATGTTTTGTCATGTGCGTATTTGCTTTGGAGAAATGAATATAGCTAACCACAAAAGTTCAGTGAACAGAGGGGTAATTGCATATTACACTAACAGAAGGAATGCAGATCTGGTAGTGTTTTGTGACGGTCGTTGAGCTCCCTAAAATAGGGTTGAGCTACACGATAACTGATACATGCATGTCGTCTATTGTCAACTAAAAGCTGCAATGGCTATTTCTTCAAAAGACTCTTCTAGATATAGCCTTGCATTGTTCGACTCACATAAAACCCTAATAATATAATGTTTGGACGTTAATACAGACCATGACGTCTGAGTTTGTTTCAACATTTTATCTCAGGGATCAGTCAGTTACCCGACCCATAGGCAATTTGTTCTGCGAGCAATGTGCTGTGCTAACTGCCACTTAAATTTGGCAATTCTTCGGGCTATATCGGGTACTTTGGTTCTCCTGAAGATTTCACTCAAAATTCGACCATATGGGGAAACTGCAAGTATATCCCTCTCCATTAGCAACGGAGAAAGATATACTTGAATGACTTTTAGTCTTTTAATAAGGCTCTTCTATCTTGCTCGCTTGCATCAACAAAATGTGATAGCAGAACTTCAATTTGTTTCAAAATGTAACAAGAACCGTTGTTGATGTGTGTGAAAGAACTGTTGATTGTAATAAAAAAAGGTTTTAAATCAAATGAATATCCCAGAGAAACCATTTAGACCAAGCTCTGTCAGACATAACGTCGATCAGTTTTTTTTTTTACTGTTATTTGTTTGACCATTTGACCAATGCTTATGCCAGGGTTGATGCCAATTAAATCTGGAGCAATAGCTGTATACTACATACCTAGGGGTCATAACACTGCTATGATGTATAAAAGCAATAAATGTAAATTAATTTAAATGCCGCAATATCCAAGAGAGCATCTTCTATTCGTAATTCCGTATTCATAGTTGTCCACATCGATTAATGTTAACGAGCTATTGCTGAGAGTGGCCGGTTCAACTTGTCACTGGACATAAACTTATGGTTAAAGTAAAAAATAGGACATTTATGTATCTAGTTCCTTATTTCGACCAATAAGAACCTCAGAAATTGAAAACAATATACTTAAATATATATTACTTGATTCATCAGCTTCTAGTCTAACTAAGTACCAGTATTTTACATTGACCGACTCTTTATCTGACCTTTACAACCTAGTTACTGGGTAATACGATCACCCTTGGTAAAAGTGATTGTTAAACGTTCCGGCTTCTGATGAATAACTACTGTCAAAGAACTACAAATTATAGCCGGGACCAATTGTTTAACTTGGTATTCATGGCACGGAGGGATCTCGATTTGTAATGGATGGTCACCCATCCACGGTTTGACCTCGGCTAAGGTAGCTTAACCTTCAATCGACCCACGTATAATACTTGATTTTATAACTTTATATTACTTGATTCTCATTATCATCCAGGAGTCTAATGCTCAGCCTGGTTGATGGTAATCAGCTTCCCCACTAAAATATAGGACTTAAACATATCTGACAAAATTTGATCTACTATGTACATCTCTTCCCAACCCTTTGGAGAAACAAGGCGTGATGTTAATTTTATATTATACTAGCTTTTGCCAGCGGCTTCGCCCGCGTGGAGGTCGGAAATTATCCCGCGGGAACATACTACCGAGATAAAAAGTAGCCTATGTCCTTTCTCAGGCTCTAAACTATCTGTGTACCAAATTTCATTTAAATCGGTTCAGTAGTTTTAGCAGGAAAGCGAGACAGACAGACAGAGTTAATTAAAATAAGTATGGAAGTATGGATTACACATGCATTACTTAAATTTTATAGCTGCGGCAGAATGCTGAGAAACTAACCACTGCCATTTCAGAAGTTTATTTTTCTTTCTAAGTATCAAATCAATAATTACAAAATGAACACAGTATAATCTTATACTGCTAAGCTGCACCCTAATTTTGTAACACACTATCAACCACAATCTGAATTATTTTAAAGAATATTGCTAGTCCATTGCTTCATACGTTTGAACAATTAGTCTGCTCAGCAACGTAAATACCGCAATGAATCTTGTTGTAATTTAGCGGGTTACCGTGACAAAAAAAGCGGGTGCAAAAACTCCGTGTGCTTAAAGCTAAAGAATGCGAATTCCTAGAGATTATTATCCAAGCAAAATCATTCCGAACTCCAAATCGCTTCCGCTTACAACACACACCACATAACATACCGGATTCATTTATAACAACCAAATAATGTTTGCCAATAGGCGTAGATTCTTTATGGTCCATCGTAAATATATAATACAACATTAGTAATGAAATATTCCTGTAAGCCGTTGTTTTCAACCGGCCGTTTGTTGAGACGTCTTCCAAGGTATAAAGTTTAACCGACGATGTCTGCCGTAGGAATAGTAGATACCAGTATTGTTTAGTATGACCATAAATTAAGTGAAGTTTCGAATGGTTTTTTTTGTCCACAAACCATTAAATTGATTAAATTAATGGTTTGATGTCTATTATTATCATCTGCCTTGCCTTTTCCCAACTATGTTGAGTCAGTCTCCAGTCTTACCGGATGCAGCTGAGAACCAGTATTTTACATGGAGCGACAGCTTATCTGACCTCCACAACCCAGTTACTGGGTAATACGATACCCCTTGGTAAGACTGTTTGTCAGATTTTCGGGCTTCTGACGACCCGTAACGACTGTCTAAGATCTACGAAAGACAGCCGGGACCAACGGCTTAAATTGCTTTCCGAGGCACGGAAGGGTCTTGGTATGTAAAGTTGGTCACCCATCCACGGACCAACCGCGGAAAGCGTAGCTTAACCTGAACAATCAATCTGTTATTACTTAGCCATAAGCCCTTGTCTATCAAAGCCTAAATTTTATCAGTTTTTTTTTTTTAGTTAGTGGACATATGAATATAAACTGCGCCATGGATGAGTATTTCCTCATTATGATTAGTATGATTACTTAGGAAAGTACTTAGTTAGCATATTTAGCTGATATCAAAATAGTATAGACCTTAGCCTTTTTAGGGTTTTTATTTCTTCAACTTAACTGTCAGCCAACTTTACAACCTGCCCTCTGTTACCTACATTTTAAAATCCATAAATAATGAGAGTTTTTTTTCTCAGGCACCTTAGGGGCTATCCATAAATTACATCACATAAATTTCATGATTTTTGATCGCCCCCCCCCCCCCCCCCATCCTTGTCACAGCTGGTCACATTTGTGAGATCCCCCTCTCCGTAGTGTGATGTCACATATTTTGCGATTTTACATCTAGACATTGTTTTTCTTTAAAATTTTTCTTTCATAGTTCATATTTCGCGTTTTAATAGTCTTTAAATATGTATCTTCAATTTTGAAATGTGACGTCACAAAATTTAGGGCCCCTCCCACCCCTTGTCATACAATGTCACAATTCGTCAACCCCCTCCTGGATGGCCCCTTATTAATTTTATTATAATTATTTATTTTTAGAGAAAGCCCGGATGGTCGGATGTTGAAGGTGTGTACGTTCACTCAGAATTAAAAACAGATGTACATACATTTATACAGTCATCAAAAGAGGTAACCAGGATCGTCAGATATAGTTGAATTTTAGTAAGAAACATATGAATGGTTACGAATGAAATTTCATTTGATACATGATCTGTTTATATTCTACTAGCTTTTGCCAGCGGCTTCGCCCGTGTGGAGGTCGGAAATTATCCCGCGGGAACATACTACCGGGATAAAAAGTGGCCTATGTCCTGTCTCAGGCTCTAAACTATCTGTGTACCAAATTTCATTTAAATCGGTTCAGTAGTTTTAGCAGGAAAGCGAGACAGACAGACAGACAGACAGACAGACAGACCGACAGACAGACAGAGTTACTTTTGCATTTATAATATTAAAGTATGGATATATTATATATATTATATATTAATATATTATAATATATTATATAAATATATAATATAATAATATAATATTAAGTACGGAAGTATGGATATAGTGTGGATAGTATGGATTGATTAAATTACATTTTCTTTGAAAACATTCATCGGTTTCTTACTAAACTTCAACTATATCTGTCGACCCTGGTTACTTATCTCTTTTAGTGACTGTATATAAGTTTACAAACACATGTACGCACGGCGGCAAATCAAGCTATATATTTCTAGTATAAACTGACCACCCATTGTCCGAAAAATCTATACAATGCGAGCTCAGGTAAAACTGGAAAAGTATAGCTTGATATGATGTCATATGTACAGCTACTGTAGATAATATTCTATTAAATTTATTCGTACTGAAATTCTCTCAAATCTTTCCTATCGAAAGTAATAAAATACAGCTAACATTTCACAACTTACCGACTCCACAATAAGCCCTACGGCGATTGTCACTTCAAAACTCTTAATAAATTCCCTCATTGACAGCGAAGCCAATTATCTGTTTTAGGGATGGCCCCAAACATATAATTATATTTTTAAATTCCGTTTATCTATTTGCTGTCTACCCGTCATGTGTAATAAATTGGCTAAAGTGCGTATGCGCACGGTGCGCAGTGTCAAAAATTGCCCCGGGGATGTGAAGCACCTGTTTGAATGGTTTCACGTGCTTAGGAGTTAATCGGACGTTTGACGGGATCATAGATATAGGAAAGTATCTTTCTTTGGGCAGGATGGTGATGTTTTTTTTGAAGAAATTATATAACATTGTCTGTTAACCCAGTACGTTATTTAAAAAAATTTTTCTTTCTTCATTATTTTATATTTTTCTCTTTTCGGGTCTGTAAGGTACTTATGATAGGGGTCTTTGTCACATGATTTCATTCGATTAGTTTTTTTTTTTACGAAATCGGTGGATGCCTAAGTTGCCCATGTTTAATCTTTGGAAAGCGAGTGTCCATTTTGTTTCTGCGTTAAAGAACGCAGACGAAACGAATAAAGTATGATCAATCAAAGCGCGACCGTTGAAGCGTGGGCGTGTTTCTGTCACTCCACCAAAGTTAATTATAATAACTGTGGTTGCATCCATATTATTACGAAATGCCATTGAATAAAAAATATTAATTAAGCATCCAGAAGTATTGATTGATCTAATGTGAACAACCGTTCTGTTCTATAAAAATATCACCTTCAAATCCTCTATGTAGCTAGTAAGTTTGAAGTGAGTCACTATAGCTAATGCTAGGATTGACCGTGTACAGCATTCTCAAAAATAAAATAAAAAAATATTCCCGAAAATTTAATAATTTAAATTTATATACTAAATGCCTGTTTGTCCCGCTAGTGGGAAAAACGGGATTACACGAGGTTGACACTACTGACAGTTCACTTCAACTAAGTTTTCATGGTGAGATTTCTACAAAATACGTAATAATTTCGTTTTTTTTTTGTTCTGATAAAGCCTAATGAAGCTTCAACAGATCTAGCCTATTTAGCATCGGCAGATCTAGCCTATTCGGTATCGGTAGATCAAGCCTATTCGAAATCGGCATATGCCTACTCTTCATCCGCAGATCTATCTTATTTGGCATCGCCATATGGCCTACTCGTCATCCGCAGATCTAGCCTATTCAGCGTCGCTAGATCAAGCGACACTATGAAGATGAAATGAAAAAAAAAATGCACAACTTGCAAAGTACTAAAATAATATAACATTTTACTTAGTTACAGTAAGAGCCACTTACATCAACACATAACCTTTTCCAACACTTACGTAATGGGGTGTTAAAACTTTAATGGCCGCGCCATGCGTTGCGAAAAGTATCAAACTTAATTAGTACCTACACTGCTAATTTGTGTTTCTGACATTAAAGCCCTTTTATTTCATCTCCGAAGTGCACGCCTTTCAACAATTTGTTCATTTTATCATTAACTAATGGATATTATTTATCCATACTGCGCTATAACCGTAAAATGACTTGACACGATTGAAAATTTTGATACTTGACATTTATTACCTACTCCAAATGCTACTCAGCTCTGTGATAGTTCATCATCTGCCTAGCCTATTCTCAGCTATGTTGGCGTCAACTTCTAGTCTAACTGGATGCAGTTGAATACCAGTATTTTACATGGAGCGACTACCTATCTGACTTCCACGACTTAGTAACTATGATACCACTACCCGTATCAATAAAGAAAAGAAAGAAAGGAATTCCTTTCTTTCTTCTTACATGATACACGGTAAGAGTGGTTGTCAGACTTATCGTGCTCCTGCTTACTTTTAGTACAGCCCAGGACCAACGGTTAACGTGTTTTTCGAAATATAGAGGGTCTCGATATGTAATGGATGGGAACCCATCCTTGAACAGACCTTGGGAAGTGTAGTTTAACCTACGATCGACCCATATGGTTATTATATGTTTGGCCACAAGCTGTGTAATAGTTATTCCAGATATTTTAATGTAATGTCACGTAACGTTATTAGGTCCTGTCCATAATAACATTGTAAAAAGTATGAATTGCAAGCGTAAGGGCTTAACTACGACATTTGACAGTAACAACTTACCATTAATAACAGTTATGTTAACAAAATACGATGATAATATAAAGTTAAAAACCTATCGAAGAAATATTCGTTACGACGATATTTACGACCACTGAAAATCATAAGTCAGTGCCGCTGCAGCTCTCAATTGATAAAAATTGTTATTTTATCTCTATTTTAATTAGGGGTCAATAGGTATCAGTTAGAATAAATTCAGTTTTAAATACACCTGTTTCGATAAATTTGTGAGTAAACTATACAATAGCATAAGCAGGTGCACTCTTACGTCCGCACCTTGAGTTTTTTTTAACAAAAAAAAGTCCGTTAAAACGACGTTTTTTCGGTTCGATTTTCGTAATTTGAATTTGGAACCGTGAAGATGGCCGACTAGATGACGTATTTATTAATTCGTTTGGATGGCGTCGAGCCGCCCGACCGTTTCTTGTTGGTAATCGGAATCGATTAAAGAAATCGGTTTTATTATAATCGATGGTGATTGTGAGAGCTCTCGATGTGAGATGCGCTGATTAATTTACTATTATGAAATCAATTTTCAATGGATCGAGAGTGTAGGATTAAAAACGTAATCCTTTATGTTTTGATATTATATTTTTTATGCCTATCTGGACAGAGTGGATCAGTGTAGCTTAAGCTGCTTTCCGACCTACGCAAGTTACAGTATTCCACTTAGAAATCCGGTAACTTATAACTATGGTGTCCGTAGGCGAAGGATTGAGTACAATCTACGCGTTTATGTTGAATTCATGAAGATTGAAACAAATTAGGGTGATATAAGGCAGGTTGCGCACTCGGCGGGTTAACCGTAGCGGTTTGCGGCTAATCTGACGTATCTATGAGGACTATCGGCTTGGCAAGTGCACCTAGTCTTCGGCCGTCAGATTGGTTTTAGGCAGTGGAAGAAAGAAGGCCGGCTTTGTTGCTGGCTATTGTCTACCATTTTGTTTAAGTCATTAATATAGTGGTTTTGTACAAACACTTTTACACGTCAATCATATTTTTTTAAACTAGATGAGGTCGGTGTTTCCTAACTGACTACTCTGAGAAGAAAGGCCGAAACAAACTCAGAGGTTACAGTCTCTTTAAAAGTCCAGATATAATCTTGATCACATCATGTGAAGACCATGTTAATTAGTGTCTGAAATGGTATTTTGAGGAGATAACCACACAGATTGAGTGAACCTATCCAATCAGTGCACGCATTTGTCATTAATCGTGCAACTCAACGTAGTCATTTACAATTTTGTTTTTAAATACATTTTAGTCCATTTGCTTTATTACGAACAGAATGTTGATTCTTATAGATTCACCAACCTTGGAGAGGGTAGCATGGATATATACGCGCAAACTATAACCACGAATACTGCATATGATTCTAGACCTCCTATTGTATATTTTCTTGTCGGTTAATAAACTGAAAAAGCTGTTCCATAAATTTTAACCGCGTAGGTAGGTATCACTTTTCTTAAACATAAGTACTATTATTATAGTAGTAAAAAAAATACACTTTCAAAATAAAAAAAAAATATATATATCTGAAGACGATTTGCACGTAGTCAATTTGTTTGTGAGCGAATCTAAAACTATGGAAATACGTATTTGGCAATAGGCACATTTTGAATTTTATGCAATATAATACATTAAGAAAAAATAAATGTGATTCTTACTAGATAATAGGGAAAAATGGGTTTATGTTATTTTGTCCGTTTCAGGCGAACAGATTCATGGGAATTAACTAATAAGCCTTTAAATCTTTAATTTTATTTTGATGGTTTTATGATTCTTCAAATAAAAATTAATGTTGAGCCAATACTTATAGCTTTGTTTCTCAAAACCGTAATATAAACACAGCTTAATTAATTTATTACCTTCTCAGTGTGTCCCTACCACTTTATAGCCTATACAATTAATACTGTATACAGAGAATCTTACCATTTTACATTGTCTCTCTCCAAACTCTAGAATTAAGGAAACCATTACAGAATATTCGATTCCATGTAATGGCATATCCGTGTAATTTCCCCCCATAATCTTAGGCTTAGCATGTATTGTGCATTTTACTAATATATCCCTGTCTAAGATTAATTACAATTAATGTTAACTACAAGTGTATAATGTTTCTGCATTTGTCATTGTTTAATCGTCTGCTTGTTGTGTTATTGGAAACTTTAAGCGCTGTATGATAATAGGTACTGCGCTTTAACAGTCGGGTTTTGTTTCTTTGTGTAATGAGACGAGATTGTATTTTTAACCAACTTCAAAATAAGGAGGAGGTTATCAATTCGACGGTATTTTTTTTATGTTTGTTACCTCATAACTTTTGACTGGGTGAACTAATTTTGATGATTCTTTTTATTTGAAAGCTGGTGCTTTCCCAATGGTCCCATTTTAATTTGGTTCCAATCGAACAATGGGATCCATGTGAAAACCATACGAGTCTTAAATTTGCATTAAGTATTTGCGCGACAAATGAACGAATAACGCGATAAGATTAGTGCGGGGGTCTCTACCATAACTGGAAAGTAAAAAATAAAAAACTTTTTACAAAAAAAATATAAGCCGACTTCCAAAAAAAAAAACAAAACACTATAAAATGAAAAAATAACTTTAATTTCTGAAGTCGGTGGCAAAAAAACCTTAATTAGGTACAGATCCTAAGACACCGACTTCCAAAATTAAAGTTATTTTTCACTTTGTAGTGTTTTTTTTGGAAGTCGGTTGTTATTTTTTATTTGTCATGTTCTTTTCTAAATATTAAATTTTATTTCGTGTAATTGCTGCCCGCGGCTTCTCCCTCGTCATCATCATCATCATTTCAGCCGAAAGACGTCCACTGCTGGACATAGGCCTCAAGCAGCGCCACTTCGACCGATCCTATGCTTCTCGCATCGAGCGGATTCCTGCGGCCTTCACCAGGCCCTCGGTCCATCTTGTGGGAGGCCTTCCAACGCTACGTCTGCCAGTACGCGGTCGCCACTCCAGAATCTTCCAACCCCATCGGCTATCTGTTCTGCGAGCATTGTGCCCTGCCCACTGCCACTTAAGTTTGGCAATTCTTCGGGCTACGTCGGTTACTTGGTTCTCCTACGGATCTCTTCACTTCTGATTCGATCGTGTAAGGGAACTCCAAGCATAGCCCTCTCCATTAATTACCCTTCTTCCCCGTGGATGCCCGAAATTACTGGAAGAAAAAGCCTTGCAAGCTTAGCCCAAAGTCCCATCAAAATCGGTCCAGTCGTTTCAGAGATTAGCCGGCACAAGCATGTAGACAGACAAACAATTTAAAAATTGTTTTTTTGTTATCAGTACCGTATATACTTTCTGAAGCATTTAGTAAAACGCTATTATTTTGACATTACAATTAGACACTTTTTTATTTATTTGTGTGTATATATATATATATGTACCGTAAATACTTTTATATGCATTTAGTTTAAAGCTGTTATTTTGACATGAAAACAGCAGACACTTAAATTTTATTTATTTTTAAGTATAGATTACAAACAGACGATAAACTTACCTTAGTGCACCTCTAAAACCTTTGACAAGAAATGAATATTTCCAATGTTTCCATCTTCATTGACTAAGTCAGATAAATTCCAATTCTTGACCTTTTTGCTTTGTTTTCGGGCGAAACCTCCACAAGATGCCCGAGACAATTTTTTGACCTACTGCTTACATTAATATTAATTTACTTCGATAAATTTATTATTATGTATGTTGATATGGATTAGTGGCTAAATAAAATAACGTATATTCGAGTCTATAAGTTTTTTTTTTTTTTTCATAAATCTTCGAAAGTTTTGAAAGACCACAATTCGTAGTGAATCAAAATTTCTCTACGGTTGAGTCTATCTACTGTCACTTAAATAAATCATTTATTTGAAAGAGTTACCGTAGCGTTTTTAACATGTCCATCATCGTTATCACTTATCTAGGCCGTCATCGTCAGGGGTATCAAAGTACAGGTACCTACTATTACCAGGCCTGTCTCACTTCCATACAAGCGGTGCAAAATCCCCGAGATATTTACCTACTATTCTGGAAAACAACCTAATTTCAACCTTTTGCATTGCGTATAGCGTTCAAAGTACAATCAAATAAAGTCTCGCTTCAATCTGCTAGGGCTCTCAGAGAGGTACTACTTTATATCTTTTTGTCTTTTTGTTTTTTCTGGCGCCTCCATCACTCACGACACAGAAATGATTAGATTTCCAACAGATTAACAGCACAGAATATACAATAGTAGGTACTTTACGGTATTAACAGTTTACTTTTGATCCGCGGGTGCGTGCGCTGCGTGTGCGACAAGTCGAGCGAGTGCAAGCCTATTGAGACTAGTCCGGTGGCCGGACGCTTGCGTTTATCATACCTAAACTCGGGAGTGAAACTTCTGTACCGTAAGGTACTAATATATATTCTGTGCTATTACACAAAGACCAACAAAGAGATGAGATTTCGCCTCATCATTATCAACCTTTATTTTTCCCACTGCTGGGACACAAGCCTACTCTCGTTGAAAGGGAGTGGGCCGTTATCTACCAGTGTGGGTTGGTCTCATGTCTTCGAATTTTTGATTCTAGAATATGTTTCCTCACGATGTCTTCCTTCACCGTTTAGTGAGCAGTGGTGATGAAATTATTGTATTTACACAAAGTATAATGCATGTCTGGGTTCGAGCCCGCAATCTACATATAACTCGTAACACGGGGCCAACACCACAGGACCACCACTGTTCTCTATGGTTTTGCCTATGATGTAGCAATTTTAAAATATATCACATACATATATAAGGTGTATCTATTCATACACGAAATATTTTAAGAGGTACACTTGTAGGTGGTAAAGAAGCTATGGAAGCAAAAATATTATTTTTTTCTAAGCTTTTTGAATTTTCGTAATTATTATAATTATAAAACCGCTTGAGACGTTTTGCATAAAACCTTTACTCCAAATTCTATGAATGGCCCGCCTGACGCTGCGAGAGCGGCGACCGGACGGCATGAGCATGGCCGCGGTGTCTCGGGCCGTAAAAAATAAGAAGGAGCCAGAATTTCTCATGTGCGTCAAATAATTTATAAATATTAAATTTTGAAAAAAATACATTAAAAAAATTTTTTTTCATTGCTGTAGCTTCTTTACCACCTACAGGTGTACTGTTATAAATTGTTAGACAGCCCTAAGCATATAAAATATAAACGCTGACGCCTCATAAGCGTCATGCGATGTTTCCCACAATGGTTGCACTTTTTGACACGTAGGCATCATGTAACGTTTCCCACAGTTGTCGCATTTTGTGACACGTTGGTTTCCGGCAGTCATACTCTGAACTTCGTGGCGGACACATTAAAATCGAATTATTGTTAAACATATTAATTTTCAATAAAAGTTTCTTTAAGGTTTCAAAATAGTCTTTTTTTAAAAAGTGACTTTGGACCTACCCCGTAACAGTGGTGTCAGAAGTGGGATAGTCAGTGTATATCGTTACTGGCTATCTATAAAACTACATAAAACCAAATTCGTCGCGTTTCGTGTCCACCCACCTGTTCGTTTCAACATCGTTTCAAAATCGTATCCTGTGACTCTATCTTGTCTCCATCAAAAGTGACTCTATCGTATCTCCATCAAAAGTGACTCTATCCTGTCTCTATCATAGTATGACTCTATACTGACTCTACCCAGTGTGTGTATCAGTGCGTCGTCTAAACCACGTCATTGTCGCTGTATCCAGTCGCGATCACACCGAATTCCTCCGAGTTGGTTAAAGTAGCCAACGAATCTACTAAGCATTTCGTCGTGTACCTGGGTGAGCTTAAGGTTAAGCCAACCCCTTCGTCGCCATCCACGGATCGTCCAACTACCGCCGTACCTGCTGCTAGCTGCTGCTGCTGCTGCTGCTGCACGTCTGCGCCGCTGTTGAGCGCGCTACTCACGGAGGTCTACGTTATGCCTTCTGTTTACCAAGCCGTCATCTTGCTGTGAGTAGAACATTCATTTTTTGTTGTTGCCACATAGGCCTCCTTGTTTTCCCAAATCCCCTAAATCTTTGAGCTAAGTGTTACAATTGAAACACTCATTATAATGTCTACCTCAAGTGATAAGAAACAACTAACTCCCACTATCTCCGAGCCATTCCCGATACAAGTCCTATGTAACTTTATAAACCCATATCAAGGGGAACGAGAAACCTTGTCAGCGTTTTTAACAAACTGCCAAAACGCTCTTGACCTAGCATCTGAGGGTCAAAAGTCCTTACTGCTTAAGTATATCATATCAAAGTTACAAGGAAAGGCACAGGTAGCTTGTTCGAATAAAATATTTGACTGCTTTGACGACTTACGAACATTCTTAAGGCAGAATTTCGGCGAAAGAAAACATTACAATCATCTTTTATTAGAGCTACAGTCATGCAAGCAATTGCCTAACGAAACTGTCGCACAATACGCCTTGAGGATTGAAACCTGTTTAACAGATCTGCAGTCCGAAATCCATAATTCGGATTCCTTAAAAAAGGAACTTCCGGGTCGCATTGCTATGACAGAAGATTTAGCTCTATATACTTTCTGTCTGGGACTTCACCCTAGACTAAGTACTATTGTTCGTTGTCGAGACCCCCGAAATCTAAATGCTGCTATAGGTTTCGCTACAGAAGAGGAGAAAATCTACAATTTCTCAATTAGATCATCATGCAAGGTTTGCCATAAGGTAGGTCACTCTGAGTTCGAATGTAGGTTTAAAAATAATCAAAATAAGGCCCTATCTCCATCTAAATCAAAACAAACAAATTACTCACAAAAACCCGCAACTTCTGGTTCCCAACCGCTAACATGCCGATATTGCAAAAATATCGGGCATGACATTTCGCAATGTCGCAAAAGACAATTCAACAATTCTCGCTTCGACCGTGGGAATCCTGGGAACATAATAAGTGAACAAAAATACGTAGAAGCTAATCAGGTTTCAACAGCTGCCGATGATGATTTAAACTAAATGATCGGATTACGAGCCGGTGTCGACGTAATTCTGTTACCATAGGCACTAACTGTGGGAATGTTTTCTTAGGGGCTTCAATTTCTAAATCCAATTCTATTTCTCAAAATTATGCTACTAATTCTGAAGTCGCTAGTGATCGCAATTCCCCAATAACTAATTCAATTTCTAAGTCCAAACATATTACTAAGTCCAAAAATAATGACTCTATCCTTACTAATTCTACTAAATCATTTACTAAATCGAATATTAATTCTAGAATAAATAATGACTCTATCCTTACTAATTCTACTAAATCATTTACTAAATCAAATACTAATTCTAGAATTAATAATGACTCTTTCCTTACTAAATCATTTACCAAATCAACTACTAGCTCTAGAATAATCAATGACTCAATCCCTACTAGCTCTGCAAAATCAATGACCAATTTAATGGAAAATATTAGTCCTCCCAAAGGAATAACAGATAATTTTATCCAAGATCCACTTGGGTTTTCCACTGTCTATGATGTTTTTCCCAATTCAAGTTCTTCTTTACCGTACATTGTAGTAAAAACCTCACATACGAAAGAACCTATTCGTCTTTTAGTTGACTCCGGTAGCTCCATTTGCATCATTAAGGAACAATGCCTACCTGAATTACCTAAAGTTGAGAAAGATATTTTAAAATTCAAGGGTATTAATGACATAGACTCGTTTTCTGAAACTAAAGGCAAGTTTATGCTATCATTGGAACTGGAAAATGGAATTAAGGTTCCGTATTATTTCCATATCGTAGGTGAAATTAATTTAGAGTACGACGGCATCCTAGGTTCAAACTTTCTAGAGTGGTATAAAGCCCTAGTAAGTTACAGTGACTTTAAATTAATAATTCAAGGGAATCCCTTACACTATTTCAATTTAAAAACAACTCCAATTGTAAAGATTATTCCTCCTAGAAGCGAAATGTTTATTCGTTGCAATGTAACAAATCCCGAAATCCAAGAAGGACTCTTACTAGACGTCAAACTACAGAAATACCCTCGTTTATATATTTCCAGGTGTTTAGTCCGTGTAGATTCTAATAATCAAACTACTATTTCAGTGCTTAACACATCAGATGAAGAAATAATCTTAAAAAACCCTCGAGTAACGTTAGAACCTATTTCACAGATAATGGAGCCTAATAAAAACACTGTTTCTCTTAATACAACCGATACAACTACGTCCTATCCTAATTCACCATACCCGTATACATCTGACCGCGATTCTAAAGTCCAAAACATGATACGATGCGATCACCTTAATTCGGAAGAAGAAGATCGCTTACGTTACATATGTTCTAAGTTCCAGGACGTATTCTATTTAGAAGGAGACAAACTTACACACACTGATACTATAGAACATGAAATCCGTGTAAGTTCTGAAACTCCGATTGCAGTTAAAAGCTACAGGTTTCCAGAATGTCATAAGGAAGAAGTGAATAGGCAAATTAAAGAAATGCTAGACCAAGATATTATTCGACCTTCCATATCCCCGTGGTCAGCACCAATATGGGTTGTCCCCAAAAAGCAAGACGCATCCGGTAAGCCCAAATGGCGTATCGTTATCGATTACCGGAAATTAAATGAAGTCACAATTGGCGATGCGTACCCAATTCCAAATATCTCCGACATCCTAGATCAGTTAGGGCATAGCAAATATTTTACCACACTTGACCTCGTATCTTCATTCCATCAGGTCAAGGTGAAAGACACAGAAAAAACTGCGTTTAGTGTCCCATCCGGTCATTACGAATTTAATAGAATGCCCTTCGGACTCCGTAATGCACCCTCTACTTTCCAAAGGCTTATGAATATTGTCCTCAGTGGCCTTCAGGGGACTCACTGCTTTACGTATATGGATGATATTGTACTATTTGGACATGACCTCGAATCACATTGCCGAAATTTGGAATTAGTTTTCAGTAAGTTACGCGAACATAGGTTAAAAATACAGCCTGCCAAATGCGAGTTCTTAAGAAAAGAAGTACAATATCTAGGACATATAATAACAGATCAAGGCGTGAAGCCCGATCCAAAAAAGATTGTTTGTGTTCAAAATTTTCCAATTCCTAAATCGCCTCGTGACATTAAATCGTTCCTCGGGTTAGTTGGGTATTACCGCCGGTTCATAGAAAACTTTTCCCATATCACGAAACCCCTCACAGGTCTTCTTAAGAAAAATGCAAATTTCGTTTGGTCCCCAGAACAACAGAAATCCTTTGATGAGTTAAAACATAAAATAACGACCGCTCCTATTCTTCAATATCCCGACTTCTCTAAGCCCTTCTTGCTAACGACCGACGCGTCTAATTTCGCTGTCTCTGCAATTTTATCTCAAGGAAAAATTGGTCAAGACCTACCAGTCTCATACGCATCTAGAACTCTTAACAAAGCGGAAGGAAACTATTCTACTACTGAAAAGGAATGTTTAGCTATCATTTTCGGTACGAAAGTCTTTAGACCTTATTTATACGGTAACAAGTTCATCGTAGTCACTGACCACAAACCACTACAGTGGTTATTCAATTGCAAAGACCCTAGTTCGAAATTGATTCGCTGGCGCTTAAAATTAGAAGAATTTGACTACGAAATAGTTTATAAAAAGGGCAAGATGAACTGTAACGCCGATTCCCTGTCTCGTAACCCAGTACTAACCATTGATCCTAATGTCTCTACTACTTCTGAAACTTATGAAAAATATTTAGAAGTTAGTCAACAACGTAATAATTCCTATGACACTGTTATAGAGGAACATAACGATTCGTTACTTAAAGCAAAATGTAAAATGATTACGTATCCTTCTGCTATCGATTTAGATGACTCAATTCCGTACTGCTCTGAAATTCTACAGCTTTCTAAGTTTGATGAAGACTTACCTGATATACGTACTTTAGAAAGAGAACTATACACGTTTCATAGTACGTCCAATGAAAAACACGTTTTCACACACCTATTCTTACGTGTCCATCATTATGACGAAATGAGTTATAAAGATATTTTTAATATGTTAAGAGACTATCGAGAAATGATAACCGCGTGGTATTCCGAAGAAAAGGAATTTGCTATTTCCGATTTCCAAGACCCATTCACGAAGTTATCGTTCACCAAATTGTACAATATTATAGGATTTCTATTTCATAACACGGGTGTCAAAGTTCATATCTATCACAATAATATACTATTTCCTACTCCCGCGGAGGTCCCCCGTATATTAAAAGATAACCATGACTCACCTTCAGCAGGACATCCGGGTATTTCTCGCATGTACGATAGGTTAAAAACACTCTATTGGTGGAAAAACATGCGTCAAGACATAGAAAACTATGTCAAGAGTTGTAAGTCCTGTCAAATCAACAAACCACTACGTCAAACAAATCGCGCTCCTATGATAATCACATCTACAGCCACAAAACCCATGGAAAAAGTATTCTTAGACGTAGTAGGACCATTACCAGAAACTTACGATTATGGGTATAAGTTTATACTTACGTTGCAAGACGACTTAACTAAATATTCGCAAGCGTATGCAATGTCAACATGTTCCGCAGAAGAAACTGCTCAAAACTTCGTACTTTTCATTTCTCATCTGGGTATCCCTAGAATGATTGTCACCGATCAAGGAACCAATTTTACATCCGACGTTTTAAAACAATTAGAGAGATTATTCGGTATTAAACATATCTTCGCCTCTCCTTATCATCCACAAACGTGTGGCGCTCTCGAAAGAAGCCATGCGACCTTAAAAGAGTACTTGCGATCATACATCGAGGATAACCAACATACCTGGAGCTTATACTTACAAACTGCTATGATAGCGTACAACACTAATGTACATTCAACTACCGGCTTCCAACCGATGGAATTATTGTTCGGATTCAAGCCTTACATGCCTCAAAGTGCTGACACCTTAGACCTAAACACCTATACAGACTATATTCGTGCTCTTAATCATAGATTATTTTATAGTAGACAAAAAGCCTTGCAGAATATAGAATCATCTAAAGAAAAATCCAAACAACGTTTCGATGTTCATGCTAAACCCGTGACGTATAAAATAGGTGATATGGTATACTTACGGTGTCATCATAAACAAAACAAGGCGATGTCACCTATATGGAAAGGGCCTTTCAAAATAGTCAAGATCAATGGTAACCATACAGTCACACTTTTAATTAATCGAAAACATGTTCGTCATCATTACGACGAAATTAAAATCGCAACAGATGACTAGCCTTATCTTTTCTATTTCAGGTTAGTACTTCAGCCGTCTTCGAGCTACAAATTCGTTACTCCAATCGTAGGTAGTCCAGGTCTATACTTTGACCAACTATTGAACGTTAAGTTCACAAACGATCATTGGAATGTCGTAACCTACTTAGACATTAGCCATATAAAGCCACATTTAGATAAAGTCGAAGCTCTAATCAAAGAAGTCAGCAATTTCTGTGTTACTAGCTCTTCTAGTAAAGTCCAACTAGAATGTACTAATTTACTATCGCCGTTACAAAATCAACATCTTAATAATGTTCGTAAGTTCCTGTCGATATCTTACCTAGTTCAAGATCAAAAACCAAACCGTTTTAAACGAGGACTCATTGACGCTGGCGGCTCTCTTTTAAAAACAATCTTCGGAACTTTAGACTCTGACGATGCTTTAAAGTTCTCGGATGCTATCACTAAAGTACAAACGGACGAAAACCAGCTGACTCACTTAATGAAAGATAATATTCACGTTATTCAATCTACTATTTCAACCTTCAATAACACAATGTCAAAAGTAAACAGAAATCAAAACCAACTAAATCAAAATTTAAATACTATTCGCATAGCATTTGAACAATTATCGAATTCAAGTGATAAGTTAGAAATAAAAAATAATTTAATAATGCTAATGAACTCCTTGGAAAGTATTACCATAGCCTTGTCCTTTGACATTGATGACGTCAACAACGCTATCTTATTTAGCAAGCTCAACATTCTTCATCCAGCTGTTCTCAGTCCCTATCAGTTATTCCAAGAACTAGACCTACATAAAGATAAGCTACCTAAACACTGCGAACTTCCTACAAGTTTATCTTTAGAAAACATACATGTTATTATTGACATATCTGATTTAATTTGTTATTATCATCTTAATAAGATTATCATTATAACTAAAATTCCGCTCGTCCTTCCACAGATATACAACCTTTACCATAATGTTCCTCTTCCAGCTCCTTACGATGTTAACAAACCTGATACTTATATACTCATTGCTCCAAATAAACCTTATGTGGCTGTAACAATAGATCGTATGTTCTATTCACTATTAGAGTCAGTGGATAAGTGTCAAGTGATTCATAATGAGTGTTATGTGTGTTCTTTAGGAAATGTGTACTCTACAATTGCAAATCCAACTTGTGAAACAATAATCTTAACCGAAGCTATAAGTTCATTGCCAGACTCTTGTAATACTAAACTGTTACATGGCTCAATCGATGTATTTTTCAAGTTAAACAACAATAAATGGTTGTTTGTACAATCAGAGCCCGGAAAGGCTCATATTACATGTGAAAATGATCCTAGCAATTATGATGAGATCTTCTTCGGCACAGGCATGTTGGCCTTGCCAAAATATTGTGTAGCTTTCTTTAAAACTCTAAAGTTTACTCCTAATGACTATGTTATGTCTAATGTTACTAATCATATATCTAGTTTTAATATTATTGAAGACGATTGCTGCGACAATCAGAGAATAAATAAAACAGTACGACATCTCCCTTTTGTAAAGTTATCCAATGTTAACGACTTTGATTCTCTGTTACAAGCAAGTGTGCATTTAAATGAGTTTGAAAAGGAACTAAATAAAATTGAACAACCATCTCATCTACATAAATATAGTACTCACTACCTCTCGTTGACATACATTATCTCTACCATTGTCCTCATTTATCTTTTGTACAGATCTAAGAAGTTATTTTGTTCAACAAAACCTCGATATTGTATCCAAGTGTTTAATCAGTGTTACACTAAAAAGAAACAAACAGTTCAGTCTGTTCAGTCAGTAAATAATCGATTTGCCGAATCTTCTGACGAAGATGTTCAAGGATCATGTAAATCTTTGCCAACTCCACTAAGACGTAATGTTATGACTTAGTTTCCCGACGACCCTATCAATTGTAATTCTTATTGTTATAAAATAGTTAACGTCTCGGTTAAATGATGATAATTGTATTAATACTATTTCTTATGTCTAATTCTAGTTTAAACCTAAGTTTACTAATAGTTACATTTAAGATACTTCTTATACTTACTTGAATCCTAGTTTGTAACCAAAACGAAGTTCAAAGTTTCATCTTAGATTTCTCATCACTCTTAACCGTGATGATCAATCTTATCGGGGGGGTTGTTATAAATTGTTAGACAGCCCTAAGCATATAAAATATAAACGCTGACGCCTCATAAGCGTCATGCGATGTTTCCCACAATGGTTGCACTTTTTGACACGTAGGCATCATGTAACGTTTCCCACAGTTGTCGCATTTTGTGACACGTTGGTTTCCGGCAGTCATACTCTGAACTTCGTGGCGGACACATTAAAATCGAATTATTGTTAAACATATTAATTTTCAATAAAAGTTTCTTTAAGGTTTCAAAATAGTCTTTTTTTAAAAAGTGACTTTGGACCTACCCCGTAACAGTACCTCCTAAAATATTTCGTGTATGAATAGATAGACCTTATATACGTTTCTACAAGCCACAGAAGCTTCGTGAATCATCCCAACCCATTGCTACATCATCATCATCATTTGCCTAGCCTTTTCCTAACATTTTGGGATAGGCTTCCAGTCCAACCGGACGCAGGACCAGTATTTTACATTGAGCGACTTGATATCTAACCTCCACAACCCAGTTACTGGGTAATACGATACACCTTAATAAGACTGGTTCTCAAACTTTCGGGCTTCTGATGACCCGTAACGACTGTCTAAGATCTACGAAAGACAGCCGGGACCAACGGCTTAACGTGCTTTCCGAGGCACGAAGGGATCTTGGTATGTAAAGATGGTCACCTAATCACGAACCGATTCCCATATACACCTTCGCATTTACCACACCTTCAATTAGCACCAACTACCAAGTCACAAATCTATTCAACATTCTAAGCTTCCCATAGGGTATAACGGTGCGGCCACATTATTCATTGCGGGTCCGCATCGCCGTGACTTGTCGCACTAAGTTTTATAGCGAGGTCTCAGGTCACTGTATTTATGAACATACGAGAGAATGCAGCTAAATAAATTGTTTTCTACTTTGTATATGATTTATTGTTCGTGGGAGTTTTGGGAAATGGGTTTTGTGTAGGATAGTAGATTGATAGATATTGCTTGTGAATAGGATGAGTATAAGATATAATTACTTAGGTAGAAACTATGGCAATCAATCTGCTTAGCCTTTTCGCAACTTTGTTGGGTACGGCTTCCAGTAACGAAATTCAGCTAGTAGAAAGAAGAAGAAAGAAAATACGTATAAGAAAGACCAAAACAGTACAATATAAAAAAGCTACGGAAAAACATGCGTCACATTCACGTAAAACGGCCATTGTACAGCATAATGCTGTGACCCATCTGAATACCAGTATTTTACATGGAGAGACTGCCTATCTGATCTCCACTACCCAGTTACTGGGTACCACGATACCCCTTGGTTAGACTGGTTGACAAACTTTCGAGCTTTTGAAGACCCGTCAATAATCCACAAATGACAGTCGGGACCAACAGCTTAACATGCTTTCCGCGGCACAGAGGGGGCATGGTTAAGTAAAGCAAGTGTAGCTTAATCTAATCAACCCGTGCGGCTGTTATTACTTAGCCACAAGCCCCCATATATATTGTAGACTCATTTTATAAAAAAAGCACAATAATTCAACTCAGAAACGCGAACTCAGATGTCGCATACAACGGCCGCGGCGGTGGTTTACTCGCTTTACATGTTTTTGTCGCAAGACGCGGACACATGTCGGTCGCCGCGACTTTTTTGTCGCGTGTTTATGACCCGGTTCGGCGGGTGTGCACGTCCCTTTATAGCCACGTCCAGTTTTTGCCAACAATCGCCAATTACGTGAGCCATACGAAATTCAATGAATGATTTCGTTTTTTCTTCTTCTCCAAAGTCGTGTGGTCTCCAAGATACTAATAGGCTATTAGCCGATATGGGTAGTTTATGTTGAAATAATGCTAACTGCTCGCCATCTTAGTGTTTATAGTTTAGCTAGAATAAGCCTTTCTTGTTGCAATAAAACTTTTAGGGCCAATATTAGACGCAGCTGCGGCGCGTGCGTTGACTTCTACATGGGATACAGCGGGTTTTACTGGCACTGCCCTTAACTAGAGATTACTCTTCAGCTGTATAATCACTAGATGTATGTGTTTGTTCCGACAGACAATGATGTCCGAGACATTATCTGGACCTCATGAGTAATGTTCAGCGGGATCAAAACTATTTCCTATACTTGTAAACAATTACCACTATAAAAATGGGACATGATAAAATTTTAATAACATTTGTCACTTTCAGAGGCTTAGTCCGATCGAACTGTATACTTGGCCTATATATGGTGCAGCTTGCCTGGTTGTGACACTCGGTTTGTTTGTGCCCAATTCAAGAGGCTCACTCCAATACCAAATCTTGGTTTTTTGTTACTAGACATCGTTAACTCCCATTTGGGATAGCAGTGGACCTTTTTTTTTGGATGGGAAATCATCAAATGACTTCTCTGCTCTTCTTCTCTTTCTCCGCCCTGGGCGGAGCGGGAGGGCGTGTCAGACTTTTACTGACTAAAACCCACCCGTGTTCCTTCAGTTGCCCATATGGCAGGGCCACGGTAAATCTTTCGAACGAATCTCGTGACCCTGGCAGAAAATAGTGGACCTCAGTGGAGCACAAACGCGCAGTGTAGTGACACGTAATGTAAATCCTAACCTTAAAATTAAAAAAAAAAGGTTTCGCATATACTTTTTTTACTAAGTGTAAAGACTTTGTTGAAATGTGTGGGATAGAACAATTTATTGTGATTCTTGCAAATTATAAACAAGATGCTTTCGAATAGTTGTATTTTCGATTGTAACTTAGATAGGTAATTTTTTTATAAGTACCGTTATCAACAGATATGCGACCAGGGTCTTTGCAGGCTATAGTTAAAATTTTGTAAGTAACAGCCATCGGTTATCTCAAGAAATTTTGAAATTCTTGAAATTTGTTGCGATAAACCAACTGTTTATTTTCTATTAATTTTATTTTATTCGAAAACATCTATCGGTTTCTAACTAAACATAAACTTCAACTATATCTGACGACCCTGATTATGTTTGGTGACCGTACGTTAACAACCCGCATTCGTGCAGTACCGTACTGCAATTTGGTCAAACTTATTCTCCTATCAACTACATTAATTATAAACAGTTAATATGATCCCGGTCTATTGGCTAAAAGGCTATTAATACTAATAAATTATGGTGATCTTTCACCTACCCACCTACAGCATATGTAGTGTGCCTGAAACACGCGATTAGCGTTAGAATAAGATTAGAATGGTGGGAATTTAACGGGATTGCTGTAATACTCGTACCTACTTATGAGTAATTAACTGCCATGGCGAAAATCAGAAAAAGTCAAAAAGTTAAATAAATTTTTTGACTTTTTCTTTTTTGATTGTGTAATATGTGTTATTTCACTTTAAATTGATTATTTATTCCAAAAATACTCATATATCATATTTATTACATTTTTATACAGCCTATTTTTATAATTTAATTCCTTACTTTTATTTTGACTTCATATTTTCCACAAAGTGTATGAGAGTAATGGTAAGCAAAAGTTATATTGACACAGTGATTTTTGAGTTGCGCGGCTTTATATAGCTGAAAGAGTAATAAACATGGCCGCCGTTCAGATTTGGTATGTGTTGTCGGTCTTATGGTCCCACAAGGCCTGAATGGAACAAAAAGCTTATCAAAATACCAGCTATTTTATGCCCAAAGTTTTCAACATTCTACGATGAAACAACACACTAAAACAGAGAATTTTACAAGCCAGTAAGATGTTTAAACTAATAGGTCATTAACCAGAGATTTAACTGCCTGTCACCTAATCGAGCGTTCACAAATAACCTGTAGTTTGTGGGTACTTTGTAACGACTGAATTTTATACTGCAGTGTAGACTACACTTAAATTCATTACGAGCTTTTAACACCTAGGATAAGCCTTAGGATCATATCATCCGTGACTTTTCTTAAGGTGGGTGCGGTGGGCATCCCGCGAAATAGATTTTTTTTTTCTGCTTTTTGAACTTCGGCGGTCAGAAAACAAAATATGTTTCGCGATGGTTACAAATACGACAGAAATCTAGAAAGAAAACAGTTATTTCATAGATAATGTTTGAATAACTTATCAAAACTCGGGGAACAGCTGTTCTTTTTAACGATTTTAGGGTTTGTCCTGTAGTTGTCCATAATGATGAATGCAATGATCTCTATTCAAGTTTTCAGTGTACTCTATCTTAGTATAATTCGAATAAAAAACTAACTTAACTAACTAATCATAACTTGGAAGTTGACATTTTCTTTCTGATTTTCAGAATCTGCTTCAGATAGTATCCCAAGTTGTAATGTAACCGGGTGTAGCTCAATACCGATATTTTATATGAAAACCTGCCTATCTGACCTTAACAGCCCAGTAACTGAATAAAACGCAACCCGTTAGTAAATGATACTTTTATTTCTATAAGTAGGTTTGTACAAACACTTTCACAAGTCAATAATATTTTTTTGAGCTAGATGAGGTCGGCGTTTCCTATCTGACTACTCTAAGAAGAAAGGCCGAAACAAACTCAGAGGTCACAGTCTCTTTTAAAGTCCAGACATAATCTTGGTCACATTATGTGAAGATATTAAGACTGGTTGTCAGACTTTCGGGCTTTTGATCACCCGTAACGGCTACCAGAGAACTACAAATGACTGCCGGGACAAAAGGCTTAACGTGCTATCCGTGGCACAGCGGAGCCTTGGTAAGTGAAAATGGTCACCCATCCACGGACCAACCGCGACAAGCGTAGCTTAATCTGATCGATCGACCTGTGCAGCTTTTACTACTTAACAAGAAAATTAAATTAAATTAACCTGTATTCGTCAAATTTATACCATGGCAGCAAAAATACGTCCACTGCTGATAGGCCTCTCCTCTCTCGCTTGGCAGTCGGGTTGGTGATAGCTGTATGGTGGTAAAACGCATAGAGAACGCTACTGCTCTTTCTCTAAGAAGACCCTTAGTCGCCTCATAGAACACTTACGGGAAGAAATGAGATTTTTATATCAAAGCTAGATAAATATCAATTTCCTCACTAGCTTTCAAAGTTTAATGAATATAAGAAACTGCTGAATATTTTGTATGAAACGACCACAGGCTAAGCACGCAACAAAGATACAGTAGGTGCATAAAGTTTAAGTTATAATACGTTCATTATTATCTTACTTATATCAAATTTTATAACCATGCTAAAATTGTATTCTTGATGGCCTAGTCACCATAGGCCATCAAGAATATGTAAATAAACTGTTATATCCAGATAGACAGTTTGACAACACATGAAATCCATAAAAGATAGTATAAAAACCGGACAAGTAAGAATTGTATTTGCACATCAAGGGTTTCGTACCCCTGCCGGGGTGGCGGACTTGTTCGAAAGAATAACAGTGGCCCTGACACAGGCAACTGAAGGAACAAGGCGGGGTTTTTAGTCAGTAAAACTCTGACACGCCCTCCCCCTCCACCCAGAGCGGGAGACGTCATTTGTTGATTTTCCACATACGTTGTTACAGCGGCCAAAGTAGAACACACTCAGTGAAAATGTCAAGTGTCTACCTATTAATTATGGTTAAAAGGAGTGGTAAGGTTCAAAGGATACAGCTCTGTGACGGACGGACGGATGGACCGCGGAGTTAGTAATAGGGAACCCTAAAAACATCTATAATATTTATAATTTTGGTACGGAACTTGTGAAAATTTATTGATTAACATGTCATTGCTACATTAGTGTTATTGACCTACGTATATATTTACATATTTTGCTGCTGATTTTTCTTTTATTATTAGATTACTCATACTTACTTATTTTTATTAAGTTATGATTACTCATACATTTTTACAAAGCAACTAGTTTGTACTCGCGACTTCGTACACGTGAAATTTCTTGTTCCCCCGACCTACCCCGTCGCATTGCATTACCTGTCAGCACTATTACGTTATTTTCGCTTAGTGTTCTTTCTTGACTTGTTTCATTTAGCTCGGCTCCTAAGGGTTATAGCGTGATGTTAAGTAGCTTGTAGCCTTCTTCATGAATGTGTCTATTATGTAGATAAAGATTTTTTCAAATCCAATTGGCAGTTCCGGAGTTTAGCGCGTTCAAACAGACAAACTCATCAGCTTTATAGATACAAGTCTACAGATTTTTCCCGTCTTCGCCTGCTGGGAATTCGAAGGTTTACGCCACTTCCTTGTCTCAGCTAATGCGCTAGGAAGTGGTGAAGGACAGGAGTTTATTGGGCTTGTGTTACGTAATTTTAACGTACAAAAAGTTAAGTACTAATTTGAATAAATGTCTTTTAATTTAGACCTGCTGTTGGTTATATATTGACTAACATACTGTTTAATTACTTTGTAATACTAACACGCTATGGGCCTTCGAAGCATGAAAATTAAAGGTTTTCTTTCTGAAATAATTGCTCACAAATTTATGTATGCCCAGCTAGGTGGACCGACGACCTAAAGACTGGGTGCGGAAGGTGGAGGGCAGAGTGTTGTGGCGCAACATGGGAGATGCCTATGTCCAGCAGTGGACTGTGATAGGCTGAGTTGATTATATGTATGTATGGATATCTTGAAAAATCTAAAAAAAATATTTGTAACATGTTTTGCTGTAACCAGCAGCAAAGATGTGTACCTATAGCAAGAATAAAACTACTTTTTTTTTTATAAAGAGTTTAAGACGTTTTTGTTAAAAACCAACGAAGCATAACATTAAAAACATAGTTTTTTTAAACGTATGTTAAATGCCTTAACATTCGTTACTACTACAGTCGGTAAAGTTTGTTAGAAAAAAATGTTACACACTTTACAAAAATGTTCATAAAAAAGACGAGTAAATTCGAGCTCATACCAGTAGTGTGACCAAAATAACGTAGGGTTGACTAATTTAGGACATATTGTTGTTAAGTAATTTTATAATTCGCGGTGAGATGAACGTATCTACATTTCTCAACTTTACAGGAGAGCAAAATTTCTGTGAAAATCCTTTTGTTTTACCAGCTTTTTATAAGATTGGGATCTTGGATTTTCACAGAAATTTACATCTCCTGTAAAATTTAAAAAATGTAGATACGTTCAACTGACTCTTACACCCGAAATATAACTAGCTTCTAGCTGTGATGAATCTATCTGTATATTTAAAATTCAAAGTCCTGAGTGAGTGACTGATTGACTGATATATCAACGCACAGCTTAAACCGCTGGTCCTAGACACATGAAATTTGGAGGGTGTGTTTTTAGTGAGGATTAGGTATCCACTAGGAAAGAGGTTTTTTGAAATTCCATTCCTAAGAGGGTGAAATGGGGGGTGGAAATGGTGAATTTTTCGACATCCACGCGGGTGAAGCCGCGGGCAGAAGCTAGTATGACATATATCACATAAACTTAGGTCTAAGATAGCAAATTATTCAACAGCGTGGCGTGACAGGTCGCCCCTGTGTGAACGGTCGCGCGCGTTTTCATAGAAATTGTTCTACGGATATAAATCGCCGAATCGCGCGCGACCGTCGCGTCGCGCTAGTCTGAACGAGCCTTTAGTTCTTCTACAATAACATAACATAATAATCTTTATTGGCATACATTTGTACATATATTTTTGTGAATTCCCTAGCTGCGCTAGTGTACACTATAGTTATGCAGTTATTCTTCTACCTTAGTTCTTCTACTATATTAGCCTATAGCTTTCCCACTGCTGGATCACAGGCCTTCTCTTTTTGTGAGAGTGAGTGGGCTATAATCCTCCACGCTGACCTAGTGCAGGTTAGTGGAAGTCACAGTGGTTCTGTACGCTGTTTTCGGATACAAAACCGATTGAACAAAAATACTTCGGCCAATCAACTTTATGATCGTTTTTGTAAACTACAATAAAATTCAGGCTTAGCTAGTTTGGTAATGTTGTGTAACTGTAAAATATGAGTTATGAACACATCTGTGTCATTTTAATGTAAAAAATTAAAAAATCGTAAGTTTCACATTTTTTTTAAATTTTATATTTTGACGTGTGAATTCTATCATGGGGTATTATAATTTTACTATTAAGTTTTAGCTTAGTTAAACAGTAATTGTTCACAACAATGGAAATGTCTTTTTCTTGATATTCACTGAACATACTTACTTGGTACCAAAGAGAGATAAAAACCGAAAAAAAAAGTTTTTACTAAACTATAAGTTTTTACTGTAACTACTAATCACTTACTATATAACCTGTCTCGTTGGTACTTAACTGGTCGCAAACGCTATTCGATGCCCGGGTCGGGCAAAATGTTACTGGGTTTTTCTATCTGGAATTTCTCAGTAGCAGCCCGGACTCTGGATTTGCGTCCGGTTGGTGGCAATAGCTCGCCCCCTATTACATGGGAATTAAAGAGGATGCGAAAAAAATTGCTTACGTTTTTGCAATATGCAAATCAGTGTGAAGTTGTATTTTCGACCTGGAAATTGCAAAAAAAACGTAAGAAGGTTTAAATTTCGTGGCCTATCCTGGGGCTTTCCCCTTGAACATAACTAGCGAAATGTCGATATACTACTATAGGAGATACCTCTGCCTAATCCCTTGGAATATAAGCGTGATGTTATGTATATCTTTTTCTCTTTCAACTATCAAGATGACTAAATCCTTCTTTCTTCATTAAAACCTTACACATCCCTAGCACATTGTTTCAAGGTTGAAATTTAAAAAACACGGCTTAGCAACTATAGTAGATGCTGTGTGAAGATGACGTAACCGGTCATTGACCCTTTGTTTTTACAAATGGCGCCAGAATAATGTGCTTAGTTAATATTGTTCTAATTAATTAGAGTTCGAGTTGATCCCCATGGTAGACTTTGGTCTGCAAACAATGTTATAGGATTTACGATGGGTTTTATTAGGTTTCATAGAAAACGTTGATGTGCAAATAACGGCTTTGCAGAGGAATGAAACGATGTGTGACAAACTGCTTAGTAACTATCCTCGTTACTAAAATGTGTGAGTAAGTGGTCACGCCGTGAGAGAACTCCCTAGGAGGATGTATAGTGACCATTTTGGTGATGTTTTTCAGAAAGGTCAGGTACGTAGTACTCGAAACCGGCGTGTGAATGTGAACGAGGCAAATAGAGTTTCTACCTATATAAGAGCAGAGAGAGCTCTATGTGGCGTTCTGTAGCTTCTGCTTACCCCCAAGTTATAAAATTAACCGTTGCATTAGTTATGTGTATTCAGGTTATTATTATTTTCTTGTTTTGGCGAGCTATATTATATTTTTAATATTAAAAAGCTGAAGAGTTTGTTTGGTTGAAAGCGCTAATCTCAGAAACTCTTCATTCGAATTAAGAAATATGTTATAATTGGATAGCCCATTTATCGAGGAAAGCTAAAGGCTATATAGCATTACGCTTGAACTTTAAGGAGTCGAGCAAAAAGCAAAACAGTCACGAATACGATGAACTCGCACGGGCAGGCATTCGATGCGACGGAGTAGGTCGGGGGAGCAAGAAATTTGTCGTGGACGAAATCGCGGGCAGAAACTAGATGTTCGTGATAAAAGATTAGGTATTCATCAAAGTAGGCTGTATAGGGTGCGCCAAACGAAATTAAATGTCGTCACCGGCAGACTTTTAGTACTCATTATTTTTATAAGCCAAATAGCATAGACAGCGTTAATATCAACCAAACTGCCTAGACTGTTCCCAACTATATTGAGTTCAGCTTCCAGTCTCTCCAGATCCGACTTAGTATTACTATCTTACATGAAGCGACTGCCTGTTTGTTCTCCATGACCCAGCTAAATCAAATCAAATCAATTTATTTCGGGCTACAAAGACCCATAACATAAATACCTTACAGACTAACATACTATACAAATAAAAAACAATGTAAAACTATTGTACACGAAGTGACGGCGGCGGCGTCGTGTTGCGCTGCGTGATGCCGCGTAGCCTTCCGCGGAATCGCCGATACACGACACCCTTCGGCCAAAACTCTGCCTTGAGGAAGGTCTCGATTTCAAGAGTTGTTAAGACTGGTTGTCAAACTTACAGGCTTCTGAGAACCCGTAACCATTGTCAAAGATACAGGATGACAGTCGGGAGCAATAGCTTAACGTGCTTTTCGAGACACGGAGGGTTTTTGGTATGCAAAGATGTTCACCCATCCTCGGACTAACCGCGGCTAGCGTAGCTTAACCTAATCAATTAAGCCGTACAGCTGTTATATGTATTACTTAGCGATAACCCAGCATAGGAAAGAAAGAAAGAAAATACATTTATTTAGCACAAACTCAAAGGCACACAAAATAATATTGTAAAAAATACATAAATTAACAAAAACAAAAATTAAAAAGAAAATCAATAAAAAGTGTGAAGTGCGATAATATAAACTAGCATTTAAGTGTGCCCCACGGCTGCGCTAAAAAGGTTCAGTTCAGCAAAAATGCCAGACAACAAGTGCCTGACGCTGATTTTCAACTGGACCTATAGTGTGAGCGGACGGATGTAAATCAGTTTTACACAAATACGTGGAGAATCTATGCATACTTGAATAAAATAGATGAATAGTGAAATGTTAATAAAGGTATATACTAAGTTTAGTAACTATGTAGTGTACGTTTTTACTATATTAAAGAAGAATAAAAAATAACAAACTTAAATAATTTAACTTTCATTATTAGAGTGTTATATTTAATAAAATTGCAAAACAAAACAATAGGTAGGTAAATTCATAAATGAGACAAACGGTCTATCATGAATTCATGACCTTAGATAGTTATGTAAGAAAGAAACGCATAAAAATGATTCAGAACAAAAAAAAACCTGTTTTAAAGAATGCGAATCTTCCATAACACTATTACAATTCATTTATCCATGCAGTTCATCGGACAATACGCTGCAAGCAGCGAAACATGACGGACTATTCGCGGACAGTTTGCAACTTTTAGTGTTTTTAACTTGTCTATTATTATTACCATAAATCTATACTAATATTATAAAGCTGAAGAGTTTGTTTGTTTGTTTGATTGAACGCGCTAATCTCAAGAACTACTGGTCCGAATTGATCAGTTCTTTTTGTTGGGTAGTCTATTTATCGAGGGAGGCTATAGGCTATATATCATCACGCTACAATGAAGAGGAGCGGAGCAGTAATGAAAAATGTTGCAAAAACGGGGAAAATTTATTCCTTTATAGAGTTTCCGTTGCATGCGCTGCGTAAACGGTTAAAGTAACGCAAAAGTCATGTATGACGGAAATGTTCCTTTTCAAAAGTTCTAAAAAAAAGTCTGGGAGAGCATATGTCTATCTTATAAGGTTGACTCACTATAACTCAAAAGAAGCGAGCAGCAACGAACAATGGACGAAAACTAGCAGGCAAATCGATGCGACGGGAAGGGTCAGGGGAGCAAAAATTTGACGCGGACGAAGTCGCGGGCAGAAGCTAGTAATAAATAAATATCTTAAGGACAACCAACACAACGTTATCTGATCCCAAACTAGGCAGAGCCTGTACTATGGTAACCAGACAACTGATAAACATACTTATATATTTCTAAATACATACATATTATAGATAAATTACACCCAGACACAGAACAAATGATCGTGCTCATCACACAAAGATTTGTCCTGGGTGGGAATCGAACCCACGACCTCAGTCTTAGCAGTCAGGGTCACTAACCACTAGACTAACAGGCCAGTCACTATGGTTTGGTTTGCATTGAGTTTGATCTAAATGTCGATGGTTATGACATATTTATATAAGCCTGTTAAACATTTTTGGCGGAAGTGGAAATGGAAGAAAAAAAAAACATTCTGGCCAAACGAAGAAGATAAGGATGAAAACGTATGCGATAATCAATAATAATTTGTAGTATCATTTGCAGAAACAGTCGTGATGAATTGTTTATAATGTGTAGGCACCTACCCTCCTCCATTTTATTTTTCTGTCTCCTGTTTACAGTATTATGCTACTCTATGGGGATGACAAATCATAAAGTGCACGATATTCACCACGGGAAAAGTTTTTGGTGAAGGATGAAATGTGTGTGATGGCACCATGATGGCAGTAGGCCAGGCAAATTAGGTAAGTTAAAAAGAAAACGTTGCTTAGCAATGCTTAAATTGTAGGTAAACGCTTCACTCCCGCGAATGGGACGCAGCAATGCCGTGGGTATATATAATGAGTGTGAGAAGGAGCAAGATTTCCAGCAATGAAACTGTTCAGTGCCACACCAATCATTTAAGTACATTTCGTGCAACATTTACCGAAATTAACACTGGCACGCACTCAAGTGTGTACTTAAGTACGTGTTATTAATAATAGCAAATACTAACGTATAAGAAAAACTACAGCTCATAAACTTAACAACATCAATTAGAAACTAACACCAATGAAATAAAATTCTCTTAAAGTAAGACATAACGTTACCTTAACGAGAGCCGATCCTAACATGACGATAAGCAATAAATGCGTCTTTAAACTTCCTATATTGTTGTTAGGAACATTAACATACCTACAAAAGATGTTATATTAACATCACAGTTTCAGAACAAGTTGCTAATGATGACGTAAATTTCCTATCTATGGAAAATGTGAAATTTCATTGTTACGACATTTTTGTATAGGTATGGCCATGAAAAGAGAGATGCTTGATATCGAATAGTTATATTGTCAATGGTATCATGCATTTTTATAGTTTATTAGATACGAAAGAAATTCCTATGTGAAATCAAAACCTGTATAAAGAACAATGTTGAGCATGTTAAAAGGGGTTATCATAAGATTTGTTAACTCCGGGATAGTTGCGTAACATAAATTAACAGGAGGAATGACTTTCGTTTGCACAGTTCAATTTATTTGTCTGTATGTTATGTTCGATCATCGTAACTCATAAACTGCTGAATCAAATATGCAGTAAGTATTACAGAACCAATATGCAGCCTGTACTAAACAATAGTAGTTTCTTTCCTTCTGTCAATTTAAACTTTTGGTATATTGGCGTGTGCTAGCTGACATTGAACGTATGTTTTTATTTACATATTATTGTATAGAGTCAAGTTCTTCTAACTAAACAGACAGCTGTGCTGCTGGGGACTTGGTTGCGCCGCTTCTTCCCAGCTAAAGCACTAGGAAATGGTGAAGGGCGGGCTTTTTGGAGGACTGTCTTATGTAACTTTGACGTTCCAAAAGTGCTGACTCTTAGCCTAGTTTGAATAAATGACTTTTGATTTTGAAATTCATTTTTTGTGTTATTCGTTACAATTTACACACAATACCCGCTACCTTCAAAGCCCACACCTCTCACTGACGTAATAAATCGAAACCGCCATGTATTCCGGTGCCGTTGACTTTAATGGCTTTTAAAAACGTCCAACAGTATGTTCATACTTTGCCAGAAAGTTGATAATGTTAATTTTACCGGTGAGTAAAGTTATAGTGGCTATTACCCGTTAGTGGTGTCACTTGACCCAATAGATTACGGGTTTGGGTATGGTTTCGTAATCTTGAGTTTACTTCTTGTTGGGTCTTTAAGTATTTGGTTTCCGACGGCACGTAGTGTTCCACGTGCGCCTCAAAGAGCTTTCAGCGAAACTGAAGGGGTCCACTAGGACCGATGCCTGCCAGGGTCGCAAGATTTGTTCGAAAGAGTTAGCGTGGCCCTGGCTTAAAGGTAACTGAAGGAACACGGGTGGGTTTTAGTCAGTAATAGTCTGAAACGCCCTTTTGCTTCACCGAGAGCGGGAGACTTAATTTGATGATTTACCACACACAAAAAAAAGTATCTGGTTTCGGAGAGAGGTTGCTCTCCGAAACCTTGAGCAATGACTTACTAATGGTGTAATGTTATTCAAATTTTGTTTAAAGTTCAAAAATTGTTTTTATAAATTCCAACATCATCATGTTTTTCATCATTCATAGCCCAACTTCCCCCACTATTGGGCTTAGGTCTCTCTTTTCTTGTGTTAATCCCCGCGCTCCTGTGTCAGCCTAATCCAGGTTTTGCCCGCGATGGCAACAATGTCGTCCGCCCATCTTGTCTTCCAGTCCCTGGAAGCCGCTCTGCCAAAGCCTTACTCCAACTGTCTTCACTGCACCTCACCAGGTGTCCCAACCAATTCAATTTCAGCTCCATAATACACTTTCTTTTTACATCAACCCACACTGGGCCCGCGTGGTAGATTATGGCCCGCTCCCTCTCACCGAGAGGAGGCCTGTGTCCCAGCAGTGGGAACGTTAATAGGCCTTCGTACGTCTTCATTTCTCGTCGTTTGGAACTCAATCTAATAGTCTGATGCCAAGCATGAACCACTCCATGTTACTTACAATTTTCAAAATATTATACACAATCGTCAACTTGATGCCTGAAAAATAATTATTGTTCCTTCTGAACGGATTGTTCATATATGTATTTCTACATCTTAGGAGCCGTTTCATGTTACCGCGGGGCTTGAAGGTTTATGGTTAAGTTATAACAGCCACACCGGTTAGGATACGGATGCCGCGGTTGTTCTTTGGATATGTGACCTTTACATAACAAGAACCCTCAGAAAGCACGTTAAGCCGTTGCGCGTTGGTCCTGACTCGCAGTGTACAGTCATAACGGGTAGAAGAAAGTCTGACTACCACAGTCTTGTGAAGTCATAAGTATATACACCCAGTAACTGGGTTGTGGAGGTCAGATAAGCTGTCGCTCCATGTAAAATACTTGTATTCAGTTGCATCTGGTCAGACTGAAAGCCAACCCCAAAATAATTCGTAACCATTAATTTACCATTTTTATTCCAAACTAGGTCCACACGGGTCAGTCCTACACTACTGAATTTTTATTATTATCTATTCGTCTACCTTACCGACAAATTCACCCATCATTCAGTTTGTCAAAAGAAGCAGTCGTTCTTGTTTGTATTCCTGCTTCAAAGTAGACACTTCCAGCCCCATTTGAAGATATAACATGTTTACAAAATATGTGTGACGTGCCCCGACGACTCCATCTTTTAACCGTTTTTGTAAGCTATTGCTAGAAAAAATGTTACTAAGTTGAAATCAGAGGTGCGCAACATTTTTAAAGTTTCAAAATAATTTTCCCATTTTGTATTTGAACCTGAGAATTGATTATAGCTAAGGAATATTGTCTATATAACCTTCTGCCTTTTTACTCCTTCACAACTCCTCAGGAAGTCATCCAGCTTGATAGACACAACTTCGAGAAAGAAGCCGACAGGAGGATCCAGTTGGGTTGGCCAGCGTGTGGAAAACTTTTTCAAGGCTTCTTGTCGCCAATACCGCAATGTTTGAAAGGACAACCGACGACCTCAAAAAGGTGGCTGGGACAGACTGAATGCGGAAGGCGGAGGACAGGATGTTGTGGCACAACATGAGCGACGCTTATGTCCAGTAGTGGACTGTGATAGGCTGGGTTGATTGATTGAATTTGCAGCGCTTTTAAGTAGTAGCATTAAGGTTTATTTTTGTAGTGCAAGTGTCAACACAGTATCTTGACTGTTCGTATCAATATTGTCATCGGATATCTTGAAGTACTTGACGAGCTAAATAAACACTTACACACTTGAAAGACTTTTTAACGCCTCAATAGTAATGCGATCATATTACCATGACGATTTGACCAACTTTGTTTAGCAACATCAAAAGTATTCGTTACGTAATGCCTACTTTAACCAACCAACAGGCTTAAATATAGAGGATGATTTCTTTTAGTACAAACCTTGTGTCCGAAATGAATTCCCATAGGTCAAAACGACAAAGTTCGATACAAACTTTTTATTTTAGCCGTGCGTTATCTGTCATCGAATGAATGAATTTAATATTTGTATTAAAAAAATCAAAGTAAAGTTTCGGGTCGTCAGAAGCCCCAAAGTCTGACAGCAAGGCTTACCAAGGGGTATCGTATTACCCAGTAACTGAGTTGTGGAGGTCAGATAGGCAGTTGTTCCATGTAAAATAGTGGTTTTCAGCTGCATCAGGTTGGAATGGAAGCCGACCCCAACATAGTTGGAAAACCTTCACCACTTCCTAGTGCTTTAGCTGGGAAGAAGAACTGACGCAATAAACTTCCCAGCAACACAGCTGTCTAGATCTTTAGATAAACTTGGTTCTATATAATAGTAGGTGGGCAAAGTAATCAACGTTTCGAGACACAGAACATTAAATAAAATTGCTCGCCAAAATAGATCACTGTAAAAAGATACTAACACGAATTTGATAGAATTATTCTCACATGTTGACGCATTACCATACGTTTGCCACCCCTGTCTGCGTAGGAAGGGTTGGTATTTCTACCTGCGCGATTTATGTGACCCCTGCACCTGTGGGGTGGGACCCTGCCTGGAGATTGGATAGAATGTTTTGACTATTATTTAAAATTGTATCGTGGATATTAAAAGGTTTCATTCTCGTTAGTTTTGGGGATAAATAAACACGAGGTTTATATTGAGTTATTTCATGCAATGTAAAACAAGCTTCGATTATTTATTTCATTTTTTTTTTCATCTTTATTTCAACTTGCCTTTTATTTTGTCTTATTTTTGTGCATGTGTAACCTACAAACGATGTCTTTAATTTCTGTTATTGGTTGTAAATAGTGTTGGGATTTTATCCGGATAAATACTCAAAATGGATAAATACTCGATAAATATCCATTTTTACTGAGTATCCAAAACAGCGGATAAATACTATTTTAAGTTTTCGTAACGTAAATTTTGTCATTTTACTAACAAAAGGATTAAAATTAATGAAAAACAGACAATGCAGATTGGTATCGTACCTTATTAATCATTTTAACAATTACAAAATGCTGATATTGACAATAATTTCACTCAATCATGAATACAATTCGTCTATAACTGTCAAAGTTAGATAAAATTATTTGACAGGCCTGTTGGTCTAGTGGTTAGTGACCCCGACTGCTATGCTGGAAGTCGTGGGTTCGATTCCCACCCAGGACAAATGTTTGTGTGATGAGCACGATCATTTTATCTGTGTCTGGGTGTTATTTATCTATAATATGTATGTATTTAGAAATATATAAGTATGTTTATCAGTTTGTCTAGTACCCATAACACAAGCTCTGCTTAGCTTGGGACTAGATGGCGTTGTGTGATAGTTGTGGAATATTATTATACATTTAATTTAGTACATTTTTTTTTCACACACATACATGAACTCGTGCCTTTCTCCCATGGGGGTAGGCAGAAACTATTTAACCCTCAAATGCATTGTGATGGAAATTTCCATCAACCAATTCAATGTAATTTTTTCGTTATCATTTCAGTCATTTTTTGTTTTTGTAATTGGAAAAAAAGTGGTTTATTATCTCACTACACATTTTGTTCTCAGTAGGTTTGTTCTGATTACATAAAGATGTAAATTTCCACCAACACATTACAAAAAAGTAAATTTAATTTGGTTAAAAAGTAAAAATCATGCATTTAAGGGTTAAGTAACGCTTAAATCATTGTAATAATAAAAAACTTGAGAGGTGTCAAGGGACACCCAGATGGAACGAAGTTCCTTTCCAGGATTCATTATTGTTATTATTTTTTATTATTTATTATGTACAAAAAACCTGTATACACTCAACAAAAATATTCTCCCGAGAGGGAGGAAGAGACGGAGAGAGAGATCTCTCTCCGTCTCTTCCTCTCTCTCTCTCCCTCTCTCTCTCCCTCCCTCTCTCCCTCCCTCTCTCACCCTATCTCTCCCCATCTCCCTCTATCTCCCTCTCTCCATCTCCCTCTATCTCACTCTCTCTCCCTCTCTACCTCTCTCTCTCTCCCTCTCTCTCTCTTCGTTCCAAAACAAAATATATACAGTCAAATTGAGAAACCTCCTCCTTTTTTTAAGTCGGTTAAAAAGTGTCGTTACAACTTTTTCTCTTAATTCCGCCTAGCCCCCTTCCGCAACGCGCCATAAGGAACTTCGTTCCAAAAAAACTACCTCGTGAAAGATAAAGGAATCGAGTATCCTGACTTGGTTTGCAAGGTTGTCGACAATGTGGGATATGGATTCAGCGATCAATGTAAAGTTTTGAGAGCAGTGCGTATCCACGACCTACAAGTCGTAAGTCGGGGCTGATACCACCTGGCCACCATTGCTATCGCCAATATGAAAGCGTGTCATACTTTTACTGACTAAAACACACCCGTGTTCCTTCAGTTGCCTATGCCAGGGCCACAATACCTCTTTCAAACAGATCCGCAACCCTGGCAGGCATCGGTGCTCGCGGACCCCTTCAATATGTGCCGACATCTCTTTGAGGCACGCGTGGAATCGATGAACGCTGGCACCACGCACGAAAAAGCATGACTCATTGTCACGTTCCGCCTGCACCGAGAGTGCAAGCGAGAGCGAAACAAGCAATAGAGAGGCACGATCGGCCTAAGTGTTCGACTTGTGACGCATCTATCTCTCTTCCACTCCATCGGCCGATGCGTCGCGGTCGTATAGAAGAGACTTAGATGCTATCACGTAAAATTATCGTCCGTAAACCGACTTTACAGACAACCAATTGTTTTTATTATATTTTATCATATCTGCATAATTATAAATTTTTGAAACTACCGCATTTCAGGACGCCATGAGCCAGCAAATTAATAGTGTGTGCTGCGCAGTTTAAAGGCTCAACACCTTTTAACTAATTGAAAAGTCTTTTGCATGTTTATAGCGTTGGCAAACAACAACAATGAACTTGTCTTCGTCGCATTTTTCTTGACTTTTAGAAGCTTTTCACAGAGATGTTCAATTATGTAGCAATTCTCTGCACTCTCAACAAAGAAAGATTCTAAAATTGTGTCTAAAGAGCATGCTCTATTAGAGACGTTTGGCCTCCTGACACAATTACAGTCCTGACAATTAACATTACAACTAAATAATATAATAACGTAGTATTTTGAAAAGCCTTAATAACAATAAAACCAATTTACATTATAAAATAATCATCCGACGCGCAAAAAAGATATTTATCCATCATTTTGAGTATTTATCCGATAAAAATGAGTAAAAACGAGTATTTATCCGTTTCGGATAAAAACTCGAGTATTTATCCTCTGAGTATTTATCCCCTGCCCATCACTAGTTGTAAACCGTTTTAATTAAAGCAAAAAAATAAATCTCTGGCAATTGCAATTGATTTGGCAAATTATTTTTTAATGAATATGCGGTGGCCCCATATTTTTTTTTTTAATTTTGCTTAGTTATTGTTTTGCGTTCACTTTGGTAATACGTAGATATTTAATCCACTTTTTGTATCTTGATGATTGTCCAATACTTCTTAGAACTTGTTTAAAAAGCAACTAGTGGTACACGAATTGGTGTGGGGAACGTACCTTAACAAAAGAGTTTTTTTTTTTACTCTATACAATATAATATAAAAATAAAAATAAAATTAATTTCGGAATTCCGTGGCGATTACAATACAGATTCAACGACACCAATTTCCGAAGTCAGCATTTAATTATCTTTATTGAAAAACGTTTTTGTTTTATTCGTACTAAACTTGAACACCAAATTTTTGACAAATAGGTATCACTCTTATAAAGAAACTAATCTATAATTTAGAATACGACAAAAATAAAAGCTAAAACCAACAGAAATAATTTGACAGTATAATATGAAAGGTTTAAACTAACGGGAGTTCAATAAACTAAGCATTATCATAAAACGTCCATTCATATCTGTCTAGTAATTTCAAGCCACACAGCACACAAACAGGTAAAAATTATAAAATATTTATTATACCTACGACTAATTCATTTTAGACGTATGGAGTTGAAAGATTTACACAATTCTATAAATTTAATCATAAATCTTGAGATCAATGTTTTTGAGTGATCAATCATAAATGTTGGTGTAAAAACTGTTGTAAATCAATTAGTGTCGAAATGTAGCACATTTGCAGGAAATAAGCTACTAATAAAAAACAAGCGGACCCAATGCGAGTTGGTAGATGTCACATGTCTTCGAATTACTGGTTCTTAAACATTGCCGGTTTCCGCTTGATGTTTTCCTTCACCGTTTTGAGAGCAGTGGCGATGAAATTGTTTACACAAAGTAAAGGACCTGCCATTTTTTTTTTTCAGGATGGGAAATCATCAAATGACTTCTCCCGCTCTGGGCGGAGCGGGAGGGCGTGTCAGACTTTTACTGACTAAAACCCACCCGTGTTCCATCAGTTGCCCATGTGCCAGGGTCACGGTATCTCTTTCGAACAATCACGCGACCCCGGCAGGCATCGGTCCTAGTAGACCCCTACACTGCTGCTGACATCTCTTTGAGGCGCGCGTGGAACACTGCGCGCCGTCGACCCGAGCTTGGTCCTTACCGGGCGGCGAGCTACCCATTGCTCGCCAAAAGGGCCTGCCTTTGGTTCGAATCGACGACCTATACTCGTACGTCAGGGCTGATACCACGAGGCCACCTCTACTCTCAGAACAAGTTTGCAAAATGATAAATATTAATACTCCGAAAAGAAATAACACTTTTAAGTGCTGTTACTAGTCTGGTTCAAAACAGTAACAAAAATGTTTCGATAGAAATTTTTTATATTATGTGCGCAGTAGAGCATTTTGTGTCTTCCCATTAGTCTGTTACAGACAAATAATTATCTTAAAGTTTTGTCTTCGTCATCTGCCTAGCTTTTATCCAACTATATTGTGGTCAGCTTCCAGTCTAACCGCATGCAGCTGACTACCAGTATTTTTCATAGAGCGACTGCCTATCTGACCTTCACAACTCAGTTAATGGGTAATGCAATACTCCTTGGTAAGATTAGTTGTCAGACTTTCGGGTTTCTGACTCCAAGAATGACAGCCGGGACCGACGGCTTAACATGCTTTCCGAGGGACAGAGGGTCTCGGTATACAAAGATGGAATCACAAATGTAGAATCCTGTTTATTCCGTACTAGTTTCTGCCCGCGACTTCGTCCGCGTTAAATTTCTTGTTCTCTCAACCCTTCCTGTCGCGTCGAATCGCCTACCAGTGCGATTTTCCCCGTTTTTGCAAAATTTTTCATTACTGCTTCGCTCCTCTTGGTTGTATCATGATGTTATATAACCTATAGCCTTTCTCGATAAATAGGCTACCCAACACAAAAAGAATTTTTCAATTCGGACCAGTAGTTCCTGAGATTAGCGCGTTCAATCAAACAAACAAACTCTTCAGCTTTATTATAATATTATAGTATAGATTTAAGTTGAATAATATCACTTTGTACCGTGTGGTGCTGGAAGTAAAGAATAACACCACCTCATTTCTTCCCGTGGATGTCGTAAAAGGCGACTAAGGGACTTACTAGAGAATGGGCAGCAGCGTTCTCTATGCATTTTACCACCATACTGCGATCGCCAACCCGTCTGCGTGGCGATTATGGCAAAGCCCACCAAATTGGGGGAGGCCTAAGTCCAGCAGTGGACGTCTTACGGCTGAATTGATGATGTAGATAATGATATCACTTCACTGGCTCACCACCACATCAAGCGCTAGCGTGCCGACCTGCTTCACCGTCTCTGTTTTACATATCTATAAAACTGATACACTTTTTTTATTGAGGATGGGAAATCATCAAATGACGTCTCTAACTCTGGGTAGAGCGGGAGGGTGTGTCAGACTTTTACTGACTAAAACCCACCCGTGTGCGTTCAGTTGCCTATAAGCATAAATAGATACACTACAACAAAGTTTAGTTAACGGAACAAATAGCTGTTTTACTTAACCAAAACTAAATTACACAGCAGCAAATACCTAAGTTGCTATGGGATTTACGTAGGCCACATATAAGTGGGTGCGGTAACAATGGACGAAAAATTCCGAGCGGGCCAAGCCGCGGGGCACAGTGAACTCATAAATAAAGTTGCAGTGGTGAGCCGTACAAGCTGGCGTGGGCTATATGGCCCATTCACCATTTTCCCATAGATAAATACTAAATGAGCATCGTTCGAGTTTTATATAAAATACACTATTATCCTACTATAATACTCGTACTGTAAATGTGAAAGTATGTGTGTTTGTTACTCAATAATGCAAAAACGGCTGGACGGACTTAGATACAATTTAGCATACAGATAGAGTATGATCTGGGTAAGGCTAAAACTACAACGCAACAAGTAGCTGCTTGTTGCGTTGTAGTTTGTTGCGGGTAACAGCTAGTAATATTGATATGATAGGTTTTGTTTGAATGTTTGTTACTCAATAATACAAAAACGGCTGAATGGATTGGGATAAAATTTTGTACACAGATAGACGATGATTTGGTTAGTTAAGCTATTCTTCATCCTGTATCGCAGATGAAGTCCCGGGTAACAGCTAGTAATATTATCAATATGAAAGTTTTTTTGTAAGGATGTTTGTTACTGAATAACGCAATAATTGCTAGACAAATTTGGATAAAATTAAGCACACAGATAGACTATAATTTAGGTAAGGAGATAGGCTACTTTTCATCCTGTACTGCAGTCAAAGCCGCGGGTAATGGCTAGTAATATTTTGAATATTAAAATTTTGTTTGATTTTTTGGGTGTTTTTAGTGAATGACGCAAAAACGGCTGAACGGATTTGGACAAAAATTGGCACAGAGATAGTTTATCATGTAAGCTGAGTTAACACATAGAATACTTATATCGCAATATATTTTTATCATGTACTAATTTTGCATATATCTCTGGATCCAATTTTGAAGTCTACGCAGACGAAGTCATGAGCAAAACTAAGTAGGTCAATAAATAAAATTGAACTTTTGTTTCCATGAGTAGGCAACCACATTGTACTTGTTTTACACCCTAGTAAATTGATGTATTTCATAAGTTATTATTAGTTATTACTTACTAAGATTACAATATGGGATTTATTACACAAGAAAACAGCGATACGATTTGTAAGCGTCTATACATCTAAATTATGTTATAAACTTGTCTTTAATTCCTGTATATATGTAAATATCTGGTAATAAATAAAGGAAATACACATAAAATACGATAAACTAAAGGTAGATGTTTGATAAATAATGCTTTATTACAAATAGGTTAATACGACATGTTTATTACAGGTTACCTGCTAATAAAATGAAATACAACTGTATAAATTTAATTCTACATAATAAATATAAATAGTTATTCATAACGGCTTTAAAATATTAATATACATAATTATTATTTAAGTGGTTTTTGGGGACATCGCCAAGCGGTTGGCCGAATCTTCGCTGACACGGGGCTGGCCTATTTTTTGGATAAAGAATCATCTCCGCCATACAACGTGGCTATGCTGCCACACCATGTTTCTGGGCACTTCTTCCGTTGACTGCGACCTGCGAACAATTTTTTGATGCCCTGTGATTCCTTTATGCTAATTTTATCTTGGTGTGGTAATGGAGTTTTGAACGAGATTTTCACCACTTTCAAAACGTCGGATTAATTTGAAACTTTGCACATATCAAGGTCCAATGACATTACAATAATTTTAATAGCTTGTCTTCAGGATTAAGGTTTTTTATATATGTGGAGACACGGTCTTGCACGAAGTCCGAGTTTTAAATAAAAATGCTCTCTCGAGCATTTTGGAAAAAGCCGTTTCTCAAACTCCCTCAAGACAGGGAATTTGAGAAACGGCTACAAAATCCAAGGAGTTTTCCACACATTTCTACTACCTGTACAATTGTTTTTTTTTTTTTGGTAATCACGGTATTCATAATTTAAATTTATAGAAAACAATTTTCTACTTTTTAGTTTTTTTAAACAATTATTTATTATATACCTAAATATACATAAAACAATATATTAAGGTATACTGGTAAGTTTTGCTTAACTGGATTCATTCTAGAAGTCTCTTGTCATAACAGCTCAAAGTGCTCACTGGACCATTTCTTCACTAAGAGATCCTTCAGAACATTGTTTGCCTAATGCTATTACACATTCACTGAACTGTAGTTTTAGGTTATCCAGCTGTCTCAAGTATGAATCTTCAAAGTTAACCTAGTTTACCAATATTTGCGCGGCCATTTACTTGAACAAAATTATCTAAGTATGTATGTGTTTGGTTGAATGATTTATTAACACTTATTCGCAGTATTTTACACCTTTGACAATTTTTTTTTATCATCATTATCATCATTTCAGCCGCAAGAGGTCCACTGCTGGGTATAGGCTACCCCCAAGACCCACCACTTGGGCTGATTCATTTTTAGGGGGTTTGCCATAACCGCCAAGCTTGGCAGGCGCGTTGGCGATTGCAGTATGGTGGTGAAATGCATAGAGAACGCTGCTGCCCATTCTCTAGTAAGTATAATTTATGTGAGATTATTGAGTGAAATTATTTTACATAATAGCACATATTATTGCAGTTTTAGCTCAGCGCCATCTCTTGATTGACAGTGGAACTAATGTAATTTGTGTTGGTGAAAAAATGTGCTATGTAAAGACATCGTTTTATTTTTAAATAATTTTCAACGTAAGTTTCTGTTAAATAAAATAATTTCAGATTTTTCTCTATGCAAACTTCGGAGATATGGGAGGGACGGTATTTTTTTCAGACCAAAATAGGTATTTCCGCTACCTACCTACTATTCAAAATTTAAATAATTTCCCAAAAAAAAGCAACAGAATATCTTCCACAATAGTGTGGCCCCACAATCCGTTGTGAATAGCCATTTAGATACAGAAATTTATGGTACCGGTGGCATTCTCCAAGATTTTAGACAAGCCGACCGTAATGTGAGCGGACCACAGCGGACCACAGATAACAAAGTCTTATTTGTGGAAATGTGAGCTCGATTGCTGATTACGAAACAAATAGCGCTGTGTGGATGGACAAACGAGTTCGTAAGAGATTCTCTACGAGTGAAGTAAAAGGTTTTGCATAATCGACAAAGTCTATGCTTTATTACAGTTGGCTAACATTTTAAATTACGCTTTTGCAATCCATATATTCCATTATTCTTTTCCATATATTTGGATTGATTTGAAAGGTTCGATTTTAGTGTTAAAGTATTTTAGTCCATTTTTGAGTAGTGGTAGCCTAGTGGTATCGACTTACCAGTTGCAGGTTGTGGGCACTTTGGTATGAAACAGCAGATTTTTTTTAAAATAACGGACTTAGAATTTGAGTGCAGGGGTTCAGAATCCTATACTGAATCTATGGTAACAGCTTGTCAGTCCATGTTTTTGCCACCCTGTATATTAAATATCTACCTAACTTTACTGACATCTGGCGCACCTTACCGGATAATATTTTCCCAGCACATTAGCTAATCTAGTCCATGGCACAACAGAAGAAGTAATCTGAGCAAATTTTTTATTTTAGAAGCTGATAGTACGGTGACGTATCAACTGATTCGGGCAGTTTTTGGCTTTGTCATGAGGCAAGTACAAAGAGTTTTACATGTACATTTAGGAATAAATATATTAACAGGCTTCTACATTAATCCGTTTTTTATTTTCTAAAAACATTCAGTAATTCAGTATGTCCCACGTATTTTAGGTTAGGTGGTGAACAAAAGATCACCAATATGTGCTCATTCAGCAATTCTAGCACAAAAGCGTTGGTGGCAAATCATATAAAGCTTGAATGTTGATCGGGATAGCTTAAAGTTGTCGTGTGGTCTGCCAATAAGGATCGGTCACACTGCGGGGGGCCCGTGGGTTTCATGAGGCAACATTGAGGGCTATACTTGTGTTTCTGAGGTTTGATGAGGGTACGAGAGTAAATAGACAGTGATGATAATTTTACGGAAAGTAAGTTGTTCTATGAATTGAGTTTATGTATTACCTTAGACGCGTAAAGAATATCACCATACCATCTCATCCCGTGGGTGTTCTAAAAGATGACTAAGGGATTTACTAGAGAATTCAGCAGTGTTCTCTATGCATTTTACCATCATATTGCGAATGCCAACCCGCCTACCAAGCGTGGCGATTATCTCAAAAACCCCCCCAAAAATGAAGCACAGAACCGTTCGAAATGGCGGTGCGTAGGGTATGCCCAGCAATGAAGTAAAGAATAGCATCATCCCATTCCATCCCGTGGGTGTCTTCAGAGGTGACTAAAAGACTTACTAGAGAATAGGTAGCAGCGTTCTCTATGCATTTTATCACCATACTATGATCGCCAACCCACCAGCCCAGCGTAACGATTATAGCAAACCCCTCCATATTGTTGGAGGCCTATGTCCAGCAGTGGACGTCTTTCGGCTGAAATGATGACGATGATTGTTGAGTCTTTCCCTAGTAGTGTGTCCGCTGACTGTGTTAGGAGGTTAGAAATATAATTAATGCGACTTATGTGAACCGGATTTATTTGCGCGGAATTTAGAACTCGGTATACAAGGTGTTTCTTACACGGTAGGGAAATGACTGGTGAGAGCGGGCAGAGTCGCCTCGTCGTGGCCTATATAATGCAACCTCGCATATTATTGCGTCATGCTATGCACGTGTCCCAACAATGATGATGATCTGTGAAGCATATCCTACCCGATAAATTGGATTTTTCGAAACCGATACATAATTTCCAAATTACGTAGCATACATACTCATACCCTTTTTTTTGACGCGCTTTTATTATTAAAACTTAAGTCTGGTATCCCCAATGGTGGTTGGGTGTTCTAGGTTCAAGCAAATAGGCATAGGTTACTATGTAATTCTAACAAATCAGTCACGAGACAGGTATTCGACCGTTTTGAAGCACACTTTCCAAATAACGTTAACCTGACCATTTAAGCCAACAGTCTTTGAAAGCTATTCAATACGTCAATCCTTTAAGCATGTACTTAAGTAATTTATGTTTCAACTTAACTTGTACAGTGAACAAAAGAAATAAGCATAAAGTCTTATGATGTATGTTTTGTAGGCGTGTGGTACTCGAGTCTCTGACATCATTATCACAACCTGCAAATACGTACATACAATTACACAGTTCTTCCACGGATTAAAGATATTTGACTCTAATAAAAGTAGCGTCAACTTCCTGGTTGGCTCAGTGGCTGCAAGTGCTACTGCTGAGCAAAAGGTCTGGACTTTCCCATTTGGAATTTCTCAGTAACAGCCCGGAGTCTGGATTTGTGCCCTGCTAATGGCAATAGGCTCGCCCCCTATAGATAGTTCAATTCATGACGATATCATCCAGACGCGCCTCTTTGGCAATTGTACTGAGAGCGGTTCAAAACAAAGGAAAGGGGCGCAGTGGGGCGCGTCATCGTGGATTGAATTATCTACATGTATGTATGAGACCTAGCGAAATCTGGGTGTTCTGCAGGTATACCTTTGGCTAATCCTTCGGAGATTAAAGGAGTGATGTTATATTTAACCTTTTTAAGCTTGAATACGGGGCTTTTGGCAACTTTGTACGTGTGTATTTTTATTTTTTTATTTTTTGTTACTATTTTATATTGTGCGTTTTGTTTGTGCAGAATAAACAGTTTTTCTTTCTTTCTTTCTTTTATGGTGTATGGCATCTACATCGTCACATGCGAACTATGCATCACATTGACGTCATGAAAAATTCTGCATCGCGCAAACAAAGTTTACCGTGAAACTAGCTTATATTCAACGTCCCGACATCAATTATTGGGCTGTTGTTTATACCCGTCAATTCGGATGATCCACCCTTTTCTAAGGAGTTTTAGTGACGTTTAACCTCTAAGTCCCTGAGATACCACATTTGGTATCTATACAATCGTTTTTTAATTGTGTCTGTAATTACGGTAATTGACCGGTTAAACCCTGTTCCATATACAGTAGAGCGTCGATTATCCGAACGTCGATCAACCGAACGACCGCTTATCCGAACTCCTACGCCCGCCCGACTCACGCGTGCTATCCCCCTCCCGCGCTACAGTACTCGCGAAATTGCTCAAACTGTTAGTAGTATGTCACTCCCAAGTAGCCGTTAGTTGATAAACTAAATTTTACCGCATGAAAGAAACTATTTGCCATTAGAGATATGTCTAAACATAAGGTTTTCATTCACCTGTACATAAATGTGTATGACTGAATTAATACAGTTCGATTATCCGAAAAAACCGGTTTTCCGAACACTCCGGTCCCCCAATTAGTTCGGATAATCGACGCTCTACTGTACCTCCAAAATGTTATAAATTTAGCCCTAAGTGTGTAATAGGTTTACAAAGATAATGCAAACAATTAAAATCAATGTAATGTCTGTATTGCATCGTTCCTCAGATCATGGGTCCACCTTGTGGTAGGCCTAGACATGCTTCTTAAGTCGCCAACGAAATTCCTTAGGCATCATGGGTCATCTCCTTTCAGCGACAAGTGGCTATAGGTGGGGCACACACTTGAATTCAGGCTTCTCCCTCTAATAGAGGCCCTGCTTCCAGCAGTGAGCCCAATTTAGACGGATTACGCAATGTTGATTAACTTGGTTTTGTTGTCCTTTATATTGCCGACTGTACTTAAACATTACCATAAACACAAAGTTGCGGACAGACAATCCGTTCTGTGTATGGACGATGTTGAAGTGATTTCACATTGTACGACATGCAAGACACTGCACATTGAGTTGTCTATCACAGTTTAAGGATCAAGATTTCATTGTATCGGTGGAGTAGGACAAAATAGGGACAGGGTTGGTAGGGAAAAAATAGCAGTTTTAATATTAGAGAAGGTAAACCGAAACCTTATTAGACCATAGGTTAGGATGAGTATCGAGAATTCTTGCTCAATGGATGGCAAAGTTTTGGATTATATAAGTACCAAAAGGAAGAAGTCAGTAGGGTCGTTGGACATCTGCGAGGGTGGCAGATTTGTTCGAAAGTGTCATCTGACATTATGCTAAGCTTAGATCCTTTTGATATCCTGCCAGGGTCCCCCTCTTTGAGGAGTGGATAGACAGGCGTCACGGAAGTCATTTGATGATTTCCCATCCAAAAAAAAAGGGTCACGGAATTGTTCGAAACAGTTACCGTGGCCCTGGCACAGGCAACTAAAGGAACACTGGTGGGTTTCAGTCAGTAAAAATCTGACATACCCTCCGTGAAGTTCACAAAAAATCCATGAAGTTTTCATAGAAATTTGGAGCCTTAAATGGACCTGGGAAAATTTTCTAAATATGAAAACTTCAATAAATCTTTCTGCCACTAATTGCCTTTGACGCCCTGTCGTAATGAAAACTCCCTGAGGAGAAACGGCCATATACGTTAAGATAAAATACAGCTAATATTGATGAAAACAACTATTCAAAGTTGTAAATACTCCATGAACAATTCGAAACCATTCAAACGTTTGAACCTTACAAATAGTTAGTTCTAGTAAACCAGCACAAAAGATATCAGTGGCCAATATTTCACTGTTGAATAGCCCTATGTTCGTTTTAAAGTTCACATGTTTCAATATGCTTTTAACTGATTAGACAAGAAATGGAAATTTATATTATGCATTTTGGCATTTTGTTCTGAAATATTGTCGTTGAGGTTTCGTTGGACACTTGCGCGAAAGACAGTCAATTCGCGAAAATATCTTTCGCACAATTACTAACAATCATACAACATACACACAATTAATCAAAATCTAAATTCTTTTGTGGGATATTGCTAATCCATTGCTTTATATGTGCCAAAAATTCGTCTGCTCAGTCGAAAAATAGCGCAATGAATGAATGTTGTGGAACTGTCAAAACGAAAGCCATTCCTACAGTGAGTGTGTTACGTTTCATTTACAAACTCATTAACAGCATAACAGTGGAATGACAGTGACAACTCAGTTCACGCAAGTTTTCATGTTGATATGCTAACGGAATCGACATACAGACCTTGTCCCTAAAATAGCTACATGACGACATTTGTGATACCTCTGGTGCCTATTGTAGATGATATAGGCGTCATTGACCACGTATCATCGGATGTGGGGGTTCATCATTTGAACCCAAGTTTAGCCACTTCATGTATTATTCATTGGTTCTTTACATTTTGGAGGGATTTGCCCTTATTGCCACGCTTGGCATTCATTCCATTCGTTAGTAGCTCCCTTAGGCCTCCCCCACATTAGGCGTGCGCGATCCTCGGGCGTGTGAGTAGCGCGAGCGCCGCGCGAGCGTCGCGTTTAGCTGCCCTGCGGCGCGCTCGCGGCGCGCACGCGGCGCTCGCCTTGGCGTTTAACCCCCTTCAGCTAAGTCAGTCACAATTTGGACAATTTTCGTTTCAAAATCCACACTATCCACACTAATATTATAAATGCAAAGTAACTCTGTCTGTCTGTCTGCCTGTCTCGCTTTCCTGCTAAAACTACTGAACCGATTTAAATGAAATTTGGTACTCAGATAGTTTAGAGCCTGAGAAAGGACATAGGCTACTTTTTATTCCGTGACTTTGTCTGCGTCCGCGATAAACAACATTTACGCAGAAGAAGTCGCGGGCAGAAGCTAGTCTTTTATAAATAAAGTGCTGATTTCTTCCCACACCTTTTTTTTGCAATACGATCACTATACTCCTTTGTAGTCATGTCCCATATCGCAGAACGATTCTGTATTTCTAGGATAAAGCTTTCGATATTAATTTCACTCGTGACTCTATTTTTAACGTGTGTCAACACAACACTGCCCACCATGTGACTGACCGAAACAGTAGCAATATACAACAAGTTACCAGAATCCATAAGGACAGAGAAAAAAAGCCATCTATTTACTAATAAATTAAAAAAGCTGCTGTTAAGCAAATGTTATTATAGCGACAACGAAATTTTAAATGATAAATCCCTGAAATTAGTTTAGAAAAGTCCAAAGCATGTATTTCATCTATTTTTAATTACTATTTTAGAATAAGTTACATTATAAGATAATCAATAGGTCCTCCTCTCTACCTACTGTATTTTCCTTTGCTGTGCCCGACAGGGTCCACAATTGTTTCTAAATAAAATGTTTTACCACCTAAGCATTGTGGAATGCAATAAAGTATTGAGTATTGTAGCGGGCGAAGGGGTAAGAACGCGACTCGAGCGCCGCGTGCGCGCCGCGAGCGCGCAGCAGGGCAGCTAAACGCGACGCTCACGCGGCGCGCTCGCAACGCGCTCGCGACGCGCGCGCGGCGCTCGCGCCCGAGGATCGCGCACGCCTAATGTGGGGTCAGTCGCCGTCTACGGCACCCACGGAAAGAAATGGCGTGGTGCTATTGTTTTAGTCCGACGCCAACAGATGGATGGTTAAGATGGATGGTTAGATACTACCTAAAACTCTCTAAAATATCTATAAAACTGCAGATTGATGGCAATACTCTGCATATTTCTAAACCATCGGAAGTCATAAATTACAAAACTGACAATGCATTGAAATTCCATAGATTTGATCTCGTGAGCTTTTAGTTTAACTATCTGAAGTTATTTTTATTAAATGGACATTTGTATAAATTAAAATAGTTTACATATCGATCAGCCCACGCAACCCCAGTATAATATGACAACATACAATTTTACATTAAACATACATTACGTTAATCACTCGCCCATTTAAATAAATCAGAATTTAAATAATACATATAAATTAGAATTAACGAGGTACAACACTAATATATCAATTTTCTATACGCCTTCTCTTGTCATGTAGGCTGGCCAATACTTACAAGCCATTTAAAAAAAGATAGATCGCTGTACCTATTGCTTTGAAGTTTCTAAAAATGGTCACAAAATGGTCATCTCGACTAGCATGAATTAACTCGCCAAAATCGGGCGAACACTAGTTTACATGCTTTTCATACCCCAGCTGAAAGTTGTTATTTTATTATTCATTTAGGTAGAGCTATCCAGAAAAAAATATTTAAAAAAATCTGTCACGTCTGGTTTAAGGCGGCCTCTAAACGATCAATTAAGTTGTACAATATTACGAATTGTGCAATATTATTGACCGTATAGGGTTAATATTGAAGATTGCGCAATGATTGAATGAAAGTTTGAGCATGTTTAATTTTTATTGCACCATATTTTTTATTGCATCGTGTAGGGTCAGTATTGCGCAATAATTTTTAGTATGTGTTTTGTTTTGAACGAGGAGTACACGAGAATTTCTGGCGGGAAATCTGACGCGTCGTTTGAGTTTTTGTTATATTTTTCCAAAAACTGAATTGTGATTAATTTTACGGCTAAAAGTGGTGTAGTTTTGTGTTGTAAACTATATTAATACTATTCTCCGACTGAACAGGAAAACATTGCGCAGTTTGTATTATTGTGCAATTTAATTGATCGTTTGGATTTGAAGCGCCTCTCAATCTTATTGTACAATAAAATGTATTGTACAATGTTATTGTAGGTCTAGGAGCCGCCTTAGAAATATTTATTTACCTGAAAGATATCATTTTGGTATTAATACTAAAAAAAGACTAATTTTTGCCTTCTTTTATAGTTATTTGTAGCAGTTACTCTTATAATGGACCAACAGTAATCCCCTATCATGTTTTCATCCCAAAATCCTTGATGTCGTTCTTCAAAAACCTTTAAATCTTGGTGAAAACATTCCCCTTGTTCGCCACTCACACTTTCTAAGTTTTCAGGGAAAAAACCCAGATGTGAGTGCAGTAAATGAATCTCTAATGACTTGTTTACTCCCATCTGTTGAAAATTGTCGTTTGAAGCGAACGAATAAACAATAAACTGTGGTCACCACGTTAGCACGACGTTAGGTAGTTAAAAAAACATTTGACTGCAGAAAGACATTGTGCCGTGATAAAATATTTCTGCTTACATTTTAATGATTAAGGAAGGTAGGTTAACATATTTATATACATTTTTTTGGGGTATAAAAAAAGTTAAATTTTGTAAACTAGTGATATTTAGGAAAAAGTACACTAACTTCATTACATAAAATACAAAACAATTCGCCCACAAATATTTAAATTCTTGCAAGTCGCCTATAGAAAATATTATATTATTTAAAAGTTATTTTATTATTTAAATAATATAATAATTTATATATTGGCATTTCCAGAATTGTCGATTCACCCACTAATATGACTTCGCAAATTAACAGAAATGGTCCATAATTTCAATTAACCTTTTCTAATATTTTTTTAAAGTAATACAATATAACTATGTACGTGGTTTTAAACCAAGATTTTTGTTTATAACGTTTTATTATCCGTCCGCGTAATTTTCGTAAAAAGGGGAACAAGGTTTTTGCACGTTTTCACGTATTAATAGAAACATTATCAGCTGAATTTGTGTTCTGAGTTAGCAAGTTACAATTTCATGTCAGAGCTTATGTTATAAATCTTTTCCAAATTTACAAGTACGTACCTAACTAGCATAAGCCCGCTGATACGTCAACCAGATATATTTTAGTCAAAAAACATATTTTTTCTTAACATAAAATTAAGATTAATTTAAACAGACCATAACTCTAACAGATTAGATGAAGATCATGCAAATATTTCCATCGAAATATTGTCAGAAGATTAATTTTTCCTGTCCTTAAATATATTTAGATTAATTTAAATTTACCATAACTTTAATTTATTACCTCCAATAGTGTATATATTTCGATCGGGACATTGTTAAATTAGCTATTTTCTAAATTAAGTGTAGTGTCGGAGTGTCGGTGTCTTTTGTGTCCCTCGTTAGTGTCAGACACTGATGTATACACAATATTTAAGTTGTAAACAGTCGGTGACACCCACGTGATATCATTCAGCTATGTGGCCCAATTTGGTTTGAGGTGATGGGCCCAATGGCCGTTCTCAGTTTTTATTTTATTTTCACACTCACGATATATAACATCACGCCTGTAATCCCTGAAGTATAAGGCAGGGCTCTGTACCTTTATTGCGCACACATTTCATTAGTTAATAGTTATATTTAGATCACATGTAATGGGGACGAGCCTACTGCCACTAACCAGGCAAGAATCCAGACTCCGGGCCACTGCTGAGAAATTCCTGAGTAAAACCTAATAACATTTTGCCCGACCAGTGTATTTCGTTTTTGCTGTGGTAAAAATACCTTACGTCATTTTATGGCTTTGGAAACATAAACTGTTAATCATCATTTTGATGACCTCGACCACAAAATGGTCGAAGGGCAAATCTATGTCGTTACCTGTTACCTGTCGCATATCCTAACCAGGGAAGAGTATGGCATTTTATTCAATTCAGACTATTGCAGCCCACTGCTGGATATTTGCCTCTGCTAAGTTGCGCCACAACAAAAAGTGGCTGGTCCAGACTGGCCCAGCCACTTTTTTTAAGGTCATCAATCCATCTAGCTGGAGGGTGTCCTACACTACGCTTGCCGATACCTAGTCTCCACTCCAGGACTTACTCTGCTTCACCGGCTATAAATCCATTGACAAACATGACAACTGCAACGTACTTTCTGTTTGCATAGCATGGCATATTCTTAACTGAAGGAAAAACGTCACAAGCAAAATAGACACTCAAAAAAGGTTGTCAAATTGTATTGAAAATCAAATCGGAACAAATCGTTTCCACTAAATCTGGTTGGAATCATGCTCGTAACTTATCTTGTTAGAAAAACTAAACACCTACTTACTAGATTCCAATTCTTACAACAGTCATAAAGGGCGTATAATCCAGTGCCGACAACAGTATCCTCCACCTCAATACGCATTAATCTATAATGTTGTAGAGGGCCAGTGGGCGGAAACATCGCCTGATTACGATCTGAAGGGAGTAGGTACTCACAGTCATCTGGCAGATAATTTGTGCCAAATTGATACAAATACCAGGTATTTGTGCCTGACTAATTAGAGATATTTAATCGGTTGAAGGATACTGAATGGGACATAATCCTGCCAGGGTCGCGATATTTGTTTAAAAGAGATACCGTGGCCCTGGCATATAGGTAACTGAAGGAACACGGGTGGATTTTAGTCAGAAAAAGTCTGACACGCCTTCCGCCCAGAGCAGGAGACGTCATTTGATTAGCACTCACAAAAAAAAATACCGCCCAAGTGCGAGTCGGACTCGCGTACCGAGGGTTCCGTACAAACTTGTAGGTATTTTCGGTTTATGCATAAGGTTTATGTTTATGAAGTTAAATGGTTTTTTTTATTTTTATATTTGAGTTGATTGAATGAAAGGTAAATTGCTGTTTAAGATTTATGACGTATTAAAAAAAAAATACTTACCTACTAGATCTCGTTCAAACCAATTTTCGTTGGAAGTTTACATGGTTAGTCTTATCATTCTCTTATTTTAGAAGTTACGGAGGGGGGGGGGGGGGGGGCACATTTTACCACTTTGGAAGTGTCTCTCGCGCAAACTATTCAGTTTAGGAAAAAATGATATGAGAAACCTCCATACCATTTTTGAAGACCTATTCATAGAAAAAAAAAACAACAAATTTTGGGGTTCCCCATACTTAGAATTGAAAGTTAAAAAAAAATTTTCATCAACCCCACACGTTTTCTATTTTAGTGTGAAAATCTTAATGCGGTTTACAGAATACATCTACTTACCAAGTTTCAACAGCGTAGCTCTTACAGTTTCGGAGAAAAGTGGCTGTGACATACGGACGGACAGACAGACAGACATGACGAATGTATAAGGGTTCCGTTTTTTGCCATTTGGCAACGGAACCCTAAAAATGGGACACTATAGAATTTCACTGTAATTACATCTGTGGGCGTTTAAACCCTCTAAGTGTTAAATAAGGCTATGGTAATGTTAGCAACTTAGATGTAGGAAAGACGATCTATCTGCTAATTACAGTTTACTTACGAGTTGTAGGTCGTAGTTTTGAACCTAGACAGGCTCCTATACTTTGTCTAAATTATCTCATCTCCACTCCTCTTAAAACATTGAAGGAACATTTCGTGAGTAAAACCGCACTGGGCCCGCGTGGTACGGCCTGCCTACTCTCACAGAGAGGAGGCCTGTTTCCCAGCAATGGGAACATTATAGGCTGATTATACTTGCTGGACATGAGCTTCCCCAAGTACCACCACTTGGACCAGTTCTGTGCTTCTCGCATCCAGGGGCTTTCTTCGGCCATCACAAGGACATCGACCCACCTTGTGGGAGGCCTTGCAACTCTACGTCCCCCGGTACGCGGTCAACACTCAAGAACCTTTTGATCCTTCAACCATCTGCAGGCGTAGCATGACCAATTCTATCTCTATTCTACCAAGAATAGAAAAAGTTCTTTCTATTCAATTCGACATCTGTTCGGCCCGAGCACGGGGCAACCCAACTCGGGTTTCTATGAAGACAAAGACAGTTATTCTTTCCATAGCAAGAGAGTGGTAACTAATGTAATTAAGATGGATCCGCTAAGGACTTTTTCATTGAATAGTCTTACAGTGGGATTAAACGATCTTAGAGTAGTAAAAAAAATGTACCCCCAACTGAAACTCCAACTCAAAAGTAGAGAAAAATTAGACGGTATGCTCGACTACGTAGAATTTTGTCGACTGAAGAATATAAATATTTCCTCTCTTCAGTTTTAACATCGCCGTGCCATTTTGTCTATTCTTCCGTCGACAAAACTCGTTTCTATGGTGGTCATGCTACGCGTGCTGTTCTGCGACCAATGTCACTTGAGTTTGACAATTCTTCGGGAAATAATTTCGTTTTCGAGATTACGACGTTGATATCGTTAGTTGTTCTGTATGATGGTTTGTACCGCACCCTTAAATACAACCACACATTTCTGAAAAAACGCTATGTCCACTCCTAGACATAGCCCTGCCCCAATTTGGGTGGCATTGCCATTATGGCGCTACGCTAGGCAGGCGGGTTGGCGATCGCAGTATGGTGTTTTTTTTTTGTGGGTGCGAAATCATCAAATATTGTCTCCCGCTCTGGGTGGAGCGGAAGGGCGTGGCAGACTTTTACTGACTAAAACCCACCCGTGTTCCTTCAGTTGCCTATATGCCAGGGACACGGTAACTCTTACGAACAAATCTCGCGAGCCTGGCAGATCGCAGTATGGTGTTTAAAATGCATATAGAACGCTGCTGCCCATTCTCTAGTAAGTCCCTTAGTCTTACGTCATCTACGGAAAGAAATGAAATGGAGCCGTGGTGCCCGATGTAAAGAAATACGGTTTATTACCACGTAATTCTATGAGCTTTCTAAAAGAAAATTTATAAATATTTAAGAATTTTGCGTTCTAGACCACCTAAAGACCTCACAATTTATTATATCCTCCTGGATGCCAGCGTCATACCTATATAAAATAAAGAATTAAAAATTCGTTCTAAAGTCATCTGTGAATTGTTTTCGGAACTAATCGTTGTATGGTAGTTGTGTAACCTTAGTAAACTAGCAACACTGCACCAAACGTCTTTTTGAGTTTGCCCCTGATATACCATAAAACCTAACTTTTAAATAATATCCAACAACTTTTTTCCGGAATCCAGGAGCAACTCTCCTAAGAACTCACAGATAGAAGCAATTAACAACATTGTTGCTAACGTCCTTAGGAGCCATAAGATAGTTTACTAACTTACTGTACTTATCTGAATCGAATAAAACTATAGTTACTTTTAAACCACGGAGAAATAAGAAAATGGAATTTTAATAATTTGGAGTTTGAGTTTCTAGTTCGATTCTCAGGTCGTGCAAAGTGTTATTGGGTTTTTTCCACCAATCATTTTTCAGTAGCAGCCCGTGGGGTCTGGATTTGAGCCTTGAGAGAGGACTTTTGGCCGAAAAGTGTCTTATATCGACGTTTCCGAGGACGGTTACACGACACGACGCAGCGGAACACGACGCGGTCATCATAACGTGTTTAGAGATAGTATAAGTTTGGTTTTTGAAGAATATGTATTAGTTTAAAGTTATTGTTTTATATTATTTATGTATTGTGTTTTTATCGGCCTTAGTTGCCTAAAATAAAGTATTGTATTGATTGTATTGTATATCTCTGCCAAAACATCACATCACGCCTGAAATCCCGAAAGATTTCAGGCGTGATAATATTTTATGTCCTAACCATTAGTAAAACTCTTTTACTCGTTCATCACATATGCGTGGAAATGTCTTCTAAGAGTGATAAGAAAATCATTATCCGCCAGAGGTATTGCGACTGGGCTTTATACAACAGAATCGAATTATATTACTCATCCGAAAAGAATCAGTAATTGGAAATTGGAATCTACAAGCTGGTAACAGCTAAACATGTGAACTTTTACACGTCAAAAATGTATGTTTTAAAACTAGATGAATTCCTTGTTTCATATACGACTACTCTGACAAGAAAGATCGAAACAAACTCAGGGGTCAAGGTTAAACCAGACATCATCTAAATATTATATGGTTTATGAAAGAGAAGGTGAATTTAAAACCAATACAAATCAAAGATCTCTTTTCTAATGGATAGTCTGCGCGAAATCTGCGTCACTCCCTCTACTATCTACTCTGTGTCTAAGTAAGTGTATTTGTTTTAAAGAGGGCTATCATGATAATAATCACATGATATTAATTTTATAAGAGAAGCTTTTTATTATATGGTTCATGTAAGATAATCTCTCGCTAAAGGTCTTATTGGTTTAAACTGGCCTGTTAGTCTAGTGGTTAGTGACCCTGACTGCTAAAACTGAGGTCGTGGGTTCCATTCCCACCCAGGACAAATCTTTGTGTGATGAGCACGATCGTTTGATCTGTGTCTGGGTGTAATTTATCTATAATATGTACATAACATAACTTTTTTATCCCCGGAGGGTTATTCAGCTATCTATACATATATGGTAAACCAAAATTTCACCAGTTATCTATGTGTCCCATGTCACAATGGGCGAGCTCACTGCCATGAACCGGGTACAAATTCGGACTCCGGGTTGCTTCTGACAAATTTCTTATGGAAAAACCCAATAACACTAAACAACCTGGAAATCGAACCCGGAACTTCAAGGTCAGTAGTAGCGCTTGGGCGCTTGGGCGCTTGCGCTCCAAGGTGTACCTTCCTCAAAATATTCCTCGTCACTTATGGTGACGTCCCCAAAATCTTGGGCTGACCGCGTCTCATGATCATCATCATTTCAGCCATAGGACGTCCACTGCTGGACTTAGGCCTCCCCCAATTTGGGGGGCTTTGCCATAATCGCCACGCTTGGCAGGCGGGTTGGCGATCGCAGTACGGTGGTGAAATGAGAGAACGCTGCTGCCCATTCTCTAGTAAGTCCCATAATCGCCTTTTACGACACCCACAGGAAGAAATGGGGTGGTGTAATTCTTTACGTCCGGCACCACATGTATGTATTTAGAAATATATAAGTTATGTTTATCAGTTGACTGGTTGCCATAGTACAGGCTCTGCCTAGTTTGGGATCAGATAACGTTGTGTTGGTCCTAAGATATTTATTATTTATAGATATTTATTTACACTTTGAGTGCTATTGGAATTTAAGTAACTTTCTAACTTGCCAATCAAGGACTTGCTGGCTGATAATCGGCGTAATATGGATAACAATGAAATAAAACAAAAGTATCAAAACTGATAACTGAGTTCCGTGTGGTGCCGGACGTAAATAATAGCACCACCCCACTCCTTCCCGCGGGTGTCGTAAAAGGCGACTAAGGGACTTACTAGAGAATGGTCAGTAGCGTTCTCTTTGCATTTTATCACCATACTGCGACCGCCAACCCGCTTGCTAAGTGTGGCGATTATGGCAACTCCCCCCCCCCCCCCCCCAAATTGGGGGAGGCCTTTGTCCAGCAGTGTAATAATCTTTGTAATCAAGGACTTGTAAACTTTTCTGTTTTTTGGCATAAAGAAATTTGAGACGCTATATTGTATTTCATCCCGTCTTACATTGCCAAGTGGCAAGGGAATAAATTTTTCCGAACTATCTTCATTATCATTCTTATCAGCTGGTTGTGTCAAGGGCAAAAACCTGCCTACCCCAAAAATCCATAAACAGCCAAATAAGTTTCTAATAAGAAAACAAAGGAATCCGCTGGATGTGAGAAGCACAGAACCGGTCGAAGTAGTGGTGCTTGGGGGAGGTCAATGTCCGACAGTGGACTTCTTTCGACTAAAATGATGATGATGATGATGATGATGATGATGATGAAAATAATGCATAGAAGACTTGCGGAATTTTTTTCCTTGAATGAAGAAGACGGTGAAATCATACACTATTGACGACTAAGTATTTCTACGTAACTTCATTAATTAATTTTAGTTGAGCAAGTCCGTCGAATACATTTAATTTTACCTTAAGCGCACTGACTATCTTCCGACCTTCTTCATGGTCTTTCGAGCACTGAGGTACTGTTAGACATCTCTAAATCTGATGCGGAAGAAATCCCAAAGAAGTACGCAGGAGTTCCAAAAATATCCCCCACTTACATCTACAAAAAACTAAAGGTTTATACTACACCAAGTTCTGAAATACCTAACACATTTTATGTTTTATTTACAGCCCCAGCGTCGAAGATTACTCCCAACAAAAAAGGATATACCGCCGACCAGTATTTTAGCCTGCACGGATGATCGGCACTTATTCCCATCCTGCTAAGTGCAATTATCGCCTGAGATATAACTATTTTGATTGGACCTCTTAGCATAGTTTTACTTTGAGACGCCTCATCTTGAGATCTAGAAAAAAGATGGCAAGGAAGATTTCAGTGGGACTGGGTTCCCTACAGGTTTTATTTTTTACTAAGAAAAGATCATAGACAATACTTGTTCTTTTTTTTTGGAGTTTTGAGTTTGGAGGCTGATTATGCTATGGTACTGAATCATAGCATCCCATCATCCCATTTCTTCGTAAAAGGCGACTAAGGGTCTTACTCGAGAATGGGCAGCTGCGTTCTCAATGCCATTTAACCACGATCGCCAGCCCGCCAAGCAAGCGTGGCATTTATGGCGGACCCTTCAAAACGAGCAAGCAGTGGACATGTTTCGGCTGTAATTATTATAATGATTAAAAGATAAATCTTTTTTATCTGTTCAGTGATACCTACAGCATCTTTTATCTATACTAATAGTATAAAGCTGAAGAGTTTGTTTGTTTGATTGAACGCGCTAATCTCAGGAACTACTGGTTCGAAATGAAAAATGATTTTTGTGTTGGGTAGCCTATTTATCGAAAAAGCTTATACAATATAAAATCACGCTGCAACCAAGAGGAGCGAAGCAATAATGAAAAATGTTGCAAAAACGGGGAAAATCGCACGGGTAGGCGATTCGACGCGACGGGAAGGGCCCGGAACAAAAAATTTAACGCGGACGAAGTCGCGAGCAGAATCTTGTCAATAATATACGTCTATACATTTTCGTCCCGATTTTTGGAAGAAAACATTCACATGAGTTCCTGATAAGTGTCAAACAAAATTATATGAAAAAGACACAATAAAAGCAAAAAGTTTTATCTAAACCCTAGGAACCCTAAAACCAGGTTTAAAAGTAAGCAAAGAGCAGTGCATCTGTCTGTCTGCCTTCATACCTTACAGCTGATTGCACTTAGGCTTTTAAGTGTTTAATGGCCGAGCCCTTTGATGAAGGAATAGAAAAAAGAAATATAGAACCAACCGAAAAGAACCGTTTTTTTTTTGTTCATCATCGTCGTATTAATCGTATTAATGAGTCGTATTAATCGTATTAATTTATCACATCAGCTCCTTTAATAATTAATCCCAAAATATAGGTTCAAAGATTTTTTTGTAAGTTTTAAGAATTAAAATGGTACATAAGCTGCTTTCACCTGGTTTACCTACATTATTCCCTAGATTCTACAATACTTGCTTGAATCACAGTATTGTTATGCTTAATCTGGGCAAAACTTTAATTAATTCACATTCATAACATAATATTAATAATGTATTTAAAAGCAGAAAGAAAAAAACAGGGCATCAAAAAACTCGTGCGCATCGGTGTCAATGGGAAATGTGCCCGAAAGGCTGGCAGCATTGTCAAGTTGTATGGCAATGCTGATTCTTTAGCCAAAAAATTGGCCAGCCCTCTGGTCACGTGAAGAGTTGTCGAAAACTTAAGTGGGCCTATGGTCCAAGTGTTTCAACCCCAAACGCATTCATATTGGCTTCCTTGTGCGCTAAGAGCTGTTAGTATAATAACATAAAGAGATTTCTTGTATGACGTCAAAAAGATTCTAAAACTTTTTAGATTCTTGTAGACAACAATACACGAAAAGGAGTATTAGGCGATTCACACTAATTAATTTGCCCGGAAGGAATGAATTGCTACTCTATTTTCCTGAACTCTCAAGAAGTTAATTTATTTGTGAACGAATCGACAATTTCAGAAATAATAATATGAGATCATTGGCAGGTTTTGAATTTATGCACTTTATTGCCTGTTTTGAATTTAATGCATTTTTTTGCATGTACACAAGTGACCTTTTTCTCATAACTCTTTATTGCGATTGCCTAAAACGTAATTCTAAAGTTGTCGATTTGCCTACAAATACATTAACTTTGTGAGAGTCGCTTATAGAAAAAAATATATCATTTTAAAGTGCCTATTCGCCCAATTTGCGCCAGTAAATTCGTGCAAATCGACTAATAAGCCTCTTACACAGTTCAAGCTGGCCACGAGATTAAGAAGATTTCACGTTGTGTTCACGTTCCCGCACGTACGGTCCCTAATTTGTATTGTCCGTCCCGTTCCGAAACAAGTCGTGAGAACGGTCAGTGTTGTCTTAGACCCATGTACACATCGTGTTGGCACTGTCCACAAGACTCTCTGAGGGTTGGGCTAAGGGACAGGCTGAAACGGTTTTAAGAAACGATATTTTGATATCTTCTGTTCCCATTTCTTCCCGTGGGTATCGTAAAAGGCGACTAAGGGACTTACTAGAGAATGGGCAGCAGCGTTCTCTATGTATTTTACCACCATACTGCGATCGCCAAGCCGTCCGCCAAGCGTGTGATTATGGAAAAACATCTCCCTTGGGGGAGGGAGGCTATGAGTCCAGAAGTAGAAGTCGAGCATCGAACTAATGATTTTGGCCTAGTGGGCCTAGCCATAGATTACTATGTAGAGTTTCTAGTAATCAAAATACTTACGGATGTTGTAATTCTTATTGGATTAGGTAGAAAGGTCAATGCCTTTTCATGGCCCAACCCGAACACGTTTCGAAGGATAATTAAAAAATATATTTTTTTTAAACAGGAATTATCCGTTTAACTTTTATCTCTAACTAAGTCGCCGTCATTAAAAGCAATAAATAAGTAATTTAACGTATTATTATCACTGAGAATTTGACTGTCAGGCAAAGTTTAGGGTTGCTAGTATATTGTCAATATAATTTCGAGTCGTATATTGAATACGTCTAATCGATTACGGATTAATTAATAATTATAAAAATCAATCCGTGTGCTCAAAGGCGTGCATTGTAATCACACGGCACGCCGTCATAATCATGACGGCCATTTTAGTTTCTGTGAACGTAACTAACTAACTCCAGTTTAAGACAAAACAATTATGTTCATAAACATCTTAAACCAGATATCTTATAGTCCAAACATACATAAACATGGAATGGTAATATCATTGTATTGTTTATGGCTTTGCCGTAATTAGATAAAATTAAATTGTTCAAGACCAATAATCGATGCACGTAATCAATTATATTTCAAAATATGGCAGCATTATTCTATGACAGATGATGAAGTTGACATTTGACACCCAGTTAACAAATAGTTAAAGATATAAAATATAGTTTGTGTTCTTTTGTGAGCTTTTTTATGACAATGGACTCTGATCAATATCACCAGAATGACAATCCTTGCACGAACTTGGATCGTGGCTCCACTTTGAATAACGACCCTAGTGTGAATGTGAAAACTGCTGGCTGCATATGACGACCCTCGCATGCATTTGGACTGCGGGAGTCCCGCTTTTACTAATGATTAATTCGGCGCGAATTCGGACCTGAGTAACTATGCTGTCCCGAACACGCCACATGGATTAACCGGCGCAAGCAAGGTTCGCTGTGCGAATTGAATAATGGATATGAGGCACTTACGCCCTCATCAACTCATACATTTGTGCAGCAATGGGTTCTTCCACAACAGGTAAGTATTATATTACTCACCTACAATAAACAATACCTATAAAAAACTATGATAATAACAATAGCCAGTACTAATGCAAGCTTATAGTGATTTAACTTCACTACACAATATTAAACAAAGTCACTTCCCTCTGTCTGTCCCTATGTTTAGATCTTTAAAACTACGCAACGAATTTTAATGCAGTTTTTTTAATAGATAGAGTGATTCAAGAGGAAGGTTTATACGTATAATAGGCGGGTAAAGCTGCTGGCAAAAGCTAGTATTAAATAAGTAAAAAAAGATATTTTTAAATACCTAAATACTTTTACTTTATTGAGAAAGTAACCAAATCTTACAGCTCATCATCATCTGCCTAGCCTTTTCCCAATTATGTTGGGGTCGGCTTCCAGTCTAACCGGGTGCAGCTGAATACCAGTATTTTACATGGAGTGACTGCCTATCTGACCTCCACAACCCAGTTACTAGGTAATACAATACCTCTTGATAAGACTGATCTGAATGAAAGTCTGACAGACTTTCGGGGTTCTGACGACCCGTAACGACTGTCTAAGATCTACAAAAGACAGCCGGGACCAACGGGACTACGTATCCAAAATTGCCTTTTTATTTCACAAGTATGTAATAAAAATAAGAATAGTAAATAAAAATCAACTGACGATTAAATAAGTAAGTATCATTAAACATTACGGATCAACTTGTGTTAGTTTCACTATAATGACGGGCAGCACACCAACTCTACGCACACAGTTATGCGCGTATCTGTGTGAGTGGAAGGAGCACTGCAATTACCTAAACTTGGTGCCGTGGATTTCACGTTAACGCTCTTAACATGCTTGCTGAGGCACGGAAGGGTCTTGGTTTGTAAAGATGGTCATATACACGTATATGTACTGACGTGACATCAGCATTATTTCATTAGGTAGCTTTTGTATTGTTGGGGGGGGGGGAGGGATGTTGTTTGGGACAAATGATAAGTATTGATTGATTAATAAATAAAATATATGGTGCGGTGCAAAAGTAAATATTTGTAAAGGTAAACGTTACAAAATGATATATATGTATATTTAATTTAATATTTAATCATTTAATAATGTAGTAATTTAATAATATAATAATTTAATTAATTACTTAATAGCTACTTAATGCTTGTGTGTGCATCTATGAATGAACATATGTATGTGTGATGTATGTGTAGTGTGGGGTGTGGTGTATTTGTGTGTATGTGTATGTATGTGTTCGGGTGTATGAATGGGGTTGTGTGACTTTATTTTATTATTTTATACTTTCTACAAGTTTTTCAGTATTTCCATAATTTTGAGAGAGGAGGAAGTCATTTATGGTAAGTTTTAGTTTACTCATTGGTAAGTGATGTAGCTGAGTATTTTTACTTATTTTGGTATATAGATATGGACCCATATAGCACGGTTGTCTTCTGAAGAATTCTGTTTTACATGGTTTCAGGTCAAATACTAGGTCGTTTCTGTGTTTGTTTTTCAGTCTCACCGGGTCATACGTTGAGCCTTTGTGGCTTATAAGCAGAACTCTCCTGATATAAAGTTGTCGAACCGTTAATACCATACAATCCTTATATAGCTGCTCCGTTGGATACTGAAAGTTCTTTTTGTGCATTACTTTGAGAACTGCTCGCTGAGATCTTTCTAGGTTTAATATATGGGTTCTGTGTGTACTCCCCCAGACTGTTTAAACTTAGAAGGTGACTATTATTCAAAAGGTTAAAATGAGTAAGTAACTTTGAAATGAACAATTACTGTGTTAATACCATTCAAAAGTCATTGTAAGTGTATAAAATAAGTCAGTGCTTGTGAAAAAATTAAAAATTATAAAAAATTAAAAACTGTTTTATTTCCAAATGGCGACTTATTTTCTGAACTGATAAGTACTAAAAGGTGCTCATAACACCTTATACTATCATTCCTTACACTATTTGTAAGTGTTCACTGTGGGCCACGGTTGTTCTAGTATGTGGGCATTGTCCTTTAACATTCTTATTCAAGTTGACTATGTTTGGCGATACTGATAAGAAAATTGGCCACCATTTTCAATAGGTTCCACAATTCTATCTCCAAAAAAAGGCCCATTCTTGCTGAATTTTTAACTGGACTGATAGAAATTGTGTTGTACCATTAGGAATTTCCTATTTTATGAAAGTAAATTTTTCCTTAAAAGTGATCCCTAATTAGTTTCTACTTAATCAGTACTTACCTATTAAACTTTTGGTACATTCCACATAAAAATGCATCCAGTCATGCAGCTGTCACATATTTAAACTTCTGCTGTCAATTTACTGAGGTGCAATACTCGTATTTTTATGCTTGTTTTTATCTAATCTGTCAAATAGTCCCCTAATTTACCAACAGAGTTCACATTGGTTATCGCTGAGACAAGATTTTGAAAATCGGATTATCTTGAATTCGGAATTGCCGATTCGTACCAAATTTTCTCCCCGCAATCGCCCACAACTTGTACCCCACAACGTGTCTGTTTGTCCGGCGCGTTGACGGTTCGCCTGTTGACATACAAGGTCGTCGCCCCCCCTTCCGGCTCCGTTCGCAAATATTCACTTCAAACATTATGAAACTGGACAATTCTATACACGTTGACTTCAACCCTGGGTATGAAGAACCTTGGATTATTGGATAAGCGACAGAAGTTGGCCTGTCGAATTATAATCGGTCCAATGTTCCCACTGCTGGAACATAGGCCTCCTCTCCGTGAGAGGGTGTGAGCTTTAATCCTCGACGCGAGCCCAGTGCGGGTTGGTAGATGTCACATGTCTCAGAATTTTTAGTTATGGGCAGTTTTGAGAGCAGTGGTGGTGAAATTATTTACACAAAACTAATTGCGTGTCTGGGTTTAAACCGACAACCTACAGCAACCTGTAGGTTTATGTGTTCTGGCTCGTGGCTTATATTTGACCTTTTTCTCTTTCTATAAATAGCCGCTGAATTTAAAAATCCAGCCAGTTATGTTGATGAAAACATCGATTTATTAATAAATTTTCAAATGAACACATCATTTCGAAATTGACCCTGTTCTCTGGCATAATAACATTGTTATTTTCACACAAAAAAAGGTAACTCTTATTTATGCGCGTTCCAAAATAAAACGATTCAGGATACATAAATTAATACTACGAAATGTCATTTCCTAAAATCTTCGAAACTACCGTATTATTATATTTTATTTGACGTTTTTATTATGATATTAATGTGAAATAGTGCATTGGCTACTCTTTACCTTCAATTTTTATTATTTTTATTGAATTCAAACGTGAGAAAATGATTAGATCTGTCCGATTGTATTAATTTCTTTGAGATATAAGAATGGTTGATAAATTATAATGTATTGTTTTCGCCTGCGGCTCTGTCTGTGTATAAAATTAATTTTTGATTCGTAATATAACGGTATTCGATATACTTCAAGAACAATAAGGTAGGTATACGTTTTTTTTTTGCTTTTCATAATGGGATATTGCTGGAAAAGACCGGAAAATTAATGAATTATCAAGAAACATCCAGAAGTTTCCAAAGGTTCAATGCCTCTAAGGACCAATTAATTCCACTTATATTAATCTATTTCTGTATTTCTGAACATGGACTTTTCCCTGCTGCAGATGATGACCTCAGGAAAGGTGACCTACACAACCACACCCCTTATTTCCCCGAAAGGTAAAGCAGAGGTGAACCAATAGTAAACCCACATTTTGCCAGTAATGTTTAAGTCCCATGTAATAGGGGGCGAGCCTATTGCCATCAACCGGGGACAAATCCAGACTACTGGCGGCTAATCCGAAATCTCAGATAGAAAAACCCAATAATACTATGCCCGACCTAAGATTGGAATTCAGGACCTCTTGGATAGATACTTAGCAGTAACTATCGATACTTACTTACTTTAAAATTCCTCAAATCCAGATCCCATATCCTGCCCTCCCCGTAATGTCGATTTCAAACCGCCTAAAGCTATAATAATCATTATAGATATCTATGTATATTACCTAGCACAGGCACAAACCTAGTCAAACCAGTACAGATTAGGCTACATATTCACAGATAATCATAAAATGATCATTTAAAATCATTTCTAGTCTTCAGAAGAAATAATAAAATTAGACTTTACGGTTATGTTTTAGACTCCCACGCATAATACCACACTTGAGGCTAAGTTCGCCATATTGAATCGAATAATATCATAAGTTAGGTGAGATGAGTCAGGGAATCGGTATCGTATATATTTTGTGACTAGTCATCGTTGGCGTTGGAAGGATATCTAGATTTCTAGATCTCGGAATCAAAGTAGATGTCTCATTTTTATATGGGGCTCCGGCCATGACATGTACCTTTTAGCGAAGCTGGATAGAATAAACTAACATTTTTTGTACAAAATAAAAATTAAAAATGTTTGACGTTTGTCCTAAGAGTTAGAAAGCGGTTATTTTGAATTCGTTTAGAACTACACTTCAAAAATGGAGGATAAAGATTTTTATAAGAGAATAATAGTAATTTATTTTTAACACCACAAGAATACACATATTTTTAATTATTTTGTATATAACATTGATTTGATAAGACATTATTTCATAACGAATGAAGTCTGCAAGCAAGCCAGACGCTATGTTGAATAAAACATGGCAATAATTGAAAAACTATTATTTTTTGTACACAACAAATCAGGCTCAAATTCACCAGAGAATATTTTTCCCCAATTTGTGGTATTTTTTCTTTTTTTTCGATAAATCTTCTGATGGCCGAAAATGAAACAACTCCTTTATCGCTTTATTGGTCAAAGAATTTGCATTACTTTTCAACGTAGCAGTGCTGCCATTCACGTAACCAATGGTGACTGTGATGGTGAAGTCCAGTGTCAGGGCCAGGCCAGGGCCACGAGTGTGTTGATGCTTTTTCTTTCACTGGGAAGTCCTCATGGATACACTTTCATTTCTATGAAATTCCATCGATGTTTTGACACTGATGTTCGAATCTAAACTTTAATAATATAAATGCAAAAGTAAGTTTCTTATTTGTTACGATTTCACGCTAGAATGGCTGATCGGATTTGTATACAATTGGGAACACAGATAAAAAATGACCCGGTTAAGGACATAAAGTACTTTTATCCTGGATTGCAGACGAAATTGCGAGCAACAGTTAGTTTTTAGGGTTCCGTTGCCAAATGGCAAAAAACGGAACCCTTATAGATTCGTCATGTCTGTCTGTCCGTCTGTCTGTCTGTCTGTCTGTCTGTCCATCCGTCCGTATGTCACAGCCACTTTCCTCCGAAACTATAAGAGCTACGCTGTTGAAACTTGGTAAGTAGATGTATTCTGTAAACGGCATCAAGATTTTTACACTAAAATAGAGAAAAAATAATAAATTTTGGGGTTCTCCATACTTAGAACTAAAAGACAAAATTTTTTTTTTCATCAAACCCATACGTGTGGGGTATCTATGAATAGGTCTTTAAAATGGTATTGAGGTTTCTATTATATTTTTTTTCTAAACTGAATAGTTTGCGCGAGAGACGCTTCCAAAGTGGTAAAATGTGTGTCCCCCCCCCGTAACTTCTAAAATAAGAGAATGATTAAACTCAAAAAAATATATGATGTACATAACCATGTAAACTACCACCGAAAATTGGTTTGAACGAGATCCAGTAAGTAGTTTTTTTTTAATACGTCATAAATCGTTTTTTTTTAATACGTCATAAATCGTAAACCGTAATTTACCTTTCATTCAATCAACTCAAATATAAAAATTAAAAAAAAACATTTAAGTTCATAAGCATAAACCTTATACATAAACCGAGGATCCCTACAGGTTTGTACGGAACCCTCGGTGGGCGAGTCCGACTCGCACTTGGCCGGTTTTTTTTTTAATTCAGTTCGAAAATATCATGTATCATACCTGTATATAATAAAAGAAACATGCCTAAATAAGAAAAATAGAAAGGAAAATATTCCTTTGGCATGGAGATCTCCTAAGATTTATAAATCTAAATAAATAAAACACAGCTTATCCGTTATTATTTTTAATATTATTTATTAAAAACGTATCTTGTTTTACATCACAAAACAACAGCACCACATGTACGTTGATTAAAATATTACCATAACAATTAATATAATGTCTACCCACCACAATAATTAAGTAGTTACCAGACCCAAAAACATCCCAATGATGAATTACTAACAATAGACATTTTTCAAAATGCCTCACTGCGTGTAACCTCTTAATTTAGGCTGCTTACACGCGATAATTGACTAGAGATGCCACGAATAGTGATTTTGACGAATACTCGGTCTCGTTCACAGTCTAAGCGCCGAATATTCGGCGGCCGAAAGTCCGGGAAATTATGTGAGTGACAGGTTAGTTACGACCTGTATTATCGAGGAGCGCGTGGTAGCGCCACTGCAGGCGTATTTCGTTTTCGAATAGGTCGTGTCAACTCGTGTCATGAATTTTTGGAAAACTATTCATCTAGTTTGAACGGCAGGCCTTTACAAATGGTGGTCAGAAAACGCAAAACAGTATCCAATCGTAAAAGAAATAAGATCTTAGATTTCTCTGTTGTCTTCCTGCAGTAGTTTATAGTGAGAGGTAATTTTTAGAATCAAACATATTTTATGAAGAAAATTCCAATCTAAAAAATATTTTAATTCATCACAATTTTCCACTGATAGATTTTAAGAATTAAATGATAAAATTGAGATTAAAATAAAGATTTTTTTTATTATGATTAGGTTTGTATTTTTTATGATTTGATATTCGCTAACCGAAAGTTGCGTAATCTTCGGCCAAATACCGAATATTAAAAAAGTGGCCGAAAAGTCCGAATATTCGTGGCATCTCTCATAATTACTACTTAGTTTATAAAAACGAGTAAATCATTTTAACAAAGTGCGCATATAAACTACCCTTATTAATTTTGACGAACCTCGTTGCCTTGTTAATTAGGGCCACGTGAGCTTTAAATTAAGTATTTACGTCATAAGTATTGCGTCATAGAGTAGTAATCTAGTTTTACACGTTTGTGGCGTAATCAAATATATTAATTCGTTGGGTTTGTGAGGATTACAAATCATTGATTAAGTAATAAAAATTTTCGAGTTTGACAATAGCATCATTAGATACATAGGTTTTTTAATTGAAAGAAAGTAGAAAAAACGAAAGAAAATACAATTTTAGTACACATACGAAATTACTCCACTACCTCTTAGATACTTAATCTTATTATTAAGTTAATAAAATAAATATTATTAAGTATAAGCCAAGATATGGTATAAAATGCGAATCAACGTAAATAAAATAAAAATAAATAAATATCTTAGGACAACCAACACAACGTAATCTGATCCTAAACTAGGCAGAGCCTGTACTATGGCAACCAGACAACTGCTAAACATACTTATATATTTCTAAATACATATCTATATATTATAGATAAATTACACCCAGACACAGAACAAATGATCGTGCTCATCACACAAAGATTTGTCCTGGGTGGGAATCGAACCCACGACCTCCGTCTTAGCAGTCAGGGTCACTAACCACTAGACTAACAGGCCAGTCACACGTCACATTGTTTAATCATCATAATCTGCTTAGCCTTACCTGCTTTTGCCCAACTATATTGATGCAGCTGTATACTAAGATTTTACATGAAGTTTACATGCCTATCTTAGATAGATAGGCAGTCAAAGAACCGATGACCGTTGGGAGAGTGTTCTTGAGTGGAGACCGCGAATCGGCAAACGTAAGGTAAGACGCCCTCAGGCTAGGTAGAGCGACGATCTTCGCAGGGTGGCTGGTAGCAACTGGATGAGAGTTGCCGAGAATCGAACTGGATGGCGTGCAATTGGAGAGGCCTATGTCCAGCAGTGGACTGCTATACAGAGCTGAGAATTTTATATATCTACTAGCTGACCCGGCAAACGTTGTTTTGCCATATAAATAATTTCCTAGGCGGGGATAACTAATTAAATGACGATTGATCAGTTTTCGACCGGAGAGGAAAAATGATTAAATTACTAAAATGGCTATTAAAAAATAAGGGTTGATCGTAGAAGGGTGAAAATTGAGAATTGTATGTATTTTTGTATGTTGTATCATAAAAAAATAGAAATTAAAAATTTTGTCTAAAAAATACAAAATAAAATTTAGGGGTGGACAGCCCCCTAACATTTAGGGTGATGAAAAATAGATGTTGGCCGATTCTCATAGATACCGGATAAGCACAAAAAATTTAATCAAAATCGGTCAAGCCGTTTCGGAGGAGTATGGCAACGAAAACTGTGACACGAGAATTTTATATATTAGAAGACTATACATCTATACAAATAAATAAAACTGAAGTGTCTGTTTTTAATTTCAAATTAACAGCTTTTCACTAAATGCATATGAAAGTAAATACGGTACTTACACCAAAAAATCATTTTTTTAAACTTTTGTCTGTCTGTCTGTCTGTTTGTTCCGGCTAATCTCTGAAATGCGTGAACCGATTTTGACGGGAATTATTGGCAGGTAGCTAATGTAATAAGGAGTAACCTGGGCTACTTTTATTTTAGAAAAAATCTTTTATTTCAGAAAAATACCTGCGTTAATTTCCGATATCCACGCGGGCGAAGCCGCGGGCAAAAGCTAGTTAGATATAAAAACAACTAAGCTTAAGACGAGATGACTCAGCCACAAGATATCACATCAACAAGATCTCAAAAAGAAAACCCGTCTAGATCGTTGAATAAACAAATATCTAGAATCTAGATATAAAATATGCGTACATCGTAATAGGAAAAGAACTGGATATGATGTCCATATAGAAATTACTTGTGTGGTCTAGTGCAAATAGACCTATGAGTAGTTTTAATGGTCATTCGCTTATTTAGTTTTAAAGACGAGCTACTTATTTAGGAGAAGGTTCTATGTATACGGAAAATTAAATGGTTCAGAATTTTTCAATACATATTTACTTACCTATGTTCTGCGTATATTGACTATACATAGTCAAATAAAATTAGCTAGGTATATGTACTTTATCCATGTGTTGAGTATCAATTCAAAAAATTATGAAAAAGAAAAGAAAAATTTCATTCCAGCTTCGTTTAAATCTTCAAATGACACTGACATGTACATTAAGACAAGTTTTGGAATAGGTAATAAATATCTATTTTCAACTGACTTCAAAAAAGAAGGAGGTTCTCAATTCGACCGTATTTTATTTTAATGTTTGCTACCTCAGAACTTTTGACTGGGTGAAACGATTTTGATGATTCTTTTTTATTTGAAAGCTGGTGCCGTGTAGTCCCATTTTAATTTGGTTCCATTTAGACAATGGGATACATGTGAAAACCATATAAGTCTTAGCATTAAATATGTGCGCGACAAATGGACGAATAACGCGTTTAGATTAGTGCGGGGTACATACCATAACTAAAAAGTTAAAAATAAATACTTTAAAAAAACCGACTTCCTTAAAAAAAACACTATAAAGTGAAAAATAACTTTGATTTCGGAAGTCGGTGGCAAAAAACCTTGAATACAGATCATAAGACACCGACTGTTTTTTGTTAAGGAAGTCGGTAGTTATATATAATAAGGTGTATCTATTCATACACAAAATATTTTAAGAGGTACACCTGTAGGTGGTAAAGAAGCTACAGCAACGAAAAAAAATTTTTACCAGATGTATTGTTTCAAAATTTAATACGTTTTATGCAAAACGTCTCAAGCAGTTTTAAAATTATAATAATTACGAAAATTCAAAAACGCTTAGATAAAAAAATTATTTTTGCTTCTATAGCTTCTTTACCACCTCTTAAAATATTTCGTGTATGAATAGATACACCTTATATATATTTTTTAGCCTTTTCCTCTAAAAATTACAAACCATCTAATCGATTACCTTCGCCTATCGAATGATAAAATTTTGGCCAGAGGTAAAGTCAGCGGCTTACGAGTTGGGTCGCAGGTTCAAACCCAGACAAGCGCTACGCTTTGTGTAATTATTTCATCATCACTGCTCTCAAAATGGTGAATGAAAACATCTTGAGGAAACCGCCATGTCCTAGAACCTAAAATTCGAAGATATGTGACATCTACCAGCCTTCACTGGGCCAGCGTGGTGGATTTAGGCGCACTCTCTCACTCACGTCACGGAGAGGAGGCCTGTGTCCCACTAGTGGGATTATTATAGGTTGATTATATTACATACTCCTGCAGGGTATTTACGTAACACAATTATACAATGACTATATCAATGTTGATAGTTCAACAATATCTATTGCGCTATTTACATTGTTGACCAGCACGCGTAGCATGACCACCGTAGAAAAGGGTTTTGTCGACGGAAGAATAGATAAAGTAACGTTTCGGGTACACAGTACGACGGCAGCAAAGTAGAAAGAGTCAACTGCACTTTTTATAAAATTTACTCTTCGACATGATTCGACTCAGAATTATATTTAACCGACTTCAAAAAAAGGAGGAGGTTCTCAATTCGACTGTATTTTTTATGTTTGTTACCTCATAACTTTTGACTGGGTGAACAGATTTTGCCACACAAACTAAATGGTCACCCATCCAAAGGCTGATCTTGAGAATTATAGCTTAACCAAGCGAACCTGCGACACAAGGCAAAACAAAAATTACATGGTCACCCATCTAAAGGCTGACCTTGCAAAGTACAGCTTAACCTTGCAAACCTGCGACAAAACGCCACACATAAAGTAAATGGTCACCCATCCAAAGGCTGACCTTGAGAAGTGTAGCTTAACCTAGCGAACCTGCGACACAAGGCAAAACAAAAACTACATGGTCACCCATCCAAAGGCTGACCTTGCGAAATGCAGCTTAACCTTGCGAACCTGCGACAAAACGCCACACATAAAGTAAATGGTCACCCATCCAAAGGCTGACCTTGCGAAGTACAGCTTAACCTAGCGAACCTGCGACAAAACGCCACACATAAAATAATTGGTCCCCCATCCAAGGTTTAACCTTGAGAAGTGTAGCTGAACCTAGCGAACCTGCGACACAAGGCAAAACAAAAAAATATTTTGTAAAGGTAATATTTATAAAGCATGCTTTGCGAAAGGAAATAAACATGGTATAATAAAAAATAACGTATTAATTATATGTTAATATGTTAATTATCACATCAAAAAAAATCGCATCGATATTGAAACTTTGTTGCCTAAGTCCACTAATTTTCAGTATGGGCCACTGTGCGTGGCCACGCTCACCACGCCAAAATTTAGGTTTACCCTCGCCTATAGATGTTTCACGTCAAAAGTGCAGTTGACTTTTCAACCGACGAAAAAAAACGGAGGAGGTTCTCAATTCGACGCGTATATTTTTTTTTTTTTTTTTTTTTTATGTATGATCACGCATAACTTTTTACATAGTGGTCCGATTGTGACAATTCTTTTTCTATTGGAAAGGGTATACTCCCAAGGTGGTCCCATATAAATTTAGAAAACAAAATCGAACCCTAAGGGTTGGAAAACAGGGGATGATTGATTGTTCACTCACTGATTGTAACGTATAAACACGCATAACTTGTTACATAGTGGTCCGATTGTGACAATTCTTCTTCTATTGGAAAGGGTATACTCCCAAGGTGGGCTTGTATAAATTTGGAAAACAAAATCGAACCCTAAGGGTTGGAAAACAGGGGATGATTGATTGTTCACTCACTGACACTCACAACTTTTTACATAGTGGTCCGATTGTGACAATTATTCTTCTATTGGAAAAGGTATACTCCCAAGGTGGTCCCATATAAATTTGGAAAACAAAATCGAACCCTAAGGGTTGGAAAACAGGGGATGATTGATTGTTCACTCACTGATTGTAACGTATAAACACGCATAACTTGTTACGTAGTGGTCCGATTGTGACAATTTTTCATCTATTGGAAAGGGTTTACTCCCAAGGTGGTCTCATATAAATTTGGAAAACAAAATCGAACCCTAAGGGTTGGAAAACAGGGGATGATTGATTGTTCACTCACTGACACTCACAACTTTTTACATAGTGGTCCGATTGTGACAATTCTTCTTCTATTGGAAAGGGTATACTCCCAAGGTGGTCCCATATAAATTTGGAAAACAAAATCGAACCCTAAGGGTTGGAAAACAGGGGATGATTGATTGTTCACTCACTGATTGTAACGTATAAACACGCATAACTTTGTACAGAGTAGTCCGATTTTGATAATTCTTTTATTGTTGGATAGGGTATACCTTGCCAAGTATTATTAGTACATTAAAGCCACAAAATATCATAAAATAAAAACTTTTTAACAAAAAATTAAACCGCCGAAAAACTGAAAAGCATAAAATAATAAACCTTAAAATTTTAAGTCGGCGCTGAAAAATCAATGAACAAGGAACACTCAAAGCGCCGACTCATAATTTTAAGGTTTATTATTTTATGCTTTTCAGTTTTTCGGCGGTTTAATTTTTTGTTAAAAAGTTTTTTTCTACTTTGCTGCTGTCGTACTGTGTACCCGAATCGTTACTTTGTCTAATCTTCCGTCGACAAAACCCCTTTCTACGGTGGTCATGCTACGCATGCAGGCGAAATTTTCTAACCTATGGAATAATGGACGAGGAATTATCTTCAACATTTTCGGATTCTGATTGGAAGTGTGTACGATTGGGGTGCCGATTTATTCAAAAATAAATAATTTAATAGGTTTAGCTATAAAATACAGCTATCTAATAAATATCTACCTTCAATTACTTAGATGTTATATAAAAACCTAATTACAGCAACCTAGCTAAAGCAATAAAATGATACGTAATCGTAAAAAATAAGTTACCAACAAAAAATTATACGTTCCGCAAACAAATAAATAATTTAGATAAAACTCTCAAACATGATACCGAAGAACATAATAAGTAACTACAAAACAATATTTTGTAATAGCGTATGCCACATAAAAATACATATATTATTAAAACTTAGTTACTTTATACTTAAAGTCATTACAACTTAAAAAAAAAGTTCTGTCGAAGCCAATAAATTTTAATTCTACTGAGACTTAAGAAAAAATCTCGACGACTAACTTCATAAAACTTTATAGCGAAAAACATATGAATACAGATATTCTAATTAAAAATACATATTGTGTTAATTATAAAACTTCAATATCTGGTCAGTGTACTGCGTTTTATTAATACAATTTTATATATAATAACAGCTTTTGCCCGCAGCTTCACTCGCGTTAAAAATAACAATAAATATACATATTTTTTTTTTTTTTTTCATAAAAAATATCTGCAACTTCTAATACCTCAAAGAATACGTGTACAAAGTTTCATGATGATCGGTTTAGTAGTTTTCGCGTGAAAGCGTAACAAACAAACTTACATTCACATTTATAATATTATTATTATAGTATGATTTTAAACGTATTTAGATACGTATATAAAAAGTACAACCACAAGGCAAACGCGACATTCACAAGTGTGCGTTAAAGCAACCATGATTCAGAAAAGTGTGCGGACAGGTCCGAATAAGAATTCGTAATTAACCGGTTCAAACGAAGCGGATAGTGATATAAATTACAGTGATACTTGTTTGCTAACTGCGTAATGATACCTGTAATTCTTTGCGAGAAAATTATTCTGTAGATATGTAATAACTAGGTACCTACTCCACATAATGTTGTGACGAAGTTTTTTAAATAGATCCTAAGGTTAACGTTCAGTTTTTACGTGAATTTGTTGGTGTAAGTAATGAAATTCAAGTGTTAATTCTTATGGTATGTTGGCATGATACCTATGCAGCTTTCTACCCTTTTCCTCGTGTTATTTTTTTTGACAAATTAAAATGTACAAAATTTTATTCATCCATAAATTGACTTCAACAAAATGTAATACGCACTTTCCACTTTTTATACGTATTCTCCATAAATTACAAATTAAAAAATAAAATGACATCTCAATATCACCTCGTCGTTCCTTATAAGAATAGCTCATACGTCTACGAAGGCATAAATATTTAATAAGTTTTGAGAATTCCAATTCCCATAACATTAGCATTTTACAAATTATAGACTAATTAATATGTCGAAGCAACATCATTGTAGACGCACGTCAGGATTTTCATATAAACACTTCACTACCAACTTATATTGGCGGTTTTAATTATATTATGCTAAAAAGGGCTTAGTTCATATAAAATAATAGGTGCGCTGCAATATGCTTGATTTTATTTTAGGATTCCGTACTATGGAATAACCTCTCTTAGAATAATTTTTGTAGATAAAATAATCTGTACCTTTGTCCTCTATTATACTACTTACATTTTAACGTTTCTCATTTTCTTTTTGTTGTCTTTAGAAATCTCCGGTCGATGATTTGTACTATTGTGTTTTCATAATTAAATTAAAAAGTATTTTACGAACATTGAAATGCAATGATATCTATTATTAAAGGAGGTCGCCACTGTACCTAGATAATATTTCTAAACAGGGTGGTAAAGACATTGACGCGGGCGAGAGATGTCGTGCGGTGTCCCACAGGGATCGGTCCTGGGGCCGCATCTGTGGGACATCGGTTACGACTGGGTGCTGCGCGCTAATCTCCCTAGCGGCGTCAGCGTGGTTTGCTACGCTGACGACACGCTGGTCCTGGCGCAGGGGAGGTCGTACGAGGCGGCGGCTGACTTAATGACACGCGGGGTTGCGACAATCGTCGATAGGATCCGGCAATTGGGACTCGAGATGGCCTTGCACAAGTCCGAGATGGGTTTTCATGGTCCTCGAAACGAGCCACTTGCGGGTTCCCAACTCACGGTAGGAGGGGTTCACATCGGCGTCGAGTCAACGATGAAGTACTTGGGACTTGTCCTCGACAGCCGGTGGAACTTCGTCGAGCATTTCCGATGTTTGGCTCCCAGACTGGAGCGGGCTGGGGCTGCCTTAAAGCGGCTCCTACCCAATCTAGGGGGTCCAAACGCCTCCTGCCGGAGGCTCTACACGGGAGTCAATTGCGGACTCCCGGCCACGGCAGGCGCGAGCTTGCGGGCGGCGAGCAATGGGTAGCTCGCCGCCCCGTAAGGACCAAGCTCGGGTCGACGGCGCGTAGTGTTCCACGCGCACCTCAAAGAGATGTCAGCAGCAGTGTAGGGGTCTACTAGGACCGATGCCTGCCGGGGTCGCGTGATTGTTCGAAAGAGATACCGTGACCCTGGCACATGGGCAACTGATGGAACATGGATGGGTTTTAGTCAGTAAAAGTCTGACATGCCCTCCCACTCCACCCAGAGCGGGAGAAGTCATTTGATGATTTCACATCCAGAAAAAAAAAACAAAAAGACATTGACGCGGAACCTACCACGGATTCAGAAAATGATCCTGAACGACTTTGTGTTGGAAATTTTCGTCGGTAATTTAAAAAAAATGCTAATACTAGTCTCCCAAACAAAAACAATCAATGCATTTCCTGTGTTTGACATTCGAATGAACGCTATATCCATTTATCTAACCCACAGTCCAATCTAATCAATCACCAAATCCAAATCACCTAAATCTTACAGAACCCACGTGCACACCTACTCACACACACAGCCTAGATACAAAAACGTTCTTATGGTCACCCTAATAAAGAGTGTAACACATCGGACGGACCAGTGGACGGGATGCAATCAGCATGTAGATAGGCTCTCACTCGACGAAGCAAACATCGAATATTGATCGCCATATTATGATAATAAGCGAATTTAAAATGTTGCCGACGAGCGGCCAATGCGCTCTTACACGTAACGCTGCCTGATATTCGTAGCGGAGAAAATGTTCTTTAGATTTAAGTGTTTTTAGTTAATAGTTTTGGAATGGGAGTCGTTAGTAGTTTGAGTTCTGTGTAGCTACTTGAAGTTACTGATGAACTGTTCCTTTATGAAATCTTTGAGATACTTAGGGTCTTCACTGCGTTGTTGGTCTAGTGAGCAAAGGCGCTTCCAAGGTTGGGCAAAGTGTTATTTGGTTTTTCTATCTGGAATTTCTTAATAGCAGTCCTGAGTCTGAATTAGTGCCCGATTAGTGTGCAATAGGCTTACCTCTTTTTACATGGGACTTAAACATAACTGGCGAAATGTGGGTGAACTATAGGTGCATTGCCGGGGTCGCGTGATTGTTCGAAAGAGATACCGTGACCCTGGCACATGGGCAACTGATGGAACACGGGTGGGTTTTAGTCAGTAAAAGTCTGACACGCCCTCCCGCTCCGCCCAGAGCGGGAGAAGTCATTTGATGATTTCCCATCCTGAAAAAAAAAAAAAAAAACTATAGGTGCATCTCTATCTACCCCTTCGGGGAAATAAGGTTATGTGAAACTTAGGGTTTTATTTTCTTAGGTTTCGATTTACAAGAAGTACATGCATACAACAAATACATACGTAAGATAACAATTATCCACGAGAGTAATTCAACGGCTTGGCGTACTTTTTAATGGGGAGATCAATAACAGAATACCTACTTTTCAGTGTTATATTTTTGGCATCGTACTTTTAAAGTGATTTTAAGTACCTGAATAGAACAGAGACCAACGGCGCAGTTACCCCGTGGCGGTCACAAACGCAATTGCTGAGCGTTTGCGACTGGGTTCAATTCCCAGTCTGGCAAAGTGCTATTGGGTTTTTCTATTAGGAATTCCTAGTTCCCCGGAGTTTGGAAATTGGCGGTGCAATACCATTAGTTAACCGTCAGCCCTGTGCCTGATCTCTCTCCAGACATGTTTTGCGACCAGATTGCTATCCCATCGAACTGGGAGAGTGAAAGAAGAGTGAATGTCTGCACACACACTATGCACTATAAAATCTCCGGCGCCTAAGGCTACTCTCCGCTGAGATTGGTCGACATGGCCAAAAACAGTTCTAGAAGACTGTTATAGGTTGGTATAGAAGATTTTCACCAAATGCAAAATAGAAGATTGTTCACCAAATGAATGTCCCACCAAATTCCCAACATGGTCACCATACTAATCGGTTCTTCATAATCCCTACAATGTTTCTCCTGTTAATAATTAGTTACCGTCCCTTGTTAGCTCCGAGTCCTTACTAATTGATCCTGAGGTACATGTTATCAGCTAGATGCCATTAAGTGTTATAGAACATGAATGGGTAGAAGCGACACTACCGCTCAAAGCAAATGGTCTAAAGGAGATGTTTCATTTTCGGCCATCAGACGTACATTTATCGAAAAAGAGGAAAAAATACCACAAATTTGGGAAAAATATTCTCTGGTGAATTTGAGCCTGATTTGTTGTGTACAAAAAATAATAGTTTTTCAATTACTGCCATGTTTTATTCAACATGGCGTCTCGTTTGCTTGCAAACTTCATTCGTTCTGAAATCATGTCTCACCAAATCAATGTTAAGTAGAAAATAATAAAAAAATGTGTTTATTCTTGTTGTGATAAAAATAAATTACTATTATTCTCTTACACATATTTTTGAGTAAACATAATTAAGTGTGACCATTTCATCGTTACAAAAATCTTAAGTCTCCATTTTTGAAGTGTGTTTCTAAACGAATTCAAAATAATCGCTCGCTAACTCTTAGGACAAACGTCAAACATTTTTAATTTTTATTTTGTACTTAAAAACCATTTGATATTATGAAAAAAATGTTACTTTATTCTATTCAGGAGTAAGTTTCCCAACTTCACTAAACTGTACACGTTATGGCCGGAGCCCCATATAAAAATGAAACATCTCCTTTAAATATGTTGCAGCGGCATCTACACCACCACATGAGAACTACAGGTCACACTGACGTTATGCAAAATCCTGCATCGCGCAAGCAGAGTTTATTTATTTATTTATTTATTTATATATGCTTTATTGTACACCAGAAAATACATTAAAAAAAAAACATTTAACAATAAAAACATACAATGGGCGGCCTGGCGGCCATACAGTTTACCGCGCAATTAGTATATACTAGCTTCTGCTCGCGACTGAATTTAACGCAGACGAACCGCGTTAACCTCTAAGTCCCTGAGATACCACATTTGGTATAGACACAATCGTTTTTTAATTGTGTCTGTAATTACGGTAAAATATCTTGTTCTCTCGACCCTTCCCGTCGCATCGAACTGCCTGCCCGTGCGATTTTCCCCGTTTTTGCAACATTTTTCATTGCTGCTCCGCTCCTATTGGTTGTAGCGTGATGTTATATAGTCTATAGTCTTTCTCGATAAAAAGGCTACCCAACGCAAAATATATTTTTTCAATTCGGGTAAACAGTTCCTGAGATTACCGAGTTCAATCAAACAAACAAACTCCTCAGCTTTATAATATTTTTATATCTTTATATTCTACTGTACGTGTGTATGTCACTGAACTCCTCCTAAACGGCTGGACCGATTTGAATGAATTTTTTTGTACGCGTTTTGACCCTGTAGGTGGCGCTGCTATCGAGTTCTAGGCAGGATAACGTCTGTACGGTCAGCTAGTTAAAGTATACATATAGATGTATACGGTGTCCGATATCAATCGTCGGGTAGTTGACCACCAGACACATCACCTGTCTGGTTGAAGAATCCTTCCCTTTCTACGGAGGTACAGTGAACTTTACACCCTGTTACTCATACCTCCAAAGTGGAATTGTCAAATTATGAGGTAAGAAAGACCGTTGGGGTATATTTCGGAATTGTGCCCGTTGCATGCGTACATGGAGCTACTGCCTATATGACGTTCACAACCATTTACTGGGTAATACGATACCATTTGGATATGATTGGTGGTCAGGATTTCGTAGTTCCGATTACTCGTAACGACGGTCATATATGAAGAATTTCTCTGCACCATGTTTACAGTAAAGCATAATTAGCCTATAGGTAATGTTCACACTGCTGGGACACAGGTCTTTCTGTGAGAAGAAGTCGACCATAACCCCCACGCGCACACAGTGCGGGTTGGCAATTTTCGGATCTTAAGACATGCCTGTTCCCTGCCAGGGTCGTGAGATTGTTCTAAAGAGACACCGTGACCCTGGCACATGGGCAACTGAAGGAACCTAGGGTGGGTTTTAGTCAGTAAAAGTCTGACACGCCCTCTCGCTCCGCCCAGAGCAGGAGAAGTCATTTGATGATTTCCCATCAAAAAGAAAAGACATGCCTGTTTCCTCAAGATGTTTTCTTCACCATTTTGAGAGCAAAGGTAATGAAAATCATTTACCAAACCACAAAGTATAAACTATAGCTCGTAGTCGCGGCTGTTACTTCTGAGCCACCACGCCCGCCACTGCTCTTGTTTACCGCAAATAAACGTATTTTCTTTATTTCTTTCTTTTCTTTCTTTATTTCTGTGTTTTCTTTATTTGTTTTCTTTTTCCTTTCTCATGTTTTTTTGCTGAATTTAGACGAGTTTCGCTTCTGTACGATTTTCGTACTCTATCCTACTATCAGCTAGATGTCTTTAAGTACTCTCCGCGTTGATATCTTATCTCTGTCAAAGCCTGTTAAGGTACCAGCGACATACAAAACAAGTGTTTGGAATTCTGTTTTAATTATAATTTCTAATGTCGTTTAAAAGATAACAAGAGTGACAAGTAGCTGTGTATTTGAATATTAAAGACCTGCAGATGTGAGTTTTGTTGCATACAAAGTGGTTCGTTTTAACGCTATTAAATAAAAATAGCATGAAAAAATGGATAAAGAAATGTTTTGATGTACTGGAAAATTGTATCTACAAAGCGGCTATTTATTTATAGACGGCTGCGTTGATGGGTTACCCCTTTTTTCTAAATTGTTTTAATCTAGAATTCAATATGAATGCAGCTGCCTGTACATATGACGGCGGTGTTTTGAATTTCAGTGACATCTGTTCAAACTTTAGGTGTGTAGGTTTGTTGTCTAATTTTGATAAGGCTATTTTGATTTTTATTTTGGGGAAATTACTTAGTTCGTTATCATTTACAAAACTTGAATGCCAACAAATTAGTATCCATATTGATGGATGCATATTGTTGCGTGTGGTGCCGGACGTAAAGAATCACACCATCTCATTTCTTCCCGTGGGTCGTAGAAGGCGATTAAAGGACTTACTAGAGAATGGGAAGCAGCGTTCTCTATGCAATTTACCAGCATACTGCGATCGGCAACTCGCCTGCGAAGCCTGCGAGTATGGTTTAATGTCCAGCAGTGGACGTCTTTCGGTTGAAATGATAAATGATGATGATTTATGGATGTACCGGAATTTTTATTATTACGAACAGGGACAAGTTACAGAGATCACGCAACAACACGAACATCGCATTACTAATCTTTTACATTACCCGACGAGACGCTACATATCCGCCATCTAAAAAAAAATCTAAAGAACGTATCTACCTACCTATCTCAAGTTCACGTTTCTAGAAACTAATCATCTCACACGGAATTGCCTATAAACATCACGACTGTGCACGTCCCAAAATTCTAAGAAAGCACGTCTTAAAAAAAAACTCCTAGATGCGTGTGCGCATGTGCATGCGTATCACAGCTCTATTAGCATACAATGGAAAGAGTCGTGTCGGCCCGCGGCGGTAGGGTTGCCACTCCACAAATTAGTTTGTGGAAATTAATAAATAAGCTTATGGGAAACCGTGACAATGTTTTGTGGAAAATTAAAATGGCTTTCAAACGTTGCGTGGTCTTCGGTTAAGAGTAGATTATCCAGTAAATCATGATGTCTTTGATTCTGTACCGTAACAGATGATGACCTAACTTTACTGGGTGGACATTAAAATTATTGTAGCTAAAACCAGTATGATGAATAAGTTTGAACTGCTGCCGATCTTCGCTTTGCAAGTCATGTTATTGTTTTTCTTGTTATGGTTAAGTAATGGGTGGCTATTTTAACATAGCAAGTCCCCTCCGTGCCTCGTATCTTCCTCGGAAAGCACGTTAAGCCGTTAGTCCCGGCAGTCACTGGGTCTTTACAGGTCTTCAGTAGCCCGAATGCCTGACAACCAGTCTTACCAAGGCGTTTTATTAGTCGTTTATATTACCCTGGGTTAGTGAGATAGTCATCATTATCATCGTCATTTCATTTGGAAGAAGTCCACTGCTGGACTTTGGGGAGGGGGTTGCCATAACCACCACTATTGGCCCGGTTACCGATTGCAGTATGGTAATAAAATGCATAGAGACCGCTGCTACCGATTCTCTAGTAAGTCCCTTCGCTCAATGTAAAATACCCCAACAAAGTTGGGAAAAAGGCTAGGCAGATGATGATGAGCTCATTACAGCTTATCAACTTAGTCAGCCTGAACCAATCCACTGCTCCAATCCTCACAAATAGCATGTCAACCATTTCCATCTCGGCTTCTCACATCAGGCTGTTACGAGCTCGCTGCATATCACCATCAAGTATTAAATTCTTGCCTTTTAAGTAAAAAATACTTTTTTCTCGAGGTACTTATAAATTACATCACACCACACCATCCCCATCTCACTCACACAGCCAGCCCTTATTTTACTCAAATACTCACATAGTTAAATCAGGTTATCACAGGTTTATTAACACACATAAATAATGGTTTATTTTGTACCCGAAGCTACAGTAGAACACTGACTCCTAGGTCACAGGGTTGTCCTAGTTTAGAGGCAGGCAGGGTATTTCACTATGTGTGCGACTTTTTCTCAAAACCCAATGTATCTAGGTGAAATATATTGGTATTGTACACAAAGGTATTTTGTGTGGATAAATTTAATTAATTTTTATTCGTTTTTAATGTTGTCCTGCCAACCCTGGCTACTAGTCCCGGTGCGCTGTCAATCTTACGCCTACCGTCTTTGAATTCAATTGTTCATTGACCAAAATGTCTTCATCGTGATGGTAGTTGTTGATCATCAAGTCGCTGGCAAATTGGATCGTTTGCACCATGTGAAAGTCGTTATAGTAGGAGTAAGACTGGTAGGTACTTGTTTAGAAATGATGGAAGGTTTCTATGAATAGATGGTGTGTATGAAGCAAATGAATAAATGCTGTGTTTGTGAGTGTACAATAATGAGTGGGTTTTTTTGTTGGATACAGTTTTCAGCGCATGATAAAGATGTTATATCACATATGCAATAGATCTGTCGTGGCCCAGTGGTAACAGCGGCTACTTACGAGTTGCAGGTCTTAACCGATGCCAGACAGGCAGTTAACTTTGTGTAAATTATACCATCACCACTGCTCTCAAAACGGTTAAGGACATCTTGAGGAACCTTCCATATCCTAGAACTGAAAACTCGAAGACAACTTACGAACCCGCACTGAGCCCGTGGCCCACACCCTCTCAAAGAGAGGAGGCCTATGTCCCAGCAGTGGGATCGTTTAAGGCTGATTACGCTATGGCAATCCGTGTTTACATTTTTGTCAAAAAAAGATGTTTGGGAATTCGTCGTATCAGAATTCCAAGTGAGTTGTTCATCATGCTATCAAAATTCGTTACTTGTTTGCCTCATATCTTTATTGTTTTTGAGATGTTCAGCTATCCTACTTCAGTCCTCATAATCATAGTTCTACCATAAACCCGAAACCCATTCTCGCTTCCACTTCACATAACAACAGCCCACATTCACGCACCCATATTTACGTTAGTGCGGTACCGTCACCGGTGTGCCACTGAATAAATAAGGAACAGAAGGCTAGCTGAATAATAAGAGTGAACATAGGCACACACACATAAACTTGTACGTATGGTGATCTCAAACAAATGAGCCCAGGAAGGGTGATTTTTATCTTAAATGCACAGCTTAGCAGCAATCAACTTGCTTAGCGTTTTTCAACTTTATTGGGGCCTCCATTCTAACCGGATGCAGCTGAGTACCAGTATTTTAAATGGAGCGACTGCCTATTTGATCTCTGCAACCCAGTTACTGGATAATACTATACTGCCCTACTAAGCGCAAAAGCGGTATCTCAGAAATATCGTAAAGTTGATTTCAATGCCATCGGATAGCTTTAAAAAATACGCATCGAATGAACTGACAAAAGTGACGCCTTCTTATAACAAAGTATTCAATTTTTAAATTATATAAAATTTTATGATGAGATAGAGAAATCTTTTAAAGGCTTTTATCATATGTTTTGAACAATATAGCGCTAAAAGGCTTACTTCATTAGATTTTTTAAAGCTATTCGATGGCATTAAAACCAACTTTACGATTTTTTTGAGATACCGCTTTTGCGCTTAGTAGAGCAGTATATGCCTTTATACAGGTTGTCAAATTTTTGAGCTTCTGTCTACCCGTAACGACTGTCAAAGATCTACGATGATAACAACCAGAACACTAGTTCTTATCATCGTAGAAGCCCAATGGCTTTAGACCAGACCGTGCCTCGGAAAGCACGTTAACCCCAATGGCTTAACGTGCTTTCCGAGGCACGAATTGGTCTTGGTATGTAAAAATGTTGACGTATCTACAGATTTACCGTGGCAAGCGTAGCTTAACGTGATCGATCGAGACGTTCTTCTGTTATTACTTAGCCACAAGCCCTTCAGTTCACTGCTTAACAACGAGATTTGAAAATCAAACAGAGTATTTTTGGCTCGTTGGGATACTCTCAATTGCATTTTCGAGCATTGATTGCTTGTTAAGTCATTTAAGAAATTGCCCTGCGAACCTTGGCTGACGGTCGCGTGAGGCGTGCGTTTTTGCTCATTGTATAGAGTCGGTCTTCTGCTCGTATCCATTCTGTGGTTCTAACATAAATACCGGTGTTTGAATACGTCATTAACGGTTCTCGACGGCTGCGAACCACACAATGGTCTCCATCATGGCTGAGCCGTTTACACCACTATTAACAATTTAGTGCAGAGCTTTATGACTCGGAGAATATGCTGCTGGTTTTTTTTTTGTGGTTTCTGGTATAATATTGTTTAAAAAAATTCAGGTTTGGGTGGTCAATATACTGAAGCTATTGGATCATAAAACATACTGGGCATGACAAATGGAACAGAAGCTTGTGATTTATTGATTTATTTATTTTGGATCTCCAACAAAAGATGTACACAATACATTGACACATAAATAAAGGGTAACATGGGGTATTAAGTCGGTGTACTCCTTCACTTATAGGAGACCACAGCCTGCACAATAAAGTTTACAACTAAGCTAAGAAGGTTAAAATATTAATTAAAGGTAAAATTTGGTAACAGTTTATAAATTAATAGCTTCTGCCCGCGACTTCGTCCGCGTCTAATTTTTGCTCCCCTGACCCTTCCCGTCGCATCGATTTGCCTGCTGGTTTTCGTCCATTTTTCGTTGCTGCTCGCTCCTTTTGAGTTATAGTGAGTCAACCTTAAAAGATAGACATATGCTGTCCTGGACTTCTTTTTAGAACTTTTTAAAAGAAACAATTCCCTCATACATGCTTTTTGCGTTACTTTAACTGTTTACGCAGCGCACGCAACGGAATCTCTCAACAGGAATAAATTTTCCCCGTTTTTGCAACATTTTTCATTACTGCACCGCGCCTCTTAGTTGTAGCGTGATGTTATATAGCTTATAGCCTCCCTCGATAAATAGGCTACTCAACACAAAAATAATTTTTCAATTCAGAGCAGTAGTTCCTGAAATTAGCGCGTTCAATCAAACAAACAAACTCTTCAGCTTTATAATCTTTACATATCTTTACATATTATAAAATAAAGTCACTTCGCTGTCTGTCTGTCCCTATGTATGCTTATATCTTTAAAAGTACGCAACGGATTTTGATGCAGGTTTTTTTAATAGATAGAATGATTCAAGAGGAAGGTTTATGTGTATATAACATGTATAATATAGTAAAGAAACGCTGATAATTTTAGAGGTTTCTTGTGATGTCATAAATAAACTCATTTTTTTGCGCTTACATTGCGAACGCTGGCTGAACCCTACGAAATAGCTCAAAATAATGTACTACAGTATTGTACACCTTAAAAAGTTCTACAGAAAAGTCCGCGATGGTATATGTCTAACTCTTAGGGATAACCCATAATAACCATTTTTATCCTTTACTTTTTACGAGAAATAATGGCTTATTTATGAATGCGATTTTAAGCAATACAGCATTAATCCTTATGCAATTAAGTACCTTAAATAAATTGTGCATTTCATGTAGATCAAAATTGCCCTTTACAGCATATCATTAAAATTAATATTTTAAAAGATATCAGAGATTATAATAAAATCGCCGCAGAGCGGCTAGCGGGCCTTCCCGCGTCCGGCCGTCCCGGTTGGTAGCGGTCGAATATTGTAATTCATATTAACTTTGGCTTCATAGTAAATGCGAAAATCATGTGTGTTCGAAGTACTCAAAATAAACCTAATTGTATTATTCCAAGTAAGAGACCGCGAAATATTGGTTAGATGTTTAGATTTTTGGATGGATTTGGATTTTTGGTTATCCTGGATACTTACCATATACATAGGATACTTTATCCCGGTAGTAGGTTTCCGAGTGATATTTTCCGAAACCTATACGGGCGAAGCCACTGGCAAAAGTACTATTCTTATAACTATGTTTAATTTGGTGTCTGGTAAATAATTGAGTGTCTGTATAGGTAGAATAGGAGCGTTAAGAAAAACCAGTAAGATTTATATTCAATTTAATCCAGCCCTATGTCGCAGTCTTCTTACACTGAATACTATTAGTTTTATTTTAAGTACATCAAACACACAAGATATGTAAGGATCGTAACAGGTGGCGTTCCGTAGTTTCTGCCTACCCCCATGGGAAAAAGTCGTAATTTTATGTATGTATAACATGGATTCATACATTCTTACCGCGGTAGTACGTCCTCTTGCGATAATTTCCGACATCCACGCGGGCGAAGCCGCGGGCAAAAGCTAGTTATAAAATAAAGTCACTTCGCTGTCTGTCTGTCCCTATGTATGCTTACCTATATCTTTAAAACTACGCAACGGATTTTGATGCAGGTTTTTTTAATAGATAGAATGATTCAAGAGGAAGGTTTATATGTATATAACATGTATAATATAGTAAAGAAACGCTGATAATTTTAGAGGTTTCTAATGTGATGTCATAAATAAACACATTTTTTTGCGTTTACATTGCGAACGCTGGCTGAACCCTACGAAATAGCTCAAAATAATGTACTACAGTATTGTACACCTTAAAAAGTTTTACAAAAAAGTCCGCGATGGTATATGTCTAACTCTTTGGGATAACCCATAATAACCATTTTTATCCTTTACTTTTTACGAGAAATAATGGCTTATTTATGAATGCGATTTTAAGCAATACAGCATTAATCCTTATGCAGTTAAGTACGTTAAATAAATTGTGCATTTCATGTAGATCAAAATTGCCCTTTACAGCATATCATTAAAATTAATATTTTAGAAGATATCAGAGATTATAATAAAATCGCCGCAGAGCGGCTAGCGGGCCTCCCCCGCGTCTGGCCGTCCCGTTTTATTTTGAGTACTTCGAACACACATGATATTCTCATAAACTATGAATCCGAAGTAATATGAATTATAAACCTACTTACTACTAATATTATAATGTGAACATTTGTATGATTAGATGTTTGTTTCACAATCACGCAAAAGAGGCTCAATGGATCTGAGCACACAGATAGTACTTATTACCTATATATAATTAGCCTATATTATTCCCACTGCTGAGACACAGGCTTCCTCTTGGTGAGAGGGAGTGGGCCGTAATCTACCACGCGGGCCCAGTGCGGGTTGATAGATGTTACATGTCTTCGAATTTTTGATTCTAGGACATGCCGGTTTCCTCACGATGTTATCCTTTACCGTTTTGAGAGCAGTGGTGATGAAAATATTTACACAAAGTAAAGAGCCTGCCTGGGTTCGAACCCATGACCTACAATTCGTAAGTCGGGGCTGATACCACTGAGCCACCACTGCTCTCTTATTACCTATATAACCTGAATTAATGCATTCAATAGATTAACCGCGGTAGTACGTCCTCTTGCGATAATTTCCGACATCCACGCGGGCGAAGCCGCGGGCAAAAGCTAGTTATTATATATATATATATAAGTATAGATTAAATGACATACGCTAAAAAGAAGAATATGAAATACACTGAAATACTGAAATTAACACCTAGTAAATTAAATCTCCTAAACAATTCTTATATTTTGATAGTGACTCACAGATATCTAACTTCGTAGTTTTGGCTAATATGTTATATTGCCTACAAAGTCTCGGAACAGCGGCGTAATGACCTAGGTTAGTTTTTGAGCCAGGGATGTAAAATAAAGTGTATGAGTTATACCTGGGTATCCGAGTCGGAATTTTAACCTTTAATGAACTCAAAAGTTCACTGCAATTTATCGTTCCATTTAATAGTTTGTGAAGGATGATGCAGTCCAATTTCTTCCTGATATTCACATATTCACAACAGGGTAGGCTATCTTGCCTAGTTGTGGGAAAATTTTAAGAAGAAATAAAAGGATCGACCAAGGATTAAATGATAGTTTGCATTTTATAAAGTTTTCTAGACGATATTAGATTCTTTTCCGTCAATGTTGTGAAAAATTTGTATTGTACTACCTACTCATAATCATCTTAATACGCCTAAAATTTTCGCATTGCCGTGACACAGGCTTCTTCTCTGTGAAAGGGGGTGGGCTGTTCTACCACGCAGGCCCATTGCGGGTTGGTAGAAGCATGTGTCGTCTACCAACCTTAGAAATTTTAGTTCTAGGACATGCTGGTTTCCTCACAACGTTTTTCGTCACCGTTTTCAGAGCTATAGTGATGGGGTGATTCATTTAAAATAAAGCGCTTCTCTGGATTCGAATCTATGATCTCCAACTCGTAAGTCGTATAGTTCACAGTTTACATTTAATACATTTTGGTCTCAACGATATAAGATCATTCGGCGTCGGAGTTGTCAAAGATTTCGATGAACTAGGTTTTCTCCAAGGGTTTTAATAACAACAGTCTACTGCTTCCACCTACTTTACTCGCTATAAGGATTTTCTTCATGATCCTACTTCACCAGCTGTCCAATCTTAGACTCAATCTTAGTAGAATTGGCTTTCATTTTGAAAGTTCAACAACATTCATTGCGTTTTTTACGTTGTTGAATAGACAAATGTTTCCAACATATGAAGCATTCGATTAACAATTTCCTTCAAAATTATTTAAAGCTTTTGACTAGCTGATGAAATTCCTATCTTACCTACATTCCAGCAGGAACAACTCCAAGTTAATAAACTCCACACTAAACAGTCCATCCATATGTCACCGATATTATTTAATACGACCAGCGTATTCTAAACCTACAGCCCTTTACATAAAAACTATGGGAGAGGACAAGTAAACCTGGTTGCAATAATAATAAACATGTTTATTGTAGGAAAAGTGCTATTTTGTGACCACCAACCATTCGTGGTCACTTTGTTGATGGGATTTTCATATTTTATTGACGTGTCAAAGGTATTTCCTGGTAGCTAGTGGTTAGTAAGTGCTAGAGACATAACAAGTAAGTAGCTGTGAAACAAGTTAAATTTCAACTTAAGGAGGACACGCAAAAATCAAATTTTCGTATATTTTTTGCAGGTCAGGCTGTATTTTGAAAAAAAAAAAATAAGATTCGCGAGCTAGAGACGTATGTATTTACGAAATTATATTACAGTATAATTATCTTAAAGTGTCTTGTCTCATTACTAACATTAGTTTCTCAAGCATTTCTGTGTTACTAACAATTTTAATGGATGTTAAATCTGAAATAAATGAATATAATAATAAATAATAATAACCCTCTTGTCATCATCATAACAGCTAAAGATGTCCACTGCTGGACATACGCCTCCAACAACTTGGGGTGTTTGCCATAATCGCTATGCTTGGCAGCCGGGTTAGCAATCGCAGTATGGTGGTAAAATGCTTAGAGAATGCTGCTGCCCTTTCTCCAATACGTCCCTTAGTCGCCTTTTACGATACCGACGAGAAGAAATGGGACCCTCTATGTTTAGTTACTCCCATTCTTCTTCTTAGCGTGTCGAAAGCAGTCTAAATATAGTCAGCCCAGAATTTGGCTACGAGCTTAGCACTTTCCGAGGCATCCATCAACTCCTGTAGCGTGCAAACAGCAGGACATGCTGGACAAAATATTAAGTGCCGCATTGTTTGTGGGACAGCACCACATTTATGAAAATGACAATGAAATGAAAACAGGTTTATTCGAATTAACAAGTTTTAACTTACATAAGTGGTGATTGGAGCCTCCTTTTAAGCGTATAAAGCCTGTATTAGGAGACTCCGCTCTTCTATACATTATTAGTATTTATAAAATACTTGTTTATTTCTATTTATTTTTACTAATTTCTCCCATTGAATTACTATTTCATGAAAAAGTCATACATAGCATTAAAGTTATAGTTCTGTGAAGCCATATTTTTTGCGGTCGAGAATCATATTTTAATCAAAATACAACCTGAAACTGACCTGCCAGTTGCAATAAACGCAAGAAAATATGATTTTCACGGACTCTTCTGGAGGTTTCACCTTAAGTGGAGAAAGCTATTTTAAAGGCCTGTGTCATAGACACCAGTTACGAACATAACGTATCAATATCATCACGTCTTGCTTCCCCGAAGGGTTGGGCAGAGGTATACCTAAAGTACACCCACATTTCGCCAGTTATGTTTAAGTCCCATGTACCTAATAGGGGGCAAGCGTACTCCCTAAATAATAATCTTGCCGAGCCACCCCGTCCCTTGCTGCCCTCTACCAGCGATGCCCTATGCCGAGGTCTGTACCCCACAGGGGGTGCTCTTAGCGCGTAGTCACTCTAGTTTTACGTTATTTTATTAAGGTAGGTAGCCACAGGAAAGTCCGATTAAGCAACCGACAACCTCATAGGTTGCGAGATATAATTCCAAAGAAAAAAAGGCGATCCTACTGCTATCAACCGGTCACAAATCCAGACTCCAGGCTGCTACTGAGCCCTGCCGGGGTCGCGAGATTTGTTCGAAATAGTTACCGTGGCCCTGGCATATAGGCAACTGAAGCAACACGGGTGGGTTTTAGTCAGTAAAAGTCTGACATGACCTCCCACTTTGCCCAGAGCGGGATAGGTCATTTGATGGCTTCCCATCCACAAAAAAAGGCTGCTACTGAGAAATTCTAGATAGAAAATCCCAATAACGGGAGTCCAATCCAGGAACTCATGGTCAGTAGACTGGTTGTCTAACTTTCGAGCTTATGGCGACCCATGACGAATGGCTTCATTATAATTTCTTAGTTAACATCTTTAAAATCAGCTAAGTTAATAAGAAACACATCAGAGCTACAAATTCGAAAAACACATTCGTCTCACGTTACCTCTTTCTCAAAATAAAGATGGATATTTCAAGTGTTTGAAATTATAACAAAAATAAAGGTGTATTTACACAGAACGACGTGCTTCGTGTTTGTCTGACACGTGTCCGTTTTAATTAAAAAGCTGAATTTCGTAGTCATTAATCAAACAACAATTAGTGGCGGTGTATGGGGAGTAGTGCAAGTGCAGATGCGACAGTTTTTGCAGTTGGAGATTTCTGCCTATCTGGACTCGCGATGACAATAAAACAAACAGATTTTTGATATTTTAGGAAATTAAATTAATTGTTGTGCTACAAATTCGCAGTTATACATTACTGTTGTTGTAGAATGCGGGACATGGTAGAGTCGTGAAAAACGTTGCTTTAAGTTAAATAATGATTGGCTACTGTTTAACCATACATTTTAGACGTTTAAACGTCTGTTAAATATAAACGTTTATAAACAAAGAAGATTTTTTTTATGAATATGAGAAGCAAATGGTTGGTGGCATCAATACTGAACGTGTTTAGTAGTTAATTAAATATTAATTTACCTACTACGTTTGGCCTATTTGAACTATTTATACAGGGTGTAAAATGTCTCACCAAATAGCCGTTATCTACGCATTCTGTATAACAAACTATGTAACATTGAGCAAAAGTTATCGCTAGGATACCAATCATATTTTTGTTGTGAAAATTTGTACCGGCAGCGCGCAATGTAACACAAGCAAACATCCAAGGTGTTATGTATGCATTTAACGGTCCAGAAGTTGAAAAAAAAAACAGTGACGGAAAGTATAAGGGAGTCACAGCCGATGCAAGTGTAGGCATAAAATAATGGCAGAAAACGTAAGTAGCGTCTGTCGCGTCTATATACAATACTGAAAACTCTTCTATTCTTGTAGTGAACTCGAAGAGTGACAAGAATACCCGCACAACACATATTGCTTCTTTAATTAGAGATTAAAACATTTGACGAGACTATTTTGAGGGCCGATTTGTAGAAACTTATGCTATTTGTGTTAGTTTGTAGTACTGCCATTTTGCCGTAGAATAACTGAAGATTTCATATAAAAAGGGATATTTCTTGTATAGGTACATACATGGTAACACGGATTGATTCTAGACCGCCTAGCCTAAAAATTGTAGGTCACTAATAAAATGCAAATGGTGTTTTTTTTTTTGTTTTTATAACTGACGAAAAATTTCATCAGTAATTCAGAATCACGAACTGAATTGGTAGAAAATGGTTACAGTTTTCGCATCGATGTCTCTGCATACACCCAGTATGCACTATGTGATACAGATTTCTCGTTTTGTTTTTGAGGAATACAATTTAAAAAAGCCTGTGTTATATTTGTATTCGAACTAGGGACTAGTGTGAATTCAAGATTTATGGAGCACGCGGTGAATGCCCTTTATAGTCACCATTGACACCTTTGTTACCTTAATTAATTGGCAAAACTAAGTTCAGCATTTAAATTAGAACACATACACACACACATAACGCATAGCATCACGCCTGTAGTCCCCGGAGGGTTAGCAAAAGTCAAAATCAAAAGTCATTTATTCAAACTTAGATGAGAGTCAGTACTGCTTAACCGACTAAATAAAAGGAAGAGATTCTCAAATTAATGCGCATATTTTTTATGTAGGTGACCATGCATAACTTTTTACTGAGAAGTGCAGAATAACTGTAGCAAAAATATCCCAAAAAAAAAACATAAAAGTGCCAAGTACAACAATGCACGTTTGATGGATCAGCAACGTTTGGCACCTCATGAAAATTTGCAGTTTACATGAATTTATTATATGCAAAAAGTAAACATTATGTTTTCAGTTTTCTATTTTCGTCCGTTTATTAGATTTTTTAGACCTAAGACCCCCAAAACGCCCGCCCTTCCCAGTGCTTTAGCTGGGAAGAAGAAGTGGTGCAACAAACTCACCAGTAGTGTGCGTCTATAGCACCTCATTTTTCCAGATATATTTCATTCCCAAGTAAAAAAAACTTCCAACTAAATAACACTCAAACATCACACTTGGCTAAACCAAACTCAAGTCTCAATTATAACAGCATTACTCAAAAAATACATATCAAATAAATGTAATAACGCCTAATTACCCCTGAATCTAAAAACAATACAATTAAGACTTTTAACAAACGTATGTAAAACCCGCTTCAATTGTATTTTAACTGAAGTTTCTTATAAAGTAATTAATATGACATCGTCTAATGTTTTTTTAATAACACAACGTTGGGAGCCGCATGCAATTACTCTAATGCATGACTAGGTTTTACCAACTTATCTTTGGACAACATTTACACAATTTTCGACTTTAAGGCTTAAATTACAGGGGTGATGTCAAGTGCATGTTTTTCGTTATATTTGCAGTTAATTTCGTTTTCTAATTTGTGGAGTAGAGTCATGTTTTCCGACTCTCGCGTGATGTATTCAAATGGCTAAATGGATTGTGTGTATTGTTGTGTATTTTGTGTTTTATTTAAGTAAAAGGTACTTTAGGAATTAATCTAGGGTTGCCTCAGAGACGAAATGTTGGTTTGGTATTTTTCCTTTTATATTTTGATTATTATAATGACATTAATGTCAGGGCTGTTGATAAAGAGATCTCTATCTAACCTTGTGTTTTTCGTTGATTAAGTTATAAGATTTTTTTAATTAGAAATAATTTCAATACCTTCAACGTGGTAACTGTGCACACACTAACAGTAGGAGGGTTTAATTTTGACAGTATTTTTTTTTGTTTTGACGGACATTTCGTAGTTAACCTACATAAAGTTATTACTACTTAAACGGACTTTTTTCCGGCGATTCCTAAATAGTTCATTGTAGACCTCCAGCCGGGATTGACAGTTCAACAATATACATTGCGTTATATATACGTTGTTGAGTAGACAAATTTTTCGAACATATGAAGCAATGGATTAGTGTGTTACGTTATTAGGCTGTTGTTTGTGTAAGCAGCCTTTGGTATTCCATTATTTATTTCAAGGAATAAATGCTGATTATGTTGATATTGAGTAAAATCGATTGAAATGGTTTTTTCCAGGAATTATCTCGATAAAAATTATAGATATTTATTTAACTATTAATATTACTACACACATATAAACATAGAAGAAGAAAGAAACTGAAAAAAACATTCAAAGATGATGCTTGAACAATTTATTTTCTATATTTTACGAATAATAAAGTTGAAGAGATTGTTTGTTTTATAAATGCGCTTAACTATGGTCTACAAGTCGGGTTAGACTGATTCTTCTTGCATTTGATAGCCTCATTCTTGAGGAAGTACCTACAGGTTATTATAGGTTAGGTATTTAACATCACCCTAGGCCTCTAACAAGCCCAGGAGCGGAGCAAGCAGAAATCATGTCAGAAAGAACACTTATCGAAAACGGAGCAATAGCGCGGACAGGAGATGCAATGCGACGCGGTTTAACGGGGAGCAAAACATAACACACCAACGAAGTCGCGGATAAAAGCCAGAAGTCGAGGCCGATTCCATGCTATATTAAACTACATTGGTCCGTGAATGAGTGACCATCTTTACATACCAAGACCTTTCCGTGCCTCGGAAAGCACGTTAAGCCGTTGATCCCGGCTGTCTTTCGTAGATCTTAGACAGTCTTTACGGGTCGTCAGAAGCCCAAAAGTCTGACAATCAGTCTTACCAAAAAATATCGTATTACCCAGTACCTGGGTTGTAGAGGTCAGATAAGCATTCGGTCCTTGTAAATTACTGGTACTCAGCTGCATGCGGTTAGACGGGAAGCCAACCCCGACATAGTTGGATAAAGGCTAGGCAGATGATGAATAAACTCCAACGTAAACGGCAAGGTGCACCTACAGTAATATTTCTAAAATCAATAATGAAAACAAAAATATTTAACGGCTCACTTTCCTGAGAACAAAGAGAAAATCAAAAAAAAAAATTAAAAATCACACCTGCCTCATTAAATGTTAAAAAGCCTAAACTCAAAAACAATTAGGGCAGATGTACACTAACGACGCGACATAAAATGTCTTGACGCTTTTTGTCGCCGGTCGCAACACTAATATACCGTGCAAGTCGCATTAAAATACTAACTTTTGAAATTAAAATGTGTTTTGTGAGTTTTTAATGCATGTCCTTTGAAGAAACTGAGCTCTGTTTCTTTGATTATAATGATGACTGAATATTAAAAATGACAGTAAGCTGCTGCTGCACTATGCATGCCCGGAAACTTTTTAGCGTGCAAATTGGATTTCATGGGTTTGAATTTGTTTTTATTTTTTGGAAATAATCCTTTGTTTTCTAAAATAAAATAGTTACTAGCCTATGTTACTCAATATAATATCAGTTATCTACTAGTGAAAGCCCCGTCACAATCGATATAGTCGTTTTGGAGGTTAGCCGGAACAAACAGACAGTCAACAATGTATAAAATCGTTATACTAGTCACGCTATAAGTATACTTTCATATGCATTAAGTCCCTCTCTCTCAGCGAGAGGAGGCCTATGTCCCAGCAGTGGCAATATGCTGCTGATGAGGATGATCAATGATGCGTTTAGTGAAAAACGTTATTTTGACATTACAAACAAATATTTCAATTTATGTATTTAGTTAAAAGAAACAAAACGTTTTTACCAGTGACTGGAATATTAATAGCAGGCTACCTCCTACTCACCAACTCTCTCCTCCTAATTTAGTACTTTCCTACTGGGATAACCAATCGTAGTGATTGGCTGGTGCCAATCACTACGATTGTAATATGCCGTTCGGTCAGTGAACATTTGTAAAAACACTTTTTTTTCTGACCTTAGTAACAACCACGACTGTAAACCAGTGTGTAGTAAAGACATGTGAAACGCCTGGCCTGCAGCCCGATCCAATTTTAAGAACAGCCTTTTAACGTAGTCCGCGTGTGCCGCATAAATATTTAAAAAAATCGCACGCTGGTAGGTGGACCAGTAGATGTCATAGAAATTCACGATACGTTCCGAATTATGCTTAAACTCCTCAATTGCCTCACAACAATAATTTGCGTTCCGATTCAGGTATCACGAATGGCGCACGTCATGACGTCATCTATGACGATTCAGGGGAAATCGGTATCGCGCTAACGCTAATTCGGAACGGATGTTAGCACGCTCAAATCGATTACAGTGCAATCAAACTAATTTCCCTGGATAAAATTGCAACTTAAAAAGTTTGCATGAAGTATGGTGCAGTATCACTGTGCAGAAAAGAACTATTGGTAGATATCAAGAATTTTCAAACTCATTCAAGGATTTATTTTGATATCCCAGAGTTATCCCTCCGTCCCGCTTTTTTTCTTCCATCGAGAAGGCTAGTTGACAGACTTGAGATACTTAGATGACTCTTATTAGGTAAATCTAATTTTGAGTAGACAACTCATATCTATACTTCTATACTAATATTATAAAGCTGAAGAGTTTGTTTGTTTGTTTGTTTGTTTGATTGAACGCGCTAATCTCAGGAACTACTGGTCCGAATTGAAAAATTCTTTTTGTGTTGGGTAGCCTATTTATCGAGGGAGGCTATAAGCTATATAACATCACGCTACAACTAAAAGGAGCGGAGCAGTAATGAAAAATGTTGCAAAAACGGGGAAAATTTATTCCTTTTGAGAGTTTCCGTGGCGTGCGCTGCGTAAACGGTTAAAGTAACGCAAAAATAATGTATGACGGAATTGTTCCTTTTAAAAAGTTCTAAAAAAAAGTCCGCGAGAGCATATGTCTATCTTTTAAGGTTGACTCGCTATAACTCAAAAGGAGCGAGCAGCAACGAAAAATGGACGAAAACTAACAGGCAAATCGATGCGACGGGAAGGGTCAGGGGAGCAAAAATTTTGACGCGGACGAAGTCGCGGGCAGAAGCTAGTATTATTATATTTACCCTGAATTTTCGTCGTATATGCGTTCTAGATCTGCGTTCTGACCAAAATAATGTCTGGACTTTATAAGACACTCCGACCTCTGAGTTTGTTTCGGCCTTCCTTCTCAGAGTAGTCAGATAGGAAACGCCGACCTCATCTAGTATAGAAAATACGAATGACGTGTAAAAGTGTTTGCACAAACCTTCTCACAGAAATAAAATCATTTATCATTTACCTCATAAACCAAAAATACGTAAAATTAAACTTCCATTATCCCAAGAACAAAACAACGAGATAATTGCAACACAAGCAACAGCTTCCCAGAAGACAACAAATTACAACCAAGTGCTACTCAATTACATCCAGGCAAGAATAACTCATTTCTCAGTACTAACAACCTGCCTAGGAAGACAGGCAGCTGATGTATTACCTACCTTTCTACCTAGATCTTCGCGAAAGTCAAAACTATCGAGCCAAACAGATTTACTTAACAATTATTTATTAAACACACAGTAATTAGGAACTACAAAGAATTTTAAGTCTAAGTGTGGGGGAAATAAGGGTGGGTTTGGGCTGCGTGTTTGACAGCAGATGTTAAAACCAAGTGTACCGATATCTGAGTGTCCGGGTGATTGCGGAGTGGGCACGGAACGGTCACGCGACGCTGTCGTCGCGTCTGGGCGGGGCTTTATGATTAATCGCACGTGAGTACCAAGCCTTAGGTGTGATATGTACTGCGGGATATGGAATTGCTTTCGGAAATGGTTGTAATTTCTCTGAATTGAAGGTAGGTGGTTCTTGGTAGAAAGTGTGACTTGATTTGGTTCTGGGTGCTTTTAGTCTACGTACGTTCAATTCAATGGAAAATTCTGTTTAGAACAAAAAAGTTGCACATTCGAATGTCTGTAATAGGTTGAAAAGGGCTTTTTTTGTAAGGAAACCGAATAAAAATCTAGATTTTCCTTCACATCCTTTTACGAGTACATCCATAAACCTATAATTGATTATCACTGTATCGTCCAAAGAATGACTGGTAGAAAATTTCTATGGCATTAAGTCTACTTCTGCACATTTATGTGCTTTATGTATGCAAAATCAAAATATTTTATTTCACATACATCTACATGGGCGCTTAGAAAATTTCAGAAGCTAGGTGCACGTTTCCAATTTCTTGGTTTCAATGGAGAATAGCCTGCAAGAAACCCCAGTCTTTAAAAATAATTGGCGTTTACTATGTTTTCAAATTACGGCATTAAATTTTAAATGTGTGTGTTTTCCCTTTTACCCTAACACACGTGCTCTACATTTATTTTTATCTTCTTTTCTATCGCAGGTATGCTGGGAGAGATTTCTTTAGAAATAAGCATCACCTTTGTACGTATTTTTCTGTTCCTTTCTTCTTGTCTGTCTATATGTGTGTGCTGAAGTGGTTATCATCATCATTGTCATTTCAGCCGTAAGACGTCCACTGCTGGACTTAGGCCTCCCCCAATTTGATGATGATTGCCACAATCGCCACGCGGCTGCCCATTCTCTATTAAGTCCCTTAGTCGCTTTTTACGACACCAAAAAATGGTTATATAAATAAATACATTTTTTTTCGTCTCAATATCAGCTGCTTAACCGGACATGTATATGGCTGTCTCAATAAATTAAAAATAAATCTTAAAAAACCCGTCAGCTATATATCTGAGCATAGCTTCCACTACTCCACACATCCAAGCCAAGCCTCTCTGCTTATCTAATCGCGATCGTATGAAAGCTCATTACAAAGACCACCATGAGTTATGTGCTACAAAGGTCACTGTGACCACAAAACGCTATCCAACCTCATCTAGCCAGGACTTCGTTATTGTTTTGAAGACCTCAGTAATATGGGTATTGATATTCCATTCAGTATTATTCCACCTGCTCCGTGTGGTGCTAGACGTAAAGAATAGCAACATCCTATTTCTTCCCGTGGGTGTCGTACAAGCGACTAAGGGAATAAACATTAAAAGGGTCTACTAAAGCCGATGCCTGCGAAGAGGATTTGTTTGAAAGAGTTACTGTGGCCCTGACATAGGCAACTGAAGGGACATGTATGAGTTTTAGTCAGTTAAAGTCTGACACGCACTCTCGCTCCATGCGGAGCGGGAGACGTCATTTGATGATTTGATGAGCAGCAGCGTTCTCTATGCATGTTATCACCATACTGCGATCGCCGACCCGCCTGCCAAGCGTGGCGATTATGGCAAACCCCTCCAAATTGGGAAAGAAAATAAGAAGAAAAGAGAAAGAAGAAGAAGAAGAAGAAAAAGAAGAAGAAGAAGACAGAAGAATTGGGATTTGTCTGATTGTCAGTGAACGCCATTCGGCTGAATTGATGATGATGATGATTAGCCGACCTAGTTTCAGGAAATATCTTGTTGATTTAGTAGTTGCAAGTCCCACTGCAGAGCATGCAGTCCTAGGTTCGTTCTGTTAGCTTCAATCCACAAGGAATGTTTCAGAATGAAGATAATACACGACGACTGTGAGCAGTGGTGGCCTAGTGATAACGACCACGTCTTACGAGTAGTAGGTCGTGAGTTCGAACCCAAGCAGGCGCATTACTATGTGTAAATTATTTCATCACCACTGCTCTCAAAACGGTGAAGGAAATCAACGTGAAGAAATCGGCATGTCTTAGAACCAAAAATTCGAAGACATGTGACATCTACCAACGCGCACTGGGCCCGCGTGGTGGATTATGGCCCAATCCCTCTCACCGATAGGCCTGTGTCCCAGCAGTGGGAACATTATAGTCTGATGATGATGACACGACGACTGTCATTCTGAGAAGAACTTTATCCAATTGAGATAAAGTATGATTTTATTAGTTGTTGAGATCATTTTTTTAAACAGTCTGTTCGTCCCGATATTTTTGAAGGTAACTGTACCAGGAATTCAAGGCCGCAGTGTTTCGAAGATTTAGTGGTCTGATACAGAACTTCTTACATATATCAGCCTACAACATCTCCCCTCTGTGGGAGATGGGCATAACTATATGGCACTCCATAACTACACAACTTATTCATCATCACCCATTTTGCCGTTTTCCAACCATGTTGGAATCGGCTTCCAGTCTAACCAGATGCAGCTGAGTACCAGTATTTCATATGGAACGACTGTTTATCTGACCTCTAAAACCCAGTTACTGGGTAATACGATAACTCTTGATAAGACTGATTGTCAGACTTTCGGGCTTCTGAGTACCTGGAACAAAAGTCAAACATCAAAAAATGACAGTCGAATGACAACTACAGAACTTATTATTGACCTTAACATCAAATGCAGGTGCAAAGTTCTGTGTTAATAATTCTATAATGAAGAATATGTTTTAAAAAAAAAAAACTTTAATACGCCTTCCACTAGATATGCATCAGTTAACCTCAAAAAGTGTTAATAATTTCCAAGTGTTTAATTTATTATTTCGAAACCATAAATTTTAACCAGATGTACGAGATAAAATCAAAGTTATGTCCCAATTAAAAGAATCAATTTTTATTTTTCTAAGTTTTAAATAAATCATTATTAAGTGTGTGTTTAAATAATATATTCAATCAGCTGATGAAAATCTAGAAAGCTTTAAATGAATGAGGTTTAACGCCTATTTAAAATGTTTTGATTGCTGGATACTAAAATAGAAACACTGTTTAGTATTGTTATTATTTTAATGCTATAATAGAGGCAGGTAAGTAATTAGCATAACATAACGTTCTGAGTGCCAGACGTAAGGAATAGCACCATCCCATTTCTTCCCGTGGGTGTCGTAAAAGGCGCCTAGGGGACAGACTAGAAAATGGGCAGCAGCGTTCTCTATGCATTTCACTAAAATATTGCGATCGCCAACCCGCTGGCCAAGCGTGGCGATTATAGCACACCCACCTAAAGTTGGAGAAGCCTGTGCCCAGCACTGGGCATCTTTCAGCTGAAATGATAATAATGTACCTATCCATATTACACCCACCTTTCATCAACTATGAAATAAAGAGCGAAGCTGTTTCCATCAGGTAAAATCTAGACTCCGGGCTATCACTAAGAAATTTCTGATAGAAAAACCAAAAAAAAACACTTTGCCTTAGCTTGGAAACAAACCAAGGACCTCGTGTATACAGCCGTAGCGCTTGCGACCACTAGACGTACGAGGCTGTTATTTGCATTTTATGTCACAATCATTGATCACTTAATACAAAATTTACCTACGTAAAATCCACAACAGGTATCTGGCTGTGCAATTTCGAAACCTAGCAACTGACATTTCCCAAATAAAATTGTTGACAAGCACAATATTTCGGAAAATATTTAGCAAGTCACATATGCAAAAACATAAAAAAAATCTGTTGCTAAGTTTTGAAATTGCACAGCCGAATCAATTTAATCAAAACACACCAATTTCTTTAATAAACCCTCAAACGACTGTAATTACGTACTATCTCGAGTTACAAAATTGAACATTTTAATTTTATACTCAGTTTTATGTAAAACTCTGTAACAGGGCTTATTTATTGCACATTCCATTACAATTATTCACTAAGTAGTCGTTTAATATTAATATTTGGGTACTTAAGTGCAATTATTTTTGATTAAGTAGGTAAAAATTTGCCCCTACTGAATTTTGGCCAGTCAAGTTGGTAGAGGATATAATAGTGCACAAACGCAAGTGCATTCTCTTTCATTCTGATCCAGTGCGTCTCTTGCTACCCTCTACCAGAGATGCCCTAAGCCGAGGTCCGTACCCTACAGGGTGCCTTTACCGAGTAGTCGCTCTAGTTTTAGGTTTTTTTGAGCTCTGGCTGGAGGCCTTAATTTATTAAGGTAGCCACAGTCAAGTCCGGCTAAGCAGCCGACAACCTCATAGGAAGACTTGCGAGATGTCATACCAAAAAAAAAATGCGCTCTCTGTTCCTGGACTCTCGTAATCCGATGGGACGCTAATTCGACACGACCGGAGAAAAACAAAACGCAGGAAAGAAAGAGAGACGGCAAGAAAGAAAGTAAATTTATTTGACCCAGTACATAACATTCACACAAAAACAGAATTAACTTAAAATCCACACTAATATTATAAATGCAAAAGTAACTCTGTCTGTCTGTCTCGCTTTCCTGCAAAAACGACTGAACCGATTTAAATGAAATTTGGTACACAGATATTTTAGAGCCTAAGAAAGGATATAGGCTACTTTTTATCTCGATAGTATGTTCCCGGGGGATAATTTCCGACCTCCACGCGGGCGAAGCCGCTGGCAAAAGCTAGTAGTACTTATATATTAGTATTTTGTGCCTCACAGCTGCGCAAAATTCAGCATAAATGCCAGAAAACTGACGGTCTAGTTAGTAGTATAGCCTGACGCTGCTTTTCAACTGGGCTTTAGCTTGTTTACCACGAAGTTTTTTTTTTTGTATCAGTTTATGTTTGGCTGAGAAAAAATATAATTTGATTTGGTAGTTTTGATTTTCTTTCTGTCATTGGATAATGATAATGCCAGTAATGGCAGGACTGTTGTTAAAGAGAACGCTAACCTTTCGATAAATTTATTAACCAATAAATAATTTCGATTACTTCAGCGAGCTTACTCCGTACCTACCACAACAACAGTAGGCTAGCTTTCATTTCGCCAGTTCATCAACACATTGCGTTTTTACCTTATTAAGCAGACGATATTTCCGAACGTATGAAGCAATGGTTTAGCAAAATCCTTCGAAATGAATCAGATCCTAATTATTTATGTTTTACGCACAGAGTAAAACTCACTAACAATCTAAAACCACAAACAACAATCTAAAACTAACATCACAAAACTTTCGACACATTTCCTTTCAAATATAGCCATAAAAACCCAAGATGACGGTCTTAGTGATTTTTTTAATGATACGGGCACTACACAGCTCTGTTACGGCCAATTTCTGGCCCCTATAATAAAGTTTGACCCGTCTCGTCGCCGGCCCTAATCGTTGTAATGGCTTGCGTCCACTTGACCCCGACTTAAATCCATTTAGGGCGTAGATAAGTGGCATAGAAAGGTACTAAGTGCTGGTGGGGAGGCCAAAAGTGGTGACGTTTGTTTGTGACCCAAGGGAGATAGGTTTGAAGATGAATGGGATTGGGTTTGGTGAAAGTGTTGGGTTAGATCTTGGTTGGGAATCTATGGAAACATCTATCTTTACTGTACTTATCAACCGACGAAAAAAAACGGAGGAGGTTATCAATTCGACGCGTATATATATTTTTTTTTTTTATGTATGATCACGCATAACTTTTTACATAGTGGTCCGATTGCGACAATTCTTCTTCTATTGGAAAGGGTATACTTCCAAGGTGGTCCCATATAAATTTTGAAAACAAAATCGAACCCTAAGGGTCTGAAAACAGGGGATGATTGATTGTTCACTCACTGATTGTAATGTATAAACACGCATAACTTTACACAGAGTAGTCCGATTTTGATAATTCTTTTTGTGTTGGATAGGGTATACCTTGCCAAGTATCATTAGTACATTAAAGCCAAAAAAAAAAAAAAACTTTTTAACAAAAAATTAAATCGCCGAAAAACTGAAAAGCATAAAATAATAAACCTTAAAATTTTGAGTCGGCGCTGAAAAATCAATGAACAAGGATCACTCAAAGCGCCGACTCATAATTTTAAGGTTTATTATTTTATGCTTTTCAGTTTTTCGGTGGTTTAATTTTAGATACTCGTTTCATGTATAGTGAGAGGTTTGGTTCAAGACCTCGTATGACTATTATTATTTGGAAAACAACATCAATTTTAAGGTTTTCTTCAATATTCCATGGATTATCTGTCGTCTGAAATCAAAGGTTTATATTACAAATTAGTTTTTACCAGCGTTTTCACCTGCGTATTTTACATGAAGCGTCTTCTTGAATCACTCTTTCTGATGAAAACCGTGTTAAATTCCATTGTTATATAATACATATAATAATTTAAAATATCTAAGTATACAGACGCAACTTTGATTTACACTATGTTATGATAAAGAAGATAAAGATAAGTATAGCAGTCCAATACTCTCTCTTTTTATTACCGAATTTAATAAAAAAAATCTTAATTCCAATTTTCTACTGGGTACTCTACACATCGCAGGCAAAAACTGAATGAGGCTGGCATAGGGGCGAGGGGATTCACAGAAGAAAACAGAGGCCAGTGCCCAGCAAAGGGTGAAGCTTGGTTGTGGATGATCATGATGATGATGATGATGATGATGATGATGATGATGATGATGATGATGATCATGATGATGATGGTGATGATGACTATTCCCACAAAAACGCAAATCTGAGTACCAACTCACATCTACAATATAAAATCGAAATTGATTTATTTAACTATAGATTTTGCCTGCGGCTTCGCCCGCGTGGATGTCGGAAATTAACGCAGGTATTTTTATAAAATAAAAGTAGCCTAATGTACTCCTTGTTTCATCAGCTATCTGCCATTGAAAGTCCCGTCGAAATCGGTCCAGCCATTTCAGAGATTAGCCGGAACAAACAGACAGACAGACAGACAGACCGACAAAATTGTAAAAATGTCGTTTTGGTTATATACACATCCATATACACTTAGTAAAAAGTGGTTATCTTAATATTACAAACAGACACTCCAATTTTATTTATTTGTATGTATGTATGTATGTATTGTATGTATGTATGTATAGAGTATAGATGTATAATTTTCGTCTCAATCTCCTTATAATTTAAGCCATAACCCATCTTTATATCTTGATTTTAGTCTACCCCACAACCTGAGTGATATATCAGCATTTGTTTATTTTATTTTGCTTTTTACCCTATTTTGCACTGTACCGGTTGACATCTCAATAATCCAAATATCGTTATTGCTGTACCATAATGTGTACTTACGTGGTAACTATGTATTAAATTTAGATCATAATGGACCCAGTGGGACACAGCAAAAGGTCATAACGTTAGCGTCGTCTTTCACAAATCTTGCGCCGTACGCTGTGACCGTATGCAAGACAGAGCTCTTGCATACGGTCACAGCGTTATGCTGACCGATGGCATTTTTTGGTGGTTCTGACGCATACCTTTCCATAACTTCATTTTGTCTTCTTTATCTTTACGTCTTGTTTTACCGCCAGTTAAAGTTTTGTGCTTCTCTCTTTTTTTTTTTTTTTTTCAAATTGCATCAGTATAGTCTACGTTATTGGTGTCAAATTGTGAAACGTCGTTTAAACTCATTATTTTGTGTGTTTCGTTATCTGTTCGGTAAAACGAGTAAGGGACTCGTTTTTTGTCCTTGTTTTTTTTTATAAGTGCCAGCACCAACTGTACGTTTTATCGTTGCGTATAGTCGTCACTGCAATAACCCACAGAGTTGTCATAAACATTTGTGTTTTGTCTGCAACTAAACGCAGATCGTTTGCGTATGGTCGTTACAACAAACTAAGTGTAGAAGGCGATAATTTTCTTTTAGTATTCGTGATAGCCGGCCGTGTTATTCATCTTGTGAGTGAATATTGAGCGTCTTCACTTGCCTTGGTGTTTATCACTAATCGTTCCGAGTGTGGCTGTACACAAAGAATAGTATCATCCCATTTCTTCCCGTGGAGACTGATTAGAGAATGAGGACAAGAGTTCGCTATGCATTTTACCAGTTTCCTGCGATTACCCTGCGATACCCCTGTAAACTGAGGGAGACCCATGTCCAGCAGTGTACGTCTTTCGGCTGACATGAAGATGATGATGATGCTTATCATGCAAAGGTCTGTGTCTCTGTCTGGGGGGGGGTCTGTATTTATGCTTTTGCGGTTGCACAACGACACGCTTGGCTTGGCTTGGTAGTATAGATGCAGGCCTACTCTGCTGCCTCCCTCAGAGGCAGCAGGGTGGCGGGGTCTTGAGGGAGAGCGCTGTAGTCGTGTAGATCCTCAAGGCAAGTCTGGCGGATACACCTTCACGAGGTTGCCACCCCGTTTTTGGTCTAATTCCTTATGAAATAGACGTAACTGAAACCGCCAGGCGACTTTTCCTCCCCTATCTCCCCTCCCCACTCCCGCATAACCCCCCCATTTCCTGTTCCAAACTACCCCTCCTCACGTAATCCCACCCAAACCCGCACTCCCTACAACACCTACCTACCCACCTTCCACTCCGAAACGTGACCACCCTGTGACTGGGTGGTGGCGGGCTCGACTGTCACTAAAAGCAGCTGATGGTGAGTTAGGAGGAAGCAGTCACCTGCGCTAGGACCTGCGCAGTTGAGCGCCGTGAGCGGGGATGAAGGAGTCCTGGGGGGCTGAGCCGAACGGCACTGGTGGTTATGTGTCCGTGAGGCAACACTCCCCCTTTGGTCTGGATTTCAAGCGAAACGGTGGCCCTACCCACTAGCCAGGGGTAGGGAAATGGCCACAGTGTCCCGTCAGAGGGCCACAGGCGAGGTGCGTGAGGTCCGCTGAGGTTGTCCTCGGATGACCGAAGCGGTAGGTAAAGGTCATGCTGACGGTGTAAGTGAGGGTTGTTCAACTCGTTGGGGGCCAACCCGATCGAGCACCCGATGTCGCACTGTAAACCAGCCTTGCGCTCCTATATCTCTCTGGTAATCCTAACGTTCGAGCTTTTTCATAGCGAGACGTTCCCAGGTGCGGGCTCCATGGAGGGTGGGAGCCAGAGAGACGAATCCTTTTCACAACATTTAATATGGATGACAAAACAAAAACCAACCATCCCGGAGTGGAGGCGAAAGCCGATGAAGCTCCCAAGAGAGGTGCCTGCACTTCTCTTGCCCCTGGTCACCCTGCAGCCAACGCCGCGGGTACCAGCGCGGGCGCTGGTCTGGCTGTGGCGAAAGCTACAGGCAAGACCAACAAAAACAAGTCCCAAAAGAAACAAAGGGCGTCGGCGCTGACTGGGACCAGTACCGGCCCTTCCAAAACCCAGGAGAGGACCACGGCGAAGTCTAACTTCGCTGGCGGTCCAACCCTCCCCAAACTAACACCGGTGCCAGATATTACTGGCACTGTGAAACACCCTACCACATCTGCGGCTCCTCAAGCCTCCTCCCATAAGGAGGACGCCACCAACCAGGTGGCGACAGACAGCCACGAGGACGCGATCTCTCGCGTCTGGAAGGTTGTACAGAAGCGGGGCAAGGGCAAGGGTAAAAGAACTCAACAAGCCCGTTGCCCTTGTACAAACCCCTCATGCGCTCCAGCTGTCACAGCACAGCGTATGACGCGTAAGGAGCGCCGCCAGGCTCGCAGGAGGCAAGGTAAAGGGCCCCAAAACAACCAGGCCACTGCCGTTAGTTCGGTCAAACCGAGTAGCGGGCAGCTAAACTTTGCCGCTGGAAAACGGTCGCAGGCAGAGCCCGGCCTAAACCGCCCCTCGACCAGCCGACCCTCATCCAGTGCGCCGGTAAAAGCACAGCAACCCGGAGGGAAGGATCAGGCCGCGGCTAAGCGAGCTCTCAACGAGACCATCACACCTCGTGGAGAGCATAAGCGGCCGCGTCTTGATCAATCCAAACGGGTTGCTCAAAGAAGCTACGCCCAAGCTGCCAATGCCACCCTCGACGTAGCGGTCACCTGTGACCGCACCGGGGTGATCAGCAAGGACGTATCGGACCAGGTGCTCGCTGCTATCCAGAAGCAGATCTTACACGAGGCCTGCTCCCCCAAACAGGACACCAAGGCGCCGACTTTCAACGCAAAGCCGCTATTCGCCGGTGGTGTCCTAAAACTGTGGTGCGAGAACGACCACACCTTAGCCTGGCTAAGGAAAACAGTCTCCGATATGACTCTCCCTACTAACTTAACGTTAGTAGTCAAGAGTCAGTCGGAGATCCTAAGACGGGCACGATGTGGCATCGTGATCCCCGACGAGCAGGGGGTCCTCGGAGAGCCGACCAATATTGGCCGTGCTCTCAGTTACCAGAACCCCTGGGTCGACATAAAGCGCTGGTTGCTGCTGCATGCCGACAAACAGGCCTCGGCATGGTTCGTGGTGGTCGGTGTCCCGGTAGACCAAATCCCGACCCTGATGGGTGCGGGGCGCCGTCTATCTTTGGGGGCAGGGAAGGTGTACCTGCAGTTCCAAGGTAGGAACGGCAGGTTCACCGACGTCCCCCCGGGATGGGACCCCGCCACCGGCACCATCTCCGAGACTCTGGCGCAGCAGCCAGAGACACCAGCGGGGAAGTCGACTCCCCCAGCAAACAACCCGGAGGCAGTCGTGGCCGAACCCGCTGCAGCGGAATCGGCTGCTCCAACTGCCGCCACCCTGGACGCTAGCCCTCCTTCGGGCGCGGAATCGGACGACATAACCCTGTCCCCGGCTTCGCGCCAGGGGGAGGAGGGCTTCGACGAGGGTGGCCTGTTTGCCGGGCTCAACCTGGAGGATGACGATGAGGAATTGACCAGCAATGGCGTCCTCTTCGTCAAATTGTAAAATCCTCCAGGCAAACCTCCACCACAGTCAGACCGCAACGGCTCAGCTCCGGAAGTGGTTGGAGGTTCAACACACGGCCATCGCCCTGATCCAGGAGCCGTGGATTAGAGCGGGCCGCATACAAGGACTCTCCAATCTTGGAGGTAAGCTCCTGGTCACTACTGATCACGACCAACCCAGGTCGTGTATCTATGTCACAGGTAACCTTAAAACACAGCTTCTAACTGAATTCTGTTGCAGAGACATCTCTGCAGTGAAGCTGTTTATACAGCGTAACGGCGCCATGGAGATGGCAATCGTCTTCGCTTCGGTCTACATGCCTGAAGCGGAGGCGCCGCCCCCGCATGACCTCGCTCGCCTCGTGAGCCATTGCGAGAGATCCGGGCTGGAAGCCATCATCGGTGCTGATGCCAATGCTCATCACCAGCTGTGGGGTATGGACACGCAAAACGAAAGGGGTAAGGCCTTGGTTGATTACTTATTCTCGACTAACCTATCCCTACTAAACACTGGCTCCGAACCGACCTTCGTAACCAGACGAAGCCGCACAATCATAGATCTCACTCTGGCAACAGAGGCCGCGGCGGAAATTACCACAGGTTGGCAGGTCTCCAGGGAGGCTTCCTGCTCCGACCACAGATGGATCCGCTTCGACATCCAGGCCTCTGTCCCGACAGCAGCTCCGCGCCGCAAACCGCGGAACACAGATCGTGGTACCTACACACGCAGCCTAGAATCCAGACTTGCGACATCATGCGATCCGACGCTATTTGCGGACACTACACAGATTGAGGTACAAGTTGAATACCTCACTAAATCAATAATAGACAGCTACCAAACTGCCTGCCCAGAGACGACTCCTCGTAGTACACCGGGCAAACAGCCCTGGTGGGGTGCTGATCTGGAGCGAAAACGCGGGAAGGTAAGGAAAGCTCTGAATAGAGCCATGAATACATGTGCGGATGAGGACTGGGATGAGTACTACGCAGCCAAATCCTGCTACAAAAAATGCATCAGGTTCAGGAGCACCTCGGGATGGCGAAAATACACTGGTAGCATTGAGTCCTGCCAGGAAGCAAACAGGGTAAGGAAAATACTGGCACAACAAACCACAACTGGGCCTACCACCCTTCGAAAACCAGACAACACACTCACATCCTCGCCAGAAGAAACGCGACGCGTCCTTATTGAAACACACTTCCCTGGATGTATTTTCTCGCAAGTAATCGACTGGCAAGAAGCAAATCAAACACCATCAGATAATGACTGGTCTTATGCTAGCAAGGTGATCACGTTGGAGAAACTCCAATGGGCCATCCGGAGCTTCCATCCGTTTAAGGTCGCCGGACCAGATGGGGTGTTCCCCGCCCTACTACAGTGGGGTGGAACCCTCATCGCAGTAAGACTGGTGCCTTTAATGAGAGCGTGCCTGGCCTTTAGATATGTTCCCAAAGGATGGAGGGAAGTGAAAGTAATATTCATCCCTAAACCAGGTAAGGGCGACTACACAAACGCCAAATCCCACAGACCAATCAGCCTGACTTCTTTCCTGCTAAAAACCCTGGAAAGGCTGTGCGACAGGGAGCTGAGGGACGGCGCTCTGAAAACCCTACCGCTGCACGGTAACCAACACGCTTATAGCTCAGGTAAATCCACAGAATCGGCACTTCATCTGGTAGTTAGCCAGATAGAGGAAGCGATTCACCAGAAAGGGACCTGCCTGGGTACCTTCATAGACATCGAAGGAGCCTTCGACAAAACAAATTTCTCCAGCATCAGCAGCGCCCTCTCCAGACATGGAGTTGAACAGGTACTCATAGACTGGATCACAAACATGCTAAGCAAGCGCGTGGTTCGCCTAGAGGATGAGCAGCAACTGGCCATGATTGCCAGAGGCTGCCCCCAGGGAGGGGTACTGTCACCCCTTCTATGGAATTTGGTGATTAACGAGTTAATCGCCAGACTCAATGCCAATCACTACTACACAATAGGTTATGCGGACGACCTCGCCATCCTTGTCTCAGGGAAGGTGACGAGCACGATCTTTAACCTCACCCAACAAGCACTACGTATCGTAGAGAGATGGTGCAGTGAATATGACCTCTCAGTGAACCCCACTAAAACTGAGCTAGTCATGTTCACCCATAAGCGAGCTTTAGGCCCCTTCCGCCTACCGAAATTGTTCAATACAGAACTTCAGCTGGCCAACGAAGTCAAGTACCTCGGGGTCATTCTTGACAGTAAGTTAAACTGGTGTAGTCATTTAGACAGCAAACTAAACAGGGCCTGCATCACATTCTGGCAATGCAGGAAAATGATAGGTAAGAAGTGGGGCCTATCCCCCAAAATCATACTTTGGCTGTACACCGCAGTGATCCGACCCATGATCACCTACGGGGCCGTAGTCTGGTGGCCCCGCACCAAGCTTATTACAGCCTGCAACAAACTGCAACGCATGCAAAGACTAGCCTGCATGGCGGTCACGGGCTGCATGAGGACTACTCCGACTGCAGCCATGGACGCCATACTGGGACTACCACCGCTCCACCTGTTCATACAGCAGGAAGCCACGATGGCGGCAGCGCGTCTGGACGCAACCAACCTCTTGAGAAAGAGAGACACACAACACACCGCGCTACTTAAGGAACTCAACAATGAGTTCCCCATCACCAAGGCTATAAATGACCGGGTACCCAAACAGTTCATTTTTGACAAAAAATACAGAATCCAGCTTCATGAAGATCGCCGGTGTGAGGGTCTGCGCCCCACTGAGCTGCGCATCTTCACGGACGGATCAAAAACAGACAGTGGCACAGGTGCTGGGGTCTTCTCGCAGGACTTCAACATACATATAGCCACACCATTAGGAGTCCACAATACAGTGTTCCAGGCGGAATGCATTGGGATCACTCTTGCCGCCTCAGCCATTATGGACAGGGCAGTTAAAGACCACTCGATCCGCATACTCTCAGACAGTATGGCTGTTCTGCAAGCGCTGGACAGTCACTCGATTGACTCTGGGCTTATATACGAGTGCCACCAGCGCCTCAACCAGGTGGGTAGCCTCAATAATATAACTATTCAATGGATAAAAGGACACAGCGGTTCCCTAGGTAACGATGCCGCCGATGAACTGGCCAGAAGGGGATCGAGCATGACACCGGTGGGACCAGAACCCATCGCGCCACTCCCCTTTGGATTCCTACGCTCTCTGGTAAGAAAACGTACCAGGGATCTACACTGTAAGCTATGGGTGGACCAAAGTGAGTGCAGGCAGGCCAAGGAAGCACTTCCCACCATCGATGCCCGCCTCACTAAACAGGTCCTCCGGTTAGACAAACGACAGCTGCGTATGGTTACGGCAGCAATAACTGGCCATGGGTCGTTTAATAAACATCTATTTGTCATAGGAGTTACAGACAGTCCGCTGTGCAGGGCCTGCATTGAGGACGACGAGACAGCAGCGCACGTGCTTCTAAACTGCCCGGCGATCGCCACATACAGGGCCAAGTACTTCGGTAACCCAGGTACCCTACGTGAGATAGTCAGCAACATCAAGGCGTTGCTGGCCTTTCTCGAGGAGCTGGGGTGGATCGAATAACCGATTTCCCACCCGTACGCAAAATACGCGCTCAGACGTGGAGTTGCGGACACCAGCCCGTTCTACCTATTACCTATTACCTATCATGCAAAGGTAGAACGCATCCGACTGTCGTTGAATGTGTGCGTGCACCGTACGTGTAGTTGCTGCGACAAATAGCAAGAGTGTGCGAGACTGTCGTTGGGTTTCTACAATTCGACGCCAAATCTTTAAAAACTGTCGTTGCAACTAATCGCTGAGCTGTCGCAGTCGTTTAGTGTGCGCTATATATAAAACAATTACAGGAAGTACCAACACATTGTTGATAGGCTGTCTCAATTAAGATTGATTAGTACTATTTTTGATGCCAACGAATTAATTCTGCTGTTTTCTGTTACGTCAATTAAACCAATTGTTACTTTTGTTGTCGGGAGTTAACTGTACGTGAAGTATTGTTGTTTCGTAATAGTTGTAAGGTTATTGGGGGCCTTTTGTACGGCGAAATGGGTACTGCGTAGTTTGTTTAAGAGGTTAAGGTACTCTGTTTAAGAGGTTAAGGTACTCTTGTTTCGATACGTGTTAGATATAGGTAGACAAGTTTTCTGCCCGTTACTTCGTACGCGTGGAATAAAATATATTCTATGGCACTAGGTAATACTGTAGCTTTTTCTATTAGTGAAACAATGTTCGGAATCGGATTAGTAATTCGGAGGATTGCTCCCTACACACATAGTAAACAATTTTACTCGTTTATAATAATATATAATATCTTACAATATTTACATGATTAAAAAAAAAATATGAGCAATTACACCAAAGGCACCTGTTTATAATATTGTATCAAATTTTATTTGCTGTGTGTTTTATTGGTTTTTCGCGGAACCATAATACATTTTTCAAAATTGTCTTAAGTCTCTCCTTATAACACCTGCATGCGTAGCATGACCACCGTAGAAAGGGGTTTTGTCGACAGAAGAATAGACAAAATTACAGATTGTAGAAAGATTAAAGACAGAATTAAATATTGTAAAAAGATTTGTATTGTTTTATGCTGGCGTAGCACGACGGTTCTATTTCTATTCTACCAAGAATAGACAAAGTTCTTTCTAAGTTAGTCATGCTACGCGTGCTGACATCTGCCAGTGAAACTCTCATCAAAATCGGTAGGAACAGATTAATTCATACTGATGTTTTAAATAGTGTTTACTCTGAAGAGTACTCTGTAATCACCCGACGCAAAAAACGAGGGAGGATCTCAAGTCGACGAGTATTTATACGTAAATACAGGTTTATACTGAAAATATAGGTACAGGTACGTTATAATTCTATGCCAAATGAGCAAAGCCATTCATTGAGACATTAAAATAATAAATCCTCTACCTAGAGCTATAAAAAATGTGAAGTAATATAATACAGCTGAAAAGATTGTTTGTTTGTTTGAACGCCTTAATCTCTGTAACCACTAGTCAAATTGATATGTGATTGTGTTTGATAGCCCAAATTCTTGAGAAGGATGATAAGCTATTTGATATAACGCTGCGATCCGCGACCTTTAGGAGCCGAGCAAAAAGAAAAGTAAAAAACCGGCCAAGTGCGAGTCGGACTCGCGCACGAAGGTTTCCGTACATCTCTATGAATAATAATATTTATGTTATTCTATTTTTTAGTATTTTTTGTTATAGCTGCAACAGAAATACATAATCTGTGAAAATTTCAACTCTCTAACCATCACGGTTCATGGGATACAGTGGTGACAGACGGACGGACGGACAGCGGAGTATTAGTAATAGGGTCCCACGCTAAGTGAAAATGAAGTGAATGCGCCGGCGGGAAATTAAGACAGCTATATTTTCATGAATTTGAATTAAATTTGACACACAGATAGTTTATGACCAGGATTAACACAAAGTATACCGGTACCCGGTAGTACGTTCCCGTGAGATAATTTTACGACCTACACGCAGGCGAAGCTGGTGGCTAAAGCTAGTAAATAATAAGAAACGACGGCTTATATTCCCCCCACAATTAGTGACAATCTTTTAGCTCGAGGACTTTTAAAGCGTAATATCTACTTATGTTTACGTATTTACATGTAACTAGTACAAAGTTGTTCTTGATAATTTAACCATCAATTAATTCCATATTTCCAACCTTGTTTCCAGTTCATACAATTTCACTCTTACAATTATCAACTTTATAACAGTATAAATTAAGGTAATTTCAGATTGACTACAACTATGAAAAATAATACATGTAAATACAATAAAGTGCGTAAAATTCAAAACGTGTCATTTGCCTCATACGTATTTCTGGAGTTGTCGATTCGCCCGCAAATAAATTAACTTCGTGCGAGTCGCCTTTAGAAAATAAAAGTGATGATTCGCCCGTTTCAGACAAGTTAGTTCGTGAAAATCGACTAATAAATCAAAACACGTATTTATTTACAGTGACATACATACATACATAAACCCACGCCTTTTTCCCATGGGGGTAGGCAGAAACGACGGAACGCCACTTGCTACGATCTCTACACACTTCTTTTTTATATACTGTTCATACAATTGGTCATACACACACGCCGCCGGTTGCGAATACTACACACCTGACCGTTCTATTTACAGTTTTGGAAACGAAATGGCGAACGCAGTATAGATTATTCCCTGGTCTGTTTTTATGTTTTATAGCCAGACTGCGCATACGTCTCTTAAATTATAGCTTGTTATTTGTCACTGCTCCCAGCTATATTTGTCGGCAATCCAGGATTGACAATGTTGCTAGATTAAATAATTATATATGAAATGAACGTTTTAAGTGGCTAGTTGACTAGAATTATGATCTGACTAATAAGATTGTCTGACTGGTCTATTTGGTATGTTATGTAGGTGGAAAGATGTGACATGAGTATTTATTGCAGAGGCTTTGGCTGGTAGAAGATAATATTCTCGATGTGGTATAAAAAGTTCAAGTAAACCCTCATCATTAGATGTCTACTGTCTGTGGACTATTATCATCTAAAGGAATACACTATATATTGAGCGTCTGCCTGTCTAACCTCCACAACTCACTTACTTTTTCCAGGCACGGAAGAGTGTAAAGGATCCTCACCCATCCACAGACTTACCTCGGTAATCTAAGCTTAACCTTTAATCGACTTTTGCTGTTGCTTTTGTGAGCCGTGCTTCATTCATCCTCTCAACACGACCAAACCATCTAAGCATACTTTTTCATTTTTTGTAACTACATCTTCGTTTTAACCACACCGTTGTCTTATCACATCATTCCTCAGCCTATCATTCGTAGTCACACCACACATGCTTCGCAAGGAACGCATTTTCACAGCTTTCATGCTTGTTTTGCCACACCCAACATTATATGTTATTAATTATATGCCTGCATTTCTTCAAGTTCTAATCCTAAAAGTTCCTTTTAATCTTTATTCCATTATTCTGGAACCACAAACGATATATAACTGTCAATTCTGACCACTTTACAATCCCATAATCAATTCAAACTTATCCACAGTTAGCTGTATTCTTAACCTGTTTCTGGCATAGATAACAAAGAAATCAAGCATGCCAAAATACTTGCAATATGATGCATCGTGATCTGGACCAACCAACATAACCTGATACATCCCAAAATAATTTCCACCTCTTATGTCAGAAACTTTAGGGTTGATTTTCGTTTGTTTTCTAAGTGATGCAAAGGCAAATTAATTTGGTTGTTTAAGATACAAAGTACTGATCAATTTAGCAGGGATAGCAAGGATACATTTGTCATGTCGGTCGAATAAATCGGCTGTCGGTTTGGGTACAAGCAGTGTTGATGGTCGTTGCTACAGTTATGTCTGTTGTGGTACTGTTATTAGTTATTTTGTTTGTAAATCCTGGATTAAGTGGTGTTCGAAATAGATTGTTGTTAAGCTGGGATTTAGATTTAAGTTCGGAAGTTCTGAAAATTATTATCCTGTTTGGTTCGTTGTTTTCATTAAGGAAATTCATAATCAGCCGATATTGTTCCCACTGTTGGGACACAGGCCTCCTCTCGGTAAGAGGGAGTGGGCTATAATTTATCACACGGGCCCATTGCGGGTTGGTTAACGTCACAACATGTTTTCGAATGTTTAGTTTTAAGACATTTCAGTTTCGAAAGAGATACCGTGACCCTGGCACATGGGCAACTGAAGGAACACGGGTGGGTTTTAGTCAGTAAAAGTCTGACATCCTCCCGCTCCACCCAGAGCGGGAGAAGTCATTTGATGATTTCCCATCAAAAAAAAAAAGACATGCCAGTTTCTTCACTATGTTTTCCTTCACCTTGTTGGGAGCAGTAGTGCTGAAATTATTAACACATACTAAAGCGTAAGTCGGGGACAATGCCACCGGACCATCACTTCTTTCATGGGAATAGTTCCGTGGAAAAAACTAGACTATTAAAAATATTCGTTCAATTTTTCCTTCGTGTTGCTAAGCCGTTGAAATATAAAATAAAGCAGATTCCACACTGTTTTAAAATGTTACTTCAACGCAATGAATTCCATACAAAAAGTTTTATAAAACCTTATCGCAATGGCTGTGAAAATTACTGGAAAAAAAAACCTTTGTAACACGCCGTGTCTCAGGATCGGCTGATGATAATCATTTACTTTTCAATCGTTTTTACTTCTATATAATGGGCTTAATAACATAGTCATTGTAACTGCAATTTGCAACAATGTTGCAAACTACGCCCAAGAAATCAAACGAAGACACGTGCAACAAGAGAAAATCTACCTTACAACTTGCACCCAAAGTGCATTTTTATTTGTAGCGTATCACTAATGATTCAATACCGCTCTTCGTGCTAACAGTCCAAAAATACACTCAGTGTTTTTGAAAATAGAACACAGTATTCTTAATTCAATTTATGATGGTTTAAACATACATATTTGTAAAAAGACGCTAATCAAAAAATTACTGACACAGCAGTAAAGATTTTAGTAATCACATTAATCACTGAGTAATTACTTTCAAAAGTCGATTATCTCTTCAATTAAGTAGTGATTCATGGAGAAATGATATTGTGATGTTACGAGCATGATTTAGTTACCAAACCAATTCGAAATTTGTTGTGACCCCCGAGCTCATTAGAAAACTGTGGTTGCAATTGTATTCAACCTATTGCAGTCTACTGCTGGACGTCTATATTTTTTAGCCTATAATTTTCCCACTGTTGAGACGCAGGCCTCCTCTCGGTGTGAGAGGGCCAAGACATTCCGGCTCCCTAAAGATGTTTTCCTTCACTGTTTTGAGAGCAGAGTGGTGAGGAAATAATTTACACAAAGTAAACCGCTTATCTTGCTTGCAGAACAGATGGCCAATGGGACCGGAAGGTGATAGAGTGGCGACCGCGAACTGGATGACGTAAAGTTGGAAGGCCTCCCACAAGATGAACCGATATCTTGGTGAAAGCCGCAGGAATCCGCTTGATGCAAGAAGCACAGAACCGGTTGAAGTGGCGGTGCTTGGAAGATGCCTTTCGGCTGAAATGATGATGCTCATAAAAGCGCGTTGCTATAATCGGAATTAATTTTGTTAATAAAAATATTATTAATAATTTTGTTATAAATAATTTTTATATTATATTAAAATTAAATTATTAATTTTTATATTATTAATTTTTATATTATTGATTATTATTAATTTTTAAATTATTAATTTTTATATTATTAATAATTTTGTTATATTAAATATTATTAATATTATTAATTTTGTTAATAAAAATATTATTTTTATTAATTTTGTTAATATTGACATCTTGTTTTGTCAACAAAATTTCTGTGTCAATTTCACAAAATGTATTCCAACAACGCCTCCCTATCAATATCATTCAGGCACAAAAAGATCATTGTAGCACTATAAAAGCTACCTATCTATCTAGCTATCAGACCACGTTCGCACGTCAAAATATCGCGGCGGCATTTTATAGTGCAATACATTTTCAACTGTCGATTCAAATTCAGTGTGCGAAATATCTTACCGCGATATTTTTACTTGAACACAGCTACACATCAAGCTATACATGCCTGCCAGGGTCGCGAGATTAGGTCGAAAGAGATACCGTGGTCCTGGCATATGGGTAACTGAAGGAACACGGGTGGGTTTTAGTCAGTAAAATCTAACACGCCCTTACGCTCTACCCTAGAGCGGGAGACGTCATTTAATGATATTCCATTAAAAAAATAAGCTATACATTTCCTGTTTTAGCTGACGTCGCATTGTATAGGCTTTCCGTAAGTGAGAAGTCGGCTTATACCTACTGGAAATGTATAGCTTGACCTGTGGCCGTGCGTACGTCCTTTAAACGTTTTTTGTGACGTAATTGTTGACATAGCTATTTGTCACTAAATAGTGCAGTTGATAACACTTTGATTTTTAATCTGAATGCCACACGTCATTTTAAGTGGCGTTCTTTGGCACTTCGTACTAATCGAGATTATTCTTACGCCTTGGAGAATGTAGAGTAATTTACTATTATTTTTACAATATTGTATCCACATTTAAACCTACTAGTGATCGCTCCGTTGTTGAAATTCGACCGTAATCTATTTGAAACTTAATGTATTTTAATACAATGTTGTATAAAAATATTTGCTTTCTGTACTCCTTCATATAAACTTTAACCATACATACTTTTCCGTTCGCGTAATTTTCGTAAAATAGCCTGTAACTGTTTTACTACAAGGTAAAAAAGAAAGGAAGAATAACATTTATTTTGGCAACAATCCGTGGATTTACCAGTTGCCCAGTTACTGGATAATACGATAACCCTTGGTAAGACTGGTTATCGGACTTTCGTACCTAACGTGCTTTCCGAGAGACAGAGGCAAGAAGTTCACCTATCCACGGACAAACCACGTTAAGTGTAGCTTAACTTGATCTATCAATTCGTGACTTAAAAAGAGATATACTTAAAAAATGAATTTCGCGGAGTACCTTGGCGCTGTCCCCTTAAAATCGTAATGCTACGAAATGAGCGAGTTATCAATGTCAATTAAATAAATAAGAAAATTTTGGTACTGAAGCCCTGAATCCTGAGCTAGGTGATACCTGGATTCTAGGAGCTGGTGTCTTCACTTATTGGTGGAATATCAACAATATATGCAGTATAATTAAAACAAAGCAAATTGAAGAAAATATTTTGGCCCATACACACTCTTGTCTGGTGTGTGAATGTGTGTGTTCTGTGTATGTGTGATTGTGTTGTATTTTTTTGTGTGTGTGAGTGACAGACAAGACTTTGGTTTATATCCGAGAGTTTGTTTGATATCATGTACTTAGTTGCAAGAAATTAAACCGCATTGAATAGTCTTCATTAATAAATTATTAACTGTACAGTCCTGGTTTTTGTGCTTTGCAAGGAATTTGAACAAATAATTATTCCTTTAAGCATTTGGCTCCATAAATCTTGCTCTGTTTTTAAGTAGGGTCGGCAAATATGGGCAACGGCAATAATTATAATTGGGATTGACTTGCTCGTAACATTTTCATTACATGCATAAGATCACGCCTTGTTCCTTGAAGGGTTGGGCAGTGGTGTATCTAAAGGACACCCACATTTAGTCAGTTATGTTGAAGTCTCATGTAATAAAGGTCGAGACACACAAAAACACACCGTTCGAATTTGAACTCTTGACACAAAGCAGTGCGTTGAAGATTTAAAAAACCTATTTTTTTTAGGGTTCAGTTGCCAAATGGCAAAAAACGGAACCCTTATAGATTCGTCATGTCTCTCTGTCTGTCCGTCCGTATGTCACAGCCACTTTACTCCGAAACTATAAGAGCTACGCTGTTGAAACTTGGTAAGTAGATGTATTCTGTGAACCGCATCAAGATTTTTACACTAAAATAGAAAAAAATTGTAAATTTTGGGGTTCCCCATACTTAGAACTGAAACTCAATTTTTTTTTATCAAACCCATACCTGTGGGGTATCTATGAATAGGTCTTCAAAAATGGTATTGAGGTTTCTAATATCATTTTTATCTAAACTGAATAGTTTGCGCGAGAGACGCTTCCAAAGTGGTAAAATGTGTGTGTGTGTGTGTCCCCCCCCCCCCGTAACTTCTAAAATAAGAGAATGATAAAACTCAAAAAAATATATGATGTGCATAACCATGTAAACTTCCACCTAAAATTGGTTTGAACGAGATCCAGTAAGTAGTTTTTTTTTTAATACGTCATAAATCGTAAACCGTAATTTACCTTTCAATAAATCAACTCAAATATAAAAATTACAAAAAAAAAAACATTTAATTTCATAAGCATAAACCTTATACATAAACCGAGGATACCTACAGGTTTGTACGGAACCCTCGGTGCGCGAGTCCGACTCGCACTTGGCCGGTTTTTTGTATTGAGTGTCTTTGATTTGAGATTGTAACTAGAATTTAAACGATTTTTACTACGGGAATTTGCCTGCAGGTGAGAAAATATCTTTATCTTTACATAGTATAAAACAAAGTTCTCGTGTCTGCACGCTTACATTGCCCAATGACCTTGAGCATGCTGCCCCGTACTAACTTACGACGAAACGACGAGAGAGAGAGGGACGAGTGCGGAAGTGACATAGTGCTTTTCGCGAAATTTCGGATTTTTATAAAATATTAAAAGAAATAAGAGAAAAAATCAATACACATTGTTAAATACGTCATTACATATTTTTTGGTATAAAATTCATGCCGAGTTATTCAGCCGTTATAGAGAAAATTTTCAATTTAGGTTGAAAAAGGACCTATTTGTTACGATTTTTTGAGAAAATTTGAGTAAGTTTAATAAAATTTTAAACAATACAATGTATTTGTGATGACCTTTAGTTTAACATATATTTTTATATTGAAAACGCACAAAAGGATTCATCTACAAACTTCTTTAAACACACGGTATTTTCAGGACTTGAGCGAGGTAATCCCCTTAAACTACACAACAGATTTTACTGCGGTTTTCATCAATAGAGAGAGTGATTCAAGAGGAAGGGTTATATGTATAAAACGCGGGTGAAGCCATTGACAAAAACTAGTACCATATAATTTAAACGGTACTGAGGAGTTCCCAAAAAATTACGAAAAATTTTTAAACATGTGAGATCCACACCATCAATCAACCCGAACTGGGTCCGCGTAGTGGTTACAGCCACTCCTTATCACATAGAGGAGGCCAGTGTTCAACAAAGTTTCTTTTGAAAAGCTGAAGGCCACCTGAAGGGATCCCTACCATATTCCTGCACACTTCATAAATACACTATCAAGTCATCGTTTTTAATAGACTTTTGCCAGCGGCTTCGCCCGCGTGGAGGTCGGAAATTATCCCGCGGGAACATACTACGGGATAAAAAGTAGCCTATGACCTTTCTCAGGCTCTAAACTATCTGTGTACCAAATTTCATTTAAATCGGTTCAGTAGTTTTAACAGGAAAGCGAGACAGATAGACAGACAGACAGAGTTACTTTTGCATTTATAATATTACAGCTTTTGCCAGCGGCTTCGCCCGCGTGGAGGTCGGAAATTATCCCGCGGGAACATACTACGGGATAAAAAGTAGCCTATGTCCTTTCTCAGGCTCTAAACTATCTGTGTACCAAATTTCATTTAAATCGGTTCAGTAGTTTTAGCAGGAAAGCGAAGAGTTACTTTTGCATTTATAATATTAGTTTAGATAGTTTAGATATAGTGTGGATGTAGAAGTGTGGATTGAAAATATCGTTGTTTGAACATAAACTTACATTATTTTTATAAAACGTTAGCACTTATGTGTTAAAACGTTAACGTCTTTATTAAACAATGATCGGAACATGTCACATGTCTTTAATATTGTCTATCAAATCAATTATGCACACATATGTACCCCTGTGATATTTTTCTTTGTGAATTTCGTCATAAATTTCGTTATAAATTAGACTTTAATGATCCTGGGCTAAAATGGAGCACTGGTTGTTGGTTTATCCAACTCGTCCCGTTTATCTTCTACGACGACGTCTGCGGTGACGCCTTCTGGCTGTGTCAGGGCTCCACATATGAGTAGATGATTGTATTGCGCCCATGAATCCTACTAATGGATATTAGTAAGATACTATGTATTAGTAAAATACTTAATATTGTAAATGCGAAAGTTTGGATGTTTGTTACGAATGATGCAAAATTGACTAAACGGATTTAGATGAAATTCGATACATAGATAGTTTATAACCTGGATTAAGGCATAAGGTAGGTACTCTTTATCCCAGTAGTAGTATGTACCCGTTTGATAATTTCCGACATTCACGTAGGCGGAGTCGCGGGCAAAATAATAGATATTTTGAATTGACATCGATTTCACTTAGTGATGACATATAAGTGTGGTCATTAAATAAGACATTCAGACGACTTTCGCCTCAAGATTTTTCATAAATGTAAATTCAAATATATGGCAACCTTTGTATCATAAGTCATTTATCTATCTAGTCTGTATTGTCCCACCTCAGGGCAAAGGCTTCCCTCTCCCTTTTCCACACAATTCTGTATTTAAATAGTCAAGCTCTTCCCGCCATCTTCGTTTCGGCCTGCCGTAATGGCTTCATGCGTTTAGTGGGACCTAATCAGTGATTCTCTTAGCCTATTTGTCATCTGACATGCAGCAGATATGTGCAGCTCAGTGGCAATTAAGCTGAGTGGTTGGCCTTTATAATAACTCATTAAAAAAAATAAAAATTTTGTTGGTTACCTCGTGAAAGGTGAAAACGTTTCCCATAGAAAACAATCCTTGATAAAACACATTGTATCTCACACTTTCATATCAAGCTCTGTATTATTTATCAGCAATTATCTGCCAGTTATAGTCTCCCATAATATATACGAAAAGCCCTAGACAAGCTATTCAACACCTAAAATATCTAAGTGCACAAAAACTTAGCCTTTCCGGGCAAACTCGGCAACGCTTGCTAACGTTACTTCGCCCAGTAATTTAGCTGTCAAACTAAAGAGTGATGAATTGCCCAAGCGTCAACATTGTCCATTGTACCTGACTGATTATTCGGAATAGACATAAGCTATTAAATGAATTATCCAGTTTTTACTATGAATTATTGCAGCATGCTTTTCGAGTGATTGGTGAGTTTTCTTCTAGAGTACAAGGCTTTGATTGAGAAATAATTTACTGTTGCTTTAACGTTCGTTTGATTTATATTGGCAATTTTGTTTTCATGTTTTCGTTGGAGTTATTTGTCGGGTCCTTAAACTTTTGCCTACGGGGTTCATTGTGTGGATTCTTTATCGTGGCCATTCTCCATTTTCTCGCTGACTGGTTGTCTCCTGTGGCTAAAATTTAAATAATTTACTGGGTCATAGTTCCATGGCGTAGTAATTAAGATAATTTATGTAAAGGCCAGGGCAGTGTGAGTGTGTCTCTTTGGCTATCTGAAAACGAATGAAATGTTGACTATGCTGTGATAATTTTTGTTCAGAAACCCAGAAATCTAGAAACAACAATGGTGACCAGCAGAAAAACGTCAAAATAATGAAGCTTGATGAATTTTGGGTTATCAGTTAAACGTTCTTGGCTTTCTTTGTTCTTGGCTTGCAACGACATCCCTAGAAAAAAGTAAAAACGGCTCTATATCCTACCCAGCACGCGTAGCATGACCACCGTAGATAGGGGTTTTGTCGACGGAAGAATAGATAAAGTAACGTTTCGGGTACACAGTATGACGACAGCAAAGTAGAAACAAGTCAACTGCACTTTTTATAAAATTTACTCTTCGACATGATTCGACTCAGAATTATATTTAACCGATTTCAAAAAAAGGAGGAGGTTCTCAATTCGACTGTATTTTTTTTATGTTTCTTACCTCATAACTTTCGACTGGGTAAACAGATTTTGCCACACAAACTAAATGGTCACCCATCCAAAGGCTGACCTTGAGAAGTACAGCTTAACCTAGCGAACCTGCGACACAAGGCAAAACAAAAATTACATGGTCACCCATTCAAAGGCTGACCTTGCGAAATGCAGCTTTACCTTGCGAACCTGCGACAAAACGCCACACATAAAGTAAATGGTCACCCATCCAAAGGCTGACATTGAGAAGTGTAGCTTAACCTAGCGAACCTGCGACACAAGGCAAAACAAAAACTACATGGTCACCCATCCAAAGGCTGACCTTGCGAAATGCAGCTTAACCTCGTGAACCTGCGACAAAACGCCACACATAAATTAATTGGTCACCCATCCAAGGGTTAACCTTGAGAAGTGTAGCTGAACCTAGGGAACCTGCGACACAAGGCAAAACAAAAAAATATATTTTTTAAAGATAATATTTATAACGCATGCTTTACGAAAGGAAATAAATATGGTACAATCCAAAATAACGTATTAATTATATATTAATATATTAATTATCACATTAAAAAAAAAATCGCATCGATATTGAAACTTTGTTGCCTAAGTCCACTAATTTTCAGCATGGGCCACTGTGCGTGGCCACGCTCACCACGCCAAAATTTAGGTTTACCCTCGCCTATAGATGTTTCACATCAAAAGTGCAGTTGACTTTTTCTACTTTTCTGCTGTCGTACTGTGTACCTGAAACGTTACTTTGTCTAATCGTCCGTCGACAAAACCTCTTTCTACGGTGGTCATGCTACGCATGTAGCTCAGGACAAGTGTTATTCGGTTTTTATACGCTTTATATTAGCTTCAATTGTATGTTTGTATGTTTGTTTGTATGATTGTTTGTTTGTATGTTTGTTTATAACCGACTCCTTATAGCGCGATTTTGACCCACTTTAAACGACCAGATTTCATTCAATGCAATAATTTTGTACTACACAGGACTTACACATGTCAGGTGAAATGTGAGTGTACTACAAATAGGGCTCTGTATCACCTTTCAGGAATAACAAGCGTGGTGTTTGGACATAAGTATGTCATATTCTTCTCATAAATAAAATGCGGTAGGTACTTAAGTGCCACTGTAAAACGGCATATCGAATTGATTACGATCCAAGTTACTGGTTATTAAGTGAGGATTCTGTGGCCAGCTGTCATACGTCGCGTAATAAATAAGTACTTGCGCAATGAACGGATTCTGCGCAAGCGCACCGTGGATGTGCGATGTTCGGATATGGGGAGACTTTTTTTTAACAACAATGAATAGGAAGGAATGTAGAAGTTCACTAGCTAGACCAATTTATTGTTTTATGTCCTCAATTTTGAAAACATAAATGCTTGTTGTGGGTTTTAGTCAGTAATAGTCTGACACGCCCTGCCACTCCGCCCAGAGCGGGAGATGTCATTTAAAGTTTCCCACACAGAAAAAAAAGGGTTTGCAATTTTATTGGTAAGTATGTCCCAGCTGCGACCCCCAGACTTAGCATGTATGTAAAGAGTTTTTTTGGTGAAGAAGAAAATTGCCCTGCAAAGTCTTAATCCTAAGACAGGCTTAGTTATGCAGTTTCAATTACTAAGAATTCAGTGTATGGTTCCGAAAGCCCCTGTGTTCAAACTTTTCGTCGGTTATTTTGAAAAAATCGCAATACTTTATATTTTGAGTGTGATCGATTGATCGATTTTTTTGTATCATAGACCATGCACTGAATCCGTGGTAACAAGAGGTGCATCAATGATGCTAACCTGTACAGTTTGGTCTTTTGTCATGAGCGTAACGACCGAAAGTAACGAGTGATATTGGAAAAATTGACAAACTTGCGCAAACTGCTGTAGATTGATTGAATGGTTTATGAAATAAAAACAAACAAACAACAATTTAAAAAAAAATCTTTCTTTCTTTCTTTTTATAAACCACAGGTTATGCGCTTGACAGTTTGAGTATCAAATGTATTGTATGTTTGCCTCATCCATTCTCCATCAGCTCCACGTGAAACCTGGGAGCGCCGTACCGCATCTATTCATTACACGGCGCAAGTATACAATCACCAATTCTATGGGCCCGTAATGACCGACCACCGTCGTCAATTATCTACACATTACTAAGACCCGAATCGAACCCATACTATTATGAAACCGAAGCCTCAGGCCCGATCTGAAATGTACAAAAAAACCAAGTCCGAATTAGACTCGCGGGCAGAGAGTTCCGTACTATAAAAACTGATTTAGTTAGAACAATCAGCCTATAATGTACTACTGGGACTGGAGGCGTCTTCTTTCTATGAGAAAGAGTAGACCTTAACCAACCCTGTACGGGTTGGTGAATGCCACATGTCTTAGAAATTGTATTTCTAGGAAATGCCGGTTTCTTCCCATGTTTACGTTCCCCGTTTTGAGAACAATTGTTTTGGGTTCAAAACCACAGTAGAAAATAATGTATTATTTAAGCGTAACGATTCCCCGAATTCGAGTGAGTAAATTCATGCGAATCAACTAGTACTTAACCTAACAATTTTTCAAATGTTTACCAACAACGCGCCCGCTCTCAATGTGTTTCAAACTTCAAAAGATCCTTGTAGAATTTTACAACACAGTGACGAACGTGCGAACAGACAGTCAGGCTTATTGAAAGGTTCCCATTTAGGTGTGTACGGAACCCTAAAATGCTATCGACAAATTGAAATTATAATTAGGTTTTGGAATAACACCCATATATTAAAATTAGTAAGCCTCAAGCTTACTTTTTGCTTTTCCATTTTATCGACATGTCATGGCGAATATACGACCCGAGAATGAATATCAACGCTATTAAATTGCCAATAACTTTTCACTTACGACGAATTAAGTATTTATGTTCGATTGATAGTAATTTAACTGTCTGTCACTAAGTTTGATGTTACATTGTTATTATGAAATGACTAGGTAGCTATTAGGGAATGAATAACTTATTTTTTTGCTACATCAGTACAAAAAATATGGCTGACAACCCATGATAGCAACGATAGAACTCCTTATAAGTTAGAATTGGTCTCAAATATCATGATAACATTAAATAGTCTTTCAATAGAAAAAAATAAACTTAGAAAATGGGCAACGACTTGCTTTTGCCAGCGGCTTCGCTTACGTGGAGGTTGGCATTTTATTCCATGAGAACGTAGTCATTTCAGCCACAAGAAGTCCAATGGTGGACTCCCCTAATTTGATGGGGTTTGCCACGCTTGGCAGGCGGATTGGCTATCGCAGTATGGTGGTAAAATGCATAAAGATAGCTGCTGTCATTTCTCTAGTAAGTACCTTAGTCAACACCCGGGGGAAGAAAAAAGATGGCGCTATTCTATACGTCCGGCACCACACGAAACGTACTACCGGGATAAAAGTATCCTATGTGCTAATACAGTTTATAAACTATCTGTTTCGACCCAGGGTTCGATGAATAATAATCTGATTCCAACTTAATATGTGATTAATATATTTTTCTTGTACAATGGTTTTACATGTTACCGACACGATGTGTGTTTTAGGAATGGTGATCGAATGAATGTATGAAAGAACGTGTGGACGAATGAATGGTCGCGGTTCAGATTCGCTTGCTTGTGACGCGCTAAGACATCTAAACATCAGTGCGGTGCGCGGACACTACCTATATGCCAAATAGCATTCAAATACGTTCTGACGTTATTACCTGATTGGGTAACAAACATCCAAACATACAATATTAGTAGGAAGTAGGATTTGAATGATAATAATTCTATGATTTATTCTAACCTGCACCCTAATTGCATTACGTACTGTTATTAAGAATCTGAATAATATTAAAGATTTAGAAATAATCTTCATCATCCATGGCTTCAAATGTTCGAAAAGTTGGTCTATTTAATAACGTAAATAACGCAATGAATGGTGTTGTACTGCCAAAATGAAAACGATACGTACTGATAGTGTTTTACGCAATTACCCCTGTGATACTGACCTTCAAAGTACAAAAAAAAACGTTATAAAATTTGAATTTCGAAAAGAAACAGCGACACCATCTTGTTTTCCATATTTGACGAGAACCCTTTACTCCAAGCTAAACAGGATGATAGCCATATCTCCCATCTTCATTACAGATTCTTCCATTTGAATATCAGCTCCTGTCATTTGACAGCGCATCAACATAAAGCTATCTGGTGCTAGTGACACCGTGCCCTGCGTTAAACAGGGCCAAGTTAACTTTACTGTCGAAGACCCCTTCAATTTCCATCAATCTACTCTATAGTTGAGAGGTTAAGGTTGAAATTGGTGGAGTATAGAGTTCGAGGAAGGTAAATTTAAGTTTGTATTGGAGTAACAACTGGTCATTTAGCTTGGTGCAATTTGTACGAGGTCATCAACACTGGATGGATTAGTACAATTCATTTCTGAGTAATTCAGGGTTGACGTGCATTGGACACTGTGATGGTTAGTAATAGTGTGTCAGGTATTTTAGGGATAGAAGATGGCTGTATGGGGCTGAGAGCTGGTTTTCTTTGACCAGATTTAGTTGGCTGAAGAGATAGTGTACCTGATGTTTTTTTTTTTATTTCAAAGTATTTTTGGCTAAAGGAAAAAAAAAACCGGCCGAGTGCGAGTCGGACTCGCGCACCGAGGGTTCCGTACAAACCTGTAGGTATTCTCGGTTTAAAAATATATATTTTTTTTTAATTTTTATATTTCAATTGATTGAATGTAAGGTGAATTGCGGTTTACGATTTATGACGTTTTAAAAAAAAAACTACTCACTCGATCTCGTTCAAACCAATTTTCGGTGGGAGTTTACATGGTAATGTACATCATATATTTTTTTTAGTTTTATCATTCTCTTATTTTAGAAGTTACGGGGGGGGGGGGGGGACACACACACATTTTACCACGTTGGAAGTGTCTCTCGCGCAAACTATTCAGTTTAGAAAAAAATGATATTAGAAACCTCATTACCATTTTTGAAGACCTATTCATAGATACCCCACACGTATGGGTTTGATGAAAAAAGAAACATTTTTGAGTTTCAGTTCTATGTATGGGGAACCCCAAAATTTATTGTTTTTTTTTCTATTTTCGTGTGAAAATCTTAATGCGGTTCACAGAATACATTTACTTACCAAGTTTCAACAGCATAGCTCTTACAGTTTCGGAAAAAAGTGGCTGTGACATACGGACGGACGGACAGACAGACAGACAGACATGACGAATCTATAAGGGTTCCGTTTTTTGCCATTTGGCAACGGAACCCTAAAAATGATATATTCATAGGTACTCTTCTCTGCAGGGACATTCCCAGCACAGCATTAAGTAGCTTGCATAGGCATGATTCGTGTAGTGCTGGATGTAAAGAATAGCACCGTCACATTTCCTCCCGTGGGTGTCGTAAGAGGCGACTAAGGGACTTACTAGAGAGTGGGCAGCAGCATTCTCTATGTATTTTACAACCATACTGCGATCGTCAACCCGCCTGCTAAGCGTGGCGATTATGGCAGAGCCCCCCAAATTGGGGGGGCCTATGTCCAGCAATGAACGTCTTTCGGTTGAAATGATGAGGATTTTTTTTTTCAAAATTAGGCACATTTAATACAATATATTGTATTAACTTAACCAAAACTGTATATACACAAACTAAAATAAAGCATCGAAAAATTCATCCTCATCGCTGTCGACCGGTAACGTACCCAAGAGACTGGCGGCATTACCACGCTGTATAGCAATGCTTAGCCGTTGGCCAAAATAAAAACCAGCCCTTGGGTCACGAGAAGTGTCAACCAGCCGTTTAGATATTTCTTTAATGATGAGGTTAAGTTGACTGAAGACAAAGTGTGCCTGGTGTTGTGAGCGTCTATGATTAAAAGGAAAAATTGAAACGTTTTGAAAAAGAATCTTCCCAGCATAGCATTTAGTAGAGATGCAATTCTAAATGATCAATCAAATCAAATCATAATATTTTTATTTCACATAAGCCTACAAAGGCACTTATGAAACGTCAGAAGCTATCTCACGGTTCCAAATTGTTGATTCCTATGGAGAAGAGCCGGCATGAAACTCCACGGTTACTCTTTAAAAAATAATTGGCTTTTACAATGTTTTCAAGTTACAGTTAATAGGTATGCGAGAACAGTGTAGTCGGACTGTCAACAAGTACTACTAAAACCACCAACCAACCAGGTACTTAACAAAATAGAAAATTGTCTACAGTCTACAAGACCTACAATATTCTCACATTCACAAAATATAAAAGAATTTACTTACTTAAATGATAGTATTACATAAATAAAACATAATAACCTATTTAAACCAAATGTCATTGCTGTTATGACAGCCAATATTAAAGAGGTCAAATTAGAACTGTATGTATATAATGTCAAATTATGAATAAGGTATGTCAAAGAAGAATGTAAAAAAAAAAAATCTTAAATAAATAAGGTCATCCTGTGATGAGCTACCAGGGAAGCCACATGTGCAGACAAGCTATATCAGCTGCCGAACCTCACAGCAGAACGCCATAAGACATAATACTGTGGAAATAAGCAAAGTACACTAATCTAGCTGTAGCTATATCAGTCAACTGCCTTATTTTTCTTACTGCATATGCAGCTGACCTTAATCTTCCCAAAATTGCTGTAATGTGGGCACCTCATTGCAATTTTGAATCTAAAGTAATTCCTAGAAATTTAGTTTCCGAAATAACATCTAAATTCTTGCCGTCAAGTTTTAAATTTAGATCTACTTGGGGTACATTTGGTAATGAGAATTTAATACATTTAGTTTTGTTTGCATTAAGAGATTATTAGCTGCAAACCATTTTAAAAGAACAGCTAGACCCTCGTTCACATGTAAGACATCCCTATCTTGTCTATCTATTTTAAAAATAAGAGAAGTATCATCAGCGAATAAAATTATATCCGAAAAGTTAGCCATCATGTAAGGAAGGTCACTAACGTAAACTAGAAATAAGAAAGGGCCAAGAATTGAACCTTGGGGCACGCCCATCTTAACAAGAGACCCCGAGGACGTCACCCCGTTAACATTTACTTTTTGCTGCCTGTTTGATAAATAGGAAGGAACAAGATCAGCAGCTTGTCTACGAATTCCGTAATGGTGTAATTTACAGATAAGAGTATTGTGGTCAACGCAGTTGAACGCTTTTGAGAGGTCACAGAAGATGCCAATTGCATCCTGGGACTTTTCCCAGGATTCCAAAATGTAACTCATGAGTTGTACTCCCGCGTCAGTCGTCGACCTACCTTTCGTGAAACCAAACTGCCGACTATGTAAAATCCCATTAGAGTTGAAATGAGCTAACATCTGGTCCAGCATGATTTTTTCATAAATTTTGCTCAATGCTGGTAGCACAGATATGGGTCTATAATTAGAAGGATCAGTCTTACTACCCGATTTGAAAATTGATACTACTTTACTATGTTTCATTAAATCAGGAAACGTACCGCTGTCTAAACATTGATTGAATATGCCTGTCAGGACAGGAGCAATTGTGTCAATGATATCTTCAATAACCTTAACCGAAATCCCCCATAAGTCTTCTGTGACTTTTTATGTTAAGACTTTTAAATGATTTTTTAATTGTGGCAATAGAAATGGGTTTGAATTCAAAATTAGAAATGTCCTTACTGAAGTTTTCTTTAAGAAGATATTCAGCTAATATAGATGAAGAGGGAAGAGATTTCGTAACTTCTATTGGAATATTGGTAAAGAAATTTTCTAGTGTCTCAGCAACTGTTAACTTATCTGAAATGGTTTCATTATCAATTTTTAGAGACAATTCATTCTGATCTCACTGTTTTGTGTTTCCAGTTTCTTTATTAATTACCTGCCACACAGCTTTTATTTTATTGTTGCAAGTACTAATTTTGTTACTTATTAATTTAGATTTAGCTTGAGCGCAGACTCTTTTGAAAATCTAAGAATATTCTCTTACATAATTATGAAGGGCTTGATCAGGAGTCAATGATTTCTCATGATACAAATTATATAAAATATCTCTGCTTTTTTGAATGCCAGTAGTAGCCCATTCACTTGGTTTAATATTGATTGTAACTTTTTTTACAGGACATGCTTTATTGAATTCTTGGCATACCGTAGAAAAAAAAGTACCGTAATTAATATTGGGGTCTTGTGAATCAAAACTTTCTGTTGAGAGATTCCTAAGAACATTATTATTAAACATTTTCAATTAATTTTTAGTAAGGGGCCGCAGTTCAATGGTTTTATCTAAATGCAACTTTGTGTCTAAATCAAACGATACAAGGTGACCAGTATTGTCAGACCTAACGCCACAAATTAAGGATGACTCTTTTATTTTGCAATTGGTAAATACATTGTCTATGCCTGAAGCCGAGGTCGGTGTCATTCTAGTTGGTTCATTAAATATACATTTTATGTTGAATGATTTAAACAATGAGATAAGCTTGCATTTTTTGGGGTAATTAACTAGTAGATCAATATTTAGATCACCACAAGCAAAACTAATTTATTCTCTTCAAAAAGTTTACCTAATATTTCTTCCATGATGATCAAAAATTATCAAATAACATAATCGTGTTCCTTGTTATTTTACGCCAAGATCAGCGTAAAATATGCAATTAAATTCAAGGAAGGTGACTACTGGTGAAGCGATGCGGTTGGATTAATAAATGCGGGAAATTGAATAAATGAGCAAGGCGAGGTATGGTACGCTAAAAAAAATGTCCAATCAGACGGGAGCAAAAGAACAGCAATCCACTCACCAGTAATGCCGCCTCGATGACCTGCGTGACGATTTCTTCTTGGGGATCAGGTACTTGAGGCAGCCGGCATGCACAAGCGATAGGTAGGTAGCTAAGCACTTCCAGTTGAATGGGGTTTTTAAATGATGGTCGCGGAAGATGGCGAGCTTGCTAGCGAGATTATTAGCACGGACGAAGAAATTATGGCTTATAATATGGCGGCGCGGAGCGGCGCAGACGCATCAAGTTAGCGGAGCGGTGATCGAGAGACGACTGAAGAAGACCGGCTCGCCGGAATACACGCGCGAGCGACGAGTGAATGAATGCGATCCTCAGCACTCGCCGATTGAACGATTTCGGCGTAACCAACTACTGAAGATCAAAATACAAAAAAAAAAAAAAAAACTCATATCGTTTAGTATTTCTGACTAGACAAGACGTTCCAAAATTAAACCCACTGTCTTCATTCTTGTCCTTTTTACGATTAAATGGCTGACGAAATTTTAATCAAATTACTATAACTTGGGTTAGGACACGTGGTATTTTTCATACCGGTTTTCCTCTACATGAGCGAAGCCGCAAGCAAAAGCTAGTCACCTATAAAATACCCACATAAATTACCTTAACAACTTCAACTAGTTAAACTCCTATCTTGATCAGCAGGCCAATTTCTACGTCACCAAGTGTCCTTGTCACCACAATTCCTCCATCAGGTATACATCACACCATCGCGTGGTGTCCGTCAGCCCTTACAATTAATCTGTCGGGCTCTGTGGCATAATTACCAAGTGACATCAACCGACCGGCGCCGGCGCAATTGGCGCGACCTTCCAGCGTCACTGCGATACTAATTATAATTAAATTTAGAGTAGTACGGTCTCGTAAAAATATGGCGTTTAGACGAATCTGGTTAGATCGTAAATTTGCAAGTGTTGTTTGTAAAACTTGGAAGTCGGTAAGGAAGCCGACCGGTACCGTGTGGTGCCGGACGGTACCGTGTGGTGCCGGACGTAAAGGTACCGTGTGGTGCCTGACGTAAAGGTACCGTGTGGTGCCGGACGTAAAGAATAACACCACCCCATTTCTTCCCGTGGGTGTCGTAGAAGGCGACTAAGGGACTTACTAGAGAATGGGCAGCAGCGTTCTCTATGCATTTTACCACCATACTGCGATCGCCAACCCGCCTGCCAAGCGTGGCGATTATGGCAAAGCCCCCCAAATTGGGGGAGGCCTAAGTCCAGCAGTGGACGTCTTACGGCTGAAATGATGATGATGATGAAGGAAGCCGACGCGTATGTGAAAGAAAAAACAGTTGCTTTTCGAAATTATTCATGCTTTTTTAGGATGAATGATGACCTAGGGGTATCGGCCCCGACTTACGAGTAATAGGTCGTGGGTTCAAACCTAGGCAGGCGATTAACATTGTGTTAATAATTTCATCACCACTGCTCTTAAAACGGGGAAGGGAAATATCGTGAGGAAACCAGCATGTTCTTGAACCAAAAATTTGAAGACATGAGACATCTACCTACCTGCACTGGGCCGTGTGGTAGATTACGGCCCTCTCCCTCTCACCAGGAGGAGGCCTGTGTCCCAGCAGTGGGAACAATATAGGCTGATGATGAGCGGTTTGGTGACAACAACAAAATCCTAAAAAGTATCGTAACAACTGCTATTTCCAGATGTCCAATGGTCAATGACAAGACCTAAGATTAAAGTAAAAAAAAAAACAGTTGCACAAAACATGGCGCCCCATCACGATTCTTATGTCATGGATGTCATTGCGCACAAATCACGCGCACAATGATCCAGGCCGGAAGAAATATCTGTTGGCTATAAAAATATTTGCTCTACGCGACGTTGCCGCTCTTCAAAGTGTTTTGGCCCATTAGCGTTTCGTCTATCAAAGTGGGTATTTCATCCATCATCGTTTAATTGTCTATGGTAGTAGAAGTGTGGCCAGCATTAGCCATTTTATACCAAGAGTTGTAATTTATTTATTTATTAGGAACAACAAACAGTTACACATAATCTTATAAACTATCTTATAGAATAACTACAAAATACAAATGTGCAACTCACACCGTTATCCACAGCATACAAAAAAAAATATGTTTTGTTAACGAGCAGAACGAGTTTAAAGAAAATGAAAACAAACGACAACTGCTTTAATTCATTAAAATTCTTTTAAGTTTTTAATCGCTTTAATAAGACAATTACGAAACTTACCAGAAGGCTTTGTAAATATGTCTAATTTTGTGGATATTTTATTAAAATTATTACAGATACGACGCAGGGGTGCGCGGGCTCCAGCGTTTATTCGACAAGAACAAACCGCAAAAAATGGGCGCACGCGCAACTCTCGTCTCATTACAGTTCTATGTATAAAGAAATTTATTCTGTTAATCAGTTCTGAACAATCGTATCTGTGGTTCCATAAATCATGAAGGAACATCATTTCCAGATAGGTATAATCGTCTAGACTTTAGACTCATCATATTATAATTTTTGAGTATTTCATTACACGACAGGAAGTCCCAGTAACACCGATATTGAACTGATCTTAAAAATTTTCGTTGGACTTTTTCTAAACTATCTATAAGTAATATAATATTTGTTGTAATAAGGGTTCCAAATTACCACAGCGTATTCTAGCTGAGATCTAATAATCAGTGTATAGATGTAATATTCAGTGTCCAGAAATATTGTTTCACCAAATCAAATCAAAATATAGAACGTTACAATTTAACGTCAGAAGTTAGGTGCACGTTTCCAATTCGTTGATTCCTATGGACAAGAGCCAGCAAGAAACTCCACGGATACGATTTTAAAACTAATTGCCGGTCATAAAATAGCAGCATCCATTTCTTCCCGTGGGTGTCGTAGAAGGCGACTAAGGGACTTACTAGAGAATGGGCAGCAGCGTTCTCTATGCATTTTACCACCATACTCCGATCGCCAACCCGCCTGCCAAGCGTGGCAATTATGGCAATCGTCCCCTTTAGCCGAGCCCCCAGCCTCGCTGGCTTATTTGTATGTTATTTTATTGGGGATAACAAACAGCAAAATATATAAGGTGTATCTATTCATACACGAAATATTTCAAGAGGTACACCTGTAGGTGGTAAAGTAGCTACAGCAACGAAAAAAAAAATTTCTAAATTTATTTTTTTCAAAATTTCATATTCATAAATTATTTGACGCACATAAGAAATACTGGCTCCTTCTTATTTTTTACGGCTCGAGAACCGCGGCCAAGCTCGTGCCGTCCGGTCGCCGCCCTAGCAGCGTCAGACGGGCCATTCATAGAATTTGGTGTAAAGGTTTTATGCAAAACCTCTCAAGCAGTTTTAAAATTATAATAATTACGAAAGTTCAATAACGCTTAGAAAAAAAAAACTTTTTGTCTCAATAGCTTCTTTACCACCTACAGCTGTACTAATTGGTGTAACACTGTATTGTGGTGGTGACCACTTGATCTGCCCAAAATTAACCAGGGGCCGTCCATTAATCACGTGATGTTTTTTTTGGCATTTTTAACCCTCCTTCCCCCTTGGTGATACATGGTGAGGTTTAAGACTACCCCCCCCCCCCCCCAATATCACGTGTATTTATTAGTACCTACAAAGAACCGTTTTTTTAAATATAATATAGTTCACTACAAGCTTTCAATTTTGTAAAAGCCTCTAAATAAATAAAGATTAAAAAAAAAAAAGCTTTCAATTTTGTACGCGTTTGCCGAAAAAATAAATACATGTGATATATTACTATACCCTGCCCCCTTGTAATATTTCGTGATTTTTTATGGACCCGTCCCCCCACCTTCGAGCCTCACGATGATTATTGGACAGCATGATTAATGGACAGCCCTCCATCTAAAATAGTAAATATATAATTTTGCCGTACTGTGAGGGTGCAATAAACGTCGTTTTCTTAGATTCTTTACGTTAAATTGTTTCCTCTATTTCTCACTTAACACTTTTATGAATAAATTAATGTGCTTCACAGTTTCATTTGTGATAAATCGTAATTTGGTGTCCTAGAATCCATTTCCTTCATTGGTACGTCAAAGAGAAATTGAGTGGACTTCTCAGAATGTTCGTCCATCTTTGATTGCTTGCACATTGCGATGTGACTATGATTTCGTTGAAATCTTAAATAGTTTTGCGAGATCCGAGAAAACGTGAGGAGGAAAAAATTATATGACGGGTTTTTTATTTTTTTCCTGATAGTTTTTAGTTTTGTGCCTAATATATAACAGCTGTGTCCATTGATCAGGTTAAACTACGCTTGCCGCGGTTCGTAAATGGATGGGTGACCACATTTACATACCGAGACCCCTCTGTGCTTTTGAAAGCACGTTAAGCTGTTGGTCCCGGTTGTCATTCGTCGATCAAACAGAAGCCCGAAAGTCTGACAACCAATCTTACCAAGGGGTATGGTATAGTAGAGGTCGGACTATAGGGTAGACTAGAAACCGACCCCAGTATTGTTGAAATAAGATGATGACGTGTGACATTATAGTTCTAGACTAGTTAACTTTGTAACCCTGTTGTTGTTTGTTAAACTATCAAAATAAAAGGCAAACTACATTCTTATACTACTTGTAAAAATTTCATAGTACCAGGGAATTTTGTTGTATCTTCTTTACATATTATAAAATAAAGTCACTTCGCTGTCTGTCTGTCCCTATGTATGCTTATATCTTTAAAACTACGCAACGGATGTTGATGCAGGTTTTTTTAATAGATAGAGTGATTCAAGAGGAAGGTTTATATGTATATAACATGCATAATATAGTAAAGAAACGCTGATAATTTTAGAGGTTTCTAATGTGATGTCATAAATAAACACATTTTTTTGCGCTTACATTGCGAACGCTGGCTGAACCCTACGAAATAGCTCAAAATAATGTACTACAGTATTGTACACCTTAAAAAGTTCTACAAAAAAGTCCGCGATGGTATATGTCTAACTCTTAGGGATAACCCATAATAACCATTTTTATCCTTTACTTTTTACGAGAAATAATGGCTTATTTATGAATGCGATTTTAAGCTATACAGCATTAATCCTTATACAATTAAGTACCTTAAATAAATTGTACATTTCATGTAGATCAAAATTGCCCTTTACAGCATATCATTAAAATTAATATTTTAGAAGATATCAGAGATTATAATAAAATCGCCGCAGAGCGGCTAGCGGGCCTTCCCGCGTCCGGCCGTCCCGGTTGGTAGCGGTCGGGTAGTGCAGGATTAATAGGATTGTAATAGTGTATTAATAGGAGCGTTAAGAAAAACCAGTAAGACTTATATTCAATTTAATCCAGCCCTATTCTTACCGCGGTAGTACGTCCTCTTGCGATAATTTCCGACATACACGCGGGCGAAGCCGCGGGCAAAAGCTAGTAAAAGTATAAATGACAGACACTGTAAAGGACCATTTTAACACAGCTGTTGCTACAAAATCTCATTTACAAAATTGAACTGAACTTTTACACGCACTAAAAGAACAATACCCAATTCGTCAACCGTCTCATTAATTAAAATGACAATCAAAGAGCCACTATGCCCTAAAAAATGTCCCACAAAACAATAAAACCCGTATAAATTACATTAAAAACTTCTTACAGACTACTATACTATGAATATTAAACTCAAAGTACAATCGGCAGCACACAATGCTACAACAATCTGTCAAATTTCTTTATTAGGTTTTCAACTTTATTGCTAAAGTATTAAGATTGATTGCGAGAATTTGACAGTTTTGAGTAACGTGATGTGCTAGCGTCTGCACATGAAATATTCTCAAAGAAAACATCTGTTACTAATTATATCGCTAATTACATCGCCATGTCGTACCGGTGACATTTCGAATAAATGTAATCGATCCCGTTAATTAAAGAGCATCCGATTAATCGGAATAAAAATAAAATGTTTAAAATTAATATTCATACACTTGTTGTATGTGGGGCGTTTTTTGTTTAAAAACTTGCTGTGACAAGTCGACTCTATGGTTTTATTTCTAAGAAGAGTTGTGTGTCGTACTGGTTTGTAGAGAATTGTAAAAAGAAACTTTATGTTGTACGTAATTAGGTAAATGACGGTGGTCCTTTGATGAAAAGGATCAAGAACGGTTGGTCTTTTTGTACGTGCTGTAGTGATTAAAACTGTTCAAACGTCAATCATTATAGTTGTATACTGTCAGTGTGTGCGATACTGCTGCCTCGGCATTATCGCAAAGCACACTAACAATGTGCACGTTGTTTAGCAGACATTTTTTTGGACATAGGGAGCAATGGATTGGCAATATCCTTCAAAATGAATTAAATCGAGATTGATAGTGTGTTACGTAATAAGGATCTGACTTCGACCACAGGAAGACCTAAGATAGTATGATTCCTTATTCTCAGGCACACTTGCATTTAACACTAAACGTAAATTATTCTGTCTCTCACATTTTCAAATGTTTAAGAAATAGAATTAGGTACGTTTAACATGACATGCATTTAGTGTCTTTTGGTGTGTGGGTCAATTTCATGAAACTTGAAGCTTCTATTGTCAAAGTTCTTCTAAGGTATTCAAACCGACACCAATTACGTAACACACAAAGAAATTCCTTTACCATCGCTTCATATGTTTGAGAAGTTCCCCTGATCAACATCGTAAAAAACGTAATGGACGTCGCTGAGCTGTCAAAATTAAAGACCGTGATTTTATGTGATTTACGCAAATACTCCACTGGTCTTCTATAAGCCAACTTTTCAAACATTAAAAGTTCTCTCAATGCATGCAGGAACACACAATTCAGTCCACATTTTGATGATTTACTATGAAAATTGCCCACAAAGTCATAAACAACAACAAAGGATATTCGCCGGTCGCAGTTCGCACACACTTAACACTTTCGTCGAAACGTTACTCTTGAGCTCGGTTGTTAAATTGCAATTTGTTGTAAATAATCGATTTTTGATGGGTACCACTCATGGAGTTATTTGAGTCTAGCCGATTATTTTCCTTTAAGTAATACGTTGTTGATCTTCCTTTTTAGGGTTCCGTACGTAAAGGGTCAGTACCCTTGGAAGAGTAGCGATGGAACGCCTTCCACATGGATCGATGACCTGGTGAAGACTGCAAGAATCCGCTAGATTCGAGAAACACAGAAAGTGGCCGACCTTATTAATAAGGTACTATTAATCCGACTGTTCCGTCTGCCACAGGACCTACTACATTTTTTGGTCCCTCCCGACCCTTGCTCCACGAAGTGCCAGGCCGCGCCCTAGCTGACCCTGTAGCTTTAAATTCGTCCCTAAGTAATAATCATTCAGATTCAGACCGTCCCTTGCTGCCCTCTACAAGCGACACCTTAAGCCGAGGTCCGTAACCCAAAGAGGACACCCCCTTTGGGTTACGTAGCGAGTAGTCACACTAGTTACAAGTTTTTTCGCCTTAATTTATGGAAGTATTCGCTGGCAAGTCCGGTTGAGTACTAACGACTTCTCTAGGTCAACTAGGAGTTGTCATTTCCAAAAAAAAATGATTTTTGAACTATATTCTAATAGGTAGACATTTTTTTACAGAGTAGTTCAACACAGGTACGTACAACAAATAATACAATAAAGTTGAAAATTAAAAATAGCATGTAAGACAAAACCGTATCTTATATAGCTAGGAATTAAAAAAAAAATGTGTGTGAAATGTTGTACGATATTAACCTCTAAGTCCCTGGGATACATTTGGTATTTAAACAATCGTTTTTTAATTGTGTCTGTAATTACGGTAATTTACCGGTTAATACTAGTTAAATATTATAAATAGTAACTATTAAATATTGTACAGATCCCTTCGTGTACGAGCTCGACTCACACTTGGCCGCTTTTAGGTCATGAAACCCATCTAAAAGTGTTTAAAATGCGATTAGCATGGTTTTAATGTCTTTATTTGTTGCTAGGTGCCCTGCAGGGTATGTTTGTGCAGTATTTAAATATGTAATACATCATTGGCTGTCTGAAACCTCTTTGTATGAGATTCCTCGGTGTTTATGCATAATGATTAATTTCTAGTGTTTACCTGTGTTTTTGAATTGTTGGGAGCCATATTTTCATCCAACGTAACAAGAAAATCATTTGAGACTCCAATCATCTTTTACAAGTCGCCAAGACTATTAAAAATTTCAATGATTAATGATTGATACAATTATTTCAGTAAAAAAGTTCAAACGGGTCGTTCTACTTTTCTACCGACTATGAAACTAAGTTTTTCTATTCTTTTTTGGTTTTTTAAACCATCCGTAATTGTGGTTTCTGTGTGGGATTTAAAAAAATTGCATCAGTCTGTGTTTTCATTAGAACTAATTTTTTATTTTTAATGTTTGGTTCAGAAAAAAAATATATGACAAAGTGGCCTTTTTCTGTGGAGCCCACATTTTGGCTTACCACTCTGTCACAGTATTCTACGGGAAATAGACGTATTAAATATGCTGGTTAGAGAAAATGAAAAATGACATAATATTAATTGATAAGAGAAACACGGACGTTTATCTGAACAAAATTTAAAAAACCGAAAATATCAATACTCCAACGAGATGCCATAACAAGACGAGGGAGAGACCGTTGTCGGTAGAAAAGTAGAACGAGCCAAATAACACTTAAAAACTAGATGAATTCGGCGTTTCCTGTCCAACTACTCTCAGAAGAAAAATCGAAACCAACTCAAAGGTCGCAGTTTCTTTAAAAGTCCTGTCCACAATTTTAGTTAGGCCATGCCGATTAATGTCTGAGATTGTCTTTTGAGAAAAGCACGATACAGATGTGAGTGGACCTATCCAGTCAGTGCTTATTTGTCAGTAATCGTGTAGCTGAACTTAGAGCTAGAAAAATTACATTTGGGTGGGCCATAACATACTCAAACTGCCAAATTTTAATGAAACATTTTTTTTTTTTTGAATTCCTATTCAATAAGCCTACCCTATCCAATAACTGAGCAAGGGCCTGTACTTTTTTTCATTAATTTTTACTAGTTTTGTAAAATTTTTGGTGAGTGACTAAAAGTCAAATTGAGGATAGGTCAACCTTAAAATATTGACTAAGTACCAGTCACCTTTTCAACGCCCACAGGTGAAAAGGGTTAACCTTCTTTTGACTAACTTAACCTCCACATAAAACAACGTTATTTTTGGTTATATTTTAAGGTTAATTTTTCAAACATTTGTCAAAATAACTCAACATTTTGAGAACGCTAAGTGCATTCACGTTGAATAAATCTGGTATAAATTATATACCTATAAAACGGGCATAAAAATGCAAAGTGCTCTTGGATTAAATCCAAAAATGACTGTGTAAAAATATATTTGCGTACTGCCCTCATTTGCGTCGGCTCAAAAATATTTAATGATCGTTTTTTTTAACTTTAAGATTTAACATGTGTCAGCTTTTAATTATTAGGTCACTTAGTCAATGAAACGTTTACAAAGAGTAAAAAAATACTAAAATAAAAAGGCAACAACCAAAACAGCCGGGTAATTGCGTGACATGTTAACAGTACGACTGGCATTCATTTATCTATACTTAATATTATAAAACTGTAGATGTACGCTGCCAGACTAGACCCCTACAATAGCATTTCAATAGCGCAGTGGAAGATATTATGATGGGGTCCAGGAGACAAGAGTGGCGAGCGAAACTAGTCCGCCGTACGCGGAGCAGACAATATATAAGAGAACAACTCACCTACAATACAACAAAAGAACTTACCTGTTGGTTGAAGGACACTGCTCTGGTGCCAACCTGGAGTTATGTATGTAAGTGAGTGTATATGTGTCGTGTTGTGACGTTACGAGTATTCTTCAGGTTAGAATCCGCTGCAATAAGGCTGGAGGCAATCACAGCATGCGGTCTTCAAATCACTCGTTCCCAATAGCGTCACTTGCTTAACCTTCAAACTTCTTCAATGTCAAGAAACTAAACCCGTGTTATTACGTCAAATTGGGGTTATTAACAATCCAAACAATGGGTCATGACTTATCGTCACCAAAACGACCAGGGTAAGGGATTACTTTACAAAAGATAGCGAAATACAAGCGGCGACATGCTTTCCTTGTTCGAGCCAAAATCCAAGAGAAGTGTCAAGTGTCAAAATCAAACTGACAAGTCAGATGACATGTCATTCCGTTCGATGGCGCGTTCCGAAAGCGCATAGAGTAACTAATCCAACGGTCCGAAACAGTAGAGTTTGTTTGTTTGGTTGAACGCGGTAATCTCAGGAACTGCCGGCCCGAGTTGAAAAATTCTTTTTGTGTTGGGTAGCCTATTTATTGAGAAACGCTATAAGTTATATAACATTACGCTACAATCAAAAGAAGCGGAGAATCAACGAAAAATAGACGTAAATTAACTAGCAAATCGATGCGATGGGAAGGGTCAGGGGAACAAAAATTTGACGCGGACGAAGTAGCTGAAGCTAGTTCATTTATATATACTTTATAATACACCACAAAAATACATAACAAAAAAAAAAACAATGAATATTACAAAATATACAATGGGCGCCCTGTGACTTACTGCGATCTCTTCCAGGCAACCATGGAATGTACAGTGATAAGCCTGGACATAAAATGGCTGACTTTCATTTTTGAAAGTTCAACAACATTAATTGCGTTATTAAAATACGTTGTTGAGAAAACTCATTTTTCGAACATCTGAAGCAATATCTTTGAAAATTGTTCAAGTTTTTATTGATAGTGTGTTACACAATACGAGTGCACCTAAGTTATGTTAAAGCTCCCACAGATTGGCGCGCGACTCTATTAGACCAATTTGTCTTTAAAGTTCATAGACTTTTTGTTTATCAGAATCACGTCGCATCATCGCTCCTGTCTGTGGGAGCCTTTATTCATCTACCACGTCACCGGTTGGTAGATGTCACAGGTCTTCTAATTTTTGGTGTTAGGACACGCAGGTTTCCTCATGATGTTTTCCGTCACCGTTTTGAGAGCAGTGGTGATGAAATTATTAACCCAAAGTAAACCGTCTGCTTGGGTTTGAACTCATAACTTATAACTCGTAAGTCGGGGCTGATACGAGTAGGGTCACCACTGGTCTGGATGGCTAATATAAATCTAATCAATACTTGTGCCTTCCCCTGGATGATATTGGCTTTGAAAGAGACTGGTATTAATATTATTTTTATACCTATTTATTTATTTAAATACGATAGTACTAAGTAATAATCAGACGAGTTTGGCAAAGCTGCAAATAATCCTTAAAAAACAGTAATTATGATTTACGAAATACCAAGTGATATAACAAATGAGGAAAGAAAACATAATTTATAGGCATTCTGGTGTTTTTTTTTTTTTTTTTCAGGATGGGAAATCATCAAATGACTTCTCCCGCTCTGGGCGGAGCGGGAGGGCGTGTCAGACTTTTACTGACTAAAACCCACCCGTGTTCCATCAGTTGCCCATTGTGCCAGGGTCACGGTATCTCTTTCGAACAATCACGCGACCCCGGCAGGCATCGGTCCTAGTAGACCCCTACACTGCTGCTGACATCTCTTTGAGGCGCGCGTGGAACACTGCGCGCCGTCGACCCGAGCTTGGTCCTTACCGGGCGGCGAGCTACCCACTGCTCGCCACCCGCAAGCTCGCGCCTACGGTGGCCGGGAGTCCGCTATTGACTCCCGACGCCCGGGGCGTCTCCTCCTGCGGCGGCTAGGGACGTGAGGGCGCAGAGACTGCCACTCCCTCACGCGCCCCGCCTCCTCCTTCGCGAGCATTACTGCTTCGCAGAAGGAGGTGACGGCTTCCCATTCCCTCTCGCTCCGTACCATGGCTCGCACCAGGGCGGGACGCGAGAGGTCGCCGCCGCCGATCGCCTCCACGAGGACACGGCGGTGCTCCGCCCAGGCAGGGCATACCTCCACCGTATGCTCCACCGTGTCCTCCAGACGATCCTCGCAATGGAAACACCCGGACGTATCCTCCCGCTTTATCCTGAACAGGAACCCACCGAAGCACCCATGCCCGGTGAGAACCTGCGTCAGGCGGAAGGTGAGGACGCCGTGACGCCTCTCTATCCACTCCTCAAAGAGGGGACTTACCGCCGCAATTGTGGCGTGCCCAGCACTGGGTTGCGACAATCGTACCCGCCATGTCGCCATGAGATCACACCGGAGCTCTGTCCGCCGTGCCGCGATTTGTCGCGGCAGCGGAGTTTCACCCCGGCGTTTCGCCTCCTCGCGCCACTCCCACATGTGCGCGAGGACCTTTGCCTCCAGATCCCATGGCGGCACTCCGGCAAGGAGGCTCGCCGCCTCGCACGAGACCGTGCGGTATCCCCGGATTAACCGGATGGCCATGACCCTCTGGGCCGCAAACAACCGGCGCGCTGGGCGCAGCCTCAGTGAGGGCGCCCACACCGGTGCCCCGTAGAGGGCCATGGACCGCACGGCATTCTAGTGTTAAGTGAACATTGTGTACGACGGTAATTTTTTTTTCGACATCGTGTTAACATTTGCCCAGTATGTGCAAAGGTATTTTTATGTTTTTGAGTGGCGAAAATTAAACCTTCACTTTTTTTCATTCATCAACTACACTTGACTTTGGAATTGGCTATAATATAAGCTATATGTAAGCTATAAGGAATTGGCTATATATTACAGAAAATGAGGTGAGAAAAGAGTAAATATATGTAAATGGTAGGTTGAGTCATCATCGTTGTTCTGTCGTCTTCAAAACTTATTTGTGGTTGATGCAACAGTGGGGTAATGACGTAATATCAGTAGAAATCGCACGCGTTTAGATAATTCCGCATCATTCATGGTGTTGTTTAAGCAAGCAATTTTTTCGAACATAATCAGATGACAAAGTTTCAAAATGGTTTACATTCTCTTTAATATTGTGTTACGCAATTAAAGTAATAGAAAGCCTGTTAGAGTTAAAGTTGACTAAAATTCTACAACGTAAATATTCAGCTTTATTACTAGTATAGATTAATATAGACAGGATATTATAGTAACAGCAGTATCCTCTTCCTGCCAGGGTCGCGAAATTTTTCGAAAGAGTTACCGTAGCTCTGGCATATGCAACTGAAGGAACACGGGTGGATTTTAGTAAAAAAAATGTCTGTTCTAACAAATTGTGATCACCAAATCATCAGACTGGCGTTGTAACTATGGCTGCTCCTTTTTATCACCATTAGTGGTTAGCCTTTACTTAAAGATCACCACTGAGAGATAAAATCCACAACGAGATGATCCGGCAGAGAGCCAAAATTGTCAAAATACATCACGGAATAAGCAAGCTGGAGTGGCAATTGGTCGGCCGAAAAACCGAACGCAGTTGGGCTAGACGTGTTCTGGAGCGGAGACCGCGAAACAGCATACGTAAGATATCACATCTTCGCAAGGTGGCTGGTAGCAGCTGGATGAGAGTTGATAGACATGATCACCCGTGCCTGGTTTTCTTCACGGCACAGGCATTGATGGATGCTGCTGAAGATACCAAACTTGTAGCTGAATTCTGGGCCGACTCTTTTCAGATTATCATCAACATACCAAAAACAGCCCCCCTAGCCAAGTTACAACCGTTTCGTGTCGAATTCCTTTCTCCAATCGGTAACGTCTCGTATCAGCAATTGTAGAAAACGATAAGTTTGTAGCCATGTTGACGCGTCTGAGTCGGCCGCTCGTTCTACAATGTCAATAGAAAGAAAAACGACATTATAACAAAGGACGTAGCGTTGAACATTGTAGAAACGATAACAATTCATTGTATCATTTTGAACGATGTGAACTTGTCTATGAATTTTCTATTCGTTTGTTCTAACCACGTGACTTAACGTTGAAATGATTTCATTCCCATACATTTTATTAGTTTTCAACTAGCGTCAACGATTGCAGATTATCAACTTGGCTAGGGGTGCAGGTGGATAAATACTACTGATACAATAAAACTTGTATTTGAACGAACCTCAAATAAGAGATACCATTTTACTCTCCTAAAAATATAATCAAACCCTCTCTATATAATGAAAGCGCTTCTATTTTTGAACTTCTAATCATTTATATTTTGGAGTCGTAAAAACACTTGTCTTAATAGCCAAGTAATTGCGATGGATGACGCGGATGTTCACAGTTCTAAACTAATCTAACCCCAAAAAAAAGTATGCATTGTTAGGTTAATACGTTTTTAGAGAGAAACAGTTAAATATTTACCCTGAACCTAAAAACCACCTACTTACTTAAAACAATTTTGTTTGTATCAAGAAATAGAATTCATGGTCGGTCATTCACTTCTTGGCATTGAACGAAGTAGAAAAATATTATTTTGAGCAGAATGCATTCTGCGAATGCTAGAACATAGACTTACTATGAGAATGAATGCGGTATTGTTAGGTAAGTTTATCTTTCGGTATTATTTCGTTATTTATTCCTCTTATTTTTGTTGATGGGCATGGTTTAATGGTAAACGTTGAATATTTTCTCTTCCAGTATAACATTGATATTTAGCTAGGTACTTTTCATTAGATTAGAAGCGCATCCAGTTATAGATGACTGTTAGTTACAGATGATGAGATTTCATGGCTATCCATGAAATCTCTTACTAGAGAATGGGCAGCAGCGTTCTCTATGAATTTTACCTCCATATCGTCGACGATACTGCAATAGCGCTGAACTACCATCTGCAATACCGCGAAACTACAAAATGTAGCGAAATTCAAATTTACGCGCCGCGCTGTCCTAGTCTGTCATTGGAGCGTGTTAGTGAACACACTACTTTGAATAAGCCAATCAGAACCTCTCTGTCGCTTCGCTGCAAAAGCGCGATGCGTTTCTTGCGGTTGTAGTTGGAAGTGAATACCGCGTAACTGAACAAAACGTAAACAAATTGTTGTGATTACTTTGCGCTCCGTGTAAATTATTGTTAAAAAGTTGTTATTTCTGCATGGAAAGTACCGGTAAGTGATGTAATCTATTGATTTATGTATAGTCTTGCTATTTTCAATCATGGATTGTACATTTGTGTCATATTTTATGGATAAAATCGATTTTATTGCAGGGTTGTAATTCCGCGGTTTTGTGTTAGGCAAAAGTAAAGTGTTTTTGGGACTTAAGCGGTTTTGATTACTTTGAAATTAAACAGTTTTCTGTTTTTTTTATTGCAGAGTCTGTTTGTGTGAAGGATGTCTGCTAACTTGCAGGACTTAGTTAAACGACGGGAGGAATTGCTCATGAGAAGGCAATCAATTATAGCCAAACAAATACAACCAGGCACAAGCTTCAGCAATGACAGTGATATTTTTCCTGGAACCTCGTCCTCAAGTGCCTACCAGACTGTACCACTTGAGTCCATCAGCACGATAACTTGCGAAGATACTTACGAACAAGATTTTAGCGGCTTGTTATCAGACGATTCAGTAGCTGACCCTGATTTTGTGTTACCAATTGATGAGCTTGTAGGCAACATTCGTTCTTCAACAATACAGTCTCCTGACATAGAATCGCCTCTTCTCCAATTAGAAGATATCGAGAATTTCCCTGAAAGATCTATTGTAGAGGAGCAAACATCGACAAAGAGACGAAAAAGAATAGCGGACAAAGATTCATGGAAAAGAGAATATAATAAAAGACAAAGAATGATGGGGAAGGAGTACTTGGGATTTAGAAAGATTAATGGAAAGTATGTGCAAGACATCGCTAAACCGGAAAGAAAACTTGAGATGGCATGTTCTTCTGAACGCTGTATTACGAGCAAAGTTTTCTATTGCAACACTTTTACTGAAGAAATGAGGAAGAAAATATTTGATGAGTTTTGGGCGAGATCATGGAAGGAAAAAAAGCTGTATGTTTTGACTCTAATTGACACCCAGGACACCCAAAGAAAGACTAAGGGAGCCGGCAGTAGTAGACGTAGTGAAAGCAAGATTTACCATTTAAAAGCTACCACTAAGAAAGTACGTGTGTGCCAATCTATGTTTTTGGGCACGCTCGGAATCAAGGAATGGACTTGCAGATATTGGTTGGGCGAAAGAGGTTATAGAGGGTATTCCCAAGAAGCTTCAGTTCAGGCTGGTGGACAGGCTGAGCAACTAACAAAAAAACTCTCTGTTTTGAATTTCTTTCAAGAAATCCCAAAACTTCCATCACATTATTGCAGAAAATCAAGCCAAAAACTGTATTTAGAACCGATTATTCAATCCAAGGCCCATCTATACCGTTTGTATGTAGAACGTGCGAATTCTCTCTCCTCTCCTATAGCAAGCAGAAAGTTTTTTGAAGATGTACTAGCTCAACAAAACATTGCCATTTTTAAGCCAAAGAAGGACGAGTGTGATACTTGTTGTGCTCATAAAGCTGGCAATCTAAGTGATGAAGAACACAAAATACATCTGTCTCTCAAAACAGCAGCTCGCCAAGAGAAGAATAAGGACAAAGAGGCCGCGATCAAAGGAGAAGTTCACGTAGTAACTGCCGACTTGCAAGCCGTGATGTTGTGCCCATATTTAAATGCCAGTGCACTGTACTTCAAAACGAAGCTTTGTGTGCATAACTTTACAGTTTACAATCTGAGTAACCACAAAGTAACATGCTACTGGTTTGACGAAACGGTAACAGACTTAAGAGCCACCACGTATGCTTCGTTTTTTATCGATTATATGACTAATTTAGTTCAAACTGATCCTAAAGATGTCATTATATACACCGATGGTTGCACAGCTCAAAATCGTAATAATGTGGTTTCAAATGCTTTGTTGCGGTTCGCTGTCAAATATAATGTAACGATCACCCAGAAGTTTTTAGAAAAGGGGCACACGCAAATGGAAGTGGACTCGGTGCATTCCGTCATAGAAAGAAAATTGAAAAATCGCGAAATTCACCTGCCAAGCCAGTACGCTATGATTTCAAAAGAAGCCAGAATAAAACCTTTCCCCTATGACGTGGTGATGCCTGATTATACTTTCTTCAAGGATTATAGCCGGAAAGACTATCTCGTTTATGACTCTATAAGACCGGGACGAGTTGTTGGTGACAGATGTGTAACAGATATAAGGGTGTTAAGGTACAACACGAATGGTACTATTGACTATAAATTAATGTACTCTGATGAATACACGCGTTTACCCCGGCGAGCGAAACCAATAGAATCCCTCTTGCTCGAAGCTCCACCGCTCCATGATGGCCCACAGAAAATAACTAAAGCTAAATTTAATCATCTACAAGAGCTGAAAACAGTCATTCCGAATGATTGCCACGAGTTCTATAATAATTTAATTTTTGACGATTAAAATGTTATTTTGATACGATTAATTCAGAGTTTTTTATGTGCCATGAATATGATTAGGTAAGACTAGTTATTATTGATTTTGTTTCCGAATAATTTATGTTTTGTTACAGTTATTTTTTGGTTTTACTCTTTAACTTAAGTTAGTGTTGTAATTCGTTTATTTTTTTTTAGAATTTAAAACTGTTTATTTTCAAAATATTTGTGATTGAGAAGTGCCTTCCATTTGTGTTTTATATGAATAAATAATTGTTTTGTACTCTTTATCATAGTTTCAATTACGCGTATCTGCCCTTTTATAACATCTTAAGACTTGATATTGATACAAAAAAACCGCGTAAGTGCCATAAAATCCAAACCACTAGAAAAACCGAAAATTTTCTGCCACTGACTGATGGCCTGGTACTCCAAGGTCCCTATATTTCAATAAGATGCGCTTATAATTCTAAATACTAAAATTATGAAGTTTTTTTTATCTCCTGTAAAGTTATCAACCATGTAGTTACGCACTATTGCAAATAGTAGATCAGCGCTATTGCAGTATCGTCGACGATATGCGATCGCCAACCCACCTGCCAAGAGTGGCGATTATGGCAAACCACTCCAAATTGGGGAGGCCTATGTCCAGCAGTGGACGTCTATCGGCTGAAATGATGATGATGAGGTTATTTTTGAAATTATTATAACGTCATAAACCCATTGTATCTTAACTTTTATGTTTTAAAACTACAAAAAGATCTTTACGTTTAGACGTTCCCATAAAATGCGACACACACTTAGCCGACATCTTAAAAAATCATCAAATTACCCACAACGGCGTGAGTGTTGCCCGCTTACAAATTGCACGGAATGTAAGTTCTTGGTAAATATTTCTGTGAGCGAACCGACGTTTTTACTACCTCTAAAGACAGACACCGCGAGAAATCTCGCGAACACTTTAATTTGACAAATTTGTAAATCTTTACTTGCCTTCACATTTTCTTAGTGGCCAGAAAAAGTTTTTAAAAGACATATTCGTATATCAGCTGCCAAACGGAGCGGCCATTTTGGGGAATTCGAACGAAATAAAAAAAAATACGGTTACCGTTCCTTTTTGAAATTTTCGTCGTAATTGAAAAGAGTTCAATATTTTGATTTAGCGACAGTTTCCCAACCTTATGTTTCAAATCGGTACAAAATTGAGTTAACCTTAAAATTAATATTCTCAAAAGGCTCTATAACCCAGCTGTTTTATAAGAGTAAAAATATGGATCATAAGACATTTAAGCCATACTGACAACAAAAATAACTCGCAGTGACAAAAACTTGACACCTTGGTCAGTGAGATACAGGAACCAAGATGCGTGTGACCATTACACCTCGGTGCAACTTTTTGTCCAGGACTTAATTGCTGACCTAAAGTCCAATAGCCATGAAAGTATCGTCAATTTTAATTATAGTAATTATAAATGTGCATGTAGGTAATTTTTAGGGTTCCGTACCCAAAGGGTAAAACGGGACACTATTACTAAGACTCCGCCGTCCGCCCGTCCTTTTGTAACCAGGCTGTATCTCATGAACCGTGACATTTAGACAGTTGAAATTATCACAGATGATGTATTTCTGTTACCGCTATAACAACGAATACTAAAAAACAGAATAAAATAAATATTTAAGGGGGCTGTCTCACAACGTACAAACGTGATTTTTTTGCCGTTTTAATAGATAATGGTACGGAACCCTTCGTGCGCGAGTCCGACTCGCACTTGGCCGGTTTTTTTTTTTTCAAAGATCACATTCCTGTCTTCACGCTCTTTTTCTTCGGAGGTGAGCAGAATTCCAATCGGCAGCACGTCTTCTGTTTAATAAAACTACAGTAATGTGCAATGATATGGCATGACCACTTTAGCCATATCTTTATAAAACATCAGTGGCTGGTAGAACTTGAATTTAATATGAGTAGCTACATAATTTCAGGGCCATTTCAATCGACCAGGTTAAGCTAAGCTTGCGGCTGTTGGTCCGTGGATGGGTGACCAGCTATACAGACCAAGACCCCTCCGCACCTCGAAAAGCATGTTAAGCCGTTGTCTCGGCTGGCCGGCAGTCGTTCTGGGTGACAACTTTTCTAACCTTACTAAAACGGTAATACCGTAATACTCAGTAACTGGGTTGTGGTGGTCAGATAGGCCTTAATCCGATGCGACTGGAAGTCGACCCTCACTTAGTTGGAAAATGGCAAGGCAGATGTTGAACCCCAAAAACTGTTAGGATTAGTATCAAAGAGGTAGGTTACAGCACTTAGTTGGTTTCGTTTCTCAGTACCTTTAATACTTATTGTGTAGGTGCTACTCTATGTAGTAAAATAAGTGCAAAAGGGTTATTTAACTGACCAGCATAACTATTCGAATATCGAAGGAGTTCTCTAAACAAAACATTATTCAAAAAATCGAAACCCGAAAATTTTAAAATCAAAAATCGAACAGTGTGTTCTTTCGACGCGCTGGAATGGACTCTGTTGGATTCTCAATGGTTTTTATTTTTGTGGGTGGGAAATCATCAAATGACGTGTCCCGCTCTTGGGTGGAGCGGAAGGGCGTGTCAGACTTTTACTGACTAAAACCCACCCGTGTTCCTTCGGTTGATGTACCAGGGTCACGATATCTCTTTCGAACAAATCTCGCGACCCTGGCAGGTATCGGTCCTACCAGACCCCTTCAATTCTGCTGACATCTCTTTGAGGCGCGCGTGGAACACTACGCGCCGTCGACACGGGATTCTCAATGTTCGGTTCAACACAGAGAGTTGAAATTTCAGCGTAAGATAAAATACCGCCACGATATTTTAACGCCCATGCAAAAGCGGTAATAAAGAAATTCTTACACAGATCGTAAACTATTCAAACAACGATAAACTGAACGGACATCACATATTTCGTTACAACAGTGTAAGAGCATCCTGAATGCTTGTTCACACCTTTAGGACCAAATGTCTTCACACCCAAAGGACCAGGAATGTGGAAATTAAGGTCCTTTTTCCTTCAAGCTCAGTATTAAGTTACGACACCGCAATTCTGTAGTGGGCAGCGGACTGTGCAGCATAATGAAGCCTGGCCTTGTAACTCCATTGAATGAACCTGCCCTTTTAAAGTGAGCTAAAAATAATTTTGTGGGCAGTTCATTGAGAGAATAAAAATGACCGTTATTGACCGGATTTCTTTGCTTGTCGAAGTTATTTTACATTCTAGATTTTTTGACAAAGACCAGTTTGAATTAGCAAATGTAGCTAAATGAATATAAAGCGTAAGATGCTCTCATATCAACAATATTTTATCAATATGCTATGGATACATTGTCGCTATAACGCAACCTACATTTACCGCGCAATAACGCGAACTGTTCTGACATCTCGCTGTGCACCAGAGAGCACGCTGTTGCACAGCGAGATGTCAGAACAGTTCGCGTTATTGCGACAATGTATACAGCTACATTCGAACAAACATTCAATATTTTGCGTTTAAATTCAAGCATTCCTTATGCTACGGCTACATTATCCCGATAACGCGAACTATATTTCGGGTCCTCCCTCTCACATAACCCTTTGCAACCGGGAGTAAATAGAGCAGTAAAAACTTAGTCATCGTTTGGAAAGTGTTCTCAGCAATCAGACCCTCACGTTCGTGAGTTTCAGGAATAATTTGCTTTTAATTAAAATGATGTTTTAGTTACTAGTTTGTCGTTTATCGAAACTCACGATCATTTCAACTCGGTTGGAAAGGGATATAGCTTTAAGTGTAGTTCGCGTTATCGGGACTATGTAGCCGAAGCATAACAGAGGTCCAAAATTCAAACTCCAACTAAGACATTCCAAACCGAAAACTTCCCTAAAATCCACATCCACACTATAATATAATATATATTATATATTATATTATATTATTATATATTATAAATATATTATTTATTATTTATTATTTTATTTTTTATTATTTTATTATTATTATTTATTATTATATTATAAATGCAAAAGTAACTCTGTATGTCTGTCGGTCTGTCTGTCTGTCTGTCTCGCTTTCCTGCTAAAACTACTGAGCCGATTTAAATAAAATTTGGTACACAGATAGTTTAGAGCGTGAGAAAGGACATAGGCTACTTTTTATCCGGGTAGTATGTCCCCGCGGGATAATTTCCGACCTCCACGCAGGCGAAGCCGCAAAAGCTAGTTTTTCTTAAACAAAAAAATAAAATCTTCGACTTCCCCTTTTACGCTGCGCCTACAGATTACAACCAATAAAGTTAGATGACATAGGTAAATGTAGTAACTTATCTATCGTAACTTAAGATCTAGCTATGTAGCAGTAAAGTGTAAACGCTAAGATAGTGTGAAGGTTATCAGGAACAAGAATCTCTGCTTGAACTTTAATAACTTGTGTTTATGGAAAATATGATGGTGCTCAGCAGTGAATTCTGGTAAGGAGGTTATATTTAAACTACAGGCTAGTTAGGTGAGAATTCTCTATAATATATTGTAATATTATGGTTTAGTATTTACTCAGTAGTGTAAAGGTCTTTACCCACAAATACCTATTGGGAATAAGAGCATTGATCATTGTTTCCAAAAAAAAAATGTTAACAAGAAAAATAAAATAAAGTGAAAAATAACTTTTATTTCAAAAGTCGGTGTATTTGGATCTGTATTTTAGTTTTTGCCACCGACTTTTGAAAAAAAAGTTATTTTTTAATTCGATATGTTTTGTTTTGGAAATCCGTTGTATTCTTTTGTACAATATTTTCCACTTTTTAGTTACGGTACCTACTCCACCTACACCAATACGTATAACGCTACTTGCTATGTAACTAAAACTACTCTTACAAAGTTAATACTGCTGACTGGCCTGTTAGTCTAGTGGTTAGTGACCCTGACTGCAAAGACTGAGGTCGTGGGTTCGATTCCCACCCAGAACAAATCTTTGTGTGATGAGCATAATCATTTGTTCTGTGTCTGGGTGTAATTTATCTATAATATGTATGTATTTAGAAATATATAAGACAGTATGTTTATCAGTTGTCTGATTACCATAGTACAGGCTCTGCCTAGTTTGGGATCAGATAACGGTGTGTTGATGTCCTAAGATATTTATTTATTTAGATATTTATTTAATAAAATTTAACCCTGAGATCCATAATTGCCGGAGATATCGCGGAACACATATACAAAAAAATACCGACGAATTGAGAACCACGCCTTTTTGAAGTCGGCTTAAAAAAAATAACATCGGTAAACCTAACACATTTTGCCAGTGCCTTTTAAATCCCATGTTAGGGAGCAAACCTATTACCATTAACCTCTGTCTAACCTTTTGCGGCTTACAGGCTAGATGTTATGTGAAAAGGTATCAATTACCTAATTGAAAAAGGTGATCATTTTATATTTTACTTTACTGAGTTCAGCACCTTACATGTATCCTACTTCTATTGCAATAATCGCCCGTCCTCTCTAATCATATCAAAATACTAGCTTTTGCCCGCGGCTTCGCCCGCGTGGATGTCGGAAATTAACGCAGGTATTTTTCTAAAATAAAAGATTTTTTTCGAAAATAAAAGTGGCCTTTGTTACTTCTTGTTACATCAGCTGCCAGTAAAAGTCCCGTCAAAATCAGTCCAGCCATTTCAGAGATTAGCCGGAACAAACAGACAGACAAAAGTTTAAAAAGCGATTTCTTGGTGTAAGTACCGTATTTACTTTTTCATATGCATTTAGTAAAAAGCTGTTAATTTGAAATTACAGACAGACACTTCAATTTTATTTATTTATATAGATGTATAGATAATAATCTGCATCGAGTTTAATGTAGTAATTATAGTGTTATTGGATTTTCCATTTGGAATATCTCAGTAGCAGCCCGGAGTCTGGATTTGGCTGGTATGATGGCAATTATTAGGCTCGCCCCTAGTACATGGCACTTCTGGCGACCTGTGTACTATAGATATACCTCTGCCTAACCCTTCGGGGAAACAAGGCGTGGCGTTATGGATTCTAAAATCACAGCCCGCAACAAATCCAATCAAGACGACACCTACATCATACTTTCAAATCAAATTCCTCATTACTCAACCTACCACAGACTGTCCATCACATAATCTAAATAGCGCATCATAGACCTTAGGACTCATGTATACTAAGTGAGCTAAAATAATTAAGTGCGATGTACTTACATTTAATAGGCTGTACAGCTTAGTATAACGCGCCTAATTGAAATAGACGTAAAATCGATTAGTGCAGCGAGCGCGGGCAGCGTGCAAGCACCGCCGTGCCCGACGGATTATCTCGGATTATGTAGTATATGGAAAAAAATCAGATGAGTTTGTACTGTAATTTTTTGCTGATGATGCGTTTAACAAAAGCTTCCGAATTTACGAAGGGGTTTGTCAGCTTTGAAGGCTGTATCTGAAGAAAGGAGTGCTTAACCAACTGATTAGTAGCAGTTGTAGTCAAGACCTCTTGTGGGAATGTAAGCACACATCTTAGAAGGACATAAATTTAAAAAGTTTGATTGTTCCTTTTTCCTAAGCTCGGTGCACCACTGTCTTTTTTCTCTCATTTTTATATCTTCGGTCAACAATATACTGTTAAATTATTTATCCGAACTATTATTTCTGCAGCGATAAATCTATTGGCCGCTACAAGCGGTTACGTATTATATGCCAATACTTCCTGTAAAATGACGAATCATACAGTCTGCTGCAGAAATGTTTTTACCACTGTCTAATTATCCACCCGCAGGCAAATTGTATGATTCGTCATTTTGAACTGAGTGAAATAGGTTAGGTTAGGTTAAAACTGTGACCAACCGCGAGCGAGTCGAGCGAGCGTAGCGAACGGTGCCGCGGCAGCGACCGGCGAGCGCTACTTCCAATTTGCTTACAGAAATGTTTTTACCATTGTCTAATTATCCGTTTTTTCGCAATATCCCTAAGGTTTTCGCGAAAATTTGAATTAGCAAATCATCCAATCAACATATACAAAATTACCAGTAAATCAAACACAAGACCACAGATAAATCAACAGTAGGTAAATCGACCGTTAGTTTAATCAACCTTAGTTTAATTAATTGTAGTTGAATAAACCGTAGTTGAATTCTCCTTTATTGATTTCGTTCATAAGTTATTACAAAAATCGGTGAAACGATCTATAGATATTTTAAACGGTAGGTCTTTTGACCGTAGTTATCTTGAAAATATACGTAACCCTACAAGCTGCTCTCTCAGGTACAAGCGATGGATTAACTAAGAAATTTTGTTCTGTAGCACCATAGGTTGAGTAAGAAGCTACTTGTAAGAAGAAAAAAGATTGAGTTTATGAGAACTAGCTTACATTTTATGCGCAAAATAGTGCAATTAACACGGTGATGTGGCGTAGATGTCAAATAATTTCGTAGTTACTTGGCGTCTACGCTGCATCACCGTGTAAATCTAAACTTTGAAATATTTAGCTCAAAATGACATTAATTTTGATTAACAAATGTTTCCCAGTTAGCACTTTTAGGTTACCTTCTCTTGATAAAATATTCACTGAAATAATGAAACACCATCTGATTCTGAAGTCCAACCATATACTGCAGACTAATGTAACTCTATCCCCCTGTGCGTTGCGTCTCACCTTTCGCTTTTCAATCATACCCGCTGGCGAAGGTAATTCGGGTGCGGTCCTGCCCCTGTCAAGCCATGTCCCTATCGCCGGTGTAAATACTAACGACCTTTAACGTCCAGACACGACTAATCGAAAGGTATTTTTGCGTATACTGTACTATTTTTGTGACGAGTCCCTTTTTTGAAATTAGAATGGAATATTGTCTGGCGGGTATTTTAAATTTGTAATTGGTATGAATGTGAGTTTTGTTTGTGTTTAAATTGTTTTTTTTTCAATTAAATTGAAATGGTAACATCATTCCAGCTACCTTTAAATGTCAAAATAATATCATGAAGTAAGTTCTCAAACTTTCATTAAAATTTTGACCAAAAGCAAAAGCAGAGAAGAAAAGCATTAACTTCATAACCCATCTGGCACCTCCTAAAACCCAAATCGATCTCCTATCAAATTCCGTTCACAGAAAATCGCCTAAAATAACCTTAAAACAAAAGAACACCAAAACTCCGTAACCTAAAGCCTATAGAGGCGTACCCCCGGGCTGTGGTCCCGAGTAGTAACTAGAGAACCGTCCCATAGTCTCGAATTACACTATCCATTTATTTGCCACACAACCAACGAGTTTTTATTTGTTTTAACCCCTCATTTCACTCAATGATTCATTCGCGACAGCTCTATTTTTAAACCAGGAATCGTATTTGAAATAGTCGAGTCTCATGCGTTCGAATTCGATTTGAATTGGCTATACAGTTATCATCACTGTTTTAACAAGTTTGTAAAATACTTTTTTTGCAGTTTTCGTTTGAATTTCGAATGCGTTTTCTGTTTTTGAATTAAAACGTGGCCCGATTTATTTTGTGTGGAGTTTCGTTGTGTGGATTTTGGTAGATTTATAGTTTCGCTTTTGTATGCGATACCACAGTTAATGCCAAGAGCTTTTATATTTCATTGCTAAAATTAAAATGTCACGTAAATTATGTAATAAATTAATAATGCTTCGTAATGGTAGTTAAACAGCAATAAACAGTATTCTTTAATGAAGTAGAGACCATTGTTAAGCAAATCTTGAAGCCCACACGCAATTCAAAAACATTCGTTAGAGAACAAAGGTTATTTTGTTAATTTAAATTAACCTTTTTACGTAAAACGCAACATCGTAAAAATCCTATTCGCTTTTTTAGTACTGAAGCTATTCAAAAAGAAACTCTCATTACAATGCTGTTAAAACTCCTTCCATTTGCCACTTGGAACTAACAATTAATTCTACAAAACACTAACATAAAAGCCAGGAAATATAAACACGTCATTACGATTTTATTAATAACCCATTCGAAAGCTTAAAGTAAATGCAACAAATTATAAATGGCTCAGCCGTTGTAACACAATTGTATCAGTAAGACCATTTGGTACAATACTGGAATATAAAACTGGTAAAAAACGCAGTCATATTTATAAACTTTTTTCTTGCAGGGATATCGACTCAATAACTGTTACCATGATTCTGAACTCCCCAATGTTGAAAGTTTTCGTCCGTCGTTATGAAAATTGATGTTCCATACATTTGCCTCCGCTGTCCGTCTGTCTGTCAGCGGGCTGTATCTCATGATCCGTAATAGGTAGACAGTTGAAATTTTCACAGAATGTTTATTTCTAATGTGTATTTGTATTGCTGCTATAACAAAAGAAAATGACATTAAAACAATGTTAAAAATGAAATGGTCTCCATACAAGAGACGTGTTTTTTTCGACGTTTTTTGCTTTATAGTACGGAAACGAAGGATTGTGTGTGAATACGACTCGCCTTTGGCTGTTTTTTTTTAATATTGCAACTGTACAAAACTCTTAAACATAATATACAGGATGGCAGGGACATCGAGACGTAAACTGTAACCATGAATTCAACACAATGATTGTTGATCTCTAGCGAAAAATTGTTTCGTCGGTTATTAAAAACACTGTAGTTTCATAGAAAAGTGCAATGAGCGCTAAAAATCTACAAAATAACTATTTGTTTTTTTTTAAACCGTCTAAAAGTTTCAGCCCCTTCGTTGAAATTTTGTTACGGTTTACAGTCATGTATTGAATACGGATTCAGTACATCATTCATAATCGACTATGATACATCATGAGGTAATAGTTTGTGAGCCGATGTACCTACCACGTAGTACAATGAAACTACACCGACTTCTTTATATTTTGAGGTTCGCCACCAACCGAAGCGTAGGATTCTTAATGGGCCTTCTGCAACTCTTTATTTCAATAACACCCCAACAGTGTTTGACTAACGACATCCGTTTGTAATTAGGTCTGCCCGCCCTACTTCGGCTCAGCGTGAAGATATAATGGTAGATTTTAGGCTATCATTAGTCAAACAGCTTCTGTGATAACAATATCAGATCGGTAATGTGAAAATGCATTTGAGTTGCATTTATTTTGCGTAGGAGTGGCGAGGTGCGAGTGACAGCGATTTTGTTTCTGTATTTTTAGCCCTAATTTACAAGTGGGAGGATTATTTTCACAGGAGGTTGAAATCCTTACCTTGTCTATTATATGCTGCAAAGTTATTCTATGTGAATAATAAGCTTTAAGTTCACCTTTGTACAGTCTCTTTTCATGGCATTCTCTCTGAAATATGATTAAAATGAACGAGAACAATAACAAGATTTGTGTTACAGCCATTTTTGCCTATTCTTCAATGTTAGGGATTTTGTTTATTGAGATTTAAGATTTGTTGAACCATTCTCAAGATCTAGATACTTAAATAAGCGTTCTATAATCACAAAATGCTTGCTTTACTTGTTGCTCCATTCACACTACCACCAAAGCCTTACAACGAGTTTGCAGCTGTAGCAAGTCTTATCACACCTGGCTCTTGTAACACAGGTTAATCACCTAGCACAAGAGTCAGACACTTCACATAATTGTAATATCCTTCTTATGTAATAAAGAAAGAAAGATAAAAGATGACTGTTGAACAATTCCTAATGGTCCCGATTTTTAATATAGGCAAATCGCTTCCTCTACCTTTTTCGCTGACGATGTCTGTCCCTCTCTGTGATCTCAACACCCAACCCAATACATCATTATTGTTCAAGTACCGATGATTGTCCCTATTTTTACATGACAAAATCGCATCTATCTTTCTAGCTTACACTAGCACCGTGTCCCCACAGCCAGTCCGTAGCTGTAGCGAGTCGTTCATCATTATTGTACATTATTATACCGATTTTTACTAAAAATTTATCGATCCCTCTTCCTTTCCCGCTCATGCTACCACTGCGTAGATTTAACACAGCCGAGTCAGCCATCTTTATTGTACAGTACCTAACGATAATTGTCCCTATTTTTACATGAGAAAATCGCTTTGCCGCTGACACTAGAACCACGTCCCTACAGCCACTCCGTGGCAGTAGCGAGGAATTCATCATTATTGTACAGCATTATATCGATTTTTACTACAAATAAATCGCTACCTCTACCTTCCCCGCTCACTCTACCACTGCGTCAAAAGCGTCAGCGGGGGAAGGGGAGGGCAGGGTGTCAATCCAGCCGAGTTATTCATCATTATGGTACAGTACCGAGCATTGTCCCTAATTTTACATGAGAAATCGCTTCCAGTATCGCTTCCCGCTCTCACTAGAACCACATCCCTAGCTGTAGCGAGTCGTACATCATTACTGTACAGTTCCACCGAGCATTGTCCCGATTTTTATTCTTGATTTCATCAGCTCAGCGAATTCGGGTTAATGGCTGCCTGTACGTTTTATGTGCACTTGTATTTACTGACTGCATTTCATTACGGATATGTTTAAATTTTATGGTTCCGGAGGGGCAAAGTTCATAGGTGAAACCATGAAATAACAATTGTAGGGTATTGTAAGAAAACCCAGGCTTTATTTGCTGTTGAAAATTAACATGAATAAATCATAGGTCAATGGCTAACCTGCCAGGGTCGCGAGATTTGTTCGAAAGAGATAACGTGGCTCTGGCATATAGGCAACTGAAAGAGCACGGGTGGGTTTTAGTCAGCAAAAGTCTGACACGCCATCCCGCTCCGCCCAAAGCGGGAGACGTCACTTGATGATTTCCCGCCCACAAAAAAAAAATGATCAACACATTTCACGAGTACCTATGAGTATTAATTTTCTGTGTTATAGCAATCTCATACAACTGTCAAAAATGTCAATTGTAATTTGAATACACGGAAAATTTAATTTGTTTAACAATTGTTTTCCCTGCCTTTACATTGACATTGACAAGATTCATAACCAATAACTAACGTGGACTTCACGTATGATAAATCAGTATGCCGAGTACCTAAACACAAATCACAACTTAACTACAAGTACTAACAAGCCACAGTCCCATCACTCTTAGCCCACAACTCATTCCCCTCACTAGCAACTCACAAACAAACTCGATACTCTCATACATTTACCTCTAACCAGCTCCAACCAATACCGTACATCACTAGCTTCCGTGCTAAACTATAACATAAATACTATAAACACCGTTAATATATCGAATATCGATACTTATTTATATTCGAAACGCAATCCCTATGCTCGTGGACGTATGCAGTAGTCGATTTTTCAGTGTTCGCCCCTGAGGCAAGTGTCGATAAATTGTTGACTACATAATGTTTTGACATCACTAATAAATTCAGAATGTGAGACGGCTAGCGTTAAATCCGCTACCTTGCTTCAGTACAGGTGCGTGGACAAGTGGAAGGAAAATGGAAGGGTTACAAGTTTTGATTTGTGCAGTATAAATCCGTGTTGCAAGAGTTAGGTTCTAAGGTTTTAGTTAAAAACAAAAACAAACAAATTCCAAAGAAAACACTAAAAAATGAAAAATAACTCTGTGTCTTTGTATTATTTTTATTTTTTGCCCACCGACTTCAGAAAATAACGTTATTTTACACGTTGTAGCATTTTTTTTGGTAGTCGTCTCTTTTGTTTTAAATAACCTGTTTTAATTTTTCACTCGGTAAGAACCCAAGAAAAAAAAAATCGTTTAATAAATGACAAACTGAGGTACGAATGATATTTTTTTAGTACAACCGAAATGAGATTATTTTTGTTGCACCTCCTACTTGTTGAAGTCGGTTAAAAATGAGGTACAGTTCAGTAGTCGAGAAAATGCGTTTTTGAAACCCGTCAGTTTCATACAAACGAATAAGTGTATATAATTTGATCTTTACTAGTTAATAGAATTATCACACAGACAGATCAGGAACGCATTCACTCGACGCAGACTTTGTAATTCCATTGTTTTAACATCTACCTACATTATGTGACAGTCTGTATTATATCTAGTACTAGCAAGCCGTCCATACTTCGCTCGGTTTAACGACTTGAAAACACATTGAAATTACTTTAATAAAAATAAGTCGGAATAAATTGTGACGGTGGAAACCGCATCAAAATCCGTTGCGTAGTTTAGAAGAACAACTCGGTCACATAGACAGACACGAAAACCCACTTTAGTTCAAGGTATGTTAAGAAGTAACCATAAAAGTGACCATTAATCTGAGTGGTATTATAATTTAGAATCTTCTCTACTCCTATCGATATTAATTGATAAACGAGCGCATTTCAAATGAAAATCTTGTTGAATAGTAGCGTTTTACATTTGCGTCATTAACAGTGTGTCTGCATGTAAGTAAATATATAACAGTTATTAGAATAGGTACATACTAATTAGCGACTGGGCACTGGGCCCGCATGGTGGATTATGACCCACTCCCTCTCGAAGAGAGGTGGCCTGTGTCCCAACAGTGGGAACATTATAGGCTTTTTTTTTTTCAGGATGTGAAATCATCTAATGACTTCTCCCGCTCTGGGCGGAGCGGGAGGGCGTGTCAGACTTTTACTGACTAAAACCCACCCTTGTTCCATCAGTTGCCCATGTGCCAGGGTCACGGTATCTCTTTCGAACAATCACGCGACCCCGGTAGGCATCGGTCCTAGTAGACCCCTACAAACATTATAGGCTGATTGTGCTATACTAACTACTAATAATATTATGTACACCATACGTGTATGTTTGTTGGTCTTCAGACAAGTCCTATTAGGTAAATGAGTTGAGAAGGTCCGATATGCAGTCGCTCTATATAAAATACTGGTATTTAGCTGCTTTCGGTAAGACTGGAAGCCAACCCCAATATATGTAGTTGGGAAAAGGCTAAACAGGTGATGTGATGTGTTTGTTTTGCGTGTGTGTGTGCGTGATGTGTCTAATATTAAGTATTATTTTGTATTTCTATTAAAAGCAGTACCTTTCTATCCGCAACTGTACCAAAGGCATAGCAAAAGTGATAGCATCTAACGATTCCGTTGATTATTTCATATCACTTTATTACTGAACATGTTTATAAATAGCGGGCGGAGCCGAGTGCGGCCGTTATATTGATGCGACCGCTTCATTAGAATAACATTAACTTGCATATTTTAATATAAAATGTTTTTACGTTTTTCTTTGTAACTGTACTTTTTATAGTCGTTGATAGAAGTGGATTATTTCTTGGTCTTCCGGTTTTAAAAGGCCATTATTAGAGAGACTTGAGAAAAATATAAGTTTTCTCGTAAACAATCCGACTAACGAAACGAATGTATCTTTCTACAGAGAGGCTCGTGGCTAAATGATAACAGCTGTGCGGATCGATCTTCAAGTTAAGCAACGCTTGCCGAGGTCGATCCGTGGATGGGTGAGGATCCATTAAATACCGAGCAAGCAATAATAAGCAAGTAGCAGACCAGAACGCACGTTAAGCCTTTGGTCCCGGCTGTCATTTGTCCATCTTTGATTGTTCTTATGGATAGTCGTAAGCCTGAAAGTGTGACAACTATTCTTGATATCTATTACCCAATACCCAGTAACGGGGTTATGTATTTCAGATTGGAAGTTGCTCCATGTACTGCTATTCAGCTGCATCCCATTAGACTGGCAGCCGACACCAACATAGGAAAAGGCTAGAAATATTGATTGACTTATCTTACTGCTACCATTTCAATCTCCTCCTCCTCTTCTCTCCTCCTACTGCCTTCCCAAGATTAAAATAATGTCAACTCCGTGAGTCAGATTCAGGTTGTCATGCATATTTTCATAAACACTGAAATATATTTTTCAATTCATCAACAATGCAATAATTATGTTCATAGGTTTGAGACAATCACAAAGAATTAAGTTACGTAAGTTTAAAATCTACAAAATGACTGAAAAATCAGGGTTCAGGACTTGATATTCTCTAAAGGGCGCCATATTTTAATGTCACATAACCAGTGGATAATCTAGACGCTTCCGACGATTCCTCATTTGTCTATTATGATATGGAATTTAAAAGTTATGAAAAAAGCTTTTCGACAAAACTGTACTAACAAAAAAATTTAAGAATAGTAAGTCAATAAAATAAGTTCACCCCAATCCCAAGCACATCACTAAACATCTAAAAGCTCAGCACAACACTAATACACCATAAGAACTGCCCTAAGCCTTAGTACACACAGTTTATCAATCAAAGTATCGGCGGGTGCGCACTCAATAACAAAGGATTATAGCGTCGGAACAGGACGGATGGGCAGCGCAAGAAGTATTTAATAACACTTATAGGTTTTAAACTATCAATTGATTGAACTGTTGTGTACTGGGGTTTATAGCTGATTGATTGGCGGATTTGGGTCTTTTTTGGCTGGTGTATTAATTTATTTTGGTGAGTGCATTTTTTTAACGTTTTGATGGCGTTGACGATTGCTTATGCGTAAGTTATTTTGCGTGTAAATGATTGTTTTTTTTTTTCTGATTTTCACAAAAATTTAATTATATTGCGTCGATTTAAACTTTTATTTTGAACTAGCTTTTGTCCGCGACTTCGTCCGCGTAAATTTCGGTTATCGCGGACTCAGATGAAGTCGCGGAGTAAAAAAGTAGCATATGTAAAGGACATGACTTGAGGTTCAAACTTACCCCGTACCAATTTTCATCAAAATCGGTTCAGTGATTTAGTCGTGAAAGCGTAACAGACAGACAGAGTTACTTTAGCATTTATAATATTATAGTATATAGTATGTATTTCAATTACTACTGCCTACTGAGTAATCATTTTGACTATCAGTTAAATATTAAATAAAACCTCACTAAATCTACGTATGGACGTAAAAATATAGCTATAGAATGTTTTCACGCACTGCATCTTCTACTCACTGCTAAGCACTGAGGGTCGAAAATCAAACAGTGTGTATTTTCATTGCACTCTGTTGGATTCTCAACGTTCTGTTCAACACCGAGAGTTGAAAATACAGTGTACGATAAAATACCGCCGTACATAACTGCAAAAGTAACTCTGCCTGTCTGTCTCGCTTTCCTGCTAAAACTACTGAACCGATTTAAATGAAATTTGGTACACAGATAGTTTAGAGCCTGAGGAAGGACATAGGCTACTTTTTATTCCGGTAGTATGTTCCCGCGGGATAATTTTCGACCTCCACGCGGGCGAAGTCGCTGGCAAAAGCTAGTACAACATATAAAAAGAAATCCTTTGCTTCATGCACCATTAAACAGTAAAGGCAACAATAAACAGTCATTAAATATGATTAATATGGTGACTACTTTCCTACAGAGATCCTAATTACGTAAAACACAGGCAAAGTCAATTAACAAACATCTTAATACTCAGAGGCGTTACCTTCTCTACTTTTTCTGACAATTTGTTAAGTAAATGCTAAATAGAAGTAAAAGATTAAAATATTTTAAGTCCATTACTTACAAAATAGACATCAAGATCAGTACCTATTTCACATTCCCGTTCGTAAATTAATTCATAAATCGTCCACAGAGAATATAAACATCGTAAAATGCGGACCTATTATAGGGACGAAGGATTTCCACACATATATGTATACATATAAATATATACATACATACATACCTGCCTATTAATAACTGGGTGGTCTTACTAAATACGCAAGTCCATTTGTGAGAGAAAAACTTGGCAAGAGCATGTTGGATCCGTATAGTAAAGGTTCCGTAGTCCTAGAAAATAATCAACGAAAGTCTATCAGTCAAGAGGCATTGTGCATAATATCGAGGAACTGGATTGTGCAGGCTCTCATTACACTGGAAGAACTGAACATCTTTTTGAAAGGGCGAGGCAGATGATAATGAGTAGAAGAAAATAATAAGGGAGCTATTTCTCTCATTCGTTTTGTAACGCAATATTCTAGTTTTGCACCTTTCTTACACTTAAAAAGCAGACACTAAAGACAACTTCCCGATAAATTGTTATTTATTTTACAGATTTTATTAACAGACGTCAAAATAATTGCAAACCGAGGATTAATTATCACGAACCCTTTTTGGCGAAATTTGAGACCCTGCAATAGCATTTAGAGGGTGTTCTCATGCAAACTAACAAGCCATATAATTGTGTACTGGATTTCTATTCACCTAAGTGAGAAATACAAATGATGAAAGAATGTATTTTTGAATACTATGGGTATTTTTATTTTTTTACTGTAAATTTTTGTACATGGGTGTTTTGTATGTAATAAAAACGTCGTAAAAATCATTTTAATTATTAGTAATAGGTTCATCAATCCTGCAGAATTTTGGAACTGCGCTGCGGTATCGTGAAAAGGCATCAAAGCGGCAGCATCTCCCCTGCAGCAAACGGTGAGCGAAAATCACTTTCCATTCACAAAAATAATTTTAAACACAAACATATACAGTTTACCTACACATTGCTGCATTTACGCTACTAAATTATAACGGTCCCCCATTCAATTTACTACGGAACCCTTAACCAACTCCATCTTTTTCAAACCATCCATAAGTTTACAGCTAGTTTACAAATAAGTATGCTCTTAACGCTCACGTTCACGAACAAAGCACTTAACTACTTTTTAGTAATGAGAAGTGACAGTTTCCATAGAAGACTTCTCATCAAGCCAAGCATGAAATGCCACAACAGAACACTGCAAACCATTAATTACATATTATAGCCGTACAAGGGCCCTAGAACTTCTCTACTGCTTTCGGGAAACGTCCAGTGTGGTAACGACTCAGGTTTTTACTACACACAATCAATTATCAACTCAGTTTAACGCAGCATAAGATAGAAAATTGATTGGAAAATGTCTGATGACAACAGCTACACATGGTTGACCGTCGTGGGAAAAGACTATAGTGTTGTGCTGGCGATGTAGATATAATACACGAGCGATTTCTAATTCTAAGTTTTGACTGCTAAAGGTTAAATTCCCTTGGCAAATAAGTGGCCCTTTGGACAATTAATTGGAAAGTGTCTTGCAAACACAAGTAGCAATTTAGGTTCCGCAACGGTGCCAAGCCCAGAATTTCTTTTGACGTTTCTTTTATGTTTACAAAGATTTGTTTTAAGGGCAACATTGCTATTTAAATGGAAATGTTTGATATTAATCTCGGAAGTCATTTGAGTATATGGAAATGAAGGTTTTATTGTAAACTTTTATTGGACGAAGTTTTGGGAATGTTGTAAGGTATGGTTATGTGAGGTAACCATATAAGACATGGCTATTAGCTTATATGGTTAGTTAGTAGTGGTAGTAATAGTGGTTTAGTTTTATTTTGATTGAACAAATTGTCGCAAAGGTGGGGGTTCGGGGGAGGTGAGAGGAATTGGGAATGTGTGCTTTAGCGGACTGAACACCCTAGTATATAGTACAGTAAATATGAAGGTTTATATGTCAAGTATATTTTTGTTACTCAATCACGCAAAAATGGCTAAAAGGATTTCCAAGAAATTTGGCAAACAGATACTTTATAAGCTGGATTAAAACATAGGATCATTTTTATCCTATCATTTCAGTCCCGTGGTATTGACTGACTGACTGCCTTATTCGTATTGATTAAAAATATTACAAACACAGCCGTATATTCGTTAATCTCAACGAATAGGTTGTTTAGCTTAGTATCTTTCATTGTTCATCTATACTAATATTGTAAAGCTGAAGAGTTTGTTTGTATGTTTGGTTGAACGCGCTAATCTCAGGAACTACTGGTGTGAATTAAAAAAATCCTTTTGTGTTGGATAGCTCATTTATCGAAAAAGGCTATAGGTTATATAACATCACGCTCAAAAGAAGCGGAGCAGCAAACAAAAAATGGACGAAAACTGGCAGGCAATTCGATGCGACGGGAGCAAAGGGGAGCAAAAATTTGACGCGGGCGAAGTCGCGGGCAGGAGCTAGTAAATCATAAGTTTAGAAACTTTTTACTGTTCTTCTCAATCGAACATTCAAAATCACGGCAGATGACCTTCATCAGTATTAATACTATTTGTTGACTTACATAAAATTTAAATTGGTTCTTCTTCTTAGCGTCAATCTATCAATCAATCAACTGAGCCTATCACAGTCCACTGCTGGACATAGGCCTCTCCCAGGCTGCACCACAACAATCTATTCTTCTTCTGCATCCAGTCTGTCCCAGCCACCTTTTTATGATCGTCGGTTATCTAGCTGGGGGGCGTCACTCACTACGCTTGCTGATACGCGGTCTTCACTCCAGAACTCATCTGCTCCATCGCCCATCGGTCCTTCGACAAACATAGCCAGGCTACTGCCACTTCAGATTGTTTACTCTGCAAGCCATATCGGCCACTTTGGTTCTATTCATGCTTCTTAGAGTATCTTCAAAAAGTTTAAAAAAAAAAATTGGACCAAAGTTTAGCTCTCGAGGACTCCGCTCACTGGCGCAGTCGTAAGAATTAATCCTTTCAATACGGTGGCAAATATTAGGTTTTGTTAAAATAAAATTTTATGCCCTTAGTCGCCACTGCCCTCAAAACGGTGAAGGAAAACATCGTGAGGAAACCGGCATGTCTTAGAACCAAAAATTCGAAGGCATGTGACATCTACCAACCCGTACTGGGCCCACGTGGTGGATTATGGCCCACTCCCTCTCACCGAGAGGAGGCCTGTGTCCCAGCAGTGGGAACATTATAGTCTGATGATGATGATGATCCTTAGTCAACATCATTATCTACCTAGTCTTTTCCCAACTATGTTTGGATCGGTTTCCAGCCTAACCAGTTCCAGCTACACCGTATTTTATATGGAGCGACTGCTTAACTGACCTCCAAAACCCAGTTACTAGGTAATGCCCTTGGTATGACTGGTTTGCAGACTTTTGGACTTCGGACGACCCGTAACGACAGTCAAAGAGACACAATTGACCACCGGGACCAACGGCTTAGCGTGCTTTCAGAGGCAGGAAGACATCTTGGTATGTTGTTATGAATCTGCTTAGTGAATGAAATGGATAAGGCAGATCTGATACAATTTATTAAATGAAAAAGAGTAAACTGTCAGTGAGTGAAGCTGGCCACATGAGTGCGTAAAGAATTTTATAAATATAATTTTAAGTTAAGTTAAACAGTCGTAATAGTTAATAAAATCAAATAGCTAGACATATTGATAAAAATAATTTCAATTATATAAACCAAAAAGTAGCCATTCATAGACTAAGCAGAAAGGTAACTGACAGTTGACAATTTGGCTTGTCACAACATGAAAATTTGAGTTAATATTTATTTCAGCTATTCCCAAGTTAATAAATCGTATTTAGATCGATTTGCTGAGTGTAGACATATAAATAAAATAAAATAAGTAAAGCATGAAGTGTAAACATAGAAACAAATAAAAAGGATGATAAAGAATCATGAATTATAGTGTAAGTATAGGATGAACACTATAATGTAAAGCTGGTAACCGATCCACAGACCAACCGCGGAAAGCGTTGCTTAACCTGATCCATCGACACGTGCGGCTATTATTGCCAAAACGTTATAACGCGGCTATTATTCCTTACCCACATCCATAATATCCCTAGTTGTATAAACCAGAAAATTTTACTAGATATTTTAATATACACAATATTACATAACATCACGCCTTGTTTCCCCGAAGGGTTGGGCAGAGGTGTACCTATAGTACACCCACATTTCTCCTGTTATGTTTAAGTCCCATGTAATAGGGGGCGAGCCTATTGCCAACAACTGGGCACTAATCCAGACTCCGGGCTGCTACTAAGAAATTCCAGATGGAAAAACTCAATAACACTTTAGCCGACCTGGGAATCGAACCCAGGACCTCAAGCTCAGCAGTAGCGCTTGCTACCACTAGACCAACTAGGCAGTTTAATATCCCTAGTTGTGTTTAACCAGAAAATGTTACTAGATATCTTAATATTTAGTGGCAAAAAAGAGTATCTTACATTCAGTACAAAAAGACATACCATTGCTTATCAAAAACCTGTTTTATTTAAATATTTAGACAAGTAAGAAACTACATTACTTGTCTTCCTAAGAAGCCATAGGATTTACTAAGCTTCTTAGCTAGAAATAACGGCTTATTGGACGACTCGCACGAATTAACTTTTAAATTATATCATATTTTCTATATGCGACTCGCACGAAGTTAATTTATATGTGGGCGAAATGACAATTCCGTTAACACGTAATATAGGCAATTGGCACGTTTTGAATAAAACTTTAAGGAAACAACAATGAGTTTAAAAAAAAACCGGCCAAGTGCGGACTCGCGCACCGAGGGTTCCGTACAAACCTGTAGGGATCCTCAGTTTATGTATAAGGTTTATGCTTATGTATAAGGTAAATAAATATGAATCTGAATCTGAATCTGAATCTTATGAACTTAAATGTTTTTTTTTAATTTTTATATTTCAGTTGATTGAATGAAAGGTAAATTGCGGTTTACGATTTATGACGTATTAAAAAAAAAAACTACTTACTGGATCTCGTTCAAACCAATTTTCGGTGGTAGTTTACATGGTTATGTACATCATATATTTTTTTGAGTTTAATCATTCTCTTATTTTAGAAGTTACGGGGGGGGGGGGGGACACACATTTTAGCACTTTGGAAGTGTCTCTCGCGCAAACTATTCAGTTTAGAAAAAAATGATATTAGAAACCTCAATACCATTTTTAAAGACCTATTCATAGATACCCCACACGTATGGGTTTGATGAAAAAAACATTTTTGAGTTTCAGTTCTAAGTCTGGGGAACCCCAAAATTTATTATTTTTTCTCTATTTTAGTGTAAAAATCTTGATGCGGTTCACAGAATACATCTACTTACCAAGTTTCAACAGCGTAGCTCTTATAGTTTCGGAGGAAAGTGGCTGTGACATACGGACGGACAGACAGACAGACAGACAGACAGACGGCCAGTCAGACATGACGAATCTATAAGGGTTCCGTTTTTTTCCATTTGGCAACGGAACCCTAAAAAGCGCAGTTACTTTTTAACATAAAATACAAAACGTGACAATTGCCTACTTCGTACTTCTGGAATTATCGATTCGCACACAAATAATAATAAAGGCACTAGATATAATATAAAATAACTATAAAATATCTTAGGACAACCAACACACCGTTATCTGATCCCAAACTAGGCAGAGCCTGTACTATGGCAACCAGACAAATGATAAACATACTTATATATTTCTAAATACATACATATTATAGATAAATTACACCCAGACACAGAATAAATAATTGTGCTCATCTCACAAGATTTGTCCTGGGTGGGAATCGAACCCACGACCTCCGTCTTCGCAGTCAGGGTCACTAACCACTAAGCACACATTTCAATAGAGACAGACTCTTTGGTTTAGTGGCGCCACCTCAGAGCTTGAGGTCCTGGGTTCGGTACAGGTCGGGCAAAGTAATACTAAGCTTTTTTATCTGGAATTTCTCCAGTAGCACCCGTTGATGGCAATATGATCGCCCCTATCACAAGAAGATTAAACATAACTGGCTAAATGTGGGTGTACAAAACGTATGCCTCTACCCAACCCCGGGACACAAGGCGTGATGTTATGTTATGTTATGATCTCAGTACACAATTATAGTTTCACCATTTTTCATTTTATTTTTCTGCCTCACTGACTTCTGTGAAAAACGTTAATGGGTTGTATCGCGATCTCTCATTGTTAAGGCTAGTGTACACTATGTTATCTGTAAGCGCAGTTCATTTGCAGCGCGATCAACGGTAAAGTTATGGGTGATTCGTCGATCGCTAGATGTTGATCAAGATGCATAAAGCTCACGTTTAATTGCGAATTTTATAGATAGTTAATTTTAGCAGATTAGTTCAGAGATAGTGCATAAGTAATAGTGCATACCTATTTTACGATTAGAAACTTACAGTTAAAAAAAAATAGAATAGATAAATGTTCACTATTTTTAGTCCTATTGAATGGAGAAAGTCATAGGTAGATATTTTGATTATCAAGACTATATAGATGACAAAAATTTCACATACACACCATAAGGTTTTTTTAAAAAAAAAAAACAGTTATTAAGAAAGTTCAATCGGATTTCCTGCTGTACATTTTACGACATTTCAAAAACAAAGCGAAGCAAGTGCCTAGATTCTAGGTTAACTGTGTGTCTATACTTCACAAACCTAATCAAATTATTACTTACCAAAGTAGTAATTTATGTTTGTGTTGGTGTCGTAAGTTACTAGCATAGTCTTAAATATTCCTTACTAGCTTTTGCCAGCGGCTTCGCCCGCGTGGAGGTCGGAAAATATCCCGCGGGAACGTACTACCGGGATAAAAGTAGCCTATGTCCTTTCTCAGGCTCTAAACTATCTGTGTACCAAATTTCATTTAAATCGGTTCAGTAGTTTTAGCAGGAAAGCGAGACAGACAGACAGACCGACAGACAGACAGAGTTACTTTTGCATTTATAATATTAGTATGGATTAAGTATGGATTAATGCAAGTTTTAAATATAATATAAATATGTTTCATTAGATTAAGGTCTTTGTTATTTACGGACCTGTGTTGCCTGGTAGAGAATGCCTAAAACATTAAGTTCCTCTTTAAAAGAAGCAAATCATATTGTTATTAGTCCTAATAAGCGCACAAGCATATCGACGCAGCCGTAGCAGTGCGCGTGTCTATACCAAGCCTTACAGCATAGGTTCTACGAACGGTCTCGCGGCCATTCGTAGAAATAATCAGAGCTACGAGTGACGTTATTATCCTCACAATTATGTTCCCGGACAAAATTCTGTGGCTTTAACGTGAAACTTGAAAAGGCTGGCTGGTACTTATGTGGTTAGTGACAAGAAAGATGATTGCATAAGTACAGAAGATGTAGAAACAGCCAAACAGTTATTGGCCTGTGCGGCTGCGGCGTACGATTAGGTGACCATCTTAAAATACCAAGACCCCTCCCTGCCTCGAAAAGCACGTCAAGCTGTTGGTACCAGCTGTCTTTCGTAGATCTTTCACATTTGTTACGGGCCGTCAGAAGCCCAAAAATCTGACAGCCAGTCTTACTGTGTCTTATCAATTATGTTACCAAATAGCTGGGTTGCGAATGTCAGGTAGGTAATCGCTGGATGTAAATACTGGTATGTTGTTTTGTCTTGGCAACGTCAAGAAGATCAACGTCATAAAGATAGAAAATGTGATGCTCTAGCATCTACTTAAAGCATCATAATTATGTTCTACATATCTTCCCAAACAAATGATTAATCAGGGACTTTGTACGTTTCAGAAACTTTTACTAACAGTATATCTACTGAATTACTGGACTACGGGATAGAGAAGCGGTTGTTGATTGTGATATTGGCGTGGAACTATGATCCGTTCGATTTCGATCATTGATAGTGGTATTGGTACCACCGGTAGCAGTAATATTTTGAACCAAAGTTTCTCATCGCACGTTATAATCATTTAACCAGTAACTGGATTGTTGGAGGTCAAATAGGCAGTCGTTCTATGTAAAGTACTGATATTCAACTGTACTGGTTAGAGTAGAGGTCGGTCTCATTGTAGTTGGAAAAAGGCTAAGCAGATAACGATGTATCTTATATCTTTAAACGAGCAATTCTTGTATATATGTGTGTATATAGGTATAAATATAATCTGAATCTCGGAAACGGCTCCAACGATTTTCATGAAATTTAGTATACAGGGGGTTTCGGGGGCGATAAATCGATCTAGCTAGGATTCATTTTTAAAAAATGTCGTTTTATTCGTGTTTTCAATGAACAACTTTATCGATAATCAACTTGAACATAAACTTTTTAAACACAATTTACCAAAAATTCCGAGCCAAGCTCGGTCATCCAGATATTGTGTGTTTATTTCAATAAGGTTTTTGATCGAAGAACTTTCTGAATTTTCTGTTCCGGTCTATTCACTGTGGGAAAAAATTCATATCAAGTTCTGTTGATAATCACAATTTTAATCATTTACAAAGTCCACAATCTTCAGGGCAAGTTATAAAAGTTAAGTTCAGTTGGTAGTTGTAAAATGTAATGGCAGACATAAATCTTTATACAATTTATGAGGTAAAAGCTTACTGGTATGATGTGGCTTGTATACCTGTAATTATAATTAATCTTAATAGTTACAGGGATGCTTACTTCGCTTTTTTCAACCCACATCAGAGAAACTCAGATACCAATAAACATGCTCTTCACATGACCTGATCAAGATTGTGTCTGGACTCTAAAAGAGACTGTGACCTTTGAGTTTTTTCGGCTTTTGCTCAGAGTAGTCAGATAGGAAACGCCGACGTCATATAGTTTTGAAAATTTGATTAACGTGACAAAATGTATGTAGAAACCTACTTACAGAAACAAAATCACATAACGTCTAGTTTATTATTTATTAAAGCATAAATACACTAACCTATACATTGATAATATTAAAAATAAAATAAATAACTAACTATACAAATAAATACAAAAACAAAGGAGGGTACTACACGAGTACTTCGACCTAGGGGTCGAAGTACTCGTCCGCATCATTGTCATCTAGAAACGTGCCCAGAAGACTGGCAGCATTGCCACGCTGAATGGCAATGCTAATTCTTTGGCCAAAGAATGACCCAGCCTTCTGATCACGTGAAGTGCCGACCAGTCGATGAGAGATTTCCTTAAAAGGGAAACGTGCACTCGCCCCATAGCCCGAGCGTTTCAACCCCAAACGGCTCAAAACTGTAGTTACCTATAAGGTTACAGTATTTGCGCCGCTTGAGGGTCTCAGCAGCCGCAGCAGCGGCGCCAGCACAGCCCGCCGTGCTAAAAACATGAGATGGCGCAAGGTTGTCTACGTCTACTTATTTTGATCTAAATTATATAAGGTTTATGCTATGCAGTCCAGCAGTTAACTGCTATAAGCTGATGATGCAGCTACAACAGATCTGCTATCATCAACATACGCCCTTAAAATACCATTTAAGAAGACTGGTCTCGATATAGCAATAATTGTTTGGACAAAATCATTTGCATCAATAATATTGTGTACTAATATAGTGTTACTCATAACTGCGTTATATAAACTGAAAAATCTACGGATTTAAGTAAATATAAAGCTGAAGAGTTTGGTTGAACGCGGTAATCTCACGAACTACTAGTCCAAATTGAAAAATATTAGCCTATTTATTGAGGAATGCTATAGGCTAACTATAACATCACGCTACAATTAAAAGGAGCGGAGCACCAACGATAAATGAACGAAAACTGGCAGGCAATTGGATGCGACGGGAAGGGTCAGGGGTGTAATAAATATGACGCGGACGAAGTCGCGGGCAGAAGCTATCTATGAATGTAAGTAAATTACTTTCAAAAGATGATTCGAAACTGACAGCAGAAATGAAGTTGTGTTTCGATAAATAAATTTACAATAACAGCAACAAAGGTACAACACACTCCCATATTCAACCCGAACCATCCAATTTCGGTACAGAATCTAGGTACATACAAGATCTGATAACAAAGCCATGACAAAGAGCAGAGTACAACAGAGGTCTGGAACCAGTCACTCTGACTAAACTCAAACACAAGTAAACACAAATCATGGATGACTCACAAGGCGTACGTACGTTTTACTGAAGATCGCTTGACCAGTCTACCGACCGATTTGGATCCACAAAAGGAGCTCGATCTTTCTGGCAAAACGGACAGACTGACTGGTGGAATACGGATAGTAGGTACTACTAATACTGCAACGGATGGTACACCAATGGACGATAGTAAGATTATTAACGAAATTCAGACTGTTAGCTATCTTGTTAGGGACGTGGATTTGTTTGTAAGAGTTACTGTGGCCCTGGTTAAAACGACTGAAGGGATGGGTTTTAGTCAGTAAAAGTCAGAGCTGGAAAAGTAATTTGGTGATTTTTCACCCAAAAAAAGGGTTTAAGTTATTTCCATAATATCTATTCTTAGTTATTTCCATAATATCTATGCACGCATGGGTCAAAAAATACTGAAGGAATTTTAACCAAACTTGGTACGATTGTAGTCCATACTCCTGGGCAGGTTATAGGCTATATAACATAACACTAAGACACATAGAAGCTGAGCAATGACGATATATTTGTACCCTCTGGGTATGTGTCAGGTAGACAACGCTTTATGGCGACGACGTACCAGGTTATCATAACTTTGCAGGAGCTTACCAAACAAAGGAGTGTCAGCTAGCTTTATGGCGACGACGTACCAGGAGGTTATCATAACTTTGCAGGAGCTTACCAAAAAAAGGAGTGTCAGCTAGATAACGCTTTTTTGCCTTTGAATTTCCAGGTTATCATAACTTGGTAGGGATATTACAACGTTTATTGAACCTGAGGCGATACGAAGTTCGCTGGGTCAGCTAGTTATAAATATTTATAATGAATCAGCCTTTAAACCTTTTTAACTGAATTCAGAAAGGAGGGTCTCAGTTCGTTCGTTTTTTTATGTGTATTTATGTTCCGCGACATCTCCAGCTGTTGCGGGTGGATTTCTAAAATTCTTTTTTCTATGGACTAGATAAGCCTTTGGATTGTTCCTATATAATTGTTATTATTTTTAGCTTTAACTAAGTTGCAGAAAGCGAACACAACTTCAGCAAACGAGAATATCCTATCCCTCGTACACGCAGTAACAATAATAAATATCAACAATTTTATAGACAGCAATATTTGAAACCTTATTATAGTAAGTCGAGTGTGGGAAAAAGTCACTAGTCTGCCCACCACTTTCAATCTTCCTTTCAATTATAACGCCCTTTCACTAAAACCTTCAATTTCTTATCATTATTGTACATCAATAACATCCAGAAAAACCGATCGAGAGTACCATTTACCAATAAGTGTTTTTGGCACAGAGTAGGAAGAAATGGAGTACTAAGTGCCACCGTATTTAGTGTCTTAAGAGAATGTGGCGAGTGATTAGTGGATACTAGATAAACAATCTCGGTATGGCAATTTAAAATTTTAAAAGAAAAAACTCAATTTTGAATGAATGGATAACTTTTGTAATGATTATGCTATCCGTGAATCCGTGATCATACGGCCGGCATAAAGTATACCATAGATAACTATCACCTGTTTATCCACTAGTGCAATGCCAACTCTAGGATGTATGTATATCCAGTATGGCTCCCAATCCTTCCTTATCCTAAGGTCACGTCTTCGCTGCCATTACGGTGCTCCCCGGTGTCTCTTTGATATGAAATGGTCTCTGTAGCACCATGAAACATGAGGCCTGACAGGCTAGTGTAAACTAAGGGTTTATTTAATGAATCGAGTCTGGTTAAACCACGCTGGGGGCGGTGTATTTCATAAATTCAATCATTCATTAGAAAAGGGCTGTTTACTTGGGACTTGTATGTTGTTCACGTAAATATGGGAGAGGGAGGTCTGCTGCTACAGGTATTTCCATACTTAAAAGAAGGCCTCTACAATTTATTTGTTAAAACCTGTTGATTAAATAAACTTATTAAGCTTAAACTTATTAAACTTGTAGCTATATGTTTTTTCGCTATAACATGTTATTGTTTACAAGCCGCTTTTAATTAATATCAATGAGTAAAGGCATAACGAAGGTCAAGATAACACATTTCTATCTCTGGAGCCGAGTCCCAAAACTTTAATGTAATCACGTGTTATTTTTTTTTTTCAGAACGCGTCTTGACACTCCATTCTGTACTCATTCTGATCATAACAATCGCACTCTTTCAAAAAGATTGACCATCTTCATTCCCAGTTGTAATTGTGCACGATCGAATGTTTATATGTGAACCTGCGACTGGTTCTTTTTGCAACCAGTTGCAACCTATGTTTAAAGCTACATCTCAATATTGCCTGTTAGTGTGGCCAGTAAGTCGGCGATTATTTATCAATTTTACCATTTTTGTAAGTATCGAAGAAGTACGCAAAATACGCGCTCAGACGTGGAGTAAAGGTACAAGTTGGTAGCTGACGACATGAAGCTGCAGCAAACGACGTGTCGCAGTGACACTACTGGTGTCTACGTATTTCTATGAAATGTCGTCTGCTGCTGCTGCGTGCAGTCGGCTACCAACTTGTACCTTTACGTTATCAAAAAATCGGTAGAAAAAATAAAATAGGTAAATCAAAATGTAGTTTTACCTGTAAATAACTGATGCACTCTTATTTTTTCTCTTATTTTAGTTTGAAAAATTTAAAATTTGTTGGTATCAGTGTAAGTTTGGTAATATTTTTGGTGAACTGAATAAAAAAGAAATACCCGTGAAATGGAAGACCAGGGGTAAGAGTGATGGTGGTACCGTATCTATCAATTCCAACAGCCCTAATGTACTCATTTGTGAAACACTTTCCGAATAGGTACCGCTTTTATGAATTCCCTGCTAACTTAGTGGCCTCAGAATATCGGATAATTTCCCCACAATTAATGTTCATATGTAGTTATCCAATTATTTGTCATTGATCACGCGAAATATCTGTATTTCTCAGTTTACGTAAAGTACACACTTATAAACGAAAACTGCATTTTATTTTAACAATTAATCGGTTTATTAATTACTAGGCCAGATGTAGCTTTACAACCTTTGGTAATGTCTTTATTTATTTGTTGTTATAATTAAACAATTTGCATGTGGCTAAGTTATAACAGCCACATGTGTCAATTGATCCGGTTAAGCTACGGTTGCCGCGGCTATTACGTGGATGGGTGACCATCTTTACATACCAAGACTTATTCGTGCCTCAGAAAGCACGTTACGCTGTTGGTCTCGGCTGTCATTGTCAGATCTTTAACAGTCGTTAGAGTCGGCTGAAGCCTGAAAGTCAGACGACCAGTCTTACTGTGTTACCTACCCAGTTACTGGGTGGTGTAGGTGAGGTGAAGTAGTAGCTACGTGTAAAATACTTTAGTCAGCTGAATCCGGTAAGACTGGAAGATGACCCCAACATAATTGCCAAAAGGCTAGGCAGATTAAACTGTCGCTGTGCAGTTTGTTGAGAATGCTGTCAAGACCATTGCTACTCTTCTTTGCTCTGTATTCCTTTTGCGCTTCAGGGTGTTGGATCTGTAACAAAAAAAAAACTCTCGTTTAGGACCTCATCATCATCAACCCAACTTCAATCACTGCTGGGCATAGGCGTCTCTTTTCTTGCCAAACCCCACGATCCTGGGCCACCCTCGTCCAGGTTTCGCTAAAGATAACTCAATAGGTACCACACCTTTGGTTCCCGAAGGGTTAGATAGAGGTTTAACTATAGTATCTAAACCTAAATTTCTTCATGATAACGGCGAGCCTATAGCCATCAACCGTGCATAAATCCAGACACAGGGCTACTCATCCTTTCAGCCGAAAGATGTCCACTGCTGGACATAGGCCTCCCCCAAGCACCGCCACTTCGACCTGTTCTGTGCTTCTCGCATCCAACGTATTCCTGCGGCCTTCACCAGGTCATCGGTCCATCTTGTGGGAGGCCGTCCAACGCTCCGTCTTCCAGTACCTACGCGGTCGCCACTCCAGAACCTTCCGACCTCGACAGGGCTACTATTGAAAAAAAATTAAAAAGTCATCATAATTGCGTTAAAAACACTCAAATTCAAGTTCTTCTAGCTTATCAGATTGCTGTGCTGCTGAGGAGTTTGTTGTGCCACTTTTTCTGCACAGCTGAAGCACTAGGCAATGATGACGGGTGGGTATTTTTTAGCAACTATCTTATGTCATTTTAACGTTCAAAAATTGCTCACTCTCAGCTTAGTTTGAATAAAAGAGTTTTGATTTTGACTAATGACAAGAGGCTCCATTGCAAAATATTCACCAAGCAGGCAAATAATCCCCATAGTAGCTATTAAAACTATTTTACTGAGCTTCTTAAGTTCTGAGCTGGGTAGCATGATTACTGACAAATGCGTGTACTGACTGGACAGGTACACTCAATTGTGTGGTTCTTTCTTCTAAAGATCATTTCAGACTGTCTACCTGGTCTTCACATGATGTGACCAAGATTGTGTCTGGACTTTTTAAAAGACTGTGAACTTTGGATTTGTTTCGGGCTTTCTTTTCAGAATAGTCAGATAGGAAACGCAGACCTCATCTAGTTTAAAAAAAATATTATCGACGTGTAAAAGTGTTTCTGCAAACCTACTTACAGAAATAAAGTCATTTATCATTCAAATCTACAGAAACAGTCCGCTACAAGATAAAGATTGTTCCTTAAAATTAATTACCAACCTACTACCTTGTTTGTGCGGGGTTTGTAATGTACTGTAATGTATTTCACAAAATACGTATAAAACCACAGTACATTCCAATTAAAATCAATAACAAGCAAAACCTTTGACAGCTTTAATTCGATGATGGAATTTATTAATTATTAAGCAAACCATCGTATTTCCAAGTATTTATACTAATTTGTGAAAACAAAAGCATATTATATTACCAGTGTTAAGGTGGGTGTACACTAGAGTATTTTTAGAGCATTTCCATGTAACGTTCAAATCAATGGTACAATACAAGGAAAAGCTTAATTAAAATCAAACAGCGTAAGCGTCAGTATAACCAGGTTATAATGTTCCCACTGCTGGGATACAGACCTCCTCTCTAGGAAAAGGAGTGGGCCGGAATCCAGCACGCGGACACAGTCCGGGTAGATGTTTAATATCTTTAATCTTTTGTTTTAGGACAAGCCAATTTCCTCATAATGTTTTCCTTCAGCATTTCTAGAGCAGTAGTAATTAAATAATTGGCACAAAATAAAGCGCCGGACAGGATACGGGTACCATTGCTCCCTCTTGATGCAGAGAAAAAAATCATGTAATGTAACGTTCCTACGAACGTTCACGGCGAGAAGGCATTTACCTGTAAAATTAGAAGAAAGCATAAAATAAAGGATGTTATGCTTTCAGTCATTTTGAAATATCAGATCACAGTACCGCACGTTCTACCCGTGTGTGTGTGTGTCTTTGCTTCATAAAATATTGCACAGATTCGCTCATTTTATTCGCAAAATCAAGTTGTAACAAAACGGCGAGCTTCGTGCTCAGTGTTCGGTTCGAAATGCTTTTGAAAACGCTCTAGTGTATACTCACCTTTACAACGTGAAACACAATGGAATGAAAGGCGGCAAATTAAATAACTATTAATTAATATGTTGGGTAATTAAATTGCGTTGCATTGATTGTGGTTTAACGAGAGCTACAAAATATTATCTGATACGAGTTACATCGTGTAGTGGTCATCATCCAATACGAATTTAATTTTTGGGAATATTTTACATCGAAGGACCGCTCCTGCTCTGGGCTCTGGGTGGAGCGGAAGGGCGTGTCAGACTTTTACTGACTAAAACCCATGTTCCTTCAGTTGCCTATATGCCAGGGCCAACGTAACTCTTTCGGACAAATCTCGCGACCCTGGCAGGACTGAGATAGATTTACACATTTTATCACAGTTTAAGAACTAAAACACAGAGCAGCATGTGTACAAATATGTATCGTGTTACTCAGTAAACCTACACATTTAGGTTGTGCAGGCCACTGACGCAGTCGATCTATGAAAAATATCTCAAACGAATGCCACGCTTTTTTTAATATTTTTCGTGTTTTTTTGTTTTGTTTTTACTCTATTCTTATTTTCAATTATTTTCTATTTTTTAGATTGGTTTTCTATTAAATTGTGTTTTTAAAACATTATTTATTTTCTGTTTTTTAGTTCGGCTAACCACAAAAGCTTGTGTTTTCGTTTTATATGTTTCCTGGTTATTCTGGCCGGGATATTGGCACAAAATGAAATTATTGTATTAAATTGTCATCGGTCCTTGATAAACGTGGAAAATATCAAATTATTTTGTTATCTTGAAATGGGTTCAATTCTAGTTTTCCAAGATTCCGTTACATACATGTATAGACACAAGCGAAGCTAATAGGTAAAAGCAAAGTCTAAACAGGCGATATGTAAAATTTTAACTATAATTAAATATTATTGGTACCATTCATTATGGTGAGAAAATATTCCATCAGCCATTAATCCACCAGTGATCGACAAAAATATATTCAGTTTATTCATTATAATACCTAAATACATAATACAGCCTATGCTACAGATATCTTGATACCAATTAGTTCTATCATCATTTGTAACTCGATATTGAATCATTGTTATTGGAGCTTACAATGGCTTTGTGATTCCCGACGTCCATTCATTGCCTTGACAAGCCATGAATGCATAATATCAAACCATTTTCCTGGCATGATTGTCGTTCTTAATGAGCGAACATAGTTTCAGTCACCATTCTAGCCTCTTCATCATCATCATCACCACCAGTGGCGTGCATTGCATATAAGCATATAAGTAGTACCTTCCTCGAAAAATCACCATATGTCTGTCAATTACATTCTAACGTGTGTCGCGAAAATATTAAGAAACTAACAAAATTATCATACCTAAAGAAACCCACGTTTGTCTGCCTAGACAAGAATAGCCGGCGTAGTGCTTATCTACACAATTAAGCAGAGCACGCCACTGATCATCATCCCCAGCCCGGCTTCAACCACTGCTGGGCATAGCCTCTCTTTTCTTATGCCAATCCCCACGCTCCTGAGCCAGCCTCATCCAGGTTTTGCCTGTAATGGCAACAATGTCTTCTCGGCATCTCGTCGCCGGACGATCGACATCTCGTCGTCTAGTCCTTGGACGCTACTCTGTGAAAGCCTTACTCCATCTGTCATCTTATGTAGCTAACATTTGTTATGTTTCAAAAATGGAAGGATTGATTTAACTATCTGAGTTTTCTATTTCTCCCTATCTGGCACGTTAGTCTAGTGGTTAGTGACCCTAACTGCTAAGACTGAGGTCGTGGGTTTGATTCCCACCCAGGACAAATCCTTGTGTGATGACCACGATCATTTGTTCTGTGTCTGGGTGTAGTTTATCTATAATATGTATGTATTTAGAAATATATAAGTATATTTTTCAGTTGTCTGGTTACCATAGTACAGGGTCTGCCTAGTTTGGGATCAGATAACGTTGTGTTGGTTGTCCTAAGATAATTTTATTTATTTTTATCTCCTAAACCTTCTGTACATAATTCTCCTGGCCATTCCAATTTATTTGGTGTCTGCGCAACCTGTCTTTCTCTTTCATACTTTTCTATTAGTCGTTATCTCGCTATAAACTGATACTAGCTGTTATGCATGATACTGCCTATACTGTTCCCCCAGCTGGGACACAGGCCTCTCTGTGAGAGGGAGTGGGCCATAATCCACTACGCGGGTTGGCAGAAGTAACACACCTTCGAATTTTTGGTCATCACAATGTTTTATTTTGCCCTTTTGCGTCAGCAGGACCAAAACGGCGGCGGCACGGGTTTCGGGTGGCGGCTAGCTGTTATTAATGCAGTTGTTTTTTTTTTTTAATTATTTCATATTTAATGGCCCTAAATCTATAAGTATCGTTTAATCACTTAAGTTATACACTAAAAATCCTATCTCCACCAACAAGAACCATTTCATTTTATTTACACCACTTCAAAATCTGCCTACCCCAACATGTCTAAAATTGCACTTCATTAAGGACAAACAAATCGATAGACCAACGGTACGTCGCACAATAGGCTCGCACGTCACCCGCGGCGTCATTGTACGGGCTTCGATTCTTGGGTGGCGCTAATGAACCACTTGTGAATTTAACATGTGCGCAGTAATGGGATTTTTGAAATTTTCTACCCTTTCTTTGGGATGCGTTGCGATAATCTAATCTTTAGACTGAGAAAGCACGTGTAAGGGTTAGGTAAAGGTTTATAGAAGGTTTTAAATATATATTTCCTCGTAGGCTGTAGGTATTATTAAAGTACAGAATAATAATTAGTCAATACCAATTAAAATTGTTAATAAAAAAAATATAATTTCCTTATTAAAAACCGTATTAAAATCTGTGGCGTAGTTTAAAAGATCTAAGTGCATAGACGCGGCAAACGACTTTGCTTATACAAACATATCTATACAGTATTCTATCTTCATACAAACGCTCGGAACGCAAGTCATACCTACGCGCCTCGAGTCTGGTACACTCCGAGTACATACGCAGTTGCGTACGCACCGCTTTGACTAACGGATGGCGGGCGGTGTTATTGATGGTTTTGTTTGTAAGCGATTTGTGAATATTTAATAATAATCAGTGCATGATGATTACTTAATATGAGAAATAGAACTTATAAACTATATTATGCTGTTTCTGGTTGCTTAAATTCTTCAATAACGCACCGAGAGATGCATTTCTTAAATTACCCTCGAAACTCTGAAAGAAAAGACTAGGATTATTAAATAAGTAAGTGGATAGGGTGAAAAAAGTGACAAACGAGTGACCTACCTACGCTCGTAGTAGTAGCAAGTAGTTTTCTTTTGATTTAAATCGATCTTTTCGATCGTAAATCATTGAATCGATACACGATCTTGATCGCAGGATTTGAATCGGTCCAGCAAAGATCGTATCGTAATTAAAAATAAATAAAAGTTGATATAATTTACATCTTCAACCCTTGTCACTTTTAATAAAAAACGGTCCAAACATTGTTTTTTTTTTAATAAAATATAGTATTTACAATGAAAGAAACTCAAGTGGGTTGATGAAATCAAAATACTTTTTGCGGGCAGCCCTACCGCGTCTACCGCGTGTTTACGTACCGCGCGTGCTGTAGGTAATTATTTTCTAGGATAGGGCCGAATCAAAATACTGTACAGATATCTTTACTGTCCTTATACTATCTAAAGAAGATGTAAAAAAGATAAAAATATACATACCTACATCATTGTTCTATCTTAGGTCAACAAAGAACGACTTAATAAGTCAGGTCAGCACAGAGAAATGGCGCAGACCACTATGTTGTCAGCATTCTAAAACATTGCCCGGATTGAGAATTTAATTCATACGATCTTATCCCAGTTATCATGTTACCCAGTAACCGGGTTGTGTGTCACTTCATGTAAATTACTGGTATGCAATTACAACCGGTCAGACTAAACGCCGACCCGACCCGGATCCCGGACTCAGATTAGATAACGGTGTGTTGGTTATCCTAAGATATTATATTTTTTATATTTATATTGTATTTATAGTTGGGGCTTGGCAAATTTGTTTCCTTATCCCAGCGCCGCACTTCCCAACATACTCATACTCTTTAAGTCTGGGTTTCATTATCATAAATACCGATACTTCTTCATGTTAAGTGCTAATAAATACAAACTAGGCTAAGACAACATGACTATAAAACTGTGATATTTCAGCTAAAATGTATGGCCAATTATGTGCCCCATGCTTGGCCAAGTGGACCCATCGTATTAGCAGTAAAATTTTCAAAGTGACAGCGGCCATTTGCAAAGGCGCTATGTTCTTGTTCAGTCAACTGTTCTAGCCGTGACAACATATTGCTTTTACTGGTGAATGCTAAACACACAGGCGGCTTGTAAAGATGAGTTTTCACTGGGCTAAGTTGACCTTCAATTCCTCAATGATCATTGACCTTCAATAATCATCGTTTCAGCGGAACCACGTCCACTGGTGGGCATAGGTCTCCCCAAAGCTCCGCCACATCAACTGATTCTGTTCAGAAGAACAGAACCAGCCGCAGGTGAAGGCTGCAGGTATCTGCTGGATACTAGAAAGTATCCAGCAGATACCTGCAGCCTTCACCAGGTCATCAGTCCACCTTGTGGGAGGCCTTCCAATGCTATGTCTTTCAGTACGCGATTTTCCACTCGAGAATCTTTCGACGAAAGCGAAGGTGGATTGGCGATCGCAGTATGGTGGTAAATGCATAAAAAACTCTGCAGCCCATTCTCTAGTAAATCCTTTAGTGGCCTCTTACTACACCCATGGGAAGAAATGTGATGGTGCTATTCCTTACGTCCGTCACCAGCGGAACACTTTTAAATAGGCTATAAGAACCAGTCACGCCTAGTACCGCCTATTAAGAATCTCGGTAAGAAATGTTGCTACAAATGTTAGGCATCATGGCGATCTTTTCACTGACGATTTCTACCAGTTCCACTGCCTACTCTTTTACAGCGACCCTGTCTACTCCTTGATATGCAATGGTCTCTTAAGCACCATGAAGCATAAGGCTTCAGGGGCTAGCATACATTTTGTGGTTCATCCGATTAATCGAGTCTGGTTAAATTACAATAAAGTCAGTATATGTCATTCATTCACTAATATGTGACGATTTCTACCAGTCTACTCCTACACAAACTTCGTTTTCTCGACAATGGACACTAACACTGATGAAGAAAAACATTTTGTCTCTAATAAGTTGTGTCATCTATTGTACACACTCCTTAACCGAATGGGTGTTACAAACAGTAGCTGTTTTCCAATAATTCGCAGTAGCGTTCTAAGTTGCATTGTTTAAAGTTGTCGCCTAAGAGAGATAGTTTTCTACGCATGTTAGTTCATGCTAGGCTTTCTGAAAATATGTGCCGACGGTGTCCACTTCCCTTTACAAGGCATTATTCGTAAGTAAAGGTGCACACACACCTTCCGTCGACGTCAAATCGGCACTAAGCCACGTCAACGTTAGCGACGTGACGCTATGTTTAACTAATTCGCAACATTACACGTTACAAGTTTAAGGGGCATGTGACTAAGTTATAATAACCGTACAAGTCGATCGAACAGGTTAAGTTAAGGTTGTCGTAGTTGGTCCATGGAGGGGTGATCATCTTTACATGCCAAGACCCCTCAGTGCCACGGAAAGCACTTTAAACCGTTGGTACTTGTTGTCTTAGATCTTTGTCTGACGCTAAGGGTCGCCAGAAGCCCGAAAGTCTGACAACCAGTCATACCAAAAGATATCGTGTTACCCTGTAGGTAGGCACTCCATGTCAAATACTGGTACGAAGCTGCATCCGATTATACTGGAAGCCGATCCCAACATAAAGATTAGGAAAAGGATAGGGAGAGATGATTATCCGTTTCAAGTTATAAATTGGCAAGTGCCCGACTTGGGGCCGATATCTTCCGACTTCTCATCATCTATCTGTCCTTTTTCCAACTATATTATCGGTTTTGGTGATCACCAGTAGTAGTTGTAGCTGAATGCCCCCTGTTCTCCAGATCACAGTTACTGGGTAATTCTATACCTCTTGGTAAGACTAGTTACGAGACTTTTCAGTTTCTGACTGCCGTAACAGTAAGTACCTACATGTTAGCCGGGATCACACTTGATCCTTCGATCTGTCTACTTTTAGCCGCGAACCCCTTCAAATAGACTAAATATATGAATATGGTTCACCGGACACGTAGTTGATGTGTGTGTATGAACCCTTATTCCTAACTTAACCTAACTTGAGTGAAATGTGTTCATATTGTGTGATATAAGGACGTTATAAGTTAGATTTAAAAGGAATTTAATGGTATATTCGAATGTTATTTGGCGATAATAATGGAGGATGTGGTCAGTGCTGGTAACCAATGGCAGGAGCCCCTTTGTCTGGGATACTTAATGTGATGGGCAGCTTTGGTAAAGTTACGCTTAAGTAAAGTTGACGTAAATTTCGATAAATTGGTATAGATAGCCGCTAGATGTTGTTTAGTTTGGAATTTCAAGGAAAACATTTTGTAAACAAAATAAATATACTTGTTTCAATGTTATGGCGAATGCTAGCGGACCGGGAGACGGTAGTGACCCGCAAATCGCATGTTATTTTTTGCAATTTCTATGCTTTTTGATCGAGAATATGGTGGGTTCGAACCCAGGCAGGCACTTTACTTTGTATCAATAATAACATCACCATTGCTCTCAAAACGGTGAAACCAAAATTTTGAAGACATGTGACACCAACTAATCCGCACTAGGGCCGCGTGGTAGATTTAGTCCACTTCTTCTCACAGATAGGAGGTCTGTGTCCCAGCAGTGGGCACATTTTAGGCTGATTATTTTTATGCTTTGGATACACGGTACAACTTTGAGTTTCTTTCACTGTTGCTTCTCAGCCAGATAGGAAATGTCGACTCTATGTAGTTTTTTTTACAATACAACGTGTAAAAACGATTCCGCTATCCTATTTACAGAATAAACAATTTCATTTAATTTCTTGCTGACATCAGCCAAAGAAAAGAGTTTAAAACCCTTTTCTTTGAAACACATAAGGGTGCCAAAATATTTTTTACCCCTCAGACTTCCAAAAATAGAGAAGCATCACTCAAAACCCTCAACATGCATGCTTCACAAGGCTCCATTTAGAAGCTGCACAATATGAAAAGAAGTGTTACCCTCAAGACAGTGGCCGCGGTACCCACATGAGTGGATGCATGCTCAGACAACGGTTGTTGAGCCAAAAAGCTGAGGTAAGCACTATGACTGAGGACGATGCAAAAATTTTCCATTAATAATTCACCATATGCAAAGTTCTCTGTGGTACCGGACGAAAAAAATAGCGCCAACCCATTTCTTCCTTTAGGTATCGTAAGCGACTAGAGACTTACTAACGAATGGGCAGCAGCATTCTCTATGCGTTTTACCAGCATACTGCGATCGCCAACTCCCTTGCCAAGCGTGGCGATTATAGCAAACCTCTCCAAATTGGGGGAGGCTTATATTCAGCAATGGACGTTTTTTGGCTGAAATTATGTTAATGACGATAATGTTGATAAGCAAAATTTATGAGCCTAGTATTCATCATATTAGCCGATAAACGTTTACGGCTTGGTATATGCTTATCTCAAGAAGTAATATTGTGATACAATAATTTTATGCAAATTCAATGATCATCATCTTTTTCACGCTTTTATTAGCTTCGCTTGTACCCATATATATATACCTACTAGCTTTTGCCAGCGGCTTCGCCCGCGTGGAGGTCGGAAATTATCCCGCGGGAACATACTACCGGGATAAAAAGTAGCCTATGTCCTTTCTCAGGCTCTAAACTATCTGTGTACCAAATTCCATTTAAATCAGTTCAGGTTCAGTAGTTTTAGCAGGAAAGCGAGACAGACAGACAGACTGACAGACAGACCGACAGACAGAGAGAGTTACTATTGCATTTATAATATTAGTGTGGATAGTGTGGATAGTGTGGATGTATGTAACGGAATCTTGGAGCTTGAATTTCACCCACTTCAAGACATCCGATTTATTTGATATTATGCACACTTATCGAAGATCGATGACAATACAATAATTTCTTAAATATTTGCCATTATCCTACCCAGGATCACCAGGAAAGCAAAAAAATAAAACCTAATTATGGCCGACTAAAAATGACCACTAAATTGTAATCAAGTAATAGGTACAGTGTTCTGCTAAAATCATACTACTTATTACATATTAGAATCAAGCCCAACCCGATAATGGACTTAGAAAACCTTGAAAATGGCCAAAACAAACTAGACATGAGAAAAGACCGAACTATCACTTTATTTAAAGGATAATGAACGCGCATGTTTCTATGTCTAAGAACAAAATTATAGTACTCTCTATAAATCATCATAAGGGTGTTGAAGAATTCATGAAGAATGCTAGTTATAAGCGCCGGTCGCGGTTATTTGGCAAAAAAGTATAAAAACTGCCTGCACCGAGAAGAGTTGCCAATCAGCGCTTGCCGCTGATTGCTGGCATGCCGGCTCCAGTTACCAGCTTTATGAACACACCTTAAGTCGTTACGAAAATCATTCAATCTAGAAAAAAAGTGTAACAATACAAAAATACGGCCTTACGAAGTGCTATTTCTATTCTATTGTCATAAGCACGATACTTATCGTTACAATTATATCTCGGAATCGCCGAGAACTAAACAATGGGCGATCACGAACATACCTTATCCGATATAATCGATAACAATCTATATCGAGCGATTATATCGATTCCATTGTTGTTAAATCGATAATTGGATAAACATTCGATTCAATAAATTAGATGGCTTAGCACGGCAACATTTGGAGTCGTGATCTATTGGATATAAAATATGTTCTTAAGTTGTCTTCTGTGAGTTTGTATTAAATACTAATTGTGTCTCACGACTTCGGTTGCTTAATTGTTATAAATTAAAGTGTGATTGCTTGATACTTTGTTGGGTAAAAGTAAAAGTGGTTTCTAATTGATTTTCGTGAGTTACGGCTCTTTGCTGTCAGGCGTAATTCGTAAATGTCAACTGCGATACTTATTTTACAATTGTTCTGTTTTTGAAATCTGTTATAAGGCGATGTTCACACGGACGCAATAATATTGAGCCGAGATTTTTTCGCGCAACTTTAGCTTAGCGCCGAAATTTGAAAATCGAACAGTGTGTTTTTCGGCGCGTTGTGACAGACTCTATTGAATGTCAAAATCCGCGGTATAACACAGAGAGTGCGCGTTCAAATCCTGTCGCGATATTTTTATGCCCACTGTCACGTCGACTAATAACCTCGAAACATAATTTATACTGTCATTAATGATCTAGTATGAGTACTGAAAACTTTTGCGAGCCAACAAAATCAAAGTAAATCTACGGTTCATTTGCCAGATTTAGACCAACTCCACATACACGGTGGCCACCTAGGACCAGCAACATAGCTCCCACCATTTTCTCATTCAACATTCCCATTTTCTTTTTCGCAGCATAATTTTTCTTTTTAAGTTATTTCTATACCACTCCCCGTGCGCCCCCCAATTTTAAATGACCTGCCAGACGGAGCGAACTTCGTAAAAATTGAGGAGTTTTCGGAAAAGAGAGGGGTCAAGTTAGAATGGTTATTTTGGAGGGTAGTCAAAAACAAAAGGTTGGATGTATTGCTTGCTCTCTCGTCGGCCTGGTAACGGAACCCTCTCATTTGCACCTCTTTAAAAATTCACGACGCCCTAAACAGTTTTCTAGTGATTTTTATGTTGGTTGTCTTGCATTAAAAATCGTTTAGTCTGCTCTGTGATACGGTTGGAGCAAACAGGCTGGTTGTGTGGGTGGGTCTTTATATTATATGTGGTAGTGTACTCCTATGAATGTGATGCAAGCTACATAGGTATCTTCTCTGTAACGAAAACATGTACGAGTAATTTATATCTCACTATTTTGCCATATAGTTACTTTCTGAGATTTAATATTTTAATGTAGGTATTTTAGGGATAATATTGGGTATTTAATTCACAACACAATACACACATATATGACACAGCATTTTATTAGAATTTTGTATCTCTTAATTTATTATTACGGACACACATTTCCCTGTGCATCTAATATTCTAGCATAAGTTCCTCTTTTGGTATTATAATGATTGATTTCTGTTTATTTTTTGTAGTTCAAGCTATTTTCCACGGTCATGCCAACTACCGCATGTTTCTTCCTGATTTCGTTCTTCAATTAAGTCGTACTTAGGCCAAAGTACTATGAATCTTAGACTACTGTGGTCGCACAAAAAATAACATGTAATAATACGTTTAAAGACATTGATGCCAATCATTATTTCCACGCTCTTTTCCGCTTGATCACACTATATGAAACTCATGCATGAAATGCAACCCATGTAAGGGATTAAGCTGAAATCCAGCGCTTGGCAATCCGCTAGGGGGACCTAAGCATAATGCTGATGCTTTAACCTTTTGCTTCCAGTATTATAGTTTTGTGTATGTGTGTACCTACTATCTGCTAGTTAGCTATGTAGGTGTAATACTGGAGACAATAAACTTTAATCTACTCTAAATATTGAATACGGCCTCAATTTCCAGGGGTTCTTCTTTCTAAGTCCGTCAACGTTTTAAAGTAAGTAGTTCGATACTTAGGTTAACTTTTTCGGACAGCCTAAAACGCATCGGAAGTTAGGGCAACTGTCAAATCGTGTGATCATTAATTTTTAGCTAGAGCGGCGGCGGCGGCGGACTAATCTTCTCTCCGTAAATGATATGTAGTAGGAAACGTCCGTAATTTCAGCAGAAAGTAAGAACGTCGTGCCTAGAGAGAGGAAAGGGGAATGTTGGTCCAGAATGTTTAGAGAAAAGTGTCTTTTTTTATATGTGTGGATTTTTTTCTTTCATCTACATCAAACCATTTTTACACCGTAAATTTTCAAAGAAAACCTCCAATGCTTAGACTTGCTTAGCCATGACACCTACAAAAATCACCATTAAAAGTAATTCCCCCTTAAAATTCCTTCCGAATCCGGCTGTAACAGAGGGATTATGAGTAAGATTCTCTGGATGAACAGAAAAATCGTCAAGTATTCGCGTGTATCACAAAGGGGGGTGGTATAAAGGGGTTCACCCCCAGATGGGGATGTTTCGGCATCTGTCGCGAACGACGAACGAATTGGATGTGATTTTGGCATTGTAAGGATTTCGAAATGATTGATGTTGTTTTTCTGTGAGAAAATTATGGGTACAATGATCCGTAACGTTATGAAATTTATTTACTTGTAAAGTCCTAATATTCTTCTCTATTTAACCGACTTCAAAAAAAGGAGGAGGTTATCAATTCGACTGTATTTTTTTTATTTATTTTTTTATGTTTGTTACCTCATAACTTTTGACTGGGTGAACCGGTTTTATTTGAAAGCTGGTGCTTTCGGAATGGTCTCATTTTAATTTGGTTCCATTCGGACAATGGGGTCCATGTGAAAACCATATAAGTCTTAAATTTGCATAAAGTATTTGTGCGACAAATGAACGAATAACGCGATTAGATTAGTGCGGAGTATCTACCGCAACTAAAAAGTTACAAAATAAAAACTTTAAAAAAAAAGAAAACAACCGACTTCCTTAAAAAAAACACTACAAAGTCAAAAATAACTTTAATTTCGGAAGTCGGTGGACTAAGACACCGACTTTCGAAATTAAAGTTATTTTTGACTTTGTAGTGTTTTTTTTAAGGAAGTCGGTTGTTTTTTTTTTTTTTGTAAAAAGTTTTCTTGTACAAACAGAAATTTGTATGACGTTGTAGAACCATGGTAAAGTAGTAGTAGTTTAAGTATAAGATTTTTAAAGAAGTGTTTTTGTTCTTATTTTATTTGATTTAGTTGCCATTAATTTTTGGATTTTTCTTTCAAATCACATTTTTAGTACCTAACACCAAATTTTACCTTTCATCATGATTTCCCTTTCCACATAAAAGGGAAATCATGATGAAAGGTAAAATTTGGTGTTAGGTACTAAAAATGTGATTTACAACTATTAAGTACATGAATTTAAATATCGGCATAATGTTTACCTAGATTTGCGAATATTTTATATCAATATCTGGATGACCGAGCTTTGCTCGGTATTTATTTGGTAAATTGTGTTTAAAATAATAAGTTTATGTTCAAGTTGATTATCGATAAAGTTGGTCATTGAAAACACCAATAAAACGACATTTTATAAAAATGAATCCTAGCTAGATCGATTTATCGCCCCCGAAACCCCCTGTATACTAAATTTCATGAAAATCGTTGGAGCCGTTTCCGAGATTCAGATTATATATATATATATATATATATATATATACAAGAATTGCTCGTTTAAAGGTATAAGATTTTGAATTTAATTATGTATTCATAATCATCATCATTACAGATGAAAGACGTCCACCGCTGGACATAAGCCTCCCCCAATTTGGAGGAGTTTGGCGTAATCGGCACGCTTGGCAGGCGGGTTGGCGATCGCAGTATGGTGGTAAAATGCATAGAGAACGCTGCTGCCCATTCTCTAGTAAGTCACGGACAAACTTTATACCTTCAAGTCGAATCCATGCATGCACGGACATGTCGGAACTTGGATTACTAGAAAATATATCATCTCTTAAGAAATTCTTACTAAACATTGATTTTTGTCACAAGTTTAATTTATAATTACTTAGCATTATGTAGGTATTATGCAATAATATATTTTCTTCATAGATTATTATCCGGACTACCCGGCAACAATAAATTAGTCCGGTTAATCAATTTTGTACAGATGATTTCTTTAATTCATATAAGACGTAATTAAACCGCCATTTGCCGCGTAATTTTCTTCATCCCTCACTACCCGGGTCGGTGGGTCGGTACAGAGGTAGGGGGTGTTCCCGCGATAAGTGCGGAGTCAGGCACGGTCGTGACAGCGCATTGAGGAATGACCAATCTCGCTTCCAGCCTACTCGTTTGCTAAGCCCAAGTGATTTTAATATGACTACATATTTTCGTCAAGATTTTTGTAACAAAGAATTTTAGGAGAGAATATGTGAAGGGTGGAACTACTCAACTTTTAAATTTTGGAAGGTTTTGATGACTTACTTCTTAACTAATATGTTTTAGAGAAAAGATGCGATTTTGTATTGTTTTTTGCGCTCTCACTCTAAACCCGTTGCATGAACATGGATGTAAGGTATATGGGTGGACCAAGACCAAAATTAGGACATGGTTCCTTTTTACTCCATGATTACCACGGAATCACTTATACAGGTGAAACCGCGGGGCCCTGCCGGGGTCGCGTGATTGTTCGAAAGAGATACCGTGACCCTGGCACATGGGCAATTGAAGGAACACGGGTGGGTTTTAGTCAGTAAAAGTCTGACATGCCCTCCCGCTCCGCCCAGAGCGGGAGAAGTCATTTGATGATTTCCCATCCAAAAAAAAAAAAAAAACCGCGGGGCGTAGCTAGTTAAGAAAGAAATTAAAAAGTAGGCTGATGCTAAAAATAATGTTAGTAAAAAAATATAATAGTGTTTTTTTTTTTTGACCTACCTAAATTGAATTATTTTCGCATAAATATGTATAAGAATAGCGGTCATTTTTTGCGGTTGCGGTGTTTACGAAGGAAGTAGGTATCCTTTATATTTTCTTTTAGTAAGACTATAGTCAATCATTAAAAAAAATGTATTAAGTATGGTAAACAAAGTAGTGTATTACAAATGTATCTTATTACTTTAACGGTTTCGTTTCGAAACCATTTTACGGTTCAACTTTCACGAGGTCGGTGTTTTCTTGTAATAAAATACATAACGTTACAGAATCATGTTATTAGTATATGTATATTTAAAGTTTTTGAAATATTATGGATCGTAAATTATAAAATAATTTGTTTTCAATTCATAAAATGTTTTCGTACCAATTTAATGTTTGTTTTACTACCGTTAGTTCTGCTTTAGTAATAATTAATGAGAGAAATGAGGGACTTGTGGCTAATAACAGCTGTACGGGTCGATCAATCGGGTTAAGCTACGCTTGCCGCGGTTGGTTCGTAGATGGGTGACCATCCTTTGATCCCGGTAGTTATTCGTGGATCTTTGACAATCATTAATGGTCGACAGAAGCTCGAATTACCCAGTAAGAGGATTGTATAGATCAGAGGGGTAATTGCGGAACTTTTTATCGGTAGGAATTGGTTTAATATTCATAGTTAAACAACATTCATTGCGTTATTTACGTTGCTGAGCCACAATTTATTCGAACAAATGACGCAATGGTTTAGAAATAATCTTCAATCCCATTCAGATTCTGATAAATTGTGCGTTTCGCAATTAGGGTGCAGGTAGGCAGTCGCTCCATATAAAAATACTGGAAGCCGACCCCAACATAGTATGCATAATTATGCAATTTTAATTAGAAACTTTACATGGGCACATTTATTTATTTAAATATACTTTATCATAAATACACCAGAAAAAAATGACATCACCAGAAAATAAATGTTAAGAACACCAAAACAACGGGCAATATCTTGCAATGGTCAGTGATACTGTGGTCATAAATTCGGCTTGTCATTGGTGCAAACTAGTCACACACACATTAACATTCATTAATAAAAGTAAAATTGTCAAATAAATTAAATATTTGGAGGTCCAAGCCGTTCGGCATGTGCTAGAATCAAAAATGCGAAGACATGTGACATCTACCAACCCGCACTGGGCCCGTGTGGTGAATAACGGCCCACTTCCTCTCCCAGAGAGGAAGCAATGTATCCCAGCAGTGGCAAAATATAAGCTGATTATGCTTATGCCGTCATCCCATCACACAATTTCCCCACAACTAACTCTAAAAATCCAATTTAACTTCCAAACACGCTTAAAATTTCACGTCAACACATTTCACGTCGCAAGCTCAAGTGTGCCCAGAAAATTGGGAGCATGCACTATCTACCGATCTCTAGCCGAAGTACCGCATCCGTCACCTGAAGTACCACCTAGTACCGCGAAGTACCGCCAAGTGTACTGGAGAACGTGAAGAACATCAGAGAACTCTTGAGCATGACGGCGACACTGATAGACTCCACTGAGGGACTTTTAAGTTTGAAGTTTCGAAAATAGATGTGGGTATTTATAAAGGCTTTGATGTTAGGGTACGTAGGTTCAGGTTGAAACCCTAATCACTGTAGGGTTGGTTTGCTATCCTACGGGTCTCGGGTTTTGATTTTCGGACATTGCAACATTTGAAGGATTAAGATAATGTAAGTTTAATGGGTTAGCTTGTTATTCTACGGTTAGAGAAATCTTGCAAGACTTTTTATAATTGTAGGTTCGCAAGCACTTCCTGATTTTAAGCAAGTTTTTCCTACTATATCTTAACATAGTAAACATAGTCGCTTCCCGCGTTTTTATATTTATATTTTTTAAACTACGCAGTGGATTTGAATGCGGTTTTCATCAATATGTAAAGTGATATTTGATACTCATTCACGCAAAAATGGCTGAACAAATTTAAACAAAATATGGTAAACAATTTATAACCTGGATTAACACATAGGATACTTTTTATCCCGGTAGTACGTTGCCGTGAGTCAATTTTCGACAGCCACGCGGGCGAAGGCGCTGGCAGAAATAAATAACTGATCTCTAAAATATGTAAGGTACCTACTGGCCGAACCAACAAAACCCCGGTACATAGTCTAACAACATAGTCAACAAAATTTACCCATACGCAATAATGAAAACATTATTTTTAAAAAACAACGTTAATACATATATTAGAAAAACAGTTATGTGGGTATCTGAAGAAATCAATTCACCAAATAAATCTTTACAACTACGCAACCCATAACAGAACACTTACAACTTTATTTTGAAAACAATAAGGTTTATTTTATGTGGGAATGATTATTCAAGTATATCTTAAGATGGGATACTGTCGGTTCTCACGTACTTCTCACGGTAGGTATGTGATTTATCGTGAATGGAGGAGCTAGGCGTAGGTAAGCGTAGGCGTAGGCAACTCGTTATCGTGTCCCGAATACACTAGGTGCTTCGACGCCATTAAAATATTATGTTTTGTGTCAGATTTGTGCGCATGAGATGAATTATTATGAGGTTTTGAATATCGAAGCAGCCAGTTTTGGGTTATATAAATGTTGCTGTAACTAAACATTGCTTTATTATGTTTACAGACTATAGACTTGAACTCAAAACATAAAATCACGTTTTGATTCCCCGAAGGGTTCGGCAGAAGTGTACCTATAGTACACGTACATTTCGTCACTTATGTTTAAGGCCCATATAACAGAGGGTGAGCCTATTGCCATCAACCGGCCACAAACCCAGGCCTGGGACTTAGTGGTGAAAAATCGAAGACATGTGACATCTACCAACCCACACCGGACCTGTGTGGTTGACCCACTACCTCCCACCTAGAGAAGGTCTGCGTCCCAGCAATGGGAAAATTATAAGATAATTATGTAAGCAAATTCCGCAGTGCAGAATAAGCATTGTTACTATGCGAAGAAGCTCCGTACAAAGTGAACCAGAAGTGACTGCCGTTCAAATGCTTTACCAATAATAATTTTATTCCTATGACCTACTTGAGAAGACATGCTTAGGTTTCTACACAAGTAGGTACTTTTAGCACCATCTGTTAACTAAGTGGTGTTTGCAGATTTATAACCACAAAAAACTTATTCTAATTACATAAAACCTCTTTTATTAAGCGTCTAGTACAGTTCAATTGATCTAATACCAACACTTTTCTTAAACACAATTTATTCAATCGAAAAACCCAATATTTAACATTTATTTTCATAAGTACTTCAGTCAATAAAAATGTAGATTTATTCGTAAACATCGCCGCTGTTTGCCAATTTAAAGATATCAAATAGAGATTTTTCCCATAGCACTCAGTATGAGTCTTATATCGTTTATAAAACATGAAATAATATTTGTACAAGCTGACAGGTACACATTTACAATTGTTTGTTTAGTTCCTCTTCATAAATGATATTAGCTGGTCGTTGTCAATCGCTGTCAGCCATGCCATCTCTTAAGTAAATCCATACATTACTGACAATAGGGCTGGTAGCATTAGGAAATATGCATGTAATTAATTTTATTATTCTTTTAATCAATGAAGCAGGGTACCATAAACCCAAGAAAAGTATTAAAATTCAAATTTTACTACGGTTCGCTGCTCAAAAATATGATTAAAGTTTAAAAAAAATCTACTACAGTTCAAGAGTGCGTTATTGTCGTGGCCATACTGTTATGTCATTTTACACGATACTGTTTTCCTTACATCTCTGTTTTAGCCCCAAAACATGTCAATGAAATTATTTTTGCGCTTTACTGTATCCAGATCGCACTTAGGTACTAACTTACCCTAGTGAGAATTCAAGCAGTTTGCTAATATATTTGTTCACATGCTTTTTGAAGTTATTACCGGCATTTCTAAAGACGACGCGATTCGAGCTGGCGTTCCATCCATAAAAAAAAGTTACACAAAATAAGAAATTGTAAAATAAGTAAAGCAATAAAAATGTAAAAATATTAGCAATTTGTTTCTGGACTCCTATACAATGTAAGTATATTTAATAAATGAAAAAGTTTTGAATTACATGCACATTCTCTGGGTATGAAACGATGTAAAGACGCGCGTGCGTACGTTACACAACAAACGAATATACCATTCGAAAACTAACAATTTGAATTAGGCTTCGTTAAGAATTAATGTCATCAATACTAATATTATAAATGGGAAAGTGTGTGTGTCTGTTCGTCCGTCTTTCACGGCAAAACGGAGCGACGAATTGACGTGATTTTTGAAGTGGAGATAGTTGAAGGGATGGAGAGTGACATAGGCTACTTTTTGTCTCTTTCTAACCCCTCACTTCCCTAAAATGGGGGGTGGAACGGGCTAATCTCAGGAACTGCTGGTTCGAACTGAAAAAATCTTTTTGAATCGGGTAGCCTATTTATTGAGGAAGGCTATATATAGGCTATATAACATCACGCTACGATCAAAAGGAGCGGAGCAGCAACAAAAAATGGAGGAAAACTGGCAGGCTGCGATGCGACGGGAAGGGTCAGGGAAGCAAATATTTGACGCGGGCGAAGTCGCGGGCGAAGCTAGTATTATATACATTAAAAGAGTAACCATGAAATTTCTTGCGGGCTGTTCTTCATAGGAAACCACCAATTGTAACCGTGCACCTAGCTCTAGGATTTATGTGAACTAAAATAGGTAGGTTTGATTTGATAATATAGTTAAATGAACGCAAGCTATGCGATCAAACTTTTGCTAAGAAAACGCGAACCGCACGCAACAAAAACGCGGCGTGGTTAAGCGTTGGCGTGGTACGCCTAACGTACCTTAAGCGTGGTACGCACCTTAAAATAATTATGATGAGTGTGGCGATAGTACAAAATAATAATATATCGTCTTATACCAAGTGTAAATATGTACTTGATGGTGCTTGAGTGTTCAAGTTACAAAATGCTATTGTACCGTTGAACGAAGAACATACTTATTTGGTTGGAGACAAACCTTTTTAAATGTTAATGGGTTTACAAACACTGTCTAAGTGAAGTGTCCTCGTTAAGTGATTTAATTAGCATCGAGATATCAGTGAAAACTCGTTCACACGTTATTTTTTAAGCTCTCCCAAGTGTCTAACAAACAATAGGTGGGTAGCTAAAATATCAGTTTTTTTTTTTGTAATGTTGTGTAGATTGACGATGTTGAATGACAGCACCAATCAGCAGTCACAGTATGAAGGTCGAACTTTAGTTACGATTTTTTTATGTCCTAATATGAAATGCACCCACGACCCCTGTGCCGTTCCATGGATCTATTCCGTTCTAATACCAAAAACCAATACCACTTGTATTTGTTCCAAACACTGGCAGTTGAAACAATAGCTGTGGTAGTCGTTTTTGGGTGATCGTTCCATGCAAGCAAAATGATTTGTGTGCGTTTCATTGCACATTACCTTAAACAGCGAAGAGTCAAATTATTTTTGCACTATGTCACTTAGTTTGATGTAAAGACAGAGTATGTAGACGACGGCGTTAATCGTGTGGCGTCGGACGTAACAAATAGCATCATCTCATTTCTCCCCGTGGGTGTCATAAAAGCCGACTAACGGACTTATTAGAGAATAGACAGCAGCGCAGCCAGCATTCTCTATGCATTTTACTACCATACTGTGATCGCCAATCCGCCTGCTGGCGTGGCGATTATGGCAAAACCAAAATTGGGGGCCCAAGTTGCCTATTTCCAACAGTGGACGTCTTTTGGTTGAAATGATGATGATGGAGTTTTCAACTCACTGCTTAGCGCCTAGAGTTGAAAATTGAACAATGTGTTTTTCGAACTGCTGGGATGTACTCTGTTGGATTATCAATGCTCGGTTCATAACTGAGAGCCGTCCAGGCCGCCATCAGTAGGGACTGGTCATCTCTTAGCTGCCATGGCTTATTTTTTTTTTTTTGTGGGTGGGAAATCATCAAATGACTTCTCCCAGTCTAGGCTGGAGCGGAAGGGCGTGTCAGACTTTTACTGACTAAACCCCATCCGTGTTCCTTCAGTTGCCCATGTGCCAGGACCACGGTATCTCTTTCGAACAAACTCTAGTAAGTCCCTCTGTCGCATTTTACAACATCCACGGGAAGAAATTGGATGCTGCTATTCTTTACGTCCAGCACCATATGGAACTCCCACTTCGGTAATATCACTTCTGCGCGAACGTGGACTTGGAGTCCGTATACGTTAGCGCAGAGCCATACTAATACCAACAAACAAAGCTAAAACATAAAGAAAACAATCAACATTGTGTAACAGATAACATTGGTGTTAACGAGACAAGATAACCGTGTTGATGCTGGATGCAGTCACACCCACGTAACGATATCACTTGAACATGTTGTTGAGGACCGCCTCATTGTCGTCGAAGGCGCAGGTGGCTTTTACATCTGATTCTGGTACTTAGAGTAAATCGGTTCTACTTTATCTTGTTCGGAAATCAATTGTGACTCGGAAATTTGAATTGTCCGTGGAGATTTTTTCAATACGTAGGTATCATTGTTATCACCCACATGCGCATAGGCGTCTCTTTTCTTTTCCCAAACCAATCCCGACGCTTCTGTGTCAGCCTCATCCAGGTTTTAACCTTGATGGCAACAATGTGCTCCGACCGACGACTGACATCTCGTCTTCCAGTCCTTGGACGTCACTTGATCATAGCCTTAATACTCAACTTTTCATCAATAGGCAAAGACCACAAGACCAATTCAATCGTGTGAATGTCTTAGGACCTAGTGTAAGCAAGCTCAGAGAGATACCTCTATTCCTTTAATTGAGATTTTTTTGAGATTGAGAGGCTATCCAACGTTTTTATCCCATTTCCTCATTCTTCCGCAGATCGATAAAAAACTGTCACCTGATTTTTGCCCTAATATTATAATATTAATGGAGAATTTCTCCTATTTTTTTATACTAGGCTTCCTTGACTTTCCAAGCACATAGGTACCACAAACCAGCTTTTCGTTCAAGTCAAATATATCTTGAAAGTCTTACAGTTAGATTCTTATCCAACTAAAACTCAACAATACCATAGATATTTGCTATCCCAACGACAGGAGATTTATTTAGTATTGTGTAACAACACTAATAGCTGACAACATTAGTGTGAATGTCACAACACTACGATAAGCCCGTGGAGGCAGTCGCGTCGCACCCACATACTACGTGATAATCGCTTAGAAATACTTGAGCTTTGTGGATAGAGGATACAATCCCGAGCATTTTTTTCAATCCCGGGATTACGGGATTTTTGAAACGTAATCCCGGGATCCCGGGCCTATCCCGGGATTAGACTATGTGGTTTCCAATTGGGCTAAAATGAAAAAACGACTTAAATAATTAAAAAAAAATCTGAAAAGACAAGACAAAACAAAAAATAACCTATTTTTTTGCAAGAAATTAAAAAGACAACACAAAAGAAATATTTAAAATTTCGAAAATATAATCGCAGAAAAATATCAAAGCATCCAACCTTTGACTTCAAGCCTGCTTCGTAGTTTATTGCCAACATAAGCAGCAGCTGAAAACACTCGCTCAGGTTCTACGCTGGTTGGAGGAATAGACAATACGTATATATGCAGTTTCTAAGTGATATCCACGAACTCCTCCATTTTTGAACAGGCTCATTTCACGTCTAATACTACAATATTTGCCAACCCCAATTCATTTTGAACTTGTACTTCAGGATCTGGGGATTCCATACTCTTGTTAATTTCCAGCTGTAACTTTTCCTTCAAGTCCCTTCTAAGTTCTACGCCAAACATTGTATAGTAGGACTGTACCTGTTTAGTGTGTACTGTGTATCGTACGGCGGCGTATCTAAGGGTTGTTTTTTGTCGTTATGTAATAAATGCTGTTCATATAATCTAGGCAAGGTTATTGTCAAGGCGCAACGGACTACGGAATACAAATTAGACTTGTTTGTATCAATCCCGAAAATCCCGGGATTAGCCAAGTACAGTCCCGGGATTTTCGGGGCCAGAAAACGGCCGGGATCCCGGGATCCCGAATCTCGGGATCCCGGGATCCCGGCCGTTTTCTCCTCTTGTATCCTCTATTTGTGGAGGAGCGTTTGCATCTAAGTTTAGAATTAAATCATTTTGTCAAATCAGTAGATAGTTTTTTAGAAAATAATAATAATAATAAATCTTAGGACAACCAACACAACGTTATCTGATCCCAAACTAGGCAGAGCTTGTACTATGGCAACCAGACAACTGATAAACATACTTATATATTTCTAAATACATACATATTATAGATAAATTACACCCAGACACAGAACAAATGATTGTGCTCATCACACAAAGATTTGTCCTGGGTCGGAATCGAACCCACGATCTCAGTCTTAGCAGGCAGGGTCACTAACCACTAGGCTAACAGGCCGGTCGAAATAAATAATAAATGAAGAATGACGAATATACAGACATACAGATAGAGACAGACCCATAAATACTGTAGACGAGCTGAACACTGAACGTCTTTATCATAAAATATTTTAACTCATAACATTTACTCGAATTACATCAATATTTAGGTCAGAGGAACAGCATTGCCATCCAACGTGACAACGCTGCCACCCTTTTAGGCACTTTTCCCTCTGATAGCTTTGCGGACGAATTCTTTGATGCCCAGTGAGGTCTACCCTTTGTTTCCTTTATATACGTGTACGTAATATATTTATTTTAGCATTTGTTTGTATATTACAGGCATCTTTGAATTGTCAAGAAGTTTGCCAGCCAGGAAGATGAAGCTGACCCAATCTAAAGAGTAGTAGGGTCCTATAGAAACGAATGAGCAAGAAACTCCATGGAAACTCTTTTTAATACAAAACATTATTATTTTATGTCTATATTCCTCGGACGACAAGATGTACGGCAAAAAAAAAACAATCTGCAAGACCTAATTTCTGCATTATGTCTTCAGATGCTAATATCAAGTTGACTAAGAAACAGAACATTTTTACAAAATATCGCTTCGTAAATCTTTATTCCGAAAACATAACCTTAAAATTCGAATGGAATCTAATTCGTGATAATTTACTTTTAAACTAGTGAGTTCGTTTACGAATTGTGAGTGGTCACTTCGAAGTCACATCCGAGGTTAACGTTACGGAATAACACTAATGGAGTATGGAATCTGTCAAATAACCATGTCCTAGACACATAATGTTATTACAGACTTCCGTTGACAAAAAGAAAGACATGGTTAATGCGACTGGTGACATCCTAATGGCTGTGTTAAATATTGTCTAGAACACAGCTGATTTACGAGTTTAAAAATAAATATTATTTATGTTGCTCACAAGTATCCGCTTGTTTAGTACTAGGAGATATATCATAGTGACTGATTTAATCGTTTTAAGATGCATAAGCAGGAGGAGGAACAGGAGTGGGCCGTAATCCACCACGCAGACCCAGTGCAGGCCTGCCAGGGTCACGAGATTGTTCAAACGAGATACCGTGGCCTTGGCATATGGGTAACTGAAGGAACACGGGTGGGTTTTAGTCAGTAAAAGTCTGACACACCCTCCCGCTCCGCCCAGAGCGGGAGAAGTCATTTGATGATTTCCCATCCAGAAAAAAAAAGACCCAGTGCAGGTTGGTAGATGACATATTTCTTCGATTTTTTGGTTCTAGGACATGCCGGTTTCGTCACGATGTTTTCTTCAGCTGTTTTGAAAGCACTGCGGTCGTCCTAGATAAAATAGACGCAAACACTACTGCAGTTTACATATACAGAGAAACAGTTACCACGAGCATTGATTACCAATTTTGCTCACTGAGTGTCATTTTTATTTCTGACATTTCACTAGGTTTTCTATATATTTTCCAGGTACAACAAAATTGTGTTCCTCTCCAATCCTACTTCCTATAGGTACCCTATTATTTTTTAAATGTGACAGTTAGTATGTTTGGATGTTTGCTAATCAGGCAAAAATGGTTGAACGAAATTTGATACACAAATAGTTTATAACCTGGATCAACACATAGGGTACATTTATCTTGGTAGAACGTTTCCATGGGTTAATTTCCGTCCAAGCTACAGGCAAAAGCTAGTTTTATAAAAATTGGAAGTAATAAATAAATAACACAAAATATCTATCGACAGATTTATCTCCTAAATCAAAATTGCATCTTCAACTTTCCTAACCAATACATTAATATCAAAACAACGATCAGTTTTGAGGTTAGAATAACATTATTTTAGAGAGTTGCCATGCCAGTCGTTTGAATGGGGCACCGCGCAGTACATCTGTTGCGCGTGGGCCGGAATAGTGTCAAGCGGAGCGGCGCAAGCGCAGCCATTAAGAAACACGATGTTACCGGTGTCTAACAGTCTTTATTGGAAGGTTACTTTATATTGTGAGGCCTACCTGGAATGGAGGCTAAATGGTAATGCAATTAAGTGGAATTGCAGAATTGATTCTCAAAATCAACTTTCAATATAAATCGACATGGACACATCGACATATAATATACCTAATCAGACACCATGTTCTGATATTGTGGAAATACATTTATATACAATCATAAACAGTCCACCTTCCCACTGCTGGGACACAGGCCTCCTTACTACATATATGAGGCAGTGGGCCGTAATCCGCCACGCGGGTCTAATTCGGGTTAATAGATGCCCCGTGTCTTCCAATTATTTAGTTCTAGGACATGCCGGTTTCCTCACGATGTTTCTTTCACCGTTTTGAGAGGAGTGGTAATGAAATAATTTACTCTAAGTAAAGCGCGTATCGGGGTTCGAACCTTCGACTCGTAAGTCCGCAACCACTAAGCGACCAGTGCTCCTAAACGCATTTATAAAAATAAATAAAAACATTACAGAAACATTGAAGTTAAAGGAGAATCAATGACTGTTTCATACTGGGTGTAAGGGACAGCCCTCCACAAACTAATGGGGTGGATTCAGTATATCATACTAAGATGACCAGTACAAGAAATTATTTCAGGACCGTTATGGGAATCCAATAAACCTGGTTTGTTTTATTTTCTCACACGCAATGTATCTCGGATCAATTCGGAAAGCCGCCTTTGTGCAATCGCCGACGACGAGTTCGATGAACTCTGTAGTTAGACGGGAGGTGAACAGCTGATTTTACGCGTCGTTCGTTACATTATTTCAACATCCATTGCTGTTTTTTTAGATTTTAGCCGTATTGTTTACATAAATAGAGTGCTGCTTTCAGACAATGTAATTTTACATTAAAATAAAACTGAAAAATCTGAAAAAAAGTTAAAAAAAAAAAATGGAAAATCCGGAGAAAAATTCTGTTGGAATATGATTCAAAATAAGGAGCTGAATGCACTCTGTCACTTTGTGGAGGGCTGTCCCTTACACCTGGTTTGTTGTTCAAAGTGTTTTTGCAGAAAATACTCATTTGGGTCAATGGGGGAAGCCTATGTCTAGCAGAGGACGTCTTTCGGCTCAAATGATGATGGTGATGAATTGAAACTAAACCAAATCATCATTTGCCAAGCCTTTTCTCAACTATGTTGGGGTCGGCTTCCAAACAAACCGTATGCACATAAATACCAATATTTTACATGGAGTAACTGCCTATATGACCTCCACAACCTAGCTAGGTATTACTTGGTAAGACTGACTTTCGGGCTTCTGACGAACCATAACGACTGTCAAAGATCCATGTTTGACAGCCGAGACCAACGGCTTAACGTGTGCTCCGAGGCACAGAGAAGTCTTAGTATGGTTACCTATCTACAGACCAACCACGAAAACGGCAGCTTAACCTGATCGATCAACCTGTGCAACTGTTATTACTAAGCTTCAAGCCCCTTTGAAATTAATCGAAACGTGAAGTTATTTATTTTATTATGTTAGGGTGGCTTACAGCTAACAATAGAGAATTAGTAGTGAGGTAATCCACGATAAGCTATTTACAAGCCTCCACAGATAGCAACAGAGTATCGTTGTAAAGGTTATAAAATATTCAATGACATATCTATACTAATATTATAAAGCTGAAGAGTTTGTTTGTTTGATTGAACACGTTAATCTCAGGAACTACTAGTCCGAATTGAAAAATTCTTTTTGTGTAGGGTAGCCTATTTATCGAGGGCTAGGCGGCGGCTATATAACATTACGGTACAACTAAGAGGAGCGGAGCAGTAATGAAAAATGTTGCAAAAACGGGGAAAATCGCTCGGGTAGGCGATTCGACGCGACGGGAAGAAATTAACGCGGACGAAGTCGCGGGCAGAAACTAGTATGACATATAAGTATAGCTGTGTAAGTGATTAACTAATTAATTAAGCTTAAAATTAACTAAATATAAATTATACTAATTCATGAAAAATATCATAGTTGAAGAAAAAACATGTGTTTTGTCCACCATTTTTTTTTTGTATGGAAAATCATCATATGACTTCTCCCGCTATGGGTGGAGCGGGAGGGCGTGTCAGACTTTTACTGACTAAAACCCACCCGTGTTCCTTCAGTTGCCCATGTGCCAGGGTCACGGTATCTCTTTCGAACAATCACGCGACCCCGGCAGGTTGTCCACCATTAACCCAGTTTCCGTGATTTTATCATCATCATCATCTGCCTAGCCTTTTCCCAACTATGTTTCCGTGATTTTAGATGGGCACCCAATAAGTAAACTAGGTCAACTGAGAGTACCCTATACTATACATTTTGATTCCCTTGAGAGTGTCGAAATAAACGTTTTTTACGGCATAAACAGCCGTATCTTTTTTTTTACATTAACTTAGGGTTTTTTTTTTTCACAGCTTTCCACCGTCAATCTGAGAACATGGTTTTAATTTCAAATCGATACTTTCTCGCGTTTCCGAGATAAAGGGTCTTGACATACAGACGGACAAACAGACAGATGGACAACAAAGTGGTCCTATAAGGATTCCACTATTTACTTTTTAGGTACGGAACCCTAAAAAAATGAACAGAATTAATATTGTTTTTTGTTTCCAGCTAAGTTAATAGACGAGGCAGGCCAAATCAAAATATTTGAAAGCCAATGAAAGGCTTAACATATTTAAGTACCTACTAAACCTGCAAACTGTCGTTCCCAGCGCACTTCTAGCACATTCAATTCAATAATTGGACGCTAAACAGACAAGTACAACTCTAACCTTTAAATAGAAATAACAGAAAACCCGTCGAACCTCCCAGTGTTGCCAACGAATCGAAAATAAACATTTTACCGAACATTTAGTCATAAAATAAGGTTTACGTAATTTCCTACGCGGCGCGGCATTTCCATCGATTTAAAATGGCGATTGCGTCGCTGAGAAAATAGTACGGAAATGTATATTGAATATTGCAGCCAATGATTTCTATTTGCAATAAAATGCATTATGGCATCTTCGGTAAATAAATTTAGGTCTTTATTGGTATACCTGAATAGATTTTATGTTAAGAGTTTCTTGGTTTTTTTATTTCGTTGGTAATGTAAAAAAGACCTAAACGGCTTTTACATAAAGATTTATGAAGTTTAAAAAAATCTTTCCAGTACGACCCCGAAAGAATATTGTTTTGATAGACTCGAAACGAACATACCCTAATAATGAAATGAATTGCACCGATCCCAGCGTGGTTTGAGCACACTCGATTAATCGAATGAACCCCAATATTTGCAATAGCCCCTAAGGCTTCATGTTTCATGATGCCATAGAAGCTATTTCATATCAAAAAGTAGACCGGGGGGCGCTGTAATAGTAGGGAAGACGTGCCCATAGGATAGGAAAGGATTACGAGCCTACTGGAGATGCATCCTTAAGTAAGTATTGGACTAGTGGAGAGACGAGTGGTATTTGTCTATAGGAGGGCATCTTTTCACGTCGTCGCGGGCATGTTGATCCAGTTCGTGGTAAAAATAAAATAAAATGGTCTAGTAATATAAGGCCCTGAATTAAATTCCCAGGTCGGACAAAGAGTTATTGGGTTTTTGTATCTGGAACTTCTCAGTAGCAGCTCGGAGTTTGAATTTGTGCCCGGTTAATATACAGCCCCCTATTACATGAGACTTAAACATGACTAGGTACAGCTCTGCCCAACCTTTCGGGGAAACAAGGTGTGATGTTAAGTTACTTTTGATAAATGATAATGGTAAATGATTGTATTTCTGTAAGTAGGTTTGTACAAACACTTTTACATGTCAATAATATTTTTTTAAACTAGATGAGGTCGGGGTTTCCAAACTGACTACTCTAAGAAGAAAGGCCGAATCAAACTCAGAGGTCACAATCTCTTTTAAAGTCCAGACTTAATCTTGGTCACATCAAGTGAAGACCATGTAGAATGGTGACTGAAATGGTCTTTTGAAGAATGAACCACACAGATTGAGTGGACCTATCCAGTCAATGCAAGCATTTGTCACTAATTAAATTCATTTTCGATGATCTAGAAAAAAACAACCAGTCTTTAACTTGACTGAAACACAAAGCATATTAACTCCAGAAACTCCGCATGGTTGCCACACCCCCTCCATCTCTACAAACCCCTATTACTTTATCTCATATATAGGTAACTAAATTCCTGCAAACGTCTCCACGCCCTTCAGGAGACGTTAGGAGTATGAACGGAAAAATTGGTAAAAATCCACGAATAGAGAAAAGGGTGGTTCCACATGTCAAAGGGAGGCTCCACATGTCAAAGTAATGTGAGGGCGGGGCTTCACACCCTTCAAGGATTCTTTCTTATTCTTACGTAATACTTTTCTTAGAAGAAAAATACGGATAAGTAGGTAAGTGTATATTTCTATTCTATCCTGTGATACATATGGCATACGTAAACTTATAGGTACCACTTTTTAGGGTTCCGTTGCCAAATGGCAAAAAACGGAACCCTTATAGATTCGTCATGTCTGTCTGTCTGTCTGTCGGTCTGTCTGTCTGTCTGTCTGTCTGTCTGTCTGTCCGTGTATGTCACAGCCACTTTTCTCTGAAACTATAAGAGATATGTTGTTGAAACTTGGTAAGTAGATGTATTCTGTATACCGCATTAAGATTTTTATACAACAATAGAAAAAAAACAATAAATTTTGGGGTTCCCCATACATAGAACTGAAACTCAAAAAAAATTTTTTCATCAAACCCATACGTGTAGGGTATCTATGAATAGGTCTTCAAAAATGGTATTGAGGTTTCTAACATCATTTCTTTCTAAACTGAATAGTTTGCGCGAGAGACACTTCCAAAGTGGTAAAATGTGTGTCCCCCCCCCCCGTAACTTCTAAAGTAAGAGAATGATAAAACTAAAAAAAATATATGATGTACATAACCATGTAAACTTCCAACGAAAATTGGTTTGAACGAAATCCAGTAAGTAGTTTTTTTTTAATACGTCATAAATCGTAAATCGCAATTTACCTTCCATTCAATCAACTCAAATATTAAAAAAAAAAAACATTTAATTTCATAAACATAAACCTTACGCATAAACCGAGGATACCTACAGGTTTGTACGGAACCCTCGGTGCGCGAGTCCGACTCGCACTTGGCCGGTTTTTTTTTTGGATGGGAAATCATCACTAAAAATCACCCGTGTTCCTTCAGTTACCCATGTGCCAGGATCACGGTAAATAAACTTATAGGTACACCTTAGGGTAAACTTTGGCAATCCAATCTAATGTTAGCAACAATTAATTATACCTATTCTACTTGCTTTTATTTATTTAGTTAGGGGCAACTAACAGCAATGTAATAATAAGTAGACATAGGTTAGAGCTTAATAATATAGGTAACGCATACATTACTCACAACGTTATACACATATTACTAAACAAAACTACAGGACCTACTAGTTGTTCGAGGGAACGAAAAAATACAGAATAAAAAAAACATTTAGCGTTTGCCCACGGCTTTCAAAAACTATCCCACAGAAACATGAAACATATTACCGAGTTTAAAAGTATCCTATTATGTGAATCCAAGTTATAAACTATCTGTGTGCCGCATTTCATTCAAATCTATTCAGCCCTTTTTGCTTGATGGAGTAACAAACATCTGAACATGTAAACATACAAACTTTCTCATTTATGTGACAGTACGACTTTAGGATTTGACCAAGCGGTATCGTATTACCCAGTAACTGGGTTGAAGAAGGTCAGATAGGCAGTCCGTCCACGGAAAATACTGGTATTCAGATGCATCCGGTTAGACTTGAAGCTGACCCGATATAATTGGAAAAAGGCTACGCAGATCATGATGATGAAATTTTTTTTTTTTTTTGGGTAAGGGCACCATACATTTTTGTATGATAAAACAGACTTATATTTTAACCCATCCAAAGAGCCGATTCCTAAATTACCTGTCACACAAATAGCCATAACAGGAACCCAAGAACCGAGTTAATTTGCAAAAACACAACAACTGTAATTTACAATGTTGTTAACAATCAATTACAATTTAAAAAATATAATGACCAACGCAAATGTGTAGTCGACATCTTACTCCAAAGAAACAGGCGGCGCCGCGGGGCATACAAAGTTAAGCCTGCGAACACACATATATTACCCAGCCTTCAGAGTTTTTACACAGTTAAATACCAATTTATTATGCGTACATTTATTTAGGTATGATCATTCTTTGCCCTTATTGAGTTGCAACGACAAAAAGGCCATTACAGTCCACCCATGTAAAAATATTGTTAATACTTGTGAGTAACTGGATACAGTCATAATAAGCTTTTTAATTGACAGCGTATGTATGTATGTACAGTCACCGAAAGAGATAAGTAACTAGGGTTGTCGAATATAGATGAAGTTTGTTATGAAACCGATGAACATTTTTTTTAAAGAAAAAATATTTAATTTATATTGTAGAAAACGAACAGATCATTTTATCATCAACATTATTTCAGCCGCGAAACCTTCATTGCTGGACTTATTCCTCCCCCAATTAGGGTGGGTTTGGCATAATCGCCACGCTTGGCAGGCGGGTTGGTGATCGCAGTATGGTGGTAAAATGCATAGAGAACGCTGCTGCCCATTCTCTAGTAAGTCCCTTAGTCGCCCCTTACGACACCCACGGGAGGAAATATAATGGTGTTATTCTTTACGTCCGGCACCATACGCGATAGGCCATTTATTAAATTAAATTTTATTTGGAAATATCGATGGTTTTCTTAGTAAACTTCAACTAATATCCGACGAACCTGCACCCTAATTGCGTAACAATATTTTCAACACACTTGCTCGTAAAGTGAGCCTTATTATATCGTTCTTAGGGCCATAAACCGAACTATAACATACACGTGCATAATAATATTACACACTAGTGCATAATAGAATGATCCCTACAAAGTTAAGTTAGTACCTAACTGCAAATTATATGCGAGTAAACAGAGCATTTTCAATTTAACCGGGTAATACAGTTTTTTTTTTTTTTTTTTTGTAACAACAAAGAGGTTTTATGCCACCGAAAATCTATTTACATTTTTGAAATAAATAAATGTGTCCCTAATTAAGACGAAAAAACATTTATTATTATCAAATTATTTATAATTCACAATAATTTCTTATAAAATATTTGCATTTTATCACAAAAATTATCATTTTGAAGTAGGCTGTATGGCTGTAATCAATCAACTTACATTTGGCGCGTGCAAAAAAAAAAAATTGCGCGCCATTTCCCAATTTTCCCCTAATTTTCATATTTTGTTTGTATCGCATTTGTTGCTGTGTGGTAAAACGATTTATGCAATACATATTTGTTTTTTCCTCGCAAGTGTGTTGAAAAACGTCGTATGATACACGTGTGTATTGATGATTACCGTCCTCGGCTCTCTTAAGACCCTCACCTGACGGCTCGGGTCTCAATGGCGCCTCAGCGGTAATCACCAACATTACACACTTGTACCATAATGTACTATAATCAGTCTAAATCATTTCAAAGTTTATTGCTAATCCATTCTTTCATATGTTCGAAAAAATTGTCTGCTTAGCAACGTAAACAACGCCATGAATGTTGTGCAACAGTCAAAATGGAAGCGATTCCTACTGATAGTGTATTACGCAATTACCTCTCTGGTTGCATAGGTATCTCCTTTGTTGACTGTACTTACAACATGTGATTTTTTATAAATTTTATATACGGCAACCGTGACGTAATATCATTGAATATGAACAAAACGACTGTTTTATATTTAGCAGCTAAGCAGAGTACCTCGGGGTAGCCCGCGAAATAAAAATTTTCTTACGTCGTTCGTCGTCGTCGTTTCAGCCAAAAGACGGCCACTGCTGGACAAAGGCCTCCCCCAATTAAGGAGGGTTGGCCATATTCGCCACGCTTGGCAGGGGAGTGGCAATCGCTTTATGGTGGTAAAATACATAGAAATACTGGTGCCCATTCTCTAGTAAGTCCCTTAGTCGCCTTTTATGACACCTACAGCAAGAAATAGGATGGTGCTATTTTTTACGACCATGACCACAAGGAACCTAGAACCTATGTCGAACAAAATCCCAATGAATTACTGTTTCATGAAATATTCAATTTCGTGGGATAACCTGGCTCTTTCCCATTAAGCTGAAATAACAGCTGCCATAAAAAAATGTCAAGCAAGGTTATTAATAGACTTTCTTGAATAGAAAACGTTTATAAAAGACTTGACCTGGGTCAATGGGACCGTGAGAAGTACAGGGAAATCTTCTTTATGGACTGACCCATGTTTTAAACCTTTATGAACATTAGAATTATCATAGAAGGCGATATAATGCAAATTTGAGAACTAAAGTTTCTCTTTTATTGGTCGTAGGCGCAACTAAGGTGCTAAATATACTACAAGGCCTGCTATACTAAACGCTAAACTATGCAAAGCTGAATGTCGCAAAAAATCAATTGGGAATAAATGGTATGCAGATTTTTTCACGGGAATGCGACTGAGACTAAAGCAAGTATTAGGGTGTTAAAAATTTATCCACTTTTTCCAGCGAACGTGTATTAAATTACCTCTGCCATTTTCTCAATAACAATTTCATATTCATGCACTCATTCTAGTGCTGTACAGACAATACACCTAGTTTGGTCTAGAACCATGAAATATTGCACAAGAAGATTTTTTTATAAATCATACCCTTCAGGGGTTAAGTAGGCAATGAAGTTTGAGTGGGAGTTCGTTAAGTAGTAAATACGTAAAGATGTTGTGACTCGTAGTTCTGAAAAGAGACTAATAAGGTATTCAATGCAGTTTCGCAACTCCACACTTGTCAAACCCTGGGTAAAATCAAGCATACCTATTATTTATCATGAAATAGTTATACTGAAAAAGAAGTCAATATTTTGTTAGATTACTCTGACTTGACAACTATTCTATAAAAATTGAGCTTTGAAAGCGAATAGAAAATGTATGTCGTTGCTATAAATCGCGACAAAAACGTGTAGCTTCGTACAAGAAGTGAACAAAAACTTTTCTCACAAACTCATAATACAAGTTAGCTATTTATTTAACTGAGTAGTAATATTTAACTGAATAATAAGCTGTTGGTTCAGCTATAAAGCTAATGGGGTCGCGGCATTTAAAGTTCAAGTTTATGTAGGTACGTGACAGCCCTTTAGAGAAATCGAGGTTTTATTTCTAGAAGTTATTGAATGTCTTTGTTTTCGAGCATAATTTTAATAATAATGGGCTTCTAGTAAAACAATATGGCAACCGTTGTATTACGTAGTACCTGTATAGGTTTGTACTACAGAAACTTGTTCCCAAGGTTTTGTAGGAAACTACATTTTAAAGTATTCCGTGTGGTGACAGACATAAAGAATAGCAACATCCTATTTCTTTCCGTGGGTATCGTAACTGGTGACTAATACACTTACTAGAGAATGGGCAGCAGCGTTCTCTTTGCATTTTACCACCATACTGCGATCGCCAACCCGTCTGCCAAGCATGGCAATTTACCAAACCCCTCCCAAATTAGGGGAGGCTGCAGCAGCAGCAGGCAGCTGCGGCAGGCAGCAGTGGGCAGCTGAAATTATGATAATGATGATGGTGACATTTTAAAGGGTATTCTTTCAATTTTCGACACTACATCTTCTTTTAAACCGCACCGTTTTCTTATCACATTCCTCAGCCTAGCATTTACGCTTCGCAAGGAACGCATTTCCACAGCATTAATTCTGCTTTCATGCTTCTTTTGCCACACCGAACCTTCACTTCCATACATAAGCATAGTTACCAGCACACTAATGTGAACAGCCATTCAACAACAACTTGCGCGCGTGTATGATCAGATGTATGAACCTAAACGAGGTAAAAGGAGGTATGTAAGGATTGTGGCAGAAGGTGTTCCGTATTTTCTGCTTACCCCCATGGGAAAAAGGCGTGAATTAATGTATGTTACATGTATACATTTTAAAATTGACTGTTTCCTCATTTCTAAATTTGAGCATGAAAAATACTTTTTAGCATGAAATACGTGATTTCAAATGTACTAGCTAAACTAGTCTTAATAGAATCTTATCAATGTCAAAAAGTCAAGTCGTCGAAATGAAATGAACGTACCTACACAGTCATACAAAGTTTCATTTAAAAAACAATGAGTCACTTTCTGAGTTGGTCCTTAGTATAAAGGCTCCCACAAACAGGCGCAGAGATATTTAAGACACCCTCACACAGGCGCGTAGAACAATTCATAAGTAAACTTTAGGAAATTGTTCTACAAGAGTCGCGTCGCGGCTGTGCGTGGGTGTCTTAAATATCTACAACATTCAGCCTTATCCCTGTCCTCTACACGATAAACTTGATTACACCTTACAACGTTTAAATATTAATAGACTTATCTAATTGAGTCATCAGCCATATGTCCATAAAGCTCTTTTACCGCATTTCTGAACGTTTTCTCGATTTATAGCTTCCTCGCAGGCCACTCAGGCGCACAAGTTATGATCGATAAATATCATCTTTTTGTAAATTATTGAGTCCTTGGCTCCTTATATGACTGGAGTTATTTCTGCGTGATAGTGCAGGTAAATTGTAGTCCATCCAAAGACTATATAACCACTTGACTGCGCATACAGTGCCCCGACGCTCGAAAACTATTAGTATTTTGTCGCCTATGCATAGGCTACGGTTCTAGAAACCATTTTAGTTGTGTCCAGTTTTTAGACCTCTGTGCACGCTAAATTAATGGAAATAATGTAACTTCATCTGTAATTATAACGCATCAAAACGCCTTCATGCGGGGTGAAGTGGTGTGGGAAACATTCCAAGACTTCTAGTTACAAAAAGGATCGCATAACTTTTCTTCAGTAAGTAAACAGTACGAAAAATTCTTTTGATTTAATCATATTATGATCCACCGTAGGGGTCTCTATTTAAAATGGTGGTTGGGTGAACGAGCACACGGTTGAGTCGCGCGCGTTGATGTCTTTTGAAAAAGTCTCGCTCTTTCATTAGAAAATTCTAATGCATCTATCCCTTACTTTCCCTTTGTATTTTTATCGTAAAAATGAGTGCTGTTACTTTTAATAGCTGAAAGTATATATCGAAAATTAAAATTAAAATAAGTGAAAATTTTATTCAATTCACATACTGTGACGATTTTAGCTTCGTCTTGACAATCCGTTTGTAAACTGGCGCCAAAACTCACGTAGCCATAGTACCTTCTGCCTTGGGGATGATATTCGAACCCACTTCTGAATGCTATTTCGTCGAATATGATAGTGGCGTAAATTTTGTTCTTGGATTCTCTAGCTTTCATTTTATTAGTGACTGATTTTGATTTCTTTGATTTTTATTGAGTATTTATCACAATTTTAAATCCAGTTTATCGATATCGACTATTTTCCCTTAATGAAGTAGAGCAGGCCTACGATGGGCATACCTACGCAACTTGACCTTGAACTGACCAATTGCAGTCGCGCGTTCTTCCTCGTCCCCCGGCCCGCAGTGGTGAGTCGTGTGCTTAGAAGATATTGGCCTATACGCTCTCTAGTGGTTATATTCTCTTTGAGTCCATCGAAACTCGTTAAGAGAACCAACTTGAGTAACTCTAGTATAGATACTAAAATGTTTTACCATCGCTGTTTACCGAAGAAATAGAGTATGTTGGGATGAATTTTGGCACTGAGATAATACCGCGACTATTGTCATCATTCATTCATTTACGCCAAAAGACGTCCTCTGCGGGACATAGGCCTTCCCCAATTTAAGGGGGGTTGCCATAATTACCACGCTTGGCAGGCGGGTTGGTGATCACAGTATGGTGATCAAATGCATAGATAACGCTGCCGCCTATTCTCTAGTAAGTATATTAGTCGCCTTTTAAGACACCCACCGGAAGAAATGGGATGGTGCTAATCTTTACGTCCGGCATTACACGGAACAAGAAAGACCGCGACCGCCATGCTTACAACATTGTAAGCATTCAATTGAAACACATTTTCTTTTGGGAATTGCATCTTGCAAGTCAATAAGGTTACCGAACTTGCTTGTGAATTCCTTAATAAATTAAGGCCTCCAGCCAGAGCTTAAAAATTTAAAATTAGAGCGACTACTCGCGAAGGGCACCCGCTGTGGGGTATGAATGCTTAGGGCATCGCTGGTAGAGGGCAGCAAAGGACGGGCTGGATCGGAATGAACATTTGAAAAACTGGTACTCCAATAATAAAGATGATCTAATAAATGCTTGACTTTTAAAGAAACGACTTTCTTATTCAGTAAGTTTTTAAAATTAAATAGGTAAGCTCTCGGAGGTTTGTGCCCTAGCAATGGAATCATATTATTAAACCTATCTACAATATATGGTATCTCAAACACGTAGAAGGTACCACCGCAAGCCAAAGCTAGTATCTATACCAATAAAAGTGAAATTTCTCCGCCCAAGTGAAGTAACCGAACGTTTAATTACATTAATTTAGCCAGCCATACTTATTAACGATGCTAAATAGCAATTTGAGAGTTAATGATCATCAATAATGTTAAAAACATGGCAGTTTATCGGCAGCTTTGTATGCGGGACATCAATTAAACGTTATAAATAAACTTTTTTGGCGGCCATCTTAAATTTTCGGGTTCTGATCTGAGATATCGTTGTCCAGAAAGTATTTTTATGGTTATTATCGGTGTATCTGAGGTTTAAGTCTGCAGGGAAAGATCGTTGCGAAAGGTAGGTGATTAAAGGCTTCCACAGACAACGCGACGCGACTTCAGTAGATTTTTTTTGGAATAGTCATATAAGTGTTTCTTCCAGAACTGCGTCGCACCGTCACGTGGCATCCATTGCTAGACATAGGTCCCCAAAGGCCACGCTTGGCAAGCGGGTTGGCGATTGCAGTATTGTGGTAAAATACATAGAGGCCGCTGCTGCCCATTCTCTAGTAAGTCCCTTAGTCGCCTTAAACCCACGGGAAGAAACGGGATGGTGTTATTCGTTACGTCCGGCAGCACACGGGCGTCTGTCTGCGGGAGCCTTAAATCTGCAATGGAGGAGTACACCTGGTTTTGACAGGACAATTTTTAGATAACTTTGAGGACAAGTTTTAGGTCATTGTCAAAGAGAAAACTGTGTCCAATTAGATCTTTTAGTCCTATTAAGATTTCTCCTACTGTCTTCTGTAGGTATACCAAGAACAGTGTTTAGATCTATAGCCATTTCTTTAGAAATTAATATAAGGGGCTTGTGGCTAAGAAATAGTAGCTGCACGAGTCGATCGATTAGTTTAAGTTACGCTTGCTGCGGTTTTTCCGTGGATGGGTCTTTACATACCAAGACCTTTCCTTGCCTCAGAAAGCATATTAAGCTGTTAGTCCTGGCTGTTATTCGTGAGGTTTTGGCAATCATTACGGGTCGTCAGAATCCCGAAAGTCTGACAATAAGTCTTATCGTATTACCCAGAAAGTTGCTTGTAGATGTCAGATAGGCAGTCACTCCACGTAAAATACTGGTTTTCAGCTGCATCCTGATTTATGAGAAGCTGAAAAAATCTAGGCAGGTGCCTAGACTTGGGGTAATCATCTGATGGTGGTGCTTAAGTTATCCATATACCTACAAAGACTAATCTAGAAACCGCCAATTTTGTTTTTTACAAATGAAAATTACATTGTGAGGGTCTATTATTTAGTGAAAGATAGGGAAGAAAACAAAACAGTAATAATTCCATGTCTATTATATAAACGTATACAAGAAAAATAGGCTACCGAGCTGTGACCGAAAAGTTCATTTGAATACCAGACAAGACAAGGTTGAAACCAGTCAAAATACGGCGGTGCGATGATATGGTTTCCATAACGATAAACTAGAAACGGTTAACGTCCATTGACCCTCATGTAACATTACCCAAGTTATACTCATAGCACACAGCGACCCATCATCAACAGACATAAGAACTCCCTTATCTGGCCACTACACATCAAAACGCTCATTTATCCGCTCGAAAAACTACAATGGCCTCTTTATACGAAAGTCCACCATTCCTATCCCACAAACTTACGCAAGTTTAAAACAAACGTGACCGTAGAAATACGATACTAACAAGAATTTACGACAAATCGTAAAAATCTTTGGGCATATCGACAGCCAATCTCACGAAATTATCTACACTGGAAATAATCTTAACTACCACCTCCGACACACTGAAATGACAACTTTACTGTCTACAAGACAAAATACAATTTTGTTCAAAAGACAGTGGTGGTTATAACCTTTTGTTTTTCGGTATATATTTAACAAGAATGTGTGAAAGGTGGCAGGAAAGAGGGGGTATCGTATGTAGGCGGGTTACGTTAAGAAAAATCTTGATATACTCATCTTTGCTACTATTGGCGTAGATGGGGTCACACACGTATACCTATAGAAGTGAGGGTGCTGTAAAAATGTTACGTTTGTAAGGGAATAGGGAACGTGTTTTCAGGATACTTTTATACAATGAAGATATATAATATTCAACTTTAGCTACTGTCTTGGATTGCTGAATTTTTTTAGCACTAGATCGATTTTTAAGACATGCACTCTATGTCTAGATAGAGATATTCTTCGTAACAGGAAAACAATAAAATTAGCTTGACCGCAATCAACCAACTAGTGCCTAATATACAAATGTATACAGTTGCCACTATATATGTAGTATATGACTCGCCCAAATCTCAGGCAAAATTGGACTCACACTGAATCATTTGACTATCAAGCCATCGTAAATTCGCAATGTATTATAATATTGAAGTGCAAATGGGAAGATGTAACTCCAACCAGCTAAAGTGGAGCTACTCCGACGGAACGTCAGTAGGTTGTGGATGTGGAGCCACGAGTATGTCGCAAACTATGCTCCACGTCCTGTCCTGCCCTACGTGTACCTGACCTCTGCGCTGCCACCGACGACACTGTGGAAATGGCGATATTTTAGGCCAGCAAGATCTGAGAACAATCGTACCAGCGACACTAAACAGAATAATATTTGACTACTACTTTACTGCAACAATAGGTGATAAGGTGAGGTTCTGCATTTTTCATCACAATCTTATCAGGCAGTTCAGGACGAAGTTCAACCACTACAGTGGAAGTCATATCTCATGAACAAGGTACCAATTAGTTCTATTGTTACGTAACGCAAAATCCTGTATCGCGCAAGAAAAGTTTAGCGCACAATAGTCTGTGCCAGATGTGAAAAAATTAAAGTCGTTGGCACCTGCCTACCAATGTATTCAAATTACCGTTTTGACCGTGCTAGCGACACTTTCTTTACATTTTTTTCGTATCGTTTTGAATTATTTGAATACATTGGAGCCTGCGGATGTCAAAGACTTTTATTTTTTTCACATTTGGCACAGACTATAGTTGTGCGGTAAACTCTTCTTATATACAACGTTCCGACATCAATCGTCGGGCTGTTTCCTATCAGACACAACACCCGTCTGGTACGAGGATCCTCCCTTTTCTACAGAAAATGAGTGTACACCTTGTTCTTCGTACCTTAAGTAACTGGTAACCCCGAAATATAAGTCTTTACACCCTCAGGGAAGTTTATACGTTGTTCGTCATCCCGCTATACTATGTCCATTCTAACCAGACATCGATCCATTGTATTCGGGTTTGATACCCGTTGCAGCAAAAGAGTTCTCGAGCAGAACCCATGAAATAACAGCACCCTAATGACCCAATCTGACAATCCCATTTACATTCCTCTCCAGCACTCCTCCCTCAATCAGAGTCAGCATTCAAATAAAAATAAATAACAAACGAACTTTTTTATCTTCCGAAGTGATATTAAAAACCTCTTAGCGAATATCGAAGAGATTTCATTTTCAATACATCTCATATTTTTCATACTGCGCGGATGACATATCACCGTGGATCATAATTTAGTACTACAGCCATGGGAGTTTCAACCTTGTGATGTAGAGATAGGGTGCTTTTCTGAGTGGGGGTGTGAACAATCCCTCTGTGATTCCATACGATTTCACCCAGTAATGATTTGGTTGGTAATGAGGGAGACGCGCGTAATATTCTGAGAGCAAAGTCTCGGAATATTGTATGGACGGATAGGGAATGTTGTTTACTTTAGCTGAAAGTATGGTTTGGGCATGGGAATATGTGTTTTAATTAGGTTTTGTGTTTGTTTCTAGTATTTTCACCGAAAATACTGTCTGATTTCTGTACCCATTGAAGAAATTACATTTGTAGGTTCTATCAACTTCAATATACAGATTTTAATAAAAAAAATACTGGAATCAAATTATCATGATGGCATTAGGTAGTGGATGTATATCCACTACCGTATCCTGTAATACATTAAGTTATACATACACACTAAAATTCTCTTTTTTCGAAAACGCAAACGTTAATTAAAATTAACTTTACGTTTCTTACAAATTATTTCTCACAAGAGTGTTTTTTTTTCTTTTAAATTTTTTTAATCAACTCTTATCCACGTTGCTACAATCCACGGAGGAAAACATTCGTTCTTCCGGAGTTTATTATTGCTGTTATTGCTTCCATACGTCAACAGACTTCTTTACTCTATATATAGATACGAGACTTATAAAATCAGCAAATATATTGGATTAACGAAATTAATCGTAAACAAGGATTTGCAAGGTTTATTGAGCGATGTTTCAGCAGTGAACGAACCGATTTGAAGCATTAAACGATGATAGATTACTGATATTCGTTCAAAATATGATTTTAAAGAAGGAAAACAAAAACATCACTAACACAAAAACTTAATTAAAACCAAAAAACACTAAACACTTTTGGTTTATTTAAGTTACTGTAACCACTATAAACTTATTTTAAAACTAGGTTTTACCAGCGGCTTCGCCCGCGTGGAGGTCGGAAAATATCCCGCGGGTATCGTCACTGCTCAGCTCCTATGTGTCTTAGCGTTATATAGCCTATAACCTGCCCAGGAGTATGGACTACAATCGTACCAAGTTTTGTTAAAATCCCTTCAGTAGTTTTTGACCCATGCGTGCATATACAGACAGACAGACAGACAAAAAATTTACTGATTGCATTTTTGGCATCAGTATCGATCACCATTCATCCTCCAATTTCAATGTACAGAATTGACCTCTCTACAGTTTTATTATAAGTATAAATAGATATAGATAAACAAAATTTTTTAATAATCGCTATAAGAAAGGGCCTTATGGCTAAGTAATTACAGCCACAAACGTCAATTGATTAGGTTAAGCTACGCTTGCTGCGGTTACTCCGTGGATGAGTGACCATCTTTTCATACCAAGATCCCTGCGTACCTCACAAAAAATGGGTCGTCAGTAGTCTGAAAAATGTCTAACAACCAGTCTTTCCCAGAGGTATCGTATTACCCAGAAACAGGGTTGTGAAGATCTGATAGGCAGTCGCTCCATGTAAAATACTGGTACTCAGCTGCATCTGGTAAGCCTGGAAGCTGAACCCCACATATTTAGGAAAACGCTAGGCAGATGTTGATGAACTGATCAGTGAAACAGCTGCAAAATCTTACCAGTCGATAAAAAACATTAAAATCTAACACGTGACCCGACGAAACACAATTAAATATGCTTTTAAAACCTTTAACAGGTATAAGCTTCGTCATTTACCATAAAATATTACAGTTCCCGAGTAATACAGTATGTATCGTAAATATCTTCCAAATCACGTCAAAGCATACGCGGATGCAAGACCATTACACTCACTCCTGCAACATTGTTATTTTATACGCCATAGATACACCAAATGGGTTATAAATTGACTCATAATCCCTTAGAAGTATTCATAAATACATGCTAAATTGTCTGTAAGCTGTCTTGTAAATACTGGCTTAGATTCACTTGTAGAGTTAGCGATGTAAGTATGACATATAATATACGCAACGAGCGAAATACGTAGTGTGGGCAAAGTTACCGGTGAACAGGCACATTGGAACTCGATATTTGCACAGACCTATTGGGTTATGACAAGGTGAGCGACATAGCCCGAAGAAATGCCAAATATAATGAAGCCGTAGCGTTGGAAGGCCTCCCACAATATGAACCGATGACCTGGTGAAAGCCGCGGGAATCCGCTGGATGCGAGAAGCACAGAACCGGTGGAAGTGGCGGTACTTGGGGGAAGCCTATGTCCAGCGGTGGACGTCTTTCGGCTGAAATAGTGGTAATGATGATGATAATTAGGTTATGCCCAATTTATAATGGGCAAAGTCTTCTTATCTGAAGTAACGGTGGCTAATTTCGTTTAATTTAATTTATTTTCAACTTTGTCCTACTTTTTGCATTCACTTTTGATCTTATAATGTGGGTATCTTTTCTTGTTTATTGCCTGTACCAAAAGTTTAACTAAGGGTCCACAAGTTTTGTAACCGGTGGCAACTCTCATCTCATTAGAGTTGACAACAGGCGCATTGCTTAAAAAGCTTCAAGCATTGTCACAAAGGCGGTTACATTTTTCATAATACTTGTCAAAATGCCTCCCACACGGCGTCTCCGGCCCCGGGCTATGACGTAACGAGAGCTCGTGTATGGAGACTCTTAACACGAAAGCCACTCGACTCATCTATATCCCACTCTAACTCCCTAAGCCAGAAAGAGAAAGCAACACCACTACTCTCCGTCATATTTTTCCCTTTACCACCCTCGCTTTCTGAAGCGTTCTTTTACATAAAAGAGGTTCTTGAGAAAATAATAACGGGACTGCTCAAAGGGCACCCAACTTTTGCTATTCGGATGCTTTGATTTTCGACTTGGCAAAGAATTTTGCGACCACAAAGGGAATTTCGATGCGATATTAAGCAAGGATTTAATTTTCAATTTAATGCAGTAATACTCGTTTCAGTAATTTTGTTTCCTTTTTATATAAGTTTTACCTCAGAGAAGCTGTAAAAATTTGTAAAAGATTTAACTGGGTCAAGCCGTTTTTATGAAGTGCTTATTTGCTACCCAAGTGTTTTTCGATATCCAACAACTGCTATTACTTACTATAACTGAATGTTCATTTAGAACAGAACATGAACAAGCAAATATTTTCTCTCATTTTAACAGAAACTATGAAAATTCTGCTTTTTGGAGACCTGCTGTAGCTTGCCACCTTTGCTTTATTCATACTGATCTTCTCAATCGTCATCAGTAGATAAACATTGAGGTTTTGGAACGCAGCATTGTGGGTGTAAAAAACGAAATACCACGCTGCGTTCCAAAATGGGTACACTATATTTAGGCAAGATGGCTACCAGGCTCAATTTGGTTTGGGCGAATTACATCAGCCGCATGCAGGATGACTGCTGGGCAAAAGTGTAGAGTACTTTGCCCTGCAGTCATCACACAATGGATGCATCAAGTCCATAGGATCAGTATGAACAGAAAGTCTTATAAAGATGAATGATAGTCTTAATAGAGTATCTACTCGCATCAAATTCTTATATCAATTCTAGAATTTAATTTCGAAGTTTAGTTTTTCATTATATGCACCCAAATTGCGTAACATACTGTCAGTTAGAATCTGAATAATTTTGCTAATCCATTGCTTTAAATGTTTGATAAATGTGATTGCTCAACAACGTAAATAGCGCAATGTATGTGTCAAACTGTCAAAATGAAAGACAGTCCTACTGTCAGTGTACTACGCAATTACCTATCTGCCCCAAATCTTTCTGAACAAAATATAACATTAGCTTTTGTTGAATCTCCTCAACAAAATATAACATTAACTTTAGTTAAAATTTCTGACTGAGTCCTACATCTACCTCTTTTATTGTACAGACGCTGTCAAATTTCTTAATGGGTTTTCAACTTTATCGCTTAAGTATAAGGTTCAAGATTGATTGGGAAAACTTGACAGTTTCGGGTAGCTTGATGCGCTAGCGTCTGTACCTACCCACAAATCAGCAAAAACACATTCACCGAAATAAAATTCAAGCTTAGCAACAACCAGTGGAAGGAAATGGTTCACAATCGGAGTCCTGTTAACAAATTACTGCAGTACATGCAAACCCATTTCGTAAGTATTTAATAGCTATAATAATAGCCCTCTCAATTGCTGTAACAATGGCGATACAATACTTTATTTAAGTAGGGCTGGCGCTACAATGGAATCGATTCGGAATCATTATTAAGCTATAAATAGTATGGACGGATGTGTGGAAATAGATTTTGGTCACAATTGAGTTGTTTGGATAGGAGAGAGGGACTCAAAAGTGATTAAGATTTCGAAACGAGAATATTTCGTCTAAGACAAAAAGGTCTTCTTTAATCGGAGCTTTATTGTCAGATTTGAGAAGTAATTTTTTTTTGTCTCCCGCTCTAGAGTGGAGCGGAAGAGCGTGTCAGACTTTTACTGACCAAAACCCACCCATGTTCCTTCAGTTGCCCATATGCCAGTGCCACGGTAAGACTTTCGAACAGATATCGCGACCCTGACAGGAGATTTGTGAAGATTGAGTTATAGAAACTGCACATTGTCTCGTGTTTATAGCTTTAGTTTATAAACCCAACATCAGATTGATTGAAAGATCGATGGCGCCCGATTGATGAAAACTAAATTAGATCAGTGATGACATACAAATTTAAGTTGTCTCATAAACCTTACAATTTGCTACTAGTTTCACGTTATAATTCCGTCCCATTTTAAGAACAGCTCCAGCGTTATCTGCACCATTCTCTGCGACAATATTAAAACTTTCATATGCAGTAACTCCGACATATCTCATAACTTGAGGACGGCAAAAACATTTCAACGCGAATTTTTCTTTAGACGAGAGATTTTATGACGACAAATGACAAAAATACTCAACGTTTCATTGTGGAACTTGGAAACGGCGCTGCGAGCATTTTTGTGCGCCCTCCGAGCCTCCTATACATGTGTACCGAAGGGCGAAGTTATTTGCCTTGCTTCTCTTCCGTCCATTTGCACCCCACCCTCCCCCGAGCTTCCGGTGCCGCCGCCTACCACCCGGCGCGTCCGCACGACACACGCCAAACAAATACCTACTCTAACACCTTCGCGAAAGGATTTCATTCTCGAGGTGACGCACCAACTATTTTTCTTTTACATCCAAGAGCAACGTGACATCGGACGCGCAGAAAAGAATGCCAACTTTGAATTTAGAGGGACACATTTGAATTTGGAATATTCAGTGTGTGGTAGTTGCGACTTTTTGGAAGTGTGGCTCCGGGGGCAGAGGGGCGCGGGGCGATTGCGACCGTACGAAAAACATATTTTTCAGATAACGACAATGAGAAAGGAAAATATTCAGATGAAAATTCCCCGATACGGCGCGCCGGGTGCGGCCGCGTGGAAGATATTAAGGGGCGGGCGTGTGCTACTTAACGATATTTTTCGACATGCTTTACTTTTATTGCTAACTCACGGCTCCGATATCGGATACGGTTTGTCGTATATCAAAAAAGAAACTCGATTCAGACGTACATAAAAAATATATTACGTATTTAGCGGAGCGAACTGAAATCAGCGAAGATAGCGGTCGGTTTCCACATCAACGGCTCCTTTGAATCATTTGGAGTCGAGCATTTGCGTGGAAACAAAAAAAAATTCTTTGACGTATTACGGGAGAAATAATATTCTGGAAATTATTATCCGAGCGGTGTCCCAGTGGGATATTAAGTAACACGATATTAACATCCCCGGGGGTGAAAGGGACAGCGTTATGGATTAAACGGTTAATTAGAGAGGGACGGAGGTAGAGGGGGCGATCTTGTCTAAAGGACGTTGGCCTCCGGGGCACGCGACCGTTGATTCGAACTCCTTTTTAATTCTTTTTTATTAATTATACTGTGACCGAGCGGTCTTGAGCGTTCGACTGAAAATAAATGTGGAGCAAAAAGTTAACTGATTATGAAAAGTGCGTGGAGTTTTCTGGAAATATTTCTATAATAGAATATTGATTGTATATATTTAAATACTGCAATACAACAATGCTTTTCATACAGATGCACTCTTCACCATACCAACACGGATTACAATAAATCACTATGATAATCAGTCTATAATATTCCCACTACTGCGACATGCCTTCTATCTGTGAGAAAGATTGGACCATAATCCACAACGCGGGCCCAGTGCGAGTTGCAGGTCACATGTTTTCATATTTTTTCGATGTTTTCCTTCACAGTTTTGAAATTAAATACACAAAGGAAAGTGCCTGTTAGGGTTCAAACTCACGACACAACTCATATGTATCCACATCTCAAACAAAATTAACATTTAAATAAATAAAAAACATAAAGCATCAACTCCACACATTCGCGGTAAATTTCTTAAACGCCCCATCTTCCTCATTAAAGAGCTTTTTCTCAACTAAGCGTCGCTGCTTTTATTCCCTACTTAATGGCCGTTCGGTTCTTTCAATGTAAACTTGGCAATGAACGCCAAGGGAGAGCAAATTGGGTCAGTCTTTGACTTAATTTTTTTTCCCCAAGGTCGATAATAATCAATAGGGCGACGCTCCAAATTTACGCCTGCCTGTAATTAGATTTTTGCCCGATCGATTTTAGGGTAGGTCGGGGAGAATCGATACTACTTTGTGATTTGTTACGCAATTAGGGATGGGAATTATGTGGGACAGTTCATTTTTTAAATTTGAATTTGAGTTCTTGTTTTATTTTTATGTTTATGCTCTGTGGGATGAGAAAGTCGTTGGAGATCGGCAGAAGTCCGAAACTTTGACAATGACTCTTGTGATTTGTCCGTGAATGGGTGACCATATTTAAATACCGAGACCCCTCCGTGCCTCGGAAAGCACGTAATGCAGTTGATCCCGGCTATCATTCGTAGATCTTTGACAGTCTTTACGGGTCGTCAGAAGCCCGAAAGTCTACAATTAGTCTTACCAACGACGACCGACGGTCGACGTCTTACGTATTAGTTTTTGTAGTGTTTCAATTTTTTTTTTGCGCCATATTAACCGCAAATAAATTTATTTTCTTTCTTTCTTTTTTCTTTTACCAAGGGTTTTCCATACGTAACCGGATTGTGGAAGCTGGATAGGCAGTCGCTGTATATAAAATATTGGCATTCAGCAGCATCTGTTTAGAGTGGAAGCCGATCCCAACAAAAGGGAGGAACAGGCTAGGCTGATGCTGATGTGATGAGTAAGCTGGTATATAAGGTGTATCTATTCATACACGAAATATTTTAAGAGGTATACCTGTAGGTGGTAAAGAAGCTACAGCAACGAAAAAAAAAACTAAATGTATATATTTTTTTCAATTTTTTTTATTTATAAATTATTTGACTCACATAAGAAATACTGGCTCCTTCTTATTTTTTACGGCCCGAGACACCGCGGCCATGCTCGTGCCGTCCGGTCGCCGCCCTCACAGCGTCAAGCGGGCCATTCATAGAATTTGGAGTAAAGGTTTTATGCAAAACGTCTCAAGCAGTTTCAAAATTATAATAATTACGAAAATTCAAAAACGCTTAGGTAAAATTTCTCTTTTTGCTTCTATAGCTTCTTTACCACCTCTTGTGTGTCCCTCTTAAAATATTTCGTGTATGAATAGATACACCTTATATACTGCATGGCAATAGACTATGTTTCCTTAAAAAAGCGGTGAACGGGTTACCAAATACAGAACGTTTTTTGATACCTTAGTCCTACTTAAACACTATAAATGTGAAAGTTTGTATGTTTGTCTGTCCCGTGTTGTTTTTTATAATGTTACCGTAGTACCGTGTGGTGCCGGACGTAAAGAATAGCACCATCCCATTTCTTCCCGTGGGTATCGTAAGAGGCGACTAAGGGACTTTCTAGAGAATGGGCAGCAGCGTCCTCTATGCATTAGACCACCATACTGCGATCGCCAACCCGCTTGCCAAGCGTGGCGATTATGGCAAAGCCCCACAAATTGGGGGAGGCTTGTGTCCAGCAGTCTTTGGGCTGAAATGATGATGATGATGATTGTATGTTTAAATGATTGGATGTTTGTTAATAAATTACGCAAAACAGGCTCAACCGATTTGGACAAAATTTGACACACAGATAGTTTATAACCCGAATTAACATATGGGATACTTTTTTATGCCGTAATACGTTCTCGTGGGATGATTTTCACCTACACGTTACTGACAAAAACTGGTAAAATGATAGATTGTCGAGAAGGCCGTTATGGTATGACGGTCACCGGTCTTCGAGGAAACCGTAGCTTAACTAGTAATAACACAACATCACGCCTTCCTTCTCCGAAGGGTTAAGCAGAGGTGTATCTATAGTAAGAAAACCTAAATTTCGCCAGTTACGTTTAAGTCCCATCTAATAGAGAGCGAGCCACAAATCCAGACGAAGGACTGCTAAAAAAAGGGCTCTTACTCAGATCTTCGAGATAGGAAAACCTAATAATATTTTGTCCATCCTTTTTTTGTGGGTAGTAAATCATCAAATGACGTCTCCCGTTCTGGACGGAGCGGAAGGGCGTGTCAGTTTTTTACTGACTAACCCACCCGTGTCCCTTCAGTTGCCTGTGCCAGGGCCACAGTAACTGTTTCGAACAATTCCGCGACCCTGACAGAATTTTTTCCGACCTGGGAATCGAACTCAGGAGCTGATGCTCAGCAGTAGCACTTGCGACCACTAAACCAACGCGACATTCATCTAATCTAACTAAGTAGTAAAAACTTAAGTATTATTGGTCAATGAAAGACTTGTTAATAAAGATGAAAAAACTTGTTACATTACAATATTTTCCTTCCATCAGGGTCCTATCTTTGAAACCAACTTTATTAAATAGTATTACTTGTTTTACTATCTAAGTCGTCGTAAACATGGACGGCAAAATATCGTGGCGAGATTTTATCTTGTACTGCATTTTTAACTTTAGGTATTAAACCGAGAATTGAAAATTCAACACAGTGTATCTCAGCAGGTCGATAGAACACATTGTTCGATTTTAAACTCACAGCACTAAAGATAGTGTAGAAAATCAGATGTTATGATGTTCGTGTGTATGTTGACACAGTGCTCGTTCAGACTAGCGCGACGCGATGGTCGCGCGCGAATCGGCGATTTATATCCGTAGAACAATTTCTATGATCGAGTCGAGGCGCGACAGGTCGCCCCTGTCAAGTGTCGCATGTGTTTTCATAGAAAATGTTCTACGGATATAAATCGCCGAACCGCGCGCAACCGTCTCGTAGCACTAGTCTGCACGAGCCTTTATACAAGCTGTTTTATCTCCGTTTGAATTACAGCTATAAAAACTTTATTAGCCATACACCTATAAAATGTAAGTTTTCTTGTATTTTTGCGAATATGTAATCTATAGAGGGTGATTCGGTCAAATGGGTTGAAGAAGTACTTAAAGCTACTTACAAGAAGTAAGCAAGCATCAATAGTTTGCCTATAATTATTATCTAAGAAGTTCTAATTTGGTTCTAACTTAAGGCACAGTTAGATACAGTCACCTAAAGAGATAGGTAACCCGGGTCGTCGGATATTATATGTATGTATTTGAAGTTTATTTAGAAACCGATGTATGTTTTCGAAAGATAATTAATTTATTAAATGAGTGGTTTGTTTTCTATTAATTAAATTAAATTTAATTCGAAAACATCCATCGGTTTCTTCATTATAATGTTCCCAATGCTGGGACAAAAGCCTCCTTTTGGTAAGTGGGAGACTGGGCCCGCGTGGTGGATTATGGCCCATAACCATAATCCACCACGCGAGCCTAGTGCGTGTTGGTAGATGTCGCATGTCTTCGATTTTTTTGTTCTAGGACATACCGGTTTCTTCACAATGTTTTCCTTCACCGTTTTTGAGAACAGTAGTGATAAATAATTAACATAAGTTAAAGCGCCTGCCTGGGTTTGAACGGTCATTGGTTTCTTACTAAACTTCAACTATATCCGACATAGTTACTTATGTTTTTTGGTGCCATACATAAAGACAAATTAAAAATTTAAATTAACAGGATAAGGCATTGATTACACCTATTCAAGTTTTATTCCAAAACCAAAACCATTCTAATAAGTTTCGCTTCACTAAATCTGACAGCAAAAAAATCAATCTGTTGTCTATGGGAGCTGCATACTAATTCATTGCCGTCGGAACGAACTGGCCGCTAAGAACAAAGGAGAAGGTGGAATTTTAATAAATCCTTCCATTTTTGTATTGATTTCCGATTTGAAAATGGAAAGTGTAAATAAGTAAGGAAGCGGCAACCTTTTCGTGTAAAACACTATCAATATAATCATTTCAAAGGATATTCCTAATGCATTGCTTCATATGTTCGAAAAATTTGTCTGTTCTATAAAGTAAATAACGCAATGAATGTTGCAAAAATTTTGCACACAGATAGTTTATAACCTGGATTCACACATAGAATACATTTATCCCGGTAGTATGCTTAGTAGTGCTAAAACTTTTTAACAAAAAAATAAACCGCCGAAAAAACTGAAAAGCAAAAAATAATAAACCTTAAAATTATGAGTCGACGCTTTGAGTGATCTTTGTTCATTGATTTTTAAGCGCCGACTCAAAATTGTAAGGTTTATTATTTTTTGCTTTTCAGTTTTTTCGGCGGTTTAATTTTTTGTTAAAAAGTTTTTGTTTCTTTTTTTGTAGCTTTAATGTACTAATAATACTTGGCAAGGTATACCCTTTCCAATAAAAAAAGAATTATCACAATCGGAGTACCAGGTAAAAAGTTATGCGTGGGCAAAAAAAAATACGCGGTCGATTGAGAATCACCTCCGTTATTTTTTTTTCGTTGGTTAAAAAATAATTGTATAGAAGCCTTTATTTAGCAGTATGTAGATTGTTTTATATTGAAATGTTTACTTTTTAATAGGAGAAACAGGATTCTAATCAAACCCGCATCTATTTGATGACAATAACATAAAATATTTACTAGGTATCATAGTCCCTGTAGCTACTAGGCATTAGGCTGTTACAGACCATAAAACTAGAACATATAACCTGGTCTCTGAAATAAAATTTAATTTCGTACTGCTTCTTGTGCATACAAATGCATATTTATTCAATTTTTTTTCGAACTGTATGATTAGAATGTTTGTTTACAATGTTTCTTGATACTTTTCCGTCGTGATAAAATTAAAATTTTACTGTGAAAGGCTTGTAAAACAATTCTAAGAAGCTTTCAAATTCAAGTTCATTTATTTGACAGAATGTTGGCTTACAAAGCGTGATTTTGTCTGTAAAACTATGAATAATGGGCCCCTTTACATTCTCTCTATAAACTCAAAACTCAAGACAGCAACATAGATCATGTATTAGGATTTTTGACTTATTTGATGCCAACGTAGGAATCCATCTACCTGGCTACCTATGTATGTCAATTCAAAGGATCAGATTTTTATATAAACTAGTGGTCGCCCGGTAGTCGAAATTTTACGACCTTGATTTTTTATTAATTTAATGTATTATTATATTAAAATAATAGCCTTCCCTTCTTCAACTGTGCCAAATTGCATTCTCCTCCGTCCGCGTAATCTTCGTAAAATGGGGTACAAAGTGTTTACTCCACTGTTATAACTATGATAATATCAAAGTGTTAATTCACTTTTTATGTGCCAATCGCTACCATATATGTATAAAATAAGTACCACTTGATTTGGATAAAACCTTCTTATTCACAGAAGTAGGTAGAGATACTTTAACTGCATCTAAAATCAAACAACTACCAACCCCGGATACATCAACTCAACCGTCACAAAACCTACTATTCTCAAAACTACCAAATCGAATATCCACTCGAAATCCAAATACCTCACACAATATAGTCCACAAGTGCTGCCTACACCGAGTAGTACAAAGCACGATAATACTTGACAACATCATCTTGGATGATCCACTCGCCAGCGGAGCATGTACGGTCGGCAAAAAAGCGAGTGTCCGATGAAAGGTACAAAGCCTACTTACGATATTTGTTTGGCAACGGAATGCGGTAGCTAAGAGTGCAAATATACGTTTGTTCTGACGGTCAATACACTCTCGGGTGATGCTTCACCGTTGCGTTGCTTGGTTTGGTAGCGTCAGCAGAAATGTTTTTTTATAGTTTAGGGAAAGTTGGGAATGGAAATTGGGGGTGGGTGAAATGGTGTAATAAATAGGTTGTTTGTTGGTTTTTTTTACGGACTAACAGTTAGTAAAACACGTTAACCTAAATGTTTTTGGGAATTGAGTGGATTCGAATGTATTACGTAAATTCCTATAGGACGTATTTTTAATCCCTTATTTTTGTAATTTAGTGAAACAGCGGGCTAAACCGGGCGGGTTATTATGTTTTTCATTTTTTTTTTAAGTGAATGTACGTAAATGTAAGAGTTAAAGACAAATGTAAGACTTATAGACATCTGTGAAAGTCAAATTATAAGCGCGAGCATTACATTCGTGCTGAGGGCCTAAAAAGGCCACATTAAGCAATTCATATTCTGAATTCCCAGCAATTCATTAGCAATTCCTGTAATTTACGTGAAATGATGACACATATTAGCACAATCATACTCAATTCAGTTCAGAATGAACTGTCATTATGGGTTGTCAATTTGTGACCATATGCCATTTTACGATTTATAATATGATTCTTATTATCCTATTATGATTCTGCCAAAGTGGCCTTTTTAGACTCGCTGATCACATTAAAACAACGTCCTTACAAAGGGATGACTTTGAAATAAAGTAACCGACACCATTTCTGCTTTTCATCATGTAACATCACACTTTGCAACTGTAACTATACTACAGCCACATTGCACTAGTTTTGTTTAAGTCCCATGTAATAGGGGCGAGCCTATTGCAACTGGACACTAATCGGAACTCCGGGCTGCTACTAAGAAACTCCAGATAGAAAAACCCAGAAACACTTTGCCCGACCGGGAATCGACCCCAGGAATAACACTTGCGACCACTACACCAACGAAAGAATATTTTTTAAATCTTTGAAAAAAACCCCACCGCACACAAAAACAATGAGCACATAGTCATGTCATCATTTACTCGTAACAGTCATAGCCCTGCACCCTAATTACGAAACGCACTATTTATCAGAATCTGAATGGGATTGAAGATTATTTCTAAACCATTGCGTCATTTGTTCGAATAAACTGTCGGCTCAGCAACGTAAATAACGCAATGAATGTTGTTTAACTGTCAATATGAAACCAATGCCTACTGATAGCAAGTTACTCAATTACCCCTCTGTTCAGCGGGGCAAGCGCTACTATGATAGACTTTTTTTTTTTTTCAGGATGTGAAATCATCAAATTACTTCTCCCGCTCTGGGCGGAGCGGGAGGGCGTGTCAGACTTTTACTGACTAAAACCCACCCGTGTTCCATCAGTTGCCCATGTGCCAGGGTCACGGTATCTCTTTCGAACAATCACGCGACCCCGGCAGGCATCGGTCCTAGTAGACCATACTATGATAGACTTCATTCACACATTTATCAAAGTTTGGGAGCAAAAACCGAGATAAAATACGTAACACAAGCCTATCACAGCGGCCGTGCTCGCAACGCTGGGCTGACGTATTTATTTTCTAACCTTCTTCTTTTCGTGTCGATGGTACTCGTACACTTTACATTATATCGTTTGAGCCCAGTAGGTTGCCCCGTTTATTGCGGCATCAGTGGCATTTTTAAGATCATCTGAGGTGCAGGTGAACGGGCACTTAACACACTGCAGCAAGTGGGGCATGGTCATCACACGTACCGCACTGGCACTGGGTGTTGGATGAGTTCGTAATCCCCCACTTTGACAAATTGTGTCTACAGCGGCCTACTTGGGTACGCAATCGATTAAGAGCTTTCCATATATTTTTCCATCAACGGTCAAAAGACCAACTTCAATTATCTACTTTGCTGACCGTACCTGTCACCTTAAATTTCTCCGTCTTGCAAACAGACGGGTATACGCAAATTATTATGTCTAATACAGACTGAATGGGCCGAGTCGAGCGTTAATGTGAATCCACAGAATGACTCATGGCAGCGCTAGTGTTTGCACTTCTACCCGCAAGTGAGGTTTGGAGAGAGCCCACACGCCATCATAACTTATTTACCAGGATTGCAACGGTTTTTGGTGGAATTTGGCCAGGAATTATGGTTTGAGCGACCAATCGCACAAGAAAAATTAGGTACTAAGTTGAAAAATACATTGCATGTTCAAATTTTGCCGCGTTTTTGCAGATCAAAGTTACCTCTTAGGAAATTAATTTGACTATGTTTACTTGGGAAAATAAACAGTCACACAGTAACACATTACACCACCACCATTTCATCACATCTGTACCCATTTATCTGTTCTTTTCTTACATGTAGGTATGTGTGTACTTAAATGGGTTAAATCTTTAATCTTTAAACGAGCAATTCTTGTATATATATATATATAATCTGAATCTCGGAAACGGCTCCAACGATTTTCATGAAATTTAGTATACAAGGGGTTTCGGGGGCGATAAATCGATCTAGCTAGGATTCATTTTTATAAAATGTCGTTTTATTCCTGTTTTCAATGACCAACTTTATCGATAATCAACTTGAACATATACTTATTATTTTAAACACAATTTACCAAAAATACCGAGCAAAGCTCGATCATCCAGATATTAATAAATAATACAAGATAACGTAACATTTCAGCAACAGGTTGAGAGTATAAACTAAGAAATTTTCCTCATATTATAAAAACAAGTTTTTAGAGAGTAGACATAAACAAATTATTTGGTGAAAAAAAAAAACAGTTAAAGTAATACGTCATATTTTTTCAATTGACCGACTTCTTAACTAAGCAAACACTCAATTTTTTTGTTATACTTCTGATACCAGTTTTTTCGACAGGTTTCTGATTTCCTTTGTGATGACCACACACGACAATAGTCTACAAAATGACGTGTGTGTTACCACACCATCAAATAGGGCTAACCAATAACACAAATCAGAACGAGCTAACTCACAAGCAAATTCAACTCAAAACTACTCGACTAAACTCACCGCCAGATGTAGACAGTCCACTCGACCGTCCATCATCATGTCAGTATCGATTACACAGAATATTGCGTAACCAAACACACAGACAGAAAGTTAAATTTATCTTGTAAGACAAACAGAGATCGCATTCAAATACGAATCGTCCTTAATTTAATGGATAAATATTAGCAGTGAATTATGATGTCATAATGTTCATTATTAAATCATCAATTTCTATTAGAACGTCGGATTTTTAACATAAAAATAAATGATACTCAATGTATGTAAAATACCTCAACACAGCAGAACTTAAAGAGCTCAACGATGCGATACGACGAACAATATCTACTAAAGATAGGGACATTTGGGTAGGCCGCATAAACTACTCAAACTGTAAGACCGTTACTAAAACAGAAAAATAAAAAGCCATGAATTTAGGGCTCACGATCTGATACCAGGTTCCGTGTGGTTCGGACGTAAATAATAGCTCCATCACATTTCTTCCCGTGGGTGTCGTAAAAGGCGACTAAAGAACTTACTAGAGAATGGGCAGCAGCGTCTCTATACATTTTATCACCATACTGCGATCGCCAAAATGCCTGCCAAGCGTGGCGATTATGGCAAACCTTTACTAGGTTCCGTTTGCACTATTTAGTTGAGTTTTAGACACCACGCAGTTTACACAGGTCTTCGGAGCTACTAACTTAGTTTTACACTGTTGGGAATATACCCTAAAAACACCACATAAAAATCAGTACAATGCATTTTTTACGAACTACGATGTTGTAAATGACAGAGGCATGTGTAAAAGAATTATAATCGCCAATGGATACCATCCATAGGCGTTAAAAAGACCTAATTTTTTAATTTTGCGGCTTTAGGGTCAACCCTACTAATGAGTAACTAATCTTAGTAGGCTATAAGCTATCAGGCCATCACTATTTACGACTTGTTGTAATGTTTTGCTGTTATTTTTAACTGTTTTAGCGTCCCTCGTGTAGCAACCGACAAGTCTTAGAACCAAAAAATTCGAAGACATGTGACATCTATTATTCCGCACTGGGCCCACGAGGTAAATAACAGCCCTGTTCCCTCAAGAAGAGATGAAGACCGTATCCAGCATTGGAAACATTATATACTGATTATGCTATGTCCTCCGTCTATATTCTCATTAAAATACTGTCCAAGATTACCCACCACTAAGTCCGTTAGGATAGTACCTATACAAAAAAAAAAAAACAGCCGACTTCCTTAAAAAAATACACTACAAAGTCAAAAATAACTTTAATTTCAAAAGTCGGTGTCTAAGGATCTGTATTTAAGGTTTTTGCCACCGACTTCCGAAATTAAAGTTATTTTTGACTTTGTAGTGTTTTTTTAAGGAAGTCAGTTTTTTTTTTTTTTGTAAAAGGTTTTTATTTTTTAACTTTTTAGTTGTGGTAGATACACCGCACTTATTTAATCGCGTTATTCGTTCATTTTTCGCGCAATAAAATGGGACCATTCGGGAAGCACCAGCTTTCAAATAAAAAAAGAATCATCAAAATCGGTTTACCCGGTCAAAAGTTATGAGGTAACAAACATAAAAAAACAGTCGAATTGATAACGTCCTCCTTTTTCGAAGTCGGTTAAAAAATAAATAAAATAGAAAGAGAAACAGTTAGGCACCAGACAAACAAACACATTTATTACAAAAGGTAATTGCTTATTGGAGTGTTGTTACAATCCTTTTAAGTGAACAAACTCGGCTCTTCGGTAATGAGCCGACTTAGGTGGCTCTAGGAATGGTCTAGGAACAATAATGTGCATCTCTTAAGGCATAGCGTACTATCTAACTGCTTAAAAGAAAGTATTAAGAGCTTTTAGTATAAAAAATTAAACGTATTTCCAAACTCTGTGTTAAGACTTGTCTGCCTTGTCATCCCCGTCGTCATTGCAGCAGAAATACGACAATTCGACGGGTCTTGTGCTTCTCGCATGCAATGGATTCCTTCGGCATTCACCAGGCCAACGGTCCATATCGTGGGAGGCCTTTCAACGCTACGTCTTCGGTACGCTATAACCTTTCAGCCATACTTGTGCCTCATCCATAATTTCTTTTTTTTATAATATTCAGTAATGCCTCGAGAACATATCAAATCCAATGCATATCGTCAGCGCCATTTTCATTTGTTTAATGATAAGATAAATCATTCTTTCCAATCATTGTTCCATCCTGTTAGTCTAGTGGTTAGTGACCCTGACTGCTAAGACTGAGGTCGTGGTTCGATTCCCATCCAGGACAAATGTTTGTGTGATGAGCACAATCATTTGTTCTGTGTCTGGGTGTAATTTTATCTATAATATGTATGTGTTTAGAAATATATAAGTATGTTTATCAGCTGTCTAGTACCCATAACACAAGCTCTGCTTAGCTTGGGACTAGATGGCGTTGTGTGATAGTTGTGAATTTTATTATTATTATTATATAGTGGATTACGACCCACTCCTTCTCTCAGAGAGGAGGCTTGTATCCCGGCAGCGGGATCATTATCTAATTGCTGATAATGATAAATAATTATTAAGAATTTACATTAGTAATTTAGTACCTTATCTACCTACTTTTAGATTTTCTTTCGTTATAGTTGGTCTACTAAATCTCAAATTCAAACCAAGCATCAGCCTAAAAATTTCACAAAAATCAACACCAAATAACAGTCAACGAAAGCTGTCATTATTTAACTAATTAATAAATATAATATTTATGACGTACACATTTATATTAATTAAGGCTAAGCCTCATCAGTATTTACGATATTTGAATAAGCAGTGGAGCCAATTAAAATTCTGTTTCCCCTTAAGCGGCGGGTACACAGCCGTGCGGTTTCGCATACCTTCAGTTTTAATGAACGAACTAAGCTGAATAGGCAATCGGTTAATAAAATGAATTCGAATGTAGGTTTATTAAGAACTAGATTTTGCTTGTGGCTTCACTCGCGTTGAGGTCGGAAAAAGACAGTAGAAAATACATTTAAAAATCTAACAAGCGGTAGGTAAAAACCCTGATAATGGTTTACCTTTTTGCCAAATATCATCAAAAAAACTGTTCAATGAAATCTCGAAACGGTTGGTTGGACACTTCTCGTGACCCAAGGGCTGGGTTTGGTCACCTTGGCCAGATGCGAAAAGAATTGCCTTACAACGTGGCAATACCATCAATCTTTCTAAGTAGGTTTATCTTTCTGACTGCCCCACCCCTTGACAATCCAAAAGTGCCTTTTATTGGTTCATTTGAAATGAATAATAATGCTCAACTGTGGCACATTGGTTGAAAAAATAAATAAATTTAGTTGTTTAGCGACGCGATTCAACCAATCTAACTAACCTGCTACCTAATTGCGAAACGCACAATTTATGAGAATCTGAATGGGATTGAAGATTATTTCTAAACCATTACGTCATTTGTTCGAATAAATTGTCGGCTCATCAACGTAAATAACGCAATGAATGTTGTTCAACTATGAATATTAAACCAATTCCTACCGATAAAAAGTTCAGCAATTACCCCTCTGTTCCCAACTATGTTCGAGTTAGCTTCCATCGTAAACGGATGCAGGTGAGTGCCAGTATTTTATATGCGTCTACTGCCTATTTAACCTCCACCTCCTCAACCAAGTTACAGAGTAAGACGATACCACTTAGTTAGACCGGTTGTCAGACATTTGGGCTTCTAACTACCCGTAACGACTATTAAGGATCTACAAATGACATTCGGGACCAACAGCCAAACGTCCTTCCCAGGCACGGAAGGGTCATGGTTTCTAAAGATAGTAACATATCCACGGACCGATGAGGGCAAGCGTAGGTTAAGTGGATCGATCGACTCGTGCGGTTATTTTAGATATTACAGACGTCTCATGTTATCGCGCTGTCTGCAGTAGCCTTAAAGAAATCTCCAAATGCACGGACATACGAGTATACGAAATACACCCAAGGTTGGATATAGGCCTTCCCTAATTAAGAAGGATTTACCATAATCGCCACGCTTGGCAGGCTGATTAACGATCGCAGTATGGTGGTAAAAAGCATAGAGTACGCTGCTGCACATTATCTAGTAAGTCCCTTAGTCGCCTCTTAAGACACCCACGGGAAGATTTGGGATGGTGCTATTCTTTAATCCGGCACCACACGGAACATACACAAGTTCAGATAATTTACAATATTAGTAGGATATTAGTAGAATTACTAGCTTGCATGATATGTGAAGTGTATTTCTTGACATACATGCATGCTAAAGGTCACGCGTTTGAACTTCTGGGTGACATGTTAGCCAAACGACGGCTAAAAGACTTTACTAAATTATGTATCTGCACGTACTCTTTAGATAAATTCGGATTTAGTATTACTAGTACAGTCAGTGACCTGCATAAACTGACCCCCTTCCTCACTTCTTCTGTGAAGTAGAGGGTGTGTAATGCAGGTCACTGACTGTACTAGTGGTCGCTCAGTGGTCGAAATACGACCATAAATCGTTTAGAACTTGATGTGTTTGTAATGAATATTTTATAAAAATATGAACTTTCCCGGAGTGCTCCTTCTCCATATTATTTAACTGTGCCAAATTTCATACTCCTCCGTCCGCATATTTTTTCTTAAAAAGGGGTACATACAAAGTTCTTGCTTCACGTGTTAATATAGATTATTCCTTATCGAAATTCCATCCATATGCAAACTTTAGAATATAGAAGTTATTTTTCAACTATACTCCATTTACTATAGCATTAGACAGAAGTTAAAAAAGGTTCTTTTAGGTGCACACTTTGCAATAAAATTACAATAAACAGTATTACAGTCAAGATTGATGTGGAGTTAAATATAATCAATTTATATAACAGCTGTCACACTTAATTGTACTTATTTAATCTATCTACCTTCTGAAATTACAAGGCTTTCATTTAATATTGTTTAGATTTTACATTCTATATTGTCGTGTCGATGTTTAAAATCTAAAAGAAGCAGGGGTGAACAGTACCGCCTACCGGGAACGTTTTTTACGTCACTATAATTTTACCAAATCTAAAATGTTACGTATTTCCTTCATAAGGTATGGGAGCACGTGTTTTTTTTTTTTTTGTCGGTTTATACTATCAACCATCCGTCTAATTGCGTAAATTTTCTGCAGTTGTCAATTGTGTTGTCATTCACTTGGTACTTGTGAATGCTACGCCTTTTCTCGTTGTTATTGCTGAATTTTCGTGATTTTGTTTTTTTACTGTTTTTCTTTTGTTATTTTTTTTGTTATCGTTATAATTGTTAGTTTTGTGTTGTTCATTAAGTTGGCAAAACTTTTTCTCTTCTTTAATAGTAATAAATCTCAATTTACCCTATTGTCTCTAGAAAATGTTTTACTGTTAGTAGTGTATTTTTTTAATCCCGTTAAAAACATAAATGTGAAATGAGAGCCAAGTTCAATATTATGATATATGCCTTGGTTGTTGACTTCAACGACAAAAGAAGTGAGATCTAAATGGGTGCCAAGTTCAACGGTCAGTCCTGAAATTTATTTATAACTACATAAAATATCATTTATTCTTATAACTTAGGATAATATATTGTAGCCAAAGGTCTGACTTGGCTAGTTCTCATATACGAATTATTATGTTGGATGTCTAGTTTCTACCAGCAAGCCAAATTTTCGGAATAATAAAATAAGAACCGACAAGTAACAGGTTTAGAACTTGCGAAGGTTATAATATAATTTGTATAAAGTTTGGGATGTGTTTATGAAATTTGGAGCACATATGTATCTTGCAAGTCTCACTATATGAGCCAAATTTGACACGTTTATGTGAAATAGTTTTTGAGTTAAGAGGGGGTCAAAAGTGGCTCCAAATGGTTCGTGTAATATTACACACGGTGCTGCTCGCCAGTTCTGTTACTTGAACTTGGCTTGACACGCTACCGCGTGTCTAGATCCTCTGACATTCTAAATTATTATAGTTGGTTTGTTGAAAACAATGTGATAGTTGTTTTTTCATAAACTGATTGTTACTAAAAATTGTTTCATTTCATGTACCTATCCAAGCCTTGTGACGAGTAGATCGATAGTAAATGCTTTATTGTATGCATGCCATACATTGTTACAAAAAAGCTCACATTATTTATTTAAATTGTTTGAACTTAACTTCAAATAAAAGGTTTCGTACTCCTGCTTCTGCGAGCCTCTTTTTTCTAATGTTATAATAAACAGAGTATAGCTCCACAGATTAAAATGTTCAAACTTAAGTAAGTACCTAAGAACCTCTTTCACCCAAAAAAGGTTCAAAGATAAAAACAGCCCTTTCAAATTAAATGAAGAACACGCTACGACTAACACATTTGAAATACTCAAAGACATCAAAAAGAACAGAAAACATTCTAAAAGGCAAAGGTCAAACTATTAAAGAAATCATTAAGTAGGATTAAGTAACGCAAAAAGTTTTCTGAACGAGCGTGTAAAAAGAATCTTGTTCGTATTAAATTCCAATATAGAGAGAGAGTAAGAAATACGGTAAGTTGTCTAACAGGCAAAGTTACTAATTTGTCGAAAACTCTCGTAAATTAAATGCCAAATATTTTTGCCTGTAGCTCACATATTAAGTTTCACAGCTAATATCAAAAGACGGTGAGACTTGGGCCGCGAAATCAGTGATTTATTGTGGATAGTCGTGATTTTTTTCACATGAGAGTATGAAGCAATCAAGCGACACTAGTTATTTCATCATTAGGTCCTAAATACAGTACTGGTCTTCCAATGACAACCAAAAAAAAAACTATATTCGGAAACATGGCAACCGCAGTTTTGATATTAGTAGACAAGAAGAGGCTTTTGTATATGCTTGTTACGTAAATGTTAGCTTAAAGGGACTCAAGTATTTATTCAGCTTAAAAATACGAGTAATTTTTACAACAACAAAAAACAGATAGGTACCTTTTCTCAATTGCAATATTTTCTCGAACAGAAAATACGCTTTGTTTTGGCGTGTTTAAGCTGCATCATAATTTTCATGTCAACAAGGTAGTGCAAATTATATAGTAGTAGGTACCACATGATTGATGTGCCATTGTTCTGGCAGTGACCTAAGGTTTATGCCTATTATGTAATAATGGATCTTATTATGTTGATTTTGATGAATAGGACATACTGATGACTAACTTTTGGTAGTATTCAGACATCAGCACCTCGATTGTGTAAAATAAAAACAATCCGAGAGATTTTGAAGGAAATCTAATCTTGCTTCATGTTTCTCTGCTCAGCAACGTAAATAATGCAATCAATGTTTTTGATTGCATTATTCAAACTGACTATGAAGATGAATTACATTGCCATTGTAAGTGTATTAGGCAGTAACCTAGTTAGCATGGTTTTCATCATGTTGACATAAAACTCATTGCATACAATCTGACTTTGAAGTCCTCAAATCTTTCAAGACAAGATAGTAGGTATGTATCTGATGACATAATTGCGACTTTGCGAGAAACTATGAAAAATCGAGAGCTGTAACTCTCACGAATATTATCATAGGCTAGCTTTACTAAAATCGCTACTCCCTACAAAACGCTTGCGCTGATACCCGCCATTTTAATGGCCCCATCGCAAAGTTCACGCGTCGAAATCAATTTGCGTAGCGGGCGCGTCCGCCGTCAAAGAAAGAATTTCTCATAAGTTGCATGGGGGGAGGAGGCGGGTGGTAGTGGGTCTACATGAAACAAAATAGCATTATGTTGCGAGAAAGTATGCCTTATGTAACATGTGAGGTGTGAGAGTGTGTGAGATATGTCACTGTATATCGTATGGAAATTTGTTTGAAAGTATTCGGTTTAGTAAAAAGGTTTGATGGCTAACTAAAACGGAGATTAACTTTATATTGAAAATTTCAATGCAGTATTGTCTAGATTATTGTACGTAGGTAATCTTTTCTACTTATACGTACCTAGTCTATAAAATTGTATGACTATTCAACTTTAACATTTTTCTTTAAGCTAACTGAACAATTTCCTCTCAGAATATATTTACAAGACTATTAATTAACCTTACGGACGTTAAAAAGAATATATATCTTAAAAAAAAACAACGAATACATTTAAAAAAGGAACTTCACAAAAATAAAGTACGATCCCGACACACGTCGAACTTCTGTAAAGGCTAGTACACAAACACAAAAAACACAACTCTGGAAGCTAATAAAATGCTCGCTACATATCGCAAGAATCTTCACATCTCAAAGAAAGAATTCGCAATAAAGTCCGTGTAGCCCCGCCCTCCCCCACACACGTACTCACTATTGGCGAATACTGTTATCGGAAAAATGGGGAAAATGGGGTAAAATGGACCGGTGCGCGAAAGAGTTGGGAGGAGCGTGTGTAAGATATGTAGAGTTACGGGGCAGAAGTAATGTTCTACACGGTTGAATTTTTTTTTTATTGGGTGTTGTCTTTTTGGATGTATTTTGCCAGTATTAATCTGGGCTTCTTTATTGAAGAAATATTTTACATTTTATACAGGAAAAAGGTCTCTTTAATGTGTCTTGTTTGGTGTAATACAATTAATAAGTTTTCTAAACTAGCTCCAAACTAAAACTAATGTTATTGCATCTTTGCTTGGTTTAATTTATATTTTGTTTTTGGCGTTTCGTGTGAAGGACGTGTAAAAAATTGCACCATCCTATTTCATCCCGTGGGTGTCGTAATAGATAAAGGGACTTACTATAGAATGGGCACCTGCATTCTCTATGCATTTTACCATAATACTACGTGATGATGATATTATACTTGTTTTTTCAGTTCATAAGAAAATCAGTACTTAATATCACGCGTGGTAATCTCTGAAGGGTTAGGCAGAGGTGTACCTATAGTACACCTATATTTCGCCAGTTATGTTTAAGTCCCATGTAATAGGGGGCGAGCCTTATACTATCAACCGGGCACAAATCTAGCCTCCGGGCTGCTACTGAGCAATCCAGTCTCACACAGTCGCATGTCCGGCTAAATTAGATGGTGTCCGGCCTGTCCGGCTTTTTGGTAGGCTTTTTAAAATATGATCATTTTGGTCTTCACCCCACCTTGTATTGCTAGCGCAAGTGAGCGAACTAGCACTGTCCTCCCCACGTTATTACTACTCAGTTTTAAAGAAAAATCAGCTTTTAATTTTTTTTAGTTTATGTTACAAAGATTTTAAAGTGTATTTAGTTCATTAGTCTTATGTTTAGTTTTGTTTTAAGACGAAACAATTAAAGACGTCCGGCCTTTTTACCCAAATGTCCGACTAAACTGGCAGGTCTGTCCAGCTTTTCGGTTTTATGACCTGGCAACCCTATCCACAACGCAGTTACTGCGTACACCATACCCCTTGCTAAGACTGGTTGTCAGACTTCTAACTACCTGTAACGACTGTCAAAGATACCACGAATGACAGCCGGAACCAACAGCTTAACAAACTTTCCGAGGCATGCAGGTATATGTAATGGATGGTACCCTATCCACGAAATTACCGCGGCAAGCATAGACCTTAACCTTTTATCGACCCGTGCTGATATTATTAAGACACGAGACCTTTCCATGCTATAGGAGACTCCTGATGGAAAAATGTTAGTTGTTAGTACACAAATCAAAAGCTATTTCTTCATATTAGGCTGAGGATCAGCACTTTTCGAACGTCAAAATTACATAAGACAGTCCCCCAAAACGCCCTCCCTTCACCACGTCTTAGTGCTTTAGCTGGGAAAAAGAAGTGGCGCAACAAACTCCCCAGCAGCACAGCTGTCTGTTTAGTTAAACTTGATTTTATAAAATAGTAGGAAAACGTAATTACCTGCTTAAGCACTTCATATTTTCTTATCCCTAACCTTTAACCCCAGTAGAGCGTGTCGGTATACACTTATAACTTTTCACACCCCTACGTAAAACACTTTACACCCCAACACTACAAATAAATCCTAGTCTTAATTACACCCTCCTTGATTGCTAAAAAAAAATAGCAGCAAAACCAAAGAAAAACAGCGCACCAACAAAGTTTTTTTAATTTCTTCTGAACGATAAAACTGCTAGGATTAAACACCCACTTCTGAATGCAAAGTGCACTGTTTAAAAAGTCAAATGCATGCTAAACACGGTATTACACCGATTCAGAAAACTACGAAATTCCACCACAAATAGGAGGAAAAAAATTAAGAAGTTCCGTGACTTGTTATGAATGAAGGTTCCGTCGGACTATCGCAATATTGCTAAAGTTTCATGGCGGGAAGTTTTTATAAATGGCCGGCAAGTCAGCTTTGTTCTATCCACTCCTTTTAACTCTCTCCGCGCACGAAAGTTGTAAATTTTACACTTTATAGAACCATCTTCCACACAAAATACTACTGGTATTACTTTGCTGTTTCATAAAAGGAATTCCTTATTAACTACTTTTTTAGTTTCGATAGTACACTCGATTAATTTGTTTAATTAACAGTTAGCACGAAATGTCTACCAACCGCGTAGTCATTAGGAACAAAAGAAAGTGCAATTACTGGTATTTTTTGATAATGAAATGGTCCTATTAGGTGAACCTAATATAGATATAATAAGTGCTGTTACTGAAGGCATTAAAACTAAAAGCATTCCACCTTGTTATAATTTTCGGATAGCACGCGGCGAAATTCAAAACCAGTTTGCAGGGGCTTACTATAACCTCTATTCAGGGAAGCTTTTCATGGAATTGGGTCAAATGCTTTCAGCGTTGAGCCTAGTCTATGTTACCGGAATAACTCAGGGCTTGAGCTTACAATATCCTACATAGGGTTTTGTTCATCACCCACCTGCCATTTGGAGGCCTGAATTATGAACTATGTCAATTCCTTTTACATAAATGCATTGTTTTGTATTTCACTTAGCTTTATAAATTCCCTACTGCTTGATATATTGTTATACCTTCGCTTTATGTTATAACACGTGGTGTTTTTAATTTGCACAATCATAAAATAAGCTTCTTTTAAAATGCATTCACGTATAGTTTATATAGTTTTGACTTTTATAATAATAATAACAACACCGGTTTGCAACTACGCGCTTACCGTGCTACTTTAGCTTATTAGAAATCCGATATCTTACACTTTCGTAAAGGGTACGTCTTGTATAGCCTGTCAGGTATGTTTTTGCATAACCGTGTACTCCAATTGAATCAAATACTACTACGTTTTGTTTCAAGAGTTATACCTCTTTTATTATCCCGTTGTTGGAATGTTTCTTTGTAAGCCTCACTCACAGCCCTTAAAACTCGTACAAAAGTTAAAACTCATACAAAAGTTAATTAAGTATAGTCGAATTAGCTATTGGATATAAAAGCTCCTACCCCCAACTGTGTGCTCTTATTATTTGCTTGGAAACAGTAGAACTACCAAGTGATAATCCTCAACCTCATTACTTTAAAAAAAAATCGCCATAGCTGCTTTCGGGATTAGTGAGACATACCCGAAAGCAGCTTTGGCGATTATTTCTTGTCGGCACATATGGTTTAGTGCCGTCTGAAGTTTTCAATTACATACCCTGAAAAGGGTCAATTGTACCTAAAAATTATAGCTACTGTAAAAAAGCGTTAGGAGTAAAATACAGTGGTAAAAAGTGGGGAGAAGTACAATATCTCGATAAGTAGGTGATGATGCCTGCAATTGCGTGAAAATAGGCAGTGAAATGTAAATAATTATTAAACAATTTTTCGTCTTTCAAAACAAATAGCGTTGATGACTTTGTTTTTCTCTAGATTTTACTACATTTAGAAAATAATACGTTCCGGCGTGCGATTGACGAGAATCTGTGGACACGACGAACTGTCAACAGTGTCAACTGTTACTTGTCTAATGTTGCCGCCGACATACGTATATAAACAGGTATGTAAGTGCATGTATACCAAATAGCTGATTCGACTGTATAATTAAGTTAAACTTTACGATGACGACTAGCTAAAGTATTCAGGCACCACAATCAGATCTATAAACATGCAACACTCGGATGCTATCACTATCTTCATCATAAATCTAACTATGAATATAACATTAAGTGCTTATCTCCCTCCTAGCCTCCTATCTTTTGATAACTGAATTTGAAATGCAATGCAGTATTTTTGTTTTAAGTCTCGGATTTACGGTAAGTCTGCATTCCTAATGAGTTGATTTCTAGGTTTAAAATTAATGTTATATTAAATTCTCTCTCTCTCCTTAGCCTAGTCGTACTTCAGTTGGTGTCGGTTCTCAAAGTCGTTCTACGTTCTGAGTCGTTGAGACATCTACTTGGGTTTCCTTTAGGTTTATATACGGATCTATTTCTGTAAATAAGTTTAAAGATAGACATAGGCCTCCCACTAACTATACAAGACAACATGTATCTACTTACATATATAGCAGCATCAGCATCTGAAGGGTCATTTTCATAAACACCCCCAGGTGTTTACGAAAATTACAATCATAGGGACAAATTATACTAAGATATATTCGAAAATTCATCATCGTTGTGCAATTCTTTCGGGCCTATTATATTATTTTGGGCTCATTAGTCGCGACCCTTTGGGTCCCTTTTTCACCAGAGGTCTAATGTACCTAAGGTGCAGGTTTTGTTGGCAATATGAGTATTAATGGAAATTATTATAATTAAATACCCTCGTCCGAAATATTAGATAAACCACTTTGTTTTTCTTTCAGCAATAAATTATCTCAGTATTTGCACAAAGTATTCCTCAGTTTTTTAAAATATTTGGAAATCTAATATTCTCTTCTTCACACAGATAAATCTTTAGTTTCGTGAGCTCTCTATTGACTATTACAACACGATTTGTACTTGAAAACTTAAACCTAGAACAAAAAATAACAAGTTGAGTAAATCCTAAAAGCAACACCGTTTCCAGCTTGACCAACATACAAAAAAAACTTCTTCAACTCCGCAGCCACTTCTGCCAATCCACTTAAAAGAATCTAAATAAACATAAACAAACCCACGCCGACATTGGGAAAGAAAAAAAATCATTTGTATTCAGGAAAAATCTTACTATAGTATATCCACCATCGCCTCCTACTTTTTCATCCTTCTCGCTCAAATAGATTCGATATTTAGAGCGGATTGCGCCGGGTGGTTTAGATTCACCCCCCTAGCTAAGACAACCCCGTTTTATAAAAAAAACAATGGCGATTTATATTCTGTGTGTTTCCTTCTTTGTTTAAATGAATTGGTTCTATTCTTTATAAGGAAGATCTTTGTATATTTCTTGGTGAAGTCAGATGACCTGGTCTGATAGTGTGTTTGTGTTCTTAATTTTGTACTAATCATGCCTAAGTGAGGAATCCTCTCCGAATATTATTGAAGGGTGCTTCAGTAATTCATTGTGATGTCATTTTCAGAAATATGTAAGTAAGTCATCATCTGACTAACCTTTTCCAAACTATGTTCGGGTCGGCTTCCAGTCTAACCAGATGCAGCTGAATACCAGTATTTTACATGTAGCGACTACCTATCTTACCTCAATAACCCAGTTACTGGGTATACGACACCCCTTTGTAAGACTAGTGGTCAGACTTTTGGGCTTCTAAAAAATCCATGAATGAGTGTCGGGTTCAACCGCTAAAAACGTGGTTTCTGAGGTACGAAGAGTATTGGTATATAAAAATGGTCACCCATTTATTGACACGTGCGGCTGTTATTGCTCAGCCACAAGCTCTGTTTGAAGAAATCGAAATCAGAGGTAATATTAATGAAGATTGGAGATCCCTTATCCAACTTAGCTTTTGAAGCAGCAGATTTTGAACTTTCTTTTATTCCTCTTAAATGAAATGCTTCTGAAATAACAAGTTTGTAAAAATTATCCCTCAACAACTTGTAAAATGATCAAGACCAAACTTCCTCTCCGCGTGATCGCAACCTTAAGCTTATGTTATTTAAAATCCGTGCTCATTCGTTATCTACTTGTATTCAATATCAATCTATATACGCTTATGTACTTGCATTTCATTTACTCGATATCTTGCCTCTCTATCTGGCGCATCTTTTTTCTCTTTTCCCAGGATTTCCAAGCGCCAAATCCTACTTATAGCGTCTCTTGGTTGAGCTGAAATGGATTTTTTCTGATGTGTTCCGCTTAGTAAGTTTTGATACTTTTTTCTATTTTCTGAGAAATTATTATTTAATGGTTACGACGGCGACATTATGAATAGACAATATTTAATTTACAAGAAATGTAGAAGAGTATAAATCTAGATGGTACGGGAAAATAGTTAACACTACGGTTTTAAAAACAACAGTCTAAACTATTTCAAAATACATTACTGAACGCAAACGACACCCAAACATTTCACCCATCAATTAACGAATTCCCAAACCCACCCTTTCAAAGCTCAACAATCAATGCACACGAACTGCAACTAAGGTTACCTCGTATTTTCAATGGAAATAAAACAATGGCCGCTGTTCCTAGTAAACTGAAAACGAATAGTGTTTTGTAACGCGATCCCAAAAACTTTATACACGTGTAGGCGCGATGCCAAAATTCTGTTTATCCACAACAGAGTCATGCCATTAGCAGTTGTTACTGGCGAAACGATCGCGATTTTTGTTTACAAGTAACTTCGGGAATGTATTGGCTAGTGTACGACTGTATTTACGCTATTTCAATACGGCAGTTCTAGACTCGTGTGTTATTTCTTTATTACTAAACAGTACAGGAATATTTGTGTCAGTTACAATGGTTGAATTTCTGTTGTTCATACTCTTAGAAGTTTATACGGATCTTTTATTAAAATGGAGTTGAAGCAACGTTTTTATGGGATTCTGCAAACAAATGATACTTTATATTCTTTTTCTTAAGTTACTAACGTTCATTGGGGTTTATTTAAATTGTCCTAAGAACATCAGAAAATCACCTTAGACAAAACTTCTTGTTAATTTACAACAGTGTAAATCTTACTAATACACTAAGGACTTGTATGGATTCTCTGTGGTCTTAAATAAAGGTTTATGATTAGTATTACTATAAGAGAAAAATATCTCCTTGCGAAGATTCTCACCCTTTTTTCTCCAAGTATCAATTTGTCTCGAGTGCAGTTTTAAAAGGAGCGACGCGCAACGCACTCCGAGTGATATTTCTTTACAGTCCGCGACACAGCCACTCTTGGGAAATATACGACGGTCTTATAATGTGAAGCGCAGATGAATTTTGTATACGTTTTACGGTTAAATAAACCTAAAAGCATTTAGGTGTGTTCACGCACTTGTTTGGTAAAAGAAAAAATGAATTTTAAACAGTAATATCTAAGTTCCTAAACTGATTTCTTTATTGGTCCATCAGAAAGTGGGCATGGTGCCGCTGCCTACTTGGAAAACCTTAAATAGCCTTAATGACAGCCCCCTCAAGTGTGGAGGTTCATGGTGGCTCATACCTCCAGTGTGTATGTGGTGACTCTCCACAGATAATGGCTCACCTCACATCTTGCACCGCATGCCCTATAACGTAGATGAAAATTGAGGTCGATTGTTGAACCAGGCTTTCCTGTGGCTGCGTCAATAAATTGAGGCCTCCAGCCAGGGTTTAAAAACATAAAACTATGTGGCTACACACTGAGGGTACCCCCTGAGGGGTACGGACTTCGATTTAGGGCGTCGCTGGAACACGGCAGCAACGGAAAGGCTGGATCGGAATGAAAAGATGAGTACTGCATATATTTTCTTTTATCTATTAAGAAATATGGCATCCTAGTACTTTGTCAGTCAACAGCCCACATTTACTCGTGTCTTCTTGACATAGGTAGTAACCCTATATCTTTTCTAACAAGATTAGTATGGGAGCAACATCAGCACTTACCATCTCATCAATTAGTCACTTAAATTCAGACAATTTTCCAGGTAACATTGTTTTTAAAGCTATTCAAATTGGAGTCGTGTATCATTTAAGCATTATTTTTGCCTAGTCTAGTCACAAACTTTCGTGGAACTAGGCGCAAAAATTCCTGTTGCCACTGCGGAATTCTAAATGTGATGCTTACAAATTGTTTTGGGTTCCTTCTATACGCTTGAACATTGTTTCTTGTTGAAAATGTACTGTTTGAAATGATTTAGGTATGTACAGTCACGGAAAGAAAAGAGATAGCAAGGTCGTCAGATATAGTTGAAATTTACTAAGAAACCGATCGATTTTTTTAAATAAAATTTGAGTAAATTAATAGAAAATAAACAGTTAATTTCATCATTTCAGCCGAAACACGTCCACAAATCGACATAGGTCTCCCCAGTTTGGAGGTTTTCCATTATCGCCACGCTTGTCGCCACGCTTGGCAGACGGGTTGGCGATCGCAGTATGGTGGTAAATACATCGAGAATGCTGCCTCCATTCTCTAGCAAGTCCCTTATTCTCCTCTTACGACACCCACAGGAAGAAATGGGGGGTCGCTATTCTTTACGTCAAATTAAAATTTATTCGAAAGCATCTATCGGTTACTTACTAAATTTCAACTATTTTCGACGACCCTGGATAACATAACATCTTTCTTTGCTGTATCTAGAATTATTTAGCTTAAAAATGAGTTCATTTTAGATACTGCGATACAATCTCTTGAGTGACATTTGAAGACAAAATAACAGCATAGGTCTACTGATACAACTTCGTAGTATAATTCTTACAAAATCGTTGTGAATTTAAATATATAGAAATACCACTGAAATTCCCCGCTGGACATTAAAACGAAAATCTAACTATCAAAATGTACAAAACCAGCAATTAGGTACAATAAAGTAGCCCATCTCTTAAACAAAACGGATTCCCATAAACACCATTTAAGCAAAATTAAATTATGTTATACAACATATAAAGTTAATTATCAATGTAATCTCGGGTTGAATTACTAAGAAACATAAACTAAGTTATGTAGTATTTAGTATCTCATCATCTGCCTAGCCTTTTCTCAACTATGTTGAGGTCAGCTTGCAGTCTAAAATACAGCTAAATACTAGTATTTTACATGGATCAACTGTTTGTCTTACCTCCACAATCCAGCTACCCCTTGGTAAGACTGGTTGTTGGCAACAAAAAAAAGTTACAAGCACCAAAAATAAATGGCCCCTAGTGCCCGGAATCCGCTGGATGCGGGAAGCACAAAACCGGTTGAAGTGGCGGAGCTTTGGGAGGCCTATGTCCAGCAGTGGACGTCTTTGGGCTGAAACGATGATGATGAAGACTGGTTGATAGATTTTCCAGCTTCTGACGACCCGTAACGACTGTCTAAGATCCAAGAATGACCACCAAGACTAACCGTTAGACATTGAGCCAGGCATGGACGGGGTATGTAAAAATGGTCGACCAAACGTCGCACGTGTAGCTTAACCTGATCGATCGACCCATCCAGCTGTCAAGACTTAACCACAAGCCCCTAGTAAGTGGTACTTAGATTCTAGACAAATGTTTTTGTATTAATTATTTCTTTTGTTATGAAAGAGCGGAGCCTTCTACTACAGGCTTTATAAGCTTAAAAGGAGGCTCCAATCACAATTTCTGTGTCATATATTTGTTAAAGAAATAAACTATTTTGTATTGTATTTGTAATCAATTAAATAACATTCAGCAAAAGGGTTTATCTCTATAATTTTACGAGTCCCTAGCAAGGCTTTGGTAGTAAACTATAATTCATTTCCACAAATTCTCATTTACATTTTAGTGGGTACCTAACCTGGGTTCAACTAGGTGGGGTTTGAACCCGCGACCTCTCGATTGCTAGCCAATTCTATGGCCGTTTTGCCATTACAACATCATTTAGTTAGATTATTTGTCAATGTTATACCTACGTTTACATTCCGGTAATTTCCTAATCTGTCAGGTGTTTCTGATTTATTAAAGCATCGAAACTTTAGTAAGAGATTTTCTAAATAATGGAGACTTGCTTTGATTTGGCAAGTCTCCATGACTTGTTGTAAGTAGAATGTAATATTGTATTTCTTAAAATGAACCCTCACTTTTTACATAAGCACAATCTTCTGCAAGGTTCTCACTTCTGAGTCACAGGCACTCTCTCTGTCAGAGTGGGCCCGCAGTCCTGGACCCTAGCACTATCAATCAAAATCTGAATCAAATTGGAGGGTACTGTAAATCCATAGCTGTATTTGTTCAATAAAAAAACCGGCCAAGTGCGAGTCGGACTCGCGCACCGAGGGTTCCGTACAAACCTGTAGGTATTTTCGGTTTAAAAATATATATATTTTTTAATTTTTATATTTCAGTTGATTGAATGTAAGGTAAATTGCGGTTTACGATTTATGACGTTTTAAAAAAAAACTACTCACTCGATCTCGTTCAAACCAATTTTCGTTGGTAGTTTACATGGTAATGTAGGTACATCATATATTTTTTTTAGTTTTGTCATTCTCTTATTTTAGAAGTTACGGGGGGGGGGACACATTTTACCACTTTGGAAGTGTCTCTCGCGCAAACTATTCAGTTTAGAAAAAAATGATAATAGAAACCTCATTACCATTTTTAAAGACCTATTCATAGATACCCCACGCGTATGGGTTTGATGAAAAAAAACATTTTTGAGTTTCAGTTCTATGTATGGGGAACCCCAAAATTTATTGTTTTTTTTTCTATTTTAGTGCGAAAATCTTAATGCGGTTCACAGAATACACCTACTTACCAAGTTTCAACAGCATAGCTCTTATAGTTTCGGAATAAAATGGCTGTGACATACGGACGGACAGACAGACAGACAGACAGACAGACAGACATGACGAATCTATAAGAAAGAAAGAAAGAAAAAGAAAGAAAATACGTTTATTTGCGGTAAACATGAGGGTACACAAGGCACATAAGGGTTCCGTTTTTTGCCATTTGGCAACGGAACCCTAAAAATCAGCTCAACTACGTTAATACCGGAAGGAATGATATTAAACTGTCAGAAAAAATACATTCCTACTATTAGTGTGTTTGTGCACTGTCAAAATAAAAGTCATTCCTATTGTAGTATGTTACACAGCTACCCCGCTGACAGTGCGATTTGTTGGACGTAATACATGAAGGCCAATGCTGAGTCTACTTGAAAAAACGTTGAAATTTTAGTAGCAATCTCACCTTAATATCGACGTCAAAAAGTTGTGAAGAATTTAGGAAAATTTTAGGGTTTTTTTAAGGATGAGATTCAGATTAGAACGAAAACGTTCTTAAAACGCGGGAATTGCCTCTCAAGGTAGATTTCACCAATTAATCTGAACACGATCAGTACATTTAAACCGCGTTCAAGAGCTGTCAGTGTTAAAAATGTTGGGGAATATTAACACTGACAGGTCTTGAACGCAGTTTATAATTATGCATACCTACTTCCAAACGTAAATTTCATTGTTGAAATTGGCAATCAATATGTCTCCGAATTTTTTGATTCGTGGATCTGCCGGTTTTACACTTCGAATGAGCTCGGAAAAACAGATTTTAATCTGAACACAGACTAAAACCACATACGGAACCACAAACTTAAATCACTATGCATATGAATCGACAGTACTCATTCAATCATTCAACATTCGTTTTAACGATTAGCATACACTAAACGAGACAAATTTTAATCGAACTATGTTTAAAGTCTCCACTCTATCTTGACCCGTGGCGAAAAATGGAACTTAAATATAAATGTACTGAATTTGACGTACAGTTGACATTTGGTTTAGCTAGCAGCGTCTCCCCGAAACGTCAAGATATGCTGGTCGCGTGTAACTATGCAGTTTGTATAGCAATGTTGCCATTTTGTATGCCCCATTGTGTGTTAATATTATAAAGTTAATTCCTTTAGCGAAAATAATAATTTGTGTTACTATTTTGGAGCCCTTTGTCCTAGAGTTATGGGTATGGCATTTTAATAGTTGCTTCTGGTCATTTTTAGTGCCTAGTTAATGGATAATAGTGGCCATTTTTCCGCTTTGCAATTTTTTATTTAATGGTCATAGTATTGTATGTTTGACTAGAAAGACAACATCTTTATGGTTGTATAAAATTCATGGTTGCAAATAAACTTACTTTAATAGTACAAACAAAATGATGGAGCGAAAGCAGTAAACGAGCTTCAGTTTTGTTTATTACATTTTGAATTTTATTTTTAAAAACCTTTGTTGACAGCTAAGCGATAGTAACAGCTGTCATTTTGATCTAGAAAATTAAAAATAAATTTAAAAAAAGTATTTGTACGAAATATTTTCATAATTTAAATGGGTTTTATTAAATGGGTATTATAGACCCATAGAATAAGGCTACACGCAATCAATATTCTAAATCTATACAGAGATTTTACACTGCAATTAATGATCATTGTAAACATAAAATAGTGTTAATAAAGGTTTACCAACCGCATTTCATAATGTGCGAGTACATCATTTTCTAAAAAATGTATCTATCTCCGAATGGGGGAGTCCTGGTGTCCTGAAATATAGGCCTGACGTCTAGCTTAGGCACCAGTCTCCCACAATATAATTTGTTCGCTGCCAGGCCAGGCCTCACCATAGAATTTCAATAGCGCAGTGGAAGTTATGATCGTGGGGCTCTGGAGACAAGAGTGGCTAGCGAAACTTGTCCGCCGTGCGCGGAGCAGAACAATAATATCAAACAAAAGAACTCACCTGGTGGTTGAAGGACACTGCTTCTGGGGCCTACCTGGATTTATGTATGTAAGTGAGTCTGTATTGTATTGTGTTGTGACGTTATGAGTATTCTCCAGGATACCACACGGCCGCTGCAACACGCCTGGCTACCAGGACATGCGGTCTTCAAACACGCGTTTTCCAATAGCGTCACTTAACCTTCAAAGTATTTCCAACAAACAAATATGTCCAAACTCAACCCGTATTATTTCACCAAATGGGGTTATTAACACAAAACAATTGGGTCATGACTTATTGTCCACCAAAACGACCGGTTCTCAAGGATTAATTTACAAAACCTCGCGGAAGCAAAAATCTATCCGACGCTTTCAAAGACCAAAACTAAAACCAAGAGAAGTGTCAAAGTCAAACTTGACAAGTCAGATGTCACTCCGTTCGGGCGCGTTCCGTTAGGCGCATAGAGTAACCAATTTAAACGGGACGGAACATAATTATTAATATGTAGTTGTTATGTATTATCCTTTATACTGTGTTAAATGTACCTTATATTGTGGTGAGCAAATAAACCTTATTTATTTAGTGTCAGATTGTCGGATATCTTCTTAATTCGATGTCAAATATCAAGTATAATTATAGGTAATAAATACTGCCAGAAAGTACCTACCACAACAACAAGTCGGCAATTTTGTTAAAAGTATATTAAGTTCAGCGACTATCTCGGTTCAAATGAAGCTTCATAATCGACAGGAGATCTTTATATAAAACATTAATTTTTGTTTATGCGAAACTCGAAACACGGGTCTAGTATTTTTATGTAAAGAATCTATGAAAAAAATTTCAAAACTGTATCATTAATAATCACAAAGTTATAAGCTTGATAAGTTACCTGGTTGTCCACGCAAAAACATATGCAGATCACCACAAACAGCTAGTGTACGTACCATCTCCGTGTAATGGACGTTTGAATACGAGAAAGACATGATCATTTTAAAATCGAAACAAAACACTAAGGCCCGCGACTTGGAAGCGTAATTAAATATTTTTGGTACAAAATATAACATGGTGTAAAAAATATTGGAATCGATTCAGTTACTGATTCTGAACAAACTATATTCAGGTTTCGCATATACTAAAAATAATCTTGTATAATGGTTCGGCTTGTTTCCTTAATACACGCTTTGATTTCGATTAACTTAGTAGCCATTGTAAGAAAAAAACACCCCATACTTACCTATATCGTTTAATTATTATTAATTTAACGTTACGGTCCGGTTGTACCGGTACTCTAATATTATAAATGCGAAAGTTACTCTGTCTGTCTGTTACGCTTTCACGACTGAACCACAGAACCGATCTTGATGAAATTTGGTACAGGGTAAGTTTAAACCCCAAGAAAGGACATAGGCTACTTTTCATTCTGCGACTTCGTCTGCATCAACGATAACCGACATTTACGCGGACGAAGGCACGGGCAAAAGTTAGTCTAAAATAATATCAATTAAGATTGTTGGTCGCTGCTTAACAATTATTTTAATTAACTTTGCTTAACAATTATTTTAATTAACTTTTCCCGAACCCCAGCTCGTAACAGTATTATCTATTTACTCTGTAAAAAATTGATTAATTAATTAATAATAAATTAACCAAAAAAAAAAATGTCACGGAGGCAGACTCGAACCCGCGTCAGCAGGAGCACGAGTCTATAGCGTTACCGCTACGCCATCACACGCTTAGTCGGAATATTATACAACTTATATATAAAGTGCTCGAAGAACTTTAGTTCGATTTTTCTCCGTAACTTTTGAGCGTTGCACTTTAATATTTTATGGGTAGTATACCCACATGGTATACTACCACTACGCTGAAAATAATTAAAATCCGTTTCCCCTAACCCGTGCACTCTCCTTGTTAGGTTTTCAGTAAAGTGAAACACTCAAAAAAGTTGAAGTTGTCCAAAAACCACAAAATCAGGTCCATACCCAATAGTATTTCCTAAACATAGACATAAAACAGTTGAACAGAACTGTCGCGAAGTCAACATCAAATACCCGGCAAAATTGTTTGAGTAATTTAAATTAACATTTTCAACCAAGAAATAAAAAGCACGGACGAACTCCGCCGTACGCCACAATATTAAACTAAGTTTAAAGACTTACGTTTTAATTTTTATTGTGTTCGCGATGAAAGTTGTAACTTTGTACAGAGGTTATATTAACTGAACTTTGTTCCATCGACCCGTGTGTGTCTTGTAGTTGGGTATAATCTTTTTGTTTATGTTTGGAGTTATCTTTGTTTGTTGTGTATGAGTTGAGGGATTATGTAAGATAGAGGATTAAATTGAGTTTTCTCGCCCCATGGCTTCTGTATACAGAGTGTGGTTATATACTTTCTGCTTTTTTGCGTCTAGCGATTAGTGCCTGAATGGTCTTCTCTATTGAAGGGAGCGTAATGGTAGTACAGTGGTATCGACTTCGACTTACAAGTTATATAGGTTTGACTAGCTTCTGCCCGTGACTTCGTCCGCGTTAAATTTCTTGTTCCCCCGACCCTCCCCGTCGCGTCGAATCGCCTACCCGTGCGTTTTTCCCCGTTTTTGCAACATTTTTCATTACTGCTCCGCTCCTCTTAGTTGTAGCGTGATGTTATATAGCTTATAGCCTTCCTCGATAAATAGGCTATCCAACACAAAAATATTTTTTAAATCGGAACAGTAGTTCCTGAGATTAGCGCGTTCAATCTAACAAACAAACAAACCCTTCAGCTTTATAATATTAATATATAGTATAGATTTTAAACTGGCGCTTTCATCATCATATTAGCCGAAAGACGTCCACTACTGGACATAAGCCTCCACCAATTTTCGGGGATTTACCACAATCGCCACGCTTGGCAGGCGGGTTGACGATCGTAGTATGATGGTAAAATGCATAGAGAACACTGCTGCTCATTCTCTAGTAAACCCCTTAGTCGGCTTCTACGACACCCACTGCAAGAAATGGGATGATGCTATTCTTTACGTCCGACATCACACGGACAGCTTTACTGTGTGTTCATAATTTCATGACCACCGCTTTCAAAAGGGTGAAGGAAAACATCGTGAGGAAACCGGCATGTTCTAGAACCAAAAATTTCGAAGACATGTGACATCTACCAACCCGCACTGGGCCCGCTGCATGGTACAGAGAAGGCCTTTGTCCCAGCAGTGGGATCAGTTTAGGGTGATTATGTACATCGCTGGTTGTAATTGGACGTAGTTTAGCAGAAAATACTCAATCCACACCCAGTTGCTTTTGAAATATCGACCTTTGTAGTTCAAGAGCTAGGTCGTTTTTACTGACTGTAGTATGTGTGGTTTGGGTCCTTTTTGCTAAACTACGTCCAATTAATAGCATATTTGTATGAAGAAGTTTATCAGCTAAAAACAGTCCACATTGTAGGTATGTTTTACACGATAAAGAAAATTAAAATAGAAGCTTATAATGTTGCTAAAAGGTCACTCCAATAATAATATATATTTATTAATTTAAATAGTTAACGCCTTAAAGCCTTAAACAAAGTGTAGTACACACATAATGTCACGTGAACAGATCGTATCATGGCTTCCAGCACTTTTTGATCGATAATTACATATTATAAGCTTAACATTTACACTTCTTTGACCTTTTAGATTCATGCTTATGGTCGTAAGGATACTTATATTATGTGTGTAAGGACTTTGGAAGCAACTTTGTAGGTTAAAGTTTAATAATGTTAATTACTATTTATTGTTTCTTTGTAATTGAGTTTTTGAAATAGTTTGGTTTGGTTTTTGTTTAGTTTGTTTGTTTTGGTTTGGTTTTAATGGACAATATTGTACAACCTTTTTAAGCTTGAATACGGGGCTTTTGGCAACTTTGTACGTGTGTATTTTTAGTTTTTTATAAAAAATAAGTTACTATTTTATATTGTGCGTTTTGTTTGTGCAGAATAAACAGTTTTTCTTTCTTCTTCTTTCTTTCTTTCTTTCATGGATGGTAAGTTAATAAAATACTATCTTTTGTCAGGAGCCCAATTACCTCTCTGGACTTTTTAAAATAAACGTCGGAAAACAATAACCGGCCTTGAGCAAGCGTGGTGATCAACGTTCATACCTTCTCAATAAAAGAAGAGCAGAGAGGACTGTCCCAATGCAGGACAAATCCTGCAGTGGGACAGTACTTCAACATTTCATCCGAAAGACGTCCACTGCTGGACAATTGTGAGAGTGACTCGTGACTGTAAAATTATCAATAGGTACAACTCACTAAGTTAATTTTATTGAATGTCATTGAATGTTTTTTCATGAATCTTCAAATACATTTTTATCATAAAAACAAACTGAGACTGACCTGAATTTCAATAAAAACGAACGTCATATAACATCCTTCTCAATACGAACTTGATAAACCAATCGGGTATTTACACAAGAAAAGTCTAGAAACGTCATAAAGGTACTAAAAGAAGGGAATTCAATTGATGACTATCTAACGAACGACTTACAAGTCATTCCTAGAGCAAACGAGTCATAAATTCGTCTTAGTACATGTAAACATGTACCTTAGTACATTAAGATAAAATCGAAAGCCATTAAACACCTCAATCAGCATCAGACAATGTAACAAAACACGATCTTTAGACTCTACGTAAACTAATTTACCTAAATAAGTTTTGTCTTTCCAATAATAATAATTTGCAATTTAATGATTCTGCTGTTACTTTGTAAAACGCAATCACCGAAGATGGGGTTGTAATCATATCCTACAATATTATGAGTATTGTCATAATATGCTTGTTTAATTTACACTTAAAAGGAATTGTTAATTTTTCATCTTGTACACCTTAGAATATTTTTCGGGATTAAATATAATGATCACCATAAAATGCTTTGATACTCTTAGTTCTTTAACCAAAAATATATACTTGACACCAGAAAAATAAAGTCTAAAATTACAATAGTACTAGCTATTTTAGTCACGACTGCTCTTTAAATTGTATTCGAACACCAAATGTAGTAAATGATCACCAAATCATAACTTGTACGACAAAACTGTACTGCGACTCACAATAGTTCGAATGCACGCTTGTGCGATACACTCGAGCTCACATAGTACACTAGGTTAGGTTAGGTTCAAACTGTGCCCTCCTATGCACGAGCCGAGCGAGCGAAGCGAGATGTGCCGCGGCAGCGGCCGGCGACTAGATTCAGTGTGTCGCATAAGCGTGCATTCGAACTATGGTGAGTCGCAGTACAGTTTTGTCGTACACTCTTAATAATTTCGTGTTCACTAACTATTTTTGGGTTAACAATGATTTTTTTTGGAGTCAGTTTGCTTAAATAGGATAGCAAGATGTAAAAACTTTGGTTATAATTTTACATTAAAATGCGGGTTTAATTTTGGTGATCATTTAATAGTTTTGTCTGTTGTATATTATGTTACTATATCTGGTGGTAAGTTAAACATAAGCCATATTTTTCTCCAGGGTATTTTATTAAATTCAGCAATCATCACCATTATTTCAGCCGAAAGACTTCTGCTGGATACAGGCCACCCCAAATTTGGGGGGTTAGCCATAATCGCAACGCTTTCCAGGCGGGTTGCCGATCGCAGTATGGTGGTAAAATGCATAGAGAACGCTCCTGCCCATTCTCTAGTAATTCCCATAGGGGACACACAGCTGTCCTATCTGTGAGAAAGAGTAGGCTGTATTCCGCCACGTGGGTCCAGCGCGGGTTGGTGGCTATCACATGTCTTTGGCTGTTTGGTTGTAGGACATGCAGGTTTCCTCACGATGTTTTCCGTCGCCGTTTCGAGGGCAGTGGTTTTGAAAGAATTTAAACTAAGTGAAGCTCCCTTTGGGTCCGAACCTGCAACTCGTAAGTCGCGTTACCACTGGGCCACCACTACTCATCATTACGTTAAGTGTGTGTTCAATACCTCTTTAATTTCATTCAGAATTAATATTGACTCTTATTGAGCTTCACAACTGAAAGAACCACATACTTCAACACATTTTGTAATTTCTGACAACACAGGCAGACATGCCAAATACTCCAAGAACCACTGTAGTTTATTACTAACAGACCTAGCTACAAATATACCTTCACAATTCCCATCGGATATCAAAAAGTTATCAACAAATAAACACAGCAACCAGTCACGCCGTCATTTATTTTATTAGCCGCCATTTTGGATTTAAAGTCAATACTTCGACATTGCAGAGGTACAGTCGGGCTCAAGTAATTTTATAAAAAGTCAACTATTCGCCGCAATTTGTGCGCGCCACTGTACACAGCTTCGTCGCTCCACGCTTTTTCTGTCCCGTTCCATTTAAATTTCATTTAAACAGGACTGGATCCGCAGACATATTGGAACTGCTGTGCTATGGTTATTGCGGCCTTGCGGGTTTGTTTTTGAAGTCAGAGCTGCTTGGCTTTTTTTTACATATATTGTAGTAAACTAAGATCGGTCATACGTTTATACAATGTATTTTTCGCAAGAAACATTTTAAGTCCAAATTTAACCACCAGCAGGGTAATTCCGTAACATATTAACAGTATTTGGTCAAATCAACAATATTCATTGCATCATTTACGTTATTGAGCAAAAAAAATTTTCGAACATACAAGAAAAAAAAAATTGATTAGCAATATCCTTCCAAAAATGTCCCTGATGAGAAAAAAAATGCTCCAAATGTCGCGTGTGCACCCGTTGCATCATAAGAATTCTTTTTGCCTAAAATTAACTTTGGTTGATTAAAATTAACGATTTAATTAAGTGAAAATATAAAAAAAAAATGGGCATATTTTCTTATGATCCCCCGGGGGCTCATAAGGACATTTGACGGGTTAATCAGATTGTGATTGGGGATAGGGTACAAGTACTATAAAATTAGGTTGCTAGAAGACTTGTCAGTAGGAATCAGTATATTAGTTATTGAATATCAGAGTTAGACTCACTAATCGTACTCCTCGGGTACTTTATTTGCTTTTTGTACATTCGTCAGTTGTGCATTTTTATGTAAAAAACACCGTAGAAGTACCGTGTGGTGCCGGAAGTAAAGAATAGCACTATACCATTTCTTCCTGTGGGTGTCGTAAGAGGCGACTAAGGGACTTAATAGAGAATGGGTAGCAGCGTTCTCTATGCATTTTACCACCATACTGCGATCGCCAACCCGCCTGCCAAGCGTGGCGATTATGGAAAACCCTCCGAAATTGGGGAGGCCTATGTCCAGCGGTGGACGTTTTTTCGGCTGAAATGATGATGATGATGATGATGATGTAAAAAACATAATATCACGCCCTGTCTCCCCGAAGGGCAGGGCAGAGGAGTCCCTATAGTAGGTACACCCACATGTAACCAGTTATGATTAAGTCCCAGGTAATAGGGGGCGAACGTATTGCCATCAACCTGGGTAAAATTCAGTCTCCGGTAGCTACTGCGACATTCCTGATAGAAAATCCATTTAGGCTTTGCCCGACCTGGGGTTCAAACATGTCATGTTCAACAATAGAGATTGTGACCACTAAACCAACGACAATGGCTAACAGAATATAAGTAGAATAATACCCATTACCCTCATCAGAAGATCGCTAAATATCCCTATTAAATATCCAATGATAACTGTAACCAAGAAATGATAGCCGTTCGGAGTCTCGATGGATAAACCCATTCAGACTTGTATCATCATAATCAGTCTATTTTGTTCCCACTTCTGGGACTCGAACCTCCTCTCGGTGTTGGGAATGGGCCGTAATCTACCGTACGGGCCTAGTTGACACATGTTCGAATTTTTAGTTCTAGAACATGCTAAGTACTAAGTATATTAAGAGTGAAAACGCAAAATGAATTAAAAACAACTTGTCGTCGTGTACGATGACAATGGACCTCGAAAGTCCAACAGATAACGCTTTTCCTTAGTAGAAGCCGCACCTAAAATTATCTCCCAGACACAGTTCTATGAAAAATGATGATGCTAGTGCAAATGCTCGTCTGGCCGACAGGTATTGATTCCTGAACGAACTGCTAGCAGAAAAATATGCTTACATCACATAGCCTTTGTCTCCGCCGCGGAGATGTGAAAGCTGTGTAGTATGGAGAAGGAAACAAAAATCTACAAAGAATTCATAGTTTAGTGGTTTTTTTATGTATTCTTATTCTGCACACTAATGGCAAATATACCGTTGATAATTTTCTTGTCAACAACTGTAAGTAGGTATCACAATAATTCAGAATAAAACTGAGTTTACGATTTTAGTTTAAGCCTACTAACTTTCTTCAGAGAAAACCAGACAAGAATTTTCTAATCATCCGTCAATTAAGTTTCACCAAGCACAATATAACACACGAATAATATATACTCATAAAGGTGCATTGTGACCAAGCATAAATTAGTACCTTCCACACAGCTTGGCTTTCAGCTGCATATTTATGTTAATGAAACAGTTAATGAAGCTCCAATAATAAAATAAATTATGAAGTAATAAATACGAAAACTATAGAAACTAGATTTTATTGGAAGTAACAGCAATCATCGCTTTGAGTAAATGTTAATAAACTGTATATTAATTTCTATTAAAAGGTATGTCAGTGTGTCGGTAAAAGTTGTATTAATTAATAGTAGCGAATTATTATTAATTTATGTGAATGCTGGCAACCATTCAACCCAAATTGATTAATCTGCAAAATTAAGCGTTGCTTATCACGGGTTCATACATCTGTCTGTCGATATTGTCGATATTTCTTGTAATATTTAAATATATCGTAGACATCAGAGAATTGAGACTCTGTCAACCGTATTAATAGTTGGATGTTTGGTATATTCCGGAATTCAGAGTTTTTTTGTCATATATTCGAAATTCCAACATCATACATAAGAAACCATAGTGTGTATTAAATAAAGAACAATAAGAATTAATTACTACCATATTAATTTACCGATAAATACGTCACTACTTTAATTCATTATTATACTATCACTAAGAAAAGCAATTATTGCTAATGTTTCTCGAAAGGTTTTAACTATAAATTTTAGTGCGTAATATTGTAATTTTATGCTTGCACATAATATTTTTTCAATGCATTTATTTCACATTCGCATGTTCTACACGCATTTATGAAACTATTATATAGGCACATATTATTATCAACTAATTACCGCGTGGGTTTTACAGTTTCTTGCTCAAGATTTAAATCTTCAATATATGTTTAATCGTAAAATTTCTTAGCTATATGCAAATTTTATTGCTTATTTTATTACGGGACATTATAATTACATTGGCACATAAAATAAACTTTAAAGGTTTAACACTGTGGCCATAATACAGTTTAAATTACCTGGAAATTGTAAATAGTTACAAAATTTAATTACGGCGGACTCCAAAAATGTATTTAAATGTTTCTTTAAGTTTCCTATATCTGTAACGCATTTTGTAATTTCTGCAGTGCTTAGATAAAATAAACATAAAATATATAAACTGCAATTTGTAAGAGGAAATGATGCACTTCCTGAGCTGATACGTTAACCACTTAATATTCTATTGAAACAGACAACCGTTCAATGTGGATGTTTTATTACATAAATCAATCTTATATTTGAACTACCTACTGCCTGCTATTATTCGTATTAAAGAATCCAAACAAAAATTAAAAAATTAAATTCGAAAAAATAAAACACTCTCTCCACATTCGGACACTCAGAGCATTTCGGGATTTGGGATAAAGGACGAAGCTATACGTACGAGCGAGAGGGCAAACGTAATCCACTTATACGTCACGCGCGGGTTGTTCCCATACATTTTTACTGGAGAAAATTCGGGAATACCCTTAATGCATATTAAGCCGGGATCCCGAGTTATTTGCTATGAGGTATCGGGATACCTATTGAAATGAAATTTTCCGCAGTGTGGGTTTTTGGGATAACGAAGGTTCTGCACACTTTTGTAGGTAAGAATGTGACCCTTCCCGAGTTTGGCCGACCGGATTATTGTTTCAAGTACTATATTTGGAATACCGCAAAGCGGTTCCGAAAACGGCCGACTATTTATAGAATTTATGCGAAATTTAATTAATGTTTTTGCGGAATGAGACATTTACAATAGTTGTGGTTTAGCAGTATGATATATTTTAGCTCGTACATTGTATCATTTTGTAATATAATCTAGTATTGCATATATGTAAGCTGTCCCTTTATAGCTGGAAGATTTTATTATGGTACTGTGGTTTCTTACATTTTTAATTTTGCTCATGACGTTCTATGTCTCGTAATGCTAATTACTTTCCCTACCTACTATTGTATAGAATCAAGTTTATCTAACTAAAGAGGTGGCTGTGCTGCTGGGAGTATGTATTTATGTTCTGCCACTTTTCCTTCCCAGCTAACGGGCAGGCATTTTGAGGGACTGTCTTATGTAATTTTGATGTTCTAAAAGTGCTGATTCTTAGCCTAATTAGAATAAATGACTTTTGATTTTGTAATAAATGCTGCACTTATGTAGATGCCCGATAAATTTAAGTACTATAAATTGAAGTATTTCTAACATAAATTAATTCCTGAGGCTTATAATCTTTTAGCGGCAACTCGTGTATTTTATAGTGTCATTATAATAAGTGGTGAATGCGGGATCAAAACATCTCAAACGCTTATAAGGAAGTGATAATATCTAATTACTTTGACCACGCATTAACTGGGTCTACCTATAATTTAATCGGAGTAAGCGTAGATATAATTTGTGTAATGACATTGCTTGGAATTATTATTTTATACAAATAATTAACAAGTTTGTAGCATTGGTCTAATGGTTGCAAGCGCTACTGCTGAACATAAGGTCTTGGGTTTGATTTTCAGTTCGAGCATAGTGCTACTGGGTTTTCTATCAAATATTTCTCAGTATCAAACCGAAGTCTGAAAAAAATGTGAGACCGGGTGAGGGCAATAGGTTCGCCCTCTATTACGTAGGACAAACGTATTATGATCTAACTTGGACTTTAAGATTGGACTATTGCTATAATGTAGATATTATATTAAAGTACTTTTTTGATATTTTAGAATATCGGTATTTATACATATACTAAACTATTTATGTTGAATTATTTGGCATAACAAGCTATATCTACAACTTAAAAAAAACTAGGTGCGGAACCATGTCGCTTTCGGACCTTTTTAGGGTTCCGTTGCCAAATGGCAAAAAACGGAACCCTTATAGATTCGTCATGTCTGTCTGTCCGTCTGTCTGTCTGTCTGTCTGTCCATCCGTCCGTATGTCACAGCCACTTTCCTCCGAAACTATAAGAGGTACGCTGTTGAAACTTGGTAAGGAGATGTATTCTGTGAACCGCATCAAGATTTTTACACTAAAATAGAGAAAAAATAATAAATTTTGGTATACTTAGAACTGAAACTCAAAAAAAAAAATTTCATCAAACCCATACGTGTGGGGTATCTATGAATAGGTCTTCAAAAATGGTATTGAGGTTACTAATGTCATTTTTTTCTAAACTGAATAGTTTGCGCGAGAGACGCTTCCAAAGTGGTAAAATGTGTCCCCCCCCCCCCCCCCCCGTAACTACTAAAATAAGAGAATGATTAAACTCAAAAAAATATATGATGTACATAACCATGTAAACTACCACCGAAAATTGGTTTGAACGAGATCCAGTAAGTAGTTTTTTTTTAATATGTCATAAATCGTAAACCGCAATTTACCTTTCATTCAATCAACTCAAATATAAAAATTAAAAAAAAAAACATTTAAGTTCATAAGCATAAACCTTATACATAAACCGAGGATCCCTACAGGTTTGTACGTAACCCTCGGTGCGCGAGTCCGACTCGCACTTGGCCGGTTTTTAATGAAAACTTTACGATATTTCATTATAATTTGACATGTGAATACTTTGATCGACTTTTTAATAAATAACCTGACGGGGGCGGCATTTTTTGTGTATTAAGGCTAAGGGAAGAGAGACTATCAGCAGAGTAATTGCGAAACAGGCTAACAGTTAAAATACACTAATAAATAAATAAATAATAAATAAATATCTCAGGACAACCAACACACTGTTATCTGATCCCAAACTAGGCAGAGCCTGTACTATGGTAACCAGACAACTGATAAATATACTTATATATTTCTAAATACATACATATTATAGATAAATTACACCCAGACACAGAACAAATGATTGTGCTCATCACACAAAGATTTGTCCTGGGTGGGAATCGAACCCACGACCTCAGTCTTTGCAGTCAGGGTCACTAACCACTACACTAACAGGCCCGTCGAGGAAAGGCCAGGGCCACTGGCCTGGCCTTTCCCAGGGGCCAGGGGGCCAGGGGCCAGGGGGCCAGGGGCCAGGGGGCCAGGGGTCTAATATGAGGATATGGAAGAGATTGCAGAAAGTGATAACGGCGTCCATAGTATTTTTTGTAGTGTTGATGTTGTGTTGTTATATATTTTAATGGTGTACAATAAAGTAATTAGGTATAGGTGTATATGTTTAAGTAAAACTTAATAAAAAAATGGACTAGCTTGGTTCGAAAATTGGTTTGAAACTATCTGACGGTCTGAACGCATGAAGCTTTAATTTATGGGTTAGTAAAACCCATTTAAATAATGAAAACATGTCCTATACTCTGATTTTTAACTTGTTAGACCAAATGAAAGCTGATACTATCGCTTACCTGTCATGTTGACACAATAGGTTGATCGCAGCTGTCATTTTAGTATAGCAAATAAAACATCAGAGAGTTAACTAATCGCGTAACACAGTAACAGTTAGAATGGATTTCATTTTGACAGTTCAACAACATTCATTGCGTCATTTATGTTGTTAAGCATACAAATTTGTCAAACATAATTATGAAGCAATGAATTAGTAATTACGTTTCGGTAGGTGATTAGGGGGACTACAGGTGATTTAAACACTCTAGATTACTTTTTTTAATAGTATTCTTTTTTAAGTTTAAATATCTGGATGACCGAGCTTTACTCGGTATTTTTTTGTAAATTGTGTTTTATACAATAAGTTTATGTTCAAGTTGATTACCGTTGAAAACACGAATAAAACGACATTTTATAAAAATGAATCCTAGCTAGATCGATTTATCGCCCCCGAAACCACCTGTATACTAAATTTCATGAAAATCGTTGGAGCCGTTTCCGAGATTCAGATTATATATATATATACAAGAATTGCTCGTTTAAAGATATAAGATTCTTATAGAAGGCTGCCATTGGTGAAATAAAATAAATATTATATCGTTTTATAAAAATAATTTTATTTGATTAACTTCCAACTTTTTGGCTGACCGTACTTTTCCAAGACATAACTTTGTTTATTTTATTTGTGGTCCCAAAATACTACAAAAAAAATATATTATATTACCTAATAGGTGGAATACAGGACCGCGGTCCCGGTCCCGAAAGCCCCACGACCCGTGGTAATATTCCATATGAAAATACAAAAGTGGTTCTTAGACAAACGTAATATGTGAGATTGTTAAAGGGTCGTTCTATAATCACGTGATGTTCAAAAAGGGAGGATGGGAATCAGAAGAAAATCAACATTAATCACGATTGATAATGAGATAATCACATGTATTTGGAAATGAAAGAAAATAATAAATGTGTGCCGTGTAAAAATATTTGATATTTTCCATAATTTAAAATAAATACACGTGATCCTGGAAGGGAAGGGACAGTAGCTTTAACTTCACGACATATGGGGAAAGGGGGCCGGGTATTAGACCCGCAGGCGATCAAAAGGATTTTCTATTATCTCAACATAAGAATACCACGGTAATGTCTCTTCATTTGACTGGCCTGTTAGTCTAGTGGTTAGTGACCCTGACTGCTAAGACTGAGGTCATAGGTTCAATTCCCACCCAGGACAAATCTTTGGAGATGAGCACAATCATTTGTTGTGTGTCTGGGTGTAATTTATCTACAATATGTATGTATTTAGAAAAATATAAGTATGTTTATCAGTTGTCTGGTTGCCATAGTGCAGGCTTTGCCTAGTTTTGGATCAGATAACGTTGTGTTGGTTGTCCTAAGATATTATTTATTCATTATTTGTTATTAAAATTAATCCTACTATCCTACTAATATTATTGTGAGAGTTACTATGTTTGTCACTCAATCACACAAAAACAGACAAACGGATTCGAGTGAAATTTATCAAACAGATAGATTATAACCTGGATTAACACATATGATACTTTTATCCCGGTAATAAGTTCCCGTGGAATTCTTTCTGACCTCCACGTCGGCGAAGTCGCTAGCAAAAGCTAATACGTAAATATTCTTCTACTTAAATAATCACAGCCATTATTGAACAGGCAAGAAATGTCTTACTAATACTTATTAATGGTCATTAATATAATAATATTAATTGCAGCCTGGTTCACAGCGATACCCGGGTTAAGACCTCATCTAATCCGCTCAGAAACATGAGCATTAACGTTTTCTTTAACGATTGACATTAGTATACGTAAACATGAATAATATCCAATAATAATAAATACTTAAGTATAATATTAAGTCGGATATATTACTGTTGGCTAGCATTTAGCGTCATGCTTATCATATTGAAAGTATTGGTATACAGTACTTATATCAGAAATATATTCTATACTTAATAGTATTATAAAATAATAGTTTAAAAAACACGCTTCCAAAAACCAGACTAAAAAGTAGAAAATAATGGATTTGGTTTTTGGAAGCGTGTTTTTTAGTTTTTTTAAAACTATTATTTATTTTCTATTTTTTTAGGGTGTTTCGAATTTTGAGACGAATGTCAGCGTAGTTTTCGAAGATAGGTTTTTGCTGTCCTGGTAACCCTGGCAAGGATAATGGCACAAAGAACAATGGCAGCTTCCCATACATTATTTTATTTGAAATTAAATTTCGACGTCTTTAAATGAAAAATGTCTTATTTTAGTCGGCGGCTTTTACTGCGCTAGTTTGTGTAAAAAAATTTGTTAGAGATTAATAGATATTCAGTTTTGAACTTTTGTACTTAGGTTGAACTTTTGAAGGTTATATTTTTATGTCACTTCTAACGATGTGTAAGTATGTACATAATATTCGATTTCGAGGAAGTAAAAGGGCAATATCGCATTACTTATGAATATGATAGGTACGAGAAGGAAGGTATCAATATACAATCTATATTATTAATACGTGAAGTGAAAACTTTGGATCCCTTTTTACGAAAATTGGGCGGACGGAGGAGTATGAAATTTCGCACACTTATAGTTTATACAGAGAAAAAGTGACAAATTCTAATATTTTTTTTTAAATTATGCGTGAAAATATATTATTTTCAATAAATAACACGTTACACACACTACTATTCATTACCGTATATTTAAAACACACATGCATAGATATTCTTTTGTTTATGGTCCAATCGAGAATATCTGTCTTTATTTTGTGTCTATAGTCTTATAGTTAGGAAGCTGGCGAGCATTTCGGTATATGATTTGCACACGTTTCACGTCGAGGTGGATTGCAGTTTAAATCATTACGAATCGATTTGGTCCAATCAATTAAGGTCCTATATCGCTGCGTTTTTGCGTTACAGCGGATTGAAGTTGCTTAAAAAAATCGGGGTATTAAATTATTTGCACATGTATGTGTGCCTCTAGTGTACGCTGCCAGACTAGACCTCACAATACGATTTCAATAGCGCAGTGGAAGATATTATGGTGGGGTCCAGGAGACAAGAGTGGCGAGCGAAACTAGTCCGCCGTACGCGGAGCAGACAATCAAATCAAACAACTCACCAACAATACAACAAAAGAACTTACCTGTTGGTTGAAGGACACTGCTCTGCTGCCAACCTGGAGTTATGTATGTAAGTGAGTGTATATGTATCGTGTAGTAACGTGTAAGTGGGTTTTCCAGAACACCAGGCCGCTGCAACTCGCCAGAGATTCACTCCAACATGCGGTTCAAACACTTAACCTCCAAACTATTTCAATGTCGAGAAACTAAACCCGTATTATTACACCAAATTGGGGTTATTAACACTCAAAGCAACTGGATCACGACTAATTGTCACAAGCGGATCGATTTAAAAGGATTAATTTCAACAAAAGCGTCGCGGGGTTTCCAAAACGCGACGGACCCATTTTAGCGGCAAATCAAGAGAGGTGTCAAGTGTCAAAATCAAACTTGACAAGTCAGATGTCATTCCGTTACGCGTTGCGTACGCATAGAGTAACTATTTCAGGACGCAACATCTAGAGTTCATGATCACACTCATCTTGGAAACGAAGAAAATCGAAGAGACATACATCCAGGACTCTGCATTATCATGGGACGGAGTTGTAAAAATGTTAAAAAAAAAAGCTCTACTAAGTCATTTGCACGCGGTTCTCATTGCGCCCATTCGATTCACTATGACTCTGTGGATTCGAAAAAACATGTGGCAGACTCTTTGCTCACTGATTTTCAGCTGTATAACTGTTTGAAATTCACGGAATCAAGGGACAGCGGGTATTGCATGGGATTATTGTTATTCTTTATATGAAATCTATGCAATCATATTTTTTCTCAATGCCAACCAGAAACGAAATGCGCTTGGAACTTTAATTAGAAAGTATTTTTTTTTTTTATTGCATGCTAGATTGTGATCTGAATAGGATTAGGATCTGGATAGGAACAGTCTTTAACTTTTTAAATTACGTTTTATTTGCGTAAAATACGTAGATTTTGAACAAAGACGTGTGAAAGTGCCTGAGAGCGAGAGAGAGGAAAAGCGTGCAAAATAAAAGGGGAGGCTGTATATAGATATACGCTCTATACATTTAGTTTCATAACACGAAAAAGGTTGGAACTGAGTTATACCGTTCTCACTCATATTCTCAAATAAAAGAGAGACACCACGAAAGGAACTATGGGGATATTTTATACCTGCTTGGTTTGGCGCGAGCGTCGGGTTGAAAAAAACAAATCAAATGGTCTGTCTTTGGAATATCAGAGGCCTGAACGTCTGCCTCATCGATTTTCTTGGTTTTCATAAGGAATTCAAACATCAGTCCAAGAGGTAGACGTGTGCGCATAATATAGCACACCTTTTTTATATTTTTGGAGCACTGTGAATAGACAACGCAGAGGCAACATATTGGCAGACTATTTTTCCGTTGTTCTTCTCATTGTTTTTAATCGAACAATTCAAATCTGCCAAGTGTGCACTTCATATAGAGTTTTTTTAATCATAAAAATAAATGTAAAAAATGAATACTACAAAAGTCAGAGCCCTGGATGTCTACCTTTTCGATTCTTTGTGTTTCCAGGATGACTGTGATTATCAGACCCAGAGGCAGACGTGTGCGCATAATATAGCACACCTTTTTTTTTAAACATTGTTGAAACTCTGTAAATTTACAACGCAGCGCCCACCATGGTGGCAGATGAGGTCCTTGATGTTTCTTAGGGTATAATTATCATATCGAAATTTTGCTCGCCAGCTCCCTAACTATTACTGAATGTCAAGTATAACCATAGGTAATAAATTAATTTTATAGATATCATAAATAACCTATTTCATTTTTAAATCTATGATCATACGAGAATATTTGTTTTAATATTATTTGTCTGTAGTGTTACTGAGTGTCAAATATAACCATATTTTTTATATTTATTACTAAATATGTCTTTTTCATTTAATAATGTATTTCTCTTCAAATGAAGTATGGTCGAATTTCGACCAATGGGCGATCACTAGTATTTATAAGTCTGCATTGCTATTATTAGGAAATATCTTCTACCACCCATCTAGCAAATAGTGACACAGCAACTTCTATTAGCTTGCGCTGTGGTTAATCGGTGTTAATATCAGAGTCCATTAAGCAGTCCAGCAAACATTCAAGCAAATATTCAAAAGAAAACGGAAAATTTATGGATAGCAAAACAACTTAGGTTAGAACGAAAGCGTCTGGTCACAGTAAAGATATCTATACAGTAGTCTATCTTCATACAAACGCTCGGAACGCAAGTCATACCTACGCGCCTCGAGTCTGGTACACTCCGAGTACATACGCAGTCGCGTACGCACCGCTCTGCTAAACGGATGGCGGGCGGTGTTATTAATGGTTTTGTTTGTAAGCAGTTAGCGTGCGATTTGTGGATATTTAATCACAATCAGTGCAAGATGATTACTTAGGGCAGATTTTACCAATGTCAGATATCTTTTATCCTGGGAATTGAATCGACGTTTGACAGTTTCAGTACGAATAAACGGTCAAAAATTCAAAATTTATTCTCTGGATATGACTTATTCTAGGTATAAAAGTTTGGTAAAATTCGCCCTTAATATGGCAAATAGAACTTATAAACTATATTTTGCTGTTTCTGGTTGCTTGAATTCTTGTATAATGCACACAGAGATACATTTTTTAAATTACCCTGGAAACTTCAAAAGGATAGAAGAGATTTTTTTTATATACCTACTAGTGCGATATCTGTTTCTTTTTTAATAGGTAGGTATTTTGCTTTTTACCCCAAGTAAAATACCAGGATTATTAAATAAGTAAGTGGATAGGGGAAACAAGTGACAAACGAGAGTCCTAACTACGCTCATAGTAGTAGCAGGTAGTTTCCTAGCCTGGGGTGCCCGATCTATTGATTTGAATAGATCATTTCGATCGTAAATCATTGAATCTATAAACTATCTTGATCGCAGGATTTGAATCGGTCCAGCAAAGATCGTATTGTAATAAAAAAAAAAAAATTGATATCATTTACATCTTCCACCCTTATCACTTTTAATAAAAAACCGGCCAAGTGCGAGTCGGACTCGCGCACCGAGGGTTCCGTACAAACCTGTAGGTATTTTCGGTTTAAAAATATATATATTTTTAATTTTTATATTTCAGTTGATTGAATGTAAGGTAAATTGCGGTTTACGATTTATGACGTTTTAAAAAAAAACTACTCACTCGATCTCGTTCAAACCAATTTTCGTTGGTAGTTTGCATGGTAATGTACATCATATATTTTTTTTAGTTTTGTCATTCTCTTATTTTAGAAGTTACGGGGGGGGGGGACACACATTTTACCACTTTGGAAATGTCTCTCGCGCAAACTATTCAGTTTAGAAAAAAATGCTAATAGAAACTTCATTACCATTTTTGAAGACCTATTCATAGATACCCCACACGTATGGGTTTGATGAAAAAAAAACATTTTTGAGTTTCAGTTCTATGTATGGGGAACCCCAAAATTTATTGTTTTTTTTTCTATTTGAGTGTGAAAATCTTAATGCGGTTCACAGAATACACCTACTTAGGTACCAAGTTTCAACAGGATAGCTCTTATAGTTTCGGAATAAAATGGCTGTGACATACGGACGGACAGACAGACAGACAGACAGACATGACGAATCTATAAGGGTTCCGTTTTTTGCCATTTGGCAACGGAACCCTAAAAACGGTCCAAACAATATTTTTTTTTTAATAAAAATATAATATTTAAAATCATAGAAATTCAAGTAGGTAGATGAAGTCAAAATACTTTTTGCGGGCAGCCCTACCGCGTCTACCGCATGTTTACGTACCGCGCGTGCTGTAGGTAATTATTTCTAGGAGAGGGCCGAGTCAAAATACTGTATAAATTATCTTTACTGTGGTCTGGTTGTCTATTAAATCTGTCAATGCTATATCTTTTAAGACTTTGAATACTAGTCTTTTTAATTCAGGACTGCCATAACATGTGATTATTAGTTTACTGCAAGTATATGATATTTACTCATTTAATCCATGTAAATATAATAAATTAGAAATGAAAAATGATAATAACACCACAATTATTAAAATAAAATGGCAATACTAAACCAATACCACCAACAATGTCATACTCATAAAAACGAAATAGTCAAATAACTTTTCATTAAATATTACTTTTTTCCTCGGCATTAACTAGCTATTAGTATAGTTTTAAAAAACGTAGATTATTAATTGAATTTCTTTCGTATATGTGTCATTTTTAGACGTTCAAATTTATTTCAAATAAAATTTCGCCATTGTTCTTTATGAAATTATAGTATTGTCATCGGTCTTTGACAGGTGTGCAAAGTTTGAATGAAATCTGGTCGTTTAAAGTGGGTCAAAATCGCGCTATAAGGAGTCGGTTACAAACAAACAAACATACAAGTGAAGCTAATATAAAGCGTGTAAAAAGGGAAAGTAACTCTGTCTTTTACACTTTAATGACTAAACTATTGAACCGATTTCGATACAATTTGGTACGGGTTAAGTTTGAACGCCAAGAAAGGACATATTGTACTTTTTATTCCGCGACTTAACCGACATTTGCGCGAACGAAGTCGCGAGCAAAAGCTAGTAGGTATATAATAATAATAAATAAATTTAGTTTTAAGTCAGATATATAAGTGCTGGCTTGCGTTTTATTGAAGAGACGATAAACTTTAATATCGTTATGCTTATCGTATTCAAATGCATTTGAAATTATAGGTATACGGTACTTATAAAAGAAATATAATCTTTAATATTTTTGTCTATCTGTTTTTCATTATGTCGACGAAGAAGCAAATATTCAATGATGTCTCTGTGATTAACGCGGTGAAAACTAGGAGTGATCACCGCATGGTAAGAGGCACATTGAATACCAATATCAAGCTGGAAAGATCTCGGCTGATGAAGTCAACGCTCCGTCCAGCACCGATCCAACTTCAGAACCCCGAGAGCTTTCAGCTCGAACTCAAGAATCGTTTTGAGTGCCGATGGGTTCGTGTAAACTGTCTATACGGTCGGGTCTAAGTTCTTCCAGACCCGCCGTACGAATAGAAAAAAGAAACTTTCAGATCCAACATTACAGCTCATGGAACAGAGGCGCGGAATAATCCTGCAGTCTTCAGAAGCTCACTCGAGTACCGGCAGCTAAATAGACGGATCTCTAAGTCCTTGAAAAGCGACCTTCACCTCTTTAATACGGAACGTATTAAGGACGCGATAGAGTGGAACAAGGGCTCCAAAGTCTTTGCAAGAGATCTGTCTATTGGGCAGAGTCAGCTTGCAAAACTGAAAACCGACGATGGCAGAATCGTGTCCGCCAAACCTGAGCTGTTATGAGAGATCGAGAAGTTCTATGGACAGTTATACACGTCCACCAGAAACCCCGTTATGAATCTAGCAAACGACCCGAGAGCTAGATTGACTCAACACTACACTGAAGATATCCCGGACGTCAGCTTGTACGAGATTAGGATGGCTCTGAACCAGCTTAAAAACAACAAGGCGCCGGATGATGACGGAATTACGGCCGAGCTCCTGAAGGCCGGCGGAAAACCCGTTCTAAAAGCCCTTCAGAAGCTGTTTGATTCCGTCACACTTGAGGGCAAAACGCCACAGGCATGGAACAGAGGTGTGGTGGAACTTTTCTTTAAGAAGGGTGACAGTACTCTACTTAAGAATTATAGGCCCATCTCACTTCTGAGCCATGTCTACAAGCTGTTTTCAAGAGTCATCACGAATCGTCTCGCACGCAGGTTTGACGACTTCCAGCTGGATTCCGTAAAGGCTTTAGCACCGTAGACCACATACATAAGCTGCGGCAGGTTATACAGAAGACCGAAGAGTATAACCTGCCTCTCTGCTTAGCGTTTATGGATTACGGAAAAGCCTTTGATTTACGGATCCTTCTGCAGCGAGGGGTGAAACAGGGAGACGAAATCTCTCCGAAACTGTTCACTGCTGCACTGGAGGATGTCTTCAAGGTTTTGGACTGGAAAGGGGCTGGCATCAACATCAATGGCGAGTACATCACTCACCTCCGATTTGCCGACGATATAGTAGTCATGGCTGAGACTATGGAGGACCTCAGTACAATACTCGATGACCTCAGCAGAGCTTCAGAAAGAGTGGGTCTTTTTTTTTTTTTTTTTTCAGGATGGGAAATCATCAAATGACTTCTCCCGCTCTGGGCGGAGCGGGAGGGCGTGTCAGACTTTTACTGACTAAAACCCACCCGTGTTCCATCAGTTGCCCATGTGCCAGGGTCACGGTATCTCTTTCGAACAATCACGCGACCCCGGCAGGAAAGAGTGGGTCTTAGAATGAACATGGACAAGACAAAGGCCATGTCCAATGCTCGTGTGATAGCCACTCCAATGAAGATCGGAGGCGCTACACTCGAAGTTGTAGACGAATATGTGTACCTAGGACAGACTGTCCAGTTAGGTAGGTCCAATTTCGAGGAAGAGGTCAATCGTCGAATCCGACTCGGCTGAGCAGCGTTCGGGAAGCTACGCAATATCTTCTCTTCCCACTTACCGCAGTGTCTCAAGACAAAAGTCTTTAACCAGTGTGTGTTGCCAGTGATGACATATGGCACTGAGACGAGGTCGCTCACAATTGGCCTCATAAGAAGGCTCAAAGGCACCCATAGAGCAATGGAGAGGGCTATGCTTGGAGTTTCCCTACGCGATCGAATCAGAAATGAAGAGATCCGTAGGAGAGCCAAGGTTACCGACATAGCCCGAAGAACTGCCAAACTTAAGTGGCAGTGGGCAGGGCACATTGCTCGCAGAACGGATGGCCGATGGGGCCGGAAGGTTCTGGAGTGGCGACCGCGTACTGGAAGACGGAGCGTTGGACGGCCTCCCACAAGATGGACCGATGACCTGGTGAAGGCCGCAGGAATGCGTTGGATGCGGGAGGCACAGAACAGGTCGAAGTGGCGGTGCTTGGGGGAGGCCTATGTCCAGCAGTGGACGTCTTTCGGCTGACATGATGAAGTTTATTTGTCAGTTGTCTGGTTACCATAGTACACGCTCTGCCTAGTTTGGGATCAGATAACAGTGTGTTGGTAGTCCTAAGATATTATAAAAAAAAGTATAATAATACTAGTTTAGTCAATTTTAATATTTTAAATATAAAGTAAAATGGAGTAGAATAGTGATGGTACATGGAATGGATTTACATGGAGTGGCTGCGTATCCGAAGTCTACAACCCTTGGTACGACTGGTTGTCAGAATTTCGGGCTTCTGACGACCCGTAACGACTGTCAACCACGAATGAGAGACGAGATCCACGGCTTGACGGACTTATCGAGGCAACGAGGGGTCTCGATGTATAAAGATGGTCACCAAACCACCGACCGACCGCGGTAAGCGTAAGATGTCCACTGCTGGACAAAGGCCTCCCCCTAATTTGCGGGGTTTGCCATAATCGCCACGCTTGGCAGGCGGGTTGGCGATCGCAGTCATCATCATCATCATTTCAGCCGAACGACGTCCACTGCTGGACATAAGCCTCCACCAATTTGGGGGGTTTTGCCATAATCGCCACGCTTGGCAAGCGGGTTGACGATCGCAGTATGGTGGTAAAATGTATATAGAACGCTGCTACCCATTCTCTAGTAAGTCCCTTAGTCGCCTCTTACGACACCCACGGGAAGAAATGGGATGGTGCTATTCTTTACGTCCGTACCGTCCGACGTACGGTGATCGCAGTATGGTGCTATTGTTTACGTCCGTACCGTCCGACGTACGGTGATCGCAGTATGGTAGTTAAATGCATACAGAACGCTGCTGCCCATTCTATAGATTGTCTTACCCGCATCTTACTAAACATGACCCCTTCCTAATGAAAAGGTGACCTTGTCATCTGAACTCGTGAGATTTCACTTCACTTTAACATATGACCCTACATAAACCCGATTCTAGCGAGATTTATACCAGCAATGAACACCATCATTAGAGACAATTTACTAGTTTTATATATAATAGCTAGGCTTTAATAACTCACAAGAATATTCCTCATCATCATCATCATCAGCCTATAGCAGTCCACTGCTGGACATAGGCCTCCCCAATTGCACGCCATTCAGCTCGATTTTCGGCAACTCTCATCCAGCTGCTACCAGCCACCCTGCGAAGATCGTCGCTCCACCTAGCCTGAGGGCGTCCTACCTTACGTTTGCCGATTCGCGGTCTCCACTCAAGAACACGTGTACCCCAACGGTCATCGGTTCGACGGCTAATATGGCCGGCCCATTGCCACTTCAGCTTGCTAATCCTATGAGCTATGTCGACAACTTTGGTTCTCTGCCGGATCACCTCATTCCGGATTCTGTCCCTCAGAGATACTCCAAGCATAGCTCGTTCCATAGCTCGCTGAGCGACTTTAAATTTATGGACCAGCCGTACCGTGAGTGTCCACGTTTCGGCTCCGTAAGTCATAACAGGTAGGACGCACTCGTTGAAGACTTTCGTCTTTAAGCTCTGTGGAATACGCGACGAGAAGACTCGACGAAGCTTCCCAAATGCTGCCCAGCCCAGCTAAATTCTCCTGTTAGCCTCCTTCTCAAGGTTGTTCTTACCAAACTGCAGAGTTTGCCCGAGGTAAACGTATTCTTGAACAACCTTAAGGGCACCGCCATTGACCGCAATCGGTCCCGGAGTTGTGTGATCGTTGAACATAACCTGTGTTTTGTCCAAGTTCATCCGGAGACCAATGCGTACAGAAGAATCAACTAGGCCGTCCAGCATCTGCTGCAAGTCCTGCAGCGATTCCGCCAATATGACGATGTCGTCTGCAAATCTCAAGAGTGAGATGTACTCGCCGTTGATGTTTATTCCGTGTCCACTCCAGTTTAGCGTCTTGAACACATCCTCCAGTTCGTTAGCGAACAATTTTGGGAAGATTACGTCCCCTTGTCTCACTCCTCGACGCAGGGCGATGTGTTCAGTTTGCCGGTCCTGAGTTTGGACGGTCATTGAGGCGTTTTCATAAAGACATCTCAGCACTTGGATGTATCGCCAGTCGACTTGGCATCGCTGCAAAGACTCCAAAACAGACCAGGTCTCGATAGAATCAAAAGCCTTCTCATAGTCCACAAACGCAAGACACAGCGGCCGACTATACTCCTCGGACTTCTGTATAATCTGCCGTACTGTGTGGATGTGGTCTATGGTGCTGTATCCTCCTCGAAACCCGGCCTGCTCCGGCGGCTGAAACTCGTCGAGTCTCCGCGCTAGACGATTCGAGACGACTCTTGAAAACAGCTTATATACGTGGCTTAGGAGCGAAATGGGTCTGTAGTTCTTTAAAAGGGTTTTATCCCCCTTTTTAAAGAACAGTACGACCACACTCCTTCGCCACGCTTCTGGAGTTCTCCCAGAGAACAGGACAGAGTTGAAGAGCTCCCGAAGCTCTTTCAGTACAGGACTTCCTCCCGCTTTCAGGAGCTTGGTCGTAATCCCGTCCTCACCAGGGGCTTTTCCATTTTTAAGCTGTTTGAGAGCCGCCTCGATTTCGTCTTGGCTGACTTCTGGCAGGTCTTCTGTGAAGTGGCGGGTTAAAGTGGCTCTAGAATCCTCATTTTCGGGATCAGGTCGAGATGCATGCGATGCGTACAAATGGCCGTAGAAGTTTTCGACTTCCGAAAGGATCTCCGGCTTCGAAACGACGATATCCCCACTAGATGTAGTCAACTTCGTCAGGTGGCTCCTCCCAAGTGGTTGGACGAATACTTTCGACCCCCGATTTTGCTCAATCGCTTTCTCTATGAAGCGTGTATTAGAGCGTCGGAGGTCGCGTCGTACCAAAGATCTTATCTTATTGTTGAGTGCCCGATGTTCTGACGAAGTGACAGGTGGGTTTTCACGTCGTTCCGTCATAAGCTCCAGAGTCTCTTCCGAAAGTTTGGACCTCCTGCCCATACGCCGCATTTTGCAAAACCTCGCACCTTCTTCCCTGAGGATTCCCACCATTTGGTCGAGCGCCTGGTCGACGTCATTTGTGGTTTCCACGGCAGCAAATCGGTTTTCCAGGTCTAACTGGAATGCTTCAGATCCTAGCATAGTTTGGAGCATATTTGGACGGAGCCTAGACTTCATCAAACGAGTTCGCTCGAGCTTGTAGTTGATTTTCAGAGAGCCTCGAACAAGTCTATGATCACTGCCGGTATTGAACCTGTTGACCACTGAGACATCTCTGAATATATGCTTCCTATCCGTTATGATGAAGTCTATCTCATTTTTTGTCATAGTGTCGGGGCTTCGCCACGTCCACTTCCTTTGGGGCTGTTTCTTAAAGAAAATTTCATCAAGAAGAGCCCCTCCTTCTCAAGGAAGTTGACAAGCATTTGCCCCCTATGATTTCTGCTGCCAAACCCGTAGGATCCTACTACCAATTCACTGCAATTCTGTACTCCCACTTTAGCGTTAAAATCCCCCATAACAACGTTATAGTGGGCCTTAGTGGTGGAATGCAAGGCTTTGGAAATGTTCTCGTACATTTCCTCCACTTCGTCATCCGAGTGTGCCGAGATCGGTGCGTATACCTGGATAACCTTGAGGCTATACCTCTTGGTTAGCTGAACTACGAGGTACGCTACCCTATTCGACACACTGGAGACTTCCACAACGTTGTCACAAAGGGATTTGTTTACCAGGAACCCGACTCCGCCTTGGGATAGCTGGTCTCCCTCTCGAAAATACAGGAGGTGGCCTGATTCAAGGGTTATAGGGGTAAGAATATTCCTCAGTGGTTCTTAACTTTACGATTGGGGGGTATATTTCAAATTTCATTACTGGTTAATACTAGTGATGCTGAATCAAAGTCAGGCTAGATTTACACAGATTATATTATGTATGTGATATAATTATTATTTCAATACTGAACTAATAAAGACAATATATGGACTAGTAATTGACAGTTATTAGGGGTAGTCTGACAACCAGTCTTACCAAAGGATAGCGTTTTATCTAGTAACTACCTTCTGCCCGCGACTTCGTCCGTGTCAAATTTTTACTCCCCTGACCCTTCCCGTCGCATCGAATTGCCTACCAGTATTCATCCATTTTTGGTTGCGGCTCCGCTCCTTTTGATTGTAGCCTATAACCTTCCTCAATAAATAGGCTACCCAACACAAGAAGAATTTTTCAATTTGGACCAGTAGTTCCTGAGATTAGCGCGTTCAACCAAACAAACAAACTCTTCAGCTTTATAATATTATAGTATAGATTGGGTTGTACAAGCTGATAGGTAGTTACACCATGTAGAATACTGGTATCTAGTCTAACTGGATATAAGACTGGAAGCCGGCCTGCCGGGGTCGCGTGATTGTTCGAAAGAAATACCTTGACTCTGGCACATGGGCAACTGATGGAACACGGGTGGGTTTTAGTCAGTAAAAGTCTGACACGCCCTCCCGCTCCGCCCAGAGCGAGAGAAGTCATTTTGATGATTTCCCATACAAAAACAAAAAAAAAAAGACTGGAAGCCGACACTGTGTGTAATGTGTTTGTACAAACCTATTAATAACCAATAAAATCATTTATCATTTAACAAACATAGTTAGGAAAAGGCTAGGTAGATGCTTGAGGCTTCAGGGGTAGTACTAATCTTGGGGCACATTCAAACCACGCTGGAGTCGTTGCATTTCATTTATTCATTCATTCTACATATTGCTAGCCGAAAACAACACTCTTATACTGTTGACTGAGTAGAAATAATACATTATCCCATAAGCAGAACCGTCAATAGTTAAGTAGATAACTGCATCGGTATTGACAGGCAGATACCGTATTGGCTGCAAGCGCCATAACGAGCCGTTTCCTTACTTAGCTCTGACAAATAACTGGAATATCGATATTTTCCTCGTTCTTTACCTAAATAAGAGTTAAATATAGTTGCACTTCGTTGCTATTTTTAAACACAATATTTTTCTACCGTTTCGTAAATCCAAGATCCACGTGATACTTATGTTGTTTTAACATAAGAATATATGTCATGACACTCAGCAGTACTATAATTTGTACTGGAAGAATTTTCGAAATCGGATTAGTAGTTTTAAAGATTATCCCCCTACAAACAAACTTACGAGTTTTACTTCATTAGAATATTTGTAAATATATGTATATGAAATGAAGCGTCATTGTTTTCAAATGTTTTTGTCTTATAAAAATCCACATAGCCTGAATCATTTGCCGCTTCATCATTTTCTACAAAATATGATAAAGGGCTTTTTACATGTAACGGAGATGAAAGACCTAAAAAAAGACCTAAATTTTATATAAAGAGCTCACCTTTATTTGATGACAAAACAACTGTAACATTGAGAAAACTTTCTTCGATGTGGGGATCGTTCTCTCCTGTTGAGAGAGTCTTATAGAATGCATGGCAAAGCATTCAAAAGTCTCATTTTTGTAGATTTTCTTCAGCTTCATCTTGATAATCCAGGACAACATTCAGCAAAGTTGCAAACATCTTAAGATACGTTGGATGTTTGTGATCAAAACAAAATTTACCTTTTGCTCAGATTTTATACACAACACAGTATATAAACACATATACAACCACACCACAAATTGTTCATCACTAACCAAAACAACGCCCACTGTCCGTTAGTAAACACCACATTAGGACCACTTCACAAATCTTCCAAAACTCAATTAAAAACAACATTTAAATGAGTTTAAAACGATTTAAAAATCAGGCACTGTGTTCAGTACGACACCCCGACTTGCACTGGTGAGCTAAATGAGAAAGGTTTCCCTATTTCTTCCCATTCGAGAGAGAATATAAAACTCTTTTTCGCCTTTTTTTTTACTTCCAACTTCGTCTTAATATGCCACCCGCTCGGACCTTGGGGTGACGGGTTAGGACGCGTATAGAAGGGACAGATACAAAAAATATAAAATTGGTCCTTCGAACCAAAAGTTCGAAACCACTGGTCCTTTCGTTAACAAAATGTTCATCGAATTACTAACGTATCCATCAATGTAAATTAAAAATGTCTCAAGCTTGGTCTTTATGCAGGAGTCGTTGTAATTAAAAGGGATTTCGAACGAAAACCGGTTGCATTGGTCTTGTGCACCAATTAATACGGCTATTATCTTTTATGACATTTTTATGATGATTTTATAGCCTCATTGGCCTCGTGGTGGTATGCATCGCTTTGGATCGGAGTCGCTTCGAAGTTACCGTGTGGTGCATAGGTAAGCTAATGTCGTTAGGAATTCTACTTAGAGCAAATGATGACAAATAAAAAAAAAATCGTATAAATTTTTAGAAGCACAACTGAAAATGTTAAGGTTTATCATTATCAATGTCAAAATGCTTAAAAGATTCACTTACGCTTCTGTTTTTCATAATACGTTTGTATTATGGAACACGTTACACCGATTGATAGATCAAATCATTCGAAATGGGCAAAATTTGTCAAAAAACACGCTTCTCTACTCTCCAACTCTCTTTTCATTAATGATAACAACGCCTTGAATTTAAAGATTGTCCATGCAGTTATTTGTCTGTACTTCTTACTAGAAAGCTACTACGCTTTAGAATAGGCGAGCTTCATATTTCTAACTTATTGACTTCTTGACAATTCAAAAGTTAAGTTTTGAAGATGGACATGCAATTCAAAGGTTCCATTAACTTTTCTCTTAAAGCAAGACATTTGTAACCATAAACCATGACTGCAAATATTCTAACCTGAAATCCTCACACGCCTCCAAGAACCACCACATCGCAAGTACTTATTTATTGTTTTAAGGCACTAAAAACAACCATTTTGTCTCAAACCCTTGATCTTAAAAGTGTTAACGGACGTGTATTTGCATTTATTTTGTACATCCCACGTACATATTGTAAATCTGTCCTAAAATACCAACCACATCGGGTAAAGATATTCAAATATAAACAGAAGATTCTAGAGACGCATTCAACAATCTCATATGACCTGTAACCTTATGTATGTCTATCTGATGTCTAAATGTCTAAACCGTCTGCCATACACGAGACAATCTACCGTTAGATCTATCTGTTGAGTGCATCGTCAGATTTTTTAAAGTGATATATGTGCCCATGTACCGTTATTTACCGTTTATATTGGTAATTATTGCATCTTGAAACTTTCACAGTGAAAAGGAATGCATCTGTATTTTAATCGAACCTTAATTCATTCATAATTTGTTTTTCCTCAAAATATTGTTGAACACTCAAAGTTGATGAATGCCCTCTTTTTGCTAACTTCAGATAATATATATTTTGTGGTCCTAAAAATACTAAAAAGACAAGTACCTGCGCCCAACTTAGTTCCTGCGTCCAGTTCATTTTCTTTTTCTTTCTTTTAGAGAATTAGCTAAATATATCCCTAAAAATAATTGTAATGGTATCTTCTCTTTTCTCGGATGATTTAAACGCCTAACTAGCTAATGGCCTACCTTTGGTCAGTATTTCTTTAATTTTCATTTAATATTCAGCCTACCAATATATCAAACTGTTGATCAAAAGGCGCATGACAACTCAATACGTTTGCTATCGCTTACAGTTACTTAACCCATCACTTAAGTTATAAAGTAAGCACTTTATGGAACCTAAAAACGCATAAACTTTTCACTTCTATTCACTATATATAAGTTATTTAACGTTAAAGTGGGTTTTTATTTACGTCTTAATAACCTTAGTTTTGATTACCTGGCTATTTCGTTTCAGCTGGTGGCTTTAAAATAAACCGTTTTAAGTTATTAAGTTTCAATGACAATATGTTAAGTGCAATGACATGTAATGTGACCAGACCGGTGTCTTATGTGAGAGGAAACTATCTGAGGAATGATGTACAGGACTCCAGCAATTCGAGCTACGACAGTCTGTGAAATTTCTTTAATAGATTTTCAACTTTATCGCTAAAGCATTAGGTTCAAGGTTGATTGGGGGAATTTGACATTTTCAGGAACCTACTTTTATGTGCTAGCCTCTGTACGTCAGCCCCATCATATGCTAAAAATATCTTAAGTAACATGTGTTAAAACTTAAAATTTTCTGCTTTTATGGTACCGAAACGTCTTCTTAACGTGGTCCTTTGATGCGCAGTCGCACCATCTTCCCCAACATCGGCTCTAACTGTTCGTCGGTCTACGTGGAAGGGGCGGTTGTGTTAATCGCGGCGCCACCCCCGGTCTTCGTTAGTCTAGAATTAATTCGTTGATAAGACGCCGCGCCTCCCAGCGATGTTGTCTTGAGAGTACAGGGCTGCTACACCGAGGAAAACTCACGGAAATAGCTTGTTTTTGGAAAAGTTTTTATTTATTTCAGTATATATAACTCCGTGTGGTGCTGGACTTAAGGATAGCATCATCCAATTTCTTCCCGTGGGTGTTGTAAGAGGCAACTAAAGGACTTACTAAAAAATGAGCAGCAGCGTTCTATGTGCATTTTACCTCCATACTGTGACCGTCAACCCGCCTGCCAAGCGTGGCGATTATGGCAAATCCCCCAATTCGGCTTTGCTTTTTTTATTAGATTATTGAACTCACAAAGCAGCTACTTATGTAATATACCTATGTACAATAAGTATTATACGCAGGCACATGAAAAGGGGGCTTCAGCAGGCACAAAGCTAGGCTAATAAACCCTTTCAGTAAGACCGTGTCGCTTGTGACAGCGCTAATGCAGCCAGCAATTCAGTGCACCTCAAAGCAAAAATGTAACAGTGATGAAAAAACGACATCATAAAATGCTACAAAGAGAAACCCCGAAAACATTTCTCGTAATGGCACAAAAGGATTCTTTTATTTATGCACCAATTTTCCGAACGTAGCCATCCCTGAAATCCAAGAGCAAATTAAAAAGACGACCACAAAATCGCCTCAGGGGGGACAGGGGGAAATTACACCCCCAAGCCTACGTTGACCCTCTTTAATGAACATTGCACTGCATGCTGTCTCGCTCCCTCCTCCAGCATCCTCGCTTGACTCCTTTATCCATCTCTCTCGGATGGTGGAGATTTAACTGTGACATCAATTGTCTGCGTTGCATTTTATACGAAAACATTTTCGTGCGGCGGGTTTGTTTCTTTAAATATTTGAAAAGGATACGCTTCAGTATGAAATATACTATTGCTAATAGAAACTGTATACAGTTATCATTGCATATTCAGTAGGGATATTTAGTGAGTCTCGTGTGACGGTAATGAGTATTATTCCATATTCAGTTAGCAAGCGCTAATTCTTGTCAGGAGATTCAGAGGTCGAGCAGAGACTTATTGGGCAAGACTTATTGGGACACAGCAAGACTTATTGGGTTTTCCGTCAGGAATCTTTCGGTAGCTGCCCGGAGACTGGATTTGAGCCGGATTGATGGCTATAGGTTTGTCCCCTATTACATGGGACTTAAATCATAACTGGCTAAATGTGGGTTTTGGTACTATAGTGACACATCTGCCCAGCCTTTCGAGGATTTCATGCACGATGTTTAAATTGTTTTTTCTGTAAGCAACTTTCGCTATATCTTATGGTGGGTCCACACGATACAGACTTTTGTATGTACAGATATCTGCACAGACTATAAAGTCTGAGTGAAAATTTTTATTCAGAGGTCTTTACCAAATGTCTGTGCAGACTTTTCATCAGTTTAGACTTAGATTTTCGTAAATCTGTAGTTGTCTGGCCATTTTCATTCAGTATCGTTTCGAAACTTAGTGAGAACAGTGCTAATCGAAGATGGATAAAATTTTATATAAAAAAGACGGGAGTTATTATTAGCAACAGCAGCTTGTGTGCTTATTCAAAAAGAAGAAGAAGAACAGAAAAAGAAAAGATCTGTGTGGTGTAAAAAGTGGCTGTTACAGCGATCTAGATATTCACATGTAAATTTGTCAAGTGAACTAGCTTGTGAAGTTGGTTTCTCGAAATCACCTTAGTTTTATACCTGCAAATAGCCTATGCCAGTGATGGGAAAACTTTTCAGCTACGAATCCAAAAATAATTTACGGTAAAAAAAATTACCTAAATTTTATCATAGAAAATGTCGAAATTTTATTGTTGGGGATTATTTTTGGTTTCGTACCTGGAAAGTTTACCCATGCCTGATCTAAATGGAGTAGGTCTTAATTGTAATTACTGGCAATGATAATTATTTCTTTTAAAGACGATTGGCATTAAACATTGATAAGTAATATCATTTCAATACAATCGTCAATAACATAATATTTTCATTTGAGAAAGATTTTTTATCAAAAACTTTGACTACAAAAATTTTGTCATTTATCCGAGAAAGACCAAAAATCTGGCATAAACTCCGAAATTTTCAATGGGGGAGACCAATTTATTCCAATTAAAACCAATATATTAGTATAAAATCGGAATTAAGCTGACGATGAAAGAACTATATAGTACAATACATTAATGAATGAATGAATTAATTAAGTAATTCAATAATCATGAGTTTTGCTCCGACAATCGTACAGACATGTACGCAGACTTCCGACTTTTCTGGTACACCGACATTTGTCTGTGCTGATTTGTTGTACAGACAAAATTCAATTGAAGTCTGTATTAAGTCTGTATCGTGTGGACCCACCATTAGGTTCTCGATGTCTGCACAGACATCTGTATTTAGTAGTATACTTACAGCTGAAGTTCAAAATGGCAAGATAGTGACTTTCGATTATAACATCGAACTTCAATATAATATTAATTATCACAAACACGCCTCTTACTCTTCAAAAAGACATACCAAACTAATGAATCAATTAAAAACTTCAAAAGACCATTTATCTTCTCAAGAAATGTCTTCGGACCTTAGGACCAAAATGATATATAGTTCAACAGTGAACATAGTAGTTATTTCTGATATAAATGTGCCAAGTTAACACGCTAAAGACAGCTGTGGAAGGACCAAAGGCTGCCATAAATGAAAGGAGGTAATAGAACATAGGACCAGAATTTATTGGTCCTAAGAATGTGTTCATGCAACTATAATTTATGGTCTAGTCAAGGTTCCTAGTGCTTACAAGATAAAAAGATCAAAGCAATTAACTCTAAGATAAGGTCACACTCAACCGTAATAGATAGTAGTATTAAGGACTATTTAGAAGACAAATCAATAGAATCTTTAATTTGTAAGGTAAAATAATTGACATCGCTGATTGTAATTGACATTTGCACGCCAGGGTCATGGCAGGATATGTCGAAACTAAATTACTGTAACACCTTATATACCATATTCTAGCACATAAATATTTTTGATTTGATTTAGAGTAAATGTTTGCAATTTTACCTTTGATAAGAGAGAAGCTATGTCTCTATTTGAAAATTATAATGGCTTTTTGAAACCAAACTACTCTAAAAACGGCGAACGAAAATATCGTGAGGAAACTGGCATGTCCCTAACCTAAAATTTGATGACATGTGTTAACCACCAACCCGCACTGGCCAAGCGTGGTGGATTTTGAACCACAGTGCAGTGGGAACAATATAGGGATTATACTAAATTTTCATAAGGATTCTTTTACTACCATCATCATCATTTCAGCCGTAAGACGCCCACTGCTGGACATAGGCCTCCCCCAATTTGGGGGGATTTACCATAATCGCCACACCTGGCAGGCTGGTTGGCGATCGCAGTATGGTGGTAGAATGCATAGAGAACGCTGCTGCCCATTCTCTAGTAAGTCACTTAGTCGCCTTCTACTACACCCACGAGAAGAAATGTGGTGATGCTATTCTTTACGGCTCCACACGGGACCATATTCTTTTAGTATAAAAAAACTGAAAAGCAAAAAATAATAAACCTTAAAATTAAGAGTCGACGCTTTGAGTGATCTTTGTTCATTGATTTTTCAGCGCCGACTCAAAATTTTAAGGTTTATTATTTTTTGCTTTTCAGTTTTTTCGGCGGTTTAATTTTTTGTTAAAAAGTTTTTATTTTATATTTTTTGTGGCTTTAATGTACTTATAATACTTGGCAAGGTATGCCCTATCCAATAAAAAAATAATTATTAAAAACGGACTACTCTGTATAAAGTTATGCGTGGTTATACATTACAATCAGTGAGTGAACAATCAATCATCCCCTGTTTTCCGACCCTTAGGGTTCGATTTTGTTTTCCAAATTTATATGGGACCACCTTGGGAGTATACCCTTTCCAATAAAAGAAGAATTATTACAATCGGACCACTATGTAAAAAGTTATGCGTGGTCATACAAAAAAAAAAAAAAAAAATAATACACGCGTGGAATTGATAACCTCCTCCGTGTTTTTTCGTCGGTTGAAAAAGGGAAAATATCAATACCAGTAAGGTATAACATACGTGTTCCGCCTACTAAGCGTGGCGATTATATAGCAAACCCCCCTTTCGGAGAACGCCTATGTCTAGCAGTGGTTGTCTTTCAGCGGAAATGATGATGAAGGCATACAGGACTGAACACATCAAACTTCTTATATTTTAAAACAATAGCTTAAGTATAGACGAGAGCACATCAAGGTACCCAAAACTGTCAAATTCTCCCAATCAACCTTCAACCTAATGCTTTAGCAATAAAGTTGAAAATCTATTAAAGTAATTTGACAGATTGTAGTAGCTCGATGTGCCTAGGATGCGCTAAGTTAGCCAGCGAATTTTTTTCGCGTTTTTTTCCAGTTTTCAGGTCTGAATGTAAATACATACATACGTTTTACGGACGCCAATCCGTTTTTTTCAACATACCTGACACTGATCTGCAAATCGCAAAAACAGTTAGTTCAAAAACTAAAACCCGATTAACTTACGAACTTGATTTATGTCTGAAATATTTTCTTGTTTCGTATTTTTTAGAGCCTCATGTTTGTGTTGCCTAGATTTCGAGTTTTTTGAACTCACTTTATATTAAACTAGCTTCTGCCCGCGACTTTGTCCGCGTCAAAATTTTGCTCCCTTCCCGTCGCATCGAATTGCCTGCCAGATTTCGACCATTTTTCATTGCTGCTCCTCTCCTTTTGGCCATAGCGTGATGTTACAGCGTATAGCCTTTCTCAATAAATAAGCTACCCAACACAAAAATATTTTTTCAATTCGGACCAGTAGTCCCTGAGATTAGCGCGTTCAAACAAACAAACTGTTCAGCTTTATAATATTATAAAAATAGACTTATTTTGGGGTTAGCTCACAATATATATTTTGTAAGGTGCTAATTAAGCCCTTTCAATGGATACTCAATACCTAAGGCATCATTGCAAAAAAACAATAAGTTCGTCGCATTACATTAATACGCGTATAACTAGCGGACGATCATGACGCTTCCAACGATACCTTATTTATCTAATTATGATAAATAGTTTAGAAGTAATGAGGGAATAGATTAACATACATACATACATACATACATACATACATACATAGCGGTCAAAATCATAATCCTCGCCGTATTGGGGATAAAATTATAAGAAAATTTGATTTTCGCAGGCTGGCCTTACGTTTTCCCCTTAACAGAATTCGCATACATTCTACAATATTAACCCTAAAGTGTCGAACACTTCTTCAGACACTTACTAATAAGACCCAGTGTTTAAAAACATAATAATTAATTCATCGATCTCATGTTATTTCCAAGTAGTTTAACATTAATTAAGTATAGAAGTGACGCTATAAAACTTGCACTATAGTTGCACGTCATTACTGCTTAAAACGTTATAATGCACTATTTAACACCTTAGGCTGTATAAGTTTTAAAAGCTACAAGCAATCTTTCTGTATGTAATATTATAAATGTGAAAGTTTGTATGTTTAGTTGCTGGTAACTCAATCAAGCGAAAACAGCTGTAGGGATTGGTATGAAATTTGGTACGTACATAGTTTATAACCTGGATTAACACATAGGAGAGTTATCCCGATAGTACATTCCTCTTGGCATAATTGTTGCCCTGCAAAGCCGCTGACTAAAGCTAATCATCTATACATATAATAAAAGAGTAACGAAGTCAAAACTGGGGGAGGTCTATGTCCAGAAGTGGACCTCTTTTGGCTGAAATGCTGAAGTCCAATCTATAATAAAAAAATAAAAAATAAATATCTTAGGACAACCAACACATCGTTATCTGATCCCAAACTAGGCAGAGCCTGTACTATGGAAACCAGACAACTGATAAACATACTTATATATTTCTAAATACATACATATTATAGATAAATTACACCCAGACACAGAACAAATGATCGTGCTCATCACACAAAGATTTGTCCTGGGTGGGAATCGAACCCACGACCTCAGTTTTAGCAGTCAGAAACACAATAAAACACACAAACACAAACACACACACAAACACACAAACTGTAAATGAATACGACGTGTGGAAATTTCTCTGATACCGCTATTTATCTAGATGTTTTTTCCGGATTGGCACAAAAGCGGCTTAACAGATTTAGATTTAATTGGAAACATATATGGGTTATAACCTTGATTAACACATAGAAGACGTTTTATCCCGGTAGTAAGTTCCCGAGAAATAATTTTCGACGTGCACGCAGGCGAAGTCACTGGCAAAAGCCAGTCGTTACTAAAAGAGTTTACAATGCACTATTTAACACCTTAGGCTGCTAATAAGTTTTAAAAGCGACACACAGTATTTTATTTTGAAGTGAAGAATGTTTTTTGTTCCAGTAAGTAATTAGGAAGCGTATCGAAGGCTTTTAATTTTGCTTCGTGTAGACCAGCCGTTCCCTGGTGTAGACCTCCGTTGAAATTACTTTGTAAAGAAAGTGTTTTATTGATATTGTTTAGGTTTGTTCTCTTTTTCTTTATTACACCTGCTTAAAGTTAATAGCGAACTAGTCTAGTAATTCTAAATTAAACTTATTAAACTTGTGGTCGCCCATCGGTCGAATTATGATCATAATTCATTTAAACTTTAAGTTTGAACATTGTAGTATTTACACACATATGTACATACAATCATGCTTTTTCCCATAGGGGTAGGCAGAGAGTAAAGAATTGATTGAAATTATCAAACATATACTCTTATGAAATGTGTGTTTTTTTTTATTTTTATTTATGGTTATTGTCTGTATGGTAGGAAGAAACAAAATCGGATAGCTGAATATAATGATTTCCAAATACTTATAAGATGTGAAGTGATTATAAATACTAAATACAAAATTGAAACTACTTATGTGATTTGCCTCAAATGACTTTTATACTGAGTGTCCTAAAGTTTAAAAGTCTGTCACTGGACAGTTACCGTCAAACAGTAAGTCTATGGTTACCGTAACAGTAATAGTTTAAAAAAAAAACGGAAAAGAAACATGATTTTTGGAGCATCACCTTGTTTCTAAATTAGTTCTCTTCGAGCTTTGAAATCAGAAGTTAGTCTTCAAGAAATCTACATTGACATTGTGTTAAGTATCTATTAAATCCAACAGATTTCTATCAATTTTAAAAACGTAGAAGAATTACTGACGTAAAACCACTTCTGGTTTAGCACATTTTGGTTATATAGTACAACCGACCTACGAAAACAATATGTACTAAAAAGGTTGTCTGCAAAAGTCGACCTTATCTCTGATTGCATTCGAACCGTCAATCGAATTTAGAATGAGCTTTCAAATTATATATGTATACACGTTCGCGCGTATTTTTAACCGACGTCAAAAAATGGAGGAGGTTATCAATTCAACTGTGTTTTTTTTTATGTTTGTTACCTCATAACCTTTGACTGGGTGAACCAATTTTGATGATTATTTTTTTATTTGAAAGCTGGTGCTTTCCGAATGGTCTCATTTCGGACAATGGTACCCATGTGAAAACCATATAAGTCTTAAATTTGCATTAAGTATTTGCGCGACAAATGAACGAATAACGCGATTAGATTAGTGCGGGGTAGCTACCATAACTAAAAAGTTTTTACAAAAAAATTACAACCGACTTCCTTACTACAAAGTCCTTTAATTTCGGAAGTCAGTGGCAAAAAAAAACCTTAAATACAGATCCTAAGACACCGACTTCCAAAATTAAAGTTATTTTTACTTTGTAGTTTTTTTTTAAGGAAGTCGGTTGTAATTTTTTTGTAAAAAGTTTTACATGGAGCGACTGCCTTCTGATCTCTACAACCCAGTTTCTGGATATTACCATAACCCTTGTTAAGACTGGTTCAGACTTTCAGGTTTCTGGCGACCTGTAATGACAGTCAAAGATCTACTAATGACCACTTACTACGTATAACAGCTACCTACTTATAAAGCATTACGAGTATTTAACCTATACACTTCATGTTTTATCAGTATTATTAATTTATTAATAAAAGACGTCCGCTCACCTCAACCTTTACAAAGGAATTGATTAAAATTGCGAATAGAATTAATCTGTATGCGGCTGCGCCCATCAGATCAATGATAAGGCTTGTTAATCCACTTTCAAATAAAGAATAAGATACATATCTAACAGATGTGTGGCTTAAAATTAACATAATAATGTTATATTTATTATTAATAATAACCTCATCAGCGGCTTTCATCTGCCGGCTAAAGACAGCGGATAGACAATGGCAATGAGGCTATTGTGTGGGCTACTGAATATTAAAAATATAATTAAAGGCTAATAGGTTAATAGCACCTGCTTTGCGGGTTTTTATACCTGGTCTAAAAGGCTATTTATAACCAAATTAATGTAAAATTAAATGCTGAAAAAGGTAATACGATTTTTAAAACGTTATTTATTTTTCTAACCATCGTAGTTTTCCTTTAGTTGCTCTCTGAATATATTTTTTCTTTTTTATGATAAATACATTTATTGTGCAATATTTTCATAGGCTAAGAGACATACAATAATATTAATCATATGTACATTTATACAAAAACAGAGACAAAAGAATCACAGGGCATCAAAAAACTCGCCCGTATCGCTGTCAATGATAAGTTCCCAAAAGGCTGGCAGGATTGCCACGTTGTATGGCGATGTTGATTCTTTGGCCAAAAATTAGGCCAGCCTTCTGGGGGTCTAAAAAGGCCACTTTGGTAGAATCATAATAGGAAAATATTATGAATCATATTATAATCCGTAAAATGGTCACAAACTGACAATTCATAATATTTTCTGCGTACAATTCATTAAACACAATTCATCTATTTGACAGTTTTGTATGGAGATTCGTAAAATGGTACACATAATATGAATTGCTTTATTGAAGTTTAATGTCAAATAGCAGAATCATAAGAAGTTAGTCAAGAGGAACATTTTACAAATCATATTTGGGATTTTTTGAAAAAATATTGTAATAATGGCAAATTTAGGCCTTAAGAAATTTTTTTTGAGCACGCTCGTGATATGTAGTCCATTTTAAGTCACCAATGAATTGTGGCACTTCGAAAAATGGACATAGCGTTTCAAATGTGGGACCTCCAGGTTTTTTCGCTTATATAGGCTAAATATACGTCGTGATAAGGTCCATGAGCTGGAGCCATACATATGTACTGCCGCGCTGGCATGAGTACTAACTACCTTTTTTTTTTCAGGATGGGATATCATCAAATGACTTCTCCCGCTCTGGGCGGAGCGGGAGAGCGTGTCAGACTTTTACTGACTAAAACCCAACCGTGTTCCATCAGTTGCCCATGTGCCAGGGTCACGGTATCTCTTTCGAACAATCACGGGACCCCGGCAGGCATCGGTCCTAGTAGACCCCTACACTGCTGCTGACATCTCTTTGAGGCGCGCGTGGAACACTACGCGCCGTCGACCCGAGCTTGGTCCTTACCGGGCGGCGAGCTACCCATTGCTCGCCACCCGCAAGCTCGCGCCTACGGTGGCCGGGAGTCTGGAATCGACTCCCGACGCCCGGGGCATCTCCTCCTGCGGCGGCTAGGGACGTGAGGGCGCAGAGACTGCCACTCCCTCACGCGCCCCGCCTCCTCCTTCGCGAGCATTACTGCTTCGCAGAAGGAGGTGACGGCTTCCCATTCCCTCTCGCTCCGTACCATGGCTCGCACCAGGGCCGGACGCGAGAGGTCGCCGCCGCCGATCGCCTCCACGAGGACACGGCGGTGCTCCCCCAGGCAGGGCACACCTCCACCGTATGCTCCACCGTGTCCTCCAGACGATCCTCGCAATGGAAACACCCGGACGTATCCTCCCGCTTTATCCTGAACAGGAACCCACCGAAGCACCCATGCCCGGTGAGAACCTGCGTCAGGCGGAAGGTGAGGACACCGTGACGCCTCTCTATCCACTCCTCAAAGAGGGGACTTATCGCCGCAATTGTGGCGTGCCCAAGTACTACCTACCTTCAAGAATAGTAATGAAGTAGTTAGTTTTAAGGTAGTTCCAAATAGACACTACCATCTAGTCTGTCCCGTGTGGTGCCGGACATAAAGAATAGCATCACCCCATTTTTTCCCGTGGGGGTCGTAAAAGGCGACTAAGGGATTTACTAGAGAATGGGCAGCAGCGTTCTCTATGCATTTTACCATCATACTGCGATCGCCAACCCGCTTGCCAAGTGTGGCGATTATGGCAAAGCCCTCCAAATAGGGGGAGGCCTATGTCCAGCAGTGGACGTCTTGCGGCTGAGATGATGATGATAACTACCATCTAGTGTTGTGAATGTTACAAATTATTACAATCTTCTTTTCATATTTTAGGCACTAAGTAGATCCAATTAGTACTTAAGCATCTGGATCACACAACAGGCTAATATGGGCGCACACCATATACCTACACAACACAACATATATATATAACGATTAAAGATTAAATACTGATTTAAGATGAACAAGTATTTACTTACTCTGTATTAAAAACGATCCAACTTACATGAAATAAACATACAACCTACCTTCAAGAATAGTAATGAAGTAGTCAGTTTTAATGAAGCAATTCTAAATGGACACTACCATCTACTCTTGTGAATGTTACAAATTACTACAATCATATAATCATATTTCACAGGCACTGAGTAGATCCACTTAGTACTAAAGCATCTGGATCATACCACAGGTTACCAAGGGCGTACACTATATGAAACACCAAGGTAGTGTATAAAACAGTGTGATAGCTGTAGGTACCAGTAACTTTCTTCTCAGAGTAGTCACTTAGGAAACGCCGAACTCATCTAGTTTAAAAAAAAAACCGGCCAAGTGCGAGTCGGACTCGCGCACCGAGGGTTCCGTACAAACCTGTAGGCATTTTCGGTTTAAAAATATATATATTTTTTTTAATTTTTATATTTCAGTTGATTGAATGTAAGGTAAATTGCGGTTTACGATTTATGACGTTTTAAAAAAAACTACTCCCTCGATCTCGTTCAAACCAATTTTCGGTGGTAGTTTACATGGTAATGTACATCATATATTTTTTTTAGTTTTGTCATTCTCTTATTTTAGAAGTTACGGGGGGGGGGGGACACACATTTTACCACTTTGGAAGTGTCTCTCGCGCAAACTATTCAGTTTAGAAAAAAATGATATTAGAAACCTCATTACCATTTTTGAAGACCTATTCATAGATACCCCACACGTATGGGTTTGATGAAAAAAAAACATTTTTGAGTTTCAGTTCTATGTATGGGGAACCCCAAATATAGCATAGCTCTTATAGTTTCGGAATAAAATGGCTGTGACATACGGACGGACGGACGGACAGACAGACAGACAGACAGACAGACAGACAGACAGACATGACGAATCTATAAGGGTTCCGTTTTTTGCCATTTGGCAACGGAACCCTAAAAATATACCAAACCTACTTACAGACATAACAGGCGAAATGTGGGTGTACTATAGGTTCACCTCTGCCTAACCCTTCGGGGAAACAAGGCGTGATGTTATGTTATGTTGTGTTACTAACAGAAATAAAATCATCTTTATCTTTACATATCATTACATCATTACATATTATAAAATAAAGTCACTTCGCTGTCTGTCTGTCCCTATGTATGCTTATATCTTTAAAACTACGCAACGGATTTTGTTGCGGGTTTTTTTAATAGATAGAGTGATTCAACAGGAAGGTTTATATGTATATAACATGTATAATATAGTAAAGAAACGCTGATAATTTTAGAGGTTTCTAATGTGATGTCATAAATAAACTCATTTTTTTGCGCTTACATTGCGAACGCTGGCTGAACTCTACGAATTAGATCAAAATAATGTACTACAGTATTGTACACCTTAAAAAGTTCTACAAAAAAGTCCGCGATGGTATATGTCTAACTCTTAGGGATAACCCACAATAACCACTTTTATCCTTTACTTTTTACGAGAAATAATGGCTTATTTATGAATGCGATTTTAAGCAATACAGCATTAATCCTTATCCAATTAAGTACCTTAAATAAATTGTGCATTTTATGTAGATCAAAATTGCCCTTTACAGCATATCATTAAAATTAATATTTTAGAAGATATCAGAGATTATAATAAAATTGCCGCAGAGCGGCTAGCGGGCCGTCCCGCGTCCGGCCATCTCGCTTGGTAGCGGTCGGGTACTGCAGGATTAGTAGGATTGTAATATTGTAATTCATATTACTTTGGCTTCATAGTAAATGCGAATATCATGTGTGTTCGAAGTACTCAAAATAAACCCAATTGTATTATATTCCAAGTAAGAGACCGCGAAATATGGCTTAGATGTTTAGATTTTTGGATGGATTTGGATTTTTGTTTATCCTGGATACTTACCATATATAGCATACCATAGATATTTTATCCCGGTAGTAGTTTCCCGGGTGATATTTTCCGACAGCTATACGGGCAAAGCCACTGGCCAAAGTACTATTCTTATAACTATGTTTAATTTGGTGTCTGGTAAATAACTGAGTGTTTATATAGGTAGAATAGGAGCGTTAAGAAAAACCAGGAAGACTTATATTCAATTCAATCCAGCCCTATGTCGCAGTCTTCTTACTCTGAATACTATTAGTTTTATTTTAAGCACATCAAACACACAAGATATGTAAGGAACGTATCAGGTGGCGTTCCGTAGTTTCTGCCTACCCCCATGGGAAAAAAGAGTAATTTTATGTATGTATAACATGGATTAATACATTCTTACCGCGGTAATACGTCCACTTGCGATAATTTCCGACATCTACGCGGGCGAAGCCGCGGGCAAAAGCTAGTTATAAAATAAAGTCACTTCGCTGTCTGTCTGTCCCTATGTATGCTTATATCTTTAAAACTACGCAACGGATTTTGATGCAGGTTTTTTTAATAGATAGAGTGATTCAAGAGGAAGGTTTATATGTATATAACATGCATAATATAGTAAAGAAACGCTGATAATTTTACAGGTTTCTAATGTGATGTCATAAATAAACACATTTTTTTGCGCTTACATTGCGAACGCTGGCTGAACCCTACGAAATAGCTCAAAATAATGTACTACAGTATTGTACACCTTAAAAAGTTCTACAAAAAAGTCCGCGATGGTATATGTCTAACTCTTAGGGATAACCCATAATAACCATTTTTATCCTTTACTTTTTACGAGAAATAATGGCTTATTTATGAATGCGATTTTAAGCAATACAGCATTAATCCTTATGCAATTAAGTACCTTAAATAAATTGTGCATTTCATGTAGATCAAAATTGCTCTTTACAGCATGTAATTTAAATGAATATCTTAGAAGATACCAGAGATTTAAAAAGCTGGGGCAGAACGGCTGGCGGGCGGGCCGTACGTGTCCGTCCCGTCCGTCCGTTGGCAGCGGCCGGGTAGTATAGGTACAGGATAAGTAGGATTGTAGGTAATTCATATTATTTTGGCTTCGTAGTAAATTCGAATATCATGTGTGTTCATTACACTCAAAATAAACCTAATAGCATTATTCCAAGTAAGAGACTGCGAAATGGCTTAGATATTTTTTTTTATTTTTTATTTATTTATTAACACCAAAAATATTAACATTACAAAAATCATTTTGCGTAGACAGAAAAATTGTAGGATATAATGAAAATAATATAACATGGGTGCTTCTGTAGCCGAACTAGGTGAAAATATTATAATTTAGATTTTTGGATGTTTGTTTCTCAATGATGCAAAGACGGCCAAACAGATTTAGATCGAATTTGGCACAAAGATGTTTTATACCATGGATACGTAACACATAGGATACCTACTTTATCCCGGTAGTAGGTTCCCGGGTTATATTTTCCGACAGCTATACGGGCTTAGCCACTGGCAAAAGTACTATTCCTATAACTATGTTCGGTGTCTGGTAAATGATTAAGTGCCTGCATAGGTAAAATACGAGCGTTAAAAAAACTAGGAAGATGTATATTCAACTAAACCAAGCCCTATGTCACAGTCTTCCTACTCTGAATACTTATTAGTTTTATTTTAAGAACACCAACACATGATATTCTCATAAACTATGAATCCGAAGTAGTTTGAATTATAATCCTACTTACTACTATTATTATAAATGTGGCAATATGTATGATTGGGTGTTTGTTTCTCAACCACGCAAAATTGCTGAATGGATCTGGATCGAAAATAACACACAGAGTTGTATATTACCTATATAACCTGGATTAACACATTCTTACCGCGGTAGTACGTCCTCCTGCGTTAATTTCCGACATCCACGCGGGCGAAGCCGCGGGCAAAAGCTAGTTTATCATATAACTCGTAACACTTCAGTGCCCAGTTGAAAAAAGACTTACTCAAAGTACACACTATTCACACCGAGCTTATTTTTGTAATTTGCACTCGGTAAGTAATAAACATTTCCAGAGGAAATATATAGGTATATTTATTTTCCATCATACAGCACACTCACAGACAGACAGATGGACGGACCAATGGACAGCGGAGGCTTAGTTATAGGGTCCCGTCCTGGTTACTCTTTGGTTACGGAACCCTAATAAAAATCTACAACCTATGTGGGACATAGGCCTTATATTATACTTTACTTTCACTCCAACTTTATTAGGTTGTGTGTATCTATAAAATAGGACATACATTTTACCTTTATACCTATTATTTAAATAAAAAAATACACAAAGTTAAAATATTTTAATAAAAGACATTGCCCGCCGATGGGCCCCTTATAAGTCCAATTTTATTTTATCAACATCTCTTTCACCCTAGCATTAAAAACCGTAACTAATAATTATTTTATTAACCGACGAAAAAAAGGAGGAGGTTATCAATTCGACGTGTATATATTTTTTATTTTTTTTTTATGTATGATCACGCATAACTTTGTACATGGTAGTCCGATTGTGATAATTCTTTTGTTATTGGAAAGGGTATACTCCCAAGGTGGTCCCATATAAATTTGGAAAACAAAATTGAACCCTAAGGGTCGGAAAACAGGGGATGATTGATTGTTCACTCACTGATTGTAATGTATAACCACGCATAACTTTGTACAGAGTAGTCCGATTTTGATCATTCTTTTTTCATTGGATGGAGTATACCTTGCCAAGTATTATTTATCCGTCAGAATGGCGGGTGTATGACTTCCAAAAAAATCAAAAATAAACTATATAAATGTACGTAAAATGTACGTTTTTGTACTAAAATAAGTATAAATGTACGTGTCTGTATGCGAAGCAAACATCATTTTAAAGTAATCCGCCATCCTGATGTCCGGTTGGCGGGTGCATTTTAATTCAATTAACTTTTTTCAATTTTGACAATAGAAATTAAATGTACGTCAATTGTAAATATAGGAACACTATTTAAAACCTTCTTAAATGTTATACAAGCTCTGATATTGTAAAACGCACGTGAGCCGCCACCCTGACGCCAGAATGGCGGGTTGATTCTAAACCAATCAAACTATTTTGATCAACCAAATAACAAATAAATGTACGTCTTATGTTCTTGTCAGATAGTAAAACAAAACTCGATTAAATAATTCACAGCAAGATTTAATCATTTTTTTTACCTTTGGTCATAAAGAATACAGTGGGCAATAAACATTTCTGGACTTCTATATAATCCTGGCTTCAGATCATCATAGCACATCTACATACCATCACTCCTATCCTATATGAATGCGCTTTATAGTTCCCTATTGCATCATCATAATTAGAAATTAAGCTTGGAGGTACATATTCAAGCACTTCTATAATACATATAATAAGTATTATTAGAGTTGAGTGTTAGTTCTAACGTAATATTGTCAATACAGACAAATGCCGATTGAACATATTCAAAAAGTATGATGTTTTGGGGTATGTATTCAAAGGTTACCGTGTGGTTTGCCGGGGTCGCGTGATTGTTCGAAAGAGATACCGTGACCCTGGCACATGGGCAACTGATGGAACACGGGTGGGTTTTAGTCAGTAAAAGTCTGACACGCCGTCCCGCTCCGCCCAGAGCGGGAGAAGTCATTTGATGACTTCCCATCCTGAAAAAAAAAAAAAAAAAAAAAAAACCGTGTGGTGCCGGACGTAAAGAATAGCATTAACCCATTTCTTCCCGTGGGTGTCGTAAGAGGCGACTACGGGAGTTACTAGAGAATGGGCAGCAGCGTTCTCTATGCATTCTCCACAGTACTGCGATCGCCAATCCGCCTGCCAAGCGTGGTGATTATGACAAAGCCCCCCAAATTGGGGGAGGCCTATGTCCAGCAGTGGACGTATTACGGCTGAAATGATGATGATGATTCAAAGGTTCGTATGCCTTTACAGCCATTTTGTTTGCAAATGACCAAATTGCTGTCGCCCCATAACATGGATTTAACTGCCTCATTTATTTGGGAAATCTCTTTTGTTGGGTCAATTGAAAGAAATGTCATTTTTCTTCGAACATTGTTGGCCACATAAGTCTCACTTGTACAGGTTTCTATCCTCTCGGCACTCCAGATAAGATCAGCAAAGAGCCTTTCAAAAACGTATGTCACGCTACATTCACAATGTATTGTCCTTGTTTCTCCTAATAAATGTATATAAGGAGCTTTACATGCGATTGTGACCGACCAGTTGATGTCCAATAAGGCTCGACTGGCTGTTCACAATGGTGTACTGGTGCCTACGCTTATGTATGGAATTGAATGTTGGGTGTGGCAAAAGAAGCATGAAAACAGAATAAATGCCGTGGAAATGCGTTCCTTGCGAAGCATGTGTGGGGTGACTATGAATGATAGGCTGAGAAATGATGTGATAAGAGAACGGTGTGGTTTAAAAGAAGATGTAGTGACAAAAATTAAAAAAAATATGGTTAGATGGTTTGGTCATGTCGAGAGAATGAATTAAGGACGGCTCACAAAAACTATTTACAAGGCAGATGTGAGTGGAAACACCGGGAGGAGACGCCCGAGGACGACATATAGTGACTTTATTGGTGATGTTCTTCAGAAAGGTCAGGTGCGTAGTACTCGCAACCGGCGTGTATGTATGACCAATTGTATGTACCTAAACGAGGCAAAAGGAGTGTGTAGAGATCGTAGCAGGTAGCGTTTCGTGGTTTCTGCCTACCCCCATGGGAAAAAGTCGTGATTGTATGTATGTATGTATATAGGAGTGCTTGAATATGTACCTCCAAGCTTAATTTCTAATTATGATGCAATAGGGCACTATAAAGCGTATTCATATAGGGGTGATGGTATGTAGATGTGCTATGATGATCTGAAGCCAGGATTAAATAGAAGTCCAGAAATGTTGATTGCCCACTGTATTCTTTATGATCAAATGTTATAAAATTGATTAAATCATGCTGTGAATTATTTAATCGAGTTTTGTTTTACTATCTGACAAGAACATAAGACGTACATTTATTTGTTATTTGGTTGATCAAAATAGTTTGATTGGTTTAGAATCAACCCGCCATTCTGGCGTCAGGGTGGCGGCTCACGTGCGTTTTACAATATCAGAGCTTGTATAACATTTAAGAAGGTTTTAAATAGTGTTCCTATATTTACAATTGACGTACAGACGCCAACACATCAAGCTACTACAATCTGTCAGATTTCTTTGATAGATTTTCGACTTTATTTCTTGAGTATAGGTTCAAGGTTCATCGGGAAAAATTGACAGTTTCGGGTAGCTTGACCTGGTGGCGTCTGTACATTTAATTTCTATTGTCAAAATTGAAAAAAGTTAATTGAATTAAAATGCACCCGCCAACCTGACATCAGGATGGCGGATTACTTTAAAATGATGTTTGCTTCGCATACAGACACGTACATTTATACTTATTTTAGTACAAAAACCTCGTTGGTCTAGTGGTAGCATGCGCTACTGCTGAGCATGAGGTCCTGGGTTCGATTCCCAGGTCGGGCAAAGTGTTATTGGGTTTTTCCATCTGGAATTTCTCTGTAGCAGCCCGGAGTCTGGATTGGTGCCCGGTGGATGGCAATAGGCTCGCCCCCTATTACATATGGGACTTAAACATAACTGGCGAAATGTGGGTGTGCTAAAAAGGTACACCTCTGCCTAACCCTTCGGGGAAACAAGGCGTGATGTTATGTGTTTTTGTGTAAAAACGTACATTTTACGTACATTTATATAGTTTATTTTTGATTTTTTTGGAAATCGTACACCCGCCATTCTGACGGATACAGTATTATTAGTATATTCAAGCCACAAAAAATATAAAATAAAATCTTTTTAACAAAAAATTAAACCGTCGAGTAAAGTTTTTTGAATCATAGGTAGTTCTGTCATTAAAACTTAACCTGACTGTTGTCAAGATAGACCACAGATTATGTCAATTAAATGGTAGTAATCGATTGAAAATATCGATATATTACGAGAGGGTGGTCCTCAAAAAACTAAAGTATACAGCTCCGCTATCATTTTATGTAATTTATCTGTAAAAGGACTATATTTATCCTAATTTTAATATAAAACGAAAGAGATAAGACCAATAGTGAAGTACAAGTGTTATCATTAAAAAAAAAACTAAGACTCATGAAAAACAAAACTTAAGCGCAAACCAGTGAAGTGTCAACAAAAAATAACTATAATCCACAAGTTATTGCGTGCAGTTAACAAAATCAGTTGCATAGTGGTGGTGATAAAATAAATTCTGGTCGTAATAAAAGTGAGGAAAAAAAAAAAACAAATACCTAAGTGTAGTAAAAATATTATTTCTCCTGAGTCATACTCGTTTATTTTAAAAACAGTACTGTTAGAAACGTCTGCCTTATTTCAAAGTAACTCTTAACAGTACAAATGGTCTGGAGGCGTTAATGTATATCTCCATACGTGAAGCCACGAGTTCGCGCCTGGGATCGAGCGAAAGTTTTTGGAATTTTAACATTTTCAAAAATCGGTTTATTACTGTCATCTACGACATGAGTCGTCGGTCCAAAGTATAATTACGGTAATTACAATGGAGAATGAGCAGGCTGAGAACATAACATTTAGAAAACCACAACGTTCGAGTTCCCTTTGTGACTTGTCAGTAAATCAATCACTATTTGATACAACAATGTTAAGTTTACCTAATACGTCACTTAACGAATCTCAAAACAATACTGAGCTTCACGATAAACTTAATAAACTACAAGAAGAATTACTAATTGCGAACCAAGAAGTGACTAACCTTAACTTAGAAAACACTACGTTAAAGCAAGAATTACAAAAATGTAAACAAGTGATAGATAATTATAAAAAAGTCTGTACAGCCGAAAAAACTATTCGAACACCAAAACCAAAATCAACGAAAAAGAAATGTTTTTCCAAGACTCCAAAGTTGTGCAATACACCACCATTAATACTGCCTGTGACCAGTGAACATCCATCGAAGAATAAGGTATGCTCACCATCACATAAAATGGGAAATCAAGGAGATCCCTATCCTGCCATAAACAGTTATGAACCAAAACCAAAATGTACACCAAAACGAAAGATTTGTTTACTCAGTTCGGATAATAAAAACGACGTATTGTCAGCAGCAGAAAGCAAGTTCCCAAACCACTGTAATCTACTGCATTATTTAAAACCACACGCAAATACAAAACAGCTTCTAAGCGGTCTGGCATCAAAGTTAGTGAACTACACCATGAACGACTTCTGCATTATATTACTTGGGGAAGAAGACTTTAAGAGGACTAATGATTATTATGACATTATATTCCATATACGAGAGGTACTTCAAGTTGTGCAACACACTAACATAATTATTTGTACGCCAACATATAAATACCCATTTGACACTAGTTTATTCAACTGTCGTGTGGAGACATTTAATAATCTCGTATACTTAGATATATTGACGCATGGACACGCATTTCTTTTGGACAGTAATCTGAATCTGGAATATGATTGCAGCATGTTTAATAAATACTCTGGCAGAATAAATAAACTTGGACTGCGTACTATATTTAAGGATTTACTAGACTTAGTTACTAACATTATGCAAAACTTTGACATACATCACAATATGAATGACATTGATAATACGGAAGACCATTTTTTTCTTGACTAAACATCTATACATCATGCACCAAAACATTGCAGGCCTGCTAACTAAATGTGATCTTCTTTCAGTCTGTCTCAATGAATTAATTGATAGAAACATTAGCGTGGATGTGTTATGCATTACGGAGCACTTTATGATGGAAACGTATGAAAAACATCTGAATTTAAACAACTACTGTTTAGCGGCTTGTTTCAGTCGGACAGAATCCAAAAGAGGTGGGGCATGCATATTAGTAAGGTCCGGCCATCAGTGGAGAGAACTGCCAAAAATAGCGAAACTATCGACGAGTGGTGTCTTTGAATGTTGCGCCATTGAACTAATTACCCACAAAATCGTGTGTGTTTGCATTTATAGAGTACCTAATGCCAATAATTTCAATGAATGTATTACTAAATTAGAACGGCTATTACATATTTTGCTGAAAAAGGATTTTAAAAAGATTATTTTGGCGGGAGACTTTAATATAGATGTACTTAAAAGAAATTATCAATCAATAGAATTCGAAAATCTGTTATTAAGCTTTAACTTGAAACTGGCGATTTATCAACCAACTCGTCTGCAGAGCAACACATGCATTGACAATTTTGCGCATAATTTTAACAGATCCTGTAAGGCTTCAGTTTTAGAGCTGGCTTTGTCGGATCACACAGCCCAGTTATTGAAATTCCCAATTAGCACTTTATGTACTTTTGACAGGTGGAGTAGGAGAAGACGTGACTATCATAAAGATAACATTATTAAATTTAAGGCCTATCTGCAGAGTCTGACGTTTTCAGAAGTGTATGCAACACTTGACCCAAATGTAGCTTTTGACGCGTTTATAGAGATTTTTTCTTTACTTTATAGTCAGTGCTTTCCCGAAACTATCGTCTCAGTAAATGTTAATAAAAAACAAAAATGGGTATCACGTGGTACCAAAAAATGCAGCGAGAAAAAACGGCAATTACTGTGGCAATTCCGATTAAAACCTACTCATCAGAATAAAACGCGTTTTAAAAATTACACGAAATTGTTTAAAAAGATTATTAATTTAACTCAGCGAGCTCAAAATAACCATAAAATAAAGACATCAAAAAATAAATCCAAAGCAACATGGCAAATTATAAATCAAACGAAGTTAAATATTCCGAATAATAATATTAATAAACTTAGAATTAATAATAATGAAATTATCTCGGATCCAAAATATATTTCTAATGTATTTAATGATTATTTTATTGATAAAATTCATCCCATTAGTAATTCGGGAGACCGAGTCACAAAATATATTTTAAACAGAAAGGATTCTATGTTCATGGCTCCAAGTTTACCAAGTGACGTATTAAAAATTACTTTAGCCCTTAACAATACAAATAGTGTAGGTTACGATGGCATTTGTACAAAAATACTCAAAGCAGTAGCTGAGGAAATTTGTTGCCCTTTAAGTTATATTATAAATTTGTGTATAAGCGAAGGTATTTTTCCAGATGCCCTTAAAAAATCTGTGATAAAGCCATTGTTCAAAAAACAAGATAGAGAGTTAGTAGAATATTACAGGCCGATTTCATTGATACCGATATTTTCTAAAATTATTGAAAAATATGTATATAAAGAACTCAATTTATATTTAGAAGCGAATAATATTCTTTACTACGAACAAAAAGGGTTTAGGAAAAACAATACAATAAACATGGCTATTTATGACTTTTTACATAATGTTATTACAAATATGGACACAAATACTCCAGTGTGTGCCATATTTTGTGACATGACCCAGGCGTTTGATTATGTGAAACATAATATTTTACTAAAAAAACTTGATGCTTACGGTGTTAGAGGAAATGTCCTTGAGCTCTTCAAATCGTACTTACGCGATAGAAAACAAATGACGGAAATAAGCAGAATTAATAGAAGCACCAAAAGAGAAGAAATATTTCTATCTGAGGAACGTAACGTCATTTACGGAGTTCCACAAGGAAGTATTCTAGGACCACCGCTTTTTACACTGTATATTAATGACTTTCCGATGGCAATCAAACATCCCATGACACTGTTCGCGGATGACAGTACAATAACTATACCTTGTAATGAAAGGGATTTATATAAAGAAGACATAAATATGACATTAACAGAAGCTATAGAATGGCTAGACAATAATAATTTAAAAATAAATTTAAATAAGACCGTAATTATGCATTTTAGCCAGCGCACATTGACTCTTCCCAAGCTTGACATAAAATATAATGACATTACAATTGACACAGTTGGTACAACTAAGTTTCTAGGGCTTACAATAGATCGCCATTTAAATTGGAAGGCGCATGTAGAGAGCCTGACCAAGAGACTAAGTAGTTGTGCGTACGCCTTGTACAATCTGTCTCGGGCTGTTAACATAGATGTACTACTAACGGCTTATTACGGGTTAACTGAATCCATTCTCAGATACGGTGTTATCTTTTGGGGTAACTCGGCTAACAAAGAAGTTGCATTTAAAGCACAAAAGAGATGCCTCAGAGCGATGTTTAAGTTAAAAACTACCGATAGTTGTAAGCCCTATTTCATACGCTATAAAATATTGACATTGGCATCTCTTTATATTCTGGAGTCAGTAATATTTGTTAGAAATAATAATCATTTATTTTCGCGGATGGCAGATAAATTTCCCAGAAATAGGCGTGATCAAAGTCAGCTCTGTCTGCATAGTAGTAGGACTGCACTTATGCGCAAAAGTGTTTTTTGCATGGCTCCCATAATTTATAATAAATTACCGAAGATTTGGAGGGAGCTTAATAATTTACAATTGAAAAAACAACTTAAGTCATTTCTAGCCGAGAAAGCGTATTATAATATTAATGAATTTCTGACAGAACCATGTATTTTGACATAGATTTTTTATTATTTTTTATTTTGATTTTTATTGTTGACATTCATAATTTCTTACAGTTTGCTAAATTCAAGGTAAATTAATGATATTGACTGGACTACCTAAATGATTAACAATCTGATTATAATTAATATTTGCACGCCATAATATGTGGCAAACATGTCTGAACTTATATTTTCTTTTATGTTATCCTGCATGCACGTTGTAATTTCTGTATGTGTACACATGTTTGAGCAAATAAATTTACTTTGACTTTGACTTTGACTTTGACATTACTATTCCGCCGACTAAAAATACCAGAGATGTTTACAATAGCTTTTCTCCGGTCATGATCTAGGTCTCATGTAACTGATTAAACGTATATTCAAATCGCGGATTAAAATAAGCAGCGGGCGGGTTAAAATAAAAAGAAAATAGAAATAGGTAGTAAATAAACTAAAACACGAAGGAATTGTAATCTGAGGATATATAAATATGTCGTGGTCAGATCGCAGAATTGATTACTTCATGATGTGACTAGCCATTTCATGAATTAGTTGCATTTCATGATATGGCCAAGTAAAACTGGCTAGATCGTTTAAAAATTAACGTTTGATGATATCTCAATTGACGTTTCGATTTGAAATTGTTATTCACTTTTAATAGAAAGCAAGAGCTTGTTTTTTACAAAGAGAAACTGTTTAAAACTGTTGCACAAACAGCAAAATATCAACACTAACAAAAGTTACCACAAAACGGTCACACCACAATTGTTAAAAATCGACTTTTATCAAATCGATTTGGTAAATCGATCAACAAAATATTTAACATGGCCACACCTACCCCGCGTTCCGAATCACAATAACATCGCTGTTAGCGCGTCAAGAAATCGCCACGCTCTACGGAAGGGTTGTTTTGCACGCTTACATACATCGATTTTGCGTAACTCGGAACGCGAGGAGAGTAGAAAGATTAATCTGTCAAATCAATACATCATTCAAATTGTCTATAAGTGGAATCTCAATTTCATCATCTTTAAAAATTACATTTCTCTGAAACTAGGGTGAAAAACTGAAAATTGATTTCAGGATCTAAAAAGGTAATTGTTGTTCTTCAAAACCAAGTTAAAACCACCGTTGCCCGCGTTTTTTTTCTAGGGGCCCATATCTCCTAACAAAATGGGCAATGTCTTTTACAATTCTCATGTTATACTGTATAAAAATCTAGCAATAATCAAATAATGAAACTAACATAAACACTATAGTACATCAGTTTATTTTTCTTTGAATATTTTATGTCTTGATGGTAGTCACGGAGCTGCGGCGAGGCAAACGATGACTGCTTGGAACAACTTCACCAGGCTAAAAAAGAAAATGTGTGGTTTTTAAGAAAGTCAAATCATCAGTCAATAATTAACATACCTGTGAAATAAAATGGAATGAGGATCAATTCGACAAAAGGATATAGCAATTTTGAATACTACATCGAATACAATATAAATATCTGAGTTCATTTTTTTTTAATCACTCAAATCCATCGAGAAATTACGAAGTTATTAAACTTTAAAAAAGGGAGTTTTAAAACGCACGCCGCGCGCGCGAAACTGCTGATGACGTCACGAGGCTCGATCGCCCGCCACGCGCCGCACTGCTTTGTTATGATTTGCGGAGTTTAATCGTTGTTTCTTGTCTATTTATGTTTTATAGATATTGGTAGATAGGAAACATGGAAGTCGGATTTACCCAAGGCCCAATCGGACAATCTCGCGAAGATTGATTCGTTTATGGTTGAAAAGTAAAAAAAAAAACAATTTATTCCAGTGCACAGGGGGCCTATTACGAACTCTTATTTCCAGGCAGTTTACGGCGTAAACTGAACTGCCTTGCAATTTCGTATTATGAACTCGCCAAACAAGCCAGTCAGCGGTCACGTGACACCCTGGCCGACTTCTGACCGAATATTGCCTGGCAATACCGTAATACGACCGTTCGTTTGACATTTTTTTTCGTATTAGAGCTGTCAAAAAGTAACTTCACAATCCATTTTGTTTACGCTGCGTCAGAGGAGCTTTTATTGAATTGTTTTGAGTTTATTTGGCGAAATTATTCGAGTATTATCTAGATTAGTAAAAGAAAATATGATGTGTGACGAATATGAACTATTTGAGTTCCTGGAAAGTGACTTTTCTCATCGAAATAGAGTGTCAAGGAACAAAAGAAGACGACTTCGTGATGAATGTAATGCGTTCGACATGGATGTTGTGCAATTTATTCAAAGATATCGACTTAGCAAAGACTTGGTACTGAATCTTTGTGAGGAGTTGAGACCGCTTTGAGTACTCTCGTGCTTGGGCAGATTTATTGTACCCAATCGCCACTTTGTGGGAATTTAAGAACACCTACAATGTTTCCAGCTGCACATAAGTTACGCGCCGACGACGGTTAGAACTCTCATGCACTGAACTATAATAATTACAAATATATTAATATTATATCATGTTCAAAACTGAATATTAATTGAAAACACTCAATAACACTTACGCCATGATTTTGTTTATACTCCGAATATATTACGAACGGAAGTATCAAACGAACAATACGTTATCTATCTTAGTTTGTGAAACAATACTTCCTAACTTGTTGAGTACGTTCGGAAACATAATCTCGCGTTACAATTTACAAACATAGAAAATTATAATATGAATTAATTGTATGTCGCAATAAATATTGTGTTTATATTTTCACCTACTTTTATGCTAGTGTAACTAGATTATTATTTTTATCATAAAATAAATGATTTAAATAAAACCGTAACTTACCGATAAATATTTAATTCTATTTCTGAACGTTGCGACACAGAATTACAAGCCAGCCATAGACAAACTAGCCAGCGTCAAGTCGGGCAGAATTTGAAATGTCATAGTACGAAATTTAACCAGCCAGTGAAATGAATTGCTTGGAACTTGCCTGGTTTTTTAAAAGTTCGTAATAGGCCCCCAGGTAGGTACATACTACGTTTTAGAATGTTTTGATTTGGCAGGCAGGTACCTTTTTCGTGTTTCTACAATGTGTAGGCACCTCTCTACCTATTTTAAATAATATTTCTTACTAGCTTCTGCCCGCGACTTCGTCCGCGTAAAATTTCCTGCTCCCCCAACCCATCCCGTCGCATCGAATCGCCTGCCCGTGCGAGGTCTTTGTATGCGTGACGTTTTTCTTTGTGCTCGGCTCCTAAGGGTCTTTGCGTGACCTTATATAATATATAGTCTATAGCCTTCCTCGATAAATGGGCTATGCAACACTAAACGTACAACTCTTCAGCTTTTACTTGGGTGTGCTACGCAATGAATTTTTTGAAAGACCAAGGCGCGCGCAATGGACGTGTTTTATATGGAATTTTTCACATTTTCTTCGAAAAATAAAAAAAATATTACCTACGTGTTGAAATTTATATGTGAGGGGGTTACAAAGGGGGTCGAAAATTTCATTATTTTTGCGATAGGAAACGCCATTTTCGAGATATGAGCCAAAGAAAAGGAAAACAAAAATACAGTACTGTTTTTGCACATGAAGGCGAGGCACGTGAAGGCAAGGCGCGAGGCGCGCGTAATGGACGTGTTTTATATGGAATTTTCACATTTTTTTCGAAAAATAAAAAAAAAATATTACCCACGTGTTGAGATTTACATGTGAAGGGGTTTCAAAGGGGGTCGAATTTCATTATTTTTGCGATAGGAAACGCCATTTTCGAGAAGGAAAACAAAAATACAGTACTGTTTAAAGCACGTGAAGGCGCACAGTGGAACGAATGTATGGGAGCGGTTGGACGTAGACATGTCCGAAAAATAAGAGTAAAATTATGACAAACTAATGATGCCATCTTATTCGATTACTTAATGCCTTCATAAATTGTGGTGATGAATTTCTTCATAACTCCCATATTTCGGGAGTAATTTGAGAAAATGTGAAATTTTACTATGAAAATGAGTGTATCGAGCTCTCTCCCTCCTGATTCCGGGCTTGTTTCAAGTAGCGGTCTCTAATATCGTAATGCTATTACTAAGAGCTATATTTAATACTAAGACACATAGTGCGCCAAATGTGCACTTTCTGGGATAAAAGGAAATGAAAATTTAAAAAAAAAAAGTTTTTTCCCCATTTGTATTTACTTTAAACCGCAGACAGACTTATTAAGAGGTCTATAAATATATTATATATATACAGAAATATATATTAACAAAAATATTCACAAGAACTGATGAGAGTATGACTTTTAAGTAAGTTGATAATAAATTACCTAGTTTCATTAAAAGTACAATAAATAATTAAGATGTAAGCTCTAATTTACTAAGTTACACATTTTAAAACAATAACATCATTTAATTATCTTCGTCATCATCATCATCATCAATTAATTCAAATTCAGAATCGATGTCCGCTAAATCATTTATGTTAACAAATTCGATATCACTTTTCTCAGAATCCGTAAGCTCATAAAATTCCTTAAAAGAAGATTTTTTTACAAACTTATTTCCTTTTGGACGGATACTTGTAACAAGTGGATCAGAAGACAGTAAAAGATTGTGCATAATATCTTCATTGCATGAGATACTGCTATGCTTTCGAGAATGCCCCTCTCTATATTTTCTAAAATCTTTATTTCTAGCCTCAGATGCCTCTTCGGATAGAAAACCAATGGGCACAATTGACATGTTCTGAACTATGTCTGGCCCATGCATTAAAATTTTATGAAGTGAAGAAGGCATATAATACCATGGGTATAACTCCACGTAAAGCTTAGCAGTATCAAAGCAGAACTCTCGGAATTTAGTTACGTTGATCTTCTCTCCTGATGAAATACACTGCAAGATCACACAGATTTTTCTTAAAAGCATAGCATCTATTCCGGTCAGTTCAGCAGATTTAGTGTAGTTTTCAAAAAATCTCCTTGCCGAGTTGCCATTGTTGGTGGATCCACTGCCTTGTTTCACAACATCGAGAAGTAAGCCCGTTTCTCTTCTTACAGCCTCTTGAACTCTTTTCTTCCTGTCATCAACTTGCCTTTTTGCTATATCACCCCTTACTTGCCATGATTTTATGTCTAATTTGTAGGAAATGTGTAATAAGCATTCCATTGAGCGAATCCAAGCGTGAAGGGTGCTTAAGCTATATTTATACATGTCCTCGTTTGCGTGTTTATCTTTGATTAACTCTAAATTATTCATTTCTTTAGGACAAGCCTTGCATATGTCACACACTGAAGCTGCTGTATTGGATATAATGGAATGAATTTTACCATCAATCATTGTCAACAGCAGTTGGTGTTTGACACTAATTCCATCAGTGATGGTGGATGGAGTTAAGGCTTCAATCTCTGCTTCGATTTCAGCCATCTCTCTCTGCACATTTTCTTTGGTTTCCTTTATAAACTTAAACAATATTGGCCGGCAAAATGAAGTGGAAGATGGTCGCTCGTTTTCCCAAATTGTTACACCTTTTGAGACGAGCCGCAGTGGTACAAGACTAATCATAAAATTACTAGCAAGATCGATTTGCTCATCTTCACTCGTCCTTTGATGATAAATGCTTTGGCTAGATGATCCGTCAAAACCCCATTTGCTGGTCAATACGAGCTGTTGATTGGGATCAACAGGGGTTTCTAACGACCTAATAAGTCTTCTTGAGGTTAAATCCATCAAGGCTTGTAATTTGATTTTTGCAGAGCTCTCTGTAACTGTGAGATCTTCTTTGGCCGGATAGCACTTAATTTTTTCTTTAACCAACATGTAGTAACTCGGGTATTGAAGAGCTCCTTCTTGAGTGTTGAAATCCCGAAGAGTGTTATAGCGCCATTTCGATAAGTTCATCGATACATAAAGAGCCAATGCCTTCAAAGGGGATATTTCCCGTACCTGAATTGATTTACCTTCAATGAAGGCTTTGATTTTTGAGGCCTCTTCTGGATTCTCCGTCAAGTATTTCATAACATAAGCTGTATCGCTTTGTCCTGCCTTTTGAAGCGCCCTTTCGGCCGAAAACATAATTTCAGCGCTGCTACTGCTGCATGAAAGACTATCTTCAGTGCGTCTTCTTTTTTGCCGGTTACTAAGGTCCTCAAAAGATTTACGAGGACTAGGATGTGTACAAGTTGAAGCATCAGATTTAGCAGGAGAAATTATGGGCTCGATGACGTCACTTATATTTTCTGTAGAAGGTTCCATATTTTCATTCTGTAATTCCGGCCATTGAATTGCAGCCTGTAGCCAAATCTCATGTTTCTTCCGAAACTTATCTGTGCTTCTTCCAGACTGTGTCCATTTTGCATAAATGCGGTAGCAAAATCGACGACACGTCTTTTAAACTTGTTTCAGCACTTTCACATAACTGAACACAACTGTTATCTTTTAAAACACTGAACAAATAGTTAAAGTCGCGTAAATCTTTATGTGCGCGTGCGCATAAAGCAACGTGAATATCAAGATTTGTATTAAAATTTGGAAAATACATTGCGAGATTAGCTTGGATACAACGAGGTGTAAATCAACACTGATTTTAAAGTTACTAATAGTGACCTATTTATATAAAATCCAGGTATCCCAGGTATCCTTTGTTAAATATTGCAAGGTAATTAGTTATTGTGATAATTAGTAAATGATGCATGCTAAATTAGTGTATTAAGAGCCATTTAGTAATTAAATAATAGCAATGTTCTTATCAGTAATCATTAGTGCATCAGTTTTATATGTAAACCTTAAGTCCCTAATTATATATCCTAATTAGCTTATATCTTCTCTAATTGGCTGCTCAGAAATGTTATTGTAATAAGGTAAACCTTTAGAAAAACGGTTTTAATCAACAAAATAAACAAAAAATAAAAAAATTGTGTTATAAAATAAACATCACTCTTTATCCCAGAAAGTGCACATTTGGCGCACTATGTGTCTTAGTATTAAATATAGCTCTTAGTATTAGCATTATGATATTAGAGACCGCTACTTGAAACAAGCCCGGAATCAGGAGGGAGAGAGCTCGATACACTCATTTTCATAGTAAAATTTCACATTTTCTCAAATTACTCCCGAAATATGGGAGTTATGAAGAAATTCATCACCACAAGTTATGAAGGCATTAAGTAATCGAATAAGATGGCATCATTAGTTTGGCATAATTTTACTCTTTTTTTTTTTCGGACATGTCTACGTCCAACCGCTCCCATACATTCGTTCCACTGTGAGGCGAGGCGTTCGTTGGTGTGAATTTTAGTTCATAACTACTAGTTTTCATCCACACCTTTTTTATCGCGATTAAAAATAGATTTAGTTAAAATAAATTATTATAGTCAAAATTTTTGAAATGCAGTATAGAGTACTTTTAGTTAAGAGGACATGGGGCGTCGCTCCTCGTGAAAGTACACCACTTCTTTCTATTTTTTGGGTATTTTGGGACACAAAATAACAATTTGTCCGGTGTAGCAACACTTGTATTTTCGCATCGTGGCACGATACAATATTTTATGAAGACATTATTCGTTTAAATGTTCTGCGAGTCACGTAACTAAAGGCAGAAAGAACGTGCGTGGCGGTGCCGCGGACGCGAACGTGGAAAATGACGTCATCAACAAATTGTGCGTATTGGCGGGCGTTTTTGAAAATGCAAAATTAAAACCGCTCTAACTTCGTCATTTTTGGTCCAATTTTAATAATTCTTTCACTGAAATAATTGGTTTAGATATGACTGTAATTCTACATATTTAACTAAAATCGTCGCTGATCCTCATTGAAAATAATAATATAATTGTTTAAGACAACCTAAGACCAACAGTGATGACAGGTTGACAACAATAGTAGACTTGGAGCCCAACAGCTTCTTTGTCTTTAGTTAGTGTTTAGTTAAATGGTAAAATATAGTTTATTTTCCTCTTTGTATTTCGTTATACATTTCATGAATGTTAACGATAGTAGGAACTCAATTTTATGTCGAGCCAGAGGGCACCTAAAAACGTTATATAAATAACATCATAATCATTTTCAATCGTCATCATAAGTCTTAGTCTCAATAAAAATAGCTGTAGGGTTATAAAACTCCACTCACTGCGGTATCTTGATTGCCGAGTTCGAAGAGTCAAAGCCGCTGTTGTAGCATCGGCAGGGGTAGAGCTTCTGCCGGGGTCGCGTGATTGTTTGAAAGAGATACCGTGACCCTGGCACATGGGCAACTGATGGAACACGGGTGGGTTTTAGTCAGTAAAAGTCTGACACGCCCTCCCGCTCCGCCCAGAGCGGGAGAAGTCATTTGATGATTTCCCATCCTGAAAAAAAAAAAAAAAAAAAAAAAGGGTAGAGCTTGGTGCTGGCACACGAGTCTGGCCAGAAGTAGACGCTGCAGTGATCTTGATAATAGGTTTAACAACGACAGAACTTCCACTATCAATGCAGAAATACGAGCAGAATCTTCCATTGATATTCCAGCTAGACGCCTACAAATTATTACGTCCAATTAAATACCTTTGAACAGTGATACAATTAAATATTGATTTAATATAAACAAGTATTTACTTACTCTGTATTAAAAATTACCCAATTTGCATGAAATTATTAAGTTTAATTTTGTTGATGTCTAATGTTGTCATAACCACAGATTAATATGACCACAGAGTAATTATGACATATCTGAAGGCAAAACTTTTATGTATTCGTTGCCAACTTATAAAGTTTTAATTGTTTCTAGTTTCCCTTTTCAGGGCTTATTTGTGACATTTTTATAATTTTCATGCATACTGTAATTAAATAACATTTCAACATTTAGAAATAATCACTTGTATTTATTTTCAAAGAAATATTTACCGGTAAAATTACGGTCTTTATTTTTTTCATGCTGCAACATTTACACCAAGTATGATTCTGATACGAATTGAATTGAGTATGATATCGCTAATATGTGTCACCATTTTAAGAAAATTAGAGGAATTGCTAAGGTATTGCTGGGAATTCACAATATGAATTGGTTTTAGAGGTATTGCTTAATGTGGCCTTTTTAGACCCCCTGGTCTCTTTTTTACTCGTGTTTAACATCAGAAACTGTAGGGCACAGCAAAAAGTATTAAAAAATATTCTAAAAATGAAAAACAAAATGAGAAACAAATGACTATCACTAATTTTTTTTAATAATTTATCATTAAAATTAATATTAGGTAAATACATTGTCATTTATTTTATTTAAATCAATTTTATAGGTTGTGGTACAGAATGGTTCTTTGATAAGTTCAAAATTATCCTGTCCTACTAATAGGATATTATATAAATGCGAAGTTTGTGAGGATGGGGTGGATGTTTGTTACTCTTTCACGCAAAACACGGATTTGAATGAAATTTGGCACATAGATAGTTTATAAGCCGAATTAACACAAAGGGTACTTTTATCCCGGTAGTGCGTTTCCGCGGGATAATCCCGACCTCCACACGGGCGAATTCGCTGGCAGAAGCTAGTCATATCATCTTATATCTTTGAACGAGCAATTGTTGTATATATATATATATATTTATATAATCTGAATCTCGGAAACGGCTCCAACGATTTTCATGAAATTTAGTATACAGGGGGTTTCGGGGGCGATAAATCGATCTAGCTAGGATTAATTTTTATAAAATGTCGTTTTATTCGTGTTTTCAATGACCAACTTTATCGATAATCAACTTGAACATAAACTTATTATTTTAAACACAATTTACCAAAAAATTCCGAGCAAAGCTCGGTCATCCAGATATTAATATTTAAATCATCAACATTATTGCTGATAGAAGAATGTCACTTTGTCAAGGCCCTAAGGTCTTAATATAAGTGGAACTGACAATCTGTGCCACCACCAGGTCATCATCAGCATCATCATCATTTCAGCCGTAAGACGTCCACTGTTGGATATAGGCCACCCCCAATCTGAGGGGGGGTTGCCATAATCGCTATGCTTGGCAAGCGGATTGGTGACCGTAGTAAGCTGATTAAATACATAGAAAACGCTGCTGCCCATTTTCTAATAAGTCCCTTAGTCGCCTGTTACGACACTGACGCGAACAAATAGCAAGGTGCTATTCTTTACATCCGGCACTCACTACACGGAACCAACAATATGGTTATTTAACCCTTTATAGGACGGCTCATACATAGTGACCAGTAAACTGGACAGTCATTTCAAGATACCTAGGGGTATCTGTACCTAGGGGTGCTATAATTGGTAACCATATGGTTAATATATTATATTAACCTAACCTTGAAGTGGACGGTCACTTCTTCACTATTCACTGTTCAGTTTACTAGTCACTTTATATGAGCCGTCAGGGCGGCAAACAGTTAAAAGTGAAGAAGTGACCGTCCATTTCAAGGACCTAGGTACCTTGAAATAACTGTCCAGTTTACTGGCCACTTTATATGAGCCGTCCTATAAAGGGTTAATACCCACTATAAGGGAACAGATAAGGCAATTGTTCCTAATACCCACAATGTAAACTAGTGAGGCAATACCTCCACTTTAAAACTGACGTGACTAAAAGCAATTTCGATTTAATATCAGAATACCACTTAATAAGTTAATCTTAAAAGGGCCAACACACCTTCGAAAGTAGGTGTACATGCTTTATTGACCAACGTAAAGCTATACAGAATGAAATTGATTCCATCTAGGAGGCGTGGGAATCGTTTAACGTTGCAGGTCACCTGAAGGAGTGGTCATACCCAATTATAGCAGTTATTCTAATGTAAAGATCTGCAAAACTAAGCCATTAGAAAGGCTTACGATAACCCCTACAGATTAGATGTAATTTAATGAGAATGTCGCTTATTACACACATTTATAACGCCACCTTATCATATTGAACTAAGGTCCTTATAAGATGGCTGCTTAGTGCCTTATAAGATGACGCGAGTTGAAAGGTTAAATGTATCCGTTTAAGTATAGGTAGTTGATAAAGTTGGATGACAAAATGGTTAATTATTACATTTATTGGAAATCATCAAATGACGTCACCCGCTCTGGGCGGAGCGGGAGGGCGTGTCAGACTTTTACTGACTAAAACCGACCCGTGTTCCTTCAGTTGCCCATGTGCCAGGGTCACGGTGTCCCGTTTGAACAATCTCGCGACCCTGGCAGGCATCGGTCCTAGCAGACCCCTTCAGTTCTGCTGACATCTCTTTGAGGAAAAAACAGGGACTTGGTTGATCTGAGGTTAAGCTACTCTTGCCGCGGTCGGTTCTTCGATGGGTGACCGTACATTACATATCCAGGTCTCTCCATGCCTCGGAAAGGACGTAAATCTTTTATACAGGCTGTCGTTCATAGATTTTTGACAATCGTTACCGGTCAGAAATCCAAATACCTGACAACCAGTCTTACCAAAAAGGTATTCAGTACCTAAACTGGGGTGTGGTAGTAAAAAGTCACTCTATGTAAAATACCGGTAATCAGCTGTTTTCGGTTAGACTGGAAGCTGACCCCAACGTAGTTGGGGAAAGGCCGTTTCTATGTTTTATGTCCTAAATTATTTAATGGAATCATCAGCATACAAGTTAAAAAAAAAAATTGATAAATCATTATCATCATCATTTCAGCCGAAAGACGTCAACTGCTGGACATGAACTTCCCCAAAAGGGGGGGTTTGCCATCATCGCCACATTTGGTAGGTAAGTTTGTGATCGCGGTATGGTGGTAAAATGCATAGAGAACGCTGCTGCCCATTCTCTAGGTCTAGTAAGTCTCTTAGTCGCCTTTAACGACACCTACAGAAAGAAATTGGTCAATTTTTGATTAATAAAGCATAATTATTACAGTATCAATATTTGCAGGATAAACTACAAAATTTATTTTTAAACAAGTGTTATTGATCTCCATATCATATCATCAAACACAAAAAAAATAACGAAAGAAAATAAAATTAATTTTGTTTAATTTTCTGTTTATGTTTACGTGTCCAAAGGTAAAATATGTGATACCAAGACAGTTATATGTAATTACTAGCTTCTGCCCGCAACTTCGTCCGCGTTAAATTTCTTGTTCCTCCGACCCTTCCCATCGCATCGGATCGCCTGCCCGGGCGATTTTCCCCGTTTTTGCAACACTTTTCATTGCTACTCCGCTCCTATTAATGATAGCGTGATGTTATTAGCTTATAACTTATCTCGATAAATAGACTACTCAACACAAAAATATTTTTTCAATTCGGACCAGTAGTTCCTGAGATTAGCGCGTTCAACCAAACAAACAAACTCTTTATAATATTAGTATAGATTGCTATAGATAATATTAGTATAGATTACATGAATGTTTACCCATATTTGGAAATAAATGACGTTTTTAGTTCAAAGATAAGCAAAAGACTGCGATCAGAAGAAAGCTGACTATATCTCTTCGCTCTGTATTCATTAAAAAATAATTACAAATCTATTTCTGCCAGTTAATTGAATTGTATTAAACATTTGTTTTAATTGCTAGGTATAAGACATGATCTGTGTGTATTCGAGTGCTTATAATTACTGGGTGCCTCTATGTGGCCACACCCAGACACATCACGGTCAGGTAGAACGAAGATTGTGTACTGAGGTTTATCGTAAATATAATTGTTTGTTTATTAGATTTAGGTCCTTTTAAGGTCGTTTTCAATATTCTTGATACTTGTATTAAGTTGGGAATTGGGTAGGAATGTAACTATGTAATTTAAGAGTAAAAAAAAACAATATTTGTAGCTTTTGTCCAACTTTCTTGGTGTTGGCTGTCAGTCTGACCGGATGCAGCTGAATCCCAGAATTTTAAGCTTGATCCAAGCTATTATTTCTATATCTTTGGCAGTCGTTATGGATAGTCAGACACCCGTAAGTCTGACAACCAGTCTTGTTATTGATATCGTATTACTCAGTTACTGGACTATGGAGGTCAGATAGGCATTCGCTTCATGTAAAATACTGCTATTCAGCTGTATCCAGTTAGACTTGAAGCCAACCTCAACATTGTAAGGAAAAGGCTAGGCAGATAACGAATGCTATCCCTTTCATACATTAGCTAAATCGCTCTATAAACAGTGGTGCTACGGCAATATAAGATATTTTTTTTCTGCAGAAGGAACTATAAACCAAAACCAGCACAAATGACAGTACTTCGACTAAGCACGTGCCCAAATAAAACAAACAATAAAACCATAACAGGACAACACATAAGAGCCATTTTACATTTTTGCGCGAATATCTAAGATTTTAGTCGCCTTATTTACCTCTCATCTCATCATTATAAATACTCTGGGATTGACGAACACATGTAAAAAATAGATCAATCTTTTGTTTTGTTACTTTTAGTAGCACATTTACAAAAACTTATTTGTTTACTTCGTAGTAATTAATCTCCCACATCTAGTTTTCTTAAAAATCAGCGCAGGGTCAATTTCAGACTCCTATTTCTATCATTAATATGTAGAAATTTGAGTAAAAAAAATACACAAAACATCAGACATATAATCTAGTTGTTATATTTAGTACAAGAATATTGATTTTTAATAAGCTTAATAAGTAAAAAAAAAACGTCTTATGGCAATTTTTACGATTTATTCGCAGTTTTATCGCGTTTTTTTGGTTTGAATAAAGCATAATTACATTAAAAAATTCATGTCAATATAAAGTATGCTCTATAGCAAATCGAATTCTCAAGTTTTATTTAAATCCGTTTATTTAATTAGACATACACTCTAAATTAGAATAAATTACGATGCACAAGCGGGCAGCGTTTAGTACGGCGCAAGCGCCCAACGAGGCAGGACCTGTGCCATTTTTTCCCGCGTCTCAGTTTTCGGGTACTCGTATCGTGAACGCAAAAATATACTACAACTACAACATTTTGCTACTCTTCGCATTTTATTTTTTGTATAAGATAAAAAGTTTCGTTTATTATCAATGAAAGCATTATTTTAATAAATTGTAGAAAAATGAAGACTAAAATAATTTATTTTAACTAAATCTGACTATTTTTAATCGCGATTAGAAAGGTGTGGAATACAACTAGTGGTCATGAACAAAAATTCACACCAACGCCTCACCTCACGTCCAAAAACAGTACTGTATTTTTTTTTTCTTTTGCTTATATCTCGAAAATGGCGTGTCCTATCGTAAAAATAATGACATTTTCGACTCCCTTTATAAAACCTCACACATATAAATCTCAACACGTGGGTAATATTTTTTTTATAGAATTCAAACAAAAAATGAAAATCTAAATATATAAAAGGCAAACCTGACTGACTCATCTATCAACGCACAGCCGAAACTACTGAACGGATTTCGCTGAAATTTGGCATACAGATAGTTGTAATGACGTAGGCATCCGCTAAGAAAGGATTTTTGAAAATTCGCCCCCTAAGGGGGTGAAAAAGGGATTAAAATGTTGTATGGAAGTCCGTCATTTTTAGAGCTACAAGCCTGAAACTTTGATTTTAGGTTAAAAAATAGAAATAAACAATTTTGTGTCCTATGATTTTTGAAAACTCAACCCCTAAGGGGGTGAAAAAGGGGTTTGAAAGTTTGTATGGGGAAGCAAGATCAGTTAAACTATTTTATTCGAAACTTCCTATCAATAAATGAGTAAACACGTGTGTCAGACTCTTTCAGAATTCAACCCCAAAAAGGTAGAAAAGGGGTGACAAATTCTGAAAATCAACATGGGTATCGTTTTTATGATTTATTGGGTCGCTGATTACGAAAACAACAACTATTTCACAAAAATTGCACAAAAAACATAAAACAAAATAGACAAGAAGATTTATACAAAAAATTACACAAAATTACTCCTGAACAAAAATAATATAATTTAAAAATTAAAAAACAATGAAAATAAACAACCAAACCAATTTTTTTTTTTCAAATGAATTATATGGCAAAACCAAAAGAAATACTAAGGTGAGAAATACTAACCTATTTCGTATTGATCCTGAATGATCTTCCCTTTGAATTCAAACGAATACAGTTTCCCCTCAAAGTGCTTTGCAATGACCAGAATCACAAGAGCAGACATTAAAATTTGTGGGTATAGACTTGAGAGAAAACTGTTTTTCACACGGGCAATTCTATGTGGCTTGCTCTCGCGTAAGCTCGCCCAGTAGTCTGATAATTTTGTCAAACAGTAATAGATTAACAAAAAATGTGGTTTATAAAGAAGTTTTGTAGTTTACTAGCTTTTGGCCGTGACTTCGTCCGTGCAATTCTACTTCCTTTCTTAGCGCTCGCTTACGCTACGTTACGCTACGAAGTCGCTGGCAAAAGCTAGTTCCATATAAAACACGTCCAGGCTGCCCCCTTGCGCGCGCCTTCGTCTCTCAACAAGTTCATTGCGTAACGCACACAAGTACCAAGTTGCGAAGCCAAAAGAAAAAAAAATACCACGTTGAGTCGCGATTGTCAAATTTGATTTTAGTCGTGTCAAAATATTTTTTACATTTAGAGATTATTTCTTGCAGAATAGCGTAACAATTCTCATAGCTAAAAGTAAGGAATTTTAGAAATAGTTTAGTTCGGTGTACAACAGAATCGGCACCAATATGTAATTGTTTGAATTTTTTATTTTTATTGTATACTTTACATAACATATATTTGTAATTTTTTATTAGTCTAGAAATCTTTATTAGACTGACTAAGTAAAAGTAAGTATTTTCATAAATCTCTAAATACCGCATTATAATTCTAACGGCTCAAGATTGTTTAGACCGGCTTGACACTCGCGTTACACTTTTTGTATTGTGCATGTGTGGATAGCTACGCACACATACATAAGATTGCCGTCTTTTACCTAAACTCGAGCATTCTAATTTTGTGAGAGGCCTCATAAGCTACACCCACACACTTCAATATTTTATTTTTAAGTCAACATTTCCCTCATAAAAGTCAATCGTAATACACCGATGAAATCACACTTTCATTGGGTAATCAAAATTTTAGTGTTGGCAACATTGTCAGTTATTAAACGTGTGGCGCGATCGAGATGTTCTCATGAGGTGCAGACCTCCCTGGAGCGAGCACGAAGGAGGGCAGGGGCGGATCGGCGGAGTCTGCATTAAAACGTTCATATTTTGCTAGGTTATTGATTTGGAAACTAAAGGGGCTTCTAGCACAGGATAAGCTACACTTGCCTTTACATAGCAAGACCTGTCGCTCCATTTAAAATACTGGTTTTTGGCTGCATCTGGTTTTGACTGGAAGCCGACCCCAACATAGTTGTGAAAAGACTAAGCAGATGATGATTGATTAGAAAACTAAGAGTGGGAATAGACAAAGATTTATACATTTCTAATGCCTACTAAATAGCTTTTGCTTATTTGCAGGATCTCACTTAAATGTCGAATTTTATGGCTTAATTGAATACGCAAATTAAAAAATTTGACTATCCTACATTCATTTTGATACAAAAATCTTCAATCAGTTTTTGTATTCAATAATACCTTTCGTAGATCTTTTTAAAGAGATCGTTCTGATGCGTCTGACTTATTAGTCAGACGCAGATTTAATTTAAAATGTAAGCTATTTTATAATGGTCTAATTAATTATGCATCGTAAAGATTCATGTAGGCGCTCGCATGACAAAACAATAAAGTGATACTTCATGTTTTTCCTCCCATATCAGCATGGTAATGCACTTCATACATATTATGTTTAGCATAAATCTTAATATCTTAATGACACGCAGTTTCACTTACAACTGTCAATCAAACAGTCTTCGTTGCATAATAATTATACCAAAATCATTTAGCATAACGATATGAGATTGAGACAAGCAATAAAATTACCTGAAAAGGTACACTCGTTATTATTCTACACAAGTAATTGATTTTTAAATATGAAAAGACAATGTAATATGTAAATGGTACTCTGTCGGTGCGTTTATTACAATATTATTTAACATGCAGTCCGGCCCTGTCAGATGGTTATCAAAAAAAGAAAAAACAAAAGCGAACAGAAAATAATTTTCGAAGATATTACAATAATTTATAGCTTCATTCCAATCGATTGCTCGCTCCTTGTAAATATTACATTTTTATGGTAAAATCTTTATGTAATTAACTCACGTAGTTTATCAATAAACTCGGGAGTTAATTTACTACAAAATAATTGACTGCTGGGTGCTTCGGCAATTTTAGCTGGGAACTGATATGGGTCACGTTGCATACATTATTTTAATTGAACATGGGTTTATTTATATAATTAAGGGATATAATCGCGCGGTGTGTGTAATAATAGGTAGGGGAAATTAAAAAAAAAAAATCGCTGCATTATTATTATTATAAACACACACTAATTTTACAGGCAGACCCAATACAATAGTGGTTTGCAAACAAAAAAAAAACACACAAGATAATCAGAAAATACGAGTAACTTACAACTAATACTATTAAAACACTAAACTTTAAAAATGACTTGTAAAACACCAACAAACAAGCAACACAAAAAAAAGTACAAATTAAATATAAGAAACAAAATTCAACAAAACTCTTGCGAATTCACTCAAGTTGCACGAAAATATGTCTGTCCTCTCATGCACTACATTTAGTCAACGGTTACGTGATTATTTCAGCAGCATATCCAGATCATGCAGTTCAGAATTGAACGCCGAAATTCGACCAACAATCTAGAAGGACTGATCCAGGTGATCAAACTCCTTCGAGGGTTTTGGTAGATATTGTAGAAAAGTTCTCATCCACATTACTAGCAAATTCGGAGTACACCATCTCTTTCCGACTAACTCTATTCACATCACGGCGCATAACAGTTCCATAAAAATAATCAATATTTAATTTACAATTCGCTAACGTTTGCTCGATTCGATCACGAGCCGTGCGCTTCCCCATTCATCTTTCAACTGTTCCACACTTATTATAAGACGAAATCGATTCAGCGCAAACGAGATCTCGATTCTCGATTCCCGTTCCCATAAATCATTTTGCGGACGCTCCGGGCGCACCGTAACCGATTAGTAGGTGCACCACGGTTATCTGACGCGAGAAACAATTTTCAATGCATTATATAAATTATGACTTCATCGGAGAAACACGGGTCACGACTCGTGAGTCGTGACCCGTGTTTGGGGGGTGTGAGCGTGTTGAGGGTGAAACAACAGTGAGTTGTACGCAAATAGTAGGGCTGCGGATGACTTGCAATTTTGAGAGATTTGAATTCGGAATTTGATTGTTTTTTTTTTTTTTGTTTATGGTATTGATTGGCAGTTGGAGAAACTCTTAAAGCACCATTTAGAGGCTCAGTTTGATCGTAATTTTCTAAAAAGTATGATTTTAAGTGCCTATTTTAGAGATCAGAAATACTTAATTAGTTATTTACAGAAATGAGTAAATACAACGAGCAGGAAACGATTCAATTGCTAAATCAACTGCACGCCTATACCATAACAACAACTAAATTTTTTATTGACTATTCTTTTTCAAAAGAAAAATTTTACATTAACCTTTCATGACAAAAGAAAAATCTAAAATTCCAAAAAATAACGGCCCTCCGCCCACTTCTTAAAATTAACTTGGCCACACACGTCGAAGAAAAAAGCACAAACGAAAAAAAAGGAAAATCAGAACATTCTAAATTCAAACATTCTCACGATCTTGTTCGACCATCTTCGACCATTCAAAAAAGAATGGCGTCGTTTCCGGTTCCTCCAGACGCCATGGCTGGTGACATTAAATTTGATGGCCGTGACAATTGACGTAATTACTTCATTTGTCTTACTTTGTTTGATAGTGGTTTAAACGAAAAACATGTGTGGTACAGACAATAAGTTTTGTAGACTTTTAGTTTTATTAGGGAAATAAGTAACAATATGAGAAATACTTGGAAAGTCTTTACCGTCACCTATTATTGTGACCTGCAGTACCATTCTATAAAGACTCACCCTGTAGTGCTATTCTGCAAAAATCTCACCGTGATAACTTGGGTGAAGTGAGCTTAAAGTGAGCTGTCATTAGTGTCAACCCCTAGCATCGGATGGAATGACAGCTCACTTTTAGGTCACTTCACCTTAGTTCTCACGGTGAGATTTTAACAGAATAGATCGGCTGAAATTTTAGTGAAGTGAGCCTGAACTATTGTGTGGCGCCGGACGTAAAGAAAAGCACTATCCCATTGCTTTCCGTGAGTATCATAATAGGCGACTAAGTGACTTACTAGAGAATGGGTAGCAACGTTTTCTATGCATTTTACGTTCATACTGCGATAGCCAATCCGCCTGCCAAGTGTGACGGTTATGGCAACCCCCTTTATTAGCGGAGGCCTATGTCCAGCAGTGGATATCTTTCGGCTGAAATAGTGATGATTATGACGAAATGAAACAATAGACTAACTGTTACTACAGCCAATTGTTAATCGTCTAAAATATATTTGCTTACACACTTGTAATTTTATAGTTGATCAGAAAAAGATTCAATAGATAAGCATTTCCTTTTTAACACTTATCCAGTCAGATCTTAAATTAGCCTCCTATCCATCGCATAACTCTGCTTCCTGTGCATTCTTGGTCATATTCTGAACTATCCTAGCCAGATAGGAAAATAAATAAATTGATTGATTTATAATTTGTGTTCTTGTTCATAAAGATTGATGCTGTTTTGCTAACGAAGAACTGAAACGTTTAAATAAGTAGTAGATACATATACGCGAGAGTAGTGGTGACCCAATGGTAACGGCCCCAGCTTACGAGTTGTGGAGTTCGAACCCAGGCAGTACTTTACTTTGTATAAATAATTTCCTCACCACTGCTCTTAAAACGGTGGAGGAAAACATCGTGAGGAAACTGTTCTAGAACCAAAAATTCAAAGACATGTGACATCTACCATCCCGCACAGGGCCAGCGTAGTAGATTATAGCCCACTCGCTCTCGAAGAGACAAGGCGTGTCCCAGCACTGGGAAATTATAGGTTGATGCTTATTGTATGTAGCACAATATATGCAACGAACAGACAATATTTTTCATTCAATCTTTTTTAAAGAATTAAATTCGGAACCGTTAATTTTCAACATTTCATATTTGAAGAAGAACCCGTTATAAATCATTAAAATACCTGTCTCGCGACCGAAACTATTTTAACCACTTTACTGAATATTTTTACACAAATAAAAATTAATGAACGGTAGAAAGTACCTACCTCGCCAAATGGCCGGCCACATTAAACCTTGATTAGTCAGATGTACGTAATTACACAAATTGGTGAACTCCGACTAATTGCCACGGTACCGCACAGGATCATAAAAATAAGCACAGGGAGGTATTCAACCGCTGCAGCATTCCGTCAATAAAAATTAATCATTTCATTAAAAAAAGTAATAATATTTCTTCGGCGATTCCTTGACTAGTTGTGCTACCATTATTGGTGTTTACATGTACAGTCTGATACGCAATTAGCAGCTCTCACACCTTTTCTGCCGAGTTTGTTGGACGTCATTCAATTTTATCGTGTAATTAGAGTCCATAAAATCAGTAGATGTCGGCATCAGACGCTAGTGAAGGCGATGCTCCGGCATTTTTAGGATAGCGACCAACATTCCGTGTACAGGGATGTACTCACTTAGCTTTTTAATGAACCACGGTTACGCTTAATAAATCATAGTAAGTAGGCAAAGTTTATTACACTGTGAAAATATTTTTTCAAACATTCGCTCGGTTAGCAACAACACAACATGTCATTGCATTGTTACATTCTCCAAGCTACTTATTTCCCAGCGTGAACTACATTTTACTTGACCAAAGAGCGACCACATCTATGAAACTAGAACCACAGGCACGCAGAGCATGCAATTAGGTGCAACAATGTCACAGATGTGAAGGGGACAAAGCTCTCGTTTATTGTCATTACCCTTTTGAGTAGACACATTCTAGGATAAAACGGGAAGATATAAATAGAATTACACATTTCTTTCTGTGTGTAAGAAGTTTATGAATAAAAGTATAATTGAAGCGTCGCGGCGGGCGATTGCACCATACTGCGCAGCCTTGATCCAACCCTGTCCTCTCTAGGATGCCGAGCGCACCTTCCACGATATTTAAGCGAGTTTAAAACTAAGATTAAAGTTGTCGCCGCAACAGTTTTTGCGCTATTAACAAGCGTACTCATAAAGTAGTTTTTCTTTGTCGACTCTTTAAAATAACAAGCTTAACCTTTTCGAAGCCTGTCTATAAATAACAAATAGAAATCGTCGTCGAGATATTTCATGTTTTGCGTGGGATATTTATTATTACGATCAGTTTTTTTATTAATTAACGAGAGTGTTCGACCGTTAGAGTAAAGTTAGATTACATCTGGTCCACCTCTTCCCATTTCTCGGCATGAATTATACATGATAGGTATCTAATTTACATCGCATTAAAAACACTTCGTGGCTCTAAATCGCCGATTTGACCATGTCGGCGATTTAAACTGTAATTTTCCGGTTTAAGCGATATATTATCATAACCTGATGATTTAGTGCAGAAGAGTTAGGCTTTCGATCGAATAAAAGCGTTCATTATAATGTGAATGCACGCTCAGAGCCTCAATTCTGTGCTGTCACGATATAGTCGTAAAATCTAAAACTTTAACAAAAGAAACGGAAATTGACTGTTTATATTCTTCAGAGGCATTATAAATCTTCCTTTTCTTCACTAAAGCCCTTTCTTCTCGATGACAAATCCCCAATCTTTTTAACCTATCAAAATATATAATACTAGCTTCTGCCCGCGACTTCGTCCGCGTCAAATTTTTGTTCCCCGGACCCTTCCCGTCGCATCGATTTGCCTGCTAGTTTTCGTCCAGTCTTCGTTGCTGTTCGCTCCTTTTGAGTTATAGTGAGTCAACCTTAAAAGATAGACATATGCTCTTGCGGACTTTTTTTTAGAACTTTTTAAAAGGAACAATTCCGTCATACATGATTTTTGCATTACTTTAACCGTTTACGCAGCGCACGCAACGGAAACTCTCAAAAGGAATAAATTTTCCCCGTTTTTGCAACATTTTTCATTACTGCTCCGCTCCTCTTAGCTGTAGCGTGATGTTATATAGCCTATAGCCTCTCTCAATAAATAGGCTACCCAACACAAAAATATTTTTTCTATTCGGACCAGTAGTTCCTGAGATTAGCGCGTTCAATCAAACAAACAAACTCTTCAGCTTTATAATATTAAAGTACAGATTCTAATTCAATTTCCTGGTTCTACTCAGAGTGACCGTTCTAAAATTAATTTAACTAAAGATAACGAAGCGTGAAAGTAACAATACTAAAACGACTCTAACAAAGGCTACAAAGTAACAACTCGCAAATTATACAAAACATTATAAACGTGAACTATTGATATTCGAAACAATAAGTTATCGTCTTTCGACGCGCCCGCGCAACTAACTAGGGTTGCCTAACTTAACCAAGGATTTAATCTTTTAGAAGTATAATTATTGACATTCCACAACATTTCAAGCTGTTGTTTTCTTTTTTTTGATTTCGTTTTTTTTTTTTGGCAAACCCGTAAGACCTGGCAACTCTCCTAGGGTCATCATCATCATTATCATTTCAGCCGCAAGACGTCCACTGCTGGACATGGGCCTCCCCCAAGCACCGCCAATTTGACTGGTACAATTTTTGGGGGGATTTGCCATAATCGCCACGCTTGGCAGGCGGGTTGGCGATCGCAGTATGGTGGTAAAATGCATAGAGAACGCTGCTGCCCATTCTCTAGTAAGTCCCTTAGTCGCCTCTTACGACACCCACGGGAAGAAATGGGATCTCCTAGGGTATTTACACGTAAAAGGTAATAGGTAGAACGGGCTGGTGTCCGCAACTCCACGTTTGAACGCGTATTTTGCGAAAGGATGGGAAATCGGTTATTCGATCCACGATCGAAAGCCAGCACCGCCTTGGTATTACTAACTATCTCACGTAGGGTACCTGGGTTACCGAAGTACTTAGCCCTTATTTATTTTATTTTATTTATTTATCTTTAGATCAGGCACATACCCATAATTTTGTTAGTATTACTTAAACTATGTTAGTATAATTAATTAATAAAAAGGTACAACAAATCAGAAACAATAAATTACACTATAGTATTCCTCAAGTTACATTGTTTTCAATGCAACTTAAGGAACACCATATCTATCACGCCATCTCCTAGACACACCCGGCAACAATACATGCACTCCGCACAGGTGCCCTATCATATGGCCCTCAGGTTTGCTAGCAACAATGCTCAGAAGACTGCTGTCGCTGTCCTGCATCCGACGCAGTAATGATGCGGATCTTTTACGTATGATCGCAAAGAAGTCATCTGTACGCGCTGCTGCGAACATTCCTGACGCGCTACAGAAACGTGGCAGCGACAGCAGTATCCTAAAAGCATTGTTGTATTGCACACGCAGGGCATTGAACGTTTTTTGCGTGTATCTGGTCCACAGACTGCAGGTATAAAAAGCCTGGCAGTATGCCCTAAACAGTGTTAATTTAACATTACTGTCGCACTTTGCAAATCTGCGGGCCAGCATGTTGCATCGTACGGCCAATGCCCTGCGCTCTCTATCTATATCACAGTTATCCGTGCCGTCCTCTGTAACCCAGTGACCAAGGTATTTAAACTGTTTAACTCTGTTTAGAGTTGCACCACATAGCGAGACTGGTGGCACCACTTCATAGGTCTTGTTTTGTGCCATAAAGACTAACAGCTCACTTTTCTTTGCATTATACCTTAGTCCATGGGCTCCAGCATAGCACTCACATATCTTCAATAGTTTCCTGAGGGCACTGATCGACGGACTCAGAAGCACCATATCGTCGGCATAACTGATGTTGTTGAAAGATACACCATCTATCGTGCATCCGATGCCAGTGCTGCTGAGTTCCTCGATAAGCTTATTTATATAAATATTAAATAACTAAGGCGAGGTCAGACCCCCCTGCCTCACCCCGCACTCTAACCTATATACATCTGAGTAAGCGCCTGCCCACCTCACAATGTTATATTGGGCCCCGTACCAGAACTTAAAGATATTAATTATTTCTGGCGGCAGGTTAGCTTCGTTGGACAATTTTTCCCACAGGATGTCATATGAGACTAAGTCAAAAGCGCTGGATAAATCCAGGAAGCATGCATACACAGGTGTCCTTCTCCCAGTATAATATTGCACTGTGCTCTTAAGAGTCATAATCGCAGTCTCCGTTGATAACCCATTCCTAAAACCAAACTGTCGGTCATTAATGTTTAATTGTTTACCTAGATATCTGTCAAGCAAACTATCCATAATTTTAGCTATAACTGTTGCTAAGGAAATCGGTCTGTAATTGGTTATATCCGACATATTACCAGTCTTATTTTTAGGAACGGGCACCACAACTGTTCTCACCAAATTAGCTGGCAGATAGGAATGACTGACACAAAGGTTGAACAGTAAGGCAAGAATCCTTGGGAGATGAACACCTGCGTTCTGCAGGTGCTCAATACTTAAGCTGTCGTGACCAGGCGACTTACCTCTTAACATGTTTTTTATAACAGAAGTCACGTCACGGGCCGTAAAACGGACACTTAGGTCATAACAGCTTACATTCGGCGTTTTGTCTGCTGGACCCAGAGGTGGATCAATTTTGAAACGCTGCACAGTGGAACGAATGTATGGGAGCGGTTGGACGTAGACATGTCCGAAAAATAAGAGTAAAATTATGACAAACTAATGATGCCATCTTATTCGATTACTTAATGCCTTCATAAATTGTGGTGATGAATTTCTTCATAACTCCCATATTTCGGGAGTAATTTGAGAAAATGTGAAATTTTACTATGAAAATGAGTGTATCGAGCTCTCTCCCTCCTGATTCCGGGCTTGTTTCAAGTAGCGGTCTCTAATATCGTAATGCTATTACTAAGAGCTATATTTAATACTAAGACACATAGTGCGCCAAATGTGCACTTTCTGGGATAAAAGGAAATGAAAATTTAAAAAAAAAAACGTTTTTTCCCCATTTGTATTTACTTTAAACCGCAGACAGACTTATTAAGAGGTCTATAAATATATTATATATATACAGAAATATATATTAACAAAAATATTCACAAGAACTGATGAGAGTATGACTTTTAAGTAAGTTGATAATAAATTACCTAGTTTCATTAAAAGTACAATAAATAATTAAGATGTAAGCTCTAATTTACTAAGTTACACATTTTAAAACAATAACATCATTTAATTATCTTCGTCATCATCATCATCATCAATTAATTCAAATTCAGAATCGATGTCCGCTAAATCATTTATGTTAACAAATTCGATATCACTTTTCTCAGAATCCGTAAGCTCATAAAATTCCTTAAAAGAAGATTTTTTTACAAACTTATTTCCTTTTGGACGGATACTTGTAACAAGTGGATCAGAAGACAGTAAAAGATTGTGCATAATATCTTCATTGCATGAGATACTGCTATGCTTTCGAGAATGCCCCTCTCTATATTTTCTAAAATCTTTATTTCTAGCCTCAGATGCCTCTTCGGATAGAAAACCAATGGGCACAATTGACATGTTCTGAACTATGTCTGGCCCATGCATTAAAATTTTATGAAGTGAAGAAGGCATATAATACCATGGGTATAACTCCACGTAAAGCTTAGCAGTATCAAAGCAGAACTCTCGGAATTTAGTTACGTTGATCTTCTCTCCTGATGAAATACACTGCAAGATCACACAGATTTTTCTTAAAAGCATAGCATCTATTCCGGTCAGTTCAGCAGATTTAGTGTAGTTTTCAAAAAATCTCCTTGCCGAGTTGCCATTGTTGGTGGATCCACTGCCTTGTTTCACAACATCGAGAAGTAAGCCCGTTTCTCTTCTTACAGCCTCTTGAACTCTTTTCTTCCTGTCATCAACTTGCCTTTTTGCTATATCACCCCTTACTTGCCATGATTTTATGTCTAATTTGTAGGAAATGTGTAATAAGCATTCCATTGAGCGAATCCAAGCGTGAAGGGTGCTTAAGCTATATTTATACATGTCCTCGTTTGCGTGTTTATCTTTGATTAACTCTAAATTATTCATTTCTTTAGGACAAGCCTTGCATATGTCACACACTGAAGCTGCTGTATTGGATATAATGGAATGAATTTTACCATCAATCATTGTCAACAGCAGTTGGTGTTTGACACTAATTCCATCAGTGATGGTGGATGGAGTTAAGGCTTCAATCTCTGCTTCGATTTCAGCCATCTCTCTCTGCACATTTTCTTTGGTTTCCTTTATAAACTTAAACAATATTGGCCGGCAAAATGAAGTGGAAGATGGTCGCTCGTTTTCCCAAATTGTTACACCTTTTGAGACGAGCCGCAGTGGTACAAGACTAATCATAAAATTACTAGCAAGATCGATTTGCTCATCTTCACTCGTCCTTTGATGATAAATGCTTTGGCTAGATGATCCGTCAAAACCCCATTTGCTGGTCAATACGAGCTGTTGATTGGGATCAACAGGGGTTTCTAACGACCTAATAAGTCTTCTTGAGGTTAAATCCATCAAGGCTTGTAATTTGATTTTTGCAGAGCTCTCTGTAACTGTGAGATCTTCTTTGGCCGGATAGCACTTAATTTTTTCTTTAACCAACATGTAGTAACTCGGGTATTGAAGAGCTCCTTCTTGAGTGTTGAAATCCCGAAGAGTGTTATAGCGCCATTTCGATAAGTTCATCGATACATAAAGAGCCAATGCCTTCAAAGGGGATATTTCCCGTACCTGAATTGATTTACCTTCAATGAAGGCTTTGATTTTTGAGGCCTCTTCTGGATTCTCCGTCAAGTATTTCATAACATAAGCTGTATCGCTTTGTCCTGCCTTTTGAAGCGCCCTTTCGGCCGAAAACATAATTTCAGCGCTGCTACTGCTGCATGAAAGACTATCTTCAGTGCGTCTTCTTTTTTGCCGGTTACTAAGGTCCTCAAAAGATTTACGAGGACTAGGATGTGTACAAGTTGAAGCATCAGATTTAGCAGGAGAAATTATGGGCTCGATGACGTCACTTATATTTTCTGTAGAAGGTTCCATATTTTCATTCTGTAATTCCGGCCATTGAATTGCAGCCTGTAGCCAAATCTCATGTTTCTTCCGAAACTTATCTGTGCTTCTTCCAGACTGTGTCCATTTTGCATAAATGCGGTAGCAAAATCGACGACACCAGTCTTTTAAACTTGTTTCAGCACTTTCACATAACTGAACACAACTGTTATCTTTTAAAACACTGAACAAATAGTTAAAGTCGCGTAAATCTTTATGTGCGCGTGCGCATATAGCAACGTGAATATCAAGATTTGTATTAAAATTTGGAAAATACATTGCGAGATTAGCTTGGATACAACGAGGTGTAAATCAACACTGATTTTAAAGTTACTAATAGTGACCTATTTATATAAAATCCAGGTATCCCAGGTATCCTCTGTTAAATATTGCAAGGTAATTAGTTATTGTGATAATTAGTAAATGATGCATGCTAAATTAGTGTATTAAGAGCCATTTAGTAATTAAATAATAGCAATGTTCTTATCAGTAATCATTAGTGCATCAGTTTTATATGTAAACCTTAAGTCCCTAATTATATATCCTAATTAGCTTATATCTTCTCTAATTGGCTGCTCAGAAATGTTATTGTAATAAGGTAAACCTTTAGAAAAACGGTTTTAATCAACAAAATAAACAAAAAATAAAAAAATTGTGTTATAAAATAAACATCACTCTTTATCCCAGAAAGTGCACATTTGGCGCACTATGTGTCTTAGTATTAAATATAGCTCTTAGTATTAGCATTATGATATTAGAGACCGCTACTTGAAACAAGCCCGGAATCAGGAGGGAGAGAGCTCGATACACTCATTTTCATAGTAAAATATCACATTTTCTCAAATTACTCCCGAAATATGGGAGTTATGAAGAAATTCATCACCACAAGTTATGAAGGCATTAAGTAATCGAATAAGATGGCATCATTAGTTTGGCATAATTTTACTCTTTTTTTTCGGATATGTCTACGTCCAACCGCTCCCATACATTCGTTCCACTGTGCGCTGCCTAAATAAGTTAGCTATATCAACTGACTCAGTTTTCCCCTCAACACTCGCGGGGAGACTAGACTCAGGATTCAACCTTTTCGTTTCTCTCCAAAAGCTTCCAAAGTTCCTCGCCGAGTGGTGAGACGCAATAATGTCCATTTTAATTTGTTGCTGGTTGTTTTGACACCACTTTAGTTTCGCCTTGAAAGCTTTTCGAGAGTCACGCATTTGGCTGTAAATAGGCCCCACACCCGGTTTGCCATATTCCATCCAAAGTTCAAACCTGAGTCGCGCCTCCGCGTGGGCCTCTTTCACATGCTTGTTCCAGCCCGTGACATACCTCCGCTTCACTACAGTCCGACACAAACAAGTCGCCGCCGCTGACTCACTTAAAATGCTATTTACACATATTATTACCAACATATTAGCAATTACACCACGATCTACGAACTAGTGAGGCGACTTGGCGTTGCTTAGATTTAGAAATAATAAAAATTGTCTTTTCGATTATACTGTGTATCCCCACCAGTGGTCAATGACCAGTGTCTAGTATCAGAATGTAAAGAACGCGTTTTTCAACCGACGAAAAAAAACGGAGGAGGTTATCAATTCGACGCGTATTTTTTTTTTATGTACGACCACGCATAACTTTTTACATTGTGGTCCGATTGTGACAATTCTTCTTCTATTGGAAAGCGTACACTCTGAAAGTGGTCCCATATAAATTTGGAAAGCAAAATCGGACCCTAAGGGTCGGTTCACATCTGACGGAAGATGCGTCGAGCGTATCATCGGTCGCCTCTATTCGGTTTAATAGTGTGTTTTCATATCTGACGGAAGATGCGTCGGGCGTAACTTGTACTTCCGTGATAAATCGTTCGGTGTCAAATATTTTCAATGCAAAAAAACTTAGAACGGTCTGTACACAAACGATCTCCGCTGATATTACGCCTAGTCTGAATGCATCAGTCAAAATGCACGTGGCGGAACGTTGCCGTTCTTTACGTCGGCCGACAATGCGTTGACGGAAACGGAACAGACGCTGTACGCTCGCGCTCGACGCACTAACGCATCTTCGGTTAAGTGTGAAAGGTTGAATGTTTTCTCATATAATTGTCTGTTCTGGCGTTACGCATCGCATCTTCCGTCAGATGTGAACCGACCCTAAGGGTCGGAAAACAGGGGATGATTGACTGTTTACTCACTGATTGTAATGTATAACCACGCATAACTTTATGCAGAGTAGTCCGATTTTGATAATTCTTATTGGATAGGATATACTTTGCCAAGTATTATCCATACTTCCATATTTCCATACTATTATACTATATATACTATATACTATCCATATCCATACTTCCATACTAATATTATAAACTAGCTTCTGCCCGCGACTTCGTCCGCGTCAAATTTTTGCTCCCCTGACCCTTCCCGTCGCATCGATTTGCCTCCTCGTTGCTGCTCGCTCCTTTTGAGTTATAGTGAGTCAACCTTAAAAGATAGACATATGCTCTCGCGGACTTTTTTTTAGAACTTTTTAAAAGGAACAATTCCGTCATACATGATTTTTGCGTTACTTTAACCGTTTACGCAGCGCACACAACGGAAACTCTCAAAAGGAATACATTTTCCCCGTTTTTGCAACATTTTTCATTACTGCTCCGCTCCTTTTAGTTGTAGCGTGATGTTATATAGCCTATAGCCTCCCTCAATAAATAGGCTACCCAACACAAAAAGAATTTTTCAATTCGGACCAGTAGTTCCTGAGATTAGCGCGTTCAATCAAACAAACAAACAAACAAACAAACAAACAAACAAACAAACAAACAAACAAACTCTTCAGCTTTATAATATTAGTATAGATGCAAAAGTAACTCTGTCTGTCTGTCGGTCTGTCTGTCTGTCTGTCTCGCTTTCCTGCTAAAACTACTGAACCGATTTAAATGAAATTTGGTACACAGATAGTTTAGAGCCTGAGAAAGGACATATACTACTTTTTATCCCGGTAGTATGCTCCCGCGGGATAATTTCAGACCTCCACGCGGGCGAAGCCGCTGGCAAAAGCTAGTAAGTACATAAAGTCACAAAAAATTATAAAATAAAAACTTTTTAACAAAAAATTAAACCGCCGAGAAACTGAAAAGCAAAAAATTATAAACCTTAAAATTATGAGTCGGCGCTGAAAAATCAATGAACAAAGATCACTCAAAGTGCCGACTCATAAGTTTAAGGTTTATTATTTTTTTAAGCCCTATGTTACGTTAGATTCTCTTCTGTATCTTTTTTGTTATAAATTGGGTCTTGTGACTAAGGCGCATGCGTCGATCGATCAGGTTCATCTGGTAGTCCCGGCTGTCTTTCGTGGATCTTTGACAGTCGTTACGAGTTGTCAGAAGCCCGAAAGTCTGACAACCAGTGTTATACTTTCGGGTTTTGCAGGGCCCTTGGGAACTGGGCATGTTATTACGCCGTAACTGGGTTACGGACGTCAGGTAAGGGGCCGTTCAAGTATTACGTAAGCACTATAGTGGGGCGGGGGGGTCTTTGCTTTGCTTATTTTTGATGACATGGGGGGTGTGGGGGTCTAGATGGTGATTACGTCAGCAGAGTCATTGTATATGTTTGAAACCGAAACCCATTTTCGGGGATTCCCACAAAGCGTAGCGTACACCAAGAGCAGAGCATTTTCTGAGACTAATGAAAAATTTATGTTAAGACAATTCCATACATTGCAAATTTAAATACACGTCCAAACTTTATGCTCAACCATGCTCGAGGTTGCAGGATGCGTTCTACATGCGCGAGCACCCACCGCGCGCTGCCGCTCGTGCTCAGTGTTGACACAGAGAGAAAATTGTCTGGACGGGCGTGTGTTGGTGCATTTGGAAATCATGAACGGAGAAAAGTTGTTTGTTAGGTGCAGCGCTTTGAATGTTTGCGATATATAAAGTCCAACATACAGCGATCGGATGTTAAAGCCAATGCTTTTTTTTTTTTTCAGGATGGGAAATCATCAAATGACTTCTCCCGCACTGGGCGGAGCGGGAGGGCGTGTCAGACTTTTACTGACTAAAACCCACCCGTGTTCCATCAGTTGCCCATGTGCCAGGGTCACGGTATCTTTTTCGAACAATCACGCGACCCCGACAGGCATCGGTCCTAGTAGACCCCTACACTGCTGCTGACATCTCTTTGAGGTGCGCGTGGAACACTGCACGCCGTCGACCCGAGCTTGGTCCTTACCGGGCGGCGAGCTACCCATTGCTCGCCACCCGCAAGCTCGCGCCTACGGTGGCCGGGAGTCCGCAATCGACTCCCGACGCCCGGGGCGTCTCCTCCTGCGGCGGCTAGGGACGTGAGGGCGCAGAGACTGCCACCCCCTCACGCGCCCCGCCTCCTCCTTCGCGAGCATTACTGCTTCGCAGAAGGAGGTGACGGCTTCCCATTCCCTCTCGCTCCGTACCATGGCTCGCACCAGGGCCAGACGCGAGAGGTCGCCGCCGCCGATCGCCTCCACGAGGACACGGCGGTGCTCCGCCCAGGCAGGGCACACCTCCACCGTATGCTCCACCGTGTCCTCCAGACGATCCTCGCAATGGAAACACCCGGACGTATCCTCCCGCTTTATCCTGAACAGGAACCCACCGAAGCACCCATGCCCGGTGAGAACCTGCGCCAGACGGAAGGTGAGGACGCCGTGGTGCCTCTCTATCCACTCCTCAAAGAGGGGACTTACCGCCGCAATTGTGGCGTGCCCAAAAAGCCAATGCTTGGGAAAGAGTCTCTCAAGAAGTCTTTCCCGTTTCTTTCTTTTTATTTGCTACCGTGCACTGTCCCACTCCTGGGCAAAGCCCTCCCTCCACTTCTTTCCATTTCTTAGTATCAGAAAATGCTTTGCTCTTGGTGTGCGCTGACGCAATAATGTATACGTTTAGGTAGGTACTCACTTAGAACCGAGCAGGGGAATTACCGCGCGCTCTTCAGTTGTCTAAATTTCTTCCGTCAATCTATTATTTCGTTTCGGTACGATTGACGATTTGACTATTGATTTGATTTGTTTTTTAGCAAAGCAAAGCAAGTTAATGTTTGTGTTACCGTTAATCCATTTTTGCCAAAGGAGAATTGTTTAATCAAGATGTTGTTACAAATAAACAAATCCAAGTGATACCAAAAATTCTTTGAATGTTTAAAAAAATCTCATACAAATAAAGTACAAAATGTACAGAAGTTAGTTAACGAAGTGTGGGGTAATTATAAGTTACAAGCAAAATCCGACAAGAAACTTAATATTATTGTCTCTAAGAAAATTGAATAGATTTCTAGAAGAAATTAAAACTGTTTCTCATGAATCAATAAATAAAAGAATACTTTAAAAGAAAAATGCATATAACAATGTTTACGTCAGCATGGGGGGGGGGGGGGGGGTAAGAGCTTTGCTTACTTTTGCTGACAAGGGGGGTGGGGGAGTAAATAATTGTAATAAATTTGCTTACGTAATACTTGAACGGCCCCTAAGCAGTCGCTCCATTTAAAATTGAGCTGCATCTGGTTAAACTGGAGAACACCATCATAGTCAAGAAAGGCTAGACAGATACGATAATATTGTGTTACAAAGATAGACGAACAATTCTGACACCTAAAAGCATTATGATAAGATAGTTTGTGGACCCATCATTGGTCGTGTTTTCTTAAACATGTGGCTAGTTTCACGAAGACGCACTAAAACCTTATTTTATATATCCCGGAGATGAGAGTTAAACTAAAGACAATAAAGACCCTGCGGTTGCCAGCAAAATGGCGATTGCAAAAATCTAGTAACCTTTTCCTCATTAGAACTTTAGCAGCCTGTCTCTTTGTTAAAATATAACAAAGTTACAGGCTACAAAAAGTAATTCTAAAAGATTACTAATACAATCCTAACTTATAATCTTTATCATTATCTTTATTTACTATAAAACAAAGTCGTATTTCGTGTAGATCTTCCAAAGTTCGCAACTGAATTTTAATGCGGTTTTCGTTAATAGACAACGCAGGCGAACCCGCTAGCAAAAGCTAGTCATTATGAATGCGAAAGTAAGTTTGTTTGTAACAACTGAAATGATTTAAACGATATTTGGAACACAGATAGACCATTACTTGGGTGACCAAGTCGCCGGTAACAGTTAGTATTTTATTAAAAAGTGAGTTGTATATGTACAATGAAATTAAAGATGAACTCATCACCAAGAGTTTATATAAAGTAAAATCATTTTATGTTAACATCTTGAATTACCAGAGCTAATCACCATTAATCGGGACGTGGTGGGCTGTACTTAAAGATAATACTTCTTCAATCTACGTAGATTGTTGTGTATATATAATTACACTTATGTCATCAACTCAATGATGATCCGCCGAACACGACTGTCGTCATTCAGAGGTGGAGAGCAACTTAGTTCCAAAAATATATAAAAATTCGGTCGATTCTTTAAAAATCTCACTGTAACAACTTAGGTGAACGTAAAGTGCTCTTGAATTCCACCTAATAAAAAAAAATAAAAAGAAAAGAAAGAAAAATTGTTTATTCTGCACAAACAAAACGCACAATATAAAACAGTAACACAAAATAAAAAAATACACACGTACAAAGTAGCCGAAAGCCCCGTATTCATGATTAAAAAGGTTGTACAATATTGTCCATTGCTTGTTGATGTCATGAATACGGACCAAAGACAATACAGATAAGTTTGCGTTACGACATTGACAATTACTTATTAACAAACAAAACAGAAACAAAATTTCCGAATGCAGAGTGCATTATTGGCTAAAGCTAGAGATTGACATTACTGACAGCTCACTTCACCTTAGTTTTCAAGGTGAGATTTTTACAGAATATATCGATACGTGAACGATCATCTGCACAAAAAGGGGGTGGCTACCGAGCTGACGACTAATAGATAAATGTGAAAGAAAAAGACATGTTGCACCGACCCCAAATAAATTGGGAAAAGAGCAGGGCAATGATGATATTGGATGCAAATATTGAAAAACAAAAAACTGACGAAAATAAAATTAATAACAAAAAGTAAACTTTTTAGTCTAACTAAGCTCCTAAAATAATATAAATTACTATTTTTGAGTCAGTGCCAAACAAACAAACAACGCTGCAAATCAATGAAGGTGCCATTATTTTATTTGGCGCGTCTATGTTTTTTGGCGCAGACTCAAATTTAGTCATTAAAAAATTATACCCTTTTTAACAAAAAAGAGCCCCTTTCCCTTTTTAAATAAAAAATACTAAAAAAGACTCACAAGTTACGCGTGGTCATAAATAATCTCGCATATAATAGTGTCAGGTAGACATGAGAACATATCCTTTTTTTCGTCGGTTAGAAATTGCGGCACATTTTTCTTTAGCTATTTGCCAAAACATTGTATGCCTTAGACTTTCTACAAACAAGTAAGTACTATAGTCATTGTCATTTCAGTATACCAATGCACATCATTTTACTCAAGAATTGAGCTGTCTGTTTACTGATAGTGCCAAAATGTTTTTCCAAACTGAAATTCAACTACACATTTTTATAAATTGGTGTTGTTTACCCCGAAGACATCAATCTACTCAAGCTGGTCTTCAAAAGTGACGTTGACACACATAAATATTCCATCTGCAACACCACGGTTGCAATTGAGCAATTTTGTAATTTAAAAATCGTAACTCTAACGTATGAACGTACGTACAGACAGGTGCATTTTATAATGAGCTACGAAAATTGCTTCCGATATTTCATTTGGCACGATACCTTGATGGATGGTCAGCAAAATGAGGTGTTATAACCAACATACACCTCCGTGTGGGAATCCATTTCTTTTTTTAAATTGTTCTTTTTTTATTGTTCCCGATTTCCCCTCAGTTTTGTTTTCTTTGAACTATTTTGTTCGGTATTCCGTTGAAAAGAAGTCGGTATGTGTATATGTACATTTCAGAGTGTGTAGTGTGAAAAAGGTGTGGGGATTACGTTAAATTAGTGGTGAATGTGTTAATGAGTGGAGATTTATTACTATAATCTGCTGCAGTTGTGGGAAAGTTCGCTTATTTATTACTTACTAGCTTTTGCCAGCGGCTTCGCCCGCGTGGAGGTCGGAAATTATCCCGCGGGAACATACTACCGGGATTAAAAGTAGCCTATGTCCTTTCTCAGGCTCTAAACTATCTGTGTACCAAATTTCATTTAAATCAGTTCAGTAGTTTTAGCAGGAAAGCGAGACAGACAGACAGACAGACAGATAGACAGACAGACAGAGTTACTTTTGCATTTATAATATTAGTGTGGATGTGGATAGTGTGGATTGGTAGTCGTTAGGTATATTGGTTGTGGGAAAGACTTGCGAAATTATTGGGGCTTGAAAGTTCCGAATAACTCAATAGTTTGGACACTAGACTTAAGCATGTAGACTATATCTACAATTATTGGCCAGGCGAGAGAGAGTTGTCAATTGGTATACCGTATTATACGTTTTTGACAGATTTTTTATGTAAATAGAGAGACCACTGCAACGATTGAAAAGATTGAAAATTAGTAGACTGCTGATCGATCACTACAAATTTTAATCGAGATTTTCTTTAGACCTTTGTCTCGCGACTCTGTCGCCCGACACGAAATTTACATGACTCGCACGATATCGCCCGACGTTGCTTGCGACATACTACGTGTCGCGGGACTAGTCGCTAGTCGATGCTTTGCGAATATCGCCCGACAGGCTTTGAATAGTGAGGATGCGTGTCGATTGGTGCTCCGCGAAATGTCATCATCATCATCATTTCAGCCAAAAGAAGTCCACTATTGGACATAGGCCTCCCTCAATTTGAGGGGGGCGTTTGCCGTAATGGCCACGCTTGGCAGTGGGATTGGCGATCGCATATATACTAATCACCACTGGGTACTGTAAAAAAGACAAATTTCACGCGAAATTGTTCCACAAAACCTCAGAAACATACCACTTAAATGTCCGGCGATGTCTCTGCGACATGACCCATTATCGCAGAGAGCGACATGACCCCAAGTGCATACGCTACTTTAAGCCCTGGCATTAACTCTTGGTACTTACTTCGGCACAAATCAGGCACTAACTTTTCGCCAACTTCGCGGTCGCCCAATATATGTCGCGGCACTAACCGAAGGCGTGTAAGCATTAAGTTTAGTGGTCACGAGTCCACGACGCCTGCTTACGGCCCACAATACATCTGACGAGCGACTTCAATGGGCCACTCGTTAACCCCACTACAGCAGATCGTGCGAAGTTCACTAGCGACCTCTACTAGCTGTTCCCACTCTGAAAAGTTAATTGTAGTGTCAAAATCAAAAGTCATTTATTCAAATTAGGTAGTGAATCAGCCCTTTTTGAACGTCAAAATTAAATTCGAGACCCTTCTTCCTTTCGACACCTTCAGAGGGAGAACAGCATGATAAATCTTGATCTTCAATGGAATAGCATTGAGACCATGCAGTGAGCAGGAGTATAGATGTAAGTGCAGTGCACAAGATGCACTTGTCTTCCAGTTGGATTTCGGCCTAATATAAATAGAGTTGACCAAATATGTATGTACTTCAAAATTATTGTTTACCAAATAAAACAGTTTTTTGATGCCCTGCGATTCTAATCTCTCTTTTTCCTTATACATGTACTTACACATTATTAATATTATTTTATGTCTGTTATCGTATATGTCCTGTAAATATTGCAGAATATTTCAGGAGCTATCCAGTTTTCACTTTACGTTTTATACCAGCTAGTCTGGTGAAATTCATTTATTTTGCAATTTTCAGGTCAGCACCGGGTTGATATTGATTCAATTATGAATGGCGCTTCCCTCTTAAACTAATTATTTGGCTTTAAGTTAATTTCTGCCAGAAATGCAAACAGAAAGATAAACTGTGATACTACTTACTAGACTACCCTATATCAGATTAGGTCTTGGATAATGGTCTATCTTTATTTTTAAATTATTCGGAGAGCTCTGACCCTCGATAAAAACTATTCGAATTATTTAAAATCTTCTACAAGTTTACAACGAAATGCCAACTATAAAGTTTATTCAGAAAACTAGTTTTTACTACATCAATATAATTGTCTCCAATTATCGAGTAAGAACAGGTAATATAAACATTTAATTAAGAACAAATTTTCACTTAGCAACAATAATCGTGGCCATAAAACGTAATTAACAGTTCATTATTTTTTATTTCCGACAAGCAATTTGAAGCGCGAACTAATTAAAGAAATCGCTGCAATACTCATTAATGATTTAGGTTTATTCGTGATACACGACTTTTTTTATTTGATTGTGACTAAATTTGTTGAATTTTAGTCAGTAAATAACTGTTAATTTGAGATTTAAAAATAAATTAAAGAAGACTTTGTTGGTATCTTCGGTCATCCAAATTGTATGAGTATTGAGAGGAGTGTGCAGAATTTTAGGCTTACTATTATTTTTCCATTCGTTGCATTAAAGATGCAGGTGACGTTTCTGAAGTCTTTGACTACAGTAGAAATTTTACAACGGATATTTAAGAGAAAAAAGGAGCTCATTCATTAAATAATAATTAAAACGATCTATCATGTTGTGCTTTAAAACTTATGAAAATGCACTATTTTTACGGTAAATGTGTAACAAAACATTGAAAAATATACTCAAGCAGAAACAAATAAAACAGGCAACAGTCAATTCTTTTAAATCATGTTCCTAAAATGCCTATCAGCGTGACGTAACATTTGATTCTGCTTTTAAAAGTGTCGGATCTTTCTTCAAAAGGCACTTCCAGACATTGCCCTGCATCGTTAGACTCACATAAAATTCTTATGTAATATAATTTTTGGAGACCATGACCTCCGAGTTTCTTTCGACGTTTCTTCTCAGGGAGCAGTCAGCTAGAAAATGAAAATGCCGGCGCCATCTAGTTTTTAAAAAATTGACCAGAAAATGTTGACGTGTAAAAGTGTCTTATAAGATCTACTTACTTACTAATAAACATTTCATTTCATTTCGTAGATATCTGTCAGTCTATTCACCATAATTTCTCCCACTGCCGATCATAAACCACAGGCACCAATGGTAGTGGATATCCCCCCATGAGCGTGTCGCGTCGTGTGGGCGATAGCATCATGTCGAAGCGATTTCGGTGTCCAACAACCATAATTTAAGCAGCTCCTCACACTGCACTATTGCTCAGCCATTACTTTCGGAAGGGTCGCAGGTTTACGAGTCTTCCGTGGTAAGTATAAAAGAATCTGTTGGCTTAGGATGCTAGAATTCTCTAAAGGATAAGGATGGATAACTCTCAAATATTCGTCGCTTAATGATACCTAAATGATTTTATTTCTGTTAGTAGGTTTGTACAAAGACATTTACATGGCAATCGTATTTTCAAAACTAGATGAGGTCGGCATTTCATATGTGATTACTCCGAAAAGAAAGTTCCAAACAAATTCAGAGGTCACAGTCTCTTTTAAAGCCCAGACATACCTAATCTTGGTAATTGATGTGAAAACCATAAAAAATTGTGTCTGAAATGGTCTAATGGGGAAAGAACCACACAGATTTAATGGACCTGTCCAGTCATTGCACGCATTTGTCAGTAATCATGCAGTTTGGTAATTCAGAACTTAAGGAGTTCAAAGAACAATAACAAAGTCATCAGTTAAAACCCTAATGCCACATTTAGAAAAGCTTCTCTTCGTGCTATTGAATTTCTACATTTTAGTTATTCACAACCAGAGTACAAGGTTAACTCCGATAAGATCATTCATACGTTTATTCGAAGATACAATTTGTTACACAAAATTAATAAGTTAACCTGAAATTGTCAACAAAAGCTTCATTTGACACCCCTAAACCCCCTTATCTTTCCCACAATAGGTTAGACCCTCAATAGTAGCGTTAGTACTTTCCAAAAGATATAAAACTATTGAGGATAATTGTGCAGTTTAGACGAACAATGATAGCGAGGAAAGGGTAACTGGCGAAAGGTAAGTTACCTCGAGCCGAAACAAATGACGATCGAGAGATCGGGTCATGCACACCACACTACCAGGCATCTCAATAAATGACAAGGTACATTGAGGATCTACTAAGAACAGGTGCGCCAAAGTTCACCAAAATTTTCAACTCCGATAGTTGGAAATCCGAAAATATTCTTCCTAACATTTTTCATTCTAACCATCACAATTCCTAACTACTCTGTCTCTAATGTTCATAATTCCGAAGCATTCAACTTCATAATGTCAGTAGCAATAAACATCATACATAACATACTTTTACTTGTTTTCCTATATTTTCTCAACATAACCATCTTTTACACTATTACACAAAGTCATATCTTTTTTGTTTAGATTTCTTTTTATTAACAAACAAACTCTTCAGCTTTATAATATTAAGTATAGATGGGTGAATTGCCCAAGCAAAAAAATACACGGCAAACCTGAGAACGGTAGTGCAATGTGCTGATTATTAATTTTATATATTTTTTCTCAACAACGTAAGTATTTCTCTACCTTGGCAAAAAAAATCATTGGTATCTACCCTCTAATATACCCAAAAAAAAAATTACAAAGTGTTATTTTATCATCACGGTGACCTGTCCTGAACCCAATTCCGCTCATAACATACCTTCTCCTGCAAATACATTCGTAATATGGATTTAAATTGATTTTGTTATCATTAAATTATAATTTATATTCGATCAAATAAAACAATTTTTGTTTGTTTATCTTCTTTCTCATGGATTTGACAGGCAGTCAACTTTTGTCTGGAAAAAAGTTATCATTTCAGAGGACAGTAAGTTTTAGTAGAATAGCCACATCAACATTGCGTTGTTACGCCCCTTTCACCTTTTCTCACTCCGGATCAGTCCGGCTTAAGCTCTCGGCGCGAACGCACCGGTCCCAACGTCTTGCGGTTTCCCGCCAAAAAAGTAAGTTTATCATTTCAGTAATATGGGGACAAAAATAGTTTCATTTCGGTGGCTGTTATAACTCGTGCTAGATTTGTTTAATTTGTTTCAAAATTGTGTATTAAATTCGCAGTAAGTACTGTTTTGTTTGAGTAGTGTTCATATTTTTTAAATAATTTTTTTTCGGAGTTAAATGTAGAACTAACCTCTATTTTATCATCTCAGTGTTATCATTTCAGTGGATTCGGTGGACTGTTATACCAATTACAGTCCACCGGAATTAAAAGTATCTCCGAAATGATAAAAACATAAAGTTTTAGAGATCCTGGTGTCAAATACAAAGTCATAGTTTTGTAATGTACCTACTTTTACCTAGAGTGTCGATTAGATTATTTAGGGGTATTTGTTGTGTAATATTTGTGCTTAAGATATATAATATATACATATATCTATGTAGTTAGTACATGTTTACTATACTTTAGATACACATTTGTTCGGCTCAACGAAAATGTGATGAGTGTGTGGGTTACCACAGTGTAGATTATTATACCTACTAATTGTCAACAAAATAATTATTTCGAGGGTTTACCTTCAATATAAGTCACTTACCTTTATTTTTATATCATTTATTACGAGTAAATAACAATAATAAATAATATTTGATATAATTACAAAATTTCTTAATTTTACAAGATATAACAAATAAGTTAAAGAGCATTTAAACGTTATATGAAAAAAAAAGAGATATACCTATGTGATGAGAAATTGCCTGTGAGAGTGTTTGTCTGAGTCAATGCAAGAGAGCTAGTGTGTGAGCGCGTGGTGTATCTGAAGGTATAGTATTTTATAGGATCATAGTATAGTGTGTATGAATGTATGTCTGTGGATATGAGAAAGAAGAAAATTGAAAAGCGTGTATTTTGATTTTAGGATGCCGCGGCCTAAGCAACAGACTAGAGAAGAAAGGTTGGAAAAAAGGAGGTTGTATGAAAGAAGAAGAAAAGAGAGAATTAAGAGCAATGAAGTCTCACGCGAAGAGTTTTTGAGAAAAGACAGAGAAAGGTATGCCAGAAAAAAAGCAGCGGGATTAATTGTTTCAAGGCATCTAATGACCCCTAAAAAATTAAGAATCCTAAGAAGAAAAAACAAAATAAGTGCTGCTGCTTATTACCAAAGAAAAAAAAATAGAGCAGCTCCAGCTCCTATAGCGGCTCGTGCTAACCCTCTGGATGAGACAATTGGGGATCAAAGTGATGGTCCTGGACTAAGCACTTCCTGTCACAGTTCCTTCTTGCCTACTTTACGGCGCAGCTTACGATTGAACAGCAATAGTATTAGTACGAATATCCAAATCCAACGTTCTAATACTACAGAAGCTAGAAGCTTTCATCGGGTATACACAAGCAGTCCACGACAAACCCTGCTATCAACGCATCAAAATTTTGTAAATTTTGACTATAGCAATCCTGGTCCAAGCACTTCTCGTCAAGGGAATCCATCTTCGGCTCGGCGCTGCTTGCCGATGAATAGCGATAGTACAATTGGTTCCAATATTCAACATCATATTGATGACAATGTAGTAACTGGCACTCATTGTGTACAACCAAGTGGCGTACAACGAATAACATGTCCATCAAATCTAAGTAGTATCGAGTCAACATTATGCCCCAACAGCCCTGTTTCAGACTCGTCAATTACATCTGTAGAATTCAAGCGAGGACTTAAAGACAAATTTCGAAAATATCAAAAAACTAAAACTAAGCTAATAACAGAATTACAAAACAAATTATTACAGGTCACTAAGGAAAAAGAAATGTTCAAAAAAAGGTGTAACAGACTACAAAGCAATCATATGATTTTGAAGAAAAGTACCCAAAAAGGAGAAAAACCAGCAGTAGAAGTCATAAAACCTGATGAAAAAAAAAATCGAATTCTCAGGAGGGTGGTGAAATTTTTAGAAGATGATGAAAATTCAACACTGTGTCCTGGAAAAAATGACACCATATCTAGACATGGATTAAAAAAACAAAAAAGACTATTGACAGACACACTTAAAAATTTACACTTGAAATATTTGGGATCAGGAGAACCACCGATAAGCTATTCAACATTTTCAAGAATGAAGCCTTTCTGGGTCACTCAACCAAATGTGAATGCACGAAATACATGCCTATGTGAAAAGCACGAAAATATGAAACTTTTGATTGAATCTATGAAAAGAAACCGCCTTATCAAAGAAAATACAATATCCGACGTTTTAAGTAGCCTATGTTGTAGTAAAGATAACATCGATTGTCTGCAAAGAATATGCTCAAGTTGTAAAAATAGACACATTGATTATCAAGAGTTTAATAATGAAGTGAACATAGCGTATTGGGGTTGGGAGAAGAATAAAAGCATATATGTCAAAAATAATCTAGAAAAATCTGCTATTAAAGTTGAAAAAGTAAGGCGTTGGGTGAAACCACTAGATTTAATAAAAAAATTCGAAGATAGCCTGAAACCATTCCTTAAACATTGCGTCAATAATAAAAATCAAAATCAAGCTTTCAAAACGTTAAAAGAAAATATGACTACGGAAGACTGTATTATACAAATTGATTTCAGTGAAAATTATAATGCCAAATATGGATCCGAAATTCAATCCCTTCATTTTGGTGGTAGCAGACAACAGTTCACTTTGCATACTGTCGTAATATATTTCAAACTCGACAACGAAACTTGCAAAACTCAGTCATTTTGTACTGTAAGTACCTCTTTAAGGCATGATGCTGCTGCAGTATGGGCACACCTCATTCCTGTTTTTGTATATTTATATCCAAATTGAGATAACTGCTCCTCTGGTTCGTAAACTTTACGTTATTTCTGACTCACCATCTGCGCAATACAGGAATAAAAATATATTATATAATATAATAACTCAGTTATCCTCCTATTGTCCGATGCTGACCCACATAATTTGGAACTATTGTGAGTGTGGTCATGGAAAAAGCGCAGCAGATGGAGTGGGTGGAGTATTAAAGAGAACGCTAGATAAACAAGTCTCATATCAACATGATATTACCAATATTGAATCGCTGGTACAAAACCTACAGTGTTATGTTAAAGGTGTGAAAATTGAAACAGTTGAAGATTATCAGGTGACAGAAAAAGATTGGCTCTTGCCCAAAGACTTAAAGACTTTTCCGGGAACTATGAAAGTTCACCAAGTTGTTTGGTCTAAAGAGTCAGGAAACCGTTTGGCACTTCGACATCTGTCCTGTATTGAAAGAGAATGCCTAAATAAAACTATTAGGTGCCCTCACGGCAAGCATTTAGGTTTTCATGACTTCACTGGGATTCAATCAACGAATTTTGCAAATAATACAAATATAGCACATCTGCGTCCAATTCAACTGTCAGAAAAATTAGTACTACGTCCCAAGCCATTCAATGAAAAGAATCTTTCCAAAAAATTACAAAGGAATAGTTTCATACATGAACCACACACACACTCAATCACAAACATTGAAATATCAATTATTAAGCCCTCAACATCCCATTCCTTTGATGGAATGAATAATCAAAAAGGAGAGAATGAGCAGGAATCATCGATAATACCCAAATCATTGCTCGAAAAATATGAAAACTTCAATGAATTTAGCACTCCATCGTGTTCATTTTTTGAAAACAATGATACTGAAATTATTGAAAAGTATGAACGGACAAGAAATATTGACAGCGAAGAAGAAATCATGATTACAGCCAAGAAGAGAAAAGTAAGAAGATTATCTTCGTCTTCGTCCAGTTCTGATTTGAATATTTTTTGATTTTTGTTATTGTATATTTCGTTTTTTAAATATTTGCTGTCATTTAATGGCATGACTTGTTTTAGGTAGGAAGTTAAACTTATTAAAGAAGACTGATGACTATAATAATTATAGTAAAGACGTGCTGTGGTGTGATAATTAAAGAAGATTTGTTTATTAGGTACATATCTAAATTAAAAACCTATATTTATAGTCATGAAAAGAGGCTGATTAGTGAATTTGAGAAATAATTGTGTGATTTAAAGTGACATGATGAAAAATTAATCTTTAAGCTACATACTTGAACCTACTCGTAAATACGTACCCAGAAAGACTGTTTTATTGGAATAACTATAATTCGCATTAGGTATAAGAATTACTTATACATAATTGCGAATTATAGTTATAGGTAGAACAAAACTTTGTTGTTTTTTGTTCTATTTAGATATGTACGTTTCTCTATTGTTGTAGTTATTTAAGAATAAAGTGATCTCAATCTCAGGTTTCTGTTATGTTTCATACGTTTATGTAAAAGGATTAAAAGTACTAAGCTATTACTACTAAGATATTTTTATAATGTTTCTTATTCATTTATTGTATTTTAAAAATATAAGAGTTGATTTAATTTTAGAAGTTTTACTGATATACCTGTAGAAACACTATTCTCCTCTCGTTACCAATTTAACTAAATTATACCTAGCATTTTTCTCTTAGTGCAATAGGTAGACATTAGGTATTACTATTAATGGCATAACTTACAAATGCAACCATCATATTAATCAGAAACTTTAAGCTTTCTAATCGCGATACGTTGATTCTTTTGAAAATATATCAAGTAAATTAGTATTAGTACATAAACAAGCAAAAATATTTATTTAAGGTTACCAGCATTTACGATAAAGTTTTCCAACATTTTCACACAACAACAACCACAAAAATTACCAAAGGTTATAAAAGTAAAGAAACTATTCATTCATATCATAATAAACATTACATTACATTAATATCATTCTTTGAGGTTATTGTAACCTCAAAGAATGATATATGTAATAATACTAACTGTAATATCTGTATATTAATGATGATATTAAAAAAACTGTGTACTGTCCTGTCTCAGTGTTTATCTAAAATTTGTGGAAATCAAACCTAACAAAGTACGGAACCCTGGCTGGGGGCACGGTTGTTCTTAGCTGTATCATTTCGGTGGATTTATCATTTCGGTGGTAATTTTTATCATTTCGGTGGACACTTTTAATTTCAGTGGACTCTTAAAACTTTATCCTTAAATATTTATGTAAGTTTTGATAATATTTGATGTCCACACACGCACAATGTTATAAAATAGACTAAAGTATTATTTGTCACTAAAAATATATAGATTGCATTGAAATAAAAAAATCCCACCGAAATGAAACATAAAAATCTCTTGTTGAAATTCACCCAGATATAATCGAAAATCATTAGGTCTAATGTTTAATATATATGTATAAAAACGTCATTATGGTTAACACCCCGACTCAGAGTACCCCAACTCGGATAAGTTAGGTTAGAAGGCTAAGGCGGGAGCGCAGCGGAGCGGAGCTCCCACCTTAGCCTTCGTGGTTATTTTTTTCTTTAAACCACCCAGAAATAGGAGCCCCGCAAAGCGCGGCTCCGTCGACCACCTATCTCAGCGCAGGTGGTACACCAAATAAGGTTTATTTCTTTTGAGTGGTATATCAAACGATTTTAAATTAAAACTATAAATATCATCTTCTACCCACATATATTTTTATTACACTTAGTAAATGTTTCTTTCTGAGTATGAGTGAAAATATTATGGTAATTATGTTTAGGGATAAAAGCGTTATGATAAAAAACAGTAGGAGTTTAAATATATTTACATTAATGATATTATTAATTACAATATTCGGAAACATGAGTGTTATGAACATCGCCGGTAGCACTACAAATAGTATGAATGAAAACTTTAGGATGAAAAATTTTAGAAAGAGTGATCATTCGGATTACAAATCATTAGGAAGAACAATTTCGGATAAAGAACTTTAGGTGAGCCAATATGGATCCACTAAGAACAGCGTTTTGTGTCGAATTCCGTTCTCTAATCGGTAACACCTCGGTGTCAGCAATTGTAAAAAACGATAAGTTTGGTAGCCATGTTGACGCGCCTGAGTCGGCCGCTCGTTCTACAATGTCCTTAGAAAAACAACATTATAACAAAGGATGTAGCGTTGAACATTGTAAAAACAATAACAATTCATTCTATCATTTTGAACGATGTGAACTCGACGAATTTTCGGATTTTCTATTAGTTTGTTCTAACCACGTGACTTAACGTTGAGATAATTTCATTCCCATACATTTGATTAGTTTTCAACTAGTTTTAACGATTGCAGATTATCGACTTGGCTAGGGGTGCAGAAATAAAATACTTATGAACGTTGATAGGTACTGTATTATATAAGGTTAAATAAAATTAGCTTTTAATACTTTACCCACATACTGGATATCGAAACCAAAAATTAAAGAAATAAAAAGAAACAAGCAAAACTATTAAAATAGCCGTTACGAGTCGTTAGATGCCCGAAAGTTTGACAACCAGTCTTACCAAGAGGTCGTATTACCCAGTAATTGGATTGTGGAGGTCTGATAGGCGGTCGCTCCATGTAAAATACTGGTATTTAGCTGCATCCAGTTAGACTGGGAGCTGACCCCAACATAGTTGGGAAAAGTCTAGGCAGATGGTGACGATGATGATGAAACTGGATGTCAAACTCACAGCATGTTATAGAATCATCTATACTTATAATAAAACTGTAGAGAGGTCAATTCTGTACGTTGAATATACATTCAAAATTAATATTGGAGGATGAATGGTGATCGATACTGATGCTAAAAATGCAATCAGTAAATTTTTTGTCTGTCTGTCTGTTTGTATATGCACGTATGAGTCAAAAACTACTGAAGGGATTTTAACCAAACTTCGTACGATTGTAGTCCATACTCTTGGGCAGGTTATAGGCTATATAACATAACGCTAAGATACATAAGAGCTGAGCAGTGACGATACATTTGTAGCAAGTCGGATGAAAATGCGCTTTCGAGCTCTTATCCTCGCACACGTTGATCATCACCACCAAAAGTATGTATTACAAAGATGATGATCTTCAAAAGATCTACAAAAAAGTCCTCAATAATAGTATATATCTATCCTACTAAATTCAAAACACAGTTAGTTTATAACCTGGATTAACACATAGGGTACTTTTCATCCCGGTAGTATGTTCCCGCGGGATATTTTTCGACCTCCACGCAGGCGAAGCCGCTGGCAAAAGCTAGTTGGTAATACGACTAATCGGTTTCTTCACGATAGATTCCTTCACCCATTTTATTGGTAAATTTCACCACATCAATACGAGCATTATAATATTATTATCTTGTAATAGAAACTACATTTTCCCTTCACATTATTAGCATACAAGCCACGCTTTTGACGTTGTCTGGATGTTTTACGTGGCCATCAACAATTTTATGCCCTGGGTAACATCAGAATGTTTCGTGGGAACACACGCTATAACATTATTATGACCTTCAACTGATAATTTCTTACGCATTTGTTTATATTTTATTTCTAGTTGTTGCTATATCGTTCGGATACAACATCCACCACCTATAAAACCTTCAAAAATCATTTCCCAGCGTCACCGATTCAACATCTAAGGATTTTTTCTGTATACCCGACAACTGTGAAACAAAAAGGAGAGTAACGATTTTGACATGTATGTATGTATGTGGGTATGCATGTTCATCTGTTCCGTCATAACTTCTAAACTTCTTATAATAATATGACAAACCTATTAATTCTGTAATTTAAAACCATTGTAAAAGCCAATTATTTTTAAAAGAGTAACCGTGGAGTTTCTTGCCGGCGCTTCTCCATAGGAATCAACTATTTGTAACCGTGCACCTACCTTTTGACGTTTCAAGTGCCCATGTTGGTTTATGTGAATTAAAAATATTTTGATTTTTTCTATTTTGATTTTGATCGTTGGAAGCATCTTGATTGTCCGCTGGTATGTGATATCACATTAAATTGAATAAAGCGCCCTCTAAAGAACCATGATTATTCTCTACTAGCTTCTGCCCGCGACTTCGTCCGCGTTAAATTTCTTGTTCCCGCGTCGAATCGCGTACCCGTGCGATTTTCCCCATTTCCACATTTTTCATTACTGCTCCGTTCCTCTTGGTTGTAGCGTGATGTTGTATAGCCTATAGCCTTTCTCGATAAATAAGCTATCCAACATAAAATAATTTTTCAATTCGGACTAGTAGTTCCTGAGATTAGCGCGTTCAACCAAACAAACATACAAACAAACTCTTCAGCTTTATAATATTAAGTATAGATTTCCCTCCACGGCTCCACGGCAGATCACGATGACAATATTTTCTTGTTTCATACTTTGTAGAGCGTGATAGTTTAGTACCTAACCGGGTTTTAGTTTATGAACTTACTTTTTAAATAATCCTATCTTGAGCAGTTTCGGCTGTATATCAGTCATTCAAACCATTAGTCAGCCACATTCTCTATTTCACCTGTGTGAAATGTCTTAGCCCAGCGCTTCAATCAGTCAACTCAGTCTATCGCAGTCCACTGCTGGACATAAGCTTCTCTCATGCTGCGCCACAATACCCTGTCTTCCGTCTTCCGCATCCAGTCTACCCCAGCCACCAATCAACAACCTAAGTAACCGAAACATAGCCCAAAGAATTGCCAAATTTAAATGGGCAGGGCTCATTGCTTGCAGAACAGATGGCCGATGGGCCCACGAGCTTCTCGAGAGGTGGAAGACGTAGAGTTGGAAGGCCCTCCACAAGGTGGACCGATAACCTTGTGAAGGCCGCAGGAATAGGAGGGGTTCACATCGGCGTCGAGTCGACGATGAAGTAGCTGGGACTTGTCCTCGACAGCCGGTGGAACTTCGTTGAGCATTTCCGAGGTTTGGCTCCCAGACTGGAGCGGGCTGGGGCTGCATTACAGCGGCTTCTGCCCAATCTGGAGGGTCCAAACGCCTCCTGCCGGAGGCTCTACACGGGGGTCGTGCGGTCCATGGCCCTCTACGGGGCACCGGTGTGGGCGCCCTCATTGAGGCTGCGCCCAGCGCGCCGGTTGAGTGCAGCCCAGAGGGTCATGGCCATCCGGCTAATCCGAGGATACCGCACGATCTCGTGCGAGGCGGCGAGCCTCCTTGCCGGAGTGCCGCCATGGGATCTGGAGGCAAAGGTCCTCGCGCACATGTGGGAGTGGCGCGAGGAGGCGAAACGCCGGGGCGAAACTCCGCTGCCGCGACAAATCGCGGCACGGCGGACAGAGCTCCGGTGTGATCTCATGGCGACATGGCGGGTACGATTGTCGCAACCCAGTGCTGGGCACGCCACAATTGAGGCGGTAAGTCCCCTCTTCGAGGAGCGGATAGAGAGTCGCCATGGCGTCCTCACCTTCCGCCTGACGCAGGTTCTCACCGGGCATGGGTGCTTCGGTGGGTTCCTGTTCAGGATAAAGCGGGAGGATACGTCCGGGTGTTTCCATTGCGAGGATCGTCTGGAGGACACGGTGGAGCATACGGTGGAGGTGTGCCCTGCCTGGGCGGAGCACCGCCGTGTCCTCGTGGAGGCGATCGGCGGCGGCGACCTTTCGCGTCCGGCCCTGGTGCGAGCCATGGTACGGAGCGAGAGGGAATGGGAAGCCGTCACCTCCTTCTGCGAAGCAGTAATGCTCGCGAAGGAGGAGGCGGGGCGCATGAGGGAGTGGCAGTCTCTGCGCCCTCACGTCCCTAGCCGCCGCAGGAGGAGATGCCCCGGGCGTCGGGAGTCGATTGCGGACTCCCGGCCACCGTAGGCGCGAGCTTGCGGGTGGCGAGCAATGGGTAGCTCGCCGCCCGGTAAGGACCAAACTCGGGTCGACGGCGCGCAGTGTTCCACGCGCGCCTCAAAGAGATGTCAGCAGCAGTGTAGGGGTCTACTAGGACCGATGCCTGCCGGGGTCGCGTGATTGTTCGAAAGAGATACCGTGACCCTGGCACATGGGCAACTGATGGAACACGGGTGGGTTTTAGTCAGTAAAAGTCTGACACGCCCTCCCGCTCCGCCCAGAGCGGGAGAAGTCATTTGTTGATGATTTCCCATCCTGAAAAAAAAAAAAAAGGCCGCAGGAATCCGCTGGATTCGGGAAGCGCAGAACCGGTCGAAGTGACGGAGCTTGGGGCAGGCCTTTATCCAGCAGCAAAGGTCTTTCTGCTGAAATGATGATAATGAACATATATTTTGTATACAGCATGTTATAATAGATGTCTAAAACATTACTGTAACTATCATAACGGTACAAAATCATTAAGTCCTTAACTACTACGTAATGCCCATAAATCAGTAACTAAATTGTCTTCTACATAACAATTCCGACGTTTTCATTGACATCTCAGATCTTGAATGCGCCTGCGTCGTGATCAGTACATACTCCGGCTATCGACCGACTATGCCCATACGTAATGGGCATAGTCGGTCGATAGCCGGAGTGAAGCAGCGAGCGACACAGCCACAGAACAAAGAATAAAGGAGAAGTGCCCCTACACTGGCTAAGCACGGGAACCAGTGTCGCCAAACTCACATATTTGCATATCAAATTCTCCATTACACACATAAAAAACAGTGATATGATTGGCTACAAATTAAAAACGCAACTTTTACAAATCATCTTCTTATTGCTTTCAAAAATTGTGTCTTATTGCAACGAATGAAAGTTGTTATTATTTGACATGACACAAACAATAAAGACGTTTTTCGTCTAAAAACTTTAAATAGACAAGTTTACAACGAGTTCAGCAACTCAACGCTAGATGGCGCTGTAACCAATTCATTCTATTCAGAACGCTAGCACCTTTGAAATAGATGTCATATTCATATGCACTTGTAATCTCTTGCGGTGAGTACAAAAAAAAAAGTTAGAGATGTAGACATATATCGATATATTAATATTGATGTTACGTAATTTATTCGGGTGAGCAATGTACTAATTTGTTAACATCATACAAATGCTTAATAACGAAAAAGGTTGATTATCGTTAAAATATCAATGTTAAAGAGATATTTGTATGTTTGTATGTAGGAAGGTAATATTATTTTCATAAAATTAAGTACGCGGGCGAAGCTGCTGACAGAAGCTAACGATAAATGAAACGATAACAGATGGTGCTAAAAATATTTACTGACCTTGAAATAATACATATTTATTTAATATTTTTGCCATTTTGATAGTCGAATATTAATATATTTTTCATCCCACCATCTCGGAAAGAGTATTTTTAATCTTCAATATCTGAGTGGAAAAGCCGTTTTTATTCTCTAGAGGATAAAGTAAATTGAATTTAGAACATCGTGTGCACTAAGTTTGTAAATTCAAAACATCATTAAACCTATTTACTTCTACCTCCATGGTGCCGAATTTATCATACAACCTTTTTCAAATTTGTTAAAAACTCAGACTCGGAACCTTATTGGTGTACTTTTTTTAATTTACTTTGCGCACCCCATTTTCTTTTCACGTCACTAACAAAAATATTACACTCTACTTAGGCAGCTGTAGCAACTTTACTTTAATTTTTTCTTAATTATACCTAAGTATTATTTGAAATAATTTAAAGATAATTCTGTAATACTTACCTATCATAATGTAGTACCTAATAAATATTAATACCTAAACTGAAATAAAAGTATCTTGTGATTGTAAATGTTTTTTTTGCATTTAGTCATTTCCTCGCTGAGGTGGGATGAAAAGTTACGTGTTGCACTCGAGTGCAAAGATTTTTCACCTCGTGCTCTTTTAATTCCCTCGCTAATGCTCAGGATTCTAATTTTTGAATCACTCGCTGCGCTCGTGATTCAATTTTAGAATCCTTCGCTTGCTCGGTCATCAAAATTGAGCACGCGGTTAAAAAGCAACTTTGCACTCTTGTATAACAAATAACTATTGCCGTGATAGCTTTCATTAAGACAGTAATATGATTAGACGTAGGAAAATCTCCTAATTGGTTATAGCTTATGTTTTGGAATATTGATGACCCAATAAACTGGTGCATTATTTCAGCCATGATATAATCTGTATTAAATGTATGACCGTCTTATAAAAATATTTCGGATGTCTGACATAACTTAATCACTGATTCTGATGAGCATAATAACCCCCTCTAGCCTTACCTATAATAAATCTATGTAATTACCTATTGATTTGTTTTCTGTTACTAAAGCACTAACGCAAATATCACACTTATGTTATCAACTGTCTTATTATTTAACCAGCTATGTGAGCTATTGATTCCTTACTAAAATCAGACAAAACTATCGATACCGACCTACTTTACGGATGTGTCCCATCCCTAATCGAGTAGCGTCGAAGTTACTAGAATTTAGTTTGTGATTGTCCAGATGACGACCAAGTGCATTTAGACTTTGTTTCAATGAACATAAGGTTGTTTATAGTTTGCATTGCAGTCATAACATGTGGTATTGTAATTAAAATCAATTATATAAAAATTAACAAAGCTTAGCAGTTACCAATGATACGATACACCTCTACAAGAAACATTTTTTTTTCTGCTTTCGTTTTTGCAGGTCAAAACCGCACAACAAGGCATAATTTGTAATATTTCGCGTATTTCTGAGACATCCAATCGCGACCAGTATCTGACGGCGAATAAGCTAAATGTTGCGCATCTGCGCTTAATGTTGACACGCGCGCGATATGTGAGGGGCACTTCCTCTAGTTTTCTTTATTCCGTGGACACAGCCCACCCGTCTGAATGCTAATGCACGACTGCAGACAGCGCCCGCGCAAAGCCCCTCTACCCTTGACAGCTTAAAGTCCCCTATTTCTTTGCAAAATTTTGATTAATTTACAATATTTTATTGTGGAATCCTAGTAACTATAACCGTTTATTTTTCTATGTAAAAATATTTTCAAATAACAAAGCTGTTTAGAAGGAGTAGGAAATATAAGCCAAAAAATGGGGTTTTCGTAAATATATTTTTACAGCAAAGGTTTTAACCATACGAAAAAAGTACTCTTGGCCAAATTATGTACATGAATCTATAGCAAAAATTTTTTTTTTTTTTTTCAAATTTTCCAGCCAAGCCAATATGAGAAGATTGGTTCATAAAGTGACCGTTTTACGGCACTTAACCGGACCAAGGCCCTTAAACAGTTAGGTGACACCTACAACAGACATTCTGTTGCCCACACTACTGTTAACACTTGAGTGTTGCCCTTGCCAGAATATTAGTAAGGTATAGATTTGTAATATGTTTTCGAGAAAGTAGGTCAAAAATTTAGATCTGAATTGAGAGCAAAGATAGCCCAGTGGTAATGGTCGCGACTCTAAGTTCGAACGCCACTGTTCTCAAAACGGTGGAGGAAAACATCGTGAGGACACCGACATATCCTAGTTCGAAAAATTGAAAGACATGTGACATCTACAACCCGAACAGGTTGGCAGGTTCAAAAGTGGTGGCGATCATGTATTGGTAACTCTCCTCAGTTATCATCTACAAGACCAGTTACATACAATGTAGTGTGATGAAAAAAAAAGTTTAAAATGCTCACTTTATAATAATATCTAATTCCGTCCACTCTTTGGAGGTCTTTGTTGCGAACCGAGTGTCCCAGATTCAAAATTCTGAAACGACTTTGATTTGGAGGCACGTGCCTGGAGATTTGAACCCGGGCGACGTGGCCTCACGTGGGTGCATGGCACCCCGCCTGATCGCTCACCCCCTATGGTGGGGACCAGACTGGCTGACCCACCCCGAGGATGATTGGCCTCGAACGCCAGTCTTGATGTCGGGTCCTTTGCCCGGGCTCAAGGTGCTCGCTGTTGGAACGAAGGACCCTCCGTTTGACTCTGATTTTTTATTGAATCGATACAGCTCCCTCGACAAATTGTTGAACGTTACCTCATGGATCAGGCGTTTTGGTCATAATTCTAGGAAACCCGGGAACAAACGCCTATCACCGGTTCTCTCTCCTCAGGAGCGACAGGAATCACTCCTCCTTTGGGTCCGCTCCGTACAGGCTGCACACTTTGAGAAGGAGATTGAAACTTTGAAGTCTGGTAAGGCTAAATTGTCGGGAGCCGTTAGTAAGTTGAACCTCTTTTTGGACGATACGGGTCTCTTGCGTGTTGGGGGACGGTTGAGGCACTCTAGCCTTCCTTATTGGGCCCGTCACCCCCTTTTGTTGCCTAAGGAGGGCCATTTGGTTAAATTGTTGGTGACTGATCGTCACATTAAGAACTCGCATGCCGGTTGCAATGCGCTGTTAGCCTTTCTGCAGCGAGAGTTTTGGATATTGTCGGCCCGTCGTACTATTCGTAGCATCGTCTTCCGTTGTTTGCCGTGCTACCAGCCTAGGCCTCTACTATGCAGCCAATGATGGGAGACTTGCCGGCTGATCGTGTCAATGAGGCGAGACCCTTTGCAGGCGTCGGAACGGACTTTGCTGGTCCCTTTTTGGTGAAGACGTCTCCTCTTCGCAATAGTAAAATTGTTAAGGCTAATTTGTGTGTGTTTGTCTGCCCGTCAACTAAGGCAGTGCACTTGGAGTTGGTAACCTACCTCTCGACGGAGGCCTTTGTGGCGACCTTGGATTGATTTGTGTCTCGCCGTGGGTTACCTACTTTGATCAGGTCTGATTGCGGTACTAACTACAAGGGTACAAGTAACTATTTGAAGGAGGTGTATACCTCCTTCGACCAATGTCCCCCAATGTCAACTTGACCAATGTCAACCTGGTTCTCAGCAAGGAAGGCGTATGCCTTCCTTGCTGAGAACCAGGTTGACATTGGTAACAAATTAGCTCGCCGAGGGGTCACTTGGTTGTTTGACCCGCCAGCCTGCCCCCATTGAGGGGGTATTTTTGAGGCCGCGGTGAAAGCGGCAAAGGGACTCTGGCGCAGATCGTTACGAGACACCGCCACCTCTCACCTTTGAGGAGTTAGCTACGGTATTTTGCCGCATTGAAGCTGCATTGAACTCGCGTCCATTGTGCCCGCTGTTTTCGGATCCGAACGACTTGGAGGCCCTAACCCCGGGCCATTTTTTGATTGGACAGCCACTTGTCGCCCTGCCCGATTACCCTCTTGTTGATGTGAGCCAAAATCGGCTATCGCGGTTTCAGTTGGTGCAGCAGCTCGCTCAGAGTTTTTGGAAGCGTTGGAGCTTGGAGTATTTGCATATCCTCCAGCAGCGCGTCAAGTGGACTGCTAAAACGCATCCGCCCAAAATTGGAGACCTCGTCCTGATTAAGGATGCCAACCTTAAGCCGTTGTATTGGCGCCGGGGGCGCATTCTCAATTTGGTGGCTGGCACCGACGGGGTTCCTCGTTTTGCAGAGGGTTTGGTGGACGGATCGGTCGTGAAGAGAGCGGTTGCAACCTTGTCAAGATTGCCAATTGATTAGCAGAGGGAAGGCCCGTCCGGGGGGGGGGGGGGGGGGGGTAGATGTTCCGTCCCGTTTAAATTGGTTACTCCGTGAACGCACCATGACGTGAAACGGAGTGACATCTGTCATTGGCAGTTTGACACTTCTTGTCTTTTTGGTGGGGTCTTGGAAAGCGTCGGATAGATTTTGCTTCCGCGACGCGTTTGTAAATTAATCCCTTTAAATCGATCCGTTTGTGGCAATTTGCCGTGATCCAACTGTTTTTGTGCGTAATCAGCCCCCTTTGACGTAGTAATACGGGTTTAGTTTGAACTTTAGTTGAATACTTTGAGGTTAAGTGAGAGTGATTGAACGCGTGTTGGAGACCGCATGTCTTGGTAGCAGACCTTTTGGAGCGGCCTTGTTGTATCCTGGAGAATACTCATAACGTCACTACACAATACAATACACACTCACTTACATACATCAATTCAGGTAGGCTCCAGAGCAGGTGTTCCTTAACTAGGTGAGTCTTTTGTTTGATTGTATTAATCAGCTCTGCGCACGGCGGACAGTTCGCTCGCCACCTCTTGCTCCAGGGCCCCAGCATCACGCTTCCACCTACTCAATTAAAATCCTATGGCTAGGGCCTTGGCTTGGCGTCGAACAAACAAGATTATTTAATTTACTTAGGGCTGATTTTTCAATCCTCAGGTAAGTTTTATCTAAGGAAGGTATATGATTTTCTAAAATAGTAAATATGTCTAATCGCATTATTTATCCTTCATATAAAAGGTAGCTGACTACTGAAAATCAGCCCTATTTTTGTGGGTGGGGAATCACCAAATGACGTTTCCCGCTCTGGGTGGAGCGGAAGGGCGTGTTAGACTTTTACTGACTAAAACCCACCCGTGTTCCTTCCGTTACCCATATGTCAGGACCACGGTACCTCCTTCGAACTAATCTCGCGGCCCTGGCAGAAAAATCAGCCCTTAGAACTGTTGTGGATTTACCAAATCGTATATCATCGTCTAACATCTAAGATATCTATAAAGATATACACACTGACAAATTCGGATACTGCAAAGCACAACACTATGCCTGGTTCACACTATTCGAAACAATCGTCACATCCCACACAGGCTGTCGCAACCGAACATAAATCCTACATTTGACACGCACTCCCTAACCTTTGTCGATATCAATCGTTTGAATATTTCGCCACAAGATTTATAGCTAATCCCGAATTTACTGCCAACACTATTGTTTCTAATTTGACTGGTGTGCTGTGGGATAAATCTTAGGCTGTGTTTACAACGTGGATTGCTTTTGTGTGCTTAAATGTCAAGTTATACTTAAGTAAGATTACTTATGCACGTAAACAAACACCTAAGCAATACCTACAATAATACTAAATCTGTCAACATTTTTTGTCTTAATTGGCCTGTCAGATACCAATTCTTCAAGAGAAAGATTCTATCATACCTTCATTATCACCTGCCTAGCTTTTTTCCAACTAAGCTTAGGTCACCTTCTAGTTTAACCGGTTGCAGCTAAATACCAATATTTTGCATGGTGCGACTGCCTACCTGACCTCCACAACCTAGTTACTGGGTAATATGAGACACCTTGGTAAGACTATTTGCCAGATTTTCGGGCTTCTGTCGACCCATAACGACTGTGAAAGATCGACGAATGTCCACCGGGACCAACTGCTTAGCGGGCTTTCCGAGGCACTTTTTTTTGCAATGACATTTCGCAGGTAAACTAAGAGGTTGTCGGCTGCTTAACCGGACTTGCGCTTGGCTACCTTAATAAATTAAGGCCTCCAGTCAGGGCTTTAAAAAAAACTTAAAACTAGAGCGAATACTCGCTACGGGCACCCACTTTGAGTTACGGACCACGGCTTAGTGTATCGCCGTTAGAGGGCAGCAAGGGACGGGTTGTTACTTAGCCACATGCCACTCCATTTGACCGAATACCATTATCATTTAAAAGATGAATCTGGCAAATTTTCGAACAAATACTCAGCACATCTCTGCTCTTTCGCCCAAACCATGTAAACACAGCCTTACAGATTAATATAATCTTATGGTGCGATTTCATAACGTTTATGTAAGTTACCCATGTAATGTTTCGTAAGATATCTGTAATTTTATTCTTACCAGCAGTGCGTAGGTGACTTGGTAGCGAGTCGCGAAGTAAATCATTCTAAACTGCCTTGTTCAAGAATTAGTTCAACCTTATTATGTCGTGGTTAATTTGACTATAAACTGTGAATTTAATTAAGGTTAATGCTTTGTTTTGGGCAATTACCTGCAATTTTACGAACATTTGAATCATCATCATCATTCATCATTTCAGCCGTAATACGTCCACTGCTGGACATAGGCCTCCCCCTTGGGGGGCTTTGCCATAATCGCCACGCTTGGCAGGCGGATTGGCGATCCGTATGGTGGCAAGATGCATAGAGAACGCTGCTGCCCATTCTCTAATAAGTCCCTTAGTCGCTTCTTACGACACCAACGGGAAGAAATGGGGTGATACTATTCTTTACGTCCGGCACCACACGGTACTACGGTAACATTTGAATACGTTTAGGTATCCTCTGATTGAGAAATGCAGTTATATGGCTTTCAAATGTAAGCAAAGTTTTGATTGAACCACTGCCTTCTGAGTGAACTTTTTATTTTCAAGGAAATTGCTGTGCAAATAGTATCTACGTATTTTTTTAGACACTACTAACACATAATTATGGTGCATTTTTTTTTTTTGACCTATTTCGGACCCCTCTAGTCCCGGAACTTTGAAAGGCGTACGAGGTGCGAACTCAACTTGCAGAAGCTCACTCTGGCCGGAGAGAGTTCAATATGGCCGGTCAATAAAGGCAAGTTAGAGACAAAGAAGAAGACTATTATCCCAACGACATCTCACTATCTGCCCTGTAGGTTTTGGTATCTCTCTTGGTCTGATTTCTCACTGTAGACCTGTTTCGGCAATGTACTGGCACAGACCTAGAATAAATAGGAACGCACAAACCTCACCAAGACGTCTGCATAGAGATATGGCTTATTCATATAATTAGGAAATTGGTGCCAGCTTAGTTAATACCCATGCCATTCTTCAAAACAGAGGAAAAGAGAAATTTAATATCAAAATATTTAATTTCCCTACCTATGGCTTTTTATGATGAACTTACACAATGAAGAGTAGATTACTTACAAAATAACGACACTATTCCCGAAGATCATCATCAACGATACTATAACAAGAATAGACATTAAAAGCCACAAAGTATCTACATTTTTTTTTAGCTAAGAGGCTTACAATATACCTGAATTACCGGTAAACTAATAATAAACACACAACAATTATCCTTGAAGTAATTTGACTTGATTACTAAACGAGCCGTTGGACGGATCGCAGGTACGACTAGTCTCGAGTAGCTATCAGTATAAATAACGATCGCGTGAACAATACTCTGACTGTCGCGACAGAGTTTGTCAAACTTGTGCCATAGAATCATAAATCTGTATAGAAGCGTACTGGAGTTATATTTAAGAGAAAAAAGGAGCCCATTCATTATTTAATATTTAAAACTTATGGAAATGCACTATTTTCACGGTAAAAATAAAATCAAGTACCTACTTCAGCGAAATCAACAAAATTTCGTATAAACTTCAGTTAGTTTAGTCTAAGGACTTAAAGTGTAGTGCCAGTCGCAAACGAAAAAAGTTGTTTTGCATTGTGTCAACGAAATGCCTACGACCGGAAAATACAGGAAAATCTAAATCAAAAGCAAATTATTCAAACTAAGTTAAGAGTCACCACTTTTTGAACGTCAAAATTACAAGCCTCCAAAACGCCCGCCCTTCACCACTTGCTAGTACTCTAGCTGGGAGAAAGAAGTGGCGACGAAGTTAGAGGAACTTGATTCTATGCAGTAGTAAGTTATTAAAAATAAGGGAACACAAACAATTAAGTAAGTAAAATTATTTTCCATATATGTCAGATAGCGCACGCTAATATACCAACAAAACATTGAAAACTATACTCAAGCAGAAATAAATAATACTGGCACCAGATACTTCTTTTAAATCATGATCTGTTCATGTGTCATGTGTTGTGTCTGTCATGATGTTCTGGTTTTAAAAGTGTCGGATCTTTCTTCAAAAGGCTCTTCCAGGGTTTGCCCTGCATTGTTTGAGTCACATAAAATTCTAATAATATAATGTTTGGACTTTAAAAGAGACCATGACCACAGAGTTTCTTTCGACGTTTCTTCTCAGGGAGCAGTCAGCTAGAAAATGCCAGCGCCATCTAGTTTTTAAAAAATTGACCAAAAAATGTTGACGTGTAAAAGTGTCCTAAAAGATCTACTTACAGAAATAAACATTTCATTTAATTTCGTATATATCTGTCTATTTATTCACCATAAATTCCCACACTGCCAATCATAAGCCACAGTCACCAATGGTAGTGGATATTCTCCCATGAGCGTGTCGCATCGTTTCGGCGATAGCATCATGTCGAAGCGATTTCGGTGTCCAACAACCATAAGTTAAGCAGCTCCTCACACTGCACTATTGCTCAGCCATTACTTTCGGAAGGGTCGCAGGTTTACAAGTCTTCTGTGGTAACTAAAGAAGAATTGGTTGGCTTTGGATGCTAGAATTCTCTGATAGATGTGGATGGATAACTCTTATATTTTCTGCTGAAATTACTGTATTATGCAACTTAAATCGGAATTTCGAATTATCAATACCAAACTTTGATACACTTCATCCCAAATAGGTAAAGTCCCATCCATGTATTTGGAACAAATTACCTTACTGTTGTTGGATTTACATGTTTTTCCACCACTACTGTTTTTTTACTCCATATTATGGTGCCTTCATACGCGATAACGCGAAGTAAATTTTGTGCACTCTATCTTGCACGCTCGATGTCTCACTATACAAAAAAAGAGCGTACAAGGTGTATTTCGCGCTATCGCGACACGACGGCTACATAGCCGTGGTATAACACACAAATACTAAAATAAAAATATCTTTTGACACTACGCCAAAAACCTTTCTTTTTCTTAACTCGATGTAGCCTTATCTTTCCCACAATAGGTTAGACCCTCAATAGTAGCGTTAGTACTTTCCAAAAGATATAAAACTATTGAGGATAATTGTGCAGTTTAGACGAACAATGATAGCGAAGAAAGGATAACTGGCGAAAGGTAAGTTACCTCGAGCCGAGCCACATGACGATCTAGAGATCAGGTCATGCGCACCAAACTACCAGGCAGCTCAATGAATGACAAGATACACTGACAATCTACTGAAAATAGAAATAAAATATGTATTTAACGTTGAGAGGTATTATAACACAGTATTATCCAGTGTCAAATTAAATAAATTGGCAATACTTGACCAATGCTGGGCCGCGATACCTCTCAAGGTTAAATACATATTTTTTAATACAGTATAATACTGTATTGGGTCCACCCTTTATGGCAGAATTTTTTTCGTCATAATATTATTTTGCATAACAGCGGATGGCATAAACTTCATTTCGCAGAAAATCGTTTGGCATACACTCATTGTTCTGTCCCGTTTATTATCTGTGCGCCTAACGGAATGCGCGTGTAACGAAGTGACATCTGACTTGACAGTTTTGACGTTGACACTTCTCTCTTGAATTTGGTGCTTAACAAGAAAAGCATGTCGCCGCTTGAATCTCGCGATCTTTTGTAAAGTAATCCCTTACCCCGGTCGTTTTGTGGACAATCTGTCATGACCCAATCGTATTGATTCCAACTAACCCCAATTTGAAGACATAACACGGGTTTTGTTTGTTGGAAATACCTGTGTTAGTTTGAAGGTTAAGTGTTTGAAGACCGCATGCTGTGATTGTCTCCAGCCTTATTGCAGCGGATTGTAACCTGAAGAATACTTACAATGTCACAACACAATACAATATACACTCACTTACATACATAAATCCAGGTAGAACCAGAAACCAGAAGCAGTTTCCTTCAACCATGAGGTGAGTCATTTGTTAATTGTATTGCATCTTCACTTGAATTGTTAGATTTGATTGTCTGCTCCGCGTACGGCGGACTAGTTTCGCTCGCCACTCTTGTCTCTAGAGCCCCACGATTATCACACTTCCACTGCGCATTTGAAATCGTATTGTGAGGTCTAGTCTGGCAGCGTACACTCATTTATCATACATTCACAACGCATAATTTTATAAGTCAGAATCATCTTTAGGCATAAATTTTATTCCATAATAATTAAAAAGTAGAACCATCATATCGCAGAAAGTTCGCAGTCAGAATCGTCTCTTGGCATAATTTCATATCGATAGTTATTAAAAGGCAGAACTATCATATCTCAGAAACTTTAAACTTAGAATCATCTTTTGGCATACATTTCATATCGAAGAAGCATTCAGCATGCAAGCGAGCATACAGCATGCAAGCAACCAAGCATACAGCATGCAAGCAACCAAGCGTGCAGCTTGCAAGCAAGCATGTAGCAAGCAAGCATGCAAGCAAGCATGCAGCATGCAAGCAAGCTTACAGCATGCAGGCGAGCATGCAACATGCAGCATGCATGGTTTCTGTCACGGCTTCGGCGCTGCGGGGCTCCGGCGGTCCCACGCGACCTCATCATCGCAGATGGTTTTACGCTCACCACCGTGTGTTTTCGACTGTGCCATTGGCACCTCGGATCATGAGTGCGCCTGCGTCGTTCAGTACTTAAACAGTTAGGTGACACCTACAACAGCCGTTCTGTTGCCCACACTACTGTTAACACTTGAATGTTACGCTACCTTATAAAGGTAAGGTATATATTTGTAAGTTTCCGAGAAAGTAGGTCAAAATTTGGATGGAATTGAGAGCAGTAACTGATAGTCCAGTGGTAACGGCCGCGACTTTGAGTGGAAGGTTCGAACTCCACTGCTCTCAAAAGGGTGAAGGAAAACATCGTGACGAAAGTGGCATGTTCTACTACCAAATCTCCGAAGACATATGACACCAATGTACCAACCCGCGCTGGCTGGAGTGCGGGGCTGGTATTGCCAGTGGGTACATTAGCGGCATTATGATGAGTTCATAATAATAAGTGTAAATTCAATACTTCTGTTTTCAAGAGCTACTGTCAATATTTCACAAACATTATGACCATGATATCTCTTGAACGCTGTTAAGATGTACTGATCTCGTTCAGTTTAAAATATTACTATGTTAATTAAAAACAATGGGAGGTTCAAAAATGTTTACGGTCATGTATTGGTAACTCTCCTCAGTTACCATCTACAAGACAACTTATATTAGAGTGTGATGAGCTGGAAAAAAGCAACATTTAGAGTACTCAGTTTATAATAATATCCAATTAACGTGATTATTTAATTAATTTTACTTGGGGCGGATTTTTCAATCGTCAGGTAAGTTTTGTCGAAGTAATAAGTTTATTTACATGAATGTAAACCCAAATTTGAATCCTTTGGTCCCTTCGCCTATCCAACTCACAATGTCAAATTACGGTACAGATGCCAGCACATAAAGCTACTACAAACTGTCAAATTTCTGTAATCGATTTTCAACTTTATCGCTAAAGTGTTAGGTTAAAGATTGATTGGGAAAGTTTGACACTTTCGGGTAGCTTGATTTGCTGACGTCTGTACTATAAAAATATTTTTATATATAACTAAGGAATGAATATGACAGTTTTGCTGTAGAAAATATATCATATCCCCATAATTATTACTCTTTTATAAAGGTGACCATCGAAAAATCAGCCCTTGAAGCGTAGTTGTAGCTTTATCAAATCGTTTATCATCGTCTAACATCTAAGATATCTATAAAGATAGTTACACATTGACAAATTCGGATACTGCAAAACACAACACTATGCCTGGTTCACACTATTCGAAACAATCGTCACATCCCACACAGGCTGTCGCAACCGAACATAAATCCTACATTTGACACGCACTCCCTAACCTTTGTTGATATCAATCGTTTGAATATTTCGCCACAAGATTTATAGCTAATCCCGAATTTACTGCCAACACTATTGTTTCTAATTGGACTGGTGTGCTGTGGGATAAATCTTAGGCTGTGTTTACAACGTGGATTGCTTTTGTGTGCTTAAATGTCAAGTTATACTTAAGTAAGATTACTTATGCACGTAAACAAACACCTAAGCAATACCTACAATAATACTAAATCTGTCAACATGTTTTGTCTTAATTGGCCTGTCAGATACCAATTCTTCAAGAGAAAGATTCTATCATACCTTCATTATCACCTGCCTAGCTTTTTTCCAACTAAGCTAAGGTCACCTTCTAGTTTAACCGGTTGTAGCTGAATACCAATATTTTGCATGGTGCGATTGCCTACCTGACCTCCACAACCTAGTTACTGGGTAATATGAGACACCTTGGTAAGACTATTTGCCAGATTTTCGGGCTTCTGTCGACCCATAACGACTGTGAAAGATCCACGAATGTCCGCCGGGACCAACTGCTTAGCGGGCTTTCCGAGGCACTTTTTTTTGGAATGACATTTCGCAGGTAAACTAAGAGGCTGTCGGCTGCTTAACCGGCCTTGCGCTTGGCTACCTTAATACATTAAGGCCTCCAGTCAGGGCTTAAAAAAAAACTTAAAACTAGAGCGAATACTCGCTACGGGCACCCACTTTGAGTTACGGACCACGGCTTAGTGTATCGCCGTTAGAGGGCAGCAAGGGACGGGTTGTTACTTAGCCACATGCCACTCCATTTGACCGAATACCATTATCATTTAAAAGATGAATCTGGCAAATTTTCTAACAAATACTCAGCACATCTCTGCTCTTTCGCCCAAACCATGTAAACACAGCCTTACAGATTAACATAATCTTATGGTGCGATTTCATAACGTTTATGTAAGTTACCCATGTAATGTTTTGTAAGATATCTGTAATTTTATTCTTACCAGCAGTGCGTAGGTGACTTGGTAGCGAGTCGCGAAGTAAATCATTCTAAACTGCCTTGTTCAAGAATTAGTTCAACCTTATTATGTCGTGGTTAATTTGACTATAAACTGTGAATTTAATTAAGGTTAATGCTTTGTTTTGGGCAATTACCTGCAATTTTACGAACATTTGAATCATCATCATCATTCATCATTTCAGCCGTAATACGTCCACTGCTGGACATAGGCCTCCCCCTTGGGGGGCTTTGCCATAATCGCCACGCTTGGCAGGCGGATTGGCGATCGCAGTATGGTGGCAAGATGCATAGAGAACGCTGCTGCCCATTCTCTAATAAGTCCCTTAGTCGCTTCTTACGACACCAACGGGAAGAAATGGGGTGATACTATTCTTTACGTCCGGCACCACACGGTACTACGGTAACATTTGAATACGTTTAGGTATCCTCTGATTGAGAAATGCAGTTATATGGCTTTCAAATGTAAGCAAAGTTTTGATTGAACCACTGCCTTCTGTGTGAACTTTTTATTTTCAAGGAAATTGCTGTGGAAATAGTATCTACGTATTTTTTTAGACACCACTAACACATAATTATGGTGCAATTTTTTTTTTTTTTTACCTATTTCGGACCCCTCTAGTCCCGGAACTTTGAAAGGCGTACGAGGTGCGAACTCAACTTGCAGAAGCTCACTCTGGCCGGAGAGAGTTCAATATGGCCGGTCAATAAAGGCAAGTTAGAGACAAAGAAGAAGACTATTATCCCAACGACATCTCACTATATTCTGCCCTGTAGGTTTTGGTATCTCTCTTGGTCTGATTTCTCACTGTTTCGGCAATGTACTGGCACAGACCTAGAATAAATAGGAACGCACAAACCTCACCAAGACGTCTGCATAGAGATATGGCTTATTCATATAATTAGGAAATTGGTGCCAGCTTAGTTAATACCCATGCCATTCTTCAAAACAGAGGAAAAGAGAAATTTAATATCAAAATATTTAATTTCCCTACCAATGGCTTTTTATGATGAACTTACACAATGAAGAGTAGATTACTTACAAAATAACGACACTATTCCCGAAGATCATCATCAACGATACTATAACAAGAATAGACATTAAAAGCCACAAAGTATCTACATTTTTTTTTAGCTAAGAGGCTTACAATATACCTGAATTACCGGTAAACTAATAATAAACACACAACAATTATCCTTGAAGTAATTTGACTTGATTACTAAACGAGCCGTTGGACGGATCGCAGGTACGACTAGTTTCGAGTAGCTATCAGTATAAATAACGATCGCGTGAACAATACTCTGACTGTCGCGACAGAGTTTGTCAAACTTGTGCCATAGAATCATAAATCTGTATAGAAGCGTACTGGAGTTACCGACATGGCTTGCAAAGTAAGCTAACTAAAGTGGCAGTGGGCTGGCCATGTTTGTCGTAGGACCGATTGTCCGTAGAGCGGACGATTCCTTTTTTTTTGGTGGGAAATCATAAAATGACTTCTCCCGCTCTGGACGGAGTGGAAGGGCGTGTCAGACTGGTACTGAATAAAGTACTCTTTTGAACAAACCCACGACCCTAGCAAGCATTAGTCCTACCGGACCCCTTTAAAAGCAGGCGAGTCCTGGCGTATCGAGAAGCATAGCATGGGACGCCCACCAGCTAGATGGACCGACGACCTTAAGAAGGTTGGGCTTGGGACAAACTGGATACGGAAGGCGGAGAACAGGGTCTTCGGATTTTTTGTCCTAGGAAATGCCGTATTACTACGATGTTTTCCTTCCCTGTTTTGAAAGCAGTGGTGCCGAAATTATTTACACAATTTAAAACGCCTATTTAGCTTCAAACCTTCGAACTACATCTTGTTAGTCACGGGTATTACCATTAGGTATCTGCACCATAGGCAGGCGACGATAGATTTTTAAATTACATTCTAAAACGGTATAGTTTTTAAAACAAGCTTTTATTTAACTTGCGATGTTTGTATGTGTGTGTTTTCGGAACGAATCTTGGAAGCTAAATTGGAACCACTTCCTGATGTCTGACTGAGCTCAAATTTGGTGCACATATGTATCTTTGGTGACAATATAATAACATGGTACAATCGAGCTGCTCTGATGATGGAGCTGGAAGACGGCCGTAGGAACTTCTTGACTAAACAAGATAAACCAATCGAGTTTGGACTCATTTGTTTGCTATGAAAACATTGTGTTTTTTTAATTTTAAAAATTAATTTTTATTATTACATTTTATTTTATTCAAAGCAATGAATATTGTTACAATATTACAATGATATGTCATTCCGAGTGTAAACAATTAGGGTGCAATCATTCCGCCTCTATACTATTCGTATTCTATGTTAGCCCCTAGGGATATGACTACTTCGTTGATTAGTGGGCACGGCAGGGAGACAAATAAATGTTGGATTACGAATGCTTTTGTATTTCTAGTTTTTGAGTTATCAGCTGATTTATGTTCTTATGTTAATCCTATGATAAAAGCCAATGTTCGTGTGTGAAAGATTGTTAGTGTTTGTAAATTAATTCGGATGTCATTATCGTTGACGTCTTACGTCAGATGTCGTTGACGTCTGACGTCATACGTCAGAATAGTTTTATGTGAAGTGTGAACCAAGTCGTGTAGGTAAATAAAAGGTAATGTTACAAAGGATGTTTCTCGTGACTTTAATGTGCGTCTTTCATCTTACGGGTCAGTAAAGAAACGAAAATAAATACTGCCTTATGTGGGACCTTTGTTTTTAAAAGTCGACATCTTATTTAATCGAGAAGAAATTTTCTATACCTTTCTTGGGTCGAAGAGAAAACTTTGTTTACAAAAACTTATTGCTTTATTAAATGGTCTATCTACAGTCGTTACACTGTTAACCCAAATTAATACAAACCAACATCCAATATAATGCGATAGCCAGGGCATGCAAAGAGATAAATTAAGTAAGCATATAAAAATAAAAAAACCGGCCAAGTGCGAGTCGGACTCGCGCACCGAGGGTTCCGTACAAACCTGTAGGTATTTTCGGTTTAAAAATATATATTTTTTTTAATTTTTATATTTCAGTTGATTGAATGTAAGGTAAATAAGAGAATGACAAAACTAAAAAAAATATATGATGTACATTACCATGTAAACTACCAACGAAAATTGGTTTGAACGAGATCGAGTGAGTAGTTTTTTTTTAAAACGTCAAAAATCGTAAACCGCGGTTTACGAGTTTTGTCATTCTCTTATTTTAGAAGTTACGGGGGGGGGACACACATTTTACCACTTTGGAAGTGTCTCTCGCGCAAACTATTCAGTTTAGAAAAAAATGATAATAGAAACCTCATTACCATTTTTGAAGACCTGTTCATAGATACAGACAGACAGACAGACAGACATGACGAATCTATAAGGGTTCCGTTTTTTACCATTTGGCAACGGAACCCTAAAAACAGTATAAATACAGAAATAACGCATAATGTGTACTTACATAATTTTAATACGAATAACTGACATTATCTTGGGATATTCTACACAAAACAGTTCTTTAGATATTTTTTTTTCTTTTTTGGTACAGTTAGGTACTAGCTTTTGCCAGCGGAGGGAAAAGTTATTTTCGCTAGTTTGGAGGACGTAATTTATTCCACGGGAACGTAATACCGGGATATAAAGTGTCCTATATGTTCTAGGTCTATATCTAGGTTATACCTACACTATCTGACTGCCAAATTTAATCCTAATCTGTTTAGCCATTTTTGCGTGATTGAGTAACAAACATACAAACTTTCAAATTTATAATATTAAAGTAGGATATATATTATAGAATAGTAGGATTGATTCTTCACTTATAGTTTAAAAATATCTGTCCACGAACATTACCGCGCGGGCCGAGTGCCCCCCACATTCCCTACTATACCCTACTCTTAAGGTAATTACACACTAGCCAGATAAGTGGCTCGATAACACTTCATAACCCGCATGCACTAAAAGTACTGACAACAAAAAAATTACGCCAAATTATACACGTAAATAATTAAGTTATTTATGTCCATTTTTAAATTTTAAACGGAGAATGTGAAGTTTGTTTTTAAATAACGACTTCCGGTTCTAAAGTAAATGTTAAACAGCCTACTTTAAAACGAGGTGGAATTCTTCATTCTACAATTAGTTGTGCACATTGTGGCTGGCAGGCAGGATTTACAAAATAAAAAATAATAATTACACTTTTAATTTATTGTGATTATTATATTCAACGGTATGACTCAACGGTACCATAAACCTGTAGTTCTTCGTCAATACAATACGGTATAATGAAAATAATCAAAACACCTGCCAGACAATGCGCCTGATCAGTGCCGCCGGGTCATAAGCCACCCATTCCGACACTACTTGACGTAATAAAGCGAAATATTACCCAACGAACCATACGTAGATATTAAAACATGGGCGGGGTTTAATTAGAAATTTAACCTGTTAATAAATTACCGATGGTCTGCCGCCACCCAGGGTGTGGCAACACTCAGCGTATTTCCCTAGAGAAATAACGGCGGTGTTGCCAACGCAAACTCGAATTCTGGATATTTTCGGAACGCGGTCGTGATGTTTATTATGTCATTTCCCCTGAAAACGAATTGTTACCCATTAGTGTCCTGCGCGTTTGTATATTTCCATTTTTATTTTCACTAAGAACTAATTTAAATTTTCTTATAAACGACACTATTTTTATTATGTATACGGTCGTTATATTTTTAAATTAATGGATGTCACTATTATTAGTTTAAATTAATTAATCCATCAGGAATGTTCTGGAAATAAACAGAGAATAATGGGATCCATTTAAGATGTTAGTTTGTTTAAGATTTGGGTTTGAATGTTATACCATTGTTAGTAGCTAATTGAGTATCCAATTAAAATAGTAAAAATTGGTTGTAAAACTTGATTTTAGGCACAGTTTAAAAGCTTGTAAAACATTTTATGACAGTCATGTAGAGTGTTGGAATTATACAAGGTGTTTCATTATAATTTTTATGTGAAGTCGTTTTTTATGCCTTGATTTAGACGTGTGGAAGAATTTCAAATATTTAACTTACTTATTTTACGGTTTCTTAAATTCTTTACTGCTTGCTGTTCAAGTTATTTGAACCTGCAAAATCTTTTTTTTTTAAGTTGTACGACTTATAGATTTAAATATAGAAATGAAATGTTTATTTCTGTGAATGTATACCAAACTGAAATCGACATATAACTTGGTTATAAAATTCCTATGAATACTTACTAAAACAAACCTAAGCAAAATATAATGCACGGTTACAAAAATATCAAAATAATTAATCGTCCAAAAAACAAAGAGTCACGAACGTTCCATTCCATTCTCGAACGACATCCAAACTTTAAAAAAAAAATCAATTAAAAATATTCCCGCGGCCAGTTAATTAAGTACCGGTATCGATTATTCGTTTAAATCGATAGTATCGATACATGTTATCGAAGCGCCTCTAGCTTCGTTAAGGACGGTGTAATCGACTTAGACATGCATCATGGCTAATTCATGTGTTATTCGATTTTAAGAAACGATAGCTGATGGGTTTAGGGTTCCGCGGTAGATTGTTTTTGTTTAATGAGTTTATTGATTTTGATCTTCGAAAATAGAATTTTATTGGTGTAATGAAGAACATAGGTATGGCAGAAGTAAACCTTGCTGTAGTATAAGTACAAGTATAGTGCACCCATTTTCAACAGTTTTATTGCTCGGGAGCAGTCCGGAGTCCGGTTTTGTGACAAGTGGACTTAAATTTAACAGGTAAATGTGGGTATACCATAGATAGAAATACCTCTGCCCAACCCTTGGGGGAATACAGGCTTCATGTTATGTAGTTTTAGGCCCATGTTGGTAATAGAGATCGAGCCTATTGTCATCAACCTCGGGTAATCCAGTGTTTTCCAAACGGCCGGCTGGTACTAAAAATATCCTAATGGAACAACCCAGTCACAATATTTGAGGTAACGATCCAATCAAGTTCTTAACCGTCTATTAAAACTGCAACCCTAATAGAAATAGTAAACCTGTAGATCTAAATACTAACCTTATCACAATCAATGTAAGTCCATATTTGACCGATGAAACTGAACCCAACAAGCAAACTTCTAAACTTAGAACACTAGTTGTCAGTGTCAGTATTTCACAACAATGATGACACGAACGACACTAACTCAACGACCACACGGATGTTATAAAATCGCGGCACAATTTTATCGCGCATTGAATCGCGCGTAACGGTACTGAACCGAGTATTGCAGCGCGAGTGAGTCTCAGCGCATCAAAACACGAAAAAGAAGGAGAATTTTCATCTCTCAGCGCTAAGCAGTGCGTCCTTGGGAACGTGGGTGAGCTGTCAGTTCTTGAACGTGATTTTTTCTGTTTTTGCGTGCTGATCGCATTCAGTATCATTTTTGAAGCCCAACCTAACCAGTTCTTATAGTTTCTGCGGAACCCAACGCACTCCACACACGAGAACATGTATATTTTTGTAGCGATACCCCAGCGTGGCCACATATCGCTTAGCTACACGTAATCCAACTCAAATCAAATGCAATTAGAGTAATAACGTGAATAGGAATTACTATAATAACACATTTCGTATAAATATAGTGCTAGCGTTGAGTCGAATGTGTCATGGAATTGATTTGTTGGTAGGTTTATTCTATACCTACTAGTAACCTGCTCCTACTTGGCACGGTTATTGCGACTTGACAAATTATCGAGATTTCTTCATGATCATTTCAGCCGAATGACGTCCACTGCTGGACATGGGCCTCTCCCAAGGTCTGCCACTTCTACCGTTTCCGTGCTTCCCGCATCCAGCGGATGCCTGCGCCTTCACGAGGTCGTTCCAGCTTGTGCGAGGCCAACTCTACGTCTTCCGATAAGCGGTGGCCAATCTAGAAACTTTCGGTGCCATTGGCTTTCTGTTTTGGGTGCAATGTGTGTGCTATGCCCACTGCTAAGAACTCTGACTTGAGATTTCTTTACGTTCAATATGTATTTAGGTTTTATACCAATAAACCGAACTGAACCCTTCTACATCGAATTTTTTGCTCGCGAACTTGTTTCTAATACCTAGCTAGTTTTAATTTTTTGACGCAATCGTGAGACACACTTTCCTGCTTATTCCTTACACCGCACTTTACATTTTTAACTAGTTTTTTTTAATTTTTATATTTATTGTGTGCTTATTAATGTATTTTCTTTTTTCTTCCTTTCTTTCTCTACTCGCTTGTCACTTGTCGTCGGAGGGACAGGTGCCTTCCGTGGAACAATCTTAGTTAGAATATTCAAACCAAACAAACGGAATATTCTGTCTGATCCGATAGGAACAATCACTGCAGATTGCCTGTCGAATATTCTGTTCCGAAACCTACAATATCGACATCATCTCCAATTTCCGTTATATACATAGTGTCCATATCCTATGGAGCATATCTTAAGGAGCATCACCATCGTTACATGCATACATATGTGAACAATACATAAATTCGAATATGTCAAGTTAAGCTGTAGACTGGGTGACAATGCGTTGTCTCCTGTGAACATTATGCCTGTTTTCACAATCATTAGGCTTTCATTTAGTTATCACTAAGTGTTAGTTAAAACGGGCATTAGATACAAAAGTTAAAATGTGTTTCATAGGCTTGTCATCATCATCATCATCATTACAGCCGGAAGACGTCCACTGCTGGACATAGACCTCCCCCTATTTATGGGGTTTGCCATAATCGCCACGCTTGGGACGCGAGTTGGCGATCACAGTATGATGGTAAAATGTCTAGAGAACGTTGCTGCCCATTCTCTAGTAGGTCCCTTAGTCGTCCCTTAGTCTTACGACGCCCACGTAAAGAAATTGGATGGTGCAATTCTTTACGTCAGTCATCACATGGAACATCACACCCCAACACCACATCACAACTACATCGGCTTGTACTTATAGCATTTAATATATTTCTGGCCCAGAAGAAGAAAATATTTTTATTTATTTATTTAAAATTTCGTACATAGCACCCTAACAGCTATAAAGCGCCAACACGATTTCTACTACCTTTATACCTATATAAGGTGTATCTATTCATACACGAAATATTTTAAGAGGTACACCTGTAGGTGGTAAAGAAGCTAAAGCAACGAAAAAAAAAGTTTCTCAAAGTATTTTTTTCAAAATTTAATATTTATAAATTATTTGACGCTCATAAGAAATATTGGCTCCTTTTTATTTTTTACGGCCCGAGACACCGCGGCCATGCTCGTGCCGTCCGGTCGCCGCCCTCGCAGCATCAGGCGGACCATTCATAGAATTTAGAATAAAGGTTTTATGCAAAACGTCTCAAGCAGTTTTAAAATTATAATAATTACGAAAATTCAAAAACGCTTAGATAAAAAAAATCTTTTTGCTTCTATTGCTTCTTTTCCACCTACAGGTGTACCTCTTAAAATATTTCGTGTATGAATAGATACACCTTATATACATACAAAAAAATAGCATAATGAACTTATTAACAAACTTCACAGGAATCAAATTTCAATGCACTTCAGTGCTACTTTTTCTAATATAGATATGTTCCGTGTGTTGCCGGACGTAAAGAATAGAACCATCCCATTTCTTCCCGTGGATGTCGTAAGAGGCGACTAAGAGACTTACTAGAGAATGGGCAGCAGCGTTCTCTATGCGTGTAACCTCCATACTGCGAACGCCAACCCGCCTGCCAAACGTGTCTATTATAGGAAACAGCCCCTTTGGGTGAGGCCTTTGTCCAATAGTGGACGCCTTATGGCAGAGATGATGATGGCTGTGTTCATCATCATCATCATTTCAGCCGCAGCTCGTCCACAGCTGGACATAAGCCGCCCCCAATTTCCGCCACTTCGACAGGTGCTTCCCACATCCAGCGGGAAAATACAGTAATGTGTTTATAAGATAAACAAATTGATTGTATCAAGTGTATATTAATCTTGTGTGATTGATTTATAAATCACGTTTAAACTTTAACAATGATTAATAACTAGGTATCTTGATATTTATTGGAATGCTCGTTTGGCGCCACAACGAATTAGAGCTAAGACTAATAAATTGCTGTTTTAAGTTAATTGGCTAAGCTTAAGTAACTGTACAACAGTTTCAGATGTTATTTTAAATGTTATTTAGTCAATTTTAAGCTGTCTTGTATGGGTCAGAATGTTGGGCTACAAAAGGGATGAATGAAAGGCAATTACATGCAGCTGAGATGAGAATGTTAAGAGGGATGTGTGGTGTTATACGAAGGGATAGAATAAGAAATGAGTACATAGGAGGAAGTCTGAAAGTGGCACCAATAACAGAATAGTTTTGTGGGAATCAGTTGTCATGGTATGGTCTCTAAATAATAATTCATCTGATCGTTCGTTAATGTAAACTGATATTTCAGTGACAGCAATAACTGCGGTCAATGACGCCACAAGTAATCATCAAATAATTTTTGTTATTTCATGTTTAAATGTCGGTACCCATTAGCCAGAAAAGCATAGGATCAAGTAACTAAATAAGTTAGCTTATACGTGAGTAGTGAAGAAATATTTAAGATAATATTTGCTATTAATCTTTCAACCCACATTCACAAAGGAAGCAAGATCACATTATACGTTACAATGAAGGAAATGTACCATAAAACTAAGCTAACTGTTATTACGTCTCTAGACAAACTTTAAGCACTCGTACCTGGACGTTTTGCTCCCCCGGCGGTTCTTTATCGCGCACTGCACTTTCAACGCACTGCTTAACGCATCATCATCATGATCATTTCAGCCAAGGCAAGGCGGGCTGGCGATCTCAATATGGTGGTAAAATGCGCAGAGAACGCTGCTGCCCATTCTCTAGTAAGTCCCTTAGTCGCCTCTTACGACACCCAAGGGAAGAGATGGGATGGTGCTATTCTTTACGTCCGCCATCGGCACCACACGGAAGTTGCAAATCGAACAGTGTATTTTTATGATGCGAAGGGGTGCACTCTGGTCGATTTTTAAGTAAGAGCTTCACAATACCAGGAATAGAAAATCCACAGTGGGATAAAAAAAACATTGCGGGACAAAGTCGCCCGTGGATATGAGGGCTAACAATGATTATTCACGCAAACGATGCAGGTCTCCGAAATAATTCGGAACGCGTATAAAATAGGCGCCATGCTGCTCATTAGCTACTTCTAGTGGTTCTCACATGCGCTGTAGAATAGAGTTGCAAAGGACTCGAGTCGTCGAGTCCTAATTTTAAAGACTCGACTCAATTATGCAAGACTCAGTGTGCTCAAAAGGCTCGGAGTCTACAGATAAGCACTCAAGTCTTAAAAGGACTCAAGTCTTAAAAAGGACTCGAGTCGTCGAGTCCTAATTTTAAAGACTCGACTCAATTATGCAAGACTCAGTGTGCTCAAAAGGCTCGGAGTCTACAGATAAGCACTCAAGTCTTAAAAGGACTCAAGTCTTAAAAAGGACTCGAGTCTAAAAAAGGGCTCGACTCTTAAAAAGGACTCGAGTCTTAAAGAAAAACTCGGAGCATGAAGATGAAACTTGTACCTCATCATTCGAAGACTCGAAAGAAGGAAATCAATTCAAATTAGTGGTTATGATGTAACTCTGAAAAAGAAAAATCAGTCGAGTTTTTTCGAATGATGAGCTACAAGACTCGAGTTCATTTTAAGACTCGAGTCGTTTTTAAGACTCGCGTCCTTTTTAGAACTCGAGTCCCTTTTATAGACTCGACAATGACTCGAGCTCGGCTTGATTCTAGACTCCGAGCCTTTTGAGCACACTGAGTCTTGCATAATTGAGTCGAGTCTTTAAAATTACGACTCGAGGACTCGAGTCCTTTGCAACACTACTGTAGAACTCACAACCGATGCGTAATTGACAACGTAATGGAAATGTTTCATAGCATTTTGAAGACTTTTCCTCGAATGTTACAGTGAAATAGGCGTGCTTATCGGTTCTCAAAAGACTAACGTAACTTATTACGCGCAAATGCACATATTTAATAGCATATGTGTAACAGTGGGGGAAGGCAATAAGACAGTTTCAATTAGAAAAATCAATCGAGGAAGGCGTACGGTCAGCCAGAGAATTAGATTAGCAATAATACTTTTTCGCACGAACTAAATAGATTCAGAATTATTCGGAACACTACTAAAACATTATGTAATAACTAAGAGCTTGTTCTGAGATTTACATCTTTAATTATGATGAACTGACTCGTTAATCTATGATCGTCCATCTGATCACGGGCGCTACTGCTGAGCATAAAGTCCTGGGTTCGATTCCCAGGTCGGGCAAAGTGTTATTGGGTTTTCTGTCAGGAATTTCTAAGTTGAAGCCCAGAGTTTGGATTTGTGCCCGGTTGATGGCAATAGGCCATCTACAGACACAATTGAAAAACGATTGTGTCTATACCAAATGTGGTATCTCAGGGACTTAGAGGTTAAACACAACCGGCGAAATGTGGGTGTACTATGGGTACCTACACCGCTTCCCAACTCTTCGGGAAATCAACGCGTGGTATTATGTTAATTATGATTAACGAAATTGAAGTCTTAATTGAATTTCATTACTCAGCTGCAAACACCCATAAACCAAAAAAAAAAAATCTTTAAACATTTCTATTTTAAGTAGGTTTATGTTCAATTAAAGGGCCAACGAGTATGACGACGCAGCATCTCCACACAATCTCAAATAAAAACAAATACCTCCAACTACTGTTACAAAATATAATTTATAACTGTAATAGGTCGCCATATTCTACGTAATTGAGTACAAACAGCGCCTGGGGGCCAACTAGTCACTATCTAAGTGACGCACGGGAACAGACAAAGAAAAATTATCCACTGCACTCCCGACATGACACTTACAATAAAAATAAATTAACTGCGCACTCTTCTAATGAGCGAGTAGGGCTGCCATGGGTTTGAAATCTTAGATATTTATTTCTTTTGTTTAGATGTACTTACATATTGAATTGACAAACTGATTTTTTTTTTTTGCGGACACTTTTAATGTATTTTAACATCATTCTCACATTGATAATTTCAGCAAATGATGTAACCAAGTTTTTGTAACAAAATTATTGATTGAAAAGAGTGTCCATGGAATTTCTTGCCAGTTCTTCTCCATAGGTGCTTTGAATGGACAACTAGGTTTATTTTTCTGACTCACCGCCACATGTCAATTCAAAAGTGGCTCTAATTGGTTTATTTGAGATAAATGCTTTGTGTTTGAGTTGAGTTGAGTTTGATATATGACGCTGCTTCCCGAAGCGCAGACTTTTCTGGTTTACCTGTATCAATCGTTTATTTTGTGCAGACGAGCTTACAAACTGTATTTTTTTTTTTTGTAATTGACGTGGTGCATTAAACAACCGTCATTTCTTTCTTCCTAAATTAAAGTGATTGTTTTATTCCCTAAGCATCAGACTTACCTATTTTATGAAAAGTAAATTAACGCAAAAATTCGCTTACTAATTGTCAATCTGATATCTGATGTGAGTTTGAAAATCTGTCAAACCCGATTTCTTCAGGAGGAATATTTTTATCGTACCTTCATCATCCGTGTACCGTGTGGTGCCGGACGTAAAGAATAACACCACACCCTTTCTTCGCGTGGGTATCGTAAAAGGCGACTAAGGGACTTACTAGAGAATGGGCAGCAGCGTTCTCTATGCATTTTACCACCATACTGCGATCGCCAACCCGCCTGCCAAGCGTGGCGATTATGGCAAAGCCCCCCAAATTGGGGGAGGCCTAAGTCCAGCAGTGGACGTCTTACGGCTGAAACGACGACCTTCATCATCTGCGTAGTCCTTCCCCGCTATGTTAGGGCCGGCTTCCAGTCTGACCGGATGCAGCTGAGTATTTTACACTCAGCAACTGCCTATCTGACCTCCACAACCCATTTTAACTCCACACCCCTTAGTAAGATTTTTTGCCAGACTTTCGGGCTTCTGACGCCCCGTAATGGCAACTGAGACCAACGGCTTAATATGCTCTCCAAGTCTTGGTATTTCAAGATGGTCTCCCATTCACAGACCAAGCATGGCAAAGGCAGCTTTACCTAATCGATCTAGACACAAGCCCCTTTACAATTAACATTTTGTAACACGCTGAGGGCGTGTGAAAATAAATACAAAATAACGGATAGCTGGAAACCCTGACTACAAGTAGTGTCGCCAGTCATCATTGATGGGCCGAGACATTTCCCGAAGCATGTTGTAAGAAACGAAGCAAGATGCTTCTAATTTCGTCATTAACTCGTCCCATATACGCGTTCCCACACTGATTTTGTGACGAACGGGCACCTGACACATGGCGCTGTGACTGATGCTCATGACGTCTTGTTCAAAGCTACTGAGATACATAAATGAAGCTATTAAAATGTTCTACAGATATTCTAGTGACTTTTAAATAAATAGGTATGGCACAGAATGCGAATGGCTAAGTTTGTTATTATTGTAGTTATTTCGATTCGTAATCAACCGATATTATTGTTCCCACTGCTGGACCACAGGGATCCTCTCGGTGAGAGGGAGTGGGCCAAGCGGGCCCAGTGCGGGTTGGTAATGTCACATGCCTTCGAATTTTTGGTTCTAGGACATGTCGGTTTCCTCACGATGTTCTCCTTCACCGTTTTGAGAACAGTGGTGATGAAATTATTTACACAACGTATAGCGCCTGCCTGGGTTCGAACCTGTGACCTTCAACTTGTATGTCGGGGCGATACCACTAAGCCACTACTGCTCCTCAAATTTAGTCGGTGTACTTTTCATTTTAATTACTTATAAATAAATACATTCAATAACATATTATGACATTACCATTCTATTATTCAGACATACTATTAGACGGATCTTTCTAGAAATAAAAACAGCAAACAAATCATTTGCCGATTACATATTCCATTGAGCATATCACAAATCAAAGTATTAACGATACAATACACATTTATGCATAAAATAAATGACAGTGACTGCCAACTGACAAGCCAATGATTCATCAGCACTGACTCACAGCGTCTATCATATTAATATTACGTGTAACAAAGAAAATATTACGCACCCTTTGTTTGTGTATGTTCTTTGTCTTCGCTCAAAATAACTTAGTACGTGTAAAACGTGTGTGAAAAATGCGTAACACGTTCTCATTCTTTCGTTTTTGACATTTCAACAACATTCGTTGCGATATTTATACGTTGTTGAGCAATTTTTTTTTCGAACATATGCATCAATGTATGTTCCGTGTATTGGCGGACGTAAAGAATAGCATCGTCCCGTGGGTGTCGTAGAAGGCGACTAAGCGACTTACTAGAGAATGGGCAGTACCGTTCTCTATGCATTTTACCACCATGCTGCTATCGCCAACACGCTTTCCAAGCGTGGCGATTATGGAAAACACCTTCTTTTGGGGGAGGCCTATGTCTAGCAGTGGACGCCTTTCAGCTGAAATGGTGGAATCAATGTTTTAGCAATATCCTTCGAAATGAATCAGAGTGGCGTAGTGTTGTCAGGAAAAGGTCAATTCCTTTTATAAATCTGTTTTTAGGATTATAAATGGCTATCGGTATTTCAAAATGCCATATTAATTACGGTTCACACTAATATTAGGTATTGAAGTTATTTTTATATCAGCCCACGATCCTACAGACGCAAAAATATCGCGGCAGGATTTTACCACACCTAAATTCTCCTCAATATATTTTTTCTAAAGTAATCAGGTCAAAATCGTTTCTGAAACCAATAATTGCAAAAACCTGAAAATCAGCCACAAAACTTTGTATATCGACGCTGGAAATTTCCATCATCTTTATATTATTTGTCATTTATCAGCATTTCAGTCGAATGACGTCCACTGCTAAGCAACGGCTTCCCCCAAGCACCGCCACTTCGACCGGTTCTTCTGTGTCTCTCGAATCCAGCGGATTCCTTCGGCCTTCACAAGTTTATCGGTCGATCTTGTGGGAGGCCTCCCAACGCTACGGCTTCCAGTACGCGGTCACAACTCCAAACCTTCCGACCCCATCGGCCATCTGTTCTGCGAGCAAATGTCCAAATGCACTACCACTCCCACTGTTTGACAATTCTTCGAGCTATGTCCATTACCTTGGTTCTCCAATGGATCTCTATATGGATATTTGTCATTACAATATAGATTTACAAGGCAGATGTGACTGGACATGCCGAAAGGGGACGTCCTAGGAGAACAATAGTGACCTTATTGGTGATGTTCTTCGGAAGGGTCATATGTATAGTACTGGTAACCGGCGTACGTGTATGACCAGATGTATGAACTTGAACGTTGTGCTCCTTATGTTCTGAGTTGAGCTGAAAGATTACTGACAAATGCGTGCATTGACTGGACAGGTCCACTCAATCTGTATGGTTCTTTCCTCAAAAGACCATTTCAGACACCTCCATGTACATGATCCTCAAATGATCAGACAACGACTATCTCCTGATTTTATATACACATTGCCATTGATGAATTTTACCTATACAATGACATTTAATATTTACTTTTAAAGTATTGTATTGTTTTAATTATTGTAAATGTGAAGATTAAGTGGGTGTTATTTTTTTTTTTCTAGGTTCCTTCTCATTTACTTTTTATCACAGTCTGGCAGTTTGAGTAATTTATGCGACCTACACAAATGTCCTTTCTTTGGTATTGTTCGTCGAATCATTGACCTCCTTAAGTTCTGAGTTGAGCTGCATGATTACTGACAAATGCGTGCACTGATTGGACAGGTCCACTCAATCTGTGTGGTTCTTTCCTTAAAAGACCACTTCAGACACCAATCCACCTGGTCTTCACATGATCTAACCAAATTATGTCTGGACTTTAAAAGAGACTGTGACCTCTGAGTTTGTTTCGGCCTTTCTTCTCAGAGTAGTCAGATAGGAAACTCCGACCTCATCTAGTTTTAAAAAATATGATTGACGTGTAAAAGTGTTTGTACAAACCTACTTGCAAAAATAAAGTCATTTATCATTTATCATTTATCATTAACGAGGCAAAAGGAATATGTAAGGCTCGTAGCGACTAGCGTTCTGTAGTTTCTGCCCACCCCCATAGGGAAAAGTCGTGAGTGTATGTATGTTACAGACGCCAGCACAACAAGCTACCCTAAACTGCCAAATTCTCCCAATCAACCTTGAACCTAATGCTCTGGCGATAATGTTGAAAATCTATTAAAGAAATTCGACAGACTGTAATAGTTTGATGTGCTGGCGTCTGTACAATATAATGTAAATTACAGTTTGCACTTTTGCACAAATTACTATCTACATATCTACCTCCATACTGTACTTCTTTTTACCGACATACTCCATAAAACGGACACCTACCGATCATAGTTTAAATTCCATTAAATATTCAAGAGTTATTATAATTATCTCTTTGATCGGTATCGATGGAGTGTAGAAAATATCCTAGCGATATAAGGCAACCTGGGCAGTAGACCTGGCCATACCTTGCAGGGACGGTAAAAAACATGCAGATATCATGGGCAATCGATCTCGACTTGTGCAAATATAATTATAAATATAACGCGGAGTAATTTGTATCCTGTTTGAGTATATTGAATATAGATAGGTAGGTATAGGACTTGCTTGTATGTATGGAATGAAACTGCAAATGCTAACTAAATGGTTTTATAAGCAACTAGCACTTCGTCCGCGTGACTCATAGGAACTGTGAATTTTTTCGGGATAAAATAATATAGCCGGTTAGTGACTAGGTGATAATGTAGCTTTCTATAGGTCAAAGAAGTTTTTAAATCGGTTCCGTAATTTTCGAGTTTATCCATTACAAACATACATTCAAAAAATCAAATCTTTTGTCTTTATAATATTAGTTTAGATAATATTATCAAACCAAAAAAAGAAGAGATTTTATAAACTGATATACAAGCTGTTCCTTTTGAGATCACATAACTCTTGGGTATTAATGAGACCATGTCAAAGAATCACCTGGCATGTGACTAATATTTTTTTCGCCCGTTTAATTTTTTCTCAGAAAATATTATATTTCGATGTCTCGAGTTTTCATGTAAAGTACCCTTACGGATAACGTCGCAATTTCTTAGCTTTAAATTTATTATTGGTTTGTATGAAATAATTTACTCGTAGGTACTTATCAATGAAACTAACGCCCAGTTTCATCATTTGCCTCGCATTTCTCAACTATGTTGGATTCTGCTTCCAATCTTTTTTTTTTATGGGAAATCATCAAATGACTGGCGTGTTAGACTTTTACTGACTTAAACCCACCCGTGTTCCTTCAGTTACCCATATGCCAGAGCCACGGTATCTCGTTTGAACAATCACGCGACCCTGGCAGGCATCGGTCCTAGCAGACCCCTTCAGTGCTGCTAACATCTCGTGGAGGCGCGCGTGAAGCATTACGCGCCGTCGACACGGGCGTGGTCCTTACCGGGCGGCAAGCTACCCATTGCTCGCCGCCCACAAGCCCGCGCCTACGGTGGCCGGGAGTCTGCGATCGACTACCGACGCCTGGGGCGTCTCCTCCTGCGGCGACTAGGGACATGAGGGCGCTGAGACTGCCACTCCCTCATGCGCCCCGCCTCCTCCTTCACGAGCATTACTGCTTTGCAGAAGGAGGTGACGGCTTCCCATGCCCTCTCTGCTTCCAGTCTAACCTGATGCAGCTGAAACTTACACCCGTTTTCAAGAAAAATCCCATTTTTAGGGTTCCGTTGCCTAATGGCAAAAAACGGAACCCTTATAGATTCGTCATGTCTGTCTGTCTGTCCGTGTATGTCACAGCCATTTTTTTCCGAAACTTTATGAGCTATTCTGTTGAAACTCGGTAAGTAGATGTATTTTGTGAACCGCATTAAGATTTTCACACAAAAATAGAAAAAAAAAACAATAAATTTTGGGGTTTCCCATACTTATAACTTATAGAACTGAAACTTAAAATTTTTTTTTTTTCATCATACCCATACGTGTATCTATGGACAGGTCTTCAAAAATGATATTCATTTTTTTCTAAACTGTATAGTTTGCGCGAGAGACACTTCCAAATGGGTAAAATGTGTGTCCTTGTAACTTCTAAAATAAGAGAATAATACAACTAAAAAAAATATATGATGTACATTGCTATATAAACTAGTTTTAAATACATTCGGGGTTATTAAAATATAAAGTAAAAGTTTTGGCTACGGTACCCACTTACACGGGGCCTACAGTGGGTACCGTCGCCAAAACTAGGGGGGGGGGCAGTTGACTGGCCCAGTGGTAACGGCCGCAACTTACGAGTTGTAGGTTCAAATCCTTAAATTATTTCATCACCTCTGCTCTCAAAACGGTGAAGAAAAACAACGTGAAGCACCCAACATAGCATGTCCTAGAAAAACAGCGAAGACATGTGACATCTACCAACCCGTATTGGGCCCATGTAGTAGATTACGGCCCACTCCGTGTCAACGAGAAGAAGCCTTTTACCCAGATTATGCTACTCACCGCGAACATTCGCTTTATAAATTTTACTTTGGGTTCATGAATTTACTTTTATTAAACATTTATTCGTGATTTTCATTCATATTCTCACAGCTCTCGGGGAGCATCTGTCCATAAGTGAAATATATTCCGAAGACAATGGATCAATGTTCAACAGATCTATCAAAAGGTTTCTTTGTGATCCTGTACCGTTGCTAAGCAACCGTCTTGTAATTTATGAACACATTTAAAAATATAGTTACAATCATCTTATAGGTTTATTCTATTTCTGTACAAATAAATGAAATGTCTGTGTGTAGGTAATGTCGAAAGAACAGACTTTTACGGAATGCTTAAGAAAGTATACACGGTCAAATCTTATACTTCTATACTTTATTTAATATTATAAAGCTGAAGAGTTTGTTTGGTTGAACGCGCTAATCTCAGGAACTACTGATCTGAATAGAAAAAAAAAATATGTATTGGGTAGCCTATTTATTGAGAAAGACTATAGGCTATATAACATCACGCTACAATAAAAAAAAGCGGAGCAGCAACGAAAAATGAACGAAAACTGACTTGCAATTCGATGCGACGGGAAGGTCAGGGGAGCAAAAATTTGGCGCGGACGAAGTCGCGGGCAGAAGCTAGTTAAATTATATACTGGCAATACTTTACTCATGTGTTCGGTTATGAAACCGAAAACTTTTTTATTTATTTCTTTAGATATCGTTCCTCAGTACGTAAGTAAGGTATTGGCAGATAATTTTATTTGAGTCTGTATACGGTAATTTGACTAAAAAATCATTTTTGATTCTTTTGCCTTTTTTTAGGAGTAACAAGCTATGCTTTCAAACTTTTTGTCCCGGTAGCACGTTTCCGTGGCATAATTTCCAATTCCCACACGCGCGAAGCCGCGGGCATAGCTAGTTCATAATATTCATAGTGCATAAAGATATATTTTCCAATATTTCCTGAAACTCCACAGTCTGTGAGTCATATACTACAGAGCGATCTTTTGTTCAGCAATGAATCAGACTTCCACACAATGGTTTCTGTATTGACAAAGAGAAAATATAATACTTGCAGTATTACGGAAATAGTTAGAAACAATAAAAGATACATAAAACTTTTGTCTCAAAATAATATATTTTACCTGACTGGCCTATTAGTCTAGTGGTTAGTGACCCTGACTGCTAAGACTGAGGTCGTGGGTTCGATTCCCACCCAGGACAAATCGTTGTGTGATGAGCACAATCATTTGTTCTGTGTCTGGGTGTAGTTTATCTATAATATGTATGTATTTAGAAATATATAAGTACATTTATCAGTTGTCTGGTTGCCATAGTACAGGCTCTGCCTAGTTTGGGATCAGATAACAGTGTGTTGGTTGTCCAAAGATATTTATTTATTTACCTACCTTTTGTCTTGAAATGTTTATTTTACCTAAGAATTTATATACCTACTGAACGGTATTCATTTCTTAGAAATGGTTGGAATCAAGGAAGAAGTGAAGTAATCAAACCTGAGACAATACGGGACAAAATCACAATATTAAAAAAACAAAACGAGGTCAAACGAGGGTTTATGTCGTTGGGTCGTATGGGTCGTTGAGCTCCCTAAAATAGGGTTAAGCTACACGATGAAACTCATGCTGTCTGTTGGGACAGGTCACCTTTTTTTGTGGGTAGTAAGTCATCAAATGACCACTCCCGCTCTTGGGTGGAGCGGGAGGGCGTGTCAGAGTTTTACTGACTAAAACCCACCCGTGTTCGTTCAGTTGCCCATGTGCCAGGGCCACGGTGTCTCTTTCGAACAAATCTCGCGACCCTGGCAGTTACGAAGTGGACGGCGCGAAAGCAGTCCTAACTACCAAAAATAACGCATCCGAGTTATCCACATTAGGGATAATCGCAAGGGTCAACCTAGCCGCAGTACAATGGGAAGGCCTCGCCCTGGGGGTACTGCCTACTTGATCACGGTATGCCAGGGGACAAGTCAGCTCAAATTGCAATGGGTCTCTCTTCAAAAGGCTCGGACATTGCGCTGCATTGTTAGACTCACATACAATTCGAATAACATAACGTTTGGACTTTAAAAGAGACCATAACCTCTGAGTTTGTTTCGGCGTTTCTTCTCAGGGAACAATCAGCTAGGAAATGCCGGCGCCATCTAGTTTTTAAAATATTGACCAAAAATTTTGACGTATAAAAGTATCTTATAAGATCTACTTACAGAAATAAACATTTCATTTCATATCTGTAAATTTTGAGCATTTTTTTTTAATTGTTATAAAAAATCTGATCATTGTACTCGTCATTATGAACAACTCACCAAGCCAGATATCGCGAAAAATATCAGCTGTTTTACATTTTGTCGAATTAACTGAACGCAAAATGTACTGGACAGTTGCTTTTTTATGTTTTTTTTTTCAGGGTTTTAGTGTTAACCCCATTGTGAACATAACTTAATTAAGATTAAGCAGAAATGGAAACAGTACAGCCACATTTCGCCAGTAATGCCCCATATAACATTGTTTTAGTTGCGCATAACTTACAAGTACACAGGTTAAGCCAGCACACCAAGGTACCCGAAACAGTCAAATTCTCCCAATCAACCTTGCACCTAATGCTTCAGCGGTAAAGTTGAAAATCTATTAAAGAAATTCGACAGATTGTAGTAGCTCGATGTGCTGGCGTCTGTACAACGTACAGTAACCTATTCCAGAGATGTTCAGTAATCTATTCCAGAGGTTTAAAAACAATCACAGCAGCTGCAACCAACGAAATCAACTTCAAAACAACATAATCCAAATCTCTTACATCTTCGTATCTCAAACTGCCTACATTCTATCCAGGCCTATAATCTTGGACGCGAGCGACGTCGCCGTGAGCACCAGGCCTAATATAAATCTGCAACCGACCGTAAACACAACAAAGGTAGCTATTTCAAGCCTCATCAATATTTGCCATCGTGTGGGAGGTAGGAATTATGGGTAACCTTTAAGATGGTAAGTTTAAAGATACCTGTCGAGATTTTATCAAGAAGAGACATTAAATACAATATGTATCTCATCATCATCATCATTTTCATCATTTCAGCCGAAAGACGTCCACTGCTGGACATAGGCCTCCCTCACGCATTTTGGGGGGATCCGCCATAATCGCCACGCTTGGCAGACGTATTGGCGATCGCAGTATGGTGGTAAAATGCATAGAGAACGCAGCTGCCCATTCTCTAGTAAGTCCATTAGTCGCTTTTTACGACAGCCACGGGAAGAAATGCAATGGTGCTATTCTTGACGTCCGGCACCAAACGGAACAAATGCATCATGTCTCTTATTTAATATTAATAGGATTTGTATACAGTAACGTTAAAAAAAAACGAAAACCCCGTCCCAAACAAATTCCTCTAAAAAGTAAAACAAATATACGTATTAGCCCTCTAAGTTTAATAAGATGTTGTAGGTAAAATTTTGCTCAAAGGCTCGTCGTCGTGGCGAAACGGCTGAACCGATATTGAACATGTCTAAATACCACCGCTAGAACTCCTGCCTAAAAAAATCGCATCCAAATCGGTTCTCCCGTTTAAGAGCAACGGTGCCACAGACAGACACACAAAGCCGTGAAACTTATAGCACCCCTCTTGTTGCGTCGGCGGTTAATAACAACCAGTAATTAAATTATCATAATCATCGTCATCATATCAGCTGGAAGACGTCCACTGCTGGTCATAGGCTTCTCTCAATTTGGGGGGTTTAAAATAATCACCACGCTTGGCAGGCGGGTTATTGTGGTAAAATGCATAGAGAACGCTGCTGCCCATTCTCTAGTAAGTCCCTTAGTCGCCTTTTACGACAATCACAGGAAAAATTAAATAAATAAAAAATAAATAAAAGCTTTATTGTTCAAGAAATGCTATGTACAAATTGAAATAGCACTAGCCTCCACAATAGGATTCCCTGTGTCGTGGAGGCTAGTCTCCTTCGTCTTACACTATTACATTATAGTAGGGAGGCATATATGTAATGTTGGTTGGAACAATAACAATAACCAAATGCTATTCCTTAGCAATAAATTACCAAGTTAAATGAGTGGTTAACTAAAATGTTTTTAAAAGACGTGTGTAGTGTATTATGTACGTGTATGATGTGAGTGTGTGATGGATGAGTGAGTAGGATGGGTTTGGACAGACGTGGACAATTAGATCACGTATATGAGAGCACTCCCTGTCAACCCTAGGCTTCCCCTAGGCTTGAATAAACCCACGAGAGATTACTCCCACCCTATAGGTATTCACTCGTCTTGTCCAAATCGACCTTTATGTATTTGTGTGACATAAAGGTCGATTTGGACAAGACGAGTGAATGCCTATTGGCTAATTGGATGGTTGCGTATGGTGCTGGACGTAAAGAATTGCATTAGTTAAATTACTTAAAGACATTTGAAGCACACACAAGTCTTGGATGATATGTAGTACCCGACTACGGCAGAAAGATGGAGTTATGAACATGTTTGGTTTTTGTACTACTTAATTCTTCAATCGACATTTATAATACAACGTTATTTTCAGCCAGTGCCTATTTGAGGCGGCCCCTAAACGATCAATTAAATTGTGCAATATTACGAATTGTGCAATATTATTGACCGTATATGGTTAATATTTAAGATTGCGCAATGATTGAATGAAAGTTTGAGCATGTTTAATTTTTATTGCACCATATTTTTCTATTGTATCGTGTAGGGTCAGTATTGCGCAATATTTTTTAGTATGTGTTTTGTCTTGAACGAGGAGTACACAGGAATTTCTGGCGGGAAATTAAACGCGTCGCTTGGGTTTTTGTTATATTTTTCCAATAACTGAATTGTGATGAGTTTTACGGCAGAAAGTGGTGTAGTTCTGTGTTGTAAATTGTATTAATACTATTCTCCGACTGAACACGAAAACATTGCGCAGTTTGTATTATTGCGCAATATAATTGATCGTTTGGATTAAAAGCGCCTCTCAATCTTATTGTACAATAAAATGTATTGTACAATGTTATTGTAGGTCTAGGGGCCGCCTGACTCAGATTTTGTGTCCCTGCATAGGATAGATTTAGTAGCGTTCATAGATATCCAGAAATATGCCTTCATTGCGGAATAGTAAGGAGTCCTAGTGTCGCCGCTTATCTCCCCCCCCCAAAAATTACAACATTAACAAATAGTGTACTGACGACACACACTTAAAATTTGAACACGCACACCAAGAAGAAAGCAGCTACACTAAATCAATTTCTAATAGCACACATACATAGAATCAATATCCGTGGTAGCGTTTATGCATTAAAGAATGCTAATTTTTACATGCATGTGTAAGTTATTAAGATACTGAGACCACTGTAGCCAAAGCCAAATCCCCTGTCTAAAGATGTTAAATGCCCTTCTGACAGCAAATCCTGAATGTGATGTGTTTGTGGATGAATGGAATAAAATTATGCGTACCCTGGTGTTCTGTGAGACAAGTATACAAGGGAGTCCATTGTTCCATTTTAGTTTAGGTAATTGTTTGACTATATATAATTATTATAGTCAACCTTTTATCTGTTTCCATGATTATAAATGTGTTGTACCGTTTTAATCTATATCTATACAAATAAATAAAACTGAAGTGTCTGTTTGTAATTTCAAATTAACAGCTTTTCACTAAATGCAAATGAAAGTAAATACGGTACTTACACCAAAAAATCATTTTTTTACTTTTGTCTGTCTGTCTGTCTGTCTGTTTGTTCCGGCTAATCTCTGAAATGGCTAGACCAATTTTGACGGGACTTTTATTGACAGGTGATGTAATAAGGAGTAACTTAGGCTTCTTTTATTTTAGCAAAATACCCGCGTTAATTTCCAACATCCACGAGGGCGAAGCCGCGGGCAAAAGCTAGTTAACTATATAAATAAATAAATCAAGCCTGTTTTTTTTCTATGAACTAACTACTATTCAAGAATTGATTCACAACAGTTTTGAACACAATATTTATCTAAAGTTTGCGTCGAGTGCTCAAATACTTAAACTGTGTCTGAGTGTTGCATGCGCTACCAAAATGATACATTGCAGACACACTTGTGACTATTAATAGACACGACAAATTAAAACGACTCTAAACAAACTGTACAGTCAGCATTGAATGTAAGTCACCATTGTATAAAGTTATAAAGAATTAATTTTACTGTTATGAGTGAGTTACAGAAAAATAAATAGATTTCCCTTCAGAGCTTTTACACTGAGAGTTGACAATACTTTAACTAACTTCGGAATTCCAAAGTAGGAACTCGTCAATGATCTCTCGAGCCGTAAAACTAGACCCGTAAAATCCCCACTGTTGAATACCTCCCCCACAGGAATTTGCAATAACGTGATGATATGAATTAGTAATATTTTCTTGGATAATTCAAGTTATTTTTATTTATTTATTGAGAACCTGCTACAATAATATAAACAATGGTTAATTTGATGATTGATAGAGCTTACAGAGTTACTGCCCTGGTTTGACCAGACTTGATTAATCTAATAACTCCAAGATTTGCACTAGCCCTTAAAGCCTCTTGTTTCATGGTGCTATGGAGACCAATGCATATCAAGGAGTAGACCGGGGGGCACCGCCGTAATGGTAGGAAAGACATGCACTTAGGATATCAATAGAAGGATTGGAAGCCGTGCCGGATATGTATCTTAGAGTAGGCATTGGACCAGGAGAGAGATCCGTCTCACATCTCAAATATAAACATCTCCCGAGATGTTTACGTGCTGTGTTACCTGCCTGAGAGAGGACTTTTGGCCGAAAGGTGTCTTGTATCGTCGTTTCCGAGGGCGGTTACGCGACACCACGCAGCGAAACACGACGCCGTCATCATATCGTGTTTAGTGATAGTTTACTTTGTTTTTTAACTGTATGTATGTTAGTCTGTAAGGTATTTATGATATGGGTCTTTGTAGCCCGAAATAATTTGATTTGATTTTGATTTCAGGACGTCGCATCCAAGTTGATGCAGGTCGAGCTTCACCGTCTCATCTTATGGCAAGGCTCAACCGATTTCTCAGCTCTCCTCCATATCTTTGCTTTTCTATGCTAATACTTAATAAAGATTTTAAATGCTCACCCTAAATCGCTCAACGGAGTTAAATAGGATTTGATAGTTTGTATGTAAGTTTTTACCTCCACCTTCCTTTTCCCGTCTCATTTCTTCTCGTGGGTGTCATAACAGGCGACTAAGGGATTTACTAGAGAATGAAAAGCAGCGTTCTCTATGCACTTTACCACCATACTTACCCGCCTTACCCCCCTCCCCCCAAATTGAGGTCGGCCTATGTCCAGCAGTGGACGTCTTTCGGTTGAAATGATGATGAGGATTTTGCACGTGAGTCACTTAACTTTATTCCTTTGTTTCATTTTTGCTGACGGAATATTCCACCGGGTATACTGCTTGTTTTTTAAAATAATTTAGTATTTCTCTATTCGTTCGACTGTACCCTCGTCCACAATGTCAATCAACGACAGATTCTGAGAAACATTACAATTTATTACGCGGCGCATACTTGTCAGTCCCGCAGTAGTTTCTAGAAACTGCTCTATTACACTCTAACTAGTGGACAGGCAATTCACTTTTATGTACTAACATTTGGTCGCCATTGCTGCGTTGCTTGCTCATTATAGTTGTCACTAACTATATCCTGGAACAAGGTCGGGTAGGTTAGGGGCTATTCACATATTTTTTGAGTACTGATCAATAAACTGATTGCGGTAATGGACCTTACTTGAGCTTTAATCGCGTTAGTAAAAGTTAAGTAACATTACTTTTACCCGGTTACAGCGAAGCAAAAAGGAGAGTTATGATTTTGACCGGTTCGTTCGATTTCTCTTAACTTATCGGTTCTCTCATAACTTCTTAAGTACTGATCATAATTTGGCCAATGAGGTATTGTTAGAAGCGTCCTGATCATCTGCTCATTATAGATTATGTAACGTCACATTAAATATAATATGGCGCCCTTTAGAGATCATAAAGTCTTGGTTGTATGCTACCACGGATATCGATGTATGGCTACCTAAAACAGTGAGCAACATTTGTTTTGCTCTACAGTAGGACGATTACAGGTTAACCAAGTACACCCATTTTGTCAATTTTAGAATTACCTTGAATAATTATAGGTAATTTGAAACCTAGATCACAATCTAATATTTTTTTCTTTAATTAATGGTTGGTAAGGCAAAGGTTGCAAAAGAACTAGAAGTTTATCATTGTTTTCCTATTTATTTCATAGAAATATCACTAATCTAAGTAGGAAGTAGATATTCATTATTCCCTGAAGAGTTAGGCAGAAGTGTACCTATAGTACACCTACATTGCACTAATTATGTTTAAGTCCCATAGGAGGAGAGTCTATTGACCGGGCACAAATCAAGATTCTGAGCTGCTACTGACAAATTCCAAATGGAAAAACCCTACAACAATGCCCAACCCGGGGATCGAACTCAGGAACTCATGCTCAGAAAGCGCTTGCTACCACTAGACCAATAAGAGAGCCACATTATAAATAAATCGTAGATACATCTTTCCTTACCGTATTTAGTTTCCTACACGTCATGATCATATAACTTTCAGAACATTCTGCTCCTACATAATATTCCCCATAAGTTTGGTTCCCAAAGCTCGTACATTCTTGTCTTTGCAACTTGAGTATGGCCGCTCCTTTCAGCGAATCCATAAGGTCTGCATACACAAGACACTGAAGAGTCAGATCCATTCACCTTCATGCTTCGTTCATATGATTCACCTCAATAGAAACGAATGCATATTCACAAATTCAGGAAACAATCCTACGAATGTCTAAACTAGGGGCAATATAAAAAACCAAATCAACATTGAAATTTGTAAAACGAAGAATACTTTGTTTATGTAGAAGTGAAATTGGGCGTATCATAATGCCCAAAACCATGCAATTTTGAAGGCAAAGTTTTTATGTCCTTTTCGAAGAGTCTAAATAACCCTATGAAGATAAACCATTCAATCACTCCTTAGATTCCGTGCATTGTTTCCCAAAGGTATCCTTCAAGACATTTCTTACGCCAGTGTAGCCGCGGCTTACGGCCGGCGGCGGACGGTGTGGCGGTGCCGAAAGCAAGCGGTCGCTTTGATCGCGATAGCGGCACCTCTGATGTCCGCACGGCCCGCCTAACGCGATGTATGGAAGCCTATTTACTGGCCAGGGATGGCACTGTTTATGTTACTGATTTTAGTTAAACTGATAGCGTTTGTAAAGGCTGGAATGTAACTAGAGATTTCGCAATTCTGTCTGAAGGATATTTTACTTGCCACTTTGTTGGAAATGTCTGTGACTGTAAGCCACACTAGATAGTATTACGATAATTACTTACTAACTTATGTAGATATACATATGGGATGGCGGGTACAGGGACTCGCAAACTGTAACGTTGTAATCAGCACATGATTCAAGACCTCTTAGAGTAGAAATTATGCGTCGATGATAAAAAATAATCAACTGTTTCTTAGAAAAGTACAACACAAACCTTCATTGCCAAGATAACGGGAACCGTTGATTTTTAAAACCCACGAAATTTTTCACCGCAAGGGTTCAGAATGTACTGAATCTATGGTAAGATTTTGGGTGTCAGTGGCACATATAAATTTATATGTAGTTGGGAAAAAGTTAGGCAAATGATGATGCAACAAGACATAATTTAGTTTAACCTCTAAGTCCCTGAGATACCACATTTGGTATAGACACAATGATTTTTAATTGTGTCTGTAATTACGGTAATTGACTGGTTAAATTCAGCAATATAAAAGTACTTACCAAGTTCATACTTATATACAGACCAGTCAATCTGAAGACAATGAACCATTCAACACATACAGAATATAGGTTAAATATATGTAGTTGCAGTACTTTGTCCCTCTTTGATTAACTGTATGTGTATAAATCAAGATATAAGTAAAATATTTGGAAAAAACGACAATATATCCAGAACTACAATCTTACCAGCCCTAGAACTCTAAACACATGTAGGTAAATACTTACGTAAGACAGTCATGCTAGTGCCAAAAACATCGTTATGTCACATAGACATAACGGTACAGATCGTTGACACTACAAGAAGCTTGCCAGACCAACTGTACTCCGGTCGTGTGTGATACCAGACATTCACTATTTTTCTTTAACTGAGGTTTTAGAAGTAGATGCTTACTTTTTATTAAGTTTTTGTAAGTGGCCAGTGGCTACTGTTTCTTACGTTTCGGTCTCATAAAAAAAAACAGTTTTTCTTAATATGGTCGAGCTTGTTTTTGAAATAAGAATCTAATTGAAATGTAAATCGAAAAACAGTTCTTTTTACAAAACTGACAAGTTATTCCGGTGCTTAGTTGTAATATTTTGTCTTATGAAGTTTACCCCAATCGAAATAAAGTTGAAAATTCAAAACCTGGCTCATACCTTTCCTCAATTTGGGTATTTGTCACTTTATCACGCAAACATGGCTTAACGGATTTGAATGAAATTCGGCATACAGATAGTCCATGACCTGGGTAAGGACATAGGCTACTTTTCATCCTGAATTGCAGACAAAGACGCAGGCAATAGTTAAACAAGGCTTATTTTTGTTGAAAGTTTGTATTTACTTTTAGAACTGGATATGTGAAATACAATGCACCAGGGTCCTTCAAATTATCCTCCAAAGTGAAGTAGGTACCTATGATTTCATTAAGCTCCACTATTTTATGAAGAATGTAATGGAGCGTAACTATGTAATCATAAGTTTTGACTTCTAATAGGTGAATGATCCTATCGGAATGAAACTTGTAGATATGACTCCATTATTGAAATAGGTGAACGTAATAAAACCGGGTGGTTGGAGAAGTCCGCGGCAGCCCAAACACAGATGGTTGGATGGCGTTGGATGTCAAGATTTAAGAACAGTTGAAATGAAATATTGGAGAGAATAAGACGTAAATAGGTCACGTTATAGAAATATACTTGACCAAGCTAAGGCCTACCCACAGATGTAAAGCCTTAGATGATGATAATGATGAAGGTCAATCTAAAGATCTAAAGACCCAATATTTTGAGTCATTCCAACAGATTTCCAATAACAGACCAAAGCATCAAAACGAACTCCTCAGTAAACTCACCACGTCCAATCACAATAAATAATTTTACCGTCGCCAGATCGTTACCAATTACTACCCTTCGTCATCAATTCGATTCCTTAATAAATATCAATCAAAACAATCAAAAGCACAGTTTCCAATCAGTTAAATTAACTGCTTCATTAATCTTTTCACACTCGGCGGTTTACGACACACGCACATTAACTCGCCCCATAAACTCCAACCAGAATCGGCAACGACAAACGAAAGGGTCAAACAACAGATTAATATCAGATCGATTGAAACAAATCGATAAGCTTATCCTGAGAATTCTCCTTCTGCGGGATTCATCGCAATAAATACGAGTAGCCTCAATTTGTCGACCATAAAGTCCTTTAAGATGCAATTTGTCAACGTCAACTCGCAATGCGTATCGATGTATCGGAATGGAGCGATCGAGATCGATATCTCGTCTTTGTATCGATGCTGACGATTATCCGATTGGCGATTGTGTAGTTGATTCTGCGCGCGCATGCAACATGAATGGTAAATCGAGGAAGCTATATTCAAATGCAAAGAGGACTGTTTTGTTTATTCAAATTTGGAATAACAATAACTGTTGTAAGTGCGTAAGGAATACAGATGTCTGTATGCTGATCATATCCGATAAGTGTCCAGTATGATATTAATAGAGATATGACAACTTGAACGAGGTACGGTAGATATCGTATTAATTACACCGTCGTCGCAACAGATATCGTAAAGTTTTATTATAACAATATTATACGTTTACTGCGTACGGTTCGTAAAGGCAAACTGCATGCTTGTGCTCCCTTCTAATTTCATAATGAATATACATATTTTTTCCCCATAAGTTATGCCAACTGCATTGCATCCTATCAATCAGTCTGTTTCCCATTTGCATTTAAAAACAATGCTAATATTGAATATCTGATCTACGATGAATATTTCTTGCTTTTTCAACGAATTTATCGCTAACACGTGAATGTAACAGGAGATCACATAATGCAGTCAAGCGTCCCAAGATGGCGCTAAATCACTTCTCATTAATACTAAACTCGTCAACCATCCATTTTATTAATATTCTCTTACCGGAAGATTCATTCCCCACTAAACTAAACAAATTGAAAGTTTTATAAATTACATGAATACACTAGCATGCGGTTTAGTTCATTTTAACGATAATAAATATCAGTTCTAACGTGGTTAGGAGGTAACGGAGTATCACCGATATTTATGTTCAACTTCAAAGGCCTGTGACAACGTATGTGAGGACCTCGGCTCTGATCAAATTATCACTAACTAACTTAAAACAGACTGGACATCAAAGGAGAAAGGAAGCGAGTTATTAGTCCCTATCAAATTATGATCTGATGGACATTGGCGGGAGGGTATAACTGCATCGGTGTGTTGACGTTCCCTAGATTTTTCAAAAGACTCACCTGTCTGTCGTTAAGTGAATCTTGTTCTATTTTGCATGGAATTTATGTTCATGTTAATTTGGAAGACTACAGAAGGAGAAAAGACATATTTGACAATATATAATTCGATTTCTTGCAGCTTTAACATGTCATTTCGTGAAACCTTCAATATATCAAATCACAAGATTATTATTAGGACCAGATATTAAATTAAAATGAATATATACCTAGTATCCGAACAATTCTTTTTTTAAATTATTTTTTACTGTCACATTGCTGAGCAAAGGCCTCCTACAGGTACGTATCCCGCGCCACCTAGAGACAGTCCTCAGGGTACGCGTTCTTTCCTAAATGTTTTCACACGCTTTATATTAGCTTCACTTGTATGTTTGTATGTTTTTTTGTTTGTAACCGAATCCTTATAGCGCGATTTTGACCCACTTTAAACGACCAGATTTCATTCAATAATAAAGATATGGAAAGAAGAGTGAATGCGGGAAATAAAGTAAATGGTGCTTTACATGCAATTGTGACCAACCAATTGATGTCCAATAAGGCTCGACTGGCTGTTCACAATGGTGTACTGGTGCCTACGCTTATGTATGGGAGTGAATGTTGGGTGTGGCAAAAGAAGCATGAAAGTAGAATGAATGCTGTGGAAATGCGTTCCTTGCGAAGCATGTGTGGTGTGACTATGAATGATAGGCTGAGGAATGATGTGATAAGAGAACGGTGTGATTTAAAAGAAGATGTAGTGACAAAAATTGAAAAAAGTATGCTTAGATGGTTTGGTCATGTTGAGAGGATGAATGAAGGACGACTCACAAAAGGTATTTACAAGGCAGATGTGAGTGGAAAAACCGGGAGGGGACCCCCTAGGAGGACATATAGTGACCTTATTGGTGATGTTCTTCAGAAAGGTCAGATGCGTAGTGCTCGCAACCGGCGTGTGTGTATGACCAATTGTATGAACCTTAAAGAGGCAAAAGGAGTGTGTAGAGATCGTAGCAGGTGGCGTTCCGTGGTTTCTGCCTACCCCCATGGGAAAAAGGCGTGATTGTATGTATGTATGTATTTCATTCAAACTTTACACACCTGTCAAAGACCAATGCAATAATTTCATAAATTTGTGCCATTATTCTTGCCAGGGTTACCAGGACAGCAAAAAAACTGTCTTCGGAAACTACGCTGACATACGTCACGAACTACGCTGACATACGTCTCAAAATTCGAAACATCCTAAAAAATAGAAAATAAATAATAGTTTAAAAAAACTAAAAAACACGCTTCCATAGAAAACCAAACTAAAAAGTAGAAAATAATGGAAAAAAGCGTGGGGTGCTTGATATCAATGTAGTTTGGTTTTCTATGGAAGCGTGTTTTTTTAGTTTTTTTTTAACTATTATTTTTGAGATCGGCTTCCAGTATAACCGGACGCAGCTCCACAAACCAGTATCAGGGTAACCCGATACACCTGTAAGTGGTAAGACTGTTTGACAGACTTTCTTGTTCTGACAACCCGTAAAGACTGTTAGAGATGCATGAACGACAAAGCCACAGAGCAAGAAAAGGCCTCGGTATGCATCCCTATCCAAATCGAAACCAATTTGTATCCAAAAAGCAATCACCAAGTCATAATACGGTTCTACGAGGTTTGACTTAAAAGGCAGTTCCTTATATCTGTTTAGCAAGACTCGTGCAGGTATGTACACACTTATGTAATATGCATGGACATACATATTAAGTGCACATACATACGTCTAGAAGAAAGAGCTCGTTTGAATTCCATAAATTGTATTAAGTCTTGAGGTACTTTGAATGAAGTCACTTGCGTAAGAGTTTCTTACGAGCGGAATTGATAGATTTTCGTGTGTGGTCAAATGATAAATGATTTAAGGGGATTACCTCGCTCAAATCCTGCAAATACCGTGTGTTTAAAGAAGTTTGTAGATGAATTCTTTCGTGCGTTTTCAATATAAAAAATATATGTTAAACTAAAGGTCATCACAAATATATTGTATTGTATAAAATTTTAATAAACTTACTCAAATTTTATCAAAAATCTTAACAAATAGGTCCTTTTTCAACCTAAATTGAATGTACGCTGCCAGACTAGACCCCCATAAGGTTTTTAATTATTATGTGGAAGCGTGCTAACCGTGGGCTCTAGAGACAAGAGTGGCTAGCGAAACTAGTCCGCCGTACGCGGAGCAGATAATCAAATCAAACAACTCACCTACAATACAACAAAAGAACTTACCTGCACGCGTAGCATGACCACCGTAGAAATGGGTTTTATCGACGAACGAATAGATAAAGTAACGTTTCGGGTACACAGTACGACGGCAGCAAAGTAGAAAGAGTCAATTGCACTTTTATAAAATTTACTCTTCGACATGATTCGACTCAGAATGATTTTTAACCGACTTCAAAAAAGGAGGAGGTTCTCAATTCGACTGTATTTTTTTTATGTTTGTTACCTCATAATTTTCGACTGCGTGAACTATCGGTAAACGGTCGGTGTCAACAAAAACTAAATGGTCACACATCCAAAGGCTGACCTTGCGAAGTGCATCATAACCGAGCGAAACAACGACAAAACGCCACACATAAACTATGTAAATGGTCACCCATCCAAAGGCTGACCTTGCAAAGTGCAGCTTAACCTAGCGAACCTACGACAAAACGCCACTCATAAACTAAATGGTCACTCATCCAAAGGTTGACCTGGAGAAGTGTAGCTTAACCTAGCAAACCTGCAACACAAGGCAAAACAAAAACTAAATGGTCACCCATCCAAAGGCTGACCTTGCGAAGTGCAGCTGAACCTAGCGAACCTGCGACACAAGGCAAAACAAAAAATTATTTTACGTTAAGTTGTGTAGTTGACTCTTTCTACTTTGTTGCCGTCGTACTGTGTACCCGAAACGTTACTTTATCTATTCGCCCGTCGATAAAACCCATTTCTACGGTGGTCATGCTACGCGTGCTGGTGGTTGAAGGACACTGCTTCTGGGGTTACCTGGAGTTATGTATGTAAGTGAGTGTATATGTATCGTGTTGTGACGTTACGAGTATTCTTCAGGTTACAATCCGCTGCAATAAGGCTGGAGGCAATCACAGCATGCGGTCTTCAAATCACTCGTTCCCAATAGCGTCACTTTGCTTAACCTTCAAACTATTTAAACAAGATATATCCAAAATTCAACCCGTGTTATTACGTCAAATTGGGGTTATTAACAATCAAAGCAATTGGATCACGACTAATTGTCACAAACGGATCGATTTAAAAGGATTAATTTCAACAAACGCGTCGCGGGGTTCCAAAAGGCGACGGACCCATTTTTCCAGCCAAAAATCCAAGAGGAAACGTCAAGTGTCAAAATCAAACTGTCAAGTCAGATGTCATTCCGTTCGGGCGGCGCGTTCCGAAGGCGCATAGAGTAACAAAGTGTTCGGTCCGAAACATTGAAAATTTTCTCTATAACGGCTCAATAACTCGGCATGAATTATATACCAAAAAATACGTAATGACGTATTTAACAATGTGTATTGATTTTTTTCTCTTATTTCTTTTAATATTTTAAAATATTTTATAAAAATCCGAAATTTCGCGAAAAGCACTATGTCACTCCCGCACTCGTCCCTCTCTCTCTCGTGGTTTCGTCGTAAGTTAGTACGGTGCAGCATGCTCAAGGTCATTGGGCAATGTAATGCCCTTAATTTCTATATTAGGTTTGTACAAACCCTTTTAAATGTCAATAATTTTTTTAAAACTAAATTTGGTCGGCGTTTCCTTATAGGCTACTCTGAGAAAAAAGGCCGAAATAATCTTGCCCACATCAGGTAAAGACCATACAGATTGGTGACTGAAATTTATCACAAATCGTGCAGCTCAACTCAGAACTTAAGAATCTCAACGATTCGTTGAACAATACCAAAGAAATGACATTTCTTTAGGCCACATAAATTAATCAAACTGCCAGATCATGATTACAACTTAATGAGAAAGAAAGAAAACAAAAAGGACCTACCTACGTAGTCTTGACATGCACAGTAATTAAAACAATATAATACTTTACAAAGTACATATGCATGCCATATAAAAATCCGGATATGATCTTGTTGCTCAGATCATTTGATGACCATTTCAGATACCGATCATGTTTGTGAATACCATTGATAATGTTTGATTGAATGTTAAAACAAGCGCTAATCCTGCCGACAAACTGTTACGCAGTTTGGCAGGTTTATGAAATGTAACACTAGTTTGGTCAAAATAAATGATACTTTTTTTTTTTACATGTGATCGGTGTCTGAAATGGTATTTTGTGGAACACACCGTTTTGAATGAACCTGTCCAGTCAGTGCACGCATTTGTCAATTTGCCGTTCTTCTTCGGTCTTATTTAAAGACTAAATATCTGGATGACCGAGCTTTGCTCGGTATTTTTTGTAAATTGTGTTTAAAATAATACGTTTATGTTCAAATTGATTATCGATAAAGTTGATCATTGAAAACACGAATAAAACGACATTTTTTTTAAATGAATCCTAGCTGGGCGATTTATCGCCCCCGAAACCCTCTGTATACTAAATTTCATGAAATCGTTGGAGCCATTTCCGAGATTCAGATTATATATATATATACAAGAATTGCTCGTTTAAAGGTAGGTATAAGATTCAACATATTAGGTCTTTACCTATGAAATTGCCGTTCTGCAGTACTGGCCATTTCAAATCAAAATAATTTTTGTTTGTCTAAGAATTCTAATTTCACATTAATTTTATTTTAAAAACATGGAATTCTTTTTCCAAACGTAGTCATTTGTTTATTGATTAGTGTTACATTTTCATCGCATTTCAATCTTTTTCGTCATCATGGATACGTTAAAAATTCGAGTAATTATGGAATATGAGTACCGTCGTGGCAGCAACGCGGCACAAGCAGCACACAATATCAACGACGTTTACGGAGCTAACACTACAAACCAACGCACCACCTGTTATTAGTTTGCTCGCTTCTGTTCTGGAGATTTCGACCTGAAAAATGAACCTCGCGGTCGTCCGAAGACTTTGGTCGACAATGACGAATTAAAGGCGATTGTGGAAGCTGATGATACACAATCTACGGCTGAATTAGCAGCAGCTTTCGACGTTAGCGTCAAAACAATATTGGTCCATTTGCGTCAAATTGGCAAGGTAAAAAAGCTTGACTAATGGGTGCCCCACGAACTCAATGATCGCCAGCGCGAAGTACGCGTCGACACGTGTCTTGCACTGCTCAACAGACACACAAATGAAGGAATTTTGAACCGCATTGTTAACTGCGATGAAATTGGATTCTGTTTGATAACCGCAAGCGAGCAAGTCAGCAAGTTGGTTGGATCCTGGTTCAGCACCTAAACAATGCCCTAAACGAAAACTTACCCCTAGAAAAGTGATGGTCACTGTTTGGTGGTCTAGCGCCGGTGTGATTCATCACAGCTTCTTACCAAACGGGGTGAGCATTACTGCAGATGTGTACTGTGAAGAACTGAACTCAATGATGGAGAAGCTGGCACATCTCCAACCAGCATTGGTCAATCGCTCGTCTCCGCTGCTCCTGCACGACAACGCGCGACCTCATACTGCACAGCAGACGGTCTCCAAGTTGCAAGAACTGGGGTTGGAAGCTCTCCGTCATCCGCCCTACTCACCAGACCTTGTGCCTACAGACTACTACTTTTTCCAGAATTTGGATAACTTCTTGGCGGGAAAAAAATTCAATACCCGAGAGGCAGTACAAAATGCCTTTGAAGAATTTGTTGCCTCCCGTCCAGCTGATTATTTTTAAGAAGGGCATCAATAAACTGCCACTGCGTTGGCAAAGATGCATTGATTGCATGGGTGATTATTTCGATGAATAAAAAAAAAAAATACATGAATAAAATTCGTTTTCATCCCACCATCTCGGAAAGAGTATTTTTAATCTTCAATATCTGAGTGGAAAAGCCGTTTTTATTCTCTAGAGGATAAAGTAAATTGAATTTAGCACATCGTGTGCACTAAGTTTATGAATTAAAAAAAACATTAAACCTATTTTCTGCTACCTCTATGGTGCCGAATATATCATACAACTTTTTTTTAATTTGTTAAAAACTCAGACTCGGAACCTTCTTGGTGTTCTTTTTTCAATTTGCTTTGTACGCGGTTCTTTACGCGGCATTTTTTCACGTCATTGTTAAACCTTATATTAAAAACAAGAAACTTGAAAACAAGTGAAAAAACTAAAATGAGTGATTCTAGCGACGAGGAAGTTTGCTTGACGCCAACAGAATTGACTGAAACTGTTAATAATGCGCAAATGAGCTTTCTCCCTCAACAATCACGCGAGAAGTATTTAAAATAGTACGATATGTTCAACACGTGGCGACTAGCAAAAGGAGCCAAAACTTTCTCAGAAAACGTTTTGCTGGCATATTTTATAGAATTATCCGAGAACAAGAAAGCAAGCACTCTATGGAGTACGTATTCGATGCTAAAAGCAACAATAAAGATGAAAGAAGACAAACATATCGATACCTATCCTAAATTAGTGACATTTTTAAAAAGAGCCTCACCTGGTCATCAACCAAAAAAAATCGAAGGTTTTCACAATATCTGATATTGAAAAGTTTCTTAACGAAGCACCCGATTCAGTATATTTGGCGGCAAAAGTAAGTCAGTTGCACATTCAGTATCTACTTAAGTATATTAATCTCAATTAAATAGTATACTTAGTAGATGTTGATAGGCATAATTATGCGTTCAAATCAATTTTATTCATTTATCTACTACAATACTCTTTACGTTACAGGTTGTTCTTATTATTGGAATAAACGAAGCATGTCGAACTAATGAACTAACACAACTTAATGTCAAAAACATTGAGAAACATTCAGATGACTTACTATTAATTAATTTACCTAATACAAAGACAAAAAGAGACCGCAACTTCGTCATTCGCAAGGAATACGTAACGATTGTTGAGAAATATCAAGCCTTACGCCCGCCTAACACTCCAATCAATCGATTTTTTCTACAGTATCGCAATGGAAAGTGTGTTAGACAGCCTATGGGTACTAATAAAATTGGCAGTACCCCACGAGAAATAGCAACATTTCTTGAACTTCCAGAACCCCTGTTGTACACGGGTCATTGTTTCCGACGAACTTCAGCCACACTTTTGGCTGATTCCGGAGCTGATCTCCTGTCCCTTAAGCGCCACGGAGGCTGGAAGTCCAATGCAGTTGTAGAGGGATACATAGAGGATTCCATCCAAAATAAGTCTAAAATATGTGAAGGCATCGTAGGAGCCATTACACTGAAAGAGCCTCAATCGGATCCTTGGACTTGCCCTTCTACATCAAAAATAAGCCGTTATGAAACACCTAACCATCTCCCTCTCTCTCCAACATTCACGCCAAGGGAATCCGATGAATCGGTACAACTATTAAGTATGACAGATAGTTTACCGAAAAACAGTACACAAATGACTAACACCAATATTACAGTACCAAACAAAAATATTACACTCAATTTAAATAACTGTAGCAACGTTACTTTAAAATTTTCTTAATTATACCTTAGTATTATTTTGTTATAAATTAAAGATTATTCTGTAATACTTACCTGTCATAATGTAGTAATTAATACCTAAACTGAAATTAAAGTGTACCTATCTTGTGATTGTAAAGGTTTTTTTTTTGCATTTAGTCATTTCCTCGCTAAGGTGGAATGAAAAGTTACGTGTTGCACTCGAGTGCAAAGATTTTTCACCTCGTGCTCTTTTGATTCCCTCGCTGACGCTCAGGATTCTAATTTTGAATCACTCGCTGCGCTCGTGATTCAATTTTAGAATCCTTCGCTTGCTCGGTCATCAAAATTGAACACGCGGTTAAAAAGCAACTTTGCACTCTTGTATAACAAATAACTATTAATTTTTTTCATACAAAACGGCATTTTCATAGCCACTTACGGCATTTTCATAGCCATTCACGGCATTTTCATAGCCATTTACGGCATTTTTTTTTACCTATTATATCGTAAGAGTAGAAAAAGGTTGTGCAGAGCTGGAAGCTAAACAGTAATGTCCACTTGAATAATCACAATTCAGATGATGTAAGAATTATGTAGCTTTGTTACCAAAGCTGTATTAGAAAAATAATAAGCAGGTAATAACAGGCTGCACAGATCGATTGATCAGGTTAAGCTACACTTGCCGCGGTTGGACTATGCATGGTATCATGTCATTTACGGATCTTTGACAATCGTTACAGGTCGTCACTTCGTCAGTAGTCCGAAAGTGTAACAATCAGTCTTAAAAAGCGATATCGTCTTACCCAGTAACTAGGCTATGGAGGTCAAATAGGCAATCATCATCAATCATCATTTCAGTCAAATCACGTCCACTGCTGGACATAGGCGGAGGCCTATATATTAGGGGAGCCTAATTTGAAGGGGTTTGTCATAACCGTCACGCTTGGTAGGCGGGTTGTCGATCGCAGTATGGTGGTAAAATGCATAGAGAACGTTGCTGCCCATTCTCTAGTAAATAGGCAGTCGCTCCATGTAAAATACTGGTATTTAGCTGCAAGGGGTATGCGTGGAAGCCGACCCCAACATAGTTGAATAAAGGCTAGGCAGATGATGATGGTGATGGAAACTGTCCCCTAAAGCGTAACCACAATAAGATACTTTAGGCTAGTCACTTCTTTTTTCCAGAAAATTACCAAAACATTACATCACGCTTATAATACCCGAAACGTTAAGCAGAGGTGAACCTTTAACACCTACCTACCCTACATTTCGCCAGTTACGTTTTTTTTTTTTTTCTTTTTGGATGGGAAATCATCAAATGATTTCTCCCGCTCTGGGCGGAGCGGGAGGGCGTGTCAACTTTTACTGACTAAAACCCACCCGTGTTCCTTCAGTTGCCCATGTGCCAAGGTCACGGTATCTCTTTCGAACAATCTCGCGACCCCGGCAGGCATCGCTCCTAGCAGACCCCTTCAGTGCTGCTGACATCTCTTTGAGGCGCGCGTGGAACACTACGTGCCGTCGACCAGAGCCTGGTCCTTACGGGGCGGTGAACTACCCATTGCTCGCCGCCCGCAAGCTCGCGCCTGCGGTGGCTGGGAATCCGCTATCGACTCCCGAGGCCCGGGGCGTCTCCTCCTGCGGCGGCTAGGGACGTGAGGGTGCAGAGACTGCCACTCCCTCACGCGCCCTGCCTCCACCTTCGCGAGCATTACTGCTTCGCAGAAGGAGGTGACGGCTTCCCATTCCCTCTCGCTCCGTACCATGGCTCGCACCAAGGCTGGACGCGAGAGGTCGCCACCGCTGATCGCCACCAGTTACGTTTAGTCTCTTGTAATTACTCAAACAAATACAAAATAAAATATAATAGACACCTAGCCTTGTGACCGTCATCGTAAAGTTAAAACAGCTCAAGGGGCTGAAAGCAAACTTTAATTGCCGGCCACTTGCGAATTACGAAGTCACGAATTCCCATTCTATATGCAGCATGACAGCTGAACATCTAAAAGTTATCTTAGAGACAGAAACACAGACTTCGAAGGCGCCATGTTATACAATATCCAATTTACCCAGTGATTAAATCCGTTGCTAAATCTGAAAGGGAAACATTAATTTACAATCAGCTGCAGATCATCCATCATGGTCTGCAACGGAGGAAAACAGTCATAATCCATTTCCTATGACTACTATATTAATTATCGTCCTAAGGCGATCGGTAAGCAACCTCATTGTGGTATTTATGCCACAGAATAGCTAATGAATGGAGTGCAATCTGAAAAATGCATATATTCAGTTCGACATAGATATTAATCAGCCTAAAATTTTCCTACTGCTAGGACACAAGCTGTGAGATTGACCCGTAATCTACGCAAGCCCATTGCGGGTTATCACATGATTTCGAATTTTTGGTTCTAAGACATGCCGGTTTCCTCATGATGTTTTTCTTCACGTTTTGAAGAGCAGCGGTGGTGAAATAATTTACCCACCGCTCGGTTCGGCAATCAGCCATTATTGTGACACCGTATGGTTATTATTATTAATCAAGATAATAATAATTTATTCTTTTAACAGCATATGTAGATCTCTCCACAAAAGGACGTGTTGCAGAAAACCGTCTACGATTGCTGTCTTATCTAGGCAGATGTCTTTAACTTGACAAATCTAGACTGGTATGATACAGATGCACCAGAACCCGTTGTTTAGCAGTGAGATGAACTGCTTTTCGAATACATCAGATAATAAGATAAGTACTAGCTTTTGCCAGCGGCTTCACCCACGTAGAGATCGAAAGTTATCTCACGGGAACGTACTACCGGGATAAAAAGTATCCTATGTGTTAATTCAGATTATAAACTGCCTGGGCGCCAAATTTCATCCGAATCCGTTTTCCTGTTTTTGCGTAATTAGGTAAAAAAACACCTGAACATACAAACTTTCACATTTATCATATTAGTAGGATATAGTAGAATTAAATTGAGACTTTTTTCCTCACATTCACGCACTCCATTTAGTAACTCCTCCATGTCCAAATCGCTATTGTGATCATAAACTCTATACATTATTGCAGCTGCCTCTAAGCTATTCTATAATATATCGCAACGAACTAATGAACGAGCAAAATTTCCTCTGTTGCACATAATGCAATAAAAATTAACGCCCAAATAAATCTTGGGGCCAAAGCATTTGAGAAATGTTCATATCCTCCCATTATTTTTCTTTATGTCCGGGGCAAAATCCTAAGTATCAGCATCAGTACTTTAACGGCTTACAAAGCCATATGTAACTAGAATTAAACCTGTTAGAGATCACAATTGCTCATGTACGAAGAAATATTAACTAACAGATTATATAAAGTACAATGCTGCAGTAGCTATTTAGAAAGATGAATACTTAAAACTTCATGTGAAGTTAAAATTTAATTGTGCAAAGTTGGTTTTTAAAAGTCTTTCGAGATCTATTGGTTACTATCTCATTTAGTGGCTGCATAGCTAACAAGAAATCGATCAAATAAAATACATATCTAAACGAACATTAAAACGCATTAATTTTTGTCATAGCTATTCCACAGAAAAGGGGATTTCAATTAGTTAAAAATATCATAATATCACGCCTTGTCATCCCGAAAGAGTTAAGCAGAGGTACTGTATAAGTTTTTTGCTTGAGACAACCTTACGATTATATACGCTGGCTATAATTCCATTAATACATTCAAACTGACAGAGAGATCTAGAACAATCATTCAAATATTTATGCATAGGTTTTTTGTTTCGGAGGCACACAGATATTCATAGGCGCGGAGCTGGAAAGACATAAGCATGAAATAAGCGAAATAATTTATAGCTACTCACACACGATAGTTTTACTAACTGATCCCGGTACTAAAGGACATTTGCAGTCCCACAGTGCCCCCATATTTCATCAGTTAAGTTTAAATCCCATGTAATAGCGGGCTTAGAGCCATCTACCGGGCACAAATCCAGACCGATCCAGAGATGTTTGCGATTGAGAAATTCCTGATAAGAAATCCCAATAACACTTTGCCCAACCTGGGAATCGAACCCAGGACCTCATGCTCACCAGCAGCGCTTGCGACCACTAAACCAACGAGGCAGTTAAGGTTGGTAAAGGTAAATCCAAGAAAATCAACGTTGTCCCAAAATGGCGATATCCTATTACTGCAACAGAATTAATATAAACTCCTACAGAGTCGATGAGTCTTATAAATCCACAACAGGTCCCAGAAACTAGATATCTCATAGCCAATCGATATCCTAGATACGTTAAATGCAAATTGCGAAAAATACGCCATCGGCATTTCAGAGATTTGTCGGAAGATACGCGCCGTGTCAACGTTGGCGCGTTCCTCTATTTTGCGAATCTGCATATTTTGCGTATACTCTACTTCACGTCAGCAATTTCCAACTTTATTTAAATAGTGATAGGAGTCGTTTTTGTGTGGATGCTCTTTGCCAATGTGGATGTATAAATTTGTTACTTTATATCCAATATCGGAATGATACGCCGGGTAAACTAGCTGCATCAGATAAAATGCAAACGGAGACACGCGAGTAAGTTATGTGTGCTGCGCGTACGCAGCCTTGAGGCTTATATTACTCTGCAATGTAACACAATAAACTATGTTCTTTTTTAATAACACCAGAACTAGATTTTCTGCTTTATTACTACGAACCAGTAATAATAAACTACCGCTCTAGTTAGGTATTACAAGAATAACAAATGAGGTGTAAATGAGAAAATTGTCATACAAATCGAGATTATGTTATTCATAGTGTTTATTCAATCAAGTCTTTATTTTCAATGCATTACGGATAATTGTAGGTATTAAAATAAGTGACCACTTCCATGCCACGGTGGCATGTCCACTCAACTTGACGTAGTCATAATCACAGACTAGTAGTCTTTATCTGACTGTAGTGACGTGGTTCACTAAAGAAGAAACATGTTCCTTTATCCTGAAAAGTGACATAGAGAAAAGGGAACCACAGTCTTCTTTCAAAAGAATAACTATTCGAAATACGCTAAAGCATAATACCATTGTTTAAAGTACCTAAGTACCTAAGTAAAATTTGCAATGCCCTTACAGGGTACATGTCTTAATACTGTCATGAAATTTCAATGCATTTTCATAACTATAACGTATGACCGGATGTAAACAATTTATTTTATAATGAAATGATATAAATTATTGACTAATATTTAGTATTGTGTATTCAATTTTAATAATTAGAATCAATTTAATATTGTGTAATCTTATAATTCAATTGAATTCAATAATGTCATAATTTAATTTAGTTCAATTCAGTTAACACTTTGATAAGTACCTAAGTGAAATTTGCAATGCCCTTACAGGGTACATGTCTTAATACTGTCATGAAATTTTAATGCATGCCTACTAATGAGTATTTAACATGTTAGCAAATTAATAAATAAATAAATAAAAAGTCAAAATTAACTACACAGTTTTTCATAAAAAAAAACGAATCTATCTGCCTAGACTTTTCTCAACTGTGTTGGGGTTAGGTTCCAGTCTCACCAGATGCAGCTACATACCAATATTTTATAGAGAGCAGCTGCCTATCTTACCTCCACAACTCTACAGTTACTAGGTAACAAGACACCCCTTGGCAAGACTAGTAGTCAGACTTTCGTAATTCTGACTACCCATAACGACAGTCAAAAATCTATGAATCTATACTAATATTATAAAGCTGAAGAGATTGTTTGTTGTTTGGTTGAACGCGGTAATCTCAAGAACTTTTAGTCCGAATTGAAAAATTGTTTTTGTGTTGGATAGCCTATTTATTGAGAAAGGCTATAAGCTATATAACATCACGCTACAATCAAAAGGAGCAAAGCAGCAACGAAAAATGTACGAAAACTGGCTGGCAAGGGTCGGGGGAGCAAAAATTTGACGCGGACGAAGTCGCGGGCATAAACTAGTGGCATTATGTAACGTGTCTTTCGAGGCACAGAGAGGTCTCGGCGTGTTATCGATGGGCGCCCATCCATGGACTGACCTCAGCAAGCGTTGCTTAACCTTGAAGATCGACCGAAATGGCTGTTATTATTTAGCTACGAGTCCCTCAAAGATAAACTCATGAATTGTAGTGTGATTACGGCAATTTTCTCTTTGACTGCTAATGGTAACAGTAGCGAACATTCGATAGGAGATCAAATCAAAATCAAAATATTTTTATTTCACATAAACCTACATGAGCACTTATGGAACGTCAAAAGCACGGTAATAATATCTATACAGTATTCTATCTTCATACAAACGCTCGGAACGCAAGTCATACCTACGCACATCGAGTCTGGTACACTCCGAGTACATTCGCAGTCGTGTACGCACTAGACATGCGCAAAACAGTGCCTTTCAAAGTAATGTCATATGGCATGACATTTCGTCCCGAGTAATGTTTCATTACACCATGACTCCAAACATGACGCGAGATGACGCACCACGCGCGATGGTTTTTGTAATGAAATGCCGCGTTGTAAAAGATATACATTATTACATGAGATATCGCATTACCTATATTGTGATGTGATGTGACATGGGTCAAACGCAATGCGCCCTCGCTTCGCCGGAACGTATATTTGATTTTGTTTCATATTCAAATAGTCGATTTTCTTTCATATTTAAACCCCAATATAAGGAATAATTGAATTAAAACGATAGACATGGTTTGCAATAGTGATTATAGACCATGACTCGAACTGTCATAGTGTCATACAGTTCGAGTCATGATTTGAAACATCACGTAGGCAGTCCGCGGTTTCAATAAAACGTAAACCTTATTTGAATAACAATACGGTTCTAAATAATAGTTCACTTATCTCGCAGCCAACCGACTGGAGCATGTTCCTTCTCGCTTGCACACACATCAAAGATTACCGAGATATAACGAAGCTTACGAACACCGAACAGCGCGCCGCGGCCTGCGCGCCATGTTTTAGTGTCATGTGCCATGGTTGATTGAGTCGAGTCATGTGTAATGCTACAGTACGCGGCCGAGATATATGACGCGCAATGCATCACTCGCATTACTTACACAAGTCTAGTACGCACCGCTTTGGCAACCGGACGGCGGGCGGTGTGATTGATGGTTATTGGAATATTTGAAAATAATCAGTGCGAGATGAGTACTATGGTAGTATTATTTTTTAAATTACTTGAAAACTCCGAAAGGAAAGACTAGATTTTTTATATACATAACATAACACATAATATCACGCCTTGTTTCCCCGAAGGGTTAGGCAGAGGTGTAGCTATAGTACACCCACATTTCGCCAGTTATGTTTAAGTCCCATATGTAATAGGGGGCGAGCCTATTGCCATCCACCGGGCACCAATCCAGACTCCGGGCTGCTACAGAGAAATTCCAGATGGAAAAACCCAATAACACTATGCCCGACCTGGGAATCGAACCCAGGACCTCATGCTCAGCAGTAGCGCTTGCTACCACTAGACACATACAATGGTACATTAATTGTACAAATTTCGTACTAGTAGGTACTAGTACGAAATTTGTTTATGTTTACATACTTCTCCACCAAGTAAAATACCTGAATTATTGAATAAGTAAGTGGATAGGGTGAAAAAAGTGACACACGAGTAACCTACGCTCGTAGTAGTAGCAGGTAGTTTCCTAGCCTTGGGTGCCCAATCTTTTGATTTGAATCGATCCTTTGGATCGAAAATCATTGAATCGATACACGATCTAGATCGCAGGATTTGAATCGGCCCAGCAAAGATCATATCCTAATTAAAAATCAGTAAAAGTTGACATAATTAATCAGTATATATAAATAAATAAATAAATAATTTACATTTACCACCCTTGTCACTTTTAATAAAAAATGGTCCAAATATTTGTTTTTTTTATTAAAAATATAATATTAACAATCAAAGTTGAGTTAAGTAGGTAGATGAAGTTAAAATACTGCGGGCAGCCCTCTCGCGTTTATCGCGTGTTTACGTACCGCACGTGCTGTAGGTAATTATTTCTAGGATAAGGCCGAGTCAAAATACTGTATAGATATCTATACTGTGTCAAAAGGTAGGTGCACGGTTCCAAATTTTTTGCCGTTTGCCTACGTTCACACTTTGCCGACTGTTTGTATTTTGTCTGTGCCCGGTTGTTGACAATAGGCTCACTCCCAAGTTCCCAACAATATGGGACAAGTAGTACCCACATTTAAATATAACTGTTTAAATGTGGGTACTACAGATACACCTTAAACTTTGGAAAACAATAAGACGTTCGGTGTTTGTTTTTGGAAAACCCGTGTCATTGGCATCACTGACTGAAGGCTGACACATGCAAATCATAACATACATAATTCACATCAAGAATTAGGCAACAACTAACAAAGAAAACATGCAAGCATGCATTACCGTTAACTTAGCCATATAGGGGAGTTACACACTTGTTCGGGTCGGCTCATTCCATTCGGCAGTATTTGTTGAAAATTAAAGTCGACCCAAAGACTACTGTACATTTATACGGATTTATTTCGGCTCGTGCCAATCAAAACTCCGTTTGGCGAAGGTAAACCTTCATTGGATTATATTCGGGTCGGCTCAGCACAACTTAAGCTGAGTCCAGCGAGCTTTTTCCCGACCTTCAATCACCTTTTCCCAACTATATATGTTAGACTCCGCTACCGATCAAGTGTATGTGAATACCAGTATTTTACATGGAGCGACGGTGTATCTGAATTCCACAACCCAATTACTGGATAACACGATAGCCTTTGATAAAACTGGTAATGAGATTTTTAGGCTTCTGTTACCCCTTAATAATATAATAATAATAATAACAGCTTTTATTGATTCCTTACAGTTAGCGTACATGCGTTATTAATAAAAAAGATTAAAAAAATTAGATTCAATTTCAATTCTTAACTATCATAAATAATGTTGTTTACTTAATACTATATAACATTTCATAATAATAACAAATAAATCTTAATTAATTAATTTCAGACTATATGGCAAATGCAATGTTTATTAATAATCTGCAATGTTTATTAATAATCTGTCATAAATCTACGAATGACAGCCGGGACCAACGGCTGAACGTGCTTTCCGAAGCACCCATTCACGAACCTTTTTTTATTACTTAGCCATGTTTCCCGAGAGCAGTAGTGGCCCAGTGGTAACGGCCGCGACTTACGAGTAGTAGGTCGTGAGTTCGAACCCAAGCAGGTGCTTTACATTGTGTAAATTATTTCATCACCACTGCTCTCAAAACGGTGAAGGAAAACATCGTGAGGAAACCGGCATGTCTTAGAACCAAAAAATTCGAAGACATGTGACATCTATCAACCCGCACTGGGCCCGCGTGGTGGATTATTGCCCACTCCCTCTCACCGAGAGGAGGCCTGTGTCCCAGCAGTGGGAACATTTATAGGCTGCTGATGATGATGATGATGTTTCCCGAACATGCATCAACAAATAAAAATATTTGATTTTGTCGCCCATCCGTGCCGAAAGATACCGACCCGAATAAGTGTGGGCCGCCCCTTAACAACGTTGTGCACTTAACTGAACTGTCACTTGGCATGTTACCAATACTACCTACTCGCATGATTCAGGGATGCAAATATATTATTAAAACAATAGTGTGACGCATCCCATCTTCGTTGTTTACCATAATGGTACAATTTATGGCTCAACAAGTGTCGGGTCTACAAGTAAACCGGCTCTGATGTATCTTTAGATGGAGTAAACAGTTGTATGAGTCTAGGTTGATGTCCTTGAGTTAGTGATGTGGTGGTGTAGTGTCGATAACATCGGTATTTACTCGATAAAAGTGGCGTAGCGATTTGGAGTGGTTTAGGTCTATGCATATGATGTTCATGTAGGTAGGCTTTGCCTGGCAGGAAGGCAATACGCGATTGTTGTGTCCCTGCTGTATCGGGCCCGAATTACAAATTGTAAGTCGTAAGTTCGGACCCACGTAGACACTTTGCACTTTTAACTTCATCACCACTGCCCTCAAAACGATGAAGGAAAACATCGTGAGGATGTTCATCCATGTGTGGCACATGTTCCTGTGAGATCCAACCCGCGCTGGACTCACATGGTGGATTTCCTCTCACAGAAGAAGGCCTGTGTCCTAGCAGTGGTAATATTATAGGCTGATTGTGATGATGATCTCAAAATCAAACAAAATCAAAAGTAATTTATTCAAATTAGACTGAAGATCAGCACTTTTTGAACGTCAAAATTACATAAGACAGTCCCCCAAAAAGCCTGCCCTTCACCACTTCCTAGTGCTGCGAAGAAGAAGAAGAGCGTTGGTGTGCTGGGAAGAAGAAGTGGCGCAACAAACTCCCCATCTACATCACATAATCACCTAATAAAATATTCAGTGTGATATGTAGGTATTACTGCCAAAAATGTTGGTAATTTTTTACAATTAGAAACAATCCTTATATTGTAAAAAACCTTTTAAAACTCATCGTTTAATATTTCAAACAGCCATCATGATATTAACATTTACCTACCTATCTATAAAGTGCCTTTAACAAAACATGATCAGTTCAAAGGAACACTGTATTCAGAATTTATTTTTATTTATCGATGATCTGGAAATAATTCAGTATTTATTTCCAGATTATCGATAAACTCGTGCGCATCACTATGGTGCAGTTATAACACGTGTAACGTATCGGTGACTAACTGAACTCAGATTATAGAGCAACTCGTCGGTACCTACTATAAGTACTAAGAGTACCTACTCTGATGCACTCAGCAGTCGGTTTTGAGATGTGAAGTAAGTATTGCGGAGTGACGACTTCAATATTTTAATAGACGAGAAAATAGTTAGAGGTAAAATAAAATAACTTTTACTAAATCTTGACGTTTTTTTTGGATTTCGTGTTCCTTCAGTTACTCATATTCTAGGGCCACGGTATCTCGTTTGAACAATCTCGCGACCCTGGCAGGATAATCTTGAGGTTACGTTGGCATTCTGTTATGTGTTCAAAAATAGGTAGAGCTTTTTATTTTCTTAAAAGCTGCTCTGTCAATTCAAAAGTATAATGTGTATAAGTAATTCGATAAAACTGTATGTATTACTTTGTTCCGTGCGGTGCCGGACGTAAATAATAGCACCGTCCCATTTCTTCCCGTGGCTGTTGTAAGGGACCTACTAGAGAATGGGTACCAGCGTCGCCAACTCGTCTGCCAAGCGTGGCGATTATGGCAAACCCCCCAAGTTGGAAGAGGCCTATGTCCACCACTGGACGTCTTTCGGTTGAAATGATGTATGAATTACTAATAGGTCTTTACCTATGAAAATGCCGTTTTGTATGAAAAAAATTAAACGATTTTTTTTCATGTATTTTTTATTTGTATTAATCGAAATAATCACCCATGCAATCAATGCATCTTTGCCAACGCAGTGGTAGTCTATTGACCCTTCTTAAAAAAAATCAGCTGGACGGGAGGCAACAAATTCTTCAAAGGCATTTTGTACTGTCTCTCGGGTTTTGAGTTTTTTAGAAATTGCTGCCACGACGGTACTCATATTCCATAATAACTCGAATTTTTAACGTATCCATGATTACGAAAAAGATTGAAATGCGATGAAAATGTAACACTAATCAATAAACAAATGACTACTTTTGGAAAAAGAATTCCATGTTTTTAAAACAAAAATAATTTGAAATTAGAATTCTTAGACAAACAAAAATTATTTTGATTTGAAATGGCCAGTACTGCAGAACGGCAATTCCATAGGTAAAGACCTAATATTACTCGTATGAACGCACAGAAATATAAACAAACAAGATAAAAAAAGTACACAATATATGTATTTCATGCAGCAGAAATGCAGGCTCTCTAAAATTTGAGCTTTTTATATGCCAATTGTTCAATGGTTGCAAGAAACACATTTATTTTAATAGGTGTCTCTATAATTGAATATGCTATTTGTTCAATATCACTACATAAGTACGTAGTATAAAACAAAGTCGCTTCCCGCTGTCTGTCCCTATGTATGCTTAGATGTTTAAAACTACGCAACGGATTCTGATGTTTTTTTTTTTTTTAAATAGATTAGAGTTATTCACGAATAAGGTTTATATATAGGTATAAGACGCGGGCGAAACCGCTGCGCTGGCAAAGCTAGCTTATTACAAAGCAAGTAATTTGGCATACATCTACCGTAAAAGCACCTACTTTCCACAGCCATCTTAGCTTTTAAATCCGTCATTTCAGTGAACAGAAGTCGTGAATTGTAAAATTGATCATTAAATGTGCACACAAATTGAATTTATGATGCCGTAAAAATTTACACACGTAGATTTCATGCTCACTTTGATTTATAAACATAGGTACAGTTAACCAAAGATGTAAGTATAATAGAGTCCAGTTTCATGATCTGCTCTTCTGACTCAAGAGAAGTCGTGAATATCGACATTGGATACTATACCAAAATCAATCAAAATCAAAAGTCCTTTATACTTTTTGAACGTCAAAATGACATAAGACAGTTCCCCATAATGCCCTCCCTTCACCACTTCCTAGTGCTTAAGCTGAGAAAAAGAAGTGGCGCAACAAACTCCCCAGCAGTAAAATGATAACCGAGACCAACATGGCAACGGCTTGTTGAGCTTTCCTCGGCTTGGAGAAAAAGAAAACAAACTCTGGTCACCCATCCACGAACCTGCCTCATCAAGCATAGCTTAACGTCGATTGCTCCGTGTGACTGTTTTTATTTAGCTTCCAGCCCCATTTCTCCCTGCATGTCAAACTCTTTCGTTGATTGTACCTACAAGATTTATGGAACAAGAAATGGCTACCTCACAAGGTGTATAATTGAATGAAAGTATTTAGTGTCTACCTTTGACATTCCATCAACTATCAATTAGCAATAAATGCAAAAATAAACTTAAATGCATATTTGATTTACGATTGAATTCTTGAGAACATTAATATAGCTAGGAGTGTATTAGTAGTAATAACCCTAGAGATCATAGGATCAAAGTACACACGGCTACACATGTAAAGCTATGCATTACCAGTTCAAGCTGACCTCTCAATATACGGAAAACCCATACAATGTGAGATCATTTTATACTGGAAAGGCATAGCTTGATGTGTAGCCGTGCGTACATATCTATCTGATTTCAGGTTTACCCTTAGGTATTTCTTAGGTTACTAAGAAATACCTGGCTGGAGTTTGGAAGTGGACGGTGTGATACCCCCGTTGGTCCTGCGCCTGATCTCTCCCCATCGAACTATGAGGGTGAGGGAACAGAGAGTGCCCATGTGTCTGCGCACACATTTATGCACTATAATATCTCCGGCACCGAAGGCTAGTCTCTGTTGAAAAGAGGTGGGTAAAGTTTAGAACATTTTTCGCCTATCATAGTCATGAAAATTCAAAGTATTTATTGACGTCATGTTATTGTGTTTATGTGAAGTTTAGGTACCGACCTTTACATCTATTGTAAAATAGTAAGAAAAAAAATATCAAGTCATATAAAAAAAAATCATCAAACTTGGCAAATTCGTTGAAGTTTTGTTATTCTAAGCACTTTTTTAACTTTCATTACAAAATAAACTGTTAAGCGCTTTATGCATCAAAATATTTTTTAGTCTCTCAAATACTACATAAATAGGCTTTTTAACTAGCATTAATTGTTTTTTATATGACTTGCTATTTTTTTTTCTTAATATTTTACAATAGATGTAAAGGTCGATACCTAAACTTCACATAAACATAATAACATGACGTCAACAAATACTTTGAATTTTCTTGACTATGATAGGCGAAAAATGTTCTAAACTTTACCTACCTCCTTTATTTTTTATTTAAAGTGAATTCACTATTTAACACTCACTAAGAGCTAATGTTACTTTTATTGAAGTGAACTAAACCACTATTATTAACACACAGAAAGCCAAGACGGGGGATCATCACAGTTTTCATATGTGATTGTAAACTCTTGTGTAAATTAATGTTACACTGTTAATTGTTACTTTACTCATGTTATGGTTTTGGGGTCAGGACTTGTCACTCTCTGTTTTTCTTTTCCAGAACTATTTATCAACCCCCGACAGGTACAGGAGTGTTATTAGTTTAATGTGTGTATCTGTGTGTCTGCGGCATCGTAACTCCCAAACGGCAGATCCGATTTTGACTTTATATGACAATAACTCAATCAGATTGACTTATTTACTACTTTTTACAGGTAGTTTATGTATATTGATTTTTTATTTTATTTAGCACACATACCTATTACATAATAAAAAAAACAGTAAAAACAGTGCTCTGTAATAACAGAATTATAACTCGGTAAATTAATTCCACTATGGCACGATAACTAGTTGGAAACAAGTTTACATAACGATAAATAAAAATAAGATTGTCTATATAGTAAACGGTTGTCATCCAATATTTACTAACAACAACTATAAAAATTTTATTTTAAGCAGTATTTTTAGGGTTCCGTGCCTCAATCGCGCCATCGGGACCTTATTACTAAGGCTCCGCCGCTGCCGACTGTGCTTAATATCTTTTGAACCGTCACAGGTAGACACTTGAAATCACAAAATGTGTACTGCTATGGCTGCTACAAGATCAAATAAATAAAGTCAAAAATTAAAGCAAGAAAGGTCCCCATTCTTGAAGAGTATTATTTGCCAGAGTCGCGAGACTGCCAGGGTTGCGAGATTCGTTCGAAAGAGTTACCGTGGCCCTGGCATTTGGGCAACTGAAGGAACACGGGTGGGTTTTAGTAAAAGTCTGACACGCCCTTCCGCTCCGCCCATAGCGGGAGAAGTCATTTGATGATTTCCCATCCAAAAAAAAGAGGAGTTTGATTTTTTAATCATCATAATCGGTCTATAATGTTCCTACTGCTGGGATACAGGCCTCCTATCGGTGAGAGGGAGTGGGCCGTAATCTACCACGCGAGCCCAGTGCGGGTTATACCTAGATGTAACATTTCTAAAAATTTGCCGAAACCGGCATGTCCTAGAACCAAAAACTCACGATCTTTTCCTTATTTATTTATTTTATTATTTATGTACAGACGCCAACACATCAAGCTACTACAATCTGTCAGATTTCTTTGATAGATTTTCGACTTTATTTCTAGAGCATTAGGTTCAAGGTTCATTGGGAAAAATTGACAGTTTCGGGAAGCTTGACCTGGTGGCGTCTGTACATACAGAATGATAAGGCATAGTAATAGAATTGAGTACAGAGGTACTGCTTATTTCTTCTTCTTTCTTTCTTTCCATCACCGTTTTGAGAGAAATTATTTACAACAAAGTATAGCATCTGCCTGAGTTTGAGCCCACGACCTATAATAATAATATAATATTTATAAGCAAAGAACCTATAACTTGTAAGTCGGGGCCGATACCACTGGGCACCACTGTTCTCGTACTCACTCACTCTCACAATTTGTTTTTACAAATAGTGTTAAATATTGTATGGTGCAGAGGTACGGAACCCTTCGTATGCGAGTCCGACTCGAACTTGGCCGGTTTTTATCAGTATTTTTACTATTCTAACCGAAGCTAAAATTAAATTTTAACCGTAAACCCTTTGAACACCTCAATAAACTCACTTTTATGTCAGTGCAATGAAGTGAGAATAAAAAATATTATTGTTATACTATAAAACGTTTTGCTATTAAAATATAAATAGTGTTATACAAACGATGATAGTAAAACCATTCGTTTTGGTTGTTTTATTTTAATTAAAATATAAATAACGATCAAACAAATGTTATCGAGCCAGATGAAAGAATATGGTAGGTCATAATTACTTATTTTATCTTCTGGAAAAACTATGTAAATATTACGTTGACATTATACCTTCTTCTATAGGTACCATTTCAAACCAATTTAGGCGGTTCACCCACTGAACATGCGTCCCGCCGCCGCGCCGCCGCCGCGGTGCGCGGAGCGACGTATAAAGGCTTATTCAAACCGGCGCGACGCGACAGCGCGACGCGATTCTTGTAGAACAATTTCCATGAAGTTCACATAAAAATTGTTCTACGAGTGTCGCGTCGCGCTGCCGCGTCGCGCCGGTTTGTAGGAGGCTTAACGCACGAGGCGCCTTCCCGCGCATTTCCGCGTCGGCAGTGTGTTGTGCTAGGCGTGATCTATATATATAAAAATGAATCCTTATTACCCTTGGTCACACCATTTTTTTTTTTTTTGGATGGGAAATCATCAAATGACTTCTCCCGCTCTGGGCGGAGCGGGAGAAGTCAGACTTTTACTGACTAAAACCCACCCGTGTTCCTTCAGTTGCCCATGTGCCAGGGTCACGGTATCTCTTTCAAACAATCACGCGACCCCGGCAGGCATCGGTCCTAGCAGACCCCTTCAGCGCTGCTGACATCTCTTTGAGGCGCGCGTGGAACACTACGCTCCGTCGACCCGAGCTTGGTCCTTACCGGGCGGCGAGCTACCCAATGCTCGCCACCCGCAAGCTCGCGCCTACGGTGGCCGGGAGTCCGCTATGGACTCCCGACGCCCGGGGCGTCTCCTCCTGCGGCGGCTAGGGAGGTGAGGGCGCAGAGACTGCCACTCCCTCACGCACCCCGCCTCCTCCTTCGCGAGCATTACTACTTCGCAGAAGGAGGTGACGGCTTCCCATTCCCTCTCGCTCCGTACCATGGCTCGCACCAGGGCCGGACGCGAGAGGTCGCCGCCGCCGATTGGTCACACCATCACGCGTGAACGGCTGGACCGATTTCACTTTTTTTTTTTGTTGTGTTTGTTATTGTCAGGAGAAGGTTCTTATGAAAGAAAAAAAATTAAAAAATTGCGCGGAAAATGAGAAAATTTGAGAACACTTATTTAAGAATACAAAGTCACCTAACATGGGCGTTTGATAGCTAGAAAACGCTTTATGTCTTCGAAGTACAAGGTTGGCATAACTTGGTAGGAGGTCAACTAACATGGGGGTGTGTGGTAGCTAGAAAACGCTTTATGTCTTCGAACTACCAGGTTGGCATAACTTGGTAGGAGCTCCACCTAACATGGGTGTGTGGTAGCTAGAAAACGCTTATGTCTTGGAAGTACTAGGTTGGCGAAATTTGGTAGGAGCTCACCTATCATGGGTGTGTGGTAGCTAGAAAACGCTTAATGCCTTCAAAGTACCAGTTTGTCATAACTTGATCTAACATGGGTAGGTATATGTATAGTACTTGGTGCTCTTTGCTTTGTGTTGGTGGGATCTGATAAGTTAACACAACATTTATTGATTCTGAGGCGGTATGAAGTTCGCTGGGTCAGCTAGTTTCTATATAAATTGAGATACTTGCATACAATGGTAAAATCTGCCATCCCGCGCTACGCGATGCGCGACGGGGCGCAGTGCAGTGGGTGGAGCGCCTTACAGTCCTATTTTAACTTCTAACTAAAAAATAGTTATTTTAATGGGATTATTAATCGTACTCTAATTTTAATATTTCTACACCGGCAATGGTAATCATCATCAAGCTGTTTATTTAAATTAAGGTCTTAAGACCATTTTTTTTTTTTTTGGATGGGAAATCATCAAATGACTTCTCCCGCTCTGGGCGGAGCGGGAGAAGTCAGACTTTTACTGACTAAAACCCACCCGTGTTCCTTCAGTTGCCCATGTGCCAGGGTCACGGTATCTCTTTCAAACAATCACGCGACCCCGGCAGGCATCGGTCCTAGCAGACCCCTTCAGCGCTGCTGACATCTCTTTGAGGCGCGCGTGGAACACTACGCTCCGTCGACCCGAGCTTGGTCCTTACCGGGCGGCGAGCTACCCAATGCTCGCCACCCGCAAGCTCGCGCCTACGGTGGCCGGGAGTCCGCTATGGACTCCCGACGCCCGGGGCGTCTCCTCCTGCGGCGGCTAGGGAGGTGAGGGCGCAGAGACTGCCACTCCCTCACGCACCCCGCCTCCTCCTTCGCGAGCATTACTACTTCGCAGAAGGAGGTGACGGCTTCCCATTCCCTCTCGCTCCGTACCATGGCTCGCACCAGGGCCGGACGCGAGAGGTCGCCGCCGCCGATTGGTCACACCATCACGCGTGAACGGCTGGACCGATTTCACTTTTTTTTTTTGTTGTGTTTGTTATTGTCAGGAGAAGGTTCTTATGAAAGAAAAAAAATTAAAAAATTGCGCGGAAAATGAGAAAATTTGAGAACACTTATTTAAGAATACAAAGTCACCTAACATGGGCGTTTGATAGCTAGAAAACGCTTTATGTCTTCGAAGTACAAGGTTGGCATAACTTGGTAGGAGGTCAACTAACATGGGGGTGTGTGGTAGCTAGAAAACGCTTTATGTCTTCGAACTACCAGGTTGGCATAACTTGGTAGGAGCTCCACCTAACATGGGTGTGTGGTAGCTAGAAAACGCTTATGTCTTGGAAGTACTAGGTTGGCGAAATTTGGTAGGAGCTCACCTATCATGGGTGTGTGGTAGCTAGAAAACGCTTAATGCCTTCAAAGTACCAGTTTGTCATAACTTGATCTAACATGGGTAGGTATATGTATAGTACTTGGTGCTCTTTGCTTTGTGTTGGTGGGATCTGATAAGTTAACACAACATTTATTGATTCTGAGGCGGTATGAAGTTCGCTGGGTCAGCTAGTTTCTATATAAATTGAGATACTTGCATACAATGGTAAAATCTGCCATCCCGCGCTACGCGATGCGCGACGGGGCGCAGTGCAGTGGGTGGAGCGCCTTACAGTCCTATTTTAACTTCTAACTAAAAAATAGTTATTTTAATGGGATTATTAATCGTACTCTAATTTTAATATTTCTACACCGGCAATGGTAATCATCATCAAGCTGTTTATTTAAATTAAGGTCTTAAGATAGAACAATATTTAAGTAGATATAAAAAACAAAAATTATAAAAAATAAACTTAAATTATAGTCTATTCTATAAATACCATAGCCGACATAGCATTACCTTTGTACATATTTTTCTGTTCTTTTCTTTTTGTCTATTTATATGTGTGCATAAATGGTTAAATAAATAAATAAATATATTTTATCGTAGGTAAGTATATCTGTAACAAATCATACAATTAACTCAAATAGCCAATAAAAATGCAACAAACACACGCTTCTATTGTTTTGTAATTATTTATTCTGCAAAAGTAAATCATTAACCATCGTGAAAAGCATTCTAAACACAGATGACGAAAGAAGCAACATTATAAACCGCATCAATATTCATAAATAAATAGATAAGGATCGCATCCATTACATCGTCTGCATCCAATATGAGATGGCGTCACTTCCACTTGTATTTAAAGCGTGGTAAGAATCATTTTTTTTCATCCCACCATCTCGGAAAGAGTATTTTTAATCTTCAATATCTGAGTGGAAAAGCCGTTTTTATTCTCTAGAGGATAAAGTAAATTGAATTTAGAACATCGTGTGCACTAAGTTTGTAAATTCAAAACATCATTAAACCTATTTACTTCTACCTCCATGGTGCCGAATTTATCATACAACCTTTTTCTAATTTGTTAAAAACTCAGACTCGGAACCTTATTGGTGTACTTTTTTTTAATTTACTTTGCGCGCCCCATTTTCTTTTCACGTCACTAACAAAAATATTACACTCTACTTAGGCAGCTGTAGCAACTTTACTTTAAATTTTTCTTAATTATACCTAAGTATTATTTGAAATAATTTAAAGATAATTCTGTAATACTTACCTATCATAATGTAGTACCTAATAAATATTAATACCTAAACTGAAATAAAAGTATCTTGTGACTGTAAATGCTTTTTTTGCATTTAGTCATTTCCTCGCTGAGGTGGGATGAACAGTTACGTGTTGCACTCGAGTGCAAAGATTTTTCACCTCGTGCTCTTTTGATTCCCTCGCTAATGCTCAGGATTCTAATTTTTGAATCACACGCTGCGCTCGTGATTCAATTTTAGAATCCTTCGCTTGCTCGGTCATCAAAATTGAGCACGCGGTTAAAAAGCAACTTTGCACTCTTGTATAACAAATAACTATTACGTCTTTCAGATCCAGCTCGTCCCCTGCTGCATTCTACCAGCGATGTCCTTATCCGAGTTCCGTACCCCAGGGGTGCCGTTACTGTCTGGGTCTCGAGATTTGTTCGAAAGAGGTACAGCGGCCCTGACATTTAGGCAACTGAAGGAACATGGGTGGATTTTGGTCAGTAAAAGTCTGGCATGCCCTCCAGCTCTCGCTCCCGCTCCCACTGCAGACGTGATTTGATGATTTCCCTGCCACGAAAAAAAGGGGTGCCCTTAGCGAGTAATCGCTTTAGTTTTAAGTTTTTGAGCCCTGGCTTCATTTTTAAGGTAGACACAGTCAAGTTCGGTTGAGCAGCCTCCAACCTCACTTGACCTGCAAGATGGCATTCCCAAAAAGAAAAAAGAACATATTTTTAGGTATTGAAAATAGAACATCGTGGCAACAAATAAGGTTGAAAACAGCTATGTGTTTGATGTTAGTTGAACTGAATGACCAGCAAAATCAAAGTTATTTTGCAGTTTTAATTAAATTAAAAAATAAATGCTCGGCTCAGTGGAATCATGTTAAGGTATTTCTACAGTCGGTTAAATTACCTTTATTTTCATTACATATGTATATTATAGTTATTAGTTTACGCGCATTCTTTTTCTGTTCTGTTTTACGTTTGTTTTTATCATGATACTATCCACACTTATCCACACTAATATTATAAATGCAAAAGTAACTCTGTCTGTCTGTCTCGCTTTCCTGCTAAAACTACTGAGCCGATTTAAATGAAATTTGGTACACAGATAGTTTAGAGCCTGAGAAAGGCGATAGGTACTTTTATCCCGGTAGTATGTTCCCGCGGGATAATTTCCAACCTCCACGCGGGCGAAGCCGCTGGCAAAAGCTAGTCGTATATAAGAGGATAAGAGTAATTCAAATTGGCACCTTTAAGTGACATAATTGCAATCTGAAACTCAAAGAAAAAGATCGGCGCAAAAGATGAACTGGTTCCCGCAACCGTTATTTCAAAACGTGAGCAGGGAAAGTGTGACAGACGTACAAACAAACCGACGGAACCCTTAAAAGGAGCGCTTTACCAATCGCTGTACGGAACTCGAGCTCGATGATATCAGTAACTCTTGGTATACTGGCTCTAGATCAGATGGCTGTAGTAAAATTAATAGCTGAAATGTACTGTGAATGTAAATAGGTAGATACAGACGAGCATAAATATCTACATTTACGTAAGATTCAAAAGTGATTTTCACCTTTAGTTTTGATAGATATTTGATGGTGTTAGGAGCATAGTATTTTCGAAATCATGCTATTTTCTGAAATAGATCTTCCCTTGCAAACTTATTTGATTTTATGCTATTAAATTTTGCGTAAGTGTACGGTACTTATGCTCGTGACTGTACGTAATAAATAAAAATAAAAATAGTTATTATGGCAGGCATCAAAGCCCATAAGGTATTAACATTACATCTGGCTAAATAAAATATATTAAGTAGTAACATGAAGGAACAATAAATAGAAACAAGAATAATACAATAGTGCCGATTCTGTTGTCACAAAATTCTATAAACTAAACTAAAAATCACTAAAATTTGGTTAATTCCTGTCAAACGACGATTTCCTATTCTGAAATAGACTAAAATGACACAACTTAACTATATTTTAGTTTGACAGCACTAAGATTGCACTGAGTTATTAAGGTTGAACTTTTAATCCTATTCACTAACTTGACAGTTCAATGCAAAATAATGATACCATTCTAAAACTAATAGTGTCGGGGTAGTGAACAATTTCGCATAAAGAATGAATCATATTTTTTTTTTTTAATTAAATAAAACTTTAAAAAATCGTTATTAGGTGTGGATTATAAGAATAATTAATAATTTTAATAATAGTTATTTCCTTTTTTTATTTTCTTCTGATAGAAACAAAACTAAATATAAAAATCATGTTATTTTGCTTATTTTTTTACTACAGTCATTTTATTTCCTCTGACAGCCATAGACTACGTATATATCGATATAGTACACATCTTGTTTTAAAACAAGTTATTAAATTTAAATTACAAAGTTTGCATGTAAGTACATTATTTCAAGTTCATTCAATTTCATTCATTCTTGCACCACCTCACTATCTTTTTTTTGTCAAAACCTGGTATCCCTCCAATTGTCAAGTTAGTGAATAGGATTAAAAGTCCAATCTTAGTTTAGTGAAAATGTCAATTTTGCTATTCTGAGTTTGCCGGTTTTCACCAAAAATTTTGACTATAATAATTTATTTTAACTAAATCTGACTATTTTTAATCGCGATTAAGATGGTGTGGAATAAAACTAGTAGTCATGAATTAAAATTCATGTCTGGCCTTCACGTGCAAAAACAGTTCTGTATTTTTTTTTCCTTTTCTTTTGCTTATATCTTGAAAATGGCGTGTCCTATCGCAAAAATAATGAAATTTTCGACCCCCTTAGTAAACCCCTGCACATTTAAATCTCAACACGTGGGTAATATTATTATTTCTTTTTTTTACCAAAATTGAAAAATTCCATATAAAACACGCAGGATGCCCCAAGCACGCGCCTTCGTCTCTCAAAAAATTAATTGCGTAGCGCACACAACGTTGCGAAACCAAAAGAAAAAAAATACCACGTTGAGTCGCGATTGGCAAAATCGATTTTAATCGTGTCAAAATAATTTTTAAATTTAGAGATTTTTTCTTGCAGAATAGCGTTATAATTCTCATAGCCAAAAGTAAGGAATTTTAGAGATAGTTTAGTTAGTTTAGTTCGTGTACAACAGAATCGGCACCATTATCAATTGTTTATTTTCTTACATATTAAGTATCAAAAATAAAAAATCTTACAAAAACATTTAAAAATATAAAAAATTGTGACCGGGAGTAGGGTCTAAGCTGCCGGTGGTCAGGGCTCTAGAGAGATGAACCTCCTGACTATGCGTGCCGTGCCCAGGAGCTACTGCTTTCTGAATCAAGTCCTTGATCCAGCCGTGTAATGAGAGCCTCCTGAGGTGTTTGGTCGAGGCTCTTCGCTATTAGGCCATGTACTGTTACGATTATCGGTCACTTTTTATAAAACTTAAGTAAAATTTTGTTAAGAAATTATTTTGACCTAATATTAACTGTAAGAACTAATGCCGCCTGTCATCATCATCATTATCAGCCTATAATGTTCCCACTGCTGGGACACAGGCCTCCTCTCGGTGAGAGGGAGTGGGCCATAATCCACCACGCGGGCCCAGTGCGGGTTGGTAGATGCCACATGTTTTCGAATTTTTGGTTCTAGGACATGCCGGTTTCCTCACGATGTTTTCCTTCACCGTTTTGAGAACAGTGGCGATGAAATAATTTACACAAAGTAATGCCGCCTGTGATACAGGTTTATCCTAGTACAGGCATCATACTTCGTACTACCTATATTATTTCTAAGATTTATAATGTATTTTACCTATTTTAATTTTTTGAATAAATATTCTATTCTATTCTAATGATTCAGTCCACATCCCATATGTCGACAACCTCGTGTGCCAAGTCAAGATACATGATTTCTTTATCTTGCTCAATCAATTTTTTTTTTTGTGACGGAGTTCGCCTAATCCCTTTTAATATTATAGTCTGTTGTCGGTCCTGAGTAACAAGCCCGCCAATTGTCATATATCTTGTTTAAGTCACTAGTGGTTAATAATTGTGTTGCCGCCAGTAATTGGTGGTCTGTCGAACCTGTCAATAGGTGAAGATGTTGTTGAAGAACAATAATTGTGGATAAGTAGCGCCATCTTAAAAGCAATAACCAATTACTACCCGTCTGATTGGACACAGACTAAAAAAAACACACACTGGCAGTACAATAATTACAGAAATTGCCTTTTTTCGCGTATTCAACCTTTGGCTTTTACTGCTCGTTCGCTCGGCGGGACATTTCGGCCGAAGCGACGATGGCGGCGGAAGCGAATGCTGGTCACGTCAAAACATTATCCGCACCGCTAGTCTAAACGGTCTCCACCATAAAAGGCAGCAAAACGATACGAACAAATAGCCATATTGTTAAAGTAAATTGGTATTTTACAACGCCAACTTCAGTGTCGCGGTACCTTATAAGACCTTGTCAAATTTACTTTTACACCTGTACTTTATAATTTCCACACTGCATTGTGAAACGTACTGCACGAACAATAGGGTCGCAAATCAGGTTGTATTAGCGTATTTTATGTAGAATAAAGGGTTTCTAAATTTAAATGTCATTTTGAATGACAGTTATTACAGCGACATCTAGCGGTCAGATCACGAACGAACTTTGATGGACCTTCTATTAATTTCCGCAATGACAAGTGGTAATTTTATGTTATGTTAAAACTGAAATTCAATTTTCTATTTTATACGACGCTGGCAGAATAACTATACTTCACACCCCGTTATTATTAGCAGTTAATACGTACGCTAAAGAACTAGGAAGTGGTGAATGGTGGGACTGCCTTATGTCATTTTGACGTTCGCAAAGTGCTGATTTTGAAACTTTTTAATGAATCACGGATACATTTCACCATTGTTGTAATAAGCTATTTATAGACTATAATAAATTACACACATTCGCATAAACGATTTTTCTGAATGACTTTGTTTACATTGATGCATTGTAAACAAAGTCATTCAGAAAAATCGTAAAAGTCACATAAATATTGACTTAAAAAATATAAAACTAAAATTATATTGAGCAAGAGTGGTGATCATTGCCAAACGTGGCGTTCTCTCTGATATTATTATTAATTAAGTATTAAATAGTTCCCAAGCGTTTACCACTATGGAGTTTTCTGACCAACTGCCTCGCGCCGGAGGGGTAATTACGTAATGCACTCTCAGTAGGAATCGCTTTCATTTTGGCAGATGTACAACACTCATGACGTGGTTTACTCTGCTAAGCAGACAATTTTTTCGAACATATGAATAAATAGTTTTGCAATAATCTTCAAAGTTATTCAGATTCTGATAAATAGTGCGTCACGCAATTAGAGAGCCGGTTATCTCATCTAGCATCTCTTAGTGCCGTGCCAATGTTCAAGCTTTGCAAAAATGCGTTTTAATTACACCACAAAAAGGTACTTTTTGAAAGTTAGCTTCAGTCACATTACAGAAAAAATAAATGCTATTGATTGGAGTATAGACTATCCTTTGTTGGACGTTGGACCCCGTTTCCCATCCTTAAAATATCTTCCAGTTACAAGAAAACAGAAGCCACATTAAAACCTACAGATATTTCAATAATAAACGAATAAACTACTTCGCTGCATGTACAATGAGTGGTTTACGATCAATTTTTTGCTGTCTCCATCGTAACTCAACAACTGGAAGTCGCGGTCCCCTGCAAATTGTTACCGACTCTTGAGCAACAAAAACATACTTTATTTCGACGCCTCATACATTAAAACTTCTGAGTATGAAATAAGATATAGAAGTACCATGTAGTTTCAAGCTTGATTGAGATTAGAAAGTTGTAATTTTTCTGGTTCCATGTGGTACCAGAATGACGTAAAGAATAGTACCATCGCATTTCCTCCCATGTGTGTCGTAAAAGGCAGCGTTCTTTATGCATTTCATGACTATACTGCGATCGTCAACTTGCCTACCAAGAGTGGCGATTATGGCAAACTCCCCAGAAGAGGGCTTTGTCCGGTAGCGGACGTCATTCGACTAAAATGATGTGATGATGAACTTTAAATATCGTGTCCTGTGTGTCCAGTTCTCTGCTCGTTATACGAACAAATGGACGCTACTGAAGGTGCCAAACTCGTAGGCAAATTCTTGGCTGACGCAATTAAGATTGCCTTCGACATGCTAAGAAGACGCAACGTTAGTGATGGAACAATACACTGCAATCATCAGTGATTACTATTCATTTGCACTCATTCGCACAGTTTGCACTGTGGTATTCATGAAGTTAATTGTATTTTTGGTTAGTATTAGTTGATGATGATAAGCACTCAATTATGACTTATAATTTCCATTTAGATTTTCTGGCAGTCCGGAGTCTGAATTTGCCTGGCTGATGGCAATAGACGCCCCCTTTGACATGGGACTTAAACATAACTGGCGAAATGTGAGTGTACTATAAGTACACCTATGCAAAATCCTTCTGGCCCTGAAGTTATAATTCATTGTTTCAATTTTTTTATTTACCAGTTTTAGCTATAATAGGAATTACATGCACTGACTCGCGCTCTACAACTTCTTCATACTTTAAGAGTGTAATTCCATCGCCCGCTGTGCAATGTTTAGGTAAAATTTATTCATACTAACATACTAGGAAAACATAAATATAATACAAGCGTGAAATGAGGCAAGATCATAAATAGAGAATAGTGTTGCCAATTAATGTAAATTTCGCAATGCCCTCTAGTAATACAGTTAGGTTGGGGTCTTCACTGATAAATTATTATTTAGTCTTCCTTCTTACGCGAAATAATGGCGGTTTGCATTCCTACAAATCTGTACGGTAGGTAGCTATTGTACTGTTTTGTACCGTTAGGCTTACCATGCGTGTTACTAACAAGTTGTCCGAGATTTGAGATATAAATATAACTTAGTGTGTTTGTAATTTTATGACCAGTTTTTGCTTTGAAATCACCAACAGCGGTCTTAGGGTGAACAACTGATTTACTGCTTCTGGGGAAATGATGATCATTTTCGCTAGTCTTTAAATTTCGATTTCCCTGGTGATGGTGATCTAATTATCCGAAAATCTAAGTATTCATTATGTAAGTTATTGCAGGAAGTCGTGAAAGGCTGTCTTTTGTAAATCTTAACGTTCAGAAGTGGTGGTCCTAAGCCTAATTTTTAACAGACTTCATAAGAAAGAGGAGATTCTCAAACCACTTGTTTTTTTTTTAAATATATTTTTTAAACTACTGGTCGCCCAGTGGTCGAAATTCGACCAAAATTAATTTAAATTCCTTATACTTTACCTTTGCCAAATTTCATACTCCTCCGTACGTACAATTTTAATAAATAAGGAATACTTACAATGATTTTACTACACGTATTATTGTATAGATGAAGAAATATTTTGGTCATTCCTAACTTTGGAAAAGCTTGTCAGGTAGCTTCCTCAAGAATATTTTCAATGCCGTTAAGACCACCATCGTCATCCATTCAAGCTGTATTTTCAGCCTAATCTTTCCTGCTACGCTATTTACACAGATTTTCCTAATTCCTACCACCCAGCCGACATCATGGCTGCCCTACCGGCTCAAATCATGAACACTTGGCTGAGCCAATAATTTCGCTCACACCACCGTTTCATGTTCCATTTAGACCGTCATTAGCCGTACTTCTGTACTTCCGTATGACTACAGATGTCTATTGTCTATGTTATCGTTACGCTTCGCTAGTAAATGTTTTTAGTATCTACTATTATAGTTTATTGGTTGCTATGGATTTAAGGATATATGTTGTGAGGGAAAATCAGGACCAAATGGTCAAAAGACAATGTCCAAATTGGCCCTGTGCAATAAAGAGTATCAGATTAAACGATAATTAATCGCCAATTTTATTATTTAAGTTGCAAATACTTCTGTATCACGGACTAGCTGTATTCCAAAATGTACTTTTAATAGAATTTAACGCGACTAATAACATTAGATCGCCATCTTCGCCTAATGTCATGTGGCGTCAGAAGTGAAATAGGGATGTCCAATCAATTATAATCGATTGATTGAATTATTAATCGATCGATCGTGTTTTCTTTTCTAAAGTGTATTATTAAAAACCTAATAAGAATACTTTATGTATGCAGTCATACTCCAATTTAAATAGGTAGTAAGAATAATATTATACAGTAATCAAAACTTTTTATTTCTATACAATCATTCAAACATCTAATTCATTTTTTACGACAATTAATACAAAAATAACATTTATTTTTCGGCGTAAAATAAACCATTGTCATACATACTTGTAATGTTTATATGACAAAGGTGATGTAACAGACAGTTTGAAATAATTTAAGACCACAGTAAATCTTATTCTTAATCGAAAAAATCGATTATTGGTGTGGTGTCGTACACATCCCTAGTTTTGCTGTGAACGTCACGTTGCGTCGTCCGTTATTGTCACTTTGGAAAAGTTACAGTTCCTGTGCTGTGCTTTTCCTGTGTTCTTTTCTTGTGTTCGGTGCTTTGGTGACCATCTAAAATTGGTAAAGCTGAAGCTAAAAATAGGATACCTTATGCACACCGTTCAGGCGTAGGTACGCTGTTTCTTCTCATCTCATTCCAAAAAGAATGCTAAGAATTCAGTTAGGTACCTCTATGTTAATTAGTTTAAATGCATTTTAATTTTACACTTGCATCCACTTTTTAGAAAAACAACTGCATAGGTACCTAATTATCTAGGTAGGTGTTATGATATTACCTACTTTTCAGTTTCATAAAAATCACTCAGAGCTATGAAAAATCGTAGGTACCTACATTTAATATTCGTTGTTATGGTTAGATTATAACCTCGAAATCTAATACTTTTTTTTAAAATATATCTTTTTTGCAGCTAGTCCGCTATAAATACAAGATATTTAAGAATCTACTAATGATAGAGAATGCAATACATAATTATCCGATGCTCTTGGCTCCAGGGCCAACAATGTATGGACGCAGAGCAATGTCCTTTCGTTGACAAGCAGTACCATTAAGCCGATGATATCACGGATATAACAAAATCGAGGCAAGATTTTAATCTGCCTCGCCTTTTGCATGTTGGGGTTGGCTTCCAGTCTAACCGAATGCAGCTGAACACCAGTATTTTACATGAAGCGACTGCCTATCTCACCTCCATAACCCAGTTACAGACGTTGTCAGGATTTCGGGTTTCTGAATACACATTACGAAAGCCACGAATGACATTCAGAAACCACGTTAAGTTGCTGCTTAACGTGGTTTCCGAGACACCTCGCCTTGGTATGTAAAAATGGTCACCCATCCACAGACCAACTGCTGCAAGTGTAGCTTAACCTGATCGATCGACCCATGCCTCTTACATTACTTAGCCACAAGCCCTACTATTAAATTAATAGGTACTACATATGCAAATATTATTCATATATTAATAATTCTCATTGCATATCTAAATATCTCCATAAACACAACAGTGCGTCATACAGCTTACTCGTGCAGCCACTAATTAGCTAATCAATCCTCTTAACGTTAATTTATCTCAACACGTGGTTATAAACTTAGCCATTATGTTGTTTTTATTCAATTTGATAGATAACTATAGTTATTGATGTTGAATAGGAACTGGGCCTTTTTAGTCCAGGAAAAGACAAACGGCTTTAAAAAAAACAAGGATTAGGCAGAGATGCAGCTATAGTAAACACACCTTTCATCAATTATCTATAATTTCCATGTAACAGGGGCGAGCATTGGCAATAAGCAACCGACACAAATCCAGACACACATACAGAAATTGTAGATGGAAACACCCAATAACACTTTGCTCAACCCGGTAAACGAACCAGGACCTTATACTCAGCAGTAGCGCTTACGACTACTTGACCTAAATGACCATAAAATAAATTAGGACTGGCTATACCAATCAGTTTTTTCCCAAGTTATGATACAATCGCAGTCCTATGTCCAGCAGTGGACAGCGATAGGCTGAGTTGATTGATTAATTTCAACTGTGCTAAATAAATGTATTTTCTTTCTTTCTAAATGGCTTCTAGAAATATCTAATCTCTCTATTTTTACTGATTGTGATAAAATCTAAATATGAAGGGGTAATAGAAGCGGCGGCGACCTCTCGCGTCCGGCCCTGGTGCGAGCCATGGTACGGAGCGAGAGGGAATGGGAAGCCGTCACCTCCTTCTGCGAAGCAGTAATGCTCGCGAAGGAGGAGGCGGGGCGCGTGAGGGAGTGGCAGTCTCTGCGCCCTCACGTCCCTAGCCGCCGCAGGAGGAGACGCCCCGGGCGTCGGGAGTCAATAGCGGACTCCCGGCCACCGCAGGCGCGAGCTTGCGGGGGGCGAGCAATGGGTAGCTCGCCGCCCGGTAAGGACCAAGCTCGGGTCGACGGCACGCAGTGTTCCACGCGCGCCTCAAAGAGATGTCAGCAGCAGTGTAGGGGTCTACTAGGACCGATGCCTGCCGGGGTCGCGTGATTGTTCTAAGGAGATATCGTGACCCTGGCACATGGGCAACTGATGGAACACGGGTGGGTTTTAGTCAGTAAAAGTCTGACACGCCCTCCCGCTCCGCCCAGAGCGGGAGAAGTCATTTGATGATTTCCCACCCTGAAAAAAAAAAAAGGGGTAATAGAAAGGAAAATTTTGCATAACAATAGCATTACGAAACTGAAAAAAACTCGCATCGCTATCAACATCACATTAAAGAAAATTATGCCTTTACGTTTAAGGATGCCAAGTTCTAAAACCATGACAAAATATTCATTTATTTCGAGCCCCAAAACTGAAAAAGGAAGGCAAATTCACGTGAGTTCCTATAAATGCGAACCTTTTTAAAACAATGAATTTGTTGATTGATAAGAATCCCTGACTTTACAGTCAACAAAAGAGATAAAATGGATGAGTCTACTGAACACATTAAAGGCCTGAGAAAATATTAGCTTAAAATATTAGGTACCGACAGGTACCTACTTCTCTCTCAAATGAGGATCATGCGCAAAAAAATGGCGTCATACGCAGAGTGTCAGAAAGCAACAATAGCATTCTGAAGGTTTTGTCTGAAATGTTAGAAGGGCCTTGTGTATGTCTACAACTGGATGTTTTGTTGTTTATACCTTTAAAATTGTATTTTTTTGCCTAATTTGTCACCACTAATATAATTTTTAATTTTCTTGTATCATTAACACGTTGCCTGCCATAAAATATATTATATTTTTTCTCCTTTTGAGCGAAGGTTTGCAGAAATTCTCAGAAGACGTTGATGCAATATTTCCTTCAATCCTACTAGTGACCAGCTCGGATAAGAAGCAGCTGTACATGATTCTCAGTGTCAATTGAGGGTAACTGATTTAATGGTGGCTCTGGCAGATGGCTCACGAATTCCATTCCTCATGGACTATTTTGATCTTTAATCTCTGTGACGTTGTAGCAGATGGACATATGTTCCAATGTGTCTTTTTATGCATGCCGTTGACGCATTTGCACTTGAAAACCTATTTACATCTGAATATATTCTGGAATCGACGATTTCTTGACAACCAAAGGCTTAGTAAATGTTCTCGTTGATCTTAGAGCCGCGTAGATCTGATATATGATAATCTATATGTTACGGGCAACTTGATAAGTCCGGGCACTATTAATAATGGCCGGTCTGTATTCATAATGCCCGACTCAAATGGGCAATGTGATTAAAACAGCATAATTAATCACTTTTCCCGGCCATTATGAATAATGCCCACCCTATCTTGGGCAAAGTAATAAAATAGGTGAACTGTAGTATTATATGAATTATATGGTTGTCCAAATCTTGGGCAAAGTAATAAAATAGGTGAACTGTAGTATTATATGAATTATATGGTTGTCTATTGTTTACCCGAAGATCATATACCATAATCATCATATTCCCGAATTTCATTTACCCGAATTTAATTTGCCCGAATGTTTTGTTTGCCCTAAAAGACATATGACATACTTTTAACTGCCTGAAACTTAGATACCATAAGATACGAGTGCCATACGTATTGTTTTTCATATTTTTAATTGCCATAATAATGATTAGACATAATATTTAAACGCCATAATAATCATTACACATGATATTTAAGCGCCATAATAAATGGCAGCATGGTCGAGGGTGGGCTTGGGCGACGGAGCCCCGCTACGTGGGGCTCCTACTTCTGGGTGGTTAATAAAAAAATAACCACCAAAAAAATACCCGAGTCGGGGTGCCTTAAAGTCCCGATTGCATCCAGTGGCTGCGGTCCAATTTCTCACATTGCCCGGCTACAAGAAGGGAATTATTCATACTGCCCGGTCCAAGTGATAAATTCAAGCCATCTCAAACACTGACTTATTACATGGACCACGGGCCGTCGGGCATTATTAATAATGGCCGGTCTTTATTAATAATGCCCAGTTAATCACGTTGCCTGTAACATATATACTAATAATAAAGCTTAAAAGAGTTTGTTTGTGCACGGTAATCTCTGAAACTAGAAGAGGGCGATACGATGTGATGGGGTGGCTCGAAATTTCACACACACTCACAACATCACGCGTTGTTCCCCGAAGAGTTGAGCAGAGGTGTACCTACAGTACACCCACATTTCGCCTGTTATGTTTAAGTCCCATATAATAGGGAGCGAGCCTATCAACATCAAACGGGCACAAATCCAGCTACTACTTTGAAATTCCAGATAGGAAAACTCAATAACACTTTGCCCGACCTGGGAATCGAACCCAGGGCCTCACGCTCAGCAGTAACGCTTGCTACACCAGACCAACGAGATAGTTAATGAAGAAACCTTCGCAAACATAGTTGTAAATTGACGGCTGATGAGATTGAGACGGCGAGCGTTTTTTCTAATTTTCTAGCAGTTATATAATTATTTTTGTCCCACTGCTGGGCAAAAGCTTCTTCCATAATCAATCCCACTTCTGTTTTAGTCACCTTTTCTTGCCAATCTCTCACTCCTTTAAGGCATCAACTAATCACATATTCATAAACTCTAATACGACTTTCAGCACAGCCCTAGACTCTTGAAATACAGTATTTATGTAAACAAGTATTCGCTAGCTGCCGCCGACCCCTGGTCAATGATAGGTTGAGATAACCGCTCATAATACCAGGTTGTCTTGCAGGTGTGGACCCAACACTAAAGCTGCGCTTGCGACACCGAGGCTTTCTCTTTGAGACATACGCATTGTTTTGTTAGCTGTAGTTCGTGTATTATTTTTCTATAATTCTCCATATACATAAATGATTCATGAAAATCATTTGGTTTGTACTTACAAACACTTTTATACATCAATCATATTTTATAACTAGATGAGGTCGGCGTTTCCTATCTTACTACTCTGAGAAGAAAGAGTTAAACTAACTCAGAGGTCTCTTTTAAAGTCCACACATAATTTGGGGAAGATCATGTGAGGACCAATAGTGTCTGAAATGGTCTTTTGAGGAGAAGACCACATACATTGAGTGAACCATTAAGTGCATGTAGTTAGTAACCATGCAGCTCAATTCAGAACTTAAGGAGCGTAACGATTCGACGAACAATACGAAAGAAAGGACATTTGGGTAAACAACTCTAATTAAAACTAAATGTATAAAACCTAACCAACAAAAAAATACCCACATTGTTCACTTTAACGATAATTAAAACAAAATATAATATTATATTTTCTTAACGAAATATATATTCAGCAGTTTCGTGTACTTTCTTTCCCTTCTTCTACATAGAACTTACACTTTGGTGTTAGCAACTAGCTTCATCTTTCTGAATAACTGAATGTTTTGACAATTCAAAAGTGTCTATTAATTGTTCACAACAAAGTTTTTCTAGAGCCACGTTCAAAACATCGAGAGTCATTTTTGTATTAAGAACTTAACCCAAATCGAAGTTAAGTTAGAAATGCAAAAACTGGCTCAGAGCTTAAGGCTAGAAGTAAGTTCGCTTTAGTAAAAAGACGGAATGATTTAAGTTTATGTTTGTTACCGTGGATTATGAGAAAACTGAATGGACGCTATTCTAAACGTGGTTAATCTCTCTCAAATGTCATACAGTATTTTTAATGGCAGTCTGTCATTATTGGAGACGCTGATAGGACGAGATGAGTGATCAAAATACCATGTGCCAACATGGTATTTTGAGATTACAGATGTGGACCTAACACTAAAACTGCGCTTGTGAAACTTCGGTTTGTGAGAAGAAGGTGAACCGTAGGTAATAGCTGTTCTTTAGGGAATTAAACATATAGGACAACACATAACATAAACATGCTAAGGTACAGACGCCACCAGGTCAAGCTACCCGAAACTGTCAATTTTTCCCAATAAACCTTGAACCTAATGCTCTAGAAATAAAGTCGAAAATCTATCAAAGAAATCTGACAGATTGTAGTAGCTTGATGTGTTGGCGTCTGTACATAGACAACTTCTAGGTACCTAGGCAATCAAAGATCTGACACGTAGTCATCTGCAAATTAAAACTAATGAGTGGCATATACCAACACGTATACTAGCGAAGTTTAACCTGTGACCCCATAAATTAAACATTACATACGAATATTACAGATGTGAATAACCGACCATTTGGTATCTATTAGTAGCTTTACTGTCAAATAAATTACCCTTACTTTACTGCATATTTACTGTAACACCATAAAGAATCATCCGTAATTTAAAAAGTAAAGAAACCTCTACAGCCGCACCTTACCAAATCCAAAACCATTTATAACCTAACAACGGCTGCCCTATTACCATATTAAAATAACGGCCCACAATGATATTATTTGCAAGCTACAACTTTGATATTAACTAAAGGTGTTTGTATATCAAAATGATTGAAGTCTTTACGCCCCATGACAGCGGCCCGACAGCCATCGACCCTCACTCATTAAGCAACACCATGTATATAAATAAATCTTGAGGTACACCGAGAGCAACAATGCTTCAATACTTAGTTATATCTACCCGTTATAGGCCGCAATCTAACCGCGCCCGAGGCGACGTCGGCTGCGCGATTGTTATCTGTCATTTTCATAGAATCGAAGCCGTAATGGAATGCGTCAACTTCTTCATAATTATGGTAGCCTGGTAGCCAGACAATAATTTCTCATTTATTATTGAACATATTTATTTCAAAAGTTCCATGGAATGATCGCTGTAATTGTCTGGTCAACTTAAATATTAAAATTCCCAATAAATTGGTCACGATTTCGAATGTAAAGAAGGTGTGTACAAATAAACGTTCATGCATGTGCAACTGTGCCTTGCAATTGGGCATTTTCAATCAAAAAGTAATAATATTCAACGGGAATTATTATTAAATGGTAATACAACATTCAATATAAACATGGATGGTGACTCACACCTTTGGCTTTTGACCCCTTAATGGATCATTTTCACAGCAGCATATAGCGTAAATATGACCCATAAAACGGCGATCAAAGTCCGATAAATCCCTATAGCCGGCACCTAGTGTACCTTGGGGGTTAATAGACAACTAACCTGTGACATTGAGTAGGGAAGCCGATGATTATCGCCAGCAACGCCCTGAGGACTATGGGCCAAGAGGTACTACGTAATAATGCAACTAAGATCATAGCTGCATCATCAAGATTGATGACCTCGCATCCAATGTATGTTCTGCATAATAATAAAGTTTTTCAATCGCTATTGACCGTCGTGTGCACCTTTTATGGTACCAACTAGTTGCATGTAAATTGTTCGACAATTAAATTTGAATATTTTTTCATCTAGGTGTGCCCTTGGCTTCGCGTCTTCAACTTTACATGTACTCTGAGGTTTTAATTAAACTCTGTGTGTAATTCGACCCAGAAACGTTGTTGTATGATAGATTGTATGGGAACTAAACGAATCATTCTTAATTACAAAGAAACTAACTGCATTCTCAACAGACAAAGGAATTGGATTCCACTAAATTAACATTTGATGAGCCCATTCAAAATCATCTCGGCACAATAATGGAACGAAAGAAACAAAACAAAAAGAAGACCGGTAGTTTACTTTCGATGGAATCATAATCGCATCACAAATCGCCAAAAAGGAACACTAAAAAAACGCAAAGGAAAACAATTTAGCCTTCCGTCTACCTAGAACGTCATTATCTCCGGTCATAAATCTTCACGGAGTCAAATTGTTCTCATTTCACACCAAATAAGTTACGGGGAAGCGCCCTGCGCGTACGCAGGCGGCGTGCAATAACGCCGGGGGCGATTGGGCGAACGTTGAAATACAATAATTCATTGTGGCACCGTCCGGCCTTTTTTTTTTTTTTTTTTTTCAGGATGGGAAATCATCAAATGACTTCTCCCGCTCTGGGCGGAGCGGGAGGGCGTGTCAGACTTTTACTGACTAAAACCCACCCGTGTTCCATCAGTTGCCTATGTGCCAGGGTTACGGTATCTCTTTCGAACAATCACGCGACCCCGGCAGGCATCGGTCCTAGTAGACCCCTACACTGCTGCTGACATCTCTTTGAGGCGCGCGTGGAACACTGCGCGCCGTCGACCCGAGCCTGGTCCTTACCGGGCGGCGAGCTACCCATTGCTCGCCACCCGCAAGCTCGCGCCTACGGTGGCCGGGAGTCCGCAATCGACTCCCGACGCCCGGGGCGTCTCCTCCTGCGGCGGCTAGGGGCGTGAGGGCGCAGAGACTGCCACTCCCTCACGCGCCCCGCCTCCTCCTTCACGAGCATTACTGCTTCGCAGAAGGAGGTGACGGCTTCCCATTCCCTCTCGCTCCGTACCATGGCTCGCACCAGGGCCGGACGCGAGAGGTCGCCGCCGCCGATCGCCTCCACGAGGACACGGCGGTGCTCCGCCCAGGCAGGGCACACCTCCACCGTATGCTCCACCGTGTCCTCCAGACGATCCTCGCAATGGAAACACCCGGACGTATCCTCCCGCTTTATCCTGAACAGGAACCCACCGAAGCACCCATGCCCGGTGAGAACCTGCGTCAGGCGGAAGGTGAGGACGCCGTGACGCCTCTCTATCCACTCCTCAAAGAGGGGACTTACCGCCGCAATTGTGGCGTGCCCAGCACTGGGTTGCGACAATCGTACCCGCCATGTTGCCATGAGATCACACCGGAGCTCTGTCCGCCGTGCCGCGATTTGTCGCGGCAGCGGAGTTTCGCCCCGGCGTTTCGCCTCCTCGCGCCACTCCCACATGTGCGCGAGGACCTTTGCCTCCAGATCCCATGGCGGCACTCCGGCAAGGAGGCTCGCCGCCTCGCACGAGACCGTGCGGTATCCCCGGATTAACCGGATGGCCATGACCCTCTGGGCCGCAAACAACCGGCGCGCTGGGCGCAACCTCAATGAGGGTGCCCACACTGGTGCCCCGTAGAGGGCCATGGACCGCACGATCCCCGTGTAGAGCCTCCGGCAGGAGGCGTTTGGACCCCCCAGATTGGGCAGGAGCCGCTTTAATGCAGCCCCAGCCCGCTCCAGTCTGGGAGCCAAACGTCGGAAATGCTCAACGAAGTTCCACCGGCTGTCGAGGACAAGTCCCAGGTACTTCATCGTCGACTCGACGCCGATGTGAACCCCTCCTACCGTAAGTTGGGAACCCGCAGGTGGCGCGTTCCGAGGACCATGAAAACCCATGGCCTCGGACTTGTGCAATGCCACCTCGAGTCCCAATTGCCGGATCCTATCGACGATTGTCGCAACCCCGCGTGTCATTAATTCGGCCGCCGCCTCGTACGACCTCCCCTGCGCAAGGACCAGCGTGTCGTCAGCGTAGCATACCACGCTGACGCCGCTAGGGAGGTCGGCGCGCAGCACCCAGTCGTAACCGATGTCCCACAGATGCGGCCCCAGGACCGATCCCTGTGGGACACCGCACGACATCTCTCGCCGGTTCCACTCTCCCTGGTGACCGGGGTAGATAACGGCCCTATCCGTCAGATAGGCCTCGACCACGCGACAGAGGTAGGTCGGCATCCGGTGATACCGGAGTGCCTCCCTAATGCAACTCCAGGGTAGGGTGTTGAAGGCATTGGCGATGTCTAGAGACACCGCCAAGACGACCCCACCCCGGGCCACTGCATCCCCCGTCGTGAGGGCTCGCACGCGCATGATGGCGTCCACCGTTGAGCGCCCCTTGCGGAAGCCGTACTGGCCGTCCGACAAGTCCGGCCCCACTCGCACCAGCCACCCGACGAGGCGGTCTGCAATCACTCTTTCAAAGAGCTTGCCCACCTCGTCGAGCAGCACGATGGGCCGGTAAGCGGACGGAGAGTCCGCTGGGCGCCCAGGCTTCTTAATGAGGACCAGTTTCCCCGTCTTCCAACGAAGTGGGAACTGGCCCCTCTCCAAGCATGCGCTAAGGAGCCCCCTGAGTCGAGGCCCGAGAGCCTCTGAGGCCAGGACCCATGCTTTGCCAGGCAAGCCGTCGGGTCCTGGGGCGGTATTCTTGGCATTAAGCCTTCGTACCGCCACCCTCATCTCTACCTCGGTCACTTCTGGAGCACCGTCGTCGTCGTCAGTGGTGTGGTCCGCATCGGGCACCGCAGTAGGCGGAGCCATCGGTGGGGGACTATGTTCCCCTCGAGAAGGGAACAGAGCGCTCACCACGCCCTCTACGAGTTGGGGCCGGAGACTCTGAGTCAGGCACCGTCCGGCCTGTGGTTACCGCCGATTGGTTCAAACCTAACGATAATTGGGCTGTACTTAGCTCCTTCAGTTCGCCTCAGTATCGGACAGTTTCGAGTTTTGGGTGGAGGGTTCTGTTGGGTTTTTGTGGAGAATATGGAAATGGACGACGATAAAACCAAATTGCCATTAGCTTCAGCTTAGTAAGCGACTTACTAGAGAATGGCAGCAGCGTTCTCATTTCACCACCATAATACGATCGCCAATCCGCCTGCCAAGCGTGGTGGTTATGGCAAACCGCCCCAAATTGGAGGAAGCATATGTCCAGCAGTGGACGTCTTTTTTTTTTTTTTTTTTTTTTTTCAGGATGGGAAATCATCAAATGACTTCTCCCGCTCTGGGCGGAGCGGGAGGGCGTGTCAGACTTTTACTGACTAAAACCCACCCGTGTTCCATCAGTTGCCCATGTGCCAGGTTCACGGTATCTCTTTCGAACAATCACGCGACCCCGACGTCTTACAGCTGAAATGATGACCACCGTTATCAGGAACAAAAGAGGGATGACGAAGTTAGAGGATTTGCTGCTAGAATTTTCCAGAAGAGATCAATGAAATTCCTTGTGTTCGTATAGGAATACCATACAACTGTTCTCACAGAATGCAGATAATATTTTTATGGTAGATGCACCTTAACACTTAAGTAGTTCATTATTGCAAAACGTGAAATTAAACACGTAAAAATGGACTATTTAAGTCATTGAAAAGCGTGACTTAAGTGCGGGTTTACGTCTTTTTCTTCTCTTATTTCAAAACTATAATTTGTTTCACCATATGATAGATTCTGCCCGCGACTTCGTCCGCATTAAATTTCTTGTTCCCCCGACCCTTCCCGTCGCGTCGAATCGCCTACTCGTGCGATTTTCCCTGTTTTTCATTTTTCATTACTGCTCCGCTTCTCTTAGTTGTAGCGTGATGTTATATAGTCTATAGCCTTCCTCGATAAATAGGCTACCCTATACAAAAATAATTTTTCAATTCGGACCAGTAGTTCCTGAGATTAGCACGTTCAATCAAACAAACTCTTCAGCTTTATAATATTATATAGTATATAGTACTAGCTTTTGCCAGCGGCTTCGCCCGCGTGGAGGTCGAAAATTATCCCGCGGGAACGTACTACTGGGATAAGAAGTAGCCTATGTCCTTTCTCAGGCTCTAAACTATCTGTGTACCAAATTTCATTTAAATCGGTTCAGTAGTTTTAGCAGGAAAGCGAGACAGACAGACAGACAGACAGAGTTACTTTCGCATTTATAATATTAGTGTGGATATATAGTATAGATTAACAAACCTTTTGCTCGATATCTCCAACTGACCCTAGAGTTAGTGGTGAGTCAAATTATTTTCACAATCGAACTACTACTTTTATATATTAATTAATGATATTTAGATTTTAATATTTCAATTCGTCTTGTCTATTTTAATTAAAACGCAACGAAAAGGTCACTTACAAACTTTGGAGTTTAAAACGACCTAGCTTTAAATAAACAATTACGTAAAAAGAAAAGAAATGGTAAAACGTCACAGTTTTTACTTCGTTTTAATATTATCCAGGTAATAATGTAGTGGCAATACTGGTTACGAGTATTATATTGTAAGCCCGGCTGCCAACAAATTGATAAGCCTCATGAATAAAGATGGTCGGTCATGCGCAAGAGGTGCTTTCTTTGTCCAGTACTCCTCAGGACTTGTTCGGAATGGCACGCAAGGTGCACGGCGACCTACATATACATTTAACTTAATTCCGCGTTTATTCTCTAGATGTGATTATCAAACGATCAGGTCTGTTATCCGCACACGATCTTGTAAACGCGTGTCATATCCATTTATCTGTGTTCTGCGGAAAAAATATTGTCTTTAAATTGTGAGCAACGCTGTTTTAATTGGGATTACCATTTAAAGTACATTTTATTTCCAGTAAAAAGGTAGTTTATTTACAGAAGTATTTCATGTATTTGGAAGGAAAGAACATGTAACTGCAAATAAGACCAACATAACATTATACTCACGACTGTACTCACCAAAAGATTAAGGTAGAGGTGCACTTAGTACACCCTCATTTCATCAGATAAGTTTAAATCCCATTTAATAGGTGCGAGAATTTGACCAGTAAGTACAATATGACCAACTGACTTAATAAATTATTTGGATAGAGATGCAAGCACTATCCAAATAATTTATTAAGTCAACTTGTGAAGGATATTTATTTTGGTGTAAAATAGCGAACCGTTGACAGGTCCTCGTTAAATAAAAACGTATAATTACCGACCATGATAAATAAAATAATCCAGCTTGCCCATCAGAAATTTAAAACGAGTATTTTTTCAGAATATGAAACAAATACGGCTGTCTCCAAATAAAACATCAAAAGGGGGGAATAAATAAACTAAAAATATAGTCCGATTTTAAATGCAGTCGGTCAATAATAAGCGTGGCATAGGATTATTTCATCGTCCTATAAGTTTCCGCACGTAACCGCGATCAGTCAGCCTGAGCAGGTGCACGCAGAACCGATCAAAACACATGATTTATACAGAACATCTTACATTCACCAACAAGACAATAAAATACAAACCTTACAGCTACAAAACAAAGTTTGAAATCAACTGTAAGCGGGACGGTCGTTGGTAAATTTAAATTGCGAATTATATATTTTATCGACGTACGCGCACCAAGCAATTGCGGTAGCGACTACCGTCGGTATATGCGTGAAGAATGACAAACTGGTATAGTTTTATACCAGTGACACGCCCCACGGCTTCGCTGCGTATTTCAACATTGACTTTATTTCATTTCGGAATTGAAAACAATGAGAACAACTTCCTTTTCTGATATCAACTAATTGACGGGTCGACGACAAATGTGTTGCAGTGGAAAAAAATGTTTTTACCACGTACTGCGCGTGCGCTTGTAGTTCGATTGGTTAGTTTCTAATTGGGTTCGATTCAATTAACTTGGACTCTGTTTGCCAAGTTGGGTGGACAGGGCAACACTCCTTTCAGATAGTACTGTAAAGACTGTCTGCAAAAGACGACCTTAGGTACGTCGTACGGCATGGCTATACTATAACTTGAATCACATTGGAACTGTCAAGCTGATTACGATTAACTCTTTAAAAATATTAGCATAGATTTTTCGTTTCGAAAAGACAGAGCAGCATGTCAGGCGCATTGCTGGAAACACCAAGTAATTATTTAAAACTCCCCACAAAAGTGTTTCATTGTTCGACTTGGTACAGTGAACCACTGAGATCCACCTGAGGATCTCACAGTACCTACCAACCCAGTAACCTGTTATTTTAATGTTTGACATTGTTGAAGCATGCTGGTAGGGTCCTCCTGCAAAATCATGATGAACAAGTCGCAGAAACTGTAAGATAACAGGCTATATTTTCGAAATTACTCTCAACAGCCTATATTGTTCCCACTGCTGGGCTGAGAGGGAGGCTGAATGTGCCGATTTTTTATTTAAAAAATAAATAAAACAACATCGCACCATAATCCACCACGCGGACCCAGTGCGGGTCACACGCCTTCGACATTTTGGTTCTAGGAGATACCGGTTTCCGCTTCCTTCATCGTTTTGAGAACAGTGGTGATGAAATAATTTACACAAAGCAAAGCGTCTATCTGGGTTCGTACCTACGACCTTCAACTAGTAAGTCGCTGCCATTACCAGTTCTTTTTTTGGATGGGAAATCATCAAATGACTTCTCCCGCTCTGGGCGGAGCGGGAGGGCATGTCAGACTTTTACTGACTAAAACCCACCCGTGTTCCTTCAGTTGCCCATGTGCCAGGGTCACGGTATCTGTTTCGAACAATCACGCGACCCCGGCAGGCATCGGTCCTAGCAGACCCCTTCATTCTTGCTGACATCTCTTTGAGGCGCGCGTGGAACACTACGCGCCGTCGACCCGAGCCTGGTCCTTACCGGGCGGCGAGCTACCCATTGCTCGCCACCCGCATGCCATTACCAGTTAGGTCACCTTTGTTGACCACACTTGTCTATCCTGTAGATTATTCACTTGATTATTATAACGGAACTATAAATTGACCTATCAACTCAAGCTATATCTGGCTAATTAGTCTTTTATTTATGTGTCATAAAATTGGAAAACCAATCAACAGCCCCTAATAACTTGACTATGAAGACATCATTCTCAAAATTATATTTATTTTAACTAGCTGTCTTGCCATTTCAAAAGAACATAAAAATCATATAAAATAATGATTCTACACAACATCAAAATGTTATCAAAAATAATTGCCACAAAGACATTTGAAATCGATGAACAAACTGACTTTTATATATTTATATGGTAGTGATAATTAATCGGTAAGAGTCAACAGCGTAGATAGCCACTGCATCCTGTATTTGTTATTTATTTTATTGGCAACACACATGGCACGCACACATATCATAGACACCGTAAAAGTCTAGGAGTAAGCGCGGGCTTTCTTCGAACATAGACTGAGGAGCTGTGAAGGAAATTGTTCCTTGTGATTTGTGATATACAGTTTGATTATATGGCCCTTTGTTAGCACAGTACAGTACCCATGTAATAAATAATGCTTTATTCTACTTTTTCATTGTCCTTTTTTTCATGATTCTGAGACTTTTGTTGTTCTTTTCGGTTGACAAAAAATTGACAAAATGGCGGCATTAAAAAAAAATTCGAATTTCACCCAACATTTTAGTCGTTTTTGGCCTGCCAAAATTCGATTTTTGATCAGATCAAACAATCGATACGTCATGGTATGGAGAACTATATAAAAATATGTAGAAAAAATTTGGTAGTGATCGGATTATTTGTCTTTGAGTAATCACTGCAGTAAATTCGCAAAATGCTGTTTCGAGAAAAACGCGTTAAATGTGTCTGGCTCCAAAAAATAATTCTGAATTTTTTTCTACATATTCTTTATATAGTTCTCCATACAATGACCTATCTATTTTTTGATCTGCAGTGCTATTCTGTAACCATCTCACCGGGTGAAGTGAGCGTGGAGTGAGCTATCAATGTCATTCCACCTGATGCTAGGGATGACCAACTATCATATTTACAATCATAATCGAGATTTAGATACCTAATATTCTTATGCTAATTCTATTGAATATTTTTATAAGGATTTCAAAGCTAGCATAGTGTCTAAAGGGGGTGGCAGTCTCTGCGCCCTCACGTCCCCAGTCGCCGCAGGAGGAGACGCCCGGGCGTCGGGAGTCGATAGCGGACTCCCGGCCACCGTAGGCGCGAGCTTGCGGGTGGTGAGCAATGGGTAGCTCGCCACCCGGTAAGGACCAGGCTTGGGTCGACGGCGCGTAGTGTTCCACGCGCGCCTCAAAGAGATGTCAGCAGCAGTGAAGGGGTCTACTAGGACCGATGCCTGCCAGGGTCGCGAGATTGTTCAAGCGATATACCGTGACCCCGGCACACGGGCAACTGATGGAACACGGGTGGGTTTTAGTCAGTAAAAGTCTGACACGAAGAACGGGAGAATTCATTTGATGATTTCCCATCCAGAAAAAAAAAAGCATTGTGTCTAAACAATACTACTGTTTCGGGAAGTTTTTCAAATGAAATAGCGAAACAGATATTCAGACAAACGCATTGTTGTTTTTTTTTTTTTCTATTTTTTCCTCGACTAGCCCTTTATTGCCTGACGCACAAGTGCGACACGCACGAACAATTAATGAATAGGTATAGTAAGACATATGTACATGTATAGGATAGCTACAACAGAAAATGCGAATCGACATTGTCAGTTATTATGAACCCACTGTAAACTAATTAAAATTAAATACGTAAATGCAATCACATGGCTTAATCGCGATATGTCTTGGAGAAGCGATTGTAGATCGACTAGACTCGTAAAGATGTGGCAGAGGTGTACCTTACAGTACAAAAATTAACGAAAATAAATACATGAATAATGTTGAATGAAATTGAAATCTTGTTAGCAAGGGGGATAAGCAATTTACACCATAACCATGGCCATTTTTACCATAACTAGATTATTGATATGTCTAAATATTTTGTGTATTGTTGTTATAAGGTTTTGTAACTTGGAACTGTGGTTTATCTAGATGATAGGCTGTTCAAAAAAAACTTATATGCTGTTTACATGTATTATGTACATAATGTAAATGAACATATCACCAATCACTGAATACTTGCTTTGCACAATTTAATGAAGTTTCTCGATCTCACCTCATCATCTGCCTGCCTTTGTCCAACTGTGTTGGGGTCGCTTCCAGTCTTAACTGGCTGCAGCTGAATGCACTGGTATTTTACATGCAATGACTGTCCATCCGACTCCGACAACCCAGTTATTTGGTAATATGTTACCCCCTTGGTAAGACTGGTTGTCAGAGTTTCGATCTTCGAGATCTTGGTATGTAAAGATGGTCACCCATAGACGGACCGACCGAGGCAAGCGTAGCTTAGCCGGATCGGTTGGACTGTGCGGCTGTTTTTATTTAGCTACAAGCCTCTCGATTCACCGAATGCTCGATCTCACACCTCTCAAGTAAGTACTTAATATTCATTTGATGAAAACATAATTTATAATTTTGATAAGTTCAACAATGGTTGGAATTGACATTATACTTCATTGGCTCTAACTGCGAATACGTCATTGCCTTTAGCAATGTCATATACTTAAGGCTAAAAATTAAAAAAAAAAACAGTGACATCTCTTAACGCGCAAGCGCGTCTGTCACCCCGCTTCACCCGTTTTCAATCGGTGCTCACCGTATGAGACACGGCGTGAACACTTCACGCGATTCAGCGTCTAGCGCGCATGCGCGGCTTGATCACGCGATGCTCGCAATGTCGTTGTCATGGTAACATCACTTCACTTCGCGAGCACACGGGTGATCGTTTTGAACTATTGAATTTTGACATTATTATCAAGATGATGACGATTCGATGAATATTCTTTTTTATTGTTTGCAACCAAATAGGTTACCTACAAACATTGAAATAAATGAGTACGTACCTAATAATTTTGTCTGAACTCTAAATATGTCCAGGCACATGGTCATCAAAACAAAGATAAAAAGAAATGTATGGCATTAGTGCGCTTGTGCGGCGTGAGCACTACACGCGATTCTCGTCGCATCATTGCATGTATTCTCGGTGAAGTGAACACGCGCAGAGGCGCGCTACGCGATAGTCATTTGAAGCGTTGAATTTTGACATACGTAGTAGGTATCAAGATGATGATTTGATGAATATTCTATTATTATAGACAATGAGTTTGATGAGAAAGATGGCTGATGATGATGAGTGTTTAAGTACACATGCACATCATATTTTATCTCTCATCATCGTTACCTTACCAATGCTCAGACTACGAGAAGATTCTTTGTAGTAGGTAGTGTACGGTATTTCTTGGCAGTGCATATTCTTAGCGTGCAGGTGTCACCACGCGATAAAGGTTAAATGAGCAGTAAGTAGGTACATAGTTTAAAAAAGCGGAATAATTGTTGACATCAAACTGACATTATACATGTATAAAAATTGTTGTATTTAGATAGGTACATTATCTACAAGAATTGAAATAAATCCCTGCTTACGAATTATTCTCTAAACCGAATACGCAATGGTGTCTGCACAAGGCGAACAAAAAAAAAGTTTATACCTATTGATGACAGCGTCTAGCGCGCATGCGCAGCTTGATCACGCGATCCTGGCAATGCCGTTGTCATGGTAACATCACTTCACCTCGAGCACGTGGGTGACCGTTTTGAACTGTTGAATTTTGACATAATATTTTCAAGGTTTTCAAGATGGGTGACCATTTGATGAATATTCTTTTTATTGATGACAACGACATTAGTATGTAAGTAGGTATATGTTTATCTACAATAAAATGTTACTCGGCACATTTTTGGACGTTGGTATTGCATTTTCCTAATGTTCTTTCGTCGATTTGATTCTCTTAAAATGTTAAAACAATTAATAAAGTAGTTTTTGTAATAAAAAATCCCAAAAATCATCTTTTTTTTTAGGCCGTTACACTACGTGTGCCCCTTAAGTTGCTCGGTAGAAGCAACTCTGAAACTATTGAGCGTTGCGTGAATAATTCCTTTTGGGCAATTACTCACTTACTCAAACATAACAACATTTATAAAAATCATTGAAATCGGAGGCGGACAATCTTGGCGGTCTCCTTGTTAGTAGTATCCATTTAGTTACTTTTTAATCCAACGGCTCTTTTTCAACCTAGATAGGAACCCATAGGAAGATGCCACCACAAATTGGATGGATAATGATGATAATCAAAAACCCCTGACCAAAACAAAAACTGTTCGCTGCCAGGCTAGACCCCCTACAATAGCATTTCAATAGTGCAGTGGAAGTTATGACGGTGGGGTCCAGGAGACAAGAAGTGGCTAGCGAAACTAGTCCGCCGTACGCGGAGCAGACAATACAAAGAGAACAATTACAAATACAACAAAAGAACTTACCTATGGTAGACGAACACCTGCTCTGGTGCCTACCTGGAGTTATGTATGTAAGTGAGTATATATGTACTGTGTTGTGACGTTATGAGTATTCTCCAGGTTACAAGCCGCAACAATGAGGCTGGAGGCAATCACAGCATTCGGTTTCCAATAGCGTCACTTTGCTTAACCTTCAAACTATTTCAACAAGATATATCCAAAACTCAACCCGTGCTATTTCACCAAATTGGGGTTAGTTACAATCAAAGCAATTGGATCACGACTAATTGTCACAAACGGATCGATTTAAAAGGATTAACTCAACAACTGGTCGCGAAACTCAACCGGCGACGTGCTCCCTTTTTCAAGCCCCAAATTCAAGTAGTGTCAAGTGTCAAAATCAAACTGACAAGTCAGATGTCATTCTGTTACACGTTTAGAAACGTAGGCGCATAAAGTAACTAATTTATACGGTCCGGAACATCTACCCCCCCGGACGGGCCTTCCCGTCCGCTAATCACTTGGCAATCCCGACAAGGTTGCGTTTTATCAGTCCACCTGACGCGCTGCTGGAGGATGTGCAAATACTCCAAGCTCCAACGCTTCCAAAACTCTGAGCGAGCTGCTGCACCAACTGAAACCGCGATAGCCAATTTTGGCTCACATCGACAAAAGGGTGCTCCGGCAGGGCGACAAGTGGCTGTCAAATCAAAAAAAAAATGTCCCGGGGTCAGGGCTTCCAAGTCGTTCGGGTCCGAAGACAGCGGCACAATGGACGCGAGTTCAATACAGCTTCAATGCGGCAAAATACCGTAGCTAACTCCTTAAAGGTGAGAACGGCGTCTCCCAACAATCTGCGCCAGAGTCCCTGTGCCGCTTTCACCGCGGCCTCAAAATACCCCCTAATGGGGGCAGGCTGGCAGGTCAAAACAATAACAAACACCAAAAACAACCAAACAACAACAACAACAATTTAAACAAATGGCCCTCCTTAGGCAACAAAAGGGGGTGACGGACCCCATAAGGAAGGCTAGAGTGACTCAACCGTCAACAACCAAACAACAAAAGACCCGTATCGTCCAAAAGGGGTTCAACTTACTAACGGCTCCCGACAATATCCAAAACTCTCGCTGCAGAATGGCCAACAGCGCATTGCAACCGGCATGCGAGTTCTTAATGTGACGATCAGTCACCAACAATTCAACAACAACAAACAACAATTCAACAATTTGTCGAGGGAGCTAAATCGACTCAACAAAAATCAGGGTCAAACGGAGGGTCCTTCGTTCCAACAGCGAGCACCTTGAGCCCGGGCAAAGGACCCGACATCAAGACTGGCGATCGAGGCCAATCATCCTCGGGGTGAGTCAGCCAGTCTGGTCCCCACCATAGGGAGTAAGCAAACAAGCGGGGTGCCATGCACCCACGTGAGGCCACGGCGCCTGGGTTCAAATCTCCAGGCACGTGCCTCCAAATCAAATGCGTTTTAGACTTTTGAATCTGGGACACTCGGTTCGCAACAAAGACCTCCAAAGAGTGGACGGACGTCTTCAACCAACACAAAACAATTTGACTGTCCGTCCAGGCGTAAGAAACCCGAATGTCCACAGTTCCACCCAAAGTGTGAGCAACGTGGTTCAATAGACGCACAAGAAGCGCCGCCCCTGACAATTCTAACTTAGGGATGGTCAGTGCCATCCGGAGGGGGGCCACCTTGCTCTTGGCCAAGACCAGTGACAAATTCACCTGGCCTGTTGCGCAGACGGTGCGCAGACAAACAACAGCTGCATAACCGTGCGAAGACGCGTGTGTAGTAGTGTAGCAGGGGGGAGAATAGCGCGGGGTAACACGACCTCGTTGACTGGGACAGGGAGTGCGGATACAAATTGGAGCCAATCTTCCAACAGGGTTTCCCGAATTGGCTCGTCCCAGCCAAGTCCCGCAGTCCAAAGACGCTCAAGAAAACAATTATGCCCAAAACAATACAAACAAACAACAAAACAATAGACAAAAGGCAACCCTGGGCTCCCATGTCCATAATGACACGGACCACAACAGAGTCCCCCGTGGGCCCCCAGACCTGACCGATGCCGTTGGCAACAAAACCGTGTCGATCTGAGGGGTACCTTAGCGGGGCAGGCGCCAATGTCCTAACAATGCCTGGGCGGCGACCGATCGCCGCACCCAGGCCCAAATCTTTCCCGACGAGGATGGAGTTCAAATTCCTCGTACGCGCGGTGTCCCGAGCCACGCGCCATCGCTGGAAGGGCATATCCCACCGGATGCCTGAATGGCGGGGGGCGTGACTCCAACCGGGGACGTTCCGCCAATGGAGGGGAGGGAAGGCGGTGCTGGTCTGGCCAGCGCTGCCTAGCAACAATTGCGTAATCGCCTTTACGCGGGGAGACCAAATGGCGGTCGCGCGGCTCCCGATCAACTTGCGCGGGGGGTGGAGTGCGGCGCTCAAAATTGCGGGCCTCTCCCCGGTTCTGAACCGGCGAGGCAGAAGCCCGGTGACCAACTCCATGGTACCCCCCCGTACGCGAACCTTCATCAGAGGCTGGTCTGCCAGCGTAGTTCGCGTTAGCGCACAATATGTCCAAATGGGACCCCCCACAAGTTCTACAAGGGCGGGGGTTGGGGCAGTCCCGATGGAAGTGAGCCCCCAAACAAGAGAAGCACATGCGGCGTGCATTGGCAATTCGGCGGCGGGCACTCACGTGCAACTTCAAAAAGGCCGCGCAAGTTGCCATGCCATGCCCCGTGTCCCTACAAAACTCACAACCAGGACGACTCTGGGTGCCAGCAAAACGAGCGGCGGGGCGACCATCAACAGGCCCGCGAGCCCTAGTCCGTCCCTGGTCTCGTGGCCGGGAAGACGGCTGGCATGACTCAGTGGCAACGCCAGAGTTGTCCACAAACCGACACTCATCCTCCAAAAATTGGACGAGGCCACCAAATGGGGGGAGATGTGTGACACTATTCCCACCATACCTTTGCTCGAAATGAGCCCTCAAATCGGCAGGAAGCCGTTGCAGCATAACATGCACCAAAGGGTAAGACCATTGGTTCACCGGCAAGTCCAATCGCTTTAAAGCGTTGGTCGCTACCACCAACGGGTTCAACAGGTCAGTACGCAATGCTGACAAACTAGTAATGACCGGTAACCCCAAAATCAATTCAATATTAACGTCAGCCAAACAACGTTTATTTTGGTACCGCTGGGTGAGCAGTCCCAAAGCGGTAGGGTAGGCTGAGTCAGTCAACGACAGATGCTGTACCAAGGCTCGGGCCTCACCTTCCAGGACAGACAACAAATAGGCCAACTTTTGGGCGGGTTTGAGCGTGCATCACCCAAACGTGCAAACAGGTTTTGGAAACCGTACCAGTGGTCCGAGCGACCGTCAAAGTGTGGCAGTTCCAAAGTAGGCAATCTACTCAATAGTCCGGGACCTGAAACAACCGAGGTCTCCGGCTTGACCTGGACAGGTGTCCGCCACTGCAATATTTCCATTTGTATGCCATTGCACAAACAATACAATTCAAATAAACCAAATAATTAAATAAATAATCAAATAACAAAGTTCAAACAATCAATACAAAATAACTACAAGCAATCAATCAAACTACCAAACTGACTAATCAGCAACTCAAGAAATAACAAAATACTGGCTTCAATTCAATTCAACAATAAACTTTTATTTTAATTCAAACCCAATATCAACGTTCAAAATTCTATTTCATATTCAATTCAAATATTCAAATTCTAATCCAATTCCAAATGTTAAGTTCACAAACCACTGTGTGGTACAACAATAATGAACCTTTATTCCAACTCAAAACAATGGTAATACTCAAAAATGCCAATTTTAAATATTAATTTTCACAAACAACCATATTGATGGTAGAAACTCAATATTTCAATGTCTTCCTGACATTCAATACAACAGAGATCAGACACAAAAAGGGGCTACAACAAGGGGGTGTAACACAGTCCAATCCAATCCACTTTATTAGCCCGGCTGACCTTGGCAACATCAGGTTACCCGTCTCAATAAATTTAAACAAATTATTTCAAATAACAATTAATTACCATTAACAAATATTTACAGCGAATTACTACTTCCCTTATAGAGACTGCCAAGTAATTAGCCTACTGTAAATTACCAATTTGTTGGTTATATGTCTTATAACCGCGCTCTGAATACCAAAAATGTACGCTGCCAGGCTAGGCCCACATAAGGTTTTAATTATTATGTGGAAGCGTGATAATCGTGGGGCTCTAGAGACAAGAGTGGCGAGCGTAACTAGTCCGCCGTACGCGGAGCAGACAATATAATTCAAATAACTCACCTACAATACAACAAAAGAACTTACCTGTTGGTTGAAGGACACTGCTCTGGTGCCTACCTGGAGTTATGTATGTAAGTGAGTGTATATGTATCGTGTAGTAACGTGTAAGTGGGTTTTCCAGAACACCAGGCCGCTGCAACTCGCCAGAGATTCACTCCAACATGCGGTTCAAACACTTAACCTCCAAAGTTCTTCAATGCCAAGAAATATCCAAATTCAACCCGTATTATTTCACCAAGATAGGGGTTATTAACACAAACAACTGGGTCATGACCTATTGTCCACCAAAACGACCGGTTCTAAGGGATTACTTTACAAAGGGTCGCGAAAAACAAGCGGCGACGTGCTCCCTGTTTCAAGCGGCAAATCAAGCGGAGTGTCAAAGTGTCAAAGTCAAACTGACAAGTCAGATGTCATTCTGTTACACGTTTAGAAACGTAGGCGCATAAAGTAACTAATTTATACGGTCCGGAACATCTGGTAGCAGAGCGTGGTTATATGTCCACGCGTATCATGCGTGGTTGTATGTGTGTGTAGTATAAATTATAAACGTATTGGCCCTATAAATTTAATAAGAAATTGCAGGTAATCTTTTGATCAAATGATAATCGTGTTGAAACGGCTGAACCGATTTTGATAAAACATGTTTAGGAACCACTGCTAAAAAGCCTATTATAAAATTTAAAAAACCGCAACCTAGTCGGTTCACCCGTTTAACAGCTACAGTGCTACAAACGTACGCACAGGCAAACACACATAGCGGTCAAACTTATAACACCCTTCTTTTTTCGCCTGGAAACACAAAGAAATATTATGAAATAGGAAGCTTTCAATAACAAAAAAATTGTTCCTATTAAATTTACAAAATTACGAACTTGATATGTTGAGTTAACACAAGTAACAGATTACTAACAAAACTGATCCCTTACATAATTCTATAATTCAAATTGGCCATTCCCCTTTAGACTTTAATTGTTCATCATGTACCCACCATTCTTAAAAGCTTCTAAAAAATGACTGTCTTCACAGACTCCATACATTTTAGTAATTTCAAGTGAATGCCTAGTTAATCACAAAGATAGTTCTGTAAATATTTATTTAATAAGCTGTAAGACCTGCTCCCGGTCTGCTGTGAAATATCACCAACATAATATTAAACCTGCCAACTGCCCACGCGTACAACAGGGTTCTGTGGAAATAAATAAGCTAACTAAAGAAAGATATAGAAAAGTTAATAAAAGAGAAAACCATTTTTAGAATACTTTTTTATTCTTTAGTTTTTTCGTAGGTATAAATAAAAGTTGCTTTTACACAAGCAAGCAAGCAAGCATTCTACACGATCCAAGATTTCCTGAATTGTTGACCATTTATTAGTTCCACTGTATTTTGACATATATAAGCATTGACCATGTATTAGATTCACCGTATTTGACATGCATTAGTATTGACCATGTGATAGTTTCACTGTACTTTTACATTTATAATAACTTACCATCTATAATAATTCCAAATTTTTTATGCCATATCTACCTACATAATTATTGTATGCCTATAAGGCAGGACATATTGATACTTTAATATATTGTTAAGACCTGTAACTTACATGTGCCCACAATAAAGATACTTTGAGGTAAAATAATAACAACTACAAAAACGATGACATCATTACCAAAATAAGAAAAGACTAAGAGTAATATAATTGTATTGGCTGACCAGCAAGGACGTGACATCCGAAATATACTTCAAGTTCATGTTGGTCTCAAGGTCAAGGTTACTTTTTACTCAAAACCGGGTGCCATGCTGACTATTAAATGGACATGACCAAGTGATTAAGAATTTAACAAAAAATGATTATATTGTAGTTTTAGCGGGTATAAATGACAATGCATATACTTTGACCGGTAATTTAAAAACCTGGCTAGAAAAAGTCAGAAATACAAATGTAATCGTTTCGGAAATACCCTCTAACAAGTACCTGAGTCTGCGCCAGCTGAATGACGGTCTTAAGACTGTATGTCGCAAGTTTTCAAATACAATTTACATAGACATGGATTACAGTACAGAAGTAAATTCTAAAAAGAAAAACTGTGTTAAATTCTCTCGTAATATTCTGAAAGAGATATGTCATATTGAATATAAAATAAAATTTGATGAATATACGCAAAAACTTAGCATTAAAAAAATATATAATGACCAATGTACTCAGACAGATCTAACAATCTGTGATAATAATAAAATTTTAGTTAAGGATATAAACGTAAACGATCAGTCCAAAGATTATAATATTAATAATTCAAATGCAAAAGATAATGATTTATTTCAAAACATAAACGGGTTAATAAACAAAGCACATCTACTTACTGTACATTTGGACGAGCTCAAAAACATGGATAAAACTGTAGACATCATTTGTGTAACGGAGCACAACATGAACAAAGAAGATCACATATTTCCAAATTACTCTCTTGCGGCTAGCTATACTCGTAATAACAGAAATAGTGGATCATGTATCATCATAAAAAACGATTTAAAATTTCAAAGAATTGAATATATTGAAGAGTAAAGTATCCCAAATTTGATAGAATGCTGTGCTATAAAGCTAATTGAACATCCAATTGTTATTATTTGCTTGTATCGTGTGCCAAAATCTCGGATAAGCGATATAAATACCTTTCTTGAAACTTTGACTAATATTCTTAATAACGAGCTACGTCATAAAGAATTAAAAATAATAATTTGTGGAGATTTTAACATAGATCTAAAAAAAGAACCTATTCATCATCTGAATTTGAAAATACTATCCTAAACTTTAACTTAAAATTTGGTACTAAAGAATCAACGCGTTTAAGTAGCGATACATTTATCGATAATATCATCAACAATATTAGGGGTAGCAAGCGCGTAATCATCGACTTTGCTCTTTCGGACCATACTGCTCAAATTTTATCATAAGCAGTTAAAAAAACCTGTCGAATTAAACAATGGTATACCTTTAGAAGAGATTTTAGTAACGACAATAAACAAAAATTTAAGCAGTGTAAAGAAAGTCTCACGTTTTCTGACGTATTTGGCGAAAACGATGCAGAAATAGCGTTTAATACATTTATAGATCACTTTCAGTTATTTTACAATCTTTGTTTCCCTGTTATAAGAATAAGAAATTCACCAACCAAAAGACCTACATAGATCTCAAAGGGCATAGCCAAATGCTGCCGACGGAAGAGAGAATTGTTATGGACCTATCGAAAGACGTCTAATCAGGCGGACCATAATAAATTCAAAAAATATTCTTCAAGGCGAAGCGAATAATTAACTTGACTCAAAAATCGCAAAATGACTACAATATAAAACAATCCAATAATAAAACTAAAACAACTTGGAAGATAATCAACTCCACAAAAGCTAATGTTCCTAAAGAAGATATTGTAAGAATAAATCTAAATGGAAAATCTATAACGGATTCGCAACAAATTGCTGAAGCTTTTAATAGTTATTTTGTTAATCTTGTTAAGCCTACAAAGCCTTCAACATTAAACTATTTGACATCACATCATAATAAAACAATATCATTGATTGAAAATAATTCTAATTCCTTATTCATAAGTCCTACAATTCCAAATGACATATTAAAAATAATAAAATCTTTAAAAAATACACACAGTACTGGATACGATAATATATCTACGTCAGTTATAAAGTATGTCGCACTATTCATTAGCCCGGTCTTAAGCCACTTGATCAATCTATGCATCCAAAACGGAAAATTTCCCAGTAAGCTAAAAGTCTCAATTATCAAGCCCTTGTTCAAAAAGGGTAAAAAGGAGGATATCTCTTGCTGCAGGCCAATAGCTTTAATGCCCATTTTTTCCAAAATCATTGAAAAGGTAATTTACAATAGCATTTATAACTTTTTTGAAAAATATAATCTTTTTGTCAGTGAACAAAATGGATTTCGTAAAAACAAGACTAGAAATATGGCCATCTACGATCTTCTTATTAGAATTTACAAAAATATGAACAATACGACACCAGTAACGGCTATGTACATAGACATGACCAAGGCTTTCAACCATGTGGATCATAAATTACTAGTCGAAAAACTGTATAGATACGGCATACGGGGTAATGCCCTGGACTAAATAAAATCATATTTAAGCCAGAGATTGCAAATAACTGAAATAAATAAGCTGTCTTTTGTGACGAAAACTGAAGTCCATTATTTATCAAATCCGAGCGATGTTAAATATGGCGTCCCGCAGGGAAGCGTTTTGGGTCCCTTGCTTTTCCTTATTTATATAAACGATTTACCACGAGCCGTGAAAATTCCGTTAGTCCTTTTTGCTGATGATAGCACTGCTGTATTTTCTCCGACTGACATTAACACATTCGAAAATGACATAAACGATACTTTAAATGACATTATAAATTGGTTAACATGTAATAATCTCATAATTAATTTAGATAAGACAAAAATAGTTAGTTATTCCCAAAGAAAAACCCCTTTGACATTAAATATAAATTATCAAATGAAAACAATAGAGGAAACAGATACCATCAAATTCTTAGGACTATGGATTGACAAAAATATGTCATGGAAAACACAAATTGATACGGTGTGTAAAAAACTAAATAAATTTTCTTACGCTTTATACAGACTGTCTAGGATTGTAAACCAAGCAGCAGTACTAGTCGCCTATCATGCCTATGTAACGTCTACACTTAGATACGGACTAATTTATTGGGGGAATGCTACAGACAGGGAACTCGCTTTTAGGGCGCAAAAGAAATGTCTTAGAGCTGTTTGTGGCATACGTGCCCCAGAGAGTTGTATGCCATATTTTAAAAAGCTAAAGATTTTGACCTTTTCTGCCCTCTACATCTATGAGATCGCTACATTCGTCAAAACCAATGGGAAAAAGTTTAAAAACCTGCACTGCCGTCGAAATCCCGACAAAATGGCAAATATTATGCCCTCAAAAACCGCCCTACTATCTATAAGTTTCTTCAGAATGTCTTCACGAATTTATAATAAGCTTCCTAAACAAATAAGAGAAATCGAAAATAATAATATTTTTAAGAAAAAATTAAATGACTTCTTGGTAAATAGGCCATATTATACAGTCCATGAATTTTTGTCCGACACATTCGTGATGAGCTAGTGCCAAACTGCTTTTTATATTTTAATGCAAAAATTAACTTTAATTCCATTTAAATGTCTTGTTGAATTTACATATAGCACATAAACTTAGGTCTAAGATGACAAATTATTTCAAACTATTGTATGCCAAACATGGTAGAGCAGTGCAAACGCACACCAAAATATCAATAACAACTCTGCAACCACTGTCTCACAATAAAGAATTTTGACTTTGACTTTGACTTTGAACTTATTCCAGAAGGTTCAAGTGCACATTAATAATAAGCTTACATAATATTAAAGAAGACAGTGGCAGGTTGTATAAATAATTACGCGCAAATAATCAGATTAAGCTACGCTTGCTGACCATGTTTACATTCTAAGATCCCTACGTGCTTTGGAAAGCACGCTAAGCCGTTAGTCGGCTGGGTGGGTTGGGTCGTCAGAAGCTCGAAAATCTTACCAAGAGCTCGTATACCCAGTAACTGGGTTTTGGCGGTCAGATAAACAGTCGCTCCGTGCAATATACTGGCATTCAGCTGCATTCGGTAAGACAGGAAGATTACCCCAACATTTATTTATTTAAAATTTCTTAAATAACCCCCTAACAGCTATAATGCGCCAATGCGATGTTACTACTACTAACATATACAAGGAAAAAAATAGCAAATAATATCATACTTAAATTATCAAAATACACAAGAAATTGGCCTTCATTTTTTTTATGCACTTCAGTGCTACTACTGTGAACCTGTTCAAGCTGCACTGAAATATATCTACCTCCATAACAATAATATTGACCAATCTTATGGCTCGTTACAAAAGTCAAAACAAACTAACAAAGGGACAAACTTATTCAGGTATTAACATATGTACTTGGGTAAAGACTAGCCAGATGACGACATATAATAAAGAAATCTCAATTGTCAAGTCGTAAAAACGTGCCAAGCATAATACAAAGAAAGGCAGGTATTTGCGCAAAAGAATAATTAGACTAAAAATAACTTCAGTTTTTGATACTAAATGAGTCCTTAGGATCAAAAACGCAAATGCCAAACTTGCATTGAAAAAATCCCAATTAATAACCCAATCACACTACTCGTCATTAAAAACGTTTAAAAACTTGCCGCAGTCTCACTTGGACGACAATTAACTGTCCAAAAATAACAAAAATGAATGGAAACTCGAGGTTTTTTTGACAGATCAAGACTGAGATCACACAGTGAACGTTCTTAAAATTACAAGAATTGAATTTAGAACCCTCTGACCTAGGAATCATGTAACAGGGAACGAGCACATTGCCAATCGAACACAAATCCGGGCCGCTACTGAGAATTTCCAATTGTACAATTCCTGAAGCATAAATCCTGTATTACACGTGAAGCTAAACAAATAACGTGGCTACATCGGGGGCTTCGTTAGCGGCGGGTCAAAGGGCAATGTTACACAAGTTCGTTACTGTACAGTCAGAACCAAACGTATAGACACGGACAGACGGTTTATAAATCCCAATACCACAAAATTGGGTAGGACATAACACAGATGAGTACTACTATTCGTTTAATATAAGCATATATAATTTCAAATCATATTCAGCACATGTAATCATTTTCCTTTAGTTAACATGCTTAGCTGCCATGATCAAACTAATTTAGGAATTAAACCATAGTTAGAACTAAGTAACACGTTGATACTTGTTACTCTGTTTCACAGAGGAAGTGTAGATTAATTAATACTTGTACACAGTTTTTGACAGTTTTTTGAGACTACTTTACTAAGCGGCCCGCGCCGCCGCGTCGTCTGATGGCGTACGTGACGTCAGGAAGCCTTTTCCAATTAATTAAAACGCATCGATAACAATTGTGTTTCAAATGGACACAGCTCGACAACTGTCTTTCTGATATGAGATATGCACAGTAAATTTTCTTTATTTTAGTCTTACAGTGATCATTTACGGGGTTCTTGATTTGCAGAGAAAACATTTGTACCGTACGTGAGAAAAAATCGCTTTACAGTTCCATTTTGACAGTTCAAGAACATTCATTGCGTTATTTATGTTGTTGAGCAGACAAAATTCTCGAACATAAGAATCAATGGATTAGCAATATCCATCTAAATAATTAATGTGTTATGCAATTAGGGTGCTGCTATAAGAGATCATGGGAAACTAAAACCCCAGACAAACTAAGCAATGAAACATGGTGGTCAATCTGCCCAACATTTGATCCAATTGAAATCAAGTTTAGTTTTCTCAGCTTGATCAAATACCTATACGTACTTTACTAGAGAATGAGCAGCAGCGTTCTCTATGCATTTTACCACCACTACTGCGATCACCAACCCGCAACAAGCGTGGCGATTATGACAAATCCCCCCAAATTAGGGGAAGCCTACGATCAGCAGTGGACGTCTTTCGGCTAAAATGGTGATGATGTTGATACGCTCCTGGAGATTATGTATAAAACACATTCTTATGGCGAGCAATGGGTAGCTCGCCGCCCGGTAAGGACCAAGCTTGGGTCGACGGCGCGCAGTGTTCCACGCGCGCCTCAAAGAGATGTCAGCAGCAGTGTAGGGGTCTACTAGGACCGATGCCTGCCGGGGTCGCGTGATTGTTCGAAAGAGATACCGTGACCCTGGCACATGGGCAACTGATGGAACACGGGTGGGTTTTAGTCAGTAAAAGTCTGACACGCCCTCCCGCTCCGCCCAGAGCGGGAGAAGTCATTAGACGATTTCCCATCCTGAAAAAAAAAATAAAAAAAAAAAACACATTCTTAAGCGAAAGTGTTTTTGTGCAGTGCTATTATCTGCCACCTTGCCCAGTACTTTAACTACAAAATGATAATGCTGGTTTATACTTTTGCCGCTGTCTGTACCAGTGCCGTCTCTATTCACCGCACTAATGTCCTCCTTAAGGAACCGGCGAGATTTACAACGTGTTGCTACAGTAACCGCTTTGTATTGCGTTAATGTAAGGCCTAGTGCTAACAGTATTGTAATGTGACGCTGCTGTTTACTGTGTGTCCCACGGCCTTATTGTGGACTGTGGAGAGTGATCGTGTTCTCATTAGTGAAGAAGGAAATGGTGCTAATGTTGATCTCGAATGGTTAGGCGACTAATCAACTGACTTACTAATACAATCTGACGTATTTATATTTGGTAAGACACATCATTATCCTCTCAGCTTGGAATCACCCACTGCTGGGTATATGCCTCCCCTTTTTCCGCCATACATCTCGGTTCTGTGCGTCTCTCATGCATGCGTTTCTAGCGACCCTGACGATATCGTCAACCCAACACACTTTAAGACGGCTTTTGTTTCTTGGCCACCATTCGGTCACTACATTACTCCATCGCCTGTCTATTCGTTTCCTGAAGCAGTTCAGCCATCAACATTTTTCGGGAGCCTATTCCATGCTGTTACAATACAGTCATGTAAAAAGTTCTTCAAAGGCTTCTTGTTTGACTAATTTTCCTATAAACTAATGGAATACCCACGCAAATGTTCGTTGTCATTCAGAGTATAAAGTCTTGAAGTCTGGGCACTTCGTAGTATTCTGTTAGTATTTTATATGTCACAATGAATCTACTTTGTCTGCGCTGTTCCAGTGTTCCAGGCCAAGTTCTTTGAGACGCCGTTCGTAAGGTAGATAACGCATGGTGCGAACCATCTTGGGTGCCCTTGTTTATACATTATTAAGTAGTGAATGATGTCTTTTTTTAAATATGAGGTCCAGATGACACAAGCTTATTCCAAGAGAGGTCGTATGTAGGTTAGAAAACCCGTAGCAGCCAATATATTTAATAACATAACATAATATTACTCTTTGTTTATCTAAAGGGTTGGGTAGAGCTGTGCTTATAGTACACAAATATTTCGTCAGTTTTTTTAAATCCCATGTAATAGGTGGCGATCTTATTGCCATCAACCAGGCACAAATCTAGAATCCGGGATGATACTGAGAAATTGTAGATATAAAACCCAATAACACTTAGCACGACCTGGACATCGAACCCAGGACGTCGTGGTCAGCAGAAGCCCTTACGACCACTTGAAGACTAAAACGAAGCAGTCCAACAATAATACGTGAAACAAAAACATTGTATCCCTTTTTACGAAAAATTACGTCAACGGAACTGCAGAAAATTGGCACAGATAAAGTTTATATAGAGGAGTTCAGAATGCTGATATTTTTATATGAAAACTCATTGAGTTTTAAATGAATTATGTTCGAATTTCGACCACTGGGCGACTCTAGTACTATTTAATACTCCATAGATATTAACTTCAATGTCATAATACATCCCATTCACTAACAAAACTCTAGTACATTAGTACATAACACAATGTAACACCCAGGTTTCACTCACGTACAAACGAACTATCCCATTACTTTAATTCTACGCGTTTTTGCGTTGGATTACAACACCGTTTGTATGGCGACTACGTGTGAAAAAGCCCTAAGTATCTGCGAAACGATCCGTTACTGTTATAACGTAACGTAGCTATATTAAATAACCGTTATTTCCGACTTTAACACATAAATAATAACGCGTGTAGGGTTACCAGAGCAAAAGTTGTGGGAACAAAAAGAAATTGCTAACAGTTCAAGTTTATAAGTCATAAACTTCTGGATGATTGCGATTGTGATTACTGAGCATGGTTTCGATGGGTTTGATTCCCAGTTCGAGCAGAAATTTATTAGTGTTTTTTATAAGAGAACTCTCAGTAGTACTCTCAACGTAGCGTGGGGCGCCCCCCAACTAGATGGATGGTCGACCTTATGAAAGTGGCTGGGACAGACTAGATGCGGAAGGTGGTTGACAGGATGTTGTGGCACAGCCTGGGAGAGGCCTATGTCCAGCAATGGTTTGCAACAGGCTGAGTTGATTGGACTCTCAGTAGCAGCTCGGAGTTTGGATGTGTGACCGGTTAATAGCAAAAGAACTATCGCCCTCTATTAACTAAATATGTCAACATGTAGTCATACTATAAATGTTCCTACTGATAGGACACAGGTCGCCTCTCTTCGAGAGAGGGAAGGCAATTGTCTATAATCCACCACGCAGGTCCAGTGCAGGTTAGTAGATCTCACACGTCTCCGAATTGTTCGTTCTGGGACATGCCGGTTTCCTCACGATATTTTCGTGTTTTTCTTCAGCGTTTTGAGAGCAGTGGTGATGAAATTATTTACACAAAATAAAGCGCCTGTTCGGGGTTCCAACAACGACCTTTAAATTGTAAGTCGGGACCTATATCACTGTGCCACCACTGCACAATTAAGTACCTGAATACAACTTGAAAAATATATACCTATAAGAAAACTAAGTTAATGGAACTAGTGAAACCTCTGCCCAATCTTACGGGAATACAGACGTTACTATTTATGTATTCCATAAACCCATTCAATTATACTCAAAGCGTGTAACCAAAGGCAGAGAGACTGTAAGTTAATTCCCATGTTCATCATAAAGTTCTAACTTGGAAGACTGACAACGGTAATATTGTACAGCCTGAACAAGTGTAGGTACATAACACCACTTGAAAGCGAATCATAAAATGTCAAAGCATCGTACAAGAGAGGAAGTTTTCGAATGAACTTACGTGAGAAAACTAAGAACGGATTTCACCAAGGAAAATAGTGTCATTGGTGAAATTCAAAACTATAGAGTGTCAGTGGTGAAATTCGCGCTTTAAGCGATCAACTAATCTAAACCACGTTCATGTGCTGTTATGACAACAATATGAGGACATTGACAGCTCTTTAATTTGCATATTGGGAATTAAGATTTACGACTTTCCAATCCTACTTCCTACTAATATTATAAATGCGAAAGTTTGTATGTATGGATGTGTGGATGTTTGTTACTCTTTCACGCAAAAACTACTTAACGCAGTTAGTTTATAACCTGGACTAACACATCTAACAGGCTACTTTTTATCCCGGTAGTACATTCCAGCGGGATACTTTCCGACCTCCACGCGGGCGAAGCCGCTGGCAACAGCTAGTTACATATAATTTGCTAGCTAATCTCGCTTTTAAAAATAAGCGGTAGTAGAGCCTAAAAGGCTGAAATTCATGCCAAGGATTTAGTTGAATTTCGTGTTTAGATTTGAACACATACTTTCGGTTTCTGAAATACGAATCAAAAGTATTTGCGTTGTCTAATATAAATCATTAGAACTACTAGATTGATTAGACATTAATTATAATTTAAGCCGAAAGATCTCCACTGCTAGACATAACATAGGCCTCCCCAAGGACCGCCACTTCGACTGGTTCTGTGCTTCTCGCATCCAGCGGATTTCTGCGGCTTCACCAGGTCATTGGTCCATCTTGTGGTAGGATTTCCAGCGATACCACTTCTAGAATGCGATTGCCACTCCAGAACCTTTCAGCCCGATCGGCCATCTGTTCTGCGAGCAATGTGTCAATGTGTGTCTGTGTGGTTGACATAACTACCAATAGTTAAATGATTTCGCCTTACGAGTATGATTGAACAGTATTTCAGGAAAAAGTAAGCATCGCCAAACAAAGTGACAATGCCTCCAGTTTCTTGGGCACATTACCAGTTAATAGCGATGCGTATACATTTTACGACGCCATGTATTAATTAGTTGTTAAGATATTTAATTGTTTAAATTTATCATTTAATGTGTGCTGTTAATTAAGTATAGGTAATTTGTTATTTGGCATATAATGTAGGCGAAGCTCAATAAAACAAGCTATAGTTAGTATTTATGTTTCTTTATTGTTTTGGGCGACGCCCTATGAGACTAACTAACTTTTAACATTAATATCTCCTCGCTATTGTATTCGGTAACTCCGGTATAGCCTCTGTAAAATACCTAAACAAATACCTATACTGTTCTTTAATAAAAGTAGTAGATTTCCATGAAGATACTTAAGTAAATACCGATGTATGTTTATAATCAGCTGTATTACCATTGTCTTGACCTTTTGAATTCTAATTAACCTGCAATTACCTGTAACAATAACCTGTTGGAATCTAATTAGTCTGTAATGCCTGTGTTATGTTTGTATAAAACTAATTAGCTTATAGTTACCTAACTCATTTATTGTAAAGCACTAATTAGCTGTGAGTAGGTATGAATATACCTAAAATATCTTACGTAGTTCGTACACGATTTTGAAAGTAGCGTATGTCCAATAGGACGAGCCACATTGTTAATCCAATAAGAAAGCAGAAACCTTGAACTCGCTTACACGTGTTTTGAAATTCTCGACAAGTCGAAACCTGTACCTTAGGGAAAGTCCATTTTTCTCGCTCTCAATTGGCGGAGCGGCTAATCAAAGTAAAGAAATGTATACGCTACTTGCGGTAGGCAACAAAAGTTATAAAAGGGCCGAGCGTCTATTTTTGGATTTAGTATTGTTACAAGTTCACATGAATCATCAAGTTACCACGTAGTGTTTGTGAAGTAAGTGGCTCCGCTGTCCACTGCTTAGTCGCGATGTACCCTATATCTAGTTAGCCAGTCTTCAAGTGTAATATAGCTAGGATTTAATTATGTGTACTGCTTATTCTGACTGTATTTTATATTGTGTGCTGTGTACTCTTTTACAACCATTTTTAGTGATTTCTGTGTAATTTTATGTGTGCCAAATATACTCAATTATTACGACATTCTGACTGGTTTAATTTCACTCTTTCGTCAAGGGAACACCGTCACCCCCGCCTACAACACCTGACTCCCGTTTTATTAACATTTTGGTCCTTGCGAGCCGGATCAGGTTCAATTAGAATAGAGTGAACCAGTCAGAATCATGAGTCACAGAAGTGAAATCACCACACGCAGCAAGTTACGAAGACTGGCGGAGGAAATGGGTACGCGACAAGCAGAGGACATCGTCTCTGACTCAGGCTTACCATCCGAGAGGGCTCCAGGTTCTCCGTCCATAGCACCGACGTTGGCATCGACGTCCGCTCGTAATATTCCGCTCACCGGTGGCCGATTAATTGACCACAGTAAATTGACGTCAGAGAGAGCGCACGGGGGGCAGGCAGCGCCCAAGGGTCGCCACACCTCGCCGCGCAGCAAAATATCGTCAAGAAATAGCCACAGGAGCGTCGATTACCTTAAAAAACGGATCGAGTACGAAGCGGAGCGCGAATTAGTGCAGTTGAAAGAGAACCTGGTCAAAGACAAGGAAAACCTCGTCAAGAAAAGGATGGAAGCGGAAATAGCTGAGATAGAGGCGGCCGCTGAAAGCGATGATTCACAGTCAGATGTGAGTACGACACAGCGCGTCGAAGAGTGGGTGAAAACCACGCCCCAAGTCCCCCAATTGATAGAAGTATTGGGGACGCCGGCTGTGTCAGGCGCACCTATGGAAATGGCTGCGCCCCGTGAAACATCTGACCCCCGTGAACAAACCGTAAGTAGGGTGAATCTTGAGAATAACCACCGTGGGTCGTCAGTGCCGTGTGATCTAGACCAGTCCCGAGTACCTAGGACATCCGCGTCTGTACCGTTACCTAACATAACGGCACCAATTACGTCCAGGTACATGCCAGTAACGTCAGATGGAGTAAGGTTCCAGTTACCCAGCCGTTATACCGCCTTTACCACTCCGGTCGCAAGTGTACCTCGAGTAGCCACACTCGAGTCGGATACACGGCGGCAGATGCAGTACGGAGTGGATGAAAGAGAAAGGCGGAGAGAATCGTCAGGGGACAGAGACCGTAAGATAGACAGACTGGCAGAGGCTATCACGAACATGGCACGACCACCACGACCGGTACCAAGACAGGCATATGAATTGCCCTACTTCAAAGGTGACCCAGCCGACTGGATATCATATCGGAACATGTACTGGGAAACATCACAATTATACAATTTCAAGGCGCACGAAAACTTAGCACGATTAAAAACCTCGTTACAAGGCGACGCAAAGGTATCAGTAGAGGACTTACTACGATCGTCAACTGATCCGTCCGAGATAATGCGCGCGCTAGAGGATGAGTACGGTCACCCGACCCTAGTGCTACAGTACGCCATACAAAAGGTCAAAGAATTACCTAGAGTAACGGAAAGTGGACGCGAACTAAGGAAATTCTCGTCAACGGTCCGAAATTGTGTTTCGTTACTCAAAAATATTCGTGCGGATGGATATATAAATAATCCACAGCTGGTGAGTGACCTGCTGAGCAAGCTGACCCCTGTACAGCGCGCGCAATACGGTGACTTCGCAATGGGCCTGGACAACACACAGGGGGTGGACCTAAGAGTGTCTCCAAATCTAGAAATATTATCACATTTTCTGATACACTTGACACGCTCAACGTCGTACTACACTCAGGCGAGTATGTTTGAGCCCGGTCCATCGAAGCCCCCTGCCAAGCAACAGCAGAAGTATGGCGGCGCCGGTCAGTCCCGGCCAGCCAACGCCGCGCGCTCAGCCGCGAGCAGGCCTCCGTTGACGCAACGAGTGAACACGCAGAGCGACGAGTCTGCCGCTCCTGAAGAATGCGTTATATGTCAACGAAAGCACAACATAGAAGAGTGTGACCAGTTCAAAAAGCTTACCGTTCAACAGCGTTGGGACACGATAAAGGAGAAGAACACATGCTTCAAATGTCTCGTGAGTAAACATCCCAAGAGGTTTTGCCGTGCGAGTAGATGCAAGAAGTGCGGGTTCGGACATCACCTGCTGTTACACGCGGATAAGCAGCCGAAAGAAAAGGTGGCTACGCCGCCAGAAAGTAAGACGGAAAGCGTCACAAATATAGGCGAGTGGCGAGCTACGGCACTACTGAAAATTATGCCAGTAACGGTCAGCGATGGAAACAGTGACGATAATCAGTGTTACGCACTACTGGACGATGGTGCGACCGTGTCACTCATCGACAGCTCGCTCGCCACAGACTTAGTGGGCCCATGTGTTCCTCTCTCCTTAAAAACCGCGGGTGGCTACGGAGTAACAGACTCAACGTCGCGAGTGGTACAAGTGCGCGTAAAAGGACCTAACGGTCAGTGCCATAACATTACGTGTCGGACAATAGTGGACATTAACCTACCAACGCAAACAGTGACCGCCACAGTGATCGACGACAACGCGCACCTACGCGACTTGGGTTGCGTAGAGATGAGGGGAGCCAAACCGCTGCTGCTTCTCGGACAGGACAACTGGGAGCTGCTCGTCAGTCAGGACATCCGCCAAGGAAAATCCGGTAAGCCAGTTGCCTCACTCACTAAGTTAGGTTGGGTCATACATGGACCATTTAATATTAATAACAATAATAATAGTAAAGAATGTGTTAGTTGCATGACCGTTTCCCTTCCTGATTTACATAATCTAGTTAAATCACAGTTTGAGCTAGAAGCGATAGGTATTTCAGAGAATTTACGTAAACATAAAGATGTCGAAAGGGCATTAGCCGTGTTAGACAGCACTAGCCATCGTATCCCTGACCAGTCACAATGGGAGGTCGGTTTGTTGTGGAAACATGACAATATTCAGTTACCTGATAATTATAATCAGGCCAGGCAAAGGCTGTACGGCATAGAGAAACGTATGCGTAAAGACACTAGTTTCGCTGAGCAATATTCAGCTCAGATAGGTAGGTTAGTAGACGAAGGTTACGCGCGTAAAGTAGACGGTAACATAGACAGCTCGCCGGTTTGGTACTTACCGCATTTCGGAGTCGTTAACCCGAACAAACCGGGCAAGCTACGTCTCGTGTTCGACGCAGCCGCTACGTCTCATGGGACGTGTTTAAATGATAATCTGCTAACCGGACCTGACTTACTGAATTCTTTGCTAGGTATTTTAATTAAGTTCAGGATAGGCCCCGTCGCGTTTTCAGGGGATATCGCTGATATGTTCTTACGAGTAAAAATAAGGGCAGAAGATCAAGGCGCGCAATTATTTTTATGGAGAGGCGCGGATCACCATAAAGAACCAGATACATACGCGATGAATTCCATGATATTTGGTGCAGCCTCGTCCCCTACTACGGCAATATATATACTCAACAAAAATGCCGATGATTTCATTGATGTTTATCCCGAAGCTGTGGAAGCCATTAAATCTAGGCACTATATGGACGACTATCTAGATAGTGCTTGGACCGAGGAGAAGGCTAACACGTTAATAGAGGAAGTGACACGAATACATGCATCCGGTGGATTCATTATCCGGGGGTGGGTCACTAACTCATCGGAGCTAAGGGAAAGGCTGAAAATAGAAATGCCTGATAAGGTAGCCCTTGAGAAGGGAACAGGCTCAGTAGAGAGGACCCTAGGTTTAATATGGTCACCAAAAGACGACGAGTTAGGTTTTGATCTGTCATTTAAGAGACTACCACCGGAAATTATAAATGGTAGCTTAGTGCCCACTAAAAGACAATTTCTTAGTATGATAATGTCGATTTACGACCCGCTAGGTTTCCTATACCCGTGTGTAATTCAATCACGCATATTAATGCAACGAATATGGAAGTCGGGAATACAATGGGACGAACCCTTAAAAGAAAAGGACGCCAAAGTATGGTTTAATTGGCTCCATAATTTATACCGCTTAAACGAATTAAAAATACCGCGGTGGTACGGGTTAAAACTCGATAATTTAGAATTACACGCGTTCGGGGACGCCAGCGAGCTTGCTTACGCCGCAGTAGTATACCTAGTGGGCTCTAACTCTGAAGGAAAGAGGGAATCGGTTATGTTACTAGGGAAAGCGCGAGTAGCTCCACAAAAAGTAGTATCCATTCCCAGGCTAGAGTTACAAGCAGCCGTGTTAGCCTGTCGTATAGCAGACACTGCCCACAAAGAGTTAGGTATACGAATCGAAAAGAAATTCCTTTGGACCGACAGCAAGACTGTATTAAAATGGATAAACTCCGATGCACAGGAATTTCAACGATTCGTCTCGCACAGACTAGCCGAAATAGATAGGCTGTCAGACAGAGGCAACTGGCGCTGGGTACCTTCACAGGATAACCCAGCTGATAAGGCCACCAGGTTGTGTTGGCCCGATGACCACGCGGAGTGGCTCTCGGGCCCCTCGTTTCTATGTAACCCACAGGAGCTGTGGCCTGCGTGTCCCGAGGCTGAGGCGTCGGAAGCGGACCTTGAGCGCATCCAGCGGGTCCACGCCGCGGCAGCACCGGCGGCACCACTCCTAGAGTACGAGCGCTACTCATCGTGGACGCGCATTCAGCGTGTCATGGCGCGCGTGCTCATCTTCAGCGGCCGATGTCGTAAACGTCGGTCGACTACGGAGCTGTGTCAGCGAGACCTAGAAGATGCTCACAACAGCCTGTTGAGGCTGTGTCAAGAAGAAAGCTTTCAAAGCGAGCGGGCCACCATCCTTAAAGGCCTGCCCGTTCCCAGCAGCAGCAGCATCAAGGCTCTCGACCCCATGCTAGCCGACGACGGGTTGCTACGAGTGAGAGGGCGCCTGAGTGCCTGTGAGGTGCTCACGTTTGGCGAGCGGCACCCTATTATCCTGGAGGGCCGCCATCCTCTGACAAGAAAGCTAATCGCTCATTACCATGCGATGGCTCTGCACGCCAACCACGAGACCGTCGTCAACAATCTACGGGAAAAATACTGGGTCACTAAAATCAGAACCTCAGTGAAGACAGTGGTTGCCAACTGCCAACTCTGTCGCGTCTGCCGAGCCAAGCCCGCGCCACCGAAGATGGGTGACCTGCCGCTCGCAAGGCTAGAACCATCCAGACGAGCCTTTGTGCGAGTGGGGGTGGACTACTTCGGCCCGATGGAGGTCGCAATCGGGCGACGGCGCGAGAAGAGGTGGGGTGTCCTATTCACCTGCCTCACTACACGCGCCGTCCACCTTGAGTTGGCCGCTTCCCTAAGCGCCGACTCCGCCATACTAGCCTTGCGGCGCCTCATAGCGCGCCGCGGGCAACCAGCACATCTGTACTCTGACCAGGGTACCAACTTCATCGGGGCCAATACCGAGCTTCGAGCAGCCCTGAAAGACCTCAACCAAGGTCAGATAAGGGCCGAGGCCATTCACCGTGGCATCGAATGGCACTTCAATCCCCCGGCGGCCCCACACATGGGTGGCTGCTGGGAGCGCCTGGTGAGATCCGTGAAGAACGCACTTCGCAGTACGCTCAAGGAGCGTGCCCCTCGTGAGGAGGTCCTCTACACCCTCCTCACCGAAGCCGAGCTGATCGTAAACAGCCGGCCACTGAGCTACGTGAACGACGACCACGACCAGCCCGTGGTCCTGACGCCGAACCATCTACTCCTGGGCACTGCGTCCGGGAGTACTCCGTTTGCATCGAGCGACGCCGAAGACATCGACTCTCGCCGGCAGTGGCGGCGCGTGAACGCGCTCGCCGACATGTTCTGGCGGCGCTGGCTGCGAGAGTACCTGCCTACGCTCCAACGTCGGGAAAAGTGGTCAAACAATGTGCCGAACGTACGTATCAGTGACGTAGTAGTGATTGTGGACAATAATAGACCGCGAAGTGCGTGGACCAAAGGTCTCATCAAAGCTGTGTATCATGGACACGATGGTATTATCCGTGTAGTAGATGTTAAGACTGTAAATGGGGTCCTACGTCGACCCGTAGCGAAGATTATTGTGCTTCCCACAGACCAAGAATTGTAAGTCGGTTGAACCCTGTTACAGGGGGTGGAATGTAGGCGAAGCTCAATAAAACAAGCTATAGTTAGTATTTATGTTTCTTTATTGTTTTGGGCGACGCCCTATGAGACTAACTAACTTTTAACATTAATATCTCCTCGCTATTGTATTCGGTAACTCCGGTATAGCCTCTGTAAAATACCTAAACAAATACCTATACTGTTCTTTAATAAAAGTAGTAGATTTCCATGAAGATACTTAAGTAAATACCGATGTATGTTTATAATCAGCTGTATTACCATTGTCTTGACCTTTTGAATTCTAATTAACCTGCAATTACCTGTAACAATAACCTGTTGGAATCTAATTAGTCTGTAATGCCTGTGTTATGTTTGTATAAAACTAATTAGCTTATAGTTACCTAACTCATTTATTGTAAAGCACTAATTAGCTGTGAGTAGGTATGAATATACCTAAAATATCTTACGTAGTTCGTACACGATTTTGAAAGTAGCGTATGTCCAATAGGACGAGCCACATTGTTAATCCAATAAGAAAGCAGAAACCTTGAACTCGCTTACACGTGTTTTGAAATTCTCGACAAGTCGAAACCTGTACCTTAGGGAAAGTCCATTTTTCTCGCTCTCAATTGGCGGAGCGGCTAATCAAAGTAAAGAAATGTATACGCTACTTGCGGTAGGCAACAAAAGTTATAAAAGGGCCGAGCGTCTATTTTTGGATTTAGTATTGTTACAAGTTCACATGAATCATCAAGTTACCACGTAGTGTTTGTGAAGTAAGTGGCTCCGCTGTCCACTGCTTAGTCGCGATGTACCCTATATCTAGTTAGCCAGTCTTCAAGTGTAATATAGCTAGGATTTAATTATGTGTACTGCTTATTCTGACTGTATTTTATATTGTGTGCTGTGTACTCTTTTACAACCATTTTTAGTGATTTCTGTGTAATTTTATGTGTGCCAAATATACTCAATTATTACGACATTCTGACTGGTTTAATTTCACTCTTTCGTCAAGGGAACACCGTCACCCCCGCCTACAACACCTGACTCCCGTTTTATTAACATATAAATTGTACATCGTTACAATGAAAAATCTAAGGATTATTGTAGAAACGCTGTTTCACGATGCAGCAATGAGGCAAATCTACCAAACGACACCCCTAAGCCTAAAACACACTTATCTTGCTGCATTGCAACTTATCGATTCGCAACGGTAAGTACACTGGTGGCCGAGAAATTAACTGCATCTAAGACAATAAATAATTGTTCGAAATTATCGTCTACAATTTTGCAAACGCTGTTGCGTCCAGTGTGCCCCACACCTAAGTGGAGCCGAAGAAGCAGATAGGAAATTTAGCCTATATTTTGGATTTCACCATCGATCGTATATCTTAGAACAATAATTTAATGATCAGGATAATAATTTCTTGTACCTATCTGTTTTTACTTCTATTTATTGTAGAATCTTGTTATAATAATTCACGTTTATTTGCAATATATTTACTGCAAAAGGCTGTTATTTAAAGTTGGATGTCATCTAAATGGTTTCTGTTGGCAGAGGTACATTCAAATGTAAAATACTTACAGCAAGAAACACCTGTGCCATTTGTGCTTCTTGAATTTATTTTACATGGATATATTATGTACTTAATATATTTTTCTAAGACACACGGGATAATTAAAATTATTTTATTAACAGACTGAACTTCTTATTAATTGGAACTTGTACATAGCGTCTTCTATGAAGTATCCATTTCTACGCAAAACTTTTCATAATCATTATTTTTCGTCGGCTCAACTTGTCTTTTTCTTCTATACTTCTCTATTAATCTTGGGGCGAAGTAATAACAACCGCACGGGTCGATCGATCAGGTTAAGCTACGCTTGCCCCTATTGGTCTAAGGATGGGAGACTACATACAAGACCCCTCCATGCCTCGGTAACAACTGCTGTTGGTCCCTCGTATGTCGGTCATTCGTCGATCTTTGACAGTCGCTAAAGGTCATCAGAAGCCCGAAAGTCTAACACCTGAAAGTCTTACCCAGGAAACACAAATTCCATCATCTGTGTTTGAGTTTTAGAGCGTAATGTAATGTTACGAATATGTTGCTCAAAAAGCCGCTAAGCAAAATTAGGACTGGGTTACTCACTTCTACCGTTTGCTCAATAAGCTGTGAGCCAAAATAACCATCACGTCGAGTCCTAACACGGCCAGAAAGCGTCATGGCAGACCCCGTAGAAGATGGCGGGAGGAGCTGGGGAAAACACTTGACCAGTGGTCCAATTTAGCCCTGGATCGAAAAAGCTAGAAGTCATAAGGAGAAGACTTTACCTAGCAAAGGGATTGGGATGATGCGGGTTCATAGTAGCAGTAAACTTGTAACAATGTAAAAGTCAAAAACACATTACAGACATTCCACAAAGATGTTTCCATCTCCCATCAAATACCTCACATTTAATCTTAGAAAACAATCTAGCGAAGATTGTATATTTTCCAGCTTCCCTGTTCCTTTATACTGCGGTGACACCTAATCTTTAACTCATGAAGATAACCACTACGAACTTAATTGAATGTCAAAGTCGCTGAATTTATGTCAAACTTGCAAACCATGAAAGCAATCAGGCTCTAAGAGGCAACGGAACAATAGGCATTAAAACTGCAGTTTCAACTTAGGGGCTATCCTTAAATTACGTCACACTTTCAGGAGGAAGGGTCAAGAGAGTGTGACATCATTTGAGATGGGGGGATGAGTCATAAGCTACATTATTTTTTTAATCTAAAGAATTAAAAATTCTAAAGCTCTAAAATATTACCGACTGTATAAATAAAATATCACGCCTGTAACCCCCTAAGGGTGTACCTATCGGGGGTCGTACGGTCCATGGCCCTCTACGGGGCACCGGTGTGGGCGCCCTCATTGAGGCTGCGCCCAGCGCGCCTGTTGAGTGCAGCCCAAAGGGTCATGGCCATCCGGTTAATCCGAGGATACCGCACGATCTCGGATCCACCACCACACGCCACTCCCACATGTGCGCGAGGACCTTTGCCTCCAGATCCCATGGCGGCATTCCGGCAAGGAGGCTCGCCGCCTCTACGTTATAAATTGTAAGTTTTATAAATTGCACGGTCATTTTGAATTATTTTTGTTATATTATTGGGTGGCGAATCTCTCACATTATTGAAATGATTATGATTGACATTTATGATTATTACTTTTATCATTCTTTTATTATTATTTTGACATTGGTGGTGCAGCGTGTAAATAGCCGGCACCATGCGGGAATCTTAATTATGAAAAATTATGATTTGATAGTAATTATATTGATTCCTATGAAACCCACCCTATGAGCTGAAGAATGCTAAATGGTTTCGACGTCAGCACTGAAAACTATTGACCCACTAACCTTAGACCAGATCAGGAACGCTCACCAGCAACTGTCAGCAGCTCACACCGTGAAGCACTTTCAGGAATTGAAAACAGATAGTCAAATCACTGTTGGGTATTTATAACGAGTCTCTTCAAATTTTAGCTGTCCATCACGGTGAAAAACCAACTTTTCCTCAAAATTACAGGAAGAGATCCGACTGTGACTCTCGAACAAAGAAGGCTGGGGTTTCACATTAGTCGGCGCTCGAGGAAGCGGTAGCCAAACTATATGGCGCTGGTGTCGCCAGGTTCAGCGAATCCCAGAGCGCAATCCGAAGCGCGCGAACCAATTCGCCACAGATACTAACATATAGAAACCATTTGAAGCGAATTAATTATTGCTAAAGAAATTACCTAATACTTAGGTATAACAAAAATAAGTATTTAAAAAATCAATTTGGGTCACTTAAGGTGTCCAACCAGACATTTATTTAATTCAGTAATACAATTTTAATGGGATTATCTGCTTAATGACTGCATGATTGTGATTATATAATTAATTTTAATTAATAAGAAATGTGTAACTGTAGCTATTTGCACGCCGAAATTAAAGGCAGAATAAGAGAACAAATTCATATATTTTGCCAACCTTATGTACCTTATTTACGCGAATAAATGATTTTGTTTTTTTTTTTTTTTGGACGCGAAACGCCGGGGCTAGTCTCCACTGCCACGACAAATCGCGGCACGGTGAACAGAGCTCCGGCAGGATCTCATGGCGACATGGCGGGTACGATTGTCGCAACCCAGCGCTGGGCACGCCACAATTGCGGCGGTAAGTCCCCTCTTTGAGGAGTGGATAGAGAGGCGCCACGGCGTCCTCAACTTCCGCCTGACGCAGGTTCTCACCGGGCATGGGTGCTTCGGTGGGTTCCTGTCCAGGATAAAGCGGGAGATACGCCCGGGTGTTTCCATTATGAGGATCGTCTAGAGGACACGGTGGAGCATACGGTGGAAGTGTGCCCTGCCTGAGCGGAGCACCGCCGTGTCCTCGTGGAGGCGATCGGCGGCGGCGACCTCTCGCGTCCGGCCCTGGTGCGAGCCATGGTAGGGAGCGAGAGAGCATGGGAAGCCGTCACCTCCTTCTGCGAAGCAGTAATGCTCGCAAAGGAGGAGGCGGGCGCGTGAGGGAGTGGCAATCTCTGCGCCCTCACGTCCCTAGCCGCCGCAGGAGGAGACGCCCCGGGCGTCAGGAGTCGATTGTGGACTCCCGGCCACCGTAAGCGCGAGCTTGCGGGTGGCGAGCAATGGGTAGCTAGCCGCCCGGTAAGGACCAAGCTCGGCTCGACGGCGCGTAGTGTTCCACGCGCGCCTCAAAGAGATGTCAGCAACAATGAAGGGGTCTGCTAGGACCGATGCCTGCCGGGGTCGCGTGATTGTTCGAAAAAGATACCGTGACCCTGGCACATTGGCAACTGATGGAACACCGGTGGGTTTTAGTCAGTAAAAGTCTGACACGCCCTCCCGCTCCGCCCAGAGCGGGAGAAGTCATTTAATGATTTCCCATCCAGAAAAAAAAGGGTGTACCTATATTACGCCCACATTTCACCTGTAATTATCAATACACTGACATACATAAATTCATGCCTTTCTCCCATGAGGGTAGACAGAAACTACAGAACGTCACACGTCTGATCCCCACACGCATATACGGGCGAGTACTTTGCACCTGTCTGTTCTTAACAAAATCTCCAGCAATTTAATTAAGAGAATTCATCTTAAATTGCAAAATATGTGACGAGTCACTCAAAACAAAGAGACGGGGAGAAGCATGAAATTCGTATGACGTAATTTATAGATAGCCCCTTACGATGCTCGTGCTTTATGCGACGGAGAAGGGAACCCACAACCTAGCGGTCAGAGGTCGCATCTTTATGAGTCTTGGCCAGTAGGATGAGTTATATTCCCCCATAGATGTGAGCGAGCCTAGCTTGATAGATATTTATTGTTTCTCCTTTATAATGGCGTCATTAACTTCGCTAATTTATGAACTTGCGCTTCGAGAAAGCTGTTTCAAAGAGTTTTCTAGTTGTACTTAACTGAGAAAGTGTTAGTGTTAACTTAGTTTATAAGTAGTGATAAGTTAATTGTATAGCTTAAACTTAAAAGCAACAATAACTAATTCCTCTTATAGTAGTGGCTCTTACCGTAAAACTGTGCTTTATCTAAAACTTATTGGTATTACTTTAAAGCTTGGTTTACACAGCCTTTACACTAAGTTACTCTAAGTAAGGCGGTAAAATGATGCCTTTTATATCTGAGTTATAAAATTAATATAGTTTTACCCGACTGTGGGGCAGTATAGACAAGGTTATGTTTTTCATGCGTATCTTTATATCTGTGCAAATAGTTTTTTAAATGGTTTTTAATCATTGTGGTGTCTATCGAATCGTCTGGATCTCGCAACGATTTTGTTAAATCAAAATGGTCAGATGCCGCTTAGTACCAATATTTTTCATTGGGTGACTGCCAATCGGACCCTCGAAAGCCAGATATTGAGAAACATGGTACCCCTGGTTAAGACAGGTTATCAGAGATTTGGTCATCTGACCACCCGTAGTGACTGTCAAAAATCTGCAAATGACAGAACAACCGAGGCACAGAAAGCTGTTGATACGTATTGGATGGTCAGCCATACGTAGACTGACATCGGCAAGCGTCATTTGAACTTTAAATATCAACCTGTGCGGCTATTCATATTATTGAAGCACGCCCTCAGCCCTTTTTCCATTACGGTTTCTGGTAACGGTTTCTTGGACTGTGAATATGGGCTTAGAAACATGCTAAAGCTCTTAAAAACTCCTGAATTTAGGACTAATCTTCTTAAATAAATGTCTACACAAATTAGTATTATAAAAATGAGGGATAAAATTGTTTGTCGATAAACTCAAAAACACCTTATCCGATTTAAAACATTTTTTCACCTATAGAAAGCGACATTATTCCGGAGTAACATGAACTATAAATTTCACACAGAGGGAGTCACGGATGAAGTGGTAGCAAACAATAAATAGATAATAAACTGTAGATACTAATTACGTTGGGTTACCGTCATTTCAGCCGAAAGACGCACACTGCTGATCAAAAGCCTCCCCTAATTTGGTAGGTTTGCCATAATCACCACGCTTGGCAGGCGCATTGGCGATCGCAGTATGGTGCTAAAATGCATAGAGAACGCTGCTGCCCATCCTTTAGTAAGTCCCTTAGTCGCCATCCACGGGAAGAAATGGCATAGTGCTATTCTTTACGTCCGGCATCACACGGAAAAATGTTACAATACCACACCACCTTACCTTTTATTTTTCACATAATTTATTTCTATTTTTGACACAATATAATTGATTTCCATTTTTGACATGATATAATTGATTTCTATTTTCGACATTATATAATTTATTTCTATTTTTGACAGTGTATAATTTATTTCTATTTTTGACATTATATCATTTATTACTTTTGACATTTGTATCGGTGTAAATTTACCTAAATTGTATTGTTTTATTTTTTCTTTTATTCTTGATTTGACGACAGTGGGTCCCATTCATTATATAAATTCATTTGTTTAATTATTTTTTTAATTTATGTATGCATGTTTTTAGTTTTTACTGTAATAATTTCGACACAATGTAAAAATTGTTCATGAAATAAATAAATAAACCATAATACGTTATCAATTCAGCCCATCAATTTATCAATGAGCACCAGTAAATATACTACTCTCCCACAGCCGAATTTTACGAGTTTTTACGTGGGAACATAAGTAACTACCAAACAGAATCTATTTATCTTATCCTCCTAGTCTGAGAGGCGAGTGGGACATCCAAATTACGAAGATAGCTATAAATATCGGAGGCCATTACGGAGCTTTATGTCATCAGCTATAAATCGAACTGTTGGCGCGTGATTGGAATACCATCGAAGGTTCTCACTTCATCAATTCCACGTGTAAGATAAAAATAAGTAGCTATGTGGGTAGGTATACAGACTGTAAAATACCCGTTAGTCAGTCGAATGCTTACGGCCATTACGACATACAACTTAGAGGTGTGTGCTAAGTAATAACAGTCCACGGGTTGATCGATCGGGTTAAGCTACTCTACCGGTTGAACCGTGGATGGGTGAACATCTTTACATACCAAGACCCGTCCGTGTTTCGGGAAGCAGGTTTAGCCGTTTGTCCCGGTTCGATCTTAGGCAGTCGTGATGGGTCGTCAGAAAAGTCTGTCAGCCAGTATTGACTAAAGAGTATTGTATCACGCAGTAACTGGATTGTGGAGCTCAGATAGGCAATCACTCCATGTAAAGTACTTGTATTCAGCTCCATCAGGTTGGTCTGGATATCGATCACACCATGGTTGAGGAAGGGCCAAACAGATTGATATAGTTGTGAGACGAGAGGAAAAAGGTAGGAAAAATAAAGTAGTTACTCGATGCGAATTAAAAAAAAATCTTTCTAGTCGTTTATCAGAATTCGGGAAAATACTGTCAAATTTTATTCCACATCAGAACTGTCAATTCTTCGGGGCTAAACGTGACAAGCAGTGAGCAGTGGTGACCTAGTGTTACTTCGTAAAGTACGAGTTTATAAGTCGTAGGTTCCAACCTTGATTTACTACACTTTAAGTAAATTATTTCATCACCACTGCTCTCAAAACGGTGAAGGAAAACATCGTGAAGAAACCGGCATATTTTAAAACCAAAAATTCGAAGACATTTGACATCTACCAACCTACACGCGGTGGTGGACTACCACCCGTTCCCTCTCAAAGCGAGGTCTGTTTACCAGCAGTAGGACTATTATACGCTGACATGAGAAAATATTGAACTAAATTATCTTTGTTCACTTGCGGTGTTACTTAATAACAAAGTCCAGTGCAAATTAGACAGAACCGATATAACTTCTATAACATATTATCAAAGGTAATATTGTAAACAACTTTCTTGGTCGACTAATAAGTACTGGCTACAAAAAAAAACATAAGTGATGATGTGTAAGCGATAGGTCACCACATATTATTACCCACTTAATAGTAGGCGCACACGTGTTATTTCCACCGACTTCGCTCGTTGCAATTATTTTAATAGTACTACTTACGAATAACGTTACTACTATGCTAATATTCAGTTTTATGTTTTGAACAGGTATAGGCTACGTGGTGTCGTATTACTCAGTAACTAGGTTGAGAAGATCAGATAGGCAGGTGCTCCATGTCAAATACTGGTATTCAGCTCCATTCGGTAAGTCTGGAAGCTGACCCCAACATAGTTGGGAAAAGCTTACTTTACATATTTAATCTCATCACCACACTGCTCTCAAAACGGTGAAGGAATATATCGGTAGGAAACCGGCATGTCCTTGAATCAAAATTTCGAAAACTATGTTACATAGACCAACCCGTACTGGGCCCGAATAGTGGATTACGGCTTAGGTACCTACTTCCTCACACGGAGAGGAGGCCTGCCCCCCTAGCCAAGTTACAAACGTTTCGTGTCGAATTCCGTTCTCCAATCGGTAACGCCTCGAAGTCAGCAATTGTAGAAAACGATAAAGTAGCCATGTTGACGCGCCTGAGTCGGCCGCTCGTTTTACAATGCCTTTAGAAAGACGACATTATAACAAAGGATGTAGCGTTGAAAATTTTACAAACGATAACAATTCATTCTATCATTTTGAACGATGTGGCTACTCATTTTCTATTCGTTTGTTCTAACCACGTGACTTAACGTTGAGATAACGTTTTCGACTAGCGTTAACGATTGCAAATTATCAACATGGCTAGGTGTGCTGTGTTCCACCATTGGGAATATTACAAGCTGATTATGTAACACATTTATACGCTTCAAAACTAGCCAACGTGTTACATACCAACATCTGAAAATACACTGAAAACCCTTACAGCAATTATTATAATATTACTATTATTTAAATACGGCCAGCCCAGGTTATTTTTTTCCAATTCATAATCTTTTTAATCGGTACCTACCTACACAGATCGATTCCAAAGATGATCTAAAATATACCTACTGGTAGATAAAGCAAGACTTATTCGACGTTAAAAATGTTTAAATTCATCATCTACACACCCTTACTAATTGGAAAGGTTAACATTAATATCGTCAGTAAAACATCCCGTCCCACACAAAACAGACAAAGTCAACTCCTTTGTATGAAGCAGCCATTACAGTTATTGCTTGCAGCCCATAAGCTGAAACTATAAGTGCAAGGAACATTAATAACTCGCAGCATGTAATTGCATTAGCTTCTAATCTGTAATTTATTGTGGATCCGGATGTACAGACCTGTTCGCCCTTAGGCAGTGTGCACATGATGCGCTTAATCGCACATCGACGGAAGCAGCGACTACACCGTCTGAACGATGCCAACATACATTGTTCGATTGTAAAAAAATGGCTACTAGATATCGACGGTAAAAGCATAGACAGCAATACCTAAAGCTTTGTTCCTTTCAAACACTTTGAAGAGCAAACCATTTATTGTTCATGAAAAATATATTTATTTTATGATTCCTGAATTTGCATCGTGCCGAAAATGCATCGTCGCGAATTTCCTATCGCTGAAGTGTGGTGTTACGTTATCGGCCCAAACTGATTCTGTGTCGATAAGTGTAGTCACTCCCTTCCACTTTCCACATGGCGGACAAATGTCATCTTCTCGAAATGTCTTTTCCATTCAAAATGTCGGCAGTACGTTAAAAAGCTTTCAGTCATCATCATTAATTATCATATGTGTGTCATGTGTTCCGTTTGGTGTCAGACGTACAGAATAGCACCATCCTATTTCTTCCCGTGGGTGTCGTAAAAGGCGACTGAGGGACTTACTAGAGAATTGACAGCAACATTCTCTATGCATTTTACCACCATACTGCGATCGCCAACCCGCCTGCCAAGCGTGGTGAATATGACAACCCCCCTCCTCCCCACATTTAGGGAGGCCTATGTCCAGCAGTGGACGTCTATCGGTTGAAATGGTGATGATGACTTAATTACAAAGTCGCAAAATATCACTTATGACAAAACTGCAAGTATGTAACACGCCTTATACGACACGACTAGCTGTAGCTCGCGGCTTCGCCCGCTTCAATTAGTCCATGCTCTTAATTTAGAGCCGTGCTTCGATTTGTAATACGTTTCCTTAATTATGCACAAAATAATTGCTTCATTCGCCGACATTACGCTTAGTTTTCATGCAAATCTAAGGAATTACAAGAAAAATGCAATATCGACTTCTACGGTAACCGCTTAGACCATAAACTTTGTGGTTTTAAGGCATTAATTAGATAGTTGATCGTTTGCCTAGAAGAAATACACTGGTTTAACGATTAGAAAAGGCAATTGATTAGCTTAATGGCTCAACAATTATTTGTTGGTAAGGCAACAATTTATTTTCTGTAAAATAAATGTGTTTACTTTTCTTGGACATTAATTTGTGTTTTCTTCTGTCTAATTGGCTGATAATTTAAATAGGGAAAGACGTGATTATTTTAAAATACTAAACGTTTTTGTTTGTCAAGCAAACCCGTATCATTGATTTTATTATATTCATAGACTAGAAGAAAACTACCCAATCTGCACCCTAATTACGAAACACACTATTAATCAGAATCTGACACATTTTTAAGGTTATTTTGATTACTATGGAGAAGAGCCGGCATGAAACTCCATGGTTACTCTTTTAAAATAATTGGATTTTACAATTATTTCAAATCATAGTGTTAATAGTTATGGGAGGACAGTATAGGCATGTCAACAAGTACCAGAGGGGTAATTGCGGAACTTTTTATCGGTAGGAATTCGTTTAATATTCATAGTTAAACAACATTCATTGCGTTATTTACGTTGCTGAGCCGACAATTTATTCGAACAAATGACGCAATGGTTTAGAAATAATCTTCAATCCCATTCAGATTCTGATAAATTGTGCGTTTCGCAATTAGGGTGCAGGTACTTAATAAAATAGAAGATGTTTTACAACGTTCTCACATTCATCAAATTAGTATAGAAGAATATACATAAATGGTAGTATTTCATAAATAAAATAAATCAACCTATTAAAATCAAATACCATTATGGCCATGACAACCATTATTAAAGAGTTCAAATTAGAATTGTAGGTCAAAATTCAAAAGTTGCATCTTATCTACAATTAATATTACCTATAAAGCTGAAGAGTTTGTTTGTTTGATTGAACGCGGTCTCTCATCTCAAGAACCTCATGGTCCGAATTGAGAAATTATTTTTGTGTTGGGTAGCCTATTTATTGAGCAACATCACGCTACAAATAAAAAGAGCGGAGCAGCAACAAAAAATGGACGAAAACTGCGATTCGATGCGACGGGAAGAGTCAGCAGAAGCCAGGGTTCGAAAAAACACAACAACGTGAATAACGCAATTAATATTGTTGAAATGTCAAAATGAAAGCAAGGCAAAGTTACGCAATTACCTCTCTGTTCCTTAGTTCAATAAAAAACGAACAATAATAATGTACTTATAAGAACCGTAATCCAAAACCTCGATAGCATTTCTATCTGTAATCTGAAAGTGCGATGATAACCGTACTTAAATTGTATAACTCTACGGCATTAAACGGAGCCCCTAATAAACCCCGGCCAAGCATTACGCGATAGCACTATGCTTGGCAGTGAGCGCTTCGATTGGAGGCAACAACTGGTCATCACCACACCTTCGTTGCGTAGCGTCACGGTATCGGAAACTGCAGAAGGTTCAGTTGTTCTTTTGGTAGACTTTTTTACAACTAGCTTTTGATAGCAACTTCGCCTGCATTGAAATTGAAAACTATTCTACATGAACGTACTACCAGGGTTAAACAGTATCGTACGTGGTAATCCAGAGGGGTAATTGCGTAATACGCTATCAGTAGGAATCGCTTTCATTTTACAGTTTAACAATATTCATGGGGTTGTTTACGTTACTAAGCAAATATATTTTTCGAATACATAAAACAACGGATAAGCAATTACTTTCAGAATGATTCCGATTCTGATTAATAGTGTTAGTTTAATTAAGCAGCACGCTTATATCTTATCTGTGTACCAAATTCAATCCAAATCCGTACGGCTGTTTTTACGTGATTGAGTAATTAACATTCAAACATTTATAAAATAATAGTAGGAAGTCTGGTAAGCTACTATGTATTACAGGCCCAAGATATAGGAGCTGTGTTAAGTAACTTTTCGTGAAAATCTATGCAGCAAATGTTTGGCACGCGATGATAGCAAGAAACCGGACGATATGTCTTTATTTCCATGGAAGGTGGGTAGGCCTTTAGTGTGGGACGCAACGTGCGTCGATACTCTCGCGCCATCCCATCTTCCTGGCACGGCATGCCGTACTGGTGCCGCTGCTGCGGCTGCGGAAAACCTCAAGTGGCGTAAATATAATAACCTTATTGGTCATTATATTTTTGAGCCGTTTGGGGTTGAAACCCTCGGGCCGTGGGACCTGAGTGCTCTTGGTCTATTTAAACAAATCTCTAAACGGCTGGTGGACACTTCCTGTGACCCAAGAGCTGGTTTTTACTTTGGCCAGTGGCTAAGCATTGCCATACGACGTGGTAATGCTGCCAGTCTCTTGGGTACATTACCAGTCGACAGCGATGCGGATGATTTTTCGACGCAATTTATAAATAGTTTTAGTTAATTTAGGTTATAATTTTGTTTCTTAATTAATTTAAATATTTAAACTATTAATAAATGCAGCAAATGTGACAACAAAAAGTAAAACTTCACGCGTTCGAATGTTTGCTGTTATCTTATTTAAGTAAAAGAAAAATATGTAAAGACAAAAAGAAAATCAGGATGAGATACTAAGAAACGCTCAGTTGAAATAAAAAATAGGTTAGGGTAATATTGCCGCTAAATTCTATTCGTCGATTTACGAAAATAAATTCTGCTGTAGAAAGCAGGGGTGACCCAGTTGTTGATCGTAGGTTCGAACCCTGATTGAGAGAGCATTGCTTTGTAAAAATTAATTCATCACCATTGATCTCAAAAACGGTGAAGGAAAAGATCGTTAGAAAACCGAAAATTGAATTGTGACATCTACCACGGATTGGTAGATGTCACAATTCAATTTTCTGCTGGGCTTCTTTGGGCTGGGCCTGGATTGTGAATTGTGGCCCACTCCCTTTCACCGAAAGGAGGCCTGAATCCCAGCAGTCGGAACGGTATAGGCTGATTATGTATGATAGAAATAAACTGGCTATTTGTTTATATTTTACTGGTATTTTTCTGTAATTTACTGACAAACTAATAAAACATTTTCAACACTCCTCACAAATATTGTAAATCTAAAGTCGAGATGATGGTGGGTATCATTTACAGTCAACAATATACAATACATTTCTCGAATGCACTTCAAAAGTAATGTACCTTCTGACCGTTTTTATTTAGCTTTATTACTATGCAATAAGATGTTCTAGATAAACATGGGCGTAAACGCGGCCCGTTAATTTAAACATAACTGTGTGTAGAACAATACGAGTAACGTGGAAATATGCGAGATGAGTGATAGTGGCACTTTGTCGAGGGTCTATGAGGCCGCGAGTGCACTATTTGTTAGTTAAAAACTGCCGAGTTTTTGAAAATATTCGGGTTGATGACATGATAACACTCGTAGCTCAACTGTGTTGGTACTCTACATGAAATTACATCAGACAAAGCCTCCACATTAAATTTGTTCGGCACCTACAAGTATGATATATTCAGCCAATAATGATCCCACCAGGCGGGCCCAATGCGGGTTGGTAGATGTCACATGTCTTCGAATTTTCGGTTTCCTCACGATGTTTTCCTTCACCATTTTGAGAGGAGTTGTGAAAAAATCACTTAAAAAAATAACGCACCTGTCTGGGTTCGAACCTACGACGTACAACTTGTAAATAGCGCTCATTTACTACTGGGCCACCAGTGCTCTTAGTAGTAGTTTGCAGTAAAACTGCTGATCACCAGAATTTGTTACAGGATTTTCACGATGGAAGAGAGGTGGAGAGTTGGAATTTTCAATAGTCAAGAGCTACACTACCTCAACTTAAACTTTATAAAGTTATTTAGATGTATAACGAGCGAAGTATTAATAACTGACTTTAAAAAAGAAGGAGGTTCTCAAATCGATTATATTCAGTTTTTTGTAATGTTTGTTACCTCAGAAATCTATCATTTCTAAAACAATTACAAAAATTCCTCTTTTCTATGAAAGTGTATATCGACGGTTAAAAGGTAATAAGCGCCATTTTGGTCGAAAATGACTTATGAAATCCATCCTACTTAACTTTTTCTGCTTTTTCGAATGCTCTTATTCCCATGGCTCTACGATGTCTTTAAAATTTTCACGATATGACAATAAACAAAAAAGTTAGGTCAATTGTTCTACAATTTCAAACTTTAAACCGCTCTCCTGAACAATTTGGTTTTTGTCGCTTATACCCTATTACCTTTTAACCATCGATATATACTTGACGATTGGTCCCATATTTTCGTCAAATTTTGTTGAGTGGTTTTTAGTTAGCATCAGTTATATGTATTTTTCCCCACTTAGTGTACATTAATCATGTTCTAATAATATTATAATAACTTTCTATAAGTGTTATTTATTTAGCAAGTGAAGGTATACGCATTTGTGTGGAGAAGGTACCACCGCTAACTTCCAAAAAAATACAGCAAAGAGAAATTAACGGTAATTTCGGAAATCGGTGGATAAAACGACAAGACAAAACCAAAGACACTGACTTCCGAAATTACGGTTATTTTCACTTTGCTGTATTTTACACTTTGTAGTGTTTCTTTTTGGAAATCGTTTTTTTTTTATTAGATATTATTAAAACATAATATAAAAACTCGGCTACACAAATCATTTACCTAGCTCCCTAATTAAACCAAAACTGCAAAAGTGAAATACCAAGCATTACAGCAAATATATTTCCCTTAGAACCACAAAATACTGCCTTGATCATGTTCCATTACGAATAGTACACAGTTTATTAAGCAAACACTCATTGAAAGGTTGCAATTCCACTCGGCACTCGACACTCGGTATTCGGCACTCGGCAGTCGGCAGTGATTGCATTTAAACCATGACTTCCTTCACCACTCGCTTAACAGATGACATTGACTCTAAATTCCTTCGAAACCCCATTTATTCCAATTAGTAGCTGTTAATGCTGCTCGGTAAATACTCGGACATAGATCAAATACTTCCATTTAAGTTATTATCTATTCAATATACATGGCCCTTTATGTGGATTGCAATGGAGTGTCTGTTTCGATTTCACTTTCGTTTCTAAGTTTTTGTAAACGGATCTATAATTTATTAGTACTAAAGGATTTTCTAGAGAATGGGCAGCAGTGTTCTCTATGCATTTTACTACCATACTGCGATCGCCAACCCGCCTGCAAAGCGTGTCGATTATGGCAAAGCCCCATTAGGGGAGGCCTTTGTCCAGCAGTGGACGTCTTATGGATGAAATAATGATAATGATTTGAACGAATGACATGTGCTAGGTCGACCCTAAATAAAAAAGGGCAAATATTGCAAAATATTAGGTAAGTTGTGCAGCGCCAGTACCCTAGTTGCGTAACGCGTAACTAGAGGATACAATCCCGGGATCCCGAATCTCGGGATCCCGGGATCCCGACCGTTTTCTGGCCCCGAAAATCCCGGGACTGTACTTGGCTAATCCCGGGATTTTCGGGATTGCCACAAACAAGACTAATTTGTATTCCGTAGTCCGTTGCGCCTTAACAATAAACTTGCCTAGATTATATGAATAGCATTTATTACATAACGAAAAAAAACAACCCTTAGATACGCCGTCGTACGATACGTACCTACTATACACAGTATACACTAAACAGATACAGTCCTAATATACATATGTTTGTCGTAGAACTTAGAAGGCACTTAAAGAAAAAGTTACAGCTGGAAATTAACAAGAGTATGAAATCCCCAGATCCTGTAGTACAAAATGAATTGGGGTTGGCAAATATTGTAGTATTAGACGTGAAATGAGCCTGTTCAAAAATGGAGGAGTTCGTGGATATCACTTAGAAACAGCATATAAGTATCTACACGTATTGTCTATTCCTCCAGTCAGCGTAGAACCTGAGCGTTTTCTGGCCCCGAAAATCCCGGGACTGTACTTGGCTAATCCCGGGATTTTCGGGATTGCCACAAACAAGACTAATTTGTATTCCGTAGTCCGTTGCGCCTTAACAATAAACTTGCCTAGATTATATGAATAGCATTTATTACATAACGAAAAAAAACAACCCTTAGATACGCCGTCGTACGATACGTACCTACTATACACAGTATACACTAAACAGATACAGTCCTAATATACATATGTTTGTCGTAGAACTTAGAAGGCACTTAAAGAAAAAGTTACAGCTGGAAATTAACAAGAGTATGAAATCCCCAGATCCTGTAGTACAAAATGAATTGGGGTTGGCAAATATTGTAGTATTAGACGTGAAATGAGCCTGTTCAAAAATGGAGGAGTTCGTGGATATCACTTAGAAACAGCATATAAGTATCTACACGTATTGTCTATTCCTCCAGTCAGCGTAGAACCTGAGCGAGTGTTTTCAGCTGCTGCTTATGTTGGCAATAAACTACGAAGCAGGCTTGGAAGTCAAAGATTGGATGCTTTGATATTTTTCTGCGATTATAATTTCGATTTTTTTTTTTTTGTGGTGTCTTTTTGATTTCTTGCAAAAGTTTAGTTTTTGTTTTGTCTTTATCTTTCTTATTATATTGTGATTTTTGTTGTGCAGACATTAAAAAGATTTTTTTTTAAATATTTAGGTTGTTTTTTCATTTTAGTTCAATTAGAAACCACATAGTGTAATCCCGGGATAGGCCCGGGATCCCGGGATTACGCTTCAAAAATCCCGTAATCCCGGGATTGAAAAACATGCTCGGGATTGTATCCTCTATGCGTAACCCACTGTCAATCAGAACCCGAATTATTTTGAAGGATATTGCTAATCCATTGCTTGATAAGTTCGCAAAATTTGTCTGCTCAGCAACGTAAATAACGAATGAATCGATGTATTGAACTGTCAAAATGAATGGCATTCCTACCGTTAGTCTGTTACGCAGTTACCCCACAGTGCTGAGTTACATTTTCTGGGGCGAAAGTATGTTTCTTAACATATCAGCAAAATTATCAAAAGCAGTAAAAAAGTAGAATTAGGTATAATATGAAGTATTTATTTATTTTTTACGATCGTGTGACGTTATTGCGTCAATGCCAACTGTCGCTGACAAAACGAAAACAAGCGCTTCGGCTCTATGGGGTCGTAGCATTATGTTGAGCGATGACCATATAACGTGGATGTGACGCATATTTCTCCCCAACTTGTTCTTTATCTGCGTTATGTTTACCTCAAATAAATGTATTTTCTATACTTCTTTTTTTCTGAACAAAAAAATTGGTCGAGATATGTCGTGGGTGGGACACCCAGTTGCAACGAAGTTTCTTTCTCTTTTGCACACTTGGTGATGGATGAGAGTGCAGAGCATAATATGCGATCATGCGACTCTCTTGAACCGTTTCCGAATTCCTTCCTCGCATAAGAACGACCTAACCCTCCCGAAAGCAGTGGCTAACCCTGACCACACCTAGCGATGTCTCACAGCTAGATACGCGAATATTTCAATGAATACATAACATGTACGGGCCTTATACGTGCATTATTCACTAACGGCCTGTAATAAAGCCTTATCTTCGATCTGCGTATGCACATACACAATGGTCGGTGCGCGTTCCTTGGCGGAAAAACTCGATGGCCACTTGTGCCGGCGATAATGGCGCAGTTATGGCCGTGTGGTGATAATAATGATAATTAATGAAGGAAGAGGCGAGGGTTAGGATTAATTTGATAGCGGAGAAGTGTATGGAGACTTGGGTCCATTCTCACCAAGTCAGCCTAACGGCATCTTAGTTCCTTACTATAGCAGGTTTTGTTACGTGAGTGTGCTACTCGCACAAAAGATGACAGTGATGATAAATAGGAATTGCCTACTCATTGTTTGGGACTAAAAATAGAAGAATCATATAAAGTTTATACGTAAACGAACATCTACGACACCAGAGGGCTTAAACAAAGACAGAGTGTCTTTGTTTAAGCCCTATATCACCAAAAAATATTATGGAAGTCGTTGTAGAAATACGAAACAGGTTAAAAACATTTACCACTTGTCCAGACCCTCTTTTTTCTTATTTCTGTTAATTAAAAGTTGACAGCTTTTATTTAACTTCACTTGTATGTCCTGGAATTTTGCAGTCAATATTTTAACCACTTCGACTGAAGCTATCGGACTGTTTGGAAGACACGTTTAGTTCTCATCACTGTACGACAAAAGCCTTTTTTTATATTTAAAAATATTTTCTCTTTGAGAATAGCAAATCATTTAATATAATGTTTTGTGTCTCTTAACATTACTGCATACCATTGTATAGTCACAAGTTCTTCTAACAGGACAGACAGCTGTGCTGCTGGGGAGTTTGTTGCGTCACTTCTTCTTCCCAGCTAAAGCACTAGGAAGTGGTGAAGGGTGGGCGTTTTGGGGACTGTCTTATGTAATTTTAACGTTTGAATGTGCTGATCCTCAGCCTAATTTGAATAAATTAATTTTGATTTTGAAAAGAAAGCCTGTTTTTGTATTCTCTAATGGTACCCCGAATATAAAAAGGCAGATAGACTCTTTTTTTTTCTCACAGAGATCATTGTCACCTTGGAGGACACACAACCTGTTTTGTTGCGATTAATAAAACAAAGCTAAGCTAGACATAAGATTAGTCGCTTCTTCGTCAGTTCTCTCAAGATAGGCGTAGTAAACGTCTCCTTTGACTAACTGAAGTCATTAATAAAGTGTGTAGAGATCTTTGCAAGGACACAATGGTCCATTGTATGACGATGCTGGAATTCGATGGTCATTTGTGCCTGTAGGACGTAACGGGTTGATCGCATTTTTGCGATTAAACGAAAGCCTAAGAAATAACCAGAAGTACCTACTCAGTTGGCTTTGAGATAATGTAGTGCATAATAACAGCACAGAAAAGACAATAACGAAAACCTTAAAAAAATATTCTACGTGTACCTAAATGATGAAATGATCCAAAAAAGAACCGGAGTTATCGACATGGCTTTCAGAGTAAACAAATTCAAGTGACAATAGGCTGGCCATGATTGTCGAAGGTCTGGTAGCGGGTGGAGCAGCAGAGTCCTGGAGTGGAGACCGCGTATCGGCCAGCTTAGTTTTCGACGCACCTCTGCTAGACCGACAATCTTAAGATGGCTAGTACTCCGGCCATCGTCTCTACGTCGCATCCAGTCTGTCACAGACTGAATGCGTAAGACGGACGACAGGGTGTTATGGCCTAGCTGGGACAAGGTCTATGACCAGCAGTGGACAGCGATAGCCTGAGTTGATTAATTGAAATTGGTGTTTTATGTTCCAGGCCTGCTACAAGTTGCTGAGGACTGATAAAGAAAGAAGAAGAAAGAAAGAGGGCTGATAATGATAATAGTTGGTCAAACCAAACTCAAGCTTTATCATCTTCTAGCAAGACCATTTTTCTCATCTCTAACATTTGTTTCTGCGATGAACGGTTCGCCGACAGAACGATTAACTCTTGAGAATTCTGTCCATATAACCTTTACTCCTATACCGACGCAATACGTCGTGACAAATTGGCGTGCTGTTGGTTAAATATGTTCCCGTCTTTGGCTTGCAATTGTAACTTTTTTACCACTGAAAAAGAGAAACCATCTCTTCCCTCACCTATTAATAACACAAACAAGGTAGCAATGGTAATGGGGATCTATTACCATTGCTACCTTGTAGGTAACCTATTAATTATGCACACAGCCAATCAGCCCCTTAAGCCACCGACACACGTCGAAAGGACGTACCCTGATGTCAGTTGACCCTTGTGCAAAAGTGTCAGGAAGAATGCACTGCCGAATTCTGGTGCGTTTCACGCCAAATAGAATTCCCTTCGCCGTAATGTTCCCCTATCTGCCGAGTGAAGATACCTATAAAACACTGATATTCCGTACTGCCAACATTACGGCAAAGGATTTTTTTTCGTGATGCACTTTACGTTATGATAAACAACGTTTATCAATCTTGTCTGAAATTCTTTCTTCTGTTGAAGGAAAATGAACCATTACTTACCTTATCTGTTCGTAACTCAAGTCATATTTACGTCGTAATTTAGGTACTTATAAACGTTCAAAATCCAATCGTAATCTGATCTGCCAACAATGTAGGTCCAAAATACCTCTAATTTATAGAGTTATTTTTGACAGATTCAGACTAAGATTAGAATGCCATCGCTCTTAGAATAACAAAAATTGTCCGTCTGATGTCCGATCTTTGCACTTATAGTTTGACAGTTGTATATCAGTGACAAAACGAATGCATAGCCGAAGTATAGTGCGTTTCAAGCCGAATTCAATTCACTTTCCTTAATGTTGGCTCCCCTGTCTGTAGAGCGAATACGAATTTTCGTGCTACCAACATTACGGCAAAAGAAATTCTTTCATGAAATGCTAGTTACGTTTATCAATCTCATCTGCAGTTCTTGACCAATACCCTCATTAATTAGTAGACAAACAAAGCCCCCATTACCATTTCTACCCACCTGTACCTAGTCATTACTTATCAGCCAATCAGCGTATCAGGGCACCGCCACACGTCGAAGGTTCGTGCCCTGATGTCATCACCACGCGTGACTTCCTGCCCGCTTGGAAATGGACGCGACCTAGTGGGTGGATCTGATAGGCCGCAATAGATGTAGGCATCTACTATTAGAGCTTAGTTACGTTTGTCTCGTTTAGATTATCTGTGGTCGACGTTCATTTGTAAATAATTACTTAATTATTGTTAACCGACGTCAAAAAATTTAGGATGGTCTCAATTCCGTTTCTTTATTTCGTTATCGCTGATCTCCATCATTTAAATTACTTCATTTGTTCAAATGGGTATAAGTACTTATAAAGTTGAATCCAAAGCATAGTGGGTACAAGAAACAAGAAATAAACAAGAAAAGGCAAGAAACAAGAAACTCCATGGACATTCTTTTCAACCAAAAATGTTGTTACGAAAAGCTGGTAACATCATTTAAGTTGAAATTATCAATGTGAGTACGATGTATAAAAGCGTCCGCAATTAGAACAAAATAAAATAACAATTCAGAAATTAAAATACTTATACTAATTTAACAACTGGATACAAGGATCCACAGTAAATGCAAATACAATTGGGGATTTTAAAATGAATGATCACAATTCGTTGATTATCCTTTTTGTCCTGCAACAAGGGGATGTCCATTACACGTTACACAAACAAACACGCTACCTCCGTCGACTAAATTTTTAAACAAAGTCCAACACTCCAGTCAGCTATCAAACGTAACTACATTAGCTTCAGAGCATAATTACAGCAATGGCGCTACAAACAGTACTAATTGAACACTGAACAAAAAGACTGGCAGGCGCGATCAACCCTCAAACAGCCCCACCGGCGCGCTACGGGTTGGTCTGTCAGACCTTCGTCAAGTGAACAATTACACCGGTCGAACGTACCCCACATTGTGACCTTAAAAAGCTAAAATACTCCAGTAATTGTCACCGATGGAACAATTTATATGACATAGCGAAATGTACGGGTTATAAATATTTTATAGGTTTCAACGCTTAGGTGACAAAGAGTTAATTGTAGGACGCCAACGGTTTTCCAACCTGTCAGTGTCGAGTGTATTGTCATCGGGGTTTGACCCTGCTGATTCAACGGGTTCTTCCTGTGACAGGTTGCTATTATTGGCAATTGGCTCGAAAACCGATAAATGCTCTGAATTGTGTTACGCAGAACGCACCCTAATTTTGTAGCCCACTTTCAATCAGAATCTGAATCATCTTAGCAACGTAAATAACGTAATAAATGTTGTTGAACTGTCAAAATAAAAGCGATTGCAACTATCAGCTCGAAAGCAGGGCCTAGATTATAATGTTAAAAAAGCGAGTTCTTGGTCTTTAAGACTAGCGGTGCTAAATGTCCTGAGTATGTGCCCCCGATTAAACTAAATGGGAATGACATATTGCGAGTGTACCTGTTCAAGTACTTGGGGCATTATGTAACCGACGACCAAGTGGATATTGAGAGGGAACATAGGGTGCTGGCAGTCCGATGTAAAATGTTGGCTCATAGGTTTGCACGCTGTAGCAGGGCAGTCAAAATAACGCTTTTCAAGGCTTATTGGCAAATGTTTTACACGTGCAGTCTGTGGACCAACTATAGGTACTCAGCGGGCTATCAGCACCTTATGGGTCCAATATAATAATGGGTTCAGGATGTTGATGGGGCTGCCCCGTTTCTGCAGTGCATCAAGTATATTTGCACAAGCACACATCAAAGGGTTCCACCCCTCTGGTTAGTTAGGAATTGATTCAGTTTAAATGGGAACTTAGTCGACATCTACACGAATGTAATAAAACCGCTACGGGACGTTTTCGTCCACTTGATTTTCAATTCTCGGTGTTATACGGAGAATTGAGAATTCAACGGAGTGCATCTCAACGTGTCAAAAATCGAATAGTGTGTTATACTGTCCGATTTTCAACTCTCATTTTTAACTTAGATTATGGATAAAAAGTTAGGGAACACAATGGAGAACCATTTCGAGGTGTTTTAGTCAATTGCTTATCAAGCAGACTGCCCAATACTTTTGCTATGGCAGTGGCCAGAAAAATGGGCTTGTAATTGAATATGTCCCTATTTTATTTTTCCAATAGGCACTACCATTTTGTCATCAGATAAGTAACCGTGACTAACACACCATATTAACCTACATACATCTTTTTTAGACTGACAGTACTATAGTTAATTTAACCATGCTGGGTTTAAGTTAAACGTATAGAACCAACAGTTACGAAATCTTGTATCTCACAAGTATCTGCATGGAGTGTCTACGACGAGTTTATGTCTCACTGTAACTCAGAGATACAATCCATGCAGTAAAATGTTTTGCTCGTAATTCAAAACAACGGTGTAATTCATTACGACGCCATCACTATTGTAAAATATACGTTTCTAAGCTTTGCCTACGTGTGAATATTTTCTGAGCTTTGTAGATTTTAAGCACCCAGTGTCATTGTTCAAGTAGATACTAAGCTATTTGTTTGTTTCATCATATTACTTAGTCATAGGAGTAGTGTCGATGTCGAAGCGTACCTTAAAAACTAGGGGAGAGAAGACAATTTTTTTTTCTTTGGGAAGATCATCAGGGATTCCTTCGTCTGGAGAAGTACGTTACTAGTTAGTAGTGGACAGTTAAATCGGAATCATGCTGACTACCCTGATAGTTCCCCTTGCTATCATAGATACAGAGCTCAGAAGTATTGTATTGTTTTTGTTCTTCCACTTTACCCGTATACATCATTATCTGGTTATCTCACTTACCCGCCCCCTGTAAAAAGTACTTACAACTAGTGACCATATTCCATGCCTTTTTTAAACAGAACAAATATCTCCCTTACATGACCTGATTAGACCCCACTCGACCCGCGCCCGCGCCGCCATCCATTCGTTTAATTGATATTTCCCCGTTACGTGCGCACCTAATTTACTTTCATAAACTCAAACCATTACCTACATTTTTTACCCACCATTGCACAATAACACCTATTATTATTTACAGCTAACGTTCAACAGATATTATTAAATGTGTTTTGCACTAGTAAATACTAGCTTTTGCCAGCGGCTTCGCTTGCGTTATCGTATGTATTTCTGGAGTTCTGCCAATCGAGTAATATGCCGAAATAACTTTGGGCATAGTACAGACGCCACCAGGTCAAGCTACCCGAAACTGTCAATTTTTCCCAATGAACCTTGAACCTAATGCTATAGAAATAAAGTCGAAAATCTATCAAAGAAATCTCACAGATTGTAGTAGCTTGATATGTTGGCGTCTGTACCTAAAAGTTTGACTTCTTGAATTGTTAAAATCACTTTAAAATTACTTAGAAATAAGCTAGAAGATGACTTAACTACTATGAAGTGCAATAAACACCAAATCAGACGGACAGTAAAACGTTTTATTGTACTTAATTTTGAAATGACATATAAGTAATGATAATAATGACAATTGTATTTGACGTTTGATTTGACGACGCACGTAATGTCAGAAGGTAATTATTGGTCAGACTTTACTGTTAACAGTAATGAGTACTTAATTCCACGACGTCTTATAGTAAAGTACATTGTTCCTCTCCCTATCTTCAATCGATAAAGTCCCAAAGTAGGCTTGCAACAATAGCATTCAGTCGTGCAGTACCTAAACAAATTGATAGATCCGAACCGATTGAAATATCGTGTTCCACAACCTTTGAACAAATATGGTCAAAAAGCCATACAATGCATCGATCACTAAACTCGTAGATAATATTCATTTTACAGTCGTTCTGTCAATGTTTAACCTTTTGAACGGCGGAGTCATGTCTTTACGACAAAACGTAATCACGACACCAACTCCGCATTATACGTCAAAAATATCACGACGATGGTTTTGTACCGAGGAATTCTGCCCTCGATCATTGTTGCTAGGTTGTACAGCTATTATAAGCCGATGATCGATTGTACGACGCACACGCTGACACGCCCGATGTTTCTCAACCTCGCATTCTCGAAGGGCTCAAAATCACAAGTCGTAAAGGTCACGCCCACCAGTCGTAACCTTTCTATTTGATCAGTCTATCGACTCGGAACTTGGACCGCAAACAAATGATACCAACTCCAACGCTTGGCCCGCGATTCTCGACTTTGTGCATTAGAAACTGTGATGCAAGTACAAGAAAAAATCAGTTTGTAAACGTTGGGAAGTTAATGTCCGTGACGCGAGCAGGCCCGTTCATTAAACTGACAAACGAACAAACATACGTACACGCAACAACGCTACGTGTGTGTTTATAGCACATTTTTATACTGTTAGCTTTAGAAAGCTCTATTGTCTGGTCGAAAGGGAAATGCAAACTTCATAAGTTTTGAGCAAATAATAAATGTAGCCAAGAAGTGAAGCCGTAAAGTGAAGCAGATTGCATCAGCCACTGAGAGGCAACGACCGTGGTGAGAATGCATAAGATCACACTAAATGGAGAGGTAATCATTGACGAGTAGTAAATTGGGAACCGGTCGCTGCCTACCGCTGCATGTGTTACCGCGACAATGTCCAAAGGGAGGTGATTATCGCGTTCCGTGTGCGAAAAGGAAATGTGCAGGGAGTCCGTTATTGAGTGAACGGTACGCGAAGAATTTCCGCTAAATAAATTACAAAAAGAACTACTGATTACTTGAGAAGCTTCGATTTGTGCACGTGACGGTCGCCGTGTGATGCGTCCGTTGCAATTACTAACTTCTTTTTCTTGAGAAAATTGTCGGATAAGTATGTCGATTAAAGACGTGCCCGAACATGGATGGATTAACTGGCTCCATCGACACGTGAGAACACAGAATTTCCTTGCATTCCATTAGATACGTATTTTTAAATTTCACACTAGTTTTCTCGTAGATTGCTTTCCCGTTTGAGCAATAAAAGCACTTTCTTTGGCGATAGAATTCAATTAGTGAAAACGGGTATTCAAGTAGTGGAACGCGATGACCGTGTGAATCTCATTTAAGTATGTAAATGAATAGTACGGTTACTCTCACGAGGTTTGCAGAAAAGGTGACATCGCCGCCACATACACACTTTTATCGTAACGTATCGTAAAGGAGGTAACATTAATTTCATAACTACTATTCTGGATTGTGAAATAAAATAAACCATTCTACCCACACCAAAATCACAGCATCATAAACAACAAAGCTCAAAAATAGAACGACCTCAACAAAACACAATCCGAGTCAATCACCACAATCAATCTTCAGAACGATTTCATAACTGACAATCGAACTACCCGCAATCCTAACAGTACGGCTCTCGGTCGCCAATCGGCGCAAGCGCAACTAATCTTCCTAGTGTAGGAGCAAGTCGGAAAGCGACAAATAACTGTGCCAACGGCTATCTGTTCTTAATCGCAGGCAGTAAGGAAGCTATTCAGGCCATTTAGAATAGTGTGGAGCATTTAGTCCACTTCATAGCATGCTTGATTTGTGCCACTCCTGGAAAATTTAGATAGTAATTCCAGATGGAGTTCATAGGACCCGCCTGAACTGTTCAGCTCTACGGTTCAAATGCGCATTCTTTGAACTTCAATTTAATCTAATTTAAAACGTTCGTCAATTAAATATGTCATCAGTTTCGCCCACGTGGAGCTCGCAAATTATTATGTCCCTTATGAAGGTATTTCCAGGAAAAACAATCTTATGTCCTAACACAGGTCACATGGTTTTTCCGTGTGTCAAATTTCCGAAGTCCGTTCAGTCGATTAGGTGTGAAAAAGTAACACATAGTAAAGTATAATTTATAAATAAATATCTTAGGACAACCAACACACTGTTATCTGATCCCAAACTACGCAGAGCCTGTACTATGGTAACCAGACAACTAATAAACATTCTTATATATTTAGAAATACATACATATTATATAAAGTACACCCAGACACAGAACAAATAATTGTGCTCATCACACAAACATTTGTCCTGGGTGGGAATCGAACCCACGACCTCAGTCTTAGCAGTCAGGGTCACTAACCACTAGACTAACAGGCTAGTCCAAGTATGGACGTATATGGATGAGCAGTAAACTGTCACTGCTGGACAAGAATCGATCGACAGAAGAGGTCATGACGACTGACACGATGTAGGATTATTGTAGAAACTATAGGGCATACAGGCAGCTGGACACCGTGCGTGAGATTTGTCATAGTCCACTATTCAAGCTAGCTAAGTATCTTATCCATTACCAAAATCGTCGTCACAACATTCACCATTGTCACCAAAAGTTTAAAAGAAAAGAAAGAATACCATTTATTTGACACAGTTCGTAAAACACAAAATAAAGTAACATGAAAAAAGTTTAAAAAAAGAAAACAAACAAGTGTGTGCCACACGGTTGCGCCAAAAAGGTTTTTTTTTTTTAAAAAAAGGTTCATTTGTTTGTGGAACTAAGGAAAGGAAATCTCACTTCCTGTGACCCAAGAGACTTCAAGAGAGTGGCCAAGATAAAAATCTAAAAGGTCAATCTCGTGGGAACATTACTAGCGATACGGATGAATTTTTCGACGCCATGTTTTCGTTTGTGGCTAAGTAATAAAAGCCGTACGGGTTGATCGTTCAGGTTAAGCTACACTTGCCGCGGTTGCTTCGTGGATGGGTGACCATCTTAACATACCAATATCCTTCGTGTCTCGGAAAACACTTTAAGCCGTGGTCCCGGCTGTATTTGTGGATGTTTGACAGTCGTTACGGGCCGTCAGGAGCCCGTCAGTCAGTCAGGCAGTCGCTCCATGTAAAAAACTGGTATTCAGTTGCATCCGGTAAGACTGGAAACTGACCCCTACATATTTTGGGAAAAGGCTAGACGTAGACAGATGATGATGATGATGATGTTGTAGTTTGTGAATAGTATTATGTTATTTTATATTATTAATTGGGTACTAGTTGTAATAAAGTGTTACATAACATTACAAACATAATCAGCCTATAGGTACCGTTCCCACTGCTGGGACACAGGCCTCCTCTCGGTGAGAAGGAGTGGGAAGTAATCTAGCACGCGGGCCCAGTGCGGGTTAGTACATGTCTTTGAACTTTTGGTTCTAGAAGATGCCGGTTTCCTCACGATGTTTTAATTCACCGTTTTGAGAGCACTAGTTATGAAATTATACACAAAGTACCTTTATTTACACAAAGTTACCTGCTTGGGTTCAAACACACGACCTCCAACGCGTAAGTCGGGGCCTATACCATTGGGCCACCACTACGTCTAATAAAATGTTACTTCCCTATAATTAGTTTACATTTTCAAATGACATCAAAGAACCTTCTTCCCAATCATCACAGCAGAAAACAAAACAGCATCACTCATCGCTTTATCCAGACCATGAAGCAATGGAGCACACGCGTCTAGTCGTCAGCTCCACGACAAATAGCCTCGCTGCCGGCTATCAGTACTTAATCGCAGCCTGTAAGGAAGCTGTCGGAGCCATTTAGAAACGTTTTCCGATGATTGCGAAAGCAACTAGCTAATTATTCCGCAGAGCCGTGATGGATGGCCCCCGTCGAGGATTCGCTTATGCAAATACATGTTACATTAGATTAATGTACGCGTTTGTGTGAGGCTTTATTTATTGGTTAAGCATTTAACGGAAGATTTATTAGTAATTTGTCATATTGTGATAAGAATCTAATAACTACTGTGTGCTGTTCTGAAGCTTTAACTTAATGAGTAGTTAAATTAAATGCATGTATGTAAGGTTGATTGAGGCCAAGTTATGAACTTTCTAATGGATTTAACCATAATTATTAGTTGTAATCTTCTTTGGTAATAATAAAGCTAAAGTGTTTGTTTGTTTGAACGTGCTAAACTCTGGAACTACTATTTGAGTTTAAAATTATATATTATATTATATTGCATTCGATATCCAAATTCTTGAGGAAAGCTAAGCTAAAGCTGGAGTTTCTCTACGCGACTGAATCAGAAATGAAGAGATCTGTAGGAGAACCAAGGTAACCGGCTATTCTTCGGGCTATGTGCCCGAAGAATTGCCAAACTGAAGTGGCAGTGGGCAGGGCACGGTGCTCGCAAAACAGACGGCCGATGGGGTCGAAATGTTCTGGAGTGGCGACCACGTACCGAAAGACATAGAGTTGGAAGGCCTCCAACAAGGTGGACCGATGATCTTGTGAAGGCTGCAGGAATGCGCGAAGTACAAAACCGGTCGAAGTGGCGGAGCTTGGGGGAGGCCTATGTCCAGCAGTGGACGTCTTTCGGCCGAAATAATGATGATGCTAAGCTAAAAACGAAATCGTAGTGCGGGTAGGCAATACGATGCGACGGGGTGGGTGGGGAACCAAGAAAGGTAATGGCCCATTTGGTTTGAAAAGTATACCTACGTCGTACAGAAATTAAATATGGCGGGAATGAAAGACAAATGATTATACTTTTCAATGATAAGTGGCGCATTACTGTGGCTGATGGGAATCATCAAAGAATAATAATAAAAAAATGTAATCTAGTTAGTATGAAAACTTAACTTGTAACTTGTGGTTTTAGGGAGGAGAAAATAAAATACTCGTTTTTTTTTAAATGTTTATTCAGCTTCATCAATATCTAAAATTATATTGTCCAAGAAAGCCGCAGGTGTATCAATATTTTCTTGATGTCTGGCCCAGGATAAAAAGCATACTACGCTTGCAATATGGGCACAACTTCCTATAGTGCGGCGGCCGTGAATACACGAGCAGTAGTATCCGTCGATACTCTCTCGACCATGTCGTGTTGGATTCACCAAAACATAAGTATAATATTATTTACTCCTGACATGTTGAGACTGTATTCTCCCTCTAATTAATATTTTGTTGTCAACCAACATGCGGTGTCTGTATACTTCTGTGTAGAGACCATTTGGTCGCATGTGCTCGTAGCACATGTAAACAAAGTCAATTCCTCATATGTAAGTTGAGGGAAATCACTGAAAGTTGGATCATTACCATCAATAGGCACGAATGCTAGTCTTTGCCTATTCATATTATTTTCTTGTACATATTGTGCCAATTCATTCTCTCTATTTATATTCTCATTTATAATATTCATAAATTGCTTTACGTACACGCTATCTTCGTAAGGACGTCGGATTGCATTAATTAGTGCAGCAGTAACCCTAAAGTCCGTCATCATATTAGGCAACGCAAGATTAAGGTGACGTGTTGAGAAAAACGTGCTTTTTCTTTTTAGCGTACCTTTCTTACCGTATGACATCCATACTTAATCTTTTAGTGTATGTTTTTTGACTATATGATCTAGTATCCTGTAAAAGGAATACACGATGCGATGAAATTTTCTCGATACAAAAAAATCGCAGAGTTCTATCTATGATTATGATTTTTTTAGCCTCAAGGCTCAATGCGTATGTATTATTAAACATAGTTTACTTTAAAACATTGATTATAATTGTATCTAAGTTTTTGTAAAACAGTTTTCGTTTTAATAATACTTTTCATTCATAAAAAATGGCAATTCGTTTTGGCACATACGTTATTTTATTCCAAGCGCACACACATTATCGCCATCTCTTCTTTTGCCTATCATAAGTAGTGTCATCACTCTCGTTCGTTCATAAATCAGTCGCCCAGTAGGGCTCATCGACGACGAACCTATGTCACTTTTTTACAAATCGGTGCGATCAAAATTACGTATTTTAAATATTTGTGTTCACAGAAAAAGGTAGTAGTTAAGCATTTTGCTGTAATTATTTATTATAAAAAGTGTTGGCCTTCCAAATAACTATGTATTTCGACTGTATATGTGTCTATTTTGTGACTGTGAACAATATAACATAACCATTTAGAGACGACCTAAATTATGTATGAAAATGGGAAGAATCATAAACCAAAACTGAACGGTACCTTCAAGGTTAGGAGTGCCTGCACAGGGCAATTAATTTATTCATTTTGCAAGAATGAAATACCAATAAGATGATGATAACAATAAATCGAATTCACCACCTTCACTAAAGCATTACAGCAACAATCTATTCTCACTTTGTAAAATAATATTGAGTAAACACATTATTTTCTAGAGAAGAACGTCTGTTTTATCCCAAAAACTTATAATAATCATTCATTTAGAAATAAAATAAAATATATAATTTGTTTGTAGGTTTGAAGTATGTTAACAATATATCTATACGTCAAGTACTGTCACTTCAAATGCAAGAGCACAACGAATGAATGGAGTAGCATTAGAATTGTAAAAAAGGTGAGGTTTTACTTGACAGCAGCCCAAAGAAGGGTAATGATTTAAACAAGCTGTGTCAAACGCTGAACTAGTTTAAAAAAATATCATTGGCATGTATAAGTGTTTGTACAAACCTACTTACAGGAATAAAATCATTTATCATTTATAGCAGATGTGAAGTTTTATTGAAAATTTAAATTTAAATTTCATATATCAATCAATCAATCAAATCAGTTTATTTCGGGCCACAAAGACCCAAATCATAATACCATACAGACTATCATACATACAAATAAAAACCACGTAAACATAACTATTGTACACGAAGTGACGGCGACGTGTTGCGCTGCGTAGTATCGCGTAGCCTTCCGCGGAATCGCCGATACACGACACCCTTCGGCCAAAACTCTTCCTTGAGGAAGGTCTCGATTTGATGAGTTGGAACTCGCACCCCGAATGACTTGAAGTTCGTGTTGTGGCACGGTTCCAACTTTTCGACCCTCAAGGTCCAGTTGGACTTAACACGTGCAAACTCCACGATCTCCTCAACCTTCGTGGTGTAATGTCGACGGGACACATAGAGCTGCGTCGTTAGTGTAGCTGAACGCAGCAGCATATTGAGTCCTGCTAGCGCGGTCCAACACTGGTTCCGACTACGAAGCTTCTTCCTCTTCTTCCTCTCACGAAGTCATCCATGTCAGGCACGTGGCCTGAAGCCGGGCCTAGCTGTTTCGAACCCTATATGTACCGTGTTTGATACCTAATCATTAGCAGTCTATAACGTTCCCACTGTTGGGACACAGGCCTCCTCTCGGTGAGAGAGAGTGGGACATAATCCACCACGAGGGCCCAGTGCGGGTTGGTAGATGTCACATGTCTTCGATTTTTTGGTTCTAAGACAAGCCGGTTTACTCACGATGTTTTCTTTCACAGTTTTGAGAGCAGTGGTGTTGAAATAATTTACACAGAGTAAAGCGTCTGCTCGGGTTCGAACTCGTAAGTAGTAGCCGTTGCCACTGAGCAACCACTGCTTCTCGATATCTAATCAATATCTTATCAAAGGTCTACAAGAGTGCTTTCTGAAAACATATTGGCTATTTATAATTTTTCATTCCTACAAGATTTTATGGATGATCAAAACAATGGTGTTTTACTCTGTTTTGAATAACACTAAACATACTTCTATAATCTTGTGAAGACTGTTTAGCAAATTATTTGTGTACTCCATCTCTGAATTACCCCTAACCCCAAAATAACTGTAATGAAAAATAAAGTTAATAAAAGAACAAACACACATACGAGTTAATAGGCTGATAAACACATTGCCCTCTGCAGTCGGGTAAAACACCCAAATAAAAAGATAAAATCTAGACATAGTTACAAAATATCGGCAATAATCGGTTTTGGTTTTCAAGGTGAAAAAAAAAACTCATAACTAGTATTACGTAATGGACGAAGTCTATGTAAAATATTGTAATTGTCATTTACCAAATAAATGTATAGTAATCGGTAAAACGAAATTGAGGTTTATTAATCTCTTAAACACCGTCATATATTTTATTTATAGACCTCTAGAAGATTAATTCGTTTTTTTTAAATTTCATTTTGTAAATCTATATATTAATACGTGAAGCGAAAACTTTGGATCCCTTTTTACGAAAATTGGGCGGACGGAGGAGTATGAAATTTCGCACACGTATAATTTATACGGAGAAAAAGTGACGAATGCTAATATTTTTTTAAAATTATGCGTAAAAATACATTATTTTCAATAAATAACACGTTACACACACTACTATTCATTGCCGTGTATTTAATAATACACACATGCATAGATATTATTTTGTTTATATGCAGTCCAAATCTGTGGTCTAGGATTACTGAATGTCAAGTATAACCATAGGTAATAAATTAATCTATACTTAATATTATAAAGCTGAAGAGTTTGTTTGTTTGTTTGATTGAACGCGCTAATCTCAGGAACTACTGGTCCGAAATGAAAAAATATTTTTGTGTTGGGTAGCCTATTTATCGAGGGAGGCTATAGGCTATATAACATTACGCTACAACTAAAAGGAGCGGAGCAGTAATGAAAAATGTTGCAAAAACGGGGAAAATTTATTCCTTTTGTGAGTTTCCGTTGCGTGCGCTGCGTAAACGGTTAAAGTAGCGCAAAATCATGTATGACGGAATTGTTCCTTTTAAAAACTTCTAAAAAAAAGTCCGCGAGAGCATATGTCTATCTTTTAAGGTTGATTCACTATAACTCAAAAGGAGCGAGCAGCAACGAAAAATGGACGAAAACTAGCAGGCAAATCGATGCGACGGGAAGGGTCAGGGGAGCAAAAATTTGACGCGGACGAAGTCGCGGGCAGAAGCTAGTTTTATAGATATATAACCTATTTCATTTTTTAAATCTATGATCATATCGAGAATATTTGTTTTTAATATAAACTGTCTATAGTGTTACTGAATGTCAAAGGACATGAGCAGAAATAGCCTTCAAGAACGGGGACTTGTGCAGGATAACAGTTTATACACAAAAAAAAATAAAAATTAAGGTTTTATTTATCATGGTTATATTAATCCGGCTTAAGGCAAGGATAAAATACCTGAATAATCAGTATGTTAATTGCTTCTGCTATTCTCATAAATGCATTTCCTGATTTTGGCGTTCCGTTGTATCTATAATCATCTCGTTACCATAGCAACCTACCTATATTATGGAAACAATAAATTAAGAACTAGTTATTTTGTCGATCACGTGAATTTTATTAGGTGCCTAGGAATACATATGTTTTGTATACCTATAATTAATTTTATTTGACATGGCACACGTGTAAAATAAAAGACAATTTCATATATATTTTGTTTTATTTACTCGATTAATTCAAAGTACTACTGTATAATTAGTAGGTATCATTATAAAATAGCATAATTTAACATTTTCCAACATAAATATTCAAGTAAATATCATCCAAAATAAATGTCAAAATATTCAACTTACTCAGTAAAGGGCGATGATCACTCTACAAACGTCGAACACAAACTGAACTCGAAAAGATGGCGGCATGCTCTTTTATAAAGTTAAGGTGGGTATGACGCCATGTTTGCGAGCTTGACAGTTAGAACTAATTTAATATTGTTTTGCAGCCAAATTACGATTTTAGTTCAGCAATAATTCTTTAAATATTAAATAACAAATAATGGGATTTATAATGACACTTTTCGAGGCATAAAATAACACGTGCTTACAGTCGGCCATCCAAGCAAATTGTAAGTACGTCCTCGTACTTAGCTGCAAATCAAGCAATCAATAATAAGTAAACAATTAATTATAATAAGAACATATGTAAACAAAAAAAAATAGACCCAATGGTGTAAATTAGTCGCAGACATAATAACTTCATAAATTTGACCCCATTGGTCTTTATAAATAGATTTAACCCCATTGGTCCTTATAATTAGTTTTGACCCCATCGGTCCTTATAAATAGATGTGACCCCATTGGTCATTATAGATAGATGTGACCCCATTGGTCTTGTATTTTTGACCCCATTGGTCTTGTATTTTAGACCCCATTGGCCTTAACGTGTTGACCCCATTGGTCATAATCAAAATATTGACCCCATTGGTCATAATCAATATAGGGACCCCATTGGTCATAATCAAAATATAGACCCCATTGGTCGTAATCAGAATATAGAGCTATAACAAAAGAAAATCAATTCATTAGAATTACCGTAATCAGACTATTCGCTTAAGACGTCATCATGCGGTCTATTAAAACAAATCCATGGTTTTAACTTATCCACAGCAATGACACTGGAGTATTTTTTGTTTCCTTTTCGTGTTAGCGGCGTGTCCTCCACTTGATAACGGTCGTGATCGAAAATATTACTAATTTTATAGGGGCCCTGATACTTAGGGATTAACTTTTTACTACCACCCGTAGAGGGAATTTGCCGTTCAACCCTTACTAAATCTCCAATATTATATTTAATAGGATTGCAGCGAGACTTATCAAAAGTTTTCTTTTGGGATTTTTGGGTGGATTCAATATGAGATGAAATCTCAGCACGAATTTCTTCGAGACTTTTGTTTACCGAAGTAGTGTCGTCATCAATTGCAGAAATTACCTTACTATCACTTAAGCCCTGTGGCCTTATCCCAAAAAGAGCCTCTGCAGGTGTCTTATTGATCCCCTTGTTGAAAGTATTATTGATACCCCACTGGACATCGGGCAGGTGGTCTTCCCATTTGCTTTCAGATGAGCCAACACATTTAGCTGTTAGAGAATCAACAATGACTTTGTTATATCTCTCCACCTGACCGTTGGCCCGTGGAGTAGCAACTGCATTTAATATATGTTTAATGCCTTTATCTAGTACAAACTTTTTAAAGACATCACTTGTAAAAGACGTGCCTCGGTCGGATATAATTCTTTTCGGAACGCCAAATATACTAATAAATTCGCGCAAAACTCGAATAGTGGTGATTGATTTAGTATTTTTCACTGCTTTCAAATAAATATATTTTGTAAAAGCGTCAATTAAAACGAGAATATACAGATTACCTCTACTACTACGTATAAATGGACCCGTATGGTCCATGTGTATGGTATCAAACGGCACGTCTACTTTATGTATTGGATGCAAAAAGCCAGGTTTTTTTCCACCAGGTGTTTTACTATATGCGCACTCTAGACAAGACGATACATATTTTGTAACAAAAGTACGCATATCCGGGAACCAATAATGACTTTTAATTTTTCTAACGTTTTATCCAAAGCGAAGTGGCCGATATCGTCATGATTTTGTTTGACAATCTGCCACCGAACGCCTTTTGGCACAACCCATCTATCTCCATCAGGCGTGATTCTAAAAAGCTTTCCATTTTTAAATTTATAATTTTCTTTTATATCTAAAACGTCATTAAATTCAGAACTACTTAAAATACCAATAATCCGTTGAAGTTCTGAATCCGAATTCTGTACTGTTGTCAGCCAATCTGTTTCTGTCACAGAGTTAACATTTTTTTCTGAGAGATTACTACTGATGGATGGGTTGCGACTCAAAGCGTCCACATGAGACATGGAAGATCCCAGTTTGTATTCGATTTCAAAATCAAATTCTTGCATTTGAGTCCACCATCTGGCTACCCGGGGAATCATATCACGTTTCATGAAAGTGGATCTTAACGAGTTACAGTCAGTTACAATCTTAAAATGTATCCCTACTAAATATACCCGAAATTTCTGTAACGAGGCTACCACTGCCAGGGTTTCTAAGTCATAAGAGCAATAATTTTGTTCCTCAGGGCTAGTTTGTCTGCTAAAATAAGCAACGGGTTTTAAGATATCCTGTTCATTCTTTTGGAACAGAATACCACCAATACCTATTTTGCATGCATCGGTGTGCAATTCTGTAATTGATTTCGAATCATATAGGGCTAATATCGGTTTTTGAACTAAGATTGATTTTAAGGTATTAAAAGCGTTTTGCTGATCAAGCCCCCATTCCCAAACAGCATTTTTTCGGAGTAACTGTGTCAATGGCTTTGCAATAATTGAGAACCCCTTCACAAACCGACGGAAAAAGCTCGCTAGCCCTAAAAATTGTCTTACGTTATGTTGATCTTTCGGTACAGGAAAGTTTTCAACAGCCTCTATTTTCGCAGACCCTGGTTGTATACCCTCACTTGAAATATTAAACCCCAAGTAAGTTACTGAACGGCCAAAGAACACACATTTTGTCAAATTAAGAGTCAGACCTGCTTCTGATAGTAAAATCAATACCGATTCTAACCGTCTCATACCCTCTTGTATTGTTTTAGATGGAATGATGATGTCATCCAAGTAAGCTAGTGCCTCTTTATGACGTAAGTTACCTAGAACCTGATGCATCATTCGTTGGAACGTTGCTGGAGCGTTTGCAAGACCAAAAGGCATTCGATTAAATTCGAAATGGCCTTCTGGCGTAACGAACCCTGTTTTATGCCTATCCTGTTCTCTAATAGAAATCTGATAGTAACCAGATGCCAAATCAAGAGCTGTGAAGTACATGTTGCCAGCTAAAGTATCGATCTGATCATCTATAAGTGGCATCGGGTAATTTTCGCGAATAGTATTTTTATTTAAAGCTCTATAATCAATGCAAAGGCGGTACCCGCCAGTTTTTTTTCGAACAAGTACAATAGGACTAGCAAAAGGGGAAACTGAAGGGCGTACTATATTGTTTTGAACTAGTTCATCTACCATTTCTCTGACTATCTCCTTCTCTTTCATTGCCAACCTATAAGGCCTATAGACAACAGGTGTTTCACAGTGTAAATTAATGGTCATTTCACAAACCGAGGAACGCCCCAACTCCGAAAGTGTAAACGCAAAGCAATGTCGATAGTTATTTATCAAAGAAAGCAAGTCATCAATAACAGTTTGGCTTAATTCATCAGAAATGTTTAAGTCTGAAGTACAGATTAGACTCATTGGTTGATCTTGTTTAGAATGAGCAATATGCAGAACGATTTTTTCACTTTCTTGGTTAGCAGTGATACCCCTTGCAATTAAAACATCTGATTCTAAACATAGTGGCTCGGAATTTAGACTATTAATAACAATTTGTCCGTAACCATCACAGTTAAATTGATAAATTCCCGTTAGAACAAAATAGAAAAAGTTATTTTTACTACGCAAGCCTCCCTCAATGTAAAGGTCACCAGTGAAATTGGGTTCTGTATAGACTTCTACAATTGTTAGACCTAATAATTGAACAGTTTTACGGTTAAAAATGTTTACTTTTTGGTATTGGATTTTATCTATCTGATTTTGTAAAATTTCAAAATGGTTACTTGTTTTCTGAATCAGCACATGAGGTTGTTCAGTAAAAGTTTGGCCTATCATAAGCGGAACCTGCATAACGCAATCTGGGACAATTAATATTTCGACATCAGCTTTCACCCCATCAATTTCAATGAGAGTATTGACTTTACCCAATGTAGGCACAACAGAGTTACCAAACCCTCTGAGTATAGGCAGATCCCTTGTTTCTATTTGTATATTCGGTAATTTGTGTAATTCAGATTGTTTAAGCATCGAGCATTCACTTCCAAGATCAACAAATGCATTAATTTCTACGTCATTAATACGCACAGTTTTAAAATATTTATCTGAAGTTGTACCATTGATATCTACCTTATTAACAGATTTTTGCGCCGGTATTATTTTTGAAAAACAGTTTTCCGCCTCATGCCCAATTCTCATACATTTAGTACACCTTTTTATTGGTTGATTACATTGACCTACAAAATGACCTTCCTGTTTACAATTATTGCAACGAAGGACTCTGTCTTTGGCGCTTGGATTCTTTGCTTTATTATCCGATGAGTTTGCTACGGTTTGATTTTTAATATTAGATTTGCGGTCGGAATTTTGTTTTAGACTTCTTGAATTCCTTAAATATGTGAGCAATTTATCCAAGTCCTCATACTGAGCCGCTTCGGCACCTAACCTAACAGCGCGATCATCTATGCCATGTAGAACACATTCTACCGCTCGTTTACCACTTATACTACAACGATTAATAAGAGTAATCTTTTCATAAAAATAATCTTCAAGGGAGTCTCCGTAACGTGCACGCCTAGCCAACATATCTGCTAACATTTGACCATAGTTCTCTTCCGAGGGAAAAGCCGATATTAATTTCGTCTGCCATTCGTCCCAAGAAAAGAGCACCGACGGTAATCCTTCATACCACCGTTTAGCTATACCTTGAAGTTTAGGGAGTGCAAAATGCACTATCTGCTTTTCACTCCATGAGTAAATAGCAGCACACTCATTTACTTTATGCAACCACATACCCATCGTTTGCTCTTTTCGTGCAGGATCAAACTCGGGTATAGTATTGTTGAACGACCCAATGTTTTCCTGACCTGGGGCAAGAGACCTCAATGCCTGTACTAAAATATTGAAATCACCACTGCCTCCGTTAGAAGCAGTAGTGTTACCTGTATCTTGTATTGTTGCTGGGAGCTTTTGCACGTTGCGATTCGTGCCGTGTTGTGGGCTGCTGTGCCGCTGGCTATGCAGCTGCGAGCCGCTGCGCCACTGGCTGTGCCACTGCGGGCTGCTGTGCTGCTGGCTGTGCCGCTGCGGGCTGTTGCGCCGCTGGCTGTGCCGCTGCGAGCTGCTGCGCCGCTGCAGGCTGCTGCGTCGCTGGCTGTGCCACTGTGAGCTGCTGCGCCGCTGTGGGCTGCTGCGCCGCTGGCTGTGCCGTTGCGTGCTGCTGTGCCGCTGTGGACTGCTGCGCCGCTGCGGGCTGCTACGCCGCTGCGGGCTGCTGCGCCGCTGCGGGCTGCTGCGCCGCTGCGGGCTGCTGCGCCGCTGGCTGCGTCGCTGCGGGCTGCTGCGCCGCTGGCTGCGTCGCTGCGGGCTGCTGCACCGCTGCGGGCTGCTGCGCCGCTGTCTGCACTGCTGCGGGCTGCTGCGGCGCTGGCTGCGCTGCTGCGGACTGCTGCGCCGCTGGCTGCGCCGCTGCGGGCTGCCTCGCCGCTGCGGGCTGCTGCGCCGCTGCAGGCTGCTGCGCCGCTGCGGGCTGCTGCGCCGCTGCAGGCTGCTGCGCCGCTGCGGGCTGCTGCGCCGCTGCAGGCTGCTGCGCCGCTGCGGGCTGCTGTGCCGCTGCAGGCTGCTGCGCCGCTGGCTGTGCCGCTGCGAGTTGCTGCGCCGCTGCGAGTTGCTGCGCCGCTGGCTGCACTGCTGCGGGCTGCTGCGCAGCTGGCTGTTCCGCTGCGAGCTGCAGCACCACTGGCTGTTCCGTTGTGGGCTGCTGCGCAAAGGACTGCGCGATCTAGTCTTGCTTCGTGGATGGCAAGTCACGGCCATCATGTAACCTCGTTTCTGCTGCAAACTCGGTCTTAAATCTTGTGATTGCTGGTCCAGAGATCGATGGTGTCTATGGTCATCTGCACTTTCGATTGGTTTCACTTTATCACTTCCCAAAATCGGTGAGGCAAGCACTCTATGTTTATCCATTTTTCTCGACCGAAAAAGAAAGAAAAAAAATACACATTTTAGATTGAGCTACTATCCCACTTCTGAATTGTAAAATAAAAGACAATTTCATATATATTTTGTTTTATTTACTCGATTAATTCAAAGTACTACTGTATAATTAGTAGGTATCATTATAAAATAGCATAATTTAACATTTTCCAACATAAATATTCAAGTAAATATCATCCAAAATAAATGTCAAAATATTCAACTTACTCAGTAAAGGGCGATGATCACTCTACAAACGTCGAACACAAACTGAACTCGAAAAGATGGCGGCATGCTCTTTTATAAAGTTAAGGTGGGTATGACGCCATGTTTGCGAGCTTGACAGTTAGAACTAATTTAATATTGTTTTGCAGCCAAATTACGATTTTAGTTCAGCAATAATTCTTTAAATATTAAATAACAAATAATGGGATTTATAATGACACTTTTCGAGGCATAAAATAACACGTGCTTACACACGTAAGGTTAGGATTTTATAGAGACAAGACTGTGTATAATTCTAAGATCAAACACCATCTTTTTTAGACAATGACTGCGTGTAAAGGAGTGTAATAACATTTTATGTCACATACATTGTCAAAGAAATATCTTTGACAGTCCATCTGATATTAGTGGTGGACCTGTGTAGGGAGAAAAGAGGCAGCAATCTTTTTATCAGAAAAACGATTATTCGAAGCATGAAAAATCGGTTCACTAAAATCGAGGTTTATATAGATTTTTTACTAAATTGATATTTAATTTTACCATTTTTAATTCTGTTTAATTAATAATAAGTGTAGATTTATTTGTAGTTATGTAAAAGTGACGTTTTACTTTTAATAGTATGCTTTTTTTTTGTTTTAGTGCCTAATATCAGTTCTGTTTCTGAAGTAAGATAATTGATTGAAAATATGGTTCTACAGTTGACTTGTTCATCATAATCATCATAGACAGCCTACTGTTCCTCCAGTTGGAGCACAGACATATTTTGGGTGAGAGAGAATGGGCCGTAATCCACCACGAGAGCCTAGTACGGTTTGGTATATGTATGTCACACGTCTTCGATTTTTGGTTTTAGGATATACCAGTTTCCACACGATATATTCCTTGTGGTGATGAAATAATTTACACAAACTAAAGCGCTTGTCTGGGTTCAAACTAACGACCTACAACTCGGAGGTCGTAACCACCGTCACCACCATTTCTACTACAGCACTGTTATTCAATATAAACAACTGACTTCGATGTTAGCGTGTTAGGTTTGAGAAACCACAAATAATCGATTTATTGATCTCAGATCGCCATTCATCATCTCTAGTTGCTCATGAGATCTTGACGATTCATTGCAGTTCCCGACGAGTTCTTTATTTTTCTCATTTCCTTTACCTTTTAGACCCGTGAAACTTTTTTGTCTGTAAACTAAAGACTACAACGATTGCAAAAATAAAACAATATTTGCTGCACATTGATTGTTACACCTAGGCAGACACCCTTAAGTCCACTGGTCATGTCCTTTAACCATATTATTTTTTTATATTTTTTTTTTTCACTTAATAATGTATTTCTATTCAAATGAAGCACGGTCGAATTTCGACCAATGGGCAATCACTAGTAATTAATAAATACTTAAATTGTTTATTATATATTTTTAATTATGTTGAGTTAATCAATCTCGTATAACCCAACATCCGTACATAAATATTAGCTTGCTTTTTCCCGCGACTTCGTCTGCGTAAATCTTACGTTACGCGGACGCAGGTGAAGTCGCGGAATAAATAGGGTTAATGGATAACGAATAAGGTTTAGTCGTGATAGGGTAACAGACAGACAGAGTTAGTTTCGCATTTATAATATTACGTATAGATAAAGAATATAATTTCTTGCTGTAAGATAGTTTTATTGATTATAATTAAATATTTGTATTATTTGTCTACTCCATCGCACGCTATGTGCAAAAATTTCATAGACCGACTAAATTAATGCTACTTTCACGTACTTTTTTCTAAGATGTTTCCGTCTCTACCTTGCTATTGTAGTTTGACAGATGTGCAACAGTGACAGGAATAGTGCTTACAGCAAGGCTATGCTAAGTTAGTAACGTTTTTTATTTCGAGACAAGTTCTGTCATTAGTTCAACTTTTCGCCGCTGGTTTTCCTATTCTCTATAAACGGTTCAGATATAAGTTTGTGGCGGCCGGCCACTTTAGGTTGACCCGCCATAAACCACGCCCATCCTACTATCATTCACTTTGACGGTGGGCCCTTAAAATACGTATGCCGAAATATTTTAAAGTCTTTTTTAAAACGGCCATTTATGGTCTCGACTGGCCATCGGACCAATGTTATCAATCTCGATTTGTTGGCTTCGGCCGTTAATAATTTTTCTCCTCTGGGTCTGCTAGGTGGCATGTGTAGATTATAACCACAACCTTCAATTGTTGAAATAGAGTCCCGAAATCCGCGGTCCAATATGAATACATCATTAGACCTTAGAAACCAATGCCAATGTGAGTTTTCTTGCATGATACTGCGCATAATTGTAGCATCAGAGGTTGTTGCTGCATATGGGCCTATGACATCAACTATGTAGCCATCTGTGCACACTATTAAGAATGGTTTGACTAAATTCCGGAATTTATGTAGACTATAAGTTATTCTTTGAAATAAAAAGTTAGCGCTCTTTTGCACATGAACATATGTGCCGTCAAATACAAGAATTCCTGCGTCATGGTTGCCTCCAAAAATATGAGCTGGAATGGTAAGGTTTCTGGAAGCAAACTCTTCTCGACTTATGTGATCTACGCCAAGAAAATGTGGAACGAAATTATCAGTTAAACATGTTTTAGCTATATGAAGTTTTCTCTCTAACGTACTTTTCGATATTTTGAATTTTGTAGCTAATCGTCTGTCCGGTTCACCAGTTCTTATTTTAGTTAAGTATATGCCTAAAGCGGTTGCAGGCTTATCCGTTCTGGTACGTAGAGATGGAGTTAGACTTAAAACCATGTTGACTGACCTTTCGTAACTCTAGTCCAAAAATGCAGCTAATTATTATCCAATTTTTATTGGTCTACTGCAAGATCTCTCCATCGAATATTTTTTTTCTTTTTACATATAATGAAAAGTGGGTCATGTCTGCATTATTTACCACCATTTCCGTTTTTGTACAAAACATTTTTGAACCGGGTCGTATTATGGGCCATGACCTTTCACGTAGACGAAGTCGCAGGCAGAAGCTACAAGCTAAACTAATTGCTTATACGTAATATACTCATCGTAAACAGAAAACATAATTACAAGTAATGAACCACCTAGGTATGTTTTCGAAGTTCGTTAAGCAAAAATATGAGAACATTACGGGACTAAACATCATAGCGATCTTACACCCGATCACCAACTTGAAATGTCCAAGGTGAGTATTATTTTTAACACGACTGCAGCGAAGCAAATAGAAGGGTTATAACTTTGACCGGTATGTTGGTATGTAAGTGGGTGTGATTGTATGTTCAAGTGTTCCCTCATAACTTCTAAAGTACTTGTCATAATTTGAAAAATAAGGTAATGTTAGAAGCTTCATGATCGCCTGCTGGTTGTAGGTTATGTGACGTCACATTACAATGAATATTGACCCATTTTTTTTTCAGGATGGGAAATCATCAAATGGCTTCTCCCGCTCTGGGCGGAGCGGGAGGGCGTGTCAGACTTTTACTGACTAAAACCTACCCGTGTTCCATCAGTTGCCTGTGTGCCGGGATCACGGTATCTCGCTTGAACAATCTCGCGACCCCGGCAGGCATCGGTCCTAGTAGACCCCTTCACATATTGCCCCCTTTAGACGATATCAAAATTGTAAAATAAAAAATAAATGTTTTCAATGACGCTGTGATTAGAATCAAATGAAAAGGTTAAATGTTGAAATTTCCAATATAATGTATGTAGATATATTGTAAGCTAACCCCAAAATTTTAACAATTACTTTTTGTTAAAATTTTGGGGTTAGCTATTCTAAAACGAAAACCTCACTAATGAAAACTGACGCTCTAAGAGTATGAAACAAAAAAATATTCTCATCTGAAGACTGATCATATTATGCGACCTCAACAATACATTCTAGCAGAAGTAAGGGCATACGACCACGGCTTTCAGATGAGAATATTTTCTTGTTTTATACTTTTTGGAGCGTGTTTTCCATCCTGAAAAGCACCATTAACCTGCAAACAAAAACTAAATATCTATTAGTCGTAGAAAAGAATAAGCTAACGTACGGTAAAATATAGCAGATAGCAGATGCATCATCTCTCGCACCTTCAATAATTACAAAATGATTTACTACTTTATTAACTGAAAACATGGCAACGTAACACTATGTTAATAAACAGGTTTTGTTCATCGCGTACAATCACTAACGTAGCCTATTTTGTGAGATAAATAGCTGATGCAATCTTCCAATCAATATGCCAATTATCGTAAACATCGAATTAGGTGCAGCTTTGGGCCGTTAAATACCAGTGTGTTATTGATTTACCCATAATAGAGGACCATCAGTCACTGGTGTTAATGGCTGGTTAACGTTTTTAAGGAAACACAGCTTAATATCAAACATCGTTATATGTACTCGTATGTTGATGAAGAAACGGAATTAGGAATGCCCGCAGGGAGCGTGAAACATTTTCATGCTCTAGGAATACGGCACTTATTTAAGAGGCCGTACACAATATTTCTCGGATTTTTCTGATTTACGTGACTTTAAACCCCCCTCTCACCGAGAGCAGGCCTATGTCTCAGCAGTGGGAACAATATAGGCTGATAATGATGACCTCTGATGGGCAATTAATTGGATTTGATTTCGGCTACTCAGAACTCTCGTGCATGAAATTAAAAAACAGAAATAAACTTCAGTTCAAGATCAATCCATTTCCCGAAAAAAAAAAATTGTAAGAATTAAAAATAATTAGTAGTTAATTATCTCTCAAAAATCTTTCATGTTGTGCATTAAAACTTATGGAAATGTAATATTCTAAGTTTAAAAGAACACACAAAATTTCAAACACAAAATTTTGTCGAATTTGCTGTTTTACTTGATTTTACAGAAGTTCTTTTTCTTCTTCTTCTTCTCAAGCGTAATACTATGAATTTTGGAATAATAAGGCAAGAATTATACGTATTTTTTATTTTCTTGACAGGCATCAATGGTCGCATTTATTTTTATACATGACATTATAACACCAACCCATTAACCAGCGGAATATGAAGACGCTTCTAATAGTACATTATGGTACAAGTGTGTAATGTTGGTGATTACCGCTGAGGCGCCATTGAGACCCGAGCCGTCAGGTGAGGGTCTTAAGAGAGCCGAGGACGGTAATCATCAATACACACGTGTATCATACGACGTTTTTCAACACACTTGCGAGGAAAAAACAAATATGTATTGCATAAATCGTTTAATTATTAAAACAATTGGTGAATGTACAATTTTCAAAACGATATTGGATTGTTTTTGATGGCAATTTCACAGTTTGTGTTACATTGGTACTTGCCACTTCTTTAGTACCTTCATTTACTTCTTGTGTAAATGTCGGCGACAAAGGTAAATCATACAAATTACTGGAAGGAGAGGGCACCAAATAACTCACGCTAGTAGATGTACATGGTTGTGGTTCGGGGCAAAACTTTTTTGCCTTTGGCTCCAAATTAATGGCTTGCGTTATTTTGTCATTGATTTTTGCTTTGTTATGAATTGAGTCTTCTATGTACGATTCAGCGATTGCGTCAGAACGCCATCCACCATGTCGCTTCAAAGTTAGTATATCAGCCCCCGAATCAGCCAACATTGTAGCCGACGTTCTTCTAAAACTGTGTCCAGTGTAAAAATCGGCCTCAGGCAAACCTAAATACTTCGCTATTTCTCTTGGCATATTACCAAATTTGTTAATACCGATTGTTTGTGCAGTACATTTTCCTTTCTGAAAGTTTTGGAAAAAGCGGTCATTCTTTGTTTTTGTTGAACGGAGATCTTGGTATTTTTTCACTATTTCACGAAACGTTCCTTGGATTGTAAAAGATCGTGGAATCTTGGTTTTAGTCTGGGTAATTTTGACAAGAAGCATATCTCCGTGGATTTCTACATCTTTTGTTGTAATATTGTACAGCTCTTGTCGTCTACAAGCACCAGTAACACCGAATATTAAGGCAACCTGCAAAGAAATCAATTAATTAGTTCTAAGAAATTATGCTAAAGTTACACACTTGTATATTGTAGATTCGTTTCGATTAAAAATATGAAACGTACCTTTGTTGCTAGATACTGACTATCCGGAGCCTCATTCAAAAACTTTTCAACGTCGGCTGGTGACAAAACTTTAGATTTCCGACCAATATATCCATCCGAGCGTCTCTTCAAAAATGCCATCAGGTTACAGTACGTTTTGATATCAACACCATGTTTGAGCTTAACCATGCTTCTTAACATGGAATAGATGCACCACAGGGAGCTAGGTTTGTATGTATTGGCGAGTTCAGAGAAATACGCCAAAAACACATTTTCAGAAAATGACTGGGTTTTTTTGTTGCTCTTCCATTGCAGGAAACTATCGTAAGCAGCTAAATACTTTTCTCTAGATTTTGCAGGTATTAGGCTTTCGTTTGCATTTTGTGCTGCATTTAGTATTTCTGGCGGGGTTAAATCAATCAATTGTTCATCTTCTGTACTAAAACCTGACATTTTTATAATTATTTACCACACAGCAACAAATGCGATACAAACAAAATATGAAAATTAGGGGAAAATTGGGAAATGGCGCGCAATTTTTTTTTTTTTGCACGCGCCAAATGTAAGTTGATTGATTACAGCCATACAGCCTACTTCAAAATGATAATTTTTGTGATAAAATGCAAATATTTTATAAGAAATTATTGTGAATTATAAATAATTTGATAATAATAAATGTTTTTTCGTCTTAATTAGGGACACATTTATTTATTTCAAAAATGTAAATAGATTTTCGGTGGCATAAAACCTCTTTGTTGTTACAAAAAAAAAAAAAAAAAACTGTATTACCCGGTTAAATTGAAAATGCTCTGTTTACTCGCATATAATTTGCAGTTAGGTACTAACTTAACTTTGTAGGGATCATTCTATTATGCACTAGTGTGTAATATTATTATGCACGTGTATGTTATAGTTCGGTTTATGGCCCTAAGAACGATATAATAAGGCTCACTTTACGAGCAAGTGTGTTGAAAAGATACATTATTTGTCAGAATATGATAAGCTGTCTTATTACAAATCGTGATCTAACTTTAGTGCTAGCCTAAAGCATTGAGCCAGTTTTAGCATTTCCAACTTTTTATTTCGATTCGGGCAAAGTTTTTAAAACAAAATTCACAACCAAACACCGGACTAATTAAAGAACTGTATTTCGGTTTTTGTTACCTTCTTATTTTAAAAACAGGCTCATTGATTTAGACCAAACGAGTTTAGAGTTATGAGGGAACAGATGAACATTCAACACATAGGTCAAAATCACAACCCTAATTTTTGCTTCGCCGTAGTAGAGTATAAATTCCACAAACTAATACTTATGGAACTAATGATATTGTCCTCCACAACACGGGTACCCACTTCGACGATCGACGTTCCCGTGATAATGTTATTGATACTATCACGAAATATTACCATTGCGATCTTTGACGTGACTAATGTGATAGTTCTCAGCTTACTCGCAGCTTGAAAGTTGAAACTGATAAGGATATACCTGGATATTTAGACATTCATCATTGGTTTTAATGGAGTTGTTCTTTCTTGGGTTAGTATTGATCTGGATGGGGTATAGGCACTGCCGATTAGAGGGGTAATTGCGCAATACACTATCAGTAGGAATTGCTTTCATTTCGACAGTTTCACAACAATGATGGCGTTGATTACGTTGCTAAGCAAACCATTTTTTGAACGCATGATAGAATGGATTCGTAATAAGCTTCAAAATGATTCTGATTATCAGTGTGCTTCGCAATTAGGGTGCAGGTAGGCATTAACTGCTTCTTGTGGTTTTCTGAACTAAATTTCGAGAAACGCTGTTTCCCCTCAAAAATAAAATGGATACGATTCGGTTCCGAGTTATGATGATTTTAGTATTTCGGTAAATCGATTGACGTAAGAAGCATCCATTTCTGCCCATTCGTTTGGTGTCTAGAGCACCACAAAGGAACAAACATACGTAAATATACCTACGAGATAGTAAAGGCATTACCCTCCTTTGCGTTGCGCAATAGGGTTATTACTTGCACATCTCAAAAGGCAAAGTAGATTATGATATAGGTATAGGGATCTATTCCTGTAACTTTTGCGGGTGTTTTTCAATTCCTTCGTCTTCCGTTCTAAACCTTATCATTACACTCCACGCATATTCATTTTGAGTAAAAACATCACTTTTCAATAGAAATCAATTTACTCATTCACATGGAGTATGCATAACATGTTATTATAACGTTTTTTTTTGTAGATTCGTTTCGATTAAAAATATGAAACGTACCTTTGTTGCTAGATACTGACTATCCGGAGCCTCATTCAAAAACTTTTCAACGTCGGCTGGTGACAAAACTTTAGATTTCCGACCAATATATCCATCCGAGCGTCTCTTCAAAAATGCCATCAGGTTACAGTACGTTTTGATATCAACACCATGTTTGAGCTTAACCATGCTTCTTAACATGGAATAGATGCACCACAGGGAGCTAGGTTTGTATGTATTGGCGAGTTCAGAGAAATACGCCAAAAACACATTTTCAGAAAATGACTGGGTTTTTTTGTTGCTCTTCCATTGCAGGAAACTATCGTAAGCAGCTAAATACTTTTCTCTAGATTTTGCAGGTATTAGGCTTTCGTTTGCATTTTGTGCTGCATTTAGTATTTCTGGCGGGGTTAAATCAATCAATTGTTCATCTTCTGTACTAAAACCTGACATTTTTATAATTATTTACCACACAGCAACAAATGCGATACAAACAAAATATGAAAATTAGGGGAAAATTGGGAAATGGCGCGCAATTTTTTTTTTTTTGCACGCGCCAAATGTAAGTTGATTGATTACAGCCATACAGCCTACTTCAAAATGATAATTTTTGTGATAAAATGCAAATATTTTATAAGAAATTATTGTGAATTATAAATAATTTGATAATAATAAATGTTTTTTCGTCTTAATTAGGGACACATTTATTTATTTCAAAAATGTAAATAGATTTTCGGTGGCATAAAACCTCTTTGTTGTTACAAAAAAAAAAAAAAAAAACTGTATTACCCGGTTAAATTGAAAATGCTCTGTTTACTCGCATATAATTTGCAGTTAGGTACTAACTTAACTTTGTAGGGATCATTCTATTATGCACTAGTGTGTAATATTATTATGCACGTGTATGTTATAGTTCGGTTTATGGCCCTAAGAACGATATAATAAGGCTCACTTTACGAGCAAGTGTGTTGAAAAGATACATTATTTGTCAGAATATGATAAGCTGTCTTATTACAAATCGTGATCTAACTTTAGTGCTAGCCTAAAGCATTGAGCCAGTTTTAGCATTTCCAACTTTTTATTTCGATTCGGGCAAAGTTTTTAAAACAAAATTCACAACCAAACACCGGACTAATTAAAGAACTGTATTTCGGTTTTTGTTACCTTCTTATTTTAAAAACAGGCTCATTGATTTAGACCAAACGAGTTTAGAGTTATGAGGGAACAGATGAACATTCAACACATAGGTCAAAATCACAACCCTAATTTTTGCTTCGCCGTAGTAGAGTATAAATTCCACAAACTAATACTTATGGAACTAATGATATTGTCCTCCACAACACGGGTACCCACTTCGACGATCGACGTTCCCGTGATAATGTTATTGATACTATCACGAAATATTACCATTGCGATCTTTGACGTGACTAATGTGATAGTTCTCAGCTTACTCGCAGCTTGAAAGTTGAAACTGATAAGGATATACCTGGATATTTAGACATTCATCATTGGTTTTAATGGAGTTGTTCTTTCTTGGGTTAGTATTGATCTGGATGGGGTATAGGCACTGCCGATTAGAGGGGTAATTGCGCAATACACTATCAGTAGGAATTGCTTTCATTTCGACAGTTTCACAACAATGATGGCGTTGATTACGTTGCTAAGCAAACCATTTTTTGAACGCATGATAGAATGGATTCGTAATAAGCTTCAAAATGATTCTGATTATCAGTGTGCTTCGCAATTAGGGTGCAGGTAGGCATTAACTGCTTCTTGTGGTTTTCTGAACTAAATTTCGAGAAACGCTGTTTCCCCTCAAAAATAAAATGGATACGATTCGGTTCCGAGTTATGATGATTTTAGTATTTCGGTAAATCGATTGACGTAAGAAGCATCCATTTCTGCCCATTCGTTTGGTGTCTAGAGCACCACAAAGGAACAAACATACGTAAATATACCTACGAGATAGTAAAGGCATTACCCTCCTTTGCGTTGCGCAATAGGGTTATTACTTGCACATCTCAAAAGGCAAAGTAGATTATGATATAGGTATAGGGATCTATTCCTGTAACTTTTGCGGGTGTTTTTCAATTCCTTCGTCTTCCGTTCTAAACCTTATCATTACACTCCACGCATATTCATTTTGAGTAAAAACATCACTTTTCAATAGAAATCAATTTACTCATTCACATGGAGTATGCATAACATGTTATTATAACGTTTTTTTTTTGTTTTAAACAGCTTTCAACACTGCTACTTTTTCAATCGTTTTCATCGCAGGCGCAACCACATATTACTTCTGTAATTACCTGTTTCCAGTTATTTGCACTAAGAATAATATTACGGACCTAGATTCGTCTGGCAGGAGTCGGCCTGGGTGGTAATTCTGACGATATATCAGCGTATTTCGATATATCTTTTAAAAACGTTTTTTGATAGATAACATTGCCCTGAAACGACTAACAAACAACAGAGCATAATTTACTCATGTTAAAATGATACAAACAGTCTTAGCCTTCCAAATTCATTGAAACTTCTTCCGAAAAACGTACGTCGGACTCATACGAAACACAGCATCTAACGGGCTGTAATACGATTCTATTATTCCTCAGATATTTTGTTGAGAAGTTCTTGGCACTACATATTATACAACATGTCCCGAAATAAAAGCCTACCAGCGAACACACAAATTACAATACCTATTATGTTACAAACATAATACACATTATATTGATTTTTTACTAGTTTATACAAAACACTAGCTTCTGCCCGCGACTTTGTCCGCGTCAAATTTTTGCTCCCCTGACCCTTCCCGTCGTATCGATTTACCTGCTAGTTTTCGTCCATTTTTCGTTGCTGCTCGCTCCTTTTGAGTTATAGTGAGTCAACCTTAAAAGATAGACATATGCTCTCGCGGACTTTTTTTTAGAACTTTTTAAAAGGAACAATTCCGTCATACATGATTTTTGCGTTACTTTAACCGTTTACGCAGCGCACGCAACGGAAACTCTCAAAAGGAATAAATTTTCCCCGTTTTTGCAACATTTTTCATTACTGCTCCGCTCCTCTTAGTTGTAGCGTGATGTTATATAGACTATAGCCTTTCTCGATAAATAAGCTACCCAACACAAAAATAATTTTTCAATTCGGACCAGTAGTTCCTGAGATTAGCGCGTTCAATCAAACAAACAAACAAACTCTTCAGCTTTATAATATTATATATAAGTATATATAGATTGTTTATTAATTAAATTTGTTGTACGCTGCCAGGCTAGACTAGACCCCTATCATAGGATTTCAAATGCGCAGTGGAAGTGTGATAATCGTGGGGCTCTAGAGACAAGAAGTGGCGAGCGCAACTAGTCCGCCGTACGCGGAGCAGACAATCAAATCAAACACTTACAATACAACAAAAGAACTTACCTGGTGGTTGAAGGACACTGCTTCTGGGTTACCTGGAGTTATGTATGTAAGTGAGTGTATGTGTATCGTGTCGTGACGTTATGAGTATTCTCCTGGTAACAATCCGCTTGCAATAAGGCTGGAGGCAATCACAGCATGCGGTCTTCAAATCACTCATTCACAATAGCGTCACTTTGACTTGACCTCCAAACTATTTCAACAAGATATGTCCAAACCCGTGTTATTACGTCAAATTAGGGGTTAGCTACAATCACCACAACTGGGTCATGACAGATTGTCCACAAAACGACCGGGGTAAGGGATAACTTTCCAAAAGATCGTGAAATACAACCGGCGACGCGTTCCCCTTTTTCCCACCGAAAATCCAAGAGAGATGTCAAGTGTCAAACTGACAACTGACAGTTCTCACTGTTACACGTTTGGAAACGTAGGCGCATAAAGTAATAAACGGTACCGAACATCTACCCCCCCCGGACGGGCCTTCCCGTCCGCTAATCACTTGGCAATCCCGACAAGGTTGCGTTTTATCAGTCCACCTGACGCGCTGCTGGAGGATGTGCAAATACTCCAAGCTCCAACGCTTCCAAAACTCTGAGCGAGCTGCTGCACCAACTGAAACCGCGATAGCCAATTTTGGCTCACATCGACAAAAGGGTGCTCCGGCAGGGCGACAAGTGGCTGTCAAATCAAAAAATGGCCCGGGGTTAGGGCTTCCAAGTCGTTCGGGTCCGAAGACAGCGGGCACAATGGACGCGAGTTCAACACAGCTTCAAGACGGCAAAATACCGTAGCTAACTCCTTAAAGGTGAGAACGGTGTCTCCCAACAATCTGCGCCAGAGTCCCTGTGCCGCCTTCACCGCGGCCTCAAAATACCCCCCCAATGGGGGCAGGCTGGCGGGTCAAAACAATAACAAACAACAAAACAAACAAACAACAATAACAACCACAACCAAATGGCCCTCCTTAGGCAACAAAAGGGGGTGACGGACCCCATAAGGAAGGCTAGAGTGACTCAACCGTCAACAACCAAACAACAACAAAGACCCGTATCGTCCAAAAGGGGTTCAACTTACTAACGGCTCCCGACAATATCCAAAACTCTCGCTGCAGAATGGCCAACAGCGCATTGCAACCGGCATGCGAGTTCATAATGTGACGATCAGTCACCAACAATTCAACAACAAAACAACAATTCAACAATTTGTCGAGGGAGCTTTATCGACTCAACAAAACTCAGGGTCCTTTGTTCCAACAGCGAGCACCTTGAGCCCGGGCAAAGGACCCGACATCAAGACTGGCGATCGAGGCCAATCATCCTCGGGGTGAGTCAGCCAGTCTGGTCCCCACCATAGAGGGTGAGCAATCAAGCGGGGTGCCATGCACCCACGTGAGGCCACGGCGCCTGGGTTCAAATCTCCAGGCACGTGCCTCCAAATCAAAGGCGTTTCAAAATTTTGAATCTGGGACACTCGGTACGCAACAAGACCTCCAAAGAGTGGACGGACGTCTTCAACCAACACAAAACAATTTGTCTGTCCGTCCAGGCGTAAAAAGCCCGAATGTCCACAGTTCCACCCAAAGTGTGAGCAACGTGGTTCAATAGACGCACAAGACGCGCCGCCCCTGACAATTCAACTTAGGGATGGTCAGTGCCGTCCGGAGGGGGGGGGGCCACCTTGCTCTTGGCCAAGACCAGTGACAAATTCACCTGGCCTGTGCGCAGACGGTGCGCAGACAAACAACAGCTGCATAACCGTGCGAAGACGCATTACAAACAAGGGTAGCAGTGTAGCTCCCAGGGGGGAGGATAGCGCGGGGTAACACGACCTCGTTGACTGCAGGGAGTGCGGATACAAATTGGAGCCAATCATCCAATAGGGTTTCCCGAAGTGGCTCGTTCCAACCAAGTCCCGCAGTCCAAAGGCGCTGAAGAAAACATTTTAACCAAAACAATACACAAACAAAACAATTTTGCCCAAAACAATACAAACAAAACAACAAAACAATAGACAAAAGGCAACCCTGGACTCCCATGTCCATAATGACACGGACCACAACAGAGTCCCCCGTGGGCCCCCAGACCTGACCGATGCCATTGGCAACAAAACCGTGTCGATCTGAGGGGTACATTAGCGGGGCAGGCGCCAATGTCCTAACAATGCCTGGGCGGCGACCGATCGCCGCACACCCAGGCTCCGCACCCAAGCTCAAGTCCCTCGCGACGAGGATGGAGGCCAAACTCCTCGTCCGCGCGGTGTCCCGAGCCACGCGCCATCGCTGGATGGGCATATCCCACCGGAGGCCTGAATGGCGGGGGGCGTGACTCCAACCGGGGACGTTCCGCCAAAGGAGGGGAGGGAAGGCGGTGCTGGTCTGGCCAGCGGTGCCGAGCAACAATTGCGTAATCGCCTTTACGCGGGGAGACCAAATGGCGGTCGCGCGGCTCCCGATCAACTTGCGCGGGGGGTGGAGTGCGGCGCTCAAAATTGCGGGCCTCTCCCCGGTTCTGAACCGGCGAGGCAGAAGCCCGGTGACCAACTCCATGGTACCCCCCCGTACGCGAACCTTCATCAGAGGCTGGTCTGCCAGCGTGGTTCGCGTTAGCGCACAATATGTCCAAATGGGACCCCCTACAAATTATACAAGGGCGGGGGTTGGGGCAGTCCCGATGGAAGTGAGCCCCCAAACAAGAGAAGCACATGCGGCGTGCATTGGCAATTCGGCGGCGGGCACTCACGTGCAACTTCAAAAAGGCCGCGCAAGTTGCCATGCCATGCCCCATGTCCCTACAAAACTCACAACCAGGACGACTCTGGGTGCCAGCAAAACGAGCGGCGGGGCGACCATCAACAGGCCCGCGAGCCCTAGTCCGTCCCTGGTCTCGTGGCCGGGAAGACGGCTGGCATGACTCAGTGGCAACGCCAGAGTTGTCCACAAACCGACACTCATCCTCCAAAAATTGGACGAGGTCACCAAATGGGGGGAGATGTGTAACACTATCCCCACCATACCTTTGCTCGAAATGAGCCCTCAAATCGGCAGGAAGCCGTTGCAGCACAACATGCACCAAAGGGTAAGACCATTGGTCCACCGGCAAGTCCAATCGCTTTAAAGCGTTGGTCGCTACCACCAACGGGTTCAACAGGTCAGTACGCAATGCTGACAAACTAGTAATGACCGGTAACCCCAAAATCAATGCAATATGAACATCAGCCAAACAACGTTTATTTTGGTACCGCTGGGTGAGTAGTCCCAAAGCGGTAGGGTAGGCTGAGTCAGTCAACGACAGATGCTGTACCAAGGCTCGGGCCTCACCTTCCAGAACAGACAACAAATAGGCCAACTTTTAGGCGGGTCTGGGGTCCGAGCGTGCATCAACCAAACTTGCAAACAGGTTTTGGAAACCGTACCAGTGGTCCCAGCGACCGTCAAGTGTGGCAGTTCCAAAGCAGGCAATCTACTCAATAGTCCGGGACCTGAAACAACCGAGGTCTCCGGCTTGACCTGGATAGGTGTCCGGCACTGCAATATTTCCATTTGTATGCCATTGCACAAACAAAACCATTCAAATAAACAAAACAATTAAATTATCAAATAACAAAGTTCAATCAATAAATAACAAGGAAATCCAACGCAAACAATCAAATAAAATAAACCAAGCAAAAGGTAATTAAGTAACAAAGTTCAAACAATCAATTACAAAATAACTACAAGCAAACAATCAAACTACCAAACTGACTAATCAGCAACTCAAGAAATAACAATATATTGGTTTCAATTCAATTCAACAATAAACTTTTATTTTAATTCAAACCCAATATCAACGTTCAAAATTCTATTTCATATTCAATTCAAATATTCAAATTCTAATCCAATTCCAAATGTTAAGTTCACAAACCACTGTGTGGTACAACAATAATGAACCTTTATTCCAACTCAAACAATGGTAATACACAAAAATGCCAATTTCAACAAAACTACCATATTGATGGTACAAAACTCAATATTTTAATATCTTCCTGACATTCAATACAACACAGATCAGACACAAAAAGGGGCTACAACAAGGGGCTGCACCACAGCCCAATCCAATCCACTTTATTAGCCCGGCTGACCTTGGCAACATCAGGTTACCCGTCTCAACAAATTTACAAATTATTTCAAATAAACTAGCAATCATAGTTAACAAACATTTACAGCGCATTACTACTTCCCTTATAGATACTGCCAAGTAATTAGCTCACTGTAAATTACCAATTTGTTGGTTATGTCTTATAACCGCGCTCTGAATACCAAAAAATTACGCTGCCAGGCTAGACCCCTACCATAGGATTTCAAATGCGCAGTGGAAGTGTGATAATCGTGGGGCTCTAGAGACAAGAAGTGGCGAGCGCAACTAGTCCGCCGTACGCGGAGCAGACAATCAAATCAAACACTTACAATACAACAAAAGAACTTACCTGGTGGTTGAAGGACACTGCTTCTGGGTTACCTGGAGTTATGTATGTAAGTGAGTGTATGTGTATCGTGTCGTGACGTTATGAGTATTCTCCTGGTAACAATCCGCTTGCAATAAGGCTGGAGGCAATCACAGCATGCGGTCTTCAAATCACTCATTCACAATAGCGTCACTTTGACTTGACCTTCAAACTATTTCAACAAGATATGTCCAAACCCGTGTTATTACGTCAAATTAGGGGTTAGCTACAATCACCACAACTGGGTCATGACAGATTGTCCACAAAACGACCGGGGTAAGGGATAACTTTCCAAAAGATCGCGAAATACAACCGGCGACGCGTTCCCCTTTTTCCCACCGAAAATCCAAGAGAGATGTCAAGTGTCAAACTGACAACTGACAGTTCTCACTGTTACACGTTTAGAAACGTAGGCGCATAAAGTAATAAACGGTACCGAACATTTGTTATACTGATTGCGGGAGAAAATTGTTGTCACATTACAAATCTACACACGCAAACACACAATCACACACGTATAGTCTAGTAAGTAGGTACTTCGGCCATTTTGGTTTGTTTTAACAGAGCATATTGTGGAACTGTCACTGTAATTAATTTAACTGTACAATAATTTATCTCTTTTCTTCTTGCCAATAAAACTTTTAGTATTTTTTATTATTAAAAGCTTTTATTTTACTTCACATGTACTGCCTTGAATTTTTCTTTCAATATTTCACCCACTTCGACTGAAGCTATCGGGCTACGATTTGGCACACACGTTTGGTTGTAGTGTCGTGACAACGTACTATAAAAGCTTTTTTTTAAATAATGTAATGGTATAAACCTTCACAGACGTCCGTCTACAATATACAACTGAATTAATGCACATTATGACAGTAGTGTTCGCAATCGTAAATCGATACTCTGTCATGTTTACTATAAATAATTTTGAACCAAAAAATAATAAAAACTACTTAAGTTTACAGACTACATCACTTCTTTTTGGTTTGTCTGTTGACCCCCAAACTAAACAGGGTAACATCAACATAGTTGGGTAAGCTTCATTGTCAAATTACCTCAATATACAAACGGTGCCATTTCCAGAACCACAAACATCTTCAAACCACGCAAAACTAGTCGCCGTTAAAATCTCAACAGATATAATATGTTCATCTGTAGTGACAAGTTATTAATTTGCTTACGTCCTATAATTTAAGAGGGACGTATTCCTAGCCCCAAGTCTTACGTATAAAACATGGTCATTTGCAAAGACTCGAGGGGACACTGAGCGATCTCCCGGCTAGTTATCACTTATTTTAATTTATGTTTGGACAGCCAGAGGTATATCTTTACTTACATCCTAGGTATTATGTGTCTAAGTAGTACTGTATATATTGCTTCTTTTTTAGAAAGATAACAAATTTATTTTATACTTTATTACATGGGATTCATGCTTGGGAGCTTGAGGCTAAGTGACAGCCGCACAGGTCGTACAAGTTCGGGTGGAAGGGTTTTGGCTAAGTGATAACCAAAGGACGAGTCGATGTGGACGGTCGAGTGGATGGGTGACCATCATACCAAGACCCCTCCGTGCCTCGGAAAACACGTTATGCCGTTAGTCCCGGCTGTCATTCGATATAGGTCGTCAGAAGCTAGAAAGTCTGAGAATCAGTCTAGCTAAGGTATCGTGTTACTATAGTAACTATAGTTTGTGGAGGTAAGATACCACTGCTCACCACGGGGTATTGTATTACCCTGTAGGTGGGTTGTGGAAGTCAGATAGGCAGTTGCTCTATTTACTGGTACTCAACTGCATCCGGTTAAACTGGATGCATACCCCAACATAGAAAAAGACAGATGATTACTTAGGATTTAAGCATTACTGGCTGTCCTATAGTTACACCCCTTTTTTTTCTGGATGGGAAATCATCGAATGACTTCTCCCGCTCTGGGTGGAGCGATGTCAGACTTTTATTGACTAAAACCCACCCGTGTTCCTTCAGTTGCCCATGTGCCAGGGTCACGGTATCTCTTTCGAACAATCACGCGACCCCGGCAGGCATCGGTCCTAGCAGACCCCTTCACTGCTGCTGACATCTCTTTGAGGCGCGCGTGGAACACTACGCGCCGTCGACCCGAGCTTGGTCCTTACCGGGCGGCGAGCTACCCATTGCTCGCCACCCGCAAGCTCGCGCCTACGGTGGCCGGGAGTCCGCTATGGACTCCCGACGCCCGGGGCGTCTCCTCCTGCGGCGGCTAGGGACGTGAGGGCGCAGAGACTGCCACTCCCTCACGCGCCCCGCCTCCTCCTTCGCGAGCATTACTGCTTCACAGAAGGAGGTGACGGCTTCCCATTCCCTCTCGCTCCGTACCATGGCTCGCACCAGGGCCGGACGCGAGAGATCGCCGCCGCCGATCGCCTCCACGAGGACACGACGGTGCTCCGCCCAGGCAGGGCACACCTCCACCGTATATAGTTACACCCCTGCCTTAACGCTTTGGGGAAAGCAGGCAGGATGTTCTGTATATGAATACAAATATTTTCATTTGTACTCGTACACAATCTAATCTCACAAAGTTACAATTAGGGCATCTAAACCGGATACCCGGATAACCGAAAAAACCGGATAACCGACTGATTTGAAAACCGGGTTTTTTCGGATATCAAAGTCGGAGTTTTCGGTTTTTTCGGTTACCATTAAAAGTAATCATTTTTCGACTACTAAACCGACGGCAACTATAACTCAGGAAAACTTAGAATATACAGTAGTAAATGTTTCATGGAACATCAAGGACCAACTCGGACAAGAAATGAAGAAGACGCTCAAACAACATACCTCTGGTGCAAGCCCATCTACAGAACTTGATTTAGATACTAAAATGAGGGTGGAGATGGCACTTTACGACGGTGGAGGAAAAATGGGAGAGCACTTAATAAAAGTATATAAAGCTTTGGAATCTATACTTCCAACAAGTGTGGAATCATAGAGAGCCTTTTTATCAGCAGGTCGCATCTATACTATCTATACTAATTTTATAAAGCTGAAGAGTTTATTTATTTGGTTGTTTGGTTGAACGCGGTTATCTCAGAAACTACTGATTCGAATTGAAAAAGTCTTTTCGTGTTGGGTAGCCTATTTACTGAGGAAGGCTATAGGTTATATAACATCACGCTACAATTTAAAAAAGCGGAGCAGCAATGAAAAATGGACGAAAACTGGCAGACAATTCGATGCGGCGGGAAGGGTCACGGGAGCAAAAATTTGACGCGGACGAAGTCGCGGGCAGAAGCTAGTGTGTAATAAATCTGTAGCAGTGGCGAAAGCACCATATAACACGATTCCTACCGGCTTGCCTTCGGGGATTCGCATTGGTAACTCTATCACTATTAAAAATACAGTAGTATGTAAATAGTGGCTACTATTGTCAATAAATATAGTTACACTACGGGTATTTAATTCACCATAACATTCAAACAACAAAAAAGGTTATTTATAGCTTTGTATTACAACAAAAGAGAAATGTTCTAAATTAACCCGGCGCCAAAACGTCATAATCGGGAACTAAAAATTCATACAACAGCGATCCCGTAATGATGTCACTTTAGGTCACGTGGCACCGCTTGATATGTACGAGAGCAAGCCGCTGTACAACGGGTTATGACAGAGACAGGTATAGAAAAATGCGTCAGCGAGAACGAGATAGAGGAATATTGCATATTTTATTCGGTTTTCAGCTGTTCAATTTAATTGTATTTAATTCATTATATTCCTATATTAATTTTAGAATGATAGTAAGTATTCTTTATTGATGAGTCAGTCGGCTTCTCTTTTAGAAAAAATTACACCTCGCCACTGATCTGTAGTACTCTAAATGATGACTCCCTCGATGCATTTGTATTCTATCAAAGTAAAAAATATATGGGCATATATGGTAATTTTATCAAAGTAAAAAATTTGTAATTTGATTTAGCTGTTGATTTTGCCAGTTTGTATTTTATGACAATTAAATTGTTATTTAATATTCTGTAATTTTAGGCCTTTGTCTACCTACCAAATGTTCCTAATTGTGTATGTTAGATACCTTGAGTTTTAAATAATATGTTAGTTTTCTAAATAATAAGCTTTATGATTATTATTCTATGCTATGTATAAAGAAAAGAAACTTTTTGTATTTCTTGTTAGTAGTTGTAGCTTATTTCAGTCCGTAAAAAATACAAATTTTGATTAGACTTCAGCATTTTCATTTCTTTACAGACATATTTCTCATTTATTTAACAAAAATTAAAAAACCCGAAAAACCCGATTTAACCGGTTTCAATAAACAACCCGGTTTTTGCATGCCCTAGTTACAAAGTAAGGCAATACTTTGTCGACCTAAGAGATTTTGAAAAGTCCAATTTCTCATATTATGTCATTTACCATACCTTCCATTGCGGAACATGGCAATGCTTGTTAGCCAGACGTAATTTAACTTAAACACGTTACAAAACTAAAATCGGTAGAACTTTAATAAACCCTCCTTGCGAATATATCTAACAGGGATTAGTTAGCTATACCGGCAGCACCGAAGAATTACAGGATGATAGCAAAGATAAATAATGCATATTCATGTTGAAATTACACAATAAAGTAAGGTGTTAACTGGGCAACGTATTAAATCATTCTCATCAAGCGTTCGCGGTAAAAGTAAATACAAGTAGATTGGTTATATTACCGCCGCCGTTACTCGCAGCTGATTCTGACTTGAAACAACTTCAGACCATAAACGGTTATCTTTCAAAATCTCCTTTGGTAAAATACCTGGTTAATGAAAGCGCATACCTACGTCTTTTCAACACCATTCTGATATTTTTACGGCACACCTTTCAAGAGATATAATTGCCATTTTATTTTTGGTCCCTATTTAGCTCGAGAATGATTTTTTATTTTTTATTACCCGGTATTTAAACTAACCTTGGTGAGCAGTGGTAGCCCAGTGGTTACGAGTTCGATTCTTTAAAACTTTGTGTTCGCAATGACTACGCTGACAGCCTCTGTTTTTAATTGTCATCATCATCACACTATATCTGCAATGGATCTGTTGGTAGATCATCATCATCATGTTTTTTTTTTTCAATATCATTGGAATATTGTTTACCAACAATCAATGTTATACCAACGCCAAGGGATCCTTGGAAGACTGTATGTAACTTGCCCATCTACCAATTTCTTCTAGCCCAGCTACTAATCGTTGCTGCACATAACCTGAGCGTATAATATGCTACCTCCATTCGCCGACACACAGGTCACACCACTATTATTGTCTCTGCTCGATACAGTCATATTTATGGCCCGAATGGTGGCATCGCTCGATATCCGAACTATTTTTGGACACTCGAAAATAGAATCCTCGACAATAAAACCAGTAAAATATTAGGAATAGAATAATTTATGGGCTGTGAAAATGGATGTCTGTAAATAAGACGTAAGAAGTCACTGTAAATTAGTCACAGCGAGCTCTTATAAAAGGTATTTTATGTCCCTTTTATTTTGTCTTGACATGATGCTGGGTTTTGAAAATAACTTCAGGCTTCAGGTATTATTTGTATCACATGGATTCCCTAGGGAAGAAAGGATGTAAGTACCTATCTATTGTTGCAACAGTCTAAACACACTATTATCAGGAATCCCTTTCATTTTGACACTTTAACAACTTTAATTAAATTATTTAAGTTGTTGAGCAGACAAACTTTTCGAACACAGGAATCAGTGGATTAGCGTTATACTTCAAAATTATTCCGATTTTGATTGGTAGTATGTTACATAATTTTGATGCAGGTCACCCAAACACATTAGCTCCAGATCGGCGAATCGCGAAAATTGGTGGGAAAATAAGCCAAATGGGCACACAAGACACACAAAACCTTGAAGAGAGAAAAAGGATTTAAATTACGACTGGCTGTATAAAGAATAACCTTGAAATAAGAAACATAACACAAAGTTGAATACTGTAAATCATGTTATATCTATTATTCTTTACTTTACCGAAATATGGCCAGAGTCTTACATTCAATGCCACTGTTGCACACCATCAATCAACAATTACGACAAATTATGCAAATCAAAATTTCTCACACATAATCATGGGAACGGGAAACCTAACATCCTTAATAGTACCTTCATGAGGTCATAATAGCCCACAACATATCCTTACCCAGTCACAGACAAGTAGTTACTCTCTATCATACTAATTTAATGTTATCACTTCAAAGTAAAGCTCACGTACCAGTACACCGCAATAAATATCCAGCTGACCTTTCAGCCAAAGTATTTATAGCACAACTCTAATCGCATTGAATTATTGATATTGGACAGTAAATTTCATGCTAATGAGGCTGGCAACACCGACTAGAGGTGCGACCAGCAACTAGTGGGTATTAACAAGATGGCCCGTTTAGAATAATAGCACAGATAATATTTATTGGAGCATAGAGGATGAATGAGTGGTTCGACGGACTGTTATGTTTAATCTATGCATCCGATCAGCGATTACTGAATAATTGAAGATTTTGAGCCTGGAATAGCGGTACAGCATAGCTTTACTAGGTATGCCTATTTTTCTACTAGGACTGCGCAGTTATAGCCAATATATGTTTCATAAAATTTAAGAGACATGTTACACTGGCTGGCCAATAATGTGGGTTGGCAGAACAATATCAGATACCAAATATATTTTTCGTACCACTTGCTCAAAAAAGTGGCAATCTATGCCACAAAAAGCTAACATAACAATAGTCATTTTTTAATCTGTTAAAAACAGGGAAAGAAAATTGTACTGAATTTCATTCATCCTCTAGGGGGAGAATGTGATTTAAATTTGGAATACTTACCAAAATTGATACTGAACTACTTAAATCTTTGTTTACACCATTGAGTTTGTATATAAAGCATTATACATCTTTTTGAAAAAGGAATACGCATTTATGATTATTAAATAAAATTACGAAACCCGACGAAGCCGTATGAGCTTGATGCCTTTGTTTTTCCGACAAAAAAATATTAGTCTAGGAATTTGCCGCGTTTTTGTTTTCTTCAAATACATAAACGATATTTGGACCAATGTTTCGAATGTTAACTTTTACTTTTAACTGTCATTAACTTTAATAAATGCTTATCTCATATTATTATTGTATTAATTTTTTCGCAAATGGTACGAAAAGTAGAGTATTTTCCTCGGTGATAAAGCTGTCTTAGTCTTGGGTGAACATAAATCCCTCGCTACACTCAGGACTCGTCTTAAATCCCTCGCTTCGCTCGTGATTTAAGTTTTTAACACCCTCGCTACGCTCGGGAGTAAACCTCGAGTCCGTCGTTACGCTCGCGATTTAAATCGTCACCCGCGACAGAAGACACTGCTTTATCCCCTTGGTTAATAATCTACTATATCGGAGTCAATTAGAATCTCTGTCAAAAATAGAGAATATAAGTGTGAGACATAATTTATTTCTCAGCCACAGAGAAAACCCATCCCAGAATTCAAATAGCAAAATTGCTACAAAGTAATTTGTAATTTAACTTGAGCTACAGTTTATCACTACTTTGGTCCAATTAAACCAACGAACGAGGTAACTTATTGAAGAATATTATATTTTAGCTGCATAGCTCAACAGTTTAAAACCATTTACAGATTTTAAACAACATTCAAACAATAATAATATCGTCTAAAATACACTAATTATTGCATTAGAGAGCCAAGGTTGGAATGTTAATATTATCGTAAGGGCTCCTACACAATGACTCAATGACAGATAATTATCACTTAACAGAGCCAACAGATTGTGCTGATAGCCGAAAATGGCTACTATATTAATTTATCAAACTGTTCGATAAAACAGCTATCAGCATTGTATAAATCTACGTGCAAAATTCTCGAAAGGCCCACCCTTTGTAATGGCAGTATATGAAGTATAATACAAACCAGAATGGTATGGAGAGCTTCAAAGATGAAAGGGATATTGGTAACGTGTTAATAAACACTCATGTTACTTTAAGTATTGTATAGGTACCGAGAGCATGGAATATAGTCAAGAATAATGTTCAAAGTATGAAATATTTAATCGCCGTACTGAAACAGACAAGCGAGCATTCTACCACTGTTCCGTGTGGTGCTGGACGTAAAGAGTAGCACAATCCCATTTCTTCCTGTCTAACACGTAAGACTCAGTTCACATTAGGTCGGCCCGACAGTTTTACCGTTTACCGGCTGTCGAGTATTGCTGTTCACACTAGAAGCTGCCGCTCCGACCTAATGTGGCGCTATACTTGCTAGTACGCCAATATTATGCCCGACCCGATAGAAATCGCGGCTGAACGTCCGGTAAAAGTGTCGGCTCCGTTAGTTTTATCGGGTCGCCCTAATGTGAACGGCGCTATTGAAATACTGAAATACATATGCCAATATGAATCCGATACGTTTACTGGCCCGATAAAACTGTCGGGCCGACCTAATGTGAACGAGCTCTTAAAGTGTCGGCTCCGTTAGCTTTATCGGGTCGCCCTAATGTGAACGGCGCTATTGAAATACATATGCCAATATGAATCCGACACGTTTACTGGCCCGATAAAACTGTCGGGCCGACCTAATGTGAACGAGCTCTAAGAGGCGACTAATGGACTTACTAGAGAATGGGCAGCAGCGTTCTCTATGCATTTTTTCAATACCATACTGCGATCACCAACCCTCCTGCCAAGCGTGATGATTATGGCAAACCGCCCAAAATGGGGGGCCTATGTCCAGCAGTGGACGTCTTTCTGCTGAAATGATGTGAACAGGTCTAGACATAAGCTAAAGCTGAATGACTGATCCTTTGGACTGAGTAAGATTGAATATCTCGCATACAACTTCATATCACCAAACTTGATGTCATATTAAAGTATATCGTGAGTTGTCGGGTCTGGCTAAGAGGATAGGCTTCGAGTTAAATAAATATGTGGTTGAATTTATAATTCTATTCCATCGCGGGAATCAGTGCTAGAAGTAGCTAAAGAACTTCCCATCCATCAACCTAACGACCACAATCTCCATGGAATATCTTGCCCGTTCTTCACCAAGAATCAACTACGATTTGGCTTGGGAAACTGGCTTTTAACTGCCCGACTCCTTAACAGCTCAAAAGTGCCTGACATTGATTTAATTGAAGTAAACGCTTTGAGTTTTAAGTACCTCGTTTGATCAGCTCAACAATTCACTAATCAGCCCAAACCCTTACAAATTATATCTAACCGACCCAGTTCTCAAGCCCATCCCACGAACACATTCTACGGGCTCGTTATAGAGAATAACTATTGCATTTACTATTAATAGCTTCGTTTATGTATGATTGATACTGCACAGTATAACCTAAATACCGGTTGTTACGTCTGCAGTGATTCGGTTATTGTTACTTTGTTACCACTTCGAAGCATTTGTTTAATAATTGAGATGCCTCTTGGGTATATGATGCGGAGGAGTGAGGAAAATGTCACAATGACAGTTTTGAGTATGAATGTGAAATAGCTATAGAGTAGGGAAAGTGTGAAAGATGTTATCTCTAGAAAAGGGGTGACTACCGAGATGACGACTAATAAAGAAGTATCGAACAAGAAGCCATGCGAACATGTAGCGCCAACTCAAAATAAATTTGCATAAAGACAGTAGAATCATGATGACGCGCTCCTATTTTACAATTATAGCGTGCTTAGAAAGAAGCTTTTGCCGGTCCTTTAGCAGTGTCCAACAGAAGACTTAGGGCCCTCTTTCTCTTCATCTGTCTACTTTATAAGGTCCTTGATCCCACGTTACATATCTGATTAGTTCATACTTTCCACTCATCTGCAGACGACTGGTCAAGAATGCTGCTTTTTAATGTAGGTATATGTTACTGTAAAAGCCCGAATTGCAGTAAATCTTAGGATTTACCGGTAAATCCTAAGATTTAGCAAGTCACACCGGTAAAAGTCCGAATTGTTCTATAATAATCATCAATTTCTGACTTTTACCGGCATTCAGTCGGTAAATCTTAGGTTTTACCACAGAGACCGGTAAATATTAGTTTTCAGAGTAAAACAACGCAGTTAATAATCAGAAACTATTTATTCAGCATTACTACATGATTATTATTGTTATTAGTCTTAAAACATGGTTAACATGCTTTGTTTGAAAAATAAAATGAAGAATAAAAACTTTTTCCAAAAAAAAATAACAACCGACTTCCTAAAAAAACACAACAAAATGAAAAATAACTTTAATTTGAAAGTCGGTGTCTTAGGATCTGTAATGAAGTTTTTTTTGCCACCGACTTCCGAAATTAAAATTATTTTTCACTTTGTAATGTTCTTTTTAGGAAGTCGATTGTTATTCTTATTGTAAAAAGTTTTTATTTTTAATTGTTTATAGTAGATACCCCGCATGAATCTGATCGCGTTATTCGTTAATTTGTCGCCGCAAATACTTAATGCAAATTTAAGACTTATTATATGGTTTTCACATGGATCCCATTGTCCGAAAGGAACCAAATTAAAATGGGACCATTCAGAATGCACCAGCTTTCAAATAAAAGAGAAGAGAAAGAATCATCAACATCGGTTCACCCACTCAAAAGTTATGATGTAACAAACATTAAAAAAAAATACGGTCGAATTGATAACCTCCTCCTTTTTTTGAAGTTGGTTAAAAACTAACAAGTTAACACGAATATTATTATGTTTTTATGTTCGATTTCGGACATTTACCGATATCTGCGGTAAAACCTAGCATTTACCGCTGGTAAAAGTCCGAAATTAAAGATTGTTATAGAATAATTCGAACATTTACCGATGAGACTTGGTAAATCTTAGAATTTACCGGTAAAACCTAAGATTTACCGCAGTTCGGGCTTTTACAGTAACATATACAGATATTCTCTTTTCTTAACAGTAGTGGCCTTTATTGACATCCACGTGGCTGAAGAGGATCCTCTCGATTGACGCAGACGATCAAAATTATGATGAGAATCATACATAATCAGGTTGCAATGTCCCCACTACTGGAACTGTGTTCTGTGGCAAACACAGGCGCTATCAGTAATCGGGCCCCGTATGGGTTAGTAGATGTCACATGTGATGGATGACTTTTTAGGGTTCCGTTGCCAAATGGCAAAAAACGGAACCCTTATAGATTCGTCATGTCTGTCTGTCTGTCTGTCTGTCTGTCCGTCCGTATGTCACAGCCATTTTATTCCGAAACTATAAGAGCTATGCTGTTGAAACTTGGTAAGTAGGTGTATTCTGTGAACCGCATTAAGATTTTCACACTAAAATAGAAAAAAAACAATAAATTTTGGGGTTCCCCATACATAGAACTGAAACTCAAAAATGTTTTTTTTCATCAAACCCATACGTGTGGAGTATCTATGAATAGGTCTTCAAAAATGGTAATGAGGTTTCTATTATCATTTTTTTCTAAACTGAATAGTTTGCGCGAGAGACACTTCCAAAGTGGTAAAATGTGTGTCCCCCCCCCCCGTAACTTCTAAAATAAGAGAATGACAAAACTAAAAAAAATATATGATGTACATTACCATGTAAACTACCAACGAAAATTGGTTTGAACGAGATCGAGTGAGTAGTTTTTTTTTAAAACGTCATAAATCGTAAACCGCAATTTACCTTACATTCAATCAAATGAAATATAAAAATTAAAAAATATATATATTTTTAAACCGAAAATACCTACAGGTTTGTACGGAACCCTCGGTGCGCGAGTCCGACTCGCACTTGGCCGGTTTTTTGTTCTAGCGCATGCCGGTTTCCTCACGATGTTTTCCTTCACCGTTTTGAGAGCAGTGGTGATGAAATTATTTACACAAACAAAAGCCACTGGTCCAATGGTCACTGGTGAAGAATCAAGAGTAACCTATAATACTTATATCTAAAATTACACCTGTGTTAACAGTTATAGGAATCGATAACATCAATACGACATCATAATCATGAAATATTAATGAGTATCGGCATCATTTCAACTGACGTTCCCTTTATCTTAAATGTTAAATAATTCCAATTATCATCGAAATTACATGATTAGAATGTTAGTTATTGGCACAGACCTTTAACAGTTAAATATTAATAAGTGAGAAGGTTTCTGTGGTCTACGTAAATGTTTATAATAATGGAAGAATGGTTATTACAGGCTTGTACATAAAGGAGGGCTAGACTCGTACCTTCTTTAATAAATTATAATAGTAATTGGTAGGTACTGTGTTTCTACAGGTAATAAGCTTTGTTCCTGCTATAATAGGTATATACTAATATTATAAAGCTGAAGAGTTTGTTTGTTTGGTTGAACGCGGTAATCTCAGAAACGAATGGTCCGAATTGTTTTTTTTTTGTGTTGGGTAGCCTATTTATTAAGGAAGGCTAGAATAGGCTATATAACACCACGCTACGATCAAAGGAGCGGAGCAGCAACGAAAAATAGACGAAAATTGTCAGGTAATTCAATGCGACGGAAAGGGTCAGGGGAGCAAACATTTGACGCGGACGAAGTCGCGAGCAGCAGCTAGCTTCTTTTAAACATAACTGGCGAAATGTGGGTGCACTATGGGTACACCTCTGCTTAACCCGACAAGTATTACCGGCGTGATGGTATGTCCTTCATTATAATCGATCCGGTAATTAAATCATTGCAAAAGTACCAAATAGACATACAGAGAAACTCACTTTCGCATTGAGTCACATACTTAATTAATGATCTTATTTCTATAGATCACACTATAATTTTTACAGGTCAATAATAATTTTTAAATTGTCATCGACGTTCCTTGACTAATCTGAGAAGAAAAGCCGAAACAAAGTTGGAGGTCCCGGTCTCTTTTGAAGTCCTTTGAATAAAGAAACATGACATACAGATTGAGTGGACCCAGCCGAGTCAATAACTTTAATATCAAACGGACTGGAACATAAATGAAGAGACATGGTCATGAATTAAATGAAAACCATTAAACGAAGCCTCCATTTATTTCATCAATTAGTAATTTATCAACTTACATCACTAGTAATAACTATATACACCGTTATTTCTGCTCATACCTATGATTTTACAACGATGCTATCTGCCACGGCTAAATACAATTATTAATCGATTCCTCTGACCTTTTGTGAAACTAGCACTTACCATTTACTATTGTATTTCAATTAAAACGAAGCAATAAATTGTTCGAAAGTAAATATTTGTTCACAACTACCGTTTATTGTTTTATTATAGTTTTTTTAATCCACGGGTATGCTTGTTGCGTTTAAAAAAGACAGGACACACATAAATTTAATTATTATTACAATAAATATCTATTTTAATTAATAATTAAAAGAACAAAGGGCTATCATGCGTTATATATAATTTTACAGCACTTAAAATTCAATTCATAATGCATTTAGTTTATAAACTTGTTAGCGCGGGGAGCAATAAAAATAGTGGACTGTATTTTAGGCAATGGTTTAATGCCGTGATTATTTTCCAATTACAACGTTCCCGGACAAACAGTTACTAGGAAGGGAATATCGTCCGTCGCGGTGGAGTCCGTGGAAGCGAGTGTCCGCCGGTGCCACACGCTGCACCTCCGCTCACTCGCCGATGGTGATGACGCGTAGGTCGGTCACGTCGCCTGCGCGTGCCGGCTGCGTGTATGTTGGATGCAATTCCCAACATGCTGCCCGGGTTGAAGTGAAGGCTTCAAAAGTCTGGAAGGGGGCAAATATTATTGAAAGCCCTCCTTATGGTGCCCCTCCTTGTCTTTACCTCTGCAACTCTTGCTATGTCGTCGCTGCCAGGGTAAACCTTTGTGACCCTTCCCAAAGACCAAAGTAAAGGAGGAAGAGCTCTATCTTTTATGACGACGAGAGAGCCTAACTTCAGCTTTGTCTTCGAGGAGCGCCACTTCACCTTCTGCTGCAGTAGAGCTACGTATTCAAGTGAGAAACGCTGCCAGAAGTGCTGCTTGATGTGCTCTATTCTCTTGAAGCGCTCCAGGCGATTAATATTGCAGTCAGAGACCTGTGGATGAGGTATAGCATTAAGTGGCCGTCCAATTAGGAAATGAGAAGGTGTCAGAGCGGAAAAGTCAAGGGGTTCTGAGGAAAGAGGAGTAATAGGACGGGAGTTCAAAATAGCTTCTATTTGCGTGAGGCACGTAGCCATTTCCTCGTAGGTGAGATGAGTGGATTGCAATAACCTTTTAAGATGGTGTTTTGTGGAACGAACAGCTGCCTCGGCTAAGCCGTTAAAGTGGGGACTATATGCAGGTACGAATTTAAATTCTATACCTTCTTGAGCTATATGACCCTCAAGGTCTGATTGTACAAGAAACTTTGATAGCTCATTGTAAGTGCCGACAAAGTTGGTGCCGTTATCGGACGTAATACTTTGCGGTTTCCCCCGACGTGACACAAAACGGTTAAGAGCGGCTAAATAGGCTTCACTAGATAGTGCAGTAACGAGCTCGATATGACAGGCTTTTGTCGAGTTACAGATGAAGATTGCCAAAAATGATTTAATAAGTCTGCAACCTCTGCCTTTCCTGTCTGCGATCATCACTGGCCCTGCGTAATCAACACTACAATGTAAGAAAGGGTACTCTAACTCAGTTCGAGTTGTCGGTAACTGTCCCATAATGGGTTGCACTGATTCCGCCTTGTACCGACAACATCGGACACACTTATTTACAATGGCTTTAGCTAAGCTTCTGCCGCCCAAGGGCCAATAAGTTTGCCTAGCGTTCGCTAATAAGAGCTGGGGACCAGCATGTAAATAAATTAAGTGTAGATGCTCAAAGAGTATCTTAGTAAAATGATGTTTACTACACAATAAGAGAGGATGCTTTGTATCGTACACGTATGGGGAATTGTCTAATCTGCCACCGACACGTAATAGGTTATTGGGGTCTAGAAATGGGGACAAGGAACTAAGTCTATTCTTTTTATACAGTGCTTTCGCCGTTTTAAGAATAGCATATTCGTCAGGAAACATTTCCAACTGAACTTTGTGCAATATTAAATTTAAAGAATTTTTAAGTTCGACAACTGAAATTGGACCAGTACGTTTGTTGGTTTTGTTACGACAATTGTGTATAAACCTTTGTAAATATGCTATTGATCTTTGTAAATGAATTATATTAGATCTATTGTTAATCAAACTACTTATCGAATCTACATTAGAAATACTGTTAGTTACTACGACAGAACAAGAAACCAGTTCTGGTAGATCGTGTTTCTCGTTGTGATTGGGCATTCTTGGCCATTCACGTTCATCTTTCTCTAGGAAAGTGGGACCAGACCACCACAACGATGAACCACTGATGGAATCAGCCTTCAGCCCACGGGAAACAAGATCCGCCGGGTTGTCCTTCGACGGTACGTAGCCCCATACGTGACCCTCTGTGCTCTCTTGAATTTCGTGGATTCGGTTCCGAACAAAATTTTTTAGTTGCAGTGGGGGTGTAGATAACCACCCTAGAACTATAGTAGAGTCACACCAAAATCTACATTTGCTTACCTTTAGAGTAAGAGAGGTTAATACTTTTGTACACAACCTTGCAGCCAACAAGGCTCCGCAAAGCTCCAGACGAGGTATCGTCGTAGGCTTTATCGGCGCTACCCTACTTTTAGAGGTTAAGAGGTGTGTTTTTACTAAACCTGATTGATCCACAGAACGAATGTACAGACAAGCGCCGTACGCTCGCTCTGAAGCATCTGAAAAAACATGAATTTCATGAATTCCTGAGCTGTCACTAAGAACCCATCGAGGAATTCTTAAGTGATTCAGAAGAGGTAAAGTGTCAGCAAATGCAAACCATGAATGTTTGGTGTCTTGTGAGACCTCATCATCCCATGAGTATTGATTGATCCACAATCTCTGCATAATGAGTTTGGCTTCAACAATACATGGGCCGACGAGTCCCAGTGGGTCAAAGATCTGACTTATAATGGAAAGTATATGTCGTTTTGTAACTTTTTTATTTAACTTTATATTAATTGAAAACGACAAAGTGTCCGAATCACAAATTCAGTTCAGACCAAGAGTTTTTGATGAGACATCCATGTTTGTTTGTGAAAAATCTAAAATATTGTCATCTATATTATTATAAGAGGACGAAATTTGCTTTAAAATAAATTTATTATTTGATTTAAATTTTCTTAAATTTAATTGGGCTGATTTTAAAGTAGATATGACTCCCTGAGCAATATCGATTGTTTTATTTATAGAATCAGAGCCTCCTAGATAATCGTCAACATAAAAGTCTCTTTGAATTGATTGTTTGACGTCATCATCAGGGGCGCTGGATGCTAAACTAACCAAACATTTGGTGGCTAAGTAAGGCGCACTTGCCGTGCCATAAGTCACTGTGTTGAGGGTGTAGGTTTTTAAAGGCTCTTCGGAATCAGAGCGGAAGATAATCTTTTGTAGTGAGCGTTGAGAAGGATGAAGTTCAATCGCTCTGTACATTTTCTCTACGTCACCAGTTACAACATATTTATGCTGGCGAAAGCGTAGCAGTATCGAAATAATATCTTCTTGTACAGTCGGACCAACCATTTGGATATCATTTAGTGACACACCAGTACTAGTGGTGGCCGATGCATCAAAAACTGTACGAAGCTTGGTAGTTGTGCTTGACTCACGTATGACGCCGTGATGTGGTAAAAAATAGCTGTTTTTCTGAAGACAGCCCGGCGAAGACTCCTTATCTTCAGTCATGTGACCAAGGCGTTCATACTCTTGCATGAACTCAACGTACCTGCTTTTGAAGACAGCGTCTCTAAGAAACCTCCGCTCTAATGTCATGAACCGACACTTTGCCTTTGAAAAGGAATCGCCTAAGACTGAAGGACATTTCTACAGTGGCATGGTTACAACAAAGCGTCCGTCGTCTTTACGAGTGGTATGTTTCTTAAAGCTCTGCTCACAGGCACGCTCTTCAGGAGATAAGGAGTGCTTGGCTGCAATGGTATCTAATTCCCAAAAACGAGATAAGTCTGGTTCGGCGTTCTCATTTAAAAAATGACAAACGGGAGAAGAAGAGTGTGACTTATGACGGGCAATGTACCCTGACACTAACCAACCCAGTTTCGTTTCATATAACTTAGGCTGATTTTTACCTAAGTCTATAGAATTATTACATAAGACGGACCAAAATACTTCGGCTCCAACAAGGATATCAATAGCTGACGGTATATTAAATGTTGGGTCAGCTAGACTTATTCCCAATGGAATAGGGATATTATATATGTCTATGAATGAAGACGGCAAAGCTCTAGTGATCTGAGGCAAAATATGACAGTCTATAGTAAGTTTATAGTCGTCATTATAGTGGGACATAATAGTAAGGTTGCAAGACTGTGTACAATAAGAAGTATTATTATTTATACCTGTCACGGTGGCGCTCGCACTACGTCGCGACAAACCCAGCTTACCGCATAGTGACTCATCTACAAAGTTGCTCGTACTACCGTTGTCGAGCAGTACTCGGGCAGTGTGCACGTCGCCCTTGCTGTCAACCACTCTCACGATCGCTGTGGAAAGCAAAACATTCGGAGGAGTAGTAAACTGCTGAACATTAGTCGAACCGGCAAAGTTATTGACGGGAATAACTGGAGTATGAGTTGTTTCTGCCTCATGTGAATGAAGCAGGGTTCCTTCAAACCAATGCATAAGTAATTGACCGCTAGAGCCAACTTAATTTAATTAACTTACTTAGCCAGGTGTCCTTAATTGCTTTAAGTGTATTTTTCCGTGACAGTTAAGAGCATGTAAATTCGCCCGTAACTATTCACTGGACAAGCAATCTTTGCATCTAATGCATGTGCTGCGCTAATCTTCTGTTAATCATTCCAGTCTTTATCCAATTCCATTATAGTTTTCAAAAACTATAATTACACCAAAATCGAACCAACAATTTTCAAAATAATCCAGATCATACAGACATACATACAAACGCAATCGGCAGCTGTGTCAGTCTAGAGAAGATACAAAGGTGCTGGTCGATTTACAATGTCAATTCAGTTAATCGATAATTGTATTTTATTTTGAATCGATAAGATCAACAGTTTCGTGTCGAGGGAGTTTTTAAAGCGCACAGCGATTAGTCAAACGCCTCTACGCGTCGAAATAAAGATCCAAAATGAAATATTTTAAATTATGTTTTGACAGTATCAATTATTATGAAACAATAAATATTCCATAGTTTTTATAAACGAAGTCATTTCGCTTTGTTTGTTTACTTTTAATTAAAGAATGTTTGTTTTTAAAGCCGTTATAGAGCTGTGTAATCGATCGCCGCATTTTATTTTCATTTGATAAAATCGGTAATGTTGGATATTTAAATTGCTAGCAGATTTATTGTTCCTGATAATATGTCACGATTTAAATATATAAAGAAGTATTTTATGTATCTGTTCGTGTGCAAGCGCACTTTAAGTAGCGCGCCTCGTAATGGAAAATAATGCATAAATCGTGAATTTTGTTCTCATTTCTTGTTCGCTACCCATATTTGCATCCATGATTATGACAAAGCTTTTCGAAAAGACTTATTTTGGTTAAACATTATCATTTGGCCGACATATCGGTATAATGCTCTGAGTGTAACTGTCACGATTCGTGCATAAGTTGAGTACTTAATACCGTATTAGCGTGATATTACAAAATCTCGACGATATTTAACGGTGGTTCAACACATGGCGGGCAAGGCAGATATTCAATTTATAATCTCATAAATGGAATAAGGTCGATGCGCCTGCGGCGGCGGCAAAGGTTAATCGGAACACGGCTGAACACGTCACATGGTATTGTGTCGTGGCGCCCTACTATTGAGAAACTGAAATCTGAACACGATTAGATTTATTGCGATATTTCGCTACGATTGATTGCTATCGATTTTCTGTACTGTACTGTGTGTGACTGATCGTTTCGCGTAGTTCGTGTATTATTGTTTGTTTCTCTTGATAGTGTGGGCGTTTTATATCTACGGACCCCTTTATAAACAAATTATGTGCAGGTGCCAACTTTTAAACATAAATGGAATTCAACCATTCCGCGTAATCATTTTCATGTTTTTACCCGCGCTACCGCATAACTGTCAGCACATTGCCAACAAAAAGCATGAATTAGATGACAATAAATGAGTCGTAAAAGACAGTACGCTCTTACACCGAACATTTTTTAACATCCGTTCCAGACAGACTCCCCGCCGCGCGACGATCTATCATTCGTGAAACAGCGCTGTTTTACCAGAAAAAAACACAATTGAATAAGCGCTTTTCTATTTTATGACGGCAGCATTAAGGTTCCATTAAAAATGGCATTAAATATATAGTTGTTAAGAGTGTTGACCGCCGGGGGTCGTGCGCGTGTAATGCCGCGGCGGCGCGCGGCGGCGCGTTGTATGCGGCGCTCGTCGCGGCCACATCGGCATTCCGCCAGTGATCACGCGCACAACTGCATTATTCAGCACAACTCACGCGCCGCTGTCGCATTATACCGTACGATCCTTAACGCCTCGCCTCCGACTCAACCCGCATATGGAGTACCGGAAAAACTTACAATGTCGTACCTATTACATGACAAATTGCGACTATTAGCGTCTCAGCCTCGACGCACCGGCTTTGGCATCGGCTGCTCTAAGTCGCCGATGATTATGGAAACGTTGTTATGCGGTTCGCGGAAACCTTTTTACTGAATGTGCCGTTTGTCGAAGTTGTGAGCAGTGCCGGTAAGGCTGTCACAAGCGAGTCCATCTCGCAATGCCTTTTGTTGGGATGTTACCACGGGAGCTATAAGCTAGATACCATTTAATAGCAAAGCCCGTCTGGCCTGGCTGTACCTTATCCGGCTTTACAGCCAATTGACGTTATTATCTGCACTAACAATTCATTCCTATTATTTCTGGGGTAATCTAGGCATTACCACAGAAATAGTAGGAATGAACGGCGAATTAACTTTGACATTAGAGACCGACAAACGCTTGTTAATACGACGAGCTATGATATTAGTATGCCATACTTACATGACATTTAACAATAATTAAAGTAATCGATGTTTCGCAGAACAATCAGGTAGAATTTTACCTTGAAGTCTTGACTCGTATAGATCGATCTTATGGAAGGCCAAGAACCTAGTGATGAGTGTAAATTGAATGAAGCATACCCACCCACTACTACCCTACTTTCAGCTAACAAAATTGTCAACGGTGATTGTGATACAGCAGCCCGCGATTTTCACATTTTCTAACGTTTTTTACAATCTGCAGGTCAGTGTCACGTTGTAGATATGTTGATTAAAGCATGTTTCGCGATCGTAACAAATATACTATGCTATAATATTATAAAGCTGAAGACTTGTTTGGTTGAACGCGATCATCTCAGGAATCCGAATTGAAAAAATATTTCTGTTGGGTAGCCTATTTTTTGAGGAAGGCTATAGGATATATAACATCACGCTACAATCAAAAGGAGCGGAGCCGCAACGACAAAATGGACGAAATCTGGCAGGCAACTCGATGCGACGGGAAGGGTCAGGGGAGCAAAAATTTGACGCGGACAAAGTCGCGGGCAGAAGCTAGTGGTTTTATATAATACAATTATAATCATTCAAAATTATCAATCAATACATACCTCTAAGTTTATTTAATCCCATTCAAGTAATGACTTTTTTATGAAGTAGTAATTCAGTGGAATTAAATAAAATTTAGGTAGGATACGGCAATGTTTTGGCATCCAGCTCCCGACCTAACGAAGCCCTTTCCGGCACAAAACCAGATACATATTACCCCTGACAAAAACATGACTTTATCTTCTAAACCGATGTTCACCTGTCTATACCATGTTCGCAGACCCTTGCTAATGGCACAAAAGTGTACATTCATTTTCATCAAAACTAACAATGGACTGCTAAAGTCGCCTAATAGACCATTACACGTAGATTTATGCCGGTAACAACGTCTCAGGATTGAGGCATAGTTGACTAGCATTACCATATAAGAAGGGAGAATAAATAACATCGATTTCTGTTGGAGAATTATTCGTTAGATGTTGAAGCGAGTAATCATGAGCGGTGAGTAGGCTTCGATGCGAACACGCGTTTGAATTTAAATGGTTAATTTGTGTCTTATAGGCCGCTACTTTGTAAAGTATGTGTGCACTTTGTTCGTGGGTTTATATCTTTGTCTTCTGTGTGCAGGGCTTTTAGAGATCGAGTTTTGAGAGACTATTGGGTTTGAGGATACCTTCCTAAGTATAATAATTTAGGTTTCCTTCTTGCTAATGTTTTAATTTCGACTTTCATTAAGGCACTTTCAAGTAAAGCCCGAGTTTTTTTAGAGTGGTTCTTCCTAGGAACATCTAAATATGTTCAGTGACAAAAGTGAAAATTAGCACTGATGATTGTAACCAAGAATTTAGCGCAATTCGTAATATGCATTGCTCAAAAGTAAGCTAAATAATTCCGGCAAAGAATGTGACTTGGAATACTTACGTTCACGCAATAGATTTATGAATCTAGTTGATTTAATCGAAACTTGGCAAAAAACGCGAATCAACAGATTCGACACAAAAAACATAAGCTAGACCCACCCAGATCTATAGATCAACTAGGAATTTCCAACAAAAACAGTATCATGCTCTAAGTTTTAATGAAACCGTTACGTTTACAACATGGAACTAGTATGTACTTCAGAATAACTTAAAGTTTTAAAAGTTCTGCAATTTGGAAACTTCAAGTGTAGTTTGTGCTGATATGAATCTTTTATGAATCTTAAGAGTAACAGTAAGCACCCGGGGCATGGTTAGCTGATTTTCTAATAAGCCATTAATAATTAATTAATCGTTTGAGTAGCATTGGCAACTGTGTAATGAGTGTTGCGTGGCCATATTAAAAGTTTGATAGGTACGGTGTCGCAGAATTATTTTGTTGGGTAAAGTTTGTTTAAAGTAAGTACCTCTTGAGTTAATTACTAAGTAGGTAGGTTTCTTCTGGTCGATAAAAACATTGAAGTGTGAGTATGATGGTGCTTTAATCATTCATCGCTGGACATAGAGCCCCACTTGTCTAGTCCTGTAAAATCAAGCAATTCTGAAGCAATAAGCATCACCGTCCCATATTATGGAAATTTCTAATCCCTGTATTGAAAACCAAGGGAAAGGGCAACTTTGCCGTCCAAAATAAGGTCCTATTTGAATTTCTGAATATCGGCAGAATCCATAACTTATAGATAGCGTTTATGCCTTTTACTTAGCATATCTAGAAAGCAACCGTCACGTTTCATATTGAATAAGCATAAGCAGCGTCAAAGATATCCAGCGATTTATATTCGGAATTATTTATCGCACCGTCCTTTCCAATTCTGAAAACGTAGACGTGTCATTTGTCATCTATTCAATTAACATTACGATGGTAAGTTGCCACTTTAATCAAAGTGCTGGTACTTTAATTTATCCTGTCATAGAAGTAAGTATTAAATTTCATCCAAGCTATAACCCCACGCGGCGCATGTAAATGAATCATAAATCACTCCTACACTTGGATACACCAATTTATATTAACTTCACTATAGCGGTATTATGCATGGAGTTGGAGTAAAAAACTGCAATGTAAATGTGTACAAATAGGTGTTTCGCAATTAGTAAGTTCTTGAAAGGGTGGGCGTAAGTCAAATGAATTTGAAATCATTTCTGAAGGTAGCAAGGTACCATGATTGTACGTCTTTTTCAGATATATACATAATGAAAGTGGCATAGCTCAACTTATATCATAGAAAACGATGTTGTGAACACTTCCTGATATTTGTCATATCTTCCAGTCTCATTCCCATCTCTGAAAAACTAAACAACTTCCTCGCACAGGGTAGGTACCTGCAAATAAATAGCCATTCGCTTCGCTTCGAAGAAAGCAGAACATATTCTGCAATAAAGATGTCGCTACAACTGCGCCCTAATCGTCCTGAAAACAATTTCCCAGCGTATAAACATTGATTATGCTATATTAAAACACATGTTCCATGGTAATACGTATTACTTGTAAAGGTAACTAGAACATACGTCATTTATTAGGGACTGATTCCTATATCTGGTTGCAAACCTGTGCATTTGTGCAACAAATAAGAGGTTTTTTAGGTTTCCGAAATGGTGTTACTCTGGACAGGTTATTAACATTCCGCAAAAACTGCAAGAATATCAAGCAGAAGGTACTCTCGCAACAATCTCCTACAACGACTTGTCTCGTCAAAGTGGGGTGCTTCGCCTGACGTTTTGCGGACTACCGGGCTGGAGCTATATCTACAAGTGAATTCGCGTGCCCTATTTGGAGTCGTTCAGCACATGCTAAGTTAGTGGAGCTCTGAATGAAACGTCATCACCGTCTGCCTCAAACCAACTCCGGTGCAAATACTGTATCCACTGGCTGAAATAGCGCCACCAGAAATTCACAGAGCGGTGGCAAGCTCAAGTGAAAGAACCAAGATGGTTTCTGATACACGACTACTACTAAGCTCGTAACCAAATTCTGGGCTGACTATATTAAGATTGCTATCGACACACTAAGAAGAAGGAGGTTTTATAAGATCATCCATGTAACGTATCTATCAGAATAAAGAAGCAAAATATCAAACGTTACTATCGTTTCGCTACATCCGACACCTCTCACTTCAGATCCAGAAGAAAACCAGGCACCAGTTGTCTGGCATTTTTGCTGAATTGGGCTTTTTTGGTGCAGCCGTGAGGCACACTGTAATGCTAGTTTATTGTCGCACCTTACACCTTTTTTGTTTGATTTGTAATTTTTATTATAGATACTCTTTCCATCTTTATATTGAGTGCCTTTTCGTCTATTCTAAATAAATGATTTTTCTTTATTTCTTTTCTAGATAGTTTTTGATAGATTTTGTATGGCAAATCTGACAAAAACCAACGGAGAAACCATTGCAACGTTTGTAAATTAATTGTCTAGGCCCTCTGATTAGTTTGTGGTTATATGAACTATGGAAGTGCATGATTTATGTAACAGGCACGCCCGGAGAAAACCTCATATTATGACTAATAGCACCTAACCATCGGATTGGAGCAGAATAAGTCACTACGCTGGCACGCCCGGTGAAGATGGCCATTAGCGCCTGGTCATCGGATCGGAGCAGAGTGCACTCACGATCTCCGGCCACTATGAGAATTACCTCTTAGCTTGTGGATAGTTGTGGATGAAACTTCAATCATTTCAGTTCGTCAGTCGTTTACCCGAGTGATGACAACTAGACGACAGTCTGAAGTCGGATTACGTTTATGAGTGAGGTTTCATATGATGTCAGAGCCCGCGACCCATCAGAATAATGAATATTCCTGAAGACAGAGGCAAAAAACGTTTAACACGTCCCAATCCCAAAACCTTTACCGTAAGGCAGTTGAAGGCACCAAGAATTTAATATTTAGAATCTGACATAGCCCTCCACTCAGTCTTGTCAAGGCAACGAGACCCAAAAAGGGCAAATTAGGTTACGCCATCAACTCGTACGCACATCAACATGCACGTTTCGCAATTGATAAATGAGTACGATAACCCACGTTACCCACGTATGTTCTTTGACGCAGAGAATAGAAAAAGCGACCTTGCTGTCTAATATCACATAGTTGACCTACTGATCCATAAGCTTATAATAACGACCTTTGGTACTGGAGCCACTAGAGGTCAGGAACCTTCAATCATGCTTCTTATATTGGTGAATGTCTCTAATAACGTATTTTCGTTAATTATGAGTGAAGTGCGTTAATCGTAACCAGTGCCGGATTAAGCCAGCGCGGGGCCCGTAGCAAAATTGTGATAGGGCCCTTTTTTGTGGATGGGAAATCATCAAATGGCGTCTCCCGCTCTAGAGTGGAGCGGAAGGGCGTGTTAGACTTTTTCTGACTAAAACGCACCCGTGTTTCTTCAGTTGCCCATATGTCAGGGCCACGGTAACTCTTTTAAACAAATCTCCCAACCCTGGCAGGATGGAGGCCCCTTGAGTTGCATTACCTATTAAAAAGGATATAAATAAAACAAAATATTTAGTAAAACGCTTTTTGTGATTTAATGTAAGCAACTTTAGAATTAACACTCGCCAAATCAATATTTCTGAGTAAATCATTTTCTATGCTCTTTATAGTGAGGTCATTCAAACGTTCTTGTCCCATTGTGTTGCTTAACACATTTTTAATTCGTTTTAATGTTAAAAAAGGACGTTCTCCGCTGCAGTTTGTGATCATCAAAGTCAAGTAAATGCGTAACAATTTTGGACATATGGAAAACACGATTCTTATACTGACTAAAACCCATCCGTGTTCCTTCAGTTGCCCATATGCCAGGGCCATGGTACCTCTTTCGAACTAATCCCGCGACCCTGGCAGGCATCGGTCGTAGCAGACCCCTTCAGTTTGCTGACATCTCTTTGAGGCGCGAGTGGAACACTACGCGCCGTCGACACGGGCCTGGTCCTTTCCGCAAGGCCGCGCCTGCGGTGGCCGGGAGACCGCAATCGACTCCAGACGCCCGGAGCTTCTCCTCCTGCGACGGCTAGAGGCGTGAGGGCGCATGGTGCGAGCCATGGTACGGAGCGAGAGGGCTTGGGTAACCGTCACCTCCTTCTGCGAAGCAGTAATGCTCGTGAAGAAGAAGGCGGGGCGCGTGAGGACGTGGCAGTCACTGCACCCTCACGTCCCTAGCCGCCGCAGATGGAGACGCCCCGGACGTCGGGAGTCGATTGCGGACTCCCGGCCACCGTAGGCGTGGGCTAGCGAGCGGCGAGCTACCCATTGTGGTAAGGACCAGTCCCGTGTCGACGGCGCGTAGTGTTCCACGCGCGCCTCAAAGAGATGTTAGCAGTACTGAAGGGGTCTGCTAGGACCGATGTCTGCCGGGGTCGTGAGATTTGTTCGAAAGAGATGCCATGGCCCTGGCACATGGGCAACTGAAGGAACACGGGTGGGTTTTATCAGTAATAGTCTGAGACGCCCTCCCCCTCCGCCCCCATGAGCGGGTGACGTCATATGATGATATCCCACCCACAAACAAAAAAAAGTAGGGCATATCTCCACCGTATGCTCCACCGTGTCTTCCAGACGATCCTCGCAATGAAAACCCCGGGCATTTCCTCCCGCTTTATCCTGAACAGGAACTCCCTAAAGTACACATGCCCGGTGAGGACCTGCGTTAGGCGGAAGGTGAGGACGCCGTGGCGCCTCTCTATCCACTCCTCCGACGTGACTTTTGATTACTTAGGTTGCTCCAAAACTTTTGTAAAATGACATATCGCTATCGGTTTGCGAGAATAACGACGTAATTCTAAATTCTGTCAAATTGAATACTGTATGCCAAACGATCATAAATCTTGGATATTTTATCGTGAACAGACTAGAGATGCAACGAACGTAATATATATCTAGCACAAGTTTACTGTTATGAAACAGTAATATTATAATGAGTTTGTATAAGTCCACGGGGATCGGCAAAACAGAAACAATGCCTACTTAACACAAAAGCAAGCACGTAAAAACTAAGAAACTTTAACACGATGTAAACAGTCCAGTAATAAAAACACTCTTAAAAGAAAATAAACTCGTGTAATTGTTGAATTAGGCTTATCAAATGAAGTATGCATTTTGCTATTTTCTTATTGGTTATCATTTAAAAACTATTTTTCGTGGTCAGGTTATACATACATACATATAGCTCGAATCGAATCCAATTAATATTAGGGGATTCCCTTTATAAGTATTTTGGAGTTGCCAACTAGCGGCATAATAATATACTAATTTGTTACATATTTGTTTTAGGGCTCCAGCTACTGAGCTATTGTACCTGTACAATAATTACAGTATGGCCAGCGCTCACTAATAATTACTACTATGTGTGTGACTAATGCCCGGTTTCTGAGGTACTCTTATCGGTAGTTTATCAATTCATTAGCGCTAATGGTTCGATAACTTGACAATTTGCGTTTCCGAACACCGCAATGTAAGATAAACTCCGTTTAAACTTAGTTAGTTATTTTATCTGACCAATGTGTGGCGTTTATCGGTTCCATAACTTTATTTGACGTTTCATTTCAAATCAACTCGCTTTTAATCAAACGCCTAATCAAGTTTGTTGAGCAATAATGCACAAATATGGCTCATTGCATGAACATTTAGTTTTTAAGAATTTATTTTATAAGTACCTACCACGTTGTACACTTTATGTTATTTTTTTCTTCTTCATCTTGTCTTTGCACGGAATACAACTATTAAATCATCGGAAGCTTTTTATTCAAAATAATTCAGGATATAAACCCCAACAGTTACTTTTCTATTAATGTACAAGTTGTATGTGATGCAAAGTTATACATTCGTGATATAGATGCTCGTTGCATGACAGTACCGTGTATCATAACTCATTCCTACGAGCACGACTCGATAATAATGAGATAGATGGTCACCTCATGGAAGACAGTGCTTATCCTTGTAGAAAGTTCATGATGACACTATTCTTAAATCCAGCTACAAATGCGGTAAAACGTTACAATGAAGCACAAATAAAGACCAGAAACACAGTTGAAAGAACATTTGATGTGTGGAAAAGAAAATTTCAATGCCTCTCTAAAATTACGGTAAAAATTAGATCACACATTAGCTGTAATTGTTGCAACAGTTGTGTTACATTATAGGTATAACTCTAAAGCAAAATGATTCACTGATAACTAACACTTGATTCTGCTTCTGAACAAGAAATCGTAATAGACTCTGTTGATCAACACCTTTCCTCTGAAGGAAACCATGCCCGTCGGTTATTGTTGGAGCAATATTTTAGGTTGCTAGCCTTCGTTTTTATAAATATTTCAAACTGGAAAATTGTCATATTGTACAATTATGTACGTATAATGGGGAAACAAATAAAAATACACATTTGAACTTGGCTCTACAAAGAAGCATCTTGTCTCTTTCAGTAAAATGTTTACTACGATTTCCAGATTCCATTGTGTGACCGCGTACTGGAAGACGTAGCGTTGGAAGGCCTCCCACAAGATGGACCGATGACCTGGTGAAGGCCGCAGGAATGCGTTGGATGCGAGAGGCACAGAACAGGTCGAGGTGGCGGTGCTTGGGGGAGGCCTATGTCCAGCAGTGGACGTCTTTCGGCTGAAATGATGATGATGATGATGATATAAAAGAATGGATTAAGCGCAAACGATTCGAAAGACATGTAACTGACAGCGATGTAAAATTAATATCAGGAATCATAAACAATGAACTGAGTACTGACAATAGAAAAAAACCGGCCAAGTGCGAGTCGGACTCGCGCACCGAGGGTTCCGTACAAACCTGTAGGTATTTTCGGTTTAAAAATATATATATTTTTTAATTTTTATATTTCAGTTGATAGAATGTAAGGTAAATTGCGGTTTACGATTTATGACGTTTTAAAAAAAAACTACTCACTCGATCTCGTTCAAACCAATTTTCGTTGGTAGTTTACATGGTAATGTACATCATATATTTTTTTTAGTTTTGTCATTCTCTTATTTTAGAAGTTACGGGGGGGGGGACACACATTTTACCACTTTGGAAGTGTCTCTCGCGCAAACTATTCAGTTTAGAAAAAAATGATAATAGAAACCTCATTACCATTTTTGAAGACCTATTCATAGATACCCCACACGTATGGGTTTGATGAAAAAAAACATTTTTGAGTTTCAGTTCTATGTATGGGGAACCCCAAAATTTATTGTTTTTTTTTTTTCTATTTTAGTGTGAAAATCTTAATGCAATTCACAGAATACACTTACTTACCAAGTTTCAACAGCATAGCTCTTATAGTTTCGGAATAAAATGGCTGTGACATACGGACGGACAGACAGACAGACAGACAGACAGACAGACAGACAGACAGACATGACGAATCTATAAGGGTTCCGTTTTTTGCCATTTGGCAACGGAACCCTAAAAAAGGTTTTACCCATAAATATAAAATAACGACTTTATATATTTTAACTAAAATAATACTAAGCCAGTTATTTACCCTTGAAAAAAAAATACATTGTTTATTAAACTAGTTTTAAGGGCCATTTCAATAATAAAAATCAATTTTAGATGCAATCTCATAAACAGACACATCTAGCGGCATCTAAAAAACTAGTTGACAGTTTCATAGTTATTGAATGGTTTGTTTTGTATTCAGAAACGCAGTGACAGTTAGTAGTTATCTTATGCATAACTTTATTGAATTAATAGTTGTTGAGAGTTTATCTTGAAACTTCAGAAACCGGGCATTAGTGGGTGACAATTTCTTTGATTTTCTAGTTCTTTTTTTGCACAGGCGCGGGGCCCCCCAAGGCGCGGGGCCCGTAGCATTTGCTGCCTCCTGCTACATGGCTAATCCGGCACTGATCGTAACCAGACACTTAAATTTTAATATCATGGTTTTTAGCTCGAGAGGGAAGAGCACAGAGCATGCTCATATCCTATAGCATGTTTTAAAACCTTGGGATAAGTTCCTGTTGACTTCTAGGTTTCTTTCTTTCATTTTATCTCCCAGATCATTTCATACAAAATTCTGTACCATTTTTAGGGTTCCATAGCCAAATGGCAAAAAACGGAACCCTTATGGATTCGTCATGTCTGTCTGTCTGTCCGTCCGTATGTCACAGCCACTTTTTTTCCGAAACTATAAGAGCTATGCTGTTGAAACTGGGTAAGTAGATGTATTCTGTGAACCGCATTAACATTTTCACACAAAAATAGAAAAAAACAATAAATTTTGGGGTTCCCCATACGTAAAATTGAAACTCAAAAAAAAAAAATTCATCAAACCCATACGTGTGGGGTATCTGGATAGGTCTTCAAAAATGATTTTGAGGTTTCTAATCTCATTTTTTTCTAAACTGAATAGTTTGCGCGAGAGACACTTCCAAAGTGGTAAAATATGTGTGTGTCCCTCTGTAACTTCTAAAATAAGAGAATGAACAAACTAAAAAAATATATTATGATGTACATTACCATGTAAACTTCTACCGAAAATTGGATTGAACGAGGTCTAGTATTTTTTTTTTATACGTCATAAATCGTAAACCGCAATTTACCTTTCATTCAATCAACTCAAATCATTATCATCATCAGCCTATAACGTTCCCACTGCTAGGACACAGGCCTCCTCTCGGTGAGAGGGAGTGGGCCATAATCCACCACGCGGGCCCAGTGCGGGTTGGTAGATGTAACATGTCTTCGAATTTTTGGTTCTAAGACATGCCGGTTTTTTCACGATGTTTTCCTTCACCGTTTTTGAGAGCAGTGGTGATGAAATAATTTACCCAAACTATAGCGCCTGCTTGGGTTTCGAACTACTCGTAAGTCGCGGCCGCTACCACTGGGCCACCACTGCTCCTACCAACTCAAATATATTTTTTTTTTTTTAATATATACATATTTCATAAAGATAAACCTTATGCATAAACCGTGAATACCTACAGGTTTGTACGGAACCCTCGGTGCGCGAGTCCGACTCGCACTTGGCCGGTTTTTTGTATTTTAAAATCTAGTAGATAATTAATTAATATGTGCGGGATAATAAATTGCGTAGAACACTTGCAATAGCAATGCATTTTCGTTTGCAATAACAACTTTCGTTGCGTTATTTAACATTGTTAAGCAGAAGAAATCAAACAAAGCTCGGAATTGGGAATTTTCTTCAAAAGCATTCGCATATTGAAAGTGTGTTGCGATTGAGTGCTAAATTCCGTGAAACATTCCTTTAATATTTAAACTTCTTTCTTCTTTTAGTACTCTATACGTACTCTTCCACACGCCGCAAATCTATACTTATAATAAAACTGTAGAGAGGTCAATTCTGTACATTGAAAATATATTCAAAATTAATATTGGACGATGAATGGTGATCGATACTGATGCAAAAAATACAAAAAATTTTGTATGTCTGTCTGTCTGTATGTGCACGCATGGGTCAAAAACTACTGAAGGGATTTTAACCAAACTTGGTACGATTGTAGTCCATACTCCTGGGCAGTTTATAGGCTATATAACATAACGCTAAGATACATAGGAGCCGAGCAGTGATGATACTTTTTATCCCAGTAGTACGTTCACGCGGGATATTTTCCGACCTCCACGCGGGCGAAGCCGCTGGCAAAAGCTAGTCGTACATATTTTTGTACATATCTTGTACAACAAAAAATCTGCTATACCACAATTAATATCAAACCACACAACTCATACGTCAAAACCTGCATTCCCGACAACCAACCAATAAATAAAACAACAAATCATTTCGACGTCCGTATAATATATCTAATAAAATAAATCCATGAATAATGTACTAGTCCTGCACTAGGTTTACGTCAACATTGAACTGTCCCTTCTCAAGGTCGCAGACTGCTTGGTACCGCCATTTGAAAGTGTTACTCGCGTCGTAGGACTTTTTCTGTGGAGTAAAAATAAGTTTATTAATTATTAGTTTGTTGTGCTGCTAACTTGGGAAAGCGTGATAAAAGAGATAGATAAGCACGTACTTAGAAAAAGAAAGTTAGATAACAGGGATCTTCAAGAAAACAATCGGATCCATTTTAATCAAGATAAGACTGGACTGGAAGACAAGTCAATTGCAGAATACCATAAAAATGGTTCTAGTCGATTTTAAAATAGACCTTATTAGGGTTTCAACCCTAAAAGGGAAACGGACCTGTAAAACATACAATTAACACTAACTAAAATATATTATTGGTTTCGGAAATCCGTGGCACAAAAATTCACAAAACCAGACAGCGAGACTAAACTATTTTTTCAACTTGCAGTCACTTTTAAATGTTTTTTAGTTAGAATATCAGTTTTACATCATCGACGCGCAAATTGTAACTGTAACATCGTAGTTGTAGATTTTTTCTGCATCATAGAAAGAGCAATATCTATGATCTGATCAAAATTATATCTAGACTTTAAAAGAGACTGGCCTCTGAATTCGTTTCGGCCTTTCTTCTCAAAGTAATAAGGTACGTAACGCAAACCTCATCTAGTTTTAAAAATATGATTGACGTGTAAAGTGTTTGTACAAATCTACCTAAAATAAAATCATTTACGCGGTGAAAACGTATAAAATGTTGCCGAAATCCTTTTAATTAATTTTAAATGAAATCATTATTTTGAATTTTTATTTGAATGTACTAATTTTATCATTATATCATTTATTTTATGATAACATAAAAACATATTAAATATTATTTTAAATAAATTTATGGAACAGCAATATTTTTTTAACAACCGACAATTTTTTTTAACGTTGAATCTATGGTATCAGCTTGCGCAAATGCCCTCTGCATTTGCGCAAGCTGATACCATGGATATGTCCCTCTGCCCCAACCTGTTTATTTTAGGTATACAAGTTATTTAATTCTTTTTTTGTCGACACTACTTGAATTGCAGTTGCAATAAACACAATAATGACTCAATTATTATGTGTACGGCATACATAAAACAGATTGTCTAGTAAATACACAATTCGTTTTATTACTTGGCAACAGGGAAGTAGTAGACTACAGTAATTACTATGCAGGCTAGATTACTGCTCTAATAAATGATTGTAGGTTGTAATTGTTTTTATTATACTTCTGTTGCTGACTGCGTTTTGCTATTACAGATCTGGGTGCTTACTCTCGAATATAATTCTAATAGATCGACATTTAGTCAAACGTCAGTTAAACGTCAGTTAAAACTCTGTGAGTCCAGCCAATCACTGACGTTTGACTGACAATTCCAATGTCGATCTATTGGAATTATATTCGAGAGTAAGCACCCTGAGCTGTAATGCCGTCTGTCTATGTGGCATTATCTATCACACAGAATTAAATAAGAAGTTATAATATACAATTCTCATTTCAGTTTTACTGGCTAATTTGAATACGGAGATTATTTTAGATTATATTTTCTATGAGGATGCATGTGTATTTTTTATGCATGTTTTATTATGAAGGAAAATGTTATTAGGAAAGTTTTGAGTATGATTGTGCATGGCTATAATACCAAAGAAACGATGGACTGACTGTGTGAGGAAAAGAGGTGTTTACCGAGATAACGACTAATAGAGAAATTTGGAAGACATGTTGCGCCTTGAGGTAGTAACTCTAAAACGGATGGCCCAATTTCACTTCGATTTTTGGATGATTATCTTCCTCAAATTGTTGTTTGACCGGTTGGGTATTTAATCGGATCAACATAAAAATTAACTAAGCTTACTCCAATGACACCATAAACCAATTAAAAGGATAACTAATGGATAATCTGCAGTTTAACTTGTGTAATTCAATCTTAGCTCGGGGCTACAGTTTTGATCCATTAATCTTTAGTTAAGTGTAGTTTACAGGCTTACATTATTGAGGAAGCTATTCGTTACGGTTTTATTACATTTATCAACTATCAATATTTTAAATGATTATGCAAACAGCGTGATTAAATATTTTAATAATGTGACTGTAGGATAAATAACCGGTCAATTGTGAGTTGTACTTTATTATGCTACTTTGGCAAGTTTTGTAAAAAAAGTAAGTACTAAATTTTTTACTACTCGATACTTATTTTTTTTTTTGCTTTCAAGCATGTAGCAAAAAATAATATTCATGTTGTTTGTTTCCCATCAATGTTCACATTTTTATGATAGATGACGATGCCCACATACCGACTCCCGAAAAGCACGTAGGTATAGCCGTTGTACATTCAGGGTCAATAATATCGGGCCGAACAGACTGTTCAAAATGATCTAAACAATTAAATATTAACTCAATGACACGGGGAATGTTTCAGAATGATGACAGTACACGACAACTGTCAGTCTGACAAGAACTTTATCCAATTGAGATATAGTTTAATGTTCTTAGCCGTTGAGATCATTTTGAACAGTCCGTTCGTCCCGATATTTTTGACGCTGACTGCACTGGCATTCATAGATCTTAGAGAAGCCCGAAAGTCTGACAACCAGTCTTACCAATGAGTATCATGTTACCATATTAACTCAGCTACCGCCCAAAATTCCCACATTTTTATACTATTACTAGCTGACCGTACAGACGTTGTCCTGTTTCCTAGAACTCGATAGCAGCGCCACCTACCGGGTCCAATAGTGAATCTAAACCATCCAGGGTGCCACCCAAACGCATACAAAAAAAAATCATTCAATTCGGTCCAGCCGTTTAGGAGGAGTTCAGTGACATACACACATACAGTAGAATTATATATATATAAAGATGATGATGCTACTCACCAATATCTTGACAGCTTGCCTAGTGTGAGGGTCCCATTCCACTCTCTCTCCTACTACTGGTGGTTGTATTGGCCCTGAACTCTGTTGTCCTCCGACTTTCCACACCGTCCATAATGCGAAACCGTTTATGAGTTGTTGCTGTTCTGCACCTGGTTTCCTAAAAAAAATATAAAGCAGTTTTGGGTTTATAAACTTTTTCACAAATATTTTTTGCAATTTGTGTAGTCCAATTCCTTTATTAGTAAGAAAGATAACCAAAAACATATTATAACTTAAATCCATAATTATAGGTACAAAGAAGAAAAAAATATAATTGTAAAACATCTGAATAAAAAGCCAAAAACTGTAAAGGCTGCCGCAAATTGGGGCGGGCCACACCGCATTGAAAAAGCGATGTAGAAGGAACATCGCTTTCGTAGATTTGATATGAACCAGCCAATATTGCCAACCCTACGGTTTTAGCAGTAAATTTGCAGTTTTTTGGAAATCTCCTCAGTTTTTATTTTAGGCCTTCATCATTTGTTTTTTATTTAACATCCTAGCGCAAAAAGCATGAAGAACGGTTCTCAAATCGAGATAAAGTTGGAAATACAGACACTGACTCGGAGCTTTAGGCTCGAACTCATCACTTTTGTATATATTTAACGGACTGAATGTTATACTGTATACACTGTCTTACCTCACTTCAATGACACCGTCGACCGCATATTTCGGCTTGAGGCGGGTGAAGACAATCGACAGAAGACGGACCGGCTCCCCGCGGCTCTTACAGGGGTACTCCCATAGCGGCTGCGCCTCTATCTCAGCGTCGCTGATCGTGCTCGATTTCTGAAGATAATAATAAATTATAATTAATATTGCGTCCCTGGTGTGCCGGGTGCGGGACAGCCCCAATGCTATCCTGGCAATGATCGCTGACCGGTTGGACTGCCCGTATATCTGGCATGGATGCGGCAGGCATGCTGCTGTTCCAATGCCGGTTAGAAAATTATAATTGTTTTAGTGTATGTGTTTATATCAGTGGCGCAGGTAACTAATAAGCCCATTCCTGTTGGCTTCCCTTACGAAATTATGACAGTCAGGAGTTCTCAGCAGTGTTTAATAATCACACTGAATGTATTTAATCTTACACCATAAAATTAAAGTATTACAAAATCTCAACCTACGCAACAAAATATTTGTCTTTATATTCCAACGAAAACAAAACATTTAAAGTGCGCGCGGCACCGCGCGTCAAGATTTTTCTGCAGTGTAACTCGCTTTCAACGCCGGCTTATGAAGTACATTAATTTCTATACAAGATCATCTCGTCATGACGTCACTTCAGGTCACGTGCCATACATTTTTTAGAGGCCTTGGCAAGCCACTAGACGTCGGGTTATTCGAACGAACTGGAGTAGCAACATCGTCCTTTCGTTGAATTTCGTAAGTGTACGGACCCTTCCCCCGCCCCCTTGAGCCCCGCCCGCTCGACGCGACAGTACTTTTGTCATTTTAAATGTTTGTTTGACCATTGACGTCAATAGAATTATAACCTTAAAACAAACCTTTTATTTTGTTGATATTTGTGGTTAATTAGCATTTATTTCGTTGTATTCATATAAGTTATTAGTGTAGTACTAGTGTAACGATAAGAATTTGATAATTGTGAGTTTGTTGTGAAATTGTGCGTTCGCAATTAGGAATTTGTGGTAAGTCCTAAGTTTTGAAAATAAGAAACACGTAATTAGGTTAGGTCATAATTCATTATTGTGTGACACTTTTTCACAAATTACAACATTATCTATACTAATATTATAAAGCTGAAGACTTTGTTTGTTTATTTGTTTGATTGAACGCGCTAATCTCAGGAACTACTGGTCCGAATTGAAAAAATATTTTTGTGTTGGGTATGAAATGAAATGAAATGAAATGAATTGCACCGCTCCCAGCGTGGTTTGACCAGACTCGAATAATCGAATGAACCCCAAGATTTGCACTAGCCTTTGAAGCCTCATATTTCATGGTGCTACATGGGCCATTGCATATCAAGAAGTAGACCGGGGGGCGCTGTATTGGTAGGGAAGACGTGCCCATTGGATAGGAAAGGATTACGAGCCTACCGACTATGCAGCCTTAAGTAAGCATTGGACTAGTGGAGAGAAGGGTGATATTTGTCTATAGGAGGGCATCTTTTCGCGTCGTCGCCGGCATGTTGATCCAGGTCGAGCTTCACCGATGCATCTTTTGGTGGGGTTAACCGTTTGCTTGGCTCTTTTCTATGTCAAGGCTTCGCTATGTTCCGTGTTGTTGTTTTCTTGGTCGTCTTCCGAGTTCTCGCTGCTATCAGTTTCTGGTTTTTTGTAGATATCACTAGCCGCTTTTTTAATCTTATTTCTGTCTCCAGCCGTGTCCCTCCAAAACTGGATTTCGTTGTCGAAGTATTTCATGTCCTGTTTTGGGTTGTCATTCCATGTGTAAATAGGTCGTCCGACCTTTTTACATTTGGCCTTGTACTGCATTGCTGCATGTAACAGGTGTGGTTCAGAGCGTCTGAAAATGTGTGCTAGGTAGCATATCCTGTGGTTCTTGATGCGTTTTGTTATAGTTTTACCGTCTAAGATTTGATGCATTTTCTTAAGTCTCGGTTTGTTCCTAGCATGGTTGATTAAGTCTCTCATGATAACTCTTTCATATCTTCTCAGTCTTGAACGGTTCGCCTTTGTGAGTGCTGATACTTTTAAGCCATATATCATACAAGGTACGATAATCATTCGATACATAAGTGTAGCTAGTTTCCAATCCATTTTTGAGTTCAATATGAATGGTAGTAAAGATTTAGCGTTTCTCGTGGCCTGTTGGCATCGTTTTCTAATTGAGTTTTTTCTGCTTAACGCGGACGTTATGTAAGTGCCTAGGTATTTGATTTCATCTGCTGTTGGTATATTTATTCCGTTGAGAGTCACGTGGGTCGTTTTCTGTATTTTTATGGGGTCCCTAATTATAATTTTTGTTTTTGTTTCGTTTATTTGAAGGCCTACACTATTAAGTAAGGGTTTTATGTGGTATAAGATGCGTTCTAGTCCTTCTAGCTCATCTGTAATGAGAATAAGGTCATCCGCAAATGATAAGACTAGAGGGAGGGAGATTTCGCGGTCCTGATCTAGTTTGATTAACTGAGTTTCCTCTTCGAGGGTTCTTAGAACTTCATCGATGACCAATGTAAAAAGGCGGGGGGACAGGGGGCAACCTTGTTTAACTCCCTTTCCTTTGATAATCCAGCTGCTTTGCTGGCCGCACCATTTGATGCATGTTCTTTCATTCAAGCATGCCGTGATTATCCTGTTGGTCATCGATTTGTTGGTTCGTTGTAATAATGTGTCTCTTAATGCCTTCAGGTCAATGTTGTCAAATGCTTTTTCTATGTCGAGGGCGAGAACGTACGTTCGTTTACCTGCACGCCATTCCTCGTCTAGAACCCTTTTGAGCGTAAAAATGTGGTCATCTGTTGATCTATTGTTTAAGAAAGCCGCTTGGTAACTGCCTAGTTCCGTTATTATGTCGTCAAGTTTTTTAAGTAAGTATGTAGCGTAAATTCTATAGCCCGTGTTGCAAATCGTTATGCGCCGATACTCGTTCACATCTTTAGGATTGTTTTTTTTTGGAATTGGTACCTGTACGGTCTCGAGCCACGTGTCCGGTACTGTGTTCTCTGACCAGGCTTTAATTATGTGTTTGGTTACGGCTTCCTGTAATGTTTGGGGCATCGCTTTGTAAAGCTCGATTACAACTTGATCCGTTCCGGGGGCCGTTCCGTTTCGCATTTTGTTGATGATTCCTATTATTTCGGCCACCGTCGGTTCTTCGCCTTCTGCTTCTGTTATCCGTTTTGTTATGTTTACCGTTGGTATGTGAAGGCCCTTGGAGTTTTTTAGTATGTTCTCCCATTTGGACATCGGTATGAACGCGGTCCTTTTTCGGCGTTTCGTTTGCTGTTTGTTTTTCCTATAAAATGAATAGAGCATTTGCATGCGTTTTGCGGGGTGCGTTTTACCCATTCCGGAGAAGCAGGCTCTGCATGTTTTTTGTTCCTCCAGATATGTAACCCTTTGAAGTATTGTCTGACATTCTTTAACGCGATTATGCCTATTGGGGTTATCCGGTTGCCTGTTTTGTAGGAATTTGGCCTTTTGTACGTTAGCGAGGGCTATTCGATGGTCCCTTGAGTAAATTGGCTGAAGCCTCAAAGTTTCCTGAGCAGCAGGTTTTAGTACATCCGTTATGGTATTCCAGGGTATTTCGGTGTTTTCATTTGTTGGGATTCCCATATTCGCTAGTTTTTTGGTGATGCAATCTTGATATTTTGTTTTTATGGCTGCTCTGTTGAGAGCGGCATAGTTGCATTGTTTATAGTTGAAGTAATTGGGCTCCTTTGTTGTTTCCTTGGTGCCTTTGTCTTGCTTTAGTGTTTTATTTTTGTTTTTATTTACAATTAAGTTTGATTTTAGTAGTCCCCAGATTATTTTATGGTCGGAGATGTGACCGGTGACCCATTCGCCTTTAATAAAGTGAAAAAGTTTTCCTGCTGCCTGTGGCGTGATGATGTGATCCAATTGCGATTTTTGAGTACCGTTCGACCATGTTATTCTACATGATGTTCTAGCTTTTGTTGTTTCTATTTGAAATTTTTCCCTGTTGGCTATATCCATTAGTAGTTCGCCGTTGTAGTTGGAAAATTCATGGTGAAGGTTTTGTTGTATCAACCCTTTGCGATGGAAGGTTAATGTGTCTTTTCGACCTATATGGGCGTTGAAGTCGCCGAGTATTATGAGAGTACATTTCCTTGGTTTTTGTCTAATCAAGTTTAATAAGCCTGTGAATGATCTGGTTGCTTTCGCGGAACAGCTGTTGATGTGTGAGTTGATTATGTACAGAGGAGTTGGTTTGTCATATCCCATGCCAACCTCAAGAGTAGCTGACATCACGTCGGTGTCCTTTTTACTGTTGACTAATTCTATTTGGGCATTTTTTCTTAATAAAATTGCAAGACCCCGGTGTGCGTTACCCGCAGTTCCTGAGAGGTACCAGTCGTAGTGTGCGGAGCTAAATGTTCCTGCGTTCATCCCTGTTTCCTGTAGGTTAGCTATGTGAATGCCCCTGCGTGACAGTTCGGCGTCAATTTGATTTCTTTTTCCTGGTTTCGAGGCGCCGCGAACGTTCCAAGTTGCTATGCGCAGGTCTGTGCAAGTATACTTAATTGTGGTAGAGGTGGGGTTTCTCAGTATTCTGTATCCCGTGTCGTCCGCGATTACATCTGATAGCGGTGTAAGTGGTGTTGATTCTTGTTGTTCGCATGGTGTTAATGAGTTACCTACTTGGCTTTTTACGAGCAGCCTCGTTTGTAGCTGGGGTTTCGTGGGTTTTTCTTGCTCTTCTCGTGTGTTGTACCTGTTACTAAACGGGTTGGTATGTTGTTGTGCTTTGGCGCTGGTTAGACCTTGCGTTAGGATTATCCGGTTGTTATTGCATTGTTTGTCGTTTGTCAGGACCCAGCTATCATAGTGCCGGTTCATGAAGAGGATGTGTATGTTAGCGGGAGCAGGTTCGCCGGTCGGTGAATATACCTGTGTGTTTCTATTGTTTATGTGCACATGCACGTTCACGAGGTAGAATTCGGACGCGGCGATAATTATATCTTCGCCACCCCAGAATGTTTCGTTAAATTGCGCAGTTATGTATTTTGTAATCCTTTGTTCCTGGGAAAGAATGCTGTTGGGGAGAAATTCCTGTATGTTATTTAGAAGTGCTAGGTGAATTCTATCATCATGGCGATGTTCCAAGACATATGCGGCGAGGTCTTGACGAACATTCCTATGATCAAATGTTAGGCCCATTAGGTCATTAATTTGGTGAGCAATCGCTCCAAACAGACAATTCCCATCTTTTGAAATGGGTACGATTGTGGCCATTGTAAATGCTTGTTTTTGTGAGGCAAGTTAAAGACACGTGCAAGCCGGACGCTCAAGCTGGCTACACTTGTAGTGAGTCGATTTATGGGTTTGACCTTTTTTTTATTTCTTTTGTTTATCTGAGTAACAAGATGTGCATTCAACTTAAAACTTGAAGGTCTGGCTCGGGTACCCTTTTTTTTATTATTTTTTTAACTTTTCGCCTCACGTGTAACCGATTCAAATCGGAGTCGTAGGCCACATAGCAAGCTTTTAGCAAATTAAAAATTCGTTACTTTGTTATAATAATGGCATCTTTAGTTGTGGCGTCTAAGAAGGTACCGTATTTTGTTCTAGAATGATAGCAAGAAAAGGGCTGTTACTTAGTTATTGTGGACGCAATCCTTCACACAACGCTTGCTCGTGTGATGACGATTTTGGGTTCCCGCGCGCGGCTAAACCAAGCCGATCTTACGCTGTTTATTAAACAAAATTCCCTGAAATATTAGGAACGGGCTCACCGGGTTCATCAGGGGTCAGTCTTCTTCTGGCAGGCAGATTCTAATGCAGTCAGGAGCGCACAGTGACACTTTTGCTTGTTTGTTTTATACAAGGTGTAACGTAACTGAATGGACGCAAGTCTGCCGATTGAGCCAGAGAGAATTCAATCCTATCTCAAGGCAGTAGGGCTCAAATTCAAATGCATACAACAATGCTAATTTACGCACACGATTTTTTTTTTTCCTCAATACTCTAATTCACTCAAAGCTCTAATTGGGGTGTATGAGGCCCTTGCGTTAATTATGTTACACGTTGTATAGGCACCCGATTACAAATAACTACACAGAAGCATACACACAATAACTCGGTTCGATTTCGAAGTCAGGCGGGTAAAATACCACATCTGTTGCACGCGCGCAAACACGTCCGGCTGTGTCGAAGACTCAGCTTGAACTCGAAAAAATATTTTTGTGTTGGGTAGCTTATTTATCGAGAAAGGCTATAAGCTATATAACATCACGCTGCAACCAAGAGGAGCGGAGCAGTAATGAAAAATGTTGCAAAAACGGGGAAAATCGCACGGGTAGGCGATTCGACGCGACAGCGACAGGAAGGGTTGGGGGAACAAGAAATTTAACGCGGACGAAGTCGCGGGCAGAAGCTAGTGTAGTATATTTTTGACACTTCCCGTTACAGTTGCATCCGCGGAGAGGTCGTTTTCAGCTTTGAAGCGAATTCATACGTACATGCGTAATTCTCAAAAACAAGAACGATTATCTGATCTAGCAATTTTTTCTATAGAAAAACATTTATTGTTAAAAATTAAGAATCATCTCGGCTTTTATGATAATGTCTTAGCGCACTTTGTACTAAAGAATAGACGAATAGCTTTAGAGTATAAGTAGTATTATAAGTAGAATAAGTCAGTAGTCTTGTAGTTAAGTAGTTTTTTCTAGTAGACATCATACGTCAACGTCATCACACTGACCACACCACAAACGGCTTTTTTCAAAGCCACTTTTATTATACTTGCAAGACACAGTTTCAATCACCAGTGCTTCACGTATAGTAAAGGTGGACTGAAGACATCTGCTTGTAGATGAAGCCAGGAAGTCAGTCACAGATTTTAAGTAACTCGACTACGTGCGCCACGTCCGGCCTAAGTAAGCATTTTTTTTGCTCCGGCTTACCTCTCTAATAAAATCACCCTTCGCCACTGGTTTATATTTATTTGATTTTTTGACAATTCGGTGATTTAATTTTACTGTTGACTGATTAATTTTTAATTTTGATTGTTAATTTTAATATTGATTGATTAATTTTAATTTTTGATTGTTTTTGATTTATTTTATTTTTTTGATGACAATTTTGTGATTTAATTTTAAATTTTAATATTATTTTTTTTACAATTTTTAACTTTTGATTGTTAATTTTTAATTTTTGATTGTTAATTTTGATTTCAATTCTAAATTTGTATGTGTATTGTTTTTTATAATTGTATGCCTAATGAGTCCATTGTTACTTGATTATGAATAAATAATAATAATATATTTTTAAATGTTTTTTGTAAAAATATTTAAAAATGTAATGAAGATGTTTAACCTCTAAGTCTATGAGATACCACATTTGGTATAGACATAATGGTTTTTTAATTGTGTCTGTAATTACGGCATTCAACAGGTTAAAAATAAATAAACTAAATAATAATGCCAGTCTATTATTGTCCCAGCGCACGCATTTACTTCGTTTTTGCTTAGCGTTCCTTTTTCTCTTCGATCGGCTCCTAAGGGTTAAATAGTTATTTGTTATACAAGAGTGCAAAGTTGCTTTTTAACCGCGTGCTCAATTTTGATGACCGAGCAAGCGAGTGATTCAAAATTAGAATCCTGAGCGTTAGCGAGGGAATCAAAAGAGCACGAGGTGAAAAATCTTTGCACTCGAGTGCAACACGTAACTTTTCATTCCACCTCAGCGAGGAAAGAGTATTTTTAAACTTCAATATCTGAGTGGAAAAGCCGTTTTTATTCTCTAGAGGATAAAGTAAATTGAATTTAGAACATCGTGTGCACTATCACAAACTTAGTGCACACGATGTTCTAAATTCAATTTACTTTATATAATATATTAAAAACGGCTTTTCCACTCAGATATTGAAGATTAAAAATACTCTTTCCGAGATGGTGGGATGAAAAATAAATTTTTTAGCTTTATTATTACAAACTAGCTTCTGAACGCGACTTCGATAGCATCGCCCGTCCATGCTATAACTATTCCATCTGACTTTTTCTTTCTACTCGACTCCTTAGGGTGCGCGATGAGGGAGCGCGATGTTATATAGCCTACAGCTTTCCTTTAGAGAGCTTACAAATTTAAAAAATATTAATATCTGACTAGAAGTTCCAGAAATTAGGGCGCACAAATAAACAAGAGTTTGTTTATTTGTGCGCCCTAATTTCTGGAACTTCTTCAGCTTGTGGACAGATAGATGGATAGATATAAGCATTTCATATAATTAATTAATTATTCGTTTTAACTTCTGCAGATAAAGAATTTAAATTCTGTATTTTTCTATCTTAAACAATTATTTCTAACTAAAGTTTTAAGACCATAGTGATTGTTGCTGAGAAGATACGGTTTTATTCGTCCTCTGTCACTAGTATTAAGGTGACGTGTTGAGAAAAACGTGCTTTTTCTTTTTAGCGTACCTTTCTTACCGTATGACATCCGAACTTAATCTTTTAGTGTATAATTTTTGAGTATATGACCTAGTATCCTGTAAAAGGAATACACGATACGATGAAATTTTCTCGATACAAATAAATCGCAAAGTTCTATCTACGTTTATGATTTTTTTAGCCTCAAGGCGCAATGCGTAAGAGTTATTAAACAAACTTTACTTTTAAACATTTTTAATAATCGTATCTAAGTTTTTGTAAAACAGTTTTCGTTTTAATAATACTTTTCATTCATAAAAGACGGCAATTCGTTTTGGCACTTACGTTATTTTATTCCAAGTGCACTCACATTATCGCCATCTCTTCTTTTGCCTATCATAAGTAGTGTCATCACTCTCGTTCGTTCATAAATCAGTCGCCCAGTAGGGCTCATCGACGGCGAATCTATGCCACTTTTTTACTAATCCGTGCGATCAAAAGTAAGTTTTTTAAATAATTGTGTTCACAAAAAAAGGTAGTAGTAATGCATGTTGCAGAAATTATTTAATGTAATGAGTGTTGGCCTTCCAAATAATTCTGTATTTGGCTGTGTACGTGTCTATTTTTGCGCCTATGAACAATATAACATGCTTTTTATATTACCATTTAGTGACGACCTAAATTATGTATGAAAATGAGAAGAAAAATATACCAAAACTGAACAGTACCTGCAACGTTAGGAGTACCAGCACAAAGCAATTAATGAATTCATTTTGCAGGAATTCAATACCAAAAAGATGATGATAACAGTGAGTTGAATTTATCACCTTCACTAAAGCATTACAGCCACATTCGTCTCACTTTGTTAAGTAATATTGAGTAAACACCTTATTTTCTAGAGAAGAACGTCTGTTTTATCCCAAAAACTCATAATAATTATTCATGTAGAAATAAAATAAAATACATAATTTGTTTTTAGGTTTGAAGTACGCCAACAATATATCCATATGTCAAGTTCACTTCAAATGCAAGAGCACAACGAATGAATGGAGTAGCATTATAATTGTGAAAAAAGTGAAGTTTTACCTGACAGCAGCCCAAAGAAGGGTAATGTTTTAAACAGGCTGTGTCGAACGCCGAACTCATCTAGTTTAAAAAAATATCATTGACATGTAAAAGTGTTTGTACAAACCTACTTATAGAAATGAAATCATTTATCATTTTTTAGCAGATGTGAAGTTTTATTGAAAATATAAATTTTAATCTATACTATAATTTATACCATTTTAATCTATACTATTATAATGTAATATTAATATTATAAAGCTGAAGAGTTTGTTTGTTTGATTAATTGACGCGCTAATCTCAGGAACTACTGGTCCGAATTGAAAAATTATATTTGTGTTCGGTAGCCTATTTATAGAAAAAGGCTATAAGCTATATAATATCACGCTACAATCAAGAGGAGCGGAGCAGTAATGAAAAATGTTGCAAAAACGAGGAAAATTGCACGGGTAGGCGATTCGACGCGACGGGAAGGGTCGGGGGAACAAGAAATTTAACGAGGACGAAGTCGCGGGCAGAAGCTAGTTTCATATATCAATCAATCAATTCAGTTTATTTCGGGCTACAAAGACCCAAATCATAATACCTTCCAGACTATCATACATACAAATAAAAAGCACGTAAACATAATTATTGTACACGAAGTGACGGTGACGTGTTGCGCTGCGTATTATCACGTAGCCTTCCGTGGAATCGCCGATACACGACACCCTTTGGCCAAAACTCTTCCTTGAGGAAGGTCTCGATTTGGTGAGTTGGAACTCGCACCACGAATGACTTGAAGTTCGTGTTGTGGCACGGTTCCAACTTCTCGACCCTCAAGGTCCATTTGGACTTAACACGTACAAACTCCACGATCTCTCTCAACCTTCGTGGTGTAATGTAGACGGGACACATAGAGCCGCGTCGTTGGTGTAGCTGGACGTAGCAGCAAATTGGGTCCTGCTAGCGCGGTCCCACACTGGTTCCGACTACGAAGCTTCTTCCTCTTCTTACTCTCTACCTTCAGGAAGCCATCCTTGTCAGGCACGTGGCCTGAAGCCGGGCCTAGCTGTTTCGAACCCCATATGTACCGTGTTTGATACCTAATCATTAGCAGCCTATAATGTTCCCACTGCTGGGACACAAGCCTCCTCTCGGTGAGAGAGAGTGGGACATAATCCACCACGAGGGCCCAGTACGGGTTGGTAGATGTCACATGTCTTCGATTTTTTGGTTCTAAGACATGCCGGTTTACTCACGATGTTTTCCTTCACAGTTTTGAGAGCAGTGGTGTTGAAATAATTTACACAGAGTAAAGCGCCTGCTCGGGTTCGAACTCGTAAGTAGTAGCCGTTGCCACTGAGCCACCACTGCTTCTCGATATCTAATTGATATCTTATCAAAGGTCTACAAGAGTGCTTTCTGAAAACATATTGGCTATTTATAATTTTTCATTCCTACAAGATTTTATGGATGATCAAAACAATGGTGTTTTACCTACTCTGTTTTGCATAACATTAAACATACTTCTATAATCTTATGAAGACTGTTTGGCAAATTATTTGTGTACTCCATTTTCTGCTTTCTCTGAATTATCCCTAACCCCAAAATAACTGTAATGAAAAATAAAGTTAATAAAAGAACAAACATACATACGAGTACATAGGCTGATAAACACATTGCCTTCTGTAGTCGGGTAAAACCACAGAACAAAGAATAAAGGAGAAGTGCCCCTACACTGGCTAAGCACGGGAACCAGTGTCGCCAAACTCACACATTTGCATATCAAATTGTCCATTACACACATAAAAAACAGTAATATGATTGGCTACAAATTACAAACGCAACTTTTACAAATCATCTTCTTATTGCTTTCAAAAATTATGTCTTATTGCAACGAGTGAAAGTTGTTATTATTTGACATGACACAAACAATAAAGACGTTTTTTGTCTAAAAACTTTAAATAGACAAGTTTACAACGAGTTCAGCAACTCAACGCTAGATGGCGCTGTAACCAATTCATTCTATTCAGAACGCTAGCACCTTTGAAATAGATGTCATATTCATATGCACTTGTAATCTCTTGTGGTGAGTAAAAAAAAAAAAGTTAGAGATGTAGACATATATCGATATATTAATATTGTTGTTACGTAAATTATTCGGGTGAGCAATGTAGTAATTTGTTAACATCATAAAAATGCTTAATAACGGAAAAGGTTGATTAACCCTCCGCCAACCGTGTTTTTTTTTTGCACACCGCCAACCGTCGCGGACGATATCGTCTAAACCGATAATTTAACCCATTTTAACGTAGGGAAAAAATCCAAAAAAAAACACGGAAAATGTTCTAGGTTTCTTTTTCCTGTTCCCATAGTTTTTGACTTGAATACTTTGCCCCCCTGATGGAATAAAATTTCGTAATCGCTGCAAAAACCGTAATTTCGAAGGTTTCACTAAAAAATCGATATCTTGGATATACATTGGTTATAAGGAGTAATGTTTTGGGGATTTATTCTTCATATAAGGGGCTTCCAAAAAAAATTAGTTGAATCTTACATCGCTCAAAAAAGTATATTTATTTGAACACTCGAAAATGGTAAATTTTTAAAGGGAACATTTTTCAATAAAAATAGTTCCTAGAAGCTTCTACGCTACAAGTGAACTGTGGCACAGTGTCGAATGTTCGCGAATGTTTTGCTCGGGATATAAATAGCGAATTGTCGGGCCGACGAGCAGTTCTCTCCCGACCCTTGCATGAGCCAGCCCGCGATGCTGCGCCTGTAGCTTTAAATTAGTCCCTAAATAATTTTAACCCAGATCCAGCCAGTCCCTTGCTGTCCCCCCCACCAGTGATTGCTTAAGCCGAGGTTCGTACCCCCCTAGGGGTAACCCTTAGAGCTTTCGCTTTAGTTTTTAAGTATAATAAGCCACGGCTGGAGGCCAAAAAGGTTACTTTTTAGAACTCGCCGGGCCACCATCCGTTTAACTTGTAAGAACTGTATCAGGTTAACTACGAGATGTCCTACTACGAGATGTCCTACAAAAAAAAAACCGACGAGCAGTTCGTTTACGAATGCGGTCAAATGCGATTCAAGTGATACAGTACAAGCGAGACAAGTGATTCCTTTTGACGTTTCTTGTTGTTGTGGTATTTGTGATTATTTAATTAAACTGTTTTGTGTGTTTGGGTAATATTGGTTTGAATTAATTTATCCCGAAACCCCAGCTCGTAATAATATTTTACATACCTAAAAATTCGTAAAAGTTACGTCGCTAACCGTATAGGACGATATCGTCCGTCCACAAACTTGAACACGCTCGCACTCACTGACGTTACAATAGCTATTGACGCGCTTGCGCCTGTTAGGTGTGGGCGAGTGTAAGTTTTTTTACCGAGGGGTTTGAGGCCCCTTCCTTATCTCCTTCCAAAGATATGCATCAGCTCCAAACTTGGCACGGACGATATCGTCTGGTACGGTTGGCGGAGGGTTAATGTAAAGGTTCGTTAAAATATCAATGTTACAGAGGTATTTGTATGTTTGTAAGTAGGGGGGTAATATTATTTTCATAAAATCAAGTACGCGGGCGAAGCTGCTGACAGAAGCTAACGATAAATGAAACTATAACAGATGGTACCAAAAATATTTACTGACCTTGAAATAATACATATTTATTTAATATTTGCCATTTTGATAGTCGAATATTTATACAAAATATATATTTTGCCGAGATAGCTTTCATTAAGACAGTTATATGATTAATCATATTAGACGTAGGAAAATCCCCTAATTGGTTATAGCTTATGTTTTGGAATATTGATGACCCAATAAACTGGTGCATTATTTCAGCCATGATATAATCTTTATTAAATATATGACCGTCTTATAAAAATATTTCGGATGTCTGACATAACTTAATCACAGATTCTGATAGGCATAATAACCCCCTCTAGCCTTACCTATAATAAATCTATGTAATTATTGATTTGTTTTTCTGTTAATAAAGCACTAACGCAAATATCACACTTATGGTATCAACTGTCTTGTTTTATATAACCAGCTATGTGTGCTATTGATTCCGTACTAAAATCAGACAAAACTATCGATACCGACCTACTTTACGGATGTGGTCCATCCCTAATCGAGTAGCGTCGAAGTTACTAGAATTTAGTTTGTGATTTTCCAGATGACGACCAAGTGCATTTAGACTTTGTTTCAATGAATATAAGGTTGTTTATAGTTTGCATTGAAGTCATAACATGTGGTATTGTAATTAAAATCAATTATATTAAAAATTAACAAAGTTTAGCACTTACCAATGATACGATACACTTCTACAAGATACATTTTTTTTCTGCTTTCGTTTTTGCAGGTCGAAACCGCACAACAAGGCATAATTTGTAATAATTCGCGTATTTCTGAGACATACAATCGCGACAAGTATCTGACGGCGAATAAGCTAAATGTTGCGCATCTGCGCTTAATGTTGACACGCGCGCGATATGTGAGGGGCACTTCCTCTAGTTTTCTTTATTCCGTGGGTAAAACACCCAAATAAAAAGTTATTATCTAGACATAATTACAAAATATTGGCAAAAATATCGGTTTTGGTTTTCTAACCGCAGTCACACGTAATATGGTTTAAGAACTTTATTATTCCTCATTAAGAATGAATAATAATTCACTTACTGAGAAATTAAATTAACATAAAATGTTTTTGAACGTACAAAAATGACGTAAAAGTAAAAAATGATGGTAGTAATATACATTTCAAGTAAACAACTAATCACCAACCGAGTAAACACGGATATAGAGTAAAAGTTGATGTACTACTAGATACGGCATACATGGCAGCGTACTATCTAATAAAGCTTTTTTATTATTATTATTATGTTTTATTTCGTTGCATGAACCCTCGCTAAAACCAGTTTTTTTTTTATATTCTTATTTTTACTGACATAATATATAGGATTTAAGTTTATTTTTAAAACGAGACATACTTTTCGCTTCTTTTATTTCCATCGGGAATTTATTATACATGTTGACACCTTCCTATTCTATATTTCTTTTCCCGTAATTAACAGTTCTGGGAGGACGTGTTACTAAGTAATTGGAGTTTCGTAGTTTAATTTTGTGTACTTTATATTTTTTTTGTGAAATTTAGTGTTGTGTGGATCTTTGTGTAATATTTTGCGTATACATGTATAATACTTATATGTTTGGGACATGTTCATTATTTTTGTATCTTCGTATATTTACTGTGTTGATGTCCGAAACTTGAAATTAAATAATATTTTGATTAATCTGTTTTGTGTTTGTAATGTTTCTAGATTAGATATATTTGGCTGCGGTTCCCAAGATTTCTGTTAGGTAGTCTAAATGTGGTTTAACTAAAGAATTATAAATTATGAATCGAACTTTCCGAGGATGGCATTTATTTATATTATGAAGAGTTCCTGTCAGTGACAAAAGTTTACATCTGATTTTCTCAATGTGAGGATTCCAACTCAGATAGTTATCTAAAATTAAACCTAAATATTTCTAGTTTTTCTTTGGATGAATTGATCATTTTTATTTTGAGTTGTATATCATGTCTTATTTTTTGTTTTTGGGGGCAATCACGACATAGGGGCCGTTCAAGAATTACGTAAGCACATTTATTACAATTTTTTACTCCCCCATCCCCCTTGTCATAAAAAGTAAGCAAAGCTCTTACCCCCCCTCCCCATGCTTACGTAAACATTGTTATATGCATTTTTCTTTTAATGTACTCTGTTTTTTTTATTGATTCATGAGCAGCAGTTATAATTCTAGAAATAAAAAAATAGATTTAGGATAGGGGACTTTAACGCATATAATATTCATTTAAAATACGTCAAATCGTCAATAGTAACGAAACGAAACAATAGGTTGACGGAAGACATTTTGTCAAGTGAATAGAGCGCGGTAATAAAAAAATATACTCGTAGTACCCGTAAAGGTATGGAAGTGTTTAAAAGAAGATGGATGTACGTGGCTGACATACTTAATTCTTCAATAAGTTGTTGCATGAAGGAGGGATCCCACAAGAATGGTGCAATAATTCGCTAGTGCCCATCTTTAAGAATAAAGGTGATGTACAGGACTGCAACAGCTATCGAAGGATAAAGCTCATGTCACATAGTATGAAGGTATGGGAGAAAGTAATAGAGAAAAGACTGCGAGAGGAGAGTGAGATTACCCCGAATCAGTTTGAGTTTATGCCAGGGCGAGGAACAATGGACGGCACTTTTGCACTCCGGCAATTGTGCAAGAAGTACAGACGTGCACACAAAGACGTGCACATGATGTTCATTGATCTGGAGAAAGCGTATAGTAGTAGAAAGGGTTGCCTGGGAAGTATGTAAAGTTAATTCGTGCTATGTAGAGTCAACTCGTACCTACGTCCGGTCGGCTGCTGGCAATACCGTCGAGTTCAATGTGGCTGTAGGCTTGCACCAGGGATCGGCTCTAAGTCCTTACCTCTTCCTGTTGATCATGGACGCTCTGACGTCGGACATACAGGAAGAGGCACCCTGGCGCATGCTGTTTGCTGATGACATTGTTCTTGTCGGTGAAGATGTGTCTGAGATCCAGAGCAGATTCGAGAAGCGGCAACAGAAGCTGGAGAATGTTGGCTTGAAAATCAATAGAACCAAAACCGAATATATGTTCTGCGATTTCGGTGGTCTCTCCAGCTCTGGAACCATAGCGCTTGATGGTGTGCTTCTCTCGGTCTGCTCCGACTTTTGGTATCTCGGTTCACTCGTGCAAAGCGATGGCGAAGTAGATCGGACGGTTAAGCACAGAATAAACACTGGATGGATGAAATAGCGGCAGGTCACAGGAACAATCTGCGACTCCCACATCCCCCTTAAACTTAAGGGGATGATATATAAAACCATGGTCAGACCTGCTGTCTTGTAAGGGTCGGAATGTTGGGCCTTAAAAGGGATGAATGAAAGGCAATTGCATGCAGCTGAGATGAGAATGTTAAGAGGGATGTGTGGTGTTACACGAATGGATATAATAAAAAATGAGGACATAAGATGAAGTCTGAAAGTGACATCAATAATTGCAAAATTTGTGTGGGAATCGATTGTCATGGTATGGTATCGGATCACGTGATACGGAGGAATGAGAAAAATGTCGTGAGGAACATATTGAGTATGAATGTCAATGGCTTTAAGATAGAGGGAGACTAAAGAAACGCTGGATGAACTGTGTTAATTATGATATGGATAGAAAGGGAGTGACTACTGAGATGACGACTAATAGAGAAGTGTGGAAGAAAAAGACATGTTGCGCCGACCGCAAATAAATTGGAATAAGGGCGGGAGAATGATGAATAGAGTGCGGTAGGTAATTTCCCTACTCGGTTCTAAGCCTAAACGTCTACATTATTGGTGGGAATCCCTGAAAATGCGTTACATTTTCACAAAAAGACAATGTGTCGGTTGCCATAAGTGTAAAAAAGTGAATAACTGCTGCTTACGTAATCACCATCTAGACTCCCCCACCTCCCATGTCATCAAAAATAAGCAAATCAAAGACCCCCCCGCCCCCCTATAGTGCTTACGTAATACTTGAACGGCCCCATAGTTGGTTGTTGTGGTGTTTATGGTTAGAAGATTTGATTGGGACCAGTCAATAAGTGAGTTTAAATCATTTTGGATACAAGGTACCATAGCTTCGATTGAATGCCCAAAGTAGAAAAGACTTGTATCATCAGCGTAAAGTGATATGTCGCCTTTGAGGCCAATTTTGGATATGTTTAATATAAATTAGGAATAACAATGGCCCCAGAATTGAACCTTGATACATCGAAAGGGACAGGAAGTGAACTACTCTGATATATTACCTATTTTGACAATTTGCAAATAGTAATTATTAAAATATGTATATATAAGTCAAGTAATTATGACATTTATCATACACATTGCCATACGAAATTGACCTCGAAGGAAATATAAATTTCTTGTAAAATAAGGTGAAAATACTCGTAACTAAACAAAATAAATAAAATTATTTCCATTTATTTACCCCCTGACTAAACATGAAGTTAAAATCAAACTTACTGACTGGTTGCAGAAGTTAACATATGACGAAACCGAGAATCTTATTACAATTGTCTCTTAATAGATCTAATTACTGTATTTAAATTAAGGCGTTGTTTATTTTATTTTTTTGTTATCTATAAGTACAGCAGGAGCAGGCGGCGGCGGCATCAGTTTGCCTTTTAATGTGACTCCAATTTTTTTTTCCCTTAATGTGTACTTATATAAGGTGTATCTATTCATACACGAAATATTTTAAGAGGTACACCTGTAGGTGGTAAAGAAGCAACAGCAAATAAAATAAAAAATTCTAAGAGTTTTATTTTTATTTTATATTTATAAATTATTTGACGCACATAAAAAATACTGGTTCCTTCTTATTTTTTACGGCCCGAGACACCGCGGCCATGCTCGTGCCGTCCGGTCATCGCCCTCGCAGCGTCAGGTGGACCATTCATAGAATTTGGAGTAAAGGTTTTATGCAAAACGTCTCAAGTAGTTTTAAAATTATAATAATTACGAAAATTCAAAAACGCTTAGATAAAAATTTTCTTTTTGCTTCTATAGCTTCTTTACCACCTACAGGTGTACCCATTAAAATATTTCGTGTATGAATAGATACACCTTATATGTATGTTTTTCTGTCTGTACAAATAAACATTTTTATTTATTTATCCACGATTTGAAATTTGAGCTATAACCTCTTTTCACCGAAATTAAAATACATCGAATACATCGAACTAGTATATTAGGTAATGGACGAAGTCTATGTAAAATATTGTAATTGTCATTTACCAAATAAATGTATAGTGAGAGGAACGAAATTGACGTTTATTAATCTCTTTAATACCATCATATATTTATTTATAGACTAGAAGATTAAATCGTTATTTTTAATTTTATGTTGTAAATAATTAATAATATTTTTTATTATTTTGAGTTAATCAATCTCGTATAACCCAACATCCGTACATAAATATTACCTAGCTTTTTCCCGCGACTTCGTCTGCGTAAATCTTAGGTTACGCGGACGCAGGTGAAGTCGCGGATTAAATAGGGTTAATGGGTAACAAATAAGGTTTAGTCGTGAAAGCGTAACAGACAGACAGAGTTAGTTTCGCATTTATAATATAACGTATAGATAAAGAAGATAATTTCTTGCTGTAAGATAGTTTTATTGCTTATAATTAAATATTTGTATTATTTGTCTACTCCATCGCATGCTATGTGCAAAATTTTCATAGACCGACTAAATTAATGCTACTTTCACGTACTTTTTTCTAAGATGTTTCCGTCTCTACCTTGCTATTGTAGTTTGACAGATGTGCAACAGTGACAGGAATAGTGCTTACAGCAATGCTATGCTAAGTTAGTAACGTTTTTTTATTTCGAGACATTTTCTGTCATTAGTTCAAGTTTTGGCCGCTGGTTTTCCTATTCTCTATAAACGGTTCAGATATAAGTTTGTGGCGGCCGGCCACTTTAGGTTGACCCGCCATAAACCACGCCCATCCTACTATCATTCACGTTCAAGGTGGGCCCTTAAGTTGTATTAATGTTTAATATCACGCAGGATCTTTGTTGTAGGGATGTTATGGATATGAAATGTCGGATACGGATTGGATACGGATGTAGGAATGATTATTATACCGGATACGGATACGGCTATGGATATAAAATTATTTCGGATTATCCGTTAGTTTCGGATAATTTCGGTTACGGATATTAAACTTTTAAGGAATTTCAAAAGTAAAATACAAATAGCTAATAAAATGGTTTGTTCTTTACCTATGAAAATGCCGTTTTGTATGAAAAAAATTAAACGAATTTTATTCATGTATTTTTTATTTGTATTAATCGAAATAATCACCCATGCAATCATTGCATCTTTGCCAACGCAGTGGCAGTTTATTAATGCCCTTCTTAAAAAATCAGCTGGACGGGAGGCAACAAATTCTTCAAAGGCATTTTGTACTGCCTCTCGGGTATTGAATTTTTTTCCCGCCAAGAAGATATCCAAATTCTGGAAAATGTAGTAGTCTGTAGGCGCAAGGTCTGGTGAGTAGGGCGGATGACGGAGAGCTTCCAACCCCAGTTCTTGCAACTTGGAGACCGTCTGCTGTGCAGTATGAGGTCGCGCGTTGTCGTGCAGGAGCAGCGGAGACGAGCGATTGACCAATGCTGGTTGGAGATGTGCCAGCTTCTCCATCATTGAGTTCAGTTCTTCACAGTACACATCTGCAGTAATGCTCACCCCGTTTGGTAAGAAGCTGTGATGAATCACACCGGCGCTAGACCACCAAACAGTGACCATCACTTTTCTAGGGGTAAGTTTTCGTTTAGGGCATTGTTTAGGTGCTGAACCAGGATCCAACCAACTTGCTGAGGGCTTTCGGTTATCAAACAGAATCCATTTTTCATCGCAGGTAACAATGCGGTTCAAAATTCCTTCATTTGTGTGTCTATTGAGCAATGCAAGGCACGTCTCGACGCGTACTTCGCGCTGGCGATCATTGAGTTCGTGGGGCACCCATTTGTCAAGCTTTTTTACCTTGCCAATTTGACGCAAATGGACCAATATTGTTTTGACGCTAACGTCGAAAGCTGCTGCTAATTCAGCCGTAGATTGTGTATCATCAGCTTCCACAATCGCCTTTAATTCGTCATTGTCGACCAAAGTCTTGGACGACCGCGAGGTTCATTTTCAGCTCGAAATTTCCAGAACGGAAGCGAGCAAACCAATAACAGGTGGTGCGTTGGTTTGTAGTGTTAGCTCCGTAAACGTCGTTGATGTTGCGTGCCGCTTGTGCCGCGTTGCTGCCACGACGGTACTCATATTCCATACTTACTCGAATTTTTAACGTATCCATGATGACGAAAAAGATTGAAATGCGATGAAAATGTAACACTAATCAATAAACAAATGACTACTTTTGGAAAAAGAATTCCATGTTTTTAAAATAAAATTAATTTGAAATTAGAATTCTTAGACAAACAAAAATTATTTTTATTTGAAATGGCCAGTACTGCAGAACGGCAATTTCGTAGGTAAAGACCTAATATTTATATGTCACCATTTGGTAGGAATTACAATCAGTATGTGAGTTATTATTACAGCTATTTAAAATAAAAATAATCTACCTAAAATAAAATATAATAACAAATCCGATATTATCCGAAACTTTTATTTCGGATTCGGTTACGGTTACGGATAAATTTTTATATCGGATATCCGATAGTTTCGGTTACGGTTACGGAGCTCCCTAACATCCCTGCTTTGTTGTCCGATAATAAACAATATATTGTATTGTATAGCTCTATCTCTTTCTCGCACTGCATGACTGGATCAATGAAGACTTTATTAGCACGCCATATCATAACAATGACTATAAGCAATAGCTTTGGAATTTTATTTTTTAAATTTCAGGATGGTCTTGCTTGTTCAGAAAATTTGACAATGATGTGTCAAATTCGGCACATTCATAAGTAGTACAATTTTTACTCAACGCAACAGCGTCACTTGGATTGTATCATATTTACATTTAGTCAAACCCAGCCCAGCCTTAAAGAAGAAAAACTGTATCGAAATAGGGCACTCTTTATCGATGTATATTACGTATGTTCATGAAGAGTATAGTATACTGTAAAAACCTAACAAATCGGAGGATTGCGTACAAATTGTGGAAGACGTTAAGCACAAAGGTAAAATAATAAGTAAATATACATACACCCACCTCAACTAATCCGTCGAACACCGCCATATCGATTCCTTCACACTTCCCTAATGGTGTTGCAATCTTATGCAAGTCTTGAAACTCCACCGGCATGGCCCAGATCTCACAGCACTCAGGAATGATCGACAAAGAGTTATACAGCTTAGTCCTATATTGAAACAAAACATATGCGATCTTTAGATTCTCCCACGGCAGTATTGCACTCGCAAAATTAGGATCTGCTATCAAAGTTGTCACATCCTTTAATATGTCATCTGTAATTTCGGATATTAAGTTTACTTTCTCAAGATTGTTTGTAGTAATATATTCTTGTAGAATCCCAAGGTTCAAGTTCGAACTTTCAAGTATATAGACAGCCTTAGCACCAAACTTCGATGCGGCTAACCCCATGAAACTGCTTCCATTCAAATCTAAAACAACAGATTCATTGTTGATTGCTTCTTTCAATTCTTGCAGAAACTTCTTACTTCGTTTTCCATCGTTCAGGTACGATATGTGAGTTCTTGATAAAGCCATGTGCACTCCACATTCGCAGTTAGGTCTTTTATAGTTAGTTAGTTTGTTATTTGCGTTTTCTAGGTAGAACCAGAGCGAGTATTCGTCTTGGCATGAGATCAGGGTTGCTTCTGAGTCTTTCTCTAGGTTGAAGTCTTGTGGCAGGTAGTAGACTGCTTGCATCCAGTGGTCGCGCCAGGGTATTGTGTCTTGTGGTCGTTCAGCTGATGTGTTAGCGTCAGGGTGACACCACCAAGGTGCACAGCTGAGGCAGATTCGACCTGGAATTGATAGTTTTGTGGATCAAATTAAATTCCATTTTGATTTAATTATTATTTTTGGTTATGTAATGTCAGCTGCTTCACCGGCATGTATATCGGAAACGTTCCCACAGGAACGGTCTCCCGGTATAAAAATCAAATTTCGTCTAATTCCGTGCAGGTGTTTTTGCGTGATTGAGTAACAAACATCTAAACATACAAACTTTCACATTTATAATATAAGAAGGATTCCTCCTTCTTCTAAATAACAATATCATCTCAAGGTCAGCTTCGTGAACATGTTTTTAAATCTGTTGAATGTACATGTTTATATTTGATTACTATAAATTAGGTACTACCGGGATAACTGAACTAACGATGCAAAGGACTCGACTCGACTCGTAATTTTAAAGACTCGAGTCAATTATGCAAGACTCAGTGTGCTAAAAAAGCTCGAAGTTTAGAATCAAGCACTCGAGTCTTAAAATGGACTCGAGTCTTAAAGAGCACTCGAGTCTTAAAAAGGACTCGAGTCTTAAAATGAACTTGGGTCTTAAAGAAAAACTCGGAGCATGAAGATGAGACTTGTAGCTCATCATTCGAAAAGACTCGAATAGAAGGTGATAAGTTCAAATTAGTGGTTATGATGTAATTATGCGTACAAAAAATCTGACAAGTTATTCATAGACTCGAATTCATTTTAAGACTCGAATTCATTTTAAGACTCGAGTCCTTTTCTAAGACTCGAATCCTTTTTAAGACTTGAGTGCGTATTAAATGACTCGGGCTCTGCTTGACTCTAGACTCCGAACGTTTTGAGCACACTGAATCTTGCATAATTGAGTCGAGTCTTTAAAATTACGACTCGAGGACTCGAGTCCATTGCAACACTAATCTCAACTGGCTTCGCACTCTCTAGTTAAATCCTAGGTCTTGCGGTGTAAAGTTCGGATGTGTTAACGTTTGCAATGCTTTTATAATAACCTATGATATGACATACAGACCGAACACAAGTCGCACGATTTTCATAGAAAACAAATAACGCCAAAATTACGTAGCAGACTTCGACAGATTTTTCTAGACTTGGAGCTAAACCAGTATTATACACAGGTCCATAGTTCCCATAGATTTATACTTTTAATATCATATGTTATATGGCTGTCAATCTAGTCTGTCTGCACGTCCGGAACACCATAACGTCGCTGGCTTTCCTTGAAAAGCTGAAGTGGATCGAATAATGGATTTTCCCTCCCATACACAAAATACATGCCTTACCCGCTTTCGACAAAATTTAGCACACAGATAGACCATAACGCCATAGACCATGTCGCGGGCAAATACTGGGAACCATATATTTTCAAACTCACCTTCAGTATCCATATTCAGTTCCCACCACATGAACACAACCTGTGCCTTCCCTGTGCCACGGACAGTAAAGTCTTGCTTCACCGTCCGCTTCATAATGATGGGTGAACGTCCTGACCAGTCATAGTAGAACACTGGGATCTGGTCTGATAGCTCACTGAATGCGTGACGAGGTAACTGCGAGAGTTGCAGGTCATGCACAGCGGCAGAACCGGGGCAGTTAATCATCTGTAGCAGGAATATGAAGCTTACTTAATTATCAGTTAATTTCGTGTATGTCAAGATATTTGCAGTGATTATGGTAGTTGAATTGTAACTGATGACCCACTCTGGGATATTTTTTTTCTTTTTGGCGGCCATGCGTCTATCATTAATCACATATTATTATATATCTAAGAACAACCAACACACCGTTATCTGATACCAAACTAGGCAGAGCCTGTATTATAGACGCATTTTTTTTCTAACGCGTTAAAGTCGAGAACAATTTAGATACGGAGATGTATATCAGGTAAGAATTAAAATGTCGGCGAGGTGAAATAATTATATTGTTTTGGTAGTACAATACGCGCTGCACGTTCAGGTAAAAACCTATTCTAGCCTAACACTCTCCTCCCGCACCCCTTCCCATGTGCTCAGTGATTCTTTTATTTTATTGCGCCGATAAACAGAAAGGCTAGCGGTTTATTAATGGCGGTAGGACATATATTTGAAGATTGTTGTACATCAGAGTTGCTAGACGTACCGATTTTTAACCCGAAATTAAATTTCCCGCGAGGGGACAGGTTAGTCCCGCTTTTCCAAAGACAGCTCGACGGTGCGGGTGTTATGAGTATGGTAAAATAACGTATTTTTATAAAAAAAACATCTTCTATGACTTCCTATCTTCATGGTAAACTTAATGTGGAACTCAAATAAAAATTTAAGTACTAAGAATAACAAAATTTATTAAGTATTTAATATATTTACGACTGATTATTTACTTTTTTTATGTCCCGGTTTCGAAGAAAGAATCCCGCTTTTTCATTCAAAACAATACTGTAATACATTTATTTTTGTTCGTAAATTCATTACACGCCATACAAAGAAATGACTGCCACTATTCAAATAAAATGTAATTCATTCCTGGCTGCCAACTTTTTTTTTTAATTCCTATTCTACAATCAAAATGCGTATCCTTTGTGAAAATGCCAATGTGTAGTGCCATTTAACCTGACCAGGGGTTTTTTACACGTTCAGCAAAAACTTTTGGGTCAGACCATAGTCGGCAGAAGGTTACTATCTGGATGAAGACAGATTAAATTGAATGACTTTAAAAAAATAGGCGGTTAGTCTTCAGTCAATTAAATTTAACAGTTATCTTATACCTTTAAACGAGCAATTCTTGTATATTTCTTGTGTATATATATATCGACACCTCCATGCAATAACATCGTAACTCACTTTTTTCCAAAAATTGAGTTGCAACGGCATTGTTATGTAAAAAAAAAATGCTTTTTTTCTGTACTATCATTGTAATTCTATTCCCTTTCGTTTCTAAAATAAACCAACGTCAAAGTATTGTAACTAATCCAAAAAATATTTTTTGTCAACTATAGAATTGCAACTTGATTTACAATTTATAGAAAATATTATGAGTAGCTTGTTTATCAAGTACAACAAAATTGTAACATTAGATACAATCTATGTACATGATAAAATTACGGTTTATGATCATAAAATGTACTGTTACTGCATTGTAAGTTGAGTTACAATGATGTTGCACGGATCTTTACGTTAGTTTTTAGTGCATTACGACAAGTTAAGACGAGTTGCGATGTTCTATTTTACTCCCGCTCATAGAATTTCGGTGTTGTTACGTTGCTTGGTAAATAGAAGTGAGAAGGTGTACAAAGTGACTATTGCGGTGTTTATAGTGTAAAACCATAATAAAATGAAGCGTAACCAAAATATCTTAAAGGCATTATCATTAAGTGGAATTTCAACTGGTAATTTCTTTTCCGATTGCTGAGGCGGACAAAACCGCAATCGAATAATAATAGCTATGTACTCGCATGCATGTTAACAATTTGGAATAACAATTACACATAACTATTTTGAAGTAGGACACTCACAATCTGAAGGGTATGCTATGCACTCGTTGGTAGAGCGCCGGAAGAAAAATCAGATTATTTTTGTACCAGAACAATGGATCACCCTGATCAGATGTGTTAAAACTACGGGGACTCCTTATGATGTTACTGAATTAGATCAAAACCTGATTCTTGATTATAAATGTCTTATAAAGAAAAAACTAAACTGGGACTGGAATAGTTGACTGGTAGAAAATGCCTATGGCATTAAGTCCGCCTCTGTACATAATATGTGCTTAAAGTGTTAAATAAATAAATAAATACCTAGTTCTGGAAAAAAGATGATATGGACTAAAATACAACACATTAAAATAGAAAAGGAAAACCCTGATTTAATTTATTTTCAATACGATTTTCTCAGTGATCAGCACTTATCTATTAACCTTGCTATGAAACCTACTTCACGAATCACACGAACGAAAAGAGCACAAGAGACTGTTCAGTGTGAACAGTTGAACGAAGGACAAAGTATTCCTTTATTGTACAATAAAGTGCTCCCAATATCAACAGCAAAGTATAAGGACCTTGTAAGCTTGTGTCAATGTAAGGCAATACCAGATATTTATCATAGTTTTTATTTAAATCTTCCATATTCCACTCAGCTAGCTACAGACAATGACAGTGATGAAGAAAATTAATATTTTTAATAGATAAGTTTTTTTGTTCTTATAACATGTTAAAAAAATTGTTACTCACGTTTAAAAGATACATACTTAGTGTCTTAATTTTATGTTGAATAATATAAGAAGGTATTCAGTTAAGTTCTGCTATTTTGTAATTTCTGATTCTGATTTTGTGATCTCATTAAATAATATTTAAGTACTAGAAAATGTTTCTTTTATCTTTCAAATTAATAAGACAACATAATAACAAACACAAAAATAGGTATAATAATAATACATTATCGCATTATGAGATGTGTATTTAAAGATTTGTTTTGGATTGCATGAATTAACTTAATTTTTACTATATAAAAACATTTTATGTAACTTAACGCCTTGGAGTTACAATTATGTGACCACAAAAATAAATTAAACTACAAAAAAACTAAATTGTAACTCAGACATACAATGTTTGTCCTCGTAACTTATATGTCATTTCACTGTTTTGTTTTTCACGTAAGTCATGAAAATCCATGAAAACAATTTTTCTTTTACAACTTAACCATACCTATTTATAGTCCGCCTAAACTATATTAAATAGAACCAGCTTCAAAAATTGTACGGGGTGTTTTGAGTTTGCTATAATTTTTCAAACTTTAAAATCGCTCTCCTGTAAAATCACAAAAAGTGAGTTACGATGTTATTGCATGGAGGTGTCGATATATAATCTGAATCTCGGAAACGGCTCCAACGATTCTCATGAAATTTAGTAAACAGTGGGTTTCGAGGGCGATAAATCGATCTAGCTAGGATTCATTTTAATAAAATGTCGTTTTGTTCGTGTTTTCAATGACCAACTTTATCGATAATCAACTTGAACATAAACTTATTATTTTAAACACAATTTACCAAAAAAAATACCGAGCAAAGCTCGGTCATCCAGATATTAATATTAGGTCTTTACCTATGAAATTGCCGTTCTGCAGTACTGGCCATTTCAAATCAAAATAGTTTTTGTTTGTCTAAGAATTCTAATTTCAAATTAATTTTATTTTAAAAACATGGAATTCTTTTACCAAAAGCAGTCATTTGTTTATTGATTAGTGTTACATTTTCATCGCATTTCAATCTTTTTCGTCATCATGGATACGTTAAAAATTCGAGTAAGTATGGAATATGAGTACCGTCGTGGCAGCAACGCGGCACAAGCGGCACGCAACATCAACGACGTTTACGGAGCTAACACTACAAACCAACGCACCACCTGTTATTGGTTTGCTCGCTTCCGTTCTGGAAATTTCGACCTGAAAAATGAACCTCGCGGTCGTCCGAAGACTTTGGTCGACAATGACGAATTAAAGGCGATTGTGGAAGCTGATGATACACAATCTACGGCAGAATTAGCAGCAGCTTTCGACGTTAGCGTCAAAACAATATTGGTCCATTTGCGTCAAATTGGCAAGGTAAAAAGCTTGACAAATGGGTGCCCCACGAACTCAATGATCGCCAGCGCGAAGTACGCGTCGAGACGTGCCTTGCACTGCTCAAAAGACACACAAATGAAGGAATTTCGAACCGCATTGTTACCTGCGATGAAAAATGGATTCTGTTTGATAACCGCAAGCGCTCAGCAAGTTGGTTGGATCCTGGTTCAGCACCTAAACAATGCCCTTAACGAAAACTTACCCCTAGAAAAGTGATGGTCACTGTTTGGTGGTCCAGCGCCGGTGTGATTCATCACAGCTTCTTACCAAACGGGGTGAGCATTACTGCAGATGTGTACTGTGAAGAACTGAACTCAATAATGGAGAAGCTGGCACATCTCCAACCAGCATTGGTCCATCGCTCGTCTCCGCTGCTCCTGCACGACAACGCGCGACCTCATACTGCACAGCAGACGGTATCCAAGTTGCAAGAACTGGAGTTGGAAGCTCTCCGTCATCCGCCCTACTCACCAGACCTCGGGAAAAAAATTCAATACCCGAGAGGCAGTACAAAATGCCTTTGAAGAATTTGTTGCCTCCCGTCCAGCTGATTTTTTTAAGAAGGGCATCAATAAACTGCCACTGCGTTGTCAAAGATGCATTGATTGCATGGGTGATTATGTCGATTAATACAAATAAAAAATACATGAAAAAAAATCGTTTAATTTTTTTCATACAAAACGGCATTTTCATAGGTAAAGACCTATTATATGATGGGGAAGCTAACTCTGACTCAAAGCGTTTATTTAAAAATAAACCCATTAGAGACACTTTCGAGTAGTCAAGGAGTTGGTTAGTAAGAAAGATAAAACTTGTTGCCCATTCCAAAGAGTAAGTTCCTAATGAGCAGAACAGGCAACTTACTCAAAGGACAATTTTTTTACCTTTTGTGGAGTTTCTAGCACAATATCCAGTTCAGGATCTGCAAGATCATTGAGTTTGTTCCACTTCCACAAGGTCGGACACTCCACCACCTGTGCATATATGACTGCAGAGTCTGGCACCACTATACAGTCTGACTCTAACAGGCACTTGTGGGCATGCGCAAAGGTTGACAGAGCCCCTGAAAATAACATGAAGTCCTTTTAATTATTGTTACAAGAAATTTTATTTCAGCGATCATGAAAAATATTGAAACTAAAATAATGTGACTGAAGTCTGAAGGGAATAAAATAACTACAAGACTAGGGGAGATGACCTCCTCATTAATATAATAGCATCTCAGGACAACCAACACACCGTTATCTGATCCCAAACTAGGTAGAACCTGTAATATGGCAACCAACTGATAAATATATAAATAATACAGGATTTTTTTTTAACCAATGCGCAAATTTTTTTTGTTGGTTCAGTATCAGTAATAGAACACATTTCAATTATTTTTTCAATACTTTTTTTTTTAATTTTTATCCGACCTCAAATCAGTAAACTGTGGCCACCCTACATATTACGTAATATGATATCGACAATAGTAATAGGTCAGTAACTGAACGCCGGCGTAGGTACTTCGAACTTCTTAGACTTTTGACCGATCGAACAGCTGGTAGGTACTCGTAGCTACGCTCGATCGTTCACCTTCGCCGCCGCCGCGGCACCGCGCGCAAGTTACCATAAAAACCAGTTTCAAAATAAACATCTTTTGTTAACAATAACTAAATTTTTTATACTAATACACATCAAAATAAAAATTGCATGGTTATTATAACTCATTTAAGTTTAATTTTTTTAAATTTGCGCACTGGTTAAAAACTTATTACTGTTACTTTACTTTCTGGTTAAATACATTATAGATAAATTACACCCAGACACAGAACAAATAATTGTGTTCATCACACAATTTGTCCTGGGTGGGAATCGAACCCACAACCCACACCGGTAGAATACCTTCCACCTAAGTCCCTAAATTCTGGTCTAAAATATAACCTACTAAAAATATACAAAGTTCTAACAAACCCCGTACCTTCACCAATCAACTCTGTATCAAACACCTCGGTGACTAAGATGTTAGCTTTCTCATTCATATCACCGTCTTCGCCCACAATAAGCTCTGTGGATCTCTTCGGTATCAGTTTTATCTTGTCTGCTACACCGTTTATATGGAGAATCTGGGCGCAACACTCTGCCATTGGTTTGAATGCTTCACAAGCCACTACAGAGTCAGCGCCAGCACGAGCTGCCATTATTGATAGCAGACCTGTACCTGTGCCTGAAATTAAACAGCAATGTGGTAATTGTTTTATTGGAGTTTGTAAAGTAGGTCTAGATCTATAAAATTCAAGAGTGTGTGAGAAAGAACCAACCTATATCCAAAACATTTGCTTTCTTCCCATTACTATGCATTTTTTCTATAGCCAGCTGCACAGCTCTTTGATACTTCTTATTCCTCTCAGTATCGTGCAGCATATCGGCAAATCCAGAGCGCGCTATTTCCTGGTGATAATCGTAGTTCTCATCCTGAACATCCCACTCCGTACTCCCTGTAAGAGGGTTTCTCTTCTGGGTAAAAACTTTCATCTTCGTTGAGACGGAGCTTTTTAACCTGAAACACCGAAACTTTAAAGTATCTGTTATTTATTCGATGTTAAAAAAGCCGACAATCACAAAGGTTATTCTCAAACATTTCATACCTTTTCACGGAATAAGTTGTACAAAAATTACTTAATCTGACTAAATGTATTATTCTCATTTATAACAACATTATTTCATCATTATTCTTTAACTTTTACTTGGCTGAAATCACAACTGAAAATATTGAGCACAGAACAACAAAAACTCGAGCTCGTCGATTGTTTTTTTTCGGCTGAAATTGACATTGACATTTCAGTTCGGAAATAGAAGTAGTTGTTTCAAAAGTTTTCTAGATGTTTTTCTCTATGCACAGTAATAATTTTACATTGAGATATCGATATCCGATGAACTAGATACGTAGGTAGAAACTTACGATAAGTAGGTATTATAATTGATGATACTCGTAGTTGCTAATGTAAATTATTTAAATAAAAACTGGCCAGTTATTTGAAAGCTTAATGATGTCAATACTATGTCGTTTTGATGTGAGTTGTCACTCAAAAGTAAACAAGCAAAATATGTTTATGTTAATTTACCACAAAACTAGAATAGAATAGAAAACTATAATATTTTTATCACATTTTTCACAAATTAGTGCATTGACAATATTATTTTCGAATGGCAGCATGACTCGTAGTTGTCAGCGGTTTGAGCTTTCATTACGACGTTTTTCTATCATGGCGGCCGCCGTCGGTAGGATTTGTGGGGCACGTCTTTTGAGAAATAATGGCATAGTTGCTCCCCAGGTACTGAAAATAGTTCTAAACAATTTTTTATACAGTCTAAATTGTTAGTAGGTACCCTTACCGTGGTCAATATGTTACCTATGACGGAGAAGTTCAAGTTCGAAGTGTCACGAAAAACTGCTGTATTTTATGAATTTGTGCCATACTCTGAGCCTCGTAACGTGTTAAATGCATTGATGTGGTGTTCATGACCCTCTGGAGCGCATATTAGCACGAGTGTTTAAAATAATTTTTCATGGGCAAGTGCTAACCTATTCTGCATTATGTAACAAGTACATAAGAAATCTAATGGAGGCTGTCCCTTGCAGGTTTGTCAGCTGTCCACCAGAGCTCAAGGATGGACAAAGAACAGAAAATTGGTAAGTTCAACTCGATTTATTTTTAGCAATAGGAAATATTTTGAAAATCTGCCCACGTAATCTTCGACAATACGCATTCGAAGTTATCATAAGTATTGATTTTATCATGTTTTGGTATTCTCAAGAACACCAGCAAGTTTAAGGACACGCTTTTTTTTAAATGTAGAGATTAATAAAAAGAAAACCTAAGCAAGAACAGACTCAGTCAAATAATTACCAAATTATATATTGTGTAATAATAACAGTATCATAGAACAATAGGGTGTATTGCCACATAACTTAATTTCATGGGTACATTTTGAAGTTAAATTGTATTTTTGCACACACAGTCAACCCCTACAAGCATGGTATTTAAATGTTTGAATACATTTGTCACCTTACCTGGAAATAACACAATTTCTCCACATCATATATGGCAAATAATCATTATTGTTGCAGTATCAAGGTTAATGGTTACTATATAAACTAGGCTAAATACTTCTACATAAGTCTTTGGTTTAAAAGTTTCCTGCTTATTTTGTTTTTTTTTTTCCTGTACAGTGGCTATCATCATTGGGAGTGATTGGCGGTGGTGTGGGAACCCTACTCTTCGCCCTTGAACAGTCAGTACAGGCTTCAGGATCTGAAGCCCACTCACCACACCAGCCTTGGAGTCATGACGGCTGGTTCAAGTCACTAGACCATGCCAGGTAAGTTCATAACTAAATCAGCCAATAATTAAATGTTTGGCAAATAAAATTACCACATGACAAGTCAAAGTTATAATCAAATATACCATTTTTACATAAAGCCTAGTCTCAAATACTCACTAGGTAAATTAGAAAAACACAGAATTTGTATGGAATTTTCTGCCCGGCAACTTAACCAGAAATGATGTTATCTTATGTCAGCCACACATAAAATAATTACCACTTGCACTTAAAAAAGTAATACAGTTTATGAAATCATTGTTACAAAAAAAAAAACATATGGTACATACTTATATTCTAGAAATTAAAAAAAAAATCTTCGAATTCAAAATACACAACTTGAAAATGTCTTGGGTAAAATGAGAAATGGTTTTTCATGACTTCCTGCCTCTACATGTTTAAAATACATATTCATTACTATCATATTATCATCAAGGTATTATGTGATATCTATTGAGATAGTTATCAGAGCATAATATATTTACATTTTAATATAAAATGTACAAAGCTGTCAGTGATACATCTATGGTTTTGTCAATTTATGTGTACACACAAAAATCAATGACTGCATTTATCTAATGTAAATATTTATGTTATCAAGAAAAGATAACGGTACTTGCTTGCTACACTTGACTGCAGCTAGAACTTAGGATTACTGATGGGCTGAATATGAATAAAATGCCGAATGTGCTGTTAAAAAATTACCGAATTGAATATTTGGCAATATTTGACGCAGTTTATCGTGCATGCCAAAAATTCAATTTAATCGGCCGAATATGAATGTTCAGTAAACCTGCCGAATAAGAACTTAAAACGAATATTCGGCCTATTCTTACTTAGGATAGCTATGGAAAGTATGAATGAAAAATCTACATATCTGCTATTTTTATTTACTATTGCTTTATATTATCAAATCACTTTATTTACCATAAGCATTGGTGCAATTTCGATCTTAACATAAATAATTATACAGATGAAAAGCACTTAGCCATAATACCATGACATGTAAAGATATGTAATCGACATCCTCCTACCGTACCCTTAAACTAATTCATTTGGGACTTTGTCAGCATGTGTGTTTCTTCTATACATCTCTTATCTATATTTCTCTAATCAGAAATTATCCCAGGAGAACTGTTAGTATCGGGAAAAAAAGTTAGCTATCTGCTAGTGAAAGTCCCGTCAAAATCGATTCAGCCATTTCGAAAGATTAGCCGAAACAAATACGAAAAAAAATTGTTTTTTTTTTAGAAGTTCCGTACCTATTTACTTTCATAATTAATTACGTATTTACCAAAAAGCTGTTATTTTTACATTAAAAAAATGTTTTTTTTTTATAATGCATACTTATAAGTTACTAGCTGACCCAGCGAACTTCGTACCGCCTCAGAATCAATAAATGTTGTGTTAACTTATCAGATTCCACCAACACAAAGCAAAGAGCACCAAGTACCATATACCCATGTTAGACCAAGTTATGACAAACTGGTAGGTACTTTGAAGGCATAAAGCGTTTTCTGGCTACCACACACCCATGTTAGGTGAGCTCCTACCAAGTTATGCCAACCTGGTACTTCGAAGACATAATGCCCATGTTAGTTGAGCTCCTACCAAGTTATGCCAACCTGGTACTTCGAAGACATAAAGCCCATGTTAGTTGAGCTCCTACCAAGTTATGCCAATCTAGCGTTTTCTAGCTATCAAACACCCATGTTAGGTGACTTTGTATTCTCAAATTTTCTAATTTTCCGCGCAATTTTTTTATTTTTTTCTTTCATAAGAACCTTCTCCTAACATTAACAAACACAACAAAAAAGAAAAAAGTGAAATCGGTCCAGCCGTTCACGCGTGATGGCGTGACCAAGGGAAATAGGGATTCATTTTTATATATATAGATAACATTCTGATTATACATTTCTTACTTCTCCGCCCCAAACAGTGTACGTCGTGGCTACGAAGTATACAAGCAAGTGTGCAAGGCCTGCCACTCACTGCAGTACATCGCCTTCCGAAACCTCGTCAATGTCACCCACACTGAAGAAGAGGCGAAGGCCGAGGCTGCTGACGTGAGTATCACGAGATTAGATTAGCTTGTGATGCAACGCAGAACACCATTATCATACATAGAACCTTGTCATAGTATACAATGTCCACGTTCTCAAGGACGTTTGCGGTGGATTTTTTTTTTTGCGCATTTGATCTTCAACGCTCTGTTATGCGTCGAGAGTTGAAAATTGAACGGTATGTTTTTTCGACGCGCTATTAGAATCAAAATTCTCGTTTGAACAGTGAGGGTTAAAAATCCAGTGCCAATAAAATCTCGCTGCGATATTTTTACGCGAACGTGGTCGAAATGGCGAAGTCAAAAATGACGCGTAAACAACACAAAAGTTATCATTACAGCTATTTCTATCAAATAACACATGTTTTGATAAGGTTTAACAGAATGAAAGGATGACCTTTGATCCATATCCTTCTAGCTAATTCATGTATAGTTGTTGCAATAAAAAAGACCTATGAAGTTTTAATCTACGCAGTAAATCTTAAATTGCTCTTATCGACCGCATGGCAGTGACAAAAAAAATTGCGAAAACGAGAGATGATTAGGTTGCCAAGAACATTTTCTTTTTAACATAAAATATTTATTCCCCATCTTTAAAAAGCAAGAAGTCCAATACCGTGAATTAGCAATAGTGGATTGTGATATAACTCCATATAATCAAATTCCTTTGACTGTACGTACTTATTCCAAAGCTCTCCACGAAAACTTATGTAACAAAAATGGCGGATTTTTGCGAGAGCACGTGCCTCTCATAGCCTACCCCAATGGAAAATCCACTGAACCAGATATACTGGCAGCTAGCCAGGGTAACAACAAACTTCAATATGTACACTTATGTACATACATTTATATGACACACTGTTTTGTTGGAAGCAGTCATGTGCAGTCATAATGCAGTCATTAATCTTACTAATATTATAAATGCGAAAGTTTGTATGTATGGATGTATGGATGTTTGTTACTCTTTCACGCAAAAACCACTGAACGGATTTGGATGAAATTTGGAACAAAATTAGTTTATAACCTGGATTAACACATAGGCGTACTTTTTATCCCGGTAGTACGTTCCCGCGGGATATTTTCCGACCTCCACGCGGGCGAAGCCGCTGGCAAAAGCTAGTTCATTATATTTCGCTGCAGACAATTTTATCTACTTGCATTGCCAAATAGTCTTAATGCATTGACCCCAACTCAGAATAAGAAGTAACGCCCTAACGCTTGCAGTCTTTTTGCAAGCTTTTACTTTCACTTCTCCCATTATCTGTGTCTTTAATGAAGTTAAATTTAACCCACTTTCTAGTTTCCGTTTGAGCTGAAATTTTGCATGCATATATAAATTGGATGACAATTGAATATTATATGCTGATCTGATGATGGAGTCGGAAGGTGTCAATGGGAACTCTGTAATTAAATGACAGAACCCCATTCTTTGTCTTGAAAAGTACTCTGGTTGTAAACAGTATTAAAAAAAAAAATAGAAATATGTAGAATAGAAAGTAAACGATTTTTTTTAAACAAGCTTTTTCATGAACTAAAAAGTGTTAAATTATACTTAAGTAAACATATAACAGATTTATTTTATTTAAAAAAAAAAAAATTAAGCCTATTCTCCTATTACTGAACCTCACTCAAAAATCAAGCATTAAGTACTTAATGGCTTTTAACAAGTTTTAAGTAATGCTTGTGTCTTGAGTGAGGTTCTGTAGTAAGTGTAAGGCCTACTTGCGCGTTAATGGGTTATCCTAAATACCTCTGAGGTAACACCTAACTCACGGCTCAAGAGTTAGGGGTAAACCTAGGGTTAAGTTTTTAAATGATTACTCACTGATGTGGGCGACTACTTCGCAATTAGCAGAGGTCTTTCGACGCCGCAAACTTGGTTTTGCACTAAATTGGTCCCGAAAAATCCAATAAAAAATCATAGCCATGATTTTTTTATTCAGTTGCTGATCTTTATATAATGACAATAAACGCTTAGCAGAAATCTTCACTTTGATAAGACTGCGTTTTGAAGATTTGTACAATAGTCAAATTAACTTAGGTAGCGAAACTCCACAAACATGATGAATATAGATATCAATTTCACCTTGTATAAACTAGAGTACATAACATTTTTTTTCTGCACAGGTAATGATAAAGGATGGCCCTGATGAGGAGGGCAACTACTTCGAGCGGCCGGGCAAGCTGTCGGACTACTTGCCATCACCGTACCCCAACGAAAACGCTGCGAGAGCAGCTAACAACGGTACTTAACACTTTTTAAATAGACATAAGGGACAAGCTATTTATCTATAGATGCATGTTTGAATATGTCAAAATTGTCTTCATACTAAAAGGTGCCATCACCACGAGTGACCGAATCGCAGCGATAATCTGCCATCAAATCCAATAGAAATTCTATGAATGTCCACGCGACGATAGTTTGATGGCACCGCATGACTATCGCCGCGATTTTCTCGTCTGTGGAGATGGCGCCTAATATTTAAGACCAAATCATTTTTAACACTTGTCATTTACGCTCTAACGAAGCTGTGAACGCCGAATGATGTCATCAGATACTCCGATTGGGATCTACACGAATATTTGCGTTTTCGCGTATCAGCCTATTGATCTAATTGCCTTATAAAATCACAAAAACATCAAGTAACAAGGTCTCCCCCCCAAATCCTTTCAGTTTTCTTTTTTGCCATCTCTGCCCAATCAAGTACAACGTTAAACATTCTTAATGAGTTATTATTATAATTCCTTGACCTACCCGTATTTGTGCATAACTTAATGAAACCCACTCGATCTATATCATGTACCCAACACACTAGTCAGAATTCTAAAATTAATAAACCAGGTATAGCATTAATTGCTCCAGTCTAAAAGGTTGAAAAACAACATCTATTCATGCTGAAGATTCTAATTTAACAGTGTATGTTTAGAATAGAAAATGTCTGACCTAGTGCCAAAAAAAAAAGCAACCGTAGGCGATGAAGAAAAACATTCATAGTAGTAGTACTAGTAAATTTTGATATGAATTCTATTGAAAATAATATTGGCTTTCGATATACTTATTTTGCTGGGAGAGTATTCTACCGTACCGTCTAGTGTACCGTGTGGTGCCGGACGTAAAGAATAACACCACCCCATTTCTTCCCGTGGGTGTCGTAAAAGGCGACTAAGGGACTTCCTAGAGAATGGGCAGCAGCGTTCTCTATGCATTTTACCACCATACTGCGATCGCCAACCCGCCTGCCAAGCGTGGCGATTATGGCAAAGCCCCCCAGATTGGGGGGGCCTAAGTCCAGCAGTGGACATCTTACGGCTGAAATGATGATGATGAGAGTATTCTCATAATTTTAATAAAGCACTAGATTAAATAGTTAACGGTTTAATAAAGCGGATAAATAAACTAGAATAGGCACCCATATCTCGCCTACTTTGAAATCGCAAGTTCATTTATTTCTACTAATATTCCTAAAAACTATGACACGTTGATAAACAAAATTACAGTCTTACCAAGGGGTATCGTGTTACCCAGTTACTGGGTTGAGTCAGTCACTCCATGTAAAATACTGGTACCCACCTGTAGCCAGTAAGACTGGAAGCCGTCCCCAACATAGTTGGGAAAAAGGCTAGGCAGATAATGATGATGACGTTGATAAATTATAACGCCAAATGTACAGACGCCAACACATCAAGCTACTACAATCTGTCAGATTTCTTTGATAGATTTTCGACTTTATTTCTAGAGCATTAGGTTCAAGGTTCATTGGGAAAAATTTACAGTTTCCGGTAGCTTGACCTGGTGGCGTCTGTACTAAGAAATTTTATGAGGAAAATGTTCTGTTACAAGGAGCAGATAGTAGTCGACACCTATGATACGTGAATCATCGTGATTGGGCGTAGCCATTACAGTAATAATAGGTAATAGGTAATAGGTAGAACGGGCTGGTGTCCGCAACTCCACGTCTGAGCGCGTATTTTGCGTACGGGTGGGAAATCGGTTATTCGATCCACCCCAGCTCCTCGAGAAAGGCCAGCAACGCCTTGATGTTGCTGACTATCTCACGTAGGGTACCTGGGTTACCGAAGTACTTGGCCCTGTATGTGGCGATCGCCGGGCAGTTTAGAAGCACGTGCGCTGCTGTCTCGTCGTCCCCAATGCAGGCCCTGCACAGCGGACTGTCTGTAACTCCTATGACAGATAGATGTTTATTAAACGACCCATGTCCAGTTATTGCTGCTGTTACCATACGCAGCTGTCGTTTGTCTAACCGAAGGACCTGTTTAGTGAGGCGGGCATCGATGGTAGGAAGTGCTTCCTTGGCCTGCCTGCACTCACTTTGGTCCACCCATAGCTTGCAGTGTAGATCCCTGGTACGTTTTCTTACCAGAGAGCGTAGGAACCCAAAGGGAAGTGGCGCGATGGGTTCTGGTCCCACCGGTGTCATGCTCGACCCCCTTCTGGCAAGTTCATCGGCGGCGTCGTTACCTAGCGAACCGCTGTGTCCTTTAATCCATTGAATGGTCATATTATTGAGGCTACCCACCTGGTTGAGGCGCTGGTGGCACTCGTATATTAACCCAGAGTCAATCGAGTGACTGTCCAGCGCTTGCAGAACAGCCATACTGTCTGAGAGTATGCGGATCGAGTGGTCTTTAACTGCCCTGGCCATGATGGCTGAAGCAGCAAGAGTGATCCCAATGCATTCAGCCTGGAACACTGTGTTGTGGACTCCCAACGGTATGGCTATATGTATGTTGAAGTCCTGCGAGAAGACTCCAGCACCTGTGCCACTGTCTGTTTTTGATCCGTCCGTGAAGATGCGCAGCTCAGTGGGGCGCAAACCCTCACACCAGCGATCTTCGTGAAGCTGGATTCTGTATTTTTTATCAAAAATGAACGGTTTGGGTACCCGGTCATTTATAGCTTTAGTGATGGGGAACTCATTGTTGAGTTCCTCAAGCAGCGCGGTGTGTTGTGTGTCTCTCTTTCTCCAGAGGTTAGTTGCGTCCAGACGCGCCGCCGCCATCGTGGCTTCCTGCTGTATGAACAGGTGGAGCGGTGGTAGACCCAGCATGGCGTCCATGGCTGCAGTTGGAGTAGTCCTCATGCAGCCCGTGACCGCCATGCAGACAGCCATTACAGTATACAGCTACTATTTTTATAGAATACGGGGACAAATTACTTAGTAAAGTCTGCAAACATAATAGGTTTCGTAACTTGATAAAATAAAAAGAGTATGTGTTGATGATTTTGTATTGGAGGTCTACAACTTTGAGAAAATCTGTTGTTTTTTTTTTTTGTCATGTTAAATATCATGACAATCATTACGCTTGTGGAGTTAATAGAAAAAAAAAAACCAGATATTTTAAATACGTACCTACGGTTGTTGGCACAAAAAATAATTAAGTAAACCCTTATAACTAGATCAAACGCTACAAGAAATGGCAGTTTTTGTCAATAAAACATTTCTCATTGTCCAGGTGCGTACCCGCCCGATCTATCGCTGATCTCCTTGGGTCGCAAGGGCGGTGAGGACTACATCTTCGCGCTCCTCACTGGCTACATGGAGGCCCCAGCCGGAGTGATACTGCGAGAAGGACAGAACTACAACCCATACTTCCCTGGTGGTGCTATCGCCATGGCACAAGTTCTTTATGATGAGGTATGTATGAGCTAATTTGAAATGCAAATTCAATGATACAATCAGGGCATTCAGGGCCCTTAGCATAAGATAATCATTCAAAGGGCAAATCAAGTTGACAGGACGCTGTAGAAGGGTCTTTAGGCGTTTGGCCGAAAAGGGAACTAAAGCTGTTGTCTTATTTTTCATTAAATTATACACAAAAATTCCACAAATGTTTACCAACAGCGCCACGCTATCAGCATTCCCCACTATTTATCTGGTATTGACCTGCCGTAAGAACATTTCTGATCTATTGGACCACCACAAATAACTCATTCCAGGCGGCCGAGTACAGCGACGGCACACCGGCGACGGCGTCGCAGCTGGCCAAGGACGTGGCAACGTTCCTGCGATGGTGCTCAGAGCCTGAGCTTGACGATCGTCGACTCATGACCATCAAGGCCATCGGCATGTTCTCCATGCTTGCCGTAGTCACCTACTACTTCAAAAGACACAAGTGGTCCACACTCAAGTCTAGAAAACTAGCCTACAAACCTGTCTCTAAGAAATAAACTGCCACCATAAAAACAGTAGTATAAACAAAAGTTTTAGACAATTTTTTTTTCTATAGGCACAGTAACATGTTAATTGTTTATAATATTAAATTAATTTATTTTTTATTTCATCGCGTTTATTTCTTTCCTCAAGTTTCATTTTCATGTTGCTTCGCTGTGATCCGTTACCATACGTATAAGGTTTGCACACATCATAGGGCGGAGGGAGATAGCCGGGTGCAATTATAATTATGTTGATTATAGAGCATTTCGTCATCGCGTATGTTGGATGATGTAGCACAGTCAAATTACTTAATGTTAGGTAATCCGATTATAACAGCTGTGCTTGTGATTTTCCAATAAAGTTATAACTGTGAATCAGTGTACAGTTGAATAAATGAGTTATTGAAAATCTGAATTACTGCTTTTTTTTTACAATTTTTTACATTTACTTCCTTTTCCTTTATTCCCAAATTCCACATTCCCGATTTCACAAAAATTCGATACGACACCAAAATAAAATTTCAAGTTCGAACGAAGCGCAACCCATACTAACATAATTGCGAAAATTATTCGTATCGGCCAGCGTAGTGTGAGACGCCCGCCCCCCAGCTAGTTGGACCGACGACCTCAAAAAGGTGGCTGGGACAAAATGGATGCGAATGGCGGAGGATAGGGTGTTGTGGTGCAGCATGGGAGAGGCCTATGTTCAGAAGTAGACTGCGATAGGCTAAGAGTGAGATTGATTCGCCTTCACAGCTGAACAAATGAAAGGCACACAAGTATACCCATAACCTTGGTTATGACATAAGGTACTGGGTTATCCCGGTCCTGGTATATAATTTCCGCGATTGAAACCGTGGGCAATGTAGATTAGCGGTTGGTCGCAAACGGTACTACTTGGCCGTGGATTGATATCCGGGCAGTGTTTTATTTATTGAGCTTTTTTAGCAGCCTAGGATTTGTGCCTGGCTAGTGTCAATAGGCTGATAAAATCTGGCCTGAATGCATTTCCATCCAGACATTGCTTCCATGAGTAACGCTGAAAAATAGTACCGACCATATCTTGAGCAGCTAACAGTGGTACAATCACCATTTAATTCTGCTATGCCAAATGGACGGGCTTAGAGTCGGCGAGAGAATTTCAGGATATCATATGTATACGAGCATTTTTTTTATTTTAACTATACTATAAAGCTGAAGAGTTTGTTTGGTTATACGCGCTAATCTCAGGAACTACTGGTTCGAACTGAAATAATATTTTAGTGTTGGGTAGCCCATTTATCGAGGAAGGCTATAGGCTATTATATTTCTAAATATATAGGCCATTGTATGTTTTTTTTGTTAAATATTCTTGTTGTAATGTATTTTCTGGTGTACAATAAAGCATATATAAATAAATACAATAAATACATAACATCACGCTATGACCAATAGCAGCGGAGCATCAATGAAAAATGTTGCTAAAACGGGGGAAAGTTAATATTCCGTTTGGAAGTTAAAGTAACGCAACAATCCTGTATGACGGAATTGTTCCTCTTAAAACGTTCAATACGTCTATCTTTTAAGGTTGGCTCACTATAACTTCCTTAATTGTATACAAATCTAAAATTATCAAGCTCAAGAGTTTGTTGGTTGAACGTACTAATGTCAGGAACTATCTTTAATGTAGAATAGCCCATTTGTTGAAGGAGGCTAAAGACTATATAACATCACGCAAGGACCGTTAGGAGTCGAGCAAAAAGAAAAAAGTGACGAATACGAAGACCTCGCACATGGCAGGCGATTCGTTGCGACGGCGAGGGTCGGGGGAGTGAAAACTTTAACGTGGATGAAATCGCTTGCGGAAGCTAGTTTATTAGACGAGTGTGTGTACGTGCAAGAAACGCGTAAGGAACTTTGTTCCCGAGTGGGTTGTCCCGGCACTCACGTTTGTTTTTGTAGTTCATGTCAAAAATGTTTAAATCCCACAAACAGCGTGGTGCAATACTGAATAGGTGTGGGAGACACATCTTAACTTTCTGGCCCATGTGTCCCTCCTAGAAATACATCCTAAATCCACCCTTGAGTTCATGCCCTGTTGGACGTGATAGCCATTTAGTTCGATGCTCCGCCATTCTCACCCAGCTGCCAACCTACAAACAACTCATCGAAGTTTCATCTCATCGTAGACTTAGCTATTCTGTAGTATAGTCCAAAAACGAATAAAACGTCGTTTTAGAGCGAATCAATCGCGCCGATTCTAAAAGAACCGTCTGTTATGGTTTGACTTATTTCACAAAGAGAAGGGGCTACTTTCCCTTTACGGATGGGAATCGGTTTACAGGCCCAGGACTTCTATTTCATTCAATTTCATATAACCTTATTAATGTTAAAAAATATAAATTGTGTTCTGGCCATTCAATTCGAGGCCTCGAGTCGTAGCAGGCATAAATGAAACAGGTTTACAGAGTAACATGTATATTTTGTAAGGAATTTGTAGTTTATTTTTCTCCCTTGAGCCGGAATGAACTGGCAATACCTACAGGTATTCAAAATTGACAACTGTATTAAATACAGTTGTCAATTTTGTCAATGTCATTTTTGCATTCAAATGTCAATGTCAGTCAATTTATCGAACACATCAAACAGCTGATGCTGAAGTTATTGTTCGCGACTCAATCATCTAATAATAAATACAAGTCAAAATCATAATGAAATGAACGCAATAGTCGGTTTGTGCCATTTCTGCGAAGCCCATGGCCCACGGCCATTATTTTGCACTTTCACCACGGACAATGATAAGAATACGACAGAATCTTCAAGAGCCAGTGTTCAGTGCAGTGGTTGTACTTCTCTGGGTCCAGAAACAGTGTTTGTATCACGAGAGGATGATGGCACAATATACTGCAGCAGGGAATCAGTTCCCAATGCTGATGTCACGTCGTTTTTGAGGCAGGCCGCTATCAGGAGCATAACTTGTGAGGTAAGACCTTACAGTGATTTTTCGATAATTACAATACGGTGAAGTATGCAGACAAGGGCGTGAGTGTACAAATAGTAAAACAATCGAGTATTCTTACAAAATTAAAGTTAAGTACACATTTCCTATCAGTAGAGACTTCATCTTATTGAATAATTTACATTTAGACACTGTTTAACAGGTAAATTGGAATAAAGAAGGTGGAGTGGTTTACTTTAATGACACCCACGGCCATGTCTTGAGCCTCACATTCCAGGTCAAAGACACCTGGGCCAGGGGCTTGAAAAGGTGGTTCTCAATAGTTGTGCTGATGAAAGACAAAATGCTGCTGTTAAATATGACACCTTTACTCTCTGAACATATGCAGGTACAGTATTAAGTTTTTAGTTCTTAACTTGCCTTTGCCACAAAGTGAAAATCACAAAAGAAGGAAAATTACTGATATGATTAAATTTACCACCATTACAATGTGTCTGAAGGTTACAAAAGGCTAATAATGGTTACCATACTTTTACAGCATTACTATTTTGCTTGCAATTGAGCCCTTAGTTGCTTTTTCCATAACTATTGACTGCCAAATTGGTCTAGTGGTCACACATGAGCTTGAGGTCATGGGTTTGATTCCCAGGTCTGGTTTTTGGGTTTTTCTATCTGGAATTTCTCAGTAGCAGCCCACAGTCTGCATTTGTGCCCCATTTATGGCAAAAGGTTTTCCCCCATTACATGTCACTTAACTGGCGAAATGTGGGTTTACTATAGGCACACCTCTGTCTGCCCAATCCTTTGGGGAAGCAAGATGTGATGTAATAAATTTATATTTGTGTTTGTAGAAAATATCAAAAGAACTGCAAGAATTAGCTGAGATTGTGTTTGATGCTGAACAAAAGGTGTGTTCCCAGAGAGCTCTTAGACTGAAGACTGGTAGAAATGACTTTGTTCAGTCTAGGTCACTGATGCACTTGACTGGTAAGTCAACTATCCATTGTATCTACCAGCTCGACCTGTAACAGTTATGTTTCAATGAAAACAAATGACTTGATTGAAATCAATTCTGGCCAATTTATTTCTATCAAGCCAAGTCACAAAGCAAACAAGGTCTAAGATATTACGTCAATCTATATGTATAAGAGCTTCTCTATAATTTACTACCTTATTTGCAGGCGACGAAAATGTATTCAAAAGGCTACACTCCCACTTCACATGGATGCTAAAAGCTGGTGCTCACACATTCTCAGAAACATTGTACACTAGTAAGGACTTACTGGAGAAGTTACAACCGCATTCGGTGAAAAAGTCTATTTTTGAGCCCAGCACATGTTCCGTGTCTGGTGACAAAGATTGTGTATCACTCAGGCTTTTGGAAAAGTTATTGTCAAAAGCAGTGTTTAGGATATTGATGTACTGTACTTTAACTGGAGTTTATGTAAGTTTGCAGTTCTTTTTATTAGGGTTCCGTTGCCAAATGGCAAAAAACGGAACCCTTATAGATTCGTCATGTCTGTCTGTCCGTCTGTCTGTGTGTCTGTCTGTCCGTCCGTCCGTATGTCACAGCCACTTTTCTTCGAAACTATAAGAGCTACGCTGTTGAAACTTGGTAAATAGATGTATTCTGTGAACCGCATCAAGATTTTTACACTAAAATAGAGAAAAAATAATAAATTTTGGGGTTCCCCATACTTAGAACGGAAACTCAAAAATTTTTTTTTCATCAAGCCCATACGTGTGGGGTATCTATGAATAGGTCTTCAAAAATGGTATTGAGGTTTCTAATGCCATTTTTTTCTAAACTGAATAGTTTGCGCGAGAGACGCTTCCAAAGTGGTAAAATGTGTGTCCCCCCCCCCCCCCGTAACTTCTAAAATAAGAGAATGATAAAACTCAAAAAAATATATGATGTACATAACCATGTAAACTTCCACCGAAAATTGGTTTGAACGAGATCCAGTAAGTAGTTTTTTTTTATACGTCATAAATCGTAAACCGCAATTTACCTTTCATTCAATCAAATCAAATATAAAAATTAAAAAAAAGAACATTTAAGTTCATAAGCATGAATCTTATACATAAACCGAGGATCCCTACAGGTTTGTACGGAACCCTCGGTGCGCGAGTCCGACTCGCACTTGGCCGGTTTTTTGTATATTTTGTAGTATTCTGTGAAAACTGTTACAGTTAACAACTATACACCTTATAAAATATCTGGTCCAGTCTGCGAGTTTTTATAATATTCAACTGACCTGCTTATCACTAAACGGGCTTGTGCTCTGAGTGCAGGCACAGCAAAGAAAGGATAGCTGCTGTCAAGTTTCATCAGGGATTCTTGCAGTACTACATACATGAAGAATGTATTTTTATTCTGAACAACCATCTACAATATTATATTTGAATAAATAATCTCTTTTGTTTCAGATAGTTATTAAGTCAAGTAATTTGGAAGCAACAACCATTATAAGTGGTTTGTTTAGACTACTTCCAGTAAATGTTTCAGACAATCCTAGGATAAGGAAAGGCAAAAGTGAAGACCAGTTACCACCCACTGTATGCCTTTTAGAAGAAACTCAAAATAGCAATTTTTGTTTCAAATGGGCAGGGTCATTGCCTGCTAAATGTGAGTTGATTTGTATTATGTAAAGAAATGAATGTTTTAATGTATGAAGTAACTTCTGCCCACAACTTCAGTCCGGTTAACAGTCAGCATGGTGTTAAAATGCAAAAAAAAATTGGGCTATCACATTGAAAAATATTTTATCAGATCTCACTGGTAGTTCCAATGATTTAAATGTTCAAAGGAAATCAAATGTTTCAGCTCTATTATTAGTACTAACTGCTGCCCGTGGCTTCGCACGTCTGGATGTCGGATATTATACCACAGAAACATGCTAGCAGGATAAAGAACAAGCCAAAAAAAAAATGTGGACCTACTATATAACTCTCATCATAACTATGCATTTACTAAAAAGCTGTTATTTTGATATTACAAGCAAACATTTCAATTTTATTTATTTGTTTATAAGAATGATTTTTTGTGTACAACGGAATAAATCTTAGATACGGGGATATGCTACTAAGACAGGAAAGCTTACTACTATGAAAGCCTATGTTAATCCTTATAACATCGGCTATCAGCTAGTGAAAGTTCCGTCAAAATTAGAAAATTTCGGAGATTAGCCAGAACAAACAGACCAGTAACTTAAAAACGCTATCGCAGTCCCAGCCACTTTCTTTAGGTCGTCGTTCCCTAGTTGGAGAGGCGTCCCACGCTACGCTTGCCGACAAAAGTTTGTTATAAATACCGTACTTTCATTTATTGACACTGTATTCTATCTATGAGATATTTTTATTTCAGGTCCTACACTGATGAATAGAATAGAACAATCAATGAATAATGAAAAGTTCAATGATGATGTGCTACATCAACATGTCAAATCATTACAACTGGAGTGGCTTGGGTAAGATATTCACATAATAAACTTTCAAGAATCCATCTTAGTCGTCAGGTATTCTTTTCACCCTTGAAACACCCCTAGTAAACCATGACTACTTGGCGTTATTCCTCAAGCAAGCTCTTTGGTAAATGAAAGTAAAATATTTGTCTTTGTTACAGAATATCCAAAGCAGTAAAAGCAGCTATAGATTCCTCAGGATCAAGGTCTGACGCAGTGGCTAAACTGAAACAAGTGTTTGGAGTGGCACAGCATGATGAACCTCTGTTGAATTACTGGATGTGTGCGTTTTGCAGCTAAATCATAGTATTTATTTTATAGGCGTAACATATCTGTGATAAATTGATAATATAAGTTTTGTTGTTTCATTGTTTATAATGATTATATAGCAGATACTTGTATGATGATTGATTTATGTGAAGAAAAATATTTCGATCTTATAATATTTGATTCTATCTTATAACTAGCTTCTGCCCGCGACTTCACCCGCGTCAATTTTTGCTCCCCTAACCCTTCCCGTCGCATCGAATTGCCTGCCAATTTTCGAACATTTTTCGTTGCTGCTCTGCTCCTTTTAACTGTAGCGTGATGCTATATAGCCTTCCTCAATAAAGGCTACCCAACACAAAAATAATTTTTCAATTCGGATCAGTAAGTTCCTGAGATTAGTGCGTTCAACCAAACAAACTCTTCAGCTTTATAATATTAGTATAGATATTAATATTGATCATATTTAAAATCACTTTCGTCCCCTTCACAGTTAGCATCTTTTTTGAGAGTTGTTTAGTGCTATATTAGCGTAAGTTCAATATTTTGTAATTGCAAGAATGGGAAGTTGTGGTTTCTTATAATCTAGAAATAATACCACTAAATTAGATTTGTAGTCCTTATATTAAAGATTACACGTTAGAACGACGGCTAGGCCGCGCGCGCTCGTGTCCCTTTGTGCGCACGTATGGCTTCGTGTGCGAGCGTGGCGCTCCGGGCGCGGGCCCGAAGTGGCGAACAGCCTCGCGTGCGTTGCGGCGACCCTGCAGCAGTACGGTCTTAGCACCGGTGGGCGCGCGCAGAGCTAGCTGATCGAAGGTCAGGATCTCACCTGAAATTTACAAAGTTTAGGTTAATAATCAATTTATTTATTAGAAAATAGTAGTGCATAGGTTTAGCAGTAATACACTTGTGACCAGTTGAAATAAGAAAGCCTTCAGGAAGTTTATTAGGTCCATTAGTGAAATAAATGTTTTTGTTTTATAACTGACTAGTGGTGCCCTGCGGTATGTCCCACATGGCCTTGTTCTTGAGGGAGTATGGGGATAAAAGTATCCTATGTTCTAATCCGGCTCATGGTCTGCCCAAGTGCCTTTGTTCATCCAAATCCACTCTGCTATTTTGGCATAACAAAGAAACAAACAAAACATGAATATTTTCTAATAATAAAATTAGTTGAGACGCATTCCAATGCAGATCTACACCAGTAATGTTTGTCTTTGATGACTTACATCAACATAGATACTCATACTATACTGCCGTCATTATTAAAAAGGGCATTTTGTAAATGTTGAGAAAATCAATGTTAAAATATTTTTTGAATTATGTTAAAAAAAACACTACTAAACTATGTTTTTCGAAATGGTGTGAATTTAAATAGTTGCATATATATAGTACACAAGACTATAGCAATATTTTTTATTATTTTTAATGCATATAATAAATAATCAGCTTATTTTTTTTTCAACTTAACATAAAAAATTACATAACAGGAGCAATATTACAGTTAAAAGGCATATACAACCAAATGTGCCTTTTCAATGTAAAATTTTAAAATGTTACATTGAAAAGGCACTTTTATTCAATTGTGCCTTTTACTGTATATTATTAAAATAGATACATACAGTAAAATATTAGAATATAATATATTTTATACTTCTTGATGAATAAAAACAATCTTATTATGCACTTTCTTGTGTCCCTGCAGTGGGACGTGTAAATAACCTTGACCCCTCACTTCATCTCCGTTCACAGATGTTTAGTAGTAAAGGCATAACTGCCAGTGTGCCTTTTTTTTATAAAAAGGCACACTGGCAGTTATGGCATAGGGTAAATAGTAAAGACATAACTGCTAGTTTCGACTTTTCTTCTTCAATAATTGCTAGGGTGTTGCTATAAAAAAAATAAGCACAATTGCCACATAAGCCTTTTATATTTGACGTAAGCCAATTACGCCTTTTCAATTAAATATATTAAAAATATAAAGGTGAAATAAAAGTCATATCTCACAATGTGCCCTTTTCCTGGTTAAAAACTTTAAAAATGTTGCAGTTGTGCCCTTTCAGCTTATGGTATATTTTAATTTTTTGTTAAAAATAAAAAAAAAATAGGCAGATAGGCTTTTTTTTCCTGATTCCGGTTATATATATAACTCTATTTCATGAAAAATTTTAGTTGTGCCCTTTTTTATTAAAACGGCAGAGGGGTTTCTGTTAACAGATTGCATTATGATTGAATATTGTCTTTAGTTTGGATATAAGCAACCCTGGTATAGCCATTCCAATTACTTAGCCGTCTCCCTGTAAGCTCTAATGGGCCTTATAATTCACATGGCATGTGTTGAGATTGGGGCACTGGCTCCTGAATATTGAGCCTAGGAGAAAGTTTATCATCGCCCAGATTTTTTTTAATATTTTTTTTTATTACTAAAAAAAAGGGTGATTTTTGTCCAACAAGATCTCTAGCATTGTTGTAGCATTTGATACTTTTGTTGTACCTATTAATTGACCTAAACCAGGACTTCCTGACCTTGTGGTATTATTTGAACAGATCACTGACTGAAGTTATACTTCAATATAAACAATACATCTTTTCTGCAAGATTTCTGACAAAAACAAAGTCTAAATATGGGTCTAAATCATTTGTATGTTGTCCCAAGATTTCAAAATACAGAATTGATCTCTATAAGTTAAATAGCTTGTATTGTTACTGTTATATTTTTACTTGCATGCTGCCTAACCTCACTCAATAAATAATAACAATAGTACCTCCAGCAGCCAAGATGCGGGCACGGGCCTTCTCAGTGACATGCAGAGCAGCGACAGACATCTTAGGCACTTTGTAGAGCCTGACATCGTTGGTGATGCTACCAACCACGACGGCAATCATGCCCTCGCGAGTGGGCTTCTTCATGTGACGAGCTAACCGCGACAGCGATAGCGGAGGTCGGTTGATGCGGCTCATGAACAGCCTACGAAGAATAATTGTGTTGAATTTGGCATTTGTACGCCTAGCCAAGTACCTGTATAGCTGGAAACAACAAACAAGTTTAGGTTAGAAACTGGAGTTGCTCAAAAGTAGTACATTTTTACATCTTGATAGATACGGAATAGCACTCGGTTAAATTAGAGTAATAAACTTCTACTTACTTTTACAAGCAATCTCAGGTACACATCCTGAGACTTGACTTCGGTGCGCCTAACTTTCCTGTCGTGTTTATGGTTGATGTCGATACCCTGAAATATGTAAAGGAACACATATTGATAACACTGTTCTAAGTAAAAACCACCATGAACTCACACAACACTTTGTATTTATCACGATTTTCAAAGATTTATTTTATTTTCACGGTAACGAAACTCACCATCTTGACAACCGGAAGAAAAAGAGACTATAGACAAAAATTATTGTTGACAGCTGGGTAGAATGCTGCCAGAAGTGAAAAAAATTGTTTTTAAATATTTTTTTAGTCTGGTTTGGATAAGACCATAGACAATAAAAGAACCTAAGGAGGCAAAGGAAAACGGAAATATTTTTATCGAAAATGTAAGGTCAGCAGCAATATTCTATTGTAGCCAATGTTTAGCAACGGAATGCAAATTATAAACATTTCAGATTGTCAACCGACAACAACAATTAGATCAGTGAAATAGCTTTGTATCTTTCTACTGTGGGTTAATAAATCGACGAAATCTACTACAAATCTATTGCTGTATTTTTGTTTATCCGTATGGCATCGGTTAAAATAATACAAATGCGATGGATTTTTAGTATTCTTCTTGCCAATTCGGCGATGAAACAAGTTCGCTATAGAAAATAATTTCGTATAGCGTTGGCAAAAACAACAAAACGAAACTCACGACTGATTACAAAATAAAATATGAATATTTATTTACGCTTAGTACGAGTGGTAATATACTTTATACAGCTTTCCAATGTCAAACAACCTAATATTTTTATTCCTTTTCTTGATCGACATTATTCTCAGCTTCTTTGTGAAGATAAGTGATTTCCATCTGTGCCTCCCAAAGTGTGCTGAATTTTGACCAAGACCGCAGCTGATCGCAATAAGAATTTCCAGATCATCATGTAAAATATGTCAGGCAGCAATAAAATAGCGTAGAAGGAGGTAGAAACTGAAATTTGAATTTGTATGCCATAGGGAATTTAACAAATGAATCACAACTGTCTCCAAGCCTGTCATCGCGACAGATCAAGTTTCGACCGCCGTTTTTTCGAAAGGAATGGAATTTAATTCGAAACATCGAAAATTATCCAAAAATAAAAATTCTGTTCGTACTCCTTCATCCTCGAAACCCAGATTAAGCAAAAAGAAGATAGTTACGCGAAAACGAAAATGCGTGTGCCTCCCTGAAAATTATTCAGTTGTAGAGTTCCCTACGATATGGAATGAACTGAGACAGAACGGTCAGCTGTGCGATGGCACTATCGTCTGCAGGGATATGAAAACAATCCGAGTACATCGGGCAATACTCTCTGCCGTTAGTCCGTATTTCAAAGCCATATTTATAAATTCGTTGAAGAAAGGAGAGCCAGAGGAAACGGAGATTTTTGTCGATGTCCCCAGCTATTACATGACCTTGATTCTCGATTATGCTTATACAGGAACATGCACAGTTACAGCAGAAAACGTTGAATATTTATTGCCATATGCGGATCAATTTGATGTTGTTGGTGTTATTCAGCTGTGCTGTCAGTTTCTTTTGCACGAGCTGAGGCCGCACAACTGTCTCGGAATATTCAAATTTGCGAGATATTATTTCTGTAGTGAGCTAGAAAAAAAAGGGAAGTTGTATATAAGACAAAATTTTAGCAGAATACTTAAGGAATGTATTGAATTTAAAACACTTTCATATGAAGAATTAGAAGATATATTGAGAGATGACGAACTGAATGTTCGAAACGAAGAAATAGTCTTCCAGGCAGTTAAAACGTGGGTGGAACATGATATAGAAGCCAGAAGAAAATGTATTCCATTGTTACTTATGTGCGTGCGGTTCGGTCACATCAGCTATAAATATTTTAAATCGAAAATATTACAATGGCAGCCGGTTGCCGACGATGAGGTAAGAAAACGAGACATTCAATGTGCAAATCGATAATTTCTAAATGAACTCAGATTTTCTTTTTGTTACACAGAAATGTCAAGAAGCTTTATATCCCGCCGTGGTATTTCTCACGTTGTTGGATTCTAGGCCGGGTACAGAAGCAGATCTTAACGACCCGCTAGCAAGGCCTCGAATACCTTTTGAGATACTTTTTGCAGTTGGTGGCTGGAGCGCTGGAAGCCCCACTAGTTTTGTCGAAACATATGATACAAGGTACTACATTTTAATTTGCTTTTGAGTTGCATTCATGGTGAATTCAATTCATTAGATCTTGCTCTTGAAAAGGTTGTCGATTGAAGTTGGATCCCCTCTAATAATTGTCTACGCCATATATCACCCGAAAAATTTAAATCTTTGTAGCCCTATTTTGGGATTATCCAGATAAGATTTTCCGCATTATATAAATAATCCATTATCACGAACAGGGCGGACCGATGGTTTCTTTCGATCCACATGGATCTGACGCCTCGCGCGTATCACGGTCTCTGCACTTTGAACAATTTGATCTACATGATCGGTGGTTTCGACGGCAGCGACCATTTCAACACAGTTCGGTGTTACGACCCAGTGGCGAATACTTGGCATGAACGCGCCTGTATGTATCAGGCGAGGTGCTACGTCAGCGTTGTAGCTCACGGTTTGTTGCACTGACTAACTAAGTAGTACATAACAGTTCATCATCATCATCATTTCAGCCGTAAGACGTCCACTGCTGGACTTTGGCCTCCCCCAATTTGGGGGGCTTTGCCATAATCGCCACGGTTGGCAGTCGGGTTGGCGATCGCAGTATGGTGGTAAAATGCATAGAGAACACTGCTGCCCATTCTCTAGTAAGTCCCTTAGTCGCCTTTTACGACACCCACGGGAAGAAATGGGGTGGTGTTATTCTTTACGTCCGGCACCACACGGTACCTTACATAACAGTTAGTTGTACAGATTTATTAGTACCTACTGTTAGTTGCCTCTGCTTGATTGGTTCAACTTAATCGCGAGTGTATTACGATTATCTATGAGAACCAAGATCCGTGTCTTATATTTTTTTTTTGGTTTGTCAGAATAATGCACCCCTTTCTAACAATGTATTCAAAATCCATATATTGCTTGTTAATTTCAAGTTAGCATCACATAATTTACCAAATTTTGTGACATAACATTCAACAAGTTTACCAGTCTATTATAAATTAAATCATGAAAGGCTTGAACATTCTTTATTTGTTTAGATGGTCTAATCTACGCATTGGGCGGGTACAACGGTCGCACACGCATGTCATCCGTTGAGCGCTACTACCCCGATAAGAATCAATGGGAGATGACCACACCGATGAACAAGCAACGCTCCGACGCTAGTGCCGCTTCCCTTACCGGAAAGGTAATGAGGAAACTCGTCGCACTTTTTATGTCCGTTTGTGAAAAGGATCTGAAATAGAGACGTGACGCGACAGATGCGTGGATTGAGGTAGAATAGCGGTTTGATAAATAAAAAGAAAAAGGGATAATCAAGTCAAGGAGAAAATTTGTTGGCTTCACTTGTCCGAAAAGACTAAGATCCTACTAGTCCCTAAAACCCCGACGTCACTCTAACACAATACTTCCTCAGTCAGCTTGTCTTGCCGCTTGATTACTTACCTACTCAACTTATTGCCATCTGTCCAGATTTACATCGTAGGTGGATTCAACGGTCAGGAAGTTCTAAGTTCAGCAGAAGTGTTCGACCCTGACACGAAACAGTGGAGCTTCATCAGATCGATGCTCAGTCCACGCTCCGGCGTCAGCCTCATCGCTTACAGAGACTGCCTCTACGCGCTCGGAGGGTTCAACGGATATAGTCGGCTAAATACCGGTACGTATTTATGTTTTTTTTTTTGTATACTGATTCCTGGGATTATAAGGAACATCAGTACCCAAAATCACAATAATTTGCTTTAAATGAGTGTGAAATTTCAAGTCTCATCCAACTACATAGGTCGGTAATGCACGATAGTGCCCAATTGGCTTGGAGGTTTAAGCTCGGAAATCGAATTGATACAGCATCAAACGGTTATATTGGTGTTTTCATTTTCCCAAAGGCGAGAGGTTCAACCCTCAGCGCGGCGGGGACTGGCAGGAGGTGACGGAGATGTTCAGTGCACGAAGCAACTTTGCCACAGTGCTGCTCGATGACATGATCTTCGTAATTGGAGGATTTAACGGTAATTTCCTATTTAGATAAAGCAAAATACTTTGAGAAGTCGATCATTATTTTTAAAACAAGACAGCCCTGAGTCTTCATTTGTGAATCCCTCCTGGTTTTATATTCCCTAAACAGGCAGCTGTGGGAGGGGCCCACAAGGTGAACCGATGACCTAGTGAAGGTCGCGGAAATCCGCGTGAGGAGAGAAGCAGGACCCACCGTCGGTATGGCGACGCTTTGCGAAGGCCTATGTCCATGTCCGGCAGTAGTCGTAACCTCAGCTCAAATGATGATGATGCAACAGCCCTGTAGCTTCATTATTTTTTCTCAGGATCAACTACGATACCCCACGTGGAGTGCTATGACGGTGATACGATGGAGTGGTACGACGCTGCACCCATGAACCTGAACCGCTCAGCGCTAAGCGCCTGTGTTTTAGCTGGCTTGCCCAACGCGCGCTCCTTCTCATACCTAGCTAAGGCCGTGCCCGCCGCTGGCGCAGACCAAGCTCACCACTCCTGACCATCTCTTATACCCACAGAAATACACTCCATATAAGATGCAGCAGCTGCTCCCCATCAATCCTTCGCTTCACCAAAATCTATTAACAAAACCAACGTTAATTTAGATATTTTCAGATACATTTTCAATTAATCAAATTGGCCGATTTTTGCACCTATCACGGCGGCCATTGCAAGCTTTTGTGACTGATAGTATGCACTGTGATATTTTGATTGTACATAGTTTTGTGAATCTTATTTTATGTATCGTAAATCATGGTAGTATGGCCTTATTTTATTGTACAAATCATGTCCGATCATATTTTGTATTTTATAATTGTTTTATGTAAGAATTAAGAACGTAGGCAGAGGCCTTGCGTGAATAATTAAAGGGAATGCGAGTCCCTAAAATAATATTGGTATTTTAGAAATTGTTTTAAAGCGAGGGATTTGTTGCAAATTTTCAAGTTTTTTATAGTATAGTTTGTGAAAAATTTTATTTTCGTATATTTGTGTACAGTACGCGTCCGTGGGAAATCAGAGTGGTCGCGTTTTGGATGATGTGTGTACGATATTACGGTGGGCGGAACCTTCGTGATATTGTTGTATCTGTGATATTTTTCACTTATTACTAGAGAAAATTCAAAAAAATGTAAAATTATTAATTTTATTTAATTTACTGAAAAATTTACTGTACCTGATTGAAATTTAATAAATTGACAAATAAAGAAAAAACTATGACTATTTTTGGTTTTATTTTCTTACAAAAATATCTACATTTCGTGTGACATCATTAATTTAGGATGGAAACAGACATGAAAATGAAACACAGCGTTATCTTAGTCACATAAGACATACATTACTAGCCCACATGACTGACTGTGTACAGCAGAGTAGTGGGCGGCCATACCTCCCTATACTATCCTGAATCAACGGGCGAGCAAGAGTGGAGTGCAATCGTGCGTATATTTACTACCGAAGGGGGAATTGGGGAGAAAACGGGAGACCGCCCCCTCCCGCCGTGCGGAGTTGCCGTCGCGATCGAAACACAACGAAGGCGGTAGTGAACGCGGTCGCTTCGGGGCGCGGTGCAGAACTCGGCAGAAAATAATCAGACATGGAGCTCAAGGGGAAGGTAGCCCTCATCACCGGCGCCGCGGCTGGCATCGGCCTCGCTTACAGCCAGGAATTGCTCAAACAAGGAGCCAAGGTAAGTCATGTAGAACACAATAATCTTCCCAAGATTTCCTCTGCGCATGGCGTAGTTCCTAAAGTAATTTTAAGTTCAAGGTAAATAACTGTTGAATGAAGTGTACTGGATATATGCCAATATTATCCAAGTGTCGTGCTTAAAGTGTGCACCAACGTGGTTAATTGATAGAAGGTGGATCACTCTAGAGCCGGTACTCATTTGTATTGATTTTTGCCGGCGCCCCGGTCATTGGCGTGATTGTTTTCCTTTGAAGTTTCTTTGTGCCATTCTAGATGCTATACATCGATATTTACTTCGTTCATTGCGGTAATTAATGGTCTCAAAGACTTTCCTTTGTGTTATCTTAAGCATTATATTATATCTACATCTTCTGCCTTAAGTATATAAACATGTTTTTATTTATAAGACGATATGCCTTCAAGACGCAGGAAAATATTTTTTCTTTTGCTTCGTCGACTCTTGAGATCTTTTTGCATTACATATTAGGTCTCTTACTCCCATCTACTGATCAGTGTCCTATAAAAAGTAAGTAATTCAACTCAATTAGGAACTGCTAAGTACTGTGCGCAATTAAACTTCGCCTTCCGTAAAACACACTGAAGGAAAAACAATGCGAGTGCGAGCATGACTCACACTATTGATAAGACTTTACGTCTCCACACCTTCAATATAAATAGACACAATGTATAGTTATACATTTAATAGGATTCGTTTCCGTTCCGATAGTTTCCGAGTTCATAGTAATCTTGCAGACAAGATTATTGATCATTCAGAAGTACACATATCGAGCACGGGACGCACCTACATATGTATAGGAGCGTAATATCTATCTACCCAACTTGTTAAAGTCTAAATGTTTTGAAAGTATGAAAGTAGATCCACGTAATATCATGCCCGTACCCCCTGGAGCGTAGGCACAGGCGTTAAGACATCCACATTTTGCTAGATAGCTTTAAGTCTCGGAAAGAGCTCCAGACTCCGGCTGTTAGTGAGAAAAACTGGATCTAGATGACAAATATTGATAGTTTATTGGTTTACTTAGATAACTCTTACCATATTTTACACAACTTCGACAAATTTTTCATATTAAATACCTACCTGCCTTATTTTGGTTTTCGTTTAGTCGCGAATGCGGCTTCTGAATTTGAACTTCATGTTCCCCATGCATCCTCTTGGAATTCCACAGGTTTCGATATGTGATATCGATTCGGAGATCGGCGAGCAGGTGGTCGATGATCTTGGCTCCAAGTATGGCCGGAAGAACGTATTGTTCTGTCGCTGTGACGTCACTGACTACCCCCAATACGAGGGTAAGTACATGGCATGGCGTGCAAGTTTTAACCCTTTAGTTTACTGTAAGGAGATAGTTATTTGTTATACAAGAGTGCAAAGTTGCTTTTTAACCGCGTGTTCAATTTTGATGACCGAGCAAGCGAAGGATTCTAAAATTGAATCACGAGCGCAGCGAGTGATTCAAAATTAGAATCCTGAGCGTTAGCGAGGGAATCAAAAGAGCACGAGGTGAAAAATCTTTGCACTCGAGTGCAACACGTAACTTTTCATTCCACCTCATCTCGGAAAGAGTATTTTTAATCTTCAATATCTGAGTGGAAAAGCCGTTTTTATTCTCTAGAGGATAAAGTAAATTGAATTTAGAACATCGTGTGCACTATCACAAACTTAGTGCACACGATGTTCTAAATTCAATTTACTTTATCCTCTAGAGAATAAAAACGGCTTTTCCACTCAGATATTGAAGATTAAATATACTCTTTCCGAGATGGTGGGATGAAATAGTAGATTATTAACCAAGGGGATAAAGCAGTGTCTTCTGTCGCGGGTGACGATTTAAATCGCGAGCGTAACGAAGGACTCGAGGTTTACTCCCGAGCGTAGCGAGGGTGTTAAAAACTTAAATCACGAGCGAAGCGAGGGATTTAAGACGAGTCCTGAGTGTAGCGAGGGATTTAAGTTCACCCAAGACTAAGACAGCTTTATCACCGAGGAAGATACTCTACTTTTCGTACCATTTGCGAAAAAAATAACACAATAATAATATGAGACAAGCATTTTAGAACATTAACTTATTTATAAAAATAAATTAAAATAAACTTAACGTTTATGTATTTGAAGAAAACAAAAACGCGGCAAATTCCTAGACTAATATTTTTTTGTCGGAAAAGCAAAGGCATCAAGCTCATACGGCCTCGTCGGTTTTCGTAATTTTATTTAATAATCCTAGCTGCTTAATAAATGCGTATTCCTTTTTCAAAAAGATGTATAATGCTTTATATACAAACTCAATGGTGTAAACACAGATGTAGTTCAGTATAAATTTCGGTAAGTATTCCAAATTTAAATCACATTCTCACCCTAGAGGATGAATGAAATTCAGTACAATTTTCTTTCCCTGTTTTTAACAGATTAAAAATGACTATTGTTATGTTAGCTTTTTGTGGCATAGAATGTCACTTTTTTGAGCAAGTGGTACGAAAAAGTTATTTTTAGTCGCTCTGTCGTCGTTTAAAAGGGGAAGACTACCCACTAACGTAACGTTTACGTAAACCTTTTTTTGCAAATTGGTACGTGGTTTCGACGCGCAAGGAGGAATATTTCATACTAACCATCACAAATGGATTAATATAAAATACCTCATTGCAAATATAAAGGCTCCTACACACAGTGCCGGCGGCAGGGCCGCCGGGTAAGCCGCCGTGCACCCGGCGGCATTCAAAGCTGCATGCCGGGGCGGCTTTTATTGCCGGTGGCATAGCCGCTCGGCGTAAACCCGGCGGCATTGCCGCCGGCAGTGTGTAGTAGCCTTAAGAAATAGGTACTTAACTTCTAAATAGTTGCATGTCTACCGATTTCGATGTTTTAGGTCATCATTTATAACTTTAAAGTATTCACCACACGTCATAAACACGGGTGCCAAACGGTAGACTAAAATTTGTACCAGAACAGTTTTTTATACGCTTCTTTAGTAACAAACCTGTAATAAATAAAATTATTCCTAAATTACAGAGGCATTCGAGATGACAATGGAAGTGTTCAATCGCCTGGACATTGTCATCAACAACGCGGGTGTAATGAACGACAGATTCTGGGAACTCGAGGTGGACGTTAATTTAGTAAGTTTATCTAATTATAGACGTTACTTTATAGCTTCCCAGCGATATTTGTGTGCGGCGGAAGTCGATTCTGTGTTCCTTCCTCAATACTTACCTTTTATTTTTTTATTGAGCTTTATTACCCTGCTAGAAATGGGGGTGCAGATAAATCATGATTACCATGTTATGGACTATGTTTTCTACAAGACTAAATTGATTGCAAACAAGGCATTTTATTACTATACATAAAGAACTTTAACTCACAATCAGATCAGAATTAAACATTTGTAGGATATTTCAAATTGATCGGATAATCAAATCATCTATAAATTCTTCATTTTGAGCTGAACCGTTGGTCTTACCTTCTCAATCTGCCCCTTTCCTCCAGAACGGCGTGATACGCGGCACGCTGCTGGCGTACCGCTTCATGAGTAAGGACCGCGGCGGACAGGGCGGCACCATCGTCAACACGGCGTCCACTGCCTTCATCAGGCCGCAGGTCTCTACGCCCATCTACACGGCCACTAACTACGCTATCGTGGGACTCACCAGGGCTTATGGAGTAAGTATGAACTAATTTCACGTTTGCAGGCCACTATTTACCACTGAGGTGACTAGTAGAAACCTAGGGCCAGAAGAGACTGAAGGTCAAGTGGACTAACCCAAACCATCAAATACGCCAACTTTGTTTTCTTTCCGGTAGCGGATTATCTTCTCTGCATCATATTATTTGACAGGCTGAGAGAACCGTCATCTCTCCATAAAGTACGGTGTTCCACAGGGATTCGTTCTGGGGCCATCTTTGTGAAACATCTACAGCGGCTAATTTTTATCGTCTTTTTTAAAATAAGTCAGTCCTAAAAATCGTTTGCATACTCTTCGCTACGCTACAACGATAAACGCCATTGTAGTGATGTCGTAAAAATCTAAGTCTTCGTCGTTTTTAGGATCAGTACCACGTGAATCTGACTGGAGTTCGAAGTATGGTGATTTGCCCGGGCCTGACCGACACGGGTCTCGTCAAGGAGATCCGTAAGCAGCTCATGTCATCAGACTATGAAGCTGCTTGGCAGAGGGACAATGCTAGCTGCAAAATGCAGAGGTAAGCTTTTAGTTGCGAAATTAGTTGAAATTCCTTTGAAAGATACAAAACGGGGCTTTTTCAAAATTATGGGCAAAAATCTCCCACATCCATACCTACTCCTACAAAAAATTTGAAAATTCAACTTTTTTAATTTCTACTTTTTTCTACAAAAAATCTTAAATTCACTAGCAGATAACACTCAGCCTAAACCGTTGGGTCTAGAATAGCCATGAAAATTGCCGGCAATATTGCCAAAGTTGCCAAAACTGCCGGGAATGTTTCCAAACTTGCCGGCAACATTGGGCAAGAAACGTATAAATAGAAAACAACTTTTACTATTATAATTGATTAGTAGAATAAAATTGCGGTATGCAGGATGGTAGTTCTTATGCTTATCTATAATATCCAACCTAAAATTTTCGTTTTTACATAATTTACTTACTGATAAACTAAAGAAAAGAAATAAGCTATCCATGATTGTTCATTGGTGATGAAACCATAACTATTTTAGAGATATCGTATTTATTTTTCTTTTACGTTCTTATAATTTAACTGGACTTGAATGTAAGTATATATATCTATATGTACCTACTGTTTTTGCACGTGAAGGCAAGGCGTTGCGTTGGTGTGAATTTTAGGTCATGACCACTAGTTTCATTTCACACCTTTTTAATCGCTATTAAAAATAGTCAGATTTAGTTAAAATAAATTATTATAGTAAACATTTTTAGTGAAAACCGGCAAACTCAGAATAGCAAAATTGTCATTTTCACTAAACTAATAACTCAGTGCGATCTTAGTGCTGTCAAACTAAAATATATTTAATTTGTGTCACTTTAGTCTATAAAGTCAGTACAGTATAAGTCAGTAAAAAAAATAGCAAAAGTAGTGTCAAAATAATTTTAAATTTACATATTTTTTCTTGCAGAATAGCGTTACAATTCTCATAGCCATAAGTAAGGAATTTTAGAGATAGTTTAGTTAGTTTAGTTCGTTGTAAAACAGAATTGGCACCATTGTCATGGAGAGTACGCGGCAGCAAAACAGTGGCGATCACGATAGTCAATATGAATGAATTTTTAGTTTTTATTAAATGCTAGTGTTTTTTTTTTAAACATACTTAACACATTAAATTCTCCGGCAGACGGAAGACACAATAGACCTAAAACTCACGTACCCATCACAAGAGACCAATCTCGTTTCGTTTAACAGAGCGTAGATCCTATAACCATCATCAGGTTGGCACACAGTCATCATAACATTGCGTTCTCACCAGATATACATAGATATGTATAGTTTTAGCGCTATCAGAGTTCAGGAAATGATTAAAATCGATTTTATTTCAAACAGAGGAAGTTCTTGATGACAAGATGAAAATATTTACAAAATAACACTACACAGTTGTGTGATTTATATCTACTTTATTTGGTATCAATACCCTCTTTCTATTTATATAAAATGTTTAAGTGATATTCTTAAAAAAGGATGGGTTCAGCTATCATGAAGTTACCAGTGGCATAATTTAACTTTATCTTCACATATAAGCATGGATAATTAAAAAGTAATTATAATTATGAATTAATAATACAGGCTTACTCATAATACCTATAATTACACCATTACATAAAACCTCACGAGCGCACAAACTTTGAAAATGGCATTTGAAAAACCCTATGTAATCTGGCAACTTTGGCAACATTCCGGCAATATTGCCCAATATTGCCGGCAATATTGGAAACTTTCCTGGTAACTTTCGGAAACATTCGGTAATTTTCATCCCTAGTCTAGAAGAATGAAATTTTGCAGTAACATTCAGACTGTGCAAACTTTAAATGACACTGACATTTACATTATTAAGGCAACCAAACGGCTGTTAAGTGTGGGTTTTCGTAGAAAAAAAAAACGAATTTCACGAAAAATTACATAAACAGCGGATCAATAACGGGTCATTGTCCGTAATTGATGAACCTCCTTAATTACCTAGGAACAAACGGGAAGAACTGATGAAAGAGTTATCGTCCCTGCTCTTGAATTTTTGGGGGTCCTGTTACGTTAAAACTATTTATTCTGGTCTATAATTTATGAGGTTCGATAGTGCTCATGTCCCGCTTAATAATGCAGTCAGTGTATGCACACTTATTTATGTAAATGAGTGCACTAGGCGCTTGACTGCTACGGTATCTATAAAGTCGGCATCGTCTACCTTCTAATCGCAGTTTATACAAAGATTCCTATCATAGTAGTGGATTTATGAGTTAATTCATATTCCAAAAGAAGGGTAGTTAAATTGATTCACAATATTTTATACTTACATGCTTGTGTTGTTACGCCATATCTTTCCAGTTCCAACTCTAGGAAGTTGTGTTGAAAGAAAAGGGTTGGGAAAAAACAAAAAAAAATGAAGAAGAAGCAGAAATGCCTCCATAATACCATAATGTTGAGAAAGAGCTGAATGACTCTTTGCTAACGGTTTTAATATATTTTCAGCTCAGAACATGTGGGTCGCTCGTTAGTCGAGATCCTGGCGAAGGGTCAGAGCGGTTCTGTATGGGTCGTGGACAACGGAACACCGGCACGAGAGTGGCGCGGTTAAACTAGTCTTGTAAACCCCTTATTTTATTACACTGTGTGTAATTCGCGCATTTTCCACTGTGGATCGAAGCGTAAGGTAGCTCAGGAAATGATTGTTGGTTACTGTAGGTTGTTGCAAGTATTGAGAAAAGAGAAACCACGGAGAGACGGCGGGGTTAATGAACCCTTGCTTGGTATTGTTAGTTTTAGGCCTCCGCCACATTAGGCGTGCGCGATCCTCGGGCGCGAGCGCCGCGCGCGCGTCGCGAGCGCGTCGCGAGCGCGCCGCGAGAGCGTCGCGTTGAGCTGCCCTGCGGCGCGCTCGCGGCGCACTCGCGGCGCGCTCGCGACGCGCACGCGGCGCTCGCCTTGGCGTTTAACCCCCTACAGCTAAGTCAGTCACAATTTGGACAATTTTCGTTTCAAAATCCACACTAATATTATAAATGCAAAGTAACTCTGTCTGTCTGCCTGTCTCGCTTTCCTGCTAAAACTACTGAACCGATTTAAATGAAATTTGGTACTCAGATAGTTTAGAGCCTGAAAAAGGACATAGGCTACTTTTTATTCCGTGACTTTGTCACGGAATAAAAAGTCCGCGATAAACGACATTTACGCAGAAGTCGCGGGCAGAAGCTAGTCTTTTATAAATAAAGTGCTGATTTCTTCCCACACCTTTTTTTTGCAATACGATCACTATACTCCTTTGTAGTCATGTCCCATATCGCAGAACGATTCTGTATTTCTAGGATAAAGCTTTCGATATTAATTTCACTCGTGACTCTATTTTTAACGTGTGTCAACACAACACTGCCCACTATGTGACTGACCGCAACAGTAGCAATATACAACAAGTTACCAGAATCCATAAGGACAGAGAAAAAAGCCACCTATTTACTGATAAATTAAAAAAGCTGCTGTTAAGCAAATGTTATTATAGCGACAACGAAATTTTAAATGATAAATCCCTGAAATTAGTTTAGAAAAGTCCAAAGCATGTATTTCATCTATTTTTAATTACTATTTTAGAATAAGTTACATTATAAGATAATCAATAGGTCCTCCTCTCTACCTACTGTATTTTCCTTTGCTGTGCCCGACAGGGTCCACAACTGTTTCTAAATAAAATGTTTTACCACCTAAGCATTGTGGAATGCAATAAAGTATTGAGTATTGTAGCGGGCGAAGGGGTAAGAACGCGACTCGAGCGCCGCGTGCGCGCCGCGAGATCGCCGCGAGCGCGCCGCGAGCGCGCCGCGAGCGCGCAGCAGGGCAGCTAAACGCGACGCTCTCGCGGCGCGCTCGCGGCGCGCTCGCGACGCGCGCGCGGCGCTCGCGCCCGAGGATCGCGCACGCCTAATGTGGGGTCAGCCTTAAACGTATTTGAACTATTTATTTTTACACTTCCCCATATTTGTGGTCACAATGGAAAGTAAAGTAATAATTATTATGGTACTAAAGACACATTCAATAATTTTGTCTTCAATCATTAATAAAATCTTACTCATTTCAAAGATAGTCATTTTCATACTGTGAATGTGCCTAGTATATTTTATTTTGTATAAGATAAACTTAGAAAGTAGGGCATATAATATAAGCTCAAGGAATACGATAGACTAGGAATATGCTTTGTATCTAATTTATAGGTGAATTCCTTATAACTCTTTATGTATATGATTGAAAGTGGATACATAACACGTAATAGACGATTGGTCGTGATTGTGTAAATATTTCGTTCTCCTAGTCGTAAAGCCTACTTGCGTAAGGCATTATATTTTCTAAGATATACTTTTAAAACAAAAAATATAATGTAATATGTATTATGTCGTGACATATATCGTGTACTTTAATCTACTTATATTGTATACAAGCAAGTATTTATATTATTAAGCGCATACTTTGTATTTTACCTGCTTTGAAGTGCAAGTTACGGATGTTAAACATTTTGTTTATGTATAGACATCTGCATTAATAGGGTACTCATTCTATTAGATATTTAACCTTTTGACCGCGTGATACAAAATAAATTTCTACGATGAATAGGGTGCAATGTGCAATGAAATAAAACACAATACGTAACGTTTAAGTAAACCTACATAAACGTTTTTGGTTTTTAATCGAGCCGCCAGTCGTATAAATACGACTCAGGCAGCAAGGGCACGAAAATATTCGTCGTATTAATCTGTGTAAAATTATTTGGGCGGGCAATGAGTTAAATTTACAGGAATACGTAATTAATGCACGTATCTCTGCTTGTCCTACAAATATTATTTGTGTGAATGATTAGTTTAATATTTTGTAACATTTTGTATGACATATTTGTTGATTTATTTGGTGACATAGATTACTAAACTACGCTATTTTGCTTATTTGCAATAAAATTGGAAATTTCAATATGGTTGTTTTAAATAAAATTACCTTTTGGAAGATTTGTAGTAAAGTTATATTTTTATATTGATACAATCACCAGGTACAGCTTTTGAGTTACAGGTTTTTACAAATATCAAGTTCCTTGTCAAACTTTCTATCAGAATTTTGTATGAAAAGGACTCGCCAATTTGAACACAGGTAAAATTAATGATTCGAAATTAACTACAAGAAAATACAATAGTCCTTTTCTAGAACTAATTATTACAAGAATTTTATTGAATTGAATAAACATAGACTTTACTAGTGTTGATACCGTGTTACAATCAGTGGGTGGAGCGGGTCGGCCGCGTGAGAGCGCGGTCCGTCCATCAACACGTCTCCTACATGACAATGTGGCAGCAGTCCTTCTATCACAATTATTTAGTACTAACTACAAATGAACGACAGTCAACAAACACTTTACATTTAATAACGTGCCGAGGCAGCCTCTAACCCACAATGATTTATATAATTACACATGAAAACTTCTGGCCAGCAGGTTTTAGAAACTAATTTATCCTCGTATTATTAATTTACTAACACTTTAGCAGGACTGCTGCATAGACTGTCGCATGTCATCGCAAGTAAATAAATAAAATGGAGGTGCAATGACCGTTCAAGTGATAGCAGACCATTTTAGTACTTTAAATATTATATGGTTAAACCTAAATAGGCACAAATAATCATAACAGGTGAGGAGGTAAGCTTTATGAAAATATTTATAATTCATTGCATAAATAAAATGTCTCCTACGCAACTTTCATTGCATAGCCTCCCTGAAATTTACAAGTGGCCTCTATCTCACTCACCGATAACATTGGCATCTTTGAATCACATAAATGAGCCTAACATCATCCAGCTTTTGGTCGACTTGTGACATTATACAATTCAATTTAGCTGATACCAACGCCCTGTCTAATAGCGTTATCGCTCACGACACTCCTATACTTACATTATACTAACTGTGAGCCTTCTCATTGTACCGACATTTTGTTCTGTCACACGCTTACGGGAAATTCCATCTTTTTCCTTCCATTATATTGGATACAACACTATCACACCAAAACAATGTCCATCATCTGCAATCTGCTCAACATTAAAACTTCCCGCAAAGACATTACTTTTCGAATCAATACAAGACACTTCATCACCAAACTAACACTTTTCCGTCACTTATCCATTTTTGAATAGTCCCTGCTGCGATAAAAAAAATTCTTTCGGTGTAGCGGACGCTCTCCAAGAAATCCTACTTAGCTGTAAACAAAGAGAAAATGCCTGGTTAGAAACTTGCCGGCAAAACATTTAACAAAAATCAAAGTTACGTAAATAGGGTTGAAAAGAATGAAACACGAGCGAAAGGTTTCCGAAAGTTGTTCACAATTACAATGTGTCGGGAAAGTTTAACAGGGTAGAAACAGTTGGCGAAAAAACGTGATCAACCCTTTGCAGGTGTGTTTTATAGATTACAGAAGGAGCAATGTGACTATGTATGTTGTATCATATAAAATAAGATACTTCTGAATCTGTATTCGAAGCGAACTTATTATGGGAATAAATGAGTAGAAAAGCATGGGTGCGTACCTGCAGTGGGCGCGGGCTGCGGCATGGCGGGCGCGGCCTGCGTGCTGGGCGCGGGGCCCACGCGCGGGCCCCGCGGGCCCCCCCGGGGGCCTCCTCGCGGGCCCCCGCGCATCGCGCGCCATCTGCCGTCGTCTGAGAAATTGTGCACGTAGTTGCTGGACAGAAAAAAGACACACGTTATCAACTGCCCTTGTTGAAGCGATTTAATTCAATAAGTTGAAAAGCTCATTGTTTTAGATTTGATTAAATAACGAGACATTCGAAGAAAGTCGTTTCGACCTTTTTAATCTCTACAATATTGAAGAAAACTTCACTATTCGCCGATATTTTGGACCAGGCTGGGTGCGTGAAAAGCGGTCATGCGGTGTCGCCCCCTTCTAAAACATAATTTTATAGGCGAAGGTAGACAAAAGACAGGCAGCACGTGACCAAAAATAAAAAGAGGAGACAAGTAGTAAGATGCGCCACGCCGACGCCACGCCGAACGTGTCCGAGTGCAGCTTGCGCTCCGTCCGGCAGTGTGTGCCCTTAGTGAGTAACTCACGTGTACTGCTGGTGCTGCGGGTTGTGATGGCGCCAGCCGCCGCGGCCGCGCCACGCGCCGCGCCGCGCCGACGCCACGCCGAACGTGTCCGAGTGCAGCTTGCGCTCCGTCCGGCAGTGTGTGCCCTTAGTGAGTAACTCACGTGTACTGCTGGTGCTGCGGGTTGTGATGGCGCCAGCCGCCGCGGCCGCGCCACGCGCCGCGCCGCGCCGACGCCACGCCGAACGTGTCCGAGTGCAGCTTGCGCTCCGTCCGGCAGTGTGTGCCCTTAGTGAGTAACTCACGTGTACTGCTGGTGCTGCGGGTTGTGATGGCGCCAGCCGCCGCGGCCGCGCCACGCGCCGCGCCGCGCCGACGCCACGCCGAACGTGTCCGAGTGCAGCTTGCGCTCCGTCCGGCAGTGTGTGCCCTTAGTGAGTAACTCACGTGTACTGCTGGTGCTGCGGGTTGTGATGGCGCCAGCCGCCGCGGCCGCGCCACGCGCCGCGCCGCGCCGACGCCACGCCGAACGTGTCCGAGTGCAGCTTGCGCTCCGTCCGGCAGTGTGTGCCCTTAGTGAGTAACTCACGTGTACTGCTGGTGCTGCGGGTTGTGATGGCGCCAGCCGCCGCGGCCGCGCCACGCGCCGCGCCGCGCCGACGCCACGCCGAACGTGTCCGAGTGCAGCTTGCGCTCCGTCCGGCAGTGTGTGCCCTTAGTGAGTAACTCACGTGTACTGCTGGTGCTGCGGGTTGTGATGGCGCCAGCCGCCGCGGCCGCGCCACGCGCCGCGCCGCGCCGACGCCACGCCGAACGTGTCCGAGTGCAGCTTGCGCTCCGTCCGGCAGTGTGTGCCCTTAGTGAGTAACTCACGTGTACTGCTGGTGCTGCGGGTTGTGATGGCGCCAGCCGCCGCGGCCGCGCCACGCGCCGCGCCGCGCCGACGCCACGCCGAACGTGTCCGAGTGCAGCTTGCGCTCCGTCCGGCAGTGTGTGCCCTTAGTGAGTAACTCACGTGTACTGCTGGTGCTGCGGGTTGTGATGGCGCCAGCCGCCGCGGCCGCGCCACGCGCCGCGCCGCGCCGACGCCACGCCGAACGTTTCCGAGTTCAGCTTGCGCTCCGTCCGCCAATCTGTCCTCTGGCTCCTGCCCTTGGACCTGCAAATGTTTAACACATATAAATATGCTCTGTGGTGCACTTCTGAGAGCCTTATAATTAATTGATGCTGCTATTAGCGTGGCCACCTCCTGGCTCCAACTCATCTAATAATATAACTTACATAACATTTAACGTTCGACTCGAAAAGAAGTAGGTGAATAGACTATTATAGCCAGCTATACACTATGGGGGTGGGTAGACATACAAATTCTTAGAAGCAGCTAAATTTTTAGGTTGCTTTATCTTTGATACTTTTTTAATAGTTACCAAAGCATCCATAGTTAACCCATGTTAGCGACTGTACCTACTTCACAAGGCCATGAATATGTTTACAAATAAATAATAAGATCAATGTTATTATCTCACCTCTCAACAGCCTCGCAGGAGATGTTGTCAAAGAAACTCTTCGTCTTGTCATACCCTGTGTAACCATTCTGGTCCTCGTCTACTTCCGGTTCGCCTGCGCCGGTTTCATTTCCTGAGTCATCCTTCTTGTCAACTTCGCCCTGCGGTATAATAATTACTTCAGACTCCTGCGAGTACCGAAAGTAAAAAAAAAAAGATTAAAACATTTGCTAAATACATTCAAAACAAATTGAAATAAAAAGTTTTGCTGGAAATACGTCAAAAGGTACGCAAAACGTACTTTCAAAAGTTTATCATTGTTTTCAAATTCTATACAACAATAAAAATCTTGGAAAAATTTAATCTGCGCGGAAAAACGAGGCGAGTTTTCGCGTGATATCCGTTGATCGTAGCAACGACACGACCGCCAGATTTTTCGCCCTCTTTGTCATGTTTATCGTTTAGAATTTTCCTTAGCCTTTAATTCATGCTGATATGCGAGTCAAACCACGATCATTTTACTGAGCTTAAATATTGGGAATGAATTGCCCACAATAGAAACTCGAAAGTAAACTAAAATTCACTTTGACTACGTCACTCAACACAGTCTAGGAATGTTTGTAGTGTGTTCCTCTGTGGCCGGACCACAGTTAGTACTCAGATGCTATAGTTCGAAATAAATCCTACCTAAAGTCTACTTTCATCGGAATATATACATATTTTTAGTACCTCAAGAGATATCTTTTTAATTAACAATTTATGTGGTCCGGCCGCCAGGCAGTGCTCTCTGGCCGCGCCACCTCAAATTAAATAGAGTATAATGAACTATTAATAAAGCAATATCCCGAAAAAAACTACCTACAGAGTACCTTGCATACAACAAATATGGTCCAATAAACCCCTTTAGTTAAGGAGTTATTTGTCGTAGGGTGTGGTCCGGCTGGAAGGTATACTCTGCAGCAAGTCAATTTTGCAATATTTAATATTAACTGTCCATAAATCAATTTATATAATAGTACCTTTTCTCTACTCTTCGTTGATACTTTTTTCTCTCAAGAAACTATTCATTTTGATTAATTAATCTTTAAAGTATGTGGCGCGGCTAGGGAGGATTACTTTCAGCAAATATAACGAAATATTCTTTATTTCTTTATGCCATCGAAAACTGCATAATAAGTACTTTATAAAAAGACCTGAACTTCATCAATAAACTTTTATTTTTATTACCAACAATGATTATGATAAAGGTGCACTTTTTTGTTTTTGTTTACCTATCTACCTAAGAATACGTACTTAATTTGACGAAGTGAAAATTTTGGTTTAAAATAAACGATAAGTATAGGAATAACAAATATATTTTCATAATCAAATAAAGTCAATAGATTGAATTAAAGCATTTAATCCTTTAAACAAGAAATAACAATGAGAAAAAGAGGTGTACCAAAACCGCGTATTAAAAATATAGTCATCATTATTACAAACAAAGGATTTTTGAAGTTATTTTCCAACTTTAAAATGGAAGGCCTTTTTTGCCTGGGAAATTATCAATTGACTTCTCCCGCTCTGGGCAGAGCGGGAGGGTTTGTCAGACTTTTACTGACTAAAACTCACCCGTGTTCCTTCAGTTACCCATATGCCAGGGCCACGGTATCTCGTTTGAACAATCTCGCGACCCTGGCAGGCATCGGTCCTAGCAGACCCCTTCAGTGCTGCTGACATCTCTTAGAGGCGCGCGTGAAACACTACGCACCGTCGACACGGGCCTGGGGTCCTTACCGGGCGGCAAGTTACCCATTGCTCGCCGCCCGCAAGCCCGCGCCTACGGTGGCCGGGAGTCTGCGATCGACTCCCGACGCCCGGGGCGTCTCCTCCTGCGGCGGCTAGGGACGTGAGGGCGCAGAGACTGCACTCCCTCACGCGCCCCGCCTCCTCCTTTGCAAGCACTGCTTCGCAGAAGGAGGTGACGGCTTCCCATGCCCTCTCGCTCTGTACCATGGCTCGCACCAGAGCCGGACGCGAGAGGTCGCCGTCGCCGATCGCCTCCACGAGGACACGGCGGTCCTCCGCCTAAGCAGGGCACACCTCCACCGTATGCTCCACCGTGTCCTCTAGACGATCCTTGCAATGGAAACACCTGGGCGTTTCCTCCCGCTTTATCCCGAACAGGAACCCACCGAAGCACCCATGCCCGGTGAGAACCTGCGTCAGGTGGAAGGTGAGGACGCCGTGGCGCCGCTCTACCCACTCTTCAAAGAGGGGACTTACCGCCGCAATTATTTATTATTATTTTATTATATATTTGTTATTCGTATACTTATTGTTTATTTAAAAACCGGCCAAGTGCGAGTCGGACTCGCGCACCGAGGGTTCCGTACAAACCTGTAGGTATTCTCGGTTTATGCTTAAGGTATAAAACAAAACATTTAATTTATAAGAAAACATTTAATTTCATAAACATAAGTTTATGAAATAAAATGGTTTTTTTTTAATTTTTATGTTTGAGTTGATTGAATGAAAGGTAAATTGCGGTTTAAGATTTATGACGTATTAAAAAAAAACTACTTACTAGATCTCGTTCAAACCAATTTTCGGTGGAAGTTTACATGGTTATGTACATCATATATTTTTTTTAGATTTATCATTCTCTTATTTTAGAAGTTACGGGGGGGGGGGGGGCATTTTACCAGTTTGGAAGTGTCTCTCGCGCAAACTCTTCAGTTTAGAAAAAAATGATACTAGAAACCTCAATACCATTTTTGAAGACCTATCCATAGACACGTGACGCGTGACACGTGGACGTGTGGGTTTGATGAAAAAAACATTTTTGAGTTTCAGTTCTAAGTATGGGGAACCCCAAAATTTATTGTTTTTTTTTCTATTTTAGTGTGAAAGTCTTAATGCGGTTCACAGAATATATCTACTTACCAAGTTTCAATAGCATAGCTCTTATAGTTTCGGAGAAAAGTGGCTGTGACATACGGACGGACTGACAGACAGACAGACAGACAGACATGACGAATCTATAAGGGTTCCGTTTTTTGCCATTTGGCAACAGAACCCTAAAAACCAAAATGTTCACTTACTTCGTCAAATTAATTACCTATTCTTAGGTAGATAGGTAAACAAAAACCAAAAAGTGCACCTTTATCATAATCATTGTTGGTAATAAAAATAAAAGTTAATAGATGAAGTCCAGGTCATTTTATAAAGTACTTATTAAGCAGTTTTCAAGAAATAAAGCATATTTCGTTATATTTGCTGAAAGTAATCCTCCCTAGCCGCGCCACGTACTTTAAAGATTAATTAATCAAAATGAATAGTTTCTTGAGAGAAAAAAGTATCTACGAAGAGTAGAGAAAAGGTACTATTATATAAATTGATTTATGGATAGTTAATATTAAATATTGCAAAATTGACTTGCTGCAGAGTATACCTTCCAGCCGGACCACACCCTACGACCAATAACTCCTTAACTAAAGGGGTTTATTGGACCATATTTGCCGTATGCAAGGTACTCTTTAGGTAGTTTTTTTCGGGATATTGCTTTATTAATAGTTCATTATACTTTATTTAATTTGAGGTGGCGCGGCCAGCGAGCACTGCCTGGCGGCCGGACCACATAAATTGTTAATTAAAAAGATATCTCTTGAGGTACTAAAAATATGTATATATTCCGATGAAAGTAGACTTTAGGTAGGATTTATTTCGAACTATAGCATCTGAGTACTAAACTGTGGTCCGGCCACAGAGGAACACACATGTTTGTAGCCAATTCCAGTAATCAAGATACTATGTTTTTTTACTAGCTGACAAGACGATGATAAATATTAAGCTACATCATTACGCAGAAATAAGGCACTAGAAAATCACTGCGGCCGAATTCTTGTTATTTATCATATTATGCAATTGTAAACTCATTAGGCTGACAAAAAATGTCCGAACTTAAAACGGTTGATTGAGCGTGACGAAAACTCGCGGTGAATTAAAAAACAAGAATAGGAAATCAGATTGTTATAGTTAAACCTGAAATGCTGAATGTAAACCTTATCTAAACAAATAAATGAAATTGAAGTATCTGTTTGTACCACTGTTTGTAACAGCTTTTTACTAAATGCTTATGAAATAATGCACTGTTTTCACGGTATTTATAACCAAAAATATATATCTTCTATTTTTTTTTCGCTGTTTGCTCCGGCTAATCATCCAAACGGCAGGACTAATTTCGACAGAATTTTCACAGACAGATACAGATGTTATCAAGAGTAGCCTAAGAGCAAAAATAAAAACAGTTACGTCTTAAAACAATCTAATGTTTTGCGTTGTTATTTAATAAAAGTATATTGTAATTACGTAATCGTACCAGCATTAATTTCCCATTGAACGTCATCAAATTAATTTGTAATTAATTACTTCAATTCGCGTTCAAATGTACGCTTAAATCAATTAGAGATCGTCGTAATTGGCATGTAACAATAATATATCGAGTATGACATAATAAAATTGTACCGCCGCGTGATTAACGATTATGAATAGGACCTGGTTTACATTGGTTTCATGAAAGGGCTACACCACAGAATCGGTCGAAGTGGCGGTGCTTGGGGGAGGCCTATGTGATGATGATGAAGGCTACATCAAAGAAGATAGTTGGTAATTCAGACTTGGTACCTATTAACTAATATTTTGATAATTTTTATCCAATAAAACGTTTCATATGTTTGAATTGTATCCCTCTCAATTTCTGGACTGTGTACAAACTTCATAAATTGAATAGTTTTCTCTTTAGATGCTGGCATGAGCATCTAATTTCATAAAACAGTGTTTTTTGGTTTTTTGGACTCCTAGATAAGGCCGGGTAGTACCGACCTTTGTTCTATGCAACATGATGGAACAACGCAACCTATAATAGTTCGAAAAGTATTGTGAACAAAATTTTATATCTCACCTCAACTTTCACCTCGCCATCAGAAATCTTGGCCTTAGCTAGCTGGACGCGCAGCTCTTCAAACTCAGTATTGGCTTGTTCGAAGTCATAATCCTTATCGAACTTGAGCGTGTTTTTGTTACGAGGAACGAAGCCACGCCCGCGACCACGGGGCCGGCCTCTCCAGCCGCCGCGGTTGTAGCCCTGGCCCACGCCAGAGAAGTTTCCTAGGTAACAGAAGCATTTGTAAGGATTCGACGAACAAAGAAATATGGAGAAGACGTCAGGATTTGGAAATTGGTTGAGATTACAGAAGTAATCAATAATTAAACTGATAATTTGTTTTATGACTGTTTCACAATGGTACACTTGTCACCATTATCCTACCATTATCCCAATTTATTAGGGTTCGGCGCAGCATCTATTTCTTATCGTGGCAAATATTTTGTTCACGCGAGAATGGAACCCTTAAGCAGACTGATACTGCTACAATGGTCACTCTGCTTGGTAAGCAGATTAGTAAGATGATTGAGCAAACTTTTTGTTTTCATTCATCTGTTGTGTCCTATGCTTCTTTAAGGAAGGGACAAGGTAGACCACGGAATTAAAAATTTCTTTCAGTTTTTGCCATTTGCAGGTAAATCGAAAAAAAAAGGAAATTAAACCCTGAACGAGCCAATTTCTACTAGGTGGTTTGGGTTCAGGGTTCAATTGCAATTGAATGCTGTAAAAACAGTATGTTGCGACATGTATTGGGCATAATGAACATAGCATGATAGTGGAGGTAATAGGTAGAACGGGCTGGTGTCCGCAACTCCACGTCTGAGCGCGTATTTTGCGTACCAAACTTTTAGACAAACTTTTTTCACAATTTGATAGTGGATGTAACATGAAAGTACTGTATTTGTCAGATTCTTGAGTCCTTCCATCACAACCCGCGCCGCAATTCCATTCAGATTGTAACTTACCAGGTTGGTGATGATGATGAGGCTGCTGGTTCGTTTGCAGCTGGTTGTGCTGATTGTGCTGGTTGTGCTGCTGATGCTGGTTGTGCTGCTGCGGCTGGTGCTGGTGCGGGTGCTGCGGGTGCTGCGGGTGCATGGGCTGCTGCGGCTGGTGCGCCTGCTGCGCCTGGTGCGGCACGGCCGCGCCGCCGCTCGGGTAGCGCTGGCGGTTGCGGGAGTTGGTGCGGTTGCGATTCTGCGCCGGACCCTTTTGCGCCTGGCCGTTGCTGCCACGTCGGCTGTCCCGTTGCTGGCTAGAGCCACCAGCCACAGAGCCGACCTAAAAATTATATACGTCTTAGTATGGAGAACAAATAGATGTAGGGAACGCAGCCCTGAGATTATACAGTGATGATATATGTATTATATAGAATATAGAAAAATATATATACTATATAAAAAAATATGACTACACAAATGAGTGGAGAATGGGAACAGGGGTCAACAACTTCAAGCATCTTTTTTTTTGTAATAATTTATTTTCGGAGAACAGAAAGCTTTAATTTAATGTTTCTTTGCATATGATTTTTTTTTTCTTAATATTATCCTTTGAAAATACCTACTTCAAAATAACTCTTTAGCAGCAAATATTCACATTGTAAATAGAAACAATAACTAAATCAAAGTAGTTCAGGAATGCCAACTTGCCTTAAAACATTGATTTATATTCACATCACTGCATGAATATACAAACAATATTTAAATGCGGGTCAAAACATAACACTAATTTATAAACAGATTCTCCAGCTCATCCTTTCTAATAAAATAATATTAGAAATGGAAGATATCTTAGTCTAACTGGGATTTAAATAAATAAGCAACAATCAATTCACTTGCCGCATGTAATGATTGCGAGAATATCCCTCCAGAATCTGCTGTTGTGGTCTATGGCAAAGCCGCATCCAGAAAAACATTTATTATGTATTTACTTAAGCCTTAATTACTGCTTAATTAACTTAATGTATTACATAAAATTAATCATGCTAACTTATTCAGACTATTCAGACCCGAAGATCCTAACTTAGCTTTTTACACGCTTTGTTTGTTTGTAACCAACTCCTTATAGCACGATTTTGACCCACTTTAAATCACCAGTTTTCATTCAAACTTTGCACACCTGTCAAAGACTGATGACAATGAAATAATTTCATAAATTTGTGCCATCATCCTTGCCAGGACAGCAAAAAAACTACCTTCAAAAACTACGCTGACATACGTCACAAACTACGCTGACATACGTCTCTTAAACACCCTAAAAAATAGAAAATAAATAATAGTTAAAAAAAAAAAAACTAAAAAACACGCTTCCATAGAAAACCAAATAAAAGTAGAAAATCATGGAAAAAAAGCGTGGGGTGCCTGATATCAATAAAAAAATACATTAAAAAGCACCCCACGCTTTTTTTCCATTATTTTCTACATTTTAGTTTGGTTTTCTATGGCTGTTACTATTTTTATTGATAAGTTTATGGCATGAAGTGGATATTTAATTTTTTGAATAAGATAAAATTAGTTTAAAAGCTTATGAGCATACCTGTGTGCCCTGGTCAGCAGTAGGGCTCTTCCTGTGTACGCTGACAGCCGGTGTTCCCGACCGCGAAGCACTTTGCTGAGATCCTCCTCCAATGAGGTCAAGCATCGAGCCTACAACACATTTCCTTGTACACTCATAGTATAGAAACAAAAAACAAGAATACTTCACTATGCTAAAAGCAATAGCTTTGATGATTTACAAATTACTTATTCATTGTAATTTTTTTTTTCAATTTTCATACAAGCAACAGACCAAGGAGTAATGACAATGCATGTTGCGATTTTTTTTGTTATTTTTGTAAATGCATGCTGTTGTTGTTATTAGTTTTTTTCTTCTTTTTTGCATGCTTGGAAAATTACCCATTACCACCACCAGTAGTAGTTCTAATCTTATTAGATTTTTTAAGAACTCTTCTGTCTTTTATGATTCCTAAAATTCCCACACCCAAGGTGAATAATGTACATAGATGTATAAAGAATGCATTCTCCCATAGTATTTTACGTATGTAAATAGTTATAAATATAATACTAAATTAATATAAACTGAACTGATCTCATCTAGTGGTGTTAAGAATTATTAGTATTTTTTTTTAATAAATATATTAATAATTGTACAGAACAACTCTTATGACATTTAACCCAATAACTTAATGATAAATTTTGTATCATTAAGTTATCTTGATTCAAAAAATGTTAGAAGAATTAGTGGAATCAGAACTATGTTATGGGTTTTGTTATTTCTAATTTGAAATTGTGTGAATTTAATGTAAACAAATACAAAAATATACAAACATAAATATGTAAGTTCTTTAAACTTTCACACATTCATTGATCCCATATGAGATTAGACTGCATGCAAGTTTGGTGAAAGCACAGGGAGTTGATCATAACTAGATACTTCATTAATTAAGTAAACCAAACCCAAAATTAAACTACTAGAAAGGTTAGTAAAGTATCTTTTTATGAAACTGCAAAAATCGCAAAGTAGCATGTTGAAGCAGAAGCTAAAATTATCCAAGAGCAAAAACCTTGGTCTTTCACTTGATTGGCGTGATGCGCCACTCCTGAGCCAATCGGACCCGTGACAGGCATGGGCTGGGGTGCCAGCTCCACAGAAGTTTGCGGAGACAACTCACTGGTCTTGTTGAGCTGAGCATGGACACCTCCGGGAAAGCCAGCCATCGGGTGGTACTGGGGGTAAGGTGTCTGCCCGACCACCGGGTGGTTGTATTGCGCCGTAAACTGGCCCGGTGCACTGCCGGCGCCGAGCGTCGGTGGCACAGACATCTGCATGATGGCCGGATCATTGGGTAGAGAGGGAACATTGTTCAGCACTCGAATGTCCTTGATGTCAGAACCACGAAACAAGATGTAATCATACACCTGGCTCTGGGGCGCAACAGGGTACTGCGTCTCTCGATCCTCCGTACCAAATGAACGCACTGTAGACAGAAAAGTACATTAGGATTATTAACCTCAAGATGTGTTATAATTTGTAGGTAGTTCGTTTTATTAGAGAAAAATAGATTTATTACATTAATTTAAATGCTACTCAATCTTTTACTCTGAAGGTACTCCTAGATATTGTTTCGGGTCATTATTTTCCCATTGCACAGTGGCATCTTGAACATAGTAAAAGAAAACATAGGTAGATTGATCTAACTGATAACTACCTACACATCTCAGAACCCTAGTAAAAATAGAGATACATTTTTAAGACAAAAATGGTGTACCATCCATTTAACACCTGCTGAAGAAAGCAAAATTGTAGCATTCATACTATTCATAGGACGTTAACAACGTCATCAATGTGAAACCGCGGTCATGGGCGGACCAACAATTTCACTTTGAGGGTAGAAGAAAAACAATGCGATACATTTGACAAAAAAATCATGGAAAATTACAAGGAAAATGCCCAACAATAAACATATTGGACGCTATACCAAACAATAAACAAAGATGGGCATAAATCGGGAGGGAAAAAGAGAACAGCTTTCTAGAGACGTCGATCGATGTCCCTACAAGAAAAAATAATTATCGCCATGAAATACAGGAAGAATACATTAAATTGATGACGATTACTGTGAAAGAGGCCTTGTAATAAGATAACAGTATCCATTTGTCAACTTACCGCTAGCCAAAGCGATGGTACATTCCTGAGGATCGACGGTGAAAAGCCGGCCTTCGTAGCGAATATCAGCTTTAGATATTAGGCTTATCTTGGAGCCCAATTCAGGCATTCCAGAACTCATAATGTCACTTTGGAAATAACTCGTCGATGTTAAAGATTTATAACGATATCGTCGACCATAAAAATCAGCCACCGAACAAAATGACTGACGGGAAGTTGGCAACAAGCGATGCGTTTACAAACAGCTGTAATGAGTGGGGGAACTTTGGAAACACACTATTTGGCTATTAAAAAAAAAACAGAACAACAACAAAATATCATTTTATTGAAAATCATATCTCAAAATATAAAGTTATCTCACAACACAGCATTACAAAAAGTAATGTAATAAAAGCTCTTATCAATAGATACTTTATTATCAAAATCACTGAATCATCAGTAATCCGTCAGATAAAATATTAATTTATATATATTTGAATTCGACTAAGATTAGAGCAAACATCTTCAGGAATTCAAAACCTATAAAGTAAGAAAATAAATATTGGAGATGGTTGACCTGGGCCTTATTCTTTCCTTTGCCGAAGAGCATCAACAAACAGAGACATTGAGAAGAATAGGCTGGAAAGGTGCATTAATAACAAGTAGAGTAAGGCTTAACTGTGTGGCATTGGCATCCGACATTATTGCCATTGGGGAAAACCTGGGGGATTGGCATGAAAAAAGAGAGGCTGTGCTCGGCAGTGGATGAAGTCGGTGGCTAACACACATAATTCAAGGCGAGTAGTAAAGATTTTGCTAGAATAACACTGATTACCACCATTGCAATTTTATTAATAAGTGGATGAAGACTGAGATTCATTCACAACTTTAACTTGATTTAGTTGATTTTATTCACCATAGACAAATATACATTTTTTGGAAATCTATATAAAAAGACGTCATCGTAACATCTCTACAAGTGTCCGTTGCGTGCGTTTTGATTTGACGCCTGACGAAAAATATTGTTTCCGTCTTTCGTACTTTTGTAGTTAAAGATCTCTAGTATTATACTGTCTTAATCGCGGTGTGATTATTTAAGGTACAAAGTGGTCTAGGCTACGTTCGCGCAATGATGATAGACACTCCGATAAGTTCTACTCCTGGGCTAGCCAGGATAAGTGTTGGCGGGAGTAGCAATAGTTCAATTAGAAGACGAAGTCTAATTCCGCAGATACGACCAATTGGCTCTAAAAATGAGGTTTGTGGCCTACCAGATCGAACAATAACATTAAATAAGTTTGATAAAAACATCATTGACCACATTCTCCTTCGCTGTTTACTAACTTACTGAACTAACTGGCTTTTTGTGAACGCATTGCGGCATTTTATCGAGTTACAAGCTTATTACATGAGTTATCGCTTATGCTGTACCAATATCCTGATAGTTCTGATACCACTATGTATTGAGTTAGCTCACTCTTAGCTCACTATTTTTCTGACTTAATATAGCAAAGTATGTACGCAACTTATGTGAGGCTTTGCAGAAACAACAGACAGAGGGAGAATTCACTTTAATCAGAATTGACAAAAATATATTTATTTAAAATAAGTACCTATGGTGTAGCAATAGAATTAAAAATTTATTACCAATCAGAAACACTATTATACAAGCTAACACTAAATATTGTTTGTATGTTAATGCAAAATATATTCCAATAGTATAATTAGAAAATTAAAAAATATCACATTATTTGGAACATTATTTTACAGGAATGCAACGATGATGATGCTGAGAGGTCATCGCTGGTGGCATCTGAACGTGCAGTGGCCACATCAACACCACAAACATCATCACCTAGACGTGGCAGGGATACCATGTCTTCATCACCGCAGAAAGAACACTTTCAAGGATGTCTCAAGCTTTATGCTGAAAATGTAAGTTTAATTTGATTAATTAGTAATGTTTTTTTTTACTTTTATGCAGTGCTTTTTCGATCTAGCAAAATTATCAACGTAGCAAACGTATTGCCTGTTGAAAAAAAATGAGCTTAACCTACTTAGTTCAGTCAAGTTAGCCGGAAACATAGGGGTATCCTTACATAAATTCCCAAGAAGCTGAACTTTTGCATGCACTTTAGAGGGATACCATTATAATGAAATTGTGAAAAGTCCCCATCCATCCCAAGTGTGCAAAAAAAATTATGTATGGTCAAAGTTTGCAAAAATTGGCTTTTTGGATTTTTTTGTGAAACAAAAATTATAGATCATGCAATGGTGAATACTTATTTTGCCGGATTAACAGCAATCTTCACACATTAAACCCTGCAGCCATAAAAAGAAAATAAATTTATTTTTGAACCAGGTTAAACTGAAGCAGAAGAAAATGTAGTTATAAAATTATTGTGTGCCTCATTGGTGCACCGAATAGGCCTCAGCATTAATGGCGTGACTGATGCTTGTTTTCAACTGTCAAAACACTTTGGCTCATCAAAAACATCACAGACTAAACTTTTTATTCCAGAAAATAACAAAAGACAATGCATGGAACCTGCAGCTGATAGACTTCATGACGTCAATGTTAAGGAGACACGATTCTCGCATGGATAACTTACAGACAGCCTCTACGGTAGTGGATGCGTCCGCTAGGATTTACTCATTCAGAGTAGATGCGGTGCATTATGATGTGTTAAAGATGGCTGGGGGACTCAGTAAAGCGGCTCAGGTTAGTTCCCTTTCATTTTATCAGCAAAACATATTCACCTCTGAGAATAAAAAAAAACAATAATCGAAAAGCACAATAGTCTTTCATCGTCATGATGTGTGGATTGTTACTTCACTGGGATGGAACAGAGGCTTATACCAGTAGTGGGTGATTCCAAGCTGAATTGTCAATGATAACGAATGTTTAACTTCATCTTACATAGTCATTTATTAGTAAGGGATTCTTAAAAGTCCTCATAATAAAAATCAGAACATTTATATACCTCATCTGTCTGTGCCCTTATTATTGATTGTAACTTTTTTCAGTTGTCCAAGCGCAACTACAAGCATAAGATTTATAACTGTATATGTATATCCACATTTTGATTTGTTTAAGCTGACTGTCAGAAATACTTGTTTAAACCGAAAAATAGTACCCTACAATATTTGCTTCATTTTCTCTCACATTCTATAGACTAAAAGGGGCAAGAAAGACGATGATAACAACATGGAAGATGAAGGTGCAGTGGATTCAGAGACTGCAGCCCCTACCAAGAAGAAAAAGAAAAAATCCAAGGGTGCCATTGCTTCTAACCCTGCAGTATTTAATGGGGATTTTGATACTAATGATTGCATAGGTAAGGTTTCATTTTTATTGCAGACTGGTAGGGTGTATAACAGGACCTGAAATTGATTACCATCTTCCTGCTCTTATCCAATGTTTTCCAGGATCAACGCAACATGTTTGTTCCCTATCAGCCGTAACTCTTTCATTCACTACTTTTTCTTTCATAACATCCCTCACACAATGTGTGATTTTCTTTGGTCTTTCTTTTTAACACGCTTTTATTAGTTTGGTATGTATCTACATATGTAATGGAATCTTTGAACGTGATTTTCACCTCGTATTAACATGCCTTTGATCCCTCCACATCATATACCCATACCAAGACAAACGATTCGGAGCGAGATATTTATTAATTTATTTTGTTTACTATTGTTGAAATCAGCCTGTCTAATTAACCCATTACAGCATAACGTCCGATAAATCGGACGGACGGATATTCTTTATATTTCACTATTTCACTGACCAAATAATTAATTTGGTAGTTTTTTGTTTGCAATGTAAACTTTAATATGTTTTCTACACTGGCAACCTCGTTTCAAACAGCCGAATGACAAATCTCGCTTGCAGTGTTTCCACAATGAGGGGAAATTCCCCTTTTAAGGGGTAATCAGGGTCCAGAGGGGAAGAAAAAGGGGAAATAATATAAAAGGGGAAATTGTAGGAAATCATATATTAAACCTCGCCTGAAATGTTGCATAATGAGGGTTTTTGCGTATGAGAAATCCACTAGATATCAAGACGTAGGCTTGTGGTCTATCTGCTACGTGATTGGTGAATTTTGACATATCTGACAATGTCATGTCGAAAAAAACCAATCATGCTGCAGTTGGAACTCACGCCTACGTATTGCCATCTAGCGGATTCTTCATACGGGAAAACCCTCATTATTTATGGACTAGTGTGTTACCGTTACCGTATAAAAGAAACAGTGACAACACATGCATATGGCGCATACTTACCCTTATTCCCATTCTGTTTAAGGCTTAAAATATTATTCTGTGCTTTAGCATACTGTATACTGACTTGGAATAAAAGGTAAGTAATGATGTGCAAAGTCGACAAATCTTGTCGATAATTTTGTTGACGTATTGTATTTAGTGTAAATAATATTACTATAGTTAGAAGGCAGGCTATAGAAGAAAAATGATATAAACATTTTTTTTCTTTTATTTACTACACTAGTGCCAAAACTACAGCAACATAATTTTTGAGGGGAAAAAAGTCCAAAGAAGGGGAAATCGGAATTGAGGGATGGGGAAAGGAAATCATTATAATGGAAACACTGCTCGCTTGTCAGTTGTCATTTTCTAAAATGGCGGGACGCGGTTGGACTGTTTTGAGTAAACGGTAAGTAATATTTTGTATTTTCTTGTAATTTTTTAAAATAAATATTTGAAAAATCTATTGTGTTTGTTGATATAGTGCATACCTAGGCATACGTAAGCTTTTTTTCATGCCAAAATTGTTAGTTCGGTTTTTATGTGTGTGATTTTACTGCTGTCCGATAAATCGGACGTCGTGCATATTGGGCTCTGAGGTGTGGTTTTTGTATTGCTTGTAACAGTTTGAATGTGCATGAAATTTTATCGGCTTTAGAATGCGAGGATGATAATAAGACTGCGGAAAACTTTATTTATGTTGAACCACCTATTGAACGAGGTGATCAGGCTACAAATGAGGACAGTGACAAGTCAGATGAGGAGCATAATGCATACCTAAACCACTTGGGAAGCAAATTGATACATAGTTGATGTGAACTACAACGTTTTCAAGCAAATAGAGATAATAATCTGCCTTCAACATATTCAGGGCTCTAATCGTCAATACCGGAATTTTGCGGCCACTTTCATCGAGTGAAGAAATCGATGATGAACCACTTCTCTGAAAGCGTGGAATTATCCACCTAAAAAGTCACAGACTAAGAAGAAAAGATGACTTTGTGGAAAAAACAATTACCTAAGTTTTCATGCACAGAGTACAACACACAACCAACGTCTGAAGAAAGTCAGAACTGCCCGCTAAAAGATGTCAACCAGTTCAAGAAGGAAGAACGGGGCTACAGCGATTACAGGATGTCTGACGACGTATTTTTGTGTCGCTGGAACGAGAATAATGTCGTCACGGTAGCAACCAACTTTGAAAACTGGGACTTGACATCTGTAACATGCTGGTCTGGTGAAAAAAAGGCTAAAGTAGCAATCCCCCAGCCTTCATTGATTGCCAGCTACAACAAGCACATAGGCAGAGTAGGTAACTGTGATCAAGCTGTTGCGAATCTTCGTACAAGAATGCGTATTAGAAAATGGTGGTGGCCAATTTTTGTCTAATTTTAGATATATCGTTGGTGAACAGTTGGTTACTCGCGAGAAAAAAATGGATGCAATAAAGAGACAGACTCTTTATTCGCATTTCGAAGATATGTAGCTCGAGGCTTGCTCGTTACATATGGAACTGCACCAAGGACAAAAGCCTGCCAAACCCTTGTCCACCACACGGTATGACGGCAAACAGCATTGGATTATACCCATTAGCACAGAACGTCGCTGTGCAAATCAATGTGGGGGACAAGCCAAGTTCAAGTGCCTGAAATGCGATGTAGGCCTGCATCCTAACTTAAGTGTTTTATGGACTACCATGTAATAGGCTCTTCATCATAATATACACGTACTTTTTTCAATAAAGTTTGATATAAATTCAACTGGTTTGTTTATAACTATTTATCCCGTCAACAGGTAGTGTTTGGTTCCGCTGTGCATAGCGTCCGATATATCGGACGGGTCATAAAATCATAAATATAATTAAATGTTTTGTTTTTTATAAACTAAATCCTTAATTTGACCACAACTGTCCATTATTTATCATGGTAATCGAATTAAGTACTATAACAAACTTTATGCAGTAATGGGTTAAAATGTTATTACGTCTTCTTTTCTATTAGATCCGTTTTTCGAGCGGTTGGCGGCGACGACCGGCGATGTGACGTCATCAAACAGAGCATTCAACGCGACTCTGCCCATACACGACAAAACACTCTCTTTGATATTGAGGTACAGAATGAAATCACCAGAAATCAATTTCATTCGAGTAATATTAAGATTAAGTTTTGGATGAACTTCGGATAATTATGTGTTGTGTAAGTCTGGAAATGTAGGACCTATTACGCCATAGGAAATGTGAAAGGGTATAGCGGGATAAGCATGGTCAAATGGCCCCCTCTAGATCTTGGGACTTATTTACGTTGTTTAGTTAGTGAGTGGAACTGTGCAATAATATAGCGTTTTTACCTCTTCATCATTAATATTTTTAAAGATAATCACAAAAATATTTAAAACTGAAGGTTCGGATAAAAACATTTTTTTCACGGAATCTACTGGATTAAATCGAATGTGGTCAAATGGAATTCGTAGAAGGAAAAAGTATTAGTATTATATATTCATTTTTTGAGATATTTCGAGGTATAGGAAGTATTGAAAAAAATTGAGGTTTTAATAAAAAAATGTATTTACCATAGTTCTCTTAGAGTCTAAGAGAACTATGGTAAATACATTTTTTATAGAGGTGTCACTCTAAGACTTAGAGTGACACCTCTATAAAAAATGTCAGTAATGATTTATTGAACCTACCTACATTTGGCCATGGTTATCCCGCTATACCCTTTTCTACTCATTTTCACGCACAGTAAGTTGGTAAATGTTGGGCCATCTAATCTGGTCCTGCATCTTGAGGATCAGTCTAAAACATCATCATTATCATCCTCTGCCTAGCCTTTTGTAATCATGTTAGGGTTGATTTCTAGTCTAACCTGATGCATACCAGTATTTTACATGGACCAACTGCCTATCTGACCTCCAAACCCACTCACTGGGTAATATGGTACCCCTTGATAAGACTGGTTGTCATCAAACTTTCGGGCTTCTCACGACCCAAGTTGCTGAAGTTGTTACGAACTGTCAAAGTTCCACGAATTGCAGTCGGGACTAACGGCTCAACGTGCTTTCCGAGGCACGCAGGGTCTTGGTATGTAAAGATACGTCCACGGGCCACCCGCGGCAAGTGTAACTTAACCTGATCGACCGAACGGCTAATCAATCTAAAACGTCTGCCTGATAATGTTTTAAAATAACGTATTTCCTATTCTAGAACTGATGACCAATTCTTAGAAGAAATAAAAGAGAACATTCCAGAAGAACGAAACATAGATATATCTGAACGTATCACTATAGCTGCCAAGCTACTGCCAGCGTTTAAAAACAGCGACCATATTTGTGAACCTTTCACTGGGTTCTCTATCTCCAACTGGGATCCAGATACTGAAGACACGTAAGTTTATTTTTTCTCTTTAATGGAATAAAGTAAATTCAAAGGTGTGAAAAATCTTTTTCATTTAATTTTTTTTTTCAGTGACAGTCGTGTAAACAACTGGGTTGAAGAGAATCGGCTGAACTTGTCGCAACAGGCTCTCGCTTTTGATGTGAACGCGGAGGTGGAGCCGATACCACAGGATGAACAGCATAACGACTTGTATGGTATGTGTCTATCTGGCTTTATTTACTGAAATATGTTGTTTGAAATTGTAGGCTCGTAAGGCACCTATCCCAGAGCTATTGAGTAGAGCTAGCAACTAATAACGAGTTGTTTCTTTGCCAAAGTTCTCCTCTGTGGTGTTTAGCAATCAGCTCTTTAATTCATATCTTTTACTGACATGGGACTTACAATCTTTTGAAAAATGGAATAATTGATGTGTGTGATGTTTGTATATTCTCAGACGACGAGCCCCTGGGCGGCATCGAGAGCGAGGAGGAGGCCGACGTGGCCGTGGCGGCTTGTGTGGCGCGTGCGGGCGTGGCGCCGCCGCTCGCGCGCCTCACCGACATGCGGCCCGGCGCGCCGCACGACACGCGCCTGGAGTACTCCTACTGCGGCGCCATCGTGGCCGCCTGGGCCGGGCCCTCGCACTGGCGCCTGAAGAACAACAGAGGTGAGGCTGAGCTGATACATGCATACATACGATTGGCTAAATACCTCGAGTTCAAATAAACTGTTATCACCCACCTTTTTTTTTTTTTTTTTTTCAGGATGCGAAATCATCAAATGACTTCTCCCGCTCTGGGCGGAGCGGGAGGGCGTGTCAGACTTTTACTGACTAAAACCCACCCGTGTTCCATCAGTTGCCCATGTGCCAGGGTCACGGTATCTCTTTCGAACTATCACGCGACCCCGGCAGGGTTATCACCCCCTTAGTTTGGTTTCCGACCTGGAAAGTCAACTAGTGAGGCCGTCCAAGAACTGGTGACCTTCACAAAGTTTCCACAAATCTCGATGGCAAACAAAACTCCTGGCAGTCTTTTTGGACTTAAAAATCCTTTCGACACAGTCTCTGCCCCTCTCCTTCTGGAGAAACTGGAGAGCTTTGAACCGAGAGGCATGCTACTCAAATTATTTTCTGACTACCTTGCAAATCGCATACAGAGAGTTAGGGTTGGTGATATGCGCCGTGATGATCTTGACTTCAAATCGGAGTACCTCAGGGCAGTATCCTTGGTCTCATATATTTTTTTTACGTATGTGGCACGATCGTCACCTTTGCAGGCGATACAGCTCTGCTTTTTCATGCGGACTCATGAGGAGAACACTATTCCAATGCTAAGCTCAGTTTCCATGGTCGCAGAGTGGTTAAAAGATAATAAAATCACTCTTAACGTATCCAAAACAGTGTTTATTTCCTGTTCCATAAAAAATAACGCAACCCCTACTAACACAAACCTTTTAATAAAATCTCAACCTCTTTCCTGCAAGAAAATCTTTGTTCATGTCCTAGTCTTAAAAAAAATAGCTGTTATGAAATATTTGGGTATTCAGATTGACTTACAACTAACAAGTCTTAGGTTTCGGCCGCATGTAAACAAATATCATTTTAGTTGTCTTTTTAATTGATTTCAAAAATTTACGACATATGGTTGAACATTTACACCGTATACTTTGCACTAGTTCAGTCAATATTATCATATTGCATAACGGCATGCGGCCATGCCGTTATGCAATATGATAATATTAACGAATTTCCATACAAATTTTTATCCGATTCTGAAATCCTTCCGAAACTTGATCACAATATTTCATGTGAGACCCCGCGATTAAGGCTGTGTTGCCTGTCAGTGAATGAATGAATTTAAGATTTTCCGTTCCGTGTGGTGCCGGCCGTAAAGAATAGCATCACCCCATCTCTTCCCCTGGGTGTCTTAACTAGAGAATGGGCAGCAGCGTTCTCTATGCATCTTACCAACATATTGCGATCGCCAACCCGCCTGCCAAGCGTGGCGATTATGGCAAACCTCCCCAAATTTGAGGGAGGCTTATGCTCAGCAGTCAGTCAGTGACGATGAAGATTTTCATTAAGTACATGTTTAATATGTTTTCAGCCTCAAAAATGTCCGAACGCACTCAATCAGTAGCTGGCCGTCTGACCGTGGAAGGCAAGAAACCACCTCGAACGAAACGCCAGCTAGACTTCCAAGTTGCCGGCTTAGCGTTTGACTGCCGATCCGACCCCGTAGGAGAGTACGAACCCACCCAGCCAGCCAAGATCATGATAAGTAGGAAGACGCTAGCCACAGGACATACGTGGAACGAGGCTAACTTTAAAACTCCTATTGATAGGTAAGATTGCGTTCAGTGAGCACCTTGTATTTTAATCGCTTAGGCAGCGCCTTTTTCTATTAAACAGCTGATTATTTAATGTTCATATACGATAAGTTCTATAATAATATGCTGAACCCCACAATTGTAAATACCTTACACTTAATATCATTACTCGATTTCTTTTACAGAGGTCTAGACGAGTCCCACTTCCGGAAACTCTTCCTCCGTCAGAACGTGATGATGCTGCGCAAACGCGACCTCGAGCAGAGCAAGCAGCCTGAACCGGAGCCCGTCACAGTGGAGGAAGCCAGAGATTATGACTATAACAATGAGAACGATGCGTCCTACTGTCCTAATAATATTCCTGTGAGTACTCCGTTGAAATAGTAATGGGCAAAGCAGAAATTAATCTTTCAATTTTAACACGTTTTAATAGCTTGGTATGTACAATATGTACATATGTATGTATCTATGTCACGGAATCTTTGAACATAATTTTCGCTCCCCTTCAAAATGACAAAGGAGAAGGGGACTTCTGGGCCCAGCGGTTAACTAGTTGAAATGTGTATTTAAAAAACCATTATATTTTTCTAAAGGAAATCACAGAATATGGTACCATTTTTCTACCTAGAAAGCGAGAAAACTTAAGTTAATTAAACTAAATAATCGATTAAATAATGCCTGAATTACTAATCGCTTATGAATAAATCGGTAAAATCTGAGAATATGTATGCAAGTCGAGTGACAAGTGCATATCAAGCTTTCGTGGAATCGATTGAATCGATTCATAGTGATTTTTTTTGTTCCGGCCACACTTGTGCCTGACCTTCGTCAGTCACTGACTGACAGATGCACTCGTTCGTTTTCTTTCGTTCTGAGTGCGTCCGTATTTTCCTTGTTTTATTGTTTAACCCAACGATCTCGGCTTTGCATATTATAATGGAGTATTTGACGGATCTTGCTACTCTAAATTACCTGGCTATCTATTTTAGACAACTGTTTACGCCTATCTTTTGGATATTGACGACATGAATTGCTATGTAAAGTGTAAGGGTTCATACGCACTATGCCGTCCGGCTGACCGCAGGATGCGGTTGCGAATACGGCCAGCCGGATCGCGGGCAGCCGCATTCGCAACCGCAACGTGCGGTTGAAGAACCGCTGCGATTTGCGGTTATATCGAGTCATTTCAAAGATGGACGCGGTAGAAGTTGCTGCTATTTACTACATTTACACACGTTACGTAAAGAAGAAAAAACTAAGAAAGAAGTACTGGGCAGTGGCGAAGACACCATATAACACGATTCCTACCGGCTTGCCTTCGGGGATTCGCATTGGTAACTCTATCACTATTAAAAATACAATAGTATGTAAATAGTGGCTACTATTGTCAATAAATATAGTTACTCTACGGGTATTTAATTCACCATAACATTCAAACAACAAAAAAGGTTATTTATACCTTTGTATTACAACAAAAGAGAAATGTTCTGAATTAACCCGGCGCCAAAACGTCATAATCGGGAACTAAAAATTCATACAACAGCGATCCCGTAATGATGTCACTTTAGGTCACGTGGCACCGCTTAATATGTACGAGAGCAAGCCGCTGTACAACGGGTTATGACAGAGACAGGTATAGAAAAATGCGTCAGCGAGAACGAGATAGAGGAATATTGCATATTTTATTCGTTTTCATCTGTTCAATTTAATTGTATTTAATTCATTACATTCCTATATTAATTTTAGAATGATAGTAAGTATTCTTTATTGATGAGTCAGTAAGTTAAGGCCGACTTCGCTTCGGCTTCTCTTTTAGAAAAATTTACGCCTCGCCGCTGGTACTGGGTGCATTCTTATTTGCAAACACGAGATGAAAGCAAGCATTTTGTATAATTTTTCGAAGAACGAAAAAAAATATGAAGATAAGTTTGTCAGATTTACTAGAAAGAGCATAAAAACGTTTGAAGAATTATTGAACATTTTACCAGACGTACCACGTGCACACACTCACTCAATGGCGGGCAGCCGCAGACTGAACCGCACAGTGCGTATAGCAACCGTCCGGCCATCGTCCGGCTAGCCGTCACTCGGGCCACAGCTCTCCGAGCGACCGGAGCGGTCTGCGGGTAGCCGCATCGCAGTGCGCATAGAAATGAATATTACGTACAAAATTGTGCTTGCGGGCAGCCGGACGGGTAACCGCATTGTGGCTACCCGCATAGTGCGTATGAGCGCTAAACCTCACTTTTACTATGATTCATATAACTTGGTTCGTGGATAGCCAAATTTCACCAAATTTTTAGTGAGTCCTTGTTATTATACCCTCTTACAAATGAGGCTAGTTTGATTCAGTTAACACCTGGGCCCAGGAATCTATGGAGTCATTCCCATCTCCTTTGAAACTTTGCACACTTATCAAGGACCAATGACGATACAATAATTTCATAAATTTGTGCACTTGTCCTGGCCAGGATCACCAGGATAGCAACAAAACACTAAAAACCGACTTTTGTAGCTGGCCGAACTAAAAAATAGATAATGAACAATAGTTAAAAAACAAATACACGCTTTCATAGAAAACGAAACTAAAAAAAATTAAAATAATGGAAAAGAGCGTGGGGTGCTTTTGGAGGTATTTTTAATTAATTTGTAGCTATTATTTTTCTATCAAAGGTATAAAATAATTTTGTGACATGGAAATTAAGTTATCTTCGACTATCATAGTCGTCAAGTATCTAGCGATGCTGGTAATGATTTAATACAACTGGTGTGACTGGGCTGTAGGCGCGATGGTTACAACACCCGCTTATTATGATCGACTCGTCAAGCAATAAGGTTCACAATTACTTGTCATTCATTTGCACCGTGCCAAGCTATGTCTCAGGCAATAGTTGAGTTAAATTAAACGGTAGATTCTCATATGCGGGAAATAACAGCCGTTTCTAAACTATTTTAGGATGGCGATGACTGGGGTAATGAAGACGCCACAGCAGCGGGAGACCTGCACGACCAAATAAAAGCGGCCGAGCCTGAAGAGATTACCGACATGTTAGAACCACCTACTAAGGTAATATAGAAAATTCCAATATTCTCTGTAACATTACAAACAGCTATAATTTAACTGAACACAACTGACGAAATATCGACGGTGTAGGTGTAGAACCTCTATCTACTTACTTACGCTCTTACAAACTCCATTTTTTCTGTAGGTCGCAAAAATCTTCATACCCTACGCGATGCGGGCGAAGAAGGTGGACATGAAACAACTCAAACGCTGCACCTGGAATATGCTAACTGAGAAGACGCCAGAAGGAGAAAAAGATATCGTCGAAGAAACTAGTTTCTTTTCAATATACCAGCGGTTACCAAGCAAACTTACACCCAACATGCGAGAATCTCTAAGTGTGCCCTTAGCCTTACTTTCGGTCCTCCATCTAGCGAATGAAAAAGGACTGATTTTAGAAAAACGCGACGACCTGAATGATTTTGGTATAATAGGGCTCATAAAACAATAGTTGGGAGTACTGTTTTTTTTATAAATATGTATAAATGTAGCGTAATTGTCTTTAAAACACCTTTGTATTAAGTGCCAGGGTCGACATGTCATAATATAGAAGTTTCTGTACTATATCTAAGTTAAATATTGTTTTTTTTTTTTACACATAAACCATCTTGAATAAATACTGTAACTAAATGACATTGAAACCGCACCAAAATTTTGTGTGTAATTTAGAAGTTCTAAGCGTGCCAGTGTGACTACAGATACAAAAGTAACTTAGTTAAATACTATGTATTGATCTGTATATATTCACTAAATTAGATAATAAAAATGAGGTCGGGTTCGCTCAACATTAAACCCTCGAAACGTGCTCGACATTATGAGTTTCGGGCCCAAAGCATGGTCGCATTACATGAAATATTTTAGCAACAATGATTATTGTAAAACTTTATAATGCTTGATAGTGCAAAATGCATGAAAATGTTGCATGCGTTTTGGAGTCGGTAATTAAATACTTCGAAATCGACAAGCTAAATCGATTTCAGTACTACAACTGGGAAGAATGGCCTCATTTTTTGGCAATGCAGGACATTGTAAATATAATTGACTAGCTTCTGCCCGCGACTTCGTCCGCGTTAGATTTCTTGTTCTCCGACCCTTCCCGTCGCGTCAAATCGCCTACCCGTGCGATTTCCCCCGTTTTTGTAACATTTTTCATTACTGCTCCGCTCTTCTTGTTTGCAGCGTGATGTTATATAGCCTATAGCCTCCCTCGATAAATAGGCTACCCAACACAAAAAGAATTTTTCAATTCGGACCAGTAGTTCCTGAGATTAGCGCGTTCAATCAAACAAACAAACAAACAAACTCTTCAGCTTTATAATATTATTATATATTATAATAATTATAATAATTATAATATTATATAGTATAGATTTTCGTATATTTTGTAGCGTTTTTGCTTTAAGAACAATGAAGTAACTGCCGTAGTAACATTGTATAGATGTTTTGTAATAATCTCTTTTTAGATTTCTACGCAATATTGTAAACTAGCTTTTGCCCTTCCTCTTGAATCACTCTCTATTGATGAAAACCGCATTCATATCCGTTGCGTACTTTAGAAGATCTAAGTGTACAAACACGAAATGCGACTTTGTTTTATACTGTGTAAAGATGTAGAATAAAACATCTTTAACAAATACCTGCCCGTCTTTTCTTTATAAGGGCTGAGTCACACCGGAATGGCAGCGGCCGGCAGCGACGCGGCGAGCACTTTCAGTGCGAAATAATTTTAAACTTTAACTACAGACTTAAAAGACCAGTATCGCTTGAAAAGCTTGAAAAGGTCGCGAGGCCGCCCGCGGTGACGCGAGCGCCCCCGTCGCAACATTGACTGAGCGCACCATCTCTCTGTGGTCTAGCGACGGGATACGTTGCGTCGTTACAAATAAAATACCTATTTTAAAACACGATAGTATTGTGCTGCGTTAAACAAAAAATATGGATATCGAGGAGAATCTAATTACTACGGTACAGCAATACCAATATTTATCTATTACAAAATCAAAATGTTATAGTGATAAGCACGCTAAGAGTAATGCGTGGGTAAAAGTAAGCACCGAAATGAAAATATCAGGTAAGAAATAAAATAAAATATAAACTAGTCAAGAAGATACCAGGCGCGCGGGGTCTGGCGGTCGCGCGAGGCCGCCAGCGGCCGCCAACGGCTGCCAGCGGCGACGCTGGCGGCCGTTGGCGTCGCCCGCGGCTGCTGCCGGCCGCTGCCATTTCGGTGTGACTCAGCCCTAACATTTCACCCCTGTACAGACTGCCTCGTTTGTATAGCCGTCGCGTTACTGCTGAGCATGAGGTCCTGTGTTCGATTCCCGGGCTGGGCAGTTTTATTAGGTTTTACCACCTAGAACTTATAAGTAGCAGATTGGAGTCAAAATATTTTTATTTCATTCAAACCTACATGGGTACTTACGAATGGCTAGATTTGAGCCCGGTTGGTGGCATAAGGCTTGCCCCCCTATTACAATGGGAGTGAAACAACAGGCGAAATAGGCCCAGCGCACACCGCTGGAGGCGCGGCGGAGCGCATTTTCTTGAAACGCGCGGGCCGATTCCGCTGGCCCCGAGCGGCGCCAAGAGCCCTTGAGAGCCCTTGAGAGTGGTAGTGTGGCGGAGCGCAGAGCAGCACGGTGGCGACCGGAGCAGTCGCGCGCATGCTCTTGTAGTAGCTTGAAGGCGCTCCGACCAACGCATGCAATTTATTCTTTTATAGACCGTATGTCAAGGTAGTTAAGGTTTATATTAGGTCTTTACCTATGAAATTGCCGTTCTGCAGTACTGGCCATTTCAAATCAAAATAATTTTTGTTTGTCTAAGAATTCTAATTTCAAATTAATTTTATTTTAAAAACATGGAATCCTTTTTCCAAAAGTAGTCATTTGTTTATTGATTAGTGTTACATTTTCATCGCATTTCAATCTTTTTCGTCATCATGGATACGTTAAAAATTCGAGTAATTATGGAATATGAGTACCGTCGTGGCAGCAACGCGGCACAAGCGGCACGCAACATCAACGACGTTTACGGAGCTAACACTACAAACCAACGCACCACCTGTTATTGGTTTGCTCGCTTCCGTTCTGGAAATTTCGACCTGAAAAATGAACCTCGCGGTCGTCCAAAGGCTTTGGTCGACAATGACGAATTAAAGGCGATTGTGGAAGCTGATGATACACAATTTACGGCTGAATTAGCAGCAGCTTTCAACGTTAGCGTCAAAACAATATTGGTCCATTTGCGTCAAATTGGCAAGGTAAAAAAGCTTGATAAATGGGTACCCCACGAACTCAATGATCGCCAACGCGAAGTACGCGTCGAGACGTGCCTTGCACTGCTCAACAGACACACAAATGAAGGAATTTTGAACCGCATTGTTACCTGCGATGAAAAATGGATTCTGTTTGATAACCGCAAGCGCTCAGCAAGTTGGTTGGATCCTGGTTCATCACCTAAACAATGCCCTAAACGAAAACTTACCCCTAGAAAAGTGATTGTCACTGTTTGGTGGTAATAGTATTTTTTTAGTAATAGTATTTTTATTGTCTTAATAATTAGTTACAGTGGTTCCCTAGATCCCACACTAGGATTCCCTGTGTCGTGGGGGGAACCAGCATTGGTCAATCGCTCGTCTCCGCTGCTCCTGCACGACAACGCGCGACCTCATACTGCACAGCAGACGGTCTCCAAGTTGCAAGAACTGGGGTTGGAAGCTCTCCGTCATCCGCCCTACTCACCAGGACCTTGCGCCTACAGACTACTACTTGTTCCAGAATTTGGATAACTTCTTGGCGGGAAAAAAATTAAATACCCGAGAGGCAGTACAAAATGCCTTTGAAGAATTTGTTGCCTCCCGAGTTAGGTTGTGGGCGGAGGCGAAAGGCTTTTTAAAAAGACAAGTGTTCAGCTTGAAGAGCGGATTAAGACTAACTTTATTTATTGATAACAATCTTATATACTATAGTTAGACAATGGGTGCTTATCCTAAGAGCTTTCCTGTTATCTTTATGATACCAGGAAAGTGTACATGCTATCATATTTATTACCTAATTAACAAAGGAGGTTATTGTCTAATAGCCTTGATAAGTGTATACAATCAAGGTTACGCTTATATAACTCCTCCCCCCTTAAGATGAAGGCGCGCCGAAGGTTGCGACTGAAGTTGGATTGCATCGTCTTCAGGATGTTGCAGGACCGGAGGATGTGCTGATCTTGGTAACCACCAGAACTTGTAGATTGCTGCTCCACTTCCTGTTACTATGATGATTATGTATAGTGATATTGATGACCAGCTAGGTGTACTAGTGATGATTACAGGATCTATTATTGAAGACTCCACTTCTGATTGTTGTATGGCTTTCTTCAGATTGTCTAATTCTATGTTTTCTAGTTTAATTTTTATTGGTAGGACTTTTGGGGTTTGGTGTGCGCGTGGTAGTGGTATGGTTTCTTTCACATTTACGTACTTTTGGTGCGTTGTAAGAGTTCTGTCCATGACTTGTACGTTGCAGTTATTGTCTATTGTGATTAGGAAGACGCCTTTGTTGCGTTGATATTGCACGTCGTTACCGCAGGTTGTTTTGATGACTTCTTCCTGTTTCATTATAACTATCCAGCCGTTGTCCTTGATTTGCTGAATGATGTTGTTTTCGAAGGTTGCAGTTGCATAGGTGCAGTTATGCGGTTCTTGATGTTGGATGAGTTGAGCTAGGCGCGGGACAAATACAAGAGGCGTCGGGCGGAGGCGAGGCGCGGGCGCGGCGCGGGCGTGGTGCGGGCGCGGCGCCGGTGCAGCGCAGAACAGGCGTGCTAACGGTGTCGGAAAGGCGAGGCGCGGTGTTTCTCGTTAAATTCTATATCGTCACGCATTTTCCGGGTGCGCCGAAGGCGAGGAAGCGGCGCCCGCGCCGCGCCCGTGCCACGCCCGCGCCGCGCCCGCACTCCGCCGTCTCAGTATGTCTCGCGCCCCACCTCTTCTATACATTTTGTATGAAATATCAAAGCAGTGGCGCCACGCCCGCACCGCGCCCGCGCCGCACCTCCGCCCGACGCCTCTTGTATTTGTCCCGCGCCCTAGGCAGTCGTCTGAGTGCAGTAGAGTGTTCCATTCCAGGTGTTTGCAGATGACTTCGTTTTCTACTATCCTCGTGCATGGCTCGTGAGGATAGGCAAACTCATTATTTCCCAAGACAAGGAGAGGATTTTTGGGTATCAGGATAGTATTATTATTATTAGGGATGGAATAGAGGTGTAGGTTATATGGTTGTTCAGCAACTATTGGTATGTCTAGTATGAAGTTAATAGTTTCATTGGTACTGTATGCTTTTACTGTAATGGCCTTTTACCATAATTGAATATTGTTTAGATTTGGGGCAAATGCAAAGTTTCCCGTGATTTCGTTTTGGATATTATTTAATTCTTCTATTAGATATGAAGGGTCGATAATGCTAGGGTGCATCTTTTCTAGGTGTGCAAACGTTAATGCGTTTTCTAGTGTGTCTAGCTTGTCGTAAAGCTGTTGAAGTGAGCTTGCAGTGATTGAAGATACTGGTTGTCAGGTAATTGGTTTCAAATTCAGTTTCCTGTGTTGAGTACCTGTCTATTGCTCTATATATTTTTATTTGGTTATCTTTAATATGTTTTAGATTGATTTCATAATTCTTCATGAAATCTTGTACGATACTAATAGTTTTTCTTTGGTTAGCTCTATTGTTATTTATTGAAGCTTGGATTGATTTAATTTCATTATCAAACTTTGTTGCATCGTCCTGATCTAAGTTACCGGTGATGGCTTTTACTACAGTGCCTAAACCATCTATAAGGCCACGTTTATATCTATATCCTAATCTAAACCCTACAGTTTCTAAGCCTAAATATATTAATTTACTCTTTATAGTGTCGAAACGATAATCTATTTGTTTAATTAGATCTGTTAAGTCTGCGGAGCTATTTTGTTTTAATTTCATGGTATAAAAATTAATGCAAATGTCCATGAAAATTTCTCTCAATTTAGTTGTGTTATAGACTATTGCTAGGTGGTATGTGTCTATTTGATATTGGGCTTTAGCTTCTGTGATTACTAGAATCCCATTGTGATTGTCTATTGGCTGTATGACTGCTGTGGCAGCGGCGAGCCGGAGCACTGCGACGAAGGCGATGGCGTTCCTGCAACATTTTCAGGGCGCCTTAGTAAGCGGAAGTGAACTCTTATTGTTTTTGCGTTCACATGTTTGCCTACTATCTCCGCTATTTGTTCTGGGTGTAAGCGAACTATTGTGTAAGGTCTTAGATATTTCGGTTCTAGTTTATTGCTCCTAGCTGTCTTTGCTACTTGTTTGTAAACAACGTCGCCTACTTTAAATTGTGCTGTTTCTTTGTCTTTATTGAATCTATCTATTACTTGTTGTTTGTCTTGTGTAAGTTTGTTATTTATTAATTTTTGTGTGTTTTCCAATATTTGCCTGTGTTTAACTACGTACTCTTGATAAAATTATTTAGGGCAGTGTAGCTCTAAAGGGTTTCTGCTATCGGTGTGTCCGTAAAGTAACTCAAAGGGTGTAAAGCCTGTTGATGAATGAATGGTGTTATTGTATGCTATCATGGCGTATTTCATTAAGTTTGTGGTGTCATCCTTATCCGATATTCTTTGTACTCTAATGATTTCGGCTAACGTGGAGTGCAATCTTTCTATAGGTGAATTTGAGTTAGGGTTATATGGTGTTGTAAAATGTATTTGTATGTTATGCATTGCGCATATTTCTGCAATAACTTCGTTATCGAACTTCGTGTCGGAGTCCGTGGTAATTTTCTTTGGTACTCCTATTACTGAAAATAAGCTTAGTAAAGCTTCCGCAATGTGTATGCTAGTTGAAGCGGTGAGTGGGATTGTTTGTGCATATTTAGTGAAGTTGTCTATTACGGTCAGGAAGGTTACACCTCCACTACTATAAAGATCCATAAACATATCTTCCATTGGTCTATGTGGTGTGTCAGTTAGGGATAGAGGTAGTTTCAATGGGTTTCTTTCATATTTGCTTTTTAAGCATTTGTCAGATTTATTCATGAATTTCTGCATTGAAGCTAGCATGTTAGGCCAGTGATAATTTCTATGAATATGTTTATAAGTTTCCTGAATTCCTCTGTGTATTGTTTTACCTTCATGATATTTCCTTATTAAATCTGTTTGTTCGGAAATATTTTCTATAAGTGTAACTCTATTCGTACATCTGATTAATTTCGGTCCACGATTGCTGAATATTGTTTTGTATACTTCGCAGAAAAGTGGGTAGTATTCTTCGTGATGGAAAAAACAATGGAAAGTCCTGTCTGGAATTGTGTGTTCTTTTAAGAATTGGATTATTTGGTCCTTAGTGTTATTTATTGGGGTCCACACATCTTTGATAATTGTTTTACCTTTAGATCTTTCTTCTACTCTGTATGTGTCACCGGGTGTCTTTCTGATGTGGAATTGTTTTAATTGTCTGTCGATTGCGTCATCTATCTGTGGTATTTGGTCTGATGTTAGTTCTAATTGGTTATTGTCTGTGATTTGGTTCGTGTTATCTGAAACTTCGGGTGCAGGTGTTACTTGCGATTGAATTACGTTATCCGGGGTGGTAGGTAAGCCTAATAATGTGCGAATGTCAATGTCTGCTAAGTCTATATTATCATTAGATGCGCTTGGTTGAGGGTTGTCGCTGAGTTCATTATGGTGTAATATTTGAACTCTGGAAAGTGCGTCCGCGTTTGTGTTTGCTTTTCCTTTTTTATATTGAACATTATAATTATATTCTGCCAATCTTAGGCGCCAACGTGTGAGTTTAGTTCGGGTCTTTAATTGACATAATCCATGTAAGTGGACGGTGGTCTGTATATATAGTGAACTGTTTACCATACAAGTAGGGCCGAAAGTATTTAATGGCCCATACGATACTCAATAGTTCCTTTTCTATGGTTGAGTATCTTTGTTCTGTTGCTGATAGTGTACGTGAAGCGTACGCTACTGGTTTATCTGAACCTATTTCTCCTTGCGATAGTACTGCGCCTATGGCTACGTCCGAGGCATCTGTAGTTAATATAAAAGGTTTTTCGAAATCTGGATAGTGAAGTATTGGTGCGTTAATTAGTACTTCTTTACATTTTTCAAATGCCTGTGTGTATTCTGGTGTAAGTGTTATTTTACTACCCTTTTTTAGGCATCTTGTTAGTGGTTTAGTAAGTTTTGCAAAATCTTGTATGAATTTTCTGTAGTAGCCTACTAATCCTAGGAAGGATTTTATTTCCTTTTGTGTTTTAGGCAAGGGGAATTTTTTTACTGCTGCGATTTTATCTTCGCTTGGCTGAAGGCCTTTATCTGTGTGTGTCCTAGAAATTTGACCTGTTTTTGTAGAAACTCCGATTTATTTAGTTGGATTTTAAGGTTATGTATTCTGAATCTATCAAATACTTGCTTGCACTTGTCTAAGTGTTCCTGTAGGGATGTGGAATATATGATTACGTCATCTAAATATGTTAATACGTTATCTAGGACTCGTAATACTGAATCCATCAATCTCTGGAATGTACTTGGTGCGTTTTTCAAACCAAACGGCATTCTGAGAAATTCGTAGTGTCCGCGATCTATGGAGAATGCAGTTCTTTCAACGTCTTTTGGGTGCATTTCTATTTGATGATAGCCTGATGCTAGATCCAGTGTGGTAAAGTATTGGGCACGGCCTAATTTGTCCAGAATGTCATCTATGTTAGGAAGGGGATACTTATCTTCTATGGTCTTATCGTTTAGTTTTCTGTAGTCTATAACTAGTCTGTACTTTTGTTCTCCTGTAGCGTCTAATTTCTTGGGTACTATGTGTACTGGGCATGACCATGGCGAATTACTCTGTTGAATTATGTTATTTTCCAATAATTAATTAATTTGTTTTTTAATTTCCTCTTTTTGTTTCGGTGCCTGTCTATAATTACGTACGAAAATAGGTTTATCATTTGTTAGTCTTAACTGATGTTTAATTTCGTGAGTAAATGTTAGCGGGATTTCTTCACAATGAAAAATATCTCTATAATTATAACATAATTTTTTAATTTCGCGATATTCTTCCGCGTTCATGTGATCGGTTCGCAATTTTTCTAAATTTTGTTTCTGTATCTTGTCTAATTCCTTGTTATTACTTTTATTTGATTCTGGAGTATTATTTTTTATTTCTGGAAATTTAGGTGACAACTGTTCCTAAAGTTTATACTTTTATTGGAAGTGTTTATTACCGTCATTAGTGCATTTCCTTTCTTTACTGTGATTAATGCTGGAGGGAAAATTAAACCATTTTTTGTCGTTTTTTTTTCTGAAAAATATTCGCCTTCTTTGTAGTTGCACAATAGATTAATTACTTGCTCACATTTGGGTTTCATTTTAGTTTGTGATTTTATATCGACTCTAATTGGTATATTAGCTTTATCGGTTCTGAGTACCATATTTTTAATATCTATTTTGCATTTTAGTGGGACTAGTAAATCTAGACCTAGTAGTCCCATGAAGTCTGAGTCAAAGTTGAACATTAGAAATTTATGCGTAATTTCTTCGTTAAATAGATCTATGGGGAGTTTAATATATGCTACTTGCTTATGTTTTGAAGTTGCGTGTGCTGTCTTTATGAAATGTGTTTCGTTTTTAATTTTTATGTCTATATTTTTTTATCATCTAAAATTCGCGGATTTATTAATGATTGTGAGGCACCTGTATCTAGTAAAAATCTGCCGCCTAGTTCGCTAATATAGATGTAGGGGAGACGGTTATAGCTTTGAATGTTATTCATAAACACTATATTGTTAGCTGCTTTTCCAGCTCCGTGAGAAAATTTTCATCTTCCACTATCTCGGACGCGTCTTCTGATTCCTGTTCTGGAGTCGCATCGTCTGTCTCATTTTCCTCCACTTCGTTTTGGAAATGAAGTTTTTTATGTTGTTCTGAATTATTGCTACTTTTAGTGAATGGTTTCTTTTGAGGGCCGGTTGATTTGTTGAATTTATTATTTGGGTTAGGTTTGTAGCTATTTTTATTTTGGTCGCTACGTCTAGCCCTGAGTTTGACCTCCTCTTGTTTAGCTACCGTAATGGCCTGCTCTAAATTTTGTACGCATTTTAGTTTTATCAAGATATCTGTGATGGGATTTAACTTATCTAGGAAAGTTTCTAGAGCCATTTGCTCGTAATAGTCTTTTTTGTCTGGATTAGCCGATATGAGGGTACTCATTAAGGACCTGATCTTGTCACCAAACGCATCTATTGAACTATTTTCATGTTTAATTAGCATCAATTCTTGGACCAATTGGATTTCGGCCCTAAATTCTCCGAATTTTTTTTTAATGTCTTCCCAGGATTTTGTGCCTGGATTTTCAGATAGAGCTTCAACAGCTTTACCTGTGAGTTTGTTTCTTATAAGACACGCTATGCACGCATCGTCTTTATTAGTTATGAGTCCCAGTGCATTTTCTACGCCTTCTATGTAGAATGCTAGTGTTCTCCTGTTTCCGTCATAGTTAGGTAACAGTTTCGAGAATGTAGAGTAGTCGGTGGGAATCGACTTCTCTTCAATCATAGGTTTCTCATCAAGTGTCTTCTTATCTTGAGCCATATTAATCTCTTGAATCAGTTGACAACTATGTATGAGAGACAGCGATAAAAAGTTTATTGCAGTGAATGATAATACCTCAACACACAAGAGCTGCTTGTTGTTTAGTGTTAGGAATGGTTAGAAAGAAGGATCGAGCCATATTAATCTCTTGAATCAGTTGACAACTATGTATGAGAGACAGCGATAAAAAGTTGTATTGCAGTGAATAATAATACCTCAACACACAAGAGCTGCTTGTTGTTTAGTGTTAAGAATGGTTAGAAAGAAGGATCTCGGGAATAATCAGATTAAATGCTTACCCCACGAGCATAGCCGATGAAAGGGTAATCGATGGTAGATGAGTCGTCCACGTCTTCTTGCTTCTGGTCTTGCTTTTTCTGCTGCCCGTCGTCTCTGCGAGCTGCCCACGGTAGGTTCTTGATCACGCCACGGATTCTAGGATTACGGAAATCTTATTTATTTATTTATATATACTTTATTGTACACCATAAAAATACATCACAAAAAACATTATAATTATTACAAAATATACAATGGGCGGCCTTATCGCTTTATGCGATCTCTTCCAGGCAACCATCCAAATCCAAATCTTCCTCTGGAACCGAAGAACGCGACGTACCGACTGCGCCAGTTAGGTTGTGGGCGGAGGCGAAAGGCTTTTTAAAAAGACGTGTTCAGCTTGAAGAGCGGATTAAGACTAACTTTATTTATTGATAACAATCTTATATACTATAGTTAGACAATGGGTGCTTATCCTAAGAGCTTTCCTGTTATCTTTATGATACCAGGAAAGTGTACATGCTATCATATTTATTACCTAATTAACAAAGGAGGTTATTGTCTAATAGCCTTGATAAGTGTATACAATCAAGGTTACGCTTATATAACTCCCGTCAAGCTGATTTTTTTAAGAAGGGCATCAATAAACTGCCACTGCGTTGGCAAAGATGCATTGATTGCATGGGTGATTATTTCGATTAATTTCGTCGCAGACAACATCTACGTGTCGGGGAACAAGTCGGTTGTCAACGCTCCGATAACGTTGACCTTGCGCGACTGTGTCCCGCGGTGTCCCTCGACAGTCGCCGACGGCATTTTGAGTTGTGAGGACGTGTGTCGGTCTTTGTTCCGCGACTACCCGCGAATATGACACTTATTGAGTTATACCAAAACCATCCATTGGTATGCGACACTTCTCATGCGGACAATAAAAAAACTTTTTTACAAAAAAAACCGACTTCCTCAAAAACACTACAAAAAGTGAAAAATAACTTTTATTTCGGAAGTCGGTGTCTTAGATTCTGTATTTGTGTTTTTGCCACCGACTTCCGAAATTAGTTATTTTTCAATTTGTAGTGTTTTTGAGGAAGTCGGTTTTTTTGTATTTTTTTTAAATCTTTTTAGTAATGGTAGCTCTACCCCGCGCTAATTCCTATACCACTACTCGCCAGGTGACATTTAATACTTTACTGCTGCTGTAAATCGTTGAGGAGTTCCCTCGACTGTCTTTCGGCTCCGTCATCAGATCAACTCCGGACCTTAATTAAATAGTAGTGATACAACTGGCACTTTGAACCGTATAAAGTAAGCCCAACAATAGGGAACTGCTGTAAATCATTGAGGAATTCCCTCAAATGTCTATGGTTTCAAAGTTAATAACTCCATATGTGTGCAAAGTTCTCATCAACAGAAATGAATTAAGTCCAAACACCGGTTAATTGCTGTAAGTCGTTGAGGAGTTCCCTCGACTGTCTTTCGGCTTGATAAATAGAGCAACTTCAGACCTTCATTAAAAAGTAGTGGTTTAAGGTCATTAATGAAAAAAATAATAAAAGCACTAGCCGCCACTACGATTTTCGATTGCTCCCATTGACTTCTCTGGGATGCCATTATCAGATCCTGGTTTCCTTATCATGGCACCACCCTTGGGATATCTCCTTTCCAACAAAAAAAGAACCATCAAAATCGGTACCATAAACGACGAAGTTATCCGCGAACGAACAAAAAAAAAATATATATAAGGTGTATCTATTCATACACGAAATATTTTAAGAGGTACACCTGTAGGTGGTAAAGAAGGTACAACAACGAAAAAAAAAATTTCTAATTTTATTTTTTTCGAAATATAATTTCGGTAACCAAGCCTAATGAACTTTCCCTTTGTTGCAAATATTCCCGAACACACCTTTTTTTGGTCGCACTCAACAACACTACCTACTCGGGCGACATCTTGATTACAATTCCGGTATGTGGACGAGCGAAATGCCGGTCGACACTGTCGCTGGACAGTCGCACGTAAAGCCATGTATTCACTAGGGGACAAAGTCGCTCGACTTATCGCCAGCTGTCGCAGGACTTTTACGTGCGACTGTCCGGCGACAGTGTCGACCGACATTTCGCTCGTCCACATACCAGAAATATATCTATTACGTGTTAACACAGTTTCATTGGTCCACACTACTGCCATATTCGCGGGTAGTCGCGGAACAATGTGCGACACACGTCCTCACAACTCAAAACGCCGTCGGCGACTGTCGAGGGACACCGCGCGACAAAAAGTCGCGCAGGGTCGACGCTATCGGAGCGTAGACAAGCGACTTGTTCCCCGACACGTAGATGTCGGGCGATGTCCCCCGCGACGTCGCCCGACACGTAGATTTCGTGTCGGGCGACAATGTCGCGGGACAAATGTCCCCTAGTGAAAACGGGGCTTGAATGTCCTGCGACTGCTCGCGATAAGTCGAGTGACTTTGTCCCCTAGTTAATACATGGCTTAAACCTTGCGTGGAAGACACGGTGGAGCATACGGTGGAGCTGTGCCCTGCCTGGGCGGAGCACCGCCGTGTCCTCGTGGAGGCGATCGGCGGCGGCGACCTCTCGCGTCCGGCCCTGGTGCGAGCCATGGCACGGAGCGAGAGGGCATGGGTAGCCGTCACCTCCATCTGCGAAGCAGCAATGCTTGCGAAGGAGGAGGTGGGGCGCGTGAGGGACTGGCTGTCTCTGCACCCTCACGTCCCTAGCCGCCGCAAGAGGAGACGCCCCGGGCGTCGGGAGTCGATTGCGGACTCCCGGCCACCGTAGGCGCGAGCTTGCGGGCGGCGAGCAATGGGTAGCTCGCCGCCCGGTAAGGACCAGGCTCGGGTCGACGGCGTGTTGTGTTCCACGCGCGCCTCAAAAAGATGTCAGCAATACTGAAGGGGTCTGCTAGGACTAGGACCGATGCCTGCCAGGGACGCGAGATTCGTTCGACAGAGTTACCGTGGCCCTAGCATATGGGCAACTGAAGGAACACGGGTGGGTTTTAGTCAGTAAAAGTCTGACACGCCCTCCCGCTCCGCCTAGAGCGGGAGAGGAGAAGTCATTTGATAATTTCCCATCCAAAAAAAAAAACCTTGCGTGGGGTCCTAAGATGTGATCACCATGTGACTGACACTGGTATGTCCAACCATCAGGGATTTGAATTTTAATAACATATAAATTTGTCGCAAAATATCAAAATTAGTCGGGTCACTGGTTCAAAAGTTATAAGGTATTATCGGTGGCTGATCTGGAAAAAGCTAGCCTCAGGTTGGCCCATTTGAATCTCAAAAACTAGGGCACCTAGCGAAGATCTGTTTTCTTCAAAATTTAGTCGTCAAATAGCAGAATTAGTCTGTCACTGGTTCACAAGTTATAAGGGTAAGGTGGCCGATCTGGAGAGAGCTTATGCCAGTTTGGCCCATTTGAATGTCAAAAATTAGGGGACCCAGCGAATATCTGTTTTCTCCCGAATTTAGTCGCCAAATATCAGAATCTGTCCTTAAGTTATAAGCGTTTCTAGGTGACCGATCTGGAGAAAATTTTCCCACGTTCGTTGGGAACATTAATATCTAGATGTATAGCGCAGCGGTCTATCTGCCAGCGACAAGTCATAGCTTATGAATACAGCTTTCTTTGCTAGGTTCAAATTATAGATCAACTCTATTTCGAAACAAACATTCCACCATATGACATCATATTGAGATATAAATGTGGCCTTGTGGATCTTCGCTAGGTGCCCTAACTTTTGAGATGGTCCAAGCTGGGGTAAGCTCTCCAGATCGGCCACCAATAATCCATATAACTTTGAAACACTGACCGACGAATTCTATGACCGTTTCCACCGCGCGTCCAACTCTTAAAATTTGATGAAATTTTGCCAGGAATTAGTTTAATTTGTTACAAAACACACCTCTTTTCCTGATTTTGTTACAAAAAAAAAAACTAAGACGCTACGACCAAAAACAGTTCGCCGCTAGAACCGCCACTTGCCGTAGTGATCGCCCGTGATTACACAGAAACTAAATAATGCAGATAGGCGAATGATACATCAAAAGAAAGGTCTTAATTTGTTGTATTTGTTACAAAAATAAAAATCATCAAAACTTAAATATACAAAAAGTTATGCTATATTTAGTTTTCAGGTTAAGTGTAGGTACGTATCTCACCATAAAATCAAATTAATAGAGGCTAATGTGCATGGACAATTAGTTGCTAATTTGTTACAGCAAATAAACAAGAAAAATACTAGAAAATAGGTTCAATATTTTTTTACAGTCGATTTTAGTTGGCCGCGCGGACGGCAATATGCCTAAAATACAATGGCGTTTATTTCGTTATTAATAGTAGGTCCAAGCTTAGTTCTAGTACTAATCGACAGGTTTCGTAGCCTAGTTTGGATAAATGTGGCGAATATAACTACAGGCTTTATATTTTAAGAGATATTCACTAAAATATAGTAGTATGAAACTGTATTAGAGTAGAGTGACCATAAATTTTCATAATAAAGTGAGACTGAATCGACATTATTGGAATGTTCGGTAGTCTTATCTTAATTTTTTAGGGTGAAACTCTTTAAGACATCCTATAGCATAGTTTATAAAAGTCAAATTCACAAATCAATAAAAATTTATTTATTCAAAATCAGCATACAGGCAAAAATCAAGTAATATAAGTCAACAAAATATATATATATATATTTTTAATAAACTACCATAACATTTCTAAATTAACTGAAACTAATGTAAGACACAGAATGTAAGGAGGAGGCGGGGCGCGTGAGGGAGTGGCAGTCTCTGCGCCCTCACGTCCCTAGCCGCCGCAGGAGGAGACGCCCCGGGCGTCGGGAGTCGATTGCGGACTCCCGGCCACCGTAGGCGCGAGCTTGCGGGTGGCGAGCAATGGGTAGCTCGCCGCCCGGTAAGGACCAAGCTCGGGTCGACGGCGCGCAGTGTTCCACGCGCGCCTCAAAGAGATGTCAGCAGCAATGTAGGGGTCTACTAGGACCGATGCCTGCCGGGGTCGCGTGATTGTTCGAAAGAGATACCGTGACCCTGGCACATGGGCAACTGATGGAACACGGGTGGGTTTTAGTCAGTAAAAGTCTGACACGCCCTCCCGCTCCGCCCAGAGCGGGAGAACTCATTTGATGATTTGTGTCATGCTCCGTAGCAGAACCACTTTGACCATATTATGTAAAAATTACAGGATAAAATGTAGATAATGTCTATATTTTTGTAACTTAATATCAAAAATTGTATATTGTTAGTTTCTTGGAAAATATCAATTCAAAGTGGTCATGCTACAGAGCATACTCTCCAGCAGAACCACTTTAAAATAACGGTTATTTCACGCTGGTTATGCACAGGTCATAATATAAACAAATGTATATTAATTGTTTAACAAGATAACATCTACAATTTTAGAAAAGTACTTACTGATTTTTAGTAACATGTAAATGTTTTATCGGAATGCGCCTGCCATTGATTTCTTAGCAAATAACAAGATTATTAGATACATACTATATAAATTATTATATAATTTGCCACTGGATATTGTTACATTAGCAGATGAGGGTATAGCGACTGGCTTAGAAAAATCGGCAAACTCAATGTTATCTAGTAAGACTCGATCATGCCGTCAGTGTAACACAGAAAATGGCACGATTACAGACTCTTACGAATTATCTGATATTGTAATTTTTGAATATGATGATTATTTAAATATAGCCGATGTACCAGAAACAATAGTGTTGAAACAAAGAACGTACTCTATCGTTTCTGTCGTGGAGTATACCTATTTCAAGCTTACCTGGTGATATAGGACATTATAAATCACACTGCAAAAGTGGTTCAGACTGGTACTGTTATGATGAGAATATAAGCAAAGTAACCAAATCTAAATTAAAAATAAATATAAAATCACATATCATAATATACGCTAAAAAATGAGTAAATGTATTGTTTTTTATGTATTATACATAAAAATAAAACAAATTATATTTACATTTTTATCTATTTTTGCTGAATCTTTATAGCTTGTGCATCCATTTTCTTGACATACAATTTAGTAATTCATTTATCGTTAAGAAATATACATGTATGTATCTAATAATCTTGTTATTTGCTAAGAAATCCATGGCAGGCGCATTCCGATATAACGTTTACATGTTACTAAAAATCAATAAGTACTTTTCTAAAATTGTAGATGTTATCTTGATATACAATTAATATACATTTGTTTATATTATGACCTGTGTATAACCAGCGTGAAATAACCGTTATTTTAAAGTGGTTCTGCTGGAGAGTATGCTCTGTAGCATGACCACTTTGAATTGATATTTTCTAAGAAACTAACAATATACTATTTTTGATATTAAGCTACAAAAATATAGACATTATCTACATTTTATCCTGTAATTTTTACATAATATGGTCAAAGTGGTTCTGCTACGGAGCATGACACGATGATTTCCCATCCTGAAAAAAAAAAAAAAAAAAAGAGAATTTAGACACATTTTCTCACAGGTACTTATTTCAATTTTAGAATAATTTAAAAAATATAGTAATTTTATTTACGCCACATTTATCCAAACAAGGTTACGTTACATGTCGATTAGTACTAGAACTAAGCTTGAACCTACTTTTAATAATTAAATAAACTCCATTGTAATTTAGGCATATTGCCGTCCGAGCGGCCAACTAAAATCGACTCTAAAAATATGATTGAACCTATTTTCTAGTATTTTTATTGTTTATTTGCGACAATAAATTACCAACTTATTGTCCATACACATTCCCGGGGTCGCGTGATTGTTCGAAAGAGATACCGTGACCCTGGCACATGGGCAACTGATGGAACACGGGTGGGTTTTAGTCAGTAAAAGTCTGACAAGCCCTCCCGCTCCACCCAGAGCGGGAGAAGTCATTTGATGATTTCCCATCCTGAAAAAAAAAAAAAAATTGTCCATACACATTAGCCTTGTTAGTCCAAAAAACTTCAAAACATCAAAGTTAATTAAAATCTAAACAACGCCGGACTAGGCCCCTGACTAAAAATATTTATAGAAAAGAAAAAGGTAAATTCTAAACTGTAGAACTGAAATAACAAAAACTTTATTCTAAAATAAAGACTGCAATTGCAATGTAGCGCCCTCAGTTTTACTCACTGAAGTACCGATTAGTATTAACATTAAAGATTTTTTCTTAGTTAGTGCTATAGAATTTATAAATAAAAATAAAAAAAAATAAAAAAGCCTTTATTTCCCATTAGCATTAAAAATGTCGTTATAAATCTAATCTAATTTGTGTGTGGTTATAAATCTTCTTATAATCTAAGTTATTCCCTTTATTCATTTTAACAAACTTATAAATTATATTTTTAAATAATAGAATATAAAATAAAAAAAACATTTAAGCGGTCTACACACCAAAGCCGCTGACCCGGCGGCACAGCCCGGCGGCTTAGTGCCGGTGGCTTCAGAATGTCCAAGCCGAACGACTTTGCCGGCGGCACGACAGCCGCGGCATGTGGTGTTCTAGTAATTGCCAAATAGTCGTAGAGATTGGACGTGTGTGTTTCGAATAATTCAGAAGTAGTATTTTCAGTACCTAATTGACATGGAGGAGGACGATAACAGTGATTTAATAATAGCAGTTTGTGGAGTTATTATCGGTGGATCCCTCAACACACGAAAGTGTTGGGTTAGGCCAAGTTTAATGAGTCGCAATAAATACAGTACTTGTCAAAGATTAAGTGATTTAAAGGAAGACGACTTGGTTCTATACAAACTCATTTCTTTTAAGACTTTCCTGTCATTAACCAGTACCGACTTTGAATATTTACTGAATATTGTTGGACACATTTCAGTCTTATTCATAAACGCCTCTTAAATTTTAATCAATTGCTAAGCAACTGATTAGTGAAATTCTTATTCATAAACGCTATTTAGCGCTAAGTAGTCGCTAACCATTTGATTAAAAGCTGTCAAAGTTAAACACCACTGGTAGCTTGTTAGGAGGATGCTAAGAGGCAAGATGGCGGATTTTATTTGAATCAGCTGATTCGGTTCAATAGGATTATTGTGTGCTTCAAGGTTATTTTGTCCCTAATATCTAATTGTGCCTTATTAAATATTGATTTTAACAATATTTACGGGATTTCGGAATAGTACAGGATAATTAAATAGTTTTGAAACGCTACGCGCCGACGGGAAATAGACGGAGGAAGACCTACAAGGCTTGTTTACATCTGCGATGAGAAGAATTCCATATTAGGTGCATATTCCTTATGCGAAGTAAACGTGATAAAGGATTTTTAGGGAAAGCTCAAACAGGAAGAGGCTCAGTACGTTTTAGGCCCCTCACATTCTTTGACGCCAGTTCCAAGGCACAGAACTGAAGAAAAGCCATGTTGTGGCAGTCTTGCTCAAATAACAAGAGACATTTCATAAGCAAAAATTCTATGTATCTAATCTAACTAGCCTATATTGTCCCACTGCAGGGCAAAGGCCTCCCTCTCCCTTTTCCACACATTTCTGTCTTTTGCTAGTATTGGCCAGCACATGAGATGGACAAGATCCATCAATAAGTATGTCATGCGCTCATACTATGGGGCTACAGAGGGGGGAAACAATCTGACCGCGTACCATGTTCAGATGGTCTCTCTTTTTCAGGCGCTTGAGCCAACTGCCAATGTTTCAACCCAACGACTATCGGATCAGGTGCGGGTCATCCAGCGTAATCATATGTTGGATGACACCGTACTTGATCGTCTATGAAATGAAATGCAGAGTAGCCATATTACTTAGCCAAGCAACAATTACGTTTATTTTAATAAAGCTACATTTTTGTTATAAATTCGTATTTTTGATTTCCAATTATTCTTCCTCCTTATCATTTATAGGGGTGCTATTCTTTTCTCATGGCATTCTCATTCCTCATCTTATTCACGTAGCATGCTCTGCGCCCTCGCCGTCTTTCCGAGGTTATATAGTATTGGTGCTTCGTCAAACTTTCAACTGTAAACAAGATTTTTTAATTTTATTAAAATACACTGAAACCCCAGTACATAAGCAATAGGAAGTAATATAGAATAGACACAAGTACCTATATGTTTTTAAAAGAGTATAATCATGTAAACAAGCTTATGGGACATGCAAATACATAGCTATAATTGTATTATTATCAGCTACGGCTTTTTAACATCAATTTGGTCAGTTTAATGATTACCAGGTAATAAAAATAAGCGCATATAAAATCAGAAATAAATACCTGTATCTTCCAGCCTTTCGAGCTAATTACATTGTAGTTTACCATCGGAAAAACAATGAAATAATTATGATATAAACGTATTAAATTATTTTATCCGAATTGAAATATCCGATGACATTGTTGACTTTGGTCTGTCAAAGGCACCACAGATACAAATATCGTGGTTATGACAACTTTATACTTTTAATTCGGTTTTTTAGTCAACTATATTGAATATAATCTGTGCTGCACGCATAATTTCCCCTCTATTTCGTGTCGTAACTAATCATCTGCTAACTAGCGTATATGAATAAAGAAAAGTTAATCATTACTTATGAGCTAACCATTTGCTTAACTAAACAGTGGCTAATCAGTGATTAGCGAGATTTTTATGAATAAGGCTGAAAATAGCTAAACAAGACACAAATTACAGAAAAGCAGTTTCACCAGTGGAAAGATTGTCAATAACGTTAAAATACGTTTTTAGTAGCCTGTGCGACGTCTTTAAAGTATCTCCTCAACTAATTTCAAGCATTATTCCTGAAGTATGTGATGCTTTAGTTGAAGGACTTTCAGATTATGTGAAAATTCCAAGGAGTCAAGAAGGATGGAGAGAAATTGCAGATGAATATTTAAAAAGATGGCAAATACCCAATTGTCTTGGGTCAATGGATGGGAAACACATAAAACTTCAATGTCCCCCAAAAAGTGGAAGTGATTATATAAACCATAAAAAATATTTCAGTATTGTGCTCTTTGCTTTAGTAGATGCTGATTACAACTTTTTGTACGCTAATGTGGGATGTCAGGGTCGGATTTCAGATGGTGGGGTTTTTAATAATTCAGCATTATGTCGATTGTTAAATGATAATGAATTGAATATACCACATAAAACCCCTTTACCCGGAAGGAATCTACCAGTACCGTATTTTTTTTTGGGGGATGACGCGTTTCCTCTGCAACCCCATATTATAAAGGCTTATGATGGTAATCACACAATGGGACCATCTAAGAGGGTTTTTAACTATCGCGTATGTCGAGGGCGAAGAGTAGTTGAAAACGTGTTTGGGCAGTTAACACACAAATTTAAGATTTTTCATAGACCTATTCAGCTAATCCCAGAAAAAGCTACTACTGTAACTTTGGCGTGTATACATTTATTTAATTATATCAAACGAACCGCTGCAACTCAGCAAAACGAATACGATACTGAAAATAATCAAGAAGAAGTCTTTCCCGGTGAATGGCGTAGACATCTTGAAAACGACAGTTGCTTAGATAATATGTCAGGAGAAGACAATCAAACCTCGGATACTACAGTGACCGCTGAGGATACAAGAGTGGAGTTGACTCATTATTTTCTTTCTAGTGTCGGAGGATTAGAATGGCAATATAACCAATAAACGCCCATTAGTCGAATAAAATTAAAACTCATATAATCAATATTATTTTTAATATTTAGTAGTTCCATGTATTATCCATTAAATCTAAAATCGTAAATTACACATAGTGAGATACACTTTTATTGTGATTCGTATAATAAAGTTTTAAACAAAATAAGAAATGTGTTTTTGTAAACCAATAACATGATATTAACTATTGGTAACAGTAGAAGTGTCACTAAACTAAAATTAAAACCTTGCTATTCCTTTCGCACATATGTCAAGCTCTACTCGTGTGAAGGGAATAGTCAACACTAATTTTAAATTTAACTTTAATGGGACTACCTATAGCTACCTTTATTATACCAAAAAGAAAATTAAATATTTATAACATACTAGCGACCCGCCCCGGCTTCGCACGGGTGGACATTTATTTTTTAAGCTCTCTGAAAAAAAAAAATTGTTTTGTATGTATGTTTTTATAGGTTTTTTATTCGTGTTACATTTCTTTGTTTCGTACCTGCTTAACTCTTTTATTTTTGTTTTTAATTCTTTTTTTTTGTTTTTTTTTTTCTCTTTACCTTAATGCTTCACTATACACTATTTTCTGAAGAAGATTCCCTATTGCGACGTATTTTTGCTAATCTCGCTTGGGAAGTACTTTCAGATAGCTGCGATCGTTTCTTTTTAGGCATATTGTTTATCTTGGGTTTATGTTAAAAAAACCCTACCTATCGTCAGACGAAAATAAATATACCAGTTTTTCGAAAATTATTAGAATTATTTAAGAATATATTTAAGAAATATTGAATGAAATTATTTATAAGTATTTTTTAAAAGAACTTTGATAATGAGTATCTAAATAGTTCTGAAATCAATTTTAATAAGTGGATTAATTCAGTAAATTTACTCGATTTGGCCGCGTCCACTGCGTAGAGAGCCCAACCTGCTTCATAGATGTGCACCCCCCCTCCCCTGCGGTTTCGCCGTGCGAATCGTGCGACACCATCATTCATTTTAATACCAATTACGATTTTAAATTCGTAATATCTTTTGAATGGATTGTCCGATTGGAATAAAATAAAAATTAAATTATAGCTATTGAAACAATCTTGCTCAATAAATAGTTTATTTGGATAAGGATTAGTATTTGACGATAATATGATCAATAAACATAGGCTAATAATTTTAATTACTTTTATTCTATGGAAAAGTGGTTATAATGGCTAAAATATAAATGTTTGGTTTATACTATCGCGGACTTTTTTGTAGGCATTATTGAGTTCTACAACTTTTCTATAGAAGTCAACCATACATCTCTAACCATTTAGGCAGCGTTCGCGAGAATCGTTAACGTACGGCAGTTTTTTCGACGCCTTACTCCACAATTTTCACTACCACGAAAAATCCTATCTATTTTCCGGGATAAAATATAGCCTATACGGATTCGGAAGAATTCCTCTAAGTAATGGTAAAAGAAATTTTGAAATCGGTCCAGTAGTTTTTGAGCCTATTCAATACAAACATACAAAAATACAAAGGTTTCCTCTTTATAATATTAGACTATTAGTATAGATTTTGAAGATTACTTTATAAGTTTTATAACACTATCAGAAGGATTTAGAGCTAGGTATTCTTCAACAAATGTTTCTAGTGACGAAGGTTGAATTGTTTGTGGATCTGGGTTTGTTTGGGCAGAGTATTCAGAAGAAGTTAAGTTATTTGTAGAAGGGCTTACAACCGTCTGTTGAAGTGAAGATGCTGTATAGTATCCTGGATGACTGTGTGAAGTAGAAACACTACTTGGTCTTGCAAAATCCGTAAATGTATCGGATCTATATCCAGTTTCGGCTTCAAATATTATATTGTTGATCCGATGTCTCACAATAGCTTTCATTTGTCGATCCATTTGTCTTAACTGACCCGCAATATAATCTCCAAATAAACCATCCTCATCTTTTGTCACATTTGGTCGTTGGGAGACATTCTTCATAATATTCAATGCTTCGGATATCAACTCTTTATTAGGGTTGATTTTAGGACGTTTATTTCGTTGCCAAGTTGTATTTTCTGGCGACATCTGTGGTAAATCGTTTTTAATTTGATTGTGAATCTCGTTGTGAATCGTGGCTCGTCGACGGTGTGTCCTGCGAAAAGAGACGAAAAAGACTGCCCGTTTAGCCGTTTTACTTTAATTAATAAAAAATAAATAAGTATATCTAGTCAAAATCAACATTTATTGTGTATTTTTTTATTATGGATTTTATTAAAGGCACTGAATAAGTCTTCAACATTTCAATTTTTTTTTTTTCAAACACATTTTTTTTTACCTGAGTGGCAACTATTTTGCCAATGCCCGGGAAAGGGTTAAAATGTAAATACAAAGATACACTAATAAATAAACTAATATAATTATATGTCTATGGGGCCCTAGTTGCCTGATTATAAATAAAAAAAAAAATCTTTACTTACAGTATCGGTGGTTCCAGTAGGCACATTTTTGTTCTGCAGAAAATTTAGTGATTTGTAGACAAACCATTTACTATGATAAATATCATCAGTACCCGCACCAGACTTATTTGAATTATCTTCTTTTTTTTTCTCTCGGTAATAATGACTAGTTAAATTTTTTATCTTTCTCTCGATTTCCGGAACATCAGTAGCAAATTCACTGGCAATTTCATTAAATGCGTCGTAACGCTTTGGCCGGCTTTTGTAGTCACGGTTTTTTGGGTTCCATAATATTTCTTTTAAATGATAGAGGTCTATTAGTTTTATAACTATTGCATCGTCCCAATCCATATTGGTTAGTTGATAAAAAATAAAAGTGCCGACACTTCACAACAACAGAGAATTATGAAAACTTTAGTGGTTACTATAATAAAACAAGACATCTAATCTAATACAATTATCTTTTATTGTTACACTCTTATAAACAGCCATCTTAGGCAAAATCCAAAATCCCAGAGAGTGAACAAAACTAAAGATGTGACAGACATCATGTTCACAGATAATTAATATCTTAACACTCCCCCTCAATTTTATGTTTGTGAAAACTTACAAATTGCTTCTATAAATAAATGAAAATAAATTCTACCAAACTTTAACTTTAACATGGCAACACAAACTTAGTAATATTTAAATTCTTGAAATTGCAACACTAAAACTGACATATATAAGTTTTGACAGATAATTTTGACAAGCTAGTGACAAGTGACAACATAACCTTAAAATATAAACAATGCAAACATTCTATGAAAAACAATGTTACAAAACTAACAGCTTGTCACGAAAATAGCAAAACTTAACACTACACAGTGGTTTCGTCATAATGTCCGAAGTATTTTCACTGGTACTTACGTATTTAACAATCAAAAAATTTTGGTTTACAATGTCTTTTATGAAATGATATTTAATGTCTATGTGCTTGGAATGTTTTGTATTTTCACAATTATGTATCATTTTTATTGCACTCTGATTGTCCACATAAAGCACAATATTACACTTTTCATTAAAGTCAACTGATAATCCTTTCACAAATAACAAATCACTGACACAACTTGCAGCAGCTATGTATTCACTTTCAGCACTGGAGAGAGATACAGTCCTCTGCTTTCGTGATGACCATGCAATTAGGTTCCCTTGGTGATATATTAGTGCTCCACTAACACTTTTTCTTGTGATCTTATCACCTGCCCAATCGGCATCTGAAAATGCTGAAATATTAGAACATTTATTAGTGTTTTCTTCTTTCTCTTGACAATAGTATGTCAACTCTTTATTAATTGTGCCCTTCAGATAGCGTAATACACGTTTTGCAGCTGTCCATAAGCTTCTCGTGGGTTTATCAAGATATCGACTGAGGAATGAAGTTGCAAAAGTGATGTCCGGTCTGCTTATTGTAGCCAGGTAAGTTAAACTTCCAATTAATTCTCTGTAAGGTATATCACTAATTATTTCTTCTGTTTCAGGTACTAGAAAATTGTTTTCCATCGGCGTCTTCACTTCTTTACAATCTTGCATCTTATACTTTAGTAATAAATTTTTAATAAACAGTTTTTGTGATAATTTCAATGTATTATCATTTCTCATAATTTCAATTCCTAAGAAGTTAGATACTCTTCCCATATCTTTAGCTTTAAATTCTTCTTGCAATTTTCTTGATATTTTATTTATTTCACTACTCTTTCCCATCAGTAAAATATCATCTACAAATAATATGAGCCATATATCTTTTCCTATGTATAAACATATATCATATTTTGATCTTTTCATGTTTATTGTTTGACAGAAATTATCAAATCTTATATTCCAACATTTTGGTGACTCTTTCAATCCATATAAAGCTTTTTTAAGTTTCAGAACAGTTCCTTCTTGTTTATTTTCCAAACTTATTCCCTCTGGAACTTTGATGTAAACTTCTGTGCTCAAATTTCCATTTAGAAATGCTGTAGGTATGTCCAACTGCTTTGTTTCCCAGTTATTAGTTATTACTTCTGATAATCCCATTCTTATGGTAGTTATGTTGGCTACAGGGGAATAAACATAATCTTCTGTGTACTGTTGAAATCCGCGTGCAACTAATCTTGCCTTTTTAGTTCCATCCGATTTTGTTTTGAAAATCCATTTTGTGTCAATAGCACTTTTTCCTTTTGGCAATTCTGATTCTATCCATGTGTTTTGTTCCTTTAATGACTTAATCTCTTTATCTATTGCTGTTTTCCATTCTTTATCTTGTTGAATGGCTTCTGTGTATGTGACAGGATCGCTTTCACTTGAAAGTAAACAATAATCTTCATATGTATTTAAATCAAATTGTTTAGGCTTTTTTACTTCTCTTCCACTTCTTGTTCGCTTGATTTCTTCGTTTTGTTTTTCTGGAGTGGAGTAATTATTCTCTTCTGGATCATAAAAACTTTCTTCTTCTTGTATTGATTCTGAATACTTTGTTTCTTTTATTATTTGTTTTTCTTTTGGTTTCACACACATTTCTTTCTGAATTTCATTTTCTTCTAAGTATCCTTTTATATTTTTGTTTTGTTCTTCATGTTGATATTTTATGTTTGTTTCATCAAATCTTACATCTCTTGAGACAAATATCTCATCAGTTTTTGGGTTCCATAAGGTATATCCATTCATAGAATATCCTATCATTCGAGCTGGCACTGCTCGTCTTGACCATTTATCCTGTTTGGGCATAATATGTGCCCATGCTTTGCATCCAAAAACTTTGATTTTATTTAAAATTAATTCCTTGTTCTTGATCCTCGCAGGTACTTGATAATTTATTGAAGAACATGGCGATCGGTTGATAAGAAAAGTAGCCGTTAAGATTGCTTGACCCCATAGGTGTCTTGGTAGATTTGATTCATCTAACATGGTTCTCGCTTTATCATATATTGTCCTGTTCATACGTTCAGCTTTCCCATTTTGCTGTGGGCTATATGGCTGCGTGTATTCAATTTTGATACCTTTTTCATAACAAAACTTTTTGAGACTTTCCGCTGTGAATTCCCCTCCATTATCACATCTGATCCTTTTCACTTTTATCCCATCTTGCCTCTCTTGTTCTATTATATAATTGATTAATTTATCTGTGGCTTCATTTTTGCTTTTTAACAAATACGTCTGAGTATAATGAGAATAGTCATCTGTTATTGTTTGGAAATATTTATATCCTTGTTTAGTTGCTACTCTTGCTGGTCCAGCAATATCAGTGTGTATTAAATCTCCTATCTTACTTGACCTTGGACTTTGTAATCTGTTAAATGGTAGTCTGGTTGATTTTGACCTCATGCATGCTTCACACACTTCCTTACTGTATGGCAATCCTAATATAGCTAGATGTTTTCTACACATATGACCCATTCTTTTGTGCCATAAGTCATTATCTTCTTGTATCACATTACATTCATCTTTATCTTTTATTTTTATTGAGAAGGTATATAACATATTCCTCTTTTCTCCAAAATATTTCTTTTTACCTGCAGTTATTATTAACTTATCCTTTTTGAAAATTACTTGCTTTTCTCGTTCTGCTAATTTATTGACCGACATTAAATTGTTACTGATTCCCGGTACAAGTATGACTTCCAGTCTTAATGGTTCATTTTTGTAATATCCATCAAGATATCCTGATTTATGTGCTGTCAGTATTTGGCCATTAGCAATTTTGATTTCTAATTTCTGTGACAGTTGCTTGACATCTGTGAGGTATTTCTCATAAGATTCTTTTATGAAATGCTGAGTAGCTCCTGAATCCACAACAAATGTTAATATTCCATCATTACTATTACATACAAGTGCTTCATTTGAGGCAATAAAAATTGGTTGACTTTCAGCAGGATGAGCAGTTCCTCCACGAGTTCTTGGTCCTCGATATCCTCTTCCTCTGCCTCGTCCTCTACTGTAGCACTCATAGGACTTATGTCCCCTCTTTTTACATTTATAGCAGGTTATATTCGATATAAAAGATGTATGTGGCTCGTTTGTAACTGTTTCTTTTCTTATTTCATGATCAAGTAATTTAGTTTTTACAAAATCTATTTTTATTTCAGTGTTCACCGCATCCAAAGCTGTAATTATGTGGTTGTATTCTTCACTCAGTCCTGTTAATAGATAGCATACTTTGTCTGTATCATTAATCTTGTCTCCTGATACCTCTAGATCTCTGATTAAGTTATCAAAGTTTGAAAAATACTCTTGAAGATTTCCTTGCTGTTTCAAGTTTAGAAGTTTTCTTCGCAAACTTAATTTGGAGATTACACTTTTTCTTTGGAATGTACTTTTCAAAGTGGATATCATATCCTTTGCGTTAACGCATTCTTTTATCAGATTTAGATGCTGATCCGTTAGACATTGAACAATAATGTTTCTTGCTTTTGCATCGTCTTGTTTATTACAGTCTTCGATTTTTGGTAACGACACAACTTCACTTAATCCCTTTTCTTCTAAAATACAATTCACCCTGAACATCCAATTGTCGAAAGCTTCTGGATTTAGTTGGGGAAAATTGTAAAACAACTTAGTTTGCTGCCCGGCCATTTTCTTTTCTTCGTTACGCTTTTGTTGCATAAAATTAAATCTTTGAAAATCTCGACAATCTACTTCCTACTCGACACTATTTGGCGTCTGGGCCCATAACCTATGAAAACTTTAGTGGTTACTATAATAAAACAAGACATCTAATCTAATACAATTATCTTTTATTGTTACACTCTTATAAACAGCCATCTTAGGCAAAATCCAAAATCCCAGAGAGTGAACAAAACTAAAGATGTGACAGACATCATGTTCACAGATAATTAATATCTTAACAAGAATGAATAAGTGATACGTCACTACTCTATGAAAGCCGGCGGGCAACTGACTGAGTGAGTGGAGAGGGATGCCGTCGGCATCGGCATGCTGCCCCGCCGGCTTGCCCGCGCGGGCACAAGCCGGCGGCATGATTGTACAAAATAAGGCCGGTGGGTTGGGCCGGCGATCCGTGCCGCCGGGTCAGCGGCTTTGGTGTGTAGACCGCTTTAAAAATATAAAAAATAGTAGCCCACCGGTATCGGGAACAGGGTCCAAGCTACGGGCGGTCAGGGCTTCAGAGAGAGGAACCTCCTGACGATGCGAGCTGTGGCCAGAAGTACCGCTCTCTGAATCAAGCCCTTGACCCAGCTGCCTAACGAGAGCCTCCTCAGATGTTGGTCGAGGCTCTTGGCTATCAACCCATTGGCTGTGACGACTATCGGCACAATGATCGCTGAATCCACATCCCACATGTTTGTCGACATGTCACGAGCCAAGTCAAGACCGGCTTTCACGAGGTTCTCGTCATGCGGAACCGTTATGTCAACAATCATTGTGCGCCGCTCTACTCGATCCACCACCACTATATCAGGCTTATTTGCGACTAGCTTCTGCCCGCAACTTCGTACGCGGATCCTGTTGCTTATGCCAGCGACAGTCGCGCATCATATTCTTCACTGGTCTCTAGAGACCTGAATGTAGATGCATAAATACGCTGAGAACGCAAGCGAGCTTCGCGATCCGAAGATGTTTCTACGGAGCGAGTTGCAGCCTGATGTTCTCGAACAGCATCAAGTATATCCTGACGCTCTTCGGTAGATTCTTGGGATCTTATGATCCTCAATCTTTTAGCTCCTTTGCAACGTTGGGAAAGATTTGACCTCTTTCTAGGCATGGTTATAGTTTTATTCTGAAGATATCTGATCAATTAAAATCTAAGTGACTGCTCGCCTGCGTTACCGGGTAGGCTACCGTGTCACGAAGATAAATGGAAAACGAAATTAAACACTCAAATACCATAAGCCCGAAGGCATATTTCTTCGATAATATAAAATAATAAATGGGAGTTTTAGCCAGTAGAGCCAAATTTTCAATGATTCGTAGAATTTTCATCGAAAATCAGTCCTAAACTGTTACTGCCTTCACCGCGTGGAGGTACTCCCAACTTATGTTATTTTATAGTTATACAGTGAAATTAGTGGTAGCTTTGATTTCCACATCAGGTGTTCCAGATCTACAATCTTTATACGTCAACAGAGAGTGCTCATCAGGCTGAACAACTCTTGCTAAGAGGTCATTCCTATATATGTTATAGTGTAGCTGGGCTCTTGGAGTTCCACATCAGCTGTTGGTCATCATCTTCAAATTTTATACGGCAACTGAGAGTGCTCATCAAGCTGAAAAACTCTTGCTAAGACGTCATTCCTATATATGTTATAGTGTAGCTGGGCTGTTGGAGTTCCACATCAGCTGTTCCAGATCTTAAAATTTTATACGACAACAGAGAGTGCTCATCAGGCTGAATAACTCTTTCTAAGACGTCTTTCCTATATATGTTATAGTGTAGCTGGGCTCATGGAGTTCCACATCAGCTGTTCCAGATCTTCAAATTTTATACGACAACAGAGAGTGCTCATCAGGTTGAACAACTCTTGCTAAGACGTCATTCCTATATTTGTTATAGTGTAGCTGGGCTGTTGGAGTTCCACATCAGGTGTTTCAGATCTTCAAATTTATTCTCTTAGCAGAAAATGCTCATCACGTGAAACAATTTTTGCTACGGTACCATTTTTGTATCTCTTATAGTTTAGCTGGTCTGTTGCGGTTCTGCATCAGGTGTTCAAGTTTCCAAGATAAATTATAGCCTATATCTTGCCCAGACTTAATACCTATACAACAAAAAAAAATCTTTCAAATCCGTCCAGTAGTCCCGAAGATTAGCGTGTACAAACAAACAGACAAACAGACAGATTTTTTTTTTTGGTTTCGTGCTCTATTACTGTTTCTAAACCTCCCTCAATTATTATTTTTTTAATATATTCAATGTACAGACACAGTTTTTTTACTGTTTTATTATATGTATAGATATAGATAATAGTCCTGTCAGTGATGATGGATCGATCCCAGTACAATGTGATATTTCCATTTTCGAGAACTGGGTCGGGTACATACCTGTAGTACAGCACTTCCGATTCCACAAGGCTGTATTTAAGAGCAAGTTGCTGATGGATAATCCTGGCTACTAGGTTGTGTCTATGCAAGTATTCTTCGTTAGCTAGACGAGAACACCCGGAGGTTATGTGCCTAATTGATTCTCCTGGACGGTGACATGCCCGACAGATGTCAACCGTGCCGTCTTTCACAATAAATCTCCGGTAATTGTTCGTCATCATAACTTCGTCCATAATTGCACAGACAAAACCTTCGGTTTCCCCAAAGAGGTCACCGAAACGCAGCCAGGCTACGGACGCTAGTATATCTACATCGGGTCCATGTAGGGCCCGGAAAAAGCGTCCGTGGAGCTCCTTACTCTGCCATACTTCCATGCGGTCATTAGTGTCAAGTATTACAGGTTTGCGCCAGTTCTCGTTAGCCAAGGAGAGCGGGGTGAGGCCCTTGTCAACCGCGACCACATCTCGATGCATCCCCACGTCGGTTTCTAGGAAATATTCCCTGAGACTGCATATCTCGCGATTGTGGAGAGTCTTAGCATTTAAAAAGCCTCGGCCTCCACACTTTCGCGGGATATACAGCCTCATTACCGATGACCGTGGGTGATGCATTCGATATGCAGTCAGCAGCGTACGCCCTCCTATCCAGGGCGTCGAGTTCGGTTTGAGTCCATTTGAGTATGCCGAAAGAGTACATCAAAACCGGCATGACCCAAGGCGGAAACAAGGCGCGCACCTTGTTTCCGCCTGATAGAAGACTATTAAATACTTTCTTCAGGCGGCCAAGGAAGCGCTCCTTCAGCGATTGCTTCATGTCAGTAACATTGATGCCCAACGCTTACGACATACCCAAATACTTATAGGTTTCGGATGCGGAGAGGGCTCGGAGGTTTATGGAATCCGAGAGTTGGGTTCCCGCGGATTCCACAATCTCCCCTCGCTTTACATGCATGACCGCACATTTGTCCACACCAAATTCCATCCTGATGGCGCTACTGAAGGTTTCAGTTACTTTCAGTAACTCCATCAGTTGAAAATTGTTGTGGGCAAAGAGTTTAAGGTCATCCATGTAAAGGAGGTGAGATATAACCTGACCACCTCTCCTCAACCGATAGCCTACCTATACCTGAATCCTCAAGCAGTGTGCTCAGAGGATTCAGGGCTAAGCAGAACCAAAGTGGACTCAAACTATCACCCTGAAATATGCCTCGCTCGATCCTTATCGGTTCGCTGTTCCTTTGGATATTTCGACATCCTGGATAGCGAAGGACCGTCCTCCACTGCCCCATACATGAAATCAGGAGGGTGCGCAGAGTTGCATCAACTTTATACAACTCCAGCACCCTCTTGAGCCATGTATGTGGCACCGAGTCATAGGCCTTCTTATAATCTATCCAACATGTCGACAGATCCTTTCGGGAACGACGAACCTGTTGGCTAATGGCCATATCAATGAGGAGCAGCTCCTTAGTACCGCGAGACCCATTCCTACATCCATTTTGAGAGACAGACATGATGGAGTTGGTGTCAATATGATTGTAAATTTTAGCTCTCAAAATGGATGTAAGAACTATAAACCGTCGGCAAACACGTGATTGGTCTATAATTTTTGGGTTCCGCGGTACTACCTGATTTGTGGAGCAGGTGGGTAATTCCTGTTGTTAGGAACTGGGGTAGCGAACCAGACTCCAATGCAGTCTGGTACTGAGCCGCCAAGCGAGCATGCGATCCAATGAACCATTTGATCCAGAAGTTGTGCAGCCCATCCGGCCCTGGAGACTTCCAATTGGGCAATGGACGGACTGCACGAGCTACGTCTTGGGGGCAGATGGTAATAGCCCCCATTTCTGGTATTGGATCGCAGGCTCGCTCGACTTCTCGAGCCCAATCCCCTTCGGTGTGACAGACAGGCACCGACCAGATACTGCGCCAAAAAGAACACATGTTTTCATTATCCAGATGCGTGTCAGCCACACCTTGTATCGGTCGCTCCCAAGCCCTATAAACCCACCTTTCATCACTCTGGAAGGTGCGATTCTGAGTGTATCGGTCCACTCGCTGCTTATACCTACGAATACGGCTTGCCCATGCATACACTTTCTGCTTCAGGAAGTCTATGCGCTCTGTGACACGGGACATATAATCCTGAGGGCTGGAATCAGTCCCTGAGAACGCCCGTCTCACAAAGCGCAACACTCTAGGACGAGTGTTGCCCTCCCTGAAGCAGATTAATTTGCCGATAAGTGCTCTGGCCCCACCAATACGTCGCTCAATTCTGCACTGCGAGGCTGGTACGGCTGGTTTTGGTCGTGTAGCTCTAGAGTCACTAGCAAATTTGACGTGAGCTACACGACATGTCGCTACAGCCGCGCAGTACAGAATTGCATGAGTATCAGTGAGGTCTTCGCAGTCGTCAAAATAGTTTGACAACTGCGAATCCAGAGCCGCCACCAGCGCCCTATTTTTGTTATGCATGGGCAAACGAGGCAAACGTGGCCTGAGTTCTGGTGGCATGGACCGATATTCTCGAATCGCACTCTCCAAAGCAATCCTCAATTCCTCATTGCACTGGGTACTTACGTTTGTAGCCCTGTCATCACTCCCCTCGTCAGCTTGACTTGTGACGTACTGTGGTGGGACCACAGTAGTCTGCAACGGAGGTGCGATGACATGACTACTCAGCATTTCATTTCGAAGGCGATCAAGTACAGTGTCATCCAACATATGATTACGCTGGATGACCCGCACCTGATCCGATAGTCGTTGGGTTGAAACGTTGACAGTTGGCTCAAGCACCTGAAAAAGAGAGAGCATCCGAACACGGTACGCGGTCAGATTATTTCCCCCCTCTGTAGCCCCATAGTATGAGCGCATGACATTCTCGTTGATGGATCTTGTCCATCTCATGCGCTGCACACTTTCGCCGGGAGCTGGGACCCTATCAGAGGCCGGTGGGCCTCGAGGTCCTAAGCCGTCCGGCGGCCGGCGTCCTCTCCGTCGACGAGCAGGTGGTGGCGTCGTGGGCGGAGAGAAGTACTCGTCGCTCGAGCTCGACGCAACTGCCACGGCCGGTGTAGTCACAGCGCCCGCAGTGGGGCTGGGTACCGGCGGCGGCGAGGCGGAGCTGAGAGACGAGTCCGGTGGTGGTAGGCGTGCATTCCGTGCTGCGGTTCTGGTCAACATTTCGTCATGGATTTTTCATTTTTTGAGTTATTGTTTTTCGGAGATGACATCTGTCATGTCACCTCCTTTTCTGTAGTTTTTGATTAAATTTTAGCATTTTGCTATTATATAGTCTCTTTTTGATGATTTTTGAGATTTTGTAGGTTTAAATTCACTGTAAAACTGGAAACTTATAATAAAATGGGGTCAAAATTATTTTTACTATTTAAACTGTATCTGATTGAAATGTATGACGTCCTGTTGACACGGTGTTGCCACTTTTTTATTATTATTATTATTTTGTGGTATGGGCCCTTCCACGGGTGAAGGCCTCCTCCAGTTCCTTCCATTTGTCCCTGTCCCTTGCAATATTCTGCCAATCGTTTCCTGCTGTGTCAGTGAGGTCGTCAGCCCACCTTCTCTTCGGTCTGCCTACTCTTCGTTTTCCTTCTCCCTCTTCCCTATTAAAAAAAAGACTAAGTAAAAGATGGACATGGAAGTCACCAGACGAAAGCGTCAAAAACGAGATCCGACTACATCATGACAAATATCCCAAAAGAAATCCAAAATTATGAAGTTCTTAATAACGTAAAATTTCGAACGGATCATAGGCTAATAAGAGCAACGTTCATTTTAAACCAACCGAAGAAAAGCAGGAAAAACTTCAAACCATTACCAAAAATCCCTAAGACTGACGATGAAATAAAACACTATAAAGAAAGCCTCAAATTGTATTTCGAAAACAATTTACAAGGAATAACAAACGTACAATCTTACTATGATGAACTGGAAAAAGCCATAACATACAGCCAAAAAAAGGTAAATAGCTCTACAAAAGAAAAACAACATAAAATTTTCAGTGAAGTAACAATAGCATTAACGAAGTGAATTAGCAATAAAAAAGAATAAGGATAAAAACACAAAGAAAGAACTAAGCAGATTTATACAAAGAAACCGGTAAAGCGATCACAACAGATTATAGTGAACACAGACGAAGAATAATAACAGAAAACTTAAACAAATTCAGAAGCACAAAAAGAGCATTTAAAGAATTGCATTTTCGTAAAACATGGATACAAAAACTAGAAAGTAAAAATAAAGAAACCAATACGAGACAAGACATTCTACATCAGGCAACCACTTTTTATCAAGAACTATATAAAAGCAGAGAACACAACATAAAAATGGATGAGAAAATAAATCCGGCCAATAGCACACAAACAATTATACCTTTAGACGAAAATGAAATATACATACAGCTGAAAAAATTTAAATCAGACAAAAGCCCAGGTTCCGATGGGATAACTAACGAAGCCTTGAAACTAGGCGCATCAATGTTACTGGGCCCCCTCACAGAATTATTCAATCTGATATTAGAAACTGAAACTGTACCAATTCAATGGTGTACATCAGATATTATACTGCTGCATAAAAAAGGAAATAAACTCGACATTAATAATTATAGACCAATCAGCTTACTAGCAAATGTATATAAAGTTTTTTCATCAACTATTCTAAGACGTATAACACAAGACATAGATAATGCACAACCCATAGAACAAGCAGGTTTTCGCTCAAGCTTTAGCACACTAGACCATATACAGGCACTAGAACAAGTCATCGAAAAGTACGAGGAATTTAATAAACCTTTATATCTAGGGTTTATTCATTATAGCAAAGCGTTCGATAGCATTAGCCATAGTTCTATATGGGAGTCACTAAACACCCTAAATATAAACCCAAAATATATAAAAATCATAAAATATATATATAATAATAGCACAAGCAATGTCAAACTAGAATCAAGAGGTGAACCGATAAATATCGAAAGAGGAATCAGACAAGGTGACCCCTTGTCACCTAAATTATTTATTGCTGTTTTAGAAAGTATCTTTAACAAGACAAACTGGGAAACCAACGATATAAAAATAAACAATCTCTATTTAAATCATCTAAGATTTGCTGATGACATAGTCATACTATCAGAAACACCAAAAGATCTACAAGAAATGCTATGTTCAGTAGACCAAGCAAGTTCGAAAGTAGGACTAGAAATGAACGCTACTAAAACCAAAATAATGACAAATAGCAATAAAAAGCCCATCAACGTACGAGAAAACACAATAGAATATGTCGACAGCTACATCTACCTAGGTAAACAAGTATCGTTTATTAAAACAAACAACGAAGACGAAATTGAAAGAAGAGTAAATATAACGTGGAAGAAATTTTGGTCACTGAGAGTGACTACTCTATAAATATGAAGAAAATTATAATACAGTAGAATCCGGTTATAACGACGTTGAAGGGACCGGTGATATTACTGCGTACTAACCGGAAGTCGTACTAAAGGAATTGTCAATTTTTGATTTTCATTCAAATCACATTAATTTATATACCTACAAACTTAATGTATTTAATTATATTTACGTGACCAAGAGAAAAAAAAAAACATTTGAATCAAAATATTTATTTATTTCACATAATGTATAATAATAATGACACTTTTTTCTTCAACAGAGAAACTTTTTCGTTTTGTAGAAGCCATTCTTATACGCGAAATCACGCATCACCCGCAAATTAACGCCGTAAACTAAACAGTCGCATTCGAATCAGCGACGTACAGGCAAGGGGAAGCGCGGGGCGGAGATAGTTTCTTACCTACGATTTATTTGTAAACACGTCAACTCTCGTCGTCGTTGTAGCCGGACAATTTTGTGTGAAATTCTGTCGTTAAAAGCGGTCGGTCGCTGTAAGCGGAGTCGTACTAAACGGATGTACTTTCATAGCGGCTCGTATTAAAACCAAACATGCGCCTATACTTACGTCGCTAAAAACGGTTGGTCGTTACATACGAAGTCGTACTAAACGAATTCTACTGTAGATACATGCATACTGCCGTGCCTGCTGTACAGTTGCCAATCTTGGGTATACACGGCAAGAGCCAAACAAAAGATCGAAACAACACAAAGAGCCATGGAGAGAAGTATACTGAACATAAGGCAAATACACAAAATCAGAAGTGAAGACATTCGACAAAAAACAAAGGTAACGGACGCCCTCACGCAAGCTCTAAAACTGAAATGGCAATGGGCTGGCCACGTATCACGTTACAAAGACGGTAGATGGACAGCTAAAACTACAGAGTGGAAAGAGCCAGAAGGAAAACGATAGAATTTATACCAGGCACAAAAATAGATCACTATGTCATTTTTAAAAATAAAATCAGTATATTTTTAAAATTATTCTAAAATTGAAATAAGTACCTGTAAGAAAATGTGTCTACATTCTGTGTCTTACATTAGTTTCAGTTAATTTATAAATGTTATGATAGTTTATTAAAAAAAATAAAAATTGTTCACTTACATTACTTGATTTTTGCCTGTATGCTGATTTTGAATACAGCTATTTTTATCGATTTGTGAATTTCACTTATATAAAGTATGCTATAGGATGTCTTAAAGAGTTTCACCCTAAAACATTAAGATAAGACTACCGAACATTCCAATAATGACGATTCAGTCTCACTTTATTATGATAATTTATGGTCACTCTAATACAGTATCATACTACTATATTTTAGTGAATATCTCCTAAAATATAAAGCCTGTAGTTATATTCGCCACATTTATCCAAACTAGGCTACCATACCTGTCGATTAGTACTAGAACTAACCTTGAACCTACTATTAATAACGAAATAAACGCCATTGTATATTAGACATATTGCCTTCCGCGCGGTCAACTAAAATCGACTGTAAAAAAAATATTGAACCTTTTTTTAGTATTTTTCTTGTTTATTTGCTGTAACAAATTAGCAACTAATTGTCCATACACATTAGCCTCTATTAATTTGATTTTATGGTGAGATACGTACCTACACTTAACCTGAAAACTAAATATAGCATAACTTTTTGTATATTTAAGTTTTGATGATTTTTATTTTTGTAACAAATACAACAAATTAAGACCTTTCTTTTGATGTATCATTCGCCTATCTGCATTATTTAGTTTCTGTGTAATCACGGACGATCACTACGGCAAGTGGCGGTTCTAGCGGCCAACTGTTTTTGGTCGTAGCGTCTTAGTTTTTTTTGTAACAAATTCAGGAAAAGAGGTGTGTTTTGTAACAAATTTCAACTAATTCCTGGCAAAATTTCTTAAAATTAACATCTTTCGTTAATGATAACTTAATTTTTTTGCACTAAGATAAATCAAAATAAAAATTGCATGGTTATTATAAGTCGTTTAAGTTTAATTTGTTAAAATTTGCGCACTGGTTAAAAACTTATCCGGTATAGCCTTTCTCAATAAATAGGACACAAAAAAAAAATATTTTTCAATTCGGAACAGTAGTTCCTGAGATTACCGCGTTCAACCAAACAAACTCTTCAGCTTTATAATATTAGTATAGAAGTATAGATTGAGGTAAGTAAAATGATGATGTAATAAAAATCGATTCGTTTTCTACATAGATTTAATAAAAAAAAAACGATACATCTTCCTTTTCCTAGGACATCAGTCCTAAATCTTACAAGATGATTATTAAACAAAAAATAACGACAATCAATATACCTGCGGTATTCGTGGTTCTGGTGACATGTGAAATCTAATGTTAAATGAAGGGAATGTGTTTAATTACAATAAATTACGTCACGTTTATGTATGTACATTTTAAAGGCCACATACTGTTATGAATGAACTCCTTTTTTAGTCATGAAAATCTGTGTATTTTACCCAACGATAACGGAAACTTAAAATACAACCTAAAAATACAAAAATGAGTATTTATAATAACATTTTAAGAAATACTTTAGAGCTACAAACTTTTAATGGTACAAAACCTTTTTCTGTTTTATTTTAATCACTAGGCAATCAAATCATAATAATAAACACTATCTCTGGACAATTAACATGTTTAACATGTGCTAATAAACGTCAGCTATTCGAGTACCGAATAAATCAACAAAGTTATATTTATGAAAAAAAAAAACACGTAAAACTTTCGTACAAAAATAAGCTGCTTTTTACCAATCATGGTTATTATCACTTGGTCTGACCAAAAGATGATGCAAAATTTAAATGATTGCATGTTTCCAAACAATTCTTAGAAGACACATTATTTTGGTACAAATCTATATAATATGATGTGTGAAAGTTTTTCGTGTTGCCGTAATAGATATTACCTCTAACTTGAAACGATGGTGTCTGTTTTAACTTCACTGGGTTCTGTAACTTTATCGGCTGAATCTTTTAATAGCTCTACCACTTTTTCAACAGAACTTTCCACTGCCTCTGGTACTTTGTCTGCAGATTTTTCTGTCTCGGTTTCTTTAACAGCGGGTTTTTCAGTCTCTGGTTTAATTACTATGGTTTCTATTGCTTTTTCTGGAAGACTTTCTGCTTCTTTGACTGTGAGTTTTTCAGATTCTTCTTCGACAGGACTTTCTGTTACGTCGTCTGCTTTGCTTGCTGCCTCTTCTGCGGAATTATCCGTTTCTGCTACTTTCTGTACAGGTTTTTCTGTTACAGTCTCTGCTGCTTCTTTTGTTACAGTCTCTGATGTCTTTTCCATTTCAGGATCGGCTGCCTTTTCCGTTTCAGTCTCTACTGCCTTTTCCGTCTCTTTCTCTGTATTTTTGTCTAATTCTATCACTTTCTGTTCATATTTGTCAGTGTCAGACACAGTTTTCGTTTCCGTTAGGGCTTCTGCAGGTTTGTCCGCTTCTGATACATTTTCTAAAGATTCAGATCTTTCTGTCACTTCTTGTGCATTATCTGCAAGCTTGCCAGAATCCGCGCTCGTATTTAAAGATGCATTAGAAGGGGAGACACAATCGCTATATTCATCTTCTTCCATCGTCTTTACAGTGTCGTGTGAGTCCTCCAGAGTTTCTGAAGATATATCTTTCTCAGGACTAGTCGTGGTGTCATCTTTCACCTCAACGGCGGCAATTTCTTCACTCAAACTGTCAGCCTTCGCCTCAAAGGATTTGTTCTCAATAACTGTATGGTTACTTTCCATACTTTCGTCGAGATCAGCTTGTGATGTATTGTGTTCAGACTGCTCATTTACTACCTCTAAGTCATCTGCTGCTTTATGTAACTCATTAGCTGCTTCTTCTGTAATTTCATTAGCTGCTTTTTCAATTTCTTCTTCAGCAGACGTCTCAGGTTCTTCTGTATTGTCTGTTGTGATCTGGTCAGCAGGTTTAATGTCCGAATAAAAATCTTTTCCATCGAATGTCAATTTAACTAGAGCCGGGTGAGTTGTGCTATCCAAAAACTCTATACAAATTGTAGCGTCATCTAAAGTAAGCTCGTCCAGTTTGGTTTTGCCACTTTCCATTAAAGCGGGATCGTCATTTGGTACGACCAGACGGCAGCATCTTGCTAAAGGTTCTATTGCAGCAAGATCTTCAGGCAGTTGCCTGAATTCTTCGCATTTAGCTTTATTTCCATAGTCGATAAAATGCACATGATTACCGACGTCACAAAACTCCAAGATCTTTGCTCTGTACCATTGTTCGTCTTCAGCCCAAAACGCAGCACACACCGACCCTACTTTAAGTTCTGAGGCTGGCTCAAACTCGGGGCTTTCATTCATCTTTAGCGTAACTTTATCAGGATTTGAATTAACGTCATCGAGGTGTACGTAGAATTCGTCCACGCCCATGACGTAGCAGATTTTGCCCGTGCCATATGTTTCTTGTCCGACGGGAGCGGTTCTCACCGCCGGTACTGTGTCGCACAGTCCGACGAGCTCTTCAGTCACAGATGTTCCTTCATGGAACAATTCCACGATGGATATGTCACCAGAGGCGATGAACTGTACATTAAATATAGTTGCTCCTTCTGCGGCTAATTCGTTAAATTTAGTCTCAGACTGACGCGACCACTTGATGTCACGAGGTTTCTGCAAGGCACATTTTCTGGAGAGCGCAGGCTTTACTTTGAGTTCATCTGGCAGACTTCTCAACTCATTAGCAATGGATGCGTTGCCATAATCCATAAAAAGGACTTCAGTTCCCTCAGATCCGTCCACGATGACTTGCGCTCTGTACCACGCACCGTCTTCAGGGTACTTGGCTGCGCAGATGACGCCTTCCTCTTTGTCTGTCAGTTCCGGGAAGTTTTCTGCGTCTACCATTGCAGCTTCCATTGCTTGTAACTCCGGGGTCGCTGTTTCTAACTGAATCCAGAATTCAGAGGGCGAGTTTACATGACTGGCGAAGCACGACGGCAAATCGCCACAGTCAGTCTCTTCAGATCTAGTCGCGTAACCTTCGGATACTAATTTATCAGTCAAGTTGAGGCCATTAACAAAGATATCGACATACGTTGTAACATCTTTCAGGACTATCAGAGCATCTACTGGATTTGCTAAATCGCCGACAAGTTGCGTGAAATAGTCGGAGGAGGATTCTGACCACTGGCCTGTGCCAGTGGGGATGGCGTTAACGCTAGACTTGACAGCGTAACGTTCCATTGCCTTGAATTTCTCTGGCATCTCCTTTATCAAACCGGGCTGGTTGTCGAGTACGTCTGTGTTGCCGTAATCAATGAAACGAATCGTGGTGATATCAGAATCGGAGTCCAGTATTTCGGCACGGTACCACTGATCGTCGGCCAAATACTTGGCAACACACCACGTACCCAACTCAGTGTTCGCAATATCGGTGTAATTGCTCGCATCGCTTTGGAGCTCAGCTTGGATCGTTTCGATTGTATCTACCTTGTCGGCCATTTGCAACCAGAAGTGTCCAGGGGTGTCAATATGGCTGATGTACACTTGAGTACAACCATCAGGCAGGGATGTGGGCTCGGCCAGTGCGGGAGCCGGCGCCTCTTCAACCTTCGGTTCTTCTTCTGAACTTATTTGTGGCGTGGCCAGCTTTTCGTTTACCAATTTCATGGACAAGTCCACGCCGTCTAAATGCAAGCTCGCGAGCCACCCGTCCGTGCCTACAGTCAGTGTGACTTGGACTTCCATTTCATTGGTCCATTCCTTAAGTTTCGGAAGTGCGTCCTCTTGCAGGGCTACAAGACCTAGACTGGCGACTAACGCGAGTGCGCACGGTTCAAAGAATTTAGGATCAAGTACTTTAAGAGATTCTTTCGGTAGAGTTTCTGTATTGCCGTAGTCCAGATACTGTACTTTGACTTGCGTATCTTCGACGCTGATGATTGTGCCGCGGTACCAGTTGCCGTCGGCGGAGTGGGCCGCACAGATGCCGTCTACTTCGAAGGTTGTCAGGTCCTCGGGAGTTCCTGTTGAGAAGACAAAAAATTCTGAGACTGAATCGAACAAACATAAGTATGGTAGTTGCATCCGATCGGATAGGCCAGTCAGCAATAGACTAACAACAATCTACAGGTGTAAATTTAATAGTAAATATCTGAATGACCGAGCTTTGCTCGGTATTTTTTAGTAAATTGTTTAAAATAATAAGTTTACGTTCAAGTTGATTATCGATAAAGTTGGTCATTGAAAACACGAATAAAACGACATTTTATAAAAATGAATCCTAGCTAGATCGATTTATCGCCCCCGAAACCCCCTGTATACTAAATTTCATGAAAATCGTTGAAGCCGTTTCCGAGATTCAGATTATATATATATATGTATACATATATAATATATACAAGAATTGCTCGTTTAAAGATATAAGAACTATTTATGTCTGGTATTTTATTTTTTAATTTGAATACAGATGTTCTTTTTTCTCCTGCTGCAGTGCCCTAACGAGGCCCATAATTTTTATCTAGCTGTAACCCTTTTTATAAATTACTTGCTTAAGCCCGCGACTTCGTCCGCGTTAAAGTTTTGCTCCCCTGACCCTTCCCGTCGCATCGAATTGCCTGCCAATTTTCGTCCATTTTTCGTTGCTGCTCTGCTCCTTTTGATTGTAGCGTGATGTTATATAGCCTATAGCCTTCCTCAATAAATAGGCTACCCAACACAAACAAACTCTTCAGCTTTATAATATTACTATAGATTAAATGCAATAAGATATGATACAATATATGTATATATATTAATGCTGTTCAATCATTGTGAGGTTCAAGATGAAAGTCGATGTATTAAAATAATTATTTACCTTGTTCATAGAAATTATAAAGGTCTTCAAGCAATTGAGCGATCCTGTCACCATCGCTGGACTTCTGCAGATAGAACTCGTTCAAGTTCTCCGTGTGAACGACGTAGGCCATTCCGAAGTTGTAGTTAAAGACTGCTCTCATGCATAGCTGGATGACTTCGTCGTAGGCGCCCTCATCGGGCTCGAACACGGCTATCTTGTGGCCGGTCACGCAGTCGTATAGCGTTGTGACCAAGCTGGAACGAGTAACACACTTTTATTTCAACTTTAATTCACCATCTTAGCTAATTTATTTATTTATAAAGGCTTCAAAACTAAATACACTCAGGCATTACCCACAATCTCTATCATAATTAAAGATCTCGTATGTATCTAAAAATCAGACCCAGTTAAAATTTTATTGCAGCAAAATTTTCATCTTTATTTTTCAACTAGCTTTTGTCAGCGGCTTCGCCCGCGTATTATACATAATATCTGGATGACCGAGCTTTGCTCGGTATTTTTTGATACTATTATACATATAAACCTTCGTCTTGAATCACTCTGCTTAAATCCGTTGCGTATTTTAAAAGATCTAAGCGTACAAAACGGCAAGCGACTGTTTTATACAATGTTAGGATTTCAAATGGTCACCCAAAATCACCTTAGCATCACAACACTACAGTAGAAAATTTGGTAAGTTTAATGGTATGAAAACTATCAATGGTTATGAAAAAACAAAATGCTTACGTGATCCCCTCCACATGGTTGATGTACACAATGACTTTGTTGCCAGTGAGCTTGGTCTTCAACTCCTCAATAGTCATCAGCTGGTTTGACTCAGCCGTGTAGTTGTTCAGACAACACTCCAGAGACTGGTAGTAGTACACACTTAGTTCCGTTGGTAAGATCATGATCTGAAAATGTAAAATCGTAGATGAAAATACAAATATGTAAACAATTAGATGATTACCTATAAAGATTGGATATTGTTTAACCAGTTGATCGCTGCAATTAAAGAAACAATAAGAAAGCCATTGTGTCTTCATTGATCCATGTTCCGGTATACAAAGGGTTAAAAAAGTTGAGTCATATGTATTGTCTCATGTACCCACATTCAAAGCTTGCAGGCTAAATGGATACAACTGAATACCAGTAATTTACGTGGAGCAACTGTCTATTGAGGTAGTGCTTGGGGAGGCCCATAGGCCTACACATATCCAGGAGTGGACGACTTTCAGCTGTTATTATGATAATGATGACGACTACCCAAGCACTGGGTTGTGGAGGTCTGATAGGAACTGACAGACTTTCGGATTTCTGACGACCCTTATCCGCTGACCAACGGTTTCACGTGCTTTCCTAGGCACGGAGGAGTCTTGGTATGTAAGATGGTCACACATCCATGAACGAGTGGAGATTTACCCGACGGCGATCCGTCGGGTAAATCCCCATGCAGCTATTAATACTTAGCCATGAGCGCCTAATATTCCAACTAATAAATTTTTTGATAAGATGATTTACAGGTGCATTTTGTACTTTCACATTACTCTGTATATTTATTTGGCCGTATAAAACTCTTATGTTCATTCATCCTTTAACTGTTTCTCCTGACTCCAGACTGCTGGATATCAGGCCTTGCCCAATGACAAAAAAACAGTAATAAATCATTGGTGCTTGCATCATGAGAATTCATGTGAACTGTATATGGACATAGCCTGGTTAGTAAAGTATTTTTCGGTGCAAGATCTTACTTTTGTCTTGGGAAAGGACGTCAACTACTTCACCGCGGTAAGTGTTCCTCACTCTATAAGCTGTAATTAAACTCGAAATATTTCACATCAGCTGCGCCCTGCAGTTTCACCAATAGAAGTCTCGTCGTCGTGGAAATATCGGGATTAAAATTATTATGGCCTAATCCAGGTCATGGTCTGTGCAGAATTTCATCCAAATCAGTTCAGCCGTTTTAGCGTGGAAGCGTAACAGACGAACATACAAAAAACCTTTTCTAGATAATATTGTTAAAACAAACATACATGGGCTATTGTGAAACATCAGAAACTAGGTGCACGGTTACAATTGGTTGTTTCCCATGCTCTTTATTTTTTTTTTTCAAGTCGGTCAATTTGGTTTTCATTATCACTTACATTTTCCAAAGTAGTGGTGACAGATTTTCCGTAGTCTGGCATCACAGCCTTGATGTTAGCTGGGTCGGAGACATCTTCTAAAATGGCGCGGTATATTTTACCGTCGTGCTTCAACGTGCAATGGACACCGTCTGCGAGGCTGTCTGCCGTCAATGGTGTCAGCTAGAAAAGAGTGTGAGTATTATTCATATTAACTCTTTTATGGAGTATGTAATCTATGATGTTACAGTGACAATTCAATATATTTTATTTACAAGAAGAATAAAAACAGAAATGTCTTATAGTTGATCAAACTGCCTCTCTTAAGCCATAAAAAACAAACCTTTAAAATCACGCACATTGGGGAATTTAAAATTAAAAGAACTATCGCCTGCGTTATCATATATCCAGCAGCCCTATTTTCCTAATGAAAATCATTTCATTCATTCTTATTATTGAATTTTCAAAATGATAGTTATTGTATGTAAATCCAATATCCTTTTATGAAATACATTCTTACGGAAGAAGTTGGTATGCCATAATGTCAGTACTTACTTGGCTAGTGTCAAAGTTGGCAATGGCTTCCTCAACCAACGTTGCCTTGTCCATGTCAAGTTGCACGTAGAACTTCTCGAAAGACTCCACGTGGGTCACTCGGCAGAGTATCTGCTGGCCAACGATGATCGTCAGGTCGATAGCTTCGTCTAGAACAAACAAGTTAACTATAAGGTACTGCTAACGACAGGTAGAAAAAAAAATTAAATAATGAGAATAAAGGGTAATTACAGATTTTTTTTTTGTGGAATACTTATATTTTTAATATCTATTTCCCAAGATGAGTAAACCATATTCGATCTCTAACTAACGATCGGTACAACCATGAAAGCCGATAACAGCTTCATGGAATAATCAAAGCTGTGGAATCAAGTGTCTCAAGCAATCATAGTTCTCATGTCTGTTGACATAGACCTCTCCAGACCAGACCAACAATTCAATATGGCGATTATGTCTGTAATAGCTAGACTGAAGTAATACATCAACAATATAAGGTGGCACATCAACCATGAATTCTGCAGATGATTCTAAACACCCTTCAAGAAGAAATTTTTCGTGAGTTGACGAAAAGAAAACTGTCGTTTCATAGAAAAGTGCAATTGCAATGCCTACGCGGTGAAAATGTAAGGAACAGCATATTTTTTTTATAACCCAAAGATTTTTAGGGTAAGGTGTTTAGAATCATGTGCTGAATCCATGGTAACAGGTTGCGCGTCGATATGCCTGCCACCCAATATATATCTTACCTTTCAAAGTAACAGACGACTGGTGCTCCGATAGTTTAGCGAGCTCTTTCTCCACCAACATATCAGCGACACTCACGCCATTGTTCCACAGCGATACCTTGTAAATATCATCAACTTGCTCTTGGAACACGCACTGGTAACGTGGTGCGTTGAAGCACAAGTCCACAAGGCTATTATTAGGCTTCCATTCCCCATCTATAGGAACAACACCCGATAAAGAACAGCAGACGGCCATTTTTGGCAATTCCATCATCTGTCTGTCCATCTGCCAAATATCTTTAGCGTCAACTAATTGCTTGTTGCCGAAGTCCACATAACGCACTATAAACTTCGAGAATGGCTGCACAGATTCTATTGTTGCTCGATATAAGACTCCATCGACGGGGTAACGAGCTAATACGGACCCTCCGATCGGTACCTCACCAGTAAAGGATTTCACTCCTTTATATATCTCTGGGATTTTGTGCATCATTTCGAGGAATTTGGGTTGTAGTGACATGATTTGGGCGTAGAAGTTTTCGGGAGATATGATCCATGTGACGGAAACCTCGTGTTGCGAGCCGGGTTCTATTGGATCGGACGGAGGGAAGGGGGTGTCGAGTGGTACCGGTTCCGCCAGTTCCTTGCACTGAACCTGCGTGAACTTGCTGCGGCTCTTGTACGGAGGGGCCCGGCCACTGTCTTGAGACCTATAGCTCTTATCAGACTTCTTGTCGTCGGATCCGAACGAGCGATCAGCGCGGTCTCTAGGAGAGAAGTTACTGCGCGGCGGTCTGTCAGAGTTTGGTCGGAATTCTCTCTTTTGGTTCCAGTTTTCTTTTTTGTCTCCCCAGTTGTCACGCCTGTCGCCGCGGTTGTCTCTGTTATCGCGGTTGTCTCTGTCGCCGCGGTTGTCTCTGTCGCCGCGGTTGTCTCTGTCGCCGCGGTTGTCTCTGTCGCCGCGGTTGTCTCTGTCGCTGCGGTTATCTCGGTTGTCGCGATTATCACGGCTGTCGCGATGGTCCCTGTTGTCCCGGTTATCCCAGTTGTCCCGACGTTCAGGGCGTTCGGGGCGATCAGAGCGGTCATTCCGGTCAAATCGGTTGTCCCGTTTAGGCCTGTTGCCCCAGTCATCAGAGCCTCTCTCCGTACGGTCATCGTGTTGACTGTACTTGTTATCCCTGCAATTAGGATAAGATTGTAAGACAAGGAAATATTGCTTTGATATATGTTAAAAAACAAAGCATTGAAATTAGTAAATTATTGTAAAAGGAAAATGCGAAATTACTTTTCACATGTTTTTTCAAACATTATTGTGCTGACCACACCAAGCATCTAAAGTGTAACAAAACCTGAAGAATAAGCCGTGAAACTGTACAATTATTACAATGGAATGTGTAAGATAGTACAAAATGTGCTGAAATAAAAACTTACAACACTGTAAGACATCACTGTGCAATGGAATGTTATAAACAAGAGCCGACAGTTAAGTAACGTATTGAGAATACTCGATACGAATGTGCGGCGCAAACCAAGCGTGGCAAGCAAATAGGGCGAGACAACGAGGACGACGCTGATTCAACTATAATGCTTTACTTATAATTGCTAGGCATCGCGCAATCTCACATGCTGCAATAATCGTCTGTGTAAACAATAAACTATTGACTCAAAATGAAAACACAAAAAACCGTAGGCATGTTATGTTAACAAGATCTACAACTCATAATGTAATCTCAAACAAAAATGAAAACTCCGGTAAATAGGAAATAAGGACACAAACAACAACACACAATGATCGATCAATAAAGCATTAATGTTGATGGAACAGTAAGCGCAACAGCCGCTGTCAACAGGTGTGTGATGTGTCGTGTTACATACACCTGATACACCACAGTACCGTTTCAGTCGATCCTGTATCGAAGAACCCTTGGCTTGGGCGTTTTGAGCGTCGAGAGAGGCGGCTTCCGCGGCCTGCTTTAGCCTTTTCCCGACCCCACTCGAGTCTTTCTTCCAACCAGGTTTTTGGCCAGGTTTATCGTGCTGATGTTCCGACCTAGGCTTTCTTCTGTCGAATCATTGCAACTGTTTTATCAAACAGCCTAATTCGTAAACGCATTGCATCGGGGAAAGTGGCGCGCTGAAGTTTTAACTTATTATGTGTTCAATTTTTTGTTTGGAAGTTACGTAGGAATTGTAAATGGGCAATTTATGCTATCGGAAATAAGTCTACACTTTCAGATCCAAGTTTAAGTGTTAGGTAAATAATATTTGCAAATTAAAGTAAACTGAATAATGTTGCTGTTGGGTGTTACATACCTTTCTCTTGGGGTGTATTCTCGTTCTCTGGGGTTGTTCTCCCTGTCTCTATTTTGTCTGTGGGGGGGAGGCTGGAATGTTGATTGCGCAGGAGGCGACTCCCATTCGTCGTCGCCCACTGACGTGACGTTCTCACGAGGTTTCGGGGGACCTCCACGTCTTTCATTGTAAGGAGGTCTGTTCATAAAGACAACTCTTATTAATTTACGTTTCCATTAACACTTATAAATAAGAAAGTTACCTACCGAAAACGGAAATTCATTACTGTTTAGGAATTTTAATTGTGTCTATTATTAGACAAACAACACCAGTTTTCTTTATTCCATCTAATATAGCGATCTTAAATATGAGACTCGAATATTACATTACGGAACAATTAGAAGAACTACGACTGAATAAATGGTTTAACGCGCACAGAACCGTTTAGCACGACTGATCACTTTTTCTACTGACAATTTCTCTTGAATCATACATATTAATGTACATGGTCATCTGAGCTGTACAGTACGTTAGTAACTTGATACTATGCATACTTTGAATTTGAGGGGCGCGCATTATGAGTCGCATTTCATTCTATTAAAGTACTGCTACTAGCACTAATAAATAATTTTGAATTTTAATTATTCTTGTTTCCGTGAAAATATTAAACTTAAAAATAAAATAAAATGCTTTCATGCTAAAATGTTTTTAACTGTACAAAGACAAGTGTATTGGGAACAAACTCATAACGGGGTTCGCATAAACAAATTAGGTCGAAAAAAACCGAGTTACTGATTATAATCCTCATCAAGGTCAATGCACTAAGTCTTAAAGACAATGCATAATTATTGAAATTGAATGTGTCAATTAGCAATATTTATAGATGACGCATGTGCGGCGCGGCATACGCTCTATCGATCGATTTTCCGCCATTATTTTCACGAATCAAATCAAAAATAGAACTAGTATAGAATCAACATTCAACAGGGTAAGTTAAGTTGTTATTTTATGCAATAAGTATAAATATAGTATGCAGAACTCACCGTTCGCCTCTCTCCGGTCTGCCGCCAAACTTCTCGCTATGTCTGCCCGGCCCAGACCTATCAAAACCTTCCTTGTTGTCTCTGCACACAGAAAATAGAACCACGCGTTACGAAATACACTTCTCACACATAACAACATTCCCTAAGAACACACAAACTAATCAATCATAATTTTAATCACTAAATAACAGATTACCTATACATTTCTGTAGCTAGACTCGCCGCAACTAAACTTATGGGTTCAAAGAACCGACATGAAGGTCAAACTGTCCATGAATCCTGACTCATACTCTGTTATTACTTTTTTGTTAGAAAATAAAAACTAAACTATTACGTATTGTGTGAGATTGCACCGACTCGATGGTACTACTTACTCGATGTTCTTATTTCGATTTTAGAGCTGTCATTTTGAGATTCTGTCAAACGGATTAGGTAGAGCAGTGAGAGAAGCATCGGACCTAAATTATAAAGAGTAGAAAATTTAATTGGTGTTTACAGGTTGCCAGCCTTTCAGACAATTTCTGGTTGTGACGTCACTCACTTGATTCATAGATTTATTTTTACATGGCCATTTATACATAGGTGCTTCTGAAAACCGTCTTCCATCGAAACAGCTTTGGCGTATACGATTTGAAAAGCGAGGGCATCGAATGTTGGAACGAAATTTAAGAAATGTTCTTGTAAAAAATTGCAGCAGTAAGCTGAATTTAAGATTAACGCATATTTAATTTTAGTAAGTCACGTTTCATCAAATAATAAGCAGGAAGTTATTATATGAAACAGAAACTCTGTTTACAATGAGTGTTTGTAAACATACACGATACACAACGACTTATCAAGCGATTGCAGATTATTCTGATAATCTACTCAAACGATATAATGTAACACTAGCAGCTAAATCGTCAAACGCTACTCAATTTTAGTTTAGTCTCTTGTTAGTTAAACTAAGTGGTTTATCTTATTGTCGTCTCATCAAAACGCGAGACACAATAAAAATGTTATTGTGTCTATAACTGCGACTTTAAACCGAAAATTATAACAAACATTAAAATAATGGAGTAAAGAAAAAGTACATAGTGCTGGATTTCTGAAAGTAATCAGTTCATCATAACTAACGAAACAGCTGAAAGTCACCTACTGTTAGCCCGCATCATCCCACTGCTGGGCAAAAGCCTCTCCGCACGATTAACTCTGGCGAAGAATTGATTTAATTTATTATGATAGATACTAGCCTCATCAAGAATCTTAAGGAATCTACTACCTGCGTATACCTGGATAAAAATATGTTAAACGCATAGACCTGTGTTGCTCATTCAAAGCCATTCAACCGTTAACCGGATCCATATAGGGCCCGGAAAAAGCTCCTTACTCTGGCCATACCTCCTTGCGATCTTTATCTCGGATGCATACCCACGTCGGTTTCTCAGAAATATTCCTGAGACTGCATATCGCGCTACTGTAGAGTGGAGTTAGCGTTTAAAAAGCCTCGACCACTTTTGCTGGATATACAGTGTCGTGACCGATGACCGAAGGTGATGCATTCGATATGCAGTCAGCATCGTATGGATACTATCCAGAGAGTGGAGTTCGGCCTGAGTCCATTTGAGTGTGCCGAAAGAGTGCCCCAGAATCGGCATGACCAAACCGTCGAAGGGCCGCCATGTTTCCGCCTGATAGAGGACTATTAAATCCCTTTATCAGGCGGTCAAAGAAGCGCTTCTTCAACGGATGCTTCACGTCAGTAACATTGATGCCTAACGCTTCCGACATATCCAAATTAAGAAGCCAAGAGGGCTCGTCAGTTTATGGAATCTGAGTTGTGTTTCCACGAATTTCAAAATCTCCCCTCGCTTTGCATACATAACCGCACATTTGTCAATCCGCAAAACCAACCAAATTATATCCTGATGGCGTTACTGTCTTAGTTTTTAGTTATTTTCAGTATCTCTCAGTTACAGATTGTTGGCATAGAATTTTAGGTCATCCATGTAAGTACAAAAGATAAGATATAACCTGACCACCTCTCCTCAGCCTGTTCTTAGATGATTCCAGGCTAAGCCGAACCAAAGCGGTCTCAAATTATAGCTTTGTAATAAGCCTCGCTCGATCCTTATCGGTTCGCTATTCCTCTGGATATTTCGGCATCCTGGATACCGAAGGACCATTCCCTATTGTCCCATACACAACATCAGGAAAGTGCGTAGAGTTGCATCTACTTTATATGTATAACTCCAGCACCCTCATGAGCCATATATAGCGTTGCCAGGCGTCCGGATAAAGCCGGACAGTCAGGCTTTTTAGTTGCGTGTCCGGCCGAATAAGGAAGTGTCCGGCCTATCCGGCTTTTGTAAGGCTTCCAGTATTTTTTGGGATATTTAATAATTAATCATAATGATGAACGATTCATTTAATTTTATTGTTGTTTCATTCGAATTTAAGAAGACTTTATTGTAAATGATAAAAACCTTGTTTTACTTTTTTTATTGTCGTGTTATACTATGAAAAATTAAGGACGTCCGGCCTTTTATCCAAATGTCCGGCTAAACTGGCTGGTCTGTCCGGCTTTTCGGTTTTAAGACCTGGCAACCCTAGCCATATACCTATGTGGCACCGAGTCATATGCCTTCTTATATATAATCTATCCAACATGTCGACAGTTCCTTTCGGGAACGACAAATTTACTACGGAGTCTACTTTCAGGTCCATTACACTTAATGGTATAGACAGAGTGATAACAGACAGTGAAACGAGACGACCCATTAAAGAAACGCATTTAAATTTGAAATTTCATACTTCGTGTTAGCAATGGACAAATAATTTGATAGCTTTTTGTACTCTCTGAAAGTGGCACGCACAACTTTCCAAAAATACTTGAGACTAATTTCTTTTCTTATAAAAGTAATGATTGTATTCGATAACATTGCAAATAAAAACGGATATACGAAGACAGAACGATGGATGGATTGTGTTAAAAATGATATGGCCAGCAATTAATGACTACCGAGATGACGAACAATAGAGAAGTATAGAAGAAAAATACTTTTGGCGCCAGACCCAAATAAATCGGGATAATGACCTTCTTCTTTTTTTTCGTGTCGATGGTACTCTTCTTCAATTTTTTATATTGTTTGAGCCCCAGTAGGTGCCCACGTTGATTGAGGCATCAGTGGCTTTATTTAAGTAATACAAGATGCAGGTGAAAGGGCATGACGATGATAGGTAGAAAGAATCATAATTCTCAAAGTTTTACTAATAATGACGGTTATAAGTAGGTAACCGTTCGAAGTATCGATACTTCGATAAAAATCAATGTATCACTTGTTTTCCACTTCAACGGTGCGAAATGACGACAGTGAAACAAAGAAAAAGTAACAATACACACGCATTCGGTCCAGATTGCTCTCAATCATTCGAGCGATAGACGTGAAAACGCAATCACCAAACTTTTCTTTTTAACAATGATTGTATAATTACTTTAATTATAATTCGTAACATTGCTATATCATTAAGCCGTCAAAACCTAAAGACTGATTACCTAATTTCTACGTCCGCTAAATATCATGACCGTACTGCATTAATTATGTGTGAGTAGGTCGTATTTACAATCTGAAATATTGTAAGCATTTATTTTTAAAATTAGCTCATTGTTTTCGCCAGAAACCTAGTGCAATGCGTATTTTTACGGTGCACACGTGTCCAAAAATAGATTATGTTGCGTAAGATAAGTACCAAATTCCATACAAATTACTTCAGCTGCACACGATGCCGCGATGATAAGCATCGAAATAGATTAGGGGGTATTTATATAAACGGAAGGTCTTGAAATGTAAACATTGGTACCAGTGCGAGAGAATATTCACCGTGCGATCTACACTACAGCCATTATTTCTGTAAAAATGGGTTACAAGGGCAAAACCAGTCCGGCCACCTGGGCTGTGAACACACGTTAACTGGTTTGCCCCTCTACACGCATAAGTATATACATGTACTATAATTTGGTTTATGGCGATTCAAATATGGGTAATAATATGACGGACTGTTTCCTTGGTACCACAGTCAGCCCGTGCTTAGGACTATTACGCGAATAATGAACTGCAATTCAATACCAATCAATTGATTGATAATCATATTTTATAGATAAAAATAATTCTCTGAGACTCTTCATTCTTGCTGTCATGTTCCATTTCATTAAAAGAACATTTTAGCGGCAGTCAATCAAGTGGAATGAATACTTCTTATACCTCATTGCTCCAGTATAGATCAAATCAAGAAAAACCCGTTTAGTAGTTTTACTACAGTTATGAAGAACACCGTGCATTATAAATAATGTTATTACCCGATCATTCGTTACGTTCGATAAAGTCAATCAAGTGGAAATCACTTGGTTTGGAGCTAAATCTGAACTGATTTGAGCGAAAAATACTTGTTGAAAAGCTGTTCAGCTAGCGACATCAGTCTTTTAGACCCGTCTACATTACGTTTTATGAGAGAACTTGCAAATTCGTCCTTTACTTTATTGTACCGAATAAAATATTGATAAAAACTTTTAACAAAAAATTAAACCACCGAAAAAACTGAAAAGCATAAAATAATAAACCTTAAAATTATGAGTCGGCGCTTTGAGTGATCTTTGTTCATTGATTTTTCAGCGCCGACTCATAATTTTAAGGTTTATTATTTTATGCTTTTCAGTTTTTTCGGCGGTTTAATTTTTTGTTAAGAAGTTTTTATTTTATATTTTTTTTGTGGCTTTAATGTACTTATAATACTTGGCAAGGTATACCCTATCCAATAAAAAAAAGAATTATCAAAATCGGACTACTCTGTATAAAGTTATGCGTGATTATACATTACAATCAGTGAGTGAACAATCAATCATCCCCTGTTTTCCGACCCTTAGGGTCCGATTTTGTTTTCCAAATTTATATGAGACCACCTTGGGAGTATACCCTATCCAATAAAAAAAGAATTATCAAAATCGGACTACTCTGTATAAAGTTATGCGTGATTATACATTACAATCAGTGAGTGAACAATCAATCATCCCCTGTTTTCCGACCCTTAGGGTCCGATTTTGTTTTCCAAATTTATATGAGACCACCTTGGGAGTATACCCTTTCCAATAAAAGAACAATTGTCACAATCGGACCACTATGTAAAAAGTTATGCGTGGTCACACATAAAAAAAAAAAAATACGCGTCGAATTGAGAACCCCCTTTTTTTTTTTTTTTTTTTTTTCAGGATGGGAAATCATCAAATGACTTCTCCCGCTCTGGGCGGAGCGGGAGGGCGTGTCAGACTTTTACTGACTAAAACCCACCCGTGTTCCATCAGTTGCCTATGTGCCAGGGTCACGGTATCTCTTTCGAACAATCACGCAACCCCGGCAGGCATCGGTCCTAGTAGACCCCTACACTGCTGCTGACATCTCTTTGAGGCGCGCGTGGAACACTGCGCGCCGTCGACCCGAGCCTGGTCCTTACCGGGCGGCGAGCTACCCATTGCTCGCCACCCGCAAGCTCGCGCCTACGGTGGCCGGGAGTCCGCAATCGACTCCCGACGCCCGGGGCGTCTCCTCCTGCGGCGGCTAGGGGCGTGAGGGCGCAGAGACTGCCACTCCCTCACGCGCCCCGCCTCCTCCTTCACGAGCATTACTGCTTCGCAGAAGGAGGTGACGGCTTCCCATTCCCTCTCGCTCCGTACCATGGCTCGCACCAGGGCCGGACGCGAGAGGTCGCCGCCGCCGATCGCCTCCACGAGGACACGGCGGTGCTCCGCCCAGGCAGGGCACACCTCCACCGTATGCTCCACCGTGTCCTCCAGACGATCCTCGCAATGGAAACACCCGGACGTATCCTCCCGCTTTATCCTGAACAGGAACCCACCGAAGCACCCATGCCCGGTGAGAACCTGCGTCAGGCGGAAGGTGAGGACGCCGTGACGCCTCTCTATCCACTCCTCAAAAAGGGGACTTACCGCCGCAATTGTGGCGTGCCCATTGAGAACCCCCTCCGTTTTTTTTCGTCGATTGAAAAGTAAGCAACACTATGATAAATTGATTTATGATATCTGTATATCTTAAAGCTATTTTTAGCAGAATTTGTACCCGTGGATTTAGTACATGATTCCGAACCCCATGCGTTGAAAATTTTCGTGGTTATTTAAAAAAAAAATAGCAATGCCATACATTTGATGGACTATGTATTGCACTTTACTATGATTTTTTATTAATGAAAAATTTAACGCATTTGGGTCTAAAATAATGTGTTGAATTTGATTACAATTTGTACGTCGATGACTCCTACCACTTTATATTTTAACAATACATGACTTAAGTTTGCGACTGATCCATTAAATTACGCTGACGATATGGTCAATCGTACGTCAGGTAGTCGCACATGAAATATGAAAACCGCACTAACTATAACGAAATAAAGGCACTTTTTAACCGACTTCAAAAAAAGGAGGAGGTTTCTCAATTCGATCGTATATATATAATTTTTTTTATGTCGAATTCTAACCAATGCCGTGCGGTTTACTGTACCTGTGATACAAAACAATCAGATCTGCATAACGTTTTCCGAACTATGTTGAAGTCTGCTTTTAGTTTAACCGGATACCTACAGCAGGATATGCAGTGGTATTTTACATAGATCGGCTGCCTATCTGACTAAACAATACTAAAAGTACAAACCTGCCGCGGAAGCTGCCGCCTCTTTGTGGAAATTCTTCATCATTGGATTCTCGTGGTGGTCTCCATTCGTCCTTGAAGCTCTTCTCGCGTCTAAAACTCTTCTTCTTTCCGTCATCAGATACGCTTTCTGGAGAACTGAAGGACTCCGGCGCGTCTTTGCGGACTGGTGTAGTTGCTTTGATCTGGTCAGAAATGTTGGTCATGATTGTAGATTTGTATTATTACCTTAATTCATCCGATTTATTATCTAAATTCTTAAGCAAAGCGTACATTTGTACATATTTAGCCCCCGACGGAAAAAGAGGGGTGTAAGAAATTTGACGTATGTGTCGGTCTGTATCATCGTAGCTTCCAAACAGCTGAATCGATTTGTATTATTTTTGTTATGTCTGAGAAATCACTCAATCGGGAGTTTTCTTAGCTAATTTAAGAAAATCTGTTAAGCCGTTTGAAGATTATCAGCTCTATTCTAGTTGATGAAGGGATGTGAGCATTTTCCCCAGGTTTGATCGAGTCGAAAAGACATTGCCCGCCGATGGGCCCCTTATTTTTAATGCCGGGCAGAGACTATTTACTTCTCAAAAATGAAGTCGTAATTTTATAAGTCCAATTTTATTTTATCAACATCTCTTTCACCCTAGCATTAAAAACCGTAACTAATAATTATTTTATTGAATCAAAGGTATGTAGTTCTGCCATTAAAACTTAGCCTGAATGTTGTCAAAATAGACCACAGATTATGTCAATTAAATGGTAGTAATCGATTGAAAATATCGATATATTACTATTCCGCCGACGAAAAGTACCAGAGATGTTTACAATAGCTTTTCTCCGGTCATAATCTAGGTCTCATGTAACTGATTAGACGTATATTCAAATCGTGGATTAAAATAAGCAGCGGGTGGGTTAAAATAAAAAGAAAATAGAAATAGGTAGTAAATAAACTAAAACACGAAGGAATTGTAATCTGAGGATATAGACATATCTCGTGGTCAGATCGCAGAATTGATTACTTTATGATGTGACTAGCCATTTCATGAATTAGTTGCATTTCATGATATGGCCAACTAAAACTGGCTAGATCGTTTAAAAATTAAGGTTTGATGATATCTCAATTGACGTTTCGATTTGAAATTGTTATTCACTTTTAGTAAATAATATAAATCATATGCAAAAGTATCTCTTTAATTATGTAAATAGAAAGTAAGAGCTTGTTTTTTACAAAGAGAAACTGTTTACAACTGTTGCACAAACAGCAAAATATCAACACTAACAAAAGTTACCACAAAACGGTCGCACCACAATTGTTAAAAATCGACTTTTATCAAATCGATTTGGTAAATCGATCAACAAAATATTTAACATGGCCACACCTACCCCGCGTTCCGAATCACAATAACATCGCTGTTAGCGCGTCAAGAAATTGCCACGCTCTACGGAAGGGTTGTTTCGCGCGCTTACATACATCGATTTTGTGTAACTCGGAACGCGAGGAGAGTAGAAAGATTAATCTGTCAAATCAATACATCATTCACATTGTTTATAAGAGGAATCTCAATTTCATCATCTTTAAAAATTACATTTCTCTGAAACTAGGGTGAAAAACTGAAAATTGATTTCAGGATCTAAAAAGGTAATTGTTGTTCTTCAAAACCAAGTTAAAACCACCGTTGCCCGCGTTTTTTTTCTAGGGGCCCATATCTCCTAACAAAATGGGCAATGTCTTTTGGTAATTCTATTCCTTCAATAATATTAGAAGAACAAAGTAACCTTGAACTGATGCTGCAACATCACCTGGAACACCCAACTATCTCACAAACAGCACAGTATCGTGTTTGGGCTCATTGGAAAGATCTGAATGAATAGTTTATAGATAAATGGTAATCAATGCCCGATTGATTACCATTTATTATTTACCATTACCATACCATTTACCGGACGTATCGTATCCCTAGTTGCAACGAGGAATAAGGATAATAGGAGACATGTTCGATTGATACATGCTTCGCTTAAAGCCGTACGTATGTTTCCCACAGTAAATCTGGTTACTAATTTATCCTCATTCATCTTTACTGCTAAATCAAGGTTGCTGATAAACTAAGGTTGTGGCTGGATGATGACCAAGGTCTGATACCTTGATCACCATCCAGCCATAACCTATTCATTGAGACCTTTAGAATGTGCTGGAGCACGATACTTTGCTGTTTGTTGGTGAGTTTTTGTAAGTTATTGCATACAAAAAAGTGCATTATTGCATACAATTGTAGTGACCGTTGGTTCATAGAAAACGGACGAGAGTGATGAAAGAGGATTTTTGCAATGCGTTGCGAATGCGATGCGCCGCAGCCCGCCCAAACTGCGCCTTTTAAGCACAAGAATTTTTGGTACAACCGCGGTAAAATGGAAAAAAAGTTAAGCCCCAAGTTACAACTGTCGCTAGAGACATGCAATGTTGCTACCCACATTTTCAGGTTTTGTATTTTTTGCCACCCACAGATGCAGCATAGTTGCAGTAGGTACAACTGTTTCCCAAATTTTCTTTATTATCGTGCTATACCTAAACTAGTATTCAATAAAAATAATTTTATTGAATGCTCTGATTTCACATTTTATAATCGGAAAAAGATAAACAAGGTGATACAATATATGAAAAAGATAAACAAGGTGATACAATATATACAATATTGTATACAAATTTTTATACAACCGGTTAGATCAATATAAGTCTAATGGAAATTATTACATCAGCTGGGTCTTTCTTAGACAACCTGAGTCACCATTGATTACAAATTATGCAAATGTAGTTTTTATTCTTTATGACTAATGATAACATAGTTTCTCTATTATGTCTAAGTAACTTAATACTACTAATTAAATCAATATCTTTCTGTTAAAATGCACATCAGCATGCCAAGAAATAGGGTCAGCAGATAAAGAGTTCTTAAGCATAAGTAAGCAGTAGGTAAACATGTCCTTATTTTACTTTGGCTTTACATAAATTTGCTTTAACTACGAAATTGGTTTGGAAAACTATTAATTTGGTAAGCCAAAGAGTTCTGCAATGTGAATGAGCAGTAATATTTAACAAATTGTAGAAGTAGTAAGCATATTAACTAAATAAATTGACTTGAATGGGACTTTTTTATAAATAGTTCATAATTATGAATCTTGTTAGTTTTTCGTTGTATAAATGAATACTTCACATACTATTGTAGTATTCGGTCTGGCTAGTGTCCGCAAATACATGTCTTTTTTTTTTCTGGATGGGAAACCATCAAATGACTTCTCCCGCTCTGGGCGGAGCGGGAGGGCGTGTCAGACTTTTACTGACTAAAACCCACCCGTGTTCCATCAGTTGCCCATGTGCCAGGGTCACGGTATCTCTTTCGAACAATAACGCGACCCCGGCAGGTCACGCGACCCCGCAGGGCAAATACATGTCTAAGCACATAATCTGGCTACAAAAGTATCTAGAACATCAGGAATGTATCTTTTTTTTTTTTTTCAGGATGAGAAATCATCAAATGACTTCTCCCGCTCTGGGCGGACCGGGAGGGCGTGTCAGACTTTTACTGACTAAAACCCACCCGTGTTCCATCAGTTGCCCATGTGCCAGGGTCACGGTATCTCTTTCGAACAATCACGCGACCCCGTCAGGTCACGCGACCCCGCAGGGCAAATGCATGTCTAAGCACATAATCTGGGTACAAAAGTATCTAGAACATCAGGAATGTATCTTTTTTTTTTTCAGGATGAGAAATTATCAAATGACTTCTCCCGCTCTGGGCGGAGCGGGAGGGCGTGTCAGACTTTTACTGACTAAAACCCACCCGTGTTCCATCAGTTGCCCATGTGCCAGGGTCACGGTATCTCTTTCGAACAATCACGCTACCCCGGCAGGCATCGGTCCTAGTAGACCCCTACACTGCTGCTGACATCTCTTTGAGGCGCGCGTGGAACACTGCGCGCCGTCGACCCGAGCTTGGTCCTTAGGGGCCGTTCAAGTATTACGTAAGCACTATAGGGGGGCGGGGGGGATCTTTGTTTTGCTTATTTTTGATGACATGGAGGGTTGGGGGGGTCTAGATGGTGATTACGTAAGCAGTAGTTATTTACTTTTTTACACATATGGCAACCGACACATTGTCTGTGTTTGAAAATGAAACGCATTTTTCGGGGATTCTCACAAATAATGTAGACGTCTAAGTACTCGCTTAGAACCGAGTAGGGGAATTACTGCGCTCTTTTCACTTGACTAAATTTCTTCCATCAACCTATTGTTTCGTTTCGCTACGATTGACGATTTGACATATTTTAAATGAATGTTATATGCGTTAAAGTCCCCCCTATCCTAAATCCATTTTCTTATTTCTAGAATTATAACTGCTACTCATGAATCAATAAAAAAAACAGAGTACATTAAAAGAAAAATGCATGTAACAATGTTTACGTAAGCACGGGGTGGGAGGGTAAGAGCTTTGCTTACTTTTGCTGACAAGGGGGACGGGGGAGTAAAAAATTGTAATAAATGTGCTTACGTAATACTTGAATGGCCCCTTACCGGGCGGCGAGCTACCCATTGCTCGCCACCCGCAAGCTCGCGCCTACGATGGCCGGGAGTCCGCTATGGACTCCCGACGCCCGGAGCGTCTCCTCCTGCGGCGGCTAGGGACGTGAGGGCGCAGAGACTGCCACTCCCTCATGCGCCCCGCCTCCTCCTTCGCGAGCATTACTGCTTCGCAGAAGGAGGTGACGGCTTCCCATTCCCTCTCGCTCCGTACCATGGCTCGCACCAGGGCCGGACGCGAGAGGTCGCCGCCGCCGATCGCCTCCACGAGGACACGGCGGTGCTCCGCCCATGCAGGGCACACCTCCACCGTATGCTCCACCGTGTCCTCCAGACGATCCTCGCAATGGATACACCCGGACGTATCCTCCCGCTTTATCCTGAACAGGAACCCACCGAAGCACCCATGCCCGGTGAGAACCTGCGTCAGGCGGAAGGTGAGGACGCCGTGACGCCTCTCTATCCACTCCTCAAAGAGGGGACTTACCGCCGCAATTGTGGCGTGCCCAGCACTGGGTTGCAACAATCGTACCCGCCATGTCGCCATGAGATCACACCGGAGCTCTGTCCGCCGTGCCGCGATTTGTCGCGGCAGCGGAGTTTCGCCTCCTCGCGCACTCCCACATGTGCGCGAGGACCTTTGCCTCCAGAAGGAATGTATCTCTCACATATCATTATAGACACAGATCAATCAGAATCTACTTATTTTGAAGACATAAATTAATTTCAAGAAAACAATGTATATTTAGACTCCTTCCTCTTTCTCCTATTCTTTAATATTATTGCAACCACCTTGTAAATATGTACCTACATTCTAAGCAAATAAATATTCTATTTCATTCTACCCCCTTTTTCTAAAAGTGTTTTAACATCAGTGGCGAAAGCACCATATAACACGATTCCTACCGGCTTGCCTTCGGGGATTCGCATTGGTAACTCTATCACTATTAAAAATACAATAGTATGTAAATAGTGGCTACTATTGTCAATAAATATAGTTACACTACGGGTATTTAATTCACCATAACATTCAAACAACAAAAAAGGTTATTTATAGCTTTGTATTACAACAAAAGAGAAATGTTCTAAATTAACCCGGCGCCAAAACGTCATAATCGGGAACTAAAAATTCATACAACAGCGATCCCGTAATGATGTCACTTTAGGTCACGTGTCACCGCTTGATATGTACGAGAGCAAGCCGCTGTACAACGGGTTATGACAGAGACAGGTATAGAAAAATGCGTCAGAGAGAAAGAGATAGAGAAATATTGCATATTTTATTCGGTTTTCAGCTGTTCAATTTAATTGTATTTAATTCATTACATTCCTATATTAATTTTAGAATGATAGTAATATTCTTTATTGATGAGTCAGTAAGTTAAAGCAGACTTCACATCGGCTTCTCTTTTAGAAAAAATTACACCTCGCCACTGTTTAACATTATGTGTATTGTTTAGATTGCATAGAATATACTAACTTAAACAAAATCTTATTATTATTAAAGGGTTTTATGTTCAACTCACCTCATGGGAGCTCCTAGGTTGTGAAAGCTGGGTCATCTTCCTGGCTACGTCCAGTGGTGGGGAGACAGTCTCATCAATCAGTGACACAACCATGGTAGTGGACAGTATGCCTACTATGTGAGCAGTCAGGGTCTTCTCTAATGCTAACATCTCCAACTGGTTAGATGTTTTCGTTTCAACAGGCTTGTTCTCATAACCCTAAGAAGTACAGACAATTTATTCATCATGTTGTTTATGAATTTAATAAGACAAAGAAAGTGATCCAATTCTTCTGCTTTTAAATAAAGCAAGTAACAAGCAAATGATACAGTATGAGATTATATAACAAATCTATAAAAGAAAAGGGTATTTTATCCATAGAATAGATTGCATGCTGAGTGGGAAAGGTACAAACTAGGAATTTCGAGAAAACAACTCACCTTCAAAGCGCATTTCATAGCCTGAGCTGGTAGTTTCATCAGTTCTGGGGTAATGGTCCTCAGGTCTGACACCTCAACCTCTTGTTCATTACCATAGTCTACATAAACTACAACAATCTTGTTTTTTCTAGTGTCTCTGACCCTCGCTCTGTACCAGTTGCTGTCATCAGGAAAGCGTGCACAGCATGCTGCACCTACCGGCAATTCTCCGGGAGAGGAGCTATTCTCACAGTGCGCACGCACAGCATCCATCACAGCATTCAAGTCGTCAATGTGGTCAGACAACTGCACAAAGAACTTGATGCAGCTATCCACATAGGATACAAGCACTGAATGCCGTGAACCCAGAGGAAGCATTTCCATCCATTTAAACTGCAGCTTGTCTTTCATGTTAGCCATCAACAAGTCAAGTACATTTTTATTGTCCAAGAAAAGCTCTCCATACTGTATCAATGGAGGCCCTTCAGGTGCTACCACTTTCAGAATCATCACCTTCCCATTGACTAGCTGTTTGAAGGCTTCGTTCAAATGTGGTCCTTTCTCCAAATTCTTCACTCCAGATAAACAGAATCTCATAGCAAAGACATTTGGCTTTACAAACTCTTCAGGTATATCAAAAATGTCATAGTATGACACCATTTCAGTATCACCAAAGTCAACAAAGAATAACTTACATTGTGATCCAGAGAGATTCATCACAATAGCTCTGCATATGATGCGATCACCAGACATCCTGCCCAGGCACACTGTGCCAATCATCGGTGGTTCAGTCAGACTACTGTGAGGTCTCTTGTTAATATCATCCATCATATCTTGCAGTTTCTTAGCATCAGTCACAAGCTGCACTGCAAATAATTCTGGCCCTTCCTCGGCATATGACACAAAAACTTTGTGTTGAGAGTTGGCTTCCAACAGTCTGCTTTTATATGTAGAGGACTTCTTGGGAGAAGTAGGTTTGGTAGCTAACATTAGAGCAGGAGGTGGTGTTGTGATATCCACCACTGAGCTTGCGGGAGCATGCTGAGGTTGACGTACTGGAGCTCTTAGGTTCACTGGATTTCTAGAACCCTTGTTGACTATCAATCGTTGACCAATTGAGGATGTTGCCTGTATACTTCCATTAAAAGGTAGAGATACATTTTGCTGAATGCGCATTGTTGATGCAGGGTTTGATGGAAAGGCTTGATTCATTAAAAATGGATTATGTTCTGGATAATTTGAAGCTTCACTTGAAAAGCTGGGCTGCCAGTTCTGAATTTGTTGATTGTCACCTGATAGCTGACGTATTAGCGCCTCTTGCTTGGCTAGAGGTATATTTACGCCAAAACGGATGTTTATAATATGTGAAGATAGATCGGTGCCTTTGAATTGAATCGAAATTATAGGTGATGTCCGAGTTTGAGCGTCATAAGTCGCCGAATATTCTGCGTAGCAAAGGATATTCTGAAGTTGTAATAAAAGTGGCTCCTCCCACCGTCCGGATGGGCTTACAACTTCAGAGAGGTAATATTCAGTTGCTTGACCACGTAGCTCCAAGAATAGCGGGTCGTAGTTTTCCAGAAAACGTATGGCGCCGAGAGAAATTATATCTTTGTTTCCGTAGTCGATAAAATGTACACCAACAAAGCCGGGAGTCACATTATTAGTCGTGTTGATAACTTTAGCTCGATAATACATTCCATCTTTGTATTTGGCGGCACAAATGACACCTTCGTGAATAGCCCCCGCTGACACGGCTCCAATGCCTTTTTCAAGATTATCTCGGGCAGTATCAAATAAGCTTTCTATCATTAATGAAGCCTGATGATCTACCTGCCCACTTATTTTAAGAAAAGGGCCTTCGCCGGATACTTGCGTCACAAAAAGGCGAAACGTCCGCAGGGTTTCGGGAGGCATACCCATTTTTTGAAAATTATAGTGTTATTACAAAAGTACGACTCACACAACTTACTAGAAAGACGATTATCAAACTCAAGTCTACAGTATCGCACTTTCGCTAAACTTATTTATAAAAAAACACACAACCAACTTTCTTTTCCGTTAACGTTACGTTTTCAATAAACATGGCGCTTTGTTCGCCGCCTTTCAACTTCAACATCCATTTTGAAAATAGAGATGCTACTTGAAAATTGTGGATAAGAAAAATGCATTTAGTCGATTTACTTCCAATTAAATAAAAAAATATTTTATCAAGTAGTAACCAGCAACTTCGATGGCTGCAGTCTACCTGCAGAATCTTAAAATGGTAAACAGTGCCCCACAACACTAATGATAGATGATACAGCAACCACTTAACACTTTTCGAATTAATCAATCGATTATAGATGATGACATCGAATATCAGATGAGTCTCAGAATCAGTAATTAGTTCTAATCGCCTATTATCTACTAGTGACCCGCGAATACAAAAAATAAAGATCTATTAAGTATCAGATTCACATTTCACACGTATTCTTTGTTAAGATATTAATTATCTGTGAACATGATGTCTGTCACATCTTTAGTTTTGTTCACTCTCTGGGATTTTGGATTTTGCCTAAGATGGCTGTTTATAAGAGTGTAACAATAAAAGATAATTGTATTAGATTAGATGTCTTGTTTTATTATAGTAACCACTAAAGTTTTCATAGGTTATGGGCCCAGACGCCAAATAGTGTCGAGTAGGAAGTAGATTGTCGAGATTTTCAAAGATTTAATTTTATGCAACAAAAGCGTAACGAAGAAAAGAAAATGGCCGGGCAGCAAACTAAGTTGTTTTACAATTTTCCCCAACTAAATCCAGAAGCTTTCGACAATTGGATGTTCAGGGTGAATTGTATTTTAGAAGAAAAGGGATTAAGTGAAGTTGTGTCGTTACCAAAAATCGAAGACTGTAATAAACAAGACGATGCAAAAGCAAGAAACATTATTGTTCAATGTCTAACGGATCAGCATCTAAATTTGATAAAAGAATGCGTTAACGCAAAGGATATGATATCCACTTTGAAAAGTACATTCCAAAGAAAAAGTGTAATCTCCAAATTAAGTTTGCGAAGAAAACTTCTAAACTTGAAACAGCAAGGAAATCTTCAAGAGTATTTTTCAAACTTTGATAACTTAATCAGAGATCTAGAGGTATCAGGAGACAAGATTAATGATACAGACAAAGTATGCTATCTATTAACAGGACTGAGTGAAGAATACAACCACATAATTACAGCTTTGGATGCGGTGAACACTGAAATAAAAATAGATTTTGTAAAAACTAAATTACTTGATCATGAAATAAGAAAAGAAACAGTTACAAACGAGCCACATACATCTTTTATATCGAATATAACCTGCTATAAATGTAAAAAGAGGGGACATAAGTCCTATGAGTGCTACAGTAGAGGACGAGGCAGAGGAAGAGGATATCGAGGACCAAGAACTCGTGGAGGAACTGCTCATCCTGCTGAAAGTCAACCAATTTTTATTGCCTCAAATGAAGCACTTGTATGTAATAGTAATGATGGAATATTAACATTTGTTGTGGATTCAGGAGCTACTCAGCATTTCATAAAAGAATCTTATGAGAAATACCTCACAGATGTCAAGCAACTGTCACAGAAATTAGAAATCAAAATTGCTAATGGCCAAATACTGACAGCACATAAATCAGGATATCTTGATGGATATTACAAAAATGAACCATTAAGACTGGAAGTCATACTTGTACCGGGAATCAGTAACAATTTAATGTCGGTCAATAAATTAGCAGAACGAGAAAAGCAAGTAATTTTCAAAAAGGATAAGTTAATAATAACTGCAGGTAAAAAGAAATATTTTGGAGAAAAGAGGAATATGTTATATACCTTCTCAATAAAAATAAAAGATAAAGATGAATGTAATGTGATACAAGAAGATAATGACTTATGGCACAAAAGAATGGGTCATATGTGTAGAAAACATCTAGCTATATTAGGATTGCCATACAGTAAGGAAGTGTGTGAAGCATGCATGAGGTCAAAATCAACCAGACTACCATTTAACAGATTACAAAGTCCAAGGTCAAGTAAGATAGGAGATTTAATACACACTGATATTGCTGGACCAGCAAGAGTAGCAACTAAACAAGGATATAAATATTTCCAAACAATAACAGATGACTATTCTCATTATACTCAGACGTATTTGTTAAAAAGCAAGAATGAAGCCACGGATAAATTAATCAATTATATAATAGAACAAGAGAGGCAAGATGGGATAAAAGTGAAAAGGATCAGATGTGATAATGGAGGGGAATTCACAGCGGAAAGTCTCAAAAAGTTTTGTTATGAAAAAGGTATCAAAATTGAATACACGCAGCCATATAGCCCACAGCAAAATGGGAAAGCTGAACGTATGAACAGGACAATATATGATAAAGCGAGAACCATGTTAGATGAATCAAATCTACCAAGACACCTATGGGGTCAAGAAATCTTAACGGCTACTTTTCTTATCAACCGATCGCCATGTTCTTCAATAAATTATCAAGTACCTGCGAGGATCAAGAACAAGGAATTAATTTTAAATAAAATCAAAGTTTTTGGATGCAAAGCATGGGCACATATTATGCCCAAACAGGATAAATGGTCAAGACGAGCAGTGCCAGCTCGAATGATAGGATATTCTATGAATGGATATACCTTGTGGAACCCAAAAACTGATGAGATATTTGTCTCAAGAGATGTAAGATTTGATGAAACAAACATAAAATATCAACATGAAGAACAAAACAAAAATATAAAAGGATACTTAGAAGAAAATGAAATTCAGAAAGAAATGTGTGTGAAACCAAAAGAAAAACAAATAATAAAAGAAACAAAGTATTCAGAATCAATACAAGAAGAAGAAAGTTTTTATGATCCAGAAGAGAATAATTACTCCACTCCAGAAAAACAAAACGAAGAAATCAAGCGAACAAGAAGTGGAAGAGAAGTAAAAAAGCCTAAACAATTTGATTTAAATACATATGAAGATTATTGTTTACTTTCAAGTGAAAGCGATCCTGTCACATACACAGAAGCCATTCAACAAGATAAAGAATGGAAAACAGCAATAGATAAAGAGATTAAGTCATTAAAGGAACAAAACACATGGATAGAATCAGAATTGCCAAAAGGAAAAAGTGCTATTGACACAAAATGGATTTTCAAAACAAAATCGGATGGAACTAAAAAGGCAAGATTAGTTGCACGCGGATTTCAACAGTACACAGAAGATTATGTTTATTCCCCTGTAGCCAACATAACTACCATAAGAATGGGATTATCAGAAGTAATAAATAATAACTGGGAAACAAAGCAGTTGGACATACCTACAGCATTTCTAAATGGAAATTTGAGCACAGAAGTTTACATCAAAGTTCCAGAGGGAATAAGTTTGGAAAATAAACAAGAAGGAACTGTTCTGAAACTTAAAAAAGCTTTAAATGGATTGAAAGAGTCACCAAAATGTTGGAATATAAGATTTGATAATTTCTGTCAAACAATAAACATGAAAAGATCAAAATATGATATATGTTTATACATAGGAAAAGATATATGGCTCATATTATTTGTAGATGATATTTTACTGATGGGAAAGAGTAGTGAAATAAATAAAATATCAAGAAAATTGCAAGAAGAATTTAAAGCTAAAGATATGGGAAGAGTAACTAACTTCTTAGGAATTGAAATTAAGAGAAATGATAATACATTGAAATTATCACAAAAACTGTTTATTAAAAATTTATTACTAAAGTATAAGATGCAAGATTGTAAAGAAGTGAAGACGCCGATGGAAAACAATTTTCAAGTACCTGAAACAGAAGAAATAATTAGTGATATACCTTACAGAGAATTAATTGGAAGTTTAACTTACCTGGCTACAATAAGCAGACCGGACATCACTTTTGCAACTTCATTCCTCAGTCGATATCTTGATAAACCCACGAGAAGCTTATGGACAGCTGCAAAACGTGTATTACGCTATCTGAAGGGCACAATTAATAAAGAGTTGACATACTATTGTCAAGAGAAAGAAGAAAACACTAATAAATGTTCTAATATTTCAGCATTTTCAGATGCCGATTGGGCAGGTGATAAGATCACAAGAAAAAGTGTTAGTGGAGCACTAATATATCACCAAGGGAACCTAATTGCATGGTCATCACGAAAGCAGAGGACTGTATCTCTCTCCAGTGCTGAAAGTGAATACATAGCTGCTGCAAGTTGTGTCAGTGATTTGTTATTTGTGAAAGGATTATCAGTTGACTTTAATGAAAAGTGTAATATTGTGCTTTATGTGGACAATCAGAGTGCAATAAAAATGATACATAATTGTGAAAATACAAAACATTCCAAGCACATAGACATTAAATATCATTTCATAAAAGACATTGTAAACCAAAATTTTTTGATTGTTAAATACGTAAGTACCAGTGAAAATACTTCGGACATTATGACGAAACCACTGTGTAGTGTTAAGTTTTGCTATTTTCGTGACAAGCTGTTAGTTTTGTAACATTGTTTTTCATAGAATGTTTGCATTGTTTATATTTTAAGGTTATGTTGTCACTTGTCACTAGCTTGTCAAAATTATCTGTCAAAACTTATATATGTCAGTTTTAGTGTTGCAATTTCAAGAATTTAAATATTACTAAGTTTGTGTTGCCATGTTAAAGTTAAAGTTTGGTAGAATTTATTTTCATTTATTTATAGAAGCAATTTGTAAGTTTTCACAAACATAAAATTGAGGGGGAGTGTTAAGATATTAATTATCTGTGAACATGATGTCTGTCACATCTTTAGTTTTGTTCACTCTCTGGGATTTTGGATTTTGCCTAAGATGGCTGTTTATAAGAGTGTAACAATAAAAGATAATTGTATTAGATTAGATGTCTTGTTTTATTATAGTAACCACTAAAGTTTTCATATTCTTTAGTCACCGGTGACTCACATCACATATGATTTCGAAAATATGGTGTGGAGGTGACCACTGGCGATGCGACCACTCAATACGCTTTTATAAATCTGCACGAAAACGTATGAGTATTCGTGTATACTTTCGAATTGATTGATCAATGGAAATAATTTAAAAAGTTTATCTTCTATAGATAGTATCTTCACGAACGGATCAAAAACAGACAGTGACGCAGGTGTTGAAATCTTTTCGCAGGACTTCAAGATACACATAGCCACACCATTGGGAGTCCACAACACACTGTTCCAGGCTGAATGCATGGGGATCACTCTTGCCGCTTTAGCTTTTTTTTTTGTGGGGCATCTCGTAGTTAATCCTGAAAAGATTGTGACTACTTAAACGGATTGTGGCCCGGCGAGTTCTAAAAAGTTACCTTTTTAGGCCTCCAGCCGGGGCTTATTATACTTAAAAACTAAAGCGAAAGCTCTAAGGGTTACCCCGAGGGGGGTACGAACCTCGGCTTAGGCAATCGCTGATAGGGGGGCAGCAAGGGACTGGCTGGATCTGAGTTAAATTATTTTGGGACTAATTTAAAGCTAACGGCGCAGCATCGCGGGCTGGCTCTTGCAAGGGTCGGTAGGGACTGTTAAGTCGGGGTCGCGACGACGGACCTCGGCGGCGAGGTCGGTACGGTTTGTGTTTGTGTGCTGGTCTAGCTGTACTGGTCTCTTTTCGACTCTCCTGGAGGAGAGTAGTGGGATCATCAAGATCGGTAAGAATGTGCCGCGAGCGGCGGACTTTGCTAATACGGGAGGGGGTGTAAGTAGCTGCCGCCACAACCAGAGGGTTGCGGTGGGCTACGGCCCTATCGAAGAAACGCTTCGAAGCGCGTTTTATGAATTGGTGGATAGTCGGGAGTTTCATATCTAAATGAAGATTGATATTCCGAACAAACCAAGGCGAGCCTGTGGCTTGACGGAGAAAACGGGTCTGGAGAGTCTGCATCCTATGGATGAATCGGGGCTTGGCATGTGCCCAGACTGAGCTTGCGTATGTCATAATCGGCCTGATACAAGCGGTGTAAAGCCGCTTCTTACACAGAAGAGACAATTTACTCCGCTTGTTCAGGACGCAATGGAGCCTACCGAGAGCGAAAGCGGCCCGCGAGCGAGCCTGCTTTATGTGCTCAGAAAAGGTGAGGTGTTCGTCGAGAATGACACCTAGATATTTGGCTTGCTTCGCCCAAGGGATCTGCTTGCCGAACATTGAGATGGGTCGGGGAGGGGGGTGATTACGTCGCGGTCGGGTGTAAAAGACCGCCTGACTTTTATCGGGATTGACCTCGATTCGCCACTTCCTGAACCATTCGCCGAGCTCGTCGACTGCGGTTTGGAGGTAGCGAACCAGCGCTGTGTCACTAAATCCCGAGAAGAAGATGGCAGTGTCGTCTGCGAACAGAGCTAACCTTGCCTTCTTGCTTCTGGGGATATCGCTAGCGAACAGCGTGAAAATGAGGGGGGCTAGTACAGAGCCTTGAGGGACTCCTGCACGGATCGGGTGAGGGGAGGAAAGTGCCCCTTCGATGCGATAGCGAAAGGTACGGTTCGCAAGAAAGTCTCGTAAGATGAGCACGAGACGGTCTGGCACTCCGAGTTGGTACAGCTTATATAATAAGCCGTTGTGCCAGACTTTGTCGAACGCTTTCGCTATATCGAAGTATACAGCGCCCGTGAACATACCACGCTGAAAACCAGCATTGATATGTTCGACGATACGGTGTACCTGATGGACACACGAGTGTTGGGTTCGAAAACCAAACTGCTCGTTGGGAATGAGGCCCTTGGTTTCGGCATAATCTCTGAGTCGCTTATAAATAAGTCTCTCATAGATTTTGCCGAGAACTTTGAGCAAACTAATGGGGCGATAGCTCGTGGGCTCGGTTTTGGGCTTACCGGGCTTAGGGATGCCAATGACGGTGGCTTCCTTCCACGCTTGGGGGAAAATGTTATTACTCAAGGCACCATTGAAGATGGTACACATGAGCATAATCAGGTGCGCGGGGAACAGCTTGATCACTCTGTTGGTGATGCCGTCTGATCCGGGGGCTTTACGAGATTTCAGATCCTTGATGATCTCGTGCACCTCGTCAGGTGTGACAGGAGGCAGGGGATCATCAGGGTCTTCAACGGGCGGGAGTGAGGCTTTGCGTTCGACTTCCGCGTTCACCTTATCGACAAACGCTTGGTCTACTGGCTGCGAACTGGGTGTGCATTGGGCTTCGAGGCTATCGGCTAGGCATTCAGCCCTGTCGATATCCTCGAATGCAATGGTCGCATCGGGGCGGGTCAGGGGGGGCATAGTGGAAAACTCAGAGGATTTCAGTTTCCTCTGAAGTTCCCAGAAAGCGAGATGAGTCGGCTCTAGTTCGCCCACCATCTTATCCCAGTTAGCGTCACGCAGCTCAGTCACACGTGTCCTTACAGCACGCTGTAAGTAACGCATGTGAGCTTTGTTAGCGTCACAGGGAAAGTTGCTGTAGGCACGAACGGCCGCGTTCTTCTCTGTCAGCAGATCACGTACATCGTCGGGGAGCTTCCATTTACGGTCACCCGTATCTGGAACCTCCCGTGAACTTTCGTTCACGATCGATTGTACGTGCTCCGTGAGAGAGTCGATCGCGGCCGTTGTGTCGGCGACAGAGTCGAACTGATCTGGGATAGAGTCTAAGTGATGTGACGTGTTAGATTGTAAGCGTTCGCTTACTTTCTTCCAGTCAGTGATCACTTTAGTGGCGGGGGGTTGAGTGGAGTCGCGGGTACCTAATCGGGGGGCCATGTTTATGACTACTGGTCGATGATCAGAGTCGAGTTCGTGAATAGCCTCGACAGAATCCAACCTTAAGTTGATATTCTTAAGGAGTGCTATAATCATAATAATCGTTTATTTGCTAAGATAGTAGGTACATAAAATAAGATGGTTACAAAATTGTGATCCTGGTACTATCTACCTTAAATTAGGCATGCAAATATTGACAAACAATTTTAAATAATATCATATAGAAACATGTCAGTAAAATTATAAATGTCAAGAAAAAATTAAAAATAATTATAAAATAGAACAGTTTTAACCAAGTAATGTCCAATAATAAATACAATGTCATCAATTAAATCTAAAGAGTATTGTCAATTAAAAAATCATTTACAGAATAATAACATTTATCAAGTAATAGGGCTGTCAGTTTCTTTTTAAATATATGGATTGGATCATTTTTTATAATATCGGGTATTTTGTTGTATATAGTGGGGCCCATGCCGAACACACTTTTCTTAAGTAGAGCTGTATTGTAGCTAACGTTTTGCAATAAGTTCCTATATTGGCTTCTGACAGGCCCTTTTATATCAAGTACGTCGGGTAGCTGATCGGTATCGAAGGGGAAGTGAGTGGGAGTCATCGGGGCGATGACATCAAAGTTCATGGTAGAACAGAGGTTAAAAAGTTGCCTACCTCTAGTCGAGGTCCTGGTGCTATTCCAGGCAGGATGTTTGGCGTTGAGATCGCCCGCTATGATAACGGAGTCACTCATGCCGAAGAGTTCGGAAAGGTCATTAGAGAGGAGTTGAGGGTCCTCTGACCCATGTTGGGGAGGAAGGTAAACCGACACAATTGTGATCGGCTGGTGACCTGTCAGTGCTAACCGACAGGCCGAAACTTCTAATCGGGAGAGTTCGGGAGTATCCATAGGTATGCAGTACAGGGACTTCCTATAGTATATGAGGGTGCCGCCTCTATGACAACGTGACCTGTCGTTGCGAACTAAACGATAGTTTGCAATTTTTGGGTCACGATGGTGAGGTTTTAGGAACGACTCTTGAATGAGTAAAATGTCTACGTGATGGTCGCGGAGGAACGTGGCGATCTCATCACGTTGGCCGTGAATGCCGTTGGCATTAAAGAAGCCTAGCTTTAGGGAACGGGGTTTTTGTCTAGTTAATATTCCGCGACTATCCATAATGGGGGCGTTGGGAGTTCATGACATGAATTGCTTGCGTGATCTCGGGATACGCAGCATAAATTGACTGGATTCGGAACAAGTTACCGCCGGCAGCAACTAGTTCCTGGGCCATCTGTTGGGCACGCGGGGAGAGGAACGTGCTGTAGGTATTAAAGGTCCCAGTGATGACGTTAAACGCATCAAGGGGAGCCTGACCTTTCCTCTGTACGGGTACTGGTCCTGCCATAGGGGCAGTGGAGGGGGCCGCGGCGCGGGCGGGAGGTGCGGTCGCGGGAAAACCGGGGGGCGTAAGGGGCGCGGGGGCACGGGTACGCGGGTCCACTAATGGAGGGATGGGAGCGGGCTTAGGCCTGGAGGCCAGTGGGGGGAATTCCTTCTGGGAACTCATTAGAGGCCATTGGGAGGGACGCTGTGGGGCCAGTCTCACGGGGAGTTTGGCCGAGGGGGATTCCCTAGTCTGACGAGCGTCGAAACGCTGCGCCAATTTAGGGGAAGATGACTTGGGGGCTTTCGGGCAGCCCCGGTAGTTTGCCGGATGACCGGGCTCTTTGCAGAGCACACAACTAGGTGGCTCGGTGCAAAGAGTGCGGTCTTTAGGCCGGGTACAATCTGCTGTACCGTGGTCTCCCAGGCACTTGACGCACATGGGAGTAGCGTAGCAGTTGTACGCTGAGTGCCCGTACAGTTGGCATCTGTGGCACTGGCCAATGATGCCTGACTTACGGGGCTTCTCGATTTTAAGGCCTGACAGGTTACAGACGGACTTTACATTGAATATAGGGTGGTGACCCTCTGTGGGAGGGCACACCACCAGGATCATATCAAAGGCGGTACCTTGCCTGGACCGGTGCATGCGATGGACCTCTGTGACAGGCACGTTCTGTCGTTCGAGGTCCGTCTTAATATCGCTGGTGGCGATTTCGCAGGGGATCCTGCGAATCACCACCCTGATCAGTCGCTCCTCGGGCAAGGAATACGTGTGGAAGGACACGTTCCTGGCAGAGAGGAGCTTGGTCAGATCGCGATAATCACCTGACGTGGGGACCGATACTTTTATCCCGTGCTGGGTGGCACGGGCACTAGAATAGTTGACCCTTTGGTCAACACACCATTTGGACACCTCCGTCCACTTGGCCTTGTCCTGTATAAATACAGGGGGCGGTGGAGGGAGTTTCCTGGCGGTGTTTGAGCCAGAGGGTACGGACGGGGCGCTAGTTTTAGCGCGGGGCGTGGCAACCTTCGCGGAGGTTGAAGGCGAGGGACGGGAGGAGGACGCGTTGGCGGCGGTCGCCGGCGGCGTGGAGGGGATGGACGCGGTCGCGGTGGCGGGGGTCGCCTGCGTAGCGGGGTGGGGGGGGGTTCGCGGTGGCGGAGGTCGCCTGCGGGGTAGGGACGCGAGACGGAGGAGCGGAGTCCTCAGCCGCTATGATTTTAGCGGCTGGGGCTGAGCTGCTCGCCTTGTTTTTCTTGCGCTTGCTCCCTTTGCCCTTTGTGTGGGAGACGAGCTCGTACGTCTCTGCGTCCGAGGACGAAGAGGAGTGCGAGTCCGTCTGGGGAGTGAGCGCGGCAGAGTCGGAAGGAGTGGGGATGGGTACATCCTCTGTGTCCATTTGACACGGTTCGTCGGTGGCGGTTGGGGCCTCGAGGGCATCGCTGAAGTCAGCGATGCCCGGGCTGGCCGGTATTGCGAGTTGCTCAGCTCTGTACAGCTCGGAGAATTCGGCAGCGAAATCTTTGTTTTTCTTTATTAGTAAAAGAAAAACAGAGACCACAGCCCCGACCTCCGAGTGCTCAATGCTGAGCTGACTCGCAAGTTCAGCCAGGAGCGCCTCGATTTTGGCTAGTCTCTCCATGGGTTTATCCATGGTGGAGGGGAGGGGGACCTAATCACTCATGAGAGTGATCCTATCGCCAAAGCCCTAAGCCTAACAACCTAATCCCCGGTGGGATGCCGGGGGTGAGTGTTACACTCCCTGTCGGGTATAGACAGGGAGGTGATCCTGGTGAGCCCTAAGAGTGACTCCCGTCGCCAATCTTATTGTACGAACGGGTTCCTAACCGGTCATGCGATGGGTACTGAAGGTACCCGACCAGTCTAGTGCGGGGGGTATAGATATACCCGCGGCACTAGTACGTGGCTGTGGAGGGAAGACTGTCACCGGGGCTGACGAGCCCCCAAGGCCAGCGATCTGGGACCCGTCCAACTTTCGTCTAGCCCTGAAGGGGATAGACGGGTGCGTTGGGTCTGCACCCACTCGGCTTCGTTGGCACCGTTAAGGTATCCACCGAGTGACCACGAAACTGTGGATTTTGCCCTGAAGGGGCCACAACACAACACACGTTTTTGACGATTCTGATGAATCAGAAATATCACTGTCTTGCGAACAAGACAGTAACGTTTAGACTGAATCCGACCGAGAAACAAGAAGTCCGAATTTTGCGATTTAAATAAATTTAAATCGCAAAATAGCGGAGAGTAGTCGGGGCGACTACGCAGCGTGGTGCACGGAGCACAACTGACGGGCGAACGAGCGGCGGGCGGTGGAGGGGATGCGCGCAGCGGAGCAGCAGCGTAACGACCTTCCAGGGCGAGCGTCGAGCGTAGAATGATGTGCCGCTTCAGCTATCATGGCCAAGGAATTTAAAGGTCACTCGATCCTTTTACTCTCAGGCAGCATGGTTGTTCTGCAAGCGCTGAAGAGTCACTCAATTGAGTCTGGGCTGACGTACGAGAGCTACCAGCGCTCAACCAGATGGGCAGCCTCAATAACTTAACCATCCAATGGATCAAAGTACACAGCGGTTCGTTAGGTAACGATGCAGTCGATGAACTTGCAAGAAGGGGGTCGAGCATGACACCGGTAGGACCAGAACCCGAACCTCGTTTCGCGTCACTCCCCTTTGGGTTCCTACGCTCTCTGGTAAGGAAACGTAAGTACCAGACATCAACATTTTAAGGTATGGTTGGACCAAGGTGAGTGCAGGTAGGCCAAGGAAGCACTTCCTACTATCGATGCCCGCTTCACGAAACAGCTTCTCCGCTTAAACAAACAACAGCTGCGTACGTTTCAGCCGCCATAACTGGCCATAGACTGCAGCGCATGTGTTCCTAAGCTGCCCGGTGATTGCTACATATGTATAAGGCTAAGTACTTCGGTAACCCAGGTTTCCTACGTGAGTTAGTCAGTAAAACCAAGCCATTGCTGGCGTTCCTCGAAGAGCTGGGGTGAAACGAATAACCGATTTCCCACCCGTGCGCAAAATACGCGCGCAGACTTGGAGTTGCGACATCAGCCCGTTCTACCTATCTAACATGTCAACAAACTCGCGAGCCAGGTCAAAATACTTCTTTCGTGGGTGGGAAATCGTCATTTCATGATTTCCCACTCACGAAAAAAGGTCAACATACAGCTTGGCAAAAAAGAGTCTGGAAAAAACGAGGGCGCCTGCTTAGCAGGTATGGCCACCCTGTATACTAGGACTAAAAGTGATAAGATACTTGTTGTTTTAATCCACAAACACGAGATCCCGGAAATTCTCATCAGTCAAGATTTCAAGACTTCATAGGCACACAGTCTTTTACTTTCATTGTATTTAGTAGATTGCGCATTATTTCGGTGGAATAACTTTTATCTAAGAGTGCCATCATAATAACATAATGCAAACTTATTCAGTTTAAAAATTAATTAAATTACACTCAGGGATTGCCGATTGAACCCGATACACAAGACATAATGTTCAGCAATCGCATTTGCGGCCACCATCTAGGGTATTCACAACCATTCGATGGTTGGTATGCCTGTATCAAATTTGACATGAATGATACTGAACGAATCCTGTTAATGCTGACAGTTTATAGTCGACAAGAAGGGGACTTACAGCTGCTTACTGTCGGAAACTAATCGGAAGTCAGAGAGTACCTATAGCATGTCGCATTCGAAAGGTACGGGCAATATCGAATAAACTTGAACAGTTGACTAATGAAGGCGTCAGGTATGTCTATGCGGGGTACATAACATTATCACTATTTATCACTATTCACATGACAGTGAAAATGAAATAACACGCTAAAGTTTAGATTTTATTTAAAAAGAAAAACGTGACGTAACATCATTCTTGTATTCCTTTTCGGTGTTATGATAGATTTTATCCATTAACACTGATGTGTCAGTTTTACATTTCTTATTTATGAAAATAGTGTAAAAATCTTTCTTACACGTTTACGGCTCCCATTACAACCCGTCTCCTCAAACTATAGGTAATATATGACGTAGAATAGGCAATTGAAAAATAATAAATATAAATTATATTTTTTTACTGTGGTATGCGATAATAGCATTAACAAAAAAAAAAAAAATAATTGGCTGTTTCGTTATAGTGTTGAACTTTTTGTCTAATTGCACACAGATCAAAATCGTCTAATTCTTTCTTCCGTCAACTGTTTTGGTGTTCCTCCAGGTGTAGAAAAAATCCTTAATTGGTTTCTCCTTCATTAACAATTTCTCTAATTGTACTGTGAGATTTACCTTGAAAAAATATAAAGACAATCATATTAATTCCATGTAGGTACATTTTTCAATTTCAAGTATCAAACATCAAGAATAAACGTACACGCGATTTGTCAAACTAGAAAACATAACCTCAATAATCTATTAGTAAATAAAACAATAAAATGGCTTGAAACTTATAATACCGATAAAACTTAGTATTAGAAAGGAAAAACAATGACTGGCACTGAATAAAAGATAAATTTCTTGGATAAATACCTGTCGTGTCGGCAGTTCTTTCGTAAACATTGTCAATCGGAGACAAAATTTGTTCCGCTTCAGATTCCGCCAAATTTCTTACGAAAACTTATTATATCGCAGCTCACACCACTACTCCTTATTGTTTTATTCATTTTTTATATGTTCAAAAGCATTAATAATTGATAGTTAATTAGAAATAAGTAAAATACAACGGGGAACTTATCACAATGACAGATTAGCTACTTGTTGATAATAAACAATATTTTAGTTCCAATGGTTACCACGACAGACTCTTTTTTCCCAACCTATACTTCATCTACTTATATTTTTCAGCGTTCTCGAGGTTCCCGTCATGCGGTACCGCTATATTAATAATAATTGATGCTCTAATCGATCGATCACCACTATGTTTGGCTTGTTGAAAACAATAGTCCTATCAGAGATGATAAATCGATCCCAATACAACGTTATTATGCCATTTTCGTGAACTGCCCGACCATATACCTTTAATACGGTATTTCCAATTCCGCAAGACTGTATTTAAAACAACTTGGAGGTGGGTAATCCTAGCTAATCCTGGCTACTAGGTTGTGCCTTAGTGTCCGTTGGCTAGAAATAATGTATTATTTTTAACAGGCATTCATTAAATTATATGTAGGTATGTATCTGTGATCGTGATTTTCACCCTGTTGGATTAATTTGAAACTTTGCACTTATCAAGGATCCATTATTCTGGATCAGGATCTTCAGGATTTTATATATCTGGAGACACGGTAATGTGCTGCACCATGTACTCGTATGAAATGAATTTTCCGGAGAGGGAGCGTGAGAAACAGCGATAAAATCCGCAACAACGCAACAGGCGTGCAAATTTAGAAATATGTAATTTGCGCGCCTGTTGCCGTCTTCGAATTTTATCCTAAGTTAGTTACCCACTTTGAATATAACATTGTGTACTGTATTTTTTCAGCAACGAATATAATTAAATTGTTGGTAAAATCTACAAACTCTTCACTTTACCGTTGAATTAATTGATGTTGATTTTTTACCATAGAGTTACAGATCGTCTCTCGGTAGAGCCTGTCTTTGTGTCTCCGCTACTGTCAGTGTGAAACTGTCAATTTCAAAATGTACTCTGTGACTGTCAACTTATAAACCACCATTAATCATCTATCACGCTAATTTGTTGTTTCTGTGTAAAATCGAAATTTTCGGAAACATTAAAATTCTATAGAACATACTAGTAGAATGTACTCTTATTAAAGTGAAAATAGACAAGATTAAATTATTATTTAAATAAAATGATTGAGACTTGTTCGAAAAAATGCATGTTATTTGGAACCGTCTGTTTAGGAGTGTAAGATTTTTTTGTTTTTGGTTTCTATTCTATCATCGCAAATATGTTTTTAAATTAATATTAAATCGGGGTTTCAAATCCTACAATGTAAAGTACAAGCATTGTTTATTTGTGCCACAATTCTGTCCTGCGTGTCTTTGTCGCATATTATTTGGGAATAGGCAAAATGTTTATCATTTACATAAGGGTGTCACTATTACTGAAATAATCACTCGAATTATTTTTCACAGGTTGACGATAGTAGTGCTAATATTAGAGTCTCATTTAGCAGACTCAATGTCCGGCAATTATAGAATGAAGAATAAGACATTTCCTACTGAGAACAACTCAACCTGCTGGATCACTCAACCATATTCTATTATAAGTGAATGTCATCCTTGTTCAGGTAAGTTGTATCCATTCCCTTGTCCTCTTAATATTACACCCAATGATGATCATTGGAATTCAGAACTCCTTCCTTCCTTCAATTAACATGAACTGTCATACCCAAGTATGACAGTTCATGTTAATTATTGCATCATATGCAAGATATGACCGAACTTTTACACTGCTGGGGATCAATTTCCTTCTGTTGTAGGATAATATCTGAATGTTAGAATGAACTGAATGTTTTTGTTTCAGACTTTGAAATACGAAGTAAGAGCATAGGAGTTTGCATCCATACCAGTTTCAAGGAAATACTTAAATGTCAAAATGGTGAAACTGTAACGAGGAGGTGTGTTTGTTTTTTTTTTTTAATATCATATCTGTGTATTCAGTACTGAATTTTAGTATACACGGTCAAGATTATTACTTTTCTAAATAGACATTATTTTATATGACTTTTTACTAAAATCAACATCTTTTCCAGTTGTGACCGTGTGGCCTACTTAGATGAGAGAGCTTATTGGAAGTTTACAATATGGTCATTTGCAATTGGAGCAGCCTCTTCAACTGCAGTCATGTTAAGATTACGAGTTCTCAACTACCAAGCGAAGCGACGAGCAAGACAAGTTCTAAGCAATGGAGCTATTTGAATAAAAAAATCTTGTGATCGACAATATCTTGAAAATATCCTTAACACTTCTGAAGTTGGTTATTACTTGCTTCATCAGCCAATTATTGTTCTTAGCTACTGGCTATTTTAGGCCTAGTCCGACATGTAATATAAATACTGATGGCATTTGGCTATGAAAGGACTGATGTTAGACTAAAGACTGGTGACAAGTCATTGTTTGCCAAAAGTTAATTTATTAATATTAGTCTGCAATTATCATCATACATCGAAACTACTACACAGTTTCGACATTTTATAACTTATGATTTTGTAGTATTAAAAAATCATTGTAAAAATGTTAAAATAAATATTTATTATTCAATCAGTATTTTTAACAGCTCACTTATAACTTTCACATTAACACTATTACCTAACAAACGATAACATTGCTTCATAGATATATTTGTAGGCAAACTATAATTCTTAGGGAAACACATTAACATTAAAACTTCTTTAGGAGTAAAATACCTTAACTTCAATTCCTTTAAAGATTCAACAAAGTCAATACTAGCAACTTCATTTAAATTAGCTTTCTCATAACATATTTGTACTGTTTCTGGACTTTTATCAGTAAATACTGAGCCAGTGCCTTCGATGTAATGCGTATAAGCTTTTGTAAAGCAACAAGATCTTTTAGAGTGTTTGTAACAGATATCCAGGACATTTGCACATCTCAGTTTTTTATCTGGTACTAAAAATTTGTCAGGAACATCATCTTCAATAATGGACTCTAATGTTTCAGGCACACCAAAATCCTTTGGTAGACATGTAATCTGCCAAAGAGATAAGAAACGTTTAGAATAGGTAATAATATTTCTCTAAATAAAAGTAGTGTTAAGACTTACAATTTCATCCTTTCTTTTGAAAGGCCAAGTCAAGCTCTTCCTCCTTGCTGTACAGTAATACCTAAGTCTAGAATTAGGCACACCAACAGTTGATGGACATAGTAGGAACTCTTGGTAAATAAACTGGCATTGTTTTAACTTGTCTATAAATATATTCCTTACAGTGGAACTTTCAAAACCTTTAACATTTTCCATAAGAATATAATCTATATTGTCTAACTGTTCTAATATTCCAATTAAATATAAAAAAGAATTAGTTCTTGGGTCACTGTCATCCAAGTATTTCCCATTTCTTGTAAATGGCTGGCATGGTGGGGACATAAGTATTGTATCAATGTTCAATTTTTTTAATTCTTGAGGAGTCAGTTTTTGAATGTTCCTGTTAAGTAAGTTTGTTTCTGGAAAGTTATGTTTGTAGACTTCATTAGCTACTGTGTTTATGTCCACTGCAGCAACTATTTCTCCTTGTAAACCAGATTCTGCAAATAGATGTAGTGATGAATATCAGGGGTTACAAATTTATGGCTACTGTTACTGTTACGTGTCATAATTAGTAACAGATATGAATGATAAAAAGATGTCAGTGACGATATTTGAGGACTGTAAGTCACGATCTTGAATAATGGTCACCGACAGAACTTGTGACGCGATTTTATCTCAATTTAAAGTAGGGTAGGTAGGTAATTAAAAAAGCATACGTGGTAAACATACCTTTCCATGCACAATGCATGCCCCCGATTCCACTATAAAGTTCTAAAACATTGTGTGACATGGTTACGTATTTAGTAAAAAAAAATGTTCTAATACATTTTAACAGTATGTTATTTTAACAACGTAATTGTTTACGAAATCAAAAGGTTAGATTGCGATGCAACGAGCGAGCATGATGATGAACCTGTTGGCATGTGACAATTATGACATTGACAATTTACGTGAAGGAACATGACATCTGCATGCTATGCTTTTTCTTCGTGGCCAAATTGCCAAACTTGCCAAACATTATTTTACCTAGATTATTGCCATTCCAGTTATAAGGCTAGTGCACATCTGGGCAGGCCACAATGCATTTCTAAAATTAGTTTTGGTATTTTAAGGACGCTATAACACTTTTGAATCGCTCAAGTTTAGGTATCTGAGTCGCCACACAACAACATTCCGCGCACACACACATTGAAACAATTGTTTGCTCAATTTTAAACATTACGTAACTAATCTTGATACTCGAAGGTATTATTTATTTCATTTTATTAGTACTGTTCAGCAAAATTAGTAGTAAACTAACTTTACTTTCTGCATTTGGTGACAATAAATAAGTTTTATTACCATGATCATCATTATTTTTGGAATAACGTATATAATTTGCCAATTAAAAAAAAAAGAGGTGTAACAATAAAAAAACTTTAATAACATTTTTGGATGACAAACAAATATAACGGATGGTGATCGTAGACTATTGGTGAAAATATACAGGATATTCCCTAAAGAAAACTAAGGAAAAATTGTGTGACGCCCGAATCTCGCCTTTGAGATTGGAGCGCGTATTCAGAATTTTTAATACACAATAGGAACCCTTTTTAGGAGGCCTTCATTTTTGTATGAAGGCTGTTTTTGTACTCTACTATGTACTTATAATTTGAAATGACTTTACAATTTTGAGAGATGATGATTAGCTACATCATTTTCAATTTATGTAAATAATGAAAGTTACGTTAAATATTTTGACCATATACTAGCGAAACCCCCAAAATTGATACCCATGTCGACATTTCATCATAACAGTACATCAACTATTTTAAATTAAAAAACATGTGTGCATTTCACACGTGGTATAAGTGAAATGTTCAAAAATATTGGCTTCAAGATAATGAGACGAATATAAAAAAGGCAAATGTCTATTTGTTCAAAAAGCTTGCTCGAAAAACGTCAAACAGAAAAGTAAACTTTCTCAAGGAGCACCCTTCTGCCAGGGTCGCGAGATTCGTTCGAAAGAGTTACCGTGGCCCTGGCATGAGGGCAACTGAAGGAACACGGGTGGGTTTTAGTCAGTAAAAGTCTGACACGCCCGCCCCGCCCAGAGCGGGAGAAGTCATTTGATGATTTTACATCCAAAAAAAAAGGAGCACTCTTACTTAAGGATTCCCATTACCTACCCCAAGTGTTAGAGCGAGACACAAAACGTAATGACGTTGTTATGTGTCTGTCTCTTTTTACTGTCGCTTTTTTGTTTCATAGACTTTCAAATCACAACGGTGCTAAAGAAGTTTTCACTTCAAAATTGATGATTTCATTATCCTTACCCCCAATATGGATAATAATATTTTTATAAAAAACAATACCCACCGTATTTGGATCAAATTTGGATGAAACATTCGTAATCACTATCCTAAAATTACCCAAAGTTGATGCCCACTTTTTATTTAAAAAAATAAAATATTCGTCGTTTTGAATGAAAAACTTGTGGGGTTGGTGGACATCCCGTCAGGAAGTATGTTCCTTTGACTCCGAATGTAATTTGTATGGAGTTTTCGGCTTCGGCACCTTCAAAAATATTGAAAACGACACCCATGAAGAAAACTTTGAAAATTTTCGCAACCGCCATTTTTTATTTTGATTTTGACCTCACAATCGGCTTCAGCACCCTTGTTTACCCCTACCGCAAGCTACATTACAGAATTTCTTTTCAAAAATGGATGACACTCGCATAATTTAATTACCACATTGAAAATAGATGAATATATAACTTTTTATTGAATAATCTTTCGCCATCTTGAATTCTTGTAAATGAATATATATTCATAATCATCATTACTCCATAATTTCCAATAGAATTTGAGTTATTTCTAAACCAAGTTCAGGTAATAAGTTTGGTAGTCATACTTTGGTTCGAAAAGTATCAACATTTTTCAACCACAGTATACAGCACGGCACGCACTTTATTATTATTTTGATCGTATTTATTTCGTACAAAAAAGCAATACGCCCGTGCTTCTTAGGACGCGTCTGAGCGCGGAATGACACACCGTGAGTAGAAAGTAGAAAATGTATGAAGAAATTTGAGAGCGTTCTTTATTTTTCTCATAAATAAAAAAGTTTAATAACAAAATATTCAGGCAAAATGTAGAAGATTATATTAGCCACAATATCTTGTCATTTTGAAGTTAAAATATGCAGTTGATCTCACTATACAGGTACCGTTTCAGACCCCATTATTTTTCATTTTCTTCGATTATGCGGTGGGGAAAACGTATTTTTGCGAAAATATTGTATGGGACTATACAATTTTTATGGTTCCATCATGGAGATGATTCAATTATCTTTAATTTAGATCACAATTGACTTCGCAGTTGTGATTCCTCTTGATTTAATTGGTACCGGAAAACCACCAATATTTGTAGAAAAATGTTATAGCGTCCTTAAGAATTTAACACGAATTACAGTCTACATATATAGTAACAATAAAGCTGAAGGTTTTTTTTTTGGTATATATGTATATCGTAAGAACGATTACACTCCATATATGTGACTACGATTTTAGGCACGGGCGGGTTTCCGAGTTCAAGTTCTGACTGATGTTTGGCTGTTGCTACAACTACTAGTAGGCGATTTACAGATTTCATTATTATCTTTTATTAGCCGTTGATGTCCCACTGCTGGGCGAAGGCCTCCCTACTCTCTTTCCACGTTTCACTGTCCATAACCGCCAAGGATCAATCTTTATTAAAAGAATCCTGCTTATCCCATCATCTCCGTCTGGGCTTTCCGCGATGATGATTTTTAGTTACCAATAAATCTCTTACACAGAACTAATATTCCTAACAGAAGCTCTTTGGATGCACAAACCAGGATGCAGTGCAAATATTTGTCGCAAGTCACCTTTAGCTTTTAAACAAAAATCAACCTCCGAAAGATGCAGCAGATTGTCAACACGTGCTTGTTTCCAATCTGCAACCAACGTGTGACTGGGGTTAAAAACTGAAGATATTACTTCTGGCAGATCAGGTTAACGTCTACAAATTACCAGTGGTTTGCATATAATCAAACATTGAACAAAAACTAGATACATATGTATGATGATTAAAAGACGCGCTAAGGAAAAGGGTAGCATCTACCAATGGAAAGAATTACAGCTTGGCAAAAAAAAAAAGAGTCTGGAAAAAATGAGGGCGCCTGTTTAGCAGGTATGACTACCCTGTATACTAGGACTAAAAGTGATAAAATACTTGGTGTTTTAATCAACAAACACGAGATCCCGAGAATTCTCTACACTCAAAATTTCAGGACTTGATAGGCACACAGGCTTTTACTTTATTTATTTAGTAGATTGCGCATTATTTCACTAGAATAACCTATTATCTAGGAGATGCGAGTGCCATCATGTTAACATAATGAAAACTAATTCTAAATAAATAAAAAAAATCACTTTCAGGGATTGTCCATTGAACCCGACACCCAAGAAGTAATGTTCAACAATGGCAATTGCGGCCATCATCTAGAAAGAATGAGAGTGTACTACGTGAGCTCGACAAACGGATGTGCGAATAACACTTGTGTGCAATAGAACTATGGTGAGTCGCAGTACAGTTTTGTCGCACAAGTGTTATTCGCACATCCATTTGTCGAGCTCACGTTGTACACCCAAGAATGATGAAGAATGAATCCTGTTAATGCTGGCAGTTTATCGTGGATAAGAAGGCTACTAACAGCTTTTTACTGTCGGAAACTAATCGAAAGTCGGAGACTACCTATAACATGTCGCATTCGAAAGGTACGGGCTATATCAAATAAACTTGAACAGATGAATAATCAGTCGTCAGGTATGTCTATGTGGGGTACATACCACTATCACTATCTTCATGATAATGAAAATGAGAGAACACGCTAAAATTTAGGTTTTATTTAAAAAGAAAAGGGTGACATAACATCATTCGTGTATTCCTTTTCGCTGCTGTAATAGATTGTTCCATTAAAACTTACATTTTACATTTTACACTTTACATTTCTTATTTATGAAACTTAAAGAGCGTAAAATCTTTCTTAGAGGTTCACGGCTGCCATTATAACCCGTCGTCTCAAACTATATGTTTAATTACGTAAAGTAGACACCTGAAAAATAAAAAGTGTTAATTATACTTTTATCACTGTGGTATGCGATAATAGCATTTACAAAAAAATACTTGCCTGTTTCTTTACAGTGTAGAAAAAGTTAACTTTTTGACTCATTGCACACAAATCATTCAAGTCTTCCTTCTGGTGACATTTTAGGTGTTTTCCAGGTGTAGAAAAAAATCCATTATTTTTTTACCTTCATCAACAATTTTTTTAACTTAAAGAAATTATAAAGACAATCATATCCATGTATATTTTTCAAATTCAAGTATCAACCATTAAGTCAACGTACACGCGATTTGTCAAATTAGAAAACATAACCTCATTAATCTATCTATTAGTAAATAAAACAATAAAATGGGTTGAAACTTAATAGTACCTATAAAACTAAGTATTAGAAAGGATAAACAATGACTGGCATTGACTAAAAGATACATGTCTTGGATAAATACCTGTCATATCGGGAGTTTTTTCGAAAACATTGGCAATCGGAGACAAAATTTGTTCCGCTTCCGTTTCCGCCAAATATCTTACGAAAACTTGGCATATCACAGCTCATACCACTACTCCTTATTGTTTTATTCATTTTCTATATGTACAAAAGCAATAATAATTGATATTTTATTAGAAATAAGTGAAATACAACTGGGAATATAACACAATAACAGCGAAGCTACTTGTAGTTGATAAACAAAGCGGTGTTGCAAAAAAAATTATTTTAGTTCGAATTGTCACCACGACAGACTCTTTTTTGCCAAGCTGTACCTTACGGTTCATAGTTTAAAGGTTTGTGTTCATTGTCTTGTCTTTGTTATCTTATAGTTAATTTTTTGGTGAAGTCTGGAGGCGTACGGCAGAAATAAGTTGGTTGGAGTGAAAAACCAACACGATGGATGGTGACTAAAGGTCATGGCACATTATACCAGCACCGCAACGGCACCGCTCCAAACCAGGAATTAACTTGTCATTCAATTTAGAGCATTAAATCGTGTGTAGTAAAATATATTTTATAATGTCAATATAAAAAAGCCAACGGCGGGCAGTCAGCGCGCTTGCCGCTACCATACAACTCGACTCGCAGCCCGCGTGCTGCAAGCGAGTGGACCATGAGTTTACAGCGCGCCGACCGCATGCTTACTACGCGCCGACTCCGAGTCGCCAGCGACACAACTTCATTGCGCCGTCGTCTGCGCACCACCGTCTTCTCACGCGCCTCGCTGCATACTCCCTCTAGTCTCGAATCAGATTTAACACAGTCCTAGGCGTGTTTAATCATAAATGCCATATAACAATTGTTTTTACGGTGACAGCAAGCTTGCACCTCGCGGCCAGCGCGCGGCCTGCGAGCTTGCATATCGCATCCAACGCGCGGACTGCGAGATTGCACCTCGCGGCCGACGCGTAGTTAGCGCGCTGGCAGCTAGCCGTAGTCTAAATTCGACGAGACGCCCGCGCCGTGCTGTAGCTGTGCTGTTGCGGTGCCGGTATAATGTGCTATAACCTTTATAAAACTTAAGAAATACTAATATTATGAAGCTGAAGAGATTGTTTATTTGGTTCAAAGCGGTAATTGCAGGAATTACTAGTCCGAATTGAAACATTAATTTTGTGTTGCTTAGCCTATTTATTGAGGAAGGCTATAAGCTATATAATATCACGCTATGTTCAAAAGGAGCGGAGCAGCAATGAAAAATGGATGAAAACTGGCAGGCAATTCGATGCGACGGGAAGTCGTGGGCAGAAGCAAGTCTAATATAAACACAAATGCACCTTTACTATAATTTACTTATTATTTATTACACTATAATGGCTCTAATTAATTAAAAGAAACTGAATTGTCTTGGGAGTATCACCTGTATACGAATTTCTCAGAAAAATGTCTTCTGGTTTAAAATGGATAGCACATAACCTCAATGTATTATTGGGTTTGCAATTTGTGTTTTCGAAGTTTTCTTCTTTTAACATCTTTGGAGAATACGTGAGTCCTCGGATCTTTGTATTCAACAGCTGCGCAACGATGCATTATAAATTAAATGTAAGTTAAAGAAGTTTCTTGCTTACAATAATGTATGGATAGTTGACAAACTCTTGGTACAGCTTGGCAAAAAAGAGTCTGGAAAAAATGAGGGCGCCTGCTTAGCAGGTATGGCCACCCTGTATACTAGGACTATAAGTGATAAGATACTTGTTGTTTTAATCCACAAACACGAGATCCCGGAAATTCTCATCAGTCAAGATTTCAAGACTTCATAGGCACACAGTCTTTTACTTTCATTGTATTTAGTAGATTGCGCATTATTTCGCTGGAATAACTTTTTATCTAAGAGTGCCATTATTATAACATAATGCAAACTTATTCAGTTTAAAAATTAATTAAATTTATTAATTAACACTCAGGGATTGCCGATTGAACCCGATACACAAGACATAATGTTCAGCAATTTGCGGCCACCATCTAGGGTATTCACAACCACTCGATGGTTGGTATGCCTGGATCAAATTTGACATGAATGATACTGAACGAATCCTGTTAATGCTGACATTTTATAGTCGACAAGAAGGTGACTTACAGCTGCTTACTGTCGGAAACTAATCGGAAGTCAGAGAGTACCTATAACATGTCGCATTCGAAAGGTACGGGCAATATCGAATAAACTTGAACAGTTGACTAATGAAGGCGTCAGGTATGTCTATGCGGGGTACATAACATTATCACTATTCACATGACAATGAAAATGAAATAACACGCTAAAGTTTAGATTTTATTTAAAAATAAAAACGTGACGTATCATCATTTTTGTATTCCTTTTCGGTGCTATGATAGATTTTTTCCATTAACACTGATGTGTCAGTTTTACATTTCTTATTTATGAAAATAGTGTAAAAATCTTTCTTACACGTTTACGGCTCCCATTACAACCCGTCTCCTCAAACTATAGGTAATATATTACGAAGAATAGGCAATTGAAAAATAATAAATATAAATTATATTTTTTTACTGTGGTATGCGATAGTAGCATTAACAAAAAAAAAATAAAAATAATTGGCTGTTTCGTTATAGTGTTGAACTTTTTGTCTAATTGCACACAGATCAAAATCGTCTAATTCTTTCTTCCGCCAACTGTTTTGGTGTTCCTCCAGGTGTAGAAAAAATCCTTAATTGTTTTCTCCTTCATTAACAATTTCTCTAATTGTACTGTGAGATTTACCTTGAAAAAAATATAAAGACAATCATATTAATTCCATGTAGGTACATTTTTCAATTTCAAGTATCAAACATCAAGAATAAACGTACACGCGATTTGTCAAACTAGAAAACATAACCTCAATAATCTATTAGTAAATAAAACAATAAAATGGCTTGAAACTTATAATACCGATAAAACTTAGTATTAGAAAGGAAAAACAATGACTGGCATTGAATAAAAGATACATTTCTTGGATAAATACCTGTCGTGTCGGCATTTCTTTCGTAAACATTGTCAATCGTAGACAAAATTTGTTCCGCTTCAGATTCCGCCAAATTTCTTACGAAAACTTATTATATCGCAGCTCACACCACTACTCCTTATTGTTTTATTCATTTTTTATATGTTCAAAAGCATTAATAATTGATAGTTAATTAGAAATAAGTAAAATACAACGGGGAACTTATCACAATGACAGATTAGCTACTTGTTGATAATAAACAAAGCAGTGCTGCCACCAAAAAAATATTTTAGTCCAATGGTTACCACGACAGACTCTTTTTTGCCAACCTATACATACAATGGCAGCAGCGACATCTGAAGTGAGCAAGAAAGAAACCATTTTTATCACCATTGCTGACTGATGTTTTTTTCTTTATATCAGCCACACACGCTTGCCAAGTTGGCAAGCGTGTGTAGCAAGGAGTATAATAATAATATAGGATGTGTGTAGCTGGCTTAAGACTTTGACGTTTGAGTTAGTTGTTGTCTGTAATGAGTGAACTAGTGAAGTGATAAGACCTTGATAAGACTATGCCATGGCGAATTGGTGATAAAAAAAAAAAAATCAGTCATGGCGGACCTAAAGAACGGGAAGGACGTGTCAAACGTCGGCGAGGGTGACTCTGTTTCGAAAGATGTTGTTTATCTTGAAGAAACATTTTACATTCTTTCCAAGAAGAATTCGGTATTTCGTGTTCGGCTGACTCCTAAAGGTTTGTCTCTAACAAAAGAAACGGACGGTAATTCAAAAGAGCAGACGATATTGTTGGGCGATATCATTGGTAGCAAATGCATGAGGAGCAAAAGACGACGCCCTGGAGCCGGTTCTTGCGTCTGCAGCTCCTTCGTCGGTAACCACCAGCTTAAAGTTGTGGACGAGAACAGCGGCGATCTCGACGAGAACGATATCAGCGCTTATCTGTACATCTATGCCTACATATTGAAACGAAGCCGCCGTACCTTAAAACGGGAGAGGACAACAATAACACTGCGCTTCAGATCTTTCGATAAATATGAAGATAATAATAAGGAAGCACAGAAATGGAGATCTACAATAAAGTGTTTGATAGCCTGTCAGCCGATTACGTCTGTGCCGCCGACTAACGATAAGAAGTTACTTGTGCTTCTAAACCCGAAGTCAGGGCCGGGAAAGGCTAGAGAGCTGTTCCAGTCTAAGGTGGTGCCTATACTGCAGGAAGCTGAGGTATCTTTCGACCTCCATGTTACTAAATATGCTCAATATGCGCGTGAGTTTGTACGCACTCGAAATGTTTATGGATGGCGCGCGATCCTGGCCATTGGCGGTGATGGGGTCCTGTATGAGATCATGAATGGCATGTTTGAGAGACTGGACTGGCAGCAAGCACTGGCGGAAGTGCCACTAGCCATATTACCTTGTGGCTCTGGCAATGGACTGGCTAGAACTGTATGTCATCTGTATAAGTGAGTACATTATTTATTAATTCTAGATAACAATAAACCCATTTAGTTTAGGGTCTGAAGTTTGTAGACATCCCATATTGGTTTTCTTATTTATTTATTCAAGAAGCCATGTCTGTCTGTTTTCTTTGTTTTCATTCGCCCTTCCAAATTATATACCTACAGGTATTTTCCACTGAGAGTAAGATATTAATAATATGTTCAGTGTATCTAACATCCAATTAAAAATACATCAATAAGGTATAATGATTAACCAAATCACTAATAATCTAAATACTCAAATTGATTATACTAGTAGTTTTTCTGATAGGAATCATGTTTTTAATTCTTATTCGCAAAAAGTACTGTAAGTCTAAATGATTGATTTCCCATCCAAAAAAAGTCTAAATTATTTACAAATAGGTATGTATTGGATCGCTCTAAAGGATTATTTAACCATCACTCATAGTGATAACAATCATTAAAACTTACCTATGAATTAAAATATTGTGGTATTTTTTAAATATCAAATACTCAACTTTCTAGAATAATATTTCTACCCTTTACAACAGTGTAGTTATGATACAGAATTTAATGTTTTAGGTAATGACCATGAAACTTTTTAAATCAATCTATACTAATATTATAAAGCTGAAGAGTTTGTTTGATTGAACGCGCTAATCTCAGGAACTACTGGTCCGAATTGAAAAATTCTTTTTGTGTTGGGTAGCCTATTTATCGAGGAAGGCTATAGGCTATATAACATCACGCTACAACGAAGAGGAGCGGAGCAGTAATGTAAAATGTTGCAAAATCGGGGAAAATCGCATGGGTAGGTGATTCGACGCGACGGGAAGGGTCGGGGAACAAAAAATTTAACGCGGACGAAGTCGCGGGCAGAAGCTAGTCATTTTATAATTTTTAGCAAACGGTTTCAGTATTACCTGATAATTTGTAAACTCATGACTCTGACCTGATAACATTGTTCAAATTTGTAATAATTCACAAATGATACAGATGAACTATAAAATAATGAACCAAGAAGGTCTCATTGTTTTAATTATGCATGTGGTGTATAGACCTTGTGTAGGTCTTTATGGTTATTCCATCAACCTGAAACTCTGAAGAATTCTATTGTTTACTGATGTATTGAATGTCAAAGTCAAACATTTTATTTCCATCACATGCTCAGAAATCAGTGCAGTGAAACCTCAAAGTAGTAGTCTTAGTCATAAATGTATTCAAAATTTTGTTGATATTTATGGCTATTAAATCCAATTATTAGAGCAATGGATTTGAATATCCTTCGTTAAAGTGCCATATTTTAATTTATAAAAATAAATTAATCATGCCTTGTCAGTATTTACCTATTTCGAAATCTACAAATTGCATGATAAGAACATATTAAACTGATTAAAGCTTAATAGTTTCCCAACCAGTCTACAATGGAATTACTAAATTATGAAGCAAGATTATGTAGAACATAGTAATGCATTGCAATCAGGTAGTGTTTTTACTGGTTGATATTTCTTAATAATTCATAAAAAAATTCAGGGTGACTGGGTCATTGATACACAATCTGTTACCTAGGATTCTGTACACGATTCTGAATGCTCCTGTGTTGCAAATTTTTCATTGGTTTATTTTGGCCGTGTAGATGTTACACTTTTCTATAAAACAGTTAATTTATTTTTTTATTAACAAAGCAAAAATGTCTATGCTATCTAGTATGAGCCTAAAATCGTGCTGAATTCCTGCTTACAGTTTGTGCATGAATGTTTTTGTCCGCCACCCTGTATTTCTGCAATGGTAGCAGATAAGATTTGAATGAATGAAATTTTATTCACATTTATTTTATATTTTCCATTCATCATTATAATTCCAAAATATTTTATATAAAAATGTTCAGCTTTAAAATAAGTTTAGGTCATTTAGTTTTCATTTGGCAAAAAATCCAACTCAATATTTAAAAGTAAAACATTGGAGATAAGACAAAAAGTAAGAGGTATTCCTTAAAGCATTCGCTTTGTCATTGCACATAATATTTTTAGTTGTAAAATACTTTGCAACTGGTAATAAAACTTTAGAGCAAGTTGCATTAATTCTTTTTGTTGTAATTATATACTGGCCAGTTAGTCTAGTGGTTAGTGACTCTGACTGCTAAGACTGAGGTCGTGGGTTCAATTCCCACCCAGGACAAATATTTGTGTGATGAGCACATTCATTTGTTCTGTGTCTGGGTGTAATTTATCTATAACTAGCTTCTGCCCGCGACTTCGTCCACGTCAAATTTTTGCTCCCGTAACTCTCGTCGCATCGAATAGCCTGCCAGTTTTTGTCCATTTTTCGTTGCTGCTCCGCTCCTTTTGATCATAGCGTGATGTTATATAACCTTTAGCCTACCCCAAAAAATAAGCTACCCAACCCAAAAAGAATTTTTCAATTCGGACCAGTAGTTTCGGAGCCTATTCAATACAAACAAACAATCAAATCTTTCCTCTTTATAGTCAAAAGGGATAAAAAAAGTATCCTATGTCCGTCTCCTGGTTCTAAGCTATCTCTCCACCAATTTTCAGCCAAATCTGTTCAGCCGTTCTCGAGTTATAAATAGTGTAACTAACACGACTTTCTTTTATATATATAGATATTTATGTATTTAGAAATATATAAGTATGTTTATCAGTTGTCTGGTTACCATAGTACAGGCTCTGCCTAGTTTGGGATCAGATAACGTTGTGTTGTTTGTCCTAAGATATTATTATTATTATTTCTATCTGTTAACGTATCTCGGGACCCTGGAATCCCGGTCCTTTGGAAGGCGTACGAGGGGCCGAAGCCAACTCGCAGAGGCCCCTTAGAAAATTTTAATTGATGAGGGGGCACCAACCGACGATTATCCCTGTATGCACCTGTGCAAGTGCACCCAAGGACAATCCCCGGTTGGAGCAAGACTATTACAGAATATGGAAATAAAACAAATTAGGCTATGGATTTGGATGGCTACAGTGAATTGGTAACCGCAACTATGGAAGAACTATGGCCCCTGCCTGATCAATGTTTTGTATACACGGATAAAATGGCAGGGGGTGTTATTATTATTACTATTATATAAAACTTCCACTGTATTCTTAATAATGGTTTACCTAACATTGTAGATAAGTCTCTAAGATGTAAACAAACATTACAATACAAAAGTTATATGCCACAAGGTTACATACTTAGGTCATTTAATCATTTTAATACCTGTATAATAATAGTAGTAAATAAAAATAATAAATAGCAACAGAAATCAATATCACAAAAAAAGAAAGATAAGAAAAACATGTCAATACATTGTATGTCAGCACAATACACTTTCAATATCAAAAGTGATGTCAAGGAAAACAATAGATTTATTTTAGTAGCATGTCAATATTCAAAACAATACATTTTTTCTGCTATACATTCCATAATAATTTTATTTGCAAGTGTGTGTACATCTATTTTTCTCAAAAACTGCAACATTTTAAAATATTATTGTTCAGATTTTAGTTTCTGGTCATATTTATTCCATAACTATGTCTTTAGCCTGTTTCTGGAAAAGATAGTTATATTGCAGGAATTCCAATAAAAAATGGGCAGAAAAAAAAATATCCAATATTTGTCAGACATACGTTGAATGTAGGTTAATTTAGTACCGGTATAGGTTACTCCACTAGGGTAATGTTTAACACACTTACAGTATGTAATATTCATTTTTCATTTCGTTTATAACTTTGTTGGGCAGACGGTATCTAGAATCTTGTGCTGAATTCATGATCACAGTTTGTGCGTCGATGTTCCGGGCGCAACCATGATAGCTACGGATTAGTAAGTCCTTCAAATGATTTAGATTCTGATTGAAAGTGTTATGCAGTTAGGGTGTAGTTACTGTCTTGCTGTCTGACTAATATTTTGACTTTGGCATGAGCCAAATAGTTTTGTTGTTAGACACAAGAGAATGGTACCTACTATTTGATTAAATATGCAGTCTTCTAACATTTTCATATCAATATAAACTTATATTTGTTAAAGCTAAAATGTTATTTGTTCTAAATTAGCATAACCTTGTAGGTTTATTGCGTTTAGAGATAAGTATTCCGCTAGAGGAAAAAAAAATGTATAAATGTCACATTGACCCAATATTATTTTTGAAATAGGAAATTTTTGGAACATTGTCGAACAAATAAAATTGCATATTAGGCTATCTATTTACTTACCTACCTAACTCACCGAAATGTTCAACGAAAATGTTGGCATGTTTTCGACATGCTCAGAATTATTATTTGTAAAAACATTAATTGGCAAGCTTAGGTTCTAACTTATCTTTTTTGTCGACTGTATATTTTTTTAACTAGATAGTATTTTTTATCATCGAATGATAGACTTATTTAAAAAAACCATTGAAACCCAATTAATTAATCACTAAGTACCTATATCGTATTTTCCAAGTTACGAGTAAAGGCTTCTTCTCAGAAAAATAAAAAGAATTAATCAGCGCGGTCGCTGACCATCACCTAATTTATTTACCCACGTACTATTTAGGTAGGTACCTGTATTTTCAACCGACGAAAAAAAACGGAGGAGGTTCTGAATTCGACGCGTATATTTTTTTTTATATGTTTTTTTTTATGTATGACCACGCATAACTTTTTACATTGTCGTCCGATTGTGATAATTCTTTTTTTATTGGAAAGGGTATACTCCCAAGGTGGTCCCATATAAATTTGGAAAACAAAATCGAACCCTAAGGGTCGGAAAACAGGGGATGATTGATTGTTCACCCACTGATTGCATAACTTTACACAAAGTAGTCCGATTTCGATAAATCTTTTATTGTTGGATAGGGTATACCTTGCCAAGTATTATCAGTATATTAAAGTCACAAAAAATTATAAAATAAAAACTTTTTGACAAAAAGTTTTTATACACCCAAAGGTCCTTCAACTGCAGGTCGGTTAAAGAAAACAGTTGTATAGTTACCTAAACTGACACCCACTTTATTCAGAATATTTTAAATCCGTAACATAATAATTGCAATCAGGGTGCAAAAAGACAGGACAAATTTCGAAATACCAGGATGCGCCAAAACGCTTATAATAGACGTAGACAAAAGCCTGGTGCCGGAGGAAAAACGGCGCCGTCGCTTTCGGCCCAGAAAGCAGTGGCGAAGTTGATCTAGACGCGTACCGCGAGGGCTGATTCGAAATGGTAAGGGAAAAGACTTCCTGGATGGACTTCGGGGAGACTTTTTGACCCGCATTGGGACAGTATAGCCTAAAAACAGACAGCTGTGCTGCAGGGGAGTTTGTTCCGCCACTTCTTCTTCCCAGCTAAAGCACTAGGAAGTGTCGAAGGGCGGGCGTTTTGGGGGGACTGTCTTATGTAACTTTGACGTTAAAAAAGTGCTGGCTGTCAGTCTAGTTTGAATAAATGATTTTTGATTGATTTTGATTTTAAACAAAAAAAAACATAATTTTTAGGCTGTGTTGTGTTCGTACTTCGTAGATACGTTTCGTTGTTTTTTGACATAGCATAATCTACCTTTTAAAAAGCCAAATGTAACTCCTATGTCTATCTTACTAATATTAAAAATTTGAGAGTGTGTATATTTGTTACTCAATCACGCGAAAACGGCTGGACAATACCTGGATTAGTAGCACATAGGATACTTTTTATCCCGGTATCATGGACGTAGACCGTGGGATAATTTTCAGCCTTGTAAAATAATATGAACAGAGTCGGACAGGCACTATAAAAAAAAAAACATTACCTTCTATCACCTTCAATCTTTCATAAAAACAGGTAAGTGCAGTACGTCAGTAGTATTGCAGCCTTTGGCCACGGCTTTGGCCTTTGGAAACTGATAACAAAAAAAAAAAAACTAGCTCAATCAGGAATTACTAGTTATTTACTAATTAACGTATTGCTTCTTCTATTCTTAAAGGTGGACGATAATTTGTTAATGATGGCGACAGAATGTTTCCGACATAATGAGGTTACCTGTAAATGATATTGATAACCTACATTATAACGTTATCTGCCAGTTATTGTTTCTAATTGATTTATGAACATATGTTCCAAATTACTCAAATAATTTGTTTGTTAACCTTGAACACCTTGCGCTTACAAATTATGATAATTGTCAGCATTAAGACACATTAAACTAAGTAATGGATATTATTTTGTGTTGTCTAGTTGGTTTCAAGGAGATAATTAAGTTCTCATTCGTTTTTGCATGATTGTATTAAGAAGTTAAGTAGCCAGCGTTATACGCAGTAGCACATTTTAAACTTGAAAACACACAAGACACATCATCATCCAAAAATAATCTGAAACATGTTAAAAGCCACTACATAATATAACCAGTAGGAAACCTTCTTTCCATAACTAACATCTGTCTGGCTTCTAGAAAAAAAAGGTGTGAAATATTCACTTATGTAGATGACTTCGTACAATAATTTGCAAATCTAAATACACTACTATACTCTTACTAGCTTGGTGTCGCCGGTTCAGGCCAATTCAATAGTCAAATCTCAAGTTTCTAAGTAAACTTTAACTGTTGTTATTTTGCTCATCGATCACAAACAATGCTCTAGTGAGATTTGACAAATGATCTCGAATTTCATCATGAGTTCATGACCAACAGAACCGAGAAATTGTACCAAACAATATTATCCTACTGGATATTATATCAAGTTTTGACCGGATATTATATAAACACCACTTGTTTGTTTCTTTGTACCGCGACAAATTGGCCGTGCTATCAAAAAGCGCTGTCGCAATTATGGCTTATGATGCAAGCAAAAGGGGGAAATGAAGCGAAGGAAATTGCTTGACGTCGCGCGGCAGTCATGGTCGTCTGCTTGCTACAATTTTGTTTTGCTAGTATTTTTACTGTTACTTATATAAAATAACGGTTTTATTTCACTACCGGTCAGATTTCCTATAAAGAGACGAGTTTCTTCAGATCGTAATATACTTACTCAACAGCGAATATTTTTATGTCAGGCTTGCCTTGAAAACTAGAATGCAATTTTGCTGTGATTGCGAAAACGAAAACGAATTTGGAATTGAGATAAAATGCGAGAGTCTGGTCGCTTATGTTAGGTTGCTGAGAACGCACTCGGCATCATACCTTGGCTGGGCATGCATGCATGAAAACCTCGGTGATGATTGATAGATTTCGAATGGAATCATCCTCTAGCAGGTATCATGAATCCGAGAATATTATTAAGTTACACTTTGCTACTATTTCACGGGCAGGGGCACTACTTGGATAACCTGGAGTAAGACCTAGAATCTCTTAAATTTTGTTTTTGGGCGTGGCGTGTAAGAGCGTAGATGTAGGTACCATGTGCGAGTTATGACACACAAGTTTCATAATCTGCGCATACCTACTAACTAACTCCTATCAGGTGGGCACAGATTACGTGCATGACAGATATTAAGTTCAACATTGTTTTTTTTCAACCATTATTATCTTCTATAGTAGTGATAACAATTTCTACGCACGTTTTTTCAATTATAAATCTTATCAATTTCAATAATTTTGTACTTATTCGTGAAATCGTGTGTAGTTTTCGCGTTAAAATTTGCCAAGCGATTATCGACCTAAACGGTCGATAATCGCTTGGCAAATTTTAAAACTTAAAACTTTATGCACTATATGTTTGTAAATTGCAAAGATTAGAACTGGCCCTAAGTATCACAAGGACATATTAATAACAGTAATAATTTATTCTAACCGGTTGCTTGAGACTGGAACCCCTTAAGAGCACTAACCTCTATGACCTTGGCGATGATAAAACATGATGTAGGACAAACTTAAACATAATGTATGAGTCGTTCATTTTAAAAATACACTTAAGATTTCTTTTTTATTAAAAGAAAAATGGCAGCAATAAATTAAACTTAGCACATTCGTTTTCCTCTTTTTCTAATGGTAAAGGTAGTCGGGTCAGCGAAAGTATAATTTATCCGCATTTGTGGTTTCAACCAGCATTTTCTTAGGTTCTTAAACATATACTATATAAATGAGCTGACTGGCTTGGTGAAACAACGAAGAATTCTTGTTTATACGAGTATTTTTTCACAAATTAGTTTGATGTCTGTAAAAATCTGTTCTCAATATTAACATAATTATAATCTATGGATTACGGTCGCCAATAGCTAATCTCCTTGAATTCGTATCATTATCGCATTACCTTGGACGGCTAAATATACGAACAGGAATCTCAGATATTGCATGGACAAGGAAACCAGTCCATTTTTAATTGCGAGGCAAGACGCATATTTTTCCCTTCACTTATTCAGACCAGCTTACTAAAATGTACTGTAAAATGTAATGTATGGAGGCCTCCACCTCTTCTTCCTTAATATTCAACTGCGCTTTCTACCAAATTAGTTCGAATGGTAGTTTGATTTTCTGTTCATCTTTGTTAGGTTCATGTTTCTAAAAATAATTAATCGCATTCACTTTTCATATTATGCTATGACGCTTATAAAATTAAAAATATCATTATTACGTCATTATGATAAGTAAGTGCGTTACTGAGAATAGTAAGCAGGTACAAGGTAGATACCTATCGTCCAAACAGGGTCAGCACCGACGTTATGGAATATGTCCAACAAAGCTCCTAAAACCAACATATATCGGCTTGTAGGATTTACATTACCATAATAAACAGCAAAAAAACTACACTTGGATATGCTGTACAAAGTCGATAAACGAGCAAAGGTCTACGATGTCATTAAAAAATAATGGCTTGAATTGAATGACTCTGTTTTATTAAAACTGTTTTGATGAATAATGCCGTGAACGTGTACTTAAACTAAAGATATTAACTCCTTTGTCAAAGCTGATAACTTAACTGGCACTAAGATAGGAAAAAAATAGAAAATAAAATATAGCTGAATTCAAACGGCTCAATAATGCGCAGTTAGCAAAATAAGTCGAAAACCAATCAACCAGACGTAATGTTTATAAAGATTTGATAAAAACAAAAATACTTAACGATAAGAATCTACGCAAGACGCAGATAAATACTATAAAGACATTATAAAATATATAAAGTACCTACTTACGCAATTCTGGTAGTGTATGTGTTGTTCAACATAAGCTATAGTTACTAGTAAGAATGGGATAATATATATTGTAATACACATGTAGGAATCGGCTGCCCGTGGGGCGCTATCTAATCTTTATACATCATCGTAATATATTGAACGTTTATATCGGTCAAAAATAAAATTTTGCAGACGGGTTTTCCTCCATTAGTACATTCTTTTTTTGTGGCCATCACAGGAACTTCTTAATCGTTTCTGATTGCAAAAAATCTGGTGGAAATAACATTCAACGCGTTTTAAAGCTAAGCAGTCTTCTGTGGCATCTGGACTGCATGCAATATGGTACATCATTGTGATGCCTTCAGAACAGTATTCGTCATTGTTTCTGACTGAGTACAAGTATCACGATTTCCAGAGTATGTGCATCTGTAACCACGCAATGTGTCCAAAAATCGGGCACGCTCCCGGTCGAGTGTTGAAAATAAGCACCTTCATATTATTTCAGCAAATGATGCAGCATTTGTTGTCTGTTTAAACAGTTAATCATTCGTAAAAATGAGTTACTCTTGTTACAGGATAACCGTGTCCAAAAACAGCTTAACTTATTTATGTATATGGACCATTATTTTAAGAGTTTGATGGGAAGGAAAAAATCATTGACGCAATAAAACCGCAAGAGGTTGTAAGTAATTTTGGTTGTTATGTAGAGAAATATTGTACCTAAATAAAATCACCGAACAACGGTGCATGACTGTGCATAATGCCGTATGCTGTGAGACGAATTTCGCGACGGGTATAATGCAATGTTACCTCTTATCGAATTAACCCAAGGCCTCAACTGACTGTTTTCATGTGGACATAGTAATAAGGTAATGAAAATATTTTCATTACCTTATTTATTACCAAGACTTTTAGTAGTCATTACAGGTTCTGTTATATCTTATGCATCGATTTCCCTAATCTGCGTATTGTGCGTTTCTATAGATGCGTTCTAAATAACTTAGGAGTGAAAAGATTGTCAGCAACACATCGCATAAAGAAACTTGTTACCACTAAGTTCACTAATCTTGTTTTTATGATACAAGTGTTAAATATTTGAGCAATATAAGATGCAAGCATTATAATGCATTTAGCGGCTTTCGACCTTCCAGCCTGTATTTTCCTTTAACAAACAATGAAAGGATAATTGTATCTAGCAGTGGCGAGGTGTAATTTTTTCGAAAAGAGAAGCCGATGCGAAGTCGGCTTTAACTTACTGACTCATCAATAAAGAATACTTACTATCATTCTAAAATGAATATAGGAATATAATGAATTAAATACAATTAAATTGAACAGCTGAAAACCGAATAAAATATGCAATATTCCTCTATCTCGTTCTCGCTGACGCATTTTTCTATACCTGTCTCTGTCATAACCCGTTGTACAGCGGCTTGCTCTCGTACATATCAAGCGGTGCCACGTGACCTAAAGTGACATCATTACGGGATCGCTGTTGTATGAATTTTTGGTTCCCGATTATGACGTTTTGGCGCCGGGTTAATTTAGAACATTTCTCTTTTGTTGTAATACAAAGCTATAAATAACCTTTTTTGTTGTTTGAATGTTATTACCAATGCGAATCCCCGAAGGCAAGCCGGTAGGAATCGTGTTATATGGTGCTTTCGCCACTGATATCTAGTAAATAATGTGGGACTGCAATATAACATGCATCAAAAACAGCAAGATAGCGCGTCCTACTATTACGAAATTACAACTGGTATTTCATCTGATGTTTACTTAGACGCTAATATGCGGAAAATAATGTAGTCATTTTTAAGACTTGGCAGAGAACCTGCACTTTGCCCTCTTCATTTTCAACTCCTCTATCTTACTCGTGCAATGACATATCACTAAATCTGACTCGTGCGTCATATTGTAGTCATGTTTGCTTATTTTTTCTTAATTAACGTTCATTTTTATGGAGACGTGGTCATTGGGAGGTCGGAAACAAGTTTCATTTTGGGTTATAACAACATGTTTGGGTTTAATAAAATGTAAATGGGCATAACATTATTTCAACCCTAGGGGGGTTGAAATAATGTTATGCCCATTTACATTTTATTCTTATCCTTAAGATTCATAAGATCATACCTACATCTTTATGATAATCTTAATGCATTCATATAATACGTTTTCCATTCCAAGAACTTCTCTGTTAGACATACCTAGCTTGGAAAATACAAACTTTAAACTTGAAACAAAATATTTTGTTGCGGTATGTAGGTTGTTATAACTAATAATATTCACATTTTTTTTTAATAATTCTTTTTTCAAAAAAAAAGCTTAAAGAAGTAAATTAAAAAGCGGCTAAGTGCGATTCGGACTTCCGCGTGAAAAAATGTAGGTTTCCACCAGGTCCGATGTCTGCCAGGGTCGCGGATTTTATCGAAAGAATTACCGTGGCTCTGGCATATACAACTGGAGGTGAGTTTTAGTCAGTAAAAGTCTGACACGCCTTCCCGCTCCACATTGAACGGGAGACGAACTTTGACGATTTCAAACCCCAAAAAACGGCATCTCTTCTGATAATTTGCTATAATAGAGGCCCCAGTTACACTATTCTGTGAGTACACAGCCTAAACTGAATATTCACAAGTACCACTATGGATATTGAATAGTAAGGTTTCATAATCGGATAAACGAATTCTGTGATCTACTAACCTACTATTTCTATGCTGCCTTACTTCAAATATGAATTTCTACATTGTGGGCATTTGAAGTACCAATACAAAGTGTATTTAATATGGTGTGAAAAGACTTTCAATCTTTAAAAGGGTTAACCTTAGCAGTTGTAGCTATAGGATAACTTCATTAGGAGACTGTCCTCAACCTCAAAATCTGTCAATGAAGTTAGTAATTCCTCAAAAAGCTAAGGAGACTCTCGTAAGTAGGTACATTTTCCTACCAGCAGTAAGGACACCTTAATCGTTGTAGCAACTGAGTGTCAATAATGCACTCTGTATAGACTATTTTCCCAATAGAGGGATAAATCCCCTCCCCATTTTCTACATTATTCATTGTCTTGCTAATATTTTTGTCATGATAGTCCATCTGTTTTGATATTAGGTGTAATGGGACCATTTTTTTTTGTGTGGGTGGGAAATCATCAAATTACGTCTCTCGCTCTGGGTGGAGCGGAAAGGCGTGCTTTTACTGACTAAAACCCACCCTTCAGTTGCCCATATGCCAGGGCCACGGTACCTCTTTCGGACGAATCTCGCGACCCTGGCAGGCATCGGTCCTAGCAGACCCCTTCAGTACTGCTGACATCTGTTTGAGGCGACCATTCCATCTACTACAGTGGTAAGGTTAGATAAGTGATGTGCTAGATCGTTAAAATTTTATATCAGCGGATATGGATCCGAATACGAATATTTGGTGTCTAATGCCCGGTTTCTGAGGTACTCTTATCGGTAGTTTATCTATTCATTACCGCTATTGGTTCGATAACTTGACAATTTGCGTTTCCGAACACCGCAATGTAAGATAAACTCCTTATTTTATCTGACCAATGTGTGGCGTTTATCGGTTCCATAACTTTATTTGACGTTTCATTTCAAACTATATCAACTCGCTTTTAATCAAACGCCTAATCAAGTTTGTTGAGCAATAATTCACAAATACGGCTCATTGCATGAATATTTAGTTTTTAAGAATTTATTTTATAAGTACCTACCACGTTGTACACTTTATGTTATTTTTTTCTTCTTCATCTTGTCTTTGCACGGAATACAACTATTAAATCATCGGAAGCTTTTTATTCAAAATAATTCAGGATATAAACCCCAACAGTTACTTTTCTATTAATGTACAAGTTGTATGTGATGCAAAGTTATACATTCGTGATATAGATGCTCGTTGCATGACAGTACCGTGTATCATAACTCATTCCTACGAGCGCGACTCGATAATAATGAGATAGATGGTCACCTCATGGAAGACAGTGCTTATCCTTGTAGAAAGTTCATGATGACACTATTCTTAAATCCAGCTACAAATGCGGTAAAACGTTACAATGTAGCACAAATAAAGACTCAATGCCTCTCTAAAATTACGGTAAAAATTCGATCACACATTATCTGTAATTGTTGCAACAGTTGTGTTACATTATAGGTATAACTCTAAAGCAAAATGATTCACTGATAACTAACACTTGATTCTGCTTCTGAACAAGAAATCGTAATAGACTCTGTTGATCAACCCCTTTCCTCTGAAGGAAACCATGCCCGTCGGTTATTGTTGGAGCAATATTTTAGGTTGCTAACCTTCGTTTTTATAAATATTTCAAACTGGAAAATTGTCATATTGTACAATTATGTACGTATAATGGGGAAACAAATAAAAATACACATATGAACTTGGCTCTACATTTATATTTCAAGTTAAATATGCACTTCGATAAGAAGCATCTTGTCTCCTTCAGTAAAATGTTTACTACGTTTTCCAGATTCCATTATGTTATTATTATATAAAAGAATGGATTAAGCGCCAACGATTCGAAAGACATGTAACTGACAGCGAAGTAAAATTAATATCAGGAATCATAAACAATGCACTGAGCACGCCACAATTGCGGCGGTAAGTCCCCTCTTTGAGGAGTGGATAGAGAGGCGCCACGGCGTCCTCACCTTCCGCCTGACGCAGGTTCTCACCGGGCATGGGTGCTTCGGTGGGTTCCTGTTCAGGATAAAGCGGGAGGATACGTCCGGGTGTTTCCATTGCGAGGATCGTCTGGAGGACACGGTGGAACATACGGTGGAGGTGTGCCCTGCCTGGGCGGACCTCTCGCGTCCAGCCCTGGTGCGAGCCATGGTACGGAGCGAGAGGGAATGGGAAGCCGTCACCTCCTTCTGCGAAGCAGTAATGCTCGCGAAGGAGGAGGCGGGGCGCGTGAGGGAGTGGCAGTCTCTGCGCCCTCACGTCCCTAGCCGCCGCAGGAGGAGACGCCCCGGGCGTCGGGAGTCGATTGCGGACTCCCGGCCACCGTAGGCGCGAGCTTGCGGGTGGCGAGCAATGGGTAGCTCGCCGCCCGGTAAGGACCAAGCTCGGGTCGACGGCGCGTAGTGTTCCACGCGCGCCTCAAAGAGATGTCTGCAAAACTGAAGGGGTCTGCTAGGACCGATGCCTGCCGGGGTCGCGTGATTGTTCGAAAGAGATACCGTGACCCTGGCACATGGGCAATTGAAGGAACACGGGTGGGTTTTAGTCAGTAAAAGTCTGACATGCCCTCCCGCTCCGCCCAGAGCGGGAGAAGTCATTTGATGATTTCCCATCCAAAAAAAAAAAAAAATAATGCACTGAGTACTGACAATAGAAAAAAAGGTTTTACACATAAATATAAAATAACGACTTTATATATTTTAACTAAAATAATATTAAGCCAGTTATTACCCTTGAAAAAAAAATACATTGTTTATTAAACTAGTTTTAAAGACCATTTCAATAATAAAAATCAATTTTAGATGCAATCCCATAAACAGACCCATCTAGCGGCATCTAAAAAACTAGTTGACAGTTTCATAGTTATTGAATGGTTTGTTTTGTATTCAGAAACGCAGTGACAGTTAGCCGACGTTTATCTTATGCATAACTTTATTGAATGAATAGTTGTTGAGAGTTTATCTTGAAACTTCAGAAACCGGGCACAAATCTACATTTACTGATATCTGGCACATCACTCGAATCGTTTATGGAGATTAACTGGACTAAATCTCTTAATGGATACCCCTTTAGGAGATTTAGTTAACTCTATGCACATAAACTGGGTGGTTTTATAAAAGTGCCTAAACAATTCCTAATTGGTGTTGATGATCTCTACGTATAACTAAAAAGATAAGAATTTATATCGTCGCCTGTAAACAATTGTGTTTGTGGGAAAAATCATTTTGCTTGTCAGTAATTAAAACATTTATGAGGCCTCTCAGGGATTAACACAATTCTAAATAAATGATTACGGAAGACTTTAATTCGGGTTTAAGCTCTTAATTTCTTTATTATTCATGTATTTGTTTCGTGCTTACCTATTAGCTAAAGCAAGTGCCGACTTCAGGACTGCCTGATTATATCTAGCTTAAACGAAATGATTTTACTGGATTTGCCTAAGAAAGTTGGCCCCGCGTAACAAATTGATGTTCTGGTATTGAATTATTGGTATTATTATAATTGAAATTTTGTTCCTTATTTGCCTTAGTGTTGAAAACTTTCAAATCATTTCTCTTAAACTAAAACAAAACTGATGGTCTGATGGATGGTTCGAAATTATGAGCTGCAAAAAAGATGAACTTAAGGCAACTGCAACTGCTTGCAGCTGAATTACGAATGTTAGGAGGTATAAGGTGTAATGAGAAAGGATAACATAGAGAACTAGAATAAGTAGAGTTTTAAAGTAGCGTGAGTAACTGATAAGTAAAGGTGGCAACTTCAGGGACTGGATTCTAACGATACTCTCCTAAATGCATTGAAATCGTTTGGTGTACAGAAGTTATGGTGGAATTGGTGGAATGAAGAAACTAGCACCTATATGAATCTTGAAAACATAAAAGTTCTCTATTGGGCAGTTGTGTAACGACTAGACCATGATCAGGTTTAAAACACATTTGACTGACTGTAGGGCTGCAAATTAATAAAGTTGGGTGGAAATGGGGGCGTACATGGAACAAATCTGTTACTGTACATGTGTGTCCAGACACCAACCCCAATTAGTTCTAAACTTGTATTTTTTTACTATTTTGACTGTGTCATTAATATTTTATTATTTTGTTCCAGTGAACCATACATTCCTCAAAACCTAACCGGGCTTACGATGGGTATAGTGAAGGGTCAATCGGCGCCAATGGACGTCGTCAGAATTGAAACGCGAACGAGTGTAAGTATACGTCAGATAATTTGCAGTTGATGCAACATTGTGGCACACGGCGTCTCGAATCAAGTGGATATGTTACGTTACAATATTCAATTGAGTACATCCGTCACAACAAACAGCGAGTGTCGCTTCGCGGATACAATTAGCGGCACGTTGATACGGCGCTGTTGATATTTACACTTGGCATTATCTTATAAATTAACTTCGCTTAGACGCCAACCCGTTCTCAGCACAATCAACGCTAACACGTTCTCTCGACCCAATGACGTCATAAGATTCACTGGTTTCTGTTTTTGAATTCATCTGAATTACTGTTATTTTTTGTTGCAGATTATGTTTTCTTTTCTGTCCGTTGGCTGGGGCCTCCTATCAGACATTGATATCGAAAGCGAGAGATTACGAGCAATCGGAGGGCAAAGGTTCGCTGTTTGGGCACTAGCAAGACTCGTCGGACTGAGGACATATAAAGGTGTAGTGAGTTACGCGAAAATTAAGGATGTGACCAATCTGCCTAAACCAAAACAACCGCTCACCCTCAGCCATAGCATCAGTCAGGACGGCGCGCTCGACTCCCCTGATGCGGAAGCGTTCATTGATGCGGACGAGCATTCTGAAGTTTTCGTCAACGCTATTAACGGAAAACAACATCAAAGGGTGGATTCGTGGTATTCTGTGAACTCACGGAGGAGCGCGTTCTACAGCACGCGCGGGTCAGAATACCACAGCGTGACGAGCAGCGGCTCTGAAATGCGGTCGCCCGTACACGCGTGCATGCACGGCCCTGCTTCCCACCTGCCCTCGCTCATGTCCCAGTTGCCGACGCATTGGGTTCACGAACATGGCGAGTTTGTCATGGTCCACGTATCCTATCAACCTTACATCGGAGAAGACTTTTTATTCGCTCCGCGGTCACAACTTTCCGATGGTATCATGTGGATGTTGATCATCAAAGCAGGAATTTCTAGATCTCAATTACTATCGTTCCTTTTGGGTGTGGGCCAGGGCACGCACGCTGATATGAATAATGAATACGTAAAAATGGTTCCTGTCAGTGCGTTTAGAATAGTTCCGGAGGGGAGCACGGGGAACCTCACGGTCGACGGCGAAGTTGTCGAATACGGACCCATACAGGCAGAAATATTCCCAAACATTATTAATTTATTAGTGCCAGAAATGAAATAACGTCATATTTAAATAAGTAAGAAGTAATCATAAAATGACTGATATAATTATTTGAACCATAACCGAGCCGATGCATGTGCAATATAAAGGGAGTATTACGATTCCAAGCAAAGGTGGGAAATATTGGTTGTGTGAGAGACGATATCTAAATTATTTAAATACTTACCAAAAGTTATTGATTGCGGAGGCAATTGAGTTGATCATTCCATGAATGTTGTGATTTATGTTATACAATTTTATTTTAAATTGGTTCAATAACTGAAAATGTGATATAATTTTGTAAGTGAATTACCAAAAGCCTAAATGTGAGCAAATAGCAGCTAGTCGTGGCTTGCACGAATACAATGAATAAGTGCCAAATTAAAGCACTCTAAACACATTCATTTAAATTCTAATAAGGAATTGATCATTTACATTACTTGCTCAATTGTAGAGCAATTGTTTGCACTTTTATTCCTACATAGGATATTATTTCAGCAATCGTGTTACTTATAAAACTATTTTAAAATGTATTATCTAATAATATTATAGTATGTAGCTCAAAGCAAATTATATTAATTATGTAATACTTTATAATTGCATTTTAATGTTACAGAGATCATAATTTACGCTCTCTTGGTAGCATTATTTAGAATATTTTAGAAAATCTTACTTTTATGTTCAAAGTAAATTTTCAAACCAAGTTACTAAAGAGAATGCTGTTGCATGCTTTGTATTATCTTTTTGGATGTTCAATTATAATAAATAATAAAACGTTAATAAAAAGTTTTGATAATTTGTTATTATGTTACAACAATAGCTTGCCATACTTATAAAGTTGAAAATAATGATTTAACTTGCCTTATCTGATACCTTTACGGTGTTTAGTTAAATGGGGTGCGGTAACTATTAATACATTATTATTTATTTATTAAAAATGTTACAATGGTTTGGGACTGCTGGTATAACCTAATGTAATTTATTTAGCAGTATTAATTATTATAGTAAATATTTTTTTTCTGTGATAATAACTTTTCTGCCATATCCAATGAAACTATGTATACTTTTAAGAATGAGAACGGAACCTATAGCAAAACCCCATATACACAAGTGTTAATTTTCTTAAGACTGTGATAGTGACAGTTTGTATTCATTTGATAAAGTTGTATGTTCTGGTTTTCTTTTTACCCATTTTGAAATAAAGATATAATGTACAAAAATAAGCAGTTGTCTATAGAATTTAGAGATGTTACAGATGTAAGGTTCCTTGTATATTTGTCTAGTAGTATTGTTTCAAAGGCATTAACTACCAGTTTTGTGTACAGCATTTTTTTTGCACAAGACAATCATTACTATTTTATATTATTAGAGATCAGTGTCATTTCACATTTAATAACTACTTAATATGGTTTGTTACTGGATTATAAATCTTTTATTTTATGCATTCCATAGTTTTAAGTATCTTTGGGCTTTTTAATACTTATTGAGTGTAATAAATATTTCTAGATATAAAATACAGTAGCATATTAGCAAATTTTAATGGATAATGTTATAAATAAAAGTTATATAATTTTCAATTTTATGAAACTGTTGTCAATAAATGATTTCAAAGATTTTGGAGTTTTGTTTTTAAAGAAAAGAACAAGGTGTAGATGCAATAACTTTATTATAATCTATATTTCTGATAGTTAACTATAATATACTTAAAACTAATGTGACATAATTAGTAATTCCAAATGTAATTTAATGAAAAACCAACACACATTACAAAATCATAAAATAACTGTGATTAATGTGATTATAGTTAACTTACATGGCGATTCACATACCTTTAACTATACTAAATAAAATAATTATAAACAAATTGCCAAAGAACATTGAAGTTAAACATTAAAGTTCTTATTAATTAATCAATTTTCAGTTCATATGCAGAAATAACATGTTTAGAATATCCAAACATTCCACCCAGCTCTTAATATTAGACAGTTTTATTCATAAACAGTCTTCATAAAATTAGTAAAAACTTATATAATTTATCTCAACTTAAGAGAATCGAGACTGTCGAGTAAGTTTTGTACTTCAGAGTCCACCTGTTCGCGGGTGCTGACACGCTCCAGTCTCTGGCAGACTGATTCCAAGTCTCCAGCATCAGCTTTCTGCATCTTCATATACTTAACCATCATTTCAACAACCATACATATTTCTCCAATCAGGTGTCTGGTCTCCTCATAATTTCCAGCCCCACTTGGACGCATCTGAATGAGTTTCAGCTTGCTCTGTGCTAACTGTATTGGGTTGTGCCCATTCTTATCATGTGAACTCACATCAGTACCTGCATCAAGTAGTTCTATGACCACTGGAATGTGATTGGTGCAAGCAGCCAAGTGCAGTGGTGTGTTACCCAATGTATCCTTGATGTTAGGATTGGCACCATGTCTTAGCAAAGTTCTAATGACATCAACATAGCCACGGCATGCAGCCAAATGCAGTGGACTTCTTTTGTGTTCATCTGAGGAATTAGGGTCAGCTCCTGACAAAAGCAGTTTTTCCACAAGCTCCGTATTATTAGTAGAGGCGGCAAAACGCAATTTATGGTTTCTTGATGAACAAATAGTGCCTCCGTACCTGTATTTCAGCCTGCAGTGTCTGGCTTTAGTAGAACACTTGATTTTTCCGACATGGTCATGAGGCTCGGACAAAAATTCCACTGGCATTGGCTGGCCTGCTTGATTTATCGGTATAGCCGGTGGACTAAATTCTAAAATACACTGCGAGTGATCAAATATTGGATTATCGCTGCTCTCATTACTGGTGTCTACCCCAGAGTCGGCCATGGTATTAGTTCACGAAAGTTAATGTAAATATAGCAACTAAAACTTTCAACTTTGCCTGTTCGTCACACAATATATGATGAATACGAGACAATTAAAATAATAGGTAAGTGAATTGAAGAAAGTTATCTACTCTACTCCACTTGTTTATACTTGGCGACGAGCTGTCATTATTTCCCTTTCATCTTTCTTTCACATTTATCTGGCAAAGTTTCACCTGTCCTAAAAAATTTTACTGTTGTAACACTGGTCATAGACAATTGATCAACTGGCCCGTCTGTGGTTACTGAACGAACTATATGAGCGTGTTCGCTTCATAACCAAAAGATTACAGTTGCCAAAACACGCTGTAAAACCAAGTGCTTAGCAAGTTTACAAACGAAATCACGAAAGGAACGCCTCCTTCTTCATCAATGAATGACAGGTGGCGAGCTGACAGCGTATTCGGCCTCGGAAGAAATTTCGAACGTTATTTTTACCAACAATACTGCGTAAATTAAAGACAAAAACATGCAGCAATTAACAGTATTCATGGTAAGTTATAGAATTAGATGTAATGATTGGGGAGTATGTTTTGTTTTGTGATAATGTTCTTAACCTAAAACGTTTTTGCCGATAGGATATTGAAAGTTCACGTTCGTATATCGACGAGCTGTATTCGCCAGACGCTCCGAAGGTTGTGGATGCATTAGTGACGCTGAAGAACTCAGTGATAGGCAGCAACAGACAGAAGAGCTCAGTGATACAGCAAGGAGTAGTACCGCGACTTCTGCAGCTAATGTCTGATGAAACACTGGACCCTAACATAAGAATGGAAGCTACTATCACAATCGGTAATGTTGAAATCTCAAGTGATTTTTTGTTTGGCTTATTACTTAATATTTAACAACTGTTTATCAAATACTTGAGGCTGGTCTGAGTTTGGGTTAAATTACAGCATATTAAAACCAAAGATAGCCTTTTATACTGTTTTTACTAACCAAGTTTTCTATGAAGCATTTTCACCTTTTCCTCATGAAATAGTTTGAATATATTTACTTAGGTTTATAAAACTTGAAGCTGTTTTTCATCACTATTGTTTTTATTTTTTATATTCACAGTTAGTTGTTTATGTTTAATTGATCTAACCAGGTTCACTTGCAAAAGGCACACCAGAAAATGTAAGCTCACTAGTAGAGCAGGGTACAGCAACAGCTCTTGTGGAGCTCCTTAAAACTGTACCTGTTGGAACAAAGTTGGCAGAAGCGGGATTATGTGCTCTACGAAGTGTGTTCATGCATCCACCTGCTCCAGTTGCCGCTCTACCAGCTGACATGAGGCTACTAGCCAGGCTAACACGTAAGTTTCATTCATAAAACTTTGTTTCAAGTAATTTGTTTTCTGAAAACCCATATAGGCAAGTTTTTCTAATCTTTACATAGTATGAAACAAAGTTGTATTTCATGTTAGTACTTAGATCTTTTAAAGTCCTCTATGGATTTTAATGCGGTTTTCATTAATAGAAAGAGTGATTCAAGAGGAAGGTTTATATGTATAATATGCAGTTGAAGCTGCTGGCAAAAGCTAGTATTATTATAAAACAATCTTTTAGTTTTTTTAATCACAAGTTTTAGAAATTCGGACTAATTAAATTATCTAATTGCATAATTTGATTGATGTAATAGCAGTGTAGCATTTAAATCTATCCTCTTTGCTTATTTCCATAATTTAGAACTATATTCATTTATAGATGTTGCAATATTGCAAATAGATCTATGTCCCCTGAAGGTTGTTTGGGCCTATTACAGTAGTAAAAGTTTCTATGCCACAAAGGTCATTGGCAATACTGCAACCTTGCATAGTCAAAAAAATACACAGTTTGAGATGTCGTTATGTAATCTTATAGACGGTAGCCTGGAGAAACTTGATAGGAAAATCTAAATTTTTTGAAATTTTCGCACTTTGCATGAATATATTTATAAATAGTAAAGCACCTGCCTCGGTTCAAACTCACATCCTACAACTAATAAGTTTCTTTGCTTCCTTTTCACAAATTGCTTTATTAATCTGTGTCAAGGAATATAAAAAAACAACTTATTTATGCTCAATAAGTTGTATTAATTTTAAGGTAGAATGACTATACATGAATTTGAATAAAAAACTTTATATCTAAAGTGATATGTTATGTGAGAAGCAAAACAAGCAACAGCCTACAGCAATTATGCTAATTATTACATGAGTATGAATGGCTGAAAAGATCCACATTATAATTCTGTTGTCGTGCAGTAGTATTATGTGTTCAATACCATGATGTTTATTGTGTGAATTCTAAGTAGGCGTGAAATGCACGCACGTTGCTGCAAGAACCACTAAACGCCTGTTTACATAAGACGAGTTTGTTGCCCATCGTGAAGCGAGGAAGACTGATATGATAGTCTTGCAGACGAGTGGCAATTTTTACCTTTTAAAAATTCAAAAATTATTCAAATCAATTTTCAGATCAAAATCACAATTGTTAAAATTGAATCACAATAAATATATATAAAAATAATTGATTTATAAAATAATATAAGTAAAATTTAAACAATTAAATTAAAATCATAAATATAGTAAAATAAAATAATTAAAAGTACTTGCCTCTGAGTCATTTGTTTGTTTGTCAGTACAATAATCATATGTATCGACACTCAAATGTGTTCGCAAATACGCCCAAGATGGTTCTGAAGGTGGTCTGGATGTGCATTTTTTTTTTTCCAAAATATTTATTCTATATTACAATGTTTTTGCCATACAACGAAAACCCAGCCTCGGATCTACGACTTTTTCGAACCGGGGCAAAACCTTGATGGTGGCGCCCTTCCCTTCAGTGTTTGAGAAAAACTGTTAAAAATGCCAATGAGTAGCATTTTTGTGACCATTTGTTAAAATAATAATTCTTTAATAAATTTGAACATTTTACTATAATATAATAACTTTCATTTGTGATATAAAATAGAAATACAGAAAAAATATATAACCAGGAAAGACTGCTCTGGGCGGAGCCGGACAGACTTTTACTGACTAAAACCCACCCGTGTTATTATATTTTGAATTCTTGTCTCAAGGATTTGGCGCCCCCTTGAAACTGTCGCCCGGGGCAAGTGCCCCGGTTTGCCCCCCCTTAGATCCGGGGCTGCGAAAACCTCTCAGGGTTTATCTGTGTGCTGGCGAGCCGTTTACATTTTAAAATAAAAGGGATAAGCGTATTGTACATACTATTGACATACATGTCAAGTTTCTGATCTCCTTTCCATAACCGGTTTTTCATTACTGTCTTGTTACTCAGTTTAAACCATTAAAAACTTGTTGTCATTTGACATGTTCCTAAAGAGATGCGTTTGATTGGTGTTTTCTGTGTCATGATACACACACAACACAGCAATGTGCCAGTGGCTTTACTCATCATGTATGTATGTGCATCATGAGCCTTTAGGCTATGTGTATGTGTACTTATACTCTTACAAATATCTAGAAGCTATGTAGCTTTTGTTGTAGGCATTAAGTCCGCCTCTGTACATATATGTGCTTAAAGTGTTAAATAAATAAATTAGGTCTGATTAGTCACTGTTGAACCATGAATGTACCAACATATATGGCAGTATGCTACATTATAATTCTCTGGTATAATCGATAACATGGAAAGAGTGCTGAAGGCTATAAATATAAAACCTATTACTAAATATTTTTTGTTTTTAAGATGGCCAGTGTCTCTCTCTGTTCACCTTGCTGTTCTCCTGCATCTTGGTTGATTTACTAACAATATCCTTTGGATACTTATATTTTACGAATTGTTAGTTCTAATACATTGGCCCTGGCTGTCATTTGTGGATCTTTGACAGTCTTCGTCGGTCGTCAGAAGCCCGAAAGTCTGACAACCGTCACGACGAGCTGGGTAATAAGTAAGACAACCAGTCTTACTTATTACCCAGTAACTGGGTTGTGGAGGTCAGATAGACAGTCGCTTCATGTAAAATACTGGTATTCAGCTGCATCCAGTTAGACTGGAACCCAATATAGTTGTAACTGTTTACTAAGTTACTGAACTCAGCTCGTCGACTATTTAAATGGACGACATGCTGTGGGTCTCCCATAGCACAGCATCATGCTGAGCAGGACCTTTTTGTCACAGTCACGAAAAAAAAAAGAAAAAAAAAAAGCTGCTTACTATTTTATTTTTGAGAACTTTCTACAGATTCGTTTTAAGTACTTAGTAGGAACTTATTAAAGTAAGCGAGTGAGTGAGCAGTCGTGGCGCAATCTCCCTCTCACCGAAAGGAGGCCTGTGTCCCAGCAGTGGGAACAATATAGGCTAATTATAATGACTTATTCAAACAAACTTGCCTTTTTTGTATGAACGTGTTTTAGTAACAAAATAAATATTTTATCTTACTTTTCAAAATCTTTTTAAAACCGTAATATTTTTGTCAGAAATAGCTTGCGAAGGTTCGACAACAGCGCGTGCATGCGTTGTCCGGATCCTTTCCATCTGGTGCAGCGGGGCGGTGGAACAAGAAGCGCTGTGTGGGGCAGGCGCGTGCGGTGCCGCTGCGGCGCTGTTAGTGGCCACCCCAGCCGCCGCGCTCGCGCTCCCAGCGTTGGACCTTTTGGCCGCAATGTGCTTTGAAAATACTGATGTGTCAATGACGGCGTTGAATACGAGGTGAGTTCCACATTTATCAGAATCAGAATCAGAATCAGAATCAGAACTTTATTTGTAAACATAGGTAGAGTTACACAGTGTGTGAGCTGTTACAAAATTTCCATAGGTTCTCTATGTTTTGCCATTAGGCGTACAAATATTGTTATAAATTTACATCTAAATTAATTAAGTACCTACTTCATCAACTTACATATTAAAAATTTAATCAAGTTATAGTAAGTATCAAATCAATATTTTTTCCTAATGTCTACAATAATCCTGACACAAGGTGGTATTTCCTATCGGCAAAAATGACGAACTTCCTTAAACTTTCATCCCCTATTTAACCACTTTAGGGGACAATTTTTCAAAAATTCTTCCTTTTTCTTATGTTATCTGCTATGTGTAAATAATTCGACTATTCAAAATTGAAAAGATAAATGTATTTTTTTACTAATGTAATTTTTAAGTAAACATTGTTGTTTCAGAAAAGGATAAGATATTGTGTATTAAATTTATTTTAGAATTATGTATGTCCTCATATATAAATTTCAGGATAATCTACAGAACTTGCCACCAATTTACTCAAAGCATTTATTATATTTCCTTCTATCCTACTATAATACCATGTATGAAACAATGTTTGGGTGTTTGTGACACAATTACGCAAAAACGGCCTATAACGGATTTGGATGAAATTTGGCAAACAGTTATAACCTGGATTAACATATGTGTTACTTTTTATCCCGGTAATACGTTCCCGTAAACCTACCCTGTTCCTCCGATCACATTAAATGGAAACGTCGTACAGCAAGTTTCCCAATTTAAGTACTTGGGTCACTGGGTCAATGAGAAACTCAGTGAGTATATGGACATGGATAGGGAGCGCAGGGCACTGTCGGTAAGGGGTAATATGCTTTCTCGCAGGTTTGCGCGATGCTCCCGTGACGTTAAAGTCACACTCTTCAAAAGCTATTGCTAAACATTATACACGTGCAATCTGTGGAGCAATTACACTAAAAAACCCGGCAATGCTCTGCGCGTCCAGTATAACAACGCGTTTATAACAACGCGTTCCGGGGTTTATTGGGGCTCCCATGGCGGTGCAGTGCTTCCACGTTTGCCGACTTCCATGTTTGCCGACCACGGCACAGACGGCTTCCAGGCAGTGCTTCGCAAAAGAATAGCCTCCCTGTGGTCTCGTATAAACGGTAGCACCAAAACGCTTCTGAGCGTGGTGTCGGACAGAGTGGACGGCCAAATCCTGAGGCATTGGTCGCTCATGCATGTCCACAATAATAATAATTTTAAATTTTACTAACATAGCTATAAGTATCTACCTACTAACATCATATGGACTTGTATCTTTCAAAGTTATGTCTGAAATAAATGTTTTCAATTCAATTCAATTGAATAATATTATTGATAATATTGAATATTCGGCAATAGCTTGTTACAAATAAACCCATTACAGAGCTCTGCATAGCCGCCAAAGTAATGTAAGTTCAAAAATTCATGTATGTATAAGTGATAGCCTACATTGTCCCACTTGCAATACATGGCTAGAAAACTAAAGATAATGATTCAATGATTCCTCATAGTCATAAGTCAAAGGTGATTTCGCTCGTCATCAATGTACAAAGTCTCGCGACACGTGTCAAAGAGATAAGGAGTGATCATCGATGTAGCAGGTGACACTTGTCATGGGACCTTTGACTTTGTCACGAAGGTCATATGACATATTTTTCAACATTATAAAACGCTTCCGTGATTAACTGACTGACTGACAGAGCAAGCACGGTTAAGCAGCAGAAAACTTCATAGGTTGACCTGCGAGATGTCATTCCAAAAAAAAAAGTTGACTGACACACTCGACTAGACTTGAGCCACACATTTTTATCACAGAGCTGTGATAAAATGCGTGACTCAAGTCTTATCACAGAGGCCGTACTCGCCGTTTGCGGAAAGATGCACTATAAGAGGGCATTTCGCTATTCCATCCCTGAGTCCCAGTAGGGAATTAAAGTTTGTAGTCTTTATTTTTAACCAACTTCAAAAAAGGAGGAGGTTATCAATTCGAATGTATGTTTTTTTTTAATGTTTGTTACCTCATAACTTTGAACTGGGTGAACCGATTTTGATGATTCTTTTTTTATTTGAAAGCTGTGCTTCCCGAATGATCCCATTTTAATTTGGTTCCATTCGGACATTGGGGTCCATGTAAAAACCATATAAGCCTTAAATTTGCATTAAGTTTTGGCGCGACAAATGAACGAATAACGCGATTAGATTAGTGCGAGGTACCATAACTAAAAAGTTAAAAATAAAAACTTTTTACAAAAAAAAAAAACAACCGACTTCCTTAAAAAAAAAAACACTACAAAGTCAAAAATAACTTTAATTTCGGAAGTCGGTGGCAAAAACCCTTAATACAGATCCTAAGACACCGATTTTTGACTTTGTAGTGTTTTTTTAAGGAAGTCGGTTGTTTTTTTTGTAAAAAGTTTTTTAGACCACACCGTCCGCTGCAATTACGTGTTATTTATTTTAACCAACATCATAGGAACATTGGCTTACTATAGGTATTTAGGACAGTTAACTGCTAATGTATAAACACATTATATTTGTACATAACGTTCAAAGAGTAAATAAATGATAATGAGGGGCAATTCAGATAATTTTAATAACTTTCACAGTCTGGTCTTAGTCTTATTCTGTCAAACATACCTCGAGTTTCTATACATTTTTATCAAATTTTTGACATTTGACTGTCGCCGAGATGAGACTGCAACTAGCCTTTAAACGCTTTTAATTATGAGAATTGGCCTCCAGATTAATTGGCAACATTTATATACATAGACATATAGTGACCTTATTGGTGATGTTCTTCAGAGAGGTCAGGTGCGTAGTACTCGCAACCGGCGTGTGTGTATGACCAATTGTATGAACCTAAACGAGGCAAAAGAAGTGTGTAGAGATCGTAGCAGGTGGCGTTCCGTGGTTTCTGCCTACCCCCATGGGAAAGAGGCGTGATTGTATGTATGTGTATGTGTATTTATGTAAATATCAAGGTTTAGCAAAAGCAGTCTATCTCGATTATTTTTAAGCTTTCTCTGGGCTGATACAGGAAGATGTTAGGAACGCATTCGTTTTCATAAAGAAATCGATATTTTCCATCAAATAAGCGTTACGTCAAAGTTGCTTACGTTATTCGGTTAATTAATGTTGATAGTTAATAGTTTTCGCCATTGACACCTCATTATTATTAAAACTCCATAGTTACTATGTCGTTATTAAATTACGCTGTAACTTTATCTCACTGAAAATAGTAAGAAAGTAAAAGTGATAATAAGATATGCCAATAAGCATTAAATCAATTAGCCAGTTGTACTCCACTGCTGCCAAAGACTATATAACCACTTGACTGCGCATACAGTGCCCCGACGCTCGAAAACTATAAGTATTTTGTCGCCTATGCATAGGCTACGGTTCTAGTAACCATTTTAGTTGTGACCAGTTTTTAGACCTCTGTGCACGCTAAATTAATGGAAATAATGTAACTTCATCTGTAATAATAACACATCAAAATGCCTTCATGCGGATTGAAGTGGTGTGGGAAACATTCCAAGACTTCTAGTTACACAAAGGATCGCATAACTTCAGTAAGTCAGTACGAAAATTTCTTTTGATTTAATCATATTATGATCCACCGTAGGGGTCTATTTAAAATGGTGGTTGGGTGAACGAGCACACGGTCGAGTCGCGCGCGTTGATGTCTTTTGGAAAAGTCTCGCTCTTTCATTAGACAATTCTAATGCATCTATCCCTTACTTTCCCTTTGTATTTTTATCGTAAAAATGAGTGCTGTTACTTTTAATAGCTGAAAGTATATATCGAAAATTAAAATTAAAATAAGTGAAAATTTTATTCAATTCACATACTGTGACTTCTTTAGCTTCGTCTTGACAATCCGTTTGTAAACTGGCGCCAAAACTCACGTAGCCATAGTACCTTCTGCCTTGGGGATGATATTCGAACCCGCTTCTGAATGCCATTTCGTCGAATATGATAGTGGCGTAAATTTTGTTCTTGGATTCTTTAGCTTTCATTTTATTAGTGACTGATTTTGATTAAATATGATTTCTTTGATTTTAATTGAGTATTTATCACAATTTTAAATCCATTTTATCGATATCGACTATTTTCCCTTAATGAAGTAGAGCAGGCCTATGATGGGCATACCTACGCAACTTGACCTTGAACTGACCAATTGCAGTCGCGCGTTCTTCCTCGTCCCCCGGCCCGCAGTGGTGAGTCGTATCCTTAGAAGATATTGGCCTATACGCTCTCTAGTGGTTATATTCTCTTTGACTGCTGCACATATGCCTTTGCAAAGTTGTGCCACAACACTCATTTCTCCACTTTCTGCATGCAGTGTGTGTTAGTCTACTTTTTAAGGTCGTAGGTCCACTGTTATAGTCTTATAATATCTGGATGACCGAGCTTTGCTCGGTATTTTTTGGTAAATTGTTAAAAAAGTTTATGTTCAAGTTGATTATCGATAAAGTTGGTCATTGAAAACACGAATAAAACGGCATTTTATAAAAATGAATCCTAGCTAGATCGATTTATCGCCCCCGAAACCGCCTGTATACAAAATTTCATGAAAATCGTTGGAGCCGTTTCCGAGATTCAGATTATATATATATATACAAGAATTGCTCGTTTAAAGATATAAGATAAGATAAGATTACCCTTCCCAATTCACTGTCTCCACTTGGTATAGTCAAAACCACTTTAGCTTTCTAGCTCTGTAAGCTATGTCAATATCTCCTTTTATTTCCAATTAATTAGCTCCTTCCATGGTATGCTGGACCTCCTTGAATTTGTGGACCAACCCCACCGTCAAATGTAATCTTATTTTTGCGTTGAAAGATTTTTAGCATATTTAAACGATACCAACAGACCACGAGAAACGCCTAATCTTTACTTACATACATATTAAACTCAAAAATGGACTGGAATTTCGCTACACTTATGTATCGAATGGTTAAATGATAAATTATTTTATTTTTGTTAGTAGGTTTGTACAAATAATGGTTATCGTACCTTGTATGGTAAATGGCTTAAAAGTATAATCACGTGCAATGGCGAACTGATGAAGACTGAGAAGATATGAACGAGTTATCATGAGAAACTTGATCAACCATGCTAGGAATAAACCAAGACAGAAGATTTGATAATCTTATATGGGAAAACCGTAACAAAACGTATCAAGAAACACAGTATGTTCTACCTGACACACAACTTCTGACGCGCTGAACCACACCCGTAACATGCAGCAATGCAGTTCAGGGCCAAATCTAAGAAGGTTAGACGACCTATTTACACGTGGAATTACAACCTAAAACAAGACATGAAATACTTCGACAAGGAAATTAAGTTTTGGAGGGACACGGCCAGCTTCTTTCCTGATCTTATTTCTGTTTCTCTAGAAACAAATATAAGATCAAGAAAGCGGCTAGCGATATCTACAGAAAACCAGAAACTGATAGCAGTGAGAACTCAGAAGACGATTATGTAAACAACAACACGGAACATAGCGAAGCCTCGACATAGAAAAGAGCCAAGAAAACGGTTAAACCCACTAAAAGATGCATCAGTGAAGCTTGAATCAACATGCCGGCGACGACGTGAAAAGATGTCCTATAGACAAATACCACCCATCTCTCCATTAGTCCAATGCTTACTTAAGGATGCATATCCGGTAGGCTCGCAATCCTTTCTTATCATAAGGGCACGTCTTCGAAACAAGGCTTTAGGGACTAGTGTAAATCTTGGAGTTCAATCGATAAATCGAGTCTGGTCATCCACGCTGGGATCGGTGCATTTCATTTCATATTTATTTTGTCATTGATTTGACTTTGTCAAAGTTCATTGTTAGTTGCCAAGAAAAGGAAGAGATCTGAATAACGATTGGCATAAGTAATAGTATACTATGTATGTAACACATACATTATGTGATGATTCAGTTTTATGTGGAGAATTATCGCAGGATATTAGTACTAAAGAACAAAATGAAGGCTAATGTAAAAATGTATGCAAATTAAGAATACATTTTAAGATAAACTCCAAACTTCATGGTTACACGGAAATGTAACGTGAATTTGTGTAACTTTATAAACCAGTTAAAAGATAATATTTGCGTGAGATCCGGGGTTTCAGTCGACATCATAATTGCAATAAGGCCTTATTACAACTTATATCATCTACTTACTATGTACCGTGTGATGCAGGGCGTAAAGAATAGCACCATCCCATTTCTTCCTGTGGGTGTCGTAAGAGGCGACTAAGGGACTTACTAGAGAATGGGCAGCAGCGTTCTTTATGCACTATACCACCATACTGCGATCGCCAACCCGCCTGCCAAGCGTGTGTTCATGGCAAACCCCCCCTAGTTGGGGGAGGCTTATATCCAGCAGTGGACGTCATACGGCTGAAATGATGATGATGACTACTTACTATACTTATATTTCAATTTACAGCAATTATGACGTAAAAAAAACATTAAAAAATCCTGCCGTGTGATTCAAGCAATCGTACATATATGGCGCCACACATTGCGAGTTCCACGTAGTTCTACAATTAAGCCGATACTTTTTGTCTTGTCTCTTCCTCGCAGGCAAGGTGACAAATCAATCCCAGATCTGCTAGCAACCCTCGTGAGTCGCGACAAGCCCCTGCCGGTGGCGCTGTGTGCCGCGCGCTGCCTCACGTTCATGCACCGCGCGGGAGCGTTAACTGCCGACGATTCAAGGTTAGTACCTGATACTACTGCTCCAAACTGCTTCTCCTTCATTCTTTTTCAGGAATTATGTTCCTGCGCCGTGTCGAACTAGCCCTCGTGATACGCATCTATCCTGCGTTCGCTATTTAGTGCCCAAACATACGCACGTTCTTGACATAAACTCACACCGTCTTATAGTGGGGGAAGCAAGAAACTACCGGAAGCCTGCTACCATCCTTACATAAAAATATGTAAAGAAATATGTGTTTTGGAAAAATTACTTTAAAACGAAGTAGTTCTACATTTTCTAAAAAAATCAAATTATTCAATACGAGTAATTTGAAATTCAACTTAATTTACTTCAGTTTAAAGTGGATATTTATTTAATCGGAACTATCATCAATTGGAACCTAGGGTTTGTATATACATTTAACCCTGACTTTTACGTCTGCCTTAAAAACAGGCATCTTCTAGGCACGATCTTAGACCGCATCCATCGCTTTCCATCACGTGTGTTCGAGGTCAAGAGAAGGTCCATTCAGAAAAAAAAAAATGGTAACTTCAAGTATTTCTAAACCAACTTCAGTGGCGCTGAACATCTTCGTGCACATAATGTATCGTATGTGGAGACTTGTCCTTGAACAATCAGGAACGCAGCATGCATTTGTTCTAAATACAAGTCCGGAATGTCAATGAGGAACCATTAAGTGGCACTAATATCTCAATAGAGGCACGGTGCTACTGATTAGTAATTCGTTATAGCGTTTTATTTGTTATTAGAGTCCAGTTTATAGTTACTTAGTAGAAAAGGCAGTATACTGCCGTATGCTATGTTAATATCGTGTTTTGTTAAAGCCCGGAATAGCACATACATTGGATAGGTCAAGTGTTAGGTTATCTATTTAACCCAAAACAAATATACATTGAACACATTGCCCGGAGATGCTTTATTATTTAACTAGCTTTTGCCAGCGGCTTCGCCCGCGTGGAGGTCTGAAATTATCCCGCGGGAACATACTACCGGGATAAAAAGTAGCCTATGTCCTTTCTCAGGCTCTAAACTATCTGTGTACCAAATTTCATTTAAATCGGTTCAGTAGTTTTAGCAGGAAAGCGAGACAGACAGACAGACAGAGTTACTTTTGCATTTATAATATTAGTATGGATTATTATTACTAGCTTTTGCCAGCGGCTTCGCCCGCGTGGAGGTCGGAAATTATCCCGCGGGAACATACTACCGGGATAAAAAGTAGCCTATGTACTTTCTCAGGCTCTAAACTATCTGTGTACCAAATTTCATTTAAATCGGTTCAGTAGTTTTAGCAGGAAAGCGAGACAGACAGACAGAGTTACTTTTGCATTTATAATATTAGTACGGATATATAGTGTGGAAGTGTGGATTACTTGCTGCTTGGTAGTAAATAATCTTTAAAAATATTATTGTTACCACAACCATGTAATGTAATCAATCTGCCCAGCTTTTTCCCAACTATGTTGGGGTCGGCTTCCAGTCTAACCGGAAGCAGCTTAATACCAGTATTTTACATGAAGAGACTCGCATTAGAAAGCCTGACCAGCATAACCCAGATTAAGACTACCTTATATTTAAACCCATCAAAAACATAAATGTGAAATGAGTGCCAAGTTCAATATTCTGATATATGCCTTGGTTGTTGACTTCAACGACAAAAGAAGTGAGATCTAAATGGGTGCCAAATTCAATGGTCAGTCCTGACTTGGCTAGTTCTCATATACGAATTATTATGTTCGATGGCTAGTTTCTACCAGCAAGCCAAATTTTCGGAATAAGAAAATAAGATCCGACATGTAACAGGTTTAAAACTTGTGAAGGCTATAATATAATTCGTATATGAAAACTAGCCAAGTCAGGACTGACCATTGAATTTGGCACCCATTTAGATCTCACTTCTTTTGTCGTTGAAGTCAACAACCAAGGCATATATCAGAATATTGAACTTGGCACTCATTTCACATTTATATTTTTGATGGGATATCATTACTTTTTGTACATACATTATTAGTAGGTTCTTATTCTTTCTTTTCTTTTTTTTTTTTTTTGGAAATACCGGGAGGGGACGCCCTAGGAGGACATATAGTGACCTTATTGGTGATGTTCTTCAGAAAGGTCAGGTGCGTAGTACTCGCAACCGGCGTGTGTGTATGACCAATTGTATGAACCTTAAAGAGGCGAAAGGAGTGTGTAGAGATCGTAGCAGGTGGCGTTCCGTGGTTTCTGCCTACCCCCATGGGAAAAAGGCGTCATTGTATGTATGTATGTATGTTATTTATAACAAAATTAATACCAAATGGTTTTTTGGCTTATTCCACTTTTCCCCGTTGGATGATCCCCATTGATGGGGATTAGTGAACTTTTTGTTCACTATTCCCCGTTGACCCAAAATTTTTATTTAATGGGGATAAGTGAACTAAAAAGTTCAATAATCCCCATTGGGTAGGTACGTTAAAAAAATAAAATATATGAATCATGTTACATTTATTAATTAAAAATATAACTTTCTTATACCTAATAAAGTCACAGATTGTTACAATCATTAATTTAAAATTGTAGCATGAAAATATTTCTTTCTTATACCTTGTAAAATCAAAGATTACAATCACTTAAGTTTTTCTAATTAGGTACGTTAAATAAAAACAATATAAAAATAAAATATATAAGTCATGTACTTTTATTTTTATAAGGTAAGAACAAAATTTTAAATTACCTACATACCTACTTTACGATTTCATTAGAACGAAAAACAGATTGTTGCCCCAACGAAATTGTTCTAACGATGTTTGGGAATAAGACCTTATATCTATCTATCTAATAAGATACACAATACTGTAAAAGATGCTCATTTTCTAGAGGCGCGCGCGCAAGGCGGTGGCGGAGCGGGGTGCGAGTTAGCTCGTATGTGATTGGTCGACCCATCTTTTGTTTTTGTTTCGTAGTCGTTAAGGGTTAGTAGTGTGTAGTGTAGTTCAAGCGTGCAGTTCTTATCAGTTCGCAGTTATTAGTTTAATATAGGAATAAATAAAGGAAATGGCTGGTAGTTCAACTGACGTTTGTTTAGAGTACGTTAAAAAAGGTAAAGCTACCATACTTCTCCGGGCCGGACATCAATACAGTAAAAAATGCAAATATAAAAATGGTGGAGTTTTGTGGGAGTGTACCACAAGAAAACAAAGTAAATGTGCCGGATCCATCACTGTCATGGTAAGTTACTTATTATATTTTGTGATTAATAATGACAATAATAACTCAGGTTATGTGTGTTATCAATATCACGTTTATCAATATCAAAATTTAAAAATCAACGTTAAAGTTTAAACACTGTTTCTGTCATGGCGGCACGTGTGACGTCATTCTTTTGTCAAACAAGTCTATTACACCTAGTGTAAAAGAGTGTAGCTGAAGTGAATTGTATATATTTAATTATTATTACATATTTTAGTTAAGCATAAAGTGAAATATGTTTTGTTGAACTATTCTGATAGGATAACAACAATTTGTTATAAGTTTTAAAGGTTGTTAAATAGCCTATTTAATTTTGTATTCTATGTAAGTGCAATATTGTTTACTTAAAAAATAATGTAAAGTAATTAATTATTATTACTTAATTTTACAGGACAATCAAGTTGTAGCTGAGAAACGACACAATGTTTGTGAACCTGATTTTGCGCGGAATGAAGTTACCTTGAGGTTATTCAAACTAAAAACTACACTTGCGGATCCAGAAGCACCTGCTATTCCCACTGCTTACAACGCGGCTGTGAGCTCACTAAAAGATACCGGAATTGACAAAATAAAAGAATTCCCTGCCCTGAAGTCTATCAAAACAACATTATATAAACACAGAAATGCAGCATTTGAAGTAAGTAAAATTGAGTTCAAAAATGTTGAAGAAGTTAAAGTACCTCCAGCTCATCAGTAATTTATTTTAGCAGACTACAATGACAGTGGTATCCGTGTAATAGCTTTTTGCTCTGAATTTGCCCGACATCAAATGAAAAATTTGAAGATGTTCTTGGGTGATGGAACGTTTTGGATCTGTCCATCTCCCTTTTACCAACTCCACACCATTCATGGGGATTTGGGCAGTACAGAAAAACACATAAACATTGTGCCACTTGTTTATGCCCTCATGAGCCATAAAAATCAACAAACATATGAAATTTTATTTAGTATGCTAAAATCTGCATTACCTGATTGGAATCCAGAAATATTTAAATGTGACTATGAAGTGGCTCCGATGAACGCAATGCGAAATGTTTTTGTAAATATATCTATTAGCGGCTGTTATTTCCATTTCACCCAGGCAATATGGAAGAAAGGAAAACAACTCAAACTAACAAAAGATAAATTAACCAGAAGACAAGTTGCACTTAGCACTGCTTTGGCTTTGTTACCATCAGATAAAATCATTGCGGGTTGGTTTTATGTTGCCACTCAAAGCCCTGATGATGATAATAGCAAGGAGTTTAGAAATTACATGCTCAGACAATGGCTACAAGATGATTTTATTAAAACGTGGTGTGTATTTGGACAGACTCATCGCACTACGAATTTAGTCGAAGCATGGAATAATAAAATAAAAAAGCGTGTGAAAATAAAGAAACCCAACATTATGAAGCTCCTCACAGCGTTGGCTGAAGATGCATCGTATTACGAAGTTCTTGCATTGGGGGTTTCTGAAAATAAAGGTATAGCGGAAAAAACAAAAAAAAGCATCAATCGCGATAATTATATACAGGAGGTCCAAATGGAACTCATTAATAATGAAATTACGATTGGGCACTGTTTAGAAAAACTTAAGTGAGTGTAATCTTTGATTTTACAAGGTATAAGAAAGAAATATTTTCATGCTACAATTTTAAATTAATGATTGTAACAATCTGTGACTTTATTAGGTATAAGAAAGTTATATTTTTTATTTTAAATTAATAATTGTACAATCTGTGATTTTACTAGGTATAAGAAAGTTACATTTTTTATTTTAAATTAATAATTGTACAATCTGTGATTTTACAAGGTATAAGAAAGAAATATTTTCATGCTACAATTTTAAATTAATGATTGTAACAATCTGTGACTTTATTAGGTATAAGAAAGTTATATTTTTTATTTTAAATTAATAATTGTACAATCTGTGATTTTACTAGGTATAAGAAAATTATATTTTTTATTTTAAATTAATAATTGTACAATCTGTGATTTTATTAGGTATAAGAAAGTTAGATTTTTAATTAATAAATGTAACATGATTCATATATTTTATTTTTTTAACGTACCTACCTAATGGGGATTATTGAACTTTCTAGTTCACTTATCCCCATTAAATAAAAATTTTGGGTCAACGGGGAATAGTGAACAAAAAGTTCACTAATCCCCATCAATGGGGATCATCCAACGGGGAAAAGTGGAATAAGCCGGTTTTTTTTATAAGTGTTCCTAATAGAATCAATTAAGTGAAAAATTATAATAAAATGATAAAAATTTACCAGTTTCTGATTTATTCCTTTGTATTCACCTAATTATCTATCTGCATGCCAAATTTGAACTTTCTAGGTCATCTGGAACTGGGTTAGAGTTTTGATCTATAGGTCAGTCAGTGATAAAAATGACGATTTTTGGACGTTAATATCTAAATAACCATTTGAGATATGTTTATGAAATTTGGAGCACATATGTATCTTGCAAGTTTCACTATATGAGCCAAATTTGACACGTTTATGTGAAATAGTTTTTGAGTTATGAGGGGGTCAAAAGTGGCTCCAAATGGTTCGTGTAATATTACACACGGTGCTGCTCGCCAGTTCTGTTACTTGAACTTGGCTTGACACGCTGCCGCGTGTCTAGATAAACCCCCTTATTTATATTCCGAGAGCATTAGTGGCCATTTCGGGATCAGCCGTGGCTTACTACTTACTCGACGAACGTTGGAGGATAACATCTATATAAATAAATAAAACTGAAGTGTCTGTTTGTAATTTCAAATTAACAGCTTTTCACTAAATGCATATTATGAAAGTAAATACGGGATTTACACCAAAAAATCATTTATTTAAACTTTGGTCTGTTTGTCTGTTTGTTCCGGCTAATCTCTGAAATGGCTGGACAGATTTTGTCGGGACTTTCATTGGCAGGTAGCTGATGTAATAAGGAGTAACTTAAGCTACTTTTATTTTACAAAATTTCTTTTAGAAAAATACGTGCATTAATTTCCAACATCCACGCGGGCGAAGCCGCGGGCAAAAACTAGTCGTGACTATGTTCTAAAACCTTAAAAACGTGGTGGATTACGGCCCACTCCCTCTCACAGGGAGTAGGTCTGTGTACAGCTATAGGAACTTTATATACTGACTAGCTTCTGCCCGCGACTTCGTCCGCGTCAAATTTTTGCTCCCCTGACCCTTCCCGTCGCATCGATTTGCCTGCTAGTTTTCGTCCATTTTTCGTTGCTGCTCGCACCTTTTGAGTTATAGTGAGTCAAGCTTAAAAGATAGACATATGCTCTCGCGGACTTTTTTTTAGAACTTTCTAAAAGGAACAATTTCGTCATACATGATTTTTGCGTTACTTTAACCGTTTACGCATCACACGCAACGGAAACTCTCAAAAGGAATAAGTTTTCCCCGTTTTTGCAACATTTTTCATTACTGCTCCGCTCCTCTTAGTTGTAGCGTGATGTTATATAGCCTATAGCCTCCCTCGATAAATAGGCTACCTAACACAAAAAGATTTTTTCAATTCGGAACAGTAGTTCCTGAGATTAGCGCGTTCAATCAAACAAACAAACAAACTCTTCAGCTTTATAATATTAGTATAGATTATGTTTACGCTTTATATTCCAGGGTGGTGTTCGGAGCTCTCCCGTGCCTGGCCCGGCTCTGCACCAAGGACATGCCGGAAGACATCCGCGCGACGGCGGCCGAGACCTTAGCTTACTTAGCAGAGGTATGCGACAGTTGCCTCACGTAAGGGAACACATTATTCATGAATACGCTAGACTACACCTTCATTTTTTACTACGTACGTTGTTTGTCATAACGTGTCCGCAGTCTGGATTTTTTAAAGAGGCTTTTATCTAGTCTCACCTCCCATTTCCAAGCCTGGCAAATTAACATGACACTTGGCTCGAATGTCCATGTGGTGTAAAGAATAGCCCCATCTCATTTCTTCCCGCGGGTGTCGTAAAAAGCGGCTAAGGAATTACTAGAGAATGGGCAGCAGCGTTCTCTATGTATTTTACCACCATACTGCAATCGCCAACCCGCCTGCCAAGCGTGGCGGTTATGGCTAAGGCAAAGGAAATAATGGCTCGAATGACGTTTGTGGAAACAATAACAAATAACAGCAACAGAATCACCCGAACATTCTAAAGACACGTGCAACGACAAAATAATTCGCGCTTTAGAATTTGGAGCCAGGTGTAATTTTAATTCGCCCGGCTTGTAGATAAGAAATGTCTTGTGTATGATCTTAAAATAAATGGCTCGAGTGATCCAAATACAAACATTTTTGTTAAATAAATAGTTTCATTTAATGAACACAGGTTCTCGTCAATTATGCTAATGAATAAATTGAAGTTATTAATATTCTCGCTAGAATAGTCGTGTGGTCATCCGTTGTAACATTAAACATACTTCTGTCTAATCTATACTAATATTATAAAGCTGAAGAGTTTGTTTGTTTGTTTGATTGAACGCGCTAATCTCAGAAACTGGTCAGAATTGAAAAAAACCTTTTTGTGTTGGGTAGCCTATTTACCGAGGAAGGCTATAGGCTATATAACATCCCGCTAAAACGAAGAGGAGCGGAGCAGTAATGAAAAATGTTCCAAAAACGGGGAAAATCGCATGGGTAGGCGATTCGACGCGACGGGAAGGGTCGGGGTTACAAGAAATTTAACGCGGATGAAGTCGCGGGCAGAAGCTATTTTATTCTATATTTTGAGTCTGAGTGAGATATTCAAATAAAAACAAATAAAGATACGGTTTTTACCGCAATGCGCCGACGAAAAGGTGCTTAGCAACGACTGTAAAACAGACTTCTCTGGCAAAATGTGGATATACATATGTATAGTACACCCTTTACCTACCCTCTATAATAATAATAGCGTGATGATATATGTTTTACCACATTCCCTACTAATTGCAGTCATTTCCGACATTCTAGGTAGACACGTCCCTGCAAAGGCTAGCATCGATCTCGAACCACCTGATGACGTCACTAGCAGATATCATCAACTGCCCATCCACGGCTGCCAAGCAAGGCGCGTTCAGATGCTTTGCTTCCCTGGGAGCTAATGACGAAGATATACGGAAGAGGATCATAGAGACGCACGGCTTGATGGTGCATGTTGTCAATGGAATGACAAACCCTGAGCCTTCGGTGAGAATATTTTAAAAATGTTTAAGTAAGTCTTGAGGTCATACACAAAGGGCTTGTGATTTTTTTAAATAAGCATTTGCAGTAGACTTCCAAGCAAAAAAATCTCTTTAGATTGGTATTAGCCTTTCACGTTTGCAAGTGCTCTCTAGAATAAAAATGAGTCTTTTGTTAAAGCAGCTATTACCAAACTATGTATTTTTTTATATCACAAAGGGTGTTAAAACTGTATATAAAATTATCAAGATTTTTTTCTTTTTAGGTAAGATTAGCAGCTGTAAGATGTTTACACTCACTTTCAAGATCTGTGCAACAACTACGAACGACATTTCAGGTAAATATTTTCAAATTTCTAAAATTTTTTACTCACAAGCAAAACTGTGACTTAAAAGCGTATGAAATAAGGTTAAAATTAGAACGAATCGAACGGAATAAAATTATTTTTTAGGACCATGCTGTATGGAAACCACTCATGCAACTGTTAGGCGACTCGCCCGGAACAGAACTACTCACAGTCGCGTCATCAACACTCTGCAATTTACTCCTTGAATTCTCGCCGGCCAAGGAACCAATGTTGGACCAAGGTTTGTAACACACTTTACTGTCAAACATTCGAAGCGTCAAATGTTTGTGTTTCAAGTAACTTATTGGTGTATTTTTCGTAGGTGCAGTAGAAATGTTATGTAATTTGACGAAGATGCCCGAAGCAGCTTTGAGGCTGAATGGAATTTGGGCCCTCATGAATATGGCTTTTCAGGTAAAATACTGTATAACTTAGTAAATCCGTTACAAGTTGGTACTTGATAAACACGTTTTTATTTTTGACAGAAAGAAAATCTATTTATAAATTGAGACACGCACGGGAATATCACAAACTAATCTGAACACTCTCACTCTCGAATAAATAACACATAAATAAAATCCAAATAAAAACAGAAAGCTCAGCATGATTCACTGATATTTAAAAATAGTCATCTTTCACAAATATTTTTCCGTTACCTTAATAAATTAATTAAATGAGTATTTGAGACCTTTAACCTTTTGAATGTCTTAAGTTACACAGTTCGAAATAAGCAATTGTCTTTCTATTGTGTCTCTAATTACGGCATTCTATGAGTTAAAAAACATAAGTACCATTGCTTAATTCCAAAGTTCGTGAAACTCCCTGTTATAAAACGAAGGAGCGGAATATACACAAAACTTTCTTGCTGAAAAATCTCGTAAATACTTCCTGCTCTCATGTTTTATGACCGTTCTTCCAGGTTCTTCCAAATCACGGTGTTTCATTTATTGATTAAAAAAAAAAAACGTTTAAAGTAATTATAACACCGTATTATTATTTCAGGCTGAACAAAAAGTGAAGCAGCGCATCCTAAGCTGCCTAGGAACGGAGCAAATGTTCCGGTTGCTAGGCGACAGCGACACGCGCGTCATCATGAAGACGTTAGGGTTACTGCGCAACCTGCTGTCGACCAGGCACCATATAGACGCCATCATGAGCGAGTATTCCTCACAAGTTATGCAGGTATGTCGCTGAATAATATTTGGAGTCTCATGGGTGTTTCGTATTTAAAATGTTTAGAGTATGAAAATGGTGCAGTGGTGGCCCTGTGGTATCGGCCTCGACTTACGAGGTGGTGGTCGTGGTCGTGGGTTCGAATCCAGGCAGGCGCTTTACTTTGTGTAAATAATTTGATAATCTTTTTTTTACAAGTAGGTACATGAATATTTTTTGTACGAAGTACCTACTATATTACTTTAATTATTGTGAATTTGAGGACTATGTAGGTCATTTTTTCACTTTCGATTTTGTGAAAGCTTATGCGTCCTACCTAAATGTCTTTAGTATTGTTCGTCGAATCCTTAGTCGCAGGCCACGCTGGCGCGACGCGTCTTGCGTCTGCGATGAGCGGGAAAATAATAATTCGGGTTGAACGGGGGGCGCCATGTTGGCGCGAATGGCGTGCGCGTCAGGCGACCGCGACCAGCGGAGGGAACAGTACGAGTTCGCGCGTCCTGCGTATTTATTAAATTTTGTTGAATTATCCGCGATGCAAAACATACATACGGAGGAGTTTATTAGTGAAATAATGTCTCGGCCAGCAATCTGGTGCAGTAAGGATGATCAATATAAGAATAAATATGTAATAAAAAAAAATGGGATGAAATAAGACAAAAATTCCCAGGAACTCAAGGTATTTATATTTATTCATTTCAGTAAAGTAATCCTTAAATTCATTACGTATGGTAATAGCTTGAGTCCAATTTAATCAAACTCATTTTAAACCCCGCGCAATAATAGCAGATAAAAACCACGTGTCACGGGGCCGCTTCAACGTGGCACATTACAGCGGCAAGACGCAGCGTCTTTACTCCTCCCGCCCCCGCAGGTCGCCCCCGCTCACCGCAGTAGCTCTAGCATGGCCTGCGGCTTAAGTTCCTTAAATTCCGAGTTGAGCTGCACGATAATAATTGACAAATGCGTGCATTGAATGGACATGTCTGCTCAAATCTGTGTAGTTTTTTCCCCAAAAGACCATTTCAAACACCAACTAACATGTTCTTAAAGTAGAAAGCCATGTTCACATTGACCAGTTGAAGTAAGCCCTTCAGACAATACGGACGCGTCTTTTGTCAATTTACTATGATTTAATTGGTCAAGAGGCGTGGCTATGCTGAGTGACAACGATGACTCACTATTTTCTTAACGCGAATAGGCTATAGTCTCTATCAAATTACTATTATTTATAAATGCTGTAACGTAAAACTGTTTTTGTATTACACCGGCTAAGAATTTTACCGTCTGGAGTCAAAATCAAAATCAAAAGTCATTTATTCAAACTAGGCTGAGAGTCAGCACTTTTTGAACGTCAAAGTTACAAAAGACAGTCCCCCCAAAACGCCCACCCTTCGACACTTCCTAGTGCTGTAGCTGGGAAGAAGAAGTGGCGGAACAAACTCCCCAGCAGCACAGCTGTCTGTTAAGTTAGAAGAACTTGATTCTATACAATATTGTGTAAGAATTAATATTATAAAACAAAACATACATTATTCGCCATATGTCAGCTAGCACACGCCAATATACCAACAAAAAAATTTAAAACTAAAGTCAAGCTGAAATAATAAAACAAAAACGTAAACAAAACTTAAAAACTAAATAAAGCCTCCAGGCATAAAGGGCGTGCCCGCTTACATGTTCAACGATGCAAAATGATCCATATACATACATTGATGCATATAGCTAAGTTGAAGTTACAATAGTTAAACTAGCACCTCCGGAGTAGAATAAAATAACAGTTAATACAAATAACAATAACAAAAACCATGGTCAGCAAGACGATCAGTCACCACAAGCAGCACCCGTTCACGAGCATAACGCAAAGGTCAGCCATTACCCCCCTCGCCATATTTGAGGGAAGGTGGTAACCCGACCCCCGACGCTACCGCAAGCAGTGACATCTAAGGGAGCATGACGAACTTGCTGATGCATATAGCTAAGTTGAAGTTACAATAGTTAAACTAGCACCTCCGGAGTAGAATAAAATAACAGTTAATACAAATAACAATAACAAAAACCATGGTCAGCAAGACGATCAGTCACCACAAGCAGCACCCGTTCACGAGCATAACGCAAAGGTCAGCCATTACCCCCCTCGCCATATTTGAGGGAAGGTGGTAACCCGACCCCCGACGCTACCGCAAGCAGTGACATCTAAGGGAGCATGACGAACTTGCTGCCGGTTGGTCAGGCAAGAATATTATGAACAGCTGACGAGGTCGCTAGCTAACTACATGTTGCAATACAACTCATTTAAAATCATTGTAATGAGTAGATTATGTCCACAATAAATGAAATTAAAAGAAAATAAACATAAATAAATAAATTAACAAAATCTGTTAAATAAAAAAATAAATAAAAAACAATTATATGAACTACCCATATAAACTGTCAGTAGGAAAGCTAATTCTGGATTGAAAGAACATAAACATTGTCTTGAGTTTGTCTTGAGTTAATCACAGCGACCAACTATTCTTATCGTTTAAGTAGTCGTTGATAGAATAATATGCCTTTGAACAAAGGTTGGATTTTACTTTAGCTTTAAAATCATTAAACTGCAAATCTAGTAAAGCAGAGGGAAGCTTGTTATAAAAGGTAATACCAAGACCAACAAAAGAATTATGAACCTTATGAAGCCGGTGAAAGGGAGCACGTAGTTTGTCCTTATTTCTAGTATTAATAATATGAATATCACTGTTTTTAGTGTACAGGTGTATATTTTGCCTAACAAAAATATTTTGAATGTCCGCGGCTTTGCCCCACAGCAGAATGCCGTAGGACATTATGCTATGAAAATAACAAATAGACTAATCGAGCTGTATCAACGTCCGTATACTGTCTAACTTTCCTTACTGCGTAGGCGGCCGAACTGAGCCTTCCCGCTAGGCTTGATATATGTGATCCCCACTGAAGTTCGGCGTCTACTGTTATGCCCAGAAAAACCGCCGAGTGTACAGTTTCAAGCACCTCATTATCTAAAACGACATTGGGTCCCAGATTCCTAACATTCGGTAAGGCGAACTTTATACATTTCGTTTTCTTAGCATTGAGAACTAGGTTATTTGTGGTAAACCATTCCGTAGCCATTGAGAGCGCACTATTTACGTCGTCAAAATCTTGTCTATTTCTGTCTACTTTAAAGATAAGTGAGGTATCATCAGCAAATAGTACAATATCACAGATATTCTTTAAATAGAATGGTAAGTCATTTATATACACTAAGAATAAGAATGGACCCAGTATTGATCCTTGAGGTACACCTAACTGAACTAGTAGCCCGGAAGATTTTACACCATTGACATCTACACATTGGTGCCTATTTTGCAAATAAGAACTTATGACACTGAGAGCTTCGTTTTGAACACCGTAATGACGTAGTTTACGCAAAAGTGTGTCATGGTGAACGCAATCAAAAGCTTTGGAGAGATCACAGAAAACTCCGATAGCATTTTGCGAGTTCTCCCATGCGTTGAAAATATGTTACAGCAGAGCAACACCCGCATCTGTTGTCGAACGACCTTTTGTAAAGCCATATTGCTCATTATGAAGGAGGCTATTTAAATTAAAATGTCTTAGCAACTGCTTGAGTATTAACTTTTCAAATATTTTACTAAATGCAGGTAAGATAGAAATGGGCCTAAAATTGCCAACGTTATTTTTATTACCTGTTTTAAATAATGGTATGACTTTACTGCTCTTCATGAGGTCAGGAAAAGATCCCAAATCAACACATTTATTAAAAGTTACAGCCAGATAGGGGGCTACGATATCTATTATCTAGACACGCGGGAGCGTGTCAAGCCAAGTTCAAGTAACAGAACTGGCGAGCAGCACCGTGTGTAATATTACACGAACCATTTGGAGCCACTTTTGACCCCCTCATAACTCAAAAACTATTTCACATAAACATGTCAAATTTGGCTCATATAGTGAAACTTGCAAGATACATATGTGCTCCAAATTTCATAAACATATCTCAAACGGTTATTTAGATATTAACGTCTGAAAATCGTCATTTTTATCACTGACTGACCTATAGATCAAAACTCTAACCCACTTCCAGATGACCTAGAAAGTTCAAATTTGGCATGCAGATAGGTAATTAGGTGAATACAAAGGAATAAATCAGAAACTGGTAAATTTTTATCATTTTGTTATAATTTTCACTTAATAGATTCTATAAGGAACACTTAATAACAAAAACCATTTGGTATTAATTTTGTTATAAATAAGTACCTACTAATAATTTATGTACAAAAAGTAATGATATCCCATCAAAAACATAAATGTGAAATGAGAGCCAAGTTCAATATTATCATATATGCCTTGTTTGTTGACTTCAACGACAAAAGAAGAGAGATCTAAATGGGTGCCAAGTTCAATGGTCAGTCCTGACTTGGCTAGTTTTCATATACGAATTATATTATAGCCTTCGCAAGTTTTAAACCTGTTACTTGTCGGTTCTTATTTTATTATTCCCAAAATTTGGCTTGCTGGTAGAAACTAGCCATCGAACATAATAATTCGTATATGAGAACTAGCCAAGTCAGGTCTGACCATTGAACTTGGCACCCATTTAGATCTCTCTTCTTTTGTCGTTGAAGTCAACAAACAAGGCATATATGATAATATTGAACTTGGCTCTCATTTCACATTTATGTTTTTGATGGGATATTACTTAACAGTTTAACAGAGATGCCCCAGTAATCACCAGTGTTTTTTGACTTGAGTGTGTTAAAAATATTAATCACATCACGAGGCGTTACATGTTCGAAACTAAATAAGCGACTACATCCGGGCACACTACTATGCAAAAGGTTTTCAGCTTTAGACGGGGACGAATTTAAGGAGCAGGTCGTAGTTATAGGTATGTTGGCAAAAACTCATTAAATTCCTCAGCTATGTCGGCTGCTTTATTAACCAATTTGTTGTTAATCATAATCTCTAGTTGTTTTTCCTATTTAACCGGTTTACCTGTTTCATTATTAATAATTTTCCAAGTGGTTTTTATTTTATTATTGGATTTTTTTATGGTATCGCTTAAAAACTTTGATTTAGCTAAAGCGCAGATCTTTTTAAATAATTTTGAATAATTACTGACATACTCTAGAAAAGGAGTATCAAATCTGTATTTTTTCAAACCATATAACTCGTATAGTCTTGCTCTACTTTTGTAAATTCCTGGAGTAGCCCATTGGTTGAAGCTAACGGAAGTGCTATTAGTGTCAATAGTTTTGGTCTTGAAAGTAGAAGCCTATGGCGCAGAAATCTCTTTTTTTATTCAAAAACTTAAAATGTATTTATCTTAATTACTTAATTGGAGTAAACTTTTAATACTAAAACAAATACAAAATAAGTAAATCGACAAAAAAAAAAAACAAGTCATAGGCACTACGCGCGTAAATTATCAATTAATTCGTCGCGACATTCAATCTTCAGTTTAGCAATTCTTCGGGCTATGTCGGTTCCTTGGTTTTGTTACGGATCTTTTCATTTCTGATTCGATCGCGTAAGGAAACTCCAAGCATAGCCTCTCTATCGCCCTTTGGGTGACTTTCAACCTTGTAATAAGGCCCATTGTGAGGTTTTCACGTTGCAGTTGTTGTTGTTTTTGCGGTTGCACGTTTCAGTTCCATAGGTCATCACTGGCAATACACACTGGTCAAATACTTTCGTCTTGTGAAACTGCGGTATATGGGACGAGAAGATATTGTGTAGCTTCCCGAACGCTGCCCAATCGAGTAGAAATCGACGATTGACCTCTTTCTCGAAGTGGACCTACCTAAGTGGAGAGTCTGTCCTAGGTACACATATTCGTCCACAACTTCGAGTGTAGTGCCTCCGATCTGTGGCAGTGGGCAGGGCACATTGCTCGCAGAACAGATGGCTGATGGGGCCGAAAGGTTCTGGAGTAGCAGAGTTGGAAGGCCTCCCACAAGGTGGACCAATGACCTTGTGAAGTCCGCAGGAATCCGCTGGTTGCGGGAAGCAACAAAACCGGTCGAAGTAGCGGCGCTTGGGGGAGGCTTATGTCCAGCAGTGGACGTCTTTCGGCTGAAATGATGATGACGACGTTCAATCCTTTGAATGAAGTCGGCTGATTGGGAACTAATAAGACTGGCGTCGTCTGCCTCTTTTATTTTATCAGATCCTTCACTCGATTGGTAGGTAGGATCAATTAGTTTCATATTTCTGACTGATCAACTCTTTCAGAGTTCAAAGTTAGTAATTGGTTAAATTGAAATAAGTGCTTTTAGTTTGAGTTCCCAAATAAATAAAATAAAACTATCCTTTTCCTTGTCACCAGGCTGTGATAGTAGTGCTAGAGGGTTCATACCCCGCTGAGGTCAAGGAACAAGCACTGTGCATCCTCGGCAACATCGGGGATGGAGAGAAGGCAAAAGATCTCATTATGGCCAACGAAGACGTGCTCAGAAAACTGGTTGACTACCTGGTAAGAACTCTGTTTTATAATATTCTTCTCATTTGCTTATCTTCTACTCTGCTTTGTACAGTCGAAGAATGAAATGGTTGAGCTCCTGTAGGTTTAATTTCTCCAAATTGGGGAGGGCCTATGTCCAGCAGTGGACATCTTTTGGCTGTAGTGAGTTTTGTTTAATTTAATTTAATTTGCACCGTCTTCTGTGAAATTTCTTCCGACTAAGACAACATTGTGAATAAAAATTATGTGGAAAATAATGTTTTCTATAGCGGCTCTACCATCTCATTCTACGAGTGTATTTGTATAATGATTTGCACCTTATATGCTAAACCTTTTACATGCCAATTGATTAGTTTGAGCTTTAGTCAATCGAAAAATTATCGATTTAACTTGATATAACTTAAAAGGACGTAAGTCATCAAAGAATAGAAGCAGTGAATGATCAGTCATAATCTAATAATTTCTCTCGCTATTATTATCCTATGTTCCTTGTGTCGAGCACTCAAACTTACTTATTATGGTTCATTCGACTTATTTCTTTTTTTCAATCTTTATATGTTCAGAACCTTTTAGGAAATACACTATCTGTTATATCACAGAGTTGAGAAATGAAAGGGTTTAGCACCTTTAGAACCGTTTTTACCAGCATGGTCCGTGGGACTCACAAGTTCCTTCCATTTTTAACCTGTCTGCCTTCAAAGCAGAGAGAGTGAGTTCCAAAGACCCCATCCATCGCTTTCCATCGGCGTGATCCATGCCAAAGCAGACCGATTCAGAAAAATAAATGTATTTTTTTACTGTGTAGTCATTAAAGCTTACTTTATCTTTTCGTTTTGCGACTGTATCTCTTACTTATAGTTGGTCAACGCTCATACGCTCTTTACCGAAAATTTATCAGTTTTTCACAAATCATGGTTTATTTTGGTCTCTTATCATTTCAATCGAAATTTAAAATGCGAAGACTCTAAGGATTAAAGGGTATACGACTGCTCATCCTGCATGATTACTTTGCAAAGACTCACGCGTTAACCCACTGTAAGAAATAACATAAACATATAAGTAGGCTGTGCTTATATTAAGTTCTTTTAGTTTGCATAATCTTGCTTTAGAAAATGTACATGTTGCTTTATTTATTTTTCCTTAGATTTTTCCCTTCTAGATTTGGCTAACAAACATGACATGAGTTGCAGTGAATTCATAGTACTGGGTAGATTGAATGACTTTTTAATCGATTTATTTATTGTTCTACAAAATTTTGCTTGAATGTGAGGAGTGTGACTGTGAATATATATTTTTCTTAGCTATTAGAACGGTAGTCCCGTAACATTAGGAAAAATGAACTTATTAACAACATAATTATATGCATTTGTGATCGATAAAGGAAAATATCAAAACAGTAAAGATGCGAATGATGAAAATGATGCTATGAGCAAACATTTTATGGATGATCTTTATCATAGTAGAAGTCCACAAACACTTTTGCGACACTTCCGAATTTAACAAAGTTCCTTACCCTGCAATCATAAAACCTATTAATCGAAAGTGATGTGACGTTTCTGTTAAAATGACTCAACGTTCATTTTTGCAAGAATGTCGTTGATCATATTGGGATGTTGGCCCTAGGTCATAGCATCAAAACGGTCCTGGGGGCAAACATCGATCGAGTACGTGACGAGAGCGATTCAATGGGCGATTGAAAAGACGACTGAAGGTATGTGCTTATGTAAACAGAGTGAGAGTGTGTGGATGACAGAACCGTGATAACTGTGATTCTTGCCAAGCAAAAATCAAGCTTAAAAGCGCTCTTGATTGGCAGGTAGTACAACGATTTCGATGCAACAGCAATGTACAAACGCTTAAATCGAAAGGAACAAATTACGTTGACAGCGAATATAATGTTGTGGATGGAGCGAGTGTGTGTTGCTTTTTGTCTGTGATTGTACTACTATGATGCCAGCCGGCCAGATCTTGGCCTAAATGATTATTTCATTTAGGCCAAGATCTGGCCGCGCAATGCTGCGTAAATCACAATGTACATTTCAATGTAGGAATGTATGCTTTGGCGAAACGACGTATGTCCCTGTCGAAAATTACATGTCGTTATTTGAAAAAAAAGAAATGTAAAAGAAATAAAGTGTTATTTGTAAAGGAAATGCAATGGGAATTGAAGTTCGGCGGACCAGTCTTTGCGCTTACGTCTAATCGCGACGTGAATCCGCCTAAAATTTTGCTGGTTATTACAAAAACATTGCAGGTGTACACGCCAAAGTTCTATTGCGTAATTTCAGCGGGTGTGTCATGGTACTAAGGATCAACTCACACTGAGATAGTAGCGGTGGCAAGCAATTGTTTCAAATTATTTAAAAATTATCTTCGTTATTAAAATAATTAGTATCACTTGAGTTAAGAGACACTCTAAGATCTAGCTTAGTCTAGCGACTACATGCTGCGGCGCCGTGCAAGTGCTCGCGTAGACGCAACCTGTTGTAGAATGTAAACTGTCCCTGTGCATAGCCCGTAACTGCGGCCTTGGCGATATTACTTGTCGAGTTCGAGCTGTTGCCGGTCGCTGCTATTTCAGTGTAATTTGAGCCTAAAACATACGTTATGTTTTTGGGAAACTGCTCGCGTTTTGTTGTCAATCAAGAACAAAGTTTGACGTTGTTGTTTGGACGGGTGCGCAGGCTCATCCGGAGAGCAAGCTGCAGGAAGCGGCGCTGTTCGTGGCGGGGAACCTGGTGTGGCGCGGCGAGGCGGGCGCCGCCGCTCGGCAAGCGCGGCTGGCCGAGCTGGGCGTGTTGCGCGCGCTCAAGCTGCTGCGCGCAAGGCACGACGCCGCTCATCTGCACGACAAGTGAGTACACTACTCATACTCTAACTGAACCTGGTGTGGCGCGGCGAGGCGGGCGCCGCCGCTCGGCAAGCGCGGCTGGCCGAGCTGGGCGTGTTGCGCGCGCTCAAGCTGCTGCGCGCAAGGCACGACGCCGCTCATCTGCACGACAAGTGAGTACACTACTCATACTCTAACTGAACCTGGTGTGGCGCGGCGAGGCGGGCGCCGCCGCTCGGCAAGCGCGGCTGGCCGAGCTGGGCGTGTTGCGCGCGCTCAAGCTGCTGCGCGCAAGGCACGACGCCGCTCATCTGCACGACAAGTGAGTACACTACTCATACTCTAACTGAACCTGGTGTGGCGCGGCGAGGCGGGCGCCGCCGCTCGGCAAGCGCGGCTGGCCGAGCTGGGCGTGTTGCGCGCGCTCAAGCTGCTGCGCGCAAGGCACGACGCCGCTCATCTGCACGACAAGTGAGTACACTACTCATACTCTAACTGAACCTGGTGTGGCGCGGCGAGGCGGGCGCCGCCGCTCGGCAAGCGCGGCTGGCCGAGCTGGGCGTGTTGCGCGCGCTCAAGCTGCTGCGCGCAAGGCACGACGCCGCTCATCTGCACGACAAGTGAGTACACTACTCATACTCTAACTGAACCTGGTGTGGCGCGGCGAGGCGGGCGCCGCCGCTCGGCAAGCGCGGCTGGCCGAGCTGGGCGTGTTGCGCGCGCTCAAGCTGCTGCGCGCAAGGCACGACGCCGCTCATCTGCACGACAAGTGAGTACACTACTCATACTCTAACTGAACCTGCTGTGGCCGAGTAGAGTCAATTTCACCAATGAAACATGAGATATCACTGACTATATTCCACAACAGTGATGACACTGACGGCTCTTGATCGTTTGCATGTGCTAATCGCGTTCAGTTTCAATAGTGAAATCAGCCCTAAATAGTAAACAATTCTTTAATGGCATAAAAAGGGTTACATCTGACTCCTAAGTTAGGTTTAAAGAGAGTCAAAGAGTAAATGTATTTTCAGTTTTCAGAACGAGTACTCTGCAGACAATACTTATACTGTGTCATCCGTTGAAATTGTGACGCTCCGTGAAAACAACCACGAGACGAGATTAAATAATTATATAGTTAAAAGACATTGCCCGTTTTGTTAGGAGATTTGGGCCCCTAGAAAAAAAACGCGGGCAACGGTGGTTTTAACTTGGTTTTGAAGAACAACAATTACCTTTTCAGATCCTGAAAACAATTTTCAGTTTTTCACCCTAGTTTCAGAGATTTTAAAAAAAAAAAAGATGATGAAATTGAGGTTATAAAACAATATTTTTTATAAAAATATATTAAAATAATAATATTGTTTATGGATTAATATTGATTCCAGAATGAAATAAAAACATTACATAGCATCTGACGTATGCAAAATACAGGCTCAGTCGTGGAGTTGCAGACACCAGCCCGTTCTACCTATTACCTACATAGCATCTTCTGTTGCTAGATATATGTATTATGTTGGATTGACCACCTGGCTGTCAGCATTAACTGGGCTGTGCCCTAACCACTTATTAGAAATAAATACTTACCAACGGTTAAAACCTTCAGTTAGAGGAGCTCATGGGTGTAACAATAACCGCACAGATCTATCTCAAGTTAAGATAAGCTTGGTCAGACTGCGAATGGGTGACATACAAATTGTCCTGAGTGGCTGTTAATACATTCAAGCTGGCTGTTAATAGGTTCTGCGTGCTATATTTAAACCTTAGATACTCGTTATGAGTAGCCAGAATCCCGCAAGTGTGATAATCTCTCTGTTTAGTTATAAAGGAAGTTAAGATGTAGTATGCTGCTATACAACTGTTTAATTATAGAGGAGGTTAAAATACAGTATGCTGCTATACAGCTGTTTAATTAGTAAAATAATCAATAACAACAATAGACATTTATTCTTCAAGGAATATATTATGTAGAAATTGTGCTGGGGCTATAGTTGGTATAGGAATCACAACATCTGCAATGATGTTACGGTCTATGTTATCAGACACTGGTGCAGACTCCACAGTGGGTTGTTTACAGCCAGCAACGGGTGGCCTCTGTGTTACTCTTGCTGCAGCCTCCCAACAAGGATGACAAACTCATTTCAAATGCAAGACCTAAAAACAAAAATATTATATTTATACTATAAATTGTTATTCAATTACTATGTATATTATGTTTCAATAAATAAATAAGAGTAAACACTTACGTGATGAGCTGGTGTCCATCTTAGTATAACGTTCCTTTGAGGACAATCTTGACTAACTCTGTGAGTTCTGCGACTTGCAATTGACAAGCCACACGCAAAACATATGTTTAGGTGTCCAAGAGCAGGGTATACAAGGGATAGACTTGTGTCAGATGATGTCCGGTTTTCTAATAATACAAAAAATATTCTGCACACAGGATGTCATCAGAAGATACCTGAGAAAATAACAAAAAAAAAAACTGTGAATTCCTAAGTATAATATGTAAATTAATTCATGTGCTTAAAATTCATTACAAAATAGTTTTACCACAAATGATAGATTATATTGTAAATCTTTTATTATAACAAGGGAATAGTTAAGCAGTATATCTAGAGGATAGGTCTGAGACGGATACATGATATATGACGTTTTGTTTATAAATGAAAATAAATGTATGATAACATAAAAGTTCAAGTATGCAGACAAAAATCTTACTTTTTACATTATATCTGTTACTATTGTGTGCACAATGGCTTAATAACCTTAGGACATAGAAAGCATGTCTTTTCATAGAAAGCACACTTCTAACATTGCTTAAAACGAATTAGAAGTTAGCTGCTTAAATATTTACCTGTTTTGTCAGACAATGACTCCTTGATTGACCAGGTAGGCATCGTATTCATATAAATATTGTAAATGACATATTAACTTACCAATGTAGGTGTTATCCAGGATCTCAGAAGGTTTAAGCATTGGTTCATCTAATTCTTCGATTTGACGTCTACGAAGACCAGACGTAAAGAGCAATTGACATACCGCTGCACCGGCGAGATAAAGAGTAGTTTACCCGATTGCAGAAATGCAGACATTTATCACTAAAAAACAATTTGAATGATGTATTGATTTGACAGATTAATCTGTCTAGTCTAGCCTTGCGTTCCGAGTTACGCAAAATCTCTAATAAAAGCGCGCCAAACAATCCTTCCGCTAAGCGTGGCGATTTCTTGACGCGTTATCAGTGCAGCGGCAGCGATGTTATTGTGATGCGGAACGCGAGGTAGGTGTGGCCATGTTAAAATATTTTGTTGATCGATTTACCAAATCGATTTGATAAAAGTAGATAATATCATTTATGAATTTTGGTGTGACCGTATTGTGGTAACTTTTATTAGTGTTGATATTTTGCTATTTGTGCAACAGTTGTAAACAGTTTCTCTTTCTTTTTTCCTGCTTTCTATTTATACCTAATTAAAGAGATACTTTTGCATATGATTGATGTTCATATTATATCAAACGTTAATTTTTAAACAATCTAGCCAGTTTAAGTTGGTCATATCATGAAATGCAACTAATTCATGAAATGGCTAGTCACATCATAAAGTGATCAATTCTACGATCTGACCACGACATATATATCCTCAAATTATAATTCCTTCGTGTTTTAGTTTATTTACTACCTTTTTATATTTTAGCCCACCCGCTGCCTATTTTAATCCACGATTTGAATATACGTCTAATCAGTTACATGAAACCTAGATTATGACCGGAGAAAAGCTATTGTAAACATCTCCGGTACTTTTAGTTGGCGGAATAGTAATATATCGATATTTTGAATCGATTACTACCATTTAATTGACATAATCTGTGGTCTATCTTGGCAACATTCAGGTTAAGTTTTAATGGCAGAACTACTTTTGATTCAATAAAATAATTATTAATTACGGTTTCTAATGCTAGGGTGAAAGAGATGTTGATAAAATAAAATTAGACTTATAAAATTACGACTTAATTTTTGAGAAGTAAATAGTCTCTGCCCGGCACCAAAAATAAGGGGCCCATCCGCGGGCAATGTCCTTTCAGTTTAAAGTACGCAGTGGATTGCGAGACCTCCGTCACGAACCAAGTTCCTTCTGACGTATGTTTAAACTAAAATTGCCTACAAATTATTTTTACTTATTCGTCGTTTTCTTTGTAGCTAAAGTAAAAATTTTGTTTCAGAGTGAAGACGGCTCTGGCGCAGTTTAATGACTTCACATAATGCCACAAGGGCCACAGGCACAAACGTATGAGACGATAGTGTCTGGTTAGTTTATAGTAACGCTTGTGATTCAGTCGAATGTCGACAGTGAGTTATCCAGTCATAAACCTTATGATATTACGACATTATGTGTAGATGTAAGTATTTAATTGTACATAAATAAGTTCACAAATTGTTACATCGACGAGGAGTGTTATTGAATTTATTTATTTTTTAATTTATCCCGTTAATGTCATCGTTCATTGTGAGTAACTATATTTCATAGCGTGTATGTAACATTTTGACGAGTATCTCTCCCAAAGAAATCGATACGCGTTTCCAACGACGGAGGTGCTAGAACCCCTCTCAAAGTGGATATTTTTGTGAAACAAGCGAAATGTAGTTAAACTACAATAGTGTAATTTAGTTAGATGTTCATATAACGGGCGTTTTATATGCGTTTGTATATTGGAATCATGTTTATTGGTAAACGTTGTCCGACGGTGGATGCCATATTGTTTGTCGATTTTCTTACTTTGATTAAATCTATATTGATTGAATTGTAAAAAGGTTTAAACTGTTTGGTACTCATATAACAATTACGTGTACTTTATTGTATATCGAAAAGTTTTGAAGTGGCTTATATTGGTCAAAATTCCACGTTTACTGAATTAATATTAAATTATTGGTGTTTTTGATTCAAGTGACGACTGTTAAAGTGTGGTAACACAGACTAATTTTACAATCAATGTTACCAATTACAAAAATATTTGGAATGAATAAATTATAATCTGTAATGTTTTGTGCCTGTACTAGCTTGGTTTGTTAATGATTTGAAGATTTAAAGAATCAAAACTTAGCTATCTAAATTGTACTATATTAAATTAAATATCCATATAAATTGATTTTCTTTGACCGCTAGAAAGGACTTAATTATCGTTTAGGTAATGCGTTAGGGAATTGTGAGTTTTTAGGAGAAATAAATAGTATGGTTATGGCGTCTGGGGTAAACATTTTGGGTGACCCATGGAGCGCAATGGGCTATATAATATTAATATAATTTGTATCCACAGTCGGACGATAGCAAAGAAAATTAAAAACGGAAGTACGAACACTCCATTTCTTGTTGTATCCTTAATATTGAAGAATTTGTAAATAAACGCCAGAAAACAAAAACAAGAAATGAGTTTCGTACTTTCTTAAGAGTGAGTCTCATTAGACGACGGTGGCATAGAGAAGGTAGCTTTTGATAACGCATTCAATGTATGACTGTCTATGTAGATAACGAATTCTAATACTTTTACCCTTCTGAGTAATTGCTTATGGGCTATATTTTAATAGATAAGGTACTTGATGCCAACGCTGTGCAAATTTAATCTTCCATTTCCATAAAATATATGTATTTTGACGTAATTTGGTTGGGCTTCGAAAAGGTGTTCGGATGAGGAATTATAGAGGATGTTCCAAAAACGGCTTACTCTTTTCTTATAGTATAAGTTCTTTATTTGTTGTAATTTTGAAACAGGTGAGATTACCATCGGATCTGTTATTTTTTGTTATCGACTTTCGATGTTCTTTCTCCGCCTTTTTCAATGCCAAACCTATCAGTTAGACTGATGTGATATCGACTTACATTGATGTATCTGATGTAAACGTAATTAATTGTCTTCATAGAACAACTTTACAAATTAATTCACATGATTTTCATAATTCTGATATACAAGGTGCAGTTTTGATCTGCAAAACATTTTAGGAGGTTTTGGGGAGGCATTTTATGTTAGTGATTCTCGATCCGAATCAACAATAAAATGGGCAGGTATTTTTTTATCATTTTATTCTTATTTACGGAAATCGGTAACTCCCTTTTTTAAAACGGCCAGTCTGTACGTGTCCTTAAACTGCGCTTTCACACACAAACAAACGCAACCGACATTTCTTTCATAAATTGTATGAAGAGGGTTATTAAGAGAGTTATTCTGTAAAACAATAAAATTTAAAAATCTAAAATAAAAAGTATTATTGATTATTGACTTGGTATCGTATTGTTAGGTATATGATTATTTACGAGTCTCATAACAACCTCCTGAAATGTTTTGCAGGTTCAAAACTGCATCTTGTATGTGAGTGCACAATTTGGACACGGGTAGTTTGAGACTTTTCACGGGTGGTTGAGACTTTGGAATTTAAAATATAAACACGATCTTTACAAGATTTTAATTGAGTGTTTTAAAACTCCGTCCTACTCTCACGCGTCATGACCGCGATTGCGTAGATTCTCTAAATCATTGAACCTATTTTTGAAATAAGAACCCAAAACGTATAAAAATGCAATTCTTTTAACCAAACTGACAATTTGGTCTTGTGCTAAGTTGTCATTTTTAACCGACTTCAAAAAAAGGAGGAGGTTTTGTATTGAGAACTTTACCCAAATAGAAATAAAGATGGAAATGTAAAAACTGGCTCAGAGCTTTAGGCTAGATCGAAAGTTAGATCGCGTCTTGTGATCAGACTTTACTTTTGACGTTTAGTATAATGTGCATTAATCTGAAAAGTTTGAAATAACGCTGAAAACCATTATGGATAGTTAAGTATTTTGAGCAAGGTAGCTTTATACAATTTTTTTGCTCATTTAATTACGTTATTGTTTGAGCCATCCGCGTCGATCACGATGGCCGAATGTTATACATTATTTTGGTATTTCTATTGGTGTAATTATAATTTTAAAAAGTTAGTGCTTGTAAATGTTTCATTCGCCCTAATATTCTGACATAAAATGTGATTTCACACTTGGTTGCTGGCCTTTGTCTTGATAAATAAGTTGTTTAAAATTTACTTTACATTGTGCTACTAAATTATGTCACTCTGTGCTCAATAAAATAGATCCCTGTGTACCATCACGGACACTGGAGTTCGACCACTTTTCAACCTTATTACTTAATGCATAAGGATGAAAAGTGATCCACCTTAGTATTTCACTGTAGAATAAAGAAGTACTTTTTATTCTACTAATGTACGGTTACCAAAATATATAAGTACCTGGAGTCGTCAGATATATACAAAACAAATGGAAATTATAAAACAAATAAAATTTAAACTAAATTTCATTAGAAAACATCAATTTGATTCCTTACTTAATTTCACCTAAATACGACGACCATTATTACACATCTCTTTCAGTTAGTGTACCTTATTATTATACATGGGGAATGTTAAAAGTGAACTTGTATCGTGCTCATTATGTTAAAGTTAAAATTGAAGGTCACGGGAAGGTCCATTTTTGGCCAAGCCATATTAGGCTCGTACATAAGTCAAATTCGACACAACACAACGGTTCTAACCCAAACAAGTGTGAAATCGCAATATTCATTTTGATATTTTTTTTATTGTAAATTATATACAAATTATGTTCAAATGACTGATAGATTAGGCTAATTCTTTGACAAATATATGAGTTTTGATTTTATCAATGAATGAGTCATTTCCCCATCCATTTCATTTGTGCTCTATTTATTTTAGTCTGTAAATATCTTCTTTTAAATGTACTTTAACCAAGATGTTAATTTTCGCTCATATTTTTGACATTGCGACTTCTGAAATGTAAAATAATATATAAATGACAAGTTACGTTTTTCATGTTAATATGAAGATAATGTGAAAACTATTTTTGTTTTATTTCATGCGATCACCAACCCCTTTGCCAGCCGGTCCACTGTGCGGCCGAAGGCCGCCAGTGCGGCCAAAACTCCAAAAAAACAAGTTTCTATTTAGGGTTTTTTCACCCTTGAGTTGGCTGCAATGATCCTTCAAGAAACTAAAATCGTTCATAGTGATGACTTATTCGTCATGCCCCTTCCTTAGGCTCAGTTGGAATGTGGCCTTCGCTCGAGCGTCACTCTACAGTTAATACACTGAGAACGGTTATACAGGTGAAATTTTTTATGTAATAAAGAAAATCAAATAATACCAAATGGAATCCACTTCTGAACATGAAAAAAAAGTACTAATTATCAATTGTTAAGTAGTGAATTAGGTAAAACATAAACAATAATGTCATTTTTTCGCATAATTTTTACGAAGATTAGACTTTTCAAATGATACTGCATTAAAACGCTGCAAAACGCTGCTTTGAAACCTTATTAAAATGATAATTAAATATATTATCTACCAAATAAAACAAGATTCAGCTGCCAAGAGCTGCCTATTCATCTTTTATGCCCTTTTCGAAATCAAATTGATAGAGAGCGAGAGAGAGAGAGAGAGAGAAACGAAATATACACATGGTGCGTTTTTCTTTTATCGCAGGCTGCTACCTATAGTTTACTGTGATGGAAAATGGGAGAGTATGTGCGTAGTAGACGTAGATGTGAATTCCTACGAAACCATTTTTTTTATCTATTATATATAAAAGGCAAACCTGACTGAGTCATCTATCAACGCACAGCCGAAACTACTAAATAGATTTCGCTGAAATTTGGCATACAGATAGTTGTAATGACGTAAGCATGCGCTAAGAAATGATTTATGAAAATCCGCCCCCTAAGGGGGTGAAAAAGGGGTTAAAATTTTATATGGAAGTCCGTCATTTTTAGAGCTAGAAGCCTTAAACTTGGCTTTTATGTTAACGATTAGAAATTAACAATTACGTGTCCTAGGGTTTTTGAAAATTCAACGCCTAAGGGGGTGAAAAAGGACTTCAAAATTTATATGGGGAAACACGATTAGTTAAACTATTTTATTCCAAACTTCACAGGAGTACTCCTATTAATAAATGAGTAAACAAATGTTTCAGACTCTTTCAGAATTCAACCCCGGGGAGACAAATTCTGAAAATCAACATGGGTATCGTTTTTATGGTTTATCAGGTCGCTGATTACGAAAACAACAACTATTTCACAAAAATTACACAAAAATATAGAACAAAATAGTTATAACTGGATATGCGCAAGGGGAAATTGTATTTGTACCAAGAATTCCCTTGATCCCGAATTATCTTCCCTTTGAATTCAAACGAATACAGTTTCCCTTCAAAGTATTCTTTGCAATACCATAAACAAATCACAAGGGCAGACATTAAAATTTGCGGGTATAGAATTGAGAGAAAACTGTTTTTCACACGGACAATTCTAGGTGGCTTGCTCCCGCGTAAGCTCGCCCAGTAGTCTGATAATTTTGGCACACAGTAATAGATTAGCAAAAAATTTGGTGTATAAAGAAGCTTTGTAGTTTACTAGCTTTTGGCCGTGACTTTATACGTGCAATTCTACTTCCTTTCTTAGCGCTCGCCTACGCTAAGTTACGCTACAATATATATATATATATATATAATTTTTTTTAATACTTCAAGCATATTTATGTACAGATATAACCGAACTCCACGCGGACTGTTTGTGGGCAAAAGCTAGTTATAACATAATTGACCTACCAATCATTTGTATATTTTTATGCTCAATAGAAATAAAGATTGTTGTAACAATATTCAAAAATATTTCTTTCCTTATAACATAAAAACTCAAACCACGAATTTTCGTCGATTACAATTTTTTCTTCAAAGCATTAACACCACACAGTCTCCGCGCGAACTCGGAAGCGTTCGGGTGTAGAAAATGTCTTCTGAGAAAGTAAAGTGTGTATCATGTAACATAGTGATAAACGAGTTGTTATGCTTTGTGCAAAATAAAATAGACATTATGGACGAGGAGAGCTTGATCCGTTTGTGTGTTAGCACCTATACTCAGGGAGAAATCGCAACGGCAAAAAGTTTATTGTTTGAGTCTATTTCTACAACTACCCGCAATATATCGAGGCGAAAAAACAAAGAGCAGAAGAATATTGAAGATATTATCTGCGTCTTAAAGACTACAGACCCAGATAAAACCCCGATCTTTGTGGCCCGAATGTTGGAAAAACTACCACCGATAACCTTTGACCACATCGATGTCTCAGCTCTGTTGAAAGATATTTTGGTTTTGAAATCGGAAATTCAAAATTTAAAACAGTCATGTGTGACGATTGACCAATTCAATGGTGTAAAAGCGGATATCGACCATATGAAGTTTGCGTCACTGGTGGATGCCGAACGACCAGTGTATGTAAACAATAGACGCGGTGGATACTTACTGGAAAGTGGATGTGATAGTGGTCCGATCGGCATCATTAATATTTCAAAAAATAACAGTAATGTGGAAAGTACGCCTAAAAATCAAACAACGGAAAAGGTCCATTGGCGATCACCAGCATTTCTGCAACATAATAAGACTGGAAGTTGTCACAGCGCTATCTCTTCCGCACTCAGCCCGAGCCCAGCTGATAACACTACCGTAGCCGCCGCCCGCGCTGTTGACACCTGCGACGTCATGCAGCAGCGATCGGGTGACTCACAAATTGCGAGTGCGCATGAAAAAACATTATCGCCGTCGAACCGGTTTGTTAAGAGAATGCAAGTGCCCACCGCTAGCGCCGACTCATTAGATAGCCGTATCGTTACGACTGATGTAAATATAAGTAAGTCGTTAGCAGAGGTAACGCGGAATGGTGTATGGAAATCGGAATGTCCTAATGAACCATGGATCACAGTGCAAAGGAAGAGGCACAGAAATATGCACTCAGACTCTTTTGTAAGAGGAAAAGCAACTTACATGCCAGAGGATAAATTTAAGCCTGCAAGTTCGAAGATACCTTTGTTTCTCTCGAATGTACACAAAGATACATCGGAAAATGATATTGTGGAATATGTGTTTTCAAAGATTAAGGAAAAAGTTGTTCTACAAAAAATTAAAATGAAGAACGAAAAAGAGTACAATGCGTATAAATTAATAGTGTGCAACAGCAAATTAGACATGTTCCTAAGCGATGAGTTGTGGCCGGCAGGTATAACATGTAGACGTTTCAGACCTTACAAAAACCCTGGGTCTGACAAGGATGAAAACAGAAAACAAACAAAACAATTATGAGTACAACCTTAGTGACATATAACTGTAAAAATATCAAGCGCTCCGTCGAAGGTATACGTCAGCTGTGTAGCTTTGCAGATATAATTGCCTTGCAAGAGACGTGGTTGCTGCCGAATGAGATGCCGTACTTGGCTGACGTGCACAGTGAGTTTGGGAGTACGGGTACGTCGGCTGTGGACGTGGCCGCCGGTATTCTAAGAGGTCGGCCTTTCGGTGGAGTTGCATTGCTGTGGCGTAAGGCGATTTTCCCGTGCGTCTCTGTGGTCTCGTGTGGGAATCCGCGTATTGCAGCTATACGGGTGATGACGAATGATCGGCCAGTACTAGTGTTTAGTGTTTACATGCCTACTGACTGCGCGGAAAATGTGCCGGAATTCACAGACTGTTTAAGTGCGGTGAGTGCCTTAATTAATGAAAATGATACTGAGTCCGTAATTATGCTAGGGGATTTCAACGCACATCCAGGTGAGCGTTTTTATCGTGAACTTTTAACTTTCTCACTGGAACAAGACTGGACATGTGTGGACACTAGTAGGCTACAGCTAACATCTGAGACGTTCACATTTATTAGTGAGGCACATGGTTGCAAACGCTGGCTGGACCATTGTATGGTTACAACCGCAGCCTTGGATTGTATTACCAATGTATATGTTAAATACGACGTCTATTGGTCAGATCATCACCCATTAGTCATCAATTGCAATTTAGATGTTATTAAGCAAAAGGCATTGCCAATAAACCCTGTTTGTGACAAAATTAAATGGGGAGACAGGAATGCAAGTCAATGTCTGGCTTACGAAAGCTTATGTAACTCTAAACTTAAGCTCATTGATTTGCATACTGAGTTACAACAGTGCTGTGGGAAATATTGTAATGTGACCTCTCACAAAGAGATTATAGATAGTGTCTATAAAGAGGTAGTTAATATCTTATGTACGAACGCTATTGTAACTTACGAGCAAAAAGCTTGTAAACGAAGGAAACCATTCGCTGGGTGGAACAGATATGTGAGCGAGGCTCATAGAAATGCCAGGCTGGATTTCATTACATGGTGCGACTATGGAAAGCCCTCATCGGGTCCCGTTTTTGTCTCAATGTTGAAATCGCGGAAAATTTTCAAAGGAAAAGTCAAGTGGTGCCAAAACCACCAGGAACAGTTAAAGATGGATTCGCTGGCAAAGCACTATGCCAATTCTGACTTTAAAAGTTTCTGGAAAGGTACTAATAAACTAAATCCTAGGCCTGGTATTCCTGTGAGTATCGATGGGATTACCAACCCAAAAGATATTGCTGAGTTATTCAAAACGCAGTTTACCACACACTCGCCCCTGGGACCTCCATGCGGGGAGCTCGATGCTCTTCCCAAAGGTGAGGAATTACCTACGATGGTCTTGACGAAAGAGGTCAAGTTCAAAATTGTAAATATGGTTAGAGGGAAATCCCCAGGATACGATGGGCTAAGCATCGAGCACCTACAGCATGCTGGTGCGCACCTGCCACGAGTACTCGCACTACTGTTCAACTTGTGTCTGTCTCACTCATATTTACCCTCGGACATGATGCGGACTCTAGTGGTGCCAGTAGTAAAGAACAAGACTGGAGACGTATCGGACGGGTCAAACTACAGGCCAATCTCACTGGCTACCGTCATAGCCAAGGTACTTGACAGCGTGCTCAACTCGCATCTGAATAGGCATGTCAAAATTCATGATGCCCAGTTCGGTTTTCGCGCAGGACTGTCAACGGAGACGGCCATTCTTAGTCTGAAGCACGCTGTTAAGTATTACACGGATAGACAGACACCAGTCTACGCGGTTTTCTTAGACCTATCCAAGGCTTTTGACCTAGTCTCTTACGATTTGCTCTGGCAGAAGCTAAGAGACACAACACTACCACCAGAGCTCGCATCTCTCCTCAAATTCTGGTACCTTCACCAAGAGACTCGGGTGCGATGGGCAGGGAAGCTTTCGGAGCCATGCAGGCCGGAGTGTGGGGTAAGACAGGGGGGACTGTCCTCGCCCTTGCTCTTCGGTCTTTATGTGAATGCCTTGGTTGAGCGACTCAGCAGCATGCGTGTCGGATGCTATGTGGATGGTGTTTGTTTTAATAATTTGAGCTACGCGGACGACATGGTGCTGCTGGCGCCCTCGATCAATGCTCTCCGAAAGTTACTGGCGGTGTGTGAGTCGTACGCAGAGTCTCATGGGTTGATATACAACACGAAAAAGACTGAGTATATCGTCTTCAGGTCTGGTACCAGCTGTCCATCAACGGTCCCTCCTCTGTTACTCAAAGGTCACCCAATAAACAGGGTGTATACGTTTAAATACTTGGGCCACCTGGTGACAGATTCCCTGAATGACGATGCAGATCTGGAGAGGGAGCGCAGAGCATTGTCAGTCCGGGTGAACATGCTGGCCCGCAGGTTCTCTCGTTGTACAGTCGCAGTTAAAATAGCCCTATTTAAGGCATATTGCACATCACTGTACGCGGGAGCCCTGTGGTTCAGATATACTCAAAGGGCTGGCAATGCTCTGCGTATCCAGTATAACAATGCGTTCAGGGTGCTGTTGCGACTGCCACGCTACTGCAGCGCGTCGGCGATGTTTGCCGCCGCGCGCACTGACAGCTTTGACGCAATATGGCGGAAGAAATCTGCCTCGCTACTTCGCAGGTTGCGTGATAGTCCCAACATCATTCTGCACTCGATAGCCGCCCGGGCAGATAGTCCGCTTGTGTGGGCTTTAGCCAATCGGACGAGATCTGTTTTAGTTATTAAGTACTAACATAGGCTAAGTAAGATTGTTACTAACACAATGGACCTCATTTGTAGTCTGAAATAAATAAATAATAATAATAATTAACACAAAATATTTCGGAATATAATTTTTAAAATATTTATTCTTGTAACTGTAAATGTTGTGAATTTACAAAATCCCTATTTTATTATCAACTTTTATTTACAATAAACAAAAATATATATTTTACATTCTACAATGTACACATACAGATCGTTTTTTTAATTTCTCCATTTTTGGCTGTATTAGGTGTGGCGATATAATGCTATATTGGACCCACCATCTTGAATTTCGTAATTCTGACAATGGATTCGTAATTAGCGACCCCAAAAACCCCCGAGTACAAGATTTCAGGTCGATCGTTAAAGTTTTCGAGTTTTGGCCGCAAAGTGCGTCCTTCGGCCGCACTGTGCGGTCGGAGAAATAGGTACATTATCATCATCATCTGCCTAGCCCTTTCCCGACTATGTTGGGGTCGGATTCCAGTGTTACCGGATGCAGTTATTAGTATCAGTATTTTACATGGAGCGATTGCCTATCTGACCTCCACAACCCAGTTACTGGGTAATACGATACCCCTTGGTAAGACTGGTTGTCAGACTTTCGGGCTTCTGACGACCCATAACGACTGAAAAATACTTGTACATAATTATTGGATATTGTCTATTTCTCGAATTAAAAGGTACAGAAGAAACGATAGGATAAGGGCAACGCTCCAAAATCAATAACATTGAACCTGTCTGGAAATTGAACAAGATATTATTATCTGTGTGTCTCTGGCACTAAATAACACATAAAACCACGCCTTTTCCCCATGGGGGCAGAAACTACAGAACGCCATCTACTACGATCTTTACATACTCCTTTGGCCTCGTTTTCAGTTCATAAATCTGGTCATACACGCACGCCGGTTACTAGTGCTACGCACCTGACCCTTCTGAAGAACATCACCAAAAAGGTCATTTTATGTTCTCCTAGGGCGTCCCTTTCCAGCGTGACCAGTCACATCTGCCTTCTGAATAACTTTTGTTAGCCGCCTTTCATTCATCCTCTCAACATGACCAAATCATCTAAGCACACTCTTTTCAATTTTTGTCACTACATCTTTTATTAAATCACTAAATAACACACACATGAATTTTTGGAGTTTACTCCTTAGAACTGTATACAGCTTATTCAATCAGAACCCTTAATGATGGTGGGACACCTTAGATGCATCGTATCAGAATGTTCCTCTGAAAACCGCTGTCCTATGAGACTGTGTTGAAAGTTGTGCACATAGCCTTTTTTTTCGTGGGTGGGAAATCATCAAATGACGTCTCCCGCTCTTGGCAAAGCGGAAGGACGTGTCTGACTTTTACTGACTAAAACCCTCCCGTGTTCCTTCAGCTGCCCGTATGCTAGAGCCACGGTAATTCTTTTGAACAAATCTCACGATCCTGCCAGCACAAATTGAAGGGGTTCGCTAGAACCGATGTCTAACGAACCCCTTCAATTTGTGCTGGCATCTCTTTGAGGCGCGCGTGGAACACAACGCACCGTTGACCCGGGCCTGGTCCTTACCTGGCGGCGAGCTACCCATTGCTCGCCGCCCGCAAGCCCGCGCCTATGGTGGCCGGGAGTCCGCAATCGACTCCCGACGCCCCGGGGGTCTCCTCCTGCGGCGGCTAGGTGCGTGAGGGCGCACAGACTGCCTCTCCCTCATGCGCTCCGCCTCCAGAAGGCTCTCATTACTGCTTCGCAGAAGGAGGTTACGGCTTCCCATGCCCTCGTTCCGTACCATGGCTTGCACCAGGGCCGGACGCGAGAGATCGCCGCTGCCGATCGCCTCCACGAGGACACGGCGATGTGTCCTCCAGGCGATCCACGCAATGGTAACACTCGGGTGTTTCCACCCGCCTTATCCTGAACTAGAACCTCCCGAAGCACCCATGCCCGGTGTGGACATGCGTAAGACGGAAGGTGAGGACGCCGTGGCGCCTCTCTAACCACTCCTCAAAGAGGGGTTGCCAGCGGTAAGTGTTGTTTACTTATATTTATCTGTGAACCTTGTACATAGCTTCCGACGTTTCATTAGTGCCCATGTAGGTTTATGTGAAATATAATATTTTGATTTGATTTGTAGAAAAAAAAAACAACTGCACTGTAGGTTAGCTAGGTAAGCATCGATTAGGGATGGGCAAGTGAAAAAAATATATCGATATTTATCGTATCGATATATTTTAACAGTATCGATAATTATCGAGTAAAAGATATCGATATATCGATATATATAGTCAGTTTTCGCAAGATTATTTCATACATATTCCCAAAGTATTCAAACTTCGTAAAAAAGAATAGACGAAAATAGAAGAAAATTGTGTTATTAATGCTCGAGCCTGTAAAATTAAGTATTTAAGGGCGACTTCTGAAAGAACCGGCGTGAAATGTTGGCAATTTATCCATAATTTTAATGGATCAGCTTTTCTCTCAAGGAGAGGTTCATCGAGGTTTTGTTTTAGCTCATGGGCAGAGAGCCAGAGCTTCGAACCTCGGGCAGAGTTGTTGACGACAGAGATAATAACTTTTCATGCCTAGACCATATTGATGAAGTCCCAGAGTTATATTGTGCTCGTGCTATTTGCATTGTTCTTAGATCAGGGGAATGTGGCGGGATTTTTTAAAGTTAACGATGCGTGAGGAACATGCAAGGAGTATCTAATAACATTAAACACGAAACCAAAGTTGCGTTAAAAAAAAATCGAAATTGATACGAATCCGATACTCTAAAATAAATATCGAAATTCGATATATCGTGATTAAAAATATCGACGATATATATCGATAATTGAAGGGAAAATATCGATATTTTGATATATCGATATTTTTTGCCCATGCCTAGTATCGATACTTTTCCGGATCAGTCACTAGTCGTAGGTATGCGGCTACGCACATATTTGGAATTTATCTATCTAAACCTAGGTGTTCCGTCCCGTTAAATTGGTTACTCTATGCGCCTTCGGAACGCGCCCGAACGGAGTGACATTTGACTTGTCAAGTTTGACTTTGACACTTCTCTTTGGGTTTTTGGCTTGAACAAGGGATCGTCGCCGTGTTGATTTTCGCGACCAGTTGTCAATTAATCCCTTTAAATCGATCCGTTTGTGACAATTAGTCGTGATCCTATTGCTTTGATTGTAAATAACCCCAATTTGACGAAATAATACGGGTTGAGTTTGGATATATGTTTGTTGAAATAGTTTGAAGGTTAAGTGTTGGAGACCGAATGTCTGGATGACAGACCTCTCGGAGCGGCCTCGTTGTATCCTGGAGAATACTCATAATATCACTACACGATACATATATACTCACTTACATACATAAATCCAGGTAGGCCCCAGAAGCAGCTTCCTTCAATCACGAGGTGAGTCTTTTGTTTGTTGTATTGTAATTGTACTTATATCATTGTTCGGCTCCGCGCACGGCGGACAAGTTCGTACGCCACTCTTGTCTCCAGAGCCCTGAGGCCTGGCCTGGCCTGGCAGCGAACATTTTTGGTAGCACAGCGTGGTTATAACCTACACAACCACCAAATTGGTAATTTACAGTAGGCTAATTACTTGGCAGTCTCGATAAGGAAATAGTAATTCGCTGTAAATATTTGTTAACTATGATTGCTTGTTTATTTGAAATAATTTGTAAATTTGTTGAGACGAGTAACTCATGTTGCCGGGGTCAACCGGGTTGCATATGCTAACAGAGTTGATTAGATTGGGCTATGCTACAACCCCTTGTTTGTATTTGACCTCTGTTGTGTTGAATGTCAGGAAGACATTAAAATATTGTTGTACCATTGATATAGTGGTTTGTGAAATTAACATTTGAATATTTGAATTGAATTTGAAGTAGAATTTTTTGAACGTTGACATTGGTTTTGAATAATGTACGCTGCCAGACTAGGCCCCGTACAATACGATTTCAAGTGCGCAGTGGAAGAGTTATAATCGTGGGGCTCTAGAGACAAGAGTGGCTAGCGTACTGTCCGCCGTACGCGGAGCAGACAATACAAGTACAAGGTACAATATACAAACAAAGGCACTTACCTCATGGTTGAAGGACACTGCTCTGGTGCCAACCTGGAGTTCTGTGTGTAAGTGAGTGTATGTGTATTGTGTCGTGACGTTACGAGTATTCTTCAGGTTAGATTCCGCTTCCAATTAGGCTGGAGACGATCACAGCATGCGGTCTTCAAATCACTCGTCCCAACAGCGTCACACTCAACCATCGGGTCATGACAGATTGTCCACAAAACGACCGGTTAATTAATACAATTGGATCACGACTAATTGTCACAAACGGATCGATTTAAAGGGATTAATTTCAACAAAAGCGTCGCGGGCGTCTCAAAACGCGACGGGCCTCTTTTAGCGGCAAAATTAAGAGAGCTGTCAAGTGTCAACGTCAAAAAATGACAAGTCAGATGTCACTTCGTTACACGCGCATTCCATTAGGCGCACAGATAATAAACGGTACGCAACATCTACCCCCCCCGGACGGGCCTTCCCGTCCGCTAATCACTTGGCAATCCCGACAAGGTTGCGTTTTATCAGTCCACCTGACGCGCTGCTGGAGGATGTGCAAATACTCCAAGCTCCAACGCTTCCAAAACTCTGAGCGGGCTGCTGCACCAACTGAAACCGCGATAGCCAATTTTGGCTCACATCGACAAAAGGGTGCTCCGGCAGGGCGACAAGTGGCTGTCAAATCAAAAAATGGCCCGGGGTTAGGGCCTCCAAGACGTTCGGGTCCGAAGACAGCGGGCACAATGGACGCGAGTTCAACACAGCTTCAATGCGGCAAAATACCGTAGCTAACTCCTTAAAGGTGGGAACGGTGTCTCCCAACAATCTGCGCCAGAGTCCCTAACCGCCTTCACCGCGGCCTCAAAATACCCCCCCAATGGGGGCAGGCTGGCGGGTCAAACAATAACAAACAACAACAACAACAACCAAATGGCCCTCCTTAGGCAACAAAAGGGGGTGACGGGCCCCATAAGGAAGGCTAGAGTGCCTCAACCGTCAACCAAACAACAAAAGACCCGTATCGTCCAAAAAGGGGTTCAACCCACCAACGGCTCCCGACAATATCCAAAACTCTCGCTGCAGAATGGCCAACAGGGCATTGCAACCGGCATGCGAGTTCTTAATGTGACGATCAGTCACCAACAATTCAACAACAAAAAACAACAATTCAACAATTTGTCGAGGGAGCCAAATCGACTCAACAAAATCAGGGTCCTTTGTTCCAACAACGAGCACCTTGAGCCCGGGCAAAGGACCCGACATCAAGACTGGCGATCGAGGCCGTTCATCCTCGGGGTGAGTCGGCCAGTCTGGACCCCACCATAGGGGGTGAGCAATCAAGCGGGGTGCCATGCACCCACGTGAGGCCACGGCACCTGGGTTCAAATCTCCAGGCACGTGCCTCCAAATCAAAGGCGTTTCAAATTTTGAATCTGGGACACTCGGTACGCAACAAAGACCTCCAAAGAGTGGACGGACGTCTACAACCAACACAAAGCAATTTGACTGTCCGTCCAGGCGTAAGAGGCCCGAATGTCCACAGTTCCACCCAAAGTGTGAGCAACGTGGTTCAATAGACGCACAAGACGCGCCGCCCCTGACAATTCAACTTAGGGGTGGTCAGTGTCGTCCGGAGGGGGGCCACCTTGCTCTTGGCCAAGACCAGTGACAAATTCACCTGGCCTGTGCGCAGACGGTGCGCAGACAAACAACAGCTGCATAACCGTGCGGAGACGCATCACAAACAAGGGTAGCAGAGTAGCTCCCAGGGGGGAGGATAGCGCGGGGTAACACGACCTCGTTGACTGCAGGGAGTGCGGATACAAATTGGAGCCAATCTTCCAACAGGGTTTCCCGAATTGGCTCGTCCCAGCCAAGTCCCGCAGTCCAAAGGCGCTCAAGAAAACAATTTTGCCCAAAACAATACAAACAAAACAACAAAACAATAGACAAAAGGCAACCCTGGGCTCCCATGTCCAAAATGACACGGACCACAACAGAGTCCCCCGTGGGCCCCCAGACCTGACCGATGCCGTTGGCAACAAAACCGTGTCGATCTGAGGGGTACCTTAGCGGGGCAGGCGCCAATGTCCTAACAATGCCTGGGCGGCGACTGATCGCCGCACACCCAGGCTCCGCACCCAAGCTCAAGTCCCTCGCGACGAGGACGGAGGCCAAACTCCTCGTCCGCGCGGTGTCCTGAGCCACGCGCCATCGCTGGATGGGCATATCCCACCGGAGGCCTGAATGGCGGGGGGCGTGACTCCAACCGGCGACGTTCCGCCAAAGGAGGGGAGGGAAGGCGGTGCTGGTCTGGCCGGCGGTGCCTAGCAACAATTGCGTAATTGCCTTTACGCGGGGAGACCAAATGGCGGTCGCGCGGCTCCCGATCAACTTGCGCGGGGGGTGGAGTGCGGCGCTCAAAATTGCGGGCCTCTCCCCGGTTCTGAACCGGCGAGGCAGAAGCCCGGTGACCAACTCCATGGTACCCCCCCGTACGCGAACCTTCATCAGAGGCTGGTCTGCCAGCGTGGTTCGCGTTAGCGCACAAAATGTCCAAATGGGACCCCCTACAAATTCTACAAGGGCGGGGGTTGGGGCAGTCCCGATGGAAGTGAGCCCCCAAACAAGAGAAGCACATGCGGCGTGCATTGGCAATTCGGCGGCGGGCACTCACGTGCAACTTCAAAAAGGCCGCGCAAGTTGCCATGCCATGCCCCGTGTCCCTACAAAACTCACAACCAGGACGACTCTGGGTGCCAGCAAAACGAGCGGCGGGGCGACCATCAACAGGCCCGCGAGCCCTAGTCCGTCCCTGGTCTCGTGGCCGGGAAGACGGCTGGCATGACTCAGTGGCAACGCCAGAGTTGTCCACAAACCGACACTCATCCTCCAAAAATTGGACGAGGTCATCAAATGGGGGGAGATGTGTGACACTATCCCCACCATACTTTTGCTCGAAACGAGCCCTCAAATCGGCAGGAAGCCGTTGCAGCACAACGTGCACCAAAGGTAAGACCAATGGTCCACCGGCAAGTCCAATTGCTTTAAAGCGTTGGTCGCTGCCACCAACGGGTTCAACAGGTCAGTACGCAATGCTGACAAACTAGTAATGACCGGTAACCCCAAAATCAATCCAATATGAACGTCAGCCAAACAACGTTTATTTTGGTACCGCCGGGTGAGTAGTTCCACAGCGGTAGGGTAGGCTGAGTCAGTCAAAGACAGATGCTGCACCAAGGCTCGGGCCTCACCTTCCAGGACGGACAACAAATAGGCCAACTTTTGGGCGGGTCTGAGGTCCGAGCGTGCATCAACCAAACTTTCAAACAGGTTTTGGAAACTTAACCAGTGGTCCAGACGACCGTCAAAATGTGGCAGTTCCAAAGTAGGCAGTCTACTCAATAGTCCGGGACCTGAAACAACCGAGGTCTCCGGTTTGACCTGGACAGGTGTCCGGCTCTCCAATATTTCCCGAGCACGTTGACCAATGACATCCCCCAGGTCCAAGATCTGGTCGTAGTCAGCAAGGACCTTGTCACGTGCTGCCTGATCCAGCACTTCCAAATCCACTTCACAAATGTACTGGTTGTAGCGGGTGAGCAGAGCATCAACGTTGCCGAGTCTCAAGTTCAACTGCTCGAACCGAGCAAGAGTGATCCCCTCAAGATCCTGGCGCTCAGCGGTCGCTGCAGCTGAAGCGAACCACCGCAGCTGTGTGGTCAATCCACTGATTGCCTCTCTCACCGCTTTGTATGCCATTGCACAAACAATACAATTCAATATACCAAACAAAATAATTAAGTAACAAAGTTCAAACAATATATTACAAAATAACTACAATCAAACTACCAAACTGACTAATCAGCAACTCAAGAAATAACATTAAATTGGTTTCAATTCAATTCAACAATAAACTTTTATTTTAATTCAAACCCAATATCAACGTTCAAAATTCAACTTCACAATTCAATTCAAATATTCAAATTCTAATCCAATTCCAAATGTTAAGTTCACAAACCACTGTGTCAATGGTAAAACAATAATAATCCTTTATTCCAACTCAAAACAATGGTAATACTCAAAAATGCCAATAATTTTTCAAATATTAATTTTCACAAATAACCATATCAATGGTACAAACTCAATATTTTAATGTCTTCCTGACATTCAATACAACAGAGGTCAAATAACAACAACAAGAGGTTATAGCATAGCTCAATCTAACCAACTCTGAAGCATATATGCAAACCTGGTTGACCCCCGGCAATATGAGTTACTCGACTCAATAAATTCCAAATTATTTCAAACAAACAATTAATTACCGATAACAAATATTTACAGCGAATTACTACTTCCCTTATAGAGACTGCCAAGTAATTAGCCTACTGTAAAATTACCAATTTGGTGGTTTTGTAGGTTAAAACCACGCCTCTGCATACCAAACTGTACGCTGCCAGACTAGGCCCCGTACAATACGATTTCAAGTGCGCAGTGGAAGAGTTATAATCGTGGGGCTCTAGAGACAAGAGTGGCTAGCGTACTGTCCGCCGTACGCGGAGCAGACAATACAAGTACAAGGTACAATATACAAACAAAGGCACTTACCTCATGGTTGAAGGACACTGCTCTGGTGCCAACCTGGAGTTCTGTGTGTAAGTGAGTGTATGTGTATTGTGTCGTGACGTTACGAGTATTCTTCAGGTTAGATTCCGCTTCCAATTAGGCTGGAGACGATCACAGCATGCGGTCTTCAAATCACTCGTCCCAACAGCGTCACACTCAACCATCGGGTCATGACAGATTGTCCACAAAACGACCGGTTAATTAATACAATTGGATCACGACTAATTGTCACAAACGGATCGATTTAAAGGGATTAATTTCAACAAAAGCGTCGCGGGCGTCTCAAAACGCGACGGGCCTCTTTTAGCGGCAAAATTAAGAGAGCTGTCAAGTGTCAACGTCAAAAAATGACAAGTCAGATGTCACTTCGTTACACGCGCATTCCATTAGGCGCACAGATAATAAACGGTACGCAACAAATAAAAATAAATGTTTGTTGTTGAATTGAATTGAAACCAATATTTTGTTATTTCTTGAGTTGCTGACTAACAGTTTGGTAGTTTGATTGTTTGCTTGTAGTTATTTTGTAATTAATTGATTGATTGAACTTTGTTATTTGATTATTTAATTATTTGGTTTATTTGAATTGTTTGTTTGTGCAATGGCATACAAAGCGGTGAGAGAGGCAATCAGTGTATTGACCACACAGCTACGGTGGTTCACTTCAGCTGCAGCGACTGCTGAGCGCCAGGATCTCGAAGGGATCACTCTTGCTCGGTTCGAGCAGTTGAACGTGAGACTCGGCAACGTTGATGCTCTGCTCACCCGCTACAACGAGTACATTTGTGAAGTGGATCTGGAAGTGCTGGACCAGGCAGCACGTGATAAGGTCCTTGCTGACTACGACCAGATCTTGGACCTGGGGGATGTTATTGGTCAACGTGCTCGGGAAATATTGCAGAGCCAGACACCAGTCCAGGTCAAGCCGGAGACCTCGGTTGTTTCAGGTCCCGGACTATTGAGTAGACTGCCTACTTTGGAACTGCCACACTTTGACGGTCGCTTGGACCATTGGTCAGGTTTCCAAAACCTATTTGAAAGTTTGGTTGATGCACGCTCGGACCTCAGACCCGCCCAAAAGTTGGCCTATTTGTTGTCTGTCCTAGAAGGTGAGGCCCAAGCCTTGGTACAGCATCTGTCGTTGACTGACTCAGCCTACCCTACCGCTTTGGAACTACTCACCCGGCGGTACCAAAATAAATGTTGTTTGACTGACGTTCATATTAAATTGATTTTGGGGTTACCGGTCATTACTAGTTTGTCAGCATTGCGTACTGACCTGTTGAACCCGTTGGTGGCAGCGACCAACGCGTTAAAGCAATTGGAGTTGCCGGTGGACCATTGGTCTTACCTTTTGGTGCATGTTGTGCTGCAACGGCTTCCTGCCGATTTGAGGGCTCGTTTCGAGCAAAAGTATGGTGGGGATAGTGTCACACATCTCCCCCCATTTGGTGACCTCGTCCAATTTTTGGAGGATGAGTGTCGGTTTGTGGATAACTCTGGCGTTGCCACTGAGTCGCGCCAGCCGTCTTCCCGGCCACGAGACCAGGGACGGACTGGGGCCCGTGGGCCTGTTGATAGTCGCCCCGCCACTCGTTTTGCTGGCACCCAGAGTCGTCCTGGTTGTGAGTTTTGTAGGGACACGGGGCATGGCATGGCAACTTGCGCGGCCTTTTGAAATTGCACGTGAGTGCCCGCCGCCGAATTGCCAATGCACGTCGCATGTGCTTCTCTTGTTTGGGGGCTCACTTCCATCGGGACTGCCCCAACCCCTGCCCTTGTAGATTTTGTAGGGGGTCCCATTTGGACATATTGTGCGCTAACGCGAACCACGCTGGCAGACCAGCCTCTGATGAAGGTTCGCGTACGGGGGGGTACCATGGAGTTGGTCACCGGGCTTCTGCCTCGCCGGTTCAGAACCGGGGAGAGGCCCGCAATTTTGATCGCCGCACTCCATCCCCCGCGCACGTTGATCGGGAGCCGCGCGACCGCCATTTGGTCTCCCCGCGTAAAGACGATTACGCAGTTGTTGCAAGGCAGCGCTGGCCAGACCGCACCACCTTCCCTCCCCTCCATTGGCGGAACGTCCCCGGTTGGAGTCACGCCCCCCGCCATTCAGGCATCCGGTGGGATATGCCCTTCCAGCGATGGCGCGTGGCTCGGGACACCGCGCGGACGAGGAATTTGTCCTCCATCCTCGTCGGGAAAGACTTGAGCCTGGGTGCGGCGATCGGTCGCCGCCCAGGCATTGTTAGGAACTTGGCGCCTGCCCCGCTAAGGTACCCCTCAGATCGACAAGGTTTTGTTGCCAACGGCATCGGTCAGGTCTGGGGGCCCACGGGGGACTCTGTTGTGGTCCGTGCCGCAGTCCAAAGGCGCTGAAGAAAACAATTTCACCCAAAACAATACACAAACAAAACAACAAAACAATAGACAAAAGGCAACCCTGGGCTCCCGTGTCTAAACAATACACAAACAAAACAACAAAACAATAGACAAAAGGCAACCCTGGGCTCCCGTGTCCAAACACGGGAGCCCAGGGTTGCCTTTTGTCTATTGTTTTGTTGTTTTGTTTGTGTATTGTTTTGGGTGAAATTGTTTTCTTCAGCGCCTTTGGACTGCGGGACTTGGCTGGGACGAGCCAATTCGGGAAACCCTGTTGGAAGATTGGCTCCAATTTGTATCCGCACTCCCTGCAGTCAACGAGGTCGTGTTACCCCACGCTATACTCCCCCCTGGGAGCTACACTGCTACCCTTCATGGGTTTTGTGATGCATCTTCGCACGGTTATGCAGCTGTTGTTTGTCTACGCACCGTCTGCGCGACAGGCCAGGTGAATTTGTCACTGGTCTTGGCCAAGAGCAAGGTGGCCCCCCTCCGGACGGCACTGACCATCCCTAAGTTGGAATTGTCAGGGGCGGCGCTTCTTGTGCGTCTATTGAACCGCGTTGCTCGCACTTTGGGTGGAGCTGTGGACATTCGGGCTACGCCTGGACGGACAGTCAAATTGTTTTGTGTTGGTTGAAGACGTCCGTCCACTCTTTGGAGGTCTTGTTGCGAGCCGAGTGTCCCAGATTCAAAATTCTGAAACGCCTTTGATTTGGAGGATGTCGGGTCCTTTGCCCGGGCTCGGGGTGCTCGCTGTTGGAACGAAGGACCCTCCGTTTGACCCTGTTTTTTGTTGAGTCGATACAGCTCCTCGACAAATTGTTGAATTGTTGGTGACTGATCGTCACATTAAGAGCTCGCATGCCGGTTGCAATGCGCTGTTGGCCATTCTGCAGCGAGAGTTTTGGATATTGTCGGGAGCCGTTAGTAGGTTGAGCCTCTTTTTGGACGATACGGGTCTCTTGTTGTTTGGTTGTTGACGGTTGAGGCACTCTAGCCTTCCTTATGGGGCCCGTCACCCCCTTTTGTTGCCTAAGGAGGGCCATTTGGTTAAATTGTTGTTGTTGTTTGTTGTTGTTGTGGTTGTTGTTGTTTGGTTGTTGTTTGTTATTGTTTTGACCCGTTAGCCTGCCCCCATTGGGGGGGTATTTTTGAAGGCCGCGGTGAAAGCGGCAAAGGGATTTTGGCGCAGATTGTTGGGAGACACCGTTCTCACCTTTGAGGAGTTAGCTACGGTATTTTGCCGCATTGAAGCTGTATTGAACTCGCGTCCTTTGTGCCCGCTGTCTTCGGACCCGAACGTCTTGGAGGCCCTAACCCCGGGCCATTTTTTGATTGGAAAGCCACTTGTCGCCCTGCCCGAGTACCCTTTTGTCGATGTGAGCCAAAATCGGCTATCGTGGTTTCAGTTGGTGCAGCAGCTCGCTCAGAGTTTTTGGAAGCGTTGGAGCTAGGAGTATTTGCACATCCTCTAGCAGCGCGTCAAGTGGACTGATAAAACGCAACCTTGTCAAGATTGCCAAGTGATTAGCGGACGGGAAGGCCCGTCCGGGGGGGGTGTAGATGTTCCATCCCGTTAAATTGGTTACTCTATGCGCCTTCGGAATGCGCCCGGTGACATCTGACTTGTCAAGTTTGACTTTGACACTTCTCTTTGGGTTTTTGGCTTGAACAAGGGATCGTCGCCGTGTTGATTTTCGCGACCAGTTGTCAATTAATCCCTTTAAATCGATCCGTTTGTGACAATTAGTCGTGATCCTATTGCTTTGATTGTAAATAACCCCAATTTGACGAAATAATACGGGTTGAGTTTGGATATATGTTTCTTGAAATAGTTTGAAGGTTAAGTGTTGGAGACCGCATGTCTGGATGGCAGACCTCTTGCAGCGGCCTCGTTGTATCCTGGAGAATACTCATAATGTCACTACACGATACATATACCGGATGACATTTTTTACCGTCTCGACCTTCATACGGTGTGTTGTGTAACTAGAATAGAAGGCAGGAAGGCCTTCAGATTCATCGCAGGTGACTAAACGAGCGCGGGACGCGGGCTGACGGGGATGCGTGTGCGGCTTATGCGCCTGCGAAAGATCAATTTGGCCGCCTATCGGCCGGCTTCAAAGGGTAAAACCGCGCTACAAAATCATTGATACATGCCGCGCATTGAGTAGTGCGCGTATGATTTGAGTTTCGATAGATTTGAATTGATTTTTTTATTTTATTTTTTCCAAATTTCTGTTTTTGTTGTTCTAGTATGAAAATGTTACTTTAAATGTGTAGTATTTATTGCTAGATCAATTTCATTACATGTTATTCAAAAATAAAAATAATAAAAAATTCTATGCCAAAAGCTTCTACTCCGTTCACCTATTACACCCATTTTTTTTCAAGACGTTAAAAATAGTCACCCGGTATACTCACTTACATACATAAATCCAGGTAGGCCCCAGAAGCAGCTTCCTTCAATCACGAGGTGAGTCTTTTGTTTGTTGTATTGTAATTGTACTTATATCATTGTTCGGCTCCGCGCACGGCGGACAAGTTCGTACGCCACTCTTGTCTCCAGAGCCCCACCATCATAACTTCCACTGCGCTATTGAAATACTATGGTGTGGCCTGGCCTGGCTGGCTGGTTTATAAACTATTCTAGACATACCAATAGGTATGTACCTATCGGTATACCTACGTTTAGTCTAAATATATAAAAAAACTTTTTAACAAAAAATTAAACCGCCGAAAAACTGAAAAGCATAAAATAATAAACCTTAAAATTATGAGTCAGCGCTTTGAGTGATCCTTGTTCATTGATTTTTCAGCGCCGAATCAAAATTTTAAGGTTTATTATTTTATGCTTTTCAGTTTTTCGGCGGTTTAATTTTTTGTATAAAAGTTTTTATTTTATATTTTTTCGTGGCTTTAATGTACCTACTAATAATACTGGGCAAGGTATACCCTATCCAACACAAAAAGAATTATCAAAATCGGACTACTCTGTATAAAGTTAATCGTGTTTATACATTACAATCAGTGAGTGAACAATCAATCATCCCCTGTTTTCCGACCCTTAGGGTTCGATTTTGTTTTTCAAATTTATATGGGACCACCTTGGAAGTATACCCTTTCCAATAAAAGAAGAATTGTCACAATCGGACCACTATGTAAAAAGTTATGCGTGGTCATACATAAAAAAAAAAAAAATACGCGTCGAATTGATAACCTCCTCCGTTTGTTTTCGTCGGTTGAAAAGCAAACCTGACTGACTCATCTATCAACACACAGCCGAAACTACTGAACGGATTTCGCTGAAATTTGGTGTACAGGTAGTTGTAATAACGTAGGCATCCGCTAAGAAAGGATTTTTGAAAATTCGCCCCCTAAGGTTATAGTGTTCATCCTATACTTACACTTTAATTCATGATTCTTTATCATCCTCTTTATTTGTTTCTATGTTTACACTTCATGCTTTACTTATTTTATTTTATTTATATGTCTACACTCAACAAATCGATCTAAATACGATTTATTAACTTAAAAATAGCTGAAATAAAATATTAACTCAAATTTTCATGTTGTGACAAGCCAAATTGTCAACTGTCAGTTACTGTTCTGCTTAGTCTATGAATGGCTACTTTTTGGTTTATATAATTTTAAATTATTTTTATCAATATGTCTAGCTATTTGATTTTATTAATTATTACGATTGTTTACTAAATAGCTTAACTTAAAATTATATGGCTCCAAATGGTTCGTGTAATATTACACACGGTGCTGCTCGCCAGTTCTGTTACTTGAACTTGGCTTGACACGCTGCCGCGTGTCTAGATTTATAAAATTCTTTACGCACTCATGTGGCCAGCTTCACTCACTCATGTGGCCAGCTACACGCACTCATGGATATGTCCTGGCCGACTACACTTGTCAGATGACATGATGGCTAAACTAATATTTTGAAAATGTTTGGAAAGGGAAGACGGCTTTGGTATAAAAACGGGCGTCTGAACCGCTGATGGCCACACTCTAGAGGCCGTACACTCTGGAAGACACTCTGGAAGACACTCTGGAAGACTGTAGACTCTCGGAAACTACTCTGAAGCGCCCGCACTCTGGGAAACTACTCTGAAGCGCCCACACTCTGGGAAACTACTCTGAAGCACCCGCACTCTGGGGAAACTACTCTGAAGCCCGTCTACTCTGAACTCTGAAGCCGGTCTACTCTGAAGCCCTCTTGAAGCGTTCTACTCTGACAGTTTACTCTTTTTCATTTAATAAATTGTATCAGATCTGCCTTATCCATTTCTTTCACTAAGCAGATATGTAACAAGGTCACCCCCTTAGGGGGCGAATTTTCAAAAATCCTAGTTTCGGCTGTGCGTTGATAGATGAGTCAGTCAGGTTTGCTTTTCAACCGACGAAAAAAAAACGGAGGAGGTTATCAATTCGACGCGTATATATATTTTTTTTTATGTATGACCACGCATAACTCTTTACATAGTGGTCCGATTGTGACAATTCTTCTTCTATTGGAAAGGGTATACTTCCAAGGTGGTCAAAGTTGAAGTTTTGTACGGAAGTCCGTCATTTTTAGAGCTAGAAACCTGAATCTTTGTTTTTAGGTTAACGATTAAAAATAAATAATTACGTATCCTAGGGTTTTTGAAAATTCAACCCCTAAAGGGGTGAAAAAGGGCTTGAAAGTTTGTATGGGGAAACAAGATTAGTTAAACTATTTTATTCGAAACTTCACAGGAATACTCCTATCAATAAATGAGTAAAGAACTGTTTCAGGCTCTTTCAGAATTCAACCCCTAAAAGGTGGAAAAGGGGTGACAAATTCTGAAAATCAACATGTATCGTTTTTATAGTTTATCGGGTCGCTGATTACGAAAACAACAACTATTTCACAAAAATTGTACAAAATTACAAGAAAAAAAAAAAAAAAATTAAAACAATAAAAACAAACAACCAAACCAATTTTTTTTTTAACTAATAAAATGGCAAACTCAAAAGAAATAGAAGTTTTGTAGTTTACTAGCTTTTGGCCGCGACTTCGTCTGTGCAATTCGTCCGTCCTTTCTTAGTACGTTACGCAACGATATAACCGAACTCCATGCGGACGAATTCGCAGGCAAAAGCTAGTTTTCATATAAATCGGTTAAATGTGACAATGCAGTAGGTTTTTACCTATTTGCTGGATTATAAAACTTAGTGGTTTGAATACTGAATCTTATGATGTACTAAGACTAAAAAGGAGACCACAGGCCTGTTTATTGAGATAACCTAATATCATACACTCACCTAAGTTACTCAGGTTGTAACGGTCATAAGTTACAATAATTAGGTAACAGAAAGTTGACCTATAGTATTTAGTGTGTTAGTACACTTCGTTACCACAAGTTAAGTGTGAACGATTAAAAGCTTGAATTTGAAGCTTGTTTTGGCAATAACTTGTTTCTTCTTTCTTTAAATTCAACACTTAATTATTTGCCCAGTCTAAACACTGGTCAGCAAAGTCCTCGCAAAAATGAAAACAGAATAAATTGTATATCTAATATTCCTACAATAACATAACTGGCACTCAACAACTCTACACCTCTCTATGCAAATAGAGTGTTCTGAAACAATAACCGTTTATATCCATTGACCCTCCTTTTATCTACATTGACCAGGTATTGCCGCCATATTTTTTCCGCTATGTCGATAACGGCGGGGCCGCGGAAGTAGGAAGCGATCGTCACGTAGAGTATTATCGGACCCGGCGCGTACCCACGTATTAACAAATGCCTGGTTACTTTATTTATTTATTTTTGACGTTATTTGGTCAATGGTTTGTTGTGATACGTTTTTGTTCGGCTAGAATATATAACCAATTATTATAGATTTAAGTTCCATTCTTAGAAGTTGAGCAACCGGTCACCATGGTCATGAACTTATAGAAATCCACTGCTGATCATACACAGACCTTCCGAATCGCAAACCCTTTAATGCGTTCTTCGGCTACTCTCATTCGGAAACGATCAACCTGCTTTATACTCTCTTATATCTATATATATATAAATCTTACATAGGGGCCTCCTTTTAAGTAAAAAATATACCTGTGCTAGGAGGTCCCGCTCTCCAATGACAAAAATGTACAGGTAAAAGTGGTGTACAAAAAGGTATTATTATTTGAACAAAGGAAATTACAAATAAAATCTAAAACAACACAAGGTAAGACTTGAAATATAACTAAATGTAAGGAAACAAAAAAGTAAAATAAAAAAAATTAAATTTTAAATTAAAATTCAAACTCAGAGATATATCCTAGAAATAGTGTGTTTGTGTGTGTGTGTGTGGGCGCGCGCATGTGTGTGTGTATGTGTGTCAGTGTGTGTATCTTTTCAACTCATATTGACGATACTTGCAGTAGTAATTCAATGTCATCGTAGGTCTTAAGTTTTAGCCATTGAACTATTGCCTTTTTATGGTCTTAAGTGGTCATAGGATAGATGTTAATTATTTTATTAATTTTATTATATAGGGCAGCGGAATTTCTACTGAATTGTCTTCTGGCATACGCAGTTTTAACAAATTTTACTGGTGCAACACTGTATTTTCGTCTTCTTTCTAGATGGTGAGGGTCATAGGGCAAGACTTTGTGTAATTTTAAGACTGCATGTAGAATGTAAAATTTTCTGACTGTGAGAATACGTCTAAGGGAGTATAACTCATTAGTTGCGAATCTGTACGGTTTGGTATACATGACCTTGATCAGAGATCTCTGTGCTCGCTCTAGCTTAAGAAACTTCGTTTTTGTCGCACCGCCCCACACGGGTATGCAGTGGGTAAGTATTGACTGAACTAGAGAGACATAGATTTCATTTAACATTTTTTTAGTTGTTACATGTCTTAGGTTCTTAAATATCCAAATAAGTTTTCTCGTACGGGCCATTACCATATCTGTATGAGTATGCCAAGATAACCGCTGATCAACTACAACAACACATTGACATAATACGTAGTTATGCAACCTGAACCTCAACGAGTGATCACCGTGAGAGCATAAGATGCCTCGTTGCAGTTTAGGGTGGTCCTTCTAGACGATTCCATACATTATTGTCAATTTAGCATTCTAAGTAACTGTAAGCCCCCCACTATGTAACCGACAGGATATTCTGAGTCAATACACTAGAGCATTCGCTTCTGCTCACACGTATCTCTATTCTTTTATTTAATAATCGCTCCCAAAAACTTGACTGGCGCAGCCGGTAGGATCATCGCTGGTTAGAGCTGTGCTGTCCTTCGTGTTTTCCGAAATAGAACTTTTTCGTTTTACGCGTTCGCGAAGTGGCTCTGAAAGTAACGGTGGTGATTCTACAAACCAAACAAAATTTGTCATGGTGGAGCTGGAAAGGAGAAAGGCGTGCTGGTGAGTCCAAATTTTCACCTTCCTTTCCCATTTTCCCTTCTTTGTTATTGTGCGATTAGAAGTCTCGTGATATAACGTTATCTGGTTTTGCATAGAATCTGTAAGACTAGGAGTAATATTAATATCTAATTAAATGATTTAAAGTAATATTAAGATCCAATTAAATGTTTTAAAGTTATATTAAAATAACTAAATACAATTAATACAAAAATTATATTGTCTCAAATAAATGTTTGATTCTAGTTATTAATTATTTCGTTCTAGTTATTAATACATTTATATTACATATACTTTTTGTGTTAAAAGTTATTAGACTACTTTTTGTGTTTTTCTAAATTATATTTTATTGTATGTGTGTCAGTGGCGAAGGGTGATTTTATTAGAGAGGTAAGCCGGAGCAAAAAAAATGCTTACCTAGGCCGGACGTGGCGCACGTAGTCCAGTTACTTAAAAACTTATTCCTACAACGATACTGGTCAAGTATTTCTAACAACTGTTTGGATAAAACTTCAACAGTTCAACTTCCGCTAACATCGTAAAACCTAGGAATCGTTCTTCGATTCCAGTTTCAGATAAATATCGAAAAATTACAGTCAATTGCTCCCTATGACTGACATCGGGAGTTTCGTCAATCATTACAGACAGAAATTGAGCTTTATCTATCTCGTTTCTAATGTGGTTTCGTAAAACGGATGCAATAATTATTATGTATTAAATCATTTTGAATATCACTAGAGAGACTAGAAAATGTAGGGTTCTGAACTGAAGAACATGCTTTCAAATGAGAGTCCTTTACGGCGTCATACTTGCTCTGAGCAAGTATGACGCCGTAAAGGACTATAACAAGGTTTCAATATAGTTAGAGGGGTTATCAGAATTCGGACGTTCATCGTGGCCGCAAAAAGCTACTTCTTGTTTACGTAACAAAATAACGGTGTCAATAAACCGTTTCATTAAATTCCTATTTCAACCTACTTTCCTATTATGACCTTCATGCGAATTAGTGAAAAATGGTTCTATCCTACTATTCCCGAAGTCATGTAAATCTAAACAGCTACGAATATAAAGCATATTCAGTCTGTCATGTTAGTCTGAACATGTTTTTTTGATGAATTCTTCAGATTATTAATATCTGTAAAGCCCCCTTTATTCCATAAACTACTAGAATCTGAGAAAAGTAAACATGGAAAACAAAACATCTTATTCAATTTACAACTACCAGTCAGCCATTGATGTTTATCGTAAAGGGAAAAACCCATCGCACGACCTAACCTAATTATGTGTTTATTATTTTCAAAACGTAACCTTGAAAAGCATGTTTCCTCACGAAACAAATAATCTGTCACACAACAATCTAAAACTATTAATGCTGCCATCCTACTAATAACTTTTCAAATCTACTCTAAAAAAGTAATTTCAACTTGCTAATGTATCGACTTACCGCAAATTCCTAATTGCGAACGCACAATTTCACAATAAACTCACAATTATCTAATTCTAATTGTTACACTAATAACGTTTATGTATAGTGAAGTGACGTCATGACGAGATTATTTTGTATAGAAATTGACGTACTTCATAACCCGGAGTTGTCAGCGCGTTATACTGCAGAAAAATGTTCACGCGCGGTGCCGCGCGAAATTCGCGCGCATTTTAAATGTTTTGTTTTCGTTGGAATATAAAGACAAATATTTTTTATGTAGGTTGAGGTTTTGTAATATTTTAATTTTATGGTGTAAGATTAAATACATTCAGTGTGATTATTAAACACTGCTGAGAACTACTGACTGTCATAAGGGAAGCCAACAGGAATCGGCTTATTAGTTACCTGCGCCACTGATGTGTGTATTCTACTGATTTATAGAAATAAAATGGAAGAACACGTACAAATAGTCATGATCCCAAATGAAATGATTAAAATTATTCCGCTGTTCGACGGCGATAAACGCCAATTAAATCTTTTTATTCGCAAGTGCGAATATATTATAAATAAATACAGAGGAAGTGAGGCGCAAAACTTGTATGTAATGCATGCTATAACGAGTCGCTTAGTGGGGAATGCAGCCGCGCTTATCAGTGAGCGCGAGGATATTGTTACATGGGATGAGTTTAAGGAGCTATTAATACAACATTTTGGAGACCCTAGAAGTGAAGAATGTGTAGCGATTGAATTAGAATCTTTGCGTATAAAAAATGGTGAATCATTTTTGGATTTTTGAAATCGTATTCAATCAGTGCGTAGCATTCTTATTTCAAAGGTTAATAGATTAGAGGCTAGTATGCGTACGAGTAAAATAATTATTTATAACAATACTTCTTTAAACGTGTTTCTATATAATCTACCGGAACATATGGTGCGTATTGTGAGATTAAAAGAGCCGTCTACGTTGGAGCAGGCTTTGTCTTACGTATTGGAAGAAGTGAATTTCCACGACCAATATAATGCACGAAATAAAATAATGCCGACGTCTTCAAATAAATACCCTTTGCAAAATAATACGCAGACTTTTAAATTCGGCGCAAATAATAGTAGTACGCCTCATAATAATAATAAACCTATTTTTACTCAGCCAAACATGCAACCCAAATTATATTTCGGTAATCGTCAAAGTCAACAATTTGGTTATCGCCCTCCACAATTTGGGATGCGCCCTCAACAGTTTGCTATGAGCCCTCAACAATTTGGTATGAGACCTCAACAGTATGGTATGCGCCCTCAACAATTCAGTAACCAACAAAAGCTGCTATTTGGCAACCAGTACCAACCGTCATTTAATAAACCGTCGTTCGGTATTCAGCAACCTAAACCCCAATCTAGTGACGTCATAATGCGTACGGCATCTCCGGCCAAAGTCTTTATAAAAGGTTTTAATTTAAATGAACTTGACCATGATCATTACGACGACAGTCAGTTTACCTACGGCAACGAAGGATATTATCACGATTATTACCCACTTACTGAAAACCAAGACTCAAATTATTCGGAGGAAATAAATAATGAAATTTCAAAGGAAAATAACGAAGATTAGCCGCGGAAAATATAGAAAAATAGATTTGAATTGCGACACGTGCCTTAAATTGCCATACATTTATATTCCTGAAATAGGTGCCAAATTTATGATAGATACGGGAAGTGCCAAATCATTTATAAACCCTGAGAAGGCCTATCACTATTTTCCTAATTATGTATATCGCGACCCGTTTGCAGTTAAAAGTACCCATGCAACAAGCCTACACGAAAATGTAATTTCTATACCAGCATTTCCAATTTTTAACGTTCAGGAAACTCACAAATTTCATATATATGAAGTAGATCCTAGTTTCGATGGCTTACTAGGTAATGATATTTTACATAGTATGGAGGCTGTAATAGATTTCAAAAATGAGCTTATCAATACTAAAAGTACGATGATACCGATTATGCGTGATAAAAGTAAACATATATTAGACTTAGCACCTCGATCAGAACATAGGGTTAAAATTCCAGCAAATTATTATTCTGTTAATGCATTAGGTTCAAATGACGACGCGTTATCCATGAAAGTAAATGTAGATGAGGAAGAACTAATTTCAAAAAAATCCCAAGTTAGCCACAATAATGAAGTCTTAACCGATAACCATAGCGATGATTCTAGAACAATTTACATTTCTGATATTTCTAGAACAATTTCCATTTCTGATTTATCTGCAACTGAAACCGTTAGCTCTGAGTATGATGTAAATAAACCTACACCATATATTCCAAAAAATAAAAAAACTTTCACGGTACATTCAGCTGAAGATATGGAGTCAATTGGTATTCCAATATTACATGAAGCTATTGACACCAAACCTAATCAGATACTAGTATTTACGTGGTATAAAAATGATATTCAAGTTAAAGATCTTTCCCGCGAAAGACAGAAAATTCTTGAAGTATTTTTACCTTTAGATAATGATGCATTAGTGAAACAGTTTCTAAAAGAGAATATTAAACACAAAATTAAATACTTCATATATTTCGAAAACAAAGAACACAGAGAACAATTTAGCAGAATTATTATACAATTATTTAAAAAGGATATGGTAGAATGCATGGAATGTACAGAACGCGTAGTTTTTGTTGAAAATGAAAATGAACAAAAAGAATTAATTTTGCAATTTTCTGGAATAACATGCAAGAAACGATTACAGCCGTATTAAATAATTGCGAAGCATGTCGAAAAACCAAATATGATAGAAAACCCATAAAGCCATTTTTACAGTTAACTCAAAGTCAAAACGCGCCATTTCAGGAAATCTTCATAGACCTTTTTGTTATAGAATCTGTATATTACCTTACATTAGTTGACGCGTTCAGTAAATTAGGACAGGCAATTGAAATATCAAATCGATCTACCCCTGAAGTAATACGCGCACTTATTAAATACTTTTCCTTATACGGAACCCCCAAAAAAATCAGTTGCGATCCGGGCAGTGAATTTAATAACGAATTATTAAAAGAGTTAATGGAAATGTATAATATCCAATTACATATTAGCACACCCAATAACCCTAATTCAACAGGCATAGTAGAGCGTTTCCATTCGACAATTATAGAAATATACCGTATAGCTAAATATGAGCAAAAATGTACCGATGCAGCTTCCGTGATGACATATTCAATCATGGCTTATAACCATACCATACATACAACGACTGGTTTGACACCATTCGAAGTTGTTTTTGGGCATACTGATTCAAATTCTGTATTAGGTGCGAATTTCGAGAAAAAATATACTCAACGATTACTAAAAGAACATGCAAAGCGTACCAGACGTCTCTATAGTTACATATCAGATCAAATGATAGGCACAAAGCAAAGGATTAGGGATAGCAGGGGAGGTGAGATAAATAAAAGGTTTGAGATAGGTGACGTAATCTATGCAAAAGAGGTTAATAAAAGATTAAGTAAAGATAAACCCCGTTATAGGAAGGCACTTGTTAGTGGAGATATAGAACATAATGTGGTCCCTATAACAATTGGGAATAGAAACACAAAAGTTCCAATTAAAAATATCAAACGTCCTCCACAGTTGGTGCCTGACGCTAGTGGCAGTGACCCAGATGACATGGGCCATTCAACTTCAAAAAGTTGAAAAAAACCCCGGTATTCTTCCCGTGAAGCAAGGTCAGGCGTTTAAACAAGTAGATAAGTGGTTAATTATAAAACTTTTAAATTTAGATCGCACAGGTAACGAACTAGAATTAAGTTTAATTAAATATAAAGAGTTTACCAAATTATTAGATGTTAACAAACCCTACATACATGAGTTTTTAGGCATTTGTACCCAAACTGACTATCTTAAAGATAGGACAATAGAAAAATTTCAGCAACTTGTTCCAACTAAAAGATTTAAGCGAGGAATAATTGATCCACTTGGCTCCATGATTAAAATAATCACCTGTAACTTAGATCACAGTGATGCAATCAAATATGATTCACTTATTTCTCAGTTAAAAAACAATCAATTAATAGTAGATAAAAAAATCACTTTTGTTTCAAAAATGTTGGATGGTTTTTTTAACAGTACAGAAATTTTAAATAACAATACGTTAATTTTGGATGAGCGTTTAAAAAGAATTGAGAGATTAGTTAAGAACTTAATTACGAAAGAAGAAAATTCTATTTACTCTACTTACATTTTAGGAATGTTCAATATGTTTTTAAGTAATTTTAGAACAATATATATAATTTTAGGTGAAATTGAGACGGCCTTAGCCTTTAGTAAGATATCTGTACTGCATCGAGCGATTGTCAATTCCACTGAATTATTACACTTGTTACAAATTATTGCCAAGAAAGAACATCTGTTGTACGCTGTTAATGAAAATAATTTGGTTAAGTTTGAAAATTGTATTACTGTTAAAGCTTTTATCAAACAAAACCAGATTACGTTTATATTGGAGGTTCCATTAATAGAAAACAATACTTATAATTATTTCAAGCTTTATTCTTTACCTATGCTTAACACTGATTTAAATCAAACTGTAGTAGTGATTCCCAAATATCCCTACCTTTTGGTGAAAGACTCAGATTACTTACCAGTTGTGAGAGCCTGTGATCAGATTGCAATAAATGACAAATTCCTGTGTACCAATGATGATGTGTTGCCCCAACTAGAGCCATTATGCGAAGAACAGCTAATGAAGTTTCATTCCACTGCTAGTGCATGCGAACAGCACACAGTTGACATTGAAGATCTTAGAGCCCAACGAATTGGCCGCCGCAGTTGGATTTTATATTCGAACCATTACGTGACAGCAAGTAGAAATTGCTATGATGACGTGAACCACGAGTCCATACATGGGACATACATAGTTACCCTGGACGATGCCTGCACCTTTAACGTGGGGCACATACATCTTCAAAATTACCAATTTTCTGCTACAAATCTGACTTATCCAATAGCTCCAATAATTACCCTTACCCAACCTTACCAGAGTTGAAGTCTGAAAAACGTCCCAATAGTGTCAGTGTAGTGAATGTGAAAGGTATCAATCTTGACGAACTTAAAGAGTTAGCTCAAGTAGTGAAAATGAACTAGGTTAAATTCAGTGAAAATGATAATGCAGTGAACACTGAAACTTTAGAAATTAGTTTAGGCACGGTTATTCTTTATGTAATGTTACTTCTAGGATTAACATCTTTTATAGTTTTTAAATATTAAGTTTAAATTGTTCAACTGTGGACGAAATTATCAGAATTCTAACAACCCTGATAACTTCGTTCTTGAGGAGGGAGGAGTTATGCAAACCTGAACCTCAACGAGTGATCACCGTGAGAGCGTAAGATGCCTCGTTGCAGTTTAGGGTGGTCCTTCTAGACGATTCCATACATTATTGTCAATTTAGCATTCTAAGTAACTGTAAGCCTGGGGGGCGTAGTCAAGTTTTTGGGAGGCTATGTAACCCACAGGATATTCTGAGTCAATACACTAGAGCATTTGCTTCTGCTCACACGTATCTCTATTCTTTTATTTAATAATCGCTCCCAAAAACTTGACTACGTTGTTTCAATGTGTTGTTGTATAAGCATAAGACGTAACACTACTGGGCATAAGCCTCTGCCAATTTGGCCGGTTCATAAACATCATAATTTTAGCCGAAAAGCCAGCTGGACATAGGCTTAGGGGGGGGGGGGGGTGTTGCCATAATGACCACGCTTGGCAGGCGGGTTGGCGATCGCAGTATGGTGGTAAAATTTATGGAAAACGCTGCTGCCCATTCTGTATTAAATCCCTTAGCTGAAGAATAGCACCATCCTATTTCTAGGGATTTACTAGAGAATGGGCATGAGCGTGGCGATTATGGCAAATCCCCCCGAATCGGGGGAAGCCTATGTCCAGCAGTGGACGCTTTCGGCTGAAATGATGATGATTATGAACTGCTTACAATGTAGTGCAGTGTAGTACAATGGCAGCCTTATGTTGTAAACAATGTATAACAGGAATTTAAAGTAAAGGTTGGTTACACTTTTCAAGTTCTCACTGAAATCTCCTTAGGTGTCGTGTTCGGAAAATTCTACGGTTGCGATAATGGTAAAGTTGTAAGTAGAAGCATTGTTCGCATCTGAAAACAAAGAAAACAAAGTTTGCGGATTTGGAGAACTTCATTTGTTTGTTCTATGTTAGGTATAGATAAAGTGGTGTAATTATTGAACGTGTCCAGAAACGTTTTGCTTGGCACCTTGCATTTTCCAATGGGGTGGCCAAAAAAATACGTTCTTACACTAAACGGCTTAAGCATTTTAATATGATTTCTCTGGAAAAACGCAGACATCTAATTGATGTCATGTTTGCCTTTAAAATCATAAAACATAAAATAGACAGTCCTAGCTTACTTGCCCTTTTCAGTTTTCGCGCACCCTCTAGAATCCCACGTAGTGCCATCACACCCCTTTGTCCCCCTTTTAGAAGAACTGTTTTGGGAGCCAATTCGCCTTTTGTAAGAATGTGTAAAGCGGTGAATGGCTACAGTGATATTATTGATCTCCACTTTGACTCTCTTACTAAACAAAAAGCCATCCTTAATCGTTTACCGAGCAACCCCTTACTCCAATCATAGTCAAGTTTATGAATTGTGTCAATTTTTACCATAGATATAATTATGATTTTATTTTATATTTTTTTTCCTTTATTGTTGCCAATTTTATCTATCAATTCAATTCAATCAATTCTAATTTTTGCTTTTTTTTTTGTTCATAATGTTTTAATAATATTTTAAGATTTCTTAACGTCATCGCTATGTTGCTGATGTTAAAATTTTGTAACAATTTTCTTAATGATATTATTTTTATCAATAATTTATACAGAAAAAAAAGAAAATAACATGATACTTTTATTTATTAAATTCTTATCAATTTTTACCAATGTTATTAGTGTCAACGAATCTGAATTTCATCAATTTTAATTTTGCATGTCTCTGTGTTATAGAATGTTACTATTTTTGTTTTTTCTACCAATGTTACCAATTTCTTAATGTTAGCGCTTATCACTAAATAAGTTAGCTTATTTCTCAGAATTATTGTTTCATGCATGTGGTGTTTACCTTTAAGTAAATGATGCACTGTTAATTTTTTACTGTCTCAATGTATTGTTAATTGTATCGGTGTAATCAATTGTTGGTGAACCTAATAAAAATGATAGAGAGGTGGTTGCCTAGAACTGCCCTGAAGTTAACTGCAAAAAGTTGAATTAAAGATTTGACTGAATTCAGTTTTATGCGTGAAAGTCGGTGGAAACGAAATTTGAGTATTGTGGTTGGAAAACAGAAGAGGTTATGCAGAACGTAGAGTATGAAAAACGTAACCAATTAACAAAATTAAGATAAGTCGTATAGTTTTTTTTTAATTGTCACATTTTTTTTACTTATATTGCATTACATTTTCCACTACAAATGGCTTCTAAGGGTCAGTTCAGAATCCTGCCGGGGTCGCGTGATTGTTCAAAAGAGATACCGTGACCCTGGCAAATGGGCAACTAAGACCTGGCAAAGGTTCAGTTCAGAAAGAACGCAAAAATGCCCAAGAATTTTACTGGTTTGAATAAAGATAGCACGGACAATTTTCTACTGTAGGCTATGAAGCTTAAAGGGGAAAATTGTGTGAATACCGACACAATTGGCCTCATTTGCTCTTGGTTTGAATTGTGGTCATAGAAGGCTCGAGCCTCCGCTAGGATTTTCTACCTAAACTAAAACGTTCTATCTAAACTGACTCTAATAGCGCCAGCTGCGTCGGTGATCCCTTCAGTTATGTTTTGGTGTTTAGCTACAATCCTTTGAATAGCCATCCATGTTTACTTTTAGTTATTTCGGGGTGACTTAAGTTATGGGCTGGCCAAAGGTCTCAACACAATGGGTGCCTGAAGATAGACGACGCCGCCGCGGTCGGCCCAGAAAGCGGTGGCGATACGATCTAGATGCGTGCCGCGACGGCTGGTTCGAGGTGGCGCGCGTAAAGAGTTGCTGGAAGAACTTGGCGGAGGCCTTTGCCCAGTAGTGGGACAGTATAGGATAAAAAAAAATCTGATTTGGGCTGTGAGTGACATAAGTCTGGGGTGGTCAGACATAAGTCTGGGGTGGTCTTTTGAGGACAGAATACAGATTTGAGTGGACCCGTCCAGTCAGAGCACGTATTTGTCGATAATCGTACAGCCCAAATCAGATTTTTTTTTATCCTGTAGGACCACACAGATTTATATCTGTGTGGTCCTCATATGGCCTGACCAAAATTATGTCTGAACTTTAAAACGACAGTGAGTTTTTTGATACAAACTCAGACGTCAGTTTCTTTTCAAATTCTGTGTTTACTACCAGACTACTCTGAGAAGAAAGACCGATTTCTTCTTGTGAAAGTACCTAGGTTGATCATAAACAATTAAACACCAATCACAACTAGTTTTAAAATAAAACTTATTTTTGACGTAGAAAACTGATTTTTTAATCAATTTATTGTCTACCAAAGACCTTAACTTAAAAATAGAAGCCCTCTAGATCTCGAGGCTAGGCTCGTAACCTTTACAATCTCGAGATCAGCATCCACTAGAGAATGGACACGTTTTGTGGTCCACCGCTAATGTGGAGCAGTGCATATCGAGAGCTTTTTGCATATCTTGACCTTCGTTGAATATCGGAGAATGAAACTAGCGATGTTAGCTGTTTTATTAGATCTGATTACATAATTTAAATATAGTTACATACCTACAGTTCGACCGAAAATTGTTGTATTTTCGGTCGCCAATGAAAACAAAATTGGAAATTGGAATTGGTTTTTGATTGGTTGGAATTGGAATTGGATTGGATCGAATATTATATGCCGAAAACAGAAAATTTGTAAAAAAACATATTTTTTTGTTCTTTTTTAATTATATTTAACCGTACTCCATATTTTAGGTATTCACTCATAATAAGAATCTAAAAGATTTATGTTATAATTTTGCGAAAAAATGCTTTTTTTTCTGTATCTTCACAGTTGTTGTTGTTCTACCTATCGATTGTTTCAGAATAAATGAATTGAAACTATACATTTACCGGTAGGTATCTACAAAACTTTATCCCCTACGACTGAAGGTCAAAAAATAAAAATATTAAGTACTGAAAATTGATATTTGTGCCGAAAATTGCTGATAGCCAAGAACGAAAACGAAATTCAGTTAGACTCTAAGTATAGGTAGGTCTACCAAATACTGTAAGATATTTGAAACAGCAAACTGTGATTTAAACAATCACAGTTTGCTGTTTCAAATATCTTAGGTAAAAGTAGTTGCTTCATAATTTTCACTATTATTCGGTGTCTATAAGGAACCCGAAAGGGATCATTATTTTATCTAGGTAAAGCTTTCACCTCTGTTACTAACCGACCGACGCTACCCTTAACTACCTATTACAGAATCCATATAATAGGGTGAGAAACCAAACCCCGGGGCGTAATTGAGACTTTTAGCCAAAAAATTGGTCCATGTCCGTAATTGGTTATTAGGACTGGCCCATACATCCATTATGGAGCTTAAGTGCGGTCTACCAGGCAGCCGTAGGTACTTCAATATTGAATACCTCAGTACCTTTTTGGTAATCAAACAGCTATTAATCACATATTGCTTGCTTAACTTCCATAGTAACCAAACACCTGACAGTCTACATTTTATAGTCGAACTTCGTAAGTTCTTAGAGAACTTATGTAGTCAGCAATGTTAAATTCAATAACTTAGTTGTGACTAAAACGAGTTCAATAACTTTGGGCGCAACTTGCGGGTAGACGAACATTTTGAAGATAACTTTAGAGTTGGCAAAGATCACGATCTTATGTCTTGAGAATTTGAATGTGAATTAGTAATGGAATAGCCCCCTCCCCTATCTGACTACATGAAATTCATTTCATAGTTAGGCGCCACACTTCATCATAAAGGGCTACCTCCTGTTTTACCGTTAAGGAGGCATTTGATCACCCTTTTAGTTTATCTCTTAAACTGTGTATACATTTTGAGGTTTTGAAAGTTTTTCCCAAAGAGGTTTTAACTTACAAAAACTGACAGACATTAATTTTATCCCACGGAATACATTTCTATTATAATATCGGACAGCTCAAATCGGCTCTCAAAGTAGCAGGTATTCCTCTTCGACGATTCATTCGCCACCCATGACGTAAGTGAAAACAGAGTAATTGATGTGATGGTAGAAAAAGAAGAATAAGATGCACTTTGCAATGTGACTGATACTTTTATCGGCGTGATGCTTCACTTAGAGAAATGGCTTCCAACAACGTTTATTACTACGTAGTTAGGTACTGTAGGACCCTTAGCTAGATTAAAAGTAGGTAGAAGTAGCACTGGCATGGATAAATCTACTACATTTTAAAATATACAGTAGCTAGATTTTTCTTTGGCAAATGTCATTAGGTACCTGCTAGATAATATCATGCCTTACATTAAATCAAACAACAACAACTGTACCTACTCCTTGCAACTCTTTTCAGTTAAATGAATATACCAAAGTATCTATATTTAGTGCATGTTTTATGCTCACCATTGTATGAGTAAACAGCATTATTTGTGTATCAATACGTGAAGCAAAAACTTTGCACTCCTTTTTACGAAAATTACGCGGACGGAGGAGTATGAATAGCACAGTTAAAGCTTGCATAGAGAAGGAGTGCAAAAATCTAATAATTTTATGTTATAAAGCATTAGAAAAACATTAAATAAATAAAAAAAAAATTACACGCACTACCATGCGTTTGACACACACACATATAAGTCTTTTGTTTTTGGTTAGTCTGTGATCAAACTGAGAAGAGATTAATATTATTTTTCTTTTATGTCTATAGTCTTACTGAATGTCGAAAAATATATCAAATAATTATGATAATGTCTTATAACGCTCAAACTAAAAATGTAAATAACTTATGGTTTAATTTTGACCACTGGGCCATTACTAGTATAATAATAGTATCTAGATATCTTATGGTAGAGGTGCGCTTTGTGTGTTTAACATAACAGTGGTCGGTCGACTGGTCCGAGTTACACAGTACCTATCTAATGATATCCGACCATCCGGTTGCCGGTACTCAGCTCGCCTTTGCCTCTACTGAGTATTCACTTTGACCATCTCCTTACTGCCACTTTTGATATTGTACGTAGCCGTTGTACGTAGCGTTATTCGCGACCCTTTGTCAATCCCTTACCAATGCATTTTCAGTTCTAAGTGTTTAAACGATTGATTCCAATTCAAAAATAATAGACAACACATAGAGATCATGTTTTTCATTCAAAACTCAATTTATTTCAACACGGGTATTTTAACAAAATTGCTCGCTAACTCGCATGTCGTCCGCTAATCTTCCTGTGTTAGTTGAACTAACATTGATTTTATACATTACGACGATGGTGGTGCCTTGTCACATTATGTTAACGGCTATAACAGCTGAGCAATAGGATGAATGTAGGTAAACAAGCTAGTTAATTCATGTCCATCTAATGATATGTGCGGCGTACTTAATTTAATTTAGTTAAGTTAATTAGTCAGTCACTGAACTGACATGCCTTCCTAACACCTTCAACATCGGCTATTAACAGTTCGATATTCTATATCGAGATGATAAAGCACGAGCTAAATCACAAAATATTAAAGAAGACAATTATAAATTATTTATATATGATATTCGGAAAATTCACGCCGTATTCCTCGGCTGACAGATTCTTAAAAAAAAGTTGTTTGGTCATAAATAATTACACAATTGTTTATGAATAAACAAACGATGTTCATATTACCTTCCAAATCGTTAATAGAAAACGTTATCACCACAAAACAAACGTTCAACGTATTTGCCAGAAAAAATAAACCGTCTAGCAAAGACAGAAAATAATCGTTTTTTTATGCGGCCACACAAAGTATGTGATTTTACTCGGGGCGTGAAAACTATGCTTTATAGTGGTGCAGCTCTAGTGCTCGCTAATGGAGTACCGGGTGACTCTAAGCTGACTAACGAATGATGCAGCTACATAAGTCGCTAAGCCGGCTGAGTAAATGTGAGCATTATGCTGCTCAGACGAACGGATAATTTATGGCACAGTTTGTAATTGTATCTGTGAGAAATGGAATTGGAATATAATTAGATTGGTCTGCAATTCCATTCTAAGTTGTGTAATTTGGATGGTGATTTCCTCTGGAAGTTTGCACCATCTTGCCAGTATTAAGCATAATTATTTTGCAACGCAATACTATACTTAAAATAAAAGCTAACTAGGTACAGAAAATTTTGGGAGTTGTTACTTTAGAATTAGTAATATAATTTTGTTCTCTAGACTTAATAAAAAATAATAGTCTTAAGATAAACGAAGTAAGTATTTTTACTAAGGTTAACTTACTTCGGATTCTAAGGCTGTGATAACGAAAAGCTAATAAACCTTAATGGTGGCCATACACGCTACGAGAAATGGTTACGATCAAACTGTACAGTTTGAACGGTGCAGTTTATCGTAGCTGGCATACAAGCTATACACGCTACGAGAAATCGTTACGATCAGACGGTACAATATGGTGCCGACGCACACGTGTCAGTGATGGCTTCGACGGACGACGTTTTAGCAATTGTTGGATTAATATTCGCCCTGAAGGAAAAAAAGGTGAAGCGGAAAAATCGTAGCATCTGGTGTAAAGAATGGCTAATGAAAAGAAGAGTTCATTCTCATGTCAATTTGTTGGCGGAATTAAAGGTTTTTCCAAAAGACTGGCATAATTTTCTAAGAATGGATCATGATACGTACTTACATCTACTGAATTTGGTAGCACCAATTATCGAGAAGCAAGACACTATTATGAGAAATGCTATTCCACCCCATGACAGGCTTGTAGCTACTTTGAGGTTTTTATCAACAGGAAGAAATTATGAAGATTTGAAATTCTCTAGTATCATTTCATCTCAAGCTTTGGGTCGCATAATACCGGACACCTGTGAAGCAATATATAAGGTTCTCCGCAAAGACTATTTGAAGGTAAGAAATAAAAAACTACTAATTACTTAGAATGTAATGTTTATTAATTTGTACTTATAATGATGGGTTAACATTAAGTAAAATTAGACAAATAAGTAGCCGCTGAATTTTGCATTTGTTGGAACTCTTCTTGTTGAGAAGTTTGCATTATTGGGGTTTGGAGAATTGACTGGGAGCCTGGTTGTGTTTGGAAATCATAATTTGAATTCTGATAAGGTACTGGACTAGGATTGTTTCCAACAGGGCTGGGAGTACTTGAAACGGGGCTGGGAACGTTGTAACCATAATTAGTAAAACGCACACTGGTTGAATCCATCACTTGGTGTGATATAGTCAAATTTTCCATCTCTGCCAGAAATAATGTTTCGTTAATTATTTTTTCGGCCAAAATACGTTGATGTTTTGTGAGGTCTCTCAGCTTAGCTGCGACGTTTGCTCCATAAATATCAAATCGATCATTAGTAATTGCTGGCCTTTTGAAATGGTTTTGAACAGACTGTAAAACTTCAGTAGTTAGGTTTTCATTTGCATTCCTTTTTGGCCGACTCCTATTAAACAACGTGTTTGTAGTTGAACGAGTATCGGGAGTTGACTGTGAAGTTGATTGTGTGGCTGGAGGTGACTGTGGAGTTGACTGTGTGGCTGGAGGTGACTGTGGAGTTGACTGGGCGGCCGGAGATGCTTCACTTTCAATTTCCTGAAACAATTATTTTTTTTACAGTTCCCACGCTCGAAAGAAGAATGGAAGGATGTGGCCAAAGTGTTTGAAAAGAGATGGAATTTTCCGCATTGTCTAGGCGCGATGGATGGAAAGCATATATCAATTTTTCTTCCTAATGGATGTGGCTCAGAATATTTCAACTATAAAAACCATCATAGCATGGTGTTATTGGCAATCGTTGACGGAAATTATCGATTTCTTTTATGTGATTTTGGAACAAATGGAAGAATTTCAGATGGTGGAGTACTCACAAACACTAAGTTTTTTGAAAAACTTGATAATAATCAGTTGTGTATTCCAACCGAAACAGCTGTCGCAAATAGCACTAGAAAGTTGCCTTATGTGTTTGTGGCTGACGATGCGTTTCCACTTAGAACAGATTTAATTAAGCCATTTAGACAAGCAGACTTGACCACAAATAAAACCAGAATTCTAAATTACCGCGTATCACGAGCAAGGCGCATTGTCGAAAATGCGTTTGGGATCTTGGCATCTCGATTTAGAATTTTTCACACAAAAATTAGTATTAATCCGAAGAGAACAGAGTCAGTCGTGATGGCCAGTTGTGCTTTACATAATTATTTAATGAAGACTTCAGAAAGTTCTTACTGTCAACAAGAATGCTTCGACGTAGAAAATGTTGATGAAGGGTCAATAACCCAAGGATATGATACAACGGATTCAGCCATATTTAATTTGCAAAGAAGAAATCTTGGTAATACTTCGATTGCCGCAAAAAAAGTCAGAGAAGAGTACATGGAATATTTTGCAAGCGAAGGCAGCGTTCCGTGGCAAAATAATTTTATATGTTAACTCTTTGAGAATAAAACATTTAATAAAAAAGTTATTTAGTTTTATTTAAATACCTACATGTTAATTCACTCAGGCTAGATTTCACCAACCTCCTAATAAGTTATTAGGGACTTATTCGGCAAATAAACTCCAACTTTCCAAACACAGATTAGGTATATAAAAAGTGGTTTATCACCAGATATAGTTTCCAATAACTTTATTAGGAGGTTGGTAAAATCCCGCCTTAGTATTAATATGTACGTATTTTTTCGAGTCTGCTTCAATGTGAAAGAAGGAAGGATTCATGTAATAATATAAATAACTATGGAGCATTCTCAATATGGCCGGATTTACTTATTATATTCACATAACCATATTAGTGCTAGTCTACTCTGCTGGCACCACAGGGCTAAAAACCATACAAGAAATAAAAAAAATCGTAAGAAAAGCCGACCTTACTGTACTCTGTATAATAACCAGTGATCGGAGTAGGTAGATTGAATTGGGGTCATTCTGCTGGAATTTCCCAATTGGTTGAAAAAAAAAAATCTACCTACTCCGATCACTGATAATAACACGCAAACAACTTACCTCGTTGTCTGTTGATTCGTCGTCCATATTAGAACGTGAACGTCTTGGTTCTTCTTGGTCATCCAAAAACAGCAACATAGAGTAATACCATAGTTTTGGTTTATACACTTCTTGGGTTCCTGCTCCTGATTTCTTCGAATCAGCGATCTTCTTACGCTCTTTTTTGTAAGTAGAGCGAATGTTGTTTATTTTTTTTACAACAGCATCTTTGTCAGCACTAGGGTCTACTGTTTTAAATTTTTCAACCAGCTTAGTATATGCTGCACGTTTTAACTCACGATTGTGATACTCTTTGCCTTTAATATTCCAAAGACAAGGTTCACTGCGATATAAATCAATAAATTCTTCAAGCCATTCGCGATTAGTTTGAGACGCCATGACGCGTGCGCACGTCCACCCGAATTTCGACCGACTACAAAACTGAACACGAAAACGGAACGAGCGCATACACGTTACGATCAGTCGGCACAGTTCGTCCGATTCCGATAAATCAATTGAAATTTTCGTATTGTTCCGTTCGACTGTACAGTCTCAAAAAATCGTGCGAAACTGCACAGTTTCATAACATACATGTAGCGATTTATCGGTACCGTTCGAACTGTACAGTCTGATCGTAACGATTTCTCGTAGCGTGTATGGCCACCATAAGTGGGCTGAAGAAAGGTAAATACAAACTTATGATTGATAAAATATTCAAATAACGAAGAGAAGTCTATATTTAAACCCAAGCCGACCTTTTCGATTATTGGGCTAAAGTTTTCTCAAAAGACAGCTTTTCAGCCGAATATCGATAAACTTAAAACCGGTTTTCTTGGCTTTCGAGCCCTAATTTAAACTTGACGTGCTAAATAAAAAGCTTTCCGTCATCATTTTGACCAAAGATTTCCCCACTAATTCTTTCTTTGTTTACAAAATGGCGTAGGTGCGATCCCCAACAGGCCTGAGCCATTAAAATAACGGCTAACAATATTTTTAACGAGCTCTAATGGTTAAAGTTAGCTAATGCGTAAACTTTCCTAATGTTCGTTTTCTCTCGCCCTAGTTTTTCCGATTTTCTCTATCGAATTGCAAAAAGTTTGGTGTTGTATTTTTTCCGGTTTATCGAATTAAGAAGCTATACAAGTTTTTTTCCGATACTTGGGTTTCTGTAGAATATCTCGTCAATAGGGAATTGTTAAAGTGACAGCTCATCAGGGTTGCGAAAATTTTAAGTCGGGATTTTGGATGGAAAATAATTGCATCTTTGTATGTGTTTATGATGATATTATATGTTCGCAATAGAATATTTCTTGTTTTAAACATAGCTTCTTTTTTTTTTTTTTTTTTTCAGGATGGGAATCATCAAATGACTTCTCCCGCTCTGGGCGGAGCGGGAGGGCGTGTCAGACTTTTACTGACTAAAACCCACCCGTGTTCCATCAGTTGCCCATGTGCCAGGGTCACGGTATCTCTTTCGAACAATATCCTGCCAATATTTATGTTGCTACGGCGTAGCACACGCGGTGATACAGCACTGCTACGCCGGCTACGGTTTCGTAGCAGACAACCTATAATTTGCTACGCATCGTGGATTATATAATAATTATCTCTCATGACGATATCTGCGTGTTTCGATAATTATAAGACTAGTTTCTATCGGTAGGTATACCGCAAGTTTTTTTTACAACACCACAGAAATTGAATTGGATTATTGACTGTTGGCGGAAGGTAAGTGCAGATAGGAAACACGTAGCTTCGTGAGCGTATCGCGCTACGTGTACCACACGTACGTGCGAGTATCCCCGAAGGCTTGTATCGTGTTGTGTCGTGTCGTATGTTACTGGTCCAGACACGGAACCTCTAGTGGGAGAATATTTGATGCTGTACTGTTCTTTGTTTATATACCTGCACTTTTAGTAAAGAAAATATGCTTTACATTTCTTGTTTGAACTGTCTATGCGTATGCGTATAATGCGTAACTTATTGCAAACTTAGTGTTCATAACTTAGTGCAAACACTATGTTATGAAATATGTATTCTATACGTACTTCTAACTTGACAAAAATGGTGAACATAAAAGTGTCTGAAAAAACGTCAATATACGTTTTAAAAAGGATGTAAACTTAGGGTATACATAGAAGAAGAAAAAGAAAAGTTTATTTGTTACAAACATGACGTACAGAAAGACCAGAAACATGTATAAATAAAAAATAAGGTGTGGGAAAACATGTGTCACATCCACGCAAAACGACCACTCAGCATAATGCTGTGACCCTATGCGAGACAGAGTCCCAGCGCTGGTTTTCAGTGACAGCCGACGCTGACGTAATGACGTCGACCAGTGCAGCAAATAATCAGTCAAATAAATACTAAAAACACACATACTTCGGACATTTTTCAAAGTATCTGTGTGTTTTAAATTCACAAGGAGTGCAATTTAGTATCAAAACTTCTCTCAACTTCGAAGTATCTAAAGTTTATATTTAATAACATATGAGTACGTCACAGTGGTTTTCTCAAGAAAATATATCTGAAAGACCTCACCCGAGATTACGCCCGCCATAATCTGCGTCAGGCTGAACACAACGCGGCAACGTCTATAAAGTAAAATAAGATATATATATATATATGTATTTAATGGTGTACGGTCACCAAAAGAGATTAGCAACCAGGTTCATCGGATATAGTTGAAGTTTAGGAAGAAACCGAAGGAGGTTTTCGTATAAAATTTAATTTCATCTTCATCATTATTTCAGGCCAAAAGACGGTCGCCGCTGGAAAACATACATTGGTTTCTTATTAAACTTCAACCTATACCCGGGTTCCATATCTCTTTTGGTGATTATCCATACTAATATTCAATCAGTCAATCAATCAATCATTCTTTATTTGTGAACACAGGTAATAAAGGTCTTATGTATAAATTCTAGTCGAGCTCTATGCCCTACCAATAAAAATTGGTGTACAAATATATTAAGTTTGTAGTAATCAATCTGAATTTATATAATGCAATGTCACGTTCGTGTTAATAATGTCAATTTTGCGTATATGAATAGATAATTAATCAATTATAGTTTATTATAAATGGGAAAGTGTTTGTGTCTGTTTGTCCGTCTTTCACGGCAAAACGGAGTGACGAATTGACGCGATTTTTTAAGTGGAGATAGTTGAAGGGATGGGGAGAGACATCCCAAAACAGCGCTTTGTCATATTCATACTCAGTGACGCAGTTTTCCTCTCAGATTGTGAGTTTCTCACAAGAAATTGAAATAACCGAAGCTGGCCGTATTTCAAAGGTAAGCTCTCTAATATATTGAATTCTATCGTTATGATGCTGTGTGGAATATTGCGCTAAAAGTAGTTTTCTTAGCGTTAACTTTCCTATTTAAATACCAATCTTGAACGTAAAAGATTTTTTTTTTTGTTTATTTGCAAAAATATAAGTTAACTCGAAAAAAAAAGCAAAATCAGATCTAAGTTCACGAGCACACAACAGGCAAATAAAAAACAAGACTAGAGTAGCATATAGCTAATGAAGTTTTTGTGTCACGATGTCGACCTTCGATCTTCGTCAAGCTACATAAAATGAGTAGATTTCAAAGAAAATTTTACGTATTTCGTTTCCCATGTTGTAAAAAATTAGTCCTCGTTATGAACTCTCATATAATCTACCATTAATTAAGTAAGTTGCTGAACGCCTCAAATTGTGGACAAAACGGATATTGGTAAATGAATCATTTTACAGAATATTGACTGCTTAGCAACTTAAATAACGCAATGAATGTTGGTAAACTGTCAAAATGAAAACCATTTCTACTATTATCTGTTACGTTATTACCCGTCACATTAGCAACAGATTTATCTGACACAAGCTACAGTCACAAACCTTCCGAATTTGAATGCTAACGAAACTCCACTAACTGAAAGTCTGAAGACAAAACCTCGCACAAATTATACCACCATTTTTCCTCAAAACAAAAACACCGCAATATTTCAGATAGCTGGTAGGCACGTGTTAACTCAGCGTTATTCCTCGGACGTGGGATATGTTCAGGGCACATTAATCTGCGGGTAGGCAGAGCTCCAGGTACACACAGATACAACCAGGCTATGCGCAGTCACGGACTGCTTGCAACCATTTGCATACTGTCTACTGCGGTGAATATTCACTGTAACGGCTCTTATGTGCCCGGTACCTTGTTTACGAGCGTGATATGTAGGATTATGTGTTAAATACGGGAGTGACGTCACAGCTGTGTGGATTCGACCACAGTGATTATTGCGCCCAACCAGAGCAGCTGTAGGTAAAGGCTACTTTACGATTATCAGGATAATCGGTCGGTATAGCTCGTTTGAAATTGGAATTTATATTTAGAAAAGGCACAGGTATTATGTTCGCAACTTTTAGATAGAATACTCTTTATCATGTACTAGCTTCTGCACGCGACTTCGTCCGCGTCAAATATTTGCTCCCCTGACCATTCCCGTCGCATCGCAGCCTGCCAGGTTTCGTCCATTTTTTTGTTGCGCACGTGCACATAGATTGGCAATAAGCTCTAAAGAGAGTGACTTTTACCTCACTAGTACAACGTGCAAACCTACGGGCCAGCATGTTACATCGAACTGCCAATGCTCTGCGTTCCCTTTCTATGTCCACATCGTCGGTCAGACCATCGGTTACCCAATGCCCCAGGTACTTGAACTTCGTCACCCTTGAAAGCTGAGCGCCTCCCAGGGTAACTGGTGGAACAGTATCATAACATTTGTTACCTGCTCTAAAAACGAGAAGTTCACTTTTTGTTGCGTTGTACCTGACGCCGTGAGCCACCGCATAATCCTCAAAGATACGGAGAAGCCTTCTAAGTGCACTGATCGATGGGCTCAGCAATACCATATCATCCGCGTAGCTGATGTTATTGACGCATTGCCCGTCAATGGAGCACCCGATACCGGTATTGCTGAGCTCACAGATCAGCTCATTCACATACAGGTTGAAAAGCTTGGGCGAGCTGAGTCCCCCCTGCCTCACCCCGCATTCCAACCCGTATGCATCCGACAGGACACCCGCCCACTTCACATAGTTGTATTAGTGGTTATACCAATACTTTAGCATTGTAACGAGATCGCTAGGAAAGTTCTTAACATTTGATAGTTTCCTCCATAGGCAGTCGTAAGATTAAATTATTTTGATTTAATTTATTTGGTCCAATGTTTAGCAACTAGATAATAATTATGTATGTTATGTTTATCACAGCATAAAATCACAAATTCGTACACGTAGTCAACGTGTACCAATTTTAGAAAGTCCAAAGCATGTATTTCATCTGTTTTTAATTATCTACTATTTTAGAATAAGTTACATTATAAGATAATCAATAGGTCCTCCTCTCTACCTACTGTATTTTCCTTTGCTGTGTTCGACAGGGTCCACAATTGTTTCTAAATAAAATGTTTTACCACCTAAGCATATACATTGTGGAATGCAATAAAGTATTGAGTATTTATTTCTTCTTCTTCTTTCGAGCTATAGCAAAATCATAAATAAAATAACCAAAAGCAATGCAATAATCAACAATAACTCATCGTTATCATAATTTCTGCCGAAAGAAGTCCACTACTGGACGTAGATCTCCCCCAGGCCCCTTCTACCGGTTTTGTGCTTTCCACATCCAGCGGATTCCTACCGCCGTCACAAGGTCATCGGTCCACCTTGTGGGGGTCTTTCAACTCTACGGCTTCCGGTACGCAGTCACCACTCCAGAACCTTTCAGCCCATCGGTCATCTGTTCTGTGAGCAATATGCCCTGCCCACTGCCACTTAAGTTTGGCAATTCTTCGGGCTGTCGGTTACCTCGGTTCGTCTGTGGATCTTTTCATTCCTGATTCGATCACGTAGGGAAACTCCAAGCATAGCTGTTCCCATTGCTCTGGGTGCCTTTTAGCCTTCTAATAAGGCCCATTGTTAGTGAATACGCTTCAGTACCATAGGTCATCTGGCAACACGCACTTGTTAAAGACTTATACAACAATAATTACGTTGGAAATAATGACTGAGGATAAAATTCGAAACAACTATACAATCCAACACAATCCTTGATTTGTAGGCTACTTAACTACTCCACAGAGAATTCAAACTCCATCTTGTATATAAAACATAGGTCACGTCTAGGAAATATGCAGGCGCTACGTGACGCCTACGTAGCAGCCTCGTATTGGGGGGTAAGGTAAGTAATCGCGACCGATTGCCCTAATAAAATATTAGGTAGCCTATGTGAACGGTATGTGGGTTATGTTCTACAGAAGTGTGTTTGCGTTACGGTATATTTGTAGGAATGTTATTGGTATAACTTTTGATAAAAGTTTATTGGAATATTTCTTTCTGTATAATCGTGTATTCTGTATAATCTTTCTTTCCGTTGCAAGTTGAGTTGCTTGCTAGTGCGTGGTCTCGCTGGTGGTTGCATTGTTGCTGGTAGACGTGTCATTGATGTGGTCGGTATCGCCCATATATGCTGCTTGATTTGTCGCCGTGCTTGCGTATTTATGGAATTATAATCATTAAAATCATCTAAGTTCATTTAATCCCATTGAATCACTATTTCGTGAATAAGTCATGGGATGCAATGAAAATGAAGTGATTGATGATTTTAATTATTATAATTCTAAAAAGAAATATTTGTTACAGTCGAGAATTATGTTTTAACCCATTGAATACTGTAATTACAGACACAATTACCATTGTGTCTATAGCAAACGTGGTATCTCAGGGACTTAGAGGTTAATGAATATACAACTCAAATTCAACTTTTTTCATGTTTGTTTTTTTTTTTGTAGTTCATTGTCAGGTTGTATATCTTATCTTATACCTTTAAACGAGCAATTCTTGTATATATATATATATATATATATATATATATATATATATATATATATATATATATATATATATATATATATATATATATAATCTGAATCTCGGAAACGGCTCCAACGATTTTCATGAAATTTAGTATACAGGGGGTTTCGGGGGCGATAAATCGATCTAGCTAGGATTCATTTTTATAAAATGTCGTTTTATTCGTGTTTTCATTGATCAACTTTATCGATAATCAACTTGAACATAAACTTTTTATTTTAAACACAATTTACCAAAAAATACCGAGCAAAGCTCGGTCATCCAGATATTACATTAAAACGCTTGTAGGTGAACTTAACACCTATGACTACCCCTTCGGGGATGGCAGGCATGGTGTTTTGCTATTATTAAGAAATCTGTCTTAGTGAGTTACAATAAGAATGGAGCAACACACTAGATTTGTATATTAACATGGTATAAGTTTCCAATATACCTGAAACCTGAAATGGAGTTTTAGGTACTCCATTATAAAATGGTTTAAGTATTTTGAAGTGGATAATTTTTAATTAATAACGCCAGCTATTAATTCTGCAGGAAAACAGTATGAATAGTTGTGCCACTGAGTACATATGCTAGAAGTACCTACTTACCTATGATATGGCATACACAATAATTGGGTACGACTGTGAGCAACTAGCTTTTGGTCACAGATAATAGATCACTATTTTTTCCCTATTTCAGGACAATCCGCGTTTTGTTTTTGTTTCAATATTTCAAGAGCAATCATCAGCAGTGGACGCTCCAACTCTGTTGAAACAACTTAGTATTTCTTAAATATAAAATGTGTAGAACGCAGTGGGTGCTGGCGTTGTTAGCGCTGCACGTAGGGTTGGCGCATTCCTGGGGTGAGTACAAGGGCGTAGATTATTTTTAACCGACTTACATTGTGGGCGGAGGTTTTATATTCAACGATTTATTTATGAATAATTCTGTCATGTGCGATTGCTGAATTCTGTGATGTACGGTACCTTTAAACTATCAAGGCGTCACTTTGAGTTCCATTAATTTTCATTAGTTACTCGCATGTTCGCATGTAGAACGAAAAAGAAGGAAAATCATAAAGCGTTAGCTAAGTTTAAGCAGTGCAAGGGTTTACACTGTTTAAACTTAGCTAAAGCGGGGATTTAACCAAGTACATTGTTGAATTGCGTTTGGCAGAACTAGACGTTAGATAAAGTGCAGTGGTGGCCCAGTAACGGCCCTACTTAAGAGTTGTTGGTCGTGTGTTCAAACCTTGGTAGGCACTTCACTTAGTGTAATTTATATCACCACAGCTCTAAAAACGGCGAAGGAAAAAAAACATCGTGAGAAATCCATGTCCTAGAACCAAAAAAATTGAAGACATTTATGGCATCCACCCACCCGCACTAGTGGATTACGGCCCTCTCCCTCTTTCAGAGAAAAAATCTGTATCCCAGCGGTGAGAAGCTATAGGCTGATTATGCTTATGCGAAGAACAAGAGAACTTTACTATTTCTGTCGGTATTTTGAGTTCAGTTATTTCCGATGTTTACATACATAATCTAAGATTATGTTGGAAGGTGCGCGGTGTCTCATGGTCGCAAGCGTGACTGCTGAGCGTGGGGTCCTGGGTTCGATTCCTAGGTCAGGCAAAGTGTTATTGGGTTTTTCCATTAGGCATTTTTTAGTAATAGCCCGGAGTCGGGAAGTTGGCGGTGTGATACATTTGAATGTCATCAGGTATTTTTTTTGGTTGTCTTTTCACCAAATGACGTTTCCCGCTCTGGGTGGAGCGGAAGGGCGTCTCAGACTTATACTGACTAAAACCCACGCGTGTTCCTTCTGTTGCTTAGGCCAGAGCCACGGCAACTCTTTCGAAGAATTCCAAGACTCTGTCGGTCCTAGCGGACCCCTTCAATAACACTGACATCTCTTTGAGGTGCGCGTGGCACCCGAACGAGTTTTTTAGTGTGACCAAGTCGTCTGAAATGAAAAAAAAAAAAAACAGCTGTTCTCTGCATTATGATCACGTCGGTATTGTACTTTGTAGAGATCACCAGATTTTGTATCACGTCTTTAAAGTATGTCCTTCGTGTAACCGTTAGGTTCCGACCTCGATTGATGTTAGTTTATTCAATAATGTTTCCTTACTTTCTATTATCAGTTGTTATTCACGAGTTTAAGAATTAATTAAGTACCTTGTTTATATTTTCCGCATTCGTTATGTTGTCTCTGGACGTTATTAATAAAATTCGTCTCGTAATCGTATATGTGTGCGCGAAATGTAGTTAATTGAATTATTTTCATGCAAAACAGGAAAAAGGATAACGAATAAATAAACAATAACAGGCTACTCTAAATGGCATTTTAATTAAGGTATACATGTCCACACACGCCACAGGCCTGGATCAGAGGTATGGATGTACTCTTTTTTAAGAAGGGCCATAATGCTCTGCTTTAGAATTATAGGTCCATCTCACTTCTGAGCCATGTATACAAGCTGTTCTCAAGAGTCATCACGAACCGTCTCGCGCGTAGGTTTGACGACTTTCAGCTTATTGAACAAGCCGGATTGTGTAGAGGCTTTAGCACCGTAGACCACTTTTATACTCTGCGGCAGATTATACAGAAGAGTCCTGCCTCTTTGCTTAACGTTTGTGGACTACGAGAAAACCTTCGATTTAATCGAGACTTGGGCTGTACTGCAGGCATTGGCCAAGGCCAGATGGCCTATGGATAGGTCCTTTGAGTTGCTGAAGTGTTTATATAAAAATAACACAATGTCAGTCCGGATCCAGGACCAGACTTCGATACCTATCCTTCTGCAGCAAGGTGTGAGACAGGGAGACGTTAGCTCTTCGAAACTGTTTACCACTGCACTGGAGGATGTCTTCAAGGTTCTGGACTGAAGAAAGATTGGCATCAACATCGATGGTGAGTACATCACACACCTTCAGTTTGCCGACGATTTAGTAGTTATGGCTGAGACTATGGAGGACCTCAGTACAATGCTCGATGCCCTAAGAAGAGCTTGCGAAAGAGTGGGTCTTAAATGAACATGGACGAAGGTCATATCAAATGCCCATGTAAGACCCACTCTCATGATGATCGGAGACTCTACACTTGAAGTAGTGAACGGACCATTGGAAGGCCGCCCACGAGATGGACCGATGACCTGGTGAAGGCCGCAGGAATCCGTTGGATGCGAGAAGCACACGGCGGTGCTTGGGGGAGACCGATGTCCAGCAGTGGACGTCTTTCGGCTAAAATAATGATGATGACGATACATGTCAACAGGTTGGCTAACTTGAATGTGCCAATTTAAAATAAAGATTATTTTTATTACATACGAAAAAATCCACCTAGGTTTGTGTTGTATTTAATGAAAATAAAAAGCTTTTGGAGCAGAGCGTGGTTTTATTTTGAGAGATTATCAAAGACACAGAAATGACAGCTTGATGTCATTTAAGGTTTTCTTCTTTGAAGTATGAAGTAAAACCTCACCCCAATCAACCAACCTCAACCAACCTCACCAACCTCTCACCTCAATTTTCTATTTTCAACACTCTCACCAAATTTGAACCCTTTCACTTAAATACATACTTAACTTTAAAACATAAACAATCTGAACTCAAAAATCTTAAAACACAGCTAAGTTACCAAACTCTGACCAAAATTAATATTAAGTTTAACACAGTAGTCACAAAACTATTTTAATTTCTTAATACCAATTTTACGTCTAAGATACTGAAACCTATCTCTAGGCAGAGCTTTAGTAAATATATCAGCATATTGTTCTTTAGTACAAACATACTTTAAATCTATTTGTTTTTCATTATACTTTTCTTTAATGAAATTATACTTGACATCAATGTGCTTACAACGTTTGTGATAATCAATATTTTTAATTAGACAGATCGCACTTTGATTATCAATATTTAAGCATATAGAATCCTGATTAAATTCACCAATATCTAGTAACATTCTTTTTAACCACAAAAATTCTTTTGTCGCAGAACAAGCAGCCATAAATTCTGCCTCTGTGGTGGATAAAGCGACGCTTTGCTGACGTTGTGTTGCCCATGTTATGGCGGCTCCATTTTTTATGAACACATACCCAGCTAATGACTTTCGAGTGGCAGTGTCTTTGGCAAAATCTGCATCACTATAAGCTTCAAATTGATTGTGCTTAGATGATGTATAACACAGACCATAGTCTTTGGTTTCCTTTAAATATTTCATTATTTTCTTGACAACGTTCCAATGAGTGTGGTTAAAACAATTGAGATATCTGCTCACCAAACTAACTCCATACATGATGTCAGGTCTGCTTACCACAGCCAAATGCATTAGTGATCCTACTGCCTCTCGGTATGGAATATTCTTGTCCATAGGTTCAGTGCTCTTCTCCAGTGTAGTGTGTGGGTCTACTGGGATATTGTTGCAGTTAGCTTCTTGCATGTTATATTTATACAACAGTCTCTCAATATATTTTGACTGATTGACCCTTCAGATTTTTGAAATTGTAATCCTACAAAGTTCTTCGGATCACACTGTTTCATTTCGAAATGTTGCTTTAATTCATACATTACTGTATTTAATGAATCCTTTGACTTCGAAAGCAGAAGCCCATCATCAACATACAGTAATAAATAAACTTTGTTGTTTTTTACATTTCCAACATACAAACACCTATCTGCATGACTATTGTTGAAACCAAATTTCTTCAGTGTGGTGTCAAACTTTTGGTTCCAACACCGTGGTGCTTGTTTAAGGCCATAAAGAGAACGATTGAGTTTACAAATCATATTTGGATTAGCATCCAAACCTTCAGGCGGTGACATATATATGTCTTCTTTGACATCACCATATAAGAATGCAGTTTTGACATCAAACTGAATAATATTCAAATTATGTTGGGCTGCTTCTGAAAGTAAAACTCGTACTGAATCGTACCTCACTGTAGGAGAGTAAATCTCTTTATAATCAATGCCTTGTTTCTGACTACATCCTTTTGCACATAATCTTGACTTATAACGCGGACCAGATGGCTCATCTTTTATTCTGAAGACCCATTTACAGCCAATCACCCGCACCCGTTCAGGTTTCTCAATCAATTGCCAAGTTTTATTCTTTTCATGTGCCTGTAGCTCTTCCTCAATTGATTGCTTCCATTTGGTAGCATTAACATTTTCATTAGATATTGCTTCATCATATGTTTGTGGGACATTTTCCTGTCCTACAATTTCTTCTGTACACATATAGGTATTTTCTTGCATTTTACACAATCTTGCTTTAGATCTTGTAGTTACATTTGAAATTAATTCTGTATGATCTATGTTAACCTCTGGTACATACAAAGATCCTTCATCTGAGTAAAAATCATCACTGGATTCATCTTTAGTATCTTCAATGCTTTCAGATAAATTCTGTGAAGTTGTGTCACTGTCCGAAATACTTTCTACACATTTAGAAGTATTTTCACAGGTATTTGGGGCTGACTCTGATAATGGTACCACAGCATAATTTCTTTTTACTGAGCTTTCTAGAAAAATCACGTCTCTACTTATAATGACTTTTCTTGTTTTGGGATCAATAAGCCTGTATCCTTTGGTTTGTTCACTGTATCCAATGAATATCATTTTATTTGTCTTTGAGTCCCACTTCTTAGCTTTTTCTTTTGGAACATGTACCAATGCTTCATAGCCAAAGATTTTCATATGTTTGATATCTGGCTTTTTACCACTCCACATCTCTTCTGGTGTTAAAAAGGCTAAAGCCCTTGTTGGACATCTATTTGTGATGTAAGCTGCAGTTGACACAGCTTCAGCCCAATAATGCTTCTGTAGTTTTGCATTTAAGAGCATACATCTGGCTCTTTCTAACAATGTACGGTTCATCCTTTCCGCTAAGCCATTTTGCTGTGGCGTGTACGGAGTGGAGGTTTGATGTACAATTCCAGATTTCTTAAGAAAAGCTTGAAATTCATTGCTTAAATACTCAGTCCCATTATCTGTGCGGAGAGTTTATTATTGTCAAATCAAGTTGATTTTCAACTAATACTTTAAATTCTTGAAACTTTTGGAATACCTCAGATCTTCTTTTTATTAAGTACACAAACACTTTCCTGGTGAAATCATCAATGAAAGTAAGAAAATAGCGAGCTCCTCCAAGAGATGTTATCTCCATTGGACCACAGACATCGGAGTGGATAAGTTCTAGCTTTGCTTGTGCACGGGAACCTTCTGAAGGGAATGGTAATCTTGTTTGCTTCCCTTCCAAACATGAGATGCATATCACTTTGTCTGTATTTTCTAGTTTGACTCCTGCACTTTCTGACAGTTTAATCAAGTCTTCAAAATTTAAATGTGCCATTCTCTGATGCCATAAATAAGAATCATTCTCTGTTGAAGCAGATATGTATGCTAGAGTACTGTGTGTAACTAGCCTGTACATATTATTTATCTTTTTAGCAGCTGCAACTTGCTTGTTTGTTTTATTCAAGATTTTACAGCCTTGCTTGTCAAATTGTACTTGACAGCCACTATTTATTATTTGACTGACAGAGAGGAGGTTGGTAGCCAACTCAGGAACATAGAGAACATTCTGTACCTTGATAGTTTCCAACTGGCCTTGCATATTGACAACATTAAGATTTACCTTTCCACAGGCCTTCACAACTAGCTTCTTGTCATTAGCTACTCTTATGGTAGAAATTGGAGGTGTAATTTCATCATAAAGCAAGTCGTGGTTCATTGTCATATGCATTGACGCTCCAGAATCAATGTACCAATTATTGTCGTTGTTTTTTGTTGCAGAAAACACCGCGACATAACCAGTATCTGTGTTCTCATTAGACTTTTGTTCCTTTTTCTTATTGCGGCAATTTTTACTTATGTGCCCATATTTATTGCACACGTAGCACCTTGAACCTTTACCAGTTTTATTTTTACCTTGAGCTTGTTTGACAATATGATTCCCCTTGCTTTTAACGTACAAAGCACTAGACTCAGAGTTTCTTACATCTTGCAGAAGCTTAGTCTTCACGGAATCAGCTGTTATTGTCACACCGGAGCTTTCAAGTGCCATGATCATTGGTTGATACATATCTGGTAAACCGGCAAGTAATAAAGTCCCGAGCCATTCGTCATTGACTTCAAAACCAATGTTCCTTAACTTATGAGCAGTGGTCATGATCTTGTTAACATAATCTTCAATGTTCTGACAATTTTCAAGTGATGTATTGATCAGATCTCTCAACAGACCAACTCGGCGTGTCAAACCTTTGTCATCGAAAGCTTTGGCTAAATTGTTCCAAACTTCTTTAGCTGTTTTGGCTTCTTGTGATAATTGATGGGATGTACTAATAAAATAAGTTTCGACTTAGCTTTTGTATCGAGTTTGGATTCAATTGTTTCATTGTCTTTCGCGGTGACACAACTCCATAATGCTTCATGTTCGAGATAGGTTTGCACTGCAAATCTCCACGTAGGATAGTTTTCTCTTCCAGTCAGCTTTTCAATCAGTGCCATCGTATTATTTGACGACATTATTGCTGATGAAGAATACTGAAAACGCGTGCCGAGTTTTGAGGTAATACTGAACTGCTTTTGTTTTTTATTGATTTTAGCAATTTGGCACTTTTCACTTTCACTCTTGCTTTCTTTTAGTTTTAAGCGAAAAACAGGCGGCCTGGGCCCATAACCTGTTGTATTTAATGAAAATAAAAAGCTTTTGGAGCAGAGCGTGGTTTTATTTTGAGAGATTATCAAAGACACAGAAATGACAGCTTGATGTCATTTAAGGTTTTCTTCTATGAAGTATGAAGTAAAACCTCATTATGAATATTTAAATTAGGGTTCAATTTTCTATTTTCAACAGTTTGTTACTGCAAATGCGAGTTTATGGGTAGCCCACTTGGTTTTACAAAGTCACAAACATTCTGCTTTTAGTATCATGATACTAAAAGCAGAATGTTTCGTTCTTAATCATGATTAAGTACGAAACATCCCTTTAGAAAAAAAAGTCAGGATGCGTTGCGAAATCCTCTGTGATTAAAATGGCATTCGCAAAACTTTAATACAATGTTGTTGATATTGATAGTATTGTGATGGTCATGGTCTTGTAGAGTGTCCTCGACTTTGTTCCGTGCACGTCGGAAACAATAATGTGTCGCTTAGATGGAGTGGTACCACTCCTCCATTGAAAAGGAAGAATCTTCCGATCTTACTTGGTGGGAAGCGCTACCTGGGGTTTCCCTACCACAGCTTTGAAATGTAGTCACTGCGTCTTCAGGGTTTATAATGAGTGTCACCCAGATTTTTGCTTGATCAAGGCATCTACTATCTGTGGACCTGCCGTAGGTACTCAATAAATCGAATACCCATCTGGCAGAGTGTGCTGATGAGGTACTTGACGAAGAAGTGACGTGATGAAAATAAGAAAGTTAAAGAAATTTTATCAAAAACAGTCAAAATAGCTATGTCAGTAATGTATTATTGTGATTACTATTGTTTCTGTGTATCGTATTGTGATTACTATTGTTCGAGAAACCAAATAGATAAAATATTTTAAAAACTTGTTTTAATTAAGAACATGCTTTTCTGTATGCGATATTGATCGAAAGAGTACCACCATACAGTTGCCCACGTGAAAAGAAATTCATTTACTGAGATCCACCGGTAATTATGGTCACCAGTTCAGACTTCTTTTTCTTGATTTTCGTCACCGGCGGGAGCGCCCTCAAAAACGATGGAGATGACACACATAACGAAAATTATCAAATTACTTCTACCTCTTTTTACTTCCAAAAATCTACACGCTTACTTTAGAATGAATACAGTATATGGCCATAGTTAAAAAAAAAAAAAAACTTCCAGAAAATAAAAATACTATCAAGTGCAAATATCAAACAATAAATTTGGGAAGTCGTTAGGAAAAAAATAACAGAAACTCTTTAGTACTTTGAAGTATTTTGTTTTTTTTTTATTAACAGATTTTTTTTAAATGTGATACGTACCTACCTAAGATAAATACCTGTTCTTACTTACTTATACGCAGCAATTTTTATTTCGATCCCGCATGAAAACCCAGTCACAATAGGTAGGTAACTTAATACTGATTGCCAGTGAGGAGTTCCGTGACAGTACACTTTCTACGCTGTCCATGGTCAGTTGACTAATGATAGGTACTAAACAGGCCACTGTGTTTCATCTTCCGTTCGATTAGTCGATAAGAGTTTCATTTCTATGTGCCAATTGTCTATGGAACGCTAAAATAGAGGAATCAAGAACTTATTCCTCTTCAAAGTTGGTCTGTCGGTTATAAAGATGCCTCAACGAACCTTTAGTGTTTCTTCAAGAGATTCGGTTGAACAGAACTGAGTGAGAACTTGAGTGACCTCTAGAGAGAAAACCAGAACAAAATATTGTATTTCAGAGCCCTGATGTGCAGAAGTGTATCTACGAAATAACTTTATTTCCGACAAATTTATTATTATTCAATCTTCTGTGGAAAATCTAAACACCGCGATTCAGAAAATGAGGACTTTTACACACAACGCCATCTATTGATTAGTTAACTCAAACGTCGCTCTACATAAATTAAATGTAAACCAGCAAGGGAATGCGGTTTTCAATCGACGAAAAAAACGGAAGAGGTTCTCAATTCGACGCGTATATTTTTTTTTTATGTATGACCACGCATAACTTCTTACATAGTGGTCCGATTGTGACAATTCTTCTTTTATTGGAAAGGGTATACTCCCAAGGTGGTCCCATATAAAAATTTGGAAAACAAAATCAAACCCTAAGGGTCGGAAAACAGGGGATGATTGATTGTTCACTCACTGATTGTAATGTATAACCACGCATAACTTTATACAGAGGGGTCCAGCCTTTATGGCAGATTTTTATTCGTCATAATATTTTTTTGCATAACAGCGGAAAGCATAAACTTCATTTCGCAGAAAATCGTTTGGCATACACTCATTTATCATACATTCACAACGCATAATTTTATAAGTCAGAATCATCTTTAGGCATATTTTATATCCATAATAATCAAAAGGGAGAACCATCATATCGCAGAAAGTTCGCAGTCAGAATCGTCTCTTGGCATAATTTCATATCGATACTCATTAAAAGGCAGAACTATCATATCTCAGAAATTTTACAGTTAGAATCATCTTTTTTGCATACATTTCATATCCATAATAATTGAAACACTCATATTACAGAAAAATCATAGTTAGCACGCTGCATTCAGACATGCAAACAAGCATACACCATGCATGCAGCATGCAAGCAAGCATGCAGCATGCAAGAACGCTCACAGCACGCAGGCGAGCATGCAACATGCAGTATGCAAGCAAGCTCACAGCATGCAGGCGAGCATGCATGCTTTCTGTCACGGCTCCGGCGGTCCCACGTGACCTCATCGTCGCAGATGGTTTTACGCTCACCACCACAGCTTCGGCACGGTAAAGATATTTATACAGTAGTCTATCTTCATACAAACGCTCGGAACGCAAGTCATACCTAGTCTGGTACACTTCGAGTACATACGCAGTCGCGTACGCACCGCTTTGATAAACGGATGGCGGGCGGTGTTATTAATGGTTTTGTTTGTAAGCAGTTAGCGTGCGATTTGTGAATATTTAATAATAATCAGTGCAAGATGATTACTTAATATGGCAAATAGAACTTATAAACTATATTTTGCTGTTTCTGGTTGCTTGAATTCTTGTATAATGCACCCAGAGATACATTTTTAAATTACCCCGGAAACTTCGAAAGGAAAGACAAGATTTTTTTCATATACCTATTAGTACGAAATTTGTTCCTTTTTTAATAGGTAGGTATTTTGCTTTTTACACCAAGTAAAATACCAGGATTATTAAATAAGTAAGTGGATAGGGGAAAAGAGTGACACACGAGAGACCTAACTACGCTCGTAGTAGTAGCAGGTAGTTTTCTAGCCTGGGGTGTCCGATCTATTGATTTGAATCGATCATTTCGATCGTAAATCATTGAATCGATAAACGATCTTGATCGCAGGATTTGAATCGGTCCAGCAAAGATCGCATCGTAATTAAAAATAAATAAAAGTTGATATAATTTACATCTTCCGCCCTTATCACTTTTAATAAAAAACGGTCCAAACATTGTTTTTTTTTTTCAATAAAAATAATATTTACAATCAAAGAAACTCAAGTAGGTAGATAATAATAATAATAAATAATAAATATCTCAGGACAACCAACACATTGTTGTCTGATCCCAAACTAGGCAGAGCCTGTACTATGGTAACCAGACAACTGATAAACATACTTATATATTTCTAAATACATACATATTATAGATAAATAGATGAAGTCAAAATACTTTTTGCGGGCAGCCCTACCGCGTCTACCGCGTGTTTACGTACCGCGCGTGCTGTAGGTAATTATTTCTAGGATAGGGCCGAGTCAAAATACTGTATAGATTATCTTTACTGTGGCTTCGGCTTGGCCGGCCAGCCTCAATTGCGGCGGCGGGCGTCAAAATCACCTGCTCCTCAGCTCGCGGGCCGCCTCGCCCCTCCGCGCCTACGCGGGCTTAAATTACACTCTAGGGTAGGGCAGAGGAGACTACGTGGAGTCGGTTCTGCAGCGATTCGTTTCTGTCAATAACTTTTGTAGCACAACATATATTGACTTTTTGGGACACTATTTTAATTTTAATTAAAGGTCAAAATGCAATATTATACAAAAGACAATATGCCTAACAAAATTATTCAAAATGAAATTTTGCCATCTTCATAGTATGCAAAGTGAAATTATACCAAATTATCGTCGCTCTAAATAAATGTTATTATTATATATTATTATATTCTTTATTTTTCGGACAACAATGATCCATCGGGTTAGTAAACAACATTACAACTTAATACTAGTGTTAGTAGGTAAAACAAAATTCAAAACAACATAGAAAAAACAGTATTGTGAAAAGGACATCCCCAAATTAATGTTCGGTGATTATCCTTCTCACAAAACTTTTAATAATCGGTGAGTCAATACTCTCCGCCACCGTTTTTAGAATGCTGTTGCCACTCGCCCGCAACCTTGACAACAGCGACGTGGTTTTCTTGCGAATGACGGCGTGGAAACCGTCAGTTCGGTTTTGTGCAAACATCATAGAAGCGCTGCACCATCGTGGCAGTCTCAACAGCATCCTAAAAATATTATTGTACTGGACGCGTAGGTCATTCAGCGTCCTTTTGGTATAGTTGACCGAAAGATTCCCTGTGTAAAAGCTCTGGCAATATGCCTTAAAAAGAGTTACCTTTACCAGCTTGCTACACCGAGCGAATCTTCGGGCCAGCATGTTACCTCGGGCAGCCAATGCCCTACGCTTCCTTTCAATATCATCATTGTCCTTAAGGTCGTCCGTGAGAAAATGCCCGAGATATTTGAATGTTGTCACTCTTTTGATGTTCAAGCCGTTTAGGGTAACGTTGGGTATAGTATCCGGGCATTCACCGCCGGCCTTAAAGACAATGTATTTGCACTTTTTAATATTATAAACAAGCCCGTGTGAGGCAGCATACGCCTGACAGACCTTCAGCATTTCATTCACGGCGCCTGCTGTCGGCGCCAGCAGCGCCATGTCATCAGCATAGCTGATACTATTTATTTTCACATCATGGACGCTACATCCGACCCGCATCTTATCTTCTCTTCCGCATCTCTTCCGCATCTTATCTTCTTCGTCCACGATTAGGCTATCTATATATGTGCTAAATAGCCTAGGAGACGTCAGCCCACCCTGCCTCACACCGCATCCTAATCTATAACTGTCGGAGAGTGCACTAGACCACTTAACAACATTTTCTTGGTTGCCATACCAATACTGTAAGATCTTGAGGACTCCTGTCGGTACACCCCTACCCTCAAGTTCCCTCCAGAGCACATCATAATTTACAAGATCGAAGGCCCTGGAGAGATCCAGAAAACAGGCGTATACCGACGTTTTACGATCAGTGTAATACTGGACCGTATGTTTGAGACTTACTATGGCGCTTTCCGTTGACAGTCCAGGCTGAAACCCGAACTGTGAGTCATGCACGGACAGAAATTCCTTCAAGCTAGAATCAATCATACCGTCCAGTACTTTTGTCATTGTGGTTGCGAGAGATATAGGTCGATAGTTTGACTTATCTGCTATGTCACCCGTTCTATTCTTAATTATAGGCACCACTAATGTTTTCATTAGATCTGCCGGCAAGTAAGAGTGACTGAGGCACATGGTATAAAACAATGACAGAACCCTTGGCAGATGAACCCCAGCAAATTTGAAATGCTCAATACTGAGCCCGTCACGTCCGGGAGATTTGCCTCTACTCATATTTTTAATGACAGCAGCGACTTGCCTTGCTGAAAAGAACATTAGCGGCTTCACTCCCTGAATGTCAGGCCCAGCACCGACCATATCAACTGAGGGACCCAGAGGAGATTGCACTGTAAAATGTTCCTTGAACATATTTCAAGGAACATTCGCTAAACGAAATTATGCGAAACTTTATGTCTGCCAAAAGTATGCGTAAATAACTTTATGCATAAGTAACTTTATGTCTTTATGTATGCGAAATAAAATTCTGCCATCTTAAAAGTATGCCAGCGTAAAGTCGGACATATAAACATTCGGCCAAACAATGATTATGCTGAACATTTTTTATGCCTTACAAATATTCGTTTAAAGACAATTATGCCAAGTGTGTTATGCCAAATAAAATTCGGAGCATCAAGTTTCTGCCAGATAGAGGGAACCCTATACAGAGTAGTCCGATTTTGATAATACTTTTTTTGTTGGATAGGGTATACCTTGTGATATATAATCTCCTTACTAACTGGCTGATAGTATTTCATAATGTCAGTTGTCATCTTTGATTAGTGTTGTCAATCTAATACATATTATTTCTATAGCTTGTGAAAATAGTTCATTAAAGCCAAGTTTCTATTGGTTTATCTTTCTTTACGTATGTATCAATTTAATTAACTATTGTATCTAAAATGTCGAAGAAAAATGCAGACGGTGAAGAAGAGCTAGGAAACAAAAGCTATCTAGCCAGATACCTTCGCCCGGAAAAATTTGACGTCGAGACTAATGCTTCCGGAGCTGGTGAAAAATGGCGACACTGGTTTCATACCTTTACTAATTTTCTGACAGAAGAAATTCCGCACGGAACAACCGAGGTAATAAAGCTTAAACTACTAGCAAACCACCTCACTGCTAATATCTTCACTCATATACGAGACTGCGAGTCTTACGAAGATGCCGTATCTATTTTAAACAAAGCCTACATTACGCCCCAAAATGAGATATTAGCCCGTCACATTCTTGCTACACGAAAACAGAAGAGTGATGAGACGATTTCGGAGTACTGCCGAACTTTAAAACTACTGGCACAAGACTGCAACCTCCAATCGGTCTCGGCACTAGAACATAGAAATCAAGCGATACGTTGCGCTTTTATAGCAGGTATTCTATCACCTAAAATAAAAGAACGTTTATTAGAAAATACCTCTATACCCTTGGATGAAGTTCTCAAACAGGCCGTGACCATTGAAACAGCTGAGAAAGATTCCGCCACAATGAGCGTTAGTATCCCTACTACACTAAACGCTCTGTCAACGCCTGCTTTACTTAAAGAAACCTCACAACTGCAAGTTATACCAAATTCTAGCGCTGCAGTATCAGTTCCTCTGTCAAGACATCAATCAACAAAGCGCTGTTTCTTTTGCGGTGGGAATCTTCATCAGAGGTTTAAGTGTCCTGCTTTCCATGTTTCTTGCCAGTTATGTTCCAAAATAGGACACTTTGCGTCAGTTTGTCGGTCACGGAACTCCACCACTAGCAACGCCATATCCACTCCTATAAACCCTACTGTATCACAACCAGAGTCAATCAGCACTGTATTTTCCGCTGCATCACCGTCTACTTTAAAACAAGCAACAGTTGCCATCACAGTAAATGATATTCTCGTAGACGCTCTCATTGATACAGGAAGTTCTGTGAGTTTCATCGAGAAAAATATAGCTCATATGATGAAATTGAAACAAAGGCCATATAAACAAACCATTAATCTGGCATCGCTTAGCCACACATCATATGTCGATGGAATATGTTTTGCTACGACGTTTTACATATAAAAACGTCCACCGTCAACGTTTTTAAATATGTAAAACGTCCTCTTTTAATAGTGAACAACTTATGCGCAGATGTCATAATTGGGCATGATATTTTGAAAGATCATTCTAAGCTTGAATTCCAATTTGGAGGTACTAGAGAGGCTCTCCAAATCTGTGTAATGGAAGCTTCTGTACCACCAGCCACCATTTTTACACACCTGTCTGAAGATTTAGCTCCTATCGCTATTAAATCTAGACGCCATAACAAAGAAGATGAAGAATTTATTAAGATAGAAATAGCAAAACTGTTAAAAGATGGTATAATAGAACCAAGTATATCTCCATGGCGTGCTCAGGTTCTGGTTACTGGTGGTGGAGGACATCGAAAGCGCATGGTCGTCGATTACTCCAGAACTATCAATAGGTTTACATACCTAGACGCATACCCGCTTCCTAACATAGAATTGATTGTTTCAAAGGTAGCTAAATTTAATTACTTTAGCCAGATCGATTTGAAAAGCGCATATCATCAGGTACCGATAATAGAAAGAGAAAGAAAATTTACTGCGTTCGAAGCTTGTGGAAAACTTTATCAATTTACGAGGATACCATTTGGTGTCACCAATGGAGTAGCCGCCTTTCAACGAACTCTTGAATATATTATCGATAAGGAAAAACTACAAGGAATCTTTGCGTATCTTGACGACGTTACTGTTTGTGGCAAAAGCAAGGAGGAACACGATATGAATTTGCGACAATTTATGGCCGCAGTGAAGAAATACAGACTAACGTTAAATGAACAAAAATGTAACTTTAGTAAAAGTACGATAAGCCTTTTGGGTTACACGATTACAAATAATACGATTGAGCCTGATAGAGATCGACTTGTTCCTCTTATAAATTTGCCGCTACCAACTAATGCCGCTGAACTCAAAAGAGCACTAGGGCTGTTTGCCCACTACGCCAAATGGGTCAACAAATTTTCCGAGAAGATCCAACCGTTAATTAATGTAACCCACGTTCCTCTTAATGAGACTGCGCAGAACAGCTTTCAGCAACTAAAAGCAGACATACAGAAGGCAGCATTGGTTGCTATTGATGAAATGGAAATATTAACAGTTGAAACAGATGCTTCTGAGTTTGCTTTAGCCGCGACGCTTTCTCAAAAAGGTCGCCCCGTTGCATTCTTTTCAAGAACGCTATCAGACAGTGAACGCAAGCATGCTTCTGTAGAAAAGGAAGCTTGTGCTATCGTTGAAAGTCTCAGGAAATGGCGGCATTATCTACTGAATAGACATTTTATTCTTATAACGGATCAGAAATCTGTGAGCCACATCTTTAGCCAAAGTCATACAAGCAAAATAAAAAACGACAAATTCGAAAGATGGAGGCTAGAACTATCATGCTACAAGTACGACATAATTTATAGACCAGGTAACGAAAATGTTGCAGCTGATGCCCTCTCCAGAGTTTGCGCATCCATGAGTAACAACAAGTTATATGAATTACATGATGCCCTTTCTCATCCAGGAATAACTAGAATGTACCACTGGATCAGGCAGAAAAATATGCCCTACTCTATCAATGATGTTAAGCAAATGACTGCTTCATGTCCAATATGCGCAGAAATTAAGCCACGTTTCGCAAAATCCAAGGGAACACTTATTAAAGCTACATCAGCTTTTGAGCGGCTGAATATTGATTTTAAGGGCCCCAAATACTAAGCCATCAAATACTAAGAACAAGTATATACTCACGATAATAGATGAATTTTCACGGTATCCGTTTGCCTATCCTTGCGCGGACATGACCTCTGTGACTGTCATAAACTGTCTCAGAAATATTTTCTTTGAATTTGGTCAACCCCTATATATACACAGTGACCGAGGTGCTTCCTTCATGTCAGAAGATCTGCAAACTTTCTTACGAAATTGTAACATCGCGTCATCTCGCACTACGCCGTATAATCCGCAAGGAAACGGCCAGGTAGAAAGATTGAATGGAACGCTCTGGAGAACAATACAACTTTACTTACGTTCAAAAAATCTACCCATTGAAAACTGGGAGCAAGCTTTAAAACCGTCGCTACACTGCGTGCGCTCACTTTTGTGCACATCGATAAATGCCACTCCACATGAGAGACTATTTAACTTTCCTCGAAGAACACCTGTTGGAGAATCCCTTCCATCGTGGCTCGTTCCAGGTCCAGTATTGTTAAAAAATATGTACGAGGTTCTAAGACCGATCCCTATGTGGAGGAAGTTGAGCTCCTGCATAGTAACCCAAGTTACTCGTACGTGAGACGCACCAATGGCCAGGAATCGACAGTATCTAACAGGCATTTGGCACCGCTTCCTGTTACGTTGGTGGATGAAGCTGAGTTAAGTTGTCGAAATACAGAAAACAGAAATGATTCAAACGATGATGAAAATGATGAAGAAGACATTTTTAGAACTCCTGAAACCAATAACAACGGTGCCGAACAACCTCAGGCTGTTCGTAGATCAGCAAGGTTAAGGAGACTCCCAATTCGTCTTAATGATTACCTTCTCGATCAAGAAAACATAGAGGGGGTGAATGATATATAATCTCCTTACTAACTGGCTGATAGTATTTCATAATGTCAGTTGTCATCTTTGATTAGTGTTGTCAATCTAATACATATTATTTCTATGGCTTGTGAAAATAGTTAATAAAGCCAAGTTTCTATTGGTTTATCTTTCTTTACGTATGTATCACCTTGCCAAGTATTCTTACTAAGAATAAAAAAGTTTTTATTTTATAATTTTTTGTGGCTTCAATTAAGAATTTCTTAGTACATTGAAGCCACAAAAAATTATTAAATAAAAACTTATTAACAAAAAATCAAACCGCCGTCGAATGAACTGAAAAGCATAAAATAATAACCCTTAAAATTTCGAGTCGCCGCTGAAAAATCAATGAACAAAGATCACTTAAAGCGCCGACTCATAATTTTAAGGGTTATTATTTTATGCTTTTCAGTTTTTTCGGCGGTTTGATTTTTTGTTAGTTTTTTATAACAATATATTACTTTTAAAGTTATTCTTTTGTTTCAGACATCGCTGTAAGTCTTGGAGATGAACTCGTATTTTATACCGACGGAACAATAACAAATATCACAAAATTCATATCCCACAACCTCACATCATTAGCTTACGATGAAGTACACAACATGATGCTGTACGTCGACAAACAGAGCGACAACGATGCTATATGTGGTTATAATTTATCTTCCATGGAAAACAAATGTTTCATCAAAAGAAATGCTAGTAACATTCACAGTATTGCCTTTGACCCGGCAACAGAAACACTATTCTTCACTGATATGAATGAAAGGAGCATTAATTGGATTTCATTGAAACCCGGATCTGTTAACAATGTTACCGGAAATCTGATGATGAAAATGGATGACCGGGCCCCCAGTAATATTGCCGTGGATGGTTGTAGAGGGTAAGTTTAAAATTATAGTTTAAAATTAAAAATCTGTTGTATTTCGTGATATTCAATAGTGTTATTCCCAGGTACATTTACTGGACCAACGCAATCAAAGGAAAGGCGGAGTACATGGAGAGAACTCGATTTAATGGTTCTGACAGAGAAGTTCTACCCACCTGGTTGCCATTATTTAACTTGGCTATTGACCCACTAACACAGAAAATGCATTATTTTGATGGTTGTGGAACATGTACATATGAGTTTTTAAATACAGCTGATCTGAATGGGTGGCATGGTAAAGTACATTTCTCACACACACATCTTTCTGCACCAAATGAGTTGACAGTTTCAAAAGACTACTTATACTGGGTGAACAGTACTGAAAGTAACACTACCGTTTGGCATTTACCAAAGAATGCAAGGAAATCTATAGAACCTAAAGAATTTAGTAAATTCTATAACAAAATACCACTCGCCTTAGCCGCCAACTACAAAATAAAAGATCAAATTCAGGAACTTCAGGATTGTGAACCACTGTCGAGTCTGGTACCAAGAATCGAAGTAATTAACGACTCCCTCAATATTCACCAGACAATACAGAAACTAGAAAAAACAGAACCAGAATATACAACAGTTGACGACTCGTTTTGTGTTCACGGTATAAAAGTTAGTGAGACGTCTGGTTGCAACTGCACACCTGGTTACATCGGTAAGAGATGCGATGTTTCAGTCTGTGTGAACTATTGTTTGCAAGGTGACTGCAGTTTCAATGATGAGGGATTTCCTAAATGCAGGTAAACATTTTCTGTTCTTTTTGATGGTTTAATTGTTAAGCATAAGTATAACGTTCAACCTCCTCTCTATGAGATCGATCAGACCGTAATTCACCACACCTGTTCCGTGTTGGTGGCTGTCACATGTCTTCGAAATCTTGGTTTTAGGACATGTCAGTTCCCCCAATGTTGTCATTTAACTTCTTACTTAGCACCAATGATGTTTTAATGTATAGATGGGGCATTAGCGTGCGAAAATTGTTCCCGACAAATCACAACATTTGGTGTGATTTGATTTAGTCGGCTAATAGCAGCGAGCGAAGCAAAGCGTGTCCGTGGCGTAAAGTATTATATCGAAAATGCCAAGTTGTGTTGTAAGAAAGTGTAAAATTATGGTTCCAAAATAAGTAAGAGTGAAGGAATTTCATACCATAGTAGGTAATGTAGTAAAATAGTGAATATTTGTATAAATATCACGATTATATTTCACATTTAGAAATCAATTTCGATTTATTAACATTGTGGTTCGAAAAGGATAGAAAATATGATGGCAACTGCAGCGCGACAAGGTCAAACAGCATGCGTCATAGATTAAATTAACCAGAAGCGAAATCGTAGGCACAATTCATAGCATTCGTTAGCCACTAGAATGCGCAACGTGAGTTTTGTTGTTATTTAAGTTATTTTGTGAGCGTCTTTCTAACAATAATATTATGTATGATGATCATAATAAGTTGTAGCTTTCAACGTTTTATAAATGAGAATTTGATTAGTGATAGCGGGTTATTAGATGTTTTATTAGTAAAATTAAAATGTATGTAATCAAATATTTATTTTTTCATTATCTTTCATTATTTGTCAGATTTTCGAGTGATAATTACACAAAAAGTAAATGGGTCAGCATAGGTCAAAGGGAAAGAAGTCAGTATGACTGGATTCCTACAAAAAGAAGTACAATATCATATACTCACTGAGTAGGTACATACATTATCGAAAATCCGGTCTGTAGACCTCAAAATTGTTTAGAATTTGTGAGTAAATAGATAACAATTGTGTTTTTTGTTTATTATCAGTGTAGTATTCCCAGTTATAATCAATGTCTCTTCTGTGGCAAATCCGCATATTCTATGTTTCACTAGTGTATTTCAAGCGCAACACACTACAGCTAGCTATCTCTTTCTGTATTATACGTTCCGTATTATCTATCGCAGTCGTTGTAGACAATTACTAAACATCTGTAGGTAAGTACATTTGTACTAACAACGGAACGATTTCTGATCGCCGATCAGTATGAACGTGGCATATCTTTACATTATAACATCATTGCTTAGCACTGATAAAATAAAAGTGCCTGCTTGGTTTCGGTAAATTGGGAGGTTACTGTCGGCCCTACAGTTTTTGCTTTTTCACTTTAATTTTGTTGAAATAATTGACATTAACATTATTTCAGATGTAATGCCGGTTATTCCGGAGAAAGATGTGAAGTGTATGCGTGTCATGGTTATTGTCTGAACAACGGGGACTGTTCTTTAAATGAAAGGAATGAGCCGGTCTGTGAATGCAAAAAAAAATATGACGGTGATAGGTGTGAGGTATCAGGCTGTCTCAACTGTTGTCCCCAATGGCGAACATAGTTTCAGAGAATACGGACTTCCTTAATGAAGGTACAAAGTACATTGCCTATTTTACTCTTTCTGTTGTTTTTATTGTTGGAGCAAATTCATCATCATAACCAGTCTATATTGTTCCCACACGGGCCCAGTGTGGGTTGGTAGATGTGCATATGTCTTCGAATTTTTGGTTCTAGGGAATGCCGGCTTCCTCACGATGTTTTTCTTTACCATTTTGAGAGCAGTAGTGATGAAATTATGTATTACTAAGTAAAGTGCTTGCCTAGGTTCGAACCTATGACCTACCACTCGTAAGTCGGGATCGACACCACTGGGCCACCACCACCACTGATCTGAGAGCTACTGTTGGATTAAATTAAATGCACTCATTATACTGTTCGACATTCTATTTTATTTCAGATGTAATGCTGGCTATTCCGGGGAAAAGTGTGAATTGTGTGAACAATGGTGTTTGTTCCCTGAACGAAAAGGATGAGCCAGTCTATCAATGTGTTGAAATAATATGCGAAACTGTTAAATATGGCACTTTCCCTATCAACAACACACCTACTCTGCAAAAAGAATCCCTACGCGCATTTAGGTTACTCATGTTCAATTTGTCTTTAATAAAATGCAACAAATATCCTTACGTATTTATGGTGTTTTATTTTCGTTTGGTATTTATATTCATTTGGTAAGCAGGGCTTGTTGCTAAGTAATAATAGCCGCACGGATTGATCGTTCAGGTTAAGCTACGCTTGCCGCGGTTGGTCCGTGGATGGGTGCCCATCTTTATATACCAAGAGCCTTCCGTGCCACGGAAAGCACGTTAAGCCGTTGGACCCGACTGTCTTTCGTAGATCTTAGACAGTCGTTACGGGTCGTCAGAAGCCCGAAAGTCTGACAACCAGTCTTACGAAGGGGTATCGTATTACCCAGTAACTGGGTTGTGGAGGTCAGATAGGCAGCCGCTCCATGTGAAATACTGGTACCCAGCTGTATCTGGTTAGACTGGTAGCCGACCCCAAAATAATTGGGAAAAGACTAGACATTATGATGATTTTCGTTTGGTATTTAACATAATTTTAATGAAACCTCCAAAATTGTAACCGCAACTTAGTTTCTTGCACAGATCGATGACATAATTACACAAAATCACGCCTTTGCCCTATAGGGTTAGCAGATGATGAGATCGATGAGTCTGAGTAAAAAGATTATGTTTTTCAGATTCTTACGATAGATTTGGGTTTTCGATAGATTTTCTAGTAAAATATTTATTCAAAATTAAAATGATTACACTGAGAAAACTGACAATCATAAAAGAGGTGAATTCAGCTTAAAGTATGATGAATTCACTCAAAGGACGGAGCATAGTGATTCACCAAAAAGAACGATGATAATACTGATGTTGATGATAACAGTATTTAAGATGATGTGTCACCATGGATTTAGTTTTAGTTACCTACTATTTTTCGATGCCTTCCTCATATATCCAGTTATATCCTATTAGTTTTCCTACAATTTTTCGGTGACTTCCTCACATATTCAGTTATGTCATACAATTTTTCCAACTATTTTTCGGTGCCTTCCTTATATATCCAGTTATATCCTATTATTTTTCCTACTATTTTTCGGTGACTTCCTCACATATTCAGTTATATCATACAATTTTTCCTACTATTTTTCGGTGCCTTCCTCATATATCCAGTTATATCCTATTATTTTTCCTACTATTTTTCGGTGACTTCCTCACATATTCAGTTATGTCATACAATTTTTCCTACTATTTTTCGGTGCCTTCCTCATATATCCAGTTATATCCTATTATTTTTCCTACTATTTTTCGGTAACCTCCTCGTATTTTAGGTTAGGTCCTCTTACTTTTCCTACTATTTCCTCATATCTCTGGTTATAGCCTATTATCTTACGGAGGTCGCCCTCAATAGGAGGATTGTGTTTTTTAATAAACCAATTAATATCTCTATAATACACCAGTGATTAGTTGTAGTTCTACTCATTCTCCATCAGTAGGACAACAACTAAATACTGGTGGATTACACAGAAATTGTTTGGATTATTAGAAATCACAATCCTCCTATAATTGAGGGCGCCACTGGACTTACATGATCCCCTTATTTTTAAGTATCCAATATTGGTTCTTTCCTTTTAAATATTATTAGGTGTGAGCTCAACATTAAAAAAAACTGAAGAACCCTAAACTTGAACCTTAAAAAAATGGAGAGTAAGTAAAAAAAATAGAAAAAAGTACCTTGGCAAGAATGGTAAGAAGGTGAAAAGGGATGTATGTATAAATTAAACAGAAAATTGAATGGTATTTTTATTTCCATAGTATGAATGAATAATTATTATATACTCTAAACATTTATATTCAGTATAAAAGAAGAATGTTTTGTTTAGAAACATCCTCGCCTTAATGATTACAGTATCTATTTGTCGGTCATTATAAAGAATCATTATATACATTATGTTCAATAATTCTAGTTTTTACAAATTAAAATAAAGGTTGAGACGAGTAGAAATTTAATTTACAAAAAATAACAAACTTTACATTAATGTACCTATAACTAAAACATTTTTGCCCTTAAGGTGATTGCTTCAGGGTAGCCGTTTTTTGCAATTTGCAGGCCAGTGCTAGGTTGTATGTTAATTAAATGTTGCACGCGGGTGTAAGTACATAAGTTGTACTACATACGTCTTACACCCGCGTCTAACATTTCAATCAAAACCTAGCACTGGCCTGCAAATTGCAAAAAACGTAAGAAAATTTGAATTTCGCGGGCTACCCTGACGCTTTCACCTTAAAGCTGCATACAATAAATTGGTTATATTATTATAGTAAATATCTATTTTCAAGTAAAGTGCTACTATAAACACTCCGATGAGACTAATCTATCCCTCATACAAATACTTTACTTTAAAATCTATTACTAAAGGTGAACGCACACTTTTCAGAGCCGAAGGAGGCGAAAGAATCGAATTTTAGAATTACTTGTATGAAATCCTATGGAACCTCGCACACTTACCGAATCGGACGAATAAGGTCGTACGATTCGGTGCGGATAAGTGTGCGAAGTTACATTGGACTTCATTTAAGTAATTCTAAAATTTGATTCCTTCGCCTCCTTCGGCTCTGATAAGTGTGCGTTCACCTTAAACCAGCTATTGGTGCTGGCTCATACCATTACTTTATGCGGACACCGTTATCGGGCCGTCTTTATAGGATATCCTAAAGGGATATCCGATAAATACCGTAACTAAGGGTAGATTACTAGTTGAGCGCACTCTGCTATAAAAAAATAACTGCCCTTGGACTCTGCAGTGCCTCAAACTAGCAACGCCGCGTACGGTATAAGTACATAATTAATAATTATGTAAACGTTTCCAAAAAAATTGATATTACTGGATTCAAAATAAAAACACCTTAAAAATGAGCAAACGAGTTAACTCGTTTGCGCATTTTCAAGGTATTATAGCAGCGACCGTAAGCCGTTAGAATACCTACAGAATTTTGAAATTTTTACTCTAGGTACCATCTACTTGTAATATATGACGTGTTACCTCGCATTAGAGTGAGCGTGTTAGGACACGGAGAAACGGCATTTTGGCAAGGAAAGCACAGATAATCATTACCACGTTTAACTTCATAAGAATTGTAATGAGAATTAAATTCAATAGTTTCAAACATACAGCAACGGAAAAAAACCTCTTCAGTATCTGTCACCAAAATTGCATCAATTTGGCCAAAAGTGGGTAAGAATTGTTCATCATCTATATCTACAGTAACAATAGAGTTCCGCTGCCATATAACACCAGCTATTGTAGCGGAAGTAACCGAATATTTGAGGACAACGCCAGTGCCGAGAGAAAACTTGACAGTGTCTCCTGAATTTAATGCAGATTTTTTTCCTAGTATTTTTGTTGTAGGTATTGTATTTTTCACAAACAAGTCATTGAGCATAAGTTGACATTTTATTGCTAGAGTCTTGCAAACATTGACTCGATTAAAAGATGATCTAGCCACTAACTTAGATACCCTGTGCTTGGCTTCAAAACGCATAGCCCACATGTTACGTACGGGGCCGAACTTCATTAGCATGGTAGGATAATGAGTCAGAAAATGAAACTTTGGCTGCAGGGGTGATTTTGTTAGCTCCGTGTACAATTGATTAAATTCTGCTATTATAACCCGGAGTTGAATATTGGTGTCACTGAAGACCCTATGACTTAATAACCTGTCGGTGATTTGCCGCAACATAATGTATAATTTCCATACTTTATTTTCTAAAGGAATGTAAAACCCGGCTATTAGGCTGAAGTATCTAATAAGGGTAAGCATTTCTGATGCTGAAGTTTTCAATTTTACTTTCGAACCTTGGACAACTAAACAATTACTTGGTTTTGAATTCCTATCTGGTCCATAATCAAATGAAATTATTCTTTGTTGCAATACTGAGATCTTTAGAAGACCTTCGGCAAGGAAGTGGTTTATGACAAAGGTCATTACATAACGAGCTACACCTTCTAATATATCATGCATTGGGTCTACTGCTACATTTTGAAATAAATCAAATCCTGTCACCTTAAGCCAACAGCATGATTCTTTAATGCCCTGTTAGGTGTATCGTTTTCTTGCAATTGAGCGTGGTATGAAGTCATATTTCTAAGCAAGTTACTGTTTTCATATAGAGCAGTTTGCAAACCTTTCTTGTCAATGTTACAGATTCTGCAACACTTGTTAGCTGAAAAACTTTCAGTAAACCCGAGAATTGAATTCAGGCCTAAATTATCGCCAGTTATAGCAACAACCTTCAATTTTACGGTTCCTTTAAAAAACTTATTTTCTATAAAAATTCCTTTGTTTTGCAAGTAATTCAATTCCTCAATAACAGGGTCAAAAATAGCTTTGTTTCCATATTTAGTTTTGTCAGCAGAATGGCAAATAGCTAACAGCAAAATGTTATTCAACAATGAAAATAAATGTGGTGGGAGTGCTGGCAAGGAAACGTATACACCACCAAGCTTATGCACCCCAGCGTGGCTCCCCAAAGGATTTCCAATTTCAAAATCATCATAGTATACTACTAAAGGAAGAATAATGTCCGACGCCTGCGGTGTACACATTGCCAGCCATACAGATCCCTGCATTACATTTTCTAGACACATTGGCCTCATCGGATTTTCTTCACGGATTATTAAATTACCCCTTAGGTGGTTCAAATAATCCGTTACATCTTTCCAAATAGTGTCAATGGAAAAAAAATTCTTCAAAACCTGGCGAAGTTGAATTACTTGCATTGTACGTGGCTTGGTGTGTAATGTTAAAGTATTACTCCTTTGTGAAATGTCAGGACAATAACCAACGATTACTTCATGTGGTGGTATAAAAGAACCTAATAAATTCAATTCTCGGAATCTCAAATATTCTGAACGAAACGGAAAAAAGATGCCCTTCAAAGCTGTGTTGAACTTATGAAGTCGTTTATTAATTTCGCTTCCAGACATGCTTTCCTCATCAGCTAGCACAGGGCCGAATATGGACATTAAAGACGGTGCGATATTGTCAAGAAGGGTTTGCAAATGACTAACCATAGCTTGTACAGACGATCGAGATACAGAGGGATTTACATAGAGCGTTGAAATAAATTTCAAAACTTCTTTATGAATAATACTATAAGCATTATCAAGGACTTCCGGTTCACTATCAGCTTCAATGTATATGTGCTCAGTTGCTACTTTGGTAGTCTCTGTTTCACACATAGGAACTACGCAAGCCTCGTTTGAGGTGGATGGCAAATAACGAGTGTTTACTTTATTCAAATGTTTTAAGTTAACATGTTTTCTAAATTGTCTAACGTCCGTGAAATACCGGTAGCATGCGTCTTCACCACATTTATAAACTCCAGTAATATCAATTTTTTCACATTCTTTCCTTATGTGGGTAATAAGTGAAGAAAACGTGGGAAAAGTCCTTTTACAACTGTGACACTTCATCTTAATTTAAATTGTGACTCCGAGAGTAACTAATATCTCCTTCACAGATTGTGACATACGATCGTACGATGTTTTGACTTTGTAAAAACCAATTTGGATAATAAGCCAAATGTTATAGCTTTCAGTAGGATATTTAGCCGCAGTAGCATGAAATATTTTAAAAGTCACATCAACAGCCTCAGTTAGTGTTGTGAACTTGTAAAACGTATTGTCACATACTGTGAAGGAGACACCTGACTGGCGGCACCAAATTATAAATGGTTGGAGGCTAATACCTAGGTTTTGAAGCTTTTGGCGACGCTCCTCAATTACCACTTGCACGTCTGCGTCATCATCCACGATGGTCACAAATCCATCCAATATCTCCGCTCGTGAAGCTTGCCAGTCTTTTCTAGATCGACGGGCAGGAGGAATATTAAAGAGACAGCCGAGTAGCAATATCGCTGCTATTAATTTTGTCTCCGGTTGTTCATCTGGAAAGAAAATAATAATAGTATATTTGACACAACACATCATCATTAACTGAGCAAATAGGGAAAAGTATCAGAACAAAATAAAATCTATCTATATAAGTAAAAATGAATTGCCGAAATGTGTGTCCGCCCGCCCGTTACTTCTGAACGACTGCACCATGTTAGATAATTTCTTTTTTGTCTATATATTTTATAACGGGTTCACCGACCCAGGGAGGTCGAGCACCTAGAACTATATAACAGAATCATTTCCTTACCGTCACAAATTGCCAATGTATCAGCTATTTTTCGACGAAGAAACGAGTCCTTTGTGGTGTTAAGCTTCTGCTGAGCAGCTTTTAGTATGTTTTCCGATGAAGCATCCAAGGCGTCGAGGCCCCCGGATTTATCAGGGAACAGTGCTTCGTAGTCATGAGTCAGGAGTCGCCATCCATCACTTGACTTCAGGATAGGATACTTATTGAAGTACTCCTGTAATGTCCCTTCCTCGTAGTACAAGTACCGGAGGCGAGCTCGCACCGTCTCCCGCCACAGGGCACTGACCTCCTGCCACGGACCAGCTGAAGGACTTGACAGCTGCTCTAATGCTGACGCTACGTCCTCCACTTCACCTGCACACAAAAATTAAAACGATTAATAATTAGTACAATGACAATAACGGTTCTTAGATTCAGATATTTTGTAATTTGTAACGAAAATTTATACTAATTCAGATATTTTTCTCAATAATTTTGTTCTTGATAATTTAATTCAATCTGAAAACATAAAATTTCTTGAAAAGGAGTTACCTTCTTTAAGTCCGGTCAGGTCGATTCCAGCGAGTGGAGGGGTGTCTAGCCTAGGACTGGACTTGGAGCGAGAACGTGACTTGGGCTTTTCAATAAGGCCCAACGAAACTAAATGCTGCCGTCGAGCCCTTCTGGCGGTGACTAACCAGCCAGAGATATTGCGCTTAGCCTGGTAAGCATCAGCCGGCAGGTACGGCGCGTAGTATAGGGGTGGTGACTCCTCTTTAAATAATCTGCCAATGTCGTAGGATAGAGCAAGCAGCTGCGAATCTGTCAGAAGTACCGGGTTTTCGGCCGTAATGAGCTTCTCCATAAGCAGCTTGCATAAACGCCCACGCACGTTTGAGGGTAAGGTGCCCGTTTTCTGCCCAATTGCTATTATTTGTTTTCCCTCGACTGATGAATTCAGTATGGTATTCACCTGAAACACAAATAGTATAAGTATGGCATTACAAACTAAATATGCAAGGTAAAAGTTAAAAAAAAATGTCACTAAAATGTTGAAAATACAGGTTCAATACCTACCTTCCATTCAGTATAATGATCAGTTGGAGTCGGTGCCAGTCTAGGCATCATGCATTTAGTTGTTAGTTATAGCTGTCACCAACTCCAAATATATTACTGATCTTTGTGACATATAGTATAGCTCCTAAACGGCCGTCCGTACACACATACAGGACAGGACAGGTACAGACGTTAAACTTATCTGTTTACGCCGGGGGTTAACAATATTGAATGTCAATTTAAATTCCTTATCAAAAGTACAGGATAATAGGCAATAACTTACTAAATTGCTCCCGGTGGACTCTTGTCTAACTGCTTCACCCACTGACGACGACGAGTCCAGTGGTATCACCAGTATGTCACCATCCTAAAATAATATTTACTTTGAGACAATGTTATAATAGTACATGTAACAAAAAGGTGTGATAATATGAGTATGTACGGTCAATTAACCTCAATAATCGTTGAAATAATCACTAAATGTGTCCGAGTGCGACCGTTAACTAACAGGCTATAGCTAGCCCTAGCCGGAGATAACTCAAGGGAAGTGTTATATTTTTTTACTAGTAATCGGTTCAGCATTGCAGGTGTGAACGGTCCTGCCCTCGTCCCTTGATCCGGCCCTGATAAAAACTAATCGATCAAGATCAGGACTGATCCTGGTCTCAAAGAATGTCTATACCAAATTTTGCATCGGTTCAGTGTCTTAGGTATGAAAATGTGAAAAGGTCCTGCCCCAGCCGACAGATAGACAGACAAACTTACTTTCGCATTTATAATATTAGTATGGATGTAATTACAAATTAATACATATTGCTCTTGAACCAAAAAACAGTAAGTACGAGTACTTTTCTACAATTTTGCAGAACTTACCAAATTTTCCTGGTTAAGTCCTGCTTCGCAGTCTTGGTTGAGGATTGAGCTTTGCAGTCCTTCACACGGTGGCAGAGGCTCTAAGTTACAAGGTAGACTAGTTAACAAGTCATTCCTCAGGACCTCTTCAAAGAGTGATGAATTGTAGGAGTTATCCTGAAATTTAACAAGAAATTTAAAAAGGTAATAATAATGTACTTAGTTGGTAAACTAACAAGACTGATGAAAAGTTATGATTTTATTCCACTTTTTAAATAAATACTGCACCGGTTAAATTGTTAGGTATCTTAAGAAGACTTTAAAATAATAAAAGTTAATAAGTAGGTACCTACCTACCTACATGCAAGTAGGAGAATGTGCATTTAAGCGACGCAGGGCATGTGTAAGCAAAAAGTTTAAAACAAAATTTACTTTTTTGAAATACAATTTAACATGAAAACAAACCATATCTTTTGGTTGGTCGCTTTTTAACATGGCCAGAGCTGCTTCAAACCGGAGTCTGTCCCCTATTTGAGGGAACATACTATGTATGTCTTGTTTACTAAGCATCTGCATTGTTGCGATATCAATTCTTTCAGCTGAAAAAAAAAGGTAAATTTAACAGCGCCCTGATTGCAGCTGTGAAATGCACTACGTCGCATCGACTTTATAAAATGTAGGTTGGTAGAGCTCGTCTAAGCTGAAATGACGCGCCCCACTACTTAAATTTGTATACGTACACTACGGTAAATGCGGTAGTGGGGCGCGTCATTTTAGTTTAGACGCACTCTACCTATTTGTTTTTTTTTGGGTTGCAGTTGCACATCGAATCTAGTGTATAATATAAATATGAACGTATATCTAGGTAGGTGGGTAGGTACCATACGACAAGACTATTCTTGGTTGGAGTGTACAGCGGCCAAAAAAGTGTTATTTTCGCAAATCGTTTATTTTCTCGATTCTATAGTATGTAACACCTAGAAAGGCTAAAAGTGTCTGGGTGTTTTTTGTCTCCGACCAACCGTTTGTCGTAAAAACGATGTCGAAGGGATCCATAGGTAAGGTTATGTTAGAACTGTGACCTTGAAATTGGTCGCGAAATTTTTTTAAGTATATTTTCATAGTGCCTCTAAGACGACACTCTGACCCTATTCTTGCTAGAAATTAGAATGTGTGAATGTAATGTGTGAGCTCATGCTAGCAACTTACTAGGTAGGTTTGTCAACTTACTTTCAAAACGATCGATGTAGCGTTCCAAATTCCACTTCTTCAAAAGATCACGCGTAGCCATATCCATTTTTGCACTGATCAAACACGTTCACTGGCACTAATGGAATTGTTATTGCTATTAATTAAACGAGTCGTAAGTCGTGACTTGCCGGCTGTAGCGGTGAAATACAAATGGCCGACCGAAATGGCGCGGCGGCGGAATGAAGTGAGAGAGGGAGACCTCATTATATAATGCCGTCACCTTAAATTTGTAGGACATCATTCAAATGCTACTCATAAATGGGTCTCTGTAATAATAATTTAGTAGGATACACATAAAATAATATGACTATATTATTGAACTTTGATGCTTACTCTAAAAATATGAGATTATTTAATCGTATTATCATAGGATTCACATAAAATAATATGACTGTAATATTAAAAAATGATGCTTACTTTAAAAATATAAGTTTAAAGCATTATAATTTAATATAGTACATTAGGGGGAGGTCATCGTATTTTTAGAGATACTTCTTCATATTAAACTATGAAATCTATTTATATTACGGTGACTGTCATTGTGTTTTTTAATTAGAATCTTATTTATAATTATCATACTAATTTATGGGACAGTGGACCATTTTCTATTACATTGTGTTATTATTTGAAGAAGACAATGTTATTTCATAATTACAAATTTTTACGATGACAAGTATCATAATATTGCATTATTTACCCAAAAAATTCGATTCCATCTTAACACATTTCAGTTCTAGCGTAATATTTACTTATTATCAACATATTATAAGACAACGCATCTATTTTAAACCAACGTCACGATATTTTAAGATTATGCCAAAATGACATTTTTCTCAGTGTAAGAAACTGCCGTATGGCTTGCGTGTTGATTACTGACGAATTTCTTATTGTTTTATTTTTGAAAATCTTATCATCATCAACATCATTTCAGCCGCAAGACGTCCACTGCTGGACAAAGGCATCCCCTGATTTGGAGGGTTTGCCATATTCGTCACGCTTGGTAGGCGAATTAGCGATCGAAAAACTATAATATTCTTGAAGAAGACTTCTCATCATTCGTCGTGGTCTTGTCATCGCCAGGGTGCTAGCTGTTCTAGAACCTAATGGCTTGGCACGCGACGCGCGACGGCGGGAAGAGGCCACATGGAATGACCATGGAAGTTAGTCGGCCTTTGGTGTGAGATGTAGCATGTGTCGACACCCTTGTGCCATCCCATCATCTTAGCACGGCGGGCTGAGCTGGAGCGGCTGCTGCAGGTGCGGAAAACCTCAAACAGCGCAAAAATTCTAACCTAATTGGAAATTATATGTTCAAGCTAAGGTTGAAACTCTAGGGGTCCGAGTGCCCACAGTATATATTCCGTAGTATTCCGAGACATGCCAAGCGGCTGGTCGACTCTTGACGTGGCCAGAGGACTGGCTTATTTTTTGGCCAAAGAATCTTGCATTGCAATATAACGTGGCAATGCTGCCAGCCTTTTGGGCTTTTTTTGTGTTACTTTAATCGGTTATGCAGCGCACGCAACGGAAAAAGAATCATTTTCCCCAGTTTTTGCAACATTTTTCATTGATGCTCCACTCCTATTAATCATCGCGTGATTTTATATAGCCTATAGCTTTTAAATCAGCTTTATAATATTAGTATAGATACAGCCTTGCACTTTCCTTTACGGGAGTTGGTTTATTAAAATTACAGTTTTCTTATTTGATCGTAGTTCCATCACTAGACCAGTAAAATATAATTGGAACTGCATGAGTATTCTCGGGATCTGTTCTGGAACAATTTAGATTCTAGAGACGTCGACGCTAGCTGTGATCGGGTGGCGGAGTTACACGAATGATCGCGCAATATCTAGACATGTAAACTCGTCATATAAATAGAGGGCTGGCGGAACTGGTACAGTTACAAGTCCGGTTAAGTAGCCGACAACTTCAAAGGTTGACTTTCGATATGTTATTCGAAAAGAAAACTGGGTACAGTTCGGTCACGAATGCGAAACAGTAAATTACAAGCGAGACAAGTGATCTGATTAAAGTTAGAGCTATGCTAAAAACAGTTTATAAAACATGTGCATAGCTAGTGATTTATGAGGAAATCGCCTCAACACTAACCCACTTATTGATCACTATTGGCCCCTAAACCGTAGATCTATTACGCGCAATATACAAGAATTGGATCCGCCCGTACCTTTACAGTTCTCGAGCCTTTCTGTTCATTCAGTTATGAATGAACCGTTTAAACAAGCATGTTTTTCATTGGGAGCTAATAGCTAATTTTCTTTTCATTCATCTTTGTTATCTTTTGGGGTTACATACGTTTTTAAGGTTGCACTAGTCGACGGCTCGAACTCATTGGTAGGCGTGGCTAATATGCTATCTTAAGTGGTCGAACTATTTTAGAACTTAATTAGATTATTTAGCAATCTAGTATATATTTGTTTGTAATCTTTATGTTAAATCTTTTATAAGACGTTGTATCCATTTTTATTATTAAGCCTTTATTGCTGAAACTAAACTTAATTACAAACATTTAATGTAATCACTACTAACTTATAAACTAACACATCGATTTCCCGGTTTAGTGATCAGCGTGTCTTGTGACACATAGGCTTCTTCCAGCTGCTTCCATTCCAGCTGGGCGGAGCGGGAGGGCGTGTCAGACTTTTACTGACTAAAACCCACCCGTGTTCCATCAGTTGCCCATGTGCCAGGGTCTCGGTATCTCTTTCGAACAATCACGCGACCCCGGCGTCCACTTTGGTTATGGATCTAATATCTTCTGCTCTTTTGCGATCTTGAATCGTGGCGCCTATCATACGTCTTTCCATTCCCCTCTGACATGTTCTCAGTTTTTGTGAATGTTTTTGAGTCAGTGCCCAAGTTTGGCTTCCATATGTCAGGCATAGCAATACGCACGAGTTAAACAATTTTTTCTTCGCTGTCAGGGAAAAATGTTTACTTTTGAATGTTTCCTTGAGTCACCAATACCGTTTCCATGTACAAGCAATTCGTCTTTCTATTTCCATGTCTGTTTGGTCTCTGAATGATATTAGTTGATCTAATTTTTTTCATTTAACACCAGTTGGTGTTAAATGAAAAAATTTAGATCAACTAAATTAAATATTTGATTTCTCGTCTATGAAATAGAATGTATATTGTTGAAATGGAATGTTCCCATACGTCAGTGTCATTATTATCTGACAGCATGTAGTTCATAATCAATATGTGATCAATATTCAAATAATTTATTTCATTGAAATATGAAAATTCTCACAGTCGCAGCCAGGTTGGAGAGACCGCAATTTTCACACATAAACTTTTATTTATTTATTTAACACTTTAAGCACATATTATGTACAGAGGCGGACTTAATGCCATAGGCATTTTCTACCAGTCAACCTTTGGGTGATTCAGAGACAAACAGTGGTAGGTGCAATGAATTGAAGAATATTCAAAAATAAACGTATAACCTATTTAAATCATAAATATAATACATATACCTAACTATATATAAATATAAAAACAACATACATACATATACATAAATAATCGAATTTACTAAAAACAAATGAGACAAACAATGACGAAACATTACCGTTGTGATGAAACTGCCACCTTCTTGCGAATGTGTTCGCGAACTTTAACTTTGAAGGTCAATCGGTTGGTTGCCATCCTGATTTCCTGGGGGAGCGCATTCCACAGAGAGACAGACTGGACAAAGAAAGAAGAGTGAATGAAGTCTGTGCGATGAGTGGGACACTGAAGAAGCCGATTGTGCGATGAGCGTAGATTTTTATTGTGGTTGGCGCAAATGTACTGAAAGTGTGGGGCCAGATAAACAGGGGAAGAGGGAGAATCAAGAAATGAAAACAATGTGGTCAGCGCCCTTTGCTCTCTGCGCTGGCGTATGGGCAACCACTTAAGAAGGGACCGATGCGCAGAGACATGATCATATTTACGCAAATTGAAAACGAATCGAATGCAGTTATTGAGAAGACGGTCAAGTTTGTTGAGGAGATCTGCATTCAGGTCATAGTAGCACACATCACCATAATCGATGATAGGGAAAATTAAGGACTGCACAAGCATTGTCTTCGTGGTCGATGGTAATAAGTTTTTTAATCGGTACAGAGCCCGCAGCGTTCCAGTAACCTTTTGGCTTACCCTAGCGAATTGAGTATGCCAGTTCAGAGAGTTATCGATATGCAAGCCTAGGTCCTTAACGTCAGTGCTGAAAGGAACGATCGTACCGTCGAAGAGTATTGGTGGCAAGATAGTACCAACCATCTTGCTAATGCTACGAGGACTGCCAATGATGATCACCTGACACTTTGTAGGGTTTACAGCTACACCAAATCTATCAGCCCAGGATTTTATGGCTATCAAGTCCCTATTTAGTTTGCCAATTGCGTCCGGTAATTCATCAACCTTCCCTTGAGAGTACAGCTGCAAGTCATCTGCATACAGATGATACGCACACTGAAGTTCGGAAATAATTAGATTGATAAAAATAGGAAACAGAAGAGGAGAAAGTATACCGCCTTGAGGAACGCCAGTTTTCAAATCACGCCAGCATGAAGAAGAATCTCCAGCATGAACAGACTGCTGACGTTCCTGAAGGTAAGAGGAGAACCATTCCAGTGCTTTGGGAGAGACCATAACAAATGAAAGAATGGCTAACAGGATGTCATGACTGACGGTATTAAAGGCATTCGAGAAGTCCACCAATACTAGAGCAGTAACTTTGGTATCTTCCAATCTTGCCCTTATATCGCCAGTCACTTTAAGGAGGGCGGAAATAGTGCTGTGCCCAGGCCTAAGCGGACTAATGATAGAATTATGATGAACAAAGTTGGAGAATTGTTTGTGCACACAGGCCTCAAGCACTTTGGATAAGAAGGGAAGGATAGAAATTGGACGGAAGTCAGTGGGAAGAGAGGGGTTAGAAACCTTAGGAAGTGGCCGAACATAGGCTTTGCGCCAAAGGGAAGGGAATACTCCGGTGAATAAGGAAAAATTAATAATGTGGGCAATCGCGGGTAGGAGATGATCCAGAATAGTTATGATCATACCACGAGTGATATTGTCATATCCTACCGCTTTGGATTTGATGGAGAGAATGATTTTTCTGATCTCTCCCGGGTCAACTGGAATGAAACTAAAAGGATTAATTTGAGAACGCGTTAGACCTGAAATTAGAGAAAGAGTTTGCTGCTTGGTTAGACGATCCATGGTAGGAACAGTGGAGAAATGCCGGTTGAGATCGTCTAAGTCAATTGAGCTGGAGAGATCTAAATGTCGCGATTTGCCGATACCAAGAGTTCCAAGGAATTTCCAAATATCGGCAGAAGACGAAGAATTGACAGTATCAAAGATGTGGCGGCGTTTAGCATTGCGTATCATCTGATTACATCTATTCCTTGCAGCCTTGTACAATGTCCAGTTCTCGTCAGTACGATCCCTTTTAAATTTATGGAACGCGCGGTTCCGACGTCGCATTGCCATTTGGATACCTTTTGACATCCATGGTGCAAGTGGGCGTTTTAACTTTACCTTTTTGACGGGAGCATGGATGTTATAAAGGTTGACTACAACGTCGTTGAAGATGGCAACCTTGTCGTCAACTGAAGTGGCTTCCGTCATAGGCTCCCAATTGACCACAGATGCATCTTCCTTTAGCTTCTCGACATTCATCCGTGCAAAACAACGCCTGTACAGAACTTTGGGCTTAGGTTTAGGAGGTTTCAGGATATAAGAAAGGAAAATCATGTCGTGGTGAGAAAAGCCAGGAGCGTCATGTTGACCGTGGGAGGAAACAAGGGAAGGATTCGAGGTAAGGATCAGGTCGAGCCAGGTGTCATCGCCAACAGTGTTATGGTGAGTAGGTTTGAGTGGCAACACGTGCAGACTAGCTGACTCGATCAGGTGGAGGAGCTTACGGGACCGAGGGGAATTTTGGGCAAGGATGTTTGTGTTGAAATCACCCATGATGATATGATGTGCGTACTCCGAACCCAAAGATTCAAGTACTGATTCGAATTCAGTGAAGTAATCGACAGTGGGAGGAAAGTAGACAACACCAATAATGGTTTTGGCTCCTTTGACACAGACTTCAAGGAAAATAAACTCAGCAGAAGCAGAATAATTTGAGGAGGAAGAAGCAAGTATTTTAAAGGGAATGTCATTGCGAAGGTATATGGCCACACCACCCCCTCCTTTACCAATTCGATCATTCCGTATAAGAACGAAACCAGTAAGAGGGTAAGTGGTGGACGGGAGATGTGGTTTAAGCCAAGTTTCAGAGATCAAGATGGCGTGAACGTTACTGTTATTAAATGAGTCATACAGCTCGCTGTAGTGGCTAGGCATACTTTGAGCATTAATATGACAAACATTCACCAACCGATTAGACTGATCATTGAAATTTTGTTGCATAAAGTCACCAAGGGTGTAGCTGAAAGAACAAAAACTTTCATCGCTAGAAGAGGCAGTAGATTGATTGGCAGAAAAATAAGACTCATTGTCTGACATAAATCTAAGTAGTTAAATTAAAGAAATATATATATATAAATATCAATATGCTATTGCTAAAAACGGAGTTACTAATAAGTGCTACTGCACCACCCGCCAGCCAACACATACACTAAAACAATTAAAACATAATATTCAGCACAAATTACATATAACAAAAGCTGTTCACATTTTTAGTTTACTTTAAAAGCAAAAACCGTAGTTCCCAAATATAAAAACTATGAAAGATATAAAAAAAATAAAAAATGAAAAACAATGTCACACCCAAGACCCAACAGCAGATTGAGTAAAGCGTATAGAAAAACGAAACGTTAATAATATTAAGTAGCCAGTCATTTCAGAACGAATGCTTGGAACTTCAACGTCAGTTTGACATTACTGTCTATTTTGACAAGATGACATTTACTAAAACAAAATAACGTGAGTTGAGGTTGACCAAGAGATTCTCGCCACGGTGTTGTTGGTTAGCACGTGTGTTTAGAATTTTAAGCTATCTCTGAGTGATTGTTGATACTTTTGTGATTTGTTATTGTTTAAGTGTGTTGTCCTTGTGTTCGTAAACAGTTTTTAAACAGTGTTTAGTTTTAAGTCTTTTTTATCCAAGATGGACAAGAATAAACCCCCTGATCCTGACCCACCCGATATTCCACGTCCTCCTACCCCTTTTTCTCCTAATCCATTATCCCAATTCGCAGATGTTGCGTGTAGCGTTACTCAGTTGGATGTTTCACAACCACAAAACCCCCGCAAACTTTCCGGTGACGAAGAAATTCCTATTCCAAACAAGCAGTCAAAAAGCCAAATTGGTCGTATAAAATACTCAGTAATGGATAAGGCTCCTTATATTGTACATGTTTCTCGCATAGAGAGTCAACCAAATGCCGGCACCACCTTACACCCCGTTAATTTTGGTAAATTTCTTATCAATAACAATATTGCGAACATTGTTCGTGGTGGCGTTAACAGAGTCGGTAGGAACCGTGTGTCAGTGGAGTTTGCGTCCCCTCAGGATGCCAACTCTTTCTTGGTAAATAGTCTCTTGTCCAAATACGGTTATACTGCATCAATCTCTACATTTCACATCACAAGAATGGGTGTTGTTACTGGTGTTCCTTCAGAAATTACAGAAGAAGAAGCCATAACGTATTTGTCTGTGCCCTCAGGTTGCGGACAAATACTTAAAGTTCGCCGTATCAAGAGGAAATCTCAAAGAGACGGGGTTAATGACTGGAGGCCCACTGAAACATGTGTTCTGACCTTTGACGGGCAAATACTACCAAATAGAGTTTTCTGTTGCTACACATCCCTTCCTGTTACACAATATATATACCCGACAATCCAATGCCGCAAGTGTTGCAGATTTGGCCATGTGGCAAACATATGTAGATCGAAACCACGCTGCAGTAAATGTGGCCACGATCACCCAGGTGATGGTTGTAACATTTCTGAGGGCGAGGCCTTTTGTGTGCTTTGTTCGGGTAATCACTTTGCTAATAGCAAGTCATGCCCCGAGCTTGGTAGACAAAAGGCTATTAAGACTGTCATGGCTGAGAAAACTATTCCCTATGCTGAGGCCAGCAAAATTATCCCAGCAGTTTCCCGCAACTATGCCAACATTGCCAAAACCCCAACTTCTCAGTCGTATCGCAAAACTGTGACACTTAAACCCAGGACTCATGCCCCCCTTTCCCCATCATATGATAAAACTGCTCATCAACAGATAGTTAGTTCTCCTCAACCTTCTCAGCCTAATGGCTGCGCTCTTAACCCCAATAATGCCCCATGTCATAATACTGGTTCAATTATTGAACTCTTTATAAAACTTCTACCTACTGTTATTTCTTCTTCTTCTCCCAACTTTCAATTACCGTCCAACGTTGCCGATCAACTTATCTCATTACTTTTTCAAATTAAAAATGGCGTCCCGCCTAGTATTCCTTCAGTGGAATGTGAGGAGCGTGTGGCATAAAAAGCACGACCTCATATTTCTCTTAAATAAGTACAAGCCACTGGCTTGTTCTATAGCTGAGTCTTGGCTCACCCCAAGTCTTAGCTTTCGTATGCCACACTTCAATATTCTCAGATGTGACAGATCTGATGGATATGGAGGTTCGGCTCTCCTAGTCAATAATCGGGTCCCTCTTTTGTCCTTCCCCTTGCCTTCACTCACAAGTGAAATAAGTATTGTAGCAGGAAAGGTAGAGGGCATTACAGTGTTTTCAATATACATTGCTCATCCTCAGCATCACTTTTTGGATATTTTGAAAAATATTTTCTCCAGTGTGCAAGGACCAATTTTGGTCATGGGCGATTTTAACTGTCACCATTACAGATGGGGATCTGAACGCTGTGATGCCTTCGGTGTGACTTTAGTCGAGATATTGGATGACCTGGATCTGTGCATTCTCAATGATGGTTGCCCAACACGTAGATCGCCTCCTGGACAGCAAAGGAGCTGTGTTGATCTAACTTTTTGCTCAGTTGAGTTAGCAGCTTCGACTCATTGGGAGTGTACGACTTTGTCACATGGCAGTGACCACTACCCTATTGTCATATCGTTGGTTACAAGGCTTACTTAGAAAAAACTTCTCCTCCACTTTTGAGGCATAACTTATCCAAACCAGATTGGGCAAAATTTGCATCACTATTGGAGGATAAAATTGATGTTCTTCCAAATTTAAACTCAGATTTATTAGACCCTTCTGGTCACTGCCATGCCAAGAGCTGTTATGACGGCTTTGTTAACGCCATCACCTCCACTGCGGATTCCTGCTTTCCGCTGAAAAACAGTGCCCGTGGCAAAATTCCTTCTCCTCCATGGTGGGATCCAGAGTGCACTTCAGCTGTCAGGAATAGGGACGAGGCTGAGGAACGTTACAACGCAGATATGAGCACTGAAAACCTGTTAGCTTATTGTCATATTGATGCTAAAACCAAATGCCACCTTCGCAAAAAGAAACGTGCAGGTTGGGTTAAATTCTGCACCTCCTTATGCCCCTCTACCCCTGTCTCGGTAGTCTGGAAGAGCATCAATAGATTCAGACGAGGTTGCTCCCCTTCAATATCTGCACCCATCTCTAGGGAAACAGCTGAACTTTTTTTTGATAAAATTGCTCCACCTTACGTACCACTTCCTTCTGAATGTCTTAATATGGCCCTACAAAATGAATCACAGGACCCTTTTGATGCGCCATTCACTTTAAATGAATTAAATGTGGTACTCAATCATGTCCGGGACTCAGCCCCTGGTATTGATGGCGTGCCATATTCTTTTGTAGCACATTCTGGCGACAGGGCTAAATCATACTTTTTAGAAATCTTAAACTTTTGCTATACTCATGGTTGGGTTCCAGATCAGTGGAAATTACAAGCCATCATTCCACTAGTGAAACCAGGCAAACGTGCGGATGATCCGAATGCCCTTAGGCCAATTGCTTTATCGTCAGTTCTGGCCAAATTACTGGAACACCTCATCAAAAACCGTCTTGAGTGGATAGTCGAATCGAGAGATTTGCTGCCGAAACATCAATTTGGGTTTAGGAAAGGACTTAGCACAATGGACAGTGTAGGTACTTTACTCACGGATATCCGTTTAGCATTCTCTAAAAATGAATCGGTTGTTGCTGCGTTCCTAGACATCTCATCTGCTTATGACAATGTGCTTCTTCCCGTACTCAGGCAGAAACTGCAACAGCTGAGTCTTCCGGCCAAGATGGTACAATGCATTTGTGAGTTACTGTTGTCTCGTTCATTGGTTCTAAGAGTCCAGGGAGAGGAATTCGATAAAAGACAGACGTGGAAGGGACTTCCACAAGGCTTTGTCCTCAGTCCCATACTTTACAACCTATATACAGCTGATATTGGGCCCTGCCTTAACAACAATTGTCAGATCCTACAATACGCCGACGATATTGCTCTATATGTGACAGATTCGTCCATATCTGACGCGTCGGCATCTTTATGCCTCTCTCTGGACTCTTTGAATCAATGGCTTCTAAGCCATGGCCTATCACTATCTGCACCAAAAAGTTCGGCAGTAATTTTCTCTCGTAAACGACTCATTCCTCATGTTTCAGTTAATATCTTAGGGCAAAATATCCCCATAGTAAATAAAGTTTTTAGGCGTTATCTTGGACTCAAAATTAACAGGTAAATATCATATAAATTTTCTAACTCAAAAGTGCGAAAGAATTATTCCAATTTTAAAAGTTCTTGCGGGTGTTTGGTGGGGTGCTCACCCCTACACCATGAAACTTGTATATAACGCCTTAGTTCGTAGTGTTTTAGATTATGGAACATACCTCCTGACTCCGTGTAATAGAGGTGCTTTGGTTGGGCTGGATAAGGTTCAGTCTAAATGCCTTCGAATCATCTCAGGTTGCATGAAATCCTCCCCCGTTAACGCATTGCAGGTCGAGTGCGCTGAACCTCCCCTCGCCCTGAGACGGCAATACCTTGCCTCCCGTTTCTTGTCTAGATTAATATGTAAGTCCTCCCATCCTCTTATAGGGAAATTGCATGAGTTAGATGCCTTATGCAGAAGCTCAAAATATTGGAAAAATAAAGAGATCCCCTTATTCCTAAAATCTTTTCGACAAACTCTAAATTTAGTATGCCCGATTGTTCAGTATCCCAGACTACCCCTTTTTAATTTTACCTATGAAACTTTAAGTTACATTCCAAAAATTGTTTATAATATTGGAATTTCTAAAAATTCCCCGCCAGCTAATTCGACCTTCAATGCGGTGGTGGGCGAGCGATGGAACGGTTTCCAATTATTTTTTACGGATGCCTCAAAATTAACTAATCTTAACCACATTGGAGCTGCAGTCTATTACCAAAGCTCTAGAATCATTTTACAGTATAAGTGTCCTAAGGAGTCTTCCGTATTTACTGGCGAGTATGTGGCTATATTGGAAGCTTGTCTTTTTATAGAGTCACACGTTAATATTGAGAAAGCAGTAATATTCACAGACTCTCTTAGTTGTCTGCAAGCACTAGTTCAAAATCCATTCAAAAGTAAATTGCACAGCCCCCTTGTTCTAAAAATTAAAAAGGCACTATTATCCTGTGCTAGTCATCAAAAAGAGGTTCAACTGGTCTGGATACCTAGTCATTGTGGCATTAAGGGTAACGAGTGCGCTGACGCTTTGGCAAAAGACGCTTGTTCATCAACAGTAGCTGACCTCACCCACAATACTCTTCAGGGGTATGACTTGTTAAACCTCTCAAGAATTAATCTCCAATCGTCATGGCAAGAACAGTGGAATGTCACTGGAAAAAGAAAGGGCAGGTTTTACCACGCAGTACAACCAATCATAGAGTCAAAACCTTGGTTTTACCGCTACAAAAAAGTCTCAAAATCCGTTGTATCAGTCCTTTGTCGTATTCGTTTAGGTTTTTGTAATTCCCCTGTGTTTTTACAAAAAATCCACGTTCGTGACTCCTCTCTCTGCGAGTGCGGGTTGGAAGAGGGCACGCTAGATCACATATTTTTCGAATGCTCAAGCAATGATCCACTTTTAGATCTATATCGCCGACTCCCTAAATTTAAAATCCCTCTTCCCATTAATTTCCCCTCATTGTTAACATATTCCTCTCCTGAATTGCTTGTGGCGCTGATGTCCTTCATCCGTCACAATAACATAAAACTATAAGTTATTCTTCCCGTACTAACCCCAATCAAGATCTACATGTGTGTCAATTGTATCAATCAGAGAATTTCACTCTTGTCCTCAGTTATTTTTTAAATTACTATAATTCTGAATTTGCCATGCACACTTGTTTCCTCAACTCACTTTAGACATTGGCAGAATAGTCGACATCGGCTTTACTTGCCATGTCATAAAAATAGAATAGAATAGAATAGAGGTTGACCAAAATAAACATTGAAGAGGGTAAAAACTAATCCACTACTCAATATTAAAAACAGAAATTAGCAATCAATAGAAGAATTAGACGGGACAACTACACAGCAGTAAGTAAAGATTATGAATATAAATATGAAACAATAACAAGAAATCAAAGTAAACATTCACCATAATGACGTAATATGTTTTTCAGGCGGGCAGCAACGATACTTCTTCATCTTGTTGATGGAGTCGCGCCTGGCGCCTTAGGATACTTGGACATCAGGGGCTTTAACTCTTCGATAGAAGTAACCTTGTGCCGACTTCCGTCAGAGGCCTTAATGCAGATAACGCCGTCTTGAGTCCAGCACGACCGCATACTGAAGTGTTCGCGCGCCCTTCCGAAGACAGATTGCCTCGCTCTGGTCGAAAACTCCTTCACCGAAATTTTGGAACCTTTCAAGCCTGTCTTTGCCTTCCAAACTGAGGCCTTGATGTCCACACTGGCAAACTTAACTAGAATAGGCCTATGATGCTCCTTGCTTTGAACTCCAAGCCTATGACAGGCTTTAATTGAGGACACTGAGATTTTTGAGGGCAAGCTTCGTGTTGAGGACCTCCAGAATGACTGCCGCACTGTCTTCGTTGTCCACTTCAGCAAGACCTTGGACAACCAAGGCTTTCCGCCGGTGCCTGGTCTCCAGACCATCAATCTGTTTGGCATACTCGCTGATTTGACTACGCAGCAGACCCAGCATTGAAAATATGAGTTCCCGGAAAGTACAGAACTCTTCGGCTATCTTTGCGACTGTGTCCTTGGCAGGACCTGCGCACTGGATTTGTGCTTCAAGCTCACCCATCTTCCTCAAAAAATTATCCTCCAGGGTTTTCTGGGCAGCAAGGACTTCAGCAAGTTGAGACATTCTGTGATTTAGTGCTAATAATTGCCTTTGCAGATGATGAGCTGGCAGGTGGTGTTGTGTTTGTAGTGTTTATGTCACATTTATGTGCCACAAACGTGAGTACTAGATATATCACTCTTGTAGACTAAGTACTGATGAACCTTAATCAGTATTTCAAATTCAATATATTTTACGTAAAATTCCGAAAAAAAAAAAAACGTCTACACTTTTTTAACACCTACCCCCGAAAAGAACTTTTATATACGTACGATTTTTAAGGATGCATCTTGACTTAGAATACTCAATATCTTTATTGCTTTACCATAATAAGTACCAAAATGGAACCAGTAGGGAAGAGCAAAAGGAATTGACTAGCAAAGAGTTTAAAACGCCTGTGGTACAACTTTACTCTTTTGCATACCCCTACGGGAAATGAATGCATGGTGGTATATTATAATTGTGAAATCCCGACAAAAATAATGGAGCAAAACACTAGATCGTAGTATAAACACGGTATAAGTACGGTATGGTACATACCGCAATATACCTGAAACCTGACATGGAGTAGGTTCATACAATTAAAAATCTATGGTTTACGTAATTTTAGGTAGATAATTTGTAATTAATAACGCCATCTATACAAGAAAACAGTATGAACACTTGTGCCACTATGCACTGCTAGAAATACCTACTTATGAATTTTACACACGATAGCACTGTGAATAACGAGTTTTTAGGTGGGACTTTGGAATAACCATTTTGGTATAATTTGTTTTTCTTTGCTTTATATTCTTTTGTCATACACTTTATGTCGGCATATAACGTAAAGGCAAATTTGTTTTGCCATAAACACAATTCGCATCATGTTACTAGGCATAATGACTATTAGCTGAAGCAGCGGTGGTGAGCGTAAAACACATCTGCGACGATAAGCTCGCGTGGTACCGCAGGAGCCCCGCAGCGCCAGAGCCTTGATAGAAATCATGCCTGCTGCATGTTGCTTGCTGCCTGCTTGGTTGTTGCATGCATGGTATTAGTGTCTAAAATTTTACGAGTTAATTATAATGCTTTTTTGTGATGCCTATAAATATATGTTACATACACACAAATACATTTCTGCTTTAGAATGTTATGCTTAATAATTAATTAATATGATTAGAAAAATTATGCTTTAAAAAATATGCGTAAAGTGTTATGCGTAAAAAATGATATTCGAAAATATCATTAGGAGATACAAAAGTAGGTATGCTAAGCTATAGGTCTTAAAATTTTATCGATAGGGAAACGTTTGTAGTCACAGATAAGAGAACACATTTTTTCCCTATCAAGTTTGCGGGAACCTATCGTTTTGCTTTTGTTTTAATAACACTAGAAGGATCACTAGCGGTGGACGTTCCATCTACCTCTATTGAAACAACTTAGTATTTCTGAAATATAAAATGTGTAGAAAGCAGTGGGTGCTGGCGTTGTTAGTACTGCACGTGGGGCTGGTGCATTCGTGGGGTGAGTATGAGGGCGTAGATTATTTTTAACCGACTTACGTTACAACTTAAGGGTGGAGGTTTTTCGGTTACGACTGGGTGCTGCGCGCCGACCTCCCTAGCGGCGTCGGCATAGTTTGCTACGCTGACGACACGCTGGTCCTGGCGCAGGGGAGGTCGCACGAGGCGGTGGCCGAAATTATGTCACGCGGGATTGCGGATCCGGCAATTGGGACTCGAGGTGGCCTTGCACAAGTCCGAGGCCATGGGTTTTCATGGTCCTCGGAACGCGCCACCTGCGGGTTCCCAACTCACGGTGGGAGGGGTTCACATTGGCGTCGAGTCGACGATGAAGTACCTGGGACTTGTCCTCGACAGCCGGTGGAACTTCGTTGAGCATTTCCGACGTTTGGCTCCCAGTCTGGAGCGGGCTGGGGCTGCATTAAAGCGGCTCCTGCCCAATCTGGGGGATTCTGAGGGTCATGGCCATCTGGTTAATCCGAGGATACCGCACGATCTCGTGCGAGGCGGCGAGCCTCCTTGCCGGAGTTCCGCCATGGGATCTGGAGGCAAAGGTCCTCGCGCACATGTGGGAGTGGCGCGAGGAGGCGAAACGCCGGGGCGAAACTCCGCTGCTGCGACAAATCGCGGCACGGCGGACAGAGCTCCGGCAGGATCTCATGGCGACATGGCGGGTACGATTGTCGCAACCCAGCGCTGGGCACGCCACAATTGCGGCGGTAAGTCCCCTCTTTGAGGAGTGGATAGAGAGGCGCCACGGCGTCCTCACCTTCCGCCTGACGCAGGTTCTCACCACGGGGCGCGTGAGGGAGTGGCAATCAATGCACCCTCACGTCCCTAACCGCCGCAGGAGGAGACGCCCCGGGCGTTGGGAGTCGATAGCGGACTTCCGGCCACCGTAGGCGTTAGTCTGTTGTACTGCAAATCATGCTTTATTTCCGATAAATTGCTTAAATATTATGTAAAAAACGAAAATTAAGTGGACACTATAGCTAATTTGAGGTCAGTTTGGTGACAGTAAAAAACGGCTGTTAACTTAAAAACAACAAGCTTATGACTTTATTTTCGCTTTTAATTTGTTCAAAACATTTTAATTTATCAGAGAAAAAGAAATTTTTACTAAAATATGATACGTAATTACTTACAATTAAGTTTCGGTTTTGTGACAACTGATGCCATTGCGATTAAAATTTTGTTTGTAATTTTTATTTGACTTGTCAGTTATTCGAATTATAATTTTTATTTAATAGAGTAATTTAATTGAACAAATATAACGAAAAAAATATGAAGTAAATGTTAAAGTAAAATCAGCAACAACAAATCAAACCGACATGCAAACTGGGACAGTCACCAAACTGACACATCTAAAATTCTTAAGCTGAGGCTACATGAGTTAGGTACTAAATTAGGAATAAAAGTCAGGTATTTTTTAACCTTTATTTGTTGTCTTTATTATTTTTGTCACTAACATTATATTTTTTGTGAAAAAACATGCAAATGTAACATAGTTTGAGTTATAAATGGTATTAAAAAAGAAAAATTATCAAAATGTATTTAACAAATATTTTACTTAAAACTAATCATCTAGATATCTACTTTTGAACAATATTGGTCATACTTAATCACACATTTTTAAATGTTTTTAAGGCACATGGCATAACCTGACTATTTAAATGTTAACATAAAAACAAACTTTAACGCATAGATTTTTTTGTAGTTTTTTATAACTACGTACTTTCTTTGCAGGGAACATCAAATCACAGAATCAAACTTAAATATCTATTATACACGATTAAAAGTCTCTTTGACATATTATTTTGTTGTAATAAACGGAGAATCTATACTTTCTTATAACTAAATCACAAGGAAGAAAATATAATCTTCAGTCTCTGATCATAATACTACGTACGTATGATCAGTCTCAATCTTTTAATGGCACATGGAATTAAAATATTATTACTAATAGCTGTAAGTATAGAATATTATAATGAGTAACTACAGTTATAACATTCATCTTCGGTAAAATGGTTCTAGATCGAAAAAATACAAAAATCACACCAAAAAAAAAGAGCTTTGCAACAAATTCCACACATCAGCTTACTCGTTGTCAGAGTAAAATGTTTGAATCTTGTTAAATTATTCACTTCTTGATGACATCTAAAACAATTTTCCATTATAACGAAATGAGTGATGGGCCAAGGCCATTCAGCATCATCGATATAAAACTGTTCCAAATCATCCCTGGTTAGGAATTTATCCACATCATGAAATACAACCATAATTGATGATTTGTTCCAAGTACGCTTTGTAATATGTATTAGATGACAGCTCGTAATTTCATTTGATTAATCAATCTGAAACAAAAACGAAACACGTTAATGAGTTGAACCAGATATCTAAAAGTAGCATAAAAATTTAAAGAGATTACTACCTTCCAAACATGTTTCGCAAACATAATCAAAGCTTGCAGACCCTCCTGTACAAATAGAACAAAACCAGAAGTTGCATAAAATGCATTTGGCTTTTTCGCCAAATATGGAAGAAAGACATTGGCGACATTGAACTATTGCCGTTCAGCACCACTTAGTGGCATGTTAAAGTTTGTTAAAACTAACTGAAAAAACCAAGAGCAGATAACGATCCATGTAGACCCAGATTTATGCGTCGGTTTGGTGACTTTAGCAGTCCGGCCTATATCCATGCTGAATTATAATTGTATATTTGTTTCTATCTGTAACCTACACTGGACGTTAAGAAAAATTGTTACTAACCCTATGGACTCCAGTCTGAAATAAAAATGTTTTATTCTATTCTATTCTATATGTGACGGTTCAAAATGTCACAAAACTGACCGTCACATTTTTCTAGTTGAAATAGAAAAAAATGCACTGTAATTAAATTAACTGATATATTTCAGTACAAAATAGATAAAGATATTACTTAAACAATATGTTAGTCGATCAAAAATAAACGAAGAGTAAGTTACAACGTGTAATAATGTAAAAAGAACCTGACTGAAGAAACTGACCGGTCGCCGACGCCAACAAAACACCGTTCTCACTGAAATATTTTGACGAAATGGCAGATTCTAAAATGGCAGCTAGGATGCTTTGCAGATTTTTTTCCATTTTCAATAAACCGAATCGTTTTAGTAGAAAAAAATACTTCAATTTGGACCGTCACAATACTGACATGTCCGGTCGGCTCCAGTTTTGATTATTTTTCAAAAATTAATTTCACGCCTATAATAATAGAGTTTTATTTACAATTTTAATATTATGTGATGAAAATAATAGTTCTACTACACGTAAACCATAATTTAACAATGTGGTCGTAGAAAATATTTCCGGTAATTCGGTTTGTTTGTAGTAAGAACGCAGTGGGACAAGCGAAAAACTGCTACTTTTAGTATTTTACTTGTCCATAATTCTATTAATTTAAGCTTATAAAATATTACTTTTTAGTAGAAAATGAACCTAATTCACTCAGATTCGAAATGTTTAATAAAATAATAATTATATATTCATATGAAGTCACAATACAAATTTCAAAACTTGGGACAGAGCAAAATGGGGGGGGGGGGGCACTTTTTTGTGAAAATGCCCAAAAACAAAAAAAAACCAAGTTAATGTGTTTAGCGCCAAAATTTGAAAAAAAAAAAAACAAAAAAAAGTAAAGTATGTTCTTGGTTAAACCGTATCTCGATTGATTTTAGTTTGTTCAATAATGTTTCCTTACTTTCTATTTTTCAGTTGTTTCACGACCTGAAGAATTCATTATTTTAGATTTTCCGCATCTGTTATCTCTTATATGGACGTAATTAATAGAATTCGCAAATAGTCCCATATATAGAAAATTAAATTGGAAATATAATTAACTGAATCGATTTTCATGCAAAACAGGAAAGAGGATAATGAACAAAGAAATAGTAATAGGGTATTTTACAACGTATTAAAGATATACCTACCAACTTGGTTGTGCCAATTTTAAATAAGTATTGCTTTTATTAAATACGACAAAATAAACAGATTTGTTCCTTATTTTTTTTTGTATCATTCAAGTTTCATTTTTTTTTTTCAAAGGCCTCCCACCACTCCTACCATCTTTCGCGAGTCCACTGTAACGTGTGGGCGTATTTAAAATAAAATGACAATCTCACCAACGCTTACAACAATAAATTTATTTCGGGTCGTGGAATTACAAAGCCGTCACTTGTTAATTTATTGCTCCGTGGAAGTAGGCGCACTAAGTACTGCCCTGGCTTAACGCGTAGCTGGAGCGACGCGACGCCGAGGAGTTGACCCCGAGGTGGAAGAGGCCGCAGAGACGAGATGGTAAGGCGCGCAGGTGGGTGACGTGTGCGCAGGTCTCGAACGTTCGGTAAGGGTGAGTCAGCCGAACTCAACGAACGTCGATGAGGGTAATTTAAAACCCAATCTTGTTCCCTGGAATCAACGTCCAGCGGTAAATAAATGTCCACTGCAACCCCTCTCTGATGATGACCTCGCAGCGTAAGCGTAAGCCTAGGACATAAGGCGCTAAGGCGTTTGTGAGTATTGGTCCTCATCAGAGCGGAGTTTACATGGTACGTACACGTAGTTAAATTAGCGAGAAGCGTTAACACATAAAACATCGATTGGCCCTGCGAGCGTGTGACACACTCGAGCCTTAAAAAGAATGAAACCAACAGACAATAAAAATATGAACACAAAATAAATTATGTCTGTAGGTACCTACTCAGTAAAGAAAATAAAACATGAGCTGGCAGTTATAATAATTGTTTGGTTTGGTTTGGCAAACTTACCCTTCACGGGGATAAACACTTCACTTGTGAAATATATTTGATTAATACAACTAAAGTCACTACAAACTTAATAAAAATAAAAGTCTGGACACGGGTAATGTCGCAAGAATCTAATACAGCGAGAAACTATTTTGCGAACGTGTAACCAGAAAGTTTTAGTAATAAAAGTGAGCTATCGCGTCCTGTACGAGCATATATATACTCGTGCGCGCTTTACTTCGGTTAATGTCGAGAACGTTCGTCCGACTACGACACCAATAGGAAGTGAATGATTCAGAACTACCCGCCTAACATGACTTTTCGTCACTACACGATTAAAGACTATTTACTGATACCCACAATGACATTCCTTTTATGACGTCACGCAGAACATCACGACGTACTGTTCCAACACCAAAAAGAATGTGTAGGCATTCCTTGCATTCCATTGACGATATTACGATAATGTTTTTATAAGTTAAGAATTAACGTTGATTATGAATTAATTGAATATGTGGATATTCACACAATTTATTCTTGATAATTTTTATGTTAAATATTGTTGACCAAAGCTGTGCCTAGAAAAGTGGTTTGCCATTGAAAATGCTATTGCTTTTCTTCATGTTTTTATATTTTCGCTTTATATAGTAGTAGTTTAGTAGTTTTTATTTTTTGTTTATAAAGTATTCCATCACGTCATAATCTTATCAAGCTTGATTACGATATTCATCATATTCTGCGTTAGGTATTTAAACGGCAGTATAGTTCAAACTTGTGAAGTTTATTATGACTTTAATTATTCTAATGAAAAATTATTTAAAATACATTAAACACATGCTAGTAAGTCTTTCATTGTAAAGTAAATAAAGGAAAAATAAAGGGAAGAGCTCACTGGGGATAAAAAAAATTCGTCCGCATCTCTGTTAGTGGGAAAAGTGCTCAAAGCGCTGGCAGCGTCGCTACGTTGGATGGCAGTGCTGATTCTTTGAACTAAAAATAGGCCAGCCCTCTGGTCACGTGAAGAGTCAACCAGCCGCTTGTCGATGTCCCGGAATACTCGATGAGATTTGTTTTTGTATTTTAATTAAAGCGTAGCACGTATTTTTCCCAGTCTTGTGTGTGTGAAACTGTCAAAGTTGTTGTTGTTTGTCTGTTATTGATGACAATATTATTGATTGCGTGATAAATAATTTATTAGCTATGAAGAGATGACATAAAATGACAAATGAATAAGAACAAAAAAAAAAAAATTGTTTACAGGACTCTGATCAGTAAGCGAAAAAATCCCGCAGCGATTTTATTACAACCGTGTGTACGTTGACTAAAAAAACGAAAATACCTAAACAACACGGTGCAGGGTTATTTGGCTATCATTTTTGTAAAGTATTATTCTTTTGTTTCAGATATCGCCGTAAGTCTAGGAGATGAACTCGTATTTTATACCAACGGAACAGTAACAAACACCGTGAATTTCGTTTCCCACAAACTCACAGCGTTAGCTTACGATGAAGTACACAACATGATGCTGTACGTCGACAAACAGAGCGACAACGATGCTATATGTGGTTATAATTTATTTTCCATGGAAAACAAATGTTTCATCAAAAGAAACGGTAGTAATATTAAAAGTATTGCCTACGACCCGCCTACAGAATCACTTTTTTTCACTGATACGAATGAAAGGAGCATTAATTGGATTTCAATAAAACCCGGAGCTAATGTTTACACAAATCTTTTGATCAGAATGGATGACCGAACCCCCAGTATTATTGCCGTGGATAGCTGTAAAGGGTACGTTTTCATTGGCGGTTTAAAATTAAATAATTAAAGCGTGTTCAAATCAGTGGCATTTCGTGATATTTAGTAGTGTTATTAATATTACAGATATATTTACTGGACCAACGCAATCTCGGCAGCGGAGGAAGCTCTAGGAAAGCGGGAGTACTTGGAGAGGGCTCGATTTGATCGTTCTGACAGAAAAGTTTTATCCAACTGGTTGCCATTATTTAATTTGGCCATTGACCCACAAACACGAGAAATGTATTATTTTGACAGTTGTTTTAGATGTACTTTTGATTTTCTAAGAAGAGTTGATCTTATTAGTCTAAGCCATCTTAACCATTTTGTACGAAATAATCTTCAGGAAACCATCCAAGAATTGACCATTTCGAAAGATTACTTATACTGGATGAACAGTAGCGCGAGCTTCACAGCCATTTGGCATTTCCCAAAGAATGCAACTGACCCTACTGTTGAACCTAGTCTGGTTAGTAAGTTCTACAATAAAAGACCATTCGGTATAGTCGCAAACTATGCCATAAAAGATCAAATTCAGGGACTTCAGGATTGTGAAGCTCTGTCAAATCTGAAACCAACAATCACAGTAACTGACAACTCCCTCAATATTCAACAAACAATGCAGAAACAACAGACAACACACACAGAATATACAACAGTTGACGACTCGTTTTGTGTTCACGGTATAAAAGTTAGTGAGACGTCTGGTTGCAACTGCACACCTGGTTACATCGGTGAGAGATGCGATGTTTCAGTCTGTGTGAACTATTGTTTGCAAGGTGACTGCAGTTTCAATCGTAAAGGACTTCCTAAATGCAGGTAAATACCTACTTCTCCTGATTTTTTAGTTTTCATTTTATAATCATCCTATTACGTTCCCGCTGCTAGGACTCAAGCTTCAAACCTCTATGAGAGCGAGTAGGCCGTTATCCACGCTGTTCCATTGCGTATTAGGGGTTTTCTCGCGATGTTTTCCTTTATCTTTTTGAGTGTAGCAGTGATGAAATAAATTACACAAAGTAATGCGTCTGCTTGGGATTGAACTCACGACCTAATTAATACTCGTAAGTCGCGGCCGTTACCACTGGGCCACCACTGCTCTATGTGTCTAGATGCTGTTGGAATTTCGGCATAAAAATATATCCCTTGTCCTAGTCAACTAATCATCCATTCTATCATCCGCTCGGCCATTTTAGCTTGAGAGCCTAACAAACGAACATATACAAAAACAAAAAAATTAAATCTTTTATTATTTTAATGTCTAACGCGTACGGCCTGAGTGCACGCTCGACTCGAGCGTCCAGCGGGGCGGGGCGTGCAGCGGTCATGTTAAACACATGCAAACAATCGCGAGTGTACTGAGTGTGGCCGAGCGGCGCGGGTGGAGGAGCGTTCTTGTTTGCGGTGAGTGGAGCGTCAAGCGTGGCGTCGCGTGCAAGTTCAAACCAGTTTGTGTTTTTAGCGGTGACGAGAGCGTGCGCGCATGTGGTTCGAAGACATTATTATCGAAATTCCACTTAAACCAGAATTATGGTCAACATCACATGCCCTATATAAAAATAGAACAATTAAACATAAAGGGTGGAGCATTAGCAGTAAAACTACAAAATGAAGTATTTTGACCACACATTTTCTTCTAAATAAATATCAATAATATCGTACGACCCCGACGCCATGATGAAAAATGTGACCGGCTTACACGAACGCTGAGCGTGGACTAGCGTGCACTGAGGCCCCTCAGAGAACGCTCTTTCGCCGCTTGCACGCAACACTGAACGCCCCGCTCGACGCTTTTTCACTCGGGCCGTACACTAACGTGTTCGGGCCGATACCACGGGCCACCGCTGCTCCCAATTAACCGTTTTTCTAGTTGGATTTTGTTTAAATGACCATGATTGACATTAACATTATTTCAGATGCTATGGAGGTTATTCCGGGAAAAGGTGTGAAGTGTACGCGTGTAATGATTATTGTCTGAACAACGGTGAGTGTTCCCTAAACGAGGAGGATGAGCCAGTCTGTCAATGTGTTGGTAATCATGAGGGAACACGATGTGAAGCTGTTAAAGATGGCAGTTTCACCAACACCCCTAAGAACTACTCAGTAAAAAGAAACCTTAATCCAGTTGATTTACTGTCAAATTGGCGAAAGCCTACAGCAAAAATTTCCTTTGTTGTTGAAGTATAGTCTTATTGAATATACAGTTACACAAAGTTGTAACACACATACAATTACTTATATAACACTTCAGTGATCTGATTTTTGAAAATGCGGTCAGCTTTCAATTAGGTACGCATTCAGATTACTGTTGCTTAGTTTGTGTCTATAATAAAATTCAATAAATATGTTTAGTGTTTTATTTTCTTTTGATATATGTATATAGCCTCGTTATATTGAAACTTAAAAATAGTATACGCAACTTAGTTTAATGAGCAGATCGATGTCATACAAACAGAAACTCACGCTTTCTCCCGATGGAAGTTGGCAGAGGTTGAGATCAATGAGAACGAATAAAACGATTTTGTTTTTACAGATTCCTACCGTCTTGAATCCGTTTTTTGACAAATTTTCAAGTAAATTTTAAATTAAAATAATAAAAAATGTGTGATGAATGTTGACGGATTTCTCAATTGTTTTATTTATGAAAACCAACATGTTATTATCTAACGATTCAGTTATTGTGCTGCTTTATTACGTAGCTACAGAACAATAGCACGACGATTCTATAAGTCTAAATTTTCATGTAAGAAGTTATAGGATATCGGACCTGAGTGATTGCTTAAAGCTTCAAGCAGATCTTGATGTCCTTCAACAGTGGTGTTTGAACAATAGAATGACGCTCAATATTAAAAAAATGCCAGAGTATTACGTTCACGAATAAAGTGAACTATACTAAAAATTATCATATTGATGGATCAGTACTGAGCAGAGTTTCGGTCATCCGTGGACCGTGACCTAGGGGTACTATAATAATAATAATAATAGTTTTCAGTTTTTTCAATTTAAATCGTTATAATAATTTTAACCCAATTTTCATAAGTATTTTCAATTTATAGCCTAAACCTATACTAGGCATAGCATAAAATAATAAAAAAAGACCGTTTCACAATAAAAATATGTAAATTTCATCGAAAACTGCCGACTCGGAGGTGGCATGACAGATGTCACCTCCGAACAAGAATGAAAATCATCATCATCATTTCAGCCGAAAGACGTCCACTGCTGGACATAGGCCTCCCCCAAGCTCCGCCACTTCGACCGGTTTTGTGCTTCCCGCATCCAGCGGATTCCTGCGGCCTTCACAAGGTCATCGGTCCACCTTGTTGGAGGCCTTCCAACTCTACGTCTTCCGGTACGCGGTCGCCACTCCAGAACCTTTCGGCCCCATCGGCCATCTGTTCTGCGAGCAATGTGCCCTGCCCACTGCCACTTTAGTTTAGCAATTCTTCGGGCTATGTCGGTTACCTTGGTTCTCCTACGGATCTCTTCATTTCTGATTCGATCGCATAGGGAAACTCCAAGCATAGCCCTCTCCATCGCCCTTTGGGTGACTTTCAGCCTTCTAATAAGGCCCATTGTGAGCGACCACGTTTCGGTTCCATAAGTCATCACTGGCAACACACACTGGTCAAAGACTTTCGTCTTGAGACACTGCGGAATGTGGGACGAGAAGATATTGCGTAGCTTCCCGAACGCTGCCCAGCCGAGTCGGATTTGACGATTGACCTCTTTCTCGAAGTTGGACCTACCTAACTGGACAGTCTGTCCTAAGTACACATATTCGTCCACAACTTCGAGTGTAGCGCCTCCGATCTTCACTGGAGTGGGTATCACACGAGCATTGGACATGACCTTTGTCTTGTCCATGTTCATCCTGAGACCCACTCTTTCGGAAGCTCTACTGAGGTCATCGAGCATTGTACTGAGGCTCTCCATAGTCTCAGCCATGACAACTATATCATCGGCAAATCGAAGGTGAGTGATGTACTCGCCATTGATGTTGATGCCAGCCCCTTTCCAGTCCAGAACCTTGAAGACATCCTCCAGTGCAGCGGTGAACAGTTTCGGAGAAATAACGTCTCCCTGTCTCACCCCACGCTGCAAAAGGATAGGTTTCGAGGTCTGATCCTGAAGTCGGACTGACATAGTGGCGTTTTCGTACAGACACTTTAACACCTCGATGTACCGATAGTCGATCTGGCACCGTTGAAGAGACTGCAGTACAGCCCAGGTTTCGACCGAATCGAAGGCTTTTTCGTAGTCCACAAACGCTAAACAGAGAGGCAGGTTATACTCTTCGGTCTTCTGTATAACCTGCCGCAGCGTATGTATGTGGTCTACGGTGCTAAAGCCTTTACGGAATCCGGCTTGTTCGGGAGGCTGGAAGTCGTCAAACCTGCGCGCTAGACGGTTCGTGATGACTCTTGAAAACAGCTTGTAGACATGGCTCAGAAGTGAGATGGGCCTATAATTCTTAAGTAGGGCATTATCACCCTTCTTAAAGAAAAGTACCACCACACCTCTGTTCCATGCCTGTGGCGTTTTGCCCTCGAGTATGACGGAATCAAACAGCTTCTGAAGGGGTTTGAGAACGGGTTTCCCGCCGGCCTTCAGGAGTTCAGCCGTAATTCCGTCATCACCCGGTGCCTTGTTGTTTTTGAGCTGCTTCAGAGCCATCCGAATCTCGTACAAGCTGACGTCCGGGATGTCTTCGGTATAATGTCGGGTCAACCTAGCTCTTGGGTCATTTGCCAGATTTTTAACGGGGTCACTTGTTGACGTGTATAACTGTCCATAGAACCTCTCAATCTCCTTAAACAGCTCAGGTTTGGCGGATACGACCCTACCATCATCGGTCTTCAGTTTCGTGAGCTGGCTCTGCCCAATAGACAGATCCTTACTAAAGACCTTGGAGCCTTTATTCCGCTCTATCGCGTCCTTGATCTGCTCTGTGTTATAGCGGCGAAGGTCGCTTTTCAAGGACTTAGAGATCCGTCTATTGAGCTGCCGGTACTCGAGCGCAGCTTCTGAAGACTGCAGGATCATTCCGCGCCTCTGTTCCATAAGCTGTAATGTTGGATCTGAGAGTTTCTTTTTCCTATTAGTACGGCGGGTCTTGAAGAACTTAGACCCCACCGTATGGTCAGTTTCCACGAACCCATCGTTAAAATCGTCCACGGAGCTCCCTAGGCACTCAAAACGATTTTGGAGTTCGAGCTAAAAGCTCTCGGGGTTTTGAAGTTGGATCGGTGCTGGACGGAGCGTTGACTTCATCAGCCGAGATCTTTCCAGCTTGATATTGATATTCAATGTGCCTCTTACCATGCGGTGATCACTCCCGGTTTTCACCGCGTTGATCACTGAGACATCATTGAATATTTGCTTCTTCGTCGACAGAATGAAGTCAATCTCGTTTTTTGTTACACCATCAGGGCTCTGCCAGGTCCACTTCCTGTGCTCACGTTTTCTGAAGAAGGAATTCATCATAAAGAGGCCTTCCTTCTCCATAAAACTAGCCAGTAGGTGACCCCGGTGGTTGCGACGTCCAACTCCAAATTGCCCCACTCTCAACTCATCATCGTCTCGCTTGCCCAGTTTCGCGTTGAAGTCCCCCATGACAACGGTGAAGTGAGTTTTGGAACCATGCATGGCTCTGGAAATGTCCTCATACATGGTCTCCACCTCATCGTCGGGGTGTGACGAGGTCGGGGCGTAAACCTGTATGACCTTCAGCGAATACCTTGCGGATATTCTGAGTATAAGGTACACCACCCTGGTCGACACACTCTCGATCTTCACCACGTTGCTCACAAGGGACTTATGGACGATAAACCCGACACCACCTTGGGACTGCTGGTCGCCCTCCCGGAAATAGAGCAAGTTTCAGGATTTGAGGATTATCGAGTCCTCCCCCTCTCTTCGGACTTCAGATAATCCTACTATATCCCATCGTAACCTGCTCAATTCTTCCTCCAGTTCGGCGATCTTCTCGTCGGTCCGAAGTGTACGCGTGTTATATGTTGCCAGGTCCAGTTGTCGGTGATTGTGGTAGCCGGATCTCTTCCGGGGATTCTTAGCACCCCTTGCCTCACCGTGGCCTTGACCGCTACCGTAGTCAAGGTTAGGTGGGCCGCCGGGCACTAGGGGCCGTTTATTTTTGGTGCTTGTCATTTTTGGGGGGGGGTTGCCATAATCGCCACGCTTGGCAGGCGGGTTGGCGATCGCAGTATGATGGTCTGCAATGCATAGGGAACGCTGCTGCCCATTCTCTAGTATATCCCTTAGTCGCCTCTTACGACACCCACGGGAAGAAATGGGGTGGTGCTATTCTTTTAGTCCGACGCCACACGGTACTGAAATAGAATGAAAATAAGAATGAAAATAATTGTAAAAAAACCAAATGAATAAACTGAAGAAATGTTGACAAGATCAGTGGCACGCCGCGCACGCCCACCACCTCCGGAGTCGTCGCTCAGCTCCGCCTCGCCGCCGCCGGTACCCAGCCCCACTGCGGGCGCTGTGAAGACACCGGCCGTGGCAGTTGCGTCGAGCTCGAGTGACGAGTATTTCTCTCCGCCCACGACGCCACCACCTGCTCGTCGACGGGGAGGACGCCGGCCACCGGACGGCTTAGGACCTCTGAGGCCCACCGGTCTCTGATAGGGTCCCAGCTCCCGGTGGAAGTGTGCAGCGCATGAGATGGACACAATCCGTCAATGAAAATGTCATGCGCTCATACTATGGGGCTACAGAGGGGGGAAACAACCTGACCGCGTACCGTGTTAGGATGCTCTCTGTCTTTCAGGTGTCAACGTTTCGGCACAACGACTGTCGGATCAGGTGCAGGTCATCCAACGTCATCGTATGTTGGATGACAGTGTATTTGATCGCTTGCGAAACGAAATGCGGAGTAGCCATGTCATCGTCCCCGTGCCGCAGACTGCTGCAATACCACCGCAGCCAATCACAACTTACGCTGACGAGGGATGGGATGACAGGGCTACAAACGTAAGTAACCATTGCAATGATGAATTGAGGAGCGCTTTGGAGTGTGCGATTCGGGAATATCGGTTCATGACTCCCGAACTTAGACCACGGTTACCTCGTTTGCCCATGTATAACAAAAATAGGGCACTGGTGGCGGCTTTGGATTCGCAGTTGTCAAACTATTTTGATGACTGCGAAGACCTCGCCGATGCTCATTCGGTTCTGTACTGCGCGGCTGTAGCGGCATGTCGTGTAGCTCACGTCAAATTTCCTAATGACTCTAGAGCTACACGACCGAAATCAGCCGTACCAGCTTGGCAGTGCAGAATTGAACGTCGTATTGGTGGGGCCAGAGCCCTCATCGGGAAACTAATCTGCTTCAGGGAGGGCAACACTCGCCCTAGAGTGATGCGCTTTGTGAGGCGGGCGTTCTCAGGGACTGATATCAGCCCTCGAGACTATATGTACGGGACATATAGCGCATCGAGCGCATAGCGGTCACAGAGCGCATAGACTTCCTGAAGCAGAAAGTATATGCATGGGCAAACCGTATTCGTAGGTATAAACGACGAGTGGACCGATACACTCAGAATCGCACCTTCCAGAGTGATGAAAGGTGGGTTTATAGGGCTTGGGAGCGACCGATCCAAAGTGTGGCTGACACGCATCTACCGGATAATGAAAACATGTGTTCTTTTTGGCGCAGTATCTGGTCGGTGCCTGTCAGTCACACCGAAGGGGATTGGGCTCGAGAAGTTGAGCGAGCCTGCGATCCAATACCAGAAATGGGGGCTATTACCATCTGCCCCCAAGATGTAGCTCGTGCAGTCCGTCCATTGCCCAATTGGGAGTCTCCAGGGCCGGACGGGCTGCAAAACTTCTGGATTAAATGGTTCAGTAGGTCGCATGCTCGCTTGGCGGCTCAGTACCAGTCTGCTTTGGAGTCTGGTTCGCTACCCCAATTCCTAACAACAGGAATTACCCACCTGCTCCACAAATCAGGTAGTACCGCGGAACCCAAAAATTATAGACCGATCACGTGTTTGCCGACGGTCTATAAAGTTCTTACATCTATTTTGAGAGCTAAAATTTACAATCATATTGACACCAACTCCATCATGTCTGTCTCTCAAAATGGATGTAGGAACGGGTCTCGCGGTACTAAGGAGCTGCTCGTCATTGATATGGCCATTAGCCAACAGGTTCGTCGTTCCCGAAAGGATCTGTCGACATGTTGGATAGATTATAAGAAGGCCTATGACTCGGTGCCACATACATGGCTCAAGAGGGTGCTGGAGTTGTATAAAGTCGATGCAACTCTGCGCACCTTCCTGATTTCATGTATGGAGCAGTGGAGGACGGTTCTTCGCTATCCAGGATGTCGAAATATCCAAAGGAGCAGCGAACCGATAAGGATCGAGCGAGGCATATTTCAGGGTGATAGTTTGAGTCCACTTTGGTTCTGCTTTGCCCTGAATCCTCTGAGCACACTGCTTGAGGATTCAGGTATAGGCTATCGGTTGAGGAGAGGTGGTCAGGTTATATCTCACCTCCTTTACATGGATGACCTTAAACTCTTTGCCCCCAACAATTTTCAACTGATGGAGCTACTGAAAATAACTGAAACCTTCAGTAGCGCCATCAGGATGGAATTTGGTGTGGACAAATGTGCAGTCATATATGTAAAGCGAGGGAAGATTGTGGAATCCGCGGGAACCCAACTGTCGGATTCCATAAACCTCCGAGCCCTCTCCTCATCCGAAACCTATAAGTATTTGGGTATGTCGGAAGCGTTGGGCATCAATGTTACTGACATGAAGCAATCGTTGAGGGAGCGCTTCTTTGGCCGCCTGAAGAAAGTATTTAATAGTCTTCTATCAGACGGAAACATGGTGCGCGCCTTCAACGGTTGGGTCATGCCGGTTTTGATTTACTCTTTCGGCATACTCAAATGGACTCAAACCGAACTCGACGCCGTGGATAGGAGGGTCCGTACGCTGCTGACTGCATATCGAATGCTTCACCCACGGTCATCGGTAATGAGGCTGTATATCCCGCGAAAGTGTGGAGGTCGAGGCTTTTTAAACGCTAAGACTCTCCACAATCGCGAGATATGCAGTCCCAGGGAATATTTCCTAGAAACCGACGTGGGGATGCATCGAGATGTGGTGGCGGTTGACAAGGGCCTCACCCCGCTCTCCTTGGCTAACGAGAACTGGCGCAAACCTGTAATACTTGACACTAATGAACGCATGGAAGTATGGCAGAGTAAAGAGCTCCACGGACGCTTTTTCCGGGCCCTACATGGACCCGATGTAGATATACTAGCGTCCGTAGCCTGGCTGTGTTTCGGTAACCTCTTTGGGGAAACCGAAGGTTTTGTCTGTGCAATTATGGACGAAGTTATGATGACGAACAATTACCGGAGATTTATTGTGAAAGACGGCACGGTTGACATCTGTCGGGCATGCCACCGTCCAGGGGAATCAATTAGGCACATAATCTCCGGGTGTTCTCGTCTAGCTAACGAAGAAAACTTGCATAGGCACAACCTAGTAGCCAGGATTATCCATCAGCAACTTGCTCTTAAATACAGCCTTGTGGAATCGGAAGTGCCGTACTACAGGTATGTGCCCGACCCAGTTCTTGAAAATGGACATATCACATTGTACTGGGATCGATCCATCATCACTGACAGGACTATTGTCGCAAATAAGCCTGATATAGTGGTGGTGGATCGAGTAGAGCGGCGCACAATGATTGTTGACATAACGGTCCCACATGACGAGAACCTCGTGAAAGCTGAGAAGGATAAACAGATCAAGTATCTTGACTTGGCTCGCGAGGTTGTCGACAAGTGGGATGTGGATTCAGCGATCATTGTGCCGATAGTGGTCACTGCCAATGGCTTGATAGCCAAGAGCCTCGACCAACACCTAAGGAGGCTCTCGTTAGGCAGCTGGATCATGGGCTTGATTCAGAAAGCGGTACTTCTGGACACGGCTCGCATTGTCAGGAGGTTCCTCTCTCTGGAGCCCTGACCGCCGGTAGCTTGGACCCTGTTCCCGATACCGGTGGGCTACTATTTTTTATATTTTTAAATGTTTTTTATTTTCGTTTTTCTAATATTTAAAAATATAATTAATAAGTGTATAAAACGAAATAAAGGAAAATAATAATAAGCTCTCTCTTTTTCAGGTGCTTGAGCCAACTGTCAACGTTTCAACCCAACGACTATCGGATCAGGTGCGGGTCATCCAGCGTAATCATATGTTGGATGACACTGTACTTGATCGCCTTCGAAATGAAATGCTGAGTAGTCATGTCATCGCACCTCCGTTGCAGACTACTGTGGTCCCACCACAGTACGTCACAAGTCAAGCTGACGAGGGGAGTGATGACAGGGCTACAAACGTAAGTACCCAGTGCAATGAGGAATTGAGGATTGCTTTGGAGAGTGCGATTCGAGAATATCGGTCCATGCCACCAGAACTCAGGCCACGTTTGCCTCGTTTGCCCATGCATAACAAAAATAGGGCGCTGGTGGCGGCTCTGGATTCGCAGTTGTCAAACTTTTTTGACGACTGCGAAGACCTCACTGATACTCATGCAATTCTGTACTGCGCGACTGTAGCGGCATGTCGTGTAGCTTACGTCAAATTTGCTAGTGACTCTAGAGCTACACGACCAAAACAAGCCGTACCAGCCTGGCAGTGCAGAATTGAGCGACGTATTGGTGGGGCCAGAGCACTCATCGGCAAACTAATCTGCTTCAGGGAGGGCAACACTCGTCCTAGAGTGATGCACTTTGTGAGACGGGCGTTCTCAGGGACTGATACCAGCCCTCAGGATTATATGTCCCGTGTCACAGAGCGCATAGACTTCCTGAAGCAGAAAGTGTATGCATGGACAAGCCGTATTCGTAGGTATAAGCGGCGAGTGGACCGATACACTCAGAATCGCACCTTCCAGAATGATGAAAGGTGGGTTTATAGGGCTTGGGAGCGACCGATCCAAGGTGTGGCTGACACGCATCTACCGGATAATGAAAACATGTGTTCTTTTTGGCGCAGTATCTGGTCGGTGCCTGTCAGTCACACCGAAGGGGATTGGGCTCGAGAAGTCGAGCGAGCCTGCGATCCAATACCAGAAATGGGGGCTATTATCATCTGCCCCCAAGACGTAGCTCGTGCAGTCCGTCCATTGCCCAATTGGAAGTCTCCAGGGCCGGATGGGCTGCACAACTTCTGGATCAAATGGTTCATTGGATCGCATGCTCGCTTGGCGGCTCAGTACCAGACTGCTTTGGAGTCTGGTTCGCTACCCCAGTTCCTAACAACAGGAATTACCCACCTGCTCCACAAATCAGGTAGTACCGCGGAACCCAAAAATTATAGACCAATTACGTGTTTGCCGACGGTTTATAAAGTTCTTACATCCATTTTGAGAGCTAAAATTTACAATCATTTTGACACCATTTCCATCATGCCTGTCTCTCAAAATGGATGTAGGAACGGGTCTCGCGGTACTAAGGAGCTGCTCCTCATTGATATGGCCATTAGCCAACAGGTTCGTCGTTCCCGAAAGGATCTGTCGACATGTTGGATAGATTATAAGAAGGCCTATGACTCGGTGCCACATACATGGCTCAAGAGGATGCTGGAGTTGTATAAAGTCGATGCAACTCTGCGCACACTCCTGATTTCATGTATGGGGCAGTGGAGGACGGTCCTTCGCTATCCAGGATGTCGAAATATCCAAAGGAACAGCGAACCGATAAGGATCGAGCGAGGCATATTTCAGGGTGATAGTTTGAGTCCACTTTGGTTCTGCTTAGCCCTGAATCCTCTGAGCACACTGCTTGAGGATTCAGGCATAGGCTATCGGTTGAGGAGAGGTGGTCAGGTTATATCTCACCTCCTCTACATGGATGACCTTAAACTCTTTGCATCCAACTATTTTCAACTGATGGAGTTACTGAAAGTAACTGAAACCTTCAGTAGCGCCATCAGGATGGAATTTGGTGTGGACAAATGTGCGGTCATGCATGTAAAGCGAGGGGAGATTGTGGAATCCGCGGGAACCCAACTGTCGGATTCCATAAGCCTCCGAGCCCTCTCCGCATCTGAAACCTATAAGTATTTGGGTATGTCGGAAGCGTTGGGCATCAATGTTACTGACATGAAGCAATCGCTGAAGGAGCGCTTCTTTGGCCGCCTGAAGAAAGTGTTTAATAGTCTTCTATCAGGCGGAAACCAGGTGCGCGCCTTCAACGGTTGGGTCATGCCGGTTTTGATGTACTCTTTCGGCATACTCAAATGGACTCAAACCGAACTCGACGCCCTGGATAGAAGGGTCCTTACGCTGTTGACTGCATATATGGAATGCATCACCCACGCTCATCGGTAATGAGGCTGTATATCCCGCGAAAGTGTGGAGGTCGAGGCTTTTTAAATGCTAAGACTCTCCACAATCGCGAGATATGCAGTCTCAGGGAATATTTCCTAGAAACCGACGTGGGGATGCATCGAGATGTGGTCGCGGTTGACAAGGGCCTTTTTTTTTTTTTTTTTTTTCAGGATGGGAAATCATCAAATGACTTCTCCCGCTCTGGGCGGAGCGGGGGGGCGTGTCAGACTTTTACTGACTAAAACCCACCCGTGTTCCATCAGTTGCCCATGTGCCAGGGTCACGGTATCTCTTTCGAACAATCACGCGACCCCGGCAGGCATCGGTCCTAGTAGACCCCTACACTGCTGCTGACATCTCTTTGAGGCGCGCGTGGAACACTGCGCGCCGTCGACCCGAGCTTGGTCCTTACCGGGCGGCGAGCTACCCATTGCTCGCCACCCGCAAGCTCGCGCCTACGGTGGCCGGGAGTCCGCTATTGACTCCCGACGCCCGGGGCGTCTCCTCCTGCGGCGGCTAGGGACGTGAGGGCGCAGAGACTGCCACTCCCTCACGCGCCCCGCCTCCTCCTTCGCGAGCATTACTGCTTCGCAGAAGGAGGTGACGGCTTCCCATTCCCTCTCGCTCCGTACCATGGCTCGCACCAGGGCCGGACGCGAGAGGTCGCCGCCGCCGATCGCCTCCACGAGGACACGGCGGTGCTCCGCCCAAGCAGGGCACACCTCCACCGTATGCTCCACCGTGTCCTCCAGACGATCCTCGCAATGGAAACACCCGGGCGTATCCTCCCGCTTTATCCTGAACAGGAACCCACCGAAGCACCCATGCCCGGTGAGAACCTGCGTCAGGCGGAAGGTGAGGACGCCGTGACGCCTCTCTATCCACTCCTCAAAGAGGGGACTTACCGCCGCAATTGTGGCGTGCCCAGCACTGGGTTGCGACAATCGTACCCGCCATGTCGCCATGAGATCACACCGGAGCTCTGTCCGCCGTGCCGCGATTTGTCGCGGCAGCGGAGTTTCGCCCCGGCATTTCGCCTCCTCGCGCCACTCCCACATGTGCGCGAGGACCTTTGCCTCCAGATCCCATGGCGGCACTCCGGCAAGGAGGCTCGCCGCCTCGCAATTGACAAGGGCCTCACCCCGCTCTCCTTGGCTAACGAGAACTGGCGCAAACCTGTAATACTTGACACTAATGGCCGCATGGAAGTATGGCAGAGTAAGGAGCTCCACGGACGCTTTTCCGGGCCCTACATGGACCCGATGTAGATATACTAGCGTCCGTAGCCTGGCTGCGTTTCGGTTACCTCTTTGGGGAAACCGAAGGTTTTGTCTGTGCAATTATGGACGAAGTTATGATGACGAATAATTACCGGAGATTTATTGTGAAAGACGGCACGGTTGACATCTGTCGGGCATGTCACCGTCCAGGAGAATCAATTAGGCACATAATCTCCGGGTGTTCTCGTCTAGCTAACGAAGAATACTTGCATAGACACAACCTAGTAGCCAGGATTATCCATCAGCAACTTGCTCTTAAATACAGCCTTGTGGAATTGGAAGTGCCGTACTACAGGTATGTGCCCGACCCAGTTCTCGAAAATGGAAATATCACATTGTACTGGGATCGATCCATCATCACTGACAGGACTATTGTCGCAAATAAGCCTGATATAGTGGTGGTGGATCGAGTAGAGCGGCGCACAATGATTGTTGACATAACGGTTCCGCATGACGAGAACCTCGTGAAAGCCGAGAAAGATAAACAGATCAAGTATCTTGACTTGGCTCGCGAGGTTGTCAACATGTGGGATGTGGATGCAGCGATCATTGTGCCGATAGTCGTCACAGCCAATGGGTTGATAGCCAAGAGCCTCGACCAACATCTGAGGAGACTCTCGTTAGGCAGCTGGGTCAAGGGCTTGATTCAGAAAGCGGTACTTCTGGACACGGCTCGCATCGTCAGGAGGTTCCTCTCTCTGGAACAGGTATCGGGAACAGGGTCCAAGCTACCGGCGGTCAGGGCGACCGCCGGTAGCTTGGACCCTGTTCCCGATACCGGTGGGCTACTATTTTTTATATTTTTAAATGTTTTTTATTTTATATTCTAATATTTAAAAATATAATTTATAAGTTTGTTAAAATGAATAAAGGGAATAATAATAACAGATTAAATATCTCGACTTAGCACACGAGGTTGTTGACATGTGGAATGTTGACTCGGCTGTCATTGTGCCGATTTTCGTATCAGCCAATGGGCTGATGGCCGATACCCTCGACCAACACCTGTCGAGGCTATCGTTAGGCGGTTGGATCAAGAAACTGATCCAGAAGGCAGTACTCCTTGACACGGCTCGCATCGTGAGGAAGTTCCTGTCTCTGGAGCCCTTACCACCGGTAGCTTGGACCCAGCTCCCGCTACCGATGGATCAAAATTTTTTATATTTTTAAATGTTTTTTGTATTTTTTTTTGTTGTAAAAATATTTAAAAATGTAATGAAATATGCAGAAAAATAAATAAAGTAATAATAATAATATTCCACAACTATCACACACAACGCCATCTAGTCCCAAGCTAAGCAGAACTTGTGTTATGGGTACTAGACAACTGATAAACATACTTATATATTTCTAAATACATACATATTATAGATAAATTACACCCAGAAACAGAACAAATGATCGTGCTCATCACACAAACATTTGTCCTGAGTGGGAATCGAACCCACGACCTCCAGCATAGCAGTCAGGGTCACTAACCACTAGACCAACAGGCCTGTCACTCTTTGATACATCCCTATCTTTCCGCGAACATATAGATAGCACAGTGTCTAAGGCTAAAAAAATGCTTGGCTTTATAATCCGTATGTCAAAACCTTTTCGTAATGATAGTACTTAGCATTATTTTACTTTATAACGCACTTGTAAGGAGCACCTTGGAATATTGTTCTACTATTTGGTCTCTTTATTATTCCACTTAAACCAATAATGTTGAATCTGTTCAGGCCCGTTTTGTTAGATATTTATGTATGAAGAATGGGATCCGAAAAGCTATACCTGATTATAATGACAAGTTAAGGCACTTTAAAATGATTAGCTTAAAAGAAATACGTAACCATTCTGACTTACTAATAATTTATAAAATAATAAACGGTTCCATTGACGCACAATTGGTAAACTATTTTAACTTTAGGTCTAGCGAACGTAGTAAGCGGCAGCACCGTATTTTTGAATTACCTACATCCACACTAAATACCACAGTTAATAGCCCCTTAACAAGTATGGCAAGGGAATATAATGACAGGATCCAATTTAACAGATTACCCCATTGATGTATTCTCCATGACTTTCGCTTCACACAGGCGTTCCCTATTTAAACGGTATAACGACTGCACGTCTGGGTAGCGTGTAAAATTAATATTTTGTAGTGTAGAGCACTACAAAATATAAATTTTGAAGTGGTTTGGGTCTCTGGATACTTTTTTAATTTCAAGTTTTTTTTCTTTTGTCTCTAATATTCATATTTTAATGTCATGTATATCTGTTATTTGCATAGTTACTGAAGTGCCAATTTTAAATTGTATTTTATTTGAATTGTAAGTGATTGTGCTTTTGGTGTGCTTATTATAAACAAATAGAAGGCGCGCTGGCAGTTTCAAACAGGATTCTTTTACCGTACCTATAAATAATAAAATTGGTAAAGTTTGCTTTATTAATGTCTAAGGAATCCAGTTCCAAAATATATAATTATTATGACTGCGCTAGAAGGATATCGAAATCCTGACAAAACAAAGCTGCGGGATCAACAAACTGACTGACTACCGTTAATATAAACTTATAGTGGCACCAGTTTGTTGCTCCATCCTCGGGTGTGATGATTACAAAGGAAGCGTGCAATGTAGTGGGTGTCCAAAGAGACAGGTATCTATAATTTTGTGGATAGTATAGATAGTTGTAAGTTAGTAGGCCCAACATAAATTGGTGCAAACAAAAGCCTCAAAATTGTTGGGATATCAATTAAGACTCACGCGACCTATCACGGTCTTTTGTTTCCAGATTGTTCATAAAAGTCTCCAACTTTAGGTTTAATAAATAAGCTGGTTAGGTTTTTGGGTTAAAGTAAAACATTTTACAGACACCCTTTGTGTGTGAAGTAATAAGTACCTACTAGGTAGCTATTTTAGGATTATAAAGACTCAAGTATTCAGGCCAGTGAGCTCCAGTACCTACACATTCCGGCGTGTGGCATTATGTGCCTCAGAATGCGCGATATGACGCTTCGGTTCTCATTTATGAAACTCTGAATATTCGTATTCAGAGTTTCATAAATATTCCTTAGGTCTAGAAACGGAGATTTTTTCAAAAGCATTTAATTAGTACATTCAAAATATTTAGTAAACAATTTTCTTGTAGATAAGAGTTAGCTTAACATCGCGGTTTACATACCCAATACTGTCCAACAGAATAAATATTTTCACACGAAAACTTGTCCAGGAAGAAGGCGGGTGCGGACTACCGGCCGCATATTTACATAATCTATAATCGCTTGAAAATTAACATCAACGGGAAATAAAGCGTTTCATAATACGCGACCGAACGGACATTGAACCCGATATAATCCTTGTACAATACAGATCTACGGGATAGGCTTACGTGATATAGGTTTTACGGTCTACATTGGCTTATGAAGGTGTTAATCTGTCTTTAAATCATAGGGGGAATTCGGAATTGTGGGCAGGTTGTGTATGTAGGCTTTGCTTTTGCAACTAAATTAAGATTAGGCATTTGTAAACCAACTGTATAATTTTAGTAATACGGTATTACCAAAATATATTTCCTATAAATAGAATTAAGGATACTACATATACTGCTTTGCTTGTAAAACAAATGTCACTAGAACCTTTTGGGGAAAATATATGAAAGTCGATAGATCGGTTCACTGATAGTGATCTGGGTTACCAGATCGCTCCCAAGAATCGCAACAACGACTAATCTGCTCTGTCCCGTATCCTCATATTTTAATTGTGGTGTTTAATAAGGCATTATAACAAGGTATTTTATGTATTACTTTCACTAGAGGGGCGAGCACGGCCTCTGTGATAGACTTGAGTTATGATAAAATTCATGGTTTTCGTTCCCAAACTATGATCAAAATGTGTGACTCAAGCGTATCAAAATACCAGCGCTGCGACATTTATTCTTAAATGTATTTGTATTACAGGGCTTATTATTTTTAAGTATTATTAAATACTAGCTTTTGCCCGCGGCTTCGCCCGCGTGGATGTCGGAAATGATCGCAAAAGGACGTACTACCGCGTTTAATGTATGGAATGCATTAATCCAGGTTATATAGGTAATAAGAGAGCAGTTGAGTGAGAGCAGTGGTGGCTCAGTGGCATCAGCCCCGACTTACGAATTGTAGGTCGTGGGTTCGAACCCAGGCAGGCTCTTTACTTTGTGTAAATATTTTCATCACCACTGCTCTCAAAACGGTAAAGGATAACATCGTGAGGAAACCGGCATGTCCTAGAACCAAAAATTCGAAGACATGTGACATTACCAACCCGCACTGGGCCCGCGTGGTAGATTACGGCCACTCCCTCTCACCGAGAGGAAGCTTGTGTCTCAGCAGTGGGAATAATATAGGCTAATTATATATAGGTAATAAATACTATCTGTGTGCCATTTTCGACCCAGATCCAATGAGCCGCTTTTGCATGATTGTGAAACAAACATCTAATCTTACAAATGTTCACATTTATAATATTAGTAGTAAGTAGGTTTATAATTCATATTACTTGGGATTCATAGTTTATGAGAATATCATGTGTGTTTGATGAATAATATTCAGAGTAAGAAGACTGTGAATTAGGGTTGGATTGAATTGATATAAGTCATCCACGCTCGTTCGTATTCTACCTATACAGACACTCAATTATTTACCAGACACCAAATTAAACATAGTTATAAGAATAGTACTTTGGCCAGTGGCTTCGCCCGTATAGCTGTCGGAAAATATCTCCCGGGAACGTATACGGTAAGTATCCAGGATAACCAAAAAACCAAATCCATCCAAAAATCTAAACATCTAAGCCATATTTCGCGGTCTCTTACTTGGAATAATACAATTGGGTTTATTTTGAGTACTTCGAACACACATGATATTCGCATTTACTATGAAGCCAAAGTAATATGAATTACAATACAATCCTACTAATCCTGCGGTACCCGACCGCTACCAAGCGAGATGGCCGGACGCGGGACGGCCCGCTAGCCGCTCTGCGGCAGTTTTATTATAATCTCTGATATCTTCTAAAATATTCATTTTAATGATATGCTGTAAAGGGCAATTTTGATCTACATGAAATGCACAATTTATTTAAGGTACTTAATTAGATAAGGATTAATGCTGTATTGCTTAAAATCGCATTCATAAATAAGCCATTATTTCTCGTAAAAAGTAAAGGATAAAAGTGGTTATTGTGGGTTATCCCTAAGAGTTAGACATATACCATCGCGGACTTTTTTGTAGAACTTTTTAAGGTGTACAATACTGTAGTACATTATTTTGATCTAATTCGTAGAGTTCAGCCAGCGTTCGCAACGTAAGCGCAAAAAAATTAGTTTATTTATGACATCACATTAGAAACCGCAAAATTTATCAGCGTTTCTTTACTATATTATACATGTTATATGCATATAAACCTTCCTGTTGAATTAGTCTATCTATACCCGCAACAAAATCCGTTGCGTAGTTTTAAAGATATAAGCATACATAGGGACAGACAGACAGCGAAGTGACTTTATTTTATAATATGTAACTAGCTTTTGCCCGCGGCTTCGCCCGCGTGGATGTCGGAAATTATCGCAAGAGGACGTACTACCGCGGTAAGAATGTATGAATCCATGTTATACATACATAAAATTACGACTTTTTCCCATGGGGGTAGGCAGAAACTACGGAACGCCACCTGTTACGATCCTTACATATCTTGTGTGTTTGATGTACTTAAAATAAAACTAATAGTATTCAGTGTAAGAAGACTGCGACATAGGGCTGGATTAAATTGAATATAAGTCTTACTGGTTTTTCTTAACGCTCCTATTCTACCTATACAGACACTCAATTATTTACCAGACACCAAATTAAACATAGTTATAAGAATAGTACTTTTGCCAGTGGCTTCGCCCGTATAGGTTTCGGAAAATATCACTCGGAAACCTACTACCGGGATAAAGTATCCTATGTATATGGTAAGTATCCAGGATAACCAAAAATCCAAATCCATCCAAAAATCTAAACATCTAAGCAATATTTCGCGGTCTCTTACTTGGAATAATACAATTAGGTTTATTTTGAGTACTTCGAACACACATGATTTTCGCATTTACTATGAAGCCAAAGTTAATATGAATTACAATATTCGACCGCGGCCGGACGCGGGAAGGCCCGCTAGCCGCTCTGCGGCGATTTTATTATAATCTCTGATATCTTCTAAAATATTCATTTTAATGATATGCTGTAAAGGGCAATTTTGATCTACATGAAATGCACAATTTATTTAAGGTACTTAATTGCATAAGGATTAATGCTGTATTGCTTAAAATCGCATTCATAAATAAGCCATTATTTCTCGTAAAAAGTAAAGGATAAAAATGGTTATTATGGGTTATCCCTAAGAGTTAGACATATACCATCGCGGACTTTTCTGTAGAACTTTTTAAGGTGTACAATACTGTAGTACATTATTTTGAGCTATTTCGTAGGGTTCAGCCAGCGTTCGCAATGTAAGCGCAAAAAAATGTGTTTATTTATGACATCACATTAGAAACCTCTAAAATTATCAGCGTTTCTTTACTATATTATACATGTTATATACATATAAACCTTCCTCTTGAATCACTCTATCTATTAAAAAAACCCGCAACAAAATCCGTTGCGTAGTTTTAAAGATATAAGCATACATAGGGACAGACAGACAGCGAAGTGACTTTATTTTATAATATGTAATGATGATAATGATAATGATGATAGTATGTTTACTTTAGTCTCTGACATTCCTGTTCGAGTCACAATGAAAACTTTTAATATTTATCTTTCTATCACAGTAGCCCATGCTCACCCCGCAATATCGTACTACGGTACGCTCTATTACCAACCCCTTCGCAAACTACAAACACGATGACGTGTTAAAAACTTTTAAAATCTTAAGCCTACAAGGGCTGTACTTAATATCGACAGGCGTAGTGCACTCTTCCACTACAGTTGCTAGTTATCCGAACTGGGTCACGCTCGCCACCTGCGAACGGGACACGAGTGTGTGTGTATTTACATGTTATGATGTGTGTGTGTGGGTGTGTGTATGTTTACATGTTATGATGTGTGTGTGTGTGTATGTTTACATGTTATGATGTGTGTGTGTGTGTATGTTTACATATTATGATGTGTGTGTGTGTGTGTGTGATACGAGATTGGTTTTGCTCTTCATAATAATAGTGGGAATGAAGGTTATCACCTACACTATGACATTGTGTTAAAGGTATTTTTTAAACGAAAGGAGGATTCGATATTTTCATTTGCATAATTTTATAAGAACAATATATAACAGGAACTTTTAGAAATGTAAAGTACGAGGTTAATCAGTTCTTGATTACAGTTTAAACGTTTTTAGTAGAAAGACTGCCTTTTGGAAGAATTAAAGGCACGCTTAAAAGGTTTTGATGCACTCAAAGTCGACATTACCGGCTATGCTCTAGGATTCTAGAGAAGCATTAAGACGAGTGTGAAGATATCTCTGTAGTGGTGTGTTCTAGAACTTTTTCTGTTTTTCTTTAATTTATTTATTTAATCATTTAATTCGAGCAACAAGACTAATAGTGTTAGTCACAATGTGCTTACAAACAATGTTAGTAACACACTTACAAAGACAAAAACACAAACAGATTATGATATCACTGCTGCAAGGTGAGAGGCCCAGCTGAAACCTTGCAGCAGTGGTTCACAAACACACTATCCAGCCTACTTGCTATCATAGATAGGATGCTGTTGGCGCTGCCCCGCACCCTACGGACCTTTTGCACTTCGGAAAATTCTTCGGGCTATGTCAGCCACATTGCTAAGTTACTTTCCCCTAAAATAAAATAAATTAGTTTAATATTGCACCAGCCTTTGTCGTAAGTACCAGGATCTACCATAAATAGCATTTATGCAAAACAACGAACCAATGTCATTAAATAAAATAAAAAAGAAGAAGTTGTAGTGATTTGATCTGATGTGACGCGGAGTGATGTTATGTAATGTGGTGTGGGGGGTAATGTGATATCACTTGAGTACCTAAAGTTTACGCTAAACATTCTATGCTTCTAAATTAGAATCAATCTTATTTGAAACAAATTTTTTATAATGCAGTACTTTTATAGAACACGGGCTATCCCGTGTTCTATAAAAGTACTGCATTATAAAAATTTAGATTAGCCGGAGTGCTGGCACTCGAGTATCGATGAGGGTACATTATTGAACGTTGTGGCGCCTCTTTGTTCGAAACTCGGGCAAAACTGCGGAGGCTGTAATCTCGTTACAGAGAGAGAGCGGACATAATACATTACAAGATATGAGCTACAAGATGTATTGTTGTATCTATGAAAGGTATTTTTGGTTTGTCCGTCTGTTAACTTTTCACGCATAAATCTCAGATCCAATCGTTATGATGTTTCTTTTGGGTAATTACTTCTTCTTCTACTTTTTCTTTTCAACAATTAGTTAGAAATAAGATATCTACAGAATTTTGTGGACCTTCTGAAAACGTGCAACAAGACTTTTTTTCGCTCAGTAAGTGTTATAGAAAATCGCTTTTAACATATGTTTTCCACCTTAAACCATTAATTAATCAATTGATCTTGAACAGGTAGGCTTACCTAGAAATGATTTAAACTACTTGATTAATTAGGTACCTAAGTAGTAGGTTTTCATTAGCATACTAATGTCAACTGCCGCGATACGCGGCAATAATATTAATGCACTGTGCTGTAGCCAATCTAGTGGATTTGTAAACAAAGCCGAAAGAATATAAGGATGAAGAATTGTATTTAAGTGGCAGTAGTAAGAGAGCGATACAAGAATTTATTAAACTAAAGTTGTCGTGGGTAGAAAATATTGTAGTGGCTAGAATTACTTGATACTCAGAATAAAATGTAAAGTAAACCAAGCATGAATCAACAGTTCAAGTAATTTACAGAAAACAATTTTGTAGAAATTGTAAATTAAATAGGTGTATTAATACCTGGAACTACCTGCGCCCCACGGTTTTACCTGCATGTGTCTAGATGCCGTTAGCATATCGGGATAAAAATTATCCTATGTCCTATTCTAGGTCAGGGTTTACCTATGTGCCAATCAGCAGGCATCCACTCGGCCATTTTAGCGTGAAAGCGTAACAAACGAACAAAAAATCTAATCTTTATTATTTTTAATTCAGACAAAATTCGATACGGTTAATGAGACAGAGCTATTGCAAATAATTTTACCCGACAATATTTCCAAAGAATAGTGTACATACATTTTGCCGATTATTACCTATTTATTTATTCTCTGCATCAATGACTTCTGGTCAGATTAAAACTGGAAGAGGCAACGGTTGCTAAGAGGCGGTTTTGACTAAACTTGGAGGGACTTCACTTAGACTCACCCCAGTAACTTAACATCATGTCATTTTAAAATCTAAAACAATGAAGTTACCTACATTCTTAATTTTAACTTTTTTCAGTGGTGTGCAATTAAAAGGTTGGTTAACTTAATCTAAACTTATATCTAGTTTTTAAGTAGAAGGATTTTCAAAAGGAACTTTCAAAAATAATTCCTTGGTAATTTTTCAGAAAAACATAAATTGTCATGTAAGAAAATCCGTGCGTTTGTCGACGGTCACAATGCTCGACGTCTTCTTTTGGCTGAAGGAAAGGTCCCAGGACATCCAGCTGCCTCTGAAATGAAGAAAGTGGTTTGTCATCATGATCAACATTATTGCAGCTGAAAGACGTCCACTGCTGGACATAGGCCTCCCCCAATTTGGGGGGGGTTTCCATAATCGTCACGCTTGGCAGACGGGTTGACGATCACAGTATGGTACACACTAAAACCTATAGAGAACGCTACTGCCCATTTTCTAGTAAGTCTCTTAGTCCCCTCTTACGGCAAAGTGATACGTATTAGCATCAATTAAAGTGTGGTAGAATTTCTCGTATGTCACTATCATCAGTATGTACCTATGTACTTTTACTTCTGTCACCTTCACACTATGTGGGAGTCATAAAAAGATTATTAAACAGAGTCAAATTATAGTAGCTAGCGTTACTTTACCCACGTATCGATGTCGAAAATAATGAAAAAATAAAAGGGGTTGGATGATTGAATGCACATGTTAGTCTCATTTAAACCTTTGAACAAAGTTCGAGTGATGGACCTGTAAAATTTTTATTTTATTATTATTTTTTTATCGATATCCAAGATCCAACGCGTAAGTAAAGTATTACCAACTAATTTAATTAGTCCCTGTTTGTCACGATATAGAAAGTGGATTCGGTATCCAACCTTCTATCTCGATGTACAATTGATGACGTGTACACTAGCCAAAAAACTCTAGTCACAGTAAAGATATCTATACAGTATTCTATCTTCATACAAACGCTTGGAACGCAAGTCATACCTACGCGCCTCGAGTCTAGTACACTCCGAGTACATACGCAGTCGCGTACGCACCGCTTTGACAAACGGATGGTGGCCGGTGTTATTGATGGTTTTGTTTGTAAGCAGTTAGCGTACGATTTGTGAACATTTAATAATAATCAGTGCTCTTGCACTGATTACTTAATATGGCAAATAGAACTTTAAACTATATTATGCTGTTTCTGGTTGCTTGAATTCTTCAATAATGCACCCAGAGATACATTTTTAAATTACCCTGGAAACTCCGAAAGGAAAGACTAGATTGACCTACTAGTACGAAATTTGTTTCTTTTAATAGGTAGGTATTTCGCTTTTTACACCAAGTAAAATACCAGGATTATTAAATAAGTAAGTGGATAGGGTGAAAAAGTAATAAACGAGTGACCTACTTACGCTCGTAGTAGTTAGCAGGTAGTTTCCCAGCCTGGGGTGCCCGATCTTTTGATTTGAACCGATCTTTTCGATCGTAAATCGTTGAATCGAAACACGACCTTGATCGCGGGATTTGAATAGTTCCAGCAAAGATCGTATCGTAATTAAAAATAAATAAAAGTTGACATAATTTACATCTTCCACCCTTGTCACTTTTAATAAAAAACGGTCCAAACATTGTTTTTTTTTTTTAAATAAAATATTTACAATCAAAGAAACTCAAGTAGGTAGATGAAGTCAAAATACTTTTTGCAGTCAGCCCTACCGCGTCTACCGCATGTTTACGTACCGCGCGTGCTGTAGGTAATTATTTCTAGGATAAGGCCGAGTCAAAATACTGTATAGATATATCTTTACTGTGCTCTAGTTCTCGCAGGTACTCGTACCTTAGCGACTAGAGATAGAAGAATCGAGAATGTTATTAGAACTGTCTTTGCCAAGCTTGCAGTTGTATATGAGGACAACCATTTTTGATAGCATTTTAGACCTCTGCATCTTGTTGGATTTTTTCAAAATAATTATTAATTTCAGGTATGGGACGAGGAGTTATATGAGAAGGCAGCTAAATGGGCAAATAGAAATGAGACGAATGAAGTTCTTCTGCACAGCCACAACCATGACACCAGTGTCTGTAAGTACATGTCCAACTTGTCCTCAGTGTGTTACCTACAAACAAAGTGCAAATTTAGACATGGACTCAAAGTCAACTTCTTCTGAATTTGTGGATAATTTCTTCATCTTTGCTATCTTCTCCATATTGTTGAATTTTGGAAGGGGCGCCTAGAATCAACACAATTTTCTCGTAATGTTTGAAATTCAATAGTGCCTTAATAGGTAGAACGGGCTGGTGTCCGCAACTCCACGTCTGAATGCGTATTTTGCATACGGGTGGGATTTCGGTTATTCGATCCACCTCAGCTCCTTGAGAAACGCCTTGATGTTGCTGACTATCTCACGTAGGGGTACCTGGGTTACCGAAGTACTTGGCCGTGCATGTGGAGATCGCCGGGCAATTCAGTAGCACGTGCACTGCTGTCTCATCGTCCTCAATGTAGGCCCTGCACAGTGGACTTTCTGTTACTCCTATGACAAAGGGATGTTCATTAAACGACCCATGACCAGTTATGGCTGCTGTAACCGTACGAAGGTGTCGTTTGTCTAGCCAGAGAACTTGTTTTGTGAGGCGGGCATCGATTGTAGGAAGTGCTTCCTTGGCCTGCCTGCACTCACTTTGGTCCAACCAGCGCTTGCAGAACAGCCATACTGTCCGAGTGGTCTGCCTTTTAATGGTATATTTAAATAAATGGTTTGACTCAGACAAGATGTATGACTATATTTAGAGGGCCTGGGCTTTCTCAAGAACTGTGAAATGTTTAATTAAATAGACCCTACAAACGTATATAATTTCACCATTAGTAACGCCACCACATTAAAGGTACCAGGCTGTTATAACTTAGTTGGAGGCTACTGTAATTGTTAACCTTGAATATTTTCGCCACCTAGTGAAAGAGACATAAAATTTTCGATTACAGCTTCTGGAAAATTCAGAACAGGTGAGAATCTATATTGGTACGTTACCACAGACCTCCATTACAAGCTAAATCCAGATATAGCGCTGGAAGCCTGGTTTCTGGAATATAAGGAGTTCACGTTTGAGCCCCTGCAAGAGGAACATTTCTCGGTGACCCACCCAGCCATAGGGCATTATACTCAGGTTTGTTGTTCGTCATATTAATAACGTTATCGACTTTAAATTTTACTGGCAAGCACCTTAAATAACTGCTATGATCACGTTTGTTCATTGCAGTATCAACTGCTGCAAAGATCTTCCTTTGCAACATTGGATTGTTACCCATTTTCAGGACAATTCTTTGTTTTTCTTCTTTTCTTATCTTATATCTTTAAACGAGCAATTGAATCTCGGAAACGGCTCCAATGATTTTTATGAGATTTAATATACGGGGGGTTTCGAGGGCGATAAATCGATCTAGCTAGGATTAATTTTTAGAAATTTTCGTTTTATTCGTGTTTTGAATAATCAACTTTATCGATAATCAACTTAAACATAAACTTATGTTTTTTTTATCGGAAGAAAAGTAACAAATTTTTATTTGTATTTAAATATAATTTCTTAAAAACACAATTTACCTGCTGGGTGGGTCGCAGCCATAGGGCATTATACTCAGGTTTGTTGTTCGTCATATTAATAACGTTATCGACTTTAAATTTTACTGGCAAGCACCTTAAATAACTGCTATAATCACGTTTGTTCATTGCAGTATCAACTGCTGCAAAGATCTTCCTTTGCAACATTGGATTGTTACCCATTTTCAGGACAATTCTTTGTTTTTCTTCTTTTCTTATCTTATGTCTTTAAACGAGAAATTCTTGTATATATATATATATATATATATATACGTATATATAATCTGAATCTCGGAAATGGCTCCAATGATTTTCATAAGATTTAATATACGGGGGGTTTCGAGGGCGATAAATCGATCTGGCTAGGATTAATTTTTAGAAATTTTCGTTTTATTCGTGTTTTCAATAATCAACTTTATCGATAATCAACTTAAACATAAACTTATGTTTTTTTTTATCGGAAGAAAAGTAACAAAATCTTATTTGTATTTAAATATAATTTCTTAAAAACACAATTTACCAAAAACATCCAGGTACTTTAACTGTTATATGCCCTGAAAACGTATCCAATTGATGCATAGAATAATCAGCTTATAGCGTTCTCAGAACTGGGGTACAGTCATCTTCTCTGTGAGAGCCACAAGTTTATGCATAATCAGCTTCTAAAATTCCCATTTTAGGGACACAGGTCCTCTCGGTGTTGGCTGTAATCCACCACGCGGCCCAGTGCGGCTTGGCAGATGTCGTATGTCATCGGATTATTGGTTGAAGGACATGCCGGTTTCCTCACGATGTTTTTCTTCACCGTTTTGAGAGCAGTGGCGATGAAATTATTTACGTAAAGTGTTTGCCAGGGTTCAGCGTACGACTAACAATTCGTAAGTCATGACCTTCACCACTGGGCCACTACCTACTGCTTTTCAGTCGGCCATAATCCATTATGCAGGCCCAGTGCGGATTGGCCCTCAGTGTAAATTCCAATCAAACAATTTTGTACTTTACAATAGTTACATTATAAATGTAATTAACCCCCGACGCAAAAAGAGGGGTGTTATAAGTTTGACGTGTCTGTCTGTCTGTCTGTCTGTCTGTCTGTGGCATCATAGCTCCCGAACGGATGATGCGATTTCAATAAAAAAAAAAATGTGTTAAAGGTGACTTACCTGCAAGTGTTCTTAGACATGTTTGATGAAAATCGGTTGAGCCGTTTAAAAGTTGTGGGGGGGAAAGTGGGGAAGAGTAACCGAATGTCAGCAAATATACTCGAGTGGGGTCTCAAATGAAAGCGCACTGAAAGAGAATATTGATGAATTAATCGAAAGTGTTCTGAGCTTCGTTTGATTCTACATTATATTAAGTATATACCTATAAAAAGTAAAAAATAAAAAATTAAATTAAAAATTTAAAAAACCCCCGACACAAAAACCTAATTTCCCTTTAAAAAGTAAAAAATAATAAAAAATAACTCAATCTTAAAGTACCTAAGAATGTATTAATAATTCAAAAGAAAAACGTCGCGTTGGGGGACCGCTCCGCGAGTGCAGACGTCGTTGACTGCTTAGTTAGGTAATAAGACTATTGGTAATTAAATTTTTAGGTTTGAAGCGGTCCCCCAACGCGGCGTATTTTTTTTGAATTATTAATACATTCTTAGGTACTTTAAGATTGAGTTATTTTTTATTATTTTTTACTTTTTAAAGGGAAATTAGGTTTTTGTGTCGGGGGTTTTTTAAATTTTTATATAGTAGTATAGTAAAATAACTTTATACGTGGATTTTAAAATTATTTACTGCTTTCGTGGGTGTTAACCTTTTGAGCGCCACGACAAAAAAGCAAAAACGTGCCCTCAGCGCTTACAAAATAATAGTGAGTTCGAAATTATATCGATAAAGCACTAACCATTTATTTTTTAACATATAGTATGTTTTTAATAAAAGGTTACTATACCGGAAATATATAATAAACGAGTTTTATTTCATCCCACTTTGTCTTTTCTGACAAAAATTAAATTAAAAATTTTAAAAAACCCCCGACACAAGAACCAAATTTACCTTTAAAAAGTAAAAAATAATAAAAAATAACTCAATCTTAAAGTACCTAAGAATGTATTAATAATTCAAAAAAAATACGCCGCGTTGGGGGACCGCTTCAAACCAAACAATTTAATTACCAATAGTCTTATTACCTAACTAAGCAGTCAACGACGTCTGCACTCGCGGAGCGGTCCCCCAACGCGACGTTTTTTTTTGAATTATTAATACATTCTTAGGTACTTTAAGATTGAGTTATTTTTTATTATTTTTTACTTTTTAAAGGTAAATTTGGTTCTTGTGTCGGGGGTTTTTTAAAATTTTTAATTTAATTTTTTATTTTGTACTTTTTATAGGTATATACTTAATATAATGTAGAATCAAACGAACCTAAGAACACTCTCGATTAATTCATCAATATTTTCTTTCAGTGCGCTTTCATTTGAGACCCCACTCGAGTATATTTGCTGACATTCGGTTACTCTTCCCCACTTTCCCCCCACAACTTTTAAACGGCTGAACCGATTTTCATCAAACATGTCTTAGAACACTCGCAGATAAGTCACCTTTCATACATATTTTTTTTTATTGAAATCGCATCATCCGTTCGGGAGCTATGATGCCACAGACAGACAGACAGACAGACAGACAGACACGTCAAACTTATAACACCCCTCTTTTTGCGTCGGGGGTTAAAAATGATACGCTATGTGTCACAGTTTCGAAGTTAAATCCACAATTCAAACAATTTCAATTCAACAGTCGATAAAATCAAGTCATTACCATCACAACACTATGTTCAGTCATGACGTAAACAAATATACTCATATTTTGAATATTCATTTACTTATTTATATATAACACATTATATATTACATTACACATTTATATATTTAAATAATCAAGTTATCAATTAAACAATCATCATCGAACAAGAATGTTTCCAAATGTCATATTACCTTTGCCGTATGTAGAATACATTGTATAAATATTGCAGGTACTTACATAATTTCACTCCGCAAGTACCGCTTTTCACAACATCAAAAAAAAAAAACCCGTATTGATTGTATCTGCTCGATGTCCGTGGGGCACTGCAGGGATCCAGCAGAATATCAGCGTCAGGTATATTTCCCTGACACATGCTGAGCTGGACTCCCATTTGGTGCAACTTTGAGACGCACACCGCACTTTCGTACTCAACCGCACATTATTTACAGTACCTGGATGACCGAGCTTTGCTCGGTATTTTTTGGTAAATTGTGTTTACAATAATAAGTTTATGTTCAAGTTGATTATCGATAAAGTTGGTCAAAACGACATTATATAAAAATGAATCCTAGCTAGATCAATTTATCGCCCCCGAAACCCCTTGTATACCAAATTTCATGAAAATCGTTGGAGCCGTTTCCGAGATTCAGATTATATACATATATATATACAAGAATTGCTCGTTTAAAGATGTAAGATTTCATTTTTAATTTGTGTCAAAAAGTGTCATCATTACTGTCTTCCTTTCTTTTTTTTCTCTCTTTGTATATTGTGTTATAAATTATGCCTTTAATTATATATGTTTGTTGTCTATGTATAATTATATCTAGGAACTCTTAAGATTAAATATAGTTGTATTGACTTCTTGTGACTGGTCGAGACTTTGACAGTTCTCGGCCAATCATAAGCAAGTAATATGGCGGGAAGTGTGCAGACATTTTACTGGTATACTCTGCATTTTTGGGCATTCGTATCGGGACATTTGTGCTAGTCACTTGTATTGTATACTATATAGTAACTTTCTGTGAACCTTAGTAATAAAGGTGGTCTTCAAAGTCTATAAAGAGTGTCTTTTATATCCCAAGTCCTTATTTCTGAGTATTGAACCAGTACGGTTCACATCTCAGAAGTGGGATTATTAACTTAGTGCCCACAAAAGGATCGAAAACACGCTCAAGTATTTGGCGTACCGAGAAAACGTAAGTGTCTTTTGTTAATTTTATTTTCATTGTGCTGCCTACCCTCATTAGTCATATGATTGCAATTTACAATAAAAATGTGAAAAAAAATAATAATTAGGTTGTAGGTTTATCACTATAACGTATTTTTTTATTGTCTTAGTTTAATTACTTCAGAAATCGAACTGTATTTACCGTAACGGAGACATTCCGGAGGTTTATATGGTTGGTCATGCATGTTAATCTTGCCAGGGTACTCCCTGGAGATGAACATGTTTGATATTTCTGTTTGTAATTCGAAAGACTGAGCTGTATTTACCGTAACGGAGACATTCCGGAGGTTTATATGGTTAGTCATGCATGTTTATCGTGCCAGGGTACTCCCTGGGGATGAACATGTTTGATGGTCTATAATAAAGTATGTGAAAATTAGTAAACATCATGTTTACAAGTTTAGTATAATAAGGGTTTATTAACCCAGGTGTTTTTTTTTTATTATTTATTACATGTTGAGGCCGTGACAACATGGATGAACATGGGTCTGGTTCTCGAAGAGAACGCGATGGACCTAGACGGACCCCTCGCAAGTCGCTGACGCCGCCGCTTCGATGTCGTGATGCAACTCGAAGCCGCAGCCGGGGTCGAGGGCATACGCGTTCACTTGAAGAAAATTGTAGCAGCCGAAACCGTCGGTCGCGGTCTAGGCGATCGAAAGGAAGAAGATCGCGACCAACGATTAGTCGGTCTCCTTCCCGACCACACTATTCAAGAAAGGCAAGTCGTCGTGCTCTGCGCTCCAGGACCCGGTCGTGCACTCCAGGGCGGCACGAGACGTGCCACGCAGAACACGGACATTCACCTAGGAGCAGAGCTTCTCGCCTTCGAACACCATCCCGTGAAGAAACACGTCGTGAGCGTGAGTTGGATAATAATCTGTTTATTGAGAACTTTATTACTGCACTTAAGGGTATGAATAATACAAGCGATCGCGATAGGTATCCTGTTTTAAATAATGTAATTCCTGATTTTGACCCGTTATGTAAGGAACAAACGGTTGATACGTGGCTTCACAAGGTTGATGAATGTGCACAGATCTATGGTTGGAACGATAAACAAGTAGTCCACTACGCCCTACCGAAATTAACAGGGGTAGCTAAATCCTGGTATCAAGGTCTACCCTCATTACTATTTTCTTGGCCGGAGTGGAAGTTAAAGCTGAAGGGATCTTTTCCAACTAGGGATAATTATGCAGACTTACTAACGGAAATGCTGAATAAAAAGGTTCGTTATGGGGAGTCGTTAGAAATTTATTATTATACTGAAATTAATCTTCTAAATCGTTGCGAGATATCAGGGAAACGGGCAGTTGACTGTATTATAGCAGGTATAGAGGATCGTGGTGTTAGGTTGGGAGCACAAGGAGCTGAATTTACGGAACCGGAAATGCTTCTTAAATTTTTAAAGACAATAAAAGTAGGTCAAGATAGGTCCACAAACGAGCAGCAGAAGGTTAAGGATAGAGATAGGCGATCACAAAATAACACATTTACCAGTAATAAAGTAGAACACGGTTCGCGGAAGTCAACCGGATCTAGTATGGTCTGCTACAATTGTAAAGAACCCGGTCACCCATTCTTTCGTTGCCCAAAACCGAGAATTCAATGCTCTAAATGCAATTTACTAGGACATAAAGACACTGAGTGCCCTGGGACGAAGCAAAGTACCAACGATAAACCAAAAGCAATATTGAAAGTAGAAAACACAGGCGATTCGAGTGCCAAGTATAGAATGCCTATTAAAATAAATGGGCTGTTTTCAGAATGTCTCGTAGATTTGGGAAGCGAGGGTACTTTGGTCCGTCTCAGTGAAGCTCAGCGCTTAGGACTAGACTGGAAGGTAGGAGAAGTACCATTTTTAAGGGGAATAGGTAACGTGCCATATAAACCCCTTGGCAAGGCTAACGTCACGATCGAAGTACAGGGTGTAGTAGAAAATCACGTGGAGATATTGATAGTGGATGATTATTTAATAAATTTCCCTATACTACTAGGCCACACTTTCACCGAAAGACCCTCGGTCAAAATAATAAAGACAGAATCTGACGTCGTTTTTCAGCGGGTTAGTGAGCAGTCCGTTTTGATTTCTCCACTTTTATGTATAAAGGAGACGCATATAGGGCGCGGCGAATTAAAGGCGATCCCAGTTAGTTCGTGTAATTCTTTCTCGGGAAAAATTTACGTGAATGGAACCGTGCGAAATATTGAAGGTTACGAACATTACTTGTTGCCCGGCGAATATCAATTAACACACGGCGCGGGTAGGATTCTCGTTCAGAATATCAGTGACAACCATCTAGTTATAGAAAAGGGTAATCTTATAACTAGGAGCCACACTTTAACCGCGAGCCTAAACGTTCAAAAATTAGATTTTAGTGATCAGTCATCCATAGATGAAGCACCAATCAGCTGCGGAAGCAATTTAACAAAGGATCAAAAAGAGTCATTAAAGGTCTTGTTGGATAAATATAAATATTGCTTTTCCAGTAGTTTAAAAGATCTTGGATTTACAATGGCAACTGAAATGGTGATTCAATTAGATGATCCCGATCCGGTCGTTTACCGCCCATACCGGTTGTCCTTTACTGAACGCCAGCTAGTGCAAGATATGATTAAGGAAATGTTAGAAAGCGGCATTATAAGGGAGTCTAACAGTCCGTATGCAAGCCCCATAGTACTAGTTAACAAAAAATCTGGGGAAAAGAGGTTATGTGTGGACTACCGTGCACTAAATAGTAAGACAAAGAAAGAACACTATCCCCTCCCTCGTATCGAGGATCAGTTAGACTTATTATCAGGTAGTTCACTATTTGTTACCCTCGATTTAGCGTCCGGGTACTATCAAATTGCAATAGCTGAAAGTTCTCGAGATAAGACAGCTTTTGTGACCCCCCAGGGTCAATATGAGTACAACAGGATGCTTTTTGGATTAGTAAACGCACCATCGGTATTCCAGCGTACAATGAATAAGATCATCCACAATTCACCTGCTTCATCGTACGCATTGGTCTACATGGATGATATTCTGATCCCTGCCAAATCATTTGATGAGGGGATGGTACGTTTGGAGGAGGTGTTGCGTTTGCTGGCACAAAATGGCCTAACTCTCAAAATGAATAAATGTAATTTTTTTTATGACAAAATAGAGTACCTGGGGTACGAAGTCAGTTCAGAGGGTGTTAGACCAGGGCCGGTTAAAACAGATGCTATATCCAAATTCCCTACGCCAACAAATGTTCACGAGGTTAGAAGGTTCTTAGGCCTTGCTAGTTTCTTCAGGAGGTTTGTCGTGGGATTCGCTTTAATAGCACGTCCTCTGACTGGTCTGTTGAAGAAGGACTCTTCTTGGAGTTGGGGTAGTAAAGAACTAGAATCGTTTGAAAAATTAAAGGAGATTTTAGTACAAAGACCGGTCCTGGGGCTTTATGACCCTAGTGCACTAACTCAACTCCACACTGACGCTAGCAAGTACGGGGTAGCCGGCATTTTAATGCAACAGGACAGTTCTGGGGTGTTCAAACCTATAGCTTATTATAGCAGGAAAACCAGTCCGGATGAACAAAAACTACACTCCTTCGAGTTAGAGACCCTCGCTATTATTGCCTCATTAAATAGGTTCAGGCATTACTTACTTGGTATTAGATTCACCATAGTTACTGATTGCAATGCTTTGCGTACCACTTTAAGTAAACGCGACTTAATCCCACGAATTGCTCGCTGGTGGCTGCAGTTCTTAGAATACGACTGCTCAATAGAATACCGCCCTGGCGACAAAATGGCACACGTAGATGCCCTTAGCAGGGGTGCTATAGGCGGTATTCCAGATGTTGATCACGTGTTAGACATACTTTCGGTAGGTACTGACGATTGGCTAGCAACGGTGCAGCAGACGGACGAAGACATTAAGAATATCGCGAGTGTTTTAGGCGATCCCAAATGTAAAGATGCCATTGACATATTCAAAAATTACAAGCTTGTAAATGGACGGGTATATCGTATGATTGACGAAAATACTATTCGTTGGGTTGTTCCGAGTGGCACCAGATGGCAACTAGTGAAAGCCAATCATGATGATGTGGGACACTTTGGGTTTGACAAAACTTTGGCACGCCTGCAAGCTACTTATTGGTTCCCAAAGATGAGAAGGTTTGTAAAAAAGTACGTCGCAGCTTGCCTTCAGTGCGCACATCACAAGCTGCCAGGTGGGGCCAGACCCGGTGAACTACACCCCATCCCTAAAGCTATTATACCATTCCACACCATACATGCGGATCATCTCGGGCCTTTTATCCGCACCAAGCGTGGCAATACATTCATCCTGGTTATCATAGACGCGTTTACTAAATTTGTAGACATCACCGCTGTGCGAAATACCAAATCGTCCACAAGCATTAGGGTACTGAGAGAGCATTTTAGCTACTTCGGCGTGCCAACCCGTTTGATTACGGATCAAGGGACAAGTTTCACTAGTAGACAGTTTAACACGTTTATTCAATCATGTGGTATAAAGCACGTGCTTAATGCCGTTGCCACACCTCGAGCGAATGGCCAAGTGGAACGGTACAACCGCACCATTTTGGCAGCGCTCGGGGCAATGAACCACGGTAAACCAAATGGTTTATGGGACGAACATTTACCTAACATACAGTTGGGTATCAATACCACTGTACATGCCACCACCAAAAAGACTCCAGCGGAGCTTCTTTTCGGGCGAAATCTAACCAATCCATCCGAAGGTCTGTTAAACGACGTAATAAACGAAGTTACGTCCGAGGTCGGGGAGAGTCTGGACGATGTTAGGGCTACAGCCGGTGAGCTTATTAGGATACAACAGGACAAGGACAAGGAGCGGTATGATAGGTACAGAAAAATGGGAATGCGTTTCAAAGAGGGTGATTTGGTTAGAGTAGTAAGAGCTGTGACGGGAATAGAGGGGCAATCTAAGAAGCTCGAACCTAAGTGTAAAGGCCCTTACAGAATTAAGAAGGTGCTACCCAACGATAGGTTTGTGGTCGAGGACACACCCCTCACAAGGACTAGTAAGAGGTACGAGGCTGTGGTGGCCATTGATAAAATATTCCCATGGATCTGTTATAACGAACCCGTATCAACCGATTGTGAAACCAAGCCTACAGATTGTGAATCTGAATGTGAAGGGTTGTAATTAGATGTATAGCCAATTCATTGTTGTTAATAAAGATGAATATTGTACATAGAATTAAATAAGCAGGTAGATAAGAACACCGAATCAGATCTTTTGGCATCAATTACATTGTGTATCGCTAATATGAAAATTAAAGAACTATGAGATGTCGATGTCACAATAAAAAGTAATGCTAATGTGGTTTTAAGTTTCGATGATTAATGTCATGTATCATCTAAATTATTCCATGTACAGACGCCACCAGGTCAAGCTACCCGAAACTGTCAATTTTTCCCAATGAACCTTGAACCTAATGCTCTAGAAATAAAGTCGAAAATCTATCAAAGAAATCTGACAGATTGTAGTAGCTTGATGTGTTGGCGTCTGTACTAATGGCTGAAATATTTGCTAGTCAACGTCATGGACTAGTAAATACCGATTCATTGGTTAGAGTCACGTACTAATGAGTTGGTGAGGGGTATCAGGTAAAGGATGCCCCCCCCCCCCCATTTTAGCAATTGGTGCATTAGTGAGTGTATCTATTGGTCAAGGTCATGGACCAATACATACACCTACTGCCGATCTAAGATATAGATTACGCTAGGCGTGTCAGGTAACCGACACCCTTAAAGATTATAAGCGTTTCATTAATCAAGGTCATGGATTAATAAATAAATTTATTGTATTTTTGTCAAGAAAGCTTACACACTAAAATCAATTTAGGAGTAAATCTATTGTAAAATAATTAAACTTAAGATATGAGTAATTAAAGACGAATGAGATAATTTATGTTCAATATGTTACATTTAGAATTTAAATATGATGTATGTAATGTTTTTAAAATAAGATTAATTAAAGACGAATGAGATAATTTATGTTCAATATGTTACATTTAGAATTTAAATATGATGTATGTAATGTTTTTAAAATAAGATTAATTAAAGACGAATGAGATAATTTATGTTCAATATGTTACATTTAGAATTTAAATATGATGTATGTAATATTATTTTTTTCTTTCTTTTGTAATACATAACAACGAGGGACTCGTTGGAAGTCGGATGGCCGAGCTGTTATAAATTATGCCTTTAATTATATATGTTTGTTGTCTATGTATAATTATATCTAGGAACTCTTAAGATTAAATATAGTTGTATTGACTTCTTGTGACTGGTCGAGACTTTGACAGTTCTCGGCCAATCATAAGCAAGTAATATGGCGGGAAGTGTGCAGACATTTTACTGGTATACTCTGCATTTTTGGGCATTCGTATCGGGACATTTGTGCTAGTCACTTGTATTGTATACTATATAGTAACTTTCTGTGAACCTTAGTAATAAAGGTGGTCTTCAAAGTCTATAAAGGGTGTCTTTTATATCCCAAGTCCTTATTTCTGAGTATTGAACCAGTACGGTTCACAATTGGCATTTTGTACCTACTTTGTTAATTTGTTACCACACTTAATTGTTATTTCATCGTGATTTGTATGTTGTGTTGCGTCTTTTGTGTGCATCAAATAAACGTTTTATCTATCTATCTACGTACTTTCTTGTCATCGTATGATGACACTGGCGTAGCTGGCACGGCTTTTCTTAATTTGCCCGCATCTGCACTAGAGGTGCGCATCAGATATTTATGAATAATATCGAAATAATAAGAGTTATTTTATTTTAATGGTTGCGCTTTTTATATACATTAGCATCACTTTTATTTAATACAACTTGCTTCTGCCCGCGACTTCGTCCGCGTCATATTTATTGCTCCCCGACCCATCCCGTAACATCGTATGTATATTTTTTTATGTGAAAAAGAAAAGTAATGTTTTTACTATTGTATACGCATTTTTTTTTAGCAACATTCATTTTTATTTATGTAGATTTAAGTTTCTCTGAAAGAACAACCAGTAATAATGCCTTAATGTACAGCCACGTGGGTACTGATAATACCTCAACTGAAATAAATACCATTTACTGTAGATTTGTAATTATCAGAATACGACAAAAATCGGCGAAAGCAAATTTAAACCATCAAATGAACTTGTGTTTTAGTAAACGAAGTTTTTATACTCAAGATTTGTAAGTGTAAATATAATAGTAAATACGAAGAAAGGGAGAACAATATCCTTGGAAACAAAATTTGTTTAACAAATGAAACTTAGTTCAAATAAACCTCAGTCGGATCCGTGTTTATTTTAGACACGCCAGCTGAGCTTATGGCTGTTTGAAATGGTTTACATGAATTTTATTCTCTTTTTAATTACAAAATCTGAACTTCACTTTGTAGTTTTATTTGAAACAAATTACTTATAACACAATAGTATCGTTAAACAAGGATGTATGTTCCGATGACTATAGTCTGATATACTAATCTCACAAAAGGAATTGGCATGACAAACGAATATTTTAATATGAGATTTTAAGTCGTTCAGAATTCTGCCGGGGTAGCGAAATTGTTCGAAAGTGTTACCGTGGCTCTGGCATAGGCGCTGAAGGAACTCGGGTGGGTTTTAATCAGTAAAAGTCTGACACGCCCTTCCGCTCCACCCAGAGCGTGAGACGTCATTTGATGATTTCCCACCCACAAAAAAAGTCGTTCAGAAAAATAAATAAATTAGAACAAACTACTGATACAAGTTAAGGAACAGCTCTATTTACAAATCGACCACATGTGACGTCATAGGATTGTCACGATTAGATGACTCTGGCGCTCCAGGCACAGACAATATGAGAGTGTGGTGGAGATGGGCATTACACTCATTATGATTTATCGATAATCAACTGACACTGACATTTAATGAGCAGATAGTTCGTTATTTTAATAATATTTAAATAATTTTCATGATTCCTGAATCATTCAACTTCAATATCAAAAGTTTTATTTATTTATTGTAGGAAAACTTAAAGAAATGAAATATAACGTAGGTTACCGTCGAAGTCGATATTCTTGTTATATTGATTGATAGCTACACTACTACGTGTCATGATATGATGACTGTGGCGCTGAAGGCACTAAGTTTTTCGAATTTTATAATTGGTGTTAGTTTTTGCCATCTTATGTTAATATGGATGAAATATAAAGAAAGAAGCTCAGCTAATATAAATTAGGATGAGTCAAGGAACATAATTAGCAAAGGAAATAAAAAAACAATGTTGTTTTATGAGTTTTATTTACGTTTAAAAGTCTGTCACGGTATCGTGACCGTGGCGTGCTGGGCACGTTTTGGTTTGTCATCTATACATGACTCTGGCGGTCAAAAGGTTAAACTCATCTCAAATGTTTCCAAACAAGTATTTGGAAATTAAATAGCGAACATGGGTTAAAAATCATTATATAAAAAACTTCTGCTTCCAAGTATATTGTAATCTTTCAGATGGTATGGTCTGATAGCATATACATCGGCTGTGCTATATCGAAATCGAAGACTTTGAAACAAGGATGGAAACATTTCTTCGTAGTCTGTGACTATGGGCCACAGTAAGTACCTGTATTTATATTTATTCCCTTTCGGTTCTACCTCTTATTAAGTATTTATATTGTCCGTTTTCACTAACGCAAGGAAAGAAATACATTAATACCAAAATATTATTGCGTTGTTGCATTTTGAACTCTCGGCGCTGAGCTGAGAATTTATTTGTGTATCAACTAGTGTTAGTCTAAACGAGCATTTGTGTTACTGCTAATCATCATCATCATCATCATCATTATTTCAGCCGTAAGACGTCCACTGCTGGACTTAGGCCTCCCCCAATTTGGGGGGCTTTGCCGTAATCGCCACGCTTGGCAGGCGTGTTGGCGATCGCAGTATGGTGGTAAAATGCATAGAGAACGCTGCTGCCCATTCTCTAGTAAGTCCCTTAGTCGCCTTTTACGACACCCACGAGAAGAAATGGGGTGGTGTTATTCTTTACGTCCGGCACCACACGGTTCTTTACTGCTAATATGACCTATAATAATAGTATACTATATTTTCAGAGGAAATTACATTGGAGAGATGCCTTACAAGACGGAAGCTGGTGCCAGTGGCAAACTCTTATGTGATCACAAAAAATGTAGCCAGCCGTACGGAAGCAAATGTTGAACTGTAAATAAACAAAATGGAATAGTCAAAATGAAAAAGACTTTCAGCCCAGTTTAATTTATTAATTTTCTAGGGACTCCATGGCACAGTGTTTTTATATTTTAGTTTAATATTGACGTATTTTATAATATACAAGTAACGAACCATGCAGTTTTACAGACGTACGCGCCGTGGATTTGTATCTATTATTGCAATTAATGTGTAAAATGTATATGTCAATGAATCAGTGTTTAATGAATATTCACAGTGGACAATTTTATTTCATCATCCGAACAGAATCACCCTGTTATCATATTACTGAGTGTAAGTATCCCCTACATTACATACTCTTAAAACTTCCTGGAATAGTTTTCCAAATTACTGTGAAAACCGAATTAAAATTAGTTGCATGATATAGGAGATCAACGCGGTCACATAAGCAGATAGGAAACATGACTTTGTTTTATACTATACAATATATATTATACACTAATAACGAGTGTAAAAATACCCAGATTGAAGTCGGGAGTTACTTGTCCTTCCCGTAAATATGATAATTTATTTTTACTGGACCTTACCTGAGAACATTTTACCTGGTTACTGACATATCGAAGGTCAAGTTCAAACTTTTTTCGAATTGTTTTTGTATGAAATCAAGTAACATGTTCATACTTTAAATACTCTCATGATTCCTGTACTGTTGCGTGTACCTAGAAGTACAATGTTATGTTTGCGTTACGTTTCGCACTACCATAAAAAGCCAATTTTCACACCAACAATAAAAAACTTTTACCAGCAATTATTTTTACACAAAGTTACGTATTCTGATATAGGTATAGAACACGGCTGTTTGGATTATTTCATTCGTGGACATAAGAAAGAAGATGTTTCTGTTACGGTTTTCAGAAAAAACTGCTGAATAACACGGTATTCTTATAATTTGGAATGATCACAGTCGAAACCGTACTACCGCCTTTAGAGCATGACGCGCGGACTCGCCCTATGCTCTTGTTACATCCTGTATACGTGACAGTTATTATTATTATTTATTTATCTCAGACTACAAATGAGGTCCATTGTGTTAGTAACAATCTTACTTAGCCTATGTTAGTACTTAATAACTAAAACAGATCTCGTCCGATTGGCTAACGCCCGCACAAGCGGACTATCTGCCCGGGCGGCTATCGAGTGCAGAATGATGTTGGGACTGTCACGCAACCTGTGAAGTAACGAGGCAGATTTCTTATGCCATACTGCGTCAAAGCTGTCAGTGCGCGCGGTGGCAAACATCGCCGACGCACTGCAGTAGCGTGGCAGTCGCAACAGCACCCTGAACGCATTGTTATACTGGATACGCAGAGCATTGCCAGCCCTTTGGGTATATCTGAACCACAGGGCTCCCGCGTACAGTGTTGTGCAATATGCCTTAAAAAGGGCTATTTTAACTGCAACTGTACAACGAGAGAACCTGCGGGCCAGCATGTTCACCCGGACTGACAATGCTCTGCGCTCCCTCTCCAGATCTGAATCGTCCTTCAGGGAATCTGTCACCAGGTGGCCCAAGTATTTAAACGTATACCCTGTTTATTCGTAGATGGACAGCTGGTACCAGACCTGAAGACGATATACTCAGTATTTTTGGTGTTGTATATCAATCCATGAGACTCTGCGTACGACTCACACACCGCCGGTAACTTTCGGAGAGCATTGATCGAGGGAGCCAGCAGCACCATGTCGTCCGCGTAGCTCAAATTATTAAAAAAAAAACACCATCGACATAGCATCCGACACGCATGTTGCTGAGTCGCTCGACCAAGGCATTCGCATAAAGACCGAAGAGCAGGGACGAGGACAGTCCCCCCTGTCTTACCCCACACTCCGGCCTGCATGGCTCCGAAAGCTGCCCCACCCATCTCACTCAAGTCTCTTGGTGAAGGTACCAGAATTTGAGGAGTGATGCGAGCTCTGGTGACAGCGTTGTGTCTCCTAGCTTCTGCCAGAGTAAATCGTAAGAGACTAGGTCATAAGCCTTGGATAGGTCTAAGAACACTGCGTAGACTGGTGTTTGTCTATCCGTGTAATAATTAACAGCGTGCTTCAGACTAAGAATGGCCGTCTCCGTTGACAGTCCTGCCCGAAAACCGAACTGGGCATCATGAATCTTGACATGCCTATTCAGAAGCGAGTTGAGCACGCTGTCAAGTACCTTGGCTATGACGGTGGCTAGTGAGATTGGCCTGTAGTTTGAGCCGTCCGATACGTCTCCAGTCTGGTTCTTTACTACTGGCACCACCAGAGTCCGCATCATGTCCGAGGGTAAATATGAATGAGACAGATACAAGTTGAACAGTAGTGCGAGTACTCGTGGTAAGTGCGCACCAGCATGCTGTAGGTGCTCGATGCTTAGCCCATCGTACCCTGGGGATTTTCCTCTAACCATATTTATAATTTTGGCCTTGACCTCTTTCGCCAAGACCATCGTTGGTAGTTCCTCACCTTTGGGAAGAGCATCGAGCTCCCCGCATGGTGGTCCCAGGGGCGAGTGTGTGGTAAACTGCGTTTTGAACAACTCAGCAATATCTTTTGGGTTGGTAATCCTATCGATACTCACAGGAATACCAGGCCTAGGATTTAGTTTATTAGTACCTTTCCAGAAACTTTGTCAGAATTGGCATAGTGCTTTGCCAGCGAATCCATCTTTAACTGTTCCTGGTGGTTTTGGCACCACTTGAGTTTTCCTTTGAATAATTTCCGCGATTTCACCATTGAGTCATAAACGGGACCCGATGAAGGGTTTCCATAGTCGCACCATGTAATGAAACCCAGCCTGGCATTTCTATGAGCCTCGCTCACATACCTGTTCCACCCAGCTAATGGTTTCCTTCGTTTACAAAGCCTTTTGCTCGTAAGTAACAATAGCGTTTGTACATAAGATGTTTACTACCTTCAATATAGGTTACCATGACATACTTTCGATCTAAACTGGATGGCTTGGATAAAATCTCTAGTTAACGAATGGCGTCGTGCCAACAAGAAAATCTTTCACGATGCCAATACTTTTCCATATCTCGATACTTCAAGTTTCCCTATTCCATACGTACGAAAATTGTTTTGTCTTATTTTCTGGATTCTTGAGTTTCGAGAGCTGAAGGTACTGGAAAATTACTTCTGGACAAGGAATAATCTTCCTCCATAAAATGAGTTCTAACATTGGTTTTTTAGCCAGTTTATAAATTTCGAACCATATTCGACTGAGGTAAAGTTCTAAATACAACACTGATAACGTAGGCTTGGGTTTGTAGTAAGTTTTTGTATTTCGATGTATTTTATGTTGATTTTAGGATGGTTTAAGCCTGGGTCTAAAAATAATATTTTTTGTAGTGCCGTCAATTTCTTACCGAATGGCTACTACGGATATGCCTGCATGGAAAAACGTTTAAATTCTTAGTATGTAACTTCTAGAAATACCACGATAAAGTAAGGAAGGTACCTATGTGAATATATGCTGTATATTTTTTTAAATACCCTTAGAAATGTATAACATTTCTTTCGATGTTCTGTTAATTCTGTAAACTGACGTAGAATATGGTAATTGGCTTATAATATAAAATAACGTCACACCTGTACGACCCGAATGGATAGGCAGAACCCATATTTCGCCAGTTATGTTTATTGTCCCATGTAATAGGAGGACGAGAGGTTGTCATCACCATTATTTCAGTCAAAAGACGTTAACTGCTGGAGATAGGTCACCCCCAAGCACCGCCACTTCTACTTTCTATTCTCTTAAATTGGAAAACGTGACAGTTGATGTTGATCCTAATAGCATTTTTCAATCTAGGTTGTGTACCGGTATAATAAATAAATAAATATCTTTGGACAACCAACACACTGTTATCTGATCCCAAACTAGGCAGAGCCTGTACTTTGGCAACCAGACAACTGATAAATGTACTTATATATTTCTAAATACATACATATTATAGATAAACTACACCCAGACACAGAACAAATGATCACACAACGATTTGTCCTGGGTGGGAATCGAACCCACGACCTCAGTCTTAGCAGTCAGGGTCACTAACCACTAGACTAACAGGCCAGTCACTGGCCGTAATAACGATTTAACTTTTTATCAAGCCATATGCATTATTAGATAATCTATGTGTGTACATAAATGTGAACTAAAATTGATCTGTGGAGAGAAGTCTCTAGGAAAATTCGCTTTTATGGTCCACATTAATATTTTTTTGCCACATTTATGTACTTACGACCCATTTGTCAAAGCACTGCGGAGTAACATCTCAAGGTCAAAGGCGGTTTACGGTACAAAGCGACTTAGTACTCTCCCGGCTTAACAGAGTACCCACGTGTACAGTCGACAAAAAGGGATAAATATGCAGGCAGCAATAAGTTATCCCGGAAATTTCGAAGAGAAATCAGGGAAAGCGTAATGACAGCTATTGCCATGCTAAATCGCGACAACTAGGTACTAATAGTACCCATCTACAATTGTTGTTTAACCTATGTTGAACATTCGACAAGGATTTTTTTTTTGCATGGGAAATCATCAAATGACTTCTCCCGCTCTGGGCGGAGCGGGAGACTGTCAGACTTTTACTGACTAAAACCCACCCGTGTTCCTTCAGTTGGGGGCCGTTCAAGTATTACGTAAGCAGATTTATTACAATTATTTACTCCCCCATCCCCCTTGTCAGCAAAAGTAAGCAAAGCTCTTACCCCCTCCCCCATGCTTACGTAAACATATGCATTTTTCTTTTAATGTACCTATTCTGTTTTTTTTATTGATTCATGGATAGCAGTTATAATTCCAGAAATAAGAAAACCGATTTAAGATAGAGGACTTTAACGCACATAACATTAATTTAAAATACATCAAATCGTTAATTGTACTAAAACGAAACAATATATTGACGGAAGAAATTTGGACAAGTGGGTAGCGCGGTGATTTCGGTACTCGGTTCTAAGCCAGCACCTAAACGTATAAATTATTTGTGGGAATCCCCGAAAATGCGTTTCGGTTACAAACATAGACAATGGTGCCGATTCCCTTATTCACAAACTAAACTAAATTTAAGTTCAGTGCATCTTTTTCTTAAATATTTCATTAAGGAAAGGACATAAGATAAATTTTAGTTTAGTCCTGTCAAATTAATCAGTTCTTGACGTAAATTGACGTAATTTTAGTAGGCAAGTTTATAATCACGTCTAAACTTGTATGGAGTAGTGACAGGCGCTAATTTGACAGGACTAAACTAAAAATTTTCTTTTGTCCTCTTCTTAATGAAATACAAAGAAAAAGATGCACTGAACTTAAATTTAGTTTAGTTTGTGAACAAGGGAATCGGTACCAATGTGTAACAAACGAAATGACTACTGCTTACGTAATCACCATCTAGACCCCCCCATCCCCCATGTCATCAAAAATAAGCAAAGCAAAGACCCCCTGCCCCCCTATAGTGCTTACGTAATACTTGAACGGCCCCTTGCCCATGTTCCAGGGTCACGCTATCTCTTTCGAACAATCTCGCGACCCTGGCAGTCGTTTGACAAGGATGACATGGTTCTTAGAGAGTATCTTAGACGAAACATGCTATCATTAAAACATGAATAGGTAAATCAAATCAAAATAATTTATTTCATATCTCCTCTTCTTCTTCACACTGTTACGTCAGAAGCTAGGTGCACGGTTCCAATTGGTTGATTCCTATGGAAAAGAGCGATAATTGGGTTTTATATTGGTTTCAAATTACATTGTTAATAGGTATGGGAGGACAGTGTAGGCCTGTCAACAAGTACCAGGTACTTACTACAATAGAAAATGGTCTACAAATCTACATCTTCTCAATAACCGTGAATATTTACTTACATCAAGCAAATATGTTTACTTTTACTGAATAACAAACCCTTTACCCGGGTATACATACCTACATGTTACCATTCTTTGCTCACCTTGTCGTCACACAAAAGACCACAATGAAACATTCATACAGGTAACAACAGGACAAATCCGGAACATGGCTTTTACGACTCAACCTACTTAACCGGAAGAGAAAATGCTTTGAGGGCTTTAAAAGCGGGTTAATTTAAATAATTCGGGACCAGTAGAGAGCCCGTAACGGGGAATGGCACATAATTAGGTCTAATAAAAATTACAGGCCCGTTTTTGAGGTTTATTTTATCATGATTTGTTGTAAAAGTTCATGGGAATGTACTTGGCTCAGGTTTAAGCGCAAATTATTGTTATCTTGCTCTGGGGCCTGTTTTTGCGATCTTTTGTCTTGAGTAAGCGATTTGTGGTCTCAGTGCGTTGTCTTGGCAGCATTGTGAGGTGTTATGGGATGTGCAATAAACGTAAAAGCTTTCTTTGTATATTTGTATAGATATGCTAGGTAAGGGTAAGGGATAATGGGGGGGGGGGGGGGTAAGGGTTCCACGCCCTTGTATTATCTACCGTTATTATCGAATTTTATAATAATATAGTAATTATTTCGATCATATTCAGTCTGCTCATATTTTACATGATGCTCTATCAGCTAAAAAATATTTAGAAAGGCCGGTTGTTAAAGTCTTCGAACAACAACGTCTACAATATTTATTGTTAATCTACCATTAACAGAAATAAAAATAAAAATCATCTACGAGATCATAAATATTAGTCTATTTTAAATATTGGCTTCTTGGAAACCGTAGCTGTCGTAGGGGACAAAATTTTTCTAATAGTTGCGTCGTGGACATTTTCCATTATTTTCTAAATAACGGGCCACAGCCGCAGTAATAGTACCTAATCCTCCTAAACTATTCTTTAAGGTATTCTATAGTAACCATTTATATTATTTTATACACTGCAATCAAGCTCGCTCTAATTTCAAGTTTCCATTTTTATTTATCAAAGGCACCCCTGCAGTAGCCACAAGCCACAGCCAGCCAGTAACCACGAGGCCATTAAAATAAAATTAAATACATTTCGGTCGCGCCTCGTTTGTTTTCTATGAATATTCCATGGCTATTTGTTAACATCCAGGCTTTGCATCAAACACTTTAATCCCGGTCGTCCTTTGCACTTTAATTTAAAGGGTTAATAAATTAAAATGAGTCTTACTTTGGTGACACTTTTCGTTGTGTATTATTCTGTTTTGTTAGTTGCAAACAAAGTTGACAGAATGGCTTCGAAAGTGTTGTTTTCTATAAAAATAACACTTATTAAGGAATTTAAATTAATATGAATTAAAAATTAAAATCATTTTCATTTCAGCTGAAAGACGTCCACTGCTGGACTTAGGCCTCTTCCAATTTTGGGGGGTTTGCCATAATCGCCACGCTTGGCAGGCGGGTGATGGCGATCGCAGTTTGGTGGTGACATGTATAGAGAACGCTGCTGCTCATTCTCTAGTAAGTTCCTTAGTCCCTTCTTACGACACCCACGGGAAGAAATGGGATGGTGCTATTCTTTACGTCCAGGACCACACGCAAACAAAAAAAAAAAAAATTAACAAAGTGAATAATAATTGTAATTTATGAACGTAATTTACTTAAAATTTGTATTCTTGCTTGCAGGCAATATAATAAATTACACTTAGGTTGTAAGATCTCACCTTCACCAACAATCAATTTATTGTAAATAAACATTTGATTTGATTTGACGATTACTGGGTATAGAGCATTTTGGTTTGAAGTTTCTCACCTTTAATAATAAACTGAAATAATTACAAAATTTCGATTGTTGGAAAATGCATCGTGTTTGAAAAACTTTAAACGCTATTTTCCAACAATCGTAATTTTGAAATTATTTCAGTTTATTATTAAAGGTGCGGTTTATTCACAACATTCTATCAACGTTGCAAATGCTGTAATGGCGGATCAGTTAATTTTGAATTCATGTTTCTTCTACTTGGCAGTTTTTAGGGTTCCGTAATAGAAGGGTAACCAACGGTACCCTATTACTAAGACTCCGCTGTCCATCCGTCCGTCCGTCTGTCTGTCAGCGGGCTTTATCTCAAGATCCGTAATAGGTAAACAGTTTTTTTTTTATAGAATTTGTATTTCTGTTGCCGCTATAACAACAAATAATAAAAATAAAGTTAAAAATTGAAGGGGACCCTTCAATCACAAGAAATGTGATTTTTCGGCGTTTTTTTGCTTTGTGTTTGTAACGAGTCGCCCTTGGCCGGGGTTTTTATTTGACTACCTACCTTCTAACTTACATAAATATAAACATCACATCTACGGATCAAATATCTAACTTAAACACGCGCACTAAAGCAAATAAAAACACAGTTTCATGAAAATATTTTGAGTAGACAAAGAGATTATTCCGCCATGTTGGATTTGTAGTTACAGCTCTAATAGTAAGTGACCCAAACCGCATTACAATAGTGAAGGCATCGGCCGATGTCTGTCCACACAGTGGAATTGGGCCACATCTTAATTTAATAACAGCCAGCACGCGTAGCATGACCGCCTAGAAACGCCTAGAACGGCGGGATTTGTCGACGGAAGAGAAGACAAAATGATAGATTGTATCGTAGAAAAATTGTGTAAAACTGAAAATAAGAGATGTTTCTATTCTTCAGTCGACAAGAGTACGATGTCAAGTATGATGACTATTTTACTGATGAGATAGAAACATTTTTACAGAATTAAAATACATAAGGAACTTTTTTTGTTCTTGGTAGAATAGATATAGAATTGGTCATGCTACGCTGGCAGACCTCGCCGGTTCTGGAAAGAAAATTGCTTTAAAAATGTGTAGCAAGTGGATATGCCATAAAATTTTAATTTCAGAGTGTTTTTTAAAAAGACTTAATACATTTAGCCAACAATAGTATTCCCATACAACAATTTATAGTTTCAAAAAATAAACTAAAACTGTATAATTATGTAATGATAGTCCGTAATTAGGATGTTAGTTTATTCAAACCTGTGTTTAAGGTCATCACTTAATATTTAAATTTTACGTTCGCACATTAAAATTTAAAACAACCTGCCTTAATTCTCCCCTTTCTCTTTTGTTTATAACTCGTACAACAATACTCTATTGCTAGCTGTGGAGGCTTATAAATGGCTTATTGCGAATTACCTCACTACCTTTCACTACTAATTTTGTATTGTTAGTTGTGGCTTACCACCCGAACATAATAAAAATATATTTAAAAAAATCGTAGAGTTAAAAAAAAAATGTGAGTGTTTCATAGAATCACAAGTAAGTAAGTACAGGTTGTTACTTACCATATATCAGTTAGTAAAACAATCTCATAAAAAAAAAATAACCGTGTAGGATAAAAACTCTAATGATAAATTATCGGCAACTGCAACGTAAAAAACGTTGTGATAATAAAATGCAGTTATTGTAGTTTTGAGGTTTATGGCATACCTTGGAACGAATCGATTGAAATTCCAGATTAAGTTATTTCGAATCGACTTACTGGCAGATACCCATTTAATATTTGTCTTTGTCTGAATAGTTCTGGATTTTACACAATATTAGGGCCTTCAATTAGTGGATAAATAGGTTTATAATCATTGGATTCTACTTGAACTACGAATAAACTTATGTATATCTCAGATACAATGAATATGGATAGCGGTAGCAGAGGCATTCCCAGGAAACTATGAATGGATGGATTACGTGAAATCGATGTGGATAGGTTTTCCGAACTCCAAATGAATGGGATAAAGGCAAGAGAATAGTGATAATTTGTATTTGCTGAACACGAGGTCCTGGGTTCGATTCTCAGGTCGGGCAATGTGTTATTGGGTTTTCCATTTAGAATTTCACAGTAGCAGCCCGGAGTATGGATTTGTGCGCGGTTATGGAAATAGGCTCGCCCCCTATTATATGTGACTTAAACATATCAGGCGAAATGTGGGTGTACTATAGGTAGGTACATCTCTGCCTAACCCTTCGGGGAAACAAGGCGTGATGTTATGTTATGTTAAAATAAGTTGTGAAGTGTTGAAGTAATTTATCCACTAACTGCTCGTGGTAAGCCTGGTGGTTTTTGATAGTGATGCTTAATATCGCGGACATTTATCAAGTAAGTACATACATACACTAACAAACACCTAAACTCACGCACACCTCCCATGGGGGTAGGTAGAAACTGCAGAACGCTAACTCCTACGATCCTTAAACTACTATAAATTTTGATTCGTTTACGTTTACAAGTACATCTGCACATGCGCGCCAGTTGCGAGAACTACGTACCTGACCTTTCTGAAAAACATAACCTATAAGGTCACTATACCGCTTGACACGGACATCGAGAATTCTTCATCATGAATTCAGTGTAGGTCAGTGGCGAAAGCACCATATAACACGATTCCTACCGGCTTGCCTTCGGGGATTCGCATTGGTAACTCTATCACTATTAAAAATACAATAGTATGTAAATAGTGGCTACTATTGTCAATAAATATAGTTACACTACGGGTATTTAAATCACCATAACATTCAAACAACAAAAAAGGTTATTTATAGCTTTTTATTACAACAAAAGAGAAATGTTCTAAATTAACCCGGCGCCAAAACGTCATAATCGGGAACTAAAAATTCATACAACAGCAATCCCGTAATGATGTCACTTTAGGTCACGTGGCACCGCTTGATATGTACGAGAGCAAGCATATTTTATTCGGTTTTCAGCTGTTCAATTTAATTGCATTTAATTCATTACATTCCTATATTAATTTTAGAATGATAGTAAGTATTCTTTATTGATGAGTGAGTAAGTTAAAGCCGACTTCGCTTCGGCTTCTCTTTTAGAAAAATTTACACCTCGCCACTGGTGTAGGTTCAAGATTCTTCAAGAATCTGATGTTAAAACCCTACGCGGCCATAATGTCAGGAACAGCTTTTTAGGGTTCCGTTGCCAAATGGCAAAAAACGGAACCCTTATAGATTCGTCATGTCTGTCTGTCTGTCCGTCTGTCTGTCTGTCTGTCTGTCTGTCTGTCTGTCCGTCCGTATGTCACAGCCACTTTTATCCGAAACTATAAGAGCTACGCTGTTGAAACTTGGTAAATAGATGTATTCTGTAAACCGCATCAAGATATTTACACTAAAATAGAAAAAAAAAAAATTTGGGTTTCCCCATACTTAGAACTGAAACTCAATTTTTTTTTATCAAACTCTACGTGTGGGACATCTATGAATAGGTCTTCAAAAATGGTATTGAGGTTTCTAATATCATTTTTTTCTAAACTGAATAGTTTGCGCGAGAGACGCTTCCAAAGTGGTAAAATGTGTGTCCCCCCCCGTAACTTCTAAAATAAGAGAATGATAAAACTCAAAAAAATATATGATGTACATAACCATGTAAACTTCCACCGAAAATTGGTTTGAACGAGATCCAGTAAGTAGTTTTTTTTTAATACGTCATAAATCGTAAACCGCAATTTACCTTTCATTCAATCAACTCAAATATAAAAATAAAAAACATTTGATTTCATAAGCATAAACCTTATACATAAACCGAGGATACCTACAGGTTTCTACGGAACCCTCGGTTCGCGAGTCCGACTCGCACTTGGCCGGTTTTTTTAAAAATATGTGACGAAAAAGTCCGATGTACCCTACGTTGGAATTTTTCTAGAAACATATCCTGGTTCAGTTTACGTACTCAAAACACGGTAACGGGTAGCACCTTTATGCCCCTGCCATCCTATAAGTCCATCTAGGGTCTTTCCTCTCGGTGGTTTCATTCACATCTGCAATTGCAAATTAATAGATACTTTTACGAGGTGGCTTTTTATCAGGTAATATAATTTTCTGCCAGGGAGGATATGTTCGAAAGAGTTACCGTGGCCTGGCATAGGGAACTGAAGGAACACGGGTGGGTTTTAGTCAGTAAAAGTCTGACACGCCCTTCCGCTTCACTCAGAGCGTGAGACATCATTTGATGATTTCTCACACAAAAAAGGTGTTATTATTTAAAGGATATGAGGTTTTAATAAACGAGAGTACAGTAATGTGACTGAGCCCTTGCGGTCTCTGGTCGGAGTTGATTCAATGACTCGTTCGGACATTTCATTTGCGTGCATCCCTCGGTCGCTCCCCACTACACGCTCCTGTAAAGCCTTTTACGCCACTCGAAGTGTCTTGATACTTGCTCCGAATATTATTTATCTTCATATATTGTAATCGATTTTAAAATACTTACAGATTGTGTATCTCCTCCAGAGACTTGATAATTCTACTGGCCTTTTAAGAGATTTTTGTTTTTTTTTTTAAAGACTGGCTGTTCTGGTACAAAACTGGTTTTTTAGTGTAACAAGAATACAGTCGGCATCAAAAAGCATTTGGGTAATTTAGTGAAGAATTAAATAATAGAACAAAATACCAATATCGATAGGTCTTTGAAAACTAAACGCGAACACGTCGATTATCCCAACTTTAGTAATTGTTTGATTGTAATCAAGTTTTACGATCATACGTCTTATGCATTCAGGAATCTGCCTACACCATCGGAATTATTTGTATAATTTGTCACGTGGTCTGCATTTCGATACATCACTATGATCTCGATGCAACCCCAGGCGCTTAAGGAGAGACATTCATAATCGTCACTTTCATGCTAAAAGCGACGAAGAGGTGTAATGATTACCTCTTATATTGTCTGTTAAGTTAAAGTTCTAAGTGAACAGCAACGGTAGCGTGTTTCCAGACTGTCCAACGCAAAGGAGGATAATGTGTTTATCAGCCTTTGTATGTATGTTTTTTGTGGCACTATATTGACCAAAGACTTAGGCCGATTTTGATGATTCTTAAGTGTTGGGGCTTCAGTGATTCTCAATGAGACTCCCGTATAGAGGTATGGTTGTTTAATTAGGTTTTAACTAGGTTTTGCAATATTAATATGCGAAGCGTACAAGTTCGCGTGGTTGGTTAATTTTTGGACAAAAAATATAACATTTATGACGGTATATGTAAAATATAACCCCGTACGGCGCGTGGCCTTATTCAGATTACAAAATATAATACACACAAAACACTGAACGTCTTCACAATTACACACAGTGCAGGAGTAAATATTACTCGTAAGTCAATCGAGTTGTCTTAATTTTACAAGTGTAACTAAATGCATGATTGTAATCAAAATTCAACATGGTGACAACGAGGTGCCATAATGTGAAAAAGAAAAAAAAATAAAGTCGACGAACTGTGTCAAGTGGAGGATAAGTCATAGAAAAATTGTTTGAAAATCATCTTGAGGCATCTTTTTGGATTTAACAATTTAATCATCTTTATTATCTCCGATTGCATGAGTTTGTTTAGTCAACCTTTAAAAATAAAATGTTAAATAAAAACAATTCTCATATTTCTAAAGTATGAAGCTTCGACCTTTAAAAATAAGTGTACTCAGCAACCAAGTATCAACGCCATTCAATCGTTGTACAAATTGCATCTATTTTGGTGATGGCAACGGATTATAGGATTGGAATCCAGATTGATTATTGGAATTTCCGATCGCTTTATTCAAGTTGACGTCGTCCACTAGCGATGTCAATATTACCCACGGCTTATCCCAGTGGAAAGAGACTGCGTAATAAATTGATAGAGAAACACCCTATCGTAGCGGAGAATTGGTTAGAAGCAATGGTAATGGGTTAAATAACTTCATTTGTTTCAGAATTAAGGCTTGATTCGACGGTCTTTGTTTTGATGATCGAGACCTTTGAGTTTTGTTTTAATAAGAAAATAAGAAACATATTTATTTTTGAGAAGTGTGCCGAGGATTTGATCTTGATACTTGATATAACCAAACGCTTTGTGGCCCGCACGGTGAATAACAGCCCATCCCCCTCTCACCAAGAAGAGGGCTCTGTTCCAGCAGTGGGAACATTATAAGCTTGCATTATAGGATAACTACTCGACATAATAGACAAAGACGTCTTAGACAAACATTTTCAGTGAGTACTTACGTGTTAATGACAGCCTGAAAATCTCACTGTTCCTCAACAAATACAGATCTAATTGAAACCACAAGGACTTCAGTCAAGTAGGTGCGTGTATCCGAATTGTGGTGTACGTTAATTTGCCGCGAAATCCGTCAAATGAGAGGATGTGCAGATGACGTCACGTCTCGTTAAGTGGGCGGTAACAAACAGCTACTTAGCCCTTTGACGCGTTGCCGCTATTCATTTTATGATAACCAGCGACACAACACTGTTTCGCACGGTTTTCACAACTTAACAAAACAGAGATTTTGTTATTAAATATAAGTTAAATTCAAATGACATAATTATTATACCGTACAAAATATGGCATTACAGAATTATAATTATTAAAATCATCAGTACAACACTCTTAATTCATTGCATCCCACTGTATGACTATTTCATAAAAAATACATTCAATGGGATTAAGGCGGTATTCTGGTCTAGAAATTAAAAAAAAATCGTTTTCTTCTTGCATATTTTCAAAGTTACCCGGAAAAAGACTGAAGAGACCCATAAAATATGTCCTTAAATGGATTTTTCAAAATTCGAATATTTTTCGGAGATACAGTGAATTTTGTGACGCAGCATCTAAGCTGGTCGATCGGAGCGAATCACAAAATAAACGCTTCAAAAGAAGGCAGAACAGCTCGATTAGCAGAAAGAACTTCGCAAAACATCGAGTATGAAGTAGAAGAAGGCCCAATGTATGAATCTGGGATCGCCGATTAATCATAAGTGATTATTAAATATTGTTATACGAGTTATTCTACTGGAATTGTTTCTCAAACTTTTAACGCGTTTTTCTCGAAAAGATTTTTTTTGAAGTGGTTGACATGATATCTCAAGTTCTACCCAACCGATTCCTTTGAAATTTGTTGCGAGTCTTCTTTGTATATCTCTCTGTCACGTCTGCCTTGGATTAAAAAAAAAATCAATTTGGAGTACTTAAAAAAAATCGAAAGGTCAAAAAAAGGGGTAAAAATAAAATAGATTTTTCATGTCGACGCCATTTTGCGATTTTTTTTTGCCTATGGTCATCGAGATAGCGGCATCTATACAGATTGAGAAGTTTTCAATTTTTTTTTTGTTTCAGATCACTACAAGGGCTGGAATCATGTCAACCAGGGTGCACCGTTTTTTTTTGTAGTCCCCACTTCACCGGCCTGTAATTTATCAAATTTCTCATTCTTTTAATTTTTCTTTATATTCTTGAAGTGTCAATAAACATCGTGTAAAAAAACGGATACTAAAAATATTTTTCGTTTTTTATGTTAGTTTGAAAAATGCCTATAATTTAGGCTTTTAGCCCCCCCCTTACCCCCTTAAATGACAGCAACACACTTGCATATTTGATTCTCTTCAGAAAAAACAATTCAAGTAATGAATGATTAAATGAACTTAGAGGACTGTATTGATAATTATGATTTTAATGATTATAATTCTGTAAAGCCATATTTTTCTACACTCGCGAATTATATTTTAATCAATATACAACCAAAAAATAATAACACAATTTTAATTTTGCGGGGTACTACCCTGGCGCTTCCACCCTAACTAACCTCTCACCTTTCCATTGGCACTGGACGTATCACAGAAGATTGACTTGAATGAGATTTAAACTTGTTGGCTATTCGTCGATCTGCTAGTTAGATTGGCGCTTCAAATTAAATCGGTACTGACGCAAAAGGGGTAAAACTTACACTAGGAAAGACTTTCATTTTGACAGTACAACAACATTCATTGAGTTATTTATGTTGTTGAGCTGACAAATTTTTCGAACATATAAAGCAATGGATTAGCAACATCAGCAGTGTGGCAATAAGGGTGTAAATATGTTGACTTGATAGTCACCAGTTTAAGTAGAGGTTTACATTGATGAGCTGTGTGTATAACGAGTGGTTTGTTGATGACAGCATTTCGTTTGACGGGGCCTAATTATTCAAACTTTACGACGGATTGCGCTTGACGTGTGAGAGATAACATATTAGAGCAGCGCAGAGTTTGCTTGCATCTGCGGGGCTTGCAGAACACTTTATATTAATGTGAGTTCGTGCTGTCTGCATATTAAGTTTAAAAACAACCATTCAGACGTCTGTTATGTATGAATGATTTCCAAATTGCTTGTAAAGTGTTTCAGGCACAAGAAGGGCAATATTCGTAATTTTAAGAAAGTAAGTCTGATGTCAGTCTCAATCTGTCAAAAATACCTCGAATTTTACGTTTTTGACAACTTTTTGACATTTCATTGTTGCCGAGGTGACATTGCGACTAGACTTTAAACGTTTTTAATTACGAGAATTAGCCTTTAGATTTCTGAGAGGCTATTAAAATTAATCATTCGTCCAATCTTATGTCAAGTTATTTGATTTGTTGTTGTTATTTTAGACAGTTAATTGCAGTAAGGTATGTGAGCCGGAACACATTTGATATCGGAACTCATTTTTCCTATTTGTGCGTTAATTATCTTATCAGAAACCCGGTGCTTAAAAAATCTATGTTACAAATACATATACGAACATTCGTTCACAATCGTTAGCACTTTCAGCAAGACGATCTGAAACTGTAATCCTAGATAAAGTTGAAGTCAACGAAAGTCTGTTTGTATTTTGTTTGTAAACAGCGGATGTTGTTGACAGTCGCCTGGTTTTTATTCCAGTCTTTAGTGCAGTCGGAATAGACTGGAGAAGCGTTGCGCCGTTGTCCTTTAGTTCTAGGGTTGACAAATGTTCGGTATTAGTCGGACATGTTTGAGTTTACCTTTGTCCGGCGAAAATAAATGCATCCGGTTTTGCTGAGGTTGTTAGGCTTTTTTATGAAGGATATTTGTAACTTTTGTAGAGTTCTGTGCCTAATGGGTGACATCGGGACCCTATTACTAAGTCTCCAGTGTCCGTCCTTCTGTCATAGGGCTGTATATTTTAACCGTAAGGTAGATACTTAAAATTTTCAAAGTGTGTACTACTCTGGCCACGTTAGGCTTAAACGTGGTATACACATAGTTTCTAAACTAGGCGATACTATAATACTATTTTCCTCGAGATTGCTTTTGAAAAGTTGATAACATTTTCTTTTTCTGTTTTCAAACATTTACATAAAATAAACATTTGCCATTAAAATAAAGGAACACTAGCTTTTGTCAGCGGCTCCGCCCACGTGGAGGTCGAAAATTATCTATCACACCACACGAGAACGTACTACCAGAATAAAAAGTGTCAAGCCTAAGCCCAAGCCAGCCTGCCTGTTGCCTTAATCCAGGTTATAATTCATCTGCGTGCCAAATTTCACCATAATCCGTTCTGCCGTTCTTGCGTGATTGATTAACAAACATCCAAGCATACAAACATCTATGACATACAAACTTTCATATTTATAATATTAGTAGGATAGTATACGCTAAAAAAACCAAAGCCATTTTATTCATAAAAGAAAATGTTTTACCAACTCATTTATTTCAGTTTAACTCTTGTTTTTGCAACTATCAACCCTGAGATAGTGCAGGGATTTTACAAGGATACTAGATAGTGTCATTACTCGGTAGTCACGTCTCCTTTATACCGGATCTGGTGCCTCCACAACTATAGTACGTACATTCTACGGCAGAGGTTCTTGGCCTACATTCGGACTAAATGAATATTTATTTTAATTTTACTACCTTCATTTAGAAGTGAGGAAAACAAAGAACGAGAGGTGGCTGACGCTTGAGAGGACTCAGGTGGCGTTGGGAGGATAAACATGCAAGATTATATTACTGCAACTGGGGGAGGAGAGAGTGGGTGGTAGGTGTGAATGTTTATTTTCTTTTAAATTGGATTTTTAATTCAGAGTTACGACATTACCTCCATTACGTTCTGTTGTACTCCATGGCATCCGTGATACAGGGTAATCCTAGTACGAGTGCCCAAAACACTCCTTTGACACTTAAATTGTTCTACAGATATATCTAAATCGCCGAATCGCACGCGACCGTCGCGTCGCGCTAGTCTGCACGAGCCTTTAAATGCAAATTACGGAAGACCAAATCTATTTTAAGGAGATTTACTGTACCTTTTATTTTAGTAATAAAGATTTTTTATATATTTTTTTTATATTTAGATTTACGTGCTTCTGAATTTCGTCAAGTGTCATTTATAATAACGATAAGTAAAAGAAAAACATGGGGTTTGGGTTCCACTCAATGTTTAATGCTAAATCGTCTTCTAAAAAAATAGAAGGAAAAACGTTCAAAATCGGCAATCAAATGTCGAAAACTTGTCAAAATGCATGGAAAGTCGAGGTATTTTTGACAGATTGAGATCAAGATCAGACTGTGAACGTCATTAAAATTACGAGAATAGCCCCTCTGATGTTAAGAGTGGCGATTTCAGACCGTTCTTAGAAAGAACATAGAAATAAAATCACTACACAGTATGAAGCAAAGTCGCTTCCCTCTGTCTGTCCCTATGTATGCTTAGATCTTAAAAACTACGCAACGGATTTTGATGTGGGTTTTTTAAATAAATAGAGTGATTCAAGAGGAAAGTTTACACGTCAAATACGCGAGCAAAGCCGCTGGCAAAAGCTAGTAATCTGTAAAATATAAACCGAAACGATCAATTTCTAGAGCAAAGGAGAAAACTAGAATTGTGAGTGTAGAAAATCTTCCCACATTCCACACAAAGTCTCGTCTCTTTTACATATTACACCTCCATCTGACAACATCTCTATGCATACACCTGAGACACTTCAGTATACATCGTCGCCATTGTTTCCTCCACCTGCGTGTAGTCGCGAAATCATTTTTATTATTTGAAGTCGCGCGACCCCTGAATACATTTAAATGCATTATTTGCGCATTATGCATCGAGATGTGTTACCGGCTGGGTGTGAAAGGATATGAGAATAAATTCAACTTGGCGGTGGATCAGTTATTTATAATAACGTTAATATTGATGTTTTTGCAAGTTGGGTTTTTGAATACATATAAATGGGCTTGCTTTGGTTGGTTGCGTAGTATCGTTGGTGGCAAAAATTCAACCTCCTTTTTGCGATCACTCAAATGTCGCTCATAGTAACAGTTTTGAATGCATAGTGTTTATAAGTTTGTGGATCTTTGACAGTCGTTACAGGTCGTCAGAAGCCCGAAAGTCTGACAACCAGTCTTACAAAGGGGTATCGTATTACCCAGTAACTGGGTTGTGGAAGTCAGATAGGCAGTCGCTCCATGCAAAATACTGGAATTTTATATGCTAGATATTTTAAATTAAACAAAACTGGCGAAATGGGAGTGTACCATACAAGGTAGTAGGGACAGCGATACAGAGTCAGTTATTATAGATTCAGTACATGTAGGTATTCCACTTTTCTATAAATTAGCACATTCATGTGCTGAATTCATAGTTAAGATTTGCCCGTTGATGTCCTTGACATCATGTAAATAGGGTATACCTTTGCCTAATCTCAGTTGTCTTATCACAATGTTGTGAAAAAAGGACGATCGTATTAACTAAAAGTTAATTTATTAAACCACTATAAAAGTAGAAACAAAACAAAATGCACACGCAATATTATAGACTAGAGAGTGGGGCATAGACAAGTTCTGATATTTTCGTCAAACCACCCACACCCTAACTAAACCTAACCTGTAGACGTCCATATATACTTCAAAATCCATCATCCACAGATCCACACCACCTTTTTTACCCACTGCTCGGAATAAGCGTCTTTCCTCCTAAATATTTATAGAAAGCAACTCATATGAAATAGCCTTCAGCTATTAACCATCGAAAAAGCTGTAACCATCAAACATTTTATATAATAGCATAGGAGGAAATCCGAACACGAACACGTTTCCGGCCCGCGCGGCTTAACTAGTTAAACTAGTTTCGCCAACTCTGAGGCTTTCCAATTTGTCCATACCTATCTATCTATCTATCCATTTATGTAGATGGATAGGTTTGGACAAACTGTGAATTAACACAGTTTGTCCAAATATATCTAGTAAAAATCTATGAAATAGTTTTTGAGTTATGAGGGTTTTTTTTTATGTTTGGGAAATCATCAAATGACTTCTCCCGCTCTGGGCGGAGCGGGAGGGCAGATGTCAGACTTTTACTGACTAAAACCCACCCGTGTTCCTCCAGTTCCCATGTGCCAGGGTCACGGTATCTCTTTCGAACAATCTCGCGACCCTGGCGTTATGAGGGGGTCAAACTTGGCTCCAAATGGTTCGTGTAATATTACATAAATGGTGCTGCTTGCCAGTTCTGTTACTTTAACTTGGCCTGACACGCTACCGCGTGTCTAGATCTATAAATGTAGATGGCCTAAACGGATTTCCTCAGTCATGAAAACACTGAGGATCTCTTTTTAGGCCATCTACGTTTTAATTGAGTCTAGACTGCCTCGTTGGTCTAGTGGTAGCAAGCGCTACTGCTGAGCTTGAGGTCCTAGGCTCAATTCCCAGGTCGGGCAAAGTGTTATTGGGTTTTTCCATCTGGAATTTCTTAGTAGCAGTCCGGAGTCTGGATTTGTGCCCGGTTGATGGCAATAGGCTCGCCCCCTATTACATGGAACCTAAACATAACAGGCGAAATGTTGGTGTACTATAGGTGCACCTCTGCCCAACCCTTCGGGGAAACAAGGCGTGATGTTATGTTATGTTAAAATTAAACATACTTGCACTTACACATAAACCACCCGCAATCTTCAGACACATACACAGAGATATACCAACACATACAATTCACACACCCACACAAAATTGTAAATGAGAGTGTTATTAGTAAAATAAATAATATTTTATAATTTTGTTAGCAATACAAATTTTATCATCATCATCTGCCTAGCCATTTCCCAACTATGTTGGGGTCGGCTTCCAGTCACCAGATGCAGCTGAGTACCAGTATTTTACATGGAGCGACTGCCTATTTGACCTCCACAAACCGGTTACTCGGTAATACGATACCTCTTGGTAAGACTGGTTGGTAAGACATAGCAATACACATCGTAATATGTGACAATTTTAATAGAGCATTCTATTATTATGTAGGTTTTTGTTCGATAAACATTTATTATTTTATCTATAAGCCAAAAACGTGACGGGATTTTTTCGCGCAATGAATCTTTAACGCAATACATAGCGCCGAGGGTTAAAAATTGAATTCTATGTTTTTTCGACGCGCTGACTCACTCACGCTGCACTTTGTTGGATTCTCTATGCTCAGTTCAATACCACGGGTTGAAAATCCAGTGCTTAAAAAAACCCCTTCGCGATTTTATTACGTCAAAATTTTAACACTAGACCACTTGTAGTGAACCGTTAGTACTCTACCGAAGTAGTACTATTTACTACGGCAGTTTGCTAGATACTTCATAAGTAATACAAATGGGATGTGATATTTTCCGTGATAAACAATTTAGACAAGAGGGATCGAAATTATAATTTCAGTTTTATTGTCGCTTCTGAACAGAAAGTGATCGCAATAAATTATAAAACTCTTTTAATCGAATAAATGAATCTTATCAGTAGCATTAATCTTTAGTCCATGGCGAGATGAGATTTCAGCCTACACATAAAAAAATATTTCGGAATCGTGCATCCCTTACTTATCCACCATCCCTACTTGTGTGAAAGTTTTACAAATTCTTCGGGCGCCGGGCAGGCGGTCACCGTGGATCGATGCCAAGATTTTTTGAAGGTATTTTCAGTTTTGTGCATCATGTGTTTCAACTTCTCGGATAGATGACTTATCAGAAACCATAGTGGTGCGTCTCCTGTCATGGCGACAACGTAAAGATGAGGACCGATTTAATGACATATTTTCACTAAATCGATTTATCGTTAATTAAAAAATGTTCATGTTTTTTCTTGACAAACTCGAGTGGCAATGGGATATTTATTTATTTATTTATTTATTGGTCTATCTACAATTGTTACACTTTATAATCTAATAATACAAGCTATAATGCACACCAAGTGTACAATATGATGCGAACAGATGGCCGATGGAGCTGAAAGGTTCTGGAGTGGCAACCGTGTAAGGAAGACGTAGCGTTGGAAGGCCTCCCACAAGGTGGACTGTGATCTGGTGAAGATCGTATGATTCCGCTGAATGCTAGAAGCAAAGAAACGACCGTCATTGAGGTGCTTGCTTATGTCCAGCAATGAACGTTTTTCGGCTGAAATAACGATGAAGAAGTTTTTATCTTGGGTTTTTAGAGATTATTATCAAAGAAGTCAAATATTCTGCTATATGCATCAATGAAACTTTTGTTAGGATTGGGGTCACATAAATGACGCATTTTTTTTTTCAGGATGGGAAATCATCAAATGACTTCTCGCGGAGCGGGAGGGCATGTCAGACTTTTACTGACTAAAACCCACCCGTGTTCCTTCAGTTACCCATGTGCCAGGGTCACGGTATCTCTTTCGAGAGTTCGAAATTATAACCTCTTATTCTTTAGTCACATATATAGTAAAACTTCATGCGCAAGTAATAAAAATAGCTTACAAAAAAGCCTTTGGCATTTTCTACCAACTTTCTGTTAATAATTCCGCATAAACAGAACTGGTAGTTTGAAATTTTACCTGTCATATTTGACATTTAGCGGCAACGGGTATTGTGCTATCAGCATAATAGGTACCAGGAGCCTCCCAAAGGTTAAGTGGCATACCTCAGGCGATAGTTAGGCGACGAGCCAAGTTTGACAAAAGTAATATAAGTTAGTGAAGGCCAACCGATGTTGGTCTATGTTAATAGTTTTGTTACACTTGAACTTGGCTGCCATTTGCATTTTGTTACGGGTCGAGGCTCGGATGAAGGACAGTACCTATTCATGAGTGTTACACTCATATTTCTTGGATACAATTTACCGTATTAAATATATTCAGTGCTTCTGTTATCTTGTTTCTAGTCGACAAAACGAAGGTATAAAGATCAAGATAAGGTTCTAAGTACCCAAAGTGTTAATCTGTGAGCTAAATTTCAACAAAAAATGCCTGGATTTTGGTTGAAAACGGAAGAAAATTCTAACTTACTATTTTATAATAAGTTTTTTTTTTAATGACACGTTGTTTAAGTGTCTCAATCAGTGGTAGTTTAGATACCTACTGTTTCTAGGCTCATATAGGTACTAATTTGTAGCTCTTTTCAACCCTAGATAACAAAACTATTTTCATTGTTACGTGGTTACTAAACATTCGTCGAACCGACTAAGCCAAATAGAATACATTTTTTGGAAAATTATTTATTAATCACAGGAACTTCTAACATTGGTACATTCTTTGGATCATTATTAACCGGTCAAGTACCGTAATTACAGATACAATTAAAACACGATTGTTTGCATACCAAATGTGGTTTCTCAGGGACTTAGAGGTTAAACAAAATATAACCAAAACAGTAGTTAAGAACTATTCTACACAGCCACAGCATATTTCGATGTTCACCTATAAGTACACGAACACGAGAATCGAGGGTAGGTGGGTCGTCGAACGGTCGAATGTTTAGTTATTAAGAGTTAAAGTCATTAGAAGACTTATCATCGCTCTAGACTTTTCCGAACTATGTTGGGCTCGGATTCCAGTTTATTCGGATGCAGTTGAGTACCAGTACTTTACATGCCCGCGACTTCATCCGCGTTAAATTTTTTGTTCCCCCGACCCTTCCCGTCGCGTCGAATCGCCTACCCGTGCGATTTTCCCTGTTTTTGCAACATTTTTCATTACTGCTCCGCTCCTCTTGGTTATAGCGTGATGTTATATAGCCTATAACCTTCCGCGATAAATAGGCTACCCAACACAAAAATATTTTTTTCAATTTGGACCAGTAGTTCCTGAGATTAGCACGTTCAATCAAACAAACAAACTCTTCAGCTTTATAATATTAGTACAGAAGTATAGATGTAGGGACTGCCTATCGAACCACCACAACCCACTAACTGGATAGTACGATATACCCCTTGATAAAACTGGTTGTCAGAGTTTCAGGCTTCTGATGACCCGTAACCACTGTCTAGGATCTACGAAAGACAGCCGGGACCAACGGCTTTATGTGCTTTCCGAGGCACAGAGAAGTACCAGGAGTATGCAAAGATTGTTACTGATTCATGGTCTAACCTGCAGGTGCAACTCTGATCGATCGACCTGTGCGGCTGTTATTACTTAGCTATAAGTCTCTCGTTATTACAAGTCTATGGTATCGATTTTAGAAGCCACTTTGATGTAATTTTCTATTAATAACAATATTTACTCAAGCCTTAGCCCAATTATCACAGACTTAATTAATAGTAGGCTGTGTGTGTGTGCCGTATAACGTATGTATGTATGTAGGCATTTTAGTACACCGTTTAATGGAGCATAATGTTTATAATCATGGAGTAGGAAATTTTTATGAGAAAATTACTCCCGGTAATAATTATGTTTATTACTAAGAATAACTTGATTACATCTGACGCACACAAGCGTAAGTTATTTCTATGCCATGCCTATAATGTTGAATATTAATCCGATAATGGACGGAGGAATACTAATCTAATTCATCATTTCAACCGTAAGACGTCCACTGCTGGACAAAGGTCTCCCTCAATTTGGGGGGCTTTGCCATAATCGCCACGCTTGGCAGGCGGGTTGGCGATCGCAGTATAATGGTAAAATGTAGAGATACGCTGCTGCCCTTTCTCTAGTAAATCCCTTAGTAGCCTTTTACAACACATACGGGACGAAATGAGATGGTGCTATTTTTTACGTCCGGCACTACAAGGGGACCTAATTACATAATGTTTATTTGCCAAAAATAGTGCTTTCGATTTCCATAAATTTTACATGTTTGCGTAATAAAATTAGTCGGAATTAATCTATTAATTAACATAACATGACACCTTGTTTCTCCGAAGGGTTGGGCAGAGGTGTACCTATAGTCCACTCAAAATTCGCCAGTTAAGTGTCAGTCCCACGTAATGGCCGAAATGGGGCAAAATGGCGTAATGGGGCGAGTTTATTGACATCAACTGGGCACAAAATCAGACTCCTGACTGGTACTAAGAAATCCTTACCTTTTAATTAGCAACTAGCCTTACCTATTATTTCCAACAATTCAACGAAAAACCCTCCTGTGTTTCCAAATGAGGTATTTGATACGAATCTTTCGCGAATTCTGTTGAAATAGGTGTTTGCCCGCAGGCTTTGAAATTATTCAGTTAAGCTAACACATTTCAGGCCGCTAGTCTAACAATATTTTATCTTCTCCAGAACTTTATTTTATCATTTTACTAAACTTAAATTCAAATATCTATAAGTTATTGTTTTATATTATTGAAATTTACAAAACCTTTAATCTATTTTCCACTTTATTTAAAAGCAGTTAAGATTGTTAACTGCATGTCGATTCTGTAAAAATCTCACCGTGAAAAGGTGCGTGGAGTGAGCTGTCAGTGTCATCCCAGTGCTGCTAGGGATTGACCAAACATAACATTTACAATCATAATCGAGATTGAAGAATCAAGAAGTTGAAGCTCGAGAAACAGCAAGCTCAGTAGAAAAAATTTATTAGCAAATTTTTTTGTGTTTGTGTTACAAATCTTATTTATTTATGAACAAACTTTACACTTAATAAAATAAAATACCTACACAAAGATAGGAAAGCACAAAGGATCTGCTTAAAACATAAGAAATTTCTTGCAGCACATCTGCAATTGGGATGAGAAACATAGACGCATTGTGTAAAACGGTATATGTATATGAAAACAGATTAAAATAGGCTATAGCAACCAAAACATACATAGTTATATCGGCTTAAAATAATAATTGTACTTACATACAATGTTTATTTACACATTTATGAAATAAAATAAAAAACAAACATAAAATCACGCCTTGTTTTCTCGAAGGGTTGGGCAGAGGTGTATCTACCTTATAGTACAAAAATAAACGAAAATCAATACATGAATAATGTTGAAATCTTGTTAGCAAGGGAGATAAGCAATTTGTGTCTCAACAGCACCCATAACTAGATTATTGATATGCCTAAATATTTCGTGTATTGTTGTTATAAGGTTTGTATCTTGAACTGTGTATCCAGAATGTAGATGATAGCTGTTTAAAAAAACCTTTAGGTATGCTATTTACATATATTATGTAAATAATGTTAACGAACACATCACCAATCACTGAATACTTGCTTTGCACAATTTAATGAAGTTGCTCGATCTCACCGCATCATCTGCCTGCCTTTGTCCAACTGTGTTGGGGTCGGCTTCCAGTCTTAACCGGTTGCAGCTGAATGCATAGGTATTTTACATGCAATGACTGCCAATCCGACTCCGACAACCCAGTTATTTGGTAATATGCTACCCCCTTGGTAAGACTGGTTGTCAGAGTTCCGACCTTCGAGGTCTTGGTATTACATACCAAGACCATGAAGGTCTCCCATAGACGGACAAACCGAGGCAAGCGTAGCTTAGCCGGATCGGTCGGACTGTGCGGCTGTTTTTATTTAGCTACAAGCCTCTCGATTCACCGAATGCTCGATCTCACACCTCTCAAGTAAGTACCTAATATTAATTTGTTGAAAACATCTACACTTCTACACTAATATAATATTATAAATGCAAAAGTAACTGTCTGTCTGTCTGTCTCGCTTTCCTACTAAAACTACTGAACCGATTTAAATGAAATTTGGTACACAGATAGTTTAGAGCCTGAGAATGGACATAGGCTACTTTTTATCCCGGTAGTATATTCCCGCGGGATAATTTCCGACCTCCACGCGGGCAAAGCCGCTGGCAAAAGCTAGTAATTTATAATTTTGAAATGTTCAACAATGGCTGGAATTGACATTAAAATATACTTCATTGGCTAACTGCGAATACGTCATTGCCAGTAGCAACGACTTGAAAGGCTGAAATTAAAAAAAGCTATCTTGACAATGACAGTGTCGGTCACCTCACTTCACCCGAAACCGTTACTCACACGGTGTTGTTGCCATAGCAACCACACCGAATGAGTAACTGCTTGCTCGACGTGAACACTCCACGCGATTCTCGTCACATTTAGTCAAGGTGGAGTGAACTCACGCGGGCGCGCTACGCGAGTTTCATTTGAAACGTTGATTTTTGACATACCTAGTAGGTAGGTATCAAGATGATGATGATTTGATGAATATTCTTTTATTAATAATACGATTATTAAGTAGGTAGGTAGGTATACATGCATCTATATGAATGTTTCGAATACTTGCGTACTAATTATTCTCAATCCGATTACGAAATGGCTTCTGCACAAGGTGATAAAAAAAAGTTGATTCCTATTGATGACAGCGTCTAGCGCGCATGCGCGGCTTGATCACACGATGCTCGCAATTTCGTTGTCATGGTTACATCACTTCACCTCACGAGCACGCGGGTGACCGTTTTGAACTATTGAATTTTGACATTATTATCAAGATGATAACGATTCGATGAATATTCTTTTTTATTGTTTGCAACCAAATAGGTTACCTACAAACATTGAAATAAATGAGTACCTAATAATTTTGTTTGAACTCTAAATATGTACAGGCACATGGTCATCAAAACAAAAATAAAAGATAAAAAAAAATGTATGACATTGATGAACTAGTGACCTAGGGCGTGAGCACTTCACGCGATTCTCGTCGTATCATCGCATGTATTCTCGGTGAAGTGAACACGCGCAGAGGCGCGCTATGTATGCGATAGTCATTTGAAGCGTTGAATTTGGGAGTCGATAGCGGACTCCCGGCCACCGTAGGCGCGAGCTTGCGGGTGGCGAGCAATGGGTAGCTCGCTGCCCGGTAAGGACCAGGCTCGGGTCGACGGCGCGTAGTGTTCCACGCGCGCCTCAAAGAGATGTCAGCAGCAGTGAAGGGGTCTACTAGGACCTATGCCTGCCGGGGTCGCGTGATTGTTCGAAAGAGATACCGTTACCCTGGCACATGGGCAACTGATGGAACACGGGTGGGTTTTAGTCAGTAAAAGTCTGACACGCCCTCCCGCTCCACCCAGAGCGGGAGAAGTCATTTGATGATTTCCCATGCTGAAAAAAAAAAAAAAAAAAAAAAAGCGTTGAATTTTGACATACCTACCTAGTAGGTATCAAGATGATGATTTGATGAATATTCTATTATTATAGACAATGAGTTTGATGAGAATTATGGCTGATGATGATGAGTGTTTAAGTACACATGCACATCATATTTTATCTCTCATCATCGTTACCTTACCAATCAATGCTCTGACTACGAGAAGATTCTTTGTAGTGGGTAGCTGTACGGTACTTCATGGTCTTTGATTATATACCTGTCTAGATAGAGTAATGCAAAGAAACGATGCACAAAAACTGTCCCCAGTTTCGCGATTATGTGTGAGTAGCGCTCGCGTACTTATTGTAATCAAACTGTCAAAGTGTGCGTGTTTAGAAATGCCAGCTCCAAATTATTTACCTACCTTTCTTCCATCATTTAATAAGATCAATGTTAAACAAATTAAGTTAAATAAAATAATCATTTTTGTGTTAGTGTTTTATTTAATTAATACAGTATGTCTCCAGCAATTTGCTTTTACGGAATCCGTAGGAAATCTACAACCCAAATATTAGAAATATAGAACTAACAACAATACTATTTCGTGCATGACGTCATGGATTTCATTTATTTAATATACGTAATTTCTCATTTTCAGATCAAATAAATACCATCAGTTTTTTAATAATAATTTATTATTCTCCTGATTGAATTTCGGTCACGGCAGATAATCATAAGTTTTAATGATATTTGTAATATGTTTCCCATATTTTCGCCAAATCTCCCTAGTAATAAACTGGCAACACCGGCTAATCAAAGTAACCTACGAAGTATCGAATTAAAAATTCATGTTTTCTTTAAAAAAATGTGGTTAAATAACAAAACTTAGCGATGAAAACTGATCTTGATATTATTATATAGCTTTCCCACATAAATGCGGCACAGTTTGACAGCACAAACCAGCGTAATTAATAATTTTTCGTGAGCACATAACCCCTACGTGATTCAAATGACACTGACGTCGGTGAGAAGCGAGTCTACCAAATTTAGTAGACTTTTTTTGAGCCGTTCGGTACGGCCAATGTGTCATCTAGACAGGTATATAATCAAAGTTCATGGTATTGCATATTCTTAGCGTGCAGGTGTCACCACGCGACAAAGGTTAAATGAGCAGTAAGTAGGTACACATAGTTTAAAAAAAAGCGGATTAATTGTTGACATCAAAGTGTAGGTACTAAAGTGACATTATACCTGTATAAAAATTGTTGTATTTAGATAGGTACATATCTACAAGAATTGAAATAAATCCTTGCGTACCTACTAATTATTCTCTAAACCGAATACGAAATGCCGTCTGCACAAGGCAAACAAAAAAAAAGTTGATACCTATTGATGACAGCGTCTAGCGCGCATGCGCGGCTTGATCACGCGATCCTCGCAATGCCGTTGTCATGGTAACATCACTTCACCTCGCGAGTAGGGTTGTAACGGAGGCCTTCTTAGCGGAGGCGGAGGCGGATGCGGAGGCGACGAGTTTCAACTCCGTGGATGCGGAGGTTAACGGAGGCGGAGGCGGAGGTGAAAATGGATGTAGAAAAAATTGTAATTTGTGGTTCATTAAAAATAATAAAAGTACAAAATCTTTAATTCAAAAACGTACATTCATAGCTTAAGTAAACAAACATTTAAATAAATGAACATTACCTTCTAGTAATCAAAATTAAGGAGAGGCAAATTATATTTGACAAACAATCGTTTTGCGTCTTTGTCACCTTCCAGACGATTTCTAAGGGGTTCATAAATGGTCTGCTAGGACCGATGCCTGCCAGGGTCGTGAGATCTTTTCGAAAGAGTTACCGTGGCCCTGGCAATGGGAACACGGGTGAGTTTTAGTCAGTAAAAGTCTGACACGCCCTTCCGCTCCATCCAAGAGCGGGAGAACTCATTTGATGATTTCCCACCCAAAAAAAATGGGTTTCACAAATTAAGCCAACCGAACTAAATAATTGTTCACTTAGCACTGAACTTGGCGGGGCCTATAAGTACGTGCGAACAATGGGAGAAAAAGCTTTATATTTATTGTTATTTCTCCACCTCAAAAAAGGTTCAACGTCTAATTTGAGTCGGTTTTCTTTATTATATTAACTAGTAAAATTTTCCATACCATGAGGTTACTATTATTGCTACTGTCATTTTCAGTTTCCTCTTCACTGTTACATGTTAGCCAGATTGGAATGCACACTTTATGTTGGTGGTAAAATCTGGAAACTTGAGCATGGTTCATCATGTATTGGGTTTGATTCAATTCTAGCTTTTTGGCAGCAGAAGCACCAGAAGCTTCGTCATCACCTCCTCCACTTGCCACATTTGATTCATGTATAGTAAGCAAGCGTATTAATTTGGACTGAACTTGTTCCTTATTTATTTCAATGATTCGTAAATAAACCTCTGTTACAACTCCGCAAAAGTTGCACGGAGGCGGAGGCGGAAGCGAAGATACGATTCCTTGCGGAACTTCCGCAGTAACGGAAGCGGAGGCGAAGCTCCGTTACAACCCTACTCGCGAGCACGCGGGTGACCGTTTTGAACTGTTGAATTTTAACATAATATTTTCAAGATGGTGACCATTTGATGAATATTCTTTTTATTGATAATAACGACATAAGTAAGTAAGTAGGTATATGTTTATCTACACTATATAATATTATAAAGCTGAAGAGTTTGTTTGTATGTTTGTTTGTTTGATTGAACGCGCTGATCTCAGGAACTGCAGGTCCGAAATGAAAAAATCTTTTTGTGTTGAGTAGCCTATTTATCGAGGAAGGCTATAGGCTATATAACATCACGCTACAACCAAGAGGAGCGGAGCAGAAATGAAAAATGTTGCAAAAACGGGGAAAATCGCACGGGTAGGGGATTCGACGCGACGGGAAGGGTCGGGGGAACAAGAAATTTAACGCGAACGAAGTCGCGGGCAGAAGTTAGTCTACAATAAAATGTTAGTCGGCACATTTTGGACGTTGGTATTACATTTTTCTAATGTTCTTAGTGCGCATACGTGACGATACCTGCTTAATAAAAAAAAACAAATGTCAATGTGAATATGACAGTGCCTAGATGTTGGTTCCCACATAGTATGTGTGAGATTCAAAGACATTAATTTGTCTTAAATCTCTTTGGTGAGATTGAATTCTATGGTCCGTCAGTCAGGCACGGCCAGTTTCTTTCATCTTTTTTAAATAGATTTGGGTTAGTAACAACGCTGAAGAACGTTGCACAATCTTTACTCGAGTCGATCTACAATCGCTTCTCCAAGACACATCGTGATTAGCCCATGTGATTGAAGACACATCGTGATTAGGCCATGTGATTCCATTTACGTATTTAATTTTAATCAGTTTACAGTGGGTTCATAATAACTGACAATTTCGATTCGCATTTTCTGTTGTAGCTATCTTATACTTACATGTACATATGTCTTACTATATTCATTAATTGTTCGTGCGTGTCGCACTTGTGCGTCAGGCAATAAAGGGCTAGTCGAGGAAAAAATAGAAAAAAAAACAAACATGCGATTGTCTGAATTTCGGTTTCGCTATTTCATTTGAAAAACTTCCCGAAAGAGTAATAATATTGTTTAGACACTATGCTAGCTTTGAAATCCTTATAAAAATAATCAATAGAATTAGCATAAGAATATTAGGTATCTAAATCTCGATTATGATTGTAAATATGACAGTTGGTCATCCCTAGCATCAGGTGGAATGACATTGATAGCTCACTCCACGCTCACTTCACCCGGTGAGATGGTTACAGAATAGCACGGCTGTATGCACTTGCGTTCATGGATAGAATTTCAAACCATACGAACTTTGAACAAAATTTTAATATTACGATTACGTCGACAGAACTTTGTTGTACAATACGAAGTAATTAATTTTGTCAAGAGTTTAACGTTCGCTTGTTTTATTAAAGCGAAATACCCAAAAACCCTCTCTGGGTATCTCTGTTACATGAGAACCGTTCTTTTGTGATAATATTTTCATTCTCGCTACTTTACTGTACTTGTGTACTTCTGAAAGGATTCATAATTTTACAAGTATTTTGCGAAAGTATTTTGATTAGGGATTTAACTAAACCTCTAGAAATGTATTAAAGTTCTAATGATGCACAGATTTTTAAATGATGAAGTCTATTTTAAATGATTATCACATCATCAACAGAAACTAAGTGGAAATAATTATTTTAAGGCATTATTTAGGCTAACTCAATGAACACAAATCAGAACTTGACCAAATTTATTTGGGACCACTTGGTAAGGTATATTCTGTCCAACGAAAGAAGATTTTTTAAAATTAGTTTGCTAATGATAGAGTTCTGAGGTAACAAATAAAAAAATACAATCGAATTGAGAACTTCCTCTTTTTTGAAAGCCGTTAAAAAGAAGCGCATTTGTAATAGTAGAGTGTTCAATATGATTTTTAGCTAAGCAAAATGATAATTATTGGAGGTCCGATATAATACAAGTCTTTTTAATAAATATGACGAACATCGTTACAAGATGAAGACAATCTCAAATCTGATTAATGTTTTAAAACTGTTTTTTCAAAACATATTAGTAAAGTTTTTTGGTAAATAACATTTCTCCGCAGTGAATTTCCGATGAAAAACTACTTTAACCAAAAAGTAAAAAGCAATGTGGGCCGAACATTGCAAATTTATGGCCGGGATAAACTGAATCGACAGCGTCGCTTTTTATAATCCTTTTTTTGTCGGAATTATTAATCGAGACTTTCTTGGTTTTATTTACATTCAATTTTATTTAAGGACTACTATTACAGGATAAAATTTAACCAGTATGCAAAATGTAACCATGAACGTACCATCAAATTCTAGCGTATATTTTATAACTAAAAAAAAAGTTTTTTGCTCCATACATTTTGCCACGTAGGTATTGCACTTTTCTATGAAATAGAAAACATTTTTTTTTGAAAACAGACGATACATTTCTACACTAGGGGTTCTAGAATCATAAGTATGCTGAACTCATGGTTACAGTTGGCGCACTGGTATTTTTTTTCCTGTTTAAGTAATAGTACTATTTCATTATCTTTGTCGACTGTTTATGTTATCTGTTTGAGTTGAAAAAAATTTATAGAAAAAAAAATCTAGACTGCATTTTTGGCGTAACAATTAACGACATTCGACACCAACATCAACTTATTTAACTAAAGTTAATTTAATAGATACTACATAACCATAATTTATATTTATAAAATATTTTGCTGGGGTATTACATTTCCATTCCATTCCGCAATAACCTTCCATTTTAATATGTATTGTATTAATAAATCGTGAGGTCGCTCAGTTACGAAGGTACAAAGCAACCACTGTGCAACCACACGGCAACCTCCTCGTGTGACCACCACGTAAAAAATACCCGGATGTGCCCGGGCATCCGGCGACCTTCCCCGCTGTTCACCGCATCAAAGGAAGGAAACAAGACAAGTAACGCGGAAAAGTTGACGAGTGTAGATGATCGATGTTGCGACATTGCGATTTTTCGGATGACTACTGAAGTTATAGTATCGATCAATGTCTTTGACTTGAGACTGACCTGTGCAGATAAGTTGAAGTTATTAAAGAAGATAAAATAAAATATGTGCTAATATTTTGGACTTGTATAAATATCTAGATAGCTAAATGATAAAGAAGGAGGTTTAAATATAAGATGTTCGGGTGAATTCCAGCCGATCATACAATAAAAATCCCATCGTGAAAACTTAGATGAAGTGAATTTGAAGTAAGGTGTACCTAATTCCTACTTAAGCTAGAAATAAACAAACACTTCAAAATATGTATACAAAAAACACCAGCCTATTTAACAGACTAAATATTCAACACTCATCCCTGTGATAAGTTGTCGTATCATAATTTCCTCAAATTAAATCACAACTCCAAAACACAAAACCGTCATAACTTCTGACATTCTTTCCAAAAAAAAAAAAACGCAAAATCGTACCTCCCTTCGTTGGCCTAACACACAATTTATGCGCGTACATAGGCAGAGGTAACAAAGCGAGACAAGAGATGGTTGCATGAATAAAACAGTGGGGGCCGCCCTGAATATTTGACGTAGTGTGGACCGCCGCTGCCCGCCGAACAACAGTCGTATGATCTTGCAGAGAAAACCTTTTTGTTTTCGATATTTTATGTTAGATATTTGGGAGTCAAATGGGAGACTAGGAAAGTACTAATATTAGAGTTACTATGAGTATTCCCGATAAAAATGATAATAAGTTCTTTGCTGATGCTATCTCTTATCTACGAAGAGACATCTCTTTCCATATTATGATGAGCGTTCCTTCGTTCATTTTTGTCTTCACATGTTTTCTACAATCTGTCATTTGTTTTTTTTTTTAATAATGAAAGAGATAGAATCATAGACGATAATTCATCATTTTATGGTGGGCATCCTACGCGTGGACTCTTCTAATTCTGCTAGCTCTGAGGGTGCTCATGAGTATGATACATTTTTGTTAAGGTTATTAATCTAACGGATTCTATAGTTAATCAAGGCTGACAATATTGAATATCCCTGAAGTTTAATTATGAAATCAATTTATCTTCCTGCTTAAAGTAGTAGAATAAACCATACAGCTTCAAAAAGATGCAATACTTATAACCCCGATCTACATGTATGCAAAAACAAACAATATAAGTACCTGCACTACACTTCAGGGCTCTTTTATTTCACCTTTCAATAATCCTTATTAAGACTACCAAAACTAAATACAAAACTAGACCAACCCCTAAAATACTAAATACAATAACAGATGATAGAAATAGTACGCAGTTTCCGAACAAAAACATTGTTTATCGTCTGGCGGAGATCAAATAGAACCGTTTGGGTATCATACTGAAACTATAATTTCGCTTCAAGTATAATTTTATTTCAGCTATTGGGAGTAAATATTGAGTTTGACATTACTAATGCTGGTTTTGACGTTATTAATGGTAATTTTGACATGATTATGAATCATTTTGATATTGCTATTTTTTTTCGACATTATAAATAATTATTACCAAAACTTTCCAAATATAAAAATGTATGTACTAAAGCTAGTGTTTATGTGTATGTAATTACTAACAACAACTATTTTATGATCTGTAAAACAAATAATTTGATTTGATTTGAAATATAGGTCGATGACAATGGATTTTAGGGTGTCTGGATGTTGATGACATCCTCAAAAACCAAGTAGGTTATTTACCAACAGTATAGTCGTGTGTCACAGTGTAGTAATATCTATATTGAAATAAATATTGATTCTTAAATTTTCCATAATGCACCTACAGCTGTCTCTGCGACACATAACGGTTGACTGGCAGAAAAAGCCAGTGAGCATTATGTCCACTCAATAAGTTTATGTGCTTAAAGTAAATATAACAACATTATCATACACTTTGTTCTAGGCTTTATTTAGGCTGTGACCTACAGCGAGGTCACTTAGGGGACTAGGTCAAACGTATGAGTAGGTAGGTGGATTATTTTTAGGATTTTCTGAAAATAATTTACCTACCTGCTCATATATTTTAAAATCAGTTAGGTATTGAACAAAATTTAGTCACAATGTTGCGTAATAGTCATCACCCTTTGGTTAAGCGGTCACAAGCTGTAGCTACTGGTGAGCATGAGGTCCTGGATTTGATTCCCAGGTCGGGCAAAGTGTTATAAGGTTTTCCATCTGGAATTTCTCAGTAGCAGCACGAGTCTCGATTTGTGCCCGGTTGATGTCAATTTCCACATATGGGACTAAATATAATTGGGGAAATGTAGACTCAATTTTTCGTGTAAGGCGAGATATTATGTTACATTTGTGTTAAATATTTGTAGCATTTTTACTTTCAGAGAAGTGAGCGGCTTTCAATAACTTGCTGGAAATATCCCAAGAATCTGTCGCGATTTCGAAGGCTGTATGTCAAAATTACGTAATAAGCTTGAATAATGTACTAGTCAGCCCACTTTGTGGTTACCCCGGATACCTTTCACAACACCAATTCGTATGGTTTGGTTCATATTTGCTGGAAATATACAATATAATAATAATATATATTTCAAGTAGCTAAAACCAAACAAGCACATCCAAAAACTCTGTAACTTTAAAACTTACGTTTGCGCATCGGTCTAGACACGGTAAACAGCCATAGCAAATATTCGAAGAGACAATACAGACAGTTCCCATCTCTATAGTATGAAAAAGTTTAATTACTTACGATGGCCTCAGAGTAAGGAAGAACAGAATGCTAGATTCCCCTTTTTTTTTTTTTTTTTTTCAGGATGGGAAATCATCAAATGACTTCTCCCGCTCTGGGCGGAGCGGGAGGGTGTGTCAGACTTTTACTGACTAAAATCCACCCGTGTTCCATCAGTTGCCCATGTGCCAGGGTCACGGTATCTCTTTCGAACAATCACGCGACCCCGGGAGGCTCACGCGACCCCGGAAGGCCTAGATTTCCCTTTGAATTGCATTGTATATTGTGAGGCAGTCGAACATCTTAGCGGACTTATGAGCAAATTAGCCCTAAGGATATGGTCATGTACCTATATTTTGTTTTATATTCTGATAAACTTGTCTTTGCTTAGTGTTATTAGTTTTTTGGCCGTGTCATGTTAAAGTAAACCGAAAATTAAATATCATCATCGTTTCAACCGAAAGACGTTCATTGCTGGACATAGGTATTCCCGAAGCATTACCACTTCAACCGAGTCTGTATTTCTCGTATCTAACGGATTTCTTCAGCGTTCACCAGGTGATCAGTCGACCTTGTGGGAAGCCTTGCAACACTACGTCTTTCAGTACACGGTCGCCACTCCAGCACGTTTCGGCTTATCTATTCTACGAGTAACGTGCCCTGCCGAAATACGTATGTTCGCTGCCAGGCCAGGCCTCACCATCGGATTTCAATAGCGCAGTGGAAGTTATGATGGTGGGGCTCTGGAGACAAGAGTGGCATACAAACTTGTCCGCCGTGCGCGGAACCGAACAATGATATAATTCAAATAAGTACAATTACAATACAAAGGACTCACCTGGTTGAAGAACACCTGCTTCTGGGGCCTACCTGGATTTATGTATGTAAGTGAGTGTGTATTGTATTGTGTTGTGACGTTATGAGTATCTCCAGGTTACAATTCACCGCAAACACCGCTCCAATAGGCCTGCTACCAAGAGGCATGCGGTCTCCAACACGCGATTTCCAATAGCGTCACTTTCACTTCAAAGTATTTCCAACAAAGATATATCCAAACTCAAGCCGTATTATTTCGTCAAATTGGGGTTATTTATGCACAAAACAACTGGGTCATGACTGGTGTCCACAAAACGACCGATTCTCAAGGATTAATTTACAAAAGCGTCGCGGAAGCAAAACGGCGACATGATTCCTTGTTCAAGCCAAAAACCAAAGAGAAGTGTCAAAGTCAAAACTGACAAGTCAGATGTCACTCCTTTCGGGCGCGTTCCGGTAGGCGCATAGAGTAACCAATTTAAACGGGACTGAACATCTACCCCCCCCGGACGGGCCTTCCCGTCCGCTAATCACTTGGCAATCTTGACAAGGTTGCGTTTTATCAGTCCACTTGACGCGCTGCTGGAGGATGTGCAAATACTCCAAGCTCCAACGCTTCCAAAAACTCTGAGCGAGCTGCTGCACCAACTGAAACCGCGATAGCCAATTTTGGCTCACATCGACAAAAGGGTGCTCCGGCAGGGCGGCAAGTGGCTGTCAAATCAAAAAATGACCCGGGGTCAGGGCCTCCAAGTCGTTCGGGTCCGAAGACAGCGGGCACAATGGACGCGAGTTCAATACAGCTTCAATGCCGCAAAATACCGTAGCTAACTCCTTAAAGGTGATAACGGTGTCTCCCAACAATCTGCGCCAGAGTCCCTAACCGATTTCACCGCGGCCTCAAAATACCCCCCAAATGGGGGCAGGCGGCTGGTGGGTCAAAACAATAACAAACAACAAAACAACCAAACAACAACAACAACAACAATTTAACAAAATGGCCCTCCTTAGGCAACAAAAGGGGGTGACGGGCCCCATGAGGAAGGCTAGAGTGGTTCAACCGTCAACAACCAAACAACAAAAGACCCGTATGAAAAGGGGTTCAACTTACTAACGGCTCCTCCCGACAATATCCAAAATTCTCGCTGCAGAATGGCCAACAGCGCATTGCAACCGGCATGCGAGTTCTTAATGTGACGATCAGTCACCAACAATTCAACAATTTGTCGAGGAGCTGGATCGACTCAACAAAAAATCAGGGTCCTTCGTTCCAACAGCGAGCACCTTGAGCCCAGGCAAAGGACCCGACATCAAGACTGGCGTTCGAGGCCAATCATCCTCGGGGTGAGTCAGCCAGTCTGGTCCCCACCATAGGGGGTGAGCAATCAGGCGGGGTGCCATCAAGAGCGGATCCAGCTTTGGTGCCAGGGGGGGGGACACATAGTCGTGGGCAAGTCACAAGAAGTTATAATTTATTTTTTATAATCATACATAAAAGTAAAAAGTAGTTAGGTATTTTATTAATGTTTGTATAGTCTGGCAAAAACGGATAGAAACGGCGGGTTTGGGAGTTCGCCACTATTCTTTACGATGCGTTCGTTCCCGAATAATGCGTTTGCTATCGTACAAAATATTAATCTATACAATACAGATAAATAAAATTGGAGTGTCTATTTGTAACATTAAGATAACCACTTTTTACAAGGTGTATTTGGATGTATACATTGTACATATACGAAAACAAAAATTTTTACAATTCTTGTCTGTCTGTCTGTTTGTTCCGGCTAATCTCTGAAATGGCTGGACCGATTTTGACGGGACTTTCAATGGCAGATAGCTGATGTAAAAAGGAGTAAATTAGGTTACTTTTATTTTAGAAAAATACCTGCGTTAATTTCCGACATCCACGCGGGCGAAGCCGCGGGCAAAAGCTAGTTTATAATGAATTGATTAAATATTGAAGGTATTTATAGTCTAGTCAAAGTTCAAAAACGTGAAAAGTAGAGACAAAGGTCCTAAAAATATGAGCTATGGCTCATTCGATTCGGGATCACCTCTAGAAAAATGTTTTTGGTGCAGGTAACAAAATAAGATGAAAAGAAAATTATATTTCGATTTTTGTTAATAAGTCGAAAAATATTAAAATTTAAGCAATTTTGAAAAAAGCTCGTTATAGAGGAGGAAATTTCCAATAAAAAAGTCTTAACTCCCGGAACTCTATCTCCATTATTTATAATTTTAATTTGACGTTGAAAATGGGGCTCCGCGCGGCTTTTACGGTATGCGCGCGCCGCCGCTAAGGGGGCGTCCATTAATCACGTGATGCTTTTTTGGCATTTTTAACCCCCCCTCCTCCTTGGTGATACATGGTGATGATTAAGAGAGAGAGATTAATTTGGCTCTTTGTACGGTTTTTGTGGACATATTGAACTGTAAAAGGCACATTTAACATTATTGGTTTCCTTAATATTTTCGATACAGCGCTTGATTTTCCAAAACACCACTAAAAGCCCTTTTTTTGTTGCATTATCAAATTCATGCGACAAAAGGAAGAATTTTTTTTTCGAAAAATCAATTGCAACTAGCCAGTCAGTTAAGGGGAATTCATTGAAGTTCTTGAAACCCACCTTTAACTTTCTGTGCGATCATTGGTTGATGACATATCGATAAATCTTATACCTTTAAACGAGCAATTCTTGTATATATATATATATATATATATATAATTTGAATCTCGGAAACGGCTCCAACGATTTTCATGAAATTTAGTATACAGGGGGTTTGGGGGGCGATAAATCGATCTAGCTAGGATTCATTTTCATAAAATGTCGTTTTATTCGTATTTTCAATGACAAACTTTATCGATAATCGACTTGAACATAAACTTATTATATTAAACACAATTTACCAAAAAATACCGAGCAAAGCTCGGTCAACCAGATATTAATCAAATAAAAACCGGCCAAGTGCGAGTCGCACTCGCGCATCGAGGGTTCCGAACAAACCTGTAGGTATTCTCGGTTTATGCATAAGGTTTATGTTTATGAAATTAAAAGGTTTTTTTTTTAATTTTTATATTTCAGTTGCGTGAATGAAAGGTAAATTGCGGTTTACGATTTATGACGTTTTAAAAAAAAAACTATTAACTCGATCTCGTTCAAACCAATTTTCGGTGGTAGTTTACATGGTAATGTACATCATATATTTTTTTTAGTTTTATCATTCTCTTAATTTAGAAGTTACGGGGGGGGGGGGACACACATTTTACCACTTTGGAAGTGTCTCTCGCACAAACTATTCAGTTCAGAAAAAAAAAATATGTTAGAAACCTCAATACCATTTTTGAAGACCTATTCATAGATACCCCACACGTATGGGTAGCATGAAAAAAAAAAAAATTGAGTTTCAGTTCTATGTATCGGGAACCCCAAAATTTATTGTTTTTTTTTCTATTTTAGTATGAAAATCTTAATGCGGTTCACAGAATACATCTACTTACCAAGTTTCAACAGCCTAGCTCTTATAGTTTCGGAAAAAAGTGGCTGTGACATACGGACGGACAGACAGACAGACAGACAGACATATAGACAGACAGACAGACAGACAGACATGGCGAATCTATAAGGGTTCCGTTTTTTGCCATTTGGCAACGGAACCCTAAAAAAGGATCCTTTTCCATTTGAAGACAGATATCTCGGCGAAAAGTGGACGTATCAAGGGTCCTAAAAAAAAGAAATCAAAGCTAAATGAACGAAGTATTTAATTGATGTAGTGGTTAAGCAAAAAAAAAAAATTCCACGCCCGATACTAAAACAAAATACTCAAAAAAATTGAATTTCTTTTTTGTTGCTGTTTTTTCTAAGATTACTCAAAAAAAAAATATTCACGCCCGCGCCCGTATAGGTACCAAAACAAAATACTTACTCAAAAAAAAAATTGAATTTCTTTTTTGTTGTTTTTTTTTTCTAAGATTACTCAAAAACCGCTGACTCAACAAAATTTTAAAGTTCTAATCCAAAAACTAGACACTTGGAGCTAAAATTTTCTTTTTAGGGTTCCGTTGCCAAATGGCAAAAAACGGAACCCTTATAGATTCGTCATGTCTGTCTGTCCGTCTGTCTGTCTGTCCGTCCGTATGTCACAGCCACTTTTCTCCGAAACTATAAGAGCTACGCTGTTGAAACTTGGTAAGTAGATGTATTCTGTGAACCGCATCAAGATTTTTACACTAAAATATAAAAAAAACAATAAATTTTGGGGTTCCCCATACATAGAACTGAAACCCAAAATTTTTTTTTTTCATCAAACCCATACTTGTGGGGTATCTATGAATAGGTCTTCAAAAATGGTATTGAGGTTTCTAATTTAATTTTTTTCTAAACTGAACAGTTTGCGCGAGAGACGCTTCCAAAGTGGTAAAATGTGTGTGTGTCCCCCCGTAACTTCTAAAATAAGAGAATGATAAAACTTAAAAAAAATATATGGTGTACATAACCACGTAAACTTCCACCGAAAATTGGTTTGAATGAGATCCAGGAAGTAGTTTTTTTTTTAATACGACATAAATCGTAAACCCCAATTTACCTTTCATTCAATCAACAAAAATATAAAAATAAAAAAAAAACATTTAATTTCATAAGCATAAACCTTATACATAAACCGAGGATACCTACAGGTTTGTACGGAACCCTCGGTGCGCGAGTCCGACTCGCACTTGGCCGGTTTTTTTTTTAATTTCTTTTACGACCATTTCTCATGAAGTTACGGCCTGTTGAAAATTACCCAAAATTTCAAATTTTATTTTTGATCCCTTATTTTTTTCCAGTAGTGTATAAAGTTCACTACAAGCCGCAACAACGAAACGCAAAACGCAAGCAACATTTTTAATTTTTCAGTAGTTATAAAAAATCATAATTAACAAATTAATATACTTTTATGAAAATTTATCGCAGGATCTTATGAAGTACATTTATCAAAAGGGCTCCACGAAGTTTAAAATTATAGGCCAATTATTTATACCTTTCATCCCATTGTTTATGCCAATGGAGATTTTGTTAACAATTGAATAACTTTTTGAAAAATGGTCATTTAACTTTTTTTCTTCATGGCTCGATTTTTTCAAGTGTTAAGAAAATACTAGAATTTTTTCAAATTTTTAAAATCACATTTTATGTTTAAAAAAAAATTATTATTGCTGAACTCTCTTTAGCGGCGGCGCGCGCATGCCGTAACAGCCGCGCGGAGCCCAATTTTCAACGTCTGGAGATAGAGTTCCGAGAGTTAAGATTTTTTTATTGGAAATTTCCTCCTCTTTTGCGAGCTTTTTTCAAAATTGCTTAAATGTTAATATTTTTCGAGTTATTAACAAAAAACTAAATACCATTTTCTTTTCATCTTATTTTGTTAATAACCATTGCAATTTTTACCTGCACCAAAATCCTTCAAAAACATTTTTCTAGAGGTGATTCCGAATCGAATGAGCCATCGCATATATTTTTAGGACCTTTATCTCTATTTTTCACGTTTTTGAACTTGTTGACTAGACTATTACATAAAATCTATATTGTGACAAAAAAATATATATCCTTATTTAAAACCATTACCTATGTTTAACAATTTAAATAGTGGTCCACCGTGGACCCAGCCCAGGGGGGGTCATGACCCCCATGACCCCCCCCCCTGGATCCGCCCTTGGGTGCCATGCACCCACGTGAGGCCACGTCACCCGGGTTCAAATCTCCAGGCACGACCCTCCAAATCAAAGGCGTTTCAGAATTTTGAATCTGGGACACTCGGTTCGCAACAAAGACCTCCAAAGAGTGGACGGACGTCTTCAACCAACACAAAACAATTTGACTGTCCGTCCAGGCGTAAGAAGCCCGAATGTCCACAGTTCCACCCAAAGTGTGAGCAACGTGGTTCAATAGACGCACAAGAAGCGCCGCCCCTGACAATTCTAACTTAGGGATGGTCAGTGCCGTCCGGAGGGGGGCTACCTTGTTCTTGGCCATGACCAGTGACAACTTCACCTGGCCTGTCGCGCTGACGGTGCGCAGATAAACAACAGCTGCATAACCGTGCGAAGATGCATCACAAAACCCATGAAGGGTAGCAGTGTAGCTCCCAGGGGGGAGGATAGCGCGGGGTAACACGACCTCGTTGACTGCAGGGAGTGCGGATACAAATTGGAGCAAATCTTCCAACAAGGTTTCCCGAAGTGGCTCGTCCCAACCAAGTCCCGCAGTCCAAAGGCGCTGAAGAAAACATTTCGCCCAAAACAATACCGGGCATATCCAACCATTCGGGTCAAAGGTCCTCGCGACAATAGACAACACCAGTCGTTTAGTCCAAGTGTGAGGTGACTCCAAGTCGACATAGTATGTGAAGATGTCTTGGACTGGTCGATACTCAACGCCGAGAACTGGTATCATAGCAGGGTTGTCAACATTTTCAAACAAAAGCAGGTCCTGCCTATGATCCTCCGGCAAACCTTCCAATAGCGCTGGCGAGTTGGACACCCATTTACGCAACTCATAGCCAGCGGAAGCCAAAATACCAATCAATCCGTCACGCAACAGGACGGCTTCCCCAACTGTGGGAGCTCCAGTACAAACGTCGTCAACATACAAGTCCGTTTTCAAGATGGCGGACGCACGAGGGAACTTCAAACGCTCTCGGTCGATCGGAGGCCGTACGTATTCGTATTGAGCTTATACACAATCATGGGGTCCTGGGGATTCTCTCACCACAGGATCAACTGATAACGTCGGTCATCCTCGTGAATAACCGTTTGGCGGAACATCATTTTGATGTCGGCCACAAAACTACCTGATGACGACGGAAAGACGTAATGACGTCACAAATATCCCTCAACAATTTGGGGCCTGGATGCAAGCAATCATTCAAGGAGACACCAGACGAAGTCCGCGCAGACCCATCAAACACCGTGCGCAGCTTACCGGTGGATGGCTTGAGGACCGCGTGATGCGGCAGGAAATAATGCTCACTTGAGCGCTAATCCAAATTTTGTCACCGACATGTGTCCCAAATCTGCGTATTCCCGCATGAAATCCAAATATTTCTGCCGCAGCACTGGGTCCCTGCTCATGCGGCGCTCCATTGCCAACAATCTCTTCTCGGCCGTAGGTCTGGATTCGCCGAGAGGTGGTCGAACCACAACCAAAGGCAACCTGGTCACAAGCCGGCCGGAACGGAGTCGACCTGTGTTGTTCTGGTAGAACAACTCGCACTCCTCGTGTTCCGGGTTCAAACGGGCTACCTGCCCTCAGGTAGCCCGTTTAAACCCAGAACACGAGGAGGCTCTTCAACCTCCCAAAACTCTGAATGGCGTCAGAGACGGCGGAGCCGGATGACAACACAAAATCAGGTTCAGGTGTAGGGGGGACCCACAACACTGGTCCCATCAACGCAAAGCCAAAGATGGTCGAGACAGCCACCAAACCGCGTGGCTGCAGAACCTTTATATCACCCAAAAATATTCTCCCTAGTACATCGGAACCCAACAACAAATGCGCTGTACTAGGGGAATTAAACCGGGGGTCAGCCAATTCCAGGCCTGACGCCAGCCAGCCGCAGCGACTGCTGAGCGCCTGGATCTCGAAGGGATCACTCTTGCTCGGTTCGAGCAGTTGAACGTGAGACTCGGCAACGTTGATGCTCTGCTCACCCGCTACAGCAAGTACATTTGTGATGTGGCTCTGGAAGTGCTGGACCAGGCAGCACGTGACAAGGTCCTTGCTGACTACGACCAGATCTTGGACCTGGGGGATGTTATTGGTCAACGTGCTCGGGAAATATTGCAGAGCCAGACACCAGTCCAGGTCAAGCCGGAGACCTCGGTTGTTTCAGGTCCCGGACTATTGAGTAGATTGCCTACTTTGGAACTGCCACACTTTGACGGTCGCTTGGACCATTGGTTAGGTTTCCAAAACCTGTTTGAAAGTTTGGTTGATGCACGCTCGGACCTCAGACCCGCCCAAAAGTTGGCCTACTTGTTGTCTGTCCTGGAAGGTGAGGCCCGAGCCTTGGTACAGCATTTGTCGGTGACTGACTCAGCCTACCCTACCGCTTTAGAACTACTCACCCGGCGGTATCAAAACAAACGTTGTTTGGCTGACGTTCATATTAAATTGATTTTGGGGTTACCGGTCATTACTAGTTTGTCAGAATTGCGTACTGACCTGTTGAACCCGTTGGTGGCAGCGACCAACGCTTTAAAGCAATTGGAGTTGCCAGTGCACGCCGTCTGTGCTTCTCATGTTTGGGGGCTCACTTCCATCGGGACTGCCCCAACCCCCGCCCTTGTAGAATTTGTAGGGGGTCCCATTTGGACATATTGTGCGCTAACGCGAACCACGCTGGCAGACCAGCGTCTGATGAAGGTTCGCGTACGGGGGGGTACCATGGAGTTGGTCACCGGGCTTCTGCACTCCACCCCCGCGCAAGTTGATCGGGAGCCGCGCGACCGCCATTTGGTCTCCCCGCGTAAAGGCGATTACGCACTTGTTGCTAGGCAGCGCTGGCCAGACCAGCACCGCCTTCCCTCCCCTCCATTGGCGGAACGTCCCCGGTTGGAGTCACGCCCCCCGCCATTCAGGCATCCGGTGGGATATACCCTTCCAGCGATGGCGCGTGGCTCGGGACACCGCGCGGACGAGGAATTTGTCCTCCATCCTCGTCGGGAAAGACTTGACAAGACCCAGGCGGGTGCGGCGATCGGTCGCCGCCCAGGCATTGTTAGGAACTTGGCGCCTGCCCCGCTAAGGTACCCCCTCAGATCGACACGGTTTTGTTGCCAACGGCATCGGTCAGGTCTGTGGGCCGACGGGCCGATGGCACGGACCACAACAGAGTCCCTGTTGTGGTCCGTGCCATGCCAGACACGGGAGCCCAGGGTTGCCTTTTGTCTGTTGTTCTATTGTTTTGGGCGAAATTGTTTTCTTCAGCGGCTTTGGACTGCGGGACTTGGCTGGGACGAACCAATTCGGGAAACCCTGTTGGAAGATTGGCTCCAATTTGTATCCGCACTCCCTGCAGTCAACGAGGTCGTGTTACCCCGCGCTATCCTCCCCCCTGGGAGCTACTCTGCTACCCTTGTTTGTGATGCGTCTTCGCACGCTTATGCAGCTGTTGTTTGTCTGCGCACCGTCTGCGCGACAGGCCAGGTGAAGTTGTCACTGGTCTTGGCCAAGAGCAAGGTGGCCCCCCTCCGGACGGCACTGACCATCCCAAAGTTAGAATTGTCAGGGGCGGCGCTTCTTGTGCGTCTATTGAACCACGTTGCTCACACTTTGGGTGGAACTGTGGACATTCGGGTTTCTTACAGACGGACAGTCAAATTGTTTTGTGTTGGTTGAAGACGTCCGTCCACTCTTTGGAGGTCTTTGTTGTGAACCGAGTGTCCCAGATTCAAAATTCTAAAACGCATTTGATTTGGAGGCACGTGCTTGGAGATTTGAACCCAGGCGCCGTGGCCTCACGTGGGTGCATGGCACCCCGCTTGATTGCTCACCCCCTATGGTGAGGCCTGGCCTGGCAGCGAACAACGTATGTAAGAGTATAAATATGGAATCAGAATTTGATGACATATATTGCGGTTTATAAAAGAGGTCCTTCAAATGTAGATGAGTCTCAGGTGAAACGCAAATAACGATACACTAACTTTTCCGAGTTCTGAGCTGAGCTGTTCGATTACTGACAAATGCGTGCACTGACTGGTCAGGTCCACTCAATCTATGTGGTGCTCAATAAAACCATTTCAGAGACTAATCTACATGGTCTTAACATGATTTGATCAAGATTATATCTGCACTTTAAAAGAGACTGTGACCTCAGCCTATCTTCACAGAGTTATCGGATAGAAAAACCCCAACCTCATTTAGTTTTAAAAATATGATTGACGTGTAACAGTGTTTGTAATCTACTTACAGAATTAAATCATTTATCATTCCACCTACACTGAGAAGCAGGTGGTAGACTGTGCATAAGTACTCTATTCCTTCATACTCCATGTCTTCGTCAACGTTGCCCACGAAAGCCGGTAACTCGATGCGAGCAGTAAATATTGCATCGCACGTGGACACAGGGGACCCCCAGGAAAACATCCAAGGGAATATCAGGTTTAGACCGATTAAAATAACGTCTAGACTTTAATGTAAATATGCTGCTAGTCTTGGGGATAAATTAAGATGGTTTCAGGTGACTCTTGTGTGTTTAATCATGTTGGTAGTTGGGTGGGAAGGGTTCCCTCTATGTGGCAGAAACTTGATGCTCCGAATTTTATTTGGTATAACACACTTGGCATAATCTTCTTTAAACGAATATTTGTAAGGCATAAAAAATGTTTAGCATAATCATTGTTTGGCCGAATGTTTAAATGTCCAACTTTACGTTGGCATACTTTTAAGATGGCAGATTTTTATTAAGCATAATTACCTTTGGCAGACTTAAAATTTCGCATAATTTCGTTTACCATAACATTTATTTAGAGCGACGATTATTTGGTAGAATTTCACTTGGCATACTATGAAGATGGCAGAATTTCATTTAGAATAATTTTGTTAGGCATATTGTCATTTGTATAAAATTGAATTATAACCTTAATTTAAAATTAAAATAGTGTCACAAAAAGTCAATATATGTTGTGCTACAAAAGTTATTGACAGAAACGAATCGCTGCAGAACCGACTCCACGTAGTCTTGTCTGCCCTACCCCTAGAGTGTAATTTAAGTCCGCGTAGGCGCGGAGGGGCGAGGCGGCCCGCGAGCTGAGGAGCAGGTGATTTTGACGCGCGCCGCCGCAGCTGAGGCTGGCCAGCAAGCCGAAGCTGCGGTGGTGAGCGTGAAACCATCTGCGACGATGAGCTCGCGTGGGACCGCCGGAGCCACGCAGCGTGCTAACTATGATTTTTCTGTAATGTAATAGATGAGTGTTTCATTTATTATGGATGTGAAATGTATGCCAAAAGATGATTCTAACTGTAAAGTTTCTGAGATATGATAGTTCTGCCTTTTAATGACTAACGATATGAAATAATGCCAAGAGACGATTCTGACTGCGAACTTTCTGCGATATGATGGTTCTCCTTTTTCATTATTATGGAAATAAAATTTATGCCTAAAGATGATTCTGACTTATAAAATTATGCGTTGTAAATGTATGATAAATGAGTGTATGCCAAACGATTTTCTACGAAATGAAGTTTATGCTATCCGCTGTTATGCAAAATAATATTATGATTACAAAAATTCTGCCATAAAGGGTGGACCCGGGTGGGAAGCAGTAGTGTTAGTTGGTTTTCGGAAAAATTGGCAAAGTACGTAAATAGAGAGTCTATTATAATATACTCGTAAACATTGAAAGATTTCTGTCCGTTCAGCAACAAAGGTCAAAGAGAAAAGGATATGATGCGCTGATATGCACTTTACCCGTCTTATTAAAAAGTGGTGTAACTTTTGTTCTAGCCTAAACCTCTGAGCCAGTTTTTGCATTTCTAAATTACTTGATTTGTAGTTCTTTCTTTTTCTTTTCGTTTCTTTGGTGGTTTAAATCTGATTTAAATGAAAAACTGGTTTTGTTGTAATAAGGTAAGGGGTTAACGGTCCCAATCGATATCAGCACCAAATGAATACAAGATGGCAGGGACATCGACGTGCAACCATGGATTCAATTCATGATTCTGAACCCTTCATCGTAGAAATTTTTCGACATGTCATAAAATCATTCTCGGTTGCTTTTTGCTGCTAGATTGGCACCGGCTATCAGGAGAAATTTAATGACAAAATAAATAGCTCATCGAAAAGACAAATGTTACCTGTCTGACAAGGGTTTATTAACCGTAACAACAAAGAACCTACGAGACGATTGTAGTCACCATAATGTGGGAGTAATAAAGGTTTAATTACAGCCCCCGAGAGCACGTGATGCCGCCAGTAAATATTGAAACCCACTTGTGGACACGGGCAGGCAAGCTCGTAAATATATAATCAACTCTGTTGGGTACACGGCTTTAAATTTTTTCGGTTAAATCTCGACTGAATTATGTAGTTTGTGTATGCGGGGTTTTATGAGGTTAAGAGCCTGTGTCACAGGGTTCGTGTAGGCAATCTATGAGACGAATTAAAAAAGATTAAAAAAGAATAACGGAATTCGTTTGAACATGGCTGGTAGTTAATGGAAACGCATCCAGTGGTTGTAAAAAGGGATTAAAAATAATTCATGAGAGATAGCCAGTATTATATGTTTATACTAGCCTCTGCTCGCGACTTCGCCCGCATCAAATTTTTGCTCCCATGGCCCTTCCCGTCGCATCGAATTGCCTGCCAGTTTTCATCCATTTTTCGTTGCTGCACCGCTCCTTTTGATGGTAGCGTGATGTTATATAGCATATAGCCTTCCTCAATAAAAAGGCTAAACAACACAAAAAGATTTTTCAATTCGGACCAGTAGTTCCTGAGATTACTCCGTTCGACCAAACAAACTCTTCAGCTTTATAACATTAGTATACATTGATTATATGGAGTAAATAGTTAAAAATACAGCGCCCTAATTGCATAAAACACTATTAATCAAAATCTAAAACATATTGAAGGATATTCAGTATCCATTTCTTAATATGTACTAAAACTGTGTCTTCTCAACAACGCAATGAATGTTGTTGAACTGTCAAAATGAAAGGCATTCCTATTGTAAGTGTGTTGCTGTAAATTTTTGCTTTTTATGAGAAACAAATAAAGAGCAAAACAAAAATCATCGGGAAATATTAATATCCGAATATGAATGTAATAAAACAATTCTATGAAGAAGATAAACCGACAAAACATTATAAATACGAGCCGCAGTATGAATGAGTTGGCCTAATAAAAAGCCTTTTGCCCAAGTATGTCAATAAATCATGTTATATTGACATACTTTCTTTTGGACCACAGATATTTTTCTGATAATACACATACATTTATTGGAACAGGCACGCGTGTGGCTATGTTTGTATAGGAGTCAACAGTTTCCATAGCAACGGTAGGGAGATATTAAAGCTTATAATCTACGTAAAGCTAATTATTCCAGCCGCCTGACGTAAAGAACTGCTAAACTGTTGTAGTATTCAAAAGAAGAGTGATATTTATTTTAGGGTCGGTTCACATCTGACGGAAGATGCGTCGCGTATCATCGGTCGCGTAACGCTAGAACAGACAATTATATGAGAAAACATTCAACCTTTCACACTTAACCGATGATGCGTTAGTGCGTCGAGCGTACAGCGTTTGTTCCGTTTCCGTCAACGCATTGTCGGCCGACGTAAAGGGTGGTACCGTCGTGCCACGCGTATATTGACTGATGCATTCAGACTAGACGTAACATCTGCGGAGATATTTGTGTACTGACCGTTCAAAGTTTTCTTGCATTGAAAATGTTTGATACAGAACGATTTATCACGGAAATGCAAAATTACGTCCGACGCATCTTCCGTCAGATATGAAAACACACTATTTGACCGAATAGACGCGACCGATGATAAGCTGACGCATCTTCCGTCAGATGTGAACCGACCCTTAGAAGTATGTACTATGTAGCTTCATTATTATCCTACCATTATCCCAATTTACATGTGGTCGGTCCAATATGTCTTTTTCTTCCACAATTCACCCTTTTCTTAAACATGTCATCATTCACACAGTTCATCCATCGTTTCTTTGGTCTCCCTCTACTGTTATTTCCATTAAAATTCGTACTCAGAAATTTCCTCACGACATTTTCCTCACATGTCCATACCACGACAGCAACCCAAGCAACATTTTATTTAGCGGTGCCATTTTTAGATTTCCTCTTTGTACTTCCTCATTTCTTATTCGATTCATGCGTGTAACATCACACATCTCTCCAGCATATACTGTGTGTGTTTATGTAAGTATTTTCTTATGTTGTATGTTTGTATTTAAATATTAGAGAATTGTTTTAGATTGTAGATTGTTTTACTTTCTGTTCAACTCTCACATGCGTTGTCTACATCTCTTTTTATATACTTTCCTATCGCAGTTATGCTGGAAGAGATTTTTTAGAAATAAGCAGTAATTTGTATGTATTTTTCTGTTCTTTCTTCTTGTTTGATCACATTTTGTGTACATAAATGGCACCAGCATAAACAGCTGCATATAAAGTTCCTACTGCTGGGATGCAGGCTTCTTCTCTGTGTGTCACTCCCTCTGAGTGGGCTGTGATCCAGTACGGGCTCAACTCGGGTTGGTGGATATCACATGGCTTTGATTTTTTGGTTCTAGGATATGCCGGTTTCCTGACGATTTCCTTTACCCTTTTGAGACCAATGGTGATGAAATAATTCACACAAAGTAAAGTGCCTGTCAGGGTGCGAATGCACGACCCATCTCGTGAGTAGCAGTGCAGCGCGTATACCACTGCCCCTATACGGTAACACAAAAACAACTACTACGTCGTTTATTATCGCTCTATCAACAAGGTCTTTTGATTGAGCGATATAAGAATTGAAATTGTATGTTTAAATTTATTATAACAATATAACTGCAATTGCAATATTTCGCGACTGTTTCACTGACATTCCAGGTATTCCTAATTTTCTTTTGTATCTAATACATACGTAATCCACACTATCTAAACTAATATTATAAATGTAAAAGTAACTCTGTCTGTCTGTCTGTCTCGCTTTCCTGCTAAAACTACTGAACCGATTTAAATGAAATTTGGTACACAGATAGTTTAGAGCCTGAGAGAGGACATAAGCTACTTTTAATCCCGGTAGTATGTTCCCGCGGGATAATTTCCGACGTCCACGCGGGCGAAGCCGCTGGCAAAAGCTAGTCATACATAAAATGCTCTATACTCTAACTATTTGATAAAACGACAATAATGACATGAAAACATTAAAGTAAATAACTATAAAATTTTACTGCAACAAAACATATACCTAAATTTAATGAAATGAAAGCAGCCACCTTATTTTTTTTTATTTCTTTTCCAACAAACGGCCGGCAGCCGAGTGTTTTTTACTAGTTTATCTTTAGTGAGGGAGGCATGAAGTACAGATAATAAAATTTGGATCTAGTCCTGCCAGTGTCTGCAAGAAACAATGAGATTACCAGGATTTATTAGCGGGATCGAAAATTGCTTGTCTGACGAAATAAACGAAACTTAATCAGTATTACTTTGTAGTAACTACGTTTAGTTTGTATAGAGCTATTTATTATACTCTTTTGCTGGTTTCGTTTTCTCTCCTACCGATCGTTAGTTCTCTTGACACAGTTTTTTTTTGTTTATATGTATGTATGTATATATATGTGTTTATGTATTAGTATTTATAGTTGTTCCGATATATCTATCCCATTTGTTGCATCTGCCTTGTTTTATCTCTGCACCACCCTAAGGTTGACTGGTAGAAAATGCCTCAGGCATTAAGTCCGCCTTTGTACAGTACTTTTTACTTGTGCATAAAGTTTAAATAAATAAATAATCTTTTTAGAGTTTCGTATAACCTTTGGAGGTATGAGGAATAGGGTGTAAAGTTTCACTCAATATCCGTAGAAAAGAGAGGATCGTCCAACCATTCAGGTGTCGTATCTGGTGGGCAACTACTAACTACAACAATTACTACTATGTCGGTACGTTGTATATATGTATATACGGTAGTTGCGCGGTAAACTCTCCTTGCGCGATGATGTCAGTGTGATCCGTAGTTCGCATGTGGTACAGTCGTAATGAAAAAGCGGAACCTTTATAGGATCTCTCTGTTCATCTGCCATAGGCAATTTGCTCCAAATCTAATGAACTAATTAAGTTGAAATTTGGTAAGTACACACGTCGACGTGTAACGTAACTGGATGAATTTTGAATATGGGGTCACTTTTGGGGGCAAACTAGAAGTTCTTGTTTCGGTGGTACCAAAGTGACTAACATATCTTCGAACAAGTGTGCTTAAAATTTTGAAAAAAATTGTAATTAGTTCGTTACTTATAGATTATAGGAAAAGCTGTACGAAATCTGTGGTCTTAAATAACAAGGTAAATATTTGCATTTGGAATGTATGGAAAAACATGTATTTCAGTTCAAATGTGAAGTTGGTCTTGGGGTCTGTGGGCACGGTAGTAATCCGCCAAGATGAGTCAATAACCAAAAGCAGTGGCACTACCTATGTTTCTTAACATACCTACCCTCATAGTTTTGGCCTGGATAGTTCTAGAGAGCTCAAATTAAAAAGGAAAAATATAGTTAGCAGTAAACTATGTAAAATCTTATGCTTTTAACTTAAAAACTTTGGATTTATTAATCGTTATCTAAAATATGTATACGATGTCGTCACTAACTCACTCATAAAACCTTTGGAGCACTTCTGAAAGAGCAACAGCTCAGTGATCAACGTACGTAAGACCAATTAATTATAAAGCGTAACAAATTCGTTAGTAATACAGTTGTGACTTACTCGTACTTCGCACAATTTCGAAAAAACAAGACACAAAGCCCACATGGTGAAAATATAGAAGATTGCACTAAACATTTTTCTGCAGTCCTTTACAAGCTTTTTAATTAGCCTTAAAATGTTCAAACACTCAGAAGCCAAAACAAATGCCAACAGTAAAAATAAAATAAAGATGTAAATCCACTGACGCAAACCAACAGCTAAAATTAGAAATAAAACACTTGGAAAATAAATGCAGAATCCAAATAAAGCTTGCATTATGAAGCAAAAACTTTTGAATATAAAATGTTTTCCTCGCATTGGTTTGGACGACTCGTTCGAGCTTTGTCCTGCAATTTGCTGGGACAGTGACGACCGCTTCTTAGTGCGAACATGGCGGCTTGTATCATGGAAACTTGACGCAGATGCTCCATACTTTTCAACCGACGAAAAAATCGGAGGAGGTTATCAATTCGAAGCGTATATTTTTTTTTATGTATGACCACGCATAAATTTTTACGTAGTTGTCCGATTGTGATAATTCTTTTTTTGTGAAAAATCAATGAACAAAGATCACTCAAAGCGCCGACTCATAATTTTAAGGTTTATTATTTTTTGCTTTGCAGTTTTTTCGGCGGTTAAATTTTTTGTCAAAAAGTTTTTAAGGATATAAATTTTGTTTAATTAAAGGGGAAATAGTTTTATAAATCATTGGAATTCTGCGGTTCTCGTAGCTTACAAAAGACGATGATGTCTGAACTAAGTAGTAGGTTGGAATACGATGTCACAAGTGTGTCGATGCTAATTTTGATGTATTTTCTTTGGGAACGTAGGTTCTTGGAGTTCATTTTTAGGGTTTCGTAGTCTGGTGACTAGGAACTCTTATAGTTTCAGCAAGTCCGCCCGTCCATCCGTCTGTCGACAGTTTATCTCAGATACCTAGTACTATAAATAATTCTAAGATATGACATCTACCCATCCACGTGGTGAATTGTGGCCTCTCACAGAGAAGGGGCCTGCGTCCTAGCATTGGGGACATTATGCAATAATAGGATCAGCTGCACCCTAATTGTGTTACACAGTTTCAAGCCGTGTGTTTTCAAAGATATCCATTACTTCATAGGTTCGATAAATTCGACTGTTAGCAACGTAAACAACGCGTTTATTGCGTTATTATCGTTTCTAACAGACTAATTTAGGTGAACTGTCAAAATGAAAAAAAAAATGCTATAAACTGTAGCTTAAAAGTGTTACACAATTATTCCACCAGATGCAAAGTAGCGTCTGTGGATAACAAGATGTTTGTTTGTTTCTTGAGTTTTTGAGTTCATAGCTGCTTACACTTTCAATCTTAATTTAACTCCAACCATTTTCAAGTAACTATCAGGACTGCCTTAGTTCTTAAAGACTGAATCTAGTTATAAATGGTGGCAGGGAACATCGATGCGCAAAATGTAACCATGATTCTGAACCCCTTTTGTTGAAATTTAGTATCGGTTATTTAAAAAATAAATGCTATCCTGTCACAAGAGAGCGCTAGTCCTCATTTGATGATTTCCGACCCAGAAAAAAAAAATTGGTATTCAATGCCTTTTTCGGGCACCAGTAATTCACAAAAATGTTAAGCCTATATTTTAATTTAAGTACTTTCTATCCACAACAACATTTGTGATGAGAAATTAAACAAATAGTTACAGTTTGCGCGTTGATGTTTACCACCATGTAGACTTCAGACAGAGGGATAGTTAACGAGCGCCATAGTTATCGATCTCCTCAATTAACTTGCACCCCTTTTTTTTTTTCGGATGAGAAATCATCAAATGACTTCTCCCGCTCTGGGCGGAGCGGGAGGGCGTGTCAGACTTTTACTGCCTAAAACCCACCCGTGTTCCATCAGTTGCCTATGTGCCAGGGTCACGGTATCTCTTTCGAACAATCACGCGACCCTGGCAGGCATCGGTCCTAGTAGACCCCTACACTGCTGCTGACATCTCTTTGAGGCGCGCGTGGAACACTGCGCGCCGTCGACCCGAGCCTGGTCCTTACCGGGCGGCGAGCTACCCATTGCTCGCCACCCGCAAGCTCGCGCCTACGGTGGCCGGGAGTCCGCAATCGACTCCCGACGCCCGGGGCGTCTCCTCCTGCGGCGGCTAGGGGCGTGAGGGCGCAGAGACTGCCACTCCCTCACGCGCCCCGCCTCCTCCTTCACGAGCATTACTGCTTCGCAGAAGGAGGTGACGGCTTCCCATTCCCTCTCGCTCCGTACCATGGCTCGCACCAGGGCCGGACGCGAGAGGTCGCCGCCGCCGATCGCCTCCACGAGAACTTGCACCCCTTGAGGGGTGATCAGCTGACGCACTGTTTTTCCTTCATTTTCTCGACATAATTAAAACTAACACGTGAAAAATAATTAAGTACCTATGTACATAATTATTAGATGTGCCATGTTTTGATAATGTTCTCATCTATACATTTGGTTAGGGATTACTTTGAACTACTTATGTGATCATTTCGAATAAATTATTAGATTATTTAGCGAGATTTTATTCTCAATACAGCCTAAGAGTATATTTTTAACATAAAAAACCATAGCAAACAACCATTCAATAAATTACACAGACCAACAAAATTTAGCCAAACTCCTTTACCAGAAACTAGACTATACATTTCCGAAGGTTTTCGATGCGCTGAATCTGAATCTCACCTTCGTGAGTCTACATAAGCTCAAAATCGGGCAAAAACTGTACTTTTTGTACTTTTAGGTTAGGATATGTCAGAAACCTGACGTGATAGAGCGATTCGGAGGCCAGATTCGGATTCAGCGCATCAAAAACTTTGGAAATGTATAGTACAGTTTCTGGTTAAGAAGTTTGGTTATATTTTGTTGGCCTGTGTTTTCAGGTATACGAAAAATTACAAAGATGAGAACTTCAAAACATGATATCCCAGCGAAAAAAAAAATATTTGAGCAAACTCAACGGCATTTGAAAGAGGAAGACTTGTTCTTTAAAATGGTAACCTTTATTTGTTTTTGAAAAAATAATTCGTGAGTCTACATAACCTCAAAATCGGGCAAAAACGGTACTTTTTGCACTTTTATAGGTTAGGATATCTCAGAAACCTGACGTGATAGAGCAATTCTGAGGCCAGATTTGAATTCAGCGCATCGAAAACCTTCGGACATATATAGCCTGGTTTCTGCTTAAAAATTTTGTCGGCCTGTGTTATACAATTACAAACCTTATAACTGGCAATACGAGGCAAAGAAAAACCCTGTGATGTATTATAATTTGCATTTCATCAATAAACATGTTTCAAGACCAGCAGACATTCAAGCGTTGTATAAAACATTAGAATCACTTAGTAGTAGTTCAACATAATATATAATATAATAATATAATTTATTCACCAAAATAAGAACACGTATTACAAAATGAAAAATGACAATATACACTAAGTAATGGCTTAAAGTAATACATAAAGTTTGGGACTATCTGCATCCGAACTAGGTGGTAAACCTGTATCTCGGATTGCATTTGATCCCCGTACATACATTTTGATCATTTGATAGCCATGTTTAAGGTTGTACACATTTAATAAGATTGCCATATATCTAGAAACTTGGAAAGTATGCACAATCACAATGTAAGAGAAAAATATAAATGTGGTGTGAAGCTGTTTCTTTGTCTGTGTTCATGTGATTGACTATGCGTTTATGTGTGTGTGTGTGTGTGTGTGTGTGTGTGTGTGTGTGTGTGTGTGTGTGTGTGTGTGTGCGTGCGTGTGCGTGCGTGCATGTGTGTGTGTGCGTGTGAACGCGCGCGAGTGTGTGTGTGTATGTATATGAGATGTGGATGGGATGATAGTTCAATATGAGTGGGTAAAGTAGTAGCTTGTCTATTTGGGGATGTTCAAAATCGCTTCTGTTTCACCGTAAGTAAGTTTCAATAGGTAGTTCTGTATTTGTTTTTTACAGAGTGTCCTATTGAGTGGGTAAATATTAATAATTTTGTTGATTTTATCGTATAGGTAAGGACCAAGAAAAATGAAGAATCTCTTAATAAATGATGTTTTGGGTACATATGAACGTTTGCATACTGCATATTTCCTACGTTTGCGTAAAGTGTTTGGATCATATATGAGATCACCGTGTTGCTTCATGATTATACTTAAAATAAAAAGTTGACGAACAGTCAGCACTTTACATGATTGGTATAGCTGCGTTGTAGGATACAGAATAGGTCGAAATGTGATAGTTTTTAAAATAGCTCGTTGAGCTATTTCAACTTTTTTCAGGATGGTTTTCGGAGCGCCTCCCCAAGATGAGATGCAATACATAATTATCGACTGGCAAAGCGCAAAATAAACTTGCTTGAGTAGTTTAGCGTCGGCGGCATGTCTGAGATTTTTAAAAACATAGATTAGTTTCCGTACGCGTGCACTTAACTGTTTAATGTGTTCTTTGAAACTAAGGTTGCTATCAATTATTATACCCAAGTACCTGATGTTATTGGCGCGCTCTAGAGATTTGCATGAGCATCCAACGCCAGATGGGCATTCATGGGATATGACGTGACGATTGTTAATAGCTTCACCGAGGCAGCGAGGACTAAACGTCAAGTATTTAGTTTTTTCGACATTTAAGGTTAAAATATTGGCCCTTAGCCAATGTTTCACCACATTAAATCCTGATTGGGCAGCGTTGAATACCTCATCCCAAGTATCGGCGGAGAAAAGGAGGGCAGTGTCGTCTGCATATGAGATCAATTCGCCTAGGGGTAGATGGAGGTTAGTGAGGTCGTTAATGTAAACGAGAAATAGAGTTGGTCCCAAAATACTACCCTGTGGCACCCCATACTCAACTGTGTGGTCACTACTCGTATGTTGACCTACTCGAACACACTGTTTTCGCCCAGTGAGATAGCTTTTAAAAAGATTCAGTTGCGTGCCTCTGATCCCTAGAACATCTAGTTTGTTTATTAATATTGGAATAGAAATAGTGTCGAATGCTTTGCTTAAGTCGAGGAAGATTGACAGGCATTTCCTACCTTTATCTAGGTTGGTTGCAATATAGTTAGTTAGGATATGCACTGCTCCTTCAGTAGATCTACCCCTCCGAAAGCCAAACTGTTTATCTGAAAGCAAGTTGTTCTTTTCCAGGTAGTTCACAAGCCTTAGATTGATAGCTTTTTCTAGGATCTTTGAGAATGCAGGTAGGATCGATATTGGTCTAAAGTTAGACAATACATTTGAGTCTCCACCTTTATGTATAGGACGCACAACAGATTTTTTCAAATTTTTCGGAAAGATGCCTCTCTCCAGGCAGACATTAAAGATGTATGTTAGGGGAGAAACTAGAGCGTCTTTGTTGTTTTTTAATAATCTGTTTGAGATTTTGTCCCAGCCTACTGCAGAATCTGTTTTTAGTCCTAAGATAAGACGTTCTGTTTCGTCCTCGGTGATGTTGCTCATTACAAATGAGTTAAGCTGGGAAGATCCGGGAGTAGTAATAGGGATATTATCAAGAGACCCAGACATCAGATTGTGTTGCGTTTGAATACAAGCATTTGCCAAATTTTTACCTACACTTGCAAAATAATTATTGATATCATTGACCGATAGTTCAGGAGTAGAGCATAGATTAAGAAGTTCGTCTGGGTTTTTGGGTTCTTTTGTTGTGTTGGTGATGGTTTTTATAGTTTTCCAAAGAGTTTTGGGATCGTCTCTAACTTCTGCAATAAGGGCTCTGTCGTATTCCCGTCTTACTTTTTTCAGAATAGCGTTGTAGTAATTTCTATATCGGACATACGTTATTTTCAAAGTCTCATTATCTGGGGACATGTTTGACTTTTGGTGTAACATGTCTCTATTTTTCATACAGCGGATTAATCCTTGAGTGACCCACGGTTTTATAATTTTTTTTCGCCTCGATAGTTTTATAACTTTAGTATTCTGATCTAGAGCTTCTTGTATCTTAGTTGTAAGGTAATTAAGCAAATAATCAGGGTCTTGAGATGCATAGATAGGGTCTAGATTTATTGATGAAATAGCCATTTTTAATGAATCTAAATCGATTTTGGTAACTGTAGTGGTAGCAAAACGGCGTGGCAACTTAAAATTAATGCATGTTAAGACCGGAAAATGATCTGTCAGGTAAGTTCTTGGAATAACTGTGACACCAGAGTACTTCGTTTTTATCAGTACATGGTCAAGGCATGTTCCAGTAGCTTCGCGGGTCACCTCTGTGTGAGCTGGTAAGAGTCCGTGAGAGGCAGCTAGTGTAAGGTATCGCTCACCAGGATATTCAATTTTTGAACAATTTATAGGTATATTTATGTCTCCGACTACCATAACGTTTTCGAAATGTGCAAATTGTGATAAAATATCGTTTAATGAAGACAGAAATCCATCAATATTTTTGTGAGAGGGTGAGCGGTATATACCTATAATTACCGTGCGGTTGTCGCTTGTTATGACCAAACAATTTCCATCTGTAAAATGAGGCTCGTGAATTGTGCAGTTAAGATGGGCTTTGTGGTAGACAACCACACCATCATTTTGTTTAAGATTATTTTTAGTTGCAGAAGAACGATATCCGGGTACTATGGGAATGGTGGATGAGGCTGATATCCAACATTCAGTCAGGATCAATACATCACACTCAACTTTAAGTCGTGTTAGCATTATCTCGAAGCCATGTATGTTACAGTTTATACTCCGTATGTTCTGTGTAATGATAACTAAACGACTGGATGGTGAATTTGGTAAATGTTTATGACAGTTGTCAATGTCGGAAACAATTGATTTAGAGACAGTTACATTATCAATATCCGAACATATTTCAATCATGTCAGCGAATTTTATAGTAAGTAAATAAAAGGATCGAGATTGTGAGCGACAGATATAAATGTATGCAGTTGCGTAATGTGTGATGGACGGCAGATGATTCTTTATGGTTTGACTGGGTACAAATGATCTTTAAGGAGTGTTTGGGGTTTTTATTCAGTAGTTTACAGTATGTTATGTAAAAATTGCGAATTGGTAAAAACTGGCACTTGCTTGAGTGAAGGTTTGTTTTGGCGTTGTAGAGTTGTTTATGGTGATATTGTAGGTGTCGTGATTTATGTGTTTCATGATGGTTGAAGTGTAATAAATTTTGTGTTTTGTGTGATATTTGCATTTGCAATAACATTTGTATAACATGAGCAAAAGTGTTGGTGACAAACAGTACTTTTACAATTAATATTGAAATAGTAGACAAAAATAGCATGCAAAATTTAGAATCGTGATAAAACTTTGTATGAAGGACCTCCGTAACTAAGACATAAGATATGAAATGTGAAAAATAAAATATAACCATGAGTCATATAGCATTTCTCATCTTAATTAGGTCTGATTCGGTATTAATTCTTACGGCGTTTTGACCCTCCTGCTGTCGAATGTAGATTTTCCCATACGAAGTCCAGCAATACTGTAGATTGTTTGATTTAGCAAAATCCCGAGCAAGATAAAATAGCCTTTTTTTCTTGTAAGTCAGGTGTTCAGACATGAAAATAAGGTTTGGTGGACCTTCGAGTTTTAGATCAGTTGTGGATAATCTATTGTCTTTGTGAGTTTTATTGTAGTTTTTGAAGGCTTGCAAAAAATCATCCTTTTTTATGACTGTTGTAAGCTCTACAACTATCGTGTTTGCATTGGTGTTGTTCGTACGAATTTTCGGTTTTAGACGAAAAATATCTCTTATTTCTGACTTGTTGATTTCCATGTTTAGACTTTTTCCGGTATCCATAATAATCTGAGAGAGGCTAGTCTTGGTTTCCCCTTTAATTTCTGGAATATTCCTAATTTCAATGCAGGCTGACTTGCTAATCACATCCAAATTTTCAATTTTTTCTTCCAAATTCTGTATGTAGGCAACTTTATCTTTGTTATCAGACTCCAGTTTTTGTAGTTGGGCTTTTATGTCGTCGTATTTTGCGGATACAAACTTTAAGGATTTATCTATCTCATTGTACTGTTCCTTAATATCGGTTACTTTTGCTAACAGTGATCTATACTTTTCATCTTGTTGTTCAGTGAATTCAGCAAACATTTTTTTAATTTCTGTCATAAATGCTGAGAAATCATCCCCTTGTTGATGTTTGCGTTTGCATCTTTGAGTCTTTGAAGCAGGTTGTGGAGAAGGCACAGTTGATGTTTTCATGTCCGACTCTGAATCGGTGAGTGGCTCTGTTGATGATTTCGGGGGAGTCCTGTTGATCGGCATTATTTATTATTTTATTAAAAAACTAATAAAATAAAAATATATGAAACAGAATCCACGGTTTTCAAATAAATGCCCACAGGAAAAAGATCCAGAACAATCAAAAAGACAAAATATGCAAAAAGATTTGCGCTTTCCGCGGATCGAACTTGAGCTTTGTATATTGGCAGTACGATGAGTTTGCCGCTGGGTCACACAGTTATTAAATAACTTGTTGAAAAACTTGTTCGGTAGAGAGTTATGTTCGTTGATTGGACCTGAGTCGTTTTTGTTTTGTACAATTATTACAATTACCCTCCACTACCAAAACTTGCACTTGTTTATCCAATATTTTTATTACAGTATTTCTTCAACTACGTAGTATAACACATTGGTAGGAAGTGGTTCTTTGCACTGATTTTAAGGCTAGAGTTTTACACAACGTTTTGCAAACGATCCAAGCAAATATACACAGTTTTTACTAGACTTTGTGAATTATTAAGCACTGAGTCGGCAAGTGTGCGTCAGGCTAGTACAAGAGCGCGCGGGGCATTGACAGCATCGAATTAACATCCCCGCAGACAAAGGAGAAATCCTGTTATGTGTTGCCATTTTATAAATGGATTCACAGCCACGTTAATGTCAGAAGCGACTTGTTGAAAGATTTGAGAATTTTTATAGAGAAGTGGAATAAAGTAGAGTGTGAGATCTACTAAGTTGTGTGTAAAGAAAACCGCACGAACGTTTTATATAAGTGTTTGTGGCGTATCATTACATTACTTTTTCAATGTAGTTGTGTTTTTATTTTTCTATACTAGCTTTTGACCGCGGCTTCGCCCGCGTTGATGTCGGAAATTAACATAGGTATTTTTCTAAAATAAAAGTAGCCTAAGTTACTCCTTGTTACATCAGCTATCTCTCAGTGAAAATCCCGTTGAAATCGGTCCAGCCATTTCAGAGATTAGCCGGAACAAACAGACAGACAAAAATTGTAAAAAATGTTGTTTTGGTATATGTAGCATGTGTACATCCATATACACTTAGTAAAAAGTGTGGTGGGGCTCCGACGGAAGGCGAAATTAGTTACCTTCGACGCGGACAGAAAAAAACTGATGTACGCAAGTGTCTCGCCTACGGGCCAGGGGGTGAGGGAAATCGTGCACCTACCTCCTCGTGGAGCCACTCGATCTTCCAGCAGAATCTTGGAGCTCCGGAGTCCTCGCAGTTCGGCTCACCACGTGTCGGCAAAGTTCAGAGGCACAAACACAGCACTTCAGGTTCAACCGTTGAAGCCACAAATACACCACTAAAGAAACAGCGGGACTGCTATGAACTTATAATAATAAAATTATATCGTTCTGCGATAAAATAGTACAGCGGGTAAAAAAAACACAGCGGGAATGCGATCACGATGGAATCCATATTTGAACTGTTATAATGTCTTTCTCGAGCGAGCGATAAAGACGGCGACACTCGTTCGTCAGGTGCACGATATAGGTGGCAGGAAAAGTAACTAGCTTGACATCTTGCGTAATAGTTTAACAAAATAAAATAGATGGTGCTAACATTTCCTCCCCCTTTTAAAGGGTCACCTTTAAACCCAATCATAAAGTGTAATAAAGAACTGCGGAAATATAATATTGAAACTGCGATTTATATAAGATAAACTGCGACAATCTTAAACTAACTAACTGCTAGCACTTAAACTACTGTGGTTACAAAAAAAAAAACAATCTTATTGCGTAGGTAATGGGCACAAACGTACGACCGGACGCACGTATGTACCTTTAGCTGTTCTTACAGACACTACACGCGATATACCATCGTTAGAAGGAAGAATCTTCTCTACTATCGCTAATGGCCACGATAAAGGAGGTGAGTTGTCAGTTATAATAACAACAACCGTGCCAGGCTTGATTGGCACAGACGGAGTATTCCATTTCTCTCGGGTTTGTAAACTATGTAAATATTGCATTCTCCATCTTTTCCAAAAAGATTGCACTAATTTATCAAGCAGAGAATGTCTCTGAAGCAAGTTGAGATTATCTGATTCTACTTCAGGCGCGGGCAATGAGAGTAAAGGAGCGGTATACAAAAAATGACCTGGCGTTAACGCGGTAGGTTCTGCGGGATCGGCACTCAGGACCGTAAGAGGCCGAGAATTTAACAAACACTCGATCTGAGCGAGCACTGTAACTAGCTCTTCGTAAGAGAGAAGCTGTTGACCGATGACCTTGAAAAGGTGCGTCTTGACGACCTTCACCATACTCTCCCAACATCCGCCAAAATGTGGGGCGGCCGGACAGTTAAATTTCCATGTGATACGGTTTTCAGCAAGCTCTTCTTCGAAGCGAGAGCGGAACTCGACAGTATTAAGAAATTTATATAAGTCGCGTAAATAAGAATTAGCGCCTACAAAATTAGTGCCTGTGTCCGAGTGCATTACTTGGACAGGGCCCCTGCGAGACAAGAACAGCTTAAGTGCAGCTAAAAAACTGGTGGTGCTAAGATCAGTGGCTACTTCAATATGTAGCGTGCGAGTTGTGAGACAAGTGAACACGCATAAATATGCTTTCAAAGCCTTTGCACCCCGACGGCGAATGGGAGTGTAAGATATAGGACCTGCGTAATCACAGCCCGTGTGAGTAAACGTCTTAATAACCTGACGCGTCCGACAGTCCGGTAAGTCAGCCATGAGCGGGAAGACGGGACGCGGTCGAGCACGGAAACAAATATTACAATCGTGAACTACCTTACGAATAGCACGACGAGCAGACAGTATCCAGTATTTCTGCCGTAATAGTGACATGAGCTGTTCAGGCCCAGCGTGTAAATATTTCTTATGATAATATTCAATTAATAAGTTAACAAAAAATCATGGCTTGGCAGAAGTACCGGGTGCTGCTGTGAGTAACTTAGATCAGAATGGGTGAGACGTCCACCAACTCTGATTAAATCGTTATGTAAAAACGGTCTTAATTTATTAAGAGATGATGAAACCTGCGTGTTCAGTTTTAAATTTAAAATTTCTTTATTGAAACGTTTATTTTGGATAAGTTTCAGCAATTTGTTTTCTGCAAAACTCAAATCAGCTGCGGTTATATGTACGGAATCGCGACGTGGTAACAAATTAGCGAATCTATAAATGTAAACAATCGTACGGAGTATTTTACTCCATGACGAAAGGCGGCAAAGAGTATCATAAACATAAGAATCGTCAGCGGGAATTAAAACAGCGTGAACGAGTTTCTTTTGTTCAGGTATCTCGTCCAACGTGAGCGGTTCCGTACCTTCAGTAATAGGCCACTGCGACGAATGTAACGTTAGCCAGGGGGGCCCTTGGGACCACGGAGGGTGGTCTTTAGGATTAAAACGATAAAGAATTCTCTGATAACGTCGATCAGATTCGCGAATCATAATTTGTAAAAACATTTGTTTACAATCAGCGGTCATCGCTACAGAGTGTAGACGAAAATTTAAAATAATTTTGAATAAATCACCCTGTAGGTTGGGCCCACTGTGCAGCAAATCATTTAACGAAACACCGGACGATGTTTTGCAGCTGCCATCCAGTACGGGACGCAACCTAGACGAAGACTTGTCTGGGCGGAGAACCCCATGATGTGGGATTATATAAGTAGGGTACACATCTGCAGTTTCATGCGGGAGAACTGAGACGGGCGAGATATAACCTTTAGAAAGGTAATCATTCAAAACTTCGTCATAAGCGGCGCGTAGCTCAGGTGAAGCTTCAAGCTTCCTCTCTAAGCATAAAAAACGTCTACGAGCGATATTGAATGAGTCACCCAGTGTGAACACATCCTTATCAAACGGTAGACCCACGGTATAGCGACCAGTAACTGGGTCCCGTTGCGTAGTTGAATGATAAAAATATTCACATTCAGCATCAGCAGGATGCTGAACGGGCGGGCCAGGAACTTCTTCAAGTTCCCAGAAGCGGGAAATCAAATTGTTATCCATAGGCGAAGGGACTATGGCGCAGCACGATGTGAGACATGCTGGGCGGTTACTGAGTGTAGGCACGACCCCCATGAGTACGTAGCCTAACACCGTATTGACAGCGGCGGGCACTGACGGGCCACCAGGAACCACGTCAGGCAAAAGTAAATGCGGAAACAGCGATGCTCCAATTAAAATATCAATTTTACTTGGAATAGCGAAACTATCATCAGCGAACTGAAGTTTATTCGAGTAAGGTAGGGCCTTAATATCAACAAAAGTGGAAGGTAAGTTGTCCGTAATTAGATCAACTACTAACGAGTCAATATCAAATCGGATATTTTTATTAAAGCGTGAAAATATACGTAAATTTATGGTCCCGAACGACGTCCTCTCTGTGCCTCCAAAACCTCTTACAGTCGTAGACCGTGTATTGTTTTGACGTAAATGTAAACGTTCACAACATTCCCTAGTAATGAAGTGACTTTGCGACGCGGAATCAAGCGAAATTCTTATTAAATGCTCACGCCCAGCACTATCGTACGCCACGACTTGAGCAGTCGCGAGCAAAACGGTAGTATGCGAATCACATTGCGGCGTCTCGCTGCAAGCGGCATTAGAGGAAACAGAACGCGGAGCGTCAACGGACATCGAACACAAAGCTACATCAGGCTGCGTGGCGGAGCGCACCGGGTCGGACGCGGGCACGGGTGCGAAATGGACGACAGCAGCGTTCGCTTGCGTTGACGTCACCGGATCGGGCGCTTCGCGCTGCAACGTAGGTATAGTTGAACTCGCCGCTTCCGCGGTCCGTGGGTTCGAATCCCGAGTAAAATGTAATAGTGAATGGTGACGTTGTTTACACGTTCTACAGCCAGATGCGGATTGACAACTCGATATTTTATGTTTAATACTTAGACAATTAACGCAACCGTTAATTTTCCTAACAACCTGTAAGTGTTCATACCAAGTTGATTTATGAAAATCAGGACATTTAAATAAGTGTTGATGTGTGACATTAGTACACAAACATTTATCTGTTGAATCAGATTCGACCGTGCTTACATACGCGTTATAACGCGGGGAAGACTGCGGTTTTTTGCTATCATTAGAACTGCGGGAACGATCAGCTGATTTTGCGGAATTATGTACTTGCGCGCCGGCTGTTAAAGCGTGGGTGCGATACAATATTTTACTCTGTTTATTAACGAAATCGACTAAATCATTAAATAAAGGAATGTCAGACTAATCCTGACTGTTTTCAAAGTTACGAACAGTTTCACTGTCTAACTTGGTAATAGCTATTTGTACGAAAATTAAATTCAATAAATCTGGAATTTTTAAATGTTGTAAGGCACGGACGGCGTTAACAAACTTATCATTAAAAATGTCTAAATTATCGGAAGTAACGGAAGTTAACGGTTTAAAATCTATGATCTGTTTTAAATAAGTGGCCGCTAGTGTGCGTTTGTCTTCATACCGATTCACTAGCGTATTGAAAATGAGTTCGTAATTCTCAGCGGTAGGTACAATGCCGGCGCATGCGGCTAGCACTTTACCGGTCAATTTGCCCTGTAAATAATGTAATTTTTGATGATCCGAGAGAGATGGATTATCATGAACAGCGGATTTATAATTTGAGTAAAACAATGGCCATGAACGAATGTCACCGTTAAAACTCATTAATTCAATCGGCGGTAACTTAATGAAAGAAGATTTTTTCTCTAAGATGGACGGAACGACGTCTGCATTGGTAGCAACCAAACGTTTTAAGCGACTATATAACTGTTCAAACGAAACCAGCGCCTTGTAGTCAGCGCGCGCGGTGGGGTCAGCTGTCAGTAGACAGTTATTATACTGATCCATAACTTCATGAAATTCGGAACGAATAGCGTCAATGTTTGAGCTAGCGTCCAGAAAGGCCTCTTTCGCATCATCTCCCGTGCCTATGTATTTAGATAAATCGTAGGCAGACTGTAAACACTCGAATAAAGCATTCCGTTTGGCTTCCAACGCCAACAATGATAACTCCGTACTATTAGACTTAATAGCTTTCTTCATTATGAAATGAGAATTTTAAATTGAAGGTATACAAAAATAATTTATTTGTGAGTTTGCGAATAATATAAAAGTACAAGTGGGTACTTCTAAAAAGGTAAATCTCAGCGAAAATTATCGAAATAGAACCTTATTTCGCGAATACCACTGAGAATATGAATATTACAGCGAATAATAAGATGAAATATTAGTATGACAGCGGTAAAATAAGTATTTAGTGTTAAGCGGTAACAAAATGAAATAAATTCCTTCGCACTACGCTGCGTGCGTAATGGCGTCGGTACGTTTTCTAGGCTAACGAAAACCTAAAAACGGCGGGTTTTAACACTAAATCTCCTATTAGGTGACCTAAAAGGGGCGGAAACTGTATCAGTACGGTTCGAAGGACCACAATAATGGTGGGGCTCTGACGGAAGGCGAAATTAGGTACCTTCGACGCGGTCAGAAAAAAACTGATGTACGCAAGTGTCTCGCCTACGGGCCAGGGGGTGAGGGAAATCGTGCACCTACCTCCTCGTGGAGCCGCTCGATCTTCCAGCAGAATCTCGGAGCTCCGGAGTCCTCGCAGTTCGGCCCACCACGTGTCGGCAAAGTTCAGAGGCACAAACACAGCACTTCAGGTTCAACCGTCGAAGCCACAAATACACCACTAAAGAAACAGCGGGACTGCTATAAACTTATAATAATAAAATTATATCGTTCTGCGATAAAATAGTACAGCGGGTAAAAAAAACACAGCGGGAATGCGATCACGATGGAATCCATATTTGAACTGTTATAATGTCTTTCTCGAGCGAGCGATAAAGACGGCGACACTCGTTCGTCAGGTGCACGATATAGGTGGCAGGAAAAGTAACTAGCTTGACATCTTGCGTAATAGTTAAACAAAATAAAATAGATGGCGCTAACAAAGTGGTTATCTTAATATTACAAACAGACACTCCAATTTTATTTATTTGTATGTATAGATGTATAGATTATTAAATTAATTTGTGCTCATGTAAGTCAGGTCTTACAATCATCTTGATATGTACGTATCACAAACGTTAGGGTTTTTGGGCGCACTGTTCAATTGGTCGAAAGTACTATCCTGGGATCGACTGTCAGTTTAGACAAAGTGTTATTAGGTTTCTCTTTCTGGAATTTCTCAGTAGCAGCCCGGAGTTTGGATTTGTGCCCCGTTGATGGAAATAGGCTCGCTGCTGGGATTTAAACATAACTGGCAAAATGTGGGTGTATTATAGGTAAACCTCTGCCTACCACTTCGGGGAAACAAGGCGCGATGTGATGTAATTTGTTGGTTTTTTAATCGCCCGACCACCATAAGCGTACAGTTAATTCACTGTTAAAACTATAAAATATTTTTAAACGGGTTAAACACTGCAGTTTTCTGAAAAAAAAAAATAAGTCCCAATTTATTCATACCATCAGTTACTGTGAAACTGGCTGTAGGTAATTAACCGGTGCAATACCGGCTTGGAACAAAATCCATTAATTTCACTAATTCTCTACACTCCTGGCACGGGTTAGTGACCTAGTTATATCTAGTATAGCGACACTTGCGACCATTCCGACAGTCACGACAATAGGCAACATGCAATATTTTTATTTTAGTTTTCATTTTAAAGATTTCCATGTAGAATAGACCACAAATATATAAAAAAATTAAAACGTTGTAATTTGTTGGAAAAAATGCAGTTTTAAATTGACAGTTTGAATTTTCGCGCGAAAACGCACCTATAGTTCCGATGACGTCATTCTTGTCTGTCACTGGTCGTCTTTGTTCGTCGGCTTTCATACTTTTAAAAATTTAAAACTGACTATCCATCAACAGCAGGTGATCATAACCATACCACTAATAATCCGCGTTTATTCATGTTTTGTGCCAATAAGTCCGTATCTACTTCAACAAAGTTTCCAAATTAATTGTTTTTGACTGGACCTTCTGGCCCAAAACTGAGAAAAAGTTGGTTTCAAGCTGCGAAAAGAAATTTCAGTTTTCTCCAAACACCATTACAATACTCAATATCTTATTGCATTCCACAACACATCACATCACCATCATGCATCATTGATTCTTCATTGCATCGCTTTCTTTCTTTTTTGCATGTTGTGAACTGCGAAGATCACTTTGACGTAAGTCTGCGAATATACTCGATAAATGTTTAGTAAATCTGCTTGTACGTGAAAACACGTTAGTACCTAATACTTCCAAACTTGCCTATAACGTGTTTTTACATTTGGAGAATGACGTTGAATATTGGATAAAATTTAAAATGGATGGAGGAAAACTTTTTCTGAAAGAAATCAACACTAACTCTTGGTAAATTCCTGGAGTCTGCTTTTATAAACTAATATTCCCATAAAATAATATTCACTTTTACATCCATTGCTTCAATGACAAAGGGATGGCGATCTGAGATCGATTAATCGAAGTATCGATTTCTCGGACCAAAAAAATCGATTTTTTAAATCGATTTGTAGTACGGAATCGATTCAGTGAATCGATATTTCATCCTAGAAAATCGACATTCGATTTTAGATATTAAACCAAGAGCAATAAATGGATAAAACTTAAATTTTAAATATTAAATCACAGCAACAACTTTCACAAAATAATAGTGAAGAAGTGGAAGCAATAGAAGGAATTGGAAAAAGGATTAGGATTTTCATAAGTTGCTTGTGAAAAAACAACTCTCTCTCTCTACATATAACTTGCACTGGAAAGTCAGGGCTTTTTACAAAGAATTTAAACACCTTTTGTCGCAGGCAGTTATGCATCTGAAGTATAATTCTATACTTTACTGGCGAGAACAAAAAAAATATTTATCATCTATCACGTTCACTCAACAGCAATGATGTATATTATGAGTATCGTGGGATCATCTGTTCCTTGTGAGCGCCTTTTTTCAATTGCCGGCACTTGCGATGTGCAAGTGATGAGTGGAACCGCTGGGATCCCAGTAGACTTGACAGACTGTCGTTTTTAAAAGCTTAGATATTAAGCAATGGGAACTTTAAGCTATATTATCTACTAGCTTTTGCCCGCGGCTTCACCCGCGCGGATGTTGGAAATTAACGCAGGTATTTTTCTAAAATAAAAGTAGCCTTAGTTACTCCTTATTACATCAGCTACCTGCCAATAAAAGTCCCGTTAAAATCGGTCCAGCCATTTCAGAGATTAGCCGGAACAAACAGACAGACAGACAGACAGACAAAAGTTAAAAAAAATGATTTTTTGGTGTAAGTACCGTATTTACTTTCATATGCATTTAGTGAAAAGCTGTTAATTTGAAATTACAAACAGACGCTTCAGTACAACAGACAAATACATTTAGAAAATAAATGTCTTCTTCTGATATGGTAATAAAATAATTAGTCATTATCAAATTTCCTGAACAAAAAATCCCTGATTTTACTAATAAGAGATCGTTTATTACGGTCGCGGTATCTATCTTGCTTTATCATAAAATGGATTTACGTCGAAACCTAGCACGCCACGTCGTAATCGTTGACAATGTTCACTTAAAAAAAATCGATTTTTCAGAAATCGATCTTTTGGACCTCGATTTTTTTGTGAATCGATTCGTCAGGTTACGATTCGAATCGATTCAAAAATCGATCTTTTTCGAAAAGATGTACCTGGTTTTTTTTAAACCTTTAAAAACCGATAATAACCGGCTCTTATTTATTGAACAACCGATTACAATCACAAAACATGTAAGTATCCGAGAGTCTTTGATATGTATCAGAGGTTTGCACCGGAGCAATGAGTACCGGAGAATCACCAGTTATTTTTCGGTGAACGTATTCGGTAAAAACATCGAATAAAACCCATTGATCACTGGTTTGATTGGAGCAGCATTTTTTTAATAAAGTTCATTTAAATAAAAGGAAGGTTTATTATTCAACATTGTTCTTTATTTCATATTAATTAGTTCTTATTTGCTTTTTTTATATAAGACATAATATTTCGGAGATTAAATCAAAGCGTGCCTGTCCATGTTTATGATTCACATTTCACTTGCTACTAATTTCTCAAATAGCTCGTTGTATTGTGTATGATTACTGCCAATATTTTTGGTTTGAGTTCCTATTTCACTTTTATTTAAATACAAGCTACTGCCCGCGACTTCGTCCGCGTCAAATATTTGCTACCCTGACCCTTCCCGTCCCATCGCAGCCTGCCAGTTTTCGTCCATTTTTTGTTGCTCCTTTTGATCATAGCGTGATGTTATATAGCCTAGCTTTCGTCAATAAATAGGCTAACCGACTCAAAAAGAATGTTTCAATTCGAACCAGTAGTTCCTGAGATTAGCGCGTTCCACCTCTCATTTTAGGGAAGTAGGGGGGTTAGAAAGAGACAAAAAGTAGCCTATGTCACTCTCCATCCCTTCAACTATCTCCACTTAAAAAATCACGTCAATTCGTCGCTCCGTCTTGCCATGAAAGACGGACAAACAGACACACACACTTTCCCATTTATAATATTAGTATGGATATACAACTAGCTGACCCAGCGAACTTCGTACCGCCTCAGAATCAATAAATGTTGTGTTAACTTATCAGATCCCACCAACACAAAGCAAAGAGCACCAAGTACCATAAACCCATGTTAGACCAAGTTATGACAAACTGGTACTTTGAGGGCATAAAGCGTTTTCTAGCTACCACACATTCCATGACAGGTGAGCTCCTACCAAATTATGCCAACCTAGTACTTTCAAGACATAAAGCGTTTTCTAGCTACCACACACCCATGTTAGGTGAGCTCCTACCAAGTTATGCCAACCTGGTACTTCGAAGACATAAAGCGTTTTCTAGCTATTATTACACACCCATGTTAGGTGACCTCCTACAAATTTTTCATCTTTATAATATTAGTGTAGATAGGTGACAACGGTTGCTGTTTTTTTGAAGCATTTGCATTAGACCAAGTTTCTGGTTCATCATCTGAGGACGAGTCTATCGCTTGTGCATATTGTTCAAGCAGATCTAAAACAAATTGACATGGTGTCCTTTACATACCCCAAAAGATTATAAAAGTCATATAAAATCATAAAAGCTTATTTTACCTTCACTCGCCATTAAAATGTGCCAAACGCCAAAAAATATCAATAGAAATAAAATCCATTTACAAGACGCTCAGGATTTTTTTTAAAGTTATGTCCGTCCCAGCGGTCAAAGCCAAATGAAGGGATACCGGTATTTTTTTTTAGGAAAACCGAAATCAACCTTAAAAACCGATTTTAATAAATTACTAATCGGTTTAATCCGGTGTTAAAAATTGTAATTGGTTCACATCACTAGTTGTCATAACAACACCAATCAGCGTTTAGTGACGTCACTGCCGTCACTAAACGCTGATTGGTGTTTTGAAATTCGTTTCGTTTGAAGTAATTTTTAATTTGTAATTATTGTTAAAAATCAACATTATGTAAAATAAAAATGTTGCAGTAGCCCTTCTTTTATATTGTTTTACCATTTTAATCATAAAATTTTCATAAATATTATACTTGCATCTTCCCTATTCCGATCGTTGCAACGGTCACCGCACTATGCAGCACTTACCAGATACATTGTTTCTTAATTTAAATAGAATTACTGGACTCGTATTGTCTATGTATTGGGAATTTTATTCTGCTTGCTGGTTAGGCTTTAAATACCGAATCTTTTGGGTGTACGTGATAAAACCTTTGTAAAAGACTTTTAAACCGCGGTAAAACATATAGAACTTGTCTTGTTGATTTTGGAGTTTCTAGAACTATGAACTATTTATCTAGTTTAAATAAAAGTCATAAGAAACATGTCAGGCTTGTCAGAGATGTCAGCACATATTGAAGGGGTTCGCTGGGACCAATGCATGTCAGGGTTGCAGATTTGTTCGAAAGAGTTACCGTGGCCTTGGCATAGGGAACTGAAGGAACAAGGGTGGGTTTTAGTAAGTAAAAGTCTGACACGCTCTCCCGGTCTGCCCTGAACGGGAAACGCCATTTGATAATTTTCCCAACCAGAAAAAAAAGGCTTGTCAAATTTATTTAGACACGCGGCTTTGACTCCAACTGTCACAAAATCACCTTTCATCGCTGTAAAATGTCAAAATTAAGAGACAACGGCATAAATAGGGTTGAACATATTAAAATGTTCACGAAATCACTACAATTTGTCACGCAGTATCATTTATAGGCATTAAATAAATCTTCGCTTAATTAAGTTTACCCGTTCGGTATACTGCCGCGCTAACAAAAAATACAATAACTCGATTTTGCCGCTTTCGAGAAAATCGCGCTCAAAGTTTTGAACTTTATTTTTCTTGTATATCATGAACTAGTGAAGGTATCTACACGAAACTAGTACCAAATGAAAGGAAAACGAATGAAGAAGAGATTCAATTATATATTATGTGGAAAATGTAAAGCTTATGGCTTGAAATCGTGAATATAATGCTTATAATTAGGAATGTTTAAATAATCACCCTATCATCACTAGTCATAAATGCAATAACTACAATACTTATTGTATTAATCTTTAGCAAACTTACTTATTGCAGTTCTAAGTTAACACATGCATTACTAATTTCGATAATTTCTAACGATAAAAACAATATCTGAAATAGTTATTGTATTTATCGTTAGAAATACCTATGGAACAGTCGGTGATCCAAATGAAATAAAACAACATTTTACTTTGTTTAACAAGTGTTTATTTAAAATCAGACCAAAAATATTCTTAATTTATGTCTGTTTAGCTAAAATAACTTCTCCAAAGTTGTTATAAAAATAAAAAAAATTACTTCTTAATATTAAACTTGTGTTTTTGACACATATTACAGCAATATTCTTGGACAATATTTAATAAAGCCCTATTGATACACTTAAAACATAACATCAGACTATGAATCGCGCCCAGAGGCCGAATATAATAGAAATTAATTAAAACATAACAAATGCACCCGCAAAAATCTTTATAAAGTGTTTCATCATTTAAACTAGTGAGATCACTTACAGAAAGTCTTATAAAAAGTATAGTCGTTTCAGGCTTACATTATTTACTTGCTAAATAGGTATTATTGTTTAAAATCACAGCATAATTGAATAACTTTGAGAAAGTTTACATACAATTATTGATAAGTGTAAATCAAATAAATCATTTAAAAGGCACTATGTCTAAGTAATTAACTATAAAAGCATTGATAAAAAGAGATCAATGTTAATCTTAATTCCTATTAGTTTTAATTCTCCGTAGCTAAATTGGAATGGGCCTTTGTAGATTCTGGCAGTGTTCTCCAAAAAATCCTCCGGTGTTCAGGCATCAGAGGGACTAATTTAGCAAGAATCTCTTCTTTTCGTTCCTTAGTTATCCCTCTAGGAGCAGACTTTGAAACAGCATTTGGAAAGACTTTGTTTTTTTTTAACTTTAACCTGGAGAAAATCTAGCTCCTTCCACTCTGATTCCAGATTGTCTTTGAATTTAATGGTGTAATGCCCTTGTTCGGCTTTCACAGACATTATGTCCCTCAAATAAACCCTTGGTTCGATATTTCTGATTTTATGCTGTGATGAAGAGTCTTCGAACATGAAAAAAACAGCCACGGACATAGCGTGCACTGTGTTTTTTCTTGAATTTGCATTCTGAACGGCATCGACAAAGTCGTCGAAATCGTAGACTTTGTTTTTTTTCTTTAAAGACATTTCCACCTGATGGTGAAAATGATCGGCTGACATAAAAGAGTGTCCAGGCTCGAAATATTTGACTGTGATGGTTTCAGTGGCAGTAAGTTCGCTGTTGACTAAGTTAACTAAGAAACACATGAATGCCCAATTCTTATTTTGTGCCGCGCAGTTGTCAGCCCAAATAACAACATGTTTTGCGTCTCTTTTGTGCAACAGAAAACATCTGAAAGCTGATAAGATGTCTTCCTGGTTCCATCCTAGGAATCATAATTACTTTCTGCAAATCAACAGAATAGTAAACAGTATTTTCATCAGTTGAAGCTGCGATTACATCGGCTTTATAGGCTTCTCTAGATGTTTTGTACTTAAAATTGTGTTTATGGTAGAGAAGGCACTTTTCGCACGACGACGGATCTTTGCTACACTCATTGCGGTCTTCGTGAGATTTAAAGAGAGCACATTGCTCACACTCTTCATTTCCCAAACGAACAAACGATATGTTGAGTTCTCTCAATACGCTGCGGTAGGTCTCAAATGATGTTTTTTTATTAGGATAGCTCTCAGTAAAATTGTGATGCATTGAAGTTATCGTAATATCACTCGGCAAGTATAATTTATAAGGAGCATGTTCACGTCGATAATGTGAGACGACGGGATAAATACAACAACTGTATTAATTTGCGAAGCTTCAGACAACACTAATAACTAGCAAACAAATATTGGATTTCCGAGTCCTACTTATCATAAGTGGAACAACTAATAGTTAATGTACTTATGACAAGTAATGTAGGTATGCGTAATTGAAAACTACACAACAACAAGAAAGATTATTGTATTTTTGATTAGTGAATTTGTTATAAAGTTTGAGTTATTGCATTCTTCCTTACTGAAAAACCGAGTTCCTGCAGTATTCTTAAAAATGTTACTTAGAGAGAGTTATAGATCTCGATTCACTGATTTCGAATATATATATAACTCAAAATCTTCCAAAATCGAGTTATTGTGTTCTTCGTTAGCGCGGCAGTATAATGAAATTGTTAATTATGAATAGGACCATTAGACTGTTTTAATTGGTTTTGTTGTGACTGAAATGGCACCGATATTTCGGAATATTTAGATGTAACTAATGTACTAGGTAGGTAAACTAAGCTACTGAAATTGGTTATTTCAATTTCCATTTTGATTGGGTGTTGATATCGCAGACACTTATTTGATACTACCTTTTGCACGCGACTTAGCCCGCGTCGAAGTCGGAAATTATACCACGGGAACGTACTACCGAGATCACAAGTAGTCTACGTGTTAATATAGGTTATAAACTACCTGTGTGTCTTTCATCCGAATTTGTTCAACCATTTTGCGTGATTGAGTTACAAGGAATGTTTATGTATTGCACATTCTGCGAACTATTAAGAAAACATGATATAAATGCATTTTTATGGCTTATAAAGAATTCATTATGTCAACTTCTTTATAGTACTCGGAAGTATTTCCATTACAGTTAATTGAAAAACAGACGTTACTTCATATGGAGTAATGTTTTTTTTTTTTTTCAAAGATTCATCCCTGGGGCATTGAAATACATTTACATATTATGAAATTCTCGCTATGCGAATACTGTATATTTCATGGGTACTTATAAATCATCAGAAGCTACGTGCACTGTTGCCAATTGGTCGTTTCCTATGTAGAAGAGCCGGCAGGAAGCTCACTTAAAATTTTCTTTTGCAATATTTTCAATTTACTATGTTAAAAGATATGGAACGACAGTGTCGGCCTGTTATTAAGTACCAGACAGTAAAGCAAATAGAAAATGGTCAGCAAATTTGCAGTCTACAATGGCCAAGGCCTACAATGTTATCACATTCATCATCATTTCCGCGGGAAGACGTCCACTGCTGGCTGGTTGGCGATGGCAGTATGGTGGTAAAATGTATAGAGAACGCTGCTGCCCATTCTCTAGTAAGTCCCTTAGTCGCGTTTTACGATACCCACGGGAAGAAATGGGATGGTTATGCCTTATGTCCGCACCACACGGAACACATTCACAAAAACCTTCGACTAACATACTTACATAATGGAATATCCATACTAATATATATGTAAGGTGTATCTATTCACCACCTACAGTTGTAACTTCTTTACCACCTACAGATGTACAGACGCCACCAGGTCAAGCTACCCGAAACTGTCAATTTTTCCCAATGAACCTTGAACCTATTGCTCTAGAAATAAAGTCGAAAATGTATCAAAGAAATCTGACAGATTGTAGTAGCTTGATGTGTTGGCGTCTGTACCTCTTAAAATATTTCGTGTATGAATAGATACACCTTATATATTAAATAACATATAAATGGGAAAGTGTGTATGACGGTTTGTCCATCTTTCACGGCAAAACGGAGCGACGAATTGACGTGTTTTTTTAAAGTAGTAGTTGAAGGGATGGAGAGTGACAAAGTCTACTTTTTTTTCTTTTTTAGGTGGCTGGGATGAACTTAAAAAGCCGTGCTTTTCGCATGGACAGTTTTATGTAGCATGTTCGCGCGTGTCCAATGCCCAGAATCTTTATATTCTATCCCAAAATGGAAAGATTTATAATATCGTCTACAGTAGCGTATTAAAATAACATTATGTTCCGAGTTCTCTTCTGTGTTCTAAATCAGGAAAGGGGAATTCTGTTACCCTGAATTTAACGCGAGTGAAGCCAGGCAAAAGCTAGTCGAGAAATAAAAAAAACCCACCGACAGTTCTTATTTACGGCTTTTTCTCTCTTCGTCCTGCAAAGTATCGCCCACTATTTTCAGTCACGTTCTCAATCACAGGATTGCTTGCGGTCGGCTCCGTCCTTATTTATTTCCCACTATATTTTACTACAATGCAGTGGGGGGCTGGATGTCGTATTTCATTGTGCACTAGTGCTGCGCCTTGATTTTTATTGTACTTGTTAGTTTATTGAGATGCAAGTGTTTGTATGTTTATGTTTATTATTGTTAACCGACTTCAAAAAATGGAGGAGGTTATCAATTCAACTATATTTTTTTTTAATGTTTATTACCTCTTAACTTTTGACTGGGTGAACCGATTTTGATGATCCTTTTTTTTATTTGAAATCTATTGCTTTCCGAATGGTTCCGTTTTAATTTGGTTCCATTCGAACAACGAAATCCATGTGGAAACCATATAAGTATTAAATTTGCATTAAGTATTTGCACGACAAATGAACGAATAACGCGATTAGATTAGTGCGGGGTATCTACCATAAATAAAAAGTTAAAAATATTTTTTTTTTACAAAAAATAACAACCGGCTTCCTAAAAAAAAACTACAAATTGAAAATAGGGGCCGTTCAAGTATTACGTAAGCACTATAGGGGGGCGGGGGGTCATTGATTTGCTTATTTTTGATTACATGGGGGGTGGGGGGTCTAGGTGGTGATTACGTCAGCAATAGTTATTTCCTTTTTACACATACGGCAACCCATATGTGACTATGTTTGAAAATGAAACGTATTTTCGGGGATTCCCACAAATAATGTAGACGTTTAGGTACTCGCTTAGAACCGAGTAGGGAAATTACCGCGCTCTATTCACTTGACTACATTTCTTCCGTTAACCTGTTTCGTTTCGCTACGATTGACGATTTGACGTATTTTAAATGCGTTAAAGTCCTCTATCCTAAATCTATTCTCTTTATTATAGAATTATTACTGCTACTCATGAATCAAAGAAAAAAACAGAGCACATTAAACGAAAAATGCATATAACAAATGTTTACGTAAGCATGGTGGGAGGGGGGGGGGGGGTAAGAGCTTTGCTTACTTTTGGTGACAAGGGGGATGGGGGAGTAAAAAATTGTAATAAATGTGCTTACGTAATACTTGAACGGTCCCATAACTTTAATTTCGGAAGTCGATGGCAAAAAACCTTAATTAGAGATCCTAAGATACCGACTTCCAAAATTAAAGTTATTTTTCACTTTGTAGTGTTTTTACACAGCTTTATGTGTTTTTTTTCTGCTTGAGTTTACCTAGTTTTCAATGTTTTGATGTTATATTGGCGTGTGCTAGCTGACATATGGCGAATAATTTAATTTAATGTTTTGTGTTTCATAATGTGTACTAATATATTGAATCACGTTCTTCTAATTGAACAGTTGCGCTACTTTTTCTTCCCAGCTAAAGCACTAGGAAGTGGTGAAGGACGGGCGTTTTGGGGTACTGTCTTATGTCATTTTGATGTTCAAAAAGTCTGACTCTTAGCCTAGTGTCAATAAATGATTTTTGATTTTTCCCGATCATACTGAATTCATTTGAATTATCACCTAGCTAACACAACTGATACTAATATCTAACTTCTGTGTCATGTGTTTTACAAATTGGATAGCCATTGTAAAGCCCTGCATTGTTAGACTCACATAAAATTCTAATAATATAATGTTAGGCTTTAAAAGAGACCATGGCCTCAGAGTTTGTTTCAGCGTTTCTTCTCAGGGAACATTCAAATAGGAAATGCCACCGTCATCTAGTTTAAACAAAATGTCATTTTTTTTTGTAACAGTGTCTTATAAGGTCTACTTAACTACTATTTACTGAACTGGGCCTTTTTGCGCAGCCGTGATGCCTCACAATGATACAAGTTTCTGACATATCACCTTAAAGCTTTTTATTTTTTACTCTTTCCTGCTGTATAACTAACTGTTATGTGCCTTGCAAACTGTGCTAAATAAATGTATTTTTTTTCTTTCTTCTTTACTTACAGAAATAACCATTTATTTTAACGACTTTTGCAAAGATTTATACCTACACGTATAGTCTGTACACTAGCTTTGAACGCAAGTTTTTGCTTTTCGGTACCGCGTGTTAACCACGCCGTAGAAAAAACTGATCGTGACCGTGTATATGCCTAATACAGCGACTGCGCCGTGCTACAGTGCTAACGTAACTGTTAACAGCACTGACGACCGTGCCTACACGGCGTATCAACTAGGGATGTTATGGATATGAAATTTCGGATACGGATTGGTTACGGATGTAGGAATGATTATTATACCGGATATGGATACGGATACGGATATGAAATTATTTCGGATTATCCGTTAGTTTCGGATAATTTCGGTTACGTATATTAAATTTTTTAAGGAATTTCAAAAAAAAAATATAGCCAATAAAATGGTTTTATTTATATGTCACCATTTGGTAGGAATTACAATCAGCCTGTGAGTAATTATTACAGCTATTTAAAATAAAAATGGTTATAAATATATATTGAGTGTTATCTAATCTACCTAAAATAAAAATGTAGCAACAAATCCGATATTATCCGAAACTTTTATTTCGGATTCGGTTACGGACAAATTTTTATATCGGATATCCGATAGTTTCGGTTACGGTTACGGAGCTCCCTAACATCCCTGGTATCAACCGTAGTTTTTCATGGCAAGAAGAACGTGTGTGCACAACGGGAGAGCCGGCTTCCTTACGTATCACACGCTGAATAAGTACTTATTGAGTATTCGAAGCATTGCAATTCTTAAATATTGATACCGTACGTACGGTTGAGAGCAGTGGTGGGCCTGTGGTATCAGTCAGGCGCTTTACTTCGTGTAAATAATTTCATCACCACTGCTCTCAAAACGGTGAAGAAAAACATCGTGAAGAAACCAGCATGTGCTAGAGCTGGAACTAAAAATTCAAAGACATGTGGCATCTACCAACTTGCACTGGGCCCACTCTCTCTCACCGAGAGGAGGCCTGTGTCCCAACAGTGGGAATAACATACGCTGATTATGGCGAGGTTCCTGATCCATTGGGACTCAAATTCTCACCGCTTGAGGAATACCTATTTTCGCGCGGATCGACGCAGAAGAGTTCCGCTTCATAGATGACACTTTTATAGAACCTATACGCGTTTCATGCACTACATACACATGTATAATTCTAGAAGCGTCAAGCAATCATTTCACATAAGTACATAACACATCTTCCCAACAAAAGAAAAACAATTCCATAGCAATCGGGTTGCTCATTAAAAAGCGATGTTATCAGATCTCCAACTAAATGAAATATTTGCGAGAGAGAGATTAAGAAACGGGATCGCTTGCCCTAGCCTAGTAATCTCGCAAGTTTCACCCGAAGAAAACCGGAGACGCCCGAGAGGTTCCGTTTAAAATATTCAATAAAGGTAAAGTGAGATAGGTTCTGAACACGTTTTCAATTTCCCGTTAACTTCCCGAAAAGCATTCCCTGTGGTGTTCGCTGTATTAGGTGGTCTGCTAGCGAGCGTGGCGATGTCAGTTTGCGACTGAATTTCCTGCTGAAGTTGGAAGGCAAAGGGTTAAAGGTCAATTGACTCGGTGCGACCGGTATTGGTCTGTCGGCGTCGCATTGCGGGTGTGTAGACAGCCTTATGACACTTGCCCTTTTGGTTTGCTTAGTGGTGAACTAATTTGTTTTTGTGACGACAACCCTCATTATTTTAAAGTTTAGTTTTAAAGACATGAGCTATTGGTTAGCCTACTTTACCGTTCGAATATATAGTTCTCCTGACCATATTTCAGTATTGGTAGCCAATCTCAACGGAGACTAATTGGCGCGGGTTTGAGATAGAGAACTGTAAGAATTTGCGGTGGTTGTGGATTAATAAGGATTGTAGTTCTGTATAGATTGAGTTCGCCCAATCAAGGTGCAATTTCAACAGGGAAAAATCTAAGTACGAATCACTTTTTCTCACGCTGCGGCCGCTTTTCAAGCGTGATCGTTCCTTTGAGTGGGACGTTAAACACGGAGTCCGGCGCGAGTACAAAAAAAAGTTAATGGAAAATTTATCCTTGGTTTTATTTTCGCTCACGGAGTTCATGGCCAGATTGTATTCAAGCGAACAATAGCGGCAGACTACTTGTTCCTGGCGCGCGACAAAGTTCCTTGTTGATGGCGCGCTCGTCGCGTTGTCGCGGAAGCATGCGTTACGGCGGGGATGCGTTACCCAACTAATCGAATGCAGCCTTGGCGAGCGTCCAAGGGCTAGAGACAGAACAGTGTATCGTGTGGTGTCGGATGCAAACAATAGCACCATCCCATTTCTTCGCGTGGGTATCGTAAAAGGCGACTAAGGGACTTACTAGAGAATTGATGATTGATAATCTTTATTGACATAAAGGACAATGCTCAAGGATGTATGGAATCCCGTACCATGTTGCATCAAAATCAAACTTTGTTTTTTATATACTACATTGATCATATTAACTCCTACAAAAGTTCTTTTTGAAAAATAAACCCGGGTTTCAGAGTTATTTAGTAAAATCAAAATAACCTAAAAACTAGGTCTGTTTTGGTCGACGCTGCCAGCGACTTGTTTTATATCTACTTAGACACGTTATACACGGACGAATATTATTGTTCTAAAAACAGCGTAATACACGTATATAAGTTAGGAAGATTTACGAGTTATAGCAACGTCTAGCCCCACCACAGGGTTCATGACTGAAACTCGTTTTTCTTTAATACGTTGAGTCTCACAGTTACCTGCTGGATACAAGTCACTATCTGCTTAAGCAGTCTTCCCGGTGGAGACTAAACTATAGCCTCCAGCCAGGCACATGTGACACTCAGTGATTTGACCGACCCTTATATTATCAACAGTGTGAACCGGTAACGTGGGTTTAATTCTTGCCAAACTTCTTGGCCGCCCTGAAGTTGGCTACAATGGCTGCGAAGTCGTAAATCTAATAAAAAAACAGCAGCCTATAATGTTCCCACTGTTGGGACACATGCCTCTTAGTGAGAGGGAGCCGTAATCCACCACGCGGGTCCAGAGCGGTTTGGTAGATGTGACATGGCTTCAATTTTTTGGTTCTAAGACGTGCCGGTTTACTCATGATGTTTTCGTTCACCGTTTTGCGAGCTGTGGTGATGACATAATTTACACAAAGTATATCGCCTATTTGGGTTTCAACTCACGACGTACTACTCGTAAGTCGCGGCCGCTACCACTGGGCCGCCGCTACCACTGGGCCACAACTACTCACCAATACCAATAATACATTATCATAAATAAGGGTGATCAGTCAGACTGATAGGTAAGTGATAGAAAAATGAAACAAACAAGTTCATTTGGGTTTTTAATAGGGATCAAAGTCAAAAATATTTATTTAACAAAACTGTTACATAAATCATTCATCATACTCCTGAAAAAAATCATCTAAATCCGTTGCTGGCGAAGTTATGTCATTATACCGTCCCCAGCTCAAATACTATACTATCGTCATTACATGAGCACAGCAGCCCACTGTTCGCTTACCGACGAGGCGACTGCAGCAATAACCTACTATGGTTTCTAATGTGTTGGCCACAGCATCATCTCTGCTAATCAATAAATACATGTGATAAGTACGACTGTTGACATGTCTCGAATTAATCATACCTCTTAAGAGGTAATTATTAAGCCCTAAAATCAAAGGTACATCATCATCAATAGAATTATTCACCTCAACTGAATAAATACCAGTCCGACGGATGTGTTCCCTATAATAAGATCTAGCCTGCTTGAGTTGGTAGGTCTCAAGAGCTAACAAAGTAAGCCATCTTAACGTCAATTATGCCTTAGGAATATTGAGATCTCCACATGGTCCAGCATCTGGCAGACCTGGGCGATTGCAGTTGTACACATCACGACGTTGAACATCTCTTGTAGCTGACCTCCAGCAAGCAGCACATACTCTTTCCAATCTTGATATCTATAAAAATAACATGATTATACATGTAATACAAAACATTTCACAATGGGTTATAGACTTGATAAAAGTATTACTGTAATGTGATGTAACTAGGAATACATGATAATGATCAGGCAGTAATTGTGTCAAAATAGATAATAATTAGGTTTCATTTTTATGTTGCAACATAAATAAAAATATTTACCAAATGGAGCGGAATATTTCTAACTAAAATGTTTCTCTCTTGTCGATCTTGTCTTACAGGATATGGTCTAGTTGCACGTAGAATAGAATTGCCATAAGAACAACATAATTTTCCATGACCAAAAGCAGGCAAAGATAAACTTCCTTCACTGATTGTGTTTGCTCGATCTTGAAGCAGTCTCAAACACTCTGTACAAAGCACACATTCTGAAGACATCTGCAATTAAAACCATGAGTGAAAAAGTGTGCTTCTACCCTTTATGACGTTATCTATCTTCTGTAACATATTCAAAGAAATTACATCTACAAGTAATCAAGAGTAAAGCGTTTTTTGGCCTCAAACAGGTTGGTTTTTTTTTGTTAATTAATTTTTTGGATATTTCCTGTGCGAGTCCAAAAATGTTTTCATTCATTCTATAAAAATAATGTTTTGTAAGCTGGTACATTCATAAAAAGATTAGTCAGGAAATAGGTGCCTGACATTCATAAGTACCTATATATTCAAAGAGTAAAATAAGATCTGCTTACCTGAGTAGAAGTTATCCAAGACTGTAACAAGTTAATCATTGGAGTAGACGCTTGTTCTAATGTGTGTAGGTTTCTGGGTATCAAAAATGAACTATTGATACATCGCCGGTTTTGCCGGGTGACTGACGATGTCAATCGGTCGACCAACTCGACATATTTGCACAATGAAATACTCACAAAAAAGTTCACAAAATACAAACAAGTTCTACTTTTCAAAACAATTCAATAATTATTCAATCTCAACTCTTAAAAACACAGACGGTACTCGCTACTCGCTAGCGCAAACCACAGACTACAGAGTACATGCGCAAAATGTCAGATGCACAGATAACAAATCCATTCTGTTGCATTCTACATCTTTTTTACTAGTTGGGAACGGCTAATTAACCATAACAAAACCAGATAAAATAATGATAATCTTTTAAATAGATATTCTATTCTAGTTTTTTTTTTTAAATTAATGTAGAATCAGCAGAGTATTATTTTTACAGTGAACATGGCACTTTCAAAAATCAAGGTTATGTTAATCATTTAACACGTGAAGTGAAACGAAACGTCATTTATAGGAAGTAAAACAATATCCATACTTTTAAACTTAAAAACAAATTCCCTGTTCAAAAACTAAATCCCCGACGTGTAACGTCGTAAAAAAATATGAAACTAATTACTCCAAAATTTTGGTCTTGATGCGTGAGACTTTTTGGTACCACTTTTGAGCATTCTCCTATGTACAACATTTATATGAATTCCCTAGCTCCTGCGCTAGTGTACACTGTATTACAGGAGCTAGTGTTTTCCCCTAATTACAAGGAACATGTAAATTATGGCTAACAAAGATCAAAAGGTGAAACAAAAGTAGAAAAATATTAAAATTAAAAGTAATGTAACATGCATGATTAAAAATAACAAAAAAAAAAAAAACAAACAACAAAATATTTTACTGAATGTGTTATGTGGGCGGGCAGTATGCGCTCGCACATGTTAGTTGTAGTGTGTTAGGGTCTGAATGTTAAAGATTAAGGGAAGTGGAGTATGTGTGTGTGGGGGAAATATGAGAGTGTGTGAGTGACGGTGAGTGTGTGTGTGGGGGAATATGAGTGTGTGTGAGTGGGGCTGAGTGTGTATGGGGGGGAATATGAGTGTGTGTAAGTGGGGGTGAGTGTGTGTGTGTGTGTTGGGAAGTGTGAGTGATACTCTTCATTTAATTAAGTTTTCTGTGGCGTCATAGTCCAAACTTTTCAGCCAGGGCAGTATCCTGTACCTTTCTTAACTCATTTATGTTGAGTTTCCTAATTTTGATTTTTTTATTTACTATGTTATAAATGCGAGGAGCCAGTACAATAAAATGTCTTTGTGCAACTGATGTTTTATGACGGGGTACACAAGAGAATGCGCAGCAGCGTTCTCTGTGCATTTTACCACCATACTGCGATTGCCAAACTGCCTGCCAAGCGCGGCGATTATGGCAAAGCCTCCCGAATTGGGGGAGGCTTATATCAGTAGTGGACGTATTTTGGCTGATATGATGATAATTAGAACAGCGGGAGATATGATAGTGCAAAGTGTGTGCCCAGATACAGGGGCACTCTAATAGTCCTATCGGACGGCAATCCGACACGACTGGAGAGAGATCAGGTGCAGGACCAACGGCTTAACGTACATTCCGAGGCACGGAGTATCACACCCTCAACTTCCAAATTTCCGTACCATGTATGCTCGAATGGAGTAGGAACTCCATTCGAGCATACATGGTACGACGTACATATATTGTTTTCAAATATATTTTATAAGAAGAACAAGTTATTTTTCCCGTTTTTATAGTTTACTTTGAATACTTAGAAGTACAAAATTATTATCTGTGAGAATAAGAGGCTATTGCAGTTATAGACCGGTATGATTGTGTTTTCAAATCTACAAAATAACATGACGAACAATTTTCCCACGGTCACTTAACAGCTTCTCGTATCTGCCCCCCTAGCCAAGTCACAAACGTTTACCGTTCTACAATCGATAACGCCTCAGTGTCAGCAATTGTAGAAAACGATAAGTTGGTAGCCATGTTGAAGCGCCTGAGTCGGCCGCTCGTTCTACAATGTCTTTAGAAAAACGACACATTATAACAAAGGATTTAGCGTTGAACATTGTAGAAACGATAAAAAATCATTCTATCATTTTGAACGATGTGAATTTGGCTACGAATTTTCTGTTCGCTTGTTCTAAACCACGTGACTTAACGTTGAGCGACTAGCGTTAACGATTGCAGATTATCAACTTGGCTAGGGGTGCTGTTTACTTCAGCTTGGTGAGACGTCAAACTTTATGAATCAGTATCACGGACGGACAAATCGGCTAATGGCCGCTGTAACACAGCCTGTGAATATTGCCAACAGCTCGGCAAAATTGCCAACATTACCGACATGTCTGCATTCATTCGTCGCAAGCTGAATATAAATATAGTTTATTTGTTCTATTTAAACGCTCCGCGCTGTAATGTCACTTCAGTTGGTATGAATGGGAGTTCTATTGAAAAAAAAAAATGTTATGGAATTGATAGCTTTTGATTAGTGGAACTGTAAGTTCTTCGTAGTCGCACTGTTATTGTATTCTCTATATATTTAGATATATCGGAAGAGTCATGAGTACGGGATTTAAATTGATAACGAAACACAATTGTGAATTAGACGCGCTTCATTAGAGTCTAGCCTGGCGTTCGTGCGAGTTGACATCGTCTTCACATATAATAATAAAAATATTGTATACAGTATTGAAAAACATTTTAAAAGAGTATCGGTGGAGTTCCTTGCCCATTCTTCTCCATACGAATCTACCTTTTGGAAAAGGTGACTAGAATCAATTCTATTTTAATTTAACAGTCGACGTTCAAAAATGCCTTTAATGTGCTTTTTGAACTAAATGCTTTGACTTTGATGACAGCACCACAGCGGCGTGGTGCAGCCCTCTTGACCATCTGACATCGTGCGGGCACATTTATGCCCAGTAAAACGTTCATCAGAAAAAAAAATAAGCTCCATTCCGCCTTTCACCCTCACATATATGTATGTCTACAAACTCACCGGAAAACCTGCTTTGTTTACCAAGTTCTTAAGTGAAGTTAATGCCATAATTACGACACATAAATTGTTGAAAACATATAAATAGTCTATAATGGGCGATTTTTTAGGCGAATTGCTTAAGACCGATAACCGTTATTTAATGTTTAAGTGTATGTTTTTGGCAGCCATTGTAATTTAATTTATAGAACCTAAATTTTCTGTTTAACCTTTTGTACAGGAATGGGCCTAGGAATGCAAACAATATTCCTACTAAGTCATGTATTGAGGTTACACACTTTTTTATATTATTTTTTTCTTGATGAAATTAAAATACAGAGGTGTTAGGTACTTAATTCTAAACTCGCCAAACTTTTACATTTGATGGCGGGAGTCTGTTGTCATTCCGTCTCTTGTTAGTATCGTCAGCATCATAGGTAAGCATGTTGTGTTGTTTTAATTCTAAGTGCGTAATGAAAAGTTAACGAACAGTCACTACGTTGCAGGACTTTTGTAGCTGATCTGAGGAAAAGAAAAAAAGTGACTACGGCGTAGCAGCCTACGCCGTAGCTGTTCATAGGCAGCTACGAGAACCAAGTTACCTTTTTAATTGTAATCCAAATCTTAGTTATGGGTTTTTTCATGAATGTTGATTTGTCTTGTTATGATTGAAAAAAAAAAAAATGTTATGAAGTTTTTTATAAATCGGCGTAGTCATTTTCAAAGTGCAAATGAAACATTGAAAAATTCCGGACACACCACTACGTACAGAGTTGTCTCAATACTTGTCATAATTTTTCTCTCGGATTCTAGATGATTGCAGAAAATGACGGCTTTTAACCGTGCCCTTGATTCTTGCAAAAAGGCGACCTTCTAATTACTAGCTGTAAAAAACTTTTTAAAACCACTGACTGGGGTTTTAAAACGTTTCAAACAGTATTAAAATATAAACTGATTAATTTCGGACCTCAAATTTTTAATGGTACCTTGTACGTATCGTTCTTTGACAATTTATATTGATAGGCAAAAATGTACAGATGAAAATCTGAAACCCTCAAATTACTAAAGAAATCCTTTACCATAATTTCTTAGTATATCACCTCCTTTTCTACTAACATATGAAATATAATCAGCCTAAAACGTTCCCACTGCTGGGACACAGGCCTCCTGTCTGTGAGACGGAATGGTATATAATCCAATACGCGGGCCCAATGCGGGTTGGCCGGTTTCACATGTCTTCGATTCTTTGGTTTAGATAGCTGTGGTGATAAAAATAATGTACACAAATTAAAGAGCTTGCTTGGTTCGAACCAACGACTTACAACTTGTAAGTCTGGGCCGATACCGCTGGGCCACCACTACTCCTCTGAATCGGTTGGAATCTATAAAAAAATAAAAACAGTTTTATAGCTTAGATTTATCGATCTGTTGGATTCGAATGTTCGAAGTATATTTATACAACATTAGTTTTTGTTTATGCGAAACCCGAAACACGGGTCTAGTATTTTTATGTAAAGAATCTATGAAAAAAATTTCAAAACTGTATCATTAATAATCACAAAGTTATAAGCTTGTTACGGTACCTGATTGTCCTCGCAAAAACATATGCAGCCTACCGGAGGGCACCACGCCAGCCGCGCGCGCGGCTCTCACTCTCACTCATTGATAATAATTTGCCACAGTGATTGTTTATGTATTAGTTGGTGATAAACATTTTCCATCACGCTTGCAGGCTTTGGACTGTCGTAATGGTCAAGTGTAGGTAGATATTATTATGTAATTTATTCGTAAATGCAGTAGTAAGTGGTAAAATGTAATCAATGCCATTTGTTGCACCTTTTGTCAACAACTTAAAGTTCAAAATGGATGAAAATTGTTAAACATCGCGTTACTGAACCACAGCAGGCTGAAAACAAATAATAAATTTGTACCCTTGACTATTTTTGCGTGTTTAAAAATGTTAATCATCACTATCTACAATAATTGGCGTAATCACTATTCACTCAAACAAACTGAAGCAACTGTTAAAAAAGGGCCCGTCTTTCTCATAAGCACTGACGCACTGCCACACCACCACAAACAGCGAGTGTACGGACGTTTGAGTACGAGAGAGACATGATAATTTTAAAATCTAAACAAAACACTTTAGCCAGGGCTCACGGCGGTCGCGCGCTCGCGATACGTATGCATCGATCGATGGCATTCGGGCGACTGAGGGGAGCGCCGTCGCCGCCCCGCAGCAGTGCGTACACGCCGCCTAGCCCGCGCTATGACCTGTCGTGAACTCGTGACCCGTGTGCAAACAGATGATTGCGGATACTAACTTTTAAGCGTAATTAAATATTTTTGGGACAAAATATAACATGGTGTAAAAATTATTGGAATCGATTCAGTTACTGATTCTGAACAAACTATATTCAGGTTTCGCATATACTAAAAATAATGTTGTATATATAAAAAGCGAAAATAAAACGCCATACATACGTAAGAATATTTAATTGAAGTCAAACTAAAAAAAAACTAAACTGAATATCTTGAAACACGACATCACATTTTCAAAAAACAAAATAGTAAATACGTAGTTGGAGAAATAATAGAATAATCTATAAGATTACACTTCAACAACAATAGATATTTTAATGGTAGGCTTTCTTATGGTAGGATTTCCTGTTGTTTCTGTATTGTTTGTTGAATATTGAGGGAGTTGTTACTTTCCGTAATGGTTGGAATCAGATTCGACAGTGCTTCACAATCCTGACGTCCCTGAATTTGATCTTTTATTTTATAGTTGGCGGCTATGGCGAGTGGTATTTTATTGTAAAACTTCATCATCTCATTAGGTTGTACATTTATCTCTGCGTTCTTTGGTAAATACCAAAAGGTTCTGGAGCTCTCGCTGCCGTCCATCCAATATAAGTAATCCTTTGAAGCGGTCAACTCTTTTGGTACAGAAAGATGTTGATGTGCGAACAATTTAATTTCGTGAAAATCAACATATAATTCCTGAGTCAGATCTCTTTTTTTTAGAAAATGATGAGAACATTCGTTACAACCATCAAAGTAATAAATTTGCCGTGTTTGTTGGTCTATGGCGAAGCTAAATACTGGCAACCAATTGATTATAGTTTCTTTTTCGCTAACATTAAAATCAAGTCTCTCCATGTACTGCTTCATAGATGAGTCGGGGTTGGTCCAATGAATGTACCTGTAATTTGAATAACACTAATGAATATCAAGAAATGCAACCGATTTTTAATATGTAAAGGTCTAAATTTTTAATTGTCATTGATAACGTACCCAGTGCAACTATCCACGGCAATATTAGAGGCGATCCCGTATCTCATCTTGATTAAAAGATTTCCGTAAACATTGTTATTAGCTCCGGGTTTTAATGAAATCCAATTAATGCTTCTTTCATTCGTATCAGTGAAAAATAGTGTTTCCGTAGGCGGGTCGTAGGCAATACTTTGAATATTACTCCCGTTTCTTTTGATGAAACATTTGTTTTCCATGGAACGTATATTATAACCACATATAGCATCGTTGTCGCTCTGTTTGTCGATGTACAGCATCATGTTGTGTACTTCATCGTAAGCTAACGCTGTGAGGTTGTGGGAAATGAAATTCACGGTGTTTGTTATTGTTCCGTTGGTATAAAATACGAGTTGGTCTCCTAGACTTACGGCGATATCTGAAACAAAATGTTTACATCTTACTTTACCAAGCTGATGTCCAAATGTTACACGATACCTCATTGAAGTATCTGGAATACAAGTAACAACATAATTATAAGTTTAATATTAGTCATATCACCAGTGATCGGAGTAGGTAGATTGATTTCACGTACTCGCATAATGAATAGTCATAGAAATCACAACATAAATAAGCCTTTTTTCCGGGATTTCATTTTGGTAGTTACGGGATTGAATCAAATATTGTGAAAGTAAGGATTTTTAAATTAGGTACTACATTATAAATTTATAGAATGCGATAGATAAACATTTAAAATTGTTTTTTTTTCTTACTGCTGAAGGCTGATCACCTATATACTATTCAAAACACAGCAAAAGGGTTAAACATTTCTTATTCATATTGATGTATTCTTTATTCTACACATTACAACATTCGAAATTAATTTCAAAGTCCCGGAATCCCGGAGGCATATCCACACTAATATATACGTGCCATTTCATTGATCCCATTTCAATCTAACAACTTCAATCACTGGATTCACTGGATCACATATTTTTGGTATGAAGTTTTAAATAACAAAATATGCAGAAAGAATATCTCAGCTAAGATAGTGGTTGAGGACCTTATGGATAGGTCTCATGGCGTAGTTTAATACAATTGGAAAGAAAGAAAGTATTTATTGGGGCACGCACTGAAACTTAACAAAAAGCAATACCTAATAAAATAAAATGAAAAATAAATGGTTCAATCTTAATTAATCGCGGTCGCGATCGCGATTAATTAAGATTGAATGATTTGTATTTTTTATTTTATTTAACATCCTACTATCCTACAAATATTTTAAACGAAAATGTTACAAAATAGCACAAAAACAGCTGAACAGTTTCGAATAAAATATGACATAGTCTATAATCTTTTGAACACGCTTTTATTAGCTTGCTATTTATGTATCTATGTAACGGAATCTTTGAACGTGATTTTCACCCCCTTCAAGACGTCGGATTAATTAGAAACTTTGCACACTTATCAAAAACTCATGGCAATACAATCATTCCAAATTTGTGCCATTAACTTAGCCAGTACCACAGTAGCGAAAACAAAAAAACACGAAAACCTCGCATTTGTAGCTAGCCGATCAAAAAAAAAAATAATAGTCAAAAATCACGCTTCTATAACTACGGTTATTTCCGGATAATTTATTTCTGATTTTATCCTTCAAAGAAACTCCGAGCAAAGCCCGCCTCATTGTGTGCTGTCAGTGTCCACATTTCGGCACCGTATGTCACTACGGGCAGGACGTATTGGTTGACGACCCTTATCTTTAGACACTGCGGTATAGGCCACAAAGTGTTGATAAAGTTTCTCAAACGCTGTTCTACCCAACAGGATCCTTCTGTCCAGCATTTTCGTCAAAGTAGTGTCTACCGAACTGGATGACTTGCCCTAAGTAGTCATACTTCTTCACAACTCCAAGAAGCGACCCATCAATGTGGACTGGACTCGAGCTGCTTTCGGGGCGCGGAAACTATATCATAATTATATTAACGTAGGTTGTTAGGTTAAATGAAGGTCATAGTTTTTAGGGGATATGGAACTTGTAGAAATAAACGATTGTTACTGTGTGAATGTTCCGTGTGGTGCCAAACGGTCTCGTGTGGTGCCGGTCGTAAATAATAGCACCATCCCATTTCTTCTTGTGGGTGTCATAAAAGTCGACTAAGGGCTTACTAGAGAATGGGCAGCAGCGTTTTCTAAGTATTTTACCACCATACTGCGATCACCAAGCTGCCTGCGAAGCACGGCGATTATGGCAATGCCCCCCAAGTTGAGGGAGGCTCAAGTCCAGCATTGGACGTCTTCCGGCTGAAATAATGATGATGATGACTGTGTGAATGTAAGAATCTCTGAAATATTAAAATAAAAACCGGTGTTTCCTTCACTTTGTAGACATCAGCAGATATTATAGCACTCCTTTAAAGTATGTCCTCTTTTGAACCGTTTGCTGTGTTTCCTGTATTAGATAATGTTAGTTTATTCAAGATATTTTCCTTATTATGTATTTTGCAGTTGTTTTTCACGAGTTTAATTATTAATTTATTTTATTTTTCCGCCTTTGTTATATCTTATCTGGAACGTTATTAAAAGAACTCGTGTATGGTATATGTAGTCGGGAATATAATTAACAGAACCTAGTTTTGTGCAAAATAGGAACGAGGATAACGAACAATAAAACAGTAAAAGGCTAATCTAGATTATATTTAATATAGGTATACCTACCTACAAGGTGACAAACTTGTTTGTGCCAATTAAATTACTATTATGTATGCGAAAAAACGCCACGTATTTATTATGTTTATCTTTATTATATAATACTTTGCTATCGAAATAGCGTTCGTAACACGTAATTATAAAAAAACACAATTCGTTTCAGCCACCCAGTGCGAAATTTTATCCTAAGTTTTGTAAAACTTTGATATTATAGTTTTTTCATTGTAAACAGTCCTCGTTTATGTCCAGGCTCATATGACGTGACTGGATTACTTGCAGAGGCACTCCGCAAATAATTCAATCGACTTTTTGTGACGAAAATAAGTTTGCTGAAACATTTCTACTATTTATCTATGCATAGTTTACGTCAATCTTTAACTAATAACTGAAGGCAGCCCTCAAATTTTAATACTGTTACTATACTAAGGTTTGATCTCATCATCATCATCATTTCAGCCGTAAGACGTCCACTGCTGGACTTAGGCCTCCCCCAATTTGGGGGGCTTTGCTATAATCGCCACGCTTAGCAGGCGGGTTGGCGATCGCAGTATGGTGGTAAAATGCATCAAGAACGCTGCTGCCCATTCTCTAGTAAGGGTTTGATTTAGTAACGTATTAATTACTTTCACAATATTGTACAGAATCAAGTTCTTGTATGAAAGTTTATCAGTTTCGAAGTTAGGATCTTCAAATTTTGTGTTAAGGCTGACGAAAATCTATTAAGTTATACATATTTCAGCGTTTTCTATATTTCAAATGACGTCTCTCGCTCTTGGGCGATCAGTCTTTTATTGAAAAAACCCACACGTGTTCCTTCAGTTGCCCATGTGCCAAGGTCATGGTGTCTCTTTCGAACAATATCGCTACCCTGGCAGGCATTGGACCTGGAAAACCCCTTCAGTTCTACTGACATCTCTTTGAGGCGCGCGTGGAACACTACGCGACGTCGACCCGAGCTTCGAGGCGCGCGTTGACTCGAGCCTGGTTCTTACCGGGCGGTGAGCTACCCATTGTTCGCCACCCGCAAGCTCGCGCCTACGGTGGCCGGGAGTCCACTATTGACTCCCGACGCCCGGGGCATCTCTACTTGTGGCGGCTAGGGACGTGAGGGCGCAGACTCTGCCACTCCCTCACGCACCCCGCCTCCTCCTTAGCGAGCATTACTCCTTCGCTGAAGGAAATGACGGCTTCCCATGCCCTGTCACTCCGTACCATGGCTCGCGTCAGGGTCGGACGCGAGAGGTCGCTGCCGATCGCCTCCGCGAGGACATGGCGGTGCTCCACCCAGGCAGGGCACACCTCCACCGTATGCTCCACCGTGTCCTCCAGACGACCCTCACAATGGAAACACCCGGGCGTTTCCTCCCGCTTTATCCTGAACAGGAACCCACCGAATCACCCATGCCCGGTGAAAACCTGCGTCAGGTGGAAGGTGAGGACCGTGACCCTGGCACATGGGCAACTGAAGGAACACGGGTGGGTTTTAGTCAGTAAAAGTCTGACACGCCCTCGCGCTCCGCCCAGAGCGGGAGAAGTCATTGGATGATTTCCCATCCAAAAAAAAAAAACCGGCCAAGTGCGAGTCGGACTCGCGCACCGAGGGTTCCGTTCAAACCTGTAGGTATTTTCGGTTTAAAAATATATATATATATTTTAATTTTTATATTTTAGTTGATTGAATGTAAGGTAAATTGCGGTTTACGATTTATGACGTTTTAAAAAAAAAACTACTCACTCGATCTCGTTCAAACCAATTTTCGTTGGTAGTTTACATGGTAATGTACATCATATATTTTTTTTAGTTTTGTCATTCTCTTATTTTAGAAGTTACGGGGGGGGGGGGACACACATTTTACCACTTTGCCGCAAACTATTCAGTTTAGAAAAAAATGATAATAGAAACCTCATTACCATTTTTAAAGACCTATTCATAGATACCTTACACGTATGGGTTTGATGAAAAAAAAACATTTTTGAGTTTCAGTTCTATGTATGGGGAACCCCAAAATTTATTGTTTTTTTTCTATTTTAGGATGAAAATCTTAATGCGGTTCACAGAATACACCTACTTACCAAGTTTCAACAGCATAGCTCTTATAGTTTCGGAATAAAATGGCTGTGACATACGGACGGACAGACAGACAGACAGACAGACAGACAGACAGACAGACACAGACAGACATGACGAATCTATAAGGGTTCCGTTTTTGCCATTTGGCAACGGAACCCTAAAAAGGGACGTCGTAGCGCGTCTATCCACTCCTCCTTACCGCCGCAATTGTCGCGAAAAGGGCGATTATGTTGAATATGGAAAGTCCGTCATTTTCAAATTAAATTTCACTTATTTCATTTTTATGGCTTACTAGCTTTTGCCAGCGGCTTCGCTCGCGTGGAGGTAGGAAATTATCCCGCGGGAACATACTACTGGGATAAAAAAAACCTACGTCCTTTCTCAGGCTCTAAACGATCTGTATACAAAATTTCATTTAAATCGGTTCAGGAGTTTCAGCAGGAAAGCGAGACAGACAGACAGACAGAGTTACTTTTGCATTTATAATATTAGTGTGGAAGTGTGGATGTGGATAGTTAGAAACAAATGCAACGTATATTGGTGTTGTTGGAATCTCGACCTTTAAAGGGGTGAAAAGGGGGATGAAATATTGATTTCACTTTCATTCAATGAATTTTGTATTCAAGTAAAAATAACACACATGCATCATATTTAAAATTTTTTCGCACTTAATCCAGTCATATTTAAAAGATATTAATGGCTACTGCGGATTATCCTTAGGAGACAGACATAATCCATCAAAACAGTGGAACGTTTTAATATGTACAATTTCATAGTACTTTATTTTGATATATCTTGCAAGTTTTAGTCAGCGTTAGCGTTAGCAACCAAAAATAAATTTTTACGACATCATTACGAATCATTAAAATTTTAGGCTTTGCTCTAATAAAATATTCTTCAAGATTACTTTTGAAACAGATTCTCCAAATGGCGGTGAAACCTGTATCAAAGTCCATTGCGAGGTTTTAAAGAAGATATCGGAGAAACAGACAGAAGATAACAGGTAATTTATTTTCTACAATTTAATTTTAGAGATGACTAACTGTCTATGTCGTGTTCTGTGTCTGATAGAATTACTTTAGGTATTCTTTGCTTAATCATAGAAACTGGCGTAAGTGAAAATATTTTTGTTATAAATTACCCTCCATTTATTTTATAGTATGTACCAGACGTGAAAAAATAAAAGTCGTAGACACCTGCCTACCAATGTATTGAAATTACCGTTTTGACCGTGCTAGCGACACTTTCTTTACATTGTTTTTCGTATCGTTTTGAAATATTTGAATACATTGAAAGGCGGGTGTCAACGACTTTTATTTTTTTCACATCTGGCACAGACTATAGTAGTTACTTCAAAATTATAACACGTCGTTTTGGCCCGTATTGTTTTGCATGCAAATTGAACATTTGCATATATTTTTTTAACTGTTCCATGCAGTTGCTGTATAAAAACATGAGTTTGTTAGTCACCATAGGATACAACAATCGCGCATGAAAGAATTAATAAATCAGCAGAAACATACATTAAACAACCGTCGAATATGGAACTTCCGCACTTACTTACAACGTAAGTCGGGTAAAAATAATCTACGCCCTTGTACTCACCCCAGGAATGCGCCAACCCTACGTGCAGCGCTAACATCGCCAGCACCCACTGCGGTCTACACATTTTATATTTAAGAAATACTAAGTTGTTTCAACAGAGTAGGAGCGTCCACCGCTGGCGATCGGCTTGAAGTATTAAAACAAAAACAAGACGCTGGTTTTCCGCAAACTGGACAGGATAAAACAGTGTTCTCTTATCTGCGACCACAGGCTTTATTATTCACAGTGCTATCGTGTTATTGTGTGTGTTTAATCATAGGTGGGTACTCTAAAGATTGATTAGCAAAGTCGACCTTATGTTGAACAGGCAGGCATTAAAATAACTTTAATACTTTAGAATAGAATAGATAACAGTAGGCGTGAGATCACGCTGCCAAGGAAAATGAAGAAGAAAGTAATAAGATTTGTAGAATGCTTTAGTAATACAACTTACTAAACTCATAACAAACGATCGCGATACAGGGAGAACTTCATGCAGAACGGACTTAATACCCTTACCCTTATGGAACAACCATTTTTATTTTTAAATCAAGTGAATAGATACCATTGATTTGAACTTTTTGCTGTCGATCAATGTAATAGGATTTTACTAGACAGAGCGCAAGTTGTAAGAGCAAGGTTTCGTGATTAACGCAGTCAAATGCCTTCAAGAGGTCATATAAGATCCTTATGGCATCTTGGGCCTCTTCCCACGCTGCAAATATGTGTTTTAATGAAGTGACACCGGCTACAGTCGTACAAAATCCTTTGGTGAAACCATTAGTGATTGAGCATTATCTTTTCGCACACATTACTCAATACAGATCTACAGACAAATTCAATATTAAAGCTAAGTATGGTGTTATAGTCTCGAGACGATAATCGAGACTATAGCATATTAGTAAAGAAGTTTACAAATTCTTGAGCGACTTCTTATGGTATCATATAGATGGTGAGTTCTTCAGTGTGTAGTCAGTGTTTAGATTTTTTTCCCATTAGTTTCGTTATATACAACTCGCTAATCTCTTTTTATTTAATTTCTGCTGATTTGATTTTGTTGCTAATGCACAGAACTTTAGCTATCTTGCAGGTATTTCTAATAATTTTGGAATATTTAGCAACATACTTGCTGAAGGTTTCAGTGTTAATGTAAAGGCTTGTAATTTGTATGTGGAGCATACGAATTTCAAACCCCATTAAAAAAGAGGTGCAACTCGGTATTTCTCACGTAGAATTGGTATATCTACCTACTTCAAGGTTTTATGAAAAGTAGAGCTACAGCTGGCGTGCAAGAAATACCTTTTTAACCCGACTATGCTAGAAGTAAGTCTAGTAAATTTAACATGTCTATATAATATCACCAAAAAAAAGGGAACCGAGCACCCCACAAAAAGTAATGAAATCCGTCCAAACTTATTTCATGTAAAGTAGTTTGCCAAGACTTTTATAACGCTTTCACTGTTAAAAAATATCAAAACGAATGTAGAGCGTTTATATAAGGGGACACATCTACAATGAATACCTTAACTATTAAAACTAGAGGACATTTGCTAATTTGCCTTAACTAGGTTCATCATCATTCACACAGACCATCCCTCGTTTCTTTGGTGTACTGTCTACTCTTATAGACATCGACACATTCATACTCAAAACTTTCGTCACGACATTTTCCTCATTCCTCCGTATCACGTGCCCATACCATGACTAGCGATTTCCAAAACACTTTTCACTTTTCGGTGCCACTTTAGACTTCTTCTTATGTACAATTTCTTTAAATTTAATCAAGGGGAATGTGGAAGTCACATATATAGACAAAAATAGTATGTTAGCGGTTCTTTTTCAGACAACATGTAGGTCTTCTGTCTGTGCACAGTCATGGGTTATTAAATGGTTAAGTGTATGTTTTTGGCAGCCAGTGTAATTTAATTTATAGAACCTTAATTTTCTGTTTAACCTTTTGTACAGGAATGGGCCTAGGAATGCAAACAATATTCCTACTAAGTCATGATTTAAGGTTACACACTTTTATTTATAAATATATTTGTTTAATGACATTAATATACATAGGTGTTACTTAATTCTAAACTCACCAAACTTTAATGTTTCATCGCGAGAGTCTATCATCATTCCGTCTCTTGTTAGTATCGTCAGCATCGTTGGTAGGCATGTTGTGCTGTTTTAATTCTAAGTGCATATTGAAAAGCTAACTAACAGTCAGTATATTGCAGGATTTTTGTAGCTGATCTGAGGGAAAAAAGAACGAGTGGCTACGCCGTAGCCGCTCGTAGGCAGCTACGAGAACCAAGTTACTTTTTTAATAGTTGTTATCCTATTCTATGTGTGAACTTCTTCTAGAATGTTGAGTTGTCTTCTTATGATTTAAATAAAAATGTTATGAAGTTTTTTTTGTAAATCGGCGTCGTGATTCTCAAAGTGCAAATGAAACATTGAAAAATTCTGGACACACCACTACCTACAGAAATGTATCAATACTCGTCATAATTTTTCTCTAGGATTCTAGATGATTGCAGAAAATGTCGGCTTATAACCGTGCCCTTGATTCTTCCAAAAAAGCGTCCTTCTTATTATAATCTGTAAAAAAACTTTTAAAACTACTGACTGGGGCTCTACTCTACTCTACTACTCTCTCAGCGTCGACGGATTTGGTGAGTCAGTTGACATTGCTAATATGTTTGTTAATAAATTTAAAGTGGTGCCTCCTGATCGACCACCCGCATTGCCGCAGGTGCTCAAGGCTGATGCTCGTGTGTCAAATACTTTACCATCAGTCAGTTTCTCTGCTAAAGAAGTAGCTTCTACTATTAGCAAGATGAAGAGGGGTAAATCCACTGGACATGACGGCATTAGCATTGAGCGCCTGAAGCATGCGGGTGTACACTTACCTAGAGTAATATCGATGTTTTATACTTTTTGTATGAGACACTCGTACATACCTGATGAGTGCACGAAAGCTATTGTTGTACCAGTAATCAAGAATAAGACGGGAGATCCGTCTGATGGCTCCAACTATAGACCCATCTCGCTAGCCACCACTGTAGCTAAAGTGCTGGACAGTATGCTGGATCAACAATTATGTAGACATCTTAATACAAGCGATGCGCAGTTCGGCTTTCAAGCGGGACTCTCCACAGAAACTGCAATCTTATGTCTTAAGCATACTGTCCGGTACTATACTGACAGGAAGACTCCGATCTATGGATGCTTCCTAGATTTATCAAGGGCTTTCGATCTGGTATCCTATGACCATCTTTGGGAGAAGTTAAGGTCCACCTCACTCCCCGAGGATATCATTAACGTTCTTGATTACTGGTATAACAATCAAGTCAATGTTGTGAGATGGGTGAACGTTGTTTCCGATGAGTACAGGTTGGAGTGTGGTGTAAGAAATGGTGGCTTAACATCCCCTCGACTCTTCAAACTGTACATCAATGAGTTGATTGAGGGTCTCAGTAGCACTGCAGTCGGCTGCACTATTGATGGCACCACCATTAGTAACATAAGTTATGCAGACGATATGGTGTTGCTGAGTCCTTCAATTAGTGGTTTACGAAAACTGGTTAGGAGATGTGAAGAGTACGCCGTGACCCATGGGCTCAGGTACAATGCGAACAAAAGCGAGTTGTTAGTATTCCTACCGCGAAATTCTAAAGTCGTCACCGTCCCACCCGTTACACTAAATAGTGTACCGCTTAAAAGAGTGACGCAGGTTAAGAACTTGGGTCACTGGGTCACGGAGGACCTCTCTGATGACGTAGACGTTGAGAGGGAACGAAGGGCGTTGGCTGTCCGTGGGAACATGCTGGCTCGCAGGTTTAAACGGTGCCCAAACGAGATGCCAATCGTTTTATTCGTGCACCCTGTGGATCAGCTGTACTCAGCGGGCACTCAGTGCCCTTCGTGTACAATACAACAATGCTTTTAGAATGTTGTTGGGGCTCCCGAGATGCTGTAGTGCATCGGGCATGTTTCTGGAGTCTCGGATCGATGGTTTTCATGCCATCATGAGAAAGCGAGCAGCCTCCATAATGCACCCTATCCGAACAAGGTCCAACACCATTCTAAAAGTAATAGCAGACCGGTTAGATGGTCCATTTATTAGACATTGGATTGCACTCCACGTGTCTGATTGATTTGATTTAATTTTGTTTTTCTATTTTTTTTTTACTTTACTAACTTAGTTCTTAAGTACTTACTAACACAAATATGGATTATTTAATCTGAATTAAAGTTTAATCTATATCTATACTTATAATAAAATTGATGTCCGTTTCCACCGCGCGGGAAACTCTTCAAATTTGATGAAATTTTGCCAGGAATTAGTTGTAATTTGTTACAAAACACACCTCTTTTCCTGAATTTGTTACAAAAAAAACTAAGACGCTACGACCAAAAACAGTTGGCCGCTGGAACCGCCACTTGCCGTAGTGATTGCCCGTGATTACACAGAAACTAAATAATGCAGATAGGCGAATGAAACATCAAAAGAAATGTCTTAATTTGTTGTATTTGTAACAAAAATAAAAATCATCTGAACTTAAATATACAAAAAGTTATGCTATATTTAGTTTTCAGGTTAAGTGTAGGTACGTATCTCACCATAAAATCAAATTAATAGAGGGTAATGTGTATGGACAATTAGTTGCTAATTTGTTGCAGCAAATAAACAAGAAAAATACTAGAAAATGGGTTCAATACTTTTTTTACAGTCGATTTTAGTTGGCCGCGCGGACGGCAATATGCCTAAAATACAATGGCGTTAATTTCGTTATTAATAGTAGGTTTAAGCTTACTTCTAGTACTAATTGACAGGTATCGTAGCCTAGTTTGGATAAATGTGGCGAATATAAGGACAGGCTTTATGTTTTAGGAGATATTCACTAAAATATAGTAGTATGAAACTGTATTAGAGTAGAGTGACCATAAATTTTCATAATAAAGTGAGACTGAATCGCCATTATTAGAATGTTCGTTAGTCATATCTTATTTTTTTAGGGTGAAACTCTTTATGACATGACATAGCATACTTTATAAAAGTCAAATTCACAAATTGATAAAAATGTCTTTATTCAAAATCAGCATAACTACAGGCAAAAATCAAGTAATATAAGTCAACAAAAAAAAAATTAAATAAACTACCATAACATTTATAAATTAACTGAAACTAATGTAAGACACAGAATGTAGACACATTTTCTTAAAGGTACTTATTTCAATTTTAGATAAATTTTTAAAATATAGTAATTTTATTTATAAATGACATAGTGATCTATTTTTGTGCCTGGTATAAATTCTATAGCACTAACTAAGAAAAAATCTTTAATGTTAATACTAATCGTTAGTTCAGTAAGTAAAACTGAGTGCGCTACATTGCAATTGCAGTCTTTATTTTAGAAAAAAGTTTATGTTATTTCAGTTCTACAGTTTAGAATTTACCTTTTTCTTTTCTATAAATATTTTTATTCAGGGACCTAGTCCGGCGTTGTTTAGATTTTAATTAACTTTGATGTTTGAAGTTTTTTTGAGTAATAAGGGTTATGTGTATGTGCAATAAGTTGCTAACTTGTTGCAGCTAATAAACTAGAAAAATACTAGAAAATAGGTTCAATAATTTTTTTAGAGTCGATTTTAGTTGGCCGCTCGGACGGCAATATGCCTAACTTACAATGGAGTTTATTTCGTTATTAAAAGTAGGTTCAAGCTTAGTTCTAGTACTAATCGACATGTAACGTAATCTTGTTTGGATAAATGTGGCGTAAATAAAATTATTATATTTTTAAAACTATTCTAAAATTGAAATAAGTACCTGTAAGAGAATGTGTCTACATTCTGTGTCTTACATTAGTTTCAGTTAATTTATAAATGTTATGGTAATTTATAAACAAAGAAAAATATTTTGTTGACTTATATTACTTGATTTTTGCCTGTATGCTGATTTTGAATACAGACATTTTTATCGATTTGTGAATTTGACTTTTATAAAGTATGCTATAGGATGTCTTAAAGAGTTTCACCCTAGAAAAATAAGATATGACTACTGAACATTCCAATAATGGCGATTTAGTCTCACTTTATTATGAAAATTTATGGTCACTCTACTCTAATACAGTTTCATACTACTATATTTTAGTGAATATCTCCTAAAACATAAAGCCTGTCCTTATATTCGCCACATTTATCCAAACTAGGCTACGATACCTGTCAATTAGTACTAGAAGTAAGCTTAAACCTACTATTAATAACGAAATTAACGCCATTGTATTTTAGGCATATTGCCGTCCGCGCGGCCAACTAAAATCGACTGTAAAAAAAATATTGAACCTATTTTCTAGTATTTTTCTTGTTTATTTGCTGCAACAAATTAGCAACTAATTGTCCATACACATTAGCCTCTATTAATTTGATTTTGTGGTGAGATACGTACCTACACTTAACCTGAAAACTAAATATAGCATAACTTTTTGTATATTTAAGTTTTGATAATTTTTATTTTTGTAACAAATACAACAAATTAAGACCTTTCGTTTGATGTATCATTCGCCTATCTGCATTATTTAGTTTCTGTGTAATCACGGGCGATCACTACGGCAAGTGGCGGTTCTAGCGGCCAACTGTTTTTGTTCGTAGCGTCTTGGTTTTTTTTTGTAACAAATTCAGGAAAAGAGGTGTGTTTTGTAACAAATTACAACTAATTCCTGGCAAAATTTCATCAAATTTGAAGAGTTGGCCGCGCGGTGGAAACGGACATTAAAACTGTAGAGAGGTCAATTCTGTACATTGAAAATATCATCATCATCATCATTTCAGCCGAAAGACGTCCACTGCTGGACATAGGCCTCCCCCAAGCTCCGCCACTTCGACCGGTTTTGTGCTTCCCGCATCCAGCGGATTCCTGCGGCCTTCACAAGGTCATCGGTCCACCTTGTTGGAGGCCTTCCAACTCTACGTCTTCCGGTACGCGGTCGCCACTCCAGAACCTTTCGGCCCCATCGGCCATCTTTTCTGCGAGCAATGTGCCCTGCCCACTGCCACTTTAGTTTAGCAATTCTTCGGGCTATGTCGGTTACCTTGGTTCTCCTACGGATCTCTTCATTTCTGATTCGATCGCGTAGGGAAACTCCAAGCATAGCCCTCTCCATCGCCCTTTGGGTGACTTTCAGCCTTCTAATAAGGCCCATTGTGAGCGACCACGTTTCGGTTCCATAAGTCATCACTGGCAACACACACTGGTCAAAGACTTTCGTCTTGAGACACTGCGGAATGTGGGACGAGAAGATATTGCGTAGCTTCCCGAACGCTGCCCAGCCGAGTCGGATTCGTCGATTGACCTCTTTCTCGAAGTTGGACCTACCTAACTGGACAGTCTGTCCTAAGTACACATATTCGTCCACAACTTCGAGTGTAGCGCCTCCGATCTTCACTGGAGTGGGTATCACACGAGCATTGGACATGACCTTTGTCTTGTCCATGTTCATCCTGAGACCCACTCTTTCGGAAGCTCTACTGAGGTCATCGAGCATTGTACTGAGGCCCTCCATAGTCTCAGCCATGACAACTATATCATCGGCAAATCGAAGGTGAGTGATGTACTCGCCATTGATGTTGATGCCAGCCCCTTTCCAGTCCAGAACCTTGAAGACATCCTCCAGTGCAGCGGTGAACAGTTTCGGAGAAATAACGTCTCCCTGTCTCACCCCACGCTGCAGAAGGATAGGTTTCGAGGTCTGATCCTGGAGTCGGACTGACATAGTGGCGTTTTCGTACAGACACTTTAACACCTCGATGTACCGATAGTCGATCTGGCACCGTTGAAGAGACTGCAGTACAGCCCAGGTTTCGACCGAATCGAAGGCTTTTTCGTAGTCCACAAACGCTAAACAGAGAGGCAGGTTATACTCTTCGGTCTTCTGTATAACCTGCCGCAGCGTATGTATGTGGTCTACGGTGCTAAAGCCTTTACGGAATCCGGCTTGTTCGGGAGGCTGGAAGTCGTCAAACCTGCGCGCTAGACGGTTCGTGATGACTCTTGAAAACAGCTTGTAGACATGGCTCAGAAGTGAGATGGGCCTATAATTCTTAAGTAGGGCATTATCACCCTTCTTAAAGAAAAGTACCACCACACCTCTGTTCCATGCCTGTGGCGTTTTGCCCTCGAGTATGACGGAATCAAACAGCTTCTGAAGGGCTTTGAGAACGGGTTTCCCGCCGGCCTTCAGGAGTTCAGCCGTAATTCCGTCATCACCCGGCGCCTTGTTGTTTTTGAGCTGCTTCAGAGCCATCCGAATCTCGTACAAGCTGACGTCCGGGATGTCTTCGGTATAATGTCGGGTCAACCTAGCTCTTGGGTCATTTGCCAGATTTTTAACGGGGTCACTTGTTGACGTGTATAACTGTCCATAGAACCTCTCAATCTCTTTAAACAGCTCAGGTTTGGCGGATACGACCCTACCATCATCGGTCTTCAGTTTCGTAAGCTGGCTCTGCCCAATAGACAGATCCTTACTAAAGACCTTGGAGCCTTTATTCCGCTCTATCGCGTCCTTGATCTGCTCTGTGTTATAGCGGCGAAGGTCGCTTTTCAAGGACTTAGAGATCCGTCTATTGAGCTGCCGGTACTCGAGCGCAGCTTCTGAAGACTGCAGGATCATTCCGCGCCTCTGTTCCATAAGCTGTAATGTTGGATCTGAGAGTTTCTTTTTCCTATTAGTACGGCGGGTCTTGAAGAACTTAGACCCCACCGTATGGACAGTTTCCACGAACCCATCGTTAAAATCATCCACGGAGCTCCCTAGGCACTCAAAACGATTTTGGAGTTCGAGCTGAAAGCTCTCGGGGTTTTGAAGTTGGATCGGTGCTGGACGGAGCGTTGAGTTCATCAGCCGAGATCTTTCCAGCTTGACATTGATATTCAATGTGCCTCTTACCATGCGGTGATCACTCCCGGTTTTCACCGCGTTGATCACTGAGACATCATTGAATATTTGCTTCTTCGTCGACATAATGAAGTCAATCTCGTTTTTTGTTACACCATCAGGGCTCTGCCAGGTCCACTTCCTGTGCTCACGTTTTCTGAAGAAGGAATTCATCATAAAGAGGCCTTCCTTCTCCATAAAACTAGCCAGTAGGTGACCCCGGTGGTTGCGACGTCCAACTCCAAATTGCCCCACTCTCAACTCATCATCGTCTCGCTTGCCCAGTTTCGCGTTGAAGTCCCCCATGACAACGGTGAAGTGAGTTTTGGAACCATGCATGGCTCTGGAAATGTCCTCATACATGGTCTCCACCTCATCGTCGGGGTGTGACGAGGTCGGGGCGTAAACCTGTATGACCTTCAGCGAATACCTTGCGGATATTCTGAGTATAAGGTACACCACCCTGGTCGACACACTCTCGATCTTCACCACGTTGCTACAAGGGACTTATGGACGATAAACCCGACACCACCTTGGGACTGCTGGTCGCCCTCCCGGAAATAGAGCAAGTTTCCGGATTTGAGGATTATCGAGTCCTCCCCCTGTCTTCGGACTTCAGATAATCCTACTATATCCCATCGTAACCTGCTCAATTCTTCCTCCAGTTCGGCGATCTTCTCGTCGGTCCGAAGTGTACGCGTGTTATATGTTGCCAGGTCCAGTTGTCGGTGATTGTGGTAGCCGGATCTCTTCCGGGGATTCTTAGCACCCCTTGCCTCACCGTGGCCTTGACCGCTACCGTAGTCAAGGTTAGGTGGGCCGCCGGGCACTAGGGGCCATTTCTTTTTGGTGCTTGTCATTTTGGGGGGGGGGGGGGGTTTCCATAATCGCCACGCTTGGCAGGCGGGTTGGCGATCGCAGTATGATGGTCTGCAATGCATAGAGAACGCTGCTGCCCATTCTCTAGTATATCCCTTAGTCGCCTCTTACGACACCCACGGGAAGAAATGGGGTGGTGCTATTCTTTTAGTCCGACGCCACACGGTACATTGAAAATATATTCAAAATTAATATTGGAGGATGAATGGTGATCTATACTCATGCCAAAAATGCAATCAGTAAATTTTTTGTCTGTCAGTCAGTCGACGCGCGGGTCAAAAACTACTGAAGGGATTTGAACCAAACTTAGTACGATTGTAGTCCATACTCCTGGGCAGGTTATCGGATATATAACACAACGCTAATATATATAGGAGCCGAGTAGTGACGATAAATTTGAAGCGAGTCGGATGAAATTGCGCTTTCGAGCTCTTATCCTCGCATACATTGATCATATAGGCTACATTTTATCCCGGCAGTCCGTTCACGCGGGATATTTTCCGACCTCCACGCGGGCGAAGCCGCTGGCAAAAGCTAGTATATAATATTAAGAGCTGTAAAAAACTTTTTAATACCACTGACTAGGGCTTTAAAATGTTTAAAACTGTATCTATACTATAATATTATAAAGCTGAAGAGTTTGTTTGTTTGTTTGATTGAACGCGCTAATTTCAGGAACCACTGGTCCGAATTGAAAAAATATTTTTGTGTTGGGTAGCCTATTTATCGAGGGAGGCTATAGGCTATATAACGTCACGCTACAACTAAGAGGAGCGGAGCAGTAATGAAAAATGTTGCGAAAACGGGGAAAATTTATTCCTTTTGAGAGTTTCCATTGCGTGCGCTGCGTAAACGGTTAAAGTAACGCAAAAATCATGTATGACGGAATTGTTCCTTTTAAAAAGTTCTAAAAAAAAGTCCGCGAGAGCATATGTCTATCTTTTAAGGTTGACTCACTTTAACTCAAAAGGAGCGAGCAGCAACGAGCAGGCAAATCGATGCGACGGGAAGGGTCAGGGGAGCAAAAATTTGACGCGAACGAAGTCGCGGGCAGAAGCTAGTGACCTAATATAAAGATAATTATTCAAATTACAACTGTCATTCTTTGACATTGTAGGAAATAGTTATAACGCGCCAAATTGGCGTAGGGTGTTTTTGCAGTTACAATTAATTTACGTGACATAATTTTAATACATATAAATTATTTAATTTGGAATCTAATTATAACGGTATAAATATAAATCAATGAAAGGCCACGTACCTGACAAATCAGTCACATTGTTTTGAGTTACATCTAGAGATGTCGAGTATTGTGTTACCACCTGGAAATAACAGATAAAATATTTCATTAGGCATTTTATTCCACTGCCCATAAAATCTCTAAGGGTTTAAAAATATTCCTGAAGAGGACAGCAAAAAAGCTTTTCTCAAATCGTTTACACCAAGCTAGCAAGCATTCAGAAGATTATTCGATAGAATGTGCGCGAACATTGGTCGAACACCGAACGAATGCTCTGTGTCTGTGTACGCCAGGCGAATGTAATAAACTTGGCACAAATGCTTATTTAAGTACTAGCTTTTGTCAGGGACAACACCCGTGTGTAGTTCAGAAATTGTGTTACGGGAACGTACTACCGGGATAAAAAGTATCCTATGTGTTAATCTATTCTATACAAATAAATAAAACTGAAGTGTCTGTTTGTAACTTCAAATTAACAGCTTTTCACTAAATGCATATGAAAGTAAATACGGTACTTACACCAAAAAATCTTTTTTTTTTAACTTTTGTCTGTCTGTTTGTCTGTTTGTTCCGGCTAATCTCTGAAATGGCTGGACCGATTTTGACGGGACTTTTATTGGCAGGTAGCTGATGTAATAAGGAATTCTTTTAATTTCCGACATCCCCGCGGGCGAAGCCGCGGGCAAAAGCTAGTTAAGATATAAACTTAATAACTTCGGACTTCACATTTCTAATGGTACATTTTACGTAACTTTTTTCAATATATTGACATTTTTATATTGATAGGCAAAAATGAACAGATGAAAATCTGAAACCCTCAAATTACTAAAGAAAGCCTTTACCATAATTTCTTAGTATATCACCTCCTTTCCTACTAACATATGAAATATAACCAGCCTTAAACGTTCCCACTGCTGGGACACAGGAGTCCCGTACGGTATATCGAATTACCCTTGAACGATATAACTGTCTACAGAAAGCATGTTTCACCGACGAACGGTAATACGAAAAAACTATTAGTCGATACCATTATTTAGCGACAGCACGTTTCGCCGAATAACGCTACATAGAATGAAAAGTTGGCCGATACCAAGATTTGCCGATGTCATAGTTCACCGGAACACGCTTGAACCTTTTCTTACACCGCCGATCCAAAATAATTGTCTTTAGTTTCTCGCTCATATAATTTTGACAAACATCGATTAAATTACATTAACTGCTATTTCCATGCGTTTATAGTAGTAATTCAATAAAAATAAATGTAAAGAAAATAATAAAACAGCAAATTTGATTATTTTTATAATTAATACGGTAAATAACAAAAATAAAGGTTGCAAACTGCGCAATCATAAGAAACATGATAGAAAACAATCAATTTTGAAAAAAAAAACTGCCAGTTATGTGTAATATTAATGATTTTTGATGTACATGATGTGAACTAGCCCGCCTAAGAAAGTTTCTATGCTCATCTCACTCTTTTGGGACAAGTGCTTTTCTAGTCTCTTTTCATATTCAATCTGCGACGAACGACGACGCTTTGGCATTGGCTCAGATGCAGTGATGCGCTCGATTTCGCAGTCGGTATATTTTTGTTCTTTAGCAAACTCCTTGATAGTGTTGAAGATATTCCACTTCTTGCGATTTAAAAGTGTGTTCCACCTGTTATGCCATGATTCCAGAGCATTTTGTGTTTTTGGAATAGAATAAGTACGATTACACACTGACCACATATCTGGTGGGAACAATGGTGGATTTTTGCTCAGAATTAACTTCGTCCCTGGGCCAGATTTTTTTGTAAATACACCAGATACATAATACTTATTGAACCATTGTGCCAATTCTACGGCTTCAGCTGGCAATACTAAGTTTTTTACTTGCTCGAAGGCCTCCGGTATCTCTTCTGGTTCTAAAAATGCTAAAGCAAATAAATGTCTGATTTTATGTGCAAATACGAAATCAGTACCATAGCGCTTTGCCAACCCTTCCGCCTGTACATGCCGCCAAAGGCTTTGCGTGAGATGAAACAGACACAGTCTGTGTGCACAGTTTGGAAATTGTTTTTTCACAGCATTTATCACCGCAATTTCAAAATCAGTCAGTATGTTTTCTGGAGACAAATGAGTATTAAAGGTATTGACCCCATACCTTTTTAATATTTCAAATAATATTATGTAGCAGGTTTCAGTCTTGTGCGACAATAGGGCAAACACTAATGGTAAAAATTTGCTTGTGCCCCGTTCAGTTCCAACTAAAACATGTATTGAATATACTTGAGTAAATGGATTCGGGCATGTCGAAAATGTTCCGTCCATTACCCAGCATTGTGCACTCATTAGTCGTTTAAAATTTTCTTTAGTACAAAATACGACTACGCTCTCACCTTCATTCGTATAGTGACCGATTAAAAACTGTTGTTGGTCAAGGTCACAAAGACAGTCTGGTACTTTGAATTCATCAATTGTTTTTGGAATCGATGGTTTGCCTTTACTTCTAATGCGCTGAACAATCATTCTTGCTGCTGCTTAGGCAATTGAGCAGCACTCGTAGTTGGCACATCTTGCAAGCAGCGATTAACAATTTGTGACGGAGAGTCCATTGAATTGTTTGCAATTTCTTTTATCTTTACATTAAAACTCATCTGTAACCGCTTTTCTGGCTCTGGCAGATGCCCATGTCCATTGTTTTGATTTAAAATCGAATGTTCATTTGTGCAAAATATTGTTGTCACAGTAGCACCACAACCTTTAGAACTTTTCAGCGTACATCTCCAGTAATATTTGTCGTCCAATCTTTTGTTGAGGTGATATGAATATCCATCTACAATAAGTACACTAGCGCCGCGTTTTGATTTCACTATATTACAAGCACTCATTTTCAAATTAATTGACTGATCGTAACAACAACGAAAATAAACGGGAACGTAGTTTTGATTCAAGTCACTATTATGTATTTTATGCTCAAGTCGGAAATAATTTATAGGTACCCACATATTTGCAACAATACACTGACCAGCGAGAATATTTACCGTTTTTACAATGTGGCCAACGTAATAATGAGCATCATCTAATTTGTTTTCGTAAGCAGTTGTACATATATCAATTGTTAATGAATTATTAAGATAAACGCATGGAAATAGCAGTTAATGCAATTTAATCGATGTCTGTCAAAATTGTATGAGCGAGAAACTAAAGACAATTATTTTGGATCGGCGGTGTAAGAAAAGGTGCTATCGATGCAAATTGCTATCGGTAAAGGATTATTTAGTTCAAGCGTGTTTCGGCGAACCATGACATCGGCAAATCATGGTATCGGCCAACCATTCATTCTATGTAGCGTAATTCGACGAAACGTGCTGTCGCTAAATGGTATCGACTAATAGCTTTTTCGTATTACCGTTCGTCGGTGAACCATGCTTTCTGTAGACAGTTATATCGTTCAAGGGTAATTCGATATACCGTACGGGACTCGGGACACAGACCCCCTGTCTGTGAGACGGAATGGTATATAATACACTACGCGGGCCCAGTGCGGGTTGGACGGTTTCACATGTCTTCGATTCTTTGTTTTTGGGAGCAGTGGTGATGAAATAAATTACACAAAGTAAAGAGCCTGCCTGGATTCGAACCAAAGAGTTACCATTCGTAAGTCTGGGTCAATACAGCTGGACCACCACTAATCCTGTGAATAGATTGGAATCTACAAAAAAATAAAAACAGTTTTATAGCTTAGAATTATCGATTTGTTCGATTTCAATGTTCGAAGTATATTTATATATATAACAAGCGAGAATAAAACGCCATACATACGTAAGAATATTTTATTAAAGTCAAACTAAACAACACTAAACTGAATGTCTTCTTTATTGAAAGATGGCATCACATTTTCGAAAAACAAAATAGTATATATATTATGTAGTTGGAGAAATAATAGAATAATCTATAAGATTACACTTCAACAAACAACGGACTTTCTAATTGAAGGCTTTCTTATGGTAGGATTTTCTGTTGTTTCTGTATTGTTTGTTGAATATTGAGGGAGGTGTTAGTTTCCGTAATGGTTGGAATCAGATTCGACAGTGCTTCACAATCCTGACGTCCCTGAATTTGATCCTTTATTTTATAGTTGGCGGCTATGGCGAGTGGTATTTTATTGTAAAACTTCATCATCTCATTAGGTTGTACATTTATTTCTGCGTTCTTTGGTAAATACCAAAAGGTTCTGGAGCTCTTGCTGCCGTCCATCCAATATAAGTAATCCTTTGAAGCGGTCAACTCTTGTGGTACAGAAAGATGTTGATGTGCGAACAATTTAATTTCGTGAAAATCAACATAATTATAATTCCTGAGTCAGATCTCTTTTGTTTAGAAAATGATGAGAGCATTCGTTACAACCATCAAAGTAATAAATTTGCCGTGTTTGTTGGTCTATGGCGAAGCTAAATACTGGCAACGAATTGATTATAGTTTCTTTTTCGGTAACATTAAAATCAAGTCTCTCCATGTACTGCTTCATAGATGAGTCGGGGTTGGTCCAATGAATGTACCTGTAATTTTAATAACACTACTAAATATCAAGAAATGCAACCGATTTTTAATTTTTAACGGTCTAAATTTTTAATTGTCATTGATAACGTACCCAGTGCAACTATCCACGGCAATATTAGAGGCGATCCCGTACCTCATCTTGATTAAAAGATTTCCGTAAACATTGTTATTAGCTCTGGGTTTTAATGAAATCCAATTAATGCTCCTTTCATTCGTATCAGTGAAAAATAGTGTTTCCGTAGGCGGGTCGTAGGCAATACTTTGAATATCACTCCCGTTTCTTTTGATGAAACATTTGTTTTCCATGGAAAGTAAATTATAACCACATATAGCATCGTTGTCGCTCTGTTTGTCGATGTACAGCATCATGTTGTGTACTTCATCGTAAGCTAACGCTGTGAGGTTGTGGGAAATGAAATTCACGGTGTTTGTTGTTGTTCCATTGGTATAAAATACGAGTTGGTCTCCTAGACTTACGGCGATATCTGAAACAAAATATTAACATTTTACTTTACCAAGCTGATGTCCAAATGTTACAAGATACCTCATTGAAGTATCTGGAATACAAGTAACAACATAATTATAAGTTAAATATTAGTCATATCACCAGTGACCGGAGTAGGTAGATTGATTTCACGTACTCGCATCATGAATAGTCATAGAAATCACAACATGGGTAAGCCTTTTTTCCGGAATTTCATTTTGGTAGTTACGGGATTGAATCAAATATTGTGAAAGTAAGGATTTTTAAACTAGGTACTACATTAGAAATTTATAGAATGCGATAGATAAACATTTAAAATTGTTTTTTTTTCTTACTGTAGAAGGCTGATCACCTATATACTATTCAAAACACAGCAAAAGGGTTAAACATTTCTTATTCATATTGATGTATTCTTTATTCTACACATTACAACATTCGAAATTAATTTCAAAGTCCCGGAATCCCGGAGGCATATTCACACTAATATTTACGTGCCATTTCTTTGATCTCATTTCAATCTAACTACTTCAATCACTGGATTTCACATATTTTTGGAATGAAGTTTTATTTTGTTATAAAAATTTTTGTTATAAATTTTTTATTTTGTTATAAAATATGCAGAAAGAATATCTCAGCTAAGGTAGTGGTTGAGGACCTTATGGATAGGTCTCATGGCGTAGTTTAATACAATTGGAAAGAAAGAAAGTATTTATTGGGGCACGCACTGAAACTTAACAAAAAGCAATACCTAATAAAATAAAATAAAAAATAAATGGTTCAATCTTAATTAATCGCGGTCGCGATCGCGATTAATTAAGATTGAATGATTTTTATTTTTTTTATTTAACATCCTACTTTCCTACAAATATTTTAAATGAAAATGTTACAAAATCACATAAAAACAGCTGAACAGTTTCGAATAAAATATGACATAGTTTATAATCTTTTTAACACGCTTTTATTAGCTTGCTATTTATGTATCTATGTAACGGAATCTTTGAACGTGATTTTCACCCCCTTCAAGACGTCGGATTAATTAGAAACTTTGCACACTTATCAAAAACTCATGGCAATACAATAATTCCAAATTTGTGCCATTAACTTAGCCAGTACCACCAGGATAGCGAAAACAAAAAAACACGAAAACCTCGCATTTGTAGCTAGCCGATCAAAAACAACTTTCTGATTTTATCTTTCCAAGAAACACCGAGCAAAGCCCGCCTCATTGTGTGCTGTCAGTGTCCACATTTCGGCACCGTATGTCACTACGGGCAGAAACGCATTGGTTGACGACCCTTATCTTTAGACACTGCGGTATAGGCCACAAAAAGACTTGATAAAGTTTCTCAAACGCTGTTCTACCCAATCTATTCGATCCTTCTGTCCAGCGTTTTCGTCAAAGTAGTGTCTACCGAACTGGATGACTTGTCCTAAGTAGTCATACTTCTTCACAACTCCTAGAAGCGACCCATCAATGTGGACTGGACTCGAGCTGCTTTCGGGGCGGGGAAACTATATCATAATTATATTAACGTAGGTTGTTAGGTTAAATGACGGTCATAGTTTTTAGGGGACATGGAACTTGTAGAAATAAACAATTTTTACTGTGTGAATGTTCCGTGTGGTGCCGGTCGTAAAGAATAGCAATATCCCATTTCTTCTTGTGGGTGTCGTAAGAAGCGACAAAGGGCTTACTAGAGAATGGGCAGCAGCGTTTTCTAAGCATTTTACCACCATACTGCGATATCCAAGCTGCTTGCGAAGCGCGGCGATTATGGCAATGCCCGCCAAGTTGGGGGAGGCTCAAGTCCAGCATTGGACGTCTTACGGCTGAAATAATGATGATGATGACTGTGTGAATGTAACAATCTCTGAAATATTAAAAATAATAACCGGTGTTCCCTTTACTTTGTAGACATCAGCGGATATTATATCACTCCTTTAAAGTATGTCCTCCTTTGAACCATTCGGTGTGTTTCCTGTATTAGATAATGCTAGTTTATTCAAGATCTTTTCCCTATTATGTATTTTGCAGTTGTTTTTCACGAGTTTAATTTTTATTAATTTATTTTATTTTTTCGCATTTTTTATATCTTATCTGGGACGATATTAAAAGAACTCCTGTATCGTAATGTAGCCGTGAAACATAATTAACAGAACCTAGGTTTGTGCAAAACAGGAACGAGGATAACAAACAATAAAACAGTAATACGCTAATATAGGTATACCTACCCACTAGGTGACAAACTTGTTTGTGCCAATTTAATTAGTATTATTTATACGTAAAAGCGCCATGTAATTATTATGTTTATCTATATTATATAATAATTTGATATCGAAATAGCTTTCGTAACACGTAATTATAAAAAAAACACAATCCGTTCAGCCACCCATTGCGAAATTTTATTGTAAATTTTGTTATACTTTGATATTATAGTTATTTTTTTATTGTAAACAGTCCTCGTTTATGTCCAGGCTCATATAACGCGACTGAATTACTTGCAGAGGCACTCCGCAAATAATTCAATCGACTTTTTGTGTCGAAAATAAGTTTGCTGAAACATTTCTACTATTAATTATCTATGCATAGTTTACGTCAATCTTTAAGAAATAACTGAACGCAGCCCTCAAATTTTAATACTGTTACTATACTAAGGTTTGATCTAGTAAAGATCGCCTGCCGCCATCGCCGTTTCATTGTGTTGGATTTTTGAGAGTGCAGGTTGCAGTATTTGAATTATTTACATGATCATGAATAATAAAAACTACTTCATTTTTGTTTATCCAAACTGTATATATATAATATATAATTATAATCCATACTAATATTATAAATGCAAAAGTAACTCTGTCTGTCTGTCTGTCTCGCTTTCCTGCTAAAACTACTTAACCGATTTAAATGAAATATGGTACACAGATAGTTTAGAGCCTGATAAAGGACATAGGTTACTTTTTATCCCGGTAGTATGTTCCCGCGGGATAATTTCCGACCTCCACGCGGGCGAAGCCGCTGGCACAAGCTAGTAATTAATTAATTAATTTAAACTGTACTTCTTTTGGTTATAGTTATTATTATTAATTCAATAAAAACTTTAAATTAAATAACATTTTTTAAATTAAATTACATAATCACTTATATAATAATTGGAGAAATGTGATCTTTTTTTACCTACTGCAAAAAATATATAATAATAACAAAGTGATTATGCTATACAAAACAAACATACAATTTTCAAGTACAGTCACAAGCAATAACATAGAAACGCCCTTAAAATTCAAATTCATGTAGCAACATTAAATCGCAAAAATAAGTATGCTAACTGTGTCCAAAAATTATGTAAACATTAAATTGTGTCAAAATTAACTACACATTTTTATCAAATTTTCGTCAACAATAGGTTACCAAAAAATAATATTAACTTTTAGTTACGTAATTATGAACGCAAGGAAATTTCAAAAACATGTTTACAGTACAGTTTCGAAATTATGTAAACAATTACAAAGCCGCAGTTTCAAGCACCTTGAGCTCGGAAATAAGTCGCAATTCGGGTTCAAAAGGAACCCAATTTTACCTAATTGACAAAACCAGAGTACATAAATAGTTATAGGATCTTATTGTATTATTTATTTTTAGATTTTTTATCATTGCGTTATACATATTGTGTCATAGTAAGGTAAAAGTAGCCATCAGTGAGTGGTATCGACTCGCCCGTCCACTGTTTTTATTTCCGTGTACCGTCTTCTTCAACGCAGCCCTCGGCTGGTGCCGGCCCGCCACTGCGGGCCACGTCTGGTCAAGCAGGGGGAGTGAGGTGTTTGACTCCCCCCGCGACGTCTAAGAGGAGCGCGTGTGGTACATTACGCGCCACCACCTCGGCTCATATATGATAGGGGGCGGCGGACGTCCCCGAGTCCGCCGTCCCTGGACCCATTTAGCGGGGCCGGTTGAGGACGTTTACCGATAATGTCCTCTACCGGCCCCCCTAAATACATGTATTTTTATGTATTTTTAGCAGGTGCACCAGGCGTCGGCAGAGGGTACTCTGCCGACGCCTGGTGCGCCTGCTGTGGGCTGGGAGAGCACTCGCAATCTCCCTCTCCCTTTCCGCTGCCTCCTTCTGCGACATGACGTTTTCGCTGAAGGAGATCATCGCATCCCACGACGCTGCGCCACCGACCATAGAACGGATCACAGCCGGCAGCGACAGATCGTTGCCTTCTTGCGAAACAAGGGTTCGACGCGGCTACTCCCAAGCTGCGCATTCTGCAAGCGTATGAACACCGTGTCTGACAATGGACGCAGTGATGACACCGAGCGTCTGACTCCCTGCCTACCCGAAGCAACCGTGCCCCGAGAGCACCTGCGTCGCCCTAAATGACAGGGAGCCGTGCCTTCTCTGAAGCCAGTCGTCTAGCATCGGCCGGACCGCCCCGATGCTGACGACGATGACGACACCGGCGGGCTATTAGATTCCTACGGCAACATTGCAAATCATACAGAAGGGATAGGCGCGCATTACGGTTGTTTTTTGCTGTCGTGCAATACAGCTGGATAAATATGTATTTCCTGTGTTATTGTGATTATTATTGAAATCGATATAAAATCAATAATAACAACGTGCCATATCGTATTTCTATTATGAAAACTCTGATTTTGTAAGTCCTTGGTTTATTGCAGTAACCAACCCCTTTTTAATATTTATTTATAAAACTGTAGTTATTACTGTAATAAACTTAACAAAAACAGGAAAAAGTAGGTATACACTTTCAATCTCATTTTAATGTATCCATGACAATTCCTATAACACGTATACAATTGTATATATGTTATAGAAATTGTCATGGATACTTAAAAATTACTTTGGAAGTGTAAACTTTTTACTGATTTTGTTTCGTTTATATTATTGTGAAACTAATGTATACCCAGTTTTGACACAGTTTGATGGTTAGGTAATTTAGAAAAAAATATCGTACACATATTTTTTGAATGGTAGAAGTTAAGATATTTTAGAAAATGTGACAATGTGTATATATTATTGCTCGTGACTGTACTTGTTTATTGCCGAGTTGTAACCCAATATGCATGCGATATAAAACTAAATGAGGATAGTTAGAATAAAAACATAAAACTGTCAAGACTACGGCAGCTAGAAATTTAGTTAAACCAATAAAACCAATACAACCAACCAATAAAATTACCAACTAAAACATAACAAATAAAATTACCAAAAAAATTAACCAACCAATAAAATTACCAAAAAAATTAACCGACCAATAAAATTACCTACGCAAAATCAAAGATTCTTTCATTTTTTTTTCTAAATCTCCACTCTTCTTAAAAAGTGCTCCTTTTGCGAAGTGCACCAATTGAGAAGTGCCCCCGTTGCTAAGTTTACCATTTGAGCATGGTGAACAAGTTGAGATGTGCACCAAATGCGTCAAACCCTTCTATGCGAGACCCTGGGACTATTAAGAAGGTGTTTACGTAAGTTTATTTTTCACACAGTGGATTGAGGGTTGAAAGGGTATGAATGTATTATCTTATAAATACAGTAATAGTCATGTATTTTGTATTTCTATTTCAAAAACATGACATGAAAGTATTTAACAAAAAATTGGAAAACCAATTGCGTAAAAAGTGAACTTTAAAAAAGACGGAAACAATAATAAGTGTCAACTAATAATAAGTACAACTATAAACAAAAGGAGTTTTTGAGGAAGCTTTCAAGGATTGTTTTAAATTCCATCCCTAAGGGGGTAAAACTGAGGATGAAAAGGCCCTAGGGGTATAAGCATAGTGAATTTGCCCTTGAAAGATATCGGCACGATACTTAGAGGATTTTTAGGTATCAACAAGATAATAAGATCCTGAAAGTTTCAGATCTCTAACACATTTGGTTTTTGAGAAAAAGAAAAAAAAAGAAAAATCTGACAAAATCAGAAAAAAATAATTTTCTCAAGAACGCGTGAATCGATTGATTTGAATTTTGGATATGTTTTGGAGGCTGATAGTAGCTTCTAGGAAAAAAAATAACACCTTTAACGGTTGATAAGAACCTTGAAAAAAAAAATGCACTTTTTTTAATTTTGATTTTTAACTATGATACAATTCTGGCACAATCATGAAACTATTTTTTTTGAATTCCCCATTCATTTTTCTATAGACTTACATGCTTTTAAGATTTTAAAAAAAGGTACGCCACATTGCAAAAAAATAAAAACCATTTTTATGCAAATATTTACTTCACGTATTTCAAGCCAGCATCTTTATTTGTGTCGCTCGTTTATGTCTTTTATTCTTATTTAAAGTAGACATGTCTAAACCAATAGTTAAATCTTAAAATATCAGTGAATATCAACTAAAACATTATAAATATTGTACACAAAGAGACAAATCGAGCATTTCCAGTCAAAGTGGATTTCTCATTGTACGAAAAGCCTATACAATAGGAGGTCAGCTAAAACTGGAAATGTATAGCTTGATATGTAGCCATGTATACACTTCTAAAATAAGAAACAGATTTTAATTGATAAATTATAAATAAAAAAAAAAACAAATGTTTGAAAGGTATATTTGCAAAAAAGTTTATAATCACATTTTAGCGGTCTTCATCACTATCATCTTCAATCACAGGCGACCTGCCAGGGTCGCGAGGTTTGTTCGAAAGAGATACCGTGGCCCTGGCATATGGGCAATTGAAGGGGGTGGGTTTTAGTTAGTAAAAGTCTGACACGCCCTTCCGCCCAGAGCGGGTGACGTCATTTGATGATTTGCCACAGACAAAAAAACACAGGCGAAACATTGTATGCATCAAATAATTTGCTTAGTATTTCAGGCCTCAGAATCTGTTCAAATATCTTTCGTGTGACAAATAATAAACAATACCAGCAACGTGAGAGTAGCATCTAATTGTTCTAAGACCATTTGCCCACTCACAGATATGCCTCAATACGCTTTTGGGACAAATAGCGTTTTTTATTTTATACTCAATAAAACATCTATAAAACTTCTTATTGATATGACGAGACTGAATTTGAGCTTCGCCCATGTTTGACTGGTCTTTTACGTATTGAATGGTATGATTACCTGTTTCATCAAGCATTGCTGCTATCGCTTCATTTTTTGCCGTGCGTACAATGATTATAATATTTTAGTTGAAATTCACTGATATTTTAAGATTTAACTATTGATTTAGACATGTCTACTTTAAATAAGAATAAAAGACATAAACGAGCGACACAAAAAGATGCAGGTTTGAAATACGTGAAGTAAATATTTGCACAAAAAATGGTTTTTATTTTTTTGCAATATGGCGTACCTTTTTTTAAAATCATAAAAGCATGTAAGTCTATAGAAAAATGAATGGGAAATTCAAAAAAAAAATGTTTCATGATTGTGCCAGAATCGTATCATAGTTAAAAATAAAAATTAAAAAAAAAGTGCATTTTTTTTCAAGGTTCTTATCAACCGTTTAAGGTGTTAATTTTTTTCCTAGAAGCTACTATCAGCTTCCAAAACATATCCAAAATTCAAATCAATCGATTCTCGCGTTCTTGAGAAAATTATTTTTTTCTGATTTTGTCAGATTTTTCTTTTTTTTTCTTTTTCTCAAAAACCAAATGGGTTAGAGATCTGAAACTTTCAGGATCTTATTATCTTGTTGATACCTAAAAATCCTCTAAGTATCGTGCCAATATCTTTCAAGGGCAAATTCACTATGCTTATACCCCTAGGGCCTTTGTATGAAAGTTTATCAGTTTCGAAGTTAGGATCTACAAATTTTGTGTTAAGGCTGACGAAAATGTACTAAGTTATACATATTTCAGCGTTTTCTTTATTTTCGCGCGGAACACTACGTTATTGCGCAATACGCGCAATAACGTAGTGTTCCACGCGCGCCTCAAAGAGATGTCAGCAGAACTGAAGGGGTCTTCCAGGACCAATGCCTGCCAGGTTTGCGAGATTGTCGAAAGAGACACCGTGACCCTGGCACATGGGCAACTGAAGAAACACGGGTAGGTTTTAGTCAGTAAAAGTCTGACACGCCCTCCCGCTCAGCCCAGGGCGGTAGAAGTCATTCGATGATTTCCCATCCAAAAAAAAGGACGTCGTGGCGCTTCTCTATCCACTCCTCAAAGAGGGGCCTTACCGCCGCAATTGTGGTGAAATGGGCTATTATGTTGAATATGGAAAGTCCGTCATTTTCAAAGTAAATGTCACTTATTTCATTTTTAGGGCTTATGGTTAGAAACAAACGCAACGTATATTGGTGTTGTTGGAAACTCAACCTTTAAAGGGGTAAAAAGGGGGATGAAATTTTGATTTCACTTTCATTCAATGAATTTTGTATTCAAGTAAAAATAACACACGTGCATCATATTCACAATTGTTTCGCACATAATCCAGTCATATTTAAAAGATATTAATGGCTACTGCGGATTGTTCTTAGGAGACAGACATAAACCATCAAAATTGTGGAATGTTTTAATATGTACAATTTCATAGTACTTTATTTTGATATATCTGGCAAGTTTTAGTCAGCGTTAGCGTTAGCAACCAAAAATATGTTTTTAAGACATCATTACGAATCATTAAAATTTTAGGCTTTGCTCTTATAAAATATTCTTCAAGATTACTTTTGAAAGAGATTCTCCAAATGGCTATGACAAATGTATCAAAGTCCATTGCGAGGTTTTGAAGAAGATATCGGAGAAACAGAAAGAAGATAACAGGGAATTTATTTTATACAATTTAATTTTAGAGATAACTAACTGTCTATGTCGTGTTCTGTGTCTGAGAGGATTAATTTGTGTATTCTTTGCTTAATATTAGAAACTGGCGTAAGTGAAAATATTTTTTGTTATAAATTAAGCTCTTTCATAAAAATTACCCTCCATTTGTTTTAGTAGTTACTTCAAAATTATAACACGTCGTTTTGGACCGTATTGTTTTAGATGCAAATTGAACATTTGCATATATTTTTTAACTATTCCATGCAGGATAAAACAATCGCGCATGAAAGAATTAATAAATCAGGGTCGGCAGAAACATACATTAAACAACCGTTGAATATGAAACCTTCGCTCTTAAGTTGCAACGTACGTCGGTTAAAAATAATCTACGCCCTTGTACTCAACCCAGGAATGCGCCAACCCTACGTGCAGCGCTAACAACGCCAGCATCCACTGCGTTCTACACATTTTATATTTAAGAAATACTAAGTTGTTTCGACAGAGTTGGAGCGTCCACCGCTGGCGATCGCTCTTGAAGTATTAAAACAAAAACATAACGCTGGTTTTCCGCAAACCTAATAGGATAAAAACAGTGTTCTCTATCTGCGACCACAGGCTTGTTATTCACAGTGCTATCGTGTTATTGTGTGTGTTTAATCATAGGTGCGTACTTTAAAGGTTGATTACCAAAGGCGACCCTATGTTGAACAGGCAGGCAATAAAATAACTTTAATACGTTATAATAGAATTGATAACAGTAGGCGTGAGATCACGCTGCCTAGAAAAAAGAAAAAAATTGAAATAAAATTTGTGAAATGCTCTAGTAATATTTACTAAATTCATAACGAACGATCCCGATACAAGGAGACCTTAATGCAGAAAGGACTTAATACTCTTAGCCTTATGGATCAACCATTTTTATTTTAAACCAAGTGAATAGATACCATTGATTTAAACATTTTGCTGTCGATCAATGTAATAGGATTTTACTAGACAGAGCGCAAGTTTACCTCAAGTAATGTTAAAGTAATGCAATGTCAAATTGTAAGAGCAAGGTTTCGTGATTAACGCAGTCAAATGCCTTCAAGAGGTCATATAAGATCCTTATGGCATCTTGGGCCTCTTCCCACGCTGTAAATATGTGTTTTAATAAAGTGACACCGGCTACAGTCATACAAAATCCTTTATTTATTTATTTTATTTTATTATCTTAAGAAAACTTATAGCTAGGTTATAATTAGGATAACAATAGTGAAAGAAAGCCAATTACAATTTTTCACTGATAAAATTGGTATAGAACAAGAGATAGTAGACAAGTTAAATGAAAGTAAGAAATAAAAGAACTTGGAACGGATAAAAGTATAACATGAAAAGTGTCAGTGATCTTCAAAAAAGCGGTTGCATAGTGAAACCATTAGTGATTCTGATTAATTAATCTTTTCGAACCCATTACTTAATACAGATCTACAGACAAATTCAATATTAAAGCTAAGCATGGTGCTATAGTCTCGATTCGATAATCGAGACTATAGCATATTAGTAAAGAAGTTTATAAATTCTTGAGCGACTTCTCATGGTACCATGTAGATGGTGAGTTCTTCAGTGTGAACTCAGTGTTTACATTTTTTTCCCATTAGTTTCGTTATATACAACTCGCAAATCTCTTTTTATTTCATTTTATGCTGATTTGATTTTGTTGTTAATGCACAGGACTTTAGCTATCTTGCAGGTATTTCTAATAATTTTGGAATATTTAGCAACATACTTGCTGAAAGTTTCAGTGTTAATGTAAAGGCTTGTAATTTGTATCTGGAGGATACGAATTTCAAACCCCGTTAAAAAAGAGGTGCAACTCTGTATTTCTCACGAAGAATTGGTATTTCTACCTACTTCAAGGTTTTATGAAAACTAGAGCGACAACTGGCGCGCAAGAAATACCTTTTTAACCCGACTATGCTAGAAGTAAGTCTAGTAAATTTAACATGTCTATATAATATCAGCAAAAAAAGGGAATCGAGCACCCCACAAAAAGTAATGAAATCCGTCCAAAATTATTTCATGTAAAGTAGTTTGCCAAGACTTTTATAACGGTTTCACTGTTAAAAAATATCAAAACGAATGTAGAGCAAAGCCCTCAAAATTTTGCGAGGATCGTCTGGAGAACACGGTGGAGCATGCGGTGGAGGTGTGCCCTGCCTGGGCGGAGCACCGCCGTGTCCTCGTGGAGGCGATCGGCGGCGGCGATCTCTCGCGTCTGGCCCTGGTGCGAGCCATGGTACGGAGCGAGAGGGAATGGGAAGCCGTCACCTCCTTCTGCGAAGCAGTAATGCTCGCAAAGGAGGAGGCGGGGCGCGTGAGGGAGTGGCAGTCTCTGCGCCCTCACGTCCCTAGCCGCCGCAGGAGGAGACGCCCCGGGCGTCGGGAGTCGATAGCGGACTCCCGGTCACCGTAGGCGCGAGCTTGCGGGTGGCGAGCAATGGGTAGCTCGCCGCCCGGTAAGGACCAAGCTCGGGTCGATGGCGCGTAGTGTTCCACGCGCACCTCAAAGAGATGTCAGCAGCAGTGTAGGGGTCTACTAGGATCGATGCCTGCCGGGGTCGCGTGATTGTTCGAAAGAGATACCGTGACCCTGGCACATGGGCAACTTTACTGTAATATTATTATATGGGGATAGTTTAATTGCTAGAAAAAAAGAAATAATTCAATGTGTCCATTTCATGTTACACCTCAATGAGACAAATCACTGTAAATTTATTTTCTGTGCGTTGCCTTATTCACAGTACTTATCTGAGGAGCAAAACAGGCACATTTATAATTTAAACATGTTAATTTATAATAGGACTATATAATAGGACGCTATTTTATATTTTGATTGTAATCAATTTATTGCTGATTACAAATTGACAAATTATACTATGTATTTGCCACCTAGTTGTAGGAGACAAATTGCTAATCTTTTAGCATACAATTTACACCGTGACACTGGTACCTGTAGCGTACCTTCGATTACTGCTAGTAGTGGTTCTAGCACCACTTTTGATACACCTAGTAGTTTAAACTATTAGGTGCGACAACGGGTAAGCCGCATATGTTGAATGTTGTTCATCAAAATATGCAGGGTTTGCCCGGCAAAGAACTAGAGTTAAGTTTATTTATCGAAAACCATGATGTTCAGGTATTATGTTTGACTGAATACTGGTTGAAAGAACATGAAATAGTGCTTATGAATGATGATTTTTTTACTGTGCAAAGTGCATTTGTGAGAAAAAGTGCTATACGCGGAGGATCATTAGTTCTTGTTTCAAACAAGTTGAAATGTAAACAACGTTTAGATTTAATTAATCTTTCCATCGAGCGCACTATTGAGTTGTCTTGTGTTGAACTAGAGCGTTACGTCATAATATGCGTTTATCGTCCACCCTCTGGGGATTTTATTCGTTTCGAGTCGGTCATGGAGGACTCACTCAATAAATTAAAATCAATTAATAAATGTATAATTTTATGTGGAGATTTTAATATTAATATTTTAGATGTTACTCCATTAAGTAATAGACTGCTCAATCTGTTTAAGTCATTTAATTTAATAAACTTGTTTTTCGAACCTACTAGGATCACGGTATCGTCTTCGACTTGTCTTGATAATATATTTAGTGATTGTGATGCCAATAATAAGTTAGTGTTAAGTGACTTAACGTCTGACCACTGTAGATTATTAGCCAGCTTCCCTTTGCCATTACTAAAAAAGCCGCATAAAATAGAATGTAGGCCCTATACAGTTAGTCGTTGCAACAAATTTAAAAATAATGTTGCTTATAGGATTACACCATCTATAGTAGAACACGAGAATCCTAATGAAATCTATGGAGCCCTTTTTCTTCAACCAATGGGCTACTCCAGGTATTTACAAAAGTAGAGCGAGACTATACGAGTTATATGGTTTAAAAAAAATATATATTTGATACTCCTTTTCTAGAGTATGTCAGAAATTATTCAAAGTTATTTAAAAAAATCTGTGCTTTCGCTAAATCTAAATTTTTAAGCGATCAAATTAAAAATTCAAACAATAAAATAAAAACTACTTGGAAAATCATTAACAATGAAACGGGTAAATCGGTTAAACAGGAAAAACAACTAGAGATTATGATTAACAACAAATTGGTTAATAAAGCTGCCGATGTAGCTGAGGCATATAATGAGTTTTTTGCCAACATACCTATAACTACGATTTGCTCCTTAAATTCCTCCCCGTCTAAAGCTGAAAACCTTTTGCATAGTAGTGTGCCCAGATGTAGTCGCTTATTTAGTTTCGAACATGTAACGCCTCGTGACGTGGTTAATATTTTTAAGACACTTAAGTCAAAAAACACTGGAGATTACTGGGGCATCTCCATTAAACTGTTAAGTAATATAATAGACATCGTAGCCCCCTATCTAGCTGTAACTTTTAATAAATGTGTTGATTCGGGATCTTTTCCTGACCTCATGAAGAGTAGTAAAGTCATACCATTATTTAAAACAGGTAATAAAAATAACGTTGGCAATTTTAGGCCCATTTCTATCTGACCTGTATTTAGTAAAATATTTGAAAAGTTAATACTCAAGCAGTTGCTAAGACATTTTAATTTAAATAGCCTCCTTCATAATGAGCAATATGGCTTTACAAAAGGTCGTTCGACAATAGATGCGGGTGTTGCTCTGCTGAAACACATTTTCAACGCATGGGAGAACTCGCAAAATGCTATCGGAGTTTTCTGTGATCTCTCCAAAGCTTTTAATTGCGTTCACCATGACACACTTTTGCGTAAACTACGTCATTACGGTGTTCAAAACGAAGCTCTCAATGTCATAAGTGTGGCTTACAGCCTCATTTGTGTGCTGGGTTGGCGGGAAATGAAACTACTGGAGACTTCTTTCTTCATATATTGGAGCACTTTCTTCACAGGTAGCCGGGCGTCGAATGCGCCGATTCGGTTTTTTTTTTTTTTTTTTTTGTGGAGCATCTCGTAGTTAATCCTGAAAAGATTGTTACTACTTAAACGGATTGGGGCCCGGCGAGTTCTAAAAAGTTACCTTTTTAGGCCTACAGCCGGGGCTTATTATACTTAAAACTAAAGCGAAAGCTCTAAGGGTTACCCCGAGGGGGGTACGAACCTCGGCTTAGGCAATCGCTGATAGGGGGGGCAGCAAGGGACTGGCTGGATCTGAGTTAAATTATTTTGGGACTAATTTAAAGCTAACGGCTCAGCATCGCGGGCTGGCTCTTGCAAGGGTCGGGAGGGACTGTTAAGTCGGGGTCGCGACGACGGACCTCGGCGGCGAGGTCGGTACGGTTTGTGTCTGTGTGCTGGTCTAGCTGTACTGGTCTCTTTTCGACTTTCCTGGAGGAGAGTAGTGGGATCATCAGGATCGGTAAGAACGTGCCGCGAGCGGCGGACTTTGCTAATACGGGAGGGGGTGTAAGTAGCTGCCGCCACAACCAGAGGGTTGCGGTGGGCTACGGCCCTATCGAAGAAACGCTTCGAAGCGCGTTTTATGAATTGATGGATAGTCGGGAGTTTCATATCTAAATGAAGATTGATATTCCGAACAAACCAAGGCGAGCCTGTGGCTTGACGGAGAAAACGGTTCTGGAGAGTCTGCATCCTATGGATGAATCGGGGCTTAGCATGAGCCCAGACTGGGCTTGCGTATGTCATAATCGGCCTGATACAAGCGGTGTAAAGCCGCTTCTTACACAGAAGAGACAATTTACTCCGCTTGTTCAGGACGCAATGGAGCCTACCCAGAGCGAAAGCGGCCCGCGAGCGAGCCTGCTTTATGTGCTCAGAAAAGGTGAGGTGTTCGTCGAGGATGACACCTAGATATTTGGCTTGCTTCGCCCAAGGGATCTGCTTGCCGAACATTGAGATGGGTCGGGGAGGGGGGTGATTACGTCGAGGTCGGGTGTAAAAGACCGCCTGACTTTTATCGGGGTTGACTTCGATTCGCCACTTCCTGAACCATTCGCCGAGCTCGTCGACTGCGGTTTGGAGGTAGCGAACCAGCGCTGTGTCACTAAATCCCGAGAAAAAGATGGCAGTGTCGTCTGCGAACAGAGCTAACCTTGCCTTCTTGCTTCTGGGGATATCGCTAGTGAACAGCGTGAAAATGAGGGGGGCTAGTACAGAGCCTTGAGGGACTCCTGCACGAATCGGGTGAGGGGAGGAAAGTGCCCCTTCGATGCGATAGCGAAAGGTACGGTTCGCAAGAAAGTCTCGTAAGATGAGCACGAGACGGTCTGGCACTCCGAGTTGGTACAGCTTATATAATAAGCCGTTGTGCCAGACTTTGTCGAACGCTTTCGCTATATCGAAGTATACAGCGCCCGTGAACATACCACGCTAAAAACCAGCATTGATATGTTCGACGATACGGTGTACCTGATGGACACACGAGTGTTGGGTTCGAAAACCAAACTGCTCGTTGGGAATGAGGCCCTTGGTTTCGGCATAATCTCTGAGTCGCTTATAAATAAGTCTCTCATAGATTTTGCCGAGAACTTTGAGCAAACTGATGGGGCGATAGCTCGTGGGCTCGGTTTTGGGCTTACCGGGCTTAGGGATGCCAATAACGGTGGCTTCCTTCCACGCTTGGGGGAAAATGTTATTACTCAAGGCACCATTGAAGATGGTACACATGAGCATAATCAGGTGCGCGGGGAACAGCTTGATCACTCTGTTGGTGATGCCGTCTGATCCGGGAGCTTTACGAGATTTCGGACCCTTGATGATCTCGTGCACCTCGTCAGGTGTGACAGGGGGCAGGGGATCATCAGGGTCTTCAACGGGCGGGAGTGAGGCTTTGCGTTCGACTTCCGCGTTTACCTTATCGACAAACGCTTGGTCTACTGGCTGCGAACTGGGTGTGCATTGGGCTTCGAGGCTATCGGCTAGGCATTCAGCCCTGTCGATATCCTCGAATGCAATGGTCGCATCGGGGCGGGTCAGGGGGGGCATAGTGGAAAACTCAGAGGATTTCAGTTTCCTCTGAAGTTCCCAGAAAGCGAGATGAGTCGGCTCTAGTTCGCCCACCATCTTGTCCCAGTTAGCGTCACGCAGCTCAGTTACACGTGTCCTTACAGCACGCTGTAAGTAACGCATGTGAGCTTTGTTAGCGTCACAGGGAAAGTTGCTGTAGGCACGAACGGCCGCGTTCTTCTCTGTCAGCAGATCACGTACATCGTCGGGGAGCTTCCATTTACGGTCACCCATATCTGGAACCTCCCGTGAACTTTCATTCACGATCGATTGTACGTGCTCCGTGAGAGAGTCGATCGCGGCCGTTGTGTCGGCGACAGAGTCGAACTGATCTGGGATAGAGTCTAAGTGATGTGACGTGTTAGATTGTAAGCGTTCGCTTACTTTCTTCCAGTCAGTGATCACTTTAGTGGCGGGGGGTTGAGAGGGGTCGCGAGTACCTAATCGGGGGGCCAGGTTCATGACTACTGGTCGATGATCAGAGTCGAGTTCGTGAATAGCCTCTATAGAATCCAACCTTAAGTTGATATTCTTAAGGAGTGCTATGTCAAGAACGTCGGGTAACTGATCGGGGTTGAAAGGAAAGTGAGTGGGAGTCATCGGGGCGATGACGTCAAAGTTCATGGTAGAACAGAGGTTGAAAAGTTGCCTACCTCTAGTCGAGGTCCTGGTGCTATTCCAGGCGGGATGTTTGGCGTTGAGATCGCCCGCTATGATAACGGAGTCACTCATGCCGAAAAGTTCGGAGAGGTCATTAGTGAGGAGTTGAGGGTCCTCGGAACCGTCTGGGGGAGGGAAGTAAGCCGACACGATAGTGATTGGCTGGTGGCCTGTCAGTGCTAACCGACAGGCCGAAACTTCTAATCGGGAGAGTTGGGGGGGATCCATAGGTATGCAGTACAGGGACTTCCTATAGTATATGAGGGTGCCGCCTCTATGACAACGTGACCTGTCGTTGCGAACTAAACGATAGTTTGCAATTTTCGGGTCACGATGGTGAGGTTTTAGGAACGACTCTTGAATGAGTAAAATGTCTACGTGATGGTCGCGGAGGAACGTGGCGATCTCATCACGTTGGCCGTGAATGCCGTGGGCATTAAAGAAGCCTAGCTTTAGGGAACGGGGTTTTTGTCTAGTTAGTATTCCGCGACTATCCATAATGGGGGCGTTGGGAGTTCATAACGTGGAGTGCTTGCGTGATCTCTGGATACGCAGCATATATGGATTGGATACGGAACAGGTTGCCGCCGGCGGCAACTAGTTCCTGGGCCATCTGTTGGGCACGCGGGGAGAGGAACGTGCTATAGGTGTTGAAGGACCCGGCAATGACGTTAAACGCATTGAGGGGAGCCTGACCTTTCCTCTGTACTAGAGTTGGTCCTGCCATAGGGGCAGTGGGAGGGGCCGCGGCGCGGGCGGGGGGAGCGGTCGCGGGAAAACCGGGGGGCGTAAGGGGCGCGGGGGCACGGGTACGCGGGTCCACTAAGGGAGGGATGGGGGCGGGCTTTGGCCTGGAGGAGGCCAGTGCGGGGAACTCCTTCTGGGAACTCAAAAGTGGCCATTGGGAGGGACGTTGAGGGGCCAATCTCGCGGGGAGTTTGGCCGAGGGGGATTCCCTTTTCTGGCGAGCGTCGAAACGTTGCGCCAATTTAGGGGACGATGACTTGGGGGCTTTCGGGCAGCCCCGGTAGTTTGCCGGATGACCGGACTCTTTGCAGAGCACACACCTAGGTGGCTCGGTGCAGAGAGTGCGGTCTTTGGGCTGGGTACAATCTGCTGTACCATGTTCTCCCAGGCACTTGACGCACCTGGGAGTGGCGTAACAGTTGTACGCTGAGTGCCCGTAAAGTTGGCATCTATGGCACTGATGTTCGACTTACGGGGCTTTTCGATGATGAGACCAGACAGATGGCACACCACCAGGACCATATCAAAGGCAATGCCTTGCCTGGATCTGTGCATCCTATGGACCTCTGTGACAGGCACGTTCTGCCTTTCGAGGTCTGCTTTGATTTCGCTGGTGGCGATTTCGCAGGGGATCCTGCGGATCACCACCCTGGTCAGACGCTCCTCGGGCAAGGAATACGTGTGGAAGGACACGTTCCTGGCAGAGAGGAGCCTGGTCAGCTCGCGATAATCGGTCGAGGTCGGTACCGATACCTTAATGCCCTGCTGGGTGGCACGGGCACTGGTATAGTTGACCCTCTGGTCAACGCACCATTTGGACACCTCCGTCCACTTGGCCTTGTCCTGTATAAATACAGGGGGCGGTGGAGGGAGTTTCCTGGCGGTGGTTGAGCCAGAGGGCACGGACGGGGCGCTGGATTTAGCGCGGGGCGCGGCAACCTTCGCGGAGGTTGAAGGCGAGGGGCGGGAGGGGGACGCGTTGGCGGCGGTCGCCGGCGGCGTGGAGGGGATGGACGCGGTCGCGGTGGCGGGGGTCGCCTGCGTAGCGGGGTGGGGGGGGTTCGCGGTGGCGGAGGTCGCCTGCGGGGTGGGGGCGCGAGACGGAGGAGCGGAGTCCTCAGCCGCTATGATTTTAGCGGCCGGGGCTGAGCTGCTCGCCTTATTCTTTTTTCGCTTGCTCCCTTTGCCCTTAGTATGGGAGACGAGCTCGTACGTCTCTGCGTCCGAGGACGAAGAGGAGTGCGAGTCCGTCTGGGGAGTGACGCCGATTCGGCAAAATGTTCCTTTTTTTATACAATTTTTGCTAAGTGCTTACTAGCTAGACAACCAATCAAAAAATAGTACATTAAATGCGTTAGCCAATCAGCGCGCGGTACATTTTTCTTAGATGCCTCGAACCTTTACCTTAATGGGGACCGCGTGACATTTTTCGCGTTTTTCACTAAGTTTTCCTTTATTTACACAGGTAAAGTATATATAATTAGGGTCTATATATTAGAATCTATCCTAGAAAAATATAAAATACGATATAAACATAACATGAAACATAAACACTTAACTATCACTAAACTAATCACGAACAGATCACTACGGCACTATTTACTTAAACTATCGTTACTCTATTACTTATTTACTGTCCTATTAACGTCTATATATCACTTTATGTACACTATTCTTAAGTCACTTGTCCCGTACACTGTTATTTAGCACTTGTCCCGCACATCACTCCCGCCGTGCGACCGTGTCGCATCAGCTGTCGGTGCGGGCTCGTTGCTCGGAGACAGGGGCAGGATCACCAGCTTCCTCACCGGCCGGCGTAGAACACCTCCCTTGGTCAGCACGTCCACTGTTCGCACGATGTTGTCTGGACCCGGATACGTAGCGACGATTCTTCCTCGTATCCACACGTTGCGGGGCAGGTTCGGGTCGACGATTTGTACGAGGTCGTTTACTTGCACTGCTTGTCCTCGTCCATGTGGCTCCCGCCGGTGTTGGAGTTCTGGAAGATACTCCCTCACCCAGCGTGACCAGAAGATGTCTGCCAGTCTCTGTGAGGCTCGCCAGCTGGATCGTGAAATGACGTCCTTATCGGTGAAAGTGCCCGGTAGCGGCACACGTCCCGGTCCTCCCAACAGGAAGTGGTTAGGAGTGAGGGCCTCCGGGTCCTCTGGGCTGACTGATACATGAGTCAGCGGACGACTGTTGACGGTGTTCTCTACTTCCGCGAGTAGAGTTGTGAGGACCTCTTCTGTCGGATGGCGTTCGTGCAGTGTTGCGGCGAGTGCTGTCTTGACGGAACGAACCATCCGTTCCCACGCCCCTCCCATGAATGGGGCTCCAGGTGGTATGTAGCGCCAGGAGATAGTTCTTTTGGCTGTTTCCTCTGCAGTTGCCGCGTCGATTTCCCGTCGTAGTTCCTTGTCAGCGGCCTTTAGGTTGGTGCCGTTATCCGACCATATTTCAGTCGGGCAGCCTCGGCGCGCGATCATTCTCCTCACCGCCATCACCGCTGAGTCAGCACTAAGTGATCCAGCGACTTCTAGGTGTATAGCTCGCGTTGTGAGACATGTGAAGATGGCTACATATCTCTTCTGTCGAGTGCGTCCGACGGTCACTGAGAGGGGTCCGAAATAGTCGACTCCGGTGAAGGTGAAGGGTCTCTTATGGTGAGCTAGGCGGCACGCTGGTAGGTCCCCGGTCCTAGGGTATGGTGGTACTTGAGTTTTCATTCTGCAGAATAGGCACCTTCGTATTATTGTACGTGTGATAGGGCGTAGTCTCAGTACCCAATATTGTTGTCTGCACTCGTTGACCGTAGCCTCCACACCAGCGTGATGAAGCTGTCGATGAACAGCTTGTATCCAGAGCTTGACCGTAGGATGATCACCATCGATCACCAGTGGGTTTTTGAATTCTTCCTTCATGTCTTGAGCTGCTCGGATGCGGCTTCTGAGTCTCAGTGCTCCATTTATAGTTTCGACGCTTAGTTGTCGGAGGCGGCTCTCTGTGTTCATTGGTTTTCCGTTGGTCAGACTGTCTATTTCTTCCGCGAAGGACTCTTCTTGAGAGGATCGCATCAGTAATTCTTCAGCTTTCTTGAGGAGCTCGGCTGTGATCGGCATGCGTTTCTTCGCTTCTTGTGTCGGCCTCTTCGATGTCGTAGACACCCCCCCCCTTTTCTGTGATTCTGGCTTTCTTCCAGGCGGGATCAACTTCTTTGTTTTTCTTTGTTCTTCTGTAGTTTACTTTCTGTTTCGTGGCTCTGCACAGTTGAATGAATTGTAAAACACGTCCCGTTGAGTATCGGAGTCTGTCCCAGCTGGAGAACTTCTCTGGATTGGGGAGGGCTTCTGCAAGTCTCAGACGCCTTCTGGCGATTACGTGGTGGGTCTTCTCTTCGTCGGAGCATTCTTCTGGTGTTACTTTTGTACTCTCTGTCGGCCAGAAGTCTTCTGTTTGATATAAGAAGTCTGGCCCTCTGAACCATCGGTGTTGTCTGTTGAATGTTGATGGTACGTCTCGTGTGGCGTCATCCGCCACGTTCAACTTTGTTGGGACCCAGCGCCAGTCGTTGACCTTGGAACTTTCTTCTATGGCTGCTAGGCGATGAGCTACCTAGGGCTTGTATGAACGTGAGCCTGTTCTTATCCAGGTCAGCACCGTCTTGCTGTCTGTCCAGAACACCTTGCGATCGGGTTTCTTCTCATGTTCTTCGATTACTGCCTCTGCGAGTCTGGTTCCCATGACCGCTGCTTGCAGCTCTAACCTCGGGATTGACGTCAATTTCAACGGTGCTACCTTCGCTTTGGCTATGATGAGGGAGAGGCTGACTTCGCCGTCCGTCGCTACCGCTCTCCAGAAGAGGACCGCGGAGTAGGCCGATTCGCTGGCGTCGCTGAAGACGTGGAGCTCCAGGGAAACTGCATCACTGTAGTGGAGATATTTTCGCGGGATCGCGACTTCGTGGAGGTTCTTCAGCTGCCTCATCCACGTCTCCCACTGCTCTGCCAGGTCGTCATCTATGTGGTCGTCCCACGCTGTCCCCCTACGCCAGACCTCTTGAAGAAGCTGCTTCGCCTTTATCGTGACGGGTGAAGCGAGTCCCAGCGGGTCGAAGAGGGACATTACTATTCTTAGCGCTTCCCTCTTTGTCGGCTGTTTGTCTTCTATGAGTGTTGAAGGTATTCTGGCTAGGTTGAGGTTGAAGGTGAGTTCGTCCGAGTTGATTTTCCAGATGACGCCTAGGACCCGTTCAGTTTTCTCTTCTGTTCTATAGAGTTCCATATCTTCGGTTCGGTTTTCTTCACCAAGTGATTCTAGTAGCGATGTTGAGTTTGATTTCCATTGTTTTAACTCGAAACTTGCTTTCATGTGTACCTGTCGTACACTCTTCGTGATACGTTCGGCGTCCTCGAGGCTCCTGAAGCTGTCCAAGTAGTCGTCGACGTAATGTTTGTGTACGATGGCTGCTGCGGCTTCTGGGTGAGTTTCTTCGTGCTGCTTGGCGTTAAGGTTCTTAACGTAAATTGCTGTTGACGGCGAACTCGATGCTCCGAAAATTAGTGACGTCATTCTGTATTCTTCTGGGGGCCGGTCGTCTCGACGATCCCCGCGCCAGAGGTACCGCAGTGCGTCTCTGTCTTCTGTTCGCAGCTTGACTTGCATGAACATCTCCTTGATATCTGCCGTGACTGCAACCATGTGCTGCCGGAACCGCATGACGACACCTGGTAGTGACTGCAGCAGGTCGGGACCTGCGAGTAACATGTCGTTGAGCGCCACCCCTTTTGTCTTGGCTGCGGCGTCGTGTACCACCCGAAGTTTCTCTGGCTTCATCGGGTTGATCACTGCGAAGTGTGGCAGGTACCAAGTCTTGTCTGCTGTCTTCTGTTCCGGGGCAAGTTCCGCGTACCCCTTTGTAATGAGAGCGTCCATCTGTTCGACGTACTTTTTCTTCAAGGCGGGTTCACGATCGATTTTCTTCTCTATACCGAAGAGTCTTTTCAATGAATTTTCATAATTGTCTGGAAGTCTGACCTCTTCTTTGCGCCAGAGAAGGCCGGTCTGGAATCTTGTTTCCTCTATCTTTGTTGTGGTCTTCTCTAGAATACGAAGTGCTCGCTCTTCCGGATCTGTCTTCGGTCTCTTGGGTTGTATGCACAGCGCGTCCATCTTGAAGTACTGTTTCACAAGGTTCTCTAAATTCTCTTCTGGATCTTCTGTGATGTGTGACACAAAGTCAATCTTCTTCCCGAAGGTTTGTGTTTGACTGCCGTGAAGTACCCACCCTAGGGGCGTGAGAGATGCCACCGGGTGGTTGTTGTCTCCTCTTCTTACTTCCGACGTCAGCAGAAGGTGCCAGTTGTCTTGTCCAATTAGTACTCGTGGTTTCGCGTCGGCGTATGTGAGATGCCCTCGGATGTCAGATAAGTGTTGACATCCTTCTACTAGTTCCTGTGGCACCCGTTGAGATGAGACTTGTAAGTTCTTCACTGTGCGTGCTTGTATTCGTTCTTCGTGATCGTTGAGCCCTCTCAGTTTGATAGTTACTCTTCTTGAAGCCGATTCCGACGTCTTCATGTCATTGATGGTTTCTATCTTCAGTGGGTCTATGGGGCCCGTCGCTCCGATGCTCGTCACTATGCCCTCGTCGACCAATGTGACTGTTGACCCGTCGTCCATTAGTGCGAAGGTGTCGATGTCTCCTTTCGGTCCCTTCACTTGGATTGGGAGGATTTTCAGGAACGATTGTTTCTTGACTGTCCAAGTTGAGTTGATGACCTCTGCCGCTTCTTCTTTATTCTCTGTCTTCTCTGTCTTCTTTTCATAGTGCAGCATCTTGTTGTGGGAGTACTTGCAGCCGTTGACGCCGCACGTCTTGGGTTTGCAGCTATGTGTCTTGTTTCTATAGCGAAGACACCTGAAGCAGAGTCGCTTAGACTTGGCCATGTCCCATCTTGCGTCTGCATCTAACTTCTTGAACTGTTCACATTCTGTCGCATTGGTGTGGCCCGCTTCTTCACATACGAGGCACTTCTGCGTCGGTGTTTTTTCAGTCACGTTGTTGACTCTTTGCATCCTCTTCTGTGGGGCAGCTGTAGTAGGTGCTGCCATCTGTTCAGGCAGCGCGTAGGGTCCGCACAACTCCGCTTCCCTCTTGAAAAACTTCTCTATCTTGATGAGGCAAGGATCTTCACGAGGTTGTATTGCTGCGAAGTCGTAGTACCTGTATCGCAGAGTCGGCGTCAGCTTGTCCACGACTGTCTTCGCGAGTTCGGGGTTGTACATGTAGTTGAAACAACCCAGAGTCTTCAGTGTTGCCACCACGTTGGAAACTTTAGTGGCAAATATGCAGATGTCTCTCGGCGACTCGGTGAGGCGCGGCAGACCTCGAAGCGTCTCCATTTCCAACATGGCTATTGACTCTGGTCTTCCAAATCTTGATTCCAATGTCTTCATCACTTCGGCTGGGTGAGCGTTGGTTATGAGTAGACCCTCGACCGCTTCTTTGGCTTTCCCTTTGAGATTTCTTCTGAGTCGATTCGTGTTTTCAACCGTGCTGAACATCGCTTCCGTCTCGTGGTAAGCGGCGCGGAAGGGCAGCCATTCTTGATGAGATCCATTGAAGGTCGGTAACTCGATGAACTTGGGCCGTTGAGCTGCGCTGACTGCCCGAGAGATGGCTTCGGCTAGGATGGCTATGTCGGTTTGCCCTCCCGCCGGTGCTTGACGTGTTTCTCCATGTTTCGTTGTCGCTTGTTCTCTCGTGCGGGCAACCGTTGGATCTTCTGTAGGGCGGCGTGGTTCTTTAGTGTTCGCTAACGTCGGACGATCCACTTGATTTTCCAACCAATCGTTCACTCTTGCGTTAACTTCTGACTTCGAGTAGAGGGTGACGTCATCTTCTTCCTCTTCTGAGTCTTCTTTCTCTAATGTAACTAGATGTGCTGCTGCGAGTTCCACTTGAAGACGTAATAAGTCTTCCTTTGCTTTTGCGAGCTTGAGTTGCTTCGTTCTGCTACGTGTAGATCCCCCAGCTCCCCCTTTGATACTAGGGGGGCGCAGGTCACGTAGTCCGGTCGGCTTTGGTGGACCGGCGGCTGTCTTCTCAATTCGCTTCACTGTAGAGCTTTCTGTTTCTGGACGGGTTTCACTAACGTTGACAGTCACGGATGGCTTCGTTAGTTGTTGGGCCTTCGCTCCCGCAGTTAGCGTCGTTGCAGCGGACGGAGTTACGGAGGCGGGGGCGTTTGCGGCTGATGCGGAGGTGGCAGCGGTCGAAGTAGTTGCAGCGGTCGCGGAAGTCACGGCGGATGGATCGGTTGCCGCGGAGGTGTCTGTTTGTTCAGAAGTCTCCGTGGCGGTCGTCCCTGTAACTGTTGATTCCGTGCTGGCTTCCGCGCTGGTGCCGGTTGCGGAGTCGATAATCTCGGGCGATGACGACTTCTGTTCTTCTGACGGCTTCTGTTCCCCCGACGGTTTACGGCCCTTACCCACAGAGCGTGTAACGGGCATGTTGCCGCCTTGATTTTCTTCGAATATCTTGAAAGTACTCTTCTTTTTTCCGTGAAATCTTCTGTATTTCTGCTCTTCGTAATTCTTCCCGCAATATCCGTGTTCGAAGGACCATTAAATGTGGCTTACAGCCTCATTTGTGTGCTGGGTTGGCGGGAAATGAAACTACTGGAGACTTCTTTCTTCATATATTGGAGCACTTTCTTCACAGGTAGCCGGGCGTCGAATGCGCCGATTCGGTTTTTTTTTTTTTTTTGTGGGGCATCTCGTAGTTAATCCTGAAAAGATTGTTACTACTTAAACGGATTGGGGCCCGGCGAGTTCTAAAAAGTTACCTTTTTAGGCCTCCAGCCGGGGCTTATTATACTTAAAACTAAAGCGAAAGCTCTAAGGGTTACCCCGAGGGGGGTACGAACCTCGGCTTAGGCAATCGCTGATAGGGGGGGCAGCAAGGGACTGGCTGGATCTGAGTTAAATTATTTTGGGACTAATTTAAAGCTAACGGCTCAGCATCGCGGGCTGGCTCTTGCAAGGGTCGGGAGGGACTGTTAAGTCGGGGTCGCGACGACGGACCTCGGCGGCGAGGTCGGTACGGTTTGTGTCTGTGTGCTGGTCTAGCTGTACTGGTCTCTTTTCGACTCTCCTGGAGGAGAGTAGTGGGATCATCAGGATCGGTAAGAACGTGCCGCGAGCGGCGGACTTTGCTAATACGGGAGGGGGTGTAAGTAGCTGCCGCCACAACCAGAGGGTTGCGGTGGGCTACGGCCCTATCGAAGAAACGCTTCGAAGCGCGTTTTATGAATTGATGGATAGTCGGGAGTTTCATATCTAAATGAAGATTGATATTCCTAACAAACCAAGGCGAGCCTGTGGCTTGACGGAGAAAACGGTTCTGGAGAGTCTGCATCCTATGGATGAATCGGGGCTTAGCATGAGCCCAGACTGGGCTTGCGTATGTCATAATCGGCCTGATACAAGCGGTGTAAAGCCGCTTCTTACACAGAAGAGACAATTTACTCCGCTTGTTCAGGACGCAATGGAGCCTACCCAGAGCGAAAGCGGCCCGCGAGCGAGCCTGCTTTATGTGCTCAGAAAAGGTGAGGTGTTCGTCGAGGATGACACCTAGATATTTGGCTTGCTTCGCCCAAGGGATCTGCTTGCCGAACATTGAGATGGGTCGGGGAGGGGGGTGATTACGTCGAGGTCGGGTGTAAAAGACCGCCTGACTTTTATCGGGGTTGACTTCGATTCGCCACTTCCTGAACCATTCGCCGAGCTCGTCGACTGCGGTTTGGAGGTAGCGAACCAGCGCTGTGTCACTAAATCCCGAGAAAAAGATGGCAGTGTCGTCTGCGAACAGAGCTAACCTTGCCTTCTTGCTTCTGGGGATATCGCTAGTGAACAGCGTGAAAATGAGGGGGGCTAGTACAGAGCCTTGAGGGACTCCTGCACGAATCGGGTGAGGGGAGGAAAGTGCCCCTTCGATGCGATAGCGAAAGGTACGGTTCGCAAGAAAGTCTCGTAAGATGAGCACGAGACGGTCTGGCACTCCGAGTTGGTACAGCTTATATAATAAGCCGTTGTGCCAGACTTTGTCGAACGCTTTCGCTATATCGAAGTATACAGCGCCCGTGAACATACCACGCTGAAAACCAGCATTGATATGTTCGACGATACGGTGTACCTGATGGACACACGAGTGTTGGGTTCGAAAACCAAACTGCTCGTTGGGAATGAGGGCCTTGGTTTCGGCATAATCTCTGAGTCGCTTATAAATAAGTCTCTCATAGATTTTGCCGAGAACTTTGAGCAAACTGATGGGGCGATAGCTCGTGGGCTCGGTTTTGGGCTTACCGGGCTTAGGGATGCCAATAACGGTGGCTTCCTTCCACGCTTGGGGGAAAATGTTATTACTCAAGGCACCATTGAAGATGGTACACATGAGCATAATCAGGTGCGCGGGGAACAGCTTGATCACTCTGTTGGTGATGCCGTCTGATCCGGGAGCTTTACGAGATTTCGGACCCTTGATGATCTCGTGCACCTCGTCAGGTGTGACAGGGGGCAGGGGATCATCAGGGTCTTCAACGGGCGGGAGTGAGGCTTTGCGTTCGACTTCCGCGTTTACCTTATCGACAAACGCTTGGTCTACTGGCTGCGAACTGGGTGTGCATTGGGCTTCGAGGCTATCGGCTAGGCATTCAGCCCTGTCGATATCCTCGAATGCAATGGTCGCATCGGGGCGGGTCAGGGGGGGCATAGTGGAAAACTCAGAGGATTTCAGTTTCCTCTGAAGTTCCCAGAAAGCGCGATGAGTCGGCTCTAGTTCGCCCACCATCTTGTCCCAGTTAGCGTCACGCAGCTCAGTTACACGTGTCCTTACAGCACGCTGTAAGTAACGCATGTGAGCTTTGTTAGCGTCACAGGGAAAGTTGCTGTAGGCACGAACGGCCGCGTTCTTCTCTGTCAGCAGATCACGTACATCGTCGGGGAGCTTCCATTTACGGTCACCCATATCTGGAACCTCCCGTGAACTTTCATTCACGATCGATTGTACGTGCTCCGTGAGAGAGTCGATCGCGGCCGTTGTGTCGGCGACAGAGTCGAACTGATCTGGGATAGAGTCTAAGTGATGTGACGTGTTAGATTGTAAGCGTTCGCTTACTTTCTTCCAGTCAGTGATCACTTTAGTGGCGGGGGGTTGAGAGGGGTCGCGAGTACCTAATCGGGGGGCCAGGTTCATGACTACTGGTCGATGATCAGAGTCGAGTTCGTGAATAGCCTCTATAGAATCCAACCTTAAGTTGATATTCTTAAGGAGTGCTATGTCAAGAACGTCGGGTAACTGATCGGGGTTGAAAGGAAAGTGAGTGGGAGTCATCGGGGCGATGACGTCAAAGTTCATGGTAGAACAGAGGTTGAAAAGTTGCCTACCTCTAGTCGAGGTCCTGGTGCTATTCCAGGCGGGATGTTTGGCGTTGAGATCGCCCGCTATGATAACGGAGTCACTCATGCCGAAAAGTTCGGAGAGGTCATTAGTGAGGAGTTGAGGGTCCTCGGAACCGTCTGGGGGAGGGAAGTAAGCCGACACGATAGTGATTGGCTGGTGGCCTGTCAGTGCTAACCGACAGGCCGAAACTTCTAATCGGGAGAGTTGGGGGGGATCCATAGGTATGCAGTACAGGGACTTCCTATAGTATATGAGGGTGCCGCCTCTATGACAACGTGACCTGTCGTTGCGAACTAAACGATAGTTTGCAATTTTCGGGTCACGATGGTGAGGTTTTAGGAACGACTCTTGAATGAGTAAAATGTCTACGTGATGGTCGCGGAGGAACGTGGCGATCTCATCACGTTGGCCGTGAATGCCGTGGGCATTAAAGAAGCCTAGCTTTAGGGAACGGGGTTTTTGTCTAGTTAGTATTCCGCGACTATCCATAATGGGGGCGTTGGGAGTTCATAACGTGGAGTGCTTGCGTGATCTCTGGATACGCAGCATATATGGATTGGATACGGAACAGGTTGCCGCCGGCGGCAACTAGTTCCTGGGCCATCTGTTGGGCACGCGGGGAGAGGAACGTGCTATAGGTGTTGAAGGACCCGGCAATGACGTTAAACGCATTGAGGGGAGCCTGACCTTTCCTCTGTACTAGAGTTGGTCCTGCCATAGGGGCAGTGGGAGGGGCCGCGGCGCGGGCGGGGGGAGCGGTCGCGGGAAAACCGGGGGGCGTAAGGGGCGCGGGGGCACGGGTACGCGGGTCCACTAAGGGAGGGATGGGGGCGGGCTTTGGCCTGGAGGAGGCCAGTGCGGGGAACTCCTTCTGGGAACTCAAAAGTGGCCATTGGGAGGGACGTTGAGGGGCCAATCTCGCGGGGAGTTTGGCCGAGGGGGATTCCCTTTTCTGGCGAGCGTCGAAACGTTGCGCCAATTTAGGGGACGATGACTTGGGGGCTTTCGGGCAGCCCCGGTAGTTTGCCGGATGACCGGACTCTTTGCAGAGCACACACCTAGGTGGCTCGGTGCAGAGAGTGCGGTCTTTGGGCTGGGTACAATCTGCTGTACCATGTTCTCCCAGGCACTTGACGCACCTGGGAGTGGCGTAACAGTTGTACGCTGAGTGCCCGTAAAGTTGGCATCTATGGCACTGATGTTCGACTTACGGGGCTTTTCGATGATGAGACCAGACAGATGGCACACCACCAGGACCATATCAAAGGCAATGCCTTGCCTGGATCTGTGCATCCTATGGACCTCTGTGACAGGCACGTTCTGCCTTTCGAGGTCTGCTTTGATTTCGCTGGTGGCGATTTCGCAGGGGATCCTGCGGATCACCACCCTGGTCAGACGCTCCTCGGGCAAGGAATACGTGTGGAAGGACACGTTCCTGGCAGAGAGGAGCCTGGTCAGCTCGCGATAATCGGTCGAGGTCGGTACCGATACCTTAATGCCCTGCTGGGTGGCACGGGCACTGGTATAGTTGACCCTCTGGTCAACGCACCATTTGGACACCTCCGTCCACTTGGCCTTGTCCTGTATAAATACAGGGGGCGGTGGAGGGAGTTTCCTGGCGGTGGTTGAGCCAGAGGGCACGGACGGGGCGCTGGATTTAGCGCGGGGCGCGGCAACCTTCGCGGAGGTTGAAGGCGAGGGGCGGGAGGGGGACGCGTTGGCGGCGGTCGCCGGCGGCGTGGAGGGGATGGACGCGGTCGCGGTGGCGGGGGTCGCCTGCGTAGCGGGGTGGGGGGGGTTCGCGGTGGCGGAGGTCGCCTGCGGGGTGGGGGCGCGAGACGGAGGAGCGGAGTCCTCAGCCGCTATGATTTTAGCGGCCGGGGCTGAGCTGCTCGCCTTATTCTTTTTTCGCTTGCTCCCTTTGCCCTTAGTATGGGAGACGAGCTCGTACGTCTCTGCGTCCGAGGACGAAGAGGAGTGCGAGTCCGTCTGGGGAGTGACGCCGATTCGGCAAAATGTTCCTTTTTTTATACAATTTTTGCTAAGTGCTTACTAGCTAGACAACCAATCAAAAAATAGTACATTAAATGCGTTAGCCAATCAGCGCGCGGTACATTTTTCTTAGATGCCTCGAACCTTTACCTTAATGGGGACCGCGTGACATTTTTCGCGTTTTTCACTAAGTTTTCCTTTATTTACACAGGTAAAGTATATATAATTAGGGTCTATATATTAGAATCTATCCTAGAAAAATATAAAATACGATATAAACATAACATGAAACATAAACACTTAACTATCACTAAACTAATCACGAACAGATCACTACGGCACTATTTACTTAAACTATCGTTACTCTATTACTTATTTACTGTCCTATTAACGTCTATATATCACTTTATGTACACTATTCTTAAGTCACTTGTCCCGTACACTGTTATTTAGCACTTGTCCCGCACATCACTCCCGCCGTGCGACCGTGTCGCATCAGCTGTCGGTGCGGGCTCGTTGCTCGGAGACAGGGGCAGGATCACCAGCTTCCTCACCGGCCGGCGTAGAACACCTCCCTTGGTCAGCACGTCCACTGTTCGCACGATGTTGTCTGGACCCGGATACGTAGCGACGATTCTTCCTCGTATCCACACGTTGCGGGGCAGGTTCGGGTCGACGATTTGTACGAGGTCGTTTACTTGCACTGCTTGTCCTCGTCCATGTGGCTCCCGCCGGTGTTGGAGTTCTGGAAGATACTCCCTCACCCAGCGTGACCAGAAGATGTCTGCCAGTCTCTGTGAGGCTCGCCAGCTGGATCGTGAAATGACGTCCTTATCGGTGAAAGTGCCCGGTAGCGGCACACGTCCCGGTCCTCCCAACAGGAAGTGGTTAGGAGTGAGGGCCTCCGGGTCCTCTGGGCTGACTGATACATGAGTCAGCGGACGACTGTTGACGGTGTTCTCTACTTCCGCGAGTAGAGTTGTGAGGACCTCTTCTGTCGGATGGCGTTCGTGCAGTGTTGCGGCGAGTGCTGTCTTGACGGAACGAACCATCCGTTCCCACGCCCCTCCCATGAATGGGGCTCCAGGTGGTATGTAGCGCCAGGAGATAGTTCTTTTGGCTGTTTCCTCTGCAGTTGCCGCGTCGATTTCCCGTCGTAGTTCCTTGTCAGCGGCCTTTAGGTTGGTGCCGTTATCCGACCATATTTCAGTCGGGCAGCCTCGGCGCGCGATCATTCTCCTCACCGCCATCACCGCTGAGTCAGCACTAAGTGATCCAGCGACTTCTAGGTGTATAGCTCGCGTTGTGAGACATGTGAAGATGGCTACATATCTCTTCTGTCGAGTGCGTCCGACGGTCACTGAGAGGGGTCCGAAATAGTCGACTCCGGTGAAGGTGAAGGGTCTCTTATGGTGAGCTAGGCGGCACGCTGGTAGGTCCCCGGTCCTAGGGTATGGTGGTACTTGAGTTTTCATTCTGCAGAATAGGCACCTTCGTATTATTGTACGTGTGATAGGGCGTAGTCTCAGTACCCAATATTGTTGTCTGCACTCGTTGACCGTAGCCTCCACACCAGCGTGATGAAGCTGTCGATGAACAGCTTGTATCCAGAGCTTGACCGTAGGATGATCACCATCGATCACCAGTGGGTTTTTGAATTCTTCCTTCATGTCTTGAGCTGCTCGGATGCGGCTTCTGAGTCTCAGTGCTCCATTTATAGTTTCGACGCTTAGTTGTCGGAGGCGGCTCTCTGTGTTCATTGGTTTTCCGTTGGTCAGACTGTCTATTTCTTCCGCGAAGGACTCTTCTTGAGAGGATCGCATCAGTAATTCTTCAGCTTTCTTGAGGAGCTCGGCTGTGATCGGCATGCGTTTCTTCGCTTCTTGTGTCGGCCTCTTCGATGTCGTAGACACCCCCCCCTTTTCTGTGATTCTGGCTTTCTTCCAGGCGGGATCAACTTCTTTGTTTTTCTTTGTTCTTCTGTAGTTTACTTTCTGTTTCGTGGCTCTGCACAGTTGAATGAATTGTAAAACACGTCCCGTTGAGTATCGGAGTCTGTCCCAGCTGGAGAACTTCTCTGGATTGGGGAGGGCTTCTGCAAGTCTCAGACGCCTTCTGGCGATTACGTGGTGGGTCTTCTCTTCGTCGGAGCATTCTTCTGGTGTTACTTTTGTACTCTCTGTCGGCCAGAAGTCTTCTGTTTGATATAAGAAGTCTGGCCCTCTGAACCATCGGTGTTGTCTGTTGAATGTTGATGGTACGTCTCGTGTGGCGTCATCCGCCACGTTCAACTTTGTTGGGACCCAGCGCCAGTCGTTGACCTTGGAACTTTCTTCTATGGCTGCTAGGCGATGAGCTACCTAGGGCTTGTATGAACGTGAGCCTGTTCTTATCCAGGTCAGCACCGTCTTGCTGTCTGTCCAGAACACCTTGCGATCGGGTTTCTTCTCATGTTCTTCGATTACTGCCTCTGCGAGTCTGGTTCCCATGACCGCTGCTTGCAGCTCTAACCTCGGGATTGACGTCAATTTCAACGGTGCTACCTTCGCTTTGGCTATGATGAGGGAGAGGCTGACTTCGCCGTCCGTCGCTACCGCTCTCCAGAAGAGGACCGCGGAGTAGGCCGATTCGCTGGCGTCGCTGAAGACGTGGAGCTCCAGGGAAACTGCATCACTGTAGTGGAGATATTTTCGCGGGATCGCGACTTCGTGGAGGTTCTTCAGCTGCCTCATCCACGTCTCCCACTGCTCTGCCAGGTCGTCATCTATGTGGTCGTCCCACGCTGTCCCCCTACGCCAGACCTCTTGAAGAAGCTGCTTCGCCTTTATCGTGACGGGTGAAGCGAGTCCCAGCGGGTCGAAGAGGGACATTACTATTCTTAGCGCTTCCCTCTTTGTCGGCTGTTTGTCTTCTATGAGTGTTGAAGGTATTCTGGCTAGGTTGAGGTTGAAGGTGAGTTCGTCCGAGTTGATTTTCCAGATGACGCCTAGGACCCGTTCAGTTTTCTCTTCTGTTCTATAGAGTTCCATATCTTCGGTTCGGTTTTCTTCACCAAGTGATTCTAGTAGCGATGTTGAGTTTGATTTCCATTGTTTTAACTCGAAACTTGCTTTCATGTGTACCTCTCGTACACTCTTCGTGATACGTTCGGCGTCCTCGAGGCTCCTGAAGCTGTCCAAGTAGTCGTCGACGTAATGTTTGTGTACGATGGCTGCTGCGGCTTCTGGGTGAGTTTCTTCGTGCTGCTTGGCGTTAAGGTTCTTAACGTAAATTGCTGTTGACGGCGAACTCGATGCTCCGAAAATTAGTGACGTCATTCTGTATTCTTCTGGGGGCCGGTCGTCTCGACGATCCCCGCGCCAGAGGTACCGCAGTGCGTCTCTGTCTTCTGTTCGCAGCTTGACTTGCATGAACATCTCCTTGATATCTGCCGTGACTGCAACCATGTGCTGCCGGAACCGCATGACGACACCTGGTAGTGACTGCAGCAGGTCGGGACCTGCGAGTAACATGTCGTTGAGCGCCACCCCTTTTGTCTTGGCTGCGGCGTCGTGTACCACCCGAAGTTTCTCTGGCTTCATCGGGTTGATCACTGCGAAGTGTGGCAGGTACCAAGTCTTGTCTGCTGTCTTCTGTTCCGGGGCAAGTTCCGCGTACCCCTTTGTAATGAGAGCGTCCATCTGTTCGACGTACTTTTTCTTCAAGGCGGGTTCACGATCGATTTTCTTCTCTATACCGAAGAGTCTTTTCAATGAATTTTCATAATTGTCTGGAAGTCTGACCTCTTCTTTGCGCCAGAGAAGGCCGGTCTGGAATCTTGTTTCCTCTATCTTTGTTGTGGTCTTCTCTAGAATACGAAGTGCTCGCTCTTCCGGATCTGTCTTCGGTCTCTTGGGTTGTATGCACAGCGCGTCCATCTCGAAGTACTGTTTCACAAGGTTCTCTAAATTCTCTTCTGGATCTTCTGTGATGTGTGACACAAAGTCAATCTTCTTCCCGAAGGTTTGTGTTTGACTGCCGTGAAGTACCCACCCTAGGGGCGTGAGAGATGCCACCGGGTGGTTGTTGTCTCCTCTTCTTACTTCCGACGTCAGCAGAAGGTGCCAGTTGTCTTGTCCAATTAGTACTCGTGGTTTCGCGTCGGCGTATGTGAGATGCCCTCGGATGTCAGATAAGTGTTGACATCCTTCTACTAGTTCCTGTGGCACCCGTTGAGATGAGACTTGTAAGTTCTTCACTGTGCGTGCTTGTATTCGTTCTTCGTGATCGTTGAGCCCTCTCAGTTTGATAGTTACTCTTCTTGAAGCCGATTCCGACGTCTTCATGTCATTGATGGTTTCTATCTTCAGTGGGTCTATGGGGCCCGTCGCTCCGATGCTCGTCACTATGCCCTCGTCGACCAATGTGACTGTTGACCCGTCGTCCATTAGTGCGAAGGTGTCGATGTCTCCTTTCGGTCCCTTCACTTGGATTGGGAGGATTTTCAGGAACGATTGTTTCTTGACTGTCCAAGTTGAGTTGATGACCTCTGCCGCTTCTTCTTTATTCTCTGTCTTCTCTGTCTTCTTTTCATAGTGCAGCATCTTGTTGTGGGAGTACTTGCAGCCGTTGACGCCGCACGTCTTGGGTTTGCAGCTATGTGTCTTGTTTCTATAGCGAAGACACCTGGAGCAGAGTCGCTTAGACTTGGCCATGTCCCATCTTGCGTCTGCATCTAACTTCTTGAACTGTTCACATTCTGTCGCATTAGTGTGGCCCGCTTCTTCACATACGAGGCACTTCTGCGTCGGTGTTTTTTCAGTCACGTTGTTGACTCTTTGCATCCTCTTCTGTGGGGCAGCTGTAGTAGGTGCTGCCATCTGTTCAGGCAGCGCGTAGGGTCCGCACAACTCCGCTTCCCTCTTGAAAAACTTCTCTATCTTGATGAGGCAAGGATCTTCACGAGGTTGTATTGCTGCGAAGTCGTAGTACCTGTATCGCAGAGTCGGCGTCAGCTTGTCCACGACTGTCTTCGCGAGTTCGGGGTTGTACATGTAGTTGAAACAACCCAGAGTCTTCAGTGTTGCCACCACGTTGGAAACTTTAGTGGCAAATATGCAGATGTCTCTCGGCGACTCGGTGAGGCGCGGCAGACCTCGAAGCGTCTCCATTTCCAACATGGCTATTGACTCTGGTCTTCCAAATCTTGATTCCAATGTCTTCATCACTTCGGCTGGGTGAGCGTTGGTTATGAGTAGACCCTCGACCGCTTCTTTGGCTTTCCCTTTGAGATTTCTTCTGAGTCGATTCGTGTTTTCAACCGTGCTGAACATCGCTTCCGTCTCGTGGTAAGCGGCGCGGAAGGGCAGCCATTCTTGATGAGATCCATTGAAGGTCGGTAACTCGATGAACTTGGGCCGTTGAGCTGCGCTGACTGCCCGAGAGATGGCTTCGGCTAGGATGGCTATGTCGGTTTGCCCTCCCGCCGGTGCTTGACGTGTTTCTCCATGTTTCGTTGTCGCTTGTTTTCTCGTGCGGGCAACCGTTGGATCTTCTGTAGGGCGGCGTGGTTCTTTAGTGTTCGCTAACGTCGGACGATCCACTTGATTTTCCAACCAATCGTCCACTCTTGCGTTAACTTCTGACTTCGAGTAGAGGGTGACGTCATCTTCTTCCTCTTCTGAGTCTTCTTTCTCTAATGTAACTAGATGTGCTGCTGCGAGTTCCACTTGAAGACGTAATAAGTCTTCCTTTGCTTTTGCGAGCTTGAGTTGCTTCGTTCTGCTACGTGTAGATCCCCCAGCTCCCCCTTTGATACTAGGGGGGCGCAGGTCACGTAGTCCGGTCGGCTTTGGTGGACCGGCGGCTGTCTTCTCAATTCGCTTCACTGTAGAGCTTTCTGTTTCTGGACGGGTTTCACTAACGTTGACAGTCACGGATGGCTTCGTTAGTTGTTGGGCCTTCGCTCCCGCAGTTAGCGTCGTTGCAGCGGACGGAGTTACGGAGGCGGCGGCGGCGGTGGCGTGTGAGGCGGGGGTGTTTGCGGCTGATGCGGAGGTGGCAGCGGTCGAAGTAGTTGCAGCGGTCGCGGAAGTCACGGCGGATGGATCGGTTGCCGCGGAGGTGTCTGTTTGTTCAGAAGTCTCCGTGGCGGTCGTCCCTGTAACTGTTGATTCCGTGCTGGCTTCCGCGCTGGTGCCGGTTGCGGAGTCGATAATCTCGGGCGATGACGACTTCTGTTCTTCTGACGGCTTCTGTTCCCCCGACGGTTTACGGCCCTTACCCACAGAGCGTGTAACGGGCATGTTGCCGCCTTGATTTTAATTTTAAATTTTAAATTTTAATATCTTGAAAGTACTCTTCTTTTTTCCGTGAAATCTTCTGTATTTCTGCTCTTCGTAATTCTTCCCGCAATATCCGTGTTCGAAGGACCATTAAATGTGGCTTACAGCCTCATTTGTGTGCTGGGTTGGCGGGAAATGAAACTACTGGAGACTTCTTTCTTCATATATTGGAGCACTTTCTTCACAGGTAGCCGGGCGTCGAATGCGCCGATTCGGTTTTTTTTTTTTTTTTGTGGGGCATCTCGTAGTTAATCCTGAAAAGATTGTTACTACTTAAACGGATTGGGGCCCGGCGAGTTCTAAAAAGTTACCTTTTTAGGCCTCCAGCCGGGGCTTATTATACTTAAAACTAAAGCGAAAGCTCTAAGGGTTACCCCGAGGGGGGTACGAACCTCGGCTTAGGCAATCGCTGATAGGGGGGGCAGCAAGGGACTGGCTGGATCTGAGTTAAATTATTTTGGGACTAATTTAAAGCTAACGGCTCAGCATCGCGGGCTGGCTCTTGCAAGGGTCGGGAGGGACTGTTAAGTCGGGGTCGCGACGACGGACCTCGGCGGCGAGGTCGGTACGGTTTGTGTCTGTGTGCTGGTCTAGCTGTACTGGTCTCTTTTCGACTCTCCTGGAGGAGAGTAGTGGGATCATCAGGATCGGTAAGAACGTGCCGCGAGCGGCGGACTTTGCTAATACGGGAGGGGGTGTAAGTAGCTGCCGCCACAACCAGAGGGTTGCGGTGGGCTACGGCCCTATCGAAGAAACGCTTCGAAGCGCGTTTTATGAATTGATGGATAGTCGGGAGTTTCATATCTAAATGAAGATTGATATTCCTAACAAACCAAGGCGAGCCTGTGGCTTGACGGAGAAAACGGTTCTGGAGAGTCTGCATCCTATGGATGAATCGGGGCTTAGCATGAGCCCAGACTGGGCTTGCGTATGTCATAATCGGCCTGATACAAGCGGTGTAAAGCCGCTTCTTACACAGAAGAGACAATTTACTCCGCTTGTTCAGGACGCAATGGAGCCTACCCAGAGCGAAAGCGGCCCGCGAGCGAGCCTGCTTTATGTGCTCAGAAAAGGTGAGGTGTTCGTCGAGGATGACACCTAGATATTTGGCTTGCTTCGCCCAAGGGATCTGCTTGCCGAACATTGAGATGGGTCGGGGAGGGGGGTGATTACGTCGAGGTCGGGTGTAAAAGACCGCCTGACTTTTATCGGGGTTGACTTCGATTCGCCACTTCCTGAACCATTCGCCGAGCTCGTCGACTGCGGTTTGGAGGTAGCGAACCAGCGCTGTGTCACTAAATCCCGAGAAAAAGATGGCAGTGTCGTCTGCGAACAGAGCTAACCTTGCCTTCTTGCTTCTGGGGATATCGCTAGTGAACAGCGTGAAAATGAGGGGGGCTAGTACAGAGCCTTGAGGGACTCCTGCACGAATCGGGTGAGGGGAGGAAAGTGCCCCTTCGATGCGATAGCGAAAGGTACGGTTCGCAAGAAAGTCTCGTAAGATGAGCACGAGACGGTCTGGCACTCCGAGTTGGTACAGCTTATATAATAAGCCGTTGTGCCAGACTTTGTCGAACGCTTTCGCTATATCGAACTATACAGCGCCCGTGAACATACCACGCTGAAAACCAGCATTGATATGTTCGACGATACGGTGTACCTGATGGACACACGAGTGTTGGGTTCGAAAACCAAACTGCTCGTTGGGAATGAGGCCCTTGGTTTCGGCATAATCTCTGAGTCGCTTATAAATAAGTCTCTCATAGATTTTGCCGAGAACTTTGAGCAAACTGATGGGGCGATAGCTCGTGGGCTCGGTTTTGGGCTTACCGGGCTTAGGGATGCCAATAACGGTGGCTTCCTTCCACGCTTAGGGGAAAATGTTATTACTCAAGGCACCATTGAAGATGGTACACATGAGCATAATCAGGTGCGCGGGGAACTGCTTGATCACTCTGTTGGTGATGCCGTCTGATCCGGGGGCTTTACGAGATTTCAGACCCTTGATGATCTCGTGCACCTCGTCAGGTGTGACAGGGGGCAGGGGATCATCAGGGTCTTCAACGGGCGGGAGTGAGGCTTTGCGTTCGACTTCCGCGTTTACCTTATCGACAAACGCTTGGTCTACTGGCTGCGAACTGGGTGTGCATTGGGCTTCGAGGCTATCGGCTAGGCATTCAGCCCTGTCGATATCCTCGAATGCAATGGTCGCATCGGGGCGGGTCAGGGGGGGCATAGTGGAAAACTCAGAGGATTTCAGTTTCCTCTGAAGTTCCCAGAAAGCGAGATGAGTCGGCTCTAGTTCGCCCACCATCTTGTCCCAGTTAGCGTCACGCAGCTCAGTTACACGTGTCCTTACAGCACGCTGTAAGTAACGCATGTGAGCTTTGTTAGCGTCACAGGGAAAGTTGCTGTAGGCACGAACGGCCGCGTTCTTCTCTGTCAGCAGATCACGTACATCGTCGGGGAGCTTCCATTTACGGTCACCCATATCTGGAACCTCCCGTGAACTTTCATTCACGATCGATTGTACGTGCTCCGTGAGAGAGTCGATCGCGGCCGTTGTGTCGGCGACAGAGTCGAACTGATCTGGGATAGAGTCTTAGTGATGTGACGTGTTAGATTGTAAGCTTTCCTACTTTCTTCCAGTCAGTGATCACTTTAGTGGCGGGGGGTTGAGAGGGGTCGCGAGTACCTAATCGGGGGGCCAGGTTCTCAGAGTCGAGTTCGTGAATAGCCTCTATAGAATCCAACCTTAAGTTGATATTCTTAAGGAGTGCTATGTCAAGAACGTCGGGTAACTGATCGGGGTTGAAAGGAAAGTGAGTGGGAGTCATCGGGGCGATGACGTCAAAGTTCATGGTAGAACAGAGGTTGAAAAGTTGCCTACCTCTAGTCGAGGTCCTGGTGCTATTCCAGGCGGGATGTTTGGCGTTGAGATCGCCCGCTATGATAACGGAGTCACTCATGCCGAAAAGTTCGGAGAGGTCATTAGTGAGGAGTTGAGGGTCCTCGGAACCGTCTGGGGGAGGGAAGTAAGCCGACACGATAGTGATTGGCTGGTGGCCTGTCAGTGCTAACCGACAGGCCGAAACTTCTAATCGGGAGAGTTGGGGGGGATCCATAGGTATGCAGTACAGGGACTTCCTATAGTATATGAGGGTGCCGCCTCTATGACAACGCGACCTGTCGTTGCGAACTAAACGATAGTTTGCAATTTTCGGGTCACGATGGTGAGGTTTTAGGAACGACTCTTGAATGAGTAAAATGTCTACGTGATGGTCGCGGAGGAACGTGACGATCTCATCACGTTGGCCGTGAATGCCGTTGGCATTAAAGAAGCCTAGCTTTAGGGAACGGGGTTTTTGTCTAGTTAGTATTCCGCGACTATCCATAATGAGGGCGTTGGGAGTTCATAACGTGGAGTGCTTGCGTGATCTCTGGATACGCAGCATATATGGATTGGATACGGAACAGGTTGCCGCCGGCGGCAACTAGTTCCTGGGCCATCTGTTGGGCACGCGGGGAGAGGAACGTGCTATAGGTGTTGAAGGACCCGGCAATGACGTTAAACGCATTGAGGGGAGCCTGACCTTTCCTCTGTACTGGAGTTGGTCCTGCCATAGGGGCAGTGGGAGGGGCCGCGGCGCGGGTGGGGGGAGCGGTCGCGGGAAAACCGGGGGGCGTAAGGGGCGCGGGGGCACGAGTACGCGGGTCCACTAAGGGAGGGATGGGGGCGGGCTTTGGCCTGGAGGAGGCCAGTGCGGGGAACTCCTTCTGGGAACTCAAAAGAGGCCATTGGGAGGGACGTTGAGGGGCCAATCTCACGGGGAGTTTGGCCGAGGGGGATTCCCTTTTCTGGCGAGCGTCGAAACGTTGCGCCAATTTAGGGGACGATGACTTGGGGGCTTTCGGGCAGCCCCGGTAGTTTGCCGGATGACCGGACTCTTTGCAGAGCACACAACTAGGTGGCTCGGTGCAGAGAGTGCGGTCTTTGGGCCGGGTACAATCTGCTGTACCATGTTCTCCCAGGCACTTGACGCACCTGGGAGTGGCGTAACAGTTGTACGCTGAGTGCCCGTAAAGTTGGCATCTATGGCACTGGCCAATGATGTTCGACTTACGGGGCTTTTCTATGATGAGACCAGACAGATTACAGACTGCCTTGACTTTGAAAATGGGGTGGTGACCCTCCGTGGGAGGGCACACCACCAGGACCATATCAAAGGCAACGCCTTGTCTGGATCTGTGCATCCTATGGACCTCTGTGACAGGCACGTTCTATCTTTCGAGGTCTGCTTTGATTTCGCTGGTGGCGATTTCGCAGGGGATCCTGCGGATCACCACCCTGGTCAGACGCTCCTCGGGCAAGGAATACGTGTGGAAGGACACGTTCCTGGCAGAGAGGAGCCTGGTCAGCTCGCGGTAATCGGTCGAGGTCGGTACCGATACCTTAATGCCCTGCTGGGTGGCACGGGCACTGGTATAGTTGACCCTCTGGTCAACGCACCATTTGGACACCTCCGTCCACTTGGCCTTGTCCTGTATAAATACAGGGGGTGGTGGAGGGAGTTTCCTGGCGGTGGTTGAGCCAGAGGGCACGGACGGGGCGCTGGATTTAGCGCGGGGCGCGGCAACCTTCGCGGAGGTTGAAGGCGAGGGGCGGGAGGGGGACGCGTTGGCGGCGGTCGCCGGCGGCGTGGAGGGGATGGACGCGGTCGCGGTGGCGGGGGTCGCCTGCGTAGCGGGGTGGGGGGGGTTCGCGGTGGCGGAGGTCGCCTGCGGGGTGGGGGCGCGAGACGGAGGAGCGGAGTCCTCAGCCGCTATGATTTTAGCGGCCGGGGCTGAGCTGCTCGCCTTATTCTTTTTTCGCTTGCTCCCTTTGCCCTTAGTATGGGAGACGAGCTCGTACGTCTCTGCGTCCGAGGACGAAGAGGAGTGCGAGTCCGTCTGGGGAGTGAGCGCGGCAGTATCGGGAGGAGTTGTGGGTACATCTTCCGTGTCCATTTGACACGGTTCATCGGTGGCGGCTGGGGCCTCGAGGGCGTCGCTGAAGTCAGCGATGCCCGGGCTGGGCGGAATTGCGAGTTGCTCAGCTCTGTACAACTCGGATAATTCGGCAGCGAAGTCTTTGTTTTTCTTTATCAATAAAAGAAAAACAGAGACCACAGCCCCGACCTCCGAGTGCTCAATGCTAAGCTGACCCGCAAGTTCAGCCAGGAGCGCCTCGATTCTAGCTAGTCTCTCCGTAGGATCCATGGGTTTATCCATGGCGGAGGGGAGGGGGGACCTAATCACTCATGAGAGTGATCCTGACCAAAACCCTACTCCTACGTAGCCTAATCCCCGGTGGGTTGCCGGGGGTGAGTGTTACACTCCCTGTCGGGTATAGACAGGGAGGTGATCCTGGTGAGCCCTAAGAGTGTTCCCCGTCGCCAATCTTATTGTGCGAACGGGTTCCTAACCGGTCATGCGATGGGTACTGAAGGTACCCGACCAGTCTAGTGCGGGGGGTATAGATATACCCGCGGCACTAGTACGCGGCTGTGGAGGGAAGACTGTCACCGGGGCTGACGAGGGAAGCCCCCAAGGCCAGCGATCCGGGACCCGTCCAACTTTCGTCTAGCCCTGAAGGGGATAGACGGGTGCGTTGGGTCTGCACCCACTCGGCTTCGTTGGCACCGTTAAGGTATCCACCGAGTGACCACGAAACTGTGGATTTGCCCTGAAGGGGCCACAACACAACACACGTTTTTGACGATTTTCTGACGAATCAGAATTACCACTGTCTTGCGAACAAGACAGTACGGTTTTAGACTGTATCTGAAGAAACAAGAATCCGAATTTTGCGATTTAAATAAATTTAGAGTAGTCGGGGCGACTACGCAGCGTGGCGCACGGAGCACAACTGACGGGCGAACGAGCGGCGGGCGGTGGAGGGGATACGCGCAGCGGAGCGGCAGCGTAACGACCTTCCAAGGCGGGCGTCGAGCGTAGAATGTTCATCCGCCGATTCGGCAAAATGTTCCTTTTTTTATACAATTTTTGCTAAGTGCTTACTAGCTAGACAACCAATCAAAAAATAGTACATTAAATGCGTTAGCCAATCAGCGCGCGGTACATTTTTCTTAGATGCCTCGAACCTTTACCTTAATGGGGACCTCGTGACATTTTTCGCGTTTTTCACTAAGTTTTCCTTTATTTACACAGGTAAAGTATATATAATTAGGGTCTATATATTAGAATCTATCCTAGAAAAATATACAATTCGATATAAACATAACATGAAACATAAACACTTAACTATCACTAAACTAATCACGAACAGATCACTACGGCACTATTTACTTAAACTATCGTTACTCTATTACTTATTTACTGTCCTATTAACGTCTATATATCACTTTATGTACACTATTCTTAAGTCACTTGTCCCGTACACTGTTATTTAGCACTTGTCCCGCACAATAAGTTCTTATTTACAAAATAGGCACCAATGTGTAGATGTCAATGGTGTAAAATCTTCCGGGCTACTAGTTCAGTTAGGTGTACCTCAAGGCTCAATACTGGGTCCATTCTTGTTCTTAGTGTATATTAATGACTTACCATTCTATTAAAAGACCTCTGACCTCTGACTGCTATGCCGGAGGTCGTGGGTTCGATTCCCACCCAGGACAAATGTTTGTGTGATGAGCACGATCATTTGTTCTGTGTCTGGGTGTAATTTATCTATAATATGTATGTATTTAGAAATATATAAGTATGTTTATCAGTTGTCTAGTACCCATAACACAAGCTCTGCTTAGCTTGGGACTAGATGGAGTTGTGTGTTAAAAAAAAAAAAAAACTGATATTGTGATATTGTTGTTGTATTTGCTGATGATGGCTCACTTATCTTTATGGTAGACAGGAATAGAAAAGATTTTGACGACGTGAACAGTGCGCTCTCAATGGCTACGGATTGGTTTATCACAAATAACCTAGTTCTTAATGCTAAGAAAACGAAATGTATAAAGTTTGCCTTACCGAATGTTAGGAATCTGGGACCCAATGTCGTTTTAAATAATCAGGTGCTTGATACTGTACACACTGCAGTTTTTCTGGGCATAACAGTAGACGCCAAACTTCAGTGGGGATCACATATATCAAGCCTAGCGAGAAGGCTCAGTTCGGCCGCCTACGCCGTAAGGAAAGTTAGACAGTACACGGACGTTGATACAGCTCGATTAGTCTATTTTAGTTATTTTCATAGCGAAATGTCCTACGGCATTCTGCTGTGGGGCAAAGCCGCGGACATTCAAAATATTTTTGTTCTTCAAAAACGAGCTGTTCGAGCGATTTACCAACTAGGTGCTAGAGTTTCTCTGAGAGATTTGTTTAAAGATATTGGTATTCTTACGGTGGCATCACAATTCATCTTCGCCAACATCTTATATATTAGGCAAAATATACACTTGTACACTAAAAACAGTGATATTCATAACATTAATACTAGAAATAAGGACAAACTACGTGCTCCCTTTCACCGGCTTCATAAGGTTCATAATTCTTTTGTTGGTCTTGGTATTACCTTTTATAACAAGCTTCCCTCTGCTTTACTAGATTTGCAGTTTAATGAGTTTAAAGCTAAAGTAAAATCCAACCTTTGTTGAAAGGCATATTATTCTATCAACGACTACTTAAACGATAAGAATAGTTGGTCGCTGTGATTAACTCAAGACAAACTCAAGACAATGTGTATGTTCTTTCAATCCAGAATTAGCTTTCCTACTGACAGTTTATATGGGTAGTTCATATAATTGTTTTTATTTGTTTTATTTTTTTAATTTTATTTTAATATAACTGATTTTGTTAATTAATTTTAATTTTCTTTTAATTTCACTTATTGTGGACATAATCTACTCATTACAATGATTTTAAATGAGTTGCATTGCAACATGTAGTTAGCTAGCGACTTCGTCAGCTGTTCATAATATTCTTGCCTGACAAACCGGCAGCAAGTTCGTCATGCTCCCTTAGATTTCACTGCTTGCGGTAGCGTCGGGGGTCGGGTTACCATCTTCCCTCAAATATGGCGAGGGGGGTAATAGCTGACCTTTGCGTTATGCTCGTGAACGGGTGCTGCTTGTGGTGACTGGTCGACTTGCTGACCATGGTTTTTGTTATTGTTATTTGTATTAACTGTTATTTTATTTTACTCCGGAGGTCCTAGTTTAACTAATGTAACTTCAACTTAGCTATATGCATCAATGCATGTATATGTATCATTTTGCATCGTTGAATATGTAAGCGGGCACGCCCTTTATGCCTGGAGGCTTTACTTAAGTTTTACGTTCTGTTTACGATTTTGTTTTATTATTTATTTCAGCTTGAGTTTAGTTTTCAATGTTTTGTTCGTATATTGGCGTGTGCTAGCTGACATATGGCGAATAATGTATGTTTTGTTTTATAATATTAATTACTTACCTGATATTGTATAAAATCAAGTTCTTCTAACTTAACAGACAGCTGTGCTGCTGGGGAGTTTGTTCCGCTACTTCTTCTTCCCAGCTAAAGCACTAGGAACTGTCGAAGGGCGGACGTTTTGGGGGGACTGTCTTTTGTAACTTTGACGTTCAAAAAGTGCTGACTCTCAGCCTAGTTTGAATAAATGACTTTTGATTTGATTTGAACTGATGGAACACGGGTAGGTTTTAGTCAGTAAAAGTCTGACACGCCCTCTCGCTCCGCCCAGAGCGGGAGAAGTCATTTGATGATTTCCCATCCTGAAAAAAAAGCCCTCAAAATTCTACGAGGCCTAACTCTACAAATCTTACATCTTGGTCAGTATCTATAGCTCGACCGATTCCATGGCAGGTGAACCCGACAGGTGACCCCGAGCATAATAATAACAAAAACGTTTATATAAGGGGACACATCTACAATGAATACCTTAACTATTAAAACTAGAGGACATTTGCTAATTTGCCTTAACTAGGTTCATCATCATTCACACAGACCATCCCTCGTTTCTTTGGTGCCCTCTACTCTTATAGACATCGACACATTCATACTCAAAACTTTCGTCATGACATTTTCCTCATTGCTCCGTATCACTTGCCCATACCATGACTACCGATTTCCATAACAACTTTTCACTTTTTGGTGCCACTTTAGACTTCCTTTTTTATTTTTTAATTTAAATTTCTTCCCTTTTCTATTAAGGGGAATGTTGAAGTCACAGATATAGACAAAATAGTATGTTAGCGGTTCTTTTTCAGCCAACATGTAGGTCTTCTGTCAGTGCACAGTCATGGGTTATTAAATGTTTAAATATATGTTTTTGGCAACCATAGTAATTTAACCCATTCACTGTCCCATGAAAAACATATGGTTCATATTGATTATTTTACTATTGTGTCTACTTTATGGACAGTGAAAGTGTTAATTTATATAACCTTAATTTTCTGTTTTACCTTTTGTACAGGAATGGGCCTAGGAATGTAAAAAATATTTCTACTAACAAGGAGACTGACAAGTTTGTCCGCCTCCAATTTCAATGGTTTGAGTAAGTGAGTATTTACCCAAAAGGAATTCACGCAACGCTCAATAGTTTCAGCGTTGCTTCTTGCCGCCGCAGGAGCAGACGCCCCGGGCGTCGGGAGTCGATCGCAGACACCCGGCCACCGAAGGCGCGGGCTTGCGGGCGGCTAGCATAGGTAGCTTGCCGCCCGGTAAGAACCAGGCCCGTGTCGACGGCGCGTAGTGTTCCGCGCGCGCCTCAAAGTGATGTCAGCAGCACTGAAGTGGTCTGCTAGGACCGATGCCTACCAGGGTCGCGAGATTGTTCAAACGAGATACCGTGGCCCTGGCATATGGGTAACTGATGGAACACGGGTGGGATTTAGTCAGTAAAAGTCTGACAAGCCCTCCCGCTCAGCCCAGAGCGGGCGAAGTCATTTGATGATTTCCCATCCAAAAAAAAAAGATAGATAAGCATCGTTGTCTAGGTTCGAAACGAGCGTAACCTAAAGACTTCTTTATGTTCACAATGTTTTGTTTCTTACTATGTTATTTTTTACTTATTATTTAAAGATCGAAGTCGTCAAATGTTTTTTTAGATAGACAGTATGTTTAGGAACAAAATAACATCATTATTGAAGAAAATATTTATTATTTCATTAAAATATACTTAGTAAATAAAGTAAATAAATACGCATATTTCAAAATTAATATATATTGTATTTTATAGTATCACATTCAAACCAAACTATTTACTTAATAAACAATTTCAAAGCATGTTAATGCTTGGAAGTTTGTTATTTAATTTTAACATGAAAACGAATTTTATTTTATTATATTTGGAATAAAATCGATATTACATTACATATAACACTTATCAATAAGTTATATAAAACAATATCAATGAAATATCCACAACACTTTTTTCACTTAAATCTAAAATATTATAAGTATTATTAACAACGAGGTGATGACTCATCGGTAAGCTATTTATTGTTCAACAAACAGTTAGTATTAACAGTGATTAAGTAATTTCTGAAATGTTTTACACTTTTATAGGTATAAGTATGTAGTGAATTAACATGTTATATGGATTTCCATTTATAAAAATAACATCACCATAGAAATTGTAACATTGTAATGGTTTAGCATTCATTGAATTGAGCATTTACTTAATGTGTTTAAAAATAATTATGTAGATAAGTTAGTAGCGGCGTGACGCATCATCTCCAATAAGGTGCTATATTCGGCTACGTATACCGCCCACCATGTTCTAGTACAAATCTTTTCCTCTCATGTGCTGCAGTAGCCTAGGGTCATTCTATCGACGGTTCGACAAGGTAGTAAGAAATATTGTGTTTAATTGCAGCTAAGCGAATAGGCATCAATGGACATTAAACATGGCTTGCAACAATAAGTAGTCTGGTGACGTTCGGATTCGTCACTATAATATATTCATCATGGGATTTGCTCCTGGACGATTTCGCTGAATATTTTCAGTATTTCCATAAAGTCCTAACCATAACCTGACCGGATTCCTCTGAAACAAAAGAAAAAACTTATTAACATTTTTGGAAACGTGCAGCTAACTTGTAGGGAGTGGATGTAATGGAATAATAGCCAAATACACGATTACTAGGTTATAAGAAAATATTAAGGTCAATTTTAAAGAGTAAGATTAAAACACTTACCGATATATTAAGACTACGACCAATGTCTTTGATTTCAACATTCTGCTCATGTAAACATCATTATTATTTTATGTCCAGCATAATCAGTAAATTGCGACATGACGCTTTGGTTACTTACAACAAAAACAATAAAAACATGTCTAATGTTACTATTCACGATTTACGTAAAATGTTTTGCTTTGTCACTGCTATTATAAGTAGACTGACCTGTGTCACTTAGAACAACTTAGTTCCATCTACCCCACGAAGTTAATATACTTTACTTCCTTGGAAATTATTAGTTCTGTAGACATAAATATATTTTTATTTCTCCACTTGTTTACAAGACATGTTCGTTAGGCGAAAATCATATCAGCGGTTCTATAATAATACAAGAAATATTGTAGAAATCATATATGAAAACAATAAAAAAAACCGGCCAAGTGCGAGTCGGACTCGCGCACCGAGGGTTCCGTACAAACCTGTAGGTATTCACGGTTTATGCATAAGGCTTGTGTTTATGAAATTAAATGTTATTTTTTTAATTTTTATATTTGAGTTGATTGAATGAAAGGTAAATTGCGGTTTACGATTTATGACGTATAAAAAAAAACTACTTATTAGATCTTGTTCAAACCAATTTTCGTTGGAAGTTTATATAGCAATGTACATCATGTATTTTTTTTAGTTTTATCATTCTCTTATTTTAGAAGTTACAGGGGGGGGGACACACATTTTACCACTTTGAGAGTGTCTCTCGCGCAAACCATACAGTTTACAAAAAAATGATATTAGAAACCTCAATATCATTTTTGAAGACCTATCCATAGATACTCCACACGTATGGGTATGATGAAAAAATTTTTTTTGAGTTTCAGTTCTATGTATGGGGAACCCCAAAATTTATTGTTTTTTTTTCTATTTTTGTGTAAAAATCTTAATGCGGTTTACAAAATACATCTACTTACCAAGTTTCAACAGCATAGCTCTTATAGTTTCGGAAAAAAATGGCTATGACATACACGGACAGACAGACAGACAGACAGACAGACAGACAGACAGACAGACAGACAGACAGACATGACGAATCTATAAGGGTTCCGTTTTTTGCCATTTGGCAACGGAACCCTAAAAAGACACTGTTAACAGGTGGAGTGTGATTTCGAACTCACACACCGCTCATCGTCAATCCATCGAACCGCGAAGCCACAGTAACTTGTTGAGAATAAGCGAAATTAACGATTAGATAGTAGCCGTGTAAACACTAAACATATTACTTGTTAATACGCAATTCAATCTTGACGATAACAAGATAATGAAATGAAATGATTTTGACTGGCCTGTTAGTCTAGTGGTTAGTGACCCTGACTGCTAAGACTAAGGTTGTGGGTTCGATTCTCACCCAGGACAAATCTCTGTGTGATTAGCACAATTATTTGTTCTGTGTCTGGGTGTAATTTCACTATAATATGTATGTATTTAGAAATATATAAGTATGTTTATCAGTTGTCTGGTTGCCATAGTACAGGCTCTGCCTGGTTTGGGATCAGATGACGTTGTGTTGGTTGTCCTAAAATATTATTATACTAGCTTTTGCCAGCGGCTTCGCTCACGTGGAGGTCGGAAATTTTCCCGCGGGAACATGCTACCAGGATAAAAAGCAGCCTATGTCTTTTCTTAAACTCTAAACTATGTGTGTACCAAATTTCATTTAAATCGGTTCAGTAGTTTTAGCAGGAAAGCGATACAGACAGACAGACAGAGTTACTTTTGCATTTATAATATGAATAAGTGTAGATTAAATATGAATGATTAAAATGGCTTAACAAGATGATTTATTTAAATGGGGTGGGAGATAGCAGTTCGATGAGAGCGTCGTTCATACCGGGGGTCAGATAATATTGGGCACAGACTGTACCTTTTACGTATCGTTCTTGAATTGAAAATTTTATATTGATAGGCAAAAATATACAGATAAAAATTTGAAACCAAATTGACTGAAGAAACCTTTACCATAACTTTTTAGTAAATCACCTCCTTTAAGAAGAGGAAGAAACCCCAAGTCAATACAGTCCACTCAGTTTTTGGTCCTTCGGAGCGGCGGATATCAAGATCGAAGAACCCGCGGCCACGTTGCGAAGAAACCTGCAGGAAGGAGCATATTAAAGGAGACCGGCTGCCGCCAGAAAAAACCGTTAATTTTCATCGCGTGTGGGTGCGTGAAATTCAGTAGTGTTAACGGTGGAAGAAAGAAAAACGTAAGTGTACCAGTGTCGCCATCAAGAACAGAACCAGGACGCCAATCGCCGAGCCAGCAACACCGCGTCGTGTCGAGCAGCCGCGTGGTGTGACGTCATAGCGTCGCCGGGAAAAAGGCGGGAACAGGAAGAAACCGCCGCGCGGTGAGTGACGTCATAGCGTGGGTACGCCAAGTGAGAAATCCACGCAGGAGGTTTGAGCATCGGCACGCTGAAGGTGTCGTGTGAAGAATCGCCACGCGGTGAGTGGCGTCATAGCGTCCTCGAAGAAAAAGGCGGGAACAGGAAGAACCGCCACGAGGTGAGTGGCGTCATAGCGTCCTCGAAGAAAAAGGCGGGAACAGGAAGAACCGCCACGCGGTGAGTGGCGTCATAGCGTCCTCGAAGAAAAAGGCGCGAAGAAGCAGGAAGTGACTACTTGGCGTGGCGTCATAGCGTATTCGAAGAAAAAAGGCGCGAAGAATCAGGAAGCGACTACGTGGCGTGGCATCATAGCGTCATCGAAGAAAAAGGCGCGAAGAAGCAAGAAGCCGCCACGAGGTGTGACGTCATAGCGTCGGGACGCCGAGCGAAGATAGCCACGTGGCGTACCCAAGCGTCACCGCGCGGGAAGCGTCTGTTTCAGGAATCAACGGCGTTGGCGGCAAAGTGCAGAGCATCATCACGGCGTGTGGAGCCGTCGTGGGGTGAGCAGAAGTCAAGAGTCGCGTTCAAGTATCAACGTGTAGAATATCATCACGACGTGTGGAGCCGTCGTGGGGTGAGCAGAAGTCAAGAGTCGCGTTCAAGTATCAACGTGTAGAATATCATCACCACGTGTGGAGCCGTCGTGGGGTGAGCAGAAGTCAAGAATCGCGTTCAAGTGTCAACGTGTAGAGTATCATCACGACGTGTGGAGCCGTCGTGGGGTGAGCAGAAGTTAAACATCGCGTTCAAGTGTCAACGTGTAGAATATCATCAGGGCGCGTGGAGTCGTCGTGGGCTAAGCAGAGAGTGAAGAATCGCGTCGTAAGTAATCATATTTAACTATCGACGCGTTAGTATATCATCACGGCGTGTAGTGTCGTCGGGTAATAAGCAGCGAGCTAAGAATCTCATCGAGTGTCGTCGTATCGAAGCACCGACCGTCGCGAACCAGGAAAATGGTGGTCACGAGAAGTCAGGCGGACGCAGCCGAAATTGAAGAGAGAGAGGCGCGCCGCAGGGAAGCGGAGCTAATTGAACGAGAGAGGTTAAGAAGATTGTCTCTGGACCCTCCGGCGTCGCCGTTTTCCAGACTAGCGGCCACCAGTACAGCAGGACCATCCGGATTACAAACAACGGACGTCACGGTGCAACATAGAGTGGGATCACCGACTCGATCCGTCAGGTCTCAACGATCGACGACTAGTATTGCGACGCGGCTGCGTATGGCGGAACTGGACGCAGCGGAGAAGCTGGCTGCAATAAGGAGGAAGGAACTGGAACTGGAAGCGGACCTGGTGAAAAAGCGGTTGGCCACTCAGGTAGCTGTAATACAGGATGATGAAAGCGTGCAAGAGGAACCCGGAACCTAGAACCCGCGCGAGGAACCCCATCAGAAAGTGGATGCGTGGCTGAGGACGAACCCCATCAGCTCACGGGGGGAGAAAGGGGCCGGGGACGCAAGGTAGGAACCTAAGCAGATACGCTTTGAAGAACCACGGGGTAGATCACCAACTCCAACGAGGAAGAGCAGCATCGAGCACCTGGCCGCCACACTGGAGAAGATGGCCAGACCCAGGCCGCGGCACACCGACCTACCGACCTTTTCCGGAGCGGCCAACGAGTGGCTGCCGTTCAAAGCGGCTGTACGGGACACGACCAACATGTACCAGATATCGGCGGCGGAGAACATCCAGAGGCTGAGGAGCTGCCTCAAAGGGGAAGCGAGAGACGCCGTGGCCGCCCTCCTACATACGGCCAGCGATCCAGATGTCATAATGAAGACCCTCGAAGTGCTTCGGCCGACCGGAGGTGATAATCGACCGCGCCCTGGAAGACCTAAGGAGACTCCCGAAGCCTGGTGCGTCAGCAGCCGAACTGAACGCCTTCGCCATCAAGCTGCAGAATGTTACGTGCGTGTTAAGTACGATCGATCGAAGAGGCTACCTGTTCAACCCCATGATGACGAGGGAAGTACTGGACAAACTCAGCCCACACCTGCGATCACGATGGTGCGACTACGCCTACGACCACGAGGGGACAGCTGAGCCAGAGATCGTCATGATGTCTCGTTTCTTGATGCGTGAAGCAGACCGAGCGCTACGGTACACCTACGCCCCATCCACGAGCACCGCACAGCAGAAGAAAGAGACCCGACCCGCTACGATATTGAAGAAGACGTGGCGTCGCGACCAGTCGCCGGGCCGCGAGCGGTTCTGTTGAAGATGTGTCCTGTCGTCATCTCCGGACCACGGGGGGAGATGAAGACCCACGCTCTCTTGGACGAAGGAGCGACCATCACTCTCATCGACGAGGAACTAGCAGCGACCATCGGGGCCGAGGGACCAACGCAGCTTCTGCACCTGAACGGGGTCAACATGTCGCAGCAAGAGATGGAGAGCAAGCTGGTGGACCTTCGCGTCAGGGGGCTGAAGAGCGGCGACCACCACAAGGTCCGAGCGAGGACGATCAAGAATCTCCAGCTGCACCAACAGTCTATCCCTCACACCCTGCTGGAGTACGAGCACCTGAGGGACTTGACGCCAGAAGAGGTATGCTACGAGCTGACGCGACCTGGGCTCCTGGTGGGGACAGACCACTGGGAATGCATCGTATCCCGCGAACTTCGAGTCGGCCATCCCGATCAACCGGCCGCATCGAGGACCCAGTTAGGATGGGTTGTGCACGGAACAGCACCACGGAAGGCCATCTTTCAAGAGGGGAACGTGCTTCACGTCTACGAGCCCGCACGAACGGCAGGAGCAAGCGACCAAGATCTCCACGACTTAGTCGAGGCCCATTTCAAGATCGACGCTCTCGGCATACAAGGTGTACGTTGCCAGACTAGGCCCACATAAGGTTTTAATTATTATGTGGAAGCGTGCTAACCGTGGGGGGCTCTGGAGACAAGAGTGGCTAGCGTACTGTCCGCCGTACGCGGAGCAGACAATACAAGTGAACAATTACAAATACAACAAAAGCACTTACCTGTTGGTTGAAGGACACTGCTCTGGTGCCAACCTGGAGATATGTATGTAAGTGAGTGTATGTGTATCGTGTCGTGACGTTATGAGTATTCTCCTGGTAACAATCCGCTCCGCTCCAAGAGATCTGCCTTCCAGACATGCGGTCTTCAAATCACTCATTCACAATAGCGTCACTTTCAACCATCGGGTCATGACAGATTGTCCACAAAACGACCGGTTAATTAATACAATTGGATCACGACTAATTGTCACAAACGGATCGATTTAAAGGGATTAATTTCAACAAACGCGTCGCGGAACTCAACAGGCGAACGGGGCTATTTTAGCGGCAAAACAAGAGAGCTGTCAAGTGTCAACGTCAAAAAATGACAAGCCAGATGTCACTTCGTTACACGCGCATTCCATTAGGCGCACAGATAATAAACGGTACGCAACATCTACCCCCCCCGGACGGGCCTTCCCGTCCGCTAATCACTTGGCAATCCCGACAAGGTTGCGTTTTATCAGTCCACCTGACGCGCTGCTGGAGGATGTGCAAATACTCCAAGCTCCAACGCTTCCAAAAACTCTGAGCGAGCTGCTGCACCAACTGAAACCGCGATAGCCAATTTTGGCTCACATCGACGAAAGGGTGCTCCGGCAGGGCGGCAAGTGGCTGTCAAATCAAAAAATGGCCCGGGGTCAGGGCCTCCAAGACGTTCGGGTCCGAAAACAGCGGGCACAATGGACGCGAGTTCAACACAGCTTCAATGCGGCAAAATACCGTAGCTAACTCCTTAAAGGTGGGAACGGTGTCTCCCAACAATCTGCGCCAGAGTCCCTAACCGCCTTCACCGCGGCCTCAAAATACCCCCCCAATGGGGGCAGGCTGGCGGGTCAAACAATAACAAACAACAACAACAACAACAATTTAATGGCCCTCCTTAGGCAACAAAAGGGGGTGACGGACCCCATAAGGAAGGCTAGAGTGACTCAACCGTCAACAACCAAACAAAAAAAGACCCGTATCGACCAAAAGGGGTTCAACTTACTAACGGCTCCCGACAATATCCAAAACTCTCGCTGCAGAATGGCCAACAGCGCATTGCAACCGGCATGCGAGTTCTTAATGTGACGATCAGTCACCAACAATTCAACAACAGAAAAACAATTCAACAATTTGTCGAGGGAGCCAAATCGACTCAACAAACTCAGGGTCCTTTGTTCCAACAGCGAGCACCTTGAGCCCGGGCAAAGGACCCGACATCAAGACTGGCGATCGAGGCCAATCATCCTCGGGATGAGTCAGCCAGTCTGGTCCCCACCATAGGGGGTAAGCAAACAAGCGGGGTGCCATGCACCTACGTGAGGCCACGGCGCCTGGGTTCAAATCTCCAGGCAAGTGCCTCCAAATCAAAGGCGTATCAAAATTTTGAATCTGGGACACTCGATACGCAACAAAGGCCTCCAAAGAGTGGACGGACGTCTTCAACCAACACAAAACAATTTGACTGTCCGTACAGGCGTAAGAAAACCGAATGTCCACAGTTCCACCCAAAGTGTGAGCAACGTGGTTCAATAAACGCACAAGACGCGCCGCCCCTGACAATTCAACTTAGGGATGGTCAGTGCCGTCCGGAGGGGGGCCACCTTGCTCCAAGGCCAGTGACAAATTCACCTGGCCTGTTGCGCAGACGGTGCGCAGACAAACAACAGCTGCATATCCGTGCGAAGACGCATCACAAACAATGGTAGCAGTGTAGCTCCCAGGGGGGAGGATAGCGCGGGGTAACACGACCTCGTTAACTGCAGGGAGTGCGGATACAAATTGGAGCCACTCTTCCAACAGGGTTTCCCAAATTGGCTCGGGCCCAGCCAAGTCCCGCAGTCCAAAGGCGCTCAAGAAAACAATTTTGCCCAAAACAATACAAACAAACAACAAAACAATAGACAAAAGGCAACCCTGGGCTCCCATGTCCAAAATGACACGGACCACAACAGAGTCCCCCGTGGGCCCCCAGACCCGACCGATGCCGTTGGCAACAAAACCGTGTCGATCTGAGGGGTACCTTAGCGGGGCAGGCGCCAATGTCCTAACAATGTCTGGGCGGCGACCGATCGCCACACCCAGACCCAAGTCTTTCCCGACGAGGATGGAGTTCAAACTCCTCGTCCGCGCGGTACAAGATACAAGATACAAGATACAAGATATTTATTTTGCTAAAACATGAGTATACACGTAAATGCAAGATGTTACATAGAAGTTCGTTTGAATCACTGTCATGTTTTGCCTTGATGGCGTACAAAATATTATTGATCAAGAAGATCTGAATCATCACAGTTATCCATGCATTCCTTATAATAAATGGTACAAAAAATTCTGAACTGCAAGAGTTCAATTTGAACCCTCGTCGCAAGCGGTCGTCTGTGCGCGCGCGCAACACATGTTGGTTCGCCCGACTTCGAAATCAAAACGCGTTTTTTGTGTTTGTGTCTCTCTGTGTCGTAACTTGTAAAATCGGGTGGCTACAACGTGTAACATAATTAACGCAAGACCTCATATACCCCCATTAGACTATTGAGTTAAAAGCATAATACAATAACCAAAACTCTACTCCTTTTAAAGCTAGCAGTTATAATTAATAAAATCGGGCTGACCCTAACATCACTCTACGCATTTAAAATTGTGTCTTATAGCCTCCAAATAAGGTTGAATTCTTTTTGGGCCATTCGGCGGACTTGCATCTATTCTGTTACACCTTGTATAAAACAAAACACTGTAGTGAAGACTGACTGCAGGAGGACGAGTAACCCATGGCGTTAAACCCGGTGAGACCGTTCTTAATATTACAGGGATTCGTTTGCTAAACTGCGTACGACGGGCCTTGATATGCCGCGCACGCGCACACAACGTCATCTCAAGCAGCCGTTGTGGACTAGTGTCTTCACACCAACAAATTCACGTTATTATTCTAACACTAAATATGACATCGTTAAAGACGCCGTACACACGGCTACGTATCAAGCTATGGATTTCCAGTTTTAACAGACCTCGCATCGTATAGGCTTTCCGTACAAAGAGAAGTCAGTTTATACTGGAAATGAATGGCTTGATTTATCGACGTGTGTACCATGGTAACAAATTCCTTAAATTGTATTGCAAAAGGCCACGGTCACCGGAATTTAGATGTACATGTGGACTGAAGAGATAAAAAAAATATACCCCGAACTCTTGAGTTTGCACCAGACGTTTTTGCTCTACAGATAGCGATACAAAACAAAAAAAAAGGGTCAAGCTCACAAATTCGACAGTTTCAGCCTCTTACTGACACAAATGTGTTTGACTAAACAAAAGCAATTACAATGTTTATAATCGTGCTCATCTCAACAGACGGGAACTGTTAGACGGGAACTGTTTGTCTTGTAAGATATATCACCAAATACTCGTAACTAATCTAACGGGCTTAACATTTGATCACAAGATTATCCGTCAAAGTCTCGCTACATATGTTTTGGAACATTATCAGTATAATAGACTTCGCCTAGCACTTCTAAATAATATATAGGAATTTCTCCCCAACAGCATTCTTTTCCAGGAACAAAGGATAACAAAATACATAACCGTGCAATTAATTAATAATTCTGGTATATCGAATATACCCATCATCACCGCGTCCGAATTGTACCTCGTAAATGTGAATGTACACATAAACAGAACGCAGAAAAACACCGATTGGCGATCGAGAGAATCCGCCAATACATCCGCCAATACACATTCTCTACACGAAGCACTATGATAGCTGGGTCCTGATCAAAGTAACAATACAACAACAACTGGATAAACAAAACGCAAAGTTCAACAAACGCATCATACCACCACACATTATACCAGACCTTTAGGTAACCAGTACAACATATACATGAAAAAGCCACAAAAACGTCAGCTTCAAACGAACAGTCCCCACAACAAGAAGCCACACTACCTACACCGTTATCAGACATAATCGCAGACGACACTGCATGTACGTACACCAGAAACCTGACCACCACCGCAAAAAGTACATTTGCCCAGATCTGAGTATTGCAAGTTGAAACGATCGCGGCGATTCAAAACCGACCAAAAAAAGAAAAAAAAATTTTAGACGCTGAACTTTCACGAAGAGGCATTCATATAGCCAATCTACGGGGAACAGGGATGAATGCAAGAACGTATATCTCCACACACTACGAATGACACCTCTCAGGAATTGCGGGTAACACACACCGGGGCCTTGCAATTTCATTAAGAAAGGATGCCCAAAATGAAGTTTACAATAAATAGTATACCGACGCGATGTCAGCTACCCTTGAGGTTGGCATCGGAAGAGACAAGCCAACTCCTCTGTACATAATAAATTCACACCCAACAGCTGTACTTAGAAAGCAATCAGATCCTTCACAAACGTATTAAGCTTGATTAGACGAAAAACAAGGAAAGGTGCGCTGCAAGTACGGCACTTCAACGCCCATATTGGTCGAAGTCGAAGTATCCAACGCAAAGGTTTGATGCAACACACGCTTCAGCATGAAGATTCCAACTACAACGGCGAACTATTAATGAATATTGCCAACAGGGAAACACTTCAAATAGAATACAATAAAATAATGTGGGGACTGCCAAGATCAAATATCATAGAACCGTAAACAAAAAGGAGATAAAAAAACCAAACACAAAAACAATGACAAGGTATGAATGAAACAACGGTTGAGACCAAGTATGTCAATCATAAACAATGCAACTGTGCCGCGCTGAATAGAAATTCTACCAAACCAAAATACCAGGACTGTATAACAAAAAACTAGCAAATATAGTAATCACCCCAACGAATGAAAACATCGAAGTACCCTGGAACATTCTAACGGAGATAACTCTGACTCTTCAGACAATTTACTCAAGGGACCACCGATTAGCCCTTCCTAACCTACAAAAGGCCAAATTCCTACAAAGCAAGCAACCAAATAACTCCAATATGCAAAATCACGTAAAAGAAAGCCAGACAACACTCCAAAAGGTTAAATATCAGAACAAGAAACAGGCAAACAACGACTTGATAAACCTGCCTCACCGGACTAGGGGAAAAAAAATCACCCCGCAAAACACATGCAATCGCTCAACACATTCCACAGGAAAAAAAAAGCAACAAACAAAACTGAAAAACAGGGTACCGATATTCAAACGGGAGAAAAGAAAAAAAAGGTCCGAGGGCCTTCATATACCAACTGTTAATAAAACAAAACTGATAATCGAAGGAAAGACCGACCACAAAAGAAACAAAGGAAATCATCATCACTCCCGGTGGAATTATCATTTTCGGACGACCTTATACTCATTACAGATGAGCTGGAAGAACTAAACGCATCCAATACCGCATTATTGCGGCTCAGAAGAAATGAACGAGTTGAGTCATGATTTGTTCGGCCAAGCTAGGAAAAAGGAAATCAGGAATTGCGGACATAAGAAAATGCATCAAATCCTAATCGGTAAAACCGCAACAAAACCCGTCAAGAACCCTAGGATGTGCTACCTAGCACACGGTGAACTACACCACGCATGCACGCAGCAATGCAGTACAAGGCCAAATCTAAGAAGGTCGAGCGACCTACTTACAAATGGAACGACAACCATGAAATACGAGTACTTCGACATGGGAATCAAGTGTTGGACGGACACAGCTGGAGACATTATCGTACCTTGTATGATATATGGCTTAAAAGTATCAGCACTCACAAAGGCGAACCGATCAAGACCGAGAAGATATGAACGAGTTATTAGAGAGACTCGATCAACAAACCGAGACAGAGAAAATGCATCAAATCTTAGACGGGAAAACATAACAAAACGCATCAAGAACCACAGGATGTGCTGCTACCTGGCACACATTTTCAGACGCTCTGAACCACACCTGTTTCATGCAGCAATGCAGTACAGGGCCAAATCTAAGAAGGTCAGACGATCTATTTAGATTTACTCATGGAATGACAATCTAAAACAGGACATGAAATACTTCGACAAGGATATCCAGTTTTGGAGGGACACGGCTGGAGACGGAAATACGATCAAGTAAGCGGCTAGTGATATCTACAAAAAAAAAACCAGAAACTGATATCAGCGAGAACTCAGAAGACGACCAAGAAAACAACAACACGGAACATAGCGAAGCCTCGACATAGAAAAAACCCCACCTAAAGATGCATCGGTGAAGCTAGACCTGGATCAACATGCCGGCGACGACGTGAAAAGATGCCCTCCTATAGACAAATATCACCCTTCTCTCCACTAGTCCAATGCTTACTTAAGGCTGCATAGTCGGTAGGCTCGTAATCCTTTCCTATCCTATGGGCACGTCTTCCCTACCATTACAGCGCCCCCCGGTCTACTTCTTGATATGCAATGGCCTATGTAGCACCATGAATCATGACGCTTCAAGGGCTAGTGCAAATCTCGGGGTTCATTCGATTAATCGAGTCTGGTCAAACCACGCTGGGATCGGTGCAATTCATTTCATTTCATTCATTTCAAAAAATTCTGAACTGCAAATGTCAAATGGTATGTAACATAAATAATCATAATCATGGTCAAAATAATAAGTTAATGTTATGATCAAGAACAATAATAATACAAATATGTCAAAGTTCCTTCCTTAAATAATAATGAAAATAGTCCATGTTTCATATACAAGTCAGGGTTATGTTATTCTATCAGTCAAAAATTCGTTAGTGCTGTAATAGGCTTTCTCTAACAAAAACTTTTTTAACCTATTTCTTAATTTTGCGACTGTATCTTCCCTCCAAGATTTTGGTAATTTATTATACAGGATTGGCGCCATACAGAATACGCTCTTACGTAGTAACGCTGTTCGAGATCTTGGGATGCAAAGTTTGCTGTTGTCGCGTCTATTTCGAATGACTTTATCTGATAATAATGGAAATAGATTTGGATTCATTTTGACAAACATAATTATTTCAAAAATGTACATACATGGAAGGGTCAAGATCTTATATTTTTTAAACAATGGTTTACAACTGTCGGTGAAATGGAGTCCGAACATAGTTCTTAGAGACCTCTTTTGGGTTTTAAAGATAACATCTTTGTTTGTGGAGTTACCCCAAAAAATAATTCCGTATCTTAAATTAGACGATACTAAGCCGTGATAAGCTGTTAGTAGTGCGTCAACATTTAGCATTGGGGCTAATTTAAAAAGTGCATATGTGGAATTACTAATTTTTTTATTTAAGGCTTCTGTATGTGCTTTCCAATCTAATTTACTGTCTATAGTTACACCTAGAAATTTGGCTGTGTCGACTTTGTTTATATATTTATCACCATAGTTAGCATTTACATTAGGAATGGTTGATCGTTGGGCGAAATGCATAATGTTTGTTTTATCGATATTTAATCTAAGATTGTTGTTTTCTAACCATTTTATCATTGACTCTATTGAATTGTTAATGTCAGTTTCGTATGTATGTCTATTATTACATGAAATTGTGATGGTACTATCATCGGCAAATAATGTCATTGGGTGGTCCACACTTTTGGGAATGTCATTAATATAAATTATAAATAATAGTGGACCAACAACAGTACCTTGAGGTACGCCAAATTTCACAATACGTTCTGTTGATTTATGGGTTGTTTCATGTCTAGTTTTATTATGTATTGCAGGTATTTCTGTGAACTGTGTTCTATTGTTTAGATATGATTGGATAAGACTTGAAACATTACCTCTAATACCATATGCTTCTAATTTTTCAATAAGTATATCGTGACGGACATGGTCGAAAGCCTGAGTCATATCGCAGAATATCGTACAAACAGGTATATTCTGGTCTACTTTTGAGATAACATTATGTAAAAAATCAAACACTGCCAAGTTTATTGTTTTACTATTTCTGAACCCTTTTTGCTCATGCACAAATATCTTTTCTTTTTCGAAATAAGTATACAACTGTTTATAAAAATATTTTTCAAATACTTTAGCTATTATACTAATAAGCGATATGGGTCTATAAAATTGCATTAGCTCTTTATTTTCTTTTTTGAACAATGGTCTAACTGTTGATATTTTTAGTACATCCGGAAAAACGCCAGCCTCTATGCAAAGATTAATTATGTGGCTTAAATGTGTACATATTTCTTCCGCTACTAATTTTATAACTTTAGTTGATAGACCATCATATCCTACGCTGTTTGTATTTTTCAATGCCTTTATAATCTTGAACACGTCGATCGGCAAACACGGGATCATAAAAAAAGAATCTTTTCTTTTTTGAATCAATGACGTGACATTTTTCCCAGAGCCAGATATTGGGTTAATTTTGTCTACAAAATAATTATTAAAGGCGTTCGCAATATCTTTTGGGTCAGTGATGAAGTCATTGTTTACTTGAATTTTGTCAATACAGTTTTTCGGAGTGTTGAATTTTGAGTTATTAATTATTTGCCAAGTAGCTTTTGTCTTATTATCTGAAGTATTTATAGTGTAGTTATTTTGTACCCGTTGAGTAAGTTTTACAATTTTTTTAAATAGTTTAGAGTAGTTAGTTAGCTTTCTTTTATTAATTTGATTCGGTAAAAATCTGTATTGCCATAACAGCTGTCTTTTCTTTTTACTACATAGCTTGATACCACGTGAAATCCATTTTGGCTTTCTCATAGTATTAATTCTAATATGTTTTTTTGGAAAGCACAGTTTATAAAATAATGTAAATGTGTCAAGAAAAGACTCGTACGCTTCATTAGGATTAGTGGTTTGATAAATGTCCGAAAATGTTAAATTATTAATGCAATTTTTAAATTTTGTCATATTTTCACTACTATAGTCACGTCTTGTTACCTGCCAGTATTGAATGCTACATTTTTTTTGAACTGGGAACTTCATTAATTGTGCTGTGTGGTCCGATAGAGCAAATTCTATGACTTCAACTTTACATGCTTTGCGAAAATTATGAGCTATATTATCGATACAAGTGTTACTTTTCAGACGTGTAGGTTGATTCACAGCTAGTTTCAAATTATAGTTTAATAGAAGACATTCAAATTCAATAGTATGAAAGTTCCTTTTTAAGACATCGATATTGAAATCGCCCGTAATAACAATATTTTGATGGTGTGTCTTAGTTATCTCTTTTAAGAGAGTTTCTAATTTATTCATACATTGACTCAAGTTTGTTACCTTGGGCACTCTATATACGCATGCTAAGACTGTGTTATATTGAGGTAGCTCTATTGCACAGCATTCAAATACTCCGGTTTCTGATAAGTTGGCAATCTTCTTTAGTTCTATGAAGTGGTGTCCGTTTCTTACCAAGATGCATGCTCCACCTCTCTTGCTTTGTTTTCTACAGTAAGACGCCGCTAGCCGATAATTAGGTATTGTTAAATAGGATTCGTATCCTGACATAATGAAGTGCTCGGTTACGCATAATATATCTACACTAACACCCTTCTCCGATAATTCATCTAAACATACTGCGACCATGTCTGACTTGTTTAGTAACCCGGCAATATTTTGGTGCATAACACATACATTATTAGTTACGAAAAAAACTTGTAATTTTCTCGTTATTTGCTTCAAGGATTTTGGGTGTGTTATGGTATTCAGGGTGTACGTCTTTTTCTTGGTTAACATATTGTCGAGTTAGGTTATTTTGGTCATCTTGTGTATTAGTGATTATTGATCCTGCGTTAAATTCGCTTATATCCTGTAAAAGAACATTTAGATCTTTGAAGATAGTACGCATGCCGGTGTTATTGAGCTTTCCACTATGTCTGTAGAACATAGTATGGTCATAGGACAAATTCTTGTTCGAGTCTAGTACATATGCGTATTCATGAGCCAAAACATCACGGCCAAGTAGATTATTGAAATGTTCAATCCTTCCATTAAATATATTCGTAGATCTACCACATTTGAAAGTTGGTGCGCAAATAATAAAATTAGTATGTTTGATTTTGGATAGAGATTCTCGTACATGATATATCAAATTGGCGTAATCATTGGTGTGGACATCTTCTTCCCCTATAAAAATAATACGGCGGTAAAAAAAAACCCGGCCCTATAAAAAAATAATGCGGTGTCCCGAGCCACGCGCCATCGCTGGAAGGGCATATCCCACCGGATGCCCGAATGGCGGGGGGCGTGACTCCAACCGGGGACGTTCCGCCAAAGGAGGGGAGGGAAGGCGGTGCTGGTCTGGCCAGCGCTGCCTAGCAACAACTGCGTAATCGCCTTTACGCGGGGAGACCAAATGGCGGTCGCGCGGCTCCCGATCAACTTGCGCGGGGGGTGGAGCGCGGCGCTCAAAATTGCGGGCCTGTCCCCGGTTCTGAACCGGCGAGGCAGAAGCCCGGTGACCAACTCCATGGTACCCCCCCGTACGCGAACCTTCATCAGAGGCTGGTCTGCCAGCGTGGTTCGCGTTAGCGCACAAAATGTCCAAATGGGACCCCCTACAAATTCTACAAGGGCGGGGGTTGGGGCAGTCCCGATGGAAGTGAGCCCCCAAACAAGAGAAGCACAGGCGGCGTGCATTGGCAATTCGGCGGCGGGCACTCACGTGCAACTTCAAAAAGGCCGCGCAAGTTGCCATGCCATGCCCCGTGTCCCTACAAAACTCACAACCAGGACGACTCTGGGTGCCAGCAAAACGAGCGGCGGGGCGACCATCAACAGGCCCGCGAGCCCTAGTCCGTCCCTGGTCTCGTGGCCGGGAAGACGGCTGGCATGACTCAGTGGCAACGCCAGAGTTGTCCACAAACCGACACTCATCCTCCAAAAATTGGACGAGGTCATCAAATGGGGGGAGATGTGTGACACTATCCCCACCATACTTTTGCTCGAAACGAGCCCTCAAATCGGCAGGAAGCCGTTGCAGCACAACGTGCACCAAAAGGTAAGACCATTGGTCCACCGGCAAGTCCAATTGCTTTAAAGCGTTGGTCGCTGCCACCAACGGGTTCAACAGGTCAGTACGCAATGCTGACAAACTAGTAATGACCGGTAACCCCAAAATCAATGCAATATGAACGTCAGCCAAACAACGTTTATTTTGGTACCGCCGGGTGAGTAGCTCCACAGCGGTAGGGTAGGCTGAGTCAGTCAACGACAGATGCTGTACCAAGGCTCGGGCCTCACCTTCCAGGACAGACAACAATTAGGCCAACTTTTGGGCGGGTCTGAGGTCCGAGCGTGCATCAACCAAACTTTCAAACAGGTTTTGGAAACTTAACCAGTGGTCCAGACGACCGTCAAAATGTGGCAGTTCCAAATTAGGCAGTCTACTCAATAGTCCGGGACCTGAAACAACCGAGGTCTCCGGTTTGACCTGGACAGGTGTCCGGCTCCCCAATATTTCCCGAGCACGTTGACCAATGACATCCCCCAGGTCCAAGATCTGGTCGTAGTCAGCAAGGACCTTGTCACGTGCTGCCTGATCCAGCACTTCCAAATCCACTTCACAAATGTACTGGTTGTAGCGGGTGAGCAGAGCATCAACGTTGCCGAGTCTCAAGTTCAACTGCTCGAACCGAGCAAGAGTGATCCCCTCAAGATCCTGGCGCTCAGCGGTCGCTGCAGCTGAAGCGAACCACCGCAGCTGTGTGGTCAATCCACTGATTGCCTCTCTCACCGCTTTGTATGCCATTGCACAAACAATACAATTCAATATACCAAACAAAATAATTAAGTAACAAAGTTCAAACAATAAATAACTGGTTCTAATTTAATTAACAAAAATAAAGTTTTATTTTAATTCAAACCAATGTCAACGTTCAAAACTGTCAATATGATATTCAATTCAAATATTCAAATTCTATCCAATTCCAAAAGTTAAGTTCACAAACCACTTTGTTAATGGTACAACAATAATGAACCTTTATTCCAACTCAAAACAATGGTAATACTCAAAAATGCCAATAATTTTTCAAATATTAATTTTCACAAATAACCATATCAATGGTACAAACTCAATATTTTAATGTCTTCCTGACATTCAATACAACACAGATCAGACACAAAAAGGGGCTACAACAAGGGGCTGCACCACAGCCCAATCCAATCCACTTTATTAGCCCGGCTGACCTGGGCAACATCAGGTTACCCGTCTCAACAAATTTACAAATTATTTCAAATACCAAATAATTACCATTAACAAACATTTACAGCGAATTACTACTTCCCTTATAGAGACTGCCAAGTAATTAGCCTACTGTAAATTACCAATTTGGTGGTTATGTCTTATAACCGCGCTCTGAATACCAAAATGTACGTTGCCAGACTAGGCCCACATAAGGTTTTAATTATTATGTGGAAGCGTGCTAACCGTGGGGGGCTCTGGAGACAAGAGTGGCTAGCGTACTGTCCGCCGTACGCGGAGCAGACAATACAAGTGAACAATTACAAATACAACAAAAGCACTTACCTGTTGGTTGAAGGACACTGCTCTGGTGCCAACCTGGAGATATGTATGTAAGTGAGTGTATGTGTATCGTGTCGTGACGTTATGAGTATTCTCCTGGTAACAATCCGCTCCGCTCCAAGAGATCTGCCTTCCAGACATGCGGTCTTCAAATCACTCATTCACAATAGCGTCACTTTCAACCATCGGGTCATGACAGATTGTCCACAAAACGACCGGTTAATTAATACAATTGGATCACGACTAATTGTCACAAACGGATCGATTTAAAGGGATTAATTTCAACAAACGCGTCGCGGAACTCAACAGGCGAACGGGGCTATTTTAGCGGCAAAACAAGAGAGCTGTCAAGTGTCAACGTCAAAAAATGACAAGTCAGATGTCACTTCGTTACACGCGCATTCCATTAGGCGCACAGATAATAAACGGTACGCAACACAAGGAAAGCCGAGGATCAAGGAGACGGATCAGCGAGCCATCGACATAGTCAAACGGACGACGAGGAAGATCGACTCCGGATACGAGGTTGGACTACCGTGGCGGCGAGACGACGTCACCATGCCTCCGAGCTACGGGCAAGCGTTACGCCGGTTGAAAAAGATAGAGCAGAGATGGACGCAGACCCAGAGTTCGCAGCTGAGTACTCCCGACAGATCGACAACCTCTTGAGCAAGGGGTACGCGACGCCATGCGACGGGACGGAGGTAACGAGCGCCGTCTGTTGGTACCTGCCACACTTTGCCGTACAGAACCCGAACAAGCCCGGCAAACACAGGCTGGTATTCGACGCAGCGGCCAAGAGCAACGGCGTGTGTCTCAACGACGAACTCCTGGAGGGACCCGATCTACTACTGTCGCTACCGGGAATCCTGTTTAGATTTTGAGAGAAACGGGTGGCCATCACAGCGGACGTACAGGAAATGTTCCTAAGAATTAAGATAAGGGCGGAGGACCAACCGGCACAACAGTTCCTGTGGCGAGGCAACGATCGAGAGCAGAACCCGAGAAAGTATAAAATGACTAGCATGATCTTCGGCGCCGCGAGCTCCCCGTACATGGCCCACTACGTCCGTAACCACAACGCGGACGTGTACGGACAGGAGTACCCACGGGCTCTAGAAGCCATAAAAGAGAGTCACTACATGGATGACCTGGTGGCCAGCTACGAGAGCGCAGAGGAAGCACGGCGAGCGGTCGATGAAACGAGAGCGGTACATGCACACGCGGGCTTCACGCTGAGAGGATGGAGCTCTAGTACCAGACAGTGCTGCGCGACGTGCCCCCGGAGCTCTTCGCGTCCTGGCTGGCGCGGCTTCCTGAGCTCGCCCAACTCCGGCTACCGAGGTGCTACTTAAGACATAGGTACGAACGCATCGACCTTCACATCCTGTGTGACGCCAGCGAACAGGCCTACGCAACCGTGGCCTACTGGAGAGTGAAGAACGTCGATGGAACTGTGAACGTCGTGCTGGTGGCCACCAAGGCGAAGGTGGCGCCCCGTCAAGCACAGACCATACCTCGACTGGAGCTGCAGGCTGCCGTCATCGGGGCGAGACTAGCTGACGCCATAAGAAGAGAGCACCGGGTCAACATCGGCCAGACGACCTACTGGACGGACTCATCCACTGTGGTACATTGGATTCACCACGACATGCGACGCTACACCCCATTCGTCGCGCACCGGCTGGGCGAGATCGCGGAGCTGACACAGAAGGAGGAGTGGCGTTGGCTACCTACCGCCTGCAACACCGCCGACGATGCTACTCGGTTGGTGGACGCACCCATCAGCGCGACGGACCGGTGGTTCCGGGGGCCAGACTGCCTACGTCTACCAGAAGAACAGTGGCCCACGGCGTCGACGGACGACACAGAGGAAGAGGAAGTCCTCCACCTGACCGAAAAGCCCGAGCAAGACGACTGGCTACCGGACCCGGCTCGTTTCTCAAAGTAGGAGGTGCTAGTGAGGGCCGTCGCGCGAGCGATCGCCTTCACCGACATATGCCGATGAAGAGCGACCACCATGGAACACCGTCACGTCCAGCGCGCCGAGGCCGAGCTGATCCGCCGAGCACAAGAAGACAGCTTCAGCGAAGATCTGAAGAGAATCCGGTCCGCCCGTCCGATTGCGAGGACGAGCCGACTGTACCGCCTGGATCCAGTACTGGAAGACGGCATCCTGAAGCTGCGGGGCTGGATCGAGGCCTCCTCCGCGCCGAGCGAGACGAAGCGACCAATCATCATGGACGGTCGTCACCAACTGACCAAGCTCCTTGTCCTACGGGAACACTGCGCCGCGGGTCACGCAAACAGAGAGCGCGTGACCAACGACCTACGGCAGCGGTACTGGGTTATCCACTTACGACCCACGGTACGCGCTGTCGAGAAGAGCTGCGCCTTCTGCCAGAGACGGCGAGCCACACCGCGGACACCGGCCACGGGGGACCTGCCGCGCGCCCGTCTTGACCCCTTCCACCGTCCGTTTACTAACTGCGGGGTGGACTACTTCGGGCCGATGACGGTCAAGATAGGGCGCCGGCGAGAGAAGAGGTGGGGCGCGATATTTACGTGCCTCACTTCCCGCGCCGTGCACATCGAGCTCGTCCCATCACTCTCCACAGACTCAGCCATCATGGCGCTGAGGCGAATGGCGGCCCGCCGAGGGTGGCTGAGGGTGATGTACTCCGACAACGCGACCAACTTCCGAGGCGCCGATCAAGAGCTGCGCAACGCCTACGCCGAGTGGATGCCTGCCCTGCGAGACGAGGGGCTACAGCGCCGCATGGAGTGGCGCTTCATACCTCCTGGCGCGCCCAACCAAGGGGGCGCGTGGGAGAGAATGGTGCGTTCCGTGAAGGCGGCCCTCGACGTCACGCTACGAGAGAGGGCGCCAACAGAAGAAGTCTTGGCGACCGTGCTCGCCGAGGCCGAGTTCTCCATCAACGCGAGACCGCTGACCCACGTCAGCGTCAACCCCAGCGATCCAGAGGCCCTGACCCCCAACCACTTCCTGCTGGGGTCGTCAGGAGGCCTGCCAACGACGGGGCCGTGCGACGAAGCCGATCGAAGAACATGGCGAGTCAGTCAAGCCCTCGCTGATCACTTCTGGCGTCGGTGGTTACGCGAGTACCTACCTACCCTGGTACCTCGCGGTGAACCACAGAACAACGTGCGGGCGATACAAGTCGGCGACGCAGTCCTCGTGGTCGACAGCACGCTACCCCGAAACACCTGGCCGATGGGAATCGTCGAGCGCACACACCAGGGACCAGACGGCAGCATCAGGGTCGTCGAGGTACGCACCAGAACCGGCGTGTTCCGACGCCCCGTGAGCAAGCTCGTCGTCGTTATGAAGAAAGAAGAGGCTACGCGAGCTACGCCGGGGGGAGAGCTGTAACGGACGCCGAGCTGCATGTGTATATAAGTGATTGAATTATGACTAAAGTGTTTAAAGTAAATAAGAAACTGTAGTTGTAACGGACGCCGAGCTGCATGTGTATATAAGTGATTGAATTATGACTAAAGTGTTTAAAGTAAATAAGAAACTGTAGTATTAGTGTTTATAAGTGTACCTAAGTAAGTTAAATAGAAATTCGAATAGCTACACCGTCCGTGTAGTTATAAGCGTAGTTCGGATTTATAAGTGTTTAGTTAAGTTCTATTGTGTGAAGAGAGAGTAATTACATAATGGAAATCATTCTTATAAGAATCTAATTAGCATATGAGCGAGCACTATGTAAGTTTCCTATGTAAGTTTTCCGCAACGGGTCCGTATTTTAAAGTCAAATAAATATAAAATAATCAAATGGTCGCCGTTGAGGTAAAGATTCGACATTGAACAGTAAAATGTAATTTTCTAGTAGCTGCATTATGATTGGTTAACGCTCGCTCGACCATTAGTTCCGTATTACTGCGCGTCCGTAGATGTCGTTAGCTGCGTCTAGCGAAACTTGATGAAATTGTATATAAGAAGGGAAACTATGGGCTCGAGGCAGTCGGTCTCCAGCTCCATACGAATAAAACAACCCACAGAAGAACGAAGTTTTTTATTTGAAGAAACCCCAAGTCAATACAGTCCACTTCAGGTTTATATATATTAAAAATAGAGGTGGGCCCAGCACGCTACCCTGCGGAACGCCGTAGGTCATATAACACTCCTTACTAATATGCTGTCCTACCTTAACCTTTTGCCTACGATCCCGTAGATAATCTATTAGTAATGCTAACGGGTTTCCTCTTATGCCTATACCCTCCAGACTGCGCACAAGAATGGTAAAAGAAACGGTATCGAAAGCTTTTTTTAAATCTAGAAATACAGTTAGACATCTTTTTCCTGAATCTACTAGTTTAACAATATGAGTGGTTAATGCTGTAACTGCGTCATCCGTAGATAATTTTTGTCTAAAACCATACTGAGCTTGTGAAATAATGTTATATTTATTAGTTTAGCTGGTTAGTCTTATGTTAATTAGCTTTTCAATTATTTTAGATATTGCAGGCAAGACAGAGATAGGTCTGTAGTTGTTAACATCATCTCTGTCTCCACCCTTGCGCACAGGAGTGATTATGGCTTGCTTCAGAGCTGGGGGAAATTTCCCTTGGATAAAACACAAGTTAGCAAGATGCGATATTATGGGTACGACTAATTCATGGGCAGTTTTTAGAAATTTTGTTGTGATATTATCCCAGCCTGGAGCGCTTTCAGATTTAAGGCCCATTAGCACGTTATAGACTTCTCTAGGATCCGTTTCGAGAAGCACGAAGGAGGAAGCTTGTGGATTTATTAAATGATCAGAATCGTTAATGGATTGTGATCGGTTTGCGGAGGTAATGTCTTCAGCCAGGGTTTTCCCAATGTTAGAAAATAATTCGTTAATGTGGTCCACTGAAGCATCGGGGTTGGTCTTTATCTGTAATAGTTCTAAGTTAGGATTTTTTTTAGGTTTGCGATGAGTTATATTATTAATTTTGTTCCATATCTGTTTAGTATTCTTGTTTGCTTGTACTAGTTGTTCCCTATCATATTTTCTTCTAAGCTTTTTAACTAAACTGTTGCAATAGTTGCGATATCTTCGGTAAGTAATTTGTAATATACTGTTTTGTGGATCAGATCGTAGTTTTCTTTGCATATTATTTCTGTTTTGAATACAGCGCAAAATTCCTAAAGTTATCCATGGTTTAATGATGCGATTATTCCTCGGAACTAAAGTAGTAATGGTGTTTTGCTGAAGGCAACTTTGGAGTTTGTCTATTAACTGTGCACATAAGGTGACTGGATCTTGGATTAAAATAAGTTCAGAAATATTACTTAGTTGTAAAGCTGTTACTGTTTTATCAAAGTCCACTTATGTTTTAGTTTTCGAGCATTTGTATGAATTTACTAATTTTGATAATTTAAGGAAAATCATGTAGTGATCCGTGACAGTGGTATTCAATACAGCAACAGAAGCAGCGTTTTTAGTCTTGTTTATTTTCAGAATAAAGTGGTCCAAACAGTTTTATTTGAGGGTGATCGATAAATAGCAAGGACAGCAAGATTAGGCATTATTATTTGTAAGCATGATGCGTGACTTAATAATATTTCCTTAACACTAACCTTGTGATCACTCTTTATATATACTGCCACGCCATCGCACTGATTTATATGGTTACACGTGGTAAAAGCATTATAATTTTTAATTTCAGGGGTGGGTTTATTTACGTCTAGTCTACATTCATTTAAGATCAGAAGGTCGACACTAAACTTAAATTGTGTTAAAGTGATTATTAAATCATCAAAATTACTATATATACTTCTAATGTTTTGGGATATTATTGTAAGATCCGAATTATTAACATTATTATTTTTTGAAAAATCATCAATTTGAAATTCTTTACATTGCGCTATAACTATGTCGTCTATTTCTTGCATTATTATATGCGTGCTATCCATAATATAAGTAAATTAAACGTCTGAGTTTCAATTCCATGTTGTATACGTAAATGTATTTTGCTCGATCCCCAACAACAAGTATTATGATAGAGAAATAAACATCATTTTCGCAGTCAGTGAGATTTTTAAGTTTATATACGGTATTTATATAAAAAATGTAGCTTAGAGAGGCCGATATGAGTGAGTAATATATGTTATATACGCATATGTATCTGCGAGTTTTTAGTGTTCGTAAGTGATTATATATCAAATAATTTAGTATGCAAACATTTGACTTGCAAAGACAGAGTTTACGGTGTAATAACAAATGAGTGTGTGGTTTAAGTAAACTTAAAAGTATGCAATTCATTTGTGTGAAAGTGTACGTAAGCTTATATGTGAGTGTGTAGTTGTTTTGTAAAAAGTATTGCACGTGTATATGTGATTGTTTGAGTATATGTAAATTTAGAGAATTACAAACAATTTTTAAGAAGTTAAATAACATAATTAGAAAAAACATACAGTAAAGGCAGCATAATAGTAGTCACGCTTCTTGCATTAGGCTTTGTATTTGGGACTCACTTCTAATTATGTATGTTGGTAATTCGTCATGCTTCTTAACATGAACTTTACCATAAGCAGTCCAGCAGAACTTATATCCCTTTGACTTAGCGAGGTCGCGTGCAAGGAAATGTAGCCTTGAACCTTTTGCAGTAAGCTGTTCGGATACGAAGATAGGTGTCTTCGTTACTTTTGAAGCCTAAATGTTTAGTGCATAGCTTTAAGTTGTGCTTGGTGTTGAAAAACTTACACTTCTTAAGTACCTCAGTCTTTAGTATTGTAGAGGATAGTTCCACTATTATAGGGGTGTTAGTCGTACCCTGCTTTTTTCCGTTAATTCTGTAGATATCACGTATATCCGACTTCGTGACTGCTATGTTTACGGTCTCAGTTAAGCATTTTACCATGTTAATAAGGTTTTCTTTAGTTTCCTTCACTTGCTTGGGAACGTTTTTAATCTCAATGTTAGATTTTCGACTACCTCGCTGAAGATCCTCGACTTTTTCTTCCAGAATTATTATATATTCTTTATCCTTCTTAGCCTGGATCTCCATCTGCTCTATTTTCCTTTTAAACTCTTCATTCTGCTGGGTTATAGCGGCTACTGAGTTCTCTATGTTAGAATTTGTGAGTTTTATTTCCATGAGGGTAGGAGTAATTTTTTTAAGTTCCGTTTCTTGAGTTAATAACATAGACTTAATCGTTGCAATCAGATCTTCTCTAAAGCCATCTAGGTCATCCTCTCTTCTTCTTTTGCCTCTTTGGGCGACAAGGCTCAGTGGTGAAGCATGTCTCTCTTCTTGATTTGCTATATTGGATTCAGAGAGTGACTTGTCCATTTTTATACTAGGGTAGTATAAACAATTTGGATGATAGTTTTAAAGTCAACTACGTTTTAGGTTAGTTAGTTCTAAAAACGCTCACCAGATTTTCTACCCAGCCATAAAGCACACGAAGTAACAGGGCAGCAGAAATTGTAAGGAGGTGGAAAGTTGTCTAATGTCCAGTCCCCAAGGCGGGGCGTCGCTGTGCTAGTCCTCGAAAGGGGCTTGTCCAGGGCGTGGCTGAGGGCAGGTATGTTGCGTATACGCAGGCGGAGCTTAATATCCTTGGCCAATGCGCGCAGGTCAGGTACCAGGGTACTAGGGTACTATGATCAGCTACGTCAACGGCGATACACTGAATTTATTTGAATAACTCTTCTTATTTTATGCACTCCTATTTTTACGATGGAATTAAATTTACTAAAATTATTATTTTAGATGATGAGATCATTAAACTAGATGTTTTCTTAATTGAAAGCCGATAGTCACATTTTCAAAAAACAAAATAGTAAATATTTAGTTGGAGAAGTAATAATAAGAACTAATCTATAAGATTACACTTCAACAACAACGGACTTTCTAATTTCTAACTGAAGACTTTGTTATGGTAGGATTTTCTGTTGCTTCGGTATTGTTTGTTGAATATTAAGGGAGGTGTTGGTTTCTGTAATGGTTGGGATCAGATTAGACAGTGGTTCACAATCCTGACGTCCCTCAATTTGATCCTTTATTTTATAGTTGGCGGCTATGGCGAGTGGTACTTTATTGTAAAACTTCATCATCTCATTAGGTTCCAAATCTATCGCTGCGTTCTTTGGTAAATACCAAAAGGTTCTGGAGCTTTCGCTGCCGTTGATCCAGTATAAGTAATCCTTTGAAACGGTCATGTCTTGTGGGCAAGAAAGACCTTTACCTCTTAAAATCATAGCACTGTCAAGATCAGCATAGTTTTCGTGAAGCAGATCTCTTATGTTTAGAAAAAGATAATAACATGTTTCAGAACCATCAAAGTAATAAACTTTCCGTATTCGTTGGTCTATGGCGACGTTAGATAATGGGAAATGTCTGGCCATAATTTGTCTACTGGAACCATTAAATTGCATTCTCTCCATGTACCACTCCAAATCTAAGTCTGGGTTGGTCCAATAAATGTACCTGTAATTTGAAAAACATTATTGAATATCAGGAAATGCAACAGATTTTGAATTTTTAACTGTCATTGATAACGTACCCACTGCAGCTATCCACGGCAATATGAGTGATGATCCCGCGAGTCATATTGATTAAAAGATTCCCGTGAATACTGTTATTAGCTCCGGGTTTTAATGAAATCCAATAAATGCTCCTTTCATTCGTATGAGTAAAAAATAGTTTTTCTGTAGGTGGGTCGTAGGCAATACTGTGAATATTACTACTATTTCTTTTGATGAAACATTTGTTTTCCATGGAAGATAAAAAATAACCACATATAGCTTTGTTGTCACTCTGGTTGTCGATGTACAGCATCATGTTGTGTACTTCATCGTAAACTAGCGCTGTGAGGTTGTGGGTAACGAAATTCACAGTGTTTGTCACTGTTCCGTCGGTATAAAATACGAGTTGATCTCCTAGACTTACGGCGATATCTGAAAAAAATTTGTAAAATTTTTCTTTACCAAGTTGATATCCAAATACTCGGAGAGTTACTAAGGTTGAACTTTTAATCCTATTCAGTAACTTGACAGTTCAACGAAAAATAATGATACCATATTAAAACAAATACTGTTGAGGTAGTGTACGATTTCGCGTAAAGAATGAATGATATAAATGGTTATAATTAAATAAAACTTTAAAAAATCGTTTTTAGGATGATATAAAAATAATTAATAATGTTTAATAACAGTTATTTCTTTTTTTATTTTCTTCTGATAGAAACAAAACTAAATATAAAAATCATGTCATTTTACGTTTTTTTAACTATAGTGATTTTATTTCCTCTGGCAGCCATAGACTATACATATATCGATATAGTATACACCGTGTTTTAATACAAATTATTAAATTTAAATTACAAAGCATGTAAGTACATTATTTCAAGTTCATTAAATTTCATTCATTCTTGCACCACCTCACTACCTTTTTTTCTCAAAACCTGGTATCCCTCCAACTGTCAAGTTACTGAATAGGATTAAAAGTCCAACCTTAGATACCTCACTAAAGTATCTGAAATACAAGGTACAAGATAATTATAAGTTAAATATTGGGAATAACAGATACTTTTGGAAAGAAGTTTTAAGTAACAAAATATCTAGATAGAATATCTCGGCTATCTGGGCGTGGTTGAGGAACTTGTGGACAGGTCTCATGGCGTAGTTTGAGACAAGTAATCCTGATCCTGACACTTCACATCCTATTATCCTACAAATATATTAAACTAACTTTTGCCAGCGGTTTCATCCGCGTGGAGGTTGGAAATTATCCTGCGTGAACGTAATACTGGGACAAAAGTATCCAATTTGTGTATTCAGTTAAAAAAATGATCGATTTTCTTGTTTTTTGTTTAGCAAGGTCATACTTAAAAAGGTGTGGTCTCCAGTTCTCAAACATGATTGAAAACCGGGCTGAGGCTATCGCAGTCCACTGATGGACACAGGCCTCTCTCTCGCTGTGGCGCATTCTCTGTCCTCCGTCTTGAGCATCCACTCTGTCATAGCCACTTTCGCCAGACACTCCAGAATTAAGCTATGTCGGTAACTACGGTTCTTTTCCAGATAATTTCATTTTGATTTTATCCTTCAAAGAAACTTCGCGCATAGCCCGCCTCATTGCGTGCTGAGCGAATTTTAATTTATGAACCAGCCGAACAGTCAGTGTCCATATTTCGGCGCCGTATGTCATTACGGGCAGGAAACATTAGTTGACGACCTTAGTCTTTAGTCATAGCGATATTGCCCACAAGAAGACTTGTTAAAGTTTCTCAAACGCTGTTCTACCCAACTAGATCTTTCTGTCCAGCATTTTCCTTAAAGTAGTGTCTACCGAGCTGGATGACTTGCCCTTAGTAGTCAAATTTCTTCACAACTCCGAGAAGCGACCCATCAATGTGAACTGGACTCGAGCTGCTTTCGGGGCGGGGAAACTATATCATAATTATATTAACGTAGGTTGTTAGGTTAAATGAAGGTCATAGTTTTTAGGGGATATGGTACTTGTAGAAATAAACGATTGTTACTGTGTGAATGTTCCGTGTGGTGCCGGTCGTAAAGAATAGCACTATCCCATTGCTTCTTGTGGGTGTCGTAAGAAGCGACAAAGGGCTTACTAGAGAATGGGCAGCAGCGTTTTCTAGGCATTTTACCACCATACTGCGATATCCAAGCTGCTTGCGAAGCGCGGCGATTATGGCAATGCCCGCCAAGTTGGGGGAGGCTCAAGTCCAGCATTGGACGTCTTACGGCTGAAATAATGATGATGATGACTGTGTGAATGTAACAATCTCTGAAATATTAAAATAAAAACCGGTGTTCCCTTCACTTTGTAGACATCAGCAGATATTATATCACTCCTTTGAAGTATGTCCTCCTTGGCCTGTATTAGATAATATTAGTTTTATTCAAGATATTTTCCTTATTATGTATTTTGCAGTTGTTTTTCACGAGTTTAATTATTAATTTGTTTTATTTTTCCGCCTTTGTTATATCTTATCTGGGACGATATTAAAAGAACTCGTGTATCGTATATGTAGCCGTGAAACATAATTAACAGAACCTAGTTTTGGCAAAACAGGAACGAGGATAACGAACAAGAAAACAGTAATAGGCTAATCTAGATTATATTTAATATAGATATACCTACCCACTAGGTGACAAACTTGTTTGTGCCAATTAAATTACTATTATGTATACGAAAAAACGCCATGTATTTATTATGTTTATCTTTATTATATAATACTTTGCTATCGAAATAGCATTCGCAACACGCAATTATAAAAAAAACACAATCCGTTTCAGCCACACAGTGCGAAATTTTATCCTAAGTTTTGTTAAACTTTGATATTATAGTTTTTTATTTTTTATTGTAAACAGTCCTCGTTTATGTCCAGGCTCATATGACGCGACTGAATTACTTGCAGAGGCACTCCGTAAATAATTCAATTGACTTTTTGTGTCGAAAATAAGTTTGCTGAAACATTTCTACTATTTATATATACATAGTTTACGTCAATTTTTAAGAAATAACTGAAGGCAGCCCTCAAATTTTAATACTGTTACTATACTAAGGTTTGATCTAGTAACGTATTAATAACTTTCACAATATTGTACAGAATCAAGTTCTTCTAACTTAACAGACAGCTGTGCTGCTGGGGAGTTTGCTCCGCCATTTCAGCTAAAATCAAATTCAAAAGTCATTTATTCAAACTAGGCTGAGAGTCTGCACTTTTTGAACGTCAAAAAAAGCACTAAGAAGTGTCGAAGGGCGGGCGTCTTGGGGGACTGTCTTATGTAACTTTGACGTTCAAAAAGTGCTGACTTTCAGCCTAGTATTGAATAAATGACTTTTGAACGATCGCCTGCCGCCATCGCGTTGGGCAGTATTTGAATTATTTACATTATCATGAATAATAAAAATTGCTTCATGTTTGTAAATTTTTAAATAGTTAAAAATAAAAGACATGGATTAATTGAGACTGACAAGTTAATTGATTAAATTTGTTAGAAGATCTCTAAAGTTTTTTCCTATTTTACCAAACAATAAAGAAAATAACTAAAAAAAACATTGAAATTAAACTTGTTGGCATTCAGAAAAAAAGTAATATTCTATGCGAGACCCTGGGATTATTTAGAAGGTGTTTACGTAAGTTTATTTTTCATACAGTGAATTGAGGGTTGAAAGGCTACGAATCTTATAAATACAGTAATTGTCATGTATTTTGTATTTATATTTCAAAAGATGACATGAAATTATTTAACAAAAAATCGGAAAACCCAATTGCGTAAAAAGTGAACTTTAAAAAAGATGGAAAAAATAATAAGCGTCAACTAATACAACTATAAGCAAAAGGAGGTTTTGAGGAAGATCAAGGATTTTTTGAAATTCCATCCCTAAGGGGGTACAAATGAAGATGAAAACTTGTACGAAAGTTTATCAGTTTCGAAGTTAGGATCTTCAAATTTTGTGTTAAAGCTGACGAAAATCTATTAAGTTATACATATTTCAGCGTTTTCTATATTTCAAATGACGTCTCCCACTCTTGGGCGATCAGCCTTTTACTGACTAAAACCCACACGTGTTCCTTCAGTTGCCCATGTGCCAAGATCACGGTGTCTCTTTCGAACAATCTCGTGACCCTGGCAGGCATCGGTCCTGGAAAACCCCTTCAGTTCTGCTGACATCTCGTTGAGGCGCGCGTCGACCCGAGCCTGGTTCTTACCGGGTGGTGAGCTACCCATTGTTCGCCACCCGCAAGCTCGCGCCTACGGTGGCCGGGAGTCCGCTATTGACTCTTGACGCCCGGGCGTCTCTTCTTGCGGCGGCTAGGGACGTGAGGGTGCAGAGACTGCCACTCCCTCACGCGCCCCGCCTCCTCCTTCGCGAGCATTACTGTTTCGCTGAAGGAGGTGACGGCTTCCCATGCCCTGTCGCTCCGTACCATGGCTCACGTCAGGGCCGGACGCGAGAGGTCACCGCCGGCGATCACCTCCGAGAGGACATGGTGGTGCTCCGCCCAGGCAGGGCACACCTCCGCCTCCTCACAATGGAAACACCCGGGCGGTTCCTCCCGCTTTATCCTAAACAGGAACCCACCGAAGCACCCATGCCCGGTGAGAACCTGCGTCAGGTGGAAGGTGAGGAACGTGACCCTGGCACATGGGCAACTGAAGGAACACGGGTGGGTTTTAGTCAGTAAAAGTCTGACACGCCCTCCCGCTCCCCCCGGAGCGGTAGAAGTCATTTGATGATTTCCCATCCAAAAAAAAAGGACGTCGTGCCGCTTCTCTATCCACTACTCAAAAAGGGGCCTTACCGCCGCAATTGTGGCGAAATGGGCGATTATGTTGAATATGGAAAGTCCGTCATTTTCAAAGTAAATATCACTTATTTCATTTTTATGGCTTATGGTTAGAAACAAACGCAACGTATATTGGTGTTGTTGGAATTTCAACCTTTAAAGGGGTGAAAAGGGGGACGAAATCTTGATTTCACTTTCATTCAATAAATTTTGTATTCAAGTAAAAATACACACGTGTATCATATTCATAATGCAATATGAAAAAAGTCAACGGCACTCAACTAAGTAACAAGTGTTAACGTTTGCTCCGCTTATAATTTGTTTTTTTATAGTCTAAAGTGTAGTTAATAACTTTGTTTTTAGTGTTATACGTATATGAACACCAAATAAGTGTAGTAACTAAGGTTTCATAGTGAAAAATCTCAGATAAATAACGTAAAACATTACTTTAAAACTAGCCGATACAAATCTATTGGTACTGTTTTGATTTGAAACCAGTGTTGACTAAAACGCGTAAGCGACGCCTATTCTACGGCGCATACGACCTTTCGGTCGCGAGATTTCAAGCGAGTTACACTCCAACGCCGCTCAGCGCTTTAAGTATACCATCGCTTTATTTTTTCTTGGCACCGCTAGACGCTGCATGCTCTGTGATTAGCTGAATGCGCTTTATTGCCAGAACATTTTGAATTATACCGACAAAAATGTCAACAAAAAGCTGCGCTGGTTGTTTGAATGATTTTAACTGCAAAGAATGCTTGCAATGCTCTATTTGCCACCTATGGTATGAATTATTATGCGCTAATGTTCGCGATACGGTATTTAAAAGCATGAGTATTAAACAAAAATCAACCTGGAAATGTCCTAGCTGCGTAAGTAAACACCCTAAGGACGACAATACAAACACACCTGCGAGATCGACGAGACTTGTGAGCCCCACCACGGAGCGGTCCCCGCGATCGCTATCACCCCCGGGCACCAATGTCACCGTCCGCAATAAGTCTAAGCAGTCACAAAGCCACTCGCCAGTTCAAGAAAATGATAACACCGTAATTGAGTTTTCGAGTGGCACGTTGCGGGAAATTATTAAGCAAGAAATACAGAGTGCGCTTAAAGATTTAGTATCTGATCAGTTCAAACAAATTAACGAGTTGGTCGCAGGATTCAACGAGTCACTATCATTCTATAACGAAAAGTACGAAGAGATGAAGGTCACGCTGGAGGATAAATCTGATAGGATTCAGAAGCTTGAAAAAGACAACCGTGGTTTGCAGGATGCCATCCAACAACTTAGTCAGCGTCTGAACTTGGTTGAACAAAACTCCAGGTCCGCCAACGTCGAACTTCAGTGCGTTCCAGAAAACAAGGCTGAAAATCTTGTCACCACCGTGCTACAATTGGGTAAGGTGATTAGTTGTGATATTAAAGACCCCGAAATACTACACTGCACAAGAATTGCTAAGAAAGACACAGAAAGCACCAGGCCTCGTTCTATTCTCGTCAAATTCTGTAGTCCACGTCTGCGTGACAGTTTCCTTGCCGCTTCAATGAAATATAATAGAAACAATAACCAGGATAAACTAAACACTAGTCACCTAGGTATTGCAGCGGAGAAACCGCAACCTATTTACGTCTCGGAACATCTATCTACTGCAAATAAAGCAATCCATGCCGCTGCGAGGATCCGCGGCAAAGAACTTGGCTTTAAGTTTATCTGGGTTCGAGACGGCAAGGTTTTCATGAAAAAAGACGAGTCTTCGCAAAGAATTGTAATCAATAGCCTAGATAAGATAAAATCCTTAGCCTAATTTTATTAATTAATGTCATAAGTTGCAAGTTCCTATTGTTATTATCTAGTCACATTCAACTGTCCACTTCAAGTGTACTATCAAAATGTACGAGGCTTAAAAACTAAAACTCTTAACTTTTACAAAAACATATCCATACATAATTATGACATTATAGTGCTTACGGAGACTTGGTTAAACAGCGGTGTCTATGATTCTGAGTTATTTGATGATAGATATGTGGTTTATAGGCGCGATCGTGAGACAAGTAGATACAAAACTCGTAAAGACGGTGGAGGGGTTTTGATTGCCGTTTTGAAAACTTTGAAGTCGTGTAGATTATCCCACTTTGAAAGCGAAATTGAAGATTTATGGATAAGTGATAGTATTCGTTCCTCTAAACATTGTCACAATAATATCTATATCAGCAGTGTTTACCTACCACCACCAACTCATCCCGATACACTGGAGTTGTTTACCAAAACCGTCCACAAGTTATTAAACAATAATGAACCAATACTGATTTTAGGTGACTTTAATCTCAGTAATATTAAATGGCTTACTAATAATGACTCCATTTACCTGCACCCAGAACCCAACAACTCTGATTTAAATGCGATACTCACCGAGTTCTTGACTTTAAATGACCTAAATCAATACAATCATATCCTTAACAATAAGTCTAAAATATTAGATTTAATACTCTGTAACACCTCCATTACAAACATCATCCGTTGTAACTACAGTTTATCGAAAGAGGACCCTTTACATCCCCCCCTACAGTTTAATTTACCAGTGTTAGCAGAGCGTTTTTTAGAAGCTAATAATGTGCCAAAACCAAACTTTTCACGTGCAGATTATGAAAGTGTTCTACGTCGTTTGTTGGCAATAGAATGGGATAATGAGTTCAAAAACTGTACTTCTGTTAATGATATGTGTACGTCCACCCTTAACAAACGTCACGTAAGGCCGCAATACTGTCAAGGGTGTGACGGTACATGAAAATATATGATAAGTTAAAGGAACCTACGAAGACCTACAAGCCTAACAGTCCCTACGACCCTAAGCCCTATAAGCCCTACAGCCCTAACCTACCATATACCTAGTGTGTGATAAATAAATATATAAATAAGTTCAGGATGTCTGCACCATGCGACCTAAGGTTACAGACGGATAGTAGACAGGAATACCAGGTTCGGGAAGGGTACACTCACTGCCAGTCCCGCAGACTCACGAGACTGATCAGAGATGGCTAAAGGTGTCTTGGCCACAGTGAGGGGTAATGAGACAAGAATATAAAATTCAAATCTGATTTATTTACAAAATGTTCTGCTTATATACTACTTATTTCTTAACACACACTATTATACAAAGTCTATGTGTCCTATGCGTGTAAGATGCAACCAAATCATTCTTTTAACTGGGCCGCGCGTCAGCCAGGCCGAGTGCTGAGTCAATGTCCAAAGGTAACATTGAACATTCTGGCGACTCTCAGGAACGGGACTCCAGTTGGTACAGCTCGATGGTCTCGTAAGGTCTGGCCTGGCCTTGTTCAGTTTCGATTTGTTGTGACTGGGTGGGCCCGCTGTGTGGTATGTTGTACCGCTGTTGTGTTGGTTGCGTGTGTGGTGTGCAGATCGTTGGTTGCTGCACAGGTGGCGCAGTTTTCCTTCTTGCTGCAATGGTGGCTCGAAGTTTATTGAATACCTGTGGACCGAAATAAATTAGAACACATGCTAAACTTATAATAACAAGTGAAGTACTGATGCTGGTGATGTATGTATGAGACTCTAATTGTTTCCAAATCGTGTTATTTATTTATTAATTTATTTCGGATGTGGCTAAATGGTCGAAAACTCCTTTTGACTTGTCTAAAACTAATTCTTCTTTGGATATATCTTTTATATTTGATGGTAGGATCTGCGTATTAAGGGAGAAGTTCGTTGTTTTAAAATAAGAAGCTAGTACTGTTATAGTTGTTGTTCTTCTTGCAGCAAGTATGTTGTTAAGTGTTTTAATGATACAATTCTCGGAGATATGTAGAACTCCGACATCTTGAATCGTAATTTCTTTTCTTTGACCGTCACACACAATTGATATGGCAACCGGTTTTGTTGTAATGAAGAGCCAAGTATTTTGCATGTATAATTGCTTCCATACAACATCAGTCGATATTTTGTAGGTCTTTGACGTGCATTGAGTATGGGTGTAGTTCTCTGTTCTAAAGAGTTGTTCAACTATGCAATTTTTATTTAATTGCATGTTCTTGACAGCTACAGGATAGCAGACAAACTCTGTATTACTATGAAGACAGTCTTTAAATTCTTCTTGATTTAGTTCAAAGTAACGCTCGTTGTTGTAATCGAAACCCATGAATGACTGCTGAATAGTTAAGCACTCGTATGATCCATCTGTTTTTCTCTCTGGAATTGGCGTTACGTGTATCAGAGTGTATTTTGTTATATCGTGTATTGGGAAGTAAGCGTACACTCTTATGTGCGTAGTATTTACATTCATCTCAGTATGTATTATTTGACTCTGAATAATTTTTAAATTTGATGGTAGTTTTTGATTAGCCGTTTTTATTATGTTGCTGATGTGTTTTGGTGTTAGTATACTGTATATAGTTGCTTTTTGTGAATAAATTTCCAGTAATCCTTTATAGTAGTCCATAATTTCATTTATAAAATTGTTTGCTAACTCGTAGGTTTGCATTACTTGTATCTTGATGTGATTTTTGTCAATCGATTTATACCAAACATTGTGGGTATTCATGAACGATATTGTTTCATTTAGTTTTGCTTGGAATTTCTCTAACTTTTTCTGGATTTGTTCTTCAGTTTGGTTTACACCTGCGATGGTAGATATCATTATCTTTGTTTGATGATTAGCAGCGTCTATAAGCTTCTGCTGATTGTTATTTAATGTATCTATGTCCCTGTATACTTCATCATTAACTCCGAACACCGATGTTAAAAGTTGTCCCAAAAAACCTCGTTTCTTCCTATTTTTCTTTATCTCTGTTAGGTATTCCTTTGTTGTCTCAAATTTCGTTTTTTCTTCGTTTAAATGGTGATAAAATTCGTTGCAATGCGTTTCATCTATGATGTATTGAGTGTCCTTGCAAAGTTGTTGAAATTGTGTTGTTATTTTTTCGATCTTTTTCTGGTCTAGTTCCAAGCTTCCTCTCTCGTAATCCGTTTCTATTCTGAACGTTCCTCGATTAATGGTTGTGGTTCCTGTGTCTTCTACATATAGTCCTGGTTTTAAACTTTTTAATGTGTATGTGGGCGTAGTCGACACGGTGCCAATTAATAGAATAATTATTGTATGTACTAGTAAACCCTTAATCCAGCTTTTCGGTGATCGTATACCTTTTTTGTTTATTGTGGTTGTTGATATGTTACATTGCGTAGACGTTTGCCTATCTGTACTCGTTGTTCCAATTTCTTTGTTTTCGTTCACAGGTAGCGGGATCAACGTGTGAATTGACCTTTTAAGACAAGCGCCTGTTGATTTTTTAAGAGTTACTACTCTAACTACACCATCTTCTCCTGGGTGAACTTCCGTGATTTTTGCTAATGGCCATTTGCTTGGATTTATATTGTCTTCTTTTATTAGTACTGAAGTTCCAATTTTAGCATTTTCATGTGCTTGTTTCCATTTGTATCTTTGCTGAAGTTGATGTAGATAATCTTTTGTCCAACTGTTCCAAAAATCTTTCTTCATCTTTTGAATCTGTTTCCATCTGTTTACTAGGTCAGTATTAATGTTTTCGATCGGATCTGGTATTCCTACTGCTTCTCGTCCAATAAGAAAATGGCTTGGAGTTAATATTGTGTTGTCATTAATATTTTCGGTTTGCGCACACAATGGTCTTGAATTCAAGCATGCTTCAATTTGGTGGAGAAAGGTTGTCATTTCCTCGTATGTCAGTGTCGAATCCCCGATTACTCGACGTAAATGATGTTTCACTGACTTTACGCCAGCTTCCCAGATGCCCCCAAAATGTGGTGATGATGGAGGAATAAAATGCCACTGTGTTCCTATATTTGTTACTGCATGTTGAAATTGCGGCGATTGCGTGATTTGTAATATTTCTTGATGTAAGTAATTGGCTGCTCCAACGAAGTTTGTTGCATTGTCACTGTACATGTGTGATACGTGACCTCTTCGTGCCATGAATCTGCGTAGCGCCGCGATAAATGTTTCTGTTGTTAAATCTCCCACCAATTCTAGGTGTATTGCTTTTGTTGCTGAACATACAAAAACAGCAATGTATGATTTATAAGACTTGTGGCCTCTCCCTTTCATAGTTCTTGTTTGTATTGGTCCCGCATAATCCACTCCAGTATAACTGAATGGGTAGGATTGCGTTACTCGTGCTTTTGGTAGTATTCCCATTTTCTGGGAGTTTGTGTCTGCTTTGTATCGCATGCACCTCACACATTTGTTAATTAAGCTCTTCACTTTCCTTTTCCCGCTAATGATCCAGTATGTTTGTCGTAAATAAGCCAAAGTCAATTTATTGCCACCATGCAACGTTTTTAAATGTGCGTCTTGTATAATTAATGACGTTACATGATGGTAATATGGTATAAGTATAGGATGTTTTTGATTGTACGGCAAATCAGAGTTTTGTAATCTGCCTCCAACTCTTAGTAGTCCATCCTTGTCTATAAATGGATCTAAAGTGGATAATGATTTATTTTTCTTCAAGGGTTGTCCACTTTGTATGGTTTTTAATTCATCTTTGAATTCCTGCTGTTGTATTTTCAGAAGTATTTGTTTTGTTGTTACGTTTAGTTCATTACAAGTGATTGGTTTATTTGTTGTTTGTTTGTTTGCAAATCTGTAGCAGTAAGACAACACCCTTAACATTTTATCTAAACTGGAAAATCTATTCCAGAGATCACTCTTCTCAATCTCAGCTGTAGTTGTGTGACACAATTTGATTTCTTGGTTCGGCTGCGGCATATGTTTCGTGATAGGGATCTGGTTGGTTTTTAACCAATGTGGACCGTTCCACCATAAGGAATAGTTAACCATTTTTTCCGGCTCAAGACCTCTTGAAATGATATCAGCCGGGTTATCGGCAGAAATAACATGGTTCCATTCTGCGTTTGGTAAGAGTTGTTTAATTTGTGACACCCTATTGGCTACGAACGTTTGCCACCGTTCAGGCTCTCCTCTTATCCAGCCTAAGGTGATCATAGAATCCGTCCAACAAGATATCGTAATGTTCTTGCAGTTAAGCGCTTCCTTTACTTTTTCCATTAACCCAGCTAGTAGTAGTGCAGCGCACAACTCAAGTCGAGGTAGAGTAGTTTTCTGTTTCTTTGGCGCCACTTTGGATTTTGCTTGTAATAATGTAATGTAGTAGATGTTATTTATTTTTACACGGCTATATACCACCGCTCCGTACGCTTTTTCGGAAGCGTCGCTGAAACCATATAGCTCAATCTCTGTGCTGTCTGTTATGTAACACCATCGTGGTACTTTAATTTCTTCTATACTTTTAAGATGTTTTTGTAATTCAACCCATTTTTTCTGGAGTATGTCATCAACAGGTTGGTCCCATCCAATGTCGTTTGTCCAGAGTTCTTGTATGAGCAGCTTCATTTTAATTATAATTGGTGCTAACCAGCCCAGGGCCTGCAGTCTCGACATAGATAGCGACCATTTTAACAAACGAAAACGTTACAAAGTTCCGAAGATCGGAATGGAACGATATTTGGTAGTCTCGACACTCAAAGTTATCAACTGTCGTTGGTCTGTCGCAACTGAGCTCTGTTGATGTTTACGAGTCGTTTTTGCAGCCATTTTTGTTTTCATAAACTATTTTTTAGGTGTTTGAAAGTAATTATAAACAAAAATTATGAGGAATGGGGGTTCTCAAAAGTGTGTCTGAGTGTCTGTACTGATGAGGCTTTTAAGTCTACCTATTTATGGGTTCCGGACAATCTACGTGCAAACGAGCTTTGCCAACAAACACCGCATTAGAAGGAGCCTTATATCTTTTGAAGGGATCGAATCGTACGATCGCTGTTTATAAATAAATAAAAAACAACCACGAATCATGTTTCAAATCAAATTTATTAAATCTCCATGTATTATCATCATCTCACACAATGATCTCCTAATTACACACATTCTTATAATCTAGATGCTGCTTACATATGTTACATTCCTATTCATTTGACATTACTAATGCATTCTGTAGTTCATTACAACAGTCAAACTGTACGAAAACTGAATAAATAAAAAGTATCCATCACTTCGTATATAAATAACATACAACGGCAAATCATGTTTTCAACTTTATTAAATCTTCATTAATTATCAACAGTTCATCACACAATCATCTGATTACACACATTATTTTAATCTAAACACTTTACATGGCACATGTTGCATTCATAACCACATAACATTTCCACACTTTAATAAAGTAGCTTGACAATAATAATTTTACTAAAAATATCCAAAAAACTGAAATTATTTTATTAATACACTGTTATTTTATAATTTAAGCATTGCAATCTTAAGTCTAAGCTCCTTACTACTTACAAAAGAGCAACATATGCACTACATTATGCGCAGACTATAAAGTAGTTAATACATAACAATAAAAATCAGGTGACAACATGGGTGGCTTTTCATGTTTTGGTACTTCTTTGTCTCCCTAGAAGTAGCCATACTTGTAGCTAACCAACAATATTATCTACCTCAAATGTAACCCATGTAGTTAACGTTGGATCTCAAACTAATTGTGAATAAACATCGGTGCCCAAGAAACATTTTCTTTGTTTGTTTTGCACCTGTTGTTCTAAACTTCTAAATAAAATACCTAAGAAAATTGAAAGACATACTATTAAAAACAACAGCTAAAATAATTAGACAGAACTTGTTAGTATTTTGTACAAGATTTCTTAACCGACAAGTATTATTAAAATTTTGTTTTTGTAATTTAAATGTACTAAAGGAGAATGGCAGAAGTTCATAGAACGCTGGCATTAAACTTTTTTAGTTTCTACAGAAATAAAAGTGGCATGGTTTGATAGGAATTATTATGAGCTTTTATTTAAAAAAAAATCTAAAATAATAACAATGGGGTTAAAGAGAAATCTTATTTTTTTAAAGTGAGGTTAAGTGCAATAATGTTTGTACTTTAATAGGTTCTTTTACCTCTTTTACTATTTTAACGCATAAATGATTATTGTACGCATAATATATTGCTAATTATGATTTGTAATGAATTGAAAAATTATAACTATGTACTTGTTGAAGTTTGTTTGGTTCTGTGATTTACTTTTACCCGCTGATCATGTACCTAATGACAGTTTAATTAAGTGTACTCTGTCCGTTTTAATTAAACCCAGTAGTTAAAGAAAACACAGCACCCTAATTGCGAAACGCACTATCTATCAGAATCTGAATCGGATTGAAAATTATTTCTTAACCATTGCGTTATTTGTTCGAATAAATTGTTGGCTCAGCAACGTAAATAACTCAATGAATGTTGTTTAACTATCAATATGAAACCAATCCCTACTGATAGCAAGTTACACAATTACCCCTCTGGACACTTTAGACTCATTTATCGGAATCTAAGCATAAAATATTATTATGAACGTTCAATCCACGGTTTAGTGTTGCCAACAAAAATAAAATCGGAACAATTATGTTGAACACAAAATACGTTCGATTTCTTAGCTAGCTTACATCAAGTCCTCGGAAACTATACATATTTTGATTTTTTTGTGATTTTATTTTATAAATTATGCATTATCAATCAAAACATTATGTAAACTAATGTCATAATAATTTATTTGATTTTGTATATTTTTCAATAACAACAACAGTATGATAAGGCCAAAAAGCCTTGTATCCATGGACTTAGAAACGAAGACTGTTCCGCTCTGTGTTAATCAAATCAAGTTACTTTTATTTATCGAGATATATCCCCATTGTCAATAATAAAGTTAATCTGGCCATAAATACATAAAAATATGCGCTTTTTTTTTAAATAGCTTTGAATTCTGTACCTTTTCAAAATTAGTAATACCAAAAAATGCCATCTCCTTTGCTTACTTAAATAGGTAGAAAGTACATAGATTCCTCACAACTGTAACAACTGATTGCAATTTGTACATTCTTTGCAATAAAATATATATATTCTATTGAAAGATACATAAATAACACATAACCGCAAATCATGTTTTCAACTTTATTAAATGTCCATTAGCAGAATCATCTAAGTTTACACACTCTATTTAGATACTGTTTACATGAGGCATGGTGCACACCTATTGAAAAATCTTTATCAATTGTTTACACTTTCACTATTCACTTAGTTCAAACTGTTTTCTTCCATGTTGTGCCCTCCTTACAGCAGACAATGACTCAGGTACCACAAATGATGCATCTCCAAACATAATTCAAACTGTGAACCCGTAGTTTCACGCTGCCTTAGCCCTCCGACAGCCTTGATATGGCTATGAGACGGCAAATCTCACGCAAATGAAAATCCTTTGGACTTGTTCATATCTGTACATTTACAAATTAACAGTAGAGGTGTTAACCGAGCTCTTAAGTAAACATTAACCATTTCTTCGAATACAAACAACCACACGAATCTCTGCAGTGTCCCAAGTGTCTGTACACAGCTATAATATGATTAAATAAGAAACTATATGAAGTGAAGTCGCCGCTTGACTCAAAATGGGTTAGCCGAGTAATAATATGTGATAATATGCTGTAACCTTGGCTATCTATGAAAATATGTGTAAAATACACTTGAGAAAAAAATCAATGAAAACAAATAGACATGACTTCACAAGTTTGGCATTAGTTTTATAGTGTTGCAAGGATGCAGATTGTAATGACCTTACATTTATAACAAGTTATTTTAATCCTGTAAAACAGTTATTGCTACTTAGTAGATTCCATAAAAAAACGAGTATTTGCAAGATATAATTTCCAATTTCACTGCACAATTTTCTAGAAAAATATTATTCTTTATTAATAAATGTTCTTCAATTTTCCCTGAATTCAAGGAGAAATTCTTACGGCCGCCACTATGTCATCGAAAATTCGGATCACTAGATAATACCGAAAACACTCGCTTGCCGTACCGATGCATACGACAAAAGCAAGTCTCTACATCGGAGATACCGCGCAACATCGTACAAAACGATGCCGAGACACTACCGAAGACTACTATTTATAGTTCGACTTCAATTATTAGCCGTTAAGAACAAATCCTTGAATTCTGGAAAAAAATGGAGACCACTGATTGGTAAAAAAATATTTTTTTTTACTACAAATTGTATAGTGACTTTTTAAACCCTATCTTGGAAACTGTTTATTAAAGAAATTTAGAAGGAGTGATAAACATTTAAAAAATCTCGGGCCATCATGTTTGTTACGGGTAAAATCCGAAACTACTGAACAGATTCATAACAAACTTCTAATTATTTATAATTTGGTCCAACATAAAAGATAGGATAGTTTTTATCTCAATTATTACTGTTCTTTATATTTGGAAAAAACATCTTTATTATACGAAAATAGTTTGTATTTATTGTTTAGTTCTAGGAATTTCTAAAAGATGGTGGTGTAAGTAATTTTCACGACATAACCGTACTATTTCAATAATTCGTGTTTTTTTTTTATTAATTTCATAAATTTGTGCCAGGATCAACAGGATAGATAAAAAGAACTTTTGTAGCTAGATGAACTAAACCGGCCGGACGTAAAGAATAACATCATCCTATTTCTTTCCGTGGGTGTCGTAAAAGGCGACTATGGGACTTGCTAGAAAGTGACCACAGCGTTCTCTATGAATCTTACCACCATACTGCGATAGCCAACCCGCCTGCCAAGCATGGTGATAATGACAACACCTCCTGTACATGCACAGAACCTAGCACTGGACGACTTTCGGCAGAAATGATGATGGTGAATAGTTTAAAAACATGATTAGACTTAATCAAGGTAATGATATCCTTCGATATTAACACTGTGTTGGCGTCACCGTTTCGGGCGACCAAACTTAGCACCAATATCAGGAGTCAAGCGACGCACTGTGGGGCGCAGTGCTGCCCTAGAACTGTAATTTGAAACCATTGTAAACACCAATTATTTTTAAAAGAGTAACCGTGGAGTTTCTTGCCGGTTCTTCTTCATAGAAATCAACAATTTGGAGACATGCACCTAGCTTCTGACGTTTCATAAGTGCCCATGTAGGTTTATGTAAATTAAAAATATTTTGATTTGATTATAAACTAAGATGAGATAAATAAAATGTTATAATATGTTATAATTCAAAAAGAGTATGTCTGTGTGTGCTTAATTTCAACATTCCGATACTTTACCTACTTATCACTTTGAATTTTTGCGGTTTTTGTTTTCCATGAAATGATTTTAAGTCAATGAATTTGATTGTATCAAAAGAATGAGTGAAAAATTTGTAGAATCTATTATTACTACCGGGTCAGCTAGCAATTTATTATAGTACATTATGGTACAAGTGTGTAATGTTGGTGATTACCGCTGAGGCGCCATTGAGACCCGAGCCGTCAGGTGAGGGTCTTAAGAGAGCCGAGGACGGTAATCATCAATACACACGTGTATCATACGACGTTTTTCAACACACTTGCGAGGAAATAATTATTTACCACACAGCAACAAATGCGATACAAACAAAATATGAAAATTAGGGGAAAATTGGGAAATGGCGCGCAATTTTTTTTTTTTGCACGCGCCAAATGTAAGTTGATTGATTACAGCCATACAGCCTACTTCAAAATGATAATGTTTGTGATAAAATGCAAATATTTTATAAGAAATTATTGTGAATTATAAATAATTTGATAATAATAAATGTTTTTTCGTCTTAATTAGGGACACATTTATTTATTTCAAAAATGTAAATAGATTTTCGGTGGCATAAAACCTCTTTGTTGTTACAAAAAAAAAAAAAAAACTGTATTACCCGGTTAAATTGAAAATGCTCTGTTTACTCGCATATAATTTGCAGTTAGGTACTAACTTAACTTTGTAGGGATCATTCTATTATGCACTAGTGTGTAATATTATTATGCACGTGTATGTTATAGTTCGGTTTATGGCCCTAAGAACGATATAATAAGGCTCACTTTACGAGCAAGTGTGTTGAAAAAAATATAATCTGCCTCCTTACAACATTGTAAAAAAAGAAAGAAAGAAAAATTGTTTATTCTGCACAAACAAAACGCACATTACAAGATAAAAATGTAACAAAATGCAACGTAGCCAAAAGCCCCGTATTTATGTCAATAAAAAAAATGACAGTTAAACAACATAAATAATGCCAAAGTTGTCAAGTGTCAGATCATTATGGAAAATGTCTTTTTTGTTGATATAGCAAATTATGTGGTATTTAACATGATAATTTTTCATTAATAGCCAAGGTTACAGCATATTATTACTCAGCTAACTCATTTTGAGTCATGCGCCGACTCCACTTCATGTAGTTTCTTATTAAATCATATTATAGCTGCGTACAGACACTTGGGACACTGCAGAGATTGTTGTATTCGAAGAAATGGTTAATGTTTACTTAAGAGCTCGGTTAACACCTCTACTGTAATTCTGTAAATGTACAGATATGAACAAATCCAAAGGACTTTCATTTGCGTGAGATTTGCCGTCTCATAGCCATATCAAGGCTGTCGGAGGGCTAAGGCAGCGTGAAACTACGGGTCCACAGCTTGAATTATGCTTGCTTTATTTTTCAATAGGTGTGCACCATGCCTCATGTAAACAGTATCTAAATTATAAGAAAGTGTAAACTTAGATGATTCTGCTAATGGACATTTAATAAAGTTGAAAACATGATATGCGGTTATGTGTTATTTATGTATCTTTCAATAGAATAGATATATTTTATTGCAAAGAATGTACAACTTGCAATCAGTTGTAACAGTTGTGAGGAATCTATGTACTTTCTACCTATTTAAGTAAGCAAATTTAGTACATTTAAATTACAAAAACAAAATTTTAATAATTCTTGTTGGTTAAGAAATCTTGTGCAAAATACTAACAAGTTCTGTTTAATTATTTTAGCTGTTGTTTTTAATGGTAAATTTTCTTAGGTATTTTATTTAGAAGTTTAGAACATCAGGTGCAAAACAAACAAAGAAAATGTTTCTTGGGCACCGATGTTTATTCACAATTAGTTTGAGATCCAACGTTAACTACATGGGTTATATTTGAGGTAGAAAATATTGTTGGTTAGCTACAAGTATGGCTACTTCTAGGGGGACAAAGAAGTACCAAAACATGAGAAGCCACCCATATTGTCGCCAGATTTTTATTTTTATGTATTAACTACTATAGTCTGCGCATAATTTAGTGCATATGTTGCTCTTTTGTAAGTAGTAAGGAGCTTAGACTTAAGATTGCAATGCTTAAATTATAAAATAACAGTGTATTAATAAAATAATTTCAGTTTTTTGGATGTTTTTAGTTAAATTATTATTGTCAAGCTACTTTATTAAAGTGTGGAAATGTTATGCAGTTATGAATGCAACATGTGCCATGTAAAGTGTATAAAAGAATGTGTGTTATTATATTATTGTGTTTGATGAAGTCGAACAACTCTATTAAGTTTCAACAGGAAACTTAATGTGTGTGACGAATTGTTGAAACTTAATTGAATAGAGAGAGCATAACTGTTGATAATTAGTGGAGATTTAATAAAATTGGAAACATGATTTGCTGTTGTATGTTTTTTGTATACAAAGTGATAAATACTGTTTATTAATTCAGTTTTCCTGCGGTTTGACTACTGTAATTTATGTCATGTCTCTCACGGCTATCCTTTAGTAATAGTGCATGATATCAGTTTTTTGGATATGTATGTATATTTAAATTATTTTTGTCAAGCTACTTTGTTAAAGTGTGGTAATGTTATACTGATAGGAATGCAATATGTGCCATGTAAAGTGTTTAGATTAAAATAATGTGTGTAGTTAGATGATTGTGTGTGATGAACTGTTGAAACTTAATAGAGATTTAATAAAGTTGAAAACATTATTTTCCGTTGTGTATTATTTATATCATCATCATTATCATCATCAATCATTAAATATTATATGTGTAGATTAATAACGTCGAGCTATTTTATTAAACTGCAGAATGCGGTGGAAATGTCCTGTGGATAAGAATGCAACGTCTCGTAGAAATTCTAGCTTAAACGAACGTGTCTAATTAGGAGATGATTGTCTGTGATGATACTTAATGGAGATTTAATAAAGTTGGAAACATGATTTGCGGTTGTGTGTTATTTATTAAATATAAAAACGACGATCGGCTCCCTTCAAAAAGATACTAAATGTATTTGGCTCCCTCTAATACGATGGTTGTTGGCGACGCTCGTTCGTAACTAGTTTTGCCGGAACCCATAAATAGATGGCCTTAAAGCCTCATTAGTACAGTCACACCTTCAAGTACGCCATTTTTGTTAATAAACACTTGCAAACACCAAAACATATAGTTTGCGTTGCTAACGAATCACTTTGCGGGCTTTCAAAAATGGACGCAACACATACTCGTAAACATTAACAAAATACGGTAAAGTTCATCGAAATGTCGATGTCAATCAATAACTTTGAGTGTCGAGACTACCAAATATCGTACCATTGCTACTAAACCGAACTATGAATGCGTTTTGCGCTAACTGACATCGTTTTTTCAAGTTTATGTATGACTTTGGTCCGTATCTCAGATGTCGAGACTTCCATTTTGTCGCTGGCATCGTTACGGCAAGCGAATTTTTTCGGTTTTATTTAACGATCGGTAGTTTGCGATAGTGTCGCTTTCTATGTCGAGACTGCAGGCCCAGGGGATCGAATATTTTCGCAACTTCCGACATAATAAATCTTTTCGTTGGATTTTTATTTTCCGATATAGTTATTTGGAAATAAAAACTGTCTTCCCGTGGTGACCATATTATGCCTAATGATTTCCTGGACTCGTCTAACGGTAGTTTGAGCAGTTGATCGTCTTTGTCTTCTACTGGTATATTTTCCAGTAGCTCCGAACTATTTGACGACCATTTTCGAAGTTTAAAACCGCCCTTGTTTAACATTGATATTAATTGGCGCTGTAATTCTTTTGCTGCACTTTTCTGGGAATCTCCGGATAGAATATCATCCACGTAGAAATCTTGTAATGTAGCTTTACTCGCGATTGGGTAATTGTTTTGTTCGTCTATCGCAAGTTGTTGCAATGTTCGTACCGCAAGATAGGGGGCACTAGTTGTGCCGTAAGTTACCGTTTTAAGTTCATATTCACTAATTGCGTGTTTGGGTGAAAATCTCCATAGTATCCTTTGATGTGCGAAGTCTAATTCATTAATTTTTATAAAACGGTACATTTTCATAATATCTGCCATAAAGGCAAACTTATGTTTTCGCCACCGTAGAAGTATAGTGGATAAGTCTTGTTGTAATCGTGGTCCTTTATACATATTGTCATTAAGACTCATTTTTGTGCTGCTTTTATTGCTCGCATCAAAAACTACGCGTAATTTTGTAGTCAGCGAATCTTCCTTAATTACTGCCTGATGTGGTATGTAGTATTTTCCCGAGTTGTAGTTCGTTGTATCTACTTTTCTCATATGACCCATATGTAAGTATTCATTCATGAAGTCAATGTATTGTTGTCGTAAATTTTCATTTTTTGCGAACTGTCGTTCTAGTTGTAGTAGTCGTGCAGCGGCTTTTCTGCGTGATTCACCGTTTAAGTTTAAGTTCAAGTTTGAATCCTTTAAAGGAAGTCGTACCGTATAGGTTCCGTCTGGGTTTCTTATTGTTGTTTCTTTATAGTAGTTTTCACAGGTCTGGTCGTCTTGTGTAAGTTTGTAGTTTTGTGGAATTTCTTCTAGTTCCCAAAATTTGGTAAGTACGTGTCGTACATCTTCGGTGCAAGCCACCATACTCAGTATTTTTACTCCATTCTTCGTTTCATTGGGATAAAATCCGGATAAAATCCACCCTAACTCTGTGTTCTGAGCGATAATTCCGTCCCTTAGTCTTTCGAAACCCTGTAGTAATATTCTGCTATATTCTTGGGCACCTAATATTATGTCAATTGGGCCCTTTTTATAATAAGTTGGGTCTGCTATAAGTGCGTTATCCAAAATTTTTTCTTGTAATTGTTGTAAATCATTCCTTGGTAATGAACTTGTTAGTTTTGGTAGAACTATTAGCGTTACTGGCAGTTTGTAATCGCTAGAGTGTCTTGGTTGTAGAGTAATGTTGATTGTGTAGTTTGACGTTTTTGGTTTTTCATCTCCGATACCTTTTATTTCGACTTGGATTTTTTGTCGTGGGTAAGACAACAATTGTGCTACTTCTTCAGTGCAAAATGACGCTTCTGATCCCTGATCGCATAATACTCTCAGCAACTGTGGCATCCCATCAAACGAGGTAGTTCTTACTATGGCAGTAGCTAGTAAAGTTGTATTTTTAGCGTCAGTGTTAGTAGCAGATAAGTTCGATGTCGCTATATTTTGTGTCTTCTCTGTACCTGTATTTTTTGGTATATATTTTTTAGCGTTGTCATTGTTTTGAAACGGCCTAGATTGATGCAATAATGCGTTGTGTCCCTTATGTTGACAAATTTCACATTGTTTATAAACTGCACTGACACATTGTTTCTGGTCATCGTGATTTAAGCAACGTTTGCACATTCTTTTTTGCACGACGGCCTTGTATCGATCGTTGACGCATAACGCCTTGAAACTAGGGCAGTGATGAATAATATGATCATTCTTTTGACAAAACCAACAACGTTTATATTTTTCTGTTGTTTGTTTATCCCGTGACATTTGTCTGTTAGTATATGATGTAGATCCGTCAAAAGATTTAAGGCAATTGAAACGGTTTTCCATGAATTTCATCATCTCGTCAAAGGATTGTATTTTATTTCGGTTTTGCAGTTGATCTTCATACTTCGTATTTGTTTCTTCATCCCATTTTCTACTGACTATTCTTATCAATAGAGGGCCCCAAGACGATGTGTCTAAGCGTTGATTTTTTAGTGCCTCAAGACATTCATTTATAGTGTCATGCATATCTCGTAATTGTGCTGCATTTGGTCGTTGCATTTTAGGTAAATCTATTAATTTGTCAATAAACTTAGTAGCAATCATGCGCTCGTCTTCATATCTCTGCGTCAGCAACTTCCAAGCAGTTTCATAATTTATTTCGCTTATGGTTAAATGACGTATTAATCTTGCTGCGTCGCCTTTTACGTGTGTTTTTAGGTACTGCATTTTTTCTGTTGAAGAAATTGATTTATCTTCGTGTATTATTTTTCTGAATAAGTCTTGGAATGTATTCCAAGAGTCATAGTCCCCCGTGAATATGGGAATACTTATTCGTGGAAGTTTCCCTGAGGATTTAGTCGTAATCACTTTTTCGTCTGAGATTTGAAAGATTCTTTCTTCCAATAACTCCGTAGTAATATCGTAATCTTTCTGAGTGTTTTCGAAACAATTGTCTCTGAAGTAGCTGTTGTCCAGTGTACTTTCGGCCATTAGTAGTCCGATGTGAGTTTCTTCGATTTCTAGCCATTGTTTTTGTAAAGTTTGTAGTAGTGTTTGTAAATGCCATATAGGCTTGTTTTGTGTAACGGATTCCTTAGCCTGAGTTATTTTCTTAGCTATCTGCGACATTCGGAATAGCTGTATAAACAGTTTTGGGCTACTGACTCCGTCCTTATCTTCATCTTCGTCTAATAATCGTGGTTCATAGACACTTTGCACATGTTGTAGCCTTTCTTCGCACTCTTGAAGGTACTTTATCCCTTCGTCGTAACATTTTCTAATGTTGCCAAAGTAGTTTGTAGTAATATATTTATGAGTTGATAACACCTCCTGTTCCTGTAGTCTTAAGTGGTTTCCTTGAACTCGCTGAAAAACTTGGTCTAAGGTTTTCTTTCTTTCGTTGATGTATTTTTCTGTTTTTCTTGTGGGCGAGTCCTTTTTTATGTTTGTCAATACCCTTTTGATCTCGTTGTAATCCGCTTCCTGGCTCCTGATTAATTCGTTAACTTCCTGTATCTCCATAGTGCTCTTCTTTCTTCTTCCCTGATGCCCTACCCTACTCTAATAGTTAAGTCAGTACTAGTGGTATCTGCGCTCTTGTTATATCCGTGCGACTTCTCAATCAGCTGGTGAGACCCGCTTGTGGGAGGCCAGTGACCGATCCGCAACGAGAGGCTTTCCGACAGAATACCCTAGTACAATGTACTTCAGATTACTGAAAACTGATGCTTTGTTGAGTTCACCAGCCCTCAGTTCTCCGAAGTGTCAGTCTGTCAACGTATATCCCTACAGTGGGCAAGGGGACCGCGTGATTCAAATGCTCGAAGGACCAAAATGTACGTCCACCCTTAACAAACGTCACGTAAGGCCGCAATACTGTCAAGGGTGTGACGGTACATGAAAATATATGATAAGTTAAAGGAACCTACGAAGACCTACAAGCCTAACAGTCCCTACGACCCTAAGCCCTATAAGCCCTACAGCCCTAACCTACCATATACCTAGTGTGTGATAAATAAATATATAAATAAGTTCAGGATGTCTGCACCATGCGACCTAAGGTTACAGACGGATAGTAGACAGGAATACCAGGTTCGGGAAGGGTACACTCACTGCCAGTCCCGCAGACTCACGAGACTGATCAGAGATGGCTAAAGGTGTCTTGGCCACAGTGAGGGGTAATGAGACAAGAATATAAAATTCAAATCTGATTTATTTACAAAATGTTCTGCTTATATACTACTTATTTCTTAACACACACTATTATACAAAGTCTATGTGTCCTATGCGTGTAAGATGCAACCAAATCATTCTTTTAACTGGGCCGCGCGTCAGCCAGGCCGAGTGCTGAGTCAATGTCCAAAGGTAACATTGAACAATATGGTAGACGTTTTCTATAACTTATTAAGACATATTATTACTGAATGTATCCCTAGGAAAAGAACAGCCAGCGATAAATATCCACCTTGGTTTACACGTCCCCTTATACGACTTCTAAAAGAAAAGTACAAATACCACGTTCGTTTTAAGAAGTACAAAAACCCACTAGATCGAGAGCACTTTGAGAGATTACGTGATGAATGCAATGTGTTGAGTTCAACATGCAATATATCTCCAATATTGAAAACAACATTACAAAAAACCCTAAAACATTTTGGTCTTTCATAAAAAATAAAAGAAAAGGTAGCAGTACCTATCCGGCACAAATGTCTCATAACAACAAAATTGCATCAAGTGGAAGGGATGTTTGCGACATGTTTGGTGAACATTTTGCAAGTACCTTTAATGACTCTACTGCAGACGGTTCCGACCTAACGGACACTGGTTATTCTCTCATGTCTGCAGCACTCTGTAATTTGGAATTTGATGGCAAAGAGCTATACCGTGAATTGGACGGATTAGATGAAACTAAAGGCGCGGGTAGCGATGGTATTCCACCAATATTTATTACGCGCTGTGGAAAGGCCTTAGTATTGCCCCTACAAATTATCTTCAACAGATCTTTATACGATGGTATCTTTCCAGACACCTGGAAAGAAGCTCTCGTAATACCTATATTTAAGTCTGGGGAAAAGCATCTGGTTGGAAATTATAGACCGATTTCATTACTAGTTACATTTGGAAAAGTATTCGAAAAACTTGTTAGCAGACATCTGATGTGGTACCTTAAAGAAAGCATTACTGAGAATCAGCACGGTTTCGTTAAATCCAGATCAACCAATACTAATCTTCTATGTTACATAGAGGGAATTGAAGTAAAGAAACTGAGTGAAATTCGCGACCTGGGAATTCAACTCGATCAAGCCCTAAAGTTGAGTATTGAGTATTGTGTCAAGATCTTTCAAGGTACTGGGATTTGTTTTGCGAAATAGTAAGGACTTTAAAAGACCCGCCACAAAAATCAAACTTTTCAATACTTTAGTCCGTCCAATCCTAGAATATGGTTCAATGGTATGGAATCCACATTACGAAGTTTACTCGAAGCGATTAGAGAGTGTCCAAAAGCGGTTCCTTTACCATTTGTGCTACGGAGATCACTTGGCTAAACAACTTACTAGCTACACTGATAGGTTGAAACACTACCACATGAATACACTAACCAGTCGTAGGAAGAAATTGGACTGCGTCATCCTCCACAAACTATTAAATGGAACGATACATTGCAGTGAACTTTTGAGTTCATTAAAGATTAAAATTCCAACTCGGATTCCCAGACCTAACACATACAATTTATTTTACATCCCTGGCTCAAAAACTAACCTCGGTCATTACACCGCTGTTCCGAGACTTTGTAGGCAATATAACATATTAGCCAAAACTATGAATTTAGACATCTGTGAGTCTCTATCTAAATATAAAAATTGTTTAGTAGATTTAATTTAATTTAAATATCTCTAGGTGTTCATTTAAGTATTTCAATGTATTTCATATTCTTCTTTTTAGTGTATATCCTTTAATAATGCTTAAACTGTTACCAAATTTTACTATTAATATTTTAACTTTGTTAGCTTAGTTGTGAACTCTTTTGTGCATGCTGTGGTCTCCTATAAGTGAAGGAGTACACCTATTTAATACCTTATATAGTTACCCTTTGTTTACGTGTCAATGTATTGTGTACATCTTTTGTTGGAGATCCAAATTTAAATAAATAAATAATTGTTTCGCACATAATCCAGTCATATTTAAAAGGTATTAATGGCTACTGCGGATTATTCTTAGGAGACAGACATAAACCATCAAAACTGTGGAATGTTTTAAAATGTACAATTTCATAGTACTTTATTTTGATATATCTTGCAAGTTTAAGTCAGCGTTAGCGTTAGCAACCAAAAATATGGTTTTACGACGTCATTACGAATCATTAAAATTTTAGGCTTTGCTCTAACAAAATATTCTTCAAGATTACTTTTGAAAGAGATTCTCCAAATGGCAATGACAACTGTATCAAAGTCCATTGCGAGGTTTTGAAGAAGATATCGGAGAAACAGACAGAAGATAACAGGGAATTTATTTTATTCAATTTAATTTAAGAGATGACTAACTGTCTATGTCGTGTTCTGTGTCTGATAGAATTACTTTGGGTATTCTTTGTTTAATCTTAGAAACTGGCGTAGGTAAGTGAAAATATTTTTTGTTATAAATTATATCTTTCATAACAATTACCCTCCATTTGTTTTAGTAGTTACTTCAAAATTATAACACGTCGTTTTGTATTGTATTGTGTATTGTTTTACATGCAAATTGAACATTTGCATATATATTTTTTAACTATTCCAGGCAGGATAAAACAATCGCGCATGAAAGAATTAATAAATCAGGGTCGGCAGAAACATACATTAAACAACCGTCGGATATGAAACCTCCGCTCTTAAGTTGCAACGTACGTCGGTTAAAAATAATCTACGTCCTTGTACTCACCCCAGGAATGCGCCAACCCTACGTGCAGCGCTAACAACGCCAGCACCCACTGCGCTTTACACATTTTACATTTAAGAAATACTAAGTTGTTGCGACAGAGTTGGAGCGTCCACCACTGACGATCGCTGTTGAAGTATTAAAACAAAAACAGAACGCTGGTTTTCCGCAAACCTGACAGGATAAAAACAGTGTTCTCTAATCTGCGACCACAGGCTTGTTATTCACAGTGCTATCGTGTTATTGTGTGTGTTTAATCATAGGTGCGTACTCTAAAGGTTGATTACCAAAGGCGACCTTATGCTGAACAGGCAGGTAATAAAATAACTTTAATACTTTAGAATAGAATTGATAACAGTAGGCGTGAGATCACGCTGCCAAGGAAAATGCAGAAGAAAGTAATAAGATTTGTAGAATGCTTTAGTAATACAACTTACTAAACTCATAACAAACGATCGCGATACAGGGAGAACTTCATGCAGAAAGGACTTAATACCCTTACCCTTATGGAACAACCATTTTTATTTTTAAATCAAGTGAATAGATACCATTGATTTGAACTTTTTGCTGTCGATCAATGTTATAGGATTTTACTAGACAGAGCGCAAGTTGTAAGAGCAAGGTTTCGTGATTAATGCAGTCAAATGCTTTCAAGAGGTCATGTACGATCCTTATGGCATCTTGGGCCTCTTCCTACGCTGTAAATATGTGTTTTAATAAAGTGACACCGGCGACAGTCGTACAAAATCCTTTGGTGAAACCATTAGTGATTGAGCATTATCTTTTCGAACACATTACTCAATACAGATCTACAGACAAATTCAATATTAAAGCTAAGTTTGGTGATATAGTCTCGATTCGATAATCGAGACTATAGCATATTAGTAAAGAAGTTTAAAAATTCTTGAGCGACTTCTTAGTGCACCATGTAGATGGTGAGTTCTATAGTGTGTAGTGAATGTTTAGATTTTTTTTTCCTATTAGTTTCGTTATTTACAACTCGCAAATCTCTTTTTAATTCATTTTCTGCTGATTTGATTTTGTTGCTAATGCACAGAACTTTAGCTATCTTGCAGGTACTTCTAATAATTTTGGAATATTTAGCAACATTCTTGCTGAAAGTTTCAGTGTTAATGTAAAGGCTTGTAATTTGTATCTGGAGGATACGAATTTCAAACCCCATTAAAAAAGAGGTGCAACTCTGTATTTCTCACGAAGAATTGGTATATCTACCTACTTCAAGGTTTTATGAAAACTAGAGCTACAACTGGCGTGCAAGAAATACCTTTTTAACCCGACTATGCTAGAAGTAAGTCTTGTAAATTTAACATGTCTATATAATATCAGCAAAAAAAAGGGGATCGAGCACCCCACAAAAAGTAATGATATCCGTCCAAAATTACTTCATGTAAAGTAGTTTGCCAAGACTTTTATAACGCTTTCACTGTTTAAAAATATCAAAACGAATGTAGAGCAAAACCCTCAAAATTCTACGAGGCCTAACTCTACAAATCTTACATCTTGGTCAGTATCTATAGCTCGACCGTTTCCCTGGTGGGTGAACCCGACAGGTGACCCCGAGCATAATAATAACAAAAACGTTTATACAAGATTATTTTTAGTATATGCGAAACCTGAATATAGTTTGTTCAGAATCAGTAACTGAATCGATTCCAATAATTTTTACACCATGTTATATTTTGTACCAAAAATATTTAATTACGCCTCCAAGTCGCGGGCCTAATATTTTAAAATCGCCCATAATTTTAAAATCGAAACAAAACACTATGTTTCGATTTTAAAATTATCATGTCTTTCTCGTATTCAAACGTCCATTACACGGAGATAGTATGTACACCAGCTGTTTGTGGTGATCTGCATATGTTTTTGCGTGGACAACCAGGTAACTTATCAAGCTTATAACTTTGTGATTATTAATGATACAGTTTTGAAATTTTTTTCATAGATTCTTTACATAAAAATACTAGACCCGCGTTTCGGGTTTCGCATAAACAAAAAATAATGTTGTATAAGGCGACACATCTACAATGAATACCTTAACTATTAAAACTAGAGGACATTTGCTAATTTGCCTTAACTAGGTTCATCACCATTCACACAGACCAGCCCTCGTTTCTTTGGTGCCCTCTACTCTTATAGACATCGACACATTCATACTCAAAACTTTCGTCACGACATTTTCCTCATTCCTCCGTATCACGTGCCCATACCATGACTAGCGATTTCCAAAACACTTTTCACTTTTCGGTGCCACTTTAGACTTCCTCTTATGTACAATTTTTTTTAAATTTAAACTTCTTCCCTTTACTATTAAGGGGAATGTCGAAGTCACAGATATAGACAAAAATAGTATGTTAGCGGTTCTTTTTCAGCCAACATGTAGGTCTTCTGTCTGTGCACAGTCATGGGTTATTAAATGTTTAAATATATGTTTTTGGCAACCACGGTAATTTAACCCATTCCCTGTCCCATGAAATACATATGGTTCATGTTGATTATTTAACTATTGTGTCTACTTTATGGATAGTGAAAGTGTTAATTTATAGAACCTTAATTTTCTGTTTAACCTTTTGTACAGGAATGGGCCTAGGAATGTAAAAAATATTTCTACTAACAAGGAGACCGACAAGATTGTCCGCCTCTAATTTCAATGGTTTTTACATATGTTGTTATGTTTGAGTAAGTGAGTAATTACCCAAAGGGAATTCACGTAACGCTCAATAGTTTCAGCGTTGCTTCTTGCCTCCGCAGGAAGAGACGCCCCGGGCGTCGGGAGTCGATCGCAGACACCCGGCCACCGTAGGCGCGGGCTTGCGGGCGGCGAGCATAGGTAGCTTGCCGCCCGGTAAGAACCAGGCCCGTGTCGACGGCGCGTAGTGTTCCGCGCGCGCCTCAAAGTGATGTCAGCAGCACTGAAGTGGTCTGCTAGGACCGATGCCTACCAGGGTCGCGAGATTGTTCAAACGAGATACCGTGACCCTGGCATATGGGTAACTGATGGAACACGGGTGGGATTTAGTCAGTAAAAGTCTGACAAACCCTCCCGCTCAGCCCAGAGCGGGAGAAGTTATTTGATGATTTCCCATCCAAAAAAAAAGATAGATAAGCATCGTTGTCTGGGTTCGAAACGAGCGTAACCTAAAGACTTCTTTATGTTCACAATGTTTTGTTTCTTACTATGTTTTTTTTTACTTTTATTTAAAGATCGAAGTCGTCAAATGTTTTTTTAGATAGGCAGTTCAAAATCAAAATCAAAAGTCATTTATTCAAACTAGGCTGAGAGTCAGCACTTTTTGAACGTCAAAGTTACAAAAGACAGTCCCCCCAAAACGCCCGCCCTTCGACACTTCCTAGTGCTTTAGCTGGGAAGAAGAAGTGGCGGAACAAACTCCCCAGCAGCACAGCTGTCTGTTATGTTAGAAGAACTTGATTCTATACAATTGTAAGGAGGTAACATTATGAGACACAAAACATTAAATTAAATGATTTGCCATCTGTCAGCTAGCCAACCCAATAATCCAGGAAATAAAATGAAATCTATACTCAAGCAAAAGCAAAAAATATTTTTATCATGTAAATAAAGGTACCAAAATAAAAGCCTCCTGGCATAAGGGCGTGACAGCTTACATATGCAATGCTGAATCACGTTCACATAGCTGTTACGACCCGAGTTACAACTCGAGGCCTCAAAATGATAAACTAGGACCATCGGCGTAAAAACAAATAAACAGGTAGGTAATTAACAACAATACCAACATCAAGGTCAGCAAGACGACCAGTCACCACAAGCAGCACCCGTTCACGAGCATAACGCAAAGATCAGCTATTACCCCCCTCGCCTTATTTGAGGGAAGAGGGTAACCCGATCCCTGACGCTACCGCAAGCATTGACATCTAAGGGAGCATGACGAACTTGCTGCCGGTTGCTCAGGCAAGAATTGAATGACAACTTGTCGAGGTCGCTAGCTAATCATTTTATGCAATACTAATCATTATAATATGTCAAAGCATAGAACATGTCAAAACCAATAAATATACAAAAAAAAATGACTAACAGAGTAAAAAAACATATATAATAAAAATTATATTACAGCTATATAACCTATCACTAGGTACGCTAGTACTGGAGAAAGAACACAAACATTGTCTTGAGTTAATCACAGCGACCAACTAGTTTTGTCATTTAAATAGTCGTTGATGGAATAATATGCCTTTAGACAAAGGTTGGATTTTACTTGAGCTTTAAACGCATTAAAAGGTAATTCTAGTAAATAAGGTGGTAGCTTGTTGTAAAATGTTATACCAAGCCCAACAAATGTGTTATGCACCTTATGAAGCCGGTGAAAGGGAACACGTAGTTTGTCCTTATTTCTAGTGTTAACAGTGTGAAAATCACTGTTTTTAGCGTGTAAGTGTAAATTTTGCCTAATATATAAGATGTTGGCGAAGATGAATTGTGATGCTACCGTAAGAATACCAATATCTTTAAAAAAGTCCCTTAGAGAAACTCTGGCACCTAGCTGGTAAATTGCTCGAACAGCTCGTTTCTGAAGGACAAAAATATTTTGAATATCAGCGGCTTTGCCCCACAGTAGAATACCGTAAGACGTAATGCTGTGAAAATAACTAAAATAGACTAACCGAGCTGTATCAACGTCAGTATATTGTCTTACTTTTCTGACGGCGTAGGCGGCTGAACTGAGCCTCCCCGCTAGGCTTGAAATATGTGGGCCCCACTGTAGTTTGCCATCCACTGCTATGCCCAGGAAAACTGTCGAGTCTACAGTTTTAAGAACCTCTTTATTTAAGACGATTTCGGGACCTAGATTTCTAACTCTAGTTTGTTTAGGAACAAAAGAATATCATTATTAAAGAAAATATTTACTATTTCATTAAAATGTACTTAGTAAATAAAGTAAGTAAATACTCATAGTTCAAAATTAATATATATTGTATTTTAAAGAATCACAAACAAACCAAACTATTTACTTAATAAACAATTTCAAAGCATGTTAATGCTTGGAAGTTTGTTATTTAATTTTAACATGAAAACGAATTTTATTTTATTATATTTGGAATAAAATCGATATTACATTACATATAACACTTATCAATAAGTTATATAAAACAATATCAATGAAATATCCACAACACTTTTTTCACTTAAATCTAAAATATTATAAGTATTATTAACAACGAGGTGATGACTCATCGGTAAGCTATTTATTGTTCAACAAACAGTTAGTATTAACAGTGATTAAGTAATTTCTGAAATGTTTTACACTTTTATAGGTATAAGTATGTAGTGAATTAACATGTTATATGGATTTCCATTTATAAAAATAACATCACCATAGAAATTGTAACATTGTAATGGTTTAGCATTCATTGAATTGAGCATTTACTTAATGTGTTTAAAAATAATTATGTAGATAAGTTAGTAGCGGCGTGACGCATCATCTCCAATAAGGTGCTATATTCGGCTACGTATACCGCCCACCATGTTCCAGTACAAATCTTTTCCTCTCATGTGCTGCAGTAGCCTAGGGTCATTCTATCGACGGTTCGATAAGGTAGTAAGAAATATTGTGTTTAATTGCAGGTAAGCGAATAGGCATCAATGGACATTAAACATGGCTTGCAACAATAAGTAGTCTGGTGACGTTCGGATTCGTCACTATAATATATACATCATGGGATTTGCTCCTGGACGATTTCGCTGAATATTTTCAGTATTTCCATAAAGTCCTAACCATAACCTGACCGGATTCCTCTGAAACAAAAGAAATAACTTATTAACATTTTTGGAAACGTGCAGCTAACTTGTAGGGAGTGGATGTAATGGAATAATAGCCAAATACACGATTACTAGGTTATAAGAAAATATTAAGGTCAATTTTAAAGAGTAAAATTAAAACACTTACCGATATATTAAGACTACGACCAATGTCTTTGATTTCAACATTCTGCTCATGTAAACATCATTATTATTTTATGCTGGACAGTATAATCAGTAAATTGCGACATGACGCTTTGGTTACTTATAACAAAAACAATAAAAACATGTCTAATGTTACTATTCACGATTTACGTCAAATGTTTTGCTTTGTCACTGCTATTAGGCGTAGACTGACCTGTGTCACTTAGAACAACTTAGTTCCATCTACCCCACGAAGTTAATATACTTTACTTCCTTGGTAATTATTAGTTCTGTAGACATAAATATATTTTTATTTCTCCACTTGGTTACAAGACATGTTCGTTAGGCGAAAATCATATCAGCAGTTCTATAATAATGCAAGAAATATTGTAGAAATCATAAATGAAAACAATTAAAAAAAAGACACTGTTAACAGGTGGAGTGTGATTTCGAACTCACACACCGTTCATCGTCAATCCATCGAACCGCGAAGCCACAGTAACTTGTTGAGAATAAGCGAAATTAACGATTAGATAGTAGCCGTGTAAACACTAAACATATTACGTCTTGTTAATACGCAATTCAATCTTGACGATAACAAGATAATGAAATGAAATGATTTTGACTGGCCTGTTAGTCTGACTGCTAAGACTAAGGTTGTGGTGTTCGATTCTCACCCAGGACAAATCTCTGTGTGATTAGCACAATTATTTGTTCTGTGTCTGGGCGTAATTTCTCTATAATATGTATGAATTTAGAAATATATAAGTATGTTTATCAGTTGTCTAGTTGCCATAGTACAGGCTCTGCCTAGTTTGGGATCAGATGACGTTGTGTTGGTTGTCCTAAAATATTATTATACTAGCTTTTGCCAGCGGCTTCGCTCACGTGGAGGTCGGAAGTTATCCCGCGGGAACATACTACCAGGATAAAAAGCAGCCTATGTCTTTTCTTAAACTCTAAACTATGTGTGTACCAAATTTCATTTAAATCGGTTCAGTAGTTTTAGCAGGAAAGCGAGACAGACAGACAGACAGAGTTACTTTTGCATTTATAATATTAGTATGGATAAATGTGGATTAACTATTAATGATTAAAATGGCTTGACAAGGTGATTTATTTAAATGGGGTGAGACTTAACAGTTCGATGAGAGCGTCGTTCATACCGGGGTCAGATAATATTGGGCACAGACTGTACCTTTTACGTATCGTTCTTGAATTGACAATTTTATATTGATAGGCAAAAATATACAGATAAAAATTTGAAACCAAATTGACTGAAGAAACCTTTACCATAACTTTTTTGTATATCACCTCCTTTCTTAATATGGAACATAATCGGCCTAAAACGTTCCCACTGCTGTGACACAGGCCTCCTGTCTGTGAGACGGGATGGAATATAATCCAATACGCGGGCCCAGTGCGGGTTGGCCTGTTTCACATGTCTTCGATGCTTTGGTTTAGATAGCAGTGGTGATAAAAATAATGTACACGAATTAAAGAGCTTGCTTGGGTTCGAACCAACGACTTACAACTTGTAAGTCTGGGCCGATACCGCTGGGCCACCACTACTCCTCTGAATCTATAAAAAAATAAAAACAGTTTTATAGCTTAGATTTATCGATCTGTTGGATTCGAATGTTCGAAGTATATTTATATATATAACAAGCGAAAATAAAACACCATACATACGTAAGAATATTTTATTAAAATCAAACTAATCAACACTAAACTGAATGTCTTCTTTATTGAAACACGACATCACATTTTCAAAAAACAAAATAGTAAATATGTAGTTGGAGAAATAATAGAATAATCTATAAGATTACACTTCAACAACAACAGATATTTTAATGGTAGGCTTTCTTATGGTAGGATTTTCTGTTGTTTCTGTATTGTTTGTTGAATATTGAGGGAGGTGTTAGTTTCCGTAATGGTTGGAATCAGATTCGACAGTGCTTCACAATCCTGACGTCCCTGAATTTGATCCTTTATTTTATAGTTGGCGGCTATGGCGAGTGGTATTTTATTGTAAAACTTCATCATCTCATTAGGTTGTACATTTATTTCTGCGTTCTTTGGTAAATACCAAAAGGTTCTGGAGCTCTTGCTGCCGTCCATCCAATATAAGTAATCCTTTGAAGCGGTCAACTCTTGTGGTACAGAAAGATGTTGATGTGCGAACAATTTAATTTCGTGAAAATCAACATATAATTCCTGAGTCAGATCTCTTTTGTTTAGAAAATGATGAGAGCATTCGTTACAACCATCAAAGTAATAAATTTGCCGTGTTTGTTGGTCTATGGCGAAGCTAAATACTGGCAACCAATTGATTATAGTTTCTTTTTCGGTAACATTAAAATCAAGTCTCTCCATGTACTGCTTCATAGATGAGTCGGGGTTGGTCCAATGAATGTACCTGTAATTTTAATAACACTACTAAATATCAAGAAATGCAACCGATTTTTAATTTTTAACGGTCTAAATTTTTAATTGTCATTGATAACGTACCCAGTGCAACTATCCACGGCAATATTAGAGGCGATCCCGTACCTCATCTTGATTAAAAGATTTCCGTAAACATTGTTATTAGCTCTGGGTTTTAATGAAATCCAATTAATGCTCCTTTCATTCGTATCAGTGAAAAATAGTGTTTCCGTAGGCGGGTCGTAGGCAATACTTTGAATATCACTCCCGTTTCTTTTGATGAAACATTTGTTTTCCATGGAAAGTAAATTATAACCACATATAGCATCGTTGTCGCTCTGTTTGTCGATGTACAGCATCATGTTGTGTACTTCATCGTAAGCTAACGCTGTGAGGTTGTGGGAAATGAAATTCACGGTGTTTGTTGTTGTTCCATTGGTATAAAATACGAGTTGGTCTCCTAGACTTACGGCGATATCTGAAACAAAATATTAACATTTTACTTTACCAAGCTGATGTCCAAATGTTACAAGATACCTCATTGAAGTATCTGGAATACAAGTAACAACATAATTATAAGTTAAATATTAGTCATATCACCAGTGACCGGAGTAGGTAGATTGATTTCACGTACTCGCATCATGAATAGTCATAGAAATCACAACATGGGTAAGCCTTTTTTCCGGAATTTCATTTTGGTAGTTACGGGATTGAATCAAATATTGTGAAAGTAAGGATTTTTAAACTAGGTACTACATTAGAAATTTATAGAATGCGATAGATAAACATTTAAAATTGTTTTTTTTTCTTACTGTAGAAGGCTGATCACCTATATACTATTCAAAACACAGCAAGGGTTAAACATTTCTTATTCATATTGATGTATTCTTTATTCTACACATTACAACATTCGAAATTAATTTCAAAGTCCCGGAATCCCGGAGGCATATTCACACTAATATTTACGTGCCATTTCTTTGATCTCATTTCAATCTAACTACTTCAATCACTGGATTTCACATATTTTTGGAATGAAGTTTTATTTTGTTATAAAAATTTTTGTTATAAATTTTTTTATTTTGTTATAAAATATGCAGAAAGAATATCTCAGCTAAGGTAGTGGTTGAGGACCTTATGGATAGGTCTCATGGCGTAGTTTAATACAATTGGAAAGAAAGAAAGTATTTATTGGGGCACGCACTGAAACTTAACAAAAAGCAATACCTAATAAAATAAAATAAAAAATAAATGGTTCAATCTTAATTAATCGCGGTCGCGATCGCGATTAATTAAGATTGAATGATTTTTATTTTTTTTATTTAACATCCTACTTTCCTACAAATATTTTAAATGAAAATGTTACAAAATCACATAAAAACAGCTGAACAGTTTCGAATAAAATATGACATAGTTTATAATCTTTTTAACACGCTTTTATTAGCTTGCTATTTATGTATCTATGTAACGGAATCTTTGAACGTGATTTTCACCCCCTTCAAGACGTCGGATTAATTAGAAACTTTGCACACTTATCAAAAACTCATGGCAATACAATAATTCCAAATTTGTGCCATTAACTTAGCCAGTACCACCAGGATAGCGAAAACAAAAAAACACGAAAACCTCGCATTTGTAGCTAGCCGATCAAAAACAACTTTCTGATTTTATCTTTCCAAGAAACACCGAGCAAAGCCCGCCTCATTGTGTGCTGTCAGTGTCCACATTTCGGCACCGTATGTCACTACGGGCAGAAACGCATTGGTTGACGACCCTTATCTTTAGACACTGCGGTATAGGCCACAAAAAGACTTGATAAAGTTTCTCAAACGCTGTTCTACCCAATCTATTCGATCCTTCTGTCCAGCGTTTTCGTCAAAGTAGTGTCTACCGAACTGGATGACTTGTCCTAAGTAGTCATACTTCTTCACAACTCCTAGAAGCGACCCATCAATGTGGACTGGACTCGAGCTGCTTTCGGGGCGGGGAAACTATATCATAATTATATTAACGTAGGTTGTTAGGTTAAATGACGGTCATAGTTTTTAGGGGACATGGAACTTGTAGAAATAAACAATTTTTACTGTGTGAATGTTCCGTGTGGTGCCGGTCGTAAAGAATAGCAATATCCCATTTCTTCTTGTGGGTGTCGTAAGAAGCGACAAAGGGCTTACTAGAGAATGGGCAGCACCGTTTTCTAAGCATTTTACCACCATACTGCGATTACCAAGCTGCTTGCGAAGCGCGGCGATTATGGCAATGCCCGCCAAGTTGGGGGAGGCTCAAGTCCAGCATTGGACGTCTTACGGCTGAAATAATGATGATGATGACTGTGTGAATGTAACAATCTCTGAAATATTAAAATAATAACCGGTGTTCCCTTTACTTTGTAGACATCAGCGGATATTATATCACTCCTTTAAAGTATGTCCTCCTTTGAACCATTCGGTGTGTTTCCTGTATTAGATAATGCTAGTTTATTCAAGATCTTTTCCCTATTATGTATTTTGCAGTTGTTTTTCACGAGTTTAATTTTTATTAATTTATTTTATTTTTTCGCATTTTTTATATCTTATCTGGGACGATATTAAAAGAACTCCTGTATCGTAATGTAGCCGTGAAACATAATTAACAGAACCTAGGTTTGTGCAAAACAGGAACGAGGATAACAAACAATAAAACAGTAATACGCTAATATAGGTATACCTACCCACTAGGTGACAAACTTGTTTGTGCCAATTTAATTAGTATTATTTATACGTAAAAGCGCCATGTAATTATTATGTTTATCTATATTATATAATAATTTGATATCGAAATAGCTTTCGTAACACGTAATTATAAAAAAAACACAATCCGTTCAGCCACCCATTGCGAAATTTTATTGTAAATTTTGTTATACTTTGATATTATAGTTATTTTTTTATTGTAAACAGTCCTCGTTTATGTCCAGGCTCATATAACGCGACTGAATTACTTGCAGAGGCACTCCGCAAATAATTCAATCGACTTTTTGTGTCGAAAATAAGTTTGCTGAAACATTTCTACTATTAATTATCTATGCATAGTTTACGTCAATCTTTAAGAAATAACTGAACGCAGCCCTCAAATTTTAATACTGTTAGTATACTAAGGTTTGATCTAGTAAAGATCGCCTGCCGCCATCGCCGTTTCATTGTGTTGGATTTTTGAGAGTGCAGGTTGCAGTATTTGAATTATTTACATGATCATGAATAATAAAAACTACTTCATTTTTGTTTATCCAAACTGTATATATATAATATATAATTATAATCCATACTAATATTATAAATGCAAAAGTAACTCTGTCTGTCTGTCTGTCTCGCTTTCCTGCTAAAACTACTTAACCGATTTAAATGAAATATGGTACACAGATAGTTTAGAGCCTGATAAAGGACATAGGTTACTTTTTATCCCGGTAGTATGTTCCCGCGGGATAATTTCCGACCTCCACGCGGGCGAAGCCGCTGGCACAAGCTAGTAATTAATTAATTAATTTAAACTGTACTTCTTTTGGTTATAGTTATTATTATTAATTCAATAAAAACTTTAAATTAAATAACATTTTTTAAATTAAATTACATAATCACTTATATAATAATTGGAGAAATGTGATCTTTTTTTACCTACTGCAAAAAATATATAATAATAACAAAGTGATTATGCTATACAAAACAAACATACAATTTTCAAGTACAGTCACGAGCAATAACATAGAAACGCCCTTAAAATTCAAATTCATGTAGCAACATTAAATCGCAAAAATAAGTATGCTAACTGTGTCCAAAAATTATGTAAACATTAAATTGTGTCAAAATTAACTACACATTTTTATCAAATTTTCGTCAACAATAGGTTACCAAAAAATTATATTAACTTTTAGTTACGTAATTATGAACGCAAGGAAATTTCAAAAACATGTTTACAGTACAGTTTCGAAATTATGTAAACAATTACAAAGCCGCAGTTTCAAGCACCTTGAGCTCGGAAATAAGTCGCAATTCGGGTTCAAAAGGAACCCAATTTTACCTAATTGACAAAACCAGAGTACATAAATAGTTATAGGATCTTATTGTATTATTTATTTTTAGATTTTTTATCATTGCGTTATACATATTGTGTCATAGTAAGGTAAAAGTAGCCATCAGTGAGCGGTATCGACTCGCCCGTCCACTGTTTTTATTTCCGTGTACCGTCCTAAAACTATTGTTTTAGATTCCTTTTTACTTTTTTTTTGCTTTCGTGGTGGAAATCCTCATGGATTTCCTCTGCCCTGGGGCGGACGGAGGGGTCTCTCAGACTTCTACTGACTAAAACCACCCCGTGTTCCCTCGCACACTTGCACCGGGGGCTACGGGGACGCTTAAGCATTCTTCAACGCAGCCCTCGGCTGGTGCCGGCCCGCCACTGCGGGCCACGTCTGGTCAAGCAGGGGGAGTGAGGTGTTTGACTCCCCCCGCGACGTCTAAGAGGAGCGCGTGTGGTACATTACGCGCCACCACCTCGGCTCATATATGATAGGGGGCGGCGGACGTCCCCGAGTCCGCCGTCCCTGGACCCATTTAGCGGGGCCGGTTGAGGACGTTTACCGATAATGTCCTCTACCGGCCCCCCTAAATACATGTATTTTTATGTATTTTTAGCAGGTGCACCAGGCGTCGGCAGAGGGTACTCTGCCGACGCCTGGTGCGCCTGCTGTGGGCTGGGAGAGCACTCGCAATCTCCCTCTCCCTTTCCGCTGCCTCCTTCTGCGACATGACGTTTTCGCTGAAGGAGATCATCGCATCCCACGACGCTGCGCCACCGACCATAGAACGGATCACAGCCGGCAGCGACAGATCGTTGCCTTCTTGCGAAACAAGGGTTCGACGCGGCTACTCCCAAGCTGCGCATTCTGCAAGCGTATGAACACCGTGTCTGACAATGGACGCAGTGATGACACCGAGCGTCTGACTCCCTGCCTACCCGAAGCAACCGTGCCCCGAGAGCACCTGCGTCGCCCTAAATGACAGGGAGCCGTGCCTTCTCCGAAGCCAGTCGTCTAGCATCGGCCGGACCGCCCCGATGCTGACGACGATGACGACACCGGCGGGCTATTAGATTCCTACGGCAACATTGCAAATCATACAGAAGGGATAGGCGCGCATTACGGTTGTTTTTTGCTGTCGTGCAATACAGCTGGATAAATATGTATTTCCTGTGTTATTGTGATTATTATTGAAATCGATATAAAATCAATAATAACAACGTGCCATATCGTATTTCTATTATGAAAACACTGATTTTGTAAGTCCTTGGTTTATTGCAGTAACCAACCCCTTTTTAATATTTATTTATAAAACTGTAGTTATTACTGTAATAAACTTAACAAAAACAGGAAAAAGTAGGTATACACTTTCAATCTCATTTTAATGTATCCATGACAATTCGCTATTCGCTATTTACCGCAAATAAACGTATTTTCTTTCTTTTTCTTTTTCTATATATGTTATAGAAATTGTCATGGATACTTAAAAATTACTTTGGAAGTGTAAACTTTTTACTGATTTTGTTTCGTTTATATTATTGTGAAACTAATGTATACCCAGTTTTGACACAGTTTGATGGTTAGGTAATTTAGAAAAAAATATCGTACACATATTTTTTGAATGGTAGAAGTTAAGATATTTTAGAAAATGTGACAATGTGTATATATTATTGCTCGTGACTGTACTTGTTTATTGCCGAGTTGTAACCCAATATGCATGCGATATAAAACTAAATGAGGATAGTTAGAATAAAAACATAAAACTGTCAAGACTACGGCAGCTAGAAATTTAGTTAAACCAATACAACCAACCAATAAAATTACCAACTAAAACATAACAAATAAAATTACCAAAAAAATTAACCAACCAATAAAATTACCAAAAAAATTAACCGACCAATAAAATTACCTACGCAAAATCAAAGATTCTTTCATTTTTTTTTCTAAATCTCCACTGTTCTTAAAAAGTGCTCCTTTTGCGAAGTGCACCAATTGAGAAGTGCCCCCGTTGCTAAGTTTACCATTTGAGCATGGTGAACAAGTTGAGATGTGCACCAAATGCGTCAAACCCTTCTATGCGAGACCCTGGGACTATTAAGAAGGTGTTTACGTAAGTTTATTTTTCACACAGTGGATTGAGGGTTGAAAGGGTATGAATGTATTATCTTATAAATACAGTAATAGTCATGTATTTTGTATTTCTATTTCAAAAACATGACATGAAAGTATTTAACAAAAAATTGGAAAACCAATTGCGTAAAAAGTGAACTTTAAAAAAGACGGAAACAATAATAAGTGTCAACTAATAACAAGTACAACTATAAACAAAAGGAGTTTTTGAGGAAGCTTTCAAGGATTGTTTTAAATTCCATCCCTAAGGGGGTAAAACTGAGGATGAAAAGGCCCTAGGGGTATAAGCATAGTGAATTTGCCCTTGAAAGATATCGGCACGATACTTAGAGGATTTTTAGGTATCAACAAGATAATAAGATCCTGAAAGTTTCAGATCTCTAACACATTTGGTTTTTGAGAAAAAGAAAAAAAAAGAAAAATCTGACAAAATCAGAAAAAAAATAATTTTCTCAAGAACGCGTGAATCGATTGATTTGAATTTTGGATATGTTTTGGAAGCTGATAGTAGCTTCTAGGAAAAAAAAATAACACCTTTAACGGTTGATAAGAACCTTGAAAAAAAAATGCACTTTTTTTTAATTTTGATTTTTAACTATGATACAATTCTGGCACAATCATGAAACTATTTTTTTTGAATTCCCCATTCATTTTTCTATAGACTTACATGCTTTTAAGATTTTAAAAAAGGTACGCCACATTGCAAAAAAATAAAAACCATTTTTATGCAAATATTTACTTCACGTATTTCAAGCCAGCATCTTTATTTGTGTCGCTCGTTTATGTCTTTTATTCTTATTTAAAGTAGACATGTCTAAACCAATAGTTAAATCTTAAAATATCAGTGAATATCAACTAAAACATTATAAATATTGTACACAAAGAGACAAATCGAGCATTTCCAGTCAAAGTGGATTTCTCATTGTACGAAAAGCCTATACAATAGGAGGTCAGCTAAAACTGGAAATGTATAGCTTGATATGTAGCCATGTATACACTTCTAAAATAAGAAACAGATTTTAATTGATAAATTATAAATAAAAAAAAAACAAATGTTTGAAAGGTATATTTGCAAAAAAGTTTATAATCACATTTTAGCGGTCTTCATCACTATCATCTTCAATCACAGGCGACCTGCCAGGGTCGCGAGATTTGTTCGAAAGAGATACCGTGGCCCTGGCATATGGGCAATTGAAGGGGGTGGGTTTTAGTTAGTAAAAGTCTGACACGCCCTTCCGCCCAGAGCGGGTGACGTCATTTGATGATTTGCCACAGACAAAAAAACACAGGCGAAACATTGTATGCATCAAATAATTTGCTTAGTATTTCAGGCCTCAGAATCTGTTCAAATATCTTTCGTGTGACAAATAATAAACAATACCAGCAACGTGAGAGTAGCATCTAATTGTTCTAAGACCATTTGCCCACTCACAGATATGCCTCAATATGCTTTTGGGACAAATAGCGTTTTTTATTTTATACTCAATAAAACATCTATAAAACTTCTTATTGATATGACGAGACTGAATTTGAGCTTCGCCTATGTTTGACTGGTCTTTTACGTATTGAATGGTATGATTACCTGTTTCATCAAGCATTGCTGCTATCGCTTCATTTGTTGCCGTGCGTACAATGATTATAATATTTTAGTTGAAATTCACTGATATTTTAAGATTTAACTATTGATTTAGACATGTCTACTTTAAATAAGAATAAAAGACATAAACGAGCGACACAAAAAGATGCAGGTTTGAAATACGTGAAGTAAATATTTGCACAAAAAATGGTTTTTATTTTTTTGCAATATGGCGTACCTTTTTTTAAAATCTTAAAAGCATGTAAGTCTATAGAAAAATGAATGGGAAATTCAAAAAAAAAATGTTTCATGATTGTGCCAGAATCGTATCATAGTTAAAAATCAAAATTAAAAAAAAAGTGCATTTTTTTTCAAGGTTCTTATCAACCGTTTAAGGTGTTAATTTTTTTCCTAGAAGCTACTATCAGCTTCCAAAACATATCCAAAATTCAAATCAATCGATTCACGCGTTCTTGAGAAAATTATTTTTTTCTGATTTTGTCAGATTTTTCTTTTTTTTTCTTTTTCTCAAAAACCAAATGGGTTAGAGATCTGAAACTTTCAGGATCTTATTATCTTGTTGATACCTAAAAATCCTCTGAGTATCGTGCCAATATCTTTCAAGGGCAAATTCAGTATGCTTATACCCCTAGGGCCTTTGTATGAAAGTTTATCAGTTTCGAAGTTAGGATCTACAAATTTTGTGTTAAGGCTGACGAAAATGTACTAAGTTATACATATTTCAGCGTTTTCTTTATTTTCGCGCGGAACACTACGTTATTGCGCAATACGCGCAATAACGTAGTGTTCCACGCGCGCCTCAAAGAGATGTCAGCAGAACTGAAGGGGTCTTCCAGGACCAATGCCTGCCAGGTTTGCGAGATTGTCGAAAGAGACACCGTGACCCTGGCATATGGGTAACTGAAGAAACACGGGTAGGTTTTAGTCAGTAAAAGTCTGACACGCCCTCCCGCTCAGCCCAGGGCGGTAGAAGTCATTCGATGATTTCCCATCCAAAAAAAAGGACGTCGTGGCGCTTCTCTATCCACTCCTCAAAGAGGGGCCTTACCGCCGCAATTGTGGTGAAATGGGCTATTATGTTGAATATGGAAAGTCCGTCATTTTCAAAGTAAATGTCACTTATTTCATTTTTAGGGCTTATGGTTAGAAACAAACGCAACGTATATTGGTGTTGTTGGAAACTCAACCTTTAAAGGGGTAAAAAGGGGGATGAAATTTTGATTTCACTTTCATTCAATGAATTTTGTATTCAAGTAAAAATAACACACGTGCATCATATTCACAATTGTTTCGCACATAATCCAGTCATATTTAAAAGATATTAATGGCTACTGCGGATTGTTCTTAGGAGACAGACATAAACCATCAAAATTGTGGAATGTTTTAATATGTACAATTTCATAGTACTTTATTTTGATATATCTGGCAAGTTTTAGTCAGCGTTAGCGTTAGCAACCAAAAATATGTTTTTAAGACATCATTACGAATCATTAAAATTTTAGGCTTTGCTCTTATAAAATATTCTTCAAGATTACTTTTGAAAGAGATTCTCCAAATGGCTATGACAAATGTATCAAAGTCCATTGCGAGGTTTTGAAGAAGATATCGGAGAAACAGAAAGAAGATAACAGGGAATTTATTTTATACAATTTAATTTTAGAGATAACTAACTGTCTATGTCGTGTTCTGTGTCTGAGAGGATTAATTTGTGTATTCTTTGCTTAATATTAGAAACTGGCGTAAGTGAAAATATTTTTTGTTATAAATTAAGCTCTTTCATAACAATTACCCTCCATTTGTTTTAGTAGTTACTTCAAAATTATAACACGTCGTTTTGGACCGTATTGTTTTAGATGCAAATTGAACATTTGCATATATTTTTTAACTATTCCATGCAGGATAAAACAATCGCGCATGAAAGAATTAATAAATCAGGGTCGGCAGAAACATACATTAAACAACCGTTGAATATGAAACCTTCGCTCTTAAGTTGCAACGTACGTCGGTTAAAAATAATCTACGCCCTTGTACTCACCCCAGGAATGCGCCAACCCTACGTGCAGCGCTAACAACGCCAGCATCCACTGCGTTCTACACATTTTATATTTAAGAAATACTAAGTTGTTTCGACAGAGTTGGAGCGTCCACCGCTGGCGATCGCTCTTGAAGTATTAAAACAAAACCATAACGCTGGTTTTCCGCAAACCTAATAGGATAAAAACAGTGTTCTCTATCTGCGACCACAGGCTTGTTATTCACAGTGCTATCGTGTTATTGTGTGTGTTTAATCATAGGTGCGTACTTTAAAGGTTGATTACCAAAGGCGACCCTATGTTGAACAGGCAGGCAATAAAATAACTTTAATACGTTATAATAGAATTGATAACAGTAGGCGTGAGATCACGCTGCCTAGAAAAAAGAAAAAAATTGAAATAAAATTTGTGAAATGCTCTAGTAATATTTACTAAATTCATAACGAACGATCCCGATACAAGGAGACCTTAATGCAGAAAGGACTTAATACTCTTAGCCTTATGGATCAACCGTTTTTATTTTAAACCAAGTGAATAGATACCATTGATTTAAACATTTTGCTGTCGATCAATGTAATAGGATTTTACTAGACAGAGCGCAAGTTTACCTCAAGTAATGTTAAAGTAATGCAATGTCAAATTGTAAGAGCAAGGTTTCGTGATTAACGCAGTCAAATGCCTTCAAGAGGTCATATAAGATCCTTATGGCATCTTGGGCCTCTTCCCACGCTGTAAATATGTGTTTTAATAAAGTGACACCGGCTACAGTCATACAAAATCCTTTATTTATTTATTTTATTTTATTATCTTAAGAAAACTTATAGCTAGGTTATAATTAGGATAACAATAGTGAAAGAAAGCCAATTACAATTTTTCACTGATAAAATTGGTATAGAACAAGAGATAGTAGACAAGTTAAATGAAAGTAAGAAATAAAAGAACTTGGAACGAATAAAAGTATAACATGAAAAGTGTCAGTGATCTTCAAAAAAGCGGTTGCATAGTGAAACCATTAGTGATTCTGATTAATTAATCTTTTCGAACCCATTACTTAATACAGATCTACAGACAAGTTCAATATTAAAGCTAAGCATGGTGCTATAGTCTCGATTCGATAATCGAGACTATAGCATATTAGTAAAGAAGTTTATAAATTCTTGAGCGACTTCTCATGGTACCATGTAGATGGTGAGTTCTTCAGTGTGTACTCAGTGTTTACATTTTTTTCCCATTAGTTTCGTTATATACAACTCGCAAATCTCTTTTTATTTCATTTTATGCTGATTTGATTTTGTTGTTAATGCACAGGACTTTAGCTATCTTGCAGGTATTTCTAATAATTTTGGAATATTTAGCAACATACTTGCTGAAAGTTTCAGTGTTAATGTAAAGGCTTGTAATTTGTATCTGGAGGATACGAATTTCAAACCCCGTTAAAAAAGAGGTGCAACTCTGTATTTCTCACGAAGAATTGGTATTTCTACCTACTTCAAGGTTTTATGAAAACTAGAGCGACAACTGGCGCGCAAGAAATACCTTTTTAACCCGACTATGCTAGAAGTAAGTCTAGTAAATTTAACATGTCTATATAATATCAGCAAAAAAAGGGAATCGAGCACCCCACAAAAAGTAATGAAATCCGTCCAAAATTATTTCATGTAAAGTAGTTTGCCAAGACTTTTATAACGGTTTCACTGTTAAAAAATATCAAAACGAATGTAGAGCAAAGCCCTCAAAATTTTGCGACGATCGTCTGGAGAACACGGTGGAGCATGCGGTGGAGGTGTGCCCTGCCTGGGCGGAGCACCGCCGTGTCCTCGTGGAGGCGATCGGCGGCGGCGATCTCTCGCGTCTGGCCCTGGTGCGAGCCATGGTACGGAGCGAGAGGGAATGGGAAGCCGTCACCTCCTTCTGCGAAGCAGTAATGCTCGCAAAGGAGGAGGCGGGGCGCGTGAGGGAGTGGCAGTCTCTGCGCCCTCACGTCCCTAGCCGCCGCAGGAGGAGACGCCCCGGGCGTCGGGAGTCGATAGCGGACTCCCGGTCACCGTAGGCGCGAGCTTGCGGGTGGCGAGCAATGGGTAGCTCGCCGCCCGGTAAGGACCAAGCTCGGGTCGATGGCGCGTAGTGTTCCACGCGCACCTCAAAGAGATGTCAGCAGCAGTGTAGGGGTCTACTAGGATCGATGCCTGCCGGGGTCGCGTGATTGTTCGAAAGAGATACCGTGACCCTGGCACATGGGCAACTTTACTGTAATATTATTATATGGGGATAGTTTAATTGCTAGAAAAAAAGAAATAATTCAATGTGTCCATTTCATGTTACACCTCAATGAGACAAATCACTGTAAATTTATTTTCTGTGCGTTGCCTTATTCACAGTACTTATCTGAGGAGCAAAACAGGCACATTTATAATTTAAACATGTTAATTTATAATAGGACTAGTTGTCACAGTGACGCTATTTTATATTTTGATTGTAATCAATTTATTGCTGATAACAAATTGACAAATTATACTATGTATTTGCCACCTAGTTGTAGGAGACAAATTGCTAATCTTTTAGCATACAATTTACACCGTGACACTGGTACCTGTAGCGTACCTTCGATTACTGCTAGTAGTGGTTCTAGCACCACTTTTGATACACCTAGTAGTTTAAACTATTAGGTGCGACAACGGGTAAGCCGCATATGTTGAATGTTGTTCATCAAAATATGCAGGGTTTGCCCGGCAAAGAACTAGAGTTAAGCTAATTTGCCTTAACTAGGTTCATCACCATTCACACAGACCATCCCTCGTTTCTTTGGTGCCCTCTACTCTTATACACATCGACACATTCATACTCAAAACTTTCGTCATGACATTTTCCTCATTGCTCCGTATCACTTGCCCATACCATGACTACCGATTTCCATAACAACTTTTCACTTTTTGGTGCCACTTTAGACTTCCTTTTTTATTTTTTATTTAAATTTCTTCCCTTTTCTATTAAGGGGAATGTTGAAGTCACAGATATAGACAAAATAGTATGTTAGCGGTTCTTTTTCAGCCAACATGTATGTCTTCTGTCAGTGCACAGTCATGGGTTATTAAATGTTTAAATATATGTTTTTGGCAACCATAGTAATTTAATTTATATAACCTTAATTTTCTGTTTTACCTTTTGTACAGGAATGGGCCTAGGAATGTAAAAAATATTTCTACTAACAAGGAGACTGACAAGTTTGTCCGCCTCCAATATCAATGGTTTGAGTAAGTGAGTATTTACCCAAAAGGAATTCACGCAACGCTCAATAGTTTCAGCGTTGCTTCTTGCCGCCGCAGGAGGAGACGCCCCGGGCGTCGGGAGTCGATCGCAGACACCCGGCCACCGAAGGAGCGGGCTTGCGGGCGGCGAGCATAGGTAGCTTGCCGCTCGGTAAGAACCAGGCCCGTGTCGACGGCGCGTAGTGTTCCGCGCGCGCCTCAAAGTGATGTCAGCAGCACTGAAGTGGTCTGCTAGGACCGATGCCTACCAGGGTCGCGAGATTGTTCAAACGAGATACCGCGGCCCTGGCATATGGGTAACTGATGGAACACGGGTGGGATTTAGTCAGTAAAAGTCTGACAAGCCCTCCCGCTCAGCCCAGAGCGGGCGAAGTCATTTGATGATTTCCCATCCAAAAAAAAAAGATAGATAAGCGTCGTTGTCTAGGTTCGAAACGAGCGTAACCTAAAGACTTCTTTATGTTCACAATGTTTTGTTTCTTACTATGTTTTTTTTTACTTTTATTTAAAGATCGAAGTCGTCAAATGTTTTTTTAGATAGACAGTATGTTTAGGAACAAAATAACATCATTATTGAAGAAAATATTTATTATTTCATTAAAATATACTTAGTAAATAAAGTAAATAAATACGCATAGTTCAAAATTAATATATATTGTATTTTATAGTATCACATTCAAACCAAACTATTTACTTAATAAACAATTTCAAAGCATGTTAATGCTTGGAAGTTTGTTATTTAATTTTAACATGAAAACGAATTTTATTTTATTATATTTGGAATAAAATCGATATTACATTACATATAACACTTATCAATAAGTTATATAAAACAATATCAATGAAATATCCACAACACTTTTTTCACTTAAATCTAAAATATTATAAGTATTATTAACAACGAGGTGATGACTCATCGGTAAGCTATTTATTGTTCAACAAACAGTTAGTATTAACAGTGATTAAGTAATTTCTGAAATGTTTTACACTTTTATAGGTATAAGTATGTAGTGAATTAACATGTTATATGGATTTCCATTTATAAAAATAACATCACCATAGAAATTGTAACATTGTAATGGTTTAGCATTCATTGAATTGAGCATTTACTTAATGTGTTTAAAAATAATTATGTAGATAAGTTAGTAGCGGCGTGACGCATCATCTCCAATAAGGTGCTATATTCGGCTACGTATACCGCCCACCATGTTCTAGTACAAATCTTTTCCTCTCATGTGCTGCAGTAGCCTAGGGTCATTCTATCGACGGTTCGACAAGGTAGTAAGAAATATTGTGTTTAATTGCAGCTAAGCGAATAGGCATCAATGGACATTAAACATGGCTTGCAACAATAAGTAGTCTGGTGACGTTCGGATTCGTCACTATAATATATTCATCATGGGATTTGCTCCTGGACGATTTCGCTGAATATTTTCAGTATTTCCATAAAGTCCTAACCATAACCTGACCGGATTCCTCTGAAACAAAAGAAAAAACTTATTAACATTTTTGGAAACGTGCAGCTAACTTGTAGGGAGTGGATGTAATGGAATAATAGCCAAATACACGATTACTAGGTTATAAGAAAATATTAAGGTCAATTTTAAAGAGTAAGATTAAAACACTTACCGATATATTAAGACTACGACCAATGTCTTTGATTTCAACATTCTGCTCATGTAAACATCATTATTATTTTATGTCCAGCATAATCAGTAAATTGCGACATGACGCTTTGGTTACTTACAACAAAAACAATAAAAACATGTCTAATGTTACTATTCACGATTTACGTAAAATGTTTTGCTTTGTCACTGCTATTATAAGTAGACTGACCTGTGTCACTTAGAACAACTTAGTTCCATCTACCCCACGAAGTTAATATACTTTACTTCCTTGGAAATTATTAGTTCTGTAGACATAAATATATTTTTATTTCTCCACTTGTTTACAAGACATGTTCGTTAGGCGAAAATCATATCAGCGGTTCTATAATAATACAAGAAATATTGTAGAAATCATAAATGAAAACAATAAAAAAAAAGACACTGTTAACAGGTGGAGTGTGATTTCGAACTCACACACCGCTCATCGTCAATCCATCGAACCGCGAAGCCACAGTAACTTGTTGAGAATAAGCGAAATTAACGATTAGATAGTAGCCGTGTAAACACTAAACATATTACTTGTTAATACGCAATTCAATCTTGACGATAACAAGATAATGAAATGAAATGATTTTGACTGGCCTGTTAGTCTAGTGGTTAGTGACCCTGACTGCTAAGACTAAGGTTGTGGGTTCGATTCTCACCCAGGACAAATCTCTGTGTGATTAGCACAATTATTTGTTCTGTGTCTGGGTGTAATTTCACTATAATATGTATGTATTTAGAAATATATAAGTATGTTTATCAGTTGTCTGGTTGCCATAGTACAGGCTCTGCCTGGTTTGGGATCAGATGACGTTGTGTTGGTTGTCCTAAAATATTATTATACTAGCTTTTGCCAGCGGCTTCGCTCACGTGGAGGTCGGAAATTTTCCCGCGGGAACATGCTACCAGGATAAAAAGCAGCCTATGTCTTTTCTTAAACTCTAAACTATGTGTGTACCAAATTTCATTTAAATCGGTTCAGTAGTTTTAGCAGGAAAGCGATACAGACAGACAGACAGAGTTACTTTTGCATTTATAATATGAATAAGTGTAGATTAAATATGAATGATTAAAATGGCTTAACAAGATGATTTATTTAAATGGGGTGGGAGATAGCAGTTCGATGAGAGCGTCGTTCATACCGGGGGTCAGATAATATTGGGCACAGACTGTACCTTTTACGTATCGTTCTTGAATTGAAAATTTTATATTGATAGGCAAAAATATACAGATAAAAATTTGAAACCAAATTGACTGAAGAAACCTTTACCATAACTTTTTAGTATATCACCTCCTTTAAGAAGAGGAAGAAACCCCAAGTCAATACAGTCCACTCAGTTTTTGGTCCTTCGGAGCGGCGGATATCAAGATCGAAGAACCCGCGGCCACGTTGCGAAGAAACCTGCAGGAAGGAGCATATTAAAGGAGACCGGCTGCCGCCAGAAAAAACCGTTAATTTTCATCGCGTGTGGGTGCGTGAAATTCAGTAGTGTTAACGGTGGAAGAAAGAAAAACGTAAGTGTACCAGTGTCGCCATCAAGAACAGAACCAGGACGCCAATCGCCGAGCCAGCAACACCGCGTCGTGTCGAGCAGCCACGTGGTGTGACGTCATAGCGTCGCCGGGAAAAAGGCGGGAACAGGAAGAAACCGCCGCGCGGTGAGTGACGTCATAGCGTGGGTACGCCAAGTGAGAAATCCACGCAGGAGGTTTGAGCATCGGCACGCTGAAGGTGTCGTGTGAAGAATCGCCACGCGGTGAGTGGCGTCATAGCGTCCTCGAAGAAAAAGGCGGGAACAGGAAGAACCGCCACGCGGTGAGTGGCGTCATAGCGTCCTCGAAGAAAAAGGCGGGAACAGGAAGAACCGCCACGCGGTGAGTGGCGTCATAGCGTCCTCGAAGAAAAAGGCGGGAACAGGTAGAACCGCCACGCGGTGAGTGGCGTCATAGCGTCCTCGAAGAAAAAGGCGCGAAGAAGCAGGAAGTGACTACTTGGCGTGGCGTCATAGCGTATTCGAAGAAAAAAGGCGCGAAGAATCAGGAAGCGACTACGTGGCGTGGCATCATAGCGTCATCGAAGAAAAAGGCGCGAAGAAGCAAGAAGCCGCCACGAGGTGTGACGTCATAGCGTCGGGACGCCGAGCGAAGATAGCCACGTGGCGTACCCAAGCGTCACCGCGCGGGAAGCGTCTGTTTCAGGAATCAACGGCGTTGGCGGCAAAGTGCAGAGCATCATCACGGCGTGTGGAGCCGTCGTGGGGTGAGCAGAAGTCAAGAGTCGCGTTCAAGTATCAACGTGTAGAATATCATCACGACGTGTGGAGCCGTCGTGGGGTGAGCAGAAGTCAAGAGTCGCGTTCAAGTATCAACGTGTAGAATATCATCACCACGTGTGGAGCCGTCGTGGGGTGAGCAGAAGTCAAGAATCGCGTTCAAGTGTCAACGTGTAGAATATCATCACCACGTGTGGAGCCGTCGTGGGGTGAGCAGAAGTTAAACATCGCGTTCAAGTGTCAACGTGTAGAATATCATCAGGGCGCGTGGAGTCGTCGTGGGCTAAGCAGAGAGTGAAGAATCGCGTCGTAAGTAATCATATTTAACTATCGACGCGTTAGTATATCATCACGGCGTGTAGTGTCGTCGGGTAATAAGCAGCGAGCTAAGAATCTCATCGAGTGTCGTCGTATCGAAGCACCGACCGTCGCGAACCAGGAAAATGGTGGTCACGAGAAGTCAGGCGGACGCAGCCGAAATTGAAGAGAGAGAGGCGCGCCGCAGGGAAGCGGAGCTAATTGAACGAGAGAGGTTAAGAAGATTGTCTCTGGACCCTCCGGCGTCGCCGTTTTCCAGACTAGCGGCCACCAGTACAGCAGGACCATCCGGATTACAAACAACGGACGTCACGGTGCAACATAGAGTGGGATCACCGACTCGATCCGTCAGGTCTCAACGATCGACGACTAGTATTGCGACGCGGCTGCGTATGGCGGAACTGGACGCAGCGGAGAAGCTGGCTGCAATAAGGAGGAAGGAACTGGAACTGGAAGCGGACCTGGTGAAAAAGCGGTTGGCCACTCAGGTAGCTGTAATACAGGATGATGAAAGCGTGCAAGAGGAACCCGGAACCTAGAACCCGCGCGAGGAACCCCATCAGAAAGTGGATGCGTGGCTGAGGACGAACCCCATCAGCTCACGGGGGGAGAAAGGGGCCGGGGACGCAAGGTAGGAACCTAAGCAGATACGCTTTGAAGAACCACGGGGTAGATCACCAACTCCAACGAGGAAGAGCAGCATCGAGCACCTGGCCGCCACACTGGAGAAGATGGCCAGACCCAGGCCGCGGCACACCGACCTACCGACCTTTTCCGGAGCGGCCAACGAGTGGCTGCCGTTCAAAGCGGCTGTACGGGACACGACCAACATGTACCAGATATCGGCGGCGGAGAACATCCAGAGGCTGAGGAGCTGCCTCAAAGGGGAAGCGAGAGACGCCGTGGCCGCCCTCCTACATACGGCCAGCGATCCAGATGTCATAATGAAGACCCTCGAAGTGCTTCGGCCGACCGGAGGTGATAATCGACCGCGCCCTGGAAGACCTAAGGAGACTCCCGAAGCCTGGTGCGTCAGCAGCCGAACTGAACGCCTTCGCCATCAAGCTGCAGAATGTTACGTGCGTGTTAAGTACGATCGATCGAAGAGGCTACCTGTTCAACCCCATGATGACGAGGGAAGTACTGGACAAACTCAGCCCATACCTGCGATCACGATGGTGCGACTACGCGTGGTCGTAGGACCACGAGGGGACAGCTGAGCCAGAGATCGTCATGATGTCTCGTTTCTTGATGCGTGAAGCAGACCGAGCGCTACGGTACACCTACGCCCCATCCACGAGCACCGCACAGCAGAAGAAAGAGACCCGACCCGCTACGATATTGAAGAAGAAGGCGAGTGTCTTCACCACGGTCGAGGGAACGGAGGAGGAGAAGGACAAGTGCCCCAAGTGCGGTCAAGCTCACACCCTAACGCAGTGTCCGAGGTACAAGGCGCTCACGGTGGACGAACGGTGGAACTTCCTGGAAGAAAAGAAAATGTGTTTCAGATGCATTCAGAAACAGCACCGGCGCATGAACTGCAAAGCGAAGGCATGCGGCGTGAATCAGTGTCGCCGGCCGCATCATGCAACCCTCCACCAGGAGCGAGAGGCGAAGAGGGAAGACCCGAAGGCAACCGAACCGAAGGAGGAAGCAGTCCTGTCCGTGGCGTCGCGACCAGTCGCCGGGCCGCGAGCGGTTCTGTTGAAGATGTGTCCTGTCGTCATCTCCGGACCACGGGGGGAGATGAAGACCCACGCTCTCTTGGACGAAGGAGCGACCATCACTCTCATCGACGAGGAACTAGCAGCGACCATCGGGGCCGAGGGACCAACGCAGCTTCTGCACCTGAACGGGGTCAACATGTCGCAGCAAGAGATGGAGAGCAAGCTGGTGGACCTTCGCGTCAGGGGGCTGAAGAGCGGCGACCACCACAAGGTCCGAGCGAGGACGATCAAGAATCTCCAGCTGCACCAACAGTCTATCCCTCACACCCTGCTGGAGTACGAGCACCTGAGGGACTTGACGCCAGAAGAGGTATGCTACGAGCTGACGCGACCTGGGCTCCTGGTGGGGACAGACCACTGGGAATGCATCGTATCCCGCGAACTTCGAGTCGGCCATCCCGATCAACCGGCCGCATCGAGGACCCAGTTAGGATGGGTTGTGCACGGAACAGCACCACGGAAGGCCATCTTTCAAGAGGGGAACGTGCTTCACGTCTACGACCCCGCACGAACGGCAGGAGCAAGCGACCAAGATCTCCACGACTTAGTCGAGGCCCATTTCAAGATCGACGCTCTCGGCATACAAGGAAAGCCGAGGATCAAGGAGACGGATCAGCGAGCCATCGACATAGTCAAACGGACGACGAGGAAGATCGACTCCGGATACGAGGTTGGACTACCGTGGCGGCGAGACGACGTCACCATGCCTCCGAGCTACGGGCAAGCGTTACGCCGGTTGAAAAAGATAGAGCAGAGATGGACGCAGACCCAGAGTTCGCAGCTGAGTACTCCCGACAGATCGACAACCTCTTGAGCAAGGGGTACGCGACGCCATGCGACGGGACGGAGGTAACGAGCGCCGTCTGTTGGTACCTGCCACACTTTGCCGTACAGAACCCGAACAAGCCCGGCAAACACAGGCTGGTATTCGACGCAGCGGCCAAGAGCAACGGCGTGTGTCTCAACGACGAACTCCTGGAGGGACCCGATCTACTACTGTCGCTACCGGGAATCCTGTTTAGATTTCGAGAGAAACGGGTGGCCATCACAGCGGACGTACAGGAAATGTTCCTAAGAATTAAGATAAGGGCGGAGGACCAACCGGCACAACAGTTCCTGTGGCGAGGCAACGATCGAGAGCAGAACCCGAGAAAGTATAAAATGACTAGCATGATCTTCGGCGCCGCGAGCTCCCCGTACATGGCCCACTACGTCCGTAACCACAACGCGGACGTGTACGGACAGGAGTATCCACGGGCTCTAGAAGCCATAAAAGAGAGTCACTACATGGATGACCTGGTGGCCAGCTACGAGAGCGCAGAGGAAGCACGGCGAGCGGTCGATGAAACGAGAGCGGTACATGCACACGCGGGCTTCACGCTGAGAGGATGGAGCTCTAGTGACCAGACAGTGCTGCGCGACGTGCCCCCGGAGCTCTTCGCGTCCTGGCTGGCGCGGCTTCCTGAGCTCGCCCAACTCCGGCTACCGAGGTGCTACTTAAGACATAGGTACGAACGCATCGACCTTCACATCCTGTGTGACGCCAGCGAACAGGCCTACGCAACCGTGGCCTACTGGAGAGTGAAGAACGTCGATGGAACTGTGAACGTCGTGCTGGTGGCCACCAAGGCGAAGGTGGCGCCCCGTCAAGCACAGACCATACCTCGACTGGAGCTGCAGGCTGCCGTCATCGGGGCGAGACTAGCTGACGCCATAAGAAGAGAGCACCGGGTCAACATCGGCCAGACGACCTACTGGACGGACTCATCCACTGTGGTACATTGGATTCACCACGACATGCGACGCTACACCCCATTCGTCGCGCACCGGCTGGGCGAGATCGCGGAGCTGACACAGAAGGAGGAGTGGCGTTGGCTACCTACCGCCTGCAACACCGCCGACGATGCTACTCGGTTGGTGGACGCACCCATCAGCGCGACGGACCGGTGGTTCCGGGGGCCAGACTGCCTACGTCTACCAGAAGAACAGTGGCCCACGGCGTCGACGGACGACACAGAGGAAGAGGAAGTCCTCCACCTGACCGAAAAGCCCGAGCAAGACGACTGGCTACCGGACCCGGCTCGTTTCTCAAAGTAGGAGGTGCTAGTGAGGGCCGTCGCGCGAGCGATCGCCTTCACCGACATATGCCGATGAAGAGCGACCACCATGGAACACCGTCACGTCCAGCGCGCCGAGGCCGAGCTGATCCGCCGAGCACAAGAAGACAGCTTCAGCGAAGATCTGAAGAGAATCCGGTCCGCCCGTCCGATTGCGAGGACGAGCCGACTGTACCGCCTGGATCCAGTACTGGAAGACGGCATCCTGAAGCTGCGGGGCTGGATCGAGGCCTCCTCCGCGCCGAGCGAGACGAAGCGACCGATCATCATGGACGGTCGTCACCAACTGACCAAGCTCCTTGTCCTACGGGAACACTGCGCCGCGGGTCACGCAAACAGAGAGCGCGTGACCAACGACCTACGGCAGCGGTACTGGGTTATCCACTTACGACCCACGGTACGCGCTGTCGAGAAGAGCTGCGCCTTCTGCCAGAGACGGCGAGCCACACCGCGGACACCGGCCACGGGGGACCTGCCGCGCGCCCGTCTTGACCCCTTCCACCGTCCGTTTACTAACTGCGGGGTGGACTACTTCGGGCCGATGACGGTCAAGATAGGGCGCCGGCGAGAGAAGAGGTGGGGCGCGATATTTACGTGCCTCACTTCCCGCGCCGTGCACATCGAGCTCGTCCCATCACTCTCCACAGACTCAGCCATCATGGCGCTGAGGCGAATGGCGGCCCGCCGAGGGTGGCTGAGGGTGATGTACTCCGACAACGCGACCAACTTCCGAGGCGCCGATCAAGAGCTGCGCAACGCCTACGCCGAGTGGATGCCTGCCCTGCGAGACGAGGGGCTACAGCGCCGCATGGAGTGGCGCTTCATACCTCCTGGCGCGCCCAACCAAGGGGGCGCGTGGGAGAGAATGGTGCGTTCCGTGAAGGCGGCCCTCGACGTCACGCTACGAGAGAGGGCGCCAACAGAAGAAGTCTTGGCGACCGTGCTCGCCGAGGCCGAGTTCTCCATCAACGCGAGACCGCTGACCCACGTCAGCGTCAACCCCAGCGATCCAGAGGCCCTGACCCCCAACCACTTCCTGCTGGGGTCGTCAGGAGGCCTGCCAACGACGGGGCCGTGCGACGAAGCCGATCGAAGAACATGGCGTGTCAGTCAAGCCCTCGCTGATCACTTCTGGCGTCGGTGGTTACGCGAGTACCTACCTACCCTGGTACCTCGCGGTGAACCACAGAACAACGTGCGGGCGATACAAGTCGGCGACGCAGTCCTCGTGGTCGACAGCACGCTACCCCGAAACACCTGGCCGATGGGAATCGTCGAGCGCACACACCAGGGACCAGACGGCAGCATCAGGGTCGTCGAGGTACGCACCAGAACCGGCGTGTTCCGACGCCCCGTGAGCAAGCTCGTCGTCGTTATGAAGAAAGAAGAGGCTACGCGAGCTACGCCGGGGGGAGAGCTGTAACGGACGCCGAGCTGCATGTGTATATAAGTGATTGAATTATGACTAAAGTGTTTAAAGTAAATAAGAAACTGTAGTTGTAACGGACGCCGAGCTGCATGTGTATATAAGTGATTGAATTATGACTAAAGTGTTTAAAGTAAATAAGAAACTGTAGTATTAGTGTTTATAAGTGTACCTAAGTAAGTTAAATAGAAATTCGAATAGCTACACCGTCCGTGTAGTTATAAGCGTAGTTCGGATTTATAAGTGTTTAGTTAAGTTCTATTGTGTGAAGAGAGAGTAATTACATAATGGAAATCATTCTTATAAGAATCTAATTAGCATATGAGCGAGCACTATGTAAGTTTCCTATGTAAGTTTTCCGCAACGGGTCCGTATTTTAAAGTCAAATAAATATAAAATAATCAAATGGTCGCCGTTGAGGTAAAGATTCGACATTGAACAGTAAAATGTAATTTTCTAGTAGCTGCATTATGATTGGTTAACGCTCGCTCGACCATTAGTTCCGTATTACTGCGCGTCCGTAGATGTCGTTAGCTGCGTCTAGCGAAACTTGATGAAATTGTATATAAGAAGGGAAACTATGGGCTCGAGGCAGTCGGTCTCCAGCTCCATACGAATAAAACAACCCACAGAAGAACGAAGTTTTTTATTTGAAGAAACCCCAAGTCAATACAGTCCACTTCAGGTTTATATATATTAAAAATAGAGGTGGGCCCAGCACGCTACCCTGCGGAACGCCGTAGGTCATATAACACTCCTTACTAATATGCTGTCCTACCTTAACCTTTTGCCTACGATCCCGTAGATAATCTATTAGTAATGCTAACGGGTTTCCTCTTATGCCTATACCCTCCAGACTGCGCACAAGAATGGTAACAGAAACGGTATCGAAAGCTTTTTTTAAATCTAGAAATACAGTTAGACATCTTTTTCCTGAATCTACTAGTTTAACAATATGAGTGGTTAATGCTGTAACTGCGTCATCCGTAGATAATTTTTGTCTAAAACCATACTGAGCTTGTGAAATAATGTTATATTTATTAGTTTAGCTGGTTAGTCTTATGTTAATTAGCTTTTCAATTATTTTAGATATTGCAGGCAAGACAGAGATAGGTCTGTAGTTGTTAACAGCATCTCTGTCTCCACCCTTGCGCACAGGAGTGATTATGGCTTGCTTCAGAGCTGGGGGAAATTTCCCTTGGATAAAACACAAGTTAGCAAGATGCGATATTATGGGTACGACTAATTCATGGGCAGTTTTTAGAAATTTTGTTGTGATATTATCCCAGCCTGGAGCGCTTTCAGATTTAAGGCCCATTAGCACGTTATAGACTTCTCTAGGATCCGTTTCGAGAAGCACGAAGGAGGAAGCTTGTGGATTTATTAAATGATCAGAATCGTTAATGGATTGTGATCGGTTTGCGGAGGTAATGTCTTCAGCCAGGGTTTTCCCAATGTTAGAAAATAATTCGTTAATGTGGTCCACTGAAGCATCGGGGTTGGTCTTTATCTGTAATAGTTCTAAGTTAGGATTTTTTTTAGGTTTGCGATGAGTTATATTATTAATTTTGTTCCATATCTGTTTAGTATTCTTGTTTGCTTGTACTAGTTGTTCCCTATCATATTTTCTTCTAAGCTTTTTAACTAAACTGTTGCAATAGTTGCGATATCTTCGGTAAGTAATTTGTAATATACTGTTTTGTGGATCAGATCGTAGTTTTCTTTGCATATTATTTCTGTTTTGAATACAGCGCAAAATTCCTAAAGTTATCCATGGTTTAATGATGCGATTATTCCTCGGAACTAAAGTAGTAATGGTGTTTTGCTGAAGGCAACTTTGGAGTTTGTCTATTAACTGTGCACATAAGGTGACTGGATCTTGGATTAAAATAAGTTCAGAAATATTACTTAGTTGTAAAGCTGTTACTGTTTTATCAAAGTCCACTTGTGTTTTAGTTTTCGAGCATTTGTATGAATTTACTAATTTTGATAATTTAAGGAAAATCATGTAGTGATCCGTGACAGTGGTATTCAATACAGCAACAGAAGCAGCGTTTTTAGTCTTGTTTATTTTCAGAATAAAGTGGTCCAAACAGTTTTCGCCTCTGGTAGGTAAGGAATGTCCCGGTAACAAGCCATGCATTGCAAGCATGTTTAGGTAATTTAATCTGTTTGTACGCTCATTCGTTTGTTCAGTAGGTTTATATATTATGTTAATGTTTATATCGCCTGTTATAACAATATTTTTATATGATTTGAGTGAGTCCAGGTGATTACTAAGCGAGTCTATAAAACTGTCAGCATTTTTATTTGAGGGTGATCGATAAATAGCAAGGACAGCAAGATTAGGCATTATTATTTGTAAGCATGATGCGTGACTTAATAATATTTCCTTAACACTAACCTTGTGATCACTCTTTATATATACTGCCACGCCATCGCACTGATTTATATGGTTACACGTGGTAAAAGTATTATAATTTTTAATTTCAGGGGTGGGTTTATTTACGTCTAGTCTACATTCATTTAAGATCAGAAGGTCGACACTAAACTTAAATTGTGTTAAAGTGATTATTAAATCATCAAAATTACTATATATACTTCTAATGTTTTGGGATATTATTGTAAGATCCGAATTATTAACATTATTATTTTTTGAAAAATCATCAATTTGAAATTCTTTACATTGCGCTATAACTATGTCGTCTATTTCTTGCATTATTATATGCGTGCTATCCATAATATAAGTAAATTAAACGTCTGAGTTTCAATTCCATGTTGTATACGTAAATGTATTTTGCTCGATCCCCAACAACAAGTATTATGATAGAGAAATAAACATCATTTTCGCAGTCAGTGAGATTTTTAAGTTTATATACGGTATTTATATAAAAAATGTAGCTTAGAGAGGCCGATATGAGTGAGTAATATATGTTATATACGCATATGTATCTGCGAGTTTTTAGTGTTCGTAAGTGATTATATATCAAATAATTTAGTATGCAAACATTTGACTTGCAAAGACAGAGTTTACGGTGTAATAACAAATGAGTGTGTGGTTTAAGTAAACTTAAAAGTATGCAATTTATTTGTGTGAAAGTGTACGTAAGCTTATATGTGAGTGTGTAGTTGTTTTGTAAAAAGTATTGCACGTGTATATGTGATTGTTTGAGTATATGTAAATTTAGAGAATTACAAACAATTTTTAAGAAGTTAAATAACATAATTAGAAAAAACATACAGTAAAGGCAGCATAATAGTAGTCACGCTTCTTGCATTAGGCTTTGTATTTGGGACTCACTTCTAATTATGTATGTTGGTAATTCGTCATGCTTCTTAACATGAACTTTACCATAAGCAGTCCAGCAGAACTTATATCCCTTTGACTTAGCGAGGTCGCGTGCAAGGAAATGTAGCCTTGAACCTTTTGCAGTAAGCTGTTCGGATACGAAGATAGGTGTGTCTTCGTTACTTTTGAAGCCTAAATGTTTAGTGCATAGCTTTAAGTTGTGCTTGGTGTTGAAAAACTTACACTTCTTAAGTACCTCAGTCTTTAGTATTGTAGAGGATAGTTCCACTATTATAGGGGTGTTAGTCGTACCCTGCTTTTTTCCCTTAATTCTGTAGATATCACGTATATCCGACTTCGTGACTGCTATGTTTACGGTCTCAGTTAAGCATTTTACCATGTTAATAAGGTTTTCTTTAGTTTCCTTCACTTGCTTGGGAACGTTTTTAATCTCAATGTTAGATTTTCGACTACCTCGCTGAAGATCCTCGACTTTTTCTTCCAGAATTATTATATATTCTTTATCCTTCTTAGCCTGGATTTCCATCTGCTCTATTTTCCTTTTAAACTCTTCATTCTGCTGGGTTATAGCGGCTACTGAGTTCTCTATGTTAGAATTTGTGAGTTTTATTTCCATGAGGGTAGGAGTAATTTTTTTAAGTTCTGTTTCTTGAGTTAATAACATAGACTTAATCGTTGCAATCAGATCTTCTCTAAAGCCATCTAGGTCATCCTCTCTTCTTCTTTTGCCTCTTTGGGCGACAAGGCTCAGTGGTGAAGCATGTCTCTCTTCTTGATTTGCTATATTGGATTCAGAGAGTGACTTGTCCATTTTTATACTAGGGTAGTATAAACAATTTGGATGATAGTTTTAAAGTCAACTACGTTTTAGTTTAGTTAGTTCTAAAAACGCTCACCAGATTTTCTACCCAGCCATAAAGCACACGAAGTAACAGGGCAGCAGAAATTGTAAGGAGGTGGAAAGTTGTCTAATGTCCAGTCCCCAAGGCGGGGCGTCGCTGTGCTAGTCCTCGAAAGGGGCTTGTCCAGGGCGTGGCTGAGGGCAGGTATGTTGCGTATACGCAGGCGGAGCTTAATATCCTTGGCCAATGCGCGCAGGTCAGGTACCAGGGTACTAGGGTACTATGATCAGCTACGTCAACGGCGATACACTGAATTTATTTGAATAACTCTTCTTATTTTATGCACTCCTATTTTTACGATGGAATTAAATTTACTAAAATTATTATTTTAGATGATGAGATCATTAAACTAGATGTTTTCTTAATTGAAAGCCGATAGTCACATTTTCAAAAAACAAAATAGTAAATATTTAGTTGGAGAAGTAATAATAAGAACTAATCTATAAGATTACACTTCAACAACAACGGACTTTCTAATTTCTAACTGAAGACTTTGTTATGGTAGGATTTTCTGTTGCTTCGGTATTGTTTGTTGAATATTAAGGGAGGTGTTGGTTTCTGTAATGGTTGGGATCAGATTAGACAGTGGTTCACAATCCTGACGTCCCTCAATTTGATCCTTTATTTTATAGTTGGCGACTATGGCGAGTGGTACTTTATTGTAAAACTTCATCATCTCATTAGGTTCCAAATCTATCGCTGCGTTCTTTGGTAAATACCAAAAGGTTCTGGAGCTTTCGCTGCCGTTGATCCAGTATAAGTAATCCTTTGAAACGGTCATGTCTTGTGGGCAAGAAAGACCTTTACCTCTTAAAATCATAGCACTGTCAAGATCAGCATAGTTTTCGTGAAGCAGATCTCTTATGTTTAGAAAAAGATAATAACATGTTTCAGAACCATCAAAGTAATAAACTTTCCGTATTCGTTGGTCTATGGCGACGTTAGATAATGGGAAATGTCTGGCCATAATTTGTCTACTGGAACCATTAAATTGCATTCTCTCCATGTACCACTCCAAATCTAAGTCTGGGTTGGTCCAATAAATGTACCTGTAATTTGAAAAACATTATTGAATATCAGGAAATGCAACAGATTTTGAATTTTTAACTGTCATTGATAACGTACCCACTGCAGCTATCCACGGCAATATGAGTGATGATCCCGCGAGTCATATTGATTAAAAGATTCCCGTGAATATTGTTATTAGCTCCGGGTTTTAATGAAATCCAATAAATGCTCCTTTCATTCGTATGAGTAAAAAATAGTTTTTCTGTAGGTGGGTCGTAGGCAATACTGTGAATATTACTACTATTTCTTTTGATGAAACATTTGTTTTCCATGGAAGATAAAAAATAACCACATATAGCTTTGTTGTCACTCTGGTTGTCGATGTACAGCATCATGTTGTGTACTTCATCGTAAACTAGCGCTGTGAGGTTGTGGGAAACGAAATTCACAGTGTTTGTCACTGTTCCGTCGGTATAAAATACGAGTTGATCTCCTAGACTTACGGCGATATCTGAAAAAAATTTGTAAAATTTTTCTTTACCAAGTTGATATCCAAATACTCGGAGAGTTACTAAGGTTGAACTTTTAATCCTATTCAGTAACTTGACAGTTCAACGAAAAATAATGATACCATATTAAAACAAATACTGTTGAGGTAGTGTACGATTTCGCGTAAAGAATGAATGATATAAATGGTTATAATTAAATAAAACTTTAAAAAATCGTTTTTAGGATGATATAAAAATAATTAATAATGTTTAATAACAGTTATTTCTTTTTTTATTTTCTTCTGATAGAAACAAAACTAAATATAAAAATCATGTCATTTTTCGTTTTTTTAACTATAGTGATTTTATTTCCTCTGGCAGCCATAGACTATACATATATCGATATAGTATACACCGTGTTTTAATACAAATTATTAAATTTAAATTACAAAGCATGTAAGTACATTATTTCAAGTTCATTAAATTTCATTCATTCTTGCACCACCTCACTACCTTTTTTTCTCAAAACCTGGTATCCCTCCAACTGTCAAGTTACTGAATAGGATTAAAAGTCCAACCTTAGATACCTCACTAAAGTATCTGAAATACAAGGTACAAGATAATTATAAGTTAAATATTGGGAATAACAGATACTTTTGGAAAGAAGTTTTAAGTAACAAAATATCTAGATAGAATATCTCGGCTATCTGGGCGTGGTTGAGGAACTTGTGGACAGGTCTCATGGCGTAGTTTGAGACAAGTAATCCTGATCCTGACACTTCACATCCTATTATCCTACAAATATATTAAACTAACTTTTGCCAGCGGTTTCACCCGCGTGGAGGTTGGAAATTATCCTGCGTGAACGTAATACTGGGACAAAAGTATCCAATTTGTGTATTCAGTTAAAAAAATGATCGATTTTCTTGTTTTTTGTTTAGCAAGGTCATACTTAAAAGGGTGTGGTCTCCAGTTCTCAAACATGATTGAAAACCGGGCTGAGGCTATCGCAGTCCACTGATGGACACAGGCCTCTCTCTCGCTGTGGCGCATTCTCTGTCCTCCGTCTTGAGCATCCACTCTGTCATAGCCACTTTCGCCAGACACTCCAGAATTAAGCTATGTCGGTAACTACGGTTCTTTTCCAGATAATTTCATTTTGATTTTATCCTTCAAAGAAACTTCGCGCATAGCCCGCCTCATTGCGTGCTGAGCGAATTTTAATTTATGAACCAGCCGAACAGTCAGTGGCCATATTTCGGCGCCGTATGTCATTACGGGCAGGAAACATTAGTTGACGACCTTAGTCTTTAGTCATAGCGATATTGCCCACAAGAAGACTTGTTAAAGTTTCTCAAACGCTGTTCTACCCAACTAGATCTTTCTGTCCAGCATTTTCCTTAAAGTAGTGTCTACCGAGCTGGATGACTTGCCCTTAGTAGTCAAAGGAGAATGGCAGAAGTTCATAGAACGCTGGCATTAAACTTTTTTAGTTTGTACGGAAATAAAAGTGGCATGGTTTGATAGGAATTATTATGAGCTTTTATTTAAAAAAAAATCTAAAATAATAACAATGGGGTTAAAGAGAAATCTTATTTTTTGTAAAAGTGAGGTTAAGTGCATTAATGTTTGTAGGTTCTTTTACCTCTTTTACTATTTTAACGCATAAATGTTTATTATATGCATAATATATTGCTAATTATGATTTGTAATGACTTGACTTGAAAAATTATAACTACTTGTTGAAGTTTGTTTGATTCAGTGATTTACCCGCTGATCATGTACCTAATGACAGTTTAAGTGTACTCTGTCCGTTTTAATTAAACCCAGTAGTCAAAGAAAACTCAGCATCCTAATTGCGAAACGCACCATCTACCAGAATCTGAATCAGATTGAAGATTATTTCTTAACCATTGCGTTATTTGTTCGAATAAATTGTCTGCTCAGCAACGTAAATACCGCAATGAATGTTGTTTAACTATCAATATGAAACCAATTCCTATTGATAGCAAGTTACACAATTACCTCTCTGGACACTTTAGACTCACTTATCGGAATCTAAGCATATAATATTATTAAGAACGTTTATTCCACGGGTTAGTGTTGCCAACAAAAATAAAATCGGAACAATTATGTTGAACAAAAAATACGTTCGATTTCTTAGCTACAGTCCATTCACACTTATTTTACCTCTGATTTTGCGTCACAGTCAAAATCAAAGTGATCTTTGTTTATGTTACAATAAGGTTGCTGTTGGGTTGCTATTGTCACTACTGTCAGAGGTAAAATAACTTTGAACCGACGACTGTAGCTTACATCAAGTCTTCGGAAACTCTATACATATTTTGATTTTTTTGTGATTTTATTTTATACATTATGCACTAACAATCAAAACATTATGTAAACTAATGTAATAATAATTTATTTGATTAAGTATATTTTTCAATAACAGCAACAGTATGACAAGGCCAAAAAGCCTTGTATCCATAGACTTAGAAACGAAGACTATTCCGCTCTGTGTTAATCAAATCAAGTTACTTTTATTTATCGAGATTATATCCCCATTGTCAATAATAAAGTTAATCTGGCTATAAATACATAAAAAATATGCGCTTTTTTTTTAAATAGCTTTGAATTCTGTACCTTTTCAAAATTAGTCATGCCAAAAACTGCCATCTCCTTTCTTCACAACTCCGAGAAGCGACCCATCAATGTGAACTGGACTCGAGCTGCTTTCGGGGCGGGGAAACTATATCATAATTATATTAACGTAGGTTGTTAGGTTAAATGAAGGTCATAGTTTTTAGGGGATATGGTACTTGTAGAAATAAACGATTGTTACTGTGTGAATGTTCCGTGTGGTGCCGGTCGTAAAGAATAGCACTATCCCATTGCTTCTTGTGGGTGTCGTAAGAAGCGACAAAGGGCTTACTAGAGAATGGGCAGCAGCGTTTTCTAGGCATTTTACCACCATACTGCGATAACCAAGCTGCTTGCGAAGCGCGGCGATTATGGCAATGCCCGCCAAGTTGGGGGAGGCTCAAGTCCAGCATTGGACGTCTTACGGCTGAAATAATGATGATGATGACTGTGTGAATGTAACAATCTCTGAAATATTAAAATAAAAACCGGTGTTCCCTTCACTTTGTAGACATCAGCAGATATTATATCACTCCTTTGAAGTATGTCCTCCTTGGCCTGTATTAGATAATATTAGTTTTATTCAAGATATTTTCCTTATTATGTATTTTGCAGTTGTTTTTCACGAGTTTAATTATTAATTTGTTTTATTTTTCCGCCTTTGTTATATCTTATCTGGAACGATATTAAAAGAACTCGTGTATCGTATATGTAGCCGTGAAACATAATTAACAGAACCTAGTTTTGGCAAAACAGGAACGAGGATAACGAACAAGAAAACAGTAATAGGCTAATCTAGATTATATTTAATATAGGTATACCTACCCACAAGGTGACAAACTTGTTTGTGCCAATTAAATTAGTATTATGTATACGAAAAAACGCCATGTATTTATTATGTTTATCTTTATTATATAATACTTTGCTATCGAAATAGCATTCGCAACACGCAATTATAAAAAAAACACAATCCGTTTCAGCCACACAGTGCGAAATTTTATCCTAAGTTTTGTTAAACTTTGATATTATAGTTTTTTATTTTTTATTGTAAACAGTCCTCGTTTATGTCCAGGCTCATATGACGCGACTGAATTACTTGCAGAGGCACTCCGTAAATAATTCAATTGACTTTTTGTGTCGAAAATAAGTTTGCTGAAACATTTCTACTATTTATATATACATAGTTTACGTCAATTTTTAAGAAATAACTGAAGGCAGCCCTCAAATTTTAATACTGTTACTATACTAAGGTTTGATCTAGTAACGTATTAATAACTTTCACAATATTGTACAGAATCAAGTTCTTCTAACTTAACAGACAGCTGTGCTGCTGGGGAGTTTGCTCCGCCATTTCAGCTAAAATCAAATTCAAAAGTCATTTATTCAAACTAGGCTGAGAGTCAGCACTTTTTGAACGTCAAAAAAAGCACTAAGAAGTGTCGAAGGGCGGGCGTCTTGGGGGACTGTCTTATGTAACTTTGACGTTCAAAAAGTGCTGACTTTCAGCCTAGTATTGAATAAATGACTTTTGAACGATCGCCTGCCGCCATCGCCATTTCATTGTGTTGGATTGTTGAGAGTGCAGGTTGGGCAGTATTTGAATTATTTACATTATCATGAATAATAAAAATTGCTTCATGTTTGTAAATTTTTAAATAGTTAAAAATAAAAGACATGGATTAATTGAGACTGACAAGTTAATTGATTAAATTTGTTAGAAGATCTCTAAAGTTTTTTCCTATTTTACCAAACAATAAAGAAAATAACTAAAAAAAACATTGAAATTAAACTTGTTGGCATTCAGAAAAAAAGTAATATTCTATGCGAGACCCTGGGATTATTTAGAAGGTGTTTACGTAAGTTTATTTTTCATACAGTGAATTGAGGGTTGAAAGGCTACGAATCTTATAAATACAGTAATTGTCATGTATTTTGTATTTATATTTCAAAAGATGACATGAAATTATTTAACAAAAAATCGGAAAACCCAATTGCGTAAAAAGTGAACTTTAAAAAAGATGGAAAAAATAATAAGCGTCAACTAATACAACTATAAGCAAAAGGAGGTTTTGAGGAAGATCAAGGATTTTTTGAAATTCCATCCCTAAGGGGGTACAAATGGAGATGAAAACTTGTACGAAAGTTTATCAGTTTCGAAGTTAGGATCTTCAAATTTTGTGTTAAAGCTGACGAAAATCTATTAAGTTATACATATTTCAGCGTTTTCTATATTTCAAATGACGTCTCCCACTCTTGGGCGATCAGCCTTTTACTGACTAAAACCCACACGTGTTCCTTCAGTTGCCCATGTGCCAAGATCACGGTGTCTCTTTCGAACAATCTCGTGACCCTGGCAGGCATCGGTCCTGGAAAACCCCTTCAGTTCTGCTGACATCTCTTTGAGGCGCGCGTCGACCCGAGCCTGGTTCTTACCGGGTCACCACCCGTTGTTCGCTACCCATTGTTCGCCACCCGCAAGCTCGCGCCTACGGTGGCCGGGAGTCCGCTATTGACTCTTGACGCCCGGGCGTCTCTTCTTGCGGCGGCTAGGGACGTGAGGGTGCAGAGACTGCCACTCCCTCACGCGCCCCGCCTCCTCCTTCGCGAGCATTACTGTTTCGCTGAAGGAGGTGACGGCTTCCCATGCCCTGTCGCTCCGTACCATGGCTCACGTCAGGGCCGGACGCGAGAGGTCACCGCCGGCGATCACCTCCGAGAGGACATGGTGGTGCTCCGCCCAGGCAGGGCACACCTCCGCCTCCTCACAATGGAAACACCCGGGCGGTTCCTCCCGCTTTATCCTAAACAGGAACCCACCGAAGCACCCATGCCCGGTGAGAACCTGCGTCAGGTGGAAGGTGAGGAACGTGACCCTGGCACATGGGCAACTGAAGGAACACGGGTGGGTTTTAGTCAGTAAAAGTCTGACACGCCCTCCCGCTCCCCCCGGAGCGGTAGAAGTCATTTGATGATTTCCCATCCAAAAAAAAAGGACGTCGTGCCGCTTCTCTATCCACTACTCAAAAAGGGGCCTTACCGCCGCAATTGTGGCGAAATGGGCGATTATGTTGAATATGGAAAGTCCGTCATTTTCAAAGTAAATATCACTTATTTCATTTTTATGGCTTATGGTTAGAAACAAACGCAACGTATATTGGTGTTGTTGGAATTTCAACCTTTAAAGGGGTGAAAAGGGGGACGAAATCTTGATTTCACTTTCATTCAATAAATTTTGTATTCAAGTAAAAATACACACGTGTATCATATTCATAATGCAATATGAAAAAAGTCAACGGCACTCAACTAAGTAACAAGTGTTAACGTTTGCTCCGCTTATAATTTGTTTTTTTATAGTCTAAAGTGTAGTTAATAACTTTGTTTTTAGTGTTATACGTATATGAACACCAAATAAGTGTAGTAACTAAGGTTTCATAGTGAAAAATCTCAGATAAATAACGTAAAACATTACTTTAAAACTAGCCGATACAAATCTATTGGTACTGTTTTGATTTGAAACCAGTGTTGACTAAAACGCGTAAGCGACGCCTATTCTACGGCGCATACGACCTTTCGGTCGCGAGATTTCAAGCGAGTTACACTCCAACGCCGCTCAGCGCTTTAAGTATACCATCGCTTTATTTTTTCTTGGCACCGCTAGACGCTGCATGCTCTGTGATTAGCTGAATGCGCTTTATTGCCAGAACATTTTGAATTATACCGACAAAAATGTCAACAAAAAGCTGCGCTGGTTGTTTGAATGATTTTAACTGCAAAGAATGCTTGCAATGCTCTATTTGCCACCTATGGTATGAATTATTATGCGCTAATGTTCGCGATACGGTATTTAAAAGCATGAGTATTAAACAAAAATCAACCTGGAAATGTCCTAGCTGCGTAAGTAAACACCCTAAGGACGACAATACAAACACACCTGCGAGATCGACGAGACTTGTGAGCCCCACCACGGAGCGGTCCCCGCGATCGCTATCACCCCCGGGCACCAATGTCACCGTCCGCAATAAGTCTAAGCAGTCACAAAGCCACTCGCCAGTTCAAGAAAATGATAACACCGTAATTGAGTTTTCGAGTGGCACGTTGCGGGAAATTATTAAGCAAGAAATACAGAGTGCGCTTAAAGATTTAGTATCTGATCAGTTCAAACAAATTAACGAGTTGGTCGCAGGATTCAACGAGTCACTATCATTCTATAACGAAAAGTACGAAGAGATGAAGGTCACGCTGGAGGATAAATCTGATAGGATTCAGAAGCTTGAAAAAGACAACCGTGGTTTGCAGGATGCCATCCAACAACTTAGTCAGCGTCTGAACTTGGTTGAACAAAACTCCAGGTCCGCCAACGTCGAACTTCAGTGCGTTCCAGAAAACAAGGCTGAAAATCTTGTCACCACCGTGCTACAATTGGGTAAGGTGATTAGTTGTGATATTAAAGACCCCGAAATACTACACTGCACAAGAATTGCTAAGAAAGACACAGAAAGCACCAGGCCTCGTTCTATTCTCGTCAAATTCTGTAGTCCACGTCTGCGTGACAGTTTCCTTGCCGCTTCAATGAAATATAATAGAAACAATAACCAGGATAAACTAAACACTAGTCACCTAGGTATTGCAGCGGAGAAACCGCAACCTATTTACGTCTCGGAACATCTATCTACTGCAAATAAAGCAATCCATGCCGCTGCGAGGATCCGCGGCAAAGAACTTGGCTTTAAGTTTATCTGGGTTCGAGACGGCAAGGTTTTCATGAAAAAAGACGAGTCTTCGCAAAGAATTGTAATCAATAGCCTAGATAAGATAAAATCCTTAGCCTAATTTTATTAATTAATGTCATAAGTTGCAAGTTCCTATTGTTATTATCTAGTCACATTCAACTGTCCACTTCAAGTGTACTATCAAAATGTACGAGGCTTAAAAACTAAAACTCTTAACTTTTACAAAAACATATCCATACATAATTATGACATTATAGTGCTTACGGAGACTTGGTTAAACAGCGGTGTCTATGATTCTGAGTTATTTGATGATAGATATGTGGTTTATAGGCGCGATCGTGAGACAAGTAGATACAAAACTCGTAAAGACGGTGGAGGGGTTTTGATTGCCGTTTTGAAAACTTTGAAGTCGTGTAGATTATCCCACTTTGAAAGCGAAATTGAAGATTTATGGATAAGTGATAGTATTCGTTCCTCTAAACATTGTCACAATAATATCTATATCAGCAGTGTTTACCTACCACCACCAACTCATCCCGATACACTGGAGTTGTTTACCAAAACCGTCCACAAGTTATTAAACAATAATGAACCAATACTGATTTTAGGTGACTTTAATCTCAGTAATATTAAATGGCTTACTAATAATGACTCCATTTACCTGCACCCAGAACCCAACAACTCTGATTTAAATGCGATACTCACCGAGTTCTTGACTTTAAATGACCTAAATCAATACAATCATATCCTTAACAATAAGTCTAAAATATTAGATTTAATACTCTGTAACACCTCCATTACAAACATCATCCGTTGTAACTACAGTTTATCGAAAGAGGACCCTTTACATCCCCCCCTACAGTTTAATTTACCAGTGTTAGCAGAGCGTTTTTTAGAAGCTAATAATGTGCCAAAACCAAACTTTTCACGTGCAGATTATGAAAGTGTTCTACGTCGTTTGTTGGCAATAGAATGGGATAATGAGTTCAAAAACTGTACTTCTGTTAATGATATGGTAGACGTTTTCTATAACTTATTAAGACATATTATTACTGAATGTATCCCTAGGAAAAGAACAGCCAGCGATAAATATCCACCTTGGTTTACACGTCCCCTTATACGACTTCTAAAAGAAAAGTACAAATACCACGTTCGTTTTAAGAAGTACAAAAACCCACTAGATCGAGAGCACTTTGAGAGATTACGTGATGAATGCAATGTGTTGAGTTCAACATGCAATATATCTCCAATATTGAAAACAACATTACAAAAAACCCTAAAACATTTTGGTCTTTCATAAAAAATAAAAGAAAAGGTAGCAGTACCTATCCGGCACAAATGTCTCATAACAACAAAATTGCATCAAGTGGAAGGGATGTTTGCGACATGTTTGGTGAACATTTTGCAAGTACCTTTAATGACTCTACTGCAGACGGTTCCGACCTAACGGACACTGGTTATTCTCTCATGTCTGCAGCACTCTGTAATTTGGAATTTGATGGCAAAGAGCTATACCGTGAATTGGACGGATTAGATGAAACTAAAGGCGCGGGTAGCGATGGTATTCCACCAATATTTATTACGCGCTGTGGAAAGGCCTTAGTATTGCCCCTACAAATTATCTTCTCTTCAACAGATCTTTATACGATGGTATCTTTCCAGACACCTGGAAAGAAGCTCTCGTAATACCTATATTTAAGTCTGGGGAAAAGCATCTGGTTGGAAATTATAGACCGATTTCATTACTAGTTACATTTGGAAAAGTATTCGAAAAACTTGTTAGCAGACATCTGATGTGGTACCTTAAAGAAAGCATTACTGAGAATCAGCACGGTTTCGTTAAATCTAGATCAACCAATACTAATCTTCTATGTTACATAGAGGGAATTGAAGTAAAGAAACTGAGTGAAATTCGCGACCTGGGAATTCAACTCGATCAAGCCCTAAAGTTGAGTATTGAGTATTGTGTCAAGATCTTTCAAGGTACTGGGATTTGTTTTGCGAAATAGTAAGGACTTTAAAAGACCCGCCACAAAAATCAAACTTTTCAATACTTTAGTCCGTCCAATCCTAGAATATGGTTCAATGGTATGGAATCCACATTACGAAGTTTACTCGAAGCGATTAGAGAGTGTCCAAAAGCGGTTCCTTTACCATTTGTGCTACGGAGATCACTTGGCTAAACAACTTACTAGCTACACTGATAGGTTGAAACACTACCACATGAATACACTAACCAGTCGTAGGAAGAAATTGGACTGCGTCATCCTCCACAAACTATTAAATGGAACGATACATTGCAGTGAACTTTTGAGTTCATTAAAGATTAAAATTCCAACTCGGATTCCCAGACCTAACACATACAATTTATTTTACATCCCTGGCTCAAAAACTAACCTCGGTCATTACACCGCTGTTCCGAGACTTTGTAGGCAATATAACATATTAGCCAAAACTATGAATTTAGACATCTGTGAGTCTCTATCTAAATATAAAAATTGTTTAGTAGATTTAATTTAATTTAAATATCTCTAGGTGTTCATTTAAGTATTTCAATGTATTTCATATTCTTCTTTTTAGTGTATATCCTTTAATAATGCTTAAACTGTTACCAAATTTTACTATTAATATTTTAACTTTGTTAGCTTAGTTGTGAACTCTTTTGTGCATGCTGTGGTCTCCTATAAGTGAAGGAGTACACCTATTTAATACCTTATATAGTTACCCTTTGTTTACGTGTCAATGTATTGTGTACATCTTTTGTTGGAGATCCAAATTTAAATAAATAAATAATTGTTTCGCACATAATCCAGTCATATTTAAAAGGTATTAATGGCTACTGCGGATTATTCTTAGGAGACAGACATAAACCATCAAAACTGTGGAATGTTTTAAAATGTACAATTTCATAGTACTTTATTTTGATATATCTTGCAAGTTTAAGTCAGCGTTAGCGTTAGCAACCAAAAATATGTTTTTACGACGTCATTACGAATCATTAAAATTTTAGGCTTTGCTCTAACAAAATATTCTTCAAGATTACTTTTGAAAGAGATTCTCCAAATGGCAATGACAACTGTATCAAAGTCCATTGCGAGGTTTTGAAGAAGATATCGGAGAAACAGACAGAAGATAACAGGGAATTTATTTTATTCAATTTAATTTAAGAGATGACTAACTGTCTATGTCGTGTTCTGTGTCTGATAGAATTACTTTGGGTATTCTTTGTTTAATCTTAGAAACTGGCGTAGGTAAGTGAAAATATTTTTTGTTATAAATTAAGCTCTTTCATAACAATTACCCTCCATTTGTTTTAGTAGTTACTTCAAAATTATAACACGTCGTTTTGTATTGTATTGTGTATTGTTTTACATGCAAATTGAACATTTGCATATATATTTTTTAACTATTCCAGGCAGGATAAAACAATCGCGCATGAAAGAATTAATAAATCAGGGTCGGCAGAAACATACATTAAACAACCGTCGGATATGAAACCTCCGCTCTTAAGTTGCAACGTACGTCGGTTAAAAATAATCTACGTCCTTGTACTCACCCCAGGAATGCGCCAACCCTACGTGCAGCGCTAACAACGCCAGCACCCACTGCGCTTTACACATTTTACATTTAAGAAATACTAAGTTGTTGCGACAGAGTTGGAGCGTCCACCACTGACGATCGCTGTTGAAGTATTAAAACAAAAACAGAACGCTGGTTTTCCGCAAACCTGACAGGATAAAAACAGTGTTCTCTAATCTGCGACCACAGGCTTGTTATTCACAGTGCTATCGTGTTATTGTGTGTGTTTAATCATAGGTGCGTACTCTAAAGGTTGATTACCAAAGGCGACCTTATGCTGAACAGGCAGGTAATAAAATAACTTTAATACTTTAGAATAGAATTGATAACAGTAGGCGTGAGATCACGCTGCCAAGGAAAATGCAGAAGAAAGTAATAAGATTTGTAGAATGCTTTAGTAATACAACTTACTAAACTCATAACAAACGATCGCGATACAGGGAGAACTTCATGCAGAAAGGACTTAATACCCTTACCCTTATGGAACAACCATTTTTATTTTTAAATCAAGTGAATAGATACCATTGATTTGAACTTTTTGCTGTCGATCAATGTTATAGGATTTTACTAGACAGAGCGCAAGTTGTAAGAGCAAGGTTTCGTGATTAATGCAGTCAAATGCTTTCAAGAGGTCATGTACGATCCTTATGGCATCTTGGGCCTCTTCCTACGCTGTAAATATGTGTTTTAATAAAGTGACACCGGCGACAGTCGTACAAAATCCTTTGGTGAAACCATTAGTGATTGAGCATTATCTTTTCGAACACATTACTCAATATAGATCTACAGACAAATTCAATATTAAAGCTAAGTTTGGTGATATAGTCTCGATTCGATAATCGAGACTATAGCATATTAGTAAAGAAGTTTAAAAATTCTTAAGCGACTTCTTAGTGCACCATGTAGATGGTGAGTTCTATAGTGTGTAGTGAATGTTTAGATTTTTTTTTCCTATTAGTTTCGTTATTTACAACTCGCAAATCTCTTTTTAATTCATTTTCTGCTGATTTGATTTTGTTGCTAATGCACAGAACTTTAGCTATCTTGCAGGTACTTCTAATAATTTTGGAATATTTAGCAACATTCTTGCTGAAAGTTTCAGTGTTAATGTAAAGGCTTGTAATTTGTATCTGGAGGATACGAATTTCAAACCCCATTAAAAAAGAGGTGCAACTCTGTATTTCTCACGAAGAATTGGTATATCTACCTACTTCAAGGTTTTATGAAAACTAGAGCTACAACTGGCGTGCAAGAAATACCTTTTTAACCCGACTATGCTAGAAGTAAGTCTTGTAAATTTAACATGTCTATATAATATCAGCAAAAAAAAGGGGATCGAGCACCCCACAAAAAGTAATGATATCCGTCCAAAATTACTTCATGTAAAGTAGTTTGCCAAGACTTTTATAACGCTTTCACTGTTTAAAAATATCAAAACGAATGTAGAGCAAAACCCTCAAAATTCTACGAGGCCTAACTCTACAAATCTTACATCTTGGTCAGTATCTATAGCTCGACCGTTTCCCTGGTGGGTGAACCCGACAGGTGACCCCGAGCATAATAATAACAAAAACGTTTATACAAGATTATTTTTAGTATATGCGAAACCTGAATATAGTTTGTTCAGAATCAGTAACTGAATCGATTCCAATAATTTTTACACCATGTTATATTTTGTACCAAAAATATTTAATTACGCCTCCAAGTCGCGGGCCTAATATTTTAAAATCGCCCATAATTTTAAAATCGAAACAAAACACTATGTTTCGATTTTAAAATTATCATGTCTTTCTCGTATTCAAACGTCCATTACACGGAGATAGTATGTACACCAGCTGTTTGTGGTGATCTGCATATGTTTTTGCGTGGACAACCAGGTAACTTATCAAGCTTATAACTTTGTGATTATTAATGATACAGTTTTGAAATTTTTTTCATAGATTCTTTACATAAAAATACTAGACCCGCGTTTCGGGTTTCGCATAAACAAAAAATAATGTTGTATAAGGCGACACATCTACAATGAATACCTTAACTATTAAAACTAGAGGACATTTGCTAATTTGCCTTAACTAGGTTCATCACCATTCACACAGACCATCCCTCGTTTCTTTGGTGCCCTCTACTCTTATAGACATCGACACATTCATACTCAAAACTTTCGTCATGACATTTTCCTCATTGCTCCGTATCACGTGCCCATACCATGACTACCGATTTCCAAAACACTTTTCACTTTTCGGTGCCACTTTAGACTTCCTCTTATGTACAATTTTTTTTAAATTTAAACTTCTTCCCTTTACTATTAAGGGGAATGTCGAAGTCACAGATATAGACAAAAATAGTATGTTAGCGGTTCTTTTTCAGCCAACATGTAGGTCTTCTGTCTGTGCACAGTCATGGGTTATTAAATGTTTAAATATATGTTTTTGGCAACCACGGTAATTTAACCCATTCCCTGTCCCATGAAATACATATGGTTCATGTTGATTATTTAACTATTGTGTCTACTTTATGGATAGTGAAAGTGTTAATTTATAGAACCTTAATTTTCTGTTTAACCTTTTGTACAGGAATGGGCCTAGGAATGTAAAAAATATTTCTACTAACAAGGAGACCGACAAGATTGTCCGCCTCTAATTTCAATGGTTTTTACATATGTTGTTATGTTTGAGTAAGTGAGTAATTACCCAAAGGGAATTCACGTAACGCTCAATAGTTTCAGCGTTGCTTCTTGCCTCCGCAGGAAGAGACGCCCCGGGCGTCGGGAATCGATCGCAGACACCCGGCCACCGTAGGCGCGGGCTTGCGGGCGGCGAGCATAGGTAGCTTGCCGCCCGGTAAGAACCAGGCCCGTGTCGACGGCGCGTAGTGTTCCGCGCGCGCCTCAAAGTGATGTCAGCAGCACTGAAGTGGTCTGCTAGGACCGATGCCTACCAGGGTCGCGAGATTGTTCAAACGAGATACCGTGACCCTGGCATATGGGTAACTGATGGAACACGGGTGGGATTTAGTCAGTAAAAGTCTGACAAACCCTCCCGCTCAGCCCAGAGCGGGAGAAGTTATTTGATGATTTCCCATCCAAAAAAAAAGATAGATAAGCATCGTTGTCTGGGTTCGAAACGAGCGTAACCTAAAGACTTCTTTATGTTCACAATGTTTTGTTTCTTACTATGTTTTTTTTTACTTTTATTTAAAGATCGAAGTCGTCAAATGTTTTTTTAGATAGGCAGTTCAAAATCAAAATCAAAAGTCATTTATTCAAACTAGGCTGAGAGCCAGCACTTTTTGAACGTCAAAGTTACAAAAGACAGTCCCCCCAAAACGCCCGCCCTTCGACACTTCCTAGTGCTTTAGCTGGGAAGAAGAAGTGGCGGAACAAACTCCCCAGCAGCACAGCTGTCTGTTATGTTAGAAGAACTTGATTCTATACAATTGTAAGGAGGTAACATTATGAGACACAAAACATTAAATTAAATGATTTGCCATCTGTCAGCTAGCCAACCCAATAATCCAGGAAATAAAATGAAATCTATACTCAAGCAAAAGCAAAAAATATTTTTATCATGTAAATAAAGGTACCAAAATAAAAGCCTCCTGGCATAAGGGCGTGACAGCTTACATATGCAATGCTGAATCACGTTCACATAGCTGTTACGACCCGAGTTACAACTCGAGGCCTCAAAATGATAAACTAGGACCATCGGCGTAAAAATAAATAAACAGGTAGGTAATTAACAACAATACCAACATCAAGGTCAGCAAGACGACCAGTCACCACAAGCAGCACCCGTTCACGAGCATAACGCAAAGATCAGCTATTACCCCCCTCGCCTTATTTGAGGGAAGAGGGTAACCCGATCCCTGACGCTACCGCAAGCATTGACATCTAAGGGAGCATGACGAACTTGCTGCCGGTTGCTCAGGCAAGAATTGAATGACAACTTGTCGAGGTCGCTAGCTAACCATTTTATGCAATACTAATCATTATAATATGTCAAAGCATAGAACATGTCAAAACCAATAAATATACAAAAAAAAATGACTAACACAGTAAAAAAACATATATAATAAAAATTATATTACAGCTATATAACCTATCACTAGGTACGCTAGTACTGGAGAAAGAACACAAACATTGTCTTGAGTTAATCACAGCGACCAACTAGTTTTGTCATTTAAATAGTCGTTGATGGAATAATATGCCTTTAGACAAAGGTTGGATTTTACTTGAGCTTTAAACGCATTAAAAGGTAATTCTAGTAAATAAGGTGGTAGCTTGTTGTAAAATGTTATACCAAGCCCAACAAATGTGTTATGCACCTTATGAAGCCGGTGAAAGGGAACACGTAGTTTGTCCTTATTTCTAGTGTTAACAGTGTGAAAATCACTGTTTTTAGCGTGTAAGTGTAAATTTTGCCTAATATATAAGATGTTGGCGAAGATGAATTGTGATGCTACCGTAAGAATACCAATATCTTTAAAAAAGTCCCTTAGAGAAACTCTGGCACCTAGCTGGTAAATTGCTCGAACAGCTCGTTTCTGAAGGACAAAAATATTTTGAATATCAGCGGCTTTGCCCCACAGTAGAATACCGTAAGACGTAATGCTGTGAAAATAACTAAAATAGACTAACCGAGCTGTATCAACGTCAGTATATTGTCTTACTTTTCTGACGGCGTAGGCGGCTGAACTGAGCCTCCCCGCTAGGCTTGAAATATGTGGGCCCCACTGTAGTTTGCCATCCACTGCTATGCCCAGGAAAACTGTCGAGTCTACAGTTTTAAGAACCTCTTTATTTAAGACGATTTCGGGACCTAGATTTCTAACTCTAGTTTGTTTAGGAACAAAAGAATATCATTATTAAAGAAAATATTTATTATTTCATTAAAATGTACTTAGTAAATAAAGTAAGTAAATACTCATAGTTCAAAATTAATATATATTGTATTTTATAGTATCACATTCAAACCAAACTATTTACTTAATAAACAATTTCAAAGCATGTTAATGCTTGGAAGTTTGTTATTTAATTTTAACATGAAAACGAATTTTATTTTATTATATTTGGAATAAAATCGATATTACATTACATATAACACTTATCAATAAGTTATATAAAACAATATCAATGAAATATCCACAACACTTTTTTCACTTAAATCTAAAATATTATAAGTATTATTAACAACGAGGTGATGACTCATCGGTAAGCTATTTATTGTTCAACAAACAGTTAGTATTAACAGTGATTAAGTAATTTCTGAAATGTTTTACACTTTTATAGGTATAAGTATGTAGTGAATTAACATGTTATATGGATTTCCATTTATAAAAATAACATCACCATAGAAATTGTAACATTGTAATGGTTTAGCATTCATTGAATTGAGCATTTACTTAATGTGTTTAAAAATAATTATGTAGATAAGTTAGTAGCGGCGTGACGCATCATCTCCAATAAGGTGCTATATTCGGCTACGTATACCGCCCACCATGTTCCAGTACAAATCTTTTCCTCTCATGTGCTGCAGTAGCCTAGGGTCATTCTATCGACGGTTCGATAAGGTAGTAAGAAATATTGTGTTTAATTGCAGCTAAGCGAATAGGCATCAATGGACATTAAACATGGCTTGCAACAATAAGTAGTCTGGTGACGTTCGGATTCGTCACTATAATATATACATCATGGGATTTGCTCCTGGACGATTTCGCTGAATATTTTCAGTATTTCCATAAAGTCCTAACCATAACCTGACCGGATTCCTCTGAAACAAAAGAAAAAACTTATTAACATTTTTGGAAACGTGCAGCTAACTTGTAGGGAGTGGATGTAATGGAATAATATCCAAATACATGATTACTAGGTTATAAGAAAATATTAAGGTCAATTTTAAAGAGTAAAATTAAAACACTTACCGATATATTAAGACTACGACCAATGTCTTTGATTTCAACATTCTGCTCATGTAAACATCATTATTATTTTATGCTGGACAGTATAATCAGTAAATTGCGACATGACGCTTTGGTTACTTAAAACAAAAACAATAAAAACATGTCTAATGTTACTATTCACGATTTACGTCAAATGTTTTGCTTTGTCACTGCTATTAGGCGTAGACTGACCTGTGTCACTTAGAACAACTTAGTTCCATCTACCCCACGAAGTTAATATACTTTACTTCCTTGGTAATTATTAGTTCTGTAGACATAAATATATTTTTATTTCTCCACTTGGTTACAAGACATGTTCGTTAGGCGAAAATCATATCAGCAGTTCTATAATAATGCAAGAAATATTGTAGAAATCATAAATGAAAACAATTAAAAAAAAGACACTGTTAACAGGTGGAGTGTGATTTCGAACTCACACACCGTTCATCGTCAATCCATCGAACCGCGAAGCCACAGTAACTTGTTGAGAATAAGCGAAATTAACGATTAGATAGTAGCCGTGTAAACACTAAACATATTACGTCTTGTTAATACGCAATTCAATCTTGACGATAACAAGATAATGAAATGAAATGATTTTGACTGGCCTGTTAGTCTGACTGCTAAGACTAAGGTTGTGGTGTTCGATTCTCACCCAGGACAAATCTCTGTGTGATTAGCACAATTATTTGTTCTGTGTCTGGGCGTAATTTCTCTATAATATGTATGAATTTAGAAATATATAAGTATGTTTATCAGTTGTCTAGTTGCCATAGTACAGGCTCTGCCTAGTTTGGGATCAGATGACGTTGTGTTGGTTGTCCTAAAATATTATTATACTAGCTTTTGCCAGCGGCTTCGCTCACGTGGAGGTCGGAAGTTATCCCGCGGGAACATACTACCAGGATAAAAAGCAGCCTATGTCTTTTCTTAAACTCTAAACTATGTGTGTACCAAATTTCATTTAAATCGGTTCAGTAGTTTTAGCAGGAAAGCGAGACAGACAGACAGACAGAGTTACTTTTGCATTTATAATATTAGTATGGATAAATGTGGATTAACTATTAATGATTAAAATGGCTTGACAAGGTGATTTATTTAAATGGGGTGAGACTTAACAGTTCGATGAGAGCGTCGTTCATACCGGGGTAGATAATATTGGGCACAGGCTGTACCTTTTACGTATCGTTCTTGAATTGACAATTTTATATTGATAGGCAAAAATATACAGATAAAAATCTAAAACCAAATTGACTGAAGAAACCTTTACCATAACTTTTTTGTATATCACCTCCTTTCTTAATATGGAACATAATCGGCCTAAAACGTTCCCACTGCTGTGACACAGGCCTCCTGTCTGTGAGACGGGATGGAATATAATCCAATACGCGGGCCCAGTGCGGGTTGGCCTGTTTCACATGTCTTCGATGCTTTGGTTTAGATAGCAGTGGTGATAAAAATAATGTACACGAATTAAAGAGCTTGCTTGGGTTCGAACCAACGACTTACAACTTGTAAGTCTGGGCCGATACCGCTGGGCCACCACTACTCCTCTGAATCTATAAAAAAATAAAAACAGTTTTATAGCTTAGATTTATCGATCTGTTGGATTCGAATGTTCGAAGTATATTTATATATATAACAAGCGAAAATAAAACACCATACATACGTAAGAATATTTTATTAAAATCAAACTAATCAACACTAAACTGAATGTCTTCTTTATTGAAACACGACATCACATTTTCAAAAAACAAAATAGTAAATATGTAGTTGGAGAAATAATAGAATAATCTATAAGATTACACTTCAACAACAACAGATATTTTAATGGTAGGCTTTCTTATGGTAGGATTTTCTGTTGTTTCTGTATTGTTTGTTGAATATTGAGGGAGGTGTTCGTTTCCGTAATGGTTGGAATCAGATTCGACAGTGCTTCACAATCCTGACGTCCCTGAATTTGATCCTTTATTTTATAGTTGGCGGCTATGGCAAGTGGTACTTTATTGTAAAACTTCATCATCTCATTAGGTTGTACATTTATCTCTGCGTTCTTTGGTAAATACCAAAAGGTTCTGGAGCTCTCTCTACCGTCCATCCAATATAAGTAATCCTTTGAAGCGGTCAACTCATGTGGTACAGAAAGATGTTGATGTACGAATAATCTAACTTCGTGAAAATCAACATCTAATTCCTGAGTCAGATCTCTTTTTTGTAGAAAATGAATAGAACATTCTTTACAACCATCAAAGTAATAAATTTGCCGTGTTTGTTGGTCTATGGCGAAGCTAAATACTGGCAACCAATTGATTATAGTTTCTATTTCGGTAACATTAAAATTAATTCTCTCCATGTACTGCCTCGAATATGAGTCGAAGTTGGTCCAATGAATGTACCTGTAATTTGAATAACACTACTGAATATCAAGAAATGCAACAGATTTTTAATTTTTAAAGGTCTTTTTTGTTTTTTTTTTTTTCAGGATGGGAAATCATCAAATGACTTCTCCCGCTCTGGGCGGAGCGGGAGAGCGTGTCAGACTTTTACTGACTAAAACCCACCCGTGTTCCATCAGTTGCCCATGTGCCAGGGTCCCGGTATCTCTTTCGAACAATCACGCGACCCCGGCAGGCATCGGTCCTAGTAGACCCCTACACTGCTGCTGACATCTCTTTGAGGCGCGCGTGGAACACTACGCGCCGTCGACCCGAGCTTGGTCCTCACCGGGCGGCGAGCTACCCATTGCTCGCCACCCGCAAGCTGAATATCAAGAAATGCAACAGGTTTTTAATTTTTAAAGGTCTAAATTTTTAACTGTCATTGATAACGTACCCAGTGCAACTATCCACGGCAATATTAGAGGCGATCACGTATCTCATCTTAATTAAAAGATTTCCGTGAACATTGTTATTAGCGGCGGGCTTTAATGAAATCCAATTAATGGTCCTTTCATTCGCATCAGTGAAAAATAGTCTTTCTGTAGGCGGGTCGTAGGCAATACTTTGAATATCACTCCCGTTTCTTTTGATGAAACATTTGTTTTCCATGGAAAGTAAATTATAACCACATATAGCATCGTTGTCGCTCTGTTTGTCGATGTACTTCGTCGTAAGCTAACGCTGTGAGGTTGTGGGAAACAAAATTCACGGTGTTTGTTATTGTTCCGTTGGTATAAAATACGAGTTGGTCTCCTAGACTTACGGCGATATCTGAAACAAAATATTAACATTTTACTTTACCAAGCTGATGTCCAAATATTACAAGATACCTCATTGAAGTATCTGGAATACAAGTAACAACATAATTATAAGTTAAATATTAGTCATATCACCAGTGATCGGAGTAGGTAGATTGATTTTACGTACTCGCATCATGAATAGTCATAGAAATCACAACATGGATAAGCCTTTTTTCCGGGATTTCATTTTGGTAGTTACGGGATTGAATCAAATATTGTGAAAGTAAGGATTTTTAAACTAGGTACTACATTATAAATTTATAGAAAGCGATAGATAAACATTTTAAATCGTTTTTTTTTCTTACTGTAGAAGGCTGATCACCTATATACTATTCAAAACACAGCAAAAGGTTTAAACATTTCTTATTCATATTGATGTATTCTTTATTCTACACATTACAACATTCGAAATTAATCTCAAAGTCCCGGAATCCCGGAGGCATATCCACACTAATGTATACGTGCTATTTCATTGATTCCATTTCAATCTAACTACTTCAATCCAGTGATTTCACATATTTTTGGAATGAAGTTTTAAATAACAAAATATGCAGAAAGAATATCTCAGCTCTCTGGGAGTGGTTGAGGACCTTATGGATAGGTCTCATGGCGTAATTCAATACCATTGGAAAAAAAGAAAGTATTTATTGGAACACGCACTGAAACTTAACAAAAAGCAATACCTTATAAAATAAAATAAAAAATAAATGGTTCAATCTTAATAAATCGCGGTCGCGATCGCTATCGCGATTAATTAAGATTGAATGATTTGTATTTTTTTTAATTTAACATCCTACTATCCTACAATTATTTTAAATGAAAATGTTACAAAATCACACAAAAACAGCTGAACAGTTTCGAATAAAATATGACACAGTTTATAATCTTTTTAACACGCTTTTATTAGTTTGCTATTTATGTATCTATGTAAAGGAATCTTTGAACGTGATTTTCACCCCCTTCAAGACGTCGGATTAATTAGAAATTTTGCACACTTATCAAAAACTCATGGCAATACAATAATTCCAAATTTTTGCCATTAACTTAGCCAGTACCACCAGGATAGCGAAAACAAAAAAACACGAAAAACTCGTTTTTGTAGCTAGCCGACCAAAAAATAAATAATAGTCAAAAATCACGCTTCTATAACTACGGTTCTTTTCCGGATAATTTCTTTCTGATTTTATCCTTCAAAGAAACTCCGAGCAAAGCCCGCCTCATTGTGTGTTGTCAGTGTCCACATTTCGGCACCGTATGTCACTACGGGCAGGACGCATTGGTTGACGACCCTTATCTTTAGACACTGCGGTATAGGCCACAAAGTGTTGATAAAGTTTCTCAAACGCAGTTCTACCCAACTGGATCCTTCTGTCCAGCATTTTCGTCAAAGTAGTGTCTACCAAACTGGATGACTTGCCCTAAGTAGTCATACTTCTTCACAACTCCTAGAAGCGATCCATCAATGTGGACTGGAGTCGAGCTGCTTTCGGGGCGGGGAAACTATATCATAATTATATTAACGTAGGTTGTTAGGTTAAATGAAGGTCATAGTTTTTAGGGGATATGGAACTTGTAGAAATAAACGATTGTTACTGTGTGAATGTTTCGTGTGGTGCCAAACGGTCTCGTGTGGTGCCGGTCGTAAATAATAGCACCATCCCATTTCTTCTTGTGGGTGTCGTAAAAGTCGACTAAGGGCTTACTAGAGAATGGGCAGCAGCGTTTTCTAAGTATTGTACCACCATACTACCATCACCAACCCGCCTGCGAAGCGCGGCGATTATGCAAATGCCCCCCAAGTTGAGGGAGGCTCAAGTCCAGCATTGGACGTCTTACGGCTCAAATAATGATGATGATGACTGTGTGAATGTAACAATCTCTGAAATATTAAAATAAAAACCGCTGTTCCCTTCACTTTGTAGACATCAGCAGATATTATATCACTCCTTCAAAGTGCTTTTGAACCGTTTGCTGTGTTTCCTGTATTAGATAATGTTAGTTTATTCAAGATATTTTCCTTATTATGTATTTTGCAGTTGTTTTCACGAGTTTAATAATTAATTAATTTTATTTTTCCGCCTTTGTTATATCTTATCTGGAACGATATTAAAAGAACTCGTGTATCGTACATGTAGCCGTGAAACATAATTAACAGAACCTAGTTTTGTGCAAAACAGGAACGAGGATAACGAACAAGAAAACAGTAATAGGCTAATCTAGATTATATTTAATATAGGTATACCTACCCACAAGGTGACAAGCTTGCCAATTAAATTAGTATTATGTATACGAAAAAACGCCATGTATTTAGTATATTTATCTTTATTATATTGTTGCGTCCTGAAATAGTTTCTCTATGCGCACGCAACGCGTAACGGAATGACATCTGACTTGTCAAGTTTGATTTTGACGTTTGACACTTGCTCTTGATTTTCGGTGGGAAACGAGGAAGCATGTCGCCGTTTGAGTCTCGCGATCTTTTTGTAAAATCAACCTCTTAACCGGTCGTTTTTGGTGGACAATGGACCATGACCCAGTTGTTTGAGTTAATAACCCCTATCTTGGTGTAATAACACGGGTTTTGGACATATTTTGGATAAATAGTTTGAAGGTCAAACCAAAGTGACGCTATTGTGAATGAGTGATTTGAAGACCGCATGCTGTGACCTCCTCCGGCCTAATTGGAAGCGGAATCTAACCTGAAGAATACTCGTAACGTCACGACACAATACAGATACACTCACTTACATACATATCTCCAGGTTGGCACCAGAGCAGTGTCCTTCAACCATGAGGTAAGTTGTTTTGTTGTATTAGGTAGGTAGAACGGTAGGTAGAACGGGCTGGTGTCCGCAACTCCACGTCTGAGCGCGTATTTTGCGTACGGCGTTTTGTTGTATGGTAGTGTAATAAAATAGGGTACCCTTGCTCTAAACCAACTTATTGAATACCTAATATATTTAACATCAAAGCAGAAACTTATGGATGGGTACCCAAATGCATCTAATCGTCACTACTAGATTATCTAAACTATAAACCGACTTATAGGTATTACAGGGTAAGGAAAATAACACGTAACACATTGTATAATTTAAAGGTACACCTAGGGTTTCACTAAATAAAGCACAGAAAGACAAGACTATATATTTATTTAAATTAGGCTTGTCAGTAATTAATCAGAAAGCTAGTTGTCCGTTCCAAAACTAGGTCTTCATGGAGAAGAAGGACAAGAAACTCCATGGAAACAGTATTAAAGTATTATATCAACTCACTTCTTACATTGCCATAAACTATTATTATCTCAAATACATTTCATTCTATCTCTTGGACCATTGTCCAAGAGATCTCAGGATAGTATCAACACAATCAAAATAGCTAGGCAAAGAAAGAGTATGAATATTCTATTTTATATGATTTAAAACATTATCAATATCGGCAAAAATATAAAAGGTACAACAACATTTTCATAATAAGCAATAAGTGTTACATAATATCAAATGACTTAATATTTAAGATAGTAACAGAACTTACGTCCGTCTTCGATGCTGGCCCCGAGCGAATAGGCCGAGTGCCACCCCGTGTTCTCAACCGTTGTCTCGGAACCTCGTTATTTCAAAACTAGTGTTGCCAGTATTATCCATCAAAAGTCCCAATAATCGACTAAGACAACATTACAATTTAGTATATTATTTTAAAACCTAACACTCGACCATCCTGACATCGTGCATGTCCTCATGCACGCATACAAATTAGCATTTATAACCTAACACTTGGCAAGTAAGGGTGACAGCATCGAATACGGCTTACAATTATTTACACATTACATCCAACACTTACAACTTAAGCACTGTTTGCGAACCATCCCAGAATATACAATAGAAACAAACGAGTAAGCACAAAAATAAAAGACATTTAAGAGTCCCACATAACATGATGGTGGTAAACGAGGAGGGTTCCCCACATTTAAAAAAATAAAATCAGGACATTAATAAAATGTCTACGTTATTCCTATGTCACGATGGCTGTGAACAGGCCTTTTCACAAGCAATAAATATATACATAAATATATTGTCTAAGTTATTCCTTAGTCACGGTGGATGTGAACCATAATCACAAGCCGTTTGCGACATCAGGTACTTGTGTCTAAGTCATTCTTTAGTCACAGCGGATGCAAATATCACAAACCGTTGCGACATTAGGTACTTGTGTCTAAGTCATTCCTTGGTCACAACGAATGAGAACATCTATCACAAAACGTTGCGACATCAGGTACTTGTGTCTAAGTCATTCCTTAGTCACAGCGGATGAGAACATCTATCACAAGCCGCTGCGACATCAGGTACTTGTGTCTAAGTCATTCCTTAGTCACAGCGGATGAGAACATCTATCACAAGCCGTTGTGACGTCAGGTACTTGTGTCTAAGTCATTCCTTAGTCACAACGAATGAGAACATCTATCACAAAACGTTGCGACATCAGGTACTTGTGTCTAAGTCATTCCTTAGTCACAGCGGATGAGAACATCTATCACAAGCCGCTGCGACATCAGGTACTTGTGTCTAAGTCATTCCTTAGTCACAGCGGATGAGAACATCTATCACAAGCCGCTGCGACATCAGGTACTTGTGTCTAAGTCATTCCTTAGTCACAGCGGATGAGAACATCTATCACAAACCGCTGCGACATCAGGTACTTGTGTCTAAGTCATTCCTTAGTCACAGCGGATGTGAACATCTATCACAAGCCGTTGTGACGTCAGGTACTTGTGAACTTTCCCCCTCACAAACCATAGTGACATTAAATACTTGTGACTTGTGAACCTTCCTTCTCACAAGCAATAAATTCACCAGTTAAATATCTAAGTTATTCCTAAGTCAAGATGATTGTGAACCTTCCTTCTCACAAACCATGGGGACATTAGGTACTTGTGAATCTTCCTTCACGCAGCAATAGATAAAAGATAGTAATTGTTTAAAATCAAAACATTTATATATTCAAGGATGGTTTCAAAACCAATATAGGGGGTATTAATCACAGCTCAAATCATTCACCGTAAACAAAAATGAATAGGTTAGAGGTTAAATCATTTAACTAATCTGATCTAATTCTACGAAATACAATAGTACGAACAATTATCCATATTAACTTCATTAGTTCTCAAACGATTTTCATTTATCTACACACCCAGTAAGTTCTTTTTATTATAATTGTGACAAACAATAGATAGCACTATAGCTTTTAGCAACAAACTTACCAAATTAAATATAAGTAGGATGTCAAAAATTACCGTTATGATAATGCTGTAACATTTCCGTAAAATAAATAATAAATCTGTGATCGTAGTGTCTACCTTAATCGATACTGATAATTTTAACTATGTAAACAATATAATATGTGGAAACAGACTTCAAATAATGTGTTTAATTGTGCCCTTACAAACAAAGTAAAGCCCAGCGTAAGGTGAAAATAGTTTGCAAACGAGATTATTGTAATTTAATAAGATATTTAAAAAAATAAATGTTTTTTTATCCATAATCAGATAATTTTCTTTATATATTTAAACTATCAATGTCCACATCATTAGTTTGTAAACGGGATTACAAACATACCACCACCACCTACTTATAAATATTAATTTAAATTGAACAAAACGTGCTTTTTCTTTTTAGGGTACCTTTCTAACTATATGACATCCGAACTTAATATTCAAGTGTATGTTTTTTTTTGACTAACCTTATATTATCAGACATGCTATACATACTATGTTTGTCGAGATTAACTTCAGACATGAAATTTATTTGACATTTGGCATTCTATCAACAATTTAGACCTCACATTTTTATGAACCTGTATTTTTTTTACCTCTGTGTATTGCATTGTATAATTTCGATTTTTCTTTAACTTAGGTAACCAATCTTTTAAATTGTTTTTAAATATATTAAATTTTCTTGTGTATAATAATGAATATAAATAATATTTTGCATGCCTAGATCGGTATGACATAATTAACTGCGCATCTACTCAACATCTTAAAATGTATTTACTTCTTTGTTCTGCAATAAATTCATTGAATTGAATACGCATGAGTTATTAAATAAAGTTTAGTTTAAAACATCGATAATAATCGTATCTAGTTTTTGTTAAGCAATTTTCATTTTAATAATACTTTTTATTCATAAAAGACGGCGATTAGTTTTGCATTTAGACTATATATGTGTTTACTTTTGTGATTGTGACCAATATAACATTCCTTTTCTATTACTTTTTAGTGACGGCCTAAATTATTGATGAAAATGGGAAGAAACAATAAACCAAAACGTACAGTGCCTGCAAGGTTAAGAGTACCTGCACAGGGCAATTAATTAATTAATTAATTTTTAATGAATTCAATACCGATAAGATGCTTAATGCGTAAGTCGAATTCACCACTATGACTAAAGCATTACCAGCAAAAATCTATTCTCACTTTGTAAAGTAATATGGAGTAAGCACCCTATTTTCTAGAGAAGAACGTCTGTTTTACCCCAAAAACTTATAATAATCGTTCATTTAGAAACAGATTAAAATATATGATAAGTTTTTGAGTTTGAAGCCCGTCAACAATATATCAGAATGTCAGGTACTGTCACTATAAATTCCAAAGCACAGCGAAGGAATGGAGTAGCATTATAAATGTGCAAAGGTGAGGTTTTACCCGACAGCGGCCCAAAGGAAGGTAACGATCCAGCAGGCCATGTACGTATATGCATGTTCATCTGTTTCCCATAACTTCTTACCTACTCGTCGTATTTGGGCAAGCAAAATATCCTTAGAGGCGTCCTGTAATTCCACGAGCTATAATCCCATAAACGCCAAAATGGCAGTTTATAGCGGATATTAAACTTTATTGAAAACATACATTTTATTTTAATTTAATATAATTTCTATTCGTAAAAGATTTTATGAAAGATCAAAAGAATGGTGTTTGGCTGTTTTCAATAATACTAAACATACTTCTAGAATGTTATGAAGACTGATTAGCAAATTATTTGTATCAAACTCCATTTGCTGCCTTCTCTCAATTATGCCTAGCCCCAAAATAACGTAATGAAATATTAAGCAAAAAAAAAGGGAACAGATATACATACAAACACAGGCCCATAAACACATTGCCCTCCGCAGATAGGCAAAATTCAAATAAAAAGAAAAGTATAATCTAGAAGTAGTCGTAAAATAACGGCAATAACACCCGTTTTCTAACCGCAGTTACACGTAATTACTAAAATATGTATATGTCAAGTAATTGCCATATGAAATCGACCTTGAAGGAAATGTGTATCAGTCTCTTATATAGCAATGTCAATTCCATTTTTATACCTCTAGAAGATTAATGCCTTACATTTCTTTATTTCATGTTGTAAATAATTAGTAAATATTTAAGTTGCCCATTAAATATTTAATATTATTTGCCTACTTCATAGTTTGCCGTGTGCAAAAATTTCATAGACCTAGATAAATTAACGTCTCTCAGCACGGACATGTTTCTTAAATATGTTTCCGTTTTTATCTTGCACTTTTATTTTGACAGTTACAGCAAAATTATTCATTACGACTATTATTACTATTGGGCTTCGTAGATAGATATTAAAACGGTCAAAAGAACCAAATTTGCATTATTATAGACCTCGAAAGGTTAAAAAAATATAAATATATACCTATATCTATAAACATGTTCTTTCTTTTGACCATGTCCTACAAGAATTGACCATAGGATTGTTCAAAAGGAAAAGTACTCGTAAATTAATGTTTCGTTTCGCTCCAACTAAATAGTCTACAGTTAAAACTCTCATACCATGGTTGTAGCCAACCCTTGTAGTTTGTGTGATAAAATGTATAACCGTTATTTCGTCCCAGTCGTAGACAGTGGCACATTTATTGACCTTTTTAAACTTACCGATACCAAGGCGTTGACAGAGAGTCAACAATACATAAAATATTCTTGTGGTTATTACTACGGTAGCTGAAATTCTGTATCGGAGATGTCACTGCTTACGGCTGAGATTGTGACTTAATATTGAATAAGTAACTCATGAATGGTAAACCGTTCCATGTACATTGTATCAACATACCTATAAGAAATATACTAAACAAGTCCATTCGCACACAAATACGTCAAGTACACAATTGTAGTCGTCATAAGAAGGAACACATTTTACTATCGCGAGTGCGAACAGTCAATGGTGAGAGCAATTATCTTTGCGGAGGTGCAACAATATAACAAGCTACCTAAAGAAGTTAAGAACGCAAACTCGTTTGATGTATTCAAAACGAAGTTAAAATATCACATTCTTAAAGATCAAACACTACCGTAAATATAATTGCCCTACTGCTGCGTTGCTTTATAGTGGCACCGGATTGAATATTTTTTTTTTTTTTTGCGGGTGGATCGAAAAGTTTGAAATGTTTGTATTCGTTGATGTGATTTGTGTACGAAATGATTTAATACTGTGTATTTAAATGATTTGACAGAAACAAAAACAATACCTGCTTAGTTTAAGTGTCAAAGTTCGTGAATATTTTAAGTTTTGGAACAATTGTTCTCAAGTAAGTGACATTTTTATATAAATTCTTTTTGAGAAGTAAATTTCTTTAACCATCAAATACCATGTCTCGCGCCCACAACCGCTCCAGTTCGTTGTCATTCGACACGCGGCGACTGTCGTATTCAGCACTAGCCAGAGATGTAGCCCGCCGCCCGTGGCTGCGTTCCCGGCTCTGCTCGTTGTACAGATCGCGTAGCCAGTTGTGATGATAACCCAGCTCATGCCCGGACACGGTCACGTCACCGCTTCCGACTCACAGCGTGCATATGACCACGGCTGCGACGGGTCATCGCAACGCGGTCCCGCGGGGTAGGCACGTAGCATCGTTGTTCTGAAACTTGTAAGCGGAGGCGCTGTAACTACTCAATTTTACGCGTTATAAATTAAACTTACATTAAGGGCGATAAATGCTTAAATGTACAATTGAAAATTCTCCAAAGACGAGGCGTCTTAGCTCACAAATTACACCATTTTAGGCCCCTTTACACAAAAATAAGTGACGGTAGGCACTGTCTGTAGTATTTTCAAAATGACTATTGATAATAACCTGAATAAAATCACGAAATTACCCAGCCCCACACATTGAGGTTCTATGAACTGTTGTTAAGATATTGACCTGTTATTATATAACTAAGCAACAAGCAGGCTCATCCCACTTCTGAAATATGTAATAAAATAGGGTACCCTTGCTCTAAACCAACTTATTGAATACCTAATATATTTAACATCAAAGCAGAAACTTATGGATGGGTACCCAAATGCATCTAATCGTCACTACTAGATTATCTAAACTATAAACCGACTTATAGGTATTACAGGGTAAGGAAAATAACACGTAACACATTGTATAATTTAAAGGTACACCTAGGGTTTCACTAAATAAAGCACAGAAAGACAAGACTATATATTTATTTAAATTAGGCTTGTCAGTAATTAATCAGAAAGCTAGTTGTCCGTTCCAAAACTAGGTCTTCATGGAGAAGAAGGACAAGAAACTCCATGGAAACAGTATTAAAGTATTATATCAACTCACTTCTTACATTGCCATAAACTATTATTATCTCAAATACATTTCATTCTATCTCTTGGACCATTGTCCAAGAGATCTCAGGATAGTATCAACACAATCAAAATAGCTAGGCAAAGAAAGAGTATGAATATTCTATTTTATATGATTTAAAACATTATCAATATCGGCAAAAATATAAAAGGTACAACAACATTTTCATAATAAGCAATAAGTGTTACATAATATCAAATGACTTAATATTTAAGATAGTAACAGAACTTACGTCCGTCTTCGATGCTGGCCCCGAGCGAATAGGCCGAGTGCCACCCCGTGTTCTCAACCGTTGTCTCGGAACCTCGTTATTTCAAAACTAGTGTTGCCAGTATTATCCATCAAAAGTCCCAATAATCGACTAAGACAACATTACAATTTAGTATATTATTTTAAAACCTAACAGTAGGTGAGCTGTTCTCTTATATATTGTCTGCTCCGCGTACGGCGGACAGTACGCTAGCCACTCTTGTCTCTAGAGCCCCACGATTATAACTCTTCCACTGCGCACTTGAAATCGTATTGTACGGGGTCTAGTCTGGCAGCGTACATTTTGGTAGCAAGAGCGTGGCTATAAGACATATAACCACAAATTGGTAATTTACAGTAGGCTAATTACTTGGCAGTCTCTATAAGGGAAGTAGTAATTCGCTGTAAATGTTTGTTAACGGTAATTAATTGTTTGTTTGAAATAATTTGTAAATTTGTTGAGTTGAGTAACTCATATTGCCGGGGTCAACCAGGGTTGCATATGCTAGTAGAGTTGAATGAATTGGGCTATGTTACAACCCCTTGTTTGTGTTTGACCTCTGTGTTGCATTGAATGTCAGGAAGACATTAAAATATTGAGTTTGTACCATTGATATGGTTATTTGTGAAAATTAATATTTGAAAAATTATTGGCATTTTTGAGTATTACCATTGTTTGAGTTGGAATAAAGGTTCATTATTGTTGTACCACACAGTGGTTTGTGAACTTAATATTTGGAATTGGATTTGAATTTGAAATTTGGAATTGAATGTGAAATAGAATTGTTGAACGTTGATATTGATTTTGAATTAAAATAAAAGTTTATTGTTGAATTGAATTGAAACCAATTTAATGTTACTTCTTGAGTTGCTGATTAGTCAGTTTTGGTATTTGATTATTTAATTTTGGTTTATTTGAATTGTATTGTTTGTGCAATGGCACACAAAGCGGTGAGAGAGGCAATCAGTGGATTGACCACACAGCTACGGTGGTTCGCTTCAGCTGCAGCAACCGCTGAGCGCCCGGATCTTGAAGCGGTCACTCTGGCTCGGTTCGAGCAGTTGAACGTGAGACTCGGCAACGTTGATGCTCTGCTTACCCGCTACAACGAGTACATTTGTGATGTGGCTCTGGAAGTGCTGGATCAGGCAGCACGTGACAAGGTCCTTGCTGACTACGACCAGATCTTGGACCTGGGGGATGTCATTGGTCAACGTGCTCGGGAAATATTGGGGAGCCGGACACCTGTCCAGGTCAAACCGGAGACCTCGGTTGTTTCAGGTCCCGGACTATTGAGTAGACTGCCTACTTTGGAACTGCCACATTTTGACGGTCGTCTGGACCACTGGTTAAGTTTCCAAAACCTGTTTGAAAGTTTGGTTGATGCACGCTCGGACCTCAGACCCGCCCAAAAGTTGGCCTATTTGTTGTCTGTCCTGGAAGGGGAGGCCCGAGCCTTGGTGCAGCATCTGTCTTTGACTGACTCAGCCTACCCTACCGCTGTGGAGCTACTCACCCGGCGGTACCAAAATAAACGTTGTTTGGCTGACGTTCATATTGGATTGATTTTGGGGTTACCGGTCATTACTAGTTTGTCAGCATTGCGTACTGACCTGTTGAACCCGTTGGTGGCAGCGACCAACGCTTTAAAGCAATTGGACTTGCCGGTGGACCATTGGTCTTACCTTTTGGTGCACGTTGTGCTGCAACGGCTTCCTGCCGATTTGAGGGCTCGTTTCGAGCAAAAGTATGGTGGGGATAGTGTCACACATCTCCCCCCATTTGATGACCTCGTCCAATTTTTGGAGGATGAGTGTCGGTTTGTGGACAACTCTGGCGTTGCCACTGAGTCATGCCAGCCGTCTTCCCGGCCACGAGACCAGGGACGGACTAGGGCTCGCGGGCCTGTTGATGGTCGCCCCGCCGCTCGTTTTGCTGGCACCCAGAGTCGTCCTGGTTGTGAGTTTTGTAGGGACACGGGGCATGGCATGGCAACTTGCGCGGCCTTTTTGAAGTTGCACATGAGTGCCCGCCGCCGAATTGCCAAAGCACGCCGCATGTGCTTCTCTTGTTTGGGGGCTCACTTCCATAGGGACTGCCCCAACCCCCGCCCTTGTAGAATTTGTGGGGGGTCCCATTTGGACATATTGTGCGCTAACGCGAACTACGCTGGCAGACCAGCCTCTGATGAAGGTTCGCGTACGGGGGGGTACCATGGAGTTGGTCACCGGGCTTCTGCCTCGCCGGTTCAGAACCGGGGAGAGGCCCGCAATTTTGAGCGCCGCACTCCACCCCCCGCGCAAGTTGATCGGGAGCCGCGCGACCGCCATTTGGTCTCCCCGCGTAAAGGCGATTACGCAGTTGTTGCTAGGCAGCGCTGGCCAGACCAGCACCGCCTTCCCTCCCCTCCATTGGCGGAACGTCCCCGGTTGGAGTCACGCCCCCCGCCATTCGGGCATCCGGTGGGATATGCCCTTCCAGCGATGGCGCGTGGCTCGGGACACCGCGCGGACGAGGAGTTTGAACTCCATCCTCGTCGGGAAAGACTTGGGTCTGGGTGTGGCGATCGGTCGCCGCCCAGACATTGTTAGGACATTGGCGCCTGCCCCGCTAAGGTACCCCTCAGATCGACACGGTTTTGTTGCCAACGGCATCGGTCAGGTCTGGGGGCCCACGGGGGACTCTGTTGTGGTCCGTGCCATTTTGGACATGGGAGCCCAGGGTTGCCTTTTGTCTATTGTTTTGTTGTTTTGTTTGTATTGTTTTGGGCAAAATTGTTTTCTTGAGCGCCTTTGGACTGCGGGACTTGGCTGGGACGAGCCAATTCGGGAAAACCTGTTGGAAGATTGGCTCCAATTTGTATCCGCACTCCCTGCAGTCAACGAGGTCGTGTTACCCCGCGCTATCCTCCCCCCTGGGAGCTACACTGCTACCCTTGTTTGTGATGCGTCATCGCACGGTTATGCAGCTGTTGTTTGTCTGCGCACCGTCTGCGCAACAGGCCAGGTGAATTTGTCACTGGTCTTGGCCAAGAGCAAGGTGGCCCCCCTCCGGACGGCACTGACCACCCCTAAGTTGAATTGTCAGGGGCGGCGCGTCTTGTGCGTTTATTGAACCACGTTGCTCACACTTTGGGTGGAACTGTGGACATTCGGGTTTCTTACGCCTGGACGGACAGTCAAATTGTTTTGTGTTGGTTGAAGACGTCCGTCCACTATTTGGAGGTCTTTGTTGCGTACCGAGTGTCCCAGATTCAAAATTTTGATACGCCTTTGATTTGGAGGCACGTGCCTGGAGATTTGAACCCAGGCGCCGTGGCCTCACGCGGGTGCATGGCACCCCGCTTGTTTGCTTACCCCCTATGGTGGGGACCAGACTGGCTGACTCATCCCGAGGATGATTGGCCTCGATCGTCAGTCTTGATGTCGGGTCCTTTGCCCGGGCTCAAGGTGCTCGCTGTTGGAACGAAGGACCCTGATTTTTTGTTGAGTCGATAAAGCTCTCTCGACAAATTGTTGAATTGTTGTTTTTTGTTGTTGAATTGTTGGTGACTGATCGTCACATTAAGAACTCGCATGCCGGTTGCAATGCGCTGTTGGCCATTCTGCAGCGAGAGTTGGATATTGTCGGGAGCCGTTATTAAGTTGAACCCCTTTTTTGGACGATACGGGTCTTTTGTTGTTTGGTTGTTGACGGTTGAGGCACTCTAGCCTTCCTTATGGGGCCCGTCACCCCCTTTTGTTGCCTAAGGAGGGCCATTTGGTTAAATTGTTGTTGTTGTTGTTTGGTTGTTTTTGTTGTTTGTTGTTGTTTGACCCGCCAGCCTGCCCCCATTGGGGGGGTATTTTTGAGGCCGCGGTGAAAGCGGCACAGGGACTCTGGCGCAGATTGTTGGGAGACACCGTTCTCACCGTTAAGGAGTTAGCTACGGTATTTTGCCGCATTGAAGCTGTGTTGAACTCGCGTCCATTGTGCCCGCTGTCTTCGGACCTGAACGTCTTGGAGGCCCTGACCCCGGGCCATTTTTTGATTTGACAGCCACTTGTCGCCCTGCCGGAGCACCCTTTTGTCGATGTGAGCCAAAATTGGCTATCGCGGTTTCAGTTGGTGCAGCAGCTCGCTCAGAGTTTTGGAAGCGTTGGAGCTTGCGAGTATTTGCACATCCTCCAGCAGCGCGTCAGGTGGACTGATAACGCGCAACCTTGTCGGGATTGCCAAGTGATTAGCGGACGGGAAGGCCCGTCCGGGGGGGGTAGATGTTGCGTCCTGAAATAGTTTCTCTATGCGCACGCAACGCGTAACGGAATGACATCTGACTTGTCAAGTTTGATTTTGACGTTTGACACTTGCTCTTGATTTTCGGTGGGAAACGAGGAAGCATGTCGCCGTTTGAGTCTCGCGATCTTTTTGTAAAATCAACCTCTTAACCGGTCGTTTTTGGTGGACAATGGACCATGACCCAGTTGTTTGAGTTAATAACCCCTATCTTGGTGTAATAACACGGGTTTTGGACATATTTTGGATAAATAGTTTGAAGGTCAAACCAAAGTGACGCTATTGTGAATGAGTGATTTGAAGACCGCATGCTGTGACCTCCTCCGGCCTAATTGGAAGCGGAATCTAACCTGAAGAATACTCGTAACGTCACGACACAATACAGATACACTCACTTACATACATATCTCCAGGTTGGCACCAGAGCAGTGTCCTTCAACCATGAGGTAAGTTGTTTTGTTGTATTAGGTAGGTAGAACGGTAGGTAGAACGGGCTGGTGTCCGCAACTCCACGTCTGAGCGCGTATTTTGCGTACGGCGTTTTGTTGTATGGTAGGTGAGCTGTTCTCTTATATATTGTCTGCTCCGCGTACGGCGGACAGTACGCTAGCCACTCTTGTCTCTAGAGCCCCACGATTATAACTCTTCCACTGCGCACTTGAAATCGTATTGTACGGGGTCTAGTCTGGCAGCGTACATATATAATTCTTTGCTATCGAAATAGCATTCGTAACACGTAATTATAAAAAAAACACAATCCGTTTCAGCCACCCAGTGCGAAATTTTATCCTAAGTTTTGTTAAACTTTGATATTGTAGTTTTTTATTTTTTATTGTAAACAGTCCTCGTTTATGTCCAGGCTCATATGACGCAACTGAATTACTTGCAGAGGCACTCCGCAAATAATTCAATCGTCTTTTGTGTCGAAAATAAGTTTGCTGAAACATTTCTACTATTTATATATACATAGTTTACGTCAATCTTTAAGAAATAACTGAAGGCAGCCCTCAAATTTGAATACTGTTACTATACTAAGGTTTGATCTAGTAACGTATTAATTACTTTCACAATATTGTACAGAATCAAGTTCTTCTAACTTAACAGACAGCTGTGCTGCTGGGGAGTTTGTTCCGCCATTTCAGCTAAAATCAAATTCAAAAGTCATTTATTCAAACTAGGCTGAGAGTCAGCACTTTTTGAACGTCAAAAAAAGCACTAGGAAGTGTCGAAGGGCAGGTGTTTTGGGGGACTGTCTTATGTAACTTTGACGTTCAAAAAGTGCTGACTTTCAACCTAGTTATGAATAAATGACTTTTGAACGATCGCCTGCCGCCATCGCCATTTCATTGTGTTGGATTGTTGACAGTGCAGGTTGGGCAGTATTCGAATTATTTACATTATCATGAATAATATAAATTGCGTCATGTTTGTAAATTTTTAAATAGTTAAAAATAAAAGACATGGTTTTATTGAGACTGACAAGTTAATTGTTTAAATTTGTTAGAAGATCTCTAAAGTTTTTTCCTATTTTACCAGACAATAAAGAAAATAACTGAAAAAAAAAAAACATTGAAATTAAACTTGTTGACATTCAGAAAAACAGTAATATTCTATGCGAGACCCTGGGACTATTTAGAAGGTGTTTACGTAAGTTTATTTTTCATACAGTGAATTGAGGGTTGAAAGGCTACGAATCTTATAAATACAGTAATTGTCATGTATTTTGTATTTATATTTCAAAAGATGACATGAAATTATTTAACAAAAAATCGGAAAACCCAACTGCGTAAAAAGTGAACTTTAAAAAAGATGGAAACAATAATAAGCGTCAACTAATACAACTACAAGCAAATGGAGGTTTTGAGGAAGATCAAGGATTTTTTGAAATTCCATCCCTAAGGGGGTAAAACTGAGGATGAAAACTTGTATGAAAGTTTATCACTTTCGAAGTTAGGATCTTCAAATTTTGTGTTAAGGCTGACGAAAATCTATTAAGTTATACATATTTCAGCGTTTTCTATATTTCAAATGACGTCTCCCGCTCTTGGGCGATCAGTCTTTTACTGACTTAAACCCACACGTGTTCCTTCAGATGCCCATGTGCCAAGATCACGGTGTCTCTTTCGAACAATCTCACGACCCTGGCAGGCATCGGTCCTGGAAGACCCCTTCAGTTCTGCTGACATCTCTTTGAGGCGCGCGTCGACCCGAGCCTGGTTCTTACCGGGTGGTGAGCTACCCATTGTTCGCCACCCGCAAGCTCGCGCCTACGGTGGCCGGGAGTCCGCTATTGACTCCCGACGCCCGGGGCGTCTCTTCTTGCGGCGGCTAGGGACGTGAGGGTGCAGAGACTGCCACTCCCTCACGCGCCCCGCCTCCTCCTTCTTGAGCATTGCTGTTTCGCTGAAGGAGGTGACGGCTTCCCATGCCCTGTCGCTCCGTACCATGGCTCACGTCAGGGCCAGACGCGAGAGGTCGCCGCCGCCGATCACCTCCGCGAGGGCATGGTGGTGCTCCGCCCAGGCAGGGCACACCTCCACCTCCTCACAATGGAAACACCCGGGTGGTTCCTCCCGCTTTATCCTAAACAGGAACCCACCGAAGCACCCATGCCCGGTGAGAACCTGCGTCAGGTGGAAGATGAGGAACGTGACCCTGGCACATGGGCAACTGAAGGAACACGGGTGGGTTTTAGTCAGTAAAAGTCTGACACGCCCTCCCGCTCCCCCCAGAGCGGTAGAAGTCATTTGATGATTTCCCATCCAAAAAAAAGGATGTCGTGGCGCTTCTGCTTCTCTATCCACTACTCAAAAAGGGGCCTTAATGCCGCAATTGTGGCGAAATGGGCGATTATGTTGAATATGGAAATTCCGTCATTTTCAAAGTAAATATCATTTTTATGGTTATTTATTTCATTTTTATGGCTTATGGTTAGAAACAAACGCAACATATATTGGTGTTGTTGGAATTTCAACCTTTAAAGGTGTGAAAAGGGGGATGAAATTTTGATTTCACTTTCATCCAATGAATTTTGTATTCAAGGAAAAATACACACGTGTATCATATTCATAATTGTTCCACAAATAATCCCGTCATATTTAAAAATATTAATGGCTACTGCGGATTATTCTTAGGAGACAGACATAAACCATCAAAACTGTGGAATGTTTTAATATGTACAATTTCATAGTATTTTATTTTGATATATCTTGCAAGTTTTAGTCAGCGTTAGCGTTAGCAACCAAAAATATGTATTTACGACGTCATTACGAATCATTAAAATTTTAGGCTTTGCTCTAACAAAATATTCTTCAAGATTACTTTTGAAAGAGATTCTCCAAATGGCAATGATAACTGTATCAAAGTCCATTGCGAGGTTTTGAAGAAGATATCGGAGAAACAGACAGAAGATAACGGGGAATTTATTTTATACAATTTAATTTTAGAGATGACTAACTGTCTATGTCGTGTTCCGTGTCTGAGAGAATTAATTTGTGTATTCTTTGCTTAATCTTAGAAACTGGCGTAAGTGAAAATATTTGTTGTTATAAATAAAGCTCTTTCATAACAATTACCCTCCATTTGTTTTAGTAGTTACTTCAAAATTATAACACGTCGTTTTGGCCCGTACTGTTTTACATGAAAATTGACCATTTGCATATATATTTTTTAACTATTCCATGCAGGATAAAACAATCGCGCATGAATGAATGAATAAATCAGGGTCGGCAGAAACATACATTAAACAACCGTCGAATATGAAACCTCCGCTCTTAAGTTGCAACGTACGTCGGTTAAAAATAATCTACGCCCTTGTACTCACCCCAGGAATACGCCAACCCTACGTGCAGCGCTAACAACGCCAGCATCCACTGCGTTCTACACATTTTATATTTAAGAAATACTAAGTTGTTTCGACAGAGTTGGAGCGTCCACCGCTGTCGATCGCTCTTGAAGTATTAAAACAAAAACAGAACGCTGGTTTTCCGCAAACCTGACAGGATAAAAACAGTGTTCTCTTATCTGCGACCACAGGCTTGTTATTCACAGTGCTATCGTGTTATTGTGTGTGTTTAATCATAGGTGCGTACTCTAAAGGTTGATTACCAAAGGCGACCTTATGCTGTACAGGCAAGCAATAAAATAACTTTAATACTTTAGAATAGAATTGATAACAGTAGGCGTGAGCTGCCTAGAAAAACGAAAAAAAAAATTAAATTTGTGGAATGCTCTAGTAATATTTACTAAATTCATAACGAACGATCCCGATACAGGGAGACCTTCATGCAGAAAGGACTTAATACTCTTAGCCTTTTTTTTTTTGTTTTCAGGATGGGAAATCATCAAATGACTTCTCCCGCTCTGGGCGGAGCGGGAGGGCGTGTCAGACTTTTACTGACTAAAACCCACCCGTGTTCCATCAGTTGCCCATGTGCCAGGGTCACGGTATCTCTTTCGAACAATCACGCGACCCTGGCAGATACTCTTAGCCTTATGGATCAACCATTTTTATTTTAAACCAAGTGAATAGATACCATTGATTTAAACATTTTGCTGTCGATCAATGTAATAGGATTTTACTAGACAGAGCGCAAGTTTACCTCAAGTAATATTAAAGTAATGCTCAAGTTGTAAGAGCAAGGTTTCGTGATTAACGCAGTCAAATGCCTTCAAGAGGTCATATAAGATCCTGATGGCATCTTGGGCCTCTTCCCACGCTGTAAATATGTGTTTTAATAAAGTGACACCGGCTACAGTCGTACAAAATCCTTTGGTGAAACTATTAGTGATTGAGCATTATCTTTACGAACACATTACTCAATACAGATCTACAGACAAATTCAATATTAAAGCTAAGTATGATGCTATAGTCTCGACTCGATAATCGAGACTGTAGCATATTAGTAAAGAAGTTTATAAATTTTTGAGCGACTTCTTATGGTACCATGTAGATGGTAAGTTCTTCAGTGTGTAGCCAATGTTCACATTTTTTTTCCCATTAGTTTCGTTATACACGACTCGCAAATCTCTTTTTATTTCATTTTCTGCTGATTTGATTTTGTTGCTAATGCACAGAACTTTAGATATCTTGCAGGTATTTCTAATAATTTTGGAATATTTAGCAACACACTTGCTGAAAGTTTCAGTGTTAATGTAAAGGCTTGTAATTTGTATCTGGGGGATACGAATTTCAAACCCCATTAAAAAAGAGGTGCAACTCTGTATTTTTCATGAAGAATTGGTATATCTACCTACTTCAAGGTTTTATGAAAACTAGAGCTACAACTGGCGTGCAAGAAATACCTTTTTAACCCGACTATGCTAGAAGTAAGTCTAGTAAATTGAACATGTCTATATCTAATATCAGCAAAAAAAGGGAATCGAGCATCCCACAAAAGTAATGAAATACGTCCAAAATTATTTCATATAAAGTAGTTTGCCAAGACTTTTATAACGCTTTATCTGTTAAAAATATCAAAACGAATGTAGAGCAAAGCCCTTAAAATTCTACGAGGCCTAACTCCACAAATCTTACATCTTGGTCAGTATCTCTAGCTCGACCGTTTCCCTGGTGGGTGAAACCGACTGATGACCCCGAACATAATAATAATAAAAACGTTTATTTAAGGGGACACATCTACAATGAATACCTTAACTATTAAAACTAGCAATTCGCCATAACTAGGTTCATCATTCACTCAGACCATCCCTCGTAAGTTTGGTGTCCCTCTACTTCTATAGCCATCGACACATTCATACTCAAAACTTTCATCACAACATTTCCTCATTGCTCCGTATCACGTGCCTACACCAAGACAACCGATTTTCATAACATTTTTTTACTTTTCGGTGCCACTATTGACATTCTCTTATCTATTCGTGTTTTTTTTTTTTGGTTTAAAATATCTTCCCGTTATGATTAAGGGGAATGTGGAAGTCACAGATAAAGACAAACATAATATGTTAGCGGTTCTTTTTCAGCCAACATGTAGGTCTTCTGTCTGTGCACAACATGGGTTATTAAATGTTTAAATATATGTTTTTGGCAACCATAGTAATTTAACCCATTTCCTGTCCCATGAAATACATATGGTTCATGTTGATTATTTAACTATTGTATCTACTTTATGGACAGTGAAAGTGTTAATTTATAGAACCTTAATTTTCTGTTTAACCTTTTGTACAGGAATGAGCCTAGGAATGTAAAAAATATTTCTACAAGGAGACCGACAAGATTGTCCGCCTCTAATTTCAATGGTTTTTACATATGTTGTTATGTTTGAGTAAGTGAGTAATTACCCCAAGGGAATTCACGCAACGCTCAATAGTTTCAGCGTTGCTTCTTGCCGCCGCAGGAGGAGACGCCCCGGGCGTCGGGAGTCGATCGCAGACACCCGGCCAGCGTAAGCGCGGGCTTGCGGGCGGCGAGCATAGGTAGCTTGCCGCCCGGTAAGAACCAGGCCCGTGTCGACGGCGCGTAGTGTTCCGCGCGCGCCTCAAAGTGATGTCAGCAGCACTGAAGTGGTCTGCTAGGACCGATGCCTACCAGGGTCGCGAGATTGTTCAAACGAGATATCGTGACCCTGGCATATGGGTAACTGATGGAACACGGGTGGGATTTAGTCAGTAAAAGTCTGACAAGCCCTCCCGCTCAGCCCAGAGCGGGAGAAGTTATTTGATGATTTCCCATCCAAAAAAAAAGATAGATAAGCATCGTTGTCTGGGTTCGAAACGAGCGTAACCTAAAGACTTCTTTATGTTCACAATGTTTTGTTTCTTACTATGTTTTTTTTTACTTTTATTTAAAGATCGAAGTCGTCTAATGTTTTTTTAGATAGGCAGTTTGTTTAGGAACAAAAGAATATCAGCATTGAAGAAAATATTTACGATTTCATTAAAATATACACATAACACATAACATCACGCCTTGTTTCCCCGAAAGGTTAGGCAGAGGTGTAGAAAAAAAAAAAAAAAAAAAAAAAAAAAAAAAAACAAACACACACACAAAACACACAAATATACAAACACACAAATATACTTAGTAAATAAAGTAAGTAAATACTCATAGTTCAAAATTAATATATATTGTATTTTAAAGAATCACAAACAAACCAAACTATTTACTTAATAAACAATTTCAAAGCATGTTAATGCTTGGAAGTTTGTTATTTAATTTTAACATGAAAACGAATTTTATTTTATTATATTTGGAATAAAATCGATATTACATTACATATAACACTTATCAATAAGTTATATAAAACAATATCAATGAAATATCCACAACACTTTTTTCACTTAAATCTAAAATATTATAAGTATTATTAACAACGAGGTGATGACTCATCGGTAAGCTATTTATTGTTCAACAAACAGTTAGTATTAACAGTGATTAAGTAATTTCTGAAATGTTTTACACTTTTATAGGTATAAGTATGTAGTGAATCAACATGTTATATGGATTTCCATTTATAAAAATAACATCACCATAGAAATTGTAACATTGTAATGGTTTAGCATTCATTGAATTGAGCATTTACTTAATGTGTTTAAAAATAATTATGTAGATAAGTTAGTAGCGGCGTGACGCATCATCTCCAATAAGGTGCTATATTCGGCTACGTATACCGCCCACCATGTTCCAGTACAAATCTTTTCCTCTCATGTGCTGCAGTAGCCTAGGGTCATTCTACCGACGGTTCGACAAGGTAGTAAGAAATATTGTGTTTAATAGCAGCTAAGCGAATAGGCATCAATGGACATTAAACATGGCTTGCAACAATAAGTAGTCTGGTGACGTTCGGATTCGTCACTATAATATATTCATCATGGGATTTGCTCCTGGACGATTTCGCTGAATATTTTCAGTATTTCCATAAAGTCCTAACCATAACCTGACCGGATTCCTCTGAAACAAAAGAAAAAACTTATTAACATTTTTGGAAACGTGCAGCAAACTGGGAGTGGATGTAATGGAATAATAGCCAAATACACGATTACAAGGTTATAAAAAAATATTAAGGTCAATTTTAAAGAGTAAAATTAAAACACTTACCGATATATTAAGACTACGACCAATGTCTTTGATTTCAACTTCTGCTCATGTAAACATAATTATTATTTTATGTCTAGTATAATCAGTAAATTGCGACATGACGCTTTGGTTACTTATAACAGAAACAATAAAAACATGTCTAATGTTACTATTCACGATTTACGTCAAATGTTTTGCTTTGTCACTGCTATTAGGCGGAGACTGACCTGTGTCACTTAGAACAACTTAGTTCTATCTACCCCACGAAGTTAATATACTTTAGTTCCTTGGTAATTATTACTTCTATAGACATAAATATATTTTTATTTCTCCACTTGTTTACAGGACATGTTCGTTAGGCGAAAATCATATCAGCAGTTCTATAATAATGCAAGAAATATTGTAGAAATCATAAATGAAAACAATAAAAAAAAAGACATTGTTAACAGGTGGAGTGTGATTTCGAACTCACACACCGTTCATCGTCAATCCATCGAACCGCGAAGCCACAGTAACTTGTTGAGAATAAGCGAAATTAACGATTAGATAGTAGCCGTGTAAACACTAAACATATTACGTCTTGTTAATACGCAATTCAATCTTGACGATAACAAGATAATGAAATGAAATGATTTTGACTGGCCTGTTAGTCTAGTGGTTAGTGACCCTGACTGCTAAGACTAAGGTTGTGGGTTCGATTCTCACCCAGGACAAATCTCTGTGTGATTAGCACAATTATTTGTTCTGTGTCTGGGTGTAATTTCTCTATAATATGTATGTATTTAGAAATATATAAGTATGTTTATCAGTTGTCAGGTTGCCATAGTACAGGCTCTGCCTAGTTTGGGATCAGATGACGATGTGTTGGTTGTCCTAAAATATTATTATACTAGCTTTTGCCAGCGGCTTCGCTCACGTGGAGGTCGGAAATCATCCCGCGGGAACATACTACCAGGATAAAAAGCAGCCTATGTCATTTCTTAAACTCTAAACTATGTGTGTACCAAATTTCATTTAAATCGGTTCAGTAGTTTTAGCAGGAAAGCGAGACAGACAGACAGACAGAGTTACTTTTGCATTTATAATATTAGTATGGATAAATGTGGATTAAATATTAATGATTAAAATGGCTTGACAAGGTGATTTATTTAAATGGGGTGGGACTTAACAGTTCGATGAGAGCGTCGTTCATACCGGGGTCAGATAATATTGGGCACAGACTGTACCTTTTACGTATCGTTCTTGAATTGACAATTTTATATCGATAGGCCAAAATATACAGATAAAAATCTAAAACCAAATTGACTGAAGAAACCTTTACCATAACTTTTTTGTGTATCACCTCCTTTCTTAATATGGAACATAATCGGCCTAAAACGTTCCCACTGCTGTGACACAGGCCTCCTGTCTGTGAGACGGGATGGAATATAATCCAATACGCGGGCCCAGTGCGGGTTGGCCGGTTTCACATGTCTTCGATGCTTTGGTTTAGATAGCAGTGGTGATAAAAATAATGTACACGAATTAAAGAGCTTGCTTGGTTCGAACCAACGACTTACAACTTGTAAGTCTGGGCCGATACCGCTGGGCCACCACTACACCTCTGAATCTATAAAAAAATAAAAACAGTTTTATAGCTTAGATTTATCGATCTGTTGGATTCGAATGTTCGAAGTATATTTATATATATAACAAGCGAAAATAAAACACCATACATACGTAAGAATATTTTATTAAAATCAAACTAAACAACACTAAACTGAATGTCTTCTTTATTGAAACACGACATCACATTTTCAAAAAACAAAATAGTAAATATGTAGTTGGAGAAATAATAGAATAATCTATAAGATTACACTTCAACAACAACAGATATTTTAATGGTAGGCTTTCTTATGGTAGGATTTTCTGTTGTTTCTGTATTGTTTGTTGAATATTGAGGGAGTTGTTAGTTTCCGTAATGGTTGGAATCAGATTCGACAGTGCTTCACAATCCTGACGTCCCTGAATTTGATCTTTTATTTTATAGTTGGCGGCTATGGCGAGTGGTACTTTATTGTAAAACTTCATCATCTCATTAGGTTGTACATTTATCTCTGCGTTCTTTGGTATATACCAAAAGGTTCTGGAGCTCTCGCTACCGTCCATCCAATATAAGTAATCCTTTGAAGCGGTCAACTCTTGTGGTACAGAAAGATGTTGATGTGTGAATAATTTAACGTCGTGAAAATCAACAAATAATTCCTGAGTCAGATCTCTTTTGTTTAGAAAATGATGAGAACATTCGTTACAACCATCAAAGTAATAAATTTGCCGTGTTTGTTGGTCTATGGCGAAGCTAAATACTGGCAACCAATTGACTATAGTTTCTTTTTCGGTAACATTAAAATCAAGTCTCTCCATGTAGTGCTTCATAGATGAGTCGGGGTTGGTCCAATGAATGTACCTGTAATTTGAATAACACTACTGAATATCAAGAAATGCAACCGATTTTTAATTTTTAAACGTCTAAATTTTAAATTGTCATTGATAACGTACCCAGTGCAACTATCCACGGCAATATTAGAGGCGATCCCGTATCTGATCTTAATTAAAAGATTTCCGTAAACATTGTTATTAGCGGCGGGTTTTAATGAAATCCAATTAATGCTCCTTTCATTCGTATCAGTGAAAAATAGTCTTTCTGTAGGCGGGTCGTAGGCAATACTTTGAATATTACTCCCGTTTCTTTTGATGAAACATTTGTTTTCCATGGAAAGTAAATTATAACCACATATAGCATCATTGTCGCTCTGTTTGTCGATGTACAGCATCATGTTGTGTACTTCATCGTAAGCTAACGCTGTGAGGTTGTGGGAAACGAAATTCACGGTGTTTGTTATTGTTCCATTGGTATAAAATACGAGTTGGTCTCCTAGACTTACGGCGATATCTGAAACAAAATATTAACATTTTACTTTACCAAGCTGATGCCCAAATGTTACAAGATACCTCATTGAAGTTTCTGGAATACAAGGAACAACATAATTATAAGTTAAATATTTTTCATATCACGAGTGATCAGAGTAGGTAGATTGATTTTACGTACTCACATCATGAATAGTCATAGAAATCAAAACATAGATAAGCCTTTTTTCCGGGATTTTATTTTGGTAGTTATGGGATTGAATCAAATATTGTGAAAGTAAGGATTTTTAAACTAGGTACTATATTAGAAATTTATAGAATGCGATAGATAAACATTTAAAATTGTTTTTTTTTTCTTACTGTAGAAGGCTGATCACCTATATACTATTCAAAAGACAGCAAAAGGGTTAAACATTTCTTATTCATATTGATGTATTCCTTATTCTACACATTACAACATTTTAAACTAATTTATAAGTCCCGGAATCCCGGAGGCATATCCATACTAATATATACGTGCCATTTCATTGATCCCATCAATCTAACTACTTCGATCACTGGATATCACATATTTTTGGAATGAAGTTTTAAATAACAAAATATGCAGACAGAATATCTCAGCTGTCTGGGAGTGGTTGAGGACCTTATGGGTAGGTCTCATGGCGTAGTTAAATACAATTGGAAAGAAAGTATTTGTTGGGACACGCACTGAAACTTAACAAAAAGCAATACCTAATAAAATAAAATAAAAATAAATGGTTCAATCTTAATTAATCGCGGTCGCGATCGCGATCGCGATTAATTAAGATTGAATGATTTGTATTTTTTTTAATTTAACATCCTACTATCCTACAAATATTATAAATGAAAATGTTACAAAATCACACAAAAGCAGCTGAACAGTTTCGAATAAAATATGACATAGTTTATAATCTTTTTAACACGCTTTTATTAGCTTGCTATTTATGTATGTATCTATGTAACGGAATTTTTGAACGTGATTTTCACCCCCTTCAAGACGTCGGATTATTTATAAACTTTGCACACTTATCAAAAACTCATGGCAATACAATAATTCCAAATTTGTGCCATTAACTTAGCCAGTACCACCAGAATAGCGAAAACAAAAAAAACACGAAAACCTCGCATTTGTAGCTAGCCGATCAAAAAAAAAAAAAAATAGTCAAAAATCACGCTTCTATAACTACGGTTCTTTTCCGGATAATTTCTTTCTGATTTTATCCTTCATAGAAACTCCGAGCAAAGCCCACCTCATTGTGTGCTGTCAGTGTCCATATTTCGGCACCGTATGTCACTACGGGCAGGACGCATTGGTTGACGACCCTTATCTTTAGACACTGCGGTATAGGCTACAAAGTGTTGATAAAGTTTCTCAAACGCTGTTCTACCCAACTGGATCCTTCTGTCCAGCATTTTCGTCAAAGTAGTGTCTACCGAACTGGATGACTTGCCCTGAGTAGTCATACTTCATCACAACTCCTAGAAGCGACCCACCAATGTGAACTGGACTCGAGCTGCTTTCGAGGCGGGGAAAGTTATATTAACGTAGGTTGTTAGGTTAAATGACTGTTGCGTACCGTTTATTATCTGTGCGCCTAATGGAATGCGCGTGTAACGAAGTGACATCTGACTTGTCATTTTTTGACGTTGACACTTGACAGCTCTCTTGATTTGCCGCTAAAATAGCCTCGTCGCCGTGTTGAGTTCCGCGACGCTTTTGTTGAAATCAATCTCTTAACCGGTCGTTTTTGATGGACAATGGACCATGACCCAGTTGTTTGAGTTAATAACCCCTATCTTGGTGTAATAACACGGGTTTTGGACATATTTTGGATAAATAGTTTGAAGGTTAAGCAAAGTGTGACGCTGTTGTGAATGAGTGATTTGAAGACCGCATGCTGTGATTGTCTCCAGCCGGGTTGAAGCGGAATCTAACCTGAAGAATACTCATAACGTCACGACACGATACACATACACTCACTTACATACATATCTCCAGGTTGGCACCAGAGCAGTGTCCTTCAACCAACAGGTAAGTGCTTTTGTTGTATTTGTAATTGTTCACTTGTATTGTCTGCTCCGCGTACGGCGGACAGTACGCTAGCCACTCTTGTCTCTAGAGCCCCACGATTATAACTCTTCCACTGCGCACTTGAAATCGTATTGGGAGGCCTAGCCTGGCAACGTACAATGACGGTCATAGTTTTTAGGGGATATGGAACTTGTAGAAATAAATAATTGTTACTGTGCGAATGTTCCATGTGGTGCCGGTCGTAAAGAATAGCACTATCCCATTTCTTCTTGTGGGTGTCGTAAGAGGCGACTAAGGGCTTATTAGAGAATGGGTAGCAGCGTTTTCTAAGTATTTTACCAATATACTGCGATCACCAACCCGCCTGCCAAGCGCGGCGATTATGGCAATACCCCCCAAGTTTTGGGAGGCTCAAGTCCAGCCTTCGACGTCTTACGGCTGAAATAATGTTGATGATGACTGTGTGAATGTAACAATCTCTGAAATATTAAAATAATAACCGATGTTCCCTTCACTTTGTAGACATCAGCAGATATTATATCACTCCTTTAAAGTATGTCCTCTTTTGAACCGTTTGCTGTGTTTCCTGTATTAGATAATGTTAGTTTATCCAAGATATTTTCCTTATTATGTTTTTGCAGTTGTTTTTCACGAGTTTAATTATTAATTTATTTTATTTTTCCGCCTTTGTTATATCTTATCTGGAACGATATTAAAAGAACTCGTGTATCGTATATGTAGCCGTGAAACATAATTAACAGAACCTAGTTTTGTGCAAAACAGGAACGTGGATAACGAACAAGAAAACAGTAATAGGCTAATCTAGATTATATTTAATATAGGTATACCTACCCACTAGGTGACAAACTTGTTTGTGCCAATTAAATTAGTATTATGTATACGAAAAAGCGCCATGTAATTATTATGTTTATCTATATTATATAATAATTTGATATCGAAATAGCTTTCGTAACACGTAATTATAAAAGAAACCGGCCAAGTGCGAGTCGGACTCGCGCACCGAGGGTTCCGTACAAACCTGTAGGTATTCACGGTTTATGCATAAGGCTTGTGTTTATGAAATTAAATGTTATTTTTTTAATTTTTATATTTGAGTTGATTGAATGAAAGGTAAATTGCGGTTTACGATTTATGACGTATAAAAAAAAAACTACTTACTAGATCTTGTTCAAACCAATTTTCGTTGAAAGTTTAAATAGCAATGTACATCATATATTTTTTTTTAGTTTTATGATTCTCTTATTTTAGAAGTTACAGAGGGGGGGACACACATTTTACCACTTTGGGAGTGTCTCTCGCGCAAACTATACAGTTTAGAAAAAAATGATACTGGAAACCTCAATATCATTTTTAAAGACCTATCCATAGATACCCCACACGTATGGGTACGATGAAAAAATTTTTTTTGAGTTTCCGTTCTATGTATGGGGAATCCCAAAATGTATTGTTTTTTTTTCTATTTTTGTGTAAAAATCTTAATGCGGTTTACAGAATACATCTACTTACCAAGTTTCAACAGCATAGCTCTTATAGTTTCGGAAAAAAATGGCTGTGACATACACGGACAGACAGACAGACAGACAGACAGACATGACGAATCTATAAGGGTTCCGTTTTTTGCCATTTGGCAACGGAACCCTAAAAAACACAATCCGTTTCAGCCACCCATGGCGAAATTTTATTCTAAGTTTTGTTATACTCAAAATATTATAGTTATTTTTTTTTTATTGTAAACAGTCCTCGTTTATGTCCAGGCTCATATAACGCGACTGAATTACTTGCAGAGGCACTCCGCAAATAATTCAATCGACTTTTTGTGTCGAAAATAAGTTTGCTGAAACATTTCTACTATTTATCTATGCATAGTTTACGTCAATCTTTAAGAAATAACTGAACGCAGCCCTCAAATTTTAATACTGTTCCATTTTTGTTTATTTTTAAATAGTTAAAATAAAAGACATGGATCTTTTGAGACTGATAAGTTAACTGATTCAATTCGTTAGAGGATCTCTAAAGTTTTTTCCTATTTTACCAAACAATAAAGAAAATATTTGAAAAAAAAAAAACATTGAAATTAAACTTATGAGCATTCAGAAAAAAAGTAATATTCTGTGCGGGTTTGACACATTTGGTGCACATCTCAACTTGTACACCATGCTCAAATGGTGAACTTAGCAACTGGTGCACTTCTCATATTACTCACTTCGCAACTGGTGCACTTCTCATATTACTCACTTTGCAACTGGTGCACTTCTCATATGGCACACTTCGCAACTGGTGCACTTCTCAATTGGTGCACTTCGCAAAAGGAGCACTTTTTAGATGAGTGGAGATTTGGAAAAATTGTCTAAAAATAAAAAATCTTTGATTTTGCGTAGGTAATTTTCTTAAAGTACAATCAACAAAATAATTTTAAATTAACTCTACATAATCACTAAACATTTTTTTTTCAAAAATAAAAAAGTCACTCGGAAATCTACACTTCTACATCTACACTATCTACACTAATATTATAAATGCAAAAGTAACTCTGTCTGTCTGTCTGTCTGTCTCGCTTTCCTGCTAAAACTACTAAACCGATTTAAATGAAATTTGGTACACAGATAGTTTAGAGCCTGAAAAAGGACATAGGCTACTTTTTATCCCGGTAGTATGTTCCCGCGGGATAATTTCTGACCTCCACGCGGGCGAAGCCGCTGGCAAAAGCTAGTAGGTAATAAAAATATAATTACGTAGGAAAAAAATAAATTTACAGCAAAAAGTTATCTTAATAAATACATGATATAATATCATATTATGTCAATAATCTTTATCCACACTTAATATTATAAATGTAAAAGTAACTCTGTCTGTCTGTCTGTCTCGCTTTCCTGCTAAAACTACTGAACTGATTTAAATGAATGTTGGTACACAGATTGTTTATAGCCTGAAAAAGGACAAAGGCTACTTTTTATCCTGGTAGTATGTTTCCGCGGGATAATTTCCGACCTCCACGCGGGCGAAGCCGCTGGCAAAAGCTAGTAATTAATTAATTAATTTAAACTGTACTTCTTTTAGTTATAGTTATTATTATTAATTAAACAAAAACTTTAAATTAAATAACATTTTTAAATTAAATTACATAATCACTAATATAATAATTGGAGAAACGTGATCTTTTTTTTTCCTACTGACAAAAACATGACATAAAAGTATTTAACAAAAAATCGGAAAACCCAATTGCGTAAAAAGTGGACTTTAAAAAAGATGGAAACAATAATAAGTGTCAATTAATATAACCATAAACAAAAGGAGTTTTTGAGGAACCTTTCAAGGATTTTTTAAATTCCAACAATTCCGGGGTAAAACTGAGGATGAAAATTTGTATGAAAGTTTATCAGTTTCGAAGTTAGGATCTTCAAATTTTGTGTTAAAGCTGACGAAAATGTATTAAGTTATACATATTTCAGCGTTTTCTATATTTTGTCCTCCGAAAGGGTTTTTTTTTGTGAAAACTTCTTTAGCGGCGTTGGGCACTTTTTTTGTAATTGGTAAAAAATATTAAACTCGCGTCAGAACAGGGGACCTGATCGAAAATTCGTAAGACGGACGAAGAGTGATTTTTCTGAGAAATAAACTTTTCAATGTAATATCAATTGTCATGTTTGTGTACGATAGCGCAATAAATAAATATTGTATTCTACCACATAAATCATAGTACTTTTATACTGATAATTAAAGCAATTCGTGCAAAATTATTCCCTAACCATTCCAAAATATCAAAAACGCACAACGTTAATCAAGTTTTCACTTCTGCCGGCACTCCCGGAGTGAAACCCGTCGTTTTTTTTTGGATGGGACGTCATCAAATGGCGTCTCCCGCTCTTGGGCGATCGGACTTTTACTGACTAAAACCCACACGTGTTCCTTCAGTTGCCCATGTGCCAGGGTCACGGTATCTCTTTCGACAATCTCGTTACCTTGGCAGGCATCGGTCCTGGAAGACCCCTTCAGTTCTGCTGACATCTCTTTGAGGCGCGCGTGGAACACTACGCGACGTCGACCCGAGCCTGGTTCTAACCGAGCTACCCATTGCTCGCCACCCGCAAGCTCGTGCCTACGGTAGCCGGGAGTCCGCTATTGACTCCCAACGTCTGGGGCTTCTCCTCTTGCGGTGGCTAGGGACGTGAGGGCGCAGAGACTGCCACTCCCTCACGTGCCCCGCCTTCTCCTTCGCGAGCATTACTGCTTCGCTGAAGGAGGTGACGGCTTCCCATGCTCTGTCGCTCCGTACCATGGCTCGCACCAGGGCAGGACGCAGGAGGTCGCAGCCGCCGATCGCCTCCGCGAGGACATGGTGGTGCTCCGCCCAGGCAGGGCACACCTCCACCGTATGCTCCACCATGTCCTCTAGACTATCCTCACAATGGAAACACCCGGGCGGTTCCTCCCGCTTTATCCTGAACAGGAACCCACCGCAGCACCCATACCCGGTGAGAACCTGCGTCAGGTGGAAGGTGAGGAACGTGACCCTGGCACATGGGCAACTGAAGGAACATGGGTGGGTTTTAGTCAGTAAAAGTCTGACACGCCCTCCCGCTCCCCCCAGAGTGGTAGAAGTCATTTGATGATTTCCCATCCAAAAAAAAAGGACGTCGTGGCGCTTCTCTATCCACTCCTCAAAGAGCGGCCTTACCGCCGCAATTGTGTCGAAAAGGGCGATTATGTTGAATATGGAAAGTCCGTCATTTTCAAAGTAAATATCACTTATTTCATTTTTATGGCTTTTGGTTAGAAACAAATGCAACGTATATTGGTGTTGTTGGAATCTCAACCTTTAAAGGGGTGAAAAGGGGGATGAAATTTTGATTTCACTTTCATTCAATGAATTTTGTATTCAAGTAAAAATAACACACGTGCATCATATTCATAATTGTTTCGCACATAATCCAGTCATATTTAAAAGATATTAATGGCTACTGCGGATTATTCTTAGGAGACAGACATAAACCATCAAAACTGTGGAATGTTTTAATATGTACAATTTCATAGTACTTTATTTTGATATATCTTGCAAGTTTTAGTCAGCGTTAGCGTTAGCAACCAAAAATATGTTTTTAAGACATCATTACGAATCATTAGAATTTAAGGCTTTGCTCTTATAAAATATTCTTCAAGATTAATTTTGAAAGAGATTCTCCAAATGGCAATGACAAATGTATCAAAGTCCATTGCGAGGTTTTGAAGAAGATATCGGTGAAACAGACAGAAGATAACAGGGAATTTATTTTATACAATTTAATATTAGAGATGACTAACTGTCTCTGTCGTGTTCTGTGTCTGAGAGGATTAATTTGTGTATTCTTTGCTTAATCTTAGAAACTGGCGTAAGTGAAAATATTTTTTGTTATAAATTAAGCTCTTTCATAACAATTGAAAAAAAAAAATGAAATAAAATTTGTGGAATGCTCTAGTAATATTTACTAAATTCATAACGAACGATCCCGATACAGGGAGACCTTCATGCAGAAAGGACTTAATACCCTTAGCCTTATGGAACTGGGCACGCCACAATTGCGGCGGTAAGTCCCCCCTTTGAGGAGTGGATAGAGAGGCGCCACGGCGTCCTCACCTTCCGCCTGACGCAGGTTTTCACCGGGCATGGGTGTTTCGGTTGGTTCCTGTTCAGGATAAAGCGGGAGGATACGTCCGGGTGTTTCCATTGCGAGGATCGTCTGGAGGACACGGTGGAGCATACGGTGGAGGTGTGCCCTGCCTGGGCGGAGCACCGCCGTGTCCTCGTGGAGGCGATCGGCGGCGGCGACCTCTCGCGTCCCACCCTGGTGCGAGCCATGGTACGGAGCGAGAGGGAATGGGAAGCCGTCACCTCCTTCTGCGAAGCAGTAATGCTCGCGAAGGAGGTGGCGGGGCGCGTGAGGGAGTAGCAGTCTCTGCGCCCTCCCGTACCTAGCCGCCGCAGGAGGAGACGCCCCGGGCGTCGGGAGTCCATAGCGGACTCCCGGCCACCGTAGGCGTGAACTTGCGGGTGGCGAGCAATGGGTAGCTCGCCGCCCGGTAAGGACCAAGCTCGAGTCGATGGCGCGTAGTGTTCCACGCACGTCTCAAAGAGATGTCAGCAAAACTGAAGGGGTCTGCTAGGACCGATGCCTGCCGGGGTCGCGTGATTGTTCGAAAGAGATACCGTGACCCTGGCACATTGGGCACGCCACAATTGCGGCGGTAAGTCCCCTCTTTGAGGAGTGGATAGAGAGGCGTCACGGCGTCCTCACCTTCCGCCTGACGCAGGTTCTCACCGGGCATGGGTGCTTCGGTGGGTTCCTGTTCAGGATAAAGCGGGAGGATACGTCCGGGTGTTTCCATTGCGAGGATCGTCTGGAGGACACGGTGGAGCATACGGTGGAGGTGTGCCCTGCCTGGGCGGAGCACCGCCGTGTCCTCGTGGAGGCGATCGGCGGCGGCGACCTCTCGCGTCCGGCCCTGGTGCGAGCGGAGCGAGAGGGAATGGGAAGCCGTCACCTCCTTCTGCGAAGCAGTAATGCTCGCGAAGGAGGAGGCGGGGCGCGTGAGGGAGTGGCAGTCTCTGCGCCCTCACGTCCCTAGCCGCCGCAGGAGGAGACGCCCCGGGCGTCGGGAGTCAATAGCGGACTCCCGGCCACCGTAGGCGCGAGCTTGCGGGTGGCGAGCAATGGGTAGCTCGCCGCCCGGTAAGGACCAAGCTCGGGTCGACGGCGCGCAGTGTTCCACGCGCGCCTCAAAGAGATGTCAGCAGCAGTGTAGGGGTCTACTAGGACCGATGCCTGCCGGGGTCGCGTGATTGTTCGAAAGAGATACCGTGACCCTGGCACATGGGCAACTGATGGAACACGGGTGGGTTTTAGTCAGTAAAAGTCTGACACGCCCTCCCGCTCCGCCCAGAGCGGGAGAAGTCACTTGATGATTTCCCACCCTGAAAAAAAAAAAAAAAAAAAAAAAAAACCCTGGCACATGGGCAACTGATGGAACACGGGCTGAAAAAAAAAGCCTTATGGAACAACCATTTTTATTTTAAACCAAGTGGATAGATACCATTGACATTAAAATACAGAGGTGTTACTGAATTCTTAACTCGCCAAACTTTTACGTTTAATGGCGGGAGTCTATTATCATTCCGTCTCTTGTTAGTATCTAGAAGATACTAATGGGACGACGATGCTATGACGATGCTATACGATGCTATGGGTAAGCATGTTGAGCTGTTTTAATTCTAAGTGCATAATGAAATGTTAAGGAACATTCAGTACATTGCAGGACTTTTGTAGCTGATGTGAGGGAAAGAAAAAAAGTAACTGCAGCAGCCAACGTTGTAGCTGCTCGTAGGTAGCATACGAGAACCTTTTTAACAAGTAAACATAAGGTTAGGATTTTATAGACACATCTGTGTAATTCTAAGTTCAAACACCATATTTTTTAGACAATGACTGCGTGTAAAGGTGTGTAATAATATTTTATCAAATCAAATCAAAATATTTTTATTTCACATAAACTTACATGGGCACTTATGAAACGTCAGAAGCTAGTGCACCTAGCTTCAGTGTAGCGTGTAGTGTGCAGCTAGGGCAGTGTTAATAGGTATGAGGGGACAGTGCAGGCTCAGGGTGCAGGCCTGTCGACAAGTACCAGGTACTGAATAAAATAGAAAATTGTCTACAGTCTACAAGGCCTACAACGTTCTCACATTCACAAAGTATAAAAGTATAAAATAATCTACATAAAAAATAGTATTTCTTAGATAGGACATAATACACTATTTAAACCAAATGTCATTATTGCCATGACAACCAGTATTAAAGAGTACAATTTAGAATTGTAGGTATAAAAATGAGTAGATATCAAAGAAGAATGTAAAAAAAAACTTAAATATAAAATGTACATCGTCATTTGGGAGCAGTTAATAGACACTGGTCATTCTGTAATGAGCTACCAAGGAAGCCACATGTGCAGAACTCTTTTCAGGTTAACTACGAGATGCCAGTCAAAAAAAAAAAAACATGTGCAGAAGGAATTATTGCCAAACTTCCTTTCTTCAACGTAGTCTTTTATCTTATAATATGCTTTTTTGATAAGGACACGTTTGATGTGTGATTTGAATTTTCCATAGCTAAGTTCAGTAACCGACTTTGGCAACTTGTTATAGAAGTGGATGCTGTTTATAAGAAAAGATTTACTAGTTTTAGTTAATCTAAATTTAGGTATCACAATTTCATTTTTACTACGCGTATTTATATTATGGAAATCACTTCTTATTTTGAAAAGGCCTAAGTTTTTGTGAAAATACAAGATACATTATAAAATATAAAGGGAAGGTAGAGTCAGTATATCAATTTCTGTAAATTTGATTCTAAGAGACTCGCGAGGCTTCATTTTATAGAATGCGCGAAAAGAGGGCCTTTTGTAAAATAAAAACTGAATCTATGTCAGCTGCCAAACCCCACGCAGAACGCCATAAGACATAATACTGTGGAAATAAGCTAAGTACACTAATCTAGCTGTAGCTATATCGGAATATACTGCCTTATTTTTCTTACTGCATATGCAGCTGAACTTAATCTACCTGAAATTGCTGTAATGTGGGCACCCCATTGCAGTTTTGAATGTAGAGTAATTCCTAGAAATTTTGTTTCTGAAATAACATCTAGTTTCTTGCCATCAAGTTTTAAATTTAGATCTACTTGGGATACATTTGGTAATGAGAATTTAATATATTTAGTTTTGTTTGCATTAAGTAAGAGATTATTAGCTGCAAACTATTTTGAAAGAACAGCTAGACCCTCGATCATATGTAAGAGATCCTTGTCTTTTCTATCTATTTTACAAATAAGTGAAGTGTCATCAGCGAACAAAATTATATCCGAGATTTTAGCCATCATGTAAGGAAGGTCATTAATGTAAACTAGAAATAAGAAAGGGCAAAGAATTGAACCTTGGGGCACGCCCATCTTAACAAGAGACCTCGAGGACGTCGCCCCGTTAACATTTACTATTTGCTGCCAGTTTGATAAATAGGAAAGAACAAGATCAGCAGCTTGTTTATGAACTCCGTAATGGTGTAATTTACAGATCAGAGTATTGTGGTCGACGCAGTCGAACGCTTTTGAGAGGTCACGGAAGATGCCAATTGCATACGGGGACTTTTCCCAGGATTCCAAAATGTGATTAATGAGTTGTACTCCCGCGTCAGTCGTCGACCTACCTTTCGTGAAACCAAACTGCCTACTATGTAAAATCCCATTAGAGTTGAAATGAGCTAACATCTGGTCCAGCACGATTTTTTCATTAATTTTGTTCAAGGCTGGTAGCACAGATATTGGTCTATAATTAGAAGGATCAGTCTTACTACTCGATTTGAAAATTGGTACAACTTTACTTGATTGATACTTTTTATGTTTCATTAAATCTGGAAACGTACCGCTGTCTAAAGATTGATTAAATATGTCTGTCAGGACAGTAGCAATTGTATCAATGATATCTTCAAGAACCTTAACCGAAATCCCCCATAAGTCTTCTGTGTTTTTTTATTTTAAGACTTTTAAATGATTTTTTAATTGTGGCAATAGAAATGGGTTTGAATTCAAAATTAGGAATGTCCTTACTGAAGTATTCTTTTAGAAAAGATTCAGCTAATATAGATGAAGAGAGAAGAGATTTCGTAACTTATTGGAATATTGGTAAATAAATTTTCTAGTGTCTCAGCAACTTTTAACTTATCTGAAATGGTTTCATTATCAATTTTTAGAGACAATTCAAACTGATCTCGCTGTTTTGTGTTTCCAGTTTCTTTATTAATTACCTGCCACACAGCTTTTATTTTATTGTTGGAAGTACTAATTTTGTTACTTATTAATTTAGATTTAGCTTGAGTGCAAACTCTTTTGAATATCTTAGAATAGTTTCTTACATAATTATGAAGGGCTTGATCAGCAGTCAATGATTTTTCGTGATACAAATCAGATGTCATGACAATACATACAATTATGTCTGATGTATTGTCAAATAAATATCTTTGACCGTCCATCTGATATTAGTGGCGGACACCTGGTAGGGAGCAAAGAGGCAGCAATCTTTTTGTCAGAAAATCGATTATTCGAAGCATGAAAAATCGGTTCACTAAAATCGAGGTTTAAATAGATTGTTTACTAAATTGATATTTAATTTTACCGTTTTTTTAATTAACAATAAGTATAGATTTATTTGTAGTTATGTAAAAGTGAGGTTTTCACTTTTAGCAGTATGCCTGTTTTATCAGTTTCTGAAGTAAGATAAGTGATTGAAAAATATGGTTCTATAGTTGACTTGTTCATCATAATCATCAGAGACAGCTGTTCCCCCAGCTGGAACACAAGCACATTTTCGGAGAGAGAGAAAAGGCCGGAATCCACCACAACAGCCCAGTGCGGTTTGGTATATGTATGTCACATGTCTTCGATTTTCGGTTTTAGGATATACCGGTTTCCACACGATATATTCCATGTGGTGATGAAATAATTTACATAAACTAAAGCACTTGCTGGGTTCGAACTTACGACCTACAACTCGGAGGGCGTTACCACCATTGCTGCCACAGCAATGTTATTCAATATAAACAACTAACTTCGATGTTAGCGTGTTAGGTTTGAGAAGCCACAAATAATAGGTTTATCGATCTCAGATCGCCATTCACCATCCCTAGTTGCTCTTGAGATCTTGACGATTAATTGCAGTTCCCGACGAGTTCTTTATTTTTGTAATTTTTCTTACCTTTTAGACCCGTGAAACTTGTTTGTCTGTTAACTATAGACTACAATGATAGCAAAAATAAAACAATATTTGCTGCACATTGATTTTTACACCTAGGCACCCTTAAGCCCACTGGTCATGTTCTTTGTGCCATTAACTTGGCCAGTACCACCAGGATAGCGAAAACAAAAAAACACGAAAATCTCGCTTTTGTAGAGAGCCAACCATAAAAAAAATAGTCAAAAACACGCTTTCATAACTACAGTTCTTTTCCGGATAATTTATTTTTGATTTTATCCTTCAAAGAAACTCCGAGCAAAGCCCGCCTCATTGTGTGCTGTCAGTGTCCACATTTCTGCACCGTATGTCACTACGAGCAGGACGCATTGGTTGACGACCTTAATCTTAAGACACTGCGGTATAGGCCACAAGAAGAGTTGATAAAGTTTCTCAAACGTTGCTATAACCAACCGGATCCTTCTATCCAGCATTTTCCTCAAAGTAGTACTGAACTGGATGACTTGCCCTAAGTAGACAAACTTCTTCACAACTCGGAGAAGCGACCCATCAATGTGGACTGGGGCGGGGAAAACTATGTATATCATAATTATATTAACGTAGGTTGTTAGTTGAAATGAGGGTCATAGTTTTTACGGGATTTAGTACTTGTAGAAATAAACAATTGTTACTGTGAATGTTCCGTATGGTACCGGTCGGTCCCGTGTGGTACCGGCCGTAAAGAATAGCACCATCCCATTTCTTCTTGTGGGTGTCGTAAGAGGTGACTAAGGGCTTACTAGAGAATGGGCAGCAGCGTTTTCTAAGCAATTTACCACCATACTGCGATCACCAAGCTGCCTGCGAAGCGCGGCGATTATGGCAATGCCCCCCAAGATGAGGGAGACTCAAGTCCAGCATTGGACGTCTTACGGCTGAAATAATGATGATAATGACTGTGTGAATGTAACAATCTCCGAAATATTAAAATAAAAACCGATGTTCCCTTCACTTCGTAGACATAAGCAGATATTATATCACTCCTTTAAAGTATGTCCTCCTTTGAACCGTTTGCTGTGTTTCCTGTGTTAAATAATGTTAGTTTATTCAAGATATTTTCCTTATTATGTATTTTGCAGTTGTTTTTCACGAGTTTAATTATTATTTTATTTTATTTTTCCGCATTTGTAATATCTTATCTGGGACGATATTAAAAGAAGTCGTGTATCGTAATGTAGCCGTGAAACATAATTAACAGAACCTAGTTTTGTGCAAAACAGGAACGAGGATAACGAACAAGGAAACAGTAATAGGCTATTCTAGATTATATTTAACATAGGTATACCTACCTACCCACTAGGTGACAAACTTGTTTGTGCCAATTAAATTAGTATTACGTATATGAAAAAGCGCCATGTAATTATTATGTTTATCTTTATTATATAATACTTTGCCATCGAAATAGCATTCGTAACACGTATTTATAAAAAAAAACACAATCCCTAAGTTTTGTTATACTTTGATATAACCTATATTTTTTATTTTAAACCGTCCTCGTTTATGTCCAGGCTCATATAACACGACTGAATTACTTGCAGAGACAATCTGCAAATAATTAAATCGACTTTTTGTGTCGGAAATAAGTTTGCTGAAACATTTCTACTATTTATCTATGCATAGTTTACGTCAATCTTTAAGAAATAACTGAACGCAGCCCTCAAATTTTAATACTGTTACTGTACTAAGGTTTGATCTAGTAACGATCGCCTGCCACCATCGCCATTTCATTGTGTTGGATTTTTGAGAGTGCAGGTTGCAGTATTTAAATTATTTACATGATCATGAATAATAAAAACTACTTCATTTTTGTTTATTTTAAATATGTAGTTAAAATAAAAGACATGGATTTTTTGAGACTGATAAGTTAATTGATTCAATTTGTTAGAGGATCTCTTAAGTATTTTTCTATTTTACCAAACAATAAAGAAAATAATTGAAAAAAAAAAAACATTAATACAATCAAAATACAATTATACCTGTGAGCATTCAGAAAAAAAATATATTATTATATGCGAGACCCTGGGACTATTTAGAAGGTGTTTACGTAAGTTTATTTTTCACATAGTGAATTGAGGGTTGAAAGGCTATGAATGTATTATCTTATAAATGCAGTATATTGTCATGTATTTTGTATTTCTATTTCAAAAACATGAGATGAAAGTATTTAACAAAAACCGGCCAAGTGCGAGTCGGACTCGCGCACCGAGGGTTCCGTACAAACCTGTAGGTATTTTCGGTTTAAAAGTATATATATTTTTTAATTTTTATATTTCAGTTGATTGAATGTAAGGTAAATTGCGGTTTACGATTTATGACGTTTTAAAAAAAAACTACTCACTCGATCTCGTTCAAACCAATTTTCGTTGGTAGTTTATATGGTAATGTACATCATATATTTTTTTTAGTTTTGTCATTCTCTTATTTTAGAAGTTACGGGGGGGGGGGGGGGACACACATTTTACCACTTTGGAAGTGTCTCTCGCGCAAACTATTCAGTTTAGAAAAAAAATGCTAATAGAAACCTCATTACCATTTTTGAAGACCTATTCATAGATACCCCACACGTATGGGTTTGATGAAAAAAAACATTTTTGAGTTTCAGTTCTATGTATGGGGAACCCCAAAATTTATTGTTTTTTTTCTATTTTAGTGTGAAAATCTTAATGCGGTTCACAGAATACACCTACTTACCAAGTTTCAACAGCATAGCTCTTATAGTTTCGGAATAAAATGGCTGTGACATACGGACGGACGGACAGACAGACAGACAGACAGACAGACATGACGAATCTATAAGGGTTCCGTTTTTTGCCATTTGGCAACGGAACCCTAAAAATCGGAAAACCCAATTGCGTAAAAAGTGAACTTTAAAAAAGATGGAAACAATAATAATTGTCAAGTAATACAACTATAAAAAAAAACGAGGTTTTGAGGAAGCTATCAAGGATTTTTTGAAATTCCATCCATAAGGGGGTAAAACTAAGGATGAAAACTTGTCTGAAACTTTATCAGTTTCGAAGTTTGGATCTTCAAATCTTGTGTTAAAGCTGACGAAAATGTATTAAGTTATATATATTTCAGCGTTTTCTATATTTTGTCCCCCGAAAGGTTTTTTTATTTTAAATGGGAAATCATCAAATGACCTCTCCCGCTCTTGAGCGATCAGACAAAATTACTGACAAAAAACCACACGTGTTCCTTCAGTTGCCCATGTGCCAGGGTCACGGTGTCTCTTTCAAACAATCTCGCGACCCTGGCAGGTATCGGTCCTGGAAGACCCCTTCAGTTCTGCTGACATCTCCTTGAGGCACGCGTGAAACACTACGCGCCGTCGACCCGACCCTGGTTCTTACCGGGCGGCGAGCTACCCATTATTCGTCACCCGCAAGCTCGCGTCTACAGTGGCCGGGAGTTCACTATTGACTCCCGATGCCTGGGGCGTCTCTTCTTGCGGCGGCTAGGGACGTGAAGGCGCAGAGACTGCCACTCCCTCACGCGCCCCACCTCCTCCTTCGCGAGCATTACTGCTTCGCTGAAGGAGGTGACGGCTACCCATGCCCTGTCGCTCCGTACCATGGCTCGCACCAGGGCTGGACGCGAGAGGTCACCGCCGCCGATCGCCTCCGCGAGGACACGGCGTTACTCCGCCTAGGCAGGGCATATCTCCACCGTATGCTCCACCGTGTCCTCCAGACTATCCTCACAATGGAAACACCCGGACGGTTCCTCCCGCTTTATCCTGAACAGGAACCCACCGAAGCAACCATACCCGGTGAGAACCTGCGTCAAGTGGAAGGTGAGGACCGTGACCCTGGCACATGGGCAACTGAAGGAACACGGGTAGATTTTAGTCAGTAAAAGTCTGACAAGCCCTCCCGCTCCCCCAGAGCGGGAGAAGTCATTTGATGATTTCTCATCCAAAAAAAAAAGGACGTCGTGGCGCTTCTCTATCCACTTCTCAAAGAGTGGCCTTACCGCCGCAATTGTGGCGAAAAAGGCGATTATGTTGAATATGGAAAGTTCGTCATTTTCAAAGTAAATATCAATTATTTCATTTTTATGGCTTATGGTTAGAACCAAACGCAACGTATATTGGTGTTATTGGAATCTCAACCTTTAAAGGGGTGAAAAGGGGGATGAAATTTTGATTTCACACGTGCATCATATTTATAACTAGCTTCTGCCCGCGACTTCGTCCCCGTTAAATTTCTTGTTCCCGCGACCATCCCGTCGCGTCGAATCGCCTACCCATGCGATATTCCCCGTTTTTGCAACATTTTTCATTACTGCTCCGCTCCTCTTAGGTCTAGCGTAATGTTATATAGCCTATAGCCTTCCTCAATAAATAGGCTACCCAACACAAAAAGAATTTTTCAATTTGGACCAGTAGTTCCTGAGATTAGCGCGTTCAATCAAACAAACAAACAAACATACAAACAAACAAACAAACAAACTCTTCAACTTTATAATATTAAATATAAGTATAAGTATAGATTGTTTCGCACATAATCCAGTCATATTTAAAAGATATTAATGGCTACTGCGGATAATGCTTAGTAGACAGACATAAACCATCAAAACTGTGACTAACTGTCTATGCCGTGTTCTGTGTCTGAGAGAATTACTTTGTGTATTTTTTGCTTAATCTTAGAGACTGGCGTAAGTGAAAATATTTTTTGTTATAAATTAAGCTCTTTCATAACAATTACCCTCCATTTATTTTATAGTCTGTGCCAGACGTGAAAAAAATAAAAGTCGTAGACACTTGCGTACAATGTATTCAAATTACCGTTTTGACCGTGCTAGCAACACTTTCCCTTTGAGGAGTGGATAGAGAGGTGCCACGGCGTCCTCACCATCCGACTGACGCAGGTTCTTACCGGGCATGGGTGCTTCGGTGGGTTCCTGTTCAGGATAAAGCGGGAGGATACGCCCGGGTGTTCCATTGTGAGGATCGTCTAGAGGACACGGTGGAGCATACGGTGGAAGTTTGCCCTGCCTGGGTGAAGCACCACCGTGTCCTCGTGAAAGCGATCGGCGGCGGCGACCTCTCGCGTCGGGCCCTGGTGCGAGCCATGGTACGGAACGAGAGGGAATGGGAAGCCGTCACCTCCTTCTGCAAAACAGTAATGCTCGCGAAGGAGGAGGCGGGGCGCGTGAGAGAGTGGCAGTATCTGCGCCCCCACGTACCTAGCCGCCGCAGGAGGAGACGCCCCGGGCGTCAAGAGTCCATAGCGGACTCCTGGCCACCGTAGGCGCGAGCTTGTGGGTGGCGAGCAATGGGTAGCTCGCCGCCCGGTAAGGACCAAGCTCGAGTCGATGGCGCGTAGTGTTCCACGCGCGTCTCAAAGAGATGTCAGCAAAACTGAAGGGGTCTGCTAGGACCGATGCCTGTCGGGGTCGCGTGATTGTTCGAAAGAGATACCGTGACCCTGGCATATTGTCAACTGAAGGAACACGGGTGGGTTTTAGTCAGTAAAAGTCTGACATGCCCTCCCGCTCCGTCCAGAGCGGAAGAAGTCATTTGATGATTTCCCATCATGAAAACAAAAAAAAAAATCCGTGCCCCACAGCATAGGCCTCACAGATGCTTAAGAGCTTTCTTAGCACACTGACAGATCGACTCAGCAAAACCATGTCGTCCGCGTAACTGATGTTATTGACGCAAACGTTGTCTATATGACAGCCGACATGTCTGTTGCTGAGCTAACCTATCAACTGATTGACTGACGTATAGATTAAAAGTCTAGGAGAGGTCAGTCCCCTTTGCCCCACTCCACACCTAGGTGAATATTCTTCAGAATATTGTCCCATCAGTTGCCCATGTGCCAGGGTCACGGTATCTCTTTCGAACAATCACGCGACCCCGGCAAGCATCGCTCCTAGTAGACCCCTACACTGCTGCTGACATCTCTTTGAGCCGCGCGTGGAACACTGCGCGCCGTCGACCCGAGCTTGGTCCTTACCGGGCGGCGAGCTACCCATTGCTCGCCACCCGCAAGCTCGCGCCTACGGTGGCCGGGAGTCCGCTATGGACTCCCGACGCCCGGGGCGTCTCCTCCTGCGGCGGCTAGGGACGTGAGGGCGCAGAGACTGCCACTCCCTCACGCGCCCCGCCTCCTCCTTCGCGAGCATTACTGCTTCGCAGAAGAGGTGACGGCTTCCCATTCCCTCTCGCTCCGTACCATGGCTCGCACCAGGGCCGGACGCGAGAGGTCGCCGCCGTCGATCGCCTCCACGAGGACACGGCGGTGCTCCGCCCAGGCGGGGCACACCTCCACCGTATGCTCCACCGTGTCCTCCAGACGATCCTCGCAATGGAAACACCCGGACGTATCCTCCCGCTTTATCTTGAACAGGAACCCACCGAAGCACCCATGCCCGGTGAGAACCTGCGTCAGGCGGAAGATGAGGACGCCGTGACGCCTCTCTATCCACTCCTCAAAGAGGGGACTTACCGCCGCAATTGTGGCGTGCCCAGCACTGGGTTGCGACAATCGTATCCGCCATGTCGCCATGAGATCACACCGGAGCTCTGTCCGCCGTGCCGCGATTTGTCGCGGTTGTGGAGTTTCGCCCCGGTGTTTCGCCTCCTCGCGCCACTCCCACATGTGCGCGAGGACCTTTGCCTCCAGATCCCATGGCGGCACTCCGGCAAGGAGGCTCGTCGCCTCGCACGAGACCGTGCGGTATCCCCGGATTAACCGGATGGCCATGACCCTCTGGGCCGCAAACAACCGGCGCGCTGGGCGCAGCCTCAATGAGGGCGCCCACACCGGTGCCCCGTAGAGGGCCATGGACCGCAGGATCCCCGTGTAGAGCCTCCGGCAGGAGGCGTTTGGACCCCCAGATTGGGCAGGAGCCGCTTTAAGGCAGCCCCAGCCCGCTCCAGTCTGGGAGCCAAACGTCGGAAGTGCTCGACGAAGTTCCACCGGCTGTCGAGGACAAGTCCCAGGTACTTCATCGTCGACTCGACGCCGATGAGAACCCCTCCCACCGTGAGTTGGGAACCCGCTGGTGGCGCGTTCCGAGGACCATGAAAACCCATGGCCTCGGGCTTGTGCAAGGCCACCTCGAGTCCCAATTGCCGGATCCTATCGACGATTGTCGCAACCCCGCGTGTCATGATTTCGGCCGCCGCCTCGTGCAACCTCCCCTGCGCCAGGACCAGCGTGTCGTCAGCGTAGCAAACTACGCTGACGCCGCTAGGGAGGTCGGCGCGCAGCACCCAGTCGTAACCGATGTCCCACAGATGCGGCCCCAGGACCGATCCCTGTGGGACACCGTGCGGTGTCATCTCATCTCTCGCCGGTTTCACTCTCCCTGGTGACCGGGGTAGATAACGGCCCTATCCGTCAGATAGGCCTCGACCACGCGACGGAGGTAGGTCGGCATCCGGTGATACCGGAGTGCCTCCCTAATGCAACTCCAGGGCAGGGTGTGGGGCACGGCTTAAAGTACAATGTTGGAAAAAGTGAGTGTATGCTCATCAGAGGTAATAAATAACCTGAGCCTATACCACAGTGTATCTCAACGGGATATCTTTGAGTCAGGTCTCGCAGTTTAGGTCATGAATTTTTTTATTTTATGTCATAAGGGAAAACAAACAGTAGTTTAATAGGATAAACAGAAAAAACTAAACATTTAAATTAACAAATATACTACCCACTACATTTTCCACAGATTACAATTTCCAAATTTACAACTCCCGACTTTGCATCAGTTTATGAAACGCTCTTCGAAGCGTTTCTTCGATGGGGCCGCATCCCACCGCAACCCTCTGGTAGTCGCGGCAGCTAGTTACGGGTGTACCTCTCGTATCAGTAAAGTCCGCCGTCCGCGGCACGTTCTATCCGATCCTGACGATCCCACTACTCTCCTCCAGGAGAGTCGAAAAGAGACCAGTACAGTGAGAAAACCACACAAACACAAACCCTACCGACCTCGCCGCCGAGTTCCGTCGTCGCGACCCCGACTTAATAGTCCTTCCCGACCCTTGCAAGAGCCAGCCCCCACCTCACCACCTGTTCCTCAGCTTACGGGCCGCCTCGTCCCTCCACGCCTACGCGAGTTTAATGTGCGGCCCACGATGATGATGTCATCTAAATAGACAAGGCAGGCGTCTCCAATTAGTCCCGTGAGAACGAGCTCCATTTCGAAAGTTGCAGGAGCATTGCACAATCCGAATGGCATGACGTTAAACTGCCATAGTCCTTTTCCCGTAGAAAATGCAGCTTTCTCCTTGTCTTTAGGATCTATTTCCACTTGCCAGTAGCCACTTTTTAGATCTAACGTTGTAAACCACTTCATTCCTGACAGCGTGTCCAGTGTGTTGTCGATCCGGGGTAATGGATAGCTGTCTTTCTTAGTAACGTCATTCAATCGACGATAGTCTACACAAAAGCGCATACTGCTATCTTCCTTTTTCACCAGGACCACAGGAAAACACCAAGGACTAGATGAAGGCTCTATAACTCCATCCTTCACCATTCCTTTAATCATGGTATCGACCTCCTTTTCTCTTGCCACTGGTAGTCTTCTTGGTCGTTGTCGTATTGGTAACTCATTTCCGGTATTAATTTTGTGTTGAACTAATCCAGTCTTCCCTATGTCAGCATCATTTCTGGAGAATAAGTCTGCATACTGAAGTAGCATCTTCTTAGACTTCTCTCTTTCTTCTTCTGATAAATCTTTATGACAGTCTTCTAAAAGATTTAACACGTTAAATCTTGCAGTTTGGGTGTTATTTTGAGAAGGCTGATATTGACATTCACGCATCCAAGCCACTTCCCCACAGGAACCCATCAACGTACCCTTCTTGATTACTTGCTCCTTTTCACTTGGGTTCAGTATGCGTACGGCTGCAACGTCGATTGCCTATATCAAATTCCGCGCAATTTTCCATGGAAGATTTTCATCCAATCCTTCAATGAGAATACATCGGTTTTTCTGCCCAGAATTATGTGGAAGACTAACTGGAAGTATTGTTTCTGATCGGGGAGGAAGAACAATCTTCTTCAAGCAGTACACTTTCCCTGATGGTGCACCTTCCATGAAGACTTCTTCTGACCCACATTTGAGGACTCCTTGATTAACGTCAATCTCACAACAGTGCTGTCGCATGAAGTCTAAACCTAGGATGCAGTCGTCTACTATGTCGGCCATGACGACTTTATGCCGGTAGATTGTGTTACCCAGTTTTAACTTCACCTCCTTCTCACCACGGACGGTTATGTGCTGACCGGTAGCTGTTACTAAATTTACGCCGTCATGCTTACCGAAGAAGTCCCCAAGAAAACGATTCGCTAGTTGGGAACTGACAACTGTGCAAGAAGCTCCAGTATCCAATGTCAGCTTACATGGTCTTCCGTTCACTTCACCTTTTATGACTAGGGTGTTCCCATCATGGGCTTGTGAGACCGAAATTCTTGGGTTATTTTAACACCAGCCAGCACCCGCCCCGCAGTCCTGGCGTTTATTAGTTTTCCTGCTGCTGAGCGGTGATCTCAGCCGCTCTTCTTTCCTGGGTCTGGTCTTCGTTAGCTGTGCTTTGCTTCGGGCAACTTGACCGAAGGTGGCCTTTTTCTCCGCAAGTGTAGCATCTAGGGCTGTTCCTCAGACGGTCACGAACAGGTGACGCCGCAACCTCCCTAACGCGATGGGTTCGATGATCCTGCCTCACTGCCTCCACCTCCAACGCATGGGCCACGGCGTCCTTGAGGGTCTCATGGTGCCCAAGTCTCACAGCTGCCCTTACTTCCAGGTCCCGTATGCCATCTATGAAGGTTTGAATTAGTATACCCTCGATGAGCGCGGGCGCAGTCTGGTACGCCTTTCGAACCAGCTTTTCGATTTCCAGGGCCCACTGCTGCAGGTTTTCACCACTGCGCTGCACACGATCCTTCAACTGGGCACGAAAAACGTGTTCCAGGTGCGCGTCACCGTATCTGGCCTCTAAGGCCTCAACGAGCTGCTCGTAGGTTACATTTTTGCCGAGAGCCTCTAACACAGTTAAAGCCTGGTCACGAAGGGCCAAAGTAAGCGCGGTCATGGCTTGGCCCGTTGTCCACCCATTTACTTCCATGACAGCTTCAAATTGAATTTTGTATGCCGACCAGGAAGATGTTCCGTCAAAGGGTGGCACTTTAAACCCGCGCACGGAAGGTGCAGCAACTATCGAAGCCGTAGTCCAGTCTCCAGCTTTCAGAACTCCAACCGCTTTTCTTATATCAGTGATCTGGACTTCGGCCTCGGAGATACGATTTTCATGTACCTGAACGGTCTCTTTCATGGCTTTGATGTCCTTGCCAAATGTCGCGTGTAGATCTTTCAAAAGGGGAACCTGCTCCTCTTTATCACGCTGAAGCTGTTCTTGCAGGAGGCGGGTCTGTTGTTCCTGTCGGCAGGCCTGTTCTTCCTGTTGGCGGGCCTGTTCTTCCTGTCGGCGAGCTTGCTCCTCTTTGTCCTGCTGCAGCTGTTCCTGTAGGCGGCGGGCCTGTTCTTCCTGTCGACGGGCCTGTTCTTCCTGCCGGCGAGCTTGCTCCTCTTTGTCCTGCTGCAGCTGTTCCTGTAGGCGGCGGGCCTGTTCTTCCTGTCGGCGGGCCTGCTCCTGCAGCATCGCCATTAGCGCAGAAAGATCCATGGCTGGTGATGCTGTAGGAACACCAGACGCTTGGGAGACTGGCTCCGTCGTCGGCTGATTACCCCCTTCACCACTGGGCCACTACCTACTGCTTTTCAGTCGGCCATAATCCATCACGCGGGCTCAGTGCGGATTGGCCCTCAATGTAAATTCCAATTAAACAATGTTGTACTTTACAATAGTCACATTGAAAACGTAATGTAGTAGTATAGTAAAAAAGCCATACGCGTGGGTTAAAAAAACGTTTACTGCTTTCGTGGGTGTTAAACGCATCTCAAATGTTAGCTTGTTATTTGGAAATTAAATAGCGAACACGGGTTAAAAATAATTATATAAAACTTGTGCTTCAAAGTATATTGTAATCTTTCAGATGGTATGGTCTGATAGCATATACATCGGCTGTGCTATATCGAAATCGAAGACTTTGAAACAAGGATGGAAACATTTCTTCGTAGTCTGTGACTATGGGCCACAGTAAGTACCTGTATTTATATTTATTCCCTTTCAGTTCTACCTCTTATCAAGTGCTTCTATTGTCCGTTTTCACTAACGCAAGGAAAGATCTACGTTAATACCAAAATATTATTGTGTTGTTGCATTTTGAACTCTCAGCGCTGAGCTGAGAATTTATTCGTGTCGCAACTAGTGTTAGTCTAAACGAGCATTGTGTTTCTGCTAATATAACCTAAAATAATAGTATACTATATTTTCAGAGGAAATGACATTGGAGAGACGCCATACAAGACGGAAGCTGGTGCTAGTGGCAAACTCTTATGTGACCACGAACATTGTAGCCAGCCTTACGGAAGCAAATGTTGAATTGTAAATAATAAAAAGGGAATTGTCAAAACGAAAAGGGATTTCGGTTACGTGTGTAAAGGCGAGGTTGTCAGGCTTTCAGGCCCAGATTAATTAATTGTTTTACTAGCGACGATTTTTTCATATGGAAGTTTAATATTGACGTATTTTACACTCGGCTACAGGTATATATACATTTCCAGTTTTAGCTGACCTCGCATTGTAAAGCCCTTTCTTTCAATGAGATGTCAGCTTATACTGGAAATTCATAGCTTGATTTGTGGCCGTGCGTGCGTACCTGTAAGGAACCGTACATTACCGACGTATGCGCCGTGGATTTGTACGTACGTGTAAAAATAATAATCAATAAATCAGTGTGAATATTCACGGTGCGGTTTTATTTTATCGTCACAATAGATTTACCCCGTTATGATATCACTAAGTGTATGTATATTAGTCTGTAAGTTTTGTATGAGCAGGTAATGTAGGGGACATTACGTGCTCATAAAATTTACAGAATAAATACTCTAAATGAGTGTGAAAACTGAATCGAAATGTCTTGCAGAATATAGGAGATTAACTCGGTCAGTCGAGGGTTACTTGTTCTTCCCGTTATTATGATAATTTATATCTACTGGACCTTACCTGGAAACTGGTTACTGATATATCGAAGGTCAAGTTCAAACTTTTTACAAATTGTTTTTGTATGAAATCAAGTTAAATGTTCTAACTTAAAATACTCTCATGATTCCTGTACCGTTGCGTGCACCCATAAGCACAACGTTTTGCGTGCGTTACGTTGAACACTACTATAAAAAGTCAATATTCACATCAAAAATAAAAAGCTTTTTCCACCAATTATTTTTGCACAAAGTTACGTAATTTGATGTAGGTACAGAATACGTAGCTGACAGCTGCTTGAATGATTTCATTCGTGGTGAGGAGTTTCAAAAAAATGGTACAATGGTCATTTTGGCATGTCCCTCAAGTTCACATTTTTTTTTACCGAAATTCGGAGCATTATTATAAGTTGACGTGTTACTTATCTGTTTACTCAACTTTTGTACTTGGGTTTTAGTTTAAATTTGATATGATTAAATAAAAATTGAATTTATTTAAAAAAAAATTACTAAGCCGGAGCCTTTAATTTTCGTATGTCCCCAGTGTACTGTAACATTTTCGATTGAATATTACTGCATTTTTTCTTAAACACCTTGACATGATTTATTTTTTATAAATATTATAAATTGAACCTTGTTCTTATTGCTAAGTGTTCTATGTATAGCTTAAAATAACTTTAATCTATTTAAAATCGCGCCTAAATGTTGTCCCCGAAAATTGTTACTTTTGGACATGTCGGTTTTGTTATCTCATTTTCTTTAAAAATATTCTACCAAAATAATTTTATGTTTCGCAAAGGCCACCCACATGGCTTACATTAAATCGGTAATTAAATAAAAAAAACCTCAGTGTCATATTTTCGGTGATGTGAGTGAGTTTGTGCGGCTGGCTGGACTGGACAGAAAATCGTGTCCAGGTTTGTTATATTACAATCACAACTTTACCACACATTTTTTACTTGAATGTATTTTCTAAATAAATACTATGTTTTAAATGAATAACTTGGTATATGCTGTTTAACTTACCGAGAAACTGTGCTGCTAATATATTTTTTTGAATTGAAGGTAGACACATTGTGTTACTTCAGTTTTGTTACTAAAAGTACGGTAACATATAGACTGACCGACAAAGTAACAAAATCGATAGCATAAAGCTTGGCAGACATGGCATTTGAATCTGAGATGATTATTCTCTTTAATAAGTGAAAAGTTTGAATAATCGTGTTAAGATTTTTTTAACTGCTTTCAATAAAAAGGATTGCCCCAAATTCAACTGTTAGTTCATTAATTTTCAGCTATGTTTTCGCCATTTGGGGACCGATTTTAATGTTTTTTTTAAGAATCCTTTCGCGATGTGGTCTTATTTAAAATTGCCGAAGACCCGCTGAAGATCTTCAGAGATAGATAATGGAACTCTTCAATAAATGACACAAATGTGAAGATTGCGTCGGTACTTTATAAATCCCATCAAAAACATAAATGTGAAATGAGAGCCAAGTTCAATATTATGACATATGCCTTGGTTGTTGACTTCAACGACAAAAGAAGTGAGATCTAAATGGGTGCCAAGTTCAATGGTCAGTCCTGACTTGGCTAGTTCTCATATACGAATTATTATGTTCGATGGCTAGTTTCTACCAGCAAGCCAAATTTTCGGAATAATAAAATAAGAACCGACAAGTAACAGGTTTAAAACTTGCGAAGGCTATAATATAATTCGTATATGAAAACTAGCCAAGTCAGGACTGACCATTGAACTTGGCACCCATTTAGATCTCACTTCTTTTGTCGTTGAAGTCAACAACCAAGGCATATGTCATAATATTGAACTTGGCTCTCATTTCACATTTATGTTTTTGATGGGATATCATAACTTTTTGTACATAAATTATTCGTAGGTACGTATTTATAACATTTATAACAAAATTAAGACCAAATGGTTTTTGTTATAAGTGTTCCTAATAGAATCAATTAAGTGAAAAATTATAATAAAATGATAAAAATTTACCAGTTTCTGATTTATTCCTTTGTATTCACCTAATTACCTATCTGCATGCCAAATTTGAACCCTCTAGGTCATCTGGAACTGGGTTAGAGTTTTGATCTATAGGTCAGTCAGTGATAAAAATGACGATTTTTGGACGTTAATATCTAAATAACCGTTTGAGATATGTTTATGAAATTTGGAGCACATTTGTATGTTGCAAGTCTCACTATATCAACCAAATTTGACACGTTTATATGAAATAGTTTTTGAGTTATGAGGAGGTCAAAAGTGGCTCCAAATGGTTCGTGTAATATTACACACGGTGCTGCTCGCCAGTTCTGTTACTTGAACTTGGCTTGACACGCTGCCGCGTGTCTAGAAACGTCCAAAGAAGACCGAGTTTATAATCAGTGTTGAAAAATTAGAAGTAAGTACTTACGGATCTCCTACATGTTAATTTAGAACAAAGTATATTTTTAAGTAATAAATATTTTTTTTAAACTAATGTTTCATTTGTCTTGAGGTTATGTGAACCGTGCTTTACAATTGTGTCCCCAAATTTTTTAAAGAGTTTAACGGATTTTCTCATAAATTACTACACTTTTACAAATATTTTGTGTTTTGGTTCAAAGTAATAAATAATTGGCGTTTTTTGGTTGTGTCGTTAGTATTTTTTTACCCATTTTACATCGATAACATGAAAAACAAATGTTGTTTTGGAACCTATGGTAACAAAACTGTAAAAAAGTGGTATTTTTTAAGTATTTGAATACTTTACTTTCCTTATTGATTCATCTAGCAATACAAAATAACTGTATTTATCTAAAAAAATCACTGGAGTGGCAGAATTCATCACAGTTTTTTTTTATATTTGACCTTATTTGTGGTAACAAAACTGACACCTAATCAACACCTTACTATCATAATGCCTATTTTTTTCCTGAAATAGTATTTTCATTTAAGAGAAATAGTAATTTTATTAAATTAGAGAGTATAAACTTTTAAATGTAGTTCATCAACAGACCCTACCATGAAGTTATATTTTAAAGTCATATTTTTACTAGTTGTACTATTTTTTTGAAACTCCTCGTGTATAAGAAAGAAGATGTTTCTCCTACGTTTTTCAGAAAAAAACTGCTGAACAACACGGTATTCTTATAATTTGTAATGATCAGAGTCGAAACCGTACTACCGCCTTTTGAGCATGACGCGTGGACTCGCCCTATGGTCTTGTTACACCCTGAATACGTGACAATTCAGGTTACCATGACATACTTTCGATCTAAACTGGATAGCTTAGATAAAATCTCTAGTTAACGAATGGCGTCGTGCCAACAAGAAAATCTTTCACGATGCCAATACTACCCCGGTAATCGAGAGAGCAGTAAGTCGAAGGTGGCCAACCTTAGACTTACTGCCCTTTCGATTACCAGGGCAGAATACTTTCCCATATCTCGATACTTCAAGTTTCCCTATTCTATACGAAGGAAAATTGTTTAGTCTTATTTCCTGGATTCTTGAATTTAAAGAGCTGACGGTACTGGAAAATTACTTCTGAACAAGAAATAACCTTCCTCCATAAAATTAGTTCTAACTTTGGTTTTTTAGCCAGTTTATAAATTTAGAACCATATTCGACTGAGGTAAAGTTCTAAATACAACACTGATAACGTAGGCTTGGGTTTGTAGTAAGTTTTTGTATTTATGTTAATTTTAGGATGGTTTAAGCCTGGGTCTAAAAACAATATTTTTTGTAGTGCCGTCAATTTCTTACCGAATGGCTACTACGGATCTGCCTGCATGGAAACACGTTTAAATTCTTAGTATGTAACTTCTAGAAATACCACGATACCATTTAAAAGTAAGGAAGGCACCTATGTGGATATATGCTGTATCACATCACACATCAGCAGCCTATAACGTTCCCACTGCTGGGACACAGGCCTCCTCTCGGTGAGAGGGAGTGGGCCATAATCCACCACGCGGGCCCAGTACGGGTTGGTAGATGTCACATGTCTTAGAATTTTTGGTTCTAAGACATGCCGGTTTCCTCTCGATGTTTTCCTTCATCGTTTTGAGAGCAGTGGTGATGAAATAATTTACACAAAGTAAAGCGCCTGCTTGGGTTCGAACTCACGACCTATAACTCGTAAGTCGCGGTCGTTACCACTGCTCGCCAGTGCCATATAGCGCCATATGCTGTATATTTTTTTAAATATCCTTAGAAATGTATAACATTTCTTTCGTTGTTCTGTTAATACTGTAAACTGTTCAATAATAGGCAATATAACATAACGTCACGCTTGTAGTACCCGAATGGATGTGATATGTTTATGTCCCATGTAATAGGAGGGCGAGAGGTGGTCATCACCATCATTTCAGCCGACCGACGTCTACTGCTGGAGATAGGTCACCCCCAAGCACCGCCACTTCGACCGGTTCTGTGCTTCTCACATCCAGCGAATTCCTGCGGATTGTCGTCAACCGTGCACAAATCTAGACTCCGGGCTAGACTGCGGAATACCTAATGGAAAAAACCCAACAATTGTGCCAACCCGGCAAGTGACTTGACAATAGTGTTAATCCTAATAGCATGTTTCAATCTGGGTTGTGTACCGGTATAATAATAACGATTTAACTTTTATCAAGCCATATGCATTATTAGATAATCTATGTGTACATAAATGTGAACTAAAATTGATCTGTGGAGAGAAGTCTCTAGGCAAATTCCCTTTTATGCTCCACATTAATATTTTTTTGCCACATTTATGGACTTACGACCCATTTGTCAAAGCACTGTGGACTAACATCTCAAGGGCAAAGGCGACTTACGGTACAAAGCGACTTAGTACTCTCCCGGCTTAACTCGGAGTACCCACGTGTACAGTCGACAAAAGAGATGAATATGCAGGCAAGCAATAACTTATTCTGGAATAGCATGCTGAAGAGAGAATAGGGAAAGGGCAAGACTGTGATTGTCATGCTAATATGTGGCTACTAGGTATTAATAGTATCCATCTATAGCTGTTGTTTAACCTATGTTGTACGTCTGCCAAGGGTGACATGGTTCCTAGGGAGTAGCTTAGACGAAAAATGTAAACATCAATCTTTACTTAATATTATAAAGCTGAGAGTTTGTTTGTTTGTTTGATTGAACGCGCTAATCTCAGGAACTACTGGTCCGAATTGAAAAAATCTTTTTGTGTTGGGAAGCCTATTTATCGAGAAAGGCTATATAACATCACGCTACAACCAAGAGGAACGGAGCAGTAATGAAAAATGTTGCAAAATCGCACGGGTAGGCGATTCGACGCGACGGGAAGGGTTGGGGGAACAAGAAATTTAACGCGGACGAAGTCGCGGGCGGAAGCTAGTTCAAATATAAATCAAATCAACATAATTTTATTTCACATAAACCTACATAGGCACTTATGAAACGTCAGAAGCTAGGTGCACGGTTCCAATTGGTTGATTCCTATGGAGAAGAGCCGGCAAGAAACTCCACGGTTACTTTTTTTTAAATAATTGTTTTTTTACAATGGTTTCAAATTACAGTGTTAATAGATAAGGGAGGACTGTGTAGGCCTGTCAACAAGCACCAGGCACTTAATTAAATAGAAAATGGTCTATAAATCTACAAGGCCTGCAACGAATTCACATTTACAAAATATTAAAAAAAACTATTTAAATAAAATACAAAAAGCTATATCTTTAAAATAACCATGAATGCTTACCTACACCAAGCCAATATATGTTTACTTTTACTGCACACCAAACCCTTTACCCGGGTATACATACATGTTACCATTCTTTGCTCACCTTGTCGTCACACAAAAGACCACAATAAAACATTCATACAGGTAACAACAGGACAAATCCGGAACATGGCTTTTACGACTCAATCTACTTAACCGGAAGAGAAAATGCTTTGAGGGTTTAAAAGCGGGTTAATTTAAATAATTCGGGACCGGTAGAGAGCCCGTAACGGGGAATGGCACATAATTAGGTCTAATAAAAATTACAGGCCCGTTTCTGAGGTTTATTTTATCATGATTTGTTCTAAAAGTTCATGGGAATGTACTTGGCTCGGGTTTAATCGCAAATTATTGTTATCTTGCTCTGGGGCCTGTTTTTGCGATCTTTTGTCTTGAGTAAGCGATTTGTGGTCTCTGTGCGTTTTCTTGGCAGCATTGTGAGGTGTTATGGGATGTGCAATAAACGTAAAAGCTTTCTTTGTATATTTGTATAGATATGCTAGGTAAGGGTAAGGGATAAGGGGGGGGGGGGGGGGGGGGGGTAAGGGTTCCACGCCCTTGTATTATCTACCGTTATTATCGAATTTTATAATAATATAGTAATTATTTCGATCATATTCAGTCTGCTCATATTTTACATGATGCTCTATCAGCTAAAAAATATTTAGAAAGGCCGGTTGTTACAGTCTTCGAACAACAACGTCTACAATATTTATTGTTAATCTACCATTAACAGAAATAAAAATAAAAATCATCTACAAGATCATAAATATTAGTCTATTTTAAATATTGGCTTCTTGGAAACCGTAGCTGTCGTAGGGGACAAAATTTTTCTAATAGTTGCGTCGTGGACATTTTCCATTATTTTCTAAATAACGGGCCACAGCCGCAGTAATAGTACCTAATCCTCCTAAACTATTCTTTAAGGTATTCTATAGTAACCATTTATATTATTTTATACACTGCAATCAACCTCGCTCTAATTTCAAGTTTCCATTTTTATTTATCAAAGGCATCCCTGCAGTAGCCACAAGCCACAGCCAGCCAGTAACCACGAGGCCATTAAAATAAAATTAAATACATTTCGGTCGCGCCTCGTTTGTTTTCTATGAATATTCCATGGCTATTTGTTAACATCCAGGCTTTGCATCAAATACTTTAATCCCGGTCGTCCTTTGCACTTTAATTTAAAGGGTTAATAAATTAAAATGAGTCTTACTATGGTGACACTTTTCGTTGTGTATTATTCTGTTTTGTTAGTTGCAAACAAAGTTGACAGAATGGCTTCTAAAGTATGGTTTTTATAGTATTAAGGAATTTATTGGACAGACAAATGTAAATTCATTGTAATTATTAATTTAAAGTCAATATGTATTTAAAATTTAAATCATCATCATCATTACAGTCGAAAGACGTCCACTGCTGGACATAGGTCTCCCCCAATTTGGAGGGGATTACCATGCTTGGTTTAGTTAGCTTGGTTTAGTGTACAAATCGGACTTCCACTTGGCCGGTGTTTTTACCTTACTATGTACCTACTAACTTACTTATATTAACACCTACGTTTAAATGACTACGCTTCGTAAAAAAAATAAAACACAGTTTCATGAAAATATTTTAAGTAGACAAAGAGATTATTCCGCCATATTGGATTCGGAGTTACAGCTCTATTATTAAGTGACCTAAACCGCATTAAATTAGTGACGGCATCGGCCGGTGTCTGTCCACACAGTGGAATTGGGCCACATCTTAATTTAATAACGGCCTGACCTCGCCGGTACTGGAAAGAAAATTGCTTTAAAAATGTGTAGCAAATGGACCATAAAATTTTAATTTCAGAGTGTTTTTTAAAAAGACTTAATACATTTAGCCAACAATAGTATTCCCATACAATAATTTATAGTACCAAAAAATAAACTAAAACTGTATAATTATGTAATGATAGTCCGTAATTAGGATGTTAGTTTATTCAAACCTGTGTTTAAGGCCATCACTTAATATTGAAATACGTTCGAACATTAAAATTTAAAACAACCTGCCTTAGTTCTCCCCTTTCTCTTTTGTTTATAACTCGTACAACAATACTCTATTGCTATCTGTGGAGGCTTGTAAATGGCTTATTGCGAATTACCTCACTACCTTTCACTACTAATTTTGTTAGTTGTAAGCCACCCGAACATAATAAAAATATATTTTAAAAAATCGTAGAATTAAAAAAAAATGTGAGTGTTTCATAGAATCACAAGTAAGTACAGGTTGTTACTTACCATGTATCAGTTAGTAAAACAATCTCATTAAAAAAAATAACCGTGTAGGATAAAAACTCTAATGCTAAATTAACGGCAACTGCAACGTAAAAACTGTTGTGATAATACAATGCAGTTATTGTAGTTTACCTATAGTCGGTTTTAATTTTCTCCACCAGTACAGGTTTTGAGGTTTATGGCATACATTGGAACGAATCGATTGAAATTCCAGAATAAGTTATTTCGAATCGACTTCTTGGCAGATATGTATCTAATATTCGTCTTTGACATAATATTGATGGATTTTTGCACAATATTAGGGCCTTCAATTAGTGGATAAATAAGTATACATATAATCATTGGATTCTACCTGAACTAGGAATAAACCTCTCAGGGAGAATGAATATGGATGGTGGTAGCAAAGAAATTCCCAGGAAACTATGAATGGATTACGTGATATCGATGTGGATAGGTTTTCCGAACAACAAATGAATTGGATAGAGAAAAGAGAAAGATGATAATATGTATTAACTAGCTTCTGCTCGCGACTTCGTCCGCGTCATATTTTACTCCCCTGACCTTTCCCGTCGCATCGAATTGCCTGCCAGTTTTCGACCATTTTTCGTCGCTGCTCCACTCTTTTTATCATAGCGTAATATTATATACTCTATAGCCTTTTTCAATAAATGGGCTACTCAACACAAAAAGATTTTTTCAATTCGGACCAGTCGTTCCTAAGATTAGCGCGTTCAATCTAACAAACAAACATACAGACAAACTCTTCAGCTTTATAATATTAGTATAGATTTGACTAATTAAAAGAAGTTGCCTGCCTCGTTAGTCTAGTAGTAGCAAGCGCTACTGCTGAACACGAGGTCCTGGGTTCGATTCTCAGGTCGGGCAAAGTGTTATTGGGTTTTCCATTTAGAATTTCACAGTAGCAGCCCGGAGTATGGATTTGTGCGCGGTTATGGAAATAGGCTCGCCCCCTATTATATGTGACTTAAACATAACAGGCGAAAAGTGTGTGTACTATAGGTACACCTCTGCTTAACCCTTCGGGGAAACCAGGCGTGATGTTATGTTATGTTAAAATAAGCTGTGAATTGTTGAAGTAATTCATCCACTATCTGCTCGCGGTAAGTCTGGTAGTTTTTTGATAGGTATAGGCTCAATCTCTCGGATGTTTATCAAGTAAGTACATACATACACTAACAAAAAACTAAACTTACGCACACCTCCCATGAGCGTAGGTAGAAACTGTAGAACGTTAACTCCTACGATCCTTAAACTACTATAAATTTTGATTCGTTTACGTTTACAAGTACATCTGCACATGCGCGCCAGTAGCGAGAACTACGTACCTGACCTTTCTGAAAAACATAACCTATAAGGTCACTATACCGGTTGACACGGACATCGAGAATTCTTCATCATGAATTCAGTGTAGGTTCAAGATTCTTCAAGAATCTGATGTTAAAACCTACGCGGCCATAATGTCAGGAACAGCTTTTTTAAAAATATGTGACGAAAAAGTCCGATGTACCCTACGTTGGAATTTTTCTAGAAACATATATTGGTTCAGTTTACGTACTCAAAACACGGTAACGGGTAGCACCTTTATGCCCCTGCCATCCTATAAGTCCATCTAGGGTCTTCCCTCTCGGTGGTTTCATTCACATCTGCAATTGCAAATTAATAGATACTTTTACGAGGTGGCTTTTTATCAGGTAATATAATTTCCTGCCAGGGAGGATATGTTCGAAAGAGTTACCGTGGCCTGGCATAGGGAACTGAAGGAACACGGGTGGGTGTTAGTCAGTAAAAGTCTGACACGCCCTTCCGCTTCACTCAGAGCGTGAGACATCATTATTTTGATGATTTCTCACACAAAAAAGGTGTTATTATTTAAAGGATATGAGTTTTTAATAAACGAGAGTACAGTAATGTGACTGAGCCCTTGCGGTCTCTGGTCGGAATTGATTCAATGACTCGTTCGGACATTTCATTTGCGTGCATCCCTCGGTCGCTCCCCACTACACGCTCTTGTAAAGCCTTTTACGCCACTCGAAGTGTCTTGATACTTGCTCCGAATATTATTTATCTTCATATATTGTAATCGATTTTAAAATACTTACAGATTGTGTATCTCCTCCAGAGACTTGATAATTCTACTGACCTTTTAAGAGATTTTTGTTTTTTTTTTAAAGACTGGATGTTCTGGTACAAAACTGGTTTTTTAGTGTAACAAGAATACAGACGGCATCAAAAAGCATTTGGGTAATTTAATGAAGAATTAAATAATAGAACAAAATACCAATATCGATAGGTGTTTGAAAACTAAACGCGAACACGTCGATTATCACAACTTTAGTAATTGTTTGATTGTAATCAAGTTATAAAAAGTATAAACTGTAATCAAGTTTTACGATCATACGTCTTATGCATTCAGGAATCTGCCTACACCATCGGAATTATTTGTATAATTTGTCACGTGGTCTGCATTTCGATACATCGCTATGATCTCGATGCAACCTCAGGCGCTTAAGGAGAGACATTCATAATCGTCACTTTCATGCTAAAAACGACGAAGAGGTGTAATGATTACCTCTTATATTGTCTGTTAAGTTAAAGTTTTAAGTGAACAGCAACGGTAGCGTGTTTCCAGACTGCCTAACGCAAAGGAGGATAATGTGTTTATCAGCCTTTGTATGTATGTTTTTTGTGGCACTATAGAGACCAAAGACTTAGACCGATTTTGATGATTCTTAAGTGTTGGGGCTTCAGTGATTCTCAATGAAACTCCCGTATAGAGGTATGGTTGTTTAATTAGGTTTTAACTAGGTTTTGCAATATTAATATGCGAAGCGTACAAGTTCGCGTGGTTAGTTAATTTTTGGACAAAAAATATAATATTTATGACGGTATATGTAAAATATAACCCCGTACGGCGCCTGGCCTTATTCAGGTTACAAAATATAATACACACAAAACACTGAACTTCTTCACAATTACACACAGTGCAGGAGTAAATATTACTCGTAAGTCAATCGAGTTGTCTTAATCTTACAAGTGTAACTAAATGCATGATTGTAATCAAAATTCAACATGGTGACAACGAGGTGCCATAATGTGAAAAAGGAAAAAAAATAAAGTCGACGAACTGTGTCAAGTGGGGGATAAGTCATAGAAAAATTGTTTGAAAATCATCTTGAGGCATCTTCTTGGATTTAACAATTTAATAATCTTTGTTATCTCCGATTGCATGAGTTTGCTTAGTCAACCTTTAAAAATAAAATGTTAAACTCTCCATTTTTTTTTAAGTTCAATTTTCATGCACTCGGGTTTTTGTTTTTTTTTTAATTATTTTTAAAATAAAAACAATTCTCATATTTCTAAAGTATGAAGCTTCGACCTTTAAAAATAAGTGTACTCAGCAACCAAGTAGCAACGCCATTCAATCGTAGTACAAATTGCATCTATTTTGGTGATGGCAACGGATTATAGGATTGGAATCCAAATTGATTATTGGAATTTCCGATCGCTTTATTCAAGATGACGTCGTCTACTAGCGATGTCAATATTACCCACGGCTTATCCTAGTCGAAAGAGACTGCGTAATAAATTGATAGAGAAACACCCTTTCGTGGCGGAGAATTGGTTAGAAGCAATACTAATGGGTTAAATAACTTCATTTGTTTCGGAATTAAGGCTTGATTCGACGGTCTTTGTTTTGATGATCAAGACATTCGAGTTTTGTTAATTGTTAATAAGATTATAAGAAGCATCCCTATTATGTGTGTATAAGTATGCCGAGGATTTGATCTTGATACTTGATATAACCAAACGCTTTGTGGCCCGCACGGTGAATAACAGCCCATCCCCCTCTCACCAAGAAGAGGACTCTGTTCCAGCAGTGGGAACATTATAAGCTCGCATTATAGGATAACTACTCGACATAATAGACAAAGACGTCTTAGACAAACATTTTCAGTGAGTACTTACGTGTTAATGGCAGCCTGAAAATCTCACTGTTCTTCAACAAATACAGATCTAATTGAAACCACAAGGACTTCAGTCAAGTAGGTGCGTGTATCCGAATTGTGGTGTACGTTAATTTGCCGCGAAATCCGTCAAATGAGAGGATGTGCAGATGACGTCACGTCTCGTTAAGTGGGCGGTAACAAACAGCTACTTAGCCCTTTGACACGTTGCCGCTATTCATTTTATGATACACCAGCGACACAACACTGTTTCGCACGGTTTTCACAACTTAACAAAACAGAGATTTTGTTATTAAATATAAGTTAAATTCAAATGACATAATTATTATAACGTACAAAATATGGCATTACAGAATTATAATGATTAAAATCATCAGTACAACACTCTTAATTCATTGCATCCCACTGAATGACTATTTCATAAAAAATACATTCAATGGGATTAAGGCGGTATTCTGGTCTAGAAATTAAAAAAAAATCGTTTTCTTCTTGCATATTTTCTAAGTTACCCGGAATAGGACCGTAGAGACCCTTAAAATATGTCCTTAAATGGATTTTTCAAAATTCGAATATTTTTCGGAGATACAGTGAATTTTGTGACGCACCATCTAAGCCGGTCGATCGGAGCGAATCACAAAATAAACGCTTCAAAAGAAGGCAGAACAGCTCGATTAGCAGAAAGAACTTCGCAAAACATCGAGTATGAAGTAGAAGAAGGCCCAATGTATGAATCTGGGATCGCCGATTAATCATAAGTGATTATTAAATATTGTTATACGAGTTATTCTACTGGAAATGTTTCTCAAACTTTTAACGCGTTTTTCTCGAAAAGATTTTTTTTGAAGTGGTTGACATGATATCTCAAGTTCTACCCAACCGATTCCTTTGAAATTTGTTGCGAGTCTTCTTTGTATATCTCTCTGTCACGTCTGCCTCGGATTAAAAAAAAAATCAATTTGGAGTACTTAAAAAAAATCGAAAGGTCAAAAAAAGGGGTAAAAATAAAATAGATTTTTCATGTCGACGCCATTTTGCGATTTTTTTTTGCCTATGGTCATCGAGATAGCGGCATCTATACAGATTGAGAATTTTTCAATTTTTTTTTTGTTTCAGATCACTACAAGGGCTGGAATCATGTCAGCCAGAGTGCACCGTTTTTTTTTGTAGTCCCCACTTCACCGGCCTGTAATTTATCAAATTTCTCATTCTTTTAATTTTTCTTTATATTCTTGAAATGTCAATAAACATCGTGTAAAAAAACGGATACTAAAAATATTTTTCGTTTTTTATGTTAGTTTAAAAAATGCCTATAATTTAGGCTTTTATACCAGAATACCCCCTTAAATGACAGCAACACACTTGCATATTTGATTCTCTTCAGAAAAAAACAATTAAAGTAATGAATGATTAAATGAACTTAGAGGACTGTATTGATAATTATAATTTTAATGATTATAATTCTGTAAAGCCATATTTTTCTACACTCGCGAATTATATTTTAATCAATATACAACCAAAAAATAATAACACAATATTAATTTTGCGGGGTACTACCCTGGCGCTTCCACCCTAACTAACCTCTCACCTTTCCATTAGCACTGGACGTATCACAGAAGAATGACTTGAATGAGATTTAAACTTGTTGGCTATTCGTCGATCTGCTAGTTGGATTGGCGCTTCAAATTAAATCGGTACTGACGCAAAAGGGGTAGTTCCGTAAAACTTACACTAGGAAAGACTTTCATTTTGACAGTACAACAACATTCATTGAGTTATTTATGTTGTTGAGCTGACAAATTTTTCGAACATATAAAGCAATGGATTAGCAACATCAGCAGTGTGGCAATAAGGGTGTAAATATGTTGACTTGATAGTCACCAGTTTAAGTAGAGGTTTACATTGATGAGCTGTGTGTATAACGAGTGGTTTGTTGATGACAGCATTTCGTTTGACGGGGCCTAATTATTCAAACTTTACGACGGATTGCGCTTGACGTGTGAGAGATAACATATTAGAGCAGCGCAGAGTTTGCTTGCATCTGCGGGGCTTGCAGAACACTTTATATTAATGTGAGTTCGTGCTGTCTGCATATTAAGTTTAAAAACAACCATTCAGACGTCTGTTATGTATGAATGATCTCCAAATTGCTTATAAAGTGTTTCACGCGCAAGAAGGGCAATATTCGTAATTTTAAGAAAGTAAGTCTGATGTCAGTCTCAATCTGTCAAAAATACCTCGAATTTTACATTTTTGACAACTTTTTGACATTTCATTGTTGCCGAGGTGACATTGCGACTAGACTTTGAACGTTTTTAATTACGAGAATTAACCTTTAGATTTCTGAGAGGCTATTAAAATTAATCATTCGTCCAATCTTATGTCAAGTTATTTGATTTGTTGTTGTTATTTTAGACAGTTAATTGCAGTAAGGTATGTGAACCGGAACACATTTGATATCGGAACTCATTTTTCCTATTTGTGCGTTAATTATCTTATCAGAAACCCGGTGCTTAAAAAATCTATGTTACAAATACATATACGAACATTCGTTCACAATCGTTAGCACTTTCAGCACGACGATCTGAAACTGTAATCCAAGATAAAGTTGCAGTCAACGAAAGTCTGTTTGTATTTTGTTTGTAAACAGTGGATGTTGTTGGCAGTCGCCTGGTTTTTATTCCAGTCTTTAGTGCAGTCGGAATGGACTGGAGAAGCATTGCGTCATTGTCCTTTAGTTCTAGGGTTGACAAATGTCCGGTATTAGTCGGACATGTTTTTGGTTAACTTTTTTCCGGCGAAAATAAATGCGTCCGGTTTTGCTGAGGTTGTTAGGCTTTTTTATGAAGGATATTTGTAACTTTTGTAGAGTTCTGTGCCTAATGGGTGACATCGGTACCCTATTACTAAGTCTCCAGTGTCCGTCCTTCTGTCATAGTGTAGTGTATGTAAGTGTCTTTAGTATTAATAAGAATGTATGTGCAAGCACTCCTTATTTAGGTTTAGTCAAGTAAGCATTATATTAAGATCGTGTACGTTCAATCTATGTGAACACACAATAAATCGAACCATTATCCAGTGCAGATGTCTTTCATTTACCACGACACTTCATGGCGACCCTGCCATTCAAGGTCACATCGCTAGTGAAATTTGGACAGTATAAAAAAAACCCAAGAGGAAATCGTGATTATAAATTCGGACATTATAAAAAAAAAAAGTGGTTTTGTGCTGTAAATCATGTGTCAGTCTACTCAAACGAGAGAAGAGACAATAATCGCGCAGACGGCTGCTGGTAATGGGAAAAATAGTGCGACAACCGAGCAGGCCTACTACAGCATCAGCACGACCAATATCCTGCTCACCCTGATCACAATCGTCCTTCTGGCAGCGGCATTCTACGCTATCTGTTATTATTATAAGAAGATGCATGTCAAATGGATGGACAGGCAGATGAACCGCAGGTCCTTACGTCGCAGGCAGACCACCATGTGTTTAAGGAAACACGCTTCCCGTGATAATGTCGCAGATAAACCCGTGTAAGTGAAAACTGACTACCCCAAAATTAAATTGCCGCGTACGGTGCAGTGTGTGTTAAAAATAGTTTAAAACAATAATACATAAACTTTAGTGAATGTGATGCTCTTAAATGCATATAATTTTACTAACTTTACGTCTTATAAATAAGGGTTTGTGTGTAAAATGCATAATTTAGTTATTGCACGTAAGTAATTAGTATAAGGTTTTATTGTGCTAACATGTAATAGTGCATAAATCGTTCACGGCGACTCACCGAACCCGAAACCCCGCGCCATAAATGGAATGTTTTCGCATTGCTTTCTATATTTGGACGACAGTTAGAGGAATTGTAGTGAAGATAATAAGTTGCTAAGGTGATGTCACTACATTCCATTATGTACTATTTTTAGATTATGGATGATGATTTTATCCGAATTTATGAAGATTTGGTGGACATTCGTAAATATTTAATAAAGAAAGGACAAGCTAGATTTACGGGTTCTATTGCAATAAATAAGTTGAGAGAGGCTAGGAATTTATTTAGTGAAGCGCAATTATTATATTCTAAGTTATCGCATGATTTAAAGCCCGATTTAGTGACGCAACTGTCCACCAGTTTTGATAATATTAAGAGCGTATTTTTAAAGATAAGCCAATTGTGTACTTCCCCGCCTAGTGAAAATAAAATTGTAAAAATGGAATTTGACATTCGAACGGCGTGTAACTTAATTCCCCTTATGGATGATAGGGAAGAAACCACTAAACGTTTAATAGATGCAGTGGAAATGTATGGGGATATGTTAGACGATTCGGGAAAAAAACTTTTAATCAAATTCGTAATTAAAGGACGCCTATCGGAGAACGCTAAACTCCGTTTATCAGATAATTATGCCACCATTTCTAATTTAATACAGGATTTAAGGAAACATTTGTTAACAACAAAATCTTTTACCGCTATTCAGTCCCGCCTCCAAAATATGAACCAAGGTTTTAAGTCAATTGACGAGTATGGTTCTGAATTAGAACAACTTTTTACTGATTTGACCATCTCACAGGCTGACGGAGATTCATCTAAGTTCGCGATTTTAAAGCCCTTAAATGAGAAAATGGCCATTAAAAGATTTTCAGATGGATTGAAAAATTCAAGGCTAAGTACCATCGTGGCCGCTCGCAACTATACTTATCTCAAGGACGCCATACAAGGTGCTAAGGACGAGGATGTATCAACACCTACTACGTCCTCTAGACCGGACGTCATGCAGTTTTCGAGAAGAGGTCGAGGTAAGTTTATACCTTCTTTAGGACCAAGGGGTCAAGGTCAACGTGGCCGCAACTATGATTCTTTTAATAATAATTATAACCGTCGTGGTTACGGAAGATCATTTCAGAATTCTAACCGCGGTAGAAATTTCTCGCAGGCAAATTGTAATAATGGCCGATATTACCATCGTGGTAACAGGCGAGGAAATAATTACAACCGTAATAATGTTTTTTCAACGCAACCCATAAAACCCGCGCAAGCATCGGCGCAAGACGTTTCCCAAACTTTGACTGAAAGGCAGTTTTTTCGATTTTAATAATTATATTTTGGCTTGTAAGGGACGATGTCAATTTGTGTCATTTTACTGTAATAACAGGAAATATTCCTTTTTAGTAGATACGGGTGCATCAATATCTATTATTATGAAACATGAATTACCCGATTCGATGCGTATCAGTTATAATAGCACAACTATAAACGGCATAGGAGGACAGGTGAACTCTTTGAACCTTGAAACTTGTTACAGAAAATAATGATACGTTTTTACATAAATTTTACGTTTTTCAAAATCTACCCTTCAAGGCAACCGGTATTTTAGGTTTAGATTTTCTATCTACTTATGGATGTAATATCGATTTGGCTAACAACGTGTTAGTTGTTAATAATACAGGTAAACTCATTTATTTACCTATCTCGCCTAGACCTGATTTAACGTTTACTAGTAATAAATGTCTCGTATTACCCGCCCGAAGTGAGTCGACCCATTTTGTAGAATTAGACATTGATGCGGAAGATGACTGTGTTGTTTGCTCAAGAGAGATAAATAAAGATATTTTTTTAGCAGGAGCTATAGTTAAACCTAAAAATCGTAGGATACCGATCAGAATACTTAATATTAGAGATAAAGAAGTAAGATTAGAAAATTTTATTCCGGAAGTAAAATTATTGAACAAGTATAATATTTTTTCTTTTGATAAGACAGTTGCCAATGCCAATAGAGCCGACACTTTACTTTCTCTGTTAAAATTGAATCATCTGAATACTGAAGAAAAGAGTTCTTTAGAAACAATTTGTAAAAAATATTCAGATGTGTTTTTTCTGCCAGGAGATAAGCTAGCCACCACCAATGTCTATGAACAATCCATAACACTAAAACCTAACGTTAGTCCCACCTATGTTAAACCTTACCGATTGCCACAATCACTGAAGCCAGAGATTGATAGACAAATTAAACAAATGTTAAAGGACGATATAATAGAAGAGGCTTCAAGCGAATGGAACAGTCCTGTGTTACTTGTTCCTAAGAAGTCGGAAGGCTGTAATAAATGGCGTTTGGTAGTGGACTATAGAAAACTCAATGACGTAATAGTCGACGATAAGTTCCCACTACCCAACATCACTGACATTTTAGACTCACTTTCAGGATCAATATATTTTACTCATTTAGACTTAAATCAAGGCTATTATCAAGTGAAATTAAGCCCAGAAAGTCGTAGATATACTGCTTTCTCTACTAGCACGGGTCAATATCAATTAAAGCGTCCTCCTATGGGACTAAAAACTTCCTGTAGTAATTTCAGTAGAGTAATGTCTATAGCTATGTCGGGTCTGACGTATGACAAATGTTTTATTTATCTTGATGATTTAATTATTTTTGGGCGAAATCTAAATTCACATTATAAAAATTTGATAGATGTACTTGAAAGATTAAGAAAAGTAAACTTAAAACTAAATCCGGATAAATGCCAATTTCTAAAAAAGGAAATTTTGTATCTTGGACATTTAGTGTCCGCTGATGGAGTTTTACCAGATCCGGAAAAGACAACAGTTTTACAAAATTACCCAGTACCCAAAAATGTAGATGAAGTGAAACGATTCGTAGCTTTCTGTAATTACTATCGTAAATTTGTACCATCGTTTGCTGAGATAACATTACCTTTAAATCGATTGTGCAGAAAGAATACTGTTTACAATTGGACAGCGGAATGTCAACAATCATTTGAGATTCTGAAACAAAAGTTAATCAGCCCACCCATACTCCAATATCCAGATTTCTCAGAATCAAACGAATTTATTTTACAGACAGACGCATCAGGTGTAGCTATTGGTGCAGTTCTGTGTAACAATGACCTAAGACCCGTAGCATATACTAGTAGACCATTAAATAAGGCAGAATTAAACTACCCCACAATACAAAAAGAACTCACTGCTATAGTATGGGCAGTAAAGTACTTTAGGCCGTATTTATTCGGTAGGCATTTTACTATAATGACAGATCATAAACCACTCATTTATTTATTTGGGATGAAAGATCCATCTAGCAGGCTGTTGAAGTTTCGTTTAGTTCTTGAGGAGTATGATTTTAAAATAGTGTATGTGCAAGGGAAGGATAATGTAGTCGCGGATGCATTATCCAGAGTAAACGTGACATCCAGTGAATTAAAAAGTATGAATGAGAAAATTTCGGAAGTAAATGTCATGACGAGAGCACAAAAAAGAAGAATGGATGAGAAAAGTAAGAATGTATCACCGCCAATTAGTAAATCCACTGACGAAGGGTCTGATCAGCCTAGAGTCGTAGAGTTACTAAGGCAGCCGAGTGATGTCGTGGAGATGATTTTGTTTGAGAAAGACAAAGTGGATAAATATAGAAGAGAAAATTTGATAAGTGATGAACACGAGTGTTTTGCTTATATCCCTAGTAAAATGTTGTTATGTGTAAACCTCAACTTTAGGGCACATCTCTCGCGAGCCGAATTTGTGACTAAGTTAGAGAAGTTTAGCAATAACATAAAAGTAAAAGAAGTATGCATAATTAAAAATAATGAAAATGAAGAGTTTATAAAAGGTTTGTGTAGAGAAATACAAACATTAAAAGATTGGACCGGTCCAAGAGTATGCATACTAAGAGGAATAGAAGGAATAGATGACGATAGTGAAAAACAATGTATTTTAAATGACTATCATTTACTGCCAACCAGTGGACATGCTGGTGTCCGCAGAATGACTAACAATATCAAGAGGCGATATTTCTGGCCAGGTATCGATAAAGATGTTCTTGATTTTGTAAAAAAGTGTTCCACATGTCAAAAGACTAAATATAGTAGGTACACAAAACAGCCGATGACGATCACAACGACTGCGTCATCAGGTTTCGAAAAAATATTTTTAGACTTGGTAGGTCCCTTAGATAAAGACGAGAATGGAAATTGCTACCTTGTAACGATTCAATGTGAATTAACTAAGTTTATTGAAGCATATCCTATACAAAACAAAGAAGCTGCTACTGTTGCAAAATCATTTATGCAAAACTTTGTCTTACGTTTCGGTATACCCAAAGTTATAGCTACAGATAGAGGTTCAGAGTTTGTTTCAAGCACTATGGTTGAAGTATGCAAATTATTGAATATAGAAAAATTAATGTCCACAGCATACCACCATCAATCAATCGGGGCACTCGAAAATGCTCATAAGCATTTAGGCGCTTTCCTAAGGACTTATTCAGGCAATAACGGATATGAATGGTCACACTGGATACCGTTTTGGTGTTTCAGTTATAACAATACCGTCCATTCAGAGACGAAGTACACGCCCTTCGAACTAATATTCGGTAGGCCGTGTAATATACCTAGTAATATTAAGAATTGTAATAGAATAGATCCATTATATAATCCCAATGATTATTCTTTAGATTTAAGATATAGGCTACAGGTAGCGTTAAAAGAAGCTAAACATAATTTAGTAACAAGTAAGGAAAGTAGAAAATTAGCATATGATAAAAAATGTAATCCTGTTACTTATAAAAAAGACGATTTAGTATTAGTCAGAAATGAAAACAATAAGAAATTGGATAATATTTTTGACGGCCCTTATATTGTGTTAGAAGATATGGGCCCAAATGTCAAAATTCAAAACAAAATAAAATAGAATTTATTCATAAGGATAGGACTAAATTGTTTCATAGTTAACACATTTGTATTTGTTAATTTTTAGTTTTGTTTTTTTTTTTTAATAATTGGTGTTTTAATAACATAATGTAAAAAAAAAAATATTAAGAGCTCTAATATTTTTATTTCTTTTACCCCCGGAGGTGTAGTGTATGTAAGTGTCTTTAGTATTAATAAGAATGTATGTGTAAGTACTCCTTATTTAGGTTTAGTCAAGTAAGCATTATATTAAGATCGTGTACGTTCAATCTATGTGAACACACAATAAATCGAACCATTATCCAGTGCAGATGTCTTTCATTTACCACGACACTTCAATAGGGCTGTATATTTTAACCGTAAGGTAGATACTTAAAATTTTCAAAGTGTGTACTACTCTGGCCACGTTAGGCTTAAACGTGGTATACACATAGTTTCTAAGCTAGGCGAGAATAGAACACTATTTTCAAAAAGCAATTTCGAGGATTACTTTTTTACAAGTTGATAACATTTTCTTTTTCTGTTTTAAAACATTTACATAAAATAAACATTTGCCATCAAAATATAGGAACATTAGCTTTTGTCAGCGGCTTCGCCCGCGTGGAGGTCGAAAATTATCACACGAGAACGTACTACCAGGATAAAAAGTGTCATGCCTAAGCCCAGGCCAGCCTGCCTGTTGCCTTAATCCAGGTTATAATTCATCTGCGTGCCAAATTTCACCATAATCCGTTCTACCAAACATCCAAGCATACAAACATCTATGACATACAAACTTTCACATTTATAATATTAGTAGGATAGTATACGCTAAAAAAACCAAAGCCATTTTATTCATAAAAGAAAATGTTTTACCAACTCATTTATTTCAGTTTAACTTTTGTTTTTGCAACTATCAACCCTGAGATAGTGCAGGGATTTTACAAGGATACTAGATAGTGTCATTACTCGGTAGTCACGTCTCCTTTATACCGGATCTGGTGCCTCCACAACTGTAGTACTTACATTCTACGGCAGAAGTGCTTGGCCTACATTCGGACTAAATGAATATTTATTTTAATTTTACTACCTTCATTTAGAAGTGAGGAAAACAAAGAACGAGAGGCGTCTGACGCTTGAGAGGACTCCGGTGGCGTTGGGAGGATAAACATGCAAGATTATATTACTGCAACTTGGGGAGGAGAGAGTGGGTGGTAGGTGTGAATATTTATTTTCTTTTAAATTGGATTTTTAATTCAGAGTTACGACATTACCTCCATTACGTTCTGTTGTACTCCATGGAATTCGTGATACAGGGTAATCCTAGTACGAGTGCCAAAACACTCCTTTGACACTTAAGGCTGATGCAGACTAGCGCGACCAGACGGTCGCGCGGGCTTCGGCGATTTATATTCGTAGAATAATTTCTATGACCGTGTTGCGGCGCGACTGGTCGCCCTTGTGTGAAGTGTCGCACGCGTTTTCATAGAAATTGTTCTACAGATATAAATCGCCGAATAGCACGCGACCGTCGCGTCGCGCTATTCGTACGAGCCTTTAAGAGCCATTTTACATTTTTGCGCGAATATCTAAGATTTTAGTCGCCTTATTTACCTCCCATCTTATCATTATAAATACTCTGGCATTGACGAATACATGTAAAAAATAGATCAATCTTTTGTTTTGTCACTTTTAGTAGCACATTTAAAAAAACTTATTTGTTTACTTTGTAGTAATTAATCTCCCACAACTAGTTTTCTTAAAAATCAGCGCAGGGTCAGTTTCAGACTCCTATTTCTATCATTAATATGTAGAAATTTTAGTAAAAAAAATACACAAAACAACAGACATATAATTTAGTTGTTACATTTAGTACAAGAATATTGATTTTTAATAACATTAATTAGTAAAAAATTAAGTCTTATGGCAATTTTTACGATTTATTCGCAAGTTTATCGCGTTTGAATAAAGCATAATTACGTTAAAAAATTCATGTCAATATAAAGTATGCTCTATAAAAATCAAATTCTCAAGTTTTATTTAAATCCGTTTATTTAATTAGACATAATATCGTTTTAGAAATCACTCTAAATTAGAATAAATTACGATGCACAAGCGGGCAGCGTTTACATTCTACGCTCGACGCCCGCCTTGGAAGGTCGTTACGCTGCCGCTCCGCTGCGCGTATCCCCTCCACCGCTCGCCGCTCGCTCGCCCGTCAGTTGTGCTCCGTGCGCCACGCTGCGTAGTCGCCCCGACTACTCTCCGCTATTTTGCGATTTAAATCTATTTAAATCGCAAAATTCGGACTTCTTGTTTCTCGGTCGGATTCAGTCTAATACCGTACTGTCTTGTTCGCAAGACAGTGGTATTTTGATTCGTCAGAATCATCGTCAAAAACGTGTGTTGTGTTGTGGCCCCTTCAGGGCAAATCCACAGTTTCGTGGTCACTCGGTGGATACCTTAACGGTGCCAACGAAGCCGAGTGGGTGCAGACCCAACGCACCCGTCTATCCCCTTCAGGGCTAGACGAAAGTTGGACGGGTCCCGGATCGCTGGCCTTGGGGGCTTCCCTCGTCAGCCCCGGTGACAGTCTTCCCTCCACAGCCGCGTACTAGAGCCGCGGGTATATCTATACCCCCCGCACTAGACTGGTCGGGTACCTTCAGTACCCATCGCATGACCGGTTAGGAACCCGTTCGCACAATAAGATTGGCGACGGGAGTCACTCTTAGGGCTCACCAGGATCACCTCCCTGTCTATACCCGACAGGGAGTGTAACACTCACCCCCGGCATCCCACCGGGGATTAGGCTACGTAGGAGTAGGGTTTTTGATCAGGATCACTCTCATGAGTGATTAGGTCCCCCCCACCCCTTAGTTTTTCTCCCCGGGAAACATGGTTAAACCCATATCTCCCGAGGAGAGGGAAGCCCTCTCGGAGGCTTTCTTCGAGCTTGTGGATGATGACCGAGAGTTCGTCATCTCCTTTAAGAAACGCTGGAAGGCGAACAGGGAGAGGAAGGCCAGAGCCAACAAGCTAGTCACTGTTTTCAGTGACGCACTTGAGACTCCGGCTATCCCCTCCCCCATCGCCCCAGTAGACGATCTTCCGGTGTCCATGGACACGGAAGATCATCCCGATACCGCCTCAACCGCTCCCCAGGCTGACTCAAACCCCTCCTCGTCCTCGGACACGGAGGCGTATGAGTTAGTCTCCCATACAAAGGGCAAAGGGAGCAAGAGGAAGAAGAGCAAGGACAGCAGCTCAGCCCCAGCCGCTAAAATCATAGCGGCTGAGGACTCCGCTCCTCCGTCCCGCGCCCCCACCCCGCTGGCGACCTCCGCCAACGCGTCCGACCCCCTCCCCGATACGCAGGCGACCCCCGCCACCGCGACCGCGTCCATCCCCCCCACGCCGCCGGCGACCGCCGCCACCGCGTCCCCCTCCCGTCCCTCGCCTTCAACCTCCGCGAAGGTTGCCGCGCCCCGCGCTAACGGTAGCGCCCCGACCGCTAACTCTGGCTCAACCACCGCCAGGAAAATCCCTCCACCGCCCCCTGTATTTATACAGGACAAGGCCAAGTGGACGGAGGTGTCCAAATGGTGCGTTGACCAGAGGGTCAACTATACCAGTGCCCGTGCCACCCAGCAGGGCATAAAGGTATCGGTACCGACCTCGACCGATTACCGCGAGCTGACCAGGCTCCTCTCTGCCAGGAACGTGTCCTTCCACACGTATTCCTTGCCCGAGGAGCGTCTGACCAGGGTGGTGATCCGCAGGATCCCCTGCGAGATCCCCACCAGCGAAATCAAAGCTGACCTCGAGAGACAGAACGTGCCTGTCACAGAGGTCCATAGGATGCACAGATCCAGACAAGGCATTGCCTTTGACATGGTCCTGGTGGTGTGCCCTCCCACGGAGGGTCACCACCCCATTTTCAAGGTCAAGGCAGTCTGTAATCTGTCAGGTCTGATCATAGAAAAGCCCCGTAAGTCGAACATCATTGGCCAGTGCCATAGATGTCAACTTTACGGGCACTCAGCGTACAACTGCTACGCCACTCCCAGGTGCGTCAAGTGCCTGGGAGAACATGGTACAGCAGATTGTACCCGGCCCAAAGACCGCACTCTCTGCACCGAGCCACCTAGTTGTGTGCTCTGCAAAGAGTCCGGTCATCCGGCAAACTACCGGGGCTGCCCGAAAGCCCCCAAGTCCTCGTCCCCTAAATTGGCGCAACGTTTCGACGCTCGCCAGAAAAGGGAATCCCCCTCGGCCAAACTCCCCGCGAGATTGGCCCCTCAACGTCCCTCCCAATGGCCTCTTTTGAGTTCCCAGAAGGAGTTCCCCGCACTGGCCTCCTCTAGGCCAAAGCCCGCCCCCATCCCTCCCTTAGTGGACCCGCGTACCCGCGCCCCCGCGCCCCTTACGCCCCCCGGTTTTCCCGCGACCGCTCCCCCCGCCCGCGCCGCGGCCCCTCCCGCTGCCCCTATGGCAGGACCCACCCCAGTTCAGAGGAAAGGTCAGGCTCCCCTCAATGCGTTCAACGTCATTGCCGGGACCTTTAACACCTATAGCACGTTCCTCTCCCCGCGTGCCCAACAGATGGCCCAGGAACTAGTTGCCGCCGGCGGCAACCTGTTCCGTATCCAATCTATATATGCTGCGTATCCAGAGATCACGCAAGCACTCCACGTTATGAACTCCCAACGCCCCTATTATGGATAGTCGAGGAGTATTAACTAGACTTAAACCCCGTTCCCTAAAGCTAGGCTTCTATAATGCCAACGGCATTCACGGCCAACGTGATGAGATCGCCACGTTCCTCCGCGACCATCACGTAGACATTTTACTCATACAAGAGTCGTTCTTAAAGCCTCATCATCGCGACCCGAAAATTGCAAACTATCGTCTAGTTCGCAACGACAGGTCACGTTGTCACAGAGGCGGCACCCTCATATACTATAGGAAGTCCCTGTACTGCATACCTATGGATCCCCCCCAACTCTCCCGGATAGAAGCTTCGGCCTGTCGGTTAGCACTGACAGGTCACCAGCCGATCACTATCGTGTCGGCTTACCTTCCTCCCACACATGAGTCAGAGGACCCTCAACTCCTCGCTAACGACCTTTCCGATCTCTTCGGCATGAGTGACTCCGTTATCATAGCGGGCGATCTCAACGCCAAACATCCCGCCTGGAATAGCACCAGGACCTCGACTAGAGGTAGGCAACTCTTCAACCTCTGCTCTACCATGATCTTCGATGTCATCGCCCCGATGACTCCCACTCACTTCCCCTTCGATGTCGATCAGCTACCCGACGTTCTTGACATAGCACTCCTTAAGAATATCAACTTAAGGTTGGATTCTATAGAGACTATTCACGAACTCGATTCTGACCATCGACCAGTAGTCATGAACCTGGCCCCCCGATTAGGTATTCGCGACCCCTCCCAACCCCCCGCCACTAAAGTGATCACTGACTGGAAGAAAGTAAGCGAACGCTTACAATCTAACACGTCACATCACTTAGACTCTATCCCAGATCAGTTTGACTCTGTCGCCGCCACAACGGCCGCGATCGAGTCTCTCACGGAACACGTACAATCGATCGTGAGCGAAAGCTCACGGGAGGTTCCAGATACGGGCGACCGTAAATGGAAACTCCCCGACGATGTACGTGATCTGCTGACAGAGAAGAACGCGGCCGTTCGTGCTTACAGCATCTTTCCCTGTGATGCTAACAAAGCTCACATGCGTTACTTACAGCGTGCTGTAAGGACACGTGTGACTGAGCTGCGTGACGCTAACTGGGACAAGATGGTGAGCGAACTAGAGCCGACTCATCTCGCCTTCTGGGAACTTCAGAGGAAACTGAAATCCTCTGAGTTTTCCACTATGCCCCCCCTGACCCGCCCCGATGCGACCATTGCATTCGAGGATATCGACAGGGCTGAATGCCTAGCCGATAGCCTCGAAGCCCAATGCACACCCAGTTCGCAGCCAGTAGACCAAGCGTTTGTCGATAAGGTAAACGCGGAAGTCGAACGCAAAGCCTCACTCCCGCCCGTTGAAGACCCTGATGATCCCCTGCCCCCCGTCACACCTGACGAGGTGCACGAGATCATCAAGGGTCTGAAGACTCGTAAAGCCCCCGGATTAGACGGCATCACCAACAGAGTGATCAAGCTGTTCCCCGCTCACTTGATTATGCTCATGTGTACCATCTTCAATGGTGCCTTGAGTAATAATATTTTCCCCCAAGCGTGGAAGGAAGCCACCGTCATTGGCATCCCTAAGCCCGGTAAGCCCAAAACCGAGCCCACGAGCTACCGCCCCATTAGTTTGCTCAAAGTTCTCGGCAAAATCTATGAGAGACTTATTTATAAGCGACTCAGGGATTATGCCGAAACCAAGGGCCTCATCCCCAACGAGCAGTTCGGTTTTCGAACCCAACACTCGTGTGTCCATCAGGTACACCGCATCGTCGAACATATCAATGCTGGTTTTCAGCGTGGTATGTTCACGGGCGCTGTATACTTCGATATAGCGAAAGCGTTCGACAAAGTCTGGCACAACGGCTTATTATATAAGCTGTACCAACTCGGAGTGCCAGACCGTCTCGTGCTCATCTTACGAGACTTTCTTGCGAACCGTACCTTTCGCTATCGCATCGAAGGGGCACTTTCCTCCCCTCACCCGATCCGTGCAGGAGTCCCTCAAGGCTCTGTACTAGCCCCCCTCATTTTCACGCTGTTCACTAGCGATATCCCCAGAAGCAAGAAGGCAAGGTTAGCTCTGTTCGCAGACGACACTGCCATCTTCTTCTCGGGATTTAGTGACACAGCGCTGGTTCGCTACCTCCAAACCGCAGTCGACGAGCTCGGCGATTGGTTCAGGAAGTGGCGAATCGAGGTCAATCCCGACAAAAGTCAGGCGGTCTTTTACACCCGACCGCGACGTAATCACCCCCCTCCCCGACCCATCTCAATGTTCGGCAAGCAGATCCCTTGGGCGAAGCAAGCCAAATATCTAGGTGTCATCCTCGACGAACACCTCACCTTTTCCGAGCACATAAAGCAGGCTCGCTCGCGGGCCGCTTTCGCTCTCAGTAGGCTCCATTGCGTCCTGAACAAGCGGAGTAAATTGTCTCTTCTGTGTAAGAAGCGGCTTTACACCGCTTGTATCAGGCCGATTATGACATACGCAAGCCCAGTCTGGGCACATGCCAAGCCCCGATTCATCCATAGGATGCAGACTCTCCAGAACCGTTTTCTCCGTCAAGCCACAGGCTCGCCTTGGTTTGTTCGGAATATCAATCTTCATTTAGACATGAAACTCCCGACTATCCATCAATACATAAAACGCGCTTCGAAGCGTTTCTTCGATAGGGCCGTAGCCCACCGCAACCCTCTGGTTGTGGCGGCAGCTACTTACACCCCCTCCCGTATTAGCAAAGTCCGCCGCTCGCGGCACGTTCTTACCGATCCTGATGATCCCACTACTCTCCTCCAGGAGAGTCGAAAAGAGACCAGTACAGCTAGACCAGCACACAGACACAAACCGTACCGACCTCGCCGCCGAGGTCCGTCGTCGCGACCCCGACTTAACAGTCCCCCCCGACCCTTGCAAGAGCCAGCCCGCGATGCTGCGCCGTTAGCTTTAAATTAGTCCCTAAATAATTTAACCCAGATCCAGCCAGTCCCTTGCTGCCCCCCTATCAGCGATTGCCTAAGCCGAGGTTCGTACCCCCCTCGGGGTAACCCTTAGAGCTTTCGCTTTAGTTTTTAAGTATAATAAGCCCCGGCTGGAGGCCTAAAAAGGTAACTTTTTAGAACTCGCCGGGCCCCAATCCGTTTAAGTAGTCACAATCTTTTCAGGATTAACTACGAGATGCCCCACAAAAAAAAAAAAAAAAAAAAAAAAAAAAAAAAAAAAAAAAAAAAAAAAAAAAAAAAAAAAAAAAGGGCAGCGTTTAGTACGGCGCAAGCGCCTAACGGGGAAGGACCTGTGCCACGTTTTCCCGCGTCTCGGTTTACGGGTACTCGTATCGTGAACGCAAAAATATACTACGACTACAACATTTTGCTACTCTTCGCATTTTTTTTTGTATAATATAAGAGTTTCGTTTATTATCAAGTAAAGCATTATTTTAATAGATTGTAGAAAAATTTTGACTAAAATAATTTATTTTAACTAAGGCGGTTCACCCACTGAAGATGCGTCCCGCCGCGGTGCGCGGAGCGACGTACAACTCACGGGGCGCCTTCCCGCGCATTTCCGCGTCGGTAGTATGTTGTGTTAGGCGTGATTTCTATATAAATTGAGATACTTGCATACAATGGTAAAATCTGCCATCCCGCGCTACGTGACGGGGCGCGGTGCAGTGGGTGGAGCGCCTTAATCAGAATATTTTTTATCGCGATTAAAAAGGTGTGGAGTAAAAGTAGTGGTCATGAACAAAAATTCACACCAACGGCAACGCCTCACCTTACGTGCAAAAACAGTACTGTATTTTTTTTTCTTTTGCTTATATCTCGAAAATGGCGTGTCCTATCGCAAAAATAATGAAATTTTCGACCCCCTTTATAAAATCCCACACATATAAATCTCAACACGTGGGTAATATTTTTTTTATTTTTCAAACAAAAATGAAAAATTCCATATAAAACACGTCCAGGATGGCCCATTGCGCGCGCCTTCGTATCTCAGCAAGTTCACTGCGTAGCGCACAAGTACTAAGTTGCGAAGCCAAAAGAAAAAAACCGGCCAAGTGCGAGTCGGACTCGCGCACCGAGGTTTCCGTACAAACCTGTATGTATTCTCCGTTTATGCATAAGGTTTATGTTTATGAAATTAAATGTTTTTTTTTTTTAATTTTTATATTTGAGTTGATTGAATAAATAAATAAATATCTTAGGACAACCAACACACCGTTATCTGATCCCAAACTAGGCAAAGCCTGTACTATGGCAAACAGAAAACTGATAAACATACTTATATATTTCTAAATACATACATATTATAGATGAAAATGAAAAGAATGAAAGGTAAATTGCGGTTTACGATTTATGACATATTAAAAAAAAACTACTTACTAGATCTCGTTCAAACCAATTTTCGGTGAAAGTTTACATGGTAATGTACATCATATATTTTTTTTAGTTTTATCATTCTCTTATTTTGGAAGTTACTAGTTAGTTGGGGGGGAGGACACACATTTCACCACTTCGGAAGTGTCTCTCGCGCAAACTATTCAGTTTAGAAAAAATATATTTTAGAAACCTCAATACCATTTTTGAAGACCTATTCATAGATACCCCACGCGTATGGGTTTGATGACAATTTTTTTTTTGAGTTTCAGTTCTAAGTATGGGGAACCCCAAAATTTATTGTTTTTTTTTTCTATTTTAGTGTAAAAATCTTAATGCAGTTCACAGAACACATCTTCTTACCAAGTTTCAACAGCATGCTCTTATAGATTCGGAGCAAAGTGGCTGTGACATACGGACAGACAGACAGACAGACAGACATGACGAATCTATAAGGGTTCCGTTTTTGCCATTTGGCAACGGAACCCTAAAAATACCACGATGAGTCGCGATTGTCATATTGGATTTTAGTCGTGTCAAAATAATTTTTAAAAGAGATTATTTCTTGCAGAATAGCGTAAAAATTCTCATAGCTAAAAGTAAGCAATTTTAAAGATAGTTTTGTTAGTTTAGTTCGGTGTACAACAGAATCGGCACCAATATGTAATTGTTTTAATTTTTTTTTTTATTGTATACTTTACATGACAAATCGTATTTTTTTATTAGTCTAGAAATCTTTATTAGACTGGATAAATAAAAATAAGTATTTTCATAAATATCTAAATACCACATTATAATTCTAACGGCTCAAGATTGTTTAGACCGGCTCGACACTCGCGTTACACTGTTTGTATTGTGCATGTGTGGATAGCTACGCACATATACATAAGATTGCCGTCTTTTACCTAAACTCGAGCGTTCAAATTTTGTGAGAGGGCTCTTAAGTGCAAATTACGGAAGTCTAAATCTATTTTAAGGAGATTTACTGTACCTATTGTTTTAGTAATAAAGATTTTGTATATTTTTTTAAAATATTTATATTTATGTGCTTCTGAGTTTAGTCAAGTGACAGTTATAATAACGATAAGTAAAAGAAAAATATCGGGTTTGGGTTCCACTCAATGTTTAATCCTAAATCGTCTTCTAAAAAAATAGAAGGAAAAACGTTTAAAATCTAGTTGCAGTCTCATCTCAGCGACAATCAAATGTCAAAAACTTGTCAAAATGTATGGAAACTCGAGGTATTTTTGACAGATTGAGACTAAGATCTGACTGTTAACGTCCTTAAAATTACGAGACTAGCCCCTCTTATGTTAAGAGTGTCGATTTTAGACCATACTTAGAAAGAACATATCTTATATCTTTAAACGAGCAATTCTTGTATATATATTATATATATAATCTGAATCTCGGAAACGGCTCCAACGATTTTCATGAAATTTAGTATACAGGTGGTTTCGGGGGCGATAAATCGATCTAGCTAGGATTCATTTTAATAAAATGTCGTTTTATTCGTGTTTTCAACGATAATCAACTTGAACATTAACTTATTGTTTTAAACACAATTTACCAAAAAATACCGAGCTAAGCTCGGTTATCCAGATATTAAAAATTAAATCACTACATCATCATCAGCAGCCTACAATGTTCCCACTGCTGGGACACAGGCCTCCTCTCGGTGAGAGGGAGCGGGCCATAATCCACCACGCGGGCCCAGTGCGGGTTGGTAGATGTCACATGTCTTCGAATTTTTAGTTCTAAGACATGCCGGTTTCCTCACGATGTTTTCCTTCACCGTTTCGAGAGCAGCGGTGTTGAAATAATTTACACAATGTAAAGCGCCTACTTGGGTTCGAACTCACGACCTACTACTCGTAAGTCGCGGTCGTTACCACTGAGCCACCACTGCTCAACTGGGCCATCACTGCTCACAATCACTACATAGTATAAAGCAAAGTCGCTTCCCTCTGTCTGTCCCTATGTATGCTTAGATCTTAAAAACTACGCAACGGATTTTCATGTGGTTTTTTAATAGATAGAGTGATTCAAGAGGAAGGTTTATACGTCTAATATGCGGGCAAAGCCTGGCAAAAACTAGTAATCTATCTATACTTATATAATATTATAAAGCTGAAGAGTTTGTTTGTTTGTTTGATTGAACACGGTAATCTCAGGAACTACTGGTCCGAATTGAAAAAATATTTTTGTGTTGGGTAGCCTATTTATCGAGGAAGGCTATAGGTTATATAACATCACGCTACAACTATGAGGAGCGGAGCAGTAATGAAAAATGTTGCAAAAACGGGTAAAATCGCACGGGTAGGCAACGGGAAGCGATGCGACGGGAAGGGGTGGAAGAACAAGAATTTTAACGCGGACGAAGTCGCTGGCAGAAGCTAGTAAACTATAAACCGATACGATCAATTACTGGAACAAAAGAAAAACCTAGAATTGTGAGTATAGAAAATTTTACCACATTCCCCACAAAGTCTCGTCTCTTTTACATATTACACCTCTATCTGACAACATCTCCATGCATACACCTGAGACACTTCAGTATACATCGTGGCCATTGTTTCCTCCACCTGCGGGTAGTCGCGAAATCATTTTTATTATTTGAAGTCGCGCGACCCCTGAATACATTTAAATGCATTATTTGCGCACTATGCATCGAGATGTGTTACCGGCTGGGTGTGAAGGGATATGAGAATATATTCAACATGGCAGTGGATCGGTTATTTATAATAACGTTTATATTGATGTTTTTGCAAGTTAGGTTTTTGAATATAAATAGGCCCACTTTGGTCGGGTGCGTAAAATAGTTGTGGTAAAAACTCAACCTCCTTTCTTGATACTAGGTTATTGTACAAGGCGAAAATACCTACCTTTTGCGATCGCTCATAGTAACTTGAGAGAGACAAGTTTTCAATGCATAGTTTTTATAATTTTAAACACTGGTCATTTATAGGCTGGATATTTTTAATTAAACAAAACGTGCGAAATTGGAGTGTACCATACAAAGTGGTAGGGACAGCGATACAGAGCCTGTTATTATAGATTCAGTACATGTAGGTATTCCACTTTTCTATAAATTAGCACATTTTTTATAGAATCATGTAAGTACTGAATTCATAGTTAAGATTTGCCCGTTGATGTCCTTGACATCATGTATATAGGGTATACCTTTGCCTAATCTCAGTTGTCTTATCACAATGTCGTGGAAAAAAGGACGATCGTATTAACTAAAAGTTAATTTATTAAACTACTATAAAAGTAGAAACAAAACAAAATGCACACGCAATACTATAGACTAGAGAGTGGAGCATAGACAAGTTCTGATATTCTCGTCAAACCACCTACACCCTAACCAAACCTAACCGACGTCAATATATACTTCAAAATCCATCATCCACAGATCCACACCGCCTTTTTTACCCACTGCTTGGAATAAGCGTCCTTCCATCTAAAGATTTATAGACAGCAACTCATATGAAATAGCCTTCAGCAACCAACCATCGAAAAAGCTGTAACCACCAAACATTTTATATAATAGTATAGGAGGAAATCCGAACACGAACACGTTTCCGGCCCGCGCGGCTTAACTAGTTAAACTAGTTTCGCCAACTCTGAGGCTTTCCAATTTGTCCATACCTATCTATCTATCTATCCATTTACGTAGATGGATAGGTTTGGACAAACTGTGAATTCACACAGTTTGTCCAAATATACCTAGTAAAAATCTATCTATAAAGTTAGATGACCATGAAAACACTCCTGATCTCCTTATAGGCCATCTACCTTTTAATTGAGTTCTCAAAATTAAGCATACTTGCACTTACACATACACCGCCCCCCTTCTCATAGATATACCAACACACACAACTTTCTCTCACACACACACACACACACACACACACACACACACACACACACACACAAAATTGTAAATGAGAGTGTTATTTGAGTATTTTATTTATTTAAAAAAAATTGTAAGCAATACAAATTGTAATATGTTACAATTATAATAGAGCATTCTATTATTATGTAGGCTTTTGTTCAATAAACATTTATTATTTCATCTATAAGCTGACCTTCCTACGGATGTAAAAAACGTGACAGGATGTTTTCGCGCAATGAATCACTTAGCGCCGAGAGTTAAAAATCGAACTATATGTGTTTTCGACGCGCTGAATCACTCACGCTGCACTCTGTTGGATTCTCAATACTCAATTTAATACCGAGGGTTGAAAATCCAGTGCTTATAAAAACCACTTCGCGATTTTATTATGTTAAAATGCTCTAGTGAACCGTCAGTACTAACATAACATCACGCCTTGTTTCCCCGAAGGGTCGGGCAGAGGTGTACTTTTAGTACACCCACATTTCGCCTGTTATATTTAAGTCCCATGTAATAGGGGGTGACCCTATTTCCATCAGCCGGGCACAAATCCAGACTCCGGGCTGCTACTGAGAAAATCCTGATGGAAAAACCCAATGACACTTTGCCCGACCTGGGAATCGAACCCAAGACCTTATGCTCAGCAGTAGTGCTTGCTACTACTAGACCAACGAGGCAATTAGTACCCTACCTAATGCTATCTACTCTTGCAGTACTTCTATGAGAAACCTACACTTTCTTTTTATTACATACTAATACATTTCGGAATCGTGCATCCCTTACTTATCCACCATCCCTACTTGTGTGAAAGTTTCACAAATTCTTAGGGCGCCAGGCAGGCGGTCACCGTGGATCGATGCCAAGATATTTTGAAGGTATTTTCAGTTTTGTGCATCATGTGTTTCAAATCCTGGGATGTATGGCTTATCAGAAACCGTAGTGGTGGGTCTCCTTTCATGGCGACAACGTAAAGATGAGGACCGATTTAATGACATATTTTCACTAAATCGATTTATCGTTAATTAAAAAATGTTCATGTTTTTCTTGACAAACTCGAGTGGCAATGGGATATTGCTTGCAGAACAGATGGCCGATGGAGCTGCAAGGTTCTGGAGTGGCAACCGTGTAAGGAAGACGTAGCGTTGGAAGGCCTCCCACAAGGACTGATGATCTGGTGAAGATCGTATGATTCCGCTGAATGCTAGAAGCAAAGAAATGACCGTCATTGAGGTGCTTGCTTATGTCCAGCAATGAACGTTTTTCGGCTGAAATAACGATGAAGAAGTTTTTATCTTGGGTTTTTAGAGATTATTATCAATGAAGTCCAATATTCTGCTATATGTATCAAAGAAACTTTTGTTAGGATTGGGTTCACATAAATGACGCATAAGATAGAGTTCGAAATTATAATATTAATAATAGTTCTTATTCTTTAGTCAGATATACATGTAGTAAAACTTCACGCGCAACTAATAAAAATACCTTACAAAAAAGCCTTTGGCATTTTCTACCAACTCTCTATTAATATTTCCGCATAAACAGAACTGGTAGTTTGAAATTTTACCTGTCATATTTGACATTTGGCGGCAACGGGTATTGTGCTATCGGCATAATAGGTACCAGGAGCCTCCCAAAGGTTAAGTGGCCTACCTCAGGCGATAGGCGACGAGCCAAGTTTGACAAAAGTAATATAAGTTAGTGAAGGCCAACCGATGTTGGTCTACGTTAATAGTTTTGTTACACTTGAACTTGGCTGCCATTTGCATTTTGTTACGGGTCGAGGCTCGGGTGAAGGACAGTACCTATTCATGAGTGTTACACTCATATTTCTTGGATACAATTTACCGTATTAAATATATTCAGTGCTTCTGTTATCTTGTTTCTAGTCGACAAAACGAAGGTATAAAGATCAAGATAAGGTTCTAAGTACCCAAAGTGTTAATCTGTGAGCTGAATTTCAACAAAAGATGCCGGGATTTTGGTTGTAAACGGACCAAAATTCTAACTTACTGTTTTATCATAAGTAATTTTTTTTAATGACACGTTGTTTAAGTGTCTCAATCAATGGTAGTTTAGATACCTACCGTTTCTAGGCTCATATAGATACTTAATTTGTAGGTCACTTCAATCCTAGATAACTAAACTATTTTCATTGTTACATGGTTACTAAACGTCACCCGTTTAGTAACCATGTAACAATGAAAGTAATTTACATTCGTCGAACCGACTAAGCCAAATAGAATACATTTTTTGGAAAATTATTTATTAATCACAGGAACTTCTAACATTGGTACATTCTTTGGATCATTATTAAACAAAATATAACCAAAACAGTAGTTAAGAACTATTCCACACAGCCACAGCATATTTCGATGTTCATAAGTACACGAACACGAGAATCGAGGGTAGGTGGGTCGTCGAACGGTCGAATGTTTAGTTATTAAGAGTTAAAGTCATTAGAAGACTTATCATCGCTCTAGACTTTTCCGAACTATGTTGGGCTCGGATTCCAGTTTATTCGGATGCAGTTGAATACCAGTATTTTACATGCCCGCGACTTCGTCCGCGTTAAATTTTTTGTTCCCCCGACTCTTCCCGTTGCGTCGAATCGCCTACCCGTGCGCTTTTCCCCGTTTTTGCAACATTTTTCATTACTGCTCCGCTCCTCTTGGTTATAGCGTGATGTTATATAACCTATAGCCTTCCATGATAAATAGGCTACCCAACACAAAAATATTTTTTTTCAATTTGGACCAGTAGTTCCTGAGATTAGCACGTTCAATCAAACAAACAAACTCTTCAGCTTTATAACATTAGTATAGATGTAGGGACTGCCTATCGAACCTCCACAACCCACTAACTGGATAGTACGATATACCCCTTGATAAGACTGGTTGTCAGAGTTCCGGGCTTCTGAAGATTTGTTACGACTGTCATTAAGGAGGATGCAAATTACTACACACACTCATTAATACACTGGTATAAATTATGATATAAAAAAAAGGCGTTGGCCCCAGCTGTCATTGGTGAAATTATGACTCACAATTTCACCAATGACAGCTGGGGCCAACGCCTTTTTTTTTCTTTTCATTTTTTTTTTCAGGATGGGTAATCATCAAATGACTTCTCCCGCTCTGGGCGGAGCGGGAGGGCGTGTCAGACTTTTACTGACTAAAACCCACCCGTGTTCCATCAGTTGCCCATGTGCCAGGGTCACGGTATCTCTTTCGAACAATCACGCGACCCCGGCAGGCGGGGCCAACGGCTTAACATGCTTTCCGAGGCACAGAGAAGTACCAGGAGTATGCAAAGATGGTTACTGATTCATGGACTAACCTCGGCAGTTGCAACTTAATCTGATCGATCGACTTGTTGTTATTACTTAGCTATAAGCCTCTCGTTATAACAAGTCTATAGTATCGATTTCAGAAGCCACTTTGATGTTATTTTCTATTAATAACAGTATTTACTTAAGCCTTAGCCCAATTATCACAGACTTAATTAATAGTAGGCTGTGTGTATTTGTGTGTGTATGCCATATAACGTATGTATATAGGTATATTAGTACACAGTTAAGTGGGGCATAATGTTTACAATCATGGAGTAGGAAATTGTAATGAAAAAATTACTCCCGTTAATAATTATGTTTATTATTAAGAATAACTTGATTACATCTGACGCACACAAGCGTAAGTTATTTCTATGCCATGCCTATAATGTTGAATATTAATCCGATAATGGACGGAGGAATACTAATCTAATTCATTATTTTAACCGTAAGACGTCCATTGTTGGACAAAGGTCTCCCTCAATTTAGGGGGCGTTGCCATAATCGCCACGCTTGGCAGGTGGGTTGGCGATCGCAGTATAGTGGTAAAATGCTGAGATACGCTGCTGCCCTTTCTCTAGTAAATCCCTTAGTAGCCTTTTACAACACATACGGGACGAAATGAGATGGTGCTATTTTTTACGTCCGGCACTACAAGGGGACCTAATTAGATAATGTTTATTTTTCAAAAAAATCTGCTTTCGATTTCCATAAAATTTACATCTCTAACTAGGTTTGCATAAAAAAATTAGTGGGAATTAACCTTTGAATTAACATAACATGACACCTTGTTTCTCCGAAGGGTTGGGCAGAGGTGTACCTATAGTCCACTCAAAATTCGCCGGTTATGTGTAAGTCCCACGTAATGGGCGAAATGGGGCAAAATGGCGTAATGGGGCGAGCTTATTGCCATCAACTGGGCACAAATTCAGACTCTTAACTGGTACTGAGAAATCCTTACCTTTTAATTAGCAATTAGACTTACCTATTATTTCCAACAATTCAACGAAAAACCCTCCTGTGTTTCCAAATGAGGTATTTGATACGAATCTTTCGCGAATTCTGTTGAAATAGGTGTTTGCCCGCAGGCTTTGAAATTATTCAGTTAAGCTAACACATTTCAGGCCGCTACTCTAACAATATTTTATCTTCTCCAGAACTTTATTTTATCATTTTGCTAAATTTAAATTCAAATATCTATAAGTTATTGTTTTATATTATTGAAATTTACAAAACCTTTAATCTATTTTCCACTTTATTTAAAAGCAGTTAAGATTGTTAATTGTATGCACTTGCGTTCATGGATAGAATTTCAAACCATACGAACTTTGAACAAAATTTTAATATTACGATTACGTCGACAGAACTTTGTTGTACAATACGAAGCAATTAATTTTGTCAAGAGTTTAACGTTCGCTTGTTTTATTAAAGCGAAATACCCAAAAACCCTCTCTGGGTATCTCTGTTACATGAGAACCGTTCTTTTGTGATAATATTTTCATTCTCGCTACTTTACTGTACTTGTGTACTTCTGAAAGGATTCATAATTTTACAAGTATTTTGCGAAAGTATTTTGATTAGGGATTTAACTAAACCTCTAGAAATGTATTAAAGTTCTAATGATGCACAGATTTTTAAATGATGAAGTCTATTTTAAATGATTATCACATCATCAACAGAAACTAAGTGGAAATAATTATTTTAAGGCATTATTTAGGCTAACTCAATGAACACAAATCAGAACTTGACCAAATTTATTTGGGACCACTTGGTAAGGTATATTCTGTCCAACGAAAAAAGATTTTTTAAAATTAGTTTGCTAATGATAGAGTTCTGAGGTAACAAATAAAAAAATACAATCGAATTGAGAACTTCCTCTTTTTTGAAAGCCGTTAAAAAGAAGCGCATTTGTAATAGTAGAGTGTTCAATATGATTTTTAGCTAAGCAAAATGATAATTATTGGAGGTCCGATATAATACAAGTCTTTTTAATAAATATGACGAACATCGTTACAAGATGAAGACAATCTCAAATCTGATTAATGTTTTAAAACTGTTTTTTCAAAACATATTAGTAAAGTTTTTTGGTAAATAACATTTTTCCGCAGTGAATTTCCGATGAAAAACTACTTTAACCAAAAAGTAAAAAGCAATGTGGGCCGAACATTGCAAATTTATGGCCGGGATAAACTGAATCGACAGCGTCGCTTTTTATAATCCTTTTTTTGTCGGAATTATTAATCGAGACTTTCTTGGTTTTATTTACATTCAATTTTATTTAAGGACTACTATTACAGGATAAAATTTAACCAGTATGCAAAATGTAACCATGAACGTACCATCAAATTCCAGCGTATATTTTATAACTAAAAAAAAAGTTTTTTGCTCCATACATTTTGCCACGTAGGTATTGCACTTTTCTATGAAATAGAAAACATTTTTTTTTGAAAACAGACGATACATTTCTACACTAGGGGTTCTAGAATCATAAGTATGCTGAACTCATGGTTACAGTTGGCGCACTGGTATTTTTTTCCTGTTTAAGTAATAGTACTATTTCATTATCTTTGTCGACTGTTTATGTTATCTGTTTGAGTTGAAAAAAATTTATAGAAAAAAAAATCTAGACTGCATTTTTGGCGTAACAATTAACGACATTCGACACCAACATCAACTTATTTAACTAAAGTTAATTTAATAGATACTACATAACCATAATTTATATTTATAAAATATTTTGCTGGGGTATTACATTTCCATTCCATTCCGCAATAACCTTCCATTTTAATATGTATTGTACCTATTAATAAATCGTGAGGTCGCTCAGTTACGAAGGTACAAAGCAACCACTGTGCAACCACACGGCAACCTCCTCGTGTGACCACCACGTAAAAAATACCCGGATGTGCCCGGGCATCCGGCGACCTTCCCCGCTGTTCACCGCATCAAAGGAAGGAAACAAGACAAGTAACGCGGAAAAGTTGACGAGTGTAGATGATCGATGTTGCGACATTGCGATTTTTCGGATGACTACTGAAGTTATAGTATCGATGAATGTCTTTGACTTGAGACTGACCTGTGCAGATAAGTTGAAGTTATTAAAGAAGATAAAATAAAATATGTGCTAATATTTTGGACTTGTATAAATATCTAGATAGCTAAATGATAAAGAAGGAGGTTTAAATATAAGATGTTTGGGTGAATTCCAGCCGATCATACAATAAAAATCCCATCGTGAAAACTTAGATGAAGTGAATTTGAAGTAAGGTGTACCTAATTCCTACTTAAGCTAGAAATAAACAAACACTTCAAAATATGTATACAAAAAACACCAGCCTATTTAACAGACTAAATATTCAACACTCATCCCTGTGATAAGTTGTCGTATCATAATTTCCTCAAATTAAATCACAACTCCAAAACACAAAACCGTCATAACTTCTGACATTCTTTCCAAAAAAAAAAAAAACGCAAAATCGTACCTCCCTTCGTTGGCCTAACACACAATTTATGCGCGTACATAGGCAGAGGTAACAAAGCGAGACAAGAGATGGTTGCATGAATAAAACAGTGGGGGCCGCCCTGAATATTTGACGTAGTGTGGACCGCCGCTGCCCGCCGAACAACAGTCGTATGATCTTGCAGAGAAAACCTTTTTGTTTTCGATATTTTATGTTAGATATTTGGGAGTCAAATGGGAGACTAGGAAAGTACTAATATTAGAGTTACTATGAGTATTCCCGATAAAAATGATAATAAGTTCTTTGCTGATGCTATCTCTTATCTACGAAGAGACATCTCTTTCCATATGATGAGCGTTCCTTCGTTCATTTTTGTCTTCACATGTTTTCTACAATCTGTCATTTGTTTTTTTTTAAATAATGAAAGAGATAGAATCATAGACGATAATTCATCATTTTATGGTGGGCATCCTACGCGTGGACTCTTCTAATTCTGCTAGCTCTGAGGGTGCTCATGAGTATGATACATTTTTGTTAAGGTTATTAATCTAACGGATTCTATAGTTAATCAAGGCTGACAATATTGAATATCCCTGAAGTTTAATTATGAAATCAATTTATCTTCCTGCTTAAAGTAGTAGAATAAACCATACAGCTTCAAAAAGATGCAATACTTATAACCCCGATCTACATGTATGCAAAAACAAACAATATAAGTACCTGCACTACACTTCAGGGCTCTTTTATTTCACCTTTCAATAATCCTTATTAAGACTACCAAAACTAAATACAAAACTAGACCAACCCCTAAAATACTAAATACAATAACAGATGATAGAAATAGTGCGCAGTTTCCGAACAAAAACATTGTTTATCGTCTGGCGGAGATCAAATAGAACCGTTTGGGTATCATATGGGTCGATGCGTTTCAATCCTTCAGCCAACAAATCGTAGCTTAACCGAAACTTATTAATTTCGCTTTAAGTATAATTTATTTCGGCTATTGGGAGTAAATATTGAGTTTGACATTACTAATGCTGGTTTTGACTTTATTAATGTTAATTTTGACATGATTATGAATCATTTTGATATTGCTATTTTTATTTCGACATTATAAATAATTATTACCAAAACTTTCCAAATATAAAAAATGTATGTACTAAAGCTAGTGTTTATGTGTATGTAATTACTAACAACAACTATTTTATGATCTGTAAAACAAATAATTTGATTTGATTTGAAATATAGGTCGATGACAATGGATTTTAGGGTGTCTGGATGTTGATGACATCCTCAAAAACCAAGTAGGTTATTTACCAACAGTATAGTCGTGTGTCACAGTGTAGTAATATCTATATTGAAATAAATATTGATTCTTAAATTTTCCATAATGCACCTACAACTATTTGTCTCTGCGACACATAACGGTTGACTGGCAGAAAAAGCCAGTGGGCATTATGTCCACTCAATAAGTTTATGTGCTTAAAGTAAATATAACAACATTATCATACACTTTGTTCTAGGCTTTATTTAGGCTGTGACCTACAGCGAGGTCACTTAGGGGACTAGGTCAAACGTATGAGTAGGTAGGTGGATTATTTTTAGGATTTTCTGAAAATAATTTACCTACCTGCTCATATATTTTAAAATCAGTTAGGTATTGAACAAAATTTAGTCACAATGTTGCGTAATAGTCATCACCCTTTGGTTAAGCGGTCACAAGCTGTAGCTACTGGTGAGCATGAGGTCCTGGATTTGATTCCCAGGTCGGGCAAAGTGTTATAAGGTTTTCCATCTGGAATTTCTCAGTAGCAGCACGAGTCTCGATTTGTGCCCGGTTGATGTCAATTTCCACATATGGGACTAAATATAATTGGGGAAATGTAGACTCAATTTTTCGTGTAAGGTGAGATATTATGTTACATTTGTGTTAAATATTTGTAGCATTTTTACTTTCAGAGAAGTGAGCGGCTTTCAATAACTTGCTGGAAATATCCCAAGAATCTGTCGCGATTTCGAAGGCTGTATGTCAAAATTACGTAATAAGCTTGAATAATGTACTAGTCAGCCCACTTTGTGGTTACCCCGGATACCTTTCACAACACCAATTCGTATGGTTTGGTTCATATTTGCTGGAAATATACAATATAATAATAATATATATTTCAAGTAGCTAAAACCAAACAAGCACATCCAAAAACTCTGTAACTTTAAAACTTACGTTTGCGCATCGGTCTAGACACGGTAAACAGCCATAGCAAATATTCGAAGAGACAATACAGACAGTTCCCATCTCTATAGTATGAAAAAGTTTAATTACTTACGATGGCCTCAGAGTAAGGAAGAACAGAATGCTAGATTTCCCTTTTTTTTTTTTTTTTTTTTCAGGATGGGAAATCATCAAATGACTTCTCCCGCTCTGGGCGGAGCGGGAGGGCGTGTCAGACTTTTACTGACTAAAACCCACCCGTGTTCCATCAGTTGCCCATGTGCCAGGGTCACGGTATCTCTTTCGAACAATCACGCGACCCCGGGAGGCTCACGCGACCCCGGAAGGCCTAGATTTCCCTTTGAATTGCATTGTATATTGTGAGGCAGTCGAACATCTTAGCGGACTTATGAGCAAATTAGCCCTAAGGATATGGTCATGTACCTATATTTTGTTTTATATTCTGATAAACTTGTCTTTGCTTAGTGTTATTAGTTTTTTGGCCGTGTCATGTTAAAGTAAACCGAAAATTAAATATCATCATCGTTTCAACCGAAAGACGTTCATTGCTGGACATAGGTATTCCCGAAGCATTACCACTTCAACCGAGTCTGTATTTCTCGTATCTAACGGATTTCTTCAGCGTTCACCAGGTGATCAGTCGACCTTGTGGGAAGCCTTGCAACACTACGTCTTTCAGTACACGGTCGCCACTCCAGCACGTTTCGGCTTATCTATTCTACGAGTAACGTGCCCTGCCGAAATACGTATGTTCGCTGCCAGGCCAGGCCTCACCATCGGATTTCAATAGCGCAGTGGAAGTTATGATGGTGGGGCTCTGGAGACAAGAGTGGCATACAAACTTGTCCGCCGTGCGCGGAACCGAACAATGATATAATTCAAATAAGTACAATTACAATACAAAGGACTCACCTGGTTGAAGAACACCTGCTTCTGGGGCCTACCTGGATTTATGTATGTAAGTGAGTGTGTATTGTATTGTGTTGTGACGTTATGAGTATCTCCAGGTTACAATTCACCGCAAACACCGCTCCAATAGGCCTGCTACCAAGAGGCATGCGGTCTCCAACACGCGATTTCCAATAGCGTCACTTTCACTTCAAAGTATTTCCAACAAAGATATATCCAAACTCAAGCCGTATTATTTCGTCAAATTGGGGTTATTTATGCACAAAACAACTGGGTCATGACTGGTGTCCACAAAACGACCGATTCTCAAGGATTAATTTACAAAAGCGTCGCGGAAGCAAAACGGCGACATGATTCCTTGTTCAAGCCAAAAACCAAAGAGAAGTGTCAAAGTCAAAACTGACAAGTCAGATGTCACTCCTTTCGGGCGCGTTCCGGTAGGCGCATAGAGTAACCAATTTAAACGGGACTGAACATCTACCCCCCCCGGACGGGCCTTCCCGTCCGCTAATCACTTGGCAATCTTGACAAGGTTGCGTTTTATCAGTCCACTTGACGCGCTGCTGGAGGATGTGCAAATACTCCAAGCTCCAACGCTTCCAAAAACTCTGAGCGAGCTGCTGCACCAACTGAAACCGCGATAGCCAATTTTGGCTCACATCGACAAAAGGGTGCTCCGGCAGGGCGGCAAGTGGCTGTCAAATCAAAAAAATGACCCGGGGTCAGGGCCTCCAAGTCGTTCGGGTCCGAAGACAGCGGGCACAATGGACGCGAGTTCAATACAGCTTCAATGCCGCAAAATACCGTAGCTAACTCCTTAAAGGTGATAACGGTGTCTCCCAACAATCTGCGCCAGAGTCCCTAACCGATTTCACCGCGGCCTCAAAATACCCCCCAAATGGGGGCAGGCGGCTGGTGGGTCAAAACAATAACAAACAACAAAACAACCAAACAACAACAACAACAACAATTTAACAAAATGGCCCTCCTTAGGCAACAAAAGGGGGTGACGGGCCCCATGAGGAAGGCTAGAGTGGTTCAACCGTCAACAACCAAACAACAAAAGACCCGTATGAAAAGGGGTTCAACTTACTAACGGCTCCTCCCGACAATATCCAAAATTCTCGCTGCAGAATGGCCAACAGCGCATTGCAACCGGCATGCGAGTTCTTAATGTGACGATCAGTCACCAACAATTCAACAATTTGTCGAGGAGCTGGATCGACTCAACAAAAAATCAGGGTCCTTCGTTCCAACAGCGAGCACCTTGAGCCCGGGCAAAGGACCCGACATCAAGACTGGCGTTCGAGGCCAATCATCCTCGGGGTGAGTCAGCCAGTCTGGTCCCCACCATAGGGGGTGAGCAATCAGGCGGGGTGCCATCAAGAGCGGATCCAGCTTTGGTGCCAGGGGGGGGGACACATAGTCGTGGGCAAGTCACAAGAAGTTATAATTTATTTTTTATAATCTATATATATAAAAGAAAGTTGTGTTAGTTACACTATTTATAACTCAAGAACAGCTAAACCGATTTGGCTGAAAATTGATAGGGAGGTAGCTTAGAAGCAGGAAACGGACATAGGATACTTATTTTTATCCCGTTCGACTATAAAGAGGAAAGATTTGATTGTTTGTTTGTATTAAATAGGCTCTGAAACTACTGGTCTGAATTGAAAAATTCTTTATGGGTTGGGTTGCCTATTTATTGAGGAAGGCTAAAAGTTATATAACATTACGCTACAATCAAAAGGAGCGGAGCAGCAATGAAAAATGGACGAAAACTGGCAGGCAATTCGATGCGACGGGAAGGGTTACGGGAGCAAAATTTTGACGCTGACGAAGTCGCGGACAGAAGCTAGTCATACATAAAAGTAAAAAGTAGTTAGGTATTTTGTTAATGTTTGTATAGTCTGGCAAAAACGGATAGAAACGGCGGGTTTGGGAGTTCGCCACTATTCTTTACGATGCGTTCGTTCCCGAATAATGCGTTTGCTATCGTACAAAATATTAATCTATACAATACAGATAAATAAAATTGGAGTGTCTATTTGTAACATTAAGATAACCACTTTTTACAAGGTGTATTTGGATGTATACATTGTACATATAAGAAAACAAAATTTTTTACAATTCTTGTCTGTCTGTCTGTTTGTTCCGGCTAATCTCTGAAATGGCTGGACCGATTTTGACGGGACTTTCAATGGCAGATAGCTGATGTAAAAAGGAGTAAATTAGGTTACTTTTATTTTAGAAAAATACCTGCGTTAATTTCCGACATCCACGCGGGCGAAGCCGCGGGCAAAAGCTAGTTTATAATGAATTGATTAAATATTGAAGGTATTTATAGTCTAGTCAAAGTTCAAAAACGTGAAAAGTAGAGACAAAGGTCCTAAAAATATGAGCTATGGCTCATTCGATTCGGGATCACCTCTAGAAAAATGTTTTTGGTGCAGGTAACAAAATAAGATGAAAAGAAAATTATATTTCGATTTTTGTTAATAAGTCGAAAAATATTAAAATTTAAGCAATTTTGAAAAAAGCTCGTTATAGAGGAGGAAATTTCCAATAAAAAAGTCTTAACTCCCGGAACTCTATCTCCATTATTTATAATTTTAATTTGACGTTGAAAATGGGGCTCCGCGCGGCTTTTACGGTATGCGCGCGCCACCGCTAAGGGGGCGTCCATTAATCACGTGATGCTTTTTTGGCATTTTTAACCCCCCCTCCTCCTTGGTGATACATGGTGATGATTAAGAGAGAGAGATTAATTTGGCTCTTTGTACGGTTTTTGTGGACATATTGAACTGTAAAAGGCACATTTAACATTATTGGTTTCCTTAATATTTTCGATACAGCGCTTGATTTTCCAAAACACCACTAAAAGCCCTTTTTTTGTTGCATTATCAAATTCATGCGACAAAAGGAAGAATTTTTTTTTCGAAAAATCAATTGCAACTAGCCAGTCAGTTAAGGGGAATTCATTGAAGTTCTTGAAACCCACCTTTAACTTTCTGTGCGATCATTGGTTGATGACATATCGATAAATCTTATACCTTTAAACGAGCAATTCTTGTATATATATATATATATATATATATATATATAATTTGAATCTCGGAAACGGCTCCAACGATTTTCATGAAATTTAGTATACAGGGGGTTTGGGGGGCGATAAATCGATCTAGCTAGGATTCATTTTCATAAAATGTCGTTTTATTCGTATTTTCAATGACAAACTTTATCGATAATCGACTTGAACATAAACTTATTATATTAAACACAATTTACCAAAAAATACCGAGCAAAGCTCGGTCAACCAGATATTAATCAAATAAAAACCGGCCAAGTGCGAGTCGCACTCGCGCATCGAGGGTTCCGAACAAACCTGTAGGTATTCTCGGTTTATGCATAAGGTTTATGTTTATGAAATTAAAAGGTTTTTTTTTTAATTTTTATATTTCAGTTGCGTGAATGAAAGGTAAATTGCGGTTTACGATTTATGACGTTTTAAAAAAAAAACTATTAACTCGATCTCGTTCAAACCAATTTTCGGTGGTAGTTTACATGGTAATGTACATCATATATTTTTTTTAGTTTTATCATTCTCTTAATTTAGAAGTTACGGGGGGGGGGGGGGGACACACATTTTACCACTTTGGAAGTGTCTCTCGCACAAACTATTCAGTTCAGAAAAAAAAATATGTTAGAAACCTCAATACCATTTTTGAAGACCTATTCATAGATACCCCACACGTATGGGTAGCATGAAAAAAAAAAATTGAGTTTCAGTTCTATGTATCGGGAACCCCAAAATTTATTGTTTTTTTTTTTCTATTTTAGTATGAAAATCTTAATGCGGTTCACAGAATACATCTACTTACCAAGTTTCAACAGCCTAGCTCTTATAGTTTCGGAAAAAAGTGGCTGTGACATACGGACGGACAGACAGACAGACAGACAGACATATAGACAGACAGACAGACAGACAGACATGGCGAATCTATAAGGGTTCCGTTTTTTGCCATTTGGCAACGGAACCCTAAAAAAGGATCCTTTTCCATTTGAAGACAGATATCTCGGCGAAAAGTGGACGTATCAAGGGTCCTAAAAAAAAGAAATCAAAGCTAAATGAACGAAGTATTTAATTGATGTAGTGGTTAAGCAAAAAAAAAAAATTCCACGCCCGATACTAAAACAAAATACTCAAAAAAATTGAATTTCTTTTTTGTTGCTGTTTTTTCTAAGATTACTCAAAAAAAAAATATTCACGCCCGGCCCGTATAGGTACCAAAACAAAATACTTACTCAAAAAAAAAATTGAATTTCTTTTTTGTTGTTTTTTTTTTCTAAGATTACTCAAAAACCGCTGACTCAACAAAATTTTAAAGTTCTAATCCAAAAACTAGACACTTGGAGCTAAAATTTTCTTTTTAGGGTTCCGTTGCCAAATGGCAAAAAACGGAACCCTTATAGATTCGTCATGTCTGTCTGTCCGTCTGTCTGTCTGTCCGTCCGTATGTCACAGCCACTTTTCTCCGAAACTATAAGAGCTACGCTGTTGAAACTTGGTAAGTAGATGTATTCTGTGAACCGCATCAAGATTTTTACACTAAAATATAAAAAAAAACAATAAATTTTGGGGTTCCCCATACATAGAACTGAAACCCAATTTTTTTTTTTTCATCAAACCCATACTTGTGGGGTATCTATGAATAGGTCTTCAAAAATGGTATTGAGGTTTCTAATTTAATTTTTTTCTAAACTGAACAGTTTGCGCGAGAGACGCTTCCAAAGTGGTAAAATGTGTGTGTGTCCCCCCGTAACTTCTAAAATAAGAGAATGATAAAACTTAAAAAAAATATATGGTGTACATAACCACGTAAACTTCCACCGAAAATTGGTTTGAATGAGATCCAGGAAGTAGTTTTTTTTTTAATACGACATAAATCGTAAACCCCAATTTACCTTTCATTCAATCAACAAAAATATAAAAATAAAAAAAAAAACATTTAATTTCATAAGCATAAACCTTATACATAAACCGAGGATACCTACAGGTTTGTACGGAACCCTTGGTGCGCGAGTCCGACTCGCACTTGGCCGGTTTTTTTTTTAATTTCTTTTACGACCATTTCTCATGAAGTTACGGCCTGTTGCAAATTACCCAAAATTTCAAATTTTATTTTTGATCCCTTATTTTTTTCCAGTAGTGTATAAAGTTCACTACAAGCCGCAACAACGAAACGCAAAACGCAAGCAACATTTTTAATTTTTCAGTAGTTATAAAAAATCATAATTAACAAATTAATATACTTTTATGAAAATTTATCGCAGGATCTTATGAAGTACATTTATCAAAAGGGCTCCACGAAGTTTAAAATTATAGGCCAATTATTTATACCTTTCATCCCATTGTTTATGCCAATGGAGATTTTGTTAACAATTGAATAACTTTTTGAAAAATGGTCATTTAACTTTTTTTCTTCATGGCTCGATTTTTTCAAGTGTTAAGAAAATACTAGAATTTTTTCAAATTTTTAAAATCACATTTTATGTTTAAAAAAAAATTATTATTGCTGAACTCTCTTTAGCGGCGGCGCGCGCATGCCGTAACAGCCGCGCGGAGCCCAATTTTCAACGTCTGGAGATAGAGTTCCGAGAGTTAAGATTTTTTTATTGGAAATTTCCTCCTCTTTTGCGAGCTTTTTTCAAAATTGCTTAAATGTTAATATTTTTCGAGTTATTAACAAAAAACTAAATACCATTTTCTTTTCATCTTATTTTGTTAATAACCATTGCAATTTTTACCTGCACCAAAATCCTTCAAAAACATTTTTCTAGAGGTGATTCCGAATCGAATGAGCCATCGCATATATTTTTAGGACCTTTATCTCTATTTTTCACGTTTTTGAACTTGTTGACTAGACTATTACATAAAATCTATATTGTGACAAAAAAATATATATCCTTATTTAAAACCATTACCTATGTTTAACAATTTAAATAGTGGTCCACCGTGGACCCAGCCCAGGGGGGGTCATGACCCCCATGACCCCCCCCCCTGGATCCACCCTTGGGTGCCATGCACCCACGTGAGGCCACGTCACCCGGGTTCAAATCTCCAGGCACGACCCTCCAAATCAAAGGCGTTTCAGAATTTTGAATCTGGGACACTCGGTTCGCAACAAAGACCTCCAAAGAGTGGACGGACGTCTTCAACCAACACAAAACAATTTGACTGTCCGTCCAGGCGTAAGAAGCCCGAATGTCCACAGTTCCACCCAAAGTGTGAGCAACGTGGTTCAATAGACGCACAAGAAGCGCCGCCCCTGACAATTCTAACTTAGGGATGGTCAGTGCCGTCCGGAGGGGGGCTACCTTGTTCTTGGCCATGACCAGTGACAACTTCACCTGGCCTGTCGCGCTGACGGTGCGCAGATAAACAACAGCTGCATAACCGTGCGAAGATGCATCACAAAACCCATGAAGGGTAGCAGTGTAGCTCCCAGGGGGGAGGATAGCGCGGGGTAACACGACCTCGTTGACTGCAGGGAGTGCGGATACAAATTGGAGCAAATCTTCCAACAAGGTTTCCCGAAGTGGCTCGTCCCAACCAAGTCCCGCAGTCCAAAGGCGCTGAAGAAAACATTTCGCCCAAAACAATACCGGGCATATCCAACCATTCGGGTCAAAGGTCCTCGCGACAATAGACAACACCAGTCGTTTAGTCCAAGTGTGAGGTGACTCCAAGTCGACATAGTATGTGAAGATGTCTTGGACTGGTCGATACTCAACGCCGAGAACTGGTATCATAGCAGGGTTGTCAACATTTTCAAACAAAAGCAGGTCCTGCCTATGATCCTCCGGCAAACCTTCCAATAGCGCTGGCGAGTTGGACACCCATTTACGCAACTCATAGCCAGCGGAAGCCAAAATACCAATCAATCCGTCACGCAACAGGACGGCTTCCCCAACTGTGGGAGCTCCAGTACAAACGTCGTCAACATACAAGTCCGTTTTCAAGATGGCGGACGCACGAGGGAACTTCAAACGCTCTCGGTCCGCGAGCTCCCAAAGGGAACGATTAGCAACAAAAGGGCTCGATCGGAGGCCGTACGTATTCGTATTGAGCTTATACACAATCATGGGGTCCTGGGGATTCTCTCACCACAGGATCAACTGATAACGTCGGTCATCCTCGTGAATAACCGTTTGGCGGAACATCATTTTGATGTCGGCCACAAAACTACCTGATGACGACGGAAAGACGTAATGACGTCACAAATATCCCTCAACAATTTGGGGCCTGGATGCAAGCAATCATTCAAGGAGACACCAGACGAAGTCCGCGCAGACCCATCAAACACCGTGCGCAGCTTACCGGTGGATGGCTTGAGGACCGCGTGATGCGGCAGGAAATAATGCTCACTTGAGCGCCAATCCAAATTTTGTCACCGACATGTGTCCCAAATCTGCGTATTCCCGCATGAAATCCAAATATTTCTGCCGCAGCACTGGGTCCCTGCTCATGCGGCGCTCCATTGCCAACAATCTCTTCTCGGCCGTAGGTCTGGATTCGCCGAGAGGTGGTCGCACCGCAACCAAAGGCAACCTGGTCACAAGCCGGCCGGAACGGAGTCGACCTGTGTTGTTCTGGTAGAACAACTCGCACTCCTCGTGTTCCGGGTTCAAACGGGCTACCTGCCCTCAGGTAGCCCGTTTAAACCCGGAACACGAGGAGGCTCTTCAACCTCCCAAAACTCTGAATGGCGTCAGAGACGGCGGAGCCGGATGACAACACAAAATCAGGTTCAGGTGTAGGGGGGACCCACAACACTGGTCCCATCAACGCAAAGCCAAAGATGGTCGAGACAGCCACCAAACCGCGTGGCTGCAGAACCTTTATATCACCCAAAAATATTCTCCCTAGTACATCGGAACCCAACAACAAATGCGCTGTACTAGGGGAATTAAACCGGGGGTCAGCCAATTCCAGGCCTGACGCCAGCCAGCCGCAGCGACTGCTGAGCGCCTGGATCTCGAAGGGATCACTCTTGCTCGGTTCGAGCAGTTGAACGTGAGACTCGGCAACGTTGATGCTCTGCTCACCCGCTACAACAAGTACATTTGTGATGTGGCTCTGGAAGTGCTGGACCAGGCAGCACGTGACAAGGTCCTTGCTGACTACGACCAGATCTTGGACCTGGGGGATGTTATTGGTCAACGTGCTCGGGAAATATTGCAGAGCCAGACACCAGTCCAGGTCAAGCCGGAGACCTCGGTTGTTTCAGGTCCCGGACTATTGAGTAGATTGCCTACTTTGGAACTGCCACACTTTGACGGTCGCTTGGACCATTGGTTAGGTTTCCAAAACCTGTTTGAAAGTTTGGTTGATGCACGCTCGGACCTCAGACCCGCCCAAAAGTTGGCCTACTTGTTGTCTGTCCTGGAAGGTGAGGCCCGAGCCTTGGTACAGCATTTGTCGGTGACTGACTCAGCCTACCCTACCGCTTTAGAACTACTCACCCGGCGGTATCAAAACAAACGTTGTTTGGCTGACGTTCATATTAAATTGATTTTGGGGTTACCGGTCATTACTAGTTTGTCAGAATTGCGTACTGACCTGTTGAACCCGTTGGTGGCAGCGACCAACGCTTTAAAGCAATTGGAGTTGCCAGTGCACGCCGTCTGTGCTTCTCATGTTTGGGGGCTCACTTCCATCGGGACTGCCCCAACCCCCGCCCTTGTAGAATTTGTAGGGGGTCCCATTTGGACATATTGTGCGCTAACGCGAACCACGCTGGCAGACCAGCGTCTGATGAAGGTTCGCGTACGGGGGGGTACCATGGAGTTGGTCACCGGGCTTCTGCACTCCACCCCCGCGCAAGTTGATCGGGAGCCGCGCGACCGCCATTTGGTCTCCCCGCGTAAAGGCGATTACGCACTTGTTGCTAGGCAGCGCTGGCCAGACCAGTACCGCCTTCCCTCCCCTCCATTGGCGGAACGTCCCCGGTTGGAGTCACGCCCCCCGCCATTCAGGCATCCGGTGGGATATACCCTTCCAGCGATGGCGCGTGGCTCGGGACACCGCGCGGACGAGGAATTTGTCCTCCATCCTCGTCGGGAAAGACTTGACAAGACCCAGGCGGGTGCGGCGATCGGTCGCCGCCCAGGCATTGTTAGGAACTTGGCGCCTGCCCCGCTAAGGTACCCCCTCAGATCGACACGGTTTTGTTGCCAACGGCATCGGTCAGGTCTGTGGGCCGACGGGGGACTCTGTTGTGGTCCGTGCCATGCCAGACACGGGAGCCCAGGGTTGCCTTTTGTCTGTTGTTCTATTGTTTTGGGCGAAATTGTTTTCTTCAGCGGCTTTGGACTGCGGGACTTGGCTGGGACGAACCAATTCGGGAAACCCTGTTGGAAGATTGGCTCCAATTTGTATCCGCACTCCCTGCAGTCAACGAGGTCGTGTTACCCCGCGCTATCCTCCCCCCTGGGAGCTACTCTGCTACCCTTGTTTGTGATGCGTCTTCGCACGCTTATGCAGCTGTTGTTTGTCTGCGCACCGTCTGCGCGACAGGCCAGGTGAAGTTGTCACTGGTCTTGGCCAAGAGCAAGGTGGCCCCCCTCCGGACGGCACTGACCATCCCAAAGTTAGAATTGTCAGGGGCGGCGCTTCTTGTGCGTCTATTGAACCACGTTGCTCACACTTTGGGTGGAACTGTGGACATTCGGGTTTCTTACGGACGGACAGTCAAATTGTTTTGTGTTGGTTGAAGACGTCCGTCCACTCTTTGGAGGTCTTTGTTGTGAACCGAGTGTCCCAGATTCAAAATTCTAAAACGCATTTGATTTGGAGGCACGTGCTTGGAGATTTGAACCCAGGCGCCGTGGCCTCACGTGGGTGCATGGCACCCCGCTTGATTGCTCACCCCCTATGGTGAGGCCTGGCCTGGCAGCGAACAACGTATGTAAGAGTATAAATATGGAATCAGAATTTGATGACATATATTGCGGTTTATAAAAGAGGTCCTTCAAATGTAGATGAGTCTCAGGTGAAACGCAAATAACGATACACTAACTTTTCCGAGTTCTGAGCTGAGCTGTTCGATTACTGACAAATGCGTGCACTGACTGGTCAGGTCCACTCAATCTATGTGGTGCTCAATAAAACCATTTCAGACTAATCTACATGGTCTTAACATGATTTGATCAAGATTATATCTGCACTTTAAAAGAGACTGTGACCTCAGCCTATCTTCACAGAGTTATCGGATAGAAAAACCCCAACCTCATTTAGTTTTAAAAATATGATTGACGTGTAACAGTGTTTGTAATCTACTTACAGAATTAAATCATTTATCATTCCACCTACACTGAGAAGCAGGTGGTAGACTGTGCATAAGTACTCTATTCCTTCATACTCCATGTCTTCGTCAACGTTGCCCACGAAAGCCGGTAACTCGATGCGAGCAGTAAATATTGCATCGCACGTGGACACAGGGGACCCCCAGGAAAACATCCAAGGGAATATCAGGTTTAGACCGATTAAAATAACGTCTAGACTTTAATGTAAATATGCTGCTAGTCTTGGGGATAAATTAAGATGGTTTCAGGTGACTCTTGTGTGTTTAATCATGTTGGTAGTTGGGTGGGAAGGGTTCCCTCTATGTGGCAGAAACTTGATGCTCCGAATTTTATTTGGTATAACACACTTGGCATAATCTTCTTTAAACGAATATTTGTAAGGCATAAAAAATGTTTAGCATAATCATTGTTTGGCCGAATGTTTAAATGTCCAACTTTACGTTGGCATACTTTTAAGATGGCAGATTTTTATTAAGCATAATTACCTTTGGCAGACTTAAAATTTCGCATAATTTCGTTTACCATAACATTTATTTAGAGCGACGATTATTTGGTAGAATTTCACTTGGCATACTATGAAGATGGCAGAATTTCATTTAGAATAATTTTGTTAGGCATATTGTCATTTGTATAAAATTGAATTATAACCTTAATTTAAAATTAAAATAGTGTCACAAAAAGTCAATATATGTTGTGCTACAAAAGTTATTGACAGAAACGAATCGCTGCAGAACCGACTCCACGTAGTCTTGTCTGCCCTACCCCTAGAGTGTAATTTAAGTCCGCGTAGGCGCGGAGGGGCGAGGCGGCCCGCGAGCTGAGGAGCAGGTGATTTTGACGCGCGCCGCCGCAGCTGAGGCTGGCCAGCAAGCCGAAGCTGCGGTGGTGAGCGTGAAACCATCTGCGACGATGAGCTCGCGTGGGACCGCCGGAGCCACGCAGCGTGCTAACTATGATTTTTCTGTAATGTAATAGATGAGTGTTTCATTTATTATGGATGTGAAATGTATGCCAAAAGATGATTCTAACTGTAAAGTTTCTGAGATATGATAGTTCTGCCTTTTAATGACTAACGATATGAAATAATGCCAAGAGACGATTCTGACTGCGAACTTTCTGCGATATGATGGTTCTCCTTTTTCATTATTATGGAAATAAAATTTATGCCTAAAGATGATTCTGACTTATAAAATTATGCGTTGTAAATGTATGATAAATGAGTGTATGCCAAACGATTTTCTACGAAATGAAGTTTATGCTATCCGCTGTTATGCAAAATAATATTATGATTACAAAAATTCTGCCATAAAGGGTGGACCCGGGTGGGAAGCAGTAGTGTTAGTTGGTTTTCGGAAAAATTGGCAAAGTACGTAAATAGAGAGTCTATTATAATATACTCGTAAACATTGAAAGATTTCTGTCCGTTCAGCAACAAAGGTCAAAGAGAAAAGGATATGATGCGCTGATATGCACTTTACCCGTCTTATTAAAAAGTGGTGTAACTTTTGTTCTAGCCTAAACCTCTGAGCCAGTTTTTGCATTTCTAAATTACTTGATTTGTAGTTCTTTCTTTTTCTTTTCGTTTCTTTGGTGGTTTAAATCTGATTTAAATGAAAAACTGGTTTTGTTGTAATAAGGTAAGGGGTTAACGGTCCCAATCGATATCAGCACCAAATGAATACAAGATGGCAGGGACATCGACGTGCAACCATGGATTCAATTCATGATTCTGAACCCTTCATCGTAGAAATTTTTCGACATGTCATAAAATCATTCTCGGTTGCTTTTTGCTGCTAGATTGGCATCGGCTATCAGGAGAAATTTAATGACAAAATAAATAGCTCATCGAAAAGACAAATGTTACCTGTCTGACAAGGGTTTATTAACCGTAACAACAAAGAACCTACGAGACGATTGTAGTCACCATAATGTGGGAGTAATAAAGGTTTAATTACAGCCCCCGAGAGCACGTGATGCCGCCAGTAAATATTGAAACCCACTTGTGGACACGGGCAGGCAAGCTCGTAAATATATAATCAACTCTGTTGGGTACACGGCTTTAAATTTTTTCGGTTAAATCTCGACTGAATTATGTAGTTTGTGTATGCGGGGTTTTATGAGGTTAAGAGCCTGTGTCACAGGGTTCGTGTAGGCAATTTATGAGACGAATTAAAAAAGATTAAAAAAGAATAACGGAATTCGTTTGAACATGGCTGGTAGTTAATGGAAACGCATCCAGTGGTTGTAAAAAGGGATTAAAAATAATTCATGAGAGATAGCCAGTATTATATGTTTATACTAGCCTCTGCTCGCGACTTCGCCCGCATCAAATTTTTGCTCCCATGGCCCTTCCCGTCGCATCGAATTGCCTGCCAGTTTTCATCCATTTTTCGTTGCTGCACCGCTCCTTTTGATGGTAGCGTGATGTTATATAGCATATAGCCTTCCTCAATAAAAAGGCTAAACAACACAAAAAGATTTTTCAATTCGGACCAGTAGTTCCTGAGATTACTCCGTTCGACCAAACAAACTCTTCAGCTTTATAACATTAGTATAGATTGATTATATGGAGTAAATAGTTAAAAAATACAGCGCCCTAATTGCATTAAACACTATTAATCAAAATCTAAAACATATTGAAGGATATTCAGTATCCATTTCTTAATATGTACTAAAACTGTGTCTTCTCAACAACGCAATGAATGTTGTTGAACTGTCAAAATGAAAGGCATTCCTATTGTAAGTGTGTTGCTGTAAATTTTTGCTTTTTATCAGAAACAAATAAAGAGCAAAACAAAAATCATCGGGAAATATTAATATCCGAATATGAATGTAATAAAACAATTCTATGAAGAAGATAAACCGACAAAACATTATAAATACGAGCCGCAGTATGAATGAGTTGGCCTAATAAAAAGCCTTTTGCCCAAGTATGTCAATAAATCATGTTATATTGACATACTTTCTTTTGGACCACAGATATTTTTCTGATAATACACATACATTTATTGGAACAGGCACGCGTGTGGCTATGTTTGTATAGGAGTCAACAGTTTCCATAGCAACGGTAGGGAGATATTAAAGCTTATAATCTACGTAAAGCTAATTATTCCAGCCGCCTGACGTAAAGAACTGCTAAACTGTTGTAGTATTCAAAAGAAGAGTGATATTTATTTTAGGGTCGGTTCACATCTGACGGAAGATGCGTCGCGTATCATCGGTCGCGTAACGCTAGAACAGACAATTATATGAGAAAACATTCAACCTTTCACACTTAACCGATGATGCGTTAGTGCGTCGAGCGTACAGCGTCTGTTCCGTTTCCGTCAACGCATTGTCGGCCGACGTAAAGGGTGGTACCGTCGTGCCACGCGTATATTGACTGATGCATTCAGACTAGACGTAACATCTGCGGAGATATTTGTGTACTGACCGTTCAAAGTTTTCTTGCATTGAAAATGTTTGATACAGAACGATTTATCACGGAAATGCAAAATTACGTCCGACGCATCTTCCGTCAGATATGAAAACACACTATTTGACCGAATAGACGCGACCGATGATAAGCTGACGCATCTTCCGTCAGATGTGAACCGACCCTTAGAAGTATGTACTATGTAGCTTCATTATTATCCTACCATTATCCCAATTTACATGTGGTCGGTCCAATATGTCTTTTTCTTCCACAATTCACCCTTTTCTTAAACATGTCATCATTCACACAGTTCATCCATCGTTTCTTTGGTCTCCCTCTACTGTTATTTCTATCAAAATTCGTACTCAGAAATTTCCTCACGACATTTTCCTCACATGTCCATACCACGACAGCAACCCAAGCAACATTTTATTTAGCGGTGCCATTTTTAGATTTCCTCTTTGTACTTCCTCATTTCTTATTCGATTCATGCGTGTAACATCACACATCTCTCCAGCATATACTGTGTGTGTTTATGTAAGTATTTTCTTATGTTGTATGTTTGTATTTAAATATTAGAGAATTGTTTTAGATTGTAGATTGTTTTGCTTTCTGTTCAACTCTCACATGCGTTGTCTACATCTCTTTTTATATACTTTCCTATCGCAGTTATGCTGGAAGAGATTTTTTAGAAATAAGCAGTATTTTTGTATGTATTTTTCTGTTTTTCTTCTTGTTTGATCACATTTTGTGTACATAAATGGCACCAGCATAAACAGCTGCATATAAAGTTCCTACTGCTGGGATGCAGGCTTCTTCTCTGTGTGTCACTCCCTCTGAGTGGGCTGTGATCCAGTACGGGCTCAACTCGGGTTGGTGGATGTCACATGGCTTTGATTTTTTGGTTCTAGGATATGCCGGTTTCCTGACGATTGCTTTTACCCTTTTGAGAGCAATGGTGAAGAAATAATTGACACAAAGTAAAGTGCCTGTCAGGGTTCGAATGCACGACCCATCTCGTGAGTAGCAGTGCAGCGCGTATACCACTGCTCCTATACGGTAACACAAAAACAACTACTACGTCGTTTATTATAGACATCGCTCTATTAATAAGGTCTTTTCATAGAGCGATACAAGCCTTGAAATGTTATGTTTGAATTAAATAATAACAACATAACTGCAACTGCAATATTTCGCAGCTGTTTCAGTTTCAATTAGGAATACATTCCAGGTATTCCTAATTTTGCATAATTGCTCTCTACTCTTTAACTATTTGATAAAACGACAATAAAGAAATGAAAATATTAAAAGTACATTACTATAAAATGTTACTGGTAAAAAACATATACCTAAATGTTATGAAATGAAAGCAGCCAACTGTTTTTTTTTTAATTTCCAACAAACGGCCGGCATCCGAGTGTTTTTTACTAGTTAATCTTCAGTGAGAGAGGCACGAAGCACAGATAATAAAATTTGGTTCTAGTCCTGCCAGTGTCTGCAAGAAACAATGATATTACCAGGATTTATTAGCGGGATCGGAAATTGCTGGTCTGACGAAATAAACGAAACTTAATCAGTATTACTTTGTAGTAACTACGTTTAGTTTGTATAGAGCTATTTATTATACTCTTTTGCTGGTTTCGTTTTCTCTCCTACCGATCGTTAGTTCTCTTGACACAGTTTTTTTTTGTTTATATGTATGTATGTATATATATGTGTTTATGTATTAGTATTTATAGTTGTTCCGATATATCTATCCCATTTGTTGCATCTGCCTTGTTTTATCTCTGCACCACCCTAAGGTTGACTGGTAGAAAATGCCTCAGGCATTAAGTCCGCCTTTGTACAGTACTTTTTACTTGTGCATAAAGTTTAAATAAATAAATAATCTTTTTAGAGTTTCGTATAACCTTTGGAGGTATGAGGAATAGGGTGTAAAGTTTCACTCAATATCCGTAGAAAAGAGAGGATCGTCCAACCATTCAGGTGTCGTATCTGGTGGGCAACTACTAACTACAACAATTACTACTATGTCGGTACGTTGTATATATGTATATACGGTAGTTGCGCGGTAAACTCTCCTTGCGCGATGATGTCAGTGTGATCCGTAGTTCGCATGTGGTACAGTCGTAATGAAAAAGCGGAACCTTTATAGGATCTCTCTGTTCATCTGCCATAGGCAATTTGCTCCAAATCTAATGAACTAATTAAGTTGAAATTTGGTAAGTACACACGTCGACGTGTAACGTAACTGGATGAATTTTGAATATGGGGTCACTTTTGGGGGCAAACTAGAAGTTCTTGTTTCGGTGGTACCAAAGTGACTAACATATCTTCGAACAAGTGTGCTTAAAATTTTGAAAAAAATTGTAATTAGTTCGTTACTTATAGATTATAGGAAAAGCTGTACGAAATCTGTGGTCTTAAATAACAAGGTAAATATTTGCATTTGGAATGTATGGAAAAACATGTATTTCAGTTCAAATGTGAAGTTGGTCTTGGGGTCTGTGGGCACGGTAGTAATCCGCCAAGATGAGTCAATAACCAAAAGCAGTGGCACTACCTATGTTTCTTAACATACCTACCCTCATAGTTTTGGCCTGGATAGTTCTAGAGAGCTCAAATTAAAAAGGAAAAATATAGTTAGCAGTAAACTATGTAAAATCTTATGCTTTTAACTTAAAAACTTTGGATTTATTAATCGTTATCTAAAATATGTATACGATGTCGTCACTAACTCACTCATAAAACCTTTGGAGCACTTCTGAAAGAGCAACAGCTCAGTGATCAACGTACGTAAGACCAATTAATTATAAAGCGTAACAAATTCGTTAGTAATACAGTTGTGACTTACTCGTACTTCGCACAATTTCGAAAAAACAAGACACAAAGCCCACATGGTGAAAATATAGAAGATTGCACTAAACATTTTTCTGCAGTCCTTTACAAGCTTTTTAATTAGCCTTAAAATGTTCAAACACTCAGAAGCCAAAACAAATGCCAACAGTAAAAATAAAATAAAGATGTAAATCCACTGACGCAAACCAACAGCTAAAATTAGAAATAAAACACTTGGAAAATAAATGCAGAATCCAAATAAAGCTTGCATTATGAAGCAAAAACTTTTGAATATAAAATGTTTTCCTCGCATTGGTTTGGACGACTCGTTCGAGCTTTGTCCTGCAATTTGCTGGGACAGTGACGACCGCTTCTTAGTGCGAACATGGCGGCTTGTATCATGGAAACTTGACGCAGATGCTCCATACTTTTCAACCGACGAAAAAATCGGAGGAGGTTATCAATTCGAAGCGTATACTTTTTTTTATGTATGACCACGCATAAATTTTTACGTAGTTGTCCGATTGTGATAATTCTTTTTTTGTGAAAAATCAATGAACAAAGATCACTCAAAGCGCCGACTCATAATTTTAAGGTTTATTATTTTTTGCTTTGCAGTTTTTTCGGCGGTTAAATTTTTTGTCAAAAAGTTTTTAAGGATATAAATTTTGTTTAATTAAAGGGGAAATAGTTTTATAAATCATTGGAATTCTGCGGTTCTCGTAGCTTACAAAAGACGATGATGTCTGAACTAAGTAGTAGGTTGGAATACGATGTCACAAGTGTGTCGATGCTAATTTTGATGTATTTTCTTTGGGAACGTAGGTTCTTGGAGTTCATTTTTAGGGTTTCGTAGTCTGGTGACTAGGAACTCTTATAGTTTCAGCAAGTCCGCCCGTCCATCCGTCTGTCGACAGTTTATCTCAGATACCTAGTACTATAAATAATTCTAAGATATGACATCTACCCATCCACGTGGTGAATTGTGGCCTCTCACAGAGAAGGGGCCTGCGTCCTAGCATTGGGGACATTATGCAATAATAGGATCAGCTGCACCCTAATTGTGTTACACAGTTTCAAGCCGTGTGTTTTCAAAGATATCCATTACGTCATAGGTTCGATAAATTCGACTGTTAGCAACGTAAACAACGCGTTTATTGCGTTATTATCGTTTCTAACAGACTAATTTAGGTGAACTGTCAAAATGAAAAAAAAAATGCTATAAACTGTAGCTTAAAAGTGTTACACAATTATTCCACCAGATGCAAAGTAGCGTCTGTGGATAACAAGATGTTTGTTTGTTTCTTGAGTTTTTGAGTTCATAGCTGCTTACACTTTCAATCTTAATTTAACTCCAACCATTTTCAAGTAACTATCAGGACTGCCTTAGTTCTTAAAGACTGAATCTAGTTATAAATGGTGGCAGGGAACATCGATGCGCAAAATGTAACCATGATTCTGAACCCCTTTTGTTGAAATTTAGTATCGGTTATTTAAAAAATAAATGCTATCCTGTCACAAGAGAGCGCTAGTCCTCATTTGATGATTTCCGACCCAGAAAAAAAAAATTGGTATTCAATGCCTTTTTCGGGCACCAGTAATTCACAAAAATGTTAAGCCTATATTTTAATTTAAGTACTTTCTATCCACAACAACATTTGTGATGAGAAATTAAACAAATAGTTACAGTTTGCGCGTTGATGTTTACCACCATGTAGACTTCAGACAGAGGGATAGTTAACGAGCGCCATAGTTATCGATCTCCTCAATTAACTTGCACCCCTTTTTTTTTTTCGGATGGGAAATCATCAAATGACTTCTCCCGCTCTGGGCGGAGCGGGAGGGCGTGTCAGACTTTTACTGCCTAAAACCCACCCGTGTTCCATCAGTTGCCTATGTGCCAGGGTCACGGTATCTCTTTCGAACAATCACGCGACCCTGGCAGGCATCGGTCCTAGTAGACCCCTACACTGCTGCTGACATCTCTTTGAGGCGCGCGTGGAACACTGCGCGCCGTCGACCCGAGCCTGGTCCTTACCGGGCGGCGAGCTACCCATTGCTCGCCACCCGCAAGCTCGCGCCTACGGTGGCCGGGAGTCCGCAATCGACTCCCGACGCCCGGGGCGTCTCCTCCTGCGGCGGCTAGGGGCGTGAGGGCGCAGAGACTGCCACTCCCTCACGCGCCCCGCCTCCTCCTTCACGAGCATTACTGCTTCGCAGAAGGAGGTGACGGCTTCCCATTCCCTCTCGCTCCGTACCATGGCTCGCACCAGGGCCGGACGCGAGAGGTCGCCGCCGCCGATCGCCTCCACGAGAACTTGCACCCCTTGAGGGGTGATCAGCTGACGCACTGTTTTTCCTTCATTTTCTCGACATAATTAAAACTAACACGTGAAAAATAATTAAGTACCTATGTACATAATTATTAGATGTGCCATGTTTTGATAATGTTCTCATCTATACATTTGGTTAGGGATTACTTTGAACTACTTATGTGATCATTTCGAATAAATTATTAGATTATTTAGCGAGATTTTATTCTCAATACAGCCTAAGAGTATATTTTTAACATAAAAAACCATAGCAAACAACCATTCAATAAATTACACAGACCAACAAAATTTAGCCAAACTCCTTTACCAGAAACTAGACTATACATTTCCGAAGGTTTTCGATGCGCTGAATCTGAATCTCACCTTCGTGAGTCTACATAAGCTCAAAATCGGGCAAAAACTGTACTTTTTGTACTTTTAGGTTAGGATATGTCAGAAACCTGACGTGATAGAGCGATTCGGAGGCCAGATTCGGATTCAGCGCATCAAAAACTTTGGAAATGTATAGTACAGTTTCTGGTTAAGAAGTTTGGTTATATTTTGTTGGCCTGTGTTTTCAGGTATACGAAAAATTACAAAGATGAGAACTTCAAAACATGATATCCCAGCGAAAAAAAAAATATTTGAGCAAACTCAACGGCATTTGAAAGAGGAAGACTTGTTCTTTAAAATGATAACCTTTATTTGTTTTTGAAAAAATAATTCGTGAGTCTACATAACCTCAAAATCGGGCAAAAACGGTACTTTTTGCACTTTTATAGGTTAGGATATCTCAGAAACCTGACGTGATAGAGCAATTCTGAGGCCAGATTTGAATTCAGCGCATCGAAAACCTTCGGACATATATAGCCTGGTTTCTGCTTAAAAATTTTGTCGGCCTGTGTTATACAATTACAAACCTTATAACTGGCAATACGAGGCAAAGAAAAACCCTGTGATGTATTATAATTTGCATTTCATCAATAAACATGTTTCAAGACCAGCAGACATTCAAGCGTTGTATAAAACATTAGAATCACTTAGTAGTAGTTCAACATGACAGCATCGAATTAACATCCCCGCAGACAAAGGAGAAATCCTGTTATGTGTTGCCATTTTATAAATGGATTCACAGCCACGTTAATGTCAGAAGCGACTTGTTGAAAGATTTGAGAATTTTTATAGAGAAGTGGAATAAAGTAGAGTGTGAGATCTACTAAGTTGTGTGTAAAGAAAACCGCACGAACGTTTTATATAAGTGTTTGTGGCGTATCATTACATTACTTTTTCAATGTAGTTGTGTTTTTATTTTTCTATACTAGCTTTTGCCCGCGGCTTCGCCCGCGTAGATGTCGGAAATTAACATAGGTATTTTTCTAAAATAAAAGTAGCCTAAGTTACTCCTTGTTACATCAGCTATCTCTCAGTGAAAATCCCGTTGAAATCGGTCCAGCCATTTCAGAGATTAGCCGGAACAAACAGACAGACAAAAATTGTAAAAAATGTTGTTTTGGTATATGTAGCATGTGTACATCCATATACACTTAGTAAAAAGTGTGGTGGGGCTCCGACGGAAGGCGAAATTAGTTACCTTCGACGCGGACAGAAAAAAACTGATGTACGCAAGTGTCTCGCCTACGGGCCAGGGGGTGAGGGAAATCGTGCACCTACCTCCTCGTGGAGCCACTCGATCTTCCAGCAGAATCTTGGAGCTCCGGAGTCCTCGCAGTTCGGCTCACCACGTGTCGGCAAAGTTCAGAGGCACAAACACAGCACTTCAGGTTCAACCGTTGAAGCCACAAATACACCACTAAAGAAACAGCGGGACTGCTATGAACTTATAATAATAAAATTATATCGTTCTGCGATAAAATAGTACAGCGGGTAAAAAAAACACAGCGGGAATGCGATCACGATGGAATCCATATTTGAACTGTTATAATGTCTTTCTCGAGCGAGCGATAAAGACGGCGACACTCGTTCGTCAGGTGCACGATATAGGTGGCAGGAAAAGTAACTAGCTTGACATCTTGCGTAATAGTTTAACAAAATAAAATAGATGGTGCTAACATTTCCTCCCCCTTTTAAAGGGTCACCTTTAAACCCAATCATAAAGTGTAATAAAGAACTGCGGAAATATAATATTGAAACTGCGATTTATATAAGATAAACTGCGACAATCTTAAACTAACTAACTGCTAGCACTTAAACTACTGTGGTTACAAAAAAAAAAACAATCTTATTGCGTAGGTAATGGGCACAAACGTACGACCGGACGCACGTATGTACCTTTAGCTGTTCTTACAGACACTACACGCGATATACCATCGTTAGAAGGAAGAATCTTCTCTACTATCGCTAATGGCCACGATAAAGGAGGTGAGTTGTCAGTTATAATAACAACAACCGTGCCAGGCTTGATTGGCACAGACGGAGTATTCCATTTCTCTCGGGTTTGTAAACTATGTAAATATTCCATTCTCCATCTTTTCCAAAAAGATTGCACTAATTTATCAAGCAGAGAATGTCTCTGAAGCAAGTTGAGATTATCTGATTCTACTTCAGGCGCGGGCAATGAGAGTAAAGGAGCGGTATACAAAAAATGACCTGGCGTTAACGCGGTAGGTTCTGCGGGATCGGCACTCAGGACCGTAAGAGGCCGAGAATTTAACAAACACTCGATCTGAGCGAGCACTGTAACTAGCTCTTCGTAAGAGAGAAGCTGTTGACCGATGACCTTGAAAAGGTGCGTCTTGACGACCTTCACCATACTCTCCCAACATCCGCCAAAATGTGGGGCGGCCGGACAGTTAAATTTCCATGTGATACGGTTTTCAGCAAGCTCTTCTTCGAAGCGAGAGCGGAACTCGACAGTATTAAGAAATTTATATAAGTCGCGTAAATAAGAATTAGCGCCTACAAAATTAGTGCCTGTGTCCGAGTGCATTACTTGGACAGGGCCCCTGCGAGACAAGAACAGCTTAAGTGCAGCTAAAAAACTGGTGGTGCTAAGATCAGTGGCTACTTCAATATGTAGCGTGCGAGTTGTGAGACAAGTGAACACGCATAAATATGCTTTCAAAGCCTTTGCACCCCGACGGCGAATGGGAGTGTAAGATATAGGACCTGCGTAATCACAGCCCGTGTGAGTAAACGTCTTAATAACCTGACGCGTCCGACAGTCCGGTAAGTCAGCCATGAGCGGGAAGACGGGACGCGGTCGAGCACGGAAACAAATATTACAATCGTGAACTACCTTACGAATAGCACGACGAGCAGACAGTATCCAGTATTTCTGCCGTAATAGTGACATGAGCTGTTCAGGCCCAGCGTGTAAATATTTCTTATGATAATATTCAATTAATAAGTTAACAAAAAATCATGGCTTGGCAGAAGTACCGGGTGCTGCTGTGAGTAACTTAGATCAGAATGGGTGAGACGTCCACCAACTCTGATTAAATCGTTATGTAAAAACGGTCTTAATTTATTAAGAGATGATGAAACCTGCGTGTTCAGTTTTAAATTTAAAATTTCTTTATTGAAACGTTTATTTTGGATAAGTTTCAGCAATTTGTTTTCTGCAAAACTCAAATCAGCTGCGGTTATATGTACGGAATCGCGACGTGGTAACAAATTAGCGAATCTATAAATGTAAACAATCGTACGGAGTATTTTACTCCATGACGAAAGGCGGCAAAGAGTATCATAAACATAAGAATCGTCAGCGGGAATTAAAACAGCGTGAACGAGTTTCTTTTGTTCAGGTATCTCGTCCAACGTGAGCGGTTCCGTACCTTCAGTAATAGGCCACTGCGACGAATGTAACGTTAGCCAGGGGGGCCCTTGGGACCACGGAGGGTGGTCTTTAGGATTAAAACGATAAAGAATTCTCTGATAACGTCGATCAGATTCGCGAATCATAATTTGTAAAAACATTTGTTTACAATCAGCGGTCATCGCTACAGAGTGTAGACGAAAATTTAAAATAATTTTGAATAAATCACCCTGTAGGTTGGGCCCACTGTGCAGCAAATCATTTAACGAAACACCGGACGATGTTTTGCAGCTGCCATCCAGTACGGGACGCAACCTAGACGAAGACTTGTCTGGGCGGAGAACCCCATGATGTGGGATTATATAAGTAGGGTACACATCTGCAGTTTCATGCGGGAGAACTGAGACGGGCGAGATATAACCTTTAGAAAGGTAATCATTCAAAACTTCGTCATAAGCGGCGCGTAGCTCAGGTGAAGCTTCAAGCTTCCTCTCTAAGCATAAAAAACGTCTACGAGCGATATTGAATGAGTCACCCAGTGTGAACACATCCTTATCAAACGGTAGACCCACGGTATAGCGACCAGTAACTGGGTCCCGTTGCGTAGTTGAATGATAAAAATATTCACATTCAGCATCAGCAGGATGCTGAACGGGCGGGCCAGGAACTTCTTCAAGTTCCCAGAAGCGGGAAATCAAATTGTTATCCATAGGCGAAGGGACTATGGCGCAGCACGATGTGAGACATGCTGGGCGGTTACTGAGTGTAGGCACGACCCCCATGAGTACGTAGCCTAACACCGTATTGACAGCGGCGGGCACTGACGGGCCACCAGAAACCACGTCAGGCAAAAGTAAATGCGGAAACAGCGATGCTCCAATTAAAATATCAATTTTACTTGGAATAGCGAAACTATCATCAGCGAACTGAAGTTTATTCGAGTAAGGTAGGGCCTTAATATCAACAAAAGTGGAAGGTAAGTTGTCCGTAATTAGATCAACTACTAACGAGTCAATATCAAATCGGATATTTTTATTAAAGCGTGAAAATATACGTAAATTTATGGTCCCGAACGACGTCCTCTCTGTGCCTCCAAAACCTCTTACAGTCGTAGACCGTGTATTGTTTTGACGTAAATGTAAACGTTCACAACATTCCCTAGTAATGAAGTGACTTTGCGACGCGGAATCAAGCGAAATTCTTATTAAATGCTCACGCCCAGCACTATCGTACGCCACGACTTGAGCAGTCGCGAGCAAAACGGTAGTATGCGAATCACATTGCGGCGTCTCGCTGCAAGCGGCATTAGAGGAAACAGAACGCGGAGCGTCAACGGACATCGAACACAAAGCTACATCAGGCTGCGTGGCGGAGCGCACCGGGTCGGACGCGGGCACGGGTGCGAAATGGACGACAGCAGCGTTCGCTTGCGTTGACGTCACCGGATCGGGCGCTTCGCGCTGCAACGTAGGTATAGTTGAACTCGCCGCTTCCGCGGTCCGTGGGTTCGAATCCCGAGTAAAATGTAATAGTGAATGGTGACGTTGTTTACACGTTCTACAGCCAGATGCGGATTGACAACTCGATATTTTATGTTTAATACTTAGACAATTAACGCAACCGTTAATTTTCCTAACAACCTGTAAGTGTTCATACCAAGTTGATTTATGAAAATCAGGACATTTAAATAAGTGTTGATGTGTGACATTAGTACACAAACATTTATCTGTTGAATCAGATTCGACCGTGCTTACATACGCGTTATAACGCGGGGAAGACTGCGGTTTTTTGCTATCATTAGAACTGCGGGAACGATCAGCTGATTTTGCGGAATTATGTACTTGCGCGCCGGCTGTTAAAGCGTGGGTGCGATACAATATTTTACTCTGTTTATTAACGAAATCGACTAAATCATTAAATAAAGGAATGTCAGACTAATCCTGACTGTTTTCAAAGTTACGAACAGTTTCACTGTCTAACTTGGTAATAGCTATTTGTACGAAAATTAAATTCAATAAATCTGGAATTTTTAAATGTTGTAAGGCACGGACGGCGTTAACAAACTTATCATTAAAAATGTCTAAATTATCGGAAGTAACGGAAGTTAACGGTTTAAAATCTATGATCTGTTTTAAATAAGTGGCCGCTAGTGTGCGTTTGTCTTCATACCGATTCACTAGCGTATTGAAAATGAGTTCGTAATTCTCAGCGGTAGGTACAATGCCGGCGCATGCGGCTAGCACTTTACCGGTCAATTTGCCCTGTAAATAATGTAATTTTTGATGATCCGAGAGAGATGGATTATCATGAACAGCGGATTTATAATTTGAGTAAAACAATGGCCATGAACGAATGTCACCGTTAAAACTCATTAATTCAATCGGCGGTAACTTAATGAAAGAAGATTTTTTCTCTAAGATGGACGGAACGACGTCTGCATTGGTAGCAACCAAACGTTTTAAGCGACTATATAACTGTTCAAACGAAACCAGCGCCTTGTAGTCAGCGCGCGCGGTGGGGTCAGCTGTCAGTAGACAGTTATTATACTGATCCATAACTTCATGAAATTCGGAACGAATAGCGTCAATGTTTGAGCTAGCGTCCAGAAAGGCCTCTTTCGCATCATCTCCCGTGCCTATGTATTTAGATAAATCGTAGGCAGACTGTAAACACTCGAATAAAGCATTCCGTTTGGCTTCCAACGCCAACAATGATAACTCCGTACTATTAGACTTAATAGCTTTCTTCATTATGAAATGAGAATTTTAAATTGAAGGTATACAAAAATAATTTATTTGTGAGTTTGCGAATAATATAAAAGTACAAGTGGGTACTTCTAAAAAGGTAAATCTCAGCGAAAATTATCGAAATAGAACCTTATTTCGCGAATACCACTGAGAATATGAATATTACAGCGAATAATAAGATGAAATATTAGTATGACAGCGGTAAAATAAGTATTTAGTGTTAAGCGGTAACAAAATGAAATAAATTCCTTCGCACTACGCTGCGTGCGTAATGGCGTCGGTACGTTTTCTAGGCTAACGAAAACCTAAAAACGGCGGGTTTTAACACTAAATCTCCTATTAGGTGACCTAAAAGGGGCGGAAACTGTATCAGTACGGTTCGAAGGACCACAATAATGGTGGGGCTCTGACGGAAGGCGAAATTAGGTACCTTCGACGCGGTCAGAAAAAAACTGATGTACGCAAGTGTCTCGCCTACGGGCCAGGGGGTGAGGGAAATCGTGCACCTACCTCCTCGTGGAGCCGCTCGATCTTCCAGCAGAATCTCGGAGCTCCGGAGTCCTCGCAGTTCGGCCCACCACGTGTCGGCAAAGTTCAGAGGCACAAACACAGCACTTCAGGTTCAACCGTCGAAGCCACAAATACACCACTAAAGAAACAGCGGGACTGCTATAAACTTATAATAATAAAATTATATCGTTCTGCGATAAAATAGTACAGCGGGTAAAAAAAACACAGCGGGAATGCGATCACGATGGAATCCATATTTGAACTGTTATAATGTCTTTCTCGAGCGAGCGATAAAGACGGCGACACTCGTTCGTCAGGTGCACGATATAGGTGGCAGGAAAAGTAACTAGCTTGACATCTTGCGTAATAGTTAAACAAAATAAAATAGATGGCGCTAACAAAGTGGTTATCTTAATATTACAAACAGACACTCCAATTTTATTTATTTGTATGTATAGATGTATAGATTATTAAATTAATTTGTGCTCATGTAAGTCAGGTCTTACAATCATCTTGATATGTACGTATCACAAACGTTAGGGTTTTTGGGCGCACTGTTCAATTGGTCGAAAGTACTATCCTGGGATCGACTGTCAGTTTAGACAAAGTGTTATTAGGTTTCTCTTTCTGGAATTTCTCAGTAGCAGCCCGGAGTTTGGATTTGTGCCCCGTTGATGGAAATAGGCTCGCTGCTGGGATTTAAACATAACTGGCAAAATGTGGGTGTATTATAGGTAAACCTCTGCCTACCACTTCGGGGAAACAAGGCGTGATGTGATGTAATTTGTTGGTTTTTTAATCGCCCGACCACCATAAGCGTACAGTTAATTCACTGTTAAAACTATAAAATATTTTTAAACGGGTTAAACACTGCAGTTTTCTGAAAAAAAAAAATAAGTCCCAATTTATTCATACCATCAGTTACTGTGAAACTGGCTGTAGGTAATTAACCGGTGCAATACCGGCTTGGAACAAAATCCATTAATTTCACTAATTCTCTACACTCCTGGCACGGGTTAGTGACCTAGTTATATCTAGTATAGCGACACTTGCGACCATTCCGACAGTCACGACAATAGGCAACATGCAATATTTTTATTTTAGTTTTCATTTTAAAGATTTCCATGTAGAATAGACCACAAATATATTAAAAAATTAAAACATTGTAATTTGTTGGAAAAAATGCAGTTTTAAATTGACAGTTTGAATTTTCGCGCGAAAACGCACCTATAGTTCCGATGACGTCATTCTTGTCTGTCACTGGTCGTCTTTGTTCGTCGGCTTTCATACTTTTAAAAATTTAAAACTGACTATCCATCAACAGCAGGTGATCATAACCATACCACTAATAATCCGCGTTTATTCATGTTTTGTGCCAATAAGTCCGTATCTACTTCAACAAAGTTTCCAAATTAATTGTTTTTGACTGGACCTTCTGGCCCAAAACTGAGAAAAAGTTGGTTTCAAGCTGCGAAAAGAAATTTCAGTTTTCTCCAAACACCATTACAATACTCAATATCTTATTGCATTCCACAACACATCACATCACCATCATGCATCATTGATTCTTCATTGCATCGCTTTCTTTCTTTTTTGCATGTTGTGAACTGCGAAGATCACTTTGACGTAAGTCTGCGAATATACTCGATAAATGTTTAGTAAATCTGCTTGTACGTGAAAACACGTTAGTACCTAATACTTCCAAACTTGCCTATAACGTGTTTTTACATTTGGAGAATGACGTTGAATATTGGATAAAATTTAAAATGGATGGAGGAAAACTTTTTCTGAAAGAAATCAACACTAACTCTTGGTAAATTCCTGGAGTCTGCTTTTATAAACTAATATTCCCATAAAATAATATTCACTTTTACATCCATTGCTTCAATGACAAAGGGATGGCGATCTGAGATCGATTAATCGAAGTATCGATTTCTCGGACCAAAAAAATCGATTTTTTAAATCGATTTGTAGTACGGAATCGATTCAGTGAATCGATATTTCATCCTAGAAAATCGACATTCGATTTTAGATATTAAACCAAGAGCAATAAATGGATAAAACTTAAATTTTAAATATTAAATCACAGCAACAACTTTCACAAAATAATAGTGAAGAAGTGGAAGCAATAGAAGGAATTGGAAAAAGGATTAGGATTTTCATAAGTTGCTTGTGAAAAAACAACTCTCTCTCTACATATAACTTGCACTGGAAAGTCAGGGCTTTTTACAAAGAATTTAAACACCTTTTGTCGCAGGCAGTTATGCATCTGAAGTATAATTCTATACTTTACTGGCGAGAACAAAAAAAATATTTATCATCTATCACGTTCACTCAACAGCAATGATGTATATTATGAGTATCGTGGGATCATCTGTTCCTTGTGAGCGCCTTTTTTCAATTGCCGGCACTTGCGATGTGCAAGTGATGAGTGGAACCGCTGGGATCCCAGTAGACTTGACAGACTGTCGTTTTTAAAAGCTTAGATATTAAGCAATGGGAACTTTAAGCTATATTATCTACTAGCTTTTGCCCGCGGCTTCACCCGCGCGGATGTTGGAAATTAACGCAGGTATTTTTCTAAAATAAAAGTAGCCTTAGTTACTCCTTATTACATCAGCTACCTGCCAATAAAAGTCCCGTTAAAATCGGTCCAGCCATTTCAGAGATTAGCCGGAACAAACAGACAGACAGACAGACAGACAAAAGTTAAAAAAAATGATTTTTTGGTGTAAGTACCGTATTTACTTTCATATGCATTTAGTGAAAAGCTGTTAATTTGAAATTACAAACAGACGCTTCAGTACAACAGACAAATACATTTAGAAAATAAATGTCTTCTTCTGATATGGTAATAAAATAATTAGTCATTATCAAATTTCCTGAACAAAAAATCCCTGATTTTACTAATAAGAGATCGTTTATTACGGTCGCGGTATCAAGATAGATATATCATAAAATGGATTTACGTCGAAACCTAGCACGCCACGTCGTAATCGTTGACAATGTTCACTTAAAAAAAATCGATTTTTCAGAAATCGATCTTTTGGACCTCGATTTTTTTGTGAATCGATTCGTCAGGTTACGATTCGAATCGATTCAAAAATCGATCTTTTTCGAAAAGATGTACCTGGTTTTTTTTAAACCTTTAAAAACCGATAATAACCGGCTCTTATTTATTGAACAACCGATTACAATCACAAAACATGTAAGTATCCGAGAGTCTTTGATATGTATCAGAGGTTTGCACCGGAGCAATGAGTACCGGAGAATCACCAGTTATTTTTCGGTGAACGTATTCGGTAAAAACATCGAATAAAACCCATTGATCACTGGTTTGATTGGAGCAGCATTTTTTTAATAAAGTTCATTTAAATAAAAGGAAGGTTTATTATTCAACATTGTTCTTTATTTCATATTAATTAGTTCTTATTTGCTTTTTTTATATAAGACATAATATTTCGGAGATTAAATCAAAGCGTGCCTGTCCATGTTTATGATTCACATTTCACTTGCTACTAATTTCTCAAATAGCTCGTTGTATTGTGTATGATTACTGCCAATATTTTTGGTTTGAGTTCCTATTTCACTTTTATTTAAATACAAGCTACTGCCCGCGACTTCGTCCGCGTCAAATATTTGCTACCCTGACCCTTCCCGTCCCATCGCAGCCTGCCAGTTTTCGTCCATTTTTTGTTGCTCCTTTTGATCATAGCGTGATGTTATATAGCCTAGCTTTCGTCAATAAATAGGCTAACCGACTCAAAAAGAATGTTTCAATTCGAACCAGTAGTTCCTGAGATTAGCGCGTTCCACCTCTCATTTTAGGGAAGTAGGGGGGTTAGAAAGAGACAAAAAGTAGCCTATGTCACTCTCCATCCCTTCAACTATCTCCACTTAAAAAATCACGTCAATTCGTCGCTCCGTCTTGCCATGAAAGACGGACAAACAGACACACACACTTTCCAATTTATAATATTAGTATGGATATACAACTAGCTGACCCAGCGAACTTCGTACCGCCTCAGAATCAATAAATGTTGTGTTAACTTATCAGATCCCACCAACACAAAGCAAAGAGCACCAAGTACCATAAACCCATGTTAGACCAAGTTATGACAAACTGGTACTTTGAGGGCATAAAGCGTTTTCTAGCTACCACACATTCCATGACAGGTGAGGTCCTACCAAATTATGCCAACCTAGTACTTTCAAGACATAAAGCGTTTTCTAGCTACCACACACCCATGTTAGGTGAGCTCCTACCAAGTTATGCCAACCTGGTACTTCGAAGACATAAAGCGTTTTCTAGCTATTATTACACACCCATGTTAGGTGACCTCCTACAAATTTTTCATCTTTATAATATTAGTGTAGATAGGTGACAACGGTTGCTGTTTTTTTGAAGCATTTGCATTAGACCAAGTTTCTGGTTCATCATCTGAGGACGAGTCTATCGCTTGTGCATATTGTTCAAGCAGATCTAAAACAAATTGACATGGTGTCCTTTACATACCCCAAAAGATTATAAAAGTCATATAAAATCATAAAAGCTTATTTTACCTTCACTCGCCATTAAAATGTGCCAAACGCCAAAAAATATCAATAGAAATAAAATCCATTTACAAGACGCTCAGGATTTTTTTTAAAGTTATGTCCGTCCCAGCGGTCAAAGCCAAATGAAGGGATACCGGTATTTTTTTTTAGGAAAACCGAAATCAACCTTAAAAACCGATTTTAATAAATTACTAATCGGTTTAATCCGGTGTTAAAAATTGTAATTGGTTCACATCACTAGTTGTCATAACAACACCAATCAGCGTTTAGTGACGTCACTGCCGTCACTAAACGCTGATTGGTATTTTGAAATTCGTTTCGTTTGAAGTAATTTTTAATTTGTAATTATTGTTAAAAATCAACATTATGTAAAATAAAAATGTTGCAGTAGCCCTTCTTTTATATTGTTTTACCATTTTAATCATAAAATTTTCATAAATATTATACTTGCATCTTCCCTATTCCGATCGTTGCAACGGTCACCGCACTATGCAGCACTTACCAGATACATTGTTTCTTAATTTAAATAGAATTACTGGACTCGTATTGTCTATGTATTGGGAATTTTATTCTGCTTGCTGGTTAGGCTTTAAATACCGAATCTTTTGGGTGTACGTGATAAAACCTTTGTAAAAGACTTTTAAACCGCGGTAAAACATATAGAACTTGTCTTGTTGATTTTGGAGTTTCTAGAACTATGAACTATTTATCTAGTTTAAATAAAAGTCATAAGAAACATGTCAGGCTTGTCAGAGATGTCAGCACATATTGAAGGGGTTCGCTGGGACCAATGCATGTCAGGGTTGCAGATTTGTTCGAAAGAGTTACCGTGGCCTTGGCATAGGGAACTGAAGGAACAAGGGTGGGTTTTAGTAAGTAAAAGTCTGACACGCTCTCCCGGTCTGCCCTGAACGGGAAACGCCATTTGATAATTTTCCCAACCAGAAAAAAAGGCTTGTCGAATTTATTTAGACACGCGGCTTTGACTCCAACTGTCACAAAATCACCTTTCATCGCTGTAAAATGTCAAAATTAAGAGACAACGGCATAAATAGGGTTGAACATATTAAAATGTTCACGAAATCACTACAATTTGTCACGCAGTATCATTTATAGGCATTAAATAAATCTTCGCTTAATTAAGTTTACCCGTTCGGTATACTGCCGCGCTAACAAAAAATACAATAACTCGATTTTGCCGCTTTCGAGAAAATCGCGCTCAAAGTTTTGAACTTTATTTTTCTTGTATATCATGAACTAGTGAAGGTATCTACACGAAACTAGTACCAAATGAAAGGAAAACGAATGAAGAAGAGATTCAATTATATATTATGTGGAAAATGTAAAGCTTTTGGCTTGAAATCGTGAATATAATGCTTATAATTAGGAATGTTTAAATAATCACCCTATCATCACTAGTCATAAATGCAATAACTACAATACTTATTGTATTTATCTTTAGCAAACTTACTTATTGCAGTTCTAAGTTAACACATGCATTACTAATTTCGATAATTTCTAACGATAAAAACAATATCTGAAATAGTTATTGTATTTATCGTTAGAAATACCTATGGAACAGTCGGTGATCCAAATGAAATAAAACAACATTTTACTTTGTTTAACAAGTGTTTATTTAAAATCAGACCAAAAATATTCTTAATTTATGTCTGTTTAGCTAAAATAACTTCTCCAAAGTTGTTATAAAAATAAAAAAAAATTACTTCTTAATATTAAACTTGTGTTTTTGACACATATTACAGCAATATTCTTGGACAATATTTAATAAAGCCCTATTGATACACTTAAAACATAACATCAGACTATGAATCGCGCCCAGAGGCCGAATATAATAGAAATTAATTAAAACATAACAAATGCACCCGCAAAAATCTTTATAAAGTGTTTCATCATTTAAACTAGTGAGATCACTTACAAAAAGTCTTATAAAAAGTATAGTCGTTTCAGGCTTACATTATTTACTTGCTAAATAGGTATTATTGTTTTCAACACACTTGCTCGTAAAGTGAGCCTTATTATATCGTTCTTAGGGCCATAAACCGAACTATAACATACACGTGCATAATAATATTACACACTAGTGCATAATAGAATGATCCCTACAAAGTTAAGTTAGTACCTAACTGCAAATTATATGCGAGTAAACAGAGCATTTTCAATTTAACCGGGTAATACAGTTTTTTTTTTTTTTTGTAACAACAAAGAGGTTTTATGCCACCGAAAATCTATTTACATTTTTGAAATAAATAAATGTGTCCCTAATTAAGACGAAAAAACATTTATTATTATCAAATTATTTATAATTCACAATAATTTCTTATAAAATATTTGCATTTTATCACAAAAATTATCATTTTGAAGTAGGCTGTATGGCTGTAATCAATCAACTTACATTTGGCGCGTGCAAAAAAAAAAAATTGCGCGCCATTTCCCAATTTTCCCCTAACACCAATTGTTTTAATAATTAAACGATTTATGCAATACATATTTGTTTTTTCCTCGCAAGTGTGTTGAAAAACGTCGTATGATACACGTGTGTATTGATGATTACCGTCCTCGGCTCTCTTAAGACCCTCACCTGACGGCTCGGGTCTCAATGGCGCCTCAGCGGTAATCACCAACATTACACACTTGTACCATAATGTACTATTAAAATCACAGCATAATTGAATAACTTTGAGAAAGTTTACATACAATTATTGATAAGTGTAAATCAAATAAATCATTTAAAAGGCACTATGTCTAAGTAATTAACTATAAAAGCATTGATAAAAAGAGATCAATGTTAATCTTAATTCCTATTAGTTTTAATTCTCCGTAGCTAAATTGGAATGGGCCTTTGTAGATTCTGGCAGTGTTCTCCAAAAAATCCTCCGGTGTTCAGGCATCAGAGGGACTAACTTAGCAAGAATCTCTTCTTTTCGTTCCTTAGTTATCCCTCTAGGAGCAGACTTTGAAACAGCATTTGGAAAGACTTTGTTTTTTTTAACTTTAACCTGGAGAAAATCTAGCTCCTTCCACTCTGATTCCAGATTGTCTTTGAATTTAATGGTGTAATGCCCTTGTTCGGCTTTCACAGACATTATGTCCCTCAAATAAACCCTTTTTTTTTTTTTTTTTTTTTTTTTTTTTTTTCAGGATGGGAAATCATCAAATGACTTCTCCCGCTCTGGGCGGAGCGGGAGGGCGTGTCAGACTTTTACTGACTAAAACCCACCCGTGTTCCATCAGTTGCCCATGTGCCAGGGTCACGGTATCTCTTTCGAACAATCACGCGACCCCGGCAGGAATAAACCCTTGGTTCGATATTTCTGATTTTATGCTGTGATGAAGAGTCTTCGAACATGAAAAAAACAGCCACGGACATAGCGTGCACTGTGTTTTTTCTTGAATTTGCATTCTGAACGGCATCGACAAAGTCGTCGAAATCGTAGACTTTGTTTTTTTTCTTTAAAGACATTTCCACCTGATGGTGAAAATGATCGGCTGACATAAAAGAGTGTCCAGGCTCGAAATATTTGACTGTGATGGTTTCAGTGGCAGTAAGTTCGCTGTTGACTAAGTTAACTAAGAAACACATGAATGCCCAATTCTTATTTTGTGCCGCGCAGTTGTCAGCCCAAATAACAACATGTTTTGCGTCTCTTTTGTGCAACAGAAAACATCTGAAAGCTGATAAGATGTCGTCCTGGTTCCTTCCTGATATTGTTTCGTTCCATAAGACAGCAAAAGGCATTTTATCGACCTTAGTTTTTCCAAGGGGTACGAAGCTTTCGTTAAATAGCTATTTTTTGTCCTCGTATAATAGCCTTTCTATTATACGAGGACAAAAAATAGCTATTTTATACTGGTCCATCCTAGGAATCATAATTACTTTCTGCAAATCAACAGAATAGTAAACAGTATTTTCATCAGTTGAAGCTGCGATTACATCGGCTTTATAGGCTTCTCTAGATGTTTTGTACTTAAAATTGTGTTTATGGTAGAGAAGGCACTTTTCGCACGACGACGGATCTTTGCTACACTCATTGCGGTCTTCGTGAGATTTAAAGAGAGCACATTGCTCACACTCTTCATTTCCCAAACGAACAAACGATATGTTGAGTTCTCTCAATACGCTGCGGTAGGTCTCAAATGATGTTTTTTTATTAGGATAGCTCTCAGTAAAATTGTGATGCATTGAAGTTATCGTAATATCACTCGGCAAGTATAATTTATAAGGAGCATGTTCACGTCGATAATGTGAGACGACGGGATAAATACAACAACTGTATTAATTTGCGAAGCTTCAGACAACACTAATAATAAGTACAATAACTCAAACTCATATTGTATTTATAACTAGCAAACAAATATTGGATTTCCGAGTCCTACTTATCATAAGTGGAACAACTAATAGTTAATGTACTTATGACAAGTAATGTAGGTATGCGTAATTGAAAACTACACAACAACAAGAAAGATTATTGTATTTTTGATTAGTGAATTTGTTATAAAGTTTGAGTTATTGCATTCTTCCTTACTGAAAAACCGAGTTCCTGCAGTATTCTTAAAAATGTTACTTAGAGAGAGTTATAGATCTCGATTCACTGATTTCGAATATATATATAACTCAAAATCTTCCAAAATCGAGTTATTGTGTTCTTCGTTAGCGCGGCAGTATAATGAAATTGTTAATTATGAATAGGACCATTAGACTGTTTTAATTGGTTTTGTTGTGACTGAAATGGCACCGATATTTCGGAATATTTAGATGTAACTAATGTACTAGGTAGGTAAACTAAGCTACTGAAATTGGTTATTTCAATTTCCATTTTGATTGGGTGTTGATATCGCAGACACTTATTTGATACTACCTTTTGCACGCGACTTAGCCCGCGTCGAAGTCGGAAATTATACCACGGGAACGTACTACCGAGATTACAAGTAGTCTACGTGTTAATATAGGTTATAAACTACCTGTGTGTCTTTCATCCGAATTTGTTCAACCATTTTGCGTGATTGAGTTACAAGGAATGTTTATGTATTGCACATTCTGCGAACTATTAAGAAAACATGATATAAATGCATTTTTATGGCTTATAAAGAATTCATTATGTCAACTTCTTTATAGTACTCGGAAGTATTTCCATTACAGTTAATTGAAAAACAGACGTTACTTCATATGGAGTAATGTTTTTTTTTTTTTTTTCAAAGATTCATCCCTGGGGCATTGAAATACATTTACATATTATGAAATTCTCGCTATGCGAATACTGTATATTTCATGGGTACTTATAAATCATCAGAAGCTACGTGCACTGTTGCCAATTTGTCGTTTCCTATGTAGAAGAGCCGGCAGGAAGCTCACTTAAAATTTTCTTTTGCAATATTTTCAATTTACTATGTTAAAAGATATGGAACGACAGTGTCGGCCTGTTATTAAGTACCAGACAGTAAAGCAAATAGAAAATGGTCAGCAAATTTGCAGTCTACAAGGCCTACAATGTTATCACATTCATCATCATTTCCGCGGGAAGACGTCCACTGCTGGCTGGTTGGCGATGGCAGTATGGTGGTAAAATGTATAGAGAACGCTGCTGCCCATTCTCTAGTAAGTCCCTTAGTCGCGTTTTACGATACCCACGGGAAAAAATGGGATGGTTATGCCTTATGTCCGGCACCACACGGAACACATTCACAAAAACCTTCGACTAACATACTTACATAATGGAATATCCATACTAATATATATGTAAGGTGTATCTATTCACCACCTACAGTTGTAACTTCTTTACCACCTACAGATGTACAGACGCCACCAGGTCAAGCTACCCGAAACTGTCAATTTTTCCCAATGAACCTTGAACCTATTGCTCTAGAAATAAAGTCGAAAATGTATCAAAGAAATCTGACAGATTGTAGTAGCTTGATGTGTTGGCGTCTGTACCTCTTAAAATATTTCGTGTATGAATAGATACACCTTATATATTAAATAACATATAAATGGGAAAGTGTGTATGACGGTTTGTCCATCTTTCACGGCAAAACGGAGCGACGAATTGACGTGTTTTTTTAAAGTAGTAGTTGAAGGGATGGAGAGTGACAAAGTCTACTTTTTTTTCTTTTTTAGGTGGCTGGGATGAACTTAAAAAGCCGTGCTTTTCGCATGGACAGTTTTATGTAGCATGTTCGCGCGTGTCCAATGCCCAGAATCTTTATATTCTATCCCAAAATGGAAAGATTTATAATATCGTCTACAGTAGCGTATTAAAATAACATTATGTTCCGAGTTCTCTTCTGTGTTCTAAATCAGGAAAGGGGAATTCTGTTACCCTGAATTTAACGCGAGTGAAGCCAGGCAAAAGCTAGTCGAGAAATAAAAAAAACCCACCGACAGTTCTTATTTACGGCTTTTTCTCTCTTCGTCCTGCAAAGTATCGCCCACTATTTTCAGTCACGTTCTCAATCACAGGATTGCTTGCGGTCGGCTCCGTCCTTATTTATTTCCCACTATATTTTACTACAATGCAGTGGGGGGCTGGATGTCGTATTTCATTGTGCACTAGTGCTGCGCCTTGATTTTTATTGTACTTGTTAGTTTATTGAGATGCAAGTGTTTGTATGTTTATGTTTATTATTGTTAACCGACTTCAAAAAATGGAGGAGGTTATCAATTCAACTATATTTTTTTTTAATGTTTATTACCTCTTAACTTTTGACTGGGTGAACCGATTTTGATGATCCTTTTTTTTATTTGAAATCTATTGCTTTCCGAATGGTTCCGTTTTAATTTGGTTCCATTCGAACAACGGAATCCATGTGGAAACCATATAAGTATTAAATTTGCATTAAGTATTTGCACGACAAATGAACGAATAACGCGATTAGATTAGTGCGGGGTATCTACCATAAATAAAAAGTTAAAAATATTTTTTTTTTACAAAAAATAACAACCGGCTTCCTAAAAAAAAACTACAAATTGAAAATAGGGGCCGTTCAAGTATTACGTAAGCACTATAGGGGGGCGGGGGGTCATTGATTTGCTTATTTTTGATGACATGGGGGGTGGGGGGGTTTAGGTGGTGATTACGTCAGCAATAGTTATTTCCTTTTTACACATACGGCAACCCATATGTGACTATGTTTGAAAATGAAACGTATTTTCGGGGATTCCCACAAATAATGTAGACGTTTAGGTACTCGCTTAGAACCGAGTAGGGAAATTACCGCGCTCTATTCACTTGACTACATTTCTTCCGTTAACCTGTTTCGTTTCGCTACGATTGACGATTTGACGTATTTTAAATGCGTTAAAGTCCTCTATCCTAAATCTATTCTCTTTTTTATAGAATTATTACTGCTACTCATGAATCAAAGAAAAAAACAGAGCACATTAAACGAAAAATGCATATAACAAATGTTTACGTAAGCATGGTGGGAGGGGGGGGGGGGTAAGAGCTTTGCTTACTTTTGGTGACAAGGGGGATGGGGGAGTAAAAAATTGTAATAAATGTGCTTACGTAATACTTGAACGGTCCCATAACTTTAATTTCGGAAGTCGATGGCAAAAAACCTTAATTAGAGATCCTAAGATACCGACTTCCAAAATTAAAGTTATTTTTCACTTTGTAGTGTTTTTACACAGCTTTATGTGTTTTTTTTCTGCTTGAGTTTACCTAGTTTTCAATGTTTTGATGTTATATTGGCGTGTGCTAGCTGACATATGGCGAATAATTTAATTTAATGTTTTGTGTTTCATAATGTGTACTAATATATTGAATCACGTTCTTCTAATTGAACAGTTGCGCTACTTTTTCTTCCCAGCTAAAGCACTAGGAAGTGGTGAAGGACGGGCGTTTTGGGGTACTGTCTTATGTCATTTTGATGTTCAAAAAGTCTGACTCTTAGCCTAGTGTCAATAAATGATTTTTGATTTTTCCCGATCATACTGAATTCATTTGAATTATCACCTAGCTAACACAACTGATACTAATATCTAACTTCTGTGTCATGTGTTTTACAAATTGGATAGCCATTGTAAAGCCCTGCATTGTTAGACTCACATAAAATTCTAATAATATAATGTTAGGCTTTAAAAGAGACCATGGCCTCAGAGTTTGTTTCAGCGTTTCTTCTCAGGGAACATTCAAATAGGAAATGCCACCGTCATCTAGTTTAAACAAAATGTCATTTTTTTTTGTAACAGTGTCTTATAAGGTCTACTTAACTACTATTTACTGAACTGGGCCTTTTTGCGCAGCCGTGATGCCTCACAATGATACAAGTTTCTGACATCTCACCTTAAAGCTTTTTATTTTTTACTCTTTCCTGCTGTATAACTAACTGTTATGTGCCTTGCAAACTGTGCTAAATAAATGTATTTTTTTTCTTTCTTCTTTACTTACAGAAATAACCATTTATTTTAACGACTTTTGCAAAGATTTATACCTACACGTATAGTCTGTACACTAGCTTTGAACGCAAGTTTTTGCTTTTCGGTACCGCGTGTTAACCACGCCGTAGAAAAAACTGATCGTGACCGTGTATATGCCTAATACAGCGACTGCGCCGTGCTACAGTGCTAACGTAACTGTTAACAGCACTGACGACCGTGCCTACACGGCGTATCAACTAGGGATGTTATGGATATGAAATTTCGGATACGGATTGGTTACGGATGTAGGAATGATTATTATACCGGATATGGATACGGATACGGATATGAAATTATTTCGGATTATCCGTTAGTTTCGGATAATTTCGGTTACGTATATTAAATTTTTTAAGGAATTTCAAAAAAAAAATATAGCCAATAAAATGGTTTTATTTATATGTCACCATTTGGTAGGAATTACAATCAGCCTGTGAGTAATTATTACAGCTATTTAAAATAAAAATGGTTATAAATATATATTGAGTGTTATCTAATCTACCTAAAATAAAAATGTAGCAACAAATCCGATATTATCCGAAACTTTTATTTCGGATTCGGTTACGGACAAATTTTTATATCGGATATCCGATAGTTTCGGTTACGGTTACGGAGCTCCCTAACATCCCTGGTATCAACCGTAGTTTTTCATGGCAAGAAGAACGTGTGTGCACAACGGGAGAGCCGGCTTCCTTACGTATCACACGCTGAATAAGTACTTATTGAGTATTCGAAGCATTGCAATTCTTAAATATTGATACCGTACGTACGGTTGAGAGCAGTGGTGGGCCAGTGGTATCAGTCAGGCGCTTTACTTCGTGTAAATAATTTCATCACCACTGCTCTCAAAACGGTGAAGAAAAACATCGTGAAGAAACCAGCATGTGCTAGAGCTGGAACTAAAAATTCAAAGACATGTGGCATCTACCAACTTGCACTGGGCCCACTCTCTCTCACCGAGAGGAGGCCTGTGTCCCAACAGTGGGAATAACATACGCTGATTATGGCGAGGTTCCTGATCCATTGGGACTCAAATTCTCACCGCTTGAGGAATACCTATTTTCGCGCGGATCGACGCAGAGGAGTTCCGCTTCATAGATGACACTTTTATAGAACCTATACGCGTTTCATGCACTACATACACATGTATAATTCTAGAAGCGTCAAGCAATCATTTCACATAAGTACATAACACATCTTCACAACAAAAGAAAAACAATTCCATAGCAATCGGGTTGCTCATTAAAAAGCGATGTTATCAGATCTCCAACTAAATGAAATATTTGCGAAAGAGAGATTAAGAAACGGGATCGCTTGCCCTAGTAATCTCGCAAGTTTCACCCGAAGAAAACCGGAGACGCCCGAGAGGTTCCGTTTAAAATATTCAATAAAGGTATAGTGAGATAGGTTCTGAACACGTTTTCAATTTCCCGTTAACTTCCCGAAAAGCATTCCCTGTGGTGTTCGCTGTATTAGGTGGTCTGCTAGCGAGCGTGGCGATGTCAGTTTGCGACTGAATTTCCTGCTGAAGTTGGAAGGCAAAGGGTTAAAGGTCAATTGACTCGGTGCGACCGGTATTGGTCTGTCGGCGTCGCATTGCGGGTGTGTAGACAGCCTTATGACACTTGACCTTTTGGTTTGCTTAGTGGTGAACTAATTTGTTTTTGTGACGACAACCCTCATTATTTTAAAGTTTAGTTTTAAAGACATGAGCTATTGGTTAGCCTACTTTACCGTTCGAATATATAGTTCTCCTGACCATATTTCAGTATTGGTAGCCAATCTCAACGGAGACTAATTGGCGCGGGTTTGAGATAGAGAACTGTAAGAATTTGCGGTGGTTGTGGATTAATAAGGATTGTAGTTCTGTAAAGACTGAGTTCGCCCAATCAAGATGCAATTTCAACAGGGAAAAATCTAAGTACGAATCACTTTTTCTCACGCTGCGGCCGCTTTTCAAGCGTGATCGTAGCTTTGAGTGGGACGTTAAACACGGAGTCCGGCGCGAGTACAAAAAAAAGTTAATGGAAAATTTATCCTTGGTTTTATTTTCGCTCACGGAGTTTATGGCCAGATTGTATTCAAGCGAACAATAGCGGCAGACTACTTGTTCTTGGCGCGCGACAAAGTTCCTTGTTGATGGCGCGCTCGTCGCGTTGTCGCGGAAGCAAGCGTTACGGCGGGGATGCGTTACCCAACTAATCGAATGCAGCCTGGCGAGCGTCCAAGGGTTAGAGACAGAACAGTGTACCGTGTGGTGTCGGATGCAAACAATAGCACCTTCCATTTCTTTGCGTGGGTATCGTAAAAGGCGACTAAGGGACTTACTAGAGAATGGGCAGCAGCGTTCTCTGTGCATTTTACCACCATACTGCGATTGCCAAACTGCCTGCCAAGCGCGGCGATTATGGCAAAGCCTCCCAAATTGGGGGAGGTTTATGTCAGTAGTGGACGTCTTTTGGCTGATGTGATGATAATTAGAACAGCGGGAGATATGATAGTGCAAAGTGTGTGCCCAGATACAGGGGCACTCTAATAGTCCTATCGGACGGCAATCCGACACGACTGGAGAGAGATCAGGTGCAGGACCAATGGCTTAACGTACATTCCAAGGCACGGAGTATCACACCCTCAACTTCCAAACTTCCGTACCATATATGCTCGAATGGAGTGGGAACTCCATTCGAGCATACATGGTACGACGTACATATATTGTTTTCAAATATATTTTACAAGAAGAACAAGTTATTTTTCCCCTTTTTTAGGGCTCCGTTGCCAAATGGCAAAAAAACGGAACCCTTATAGATTCGTCATGTCTGTCTGTCTGTCTGTCCGTGTATGTCACAGCCACTTTTCTCCGAAACTATAAGAGCTATGTTGTTGAAACTTGGTAAGTAGATGTATTCTGTGAACTGCATTAAGATTTTCACACTAAAATAGAAAAAAAAAACAATAAATGTTCGGGTTCCCGATACTAAGAACTGAAACTCAAAAATTTTTTTTTCATCAAACCCATCTGTATGGGGTATCTATGAATAGGTCTTCAAAAATGGTATTGAGGTTTCTAATATAATTTTTTTCTAAACTGAACAGTTTGCGCGAGAGACACTTACAAAGTGGTAAAATGTGTGTCCCCCCCCCCGTAACTTCTAAAATATGAGCATGATAAAACTAAAAAAAAAATATGATGTACATAACCATATAAACTGCCACCGAAAATTGGTTTGAACGAAATCCAGTAAGTAGTTTTTTTTTAATACGTCATAAATCGTAAACCGCAATTTACCTTTAATTCAATCAACTCAAATATAAAAGTAAAATAAAAAACATTTAATGTCATAAACATAAACCTTATGCATAAACCGAGGATACCTACAGATTTGTACGGAACCCTCGGTGCGCGAGTCCGGTTTTTTATAGGTTACTTTGAATACTTAGAAGTACAAAATTATTCTCTGTGAGAATAAGAGGCTATTGCAGTTATAGTCCGGTATGATTGTGTTTTCAAACCTACACAATAACATGACGAACAAGTTTCCCACAGTCACTTAACAGCTTCTCGTATCTGTTTACTTCAACTTGGAGAGACGTCAAACTTTATGAATCAGTATCACGGACGGACAAATCGGCTAATGACTGCTGTAACACAGCCTGTGAATATTGCCAACAGCTCGGCAAAAATGCCAACGTTACCGACGTGTCTACATTCATTCATCGCGAGCTGAATATAGATAGTTTTTTGTTCTATTTAAACGCTATAATGTCACAAAAGTTGGTATAAATGTGAGTTCTATTGAAAAAAAATTAAATAAAAAATGTTATGGAATTGATTTCCCTATTTTTCAGATAATAAATAGTTTTCTTTCTTTCTTTATTTTGAAATAATAAATATGTATACCACCTGGGTAGTAAGTTTTGTTCATGTTTAAAAAAAAAAATTACTAACTGATGCTCGCGGTTTTACTCGCATCTTCAGTATACAGGGTCAAATTAAATTAGCTCTTAGTACGTTGGCCATGGGGGTAGGCAGAAAGCACGGCAAGCCACCTGCTACGATCTCTACACACTCCTTTTGCCTCGTTTAGGTTCATACAATTTGTCATACACACACGCCGGTTGCGAGTACTACGCACCTGACCTTTCTGAAGAACATCACCAATAAGGTCGCTATATGTCCTCCTAGGGCATCCCCTCCCGTTTTAGGGATCGATTAAGAAAAATAATGGAACAACAAAAAATATGATTTATCGTTTGATGGACGAAGGTCAATGACTGTAATCTGTTAGCTATTTTAGCCAACCATAAGCCAACAGAGTAATGGTGGCCCAGTGGTTCCGGCCGTTACTTACGAGTTGTAGGTCACACAAAATGAAATCCAGGCAGACGTTTCCTTTGTGTGATTAATTTCATCACCTCTGCCCTCATAACGGTGAAGGAAAACATCGTGAGGAAACCGGCTGACACTGGGCCCGCGTGGTAGATTACGGCCCACTCCCTCTCACCGAGAGGAGGCCTGCGTCCCAGCTGTGGGCACAACATATGCTTATTATGATAAGCCATCAGGTTGTCATAAATATGTGAAAAGGTTAAATCTGTAATTATCTGCAATATGGTAACCTTTTGGCTCGTCTTTTCCCAATTTGCGATAAACTATAGAAGAGTACAAATAAAGGAGGATCGGACAAAATGGTCTTCGCGACCAATAACAACCGCATATATGTCATTAGACAGGCATTTTAATACAGAGCAATTATTTCTATGGTGATTTGTTTCAAATCGCTGTGTGAAAAAAAAGTTATGGCGATATTTTGCAGGACGTACTGAACGCTTGATAAAGGAAAACTTGAATTCTATCGTTAATCACTTCTGGTGGTCTGTTTGAATTCTACAAAATGGTACCCTGGTACCCTTCAGCTGGTCTGATGATGGATCTGAATGCTAGATAACGGAACTCTTAAATAGCTACTAATCCATCGAGTTTGGGCTCATTAGATGTGTCTCAATTAGTCCTCTTCATTTAACGTGATGACAATGACCTGACAAGTGACCTGAAAGGAACACAACGGAACCCTTGAATAGCTACTAGTAAACATATCGAGTGTCATTCCTCACGATGTTTGCCGAAGAGGGTCGCCGTACGGAGGAGTGACTATTTTCTGAGTGGTTTTGAGTCTGTCTCGGTAATATCCTATAATAACTTTCGTTAGAGGAAATGTAAGGTCTTGGTAGTCGCACTGTTATTGTATTCTCTATATATAGGTATATCGGAAGAGTCATAAGTATGGGATTTAAATTGACAACGAAACACAATTGTGAATTAGATGCGCTTCATTAGATCGTGGCGTTCATGCGAGTTGACATCGTCTTCACATATATTATAATTATTGTAAACAGTAAGTATTGAAAAACATTTTAAAAGAGTATCGGTAAAGTTCCTTGCCCGTTCTTCTCCATACGAATCTACTTTTTGGAAGGGGTGACTAGAATCAAATCTATTTTAATGTAACTGTTGACGTTCAAAAGTGTCTTTATGTGCCTATTTGAAATAAATGCTTTGACTTTGACTTTGAAGATAGCACCACAGCGGCGTGGTGCAGCTCTCTGAACCATCTGCCATCGTGCGGGCAACAAGTGTTTAGAAATTGTCCAACGTTTTGACTGGCATGTTCAAGTATGATCGAAAAATCAACCATCTTAAAAGTTTCGTAACGAACTTCCTTATCGCGCGTTGCGAAAGGGGGCTAGACGGAAAAAATTAAGACCAAAAGTTGTAACGACACTTTTTGCTATAGTTGTAAACCGTGCGGCGTGCGCGCGTTTCTCTGTCTGTCTCTCTCTCTCTCTCTAAAAGCAAGCCAGTTTTTTCGTTTCGTCTTTCTATTTCACATTGAACAGTGTGGTGTCACGATATATACAGGTTTTTTGTACATCATAAATAATAATAACTAAATGAATCCTGACAGTGTTTCTGCACAAGTTCCAGATATTGCTGATGGAGTTAGGTAAGTAGAGATTTTATACAGATAATATAAATGCAATTAATCGAAAGGAACTTCGTTCCATCCGAGTGTCCCTTGACACTTCTCAAGATTTTTTTTCACGCCCTCAATACACATCTTCGCCAAGTAAAATGTTCAACAATAAAGAATTAAGCTCCATTCCGCCTTTCGCCCTGACATATATGTATGTCTACAAACTCACAGGAAAATCTGCTTTGTTCACCAAGTTCTTAAGTGAAGTTAATGCCATAATTGCGACAGATAATTGTTGAAAACATATAAACAGTCTATAATGGGCGATTTTTTGGGCGAATTGCTGGAGACCGATAACTCCACAGTTGCACAGTTGTGTGGAACGTCGGTTGACATGGTATGGGTCTGTGATACGGAGGAGTGAGGAAAATGTCGTCTGTGATGATATGGATAGAAAGGGTGTGACTATCGAGATTATGACTAATAGAGAAGTGTAGAAAGAAAATACGGTTACATATCATAAGTTTGCGGGATGCTCCACTCTTCCGCGCCTAAGCGGGTTTAAATTAGTAGGGCAGACAAGTTTGCGTGGAGTCGGTTTTGCAGCTATTCGTTTCTCACAAAATTTTGTAGCACAACTTTAATCTAATATTGAAAATGCCGAAAATAAAAACCTTGGTCTGAATCGATAGGTATCCATAAAAAACTACTCGAGACTCATTGATCTGTGCAAAAAACTATTATTGCGATATCATGTTGGAGATATCTACTATCTATACTATAATATTATAAAGCTGAAGGGTTTGTTTGTTTGATTGAACGCGGTAATCTCAAGAACTACTGGTCCGAATTGAAAAATTTATTTTTGTGTTGGGTAGCTTATTTATCGAAAAAGGCTATAGGCTGTATAACATCACGCTACAACTAAGAGGAGCGGAGTAATAATGAAAATTGTTTGCAAAAATGGTGAAAATCGCACGGGTAGGCGATTCGACGCGACGGGAAGGGTCGGGGCAACAATAATTTTAACGCGCAGAAGCTAGTGTTATTATATACCCAACGAAAATAAAACACCATACATACGTAGCAATATTTTATTAAAGACACAAACTAAATAACACTTAACGGAATGCATTGCTAAAGCGAAGCGCGAAGCTTTAGGTATATATAACATTTCAAAATACAAAACCTTAAATTATTGCAAAAGTAATAGAATAATCAAAAAGATTACACTTCAACAACAAAAGACATTTTTGTGGTAGGCTGTTGCCAATTTGTCAATAAATCAGCTAAACTAAAGTTTTCCTTTGCTGAGGCGTTCGAAGGGGTTGATGGTCGATGAAAGTGATAGCGCCATTTTTAACGAACAGCTTCACATCTTGTTCCCTCGTAATTATCAACACATTGACAGACTGGCTCATTCTTCTCGTTCAGGGAACATACACCATTCAGACAATAACCATGACACGCGTACACTTCACATCTTTCCCCGGAATACCCTGCATTGCACCTGAAACAAAGTTTATATCAATCATGGTTATTTAAACATAAGTCGGTTTCGGTTTAAAGAATTTATTCTCATAAAGCGCACAAACAGTTCACTTAAAATATGAGATATAAAAATAAAGCATGCAGTTTTAAAATAACATAATGACTCCATGAGTCGACAAAAGGTAAACAGAGTATTTTACATTATTGTTCTAAATACTTAAAATCTATACAATATGTTATTTTATTATCGTAAGCAGGCAATAGATATATACATTTTTTTTTAAACTATCTGAAGGCTGACTATATTTTGAACAAGATATATTAACATTTTTACAAAATATTTACAGTTTTTGCATTCACAATTGTCTCTGGCAATTTATTGTATAGTACCGCTCCTTCATATAAAATATTTTTCTTCCCGTAATTGGTTCTGGGTGGTCTGAGTTCGAGTTTAATGCGATTTCTGGTATAGTATCCGTGGTTTGTTTTTTTTTTTAAATTCAATTGCGAGTGCGTTTCCTTTGTTATTATTTTTCTAATTAGGGTACATGTTTTTTATATATGTTGTTTTATGTTGAATAGTTTAGTGTCGTTATATATTTGTTTAAAACTGGACTGTAATTAAACTGGAAATTGGGAACAGCAGTGGCCTGGTGTTATCGATCCCTACTTCAAAGTCGTTAGCCATGAGTTGGGAACCAAGTAGGAACTTTACTTTGTATCATTTATTGCATCTCTCAGAAAGATAAATGATAGCAGCATCGCAACGTAATGACAGCGGCATGTCCGAGAAACAAAATTTCGAAAACAAGTGATAGCAACCAACACACAATGGAACAGCGTGGCCTACTGGCTCTCACAGAGCCTTGAGGTGGAAGTTCCAGCAGTGGTACTGACACAGGCTGATTATGCTTAGGCTTATACAAGGAGTTCAAGGAAACCATCAGAAGGAACAGAAATTGTTTACCTGCATTTGGGAAGTCCCTCATTATTGATACTGCAATCACCTTGGAAACAATAGTTCACACAAACTGAAACATCGCATCTCTCACCGATGTAACCAGGTGTACATTTGCAAACTTTTATACCGTGAACACAAAACAGGTCGACAACTGTTGTATATTCTGTGGTCTGTTGTTTCTGTATGGTTTGTTGAATATTGAGGGAGTTGTTCTTTTCCGTAATGGTTGGAATCAGATTCGACAGTGCTTCACAATCCTGACGTCCCTGAATTTGATCCTTTAATTTGTAGTAGGCGGTCATGGCGAGTGGTATTTTATTGTAGATTTTAGTAATTTGATTTGGTTCTACATCTATCGTTGCATTCTTTGGTAAATGCCAAAGGGTTCTGGAGCTCTCGCTTTTGTTCATCCAGTACAAGTAATCCTTTGACACAGTCAATTCTAGAGGTATAGAAAAAAGTTTACGTGGAGAATAATCGATAGGATTAAAATAAGAATCGCTTTCCGTAGCCAGATCTCCTACTTTTAGAAAATTATGAAGACATCCTCTACAGCCTTCAAAGTAATAAATGTTCTGTGTTTGTGTGTCTAAGGCGAAGCTAAATATTGGCGACCATTTGGTTATAGTTTCTCTCCGCTTGCTAATAATAATCCTTCCGCCATTAAATTTAATTCTCTCCATGTACCGCCTCTTAGATGTATCTGGGTTGGTCCAGTAAATGTACCTGTAATTTAAATAACACAATTGAATATCAAATGACAAAAATTTAGATTTTTTAACGGTTATTAATAACGTACCCATTGCAGCTATCCACGGCTATATTACTGGCGATCCCGTAATTCAATATGATTAAAAGATTTCCGTAAACATTGTTATTAGCTCCGGGTTTTAATGAAATCCAATTAATGCTCCTTTCAATCGTATCAGTGAAAAATAGTGTTTCTGTAGGTGGGTCGTAGGCAATACTTTGAATATTACTACCGGTTCTTTTGATGAAACATTTGTTTTCCATGGAAAATAAATTGTAACCACATATAGTGTCGTTGTCACTTTGTTTGTCGACGTACAGCATCACGTTATGTACTTCATCGTAAGCTAACGCTGTGAGGTTGTGAGAAACGAAATTCACGGTATTTGTTACTGTTCCGTTGGTATAAAATACGAGTTGATCTCCAAGACTTACGGCGATGTCTGAAACAAAATAATAACATTTTACTTTACCAATCTGATGTCTAACTGTTACAAGGTACCTCACTGAAATATCTGGAATATAAATTAAAAGATAATTATAAGTTAAATATTGGAGATATCAGATAATTTTGGAATGAAGTTTTAAATAAAAAAATATGCAGAAAGAATATCTCAGCTGTCTGGGAGCAGTTGAGGACCTTATGGATAGGTCTCATGGCGTAGTTTAATACAATTGGAAAGAAAGAAAGAAAGATAAGTGTTTATTGGAACACCCACAGAAACTAGACAAAAATCAGTGCTTTATACAAATAAAAAACAAATCATTCAATCTTAGTTAGTCGCGATCCCAACATTTCATATCCTACTTACTATCCTACAAATATTTTAAATGAAAAAGTTTCAAAGTTTATTATATAATCACGCAAAAGATTCGGTTAATATATGGCATGGTTTATAGTATTTTTCACACGTTTTTATTAGTTTGCTATGTATGCATTTATCTATATAACGGAATCTTTGAACGTGATTTTTACCCCTTTCAAAACGTCAGATTAATTTGAAACTTTGCACACTTATCAAGAACCGAGGACAATACAATAATTTCATGCCATTAACTTAGCCAGAACCATCAGGATAAAAAAACACGAAAACCTCGTTTTTGTAGCTAGCTGAACTAAAAATAAAAAATAGTTAAAACACGCTTTCAAAAGAAGGTTTTTTTTTTGGAAAATTTCAATTTGATTTTATCTTTCAAAGAAACTTCGAGCTTAGGCCGCCTCATTGCGCGCTGAGTGACTCTGAATTTATGGACCAGTCGACCTATTAGTGGCCACCTTTTGGCACGTCTCCTTAATCTTTAGACACTGCGGTATAGGCCACAAGAAGAGTTGATAAAGTTTCTCAAACGCTGTTCTACCCAACTGGATCCTTCTGTTAAGTATTTTCCTCAAAGTATCTGGATGACTTGCCCTAAGTAGTCATACTTCTTCACAACTCCTAGAAGCGACCCATCAATGTGGACTGGACTCGAGCTGCTTTCGGGGCGGGGATACTATATCATAATTATATTAACGTAGGTTGTTACGTTAAATGACGGTCATAGTTTTTAGGGATGTGGTACTTGTAGAAATAAACAATTGTTACCGTGTGAATATTCCGTGTGGTGCCGGTCGTAAAGAATAGCACCATCCCATTTTTTCTTGTGGGTGTCGTAAGGGCTTACTAGAGAATGGGCAGCAGCGTTTTCTAAGTATTTTACCAATATACTGCGATCACCAAGCTGCCTGCCAAGCGCGGCGATTATGGCAATGCCCTTCAAGTTGGGGGAGGCTCAAGTCCAGCATTGGACGTCTTACGGCTGAAATATTGATGATGATTACTGTGTGAATGTAACCATCTCTGAAATATTAAAATAATAACCGATGTTCCCTTCACTTTGTAGACTTCAGCAGATATTATATCACTCCTTTAAAGTATGTCCTCTGAACTCCTTTGAACCATTCGGTGTGTTTCCTGTATTAGATAATGTTAGTTTATTCAAGATATTTTCCTTATTATGTATTTTGCATTTGTTTTTCACGAGTTTAATTATTAATTTATTTTATTTTTCCGCATTTGTTATATCTTATCTGGGACGATATTAAAAGAACTCCTGTATCGTATATGTAGCCGTGAAACATAATTAACAGAACCTAGTTTTGTGCAAAACATGAACGAGGATAACGAACAAGAAAACAGTAATTGGCTATTCTAGATTATATTATTTTAATATAAGTATACCTACCCACTAGGTGACAAACTTATTTGTGCCAGTTAAATTACTATTATTTATACGAAAAAGCGCGTTGTAATTATTATTTTTAACTTTATTATACAATACTTTGTTATCCAAATAGCATGCGTAACACGTAATTATAAAGAAAACACAATCCGTTTCTTACTACATTTTAGACTAAATTTTTTTATACTTTGATAATATAGTTTTTTTTTATTGTAAGCAGTCCTCGTTTATGTCCAGGCTCTTATAACTCGACTGAATTACTTGCACTCATCTCACACACAAGAGATACTCCGCAAATAATTCAATCGAATTTTTGTATCGAAAATAAGTTTGCTGAGACATTTCTACTATTTATCTATGCATAGTTTACGTCAGTCTTCAAGAAATAACTGAACAAAGCCCTCAAATTTTAATACTGTATGTGTGTACTAAGGTTTGATCTACTAACGATCGCCTGCCGCCATCGCCATTTTATTGTGTTGGATTGTTGAGAGTGTAGGGTCTGGTTCATTTTTGTTAATTTTTAAATAGATAAAAATAAAAAACAGATTTTAATTATACTATATTTTGTATTTCTATTTCAAAAATATGACATGCGCCTTCACGTCCCTAGCTGCCACAGAAGACGCCAGGAGCGTCAGGAGTCGATAGCTGACTCCCGGCCACCGTAGGCGCGAGCTTGCGGGTGACAAGCAATGGGTAGCTCGCCGCCCGGTAAGGACCAGGCTCGGGTCGACGGCGCGTTGTGTTCCACGCGCGCCTCAAAGAGATGTCAGCAGCACTGAAGAGGTCTGCTAGGACCGATGCCTGCCAGGGTCACGAGATTGTTCGAAATAGATACCGTGACCCTGGCACATGGGCAACTGATGGAACACGGGTGGGTTTTAGTCAGCAAAAGTCTGACATACCCTCCCGCTCCACCCAGAGCGGGAGAAGTCATTAAAAGTTTAAATCCTATGAATGTATGTTCTTATAAATACAGTAATTGTCATGTATTTTGCATTTCTATTTAAAAAAACATGACATGAAAGTTTAAAAAAAAATCTGTAAACCTGATTGCGTAAAAAGTGAACTTTAAAAAAGATGGAAACAATAAAAAGTGTTAACTAATACAACTAAAACGCAAAAGGAGGTTTTGAGGAAGTTTTCAAGCTGTGCTGCTGGGGAGTTTGTTCCGCCACTTCTTCTTCCCAGCTAAAGCACTAGGAAGTGTCGAAGGGCGGGCGTTTTGGGGGGACTGTCTTTTGTAACTTTGACGTTCAAAAAGTGCTGACTCTCAGCGTAGTTTGAATAAATGACTTTTGATTTTGATTTTGTATGAAATTTATCAGTTTCGAAGTTAGGATCTTCAATTTTTGTGTTAATGTTGATGAAAATGTATTAAGTAATACATATTTCAGCGTTTTCTATATTTTGTCCCCCAAAAGGGTTAAAAGGGCGATTATGTTGAATATGGAAAGTTCGTCATTTTCGAAGTAAATATCACTTATTTAATTTTTATGGCTTATGGTTAAAAACGAACGCAACGTATATTAGTGTTGGTGAAAAGGTGATGAGGATGAAATTTTGATTTCACTTTCATTCAATGAATTTTGTATTCAAGTATAAATAAGACACTTGCATGAGGTTTATAATTGTTTTGCACATAATCCAGACATATTTAAAAGATAAATGCTACTGTAGATTATCTTTAGGAGACAGACATAAACCATCAAAACTGTGGAACGTTTTAATATGTACAGACGCCAACACATCAAGCTACTACAATCTGTCAGATTTCTTTGATAGATTTTCGACTTTATTTCTAGAGCATTAGGTTCAAGGTTCATTGGGAAAAATTGATAGTTTCGGGTAGCTTGACCTGGTGGCGTCTGGACAATAGGGTGGAGCGTGAAAGTAAAAAAAAAAAATGTTGGTAGATTTTTTTGTAATAGAAGGGAATTGGTGCCTTATATTAAAGTTAAAATAAATACATTTTTTCATCAAATTTGATCGCTCTCTTCTGCCTCTGCTTCAAATTTTGAGGTCTATCCTAAAAATTTTTATTTTAATGAAAAAGTGTAGTACGGATATGGCCAAATATTAAACATAATTTAATTTAAATGGGTGAATAAATTATTGAAATGTTAATTTAAATTGCGTGCCTTCTAATATTCATTTCTTAGTTTATTAGTCTGTGTCACTTAGTTACTGTATACTCTGTGGTATAATATCTCTCTGCTCTGTGACACTACGAGTAAAGTCCTTAATATTGTAATTCCCTTAAAAAAAAAACGTTTTCTATTATAAACCTACTTCCACTTATTCAAACAATTCAACAGGTTATGGGTCCAGTAGCCCCTGAAAAGTGAATTAGTCAAATCGAACAACAGTTACAGTAGTGCACAAAAATTGAAAAAAACCTAACCTAAAATAACGCACGTGAAACCGGCAAAAAAAAAAAAGTTTTACAAGTGTTGAAAATGTCTTCAAATAACCCGCTGACTTTGATAGAAAAACTGACTGGCCGCGATAACTACTCCACATGGAGATTTGCCGTGAAAACATACCTTGAACACGAGGAGTTATGGGACTATAGAAAAACCAACCAGCGACGCGGCAAACCAAAAACGCGACCTCAAAGCAAAATCTAAGATAATCTTGTTAGTGGACTCCATGAATTATGTTCACATACAAGAAGCGAAGACAGCAAAGGAAGCTTGGGACAACCTGACAAGTGCTTTCGATGACTCGGGGCTAACACGCCGAGTAGGTTTACTTCGTGAATTATGTACCACAACCCTCGCAGAGTGTCAAAATGTAGAAGAATACGTTAGTAAAGTAGTCACAACAGCTCATAAGCTACGCAATATCGGATTTGAAGTGGATGATGAGTGGCTGGGAACCCTGCTTCTCTCTGGTCTACTTGAGACATACAAACCGATGATCATGGCGATCGAGAGTTCCGGTATGAAAATAAGTGCTGATTCAGTTAAAGCTAAAATTCTACAGGATGTAAAAATGAGCAATAGTGATACAAATGCCTTTGCAACAAACTCAAAGAAAAAGGTAATTAAAAAGTCATTTCAAAAAGGTCCACGTTGTTTCAAATGCAACAGATATGGCCATATTAGCACAGAGTGCAAGTCTAAGCAAAAACAGAAGCATGACAGTCCTAGCTATGCCGCTGCATTCATAGCTTCTGTCAGTAACAGCGATGCCTGGTATATAGACTCCGGTGCCTCAATGCATATGACCAGACACAAACAATTATTGCATAATGAAACAGTGCCACTAGTAAAGACAATTAAAGTTGCAAATGACAAATCCTTACCAGTAGAAAGCTCTGGCCAGCTGAGTTTGGATATATGTGACGACAGAGGTCGAAGTAACAAAGTTTTATTCCAAAATGTTTTGTATGTGCCTGAGTTAGCAACAAATTTACTGTCAGTCAGTCAGATTGTAAATCATGGTGGTGCAGTGAAATTTAATAATGAAGGCTGTGTAATTTTTAACAGTCGTAAGAAAATAGTTGCAACAGCTATCTTAATCAATAATATGTACCGGCTAAATCTGCACAATGTTGAAGCATACATATCCGATGTTGATAAGCAAGATATTTATCTCTGGCACCAGCGGATCGGGCATCTCTATTTCATTGATTTAAAGAAAATTGAAGAAAATACAAATGGTGTGCAATTATCTAAGAAAGAAGACAATCTGACCTGTGTGAGTTGTTTAGAAGGAAAACAAACACGCTTGCCATTCAAGTCAAGCCATTCAAGAGCTACACATTTACTTGAAACTGTACATTCAGATATATGTGGACCAATGGAAACCACTTCCATTGGTGGTGCAAAATACTTCATCACATTTATAGATGACTTTTCAAAAAAGGTGTTTGTTTATTTCTTAAAGAAAAAATCAGAAGCTCTTGAAAAATTCAAAGAATTTAAATGTCAAGTTGAAAATCAATTGGAGTGCCGTATAAAATGTTTGCGTACAGACAATGGACTTGAATATATAAACAATGCTTTTTCTGAGCTCCTAGCAACAGCTGGTATTGTTCATCAAACAACGTGCCTTATACACCTGAACAGAATGGGGTATCCAAACGCATGAATCGTACGCTTGTAGAAAAAGCAAAGTGTCTGTTGATTAACGCAAAACTTCCTAAACTGTACTGGGCAGAAGCAATACACACAGCTGCTTACCTAATTAATAGATCTCCAACACGTTTACTGGCTTTTAAAACTCCGGAAGAAATATGGTCTAAGAAGAAACCAAATATAAGTCATTTAAAAATATTTGGTTGTGAAGCAATGATACATCTCCCAAAGGAAAAACGTAAGAAGTGGGACAGTAAATCACAGAAAGCTATATTCATTGGATACTGTGATAATACAAAAGGGTATAGGTTTATAATACCTATCTCTAAAACTGTGATTAAAAGCCGAGATGCTGTTTTCTTAGAGACCACAGTAAGAAGAAACTATCTTCCTATAAATCTGACATAGAAACAAACAATGTGTGATACATCATTGGAACAAAATGATAATTTTACATCTCTGAATTCCAATGACACATCAGATACTTCAAACACCACTAGTGAATACATGTCAGATCAAGAAGATAGCGCAGATCCTGAATATAAACCAAATATAAATGTTCAACTATCGTCAACACCTTCTAAAATAACATTGAGACCAAGAAACAGAGAATTATCAAAATTAAATGAAAATAAAGATAAAACTTACCTGTGCTACAGTGAAGAAAAGATAAATTCTATTCCTCAGAATTACAAAGAAGCTTTAACCTCAATTGAATGTGAAAAGTGGGAAACTTCAATAAAAGAAGAATTAGAATCACATTCTAAAAATGTTACTTGGACATTGGTAGAAAAATCCCAAAACACCAAGCCTATCGGATGTAAGTGGGTATTTCGCATCAAAAACGAATCAACAGGTACTCGTTACAAATCAAGGCTTTGTGCAAAAGGATATGCACAAACAGAAGGCATAGATTTTGATGAAACTTTTGCACCAACGGTGAGGTATGACTCTATACGATTATTATTATCACTTGCAGCTCAGAAAAATTTAGAGATAATCCAATTCGACATCACCACTGCTTTCCTCTATGGTGACCTGGAAGAAACAATTAACATGACTCCACCTGAGGGATTGGACTGCAACCCTAACATGGTATGTAAACTTAACAAATCCTTATATGGGCTAAAACAGGCACCAAGATGATGGAACACTAAATTTAATTCAGTTTTAAAGAAATTTGGTTTTAAAAGATGTGAAGCAGATCAGTGCATTTACATTGGATTAACTAGAGGAATAACATATTACTTGTGTCTATATGTTGATGATGGTCTTTTACTTTGTAAAGAGAAATCAGTTTTAACTGAAGTAATTAATGATCTTCAAACTAATTTTGATGTCAAAACATATCCTCTTTCCTGCTTTGTAGGAATGCAAATTGAAAAATCTAATAATCATATTTTTATACACCAGACCAAATATATTGAGCAATTATTGAAGAAGTTCAATATGACTGAAGCAAACTCTAACAGTGTACCAGCTGATCCACATGTCAAAGTCATGAAGACTGATGGGCTACCTGAAAGAAAATATCCCTACAGAGAAGCCGTAGGATCTCTCATACATGCAGCAACAGTAAGCCAGCCAGATATTTTGTTTGCAGTCAGTCAGGTGAGTAGATTCTTAAACTGTCATGATGAATCTCACTGGAATGCGGTCAAAAGAATACTCAAGTATCTAAAACAGCGGTCGGCAACCTTTTGGCAGGCAAGGGCCACATGGTGGCAAAATAAACTAAAGGCGGGCCACACTAGTGATATTATTTAATCCTAGAAGCCTACATGTATAAGATACCTACATGTATCCCATAGAAAAAATGAAAATGCTATTCAGTTAAAACTTACGCAATTTAATTCGTACACGTAATACTTACATTAGTTAGCTTTATAGCTAGAAAAATATAAATGGAAACTACAAAGTAACTACTAACAAGTAATTGTTTCATACAAATTTCAATGTTATGTTTGAGGTTGCATTTGGGGGGCTATTTCTAGTATGTTAGCTGTCATATTTGTAGTTGCAATTCGTAGAATGGCTCTCAAATGTGAGACGAGAATTGATTTTTTTATATAATTGACAATTGAAAAACTTTGTTCGCATAAATAAGTGCTACCAAAAATTGTAATGAGCTGCGAGCTAACCTTTTCAATTCCTCAAAATCAGATGGCAATCTGCCATCAAGATCATTGATTTCATAAAAAGAGCTTTTGAGAGCATCATTAGATTAGAGACCAATCACGTTAATTTGTTAATGACTCGGTACTTCAATATCACACGAACAAGAGCTCAATTGCTAAAATCTGAAGATTTTAGCAATTGAGCTCTTTTTCGTTTGCTTGAAACTTTTTCGAAATCACCAAATCTGTCGCTGAGTTGAGTTTGCAGTTGTATTAAAATATCTTTCATTTTATCACTTTTCCAATGAAAATTAATTCCAGCTTCCTCGACAGTCTTCTTACAATTCGGGAAATGATCCAACTCTTCTTCATCAAAATGTTTTATAGTTTGATTTTCATTTGGAATACCTTTACGTCTGTGTGCATATCAGAGATTAGTTTTTTTTAACTTGAGGCCTTAAATTCTGCGTATTTAATTCATGAGTTACATCTGTCAAAAATCCAAGGTCTATTAATCATTGAGCTCTGGAATAGATTTGCCTTTTTAATTCATAAAAAAATTGATTTCTTTTCTGAGATCAAAATCTTTTCAATAGGTACTGCACTAAACAATATTTGTTCGTTCGCGGGCAGAGCGAAGCGCGTTCTTAAGGCTGGGTCCACACTATACGGTCGATAACGGTTCGTTCATGTATCTATTTTGATATTCTTACTTATTTACTAAATTCACGGGCCGCAAGAAAGACGTCCGCGGGCCGCACACGGCCCGCGGGCCGCGTGTTGCCGACCCCTGATCTAAAAGATACTAAAGATTATGGATTGTGCTACATGTCAAAGCCAGACAGCACTGATGTAGTAGGGTACAGTGATGCCGACTTTGCCAACGATGTTGAAACAAGGCGTTCAACAACTGGTTATGTTTTTCTTAAGAATGGAGCCGCCATTACCTGGTCCTTCCAAAGGCAACAAACTGTGGCGTTGTCTACAACTGAAGCAGAGTTCATGGCTGCTTGTGCTGCCACTAAAGAGGCCATGTGGCTAAGACAACTATTACAGGAGACAAGTGAATTTAAACAAGAGTCTGTGATCATAAACATTGACAATCAAAGTGCAATTAATGTTATAAAAAATAGTGAATTTCACAAGCGTTGCAAACATATAGACATTAAATATAACTTTATTAAAGAAAAATATTATGAAAATGTTATCAGTCTTAACTATGTAAACACAAACAATCAATATGCTGATATGTTTACCAAAGCATTGTCCAAGGATAAATTCATATTTATGAGAAGTAACATAGGCATGTGTAAACTTAATAATTATAAGTAGTTCATTTTTTTGCTTTGTTAGTTTTGTTAAAACTTGTAACTAAATGTTATTCATACTGTATATCTTAAGGCTTTATACTGTATGCTATATATAAAAGAAGGCTCTAATTTGAAGAACTTAATAATTATAAGTAGTTCATTTTTTTTGCTTTGTTAGTTTTGTTAAAACTTGTAACTAAATATTATTCATACTGTATATCTTAAGGCTTTATACTGTATGCTATATATAAAAGAAGGCTCTAATTTGAAGAGAGTATTGAAATGTTAATTTAAATTGCGTGCCTTCTAATATTCATCTCTTAGTTTATTAGTCTGTGTCACTTAGTTACTGTATACTCTGTGGTATAATATCTCTCTGCTCTGTGACACTACGAGTAAAGTACTTAATATTGTAATTCCCATAAAATAAACATTTTCTATTATAAACCTACTTCCACTTATTCAAACAATTCAACATAAATAATACACAATATATAATTCAGATATTTATAAATCAACTTATATAAAAAACGCGACATAAAAAAAAAAACTATTAGGTATGATTAAATACAGTTAATCTGCACGAAAATCTCTTTTTGTCTCAAAAAGCATTACGTTCCGTGATTCCAATTTGGCTTTTATTGCACTTAATCGTGACTGTTTTGTAAATACATTGAGAAGTGGTAGCTTCCGTCATCACTTTTACAGCCCGTTTAATAGTTTGAGTATGGTATGGAAGCCCCATGAACAACACTTCACCTACACCACCTGGTTCAACGATAGACTGAATTTATTGGTCAGACAACTTTTCATAATCGGTGGTTCAGTTATTATTTCCTGCCAATTTATTAAATCAATATTTGTTGAAGCACTGAAAATAGACGGCACTTCAAACATGGTGTTGAAGGTTGAGGCATCTTGCGTGACTTTAATATGCGCCGAGGTGCCAGTTCTCGAATGTGCTTCCTGTCATCCGTTATCATTGCAAGGAGAATGCTCTCGGGATGTGCAAAATAGCTATTGCGTTGAAAGATAGGATCAAAAACCTTTATGTCCTCTGAATGCCTAAATCATGTTAAAAAGATGTTGCATGCCATCTTTGCATGATGGTATATTTTTTATGTAGAACCAAGATGGTGTGTAAACTTTTACTACAAATGTAGGTAAAGTTTTCAAGTGTTTTGATGGTGTCTCTGTTGTAACATATAATGGCAGTATCCGGTTGGCACGCGTGAGCCAACGGGCGTGTGACATTTTGCCTGGAGATCTAAATCTAAATCATGTTAAAATGATGTTGCGTGCCATCTTTGCATGATGGTATTTTTTTTATGTAGAACCAAGATGGTGTGTAAACTTTTACTACAAATGTAGCTAAAGTTTTCAGGTGTTTTGATGGTGTCTCTGTTGTAACATATAATGGTAGTATCTGGTTGGCACGTGTGAGCCAACGGGCGTGTGACACTTTGCCTGGAGATCTGATTGCTAGATATTCTGGGAAATCGCCGGAAACTACCACTGAGACAATCTTGTGCAAGTTCTGTCGATTTGTACTCAAATCTTGAAGCAATTGTCCTTCAATGTGCAGATTTTTTTAACAGGCAATTTTTGCACAAGTCTCATTGTCAGTTGCTTTTCCCCATGTTCCAGTGTAAAACTTAGGCCACAAAGTACCCCCGTCAAGATGAAGAAACAAGCGTCTCAAATGAAGTTCGCCCATGTGGAGTAAACAAATTATCGAATGGAGTGGTTTTTGTAGCTTTTTCAAGCAGTCTTATAACACCCACATACTTGCCACTATATTCACACTGTTACCATAACAACCGATTGCCATAAGATGATGTCGTGAAATTCCTTTATATGACAGGAACCCTATCATCGCAGTTTATATACCTTTCGCTGAACCAAAGTTAGGTACTACGTACCCTCCCGCGCTCCCTCACTCCTTTTATTTTAAATGATAAACATAAGTTTATGCATTAAGTTTAAAAAGCATACATTTTTCACTATTAAATCACTCACAACCAAAAATTTTTTTCTCGCTCAACTCTGATGTACAATTTCATAGTACTTTATCTTGATATATCTTATAAGTTTTAGCCAGCGTGAGCGCTGGCCTCCAAAAATATGTTTTTACGACATCATTACGAATCATTAAAATTTTAGGCTTTTTTCTAATAAAATATTCTTCAAGATTACTTTTGAAACAGATTCTCCAAATGACGGTGAAACCCGTATCAAAGTCCGTTGTGTGATTTTGAAGCAGATATCGGAGTAACAGACAGACGATGACAGGGAATTTATTAACCTCTAAGTCCCTGAGATACCACATTTGGTATCGACACAATGGTTTTTTAATTGTGTCTGTAATTACGGTAATTGACTGGTTAAATACAATTTAGAGATGATTAACTGTCTATGTCGTGTTCTGTGTCTGAGAAGATTAATTTGTGTATTATTTGCTTCATCTTAGAAACTGGAGTAAGAAAATAATTTTTGTAATAAATTAAGCTATTTCATAACAGTTATCCTCCATTTATTTTAGAAGTTACTTCAAAATTATAACACATCGTTTTTTAAACTATTCCATGCAGTTGCTGTATGAAAACATGAGTTAATGTGTCACCATACGATAAAAGAATGAATAAATAAGGGTCAGCAGAAACATGCATTAAACAACAGTTGAATATTAATCCTCCGCTCTTAAGTTCTAACGTGAGTCGGTTAAAAATAATCTACGCCCTTGTACTCACCCCAGGAATACGCCAACCCTACGTGCAGCGCTAACAACGCCAGCACCCACTGCGTTCTACACATTTTATATTTAAGAAATACTAAGTAGTTTCAACAGAGTAGGAGCGTCCACCACTGGCGATTACTCTTGAACTATTAAAACAAAAACAAAACGCTGGTTTTCCACAAACCTAACAGGATAAAAATAGTGTTCTCTTATCTGCGACCACAGGCTTGTTAGTCACAGTGCTATCATGTTATTTTGTGTGTTTAATCATAGGTTGGTACTGTAAAGGTTGATAATGAAAGGCGACCTGGATGCTGTTAAGGCAGGCAAAAAAATAACTTTAATACTTTAGAACAGTATATGTAGATAACAGTAGGTGTGAGATCACGCTGCCAAGGAAAACGAAGAAGAAAGTAATAAGATTTGTAGAATGCTTTAGTAATACCACTTACTAAACTCATAACAAACGATCGCGATACAGGGAGACCTTAAGGCAAAAAAGACCTAATATCGAGCCTTGTGGAACACCCTTTTTATTTTTAAATCAAGTAAATAGACACCATTCATTTGAACTTTTTGCCGACTATTAATTAAATAAGATTTTACTAGACTGAGCGCAAGTTTACCTAGTGCGTAATGCTCAAGTATTAAGAGCAAGGTTTCGTGATTAACACAGTCAAATACCTTGGAGAGTTCACAAAAGATTCCTATGGTATCTTGGACCTCCTCCCACGCTGCAAATATGTGTTTTAATAAAGTGACACCGGCGTTATTCGTACAACGTCCTTTGGTAAAACCATATTCCTGATCGTGTAAGATTTCGTTGGTGTTAAAATGATAAAACATTTGATTGTAATGCTCAAATCTTCGGTCTTAATAAATCAGTTGGGAGAGAGTGTGAGGATTTTGAAACTTCCGTCGTTTTAGACGGTATATTAGTAAAGAAGTTTACAAATTCTTGAGAGTCTTCTATGTTAGATGTTTGTTGGCACATACTCGTATGTGGTGCCAACAAATATCTAATATAGAAGACTCTCAAGACCACGTAAAGTCTTCAATATCGGCCGCAGTGACCTCTCGCGTCCGGGCCTGGTGCGAGCCATGGTACGGAGCGAGAGGGAATGGGAAGCCGTCACCTCCTTCTGCGAAGCAGTAATGCTCGCAAAGGAGGAGGCGGGGCGCGTGAGGGAGAGGCAGTCTCTGCGCCCTTACGTCCCTAGCCGCCGCAAGAGGAGACGCCCCGGGCGTCGGGAGTCGATTGCGGACTCCCGGCCACTGTAGGCGCGAGTTTGCGGGCGGCGAGCAATGGGTAGCTCGCCACCCGGTAAGGACCAAGCTCGGGTTGACGGCGCCTAGTGTTCCACGTGCGCCGGGTCGCGTGATTGTTCGAAAGAGATACCGTGACCCTGCCACATGGGCAACTGATGGAACACGGGTGGGTTTTAGTCAGTAAAAGTCTGACACGCCCTCCCGCTCCGCCCAGAGCGGGAGAAGTCATTTGATGATTTTCCATCCAGACAAAAATAAAAAGTCTTTAATATGTAGTCAGTGTTTCGATTTTTTTCCTACTAGTTTCATCTTTACATATTATAAAATAAAGTCACTTCCCGCTGTCTGTCTGTCCCTATGTATGCTTAAATCTTCAAAACTACGCAACGGATTTTGATGTGGGTTTTTTTAGTAGATAGAGTGATTCAAGAGGAAGGTTTATATGTATATAACATGTATAATATAGTAAATTAACGCTGATAATTTTAGAGGTTTCTAATGTGACGTCATAAATAAACACATTTTTTTGCGCTTACATTGCGAACGCTGGCTGAACCCTACGAAATAGCTCAAAATAATTTACAACAGTATTATACACCTTAAAAAGTTCTACAAAAAAGTCCGCAACGGTATATGTCTAACTCTTAGGAATAACCCACAATAACCATTTTAATCCTTTACTTTTTACGAGAAATAATGGCTTATTTATGAATGCGATTTTATGCGAAATCTAAATTCATGGTATTAGGAAGTAGGAAAATGATCAGCGCAATACTGTCAGCCAATCCAGAAGTTGTGATGGGAGGGGAAAAGATTGACAGGGTAGAGGTAGCATGCAACCTTGGGTTAACCATGGATCCAGAACTAAGATTTGAGAAGCACATTAGTAACTGCATGAGGAATTGTTTTTATAGACTGAAACTCGTATATTCAATTAGAGACTACCTGAGTGTTGATCTACGGAAACAATTAGTAGATAGCCTAATTTTATCAAGACTAAACTACTGTGATACTGTGTATGGCCCGTGCCTATTATCTAGGACAGAAAAGCTGATACAACGCATTCAAAATGCATGTACACGGTTTTGTGTAAAAATACCTCCTAGAAGTCATGTTACTCCTTATATAAATGAAAATAATATTTTGAAAATGGCTGCTAGGAGGAAGTTACATATGGCTAGTTTACTGTTTGGAGTAGTCAATACACAAAAACCACACTATCTGTTTGAAAAGCTAAGTTGGAGACAAAGTAAATATGAACCACGATTTTCTACCAAACCTCTTTGCTCCTCGAAGCATAGAACCGTCGCATTCAGGGGGAGCTTCAGATATGCCGCCACACACTGTTGGAATAACATTCCACCACCAGTCAGAGTCCTGAGGACAAAAAAACACTTTTTGAGTATTCTAATGGTGTATCTCATGAAGGCACAACAATCCACATAGTAACAATACAATATCTAATAACAATTACTGCTTTTCCTGTGCTTACCTCGAGGGTCATGGCCTATGGGCAATGGATTTGCCTTTCCAACAGTGTGAATGGCCTCTGTCTGATTCCTCCCTGGCTGGGTCCGGTCTACATCATTGCAGATGGTAGGGAATTAGAGCAATGGTAGTGCTTGGTTTGGTTTTGCACTCCTTTAGATGTCAGTAGATCTTGCTCCTGTGTACATCGATCGATCCATGATCTGTTGGGCCCACTGAAATAATAAAAATCCAGTTTTAACACTGTCAAGTCGCACTAATGTCGCTAATTTAAAGCTTTGATCGAAAGCTTGGTAGGCAAACGCCATGCCATAATGCAAATGGCCGCCATACCATCGCAATTCCCATGGTATAGCTTGTCTTAAGTTATTACTTAACATGTTTAATATCGTTGTACTTACTTATAATAGGGTCTTAATTTATGTACATATTTATTTTTTAATTATAATATTATCACGCATAAACACAATTATATTAACACATACTATTTTCAACTAAGATATTTTCGAGAAAAAGTATAAGTACTTACCAGTTTATTAGCTCACACAGACGTCATTACGTCATTTTCGAAAGGTAGTTGCTGAAAATCAGCGCTGTTGACGCTAGGTTCGTCTGAAGTCACAGCATATTGCTGTGCAACGACCTGTTCTTGCACAGATGCGACGCACAGGTTAATTGTTATTTAATATTGTGGTTTATTCGTTACAAGAGTAGATAATTAATGTAATCTACAATCGGCATTTTGTTTTTGTTTTGTTTAAATGTGATGTAATTGCCAATGTCGTAACATAATCTGTTTTGTCTTTGGTCACGTCAATATTGCTAAACTGTTATTTTTTATTGACTTAAATACGGGCTTTTGGCTTTGTTGCATTTTATGTATCTTTTTAAATTTTTATTTTGTAATGTGCGTTTTGTTTGTGCAGAATAAACAATTTTTCTTTCTTTCTTTCTTTCTTTCGATTTTAAGCAATACAGCATTAATCCTTATCCGATTAAATACATTAAATACGTTGTGCATTTCATGTAGATCAAAACTGCCCACAGCATATGATTAAAATGAATATTTTAGAAGATATCAGAGATTATAATAATAGCCGCAGAGCGGCTAGCGGGCCGTTCCGCGTCCAGCCGTCTCGGTTGGTAGTGGTCAGGTAGTGCAGGATTAATATGATTGTAATATTGTAATTCATATTACTTTGGCTTCATAGTAAATGCGAATATCATGTGTGTTCGAAGTACTCAAAATAAACCTAATTGTATTATTCCAAGTAAGAGACCGCGAAATATGGTTAGATGTTTAGATTTTTGGATGGATTTGGGTTTTTGGTTATCCTGGATACTTACCATATAGGATACTTTATCCCGGTAGTAGGTTCCCAGGTGATATTAGGTCTTTACCTATGAAATTGCCGTTCTGCAGTATTGGCCATTTCAAATCAAAATAATTTTTGTTTGTCTAAGAATTTTAATTTCAAATTAATTTTATTTAAAAAACATGGAATTCTTTTTCCAAAAGTAGTCATTTGTTTATTGATTAGTGTTACATTTTCATCGTATTTCAATCTTTTTCGTCATCACGGATACGTTAAAAATTCGAGTAATTATGGAATATGAGTACCGTCGTGGCAGCAACGCGGCACAAGCGGCACGCAACATCAACGACGTTTACGGAGCTAACACTAAAAACCAACGCACCACCAGTTATTGGTTTGCTCGCTTCCGTTCTGGAAACGACCTGAAAAATGAACCTCGCGGTCGTCCGAAGACTTTGGTCGACAATGACGAATTAAAGGCGATTGTGGAAGCTGATGATACACAATCTACGGCTGAATTAGCAGCAGCTTTCGACGTTAGCGTCAAAACAATATTGGTCCATTTGCGTCAAATTGGCAAGGTAAAAAAGCTTGAAAAATGGGTGCCTCACGAACTCAATGATCGCCAGCGCGAAGTACGTGTCGAGACGTGCCTTGCACTGCTCAACAGACACACAAATGAAGGAATTTTGAACCGCATAGTTACCTGCGATGAAAAATGGATTCTGTTTGATAACCGCAAGCGCTCAGCAAGTTGGTTGGATCCTGTTTCAGCACCTAAACAATGCCCTAAACGAAAACTTACCCCTAGAAAAGTGATGGTCACTGTTTGGTGGTCTAGCGCCGGTGTGATTCATCACAGCTTCTTACCAAACGGGGTGAGCATTACTGCAGATGTGTACTGTGAAGAACTGAACTCAATGATGGAGAAGCTGGCACATCTCCATCCAGCATTGGTCAATCGCTCGCCTCCGCTACTCCTGCACGACAACGCACGACCTCATACTGCACAGCAGACGGTCACCAAGTTGCAAGAACTGGGGTTGGAAGCTCTCCGTCATCCACCCTACTCACCAGACCTTGCGCCTACAGACTACTACTTTTTCCAGAATTTGGATAACTTCTTGGCGGGAAAAAAAATCAATACCCGAGAGGCAGTACAAAATGCCTTTGAATAATTTGTTGCCTCCCGTCCAGCTGATTTTGTTAAGAAGGGCATCAAAAACTGCCACTGCGTTGGCAAAGATGCATTGATTGCATGGGTGATTATTTCGATCAATACAAATAAAAAATACATGAAAAAATTCGTTTAATTTTTTTCATACAAAACGGCATTTTCATAGGTAAAGACCTATTATTTCCCGACAGCTGTACGGGCGAAGCCACTGGCCAAAGTACGATTCTTATAACTATGTTTAATTTGGTGTCTGGTAAATAATTGAGTGTCTGTATAGGTAGAATAGGAGCGTTAAGAAAAACCAGGAAGACTTATATTCAATTCAATCCAGCCCTAAGTCGTAGTCTTCTTACTCTGAATACTATTAGTTTTATTTTAACCCGTTGAATGCCGCTAATTACAGACACAATTAAAAACCATTGTGTCTATACCAAATGTGGTATCTCAGGGACATAGAGGTTAAGTTCATCAAACACACATGATATGTAAGGGTCGTAGCAGGTGGCATTCCGTAGTTTCTGCCTACCCCCATGGGTAAAAGGCGTAATTTTATGTATGTATAACATGGATTAATACATTTTTACCGCGGTAGTACGTCCTCTTGCGATAAATTCCGACATCCACGCGGGCGAAGCCGCGGGCAAAAGCTAGTTATATATATCTTTCCTTTCTTTTCTTTGTATTTGATTTCTATGCTGATTTGATTTTGTTGCTACTGTACAAAACTTCAGCTATCATGCAGGTGTTTCAAACATTTTTGGAATATGTAGGAACATACTTGCCGAAAGTTTCAGTGTTAATATAAGGCTGAAGACCAAACAGCTCGAACAGTCTTTACCTACTTATTCTAATACCTCTATTTGCCCAGTCACTAAATATAAAAGGCGGACAAATATATGTTTAATTATATGTTTTAGGCAGTCATAGTAATTAAATTTACAGAAACTTAATTTTGTTATTGGGATTTTCCATTTGGAATTTCTCTGTAGCAGCCCGGAGTCTGGATTGGTGCCCGGTGAATGGCAATAGGCTCGCCCCCTATTACGTATGGGACCTAAACATAACAGGCGAAATGTCGGTGTACTAAAAAGTACACCTCTGCCTAACCCTTCGGGGAAACAAGGCGTGATGTTATGTTATGTTAATTTTCTGTTTAACATTGGGCCTAGGAATGCAAACAATATTTCTACTAAGTCATGTTTTGAGTTTGCAGTGGATATGTATACTTAATTTATATATATATATATATATTTAATGACATTAAAGTACAGAGGTATTACTTAATTATAAACTCACCAAACTTTTACGTTTGATGGCAGGAGTCTATTATCATTCCGTCTCTTGTTAGTATCGTCAGCATCGTAGCTAAGCATGTTGTGCTGTTTTCTAAGTGCATTTTGAAAATTTAACGAACAGTCAGTACGCTGCAGGTTTATTATATCTGATCTGAGGGAAAAAATAACTAGTGGCTACGGCGTAGCAGCCTACGCCGTAGCCATTCGTTGGCAGCTACGAGAACCAAGTTACCTTTTCAACCGACGAAAAAAAACGGAGGAGGTTATCAATTCGACGCGTATATTTTTTTTTTTTTTTATGTATGACCACACATAACTTTTTACATAGTGGTCCGATTGCGACAATTCTTCTTCTATTGGAAAGGGTATACTTCCAAGGTGGTCCCATATAAATTTGGAAAACAAAATCGAACCCTAAGGGTCGGAAAACAGGGGATGATTGATTGTTCACTCACTGATTGTAATGTATAAACACGCATAACTTTATACAGAGTAGTCCGATTTTGATAATTCTTTTTGTGTTGGATAGGGTATACTTTGTCAAGTATTATTAGTAAATTAAAGCAACGAAAAAATATAAAATAAAAACTTTTTAACAAAAAATTAAACCGCCGAAAAACTGAAAAGCATAAAATAATAAACCTTAAAATTTTGAGTCGGCGCTGAAAAATCAATGAACAAGGATCACTCAAAGCGCCGACTCATAATTTTAAGGTTTATTATTTTATGCTTTTCAGTTTTTCGGCGGTTTAATTTTTTTTAATAATTGTTATCCTAATCCTAGCTGTGGGTTTCTTCTAGAATGTTGATTTGTCTTGTTATGATTGAAATAAAAATGTAATGAAGATTTTTTGTAAATCGGCGTCGTAATTTTTAAAATGCAAATGAAACATTGAAAAATTCCGGACACACTACTACCTAAAGAGTTGTCTCAACACTGGTTATAATTTTTCTCTACGACTCTAGATGATTGCAAAAAATGTCGGCTTATAACCGTACCCTTGATTCTTCCAAGAAGGCGTCCTTCTAATTATTATCTGTAAAAAACATTTTAAAACTACTGACTGGGGCTTTAAAAAGTTTAAAACTGTATTAAGATATAAACTTAATAACTTCGGACTTCACATTTCTAATGGTACCGTTTACGTATCGTTTTTATTTAGATTTTTTTTTAAATAATATAATATATTTATTTAGGTATATAAAGATTTTGTAGTACATAAGGGACTTAAAAAGTAAGCATTATTAGTAAGGTACATGGTACAACGAATTCTTGGGTGAATCGCTGCTCTCCTAGCTAGATCAATGAGTAATCTGTATTTAGGAGAGACAATTTGCACTCCCGGTTTGGGTATCACAATAATTATGTTAGTAAGCTTTGGAGCTTATAATGTACAACAAAACACAAAAAAAATCTTTGAATTAAAATATGTAAACTTCAAAAACTAAAATTAAATAAAACAATTAGAATAAAGAGTGTTGGAGTGGTCAGTCGAGTGACTGTGTGTATGTGTTAGTGTAGGGGTGGGTGAGTAAGTGTGTGTAAGGGTGAATATTTGCGTGTGAAAATGAAAAATAGGAAATAGGGTAACGTTCATGTAACTATCAATAAATACTTTTCAGTCTCGTCGTACGTTTTATTCAGGAGTAATGCCTGTAAGGTGACTTTGCATTTGCTATGTGGTAAGTTATAGATATATAAAGACGCATTAATTTTATTGTACAAGCAAGGGCCAAGGTAGTAGAAAAATCTCTTAGTGTATTTTAACTTAGTTTGTGGATCAATAAAAATAATATCTTTCCTTCGTTTGGTATTAGTAGTAAGAGGAGTTTTTTTGGTGTAGGAGAAGAACGGTTTGAAGAATGAAATATTGCTTTACTTTGAGGACACTACAATTTTTGTAAAGTTCTGTGGTTGGAAACAGAATAGGTCTAAATGTTTCAACTTTTAACATAGCTCTGTGGGACACTTTCAAAGGTTTAAGGGCAGTTTTTGTGGCCCCACACCAGCAGCTAATACAGTAAGAAATAATAGATTGGCATAAGGTGTCATATACATTGCGAATAATAGTCTACTTAGCGACGTGTCGAAGAGTTTAAAAAATATATATAAGTTTTCTCACCCTGCATGTGAGTAAGTTAATATGTATTTTATAATTCAGGTACTGATCTTGAGTTATACCTAGGTACTTAATATGATCAACTGTGTCAATAAGTGGACATTGACATGTGTGTAAATGTGTACTGTTACAGGAGTGAGCTTTTATAGTGATGGGAATATCAGGTTGTGAAGTCGGTGAGATAGAGAATGTCATTAATTTCGTCTTAGAAGTGTTATGTGTTAAAACGTGGGAACAAAGCCAGTTAAAGGCAGAATTAAAACCATTCTGTGCAATTGTCTGAAGTTCTGACCACGAATTAGCGAAAAAAGTAAGAGCTGTATCATCTGCAAAAGACACAATTTTTGCGTTTGTGATTTTGAAATTTGCAGAGGTCATTTAAAAAAATGAGAAACAGCGTGGGTGAGGTTATTAAAACAAAATTACGTAACAGATATAAAAAAAGATATGAAAATAAGATGAATGTAATAGTGTTTAAGTCATTTAATTTAATAAACCTGTTTTTCGAACCTACTAGGATCACAGTATCGTCTTCGACTTGTCTTGATAATACAAGGTGCAGTTTTGGATCTGCAAAACATTTTAGGAGGTAATTATGTTAGTGATTCTCGACCCGAATGAACAATAAAAAAGGCAGGTATTTTTTTTTCATTTTTTCTTATTTACGGAAATCGGTAAATGTGAACTCCCTTTTTTAAAACGCGGCCAGTCTGTACGTTTCCTTAAACTGCGCTTTCACACTCACAAACAACCGAAACCGACATTTCTTTCATAGATTTTTTGAAGAGGGTTATTAAGAAAGTTATTCTGAAAAACAATAAAATTAAAAATCTAAAATAAAAAGTATTATTGATTATTGACATGGTATCGTATTGTTATATGATTATTTACGAGTCTCATAACAACCTCCTTAAACGTTTTGCAGGTTCAAAACTGCATTTTGTATATTTAGTAATGGTGATGCCAATAATAAGTTAGTGTTAAGTGACTTAACGTCTGACCACTGTGGATTATTAGCCAGCTTCCCTTTGGCATTATTAAAAAAGCCGCATAAAATAGAATGCAGGCCCTGTACAGTTAGTCGCTGCAACAAATTTAAAAATAATATTGCTCATAGGATTACACAATCTATAGTAGAACACGAGAAGCCTAATGAAATCTATGGAGCCCTTTTGATATTGTGCAAAAAGAATACCAATCTACTTTCAAGACCAAAACTGTTAACATTCCTCTGTTAGCTTCTACCAATGGGCTACTCCAGGTATTTATAAAAGTAGAGCGAGACTATACGAGTTATATGGTTTTAAAAAAAATATATTTGATACTCCTTTTCTAGAGTATGTCAGAAATTATTCAAAGTTATTTAAAAAAATCTGTGCTTTCGCTAAATCTAAATTTTTAAGCGATACCATAATGTATTAAAAGGACTCGCTGAAGAAGACATAGTAACGTATATTAAGGAGAAATGTAATTTACTAGTGAAGGTGCAAAAGATGAGTATGAAAACAGAAAAGGAATATGATAGTTACAAAGTTTTTATTCCGAAACATAAGGAAGATTTTTTTATGAATGGCGAATTCTGGCCGGATGGGGTATCATACCGCAGATTCATACATTTTAGAGGAAACTTCAGAGGCGCAGTGGAGACACCGAAAATTAATACGAAAACCAATCATAATGGATAAAGCAGTAAAGATGATCAGTTTCAATTGCAAATGTGTAAAAACGTCGATTGACTGTATTAGGCGGCTGTGTGTATCAGCTGATATTATAGCATTACAAGAAACATGGTTATTGCCCCACGACTTGCCGTTTCTAGGCACTGTGCATGATGACTTTGCTTACACTGGGACCTCTGCGGTGGATACTTCAGCTGGAATACTGCGAGGTAGGCCCTACGGAGGAGTGGCACTCCTCTGGAGGAAAAAATTATTCCCATCTGTGACGGTTGTGAAGTGTAGTAGTGCTCGTCTTACAGCTATACAGATAGAGCAATCAAACAATAGGTTACTTGTTTTTTCAGTCTATATGCCTACTTGCTGTACTGATAATATTACCGAGTTTACCGAGTGTCTAAGCGAGATGAACGCTATAATAGAAAATAGTGACATTCAATATGTGTTTATGTTAGGTGACTATAATGCGCATACCAATGAACAATTTCACTATGAATTGTTAAAGTTTTGTGAGGAACAGTGTTGGACCAGCGTGGATAGCGAGCTACTACCTCGCGACTCCTATACGTATGTGAGTGATGCGCACGGGTGCAAGCGTTGGCTTGACCATTGTGTAGTTACCGAGGCCGCGCGTCAAACTATATCTAATGTAGAAGTATTGTACGGCACTTATTGCTCCGATCACTTTCCCATTCAATTAGAATGTAACCTAAATGTAGTGAAATGTAATATTCCACTGCGTAAAGTATTTAGTAGTAAGGTTATATGGGGCGAACGAGACTTAGAACAGATAAAGATGTATGGAAAATTATGTAGTTCAGGTTTATGTGAAATAGATTTCCCCCCAGAATGTATTAATTGTGCGGATAAAATATGCAGTGATGTTACTCACAGAGTGGTTTTAGACAATATGTACACAAAAATCATTGATATACTTTCAATGTCTGCTGAGCGGGCCGCTACTGTTATAAGACAAAAATGGAATAAACCTTTAATAGGTTGGAATAGGCATATTAGAAGTGTTCACTCTCAGGCTCGGCTTGCTTTTCAGATGTGGCATTTATCTGGAAATCCTACTTCAGGATCTATTTATGAAAATATGCGACGTACACGAACAATTTTTAAAGCCAAATTAAAGTGGTGTCGCAATAATCAAGCACAAATAAAACTAGACATATTGGCTGAGCAGCGTAAATCCAATGATTTCGGGAAGTTTTGGAATAGTACTGGTAAACTGAACTCCAAGCCGAGTCTGCCGGAGAGCGTGGCAGGAATTTGTGACCCTCAAAAAATTTCAAACTTATTTGTGAACCAATTCCAAGTTGATCCCTTGTCGGGACCGGCTACGCCCGTGTCTTCGTCGGTGAATGGCGCTGAGGTTAGTTCTTCGAGTTTAAGGTTTTTAGCCAAAGAAGTAGCTGATGTCATCAGAACGATGGTCGGAGGTAAGTCTCCGGGACATGACCACCTCAGCGTCGAGCACTTGCGATACGCGGGGGTTCATTTACCGAGGGTATTAGCAACATTTTATTCATTATGTATAAGTCACTCGTACTTGCCAGATAAGCTTATGAAGACCATAGTCGTGCCTATAGTAAAGAACAGAACGGGCGATGTTACGGATCCCGCAAACTATAGGCCAATTTCCTTGGCGACTGTTACAGCTAAGGTACTGGACTGTTTGCTTGATACACATATGGCGAATAAACCTTCACGATGCCCAATTCGGTTTCAGACCCGGACTATCGACGGAGACTGCCATCATGTGTCTTAAGCAGACTGTCCAGTATTATGCTGATAGGAACACACCGGTCAATGCTTGTTTCCTGGACTTATCGCGGGCTTTTGACCTGGTGTCATACGATATCCTGTGGGAAAAGCTGCGGAAGGAAAGCAGCGTTGACCGTACTGTTAGTTCTTTATTTAAGTTTTGGTATGAGAATCAGACGAACCATGTCAGGTGGGATGGAACTCAGTCTGATGTGTATCGGCTGAACTGCGGAGTGAGACAGGGGGGTATTACCTCACCTCGTCTCTTTAACCTCTACATTAATCGGCTAATTGTTGAACTCAGCAGCACCCGTATAGGCTGTCACATTGACGGAGTTTGCATTAACAATATAAGTTACGCTGACGACATGGTGCTGCTGAGTCCATCAATAAGCGCACTCAGGCGTCTTGTTGGGATATGTGAAGAGTACGCGGTCACTCAGGGACTCAGGTACAATGTAAAAAAATGCGAATTACTCGTATTCAAAGCAGGCACCAAATGTTACACTAACGTGCCAGTTGTGACCATAAATAAAACTCCGTTATCCAGAGTAACAAAATTTAAGTACCTGGGTCACTGGGTCACTCATGACCTAAATGATGACCTGGACATCGAGAGGGTACGCAGGGCGTTGGCTGTCCGAGGTAATATGCTGATCCGCAGATTTGCACGTTGTACGACACAAGTCAAAATAACCCTTTTCAGAGCATACTGCCAGTCTTTTTACACGTGCAGTCTGTGGGTCAGGTATACGCTGAGGGCATACAACGCCTTGCGTGTCCAGTATAACAATATATTCAGGATGCTGTTGGGTCTACCACGGTATTGTAGCGCTTCCGGAATGTTCACCGAGGCCAGGGTTGATGGATTTCATGCCATTATACGGAAGCGGTGCGCGTCTATTCTCGGTCGAATACGTGCTGGCTCCCACAGCATCCTGAGTGTATTGTGTGATAGGTGGGACAGCCCCATGCTGGCTCACTGGATACGGCTGCACACATAAGTGTCAGTTGTCCTAATTTTTGTTTAACAGTGTTTTCAATTTTTCTTTTTTACTAACATATGGTTAAGACTTTTTACTAACAACATATGGATAATTTGGTCTGAAATAAATGTTTATTATTATTATAAAAACATCCAGTAATAAAATAAAAACCACTTGGAAAATTATTAACAATGAAACGGGTAAATCGGTTAAACAGGAAAACAACTAGAGATTTTGACAAATTGGTTAATAAAGCTGCCGACGTAGCTGAGGCATTTAATGAGTTTTTTGCCAACATACCTATAACTACGACTTGCTCCTTAAATTCGTCTCCGTCTAAAGCTAAAAACTTTTTGCATAGTAGTGTGCCCAGATGTAGTCGCCTATTTAGTTACGAACATGTAACGCCTCGCGACGTGATTAATATTTTTAAGACACTTAAGTCAAAAAACACTGAAGATTACTAGGGCATCCCCATTAAACTGTTAAGTAGTATAATAGACATCGTAGCCTCCTATCTAGCTGTAACTTTTAATAAATGTGTTGATTCAGGATCTTTTCCTGACCTCATGAAGAGTAGTAAATTCATACTATTATTTAAAACAGGTAATAAAAATAACGTTGGCAATCTTAGGCCCATTTCTACTTACCTGCATTTAGTAAAATATTTGAAAAGTTAATACTCAATCAGTTACTAAGACATTTTTAATTAAAATAGCCTCTTTCATAATGAGCAATATGGCTTTACAAAAGGTCGTTCGACAACAGATGCGGGTGTTGCTCTGCTAAAACACATTTTCAACGCATGGGAGAACTCGCAAAATGCTATCGGAGTTTTCTGTGATCTCTCCAAAGCTTTTGATTGCGTTCACCATGACACACTTTTGCGTAAACTACGTCATTACGGTGTTCAAAACGAAGCTCTCAATGTCATAAGTTCTTATTTACAAAATAGGCACCAATGTGTAGATATCAATGGTGTAAAATCTTCCGGGCTACTAGTTCAGTTAGGTGTACCTCAAGGCTCAATACTGGGTCCTTTCTTATTCTTAGTGTATATAAATGACTTACCATTCTATTTAAAGAATATATGTGACATTGTACTATTTGCTGATGATACCTCACTTATCTTTAAAGTAGACAGGAATAGAAAAGATTTTGACGACGTGAATAGTGCGCTCTCAATGGCTACGGACTGGTTTACCACAAATAACCTAGTTCTTAATGCTAAGAAAACGAAATGTATAAAGTTGGCCTTACCGAATGTTAGGAACCTGGGACCCAATGTCGTTTTAAATAATGAGGTGCTTGAAACTATTAACTCGGCAGTTTTTCTGGGTATAACAGTAGACGGCAAACCTCAGTGAGGATCACATATATCAAGCCTAGCGGGAAGGCTCAGTTCGACCGCCTACGCCGTAAGGAAAGTTAGACAGTACACAGACGTTGATACAGCTCGACTAGTCTATTTTAGTTATTTTCATAGCATAATGTCCTACGGTATTCTGCTGTGGGGCAAAGCCGCGGATATTCAAAATATTTTTGTTCTTCAAAAACGAGCTGTTCAAGCGATTTACCAGGTGCTAGAGTTTCTCTGAGAGATTTGAAGACATGAGTGGATGAAGGTGATATGTCGCAAAACTCTAATTTCGAGAAAATTTTGTTCAAAATTTCGCATAAACATTTTAGGATATTTCAAAATGCCTTAAATGTATTTATCCAATAAGGGTGTCTGGCAGCTCAAACCGTTTAATATTTTTAAAATAGGAGAGAAATTAAAGAATAAAATGTATTGTTAGTACTTTATTTTATGAAAAACTGAACATAACTCCTTCTTCCGCAAAGAAAATTTTAATCAATTTGAGAAAATTAAGTCTGAAGGAGACAAATTACTTAAGAAATTGGAAAAAAAACAAAACCTAAACGAAAAACGATTATTCTTCTCCGAGAATGGACTGATAATAATATCGATATTCCGGTTTAACAAATTTTAGTTGATAATAAATAATAATAATAAATTTTATTTATTAGACCAAAAAGGAATATACATGTTACACAATTTGTCTTAGCTACATAAAACATATGCTTAAGAGTAAATCATTTACAACTGTGTCTAATTGTTAGCATCTGCTGCCGAACTAGGTTTATAGCCTATGTTTCAGCACGCAGCGCCTCAAGGCCTCGGACTGGGTATGCAAGTATGAGCTTATGAACAAAAGGAAACAGTTTATGGTAAAATATAAACTTAATTACATTAAAAGAATGAAAGGGTTGGTGTTCTCTTGGTGTGTAAGGTGAAGGATGTCAATGTATGTGTGTGAGAGGGTGTGTAGAAATTTAATATTTTAGCCAGTAGATTCATTTTGAGTCCATAGGATTATAAAGCTGCCAGTCAGTTTACACTACTTTAAGATCGTCAATATATCTAGACGCGGCGGCCAAAAGTACTTAAGTCATTTTTTGCTGAAAATTTAAAAATTTTACAGCACTCATGTTTTTGTACCATCCGTTGACTGGAATAAGCACGTAAGTCATAGGTCACTTCATTCCGTTGCAATAGTCGAATGTACCATATTACTTAAGTCGTATCAACACATTCAGCGGCGACCTAAACCACTTAAGTTGACTTGGGTTTTTTTTTTCCCGGCATGGCAACTCTTAAGCCGACTGACTTAAGTAAATTGGTAACAGTGATCCGTTATTGTTGTCGATTATAGTTTCAAGTAGCTGACAATTTTTTTAAGTGCTTCATAAAAAGTTGACAAATTTTGTTGGTAAAGTAAAATTAAATACGTATTTCTTCATTAGTGTTTCGGTGTGACGGTCTGTGCATCTACTGTATTTATAATGGATTCAAGAGCCAGAAAGTTAGTAAATCTCGTCTTAAATTATGAGAATAAAGGTAAGTTTTGCATGTTTTTCTTTTATCCGATATACAATTTTTAAACTTGTACGTACTGTACTTTTTGTTAATATAATTACTTATAACCCATAACAACAACAAATTGCCATTTCACTTTATTTACAGGCGATGATGACCCATTCACTAATACGCAACCAAGTAGGTACATCTGGAATTCAAAAACAAATTACTCAAAATGAAACCGCCAGTGACTGTTCTAGTGACGATTCTGTTGCTTAATCTACCTACTCTCCAGAGAGTACTAGTGTACTTACACAACAAGAAGATGAGATGGAAACCATTGTTTATAATGCACCAGTAGTTGTACAGAAATGAAATACCTTGAAAGTATTGAAGATACGGCTTTACTTCAACAAAACAAACCTGTGCCCTGTAGATGAAGGAAGCAATAAAACAAAATAAAAAGTAGGCCAATCGTATGTGGCAGTTTCTAGGAAGACTATCGGCAAACGTACACTGAAGGAATTACCTAATTGTCGAAATAAGTGCCGTCAAAAAATAAGTGATGAGCATCGAGCTATAATTCAAAAAAGAGGTTTGGAATTTCGGGTCTTCCTCATTTAAGGGCAGCGTTCATCTCATCTTTGCTTACCATTAAAGAGAAAAAACCAAGCGTCGTCGGGTCGAAATTTCCTAGGTACCAAAAAAAAAAAAAAAATACAGTGGACTTACCAATAACTGACGAAAGAAAACGTGATATCGTATCACTTTTATCTTTAATACCAGAATGTTTCCTTATTTTTTACAAGAATTTAGTAACAACTAACGAGACCAAGAATGTTGATCCAGATTTAGCTGGTTCAGAAAAGAGTGACTTTTAGTTTTTGACTCTATTGCATGCATATATTAAGTTTTAAATTATACAGCAAAGTTATAATTCTAAATTATTCATAGTTTGTTTTAAAATAAAATATATAAACAAGTGATTATAGTTTGGTAATAAACACTTAAGTCGCAATTTGTTGGCGTTCAAGTACGATAGCTTAAGTCAGTTATTTCAATAAGTAATAATTGTAGCCTAAATATCGATACGCTGATTTTTAACTAGTTCATAATTGTGTGATAATAAATAATAAAAACAAAAACCATAATACATTTTTTTCATACCAATCGAATAAAACCTTCTCCTGGAAAATTTTTGCATGCAAAAAGATTTGACTTAAGTGCTTATGGCTTCCGAGTCTAGATATTTTCAGTTTGATCGTATGTTAACTTCCAAAGCCATTGAGTTACAGAATTTTTCATTATTAATTTATTCATAGAGTATAATTCAAGAATCTTATTAAGTTTGTCATATAAATAGGGGCCCAAAAAGGGGTAAAATCTACGAATAAAAGCGGTTCTCGAGTTTGATAACCTCTTGCAAACAGGTAAACCTTTCCGCCTTGCTACCAGGGTTGGATTGTACACCATGGTAGAATGCTGTTTTGAAACTATTCCTAAGACAAATAGTTGGCGAACAGTCAGCACCTCACAGTATTCATAAAGAAGTGTGGTTGAGTAACGGAAAGGCTTAAAAGTACATAGTTTTAGTATAGTTCTCTGTGAAACCTCAAGCTGCTTTATCGTAGTCTTTGGTGCTGCACCCCAAGACGAAATACAATATGTAATCAGAGACTGACAAAGCGCATAATAGATTTGCTTTAGGATTGTAGGAGTCACGATATGTCTCAGTGTTTTAAAAATATAGGTAAGTTTACGAATCCTTTTACTCAGCAGTTGAATGTGCGCTTTGAAGCCAAAATTTTCATCAATACCCAAGTATTTAATTGTCTTTGTTCGTTCTAAACAATTGCATGAGCATCTAAAATCACCCGACGCATCATGAGAGCAATTATGTGCGATTAGATTTAAAACCCCGTGTGAAGAAGATCGGATCGAGTAGGCCAAGTACTTTGTTTTTTCAGTATTCAAAGTAAGTACATTATCATAAAGCCACTGCTTTACCACATTAAAACCCTTTTGGGCTAGCTGGTAAGTCTCATTCTATGTTTTAGCAGCGAAAATGAGTGCAGTGTCATCTGCGTATGAGATTATTTTTCCATGAAATGAGTTCAAACAAAGGAGATCATTTATATATACGAGAAAAAGGGGCGGGCCAAGAATACTACCTTGTGGAACGCCATAGGTCATTGGACGATCCGTACTCGTGTAGGGACCCACTTTTACACATTGAGTTCTGTCGGTTAGATAATCGGTCAAAAGGCTAAGCTGTTTCCCCCTAATTCCAACTCTTTCCAACTTTTCCTTAATATCAGTTTTTTTTTTCAACTGACAGTACTATATTTTCCATCCACATGTGGCACCTCAAAATTTGCATTAATTTGACCCCTTTTTTTAAATGTCCACTTTCTGGAATGGTGTCATTTCGTCGTATGACTCTTTAATATGAACCGTATTAATCAATTCTGATACATTTCACGCCATCCCTAAAACTGTTTTTTCCATATTCGTATTTTTTTTCAAATTTAAATTCGTTTGCGAATCGTTTATTTTCCTGAAATGATCAGTCATATCAATAACTAAGTATCTAAATTGTTTCGTTAAGTTTTGCTTATAATGGTTCGGTATGTTTCAGGTGCATAGATTGTAGGTATCATTTTTTCAAGTAATTTTTCGATTCTCCCAAAATCCCGATCCAAATCCAAATACACTGGTCAACAAAAAACCAACTTTTGTAAGCCCATGAAATAAGTTGAACTGATTTTAAAAGAGCATTAAAAAGCATTCACACTGATACTATTTTTACGTCTTGGTTTTTTGTGGATATCAATATAAAGACTTAGCACCCAGTTAAAAAAAATATTTACATGAATAAATTTTAAAAGTGTACAGTTAAACTACTTTTACTTTTATAATTGAGATCTACAGCTTCTTTTCTTAACATCCAACAATAATCTGCTAGCAAAGTAAGACTCCACTTTTTTTGATATCGCCGTTCCATGCTCGCTATTTCCTAGTGGAAACGCTCACCATGCTCATCGCTAGCGACTCCCATATTTTGAGGTAAAAAGTCTAAATGTGAGCTCAAAATATGTATTTAGAGGGACATTTTACAGCCAATAACGTGTAAGGCTTCAATCATATCTTTCAGAAGTTTTTTATAGTTTTGAGCTCTCACATTTCTGATGAAATTAATAAAAACTTGTATCATAAATTTCTAAGCCTTACTCTCTCTTTTTTATTTAATTGACTATTAAATGTATTGTCCTTAATCAACCCTCGTATTTGAGGTTCAATAAAAATCCCTTCCTATAAATTTGCATCTGAATTTTTTTGCGAACTTTTCTTTACGGTATTGAAAAGCATCTCTTTCGCGGTTAAGAGAAATAGAAGCTTATTTTTCATTCTTCCCTTTCGTAGTAAAATTACCGCACACGTAACAGTAATTGTCTGGATTACTTAAACAACAACGAGGCATTATATTGATGAAATACTTTGATACAAATCGATATAAATGAAAACAAATAGGTATAGAAAATTTAATTAAAACAGGTAAAATTCACTTTATTCTCGTGTATTTTTTAGCATTTTTAGCTACAGATATAACAATATACATGTTCAATCAAAGTGCTCTGTTAGTTTGTATTTGTATATCACACTCATTATGAGATAGTGCATTGAACAAGCAAGAACATGTTTGTGGTTGCGCGCAGCGAATACAAATTTCAACGTGCACACCATGAGCATAATCTCAAAAATTCGAACTAAGCCAGCTGCGAAACGTGTATCGTTGGTAGGTAGTTGCTGCGTACTTCATGATATTACAAATCATTACCATTGGGCAAAAACCTTGTTGACCAGTGATATTAATGTTCCAATTCGGGAAATTTGTGGTCTGTGATTGTAAAATATCCATTTAAGTGAAAATGATATGTGCAGCGCATAACACGTTTATTTACTGAAAGTGCAGTGCAATGCCACATAGCTCCTTCATCCACTGCAGAAAATTAAGTTTTTATTTTTTTATGTATCTATTAAAATGTTAAGTGCCCATACCACATTCATACAATATTGTTTTAAAATAATAGTGTACATAACGCCTTCATCAAGTAGTGAATTTCTAAAATAGCCACAAACATGGTTGTTTTAAGATTTGAAATTGTTTATATGCACATAACACCATCATTCATGCATAGAACAGCGAAAATCTGAAAATGCGACATATCCCCTTCATCCACTCATGTCTTCATTTGTTTAAAGATATTGGTATTCTTACGGTGGCATCACAATTCATCTTCGCCAACATCTTATATATTAGGCTAAATATACACTGTATCAACATCTGCCCAAAGGGAGGTAATGGCTGACCTTTGCGTTATGCTCGTGAACGGGTGTGGTGACTGGTCGTCTTGCTGACCATGGTTTTTGTTATTGTTATTTGTATTAACTGTTATTTTATTTTACTCCGGAGGTCCTAGTTTAACTATTGTAACTTCAACTTAGCTGAATGTATCAATGTATGTATATGTATCATTTTGCATCGTTGAATATGTAAGCGGGCACGCCTTTTATACCTGCAGGCTTTATTTACGTTTTAAGTTTTGTTTACGATTTTGTTTAATTACACTGGTAAACAAGGTTTTTGCCCAATGATAATGAGTTGTAATATCATGAAGTACGCAGCAACTACCCACCAACCATATACGTTTCGCAGCTGGCTTTTTTTTTTTTTTTTTTTTCACGATGGGAAATCATCAAATGACTTCTCCCGCTCTGGGCGGAGCGGGAGGGCGTGTCAGACTTTTACTGACTAAAACCCACCCGTGTTCCATCAGTTGCCCATGTGCCAGGGTCACGGTATCTCTTTCGAACAATCACGCGACCCCGGCAGGCATAGGTCCTAGTAGACCCCTACACTGCTGCTGACATCTCTTTGAGGCGCGCGTGGAACACTGCGCGCCGTCGACCCGAGCTTGGTCCTTACCGGGCGGCGAGCTACCCATTGCTCGCCACCCGCAAGCTCGCGACTACGGTGGCCGGGAGTCCGCTATTGACTCCCGACGCCCGGGGCGTCTCCTCCTGCGGCGGCTAGGGACGTGAGGGCGCAGAGACTGCCACTCCCTCACGCGCCCCGCCTCCTCCTTCGCGAGCATTACTGCTTCGCAGAAGGAGGTGACGGCTTCCCATTCCCTCTCGCTCCGTACCATGGCTCGCACCAGGGCAGGACGCGAGAGGTCGCCGCCGCCAATCGCCTCCACGAGGACACGGCGGTGCCCCGCCCAGGCAGGGCACACCTCCACCGTATGCTCCACCGTGTCCTCCAGACGATCCTCGCAATGGAAACACCCGGATTCGCAGCTGGCTTAGCTCGAATTTTTTTGAGATTATGCTCATGGTGTGCACGTTGAAATTTGTATTCGCTGCGCGCGACCACAAACATGTTCTTGCTTGTTCAATGCACTATCTCTTCTAATGAGTGTGATATACAAATACAAACTAACAGAGCACTTTGATTAAACATGTATATTGTTATATCTGTAGCTAAAAATGGTCAGAATCGTGTATAAAGTGAATTTTACCTGTTAATTTTCTATACCTATTTGTTTTCATTAAGTATATCGATTTTTATCTTCATTAATATAATGCCTCGTTGTTGTTTAAGTAATCCAGACAATTACTGTTACGTGTGCGGTAATTTTACTACGAAAGGGAAGAATGAAAAATTAACTCCTATTTCTCTTAACCGCGAAAGAGATGCTTTTCAATACTGTAAAGAAAAGTTCGCAAAAAATTCAGATGCAAAATTATAGGAAGGGATTTTTATTGGACCTCAAATACGAGGGTTGATTAAGGGCAATACATTTAATAGTCAATTAAATAAAAAAGGGAGTAAGGCTTAGAAATTTATGATACAAGTTTTTACTAATTTTATCGGAAATGTGAGATCTCAAAACTATAAAAAACTTCTGAAAGATATGATTGAAGCCTTGCACGCTATTGGCTGTAAAATGTCCCTCTAAATACATATTTTGAACTCACATTTAGATTTTCACCTCAAAATATGGGAGTCGTTAGCGATGAGCATGGTGAGCGTTTCCACTAGGAAATAGCGGGCAAGGAACGGCGATATCAAAGAAAGTGGAGTCTTACTTTGCTAGCAGATTATTGTTGGATGTTAAGAAAAGAAGCTGTAGATCTCAATTATAAAAGAAAAAGTAGTTTAACTGTACACTTTTATAATTATTAAAATAAAAATAAAAATATATAATAATAATAAAAACAATAACTGGCTGGCAACACTGTATTGACAAGTCGTCTTCTATTCCTTATTTTAATTTCAACAAAAATACTATATTTACCGCAATTTTATAAGAATTCAGCAACAGAAAGGAAATCCTCAACCTACAAAACATTCGGAATAATAAAAGACTCTAAAATTAAACCATAATGTAAAAAAAACTTACGTTAAAACTGGCGAATCGGAGATGACATCTGTCATTTCATCTCCGATTAAAATAACAATAAAATGGACGAACTAATACAACAAGGAATGTGAAGACAATGTTGACCCGATCAGCAGCACGACGAGCACGCCCGCCACCACCGGACTCGTCTCTCAGCTCCGCCTCGCCACCGCCGATACCCAGCCCCACCGCGGGCGCTGTGACGACACCGGCCGTGGCAGTTGCGTTGAGCTCGAGCGACGAGTACTTCTCCCCGCCCACGACGCCACCACCTGCTCGTCGACGGGGAGGACGCCAGCCGCCGGATGGTTTAGGACCTCGAGGCCTACCGGTCTCTGATAGGGTCCCAGCTCCCGGCGGAAGTGTGCAGCGCATGAGATGGACAAGATCCATTAACGAGAATGTCATGCGCTCATACTATGGGGCTACAGAGGGGGGAAAGAATCTGACCGCGTACCGTGTTCGGATGCTCTCTCTTTGTCAGGTGCTTGAGCCAGCTGTCAACGTTTCAACCCAACAACTATCGGATCAGGTGCGGGTCATCCAGCGTAATCATATGTTGGATGACATTGTACTTGATCGCCTTCGAAATGAAATGCTGAGTAGCCATGTCATCGCACCTCCGTTGCAGACTGTTGTGGTCCCACCACAGTACGTCACAAGTCACGCTGACGAGGGGAGTGATGACAGGGCTACAAACGTAAGTACCCAGTGCAATGAGGAATTGAGGATTGCTTTGGAGAGTGCGATTCGAGAATATCGGTCCATGCCACCAGAACTTAGGCCACGTTTACCTCGTTTGCCCATGCATAACAAAAATAGGGCGCTGGTGGCGGCTCTGGACTCGCAGTTGTCAAACTATTTTGATGACTGCGAAGACCTCACTGATACTCATGCAATTCTGTACTGCGCGGCTGTAGCGGCATGTCGTGTAGATCACTTCAAATTTGCTAGTGACTCTAGAGCTACACGACCAAAACCAGCCGTACCAGCTTGGCAGTGCAGAATTGAGCGTCGTATTAGTGGGGCCAGAGCGCTCATCGGCAAAGTAATCTGTTTCAGGGAGGGCAACACTCGCCCTAGAGTGATGCGCTTTGTGAGACGGGCGTTCTCAGGGACTGATACCAGCCCTCAGGATTTTATGTCCCGTGTCACAGAGCGCATAGACTTCCTGAAGCAGAAAGTTTATGCATGGGCAAGCCGTATTCGTAGGTATAAGCGGCGAGTGGACCGATACACTCAGAAGTTTATAGAGCTTGGGAGCGACCGATCCAAGGTGTGGCTGATACGCATCTGCCGGATAATGACGCCATGTGTTCTTTTTGGCGCAGTATCTGGTCGGTGCCTGTCAGTCACACCGAAGGGGATTGGGCTAGAGAAGTCGAGCGGGCCTGCGATCCTATACCAGAAATGGGGGCTATAACTATCTGCCCCCAAGATGTAGCTCGTGCAGTCCGTCCGTTGCCCAACTGGAAGTCTCCAGGGCCGGACGAGCTGCACAACTTCTGAATAAAATGGTTTGTAGGATCGCATGCTCGCTTGGCGACTCATTACCAGCCTGCTTTGGAGTCTGGTTTGCTACCCCGGTTTCTTACAACAGGAGTTACCCACCTGCTCCATAAATCAGGTAGCACTGCGGAACCCAAAAATTATAGACCGAACACGTGTTTACCGACGGTCTATAAAGTTCTTACATCCATTTTGAGAGCTAAAATTTACAATCATATAGACACTAACTCCATCATGTCTGTCTCTCAAAATGGATGTAGGAACGGGTCCCGCGGTACTAAGCAGCTGCTCCTCATTGATATGGCCATTAGCCAACAGGTTCGTCGTTCCCGTAAGGATCTGTCGACATGTTGGATAGATTACAAGAAGGCCACATACCTGGCTCAAGAGGGTGCTGGAGTTGTACAAAGTAGATACAACGCTGCGCACCTTCTTGATATCATGTATGGGGCAGTGGAGGACAGTCCTTCGCTATCCAGGATGTCGAAATATCCAGAGGAATAGCGAGCCGATAAGGATAGAGCGAGGCATATTTCAGGGCGATAGTTTGCGTCCGCTTTGGTTCTACCTAGCCCTGAATCCTCTGAGCACACTGCTTGAGGATTCAGGTATAGGCTATCGGTTCAGGAGAGGTGGTCAGGTTATATCTCACCTACTTTACATGGATGACCTTAAACTCTTTGCCCACAACAATTTGCAACTGATGGAACTACTGAAGGTAACTGAAACCTTCAGTTGCGCCATCAGGATGGAATTTGGTGTGGACAAATGTGCGGTCATGCATGTAAAGCGAAGGGAGATTGTGGAATCCGTGGGAACCCAACTCTCGGATTCCATAAACTTTCGAGCCCTCTCCACATCCGAAACCTATAAGTATTTGGGTATGTCGGAAGCTTTGCGAATCATGGTTACTGACATGAAGCAATCGTTGAAGGAGCGCTTCTTTGGCCGCCTGAAGAAAGTATTTAATAGTCTTCTATCAGGCGGAAACAAGGTGCGCGCCTTCAATGGTTAGGTCATGCCGGTTTTGATGTACTCTTTCGGCATACTCAAATGGACTCAGACCGAACTCGACGCCCTAGATAGGAGGATCCGTACGCTGCTGACTGCATATCGATTGCATCACCCACGGTCATCGGTAATGAGGCTGTATATCCCGCGAAAGTGTGGAGGTCGAGGCTTTTTAAACGCTAAGACTCTCCACAATCGTAAGATATGCAGTCTCAGGGAATATTTCCTGGAAGCCAACGTGGGGATGCATCGAGATGTGGTCGCGGTGGACAAGGGCCTCACCCCGCTCTCCTTGGCTAACGAGAACTGGCGCAAGCCTGTAGTTGATACTAATGACCGCATGGAGGTATGGCAGAGTAAGGAGCTCCACGGACGCTTTTTCCAGGCCCTACACCGACCCGACGTAAATTTTCTAGCGTCCGTAGCCTGGCTGCGTTTCGGTGATCTCTTTGGGGAAACCGAAGGTTTTGTTTGTGCAATTATGGACGAAGTTATGATGACGAACAATTACCGGAGATTTATTGTGAAAGACGGCACGGTGGACATCTGTCGGGCATGCCACCGTCCCGGGGAATCAATTAGACACATTATCTCTGGGTGTTCTCGTCTAGCTAACGAACGAACGAAACGGTACTTGCATAGACACAATCTTGTAGCCAGGATTATCCACCAGCAACTTGCTCTGAAATACCGCCTTGTGGAATCAGAAGTGCCGTACTACAAGTATGTGCCCGACCCAGTTCTTGAAAATTACCATATCACACTGTACTGGGATCGAACCATCATCACTGACAGGACTGTTGTTGCAAACAAGCCTGATATAGTGGTGGTGGATCGACTAGGAAGGTGCACAATGATTGTTGACATAGCGGTTCCACATGACGATAACCTCGTGAAAGCCGAGAAAGATAAACAAATCAAGTATCTTGACTTGGCTCGCGAGGTTGTCGACATGTGGGATGTGGACTCAGCGATCATTGTGCCGATAGTCGTCACAGCGAATGGGTTGATAGCCAAGAGCCTCGACTATCACCTGAAGAGGCTCTCGTTAAGCAGTTGGGTCAAGGGCTTGATTCAGAAAGCGGTACTTCTGGACACGGCTCGCATTGTCAGGAGGTTCCTCTCTCTGGAGCCCTGACCGCCGGTAGCTTGGACCCTGTTCCCGATACCGGTGGGCTACTATTTTTATATTTTTAAATGTTTTTATTTTATATTCTAATATTTAAAAATATAATTTATATGTTTGTAAAAATGAATAAAGGGAAAAACAATAATAATAATATATTCATGTAAATATTTTTTTAACTGGGTGCTAAGTCTTTATATTGATATCCACAAAAAACCCGAGCTAACCAAGACGTAAAAATAGTATCACTGTGAATGCTTTTTAATGCTCTTTTAAAATCAGTTCAACTTATTTCATGGGCTTACAAAAGTTGGTTTTTTGTTGACCAGTGTTATTTATTTCAGCTTGAGTTTAGTTTTCAATGTTTTGTTGGTGGTATATTGGCGTGTGCTAGCTGACATATCGTGAATAATGTATGTTTTGTTTTATAATAGGGCAAAACCCCCCAAATTGGGGGAGCCCTAAGTCCAGCAGTGGACGTCTTACGGCTGAAATGATGATGATGATGTTTTATAATATTAATTACTTACACGATATTGTATAGAATCAAGTTCTTCTAACTTAACAGACAGCTGTGCTGCTGGGGAGTTAGTTCCGCCACTTCTTCTTCCCAGCTAAAGCACTAGGAAGTGTCGAAGGGCGGGCCTTTTGTGGGGACTGTTTTATGTAACTTTGACGTTCAAAAAGTGCTGACTCTCAGCCTAGTTTGAATAAATGACTTTTGATTTTGATTTAGAAAAGATAACAGATATGAATTCTAAGGTCTAGTGCATAGTGCTTCAAAAATGTATTATGTATCATCATCATCATTTCAGCCGAAAGACGTCCACTGCTGGACATAGGCCTCCCCTAAGTTCCGCCATTTCAACCGGTTTTATGGTTCCCGCATCCAGCGGATTCCTGCAGCTTTGACAAGGTCATCGGTCGCCACTCCAGAACTTTCGGCCCCATAGGCCAACTGTTCTGCGAGCAGTGTGCCCAAATTATTAATGTGTGTTTCTATTCAGTAAACTCCATAATTCGTTGACATTTTTAATGAAAATTAACTAATTAAAGTTCTTTGGAGCGCAGCATTTTAGGTGTTAAACGAACCTATAGAATACGAAACACCACGCTGCGCTCCAAAACGGGAATCCTAGACGTAGAAAAAAGGCTGCCAGGTTAAAATTGGATTGGGCGGGTCACACCAGCAGCATGCACAGTGACCGCTGGGCAATAGTATCCGCACAGTGGTTGCCTGAGGATGGACGGCGCAAACGAGGCCGGCCCAAGAAGAGGTGGCGAGACGACCTAGATGCGTACTGTAAGGGTTGGATCGGACTTGTCGGACAGCCAGTACGGCTTCCGTAAGGGGCGCTCTACGGTGGACGCCATCATGCGCGTGCGAGGGGAACCGATTACTTTTCCGAATTTTTTTTGTTCGAATTTCATTTTACCGAACACTATTGGCCGACGTCTTTTTTGCAATATGCATCATTTGACATATTTTTAAATCATCGAAGTATCATGTGTCATAGATATTATTTTACCGAATTATGTTTCGCCGATTTACGAAATAACTTTTTGCTATTAGCCGAAGCTTCTTTTGAACTTTTTTCATTTGCCAAATGATTTGTTTGCCATATTTTCACCACAGTGAAACAAAATTTTAGGGAATATTATTTGGTCACAAATATATAGCCGGTTACTTGGTAGCGTTTTAAATATTAAATTAAATATATGTAGTGTCATAAAAAGTCAATATATTGTGCTAAATTTAGTGAGAAACGAATCGCTGTAAAACCGACTCTACGTAGTCTTGTCTGCCCTACCCCTAGAGTGTAATTTAAGCTCGCGCAGGCGCGGAGGGGTAGGGCGGCCCGCGAGCTGAGGAGCAGGTGGTCTGAAGGCCCGCCGCCGTAGCTGAGGCTGGCCGGCAAAGCCGGCCAGCAAGCCGAAGCTGCGGTGGTGAGCATTAAAACCATCTGCGACGATAAGCTCGCGTGGGGCCGCCCAAACCCCGCAGCGCCGGAGCCGTGACAGAAACAATGCTTGCTGCATGTTGCATGCCTGCTTGCATGTTGCATGCCTGCTTGCATGTTGCATGCCTGCTTGTATGTTGCATGCTTGTTTGCACGCTGCATGCTTGCTTGCATGCTGCATGCTTGCTTGCTGCTAGCCTGCTGCATGCCTGCTTGCACGCTGCGTGCATGGTTGCATGTTGCATGCTTGTAGCAAGCAGCATTGTTTGCATGCTTCTTACTGGGACCCTTTAAAAACACTTTTGTTCATAATAAACTGTTTCATTAAGTGCCATTACATTTAAATAAATAATTAATTAAACCAAAGAGTAGGTTAATCTTAACATAGGTATAATGAATGTCTGGAAACATAATACTTCGAACAAATGTTATTTCGGCTAAGTGTAACTTCGGTAAAGAGTTTATCGACCAAATGAAACGTCGGAGTAACGAAAAAAGTAGAATCGATAATAGGTCAACTGATACAGTGGCAGACGTGACTTCGATGAAGTAAAAAAAAAAAACAAAACGATAATAGTAGAAAAGTTTTAGGGGAAATGAAATTCGGTCAAATATTTTTCGAACTTATGATAGGTAACCGCGTGCGAGCCCTCACGACGGGAGATGCAGTGGCCCGGGGTGGGATCATCTTGGCAGTGTCTCTAGACATCGCCAACGCCTTTAATACTCTGCCCTGAAGTTGCATTAGGGAGGCACTCCAGTATCACCGGATGCCGACCTACCTCTGTCGTGTGGTCGAGGCTTACTTGACGGATAGGGCCATCATTTACCCTGGTCACCGGGGAGACTGGAACCGGCGAGAGATGTCGTGCGGTGTCCCACAGGGATCGGTAGTGGGGCCGCATCTGTGGGACATCGGTTACGACTGGGTGCTGCGCGCCGACCTCCCTAGCGACGTCAGCGTAGTTTGCTAAGCTGACGACACGCTGGTCCTGGCGCAGGGGAGGTCGCACGAGGCGGCGGCCGAACTTATGACACGCGGGGTTGCGGCAATCGTTGATAGGATCGGGCAATTGGGACTCGAGGTGGCCTTGCCCAAGTCTGAGGCCATGGGTTTTCATGGTCCTCGGAACGCGCCACCTGCGGGTTCCTAACTCACGGTGGGAGGGGTTCACATCGGCGTCGAGTCGACGATGAAGTACCTGGGACTTGTCCTCGACAGCCGGTGGAACTCCTTCGAGCACTTCCGACGTTTGGCTCCCAGACTGGAGCGGGCTGGAGTTGTCTTAAAGCGGCTCCTGCCCAATCTGAGGGATCCAAAGGCCTCTTGCTAGAGGCTCTACACGGGGGTCGTGTGGTCCATGGCCCTCTACGGGGCACCGGTGTGGGCGCCCTCATTGAGGCTGCACCCAGCGCGCCGGTTGACTGCGGCCCAGAGGGGCCATCCGGTTAATCCGGGGATACCACACGGTCTCGTGCGAGGCGGCGAGCCTCCTTGCCGGAGTGCCGCCATGGGATCTGGAGGCAAAGGTCCTCGCGCACATGTGCGAGGGCCGGGAGGAAGCAAAACGCCAGGGCAAAACTACGCTGCCGCGACAAATCGCGGCACGGCGGACAGAGCTCCGGTGTGATCTCATAGCGACATGGTGGGTACGATTGTTACAACCCAGCGCTGGGCACGCCACAATTGCGGCGGTAAGTCCCCTCTTTGAGGAGGGGATAGAGAGGCGTCACGGCATCCTCACCTTCCGCCTGACGCAGGTTCTCACCGGGCTGGATACGTCTGGGTGTTTCCATTGTACGGATCGTCTAGAGGACACGGTGGAGCATACGATGAAAGTTTGCCCTGCCTGGGTGGAACACCACCGTGTCCTCGTGGAGGCAATCGGTGGCGGCGACCTCTCGCGTCCGGCCCTGGTGCGAGCCATCGTACGGAGCGACAGGGCATGGGAAGCCGTCACCTCCTTCTGCGAAGCAGTAATCCTCGCGAAGGAGGAGGCGGGGCGCGTGAGGGAGTGGCAGTTTCTGCACCCTCACGTCCCTAGCCACCGCAGGAGGCGCCCCGGGCGTCGGGAGTCGATAGCGGACTCCCTGCCACCGTAGGAGCTTGCGGGCGGCGAGCAATGGATAGCTCGCCGCCCGGTAAGGACCATACTCGGGTCAACGGCGCGTAGCGTTCCACGCGCGCCTCAAAGAGATGTCAGCAATACTGAAGGGGTCTGCTAGGAACGATGCCTGCCAGGGTCGCGAGATTGTTCGAAAGAGATACCGTGACCCTGGCACATGGGCAACTGAAGGAACACGGTTGGGTTTTAGTCAGCAAAAGTCTGACATGCCCTCCCGCTCCGCCCAGAGCGGGAGAAGTCATTTGATGATTTCCAGTCCAAATAAAAAAAAAGGGTTGGATCAAGGTGGCCCTAGAAAAGGATGCCTGGAAGGATTTGGGAGAGGCCTTTGCTCAGCAGTGGGACAGCGTAGGCTAACAAAAAAAAAAATTGATGACAGTTAATCATAACTTAATATAAAGCATGTGCTTTTAAAATTATTTCCCTATGGAATTGGCTGTTAATTTTTCAGAAAATGTAATAATGTATAAAAGTAAAGATTAGTTAATTACTATTGTTATAGGAAAGTAATTTTGAAGAATAGTATAGTATGGACGGATAAAAAATAATTATTGGTGTAAAAATAATGGGTTACCACACTTGCCGATAACAGCAGTAAATAAAGGAAATTAATTCATTTCACCGTTGTCGGGTAAGAGAAGTAATTAAATTAATTATGAATTTTGTGATACTGTAAACTCCTTTGCCATGGACATAGCTTAAGCTTTATATGTCAGAGAAACGGAACGGAAAAATAACGTATATGAACAATTAGCACATGTCTAACCTACAAAATACTATGTGATGTCGAAATCACTGTTTCCACGAAAACCTTCTACCTATTTAACTTCCAACACCACATTTCTGTTCTTGTAATAATATAAAACCGAGGAAATACTTACCAAAGTCAGATAAACCACAAAAATTGATTCCTTACATAAAAGAAGAATTAGAACGTCACACGCAAAGATACTCGCACTGTGCTAAAAAACAAATTGGCAGAATCCATTGTCATGCCACCTGTTACAGTGTTTGTTGTGTTACGTTACCAGTAAATAATTTTATTTACAAAATGGGTATAATTTTGTAGAACCCTATGACTGAGTGGAGTAACGGAGATGAACTGAATTTTGGACAGTATGTAAATGTTATGTATTAATAACTATGTATTGTATTTTGATTATATAATAACATAATTTAATGCATATCAATGCTAAAAAAAACATGATATTACATACCAATACCATTGGACTTCGAAAAATCAATTTTCAAAGTTACAGTAAGTAAAGCGGGACAAGTTTTTCCATATGAAATTATTTTGGCCACAGTATTAAAATTGTAAATGATGGAAAATCTACTCACTTATCGACAGTTTTAATAAAAACTAATGGTAGTTCAATACTTTTAGAATAAGGGTGAACTGAAATCTATTAACAACAAACAAACGAACAAACAAAATAAACAAATTTATTATTTTTTTATTTAACTAGAAAATAAAAAATAACCAAGCTGAACGGCGGTAGGTACCTACTTCGAGCTTCTTAGTATTTTGACCAATCGAACAACTGGTAGGTAGGTTCTGGTACTTTCGCCGTCGCGCCGGCGCCGCGCGCAAGTTACCATAAACCAGTTTCAAAATAAACATCTTTCGTTAACGATAACTTATTTTTTTTTTTTGTAGTAAGATATATCAAAATAAAAATAGCAAGTTTATTATGACTCGTTTATGCTTAATTTGTTAAAATTTGCGCACTGGTTTAAAACGTATCCCGTAAATGTTTAATTATGTTATTATGTACCACGCAAAAATAAAAGGCCATACATAATATGTAGGAACATTTTATTCAAGATAAAATAAACAACACTAAATCGGATGTGTTCCTAATTGAAAAACGACCGGACGCTTTATATATAACATTTTCAAAAACAATAAGTAAACAGTTGTAGAAGTAATAGGAAAATTAATAAGTTTATACGTCAACTACAACGACATTTTTATTGGTAGGCTTTCGCCAATTTGGCAGTAAATCAGCTAAACTATGGTTTCCCTTTGCAGAATAGATCGAAGGGTTTAATAGTCGGTGAAAGTAATAGTGACATTTTTAACAAGTTCGCTGCCACCTACAAAATAGAAGTTCAACTGCAAGGCCAAATAGGTTAACAGTATTTAAAGTTAGGGAGGCAAACTACACGCACCGGTGCGTGCTAGGCATTAGGTATTAAATTTTCATAAACGGTCCCTCTCACCGAGAGGAGGCCTATGTCCCAGCAGTGGGAACATTATAGGCTGATGATGAATGAGTGCTGAAGAACGCATGGGTGCGTTATCAGTTTATTACAAGATTTATGGTTGATTGGGAATAATACACATTTATTTATTTATTTAAGAGTGGTATTCGTAACTTTTTGCATATCGCTAATGAAACAAACTTCAAAATAAACATTCTTCATAATAATAGTTCCCATGTGGAATAGCAAACCAAGAAAGATTTTCAGTTCAGGAACAGTGACCGATTTCCATCCAGTAATCCTCGAAAAATCTCTTCGTCTGCCTAGTTTTTCCCTAGTTGGCCTATTATGTTTATTTAGCAACCTCTGTGCCTGTGCATTTGTCTCTGTACAAATCATCGACAAAAAAACTTCGGTGAAAAAGAAATTAAAATAATCGATAGGATTTACTCCAGCAACTTTGCCATAAAATTCGTTTGATTTAGTAAAATCAATCTTTTTCATTTCACCAGTTGTGGTCCATTCGGACGTCGAGCCTAGTGCGCAGGGTTGATTTGGCTGGACTTGGTCTTGAGAGCCTGATGTAGATGTTGAGCTTGGTTAAAGGTCTTGATCCTGAGCTGAAGATGACTATAATCGATGTCTGTGAGGTTGCAATTCGGAATTTGCCAGGTTCACCTCACCTTCACTCTTTGATTCTGACTCCTCCTCATCAGGTTGGTAGTCGTCCTCAGAATCGTCATCATACAGTGTCTCCTCTATATCACTGTCATTCAGAACACTAAACATTTGTTTTCGCCGCCTTTTAGAACCAGAAGGGTCCATTTTTATATTTTTTTATTCCCACGTAAAAACATAACCTTTTAAGATATGATAAAACCACAAACACGTAACGAATTCTTGAAATTTCAAGCACGGGGCGCTTCAAACATAATATCCCTCGTGGAATGCCGGCGCTGCACTGACTCTATAAACTTAACTAGAAGCGAATAGGCACCGGTGCGTGGTCGGCCCCCCACTTGGGCAGCGCTCCATGCACCGGGGCGTCGGTGGCAGCGAACCTGTTAACAGCTTCACATCTTGTTCCCTCGTAATTATCAATACATTGACAGACTGGCTCATCTTTTTGGTTCAGGGAACAGACACCGTTCAGACAATAACCATGACACGCGTACACTTCACACCTTTCCCCGGAATACCCTGCATTACATCTGAAATAATGTTTACGTCAATCGTGGTTATTTAAACAAAATTAACCTGGAGAAATGAGATATTGGAAGCAATAGTAGTCTAGTGTTAACGACTTCAAAGTCGTAGGCCACGAGTTGGAAACCAAGTAAGAACTTTATTTTGTATCATTTATTGCATCTCTCAGAAAGAAAAATGAAAACATCGTAATGAAAGCGGTACGTCCTAGAAACAACATTTCGAAGACAAGTGACAGCAACCATCACACAATGGGACAGCGTGGCCTACTGGCTCTCAAAGAGCCTTGAGGCGTGAGTTACAGCAGTGGGACTGTCACAAGCTGAGTATGCTTTTGCTTATACAAGTAGGACAAGGAAACCATCACAAGGAACAGAAAATGTTTACCTGCATTTGGGAAGTCCCTCATCATTAATATTGCAGTCACCTTGCAAACAATAGTTCACACAGACTGAAACATCGCATCTCTCACCGATGTAACCAGGTGTGCATTCGCAAACAAACGTCTCCTTAACTTTTTTACCGTGAACACAAAACAGTTCGACGACTGTTGTATATTCTGTTGTCTGTTGTTTCTGTAAGGTTTGTTGAATATTGAGGAAGTTGTTAGTTTCCGTAACGGTTGGAATCAGATTCGACAGTGCTTCACAATCCTGACGTCCCTGAATTTGATCCTTTAATTTATAATTGGCGGCTATGGCGAGCGGTATTTTATCGTAAAACTTCATCATCTCATTAGGTTCTACATCTATCGCTGCGTTCTTTGGTAAATACCAAGCGGTTCTGGAGCTCTCGCTGCCGTTCATCCAGTATAAGTAATCCTTTGAAGCGGTCAACTCTTGTGGGCAAGAAAGATGTATACCTCTTAAAAGCATAGCACTGTCAAAATCAGCATAGCTTTCCTGAAGTAGGTCTCCTTTGTTTAAAAATAGATAAGAACAGGTTTTAGTACCATCAAAGTAATAAATTTTCCGTGTTTGTTGGTCTATAGCAATGCTAGATAATGGGAAATGTCTGGTTATAATTTCTCGCCCGGAACCATTAAATTGAATTCTCGCCATGTACTTTTCCAAATCTAAGTCTGGGTTGGTCCAGTAAATGTACCTGTAATTTTAATGACACTACTGAATACCAAGAAATGCAACAGATTCCGAATTTTTGAACTGTCATTTAAAACGTACCCAGTGCAGCTATCCACGGCAATATTAGTGGCGATCCCGTAATTCATCTTGATTAAAAGATTCCCGTAAAAACTGTTATTAGCTTCAGGTTTTAATGAAATCCAATTAATGCTCCTTTCATTCGTATCAGTGAAAAATAATGTTTCTGTAGGCGGGTCGTAGGCAATACTGTGAACATTACTACCGTTTCTTTTGGTGAAACATTTGTTTTCCATGGAAAGTAAATTATAACCACAGATAGCATCGTAGTCGCTCTGTTTGTCAACGTACAGCATCATGTTGTGTACTTCATCGTAAGCTAACGCTGTGAGGTTGTGGGAAGCGAAATTCACGGTGTTTATTACTGTTCCATTGGTATAAAATACGAGTTGATCTCCTAGACTTACGGCGATATCTGAAACCAAATAATCACATTTTACTTTACCAAGCTGATTCCAGATACTTGGAATACAAACAACGACATAATTATAAGTTAAATATTGGAGATATCAGATACTTTTGCAATGAAGTTTTAAATAACAAAATATGCAGAAAGAATATCTCAGCTGTCTGGGAGTGGTTGAGGACCTTATGGATAGCTCTCATGGCGTAGTTCAATACCATTGGAAAGAAAGTATTTATTGGGACACGCACTGAAACTAAACAAAAAGCAATACCTAATCAAATAAAATAAAACAAAATGATTCAATCTTAATTAATTGCAGTCGCGATAGCGATTAATTAAGATCGAATGATTTGTTTTTTTTTTATTTAACATCCTACTATCCTACAAATATTTTAAATGAAAATGTTACAAAATCACACAAAAACAGCTGAACAGTTTCGAATAAAATATGACATAGTTTATAATATTTTTAACACGCTTTTATTAGCTCGCTATTTATGTACATATGTATCTATGTAACGGAATCTTTGAACGTGATTTTCACCCCCTTCAAGACGTCGGATTAATTTGAAACTTTGCACACTTATCAAAAACTCATGGCAATACAATAATTCCAAATTTGTGCCATTAACTTAGCCAGTACCACCAAAATAGCGAAAACAAAAAAAAAACACGAAACACTCGCTTATGTTAGCCGACCAAAAAAAAAAATAGTCAAAAATCATGCTTCTATGACTACGGTTCTTTTCCGGATAATTTCTTTCTGATTTTATCTTTCAAAGAAACTCCGAGCAAAGCCCGCCTCATTGTGTGCTGTCAGTGTCCACATTTCAGCACCGTATGTAGTCGTTGATGGAATAGTATGCCTTTAGACAAAGGTTAGATTTTACTTGAGCTTTAAATGCATTAAAAGGTAATTCTAGTAAAGAAGGTGGTAGCTTGTTGTAAAATGTTATACCAAGCCCAATAAATGAGTTATGCACCTTATGAAGGCGGTGAAAGGGAACACGTTGTTTGTCCTTATTTCTAGTGTTAACAGTGTGAAAATCACTGTTTTTAGCATGTAAGTGTAAATTTTGCCTAATATATAAGATGTTGGCGAAAATGAATTGAATACCAATATCTTTAAAAAAGTCCCTTAGAGAAACTCTGGCACCTAGCTGGTAAATTTCTCGAACAGCTTGTTTCTGAAGGACAATTTTTTTTGAATATCAGCGGCTTTGCCCCACAGTAGAATATCGTAAGACATAAAGCTGTGAAAATAATTAAAATAGACTAACCGAGCTGTATCAACGTCAGTATATTGTCTTACTTTTCTGACGGCGTAGGAGCCTCCGCGCTAGACTTGAAATATGTGGGCCCCACTGTAGTTTGCCATCTACTGTTATGCCTAGAAAAACTGTCGAGGCCAAAGTTTTAAGAACCTCTTTATCTAAGTCGATTTCAGGACCTAGATTTCTAACATTCGGTAAGGCGAACTATACACATTTCGTTTTCTTGGCATTGAGAACTAAGTTATTTGCCGTAAACCAATCCGTAACCATTGAGAGTGCACTGTTTACGTCGTCAAAATCTTATCTGTTCCTATCTACTTTAAAAATAAGAGAAGTATCATCTGCAAACAGTACAACGTCACAAATACCCTTTATAAAGAATGGTAAGTCATTGATATACACTAAGAACAAGAATGGGCCGAGTAAAGAGCCTTGAGGCACACCTAACTGAACCGGTAGCCCGGTAGATTTTACACCATTACTATCTACACATTGGAACCTATTATGTAAATAAGAATTTATTACGTTTAAAGCTTCGTTATGGGCACCGTAATGACGACGCAAAAACGTGTCATGGTGCACGCAATCAAAGGCTATGGAGAGAGCACAGAATACTCCGATAGCATTTAGCGAGTTCTCCCATGCGTTAAAAATGTGTTTCAAGAGAGTAACACCCGCATCTGTAGTTGAACGACATTTCGTAAAGCCATATTGCTCATTATGAAGGAGGCTATTTAAATTAAAATGTCTTAGCAACTGCTTGAGTATCAATTTTTCAAATATTTTGCTAAATGCAGGTAAGATAAAAATAGGCCTAAAATCAGAAACGTCTTTTTTATTACCTGATTTAAATAATGGTATGACTTTGCTACTCTTCATGAGGTCAGGAAAAGTTCCGACATCAACACATTTATTAAAAGTAACAGCTAAATAGATGAGCTACGATGTCTATTATATTACTTAATAGTTTGATGGAAATGCTCCAGAAATCACCAGTGTTTTTAGACTTAAGTTTGTTAAAAACAATGACTACATCACGAGGCGTTACATGTTCAAATTTGAATAGGCAACTACTTTTAGGCACACTACTATGCAAAAGGTTTTCAGCTTTAGACGGGGAGGAATTTAAGGAGCGAGTCGTAGTTATAGGTATGTTGGCAAAAAACTCATTAAATGCCTGTGCTACGTCAGCTGCCGTATTAACTAATTTGTTATCGACCATAATTTTAAGTTGTTTTTCTTGTTTAACCGATTTACCCCTTTCATTGTTAATACAAGTTTTCATCCTCAGTTTTACCCCCTTTTTTTTTCAGGATGGGAAATCATCAAATGACTTCTCCCACTCTGAGCGGAGCGGGAAGGCGTGTCAGACTTTTACTGACTACAACCCACCCGTGTTCCATCAGTTGCCCATGTGCCAGGGTCACGGTATCTCTTTCGAACAATCACGCGACCCCGGCAGGCATCGGTCCTAGTAGACCCCTACACTGCTGCTGACATCTCTTTGAGGCGCGCGTGGAACACTGCGCGCCGTCGACCCGAGCTTGGTCCTTACCGGGCGGCGAGCTACCCATTGCTCGCCACCCGCAAGCTCGCGCCTACGGTGGCCGGGAGTCCGCTATGGACTCCCGACGCCCAGGGCAGTTTTACCCCCTTAGGAATGGAATTTTAAAAAAATCCTTGAAAGCTTCCTCAAAACCTCCTTTTGCGTTTTAGTTGTATTAGTTAATACTTTTTATTGTTTCCATCTTTTTTAAAGTTCACTTTTTACGTAATTGGGTTTTCAGATTTTTTTTTAATACTTTCATGTCATGTTTTTTTAAATAGAAATACATGACAATTACTATATTTATAAGAAAATACATTCATAGGATTTTAACCATTTTTTTTTGGATGGGAAATCATCTAATGACTTCTCCCACTCTGGGCGGAGCGGGAGGGTGTGTCAGACTTTTACTGACTACAACCCACCCGTGTTCCTTCAGTTGCCCATGTGCCAGGGTCACGGTATCTCTTTCGAACAATCTCGCGATCCTGGCAGGCATCGGTCCTAGCAGACCCCTTCAGTGCTGCTGACATCTCTTTGAAGCGCGCGTGGAACACAACGCGCCGTCGACCCGAGCCTGGTCCTTACCGGGCGGCGAGCTACCCATAGCTTGTCACCCGCAAGCTCACGCCTACGGTGGCCGGGAGTCAGCTATCGACTACTGACGCTCCTAGCGTCTCCTGCGGGGGCTAGGGACGTTCTATCTATTTAAAAATTAACAAAAATGAGGCAGACCCTACACTCTCAACAATCCAACACAATGAAATGGCAATGGCGGCAGGCGATCGTTAGTAGATCAAACTGTACTCCCTTTCTTCTCCTAAAATCTACGCTCATCGCACAATCGTCTTCTTCAGTGTCCCACTCATCGCAAAGACTTCATTCACTCTTCTTTCTTTGTCCAGTCTGTCTCTCTGTGGAATGCGCTCCCCCAGGAAATCAGGATGGCAACTAACCAATCGACTTTCAAAGTTAAAGTTCGCGAGCACATTCGCAAGAAGTTGGCAGTTTCATCACAACGGTAATGTTTCGTCATTGTTTGTCTCATTTGTTTTTAGTAAATTCGATTATTTATGTAAATGTATGTATGTTGTTTTTATATTCATATATAGTTAGGTGTATGTATTATATTTATGATTTAAATAGGTTATGCGTTTATTTTTGAATATCTTCAATTTCATTGCACCTACCACTGTTTGTCTCTGCATCACCCAAAGGTTGACTGGTAGAAAATGCCTATGGCATTAAGTCCGCCTCTATACATATATGTGCTTAAAGTGTTAAATAAATAAATATTTTTTTTTGTCCGAAAATCATTATCCGTAACACGTTAGCTATAAACGGCAGTAACCATAATATTCAAAAAGTCGAAATTTTGTTTTACATCTTTGCTTCTAAAACTATTCTGTCATAATATCAAATACTATAATCATTCAATCTCCTAATTTTGCATGTTATAAAGTCATATGTCCTAAGTATTGTATTATATAAAGTGTATTATGCCGAATGGTCATTTATAATAAAATCGTTAGTCGTAAAAAATTGCTACAAGTTAGGTTTTAGTGACAGAAACGAATCGCTGTAAATCCGACTCCACGTAGTCTTGTCTGCCCTACCCCTAGAGTGTAATTTAAAATGGATTATTATAAATTGCATATCAAATAAATAATCGCCTATCAATACATACTCATCATTTATAATCTTTTTTACATCAAATAACTTACTTCACTACAAATAAACTAAATGTTTAGCAAAACTTAAACTGCAAATAATTCGCAATTATACATCAATATGACATTACTTTTTTCCAAATAATGCAAAACAGTTAAATTTATTTTTGTACAAAAATACTACATACATAGCATTAATACTGACTGCACAGCAAATTTTCAATATTTCGTAGCAAAATAACTATCCCAGTCGCATATTAACCAGTAAGTACAACAAAACCTGTTCATCATATTTGTCTTAATTTTCAAGAAGCCATGCTCGGCAAATTTAATTATTATTATAACAAAAAAATCCTGTCACATTGCATTATTTCTAAAAGTAGAACAAATTAACTGAAAAAGAAATACAAGAGCGAGCGAAGCGAGCTCTGGACTCGGGGCACCCCGACTCGGACAGGTTAGGTTAGAAGAGGATGGCGGGGTCAAAGACCTCGCCATCCTCTTCGTGGTTATTTTTTTTAAACCACACAGAAGTAGGAGCCCCGCGTAGCGGGGCTCCGTCGACTTTCCTATAAAAAAAACTATGCGCGCCCCTACTCCCAGATGGTCCATAATGGAAATTTTAACCCCTATTCGTTTTATTCTTCAATCCCACACTTTCTGGCCTTAAAATTGATGTCGATACATGAAAATTCGAAAGTGAGGTTAGAATCAATATGTATATAATAATCAATCAATCAATCAATAATCAAAATAAATTACAATTTTGTATCAAATTTTTTTTTGCTTATCTCATTATGTGGTAATTAATAAAGAATAAGACGACTGTGACTAATAAAATGCTGTTTTATTTAGAAAAACTGCTGTAAATAGTATAAAAATAGAAGGTATATTTAAAAGAAAAAGAGTTAACATGTATAATGTGCATTAAGATTAGTAGCTGTGCATTGATGAAAAAGCTTTTGCTTTAGGAAAAATCGCTTTACGCAACGAAAATAAATTTTAGTGTGTTTAGTGATATTTTGAGTTGAATATTTTGCTGTGCAATCAGTAATTTTGTTGGGAATTCGGAATCTTATTGCATAGAAAAAGGATATTTTTTGATTTGCGTTTAAATACTACCCATCAGTGGCGAGGTGTAATTTTTTCTAAAAGAGAAGCCGATGCGAAGTCGTCTTTAACTTACTGACTCATCAATAAATAATACTTACTATCTTTCTAAAATTAATATAGGAATGTAATGAATTAAATACAATTAAATTGAACAGCTGAAAACCGAATAAAATAAGCAATATTCCGCTATCTCGTTCTCGGTGACGTATTTTTCTATACCTGTCTCTGTCATAACCCTTTGTACAGCGGCTTGCTCTTGTACATATCAAGCGGTGCCACGTGACCTAAAGTGACATCATTACGGGATCGCTGTTGTATGAATTTTTAGTTCCCGATTATGACGTTTCGGCGCCGGGTTAATTTAGAACATTTCTCTTTTGTTGTAATACAAAGCTATAAATAACTTTTTTTGTTGTTTGAATGTTATGGTGAATTAAATACCCGTAGTGTAACTATATTTATTGAAAATAGTAGCCACTATTTACATACTATTGTATTTTTAATAGTGATAGAGTTACCAATGCGAATCCCCGAAGGCAAGCCGGTAGGAATCGTGTTATATGGTGCTTTCGCCACTGCTACCCATTTAAAATCGCGTAGGCGCGGAGGGGCGAGGCGGCCCGCGAGCTGAGGAGCAGGTGGTTGTAACGCTCGCCGCCGCTGCTGAGGCTGCGGTGGTGATCGTTAAACCGTCTGCGAAGATAAGCTCGCGTCGGACAGCCTAAGCCCCGCAGTGCCGGAGCCGTGACAGAAACCATGCCTACTGCATGATGCATGCTCGTTTGCATGCTGCTTGCCTGCTTGCATGCTCGATTGCATGTTGATTGCTTGCATGCATGCTGCATGCATGGTGTATGCTTGTTTGCATGTTTCTTAGAGGGAAATAAAATCACATGTTCACAATCACCTGTTTTATTGAGTAATATATGTATTGAGTGATAATACATGCAGCGCCATGCCTGGCCTTGATAAATGCCATGATGCTTTTGTATCTTTACTATTTACGTATTGTATCAGTTGGATTTGATAAAATAATGAAATTCTTAATGAACTCCGTAATACAAAATCCGTAATACAAAATATAATTAGGATAAATAAACATAAAGTAATTTGAATTTAGAACTTATAACTTTTATGGAAAGCAGTTTTAAGCCTTTTGTATATTATTGATAGTAATATTTATGACAAACGGATTTAGGGCATATTGTATTTAGGGATTTCAATTTTATGGCATGTGATATTATGTGACATTTAGTTGGGGCAAGTTATCATTCGGACAAATGATGATTAGAACAAAAAAAATGGCTCTTTAGATTATGGATAAAAAAATTAGGTCACACAATAGAGGACCAGATCAAACCTTAGTAACAGTATTAAAATTTGATGGCTTTGTTGAGTTATTTCTTAAAGATTGACGTAAACTATGCATGGATAAATAGTAGAAATGTTTCAGCAAACTTATTTTCGATACAAAAAGTCGATTGAATTATTTGCGGAATGTCTCTGCAAGTAATTCAGTCGAGTTATAAGAGCCTGGACATAAACGAGGATTGCTTACAATAAAAAAAAAACTATATTATCAAAGTATAACAAAACTTAGTCTAAAATTATACACTAAGTAGTAAGAAGCGTATTGTGTTTTTTTATAAATACGTGTTACGAATGCTATTTTGATAACGATGTATTGTATAATAAAGATAAAAATAATAATTACAACGCGCTTTTTCGTATAAATAATACTAAATTAACTGGCACAAACAAGTTTGTCACCCAGTGGGTAGGTGTACCTATATTGAAATATAATCTAGAATAGCCTACATATATTACTGTTTCCTTGTTCGTTATCCTCGTTCCTGTTTTGCACATAACTAGGTTCTGTTAATTATGTTTCACGGCTACATTAAGATACGCGAGTTCTTTTAATATCGTCCCAGATAAGTTATAACAAATGCGGAAAAATAAAATAAATTAATAATTAAACTCGTGAAAAACAAATGCAAAATACATAATAAGGAAAAGATCTTGAATAAACTAACATTATCTAATACAGGAAACACAGCAAACGGTTCAAAGGAGGACATACTTTAAAGGAGTAATATAATATCTGCTGATGTCTACAAAGTGAAGGGAACATCGGTTTTTATTTTAATATTTCAGAAATTGTTACATTCACACAGCACATCATCATCATTATTTCAGCCGTAAGACGTCCAATGCTGGACTTGAGTCTCCCGCAACTTGAAGGGCATTACCATAATCGCCGCGCTTGGCAGGCAGCTTGGTGATCGCAGTATATTGGTAAAATACTTAGAAAACGCTGCTGCCCATTCTCTTAAGCCCTTACGACACCCACAAGAAAAAATGGGATGGTGCTATTATTTACGACCGGCACCACACGGAACATTCACACGGTAACAATTGTTTATTTCTACAAGTACCATATCCCCTTAAAACTATGATCTTCATTTAACCTAACAACCTACGTTAATATAATTATGATATAGTTTCCCCGCCCCGAAAGCAGCTCGAGTCCAGTCCACATTGATGGGTCACTTCTAGGAGTTGTGAAGAAGTATGACTACGTAGGGCAAGTCATCCAGTTCGGTAGACACTACTTTGAGGAAAATGCTGGACAGAAGGATCCAGTTGGGTAAAACAGCGTTTGAGAAACTTTATCAAGACTTTTTGTGGCCTATACCGCAGTGCCTATAGATAAGGGTCGTCAACCAATGTGTTCCTGCCCGTAGTGCAGCACTAGCATACCTAGTGATAGGTTATATAGCTCTAATATAATTGTTATTATATTATTATTTTTTTAACAGTGTAAGTCATTTTTTTAGTGTATTTATTGGTTTTGAAATGATCTATGCTTTGACATATTATAATGATTAGTATTGCATAAAATGATTAGCTAGCGACCTCGACAAGTTGTCATTCAATTCTTGCCTGAGCAACCGGCAGCAAGTTCGTCATGCTCCCTTAGATGTCACAGCTATGTGAACGTGATACAGCATTGCATATGTAAGCTGTCACGCCCTTTATGCCAAGAGGCTTTTATTTTGGTACTTATATGTATTTACATTACACAAATATTTTTTGCTTTTGCTTGAGTATAGATTTCATTTTATTTCTTGGAATATTGGGTTGGCTAGCTGGCATATGGCAAATTATTTAATTTAAATTTTTGTGTCTCTTAATGTTACCTACTTACAATTGGATAGAATCAAGTTCTTCTAAATTAAGACAGCTGTGCTGCTGGGGAGTTTGTTCCACCTCTTCTTCTTCCCAGCTAAATCACTAGGAAGTGTCGAAGGGCTGGCGTTTTGGGGGGACTGTCTTTTGTAACTTTGACGTTCAAAAAGTGCTGACTCTCAGCCTAGTTTGAATAATTGACTTTTGATTTTGATTTTTATGAAAGTTTATCAGTTTCGAAGTTAGGATCTTCAAATTTAGTGTTAATGCTGAGGAAAATGTATTAAATAATACATATTTCAGCTTTTCTATATTTTGTCCCCCGAAAGGGTTAAAAGGGCGATTATGTTGAATATGGAAAGTTCGTTATTTTCGAAGTAAATGTCACTTATTTCATTTTTATGGATTGTGGTTAGAAACGAACGCAACATATATTAGTGTTGTTGGAATCTCAACCTTTAAAGGGGTGAAAAGGGGGATGAAATTTTGATTTCACTTTCATTCAATGAATTTTGTATTCAAGTATAAAGAAGACACTTGCATCACGTTTATAATTGCTTAGCACATAATCCAGACATATTTAAAAGATAAATGGCTACTGTGGATTATCCTTAGCAGACAGACATAAACCATCAAAACTGTGGAACGTTTTAATATGTACAATAGGTTGGAGTGTGAAAGTAAGAAAAAAAAAATTGGGAGATTTTTTGTTGTAATAGAGGGGGATTGGTGCCTTATATTAAAGTTAAAATAAATACATTTTTTCATTAAATTTGATCGCTCTCTTCTGCCTCTGCTTCAAATTTTGAGGTCTATCCTCAAAATTGTTATTTTAATGAAAAAAGTGTAGTACGGATATGGCCAAATATTAAACTTAATTTAACGCTAAATGGGTGAATAAATAATACACAATACATAATTCAGATATTTATAAATCAACTTATATGAAAAACACGACATTAGAAAAAAACTATTATTAAATACACTTTACAATTTGCACGAAAATCTCTTTTTGTCTCAAAGGCCCTAGGGGTATAAGCATAGTGAATTTGCCCTTGAAAGATATTGGCACGATACTTAGAGGATTTTCAGGTATCAACAAGATAATAAGATCCTGAAAGTTTCAGATCTCTAACCTATTTGGTTTTTGAGAAAAAGAAAAAAAAGAAAAATCTGACAAAATCAGAAAAAAATAATTTTCTCAAGAACGCGTGAATCAATTGATTTGAATTTTGGATATGTTTTGGAAGCTAATAGTAGCTTCTAGGAAAAAAATTAACACCTTTAACGGTTGATAATAACCTTGAAAAAAAAATGCACTTTTGTTTTAATTTTGATTTTTAACTATGATACGATTCTGGCACAATCATGAAACTATTTTTTTCGAATTTCCCATTCATTTTTCTATAAACTTACATGCTTTTAAGATTTTAAAAAAAGGTACGCCATATTGCAAAAAAATAAAAACCATTTTTTGTGCAAATATTTACTTCACGTATTTTAAGCCTGCATCTTTATTTGTGTCGCTCGTTTATGTCTTTTATTCTTATTTAAAGTAGACATGTCTAAACCAATAGTTAAATCTTAAAAAATCAGTAAATATCAAATAAAATATTATAAATATTGTACACAAAGCGACAAATCGAGCATTTCCAGTCAAAGTGGACTTCTCATTGTACGAAAAGCCTATACAATAGGAGGTCAGCTAAAACTGGAAATGTATAGCTTGATATGTAGCAATGTATACACTTCTAAAATAAGAAACAGATTTTAATTCATAAATTATAAATAAAAACAACAAATGTTTGAAAGGTATATTTGCAAAAAAGTTTATAATCACATTTTAGCGGTCTTCATCACTATCATCTTCAATCACAGGCGACCTGCCAGGGTCGCGAGATTTGTTCGAAAGAGATACCGTGGCCCTGGCATATGGGCAATTGAAGGGGGTGGGTTTTAGTTAGTAAAAGTCTGACACGCCCATCCGCCCAGAGCGAGTGACGTCATTTGATGATTTTCCACAGACAAAAAAAACACAGGCGAAACAGTGTCTGCATCAAATAATTTGCTTAGTGTTTCAGCAGGCCTCAGAATCTGTTCAAATATATTTCGTGTGACAAATAATAAACAATACCAGCAACGCGAGAGTAGCATCTACATAATTGTTCTAAGACCATTTGCCCACTCACAAATATGCCTCAGTATGCTTTTGGGACCAATAGCGTTTTTTTTTATACTCAATAAAACATCTATAAACCTTCTTATTGATATGACGAGACTGAATTTGAGCTTCGCGTATGTTTGACTGGTCTTTTAAGTATTGAATGGTATGATTACCTGTTTCATCAAGCATTGCTGCTATCGCTTGATTTGTCGCCGTGCGTACATTGTTTATAATATTTTAGTTGATATTCACTGATATTTTAAGATTTAACTATTGGTTTAGACATGTTTACTTCAAATAAGAATAAAAGACATAAACGAGCGACACAAATAAAGATGCAGGCTTAAAATACGTAAAATAAATATTTGCACAAAAAATGGTTTTTATTTTTTTGCAATATGGCGTACCTTTTTTAAAATCTTAAAAGCATATAAGTCTATAGAAAAATGAATGAGAAATTTGAAAAAAATAGTTTCATAATTGTGCCAAAACTGTATCATAGTTAAAAATCGAAATTAAAAAAAAAGTGCAATTTTTTTCAAGGTTCGTATCAACCGTTAAAAGTGGATTTTTTTTTTTCTAGAAGCTACTATCAGCCCTCAAAACATATCTAAAATTCAAATCAATTGATTCACGCGTTCTTGAGAAAATTATTTTTTTCTGATTTTGTCGGATTTTTTTTTTTCTTTTTCTCAAAAACCAAATGGGTTAGAGATCTGAAACTTTCAGGATCATATTGTCTTGTGGATACCTAAAAATTCTCTAAGTATCGTGCCAATATCTTTCAAGGGCAAATTCACTATGCTTATACCCCTAGGGCCTTTTAGCATTACGTTCCGTGATTCCAATTTGGCTTTTATTGCACCTAATCGTGACTTTTTTGTAAATACATTGAGAAGTGGTAGCTTCCGTCGTCACTTTTACAGCCCGTTTAACAGTTTAGGTATGGTATGGAAGCCCCATGAACAACACTTCACCCACACCACCTGATTCAACGATAGACTGAATTTATTGGTCCGACAACTTTTTCGTAATCGGTGGTTCAGTTATTATTTCCTACCAATTTATTAAATCAATATTTTTAGAAGCACTGAAAATAGACTGCACTTCAAACATTCTAGGTGTTGAAGGTTGAGGCATCTTGCGTGACTTTAATATGCGCCGAGGTGCCAGTTCTCGAATTTGCTTCCGGTCATCTGTTGTTATCATTGCAAGGAGAATGCTCTCGGGATGTGCAAAATAGCTATTGCGTTGAAAGATAGGATCAAAAACCTTTATGTCCTCTGAAGGCCTAAATCATATTAAAAAGATGTTGCGTGCCATCTTTGCATGATGGTAGGTATATTTTTTTATGTAGAACCAAGATGGTGTGTAAACTTTTACTAGAAATGTAGCTAAAGTTTTCAAGTGTTTTGATGGTGTCTCTGTTGTAACATATAATGGCAGTATCCGGTTGGCACGCGAGAGCCAACGGGCGTGTGTCATTTTGCCTGGAGATCTGATTGCTAGATCTTCTGGGAAATCACCGGAAACTACCGCTGAGACAATCTTGTGCAAGTTCTGTCGATTTTTACTCAAATCTTGAAGCAATTGTCCTTCAATGTGCAGATTTTTTTAACAGGAAATTTTTCACAAGGCTCATTGCAGTTGCTTTCCCCCATGTTCCAGTGTAAAATTTAGGCCACAAAATACCCCCGTCAAGATGAAGAAACAAGCGTCTCAAATGAAGTTCGCCCATGTGGAGTAAACAAATTATCGACTGGAGTGGTTTTTGTAGCTTTTTTCAAGCAGTCTTATAACACCCACATACTGGCCAGTATTCACACTGTTACAATCACAACCGATTGCCATAAGATGATGTTGTGAAATTCCTTTATATGACAGGAACCCTATCATCGCAGTTTATATACTTTTCGCTGAACCAAAGTTAGGTACTACGTACCCTCCCGCGCTACTTTACTCCTTTTACTTTAAATGATAAACATAAGTATGCTTAGTTTCTGTTTTGGTTTAAAAATAAACTGTAACTGCTTTAATTTTTGGGAATAAAATAAGTCGGCGTGATAAAATTTCATGCATTTACATGTCGTCAAATAGGCATCTAATATCTTTTTTTGTTCAAAAATTCAATGACGTTGCGGAGGCTGTTACTGTTAATCAAATCTAATAATATTTTGCATGAATTAACTTAAGTTTAAAAAGCATATATTTTTCACTATTAAATCACTCACAACCAAAAATTTTTTTTTGTCTATCCTGATGTACAATTTCATAGTACTTTATTTTGATATATCTTATAAGTTTTAGCCAGCGTGAGCGTTAGCTTCCAAAAATATGTTTTTACGACATCATTATGAATCATTAAAATTTTAGGCTTTGCTCTAATAAAATATTCTTCAAGATTACTTTTGAAACAGATTCTCCAAATGACGGTGAAACCTGTATCAAAGTCCGTTGTGTGATTTTGAAGAAGATATCGGAGTAACAGACAGAAAATACGAGGGAATTTATTCAATACAAAATTGTATTTAATAAATTCCCTCTTATCGTCTGTCTAGAAATAGAGATGATTAACTGTCTATGTCGTGTTCTGTGTCTGAGAAGATTAATTTGTATATGATTTGCTTCATCTTAGAAACTGGAGTAAGGAAATAATTTTTGATGATAAATTTAGCTCTTTCATAACTGTCATCCTCCATTTATTTTAGAAGTTACTTCAAAATTATAACACGTCGTTTTGGCCCGTATTGTTTTGCATGCAAATTGAATATTTGCATTTTTTTTAAACTATTCCATACAGTTGCTGTATGAAAACATGAGTTTATGTGTCACGATACGATAAAAGAATTAATAAATAAGGGTCAGCAGAAACATACATTAAACAACCGTTGAATATTAATCCTCCGCTCTTAAGTTCCAACGTGAGTCGGTTAAAAATAATCTACACCCTTGTACTCACCCCAGGAATGCGCCAACCCTATGTGCAGCGTTAACAACGCCAGCACCCACTGCGTTCTACACATTTTATATTTAAGAAATACTAAGTAGTTTTAACAGAATAGGAGCGTCCACCACTGGCGAATACTCTTGAACTATTAAAACAAAAACAAAACGCTGGTTTTCGCAAACCTAACAGGATAAAAATAGTGTTCTCTTATCTGCGACCACAGGCTTGTTAGTCACAGTGCTATCATGTTATTTTGTGTGTTTAATCATAGGTTGGTACTGTAAAGGTTGATAATGAAAGGCGACTTGGATGCTCTACAGGCAGGCAATAAAATAACTTTAATACTTTAGAACAGAATAGATAACTGTAGGTGTGAGATCACGTTGCCAAGGAAAACGAAGAAGAAAGTGATAAGATTTGTAGAATGCTTTAGTAATACCACTTACTAAACTCATAACAAACGATCGTGACTTTCGGTTTCAGTTTAAAGAATTTATTCTCATAAAGAACACAAACAGTTCACTTACAATGAGATTTAAAAATAAGGCATGCAGTTTTAAAATAACATAATGACTCCATGAGTCGATAAAAGCTAAACAGAGTATTTAATATTATTGTTCTAAATACTTACAATTTATACAGTAAGTTAGTTTATTATCGTAAGCAGGCAATACATTTATACATTTTTTATGAACTAGCTGATGGATACTTCATTTAGAACATACATTTTTAACATTTTTTTAAAAATATTTACAGTTTTTGCATTTACAATTGTCTCTAGCAATTTATTGTATAGTACCGCTCCTTCATATAAAATATTTTTCTTCCCGTAAATAGTTCTGGGTGGTCTGAATACGAGTTTATTGCGATTTCTGGTATAGTATCCGTGGTTTGTTTTTTTGAAATTTAATTGCGTGTGCGTTTCCTTTGTTATTATTTTTCTAATAAGGGTACATGTTTTGTATATTTAAAGTTGTTTTATGTTGTATAGTTTAGTGTCTATTTATTTATTTATTTATTTATTTTGGTTTACCAACAATTGTTTACACAGGTTTTTATTTAAAACTAAACATGCAAGAATTTATAACAACAGTGCAACAATCACTTACAGGCAAACTCCGCAAGCATAAAAAAGGGTTACAGAAAATAATAAAACTTAAACTAGTTTCTAATTACCTACCTTAGAATCTAAATAATTAATAACTATAACATGATAATGATGTTGTAACATTCTAATGTAACTTAATTTATGAATGATGATGGAAATAAACTATTCAAGAGAGATAATGAAAAGCTGATCTATTGTGGAAGATACTTGAAAAAATTGGTTCTCAATTTACCCAAACTTTCAAAGTGTAAATCTATTTGATCGCTGCAGCTATTTACAACTTTGCATAACCTCGCATATGGGGAATTGGCGCCTAGGACCGTTCTTCTCTGCGGTGGGCAGAGTGGCGTTATTGCACTGCGGGGAATTCTTGAGGGGGCACGGAAATTAAAGGTGTGCAGTATTTGTGGGCAGTCAATTTTATGGTGCATTACTTTGCACACAAACATTGCGTCATTGATGCGTCGGCGATTGTCCAGCGAAACCATTTTAAAGTGTTTCAGCCGATTACTATACGAACGTACTTTTTTGCTTATCCCGCTAGAGAACGCCAGATGCCAAAGAAAACGCTTTTGTACGCGTTCTAGACGCAACGAGTGTGTAGCATAGTGTGGACGCCAGATCACGCTACAATATTCTAATATGCTTCGAATTAAGCAGTTGTATAGCGTAATTTTAGTTTTGCAACACCTAAACTGTTTGGAATTTCTTATAACAAATCCCAGCATTTTAGAGGACTTTTTTTATTATATTGTCAATCTGTGGAATAAAAGTTAACTTCCGATCAAACATAACCCCTAGATCTCTTATTGTGTCCAGTTCCGCAATTTTAACTCCTTCGATATAATAGTCATGGTCTATTATATGAAGTTTTCGTGTGAATTTTACATGATAACATTTACATGGATTTAGATGCATCTTGTTAGTTCGACACCATTTTATAAGCCTTTCTAGATCGGTCTGTAGGGCAGAGGCATCGTCTTTTGATTTAACGATTTTGACAAATTTTAAGTCGTCGGCATACATGAAGATAACAGAGTGATGAAAGCATTTGGAAATGTCGTTAATGAAAAAATTAAATAAAACGGGCCCCAAATGAGATCCCTGAGGTACGCCAGACAAGATGCATCGTAGGGCAGATTGAAAGCCGTTGATAACCACATAGAAAGATCGATCCATTAGATACGAACTCAGCCATGAGAGTAACGATCCGGTGATGCCATATGCTCGTAATTTACTAATCAGTATTCCATGAGAAACCTTATCGAAAGCTTTACTGAAATCTGTATATATGACATTGGCTTGGTAACCTGAGTCTATGGCATTCGCTAATAATTCAGTGAAAAGTATCAGGTTAGTGCTTGTGGATCTGGACTCCACGAAGCCATGTTGCTCCTCGCTTAAGTACAGCTTTAAGTGGTTCTGAATGTGGGGACAGATGAGAGATTCAAAAATTTTTGCAAGTGTCGTTATATATTTGTTTAGTTGATGTTAGGTAGTGGTAATTGTATAGAGTTTTAATTTATTTATTTTGTATCACTTGAATCTGGTTTATGTAGGTTTTAGCGGCGCATCCCCATACTTCAACCAAGTATTCTATATGTGGTTTTACGAGTGCATTGTAAATCAAGTTTCTAATTTTGTGTGGGATACAACCCGAAAGTCTACGTAGTGCTCCCGTAAGTGAAGAAATTTTTATTCGTATTTTTTCTACGTGATTGGACCAAGTTAGTCTTGAATCTAGGGTTAAGCCTAAATATTTTTCACTTGTTGACTTTTGTAACAATTCATTATCTATGGTCAGGGTAATGTCACTCGGTACTTTTTTATTTTTAGCTGCAAAGATCATGTACGACGTTTTTTTCGGATTAATGGTAAGCAGGTTATACTTGAACCATTCGTTAAGTGATGATAGATCATTTTGCGCTTCTCTAACAACCTCTTCAATACCACTTCCGAAATAAAAGAGACAGGTGTCGTCAGCGTACAGAGTAGTGTCGCCAGTAATGTTGATGTTTTTAATATTATTTATTACAATTTACAAGGAAAAGAAGAGGCCCCAAAATTGATCCCTGTGGTATTCCGTAATTTAATTTAGCTGGTCTACTCTCGCAATTATTTATTTTAACTGTTTGAAATCTGTCAGTAAGATATGATTCCAGGACTTTGTATGCAGATCCAGTTATTCCGATGTTTCTGAGTTTTTTTAGCAATAAGGAATGACTAACGGTATCAAAAGCTTTCTTCAAATCGATAAAGATACCCAGACCTATAAGTTTCTTGTCAATGGATGTTTTGATTTTAGTAATTAAATCTATTGTCGCTGATAGGGTGTTCGATTTTGGACGGAAACCGTATTGTTGAGTGTAAAAGAAGTCAATACCGTTTAGATGGTTTATTAGGCGATTATAAATTATTTTTTCAAAAATTTTAGATATCACGGGTAGGACAGATATTGGTCGGTAATTTCAAGGGTCAGATTTGTTTCCAGATTTGTAGATTGGCGTTAATTTTGCATCTTTTAAGCTATCAGGGAAACTTCCTAATTCCAGACATTTATTAATGCAATTAGTTAAGTGGTCGAGTATTAACTTTTTTATGCATTTGATGTCTTTTGCACTAATTCCGTCGATGCCACTGCTTGTGTTGGTATTTAGTTCATCAATAATTTTATTTAACTCTTTAGTTGTACATGATTCAAACATGGATAGTTCGTTAGTAGGTGTGTCTGTAATATAGTTGAGAGTATTTGTTTGATTGTTATGATATTTTTGTGGTATATTATTTGCTGAGTCAGAACCAATTGTCGAAAAGAATCCATTAAAACATTGACAAATTTCATTTCCGTTTTTAATTTCACGCGTATCAACAATAAGTTTAGGAGGGGTGGAATTAGTTTTATTTTTATTATTAGCTAAGTTATTTATTAGACTCCACATTTTCTTAGGCTTCTTTTCACATTTCTTGAAGGCTTCATAATAATAATTATTCCTAGTATTTCTAATACGTTTTAGTACAGCATATCTCTTTACCTTAACCACTAAGTCCCTGAGATACCACATTTGGTATCGACACAATGGTTTTTTAATTGTGTCTGTAATAACGGTAATTGAGTGGTTAAGACAAAAAGGACCTAATATCAAGCCTTGTGGAACATCTTTTTTAATTTTTAATCAAGTGAATAGACCGCATTGATTTGAATTTTTTGCTGACTATCAATGTAATAAGATTTTACTAGACTGAGCGCAAGTTTACCTGGTGCGTTATGCTCAAGTATTAAGAGCAAGGTTTCGTGATTAACACAATCAAATACCTTGGAGAGTTCACAAAAGATTCCTATGGCATCTTGGACCTCCTCCCACGCTGCAAATATGTGTTTTAATAAAGTGACACCGGCGTTATTCGTACAACGTCCTTTGGTGAAACCTTCCTGATCGTGTAAAATTTCGTTGGTGTTAAAATGATAAAAGATTTGATTGTAATGCTCAAATGTTCGGTCTTAATAAATCAGTTGGGAAAGAGTGTGAGGATTTAAAATTTCCGTCGTTTTAGATGGTATATTAGTAAAGAAATTTACAAATTCTTGAGAGACTTCTATGTTAGATGTTCGTTGGCACCACGTAAAGTCTTCAATATGTAGTCAGTGTTTCGACTTTTTTTCTATTAATTTCATTATATATATCTTTCCTTACTTTTCATTTGATTTTTATGCTGATTTGATTTTGTTGCTATTGTTCAAAACTTCAGCTATCATGCAGGTGTTTCAAACATTTTTTGAAATATGTAGCAATATACTTGCTGAAAGTTTCAGTGTTAATGTAAGGCTGAAGACCAAACTTCTCGAACAATCTTTACCTACTTATCCTAATACCTCTACTTGCCCAGTCACTAAATATAAAATGCGGACAAATATATTTTGTTCCTTTCAAAAGTTTTTTTGAATTCCGTGTGCGGTACTAAAAGGAAATCCTGATACAATTTATTTGCATCGCCCGTATTGTGGTCCAGAAGATTTAACTTAGTTTTTAGAGAACTATGGAAACTATTTAATTTGCCAGTCGTTATTGGTTTAAATTGTATTTGCACAGGTGTTTTGAACATGAAAGTTACCGGATGTACATTATGATCAGACGGCAGATAGTGAACGATGGTACTACCAGAGGTCCAAAATTGCTGAAATTTCGTTGCAGCCTAGACTATGCACATATGCCAAAATGCTTAAGAAAATTGTAACTTTCATTATGAAAGTTCCTCTGTATTTAAAATAAAACCTGTACGGTGTATCCCAAAGTCCTAAGAAAATGAAATATGTTATGCAGACTAGGATTTGCACACAAACAAAAAAAAAAAAATAATAAGAACAGATTTGTAATTTCTACCCTCCAACAAATACAGAGGTGCAACTCTGTATTTCTCACGAAGAATCGGTATAACTATCTACTTCAAGGGTTTGAAGGAGTAGTTATAATTCTAGTTTTCAAACTAGAGTTACAGCTGGTGTGCAAGAAATACCTTTTTAACCCGACTATGCTAGAAGCAAGACAAGTGTTTTTAACATGTTAACATGTTTTAACATAATATCAGCAAAAAAAGAGGAATAGAACACCTCACAAAAAGAAATGTCAAAATTATTTCATGTAAAATAGATTGTCAAGACTTACACAACGCTTTCACTGTTACGAACTGTCAGATCGAATGTAGAGCAAGTTGGTCTTGGTATTACCTTTTATAACAAGCTTCCCTCTGCTTTGCTAGATTTGCAGTTTAATCAGTTTAAAGCTAATGTAAAATCCAACCTTTATTCAAAGGTATAATATTCTATCAACGACTACTTAAACGATAAGAATAGCTGGTCGCTGTGATTAACTCAAGACAATGTTTATGTTCTTTCAATCCAAAATTAGCTTTTTTACCTATAGTTTAATATGGGTAGTTCATATAATTGGTTTTTTATTTTTTATTTCACTGATTTTGTTAATTTATTTTATTTTCTTTTAATTTCATTTATTGTTGACATAATCTACTCATTACAATGATTTTAAATGAGTTGTATTGCAACATGTAGTTAGCTAGCGACCTCGTCAGCCGTTCATAATATTCTTGTCTGACCAACCGGCAGCAAGTTCGTCATGCTCCCTTAGATGTCACTGCTTGCGGTAGCGTCGGGGGTTGGGTTACCACCTTCCTTCAAATATGGCGAGGGGGTAATGGCTGACCTTTGCGTTATGCTCGTGAACGGGTGCTGCTTGTGGTGACTGGTCGTCTTGCTGACCATGGATTTTGTTATTGTTACTTGTATTAACTGTTATTTTATTTTGGTCCGGAGGTCCTAGTTTAACTATTGTAACTTCAACTTAGCTGTATGTATCAATTTGCATCGTTGAATATGTAAGCGGGCACGCCCTTTATGCCTGGAGGCTTTATTTACGTTTTAAGTTCTGTTTACGATTTTGTTTTATTATTTATTTCAGCTTGAGTTTAGTTTTCAGTGTTTTGTTGGTGGTATATTGGCGTGTGCTAGCTGATATATGGTGAATAATGTATGTTGTGTCTTATAATATTAATTACTTACACAATATTGTATAGAATCTAGTTTTTCTAACTTAACAGACAGCTGTGCTGCTGGGGAGTTTGTTCCGCCACTTCTTCTTCCCAGCTAAAGCACTAGGAAGTTTCGAAGGGCGGGCGTTTTGGGGGGACTGTCTTGTGTAACTTTGACGTTCAAAAAGCGCTGACTCTCAGCCTAGTTTGAATAAATGACTTTTGATTTTGATTTCACCGAAAAGTAAAAAATTGTTATGGAAATCGGTTGTCTTAGTGTACATGAAAGTTTTGAGTATGAATGTGTCGATGGCTATAAGAGTAGAGGGATACCAAAGAAACGAAGGATGGTCTGTGTGAATGATGATGAACCTAGTTAAGGCTAATTAGCAACTGTCTTCTAGTTTTAATAGTTAAGGTATTAATTGTAGATGTGTCCCCTTAAATAAACCTTTTTGTTTATTATTATGCTCGGGGTCACTAGTCGGATTCACTCTCTGTGGAAACGGTCGAGGTATAGATACTGACCAAGATGTAAGATTTGTAGAGTTAGGCCTCGTCGAAGTTTGAGGGCTAAAAGAATTATGAACCTTATGAAGCCGGTGAAAGGGGGCTCGTAGTTTGTCCTTATTTCTAGTATTAATATTATGAAAATCACTGTTTTTAGTGTACAAGTGTATATTTTGCCTAATATATAAGATGTTGGCGAAGATGAATTGTGATGCCACCGTAAGAATACCAATATCTTTAAACAAATCTCTCAGAGAAACTCTAGCACCTAGATGGTAAATCGCTCGAACACCTAGTTTTTGAATAACAAAAATATTTTGAATGTCCGCGGCTTTGCCCCACAGCGGAATGCCGTAGGACATTATGCTATGAAAATAACTAAAATAGACTAATCGAGCTGTATCACAGCGTAGGCGGCCGAACTGAGCCTTCCCGCTAGGTTTGATATATGTGATCCCCACTGAAGTTTGGCGTCTACTGCTATGGCCAGAAAAACTGCCGACTTAACAGTTTCAAGTACCTCATTATTTAAAACGACATTGGGTCCCAGGTTCCTAACAATCGGTAAGGCGAACTTTATACATTTCGTTTTCTTAGCATTAAGAACTAGGTTATTTGTAGTAAACCAATCCGTGGCTATTGAGAGCGCATTATTAACGTCGTCAAAATCTTTTCTATTCCCGTCTACTTTAAAGATAAGTGAGGTATCATCAGCAAATTGTACAATGTCACAGATATTCTTTAAATATAATGGTAAGTCATTTATATACACTAAGAATAGGAAAGGACCCAGTATTGAGCCTTGAGGTACATCTGACTGAACTAGTAGCCCGGAAGATTTTACACCATTGATATCTACTCATTGGTGCCTATTTTGCAATAAGAACTTATGACATTGAGAGCTTCGTTTTGAATACCGTAATGACGTAGTTTACGCAAAAGTGTGTCATGGTGAACCCAATCAAAGGCTTTGGAGAGATCACAGAAAACTCCGATAGCATTTTGCGAGTTCTCCCATGCGTTGAAAATGTGTTTTAGCAGAGCAACACCCGCATCTGTTGTCGAACGACCTTTTGTAAAGCCATATTGCTCATTATGAAGGAGGCTATTTAAATTAAAAATGTCTTAGTAACTGCTTGAGTATTAACTTTTCAAATATTGTACTAAATGTAGGTAAGATAAAAATGGGCCTAAAATTGCCAACGTTATTTTTAATACCTGTTTTAAATAATAGTATGACTTTACTACTCTTCATGAGGTCAGGAAAAGATCCTGAATCAACACATTTATTAAAAGTTACAGCTAGATAGGGGGCTACGATGTCTATTATATTACTTAACAGTTTAATGGAGATGCCCCAGTAATCTCCGGTGTTTGTTGACTTAAGTGTCTTAAAAATATTAACCACGTCACGAGGCGTTACATGTTCGAAACTAAATAAGCGACTACATTTGGGCACACTACTATGCAAAAGGTTTTCAGCTTTAGACGGTGCGAATTTAAGGAGCAAGTCGTAGTTATAGGTATGTTGGCAAAAAAGTTATTAAATGCCTCAGCTACGTTGGCAGCTTTATTAACCAATTTGTTGTTAATCATAATCTCTAGTTGTTTTTCCTGTTTAACCGATTTACCCGTTTCATTGTTAATAATTTTCTAAGTGGTTTTTATTTTATTACTGGATTTTTTATGGTATCGCTTAAAAATTTAGATTTAGCGAAAGCACAGATTTTTTTAAATAACTTTGAATAATTTCTGACATACTCTAGAAAAGGAGTATCAAATATAATTTTTTTTAAACCATATAACTCGTATAGTGTCACTCTACTTTTATAAATACCTGGAGTAGCCCATTGGTTGAAGCTAACAGAGGTGCTATTAATGTCAATAGTTTTGGTCTTGAAATATTCTTTTTGCACAATATCAAAAAGGGCTCCATAGATTTCATTAGGATTCTCGTGTTCTACTATAGATGGTGTAATCCTAGTAGCAATATTATTTTTAAATTTGTTGCAACGACTAACTGTATAGGGCCTGCATTCTATTTTATGCGGCTTTTTTTGTAATGGCAAAGGGAAGCTGGCTAATAATCCACAGTGGTCAGACGTTAAGTCACTTAACTCTAACTTATTATTGGCATCACAATCACTAAATATATTATCAAGACAAGTCGAAGACGATGCTGTGATCCAAGTAGGTTCGAAAAACAAGTTTATTAAATTAAATGACTTAAACAGATTGAGTAGTCATTCGCTAACGCTCTGTCGTACGTTCCGGTTCGGTCTCAACATCTAAGTTATTTGTGCGCGAACTACCCCCTACTCTAACCAAAATGTCAAAGTGTGATAATTGTAATAAAGGCATAACCAGCAGATCACCAGGACTGGAATGCAGGTCATGTGCTAAAACTGTGCATGCTAATAAAGCGTGCTCTGGTCTTACCGCAAAGCAGCTATCTGCACTTCGTAATGCGAACAACCTGGACTGGATATGTGAGGAATGCAACCACAACTCGCCTAATAGAAAATCATCCTTCTTTGTTCTGGAAGAGGAAGACGAAGAAGAAGAAGTCGCGACCTCCAGTAGAAACCTAGGTAACTGTAACATCGATAGCGTCAAATTTCTGAAGGATATTACAGCCGAACTAAAAAAGGTCCTAAAGAAAGAACTGCAACCAATAGAAGTATCTGTAAGCATCTGCAGCAACAAAGTAGATGAACTAACAAAAACTGTGGAAGCCCAAAATAAGCACATACAGGAGTTGGAGAAGAAGTACACCCATCTTACCAACGAAAAAACTCATCTGGAACTAGAAATCTGCTCACTAAAACAATATGTTCGTAATATAGATCAACAGAGTCTAGATAATGTCCTGGAAGTGATAGGAATCCGTAAAACTCAAGACGAAGACCTTGACTCGATATCTGGCAAATTGGCTGAAACCCTCAATATGGATAAATCACAGATAATAAATATCAAGCGTGTAGAAGACCGAAATGAACGTGAGGGACACATCCAGGTAGAGCTAAAACAAGCAGAACAGGCACAGTCATGGGTACGTGTATCCAGAAAGGAAGAAGTTTTGCTGGAACAAATTATTTCCGAAGCCCCTGCAGAAATCTCCAAGTCGAAAGTTATCCTGCGTCGCGCCCTTACAAAATCTAATAAATCGCTACTGTGGCTGGCCCAACAAAAATTGCGTCCAGCATATAAATATGTATGGTTCCAGGATGGAAAGGTGTTGCTACGTAAACAAGACAAAGACAAGCCTATAGTCGTAAGGAGTGAAATGGACGTCGATCGACTTTTGACCACAACGCAAGCAGCATGTCAAAATATGTATCGGTAATAGCTTTAACATAAGTTATCCCGGATCTCTCTTCCGATCACCAAGAAATATTCGACTGTGCAAACATTAATGTTCTTAGTAAGCTTATACCTTCCATTCGTAAAATAAATTTGAATATTGTTCACATAAATATTAGGTCCATTATTAAGAATTTTGGTTGTGTAACACATTTAATTAGCACGTCCAACGTAACTATAGATGTCTTAATCTTAACAGAAGTTAATATAAATGAAAACACTGTCCAAATGTACCATATCGATGGCTATGAAATGCATAGTAAGTTGCGTATTAACAGAAAAGGCGGTGGAATATTAATTTATGCTAGAGATGGTTACGTATTCACACCAATGAATCACTCGTTAATACACTGTGAATGTATTATTGGTCAAATCATCACACCTTACAACTACCACGCATATATCTGTGCAATTTATAGACCACCAAACGAAAGTAGACATCTATTCGTAAAGGAGTTAAGCAGTATCTTATCCAATTCACTTATTAAATCATACGACACTTATTTGCTGGGAGATGTTAATATAGACCTAAAGGCATGCGACAACATCAGAGAATACTACGTAAGTAGCATGTCCGAGTGTGGTCTAACGAGCGCGATATCTGACTACACAAGAATTGAAAGACGCGGAAATAACACTACACGTAGCTGTATAGATCACATATTTGCAAGGACGCGCTCGTTAGATCTGTACTCGGCCGCACTCGGAACTGTAATGTCCGATCACCGCATGTTAATACTGTCGTGCGTAGGACTTGACCCAACACAAATACAGGTTGATTCAAAATTAATACAACCGATTGATAATACTAAAATTAAGACTTTACTTAACAACGTAAAATGGAGCGAAGTAGATGATATGGACTGTCCAAACACAATTTACGATTTCATACAAAATCAATTTCACAAATGCTACGATGAATCAAAATATATCAGAAAAATAAACGTAAATAGTAAAAGAAACAAACAACCTTGGATAAATAATAGAATTAACAATATGTGTAAAAAAAAGGACCAATTATTTTTAAAGTGGAAAAATGACTCAACGAATAAAATACTGCGACTAGAATATAATAATTTAAGAAATAGAACTCATAAACTCATCGAAAAATCTAGAAATAATCATTTTTTGGAAGAAATAAATAATAATAAAATGGACCCCAGAAAGCTGTGGCAAATATTAAATAAGTTGTCTGGTCGCAACAAAAAGTCGGTGGACGAAGTTATTATGAGAGCCTTCAAAAACAATAATATAGAAATAAAATCGATAGCTGACAAGTTTGCCACGGAATTTAGAAATAGTGTTAGGAAGATCTTGCCCAAGTGTAACTGTCGCCTACTGAATGAATCAGTATATACATTTCCCCTTAACACATCAATGTACTTTAAGAAAGCAACAAATAACAGCGTGAGTAAGCTAATTAGAAACCTCCATACAAATAAAGCTCCAGGTGTAGATAACATTAGGTGTATTTACATAAAATCTCTTTGTGACAAAATGTCAGGCGTTATTGCTAAGTTGATAAATGCTAGTGTCAAACAAGGAAAATACCCGGAAGTACTAAAAACCGGTGTGGTGCGCCCAATATATAAAAAAGGCAGTCTGGCCGACTGCGAAAATTATAGAGCGATCACTGTCCTACCTGTTATCGACAAAATAGTAGAAAAGTACATTTGTAACCAGATGCAAGATTTCTTCGCAAATAATGATGTTCTGTCCAGCACACAATACGGTTTTCAACCTAATAAGTCCAGCTCACAGCTATTATCTAAATTCACGGATGAAGTCAACGAATCTCTTAATAATAAAAATAATGTTATTTTACTATTTATCGACTTCAGTAAGGCGTTCGATACGCTCAGACACGACACCCTGCTGACAAAATTAAATAGTTCTGGAGTTCGTGGACCAATACTCAAATGGTGTGAAGACTACCTTAATAATCGCAGATATAATGTCAAAATATGTAATGAAATCAGTGACGCCATTGAAGTCACTGAAGGGACAGCTCAAGGTTCAGTACTTGGACCCTTACACTATCTGACATATGTTAACGACATGGAGCATGTGGTCAATCACTGTTCTGTTTACCAATATGCAGATGACACATGTCTTGTAGCAATCCACAAAGACGTAAAAGTGGCAGCTCAATGGTTGCAGGACGATTTTACTCGAGTCTCCAAATGGCCACACGATGCTGGACTGGTTCTCAAGGCAAGTAAGACCAAAATCGTACATGTCCACTCTAGTCATATAAAGCAGATAACATCTTTTAAGATAATCGCACACAGTCACAGTTGTCTTCACTCCACTCTGTCGGGTACGTGTCGATGTGAGGCAATTGATCAGGTAACGCACCACACCTACCTTGGATTAGTCGTGGATAATCGCTTTAGCTGGAGTTACCACGTGGACTCAGTTTGTGATAAGTTGCGAGCTATACTGGCGAAATTTTACATCCTAAAACCTAAAGTCCCGTTCAAAATGCTGCTCAGCATGTACATTGCTCTAGCAGAATCAATTATAGCATACGGACTTACGAGCTACGGGCGAACATTTAAAACATATACTGAAAAAATTTCCAACCTGCAAGTAAGACTATTAAAACTCATCGTACCAAGAAAAATAAAAGACAAATATAAAGACAACGTCATCGAATTATTTAAACATTGTAAAATTTTGCCAGTGCAGACTAGACTCAAAATGACACTCGTGATCGAGCAATTTGAAAATAAAACCATTCAAATACCTATATCGCATAAAATTATCACAAGAAGTATCAGCCAAAATAAATTAATAGTACCTCAGGCTAGAAATTATTATGGCAGACGAACGGTAAAATTTTTAATTCCCACCATAATTAATGAAATACCAAACTGCATAAAAAATAAATAAACGTGAAAAACTATAAACAAAAATACAAAAAATACTATTACAATTGTATATTAAATACTAATTAATAAAATAAAAAAAATACCTTATAAAAATAAATAACAAGTGAAGCAACCTGTATAAAAATATTTACGTTGACTAGGACCGGTCATTTAATGAGTGGTAATGAGCCGCCTCACGTAGGTTAGGTACTTACCTACTTGCTAATAGATGTTTACGACTGTCATAGTTACGTATAAAATATTATTGATGTACCCACATTGTTTTTAGAGCTTAAGCAGTGTTTTTCATTTAATGCGAATGTGAGTATCAATACAAACCATTTCTGGTTTAATGATACAAAAGTAAAACGAACCTGTAAAGACTATAATGTATAAATAAATAAATAAATAAATAAATAATACTTAAAGGAGTAACATCTAAAATATGAATATTAAAATCTCCACATAAAATTATATATTTATTAATTGATTTTAATTTATTGAGTGAATCCTGCATTACCGATTCGAAACGAATAAAATCCCCAAAGGGGAGACGATAAACGCATATTATGACGTAACGCTCTAGTTCAACACAAGACAACTCAATAGTGCGTTCGATTGAAAGATTAACTAAATCTAAACGTTGTTTACATTTCAACTTGTTTCAAACAAGAACTAATGATCCACCGCGTATAGCACTTTTTCTCACAAATGCACTTTGCACAGAAAAAAAAAACATCATTCATAAACACTATTTCATGTTCTTTCAACCATTGTTCAGTCAAACATAATACCTGAACATCATGGTTTTCTATGAATAAACTTAACTCTAGTTCTTTGCCGGACAAACCCTGCATATTTTGATGAACAACATTCAACACATGCGGCTTACTCGTTGTCGCACCTAATAGTTTAAACTACTAGGTGTATCAAAAGTGGTGCTAGAACCACTACTAACAGTAATCGATGGTACGCTACAGGTACCAGTGTCACGGTGTAAATTGTATGCTAAAAGATTAGCGATGTGTCTCCTACAACTAGGTGGCAAATACATAGTATAATTTGTCAATTTGTAATCAGTAATAAATTGATTACAATCAAAATATAAAATAGCGTCATTGTGACAACTAGTCCTATTATACATTAACATATTTAAATTATAAATGTGCCTGTTTTGCTCCTCAGACAAGTATTGTGAATAAGGCAAGACACAGATAATAAATTTACAGTGATTGGTCTCATTGAGATGTAACATCAAATGGACACATTGAATTATTTCTTTTTTTCTAACATTTAAACTATCCCCATATAATAATATGCCACTTTTGACCTCCTCTTATCTACTCGTGTTATTTTTTGGTTTTAAATATCTTTCCGTTATGATTAAGGGGAATGTGGAAGTCTCAGATGAAGACAAAAATAGTATGTTGGTGGTTCTTTTTCAGACAACATGTAGGTCTTCTGTCTGTGCACAAACATGGGTTATTAAATGTTTAAGTGTATGTTTTTGGCAGCCATAGTAATTTAATTTAAGAACCTTAATTTTCTGTTTAACCTTTTGTACAGGAATGGGCCTCGGAATGTAAAAATATTTTTACTAATAAGGAGACCCCTAAGATTGTCCGCCTCCAATTTCAATGATTTTTATATATGTCTGCTGTTAGCTGTAATTGTTTGCTTAATTAAACACTAAAATTAATATATTATGTACAAGTATATAAAGTTTATAAAAACAGAGAAAAAAGAATCAGAGGGCTTCAAAAAACTCGTCTGCATCGCTGTCAATGGGAAAAGTTCCCAAAACGCTGGCAGCATTGCCACGTTGTATGGCAATGCTGATTCTTTGGCCAAAGAATAGGCCAGCCCTCTGGTCACGTGAAGAGTCGACCAACCGCTTGGCTATGTCTCTAAAAACCAAGTGGGCACGCGGACCCCATGACCCTAATGTTTCAACCCCAAACGGCTCAAATACGTAACTTCCAACGAGATTGGAATATTTTCGCCGTTTGAGATTTTCAGCACCTGCAGCAGCCGCCCCAGCGCATTCCATCGTACAGGGAAGGTGGGATGGCGCAAGGGTGTCGACACATGTTGCGTCCCACACCAGAGGCCTGCCCACCTTCCAGGGCATTATGGTCATTCCATCTGGTCTCTTCCCATCGTCGCGTGCCAAGCCGTTGGGTTCTAAAACAGCTGGCACCCCGGCGGTGACGAGAGCACGACGGATGATGTCATTAATGCTGGCGTGCCGGGCCAAACGGCCTGCGCTCTTACTGCAAGATAGGCCATGGTGTCCGAGGCAGTCGACAGCTTCACCGCACTGGCAGCGATGCGGAGCCCCGCAATGAGCGCCCAGACGCAGACAGGTAGCGAGCCGGAAAGTATTGTCACACAACATAGTACCTATGTTGGGTGACGGTAGTGCCTGAAGCCAGAGGCCCGACTCCCATTCTCCCACAGCCAATAAGCGGGCACGCTCAGCAGTATTGGTGGACGTATTGATTAGATTATTCCGTACCAACCTGCAGAGCGGCTCATCCCACAGTCTCTGGGAAGACGGGTTCACGGGCCGATCTATATCCGGGCATGTCACTGTCCAGGCGTTCATGGCATCAGTCAAGCACGGCACTTCGAAGTCAACCAGGCAGGGTGCTAAAATTTTCTTGGTCAGCTTCTCAGTGCTGTGGACAGAAGACAGGAACGCCGGTAAGCTAATACTGGTAATTTTGCGGACGCCGAGGCCCCCAAAACGGATTGGTAATGTGGCTTGAAGCCACGCTCGGTCGTCCAAGGCCACATTTAAAATGGATGTCAATGTGCTGCGAATAATTTGGTCAATTTTGTCCAACAGATGTGGCTGCTTCCATAAGGGGGAAGAACGTAAAGAATATATAAAATTTGGGCCAAAACAACAGTATCTAATCAAGGTGAATGCCGAATGTAAGTTTATTTTGGAGAGTCTATATGTCGTTGAAATTTTTGATTTTTTCGTCGATGAAAGGAACAAAACTGTCTTCTAAAATTGGGGAACCTAGGAGGTGCAGTGAACTTTTTTCCAAAATTTTGATTTGTGGGGCTATTGAATTAATTTTTTCTAGAGTCAGTTGTCTGTCAGTAACGTCAGAGAGGTAAATTTCGCATTTTGAGGGGTTAAGGTTCAAACCAATAGATTTAAAATGCTGTTTTAGAAATTGTAGATCATTTAAAACGGTGTCTACATCACCTCCTAGTGTTCCATCATCTAAGTACCATACATTAAATTTTGAATTTAAATATGTTGTTATATTTGAGTAAGTGAGTAATTACCCAAAAGGAATTCACGCAACGCTCAATAGTTTCAGAGTTGCTTCTTGCCGCCGCAGGAGGAGATGCCCCGGGCATCGGGAGTCGATCGCAAACTTCCGGCCACCGTAGGCATGGGCTTGCAGGTGGCGAGCAATGGGTAGCTTGCCGCCCGGTAAGGGCCAGGCCCGTGTCGACGGCGCGTAGTGTTCCATGCGCGCCTCAAAGAGATGTCAGCAGCACTGAAGGGCCTGCTAGGACCGATGCCTGCCAGAGTCGCGAGATTTTTCAATCGAGATACAGTTTAGATAGGCAGTTTGTTTAGGAATAAAAGAACATCATTATTGAAGAAAATATTTATTATTTCATTAAAATATCCACACTAATATTATAAATGCGAAAGTAACTCTGTCTGTCTGTCTGTCTGTCTCGCTTTCCTGCTAAAACTACTGAACCGATTTAAATGAAATTTGGTACACAAATAGTTTAGAGCCTGAGAAAGGACATAGGCTACTTTTTATCCCGGTAGTATGTTCCCGCGGGATAATTTCCGACCTCCACGCGGGCGAAGCCGCTGGCAAAAGCTAGTACTAAATAAATAAAGTAAGTTAATGCTCATCGTTCAAAATTAATATGTATTGTATTTTATAGTATCACATTCAAACCAAACTATTTACTTAATAAACAATTTCAAAGCATGTTAATGCTTGGAAGTTTCTTATTTAATTTTAACATGAAAACGAATTTTATTTTATTATATTTGGAATAAAAACGATATTACATTACATATAACACTTATCAATAAGTTATTTAAAACAATATCAATGAAATATCCACAACACTTTTTTTAATTAAATCTAAAATATTATAAGTATTATTAACAACGAGGTGATGACTCATCGGTAAGCTAGTTATTGTTCAACAAACAGTTAGTATTAACAGTGATTAAGTAATTTGTGAAATGTTTTCACTTTTATAGGAATAAGTATGTAGTGAATCAACATGTTATATGGATTTCCATTTATAAAAATAACATCAAAATCAAAATCAAAATCAAAAGTCATTTATTCAAACTAGGCTGAGAGTCAGCACTTTTTGAACGTCAAAGTTACAAAAGACAGTCCTCCCAAAACGGCCGCCCTTCGACACTTCCTAGTGCTTTAGCTGGGAAGAAGAAGTGGCGGAACAAACTCCCCAGCAGCACAGCTGTCTGTTAAGTTAGAAGAACTTGATTCTATACAATATCGTGTGAGTAATTAATATTATAAAACAAAATAAAACATACATTATACGCCATATGTCAGCTAGCACATGCCAATATACGAACAAAACATTGAAAATTAAACTCAAGCTGAAATAAATAATAAAACAAAATCGTAAACAGAACGTAAAACTTAAATAAAGCCTCCAGGCATAAAGGGTGTGCTCGCTTACATATTCAACGATGCAAAATGATACATATACATACATTGATGCATATAGCTAAGTTACAATAGTTAAACTAGGACCTCCAGAGTAAAATAAAATAACAGTTAATACAAATAACAATAACAAAAACCATGGTCAGCAAGTCGACCAGTCACCACAAGCAGCACCCGTTCACGAGCATAACGCAAAGGTCAGCCATTACCCCCCTCGCCATATTTGAGGGAAGGTGGTAACCCGACCCCCGACGCTACCGCAAGCAGTGACATCTAAGGGAGCATGACGAACTTGCTGCCGGTTGGTCAGGCAAGAATATTATGAACAGCTGACGAGGTCGCTAGCACATGTTGCAATACAACTCATTTAAAATCATTGTAATGAGTAGATTATGTCCACAATAAGTGAAATTAAAAGAAATTAAAAGAAAATAAAAATTAATTAACAAAATCAGCTAAATAAAAAATAGAAAATATAAAATAAAAAAAATAAAATTAAAAAAAAAAACAATTATATGAACTACCCATATAAATTGTCAGTAGGAAAGCTAATTCTGGATTGAAAGAACATAAACATTGTCTTGAGTTAATCACAGCGACCAACTATTCTTATCGTTTAAGTAGTCGTTGTTAGAATAGTATGCCTTTGAACAAAGGTTGGATTTTACTTTAGCTTTAAACTCATTAAACTGCAAATCTAGCAAAGCAGAAGGCAGCTTGTTATAAAAGGTAATACCAAGACCAACAAAAGAATTATGAACCTTATGAAGCCGGTGAAAGGGAGCACGTAGTTTGTCCTTATTTCTAGTATTAATGTTATGAATATCACTGTTTTTAGTGTACAAGTGTATATTTTGCCTAATATATAAGATGTTGGCGAAGATAAATTGTGATGCCATCGTAAGAATACCAATATCTTTAAACAAATCTCTCAGGGAAACTCTAGCACCTAGTTGGTAAATCGCTCGAACAGCTCGTTTTTGAAGAACAAAAATATTTTGAATGTCCGCGGCTTTGCCCCACAGCAGAATGCCGTAGGACATTATGCTATGAAAATAACTAAAATAGACTAATCGAGCAGTATCAACGTCCGTGTACTGTCTAACTTTCCTTACGGCGTAGGCGGCCGAACTGAGCCTTCCCGCTAGGCTTGATATATGTGATCCCCACTGAAGTTTGGCGTCTACTGTTATGCCCAGAAAAACTGCCGAGTGTACAGTATCAAGCACCTGATTATTTAAAACGACATTGGGTCCCAGATTCCTAACATTCGGTAAGGCGAACTTTATACATTTCGTTTTCTTAGCATTAAGAACTAGGTTATTTGTGGTAAACCAATCCGTAGCCATTGAAAGCGCACTGATTACGTCGTCAAAATATTTTCTATTCCTGTCTACTTTAAAGATAAGTGAGGTATCATCAGCAAATAGTACAATGTCACAGATATTCTTTAAATATAATGGTAAGTCATTAATATACACTAAGAATAAGAATGGACCCAGTATTGAGCCTTGAGGTACACCTAACTGAACTAGTAGCCCGGAATATTTTACACCATTGACATCTACACATTGGTGCCTATTTTGTAAATAAGAACTTATGACATTGAGAGCTTCGTTTTGAACACCGTAATGACGTAGTTTACGCAAAAGTGTGTCATGGTGAACGCAATCAAAAGCTTTGGAGAGATCACAGAAAACTCCAATAGCATTTTGCGAGTTCTCCCATGCGTTGAAAATATGTTTCAGCAGAGCAACACCCGCATCTGTTGTCGAACGACCTTTTGTAAAGCCATATTGCTCATTATGAAGGAGGCTATTTAAATTAAAATGTCTTAGCAACTGCTTAAGTATTAACTTTTCAAATATTTTACTAAATGCAGGTAAGATAGAAATGGGCCTAAAATTGCCAACGTTATTTTTATTACCTGTTTTAAATAATAGTATGACTTTACTACTCTTCATGAGGTCAGGAAAAGATCCCGAATCAACACATTTATTAAAAGTTACAGCTAGATAGGGGGCTACGATGTCTATTATATTACTTAACAGTTTAATGGAGATGCCCCAGTAATCTCCAGTCTTTTTTGACTTAAGTGTCTTAAAAATATTAACCACGTCACGAGGCGTTACATGTTCGAAACTAAATAAGCGACTACATCTGGGGACACTACTATGCAAAAGGTTTTCAGCTTTAGACGGGGACGAATTTAAGGAGCAAGTTGTAGTTATAGGTATGTTGGCAAAAAACTCATTAATTGCCTCATATCATAATCTCTAGTTGTTTTTCCTGTTTAACCGATTTACCCGTTTCATTGTTAATGATTTTCCAAGTTATTTTATTGTTTGAATTTTTAATTTGATCGCTTAAAAATTTAGATTTAGCGAAAGCACAGATTTTTTTAAATAACTTTGAATAATTTCTGACATACTCTAGAAAAGGAGTATCAAATATATATTTTTTTAAACCATATAACTCGTATAGTCTCGCTCTACTTTTATAAATACCTGGAGTAGCCCATTGGTTGAAGCTAACAGAGGTGCTATTAATGTCAATAGTTTTGGTCTTGAAAGTAGATTGGTATTCTTTTTGCACAATATCAAAAAGGGCTCCATAGATTTCATTAGGATTCTCGTGTTATAGATGGTGTAATCCTATGAGCAACATTATTTTTAAATTTTTTGCAACGACTAACTGTATAGGGCCTACATTCTATTTTATGCGGCTTTTTTAGTAATGGCAAAGGGAAGCTGGCTAATAATCCACAGTGGTCAGACGTTAATCGTCATCACCACAGAAATTGTAACATTGTAATGGTGTAGCATTCATTGAATTGAGCATTGACGTAATGTGTTTAAAAATACTTATGTAGATAAGTTAGTAGCGACGTGACGCATCATCTCCAATAAGTTGCTATATTCGGCTACGTATACCGCACACCATTTTCCAGCACAAACCTTTTCCTCTCATGTGCTGCAGTAGCTTAAGGTCATTCTACCGACGATCCGACAAGGTAGTAAGAAATATTGTGTTTAATTGCAGCTACGCGAATAGGCATCAATGGGCATTAAACATGGCTTGCAACAATAAATAGTCTGGTGACGTTCGGATTCGTCACTATACTATATATACATCATGGGATTTGCTCCTGGACGATTTCGCTGAATATTTTCAATATTTCCATAAAGTCCTAACCATAACCTAACCGGATTCCTCTGAAACAAAAGAAAAAACTTATTAACATTTCTGAAAACGTGCAGTTAACTTGTAGGGAGTGGGTGTAATGGAAAAATAGCCAAATACACGATTACTAGGTTATAAGAAAATATTAAGGTCAATTTTAAAGAGTAAAATTAAAACACTTACCGATATATTAAGACTACGACAAATGTCTTTGATTCCAACATTCTGCTCATGTAAACATAATTATTATTTTATGTCTAGTATAATCAGTAAATTGCGACATGACGCTTTGGTTACTTGCAACAAAAACAATATGTCTAATGTTACTATTTACGATTTACGTCAAATGTTTTCCTTTGTCACTGCTATTAGGCGTAGACTGACCTGTGTCACTTAGAACAACTTAGTTCTATCTACCCCACGAAGTTAATATACTTTACTTCCTTGGTAATTATTAGTTCTATAGACATAAATATATTTTTATTTCTCCACTTGTTTACAAGACATGTTCGTTAGGCGAAAATCATATCAGCAGTTCTATAATAATGCAAGAAATATTGTAGAAATCATAAATGAAAACAATTAAAAAAAAAGACACTGTTAACAGGTGGAGTGTGATTTCGAACTCACACACTGTTCATCGTCAATCCATCGAACCGCGAAGCCACAGTAACTTGTTGAGAATAAGCGAAATTAACGATTAGATAGTAGCCGTGTAAACACTAAACATATTACGTCTTGTTAATACGCAATTCAATCTTGACGATAACAAGATAATGAAATGAAATGATTTTGACTGGCCTGTTAGTCTGACTGCTAAGACTAAGGTTGTGGGTTCGATTCTCACCCAGGACAAATCTCTGTGTGATTAGCACAATTATTTGTTCTGTGTCTGGGCGTAATTTCTCTATAATATGTATGAATTTAGAAATATATAAGTATGTTTATCAGTTGTCTAGTTGCCATAGTACAGGCTCTGCCTAGTTTGGGATCAGATGACGTTGTGTTGGTTGTCCTAAAATATTATTATACTAGCTTTTGCCAGCGGCTTCGCTCACGTGGAGGTCGGAAGTTATCCCGCGGGAACATACTACCAGGGTAAGAAGCAGCCTATGTCATTTCTTAAACTCTAAAGTATGTGTGTACCAAATTTCATTTAAATCGGTTCAGTAGTTTTAGCAGGAAAGCGAGACAGACAGACAGACAGAGTTACTTTTGCATTTATAATATTAGTATGGATAAATGTGGATTAAATATTACTGATTAAAATGGCTTGACAAGGTGATTTATTTAAATGGGGTGGGACTTAACAGTTCGATGAGAGCGTCGTTCATACCGGGGTCAGATAATATTGGGCACAGACTGTACCTTTTACGTATCGTTCTTGAATTGACAATTTTATATTGATAGGCAAAAATATACAGATAAAAATCTAAAACCAAATTGACTGAAGAAACCTTTACCATAACTTTTTTTTATATCACCTCCTTTCTTAATATGGAACATAATCGGCCTAAAACGTTCCCACTGCTGTGACACAGGCCTCCTGTCTGTGAGACGGGATGGAATATAATCCAATACGCGGGCCCAGTGCGGGTTGGCCGGTTTCACATGTCTTCGATGCTTTGGTTTAGATAGCAGTGGTGATAAAAATAATGTACACGAATTAAAGAGCTTGCTTGGTTCGAACCAACGACTTACAACTTGTAAGTCTGGGCCGATACCGCTGGGCCACCACTACACCTCTGAATCTATAAAAAAATAAAAACAGTTTTATAGCTTAGATTTATCGATCTGTTGGATTCGAATGTTCGAAGTATATTTATATATATAACAAGCGAAAATAAAACACCATACATACGTAAGAATATTTTATTAAAATCAAACTAATCAACACTAAACTGAATGTCTTCTTTATTGAAACACGACATCACATTTTCAAAAAACAAAATAGTAAATATGTAGTTGGAGAAATAATAGAATAATCTATAAGATTACACTTCAACAACAACAGATATTTTAATGGTAGGCTTTCTTATGGTAGGATTTTCTGTTGTTTCTGTATTGTTTGTTGAATATTGAGGGAGGTGTTCGTTTCCGTAATGGTTGGAATCAGATTCGACAGTGCTTCACAATCCTGACGTCCCTGAATTTGATCCTTTATTTTATAGTTGGCGGCTATGGCTAGTGGTATTTTATTGTAAAACTTCATCATCTCATTAGGTTGTACATTTATCTCTGCGTTCTTTGGTAAATACCAAAAGGTTCTGGAGCTCTCGCTGCCGTCCATCCAATATAAGTAATCCTTTGAAGCGGTCAACTCTTGTGGTACAGAAAGATGTTGATGTGCGAACAATTTAGTTTCGTGAAAATCAACATATAATTCCTGAGTCAGATCTCTTTTATTTAGAAAATGATGAGAGCATTCGTTACAACCATCAAAGTAATAAATTTGCCGTGTTTGTTGGTCTATGGCGAAGCTAAATACTGGCAACCAATTGATTATAGTTTCTTTTTCGGTAACATTAAAATCAAGCCTCTCCATGTACTGCTTCATAGATGAATCGGGGTTGGTCCAATGAATGTACCTGTAATTTTAATAACACTACTGAATATCAAGAAATGCAACCGATTTTTAATTTTTAAAGGTCTAAATTTTTAATTGTCATTGATAACGTACCCAGTGCAACTATCCACGGCAATATTAGAGGCGATCCCATATCTCATCTTGATTAAAAGATTTCCGTAAACATTGTTATTAGCTCCGGGTTTTAATGAAATCCAATTAATGCTCCTTTCATTCGTATCAGTGAAAAATAGTATTTCCGTAGGCGGGTCGTAGGCAATACTTTGAATATTACTCCCGTTTCTTTTGATGAAACATTTGTTTTCCATGGAACGTAAATTATAACCACATATAGCATCGTTGTCGCTCTGTTTGTCGATGTACAGCATCATGTCGTGTACTTCATCGTAAGCTAACGCTGTTAGGTTGTGGGAAACGAAATTCACGGTGTTTGTTATTGTTCCGTTGGTATAAAATACTAGTTGGTCTCCTAGACTTACGGCGATATCTGAAACAAAATATTAACATTTTACTTTACCAAGCTGATGTCCAAATGTTACAAGATACCTCATTGAAGTATCTGGAATACAAGTAACAACATAATTATAAGTTAAATATTAGTCATATCACCAGTGATTGGAGTAGGTAGATTGATTTTACGTACTCGCGTCATGAATAGTCATAGCATTCAATACATGGATAAGCCTTTTTTCTGGGATTTCATTTTAGTAGTTACGGGATTGAATCAAATATTGTGAAAATAAGGATTTTTAAACACACAACTGCACTTGTACTACATTAGAAGTTCATAAAATGCGATAGATAAACATTTAAAATTGTTTTTTTTCTTACTGTAGAAGGCCGATCATCTATATAATATTCAAAAGACAGCAAAAGGGTTAAACATTTCTTATTCATATTGATGTATTCTTTATTCTACACATTATAACATTCGAAATTAATTTCAAAGTCCCGGAATCCCGGAGGCATATCCACACTAATATATACGTGCCATTTCATTGATCCCATTTCAATCTAACAACTTCAATCACTGGATTCACTGGATCACATATTTTTGGTATGAAGTTTTAAATAACAAAATATGCAGAAAGAATATCTCAGCTAAGGTAGTGGTTGAGAACCTTATGGATAGGTCTCATGGCGTAGTTTAATACAATTGGAAAGAAAGAAAGTATTTATTGGGGCACGCACTGAAACTTAACAAAAAGCAATACCTAATAAAATAAAATGAAAAATAAATGGTTCAATCTTAATTAATCGCGGTCGCGATCGCGATTAATTAAGATTGAATGATTTGTATTTTTTATTTTATTTAACATCCTACTATCCTACAAATATTTTAAACGAAAATGTTACAAAATAGCACAAAAACAGCTGAACAGTTTCGAATAAAATATGACATAGTCTATAATCTTTTGAACACGCTTTTATTAGCTTGCTATTTATGTATCTATGTAACGGAATCTTTGAACGTGATTTTCACCCCCTTCAAGACGTCGGATTAATTAGAAACTTTGCACACTTATCAAAAACTCATGGCAATACAATCATTCCAAATTTGTGCCATTAACTTAGCCAGTACCACCAGGATAGCGAAAACAAAAAAACACGAAAACCTCGCATTTGTAGCTAGCCGATCAAAAAAAAAATAATAGTCAAAAATCACGCTTCTATAACTACGGTTATTTCCGGATAATTTATTTCTGATTTTATCCTTCAAAGAAACTCCGAGCAAAGCCCGCCTCATTGTGTGCTGTCAGTGTCCACATTTCGGCACCGTATGTCACTACGGGCAGGACGTATTGGTTGACGACCCTTATCTTTAGACACTGCGGTATAGGCCACAAAGTGTTGATAAAGTTTCTCAAACGCTGTTCTACCCAACAGGATCCTTCTGTCCAGCATTTTCGTCAAAGTAGTGTCTACCGAACTGGATGACTTGCCCTAAGTAGTCATACTTCTTCACAACTCCAAGAAGCGACCCATCAATGTGGACTGGACTCGAGCTGCTTTCGGGGCGCGGAAACTATATCATAATTATATTAACGTAGGTTGTTAGGTTAAATGAAGGTCATAGTTTTTAGGGGATATGGAACTTGTAGAAATAAACGATTGTTACTGTGTGAATGTTCCGTGTGGTGCCAAACGGTCTCGTGTGGTGCCGGTCGTAAATAATAGCACCATCCCATTTCTTCTTGTGGGTGTCATAAAAGTCGACTAAGGGCTTACTAGAGAATGGGCAGCAGCGTTTTCTAAGTATTTTACCACCATACTGCGATCACCAAGCTGCCTGCGAAGCGCGGCGATTATGGCAATGCCCCCCAAGTTGAGGGAGGCTCAAGTCCAGCATTGGACGTCTTCCGGCTGAAATAATGATGATGATGACTGTGTGAATGTAAGAATCTCTGAAATATTAAAATAAAAACCGGTGTTTCCTTCACTTTGTAGACATCAGCAGATATTATAGCACTACTTTAAAGTATGTCCTCTTTTGAACCGTTTGCTGTGTTTCCTGTATTAGATAATGCTAGTTTATTCAAGATCTTTTCCCTATTATGTATTTTGCAGTTGTTTTTCACGAGTTTAATTTTTATTAATTTATTTTATTTTTTCGCATTTTTTATATCTTATCTGGGACGATATTAAAAGAACTCCTGTATCGTAATGTAGCCGTGAAACATAATTAACAGAACCTAGGTTTGTGCAAAACAGGAACGAGGATAACAAACAATAAAACAGTAATACGCTAATATAGGTATACCTACCCACTAGGTGACAAACTTGTTTGTGCCAATTTAATTAGTATTATTTATACGTAAAAGCGCCATGTAATTATTATGTTTATCTATATTATATAATAATTTGATATCGAAATAGCTTTCGTAACACGTAATTATAAAAAAAACACAATCCGTTCAGCCACCCATTGCGAAATTTTATTGTAAATTTTGTTATACTTTGATATTATAGTTATTTTTTTATTGTAAACAGTCCTCGTTTATGTCCAGGCTCATATAACGCGACTGAATTACTTGCAGAGGCACTCCGCAAATAATTCAATCCACTTTTTGTGTCGAAAATAAGTTTGCTGAAACATTTCTACTATTTATCTATGCATAGTTTACGTCAATCTTTAACAAATAACTGAAGGGAGCCCTCAAATTTTAATACTGTTACTATACTAAGGTTTGATCTCATCATCATCATCATTTCAGCCGTAAGACGTCCACTGCTGGACTTAGGCCTCCCCCAATTTGGGGGGCTTTGCTATAATCGCCACGCTTAGCAGGCGGGTTGGCGATCGCAGTATGGTGGTAAAATGCATCAAGAACGCTGCTGCCCATTCTCTAGTAAGGGTTTGATCTAGTAACGTATTAATTACTTTCACAATATTGTACAGAATCAAGTTCTTGTATGAAAGTTTATCAGTTTCGAAGTTAGGATCTTCAAATTTTGTGTTAAGGCTGACGAAAATCTATTAAGTTATACATATTTCAGCGTTTTCTATATTTCAAATGACGTCTCTCGCTCTTGGGCGATCAGTCTTTTATTGAAAAAACCCACACGTGTTCCTTCAGTTGCCCATGTGCCAAGGTCACGGTGTCTCTTTCGAACAATATCGCTACCCTGGCAGGCATTGGACCTGGAAAACCCCTTCAGTTCTACTGACATCTCTTTGAGGCGCGCGTGGAACACTACGCGACGTCGACCCGAGCTTCGAGGCGCGCGTTGACTCGAGCCTGGTTCTTACCGGGCGGTGAGCTACCCATTGTTCGCCACCCGCAAGCTCGCGCCTACGGTGGCCGGGAGTCCGCTATTGACTCCCGACGCCCGGGGCATCTCTACTTGTGGCGGCTAGGGACGTGAGGGCGCAGACTCTGCCACTCCCTCACGCACCCCGCCTCCTCCTTAGCGAGCATTACTCCTTCGCTGAAGGAAATGACGGCTTCCCATGCCCTGTCACTCCGTACCATGGCTCGCGTCAGGGTCGGACGCGAGAGGTCGCTGCCGATCGCCTCCGCGAGGACATGGCGGTGCTCCACCCAGGCAGGGCACACCTCCACCGTATGCTCCACCGTGTCCTCCAGACGACCCTCACAATGGAAACACCCGGGCGTTTCCTCCCGCTTTATCCTGAACAGGAACCCACCGAATCACCCATGCCCGGTGAAAACCTGCGTCAGGTGGAAGGTGAGGACCGTGACCCTGGCACATGGGCAACTGAAGGAACACGGGTGGGTTTTAGTCAGTAAAAGTCTGACACGCCCTCGCGCTCCGCCCAGAGCGGGAGAAGTCATTGGATGATTTCCCATCCAAAAAAAAAAACCGGCCAAGTGCGAGTCGGACTCGCGCACCGAGGGTTCCGTTCAAACCTGTAGGTATTTTCGGTTTAAAAATATATATATATTTTAATTTTTATATTTTAGTTGATTGAATGTAAGGTAAATTGCGGTTTACGATTTATGACGTTTTAAAAAAAAAACTACTCACTCGATCTCGTTCAAACCAATTTTCGTTGGTAGTTTACATGGTAATGTACATCATTTATTTTTTTTAGTTTTGTCATTCTCTTATTTTAGAAGTTACGGGGGGGGGGACACACATTTTACCACTTTGGAAGTGTCTCTCGCGCAAACTATTCAGTTTAGAAAAAAATGATAATAGAAACCTCATTACCATTTTTAAAGACCTATTCATAGATACCCCACACGTATGGGTTTGATGAAAAAAAACATTTTTGAGTTTCAGTTCTATGTATGGGGAACCCCAAAATTTATTGTTTTTTTTCTATTTTAGGATGAAAATCTTAATGCGGTTCACAGAATACACCTACTTACCAAGTTTCAACAGCATAGCTCTTATAGTTTCGGAATAAAATGGCTGTGACATACGGACGGACAGACAGACAGACAGACAGACAGACAGACAGACAGACAGACAGACACAGACAGACATGACGAATCTATAAGGGTTCCGTTTTTTGCCATTTGGCAACGGAACCCTAAAAAGGGACGTCGTAGCGCTTCTATCCACTCCTCCTTACCGCCGCAATTGTCGCGAAAAGGGCGATTATGTTGAATATGGAAAGTCCGTCATTTTTGCAAATTAAATTTCACTTATTTCATTTTTATGGCTTACTAGCTTTTGCCAGCAGCTTCGCTCGCGTGGAGGTAGGAAATTATCCCGCGGGAACATACTACTGGGATAAAAAAAACCTACGTACTTTCTCAGGCTCTAAACTATCTGTATACCAAATTTCATTTAAATCGGTTCAGGAGTTTCAGCAGGAAAGCGAGACAGACAGACAGACAGAGTTACTTTTGCATTTATAATATTAGTGTGGAAGTGTGGATGTGGATAGTTAGAAACAAATGCAACGTATATTGGTGTTGTTGGAATCTCGACCTTTAAAGGGGTGAAAAGGGGGATGAAATATTGATTTCACTTTCATTCAATGAATTTTGTATTCAAGTAAAAATAACACACATGCATCATATTTATAATTTTTTCGCACTTAATCCAGTCATATTTAAAAGATATTAATGGCTACTGCGGATTATCCTTAGGAGACAGACATAATCCATCAAAACAGTGGAACGTTTTAATATGTACAATTTCATAGTACTTTATTTTGATATATCTTGCAAGTTTTAGTCAGCGTTAGCGTTAGCAACCAAAAATAAATTTTTACGACATCATTACGAATCATTAAAATTTTAGGCTTTGCTCTAATAAAATATTCTTCAAGATTACTTTTGAAACAGATTCTCCAAATGGCGGTGAAACCTGTATCAAAGTCCATTGCGAGGTTTTAAAGAAGATATCGGAGAAACAGACAGAAGATAACAGGTAATTTATTTTCTACAATTTAATTTTAGAGATGACTAACTGTCTATGTCGTGTTCTGTGTCTGATAGAATTACTTTGGGTATTCTTTGCTTAATCATAGAAACTGGCGTAAGTGAAAATATTTTTTGTTATAAATTACCCTCCATTTATTTTATAGTATGTACCAGACGTGAAAAAAATAAAAGTCGTAGACACCTGCCTACCAATGTATTGAAATTACCGTTTTGACCGTGCTAGCGACACTTTCTTTACATTGTTTTTCGTATCGTTTTGAAATATTTGAATACATTGAAAGGCGGGTGACAACGACTTTTATTTTTTTCACATCTGGCACAGACTATAGTAGTTACTTCAAAATTATAACACGTCGTTTTGGCCCGTATTGTTTTGCATGCAAATTGAACATTTGCATATATTTTTTTAACTGTTCCATGCAGTTGCTGTATAAAAACATGAGTTTGTTAGTCACCATAGGATACAACAATCGCGCATGAAAGAATTAATAAATCAGCAGAAACATACATTAAACAACCGTCGAATATGGAACTTCCACACTTACTTACAACGTAAGTCGGGTAAAAATAATCTACGCCCTTGTACTCACCCCAGGAATGCGCCAACCCTACGTGCAGCGCTAACATCGCCAGCACCCACTGCGGTCTACACATTTTATATTTAAGAAATACTAAGTTGTTTCAACAGAGTAGGAGCGTCCACCGCTGGCGATCGGCTTGAAGTATTAAAACAAAAACAAGACGCTGGTTTTCCGCAAACTGGACAGGATAAAAACAGTGTTCTCTTATCTGCGACCACAGGCTTTATTATTCACAGTGCTATCGTGTTATTGTGTGTGTTTAATCATAGGTGGGTACTCTAAAGATTGATTAGCAAAGTCGACCTTATGTTGAACAGGCAGGCATTAAAATAACTTTAATACTTTAGAATAGAATAGATAACAGTAGGCGTGAGATCACGCTGCCAAGGAAAATGAAGAAGAAAGTAATAAGATTTGTAGAATGCTTTAGTAATACAACTTACTAAACTCATAACAAACGATCGCGATACAGGGAGAACTTCATGCAGAAAGGACTTAATATCCTTACCCTTATGGAACAACCATTTTTATTTTTAAATCAAGTGAATAGATACCATTGATTTGAACTTTTTGCTGTCGATCAATGTAATAGGATTTTACTAGACAGAGCGCAAGTTGTAAGAGCAAGGTTTCGTGATTAACGCAGTCAAATGCCTTCAAGAGGTCATATAAGATCCTTATGGCATCTTGGGCCTCTTCCCACGCTGCAAATATGTGTTTTAATGAAGTGACACCGGCTACAGTCGTACAAAATCCTTTGGTGAAACCATTAGTGATTGAGCATTATCTTTTCGCACACATTACTCAATACAGATCTACAGACAAATTCAATATTAAAGCTAAGTATGGTGTTATAGTCTCGAGACGATAATCGAGACTATAGCATATTAGTAAAGAAGTTTACAAATTCTTGAGCGACTTCTTATGGTATCATATAGATGGTGAGTTCTTCAGTGTGTAGTCAGCGTTTAGATTTTTTTCCCATTAGTTTCGTTATATACAACTCGCTAATCTCTTTTTATTTAATTTCTGCTGATTTGATTTTGTTGCTAATGCACAGAACTTTAGGTATCTTGCAGGTATTTCTAATAATTTTGGAATATTTAGCAACATACTTGCTGAAGGTTTCAGTGTTAATGTAAAGGCTTGTAATTTGTATGTGGAGGATACGAATTTCAAACCCCATTAAAAAAGAGGTGCAACTCGGTATTTCTCACGTAGAATTGGTATATCTACCTACTTCAAGGTTTTATGAAAACTAGAGCTACAGCTGGCGTGCAAGAAATACCTTTTTAACCCGACTATGCTAGAAGTAAGTCTAGTAAATTTAACATGTCTATATAATATCAGCAAAAAAAAAAGGGAATCGAGCACCCCACAAAAAGTAATGAAATCCGTCCAAACTTATTTCATGTAAAGTAGTTTGCCAAGACTTTTATAACACTTTCACTGTTAAAAAATATCAAAACGAATGTAGAGCGTTTATATAAGGGGACACATCTACAATGAATACCTTAACTATTAAAACTAGAGGACATTTGCTAATTTGCCTTAACTAGGTTCATCACCATTCACACAGACCAGCCCTCGTTTCTTTGGTGCCCTCTACTCTTATAGACATCGACACATTCATACTCAAAACTTTCGTCACGACATTTTCCTCATTCCTCCGTATCACGTGCCCATACCATGACTAACGATTTCCAAAACACTTTTCACTTTTCGGTGCCACTTTAGACTTCCTCTTACGTACAATTTTTTTGAAATTTAAACTTCTTCCCTTTACTATTAAGGGGAATGTCGAAGTCACAGATATAGACAAAAATAGTATGTTAGCGGTTCTTTTTCAGCCAACATGTAGGTCTTCTGTCTGTGCACAGTCATGGGTTATTAAATGGTTAAGTGTATGTTTTTGGCAGCCAGTGTAATTTAATTTATAGAACCTTAATTTTCTGTTTAACCTTTTGTACAGGAATGGGCCTAGGAATGCAAACAATATTCCTACTAAGTCATGATTTAAGGTTACACACTTTTATTTATAAATATATTTGTTTAATGACATTAATATACATAGGTGTTACTTAATTCTAAACTCACCAAACTTTAATGTTTCATCGCGAGAGTCTATCATCATTCCGTCTCTTGTTAGTATCGTCAGCATCGTTGTTAGGCATGTTGTGCTGATTTAATTCTAAGTGCATATTGAAAAGCTAACTAACAGTCAGTATATTGCAGGATTTTTGTAGCTGATCTGAGGGAAAAAAGAACGAGTGGCTACGCCGTAGCCGCTCGTAGGCAGCTACGAGAACCAAGTTACCTTTTTAATAATTGTTATCCTTATTCTAGGTGTGAACTTCTTCTAGAATGTTGAGTTGTCTTCTTATGATTGAAATAAAAATATTATGAAGTTTTTTTGTAAATCGGCGTCGTGATTTTCAAAGTGCAAATAAAACATTGAAAAATTCTGGACACACCACTACCTACAGAAATGTATCAATACTCGTCATAATTTTTCTCTAGGATTCTAGATGATTGCAGAAAATGTCGGCTTGTAACCATGCCCTTGATTCTTCCAAAAAAGCTTCCTTCTTATTATAATCTGTAAAAAACCTTTTAAAACTACTGACTGGGGCTCTACTCTACTCTACTACTCTCTCAGCGTCGACGGATTTGGTGAGTCAGTTGACATTGCTAATATGTTTGTTAATAAATTTAAAGTGGTGCCTCCTGATCGACCACCCGCATTGCCGCAGGTGCTCAAGGCTGATGCTCGTGTGTCAAATACTTTACCATCAGTCAGTTTCTCTGCTAAAGAAGTAGCTTCTACTATTAGCAAGATGAAGAGGGGTAAATCCCCTGGACATGACGGCATTAGCATTGAGCGCCTGAAGCATGCGGGTGTACACTTGCCTAGAGTAATATCGATGTTTTATACTTTTTGTATGAGACACTCGTACATACCTGATGAGTGCACGAAAGCTATTGTTGTACCAGTAATCAAGAATAAGACGGGAGATCCGTCTGATGGCTCCAACTATAGACCCATCTCGCTAGCCACCACTGTAGCTAAAGTGCTGGACAGTATGCTGGATCAACAATTATGTAGACATCTTAATACAAGCGATGTGAAGTTCGGCTTTCAAGCGGGACTGTCCACAGAAACTGCAATCTTATGTCTTAAGCATACTGTCCGGTACTATACTGACAGGAAAACTCCGATCTATGGATGCTTCCTAGATTTATCACGGGCTTTCGATCTGGTATCCTATGACCATCTTTGGGAGAAGTTAAGGTCCACCTCACTCCCCGAGGATATCATTAACGTTCTTGATTACTGGTATAACAATCAAGTCAATGTTGTGAGATGGGTGAACGTTGTGTCCGATGAGTACAGGTTGGAGTGTGGTGTAAGAAATGGTGGCTTAACATCCCCTCGACTCTTCAAACTGTACATCAATGAGTTGATTGAGGGTCTCAGTAGCACTGCAGTCGGCTGCACTATTGATGGCACCACCATTAATAACATAAGTTATGCAGACGATATGGTGTTGCTGAGTCCTTCAATTAGTGGTTTACGAAAACTGGTTAGGAGATGTGAAGAGTACGCCGTGACCCATGGGCTCAGGTACAATGCGAACAAAAGCGAGTTGTTAGTATTCCTACCGCGAAGTTCTAAAGTCGTCACCGTCCCACCCGTTACACTAAATAGTATACCGCTTAAAAGAGTGACGCAGGTTAAGTACTTGGGTCACTGGGTCACGGAGGACCTCTCTGATGACGTAGACGTTGAGAGGGAACGAAGGGCGTTGGCTGTCCGTGGGAACATGCTGACTCGCAGGTTTAAACGGTGCCCAAATGAGATGAAGTGCACAATGTTCAGGGCATACTGCCAATCGTTTTATTCGTGCACCCTGTGAATCAGCTGTACTCAGCGGGCACTCAGTGCCCTTTGTGTACAATACAACAATGCTTTTAGAATGTTGTTGGGGCTCCCGAAATGCTGTAGTGCGTCGGGCATGTTTCAACTACTGACACAAATATGGATAATTTAATCTGAATTAAAGTTTAATCTATATCTATATCTCCCTATACTTATAATAAATCTGTAGAGAGGTCAATTCTGTACATTGAAAATATGTTCAAAATTAATATTGGAGGATGAATGGTGATCGATACTCATGCCAAAAATGCAATCAGTAAATTGTTTGTATGTCTGTCTGTCTGTCTGTCTGTATGTGCACGCGTGGGTCAAAAACTACTGAAAGGATTTAAACCAAACTTGATAAGATTGTAGTCCATACTCCTGGGTAGGTTATAGGCTATATAACATAACGCTAAGACATATAGGAGCCGAGTAGTGACGATAAATTTGAAGCAAGTCGGATGAAATTGCACTTTCGAGCTCTTATCCTCGGATACATTGATCATATAGGCTACTTTTTATCCCGGCAGTCCGTTCACGCGGGATATTTTCCGACCTCCACGCGGGCGAAGCTGCTGGCAAAAGCTAGTATATAATATTATTAGCTGTAAAAAACTTTTTAAAGCCACTGACGAGGGTTTTAAAAAGTTTAAAACTGTATTAAGATATAAACTTAATAACTTCGGACTTCACATTTCTAATGGTACATTTAACGTAACTTTTTTCAATATATTGACAATTTTATATTGATAGGCAAAAATGTACAAATAAAATCTGAAACCCTCAAATGACTAAAGATATCCTTTACCATAATTTCTTAGTATATCACCTCCTTTTCTACTAACATATGAAATATAACCAGCCTAAAACGTTCTCACTGCTGGGACACAGGCCTCCTGTCTGTGAGACGGAATGGAATATAATCCAATACGCGGGCCCAGTGTGGGTTGGCCGGTTTCACATGTCTTCGATTCTTTGGTTTAGATAGCAGTGGTGATAAAAATAATGTACACAAATTAAAGAGCTTGCTTGGTTCGAACCAACGACTTACAACTTGTAAGTCTGGGCCGATACCGCTGGGCCACCACTACTCATCTGAATCGGTTGGAATCTATAAAAAAAATAAAAACAGTTTTATAGCTTAGATTTATCGATCTGTTGGATTCGAATATTCGAAGTATATTTATATATATTACACGCGAAAATAAAACGCCATACATACGTAAGAATATTTAATTGAAGTCAAACTAAAAAAACACTAAACTGAATGTCTTGAAACACGACATCACATTTTCAAAAAACAAAATAGTAAATACGTAGTTGGAGAAATAATAGAATAATCTATAAGATTACACTTCAGCAACAATAGATATTTTAATGGTAGGCTTTCTTATGGTAGGATTTTCTGTTGTTTCTGTATTGTTTGTTGAATATTGAGGGAGGTGTTAGTTTCCGTAATGGTTGGAATCAGATTCGACAGTGCTTCACAATCCTGACGTCCCTGAATTTGATCTTTTATTTTATAGTTGGCGGCTATGGCGAGTGGTATTTTATTGTAAAACTTCATCATCTCATTAGGTTGTACATTTATCTCTGCGTTCTTTGGTAAATACCAAAAGGTTCTGGAGCTCCCGCTGCCGTCCATCCAATATAAGTAATCCTTTGAAGCGGTCAACTCTTGTGGTACAGAAAGATGTTGATGTGCGAACAATTTAATTTCGTGAAAATCAACATATAATTCCTGAGTCAGATCTCTTTTTTTTAGAAAATGATGAGAACATTCGTTACAACCATCAAAGTAATAAATTTGCCGTGTTTGTTGGTCTATGGCGAAGGTAAATACTGGCAACCAATTGATTATAGTTTCTTTTTCGGTAACATTAAAATCAAGTCTCTCCATGTACTGCTTCATAGATGAGTCGGGGTTGGTCCAATGAATGTACCTGTAATTTGAATAACACTAATGAATATCAAGAAATGCAACCGATTTTTAATATGTAAAGGTCTAAATTTTTAATTGTCATTGATAACGTACCCAGTGCAACTATCCACGGCAATATTAGCGGCGATCCCGTATCTCATCTTGATTAAAAGATTTCCGTAAACATTGTTATTAGCTCCGGGTTTTAATGAAATCCAATTAATGCTTCTTTCATTCGTATCAGTGAAAAATAGTGTTTCCGTAGGCGGGTCGTAGGCAATACTTTGAATATTACTCCCGTTTCTTTTGATGAAACATTTGTTTTCCATGGAAAGTAAATTATAACCACATATAGCATCGTTGTCGCTCTGTTTGTCGATGTACAGCATCATGTTGTGTACTTCATCGTAAGCTAACGCTGTGAGGTTGTGGGAAATGAAATTCACGGTGTTTGTTATTGTTCCGTTGGTATAAAATACGAGTTGGTCTCCTAGACTTACGGCGATATCTGAAACAAAATGTTTACATTTTACTTTACCAAGCTGATGTCCAAATGTTACAAGATACCTCATTGAAGTATCTGGAATACAAGTAACAACATAATTATAAGTTTAATATTAGTCATATGACCAGTGATCGGAGTAGGTAGATTGATTTCACGTACTCGCATCATGAATAGTCATAGAAATCACAACATGGATAAGCCTTTTTTCCGGGATTTCATTTTGGTAGTTACGGGATTGAATCAAATATTGTGAAAGTAAGGATTTTTAAAGTAGGTACTACATTATAAATTTATAGAATGCGATAAATAAACATTTAAAATTGTTTTTTTTTCTTACTGCAGAAGGCTGATCACCTATATACTATTCAAAACACAGCAAAAGGGTTAAATATTTCTTATTCATATTGATGTATTCTTTATTCTACACATTACAACATTCGAAATTAATTTAAAAGTCCCGGAATCCCGGAGGCATATCCATACTAATATATACGTGCCATTTCATTGATCCCATTTCAATCTAACTACTTCAATCACTGGATTTCACATATTTTTGGAATGAAGTTTTAAATAACAAAATATGCAGAAAGAATATCTCAGCTCTCTGGGAGTGGTTGAGGACCTTATGGATAGGTCTCATGGCGTAATTCAATACCATTGGAAAAAAGAAAGTATTTATTGGGACACGCACTGAAACTAAACAAAAAGCAATACCTTATAAAATAAAATAAAAAATAAATGGTTCAATCTTAATTAATCGCGGTCGCGATCGCGATCGCGATTAATTAATATTGAATTAATTGTATTTTTTTTTATTTAACATCCTACAATCCTACAAAATTTTAAATGAAAATGTTACAAAATCACATAAAAACAGCTGAACAGTTTAGAATAAAATATGACATAGCTTATAATCTTTATAACACGCTTTTATTAGCTTGCTATTTATGTATGTATCTATGTAACGGAATCTTTGAACGTGATTTTTACCCCCTTCAAGACGTCGGATTAATAAGAAACTTTGCACACTTATCAAAAACTTATGGCAGTACAATAATTCCTTTGTGCCATTAACTTAGCCAGTACCACCAGGATAGCGAAAACAAAAAACCACGAAAACCTCGCATTTGTAGCTAGCCGATCAAAAAAAAAAAAATATAGTCAAAAATCACGCTTCTTTAACTACGGTTATTTCCGGATAATTTCTTTCTGATTTTATCCTTCATAGAAACTCCGAGCAAAGCCCGCCTCATTGTGTGCTGTCAGTGTCCACATTTCGGCACCGTATGTCACTACGGGCAGGACGCATTGGTTGACAACCCTTATCTTTAGACACTGCGGAATAGGCCACAAAGTGTTGATAAAGATTCTCAAACGCTGTTGTACCCAACTGGATCCTTCTGTCCAGCATTTTCCTCAAAGTAGTGTCTACCGAACTGGATGACTTGCCCTAAGTAGTCATACTTCTTCACAATTCCTAGAAGCGACCCATCAATGTGGACTGGACTCGAGCTGCTTTCGGGGCGGCGAAACTATATCATAATTATATTAACGTAGGTTGTTAGGTTAAATGACGGTCATAGTTTTTAGGGGATATGGAACTTGTAGAAATAAACAATTGTTACTGTGTGAATGTTCCGTGTGGTGCCGGTCGTAAATAATAGCACCTGCATCCCATTTCTTCTTGTGGGTGTCGTAAAACTCGACTAAGGGCTTACTAGAGAGTGGGCAGCAGCGTTTTCTAAGTATTTTACCAATATACTGCGATCACCAAGCTGCCTGCGAAGCGCGGCGATTATGGCAATGCCCCCAAGTTGGGGGAGGCTCAAGTCCAGCATTGGACGTCTTACGGCTGAAATAATGTTGATGATGACTGTGTGAATGTAAGAATCTCTGAAATATTAAAATAAAAACCGGTGTTCCCTTCACTTTGTAGATAACAGCAGATATTATATCACTCCTTTAAAGTATGTCCTCTTTTGAACCGTTTGCTGTGTTTCCTGTATTAGATAATGTTAGTTTATCCAAGATATTTTCCTTATTATGTATTTTGCAGTTGTTTTTCACAAGTTTAATTATTAATTTATTTTATTTTTCCGCCTTTGTTATATCTTATCTGGAACGATATTAAAAGAACTCGTGTATCGTACATGTAGCCGTGAAACCTAATTAACAGAACCTAGTTTTGTGCAAAACAGGAACGAGGATAACGAACAAGAAAACAGTAATAGGCTAATCTAGATTATATTTAATATAGGTATACCTACCCACTAGGTGACAAACTTGTTTGTGCCAATTAAATTAGTATTATGTATACGAAAAAGCGCCATGTAATTATTATATTTATCTTTATTATATAACTAGCTTTTGCCCGCGTCTTCGCCCGCGTGGATGTCGGAAATTATCGCAAGAGGACGTACTACCGCGGTAAAAATGTATTAATCCATGTTATACATACATACAATTAAGCCTTTTTCCCATGGGGGTAGGCAGAAACTACGGAACGCCACCTGCTACGATCCTTGATCCTTGATTATTTACCAGACACCAAATTAAATATTATAAGAACAGTACTTTGGCCAGTGGCTTCGCCCGTATAGCTGTCGGAAAATATCACCCGGGAACCTACTACCGGGATAAAGTATCCTATATGGTAAGTATCCAGGATAACCAAAAATTCAAATCCATCCAAAAATCCAAACATCTAAGCCATATTTCGCGGTATTTTACTTGGAATAGTACAATTAGGTTTATTTTGAGTACTTCGAACACACATGATATTCGCATTTACTATGAAGCCAAAGTAATATGAATTACAAAATTACAATCTCAGTAATCCTGCACTACCCGACCGCTACCAACCAGGACGGCCGGACGCGGGACGGCCCGCTAGCCGCTCTGCGGCTATTTTATTATAACTTCTGATATCTTCTAAAATATTCATTTTAATGATATGCTGTAAAGCGCAATTTTGATCTACATGAAATGCACAACGTATCTAGGAGTGTCTTTTCAAAAGGGGATATTTACATTTTTATTATTTATTAAACTGAGTATGCAGTCTTGTTCTTAGTGCTAAAATACACACTTTCATAACTTGAATCTTAATCAATACGGGATATACTCCAAGTAAAGCAGCTTCAAATATGAGTGTTCATTTCAGAACAGGATATTTACACTTACAAAATTCAAAATATAATAGTTCTTTTTCATTTCATAAAAAGAGAGGATATTTACAATACAAATATTTACACTACACCAATTAGCCGTTTCAAAATGTGATAATTACTTTTACATAGTGTTTTATTTCCTTTAACGGGTGTGGTGGGCAGAACAAAAACAGCTACATTATACACATGCTTCTTTCTACCTTTTAAATGACTCCCCATCACATATTGAAGACCTAACACTATTTTTCCCTGTGATGGGACATAGTTTTCTCCCAGCTGACCGAGTCTTTGGTTGGCTGGAGAAAGAAAAATAAGAAAGAAACCTGTGATAACCAACAAAGAATAATATTACGGCGTTTTCAAGAAATATGGTCAGCTAAAAGTACTGGGAGAAGACTGGATTCTTAAAGATATAAAAAGCTTGGAAGAGCGGTACAGAAAACTGGATGGTATACAGTCCTTGAAGAGATTTTTTTTTTCTATAATAAACGGGTTCGTGGTTCAGCCACTATTGAATTGAAGGTCTATGAAAACTACAGATTTCAAACAGGTGCAGAAAAACCTATGTCATTACTCGAAAAGGGCAAGCGATCTCCTTTGTCTTTACATGATTTAGATGTAGTACAACGTCCACTGAAAGAATGCAAGAAGAAAGATATTTCAAATTTGCACAAGAAACAGTTTGACGAAGAGTGGTACAATTTAGGGGCTGTCCATTAATCACGTGAGGCTCGAAGGGGGGGGGGGGGAGGGGTCCATGAAAAATCACGAAATATCACAAGGGGGGAGGGGGGGTGTAGTAATATATCACATGTAGTTATTTTTTCGGCAAACGCGCGATACTGAGCCGAAAAGCGGCGTTACATGTATTTATTTTTTCGTCAAACGCATACAAAATCGAAAGCGGCTTGTAGTGAACTTTATACACTACTGGAAAAAATTAAGGGATCAAAAATAAAATTCGAAATTTTTGGGCAATTTTCAACAGGCCGTAACTTCGAGAGAAATGGTCGTAAAAGAAATAAAAAAAAGGAAATTGTAGCTCCGAGTGTCTAATTTTTGGATAAGAACTTATCTTACTTAATTTTAAAATTTTGTTGAGTCAGCAATTTTTGATAAATATTAGAAAAAACAGCAACAAAAAGAAATCTGAGTTTTTTGTTTTAGTCTACGAGCGTGGAAAATTTTTTTTTGCTTAACCACTATATGAATCGAATACTTCGTTCATTTAGCTTTAATTTCTTTTTTAGGAACCTTGATACGTCCACTTTTCGCCCAGATATCTGTCTTAAAATAGAAAAGGATCCTTTTTATTTGATAATCGATATGTCAGCAACTAGTGATCACACAGAAAGTTAAAGGTGGGTTACAAGACATTCAATGAATTCCCTTTAATAACTAGCAATTGATTTTTCGAAAAAAAAAAAAAATCTTCGTTTTGTCGCATGAATTTGAAAATGCAACAAAAAAAGAGCTTTTAGTGGTGTTTTGGAAAATCTAGCTATTTAAAAATAAAGTTAATACCACTAATTGAATTTCGGAGATTGTTTTTCTATACTTTTCCTGAATCCTTAGCAAATCGCTTATTTAAATAGTTTTTTTTTTGTCAAAACTAATCGCTTAGCACTTTTTTTTAATTTTTCGTCAATACTAAAATTTCTAATTTTTTTGATTTTTAATCATGGTTAGACGACATTTATAGGACATGGAAGTTGCTCGGTTAGTGACTCTTATTGACGACGGTTACCGTCAACATGCAGTTGCCATCCAGATGGGTGTAAGTCAATCCGTCGTATCTCGAGCTTATGCCAGACGAACCAATACAATCGTTTTCTTTTTTAATTGAAGCACAATAAAAATGTGGAAAAGCTCGAATTTTTTTAATTATAATTTTTTTTTTAATTATGAGCTTTTCAGAGCAGAAAACGTGATCCTTAATTTTTTTCAAAAATTCGATTGAGTGACACAAGAAAAAAACAGCGGGCTGGATTAATTTGGCCCTTTGTAGGGGCTTGTGGACATATTGAACTGTAATAGGCACACTTAACATTAATTGGTTTCCTCAATATTTTCGATACAGCGCTTGATTTTCCAAAACACCACTAAAAGCCCTATTTTTTGTTGCTATTTCAAATTCATGCGACAAAAGGAAGAAAATTTTTTTTTTTCGAAAAATCAATGACTAGTCGTTAAAGGGAATTCATTGTAGTTCTTGAAACCAACCTTTAACTTTCTGTGCGATCGTTGGTTGCTGACATATCGATAATCAAAGAAAAAAAGGATCCTTTTCCCTTTGAAGACAGATATCTCGGTATCATGGTTCCTAAAAAAAGAAATTAAGGTAAATGAACGATGTCTCCGATTCATATAGAGGTTAAATAAAAAAAAATCCACGCCTGTAGACCAAAAAAAAAAACTAAGAAACCATTTTTTTTTATTGTTGCTGTTTTTTCTAAGATTAATCAAAATCCGCTGGCTCAACAAAATTTTAAATTCAGTCCAAAACTAGACACTTGGAGCTACAATTTACATTTTTTAAATTTCTTTTACGACCATTTCTCTCGAAGTTACGGCCTGTTGAAAATTGCCCAAAATTTCGAATTTTATTTTTGGTCCCTTATTTTTTTCTAGTAGTGTAAATATTAAAAAAAAAAATAAGATTCTTTGTAGATACTAAAAAAAATACACGTGATATGGGTGGGGGGGGGGTGGGGGTAGTCTTAAACCTCACCATGTATCACCAAGGGGGAGGGGGGGGTTAAAAATGCCAAAAAAAAACATCACGTGATTAATGGACGCCCCCTTAAATGAACTGAAGAGGTATAAAGAATTATTAATTGATGATCCAAACTGCAGCCCTGAAGAAGAACAGAATACCGAAATGGAATCTCTGTGTGATTGTCACTGACACCTGATATTGGACAAATCAGGATTTTAACTGTCTAATAATTAAAAAATTATAATTCTCATTGTACGTTGCCAGACTAGGCCCACAATACGGTTTTAAATGCGCAGTGGAAGTGTGATAACCGTGGGGCTCTAGAGACAAGAGTGGCTAGCGTAATGTCCGCCGTACGCGGAGCAGACAATCAAATCAAACACTTACCATACAACAAAAGAGAACAATTGCAAGTAACTTAACTACAATAAAACGAACAAAGGAACTCACCTGATGGGCGACGACCACCTGCTTTACCGGTTACCTGGATCTGTGTATGTAAGTGAGTGTATATGTATTGTGTTGTGTCGTTACGAGTATTCTTCAGGTTAGAAACCGCTTCAACAAGGCTTGAGGCAATCACAGCATGCGGTCTTCAAATCACTTGTTCAACAGCGTCACACATTAACCTCAAAGTTTCAACAAAGATATATCCAAAATTCAACCCGTGTTATTACACCAAGATAGGGGTTATTAACTCAAACAACTGGGTCATGGTCCATTGTCCACCAAAACGACCGGATAAGGGATTACTTTACAAAAAGATCGCGAGACCCAAGCGGCGACGTGTTCCCTTTTTTCCCACCAAATTCCAAGAGAAAGTGTCAAACGTCAAAACTGTCATGTCAGATGTCACTTCGTTACACGCGCATTCCGTTAGTCGCACAGATAATAAACGGTACGCAACATCTACCCCCCCCGGACGGGCCTTCCCGTCCGCTAATCACTTGGCAATCCCGACAAGGTTGCGTTTTATCAGTCCACCTGACGCGCTGCTGGAGGATGTGCAAATACTCCAAGCTCCAACGCTTCCAAAACTCTGAGCGAGCTGCTGCACCAACTGAAACCGCGATAGCCAATTTTGGCTCACATCGACAAAAGGGTGCTCCGGCAGGGCGACAAGTGGCTGTCAAATCAAAAAATGGCCCGGGTCAGGGCCTCCAAGACGTTCGGGTCCGTAGACAGCGGGCACAATGGACGCGAGTTCAATACAGCTTCAAAGCGGCAAAATACCGTAGCTAACTCCTTAAAGGTGAGAACGGTGTCTCCCAACAATCTGCGCCAGAGTCCCTAACCGCCTTCACCGCGGCCTCAAAATACCCCCCCAATGGGGGCAAGCTGGAGGGTCAAAACAATAACAAACAACAAAACAACCAAACAACAATAACAACAACAACAACAACAACCAAATGGCCCTCCTTAGGCAACAAAAGGGGTGACGGGCCCCATAAGGAAGGCTAAGTGCCTCAACCGTCAACAACCAAACAACAAAAGACCCGTATCGACCAAAAGGGGTTCAACTTACTAACGGCTCCCGACAATATCCAAAACTCTCGCTGCAGAATGGCCAACAGCGCATTGCAACCGGCATGCGAGTTCTTAATGTGACGATCAGTCACCAACAATTCAACAACAAAAAACAACAATTCAACAATTTGTCGAGGGAGCCAAATCGACTCAACAAACTCAGGGTCCTTTGTTCCAACGACGAGCACCTTGAGCCCGGGCAAAGGACCCGACATCAAGACTGGCAATCGAGGCCAATCATCCTCGGTATGAGTCAGCCAGTCTGGTCCCCACCATAGGGGGCAAGCAAACAAGCGGGGTGCCATGCATCCACGTGAGGCCACGGCGCCTGGGTTCAAATCTCCAGGCACGTGCCTCCAAATCAAAGGCGTTTCAAATTTTGAATCTGGGACACTCGGTACGCAACAAAGACCTCCAAAGAGTGGACGGACGTCTTCAACCAACACAAAACAATTTGACTGTCCGTCCAGGCGTAAGAAGCCCGAATGTCCACAGTTCCACCCAAAGTGTGAGCAACGTGGTTCAATAGACGCACAAGACGCGCCGCCCCTGACAATTCAACTGAGGGATGGTCAGTGCCGTCCGGAGGGGGGGGGGCCACCTTGCTCTTGGCCAAGACCAGTGACAAATTCACCTGGCCTGTGCGCAGACGGTGCGCAGACAAACAACAGCTGCATAACCGTGCGAAGACGCATTACAAACAAGGGTAGCAGTGTAGCTCCCAGGGGGGAGGATAGCGCGGGGTAACACGACCTCGTTGACTGCAGGGAGTGCGGATACAAATTGGAGCCAATCTTCCAACAGGGTTTCCCGAATTGGCTCGTCCCAGCCAAGTCCCGCAGTCCAAAGGCGCTCAAGAAAACAATTTCACCCAAACAATACAAACAAACAACAAAACAATAGACAAAAGGCAACCCTGGGCTCCCATGTCCAAAATGGCACGGACCACAACAGAGTCCCCCGTGGGCCCCCAGACCTGACCGATGCCGTTGGCAACAAAACCGTGTCGATCTGAGAGGTACCTTAGCGGGGCAGGCGCCAATGTCCTAACAATGCCTGGGCGGCGACCGATCCCCACACCCAGACCCAAGTCTTTCCCGACGAGGATGCAATTCAAATTCCTCGTACGCGCGGTGTCCCGAGCCACGCGCCATCGCTGGAAGGGCATATCCCACCGGATGCCTGAATGGCGGGGGGCGTGACTCCAACCGGGGACGTTCCGCCAATGGAGGGGAGGGAAGGCGATGCTGGTCTGGCCAGCGCTGCCCAGCAACAACTGCGTAATCACCTTTACGCGGGGAGACCAAATGGCGGTCGCGCGGCTCCCGTTCAACTTGCGCGGGGGGTGGAGTGCGGCGCTCAAAATTGCGGGCCTCTCCCCGGTTCTGAACCGGCGAGGCAGAAGCCCGGTGACCAACTCCATGGTACCCCCCCGTGCGCGAACCTTCATCAGAGGCTGGTCTGCCAGCGTGGTTCGCGTTAGCGCACAAAATGTCCAAATGGGACCCCCCACAAATTCTACAAGGGCGGGGGTTGGGGCAGTCCCGATGGAAGTGAGCCCCCAAACAAGAGAAGCACATGCGGCGTGCATTGGCAATTCGGCGGCGGGCACTCACGTGCAACTTCAAAAAGGCCGCGCAAGTTGCCATGCCATGCCCCGTGTCCCTACAAACTCACAACCAGGACGACTCTGGGTGCCAGCAAAACGAGCGGCGGGGCGACCATCAACAGGCCCGCGAGCCCTAGTCCGTCCCTGGTCTCGTGGCCGGGAAGACGGCTGGCATGACTCAGTGGCAACGCCAGAGTTGTCCACAAACCGACACTCATCCTCCAAAAATTGGACGAGGTCACCAAATGGGGGGAGATGTGTAACACTATCCCCACCATACCTTTGCTCGAAATGAGCCCTCAAATCGGCAAGAAGCCGCAGCACAACATGCACCAAAGGGTAAGACCATTGGTCCACCGGCAAGTCCAATTGCTTTAAAGCGTTGGTCGCTACCACCAACGGGTTCAACAGGTCAGTACGCAATGCTGACAATCCAGTAATGACCGGTAACCCCAAAATCAATGCAATATGAACATCAGCCAAACAACGTTCATTTGGTACCGCTGGGTGAGTAGTCCCAAAGCGGTAGGGTAGGCTGAGTCAGTCAACGACAGATGCTGTACCAAGGCTCGGGCCTCACCTTCCAGGACAGACAACAAATAGGCCAACTTTAGGGCGGGTCTGAGGTCCGAGCGTGCATCAACCAAACTTGCAAACAGGTTGTGGAAACCGTACCAGTGGTCCCAGCGACCGTCAAGTGTGGCAGTTCCAAAGCAGGCAATCTACTCAATAGTCCGGGACCTGAAACAACCGAGGTCTCCGGCTTGACCTGGACAGGTGTCCGGCACTGCAATATTTCCGTCTGTATGCCATTGCACAAACAAAACCATTCAAATAAACAAAACAATTAAATTATCAAATAACAAACTTCAATCAGTAACTCAAGAAATAACATTAAATTGGTTTCAATTCAATTCAACAATAAACTTTTATTTTAATTCAAACCCAATATCAACGTTCAAAATTCTATTTCACAATTCAATTCAAATATTCAAATTCCAATCCAATTCCAAATGTTAAGTTCACAAACCACTTTGTTAATGGTACAACAATAATAATCCTTTATTCCAACTCAAAACAATGGTAATACTCAAAAATGCCAATAATTTTTCAAATATTAATTTTCACAAATAACCATATCAATGGTACAAACTCAATATTTTAATGTCTTCCTGACATTCAATACAACAGAGGTCAAATAACAACAACAAGAGGTTATAGCATAGCTCAATCTAACCAACTCTGAAGCATATATGCAAACCTGGTTGACCCCCGGCAATATGAGTTACTCGACTCAACAAATTTACAAATTATTTCAAACAAACAATTAATTACCGTTAACAAACATTTACAGCGAATTACTACTTCCCTTATAGAGACTGCCAAGTAATTAGCCTACTGTAAATTACCAATTTGTGGTTATATGTCTTATAGTCACGCTCTTGCTACCAAAATGTACGTTGCCAGACTAGGCCCACAATACGGTTTTAAATGCGCAGTGGAAGTGTGATAACCGTGGGGCTCTAGAGACAAGAGTGGCTAGCGTAATGTCCGCCGTACGCGGAGCAGACAATCAAATCAAACACTTACCATACAACAAAAGAGAACAATTGCAAGTAACTTAACTACAATAAAACGAACAAAGGAACTCACCTGATGGGCGACGACCACCTGCTTTACCGGTTACCTGGATCTGTGTATGTAAGTGAGTGTATATGTATTGTGTTGTGTCGTTACGAGTATTCTTCAGGTTAGAAACCGCTTCAACAAGGCTTGAGGCAATCACAGCATGCGGTCTTCAAATCACTTGTTCAACAGCGTCACACATTAACCTCAAAGTTTCAACAAAGATATATCCAAAATTCAACCCGTGTTATTACACCAAGATAGGGGTTATTAACTCAAACAACTGGGTCATGGTCCATTGTCCACCAAAACGACCGGATAAGGGATTACTTTACAAAAAGATCGCGAGACCCAAGCGGCGACGTGTTCCCTTTTTTCCCACCAAATTCCAAGAGAAAGTGTCAAACGTCAAAACTGTCATGTCAGATGTCACTTCATTACACGCGCATTCCGTTAGTCGCACAGATAATAAACGGTACGCAACACTCATTATTATTAAATAATAAGAATAATCTGTGTTTTATTATCATTTAAAATCTTGAGATGTACAATACAAAAGAGGATATTTACAAAATTGTACGCAACTAAAGGGGATATTTACAGTAAGTACAGAACAAAGGGAGATATTATAAAAGATCCGTGTCAAAAGAGGATATTATGATTTTTCTGATCTCTGCAGCTTTAAATTAACAAGTCATATTTTTTGGCAAAATGTGTAGTTAGAACACTGCAATGAAATAGTTTCATAACAGAAATAATGCTTTTTGGTAGGTCTGTAAATATTTCCCATATAAGTTTTTCCCATTTTGTGAAAAATAAGATAGAATGTAGGTATCCCCTTTTGAAAAGACACTCCTCTTAATATTTAATTGGATAAGGATTAATGCTGGATTGCTTAAAATCGCTTCGTGAATAAGCCATTATTTCTCGTAAAAAGTAAAGGATAAAAAATAGTTATTGTGGGTTATCCCTAAGAGATAGATATATACTATCGCGAACTTTTTTGTAAACCTTTTTAAGATGTACAATACTGTAGTACATTATTTTGATCTATTTCGTGGGGTTCAGCCAGCGTTCGCAATGTAAGCGCAAAAAAATGAGTTTATTCATGAGAGTACATTAGAAACCTCTAAAATGATCAGTGTTTCTTTACTATATTATGCATGTTATATACATATAAACCTTCTTGTTGAATTATTCTATCTATTAAAAAACCCCGCATCAAAATCCGTTGCGTAGTTTTAAAGATATAAGCATACATAGGGACAGACAGACAGCGAAGTGACTATTTTATAATATGTAATGATGATACTTTGTTATCGAAGTAGCATTCGTAACACGTAATTATAAAAAAACACAATCCGTTTCAGCCACCCAGTGTGAAATTTTATCTTAAGTTTGGTTATACTTTGATATTATGTTTTTTTTTATTGTAAACAGTCTTCGTTTATGTCCAGGCTCATATGATGCGACTGAATTACTTGCAGAGGCACTCCGCAAATAATTCAATTGACTTTTTGTGTCAAAAATATGTTTGCTGAAACATTTCTACTATTATCTATGCATAGTTTACGTCAATCTTTAAGAAATAACTGAACGCAGCCCTCAAATTTGATACTGTTACTATACTAAGGTTCGATCTAGTAACGATCGCCTGCCGCCATCGCCATTTCATTGTGTTGGATTGTTGAGAGTGCAAGGCTGGGCAGTATTTGAATTATTTACTTGTTAATGAATAATAAAAACTGCTTCATTTTTGTTAATTTTTTAAATAGTAAAAATAAAAAAATAAATGTTTTGAGACTGATAATTTAATTGATTCAATTTGTTAGACGATCTCTAAAGTTTTTTCGTTTTGTTATTTTGCCCCTATTTTACCAAACAATAAACAAAAATTAATTAAAAAATAAACATTGAAATAAAACTTGTTAGCATTCAGAAAAACGAATATTCTATGCGAGCCCCTGGGACTATCTAGGAGGTGTTTACCTATGTTTATTTTGTCACATAGTGAATTGAGGGTTAAAAGGCTATGAATGTGTTTTCTTATAAATACAGTAAATATCATGTATTTTGACTTTCTGTTTAAAAAACATGACATGAAAATATTAAAAAAACATCGGAAAACCCAATTGTCTATAAAGTGATCTTTAAATAAGATGGAAACAATAATACATGTAAACTAATACAACTATAAGCAAAAGGAGGTTTTGAGGAAGCTATCAATGATTTTTTGAAATTCCATCCCTAAGGGGGTAAAACTGAGGATGAAAACTTGTATGAAAGTTTAACAGTTTCGAAATTAGGATCTGGCTGTATTAAGTTATACATGTTTCAGCGTTTTCTATATTTTGTTCTCCGAAAGAGTTTTTTTTAAATCCTTTATTAAGGAGCTTTGTCACAATACTGACTATGTCGCTCCATCATAGCCAAACTTTGAATTTACATTATTTTAAATGACTGTAATATATTTTGTACAGAGTTTTAGCCTCGTCCGACATAGGCTTAGCTAAAATACTATTTAATAAACCAATTCCAAATACATTTTGGGAACCGAACAGATTTATCCTGAGGCGTTCGCCCCGCTCACACTCCATCATGATGTGATATACGTCCTCGATTATTCCACATTTCTCGCAGTTAGGTGAAGGTGTGATACCCATAAGGAACGTAAACTTCCTCGATGGTATGTGACCGGATCGAAGCCTCATGGCAGTAACAATATCTTTTCTATTAAGTGAACAGTTATCAATCCAGGGAATTATTAGAGGCTCAGGCTGAATGGTGCTATACCAGATACCTTTTTCTCTTGATCTCACATCATGATATTCTTTCCAAAGTTTATGGCAATATCTTTTTATCACATAGAAGTTATCTGAGAAAATTGGAACTATATCTAACGGAATACCCTCCACACAGGCCCTCTTAGCATACATATCTACCAGCTCATTGCCTTGTATCCCGATATGCGAAGGAATCCACTGCAGTATTACTAATTTAGAATTCTGTTCAAGTTCCAGAATCTGATCAATTATTACGTAAGCTATCGGAGCTCCTCGAAAAGTCGAGGTACAACGAGCCACATGTTGTAAAGCACTCTTGGAGTCAGTCAGGATTATAATATTATTGTGATTTATTGACTGAGTATAAGATAAAGCTTCACTAATTGCCAACAATTCAAGATACATTATGGACACATTTGACTCAATACTAAAACTCATAGATATATTTTGTTGAGGGTCATAAAAAGCTGCTCCGGAATTATTATTTTCTTTGGAACCATCTGTGAATATTTGATAAAAATTTGGATATTTTTCATTTAAATATTGACAACATAAATCATTTAAAACCAATGGTTGAAATCGTTTTTTTGCTTGAGTTACTCCGTTAATGCTAAAGTTAATGTTTTTAGATAAATCTATGTAACTGATCCAAGAGCGATACCTGAACATCTCCAAATTCTGGCTGCAGTGAATTCGCAAATCGTTAAGGTATTCATGGCTTAAAATGAGTAAAGGCTTATTCTTCCGTTTCCACAAACACATCTGCTGTAAAAAATCCTCCAACAAGTTAACAACTGTCTGACTACTTAACAGCGACTTACACTTTAAATAAAATTTACCGGCTAAATAATTTCTACGAATAAATAGAGGTTGGAGACTTAATTCACTGCTCATGACATGAATTGGTGTAGACTTTATAAAGCTACCAATGATCCTCATCGCTTGGTTTTGGACTTTGTCGAGCTTATACAAGTTTGAGTGACAACTATCTCCATACAGAAAACTAGCGTAGTCCATACGGCTTCGTATTAGTGAGATATAAGCGATTCTTAGGTGTTTAGGGTGAACACCCCAGCTAGCTCCAGATAAAGCTCTAAGCACATTGAGGAATCTCGTTGTTTTTTGATGTGTTTCATTTATATGTTTGGCCCATCTTAGAGAGCGATCCAACCAAAGGCCCAAATATTTTACATTTTCTACTACCTGCAAGACTGAGTTGTTAATTTTGAGAAAGGCTATTTCATTATTTTTACCTTTTTTAAAAACACATGTTTTAGTTTTTGTTGTTGAAATATCTAAACCAATATCCGCAAGTAGTTTGGCAAGTAAATTCAGTGAATTCTGTAAATAATAATTAGCTTGAGCTACACTATTTTCAACGGAGTAAACAACAAAGTCATCTGCATATTGTTAAACATGAACATGATCGGAACTAATATTTTTACATAAATCAATAGTAGCTACATTAAACAGTAAAGGTGATAATGGGTCGCCTTGGGCTAAACCCCTTCCCGTAGTTCTGACCATACGTAAATTGTTTACTTTTATATTTAAATGTCTCTCCCGAAGAAACTCCCAAAGGTATAAACAAATCCTATTTCCCACGCCAAGCCGATCTAATGTTAACAATAGCTGAGTTATATCCACATTATTATAGGCGTTATCAATGTCTATAAAACAACCAACCGTGACACAATTGCTACAAAAACCGTTTTGTATCCTAGTAACTAATAGACTTAAATTATCGAAACAAGATCTACACTTTCTAAAACCTAAAGTAGTATCGGCAAACAAACATTTACTTTCAAAATACCACTCTAACCTCTTTTGAATAATTGAATGGGAGATTTTACATATACACGAAATAAGTGAAATAGGTCTGAGCGATGATACCATATCATTGTCTCTTCCGGGCTTAGGAATAGGGATTACACCTATTTCTCGCCATTGATTCGGTACAAGACCTAAGGAAAGAAATTTATTATATAAAAATAATAATATTGATTTCGCATTATCTGAGAGATATTTAATCATAGAAAATGATACATCATCATTTCCTGGACAGGTATCTTTGGATTTAATACTTTTATTAAGTTCTGCTAAAGTTATTCGAGACTCTAATTTTGAATTTTGTGAATTGAACAGTGGTTGACAAGCAGGGACAAAATCAGGAGTCAAACTATGCAGTAGAAGACTTGCTTTATCATTATCAATAAAATGCCTAGGGGTTTTATAACCTTTTATCCATTTCATTTTTCTCCATAGGTCATTAATAGAAGTATTTTCATTCAGAGAAGAACAAAGTTCCCGCCAAGAATTATTTTCGGTACATCTTAAAAGTCTTTGAGATTCTTGTATTTTCTCTTGAAGAAGTATAAAATTTCTTGGAGTAGGGTTACGTCTAAATACCGCTAAAGCTAAACGTCGGAGTGCCACTGACTTTGAAAGTTCTATACTCCAATAAGGTTTTGGGTTAAACTTACTACTAGGATTTAAACATACCTTAATATCAGGAATACATTTATCTGACGCCATCTTTAGATTATCCAAAAATCGATTGTAAGTAACTTGGGGATCGTCTATTATAGTAAATGAATTAAAAATACTTTGTACGTAATCTGTATACTTCTTCCAATCTACATTTTTGAAGTTTTTCTTTTTGAAAACGGACCTGTCCATGCTTAAAGTAGTAGAAATTTTAATGACAACATGATCACTATCTAATGTTTCACAAGTAGTTCTCCAGTCAAATCGTAATGATATGTCTGACGTCACCATAGTTATGTCGGGGGAAGATTGTCTCAAGGTACCAGTCACTATTTGTAGACGCGTTGGGCTACCATCATTTAAGATAACAAAATCGTAATCAATCACGGAATCCAGAATCTGATTGCCCCTCGCGTCTGTCTTATACGACCAATTTGTGTGATGTCCATTAAAATCCCCCAAAATCATGGTCTTCCCACTACCAAGTGAAAACAAATAGTCCCAGACTGTTTGATTTGTGTGAAGTTCCGGCGGGCAGTAAATTGCAATAATCTTTTGAATTTCATCACAGTTGAACAATTTTACCACTACTATTTCTAGACCCGAGTTGTTATTCGTCAAAGGGACACGTACCGCCTGAATCGACTTGTGTGTCACAACAGCTACACCACCATAAGACAGGTCCCTGTCCTCACGAAAAATATTATAGTTACTTATATTTAGGGGTGTTTCCGGATCGAGCCATGTCTCACAAATCGCAGCTACATGTATATGTTCCCGGATTAATAACTGTTCAAATAATTTTATTTTAGGCTTAAGACTACGAGCATTCCATTGCATCACGTTTAAATCAATTCTCTGTTTTGTTTTATTAACCATTATCACCTAAAAACATTTTAATAATCATGGATAAGTCTGGCATAAGGTTAGTGAAAAATGAGGTAAACCAATCTGTACATATCTTAACTATTGCTTTGAGAGTAGCGACCACGGTGTCCTTCTTTTCCTTGATAAAGTCCTTAATCTTACGTATAACTTCGCTAAATGACCATGATTTCCAATGTGTCCGATCCATATTTTCTGACTGCGACGCCGACCCAGGAAGGCCTTCTGCCGATTTTTCAGAATCTGAAGTCTCAATTTCTGCCACCACATTATTTGCTATTTGATAAGGTACTTTCTTCTTCTTAATACTTTTCTTTTTGTTTTTTGATTTCTCAGACCTTGATGAATTATTTACATCGACTGTTTCGATATAAGCTTCTTGACGAGAAACTACTGAATCATGCTTCCCTTTTTGATTTGCTTGTAAACGAGTACTGCTACATTCAAGAATCGGGCTTGGCGCTCGTTGAACTTCTTGTGTAAGGAGTAAGGGCGAATCAAAATATTTCGAAAGGGCTGTCTGATACGTGCAATTGTGTTCTGACATCAATTCTCTGATGCGCTTTTCTTTTTTATACACTGGGCAATGTTTTGACATAGCCTCGTGATTGTCTGAGCAATTAGCACATTTGAATTTGGTTGTGTCACAAGTATCATGGTAACTACAGCACTTTGGGCATAATGCTTTACTTGCGGGGCACATTTTAGCTATATGCCCAAACCTCCAGCACTTAGAACACTGTGTCACAGGGAAAGTATACGGGTCCACTTTTACTTTCAGCTCAAATAACAGTATGTGTGTAGGTAAAGATGAGCCCTTAAAACCAATTCTGAAAGTTTCACTTTGTACCCATTCTCCTCCATCTTTTTTATTGAGACGTTTAACTGTTACAACTTCCTTTTCCGAGAAGATACATTCTATAAGTTGTTCTTCAGATAAGCCCACTTCGATGTCTCTAATAATGCCGTACGATATACCAACCTCCCAAGTTTTTTGTATTCGCCAGCCGAGTTCAGTAAATACCGGACAGCTAGTAAATTTATCTGCACTACTTTGGTTATTGAACGTAACCAGCAATTTGTACGGATTTATATATTTTATTTTGTCAATTTCCATCATCTCATTCTGTTTTAATAATTTTGCAAGTGCAAATTGTTTGGGAATCTTTTCCTTAGAGGTTACGGTAACTTGTATTGGTGATTCGACATACCCAGTCTTGTTGTATTTTGCCTTCTTCTTAGCATTTTTCACTACAGTTTGCCAACATTCTTCATTACTCTCAGATCTTGGTCGTTTACCCTCCGATGTTATTATCTCCATTTCTTTATTCAATTGTGTTTGGTCATCTAATGTATCAGTGATTATGTTTACGTCATAATTGTCATCGTGATTTTGATCACTATCCATTAAGCACTAAGTTCATAATTGCCTAACAGCACACGCGACGCGATAATGGCATGCGCGAACGCGAGCCAATATCTAAACCGGTTTTTTGTTTACCACTATTTTACAAAAGACGTGTACGTATCGCACCGAGTGAGATTACGAACTGTGTCCGAAAGAGTTAAAAGGGCGATTATATTGAACTAGCTTCTGCCCGCGACTTCGTCCGCGTTAAATTTCTTGCTACCCCGACCCTTCCTGTCGCGTCGAATCGCCTACCCGTGCGATATTCCCCGTTTTTGCAACATTTTTCATTACTGCTCCGCTCCTCTTGGTTTAGCGTGATGTTATATAGCCTTCCTTGATAAATAGGTAACCCAACACAAAAATAATTTTTCAATTCGGACCAGTAGTTCCTGAGATTAGCGCGTTCAATCAAACAAACAAACTCTTCAGCTTTATAATATTAGTATAGATATGGAAAGTACGTCATTTTCAAAGCAAATATCATTTATTTCATTTTTTATGGCTTATGGTTAGAAACGAACGCAACGTATATTGTTGTTGAAATTGGTATAGTGTTGTTGGAATCTCAAATTTAAAGGGGTGAAAAGGGGGATAAAATTTTGATTTCACTTTCATTTGGTGAATTTTGTATTCAAGTAAAAATAATGCACACGTGCATCATGTTTATAGTTGCTTCGCACATAATCCAAATTCTTAATTCATATTTAAAAGATATTAATGGCTACTGCGGATTATCCTTAGGAGACAGACATAAACCATCAAAACTGTGGAACGTTTTAATATGTACAATTTCATAGTACTTTATTTTGATATCTTGTAAGTTTTAATAAGCGTTAGCGTTAGCAACCAAAAATATGTCTTTAAGACGTCATTACGGATCATTAAAATTTTAAGCATTTCTCTAATAAAATATTCTTCAAGATTACTTTTGAAAGAGATTCTCCAAATGGCAATGACAACTGTATCAAAGTGCGTTGCGAGGTTTTATCGGAAAAACAGACAGACGATAACAGGGAATTTATTTTATAAAATTTAGAACTGATTAACTGTCTGTGTCGTGTTTTGTGTCTGAGAGGATTAATTTGTGTATTCTTTGCTTCATCTTACAAACAGGCGGAAGTTAAAATAAGAATATTTTTTGTAATTAATTAAGCTGTTTCATAACAATTACCGTCCATTTATCATATAGGTAGTGTATGCCAGATGTGAATAAAATAAAAGTCATTGACACCTGCCTACCAATGTATTCAAATTACCGTTTTGACCGTGCTAGCGACACTTTCTTTACATTTTTTCGTATCGTTTTGAAATATTTGATTACATTGAAAGGCGGGTGTCAATTACTTTTATTTTTTCACATCTGTCACAGACCATAGTAGTTACTTCAAAATTATAACACGACGTTTTGGCACGTATAGATTTGCATGCAAATTGAACACTTGCATGATTTTTTTTTTAAACTATTCCATGCAGTTGCTGTATAAAAAAAACACGAGTTTATGTGTCACTATAGGATAAAATAATTACGCATGAAAGAATTAATAAATCAGGGTCAGCAGAAGCATACATTATTAAACAACCGTTGAATATTAAACCTCCACTTTTAAGTTCCAACGTGAGCCGGTTAAAAATAGTCTACGCCCTTGTACTCACCCCAGGAATGCGCCAACCCTACGTGCAGTGCTAACAACGCCAGCATCCACTGCGTTCTACACATTTTATGTTTCAGAAATACTAAGTTGTTTCAACAGAGTTGGAGCGTCCACCGCTGGCGATCGCTCTTGAAGTATTAAAACAAAAACAAAACGCTGGTTTTCCGCAAACCGGACACGATAAAAACAGTGTTCTCTTATCTGCGACCACAGGCTTATTATTCACAGTGCTATCGTGTTATTGTGTGTGTTTAATCATAGGTGGTGCAGCGTAAATTCGCTGCGGACGAAACTTTTTGGTTTCTAAATCAACGTTTTTTTGAAACACTGGCCTTTATATTTTTTTGTTCTATTTCAAATTTCGATCCTGTAAAATCTTACGCCAAAAAATTTTTGCTTGTCAACTGGCAGACTGCAGATGGGAGCTGAGCGTTTCACATCAATATTCTTATTTTCGGAACTCCCAAGTTTAAATTATCAATTTTAGCCCTAAAATTTTATTACTAAACCTACGTGTGTCCTATTTGGTGCTACTTTTAAAATTGCTCATATCGATAAAGTTCTGTGTGCAACTCTTCCATTTAACTGGTACGTATTATGTCTTTTCTTTTCCTTTTACTATTCTAATCTGTTCTACCGGCGATTCTCGCTAGCTATATCGAAGATTCCGCTTGTAACCTTGGTCTGACCGTTCTGTTTATTTGTCTTTAGACGACGACCATACAAGCCGAATTTCGGCTTTTCCCCCCGACGGGCTATCAGCCGTCGGATTAAACTGAGGTCAGCGGCGTGTTGCGGACGTTTGCCACCGACGCAGAGCCTGACGCCCTCATAGACGGTTGCTTGCTGCCGTCGCTGCACGCAGCACTGACAGTGTCCTTCTGGATAGTTTCGCCCGGCTGGTTATAAGGAACCTTTTAACTTACCTATTTTTTCTATTTTTCTGTAATAGATTATCTAGATAATTTTCTATTTTACGCATCCTGATGTAACGTGTATTTCACGATTCAACTAGGTGTTCGTTATAAAAAAGGAACCTATAAATCGACGTGCATAGGCCTATTTTTTTAATCGATTGCAATCGTATTGGGGATAGGTCGTGCGCGAAGATAATTTCCGTTATATCTGATTAACCACTAAGTTTGATTCGTCCCTCTTTTTAAACAAAACCAAATATTTGATATCCTCATCTGCAGTTAACCATATACTTGTTTTTTATATTTTTTTTTATATTACTGCTGTATTTTTATAACTTCTTGTTTTGTCGAGATTATAAAAGTGGTCTGAATATGGTGTTTTTCCTTAACCGTCTCGCTACAGTGGGTACTCTAAAGGTTGATTAGCAAAGGCGACCGTATGTTGAACAGGTAGGCAATAAAATAACTTTAATACTTTAGAATAGAATATATAACAGTAGGCGTGAGATCACGCTGCCAAGGACAACGAAGAAGAAAGTAATAAGATTTGTAGAATGCTTTAGTAATACAACTTACTAAACTCATAACAAACGATCGCGATACAGGGAGAACTTCATGCAGAAAGGACTTAATACCCTTACCCTTATGGAACAACCATTTTTATTTTTAAATCAAGTGAATAGATACCATTGATTTGAACTTTTTGCTGTCGATCAATGTAATAGGATTTTACTAGACAGAGCGCAAGTTGTAAGAGCAAGGTTTCGTGATGAATGCAGTCAAATGCTTTCAAGAGGTCATGTACGATCCTTATAGCATCTTGGGCCTCTTCCCACGCTGTAAATATGTGTTTTAATAAAGTGACACCGGCGACAGTCGTACAAAATCCTTTGGTGAAACCATTAGTGATTGAGCATTATCTTTTCGAACACATTACTCAACACAGATCTACAGACAAATTCAATATTAAAGCTAAGTTTGGTGATATAGTCTCGATTCGATAATCGAGACTATAGCATATTAGTAAAGAAGTTTAAAAATTCTTGAGCGACTTCTTAGTGTACCATGTAGATGGTGAGTTCTATAGTGTGTAGTGAATGTTTAGATTTTTTTTTCCTATTAGTTTCGTTATTTACAACTCGCAAATCTCGTTTTAATTCATTTTCTGCTGATTTGATTTTGTTGCTAATGCACAGAACTTTAGCTATCTTGCAGGTATTTCTAATAATTTTGGAATATTTAGCAACATTCTTGCTGAAAGTTTCAGTGTTAATGTAGAGGCTTGTAATTTGTATCTGGAGGATACGAATTTCAAACCCCATTAAAAAAGAGGTGCAACTCTGTATTTCTCACGTCATCAACTCAGCCTATCGCAGTCCACTGCTGGACATAGGCCTCTCCCATGTTGCGCCACAACACCCTGTCCTCCGCCTTCCGCATCCAGTCTACCCCAGCCACTTTCCTAAGGTCGTCGGTCCATCTAGCTGGGGGGCGTCCTACACTACGCTTGCCGATACGCGGTCTCCACTCCAGGACTCGTCTGCTCCACCGGCCATCGGTCCTTCGACAGATATGGCCAGCCCACTGCCACTTCAGCTTGCTTACTCTGCGAGCTATGTCGGTAACTCCAGTTCTTTTCCGGATAACTTCGTTTCTGATTTTATCCTTCAAAGAGACTCCGAGCATAGCCCGCTCCATAGCGCGCTGAGCGACCTTGAATTTGTGGACCAGCCCAACTGTCAGTGTCCACGTTTCGGCACCGTATGTCATTACGGGCAGGACGCACTGGTTGAAGACCTTAGTCTTCAGACATTGCGGGATAGGTGACGAGAAGACTTGACGAAGCTTTCCAAATGCTGCCCAACCTAGCTGAATCCTCCTGTCGGCTTCCTTCTCGAAATTGTGTCTACCAACCTGGATGACTTGGCCTAAGTAAGTAGACATACTCCTTCACAACTTCGAGAAGCGAACCCTCGATGCGGATTGGATTCGGCAAGACATGCGAGTTGAACATGACTTTCGTCTTATCCAAATTCATGCCGAGGCCAACCCGCTGGGAGGCTCCATTTAGGCTGTGCAGCATCTGGTCCAACTGTTCCAGCGTCTCTGCCATTATGACGATGTCATCGGCAAAGCGAAGGTGTGAGATGTACTCGCCGTTCACGTTGATACCCTGTCCAGTCCAGTCCAGCGTCTTAAAAACATCCTCCAATGCGTTGGTAAACAGTTTCGGGGATATAACATCCCCCTGTCTCACCCCTTTTAGAAGTTGGATGGGCTTGGTTTTTTGGTCCTGGATCTGGACAGTCATCGTGGCAGCGTCATACAAGCATCTCAACACTTCGATGTAGCGCCAGTCAATTCGACATCGTTGCAGAGAGGCCAGAACTGCCCATATTTCGATGGAGTCGAAGGCTTTCTCGTAGTCCACAAATGCCATACACAGCGGCTGGTTGTACTCCTCGGTCTTCTGTACAATTTGCCGAACAGTATGGATGTGGTCTACGGTACTAAAGCCTTTTCGAAAACCGGCTTGTTCTGGCGGCTGGAGCTCGTGAAGTCTCCTGGCGAGACGGTTCGTGACGACTCTCGAGAACAGCTTGTACACGTGGCTCAGAAGTGTGATGGGTCTGTAGTTCTTCAGCAAGGTTTTGTCACCTTTTTTGAAGAACAGAACCACCGCACCTCTGCTCCACGCTTCGGGCGTTGTACCCTCTTGGATGACGGAGTTAAAGAGACTCGCGAGCTCTGTCAAGACTGGAGCCCCGCCCGCTTTAAGGAGCTCTGTCGTTATTCCGTCATCGCCAGGTGCCTTGTTGTTCTTTAGCTGCTCGAGAGCCGCCCTAATCTCGCACTGGTCGACATCTGGGATGTCCTCCGTGTAGTGGCGCGTTAGTTCGGCTCGATGGTCATCCGCACTATGTTCCGCTTGTTTTGCCGTCCGCGTTGAGTATAGGTGCCCGTAAAAATCCTCGACTTCCTCGAGTATCTCGGACTTCGAAGTCACGATTCTGCCATCCCCAGTTCTAAGTTTCGTCAGATGGGACCTTCCTAGTTGCTGAGCGAACACTTTCGACCCTCGGTTCTGCTCAATCGCGACCTCAATGTCGCGGGTGTTGGAGCACCGAAGGTCGCGTCATTCCTCACGTACAATTGGCATATCTACCTACTTCAAGGTTTTATGAAAACTAGAGCTACAGCTGGCGTGCATGAAATAACTTTTTAACCCGACTAAGCTAGAAGTAAGTCTAGTAAATTTAACATGTCTATATAATATCAGCAAAAAAAAAGGGAATCGAGCACCCCACAAAAAGTAATGAAATCCGTCCAAAATTATTTCATGTAAAGTAGTTTACCAAGACTTTTATAACGCTTTCACTGTTAAAAAATATCAAAACGAATGTAGAGGAAAGCCCTCAAAATTCTACGAGGCCTAACTCTACAAATCTTACATCTTGGTCAGTATCTATAGTTCGACCGTTTCCATGGTAGGTGAACCCGACAGGTGACCCCGAGCATAATAATAACAAAAACGTTTATATAAGGGGACACATCTACAATGAATACCTTAACTATTAAAACTAGAGGACATTTGTTAATTTGCCTTAACTAGGTTCATCACCATTCACACAGACCAGCCCTCGCTTCTTTGGTGCCCTCTACTCTTATAAACATCGACACATTCATACTCAAAACTTTCGTCACAACATTTTCCTCATTGCTCCGTATCACGTGCCCATACCATGACTACCGATTTCCATAACAACTTTTTACTTTTCGGTGCCACTTTAGACTTCCTCTTATGTACATTTTTTTTTTAAATTTAAATATATTCCCTTTACGATTAAGGGGAATGTTGAAGTCACAAATATAGACAAAAATAGTATGTTAGCGGTTCTTTTTCAGCCAACATGTAGGTCTTCTGTCTGTGCACAGTCATGGGTTATTAAATGTTTAAATATATGTTTTTGGCAACCATAGTAATTTAACCCATTCACTGTCCCACGAAATACATATGGTTCATGTTGATTATTTAACTATTGTGTCTACTTTATGGACAGTGAAAGTGTTCATTTATAGAACCTTAATTTTCTGTTTAACCTTTTGTACAGGAATGGGCCTAGGAATGTAAAAAATATTTCTACTAACAAGGAGACTGACAAGTTTGTCCGCCTCCAATTTCAATGGTTTTTACATATGTTGTTATGTTTGAGTAAGTGAGTAATTACCCAAAAGGAATTCACGCAACGCTCAATAGTTTCAGAGTTGCTTCTTGCCGCCGCAGGAGGAGAGCCCCCGGGCGTCGGGAGTCGATCGCAGACACCCGGCCACCGTAGGCGCGGGCTTGCGGGTGGCTAGCATAGGTAACTTGCCGCCCGGTAAGAACCAGGCCCGTGTCGATGGCGCGTAGTGTTCCACGCGCGCCTCAAAGTGATGTCAGCAGCACTGAAGTGGTCTGCTAGGACCGATGCCTACCAGGGTCGCGAGATTGTTCAAACGAGATACCGTGACTCTGGCATATGGGTAACTGATGGAACACGGGTGGGATTTAGTCAGTAAAAGTCTGACAAGCCCTCCCGCTCAGCCCAGAGCGGGATAAGTCATTTGATGATTTCCCATCCAAAAAAAAGATAGATAAGCATCGTTGTCTGGGTTCGAAACGAGCTTAACCTAAAGACTTCTTTATGTTCACAATGTTTTGTTTCTTACTATGTTTTTTTTTACTTTTATTTAAAGATCGAAGTCGTCAAATGTTTTTTTAGATAGACAGTATGTTTAGGAACAAAAGAACATCATTATTGAAGAAAATATTTATTATTTCATTATAATATACTTAGTAAATAAAGTAAGTAAATACTCATAATTCAAAATTAATATACAAGATTATTTTTAGTATATGCGAAACCTGAATATAGTTTGTTCAGAATCAGTAACTGTGTACGGTGCACGTACATGGGTTTTAAAATATATTTATTTCAATAAGTTAGCCAGTAGGCTCGCGTATTTGCACTTTGGACGCGACCTACATTTGGCAGTGCACTGACACTGGCATATTGCATTATTCTATGCATTTTATACATATTACATTTTTAGTGTTCAATTAGACGTGGTTTGAGTCGGACAACTTGCATTTTTATTTAGATTCATCCCGTTGAGCATTCACTGACATTTTCTGCATTTAACTTTACATTTGACATTTTACATCTGCATTGACTTTACTTATGTTAGGGAAGCACCCTACATAGTTTTTTGGTCCTTCGTAACTATTGCAAGTACCATACAGTCCGATACGTCGGTCAATAAGTCGCCGCGCGGGATCTGTGTCGTGTCGTGTCATACCGTGCCACGTGTGTTGCCGTGCAGGAGCATTCGGGGAGGTAGCAGCGGTCCAGGTTCCAGAGCGTCGCATTGCATTGCATTGCATTTGCATACAGGGAGAGTTCCTGAATTCAAGTAAGATCGTTCATTATTTATCTTACGGCTTTACAATGGAAGGTTTTATCGTGCGTCAAGCGGAGATCCTCGAGGAACTGAAGAGAATCCATTCAAATTTTAAGAAGGATTCAGCGAGCAGGAAGACCACCGATTACATTCGTGAAAGGCTTGAGAGGTTAGATCTGCTATGGGCGGAATGTGAAGAGAAGAACCGGGAGCTGAGTGCGGTAGAGGAGAAAGGTCATCAGTATTTCACCGGTAACATTTATGAGGTAATGAAAAGCTGGTACCATGGAACGCGTCAGGAGATTGCAGCGTTCGAGATGAAGACTCTTGCTGGACCCAGTAACGCCGGCCATAGTAAGTTAAGCATCGAGTTCGACAAAACCCTGTTCGAAACATCGGTAGGAGCAGAGGACAAGCTACTCGAGTTACAGCAGTTGCAACAAGCTAACTTCCGTGCATTAACTAGGTTAGTAAATCGAAGCCTAGGCGAGGTTAAGGATAGATGGGAAATTGAGGATATCCTAAAGACTATAGAGTTTCGGTGGACTGCGATTGACAAACTACATTTAAAAATTGATGGCATATTAGAGGGGAATTCACAGGACTACTATGACGAGTTCTGTCGTCACGAAAATGCATATACAAACATGAAACGGGCGCTGAACACGAAATTAAACGCTTCTATACATCAACAGCAAACATTGCCTAAAATTGACATTCCTACCTTTAACGGCAACTATACCTTATGGCCTACTTTTATGGATCTCTACGTAGAAGCGATTCATAATAATTCGGCGATTGGAAAAACTCAAAAAATGCAGCATCTAAAGGGTAGACTTCGCGGTGAAGCGGAAAAGCTCGTGCAGCATTTACACATAGCACCCGAAAATTATGACACTTGTTGGGAAATTTTGAACCATAGGTATAATAATAAGTTTCTGTTATTTACCAGAAATTTCCAGGTATTTATGCGTCAACCTAATATGCAAAAACAATCTGCGTTCGACCTCAAGCGGTTATATGACACGACCAATGAAACCATAAACGCGATACACAACTTGAGCATTGATACAAGCTCATGGGATCCGATTCTAGTTTACGTATTGTGCGAAAAATTAGACTCCGAAACGTATTCGGAATACATGCAGTCCAGGTCGGATCCGCGCGAGATACCAAATTACAATCATTTTATGGATTTCGTCGAAAACAAGTTTATGGCATTAGAACCATTGCACAGGAAAAAGCCAGAAAACTGTGATAAACCTGCATCAAAACCACATTTTAACACGTCACATCCGTTCGGAAAAAATTCCAAGTCACAACCCAATAAAAGTTCAGCTAACTATTCTCGCAATTTCCATGCGTCAAACGCTGGACAATTCAGCAAGATTATTTGTCCATTTTGTAAAACGAACCATGCATTATTTCAATGTACTCAATTCGCTGACATGCCGAGTCCGGAAAAAATGGCATTTATAGAAAACAATAAAATATGCAAAAATTGTTTGTATGTGCATACTAAGGGTTACTGTGCGTCACAGAAAAGATGCAGAGATTGCAACGAACAACATAACACACTTCTGCACAGCGATATTGTGAAGTCAGCGCAAACGCCCTCAGCAACACAAACAGCACCTAAACCGTCGTCATCGACTTCAACTAGGTCAAATAAAAATCTGCAAAACAACTTCGCATCAAATAATGATGATGAAATATTATTACCAACAGCATTATTGCAAGTAGCCACAGCTGGAGGCGACTACATTACACTTAGGGCTCTAGTTGATCAAGGCTCACAAATTACGTTGATAACGGAGAATGCAGCACAAAGATTGGGCATAAAGCGTCAACAGCTGAGTGCAAACATAAGCGGCATCGGTACTTTATCCAACAGGAGTAAAGGAAAGGTCCACCTATCCTGCAAGTCCTTACATAACGACTTCCAGTTTACAACGGAAGCGTTAATCATGACACGGGTAGTAGACAGTCTGCCTAACATTACATTTGCAAAGAAACCTTGGGCTCATGTGACAGACATCACACTAGCTGACCCAGATTACAACTTATCTAGGCCCATTGACATACTTCTGGATGCACATGTATTTTCCGAAATACTCATGAATGGCTTAGTCAAAGGGGAGGTTAATGAACCCATGGCTCAACAAACACGGTTGGGGTGGATATTGTCAGGCAATGTCACCAAAACATTTAATTGCAACGTCGTAGTTAATGAAGTTAACGACTTGTCAAAATACTGGGAAGTGGAAGACATCAATGGAGATGCATGCAATTCTATGACGTCAGAGGAACGATATAGTGAGGAGTTCTACACTGCAACAACCAAGCGATTAGGTGATGGCAGATATGCAGTTCGTTTGCCAATGAAGCCTAATTTTAATCAGCTACTGGGCAAGTCAAAGCCACGAGCTGTAGCACAGTTTATGCAATTAGAAAGGAGATTAGGCAGGGATGACAAATTATCAGATAGTTACATCAAATTTATGCAAGAGTACCTGGAATTGGGCCATATGAAGGAGAGCAAACATGGTTGCAACACGGCATGCTACTTACCTCATCATGGAGTCCTAAAACAGGACTCAGTAACATCAAAATTGAGGGTGGTTTGATGGAGTGTGGCCCTAAGCTTCATCAAGATCTATTGACATTATTATTAGGATGGCGGCTATACAAGTATGTCTTCACTGCAGATTGTGAGAAGATGTACCGCATGATCCTTGTCCATGAAGAAGACCAACACTTGCAAAAGATCTTGTGGAGGGAATCCAACCAAGATCCTTTAAAGGAGTTCCAGTTATGCACAGTGACGTATGGCACCAAGGCAGCACCATTTCTAGCTCTTCGAACGCTGAAACAGCTTGCAGACGATGATGCACAGAAATATCCGTTAGCAGCGGATGTCATTGCTAACGAAATGTACGTTGATGACGTCCTAAGTGGCAGCAACTCCATCAAACGAGCACAAGAAATTCAAAAGCAACTCATCGACATGCTGAGTGGAGCTGGCCTTACACTACGGAAGTGGTCAAGCAACGACCAGACCTTGATTGAAAGCTTATCTTCTTCAGATCTTTACCAAACGACAATGCATTTTACAAACGATGGAATGACAAAAGCCCTGGGGGTCCAGTGGAATCCTACAACTGACACATTTTCCTTTACAAACAAAATACAATTTGACAACAATAACCAATTGACAAAAAGAAAGCTACTATCGGAAATCTCGAAAATTTTCGACCCACTGGGCTGGCTGACACCCTTGACAGTAAAAGCAGAACTGCTGTTCCAAAGCGTCTGGCTATCAGGATGCGAGTGGGATGAAACCTTACCTGACAGCGTGCAAGAAGAATGGAAGCAGTTTACTAGCGATTTACACAACATAACCCAATACCAAATACCAAGGTGGCTGGGAGATATTACGAAACCATTCCAAGTACATGGGTTCTGCGATGCGTCCGAAAAAGCCTACGCATGCGCTATATACCTGCTGACAACAAATGACAACAACGAGCCTGTCACTAGACTTATCGCTGCAAAATCGAGGTTATCGCCAGTCAACAAAAAATTGACTCTACCGCGACTCGAATTATGTGGAGCGCTGCTACTTTCACGGCTCATGAAAAAGGTCCTGACAGCCTTTAAATGGGACAATGTGCACAAAAGTACATACGCCTGGACGGACTCTATGATTGTATTAGGCTGGCTGCATGGTGACGTCACAAAATGGAAGTCGTTCGTCAGCAATAGAGTACAGCAAGTGCATGACGTAATTCCAAAACAGCACTGGAGTTATGTCAAGTCCGAAGAAAATGCTGCAGATTGTGCATCACGCGGAATCAGTTGTTCCCAACTATGGCAACATTCTTTGTGGTGGCAAGGTCCCTACTGGATGAAAAATTACAGTGAAGATACTTTTGATAAAATTACAATTACACCGACAACATGCGAATCAAAACAAAAACAAATGCAAACGTATGTTGTGAAATGCGAACCGTCTTCAATAGTAATTGAGTTATTAGACAGACACAGCGATTTGACTCGTATTACAAGGGTCATTGCCTGGATGAAACGTTTCATAAACAGCTGTTCGAACACCGACACTCGTACTACTACATATTTGACATCTACAGAACTACAAAATGCTGAAAATCTAATAATGAAACATATTCAGTTGCATGCCTTCAATGACGAGATTATGAGATTGAAAGAAAACAAAGGTTTGAGCACAAAAAGTAACCTTTTGAGTTTAAATCCATTCACTTTTAGGCTGGCAATACTGGCAGCCGGCCGTCAAAAATTTTGTTGTTAGAATTAAATTGTAAAATTAATGTAATTTGCGTTTAAATGTTTAAAATCGTGTTTAATTTCGATAGATATAGTGATAAATAATAAGGATTAATGTTTGTGAGTTATTTCGTTGCAAAGTCAATGAAATATCAATAAATCAGTACCAGCTGTCATCCAACGGACGGATTTGAAATCACCACCTAACCCGGGGAGTATTTCTTTTAATTTAAGCTTAGTCAACTAAAATCTTATTAGATCCCATTGCACCTTTTGCCCTTTAACGTTCATACTACTTATCACAGTGATCTATGTCGTAAATAACCCTTTATTTCTCCATAATGTGTTTGACATTAAGTTCATGCACTAATTAGGATAAAATCACCTAAACAACGTTGAAGACCCCATAGAAATCACTGTTCCATATTACTAGACATACTTTTTATGTTCAATTCCAAAATTAGAACCACTATAATAAATTAATGTTAGGAACTGAATTGAACAATATAGTAGCCTGACCTACCCCCAACCATTTTTTATTTTTGCACATTTAGTTAAAAAAACATTTTTTTAGTCTTTTCACTTTTTACTGTTGTTAATAATTATTATCTCATTTTCATTCATAATTGAGATTTCACTCTTTTATTAGTATTATTCTTTTATTTTATCTCTTTAAAATTTGAACTCCCATCATTTACTATCTACTTCTCACCCCTCTCTCTTATTCCTTTCACACACTTAGCTTTCTCTTCTCTCATTCCAGGGTGCCTCTAGGGTTGATCTGTCAATATGTTGACCCGTAGAGCTGCATCCTTAGAGGAAAAACTGAGGGCTACGTTAAAGGAATTAGATTCTAGTAAAAAGCAATGCAATCAGCTGATACAGGAAAGGGAAGACAGCGAGGTCGAAATAGAGTTAATTAATAAAAAGAACACTGACCTTAAGAATCAGTTGGCTGAACTACATGTACAGCATATGGACATACTTGACCAGCATCAACACCTTCGTGAACTAGTGTCAAATTACCAGCATTGTAGTGACACCTACGAACTGGCTTTGAGACGGATATCAGAACTGGAACTGGAACTAAGCAGGGCCCACAACACAGTAACCCATTTGGAAACTCTCAAAGCCGGTGAAGAGTCTGCGATCACCAGCAGTCTCTATGATGAGTTGGTTGGTATCAGGTCCAAACCTACATGTGTTGAGCCAATTGTAACAATAGATTTAACTGATGATACCATTTCTAAAAACGAATTGTTTACTAGCCACAATAAGTTAAAAAAATATATTAAAATTAATAGATTAATTAGAAAGTATCAGAAAACATTGAAATGCCAAAAAGTAAATAAATTAAACACAAAACTTAGGCAAAAAAATCTAAATTTAATACAAGAATTGAAGAAGTGTTATAGTGATTTGAAATTATGTACTACTTTGTATGATACGGACACTCAGCACCTTCGGGATGAATTGTTTGTTAGGGAATTTGCACTAAAGGATATCTTTAGTAAATATGAGGCTACTCAACAAGACCTGAGTAAGCGCATGCAGGAAGCCTGTGAGTTGGCAGACCTGGTCAAGTGCAATGCAGAGAGGTATGAGTCTCTGACAAATAACCTCTGTTTTAGCTGCACTTGCTCCGCTGCACCTCAGCCTCAACTTGATACACCCACACCCTCAGCAACTCAGCCAGTAAATAGCCGTATTTCTGATGATAATAGCCATATTAACACAACCTATATTTTTTCTGACAAATTTGGTCAAGGTTATGGTAGCATATTTAATCAGTGTTCACAACAGTATGTAATTAATAATTGTTCACCTGGACACTGGTACTTGTAGGGTACCAGCGATTACTGTTAGTAGTGGTTCTAGCACCACTTTTGATACACCTAGTAGTTTAAACTATTAGGTGCGACAACAGGTAAGCCGCATATGTTGAATGTTGTTCATCAAAATATGCAGGGTTTGTCCGGCAAAGAACTAGAGTTAAGTTTATTTATAGAAAACCATGATGTTCAGGTATTATGTTTGACTGAACACTGGTTGAAAGAACATGAAATAGTGTTTATGAATGATGATTTTTTTACTGTGCAAAGTGCATTTGTGAGAAAAAGTGCTATACGCGGTGGATCATTAGTTCTTGTTTCAAACAAGTTGAAATGTAAACAACGTTTAGATTTAGTTAATCTTTCCATCGAGCGCACTATTGAGTTATCTTGTGTTGAACTAGAGCGTTACGTCATAATATGCGTTTATCGTCCACCCTCTGGGGATTTTATTCGTTTCGAGTCGGTCATGGAGGACTCACTCAACAAATTAAAATCAATTAATAAATGTATAATTTTATGTGGAGATTTTAATATTAATATTTTAGATGTTACTCCATTAAGTATTAGACTGCTCAATCTGTTTAAGTCATTTAATTTAATAAACTTGTTTTTCGAACCTACTAGGATCACGGCATCGTCTTCGACTTGTCTTGATAATATATTTAGTGATTGTGATGCCAATAATAAGTTAGTGTTAAGTGACTTAACGTCTGACCACTGTGGATTATTAGCCAGCTTCCCTTTGCCATTACTAAAAAAGCCGCATAAAATAGAATGTAGGCCCTATACAGTTAGTCGTTGCAACAAATTTAAAAATAATATTGCTCATAGGATTACTCCATCTATAGTAGAACACGAGACTCCTAATGAAATCTATGGAGCCCTTTTTGATATTGTGCAAAAAGAATACCAATCTACTTTCAAGACCAAAACTATTGACATTAATAGCACCTCTGTTAGCTTCAACCAATGGGCTACTCCAGGTATTTATAAAAGTAGAGCGAGACTATACGAGTTATATGGTTTAAAAAAATATATATTTGATACTCCTTTTCTAGAGTATATCAGAAATTATTCAAAGTTATTTAAAAAAATCTGTGCTTTCGCTAAATCTAAATTTTTAAGCGATCAAATTAAAAATTCAAACAATAAAATAAAAACCACTTGGAAAATCATTAACAATGAAACGGGTAAATCGGTTAAACAGGAAAAACAACTGGAGATTATGATTAACAACAAATTGGTTAATAAAGCTGCCGATGTAGCTGAGGCATTTAATGAGTTTTTTGCCAACATACCTATAACTACGACTTGCTCCTTAAATTCGTCCCCGTCTAAAGCTGAAAACCTTTTGCATAATAGTGTGCCCAGATGTAGTCGCTTATTTAGTTTCGAACATGTAACGCCTCGTGACGTGGTTAATATTTTTAATACACTTAAGTCAAAAAACACTGGAGATTACTGGGGCATCTCCATTAAACTGTTAAGTAATATAATAGACATCGTAGCCCCCTATCTAGCTGTAACTTTTAATAAATGTGTTGATTCGGGATCTTTTCCTGACCTCATGAAGAGTAGTAAAGTCATACCATTATTTAAAACAGGTAATAAAAATAACGTTGGCAATTTTAGGCCCATTTCTATCTTACCTGCATTTAGTAAAATATTTGAAAAGTTAATACTCAAGCAGTTGCTAAGACATTTTAATTTAAATAGCCTCCTTCATAATGAGCAATATGGCTTTACAAAAGGTCGTTCGACAACAGATGCGGGTGTTGCTCTGCTGAAACACATATTCAACGCATGGGAGAACTCGCAAAATGCTATCGGAGTTTTCTGTGATCTCTCCAAAGCTTTTGATTGCGTTCACCATGACACACTTTTGCGTAAACTACGTCATTACGGTGTTCAAAACGAAGCTCTCAATGTCATAAGTTCTTATTTACAAAATAGGCACCAATGTGTAGATGTCAATGGTGTAAAATCTTCCGGGCTACTAGTTCAGTTAGGTGTACCTCAAGGCTCAATACTGGGTCCATTCTTATTCTTAGTGTACATTAATGATTTACCATTCTATTTAAAGAATATCTGTGAAATTGTACTATTTGCTGATGACACCTCACTTATCTTTAAAGTAGACAGGAATAGAAAAGATTTTGACGACGTGAACAGTGCGCTCTCAATGGCTACGGATTGGTTTACCACAAATAACCTAGTTCTTAATGCTAAGAAAACGAAATGTATAAAGTTCGCCTTACCGAATGTTAGGAATCTGGGACCCAATGTCGTTTTAAATAATCAGGTGCTTGATACTGTACACTCGGCAGTTTTTCTGGGCATAACAGTAGACGCCAAACTTCAGTGGGGATCACATATATCAAGCCTAGCGGGAAGGCTCAGTTCGGCCGCCTACGCCGTAAGGAAAGTTAGACAGTACACGGACGTTGATACAGCTCGATTAGTCTATTTTAGTTATTTTCATAGCATAATGTCCTACGGCATTCTGCTGTGGGGCAAAGCCGCGGACATTCAAAATATTTTTGTTCTTCAAAAACGAGCTGTTCGAGCGATTTACCAACTAGGTGCTAGAGTTTCTCTGAGAGATTTATTTAAAGATATTGGTATTCTTACGGTGGCATCACAATTCATCTTCGCCAACATCTTATATATTAGGCAAAACATACACTTGTACACTAAAAACAGTGATATTCATAACATTAATACTAGAAATAAGGACAAACTACGTGCTCCTTTTCACCGGCTTCATAAGGTTCATAATTCTTTTGTTGGTCTTGGTATTACCTTTTATAACAAGCTTCCCTCTGCTTTGCTAGATTTGCAGTTTAATGAGTTTAAAGCTAAAGTAAAATCCAACCTTTGTTCAAAGGCATACTATTCTATCAACGACTACTTAAACGATAAGAATAGTTGGTCGCTGTGATTAACTCAAGACAATGTTTATGTTCTTTCAATCCAGAATTAGCTTTCCTACTGACAGTTTATATGGGTAGTTCATATAATTGTTTTTTTTATTTTATTTTTATTTAACTGATTTTGTTAATTATTTTTTATTTTCTTTTAATTTCACTTATTGTGGACATAATCTACTCATTACAGTGATTTTAAATGAGTTGTATTGCAACATGTAGTTAGCTAGCGACCTCGTCAGCTGTTCATAATATTCTAGCCTGACCAACCGGCAGCAAGTTCGTCATGCTCCCTTAGATGTCACTGCTTGCGGTAGCGTCGGGGGTCGGGTTACCACCTTCCCTCAAATATGGCGAGGGGGGTAATGGCTGACCTTTGCGTTATGCTCGTGAACGGGTGCTGCTTGTGGTGACTGGTCGACTTGCTGACCATGGTTTTTGTTATTGTTATTTGTATTAACTGTTATTTTATTTTTACTCCGGAGGTCCTAGTTGAACTATTGTAACTTCAACTTAGCAATATGCATCAATGTATGTATATGTATCATTTTGCGTCGTTGAATATGTAAGCGGGCACGCCCTTTATGCCTGGAGGCTTTATTTAAGTTTTACGTTCTGTTTACGATTTTGTTTTATTATTTATTTCAGCTTGAGTTTACTTTTCAATGTTTTGTTCGTATATTGGCGTGTGCTAGCTGACATATGGCGAATAATGTATGTTTTGTTTTGTTTTATAATATTAATTACTTACACGATATTGTATAGAATCAAGTTCTTCTAACTTAACAGACAGCTGTGCTGCTGGGGAGTTTGTTCCGCCACTTCTTCTTCCCAGCTAAAGCACTAGGAAGTGTCGAAGGGCGGGCGTTTTGGGGGGACTGTCTTTTGTAACTTTGACGTTCAAAAAGTGCTGACTCTCAGCCTAGTTTGAATAAATGACTTTTGATTTTTGATTTTTGATTCCTTGACAAACATGACATTCTGCGAGTCGGTGGAAGGTTACGTAACTCAAACTTACCCGAAGACACTAAACATCCAATTCTACTACCACATGACAATAAACTGACAGAGTTATTAATTTGGCAAGCTCACAGAAGAACATTACACGGAGGTCCTAAGTTAACCCTGACACATCTACGACAAAGAGTTTGGATCGTAGGAGGACTTCGTGCCGTCAAAAAGGCCTTACACAAATGCGTAACATGTCGCCGATTTAATGCTAAACAAACAAACCAGATTATGGCTGATCTACCAGAGCCGAGAGTGACAATATCTCGGCCGTTTACACATACAGGTGTCGATTTTACTGGACACATTGAAATCAAGGCAAGTAAAGGCCGAGGCGTCAGAACATTGCTGGCGTACGTTGCAGTATTTGTTTGTCTAGCAACAAAAGCTATTCATCTAGAACTGGTATCAGAACTATCCAGTACAGCATTCCTATCGGCTTTCAAGCGCTTCTGCGCACGTCGAGGTACGCCACGGGACATGTACAGCGACAACGGCACGAATTTTGTGGGTGCAAATCGGATCCTATTGCAACAATACAAATGCATTGTGGAAAATATTGACAACTTCTTCTTGGGCAAAATATCAGAGATGGGAGTTCAATGGCACTTTAATGCCCCGGTCTGGCCAAGCGCAGGCGGACTGTGGGAAGCCGCTGTGAAGAGCATGAAATATCATCTCAAACGGGTCATTGGAGACCAACGTCTGACATACGAAGAATTTACAACTCTGCTATGTCAGATAGAAGCTTGCTTAAACTCACGACCACTATGCACCGTTTCAGAGAACGCCGAAGAGATAAACTGTTTAACTCCAGGACATTTCTTAACCGGCACATCACTCATGACAATTCCAGAACCCGAAATGGACAATACTTACCGTTTAAACACGAGATGGCAAATTGTACAACAACTTAGCAAGGATTTCTGGAAGAAGTGGTCGCAAGAGTACCTCCAACAATTACAAGCGAGACTAAAGTGGAAACGACAGAATACCGACATAAAGAAAAATGACATTGTGTGTATTAAAGATGAAAGGTTACCTGCAGGAAAATGGGCACTGGGTCGTGTAGCGGATTTACACCCTGGAAAGGACGGCCACACTAGAGTTGTGACATTACAAACTGCAAAAGGCGAAACTAAACGACCTATTACAAAACTGGTACCACTAGTGGAGGCTGAGGAACAAAACAACCCTGACACTGACAAACTTCCCAAAAACAGGCGAAACCGAGGTAAAAGGCTTACCTGGAACAGCTTGGTATGTTATATGCTGATGCTAGTTATGACATTGATAACACCTACTGTCCAGCAAGATATGAAACTTACTCAACTGACAAAAAATCAAACACTTTACTTTGACAAGATTGCAGATCTACAAGAAATTAGAGATGAATGGAAACTGGTATTCTATTACAATATGACAAATTATTGGCGCAATGTGGACACTCTGCAAGTATTCGTATCTCATATAAAGCAAGCTCGTTGCGAAGAGTGGATGATGCAATTTCATGTTCTGATTAACCAACTTGAACAAAGCACGAGTGAACTAAATTATTACAACGAATTACTGAGGTCCCAGCGGATAATTCAACACAGGTTCAAAAGAGGATTGGTCGACGGAGTAGGATATGTTGCAAATTCGTTATTTGGAGTGTTAGATCAACATTTTGCAGAACAATATGAACACGATATCGACACAATCCAACATAATGAAAATCACCTATTCCAACTGCTTAAAAACCAGACAAGTGTTCTGGAAACCGAAAACAACATTGTACAGCGTAACGAAGCAACAATGATGAAGCAGTTCACTTTAATCAATGATCACCTCACGTCCCTAGAAAACAAGTCGCTCAAAGATAAACTTGAGAGTTCAAATGCATTCTACATCATTACATCGGCAATAGCTGCAGAAAGAATGTGCCAAAACTTAAAAGATATTCAAGTATCACTCATCAACACCCTGACAAATATGTACCAAGGACATATGGACGTACATCTATTATCACCAACCCAAATGCAAAGCGAACTAGATAGAGTAGCTCGACTATTACCTCGCGATTCTACACTACCTGAAGTTCGTAATGACATAAGAGACATCTACAGGCTGTTCAGAATACATGCACGCATAACACAGCACTACCTGTTGATGGAAATAAAAGTACCGATCTTGAGTGATGCCCTATACGAACTTAACAGACTTATCAGCATTCCTCAACGTATTGACATAAATCGGGTAATGTACGTTATTCCCAACTCTGCATTAATGGCATTTAACGCCAACCAATACTCATTTATACCCCTAGAACAATATGACCTTGATGAATGCCAAAAATTACATGACCAATCTCTACTGTGCAAACTAAATCACCCTATATACAACACCGGTGATCGTCACAAATCTATTTGCGATGTACAGCTGATTCGAGACAACGAAGAACACAGCGCTTATTGCCATATGGAAATAAAAATATGCGCCGACAAATGGGTCAAATTACATAAACAAAACACCTGGTTCTATTATTGTTGTGACACGTGCGAAGTACAATTAGTGTGTGGCACTCAAATGACATCGGAGACGTTACGTCACTCGGGTCTGATAACGCTGAAACAAGGATGCAACTTGCAAGGCGACTCATTCACATTGCACGCATATATGGAACATACAAGTGACATTTTAGTCAATGAACCATATGCGATGATCGTGCCCACGATCTCTCCAATCAACAACATAATCAATACCTCGATTCGTAACTCATCTTTGCATATTGAAACGCACGAAGAGACTTTCAAGAAGATTGACACGCAACTACGCTCTATAGAAGAACAGTCTAAGCTAGACACCTTATCCTCTCACGACGTTCATCACTACATTGCAATCTATGTGGTTGTTGCGATTAGCATTGCACTGTTTGTAACATCGGTGTACTTTTGGCGAAAGATGGCCACCCAAAGACAGGGGGAGGGTCCGCAAGACGCGAGAAGCAGAAGCAGACGAGAAGAAGATCATGACATCGAGGACAGGAACAGCAAGATCGACAAACGGGACTCAAAAGTGAATAAAGTGTCGTGTGCTAACCCTACCTCAAGTGAAGTGAAGTTTGACACTGAAAAACATAGTGAGATGTGCTAATTTATTATTATGGTGACATTATATTTATAGACTGTAGTTATATTTCTTCATAGTAGTCGTAGATCAATCATATTTACATTATAGTCCTGCATTTTTACATTTTTTACATTATTTTTTACATTCTTATTTTATTATTTTACATATTTTGGGATTGTTTTATTTAATTATTCTCTTTCTGTGTTGTGGCAATATGTACGGTGCACGTACATGGGTTTTAAAATATATTTATTTCAATAAGTTAGCCAGTAGGCTCGCGTATTTGCACTTTGGACGCGACCTACATTTGGCAGTGCACTGACACTGGCATATTGCATTATTCTATGCATTTTATACATATTACATTTTTAGTGTTCAATTAGACGTGGTTTGAGTCGGACAACTTGCATTTTTATTTAGATTCATCCCGTTGAGCATTCACTGACATTTTCTGCATTTAACTTTACATTTGACATTTTACATCTGCATTGACTTTACTTATGTTAGGGAAGCACCCTACAAACTGAATCGATTCCAATAATTTTTACACCATGTTATATTTTGTACCAAAAATATTTAATTACGCTTCCAAGTAGGACACTGAACGACAATACGTATCCACAATCATCTGTGCGGGTCACGGCAGTTCATAGCGCGCGTGGGCGCACAGCGAGACGGCGACGACGGGTAACAACTCCCTCCCTCGGCTCCCTCAGTTGTCCGAATGCCACCGATTGATGAGCACGTATCGCGAGCGCGCGCGCGCCCGCCGCGGGCCTTAGTGTTTTGTTTCGATTTTAAAATTATCATGTCTTTCTCGTACTCAAACGTCCATTACACGGAGATGGTACGTACACTAGCTGTTTGTGGTGATCTGCATATGTTTTTGCGTGGACAACCAGGTAACTTATCAAGCTTATAACTTTGTGATTATTAATGATACAGTTTTGAATTCTTTTTCATATTTCTTTACATAAAAATACTAGACCCGTGTTTCGGGTTTCGCATAAACAAAAATTAATGTTGTATATTGTATTTTATAGTATCACATTCAAACCAAACTATTTACTTAATAAACAATTTCAAAGCATGTTAATGCTTGGAAGTTTGTTACTTAATTTTAACATGAAAACGAATTTTATTGTATTATATTTGGAATAAAATCGATATTACATTACATATAAAGCTTATCAATAAGTTATATAAAACAATATCAATGAAATATCTAAAATATTAAAAGTATTATTAACAACGAGGTGATGATTCATCGGTAAGCTATTTATTGTTCAACAAACAGTTAGTATTAACAGTGATTAAGTAATTTCTGAAATGTTTTACACTTTTATAGGTATAAGTATGTAGTGAATCAACATGTTATATGGATTTCCATTTATAAAAATAACATCACCATAGAAATTGTAACATTGTAATGGTTTAGCATTCATTGAATTGAGCATTTACTTAATGTGTTTAAAAATAATTATGTAGATAAGTTAGTAGCGGCGTGACGCATCATCTCCAATAAGGTGCTTTATTCGGCTACGTATACCGCCCACCATGTTCCAGTACAAATCTTTTCGTCTCATGTGCTGCAGTAGCCTAGGGTCATTCTACCGACGGTTCGGCAAGGTAGTAAGAAATATTGTGTTTAATTTCAGCTAAGCGAATAGGCATCAATGGACATTAAACATGGCTTGCAACAGTCTGGTGACGTTCGGATTCGTCACTATAATATATACATCATGGGATTTGCTCCTGGACGATTTTGCTGAATATTTTCAGTAATTCCATAAAGTCCTAACCATAACCTGACCGGATTCCTCTGAAACAAAAGAAAAAACTTATTAACATTTTTGGAAACGTGCAGCTAACTTGTAGGGAGTGGATGTAATGGAATAATAGCCAAATACACGATTACTAGGTTATAAGAAAATATTAAGGTCAATTTTAAAGAGTAAAATTAAAACACTTACCGATATATTAAGACTACGACCAATGTCTTTAATTTCAACATTCTACTCATGTAAACATCAGTATTATTTTATGTCCAGCATAATCAGTAAATTGCGACATGACGCTTTGGTTACTTATAACAAAAACAATAAAAACATGTCTAATGTTACTATTCACGATTTACGTCAAATGTTTTGCTTTGTCACTGCTATTAGGCGTAGACTGACCTGTGTCACTTAGAACAACTTAGTTCCATCTACCCCACGAAGTTAATATACTTTACTTCCTTGGTAATTATTAGTTCTGTAGACATAAATATATTTTTATTTCTCCACTTGGTTACAAGACATGTTCGTTAGGCGAAAATCATATCAGCAGTTCTATAATAATGCAAGAAATATTGTAGAAATCATAAATGAAAACAATTAAAAAAAAGACACTGTTAACAGGTGGAGTGTGATTTCGAACTCACACACCGTTCATCGTCAATCCATCGAACCGCGAAGCCACAGTAACTTGTTGAGAATAAGCGAAATTAACGATTAGATAGTAGCCGTGTAAACACTAAACATATTACGTCTTGTTAATACGCAATTCAATCTTGACGATAACAAGATAATGAAATGAAATGATTTTGACAGGCCTGTTAGTCTAGTGGTTAGTGACCCTGACTGCTAAGACTAAGGTTGTGAGTTCGATTCTCACCCAGGACAAATCTCTGTGTGATAAGCACAATTATTTGTTCTGTGTCTGGGTGTAATTTCTCTATAATATGTATGTATTTAGAAATATATAAGTATGTTTATCAGTTGTCTGGTTGCCATAGTACAGGCTCTGCCTAGTTTGGGATCAGATGACGTTGTGTTGGTTGTCCTAAAATATTATTATACTAGCTTTTGCCAGCGGCTTCGCTCACGTGGAGGTCGGAAATTATCCCGCGGGAACATACTACCAGGATAAAAAGCAGCCTATGTCTTTTCTTAAACTCTAAACTATGTGTGTACCAAATTTCATTTAAATCGGTTCAGTAGTTTTAGCAGGAGAGCGAGACAGACAGACAGACAGAGTTACTTTTGCATTTATAATATTAGTATGGATAAATGTGGATTAAATATTAATGATTAAAATGGCTTGACAAGGTGATTTATTAGATATTATAAATGGGGTGGGACTTAACAGTTCGATGAGAGCGTCGTTCATACCGGGGGTCAGATAATATTGGGCACAGACTGTACCTTTTACGTATCGTTCTTGAATTGACAATTTTATATTGATAGGCAAAAATATACAGATAAAAATCTAAAACCAAATTGACTGAAGAAACCTTTACCATAACTTTTTTGTATATCACCTCCTTTCTTAATATGGAAGGAACATAATCGGCCTAAAACGTTCCCACTGCTGAGACACAGGCCTCCTGTCTGTGAGACGGGATGGAATCTAATCCAATACGCGGACCCAGTGCGGGTTGGCCGGTTTCACATGTCTTCGATGCTTTGGTTTAGATAGCAGTGGTGATAAAAATAATGTACACGAATTAAAGAGCTTGCTTGGTTCGAACCAACGACTTACAACTTGTAAGACTGGGCGATACCGCTGGGCCACCACTACACCTCTGAATCTATTAAAAAATTAAAAAATAAAAACAGTTTTATAGCTTAGATTTATCGATCTGTTGGATTCGAATGTTCGAAGTATATTTATATATATAACAAGCGAAAATAAAACACCATACATACGTTAGAATATTTTATTAAAATCAAATTAAACAACACTAAACTGAATGTCTTCTTTATTGAAACACGACATCACATTTTCAAAAAACAAAATAGTAAATATGTAGTTGGAGAAATAATAGAATAATCTATAAGATTACACTTCAACAACAACAGATATTTTAATGGTAGGCTTTCTTATGGTAGGATTTTCTGTTGTTTCTGTATTGTTTGTTGAATATTGAGGGAGGTGTTCGTTTCCGTAATGGTTGGAATCAGATTCGACAGTGCTTCACAATCCTGACGTCCCTGAATTTGATCCTTTATTTTATAGTTGGCGGCTATGGCGAGTGGTACTTTATTGTAAAACTTCATCATCTCATTAGGTTGTACATTTATCTCTGCGTTCTTTGGTAAATACCAAAAGGTTCTGGAGCTCTCGCTGCCGTCCATCCAATATAAGTAATCCTTTGAAGCGGTCAACTCTTTTGGTGCAGAAAGATGTTGATGTGCGAACAATTTAATTTCGTGATAATCAACATCTTGTTCCTGAGTCAGATCTCTTTTTTTTAGAAAATTATGAGAACATCCCTTACAACCATCAAAGTAATAAATTTGCCGTGTTTGTTGGTCTATGGCGAAGCTAAATACTGGCAACCAATTGATTATAGTGTCTATTTCGGTAACATTAAAATTAATTCTCTCCATGTACTGCCTCGAATATGAGTCGAAGTTGGTCCAATGAATGTACCTGTAATTTGAATAACACTACTGAATATCAAGAAATGCAACAGATTTTTAATTTTTAAAGGTCTTTTTTTTTTCAGGATGGGAAATCATCAAATGACTTCTCCCGCTCTGGGCGGAGCGGGAGGGCGTGTCAGACTTTTACTGACTAAAACCCACCCGTGTTCCATCAGTTGCCCATGTGCCAGGGTCCCGGTATCTCTTTCGAACAATCACGCGACCCCGGCAGGCATCGGTCCTAGTAGACCCCTACACTGCTGCTGACATCTCTTTGAGGCGCGCGTGGAACACTACGCGCCGTCGACCCGAGCTTGGTCCTCAACGGGCGGCGAGCTACCCATTGCTCGCCACCCGCAAGCTGAATATCAAGACATGCAACAGGTTTTTAATTTTTAAAGGTCTAAATTTTTAACTGTCATTGATAACGTACCCAGTGCAACTATCCACGGCAATATTAGAGGCGATCACGTATCTCATCTTAATTAAAAGATTTCCGTAAACATTGTTATTAGCGGCGGGCTTTAATGAAATCCAATTAATGGTCCTTTCATTCGCATCAGTGAAAAATAGTCTTTCTGTAGGCGGGTCGTAGGCAATACTTTGAATATCACTCCCGTTTCTTTTGATGAAACATTTGTTTTCCATGGAAAGTAAATTATAACCACATATAGCATCGTTGTCGCTCTGTTTGTCGATGTACAGCATCATGTTGTGTACTTCATCGTAAGCTAACGCTGTGAGGTTGTGGGAAACAAAATTCACGGTGTTTGTTATTGTTCCGTTGGTATAAAATACGAGTTGGTCTCCTAGACTTACGGCGATATCTGAAACAAAATATTAACATTTTACTTTACCAAGCTGATGTCCAAATATTACAAGATACCTCATTGAAGTATCTGGAATACAAGTAACAACATAATTATAAGTTAAATATTAGTCATATCACCAGTGATCGGAGTAGGTAGATTGATTTTACGTACTCGCATCATGAATAGTCATATAAATCACAACATGGATAAGCCTTTTTTCCGGGTTTTCATTTTGGTAGTTACAGGATTGAATCAAATATTGTGAAAGTAAGGATTTTTAAACTAGGTACTACATTAGAAATTTATAGAAAGCGATAGATAAACATTTTAAATTGTTTTTTTGTCTTACTGTAGAAGGCTGATCACCTATATACTATTCAAAACACAGCAAAAGGGTTAAACATTTCTTATTCATATTGATGTATTCTTTATTCTACACATTACAACATTCGAAATTAATTTCAAAGTTCCGGAATCCCGGAGGCATATCCACACTAATATATACGTGCCATTTCATTGATCCCATTTCAATCTAACTACTTCAATCCAGTGATTTCACATATTTTTGGAATGAAGTTTTAAATAACAAAATATGCAGAAAGAATATCTCAGCTCTCTGGGAGTGGTTGAGGACCTTATGGATAGGTCTCATGGCGTAATTCAATACCATTGGAAAAAAAGAAAGTATTTATTGGAACACGCACTGAAACTTAACAAAAAGCAATACCTTATAAAATAAAATAAAAAATAAATGGTTCAATCTTAATAAATCGCGGTCGCGATCGCTATCGCGATTAATTAAGATTGAATGATTTGTATTTTTTTTAATTTAACATCCTACTATCCTACAATTATTTTAAATGAAAATGTTACAAAATCACACAAAAACAGCTGAACAGTTTCGAATAAAATATGACACAGTTTATAATCTTTTTAACACGCTTTTATTAGTTTGCTATTTATGTATCTATGTAAAGGAATCTTTGAACGTGATTTTCACCCCCTTCAAGACGTCGGATTAATTAGAAACTTTGCACACTTATCAAAAACTCATGGCAATACAATAATTCCAAATTTTTGCCATTAACTTAGCCAGTACCACCAGGATAGCGAAAACAAAAAAACACGAAAAACTCGTTTTTGTAGCTAGCCGACCAAAAAATAAATAATAGTCAAAAATCACGCTTCTATAACTACGGTTCTTTTCCGGATAATTTCTTTCTGATTTTATCCTTCAAAGAAACTCCGAGCAAAGCCCGCCTCATTGTGTGTTGTCAGTGTCCACATTTCGGCACCGTATGTCACTACGGGCAGGACGCATTGGTTGACGACCCTTATCTTTAGACACTGCGGTATAGGCCACAAAGTGTTGATAAAGTTTCTCAAACGCAGTTCTACCCAACTGGATCCTTCTGTCCAGCATTTTCGTCAAAGTAGTGTCTACCAAACTGGATGACTTGCCCTAAGTAGTCATACTTCTTCACAACTCCTAGAAGCGACCCATCAATGTGGACTGGAGTCGAGCTGCTTTCGGGGCGGGGAAACTATATCATAATTATATTAACGTAGGTTGTTAGGTTAAATGAAGGTCATAGTTTTTAGGGGATATGGAACTTGTAGAAATAAACGATTGTTACTGTGTGAATGTTTCGTGTGGTGCCAAACGGTCTCGTGTGGTGCCGGTCGTAAATAATAGCACCATCCCATTTCTTCTTGTGGGTGTCGTAAAAGTCGACTAAGGGCTTACTAGAGAATGGGCAGCAGCGTTTTCTAAGTATTGTACCACCATACTACCATCACCAACCCGCCTGCGAAGCGCGGCGATTATGGAAATGCCCCCCAAGTTGAGGGAGGCTCAAGTCCAGCATTGGACGTCTTACGGCTCAAATAATGATGATGATGACTGTGTGAATGTAACAATCTCTGAAATATTAAAATAAAAACCGCTGTTCCCTTCACTTTGTAGACATCAGCAGATATTATATCACTCCTTCAAAGTATTTCCTCTTTTGAACCGTTTGCTGTGTTTCCTGTATTAGATAATGTTAGTTTATTCAAGATATTTTCCTTATTATGTATTTTGCAGTTGTTTTCACGAGTTTAATAATTAATTAATTTTATTTTTCCGCCTTTGTTATATCTTATCTGGAACGATATTAAAAGAACTCGTGTATCGTACATGTAGCCGTGAAACATAATTAACAGAACCTAGTTTTGTGCAAAACAGGAACGAGGATAACGAACAAGAAAACAGTAATAGGCTAATCTAGATTATATTTAATATAGGTATACCTACCCACAAGGTGACAAGCTTGCCAATTAAATTAGTATTATGTATACGAAAAAACGCCATGTATTTAGTATATTTATCTTTATTATATAATACTTTGCTATCGAAATAGCATTCGTAACACGTAATTATAAAAAAACACAATCCGTTTCAGCCACCCAGTGCGAAATTTTATCCTAAGTTTTGTTAAACTTTGATATTGTAGTTTTTTATTTTTTATTGTAAACAGTCCTCGTTTATGTCCAGGCTCATATGACGCAACTGAATTACTTGCAGAGGCACTCCGCAAATAATTCAATCGTCTTTTGTGTCGAAAATAAGTTTGCTGAAACATTTCTACTATTTATATTTACATAGTTTACGTCAATCTTTAAGAAATAACTGAAGGCAGCCCTCAAATTTTAATACTGTTACTATACTAAGGTTTGATCTAGTAACGTATTAATTACTTTCACAATATTGTACAGAATCAAGTTCTTCTAACTTAACAGACAGCTGTGCTGCTGGGGAGTTTGTTCCGCCATTTCAGCTAAAATCAAATTCAAAAGTCATTTATTCAAACTAGGCTGAGAGTCAGCACTTTTTGAACGTCAAAAAAAGCACTAGGAAGTGTCGAAGGGCGGGTGTTTTGGGGGACTGTCTTATGTAACTTTGACGTTCAAAAAGTGCTGACTTTCAACCTAGTTATGAATAAATGACTTTTGAACGATCGCCTGCCGCCATCGCCATTTCATTGTGTTGGATTGTTGACAGTGCAGGTTGGGCAGTATTCGAATTATTTACATTATCATGAATAATATAAATTGCGTCATGTTTGTAAATTTTTAAATAGTTAAAAATAAAAGACATGGTTTTATTGAGACTGACAAGTTAATTGATTCAATTTGTTAGAAGATCTCTAAAGTTTTTTCCTATTTTACCAAACAATAAAGAAAATAACTGAAAAAAAAAAAACATTGAAATTAAACTTGTTGACATTCAGAAAAAAAGTAATATTCTATGCGAGACCCTGGGACTATTTAGAAGGTGTTTACGTAAGTTTATTTTTCATACAGTGAATTGAGGGTTGAAAGGCTACGAATCTTATAAATACAGTAATTGTCATGTATTTTGTATTTATATTTCAAAAGATGACATGAAATTATTTAACAAAAAATCGGAAAACCCAACTGCGTAAAAAGTGAACTTTAAAAAAGATGGAAACAATAATAAGCGTCAACTAATACAACTACAAGCAAATGGAGGTTTTGAGGAAGATCAAGGATTTTTTGAAATTCCATCCCTAAGGGGGTAAAACTGAGGATGAAAACTTGTATGAAAGTTTATCAGTTTCGAAGTTAGGATCTTCAAATTTTGTGTTAAGGCTGACGAAAATCTATTAAGTTATACATATTTCAGCGTTTTCTATATTTCAAATGACGTCTCCCGCTCTTGGGCGATCAGTCTTTTACTGACTTAAACCCACACGTGTTCCTTCAGATGCCCATGTGCCAAGATCACGGTGTCTCTTTCGAACAATCTCACGACCCTGGCAGGCATCGGTCCTGGAAGACCCCTTCAGTTCTGCTGACATCTCTTTGAGGCGCGCGTCGACCCGAGCCTGGTTCTTACCGGGTGGTGAGCTACCCATTGTTCGCCACCCGCAAGCTCGCGCCTACGGTGGCCGGGAGTCCGCTATTGACTCCCGACGCCCGGGGCGTCTCTTCTTGCGGCGGCTAGGGACGTGAGGGTGCAGAGACTGCCACTCCCTCACGCGCCCCGCCTCCTCCTTCGCGAGCATTACTGTTTCGCTGAAGGAGAAGACGGCTTCCCATGCCCTGTCGCTCCGTACCATGGCTCACGTCAGGGCCAGACGCGAGAGGTCGCCGCCGCCGATCACCTCCGCGAGGGCATGGTGGTGCTCCGCCCAGGCAGGGCACACCTCCACCTCCTCACAATGGAAACACCCGGGTGGTTCCTCCCGCTTTATCCTAAACAGGAACCCACCGAAGCACCGGGCACCCATGCCCGGTGAGAACCTGCGTCAGGTGGAAGATGAGGAACGTGACCCTGGCACATGGGCAACTGAAGGAACACGGGTGGGTTTTAGTCAGTAAAAGTCTGACACGCCCTCCCGCTCCCCCCAGAGCGGTAGAAGTCATTTGATGATTTCCCATCCAAAAAAAAGGATGTCGTGGCGCTTCTGCTTCTCTATCCACTACTCAAAAAGGGGCCTTAATGCCGCAATTGTGGCGAAATGGGCGATTATGTTGAATATGGAAATTCCGTCATTTTCAAAGTAAATATCATTTTTATGGTTATTTATTTCATTTTTATGGCTTATGGTTAGAAACAAACGCAACATATATTGGTGTTGTTGGAATTTCAACCTTTAAAGGTGTGAAAAGGGGGATGAAATTTTGATTTCACTTTCATCCAATGAATTTTGTATTCAAGGAAAAATACACACGTGTATCATATTCATAATTGTTCCACAAATAATCCCGTCATATTTAAAAATATTAATGGCTACTGCGGATTATTCTTAGGAGACAGACATAAACCATCAAAACTGTGGAATGTTTTAATATGTACAATTTCATAGTATTTTATTTTGATATATCTTGCAAGTTTTAGTCAGCGTTAGCGTTAGCAACCAAAAATATGTATTTACGACGTCATTAAGAATCATTAAAATTTTAGGCTTTGCTCTAACAAAATATTCTTCAAGATTACTTTTGAAAGAGATTCTCCAAATGGCAATGATAACTGTATCAAAGTCCATTGCGAGGTTTTGAAGAAGATATCGGAGAAACAGACAGAAGATAACGGGGAATTTATTTTATACAATTTAATTTTAGAGATGACTAACTGTCTATGTCGTGTTCCGTGTCTGAGAGAATTAATTTGTGTATTCTTTGCTTAATCTTAGAAACTGGCGTAAGTGAAAATATTTGTTGTTATAAATAAAGCTCTTTCATAACAATTACCCTCCATTTGTTTTAGTAGTTACTTCAAAATTATAACACGTCGTTTTGGCCCGTACTGTTTTACATGAAAATTGACCATTTGCATATATATTTTTTAACTATTCCATGCAGGATAAAACAATCGCGCATGAATGAATGAATAAATCAGGGTCGGCAGAAACATACATTAAACAACCGTCGAATATGAAACCTCCGCTCTTAAGTTGAAACGTACGTCGGTTAAAAATAATCTACGCCCTTGTACTCACCCCAGGAATACGCCAACCCTACGTGCAGCGCTAACAACGCCAGCATCCACTGCGTTCTACACATTTTATATTTAAGAATTACTAAGTTGTTTCGACAGAGTTGGAGCGTCCACCGCTGTCGATCGCTCTTGAAGTATTAAAACAAAAACAGAACGCTGGTTTTCCGCAAACCTGACAGGATAAAAACAGTGTTCTCTTATCTGCGACCACAGGCTTGTTATTCACAGTGCTATCGTGTTATTGTGTGTGTTTAATCATAGGTGCGTACTCTAAAGGTTGATTACCAAAGGCGACCTTATGCTGTACAGGCAAGCAATAAAATAACTTTAATACTTTAGAATAGAATTGATAACAGTAGGCGTGAGCTGCCTAGAAAAACGAAAAAAAAATTAAATTTGTGGATTGCTCTAGTAATATTTACTAAATTCATAACGAACGATCCCGATACAGGGAGACCTTCATGCAGAAAGGACTTAATACTCTTAGCCTTTTTTTTTTGTTTTCAGGATGGGAAATCATCAAATGACTTCTCCCGCTCTGGGCGGAGCGGGAGGGCGTGTCAGACTTTTACTGACTAAAACCCACCCGTGTTCCATCAGTTGCCCATGTGCCAGGGTCACGGTATCTCTTTCGAACAATCACGCGACCCTGGCAGATACTCTTAGCCTTATGGATCAACCATTTTTATTTTAAACCAAGTGAATAGATACCATTGATTTAAACATTTTGCTGTCGATCAATGTAATAGGATTTTACTAGACAGAGCGCAAGTTTACCTCAAGTAATATTAAAGTAATTCTCAAGTTGTAAGAGCAAGGTTTCGTGATTAACGCAGTCAAATGCCTTCAAGAGGTCATATAAGATCCTGATGGCATCTTGGGCCTCTTCCCACGCTGTAAATATGTGTTTTAATAAAGTGACACCGGCTACAGTCGTACAAAATCCTTTGGTGAAACTATTAGTGATTGAGCATTATCTTTACGAACACATTACTCAATACAGATCTACAGACAAATTCAATATTAAAGCTAAGTATGATGCTATAGTCTCGATTCGATAATCGAGACTGTAGCATATTAGTAAAGAAGTTTATAAATTTTTGAGCGACTTCTTATGGTAGATGGTAAGTTCTTCAGTGTGTAGCCAATGTTCACATTTTTTTCCCCATTAGTTTCGTTATACACGACTCGCAAATCTCTTTTTATTTCATTTTCTGCTGATTTGATTTTGTTGCTAATGCACAGAACTTTAGATATCTTTCAGGTATTTCTAATAATTTTGGAATATTTAGCAACACACTTGCTGAAAGTTTCAGTGTTAATGTAAAGGCTTGTAATTTGTATCTGGGGGATACGAATTTCAAACCCCATTAAAAAAGAGGTGCAACTCTGTATTTCTCATGAAGAATTGGTATATCTACCTACTTCAAGGTTTTATGAAAACTAGAGCTACAACTGGCGTGCAAGAAATACCTTTTTAACCCGACTATGCTAGAAGTAAGTCTAGTAAATTGAACATGTCTATATCTAATATCAGCAAAAAAAGGGAATCGAGCATCCCACAAAAGTAATGAAATACGTCCAAAATTATTTCATATAAAGTAGTTTGCCAAGACTTTTATAACGCTTTATCTGTTAAAAATATCAAAACGAATGAAGAGCAAAGCCCTTAAAATTCTACGAGGCCTAACTCTACAAATCTTACATCTTGGTCAGTATCTATAGCTCGACCGTTTCCCTGGTGGGTGAAATCGACTGATGACCCCGAACATAATAATAATAAAAACGTTTATTTAAGGGGACACATCTACAATGAATACCTTACCTATTAAAACTAGCAATTCGCCATAACTAGGTTCATCATTCACTCAGACCATCCCTCGTAAGTTTGGTGTCCCTCTACTTCTATAGCCATCGACACATTCATACTCAAAACTTTCATCACAACATTTCCTCATTGCTCCGTATCACGTGCCTACACCAAGACAACCGATTTTCATAACATTTTTTTACTTTTCGGTGCCACTATTGACATTCTCTTATCTATTCGTGTTTTTTTTTTTTGGTTTAAAATATCTTCCCGTTATGATTAAGGGGAATGTGGAAGTCACAGATAAAGACAAACATAATATGCTAGCGGTTCTTTTTCAGCCAACATGTAGGTCTTCTGTCTGTGCACAACATGGGTTATTAAATGTTTAAATATATGTTTTTGGCAACCATAGTAATTTAACCCATTTCCTGTCCCATGAAATACATATGGTTCATGTTGATTATTTAACTATTGTATCTACTTTATGGACAGTGAAAGTGTTAATTTATAGAACCTTAATTTTCTGTTTAACCTTTTGTACAGGAATGAGCCTAGGAATGTAAAAAATATTTCTACAAGGAGACCGACAAGATTGTCCGCCTCTAATTTCAATGGTTTTTACATATGTTGTTATGTTTGAGTAAGTGAGTAATTACTCCAAGGGAATTCACGCAACGCTCAATAGTTTCAGCGTTGCTTCTTGCCGCCGCAGGAGGAGACGCCCCGGGCGTCGGGAGTCGATCGCAGACACCCGGCCAGCGTAGGCGCGGGCTTGCGGGCGGCGAGCATAGGTAGCTTGCCGCCCGGTAAGAACCAGGCCCGTGTCGACGGCGCGTAGTGTTCCGCGCGCGCCTCAAAGTGATGTCAGCAGCACTGAAGTGGTCTGCTAGGACCGATGCCTACCAGGGTCGCGAGATTGTTCAAACGAGATACCGTGACCCTGGCATATGGGTAACTGATGGAACACTGGTGGGATTTAGTCAGTAAAAGTCTGACAAGCCCTCCCGCTCAGCCCAGAGCGGGAGAAGTTATTTGATGATTTCCCATCCAAAAAAAAAGATAGATAAGCATCGTTGTCTGGGTTCGAAACGAGCGTAACCTAAAGACTTCTTTATGTTCACAATGTTTTGTTTCTTACTATGTTTTTTTTTAACTTTTATTTAAAGATCGAAGTCGTCAAATGTTTTTTTAGATAGGCAGTTTGTTTAGGAACAAAAGAATATCAGCATTGAAGAAAATATTTACTATTTCATTAAAATATACTTAGTAAATAAAGTAAGTAAATACTCATAGTTCAAAATTAATATATATTGTATTTTATAGTATCACATTCAAACCAAACTATTTACTTAATAAACAATTTCAAAGCATGTTAATGCTTGGAAGTTTGTTATTTAATTTTAACATGAAAACGAATTTTATTTTATTATATTTGGAATAAAATCGATATTACATTACATATAACACTTATCAATAAGTTATATAAAACAATATCAATGAAATATCCACAACACTTTTTTCACTTAAATCTAAAATATTATAAGTATTATTAACAACGAGGTGATGACTCATCGGTAAGCTATTTATTGTTCAACAAACAGTTAGTATTAACAGTGATTAAGTAATTTCTGAAATGTTTTACACTTTTATAGGTATAAGTATGTAGTGAATCAACATGTTATATGGATTTCCATTTATAAAAATAACATCACCATAGAAATTGTAACATTGTAATGGTTTAGCATTCATTGAATTGAGCATTTACTTAATGTGTTTAAAAATAATTATGTAGATAAGTTAGTAGCGGCGTGACGCATCATCTCCAATAAGGTGCTATATTCGGCTACGTATACCGCCCACCATGTTCCAGTACAAATCTTTTCCTCTCATGTGCTGCAGTAGCCTAGGGTCATTCTACCGACGGTTCGACAAGGTAGTAAGAAATATTGTGTTTAATAGCAGCTAAGCGAATAGGCATCAATGGACATTAAACATGGCTTGCAACAATAAGTAGTCTGGTGACGTTCGGATTCGTCACTATAATATATTCATCATGGGATTTGCTCCTGGACGATTTCGCTGAATATTTTCAGTATTTCCATAAAGTCCTAACCATAACCTGACCGGATTCCTCTGAAACAAAAGAAAAAACTTATTACCATTTTTGGAAACGTGCAGCTAACTTGTAGGGAGTGGATGTAATGGAATAATAGCCAAATACACGATTACTAGGTTATAAGAAAATATTAAGGTCAATTTTAAAGAGTAAAATTAAAACACTTCCCGATATATTAAGACTACGACCAATGTCTTTGATTTCAACATTCTGCTCATGTAAACATCATTATTATTTTATGTCCAGCATAATCAGTAAATTGCGACATGACGCTTTGGTTACTTATAACAAAAACAATAAAAACATGTCTAATTTTACTATTCACGATTTACGTCAAATGTTTTGCTTTGTCACTGCTATTAGGCGTAGACTGACCTGTGTCACTTAAGACAACTTAGTTCCATCTACCCCACGAAGTTAATATACTTTACTTCCTTGGTAATTATTAGTTCTGTAGACATAAATATATTTTTATTTCTCCACTTGGTTACAAGACATGTTCGTTAGGCGAAAATCATATCAGCAGTTCTATAATAATGCAAGAAATATTGTAGAAATCATAAATGAAAACAATTAAAAAAAAAGACACTGTTAACAGGTGGAGTGTGATTTCGAACTCACACACCGTTCATCGTCAATCCATCGAACCGCGAAGCCACAGTAACTTGTTGAGAATAAGCGAAATTAACGATTAGATAGTAGCCGTGTAAACACTAAACATATTACGTCTTGTTAATACGCAATTCAATCTTGACGATAACAAGATAATGAAATGAAATGATTTTGACTGGCCTGTTAGTCTAGTGGTTAGTGACCCTGACTGCTAAGACTAAGGTTGTGGGTTCGATTCTCACCCAGGACAAATCTCTGTGTGATTAGCACAATTATTTGTTCTGTGTCTGGGTGTAATTTCTCTATAATATGTATGTATTTAGAAATATATAAGTATGTTTATCAGTTGTCTGGTTGCCATAGTACAGGCTCTGCCTAGTTTGGGATCAGATGACGTTGTGTTGGTTGTCCTAAAATATTATTATTCTAGCTTTTGCCAGCGGCTTCGCTCACGTGGAGGTCGGAAATTATCCCGCGGGAACATACTACCAGGATAAAAAGCAGCCTATGTCTTTTCTTAAACTCTAAACTATGTGTGTACCAAATTTCATTTAAATCGGTTCAGTAGTTTTAGCAGGAAAGCGAGACAGACAGACAGACAGAGTTACTTTTGCATTTATAATATTAGTATGGATAAATGTGGATTAAATATTAATGATTAAAATGGCTTGACAAGGTGATTTATTTAAATGGGGTGGGACTTAACAGTTCGATGAGAGCGTCGTTCATACCGGGGTCAGATAATATTGGGCACAGACTCTACCTTTTACGTATCGTTCTTGAATTGACAATTTTATATTGATAGGCAAAAATATACAGATAAAAATCTAAAACCAAATTGACTGAAGAAACCTTTACCATAACTTTTTTGTATATCACCTCCTTTCTAAATATGGAACATAATCGGCCTAAAACGTTCCCACTGCTGGGACACAGGCCTCCTGTCTGTGAGACGGGATGGAATATAATCCAATACGCGGGCCCAGTGCGGGTTGGCCTGTTTCACATGTCTTCGATGCTTTGGTTTAGATAGCAGTGGTGATAAAAATAATGTACACAAATTAAAGAGCTTGCTTGGTTCGAACCAACGACTTACAACTTGTAAGTCTGGGCCGATACCGCTGGGCCACCACTACACCTCTGAATCTATAAAAAAATAAAAACAGTTTTATAGCTTAGATTTATCGATCTGTTGGATTCGAATGTTCGAAGTATATTTATATATATAACAAGCGAAAATAAAACACCATACATACGTAAGAATATTTTATTAAAATCAATCTAATCAACACTAAACTGAATGTCTTCTTTATTGAAACACGACATCACATTTTCAAAAAACAAAATAGTAAATATGTAGTTGGAGAAATAATAGAATAATCTATAAGATTACACTTCAACAACAACAGATATTTTAATGGTAGGCTTTCTTATGGTAGGATTTTCTGTTGTTTCTGTATTGTTTGTTGAATATTGAGGGAGGTGTTCGTTTCCGTAATGGTTGGAATCAGATTCGACAGTGCTTCACAATCCTGACGTCCCTGAATTTGATCCTTTATTTTATAGTTGGCGGCTATGGCAAGTGGTACTTTATTGTAAAACTTCATCATCTCATTAGGTTGTACATTTATCTCTGCGTTCTTTGGTAAATACCAAAAGGTTCTGGAGCTCTCGCTGCCGTCCATCCAATATAAGTAATCCTTTGAAGCGGTCAACTCTTTTGGTGCAGAAAGATGTTGATGTGCGAAAAATTTAATTTCGTGATAATCAACATCTTGTTCCTGAGTCAGATCTCTTTTTTTTAGAAAATTATGAGAACATCCCTTACAACCATCAAAGTAATAAATTTGCCGTGTTTGTTGGTCTATGGCGAAGCTAAATACTGGCAACCAATTGATTATAGTCTCTATTTCGGTAACATTAAAATTAATTCTCTCCATGTACTGCCTCGAATATGAGTCGAAGTTGGTCCAATGAATGTACCTGTAATTTGAATAACACTACTGAATATCAAGAAATGCAACAGATTTTTAATTTTTAAAGGTCTTTTTTGTTTTTTTTTTTTTTTTTTTCAGGATGGGAAATCATCAAATGACTTCTCCCGCTCAGGGCGGAGCGGGAGGGCGTATCAGACTTTTACTGACTAAAACCCACCCGTGTTCAATCAGTTGCCCATGTGCCAGGGTCCCGGTATCTCTTTCGAACAATCACGCGACCCCGGCAGGCATCGGTCTTAGTAGACCCCTACACTGCTGCTGACATCTCTTTGAGGCGCGCGTGGAACACTACGCGCCGTCGACCCGAGCTTGGTCCTCACCGGGCGGCGAGCTACCCATTGCTCGCCACCCGCAAGCTGAATATCAAGAAATGCAACAGGTTTTTAATTTTTAAAGGTCCAAATTTTTAACTGTCATTGATAACGTACCCAGTGCAACTATCCACGGCAATATTAGAGGCGATCACGTATCTCATCTTAATTAAAAGATTTCCGTAAACATTGTTATTAGCGGCGGGCTTTAATGAAATCCAATTAATGGTCCTTTCATTCGCATCAGTGAAAAATAGTCTTTCTGTAGGCGGGTCGTAGGCAATACTTTGAATATCACTCCCGTTTCTTTTGATGAAACATTTGTTTTCCATGGAAAGTAAATTATAACCACATATAGCATCGTTGTCGCTCTGTTTGTCGATGTACAGCATCATGTTGTGTACTTCGTCGTAAGCTAATGCTGTGAGGTTGTGGGAAACAAAATTCACGGTGTTTGTTATTGTTCCGTTGGTATAAAATACGAGTTGGTCTCCTAGACTTACGGCGATATCTGAAACAAAATATTAACATTTTACTTTACCAAGCTGATGTCCAAATATTACAAGATACCTCATTGAAGTATCTGGAATACAAGTAACAACATAATTATAAGTTAAATATTAGTCATATCACCAGTGATCGGAGTAGGTAGATTGATTTTACGTACTCGCATCATGAATAGTCATAGAAATCACAACATGGATAAGCCTTTTTTCCGGGATTTCATTTTGGTAGTTACGGGATTGAATCAAATATTGTGAAAGTAAGGATTTTTAAACTAGGTACCATTATAAATTTATAGAAAGCGATAGATAAACATTTTAAATTGTTTTTTTTTCTTACTGTAGAAGGCTGATCACCTATATACTATTCAAAACACAGCAAAAGGGTTAAACATTTCTTATTCATATTGATGTATTCTTTATTCTACACATTACAACATTCGAAATTAATCTCAAAGTCCCGGAATCCCGGAGGCATATCCACACTAATATATACGTGCCATTTCATTGATTCCATTTCAATCTAACTACTTCAATCCAGTGATTTCACATATTTTTGGAATGAAGTTTTAAATAACAAAATATGCAGAAAGAATATCTCAGCTCTCTGGGAGTGGTTGAGGACCTTATGGATAGGTCTCATGGCGTAATTCAATACCATTGGAAAAAAAGAAAGTATTTATTGGAACACGCACTGAAACTTAACAAAAAGCAATACCTTATAAAATAAAATAAAAAATAAATGGTTCAATCTTAATAAATCGCGGTCGCGATCGCTATCGCGATTAATTAAGATTGAATGATTTGTATTTTTTTTAATTTAACATCCTACTATCCTACAATTATTTTAAATGAAAATGTTACAAAATCACACAAAAACAGCTGAACAGTTTCGAATAAAATATGACACAGTTTATAATCTTTTTAACACGCTTTTATTAGTTTGCTATTTATGTATCTATGTAAAGGAATCTTTGAACGTGATTTTCACCCCCTTCAAGACGTCGGATTAATTAGAAACTTTGCACACTTATCAAAAACTCATGGCAATACAATAATTCCAAATTTTTGCCATTAACTTAGCCAGTACCACCAGGATAGCGAAAACAAAAAAACACGAAAAACTCGTTTTTGTAGCTAGCCGACCAAAAAATAAATAATAGTCAAAAATCACGCTTCTATAACTACGGTTCTTTTCCGGATAATTTCTTTCTGATTTTATCCTTCAAAGAAACTCCGAGCAAAGCCCGCCTCATTGTGTGTTGTCAGTGTCCACATTTCGGCACCGTATGTCACTACGGGCAGGACGCATTGGTTGACGACCCTTATCTTTAGACACTGCGGTATAGGCCACAAAGTGTTGATAAAGTTTCTCAAACGAAGTTCTACCCAACTGGATCCTTCTGTCCAGCATTTTCGTCAAAGTAGTGTCTACCAAACTGGATGACTTGCCCTAAGTAGTCATACTTCTTCACAACTCCTAGAAGCGACCCATCAATGTGGACTGGAGTCGAGCTGCTTTTGGGGCGGAGAAACTATATCATAATTATATTAACGTAGGTTGTTAGGTTAAATGAAGATCATAGTTTTTAGGGGATATGGAACTTGTAGAAATAAACGATTGTTACTGTGTGAATGTTTCGTGTGGTGCCAAACGGTCTCGTGTGGTGCCGGTCGTAAATAATAGCACCATCCCATTTCTTCTTGTGGGTGTCGTAAAAGTCCACTAAGGGCTTACTAGAGAATGGTCAGCAGCGTTTTCTAAGTATTGTACCACCATACTACCATCACCAACCCGCCTGCGAAGCGCGGCGATTATGGAAATGCCCCCCAAGTTGAGGGAGGCTCAAGTCCAGCATTGGACGTCTTACGGCTGAAATAATGATGATGATGACTGTGTGAATGTAACAATCTCTGAAATATTAAATTAAAAACCGGTGTTCCCTTCACTTTGTAGACATCAGCAAATATTATATCACTCCTTTAAAGTATGTCCTCTTTTGAACCGTTTGCTGTGTTTCCTGTATTAGATAATGTTAGTTTATTCAAGATATTTTCCTTATTATGTATTTTGCAGTTGTTTTCACGAGTTTAATAATTAATTAATTTTATTTTTCCGCCTTTGTTATATCTTATCTGGAACGATATTAAAAGAACTCGTGTATCGTACATGTAGCCGTGAAACATAATTAACAGAACCTAGTTTTGTGCAAAACAGGAACGAGGATAACGAACAAGAAAACAGTAATAGGCTAATCTAGATTATATTTAATATAGGTATACCTACCTACAAGGTGACAAACTTGTTCGTGCCAATTAAATTACTATTATGTATACGAAAAAACGCCATGTAATTATTATGTTTATCTTTATTATATAATACTTTGCTATCGAAATAGCATTCGTAACACGTAATTATAAAAAAACACAATCCGTTTCAGCCACCCAGTGCGAAATTTTATCCTAAGTTTTTTTAATCTTTGATATTGTAGTTTTTTATTTTTTATTGTAAACAGTCCTCGTTTATGTCCAGGCTCATATGACGCGACTGAATTACTTGCAGAGGCACTCCGCAAATAATTCAATCGTCTTTTTGTGTCGAAAATAAGTTTGCTGAAACATTTCTACTATTTATATATACATAGTTTACGTCAATCTTTAAGAAATAACTGAAGGCAGCCCTCAAATGTTTGGTTTGATCTAGTAACGTATTAATTACTTTCACAATATTGTACAGAATCAAGTTCTTCTAACTTAACAGACAGCTGTGCTGCTGGGGAGTTTGTTCCGCCATTTCAGCTAAAATCAAATTCAAAAGTCATTTATTCAAACTAGGCTGAGATTCAGCACTTTTTGAACGTCAAAAAAAGCACTAGGAAGTGTCGAAGGGCGGGTGTTTTGGGGGACTGTCTTATGTAAATTTGACGTTCAAAAAGTGCTGACTTTCAACCTAGTTTTGAATAAATGACTTTTGAACGATCGCCTGCCGCCATCGCCATTTCATTGTGTTGGATTGTTGACAGTGCAGGTTGGGCAGTATTTGAATTATTTACATTATCATGAATAATATAAAATGCTTCATGTTTGTAAATTTTTAAATAGTTAAAAATAAAAGACATGGATTTATTGAGACTGACAAGTTAATTGATTCAATTTGTTAGAAGATCTCTAAAGTTTTTTTCTAATTTAACAAACAATAAAGAAAATAACTGAAAAAAAAAAACATTGAAATTAAACTTGTTGACATTCAGAAAAACAGTAATATTCTATGCGAGACCCTGGGACTATTTAGAAGGTGTTTACGTAAGTTTATTTTTCATACAGTGAATTGAGGGTTGAAAGGCTACGAATCTTATAAATACAGTAATTGTCATGGATTTTGTATTTATATTTCAAAAGATGACATGAAATTATTTAACAAAAAATCGGAAAACCCAACTGCGTAAAAAGTGAACTTTAAAAAAGATGGAAACAATACTAAGCGTCAACTAATACAACTATAAGCAAAAGGAGGTTTTGAGAAAGATCAAGGATTTTTTAAATTCCATCCCTAAGGGGGTAAAATCGAGGATGAAAACTTGTTTGAAAGTTTATCAGTTTCGAAGTTAGGAATTTCAAATTTTGTGTTAAGGCTGACGAAAATCTATTAAGTTATACATATTTCAGCGTTTTCTATATTTCAAATGACGTCTCCCGCTCTTGGGCGATCAGTCTTTTACTGACTTAAACCCACACGTGTTCCTTCAGTTGCCCATGTGCCAAGATCACGGTGTCTCTTTCGAACAATCTCACGACCCTGGCAGGCATCGGTCCTAGAAGACCCCTTCAGTTCTGCTGACATCTCTTTGAGGCGCGCGTCGACCCGAGCCTGGTTCTTACCGGGTGGTGAGCTACCCATTGTTCGCCACCCGCAAGCTCGCGCCTACGGTGGCCGGGAGTCCGCTATTGACTCCCGACGCCCGGGGCGTCTTTTCTTGCGGTGGTTAGGGACGTGAGGGTGCAGAGACTGCCACTCCCTTATGCGCCCCGCCTCCTCCTTCGCGAGCATTACTGTTTCGTTGAAGGAGGTGACGGCTTCCTATGCCCTGTCGCTCCGTACCATGGCTCACGTCAGGGCCAGACGCGAGAGGTCGCCGCCGCCGATCACCTCCGCGAGGGCATGGTGGTGCTCCGCCCAGGCAGGGCACACCTCCGCCTCCTCACAATGGAAACACCCGGGTGGTTCCTCCCGCTTTATCCTAAACAGGAACCCACCGAAGCACCCATGCCCGGTGAGAACCTGCGTCAGGTGGAAGATGAGGAACGTGACCCTGGCACATGGGCAACTGAAGGAACACGGGTGGGTTTTAGTCAGTAAAAGTCTGACACGCCCTCCCGCTCCCCCCAGAGCGGTAGAAGTCATTTGATGATTTCCCATCCAAAAAAAAGGATGTCGTGGCGCTTCTGCTTCTCTATCCACTACTCAAAAAGGGGCCTTAATGCCGCAATTGTGGTGAAATGGGCGATTATGTTGAATATGGAAATTCCGTCATTTTCAAAGTAAATATCACTTATTTCATTTTTATGGCTTATGGTTAGAAACAAACGCAACGTATATTGGTGTTGTTGGAATTTCAACCTTTAAAGGTGTGAAAAGGGGGATGAAATTTTGATTTCACTTTCATCCAATGAATTTTGTATTCAAGGAAAAATACACACGTGTATCATATTCATAATTGTTCCACAAATAATCCAGTCATATTTAAAAGATATTAATGGCTTCTGCGGATTATTCTTAGGAGACAGACATAAACCATCAAAACTGTGGAATGTTTTAATATGTACAATTTCATAGTATTTTATTTTGATATATCTTGCAAGTTTTAGTCAGCGTTAGCGTTAGCAACCAAAAATATGTTTTTACGACGTCATTACGTATCATTAAAACTTTAGGCTTTGCTCTAACAAAATATTCTTCAAGATTACTGTTGAAAGAGATTCTCCAAATGGCAATGACAACTGTATCAAAGTCCATTGCGAGGTTTTGAAGAAGATATCGGAGAAAAAGACAGAAGATAACAGGGAATTTATTTTATACAATTTAATTTTAGAGATGACTAACTGTCTATGTCGTGTTCTGTGTCTGAGAGGATTAATTTGTGTATTCTTTGCTTAATCTTAGAAACTGGCGTAAGTGAAAATATTTTTTGTTATAAATTAAGCTCTTTCATAACAATTACCCTCCATTTGTTTTAGTCGTTACTTCGAAATTATAACACGTCGTTTTGGCCCGTATTGTTTTACATGCAAATTGAACATTTGCATATATATTTTTTAACTATTCCATGCAGGATAAAACAATCGCGCATGAAGGAATTAATAAATCAGGGTCGGCAGAAACATACATTAAACAACCGTCGAATATGAAACCTCCGTTCTTAAGTTGCAACGTACGTCGGTTAAAAATAATCTAGGTCCTTGTACTCACCCCAGGAATGCGCCAACCCTACGTGCAGCGCTAACAACGCCAGCACCCAATGCGCTTTACACATTTTATATTTAAGAAATACTAAGTTGTTTCGACAGAGTTGGAGCGTCCACCGCTGTCGATCGCTCTTGAAGTGTTAAAACAAAAACAGAACGCTGGTTTTCCGCAAACCTGACAGGATAAAAACAGTGTTCTCTTATCTGCGACCACAGGCTTGTTATTCACTGTGCTATCGTGTTATTGTGTGTGTGTAATCATAGGTGCGTACTCTAAAGGTTGATTACCAAAGGCGACCTTATGCAGAACAGGCAAGCAATAAAATAACTTTAATACTTTAGAATAGAATTCATAACAGTAGGCGTGAGATCACGCTGCCTAGAAAAACGAAAAAAAATAAAAAAAAAAATTGTGGAATGCCCTAGTAATATTTACTAAATTCATAACGAACGATCCCGATACATGGAGACCTTCATGCAGAAAGGACTTAATACCCTTACCCTTATGGAACAACCATTTTTATTTTAAACCAAGTGAATAGATACCATTGATTTGAACATTTTGCTGTCGATCAATGTAATAGGATTTTACTAGAGAGAGCGCAAGTTTACCTCAAGTAATGTTAAAGTAATGCTCAATTTATAAGAGCAAGGTTTCGTGATTAACGCAGTCAAATGCCTTTAAGAGGTCATATAAGATCCTTATGGCATCTTGGGCCTCTTCCCACGCTGCAAATATGTGTTTTAATAAAGTTAGTTAGTTTAAGGGCGAAGAATTGAATCCTGAAGACAGCACTGTATTCTTGGGCTTAACTTTAGATGCCAAGCTTCAGTGGGGCCTACATATTGATAAATTGTCGAAAAAGCTAAGCTCCGCTGCATATGCTGTTAGAAAAATTCGGAATTTAACTGACATAGAGACAGCCCGTTTAGTGAACTTTGCCTATTTTCATAGTGTAATGTCGTACGGTATTCTGTTGTGGGGAAATGCCACCGACATTCAGACTATCTTTGTCTTGCAAAAAAGGGGTATTCGATCAATTTATAAATTAAGCCCGAGACACACACTCAGAGAGAAATTTAAAGAAATTAATGTAATGACTGTGCCTTCACAGTACATTTTTGAAAATCTTTTATATACCCATAAGAATATTAAATTGTTTAAAAAATACAGTGATACCCATAGTATAAATAAGGGATGTTATGGATATGAAATTTCGGATACGGATTGGTTACGGATGTAGGAATGATTATTATACCGGATACGGATACGGATATGAAATTATATCGGATTATCCGTTAGTTTCGGATAATTTCGGTTACGGATATTAAACTTTTAAGGAATTTCAAAAGTCAAATACAAATAGCTAATAAAATGGTTTTATTTATATGTCACCATTTGGTAGGAATAACAATCAGTGTGTGAGTAATTATTACAGCTAGTTAAAATAAAAATTATTATAAATATATATTGAGTGTTATCTAATCTGCCTAAAATAAAAATGTAATAAAAAAATCCGATATTATCCGAAACTTTTATTTCGGATTCGGTTACGGTTACGGATAAATTTTTATATCGGATATCCGATAGTTTCGGTTACGGTTACGAAGCTCCCTAACATCCCTGGTATAAATACTAGGAACAAACACTTTGTTGTACCTTCAACAAGGCTCAAGAAAATAGGTGGCTCATTCAGATGTCAATGTATACGCTTTTATAATAAACTTCCAAGCCATGTTCAAGATCTAAGTCTCAATAAATTTAAATCATTCATTAAACGTAAGTTTTGATTATTGCTTAGCTATGACATGAATATATACTCTGAGGAGTATACTATTATTATTATTTTAATAATTTTAAATGTAAGGACTATGTAGATGTTTGTTTTTTTTTATATATCCCTCTTACTCATTTCATTTTAATGATAATCTGGCAGTTTGAGTACTTAATGCGGCCTACCAAAATGTCCTTTCTTTGGTATTGTTCGTCGAATCGTTGTGCTCCTTATGTTCTGAGTTGAGCTGAAAGATTACTGACAAATGCGTGCATTGACTGGATAGGTCCACTCAATCTGTATGGTTCTTTCCTCAAAAGACCATTTCAGACACCTCCATGTACATGATCCTCAAATGATCAGACAGCGACTATCTCCTGATTTTATTAATTATTGTAAATGTGAAGATTAAGTGGGTGTTATTTTTTTCTTTCTAGGTTCCTTTTCTTCTAATTTATTTTTATCACAGTCTGGCAGTTTGAGTAATTTATGCGACCTACACAAATGTCCTTTCTTTGGTATTGTTCGTCAAATCATTGACCTCCTTAAGTTCTGAGTTGAGCTGCATGATTACTGACAAATGCGTGCACTGATTGGACAGGTCCACTCAATCTGTGTGGTTCTTTCCTTAAAAGACCACTTCAGACACCAATCCACCTGGTCTTCACATGATCTAACCAAATTATGTCTGGACTTTAAAAGAGACTGTGACCTCTGAGTTTGTTTCGGCCTTTCTTCTCAGAGTAGTCAGATAGGAAACGCCGACCTCATCTAGCTTTAAAAAATATGATTGACGTGTAAAAGTGTTTGTACAAACCTACTTGCAAAAATAAAGTCATTTGTCATTTATCGGCTACAGTCGTACAAAATCCTTTGGTGAAACCATTAGTGATTGAGCATTATCTTTTCGAACACATTACTCAATACAGATCTACAGACAAATTCAATTTTAAAGCTAAGTATAGTGCTATAGTCTCGAGTCGATAATCGAGACTATAGCATATTAGTAAAGAAGTTTACAAATTCGTGAGCGACTTCTTATGGTACCATGTAGATGGTGAGTTCTTCAGTGTGTAGTCAGTGTTTAGATTTTTTTCCCATTAGTTTCGTTATATACAACTCGCTAATCTCTTTTTATTTAGTTTTCTGCTGATTTGATTTTGTTGCTTATGCACAGAACTTTAGCTATCTTGCAGATATTTCTAATAACTTTGGAATATTAAGCAACATACTTGCTGAAAGTTTCAGTGTTAATGTAAAGGCTTGTAATTTGTATCTGGAGGATACGAATTTCAAAGCCCATTAAAAAAGAGGTGCAACTCTGTATTTCTCTCGAAGAATTGGTATATCTACCTAATTCAAGGTTTTATGAAAACTAGAGTTACAGCTGTCGTGCAAAAATACCTTTTTAACCCGACTATGCTAGAAGTTAGTCTAGTAAATTTAACATGTCTATATAATATCAGCAAAAAAAAGGGAATCGAGCACCCCACAAAAAGTAATGAAATCCGTCCAAAATTATTTCATGTAAAGTAGTTTGCCAAGACTTTTATAACGCTTTCTCTGTTAAAAAATATCAAAACGAATGTAGAGCAAAGCCCTCAAAATTCTACGAGGCCTAACTCTACAAATCTTACATCTTGGTCAGTATCTATAGCTCGACCGTTTCCCTGGTGGGTGAAACGGACTGGTGACCGCGAGCATAATAATAATAAAAACGTTTATTTAAGGGGACACTTCTACAATGAATACCTTAACTATTAAAACTAGAAATAAGCCTTAACCAGGTTCATCACCATTCACACAGACCATCCCTCGTAACTTTGGTGTCCCTTATCTTATTACTTTCTTCTTCGTTTTCCTTGGCAGCGTGATCTCACGCCTACTGTTATCTATTCTATTCTAAAGTATTAAAGTTATTTTATTGCCTGCCTGTTCAACATAAGTTCGCCTTTGCTAATCAAACTTTAGAGTACCCACCTATGATTGAACACACACAATAACACGATAGCACTGTGAATAACAAGCCTGTGGTCGCAGATAAGAGACCACTGTTTTTATCCTGTCTGGTTTGCGGAAAACCAGCGTTTTGTTTTTGTTTTAATACTTCAAGAGCGATCGCCAGCGGTGGACGCTCCTACTCTGTTGAAACAACTTAGTATTTCTGAAATATAAAATGTGTAGAGCGCAGTGGATGCTGGCGTTTTTAGCACTGCACGTAGGGTTGAACAAAAGAAAAAACTTAGTAACAACAATCAAACAAACACAAACAAAACAACAAACATAAACACAAACACATACACAAACAACACAAACACACACACACACAAACACACAAACAAACAAATACAACAAACAAACAAAACAAAACATTTTTAGAAACGTGCAGCTAACTTGTAGGGAGTGGATGTAATGGAAAAATAGCCAAATATACGATTACTAGGTTATAAGATAATATTAAGGTCAACTTTAAAGAGTAAAATTATAACACTTACCGATATATTAAGACTACGGCCAATGTATTTTTAACAACACAACATAATTATAAGTTAAATATTAGTCATATCACCAGTGACCGGAGTAGGTAGATTGATTTCACGTACTCGCATCATGAATAGTCATAGAAATCACAACATGGATAAGCCTTTTTTCCGGGATTTCATTTTGGTAGTTACGGGATTGAATCAAATATTGTGAAAGTAAGGATTTTTAAACTAGGTACTACATTAGAAATTTATAGAATGCGATAGATAAACATTTAAAATTGTTTTTGACGTGACAACGTCTTATAAATTGGTTTGCCGGGTGACACTTCAAGAAACTGCGTTACGCTCCGCTCACGTTATGCGCTCACAATGAGAGCGAGTGAGAGGCACGCGTCCCTTCCACTCGGGCATGGTTAGCCCGCCTAAGAGCGAGAGAGACAGACATAAAAAGTGAAAGGCATGCAAATAAATGCAAATAAATGTTTTAAATTGTTACTATTATTTCATCCTTCTTCCTACTATACGAATGAATATTCACATTAAAATTATTTTACCACTCAAAGTCGTTGTCACGTAAAACTTTCGCCCGTATACCGAATTTACAGGCAACCAATTTTTTTTTTCTTACTGTAGAAGGCTGATCACCTAAATACTATTCAAAACACAGCAAAAGGGTTAAACATTTCTTATTCATATTGATGTATTCTTTATTCTACACATTACAACATTCGAAATTAATTTCAAAGTCCCGGAATCCCGGAGGCATATTCACACTAATATGTACGTGCCATTTCATTGATCCCATTTCAATCTAACTACTTCAATCACTGGATTTCACATATTTTTGGAATGAAGTTTTATTTTGTTATAAATTTTTTATTTTGTTATAAAATATGCAGAAAGAATATCTCAGCGAAGGTAGTGGTTGAGGACCTTATGGATAGGTCTCATGGCGTAGTTTAATACAATTGGAAAGAAAGAAAGTATTTATTGGGGCACGCACTGAAACTTAACAAAAAGCAATACCTAATAAAATAAAATAAAAAATAAATGGTTCAATCTTAATTAATCGCGGTCGCGATCGCGATTAATTAAGATTGAATGATTTTTATTTATTTTTTTACCGTCCTACTTTCCTACAAATATTTTAAATGAAAATGTTACAAAACCACACAAAAACAGCTGAACAGTTTCGAATAAAATATGACATAGTTTATAATCTTTTTAACACGCTTTTATTAGCTTGCTATTTATGTATCTATGTAACGGAATCTTTGAACGTGATTTTCACCCCCTTCAAGACTTCGGATTAATTAGAAACTTTGCACACTTATCAAAAACTCATGGCAATACAATAATTCCGTGCCATTAACTTAGCCAGTACCACCAGGATAGCGAAAACAAAAAAACACGAAAACCTCGCATTTGTAGCTAGCCGATCAAAAAAAAATAATAGTCAAAAATCACGCTTCTATGACTACGGTTCTTTTCCGGATAATTTATTTCTGATTTTATCTTTCCAAGAAACTCCGAGCAAAGCCTGCCTCATTGTGTGCTGTCAGTGTCCACATTTCGGCACCGTATGTCACTACGGGCAGAAACGCATTGGTTGACGACCCTTATCTTTAGACACTGCGGTATAGGCCACAAAAAGACTTGATAAAGTTTCTCAAACGCTGTTCTACCCAATCTATTCGATCCTTCTGTCCAGCATTTTCGTCAAAGTAGTGTCTACCGAACTGGATGACTTGCCCTAAGTAGTCATACTTCTTCACAACTCCTAGAAGCGACCCATCAATGTGGACTGGACTCGAGCTGCTTTCGGGGCGGGGAAACTATATCATAATTATATTAACGTAGGTTGTTAGGTTAAATGACGGTCTTAGTTTTTAGGGGACATGGAACTTGTAGAAATAAACAATTTTTACTGTGTGAATGTTCCGTGTGATCCCATTTCTTTTTGTGGGTGTCGTAACAGGCGACTAAGGGCTTACTAGAGAATGGGCAGCAGCGTTTTCTAAGTATTTTACCAATATACTGCGATCACCAACCCGCCTGCCAAGTGCGGCGATTATGGCAATGCCCCCCAAGTTGGGGGAGGCTCAAGTCCAGCATTGGACGTCTTACGGCTGAAATATTGATGATGATTACTGTGTGAATGTAACAATCTCTGAAATATTAAAATAAAAACCGGTGTTTCCTTCACTTTGTAGACATTAGCAGATATTATATCACTTCTTTAAAGTATGTCCTCTTTTGAACCGTTTGCTGTGTTTTCTGTATTAGATAATGTTAGTTTATCCAAGATATTTTCCTTATTATGTATTTTGCAGTTGTTTTTCACGAGTTTAATTATTAATTTATTTTATTTTTCCGCATTTGTTATATCTTATCTGGAACGATATTAAAAGAACTCGTGTATCGTATATGTAGCCGTGAAACATAATTAACAGAACCTAGTTTTGTGCAAAACAGGAACGAGGATAACGAACAAGAAAACAGTAATAGGCTAATCTAGATTATATTTAATATAGGTATACCTACCCACTAGATGACAAACTCGTTTGTGCCAATTAAATTAGTATTATGTATACGAAAAAGCGCCATGTAATTATTATGTTTATACATACATACAATCACGCCTTTTTCCCATGGGGGTAGGCAGAAACCACGGAACGCCACCTGCTACGATCTCTACACACTCCTTTTGCCTCTTTAAGGTTCATACAATTGGTCATACACACACGCCGGTTGCGAGTACTACGCACCTGACCTTTCTGAAGAACATCACCAATAAGGTCACTATATGTCCTCCTAGGGCGTCCCCTCCCGGTGTTTCCACTCACATCTGCCTTGTAAATACCTTTTGTGAGTCGTCGTTCATTCATCCTCTCAACATGACCAAACCATCTAAGCATACTTTTTTCAATTTTTGTCACTATATCTTCTTTTAAACCACACCGTTCTCTTATCACATCATTTCTCAGCCTATCATTCATTCATTCATTCATTACGTAACTATTATGTTTATCTTTATTATATAATACTTTGTTATCGAAGTAGCATTCGTAACACGTAATTATAAAAAAACACAATCCATTTCAGCCACCCAGTGCGAAATTTTATCCTAAGTTTTGTTGTACTTTGATATTATATTATTTTTTTATTGTAAACAGTCCTCGTTTATGTCCAGGCTCATATGACGCGACTGAATTACTTGCAGAGGCACTCCGCAAATAATTCAATTGACTTTTTGTGTCGAAAATAAGTTTGCTGAAACATTTCTATTATTATCTGTGCATAGTTTACGTCAATCTTTAAGAAATAACTGAACGCAGCCCTCAAATTTAATACTGTTACTATACTAAGGTTCGATCTAGTAACGATCGCCTGCCGCCATCGCCATTTCATTGGATTGTGTTGGATTGTTGAGAGTGCAAGGCTGGGCAGTATTTGAATTATTTACTTGTTAATGAATAATAAAAACTGCTTCATTTTTGTTAATTCTCAAAACATTTTTGTTAAAAAAACATAAATGTTTTGAGACTGATAATTTAATTTATTCAATTTGTTAGACAATCTCTAAAGTGTTTTCGTTTTGTTATTTTGCCCCTATTTTACCAAACAATAAACAAAAATTAATTAAGGACGCTATAACATTTTTGCAGCGATTATCGCTCAAGTTTAGGTATCTGAGTCGCCACACAACAACATTCCGCGCACGCACTCATTGAAACCATTGTTTGCTCGATTTCAAACATTACGTAACTAATCTTGATACACGAAGGTATTATATATTTTATTTTATTAATACTGTTGAGCAAAGACTAACTTTACTTTCTGCATTTGGTGACAGTAAATAAGTTTTATTACCATGATTATCATTATTTTTGGAATAACGTATATAATTTGCCAATTCAAAAGAAAAGGTGTAACAATAAAAAACTTTAATAATATTTTTGGATAATAAACAAATATAACGGATGGTGATCGTAGACTATCGGTGAAACTATACAGGATATTCCCTAAAGAAAACTAAGCAAAAATTGTGTGACGCCCGAACCTCGCCTTTGAGATTGGAGCGCGTATTCAGAATTTTTAATACACAATAGGAACCCTTTATAGGAGGCCTTCATTTTTGTTTGAAGGCTGTTTTTGTACTCTACTATGTATTTATAATTCGAAATGACTTAAACATTTTGAGAGATGATGAGATTACACAGGCCTACAAATTTTTAACACAGAGAGTAGACCTATCGCACCCGAAGGATTTTGATGCGCTGAATCCAAGTCCGTGTTCAGAATGGTTCCCATACGTCTGGTTTGCGAGATATCCTAACCTAAAAGTGCAAAAATACGGTTTTTTGCAGTTTTTGAGGTTACGTGACAGAAGGAAATAAATGATTATCAAAATACATTGTAGGGCAATTGAAAGTACCACCCTTCTCCTTTTAAACCTATTTGGATTTTTTCAAATATCTTTTTTTTTTCACCAAAATATCGCTATTTGAAATTTTACACTTCAGCGTATTAACGCACCGGCGAGAGATGTCGTGCGGTGTCCCACAGGGATCGGTCCTGGGGCCGCATCTGTGGGACATCGGTTACGACTGGGTGCTGCGCGCCGACCTCCCTAGCGGCGTCAGCGTAGTTTGCTACGCTGACGACACGCTGGTCCTTGCGCAGGGGAGGTCGTACGAGGCGGCGGCCGAATTAATGACACGCGGGGTTGCGACAATCGTCGATAGGATCCGGCAATTGGGACTCGAGGTGGCATTGCACAAGTCCGAGGCCATGGGTTTTCATGGTCCTCGGAACGCGCCACATGCGGGTTCCCAACTTACGGTAGGAGGGGTTCACATCGGCGTCGAGTCGACGATGAAGTACCTGGGACTTGTCCTCGACAGCCGGTGGAACTTCGTTGAGCATTTCCGACGTTTGGCTCCCAGACTGGAGCGGGCTGGGGCTGCATTAAAGCGGCTCCTGCCCAATCTGCGGGGTCCAAACGCCTCCTGCCGGAGGCTCTACACGGGGATCGTGCGGTCCATGGCCCTCTACGGGGCACCGGTGTGGGCACCCTCATTGAGGCTGCGCCCAGCGCGCCGGCTGTTTGCGGCCCAGAGGGTCATGGCCATCCGGTTAATCCGGGGATACCGCACGGTCTCCTGCGAGGCGGCGAGCCTCCTTGCCGGAGTGCCGCCATGGGATCTGGAGGCAAAGGTCCTCGCGCACATGTGGGAGTGGCGCGAGGAGGCGAAACGCCGGGGCGAAACTCCGCTGCCGCGACAAATCGCGGCACGGCGGACAGAGCTCCGGTGTGATCTCATGGCGACATGGCGGGTACGATTGTCGCAACCCAGTGCTGGGCACGCCACAATTGCGGCGGTAAGTCCCCTCTTTGAGGAGTGGATAGAGAGGCGCCACGGCGTCCTCACCTTCCGCCTGACGCAGGTTCTCACCGGGCATGGGTGCTTCGGTGGGTTCCTGTTCAGGATAAAGCGGGAGGATACGTCCGGGTGTTTCCATTGCGAGGATCGTCTGGAGGACACGGTGGAGCATACGGTGGAGGTGTGCCCTGCCTGGGCGGAGCACCGCCGTGTCCTCGTGGAGGCGATCGGCGGCGGTGACCTCTCGCGTCCGGCCCTGGTGCGAGTCATGGTACGGAGCGAGAGGGAATGGGAAGCCGTCACCTCCTTCTGCGAAGCAGTAATGCTTGCGAAGGAGGAGGCGGGGCGCGTGAGGGAGTGGCAGTCTCTGCGCCCTCACGCCCCTAGCCGCCGCAGGAGGAGACGCCCCGGGCGTCGGGAGTCGATTGCGGACTTCCGGCCACCGTAGGCGCGAGCTTGCGGGTGGCGAGCAATGGGTAGCTCGCCGCCCGGTAAGGACCAGGCTCGGGTCGACGGCGCGCAGTGTTCCACGCGCGCCTCAAAGAGATGTCAGCAGCAGTGTAGGGGTCTACTAGGACCGATGCCTGCCGGGGTCGCGTGATTGTTCGAAAGAGATACCGTGACCCTGGCACATGGGCAACTGATGGAACACGGGTGGGTTTTAGTCAGTAAAAGTCTGACACGCCCTCCCGCTCCGCCCAGAGCGGGAGAAGTCATTTGATGATTTCCCATCCTGAAAAAAAAAAAAAAGCGTATTAACGCAACCACAAAAAAAAATCGAGAAAATTCTGCCCGAGACCAAACCATGTTGATCTTGTGTTTTTGGGGTCACTGATTCCGAATCCAAGTTTGTTAGTTTTGATTTTTTTTTTTTGTTTAAAGAAAAATAAGTGATTAAACTTGCTGTTTCCACGGTCAGATGGGTAAGCGTGCTTATGGTTACTTACGAAAAATTCTGACCTTATAGGGTGAATTGGACCTTGGATTCCAAATCAGCGACCCCAAAAACACAAGATCAACATGGTCTGGTCTCGGGCAGAATTTTTTCGATTTTTTTTTTCCACTTTTCATTTAAAAAATTAAAATATTTGGCGTTTTTAATGAAAACTTGTGGGGTCAGTGAACATCCCGTCAGGAAGTATGTAAGTTAGCAAAAATGGACGAAATTTGCATAATTTAATTACCACATTAAAAATAGATGTTCATATAACTTTTTATTGAATAATCATTCGCCATCTTGAATTCTTGTAAATGAATACATATTCATAATCATCACTACTCCATAATTCCTAATAGAATTTAAGCTATTTATTTTTAAACCAAGTTCTGATAATAAGTTTGGTACTCATACTTTTGGTCCGAAAACTATCAAGATTTTTCAACCGCAGTATACAGGACGGCACTCACTTTATTATTATTTTGGTCGTATTAATTTCGCACAAAAAAGCGATACGCCCGTGCTTCCTAGGGCGTGTCCGAGCGCGGAATGACAAGCCGCGAGTAGAAAATGTATGAAGAAATTTGAGGGCGTTTTTTATTTATCTCATAAATAAAAAGTTATGTATTTAATTACAAAATATTCAGGCAAAACGTAGAAGATTATATTCACCATAATTTACTGTCATTTTGAAGTTAAAATGTACAGTTGATCTCACTATACAGGTACCGATACAGACCCCATTATTTTTCATTTTCTTCGATTATTGCGGTGGGAAAAACGTATTTTTGTGAAAATATTGTATGGGACTATACAATTTTTATGATTCCATCATGGAGATGATTAAATTATCTTTAATTTAAGTCATAATTGACTTCACAGTTGTGATTCCTCTTGATTTAATTGGTACCGGAAATCCACCGATATTTGTAGAAAAATGTTATAGCGTCCTTAAAAAATAAATATTGAAATAAAACTTGTCAGCATTCAGAAAAAGGAATATTCTATGCGAGCCCCTGGGACTATCTAGGAGGTGTATACCTATGTTTATTTTGTCACATAGTGAATTGAGGGTTAAAAGGCTATGAATTGGGCACGCCACAATTGCGGCGGTAAGTCCCCTCTTTGAGGAGTTGATAGAGAGGCGTCACGGCGTCCTCACCTTCCGCCTGACGCAGGTTCTCACCGGGCATGGGTGCTTCGGTGGGTTCCTGTTCAGGATAAAGCGGGAGGATACGTCCGGGTGTTTCCATTGCGAGGATCGTCTGGAGGACACGGTGGAGCATACGGTGGAGTGTGCCCTGCCTGGGCGGAGCACCACCGTGTCCTCGTGGAGGCGATCAGCGGCGGCGACCTCTCGCGTCCAGCCCTGGTGCGAGCCATGGTACGGAGCGAGAGGGAATGGGAAGCCGTCACCTCCTTCTGCGAAGCAGTAATGCTCGCGAAGGAGGAGGCGGGGCGCGTGAGGGAGTGGCAGTCTCTGCGCCCTCACGTCCCTAGCCGCCGCAGGAGGAGACGAGCAGTGGGTAGCTCGCCGCCCGGTAAGGACCAAGCTCGGGTCGACGGCGCGCAGTGTTTCACGCGCGCCTCAAAGAGATGTCAGCAGCAGTGTAGGGGTCTACTAGGACCGATGCCTGCCAGGGTCGCGTGATTGTTCGAAAGAGATACCGTGACCCTGGCACATGGGCAACTGATGGAACACGGGTGGGTTTTAGTCAGTAAAAGTCTGACACGCCCTCCCACTCCGCCCAGAGCGGGAGAAGTCATTTGATGATTTCCCATACTGAAAAAAAAAAAAAAAAGGCTATGAATGTGTTTTCTTATAAATACAGTAATTATCATGTATTTTGACTTTCTGTTTGAAAAACATGACATGAAAGTATTAAAAAAAACATCGGAAAACCCAATTGCCTATAAAGTGATCTTTAAAAAAGATGGAAACAAAAATAAATGTAAACTAATACAACTATAAGCAAAAGGAGGTTTTGAGGAAGCTATCAATGATTTTTTGAAATTCTATCCCTAAGGGGGTAAAACTGAGGATGAAAACTTGTATGAAAGTTTATCAGTTTCGATATTAGGATCTTCAAATTTTGTGTTAAGGCTGAGGAACATGTATTAAGTTATACATATTTCAGCGTTTTCTATATTTTGTTCTCCGAAAGGGTTAAAAGGGCGATTATATTGAACTAGCTTCTGCCCGCGACTTCGTCCGCGTTAAATTTCTTGTTCCCCCGACCCTTCCCGTCGCGTCGAATCGCCTACCCGTGCGATATTCCCCATTTTTGCAACATTTTTCATTACTACTCCGCTTTTCTTGGTTTTAGCGTGATGTTATGTAGCCTTCTTCGATAAATAGGCAAACCAACACAAAAATATTTTTTCAATTTGGACCAGTAGTTCCTGAGATTAGCGCGTTCAATCAAACAAACAAACATACAAACAAACAAACTCTTCAGCTTTATAATATTAGTATAGTATAGATATGGAAAGTTCGTCATTTTCAAAGCAAATATCATTTATTTAATTTTTATGGCTTATGGTTAGAAACGAACGCAACGTATATTGTTGTTGAAATTGGTATAGTGTTGTTGGAATCTCAAATTTAAAGGGGTGAAAAGGGGGATAAAATTTTGATTTCACTTTCATTTGGTGAATTTTGTATTCAAGTAAAAATAATGCACACGTGCATCATGTTTTTAGTTGCTTCGCACATAATCCAAATTCTTAAGTCATATTTAAAAGATATTAATGGCTACTGCGGATTATCCTTAGGAGACAGACATAAACCATCAAAACTGTGGAACGTTTTAATATGTACAATTTCATAGTACTTTATTTTGATATCTTGTAAGTTTTAACCAGCGTTAGCGTTAGCAACCAAAAATATGTCTTTAAGACGTCATTACGAATCATTAAAATTTTAAGCATTTCTCTAATAAAATATTCTTCAAGATTACTTTTGAAAGAGATTCTCCATATGGCAATGACAACTGTGTCAAAGTGCGTTGCGAGGTTTTATCGGAAAAACAGACAGACGATAACAGGGAATTTATTTTATAAAATTTAGAACTGATTAACTGTCTGTGTCGTGTTTTGTGTCTGAGAGGAATAATTTGTGTATTCTTTGCTTCATCTTACAAACAGCCGGAAGTTAAAATAAGAATGTTTTTTGTAATTAATTAAGCTGTTTCATAACAATTACTGTCCATTTATTATATAGGTAGTATATGCCAGATGTGAATAAAATAAAAGTCATTGACACCTGCCTACCAATGTATTCAAATTACCGTTTTGACCGTGCTAGCGACACTTTCTTTACATTTTTTCGTATCGTTTTGAAATATTTGATTACATTGAAAGGCGGGTGTCAATTACTTTTATTTTTTCACATCTGGCATAGACCATAGTAGTTACTTCAAAATTATAACACGACGTTTTGGCACGTATAGATTTGCATGCAAATTGAACACTTGCATGATTTTTTTTTAAACTATTCCATGCAGTTGCTGTATAAAAAAAAACACGAGTTTATGTGTCACCATAGGATAAAATAAATACGCATGAAAGAATTAATAAATCAGGGTCAGCAGAAGCATACATTATTAAACAACCGTTGAATATTAAACCTCCACTTTTAAGTTCCAACGTGAGCCGGGTAAAAATAGTCTACGCCCTTGTACTCACCCCAGGAATGCGCCAACCCTACGTGCAGCGCTAACAACGCCAGCACCCACTGCGCTTTACACATTTTATATTTAAGAAATACTAAGTTGTTTCGACAGAGTTGGAGCATCCAACGCTGTCGATCGCTCTTGAAGTATTAAAACAAAAACAGAACGCTGGTTTTCTGCAAACCTGACAGGATAAAAACAGTGTTCTCTTATCTGCGACCACAGGCTTGTTATTCACAGTGCTATCGTGTTATTCTGTGTGTTTAATCATAGGTGCGTACTCTAAAGCTTGATTACCAAAGGCGACCTTATGCTGTACAGGCAAGCAATAAAATATCCTTTCTTTGGGATTGTTCGTCGAATCGTTGTGCTCCTTATGTTCTGAGTTGAGCTGAAAGATTACTGACAAATGCGTGCATTGACTGGACAGGTCCACTCAATCTGTATGGTTCTTTCCTCAAAAGACCATTTCAGACACCTCCATGTACATGATCCTCAAATGATCAGACAGCGACTATCTCCTGATTTTATTAATTATTGTAAATGTGAAGATTAAGTGGGTGTTATTTTTTTCTTTCTAGGTTCCTTTTCTTCTAATTTATTTTTATCACAGTCTGGCAGTTTGAGTAATTTATGCGACCTACACAAATGTCCTTTCTTTGGTATTGTTCGTCAAATCATTGACCTCCTTAAGTTCTGAGTTGAGCTGCATGATTACTGACAAATGCGTGCACTGATTGGACAGGTCCACTCAATCTGTGTGGTTCTTTCCTTAAAAGACCACTTCAGACACCAATCCACCTGGTCTTCACATGATCTAACCAAATTATGTCTGGACTTTAAAAGAGATTGTGACCTCTGAGTTTGTTTCGGCCTTTCTTCTCAGAGTAGTCAGATAGGAAACGCCGACCTCATCTAGCTTTAAAAAATATGATTGACGTGTAAAAGTGTTTGTACAAACCTACTTGCAAAAATAAAGTCATTTGTCATTTATCGGCGACAGTCGTACAAAATCCTTTGGTGAAACCATTAGTGATTGAGCATTATCTTTTCGCACACATTACTCAATACAGATCTACAGACAAATTCAATATTAAAGCTAAGTATGGTGTTATAGTCTCGAGACGATAATCGAGACTATAGCATATTAGTAAAGAAGTTTGCAAATTCTTGAGCGACTTCTTATGGTACCATGTAGATGGTGAGTTCTTCAGTGTGTAGTCAGTGTTTACATTTTTTTTCCCATTAGTTTCGTTATGTACAACTCGCTAATCTCTTTTTATTTAATTTCTGCTGATTTGATTTTGTTGCTAATGCACAGAACTTTAGCTATCTTGCAGGTATTTCTAATAGTTTTGGAATATTTAGCAACATACTTGCTGAAAGTTTCAGTGTAAATGTAAAGGCTTGTAATTTGTATCTGGAGGATACGAATTTCAAACCCCATTAAAAAAGAGGTGCAACTCTGTATTTCTCACGTAGAATTGGTATATCTACCTACTTCAAGGTTTTATGAAAACTAGAGCTACAGCTGGCGTGCAAGAAATACCTTTTTAACCCGACTATGCTAGAAGTAAGTCTAGTAAATTTAACATGTCTATATAATATCACCAAAAAAAGGGAATCGAGCACCCCACAAAAAGTAATGAAATCCGTCCAAACTTATTTCATGTAAAGTAGTGTGCTAAGATTTTTATAACGCTTTCACTGTTAAAAAATATCAAAGCGAATGTAGAGCAAAGCCCTCAAAATTCTACGAGGCCTAACTCTACAAATCTTACATCTTGGTCAGTATCTATAGCTCGACCGTTTCCGTGGTAGGTGAACCCCACAGGTGACCCCGAGCATAATAATAACAAAATCGTTTATATAAGGGGACACATCTACAATGAATACCTTAACTATTAAAACTAGAGGACATTTGCTAATTTGCCTTAACTAGGTTCATCACCATTCACACAGACCATCCCTCGTTTATTTGGTGCCCTCTACTCTTATAGGCATCGACACATTCATACTCAAAACTTTCATCACGACATTTTCACTTTTTGGTGCCACTTTAGACTTCCTCTTATGTACAATTTTTTTTTTAATTTAAATTTCCTCCCTTTACGATTAAGGGGAATGTTGAAGTCACAGATATAGACAAAAATAGTATGTTAGCGATTCTTTTTCAGCCAACATGTAGGTCTTCTGTCTGTGCACAGTCATGGGTTATTAAATGTTTAAATATATGTTTTTGGCAACCATAGTAATTTAACCCATTCCCTGTCCAATGAAATACATATGGTTCATATTGATTATTTAACTATTGAGTCTATGGACAGTGAAAGTGTTAATTTATAGAACCTTAATTTTCTGTTTAACCTTTTGTAAAGGAATGGCCCGGGCGTCGGGAGTTGATCGCAGACACCCGGCGACCGTAGGTGCGGGCTTGCGGGCGGCGAGCATAGGTAGCTTGCCGCCCGGTAAGAACCAGGCACGTGTCGACGGCGCGTAGTGTTCCACGCGCGCCTCAAAGTGATGTCAGCAGCACTGAAGTGGTCTGCTAGGACCGATGCCTACCAGGGTCGCGAGATTGTTCAAACGAGATACCGTGACCCTGGCATATGGGTAACTGATGGAACACGGGTGGGATTTAGTCAGTAAAAGTCTGACAAGGCCTACCGCTCAGCTCAGAGCGGGAGAAGTCATTTCATGATTTCCCATCCAAAAAAAAAGATAGATAAGCATCGTTGTCTGGGTTCGAAACGAGCGTAACCTAAAGACTCCTTTATGATCATAATGTTTTGATTCTTACTATGTTTTTTTTTCACTTTTCTTTAACGACCGAAGTCGTCAAATGTTTTTTTAGACAGGCAATTTGTTTAGGAACAAAAGAACATCATTATTGAAGAAAATATTTATTATTTCATTAAAATATACTTAGTAAATAAAGTAAGTAAATACTCATAGTTCAAAATTAATATTATATTGTATTTTATAATATCACATTCAAACCAAACTATTTACTTAATAAACAATTTCAAAGCATGTTAATGCTTGGAAGTTTGTTATTTAATTTTAACATGAAAACGAATTTTATTTTATTTTATTTGGAATAAAATCGATATTACATTAAATATAACACTTATCAATAAGTTATATAAAACAATATCAATGAAATAACCACATTCCACAACACTTCTTTCACTTAAATCTAAAATATTATAAGTTTTATTAACAACGAGGTGATGACTCATCGGTAAGCTATTTATTGTTCAACAAATAGTTAGTATTAACAGTGATTAAGTAATTTCTGAAATGTTTTACACTTTTATAGGTTTCCATTTATAAAAATAACATCACCATAGAAATTGTAACATTCTAATGGTTTAGCACTCATTGAATTGAGCATTTACTTAATGTGTTTAAAAATAATTATGTAGATAAGTTAGTAGCGGCGTCACGCATCATCTCCAATAAGGTGCTATATTCTGCTACGTATACCGCCCACCATGTTCCAGTACAAATCTTTTCCTCTCATGTGCTGCAGTAGCCTAGGGTCATTCTATCGACGGTTCGACAAGGTAGTAAGAAATATTGTGTTTAATTGCAGCTAAGCGAATAGGCATCAATGGACATTAAACATGGCTTGCAACAATAAGTAGTCTGGTGACGTTCGGATTCGTCACTATAATATATACATCATGGGATTTGCTCCTGGACGATTTCGCTGAATATTTTCAGTATTTCCATAAAGTCCTAACCATAACCTGACCGGATTCCTCTGAAACAAAAGAAAAAACTTATTAACATTTTTGAAAACGTGCAGCTAACTTGTAGGGAGTGGATGTAATGGAATAATAGCCAAATACACGATTACTAGGTTATAAGAAAATATTAAGGTCAATTTTAAAGAGTAAAATTAAAACACTTACAGATATATTAAGACTACGACCAATGTCTTTGATTTCAACATTCTGCTCATGTAAACATCATTATTATTTTATGTCCAGCATAATCAGTAAATTGCGACATGACGCTTTGGTTACTTATAACAAAAACAATAAAAACATGTCTAATTTTACTATTCACGATTTACGTCAAATGTTTTGCTTTGTCACTGCTATTAGGCGTAGACTGACCTGTGTCACTTAAGACAACTTAGTTCCATCTACCCCACGAAGTTAATATACTTTACTTCCTTGGTAATTATTAGTTCTGTAGACATAAATATATTTTTATTTCTCCACTTGGTTACAAGACATGTTCGTTAGGCGAAAATCATATCAGCAGTTCTATAATAATGCAAGAAATATTGTAGAAATCATAAATGAAAACAATTAAAAAAAAGACACTGTTAACAGGTGGAGTGTGATTTCGAACTCACACACCGTTCATCGTCAATCCATCGAACCGCGAAGCCACAGTAACTTGTTGAGAATAAGCGAAATTAACGATTAGATAGTAGCCGTGTAAACACTAAACATATTACGTCTTGTTAATACGCAATTCAATCTTGACGATAACAAGATAATGAAATGAAATGATTTTGACTGGCCTGTTAGTCTGACTGCTAAGACTAAGGTTGTGGTGTTCGATTCTCACCCAGGACAAATCTCTGTGTGATTAGCACAATTATTTGTTCTGTGTCTGGGCGTAATTTCTCTATAATATGTATGAATTTAGAAATATATAAGTATGTTTATCAGTTGTCTAGTTGCCATAGTACAGGCTCTGCCTAGTTTGGGATCAGATGACGTTGTGTTGGTTGTCCTAAAATATTATTATACTAGCTTTTGCCAGCGGCTTCGCTCACGTGGAGGTCGGAAGTTATCCCGCGGGAACATACTACCAGGATAAAAAGCAGCCTATGTCTTTTCTTAAACTCTAAACTATGTGTGTACCAAATTTCATTTAAATCGGTTCAGTAGTTTTAGCAGGAAAGCGAGACAGACAGACAGACAGAGTTACTTTTGCATTTATAATATTAGTATGGATAAATGTGGATTAACTATTAATGATTAAAATGGCTTGACAAGGTGATTTATTTAAATGGGGTGAGACTTAACAGTTCGATGAGAGCGTCGTTCATACCGGGGTCAGATAATATTGGGCACAGATTGTACCTTTTACGTATCGTTCTTGAATTGACAATTTTATATTGATAGGCAAAAATATACAGATAAAAATCTAAAACCAAATTGACTGAAGAAACCTTTACCATAACTTTTTTGTATATCACCTCCTTTCTTAATATGGAACATAATCGGCCTAAAACGTTCCCACTGCTGTGACACAGGCCTCCTGTCTGTGAGACGGGATGGAATATAATCCAATACGCGGGCCCAGTGCGGGTTGGCCTGTTTCACATGTCTTCGATGCTTTGGTTTAGATAGCAGTGGTGATAAAAATAATGTACACGAATTAAAGAGCTTGCTTGGGTTCGAACCAACGACTTACAACTTGTAAGTCTGGGCCGATACCGCTGGGCCACCACTACTCCTCTGAATCTATAAAAAAATAAAAACAGTTTTATAGCTTAGATTTATCGATCTGTTGGATTCGAATGCTCGAAGTATATTTATATATATAACAAGCGAAAATAAAACACCATACATACGTAAGAATATTTTATTAAAATCAAACTAATCAACACTAAACTTAATGTCTTCTTTATTGAAACACGACATCACATTTTCAAAAAACAAAATAGTAAATATGTAGTTGGAGAAATAATAGAATAATCTATAAGATTACACTTCAACAACAACAGATATTTTAATGGTAGGCTTTCTTATGGTAGGATTTTCTGTTGTTTCTGTATTGTTTGTTGAATATTGAGGGAGGTGTTCGTTTCCGTAATGGTTGGAATCAGATTCGACAGTGCTTCACAATCCTGACGTCCCTGAATTTGATCCTTTATTTTATAGTTGGCGGCTATGGCAAGTGGTACTTTATTGTAAAACTTCATCATCTCATTAGGTTGTACATTTATCTCTGCGTTCTTTGGTAAATACCAAAAGGTTCTGGAGCTCTCTCTACCGTCCATCCAATATAAGTAATCCTTTGAAGCGGTCAACTCATGTGGTACAGAAAGATGTTGATGTACGAATAATCTAACTTCGTGAAAATCAACATCTAATTCCTGAGTCAGATCTCTTTTTTGTAGAAAATGAATAGAACATTCTTTACAACCATCAAAGTAATAAATTTGCCGTGTTTGTTGGTCTATGGCGAAGCTAAATACTGGCAACCAATTGATTATAGTTTCTATTTCGGTAACATTAAAATTAATTCTCTCCATGTACTGCCTCGAATATGAGTCGAAGTTGGTCCAATGAATGTACCTGTAATTTGAATAACACTACTGAATATCAAGAAATGCAACAGATTTTTAATTTTTAAAGGTCTTTTTTGTTTTTTTTTTTTTCAGGATGGGAAATCATCAAATGACTTCTCCCGCTCTGGGCGGAGCGGGAGGGCGTGTCAGACTTTTACTGACTAAAACCCACCCGTGTTCCATCAGTTGCCCATGTGCCAGGGTCCCGGTATCTCTTTCGAACAATCACGCGACCCCGGCAGGCATCGGTCCTAGTAGACCCCTACACTGCTGCTGACATCTCTTTGAGGCGCGCGTGGAACACTACGCGCCGTCGACCCGAGCTTGGTCCTCACCGGGCGGCGAGCTACCCATTGCTCGCCACCCGCAAGCTGAATATCAAGAAATGCAACAGGTTTTTAATTTTTAAAGGTCTAAATTTTTAACTGTCATTGATAACGTACCCAGTGCAACTATCCACGGCAATATTAGAGGCGATCACGTATCTCATCTTAATTAAAAGATTTCCGTGAACATTGTTATTAGCGGCGGGCTTTAATGAAATCCAATTAATGGTCCTTTCATTCGCATCAGTGAAAAATAGTCTTTCTGTAGGCGGGTCGTAGGCAATACTTTGAATATCACTCCCGTTTCTTTTGATGAAACATTTGTTTTCCATGGAAAGTAAATTATAACCACATATAGCATCGTTGTCGCTCTGTTTGTCGATGTACAGCATCATGTTGTGTACTTCGTCGTAAGCTAATGCTGTGAGGTTGTGGGAAACAAAATTCACGGTGTTTGTTATTGTTCCGTTGGTATAAAATACGAGTTGGTCTCCTAGACTTACGGCGATATCTGAAACAAAATATTAACATTTTACTTTACCAAGCTGATGTCCAAATATTACAAGATACCTCATTGAAGTATCTGGAATACAAGTAACAACATAATTATAAGTTAAATATTAGTCATATCACCAGTGATCGGAGTAGGTAGATTGATTTTACGTACTCGCATCATGAATAGTCATAGAAATCACAACATGGATAAGCCTTTTTTCCGGGATTTCATTTTGGTAGTTACGGGATTGAATCAAATATTGTGAAAGTAAGGATTTTTAAACTAGGTACCATTATAAATTTATAGAAAGCGATAGATAAACATTTTAAATTGTTTTTTTTTCTTACTGTAGAAGGCTGATCACCTATATACTATTCAAAACACAGCAAAAGGGTTAAACATTTCTTATTCATATTGATGTATTCTTTATTCTACACATTACAACATTCGAAATTAATCTCAAAGTCCCGGAATCCCGGAGGCATATCCACACTAATATATACGTGCCATTTCATTGATTCCATTTCAATCTAACTACTTCAATCCAGTGATTTCACATATTTTTGGAATGAAGTTTTAAATAACAAAATATGCAGAAAGAATATCTCAGCTCTCTGGGAGTGGTTGAGGACCTTATGGATAGGTCTCATGGCGTAATTCAATACCATTGGAAAAAAAGAAAGTATTTATTGGAACACGCACTGAAACTTAACAAAAAGCAATACCTTATAAAATAAAATAAAAAATAAATGGTTCAATCTTAATAAATCGCGGTCGCGATCGCTATCGCGATTAATTAAGATTGAATGATTTGTATTTTTTTTAATTTAACATCCTACTATCCTACAATTATTTTAAATGAAAATGTTACAAAATCACACAAAAACAGCTGAACAGTTTCGAATAAAATATGACACAGTTTATAATCTTTTTAACACGCTTTTATTAGTTTGCTATTTATGTATCTATGTAAAGGAATCTTTGAACGTGATTTTCACCCCCTTCAAGACGTCGGATTAATTAGAAACTTTGCACACTTATCAAAAACTCATGGCAATACAATAATTCCAAATTTTTGCCATTAACTTAGCCAGTACCACCAGGATAGCGAAAACAAAAAAACACGAAAAACTCGTTTTTGTAGCTAGCCGACCAAAAAATAAATAATAGTCAAAAATCACGCTTCTATAACTACGGTTCTTTTCCGGATAATTTCTTTCTGATTTTATCCTTCAAAGAAACTCCGAGCAAAGCCCGCCTCATTGTGTGTTGTCAGTGTCCACATTTCGGCACCGTATGTCACTACGGGCAGGACGCATTGGTTGACGACCCTTATCTTTAGACACTGCGGTATAGGCCACAAAGTGTTGATAAAGTTTCTCAAACGCAGTTCTACCCAACTGGATCCTTCTGTCCAGCATTTTCGTCAAAGTAGTGTCTACCAAACTGGATGACTTGCCCTAAGTAGTCATACTTCTTCACAACTCCTAGAAGCGACCCATCAATGTGGACTGGAGTCGAGCTGCTTTCGGGGCGGGGAAACTATATCATAATTATATTAACGTAGGTTGTTAGGTTAAATGAAGGTCATAGTTTTTAGGGGATATGGAACTTGTAGAAATAAACGATTGTTACTGTGTGAATGTTTCGTGTGGTGCCAAACGGTCTCGTGTGGTGCCGGTCGTAAATAATAGCACCATCCCATTTCTTCTTGTGGGTGTCGTAAAAGTCGACTAAGGGCTTACTAGAGAATGGGCAGCAGCGTTTTCTAAGTATTGTACCACCATACTACCATCACCAACCCGCCTGCGAAGCGCGGCGATTATGGAAATGCCCCCCAAGTTGAGGGAGGCTCAAGTCCAGCATTGGACGTCTTACGGCTCAAATAATGATGATGATGACTGTGTGAATGTAACAATCTCTGAAATATTAAAATAAAAACCGCTGTTCCCTTCACTTTGTAGACATCAGCAGATATTATATCACTCCTTCAAAGTATTTCCTCTTTTGAACCGTTTGCTGTGTTTCCTGTATTAGATAATGTTAGTTTATTCAAGATATTTTCCTTATTATGTATTTTGCAGTTGTTTTCACGAGTTTAATAATTAATTAATTTTATTTTTCCGCCTTTGTTATATCTTATCTGGAACGATATTAAAAGAACTCGTGTATCGTACATGTAGCCGTGAAACATAATTAACAGAACCTAGTTTTGTGCAAAACAGGAACGAGGATAACGAACAAGAAAACAGTAATAGGCTAATCTAGATTATATTTAATATAGGTATACCTACCCACAAGGTGACAAGCTTGCCAATTAAATTAGTATTATGTATACGAAAAAACGCCATGTATTTAGTATATTTATCTTTATTATATAATACTTTGCTATCGAAATAGCATTCGTAACACGTAATTATAAAAAAACACAATCCGTTTCAGCCACCCAGTGCGAAATTTTATCCTAAGTTTTGTTAAACTTTGATATTGTAGTTTTTTATTTTTTATTGTAAACAGTCCTCGTTTATGTCCAGGCTCATATGACGCAACTGAATTACTTGCAGAGGCACTCCGCAAATAATTCAATCGTCTTTTGTGTCGAAAATAAGTTTGCTGAAACATTTCTACTATTTATATTTACATAGTTTACGTCAATCTTTAAGAAATAACTGAAGGCAGCCCTCAAATTTTAATACTGTTACTATACTAAGGTTTGATCTAGTAACGTATTAATTACTTTCACAATATTGTACAGAATCAAGTTCTTCTAACTTAACAGACAGCTGTGCTGCTGGGGAGTTTGTTCCGCCATTTCAGCTAAAATCAAATTCAAAAGTCATTTATTCAAACTAGGCTGAGAGTCAGCACTTTTTGAACGTCAAAAAAAGCACTAGGAAGTGTCGAAGGGCGGGTGTTTTGGGGGACTGTCTTATGTAACTTTGACGTTCAAAAAGTGCTGACTTTCAACCTAGTTATGAATAAATGACTTTTGAACGATCGCCTGCCGCCATCGCCATTTCATTGTGTTGGATTGTTGACAGTGCAGGTTGGGCAGTATTCGAATTATTTACATTATCATGAATAATATAAATTGCGTCATGTTTGTAAATTTTTAAATAGTTAAAAATAAAAGACATGGTTTTATTGAGACTGACAAGTTAATTGATTCAATTTGTTAGAAGATCTCTAAAGTTTTTTCCTATTTTACCAAACAATAAAGAAAATAACTGAAAAAAAAAAAACATTGAAATTAAACTTGTTGACATTCAGAAAAAAAGTAATATTCTATGCGAGACCCTGGGACTATTTAGAAGGTGTTTACGTAAGTTTATTTTTCATACAGTGAATTGAGGGTTGAAAGGCTACGAATCTTATAAATACAGTAATTGTCATGTATTTTGTATTTATATTTCAAAAGATGACATGAAATTATTTAACAAAAAATCGGAAAACCCAACTGCGTAAAAAGTGAACTTTAAAAAAGATGGAAACAATAATAAGCGTCAACTAATACAACTACAAGCAAATGGAGGTTTTGAGGAAGATCAAGGATTTTTTGAAATTCCATCCCTAAGGGGGTAAAACTGAGGATGAAAACTTGTATGAAAGTTTATCAGTTTCGAAGTTAGGATCTTCAAATTTTGTGTTAAGGCTGACGAAAATCTATTAAGTTATACATATTTCAGCGTTTTCTATATTTCAAATGACGTCTCCCGCTCTTGGGCGATCAGTCTTTTACTGACTTAAACCCACACGTGTTCCTTCAGATGCCCATGTGCCAAGATCACGGTGTCTCTTTCGAACAATCTCACGACCCTGGCAGGCATCGGTCCTGGAAGACCCCTTCAGTTCTGCTGACATCTCTTTGAGGCGCGCGTCGACCCGAGCCTGGTTCTTACCGGGTGGTGAGCTACCCATTGTTCGCCACCCGCAAGCTCGCGCCTACGGTGGCCGGGAGTCCGCTATTGACTCCCGACGCCCGGGGCGTCTCTTCTTGCGGCGGCTAGGGACGTGAGGGTGCAGAGACTGCCACTCCCTCACGCGCCCCGCCTCCTCCTTCGCGAGCATTACTGTTTCGCTGAAGGAGAAGACGGCTTCCCATGCCCTGTCGCTCCGTACCATGGCTCACGTCAGGGCCAGACGCGAGAGGTCGCCGCCGCCGATCACCTCCGCGAGGGCATGGTGGTGCTCCGCCCAGGCAGGGCACACCTCCACCTCCTCACAATGGAAACACCCGGGTGGTTCCTCCCGCTTTATCCTAAACAGGAACCCACCGAAGCACCCATGCCCGGTGAGAACCTGCGTCAGGTGGAAGATGAGGAACGTGACCCTGGCACATGGGCAACTGAAGGAACACGGGTGGGTTTTAGTCAGTAAAAGTCTGACACGCCCTCCCGCTCCCCCCAGAGCGGTAGAAGTCATTTGATGATTTCCCATCCAAAAAAAAGGATGTCGTGGCGCTTCTGCTTCTCTATCCACTACTCAAAAAGGGGCCTTAATGCCGCAATTGTGGCGAAATGGGCGATTATGTTGAATATGGAAATTCCGTCATTTTCAAAGTAAATATCATTTTTATGGTTATTTATTTCATTTTTATGGCTTATGGTTAGAAACAAACGCAACATATATTGGTGTTGTTGGAATTTCAACCTTTAAAGGTGTGAAAAGGGGGATGAAATTTTGATTTCACTTTCATCCAATGAATTTTGTATTCAAGGAAAAATACACACGTGTATCATATTCATAATTGTTCCACAAATAATCCCGTCATATTTAAAAATATTAATGGCTACTGCGGATTATTCTTAGGAGACAGACATAAACCATCAAAACTGTGGAATGTTTTAATATGTACAATTTCATAGTATTTTATTTTGATATATCTTGCAAGTTTTAGTCAGCGTTAGCGTTAGCAACCAAAAATATGTATTTACGACGTCATTAAGAATCATTAAAATTTTAGGCTTTGCTCTAACAAAATATTCTTCAAGATTACTTTTGAAAGAGATTCTCCAAATGGCAATGATAACTGTATCAAAGTCCATTGCGAGGTTTTGAAGAAGATATCGGAGAAACAGACAGAAGATAACGGGGAATTTATTTTATACAATTTAATTTTAGAGATGACTAACTGTCTATGTCGTGTTCCGTGTCTGAGAGAATTAATTTGTGTATTCTTTGCTTAATCTTAGAAACTGGCGTAAGTGAAAATATTTGTTGTTATAAATAAAGCTCTTTCATAACAATTACCCTCCATTTGTTTTAGTAGTTACTTCAAAATTATAACACGTCGTTTTGGCCCGTACTGTTTTACATGAAAATTGACCATTTGCATATATATTTTTTAACTATTCCATGCAGGATAAAACAATCGCGCATGAATGAATGAATAAATCAGGGTCGGCAGAAACATACATTAAACAACCGTCGAATATGAAACCTCCGCTCTTAAGTTGCAACGTACGTCGGTTAAAAATAATCTACGCCCTTGTACTCACCCCAGGAATACGCCAACCCTACGTGCAGCGCTAACAACGCCAGCATCCACTGCGTTCTACACATTTTATATTTAAGAATTACTAAGTTGTTTCGACAGAGTTGGAGCGTCCACCGCTGTCGATCGCTCTTGAAGTATTAAAACAAAAACAGAACGCTGGTTTTCCGCAAACCTGACAGGATAAAAACAGTGTTCTCTTATCTGCGACCACAGGCTTGTTATTCACAGTGCTATCGTGTTATTGTGTGTGTTTAATCATAGGTGCGTACTCTAAAGGTTGATTACCAAAGGCGACCTTATGCTGTACAGGCAAGCAATAAAATAACTTTAATACTTTAGAATAGAATTGATAACAGTAGGCGTGAGCTGCCTAGAAAAACGAAAAAAAAATTAAATTTGTGGATTGCTCTAGTAATATTTACTAAATTCATAACGAACGATCCCGATACAGGGAGACCTTCATGCAGAAAGGACTTAATACTCTTAGCCTTTTTTTTTTGTTTTCAGGATGGGAAATCATCAAATGACTTCTCCCGCTCTGGGCGGAGCGGGAGGGCGTGTCAGACTTTTACTGACTAAAACCCACCCGTGTTCCATCAGTTGCCCATGTGCCAGGGTCACGGTATCTCTTTCGAACAATCACGCGACCCTGGCAGATACTCTTAGCCTTATGGATCAACCATTTTTATTTTAAACCAAGTGAATAGATACCATTGATTTAAACATTTTGCTGTCGATCAATGTAATAGGATTTTACTAGACAGAGCGCAAGTTTACCTCAAGTAATATTAAAGTAATTCTCAAGTTGTAAGAGCAAGGTTTCGTGATTAACGCAGTCAAATGCCTTCAAGAGGTCATATAAGATCCTGATGGCATCTTGGGCCTCTTCCCACGCTGTAAATATGTGTTTTAATAAAGTGACACCGGCTACAGTCGTACAAAATCCTTTGGTGAAACTATTAGTGATTGAGCATTATCTTTACGAACACATTACTCAATACAGATCTACAGACAAATTCAATATTAAAGCTAAGTATGATGCTATAGTCTCGATTCGATAATCGAGACTGTAGCATATTAGTAAAGAAGTTTATAAATTTTTGAGCGACTTCTTATGGTAGATGGTAAGTTCTTCAGTGTGTAGCCAATGTTCACATTTTTTTCCCCATTAGTTTCGTTATACACGACTCGCAAATCTCTTTTTATTTCATTTTCTGCTGATTTGATTTTGTTGCTAATGCACAGAACTTTAGATATCTTTCAGGTATTTCTAATAATTTTGGAATATTTAGCAACACACTTGCTGAAAGTTTCAGTGTTAATGTAAAGGCTTGTAATTTGTATCTGGGGGATACGAATTTCAAACCCCATTAAAAAAGAGGTGCAACTCTGTATTTCTCATGAAGAATTGGTATATCTACCTACTTCAAGGTTTTATGAAAACTAGAGCTACAACTGGCGTGCAAGAAATACCTTTTTAACCCGACTATGCTAGAAGTAAGTCTAGTAAATTGAACATGTCTATATCTAATATCAGCAAAAAAAGGGAATCGAGCATCCCACAAAAGTAATGAAATACGTCCAAAATTATTTCATATAAAGTAGTTTGCCAAGACTTTTATAACGCTTTATCTGTTAAAAATATCAAAACGAATGAAGAGCAAAGCCCTTAAAATTCTACGAGGCCTAACTCTACAAATCTTACATCTTGGTCAGTATCTATAGCTCGACCGTTTCCCTGGTGGGTGAAATCGACTGATGACCCCGAACATAATAATAATAAAAACGTTTATTTAAGGGGACACATCTACAATGAATACCTTACCTATTAAAACTAGCAATTCGCCATAACTAGGTTCATCATTCACTCAGACCATCCCTCGTAAGTTTGGTGTCCCTCTACTTCTATAGCCATCGACACATTCATACTCAAAACTTTCATCACAACATTTCCTCATTGCTCCGTATCACGTGCCTACACCAAGACAACCGATTTTCATAACATTTTTTTACTTTTCGGTGCCACTATTGACATTCTCTTATCTATTCGTGTTTTTTTTTTTTGGTTTAAAATATCTTCCCGTTATGATTAAGGGGAATGTGGAAGTCACAGATAAAGACAAACATAATATGCTAGCGGTTCTTTTTCAGCCAACATGTAGGTCTTCTGTCTGTGCACAACATGGGTTATTAAATGTTTAAATATATGTTTTTGGCAACCATAGTAATTTAACCCATTCACTGTCCCACGAAATACATATGGTTCATGTTGATTATTTAACTATTGTGTCTACTTTATGGACAGTGAAAGTGTTCATTTATAGAACCTTAATTTTCTGTTTAACCTTTTGTACAGAAATGAGCCTAGGAATGTAAAAAATATTTCTACAAGGAGACCGACAAGATTGTCCGCCTCTAATTTCAATGGTTTTTACATATGTTGTTATGTTTGAGTAAGTGAGTAATTACTCCAAGGGAATTCACGCAACGCTCAATAGTTTCAGCGTTGCTTCTTGCCGCCGCAGGAGGAGACGCCCCGGGCGTCGGGAGTCGATCGCAGACACCCGGCCAGCGTAGGCGCGGGCTTGCGGGCGGCGAGCATAGGTAGCTTGCCGCCCGGTAAGAACCAGGCCCGTGTCGACGGCGCGTAGTGTTCCGCGCGCGCCTCAAAGTGATGTCAGCAGCACTGAAGTGGTCTGCTAGGACCGATGCCTACCAGGGTCGCGAGATTGTTCAAACGAGATACCGTGACCCTGGCATATGGGTAACTGATGGAACACTGGTGGGATTTAGTCAGTAAAAGTCTGACAAGCCCTCCCGCTCAGCCCAGAGCGGGAGAAGTTATTTGATGATTTCCCATCCAAAAAAAAAGATAGATAAGCATCGTTGTCTGGGTTCGAAACGAGCGTAACCTAAAGACTTCTTTATGTTCACAATGTTTTGTTTCTTACTATGTTTTTTTTTAACTTTTATTTAAAGATCGAAGTCGTCAAATGTTTTTTTAGATAGGCAGTTTGTTTAGGAACAAAAGAATATCAGCATTGAAGAAAATATTAACTATTTCATTAAAATATACTTAGTAAATAAAGTAAGTAAATACTCATAGTTCAAAATTAATATATATTGTATTTTATAGTATCACATTCAAACCAAACTATTTACTTAATAAACAATTTCAAAGCATGTTAATGCTTGGAAGTTTGTTATTTAATTTTAACATGAAAACGAATTTTATTTTATTATATTTGGAATAAAATCGATATTACATTACATATAACACTTATCAATAAGTTATATAAAACAATATCAATGAAATATCCACAACACTTTTTTCACTTAAATCTAAAATATTATAAGTATTATTAACAACGAGGTGATGACTCATCGGTAAGCTATTTATTGTTCAACAAACAGTTAGTATTAACAGTGATTAAGTAATTTCTGAAATGTTTTACACTTTTATAGGTATAAGTATGTAGTGAATCAACATGTTATATGGATTTCCATTTATAAAAATAACATCACCATAGAAATTGTAACATTGTAATGGTTTAGCATTCATTGAATTGAGCATTTACTTAATGTGTTTAAAAATAATTATGTAGATAAGTTAGTAGCGGCGTGACGCATCATCTCCAATAAGGTGCTATATTCGGCTACGTATACCGCCCACCATGTTCCAGTACAAATCTTTTCCTCTCATGTGCTGCAGTAGCCTAGGGTCATTCTACCGACGGTTCGACAAGGTAGTAAGAAATATTGTGTTTAATAGCAGCTAAGCGAATAGGCATCAATGGACATTAAACATGGCTTGCAACAATAAGTAGTCTGGTGACGTTCGGATTCGTCACTATAATATATTCATCATGGGATTTGCTCCTGGACGATTTCGCTGAATATTTTCAGTATTTCCATAAAGTCCTAACCATAACCTGACCGGATTCCTCTGAAACAAAAGAAAAAACTTATTACCATTTTTGGAAACGTGCAGCTAACTTGTAGGGAGTGGATGTAATGGAATAATAGCCAAATACACGATTACTAGGTTATAAGAAAATATTAAGGTCAATTTTAAAGAGTAAAATTAAAACACTTCCCGATATATTAAGACTACGACCAATGTCTTTGATTTCAACATTCTGCTCATGTAAACATCATTATTATTTTATGTCCAGCATAATCAGTAAATTGCGACATGACGCTTTGGTTACTTATAACAAAAACAATAAAAACATGTCTAATTTTACTATTCACGATTTACGTCAAATGTTTTGCTTTGTCACTGCTATTAGGCGTAGACTGACCTGTGTCACTTAAGACAACTTAGTTCCATCTACCCCACGAAGTTAATATACTTTACTTCCTTGGTAATTATTAGTTCTGTAGACATAAATATATTTTTATTTCTCCACTTGGTTACAAGACATGTTCGTTAGGCGAAAATCATATCAGCAGTTCTATAATAATGCAAGAAATATTGTAGAAATCATAAATGAAAACAATTAAAAAAAAAGACACTGTTAACAGGTGGAGTGTGATTTCGAACTCACACACCGTTCATCGTCAATCCATCGAACCGCGAAGCCACAGTAACTTGTTGAGAATAAGCGAAATTAACGATTAGATAGTAGCCGTGTAAACACTAAACATATTACGTCTTGTTAATACGCAATTCAATCTTGACGATAACAAGATAATGAAATGAAATGATTTTGACTGGCCTGTTAGTCTAGTGGTTAGTGACCCTGACTGCTAAGACTAAGGTTGTGGGTTCGATTCTCACCCAGGACAAATCTCTGTGTGATTAGCACAATTATTTGTTCTGTGTCTGGGTGTAATTTCTCTATAATATGTATGTATTTAGAAATATATAAGTATGTTTATCAGTTGTCTGGTTGCCATAGTACAGGCTCTGCCTAGTTTGGGATCAGATGACGTTGTGTTGGTTGTCCTAAAATATTATTATTCTAGCTTTTGCCAGCGGCTTCGCTCACGTGGAGGTCGGAAATTATCCCGCGGGAACATACTACCAGGATAAAAAGCAGCCTATGTCTTTTCTTAAACTCTAAACTATGTGTGTACCAAATTTCATTTAAATCGGTTCAGTAGTTTTAGCAGGAAAGCGAGACAGACAGACAGACAGAGTTACTTTTGCATTTATAATATTAGTATGGATAAATGTGGATTAAATATTAATGATTAAAATGGCTTGACAAGGTGATTTATTTAAATGGGGTGGGACTTAACAGTTCGATGAGAGCGTCGTTCATACCGGGGTCAGATAATATTGGGCACAGACTCTACCTTTTACGTATCGTTCTTGAATTGACAATTTTATATTGATAGGCAAAAATATACAGATAAAAATCTAAAACCAAATTGACTGAAGAAACCTTTACCATAACTTTTTTGTATATCACCTCCTTTCTAAATATGGAACATAATCGGCCTAAAACGTTCCCACTGCTGGGACACAGGCCTCCTGTCTGTGAGACGGGATGGAATATAATCCAATACGCGGGCCCAGTGCGGGTTGGCCTGTTTCACATGTCTTCGATGCTTTGGTTTAGATAGCAGTGGTGATAAAAATAATGTACACAAATTAAAGAGCTTGCTTGGTTCGAACCAACGACTTACAACTTGTAAGTCTGGGCCGATACCGCTGGGCCACCACTACACCTCTGAATCTATAAAAAAATAAAAACAGTTTTATAGCTTAGATTTATCGATCTGTTGGATTCGAATGTTCGAAGTATATTTATATATATAACAAGCGAAAATAAAACACCATACATACGTAAGAATATTTTATTAAAATCAATCTAATCAACACTAAACTGAATGTCTTCTTTATTGAAACACGACATCACATTTTCAAAAAACAAAATAGTAAATATGTAGTTGGAGAAATAATAGAATAATCTATAAGATTACACTTCAACAACAACAGATATTTTAATGGTAGGCTTTCTTATGGTAGGATTTTCTGTTGTTTCTGTATTGTTTGTTGAATATTGAGGGAGGTGTTCGTTTCCGTAATGGTTGGAATCAGATTCGACAGTGCTTCACAATCCTGACGTCCCTGAATTTGATCCTTTATTTTATAGTTGGCGGCTATGGCAAGTGGTACTTTATTGTAAAACTTCATCATCTCATTAGGTTGTACATTTATCTCTGCGTTCTTTGGTAAATACCAAAAGGTTCTGGAGCTCTCGCTGCCGTCCATCCAATATAAGTAATCCTTTGAAGCGGTCAACTCTTTTGGTGCAGAAAGATGTTGATGTGCGAAAAATTTAATTTCGTGATAATCAACATCTTGTTCCTGAGTCAGATCTCTTTTTTTTAGAAAATTATGAGAACATCCCTTACAACCATCAAAGTAATAAATTTGCCGTGTTTGTTGGTCTATGGCGAAGCTAAATACTGGCAACCAATTGATTATAGTCTCTATTTCGGTAACATTAAAATTAATTCTCTCCATGTACTGCCTCGAATATGAGTCGAAGTTGGTCCAATGAATGTACCTGTAATTTGAATAACACTACTGAATATCAAGAAATGCAACAGATTTTTAATTTTTAAAGGTCTTTTTTGTTTTTTTTTTTTTTTTTTTCAGGATGGGAAATCATCAAATGACTTCTCCCGCTCAGGGCGGAGCGGGAGGGCGTATCAGACTTTTACTGACTAAAACCCACCCGTGTTCAATCAGTTGCCCATGTGCCAGGGTCCCGGTATCTCTTTCGAACAATCACGCGACCCCGGCAGGCATCGGTCTTAGTAGACCCCTACACTGCTGCTGACATCTCTTTGAGGCGCGCGTGGAACACTACGCGCCGTCGACCCGAGCTTGGTCCTCACCGGGCGGCGAGCTACCCATTGCTCGCCACCCGCAAGCTGAATATCAAGAAATGCAACAGGTTTTTAATTTTTAAAGGTCCAAATTTTTAACTGTCATTGATAACGTACCCAGTGCAACTATCCACGGCAATATTAGAGGCGATCACGTATCTCATCTTAATTAAAAGATTTCCGTAAACATTGTTATTAGCGGCGGGCTTTAATGAAATCCAATTAATGGTCCTTTCATTCGCATCAGTGAAAAATAGTCTTTCTGTAGGCGGGTCGTAGGCAATACTTTGAATATCACTCCCGTTTCTTTTGATGAAACATTTGTTTTCCATGGAAAGTAAATTATAACCACATATAGCATCGTTGTCGCTCTGTTTGTCGATGTACAGCATCATGTTGTGTACTTCGTCGTAAGCTAATGCTGTGAGGTTGTGGGAAACAAAATTCACGGTGTTTGTTATTGTTCCGTTGGTATAAAATACGAGTTGGTCTCCTAGACTTACGGCGATATCTGAAACAAAATATTAACATTTTACTTTACCAAGCTGATGTCCAAATATTACAAGATACCTCATTGAAGTATCTGGAATACAAGTAACAACATAATTATAAGTTAAATATTAGTCATATCACCAGTGATCGGAGTAGGTAGATTGATTTTACGTACTCGCATCATGAATAGTCATAGAAATCACAACATGGATAAGCCTTTTTTCCGGGATTTCATTTTGGTAGTTACGGGATTGAATCAAATATTGTGAAAGTAAGGATTTTTAAACTAGGTACCATTATAAATTTATAGAAAGCGATAGATAAACATTTTAAATTGTTTTTTTTTCTTACTGTAGAAGGCTGATCACCTATATACTATTCAAAACACAGCAAAAGGGTTAAACATTTCTTATTCATATTGATGTATTCTTTATTCTACACATTACAACATTCGAAATTAATCTCAAAGTCCCGGAATCCCGGAGGCATATCCACACTAATATATACGTGCCATTTCATTGATTCCATTTCAATCTAACTACTTCAATCCAGTGATTTCACATATTTTTGGAATGAAGTTTTAAATAACAAAATATGCAGAAAGAATATCTCAGCTCTCTGGGAGTGGTTGAGGACCTTATGGATAGGTCTCATGGCGTAATTCAATACCATTGGAAAAAAAGAAAGTATTTATTGGAACACGCACTGAAACTTAACAAAAAGCAATACCTTATAAAATAAAATAAAAAATAAATGGTTCAATCTTAATAAATCGCGGTCGCGATCGCTATCGCGATTAATTAAGATTGAATGATTTGTATTTTTTTTAATTTAACATCCTACTATCCTACAATTATTTTAAATGAAAATGTTACAAAATCACACAAAAACAGCTGAACAGTTTCGAATAAAATATGACACAGTTTATAATCTTTTTAACACGCTTTTATTAGTTTGCTATTTATGTATCTATGTAAAGGAATCTTTGAACGTGATTTTCACCCCCTTCAAGACGTCGGATTAATTAGAAACTTTGCACACTTATCAAAAACTCATGGCAATACAATAATTCCAAATTTTTGCCATTAACTTAGCCAGTACCACCAGGATAGCGAAAACAAAAAAACACGAAAAACTCGTTTTTGTAGCTAGCCGACCAAAAAATAAATAATAGTCAAAAATCACGCTTCTATAACTACGGTTCTTTTCCGGATAATTTCTTTCTGATTTTATCCTTCAAAGAAACTCCGAGCAAAGCCCGCCTCATTGTGTGTTGTCAGTGTCCACATTTCGGCACCGTATGTCACTACGGGCAGGACGCATTGGTTGACGACCCTTATCTTTAGACACTGCGGTATAGGCCACAAAGTGTTGATAAAGTTTCTCAAACGAAGTTCTACCCAACTGGATCCTTCTGTCCAGCATTTTCGTCAAAGTAGTGTCTACCAAACTGGATGACTTGCCCTAAGTAGTCATACTTCTTCACAACTCCTAGAAGCGACCCATCAATGTGGACTGGAGTCGAGCTGCTTTTGGGGCGGAGAAACTATATCATAATTATATTAACGTAGGTTGTTAGGTTAAATGAAGATCATAGTTTTTAGGGGATATGGAACTTGTAGAAATAAACGATTGTTACTGTGTGAATGTTTCGTGTGGTGCCAAACGGTCTCGTGTGGTGCCGGTCGTAAATAATAGCACCATCCCATTTCTTCTTGTGGGTGTCGTAAAAGTCCACTAAGGGCTTACTAGAGAATGGTCAGCAGCGTTTTCTAAGTATTGTACCACCATACTACCATCACCAACCCGCCTGCGAAGCGCGGCGATTATGGAAATGCCCCCCAAGTTGAGGGAGGCTCAAGTCCAGCATTGGACGTCTTACGGCTGAAATAATGATGATGATGACTGTGTGAATGTAACAATCTCTGAAATATTAAATTAAAAACCGGTGTTCCCTTCACTTTGTAGACATCAGCAAATATTATATCACTCCTTTAAAGTATGTCCTCTTTTGAACCGTTTGCTGTGTTTCCTGTATTAGATAATGTTAGTTTATTCAAGATATTTTCCTTATTATGTATTTTGCAGTTGTTTTCACGAGTTTAATAATTAATTAATTTTATTTTTCCGCCTTTGTTATATCTTATCTGGAACGATATTAAAAGAACTCGTGTATCGTACATGTAGCCGTGAAACATAATTAACAGAACCTAGTTTTGTGCAAAACAGGAACGAGGATAACGAACAAGAAAACAGTAATAGGCTAATCTAGATTATATTTAATATAGGTATACCTACCCACAAGGTGACAAGCTTGCCAATTAAATTAGTATTATGTATACGAAAAAACGCCATGTATTTAGTATATTTATCTTTATTATATAATACTTTGCTATCGAAATAGCATTCGTAACACGTAATTATAAAAAAACACAATCCGTTTCAGCCACCCAGTGCGAAATTTTATCCTAAGTTTTGTTAAACTTTGATATTGTAGTTTTTTATTTTTTATTGTAAACAGTCCTCGTTTATGTCCAGGCTCATATGACGCAACTGAATTACTTGCAGAGGCACTCCGCAAATAATTCAATCGTCTTTTGTGTCGAAAATAAGTTTGCTGAAACATTTCTACTATTTATATTTACATAGTTTACGTCAATCTTTAAGAAATAACTGAAGGCAGCCCTCAAATTTTAATACTGTTACTATACTAAGGTTTGATCTAGTAACGTATTAATTACTTTCACAATATTGTACAGAATCAAGTTCTTCTAACTTAACAGACAGCTGTGCTGCTGGGGAGTTTGTTCCGCCATTTCAGCTAAAATCAAATTCAAAAGTCATTTATTCAAACTAGGCTGAGAGTCAGCACTTTTTGAACGTCAAAAAAAGCACTAGGAAGTGTCGAAGGGCGGGTGTTTTGGGGGACTGTCTTATGTAACTTTGACGTTCAAAAAGTGCTGACTTTCAACCTAGTTATGAATAAATGACTTTTGAACGATCGCCTGCCGCCATCGCCATTTCATTGTGTTGGATTGTTGACAGTGCAGGTTGGGCAGTATTCGAATTATTTACATTATCATGAATAATATAAATTGCGTCATGTTTGTAAATTTTTAAATAGTTAAAAATAAAAGACATGGTTTTATTGAGACTGACAAGTTAATTGATTCAATTTGTTAGAAGATCTCTAAAGTTTTTTCCTATTTTACCAAACAATAAAGAAAATAACTGAAAAAAATAAAAACATTGAAATTAAACTTGTTGACATTCAGAAAAACAGTAATATTCTATGCGAGACCCTGGGACTATTTAGAAGGTGTTTACGTAAGTTTATTTTTCATACAGTGAATTGAGGGTTGAAAGGCTACGAATCTTATAAATACAGTAATTGTCATGTATTTTGTATTTATATTTCAAAAGATGACATGAAATTATTTAACAAAAAATCGGAAAACCCAACTGCGTAAAAAGTGAACTTTAAAAAAGATGGAAACAATAATAAGCGTCAACTAATACAACTATAAGCAAAAGGAGGTTTTGAGAAAGATCAAGGATTTTTTGAAATTCCATCCCTAAGGGGGTAAAACTGAGGATGAAAACTTGTATGAAAGTTTATCAGTTTCGAAGTTAGGATCTTCAAATTTTGTGTTAAGGCTGACGAAAATCTATTAAGTTATACATATTTCAGCGTTTTCTATATTTCAAATGACGTCTCCCGCTCTTGGGCGATCAGTCTTTTACTGACTTAAACCCACACGTGTTCCTTCAGTTGCCCATGTGCCAAGATCACGGTGTCTCTTTCGAACAATCTCACGACCCTGGCAGGCATCGGTCCTAGAAGACCCCTTCAGTTCTGCTGACGTCTCTTTGAGGCGCGCGTCGACCCGAGCCTGGTTCTTACCGGGTGGTGAGCTACCCATTGTTCGCCACCCGCAAGCTCGCTCCTACGGTGGCCGGGAGTCTGCTATTGACTCCCGACGCCCGGGGCGTCTCTTCTTGCGGCGGCTAGGGACGTGAGGGTGCAGAGACTGCCACTCCCTCACGCGCCCCGCCTCCTCCTTCGCGAGCATTACTGTTTCGCTGAAGGAGGTGACGGCTTCCCATGCCCTGTCGCTCCGTACCATGGCTCACGTCAGGGCCAGACGCGAGAGGTCGCCGCCGCCGATCACCTCCGCGAGGGCATGGTGGTGCTCCGCCCAGGCAGGGCACACCTCCGCCTCCTCACAATGGAAACACCCGGGTGGTTCCTCCCGCTTTATCCTAAACAGGAACCCACCGAAGCACCCATGCCCGGTGAGAACCTGCGTCAGGTGGAAGATGAGGAACGTGACCCTGGCACATGGGCAACTGAAGGAACACGGGTGGGTTTTAGTCAGTAAAAGTCTGACACGCCCTCCCGCTCCCCCCAGAGCGGTAGAAGTCATTTGATGATTTCCCATCCAAAAAAAAGGATGTCGTGGCGCTTCTGCTTCTCTATCCACTACTCAAAAAGGGGCCTTAATGCCGCAATTGTGGCGAAATGGGCGATTATGTTGAATATGGAAATTCCGTCATTTTCAAAGTAAATATCATTTTTATGGTTATTTATTTCATTTTTATGGCTTATGGTTAGAAACAAACGCAACATATATTGGTGTTGTTGGAATTTCAACCTTTAAAGGTGTGAAAAGGGGGATGAAATTTTGATTTCACTTTCATCCAATGAATTTTGTATTCAAGGAAAAATACACACGTGTATCATATTCATAATTGTTCCACAAATAATCCCGTCATATTTAAAAATATTAATGGCTACTGCGGATTATTCTTAGGAGACAGACATAAACCATCAAAACTGTGGAATGTTTTAATATGTACAATTTCATAGTATTTTATTTTGATATATCTTGTAAGTTTTAGTCAGCGTTAGCGTTAGCAACCAAAAATGTGTTTTTACGACGTCATTACGAATCATTAAAATTTTAGGCTTTGCTCTAACAAAATATTCTTCAAGATTACTTTTGAAAGAGATTCTCCAAATGGCAATGATAACTGTATCAGTCCATTGCGAGGTTTTGAAGAAGATATCGGAGAAACAGACAGAAGATAACAGGGAATTTATTTTATACAATTTAATTTTAGAGATGACTAATTGTCTATGTCGTGTTCCGTGTCTGAGAGAATTAATTTGTGTATTCTTTGCTTAATCTTAGAAACTAGCGTAAGTGGAAATATTTTTTGTTATAAATAAAGCTCTTTCATAACAATTACCCTCCATTTGTTTTAGTAGTTACTTCAAAATTATAACACGTCGTTTTGGCCCGTACTGTTTTACATGCAAATTGACCATTTGCATATATATTTTTTAACTATTCCATGCAGGATAAAACAATCGCGCATGAATGAATGAATAAATCAGGGTCGGCAGAAACATACATTAAACAACCGTCGAATATGAAACCTCCGCTCTTAAGTTGCAACGTACGTCGGTTAAAAATAATCTACGCCCTTGTACTCACCCCAGGAATACGCCAACCCTACGTGCAGCGCTAACAACGCCAGCATCCACTGCGTTCTACACATTTTATATTTAAGAATTACTAAGTTGTTTCGACAGAGTTGGAGCGTCCACCGTTGGCGATTGCTCTTGAAGTATTAAAACAAAAACAGAACGCTGGTTTTCCGCAAACCTGACAGGATATAAAAATTAAACCGCCGAAAAACTGAAAAGCATAAAATAATAAACCTTAAAATTATGAGTCGGCGCTTTGAGTGTTTTTTGTTCATTGATTTTTCAGCGCCGACTCAAAATTTTAAGGTTTATTATTTTATGCTTTTCAGTTTTTTGGCGGTTTAATTTTTTGTTAAAAAGTTTTTATTTTATGATTTTTTGTGGCTTTAATGTACTAATAATACTTGGCAAGGTATACCCTATCCAACAATAAAAGAATTATCAAAATCGGACTACTCTGTACAAAGTTATGCGTGTTTATACGTTACAATCAGTGAGTGAACAATCAATCATCCCCTGTTTTCCAACCCTTAGGGTTCGATTTTGTTTTCCAAATTTATATGGGACCACCTTGGGAGTATACCCTTTCCAATAGAAGAAGAATTGTCACAATCAGACCACTATGTAAAAAGTTGTGAGTGTCAGTGAGTGAACAATCAATCATCCCCTGTTTTCCAACCCTTAGGGTTCGATTTTGTATTCCAAATTTATATGAGACCACCTTGGGAGTAAACCCTTTCCAATAGAAGAAGAATTGTCACAATCGGACCACTATGTAAAAAGTTGTGAGTGTCAGTGAGTGAACAATCAATCATCCCCTGTTTTCCAACCCTTAGGGTTCGATTTTGTTTTCCAAATTTATATGAGACCACCTTGGGAGTATACCCTTTCCAATAGAAGAAGAATTGTCACAATCGGACCACTATGTAACAAGTTATACGTGTTTATACGTTACAATCAGTGAGTGAACAATCAATCATCCCCTGTTTTCCAACCCTTAGGGTTCGATTTTGTTTTCCAAATTTATATGGGACCACCTTGGGTGTATACCCTTTCCAGTAAAAGAAGAATTGTCACAATCGGACCACTATGTAAAAAGTTATGCGTGATCATACATAAAAAAAAAAAAAAAAAAAAAAATATATACGCGTCGAATTGAGAACCTCCTCCGTTTTTTTTCGTCGGTTGAAAAACAGTGTTCTCTTATCTGCGAACACAGGCTTGTTATTCACAGTGCTATCGTGTTATTGTGTGTGTTTAATCATAGGTGCGTACTCTTAAGGTTGATTATCAAAGGCGACCTTATGCTGAACAGGCAAGCAATAAAATAACTTTAATACTTTAGAATAAAATTGATAACAGTAGGCGTGAGATCACGCTGCCTAGAAAACGAAGAAAATTGAGAGACTTCATGCAGAAAGGACTTAATACCCTTAGCCTCATGGAACAATCATTTTTATTTTAAACCAAGTGAATAGATACCATTGATTTGAACTTTTTGCTGTCGATCAATATAATAGGATTTTACTAGACAGAGCGCAAGTTTACCTCAAGTAATGTTAAAGTAATGCTCAAGTTGTAAGAGCAAGGTTTCGTGATTAACGCAGTCAAATGCCTTCGAGAGGTCATATAAGATCCTTATGGCATCTTGGGCCTTTTCCCACGCTGCAAATATGTGTTTTAATAAAGTGAACCCGGCGACAGTCGTACAAAATCCTTTGGTGAAACCATTAGTGATTGAGCATTATCTTTTCGAACACATTACTCAATACAGATCTACAGACAAATTAAATTTTAAAGCTAAGTATGGTGCTATAGTCTCGAGTCGATAATCGAGACTATAGCATATTAGTAAAGAAGTTTACAAATTCGTGAGCGACTTCTTATGGTACCATGTAGATGGTGAGTTCTATAGTGTGTAGTGGATGTTTAGATTTTTTTCCTATTAGTTTCGTTATTTACAACTCGCAAATCTCTTTTTAATTCATTTTCTGCTGATTTGATTTTGTTTCTAATGCACAGAACTATTAGCTATCTTGCAGGTATTTCTAATAATTTTGGAATATTTAGCAACATACTTGCTGAAAGTTTCAGTGTAAATGTAAAGGCTTGTAATTTGTATCTGGAGGATACGAATTTCAAACCCCATTAAAAAAGAGGTGCAACTCTGTATTTCTCACGAAGAATTGGTATATCTACCTACTTCAAGGTTTTATGAAAACTAGAGCTACAACTGGCGTGCAAGAAATACCCGACTATGCTAGAAGTAAGTCTAGTAAATGTAACATGTCTATATAATATCAGCAAAAAAAGGGAATCGAGCACCCCACAAAAAGTAATGATATCCGTCCAAAATTATTTCATGTAGTTTGCCAAGACTTTTATAACGCTTTCACTGTTAAAAAATATCAAAACGAATGTAGAGCAAAGCCCTCAAAATTCTACGAGGCCTAACTCTACAAATCTTACATCTTGGTCAGTATCTATAGCTCGACCGTTTCCATGGTAGGTGAACCCGACAGGTGACCCCGAGCATAATAATGACAAAAACGTTTATATAAGGGGACACATCTACAATGAATACCTTAACTATTAAAACTAGAGGACATTTGCTAATTTGCCTTAACTAGGTTCATCATCATTCACACAGACCATCCCTCGTTTCTTTGGTGCCCTCTACTCTTATAGACATCGACACATTCATACTCAAAACTTTCGTCACGACATTTTCCTCATTCCTCCGTATCACGTGCCCATACCATGACTAGCGATTTCCAAAACACTTTTCACTTTTCGGTGCCACTTTAGACTTCCTCTTACGTACAATTTTTTTAAAATTTAAACTTCTTCCCTTTACTATTAAGGGGAGTGTCGAAGTCACAGATATAGACAAAAATAGTTGTTAGCGGTTCTTTTTCAGACAACATGTAGGTCTTCTGTCTGTGCACAGTCATGGGTTATTAAATGGTTAAGTGTATGTTTTTGGCAGCCAGTGTAATTTAATTTATAAAACCTTAATTTTCTGTTTAACCTTTTGTACAGGAATGGGCCTAGGAATGCAAACAATATTCCTACTAAGTCATGTATTGAGGTTAGACACTTTTATTTATAAATATATTTTTATAATGACATTAATATACAATACATAGGTGTTACTTAATTCTAAACTCACCAAACTTTAATGTTTCATCGCGAGAGTCTATCATCATTCCGTCTCTTGTTAGTATTGTCAGCATCGTTGGTAGGCATGTTTTGCTGATTTAATTCTAAGTGCATATTGAAAAGCTAACTAACAGTCAGTATATTGCAGGATTTTTGTAGCTGATCTGAGGGAAAAAAGAACGAGTGGCTACGCCGTAGCCGATCGTAGGCAGCTACGAGAACCAAGTTACCTTTTTAATAATTGTTATCCTTATTCTAGGTGTGAACTTCTTCTAGAATGTTGAGTTGTCTTCTTATGATTGAAATAAAAATATTATGAAGTTTTTTTGTAAATCGGCGTCGTGATTTTCAAAGTGCAAATAAAACATTGAAAAATTCTGGACACACCTACCTACAGAAATGTATCAATACTCGTCATAATTTTTCTCTAGGATTCTAGATGATTGCAGAAAATGTCGACTTATAACCGTGTCCTTGATTCTTCCAAAAAAGCGTCCTTCTTATTATAATCCGTAAAAAACCTTTTAAAACTGGGGCTGGGGCTACTCTACTCTACTCTACTCTACTACTCGCTCAGCGTCGACGGATTTGGTGAGTCAGTTGACATTGCTAATATGTTTGTTAATAAATTTAAAGTGGTGCCTCCTGATCGACCACCCGCATTGCCGCAGGTGCTCAAGGCTGATGCTCGTGTGTCAAATACTTTACCATCAGTCAGTTTCTCTGCTAAAGAAGTAGCTTCTACTATTAGCAAGATGAAGAGGGGTAAATCCCCTGGACATGACGGCATTAGCATTGAGCGCCTGAAGCATGCGGGTGTACACTTGCCTAGAGTAATATCGATGTTTTATACTTTTTGTATGAGACACTCGTACATACCTGATGAGTGCACGAAAGCTATTGTTGTACCAGTAATCAAGAATAAGACGGGAGATCCGTCTGATGGCTCCAACTATAGACCCATCTCGCTAGCCACCACTGTAGCTAAAGTGCTGGACAGTATGCTGGATCAACAATTATGTAGACATCTTAATACAAGCGATGCGCAGTTCGGCTTTCAAGCAGGACTCTCCACAGAAACTGCAATCTTATGTCTTAAGCATACTGTCCGGTACTATACTGACAGGAAAACTCCGATCTATGGATGCTTCCTAGATTTATCAAGGGCTTTCGATCTGGTATCCTATGACCATCTTTGGGAGAAGTTAAGGTCCACCTCACTCCCCGAGGATATCATTAACGTTCTTGATTACTGGTATAACAATCAAGTCAATGTTGTGAGATGGGTGAACGTTGTGTCCGATGAGTACAGGTTGGAGTGTGGTGTAAGAAATGGTGGCTTAACATCCCCTCGACTCTTCAAACTGTACATCAATGAGTTGATTGAGGGTCTCAGTAGCACTGCAGTCTGCTGCACTATTGATGGCACCACCATTAGTAACATAAGTTATGCAGACGATATGGTGTTGCTGAGTCCTTCAATTAGTGGTTTACGAAAACTGGTTAGGAGATGTGAAGAGTACGCCGTGACCCATGGGCTCAGGTACAATGCGAACAAAAGCGAGTTATTAGTGTTCCTACCGCGAAGTTCTAAAGTCGTCACCGTCCCACCCGTTACACTAAATAGTATACCGCTTAAAAGAGTGACGCAGGTTAAGTACTTGGGTCACTGGGTCACGGAGGACCTCTCTGATGACGTAGACGTTGAGAGGGAACGAAGGGCGTTGGCTGTCCGTGGGAACATGCTGGCTCGCAGGTTTAAACGGTGCCCAAATGAGATGAAGTGCACAATGTTCAGGGCATACTGCCAATCGTTTTATTCGTGCACCCTGTGAATCAGCTGTACTCAGCGGGCACTCAGTGTCCTTCGTGTACAATACAACAATGCTTTTAGAATGTTGTTGGGGCTCCCGAAATGCTGTAGTGCGTCGGGCATGTTTCTGGAGTCTCGGATTGATGGTTTTCATGCCAACATGAGAAATCGAGCAGCCTCCATAATGCACCGTATCCGAACAAGCTCCAACAGCATTCTAAAAGTGATAACAGACCGGTTAGATGGTCCATTTATTAGACACTGGATTGCACTCCACGTGTCTAATTGATTTGATTTAATTTTGTATTTTTTTAAATTATTTTTGTACTTTACTAACTTAGTTCTTAAGTATTTACTAACAAAAATATGGATAATTTAATCTGAATTAAAGTTTAATCTATATCTATATCTCCCTATACTTATAATAAATCTGTAGAGAGGTCAATTCTGTACATTGAAAATATATTCAAAATTAATATTGGAGGATGAATAGTGATCGATACTCATGCCAAAAATGCAATCAGTAAATTGTTTGTATGTCTGTCTGTCTGTCTGTCTGTCTGTATGTGCACGCGTGGGTCAAAAACTACTGAAAGGATTTAAACCAAACTTGATACGATTGTAGTCCATACTCCTAGGTAGGTTATAGGCTATATAACATAACGCTAAGACATATAGGAGCCGAGTAGTGACGATAAATTTGAAGCAAGTCGGATGAAATTGCACTTTCGAGCTCTTATCCTCGCATACATTGATCATATAGGCTACTTTTTATCCCGGCAATCCGTTCACGCGGGATATTTTCCGACCTCCACGCGGGCGAAGCTGCTGGCAAAAGCTAGTATATAATATTATTAGGTGTAAAAAACTTTTTAAAGACACTGACGAGGGTTTTAAAAAGTTTAAAACTGTATTAAAATATAAACTTAATAACTTCGGACTTCACATTTCTAATGGTACATTTTACGTAACTTTTTTCAATATATTGACAATTTTATATTGATAGGCAAAAATGTACAAATAAAATCTGAAACCCTCAAATGACTAAAGATATCCTTTACCATAATTTCTTAGTATATCACCTCCTTTTCTACTTACATATGAAATATAACCAGCCTAAAACGTTCTCACTGCTGGGACACAGGCCTCCTGTCTGTGAGACGGAATGGAATATAATCCAATACGCGGGCCCAGTGCGGGTTGGCCGGTTTCACATGTCTTCGATTCTTTGGTTTAGATAGCAGTGGTGATAAAAATAATGTACACAAATTAAAGAGCTTGCTTGGTTCGAACTAACGACTTACAACTTGTAAGTCTGGGCCGATACCGCTGGGCCACCACTACTCCTCTGAATCGGTTGGAATCTATAAAAAAATAAAAACAGTTTTATAGCTTAGATTTATCGATCTGTTGGATTCGAATATTCGAAGTATATTTATATATATTACAAGCGAAAATAAAACGCCATACATACGTAAGAATATTTAATTGAAGTCAAACTAAAAAAACACTAAACTGAATGTCTTGAAACACGACATCACATTTTCAAAAAACAAAATAGTAAATACGTAGTTGGAGAAATAATAGAATAATCTATAAGATTACACTTCAGCAACAATAGATATTTTAATGGTAGGCTTTCTTATGGTAGGATTTTCTGTTGTTTCTGTATTGTTTGTTGAATATTGAGGGAGTTGTTACTTTCCGTAATGGTTGGAATCAGATTCGACAGTGCTTCACAATCCTGACGTCCCTGAATTTGATCTTTTATTTTATAGTTGGCGGCTATGGCGAGTGGTATTTTATTGTAAAACTTCATCATCTCATTAGGTTGTACATTTATCTCTGCGTTCTTTGGTAAATACCAAAAGGTTCTGGAGCTCTCGCTGCCGTCCATCCAATATAAGTAATCCTTTGAAGCGGTCAACTCTTGTGGTACAGAAAGATGTTGATGTGCGAACAATTTAATTTCGTGAAAATCAACATATAATTCCTGAGTCAGATCTCTTTTGTTTAGAAAATGATGAGAACATTCGTTACAACCATCAAAGTAATAAATTTGCCGTGTTTGTTGGTCTATGGCGAAGCTAAATACTGGCAACCAATTGATTATAGTTTCTTTTTCGGTAACATTAAAATCAAGTCTCTCCATGTACTGCTTCATAGATGAGTCGGGGTTGGTCCAATGAATGTACCTGTAATTTGAATAACACTAATGAATATCAAGAAATGCAACCGATTTTTAATATGTAAAGGTCTAAATTTTTAATTGTCATTGATAACGTACCCAGTGCAACTATCCACGGCAATATTAGAGGCGATCCCGTATCTCATCTTGATTAAAAGATTTCCGTAAACATTGTTATTAGCTCCGGGTTTTAATGAAATCCAATTAATGCTTCTTTCATTCGTATCAGTGAAAAATAGTGTTTCCGTAGGCGGGTCGTAGGCAATACTTTGAATATTACTCCCGTTTCTTTTGATGAAACATTTGTTTTCCATGGAAAGTAAATTATAACCACATATAGCATCGTTGTCGCTCTGTTTGTCGATGTACAGCATCATGTTGTGTACTTCGTCGTAAGCTAACGCTGTGAGGTTGTGGGAAACAAAATTCACGGTGTTTGTTATTGTTCCGTTGGTATAAAATACGAGTTGGTCTCCTAGACTTACGGCGATATCTGAAACAAAATATTAACATTTTACTTTACCAAGCTGATGTCCAAATATTACAAGATACCTCATTGAAGTATCTGGAATACAAGTAACAACATAATTATAAGTTAAATATTAGTCATATCACCAGTGATCGGAGTAGGTAGATTGATTTCACGTACTCGCATCATGAATAGTCATAGAAATCACAACATAGATAAGCCTTTTTTCCGGGATTTCATTTTGGTAGTTACGGGATTGAATCAAATATTGTGAAAGTAAGGATTTTTAAATTAGGTACTACATTATAAATTTATAGAATGCGATAGATAAACATTTAAAATTGTTTTTTTTTCTTACTGCAGAAGGCTGATCACCTATATACTATTCAAAACACAGCAAAAGGGTTAAACAGTTCTTATTCATATTGATGTATTCTTTATTCTATACATTACAACATTCGAAATTAATTTAAAAGTCCCGGAATCCCGGAGGCATATCCATACTAATATATACGTGCCATTTCATTGATCCTATTTCAATCTAACTACTTCAATCACTAGATTTCACATATTTTTGGTATGAAGTTTTAAATAACAAAATATGCAGAAAGAATATCTCAGCTAAGGTAGTGGTTGAGGACCTTATGGATAGGTCTCATGGCGTAGTTTAATACAATTGGAAACAAAGAAAGTATTTATTGGGGCACGCACTGAAACTTAACAAAAAGCAATACCTAATAAAATAAAATAAAAAATAAATGGTTCAATCTTAATTAATCGCGGTCGCGATCGCAATCGCGATTAATTAAGATTGAATGATTTGTATTTTTTTAAATTTAACATCCTACTATCCTACAAATATTTTAAACGAAAATGTTACAAAATAGCACAAAAACAGCTGAACAGTTTCGAATAAAATATGACATAGTCTATAATCTTTTGAACACGCTTTTATTAGCTTGCTATTTATGTATCTATGTAACGGAATCTTTGAACGTGATTTTCACCCCCTTCAAGACGTCGGATTAATTAGAAACTTTGCACACTTATCAAAAACTCATGGCAATACAATCATTCCAAATTTGTGCCATTAACTTAGCCAGTACCACCAGGATAGCGAAAACAAAAAAACACATTTGTAGCTAGCCGATCAAAAAAAAAAAAAAAAATAGTCAAAAATCACGCTTCTATAACTACGGTTATTTCCGGATAATTTCTTTCTGATTTTATCCTTCAAAGAAACTCCGAGCAAAGCCCGCCTCATTGTGTGTTGTCAGTGTCCACATTTCGGCACCGTATGTCACTACGGGCAGGACGTATTGGTTGACGACCCTTATCTTTAGACACTGCGGTATAGGCCACAAAGTGTTGATAAAGTTTCTCAAACGCTGTTCTACCCAACTGGATCCTTCTGTCCAGCATTTTCGTCAAAGTAGTGTCTACCGAACTGGATGACTTGCCCTAAGTAGTCATACTTCTTCACAACTCCTAGAAGCGACCCATCAATGTGGACTGGACTCAAGCTGCTTTCGGGGCGCGGAAACTATATCATAATTATATTAACGTAGGTTGTTAGGTTAAATGAAGGTCATAGTTTTTAGGGGATATGGAACTTGTAGAAATAAACGATTGTTACTGTGTGAATGTTCCGTGTGGTGTCAAACGGTCTCGTGTGGTGCCAGTCGTAAATAATAGCACCATCCCATTTCTTCTTGTGGGTGTCGTAAAAGTCGACTAAGGGCTTACTAGAGAATGGGCATTAGCGTTTTCTAAGCATTTTATCACCAAGCTGCCTGCGAAGCGCGGCGATTATAGCACTGCTCCCAAGTTGAGGGAGGCTCAAGTCCAGCATTGGACGTCTTTCGGCTGAAATAATGTTGATGATGACTGTGTGAATGTAACAATCTCTGAAATATTAAAATAAAAACCGGTGTTCCCTTCACTTTGTAGACATCAGCAGATATTATATCACTCCTTCAAAGTATGTCATCTTTTGAACCGTTTGCTGTGTTTCCTGTATTAGATAATGTTAGTTTATTCAAGATATTTTCCTTATTATGTATTTTGCAGTTGTTTTTCACGAGTTTAATTATTAATTTGTTTTATTTTTCCGCCTTTGTTATATCTTATCTGGAACGATATTAAAAGAACTCGTGTATCGTATATGTAGCCGTGAAACATAATTAACAGAACCTAGTTTTGGCAAAACAGGAACGAGGATAACGAACAAGAAAACAGTAATAGGCTAATCTAGATTATATTTAATATAGGTATACCTACCCACAAGGTGACAAACTTGTTTGTGCCAATTAAATTAGTATTATGTATACGAAAAAATGCCATGTATTTATTATGTTTATCTTTATTATATAATACTTTGCTATCGAAATAGCATTCGCAACACGCAATTATAAAAAAAACACAATCCGTTTCAGCCACACAGTGCGAAATTTTATCCTAAGTTTTGTTAAACTTTGATATTATAGTTTTTTATTTTTTATTGTAAACAGTCCTCGTTTATGTCCAGGCTCATATGACGCGACTGAATTACTTGCAGAGGCACTCCGTAAATAATTCAATTGACTTTTTGTGTCGAAAATAAGTTTGCTGAAACATTTCTACTATTTATCTATGCATAGTTTACGTCAATCTTTAAGAAATAACTGAAGGCAGCCCTCAAATTTTAATACTGTTACTATACTAAGGTTTGATCTAGTAACGTAATAATTACTTTCACAATATTGTACAGAATCAAGTTCTCCTAACTTAACAGAAAGCTGTGCTGCTGGGGAGTTTGTTCCGCCACTTCAGCTAAAATCAAATTCAAAAGTCATTTATTCCAACTAGGCTAAGAGTCAGCACTTTTTGAACGTCAAAAAAAGCACTAGGAAGTGTCGAAGGGCGAGCGATTTGGGGGACTGTCTTATGTAACTTTGACGTTCAAAAAGTGCTGACTTTCAGCCTAGTTTTGAATAAATGACTTTTGAACGATCGCCTGCCGCCATCGCCATTTCATTGTGTTGGATTGTTGAGAGTGCAGGTAGGGCAGTATTTGAATTATTTACATTATCATGAATAATAAAAATTGCTTCATGTTTGTAAATTTTTAAATAGTTAAAAATAAAAGACATGGATTTATTGAGACTGACAAGTTAATTGATTCAATTTGTTAGAAGATCTCTAAAGTTTTTTCCTATTTTAGCAAATAATAAAGAAAAGAACTGAAAAAAAAAACATTGAAATTAAACTTGTTGGCATTCAGAAAAAAAAGTAATATTCTATGCGAAACCCTGGGACTATTTAGAAGGTGTTTACGTAAGTTTATTTTTCACACAGTGAATTGAGGGTTGAAAGGCTACGAATCTTATAAATACAGTAATTGTCATGTATTTTGTATTTATATTTCAAAAGATGACATGAAATTATTTAACAAAAAATCGGAAAACCCAATTGCGTAAAAAGTGAACTTTAAAAAAGATGGAAACAATAATAAGTGTCAACTAATACAACTATAAGCAAAAGGACGTTTTGAGGAAGATCAAGGATTTTATGAAATTCCATCCCTAAGGGGGTTAAACTGAGGATGAAAACTTGTATGAAAGTTTATCAGTTTCGAAGTTAGGATCTTCAAATTTTGTGTTAAAGCTGTCGAAAATCTATTAAGTTATACATATTTCAGCGTTTTCTATATTTCAAATGACGTCTCCCGCTCTTGGGCGATCAGTCTTTTATTGACAAAAATCCACACGTGTTCCTTCAGTTGCCCATGTGCCAAGGTCACGGTGTCTCTTTCGAACAATATCGCGACCCTGGCAGGCATCGGACCTGGAAAACCCCTTCAGTTCTACTGACATCTCTTTGAGGCTTGCGTGGAACACTACGCGACGTCGACCCGAGCTTCGAGGCGCGCGTCGACTCGAGCCTGGTTCTTACCGGGCGGTGAGCTACCCATTGTTCGCCACCCGCAAGCTCGCGCCTACGGTGGCCGGGAGTCCGCTATTGACTCCCGACGCCCGGGGCATCTCTACTTGTGGCGGCTAGGGACGTGAGGGCGCAGACACTGCCACTCCCTCACGCACCCCGCCTCCTCCTTAGCGAGCATTACTGCTTCGCTGAAGGAGGTGACGGCTTCCCATGCCCTGTTACTCCGTACCATGGCTTGCGTCAGGGCCGGACGCGAGAGGTCGCTGCCGATCGCCTCCGCGAGGACATGGCGGTGCTCCACCCAGGCAGGGCACACCTCCACCGTATGCTCCACCGTGTCCTCCAGACGACCCTCACAATGGAAACACCCGGGCGTTTCCTCCCGCTTTATCCTGAACAGGAACCCACCGAATCACCCATGCCTGGTGAGAACCTGCGTCAGGTGGAAGGTGAGGACCGTGACCCTGGTACATGGGCAACTGAAGGAACACGGGTGGGTTTTAGTCAGTAAAAGTCTGACACGCCCTCCCGCTCCGCCCAGAGCGGGAGAAGTCATTTGATGATTTCCCATCCAAAAAAAAAAAGGACGTCGTAGCGCTTTTCTATCCACTCCTCAAAGAGGGGCCTTACCGCCGCAATTGTCGCGAAAAGGGCGATTATGTTGAATATGAAAGGCCGTCATTTTCAAATTAAATTTCACTTATTTCATTTTTATGGCTTACAAGCTTTTGCCAGCGGCTTCGCTCGCGTGGAGGTAGGAAATTATCCCGCGGGAACATACTACTGGGATAAAAAAAACCTACGTCCTTTCTCAGGCTCTAAACTATCTTGTTAGATTTTGAGTTTTAGCAGGAAAGCGAGACAGACAGACAGACAGAGTTACTTTTGCATTTATAATATTAGTGTGGAAGTTGAACGTGTGGAAGTGTGGATGTGGATAGTTAGAAACAAACGCAACGTATATTGGTGTTGTTGGAAACTCGACCTTTAAAGGGGTGAAAAGGGGGATGAAATATGGATTTCACTTTCATTCAATGAATTTTGTATTCAAGTAAAAATAACACACATGCATCATATTTATAATTTTTTCGCACTTAATCCAGTCATATTTAAAAGATATTAATGGCTACTGCGGATTATCCTTAGGAGACAGACATAATCCATCAAAACAGTGGAACGTTTTAATATGTACAATTTCATGGTACTTTATTTTGATATATCTTGCAAGTTTTAGCCAGCGTTAGCGTTAGCAACCAAAAATATATTTTTACGACATCATTACGAATCATTAAAACTTTAGGCTTTGCTCTAATAAAATATTCTTCAAGATTACTTTTGAAACAGATTCTCCAAATGGCGGTGAAACCTGTATGAAAGTCCATTGCGAGGTTTTGAAGAAGATATCGGAGAAACAGACAGAAGATAACAGGTAATTTATTTTCTACAATTTAATTTTAGAGATGACTAACTGTCTATGTCGTGTTCTGTGTCTGATAGAATTACTTTGGGTATTCTTTGCTTAATCTTAGAAACTGGCGTAAGTGAAAATATGTTTTGTTATAAATTACCCTCCATTTATTTTATAGTATGTACCAGACGTGAAAAAAATAAAAGTCGTAGACACCTGCCTACCAATGTATTGAAATTACCGTTTTGACCGTGCTAACGACACTTTCTTTACATTGTTTTTCGTATCGTTTTGAAATATTTGAATACATTGAAAGGCGGGTGTCAACGACTTTTATTTTTTTCACATCTGGCACAGACTATAGTAGTTACTTCAAAATTATAACACGTCGTTTTGGCCCGTATTGTTTTGCATGCAAATTGAACATTTGTATATATTTTTTTAACTGTTCCACGCAGTTGCTGTATAAAAACATGACTTTATTAGTCACCATAGGATAAAACAATCGCGCATGAAAGAATTAATAAATCAGCAGAAACATACATTAAACAACCGTCGAATATGAAACCTCCGTTTTTAAGTTGCAACGTACGTCGGTTAAAAATAATCTACGCCCTTGTACTCACCCCAGGAATGCGCCAACCCTACGTGCAGCGCTAACAACGCCAGCACCCACTGCGCTTTACACATTTTATATTTAAGAAATACTAAGTTGTTTCGACAGAGTTGGAGCGTCCACCGCTGTCGATCGCTCTTGAAGTATTAAAACAAAAACAGAACGCTGGTTTTCCGCAAACCTGACAGGATAAAACAGTGTTCTCTTATCTGCGACCACAGGCTTATTATTCACAGTGCTATCGTGTTATTGTGTGTGTTTAATCATAGGTGCGTACTCTAAAGGTTGATTACCAAAGGCGACCTTATGCTGTACAGGCAAGCAATAAAATAACTTTAATACTTTAGAATAGAATTCATAACAGTAGACGTAAAAGATCACGTTGCCTAGAAAAACGAAAAAAATTGAAATAAAATTTGTGGAATGCTCTAGTAATATTTACTAAATTCATAACGAACGATCCCGATACATGGAGACCTTCATGCAGAAAGGACTTAATACTGTTAGTATTTTTTTTTTTTTTTTTTTTTTTCAGGATGGGAAATCATCAAATGACTTCTCCCGCTCTGGGCGGAGCGGGAGGGCGTGTCAGACTTTTACTGACTAAAACCCACCCGTGTTCCATCAGTTGCCCATGTGCCAGGGTCACGGTATCTCTTTCGAACAATCACGCGACCCTGGCAGATACTCTTAGCCTTATGGATCAACCATTTTTATTTTAAACCAAGTGAATAGATACCATTGATTTAAAAATTTTGCTGTCGATCAATGTAATAGGATTTTACTAGACAGAGCGCAAGTTTACCTCAAGTAATATTAAAGTAATGCTCAAGTTGTAAGAGCAAGGTTTCGTGATTAACGCAGTCAAATGCCTTCAAGAGGTCATATAAGATCCTGATGGCATCTTGGGCCTCTTCCCACGCTGCAAATATGTGTTTTAATAAAGTGACACCGGCTACAGTCGTACAAAATCCTTTGGTGAAACTATTAGTGATTGAGCATTATCTTTACGAACACATTACTCAATACAGATCTACAGACAAATTCAATATTAAAGCTAAGTATGATGCTATAGTCTCGACTCGATAATCGAGACTGTAGCATATTAGTAAAGAAGTTTATAAATTTCTGAGCGACTTCTTATGGTACCATGTAGATGGTAAGTTCTTCAGTGTGTAGCCAATGTTCACATTTTTTTCCCCATTAGTTTCGTTATACACGACTCGCAAATCTCTTTTTATTTCATTTTCTGCTGATTTGATTTTGTTGCTAATGCACAGAACTTTAGATATCTTGCAGGTATTTCTAATAATTTTGGAATATTTAGCAACACACTTGCTGAAAGTTTCAGTGTTAATGTAAAGGCTTGTAATTTGTATCTGGGGGATACGAATTTCAAACCCCATTAAAAAAGAGGTGCAACTCTGTATTTCTCATGAAGAATTGGTATATCTACCTACTTCAAGGTTTTATGAAAACTAGAGCTACAACTGGCGTGCAAGAAATACCTTTTTAACCCGACTATGCTAGAAGTAAGTCTAGTAAATTGAACATGTCTATATCTAATATCAGCAAAAAAAGGGAATCGAGCATCCCACAAAAGTAATGAAATACGTCCAAAATTATTTCATATAAAGTAGTTTGCCAAGACTTTTATAACGCTTTATCTGTTAAAAATATCAAAACGAATGTAGAGCAAAGCCCTTAAAATTCTACGAGGCCTAACTCTACAAATCTTACATCTTGGTCAGTATCTCTAGCTCGACCGTTTCCCTGGTGGGTGAAACCGACTGATGACCCCGAACATAATAATAATAAAAACGTTTATTTAAGGGGACACATCTACAATGAATACCTTAACTATTAAAACTAGCAATTCGCCATAACTAGGTTCATCATTCACTCAGACCATCCCTCGTAAGTTTGGTGTCCCTCTACTTCTATAGCCATCGACACATTCATACTCAAAACTTTCATCACAACATTTCCTCATTGCTCCGTATCACGTGCCTACACCAAGACAACCGATTTTCATAACATTTTTTTACTTTTCGGTGCCACTATTGACATTCTCTTATCTATTCGTGTTTTTTTTTTTTGGTTTAAAATATCTTCCCGTTATGATTAAGGGGAATGTGGAAGTCACAGATAAAGACAAACATAATATGTTAGCGGTTCTTTTTCAGCCAACATGTAGGTCTTCTGTCTGTGCACAACATGGGTTATTAAATGTTTAAATATATGTTTTTGGCAACCATAGTAATTTAACCCATTTCCTGTCCCATGAAATACATATGGTTCATGTTGATTATTTAACTATTGTATCTACTTTATGGACAGTGAAAGTGTTAATTTATAGAACCTTAATTTTCTGTTTAACCTTTTGTACAGGAATGAGCCTAGGAATGTAAAAAATATTTCTACAAGGAGACCGACAAGATTGTCCGCCTCTAATTTCAATGGTTTTTACATATGTTGTTATGTTTGAGTAAGTGAGTAATTACCCCAAGGGAATTCACGCAACGCTCAATAGTTTCAGCGTTGCTTCTTGCCGCCGCAGGAGGAGACGCCCCGGGCGTCGGGAGTCGATCGCAGACACCCGGCCAGCGTAGGCGCGGGCTTGCGGGCGGCGAGCATAGGTAGCTTGCCGCCCGGTAAGAACCAGGCCCGTGTCGACGGCGCGTAGTGTTCCGCGCGCGCCTCAAAGTGATGTCAGCAGCACTGAAGTGGTCTGCTAGGACCGATGCCTACCAGGGTCGCGAGATTGTTCAAACGAGATACCGTGACCCTGGCATATGGGTAACTGATGGAACACGGGTGGGATTTAGTCAGTAAAAGTCTGACAAGCCCTCCCGCTCAGCCCAGAGCGGGAGAAGTTATTTGATGATTTCCCATCCAAAAAAAAAGATAGATAAGCATCGTTGTCTGGGTTCGAAACGAGCGTAACCTAAAGACTTCTTTATGTTCACAATGTTTTGTTTCTTACTATGTTTTTTTTTACTTTTATTTAAAGATCGAAGTCGTCAAATGTTTTTTTAGATAGGCAGTTTGTTTAGGAACAAAAGAATATCAGCATTGAAGAAAATATTTACTATTTCATTAAAATATACACATAACACATAACATCACGCCTTGTTTCCCCGAAAGGTTAGGCAGAGGTGTAGAAAAAAAAAAAAAAAAAAAAAAAAAAACCACTACAAAAAAAAAAAAAAAAAAAAACAAACACACAAACACACACACAAAACACACAAACACACAAATATACAAACACACGAATATACTTAGTAAATAAAGTAAGTAAATACTCATAGTTCAAAATTAATATATATTGTATTTTAAAGAATCACAAACAAACCAAACTATTTACTTAATAAACAATTTCAAAGCATGTTAATGCTTGGAAGTTTGTTATTTAATTTTAACATGAAAACGAATTTTATTTTATTATATTTGGAATAAAATCGATATTACATTACATATAACACTTATCAATAAGTTATATAAAACAATATCAATGAAATATCCACAACACTTTTTTCACTTAAATCTAAAATATTATAAGTATTATTAACAACGAGGTGATGACTCATCGGTAAGCTATTTATTGTTCAACAAACAGTTAGTATTAACAGTGATTAAGTAATTTCTGAAATGTTTTACACTTTTATAGGTATAAGTATGTAGTGAATCAACATGTTATATGGATTTCCATTTATAAAAATAACATCACCATAGAAATTGTAACATTGTAATGGTTTAGCATTCATTGAATTGAGCATTTACTTAATGTGTTTAAAAATAATTATGTAGATAAGTTAGTAGCGGCGTGACGCATCATCTCCAATAAGGTGCTATATTCGGCTACGTATACCGCCCACCATGTTCCAGTACAAATCTTTTCCTCTCATGTGCTGCAGTAGCCTAGGGTCATTCTACCGACGGTTCGACAAGGTAGTAAGAAATATTGTGTTTAATACCAGCTAAGCGAATAGGCATCAATGGACATTAAACATGGCTTGCAACAATAAGTAGTCTGGTGACGTTCGGATTCGTCACTATAATATATTCATCATGGGATTTGCTCCTGGACGATTTCGCTGAATATTTTCAGTATTTCCATAAAGTCCTAACCATAACCTGACCGGATTCCTCTGAAACAAAAGAAAAAACTTATTAACATTTTTGGAAACGTGCAGCAAACTGGGAGTGGATGTAATGGAATAATAGCCAAATACACGATTACAAGGTTATAAAAAAATATAAAGGTCAATTTTAAAGAGTAAAATTAAAACACTTACCGATATATTAAGACTACGACCAATGTCTTTGATTTCAACTTCTGCTCATGTAAACATAATTATTATTTTATGTCTAGTATAATCAGTAAATTGCGACATGACGCTTTGGTTACTTATAACAGAAACAATAAAAACATGTCTAATGTTACTATTCACGATTTACGTCAAATGTTTTGCTTTGTCACTGCTATTAGGCGGAGACTGACCTGTGTCACTTAGAACAACTTAGTTCTATCTACCCCACGAAGTTAATATACTTTAGTTCCTTGGTAATTATTAGTTCTATAGACATAAATATATTTTTATTTCTCCACTTGTTTACAGGACATGTTCGTTAGGCGAAAATCATATCAGTAGTTCTATAATAATGCAAGAAATATTGTAGAAATCATAAATGAAAACAATTAAAAAAAAGACACTGTTAACAGGTGGAGTGTGATTTCGAACTCACACACCGTTCATCGTCAATCCATCGAACCGCGAAGCCACAGTAACTTGTTGAGAATAAGCGAAATTAACGATTAGATAGTAGCCGTGTAAACACTAAACATATTACGTCTTGTTAATACGCAATTCAATCTTGACGATAACAAGATAATGAAATGAAATGATTTTGACTGGCCTGTTAGTCTAGTGGTTAGTGACCCTGACTGCTAAGACTAAGGTTGTGGGTTCGATTCTCACCCAGGACAAATCTCTGTGTGATTAGCACAATTATTTGTTCTGTGTCTGGGTGTAATTTCTCTATAATATGTATGTATTTAGAAATATATAAGTATGTTTATCAGTTGTCTGGTTGCCATAGTACAGGCTCTGCCTAGTTTGGGATCAGATGACGTTGTGTTGGTTGTCCTAAAATATTATTATACTAGCTTTTGCCAGCGGCTTCGCTCACGTGGAGGTCGGAAATTATCCCGCGGGAACATACTACCAGGATAAAAAGCAGCCTATGTCTTTTCTTAAACTCTAAACTATGTGTGTACCAAATTTAATTTAAATCGGTTCAGTAGTTTTAGCAGGAAAGCGAGACAGACAGACAGACAGAGTTACTTTTGCATTTATAATATTAGTATGGATAAATGTGGATTAAATATTAATGATTAAAATGGCTTGACAAGGTGATTTATTTAAATGGGGTGGGACTTAACAGTTCGATGAAAGCGTCGTTCATACCGGGGGTCAGATAATATTGGGCACAGACTGTACCTTTTACGTATCGTTCTTGAATTGACAATTTTATATTGATAGGCAAAAATATACAGATAAAAATCTAAAACCAAATTGACTGAAGAAACCTTTACCATAACTTTTTTGTATATCACCTCCTTTCTTAATATGGAACATAATCGGCCTAAAACGTTCCCACTGCTGAGACACAGGCCTCCTGTCTGTGAGACGGGATGGAATATAATCCAATACGCGGACCCAGTGCGGGTTGGCCGGTTTCACATGTCTTCGATGCTTTGGTTTAGATAGCAGTGGTGATAAAAATAATGTACACGAATTAAAGAGCTTGCTTGGTTCGAACCAACGACTTACAACTTGTTAGTCTGGGCTAGTGTTGCCCAAATGCAAGAACAAGACGAGACTTAGCCAGTCTTGGTCTTGGTCTTGCGCCAATACACCTGGTCTTGGTCTTGGTCTTGGTCTTGCGCTCCCAGTCTTGGTCTTGGTCTTGGTCTTGCAGCAAGAGTCTTGCAAGTCTTGCAATTACCTATTAGTCTATTACTATTTATTAAAGTTTACTTTAAATCTTAGAAAAACGTATTAGAATTGGAACATTGTGAGCTTGAATTAACATAGCCATAGTAAAGATCAAGCAGATTAATAAATAACTGAAGATTTGATAAGAAATTCGAAAAATCAACTGACCTATATGTCGTTTTCCATGGAAGTAACTGTTTCTTAATAAACATTTATGATTTATAAGCTTATATTTGCTAAAACATGTAAAAAAACAAATTAATTACAATAACTTGACTGTATTTTAAAGAACAATACTTATCTGTCTAGAAAGAGATTGAACCCTCAACTTATAAGAAATTTAATAAAAGAGTTTTACGATTTATCATTTATTTGAATAAAAAATAAAATACAACACAAATCAACAGCTTTATCATTAGGTTATGATACTTTATATCAATTTTTTTGACCAAGAATTAATACAAAGTAACCATCTGGCTGACTCATCACTTAACCTATTTCTATGTTTTCTAATTACTAATGATGCTTTAGAAAATAACCTCTCAGCAGGTACTGAAGTTGCAGGTATTGAGAGAAAATCACGGGCCATTTTCGATAAAATCGGATACTCTGTCTCATGCGTCCTCCACCAATCTAAAATGTCTTCCGAGCTGGCAGTTCTTGGTTTTCTCAGGTACTCCTCCAACTCGTCTATCACTAAGCCTTGAAGACAAGATCCAGATGACGTCGAGGGACATTCATAGAGTTTATCAAAGTCTATTACGTCTTCATCTTCATCACATACTTTATTTTCTTTTTCTGGTAATTCCAGAGATTTGTTCAGTGAGTGTAGACTTTTATATTCTTCATAAAGTTCATTGAACTTGCGCAGTCTTTCTGTTTTAAGTTGCTTCCCCCACATTGTCAGGTCAAAAGTCTGAGCCTTTTGCCTTGGGTCTAAAATTAAAGAAGTACAATAAATCCAGTTGCTCTTCTTGTAATGTTTAAGCATTTTGTCTCGAGCTGCTTGGAAAGCTAGAATGAGCCTTTCATCCACTTCAGATCGATTAGGTTTCTCATCTAACTGTTTTACCATGGATTCAATTTTATCTAGCAAGAGATTGAATGATACAATGACTAGCGGTAATGTAACATATTTGTCTCCACCAAGTTTTGTACTTAAAAGTTTAAAGTTTATTAGAAATTTATGTAATTTTTCGAGTACCTGCCATTCATTAGCTGTGATTTGAAAATCATTTAATTCGGTGACAGAACTGCACAATATGTCAATGCCCGCTCTCACTTTTAAACCAAATCCAATCATATCATGTGTGGAATTCCATCTCGTTGGACAGTCAAGAATGGCATTTAGATTTGATGGCACGCCAGCTGCTTCACAAGCAGACTGAAACTTCTTCTTCACTATCTCACTTCTTTTTATTTTACTGGAAATACTGCGTAACTTTGTTACAGATGTACGCGAGTCAGCAATATTTGGTGCAGATTCTTCATCTTCCTCATCCTCAGTTTCGTCTGCATAGTCTTCGTACTGCTGATCTTGCGCGTCAGTGTCAGACTCACAGTGTAATGCTAAGGTCTTTAATAAATCTTGTACACCAAGGTTTAAAATGTGAGCAAAGCACCGGAAATGTTGATTATCTGAATCAAAGTGTGGCGGCAGCTGTTTGCCCAGTTCATACATAAATTTGGTATTTGCAGTTGCGTTGTCGACCGTGATACCTTGTATTTTATCAATTATGCCATATTCCAATAAACATTCATGGAAAATCGTTGCAATAACTTCCCCAGTATGTCGACCGCGTGATGGTATAAAATCAAGAACTACAGATTGATACTTCCATTCGTTGTCTATATAATGAATAGTAACCCCGTAGTAACTCCTACCAGCAATTGACGTCCACCCATCAATGGTAAAAGACATTTTAGATGATAATTGTTGAAGTCGTTCCTTGAGATTCAATTGGAGCTCTTCAAATCGCTCTTTGACTTTCCTTCTAAGTGTAGACCTTTTAGGAAACACCATATTAGGGCAAATACGTCGAAAATATACTTGTGTAGCTTCGTCATCGAAAAATGAGAAGGGAAGATATTTTTTCACCACCCAATCAACTGTAGCTGTCGTGATGTTGTCACTGCTGTTTTCCGACTGAAACAAAACAATAAATCTTGTGTTATTATTTAAAACATACTAGGTTTGAGCGTATAAGAGGAGGAGGTTTGTTGTTGTTAAATCGAGAAAATCGTTAAATTGATATTTGTTATATTAAGGTTGCACTGTACTGTAATTTACCAAAATAAAGTACTTAGTTGTTACTGGCCGATTAAATGAAAATATGGGTGTTTATAAAAAATATTTAAGACGATAATTACATACTTAATATGTCGCACCCCTAGATGAAAACACCACTAACTCAAAAATACTTACGTAAGTTAATGGCGTTTTTGAAAGTATCGCATGAATAGCTACGCGGAGTTAAAATTCTTTTAACTGTTAAAAAAATATTCTTACCTGTCCACTTCTTCCAGCGGTTACTAAAAAGCTTGTGATATCTCCACTTAATTTTGGTTTAACAGGAAGAAATATTTCTGATTCCTTTTTGTGGAAAGATATTAGATGTTTCCTTAAGCCTGAAGTGTTTCTGTTTTTCATTTTTATTTCAATCTTTTTATGTTGGCACAATTTACAGAAGGCAGTTTGGGATGCATGAATTATTTCGAAAAACTCCTCAAATTTGCTTTTGGGTCTTTTAGATCTGTGACTCAAACTCTCGTTACTCGGACTAGAATAATTTGAATCTTCGTCACTCAAATTAAATTGTACACGTGATACGTTTTTAGAAAACAACGAGAATTAGTAAAAACAATTATTAAGTTAGACTCGAAGCACAGCTCAATTGGAAATGACTGGAATTAAAATAATTCCTTTATTTATAGTACGTTTCCTTGCTTTCTCCCGCGCCGCCTCGCCACGTGCCGGCTCTATGAAAAGGATGCCGCCGCAAATCAAACAATGCCGCGTGCGGCGTACAAACACACACTAAATATTACCTACTTGTACAGACGCGACGCGTGAATAAAATAGAATTAGTGCCAATCACTATTCTTTACATATAAGTGAATGTTTTGGCGTACATCTATACTAATATTATAAAGCTGAAGAGTTCGTTTGTATGTATGATGACAGAAGTTTTAAAATAAATAAATAAGTCCTGAACGTCACTATACCTCCAAAGTTACTATTCCTCGTGGACGAAGTCGCGGGCACAGCTAGTAAATACTTACTCTTGTTTTGGCGTACATCTATACTAATATTATAAAGCTGAAGAGTTCGTTTGTATGTTTGATGACAGAAGTTTTAAAATAAATAAATAAGTCCTGAACGTCACTATACCTCCAAAGTTACTATTCCTCGTGGACGAAGTCGCGGGCACAGCTAGTAAATACTTACTCTCTCATCATCTCTCTCAGAGATATTCGGGCTGGTAAGTAATACAAAACTCTTATCGCAGGCTTTTTATTTTATTAGTAGGTAAGTACCTACGCTTTTTATATAATTTTATTAGTTTTGTAGAATTTTTTTACACGTTTCAAGTATATTTAAAAGTGGCTACAATATTTATTAAACGGGTGATATTTGAACACTTTTTTGCTATTTTTTCTTGTAAAAACTTAAGAAATATAATGACTAAATGTACAATAATAGTACCTAAGTAATTAGTTTAAAACCATATAAGTAATCAATATTATAATATATACTTACTAGAATGAATTAATATGACATCTACTACCTATCCTTACCATTTTATCCTAATCATAATACTACTTGCGTGATCAGTATAATGTATTCATTTTCATTCTAAGCACTCTGAAACTTATTTATTCTTTGGAACACCTGTAGGTACTCTTAAAAAAAAGCGAAATTATTTTGCATGAGTATACCTACGCCCCACAGTGGAACGAATGTATGGGAGCGGTTGGACGTAGACATGTCCGAAAAATAAGAGTAAAATTATGACAAACTAATGATGCCATCTTATTCGATTACTTAATGCCTTCATAAATTGTGGTGATGAATTTCTTCATAACTCCCATATTTCGGGAGTAATTTGAGAAAATGTGAAATTTTACTATGAAAATGAGTGTATCGAGCTCTCTCCCTCCTGATTCCGGGCTTGTTTCAAGTAGCGGTCTCTAATATCGTAATGCTATTACTAAGAGCTATATTTAATACTAAGACACATAGTGCGCCAAATGTGCACTTTCTGGGATAAAAGGAAATGAAAATTTAAAAAAAAAACGTTTTTTCCCCATTTGTATTTACTTTAAACCGCAGACAGACTTATTAAGAGGTCTATAAATATATTATATATATACAGAAATATATATTAACAAAAATATTCACAAGAACTGATGAGAGTATGACTTTTAAGTAAGTTGATAATAAATTACCTAGTTTCATTAAAAGTACAATAAATAATTAAGATGTAAGCTCTAATTTACTAAGTTACACATTTTAAAACAATAACATCATTTAATTATCTTCGTCATCATCATCATCATCAATTAATTCAAATTCAGAATCGATGTCCGCTAAATCATTTATGTTAACAAATTCGATATCACTTTTCTCAGAATCCGTAAGCTCATAAAATTCCTTAAAAGAAGATTTTTTTACAAACTTATTTCCTTTTGGACGGATACTTGTAACAAGTGGATCAGAAGACAGTAAAAGATTGTGCATAATATCTTCATTGCATGAGATACTGCTATGCTTTCGAGAATGCCCCTCTCTATATTTTCTAAAATCTTTATTTCTAGCCTCAGATGCCTCTTCGGATAGAAAACCAATGGGCACAATTGACATGTTCTGAACTATGTCTGGCCCATGCATTAAAATTTTATGAAGTGAAGAAGGTATATAATACCATGGGTATAACTCCACGTAAAGCTTAGCAGTATCAAAGCAGAACTCTCGGAATTTAGTTACGTTGATCTTCTCTCCTGATGAAATACACTGCAAGATCACACAGATTTTTCTTAAAAGCATAGCATCTATTCCGGTCAGTTCAGCAGATTTAGTGTAGTTTTCAAAAAATCTCCTTGCCGAGTTGCCATTGTTGGTGGATCCACTGCCTTGTTTCACAACATCGAGAAGTAAGCCCGTTTCTCTTCTTACAGCCTCTTGAACTCTTTTCTTCCTGTCATCAACTTGCCTTTTTGCTATATCACCCCTTACTTGCCATGATTTTATGTCTAATTTGTAGGAAATGTGTAATAAGCATTCCATTGAGCGAATCCAAGCGTGAAGGGTGCTTAAGCTATATTTATACATGTCCTCGTTTGCGTGTTTATCTTTGATTAACTCTAAATTATTCATTTCTTTAGGACAAGCCTTGCATATGTCACACACTGAAGCTGCTGTATTGGATATAATGGAATGAATTTTACCATCAATCATTGTCAACAGCAGTTGGTGTTTGACACTAATTCCATCAGTGATGGTGGATGGAGTTAAGGCTTCAATCTCTGCTTCGATTTCAGCCATCTCTCTCTGCACATTTTCTTGGGTTTCCTTTATAAACTTAAACAATATTGGCCGGCAAAATGAAGTGGAAGATGGTCGCTCGTTTTCCCAAATTGTTACACCTTTTGAGACGAGCCGCAGTGGTACAAGACTAATCATAAAATTACTAGCAAGATCGATTTGCTCATCTTCACTCGTCCTTTGATGATAAATGCTTTGGCTAGATGATCCGTCAAAACCCCATTTGCTGGTCAATACGAGCTGTTGATTGGGATCAACAGGGGTTTCTAACGACCTAATAAGTCTTCTTGAGGTTAAATCCATCAAGGCTTGTAATTTGATTTTTGCAGAGCTCTCTGTAACTGTGAGATCTTCTTTGGCCGGATAGCACTTAATTTTTTCTTTAACTAACATGTAGTAACTCGGGTATTGAAGAGCTCCTTCTTGAGTGTTGAAATCCCGAAGAGTGTTATAGCGCCATTTCGATAAGTTCATCGATACATAAAGAGCCAATGCCTTCAAAGGGGATATTTCCCGTACCTGAATTGATTTACCTTCAATGAAGGCTTTGATTTTTGAAGCCTCTTCTGGATTCTCCGTCAAGTATTTCATAACATAAGCTGTATCGCTTTGTCCTGCCTTTTGAAGCGCCCTTTCGGCCGAAAACATAATTTCAGCGCTGCTACTGCTGCATGAAAGACTATCTTCAGTGCGTCTTCTTTTTTGCCGGTTACTAAGGTCCTCAAAAGATTTACGAGGACTAGGATGTGTACAAGTTGAAGCATCAGATTTAGCAGGAGAAATTATGGGCTCGATGACGTCACTTATATTTTCTGTAGAAGGTTCCATATTTTCATTCTGTAATTCCGGCCATTGAATTGCAGCCTGTAGCCAAATCTCATGTTTTTTCCGAAACTTATCTGTGCTTCTTCCAGACTGTGTCCATTTTGCATAAATGCGGTAGCAAAATCGACGACACCAGTCTTTTAAACTTGTTTCAGCACTTTCACATAACTGAACACAACTGTTATCTTTTAAAACACTGAACAAATAGTTAAAGTCGCGTAAATCTTTATGTGCGCGTGCGCATAAAGCAACGTGAATATCAAGATTTGTATTAAAATTTGGAAAATACATTGCGAGATTAGCTTGGATACAACGAGGTGTAAATCAACACTGATTTTAAAGTTACTAATAGTGACCTATTTATATAAAATCCAGGTATCCCAGGTATCCTTTGTTAAATATTGCAAGGTAATTAGTTATTGTGATAATTAGTAAATGATGCATGCTAAATTAGTGTATTAAGAGCCATTTAGTAATTAAATAATAGCAATGTTCTTATCAGTAATCATTAGTGCATCAGTTTTATATGTAAACCTTAAGTCCCTAATTATATATCCTAATTAGCTTATATCTTCTCTAATTGGCTGCTCAGAAATGTTATTGTAATAAGGTAAACCTTTAGAAAAACGGTTTTAATCAACAAAATAAACAAAAAATAAAAAAATTGTGTTATAAAATAAACATCACTCTTTATCCCAGAAAGTGCACATTTGGCGCACTATGTGTCTTAGTATTAAATATAGCTCTTAGTATTAGCATTATGATATTAGAGACCGCTACTTGAAACAAGCCCGGAATCAGGAGGGAGAGAGCTCGATACACTCATTTTCATAGTAAAATTTCACATTTTCTCAAATTACTCCCGAAATATGGGAGTTATGAAGAAATTCATCACAACAAGTTATGAAGGCATTAAGTAATCGAATAAGATGGCATCATTAGTTTGGCATAATTTTACTCTTTTTTTTCGGACATGTCTACGTCCAACCGCTCCCATACATTCGTTCCACTGTGCGCCCTATGGCGGCAATCAAATAGTGTCACAAATGTTATGATTTCGGCGTGGCGGCAACGACTGTTTTAGATTTCAAAAGAAGCCGCCGGCGCGTGTATCATAACCATGTACTTCCGAAAAGCGGCAAATTTCTTTGAGAAGTAAGTACAAAACCTTTGATGCCGCATTATCAAAGTGCCGATGGTTAAAACATAACTATGCATGCACTCAGTTTGATTTTAATAGATATTTTTTTATTCGTTATGTTTATGGTATTAGTCGTAATGCGCATAGGTCCAGTTTTTCATATTCTTTGATACAGTTTTTTGCGTCTCATAGAATTCCTAAGCGTACCTACCTATACACCGAACTGTTACACCTAACTACTCAGTGAAATAGCGCTAAGTCCTAGCTGCAAGACGCAAGAGTCTTGCAGGCTATGTCTTGTTCTTGCTCAAGTCTTGCACGGTCAGTCTTGGTCTTGGTCTTGCTAAAAATACGCGGTCTTGTTCTTGGTCTTGGTCTTGCAAAAACGCAAGAACAAGACCAAGACTGCAAGACCAAGACTGAATTTGGGCAACACTAGTCTGGGCCGATACCGCTGGGCCACCACTACACCTCTGAATCTATAAAAAAATAAAAACAGTTTTATAGCTTAGATTTATCGATCTGTTGGATTCGAATGTTTGAAGTATATTTATATATATAACAAGCGAAAATAAAACACCATACATACGTAAGAATATTTTATTAAAATCAAATTAAACAACACTAAACTGAATGTCTTCTTTATTGAAACACGACATCACATTTTCAAAAAACAAAATAGTAAATATGTAGTTGGAGAAATAATAGAATAATCTATAAGATTACACTTCAACAACAACAGATATTTTAATGGTAGGCTTTCTTATGGTAGGATTTTCTGGTGTTTCTGTATTGTTTGTTGAATATTGAGGGAGGTGTTCGTTTCCGTAATGGTTGGAATCAGATTCGACAGTGCTTCACAATCCTGACGTCCCTGAATTTGATCCTTTATTTTATAGTTGGCGGCTATGGCGAGTGGTACTTTATTGTAAAACTTCATCATCTCATTAGGTTGTACATTTATCTCTGCGTTCTTTGGTAAATACCAAAAGGTTCTGGAGCTCTAGCTGCCGTCCAACCAATATAAGTAATCCTTTGAAGCGGTCAACTCTTTTGGTGCAGAAAGATGTTGATGTGCGAAAAATTTAATTTCGTGATAATCAACATCTTGTTCCTGAGTCAGATCTCTTTTTTTTAGAAAATTATGAGAACATCCCTTACAACCATCAAAGTAATAAATTTGCCGTGTTTGTTGGTCTATGGCGAAGCTAAATACTGGCAACCAATTGATTATAGTGTCTATTTCGGTAACATTAAAATTAATTCTCTCCATGTACTGCCTCGAATATGAGTCGAAGTTGGTCCAATGAATGTACCTGTAATTTGAATAACACTACTGAATATCAAGAAATGCAACAGATTTTTAATTTTTAAAGGTCTTTTTTTTTTTTTTTCAGGATGGGAAATCATCAAATGGCTTCTCCCGCTCTGGGCGGAGCGGGAGGGCGTGTCAGACTTTTACTGACTAAAACCCACCCGTGTTCCATCAGTTGCCCATGTGCCAGGGTCCCGGTATCTCTTTCGAACAATCACGCGACCCCGGCAGGCATCGGTCCTAGTAGACCCCTACACTGCTGCTGACATCTCTTTGAAGCGCGCGTGGAACACTACGCGCCGTCGACCCGAGCTTGGTCCTCACCGGGCGGCGAGCTACCCATTGCTCGCCACCCGCAAGCTGAATATCAAGAAATGCAACAGGTTTTTAATTTTTAAAGGTCTACATTTTTAACTGTCATTGATAACGTACCCAGTGCAACTATCCACGGCAATATTAGAGGCGATCACGTATCTCATCTTAATTAAAAGATTTCCGTAAACATTGTTATTAGCGGCGGGCTTTAATGAAATCCAATTAATGGTCCTTTCATTCGCATCAGTGAAAAATAGTCTTTCTGTAGGCGGGTCGTAGGCAATACTTTGAATATCACTCCCGTTTCTTTTGATGAAACATTTGTTTTCCATGGAAAGTAAATTATAACCACATATAGCATCGTTGTCCCTCTGTTTGTCGATGTACAGCATCATGTTGTGTACTTCGTCGTAAGCTAACGCTGTGAGGTTGTGGGAAACAAAATTCACGGTGTTTGTTATTGTTCCGTTGGTATAAAATACGAGTTGGTCTCCTAGACTTACGGCGATATCTGAAACAAAATATTAACATTTTAATTTACCAAGCTGATGTCCAAATATTACAAGACACCTCATTGAAGTATCTGGAATACAAGTAAAAACATAATTATAAGTTAAATATTAGTCATATCACCAGTGATCGGAGTAGGTAGATTGATTTTACGTACTCGCATCATGAATAGTCATAGAAATCACAACATGGATAAGCCTTTTTTCCGGGATTTCATTTTGGTAGTTACGGGATTGAATCAAATATTGTGAAAGTAAGGATTTTTAAACTAGGTACTACATTAGAAATTTATAGAAAGCGATAGATAAACATTTTAAATTGTTTTTTTTCTTACTGTAGAAGGCTGATCAACTATATACTATTCAAAACACAGCAAAAGGGTTAAACATTTCTTATTCATATTGATGTATTCTTTATTCTACACATTACAACATTCGAAATTAATTTCAAAGTCCCGGAATCCCGGAGGTATATCCACACTAATATATACGTGCCATTTCATTGATCCCATTTCAATCTAACTACTTCAATCCAGTGATTTCACATATTTTTGGAATGAAGTTTTAAATAACAAAATATGCAGAAAGAATATCTCAGCTGGGAGTGGTTGAGGACCTTATGGATAGGTCTCATGGCGTAATTCAATACCATTGGAAAAAAAGAAAGTATTTATTGGAACACGCACTGAAACTTAACAAAAAGCAATACCTTATAAAATAAAATAAAAAATAAATGGTTCAATCTTAATTAATCGCGGTCGCGATCGCTGTCGCGATTAATTAAGATTGAATGATTTGTATTTTTTTTTAATTTAACATCCTACTATCCTACAAATATTTTACATGAAAATGTTACAAAATCACACAAAAGCAGCTGAACAGTTTCGAATAAAATATGACATAGCTTATAATCTTGTTAACACGCTTAGTAGCTTGCTATTTATGTATGTAAATGATAAATGATTTTATTTCTGTAAGTAGGTTTGTACAAACACTTTTACATGTCAATGATATTTTTTTAAACTAGATGAGTTCGGCGTTTTCTAACTGACTACTCTGAGTAGAAAGGCCGAAACAAACTCAGAGGTCACAGTCTCTTTTAAAGTCCAGACATAATCTTGTTCACATCATGTGAAGATCATGTAGATTGGTGACTGAAATGGTCTTTTGAAGAAAGAACCACACAGATTGAGTGGACCTGTCCAGTCAGTGCAAGCATTTGTCACTAATCGTTTAGCTCAACTCGGAAGATAAGGAGCCCAACGCTATGACGAACAATACCAAAGAAAGGACATTTGGGTAGGCCACATAAATTACTCAAACTGCCAGATCATGATTACTAAGAACGAAAGAAAACAAAATTAAAAAAAGACCCACATAGTCTTCACATTCACAATAATTAAAAAATACGATACTTTACAGAGTAAATATTCATGTCATTGTATAATATAAAAAATTATCAATGTCAATGTGTATGTAAAAAAAAAAGAAACGGATATAATTTGTTGATCAGATCATTTGATGACCATGTAGATCGATGTCTGAAATGGTCTTGTGAAGAAAGAACCACACAGATTGAGTGGACCTGTCCAGTCAGTGCAAGCATTTGTCATTAATCGTTTAGCTCAACTTGAAAAATAAGGAGCGCAACGCTTTGACGAACAGTACCAAAGAAAGGACATTTGGGTAGGCCACATAAATTACTCAAACTGCCAGATCGTGATTACTGAGAACGAAAGAAAACAATATTAAAAAAGACCCACATAGTCTTCACATTCACAATAATTAAAACAATACGATACTTTACAAAGTAAATATTCATGTCATTGTATATATAAAAAATTATCAATGTCAATGTGTAGGTATATATAAAAAAAAAAGAAACGGATATAATTTTGTTGGTCAGATCATTTGATGACCATGTAGATCGGTGTCTGAAATGGTCTTTTGATGAAAGAACCACACAGATATTGCCACTAACTACTCAAACTGCCAGACCATATTCAAAAGTGAAACAATGACCCACATAGTCCTCAAATTCTCAATAATCAAAGTAATATTCATACAATTAATATTCATGTCATGTGAAATAATAAAAAAAGAGTAAAAATAGCAAAATAATAATAATAAAAAAAAACAACATTCAGTGTAGATTTATTGGAGCAGCTCAATCCCAGGCCGTTTTATCCTCAATATAGTCTTTAACAGTATAATAGGCTTTCTGACATAATTTACGCTTTATAAAAGATTTGAATTTATTTAGGCTTAGTTCTTGAATGAGGCTAGGAAGTTTATTATAAAAACGAATACATTGGCATCTAAACGAGCCACCTATTTTCTTGAGCCTGGTCTTAGGAACAACAAATTTTTGTTTGTTTCTAGTATTGACATTATGGATATCACTGTATCTTTTAAAGTGATTAATATTTTTATGTGCATACAGCAGATTTTCATAAATATACTGAGAAGGCACAGTCATTATATTAATCTCTTTATATTTGTCTCTGAGGGAGTATCTGGGATTTAATTTATAAATCGAACGAATTGCCCTTTTTTGTAAAACAAAAATTGTCTGAATGTCGGCGGCATTTCCCCACAGCAGAATACCGTACGACATCACGCTATGAAAATAACTAAAGTAAACTAAACGGGCTGTCTCTAAATCAGTTAAATCACGAATTTATCTAACAGCGTATGCTGCAGAGCTAAGCTTTTTTGACAATTTATCTATATGGGGGCCCCATTGAAGCTTGGCATCCAGAGTTATGCCTAAGAATACTGTGGTATCTTCGGGTTTCAACACTTCACCCTTTATGAGGACACTAGTTTCTACTTGTCTAACATGAGGTATCGTAAACTTAATACATTTGGTTTTTTTCTCGTTAAGTAGTAGGTTATTAACATTGAACCAGTTAACTACATTAGCAAGAGCTGTATTTACATTGTCAGTAACCAGCTGCTGACGTTTGAGTTTGAATAAAAGTGAGGTGTCGTCTGCAAACAACACTATATCATGTTTATCCTTTATGAGGTAAGGCAAGTCATTTATATAAATAAGAAATAAAAATGGGTCTAAAATTGAGCCCTGGGGGACCCCCATTCTAACTTTAGATCCAGGTGATCTTTTTCCGTTGACGTCAACTCTCTGAATCCTATCACTTAGGTATGAAGTAAGAAGATCCAGAGAGGCGTTCCGGATTCCGTAGTGGTGAAGTTTCCTGATCAATGTTTCATGAAGAACACAATCGAATGCCTTGGACAAATCGCAAAAAATACCCAAAGCATCGCATTTGTCCTCCCACGCATTATATATATGACCTAACAGTTCAACTCCGGCATCGGTAGTTGAACGACCCTTTGTGAAACCAAACTGTTTGTTGTGTAATAAGTTATGTTTATTAAAAAATCGTTGCAATTGATTTAAAATAAGTTTTTCAAAAATTTTACTGAAGGTAGTAGGTAAGCACTGAAATTGGTCTATAGTAAGTAGGGTCTGATGTGCTACCCGATTTAAACAAAGGTATTATTTTACTGTTTTTCATAAGATCAGGAAACTCGCCACGTTCAATACAATTATTAAAAATAACAGCTAAAATTGGTGCTACAATGTTTATGATTGACTTAGCAGTATTACCCCATAAATCGGCGGTCTTCTTAACATTTAAAGAGTGGAAAGTTTTAATGATATCGTTACAGGTTACATATTGGAAATAAAATTCACTATCACAAACCGGAACGTTTTCTTTAAGTAAAGACTCTGCAGCAGTGGGTGATGAGTTCAAAGATTTAGTAGTAGATACTGGAATCTCTGCAAAGAAATTTTCGAAGGCCGCGGCGACTTGAGAATCTGATTTAATTATATTGTCCTCAATAGCTAGACTGTAGTCACTACTTCGGTTGCATGACCTTCCTGTTTCGCTGTTAATGATAGTCCAAGTCGTTTTAATTACATTAGTGCTATTTTTAATTTTTAAACTCAAATAACGTGACTTGGCTATGCTACAAACTTTCTTAAATAAATGTATGTATGTATCTATGTAACGGAATCTTTGAACGTGATTTTCACCCCCTTCAAGACGTCGGATTAATTAAAAACTTTGCACACTTATCAAAAACTCATGGCAATACAATAATTCCAAATTTGTGCCATTATCTTAGCCAGTACCACCAGGATAGCGAAAACAAAAAACACGAAAACCTCGCATTTGTAGCTAGACGATCAAAAATAAAAAATAAATTGTCAAAAATCACGCTTCTATAACTACGGTTATTTCCGGATAATTTCTTTCTGATTTTATCCTTCATAGACACTCCGAGCAAAGCCCGCCTCATTGTGTGCTGTCAGTGTCCACATTTTGGCACCGTATGTCACTACGGGCAGGACGCATTGGTTGACGACCCTTATCTTTAGACATTGCGGTATAGGCCACAAAAAGTCTTGATAAAGTTTCTTAAACGCTATTCTACCAATCTGGATCCTTCTGTCCAGCATTTTCCTCAAAGTGGTGTCTACTGAACTAGATGACTTGCCCTAAGTAGTCATACTTCTTCACAACTCCTAGAAGCGACCCATCAATGTGGACTGGACTCGAGCTGCTTTCGGGGCGGGGAAACTTTATCATAATTATATTAACGTAGGTTGTTAGGTTAAATGAAGGTCATAGTTTTTAGGGGATATGGAACTTGTAGACATAAACGATTGTTACTGTTCACACAGTAACAATCGTTTCTGAATGTTCCGTGTGGTGCCAAACGGTCTCGTGTGGTGCCGGTCGTAAATAATAGTACCATCCCATTTCTTCTTGTGGGTGTCATAAAAGTCGACTAAGGGCTTACTAGAGAATGGGCATTAGCGTTTTCTAAGCATTTTACAACCATACTGCGATCACCAAGCTGCCTGCGAAGCGCAGCGATTATAGCACTGCTCCCAAGTTGAGGGAGGCTCAAGTCCAGCATTGGACGTCTTACGGCTGAAATATTGATGATGATTACTGTGTGAATGTAACAATCTCTGAAATATTAAAATAAAAACCGGTGTTCCCTTCACTTTGTAGACATCAGCAGATATTATATCACTCCTTTAAAGAATGTTTTGCTGTGTTTCCTGTATAGATAATGTTAGTTTATTCAAGACATTTTCCTTATTATGTATTTTGCAGTTGTTTTTCACGAGTTTAATTATTAATTTATTTTATTTTTCCGCCTTTGTTATATCTTATCTGGAACGATATTAAAAGAACTCGTGTATCGTATATGTATCCGTGAAACATAATTAACAGAACCTAGTTTTGTGCAAAACAGGAACGAGGATAACGAACAAGAAAACAGTATTAGGCTAATCTAGATTATATTTAATATAGGTATACCTACCTACAAGGTGACAAACTTGTTTGTGCCAATTAAATTACTATTATATATACGAAAAAACGCCATGTATTTATTATGTTTATCTTTATTATATAATACTTTGCTATCGAAATAGCATTCGTAACACGTAATTATAAAAAAAACACAATCCGTTTCAGCCACCCAGTGCGAAATTTTATCCTAAGTTTTGTTAAACTTTGATATTATAGTTTTTTCATTGTAAACAGTCCTCGTTTATGTCCAGGCTCATATGACGCGACTGAATTACTTGCAGAGGCACTCCGCAAATAATTCAATCGTCTTTTTGTGTCGAAAATTAGTTTGCTGAAACATTTCTACTATTTATCTATGCATAGTTTACGTCAATCTTTAAGAAATAACTGAAGGCATCCCTCAAATTTTAATACTGTTATTATACTAAGGTTTGATCTAGTAACGTATTAATTACTTTCACAATATTGTACAGAATCAAGTTCTTCTAACTTAACAGAAAGCTGTGCTGCTGGGGAGTTTGTTCCGCCATTTCAGCTAAAATCAAATTCAAAAGTCATTTATTCCAACTAGGCTAAGAGTCAGCACTTTTTGAACGTCAAAAAAGCACTAGGAAGTGTCAAAGGGCGGGTGATTTGGGGGACTGTCTTATGTAACTTTGACGTTCAAAAAGTGCTGACTTTCAGCCTAGTTTTGAATAAATGACTTTTGAACGATCGCCTGCCGCCATCGCCATTTCATTGTGTTGGATTGTTGAGAGTGCAGGTTGGGCAGTATTTGAATTATTTAATTATCATGAATAATAAAAATTGCTTCATGTTTGTAAATTTTTAAATAGTTTAAAATAAAAGACATGGATTTATTGAGACTGACAAGTTAATTGATTCATTTTGTTAGAAGATCTCTAAAGTTTTCCTATTGTAGTGTGCAGCTCGCCTAACCTTATATTTGTAACTGCACACACTAATTATGGCCATTATTATACGAATCGTCGAACTAAACAGTTCTCTTTTATTTCGACAACATCACTATAATACATGGCGACCCTTAGCCAGCAATTAAAATTTTGCAACCCACGCGATAAACGGCCGTAGTCAAATAAATTATGAAGATTATACCAACTAACGAAACAATTATGAAAATCAAGAAGTTTGTGAAGACGGAAAATTAGAAGAAAGAAAGCGAAGAAGATTTTGAAAATTATAGAAGAATCAGAATCCCAATAGAAGAATTTGTTTGAAGAGGTGCAATCGTTAAATAAGAAGACAGAAAAGGAACGTTGCTGCCGGGTGCCGGGAGAATGCTCAAGCCTTATGATGAGAGGATATGCAGGGCGCCGGGAGTTGAATTGTACGGGTCCGATGTGAAGCAGCTGGGAGTCAGTTCCAGTCCAATGCTGAGAAGTTCATTCATCCACGCCACGTGAGACGTCGTGACCTACATAAGAGTTGTCAGTAAAATAAGAAACTACTGCAATGTAAGTTTTGCACTTCTAGCATTTTTTATATTCTACTATATTTCATATTATTGTAACTGGATCATGCATTATTTTATATTTTGTTCTGGAATTAGGAATGTCCCAACAATTGCAAGATTTACACGCTAGATTAAAATATCTAAGAGAATATTTAGTAAAACTAGGTCCAGATAGGCGTAGAAAAGATTTAGCTTTTAAGAAACTAGAAGAAGCAGAAAAAGAATATAGTAAATTGGATTGTATTTTGACTCAGTTGAACCAAGAAGTTATAGATCGCAAGTTAGATAAAGAAGCTTGTGAGGTTTTCCAAACATTAATTAATGAAATTCAATCAAATTTTCGGAAAATAAAGAGTTTACTTTCTTTAGTAGATAGTAGTTGTCAAACTAGTTCTAAAGATTTTATAGAATATACTGATTGTCTTACAAAAATGGCTGACGCGTTTGATATTAAAACTGCAATTTCCCTGTTGCCAGTATTGAATGGCCAGGAGCAGGTGACAAATCAGCTTATAGATGGTATCTTGCTCTATAGTTCGCTCATTAATAATACCAGTAAAAATCAATTGATACAGTTTGTGTTAAAAACGCGTCTTTCGCCTAGTGCAAAATTGCGTCTTAAAACTAATTACGCAGATATAGAAAGTTTGATAGAAGATATTCGCAGTTATTTGCTACCAAAGAAATCGTCTGTAGCATTACAAAGTCAATTGTTTAAGGCAACTCAAGGCCGTAGGAGTATAGAAAAATTCGGTACGGAGATCGAAGAGTTGTTTGTTAATCTCACGATTGCACAGGCTAACGATAAGAGTGATGCATATGAGGTTTTGCGTCCACTCAATGAGAAGACTGCAATTAAACGATTTAGTGATGGTTTGGCTGATAAGCGGCTCAGCACCATCATTGCCTCACGTCAGTTTGCGTCATTGTCTGACGCTATAACGGCTGCGGTAGATGAGCAATCCATGGCTGTCCAGCCACAAGATCAGGTTATGCAATTTAGGGCTAACCAAAATAATAAACGAGGTAGCTTTAGAGGTTCTCGAGGCCGAGGATATAGACAATTTTATTACAGAAATAAAACGTATAACCATAATTATGATAACAATAATGGAAATTACGGAAATAGCACAGTTCAAAGAAGTTCAAACAGTGTTAATCGAGGTAAAAACTCAGGTGGACAACGTCAGCAATTCCGCGGACGTCCGGTGCGTTGTCAGCGTGTTCAACATAACGCGCAACAGTCCAATGTTCAAGACAACTTGCGCAATGAGTGCACAAATAGTCATGAAAGCCTAGAATTTTTTCGTACCTAAATCGTACACTCATTCAATTTTTAGTTTTTGTAATTTTAGTATTATTAATTGTCGATTAACAAATAGTGATGTTGATCTTAATTTACTGATTGATAGTGGAGCTAGTTTATGTGTGTTAAAGTATGAATGGTTGTCGCGACATAAGAATTTATTGAATTTAGTAAAACAGGATAAGATAGTCATTAAAGGAATTAGTGGTAATTTAGAGTCCATGGGATACATTTATTTAGATATTATAATTAATAATGTAACTTTTCAACAAAAGTTTTACATTTTTGAACACTTATCTTGTGTTGCAGAAGGTATACTCGGGCAAGATTTTTTTGAGCGGTATAACGCTGTGTTAAACTATAAAGATGGTACTCTGAGTTTGGAAACCCGAGACCAGTCAGTTAGTGTTCATGTTAATAGGAATTTATTTACAATTCCGCCGCGTTGTGAAGTAATTAAACACATCCCGACGTTACACAACAGTGATTGCGTCGTTTTGTCAAATGAAATTTATAAAGGTGTATTCACAGCAGGTGTAGTATCGAAGCCACATAATGGACTTATTCCTGTTAGGATATTAAATACAACTGATAATTCAGTTGATGTAAATACTTCAGATTTAAGTATTAGTTGCTTAAATAATTTTTATGTTTGCAAGTTTGACGACGATAATATTTCTGTGGATAGAGTTAAAACTTTGCTAACTACGTTACAACTAAATACCTATTTAAATAAAGAAGAACAAAGAGGTATTGAAAATGTATGTGCCAAATATGCCGATGTTTTCCATTTGCCAGGAGATACGCTCACAACAACTAATTTAATAGAACATTCAATTAAACTAAAAGAAAATACGTCACCAGCGTACGTGAAGCCTTATCGATTGCCTAAAGCATTGAAAGGCGAGGTACAAAGACAAATAGATGAAATGGTTAAAAATGATATTATTGAAGAGACTATTTCGGAATGGTCAAGTCCAGTTCTATTAGTACCTAAAAAGACAGATAGGTCAGGAGAAAGGAAATGGAGACTTGTAGTGGACTATCGCCAAGTCAATAATAGGATACAGGATGATAAATTTCCGTTACCAAATATCACTGAGATACTAGATTCGTTATCAAATAACATCTATTTTTCAAAATTAGATCTTAGTCAAGGTTACTATCAGCTGTCCTTAGAAGAAAAGTCCAGAAAGTTCACTGCATTTACAACAGACAAGCAGTATCAAATGAAACGATGTCCAATGGGACTTAAGACATCGCCTAGTGCTTTTGCTCGTCTCATGACAATAGCAATGTCTGGGTTAAATTATAAATCATGCTTTTTATATCAAGATGATTGTATTGTCGTAGGAAATTGTCTCGAAACGCATAATAAGAACCTTATAAAAATTTTTGAATGCCTAAGAAAAGTGAATTTAAAACTAAATCCGCAAAACCGCGTACACGGATTAAAATATAAGAGTGGAGATTTAGTTCTAATTAAAAATCAAGTAGGAAATAAGTTAGATAAAATTTATTTAGGACCATATAAAGTGATTGAAGATGTATCACCAAATGTTAAAATTTTAAAAGATAATAAAGAATTTGTAATTCATAAAAACAATACAAAACTGTTTGTTACTTAATATTATTTGGTTATGATACGATGTTTTTTTTTATATACCTAATGTAATGATAGAAAGTATAATTATATAAAATATGTTGTTTTGAAAATTATGAATAAGCTAAAAGGAAAAAAAAAAATGTTGTATGTACTTAGACAATAAAGCCATTTTTTTTTTAAAAAAAGGGGAGGTGTAGTGTGCAGCTCGCCTAACCTTATATTTGTAACTGCACACACTAATTATGGCCATTATTATACGAATCGTCGAACTAAACAGTTCTCTTTTATTTCGACAACATCACTATAATACACTATTTTACCAAACAATAAAGAAAAGAACTGAAAAAAAAAGCATTGAAATTAAACTTGTTGGCATTCAGAAAAAAAGTAATATTCTATGCGAAACCCTGGGACTATTTAGAAGGTGTTTACGTAAGTTTATTTTTCACACAGTGAATTGAGGGTTGAAAGGCTACGAATCTTATAAATACAGTAATTGTCATGTATTTTGTATTTATATTTCAAGAAATTATTTAACAAAAAATCGGAAAACCCAATTGCGTAAAAAGTGAACTTTCAAAAAGATGGAAACAATAATAAGTGTCAACTAATACAACTATAAGCAAAAGGAGGTTTTGAGGAAGATCAAGGATTTTATGAAATTCCATCCCTAAGGGGGTAAAACTGAGGATGAAAACTTGTATGAAAGTTTATCAGTTTCGAAGTTAGGATCTTTAAATTTTGTGTTAAAGCTGTCGAAAATCTATTTAGATATACATATTTCAGCGTTTTCTATATTTCAAATGACGTCTCCCGCTCTTGGGCGATCAGTCTTTTATTGACAAAAACCCACACGTGTTCCTTCAGTTGCCCATGTGCCAAGGTCACGGTGTCTCTTTCGAACAATATCGCGACCCTGGCAGGCATCGGACCTGGAAAACCCCTTCAGTTCTACTGACATCTCTTTGAGGCGCGCATGGAACACTACGCGACGTCGACCCGAGCTTCGAGGCGCGCGTCGACTCGAGCCTGGTTCTTACCGGGCGGTGAGCTACCCATTGTTCGCCACCCGCAAGCTCGCGCCTGCGGTGGCCGGGAGTCCGCTATTGACTCCCGACGCCCGGGGCGTCTCTACTTGTGGCGGCTAGGGACGTGAGGGCGCAGACACTGCCACTCCCTCACGCACCCCGCCTCCTCCTTAGCGAGCATTACTGCTTCGCTGAAGGAGGTGACGGCTTCCCATGCCCTGTCACTCCGTACCATGGCTCGCGTCAGGGCCGGACGCGAGAGGTCGCCGCCGATCGCCTCCACGAGGACATGGCGGTGCTCCGCCCAGGCAGGGCACACCTCCACCGTATGCTCCACCGTGTCCTCCAGACGACCCTCACAATGGAAACACCCGGGCGTTTCCTCCCGTTTTATCCTGAACAGGAACCCACCGAATCACCCATGCTCGGTGAGAACCTGCGTCAGGTGGAAGGTGAGGATCGTGACCCTGGCACATGGGCAACTGAAGGAACACGGGTGGGTTTTAGTCAGTAAAAGTCTGACACGCCCTCCCCCTCCCCCCAGAGCAGGAGAAATCATTTGATGATTTCCCATCCAAAAAAAAAGGACGTCGTAGCGCTTCTCTATCCACTCCTCAAAGAGGGGCCTTACCGCCGCAATTGTCGCGAAAAGAGCGATTATTTTGAATATAGAAAGTCCGTCATTTTCAAATTAAATTTCACTTATTTCATTTTTATGGCTTACTAGCTTTTGCCAGCGGCTTCGCTTGCGTGGAGGTAGGAAATTATCCCGCGGGAACATACAACTGGGATAAAAAGTAGCCTATGTCCTTTCTCAGGCTCTAAACTATCTGTATACCAAATTTCATTTAAATCGGTTCAGGAGTTTTAGCAGGAAAGCGAGACAGACAGACAGACAGAGTTACTTTTGCATTTATAATATTAGTGTGGATTAGTGTGGAAGTGTGGATGTGGATGGTAAGAAACAAACGCAACGTATATTGGTGTTGTTAGAATCTCGACCTTTTAAGGTGTGAAAAGGGGGATGAAATATTGATTTCAATTTCATTCAATGAATTTTGTATTCAAGTAAAAATAACACACATGCATCATATTTATAATTTTTTTGCATTTAATCCAGTCATATTTATTTAGCAACCAAAAATATGTTTTTACGACATCATTACGAATCATTAAAATTTTAGGCTTTGCTCTAATAAAATATTCTTCAAGATTACTTTTGAAACAGATTCTCCAAATGGCGGTGAAACCTGTATCAAAGTCCATTGCGAGGTTTTGAAGAAGATATCGGAGAAACAGACAGAAGATAACAGGTAATTTATTTTCTACAATTTAATTTTAGAGATGACTAACTGTCTATGTCGTGTTCTGTGTCTGATAGAATTACTTTGGGTATTCTTTGCTTAATCTTAGAAACTGGCATAAGTGAAAATATTTTTTGTTATAAATTAAGCTCTTTCATAACAATTACCCTCCATATGTTTTAGTAGTTACTTCAAAATTATAACACGTCGTTTTGGCCCGTATTGTTTTACATGCAAATTGAACATTTGCATATATATTTTTTAACTATTCCATGCAGGATAAAACAATCGCGCGTGAAAGAATTAATAAATCAGGGTCGGCAGAAAACATACATTAAACAACCGTCGAATATGAAACCTCCGCTCTTAAGTTGCAACGTACGTCGTTTAAAAATAATCTACGTCCTTGTACTCACCCCAGGAATGCGCCAACCCTACGTGCAGCGCCAACAACGCCAGTACCCACTGCGCTTTACACATTTTATATTTAAGAAATACTAAGTTGTTTCGACAGAGTTGGAGCGTCCACCGCTGTCAATCGCTCTTGAAGTATTAAAACGAAAACAGAACGCTGGTTTTCCGCAAACCAGACAGGATAAAAACATTGTTCTGTTATCTGCGACCACAGGCTTGTTATTCACAGTGCTATCGTGTTATTGTGTGTGTTTAATCATAGGTGCGTACTCTAAAGGTTGATTACTAAAGGCGACCTTATGCTGAACAGGCAGGTAATAAAATAACTTTAATACTTTAGAATAGAATTGATAACAGTAGGCGTGAGATCACGCTGCCTGGAAAAACGAAAAAAATTGAGAGACTTTCATGCAGAAAGGACTTAACACCCTTAGCCTTATGGAACAACCATTTTTATTTTTAAATCAAATGAATAGATACCATTGACTTGAACTTTTTGCTGTCGATCAATGTAATAGGATTTTACTAGACAGAGCGCAAGTTTACCTCAAGTAATGTTAAAGTAATGCTCAATTTATAAGAGCAAGGTTTCGTGATTAACGCAGTCAAATGCCTTCAAGAGGTCATATAATATCCTTATGGCATCTTGGGCCTCTTCCCACGCTGCAAATATGTGTTTTAATAAAGTGACACCGGCGAAAGTCGTACAAAATCCTTTGGTGAAACCATTAGTGATTGAGCATTATCTTTTCGCACACATTACTCAATACAGATCTACAGATAAATTCAATATTAAAGCTAAGCATGGTGTTATAGTCTCGAGTCGATAATCGAGACTATAGCATATTAGTAAAGAAGTTTACAAATTCTTGAGCGACTTCTTATGGTACCATGTAGATGGTGAGTTCTTCAGTGTGTAGTCAGTGTTTACATTTTTTTTTCCCCATTAGTTTCGTTATATACAACTCGCAAATCTCTTTCTATTTAATTTTCTGCTGCTTTGATTTTGTTGCTAATGCACAGAACTTTAGCTATCTTGCAGGTAATTCTAATAATATTGGAATATTTAGCAACATACTTGCTGAAAGTTTCAGTGTTAATATGTGGATACGAATTTCAAACCCCATTAAAAAAGAGGTGCAACTCTGTATTTCTCACAAAGAATTGGTATATCTACCTACTTCAAGGTTTTATGAAAACTAGAGCGACAACTGGCGTGCAAGAAAAACCTTTTTAACCCGACTATGCTAGAAGTAAGTCTAGTAAATTTAAAATGTCTATATAATATCAGCAAAAAAAAGGGAATCGAGCACCCCACAAAAAGTAATGAAATCCGTCCAAAATTATTTCATGTAAAGTAGTTTGCCAAGACTTATAACGCTTTCACTGTTAAAAAATATCAAAACGAATGTAGAGCGTTTATATAAGGGGACACATCTACAATGAATACCTTAACTATTAAAACTAGAGGACATTTGCTAATTTGCCTTAACTAGGTTCATCACCATTCACACAGACCATCCCTCGTTTCTTTGGTGCCCTCTACTCTTATAGACATCGACACATTCATACTCAAAACTTTCGTCACGACATTTTCCTCATTCCTCCGTATCACGTGCCCATACCATGACTAGCGATTTCCAAAACACTTTTCAATTTTCGGTGCCACTTTAGACTTCCTCTTATGTACAATTTTTTTGAAATTTAAACTTCTTCCCTTTACTATTAAGGGGAATGTCGAAGTCACAGATATAGACAAAAATAGTTGTTAGCGGTTCTTTTTCAGACAACATGTAGGTCTTCTGTCTATGCACAGTCATGTGTTATTAAATGGTTAATTGTATGTTTTTGGCAGCCAGTGTAATTTAATTTATAGAACCTTAATTTTCTGTTTAACCTTTTGTACAGGAATGGGCCTAGGAATGCAAACAATATTCCTACTAAGTCATGTATTGAGGTTACACACTTTTATTTATAAATATATTTGTTTAATGACATTAATATACATAGGTGTTACTTTATTCTAAACTCACCAAACTTTAATGTTTCATCGCGAGAGTCTATCATCATTCCGTCTCTTGTTAGTATCGTCAGCATCGTTGGTAGGCATGTTGTGTTGTTTTAATTCTAAGTGCATATTGAAAAGCCAACTAACAGTCAGTATATTGCAGGATTTTAGTAGCTGATCTGAGGGAAAAAAGAACGAGTGGCTACGCCGTAGCCGCTCGTAGGCAGCTACGAGAACCAAGTTACCTTGTTAATAATTGTTATCCTAATTCTAGGTGTGAACTTCTTCTAGAATGTTGAGTTGTCTTCTTTTGATTGAAATAAAAATGTTATGAAGTTTTTCTGTCAATCGGCGTCGTGATTCTCAAAGTGCAAATGAAACATTGAAAAATTCTGGACACACCACTACCTACAGAAATGTATCAATACTCGTCATAATTTTTCTCTAGGATTCTAGATGATTGCAGAAAATGTCGGCCTATAACCATGCCCTTGATTCTTCCAAAAAAGCGTCCTTCTTATTATAATCTGTAAAAAAACTTTTAAAACTACTGACTGGGGCTCTACTCTACTCTACTACTCTCTCAGCGTCGACGGATTTGGTGAGTCAGTTGACATTGCTAATATGTTTGTTAATAAATTTAAAGTGGTGCCTCCTGATCGACCACCCGCATTGCCGCAGGTGCTCAAGGCTGATGCTCGTGTGTCAAATACTTTACCATCAGTCAGTTTCTCTGCTAAAGAAGTAGCTTCTACTATTAGCAAGATGAAGAGGGGTAAATCCCCTGGACATGACGGCATTAGCATTGAGCGCCTGAAGCATGCGGGTGTACACTTGCCTAGAGTAATATCGATGTTTTATACTTTTTGTATGAGACACTCGTACATACCTGATGAGTGCACGAAAGCTATTGTTGTACCAGTAATCAAGAATAAGACGGGAGATCCGTCTGATGGCTCCAACTATAGACCCATCTCGCTAGCCACCACTGTAGCTAAAGTGCTGGACAGTATGCTGGATCAACAATTATGTAGACATCTTAATACAAGCGATGCGCAGTTCGGCTTTCAAGCAGGACTCTCCACAGAAACTGCAATCTTATGTCTTAAGCATACTGTCCGGTACTATACTGACAGGAAAACTCCGATCTATGGATGCTTCCTAGATTTATCAAGGGCTTTCGATCTGGTATCCTATGACCATCTTTGGGAGAAGTTAAGGTCCACCTCACTCCCCGAGGATATCATTAACGTTCTTGATTACTGGTATAACAATCAAGTCAATGTTGTGAGATGGGTGAACGTTGTGTCCGATGAGTACAGGTTGGAGTGTGGTGTAAGAAATGGTGGCTTAACATCCCCTCGACTCTTCAAACTGTACATCAATGAGTTGATTGAGGGTCTCAGTAGCACTGCAGTCTGCTGCACTATTGATGGCACCACCATTAGTAACATAAGTTATGCAGACATTCAATTAGTGGTTTACGAAAACTGGTTAGGAGATGTGAAGAGTACGCCGTGACCCATGGGCTCAGGTACAATGCGAACAAAAGCGAGTTGTTAGTGTTCCTACCGCGAAGTTCTAAAGTCGTCACCGTCCCACCCGTTACACTAAATAGTATACCGCTTAAAAGAGTGACGCAGGTTAAGTACTTGGGTCACTGGGTCACGGAGGACCTCTCTGATGACGTAGACGTTGAGAGGGAACGAAGGGCGTTGGCTGTCCGTGGGAACATGCTGGCTCGCAGGTTTAAACGGTGCCCAAATGAGATGAAGTGCACAATGTTCAGGGCATACTGCCAATCGTTTTATTCGTGCACCCTGTGAATCAGCTGTACTCAGCGGGCACTCAGTGTCCTTCGTGTACAATACAACAATGCTTTTAGAATGTTGTTGGGGCTCCCGAAATGCTGTAGTGCGTCGGGCATGTTTCTGGAGTCTCGGATTGATGGTTTTCATGCCAACATGAGAAAGCGAGCAGCCTCCATAATGCACCGTATCCGAACAAGCTCCAACAGCATTCTAAAAGTGATAACAGACCGGTTAGATGGTCCATTTATTAGACACTGGATTGCACTCCACGTGTCTAATTGATTTGATTTAATTTTGTATTTTTTTAAATTATTTTTGTACTTTACTAACTTGTTACATATTCGCGTAACACGTGAACCGCTGATCGCGCGTTACCCTAATTACCGCGGATTGCAACAGCGGAGACACGAGTCGCCGACGCAGCTCAACGTGATGCAGCCCGGCACCGGACATCGCGGCCTTCGCGAAGTCGTCACTTTTGGCACAGCATCGGTCAACTGTCGACATCTTAGTTAATATTTTACATTGTAATTTCTGTAATTAAATTTAAGTTCAAATAAATTTTGTATTTTTTTCCATCCTCCGGCTACAGCCTTCGTAATTGGCGCAGTCGGTAGGATACTCGCGGGCCGGTTCGCGAGAGTAAATTGCTAGGATCGCGAGTCACCCGGGTGGCTTCGGGCACCGTACGAGTATCCGGAATCTACAAGAGCTGCAGTCCAGAGGAGTATCCAGACATCGATACAGAAGAGGTACAAAATCATTGCAAGTAAGTACTTTAGAATCGCTCTAGAGTCGCTTCCCTTTTTTTATCCTATAAGATTCCAAGATTTTCCATCCAAGGCAATCTCGGTCCCCTAGGTTAGGTAATAGAATTAATATTTTAGACGCTAATAGAAATTTAGAGGCAGAACAGGAGGATAGTAATAGTTCATATATATCAAGTATGGCTGACTCAGTGGATCAAGTTTACAAGGCCCTACGATTGTTGCCGGAGTTCGACGGAAACTCGAACGTATTAACTCGATTTATAAAACTATGTGATCAACTAGTACAGCAGTTTATGAGAAACGGACCGGAGTTTCAATTAGCTAATTTAGCATTATTAAACGGGATTTTGAACAAAATAGTAGGACCCGCATCGCGTACGATTAATTCGAATGGTATCCCGGAGACTTGGGAGGGAATTAGAAGTGCTTTAATAAATAATTTCGCCGATCAACGCGATGAAACATCTTTATATAATGACTTGGCACTTTTAACGCAGGGTTCGTCCACCCCGCAAGAATTTTATGAGCGTTGTCAAAACCTTTTCAGTACTATTATGACTTATATCAGCCTACATGAAACGATAGCGAGTACCATTGAATCGAAACGCACTCTGTACAAGAAACTCACGTTACAGTCGTACTTACGTGGTCTACGTGACCCGTTGGGCTCTCGCATTCGTTGCATGCGGCCTGATACAATAGAGAAAGCCTTAGAGTTTGTGCACGAGGAAATGAACACGTTGTACCTGCAGCAGCGCAACGACCATGTTCCCGATAGGAAGACGCAGCCTCAGGTTGGTCCAAAAATTCCTTATGGCTTTATGCCACCAATTCACGTGGCACCACCCACACCGCGTCCGTCTAATTTGCAACCCCCAGGATCTTTTAATATGCCAGGGCCATCGCGACCACCTATGCTTCAAGGACAACACCCTGTCCCAATTTGGAGAAACCAACCCCCACAAAATCGCGGGCCCACACGTACTCAACAAATGTTCAGTTCTCCACCGCCTAATTATATACCCCAGGGTCAAGTTTTTAGAATGCCTGGTCCCAGGCCAACTACAAGTAACACCCCACACCCGATGAGTGGCGTAAGTCACTACGTGGCTAAACCATTCGCGCCGCGCGCGTCCCATGATTGGTCCAAATCTGGGAATCCACCACCCTCGAATTATTTCAGAACGCGGGAATTTAACTTTAACGATTTTAATGACCAGTTGCAGTATGACAATTATAGCGATTATTTTGTTAGCGATTATTACCCCCAGGAATATTTTGAGTATCCCATTTACGCGTACCCGAGTGAATATGTGTATGAGCAACCACAGCGTACAGATTCTTATGTTATAGTCGAGGAAGTTAAGGATCCAACCCCGTCTGCTGAAAAAGAGGATTTTCAGAAGGACCCCAAATCAGACAAGTCAAAATAGAAATTAATTTGCAAACGCAAAGGCAATTACCATATATTCAGATTTCAAATCCCCCGCTTAAACTATTAATTGACACTGGCGCAAATATGTCTTTTGTGAGTCCCGAAGTTGTTCAAAAATTCTTTTCCCACATACCGTGCAATTATGATCCCTTTGAAGTAACGAATATTCACGCTACCACAAGGAGTGATTACTCCATTACTTTACCGTGCTTTCAGGAATTTAACGAGGCAGGTGATATAACTCTTTTCGTTTATGCATTTCATAAATTTTTTGATGGTTTGATCGGCTATGATTTATTAGAAAAATTAGAATCTAACATTGACTTAAAGAACAGATTGTTGATAACTCGTAATTCTAGTAACCCTTTATTAATGTACGACTCTCGCAATAGTAACTTATACGAGGATATAATACCTGCTAATTCATCTAAATTAGTTAAAGTTCCTATAAACTCTGCGGACGGTGACGTTTTTATTCCTGAACAATGCATTTCAAATTGTTTAATAAGTGATTGCGTTACAACAGTTAGAAATAATAGAGGTGTAATAGAGGTAGCGAATACGTCACGTCATGACGTAGTCTTTTCCATGGATCGCCCTATTAGTGCTGAGTTGTTCAATGTCCAGTGCACGCGCACTAAACAACAGTCCGACCGCGTAAAGGAAGTTTTGTCTCGTCTGCGTACGGATCATTTAAACCCCGAAGAAAAAGCTAATTTAGAAGTACTTTGCGCTCGGTACGCTGACGTATTTTATATTGATGGCGAACCATTATCTTTTACGAACCAAGTAAAACACTCTATTCGAACTACAGATGATGTGCCTATCTATACGAAAAGTTACAGATATCCTTTCATACATAAGCAGGAAGTCCAGGATCAAATTTCTAAAATGCTAGAACAGAATATCATACGTCCGTCTCAATCTGCGTGGAGCTCCCCCATCTGGGTAGTTCCCAAGAAAGCCGACGCCAGCGGAAAAACCAAATGGCGCTTGGTAATAGACTTTAGGAAATTAAATGAGAAAACTATAGATGATCGTTATCCTATACCCAACATTTCGGACGTCCTTGACAAGTTAGGTAACTGTCACTATTTTACCACCCTTGACCTCGCGAGTGGATTTTATCAAGTGGAGATGAACCCAGATGATATTCACAAAACTGCTTTTACAGTAGAGCATGGACACTTCGAATTCCTCCGCATGCCAATGGGTTTAAAAAATTCTCCATCAACCTTTCAACGGGTAATGGACAATGTCTTACGGGACCTTCAAAATGTCGTGTGTTTAGTATATTTGGATGATATAATTGTGTTTTCAGTGTCCCTTCAGGAACACATGATTAATTTAGAAAAAGTATTTCAGAGACTTAGGGAATCTAATTTCAAAATACAAATGGACAAATCCGAATTTTTAAAGTTAGAAACTGCATATTTAGGACACATTATCAGCAAAGACGGTATTAAACCTAACCCGGATAAAATTATGGCCATCCAGAAATTCCCAATTCCCAAAACGGCAACAGAAATTAAACGCTTCCTAGGTCTGTTGGGTTACTACAGGAAATTCATTCCAGACTTTGCTCGTATAACAAAACCTATGACGCAATGTCTGAAAAAAGGTTCAAAGATTGATATAACTAATCCTAATTACATAAGTTGTTTTGAGAAGTGTAAAACCCTTTTAATCAACGACCCAATCCTGCAATATCCAGACTTTAGTAAAGATTTTATACTGACAACAGACGCATCTAATCTTGCCATTGGTGCTGTTCTCTCTCAAGGTCAGATAGGTACCGATAAGCCCATAGCATATGCATCGCGCACATTAAACACTAGTGAAATTAACTACAGCACAATCGGAAAAGAATTATTAGCAATTGTGTGGGCAACCAAGTACTTCCGCCCGTACCTATTTGGTAGGAAGTTCAAAATTGTTACAGATCACAGGCCCTTACAATGGGTAATGAATTTAAAAGAACCCAACTCACGTTTAACCCGTTGGAAATTAAAGTTAAGCGAGTATAATTTCACTACTGTCTATAAGCAGGGTAAGCTGAATACCAACGCAGATGCTCTGTCCCGCATAGAAATTAATAATGAAGACGCTAACTCTATAGCAGTTAACACGTCTGAAAAACCCCCTTCAGTAATTGATTCCACAACCGCAACAGCTCACACAAGCGCTGAGAACCCCATATTAGTGATACCAATATCGGATGAGCCTCTAAATAAATTCCACCGTCAAATATCCTTTATAATCGTGGGAGACATTAAAAAACGCCCAACCGTGTCTAAACCATTCGAAACTCATACCAAAACTACTATACAACTATCAGAGTCAAATCTGGAAGAGGAAGTAATTAATGCCGTAAAGGAATATGTTAATCCCAAAGTAAAAACTGGAATTCTTATACATCCCCCTCTAGCTATGTACAGCATAATTCCGATTATACAAGACAAATTTAAAAGCTCCGCCTTAAATATGGTCTTAACAAAGAAAGAGGTAGAAAACGTTAAAAATTACTTGGACCAGCAAGAAATTATTCGTAAATACCATGAAGGAAAAACAAATCACCGTGGTATAACCGAATGTTTCCTTGCCTTATCACATCGTTATTATTGGCCTAAAATGAAAGAAAATATCTCGAAATATATTAATGAATGTAGTATCTGTGGACAGGCAAAATACGATCGGAACCCTATTAAGCAAAAATTCTCTATAGTTCCTCCCCCAACCAAACCCTTTGAAATTGTTCATCTTGATCTTTTTACAGCACAAAACGAGAAATTTCTTACTTTAATTGATGCTTTCTCGAAATATGCACAAGCATATCATCTCAGAGATGGTACCGCGTTAAGTGTCGTCCAAGCACTTTTAACGTTTTGCACCCATCATGGCGTCCCCTACACCATAGTTACAGATCAAGGACCTGAGTTCACTAACGCATTATTTTCGGAGTTCGTCCGTCTTCATAAAATACAGCATCATAAGATACTTGCACATACCCCTAACGATAATGGCATAGTAGAGCGCTTCCATTCTACTATTCTCGAACATCTCAGAATCCTGAAATTAGAAAAGCATAATGAACCTGCCGTAAATCTCATGCCCTATGCAATTTTAGGTTACAACAGCTCAATACACAGCTTCACTAAATGTAGGCCTATAGACTTAATCACAGGACACTTTGATCCCCGTGATTCCCTAGATTTAAATTTATCGGAACATTTACTGCAAAATTACTTACAAGACCACAAAAAACGACTAACACAAGTCTACGATATAATAAATGAAACCTCTCTTCACCATCGGACTGAATTAACTGAAAACAGGAATAAGGACCGCGAACCTGAAAAAGAGTATGTCCCTGACCAACAAGTATTTGTCCGCAATCCGTTAGCTAGCAGACAAAAATTAGCTCCACGTTTTACCAAAGACATAGTCCTAGCCGACCTTCCCATACATATTTACACCAGAAAGAAACGAGGTCCCGTTGCAAAATCTCGTCTTAAAAGAAGCCCTAAGGAATCTGTATTGTTACAGGATGTTACTGCTACTACTACTCCAAATGACGCAAGGACAAGAAGTGATGATTGATCCTTTAGAGAACGGCCCTGGAATACTTCCGTTTAATCTAGGAGCGACGCGCATCATTTCCCATTATCACTCTTTCCTCAATTATGTCAACCTCGATAGTATACAATCTCAAATAGATACAGTTAATACCAGAATGACTGATGTTAGACATACATTAAATAATAAGACATCTCTATTATTCGAACCGCACATGGATTACCTTACATCCAAACTAGTTAAGATATCTGCCCAGTTAGAGTCATTTGAACATAATCGCTATAAAAGAGGACTCATTGATGGCCTCGGTTCTGTAATCAAAAGTATATCCGGTAATCTTGATCAAACTGATGCAATTAAATACGACAACGCCATAAAAATCCTTAAGGAAAATGAGTATGGGATTCAAGCTCAACTTAATCAACATGTTAGTTTATCTAAAACTTGGGTTTCACAAAATGCCAACTTATTAACTAATATAACTAAAAATCAAGAGTTAATAGGCAATGTTTTAAATCGGATAATAAATAGTACAACAGCAAATCTTGATTTAATCCACTACGCCCACATGGCTCAACACTTAATTATCTTAAGTGATAACATAGATAATTTGTCCGAAGAACTCCATAAACTAGAGTATACTTTAGCTTTTATACGCGCACTAAGCACACCGCACATGGTAGTTAATATAGCTGAAATTAAGAACATGATACAGAAACTAAGGATTCTATATTCAGGCGATGAGATCCTTGAATTAGAATTAAGAGACTATTATGACGTAATTAAGCTAGGCTACTTTTATAAAGATAATCAGATAGTTATAGTATTTAAGGTGCCGATTGCCTTCCCTCCAATCTATAACCTTTATAAACTGTCCACTGTCCCTAACAAGAATAACAAAATCCTTTTACCAACCTCACCTTTCATTGCGATTTCTGGTCAAGATTCTATGTACATGGAGGCTGAATGCCCGAAGGTAAATTCTCTGTACCTCTGTGAAGCTAAATCAAAATACAAGGCCCGAGATGATCCCGATTGCATCCAGCATCTGATCTCCAAGCATGAACTTCTCCCATTCTGTAAACTGTCTTCAGTCGCATTGAAGAAAGAAGCTGTAGAACAACTCGACGAGAAGCATTACACCATCAGTTTCCCACATCCAACCAAGGTGAAGATATCATGCGGACAAGAAACATATAAAACCCTGGAAGGAAGCTATTTGGCGATCATCCCCTACAATTGCCACATCAAAACGCCCGAATTTACTATAGCAAACTCTAACAATCACATCAAAGGTTTCGCTCTGGAGATTATGCAATTGCCCACAATTAATGAAGATTTAGAGACGTCGAGCGAATCACCAATCATACTAAACTCTGCAAATCTAGAAAATCTGCACTCCATTAACACAAAGATCATGCAACAGGCACCAGCAAAACTCAATGAAGTAGTTGATCCAGCTCTCTACCATACTACAATTCCAATCTATCTGATACTAACCGGTGCAAGTGTACTCATTATCACACTGACGTACCGACGATATCGAGCGAAACGCCTTCAAAGAAACCAAGCAATGCAAAATGATGACGCAACATCTCCAGGAAACTATGCTGAAATTCAAGAATCGCATGGAATCAGTCCCAGCAAGATAAAAATTGACCACAGCAACATTTCATCATCTCTCTCACACAAGATTTCGAAATAGTTGCTTATCTTCGGGGGGAGGTGTTACATATTCGCGTAACACGTGAACCGCTGATCGCGCGTTACCCTAATTACCGCGGATTGCAACAGCGGAGACACGAGTCGCCGACGCAGCTCAACGTGATGCAGCCCGGCACCGGACATCGCGGCCTTCGCGAAGTCGTCACTTTTGGCACAGCATCGGTCAACTGTCGACATCTTAGTTAATATTTTACATTGTAATTTCTGTAATTAAATTTAAGTTCAAATAAATTTTGTATTTTTTTCCATCCTCCGGCTACAGCCTTCGTAATTAACTTAGTTCTTAAGTATTTACTAACAAAAATATGGATAATTTAATCTGAATTAAAGTTTAATCTATATCTATATCTCCCTATACTTATAATAAATCTGTAGAGAGGTCAATTCTGTACATTGAAAATATATTCAAAATTAATATTGGAGGATGAATAGTGATCGATACTCATGCCAAAAATGCAATCAGTAAATTGTTTGTATGTCTGTCTGTCTGTCTGTCTGTCTGTATGTGCACGCGTGGGTCAAAAACTACTGAAAGGATTTAAACCAAACTTGATACGATTGTAGTCCATACTCCTAGGTAGGTTATAGGCTATATAACATAACGCTAAGACATATAGGAGCCGAGTAGTGACGATAAATTTGAAGCAAGTCGGATGAAATTGCACTTTCGAGCTCTTATCCTCGCATACATTGATCATATAGGCTACTTTTTATCCCGGCAATCCGTTCACGCGGGATATTTTCCGACCTCCACGCGGGCGAAGCTGCTGGCAAAAGCTAGTATATAATATTATTAGGTGTAAAAAACTTTTTAAAGCCACTGACGAGGGTTTTAAAAAGTTTAAAACTGTATTAAAATATAAACTTAATAACTTCGGACTTCACATTTCTAATGGTACATTTTACGTAACTTTTTTCAATATATTGACAATTTTATATTGATAGGCAAAAATGTACAAATAAAATCTGAAACCCTCAAATGACTAAAGATATCCTTTACCATAATTTCTTAGTATATCACCTCCTTTTCTACTTACATATGAAATATAACCAGCCTAAAACGTTCTCACTGCTGGGACACAGGCCTCCTGTCTGTGAGACGGAATGGAATATAATCCAATACGCGGGCCCAGTGCGGGTTGGCCGGTTTCACATGTCTTCGATTCTTTGGTTTAGATAGCAGTGGTGATAAAAATAATGTACACAAATTAAAGAGCTTGCTTGGTTCGAACTAACGACTTACAGCTTGTAAGTCTGGGCCGATACCGCTGGGCCACCACTACTCCTCTGAATCGGTTGGAATCTATAAAAAAATAAAAACAGTTTTATAGCTTAGATTTATCGATCTGTTGGATTCGAATATTCGAAGTATATTTATATATATTACAAGCGAAAATAAAACGCCATACATACGTAAGAATATTTAATTGAAGTCAAACTAAAAAAACACTAAACTGAATGTCTTGAAACACGACATCACATTTTCAAAAAACAAAATAGTAAATACGTAGTTGGAGAAATAATAGAATAATCTATAAGATTACACTTCAGCAACAATAGATATTTTAATGGTAGGCTTTCTTATGGTAGGATTTTCTGTTGTTTCTGTATTGTTTGTTGAATATTGAGGGAGTTGTTACTTTCCGTAATGGTTGGAATCAGATTCGACAGTGCTTCACAATCCTGACGTCCCTGAATTTGATCTTTTATTTTATAGTTGGCGGCTATGGCGAGTGGTATTTTATTGTAAAACTTCATCATCTCATTAGGTTGTACATTTATCTCTGCGTTCTTTGGTAAATACCAAAAGGTTCTGGAGCTCTCGCTGCCGTCCATCCAATATAAGTAATCCTTTGAAGCGGTCAACTCTTGTGGTACAGAAAGATGTTGATGTGCGAACAATTTAATTTCGTGAAAATCAACATATAATTCCTGAGTCAGATCTCTTTTGTTTAGAAAATGATGAGAACATTCGTTACAACCATCAAAGTAATAAATTTGCCGTGTTTGTTGGTCTATGGCGAAGCTAAATACTGGCAACCAATTGATTATAGTTTCTTTTTCGGTAACATTAAAATCAAGTCTCTCCATGTACTGCTTCATAGATGAGTCGGGGTTGGTCCAATGAATGTACCTGTAATTTGAATAACACTAATGAATATCAAGAAATGCAACCGATTTTTAATATGTAAAGGTCTAAATTTTTAATTGTCATTGATAACGTACCCAGTGCAACTATCCACGGCAATATTAGAGGCGATCCCGTATCTCATCTTGATTAAAAGATTTCCGTAAACATTGTTATTAGCTCCGGGTTTTAATGAAATCCAATTAATGCTTCTTTCATTCGTATCAGTGAAAAATAGTGTTTCCGTAGGCGGGTCGTAGGCAATACTTTGAATATTACTCCCGTTTCTTTTGATGAAACATTTGTTTTCCATGGAAAGTAAATTATAACCACATATAGCATCGTTGTCGCTCTGTTTGTCGATGTACAGCATCATGTTGTGTACTTCGTCGTAAGCTAACGCTGTGAGGTTGTGGGAAACAAAATTCACGGTGTTTGTTATTGTTCCGTTGGTATAAAATACGAGTTGGTCTCCTAGACTTACGGCGATATCTGAAACAAAATATTAACATTTTACTTTACCAAGCTGATGTCCAAATATTACAAGATACCTCATTGAAGTATCTGGAATACAAGTAACAACATAATTATAAGTTAAATATTAGTCATATCACCAGTGATCGGAGTAGGTAGATTGATTTCACGTACTCGCATCATGAATAGTCATAGAAATCACAACATAGATAAGCCTTTTTTCCGGGATTTCATTTTGGTAGTTACGGGATTGAATCAAATATTGTGAAAGTAAGGATTTTTAAATTAGGTACTACATTATAAATTTATAGAATGCGATAGATAAACATTTAAAATTGTTTTTTTTTCTTACTGCAGAAGGCTGATCACCTATATACTATTCAAAACACAGCAAAAGGGTTAAACAGTTCTTATTCATATTGATGTATTCTTTATTCTATACATTACAACATTCGAAATTAATTTAAAAGTCCCGGAATCCCGGAGGCATATCCATACTAATATATACGTGCCATTTCATTGATCCCATTTCAATCTAACTACTTCAATCACTAGATTTCACATATTTTTGGTATGAAGTTTTAAATAACAAAATATGCAGAAAGAATATCTCAGCTAAGGTAGTGGTTGAGGACCTTATGGATAGGTCTCATGGCGTAGTTTAATACAATTGGAAACAAAGAAAGTATTTATTGGGGCACGCACTGAAACTTAACAAAAAGCAATACCTAATAAAATAAAATAAAAAATAAATGGTTCAATCTTAATTAATCGCGGTCGCGATCGCAATCGCGATTAATTAAGATTGAATGATTTGTATTTTTTTAAATTTAACATCCTACTATCCTACAAATATTTTAAACGAAAATGTTACAAAATAGCACAAAAACAGCTGAACAGTTTCGAATAAAATATGACATAGTCTATAATCTTTTGAACACGCTTTTATTAGCTTGCTATTTATGTATCTATGTAACGGAATCTTTGAACGTGATTTTCACCCCCTTCAAGACGTCGGATTAATTAGAAACTTTGCACACTTATCAAAAACTTATGGCAATACAATAATTCCAAATTTGTGCCATTAACTTAGCCAGTACCACCAGGATAGCGAAAACAAAAAAACACATTTGTAGCTAGCCGATCAAAAAAAAAAAAAATAAAAATTGTCAAAAATCACGCTTCTATAACTACGGTTATTTCCGGATAATTTCTTTCTGATTTTATCCTTCAAAGAAACTCCGAGCAAAGCCCGCCTCATTGTGTGTTGTCAGTGTCCACATTTCGGCACCGTATGTCACTACGGGCAGGACGTATTGGTTGACGACCCTTATCTTTAGACACTGCGGTATAGGCCACAAAGTGTTGATAAAGTTTCTCAAACGCTGTTCTACCCAACTGGATCCTTCTGTCCAGCATTTTCGTCAAAGTAGTGTCTACCGAACTGGATGACTTGCCCTAAGTAGTCATACTTCTTCACAACTCCTAGAAGCGACCCATCAATGTGGACTGGACTCAAGCTGCTTTCGGGGCGCGGAAACTATATCATAATTATATTAACGTAGGTTGTTAGGTTAAATGAAGGTCATAGTTTTTAGGGGATATGGAACTTGTAGAAATAAACGATTGTTACTGTGTGAATGTTCCGTGTGGTGTCAAACGGTCTCGTGTGGTGCCGGTCGTAAATAATAGCACCATCCCATTTCTTCTTGTGGGTGTCGTAAAAGTCGACTAAGGGCTTACTAGAGAATGGGCATTAGCGTTTTCTAAGCATTTTATCACCAAGCTGCCTGCGAAGCGCGGCGATTATAGCACTGCTCCCAAGTTGAGGGAGGCTCAAGTCCAGCATTGGACGTCTTTCGGCTGAAATAATGTTGATGATGACTGTGTGAATGTAACAATCTCTGAAATATTAAAATAAAAACCGGTGTTCCCTTCACTTTGTAGACATCAGCAGATATTATATCACTCCTTCAAAGTATGTCATCTTTTGAACCGTTTGCTGTGTTTCCTGTATTAGATAATGTTAGTTTATTCAAGATATTTTCCTTATTATGTATTTTGCAGTTGTTTTTCACGAGTTTAATTATTAATTAATATTATTTTTCCGCCTTTGTTATATCTTATCTGGAACGATATTAAAAGAACTCGTGTATGGTATATTTAGTCGGGAATATAATTAAAAGAAACTAGTTTTGTGCAAAACAGGAACGAGGATAACGAACAAGAAAACAGTAATAGGCTAATCTAGATTATATTTAATATAGGTATACCTACCTACAAGGTGACAAACTTGTTTGTGCCAATTAAATTACTATTATGTATGCGAAAAAACGCCATGTATTTATTATGTTTATCTTTATTACATAATACTTTGCTATCGAAATAGCGTTCGTAACACGTAATTATAAAAAAACACAATTCGTTTCCGCCACCCAGTGCGAAATTTTATCCTAAGTTTTGTTAAACTTTAATATTATAGTTTTTTCATTGTAAACAGTCCTCGTTTATGTCCAGGCTCATATGACGCGACTGAATTACTTGCAGAGGCACTCCGCAAATAATTCAATCGACTTTTTGTGTCGATATAAGTTTGCTGAAACATTTCTACTATTTATCTATGCATAGTTTACGTCAATCTTTAAGAAATAACTGAAGGCAGCCCTCAAATTTTAATACTGTTACTATACTAAGGTTTGATCTAGTAACGTAATAATTACTTTCACAATATTGTACAGAATCAAGTTCTTCTAACTTAACAGAAAGCTGTGCTGCTGGGGAGTTTGTTCCGCCACTTCAGCTAAAATCAAATTCAAAAGTCATTTATTCCAACTAGGCTAAGAGTCAGCACTTTTTGAACGTCAAAAAAAGCACTAGGAAGTGTCGAAGGGCGAGCGATTTGGGGGACTGTCTTATGTAACTTTGACGTTCAAAAAGTGCTGACTTTCAGCCTAGTTTTGAATAAATGACTTTTGAACGATCGCCTGCCGCCATCGCCATTTCATTGTGTTGGATTGTTGAGAGTGCAGGTAGGGCAGTATTTGAATTATTTACATTATCATGAATAATAAAAATTGCTTCATGTTTGTAAATTTTTAAATAGTTAAAAATAAAAGACATGGATTTATTGAGACAGACAAGTTAATTGATTCAATTTGTTAGAAGATCTCTAAAGTTTTTTCCTATTTTAGCAAATAATAAAGAAAAGAACTGAAAAAAAAAAAACATTGAAATTAAACTTGTTGGCATTCAGAAAAAAAGTAATATTCTATGCGAAACCCTGGGACTATTTAGAAGGTGTTTACGTAAGTTTATTTTTCACACAGTGAATTGAGGGTTGAAAGGCTACGAATCTTATAAATACAGTAATTGTCATGTATTTTGTATTTATATTTCAAAAGATGACATGAAATTATTTAACAAAAAATCGGAAAACCCAATTGCGTAAAAAGTGAACTTTAAAAAAGATGGAAACAATAATAAGTGTCAACTAATACAACTATAAGCAAAAGGACGTTTTGAGGAAGATCAAGGATTGTATGAAATTCCATCCCTAAGGGGGTTAAACTGAGGATGAAAACTTGTATGAAAGTTTATCAGTTTCGAAGTTAGGATCTTCAAATTTTGTGTTAAAGCTGTCGAAAATCTATTAAGTTATACATATTTCAGCGTTTTCTATATTTCAAATGACGTCTCCCGCTCTTGGGCGATCAGTCTTTTATTGACAAAAATCCACACGTGTTCCTTCAGTTGCCCATGTGCCAAGGTCACGGTGTCTCTTTCGAACAATATCGCGACCCTGGCAGGCATCGGACCTGGAAAACCCCTTCAGTTCTACTGACATCTCTTTGAGGCTTGCGTGGAACACTACGCGACGTCGACCCGAGCTTCGAGGCGCGCGTCGACTCGAGCCTGGTTCTTACCGGGCGGTGAGCTACCCATTGTTCGCCACCCGCAAGCTCGCGCCTACGGTGGCCGGGAGTCCGCTATTGACTCCCGACGCCCGGGGCATCTCTACTTGTGGCGGCTAGGGACGTGAGGGCGCAGACACTGCCACTCCCTCACGCACCCCGCCTCCTCCTTAGCGAGCATTACTGCTTCGCTGAAGGAGGTGACGGCTTCCCATGCCCTGTCACTCCGTACCATGGCTTGCGTCAGGGCCGGACGCGAGAGGTCGCTGCCGATCGCCTCCGCGAGGACATGGCGGTGCTCCACCCAGGCAGGGCACACCTCCACCGTATGCTCCACCGTGTCCTCCAGACGACCCTCACAATGGAAACACCCGGGCGTTTCCTCCCGCTTTATCCTGAACAGGAACCCACCGAATCACCCATGCCTGGTGAGAACCTGCGTCAGGTGGAAGGTGAGGACCGTGACCCTGGTACATGGGCAACTGAAGGAACACGGGTGGGTTTTAGTCAGTAAAAGTCTGACACGCCCTCCCGCTCCGCCCAGAGCGGGAGAAGTCATTTGATGATTTCCCATCCAAAAAAAAAAGGACGTCGTAGCGCTTTTCTATCCACTCCTCAAAGAGGGGCCTTACCGCCGCAATTGTCGCGAAAAGGGCGATTATGTTGAATATGAAAGGCCGTCATTTTCAAATTAAATTTCACTTATTTCATTTTTATGGCTTACAAGCTTTTGCCAGCGGCTTCGCTCGCGTGGAGGTAGGAAATTATCCCGCGGGAACATACTACTGGGATAAAAAAAAACCTACGTCCTTTCTCAGGCTCTAAACTATCTTGTTAGATTTTGAGTTTTAGCAGGAAAGCGAGACAGACAGACAGACAGAGTTACTTTTGCATTTATAATATTAGTGTGGAAGTTGAACGTGTGGAAGTGTGGATGTGGATAGTTAGAAACAAACGCAACGTATATTGGTGTTGTTGGAAACTCGACCTTTAAAGGGGTGAAAAGGGGGATGAAATATGGATTTCACTTTCATTCAATGAATTTTGTATTCAAGTAAAAATAACACACATGCATCATATTTATAATTTTTTCGCACTTAATCCAGTCATATTTAAAAGATATTAATGGCTACTGCGGATTATCCTTAGGAGACAGACATAATCCATCAAAACAGTGGAACGTTTTAATATGTACAATTTCATGGTACTTTATTTTGATATATCTTGCAAGTTTTAGCCAGCGTTAGCGTTAGCAACCAAAAATATATTTTTACGACATCATTACGAATCATTAAAACTTTAGGCTTTGCTCTAATAAAATATTCTTCAAGATTACTTTTGAAACAGATTCTCCAAATGGCGGTGAAACCTGTATGAAAGTCCATTGCGAGGTTTTGAAGAAGATATCGGAGAAACAGACAGAAGATAACAGGTAATTTATTTTCTACAATTTAATTTTAGAGATGACTAACTGTCTATGTCGTGTTCTGTGTCTGATAGAATTACTTTGGGTATTCTTTGCTTAATCTTAGAAACTGGCGTAAGTGAAAATATGTTTTGTTATAAATTACCCTCCATTTATTTTATAGTATGTACCAGACGTGAAAAAAATAAAAGTCGTAGACACCTGCCTACCAATGTATTGAAATTACCGTTTTGACCGTGCTAACGACACTTTCTTTACATTGTTTTTCGTATCGTTTTGAAATATTTGAATACATTGAAAGGCGGGTGTCAACGACTTTTATTTTTTTCACATCTGGCACAGACTATAGTAGTTACTTCAAAATTATAACACGTCGTTTTGGCCCGTATTGTTTTGCATGCAAATTGAACATTTGTATATATTTTTTTAACTGTTCCACGCAGTTGCTGTATAAAAACATGACTTTATTAGTCACCATAGGATAAAACAATCGCGCATGAAAGAATTAATAAATCAGCAGAAACATACATTAAACAACCGTCGAATATGAAACCTCCGTTCTTAAGTTGCAACGTACGTCGGTTAAAAATAATCTACGCCCTTGTACTCACCCCAGGAATGCGCCAACCCTACGTGCAGCGCTAACAACGCCAGCACCCACTGCGCTTTACACATTTTATATTTAAGAAATACTAAGTTGTTTCGACAGAGTTGGAGCGTCCACCGCTGTCGATCGCTCTTGAAGTATTAAAACAAAAACAGAACGCTGGTTTTCCGCAAACCTGACAGGATAAAACAGTGTTCTCTTATCTGCGACCACAGGCTTATTATTCACAGTGCTATCGTGTTATTGTGTGTGTTTAATCATAGGTGCGTACTCTAAAGGTTGATTACCAAAGGCGACCTTATGCTGTACAGGCAAGCAATAAAATAACTTTAATACTTTAGAATAGAATTCATAACAGTAGACGTAAGATCACGTTGCCTAGAAAAACGAAAAAAATTGAAATAAAATTTGTGGAATGCTCTAGTAATATTTACTAAATTCATAACGAACGATCCCGATACATGGAGACCTTCATGCAGAAAGGACTTAATACTGTTAGTCTTTTTTTTTTTTTTTTTTTTTCAGGATGGGAAATCATCAAATGACTTCTCCCGCTCTGGGCGGAGCGGGAGGGCGTGTCAGACTTTTACTGACTAAAACCCACCCGTGTTCCATCAGTTGCCCATGTGCCAGGGTCACGGTATCTCTTTCGAACAATCACGCGACCCTGGCAGATACTCTTAGCCTTATGGATCAACCATTTTTATTTTAAACCAAGTGAATAGATACCATTGATTTAAAAATTTTGCTGTCGATCAATGTAATAGGATTTTACTAGACAGAGCGCAAGTTTACCTCAAGTAATATTAAAGTAATGCTCAAGTTGTAAGAGCAAGGTTTCGTGATTAACGCAGTCAAATGCCTTCAAGAGGTCATATAAGATCCTGATGGCATCTTGGGCCTCTTCCCACGCTGCAAATATGTGTTTTAATAAAGTGACACCGGCTACAGTCGTACAAAATCCTTTGGTGAAACTATTAGTGATTGAGCATTATCTTTACGAACACATTACTCAATACAGATCTACAGACAAATTCAATATTAAAGCTAAGTATGATGCTATAGTCTCGACTCGATAATCGAGACTGTAGCATATTAGTAAAGAAGTTTATAAATTTCTGAGCGACTTCTTATGGTACCATGTAGATGGTAAGTTCTTCAGTGTGTAGCCAATGTTCACATTTTTTTTCCCATTAGTTTCGTTATACACGACTCGCAAATCTCTTTTTATTTCATTTTCTGCTGATTTGATTTTGTTGCTAATGCACAGAACTTTAGATATCTTGCAGGTATTTCTAATAATTTTGGAATATTTAGCAACACACTTGCTGAAAGTTTCAGTGTTAATGTAAAGGCTTGTAATTTGTATCTGGGGGATACGAATTTCAAACCCCATTAAAAAAGAGGTGCAACTCTGTATTTCTCATGAAGAATTGGTATATCTACCTACTTCAAGGTTTTATGAAAACTAGAGCTACAACTGGCGTGCAAGAAATACCTTTTTAACCCGACTATGCTAGAAGTAAGTCTAGTAAATTGAACATGTCTATATCTAATATCAGCAAAAAAAGGGAATCGAGCATCCCACAAAAGTAATGAAATACGTCCAAAATTATTTCATATAAAGTAGTTTGCCAAGACTTTTATAACGCTTTATCTGTTAAAAATATCAAAACGAATGTAGAGCAAAGCCCTTAAAATTCTACGAGGCCTAACTCTACAAATCTTACATCTTGGTCAGTATCTCTAGCTCGACCGTTTCCCTGGTGGGTGAAACCGACTGATGACCCCGAACATAATAATAATAAAAACGTTTATTTAAGGGGACACATCTACAATGAATACCTTAACTATTAAAACTAGCAATTCGCCATAACTAGGTTCATCATTCACTCAGACCATCCCTCGTAAGTTTGGTGTCCCTCTACTTCTATAGCCATCGACACATTCATACTCAAAACTTTCATCACAACATTTCCTCATTGCTCCGTATCACGTGCCTACACCAAGACAACCGATTTTCATAACATTTTTTTACTTTTCGGTGCCACTATTGACATTCTCTTATCTATTCGTGTTTTTTTTTTTTGGTTTAAAATATCTTCCCGTTATGATTAAGGGGAATGTGGAAGTCACAGATAAAGACAAACATAATATGTTAGCGGTTCTTTTTCAGCCAACATGTAGGTCTTCTGTCTGTGCACAACATGGGTTATTAAATGTTTAAATATATGTTTTTGGCAACCATAGTAATTTAACCCATTTCCTGTCCCATGAAATACATATGGTTCATGTTGATTATTTAACTATTACTTTATGGACAGTGAAAGTGTTAATTTATAGAACCTTAATTTTCTGTTTAACCTTTTGTACAGGAATGAGCCTAGGAATGTAAAAAATATTTCTACAAGGAGACCGACAAGATTGTCCGCCTCTAATTTCAATGGTTTTTACATATGTTGTTATGTTTGAGTAAGTGAGTAATTACCCCAAGGGAATTCACGCAACGCTCAATAGTTTCAGCGTTGCTTCTTGCCGCCGCAGGAGGAGACGCCCCGGGCGTCGGGAGTCGATCGCAGACACCCGGCCAGCGTAGGCGCGGGCTAGCGGGCGGCGAGCATAGGTAGCTTGCCGCCCGGTAAGAACCAGGCCCGTGTCGACGGCGCGTAGTGTTCCGCGCGCGCCTCAAAGTGATGTCAGCAGCACTGAAGTGGTCTGCTAGGACCGATGCCTACCAGGGTCGCGAGATTGTTCAAACGAGATACCGTGACCCTGGCATATGGGTAACTGATGGAACACGGGTGGGATTTAGTCAGTAAAAGTCTGACAAGCCCTCCCGCTCAGCCCAGAGCGGGAGAAGTTATTTGATGATTTCCCATCCAAAAAAAAAGATAGATAAGCATCGTTGTCTGGGTTCGAAACGAGCGTAACCTAAAGACTTCTTTATGTTCACAATGTTTTGTTTCTTACTATGTTTTTTTTTACTTTTATTTAAAGATCGAAGTCGTCAAATGTTTTTTTAGATAGGCAGTTTGTTTAGGAACAAAAGAATATCAGCATTGAAGAAAATATTTACTATTTCATTAAAATATACACATAACACATAACATCACGCCTTGTTTCCCCGAAAGGTTAGGCAGAGGTGTAGAAAAAAAAAAAAAAAAAAAATAAAAAAAAAAAAAAAAAAAAAACCACTACAAAAAAAAAAAAAAAAAAAACAAACACACAAACACACACACAAAACACACAAACACACAAATATACAAACACACAAATATACTTAGTAAATAAAGTAAGTAAATACTCATAGTTCAAAATTAATATATATTGTATTTTAAAGAATCACAAACAAACCAAACTATTTACTTAATAAACAATTTCAAAGCATGTTAATGCTTGGAAGTTTGTTATTTAATTTTAACATGAAAACGAATTTTATTTTATTATATTTGGAATAAAATCGATATTACATTACATATAACACTTATCAATAAGTTATATAAAACAATATCAATGAAATATCCACAACACTTTTTTCACTTAAATCTAAAATATTATAAGTATTATTAACAACGAGGTGATGACTCATCGGTAAGCTATTTATTGTTCAACAAACAGTTAGTATTAACAGTGATTAAGTAATTTCTGAAATGTTTTACACTTTTATAGGTATAAGTATGTAGTGAATCAACATGTTATATGGATTTCCATTTATAAAAATAACATCACCATAGAAATTGTAACATTGTAATGGTTTAGCATTCATTGAATTGAGCATTTACTTAATGTGTTTAAAAATAATTATGTAGATAAGTTAGTAGCGGCGTGACGCATCATCTCCAATAAGGTGCTATATTCGGCTACGTATACCGCCCACCATGTTCCAGTACAAATCTTTTCCTCTCATGTGCTGCAGTAGCCTAGGGTCATTCTACCGACGGTTCGACAAGGTAGTAAGAAATATTGTGTTTAATAGCAGCTAAGCGAATAGGCATCAATGGACATTAAACATGGCTTGCAACAATAAGTAGTCTGGTGACGTTCGGATTCGTCACTATAATATATTCATCATGGGATTTGCTCCTGGACGATTTCGCTGAATATTTTCAGTATTTCCATAAAGTCCTAACCATAACCTGACCGGATTCCTCTGAAACAAAAGAAAAAACTTATTAACATTTTTGGAAACGTGCAGCAAACTGGGAGTGGATGTAATGGAATAATAGCCAAATACACGATTACAAGGTTATAAAAAAATATAAAGGTCAATTTTAAAGAGTAAAATTAAAACACTTACCGATATATTAAGACTACGACCAATGTCTTTGATTTCAACTTCTGCTCATGTAAACATAATTATTATTTTATGTCTAGTATAATCAGTAAATTGCGACATGACGCTTTGGTTACTTATAACAGAAACAATAAAAACATGTCTAATGTTACTATTCACGATTTACGTCAAATGTTTTGCTTTGTCACTGCTATTAGGCGGAGACTGACCTGTGTCACTTAGAACAACTTAGTTCTATCTACCCCACGAAGTTAATATACTTTAGTTCCTTGGTAATTATTAGTTCTATAGACATAAATATATTTTTATTTCTCCACTTGTTTACAGGACATGTTCGTTAGGCGAAAATCATATCAGCAGTTCTATAATAATGCAAGAAATATTGTAGAAATCATAAATGAAAACAATTAAAAAAAAGACACTGTTAACAGGTGGAGTGTGGTTTCGAACTCACACACCGTTCATCGTCAATCCATCGAACCGAGAAGCCACAGTAACTTGTTGAGAATAAGCGAAATTAACGATTAGATAGTAGCCGTGTAAACACTAAACACATTACTTGTTAATACGCAATTCAATCTTGACGATAACAAGATAATGAAATGAAATGATTTTGACTGGCCTGTTAGTCTAGTGGTTAGTGACCCTGACTGCTAAGACTAAGGTTGTGGGTTCGATTCTCACCCAGGACAAATCTCTGTGTGATTAGCACAATTATTTGTTCTGTGTCTGGGTGTAATTTCTCTATAATATGTATGTATTTAGAAATATATAAGTATGTTTATCAGTTGTCTGGTTGCCATAGTACAGGCTCTGCCTAGTTTGGGATCAGATGACGTTGTGTTGGTTGTCCTAAAATATTATTATACTAGCTTTTGCCAGCGGCTTCGCTCACGTGGAGGTCGGAAATTATCCCGCGGGAACATACTACCAGGATAAAAAGCAGCCTATGTCTTTTCTTAAACTCTAAACTATGTGTGTACCAAATTTAATTTAAATCGGTTCAGTAGTTTTAGCAGGAAAGCGAGACAGACAGACAGACAGAGTTACTTTTGCATTTATAATATTAGTATGGATAAATGTGGATTAAATATTAATGATTAAAATGGCTTGACAAGGTGATTTATTTAAATGGGGTGGGACTTAACAGTTCGATGAAAGCGTCGTTCATACCGGGGGTCAGATAATATTGGGCACAGACTGTACCTTTTACGTATCGTTCTTGAATTGACAATTTTATATTGATAGGCAAAAATATACAGATAAAAATCTAAAACCAAATTGACTGAAGAAACCTTTACCATAACTTTTTTGTATATCACCTCCTTTCTTAATATGGAACATAATCGGCCTAAAACGTTCCCACTGCTGAGACACAGGCCTCCTGTCTGTGAGACGGGATGGAATATAATCCAATACGCGGACCCAGTGCGGGTTGGCCGGTTTCACATGTCTTCGATGCTTTGGTTTAGATAGCAGTGGTGATAAAAATAATGTACACGAATTAAAGAGCTTGCTTGGTTCGAACCAACGACTTACAACTTGTTAGTCTGGGCTAGTGTTGCCCAAATGCAAGAACAAGACGAGACTTAGCCAGTCTTGGTCTTGGTCTTGCGCCAATACACCTGGTCTTGGTCTTGGTCTTGGTCTTGCGCTCCCAGTCTTGGTCTTGGTCTTGGTCTTGCAGCAAGAGTCTTGCAAGTCTTGCAATTACCTATTAGTCTATTACTATTTATTAAAGTTTACTTTAAATCTTAGAAAAACGTATTAGAATTGGAACATTGTGAGCTTGAATTAACATAGCCATAGTAAAGATCAAGCATATTAATAAATAACTGAAGATTTGATAAGAAATTCGAAAAATCAACTGACCTATATGTCGTTTTCCATGGAAGTAACTGTTTCTTAATAAACATTTATGATTTATAAGCTTACATTTGCTAAAACATGTAAAAAAACAAATTAATTACAATAACTTGACTGTATTTTAAAGAACAATACTTATCTGTCTGGAAAGAGATTGAACCCTCAACTTATAAGAAATTTAATAAAAGAGTTTTACGATTTATCATTTATTTGAATAAAAAATAAAATACAACACAAATCAACAGCTTTATCATTAGGTTATGATACTTTATATCAATTTTTTTGACCAAGAATTAATACAAAGTAACCATCTGGCTGACTCATCACTTAACCTATTTCTATGTTTTCTAATTACTAATGATGCTTTAGAAAATAACCTCTCAGCAGGTACTGAAGTTGCAGGTATTGAGAGAAAATCACGGGCCATTTTCGATAAAATCGGATACTCTGTCTCATGCGTCCTCCACCAATCTAAAATGTCTTCCGAGCTGGCAGTTCTTGGTTTTCTCAGGTACTCCTCCAACTCGTCTATCACTAAGCCTTGAAGACAAGATCCAGATGACGTCGAGGGACATTCATAGAGTTTATCAAAGTCTATTACGTCTTCATCTTCATCACATACTTTATTTTCTTTTTCTGGTAATTCCAGAGATTTGTTCAGTGAGTGTAGACTTTTATATTCTTCATAAAGTTCATTGAACTTGCGCAGACTTTCTGTTTTAAGTTGCTTCCCCCACATTGTCAGGTCAAAAGTCTGAGCCTTATGCCTTGGGTCTAAAATTAAAGAAGTACAATAAATCCAGTTGCTCTTCTTGTAATGTTTAAGCATTTTGTCTCGAGCTGCTTGGAAAGCTAGAATGAGCCTTTCATCCACTTCAGATCGATTAGGTTTCTCATCTAACTGTTTTACCATGGATTCAATTTTATCTAGCAAGAGATTGAATGATACAATGACTAGCGGTAATGTAACATATTTGTCTCCACCAAGTTTTGTACTTAAAAGTTTAAAGTTTATTAGAAATTTATGTAATTTTTCAAGTACCTGCCATTCATTAGCTGTGATTTGAAAATCATTTAATTCGGTGACAGAACTGCACAATATGTCAATGCCCGCTCTCACTTTTAAACCAAATCCAATCATATCATGTGTGGAATTCCATCTCGTTGGACAGTCAAGAATGGCATTTAGATTTGATGGCACGCCAGCTGCTTCACAAGCAGACTGAAACTTCTTCTTCACTATCTCACTTCTTTTTATTTTACTGGAAATACTGCGTAACTTTGTTACAGATGTACGCGAGTCAGCAATATTTGGTGCAGATTCTTCATCTTCCTCATCCTCAGTTTCGTCTGCATAGTCTTCGTACTGCTGATCTTGCGCGTCAGTGTCAGACTCACAGTGTAATGCTAAGGTCTTTAATAAATCTTGTACACCAAGGTTTAAAATGTGAGCAAAGCACCGGAAATGTTGATTATCTGAATCAAAGTGTGGCGGCAGCTGTTTGCCCAGTTCATACATAAATTTGGTATTTGCAGTTGCGTTGTCGACCGTGATACCTTGTATTTTATCAATTATGCCATATTCCAATAAACATTCATGGAAAATCGTTGCAATAACTTCCCCAGTATGTCGACCGCGTGATGGTATAAAATCAAGAACTACAGATTGATACTTCCATTCGTTGTCTATATAATGAATAGTAACCCCGTAGTAACTCCTACCAGCAATTGACGTCCACCCATCAATGGTAAAAGACATTTTAGATGATAATTGTTGAAGTCGTTCCTTGAGATTCAATTGGAGCTCTTCAAATCGCTCTTTGACTTTCCTTCTAAGTGTAGACCTTTTAGGAAACACCATATTAGGGCAAATACGTCGAAAATATACTTGTGTAGCTTCGTCATCGAAAAATGAGAAGGGAAGATATTTTTTCACCACCCAATCAACTGTAGCTGTCGTGATGTTGTCACTGCTGTTTTCCGACTGAAACAAAACAATAAATCTTGTGTTATTATTTAAAACATACTAGGTTTGAGCGTATAAGAGGAGGAGGTTTGTTGTTGTTAAATCGAGAAAATCGTTAAATTGATATTTGTTATATTAAGGTTGCACTGTACTGTAATTTACCAAAATAAAGTACTTAGTTGTTACTGGCCGATTAAATGAAAATATGGGTGTTTATAAAAAATATTTAAGACGATAATTACATACTTAATATGTCGCACCCCTAGATGAAAACACCACTAATGCAAAAATACTTACGTAAGTTAATGGCGTTTTTGAAAGTATCGCATGAATAGCTACGCGGAGTTAAAATTCTTTTAACTGTTAAAAAAATATTCTTACCTGTCCACTTCTTCCAGCGGTTACTAAAAAGCTTGTGATATCTCCACTTAATTTTGGTTTAACAGGAAGAAATATTTCTGATTCCTTTTTGTGGAAAGATATTAGATGTTTCCTTAAGCCTGAAGTGTTTCTGTTTTTCATTTTTATTTCAATCTTTTTATGTTGGCACAATTTACAGAAGGCAGTTTGGGATGCATGAATTATTTCGAAAAACTCCTCAAATTTGCTTTTGGGTCTTTTAGATCTGTGACTCAAACTCTCGTTACTCGGACTAGAATAATTTGAATCTTCGTCACTCAAATTAAATTGTACACGTGATACGTTTTTAGAAAACAACGAGAATTAGTAAAAACAATTATTAAGTTAGACTCGAAGCACAGCTCAATTGGAAATGACTGGAATTAAAATAATTCCTTTATTTATAGTACGTTTCCTTGCTTTCTACCGCGCCGCCTCGCCACGTGCCGGCTCTATGAAAAGGATGCCGCCGCAAATCAAACAATGCCGCGTGCGGCGTACAAACACACACTAAATATTACCTACTTGTACAGACGCGACGCGTGAATAAAATAGAATTAGTGCCAATCACTATTCTTTACATATAAGTGAATGTTTTGGCGTACATCTATACTAATATTATAAAGCTGAAGAGTTCGTTTGTATGTTTGATGACAGAAGTTTTAAAATAAATAAATAAGTCCTGAACGTCACTATACCTCCAAAGTTACTATTCCTCGTGGACGAAGTCGCGGGCACAGCTAGTAAATACTTACTCTTGTTTTGGCGTACATCTATACTAATATTATAAAGCTGAAGAGTTCGTTTGTATGTTTGATAACAGAAGTTTTAAAATAAATAAATAAGTCCTGAACGTCACTATACCTCCAAAGTTACTATTCCTCGTGGACGAAGTCGCGGGCACAGCTAGTAAATACTTACTCTCTCATCATCTCTCTCAGAGATATTCGGGCTGGTAAGTAATACAAAACTCTTATCGCAGGCTTTTTATTTTATTAGTAGGTAAGTACCTACGCTTTTTATATAATTTTATTAGTTTTGTAGAATTATTTTACACGTTTCAAGTATATTTAAAAGTGGCTACAATATTTATTAAACGGGTGATATTTGAACACTTTTTTGCTATTTTTTCTTGTAAAAACTTAAGAAATATAATGACTAAATGTACAATAATAGTACCTAAGTAATTAGTTTAAAACCATATAAGTAATCAATATTATAATATATACTTACTAGAATGAATTAATATGACATCTACTACCTATCCTTACCATTTTATCCTAATCATAATACTACTTGCGTGATCAGTATAATGTATTCATTTTCATTCTAAGCACTCTGAAACTTATTTATTCTTTGGAACACCTGTAGGTACTCTTAAAAAAAAGCGAAATTATTTTGCATGAGTATACCTACGCCCTATGGCGGCAATCAAATAGTGTCACAAATGTTATGATTTCGGCGTGGCGGCAACGATTGTTTTAGATTTCAAAAGAAGCCGCCGGCGTGTGTATCATAACCATGTACTTCCGAAAAGCGGCAAATTTCTTTGAGAAGTAAGTACAAAACCTTTGATGCCGCATTATCAAAGTGCCGATGGTTAAAACATAACTATGCATGCACTCAGTTTGATTTTAATAGATATTTTTTTATTCGTTATGTTTATGGTATTAGTCGTAATGCGCATAGGTCCAGTTTTTCATATTCTTTGATACAGTTTTTTGCGTCTCATAGAATTCCTAAGCGTACCTACCTATACACCGAACTGTTACACCTAACTACTCAGTGAAATAGCGCTAAGTCCTAGCTGCAAGACGCAAGAGTCTTGCAGGCTATGTCTTGTTCTTGCTCAAGTCTTGCACGGTCAGTCTTGGTCTTGGTCTTGCTAAAAATACGCGGTCTTGTTCTTGGTCTTGGTCTTGCAAAAACGCAAGAACAAGACCAAGACTGCAAGACCAAGACTGAATTTGGGCAACACTAGTCTGGGCCGATACCGCTGGGCCACCACTACACCTCTGAATCTATAAAAAAATAAAAACAGTTTTATAGCTTAGATTTATCGATCTGTTGGATTCGAATGTTTGAAGTATATTTATATATATAACAAGCGAAAATAAAACACCATACATACGTAAGAATATTTTATTAAAATCAAATTAAACAACACTAAACTGAATGTCTTCTTTATTGAAACACGACATCACATTTTCAAAAAACAAAATAGTAAATATGTAGTTGGAGAAATAATAGAATAATCTATAAGATTACACTTCAACAACAACAGATATTTTAATGGTAGGCTTTCTTATGGTAGGATTTTCTGGTGTTTCTGTATTGTTTGTTGAATATTGAGGGAGGTGTTCGTTTCCGTAATGGTTGGAATCAGATTCGACAGTGCTTCACAATCCTGACGTCCCTGAATTTGATCCTTTATTTTATAGTTGGCGGCTATGGCGAGTGGTACTTTATTGTAAAACTTCATCATCTCATTAGGTTGTACATTTATCTCTGCGTTCTTTGGTAAATACCAAAAGGTTCTGGAGCTCTCGCTGCCGTCCATCCAATATAAGTAATCCTTTGAAGCGGTCAACTCTTTTGGTGCAGAAAGATGTTGATGTGCGAAAAATTTAATTTCGTGATAATCAACATCTTGTTCCTGAGTCAGATCTCTTTTTTTTAGAAAATTATGAGAACATCCCTTACAACCATCAAAGTAATAAATTTGCCGTGTTTGTTGGTCTATGGCGAAGCTAAATACTGGCAACCAATTGATTATAGTGTCTATTTCGGTAACATTAAAATTAATTCTCTCCATGTACTGCCTCGAATATGAGTCGAAGTTGGTCCAATGAATGTACCTGTAATTTGAATAACACTACTGAATATCAAGAAATGCAACAGATTTTTAATTTTTAAAGGTTTTTTTTTTTTTTTTTTTCAGGATGGGAAATCATCAAATGGCTTCTCCCGCTCTGGGCGGAGCGGGAGGGCGTGTCAGACTTTTACTGACTAAAACCCACCCGTGTTCCATCAGTTGCCCATGTGCCAGGGTCCCGGTATCTCTTTCGAACAATCACGCGACCCCGGCAGGCATCGGTCCTAGTAGACCCCTACACTGCTGCTGACATCTCTTTGAAGCGCGCGTGGAACACTACGCGCCGTCGACCCGAGCTTGGTCCTCACCGGGCGGCGAGCTACCCATTGCTCGCCACCCGCAAGCTGAATATCAAGAAATGCAACAGGTTTTTAATTTTTAAAGGTCTACATTTTTAACTGTCATTGATAACGTACCCAGTGCAACTATCCACGGCAATATTAGAGGCGATCACGTATCTCATCTTAATTAAAAGATTTCCGTAAACATTGTTATTAGCGGCGGGCTTTAATGAAATCCAATTAATGGTCCTTTCATTCGCATCAGTGAAAAATAGTCTTTCTGTAGGCGGGTCGTAGGCAATACTTTGAATATCACTCCCGTTTCTTTTGATGAAACATTTGTTTTCCATGGAAAGTAAATTATAACCACATATAGCATCGTTGTCCCTCTGTTTGTCGATGTACAGCATCATGTTGTGTACTTCGTCGTAAGCTAACGCTGTGAGGTTGTGGGAAACAAAATTCACGGTGTTTGTTATTGTTCCGTTGGTATAAAATACGAGTTGGTCTCCTAGACTTACGGCGATATCTGAAACAAAATATTAACATTTTAATTTACCAAGCTGATGTCCAAATATTACAAGACACCTCATTGAAGTATCTGGAATACAAGTAAAAACATAATTATAAGTTAAATATTAGTCATATCACCAGTGATCGGAGTAGGTAGATTGATTTTACGTACTCGCATCATGAATAGTCATAGAAATCACAACATGGATAAGCCTTTTTTCCGGGATTTCATTTTGGTAGTTACGGGATTGAATCAAATATTGTGAAAGTAAGGATTTTTAAACTAGGTACTACATTAGAAATTTATAGAAAGCGATAGATAAACATTTTAAATTGTTTTTTTTCTTACTGTAGAAGGCTGATCAACTATATACTATTCAAAACACAGCAAAAGGGTTAAACATTTCTTATTCATATTGATGTATTCTTTATTCTACACATTACAACATTCGAAATTAATTTCAAAGTCCCGGAATCCCGGAGGTATATCCACACTTATATATACGTGCCATTTCATTGATCCCATTTCAATCTAACTACTTCAATCCAGTGATTTCACATATTTTTGGAATGAAGTTTTAAATAACAAAATATGCAGAAAGAATATCTCAGCTGGGAGTGGTTGAGGACCTTATGGATAGGTCTCATGGCGTAATTCAATACCATTGGAAAAAAAGAAAGTATTTATTGGAACACGCACTGAAACTTAACAAAAAGCAATACCTTATAAAATAAAATAAAAAATAAATGGTTCAATCTTAATTAATCGCGGTCGCGATCGCTGTCGCGATTAATTAAGATTGAATGATTTGTATTTTTTTTTAATTTAACATCCTACTATCCTACAAATATTTTACATGAAAATGTTACAAAATCACACAAAAGCAGCTGAACAGTTTCGAATAAAATATGACATAGCTTATAATCTTGTTAACACGCTTAGTAGCTTGCTATTTATGTATGTAAATGATAAATGATTTTATTTCTGTAAGTAGGTTTGTACAAACACTTTTACATGTCAATGATATTTTTTTAAACTAGATGAGTTCGGCGTTTTCTAACTGACTACTCTGAGTAGAAAGGCCGAAACAAACTCAGAGGTCACAGTCTCTTTTAAAGTCCAGACATAATCTTGTTCACATCATGTGAAGATCATGTAGATTGGTGACTGAAATGGTCTTTTGAAGAAAGAACCACACAGATTGAGTGGACCTGTCCAGTCAGTGCAAGCATTTGTCACTAATCGTTTAGCTCAACTCGGAAGATAAGGAGCCCAACGCTATGACGAACAATACCAAAGAAAGGACATTTGGGTAGGCCACATAAATTACTCAAACTGCCAGATCATGATTACTAAGAACGAAAGAAAACAAAATTAAAAAAAGACCCACATAGTCTTCACATTCACAATAATTAAAAAATACGATACTTTACAGAGTAAATATTCATGTCATTGTATAATATAAAAAATTATCAATGTCAATGTGTATGTAAAAAAAAAAGAAACGGATATAATTTGTTGATCAGATCATTTGATGACCATGTAGATCGATGTCTGAAATGGTCTTGTGAAGAAAGAACCACACAGATTGAGTGGACCTGTCCAGTCAGTGCAAGCATTTGTCATTAATCGTTTAGCTCAACTTGAAAAATAAGGAGCGCAACGCTTTGACGAACAGTACCAAAGAAAGGACATTTGGGTAGGCCACATAAATTACTCAAACTGCCAGATCGTGATTACTGAGAACGAAAGAAAACAATATTAAAAAAGACCCACATAGTCTTCACATTCACAATAATTAAAACAATACGATACTTTACAAAGTAAATATTCATGTCATTGTATATATAAAAAATTATCAATGTCAATGTGTAGGTATATATAAAAAAAAAAGAAACGGATATAATTTTGTTGGTCAGATCATTTGATGACCATGTAGATCGGTGTCTGAAATGGTCTTTTGATGAAAGAACCACACAGATATTGCCACTAACTACTCAAACTGCCAGACCATATTCAAAAGTGAAACAATGACCCACATAGTCCTCAAATTCTCAATAATCAAAGTAATATTCATACAATTAATATTCATGTCATGTGAAATAATAAAAAAAGAGTAAAAATAGCAAAATAATAATAATAAAAAAAAACAACATTCAGTGTAGATTTATTGGAGCAGCTCAATCCCAGGCCGTTTTATCCTCAATATAGTCTTTAACAGTATAATAGGCTTTCTGACATAATTTACGCTTTATAAAAGATTTGAATTTATTTAGGCTTAGTTCTTGAATGAGGCTAGGAAGTTTATTATAAAAACGAATACATTGGCATCTAAACGAGCCACCTATTTTCTTGAGCCTGGTCTTAGGAACAACAAATTTTTGTTTGTTTCTAGTATTGACATTATGGATATCACTGTATCTTTTAAAGTGATTAATATTTTTATGTGCATACAGCAGATTTTCATAAATATACTGAGAAGGCACAGTCATTATATTAATCTCTTTATATTTGTCTCTGAGGGAGTATCTGGGATTTAATTTATAAATCGAACGAATTGCCCTTTTTTGTAAAACAAAAATTGTCTGAATGTCGGCGGCATTTCCCCACAGCAGAATACCGTACGACATCACGCTATGAAAATAACTAAAGTAAACTAAACGGGCTGTCTCTAAATCAGTTAAATCACGAATTTATCTAACAGCGTATGCTGCAGAGCTAAGCTTTTTTGACAATTTATCTATATGGGGGCCCCATTGAAGCTTGGCATCCAGAGTTATGCCTAAGAATACTGTGGTATCTTCGGGTTTCAACACTTCACCCTTTATGAGGACACTAGTTTCTACTTGTCTAACATGAGGTATCGTAAACTTAATACATTTGGTTTTTTTCTCGTTAAGTAGTAGGTTATTAACATTGAACCAGTTAACTACATTAGCAAGAGCTGTATTTACATTGTCAGTAACCAGCTGCTGACGTTTGAGTTTGAATAAAAGTGAGGTGTCGTCTGCAAACAACACTATATCATGTTTATCCTTTATGAGGTAAGGCAAGTCATTTATATAAATAAGAAATAAAAATGGTTCTAAAATTGAGCCCTGGGGGACCCCCATTCTAACTTTAGATCCAGGTGATCTTTTTCCGTTGACGTCAACTCTCTGAATCCTATCACTTAGGTATGAAGTAAGAAGATCCAGAGAGGCGTTCCGGATTCCGTAGTGGTGAAGTTTCCTGATCAATGTTTCATGAAGAACACAATCGAATGCCTTGGACAAATCGCAAAAAATACCCAAAGCATCGCATTTGTCCTCCCACGCATTATATATATGACCTAACAGTTCAACTCCGGCATCGGTAGTTGAACGACCCTTTGTGAAACCAAACTGTTTGTTGTGTAATAAGTTATGTTTATTAAAAAATCGTTGCAATTGATTTAAAATAAGTTTTTCAAAAATTTTACTGAAGGTAGTAGGTAAGCACTGAAATTGGTCTATAGTAAGTAGGGTCTGATGTGCTACCCGATTTAAACAAAGGTATTATTTTACTGTTTTTCATAAGATCAGGAAACTCGCCACGTTCAATACAATTATTAAAAATAACAGCTAAAATTGGTGCTACAATGTTTATGATTGACTTAGCAGTATCAACAGAATTACCCCATAAATCGGCGGTCTTCTTAACATTTAAAGAGTGGAAAGTTTTAATGATATCGTTACAGGTTACATATTGGAAATAAAATTCACTATCACAAACCGGAACGTTTTCTTTAAGTAAAGACTCTGCAGCAGTGGGTGATGAGTTCAAAGATTTGGTAGTAGATACTGGAATCTCTGCAAAGAAATTTTCGAAGGCCGCGGCGACTTGAGAATCTGATTTAATTATATTGTCCTCAATAGCTAGACTGTAGTCACTACTTCGGTTGCATGACCTTCCTGTTTCGCTGTTAATGATAGTCCAAGTCGTTTTAATTACATTAGTGCTATTTTTAATTTTTAAACTCAAATAACGTGACTTGGCTATGCTACAAACTTTCTTAAATAAATGTATGTATGTATCTATGTAACGGAATCTTTGAACGTGATTTTCACCCCCTTCAAGACGTCGGATTAATTAAAAACTTTGCACACTTATCAAAAACTCATGGCAATACAATAATTCCAAATTTGTGCCATTAACTTAGCCAGTACCACCAGGATAGCGAAAACAAAAAACACGAAAACCTCGCATTTGTAGCTAGACGATCAAAAATAAAAAAAAAATTGTCAAAAATCACGCTTCTATAACTACGGTTATTTCCGGATAATTTCTTTCTGATTTTATCCTTCATAGACACTCCGAGCAAAGCCCGCCTCATTGTGTGCTGTCAGTGTCCACATTTCGGCACCGTATGTCACTACGGGCAGGACGCATTGGTTGACGACCCTTATCTTTAGACATTGCGGTATAGGCCACAAAAAGTCTTGATAAAGTTTCTTAAACGCTATTCTACCAATCTGGATCCTTCTGTCCAGCATTTTCCTCAAAGTGGTGTCTACTGAACTAGATGACTTGCCCTAAGTAGTCATACTTCTTCACAACTCCTAGAAGCGACCCATCAATGTGGACTGGACTCGAGCTGCTTTCGGGGCGGGGAAACTTTATCATAATTATATTAACGTAGGTTGTTAGGTTAAATGAAGGTCATAGTTTTTAGGGGATATGGAACTTGTAGACATAAACGATTGTTACTGTTCACACAGTAACAATCGTTTCTGAATGTTCCGTGTGGTGCCAAACGGTGTCGTGTGGTGCCGGTCGTAAATAATAGTACCATCCCATTTCTTCTTGTGGGTGTCATAAAAGTCGACTAAGGGCTTACTAGAGAATGGGCATTAGCGTTTTCTAAGCATTTTACAACCATACTGCGATCACCAAGCTGCCTGCGAAGCGCAGCGATTATAGCACTGCTCCCAAGTTGAGGGAGGCTCAAGTCCAGCATTGGACGTCTTACGGCTGAAATATTGATGATGATTACTGTGTGAATGTAACAATCTCTGAAATATTAAAATAAAAACCGGTGTTCCCTTCACTTTGTAGACATCAGCAGATATTATATCACTCCTTTAAAGAATGTTTTGCTGTGTTTCCTGTATAGATAAAGTTAGTTTATTCAAGACATTTTCCTTATTATGTATTTTGCAGTTGTTTTTCACGAGTTTAATTATTAATTTATTTTATTTTTCCGCCTTTGTTATATCTTATCTGGAACGATATTAAAAGAACTCGTGTATCGTATATGTATCCGTGAAACATAATTAACAGAACCTAGTTTTGTGCAAAACAGGAACGAGGATAACGAACAAGAAAACAGTATTAGGCTAATCTAGATTATATTTAATATAGGTATACCTACCTACAAGGTGACAAAATTGTTTGTGCCAATTAAATTACTATTATATATACGAAAAAACGCCATGTATTTATTATGTTTATCTTTATTATATAATACTTTGCTATCGAAATAGCATTCGTAACACGTAATTGTAAAAAAAACACAATCCGTTTCAGCCACCCAGTGCGAAATTTTATCCTAAGTTTTGTTACACTGTATCTTTTAAAGTGATTAATATTTTTATGTGCATACAGCAGATTTTCATAAATATACTGAGAAGGCACAGTCATTATATTAATCTCTTTATATTTGTCTCTGAGGGAGTATCTGGGATTTAATTTATAAATCGAACGAATTGCCCTTTTTTGTAAAACAAAAATTGTCTGAATGTCGGCGGCATTTCCCCACAGCAGAATACCGTACGACATCACGCTATGAAAATAACTAAAGTAAACTAAACGGGCTGTCTCTAAATCAGTTAAATCACGAATTTTTCTAACAGCGTATGCTGCAGAGCTAAGCTTTTTTGACAATTTATCTATATGGGGGCCCCATTGAAGCTTGGCATCCAGAGTTATGCCTAAGAATACTGTGGTATCTTCGGGTTTCAACACTTCACCCTTTATGAGGACACTAGTTTCTACTTGTCTAACATGAGGTATCGTAAACTTAATACATTTGGTTTTTTTCTCGTTAAGTAGTAGGTTATTAACATTGAACCAGTTAACTACATTAGCAAGAGCTGTATTTACATTGTCAGTAACCAGCTGCTGACGTTTGAGTTTGAATAAAAGTGAGGTGTCGTCTGCAAACAACACTATATCATGTTTATCCTTTATGAGGTAAGGCAAGTCATTTATATAAATAAGAAATAAAAATGGGTCTAAAATTGAGCCCTGGGGGACCCCCATTCTAACTTTAGATCCAGGTGATCTTTTTCCGTTGACGTCAACTCTCTGAATCCTATCACTTAGGTATGAAGTAAGAAGATCCAGAGAGGCGTTCCGGATTCCGTAGTGGTGAAGTTTTCTGATCAATGTTTCATGAAGAACACAATCGAATGCCTTGGACAAATCGCAAAAAATACCCAAAGCATCGCATTTGTCCTCCCACGCATTATATATATGACCTAACAGTTCAACTCGCATCGGTAGTTGAACGACCCTTTGTGAAACCAAACTGTTTGTTGTGTAATAAGTTATGTTTATTAAAAAATCGTTGCAATTGATTTAAAATAAGTTTTTCAAAAATTTTACTGAGGGTAGTAGGTAAGCACTGAAATTGGTCTATAGTAAGAAGGGTCTGATGTGCTACCCGATTTAAACAAAGGTATTATTTTACTGTTTTTCATAAGATCAGGAAACTCGCCACGTTCAATACAATTATTAAAAATAACAGCTAAAATTGGTGCTACAATGTTTATGATTGACTTAGCAGTATCAACAGAATTACCCCATAAATCGGCGGTCTTCTTAACATTTAAAGAGTGGAAAGTTTTAATGATATCGTTACAGGTTACATATTGGAAATAAAATTCACTATCACAAACCGGAACGTTTTCTTTAAGTAAAGACTCTGCAGCAGTGGGTGATGAGTTCAAAGATTTGGTAGTAGATACTGGAATCTCTGCAAAGAAATTTTCGAAGGCCGCGGCGACTTGAGAATCTGATTTAATTATATTGTCCTCAATAGCTAGACTGTAGTCACTACTTCGGTTGCATGACCTTCCTGTTTCGCTGTTAATGATAGTCCAAGTCGTTTTAATTACATTAGTGCTATTTTTAATTTTTAAACTCAAATAACGTGACTTGGCTATGCTACAAACTTTCTTAAATAAATGTATGTATGTATCTATGTAACGGAATCTTTGAACGTGATTTTCACCTCCTTCAAGACGTCGGATTAATTAAAAACTTTGCACACTTATCAAAAACTCATGGCAATACAATAATTCCAAATTTGTGCCATTAACTTAGCCAGTACCACCAGGATAGCGAAAACAAAAAACACGAAAACCTCGCATTTGTAGCTAGACGATCAAAAATAAAAAATAAATTGTCAAAAATCACGCTTCTATAACTACGGTTATTTCCGGATAATTTCTTTCTGATTTTATCCTTCATAGACACTCCGAGCAAAGCCCGCCTCATTGTGTGCTGTCAGTGTCCACATTTCGGCACCGTATGTCACTACGGGCAGGACGCATTGGTTGACGACCCTTATCTTTAGACATTGCGGTATAGGCCACAAAAAGTCTTGATAAAGTTTCTTAAACGCTATTCTACCAATCTGGATCCTTCTGTCCAGCATTTTCCTCAAAGTGGTGTCTACTGAACTAGATGACTTGCCCTAAGTAGTCATACTTCTTCACAACTCCTAGAAGCGACCCATCAATGTGGACTGGACTCGAGCTGCTTTCGGGGCGGGGAAACTTTATCATAATTATATTAACGTAGGTTGTTAGGTTAAATGAAGGTCATAGTTTTTAGGGGATATGGAACTTGTAGACATAAACGATTGTTACTGTTCACACAGTAACAATCGTTTCTGAATGTTCCGTGTGGTGCCAAACGGTGTCGTGTGGTGCCGGTCGTAAATAATAGTACCATCCCATTTCTTCTTGTGGGTGTCATAAAAGTCGACTAAGGGCTTACTAGAGAATGGGCATTAGCGTTTTCTAAGCATTTTACAACCATACTGCGATCACCAAGCTGCCTGCGAAGCGCAGCGATTATAGCACTGCTCCCAAGTTGAGGGAGGCTCAAGTCCAGCATTGGACGTCTTACGGCTGAAATATTGATGATGATTACTGTGTGAATGTAACAATCTCTGAAATATTAAAATAAAAACCGGTGTTCCCTTCACTTTGTAGACATCAGCAGATATTATATCACTCCTTTAAATAATGTTTTGCGGTGTTTCCTGTACAGATAATGTTAGTTTATTCAAGACATTTTCCTTATTATGTATTTTGCAGTTGTTTTTCACGAGTTTAATTATTAATTTATTTTATTTTTCCGCCTTTGTTATATCTTATCTGGAACGATATTAAAAGAACTCGTGTATCGTATATGTATCCGTGAAACATAATTAACAGAACCTAGTTTTGTGCAAAACAGGAACGAGGATAACGAACAAGAAAACAGTATTAGGCTAATCTAGATTATATTTAATATAGGTATACCTACCTACAAGGTGACAAACTTGTTTGTGCCAATTAAATTCCTATTATATATACGAAAAAACGCCATGTATTTATTATGTTTATCTTTATTATATAATACTTTGCTATCGAAATAGCATTCGTAACACATAATTATAAAAAAAACACAATCCGTTTCAGCCACCCAGTGCGAAATTTTATCCTAAGTTTTGTTAAACTTTGATATTATAGTTTTTTCATTGTAAACAGTCCTCGTTTATGTCCAGGCTCATATGACGCGACTGAATTACTTGCAGAGGCACTCCGCAAATAATTCAATCGTCTTTTTGTGTCGAAAATTAGTTTGCTGAAACATTTCTACTATTTATCTATGCATAGTTTACGTCAATCTTTAAGAAATAACTGAAGGCATCCCTCAAATTTTAATACTGTTATTATACTAAGGTTTGATCTAGTAACGTATTAATTACTTTCACAATATTGTACAGAATCAAGTTCTTCTAACTTAACAGAAAGCTGTGCTGCTGGGGAGTTTGTTCCGCCATTTCAGCTAAAATCAAATTCAAAAGTCATTTATTCCAACTAGGCTAAGAGTCAGCACTTTTTGAACGTCAAAAAAGCACTAGGAAGTGTCAAAGGGCGGGTGATTTGGGGGACTGTCTTATGTAACTTTGACGTTCAAGAAGTGCTGACTTTCAGCCTAGTTTTGAATAAATTACTTTTGAACGATCGCCTGCCGCCATCGCCATTTCATTGTGTTGGATTGTTGAGAGTGCAGGTTGGGCAGTATTTGAATTATTTAATTATCATGAATAATAAAAATTGCTTCATGTTTGTAAATTTTTAAATAGTTTAAAATAAAAGACATGGATTTATTGAGACTGACAAGTTAATTGATTCATTTTGTTAGAAGATCTCTAAAGTTTTCCTATTTTACCAAACAATAAAGAAAAGAACTGAAAAAAAAAGCATTGAAATTAAACTTGTTGGCATTCAGAAAAAAGTAATATTCTATGCGAAACCCTGGGACTATTTAGAAGGTGTTTACGTAAGTTTATTTTTCACACAGTGAATTGAGGGTTGAAAGGCTACGAATCTTATAAATACAGTAATTGTCATGTATTTTGTATTTATATTTCAAAAGATGACATGAAATTATTTAACAAAAAATCGGAAAACCCAATTGCGTAAAAAGTGAACTTTCAAAAAGATGGAAACAATAATAAGTGTCAACTAATACAACTATAAGCAAAAGGAGGTTTTGAGGAAGATCAAGGATTTTATGAAATTCCATCCCTAAGGGGGTAAAACTGAGGATGAAAACTTGTATGAAAGTTTATCAGTTTCGAAGTTAGGATCTTTAAATTTTGTGTTAAAGCTGTCGAAAATCTATTAAGATATACATATTTCAGCGTTTTCTATATTTCAAATGACGTCTCCCGCTCTTGGGCGATCAGTCTTTTATTGACAAAAACCCACACGTGTTCCTTCAGTTGCCCATGTGCCAAGGTCACGGTGTCTCTTTCGAACAATATCGCGACCCTGGCAGGCATCGGACCTGGAAAACCCCTTCAGTTCTACTGACATCTCTTTGAGGCGCGCATGGAACACTACGCGACGTCGACCCGAGCTTCGAGGCGCGCGTCGACTCGAGCCTGGTTCTTACCGGGCGGTGAGCTACCCATTGTTCGCCACCCGCAAGCTCGCGCCTGCGGTGGCCGGGAGTCCGCTATTGACTCCCGACGCCCGGGGCGTCTCTACTTGTGGCGGCTAGGGACGTGAGGGCGCAGACACTGCCACTCCCTCACGCACCCCGCCTCCTCCTTAGCGAGCATTACTGCTTCGCTGAAGGAGGTGACGGCTTCCCATGCCCTGTCACTCCGTACCATGGCTCGCGTCAGGGCCGGACGCGAGAGGTCGCCGCCGATCGCCTCCACGAGGACATGGCGGTGCTCCGCCCAGGCAGGGCACACCTCCACCGTATGCTCCACCGTGTCCTCCAGACGACCCTCACAATGGAAACACCCGGGCGTTTCCTCCCGTTTTATCCTGAACAGGAACCCACCGAATCACCCATGCTCGGTGAGAACCTGCGTCAGGTGGAAGGTGAGGATCGTGACCCTGGCACATGGGCAACTGAAGGAACACGGGTGGGTTTTAGTCAGTAAAAGTCTGACACGCCCTCCCGCTCCCCCCAGAGCAGGAGAAATCATTTGATGATTTCCCATCCAAAAAAAAAGGACGTCGTAGCGCTTCTCTATCCACTCCTCAAAGAGGGGCCTTACCGCCGCAATTGTCGCGAAAAGAGCGATTATTTTGAATATGGAAAGTCCGTCATTTTCAAATTAAATTTCACTTATTTCATTTTTATGGCTTACTAGCTTTTGCCAGCGGCTTCGCTTGCGTGGAGGTAGGAAATTATCCCGCGGGAACATACAACTGGGATAAAAAGTAGCCTATGTCCTTTCTCAGGCTCTAAACTATCTGTATACCAAATTTCATTTAAATCGGTTCAGGAGTTTTAGCAGGAAAGCGAGACAGACAGACAGACAGAGTTACTTTTGCATTTATAATATTAGTGTGGATTAGTGTGGAAGTGTGGATGTGGATGGTAAGAAACAAACGCAACGTATATTGGTGTTGTTAGAATCTCGACCTTTTAAGGTGTGAAAAGGGGGATGAAATATTGATTTCAATTTCATTCAATGAATTTTGTATTCAAGTAAAAATAACACACATGCATCATATTTATAATTTTTTTGCATTTAATCCAGTCATATTTATTTAGCAACCAAAAATATGTTTTTACGACATCATTACGAATCATTAAAATTTTAGGCTTTGCTCTAATAAAATATTCTTCAAGATTACTTTTGAAACAGATTCTCCAAATGGCGGTGAAACCTGTATCAAAGTCCATTGCGAGGTTTTGAAGAAGATATCGGAGAAACAGACAGAAGATAACAGGTAATTTATTTTCTACAATTTAATTTTAGAGATGACTAACTGTCTATGTCGTGTTCTGTGTCTGATAGAATTACTTTGGGTATTCTTTGCTTAATCTTAGAAACTGGCGTAAGTGAAAATATTTTTTGTTATAAATTAAGCTCTTTCATAACAATTACCCTCCATATGTTTTAGTAGTTACTTCAAAATTATAACACGTCGTTTTGGCCCGTATTGTTTTACATGCAAATTGAACATTTGCATATATATTTTTTAACTATTCCATGCAGGATAAAACAATCGCGCGTGAAAGAATTAATAAATCAGGGTCGGCAGAAAACATACATTAAACAACCGTCGAATATGAAACCTCCGCTCTTAAGTTGCAACGTACGTCGTTTAAAAATAATCTACGTCCTTGTACTCACCCCAGGAATGCGCCAACCCTACGTGCAGCGCCAACAACGCCAGTACCCACTGCGCTTTACACATTTTATATTTAAGAAATACTAAGTTGTTTCGACAGAGTTGGAGCGTCCACCGCTGTCAATCGCTCTTGAAGTATTAAAACGAAAACAGAACGCTGGTTTTCCGCAAACCAGACAGGATAAAAACAGTGTTCTGTTATCTGCGACCACAGGCTTGTTATTCACAGTGCTATCGTGTTATTGTGTGTGTTTAATCATAGGTGCGTACTCTAAAGGTTGATTACCAAAGGCGACCTTATGCTGAACAGGCAGGTAATAAAATAACTTTAATACTTTAGAATAGAATTGATAACAGTAGGCGTGAGATCACGCTGCCTGGAAAAACTAAAAAAATTGAGAGACTTTCATGCAGAAAGGACTTAACACCCTTAGCCTTATGGAACAACCATTTTTATTTTTAAATCAAATGAATAGATACCATTGACTTGAACTTTTTGCTGTCGATCAATGTAATAGGATTTTACTAGACAGAGCGCAAGTTTACCTCAAGTAATGTTAAAGTAATGCTCAATTTATAAGAGAAAGGTTTCGTGATTAACGCAGTCAAATGCCTTCAAGAGGTCATATAATATCCTTATGGCATCTTGGGCCTCTTCCCACGCTGCAAATATGTGTTTTAATAAAGTGACACCGGCGAAAGTCGTACAAAATCCTTTGGTGAAACCATTAGTGATTGAGCATTATCTTTTCGCACACATTACTCAATACAGATCTACAGATAAATTCAATATTATAGCTAAGCATGGTGTTATAGTCTCGAGTCGATAATCGAGACTATAGCATATTAGTAAAGAAGTTTACAAATTCTTGAGCGACTTCTTATGGTACCATGTAGATGGTGAGTTCTTCAGTGTGTAGTCAGTGTTTACATTTTTTTTCCCCATTAGTTTCGTTATATACAACTCGCAAATCTCTTTCTATTTAATTTTCTGCTGCTTTGATTTTGTTGCTAATGCACAGAACTTTAGCTATCTTGCAGGTAATTCTAATAATATTGGAATATTTAGCAACATACTTGCTGAAAGTTTCAGTGTTAATATGTGGATACGAATTTCAAACCCCATTAAAAAAGAGGTGCAACTCTGTATTTCTCACGAAGAATTGGTATATCTACCTACTTCAAGGTTTTATGAAAACTAGAGCGACAACTGGCGTGCAAGAAAAACCTTTTTAACCCGACTATGCTAGAAGTAAGTCTAGTAAATTTAAAATGTCTATATAATATCAGCAAAAAAAAGGGAATCGAGCACCCCACAAAAAGTAATGAAATCCGTCCAAAATTATTTCATGTAAAGTAGTTTGCCAAGACTTATAACGCTTTCACTGTTAAAAAATATCAAAACGAATGTAGAGCGTTTATATAAGGGGACACATCTACAATGAATACCTTAACTATTAAAACTAGAGGACATTTGCTAATTTGCCTTAACTAGGTTCATCACCATTCACACAGACCATCCCTCGTTTCTTTGGTGCCCTCTACTCTTATAGACATCGACACATTCATACTCAAAACTTTCGTCACGACATTTTCCTCATTCCTCCGTATCACGTGCCCATACCATGACTAGCGATTTCCAAAACACTTTTCAATTTTCGGTGCCACTTTAGACTTCCTCTTATGTACAATTTTTTTGAAATTTAAACTTCTTCCCTTTACTATTAAGGGGAATGTCGAAGTCACAGATATAGACAAAAATAGTTGTTAGCGGTTCTTTTTCAGACAACATGTAGGTCTTCTGTCTATGCACAGTCATGTGTTATTAAATGGTTAATTGTATGTTTTTGGCAGCCAGTGTAATTTAATAGAACCTTAATTTTCTGTTTAACCTTTTGTACAGGAATGGGCCTAGGAATGCAAACAATATTCCTACTAAGTCATGTATTGAGGTTACACACTTTTATTTATAAATATATTTGTTTAATGACATTAATATACATAGGTGTTACTTTATTCTAAACTCACCAAACTTTAATGTTTCATCGCGAGAGTCTATCATCATTCCGTCTCTTGTTAGTATCGTCAGCATCGTTGGTAGGCATGTTGTGTTGTTTTAATTCTAAGTGCATATTGAAAAGCCAACTAACAGTCAGTATATTGCAGGATTTTTGTAGCTGATCTGAGGGAAAAAAGAACGAGTGGCTACGCCGTAGCCGCTCGTAGGCAGCTACGAGAACCAAGTTACCTTGTTAATAATTGTTATCCTAATTCTAGGTGTGAACTTCTTCTAGAATGTTGAGTTGTCTTCTTTTGATTGAAATAAAAATGTTATGAAGTTTTTCTGTCAATCGGCGTCGTGATTTTCAAAGTGCAAATGAAACATTGAAAAATTCTGGACACACCACTACCTACAGAAATGTATCAATACTCGTCATAATTTTTCTCTAGGATTCTAGATGATTGCAGAAAATGTCGGCTTATAACCATGCCCTTGATTCTTCCAAAAAAGCGTCCTTCTTATTATAATCTCTACAAAAACTTTTAAAACTACTGGCTGGGGCTCTACTCTACTCTACTACTCTCTCAACGTCGACGGATTTGGTGAGTCAGTTGACATTGCTAATATGTTTGTTAATAAATTTAAAGTGGTGCCTCCTGATCGACCACCCGCATTGCCGCAGGTGCTCAAGGCTGATGCTCGTGTGTCAAATACTTTACCATCAGTCAGTTTCTCTGCTAAAGAAGTAGCTTCTACTATTAGCAAGATGAAGAGGGGTAAATCCCCTGAACATGATACAACAATGCTTTTAGAATGTTGTTGGGGCTCCCGAAATGCTGTAGTGCGTCGGAACTGTTTCTGGAGTCTCGGATTGATGGTTTTCATGCCAACATGAGAAAGCGAGCAGCCTCCATAATGCACCGTATCCGAACAAGCTCCAACAGCATTCTAAATGTTCTGTTGGATTCGAATATTCGAAGTATATTTATATATATTACAAGCGAAAATAAAACGCCATACATACGTAAGAATATTTAATTGAAGTCAAACTAAAAAAACACTAAACTGAATGTCTTGAAACACGACATCACATTTTCAAAAAACAAAATAGTAATTACGTAGTTGGAGAAATAATAGAATAATCTATAAGATTACACTTCAGCAACAATAGATATTTTAATGGTAGGCTTTCTTATGGTAGGATTTTCTGTTGTTTCTGTATTGTTTGTTGAATATTGAGGGAGTTGTTACTTTCCGTAATGGTTGGAATCAGATTCGACAGTGCTTCACAATCCTGACGTCCCTGAATTTGATCTTTTATTTTATAGTTGGCGGCTATGGCGAGTGGTATTTTATTGTAAAACTTCATCATCTTATTAGGTTGTACATTTATCTCTGCGTTCTTTGGTAAATACCAAAAGGTTCTGGAGCTCTCGCTGCCGTCCATCCAATATAAGTAATCCTTTGAAGCGGTCAACTCTTGTGGTACAGAAAGATGTTGATGTGCGAACAATTTAATTTCGTGAAAATCAACATATAATTCCTGAGTCAGATCTCTTTTTTTTAGAAAATGATGAGAACATTCGGTACAACCATCAAAGTAATAAATTTGCCGTGTTTGTTGGTCTATGGCGAAGCTAAATACTGGCAACCAATTGATTATAGTTTCTTTTTCGGTAACATTAAAATCAAGTCTCTCCATGTACTGCTTCATAGATGAGTCGGGGTTGGTCCAATGAATGTACCTGTAATTTGAATAACACTAATGAATATCAAGAAATGCAACCGATTTTTAATATGTAAAGGTCTAAATTTTTAATTGTCATTGATAACGTACCCAGTGCAACTATCCACGGCAATATTAGAGGCGATCCCGTATCTCATCTTGATTAAAAGATTTCCGTAAACATTGTTATTAGCTCCGGGTTTTAATGAAATCCAATTAATGCTTCTTTCATTCGTATCAGTGAAAAATAGTGTTTCCGTAGGCGGGTCGTAGGCAATACTTTGAATATTACTCCCGTTTCTTTTGATGAAACATTTGTTTTCCATGGAACGTAAATTATAACCACATATAGCATCGTTGTCGCTCTGTTTGTCGATGTACAGCATCATGTTGTGTACTTCATCGTAAGCTAACGCTGTGAGGTTGTGGGAAACGAAATTCACGGTGTTTGTTATTGTTCCGTTGGTATAAAATACGAGTTGGTCTCCTAGACTTACGGCGATATCTGAAACAAAATGTTTACATTTTTCTTTACCAAGCTGATGTCCAAATGTTACAAGATACCTCATTGAAGTATCTGGAATACAAGTAACAACATAATTATAAGTTTAATATTAGTCATAACACCAGTGATCGGAGTAGGTAGATTGATTTCACGTACTCGCATCATGAATAGTCATAGAAATCACAACATGGATAACTCTTTTTTCCGGGATTTCATTTTGGTAGTTACGGGATTGAATCAAATATTGTGAAAGTAAGGATTTTTAAAGTAGGTACTACATTATAAATTTATAGAATGCGATAAATAAACATTTAAAATTGTTTTTTTTTCTTACTGCAGAAGGCTGATCACCTATATACTATTCAAAACACAGCAAAAGGGTTAAATATTTCTTATTCATATTGATTTTTCTTTCTTTCTTATTATTTTCTTTTTCTTATTCTTTATTCTACACATTACAACATTTGAAATTAATTTAAAAGTCCCGGAATCCCGGAGGCATATCCATACTAATATATACGTGCCATTTCATTGATCCCATTTCAATCTAACTACTTGAATCACTGGATTCACTGGATCACATATTTTTGGTATGAAGTTTTAAATAACAAAATATGCAGAAAGAATATCTCAGCTAAGGTAGTGGTTGAGGACCTTATGGATAGGTCTCATGGCGTAGTTTAATACAATTGGAAAGAAAGAAAGTATTTATTGGGGCACGCACTGAAACTTAACAAAAAGCAATACCTAATAAAATAAAATGAAAAATAAATGTTGCAATCTTAATTAATCGCGGTCGCGATCGCGATTTATTAAGATTGAATGATTTGTATTTTTTTTTTATTTAACATCCTACTATCCTACAAATATTTTAAACGGAAATGTTACAAAATCACACAAAAACAGCTGAACAGTTTCGAATAAAATATGACATAGTTTATATTCTTTTTAACACGCTTTTATTAGCTTGTTATTTATGTATGTATCTATGTAACGGAATCTTCGAATGTGATTTTCACCCCCTTCAAGACGTCTGATTAATTAGAAACTTTGCACACTTATCAAAAACTCATGGCAATACAATAATTCCAAATTTGTGCCATAAACTTAGCCAGTACCACCAGGATAGCGAAAACAAAAATACACGAAAAACTCGCTTTTGTAGCTAGCCGACCAAAAAAATAAATAATAGTCAAAAATCACGCTTCTATAACTACGGTTCTTTTTCGGATAATTTCTTTCTGATTTTATCCTTCATAGACACTCCGAGCATAGCCCGCCTCATTGTGTGCTGTCAGTGTCCACATTTCGGCACCGTATGTCACTACGGGCAGGACGCATTGGTTGACGACCCTTATCTTTAGACATTGCGGTATAGGCCACAAAAAGTCTTGATAAAGTTTCTTAAACGCTATTCTACCAATCTGGATCCTTCTGTCCAGCATTTTCCTCAAAGTGGTGTTTACTGAACTGGATGACTTGCCCTAAGTAGTCATACATCTTCACAACTCCTAGAAGCGACCCATCAATGTGGACTGGACTCGAGCTGCTTCCGGGGCGGGGAAACTATATCATAATTATATTAACGTAGGTTGTTAGGTTAAATGAAGGTCATAGTTTTTAGGGGATATGGAACTTGTAGACGTAAACGATTGTTACTGTGTGAATGTTTCGTGTGGTGCCAAACGGTCTCGTGTGGTGCCGGTCGTAAATAATAGCACCATCCCATTTCTTCTTGTGGGTGTTGTAAAAGTCGACTAAGGGCTTACTAGAGAATGGGCATTGGCGTTTTCTAAGCATTTTACAACCATACTGCGATCACCAAGCTGCCTGCGAAGCGCGGTGATTATAGCACTGCTCCCAAGTTGAGGGAGGCTCAAGTCCAGCATTGGACGTCTTACGGCTGAAATAATGATGATGATGACTGTGTGAATGTAACAATCTCTGAAATCTATATATATAAAAGAAAGTCGTGTTAGTTACTTCACTTATAACTCAAGAACGGCTGAACCGATTTAGCTGAAAATTGGCAGGGAGGTAGTTTAGAGCCAGGAGAAGGACATAGGATACTTTTTATCCCGTTTTTTTTTTTTTTTTTTTTTCCCCTTTTTACGACCGCGTTCCCGTGAGACGTCACATAAAACGTCAAAGAGAATACAAGTCACTATAAAACGTGGTACTATGACAAAAACGTTGCCTTCGAAGTACCAGGTTATCATAACTTGACAGGAGCTTACCAAACAAAGGAGTGTCAGCTAGAAAACGCTTTATGCCTTCGAAGTACCAGGTCATCATAACTGGGTAGGAGCTAACCTAACATATGAGTGTCAGCTAGAAAACGCTTACCAGATCACCACCGCGTACCAGGTTGTCAAACTTGGTACGTTTATAACAACATTTATTGAATCTGAGGCGATACGAAGTTCGCTGGGTCAACTAATTATCTATACTAATATTATAAAGCTGAAGAGTTTGTTTGTTTGATTGAACGCGCTAATCTCCGAATCGAATCCGGTCCGAATTGAAAAATTCTTTTTGTGTTAGGTAGCCTATTTATCGAGGGAGGCTATAGGCTATATAACATCACGCTACACCTCAGAGGAGCGGAACAGTAATGAAAAATGTTGCAAAAACGGGGAAAATTTATTCCTTCTGAGAGTTTCCGTTGCGTGCGCTGCGTAAACGGTTAAAGTAACGCAAAAATCATGTATGACGGGATTGTTATTTTTAAAAAGTTCAAAAAAAAAGTCCAAAGAGCATATGTCTATCTTTTAAGGTTGACTCACTATAACTCAAGGAGCGAAAATGGACGAAAACTAGCAGGCAAATCGATGCGACGGGAAGGGTAAGGGGAGCAAAAATTTGACGCGGACGAAGTCGCGGGCAGAAGCTAGTATTAAAATAAAAACCGGTGTTCCCTTCACTTTGTAGACATCAGCAGATATTATATCACTCCTTTAAAGTATGTCCTCTTTTGAACCGTTTGCTGTGTTTCCTGTATTAGATAATGTTAGTTTATTCAAGATATTTTCCTTATTATGTATTTTGCAGTTGTTTTTCACGAGTGTAATTATTAATTTATTTTATTTTTACGCCTTTGTTATATCTTATCTGGAACGATATTAAAATAACTCGTGTATCGTATATGTATCCGTGAAACATAATTAACAGAACCTAGTTTTGTGCAAAACAGGAACGAGGATAACGAACAAGAAAACAGTAATAGGCTAATCTAGATTATATTTAATATAGGTATACCTACCTACAAGGTGGCAAACTTGTTTGTGCCAATTAAATTACTACAATGTATACGAAAAAACGCCAAGTATTTATTATGTTGATCTTTATTATATAATACTTTGCTATCGAAATAGCATTCGTAACACGTAATTATAAAAAAAACACAATTCGTTTCAGCCACCCAGTGCGAAATTTTATCCTAAGTTTTGTTAAACTTTGATATTATAGTTTTTTTATTATAAACAGTCCTCGTTTATGTCCAGGCTCATATGATGCGACTGAATTACTTGCAGAGGCACTCCGCAAATAATTCAATCGACTTTTTGTGTCGAAAATAAGTTTGCTGAAACATTTCTACTATTTATCTATGCATAGTTTACGTCAATCTTTAAGAAATAACTGAAGGCAGCCCTCAAATTTTAATACTGTTACTATACTAAGGTTTGATCTAGTAACGTATTAATTACTTTCACAATATTGTACAGAATCAAGTTCTTCTAACTTAACAGACAGCTGTGCTGCTGGTTAGTTTGTTCCTCCACTTCAGCTAAAATCAAATTCAAAAGTCACTAGGAAGTGTCGAAGGGCGGGCGTTTTGGGGGACTGTCTTATGTAACTTTGACGTTCAAAAAGTGCTGACTTTCAGCCTAGTTTTGAATAAATGACTTTTGAACGATCGCCTGCCGCCATCGCCATTTCATTGTGTTGGATTGTTGAGAGTGCAGGTTGGGCAGCATAATTCAAATAATTATTTACATTATCATGAATAATAAAAATTGCTTCATGTTTGTAATTTTTTAAATAGTTAAAAATAAAAGACATGGATTTATTGAGACTGACAAGTTAATTGATTCAATTTGTTAGAAGATCTCTAAAGTTTTTTCCTATTTTACTAAACAATAAAGAAAATAACTGAAAAAAAAACATTGAAATTAAACTTGTTGGCATTCAGAAAAAAAGTAATATTCTATACAAAACCCTGGGACTATTTAGAAGGTGTTTACGTAAGTTTATTTTTCACACAGTGAATTGAGGGTTGAAAGGCTTCGAATCTTATAAATAAAGTAATTGTCATGTATTTTGTATTTATATTTCAAAAGATGATATGAAATTATTTAACAAAAAATCGGAAAACGCAATTGCGTAAAAAGTGAAGTTTAAAAAGATGGAAACAATAATAAGTGTTTCATCCCGTTTAAAGTAGTTACTCTATGCGCCTTCGGAACGCGCCCGAACGGAAGGACATCTGACTTGTCAAGTTTGTCTTTTGACACTTGTCACTTTTCTTTGATTTTGTACTTGGAAGGGAAATCGTCGCCGTGTTGAGTTTCGCGACCTTTTGTAAATTAATCCCTTTAAATCGATCCGTTTGTGACAATTAGTCGTGATCCAATTGCTTTGATTGTAAATAACCCCCCTTTGACGTAATAATACGGGTTAAGTTTGTTTGTTAGAAGAACTTTGAAGGTTAAGTGTTGAAGACCGCATGTTGGAGAAAATCTCTGGCGAGTTGCAGCGGCCATGATTGTAACCTGGAGAATACTCATAACGTCACAACACGATACATATACACTCACTTACATACATAAATCCAGGTAGGCCCCAGAAGCAGGTGTTCGTCTACCACAGGTGAGTTATTTGAATTATATTGTCTGCTCCGCGTACGGCGGACTAGTTCGCTAGCCACTCTTGACCCAGGGCCCACTATTATCACGCTTCCACATAATAATTGAAATCCTATGGTCGGGGCTCTGGCCTGGCAGCGAACAAATAAGTGTCAACTAATACAACTATAAGCAAAAGGAGGTTTTGAGGAAGATCAAGGATTTTTTGAAATTCCATCCCTAAGGGGGTAAAACTTGGGCACGCCACAATTGCGGCGGTAAGTCCCCTCTTTGAGGAGTGGATAGAGAGGCGCCACGGCGTCCTCACCTTCCGCCTGACGCAGGTTCTCACCGGGCATGGGTGCTTCGGTGGGTTCCTGTTCAGGATAAAGCGGGAGGATACGTCCGGGTGTTTCCATTGCGAGGATCGTCTGGAGGACACGGTGGAGCATACGGTGGAGGTGTGCCTTGCCTGAGCGGAGCACCGCCGTGTCCTCGTGGAGGAGATCGGCGGCGGCGACCTCTCGCGTCCGGCCCTGGTGCGAGCCATGGTACGGAGCGAGAGGGAATGGGAAGCCGTCACCTCTTTCTGCGAAGCAGTAATGCTCGCGAAGGAGGAGGCGGGTTGCGTGAGGGAGTGGCAGTCTCGGCACCCTCACGTCCCTAGCCGCCGCAGTAGGAGACGCTCCGGGCGTCGGGAGTCGATTGCGGAGTCCCGGCCACCGTAGCCGCGAGCTTGCGGGCGGCGAGCAATGGGTAGTTCGCCGCCCGGCAAGGACCAAGCTCGGGTCGACGGCGCGTAGAACCCACGTGCGCCTCAAAGAGATGTCAGCAGCAGTGAAAGGGTCTACTAGGACCGATGCCTGCCGGGGTCGTGTGATTGTTCGAAAGAGATACCGTGACCCTGGCACATGGGCAAATGATGGAACACGGGTGGGTTTTAGTCAGTAAAGGTAACCTGAGCCTATACCACCAGTGTATCTCAACGGGGTATCTTTGAGTCAGGTTTCGCAGTTCTCGCTCTCGCGAGAGAGCTCAACGTGTTGTGGTTTTCGAGTGGATGAGTGATGACTGCGAAATCAATATCGGTATTCCTCAGGGGAGCATTTTAGGGCCTATCCTCTTCTTAGTTTTTATCAATGACCTCTGCCAGTTAAACCTCATTAATGGCAAGATTATTACTTTCGCGGACGACACAGCCCTTCTTTTCTATGGAGACACTTGGGAGGGAGTGTACCGCTATGCTCAGATTTGCTTCTCGCGAGTTATGGCTTGGCTCAATAATAACTTATTCTCACTTAATACAGACAAGACTAAATATATGTCGCAGCCTGGGTGGCCGAGATACGAGGTGTTGGGTCTTCTTCACGATCTGACATAGTTTTACGTAGATGTGGGCACTGTTGTGGGTACTCGAACAAAAGATAATTTGAACAGAATAACTTTATTTAAAACTAGGCTGTATGCGAAACAAACACGTGCGTTGGTACTGAGCGTCTGCTTAGATGGTTGGAGTTAGACTGTGGCTACACTCCTTCCTTCTGCTCATCCTCGCTGCATCCCCTCTACCGACGATCGTCTCCAAGCGGCAGAGCGCGCTTGCGTTTCCGGTTGGATGTTTTTGTGATTTAAATTAGTTACAAATCTACTCGCTAGATGGCGCTGTCTGTCGCACCGTGGCGCCATCAATCCACGACATATATAACATTTACACTAACAAACACTCACGTCTCACAAATCTCATCACTGGATATTACCGCCCATTCATGTAACCATAGCACTTCCTACACATGCACTTGCCCAAAACTGGAAAAAGTAGACTCTCTCAAGTACCTTGGTGTAACTATTGACAAAAACCTAAATTTCAATTCCCACATCGATCTGTTGTCTAAAAGAGTAAGAAAGCTGATCTTCATTTTTAAAAACCTACGACGTTTTGCAGATGCTAAGGTTCTTAGAACAGTATACTTTGCACTTTGCCAATCTGTCCTAAACTATTGTATCTCTGTTTGGGGTGGTACCCCTAAATCATTTATGATTAAAATCGAGCGAGCTCAAAGAGCAGTGCTCAAGGTAGCCCAAGCTTAACCGTTTTTTCACCCAATCTCTGAACTCTACGATAAGTGCAAGGTTCTTACTGTTCGACAATTGTTTATCGTTCAAACAATTTGGCGTAAACATTCCTTACCTTGATCTATAACTCATACTTGCACGCTCATAAACGCATAAAGACAAATGTATGTTCTACTCAACTGTGTAAAAGTAGTCTTTCGCACCGCAACTTTTGTTTTCTTGGCAGTTATTTATACAGTAAAATAAACGCCATTTTAAAACTATACGCTCTCAATAAAATAAAGTGCAAGCGTGTCTTCAGTGCTTATCTACTGAACCTTGACTACGATACCACTGAAAACTTGCTAGCTGTTATAACATAAATGTGTTTAAAGCCTGCCAACCACTCCTCACTACACAATACCATATTACAGTAAACTACAGCTCACCACACCTCACTATGCCACACTACACCATACCACATCACACCACGCAACACATCACCACGCTACACCACATCACACCACGAAACACTTCACCACACTACACTACTAAATACTACACCACACCACACTACACTTTTACTCACAATGTTAAAAACATTTATCTATTTTAAAATGTTGTATTACTATTTCATTCTTTATTTTTGTTGTATGTGTTCGCCTGCCAAAGGTTAAAATTATTATGTTTCGTAATATTATCGCTAAAATTAAATCCTCAAACACTGTTTTGGGCTGGTCTGTCTATCTGTGTGACAGGTTTTTCCTAGTGCAGATACCAGTCTCCCACAAAGGATTTATACTGATGTTATTTCTTCGTAATTTTAAGGAGCCTTTGTGGAAGAGAAATAAATGTTTATTTATTATTTAGGTATTTTATTTTTTTGAAAACAAACAGTAGTATACTGAAGATAAACAGACAAAAATTAACATGTAAATTAACAAATATACTACCCACTACATTTTCCATAGATTAGAATTTCCAAATTTACGAACTGATGTTTTGTATCTAGGGCATGTTGTGACCGAAACCCTGCATGATGACGCAGATATTGAGAGAGAGCGGAGAGCATTGTTGGTGCGTGCTAACATGTTGGTTCATAGGTTGCGAGGTGTACAACATAAGTAAAGATAATATTGATCGGAGCCTACTGCCAATGTTTCTACACAAGTGCCTTATGGACCAACTACTCGCAGCGGGCCTAAAATGCTCTCAGAGTACAGTATAACAACGTCTTTAGGATTCTGGTGCTACTTACTACCTCGATTTTACAATGCCTCGGGTATGTTTGCCGACGCGAGGGTAGATGACTTTTACGCTATAATGCGCAAAAAGTCAGTTATCCATATCTCATAAAGCTTGCAGTTAGAATCGTCTTTTGGCATACATATCCGTAATAAAGAAAACACTTATCTATCACATTAAAACAATAAAACAGTGGATTGTGAGGCACCATGCATCATGCATGCAGCAAGCAGGCAGCATACAGCATGCACCATATAAGTACCAAGCAGGCAGCATGCAGCAGGCCGCATACAAGCAAGCATGTAGCATGCAAGCTATCATGCATCATGCAAACGAGCAAGCAACAAGCAGCAAGAAAGTTCCTGGCACGCCTCCGGTGCTGCGGGGCTTCGGCGGTCTCACGCGAGCTTATCGTCGCAAATGGTTTTCACGCTCACCACCTGCTCCTCAGCTCACGGGCCACCTCGCCCCTCCACGCCTACGGGAGTTTAAATTACATTCTAGGAGTAGGGCAGACAAGACCACGTGGAATCAGTTTTGCAGCGATTCGTTTCTGACACTAACTTCTGTAGCACAACATAATTACTTTTTAAGACAATATTTTAATTTTAACGTATGATTAAAATTGATATTTTATAGAAATGGCAAAATGCACATTAAAATTATTCTGAAGGAAATTCTGTCACCTTCATAGCAAGCCAAGTGAAATTCTACCACATATTCCTCGCTCTCACTAAACGAAATTCTGCGAAATTTTATAAGTTTGCCAAAGGTAATTCTGCCATCGTAAAAGTATGCCATTATAAATTCGTACATATAAACATTCGGCCATACAGTAATGATTGTATAATAAATCTTATACCTTTAAACGAGCAATTCTTGTATATATATATATATAATTATATAATCTGAATCTCGGAAACGGCTCCAACGATTTTCATGAAGTTTAGTATACAGGGGGTTTCAGGGGCGATAAATCGATCTAGCTAGGATTCATTTTTAGAAAATGTCGTTTCATACGTGTTTTCAATAATCAACTTTATCGATAACTTGTATTTCTTGGAGGTTTGATTTAGCTGCAGTTCCCCATATCTCAACGAGGTATTCAATATGGGGTCTAACGAGAGAGTTGTAAATCAACATGGATGCAACTAGACATTCGGCGTATCAATCCTATGAGAGGAGATCAATATGGGGTCTCCAAGTTAACTTTGTATCTAAAATGAGACCTAAATATCGTTCGCTGTTTGATCTTGTTATTTTTTCGTTATTTATTGTTAGTTGGATTTGACTGACAAGGGGACGGCACGACCTTGGGGAAACGGATTTGAATGAAATTTAGTGTAGTGGTAGTATACCATAATTATGGGTAATACCATTGTGAAATATTTCCGTCCAATGCCCAGTAGGAGCTGAGAAAAACGCATACAAAGTTCAGCCTGCACGTTATGTATAAGTTACATTAAATTCCGTTCGAGCGTACCGTGGCGTAAGCGGTAATGCTCTAGACTCGTACACCCGCCTATGTAGGTTCGAGTCTAGCTAGTTGACTATTTTTTCTTATTTTTTGTTTTATTTAAAAAAAATCACCAAACACATATACGTCTGCTCGTGATGAAAATCAAAAACTAACTGCTGCATAGAGCTCACAGTAATGTTCACATTGTAATGGTTCGTAAATAAGATTTATGGTACCCTTATAATCCGTTTTATTTTTCACTCCTCTACCCAACTTTCGAAAGGTGCAAACCCAACCCTATACTACTGTTATGTCCAGAGCAGGTATATATTTTGCGCTACACTCGGTAGTTTAGAGCACATAGGTGTACCGACTTATAATTTTTAATTTATACAAATTTATATGATAAATAATTTATATAGTTTATTTAAGAAATCATTTATATAGTTTATATAATTAAAAAAAAAATAAGAAGAAAAAAAAGGAAAAGAATGCCAACTAAGGTTGGATTTTTAATCCTATTCAGTAACTTGACAGTTGGAGGGATACCAGGTTTTGACAAAAAAAAGATAGTGAGGTGGTGCAAGAATGAATGTAATTTAATGAACTTGAAATAATGTACTTACATGCAAACTTTGTATTTTAAATTTAATAACTTGTCTTAAAACACGATATGTACTATATCGATATATACATCGTCTATGGCTGCCACAGGAAATAAAATGACAATAGTAAAAAAAAGTAAAAAGGCATGATTAATTTTTGGTTTTGTTTCTATCAGAAGAAAATAAAAAAGGAAATAACTGTTATTCAAAATTATTACTTATTCTTATATTTTACGCCCTAAAAACGAGTTTTTAAAGTTTTATTTAATTTAAACCATTTTTATCATTCATTTAAAATCGTTCATTACCCCAACACGTATAGTTTTATTAGTTTTAGTATGGTATCATTATTTTTGTTTGAACTGTCAAGTTACTGAATAGGATTAAAAGTCCAACCTTAACTAGACTCGAACCTGCACAGGCGGGAGTACGAGTCTAGAGCATTACCGCTTACGCCACGGTACGTTCGAATGGAATGTAACTTATACATAACGTGCGGGCTGAACTTTGTATGCGTTTTTCTCTGCTCCTACTGGGCATTGGACGGAAATATTTTACAGTGGTAGTACCCACATGTTATACTACCACTACACGAAATTTCATTCAAATCCGTTTCCCCAAAGTCGTGCCGTCCCCTTGTGAGAATTTTCTTGTTTTTTGCCTCATAACTTTTGACTGGGTGAATCGATTTTGATGATTCTTTTTTTATTTGAAAGCTGGTGCTCCCCGAATGGCCCAATTTTAAACTTTTTACAAAAAAGAAACCAACTTCCTTAAAAAAAACACTACAAATCAAAAAATAACTTTAATTTCGAAAGTCGGTGTCTTAGGATTTGTATTTAAGGTATTCGGTTGTTATTTTTTTGTAAAAAAAAAACATTTTTAACTTTTTAATTATGGTAGATATCCCGCACTAATCTAATCGCGTTATTCGTTCATTTGTCGCCGCAAATACTTAATGCAAATTTAAGACTTATATGGTTTTCACATGGATGCCATTGTCCGAATGGAACCAAATTAAAATGGGACCATTAAAAAAGCACCAGCTTTCAAATAAAAAAAAATATCAAAATCGGTTCACCCAGTCAAAAGTTATGAGGTAACAAATATAAAAAAAATACAGTTGAATTGAAACCTCCTCCTTTTTTTGAAGTCGGTTAAAAATTAGCTCACAACTGAAATAGAATATATTTTAAGAAACATTATTAATAAAAAATATGCAATTTTGTAAATGTTTGTACCTGCTGATGTTGCGTAATCTGTCCTCAATTTTTAAACTTCTAGCCTGGCTGCGGGGTTTACAATGTTCCGGATATTCGTCACTCGGTACTACAGAGCTCAGTGGGTCAGGTTAGCCCTTGAGGGCTGAGCCATTCTTCACAGCTGAGGGACTATCTTTTGCAGCGGTCGCTTGCGCGCTTGGCCAGCTTGAGGCAGAGGAATTTGTGTGCTTTGCGGAAGCCTCGGTAGCTGGTCCTTCGGGCGGAGCAGCCGGCCGTGCCATGCTAAACTAGATACTTGACATATCTAGGGGTCGGATTGCAGTGGGACTGGCTATGCTCGTTGAGGGGGAGAGGAAAGGGGCAGCCACAATTGTGTTTTGGGTCTTGCTGGCCTGAGACGAGGTACCCTTTTTCCACTTGCCTCTCTTTCCGACGACTTTGTAGTCGTCTTCCGGGGAGGGCGAGGTAAGTGCGGGCATCGTCAGAGTCCGAGAGCGGGACAAAGGTATCATTACTCTCATGATTCTTTGAAGGGCTGGGGCTGCGACACGCAGTTGCGGTGCGGGTTCTAGCGAACTCCGAAGGATTCTGAAAAATGGGCTTTAACAAAGCCGCTTTTGAAATAAGAATTTCCATGGAAGGCGGAGATAACGGGCTGTCAAAAGCGTCGCTGAAGACTTGGGACGGGAACGTGGATTGTTGGAGCTCCGCGAGCTTTTTGTCATATTTGACGCCGACTTCTGGGTCCTTAAAGAACCTCTCTGACGAACGCTAGTAAAATAGCTTCTGATATAGTGTTGAGAAAAGGGGACTACTGTTAGCCGATCATAGAGAGCGTGCCATTCAAACAATTTAATTCCCCGGGTGAATTGGCCTAGGGATGAGTTACCCTCCCTGCCTCACTATGAAGGGAATCGGCAGGTGTGATTACCCAATCACACCCCAACACCCGACTTGGTATCGTTGGGACCGTAAGGTATCCTCCAAGGCCAACAAAACTTTGGTTTTCGCAGAGGGTTTAGAAAAATCTGCGAAGAATAATATTTCATGACAATCGAACACCAACAATGCCGCCTTCAAAAAGACAGCTATTGTTAGGACAGTATCGTAGTCTCTATGAAAATCGTTACGGCAAGGGTAAACGTTCGTTCAGACGAGCGCGACGCGACAGTCGCGTCGCGCTACGACGCACGCGCCTTGACGCAATTTCCCACCCGAAAAAGAAAGGTTTAACGATATCGGGTGGCGGAGAAGTAAGTCACAGCAGCGTAGCGAGCTGGTAGCAGCCGGATCAATCACTTGGAAGAAAGAAAAGCGTTGTCATTGCAAATCTATGGTTTCTCATGCAGTTAGGTACGTAGTGGCATCATCTTGTGGAAATCTCCGTCTTCGAGGATGAAACACCCAACGGAGGACACCATACGTTGAAATTATGATGGTAGCCAGTCAGATTATTTTAGGGCCAATAGCCTTGTTTTGTCAGTGGATCGGTAAATTTATAGCGTAATCGTTGTCTACTGTCAAACTGAATTCTTTAGAAATTAATTAAGAAACTCTAAGCTTTTGTTATTTTATATACTGTAAAAAAACATCTTGTTTGCATCTGCTAGGTGCTAACAGTCAGTACAATGTATTTCTTACATAAGAAAATTTAGAATCGTCGGGCTAAAGTTTTATTACTCCGTAATGAAGCAGCACGATAACTGAGTCAGATAGTATGATGTTGGCTTTTATATATGAAACAATTATACAATCCGTCCGTATCCATCACTCGGATCTTATTCCATTGCTTAAATAATTTTATCTTTAAATATGCCATTTTTTTACCTGAAAATCTTTCTAGAACACGGGTCCGAAGTCAGTAGGAATTTAAAAAAAAAGGCTTATCACTCAGACTCACCGATCTATGCAAAAAACTAAGTTGTGTTATCTTGTTGGGGGGCCCCAAGAAACAGACTAATTGTCTAGTTTGGAGGGTTCCCTGGCAAATAATATACTGTAACTAGCTGTTGCTAATATTTAAGCTACTCATGTCGTCTCAACTTGATGTTAACCTATGTTTGCTTACTGTATTACCTGGACAGTATAATATTTTCTATTTATAGTTTTTCTATCTTTATAATTTTTTTAGCTTTTGCCCGCAGCTTCGCTCGCGTTAACTTAGAATTCGTCAATGAATTCGGGTTGCACTCTGCTTGTAATAATATAATTCAATCATGATTCGACAAACACGTGGTGCCATCTATTGTCTTATGAACGTTATTGTTATTTTTTACTCAGGAACGTGTTTTTGGGATGATATGTACCCTTTTTCTGTTTCTGTACACCTGACAATCTATATGCAAATTTCAGGATGATCGGTTCAGTGGTTTAGACGTGAAAAGGTAACAAACATTCAAACAAGTTACTGTCGCATTTATAATAATTATTATTAGTTAGCTTGAAATGTGCTAAACGAAAGTAAAACACCACACATACATACATATATTTATTGCATTTTATTAAAGACACGAACTTATCAATAATAAACTGAATGCGTACCTAATTGAAAGACGAACGGAAGCTTTATAACATTTAAAAAAGCAGTTAAGTAAATGGTTGCTCAAGTAATTGAATATTGATTTAGATTACACTTCAACAACAATGGAAATTTTTGCGGTAGGCTTTCGCCCATTCGACAGAAAATCAGCTAGACTAAGGTTTCTCTTTGCTGAGTAGTTCGTTGGAGTATTTGTGACAGTAAATGAGCCGTCTTTAACAGTTTCACATCTTGTTCCCTCGTGGTTGCCAACACATTGACATACTGGCTCCTCCTCCTCGTTCAGGGAACAGACACCGCTGTTCAGACAATAACCATGACATGCGTACACTTCACACCTTTCCCCGGAATAACCACCATTACATCTGAAATAATATTAATGTCATCATGGTTACTATATTTATTATTTCTTTAGTCTGTATCCCAATGATGGGCAAAGGGCTCCCCCAAGTTCCTCCAGGAACCTTTGTCCCGCATCACCTCGATCCAGCCGTCATAAATAAAATTAAACTGGAAAAATTGAGAATCGGGAATAGCGTTGGTCCGGTGGTAACAGCCCTCACTTAAGAGTCGTAGGTCGTAATTAATTTCATCACTGCTATATTCAGAAAGGTAAAGGAAAACATCACGACGAATGCGGCTAATTCTAGAACCTAAATTTCTAAAACATGTGACAGCCACCAACAAGGGACATCGTGCTGGATAACGCCCTACTCGCTCTCAGAGAGAAGAGGCGCGAGTCCTAGCTGTGGGCACGCAATAGGCTGATTATGCTTAAACATGGTTACCATCAGAAGGAATAGAAAATGTTTTACCTGCATTTAGGAAGTCCTTCATCATTGAAACTGCAGTCACCTTGCAAACAATAGTTCACACAGACTGAAACATCGCATCTCTCACCGATGTAACCAGGTGCGCAGTTGCAACCAGACGTCTCATTAACTTTTATACCGTGAACACAAAACGGTTCGACAACTCTCGTTTTTTCTGTTTCTGTTATCTGTTGTTTCTGTGTTGTCTGTTGAATACTGAGGGAGTCGTTAGTTACTGTGATTGATGATATTAGACTCGACAGTGGTTCACAATCCTGAAGTCCCTGAATTTGATCTTTAATTTTGTAGTTGGCAGTTATGGCGAGTGGTATAGTACTGTAGAATTTAGCGATCTCATTAGGTTCTACACCTTTTGTTGCATTCTTTGGTAAATGCCAAATGGTTCTGGAGCTACTGCCGTTCATCCAGTATAAGTAATCCTTTGTAACCGTCAATGCTTGTGGTGTTGAATAATGGGAATGTACTAAATATATCTCATCGTGTTTCCCATTTAGATCTGCTTCTCTTAGAAACTCATAAGAACATGTTTCACATCCATCAAAATAATACAATTTCTGTGTTTGTTGGTCCATGACCAGGTCGAAATATGGCAACCAATTGCTTAGAATTTCTCTTTCGGAACCATCAAACCGAGCTCGCTCCAAATACTCCTCCTTGCCTGAGATTCTGTTGGTCCAGTAAATGTACCTGTAATTTGTATAATACTATTAAATAACACGAAATACAATGATTTTGATTTTTCTTCTGTCATTTATAACTTACCCTCTACAGCTATCAACGGCAATATTACTGGGGGTCCGGTCATCCATTTTGATCAAAAGATTTCCGTAAACATTGTCAATAGATCCAAAACCCGGATAAATCCAATTAATGCTCCTATCATTCATATCAGTGAAGAATAGTGTTTCTGTAGGTGGGTCGTAGGCAATACTTTCAATATTACTACCGTTTCTTTTGATGAAACATTTGTTTTCCATGGAAGATAAATTATAACCACATATAGCATCGTTGTCGCTCTGTTTGTCGATGTACAGCATCATGTTGTGTACTTCATCGTAAGCTAACGCTGTGAGGTTGTGGGAAATCAAATTCACCGTGTTTGTTACTGTTCCGTCGGTATAGAATTCGAGTCGATATCCATGACTTACGGCGATGTCTGAAACAAAAGAATAACATTTATTTTACTAAGCTAAAATAATCAGAAATGTACAAGATACCACATAAAACGAATGGCACAAAACAATATCATTTGATTGGTGAAGTGTCAGTGCTCGTAATATAGTCAGCCATCCGCGTCGACTGGAAACGTGTATTTGTGTGGATCAACTTAGATATTTTTTACGAAATCCCATAAACTATAACATATCATTGAGTCATTTAAAGTTTTGAACAAAGTGCGAAGTTTTTGTTTCTTTAGTTTTTGATATCGACACCCAACACGTGAATAAAGTTTGATTTTAACGTTTGAGTTTAATTTGACCCTGTTTGTCAAGTATTTTAAATACCGAATAATTTTGAATGATATATGAAATAATAGATACGAAACACTTTTATCTATACTATGTATACGTACTAAAAACTAAGTACATTCAGTAAAAAAAGATTGACTTTAGCAAAAACACGTGCTTATGAGTGGTACAAAGCGTTCATAAGCGGTTGAGATGAGATTGAAAATTTGCCTCGCTCTGGTAGCCCATCAGCGTCTGCAACTGAACATCGTAAAAGTGAAGAAAATAGTGACTGAAAATCCTCAATCAAGTTTGAGAAAGATAGCCGCGCAACTTTCTGCGTCTCACGAGTCGGTTCGTCCCATTTTAAATAACACTGGTCAACAAGGTTTTTGCCCAATGATAATGAGTTGTAATATCATGAAGTACGCAGCAACTACCCACCAACCATATCCGTTTCGCAGCTGGCTTAGCTCGAATTTTTGAGATTATGCTCATGGTGTGCACGTTGAAATTTGTATTAGCTGCGCGCGACCACAAACATGTTCTTGCTTGTTCAATGCACTATCTCCTAATGAGTGTGATATCGGTTTAAAGAATTTATTTCCCATAAGAACTTACAGTCCACTTATAATGAGATACAAAGTAATATGGTAATACAGTACAATACAGTTTTCTCTAGAGTGTTAGAAGTTACAATTTACATACATGTTTCTTAAGCTTAGTTTTAAATGTGTTTATGTTATCGCATTCTTTTATGTCGTCCGGCAAATCATTAAACAGCTGTGCTCCTTCGGACAGTATGGTTTTTTTACCGTAATTAGTGCGTACGCTGATAACTTCAAGTTTGTTTTTGTATCTGTTTCTCAGGTTATATGACATTGTTTTTTTTTTAGCTGTATGTTGGTTTGTATTGAGTTAGTGGTTATGTTTTTAACAAGAATGCAAGTGTAGTAAATGTATAGCTGTCTAATATTTAGTAGTCCCGTTTTTTCGTAAACCGTCTTTGTAGGAGTGAGATAGTGATAATGGAACAGAGTTTTAATTATTTTAGTTTGAACTCTTTGAAGTGAATTTAAATTAGTTACTGCTGCGGATCCCCACATCTCAATTAAGTATTCTAAATGCGATTTGACTAACGAGTTATAAATTAAAGTACGTACTTTGTGTGGAATACAGTTTGCTACTTTCCGTAAGGCTCCCAATAACGATGTTAATTTATTTCGCAGGTGGTCAATATGTAATTTCCACGTTAGTTTTTCGTCTACCCGTAATCCAAGATATTTTTCGTTGGTTGATCGTTTGATTATTTCGTTATTTATTTTGAGAGGCGCAAAGTCCGGTATACGCTTATTTTTAGTGGTAAAAATCATGAATGAAGTTTTCGATGTATTAATTGTCAGTAGGTTGTGTTTTAGCCACTCGTTTAATATTTCAAGGTCATTTTGAGCGTCCTTTATGATGTCATGAATTGATTTGTCGAAGTAAAAGAGACAGGTGTCGTCGGCATATAGTGTAAGGTTTCCGGTTAACCCTATTTTATTAATATTGTTAATGTAGATTAGGAAAAACAATGGACTGATAATTGAGCCTTGGGGACAGCCGTATGAAATATTTTGGACCGAGCCAGATTGAAAATTTCCTATTTTAACAACTTGACATATACAAATACAAACTAACAGAGCACTTTGATTGAACATGTATATTGTTATATCTGTAGCTAAAAAATGGTCAGAATCGTGTATAAAGTGAATTTTACCTGTTTTAATTGAATTTTCTATACCTATTTGTTTTCATTTAAGTATATCGATTTGTATCAAAGTATTTCATCAATGTAATGCCTCGTTGTTGTTTAAGTAATCCAGAGAATTACTGTTACGTGGGCGGTAATTTTACTACGAAAGGGAAGAATGAAAAATTAACTCCTATTTCTCTTAACCGCGAAAGAGATGCTTTTCAATACCGTAAAGAAAAGTTCGCAAAAAAAAATCAGATGCAAAATTATAGGAAGGGATTTTTATTGGACCTCAAGTACGAGGGTTGATTAAGGACAATACCTACATTTAATAGTCAATTAAATAAAAAAGAGAGTGAGGCTTAGAAATTTATGATACAAGTTTTTACTAATTTCATCAGAAATGTGAGAGCTCAAAACTATAATAAACTTCTGAAAGATATGATTGAAGCCTTGCACGCTATTGGCTGTAAAATGTCCCTCTAACTACATATTTTGAACTCACATTTAGATTTTTTACCTCAAAATCGTCGTTAGAGATGAGCATGGTGAGCGTTCCAACTAGGAAATAGCGGGCATGGAACGGCGATATCAAAGAAAGTGGAGTCTTAATTTGCTAGCAGATTATTGTTGGATGTTAAGAAAAGAAGCTGTAGATATCAATTATAAAAAAAAAAAATGTTTAACTGTACACTTTTAAAATGATTAAAATTTATTCATGTAAATATTTTTTTTAACTGGGTGCTAAGTCTTTATATTGATATCCACAAAAAACCCGAGCTAACCAAGACGTAAAAATAGTATCACTGTGAATGCTTTTTAACGCTCTTTTAAAATCAGTTCAACTTATTTCATGGGCTTACAAAAGTTGGTTTTTTGTTGACCAGTGTAATCACTAGGGTGTGAAACATGTTGCCGCTCGGCTACTCGCAAAAGACCTGAATTTTATCCAAAAATTCAATCGCATAAGAGTCGCTGAGGATATGCTGGAACGAATCAGTTCCAACCCAACATTCATGAAAGGAATTTTTACAGGTGATACAACGTGAGTTTACGAGTTTGAAATGCAAACTAGTCAACAAGCTTCGCAGTGGCGCCTTCCAACTGAACCAAAACCAACAAAACACGCCAAAGTCGATCAAAAGTCAAAAATATGTTGACTGTTTTCTTTGACTATCGCGGTGTTGTACAATCGGAATTCTTGCCGGAAGGTCAAACGGTAAATAAAGAATATTAGTTGCGTCATTTTTTGAGAGCAAATTAGACTAAAAAAGCCAGATCTGTGGAAATACCACCACCTTATTCACCAGATTTGCCTTCCAGCCGAGTTTTTCTTTTCTAATTTATTTTCAAGAACGGTAGTTTAATAAAAGTATCATCTGACAAACAGCCTGTTGTTGGGGAATGAATAAAACCTGCTAAAAACCACAAAAAAAAAATGTAAAACGATTATTTTGATGTTTTACGATTATTGTCACGATAAACTTCACAAGTTTTCTCAGTGATGTGGTCATACACATTCGCCGTAGACCAAAAGCAAAGTTTTAATCGCAGAATATTATAGTGATGTGCATCACAGGCATGAAATTATCTTAATGTGGCCCTGGCATAGGCAACTGAAGGAACAAATGTGAAATGCCCTTCCGCTCCACCCAGAGCGGGAGACATCATTCCACGATTTCGCACTCAAAAAATAAAAGTACTACTATGTCAGTCAATGTCTGCTGACATCTCATTGAGGCGCGCGTGGAACACAACGGCTGTCGACACGGGCCTGGTCCTTACCGGGTGGCGAGCTACACATTGCTCGCAGCACGCAAGCCCGCGCCTACAGTTGCCGGAAGTTCGCAATGGACTCCGGACGCCTGGGGCGTCTCCTGGGGCGGCTAGGGGCATGAGGGCGCATAGATTGCCTCTCCCATACGTGCTCCGCCTCCTCCTTCGGGAGCATTACTGCTTCGCAGGAAGAAGTGACGGCTTTCCACGCCCTCTTGCTCCGTACCATGGTCTGGACCAGGACAGGACCCGAGAGATCACCGCCGCCGATCGCCTCCACGATGACACGGCAGTGCTCCACCCAGGGAGGGCAGACCTCCACCGTAACCCTATTTAAACCAAATGTCATAATTTTTGTGTCTTCTATTCATATTTCAATTACGTACTCGTTTCTAAAATACATCACATCTTTGGAAATAATTCAGAGTTGAGTAGTCTTTAACATAAATGGGCAATGTATAAAATTTGATAACTATGAATACAAAGTTTTATAATACCAGGTGGTATACAATTGTTTTTGCCTCCATTTTGGTTTACCGTCCAGTGGTTATTATTTTCATTATAATAGTTAAAATACGGCAAATTCTATTGAATAACGATATTATTTACAAATCATTACGAGTCGCAAATGCCATTTTCTGACTTTTCCTGCGGGGTTATCTAAAGGGGTGCATCGTGTTAACCTTGATACTAAACGAACAATATTTCTGACTTTGTAATGGGACAAATATTTCAGTAGCAAACAGGTGGAGATTGGGCAAATGTTATTTATCATTAAAAAGGTCAAGCCTGAATGGTATAATTAATAATAAAAATAATTCTAACTTAAAACTGGCACATACAAGTTAGTTGCCTTTTTGGTAATTGTCATCATAATCAGCCTATATTGTTCCCACTGCTGGGACACAGGCCTCCTCTCGGTGAAAGGGAGTGGGCTGTAATCTACCACGCGGGCCCAGTGCGGGTTGACAAGTCTTCGAATATTTGAAATGCCGGTTTCCTCACGTTTTCCTTCACAGTTATGAGAGTAATGGTGATGATATTATTTACACAAAGTAAAACGCCTGCCTGGGTTCAAACCCACGACCTACCATTTAAGTAAGTCGGTGCCGGTACCATTGGGCTACCACTGCTCTTTATAGGTATATCTATTTTTAAATATAATCTTGAATAGCCTTGTTTTTCGTATGGTTATCCTCTTTCCTGTTTTGCATGAAAATACGTTCAGTTAATTATGTTGCACAATTTTGCTATATAGGTATACGATACAAGAATTATATTAATTACTTCTAGATAAGAGATAACGAAAACGGAAAATTAAATTAATTAATACTTGAAGTCATGAAAACAACGGACAAGTTTAAATTTAAACAAAAAGTTGAATAAACAGGATACGAACCTAATGGTTCAGTGAAGGTCATACTGTGAAGGAGTGATAAAAAATCTGCCAATGTACATGTTACTGGCCAAACCCGATTTTAGGATGAACTAGTTTCGCCTCGGTCCAACCAGTTCTCCCTACACGCGACAGGACAAACCAGTATAGACCTATGCAGAAAAGACAAAAGAAACAGCATGTACAAGGCTGTACAGGCTTACTACAAGGCTTACTACAGTAAAAATAAAAACCGGCCAAGTACGAGTCGGACTCGCGCACCGAGGGTTCCGTACAAACCTGTAGGTATTCTCGGTTTAAAAATATATATATTTTTTTTATTTTTATATTTTAGTTGATTGAATGTAAGGTAAATTGCGGTTTACGATTTATGACGTTTTAAAAAAAAACTACTCACTCGATCTCGTTCAAACCAATTTTCGGTGGTAGTTTACATGGTAATGTACCTACTACATCATATATTTTTTTTAGTTTTATCATTCTCTTATTCTACCACTTTGGAAGTGTCTCTCGCGCAAACTATTCAGTTTAGAAAAAAATGATATTAGAAACCTCATTACCATTTTTGAAGACCTATTCATAGATACCCCACACGTATGGGTTTGATGAAAAAAAACATTTTTGAGTTTCAGTTCTATGTATGGGGAACCCCAAAATTTATTGTTTTTTTTCTACTTTAGTGTGAAAATCTTAATGCGGTTCACAGAATACATCTACTTACCAAGTTTCAACAGCATAGCTCTTAGAGTTTCCGAATAAAATGGCTGTGACATACGGGCGGACGGACAGACAGACAGACAGACAGACAGACAGACAGACAGACAGACATGACGAATCTATAAGGGTTCCGTTTTTTGCCATTTGGCAACGGAACCCTAAAAAGTAGCGACTACGTCGCTACTTTTTTACACTACGTGTCAGGGTATAATTCCTATATGAAACTTTAACCGTTGTAAACTTTTACACATAAACATGTAGTCATTATGTTGATGAGAAGGGAGAACTGGTTTGGCCTAGGCAAAACTAGTTCATCCTTAAATCGGGTTTGACCGGTAACATCATAATACGACGCGATCAAAATTTAGGGAAAAATGTTTTAATTTCAAATTTCAGAGTTGGTCATCCATCACTTAATAAAAGTCGTTACTAGTCGTACTCGTAAGTACTACATTCCCTATGAAGTATGTCGTTCATTTCACCTTGTAACGTTGTAAGTTAATTTTACTTATGATTATTATATCTGGTTTTGAAGAAGAAAAACTTATAATTGATAACAATTTCTATATAAATACATTCGACACCATCTTGATGACCAAGATGGACTTGTTCAAAATGGACCGATGACCTGGTGAAGGCTACAGGAATACGCTGGATGCGAGAGGCACAGAACAAAGGGGTAATTGCGGAACTTTTTATCGGTAGGAATTGGTTTAATATTCATAGTTAAACAACATTCATTGCGTTATTTACGTTGCTGAGCCGACAATTTATTCGAACAAATGACGCAATGGTTTAGAAATAATCTTCAATCCCATTCAGATTCTGATAAATTGTGCGTTTCGCAATTAGGGTGCAGATGCAGGTCGAGGTGGCGGTGCTTGGGGGAGGCCTATGTCCAGCAGTGGACGTCTTTCGGCTGAAATGATGATGATGTGATGATGACATTCGACACAATATAACAGTTAACGCCTACAACTGGTATCAGAGTTTTTACAAATTTTAATACTGTCGCGAGTTTCACGCACGAACAGGTTTGTTGGCCTTCCCTCTCCATAACGTCTCGCTAACGTCCGCGAGCTACCAGCGGCGACGGTCGAGAGAACAATCTCGAGCGGATTCACACTACGGTGCTGCTGAGTGGCCGGGTCTAAAAAACTGTACGTGCACTATTCACTGTTCGCAACAAACAACAATTTAAATATTTTTTGTATAAAACCTAAACCATCTTAACCTTTACGTGTCTACGTTTTTTTAAAGTTCAAGCCAGTGAAACCCCAAATCACGGTTCTTCGGTACCGGAGGGAACTTTGCTTACCGCCGCTCCAATGGTTGTGGCTGGACAATCTGCGAGCTGCCCTATTCGCCGCTGGAAGACCTACCCACCTACCTGGCTGACACCGGTCACCTACGACTTGCGAACTTCCAGGATAGTGGTTTTCTTTAGACGGGCTTGAATTAAATACGCGCTCGATATCCAGAACTCACGCCAGCCTTTTGCTGGAACTAACTTTATTTTAATCTAGTTTAATTTTTATTATTTTAAATCTTACAGCAACTTACTTAATACCTATAAACTTCAAAGCCTTAAATCTAGACGTATACTGTTGGAATCGTCCTTTCTATTTGATTTATGTAACAATTCTTATGACTGTATAGATATAAGCAATAGAATATGTTATGTAGTACCCAGAACAACTATGTGCCGAGGTGTGCGCGCTCGACTGCTATTTGCTGTAACCTCTTGTCGATCAAACGCAGGCTCACGAGCACCCCTACGGCGTCTTACTACTCAGTACAATAAGATTTTCCAAGATATCGAGTTCTTTGCTGTTTCTGCAGCAAAATTTAGAAGTATTGCACTTAAGGTTATATCAGAATTGAGTTTTTAACATTCTTACAATCCTAAAAACATAATTTAAATTATAATCATTTTTTTTTTCCTTCTATTTTTAATACTTTTACTTGTATAAGTTTCAGATGAGTTTTACTTTCATCTTTAATCATACTCACTATTCTAAGTAATTTGTATCGCACGCCGTTCATGTTTGTTTAATTTTTTTATATTATGTGGAAAATGTCGTTGGTTATACATTTACACGTCCGTTTTAGTTTTAAGTTCTATTTCATAATATTGTAATGTGTAACCGTTTATTTTCCCAAATAAAATAAAATAAAATAAAATTACACATACCTTTTTTGAGTTGTTTTTTTATTGACCTGCCCTAGCAGGCACTTTACAACCTAACACCCTATATTAATGTAATTACGATTTTGTTTTGCATGCCTCGAAGGCAGTCCAAGATGACGAATAGCACATCTAAGTTTCGCTAACTGAGACGAAAAAGGGAAATTTGACTTTACTCTCAAACGAACCTTATTTGTATACCGATTCATATTTGCATGAAAGCGGAGAAGGAAGGAAGAGGAAAATAAAGGAGGGGATTCTATTGAGAACCTCCATACGAATTGTCGTCTACAAACTTTTTTTTTTTGTTATATAGTAAAAGTTCTTCTGCCTAGCTTTTCCCAACTACGTTGGGGTCGGCTACCAGTCTAACCGGATGCAGCTACGTACCAGTATTTTACACGGAGCGACTGCCTATCTGACCTCCACAACCCAGTTACTGGGTAAAACGACACCCCTTAGTAAGACTGGTTGTCAGACTTTCAGGCTTCTGACGACCCGTAACGACGACTCATTCGTCAACTCGCGCGCAATTAACTCGCTCGCTCGAGCGAGTTGGCACAGTCCGATTTTATCTTTTTTTGTTGTCGTCAACTCGCGACTGAGCGAAAATTTACAGTCGTCTACAAAAGTGTTTTTATAAATTTAATTTAATTGAACCTGCTTCACATGTTTAACACATTAAACGTATAGAGTGGGTTAACTGAGGGTCAGTAGGTCGTCTTAGAGGTGAAATTCTGCTCGCGGTTCGAATCTTTCTTTCCAAAGAAAAGCTTTTGTTAAGTTACCATTTGGCGAAATTACGAGAATGGTTGGTTGTACATTATATCTCAATGTCCGCGAGATGAAAATATTTTCAAATTTAATGATTATTTTGTAGAGACTTGGCTAAATGACACTTTATTTTTTGACGACAAATGGTCTTGCTTTAACAGGCATCATCGTACTACAAACATGGTCGAGAGCTGGCATTCTACTATAAATAAAAAACCGGCCAAGTGCGAATCGGACTCGCGCACCGAGGGTTCCGTACAAACCTATAGGTATTCACGGTTTATGCATAGGGCTTATGTTTATGAAATTAAATGTTATTTTTATATTTGAGTTGATTGAATGAAAGGTAAATTGCGGTTTACGATTTATGACGTATTAAAAAAAAAACTACTTACTAGATCTTGTTCAAACTATTTTCGTTGGATGTTTATATGGTAGTATACATCATATATTTTTTTTAGTTTTATCATTCTCTTATTTTAGAAGTTATGGGGGGGGGACACATTTTACCACTTTGGAAGTGTCTCTCCCGCAAACCAAACAGTTTAGAATAAAATAATATTTGAAACCTCAATATCATTTTTAAAGACCTATCCATAAATACCCCACACGTATGGGTTTGATGAAAAAATTTTTTTTGAGTTTCAGTTCTAAGTATGGGGAACCCCAAAATTTATTGTTTTTTTTTCTATTTTTGTGTAAAAATCTTAATGTAGTTCACAAAATACATCTACTTACCAAGTTTCAACAGCATAGCTCTTATAGTTTCGGAAAATAATGGCTGTGACATACACGGACAGACAGGCAGACAGACAGACAGACAGACGGACATGACGAATCTATAAGGGTTCCGTTTTTTGCCATTTGGCAACGGAACCCTAAAAAGTCAACAATAAACCCTCAAGCATTGCACATTTTTTGACCATCTTGAAGAAAGGAGATGATTATTATCAAACTTTATACTTGAAAGGGTCAGTAAAGTCAAAAGAAACGTGCGCTATTGATGAACACATTACATTTACCATAAATGAATTTATGCACAGCGCTATAAGTATCGATTTATGTATCGAACTTCTGCTCTTGTGATTATTACATATACACAGTAGTTATAAAAATCATTTTCAACAATCCCTGATCTGCGATTTTATAGTTCCTAAGACTGTGATCGTTGTCATTAGTAAGTAATATGTTAAAGTTTGTTATAAAAATCATTTACAACAAACCCTGATCTGTGATTTTATAGTTTATAAGACTGTGATTGTTTATAGTAGTATTAATTAATAATTAGCCAAATGGTATACTCGTATTTTTTTGATATTGTTGATTTTACTTTGTTATATATGTTTAGTTTTAGTCATGTTACATACCCAAAGTCTTGCGGAAAAAAATCTTTAAAAAATATGATATTGTTGATAATCTTCAAAATGTAGGTAACATAAATATGAGCAGTTTTTTTTTAATGTTTGGCATGTGTTGTAAATTATAAATACATAATATATCTATTAAAAAACTACATTTCTTTTATTTCAAATTCAAATCGTACAACGCCTTAAACTTATAAAGTAGGTTTCTATATTGAATTTATTATAACACTTTTATAGATGACTGTACCATTTTTCGCTCTAGTCGCGAGTTGACGACAGCAAAAATAATTAAAATCGGAATGTGCGAACTCGCTCGATCGAGCGAGTCCATTGCGCACGAGTTGACGAATGAGTCGTAACGACTGTCTAATATAATATCTAAGAAAGACAGCCGAGATCAACGGCGTACCGTGCTATCCGAGGCACGGAAGGATCTTAGTATGTAAAGAAGGTCACCCATCCGAGGACCCACCACGGCAAGCGTAGCTTAATCTGAACGATCGACTCGTATCTTACCCTTACCCGTACTTATCTAAGAGAAAATCATCACTATCGTAACGTAAATCGACAAGAGTGTTGATTGATTTCTTTTAATGGATAGGGTATGACTCAGGTGGTCCTATCTGTACTTATATATTTATATATATAATATTATAAAGCTAAAGAGTTTGTTTGTTTGTTTGTATGTATGTATTTTTGTTTGTTTAATTGATTGCGCTAATCTCAGGAACTACTGGTCTGTGGTACTGGTGAATGGCTTGAGCGTGAATCGTGTCACGAAGTTTAAATAAATAAATAAATAAATGATAGAATTTATTTAAATATTTGCCAACATACACGGCTAGAAACAATTGTTAAATGTGGACAAACTGTTGGTTTTTGCTTCGAACTGTCATTCTTGTTTTGGTAAGGAAAAAACGGTTGGTGTTGTGAAGGTCTTGGTGAAGGAAAAATATTAAGTGGCACCAAGGTGATGTTTTTTAAAATTTAAGTGGCAGTGAATGGGGTAAGTCCCATAGTCGCCTCTTACGACACCCACGGGAAGAAATGGTCAGAGGTCATATGTCACTATTATTAACGCTTTTCAAGGCATACTGTCAGAGCTTTTGAAGTGCATTCTCTTAAATTATAACACACCGTTTTGACCCGTGTTTACAATAAAAACATTGCATGATTTTTTTCAAAACTGTAATTTTTGAATTAAATCAACTGTTTGTGTGTACCAACACGCGAACACTTGATTCAAGCCATACATCGTAGGAGTAAGCCATCGTGCATGATAGAGTTAATAATTAAGTGTAGATCTTTATATACATTTAAAAACGATTGAATATCAAACCTCCGCCCTTAGGTCGTATCGTAAGTCGGTTAAAAATATCAATGCCCTCGTACTCACCCCAGGAATGCGCCAGCCCCGCGTGCAGCGCTAACAACGCCAGCACCCATGGCGTTCTACACATTTTTTATTTAAGAAATACTAATTTGTTTCAACAGAGGTAGACGGAGCGTCCACCGTTGGTGGTTGCTGTTGAAGTAATAAATCAAAAGCGAGACGCTGCTTTTCCTCAAACCTGATGTAATAAAAATAGTTTTCTCTTATCTGCGACCACAAATTTGCTATTCTTAGTGGTATCCTGTTATTGTGTATGTGTTTACTGTACTTAAATCATGTTTATAGAAATACCTAGTATGATTCTCCACTCTTTTTGTAATTTTGTGTATTTCTCAATTAAAACATGCCTTTTTTTGTATGGGAAATCATCAAATGACGTCTTCCGCTCTTGGGTGGAGCGGGAGAGCGTGTCAGACTTTTACTGACTAAAACCCACCCGTATTCTTTCAGTTGCCCATGTACCAGGGTCACGGTGTCATTATAGCATGTCTGCATTCCTCAGACTAGTCGAGAAATGTTATATAACATCACGCTAGGACCCTTAGGAGCCGAGCAAAAGTAAAAAAGTCAGGAATACAATGACCGCGCACGGGCAGGCGATACGTTGCGACACGGGGTGGATCAGAGGAGCAAGAAATTTAACGCGGACGAAGTCGCGAGAAGCAGCTAGTTAAATATAAATGGTTTTTATTGTGACTTAGAAAGGCTTCTTCACTAACGACGATTCCATAAAATATGTCGAACCAGTCATTTTTATAAGATTTTTATTTTTACAAAATCAAAATAAATGTTTATTCTCTTGGCATTGCAATATTTAACGTTATTTGTTATTAACTGAATACTTACACTATTGTACAGACGCCAGCACATCAAACTTCCTGAAACTGAAAAATTCTGCCAAGCAACCTTGAACCTTATGCTATAGTGCTAAAATTGAAAATCTATTAAAGAAATTTGACGGATTGTATCTTGATGAGCTGGGGTCTGTTTATATTTAATTTTAAACTAACAAGTTAACTAAGACGCTTTTCAGATGTTTAAGTTGACGTTAAATGTAAAAATGTCTAGTAAAATATTTCACATAAAGATTACAAATGAATATACACTAAACTAGCTACTGCCCGCAGCTTTGCCCGCGCTGATGTTGAAAAATATCCCACAGGAACGTACTACCGGGACTAAAAGTACCCTATGTATTAATCCAGGTAAACTATTGTATATCTTATCGCACTACTTGCTTTGTCTTATCCGAACCAGAGTATAAAATGTTTCTCAGAAAATTCAACCCCCCATTTCACCCTCATAGGGATAGAATTTCGAAAAACCCTCTCTTAGTGGATACCTACTCTTCATAAGGAACACACCCTCCAAATTTTATGTCTCTAGGACCAGCAGTTTAAACTGTGCGTTCAGTCAGATAGTCACTAAGGACTTTGAATTTTTTATATATATTGCTGGATAATCTGATTAAGTTTTGAAATAGTTCTGTTCGAACATAAGATAGCATATTACACACGAGTTCGAACCTTGCACTAGTGGAAACTTAAAAACGTATTTAACGCTGAAATCCCGCCAGGGTCGCGAGATTCGTGCGAAAGAGATACCGTGGCCCTGGCACATGGGCAACTGAAGGAACACGGGTGGGTATTAGTCAGTAAAAGTCTGACACACCTGCCCTTCCGCTCCATCCAGAGCGGGAGACGTCACTTGATGGTATCTCACCAAAAAAAAAAAAAATCGTGAAATAAACCACAAACAAATAAATGAAAACAAGATTAGCTCATAGCTCCCACTAAAAAAACTTTCTAGTTTATACAGTTTCCTTCATAACTGAATGAGCACAAAGGGTCGGGAACTGTAGAGGTACGGACGGATCCCATTTCTTTTATATTGCGCGTAATAGCTCAACGGTTTAGGGGCCAATAGTGATCAATAAGTGGGTTAGTGTTGAGGCGATTGCCTCATAAATCACTAGTTATTCATATATTTTATGATGTTTCTGTAGCATAGATCTACTATTATGAAATATACACATAATATTCATCGCTATAACCATTGCTATATGGTTCAATTACTAAGCAATCGCAATTGTAATATGTTTAGAGAATAACCATAATCAGCCAATAATGTTCCCGCTGCTGAGGCATAGGCCTGCACCCTAATTGCGAAACGCACTATCTATCAGAATCTGAATCGGATTGTAGATTATTTCTAAACCGTTGCGTCATTTGTTCGAATAACTTGTCGGCTCAGCAACGTAAATGACGCATTGAATGTTGTTTAACTATCAAAATTAAACCAATTCCTACTGATAGCAAGTTACATAATTACCCCTCTGCTCTCTGTAAGAGGCAGTGGACCGTAAATCTCCAAGCAAATTTAGTTCGGGTTGGTGGAAGTCGGATGTCGAATCAATAATTATTTTCACCTCGAAAAGATTATTTTTATTAATTTTACGACCATAGTGGCAAACCCTCCCTTGGGGGTGGCCTATGTCCAGCAGTGAACATCTTTCGGCTGAAATGATAAAGATGATGATCCGGTAGAGTGTATATTTTCTGTTGTCACCATTTGTTTTTTTTTTGGCATATTTTAACAAGAGATGTGACACAGATATGGGAAGGAGGTACTAAAATTGGTGTGGTTTGACATGAGAAATTGTCATTTTCTTTAGAATAAACGAACCAGAGAAAATTATACTTTCAATATGACCAATTCTAGTAATTTGATTTTTAAAATAAATAAACACTAATTCAATATATTATTTAAGCAATTATTTTTGCAGCCAGCATTTCTCTCGCTACAGAAAGGTGAAAAATTGTGTGTTTCGCTCGTCAGCATTGTATTCCTCGTCTCGTACCTTTGAAACCAAGTTTAATACAAGTACTTAGGCTAAAAAACAACTATGCAAAATTACAAATAACTATTTTTAACCTACTTCAAAAAAAGGAAGGGTTATCAGTTCGATCGTATTTTTTTTTATGTTACCTCATAACTTTTGACTGGGTGAACCGATTTTGATGATTCCTTTATTTGAAAGCTGGTGCTTCCCGAGGGTCCCATTTTAATTTGGTTCCAATTGGACAATGGGATCCATGTGAAAACCATAAAAGCTTAAATTTGCATTAAGTTTTTGCGCGACAAATGAACGAATAACGCGATTAGATTAGTGCGGGGGTATCTACTATAACTAAAAAGTAAAAAAAAATGGGGTATCTACCATAACAAAAAATTAAACCGCCGTAAAAACTGAAAAGCACAAAAATAATAAACCTTAAAATTATGAGTCGGCACTTTGAGTGATCTTTGTTCATTGATATTTCAGCACCTACTCAAAATTTTTATTTTTTTGTAAATCGTTTTTTAGTTTATTGATTTGTAGGTTGTTACAATACTACCTATAACTCTTCACAGATATGCTTAGGAGGAAAATATATTAATCAACGTACTCGTTAACTGTGCAGAAACCCCATGTTTATATAGTGTGCTAATTAGGTTATCTCATTAATACTACCTACAGTGGTACATGCAAGTTAATATATTTCTGTAAAATAATAAAATGCAATCGACAAATGTTGTAAAATATTAGTTATACCAAAAAAACGGGTAAATCCCGTGAGAAGAGTGTTAATTATTGATTTCTGAAGTCAATCTTCTTCAGGCGTATTAAGCGGTCTTTGGTAGGGGTTAGTGGGTTCTCTTGTGAGCACGTCACCGTCAAGGTATTTTTAATATCTCTGCGTCTATTTTGTAAAAAAATTACTAAATGACAATGTGCATACTAAAATCATACCAAATATTGCATTGGTATAAAAATGGTTGCTAAAATTTGTTTGGGTAGTCAAAATCTTTTCGGTACAACGGTAGGATCCCGTTAAAAGAACATGATTCTATACAATAGTAGGTAAGTAATTAGCCTTACGAAACACAATACATTAAATTGAATTGTTTGCCATATTTCAGCTTGCACTAGGGTGGAGTGAAAATGTATGGAGGTTTTTTTTTTGTTTTTTTTTGTAATAGCATACCGGTAAAAAGCTGCCTATGGATGAGTTAATAAAGTATGTTAAATATCATTTATGTATTATAATGATTCGAGGTGCCCCAGCACGAAAGAATTTTGAAAAAAGTATAATTTCGTTCATTTTTGACAGCCTCATTCAGCTGTATATAAGCCTTAATAATCTATAGGAACAGTATTTTTTGTGTTGCTTGAAACCTACATTTTTATGGAATAATAAAAAAAAATATAAAAGTTTGGAGTTTATGGTGCCCCAAAACCTCTTAAAACCAAAATAATACAAGAATTTTATGATAAAAATGCGATATGTAACATTTAATTAATATTATAATTAAATATTTATTAAAAAAATGTTACAAAATAGCCCATCAAGCAGAAAAATCACGTTTAGTGTTATAAAAAGGCATCATCTGACGTGATGACAGTCTAGCCCTGATTTATCCATTACGTTTTTCTTCTCCACATACAGCACCTGAAGTTTCAGTTACGAGTGTGATGCAACGCTCCACGGCTTGAGTATGACAAGGAAAGAGTGCTTTATTCTCTTTCGTTCCAAGGCCATTTTCTACAATTTCTTTCAAGGCTTCAGCAGCAGCTTCAGTATAATACTGACATTGTTACTTGGCACGATAGTCAGATTACTGTTACTGAACGGCCTTTAACTAAGAGTTTATCTGCTGAGGGAGAGCATCGAAATTAAATGATGGAACTTTAAATTTTCGTATTCCTATGACTTTCTCTGACCTTGCTTTCAGAATACGTCGGCATGCCAGTTCCCGTATCACTTGGTTGTTATCTGCAAGCATAGATAAAAGAAGGTTTTCTGGATGGCCAAAATATCCATTTCTTTGTATGACTGGATCACTCACTTTTTTCAAATTGTCGTTTAAATAGCGACTATAATTCATCGTCACCAGTGCTGTGCTCCGTTTAAACACGAAGGATTGCATTTGATTTGAAACCACATTTGCCCATAAACTTTCATCACGAAATTGGCTAATATAAGTAGATTCTCTTCCGGATCAGTCTTTGTGACATATAATCGTAATGACGTAAGATCCTGTTCGCAGTCGTTAGCCACCTGGAATGGTTGAGTAGACCGGGTTCTCTATTTGTCAGGTCAGAAGGGAAAATACCAGTGCTAATAGCAGTCAGTCATTATCTCAAATATAAATGTTGGTCGGAGCTTAAATCTTTAGTAATAACAGGAAGTGGCGTGGGTATAACGGCAAATTTCACAACTGGCTTTTTTTCACATTGTTGCAGTTAGATCCAATTGGCCCTGAAAAACATCGAAGTCTCGTAGTTTGGCCACCCAAATGTATCAAAAGGTGTCGTAATGGCAATTCATTGGAATGTAGTGCACAGATGAACCATTGTAACGGTTTTTTTTATCTCTACCTCTAGCAGGCTAATGACGCCGCCTTTAGATCCAGTATTTACAACTGTCTCATCACAGTCCACTACTGACAAAGCACTCAAATCAACCGAGTTATCATTTAAATATTTTATAATACTTTCTTTGATTGTCCTAGCCGATCCTGTCTGCACTGTGATATGACCAAAGAAAACGCTCCCTGGTTCCGACACAATAACGTAATGATCTTCTATTTGCCGTTTTCTATGCCATTTATCTCCTTTTTTGACTGTTATTAAAGTTTTGTCTTTTTTAACGTCAAAGTAAAGACCAGGTATAGGTTGATTGCGGCTCAATTCTTGCAAAACAGCTCTTTTCTTTGCTCTTTCCCGTCAAACCTTCGAACGATCTATCACACTGGTCACTTCATGTTATAATGCCATCATCTTTCAGGACAGCAGAAGCTATAATAGCGGCAGACCTGTCAGAAACTCCAGTATGATCGCAGGCAAGAGCTAAAGATGGGAGATTTATGCGCATCTGTTTAGATGGTGGCTCAACAACATTTTGTATTTGTTCTTGATACGATTAATACAATGAAAAGTAGTTTCTCCCGAGAATGCTTACTTATGACTGAAAGGTTAATTCAATAAAGGTTGACTTATTTATTAATGATTGGGTGCGTTCAGAAACAAAAGAAAAACATTTTCTACGTTTTGTAATAAAGTTTAGCATTTGGTTTTGTACTATCGAAAACTGACAAGTATCGGATTTTTTTTCAAAACTTAGTCCTATCGGGGGTACCTTTAAATATAAACCTACACAAAAAATATTTTCGCTTTTGCTTATTGTGCCTATCACGCAGCTTTTTGCGGGTATGCCATACCGAAAATCAAAAAATAAAAATTTCACTCCACCCTATTGCACATGCTAGTTTACCAACAAAACATTGAAAACTATACTCAAGCAGAAATAAATACTAAAATTCCTTTTAGTTTTACCGTTGTCACGTAAAAAGGAAGTCTCTACTTTCATAAAGTACTGTCATACCAATATGTTGAGAACAATTTATTGAAATGAGGAAAATGTGGTGAGGAAAGTATTGAGTATGAATGTATAAGAGTAGAGGGAGACCAAAGAAGCGATGGATGGACTGTGTGACTTATGATATGGATAGAAAGGGGGTGACTATTGACGACTAATAGAGAAGTGTGGAAGAAAAAGATGTGTTGCGCCGACCACAAATACTGTAAATTGGGATAAATGCTGGAGAATGATGATGTTGTTGAGAAGAATTGGACTTTGCACGAAGTGTTTAAGCAAGGTGTAACAGAATAAACGTAAGATCAGAAAGAAGTTTGTTCTTAATTGACTACTGAATCGACTTCAGTAAATTTATATATACTGGGTGACATTTTATAACGTCTTGAAAAAAAATGGGTGTAATAGGTGAACGGAGTAGAAGCCTTTGGCATAGAAATTTTTATTTTTTATATTTTTTAATAACATGTAATAAAATTGATCTAGCACTAAATACTACACATTTAAAGCAACATTTTCATACTAGAACAACAGAAACAGAAATTTGTAAAAAATAAAATCAATTAAAATCTATCGAAACTCATGCACCCTACTCAATGCGTGGCATGTATCAATGATTTTGTTTAGTCCCGTTCGATTTGTTTACTCTATGCGCCTTCGGAACGCGCCCGAACGGAGTGACATCTGACTTGTCAAGTTTGACTTTGACACTTGTAACTTTGATTTTTGGCTTGAACAAGGGAAATCGTCGCCGTGTTGAGTTTCGCGACCTTTTGTAAATTAATCCTTTTAAATCGATCCGTTTGTGACAATTAGTCGTGATCCAATTGCTTTGATTGTAAATAACCCCAAGTTGATGTAATAATACGGGTTAAGTTTGTTGAAATTGAAGTACTTTGAAGTGAAAGTGACCTTATTGGAAACCGCATGCTGTGATTGCCTCCAGCCTCATTGTTGCGGCCTGTATCCTGGAGAATACTCATAACGTCACAACACGATACATACACACTCACTTACATACATAAATCCAGGTACCACCCAGAAGCAGTTTCCTTCAACCATGAGGTGAGTCATTTGTTAATTGTATTGCTTCTTCATTTGAATTATATTATTATATTGTCTACTCCGCGTACGGCGGACTAGTTCGCTAGCCACTTCTTGCTCCAGGGCCCCAGCATCACGCTTCCACCTACTCAATTAAAATACTATGGCTAGGGCTCTGGCCTGGCAGCGAACATTCTTGGTAGCAGAGCGTGGTTATAGGACATATAACCAACAAATTGGTAATTTACAGTAGGCTAATTACTTGGCAGTCTCTATAAGGGAAGTAGTAATACGCTGTAAATGTTTGTTAACGGTAATTAATTGTTTATTTGAAATAATTTGTAAATTTGTTGAGACGCGTAACTATGTTCTATGTTCTATGTTATGGGGGTTTGGTTTCCGCACTTAGTCCTTTGAGTGGACCATTGTGCGTGAGCCATGGCGGCCGTCGGTATTCACTCCAACCAGCCCACCTCCCTCCAGAAGCTGGTTATGTCTCCTGGTCTGTTGAGAACATCTGTGTAAGATTTGGGTGTCCCGAGGGTGTCTGTTCTAATTTGGGTGACGCCTGTACATTCGAAAAGTACATGCGCAACGGTTTCTTCAGCCTCCAGGCATGCCCTGCACAGGGGGCTGTCCGTTATGCCTATTGTGTAAAAGTGTTTGTTTAGCGGGCAGTGTCCTGTGATGGTGCCCGTCATTAGACGCAGATCATCCCTGTCCAGGCGTAGCAGGCGTCTGGTAAGCCTGCCATCCGGGGATGGCATAGCTTCCCTGGACTGCCTGCAGCCTGGTGCCGAGGTCCACCAGCTCTCCGCTTGTGTGTGGGTAAATTCCTGCAGCCACCTGCGTAGCTGGTTGAAGGGGATGGGCACGATGGGCTTGGGGCCGCAGACTGACGCGCTGGATGCCTTTCTGGCCAGTTCATCAGCAGCGTCATTGCCTAGTGATCCAGTGTGTTCTTTTATCCATTGCAGTGTCACTTTGTTTCGATTAGAAACTGTTATCCGTTCTAATGCATTGTGACATTCTAGTGTAAGGCTCGAGGTTATGTATCGTTTGGCTAGGGATTGGAGGACTGAGGCGCTGTCGGAGAGTATGCGAATATGGGTGTCCGTAACTCTTCTGGCTTCTATGGCATACGCCGCCTGTATAATGCCCACGCATTCCGCCTGGTAGACGGTGTTGAGCATTCCCAGCGGGCTGGATATTTTTATGTTGAGGTCGTGTGAGAAAACTCCGACTCCGGTTCCGGAGGTGGTCTTTGAGCCATCAGTGTAGACTCTTAGCTCTTCCGGGCCCGAGTGGTCGTTTTGTTCTTCTGTGAGTATAACGTTGTAGTGCTTTTGAAAGTAGTGTAGTTTTGGGGTTTTATCGCAGGGTGATGCCATCATTGGTTGTCGCTTGATCGCTTCATCCCTAATGCGTGAGTGCTTGACTCTCGAGTCGTTGCTTAGGGTCCCTGCTATGTTTAGTCTTAGGGCAGCTAGGGCAGCCTCCTCCCGCACGATCAGGTGTAGAGGTTGTAGCCCGAGCATTACCTGTAGGGCAGCGGTGGGTGTAGTCCTCATGCAGCTAGTGATGGCTACACAAGCGAACCGCTGCACCTTTTCAAGGTCTTTTTGGGCTGTGCTCAGGTCTGTTCTGGGCCACCAGACTATTGAGCCGTATGTGATAATTGGTCGAATAACTGTGGTGTATAGCCAGTGGGTGACTTTGGGGCTGATTCCCCAATTCCTGCCAAGCATTCTTTTGCACTGCCACAGGGATATGCTGGCTTTTGTAGTAATGTAGTTGGTGTGTTTTGCCCAGTTCAGCTGTTTGTCCAAAAATATGCCCAGGTATTTGGTTTCAGTTGATAGGCTTAGGGTGGTGTCGAAAAGTCGTGGCAGTTCGAGTTTCGCGAGTTTCCTCTTTTTTGTAAAGAGGATCATCTCGGTTTTTGTGGGGTTTACTGATAGTTGATGTTTGTTGCACCAGACCTCTACTATTTTCAGGGCTTGGCGCATGAGGTAGCATAGGGTGTTTTCATTAGTGCCATTTATTATTATGGTTATATCATCGGCGTAGCCTACGGTGAAGTAACCTTTATCGTTGAGTGTTTTGATGAGGCTGTCTACGACCAGGTTCCATAGAAGTGGCGAGAGGACGCCCCCTTGCGGGCAGCCCTTCGCCACTACCGCCCTTGTATTGTCGTTCACTGTGACTTGTACAGCTCTCAATTTGAGCATGTTGGTGATCCATCCGCTCAGGGTCGGGTTTATGTTGTGTCTGTCGAGGGCCATGCTGATACTATTGAACATAGTTTTGTCGAAGGCGCCTTCTATGTCAATGAAAACCGCCAGTGCTGAGCATTTGTGGTCCACTGCGCATTCAATTTTGGAGACTACGCTATGTAGCGCAGACTCCGTTGATCTGCCCGTGGAGTACGCGTGCTGTTGTTTGTGAAGAGGTTTTACCCGGAGAGGTCCGTCTCGGATATGTCTATCGCAGAGTCTCTCGACGGTTTTTAGTAGGAAGGATGTGAGGTTTATAGGCCTATAGGCCTTTGGTTGTGTATAGTCCGATTTGCCTGGCTTGGGTATGAAGATGACTTTCACCTCGCGCCACGCTAGGGGTATGTATCTGAGTGCAATGCAGGTCCGGTAGATCTCCACCAAGCATGGTATTAGGTGGTCAGCTCCCCACTGTAGGAGGGCTGGAAAAATGCCATCCAGCACTGCAGATTTGTAGGGCTGAAAGGTGTCAATGGCCCACTTTATCCTTTCTTCTGTTACCATGCTTTGTGCCCTGGACCAATCTAGGTTTGTTGGGGTCCATTCTGGTTCAGATTCCCACGTCCTGACCTCTTGGAGGTTACAGCCGGGGAAGTGGGTTTCCAGGAGAACCTTACTGGTTTCGTGGTCACTTACTGTGTATGAGTTGTCGGGTAAGAATAGCTATTTCGTTGCGTCTCCCTCAAAAACTCTGACTTGTAAAGTGTGTTTACCTACTAATATAATTGTGTCATAACCATTATGTTGATAAAATAGTCTTATGATTATGATTATGGTTTTTTGAGCGCACCAAGGGTTCAATCCTGATCAGTCGAGAGGATTTTTCTTACCCTTGCGGCTTCGTTGTTGGTTTCGATGGATTCGCAGAATTTCCGCCAAGCTGCCCTTCTGGCAGTTCTGATCTGCTTTTTGTATGTATATTGGGTTTCTTTGTATTGCTCCCAGTCGCCCGGGAGCTTGGTATTTTTGGCCCTGTTGAATTGTTTGCGTAGTGTATCTCTGAGTTTACTAAGGTTGGCGTTCCACCAGGGATTTCTCTCGCTGTTGTTTCGTGGCGCCCTTAGTTTGCAGCATGCATGGTATGCTTCGATTAGGTATTCAGATAATTTTGTGACGGTGTATTCTAGTTGTTCGGGGGTTTTTATTGTTACTCGTGATAGATGTCTAGCTAGTAGGGAAGCCAGGAGGCGTTTGTACTCGGGCACATTAGTGCGCCGCGGGTTACGTTTCGGTACGGGTTCCCTAGTGTGGGTAGTTAGAGTGAATCGGATTCTTCTGTGGTCAGAACAGGAGGGTTAATCCGAGACGTGCCAGTTTGTGATGAGGTTTGTCACGTTTTCTGTAGCAAGCGTCAGGTCAATGATTGTTTGTCCTCGGACTGTGACCCAAGTGGGTTCAGAGCCTCGGTTAACAATGTTAAGGTTAGTAGAGAATAAATAGGTGGATAGTACCTCTCCTCTAGAGTTCGGCGAGTTGCTACCCCAGAGCGGGTGGTGGGCGTTGGAGTCGGTGCAGATGATCAGGTCCAGTTTGGCACGTTCGCAGTGCTGCACTAGATCGGCCATCTCCTTTGGTGGGCAGTTAGCGTCCTCGCCTGGCATGTATACCGAGGCTAGTACGACGTCTAGAACGTTACTATCGGTCTGGAGCCTGACTGCTGTCAGGTCTCTGGAACAGAATTGAGTGAGTGGTGTGGTAGGGATTTCTTTGGGTATGTAGGCGCAGGTTCGTGGTTTGTCTGCGCCGTGTGTGTTGAGAATTAGCTTACCTCCGATGTTACTGAGGCCGCAGATTCTGTTGTTCCTGATCCACGGCTCTTGGATCAGTGCGATGGTTCGGGGCTTAACCTCCAGAGCTCTGCGTAGGTTGGCCGTGGCAGTTTGGCTGTGTAGGAGGTTGGTCTGGATGACGTTTATGGGCGATGACGGTGGTGGGGTGGAGTTAGTCGGAGCTGCATCCATGGGAAAGTCTCTCCTCCACCTCCACCCTGAGTCGGTCTTCGTGCAGGTCACCCGGCGACGAGGCGAGTAATCGTTCGTTCCAGCCGGGTGATGAGGGTGGTAAGCTGTCGCTGTCGTCCTCCATTGCTGCTCGGGCCATAACCTGCTCGAGTTGGGCAATGTCGGTGTCAGTAGTCTGTGTCAGTGTTTGTGCGGTCGTCTCGTCAGTGCTGTCGGTCTTGGTAACAGAGGGTAGGGTCGTGGGCCAGAAGCGCACGTATATCGACCCCAGGAGGTACGATATCCGTCGCTCCTGAGCTAGGATATAGGGTCAGATACGTCCCGTAGTTGTCACCACCGCTCTGTACAATGACCACCGGGCAATGTCATACCAAGTATTCTGACGAATCAGAATACTCTGGAGCCTGGCCACGTCACCTTTGTAACGAGGGACGAAGAGCGAGGCTCGGACACGGGTGGGCACGTCGGACTGCATCAGAACGGTCAGTGTTAGGTCAGTGTCGGGGAGTCTTATTCTGGGTGCGGCTTGTGTCAACCAGGTCAGGGCATTGTCGTCCTCGCACCACATCTGCACGGTGCCTTCCGCTACCCGTGGGTACCCACGGAAGGCCGGGAGTGGTGTCGTCGGGTCAGTGTCCATTAAGAAGTCCTCTAGGGCCGTCTTTATGTGTTCGGCCTCTTCCTTGATCAGGTCTCTGGAGGGGGGAGGGAAGCAGATTGCTACGGCCAGCCTCGCAGGAATATCCTTCGCGGCTCGCGCGTAGGTTCTCTGCTCCCCCTGAGCAGAGTGGACCCTCACACGCTTGGCGTCGCCTTGGAGCGTACTCGGTGAAGCCGTGTCGTCCGGGCGTCCTCTCTTCGCCGGCCCTGTACCACTTGGTCCAGGCTGCGGCTTGGAGGGCCCTGGCAGCGGCGCCTGCGCGTGTGCTAGTCTAGACCGCCGGCCCCTCCTCGTCCTAGGTCCGTTGTGGGTCTTGTCAGAGGTCTGGGGTTGACTGGCGACCCTGGCAGATCCCGCCGCGTGCGGAGGCTGTTCGCGTTGGGTTTCCCCAGCGCGGACTTGCCCTCGCCCGCTTTGATGTGCGTCCGGCCGCGTTTCGCTCGGGGTTGCCCCTGTGCGGACTGACGGCTGGTCGCATGGCTTCACTCCCGGCCGCGTTTCGCTCGGGGTTTCCCCTGTGCGGATTAACGGCCGGTCGTGTGGCTCCGCGTCCGGCCGTCTTTCGCTCGGGGTTTCCCCTGTGCGGACTGATGGCCGGTCTCGTGGCTCCGCGTCCGGACGCTTTTCGCTCGGGGTTTCCCCTATGCGGACCGACGTCCGGTCGCGTACTGCCTGTGCCTTTGCCCTTTTCCTTTCCCGGGATGTGACTTTTCCGCGCTTGCTTAGCAGGCGTACTCCATCACCCGAGAAAGTTTTAGAGCTGCCAGGCTCGTCATCCTTCCCCGTCCCTCTCTGTCTGTGTCGGTCTGTGCCGTTGTCTGGGTTTGTCACGCTATTCCGCACGATGCTCTGTTGCCAGAGACTCGCGGGAGGCGCATATTGTGTCGTGGGGTTTGGCGCGTGGGTCGCTGCCGTCAGTGTGGTTGTTGGCGCGTTTATCGCAGCCGATGTTTCGGGTTTGGGCGCGTTTATCGCTGCCTGTGAAATTGGCGCTGAATCAGCAGCCGAGTGCGCTGAAGAGCGCGACGAAAAAGAGCAGTCGGTTGCCCCCCCCAGAATACGATGGGGGCTGACCGCCGAGGCGGTGTGGGATTCCCCGGCTTGGCCGGGACCCACCTGGGTAGTGACTTTTTCCTTCTGCATTATTTCTTTTTTTTTGTCGGGGGGTGGGCTTTTTTTGGATCAGAGGTTACCCCTCCTCTGGGACCGATGGGATATAAGGATAGGAGGGAGGAGTTTTGTGGGATGGAAAGGGTTTGTTGGGGTCACCCTAGGTCTGGGATCTGGCCTAGGGATTTCGGATTGACGGGATATCCGGAAGAGGAAGGATGGTCTGGTTGGATGGCGGTACACGGGAGAGATGGTAATTGGTTACCCTATGCCTGGGATTTTGGCCTTCGGGAACTTCTCTTGTCCGGGATCTCTTTCAAGATGCCCCGATTGCGGGATCTTCCGCAAGACGGTCAATCCCACAGCCAGGGTTGGGCTATCCGCAACCTGCCCACCCGCTCGGTTGCAGGAGAAGAAGTGCCTGGCAGTCTGGGTCGCCCCACCGCGGATGCACGTATACATCCGCGTTGGTGCACTCCAGCTAGCCCCGAGTGAGAGAGACGAGTAACTCATGTCACCATAGTCGGCCCGGGTTGCATATGCTAGTAGAGTTGAATGGATTGGGCTATGTTACAACCCCTTGTTTTTATCTGACCTCTGTTGTCTTGAATGTCAGGAAGACATTAAAATACTGAGTTTTGTACACATGGTTGTTTGTGAAAATTAATATTTGAAATTGGAATTTTTGAGTATTACCATTGTTTTAAATTGGAATAAAGGTTTGTTAGTGTTGTACCATTGACAAAGTGGTTTGTGAATTTACATTTGAATATTTGAATTGAATTTGAAGTAGAATTTTTTGAACGTTGACATTGGTTTTGAATTAAAATAAAAGTTTGTTGTTGAATTGAATTGAAACCAATATTTTGCTATTTCTTGAGTTGCTGACTAACAGTTTGGTAGTTTGATTGTTTGCTTGTAGTTATTTTGTAATTGATTGTCTGAACTTTGTTACTTAATTATCTTTTTGCTTGGTTTATTTGAATTGTATTTTTTGTGCAATGGCACACAAAGCGGTGAGAGAGGCAATCAGTGGATTGACCACACAGCTACGGTGGTTCATTTCAGCTGCAGCGACTGCTGAGCGCCAGGATCTCGAAGGGATCACTCTTGCTCGGTTCGAGCAGTTGAACGTGAGACTCGGCAACGTTGATGCTCTGCTCACCCGCTACAACGAGTACATTTGTGATGTGGCTCTGGAAGTGCTGGACCAGGCAGCACGTGACAAGGTCCTTGCTGACTACGACCAGATCTTGGACCTGGGGTATGTTATTGGTCAACGTGCTCGGGAAATATTGCAGAGTCAGACACCAGTCCAGGTCAAGCCGGAGACCTCGGTTGTTTCAGGTCCCGGACTATTGAGTAGATTGCCTACTTTGGAACTGCCACACTTTGACGGTCGCTTGGACCACTGGTTAGGTTTCCAAAACCTGTTTGAAAGTTTGGTTGATGCACGCTCGGACCTCAGACCCGTCCAAAAGTTGGCCTATTTGTTGTCTGTCCTAGAACGTGAGGCCCGAGCCTTGGTACAGCATCTGTCGTTGACTGACTCAGCCTACCCTACCGCTTTGGAACTACTCACCCAGCGGTACCAAAATAAACGTTGTTTGGCTGACGTTCGTGTTAAATTGATTTTGGGGTTACCGGTCATTACTAGTTTGTCAGCATTGCGTACTGACCTGTTGAACCCGTTGGTGGCAGTGAACAACGCTTTAAAGCAATTGGAATTGCCGGTGGACCATTGGTCTTACCTTTTGGTGCATGTTGTGCTGCAACGGCTTCCTGCCGATTTGAGGGCTCGTTTCGAGCAAAAGTATGGTGGGGATAGTGTCACACATCTCCCCCCATTTGGTGACCTCGTCCAATTTTTGGAGGATGAGTGTCGGTTTGTGGACAACTCTGGCGTTGCCACTGAGTCATGCCAGCCGTCTTCCCGGCCACGAGACCAGGGACGGATTAGGGCTCGCGGGCCTGTTGATGGTCGCCCCGCCGCTCGTTTTGCTGACACCCAGAGTCGTCCTGGTTGTGAGTTTTGTAGGGACACGGGGCATGGCATGGCAACTTGTGCGGCCTTTTTGAAATTGCACGTGAGTGCCCGCCGCCGAATTGCCAATGCACGCCGCATGTGCTTCTCATGTTTGGGGGCTCACTTCCATCGGGACTGACCCAACCCCCGCCCTTGTAGATTTTGTAGGGGGTCCCATTTGGACATTTTGTGCGCTAACGCGAACCACGCTGGCAGACCAGCCTCTGATGAAGGTTCGCGCTCGGGGGGGTACCATGGAGTTAGTCACCGGGCTTCTGGCTCGCCGGTTCAGAACCGGGGAGAGGCCCGCAATTTTGAGCGCCGCACTCCACCCCCCGCGCAAGCTGATCGGGAGCCGCGCGACCGCCATTTGGTCTCCCCGCGTAAAGGCGATTACGCACTTGTTGCTAGGCAGCGCTGGCCAGACCAGCACCGCCTTCCCTCCCCTCCATTGGCGGAACGTCCCCGGTTGGAGTCACGCCCCCTGCCATTCAGGCATCCGGTGGGATAATATGCCCTTCCAGCGATGGCGCGTGGCTCGGGACACCGCGCGGACGAGGAATTTGCCCTCCATCCTCGTCGGGAAAGACTTGAGCCTGGGTGCGGCGATCGGTCGCTGCTCAGGCATTGTTAGGAACTTGGCGCCTGCCCCGCTAAGGTACCCCTCAGATCAACACGGTTTTGTTGCCAACGGCATCGGTCAGGTCTGGGGGCCCACGGGGGACTCTGTTGTGGTCCGTGCCATTTTGGACACGGGAGCCCAGGGTTGCCTTTTGTATATTGTTTTGTTGTTTTGTTTGTATTGTTTTGGGCAAAATTGTTTTCTTCAGCGCCTTTGGACTGCGGGACTTGGCTGGGACGAGCCAATTCGGGAAACCCTGTTGGAAGATTGGCTCCAATTTGTATCCGCACTCCCCGCAGTCAACGAGGTCGTGTTACCCCGCGCTATCCTCCCCCCTGGGAGCTACACTGCTACCCTTGTTTGTGATGCGTCTTCGCACGGTTATGCAGCTGTTGTTTGTCTGCGCACCGTCTGCGCAACAGGCCAGGTGAATTTGTCACTGGTCTTGGCCAAGAGCAAGGTGGCCCCTCTCCGGACGGCACTGACCATCCCTAAGTTGAATTGTCAGGGGCGGCGCGTCTTGTGCGTCTATTGAACCACGTTGCTCACACTTTGGGTGGAACTGTGGACATTCGGGTTTCTTACACCTGGACGGACAGTCAAATTGTTTTGTGTTGGTTGTAGACGTCCGTCCACTCTTTGGAGGTCTTTGTTGCGAACCGAGTGTCCCAGATTCAAAATTCTGAAACGCATTTGATTTGGAGGCACGTGCTTGGAGATTTGAACCCAGGCGCCGTGGCTTCACGTGGGTGCATGGCACCCCGCTTGATTGCTTACCCCCTATGGTGGGGACCAGACTGGCTGACTCATCCCGAGGATGATTGGCCTCGATCGCCAGTCTGGATGTCGGGTCCTTTGCCCGGGCTCAAGGTGCTCGCTGTTGGAACGAAGGACCCTGATTTTTTGTTGAGTCGATACAGCTCCTCGACAAATTAAAATTGTTGGTGACTGATCGTCACATTAAGAACTCGCATGCCGGTTGCCTTTGTTGTTTGGTTGTTGACGGTTGAGGCACTCTAGCCTTCCTTATGGGGCCCGTCACCCCCTTTTGTTGCCTAAGGAGGGCCATTTGGTTAAATTGTTGTTGTTGTTGTTTGGTTGTTGTTGTTGTTTGGTTGTTTTGTTGTTTGTTATTGTTTTGATCCGCCAGCCTGCCCCCATTGGGCGGGTATTTTTGAGGCCGCGGTGAAAACGGCACAGGGACTCTGGCGCAGATTGTTGGGAGACACCGTTCTCACCCGGTTAGCTACGGTATTTTGCCGTTTTGAAGCAGTATTGAACTCGCGGCCATTGTGCCCGCTGTCTTCGGACCTGACGTCTTGGAGGCCCTGACCCCGGGCCATTTTTGATTTGACAGCCACTTGTCGCCCTGCCGGAGCACCCTTTTGTCGATGTGAGCCAAAATTGGCTATCGCGATTCCAGTTGGTGCAGCAGCTCGCTCAGAGTTTTTGGAAGGGTTGGAGCTAGGAGTATTTGCACATCCTCTAGCAGCGCGTCAAGTGGACTGATAAAACGCAACCTTGTCAAGATTGCCAAGTGATTAGCGGACGGGAAGGCCCGTCCGGGGGGGGTAGATGTTTAGTCCCGTTCGATTTGTTTACTCTATGCGCCTTCGGAACGCGCCCGAACGGAGTGACATCTGACTTGTCAAGTTTGACTTTGACACTTGTAACTTTGATTTTTGGCTTGAACAAGGGAAATCGTCGCCGTGTTGAGTTTCGTGACCTTTTGTAAATTAATCCTTTTAAATCGATCCGTTTGTGACAATTAGTCGTGATCCAATTGCTTTGATTGTAAATAACCCCAAGTTGATGTAATAATACGGGTTAAGTTTGTTGAAATTGAAGTACTTTGAAGTGAAAGTGACCTTATTGGAAACCGCATGCTGTGATTGCCTCCAGCCTCATTGTTGCGGCCTGTATCCTGGAGAATACTCATAACGTCACAACACGATACATACACACTCACTTACATACATAAATCCAGGTACCACCCAGAAGCAGTTTCCTTCAACCATGAGGTGAGTCATTTGTTAATTGTATTGCTTCTTCATTTGAATCATATTATTATATTGTCTGCTCCGCGTACGGCGGACTAGTTCGCTAGCCACTTCTTGCTCCAGGGCCCCAGCATCACGCTTCCACCTACTCAATTAAAATCCTATGGCTAGGGCTCTGGCCTGGCAGCGAACAGATTTCGTAGCGCGGTCTTACCCTTTGAAGCCGACCGATAGGCGGCCTTATTGATCTTTCGCAGGCGCATGAGCTGTACATGCATCCCCGTCAGTCCGCGTCCCGCGCTCATTTAGTCACCTACGATGAATCTGAAGGCCTTCCTGCGTTCTATTCTAGCTACACAACACACCATATGAAGGTCGAGACGGTAAAAAATTTCATCCGGTATAAATATGTATATATAAACTAGCTTTTGCACGCGACTTCGCCCGCGTGGAGTTTAGTTATATCGTAGCGTAACGTAGCACAGACGAGCGCGAAGAAAGGAAGTAGAATTGCACGGACGAAGTCGCGGCCAAAAGCAAGTAAACTGCAAAAACGCCATCTATTGGTGGCAATTGGAACTTGAAGATCAATACAAAATAGTTAGGTACCTATTACCTATTTCTTTTATCTTGCCATTATATTAATTTGAAAAAAATAGTTGGTTTGGTTGTTTATTTTCATTGTTTATAAATTTTTAAATAACTTTTTTTTTTGTTCACGTGTAATTTCGTGCAATTTTTTTTGTATTAATCTTCTTGTCTATTTTGTTTTATGTTTATGCGCAATTTTGTGCAATAGTTGTTGTTTTCTTAATCAGCGACCCGATAAACCATAAAAACGATACCATGTTGATTTTTAGAATTTGTCACCCATTTTCCACCTTTTAGGGGTTGAATTCTGAAACACTTATTTACTCATTTATTGATATACTCTTATCAATACTCCTTAATCTTGTTTCCCCATAAAAAATTTCAAGACCTTTTTCACCCCTTGAGGCGTTAAATTTTCAAAAACCCTAGGACACATAATTGTTTATTTCTAATCTTTAGCCTAAAAACAAAGTTTCAGATTTCTAGCTCTAAAAAAGATGGACTTCCATACGACATTTTAACACCTTTTTCACCCCCGCAGGGGGCGAATTTTCAAAAATCTTTTCTAAGCGGATGTCTACGTCATTACAACTATCTGTATGCCTGTCAGCGAAATCCATTTAGTAGTTTCGGCTATGCGTTGATAGATGAATCAGTCAGGTTTGCCTTTTATATATTTCGATGTATTTTTAAGTATGCATTTTCCTCTACTTACTGCCAATGGCAAATGAAAATTCGGCCTTAGTTGAAAGCAATAAGACTTAAATCTATAAAGTCAGGTTCAACATATTTTTAACCGACGAAAAAAATGGAGGAGGTTCTCAATTCAACGCATATATTTTTTTTTTATGTCTGACCACGCATAACTTTTTACATAGTGGTCCGATTGTGACAATTCTTCTTTTATTGCAAAGAGTATACTCCCAAGGTGGTCTCATATAAATTTAGAAAACAAAATCGAACCCTAAGGGTCGGAAAACAGGGGATGATTGATTGTTCACTCACTGATTGTAATGTATAACCACGCATAACTTTATACAGAGTAGTCCGATTTTGATAATTCTTTTTTTGTTGCATAGGGTATATCTTGTCAAGTATTATTAGTACATTAAAATCACAAAAAAATATATAATAAAAACTTTTTAACAAAAAATTAAACTGCCGAAAAACTGAAAAGCATAAAATAATAAACCTTAAAATTTTGAGTCGGCGCTGAAAAATCAATGAACAAGGTTCACTCAAAGCGCCGACTCATAATTTTAAGGTTTATTATGTTTTGCTTTTCAGTTTTTCGGCGGTTTAATTTTTTGTTAAAAAGTTTTTTTCTTAATCATAACAGTAACCTTTAAAAAAATCAGTTGTGATCATTGTCTCATGCTTTAAACTCAATTCTCTAACTGAGTGTTGGATGTTTTGCATTAATTATGTTACACGTTGTATAAGACACTTGTCTTTCACCCTCAAAGCCTCAGTTTCAGACGGACATTAGTCTTTGCCAGATACACTAGATGGCACCAGTGCGTCCATTACTCAGAGTGAAAGCGAAGTTACTTGTAAAAACTAGAGATGGCTTTCTAGTTTTTGAATAGAACATAATTAATGGTTTTCAGCAGTTTTGTAGACAATTAAAATAGCCGCGATTGAAATTTGTTCTATGATTGTTTTTTTTTAATCTCATTTTTCATTCATCTTGATTGATCAATTATTTGCGTATTTTCGGGTCAAATAAAGTGTTATTATTACGAGAGGCTTATGTCCCTAATAGCAGCCGTATGAATCGATGGATTAGGTTAAGCTACACTTGCCGCGGTTGGCCCATGGATGGGTGACCGTCTTCACATACCAAGACCCTTACATGCCTCGGAAAGTACGTTAAGCGGTTAGTCGCGACTGTCATTCATGGATCACTGTCAGTCGCTACGGGTCATCAGAAGCCCGAAAGTCTGACAACCAGTCTTACCAAAGGATATAGTGTAATCCAGTAATTGGACTGTGGATGTTAGATAAACAGTCGCTCCACGTTAAATACAGGTAATGGACTGCAACTGGTTAGACTGGAAGCTGACCCCAACAAATCGGGAAAAGGCTAGACAGTTGATGATGGTAAAGTGTTTATTGAAAAAAAAAAACACTTTTGTAAAGCTTTGAGAGCTCTTAAGTAATAAGGCTGGAAGCACGGTTATTAGATAAGGGCACTACCCTTCTGCACACATATTAGGCCATCATAACCTCAGTGCTGCCAGGGTCGCGAGATTGTTCAAACGAGATACCGTGGCCCTGGGTAACTGAAGGAACACGGGTGGGTTTTATTCAGTAAAAGTCTGACACGTCCTCCCGCTCCGCCCAGAGCGGGAGAAGTCATTTGATGAACCAAAAAAAACCTCAGTGCGCGGTCGAAAGGACATATTGACATTATCACTCTTACCACGCAAATGGTGACCCGTATCTACACTGAAAGCAGAAAATAACTAATTCTCAGTTAAAATGCTGTAGCGGTGCCCAATTCAGCAGCCGACCGTACGCTAATGACATTAAAACTAGTGCCTTTAAACTTAACTTATATCAAAAGTAGGATTTCTTAAACGTAGGAAGAGAATTTCAATTAAAATAAGTAAAATGCAAATGGTCAGGCGTCCATGGATTCTCAATAACCTCCGTTGAAAAGCATCGTTAACAAAAGTCACGTAGTTGCCAACAATAAGGAAGTTATCTTCACAAGTACATACGTACGGTTATAAAATCCAATAGCCGCTATATTTTGACCTTTATGTCTTTCCGATAAGGTTGTTAATGCCAACACTTAAACGTTTGTGGACGAGAGCCCTTGATGTCCTTTGAATGTCTAGACTGAATGGGATTGTTAATTCTTTTTCATTGTTATTCAGAAATTAATTGTGTTATAATTATGTAATTTTCAAAGCTAAATATCTTTGAATGGAAATTCTGTCAAGTACGCCTACTCGTGATAGAACTGCAAGCTAGAGATGTGCTGGGTATCCGTATCCTATCCGTATCCAATACTTTTTTGGCGGATCTTTTACCTTATTAATTTTCAATACATAGACGAAATTCTATGTTTAGGTAATTAGGTAGCAACAAATAAAGAAATGATTTGATTTGATTTGATTTGAAAAACTATTAATTTACATTCAGATTTTTTTTATTTCTTAAAATGAACTACGTAGTAACTAAACTATAAACAAAACAGAAAGACCAGCGCAATGCACGTCAAAACGTGTCTTGTCAAGCAAAGCGTCAAGTGGCGTCAACTATAGTTGCAAGGTTACGCGCCTCGACACCGACTGAATAAGAGAGTTAAGTCCATATTCGCGGATCTTGACACCAAATATCCGTTCGGATCTGATCCGCGGATATACATTTTTAAACAATCCGGAAAATCACTACTACAAACATGATTATAGAGTAGGATAACAGTATGACTTTGTTTTTGCTCCATTTGCATTACTATGAATCACTAGATTTCCCTGGCGACTTCTCCTAACTCAGGTCATGCAACCTGTGTGCCAAATTACATCGAAATCCATTTAGACGTTTTAGAGCGATAGCCTTGGTTACTTTTGACCCGTCGATCCGATTTATTTTAGTATAAACGGAACCCTAAAAACGAAATTCTCATGAAATATTTGACGGAAAGTTTTCCGATGCTGTGTACAAAAGTTGTTGGAATCGAATTCTGAATATCTTTCAGAAGTTTGTAAGTCGAAGCATATATTCTGAGGAGAACTCCTAAGTACATTGCAAATCTTTACCTGGAATTCAAAGAGAGAATTACTTTTTAACCGACTTCAAAAAGAAGGAAGTTCTCAATTCGTATATTTTTTTTTATGTATGTTCGGCCATAACTCCGTCATATAAAGACGGATTTGCAAAATTCTTTTTTGTGTCCAAAAGGGTTTATTTCTAAATGGTCCCATTTAAATTTCATATAGATCTGATGGTGAGTTTCGGAGACAGACACCGGAACTCTTTAAAAAAATTACAGCAAATCAAACGCGATTTCTGCTATCGCATAAATATGCATTGTTTGTTTGGAATTAGTGTGGGGTAGATGCCATAACTAAAAAGTTAAAAATAAAAACCTTAAATACAACTCCTAAGACACCGACTTCCAAAATTAGTTATTTTTCACTTTGTAGTGTTTTTAAGGAAGTCGGTATTTTTTTTTTTTTTTTGAAAAATGTTTTTTGAAATTGGACTTAGGAAAGTACTCTCTAAGGCGATGATTATAAATAGTTAAGAGATCGTATGCAAAATTTTTCCATTCCGCTGATTTACGTGACTTTACAGTTCAAATACTGTATTTCTAGGTATAAATATTAATGGTGGTGTTAAGGAACGTGTGTATCCGCGACTTTATAATTATTGTTAATCTGTGCAACACTATAAAAAGATGAAGATCGATTAATAAAAATGAAGAGACGTTGGTAAAAAGTGCATGTGGTGTTTTATTTCTTCCGAAGAGCTACGTTCAGTAATAAATACGTGGACAAACCGAATGGATGGAACCCAAATGTATTCAAAACGAAGGTACGCTCCGTCTTGCGTCGGCATTTTACAAAGTCTGCGAATGCATTCAAAACTGTGCTGGACGCAAAAGATTTCAACGAAATCGAGGTAAATTCATGTTATAAGTATATGAAAGAATGCCACAAAAATTTGAGCACGTTAGATAACGAGATTCAACAAATATTATTGTGTTCAAGTGATTGGACAGAAAAAGATCTCGATGAAGAATTGAATGACGTCTCAAAATATGAAAAAAGATGGATGCTCCTACAAACGCGATTCGAATCGATTTCGGCGATAAAATCGTCTCCAAGATTCACAAACAAGGATCGCGAGGTGAAATTACCACGTCTACAATTTAAAACTTTCAACGGAAATACAAAAAATTGGTTGACCTTCTGGGGCTCATTCCAAAAAGTTGATAACAACCCAGAAATTGACTAAATCGACAAATACCTATATATGTCACAAGCGATGGAAGAAGGAACCGATGTAACGTCATTTGTGGATAGTTTTCCGTTGGCAAATACAAGCTATAAACAATGTCTTTAAGAGCTCAAAGCACGATATGCTCGAGAAGATTTATTAATTCAAGTCTATGTGAGAGAGTTATTAGCATTAATATTAAACAAAGAATCGAATAATGACCTAATCTCACTATATGACAAACTCAATGCTCAACTGAGAGCTTTAGATATATTAGGAGTTGCAAAAGACAAATTCTCTGCATTTCTTCTACCAATGGTGGAGTCAGCGTTGCCAATAGATACCCTAAAAGCATGGGAAAGAGCGAGACCAGAGAAAATGGATGATGGATTCAGCTCATTATTGGAATTTCTAAAGAAAAAAGTGGAGAGTGAAAAAAAGAATAAGCATGGCTAAATCAACATTTGACACGGAGACAGGTAAGCCTCTCAAATCAACTGCGGGATATTTTTATTGGTATACATTGAACAAACTCGAATAGAGCGACCTGATAAAAAATGTATAATAATAATTAATAGGTTAATATTTTTAAGACACTTAAGTCAAAAAACACTGGAGATTACTGAGGTATCTCCATTAAACTGTTAAATAATATAATAGACATCGTAGCCCCTTATCTAGCTGTAACTTTTAATAAATGTGTTGATTCAGGATCTTTTACTGACCTCATGAAGAGTAGTAAAGTCATACCAATATTTAAAACAAGTAATAAAAATAACGTTGGCAATTTTAGGCCCATTTCTATCTTACCTGCATTTAGTAAAATATTTGAAAAGTTAATACTCAAGCAGTTACTAAGACATTTTATTTTAAATAGCCTCCTTCATAATGAGCAATATGGCTTTACAAAAGGTCGTTCGACAACAGATGCGGGTGTTGCTCTGCTGAAACACATTTTCAACGCATGGGAGAACTCGCAAAATGCTATCGGAGTTTTCTGTGATCTCTCCAAAGCTATTGATTGCGTTCACCATGACACACTTTTGCGTAAACTACGTCATTACGGTGTTCAAAACGAAGCTCTCAATGTCTAAGTTCTTATTTGCAAAATAGGCACCAAAGTGTCGATATCAATGGTGTAAAATCTTCCGGGCTACTAGTTCAGTTAGGTGTATCTCAAGGCTCAAAACTGGGTCCTTTCTTATTCTTAGTATATATAAATGACTAACTATTCTATTTAAAGAATATCTGTGACATTGTACTATTTGCTGATGATACCTCACTTATCTTTAAAGTAGACAGGAAAAGAAATGATTTTGACGACGTGAATAATGCGCTCTCAATGGCTACGGATTGGTTTACCACAAATAACCTAGTTCTTAATGCTAAGAAAACGAAATGTATAAAGTTCGCCTTACTGAATGTTAGGAATCTGGGACCCAATATCGTTTTAGATAATGAGGTGTTTGAAACTGTAAACTCAGCAGTTTTTCTGGGCATAACAGTAGACGCCAAACTTCAGTGGGGATCACATATATCAAGCCTAGCGGGAAGGCTCAGTTCGGCCGCCTACGCCGTAAGGAAAGTTAGACAGTACACGGACGTTGATACAGCTCGATTAGTCTATTTTAGTTATTTTCATAGCATAATGTCCTACGGCATTCTGCTGTAGGGCAAAGCCGCGGACATTCAAAATATTTTTGTTCTTCAAAAACGAGCTGTTCAAGCGATTTACCAACTAGGTGCTAGAGTTTCTCTGAGAGATTTGTTTAAAGATATTGGTATTCTTACGGTGGCATCACAATTCATCTTCGCCAACATCTTACATATTAGGCAAAATATACACTTGTACACTAAAAACAGTGATTTTCATAATATTAATACTAGAAATAAAGACAAACTACGAACTCCCTTTCACCAGCTTCATAAGGTTCATAATTCTTTTGTTGGTCTTGGTATTACCTTTTATAATAAGCTTCCTTCTGCTTTGCTAGATTTGCAGTTTAACGAGTTTAAAACTAAAGTAAAATCCAACCTTTGTTCAAAGGCATACTATTCTATCAACGACTACTTAAACGATAAGAATAGTCGGTCGCTGTGATTAACTCAAGACAATGTTTATGTTCTTTCAATCCAGAATTAGCTTCATTTAATTTCATTTCATTTCATTTATTCTTAAACAATTTCCATTGTGTTGAATATGTACACATGCAATTAACATAAAAATAGAAAATACAGAGAACTATGAACTATTATCCTCCCAGTGAAAATTCAAATATTTGTAGAGCTAAAAACAGTTTCGAATATAATGGCAAAAACAATTTTAAATGCAATGTCAACAGTTTTCAATATAAAGTCAAACAAGTGTAAAATATAATATCAACCAGTTCCCAATATAATGTCAAGCAAATTCAAAACATAATGTCAAAAGTTTCTAAAAATTATATAATGTCAAAAGTTTCTAAAAATTACATGTCTAAAGTTTTCTAAGAATTATATAATGTCAAAAGGCAAAAAGAAATTAAAACCAAAAGTAGATCATTTTTTATTTGACATTAGTTCAGATATATTATACAGACATTTTTCTAATAAAAAGGCTTTTAATTTTGTTTTAATCAAGTGGGTGTTATAAATTAGAATCTTTAGCTCAGGAGGCAATTTATTAAATATCTCTACAGCTTGGTACTTCGAGCAATGCTCTACTATTTTAAATTTTGGTGCTATTTGTTGTTTAAAAAATTTTCTTCGCGTGCTCTCTCTAATTTCACGTTCTTCTTGTGATTCAAATTCATGTAGATACTTAGCAAAATGACTTAAGAGCACCAATATATATAAGCTTGGTACTGTTTATATTCCCAATTGTTTAAAGTAATCTTTGCATGAGACACATTGTGCAATTCCGACTATTGTCCTTATGGCTCGTTTCTGTAAGATGAACGCTCTCTGCCAGTTATAATCGTAACTATTTCCCCAGAGCACGACGCTATACCTTATCCTAGATTCGACCAGCGCGTAATATACAGCCTTTAACTGTTCTGTGTTCAAATAGTCCCTAAGGCTCCTGAGTGCATAACATGCTGACGATATGGACGATTCAATAACAGCAAGCTCCGATTTCCAATTAAAAGCGAATCTATATGTATCCCTAAGAATTTAACCTTATCCACTTGTTCAATCCTGTCTCCATTTATTTGTATATCTAAGCTATCCTTATGACGACTCGTAGTCTTAAATAATAATAGGTTAGTTTTACCTGTATTTAGCAATAAGCTATTGACTGTAAACCATTCGCAATTTTTTTCTAAAATTAGATTTGTATTTAATGTCAATTTTTCTATGTTTTTTGCCCCAATTATTATGTTTGTGTCATCTGCGAAAACAACAACTTTCTCGTTCGGCTGAGTTTTGTTCATGAAATTGAGTAAGTCATTTGTAAAAATAATATAAAGTATAGGTCCTAAAATTGAACCTTGAGGCACACCACGTTTTACATATGTCATTTTTGACTTGTGTATCACTTCGTTATTATGCTCGTCTTTACTTTTAATTTCGGCATACATTCGTCTATTTTGTAGATACGATTTCATAAGTTTTAATGTCTTGCCTCTTATACCATAATTTTCGAGTTTAGTAAGTAGTAGTTCATAATCTATTGTGTCAAAAGCGGAACTGAGGTCAACAAATAGTCCAGCTACTTTCATTTTTCATTTAACTTACTACCTATGTCATTTATTAATGTGTTAATAGCATCCGAGGTACCAACGCCTTTCTGATATCCAAATTGTCTTAAATTTATAATTTTGTTAATACCTAAATGCACCATCAGTCTAGTTTTAATTATTTTTTCAAAGAGTTTTGATAAGGTGGGTAATAAGGATATCGGGCGATAATTTTTTGGATCGGTCTTTGTGCCCTTTTTATGTATTGGAATCACCTTAGCCAATTTAAGCTGGTCAGGAAAGATTGACTCTTCGATGCATTTATTGAAGAAATCAGAAAGAGGAGCAGCTAATATCTCTATATTTTCCTTTATGATCGATATCGGTACGTCGTCAAAGCCACAAGAATGTTTATTTGCCATTTTGCCTACTAACTTTGCTATTTCATTTTTTGTAGTTGGCTTGAAAGTTATATAATTTTCAACTCTTTTCGTCATATCCATCAGAAAAGACATTGCTCTATCTTTATCTTTATTCACTATTGATGATTTTAATACGAAAATGTCAGAAAATATATTTGCGATGTCCTGAGGATCAGTGATTACTTTATTGTCTACATTTAAGATAAGTTTTTTACGTTGCTTATTTTTCTTCTTTTTAGTGAGTTCATTTACTATTTTCCATGTTTCTTTCACTAATTTTTTGCGCTGTTTAGATAGCGTGATATGGCTTGCTATTTGGCTTGCTTAATTACTCTCCTATGAATTCTAACGTAGTTAATTTTATATTTTTTTATGCTTACATTATTTAATGTTCCAGAGCACAGTACTCTTTTCATTGTACTTGATACTTTAATAACTTTTGTAATCCACTTTATTTTATTTTTATTTTTGGCCTTTATTCTAACTGATTTTTTGGGATAACAATCTTAGAATATTTTGTTGAAATAGCCTAGAAACTGATTAATTCCCATATTAGTCAAAGTTTTGTTAGTAACACTTGTTTTGAAAAAGGAATTATTCTTCTCATTAAAAGATCTTTTAATTACTGTCATGTACTCGAAACTTTTTGATTTTTTGTTGATATCATCAAGACTTACATAACAAAATAGTCCACCATGACCATCAGCTAAGCCATTATGATCCACAAAACACTGCTCTATGTACTCACTATCAAGATTAGTGAGTATGTTATCTGTACTCACTATCAAGATTAGTGAGTATGTTATCTAAGCAAGACTGAGAGTTATTTCGGATAAAAGTCGGAGCTCTCACAAGGTATCTAAAGTTGTAACATGTCAATGTACTTATAAACTCAGAATATTTTTTGTTTTCAACAAGTACGTCAACATTGAAGTCCCCACATATAATACAGTTTTTGTCAATAAAGTATTCCAATAATTTCTCTAAGCTGGAAATGAAGCTATCGAAATTTTTATCATAGGGGCTTCGATAACAACAACAAATGTATAATCCTGTTGCAACATCTTTAACACCACATATCTCGAAACTTTCAGCTTTGTAAAACTTACAAATTGACTTAATGTTTTCGCATTCTTTCAAATTATGTGCTAAAATGAGACTACCTCCTTTTTTCTTGTTCGTCCTTGTGTTATATGCAACTAAATTAAAATTTGACATAGTAAATACTTTGGCAGATTTGTCATTCAAGAAATGTTCAGATATACACAAATAGTCCACGAGATTACCCGATGTTTCAATATATAATTCAAGTTCGCTTTTTTTTGTTATTTATTCCGCACACATTTTGATGAAAAATCTTTAAACAACTAGTGTCCGATAATTGGGTGCTATTACTTAAGTCATCTGGCATCACCTTTTTATTCTCGAAAAAAATCGCTATCATTTATAAGTTCATGTGAAACATTTGTTTGTGAGGACGAATTTACTAACACTCTATTTGTAAGTGTTTCACTCGCTTTAAGTACCAAAATAGGAGAAGTTTGTGTAGAAACATTTACAAAAATTCGTTTCGACTTTTGAGCTATAAGCACATTATGCACATAACTTTGATAGTTGATCCTGTATTGTAATCGCAATATATCCCTATAAATTAATTTGAATGCAGTTTGCTTGTTCAATAAAAACCTTTTGTTATAATTTAAATGATAATTGTCATCAAGTGTAATAAAGTTAGAATTTTTACAGTTATTGCATACAAGCTTTATGGTACGATTTACATTTGATACATTTAAATATCTGTTATTATAAATCTTACTGACTAGGACGTTCGTGTTTTGTAAATTTTGCAAAGTGTGATGCAGAGAACTCAATATATTTAATGGGTTTTTATAGCTAATACCTCCAATTATTAAAACAAAGTCAGACTTTGTGAAGTCCTTACACATAGTTGTACATGTACTTAATATATAACTAAGGGGTGCATTTGGTTTGATTACCGACGTGACACTAAAACTATTTCCCACTAAGTTTTGTAGTATATCTCTAATTTCATACCCGGTCTGATCCGCGAAGATAGCGATTCTATGCTTTGGTATCACTCGGTCCTGCAACAGTTGTTTACAGGATTTGTTCTCTGTCAGTTTAGGTACGCTTACATTAGCGCCCATATTTAGTGACATGTCCCTGCTTGTTCCCTGTATTTCCCTGTCCATCGATGTAAGTATTGCTCCATTTTCTTGTTCCTGCACGTTGAATGTAGATGAGTTTTGAATATAACTAACTTGTAGTTCTTTGTAACTGTTTGTAGGTGACAAGTTTCCCGCCCCTGTGGCTGAAGAATTTAAATTGTTTTCTATTTGTGCCTCATGAATGAGTGCTTCCGACTTATTATCATTTCGGTTCATTGACGTTATAGCATGCACAGTAAACTCTCGAGGAGAGGTTCTAGGTAATCTTGCTTTCATAGTAATCGTCCTGAGTCGACGTTGATATTGAGGTGAATAGAATCTCATAGGTGTTGCCACTGTATCTGAGTTAGAAGAATCCTGTAATCCTACCGATTTAAACGGCTTTATTTTGCTTTCATACTTTCTAATTTTGTCCTTTAGTGAAATATTTTCTAAGTTTAAATTATCTATTTCTGAGTTGGCAGACTGTAGTTCCAGTTTAAGTTTGTTAATTTCATCATCATTCTTTGCGATGATATCCATATTTCCTGAGTTATTATTGTTGGGTAAACTTTGATACGAAATATCCATGTCAATTTCAAAGTCGCTTACATTTAAACTATGTCGCATTTGTGTTCTTTGCGTGACGTGTATATTATCATCCTCCATGGTTAAATTTTAAAATATTACAAAAATTGAATTCTTGTATCCAGTAGCGAACCTGCGACTATCGGCTTCCCAGTCCAAACGTATCTCAATGCGCCAACTGTGTTGTTAAGTGACACGCTCAAAAAGTACTGTACGTACATGCAGACATCTGACATCTGTTGAGCAGTTTTGTCAACTGTCGGTTTTGGTGTTCTTGAACTAGATGTCGCTATTTACTGTTAAGTTTGGCACTGGATTTTTGAATGAAAATTTTTTTTCGTAACGGTTCGTTAGATGTATATTTACGAGTAAACTCACAATTTCCGCAGTGTAACTAGGCTTGTTTGGTCGCAGCACGTATTTATTTGAGTATTTTAGTTTTACACGGCACACTCACTGTTTATTATAAAGTAAAATAGCGTCACTGACAGAATGTAAACACTGAGATCTGTCCATACAAATAGCTTGCAACTTCCACGAAATTTTCAGCGGATAACACTGTCACTGGAGGTTTATATTGTAACCATTTGGTCGAATAGAATAGATGATCCAAAAAACTTATTCCACTATTTTTAAACAATTAAATACTACAGAGCAGATGTAACTCGTGACGGCAACGCCACCTGTCTGCTTTCCTACCGACAGTTTATATGGGTAGTTCATATAATAGATTTTTATTTTTTATTATTTAACTAATTTTGTTAATTTATTTTTATTTTATTTTTATTTCATTTACTGTGGACATAATCTACTCATTACAATGATTTTAAATGAGTTGTATTGCAACATGTAGTTAGCTAGCGACCTCGTGGGCTGTTCATAATATTCTTGCCTAACCAACCGGCAGCAAGTTCGTCATGCTCCCTTAGATGTCACTGCTTGCGGTAGCGTCGGGGGTCGGGTTACCACCTTCCCTCAAATATGGCGAGGGGGGTAATGGCTGACCTTTGCGTTATGCTCGTGAACGGGTGCTGCTTGTGGTGGCTGGTCGTCTTGCTGACCATGGTTTTTGTTATTGTTACTTGTATTAACTGTTATTTTATTTTACTCCGGAGGTCCTAGTATAACTATTGTAACTTCAACTTAGCTGTATGTATCAGTGTATGTATATGTATCATTTTGCATCGTTGAATGTGTAAGCGGGCACGCCCTTTATGCCTGGAGGCTTTGTTTGCGATTTGAGTTCTGTTTGCGATTTTGTTTTATTATTTATTTATTTCAGCTTGAGTTTAGTTTTCAATGTTTTGTTGGTGGTATATTGGCGTGTGCTAGCTGACATATGGTGAATAATGTATGTTTTGTTTTATCATATTAGTTGCTTACACAGTGTTGTATAGAATCAAGTTCTTCTAACTTAACAGACAGCTGTGCTGCTGGGGAGTTTGTTCCGCTACTTCTTCTTCCCAGCTACAGCACTAGGAAGTGTTGAAGGGCGGGCGTTTTGGGGGGACTGTCTTGTGTAACTTTGACGTACAAAAAGTGCTGACTCTCAGCCTAGTTTGAATAAATGACTTTTGATTTTGATTTTGATCTGGTGTGAAAAGGATCACTCAAGCATAGAGTGCTATAAAATATCAAAAATGTCTATTGAAGAGAGACGAGAACATTTAAAAAAGAAAAAAGCCTGTGTCTTATGTCTTAGAGTTGGACATCATGCAAAAGTATGTAAATGTTTCATCAAATGCTATGTGTGTGGGCAAAGACATTCTCCTGTTTTATGCACTGGGATATCTTCTGATAAAACATGTGCAAAGTCCCAGACAAAGGGTGAACATAAGACATACCCAAAAGTTGAAACGAGTGACTCTGTTGCAACTCTACAAAATGTCTCACAGAATATTTGAAGACATCAAAGACAACAACTCTATTGCAAACTGTAGGTGTCAAAATCCAGGTTGGAGACAGAATAGAAATTCAGACTACCAGTTGCTGGGAAAGAAGAATTAAGTCATTCTTTATTTGGAGGTGTCACTGTATCCTTTAAAGAGTACGGTGTGTATAATTTCACAGTACAAAGTACTGATAATTCATTCAAATTTGATATGTCAGCTTTAGAGCAATCTTGTATTTGTAAAAATGTTCCCAAAGTGGATAATGAGTCTGTACTACTAAGATTGTTAAACAAACAAAACATTCGGTTGATTGACACTGAGAGTTCTGATATAGGCCTATTGATAGGAGCTGATTATGCAGGGCTGATACTAACCGATTCCTTTGTTCATCTCGAAAATGGTTTAACTGCCATTAAAACAAAATTAGGGTGGACATTACAGGGAAAAATAACTATGACAAATAGTAATATAGTAACTTCTTTATTTTGTTCACAAGATGTAATAAACTTTTGGGACTTAGAAATATTAGGCATTAATGACCCAATGCAGGTGCAGTCCAAGTAGCAAAGGGAAGAGGAGGTGATAGCAAACTTTGAAGAAAATATCCTAGTCAAATCTGAAGCCAGGTATGAGGTTCATCTTCCGTGAAAGACTGGGCATGATGATATTCTAAGCAATGAGCAGCTCACCATTCTCAGACTGGACTCTACAACAAGAAAATTAAAAGCAGGTAATAAGTTTGATGATTACAACACAATTTTAAGTGAATGGGAGCATGCAGGAATTATAGAAGAAGTACCTGATGCTGAGAGAGACATAGGCAGAGTACATTACTTACCTCATAGGGCTGTATACAAGGAGGCCAGTCTTACCACAAAGTTGCGTCCGATATTCGATGCGTCTGCAAAAGATAAAAATGGTAAGTCAATAAACTCATGTTTAGACAAAGGAATTAATTTCCTTAGTAAAATTCCCAAAATACTAACAGGATTCCGCAAAGGTTGTATTGGTATAACCGCTGACATTGCAAAAGCATTTTTGCAAGTGTCAGTGACACCACAAGATAGAGACTACCTTAGGTTTTTTTGGTGGAAGAATGAATCAGGTGAAGAGCTTAAGGTGTACAGACACCGGAGAGTAGTATTTGGTTTAACTGCAAGCCCCTTTCTGCTTTCTGCAACTATTTCACACCATCTTAATCAAATAACTGAGCAAAAGGATACAGCAGAAATATTAGCCAAATCATTCTACGTTGACAATTTAGTAACAAGCTTAGATTCCACTATACAGACCCAGGAATTCCTTCAAGAAGCTAAATGTATAATGAATAAAGCCAAGTTCAATTTGAGGCAGTGGGTAACAGCCCCTTTACAAATAAATGAAACTAAAAATAGAGTGATTCAGGTGTTAGGGCTTCAGTGGGACACTGTCACAGATGAGTTATTTTGTAATTGAAGTACTATGCTGCCGTATACAGAATTACATAAAATTACCAAAAGAACTCTTTTGTCTTGGACACAAAAAATCTTTGATCCCATTGGATTTACAAGTCCAGTCACCTTGGTTTCAAGACTTATTTTGTAGCAAATTTGGAAAAAGACATTAACATGGGATGAAGAATTACCTACAGATGTTCAATCATAATTTAAAAATTGGTATAAACATATCGAATGTTTGAATAATTGTAGGTTACCACGAAGACTGTTAGCAGCACAACTACAAGAATGCACTACAAGTCTGCAAATGTTCCGTGATGCTAGCTAGGTTAGATATGCAGCCTGTGTCTTTATGAGAACCGAAAACAAAGGTAATGTGACTGTTCAAATAATTTCTACAAAATCAAGAGTATCGCCTGCAGAGAAAGTGACAATACCGCGACTTGAATTGTTAGCTGCGCTAATAGGTTCGAAGTTATTAATGGAAGCAAGAAATAATCTAGAATTGAATGACTGCAAAGAATTTTGTTGGACTGACTTTGGGGTAGTATTATGCTGGATTAAAAGGGAACTGCCATGGAATACCTATGTAGGGAACCGTGTCAGAGAAATTAGACAAAATACTAAGACAAACAACTGGCATCATATTCTAGGATCAGACAACTGGGCAGATTTAGCATCCAGGGGTTGCAACGCACGTCAGTTACTCGATGTTCGTTGCTGGGAACGTCCAGCTTGGCTCCGACAGTGACCAGAAATGTGGCCGCAATCAACGGTTGTTTTGGATGAGAAAGTAGCCAACACAGAACTGAAAAACTCCATTTGTAATGCTAAGACATGCTGTAAAGAAAGTATGATACATTCTCTGTCCAGGTATTTCTCTAAGTACACAAAAATAATAAGAACGATAACATGGATTATGAGATTCATCTTTAATACAAGTCACAAGAATGATAAGAAGAAAGGAAAATTGACTTATGAAGAATATGAACAATCTGAAAAGAAAGTCATTAAAATAATACAAGATGAAAATAAAGAATTCATTGAGAAACAGTTTAGAAATACTATAAAGCTACATAATGATACAGACAAGCTACTTAGAGTACAAACTAAATTGTTACTTACCGATTTTCCATACGATACGAAGTCTCCGATGATCGTACCAGCGAAAAATCTTGTCATCCGAAGAATGGTGGAACAGCGTCACATACAGCTACTACATGCAGGCGCCAACATGATGATCACTGACTTAAGAAAATGATTCTGGATCGTCGGCGTCAGGCTTCCAGTTAAGTCGGTCATAAATGGTTGTGTAATATGTAAAAGACACAGATCTAAGCCAACACAAGCACCGACAGCGCCGCTACCTAGAACGTCTTTAAACGCCCCTTTCGAGGTGACAAGAGTAGATCTGGCAGGTCCACTATATCTGTTAGATGGAAAAAAAGTTTGGATCGTACTTTATACATGCGCCGTTTACCGCGCAGTACATTTAAAGCTCACACAATCTTTGCCAACAGAGGCATTCCTTAGAAATTTGTGTCGTTTTATAGCTCGTCGAGGACGTGTGAGAATAATGATATCTGATAACGGTACGAATTTCACAGGAGCAAAACACTTGTTACATGATGTTGATTAGAATGAAGTACAACGACAATCAACTATACAGCACGTAAAATGGAAATTGAATGTCACTACGGCAGCCTGGTGGGGTGGTTTTTTCGAACGCCTAATCAAAACAATGAAAGGAATATTAAGACGTATTCTTGGTAGTTCAAGAGTTTCATATGAAGAAATGGAAACTATACTCTGTGATTGCGAGGCTATCATCAACAATAGACCACTCACTTATGTCGAAGATGACAGTGGTAACTCGCTAGAACCCCTCACACTGTCATGTTTCTTACAAGCTTTACCTCAATCGGACGTGACCGATCTGGATCACATTGATGCAACAAGCCTAAACAAACGATTAAGGTACCTACAGATACTAAGGAACGATTTTCGTCAACGTTTTAGAAATCAATACTTAACTTCATTGACACAGAGAGGAAATTATAAACACGAAAGTTTAAAAGTAGGAGATGTAGTTTTATTTGAAGGAGAAGATAAAAGGGTAAATTGGTCATTAGGACTTGTTATAGAAACTTTTATTGGAAAAGATGGGATCAGCAGAGCTTCAAAGGTAAAAATATCTTCTGGATACAAGACCAGACCTATTCAATGTCTATATAGACTAGAAATTTCTTCCTCAGAGGTGGAGGGACCGCAGGATAAGTGTAGCAAGGATCCTATTGAAAAGAAATTTAAAATTGTTATTAATCCAAGTAGTACACAAGTACCCAAGGATGAAACTCAGAAAATTCCGACAAGCAAGGCAAGTACACAAAGGACTACTCGTACAGGCAGGATTCTCAGAATGTCAAGTAGATATAATATATAATTTATGGATACTAAATACCTTTTAAATTAGTAAACGTATTGGTCGGATTGCTCCTTGTCAATCATCTAATGTTAAAACTTATATTTTGTTTTAAGATATTATGATAATATTCAATTCAATTAATATAAAACAAAAAGAAGTTTAATTTGGTTTTGTTTTGAGTATGTAGGACATATAATCGTAATTTATGACATGGTGTCAGTCAGTGACTTATCAAAAGCAAATATAAATATGTTCATCTATGTGAAATATTATGCTGTGTAACTGTTAAAGATGGAATACTTTTATTAATGTTCATTTAAGTTCCTAGTAAAAAACAAATATGATTGTGTTTTAAAATTGTCATACTGGAATTTCATATTGATGTTCATTTATTTTAATTAATGAACATCAATATGATGTGTAGTAAGTTCACAATGTTTTTTTGATACATAGATAATAATTTAGTAGTTGTATCAGGCTATTTTTAATGTAAATGGAAAGTCGGATACACATAGTTAGATTTGTCTTCTGGGTGTGGAGGATGTTAAGGAACGTGTGTATCCGCGACTTTATAATAATTATTGTTAATCTGTGCAACACTATAAAAAGATGAAGATCGATTAATAAAAATGAAGAGACGTAGGTAAAAAGTGCATGTAGTGTTTTATTTCTTCCGAAGAGCTACCTTCAGTAATTAATACGTGGACAAACCGTTCACAGGTGGTGCATGAATATTTTATTGTTATCAAAGATCATTATTTTTTTTTGGATGGGAAATCATCAAATGACTTCTCCCGCTCTGGGCGGAGCGGGAGGGCATGTCAGAGTTTTACTGACTAAAACCCACCCGTGTTCCTTCAGTTGCCCATGTGCCTGGGTCACGGTATCTCTTTCGAACAATCACGCGACCCCGGTAGGCATCGGTCCTAGCAGACCCCTTCAGTTTTGCTGAAATCTCTTTGAGGCGCGCGTGGAACACTACGCGCCGTCGACCCGAGCTTGGTCCTTACCGAGCGGCGAGCTACCCATTGCTCGCCACCCGCAAGCTCGTGCCTACGGTGGCCGGGAGTCCGCTATGGACTCCCGACGCCCGGGGCGTCTCTTCCTGCATGAAAGATCATTTCAGTAATCATCGAAAGAATGAGCTAACTTTTTTATTTCTATAATTGTATTTTATTAAATCGACCTCAAACCGGCGTAGCTGTTTGAAATGCAATGTTATATTTTAACTGTAGAAGCACGTCTGTAAAATGAAGTAAATCCGAAAAATCAACAAAATTTCGTATACATTCCAAAATATTACGTGGTAAAATTTTAGTACAACTTTAAAAGCTTATGCATAATTAAATATTTGAAAGTGCGATTGATTCCAATTTTTACATCGTCATCATAATTTCAGCCAAAAAACGACCACAGCTCGACATATGTCTCCATCAAGCACCGCCACTTCAATCGGTTATTTTTTTATCGACACCATACTGATTGTACTTTTGCAGCTTCCTATTCAATGGTAAATAACCGCCCTTAGGAATTTTATCATCATCAACAGCCAATAAGGTATCCACTGCTGGGACACGCCTCCTCTTGGTGAGAGGGAGTGGGCCATAATCCACCACGCGGGCCCAGTGTGGGTTGGTAGATGTCACATATCATAGAATTTTTGGTTCTAAAACATGTTTTCCTTCACCGTTTTGAGAGCAGTGGTGTTGAAATAATTTACACAAAGTGCCTGCTTGGGTTCGAACCCACTTCCACTCATAAGTCGCGGCTGTTACCACTAGGCCACCACTGCTCTCCAGGAATGTAATACTGCCATTAAAACAAAAATAATACTTACCAAAAAGTTCGTATAATATTACGGGCAAAAAAAATTGTTATTATAACTCCATAACCTCGGTTCACATACTCTCACGAATTCGATAAAATATTTTTCTTGTGAATCAAATTGAATTTCGAATTCCTATGACCCAGTTTCTTTGGTTCAACCGAAATTATATTCTTTTTTATTCGTATTCTTTATATGAATTCGAAAACGTAAGAGTAAAATGATTTTTCTTGTGTGCATAGCAGATTTGAAAGAAAAGCTCAAGAAAAGAAAAAGGGGTTACGATTACGTTAACTGGATTGTATTTTCCTCATGCTTTTTCAAAGAATTTATTTAATACATGCATACTTTTCCAAAGATCATAATATTAATTTGAGTAAAAAGAATATTTTATCAATATGAATAGGAAATATGAATGAAAACAAATTTGCTGCACTTAACCCTCTACGAATTGATTCCCAAAGTGATCCAAGTGGATCCCCGGGGGCAATAGGAAATCCGACGGAGGTGTACGTTGACGTGAAAAAAAAAAATCTATGTAGGCTGATAGGTAATAAAATCTTCACCAAATTTCTAAGCATGGGGTCCACCGAAACCAGTCAAATTTTATAAGTGGCCTACGAGAAAATGTTCGGAACCTCTGCTCTACGGCGTAGCGGCCTACGCCGTAGCCGCTCGTACGCAGCTACGTGAACCAAGAGTAGAGGTCGTAAAGTCCAAAGATTTAATTTAAAAGTGGCTTTGGAATCCAAACCACAGATTTAGTTTTCTTTGTTTTATTTGTTCTCGCTTGTTATTACTTTAACAAAATATAATGAAGATTTTTTGTAAATCGGCGTCGTAACCTTATTTAAGTTTATATAATTATGTTAATATCGTCTGCAAGCTAAAGGTGTTCTTGGAAATCTTTATTAGTTTGTCTTATAACAGAATCCTTTCGCTTTTTATATTAATATTTGAGAGAGTATGAGGCAATTACGCTAAATACGAGTTTCTTTCTTATAGGTAGGCAAATAAAGACATGAACAAAATAATATCGCTGAGCCAATTTTATTGGTTACGAAGTCATAATAAAAAGTAGCCAAAGGGTTGACTGGTAGAAAATGCCTATGGCATTAAGTCCGCCTCTGTATATAAATGTGTTTTTTTTGGATTGGAAATCATCAAATGACTTCTCCCGCTCTGGGCGGAGCGGGAGGGCGTGTCAGACTTTTACTGACTAAAACCCACCCGTGTTCCTTCAGTTGCCCATATGCCAGGGGCACAGTATCTCTTTCGAACAATCTCGCGACCCTGGCAGGCACATTTATGTGCTTAAAGTGTTAAATATGTGGAATCATCAGGATGGTTTGAGCTACGATCGGCCATTAGGTGGGTTTATGTGGGTATCGTGCAAATAAATAACAATTACTTAGGCAAATAATCACTTCACACTTTAATTACTTCTACAATCAACTACTTCAACTACTATTAAAATAAAATGGTTCAACAAAACGTAGGACAGTTCCGAAGCGTGTTCACTGCTCGATCACCAGGTTAAGAATGCCCCGACTTGGCGCGTTCTCTCTAACCTCGTAACCGACCGGAAACGCCCGACTCTGTCAAAGCGCGCCAACTCTAGTTCTGACAGTTGCCGCTAGGTGGCGTGCCTTGTTTTGTTGCCAACTTCAATTGCCGGATGCGACACGGCCATCCTGCGAGATCACACGTCCTCGTGTGTTAATCTGAAACAATATTACAGCAGCACAGTATACGTTCGGCTATGCCTGACATCAATTCAACGTGTGTTGTTATCTGCTTACATTCAGTTAAAGAAATTTGAACTGTAGAGTTTTTTTTAAATTTTATTATTTAACTCTCAATTACATCACATTTCAAACATCATTCTACTTACATCCAAAATAGCAAAACAAATTAAAACAATGGCTAAACAATTAGGTTACAAGTCAAATAGTAAGCAGAGGTAACAATTAAATAAGCAACACGGCAATCAATCAGAGTCCATGTACTATTGAGGATTACGTACACTGAACATTCATTTAAGAGTAAACCCAAAGTTATTATCCGATTAAGAAAAAGCCTAGGTATCTCATTCGCGGTCATCAATCACAGCTTTAACATAGCTTCCACACATTTGTCACAAACGCACTTCCCATAGAAATGCCGAGTCGTGCTTGACTCTACGGTCTTGGCTTCGAGGGTAGACCCGACCATACTACCCAGAGCTACCGCGTACCACGTACCCACGGTCTAGCTAGTAGATGCCGATTTCTAACGGGCTATGGCTACGATACTCTGGTACAGTCTCCGACCCAACGAATCGAGAACCCGTGCATCACAACAAACAATTTAATTCGACTCTACCTCCACTGTCTCATCTTCCTCAACAACCTCAATAGGTACTTGGCTCTCAGGCATTTTTCTAACGCGATCGTGTGCATACTTGTAGGTACGCTTATTGACCAAAGACTTTAAAAGATAACGGTCACCGTCTAGGATCTCTACAATTTGAAATGGTCCTCTATACTTTGCATCTAACTTTGTTTGATTTCGTTCCTCATTTTCTATTAAAACAAAATCACCGATGGAGAAATTACAAACTTTTGCCTTATTACGATCAAAACGTTCTTTGTCATAACGCGAGGCCTTTTCAATATTTTCAGATGCTAATTGCCTAACTTCGTCAAGATTTACGGTTACGTCATTATCATTTGCCATTAAATCAAGGGGACGCGCAACTTTACCTATAAGAAGCTCTAACGGGCTAGCTTTTGTTACTCGACTTACTGTACAATTCAAAGCTAACTGTACTTCGCCCAGTGAATCTTGCCATGACCTATCTTTGTCAGACTCTACTGCAGTCAGCATTGACTTTAAGGTGCTCATTATTCGCTCTACCTGACCGTTAGCTCTACTAGACCCGGTAGCGATCAGGTGGAGTTCAACGTTCTTACTCTCACAGAAGACCCGGAACTCCTTGCTTGCAAAGCATCGACCTTGGTCCGCGATTATACGAACAGGAGCGCCAAACAACGCTACACTGTCCATCACTGCTTTGATGCTGCTCTTGGTGTCTATGTTTTTAGTATGGAAAAGCAATACATACTTGGTAAACGCATCGATCATCACGAACACATACTCCTTCCGGTCACTCTTCCCGCTAAGCTTACCAGTAGCATCTATATGCACAGTATGCCACGGTATCGCCACCTTGGGAATAGGATGTAACTGGGCCTGCACCTTACCTGAATGAGATTTTGCCACCTTACAGACCACACAGCTATCTACAAACTTCCTGACGTATCGACTCATACATTCAAACCAAGAGTGATGGTACAACTTTTCCAAAGTTTTCTCCCATCCAAGATGCATGAGAGACTCGTGGACATTATTGGTAACGGACCACCGCATAGCACGAGGAACAATCGGTAAACATCTCGTCCTGCCGTGCCGATGCACCTTACGATGTAGTATGCCTAACCTTACCTCGTATGTTTTGGCAACGTCCTCATTGAGTTGACCTTGGTTAAGGTCAGCCATCATCTTCTTGATCTCTGCATCTCGCAGCTGCTCTGCAAGAAGCCAGTTGTCTCCTAATTCGGTTATATTTACCCGCTTTTGCTCGACTCTACCATGTGGATGCTGCTTAGGTATGTCAGGTACCAAGTTGCGAGAAAAGAAATCAGCATGTGCCATTTGCTTACCAACATTATATTTAACGTCGAACTCGAATAGCTGTAAAAACATCCACCACCTATGTACCCTTGGCGTTAAGTCTTTTTTGTTGAGCGACGACTTCAACGAGTTACAATCAGTGACGACTGTAAATTTTCGGCCATGAAGATACTGCCTAAAATGTCTTACCGCGTTGACGACAGCGAGTGTCTCCAATTCGTAGGAGTGATAGCGTGACTCAGCTGATGTTGTGCGCCTGCTATAATAAGCGACAGGACATTTCTTACCATCCACGATTTGCAGTAGGATCGCACCATAACCGTCTGCGCTGGCATCGGTGTGAAGCTCAACATGATACTTCGGGTTAAAAATCATGAGCACTGGTTCATTGGTTAAAATATGTACTACCTTTTGTCGTGACTCCTCACAAGTAGAGTTCCACTGGAATGGACATTTACCGGAAGTCAGTTTGTAAATCGGTGCCATGAGACGTGAAAAGCCTTGTACAAACTGGCGGAAGTATGACGCCAAGCCTACAAATTGCCTCACCTGCGTTATCGACTTAGGTGGAGGCAGGGCTGATAGAGCCTCTATCTTACGCTTATTGGGTTTGATCTCACCCGCCTCTACCTCGTATCCTAAGAACTCAACGCGTGATTTTAAAAATGAGCATTTTTTCAAGTTCATTGAAAACCCAGCTTTTGTTAGTAACTCCAAAACTATGCGCAACCTGTCTAAACCCTGGTCTATGGAGTCAGATATAACTAAGATATCATCAACATATACGATCACATACTTATGCGCTAGTTCACCTAAGGCATTAACAATAGCTCGTTGAAAAACCGAGATGGCATTTCGAAGACCGAACGGCATCGCTAAAAATTCATATTGCCCGTCGGGTGTTATGAAGGCCGTTCGCTCAATCGACTTCTCTTGAACTGGTATTAAATGAAAACCGCTCGCGCAGTCTAATTTCGTAAAATAATTGGCACCATGAAGCCGCGAAATTTGATCAGTAATCAACGGCAGTGGGAAACGATCCGGAACTGTATTAGTATTCAACTCCCTATAGTCTATGCACATACGATGAGACCCGTCTTGTTTATTTACTAAAAGCGCGGGACTAGCAAAAGGAGAACAGCTAGGTCGTATGATGTTCGCCTGTAATAATTCGTCAACCCTATCGCGTATTATTTGACGTTCCGTCGGAGAACACCTATATGGTCGCCTCTGAACTGTTAGATTCTGATCAATAAGCCTAATTTCTAACTCGCCAGTAGTCACGCGACTAGTAGGAAAACCGGTTATGAAAAAGTCCGAATATTGTTGTAAAATTTTATCAAGGTCAGGTTTTCTGTCTAAAGAAATGTCAGTGTCAATGCAATTAAAATCATTTAAGAGATAACCATTACTTAATTTGCAAACACTTACAATCTTGTCCTTTGACAACGTAAACTCAGTTGCGGTCATACTAACTCGAAAACCGTTACACAAAATCTCTCGACCTAATAAAATATCACAGCGTAGGTACACATCAGGCAAAACGTGAAATAAAATCTCCATCGTGAAATCATTAATTTGAACTCGAGACAACAATTGTAGGGTACTCTTAACTTTGTCATTACCGATACCAATTAAAGAAATCACATTATCAAATCGCTCTCCTTTAAATTTAGTCGCAATACTTTCTTTTACCAAAGAACATTCTGCACCCGAATCATAATCAAATTTAAAATGCTCACCAAAATGTTCCAATGTACCAGACGGAGGCTCGACCACGCATAAGTCGACTCGCTTCTCCGCGGGGGCTGCTGCTCCAGACGCGGGGGCTGTGCAGCGGCTCGCGATGTGGCCCGGCGCGCCGCACTTGTAGCACGTGAGCGAGCTGGTCTGCTGCCGTTGTCCAAAGCTGGAAGTAGCCACTGGTGCTGGAGATGGTTTCTTCGCGTTGATATTCTTCGTACGGCATTCTGCTTGCTTGTGTCCCAATTTCCCACATGCATGGCACTTTATTGGAAGTGGTGAAGAAAATCTTGGTCGTTTTTCATTTCCTGCATCAGCCGTCGTTCGTCCATCTGAAGGGTTTTTGCGCTTTAGGTATGAAAACGCCTGTAGTTCTTGCTGCAATTGATGACGCGTCTTGATGTCTGTAGTGAATGCAAGCCGTTGCAGGCGCGTGCCAAATGAGCGATAACTGTTGACACTGCTATTTGTTCAACGCTCGAATCCTTCCATTGGTTTATCAGAGACGTAATTAAGCGACTGGAATAGGCAGCGTAGGTTTCGTCATCTTTAGGTTTTTCATTATTCATTTTAATGAGGGTAGCTGCTGATGTCTCGACGCACACAAATCTTGCTTTAAATAACTCCTTAAACTGTGCCCACGTTATGCCTGGATAACTTACTTGTGATAACCATGTAGATGCGGAGCCTTTTAACGCTTTACTGATGGTCATAATAAGCTGACCCCCTTCCATCGCGCACTCTCCAAAGCACAAGTCTGCAGTTGAACACCATGCTGCCGCGTCGGATTCTTGTTTTCCAGGATTGAATTCCGGTAAAACCACGTGGTTGTTAACACTTGGGGTCTTCAAAGCCTGTATTAGTGCTTGCATTTGCTGGTTTTGTAGTTTGAAAAGTAACCGCCATTGTGTATCACTGTTGCTCACACTGGTTGTTGATTCATTTGCACGACTGAATCCCGGTTCTGATGTGGAATCATCAGGATGGTTTGAGCTACGATCGGCCATTAGGTGGGTTTATGTGGGTATCGTGCAAATAAATAACAATTACTTAGGCAAATAATCACTTCACACTTTAATTACTTCTACAATCAACTACTTCAACTACTATTAAAATAAAATGGTTCAACAAAACGTAGGACAGTTCCGAAGCGTGTTCACTGCTCGATCACCAGGTTAAGAATGCCCCGACTTGGCGCGTTCTCTCTAACCTCGTAACCGACCGGAAACGCCCGACTCTGTCAAAGCGCGCCAACTCTAGTTCTGACAGTTGCCGCTAGGTGGCGTGCCTTGTTTTGTTGCCAACTTCAATTGCCGGATGCGACAAATAAATAAATAAAATCAGTAAACTTAGCGCAGACGTATCGGTACCGGCGGTTTTTTTGTGCTCTGAATTTTCAAAGCAGTGGAGTCGAGAGTTCATAATCGATTAATATGTTTTTTGACGCGATGGGATGTATTGTCAGGATCAACAGTTGAAAATCCAGACCACCATATAAAAAAATAGAAAACGCTTGTGCTATCCTGGGACCAGAAAAAAAAACACATAAAATATTTTAATGTTTAATTATATTAAAATCATTTTGAACCACACAATGAACAAAATAGTCATTTCCGATAAACTATTCATTATTTGGCAGTTTCATTTCAGCACAAAAATATGTTAACTACCGTCCGATGTAATCGACTTGACCTCAATACCGGATAAAACCGGTTCGATCCGGATGAAACCGGTTATCTTTTGATTGCAATCGTCTGCGCTCTACCTTATTGCCTATAGATGGTTCAAAGAATGTGGAATTTGTTTTTGAATTGGCCGTTTAGAATTTTATTTCATCTTTGGTTCAGTAGGTAGGTAGGTAGCAAGGCTTGTAAAAAAGTAATAACAACAGCACAGGTCGATACCGTGTGGTGCCGGACATACCGTGTGGTGCCGGACGTAAAGAATAACACCACCCCATTTCTTCCCGTGGGTGTCGTAAAAGGCGACTAAGGGACTTACTAGAGAATGGGCAGCAGCGTTCCCTATGCATTTTACCACCATACTGCGATCGCCAACCCGTCTGCCAAGCGTGGCGATTATGGCAAAGCCCCCCAAATTGGGGGAGGCCTAAGTCCAGCAGTGGACGTCTTACGGCTGAAATGATGAAGTCGATCAAACAGGTTAAGCTACACTTGCCACAGTCGGTCTGTGGATGGGTGACCATCTTTACACACCGAGACCGCTCCGTGCCCCGAAAACATGTTGAGCCGTTGATCCCGGTTGTCATTCGTGGATTTTCGACAGTCGATTCGGGTCGTCAGATGCCGGAGCTCTGACTACCAGTCTTACCAAGGGGTATCGTTTTACTCAATAATTGGGTTGTGGATATCAGATACCTAGTCTTTTCATGTAAAATGCTGGTATTACTGGTAAGACTGGAAGCCGACCCCTTCCTAGTCGGAAAATGGCTAGGCAGATGATGTTTGTTCAGATAGCGATATGAGATTGTAATAGTCCATCTGCAGATAAATATGGGCTCTTCTTATGCCAAAGACGACTATAGATCAAAGAAAGATAAATAGTTTATTCTGCACAAACAAAACGCACAATATGAAATATAAAATATTGTAGTTACAAAAAGAAAAATGCACACGTACAAGGTAGCCAAAAGCCGTATATTCAAGTTAAAAAAAGTTGTACAATATTATCCATGGCTTACGATTACGTTAGCTCCTTATGAGTTACAAATGTCAACTTATTAAAGACTAATAATATACTTCATACTTATTAATTATTTTGATACTGATTAATTTACTTAAGTCATGCAAGTCTTAAATAAACTTAAATCAATACGTCAATTTGCCGTGTGACAGCCATTGCATATAATTGTCAAAAATGACAGTTGTCATTTGCATATACAAACAATTTAATTTGGTAGTCAATTACCTTAAAATAAATATTTCCCTGTCTTTTTAGGGACTTATTAAGGAAATTATTCCACGTAACGTGCTAACGGGACGTTATAACATCAGTTTTCTTCTATCGAAAGTCCCACCCCGGTCCAGCTGTTTCGGAGTTTAGCCGGAACACATAGACTAACTAAAAGCTATTATATTGACGTTACAAATAGACACTTCAATTATATCTGTGTATATATTAATTAATGTATATTTATAGATCAGCATTAATCAGAATTCGGCCACGTTGTTGGCCAGGCAGTATTAACGTTGGCCTCGCTCTTTTAAAGGGCTATTTTTAACATACACTGGATATTAAATAGCCTTCTTTGAATGAAAATCGAGAGCCATTAAGTTACTAAATAGAGTGCGGACTATACTATACTAAAATTAGATGGTTGTTTGTTGAAAATTACATGATATTGAAACCTACACAAGTTAGATTGCCTTCAATCTAAGGTATTTTACACACATGGAGAATAATTGTTTATCAAATTGACACACTGCGTAAATTTTCCGTGTTATACTCATATATCAATAAGAGTTATATGTAATGACATATACAACTGTCAAAGAATGACACTTATTATTCGAACAGGGTCTACCAACAACTTGGTTAATATTGTAATTAAAAGGGTGCCGAAAGCAAATTTGCCCATCGTAACAGGATTTTTAATTAAATATATAAGACTTTGGTATAAAATTAAAACAGTAACAGTAACTACACGATTTCAAAACTTTTTGTGGAACAGTAACCAACAACAAAATAATTATCAATTGAAAAATTAAGTTATCTCGCATTTCCGATTCTTCTATTATTTTTCTCTATTGCAGGGTGGAGTGATCAATCTGCTTTTGTATGATTTCTTTGAACACGGGACAGCTAACATAGTTTTCGTCACAGTACGTTTAATTTTATATGCATTTCTATGAAAATTTGAAGTCCTTAGAAGCTTTATATTTTTTTTACTGTTATATGCAAAAAAATAACGACCGCACCGCGCTTTGTGTGTAGCGTCCTTTACAGCTTCATTATGCATTGTGACTCTGTCTGGTTGTGTTTGAGTTTAGTCTGTTGGTTTACTTGTGTTGTAACCCAAAATGAATTCGGTATTCTAGACGGACCATAGAGAAATCGCATAGTGAGATTCTTTAATTTCAGCATTTATTATTTACTAGCTTCTGCCCGCGACTTCATCTGCGTAAATGTCGGTTACCGCGAACGCAGACAAAGTCACGGATTAAAAAGTAGCCTATGTCCTTTCTCAGGCTCTAAACTATCTGTGTACCAAATTTCATTTAAATCGGTTCAGTAGTTTTAGCAGGAAAGCGAGACAGACAGACAGAGTTACTTTTGCATTTATAATATTAGTGTGGACTAGGTTTTGCCCTAAACGGGGAGACAATACAACATGTCCAAGAATACTTTTACTTGGGTCAAGTAGGTAGTCTCTTTCCAAACGAGGCAAGATAAAGAAATCACAAAACGAACGAAAACGCCTGGAAGAGCTACGCAGGCTCTTGGACATGTATATTCTCCTGGTCTTAACCTATGATGCTCAGACTTGGTCTTTGACTAACGTCCAGAAGTCCAAACTCAAGGTCTGCGACGGACGATGACGGATCGTTAATGGAGCGCAGTATATAGTCATCTAGGCATTAAATTAACGGATCATGTCCGGAACACAAGACTGCGGTCCAAAACAAAGATAGCTGACGTGGCTCAAAAGGCTAGGCAACTTAAATCGGACTGGGCAGGACATGTTTGCGGATATACTGCGGGCCTTTGTAACACCAAAGTGGTGCCCTGAGACAGTGAGGCGGGGTCGCGGCAGACCACGTAGGAGATAGCGAGACGAGCTGGATAGATTCCATGAAAACTGGAAAGAGCACGCGCGGACTCGCGAACGGTGGAGGGAGTGGAGGGAGGCCTTTGCCCAGGACTGGAACAATGAAGGCCAGGCTGCGTCCGCGACTTCCTCTGCGTCAAATTTCCTGTTCCCGTAGCATCGAATTACCTGCCCGTGCGAGGTCTTCGTATTCGTGACAATTTTGTTTTTGCACGGCCCCTAAGGGTCCTAGCGAGATGTTATATAGTCTATAGCCTCCCTCGATAAATGGGCAATCCAACACTAAATGTAGTTCCTGAGATTGGTACATTCAACCAAACAAACTCTTCAGCTTTATAATATTAGTATAGATATAGATAAAATATTTCATTTTACCTACACTACATAAAAAGAAGACAGACATATTAACAAAGTAAATATCAAGTTGTACGTTTAAAGTAGCATTAAATGATAAGTTTTTGCAGAAAATATAAATAAAGTAATCCAAATAAAATAAACCCTTTTCAAGAAATGAACGCGCTTCACCAAGCCCGCGATATTGTCAGTCCTATAAAAGGGTACTCTAATAATATCCACAAAGAAAGGATATTCAAAGATTTATATGAAACAAGATAATCCTTTCAAAGTGGAATAAATCGGACACAAAAAATCATAAAGCAATATAGGCTGATATTGTCAAACATCGTTACGTGTTTCCGATATATACGACTGGTTGAACTTTTCATATTGCCTTTATCTTTTTTATTTATTGGCTCAGAGAGGCACGTACCAAAATATCAATATATAAAAACAATAGAGGGCGAATGTTCGACCATAAATCCAAGATATAGCGATTTATCAAAATGTCAAAAGATGCACACACACCTGTGTAGCTGCGACCTAATTCTACTTAGAGAACCATCCTTATTGGAAACCTTTACAAGCGAAAAAGGACCTTAGTACCGCTTTATAGCGTTTCTAATGTATTTTATGGGGCGTTATGTGGAATTTGGGGCATAAAATGTAGCCGTGAACCCCTAGAGATGAGCATCGTCATCATATTTCTGTTCTGACGTCTATTCTCGAGGCAGATCAGTTGAGAAAGAAGGTATAAAGCTTCTTTTTGTGTTGCATTAGGGAATTGGTACAGTGTACCCAAAAGACCGATATTTAGATCGAAGAAGCTCTTGAATCACAGTATTTTTGAAAAGTCTAGACTAAAAGCATATTCTACTATCGTGAAATATATAAGTATCCTATCTTTGAAATTTCTGGGGAATATGCTGTCCGAAGTAACGTAGAGGTATGATAGTAACGGTTTTGTTTCATGTTAATCTCTTAGGAACGATTTTCCTCTGGCAACCGCATCGTGTAATTCCCGAAAGGTTGGAGAACTTATTACTGTGCACGCAGAGTTCGTTGTGTTCTTAAAATATAAGGCCCCTTATATTCTGGAGTCAGGGTTTATGACATAAATAGAAACATAATAAGGAGCATGTAGGAGGGAGCAATGGTGGTCCAGTGGTAATAGCCCCAAGTAGGTCGTGGGTTCGAACCTAGGCTGAAACTTAAATTTGTGTAAATAATTTCATCACCACTGCTCTCAAAACGTTGCAGGAAAATATCGTGTTGAAACCGGAATGTCCTGGAACCAAAAATTCGAAAACAAGAGAGAACTACCGACCCGCACGGAGCTCGCTTGTTTTTCAGCCCACTTCCCTCTCGAAGAGAGGAGGTCTACATCTGTGTGGGCAGTGAGAAAATAATGGGCTGATGATGCTATTATACTAAGAGGTGAGTTTTTTTTTTGGAATGTCGCAGGTCCGTGCTAAGAGGTTGTCGGCTGCTTAACTGGGTTGCCTCTGGGTGCCTAAATAAATTAAGGCCTCCAGCCAGGACTTAAAAAGTTAAAAGCTAAGCGACTACTCGTACACGCTTAGAGCATCCCCTGTTGGGTATGGACTTCAGCTTAGGGCGTTGCTAGGACAGGTCAGCAAGGGATAGGCTGGATCGGATAAGCGAAGTATGTATGTACCGTCAAGGGCATACATACTTTTAATCGTTTTCTCGTACAATACATAACACTATACTATTTCTCCCTATTTTTTGCTATAAAATTGTATTTTTGCTCGTGACTGCACTCCCATTAAAACCTCGGGTTTTTCCTAACTAATAATAGAAGTAAGTTCATGCAACTAACTTTTACTGAATTATTACAAGATTTACAAGATTTTTCCATAATAACGTTCTTTCTTAAAAGTTACGGCGGTGTAAAAATAACCGCCATTACAAATCAATTTCGCTCATTCGTTCACTTCAGGACTTAGTCGGATCGTTAAGCAATTGATTCGGTTCAATTCGTTTTTCTTTAATTCTCTGTCAGCGGATACCAACGAAGGAACTTTTAAACGTTACAGTACAAATACTCGTACGGGAAAATAAAGTAAGAAATCTTTGAAATATCTTAAGTGCACTGTAAGGCTGCGGCTTGTAAAACGACAGCGGGTTGACAGTGGCTTTGTGGCGACGAGCGGAATGATGGCGCAAGAGTAAATACACATTAAATATAGGTACAGAGCTTCAGCGCAGAAGGAGCAGAGGTGGCCCCGTGGTAACGGCCACGAATTATTAGTTCTGTTTCTCAGGTTCGAACCCAGAAAGGCGCTTTATTTTGTGTAAATTATTTCATCACCGCTAATTTAAAAACGGTGAAGGAAAATATGGTTAGGAAACCGGCATGACCGAGACCAAAAAATCAAAGACATATGAGATCTACCAACCCGCACTGGGCCCGCGTGGTAGATTACGGCCGACTCCCTCTCACTGAGTGGAGGCCTGATTCCCTGTAGTGAGAACATTATATGATGATTATCCTACAAAGCTTCATACAGTGTTGGTTCGATAGCCACATTATTACAGTACTAGAACTACTTGTTGGTTGAGTGGTTGCAAGGGCTACAGCCGAGCAAAGTGTTTTTTAGCTTTCTCATAAGAAATTTTCCAGTAGCCGCCCGGAGTCTGGATTTGTGCCCATTTGGTGGCAACAGGCTCGCCCCCTATTACATGTGACTTAAACATAACTGGCGAAATGTGATTGGACTATTGGCACACATCTGCCTAACTACAGACGTTTGGAAGCGTATGGGTGCGAGTAAATGAGAGGCAGGACAAAGATTGAGTTTAAGTATAATAAAGTCACGGTTAAGATAGAAACAAGTGAAATGTGAAATTATAGAAAGAAAGGAAACGAATTCAAGATGGAAAGAATACAAAGTAAAGTTCGTTAGGATGGCGGTAAGAAATATGAGTTTACGCGAGCTAACAATAATAAGCGGTAGCGAGCCAAAGCGACGAGGATTCGCGATGAGGGCTTCTGGCTGACTGTCCGGCGGTCCACGCCGTCTGCGTCTTGAGCGGGCTGCGGAGGCGCCGCGGAGCGCGGCGTCCAGGGTGAGGTAGCAGACCGGTTTCCGCGGCAGGCGGCAGTGCCGCCCGGCACTCGCATAGATGGTCGGCGCGCGGTATGCGCGCACCTTCACGCCAACAAGAAATGATAGGGTAGGTAGGCATACTGCGAACAATTATAAATGTTAGTGTGGGTCTGTTAACATGACGCCACAGGACCCCCTTGCGAATAAAAGGGCCACTTTATTTATACCGTTCAGGGAACCTTACTTGGCGACCTGAACGAGTAGTGCGCAATAGTCGCGCGTGCGTTGAGTCATGGCTCTGTGTCTCAGCGTCATCATGACATGCATATGCTGGTTTTAGTCTGTCAATTGACACCTTCACAGTTTTATTATTGAGCGCTATGTCGAATGTCTTTGGACTTCTTGAAACGACCTTATGAGGGCCGCTGTAAGGTGGTTCCAGCGATCCGCGGAGCAGATCTTGGCGCAAGAACACATGCGTAGACGTATGTAAATCCTTGTGCTCGAAAACCCTACGCTGTGAATGGTCTGATGCTGGACATGGGCGTAGGTCGGACATTCTTTGTCGTAAAATACTGACAAAATCTGGGTAATCTACCTTGTCTTTTGCTGCGCTGAAAAATTCACCGGGGACGCGTAACTGTTCTCCAAACACCAACTCTGCTGGTGAACACTGCAGGTCCTCTTTGCAAGCTGTCCGTAATCCTAAAAGTACTATAGGAAGAGAACTAACCCAATCCTTCGTACCGTGTGACATCAAAGCTGCCTTAAGCGTGCGATGTAAACGCTCAATCATGCCGTTGCAGGCTGGATGATACGCTGTTGTCCTTGCTAACTTGATTCCGTACGTTTTTGCCAAGTTTTGGAATAAGTGAGATTGAAATTGTCTACCTTGGTCCGTTATCACCTTCCTTGGGCAACCATACCGAGCAATCCACTCCAACACAAACGCCTTTGTCACAGTCTCCGCTGTCATGTCAGGGAGTGGAATCACCTCAGGCCATCTGGTGAACCTGTCAATGATAGTGAGACAGTATTTAAAATTGGAAGATACTGGTAGTGGTCCTATTAAGTCCATATTAACCTCTGCGAATCGAAGATCTGGTACGTCGAATTTACTAAGAGGAGATGTAGTATGTCTTGTTACCTTAGACTTCTGACATGGAATGCACTCTCTAACCCAAGCTCGTACATCTTTCCTAAGGGAAGGCCAAACAAAACGTTCACTGACAATTTTGATGGATGCCTTTGCGCCAGGGTGGCTTAGGCTGTGCAACGTCTCGAACACACGGCGTCTGTGGGTAGCTGTCACGAACGGTCTGTGTTTTGCCAAAGAAACATTACAATAAATATGTACGTTTGAATTTGGTACTTGCGCTAACTCCAGTGTCAACGAATGGTTACCCTTCAGGAGCTGTTGAAGCTCTGGATCATCACGCTGCGCAAGGGCAAGCTCCATAAAGTCCACTGGCGCAGTGACTGCCTCAATCCGAGACAATGCATCGGCCACCTGGTTGTCCTGCCCGGAAACGTGCTGGATGTCAGTCGTGAACTGAGAAATTAAATACAAATGATTAATTTGTCTTGGTGATCCTTGTTGGTCTTTCTTTTTAAATGCACTTATCAGCGGCTTATGATCGGTGTACACAGTGAAATGTCGTGCTTCTAACATGTGCCGAAAATGTTTGATGGCTTCGTAAATCGCGAGGAGTTCGCGATCATAAGCGCTGTATTTCTGCTGCGTGGGGCTCATCTTCTTCGAATAGAAAGCTAAGGGCTGCCAGATGTTATCCACCTTCTGCTGTAAAACAGCTCCTAAGGAAACATTGGATGCATCTACTACCAATGCCAGCTGCGCATCAATCACCGGGTGTACCAACAGTGCAGCATCTGAAAGGCTATGCTTACAACGCTCAAACACTTCTAATAATTGAGCAGTCCACTTCACTAGTTTCGATCCCTTCATGTCTGGACCTGCCAATAAATCATTAAGTGGGGCTTGTAACTCTGCTGCATTTTTCAAGAAACGCCTATAAAAATTTAGCTTCCCTAGAAATCTTCTTCTTCTTCTTCTTCTTGACGTGTTGTGAGCATGTCAGCAACAATTGAAGAGGTCCGCTAGGAGCGATGCCTGCCAGGGTCGTGGTATTGTTCGAAAGAGATACCGTGGCCCTGGCATAGGCAACTGAGGGAACACGGGTGAGGTTTAGTCAGTAAAAGTCTGACACGCCCTTGCACTTCACTCTCAGCAGGAGACGTCATTTGATGATTTCCCACCAACAAAAAAAGGCGTGCTACAACACGAGTTAATGCTTCTGGGAATGATGTCCAAAGATAGCCGACATTCAAATTATATTTAAGAGAATAAAAATAATTTGAGAGAATAAATGCAGCGGAATCTGTCGCTCCTGTTGTACAATACAAAGCGTGGTTAAAACTGGCTTTGGCCACGATCTGCCGCATCACTGACGTAGTAAAATATCTATCGCAGTACCTACGACTCAATGAAGATATTTACTCATGCGATGACGAAGGCCATGTAAGATTGTGTACTACTCGCCATCTTGTCTTCCCGCTACAAATCATCTGCCCATCCTTTTCCCAAGTAGGTTACGGTCGGCTTGCAGCTGATTCTCTGATCTTAGTATGTGAAGATTACTCATCCACGTACAAGCCGCGGCAAGCTTAGCTTAACCTGATCGATGAACCCGTGCGGTTGAAATTACTTATCCACAAGCTCCTCATGCCAACCCATTACTACTCAGGGCTAATTTCACCAATGAAACTGAACGCGAGTAGCACATCTAAACCGCGTTCAAGGGCTGTCATTCATTCTGGAGGACACGGTGGAGCATACGGTGGAGGTGTGCCCTGCCTGGGCGGGGCACCGCCGTGTCCTCGTGGAGGCGATCGGCGGCGGCGACCTCTCGCGTCCGGCCCTGGTGCGAGCCATGGTACGGAGCGAGAGGGAATGGGAAGCCGTCACCTCCTTCTGCGAAGCAGTAATGCTCGCGAAGGAGGAGGCGGGGCGCGTGAGGGAGTGGCAGTCTCTGCGCCCTCACGTCCCTAGCCGCCGCAGGAGGAGACGCCCCGGGCGTCGGGAGTCGATTGCGGACTCCCGGCCACCGTAGGCGCGAGCTTGCGGGTGGCGAGCAATGGGTAGCTCACCGCCCGGTAACGACCAGGCTCGGGTCGACGGCGCGCAGTGTTCCACGCGCGCCTCAAAGAGATGTCAGCAGCAGTGTAGGGGTCTACTAGGACCGATGCCTGCCGGGGTCGGGTGATTGTTCGAAAGAGATACCGTGACCCTGGCACATGGGCAACTGATGGAACACGGGTGGGTTTTAGTAAAAGTCTGACACGCCCTCCCGCTCCGCCCAGAGCGGGAGAAGTCATTTGATGATTTCCCATCCTAACAAAAAAAAAAAAAGGGCTGTCATTCATAATCAGCCTATATTGTTCCCACTGCTGGGACACAGGCCTCTCGTTGAGAGGGAGTGGGCCGTAATCTACTACGCGGCCCCAGTGCGGGTTGGTAGATGTCATATATCTTCGAATTTTTGATTCTAGGACATGCCGGTGTCCTCACGATGATTTCCTTCACCGTTTCAAGAGCAGTGGTGATGAAATAATTTACACAAAGTAAAGAGCCCGCGTGGGTTCGAATTCACGACCTACAACTCGTAAGTTGGGGCCGAACTGTCATTATTTTTGTGAAATATTAACACAGACAGTTCTTGAACGTAGTTTAGACGCGTCCAGTTTAATTGGCGAAATTAGTCCTGAATCCGTAGCCCCCACAGACAGGCTAACATTAATTGCATTTGGATCCGCGTCCTTCATTGCGCAGCGCGCACCCTTAAAAAGTTGTTCAGTAAAATGAATTTGCAGTACACACCAACCTACCTAAGTAGGATATTCTAAAGGAGTATAGCAAACCAGGAGTCACATGGAGAGCGCATTTATTGTGGGCTAAACAAACTGCGGGCTACTTATACATGAATGAGTTGTTAGGGAGGGGACTGGACCGAGTGCCGTTTTGCAATGTAGTTGGGACGAAGAATAATTGTAAAACTGGAGTGTAGGCAGCAGCATTCTCTAAGCATTTTACCACAAGCTGCGATCGCCAACCCGCCTGCCAAGCGTGGTGATTATAGAAAACCACCCCAAAATCCAGCAGTGGATGACTTTCGGCTGAAATGATAGAAAAAAATAATAAAATAAAACCAATATCTTAGGACAACCAACACACCGTTATCTGATCCCAAACTAGGCAGAGCCTGTACTATGATAACCAGACAACTGATAAATATACTTATATATTTTTAATAACATACATATTATAGATAAATTACACCAATCAATGATGATGACGATGACTAAGAAAAGCCGGGACCAACGGCTTAACCTTTTGAACGCCAGAGCGTAAACGCATCGGCGGCGGCGCCCCTTCTACGCCAAGCCACAAATTCAGCGCAAATACGTAAAAAAAAAAATAGGGATTCCAACGAGTTATCGGAAGTTAATCATTAAGTGTTAAGTTACCAATTAATCATTGCTTTTCGTTCCATATTTTTAAATAAAAAATTACTCGTAGCATTATTCTTTTATTTAACTTGACCCTATTTAGTATCAAACTATCATTAAACACCAGTTACAAAGTTCTAAACAACCTAAAAGCAGACATTAGAACTACAAACGAATAAATCCTACTAATATTATCAATGCGAAAGTTTGTATGTATGGATGTATGGATGTGTGGATGTTTGTTACTCTTTCGCGCAAAAACGACTGAACGGATTTGGATGAAATTTGGAATACAGTTAGTTTATAACCTGGATTAACACTTAGGCTACTTTTTATCCCCGTAGTATGTTCCCGCGGGATATTTTCCGACCTCCACGCGGGCGAAGCCGCTGGGAAAAGCTAGTCTATACATCAATACAAATAAATAAAATTGAAGTGTCTGTTTTTAATATTAAAATAACCGTTTTTTATTAAGTGTATATGGATGTATACACGGTACATATACCAAAACAACATTTTTTTTTTAATTTATCTGTCTGTCTGTTTGTTCCGGCTAATCTCTGAAATGGCTGGACCGATTTTGACGCGACTTACACTGGCAGATAGTTGATGTAACAAGGAGTAGCTTAGGCTACTTTTATTTTAGAAAAAAAATCTTTTGTTTTAGAAAAATACCTGCGTTAATTTCCGACATTCCCGCGGAGCCGCGGGCAAAAGCTAGTCTAATAATAATAAGGTACAGACGCCACCAGGTCAAGCTACCCGAAACTGTCCATTTTTCCCAATGAACCTTGAACCTAATGCTCTAGAAATAAAGTCGAAAATCTATCAAAGAAATCTGACAGATTGTAGTAGCTTGATATGTTGGCGTCTGCACATCACTAATCTCGTTCGTGACGGATGACGTCAGACCGCTGTCGGAAAGACCCGACTGTGGCGTGGCTGGCACGACTTTTGAAAACTTCCTCGCATGCGAGTAGGGATGTGACGTTGTGGGACATAATAAATAATCATCATATAGTATTTATGACAATTTAATCAATTTACTTATGATTATTACGTTTTTCTTTTGGCACTCGATCCAGTTCAAAAGCGATGACTCTTCCGAACGCCGCATTTCGTGGGTAGATAGGTCCTGGTTGGTTAAAATCCACCGTAGGTAAATTAGAGACGTCACACCTTAATTCATTTGCGTCCCATATGCTCCGTTAATACCCACACACTTACACTCGTTATATCTTCTGAAGAAACTTGTGTTTCTTTCGTTTTCTTTGTACAGACTTGTTCTTGAAAGGAAGAAAAGAAAAAAAATAGAAGTCGTAAAAACGACTTACATCGTTAAACAAAATCTGGTGAGGAAGGTCCGACTATATCATCAGGAGAAGATATAATTATCACCAGTATTATAACGAAAATTGTAATTATGAAAACTACCCGTTAGGTAATGGTGTGGCGACCTGAGTCGACCACATGCGAGTAAGCTCAATTATGAAAAATTATGGTTTGATAGTAATTATATTAATTCCTATGGAACCCACCCTGTGAGCTGAAGAATGATAAATGGTTTCGACGTCAGCACTGAAAACTATTTAGCCCACACTAACCTGTAGACGAGCTCAGAAACGCTTTCACCAGCTACTGTCAGCAGCTCACACCGTGAAGCCCTTCATGAAACAGATTGTCAAATCACTGTTGGGTATTTATAACAAGTCTCTTCAAACTTCAGCTGTCCATCACGGTCAAAAACCAACTTCTCCTAAAATTACAGGGAAGTCACCGACTGTGACTCTCGAACAAAGCAGACTGGGGGGGTTCACATTACTCGGCGCTCGGGTGAGCGGTGGCCAAAACTATGGCGCTAGCGTCGCCAGGTTCAGCGAATCAAGATACTAACATATAGAAACCATTTGAAACAAATTAATTATTGCTAAAGAAATGACCTAATACTTAGGTATAACAAAAATAAGTATTAAAAAGTCAATTTGGGTCACTTAAGGTGCCCAACCAGGTATATTACTTTACTCTATGATGAAATTATTATTATAAATATTATGCATTAGGAATATTCAGATTCGAATAGTTGCCATTAAAAAATAATTGTCGAAGTAATTGTAAGCTACTGTTAATAGAATCTATATATTAATACGTGAAGCGAAAACTTTGGATCCCTTTTTACGAAAATTGGGCGGACGGAGGAGTATGAAATGTCGCACACTTATAGTTTATACAGAGAAGAAGTGACGAATGCTAATATTTTTTTTAATTATGCGTTAAAATACATTATTTTCAATAAATAACACGTTACACACACTACTGTTCATTACCGTGTATCTAATATACACATGCATAGATATTCTTTTGTTTATGGTCCAAATCTGTCTTTATTCTTTTGTGCAATGTTACCAACACCCAGATTATTTACCCCTAAAGCTTAAGTTAAAAATTGCCACAATTACTAAAAAAATCCGCTAAAAAATTATAATGAAAATAACTAACGAATGTTCAGTAATCATAGACCGGCACACAGCAGTAATATTTGTCTATATTTATTACGCGACATTTGTTAATCATTCACTCTGCATTCTTAGTATCGAGGAACCGTACTAGAAGTCGCTAATAGTTTTATTGTAATCAAAAACACAATGAGAAATGTAAGATGGCAAAAACCCTAAGAATAGGAATAGGAAAAATGGCACGCCCTTAAAAATCTCAATCCTCTTATTTACCCCCTAAATTTGGGAAAACCCCTAAGTTGGTAAGCCTGATTTTGGGTCTATAGTCTTACTGAATGTCAAGTAATAAATTAATTTTATAGATATCCTATTTCCTTTTTAAAATCTATGATCATATCGAGAATATTTGTCTTTAATATTATTTGTATTAGCGACGATAGGAATTTTTAGATATAAAGGAAATATTTTTTGTGGTTTTATGGGGAGTGTCAAGTATGGCATTAGTAAGTTTCCCATATAAAACTTAGTGTCGTGTGCAAACTGTAGAGGTTGTATGCCTCACGATTGTACAGGCTGGTTATAATTATGACATTTGGAACCGTCATAATTAATTAAAAATAATAGGGAGAATTCTATAAAAACAGAACAAATTTCTGTGATAATTCATTCCATATTGTATGGAACAATCCAGCAGTTAAGAAGTACTAAGAAAATAAAAAAGAGAGCCCTGAAGAAGGTATTCTTTACTCATTACACCTACGTCCTGGTCCTGGCCATCACCATCCTGCCAGCGAACCCTCTCCACAGTAGTACAGCGTCAACAATTTGTCTATAGTGTTACTGCATGTCAAATATAACCATATTATTTTTTTATATTTATTATTATCTATATTTTTTCATTTAATAATGTATTTCTATTCAAATGAAGTACGGTCGAATTTCGACCAATGGGCGATCACTAGTATTTCATTAATTTGAAATATTATTTACCTTACTTACTCATCACTAGCTGTCGTGTCTTGACGACTGTGGCGTGGGGAAGAACACTTTTTTACGCATTTCGATTAGCAATTTTTTATCATTGTTTTTTCTAGTGAAATGTAACTAATGGATATCGACGGTCCCTACGTACATAAAGACATGTCCAAACATTCCATTGTTGACATGTCTTTATGTACGTAGGGACCGTCGATATATATTTGTGCCATTTTACAATGTTTCATTAATGTAGTTTAAAATAAGTAATAGGAAAAAGAAACACAGAAAACTTAAATTACTATATTTATTTATACTCAAACAATGTCGTTTTCTTGCCGTTTATAGACGAGGGTGGCGTGTTGGGCACGTTTTCAGTTGTCGGCTATACACGACCGTTGCATTCAAAAGGTTAAAATGCTATCCGAGGCACGGAGAGGTCTCATTTGTAATGGATGCTTACCCATCCACGACCCGACCACGGCAAGCGTAGCCTAATCTTCGATCGACCTGTGCGGTTGATATCATTTAGCAACGACTCCCTGTTTACATACAGTATGGTGCAAAACTGAACCAATACATAGCGATATTGTTGTTCTCTAATGTAGAATGAGAATTTTCTAAGGTGAAAATTAAAATACGGTCTAATTATTGTAGCGTATTTATTATCAAGTATTAGATCACAACATTACAAAATTAGCAACAAAAAATTACAAGATAACACTGAATCACTTTTGCACCGAAATGGCAATGCCAGTTATTACAATTTCTAATATTTTGTCCATAAGCCCTTAGCTTTCTTAACCGCTGCTAATCTTTTTGGCATACTGTTCACAAATTTTTCACGATAATCGGGTGAAAGTTTTCCCCATTGTTCTTCAACTCTATTCCATAATTCGTGTTACGACGATGCTGGTGAATCATAATCATTAAGGATATTGTGTTTTAATTGTGACCACAATTTTCAATGGGGTTTAAATCCGGACTTTGGGCCGGCCACTGTAGCAACTGAAAGTCTTGAGAAACAAGCCAGTTCTTCACTATCTTCGCGGTATGCTTTGGGTCATTGTCTTGTTGAAAAGTTATTTCCCCTTCCACTCATCATCATCACCATCATCATCATTTCAGCCGAAAGACGTCCACTGCTGGACATAAGCCTCCCCCAAACACCGCCACTTCGAACGATTCTGTGCTTTGCGCATCCAGCGGATTCCTGAGGCCTTCACCAGGCCATCGTCAATCTTGTGGGAGACCCTATAACGCTACGTCTTTCAGTAAACGTTCGCCACTCCAGAACCTTTGGTAGCTATCTGTTCTGTGAGCAATGTGCCCTGCCAACTGCCACTTTTTGGCAATTCTTCGGGCTATGTTGGTTACCTCCTTTCTATCAAACACAGTAATTCTTCATAATATAAAACAGACTGCTTTTTGAAAAAGAAGGGTCGAATAATGAATGTAACACATTACAATGACTTTTAATGGAGTATTTGACTGGAAATTTTATATTTGATTTTACAAACCCTGGAAACATATTAAGCGACAATAAACAAACAAATGTTTAAATATCCCAAAAAATGCCGAAGTTCTCAGAAGACAGCACTCCTAACATCTCAACGTCACAACACAGGAGCGCCATAGTAACTTTGCGCCATTCGTTCGTTTTCGTTTTGAGTAACAAGGATAGAAGTATAACTTTAAATGAGTCTAACTTCTCTATTTTTAAACCGATGTTATTTATGTTTTTCCAAATCGTCTTTTTATACAAACATGTATAATGTAAGTATACGTTCATTTTATATTTTTGACAGTTGTCAAATACCCTATTGTCTCGGTGCAATGCGCGTTCTCGTATTCTGGTTTATTATGTGTTCTGTGACAGGGTCATAGCACAGATTACTTAATAGTTACTACGTAACAGATACTTCACTCAGTAGAAAATTTTCAATACCTACTGCTATAATAGCCTACTCCGTCGCGTCAGCAACCGCTGCATGCTAAAATATGCCTAAATGCTCAAGCGTACAGTTGTGATTGCTTCGCACCGCGCGATCCCACAGCAATCGCAGGGCTGCCTCTTCGATAAAATTAAATTAACATAACTATTTGTGTCCATTTTATTGAGAACTGTGAATATGTTCGGTAGTTTAAAATTGTATCGTATAAAGGTAAAATATGTTTTTAATAAATTGGTGCTGACTGTGCAAATACATCTAAAACATAATTATAGAGGTCAGTGTGTAGGTAAAATAAAAAAAATCTTTAAAAGCTACATGTGATTTATTTTTATATATTTTTTATAATTTTCTTACCCTTTCTTAATTCTAGGTTATTTAATTTTAATGAAGAAAAAATCCTGAATCTAATAAAAAGTTTTATTAAATATTGTTTTGGGAAACAAGGGCAGGGAGAATCAAAATGTATGTCATTTAAAATTTCATAAAGAGTACTACCCGGCCTTTGTTTAATATTTTTTTCAAAATTATTAATAAATATAGTCTCGAGTTCTCTTACATAATTATGAAACGCATCTGTTGGCACTTTTAACTTTCCGTAAAAAGACGATGTTTTATTGAATGCTTTAAAATGGATAAACAGTCTATTCGTAGATTCATTTAAATCAGGAATGTTCTGTTATTCAGCAACAAAGCCAGAACAGGTACTTATGCTTGAATGGAACGATTAAAATTGAACAACGTGCGTGCGCTTCGCTTGCGAAAACCGCACTGAATATGGTCCGCAAACGGCCCGAGACCGCTCGGCCGGACGGTAGGTAATTATAGCGCGCAAGTACATGGAGTGACGGAGGCCTGGTCATAGCATGCCAGACTGGTGGTAAACAAGGTTTTGTTTTGACAGCTTTTTTGTTTGTATTCTACACTTAGAACACAAACAAAAAAAGGCAACCTGAAACGGAGTCCTGTGTCTTTTTTCTTTCGTTTATTATAATTTCCTTGGAAAGTCTTCAAATGATAAATTATATGATTTTTGGCTCAGAATTTCAGTACGTACGTATAAGTGGTATACGTACGTATACCACTTGGGAGATTCCAGCCAAAAAGAGACATTAAAACTCAGATACTTTTTTCTTCATTTATTAGATTGATCGCAATAGAGCCACGGAAGGATAAAATAAGGTATATAATATTTTTATCAAACAAAAATATAAGTTCCTTGGGGAAATTAAAAAGATAAGATTTAAAAAAACTGATTTACCGAGTTCGAATAATAAGTAGGAATTTTCCTGAAGTATTTTTTATTTGAATTAGTATATACAGTATGGTGCAAAACTGAACCAATGTTTTGAAAAAGACAAAAACTATTATTTTCTTCTGTATTTAATTCTGTTGTTACATATTAACTTACTATACGCATTAAGAAATGACACGTACTATCTTTCAAATGAAGCAACGACATGCTTGAACTTGTTTATTTCGTTAAATGTGTGACTCAGTTATGCACCGCAACTTGACAAGAGAACATTTTTATTTTTTTAACGTTAAAATAAAACAATAATTATAATTGTAAACCGATTAATCTTAGTTTCATCTGAAAAAAATTCCTTCTTCTAATCCTCTTCTGACCAGCCTTCATATTTTTTTACAAAGTCTAATCTTAATCTTATATTTTTTTTTTTTGCTCAAATATGGTTTTTTTTTCTCTATAGCTCGTAAATTATTTCTTCTTAATTCTCACTGAACTGTCCACTTACTAATTGACTTACCAGTATCCCGTTGAAGAAGTTATTTCCAGACTTTAATTAGAGATATAAAGAGATATAGAGATTTTAATTACCAGAGAATAGGGTATTTGACAACCGTCAAAACTATAAAATGAACGTATACTTACTTTATACATGTCTGCACAAAAAGATGATTTGGAAAAACTTAAATAACATTGGTTTAAAAATAGAGAAGTTACACGCATTTAAAGTTATACTTCTATCCTTGTTATTCCAAACGAAATCGAACGAATGGCGCAAAGTTACTATGGCGCTCCTGTGTTGTGACGTCGAGATGTTAGTAGTGCTGTCTTTGTCTACCACTGACTTTAAAACGCATCTGAGAACTTCGGCATTTTTTGGGATATTTAAACATTTGTTTGTTTATTGTCGCTTAATATGTTTCCAGGGTTTGTAAAATCAAATATAAAATTTCCAGTCAAATACTCCATTAAAAGTCATTTTATAAGCAGTGTGTTACATTCATTATTCGACCCTTCTTTTTCCAATAGCAGACTCTGTTTTATGTTATGAAAAATTACTGTGTTTGATAGAAAGAAGGTAACTGACACAGCCCGAAGAATTGCCAAACATAAGTGGCAGTTGGCAGGGCACATTGCTCACAGAACAGATAGCTACCAAAGGTTCTGGAGTGGCGAACGTTTACTGAAAGACGTAGCGTTATAGGGTCTCCCACAAGATTGACGATGGCCTGGTGAAGGCCTCAGGAATCCGCTGGATGCGCAAAGCACAGAATCGTTCGAAGTGGCGGTGTTTGGGGGAGGCTTATGTCCAGCAGTGGACGTCTTTCAGCTGAAATGATGATGATGGTGATGATGATGATGAGTGGAAGGGGAAATAAAGGTATAACATTTATTTTAAAAAAAGATGCGCTATAGGCGTGTGGGAAGATAGGCAGTTGCAGGATGTTTGTTTTGCTTTTGGTCAGAGTGGAATTATGATGTGGAGTCAGCGCCAATAATATCGGGAGGAATAGACTGTCCGAAATGATCTAAACAACTATGAAAATTAATTATTAACTCAATGACACAAGGTATGTTTCAGAATGAAGGTAGAACATGACAACTTTTATTCTGACAAGAACTTTATCCAATTCAGATAAAGTTTAATTTTCTTAGTTGTTGAGATCCTTTTCACAATTTGTTCGCCCCGATATTTTTGACGCCGGCTGTATTCGTTTTCTGGTTTGTTCTATATTCCGTGGGCTAGGTATGCCAGCCCCCCAACGATTTCACAGGTCCGCCAGACTATTGCAATCGTTCGAAGCGTCCCGCCAATCATTTCAATCAGCTTTCAATCATTTTCTAGCCTCCCCTCGCTAATACGTTTTGACGGCAATTTTTTTTCTATTTTTCTTTTCACATTCCGTCGAGTTTTCTTTTTCATTTATAATTGTGATTCATTTTGGCACCCGTTTCAAGTCAATTCATTGGAATAAATACGAAGTGAGAGTTTTTGTGAATCGTTGTTTGACCGAGTGTAATAATCACGGGAAACTTTTTTTGTGGTGAAAAGGGATTGTGGTTTGAATAAATAATTTAGAGGTTTGGGTACATCAATTATAGATTTAGATTTTAAGTTGAAGTATAGAAACGATTAGTACCCATCGTTTAGCTGTCTGTTTTGTTAGTACTAAACATACAGCTGTGCTGCTGGGGAGTTTGTTGCGCCACTTCTTCTTCCCAGCTAAAGCACTAGGAAGTGATGAAGGGCGGCTGTTTTGGGAACTGTCTTATGTAATTTTGACGTTCGACAAGTGCTGATCCTCAGCTTAATTTAAAATAATGATTTTTGATTTAGTTTTTAATAAAACGAAGATCCAATTAATCTTGTATACATACATATGACACTGGTCGCTTGATGTAGGTACACAGATAAGTTCTTATCTGCACCTAGCTTATACCACAAGACTTGACGTATAGGTCTAAATGAGTTAGGAAGGCTGCGCCGCCCGGGTATGAGGAGGGTCCCGACACGTATTTCAATTAACTAATTGCCTTCTAAATAGGATTTGGAATCAAAATGTCAATCTGTTGCCTTCTGGCGCTCTTGCTACATAGTTAGAGAAACTCTATGCTTCATAGTTCTGTGATATTAGTTATGTACTAACTTCAGTTAAGACTATTGTTACTAACCCAATGGATCTTTGCTATCTGAAATATATACATACATATATATAAGGTGTACCTATCTATTCATACACGAAATATTTGAAGAGGTACACCTGTAGGTGGTAAAGAAGCTACAGCAATGAAAAAAATATTTCTACATGTATTTTTTTCAAAATTTAATATTTATAAATTATTTGACGCACATGAGAAATACTGGCTCCTTCTTATTTTTTACGGCCCGAGACACCGCGGTCATGCTCGTGCCGTCCGGTCGCCGCCCTCAGAGTGTCAGGCGGGCCATTCATAGAATTTGGAGTAAAGGTTTCATGCAAAACGTCTCAAGCAGTTTTAAAATTATAATAATTACGAAAATTCAAAAACGCTTAGGTAAAAAAAAATCTTTTTGCTTCTATAGCTTCTATACCACCTACTGGTGTACCTCTTAAAATATTTCGTGTATAAATAGATACACCTTATATACACCGTGACATTTTAATCGTCTTACAACGGCAGCCCACTTCATGTATCCAATGACTACTACACATCTATAAGAAAAAAATTACCATTTGAATAATTAAAAAATAAAAATATTATTCATTATGATGACGCAGGACGTAGTTTTCAATTGATATTTTGTCTCATGGAAAACGGAGATGGATTGACCTAGTCGACTCGTGCGCTGGGTAGGTACCTATATTCTCTACCGTCTGATACGTAAACATGATGTGTCATAATTCTAATGCATTATTTATTTTTCTTAGTACCTTTTTTTTTTCAGGATGGGAAATCATTAAATGACTTCTCCCGCTCTGGGCGGAGCGGGAGGGCGTGTCAGACTTTTACTGACTAAAACCCACCCGTGTTCCATCAGTTGCCCATGTGCCAGGGTCACGGTATCTCTTTCGAACAATCACGCGACCCCGGCAGGCATCGGTCCTAGTAGACCCCTACACTGCTGCTGACATCTCTTTGAGGCGCGCGTGGAACACTGCGCGCCGTCGACCCGAGCTTGATCCTTACCGGGCGGCGAGCTACCCATTGCTCGCCACCCGCAAACTCGCGCCTACGGTGGCCGGGAGTCCGCAATCGACTCCCGACGCCCGGGGCGTCTCCTCCTGCGGCGGCTAGGGACGTGAGGGCGCAGAGACTGCCATTCCCTCACGCGCCCCGCCTCCTCCTTCGCGAGCATTACTGCTTCGCAGAAGGAGGTGACGGCTTCCCATTCCCTCTCGCTCCGTACCATGGCTCGCACCAGGGCCGGACGCGAGAGGTCGCCGCCGCCGATCGCCTCCACGAGGACACGGCGGTGCTCCGCCCAGGCAGGGCACACCTCCACCGTATGCTCCACCGTGTCCTCCAGACGATCCTCGCAATGGAAACACCCGGACGTATCCTCCCGCTTTATTCTGAACAGGAACCCACCAAAGCACCCATGCCCGGTGAGAACCTGTGTCAGGCGGAAGGTGAGGACGCCGTGACGCCTCTCTATCCACTCCTCAAAGAGGGGACTTACCGCCGCAATTGTGGCGTGCCCAGCACTGGGTTGCGACAATCGTACCCGCCATGTCGCCATGAGTTCTTAGTACCTTAGTAGTAATAAATGGTAACATTTTTTTTAATTACGCCTAGAGCTATATTATGTCGGATACATTGAGTGGACAACCTTTGTAAGAGTGTAAAGGCACGTGTACCATATATCAGATTATATTTTACCTGAGGCTAGGAAGTTAAGACTTCCTAAATTAGGTACTTAGAAAGAAATAAGTCACTTAGTAATTCCACTCACATCTTAGGAAGAAGTAGGTACAACTGGAAGTGATCAGTTTTGTGTGAGGAATGATATGAAAAAAGAGGCTGTGAGTGATAGCGTGAAGGTGAACAGGCGAGATTAGTTGAAGAAAACGTATTGATGAGTATTCTATCTCAATAAAGGACGTTGCCAATTTGTGCGCTGAACATGCAAATCTAGTCGGCATTAGGACTTTGACTAAAAAGTTCTGCCCAAACTTTCAAAAATTATACTCTAAATTTCACAAATTACACTGTGAGAGAATATGTATATGCCAGGGTCGCGAGACTGCCAGGGTCGCGAGATTTATTCGAAAGAGACACCGTGGCCTTGTCATATGGGCAACTGAAGGAACACGGGTGGTTTTTAGTCAGTAAAAGTCTGACACGCCCTCAGCTCCGCCCAAGAGCGAGAGACGTCAATTAATGACTTCCCACCCACGAAAAAAAAAATTGAGTATGTATAATATTCGACATCTCTGACTTAAAGAGGAGGGCTGAGTGAGGTAAGTCCCACCTATGGGAACATTATTCTCATGGTACGCACGAGATAACAGTAATCTTTTATTTTCTTATATTTAAGTGACGGCCTTTCCTAATATTTTGCTTCTATATACATGACTCATTATTTTATTTTATTTTATTTGGGAAAATAAACAGTTACAATATTATGGAATAGAACTTAAAACTAAAACGGACGTGTAAATGTATAACCAACGACATTATGTGCCTAGCTTTTTCCCAACTATGTTTGTGTAGGCTTCCGGCCTTACCGGCTGCAGCTGAAGACCAGCTTATTTAAACAGCGATCAGCCTACCTATCTAAGCTCCACAACCCAGTTACTGGGTTATACGATATCCCTTGGATGTCAGAATTCGTGATTCTGATCACTCATAACGATTGTCAAAGATCTACAAATGACAGCCGGTACCAACGGCTTCACGTGCTTTTCGGGGCACGAAGGGGTCTTGGTATGTAAAGATGGTTACCCATCCACGGACTAACCGCGGCAAACGTAGCTTTACTTGACTGATCGACCCTTGCGGCTGTGATTACTTAGCTGCAAACCCCACTCTCCTCTACATTAAGGGAACCAATCAAAAGAGCAACTTAGCATCTATCCATCTCATCTTAGGGATGAAGGGTTCCACAGCTCGATAGTAAGAGTGGCACAAACATTCAGAAGGACGCTAATTGCTTCATCGAGTGATCCTCTCGAGATCAAAGTGATTTGGTTGCACTCGGGATGATTGGCGGCTCTTTGGTAAGCGGTTACGAATGAGGCTGTATGTCAAGTATTTGAAGGGAAGTTTTTAAGAAAGTTATTCATATTTGTAATGGAAAATATACAGGTTGTGCCAGAAAGGTGTGGTAAAATTTAAAGGTATGGTACAGACCAAACTGAAGAACTTTCTACATGGGACCAGTATCATAATCGCGAAAGATTTATTAAACCCATACATACTCGACCCAAATCTGGTAATTTTGTTTTAGTTTCACATTTACAAATGTGACACAAATTAACACAGAATATTTTCATTACTAATTTTTTATTTTGTATTGTTGTCGTGTGTGCACTTCGTAAATTTGAACTCGCATGCAAATACCTATTCTTGGAACAGTAATCTGCTATCATTTCGGCCCAATATATTTCAGAAGCATGTTTTTTCTGCACACAATACTACCGCTCAGTCGCAAGGTCAAAATTGTTAATCCTTAAACCAAGCACAAAGATAAAGTCTCAAGCGAGAGGGCATGGAAAGCCGTCACCTTCTCTGCCTCCCCACGCTTGGCAGGCGGGTTGGCGATCGCAGTATGGTGGTATAGTGCATAAAAAACGCTGCTGCCCATTCTCTAGTAAGTCCCTTAGTCGCCTCTTACGACACCCACAGGAAGAAATGGGATGGTGCTATTCTTTACGTCCGGCATCACAGGTACCTGTACCTGCGAAGCAGTAATGCTCGCGAAGGAGGAAGCGGGGCGCGTGAGGGAGAGGCAGTTTCTGCGCCCTCACGCCCCTAGCTGCCGCAGGAGGTGACGCCTCGGGCGTCGGGAGTCCATTGCAGACTCCCGGCCACCGTAGGCGCGAGCTTACGTGCGGCGAGCAATGGGTAGCTCGCCGCCCGGTAAGGAACAGGCTCGGGTCGACGGCGCGTTGTGTTCCACGCGCGCCTCAAAGAGATGTCAGCAGTACTGAAGGGGTCTGCTAAGACCGATGCCTGCCAGGGTCACGAGATTTGTTCGAAAGAGTTACCGTGGCCCTGGCATATAGGCAACTGAAGGAACATGGGTGGGTTTTATTTAGTAAAAGTCTGACACGCCATTCGTCATTCATTTCATTCATTGTCTGAGACGTCATTTGATGATTTCCACCCATAAAAAAAGAAAAGGTCTTAGTAATATCATCATTAGTACCCCTTGTACTCGAAGCAGTTCAAAGCGTAGACGTAAAGATTAGTGTACTTGTCACGATTGGTGCGTATGTATAAATGTATGTCTTTACCGATGAAAGTAGGGTGATTTAAAAGTGAGTGTTCTTGAGATAAGTTGTTTCGTTTATGAATAGGAAGCTAGAAATTTTACGGTTTAGCAAGGGTACGGTAAACGTTTGCGTTAAATTGTGGTTTAGTTGGATTTGTATGTAAGAGTAATTGATGTTTTGTTTTTTGCAAAATGCTCACATTATGTTTTTTTATGTATTTAGCTTTTGTAAACGTTTAGATCATGATACTTGTGCTCTCATCTTAATTTATTTGGGGTCGGCGCAATATGTTTTTTCTTCCATACATCTTTATTAGTCGTCATCTCAGTAGTCACAACCTTTCTATCCATATTATCAATCACACAGTCCATCCGTCGTTTCTTTAGTCCCCTCCTACTCTTATAGCCTACTAAAAATCGAACGAGTCATACTCAAAACTTTCCCCACAACATTTTCCTCATTCCTCAGTATCACGTGCGATTTTCACACTTTAAAAAAAGTTTAAATTGTTCTTCAAAATATAAAAGCGGAAGTAAATTAAGTTGTTTTCATGCCTGTTAAACTAAGCTACAACAAAATGTTACTAAAAAAATCCAGACACTTTTTTTTTCAGGTAATCTAATAAGTATAGCTTTGGTGAAATCTTTCTCTTTCATATTCATATCTTAGAGCATTTAACCTAAATGCGTTACGATTCATATTCTTTAAGTACTTAATAAGGTTTTAGGGAAAGAAAATTCTTACATTTATTTTGGAAATACCAAAATTTTATCCGCTATATACGGCAATTTATGGGACAGTGACTGGTGATGGTATATTTCGAATTATCCGACTCATCATCATCATCATCATTTCAGCCGTATGAAGTCCACTGCTGGACATAAGCCTCCCCCCATTTGAGAGGGGGTTGCCATAATCGCCACGCTTGGCAGGTGGGTTGGCGATCGCAGTATGGTGGTATAGTGCATAAAGAACGCTGCTGCCCATTCTCTAGTAAGTCCCTTAGTCGCCTGTTACGACACCCACAGGAAGAAATTGGATTGTGCTATTCTTTACGTCTGGCATCACACGGTACCGATAATTAATTATTAATTACCGGTAATTTTCCAACTAGTCAAATTCTTTTACGGTCAGCTTCTTTATTAGCTGCACACGCAGTAGGTTATGAGTAGCACAGTGTGACTGCTAAGCCGTTCTTCCCTAAAGCAATAAAGGTATTTATTCCCCTCTACACGTCTTTGTGGTTTACTCAAGTATTCATAGAAGTAACATAGTGCACGTGCAATGTCTTCTATCGCGTCCTCGCATCATTACACAAGTCATTTATTATCACAAGTGGAAGTTTCCTCACGATGTTTTATTTTACTGTGAGACGGAAAACCAAAGGAGGAACACATAATATGTAGACTTTGTTATTAAATAAAAAAATTGTGTAATTGATACATTTTTTCTGGAATGCCGTTGTTATGTAGGTGGTTTATGAAATTACTAGAGACGCACCTGATCGCAGTTTTTAATTTTTAACGAAACATCGAGATTATTATGAACCAGGTTTGCAAGTGACTTCGCCCGCGTGGATGTAGAGAAATATCCTACGTAGTGTGGGAAATATTCCTAAAAGTATCTAATCCAGGCTATAAACTATTTGTGTGGCAAATTTCACCTAAATGCATTCATTCGTTTTTGAGTGATTGAGTAACAAACATCCAAAGTTCATAGAAACCAGTGTCATAAAGTGTTTCATCATCTATATATTAATACGTGAAGCGAAAAATTTGGATCCCTTTTTACAAAAATTGGGCGGACGGAGGAGTGTGAAATTTCGCACACTTATAGTTTATACAGAGAAGAAGTGACGAATGGTAATATTTTTTTTAGTTATGCGTTAAAATACATTATTTTCAATAAATAACACGTTACACACACTACTGTTCATTACCGTGTATCTAATACACACATGCATAGATATTTTTTGTTTATGGTCCAAATCTGTCTTTATAATTTTGTGCAGTGTTACTAATACCCAGAAATATTTACCCCTAAAGTTTAAGTTAAAAACCCCTAAAATTGCCACAATTACTAAAAAAATCAGCTAATAAATTATAATGAAAATAACCAACGAATGTTCAGTAATCATAGACCGGCACACAGCAGTAATATTTGTCTATATTTATTACGCGACATTTGTTAATCATTCACTCTGCATTCTTAGTATCGAGGAACCGTACTAGAAGTCGCTAATACTTTTATTGTAATCAAAAACACAATGAGAAATGTAAGATGGCAAAACATCCCTAAGAATACGCCTAAAAATGGAACGCCCCTAAAAAATCTCAATCCTCTTATTTACCCCCTAAATTTGGGCAAACCCCTAAGTTGGTAAGCCTGATTTTGTGTCTATAGTCTTACTGAATGTCAAGTATAACCATAGGTAATAAATTAATTTTATAGATAATTATATAACATATTTCATTTTAAAAATCTATGATCATATCGAGAATATTTGTCTTTTATATTATTTGTATTAGCGACGATAGGAATTTAGTTTAGATAAAAAAGAAATATTTTTTGTGGTTTTATGGGGAGTGTCAAGTATGGCATTAGTAAGTTTCCCATACAAAACTTAGTGTCGTGTGCAAACTGAAGAGGTTGTATGCCTCACGGTTGTATAGTCTGGTCATAGATTGTACAGGCTGGTTATAATTATGACATTTGGAACCGTCATAATTAATTAAAAATAAAAGGGAAAATTCTATAAAACAGAACAAATTACTGTGATAAATCATTCCATATTGTTCCATATCCAGCAGTTAAGAAGTATTAAGAAAATAAAAAAGAGAGTCCTGAAGAAGTATTCTTTACTCATTACACCTACGTCTTGGTCCTGGCCATCACCATCCCGCCAGCGAACCCACTCCACAGTAGTACAGCGTCAATAATTTGTCTATAGTGTTACTGAATGTTTTTTCATTTAATAATGTATTTCTATTCAAATGAAGTAGGGTCGAATTTCGACCAAAGGGCGATCACTAGTACTACTAAATTGTTGTATATTTTTGAACAAATAAATTATACTTATTTAATCCTAATACCTGGTAGGCCAAGTTCATTCAAATCATCATCAGCAGCCTATAACGTTCCCACTGCTGGGAGAGGTCTCTTCTCGGTGAGAGGGAGCGGGCCATAATCCACCACGCTGGCCCAGTGCGGGTTTGTAGATGACACATGTCTTCGAATTTTTGGTTCTAAGACATGCCGGTTTCCTCACGATGTTTTCCTTCACCGTTTTGAGAGCAGTGGTGATGAAATAATTTACACAAAGTAAAGCGCCTGCTTGGGTTCGAACACAGGACCTACTACTCGTAAGTCGCGGCCGTTACCACTGGGCCACTACAAAACTGGTCCATTCAGATATCACGTCTGAAATAACCGTCTTCCTAAAAAGTGATTCTTAGAGTTTTACGAGGCAAGTGATATTTTAACGTATCATAAAATCTGTTCATAAGAATTTAATCTTTGTGTGAACTGTGTGGAAAGTAATAATTTTCTTTGCTTTTACAACTGTGTTTGTATTCATAACGGGTTTAAGAGACTTCTTAATAAGTTTGTGGGTGAATGGCTTTTATGGAGAAAGGAATCTATTAAGGTTTTGAAAATGGTAAGAGATTTTCGTTCATTTTTGTTTGGAAATGAAAGAGATAAATCTTAATTTATTTTCTGTCTGTACACATTTTTAGGCCCTGTCTTAGAAGTGATGAATGTTTTTAAGTAAGTTTTTTTGTAAGTAGGCTTTACTTAACACTTTTACACGCCAATCATATTTTAAACTAAATGAGGTCGGCATTTTTTATCCGACTACTCTGAGAAGAAAGGTTGAAAAAAATCAGTGACAATCATCAAACCAGCACTAATTTTATTCAGATCATGTGAAGACCATGTGGATTGGTGTCTGAAATGGTATTTTTAGGAAATAATCACAGATGCACTTGTCCAGTCAGTGCTCGTATTTATCAGTTATCGTGCAGCTCAACTCAGAGTTTCAGGAGCTCAACAGAAATAATTAGGATTGTACCAATACCAACTATTAAAAGCACCAAATCACGTTATTGGTGTATTATCAATAACTTTCTTCATAATTGTGCCAAACATGAATTTTCGTTAGAACATCATATCACCAATGAATAGATATTTATCTTGGCCCGAGGTCATATGAAACTGAAAACATTTGGTCCTCTACGTGACCAAATGACAACTGATATATTTTGGTCCCACCATTTATAAAAAGTGGGTCAACGGCCTCGTAAAGTATTGCATAGAATATTTATACCTACCTTGTGACAAGTTTACGTGATGCACCCCACCTTTAAAGTAGGTTAGAGTTGTGTATGGGTGGCTATAAAGTATGTTGCTTAAAGAGTGGAACCGTGCATAAGTAATGAAGGGAAGCTGACCCATAACCCTTGGGCCACATACAGCGTTTTTACGAGTATGGTGAAGAAACGTCGGAAATGTCCCGTTTACCATGTTTTATTACACTTCATTTTTGAGGCTGTTTGTTCTCGAAGAATGTTGTTTTAAGTCAGTTCAAATACATTTTTTATTTTCCTGTGTTTAAATGAATAAGTTTTGTTTTACATAATACTATATCAATGTGTAGTTACAATTAAATATCATCATAATCAGCTTATATTGTTTCCACTGGTGGGAAACAGTGTAAAAAAATTCGAAGACATGTGACATCTACCAACCACGCGGGCCCAGTGCGGGTTGGTAGATGTCACACGTCTTCGAATTTTTGGTCTTAGGACACGCCGGTTTCCTCACGATACTCTCTTTCACCCTTTTAAGAGCAGTGGTGATTAAATTATTTACACAACGTAAACCGCCTGCCTGGTTTCGAACATCGACCTACAGCTCATAAGTCAGAACCAATACTACTGGGCCAACACTGATTCACCAATTAACTATATACTAGTGGTCGCCCAGAGGTCGAATCACGACCATTATTCACTTAAAAGTTAATTTATACAAATATTCCTTTACAGCACTATTTCTCCAAATAAACTTTAAATGTGCCAAATTTCATACACCGCCGTTCGCACAATGTTTGTAAAATGATGTGCAAATTTTTTGCTTCACGTATTAATACATAATATCTGGTTGACCAACCGGTATTTTTTGGTAAATTGTGTTTAAAATAATAAGTTTATGTTCAAGTTGATTATCGATAAAGTTGTTCATAGAAAACACGAATAAAACGACATTTTATAAAAATAAATCCTAGCTAGATCGATTTACCCCCTGTATACTAAATTTCATGAAAATCGTTGGAGCCGTTTCCGAGATTCAGAATATACATATATATATATACAAGAATTGCTCGTTTAAATGTATAAGATATAGATTATTTCAAAGTATTAAGTACCTACATAAGATTACAGTTTTGATAGGTGACAGAACAGCATTTACTTCATTTTGTCATATTTATTACCTATGGTTATACATGACATTCAGTAAGACTATAGACACAAAATATTAAAGACAGATATTCTCGATTGGACCACAGATTACAACAATAAACTTTCGTAAAAAAGGGATGCATAGTTTTTCCTTCACGTATTGATATATAAGGTGTATCTATTCATACATGAAATATTTTAAGAGGTACACCTGTAGGTGGTAAAGAAACTACAGCAACGAAAATCAAAATTTGACTTTTCTAAACTAATTTCATGGATTTATCATTTAAAAATTTGTTATCGCTATAATAACATTTGCTTAACAGCAGCTTTTTTAATTTATTAGTAAATAGATGGCTTTTTTTCTCTGTCCTTATGGATTCTGGTAACTTGTTGTATATTGCTACTGTTTCGGTCAGTCACATGGTGGGCAGTGTTGTGTTGACACACGTTAAAAATAGAGTCACGAGTGAAATTAATATCGAAAGCTTTATCCTAGAAATACAGAATCGTCCTGCGATATGGGACATGACTACAAAGGAGTATAGTGATCGTATTGCAAAAAAAAGGCGTGGGAAGAAATCAGCACTTTATTTATAAAAGACTAGCTTCTGCCCGCGACTTCTTCTGCGTAAATGTCGTTTATCGCGGACGCCGACAAAGTCACGGAATAAAAAGTAGCCTATGTCCTTTCTCAGGCTCTAAACTATCTGAGTACCAAATTTCATTTAAATCGGTTCAGTAGTTTTAGCAGGAAAGCGAGACAGGCAGACAGACAGACAGAGTTACTTTGCATTTATAATATTAGTGTGGATAGTGTGGATTTTGAAACAAAAATTGTCCAAATTGTGACTGACTTGACTGAAGGGGGTTAAACGCCAAGGCGAGCGCCACGTGCGCGCCGCGAGCGCGCCGCGCTCTCGCCGCGCGCGCGGTTACCTATCATAAGTTCGACAAATATTTGACCGAATTTCATTTCACCTAAAACTTTTCAACTATTATCGTTTCGTTTTTTTTCATTTTATCGAAGTCACGTTTGCCATTGTATCAGTTGACCTATTATCAATTCGATGTTTTCCGTTACTCCGACGTTTCATTTTGTCGAAAAACTTTTCACCGATATTACACTAAGCCGAAACAACATTTGTTCGAAGTATTATATTTCCGAACATTCATTATACCACTGTTTTCAAGCAGGCATGCACAATGGATGCAGGCATGCAATTATTTATATAAATGTAATGGCCCTTAATAAAACAGTTGATTATTAACAAAGTGGTTTTAAGTGGTCCCAGTAAGAAGCATGCAAACGGGGATGTTTATTTCAAGCATGCAACATGCAAGCAGGCATGCAGCGTGCAAGCACGCATACAGTATGCAAGCAGGCATGCAGCGTGCAAGTAGGCATGCAGCGTGCAAGCAGGCATGCAGCGTGCAAACAGGCATACAACATGCAAGCAGGCATGCAGCATGCAAGTAGGCAAGCAACATGCAGCAAGCATTTTTTCTGTCACGGCTCCGGCGCTTTGGGGTTTGGGCGGCCCCACACCGCGCCTACGCGGGCTTAAATTACACTCTAGGGGTAGGGCAGACAAGACTACGTAAAGTCCGTTTTACAGCGGTTCGTTACTTACAGAGTTTAGACTTTTTATTACACCTAAATACTAATTAATAACTAATAATTACATTACCGGCTAAATATTTGTGACTAAATAATATTCCGTAAAATGTTGTTTTGGTGTGGTGAAAATATGGCAAATAACTCATTTAGCAAATGAAAAAAGTTCAAAAGAGGCCTCGGTGAATAGCAAAAAGTTATTTTGTAAATCGGCGAAACATAGTTCGGTAAAATAATACATATGACACATGATACTTCGATGATCTAAAAATATGTCAAATAATGTATATTGCAAAAAAGATGTCGGTCAATAGTTTTCAGCCAAACGAAATTCGAACAAAAATAAATCGGAAAAGTGATCGGTTCCCCGCGCGCGCGCGCCGCAGGGCAGCTAAACGCGACGCTCACGCGGCGCGCTCGCGCTACTCACACGCCCGAGGTTCGCGCACGCCTAATGTGGGGGAGGCCTAAAAAGGTCTAACTTTTTACGAGAAATAATGGCTTATTTACGAAGCGATTTTAGGCAATATAGCATTAATCCTTATCCAATTAAGTATCTTAAATATATTGTGCATTTAATATAGATCACTATGGCCTTTGACAGCATGTAATTTAAATTAATATCTTAAAAAATATCAGAGATTTAAAAAGCGGGGGCAGAGCGGTTGGCGGGCCATAGGTACGTCCGTCCCGGTTGATACCTGTCGGGTAGTGCATGATTAGTAGGATTGTAATTCATATTACTTAGGCTTCATAGTAAATGCGAATATCATGTGTGTTCGTTATACTCAAAATAAACCTAATAGAGAGAACCAAGTAAGAGACCGCCAAGTATGGCTTAGATGTTTAGATTTTTGGATGGATTTGGATTTTTGGTTATCCTGGATACTTACCATATAGGATACTTTATCCCGGTACTAGGTTCCCAGGTGATATTTTCCGACAGCTATACGGGCGAAGCCACTGGCAAAAGTACTGTTACTATAATTCCTATGATCGATTTGGTGTCTGGTAAATGATTGAGTGTCTGTAGGTATAGGTAGAATACGAGCGTTAAGAAAAACCAGGAAGACTTATATTCAACTAAACCAAGCCCTATGCCGCAGTCTTCTTACTTTGGATACGATAGTTTTATTTACACACATGATGTTTTCATAAACTATGAATTCGAAGTAATCTATATATGTATATAAAAGAAAGTTGTGTTAGTTACACTATTAATAACCCAAGAACGGATGAACCGATTTGGCAAAAAATTGGTGGGGAGGTAGCTTAAAACCAGGAGACGGACATAGGATACTTTTTATCCCGTTCGTAGCCAGAAAACGTTTTAAGCCTTCGAAGTACCAGGTGGTCATAACTTCCTGCCAGGGTTGCGAAATTTGTTCGAAAGAGTTACAGTGGCCCTCGCATAGCCAACTGAAGAAACACGGGTGGGTTTTCTATACTAATATTATAAAGAGGAAAGATTTGATTGTTTGTTTGTATTGAATAGGCTCCGAAACTACTGGTCCGCATTGAAAAAATCTTTTTGAGTTGGGTAGCCTATTTATTGAGGAAGGCTGTAGGCTATATAGGCTATAACATACAACATATAACATCACGCCACGATCAAAAGGAGCGGAGCAGCAACGAAAAATGGTCAAAAAATGACAGGCAATTCGATACGACGGGACCAAAAATTTGACGCGGACGAAGTCGCGGGCAGAAGCTAGTATGAATTATAATCCTATTCACTACTAATACTATAAATGTGAAAATATGTCTGATTGGGTGTTTGTTTCTCAATCACGCAAAAATGTCTGAATGGATCTGGATCGAAAATGGCACACAGAGTATATATTACCTATATAACCTGGATTAATACATTCTTACCGCAGTAGTACATCGTCCTGCGTTCATTTCCGACATCCACGCGGGCGAAGCCGCGGGCAAAAGCGAGTTAAATAATAAATTCGATCTTTTTAGCTAGTTAAATTGACACAACAACAACAACTACCCAAGATTTTCAAAATTAACTCATCCTATAAACAAAACATAATGCAGATTTATAACCATGGCACAGTGAGGACAAGGCGTAGGTAATTTATTTCCGGCTGTAAGACGACACATGTTGACGCGGTGTGGTGGGCGTAGGCAGAAGGTGAGCTTAATTAACTACGTGACTGATGACCAGCCGCCCTTATAATATGTCAGTGTCTACACATGTCTATATGAAAGTATTATGTCAAATATCAGGTTACAAACACGATGATCTATGAAGTCTTTATCTTAGGTAAACAAGGTTACCTATACTAATATTATAGAGCAGAAGAGTTTGTTTGTTTGTTTGGTTGAACGCACTAATCTCAGGAAGTACTGGTTCAAATCTAAAAATTATTGTTGTGTTGGGCAGCCTATTTATTGAGGAAGGCTATAGGCTGTATAACATCACGCTACGTTCAGACGGAGCGGAGCAGTAACGAAAAATGGACGAAAACTGGAAGGCAATTTGATGCGACGGGAAGGGTCTGGGGAGCAAAAATTTGACGCGAAGTTGCGGGCAGAAGCCAGTTTTGTTATATTCTAACCTCTGTATACAGGTAAAGAGTCAGTGTGGAACCTAAATTTTAAAATACAGTATGGCCGGTTTGCACCAAACTGCGACAACGCCTAAGTTTATATCTGAGAACGGTTCATGCCTAAATTCCTTGGCGGATGTGTCCTGAATATAATACTTACCAACTTTATACCCACCCTATCTGAAAAATAAGGCCACGTATCGTGGGTAATGCGGGTAGGCACAAAACCGCGGAAGGATTTTTTTTGCGTACTGGATCTTCAATGCTGATTAGCAAAAAAAAAAAATAAGTGAAAATCGAACACTGCTTTTCGACGTGCTGAGACTCACGCTGCACTCTATAACATTGTAGGGACACATGTAAGGCAGAGTGCAAGGTTAGAAAATTGTATGCGCGCGTGATGTATGCTTGGGAACGACCAGTTACTGCACACTGATCCGGGCAAACGATTCTATCTGGGATCACGCGAAATATATTCGGTAAACGCACTCCGATTTTCATTGACTCCAGATCCCCGATCAGAAGAAGCAGTACTCGAAGTAGGGATTTCCGTGAACACTCACACGTGTTGCCCAATCCCTCAAAGATTTTCAACGCTTGAATATCCAGTCTAATTTAATCTAATCTAACTAGCCTGTATTATCCCACTGCAGGAACTTTCCAAAACTATCTACTATCAGGGGCTTGTGGCTATAATAAATAACAACTTCAAAGGTGGATTAAAGGTTAAGCTACGCTCATTGAAGTGGGTCCGCGGATGGGTTACCATCCATTATAAATATTGTTACGTAGATCGTAAAGTCTAGAAACATCACGCTAACTCCATCTCAGAAAGGGGCAGTGTTACGTAAATCAAAAAGTCTAGAAACGACACGCTAACGCCATCTGTTATCAAATAGCAAGTACTACACGAACAATTGTACGTAGATGCCACCGCCATTTATTATCGAATAGCGGGATTAAACAGTAAACAGTTGCTTTTGGAAGTACCTGGAAGCTTCTACGCTACTTGTGAACTGTGGCAAAGTGTCGAATGTTCGCGAATGTTCTGCTTGGGATATAAATAGCGGATTGTCGGACTGACGGGCAGTTCGGTTTACGGATGCGATCAAATACGATTCAAGCGTTACAGTACAAGCGAGACAAGTGATTCCTTTGACGTTTCTTGTTACTGCGTTATTTGTGTTTAGTTAATTAAACAGTATTTTTGTGTGTTTCGGTAATAGTGGTTTTAATTAATTTATCCCGAACCCCAGCTCGTAGCAATATCCCCTCCATGTCTCGTAAAACACGTTAAGCCATTCGTAGATCTTTGGCAATCGTTATGGGTAGTTACAAGCTCGAAAATTTGACAGCCAGTCTTTCCAAGTGTATCAAATACCCCAGTAACTGGGTTGTAGAGGTCAGATAAGCAATCAGTCGCTACATGTAAAATATTGGTTTTCAGCAGCATACAATTAGACTGGAAGCCTATTCCAATATGGTTGGGAAAAGGACAGGCAGATAATGACTGACTCCAGCGGAATTGTAAAGTAATGTACTCACATTTCACACAAAAATACTCTACGAAAAATATTCCACAAAAAATATTTTCACATTTTAAAAGCATCAGCTCACTTTACACGTTTACCATAAAAAAGGATAACACAACATGTATTTTTTTTTTCCATGAAAGCTTTCTATACCGGTATTGAATAAAAATCCGTCGAATGAATATAAAACGCGATGGCGATGGCGTGACAAAGTTTTCAGCAAATAAAATGTATTCGTTAAAAGCTGAAGTTAATTCAACAATAACTGTAGTTGTACATTTCAGTTTGTTTTGTAAACAACTCTATTAAACATCTGTTTGCCATTTTCTGAAGATTTGTTGTCAATGGTATCAAACGATACGCTGAACTAAGTAAGAGATAATTTATTTAAAACTAGTTGAATTCTGGTCTACCAAACGACATCGGTTTCTTAGCTGAAATTATTCGCAGGTATATTAAAAACTGTAGGCCCAGGTGGCGTATAATGGTACTCTGATATAGTGAGGCGGAAAAAAAAATCATAAATGTCTTCCGTTGTTGACAATTGTATGAAATGGTTGAAACACGGCAAATTGACATTGGTTTTATAAACAACTAGCTTCTGCCCGCGGCTTCACCCGCGTGGAACTCGAAACTCACCGTTTCAACCCCCCATTTCACCCTCTTAGGAATGGAATTTCAAAAGACCCTTTCTTAGTGGATACCTACTCCTCACAAAAAACACACCCTCCAAATTTCATGTCTCTAGGACCAGCGATTTAGGCTGAGCGTTGATTTATCAGTCAATCAGTCACTCAGGACTTTGAATGTTATATACAACATAAATTTTTGTTTATGCGAAACCCGAAACACGGGTCTAGTATTTTTATGTAAAGAATCTATGAAAAAAATTTCAAAACTGTATCATTAATAATCACAAAGTTAAGCTTGTTACGGTACCTGATTGTCCACGCAAAAACATGTGCAGCCTAGCGGAGGGCACCCGCTCTAGCCGCGCGCGCGGCTCTCACTCTCACTCATTGATAATAATTTGCCACAGTGATTGTTTATGTATTAATTGGTGATAAACATTTTCCATCACACTTGCAGGCTTTGGACTGTCGTAATGGTCAAGTGTAGGTAGATATTATTATGTACTTTATTCGTAAATGCAGTAGTAAGTGGTAAAATGTAATCAATACCATTTGTTGCACCTTATGCCAACAACTTAAAGTTCAAAATGGATGAAAATTGTTAAACATCGCATTTCTGAACCACAGCAGGCTGTAAACAAATAATAAATTTCTACCCTTGACTATCTTGGCGTATTTAAAAATGTTAATCATCACTATCTACAATAATTGGCGTAATCACTATTTACAAACTGAAGCAACTGTTCGAAACTTTCTTTTATGCACTGACGCACTGCCAGGGATATGTTATCACCACAAACAGCTAGTGTACGTACCATCTCCGTTTGAGTACGAGAAAGACATTATAATTTTAAAATCGAAACAAAACACTGTCGGCCCGCGGCGCGCACGCGCGCGATACGTGTGCATCGATCGGTGGCATTCAGGCGACTGAGGGGAGGGAAGGAGTTGTTACCCACCATCGCCGTCTCGCAGTGCGCCCACGCCTCGATAAACTGCCGTGACCTGCACAGATGTTTGCGGATACGTGTTGTCGTTCGGTGTCCCACTTGGAAGCGTAATTAAATATTTTTGGTACAAAACATAACATGGTGTAAAAATTATTGGAATCGATTCAGTTACTGATTCTGAACAAATTATATTCAGGTTTCGCATATACTAAAAATAATGTTGTAAAAGGTGTATCTGTGTTAAGTTAATATATAATTTTGTTATTTTTATTTTAGTTAGTTAGGCTAGTTTTGTTTATGTATGTTATTGATCCATAGTAAATAAATCAGGTGTATCTATTCATACACGAAATATTTTAAGAGGTACACCTGTAGGTGGAAAAGAGGCTACAGCAACGAAAAAAAATTTTCTAAATGTATTTTTTCAAAATTTAATATTTATAAATTATTTGACGCACATAAGAAATACTGGCTGCTTCTTATTTTTTACGGCCCGAGACACCGCGGCCATGCTCGTGCCATCCGGTCGCCGCCCTCGTAGCGTCAGGCTGGCCATTCATAGAATTTGGAGTAAAGGTTTTATGCAAAACGTCTCAAGCAGTTTAAAAATTATAATAATTACGAAAATTCAAAAATGCTTAGATAAAAATTTTCTTTTCGCTTCTATAGCTTCTTTTCCACCTACAGGTATACCTCTTAAAATATTTCGTGTATGAATAGATACACCTTATATATTAAACAATTTATTTATTTACTAAGCAAGGCACACAAACGACAAAGACACACACACAAACGCACATTTACATTAGATGATGATGTATCTCTTGTACTGTGTAAATACATCACTTATAGGAGGGATGCACAACATTCTTTATTCGGTGATTCAATTCGAATTTCCCTGAATACCAACATAATTTTTTACACACAATCTTTGTGTACACAACCTACTACCATCGAAGTCTTGGACACCGATAAGCTCGACTAAGTATTATGTTTGTTAATTACCCAAAAAGAAACCTTAAATTTGCTAGAACATAAATACAGTTTTACATTCCAATATAATAATTTACCTTCCTTGTTGAGCTATCTCTATGATGCCATAGATGTATGAATAATTTCACAAATACTAACCGTCTACTTGATACGTAAAGAGAAAAAAACATTAATTACATTTTAATTAAGCCGTAGAATGAAACCTAATTAAAATATATTACAAATCGGAGCCCTTTTACCGACAAAGAGAATGTTTGTGACGGCTGACCGCGGCCCATGTACGGAATTACAGGATTAATACAACATTACAAGCTTTCCATTCGTTTGTACATTTTATATGAGGCAAGCACAATTCAGGTTTGTTTTATTTTAATGTTAATATGGAAAATCAAATGAAATGAAATTTTATATTTAACGAGGTGGTTATTATTCACTTTGAATAGAAAGAAATGAGATGAATTAAAACACTGATTTTGTGGATCTGATTTAGAGATCATTTTCTATCTTAGAAAAACATTTAAGTTTGTCGAATTTTAAATAAAAATGGGCAAAGAACTGCTATAGCCTACAACTACAACATAAATAAAGTTCAGTTTAAAACAAATTAATTTCCTAAAATAATAAAAGAATTGCTAGTAATTAATCTTTTGAAACGACTTCAATCTCGCATTACAAAAAGTAGCTCATTCATTAGATAATAATTAAAATGGTCGAATTGAGTCAAATGGACGTAATGTCGTGCATTAAAACTTATGGAAATAAACCATTTTAAGGCTCGTACAGACAGGCACGACATGTCGCGCGACCTCTCGCGGAGGCGATTCTGCGATATATTGCGACGCAACACCTTTCACATTGGCGCGAACACTCGTACGCGAATCGCGCGCGACGAGCAGCGCGACAGCTTTTAGTACATTTTGTATGGCGTCGCCGTGTCGCAGCGAATTCGCGGTGATATCGCCGCGACTCCACACAAATGGTATAAATGGCGGTACAATCTGGGCTGAGCTCAGTAGTAAACGATCTAAATCAGAGGAAGAAGGCAGGTATGTGGCTGATTACGGGTCGTAGGTTCGATTCCCTTGTCGGTCGACATAGGTAGCTACTTAATTTAGGTAATGTCACACAACCCAACCCAACTAGAGGTACCTAAGCTTGAAGTACTTTTATGTAGTAGTTGTTTAAAAATCAACATTTGAAGTCTAGGTGTGATAATTATGTTTGATTTTTGACGGACTTCTTAGTTTCCAATACATGTGATTTCGAAAAATGACTGTTTTCTACGTATTAAATGTACTTTTCGACACGACAATTAAAAACAGAATTAGAACATACAGATTTCACAAATATTTACAAAACTGAAGATGCAAATATCGCTATGAATGAACTGGTTACAATACTGTCATCAACTATAACTAAACATACAGAACAAACCAACGTACCAAGGAAACTAAGAATTATAAAACCATGGATCACTACTGGCCTATTAAAATTTATTAAGCATAGAGATAAATTACACACGAAATCAAAAAAATCACCAGACAATTTAATATTACTTGTAACATATACACGCTACCGAAACTTTTGTAATGCGCTACTGCGTAAACTGAAGAGGGCATATGACAGGAGCGAACTTGAAAAGTCACAAGGTAATCCAAGAATGCTATGGAAAACAATTAAGGAAATTACGAATACCGGTAAAATACACTCTAGTCCAGATGAGCTTTTAAAAATAACCGATAACCCTAAATCTTCCCTAAACAATGTATGCTCCTTCTTTAGTAGTATAGGTAAAAACATGGCAGAGGCAATACTAAATGACCCTAATAAAACACCTCTAACTCGAGATAAACCTCCCGGTTGCATAGGCATGACGCTAAATCCGCCCATCAATTCATTTGTTAAACGAAAAGTCGACGACAGTGACGTCAATTCTATTATATTACAGCTTCGAAGCGATTGTGCCGTAGGCTGGGATGGAATCCCATCATCGCTTCTTAGGACATGTCGCCACACTCTCGTACCAGTGATAACACACATATGCAATCTTTGCATAGACACAGGAGTCTTTCCGGATTCTCTTTAGAAGGCCATTGTAAGCCCAATCTATAAGGGAGGAAGCAGGAACTGTGTCAATAATTATAGGCCAATATCTGTTCTACCCTCGCTCTCGAAAATACTGGAAAAGATTTTAAATAATAATCTTAGGAGCTTTTTAGACAGGTACAGAATAATTGATGACAACCAGTATGGCTTTAGGTCTGGTGTCTCCACTGAAGATGCCGTATTAGATCTAACTCAAACTATAGCAAAGACACTGGACAATAAAACTAAGTGCCTTGGCCTATTTCTGGACTTGTCGAAGGCTTTCGACACAGTTTCTGTTCCCAAACTAATAGCTAAGTTAGAGTGTGTGGGCGTTCGTGGCATAGCTTTGAAACTCTTTACTGATTACCTGACAAATCGCACCCAGCGAGTTAGGATAGGCTCGAGATACAGTGATGAAGAATCGGTGTCTTTCGGCGTGCCTCAGGAAAGCATATTAGGCCCCACTCTCTTTCAAATCTACATAAACGACCTTTGTAGTATGTCAGTACCTGATGGTAAGATCTATGCATATGCCGATGATACGGCGGTTTTAATTAACGGGCTTACGTGGGACGATGTGCAAACTAGGTCTGAATCTGCACTATCCTCCGTGATGAACTGGCTTAATCAGAACTTGCTGACGCTAAATCTGGAAAAAACCTATTATATACCCTTTGCGATCAGACGTAACACCCTACCCCCGAATACTTTTTCAATTACAGCTCACTCATGCCAAAACCGGCTGATATCGTGCACTTGTGCCACCATCGTTAGAACTAATAACGTAAAGTATCTGGGGGTGCACATAGATGAGGGATTGAGATGGGACAAACAGCTTGAAACTATAACTACTCGAACTATCCGTCTGATACACATTCCAACCTTTGTTCAAAGGCATACTATTCTATCAACGACTACTTAAACGATAAGAATAGTTGGTCGCTGTGATTAACTCAAGACAATGTTTATGTTCTTTCAATCCAGAATTAGCTTTCCTTTTGTCAGTAACAGTTTATATGGGTAGTTCATATAATTGTTTATTTTTTTTTTTATTTAACTGATTTTGTTAATTATTTTTTATTTTCTTTTAATTTCACTTATTGTAGACATAATCTACTCATTACAATGATTTTAAATGAGTTGTATTGCAACATGTAGTTAGCTAGCGACCTCGTCAGCTGTTCATAATATTCTTGCCTGACCAACCGGCAGCAAGTTCGTCATGCTCCCTTAGATGTCACTGCTTGTGGTAGCGTCGGGGGTCGGGTTACCACCTTCCCTCAAATATGGTGAAGGGGGTAATGGCTGACCTTTGCGTTATGCTCGTGAACGGGTGCTGCTTGTGGTGACTGGTCGACTTGCTGACCATGGTTTTTGTTGTTATTTGTATTAACTGTTATTTTATTTTTACTCCGGAGGTCCTAGTTTAACTATTGTAACTTCAACTTAGCTATATGCATCAATGTATGTATATGTATCATTTTGCGTCGTTGAATATGTAAGCGGGCACGCCCTTTATGCCTGGAGGCTTTATTTAAGTTTTACGTTCTGTTTACGATTTTGTTTTATTATTTATTTCAGCTTGAGTTTACTTTTCAATGTTTTGTTCGTATATTGGCGTGTGCTAGCTGACATATGGCGAATAATGTATGTTTTGTTTTGTTTTATAATATTAATTACTTACACGATATTTTATAGAATCAAGTTCTTCTAACTTAACAGACAGCTGTGCTGCTGGGGAGTTTGTTCCGCCACTTCTTCTTCCCAGCTAAAGCACTAGGAAGTGTTGAAGGGCGGGCGTTTTGGGGGGACTGTCTTTTGTAACTTTGACGTTCAAAAAGTGCTGACTCTCAGCCTAGTTTGAATAAATGACTTTTGATTTTGATTTTGATTTTTGACATTTTTAAATCACTGCGAGAATCGGCTGATTTTAACATTCTCAAGATGGTTTACCTCACTTTGTGCCAGTCAATCCTCGGATACTGCATAACAGTATGAGGTGGAGCAGCGAAGACCTTTATTCTGAGAGCAGAGAGAGCTCAAAGAGCTGTGCTTAAAGTTATGACCAGGAAACCGATCAGATACCCTACCGCACAGCTATACTCTGACTGCAAAGTTCTAACGGTTCGTCAGCTATTTGTCCTTCGATCTGTCCTCAGAGTACATGGCTGCCTACCCCTGCCTGACCCAGGGAAACGAACATACGTCCCCCCCGGTGTACGGCACAAAACCTCATTTGCAAAACACCATTACTACGTGTTAAGTATTCACGTAAATAAAATAATACAAAAGAAACTAAACATAATAAATTTAAATAAATTCAATATCAAAACTATAATTACAGACTGGCTCATAAATCAGGACTACAATAACACCGAATCTCTACTGGCATACATCGCTTAACAAATCACTATTAAATATGAACACAAAAACACTACACACAAACAAACACCTCATAACACACCACATACACACCCATACAGCACAACTAACATTACACTCACCAATATGAACATACCTCTCTTCCATTTACACCCACACTCTTTCTCCATACCTACATCTATCCATGCTCAAAATATATCTAAAATTACTTACTCAGCTAACTCACATTTTTGTTTTGTGGTAGACTAACATCTAAGGTCCATCATTAATTTAATTTACAGTTTAGCTCGGTCGAATCACTGTCTCCTAAGATACAGGTCACCCCTAGTTTAGGAGACAGGATTTCATTTTTGGTTCATATATACAATTATTTTTCTCCCCTTGTGTCCATTGTTAGTTGAATAAGCCTAAGCATGTAACTATTATAAAACCTATGTATATGTATATCTTTGGATAAATAAACTTATTATTTATTTTATTTTTTATTTTTATGAGGAGATTAGGTAGGTACATAGTATGATTTTGAAATCTTAATTTACTCTCGTAAACTACGTATAATAGGTACGCATAACTGGCGAAATGCGGGTGTAGGAAGGTATTATACGTACCTTTACCTCTGTGTAACCCTTTGGGGATTGCAAGGGCGATGTTATGTAAGTATGTGTTTAAAAAAAAATCAGTAATAACTTAATATGTCCAATGAGTGATCTAATCTAAACTAATACTAAAAAGAGGAAAGATTTCTTTGTTTGTAATGGGTAAACTCGAAAAGTACTGAACCGATTTTAATTTTTTTTTTCCCCAATAGAAAGCTATATTATTAGCAACACTTACAAAAAATATAAATAATGTAACCCAAGGTATCAAAAAATTGCCTATAAAAGTCATTATTTGGCGTACGCTGCTAAAACTATTGATGGTACATATAATAATGTACTACATGTTTAAGTCACAATAACCGCTTTATGTTCAAATAAGTCAGTCAAAACGGGTAGAATCGTAAGATGATGACATTCGTGTCATGATATTAATCCTTATCCAAATAAATGGTTTCATAATTTAGGCTGATTATATGTATACACGTCAATTACTCTTTAAAATATTCGAATCAGACCTTTCGTGAAAACGTTGTAGGCCTTATAGACTGTACACAATTTTCTATTTTATTAAGTACCTGGTATTTGTTGATTGCCCACTCACGAGGACAGTTCGTCCCATAGCTATTAAAACTAACACCTAACCTAAGTAGGTACCAATGTCGATCGACCGGGGTATCGAACCTCAGGCCCCACGATAAGCAAACACGCACAGATCTGCGTTCTTCCTATGACGAAGATCGTCTACTACTGAGCTCAGCTTGGATTGCACTGTCTTTTATACTGTCTTGTGTGGAGTCGCGTCGCGGCCGCGAAATCGCCCCGAATTCGCGGCGATTCCGCCGCGACACCATACAAAATGTACCAATAAGCTGTGGCGCTACTCGACGCGGTGCGACCGTGTTGCGGCGCGACAGGTCGCCCCTGTGTGAACAGTCGCGCGCATTTTCGTAGAAATTGTTCTACGGATATAAATCGCCGAATCGCGCGTGATCGTCGCGTCGCGCTAGTCTGAACGAGCCTTTAACTGTGAAAATACGTTTTTAGAATTAAATAAATCTGCGAAATCGACAAGATTTCCTTTCCGGCCTCTTAACAATAAAGTTATTTATGAATTTCTTTGAAAGGTACCACTTGTCGCTTCGTAAGAAGAGGGCAACTCGTCAAGGCCACTAAATACGAGTGGTGGTTCCCGGAAAGAAAGTAACCCACGAAAAAGTCTATACCTAATAATATAATCTTCGTCTTAACTTTTTGTCACAACGGTCAGTATGCATGTTTTAAATGAAGAAGACGTTTTTTGGTTGAGAAATCATCAAATGACTTTTCCTGGCAGAGGCAGAGCGTGAGAACGTGTCAGACTTTTACTGACTAAAACCCCCCCGTGTTCCTTCAGTTGCCTATATATATGCCAGGGCCACGGTATCTCTTTCGAACAAATCTCGCGACTCTGACAGGTACATGCATTTCTTTTTTTATATTTCAGTCTGGCGATAAGATTACTCCAGTTGTATTCGAACAATCAATCAAATTTAGAAATGGATTACCAGAAACAAATAGTAGGTTTTATTTTGAGTGATAAGAAAAATAACAATAATAACTATTCCGCCATGTTTGATGGTCCGCCATATTGGATTTAGAATGACGTCACACAAGTTATCATGTATTGTCATCCAAACTAAACGTGTATGCGAAATTTCAGCCCGGTATCTTCAGTGAAAGTGGGTGAAATATTGATTTCAAAATTCCAGAACATACATACAAGTGAAGTTCAATAAAAGCTTTTAATTAATTAATAAAATAGACTCGTAGAATTATTTTCTAGGAATAAGAACAAACAGAACACAACAAACGTGTTTTATTACTCGATCCGGTACTGATCTCAAAATGGGCACAATATACCAGATACCTACAATCATTGATTGTACAAAAAACCCTACAATGAAACTACCATTCATTCCCACTTCAAGACTCCTCCGTTCTTCAGAAAGCACGTAAAGAAATTTGTCCATTCGTAGGGAGCGGGAGATTGTGGGACAGAACACCAAGGTGGTTTTAGTCCGTAAGAATCTGACAAACCCCACTGCCGACCCCAGCGCGAAGGAAATCCATTAGGATTTCCACCCTGACATAAAAAAGGCTGTCATTTGTAGAACTTTGAACGTCGTTACAGGTAGTCAGAAGTGCAAAAATAAGCCTTCTTGCCAGAGGGTATCATGTTACCCAATAACTAGGTAAGTGGAGGTCCAATAGGCAGTCACTCCATGCAAAATACTAAGATTCAGCTGCATAGTTGTGTATACAACTAAAAAGTTCCTACTACTATCTCATTGTCATGTAACATTAACTACTTAGTAATATCGAAGTTGATCAACATACAGGTCCATCCAATAGGAAAATATGCGACTTTTCCAATCAATGTTACTCGCTGTAATACACGGGAACAGTTTGCTATCGGCATAACTAAAAGTTGTTTGTGCCGTGAAGTTGGTCCATGTTAGTGCCGTCATGTTGGCTCACACGTCGTGACGCTCTCTACTGAATGCTACAAACATGCCGAGCACACACGGTCGCAAAGTTTGTTGGAATACGCTAGTTGATATTTGCAGCGATCCCAATCATTATAGAGACTTTACAGAACCACCAATTCATGTGTGTCAAAAGGTAAATCACTTTCCAATTTTGAATAGGTTTGTTCTTCATCATCTGTTACGTTAACAAGTAAGAAGTGATTACCCATTAACTGGATTGGGTAGTAAAAGTGCCTTGCCAACTATGTTGATGTCGGCTTGCAGTCTTACCGAATGCAGTTGAATCCTTTACATGCAGTGACTGCTTATCTGACTTTCAACCCACTCACTAATCACTTTTTCTTGTAAACATTTTTTTTAAGGATAAGACACTGTCTAGGCCTCTGTAATGCAATATTATATCAGAACAAACGCACTCCTTACATTCAGTTAAATTAGCGCAAGCCGTAAATCCAAATAACTACGTCGAACATGTAAATTTAATAACTATCACCTGATTGTGTAATGGCCAATAAAACTTAACTGGGTTATTAACTTATTACGGCTTCAAAATACGCCGTTTACCGTAATTACCGTAAACACAGTCACCGCATATCCGACATTTTGCACGTACTGCGGCATTATCGATAACTGCATAATGTCGTTGCACCCTGCCGGGGTCGCGTGATTGTTCGAAAGAGATACCGTGACCCTGGCACATGGGCAACTGATGGAACACGGGTGGGTTTTAGTCAGTAAAAGTCTGACACGCCCTCCCGCTCCGCCCAGAGCGGGAGAAGTCATTTGATGAATTCCCATCCCGAAAAAAAAAAAAATGTCTTTGCACGAATGTATCGGTTGATAATTGGAATAATAATTTCAGTGTTAAATCTCTTTTCTCATCATCATCATCATTATTTCAGCCGAAAGACGTCCACTGCTGGACACAGGCGTCCCCTTTGGGGGGCTTTGCCATAATCACTACGCTTGGCAGACGGGTTAGCGGTCACAGTATGGTGGTAAAATGCATAGAGAATGCTTCTGTAGTATTACCGTTCTCTAGTAAGTTCCTTAGTCGCCTTTTACGACGTCGAAAACCACGAGAAGAAATGGGATGGTACAATTCTTTGCGTCCGGCATTACACGGTATCTCCTTTCTATAAAACACAATAGGAAGGAGAGACAAGGGGCATCATCGCGCAAACTGTTCACCTAAATTCAGCACACGATTTTCACCACCCATCGCGCGGTGTAGAAATATTCCGTCTGTTAAAAAACATTCGCTGTTTCTTACAAAAGTCAAAATAACACATTTTGACTTTTGTAAGAAACAGCGAATGTTTTTTTTTCGCTGTTTCTTACAAAAGTCAAAATGTGTTATTTTTACACTAGTGATCGCCCAGTGGTCAAAATTCAACCATAATTAAAAATATTAGGTTTCTGCTCTCCTTCTCTATATAAACTTTACCTGTGCCAAATTTCATACTCCTCCGTTCGCGTAATTCCTAAAAATGGATACAAAGGGGATCGATCTAGTTGGCAACGAACACAAGAGACATTTTAACAGGCTTCTACATCATTCTGATTTTTATTTTCTAAAAAATTTCAGCTAAGCCGATGTTTTTCAACATTCGAAATTACATTTGAAGGTATCGTCCTGCCGGGGTCGCGTGATTGTTCGAAAGAGATACCGTGACCCTGGCACATGGGCAACTGATGGAACACGGGTGGGTTTTAGTCAGTAAAAGTCTGACATGCCCTCCCGCTCCGCCCAGAGCGGGAGAAGTCATTTGATGATTTCCCATCCTGAAAAAAAAAAAAAAAAAAAAAAGGTATCGTTGACTTTATAGACTTTAATAAAAACATTTTTTTACGTTTACGGTTACGGCAATGTAAACTTCAAAATCAGCCAATATTGCTGCCACTGCTGGGACACAGGCCTCCTCTCGGTGAAAGGGAGTGGGCCGTAATCTACCACGCGGGCCCAGTGCGGGTTGGTAGATGTCACATGTCTTCGAATTTTTAGTTGCACGCCGTTGTTACATGCCGGTTTGCTCACGATGTTTTAGTTCACGTTTTGACAGCAGTGGCGATGAAACAATTTACACAAATTAATGCGTAAGTCGAGGCCGATATCTCTCGGCCACCACTGCTCCAGTGTAAACGTAACTGGACCTACTATAATAAATCATAAACACCAATAAAAGCCAAATAATGTCCCGAGGCATGACTGTGCTTCTTGTTATTTAAGCATGTTTTCAGCTAAAACGCACACAATTTTTCCTCGTATATTGACTCAGGTAACTGGAGCCGCGCAAGACTGACGATTTGGTAAATAACGTCTTGAGACGATCGCTTGTGGTGACCAACGTTTAGTGAAAACACGGGACGGACAAAATTTAGTACCTACACGAACGCAAATGTGACACTTTGAGCATTTCGTTTTTTGTAGGAAATCATCAAAGACGTCTTCCGGTCTGAGTGAAGCGGAAGTCCGTGTCAGACTTTTACTGACAAAAACAAGTAGTACGAAAGTAATACCAAAATTAGATTGCGAACCACCTGTTACAGTACAATATCTTTGTGCTGTATCTACAATCTACATCGCAATCTTATGTTCTTTATCGCACGTTCAATATCTATTAAATGTTTCTACTATCTGTTATCATCACGTAGTCGTTAGTATATAAGTTGCACCTTTGGATAATTATAACCAGACTATACTACATCTTTGGTCTCATTTATACCTAACCCTACACTGCCAAGAGGTTTGGCAAATTGGTGACCCCGACGAACGAATACGCAGCAAGAAACATGGCACAATCACCGTGCAAGGCGAACATAAATCAGCAAGGAACACTTGAAGTAGCTGCTGGCACCTCGGTTTTATCCCGCATTCCGGAATTTTGGAAAGACCAACCCAGAGTATGGTTCACGCAACTAGAAGCCATATTAGCACCACAGAAGCAAGGAGACGAATACAAATACTGTACGGTAATAGCAAAGTTATCCAAGGAAGAAATACTACAGGTTAGTGACCTAATCACTTCGCCGCCGACTACAGATAAATACAAAAACATCAAGGAACGTTTAATTGATTGTTACGAAGAAACAGAACAGCGACAGTTTCAAAAATTAATATCAGAGACAGAACTCGGTGATCAAAAACCTTCGCAGTTATTACGTCAAATGCGAGTCCTCGGGAGAGGAAAAATCAGTGACGAAACAATTAAACTACTATGGTTCAGGCTTTTACCAACATCAGTTACTACGGTTCTAGCAGTTACGGAAGACATGGAAATTGACAAACTGAGCCTAATTGCAGACAAAATAATAATGAATTCAAAAGTAACCGAAATATCAGCTGTTAGCAACGACACTTCAAACGACAACAATACAGCATGCATTTTAACCCAGCTAGCAAAATTACAGATAGATATTGACGCAATTCAGCAAGGTCAATATGGCTATCGACCCAACACGCACAATCATTTCAAGAAACGTCAACAATTCCCGATTATGAGGCCGAGAACAAACTATAGAGGAGCAAATCGATTTTGTTACTACCACGGAAGATTCGGAAAATATGCAAGGAACTGCATTAAGCCATGCGGTTGGAAACCAATGACTTACGTACGGAACCAGGGAAACGAATAAGAGCACAGACAACGGCGAAACTCTGTGCAATCCACCCATCCAATCGCCTCACCATTACCGACCGAAAAAGTGGTATGAAGTTTTTGATTGACACGGGCGCAAATATCTCAGTCATTAGCAAGCAACAGAGATATTCAATTTTACAAAATGAACAATACACACTATACGCTGCAAATGGGACTAAAATTAGGACTTACGGCGAGAAGACGCTTACCTTGAATTTAGGACTACAACGATGTTATAAATGGAATTTTATAATCGCCGATGTTACACAACCAATAATTGGAGCAGATTTTCTAGAGCACTATAAACTGTTAGTCGACATAGCTGGTCGCAAACTTATCGACAAAGTTACAGAGCTGACAACGCATGTAGCTTCAGAAAAAGCGGCACAACAAACAATTCGTACTATCGCAGTGGGAACGAATCCGCGTATTACGCAACTTTTAAACAAGTACGAAGACATCACGAAAGAGTCCTCTCTACGCAATGCGCCCAAACATAAGATTGAGCACCACATTATCACTATAGGACCACCCGTCGCAGCTCGGGCAAGACCATTACCTCCAGGAAAATACGACATAGCCAAAAAGGAATTTCAAAGTATGATAGAACTCGGAATTTGCCGACCGTCAGATAGCCCATGGGCAAGCCCATTGCATATGGTAAAAAAGAAAAATGGCGAATGGAGACCGTGCGGAGACTATCGAATGCTCAATAGCGCGACAGTACCGGACAAATACCCACTACCAAGATTAACTGACTTTACATACATATTAGAAAATAAGAAGATACTAAGCAAGATAGATATACGCAAAGCATACCACTGTATTCCTGTTAAAGATATAGAGAAAACAGCCATCATCACACCTTTCGGACTTTTAGAGTACTTAAGAATGCCTTTCGGATTACGCAATGCGGCACAAACATTTCAACGATTCATGGATTCCTTATTTAGAGATTTAAATTTCGTATTTATATATGTAGACGACTGTCTCATCGCATCGGACAGCGAAGATTTGCATTATCAGCATTTAGAAACGGTTTTCAAACGTTTACACGAGAATGGAATAACCATTAATCTCGAAAAATGCGAATTTCACAGAAGGGAAATAGATTTCTTAGGTTATCATATAACGAGCCAAGGAATTCAACCTACCGAGGAAAATTACAAAGCAATCATGGAATTTCCCAAACCGAAGACGATTCAAGAGTTAAGAAGATTTTTGGGCATGGTCAATTTCTACAGAAGTAATATTCCACGCGCAGCGGAAAATCAAAGAGTTTTAAACGAATTTCTACATGGTTCAAAAAAGAACGATAATTCACCTGTTCCTTGGACAACGGCAGCAGACCAAGCTTACGAAAAATGCAAGGAAAGCTTGAAAAACGCGGTATTAACAGCGCATCCTTCCCGCAACGCATCACTAGCGCTCATGACCGACGCTAGTGCTACTTGCGTTGGTGGAGTTTTACAACAAAAATCCGGACGCAATTGGGAACCATTAGGGTTTTTTTCACAAAAATTGAGCGAAACTCAACAAAAATATTCTACGTTTGACAGAGAGCTGTTGGGAATTTACATGGCCGTCAAACATTTTCACAGATTAATCGAGGGAAGAGAATTTACAATATTTACGGATCACCGACCTTTGACATACGCATTCTCCCAAAAACCATCATCAAACGATACACCGCGGCGGGTCCGGCAGTTAGATTTCATTTCACAGTACAGTACCAACATCCAACACATAAACGGACGTGACAATATTACCGCCGATGCCTTATCTCGAATAGAGGAAATATACGTGCCATCACCTATCGATTACGCTGAATTGGAAAAAATGTCAATCAACAGATAATGAACTTAGTAAGTTACGTGACAATAAAAGATTAAAATTCAAAAACATTACGCTTCCGGGTTCCACAATAAACATCACCTGCGACACGTCTACTGGGAAAAGCCGCCCCTACTTACCAAAGCATTTTCGCAAACAAATTTTCGATACCATTCATGGTATGAGCCATCCAGGAAAAAGAACTACGAGAAAGATGATAACCCAAAGGTATTTATGGCCGTATATGAACAAAGATATCAATAATTGGTGTAGATCATGTATGGCCTGCCAAAAATCAAAAATACAACGGCATACGATATCACCTCCTGGTTCATTTATGACAGCGCAACGTTTTGAGCATTTACATATTGACATCGTCGGACCACTTCCGATTTCACAAGGGAAGAGATATTTAATCACAATCATAGATCGTTGTACGTCATGGCCCGAAATATTTCCGGTAGAAGATATAACTGCAGAAGCAGTAGCCAAGGCACTTTTCGAAGGATGGATTACTCGTTTTGGATGTCCATTGCGCATTACTACGGATCAAGGCCGACAGTTTGAATCAAGAATATTTGAGTCACTCTCTCAATTTTTGGGAATACATAAAATTAGGACAACACCTTATCATCCGCAATCCAATGGAATGATAGAGAGATTTCATAGAACTTTAAAGGTAGCGTTAATGACAAGAGAATCCAACGAAAATTGGTTAAAAGAAATCCCAACAGTTTTACTCGGGTTGCGGAGTTGCTTGCGAGAAGACACAGGTTATAGTTCAGCGGAGATGACATATGGAACGCCAATACGACTCCCTGGAGGATTTTTTGAGTCATCAGCAGCACAGTTGTCAACGTACGAAGAATTTGTAAAACAAATTCAAAAGGACATCACACAAATGACGTCAATTCCGAAAAGAAAAAACCATAGCCAAGCTATATTTGTGCATCCCGAACTCAAAGAGTGCTCACACGTATTTGTTCGGTGTGATAGAATGAAGAAAGCCCTGACGCCGCCGTATGAAGGACCCTACCCAGTAATTAGTAGAACAGATAAAACATTTTGCATTAGAATTAGGGATAAAGAGACAGTGATATCAATTGATAGATTGAAACCAGCTTTCATGATCAATGACGAATCAAACTACGTGCCAGATTCAAAGGATTGCGACAGACATTCACACACGTACACTACTCGATCGGGACGTAAGGTAAAGCCAGTACGTCTATAAAAATCGCTGATAGAAGCAAGTTATTCGTATATATATTAACATAGATCTTAACGTATACCATTAATTCACAACTACCCGTAACAACAAGACATCTTAAATGGGAAATCAAAGTTCTAAGGACCAGATAACATACAATACGGACAGTTGCCTCAATCAAAACGAAGCGGACAAACTCCGTAACCTGATCCAGGAGGACTTACGGTGGGCAAGAAATGTTGCGATGGGACAGATTATTTTAACAATCGGTGCGATCCTAATTTATGGCATAATGAAAACACTGGACAGAAGAATGAAGAGTTTAACGGAGAAAAATAATAAACACTCGTGCAACAGCTAAGTCGAAGTTACAGACGTCAGCAAATCACACCACAACAGGCGTCGTCAAATTCCACCGCGTACAATAGCATTATTATTTATATACATCAGCAAATAACTAGTAAGGTCTAGGTCAAATTTGTATTGTAAACACTATTACCATAACATTTACTTTTTTTTTCTTTTAAAGGGGGGTGTACTGTTACAGTACAATATCTTTGTGCTGTATCTACAATCTACATCGCAATCTTATGTTCTTTATCGCACGTTCAATATCTATTAAATGTTTCTACTATCTGTTATCATCACGTAGTCGTTAGTATATAAGTTGCACCTTTGGATAATTATAACCAGACTATACTACATCTTTGGTCTCATTTATACCTAACCCTATACTGCCAAGAGGTTTGGCAAACCACCCATTCTAGCCAGGGCCACCATGCTTCAACTAGCGCCAGAGATTTGATGCGCTGTCAAATCTCAAAGTGCCCTGCCAGGGTCTGACTAAAACCCACCCGTGTTCCTTCAGTTTCCTCTGCCAACACAGGAACGGAAGGAACACGGGTAGGTTTTTGTCAGTAAAAGTCTGACACGGACTTCCGCTTCACTCAGACCGGAAGACGTCTTTGATGATTTCCTACAAAAAACGAAATGCTCAAAGTGTCACATTTGCGTTCGTGTAGGTACTAAATTTTGTCCGTCCCGTGTTTTCACTAAACGTTGGTCACCACAAGCGATCGTCTCAAGACGTTATTTACCAAATCGTCAGTCTTGCGCGGCTCCAGTTACCTGAGTCAATATACGAGGAAAAATTGTGTGCGTTTTAGCTGAAAACATGCTTAAATAACAAGAAGCACAGTCATGCCTCGGGACATTATTTGGCTTTTATTGGTGTTTATGATTTATTATAGTAGGTCCAGTTACGTTTACACTGGAGCAGTGGTGGCCGAGAGATATCGGCCTCGACTTACGCATTAATTTGTGTAAATTGTTTCATCGCCACTGCTGTCAAAACGTGAACTAAAACATCGTGAGCAAACCGGCATGTAACAACGGCGTGCAACTAAAAATTCGAAGACATGTGACATCTACCAACCCGCACTGGGCCCGCGTGGTAGATTACGGCCCACTCCCTTTCACCGAGAGGAGGCCTGTGTCCCAGCAGTGGCAGCAATATTGGCTGATTATGAAGTTTACATTGCCGTAACCGTAAACGTAAAAAAATGTTTTTATTAAAGTCTATAAAGTCAACGATACCTTCAAATGTAATTTCGAATGTTGAAAAACATCGGCTTAGCTGAAATTTTTTAGAAAATAAAAATCAGAATGATGTAGAAGCCTGTTAAAATGTCTCTTGTGTTCGTTGCCAACTAGATCGATCCCCTTTGTATCCATTTTTAGGAATTACGCGAACGGAGGAGTATGAAATTTGGCACAGGTAAAGTTTATATAGAGAAGGAGAGCAGAAACCTAATATTTTTAATTATGGTTGAATTTTGACCACTGGGCGATCACTAGTGTAAAAATAACACATTTTGACTTTTGTAAGAAACAGCGAAAAAAAAACATTCGCTGTTTCTTACAAAAGTCAAAATGTGTTATTTTGACTTTTGTAAGAAACAGCGAATGTTTTTTAACAGACGGAATATTTCTACACCGCGCGATGGGTGGTGAAAATCGTGTGCTGAATTTAGGTGAACAGTTTGCGCGATGATGCCCCTTGTCTCTCCTTCCTATTGTGTTTTATAGAAAGGAGATTCCGTGTAATGCCGGACGCAAAGAATTGTACCATCCCATTTCTTCTCGTGGTTTTCGACGTCGTAAAAGGCGACTAAGGAACTTACTAGAGAACGGTAATACTACAGAAGCATTCTCTATGCATTTTACCACCATACTGTGACCGCTAACCCGTCTGCCAAGCGTAGTGATTATGGCAAAGCCCCCCAAAGGGGACGCCTGTGTCCAGCAGTGGACGTCTTTCGGCTGAAATAATGATGATGATGATGAGAAAAGAGATTTAACACTGAAATTATTATTCCAATTATCAACCGATACATTCGTGCAAAGACATTTTTTTTTTTTCGGGATGGGAATTCATCAAATGACTTCTCCCGCTCTGGGCGAAGCGGGAGGGCGTGTCAGACTTTTACTGACTAAAACCCACCCGTGTTCCATCAGTTGCCCATGTGCCAGGGTCACGGTATCTCTTTCGAACAATCACGCGACCCCGGCAGGGTGCAACGACATTATGCAGTTATCGATAATGCCGCAGTACGTGCAAAATGTCGGATATGCGGTGACTGTGTTTACGGTAATTACGGTAAACGGCGTATTTTGAAGCCGTAATAAGTTAATAACCCAGTTAAGTTTTATTGGCCATTACACAATCAGGTGATAGTTATTAAATTTACATGTTCGACGTAGTTATTTGGATTTACGGCTTGCGCTAATTTAACTGAATGTAAGGAGTGCGTTTGTTCTGATATAATATTGCATTACAGAGGCCTAGACAGTGTCTTATCCTTAAAAAAAATGTTTACAAGAAAAAGTGATTAGTGAGTGGGTTGAAAGTCAGATAAGCAGTCACTGCATGTAAAGGATTCAACTGCATTCGGTAAGACTGCAAGCCGACATCAACATAGTTGGCAAGGCACTTTTACTACCCAATCCAGTTAATGGGTAATCACTTCTTACTTGTTAACGTAACAGATGATGAAGAACAAACCTATTCAAAATTGGAAAGTGATTTACCTTTTGACACACATGAATTGGTGGTTCTGTAAAGTCTCTATAATGATTGGGATCGCTGCAAATATCAACTAGCGTATTCCAACAAACTTTGCGACCGTGTGTGCTCGGCATGTTTGTAGCATTCAGTAGAGAGCGTCACGACGTGTGAGCCAACATGACGGCACTAACATGGACCAACTTCACGGCACAAACAACTTTTAGTTATGCCGATAGCAAACTGTTCCCGTGTATTACAGCGAGTAACATTGATTGGAAAAGTCGCATATTTTCCTATTGGATGGACCTGTATGTTGATCAACTTCGATATTACTAAGTAGTTAATGTTACATGACAATGAGATAGTAGTAGGAACTTTTTAGTTGTATACACAACTATGCAGCTGAATCTTAGTATTTTGCATGGAGTGACTGCCTATTGGACCTCCACTTACCTAGTTATTGGGTAACATGATACCCTCTGGCAAGAAGGCTTATTTTTGCACTTCTGACTACCTGTAACGACGTTCAAAGTTCTACAAATGACAGCCTTTTTTATGTCAGGGTGGAAATCCTAATGGATTTCCTTCGCGCTGGGGTCGGCAGTGAGATTTGTCAGATTCTTACGGACTAAAACCACCTTGGTGTTCTGTCCCACAATCTCCCGCTCCCTACGAATGGACAAATTTCTTTACGTGCTTTCTGAAGAACGGAGGAGTCTTGAAGTGGGAATGAATGGTAGTTTCATTGTAGGGTTTTTTGTACAATCAATGATTGTAGGTATCTGGTATCTGGTTCCGTTCCTGTGTTGGCAGAGGAAACTGAAGGAACACGGGTGGGTTTTAGTCAGACCCTGGCAGGGCACTTTGAGATTTGACAGCGCATCAAATCTCTGGCGCTAGTTGAAGCATGGTGGCCCTGGCTAGAATGGGTGGTTCGCAATCTAATTTTGGTATTACTTTCGTACTACTTGTTTTTTTTGTAAAATATTTGTTATAATAAACAAATATTTTACAAAAAAACAAGTAGTTTTGTTTTTACGTTAAAACGTAATAAATTAATACGTTACTAAAAAACAAGTAGTTTTGTTATTAAGAAAAAATATGACCTTACGTGAAGTATTTACGCCGTACTAAGGGTGTAGGTATTTAGTTTTTAGACATTGTTTTGTTTTTTTTTCTTCTCGCCCACAATACAGCTACGCCCAGAAGAAAATGCTCAACAATCAAGAAACCAGTCTTTATCGAACGCCTCTACCAACAAAAAAAAAAGATTTTTTTTTGTAAAGAAAATACTTAAATCATTAGCTTTATCTCGAATTTTCAAGAAATAAAGACACAATATATTCAAGCTTGAATACTCAAATCAGAAGTGTTCATTTATATTTTACACTAGCTTCTGCCCGCGACTTCGTCCGCGTAAAATTTTTTGCTCCCCAGACCCTTCCCGTCGCGTCATATCGCCTACCTGTGTGATTTTCCCCGTTTTTTCAACATTTTTCATAACTTCTCCGTTCTTTATTCATTGTAGCGTGATATTATATGGCCTATAGTTTTTCTCGATAAATAGGCTACCCAACACAAAAAGATTTTTCAATTCAGACCAGTAGTTCCAGAGATTAGCGCGTTCAATCAAACAAACAAACATACAAAAAACAAACTCTACTCAGCTTTATAACATTAGTATAGATTCAAACTCTAAGATAACAAAATTAACCGTTAAATTAACGAAAATATTTGACCCGGAAATAGAACACCTTAATAATATTTGATCAAGTTTGCGTGAAAATTGTAATTATAGAGTGTGTCATTAAGGAGAGTGACTAGGGATAATAGAGATGAGGAGGTGTCTCGTCTAATCAATCTTGTGTTGTTCGCTGACACATGACGTCTTGATAAGTTACCGTGTATTGTTAAATGTATTGTATATGTATGTAATATTTAGTCGTGGATACTTACACATATTATAAATACACACATTTATTAAGTGGATAGTTCGTGGATATTTATACATATTATACACACATTTTCAAGTGGAGAGTTCGTAGATATTAATACATATTATACATACTTTTTAAGTGCATAGATCGTGGATATTTTATTTATACATTTTATGCACATTTTTTTTGTGGATAGTTGTTTACAAAATTCTTTTTTAGAGGTGTCAAGCGAATCTTTGTGGCTGTTATGATTCGAAATAAAAAATTAAATAACTTGCTGATGTATTTCATTATCAAATTGTACTACTTAGCTGTTTCCTAGGAGTTACATTTTACAATGTATCAAAAAGAATATCTTTCAAGAAATAACTTTTTAAATTAAAATAAACATTTGGTTTTTTTGTTTTGTTTCTTGATTTTATTAACTTTAATTATCTCTTTTTGCACTTAACGATAGGTACTTATTCAAAGTAACTCCGCATTATTTTGTATAAACAGGAAAACGTATTAATACATAGATCCCTGGCAACCATAACACAAGTGTAATCTTAGTTTGACTGCCAGTGGAGATTCTATTTAAAAAACTATACTTAAGCTTTTACAGAAATTGGAAATAAATTTCTTATTTATTTCATAAATATTAACATGTTTCTGTCAATTAGAGTTTTCTGTCACTTAGTAGAATAAAGTTTAAAAAAATTAACTTGAACTATACTAAATTTACGTGTATATTACCCAGGACTATCAACGAAGACTATGGTCACCCTAACCCGCATCTTTTAGTCCGCAACCTCTTAGTGCGCGTTTTAGATAAAGCAATCGTTTTAAAAGCTTTATTTTCCTTCCCTTCTCACTGCGCTTCCTTATACAGCTAATTTTGAAGACATGGCGGTATTATCTAATACGGCTTGTTCGATGTTTTTTTTTTTAGATATAAACGAAAGAATTTTGGAAACTGAAAGCAGAAACATTTGTTTCTAAAAATGCCAAATTTTATAATATTCAGGACTAGCTGACCCAGCAAACTTCATACCGCCCTACCAAGCTCCTACCACGCTATGCCAACCTGGTACTTCGAAGACATAAAGCGTTTTCTAGCTACCACACACCCATGTTAGGTGAGCTCCTACCAAGTTATGCCAACCTGGTACCTACTTCGAAGACATAAAGCGTTTTCTAGCAATCAGACACCCATGTTAGGTGAGCTCCTACCAAGTTATGACAACCTGGTACTTCGAAGACATATTAATAAGGAACTTTATGGATGATTTTTACACCTTCTGTCCGAAAAGCCAAATATCTTACGGACCCCTATTTTTTCTAAAATAAAATATAGCCTATGTTACTTGCAGATAATGTAGCTTTCTAATGGTTAAAGTATTTTTAAAATCGGTCCAGTAGTTTTTGAGTTTATCCATTACAAACAAACAAAAAAAAATACAAATTTTTCCTCTTTATAATATTAGTATAGACTAGATTTCTGCCCGCTAATTCGTCCACGTGAAATTTCATATTTGAACAAAACTTATTTTGTATAGCATCGCATCGTCCACTCGAGAGATTACTTCGGTTTCACTCCACGTTATTTTTTTTTCTTATTACTCGGCTCATTAGGGTCATAGCGTGATATTAAATAATCTAACTGGTAGTTCCAGAAATTGCCCCATATATACGAAAAGAATTCCGTGTGGTGCCGGACATAAAGGATAGCAGCAGTCCATCTCTACCCGTGGGTGTCGTAAAAGGCGACTAAGGGACTTACTAGAGAATTGGCAGCAGCGTTCTCTATACATTTTACCACCATACTACGATCGCCAATCCGCCTGCCAAGCGTGAGGATTATGGCAAACCCCCCAAAATTGAGGAGGCCTATGTCCAGCAGTGGACGTTTTTCAGCTGAAATGATGATGATGATACAAAACAAGAAACAAATTTTACCTTTTGTATAATAATAAGTACTTATAGTCTAGCCATTTGAGAATAACATAATCTATAATCTATACTTTTTTATTATTAATATTATAAAGCTGAAGAGTTTGTTTGTTTGTTTGTTTGTTTGATTGATTGAACGCGCTAATCTCAGGAACTACTGGTCCGAATTGAAAAATTCTTTTTGTGTTGAGTAGCCTATTTATCGAGGGAGGCTATAGGTTATAAAACATCACGCTACAACTAAGAGGAGCGGATCAGTAATGAAAAATGTTGCAAAAACGGGGAAAATGTATTCCTTTTGAGAGTTTCCGTTGCGTGCGCTGCGTAAACGGTTAAAGTAACGCAAAAATCATGTATGACGGAATTGTTCCTTTTAAAAAGTTCTAAAAAAAGTCCGCGAGAGCATATGTCTATCTTTTAAGGTTGACTCACTATAACTCAAAAGGAGCGAGCAGCAACGAAAAATGGACGAAAACTAGCAGGCAAATCGATGCGACGAGTAGGGTCAGGGGAGCAAAAATTTGACGCGGACGAAGTCGCGGGCAGAAGCTAGTCAATTATGAAGTCGCAAAATATTTCTAGAAGTGTTTTACTCGTATTTTTGGAAAGCTTTTCTCTACTTACCTATCTACAACACATTGTTAGCTCTTACCTCTATTTTTAGCTACACTTTCGTTCCTAAGTATGTAGGTAAGCGAAGTTCTTGTAAGGCTTAAGTGGAGTAGCCCAAGTGACTTGTTAATTACATCGGCCCACGCAACTGTACTATAAAGTTGAGTAATTTTCCTCACGTTCCTCAGCCTTGTAAGTTTATGAATAGTATATAACAACTTCGAATATTTAAAAAAACTCAAATACAAATAACTGACTTAAAAAAAAAACACTGCAAAGTGAAAAATTACTTTAATTTCGGAAGTCCTTGTATATCTGTATTTTAGTAATGTCGGTTATTTTATTTTTGTAAATAGCTTTAAAAAATATCTTTTTTTGACTATAGTGCCTACCCTACATGTTCGTAAACCACTACCTTTATGTAAACAACAGTGACAAAAAGTATTAGGACATAATCAAGATACACAAAGTATCTATACTATTACTATTATTATATTATACAGCTGAAGAGTTTGTTTGTTTGATTGAACGCGCTAATCTCAGGAACTACTGATCCGAATTGAAAAATTATTTCTGTGTTGGGTAGCCTATTTATCGAGGAAGGCTATAGGTTATATAAAATCACGCTTCAACTAAGAGGAGCGGAGCAGTAATGAAAATTGTTGCAAAAACGGGGAAAATCGCACGGGTAGGCGATTCGACGCGACGGGAACAAGAAATTTAACGCGGACGAAGTCGCGGGCAGAAGCTAGTATGAAATACGTATTATCGAAACTAATCCAAAACACTATCCATACAAAGATAACAAACTTTATATGGGACCACTTCTACGGGGCGAGCACGACCTACTGCGAATAGGCTCGAGTCACATATTTTATCACAGTTTGAGGCCAAAAACCGTGTTACTTATATAATTTAACTCCGTGCATAACACATCGTCAAAACACCAAATTATCAGATCTACTCGACGTCCGTATGTCCAGCAGAATATCAGCGTCAGGTGTATTTATTTATTTATCAAGCAAGGCACACCAACGACATATTTACAGTGATATTAACATAATGTGATGTCGAATTTTAGTCCTGTGTAAATACATCACTTATAGGCATGCACAACATTCATTCAAGGTCATTAAATTTTCGATTACATTATTAAATTCCAAAATATTACAAATAAGATTAAATTATAAAATAAAATAATAGATATCGTCCCATTACACGAAAACAATGCAACCATAAAATTAAATTAAAATGTATACATAACAAAAACTGCATATCTAATAAAATAACAAAGATAATATAAATGATAAGAATAAAATACAAATATGGTTTCTAACTCTAATTAAATTAAATTAAATTAAAATATTATTAAAGTTAAAATTTGAATACATTATTAAATTAAATTAAATGTCAAAACGATTAAAACGATTAAATTAAAATTACATGATTGAATTTAAATAAGTAATAATGACACATGCTGAGCATGCTGAGAATGTATTTGCCTGACACATGCTGAGCTGGATTCCCATTTGTGCAACCTTAAGGTACACACCGCACCTTGTCATTTGAATTATGTCATAGCGTGTCTACTACCTTTATTTTAAGTTCGTTTTCCATTTGAGGATATAATGGCACCGTGTTTTTTTTTAATTATTTTTGTTTTTTTATCCTTTAATTGTAGTTTTAGGTGTATTGTTATGTCTTTTGTGTGCACTAAATAAATGTTTTATCTATATTATCTATAAAATGCATGACTCAAGTCTATCACAGAGGCCGTGCTCGCCCCGCTGAGGCAAAAATACTATCATTTGAATGTAAGTATTTTTCTCACTGTCGTTGCATTCTTTGATTTTTTTTTTCATGAATATTATTTGTAAAAACTTTATCCACAAGTAAAACTACTTTGCAAAGGCAAACTAAATGCCAGAAGCATTTTCTACCAGTCAATCTTAGGGTGATGCAGAGAAAAACATGGCAGGTGCAACATCTATATATTAATACGTGAAGCGAAAACTTTAGATCACTTTTTACGAAAATTGGGCGGACGGAGGAGTATGAAATTTCGCACACTTATAGTTTATACAGAGAAGAAGTAACGAATGCTAATATTTTTTTACATTATGCGTTATAATACATTATTTTCAATAAATAACACGTTACACACACTACTGTTCATTACCGTGTATCTAATACACACATGCATAGATATTCTTTTGTTTATGGTACAAATCTGTCTTTATTATTTTGTGCAGTGCTACCAACACCCAGAAATATTTACCCCTAAAGCTTAAGTTACCCCTAAAATTGCCACAATTACTACAATAATCCGCAAAAAAATTATAATGAAAATAACCAACGAATGTTCAGTAATCATAGACCGGCACACAGTAGTAATATTTGTCTATATTTATTACGCGACATTGTTAATCATTAACTCTGCATTCTTAGTATCGAGAAACCGTACTAGAAGTCGCTAATACTTTTATTGTAATCAAAAACACAATGAGAAATGTAAGATGGCAAAAAATCCCTAAGAATACCCCTAAAAATGGAACGCCCCTAAAAATCTCAATCCTCTTATTTACCCCCTAAATTTGGGAAAACCCCTAAGTTGGTAAGCCTGATTTTGTGTCTATAGTCTTACTGAATGTCAAGTAATAAATTAATTTTATAGATAAATAACCTATTTCCTTTTTAAAATCTATGATCATATCGAGAATATTTGTCTTTAATATTATTTGTATTAGCGACGATAGGAATTTTTAGATTTATAAGAAATATTTTTTGTGGTTTTATGGGGAGTGTCAAGTATGCCATTAGTAAGTTTCCCATATAAAACTTAATGTCGTGTGCAAACTGTAGAGGTTGTATGCCTCACGATTGTACAGGCTGGTCATAGATTGTACAGGCTGGTTATAATTATGACATTTGGAACCGTCATAATTAATTAAAAATAATAGGGAGAATTCTATGAAAACAGAACTTTCTGTGATAATTCATTCCATATTGTTCCATATCCAGAAGTTAAGAAGTATTAAGAAAATAAAAAAGAGAGTCCTGAAGAAGTATTCTTTACTCATTACACCTACGTCCTGGTCCTGGCCATCACCATCCCGCCAGCGAACCCTCTCGACAGTAGTACAGCGTCAACAATTTGTCTATAGTGTTACTGCATGTCAAATATAACCATATTATTTTTTTATATTTATTATTATCTATATTTTTTCATTTAATAATGTATTTCTATTCAAATGAAGTACGGTCGAATTTCGACCAATGGGCGAGCGTAAAGGATAGATAACTCGAAAAATAATGAATACTAAATATACAGATATATACATACATATAACGAAAATGAACTTTGTCTGGAGATATAATGATCGGTAGTGGAGAAAACGAATCCAGCAAATCAGCACTGGGATGATTCTGCTAATTTCTTCCGAATATGCTCTCGTACTTTCACCTTAAATTATAACTGACTGGTTGCCGTCCTGATGTTCAGAGAAAGCGCATTCCAGAGAAAGATCGCCTGGACAAATAAAGAAGAGTAAATGAAACTAGAGCAGTGAGAAGGACATCGTAGAAGGCGACTGTTGGTGGAACGAAGATTTTTACTATGCGCAAAACACAAATATAGTTTTCGATCAATGATTATAGATACCTACTATTTGTCTATCCACCGACAACCACACCCATGAAATTGTAACACAGTAGCGCTGTTTGCCGACAGAAGTAGGTAAGAACTTACCCGAACAAGCGCCTTTACAAATGGCCCTACCACTCATGTACTAAAACTAGTCCCCCACTGATCAGAATCACAAATAAGTAGCATGTTCCTTTCAAATTGATTGTTATGTAGAGAGAATTTTATTGTTCTCCCGCGGTCCGTTTACGACCCTATGTGAGCCATTAGTGCTTCTTGATCGCGGATTTTCGCCGCGTTGCCGCTGGCTTATTTGTGTATGTTTGTTTGTAATATAAAGAGTAAAGACTTGTAAGAAAGACAGAGAAAAATCAGAGAGACTTGATGATACCTGGTTGGGCACCTTGAGTGACCCAAATTGACTTGTTAATACTTATTTTGTTATACCTAAGTATTAGGTCATTTTTTTGCAATAATTAATTTGTTTCAAATGGTTTCTATATGTTAGTATCTGTGGCGATTTGGTTTGCGCGCCTTTTTCCGGATCCCGCGCTGGGATTCGCTGAACCTGGCGACACTAGCGCCATAGTTTGGCCACCGCTCCCCGAGCGCCGACCATTGAGAACCCCGTCTGCCTTCTTTTACGAAAACGCTCCGCCGGCAGGGCCGGATTTAGAGGTCTGGAGGCCCTGGGGCACCAAAGGAGTTGAGGCCCCTAATAATTTTCCAAATTGATGAATCAATTTTTTGAATTGTAGTGTTTCAATAATTTATTACAAGACAAATTAAATTTTATTAAGAAACATTTGTGGGTATAGTAAAGTACAAGAATTATATGAAACTAAACTATCGCGTTAAGGAATGAAACCTTACGAGCCTTTCTACGAGAAATCGTCGATGATTTCGCTGAAATCCAGGTCCCGAAGTAGATCACTTTCAATGCTTAGTAAGGATAGCTTTAATAGGCGATTTTGTTTCATCGTAGTTTCTTTTTTTTTTTTAATTTTCATTGTGGGGGCCCCTCACTTGTGGAGGCCCCGGGGCTGTAGCCCCGGCTGCCCTCCCCTAAATCCGGCCCTGTCCGCCGGTACTTTTTTCTGTAATTTTGAGGAAAAGTTGGTTTTTCACCGTGATGGACAGCTAAAGTTTGAAGAGACTCGTTATAAATACCCAACAGTGATCTGACAATCTGTTTCGCGAAAGTGCTTCACGGTGTGAATGCTGACAGTTGCTGGTGAGGCGTCCCTGAGCTGGTCTGTAGGTTAGTGAACCAATAGTTTTCAATGCTGACGTCGAAACCATTTATCATTCTTCAGCTCACAGGGTGGATTTCATAGGAATCAATATAATTACTATCAAACCATAACTTTTCACATTTGAGCTCCCCGCGTGTTGTCGGCTATTTACACGCCGCTTCATCAATACCGTTACAGAAATTAATTGTAGGTACCTACGATATAGAGCTAATAATGTAGGCCTAATGTGGCGGAAAACAATTAATTTAATTTTATGGTTATTGTCCGTTGATGAAGGCGGTCATCATCATCATCGTAAATCCTTGACAGTCGATAAGTGTAGTCAAAGCCCGAAAGTCTGATAAGCAGTCTTACCAAGGACTAACATGTGCATACGTCTTGTGTATTCTTTTTTTCCTACCTATTGATAATATTCTTATTTTGGGTATGCTCAATTGAAAAACAAACAATTTTTAAAAAGTTGTGACTAAAGAAGTCTAAAAAGTCTGTCCCAGTTTAACAGGCTACTAAGCGGATAGCAAGACAAATAAAACATGTTAAGTTTAATTACTAGGTACATATACATATGTCGCTGGCATTTTCTGATATTTGAACATAGCATACTAGTCAGTTTTACACTTTTAAGGGATGAGAACAAGCAAGTACAAGAATTGACTTCTACATTTGACAAAAACAACTATCTCTAATAAAAGTACAACAAAATAAGCAATAAATACAAGTAACACGATATACGGAGCGGACAATAAACCAGCAAACAGAGACATTTTCACATCACTGGCAACAGGAAACAATAATACTCTGCCGGCACCTATTGGTACCTATACCCGGGTTCGTGATTCAATCGCTGTCTTTGCTGCACGTGTGTAACCCCCAGAGATATGGTTCTTCTGCTTCAGAGCTCACGGGCAACTCGACGGCGACAGTTGCCAAACACGATGACGCATTTTGTTGCTATCAACACTGTGGGCACTAATCTGCATAATCCTCACATGGTGCTTACCAAGATAACGTCTGGACTTAGAAAGACTTTAATATAAAGTATGTCCAAAAACGAAAACTTGACTACTGGAAAATCACGCTCTAAAGAGTATGAACATACACAACAACATATATACATTCTAACAGTAGTAAGCGATCATAAGCGCAAAGTGGCAAACTGCTGTTAAGAAGCTATGAGGGAACATACATACTTAACATAAATACCCACATTCGTACATGCATAAAACTCATCACCTGCCTTTTTGCGTAACCGTAGTCGGGCAAAATATTGTGTTTTCCTTTCGACGTATATTGCATATATGACAATTCACTGGAATAAAATATTATATTTTATCATTGCTGTAAGCCATTTTCTATCTTTCATCGCTAAAAATAAGTCTGCGCTGAAATTGATCGCATTTGGGTGAGGTATTAACGATCTGTCACCATCAATACTTCTGCAAATGACTTCAAAAACAAACAAAGACGAAGCGCTCACGGCACAATTTCCAACAAATATTGCTACTTCTCCAGATATTTATGCTGCAACTTTATGTGGCCATGATGCAATAATTGTCGCAACCGCCACAGCTCGCCAATTTAAATCGCCCGTATAATAGGACCATAGAACGTGGAGCTCTGATATTGCTAACATCTGCGGTCTTTGTGCCGAATGCCGAGCGGTTTGAAATCCTAGCACAGTCTATTTTGTGTGAATGGATGTCTGCTAGTTGAATCGGAGAAAGTGTTAAGTAGTTTACCACCATGCAATGTGGGGTTCTATGTAAGTATTTAGTGCATTCAGTACCCAATTGTCATGTGTATTGTCGTGCTAAATGTTATTAATCACCTATTTGGTTTATGCTCCAGTTGTTAAGAGTTTACAAGATAATTTATTTTACACTTTTCTTTCACAAGTCCATTAAATCGACTTTCATTAGTAGAACTGTTATAATCAAAACAATATTGAATTTGAATTTTATTGTTTTGGTTTCAGTTTGGCTTCGCAGCCATCAAGGACAAAACCTGGATGATGCCGGCACTGGAGCTGGGATTGGCAGAAGATATGCCTATGGCCAGCAGTGGGTGAAGTCGGGCTATGGATGATGATAATAATGATTTGAATTCAGATAATTACCGATAACGGTAATCAGCTAGTAGAAATTGGTTCAAAACGTTTATTGTTGTGGTATTTGTAAAGCGATTGAGACAAAAAAATCTTAGGACTTTTTTTTTGTTGGGAAATCATCAAATGACTTCTCCCACTCTGGATGGAGCAAAAGGGCGTGTCAGACTTTTACTGACTGGGTGGGTTTAGTCAGTAAAAGTCAGTCAGTCAGTGTTCCTTCAGTTGCCCATATGCCAGGCCCACGGTATCTCTTTCGAACAAGTCTCGCGACCCTAGTAGAAGAATCTTAGGATTGAAAATGAAAAAAAGTTTTATTCGAATTAACAAGTTTTAAGTTACATCAGTGGTGATTGGAGCCTCCTTTTAAGCGTATAAAGCCTGTATTAGGAGACTCCGCTCTTCTATATATTATTAGTATTTATAAAATACTTGTTTATTTCTACTTAACCCAATTTATACAAATGAAATAACTTAACACTATGATAAATTAAATGTATTAAACGTTACGCAGAGTGTGCTTGTAAGACTGGGATTGTGTGTGAGTGAGGATATATGTGAGTTGTGTGTGTGAATGTATGTGTGTGGTGTGTGTGTGTGAGAGAGCAATGATGGTGTGTATTTATAACAATAAAGCCTCTGTGTCTTCATAACGAATTGGTTTAATCCATTTAGTTAGTATTTTTTTGCATTCATGCCTTTTTTTTGTGTGTATGTTAGTTTCTCTATTACATCTGTTGTAAAGCTGGGCAGAGCGCTTTTTGTATTGGATGCTGGCAAATTTAGTTTTAGTTTGAGGAACAACTGCTGCTAGGGATTACGTGAAACATTATAAACACGTTACAGTACCAAATTTTGATCCGGGTGGAACCGGACGTAAAGAATACCACCATCCTATTTCTTCCCGTGAGTGTAGGTAGTAAGAGGCGACTAAGGAACTTACTAAAGAATTGGCAGCAGTGTTCTCCATGCATTTTACCCCAATACTGCGATCGCCAACCCGCCTGCTAAGCGTGGCGATTATGCCAAAGCACCCCCAAATTTTGTCCTATGTCCAATAGTGGACGTCGGTCGGCTGAAGTGATGATACCTAAATCTAGATACCCCACCTGTTCATAATCAAAACAATAGCCAACCCTCCGTGATTTAATCTCCTCCTGCCAGTCCTCGCGCTCCCATGGGCCTCCCACGGTGTATCGATCACGTCACGGCGCATCCCTTGTCGTGTCACGTTGGGATCACCAAACTACGTCAAGGGTGCTACACCATACATTTGTATTTTGTGTTTCAATATTTTAGGAATAGGAAGACTTTTGTTGCATGAAGAGATGTTTTTCAGCTCTGTTATAGTAGGATAAGTATATAAGTGAATTGTGTGTGTTCTCTTGTTGTAGGATTATTTTAGTTCATTCCAAATGAAAATAATTCTCGAGGTTCTTGATGAATTAAGTAAGAGTCTCTTTTCTTATTATATTTAGCTTTTTCCGAAACTTCGCCCGCGCGGATGTCGAAATTTCTCAAAAGACTGTGAATTAAAAGTACCATAAACGTGTTACTCCAGATTATAAACTATCTGTGTACCACATTGCATCCAAATCCGATCAACCGTTTTTGGGGAAATCCGGATAAAAATTCTAAATACTATATTGTCCCGTTCCAACACTGTCTAGAAATTATTTTTTTAAATATTCAAGGTTTTTTTCATCTTGATTTCGTAACTACTGTATTATATTATATGTATATAGATGACTAGCACTTCACCCGCGACTTCGTCCGCGTAAAATGTATATACCTAGCTCATGTTACTCAAAAATAACGTAAAAATCGTTAAATTTCGTTTAAATCGGTTCAGTAGTTTTAGCAGGAAAGTGAGATAGACAGACAGAGTTACTTTTGCATTTATAATATTAGTGTGGAAGTGAGGATAGTGTGGATTAATATAGATGTATTCTACCTGGTAAGTCTGAAAAAATAATACATGTTAGAAATTCATATATTCTTAACAAATATAACATTGTAGATAAACTCATAATTTGAACCTCAAAATAAACCTTACCCAAAGTTATATTGAAACTACATAGTAGTACTATTAACATTCTCGAAACTACAAAGTTTCTGTGACAGACAACCCTATTCCCTTAGATGACTGATGCTCAGTCCCAGAGGAAGACAAGTAGTTCAAGTAAATACGTTATTTTAACCTCAATCACTCCAGGGATCTTCTGTGACTTTTGTAGAGCTGGGAGTTTCCATGGGGCAATTTTCTTTTGAAGACGGAAAGTTGAAGTTTTCTTTTGTAGGGGGAAAGTTAAATTAATGTTAAATGCGAGTCATATTGACATACCTAGTTCTTAACATCATATGTGTTTTGAATTTTGTGTATAGGTTACCTACATTCCTTTTGTTAATTTGTTTGGGTAACGAAAACGTATTTCTATTTTACACGCTTTATATTAGCTTCATTTGTATTTTTGTTTGTTTGTACGTTTTTTGTAACCGACACCTTATAGCGCGATTTTGACCCACTTTAAACGACCAGATTTCATTCAAACTTTGCATACCTGTCAAAGACCGATGACAATGCAATAATTTCATAAATTTGTGCCATTATCCTTGCCAGGGTTACCAAGACAGCAAAAAAACTGTCTTCGAAAACTACGCTGACATACGTCACAAACTACGCTGTCTCAAAATTCGAAACACCCTAAAAAATTGAAAATAAATAATACTTTAAAAAACCAAAAAACACGCTAAAAATTATTGGAAAAAACGTGGGGTGCCTGATATCAATAAAAAATACCTTAAAAAGCCCCCACGCTTTTTTTCCATTATTTTTATTGTAATACTACAATTTTATCAAACTGTCAAATTCAATACTAAGTATATTCAAAATTAGAATTCTAGGAAGAGACAACTACTGGCCTCATTTTCACTTTGTCGCTCTCGTGCTTTATTGTCTGAGTTCACTCATCTGCCTAGCCTTTTCCCAATTATGTTGTGGTCGGCTTCCAGTCTAACCGAATGCAGCTGAAAATCAGTATTTGATATGGAGCAACTTCACAACCCAGTTACTGGGTAGTACCATACTCTTTGGTAAGACTGGGTGTCAGACTTTTGGGCTTCTGACGACCTTTAACGACTATATCTAAAAATGACAGCTGGGATCGATGGCTTAACGTGCTTAACCCATCCACGAACCAAACGAGTCAAGCGTAGCTTAACCTGATCTTATTGATTGACGCTAGTACTTAGCCAAAAGCGCCTCATTTCACTGCATATCTGAATACGGAACGCTCAGTCCATTCTTTCTGTCTATGGTTTGTCGTCAGGAACGAAGTTTCTTACACAACACCCGTAAAACTCGTGCATGATAGAATGAGACACAGTTAATGAAAATCACGAATAGTCCCGAAATTCTACAATAAATACGATCAAACAAGTTGTTATCCACTATCAAAACATATTTACCTGCGTCTAAGCTTGTCTACTAAACGCACTTTACATATAAAAGCCGCTTAGTCAAATCACTCAAAGTACGTGACGCATCTTTACATGCGTCGTAACAAATCTCTAGCATACTGAGATGACAGCGTGACAAGAGAGATTGACGTATGTCACGGCGACTCACTTGTAAACACGTGACATCTACGAACAGGCTTAATTATATTGGCGTGGCAGTAGACACCTTCGTTTTTCTTGTCATGAATTTTATGACCTATTTTTAAAATATTTCAGGACTGATATTTTCAACGTCAGATATATTGTATCGGTGGAATAAAACGCTAAATACACTGAATAGATGTCAGTAAAAAAATCAAAATCTTTCCTTGGAGAGGTACTGCTATTTCGCAATGAGAAAATTATGAAATAAATGTTTTTTTTTTTTTTTTTGAAAGCAACTCCCTTACTTTGATAACAATTTGAGGTTACAGCGTGAAGCGAGTCAGATAAAAGTCAACAGCTGACTTTGTTCACTTTATGAACTTTATACATCATACTCAATAATATTCTTAAAACACGGTATGATTAATTTGGTAAGCCAAGCCAAGATTACAATTTTATAGAGCTGATAAATACAACACTGATACAAACAAAACCTTTCGCTCTAACTGTGTTAACATTTTAGAAAGTAAAATAACAAAATGCTGTTCACAAATTGCACAAAATCTCGTCCAAAAGCGAGCCTACAGAGTGACGCGTGACACGAGATTGATATGTGACGTGTCACGGGAACTCGCTGCAACGTGTTTTTAGAACACGATGGGTACATAGAAAGCTTGCAAAAAGTGTGGAATTAATTTGATTACTGATTTCACGCTACGTGAAATGGAATTGCGGTTACTATTTGTCGATGCAACACATTAAAACATGACATGATCATATTTTAACGATTTCATAGTATTAGCTATTGTATTTGCAAAGAAGTAAGTACCTAATCAGATTGTCTGTGTAACTTTGCGTAGTTAAGGACAATATAAGAACATATCCAAGCTAATATTATAAATGTGAAAGTTTCTACCAATTTCTAGATTTTTGTTACTCAATCACACAAAAACGGCTGGACGGATTTGACATATAGATACTTTATAACATGCGTTAACACTATAGGATTACTTTAATTCCGGTAGTCCGTTATATTCGGTATATTTTCCGATATCCACGTGGCCGAATCCGCGGTAAAAAGAAAATTATACTAAAATGTAAGCAGTGACTCGACCCTACAGCATTAATTTAGTTTAAGTCACCTTCAATGACTTATTTTCAGAAAGTAAGCTAGCACCAAGGTTAAGATGTTTTTCACCATTTAAAGTCTGGTTATTCACCTTTGTCACCTAAATTATATTAACTGCCATTTACATAAATTGTGTTATTGTAAAAATATTTTATAATAAAGTAAGCAATTCGAATTATTGAAAGCTCTTTCGATAGATGACATTATTTTTTAAAAGGTAAATTGCAAAATCAAATAGAGCTGCAATTTGCTTAATCTGGTTTAACATTAAAAAAAATAGATATTCTCCTTCAGTTCTCTGTGTTATGAATGTTTTATAATTTAATCAAATAGGTGCAAGTTATTCGAGAAGCTTTGAAGTCGAAGTTTTGTTAATATAGTGCTATACGATTGCCACTATTTAGCACTATATTAACAAAACTTCGACTTCAAAGCTTCTCAAATAATGTGATTTAATTATATTATTAAATTATTTGATTAAATTATGGTGTCGTAAAAGGCGACTAAGGGACTTACTAGAGAATGGGCAGCAGCGCTCTCTATGCATTTTACCACCATACTGCGATCGCCAACCCGCCTGCCAAGCGTGGCGATTATGGCAAAGCCCCCCAAATTGGGGGAGGCCTAAGTCCAGCAGTGGACGTCTTACGGCTGTAATTATGAGTGGCAATCATTGCTAATGCTTTTCAATTAAGTTTTAACGTAATGCGATCATAGAATGAGTTACATTCTCATTAGGGTTTACGATCTTCTAATTTCTAATTTTAATAATTCAAGGCAAAGATATCTTAGGAATGCTTATTTTACGTTTTTCACCATTAAATCATTCTCAAATAACCATACTGCTACGTTAAACAATTGTTACCGTTTACCGTTTATTCCAAATCAACGATTTTTTAAATTCTATTCCATTAATTTCTATATACGATTCAATTATATTCCATGGGCACTTTCAACGATTTTTTAAATTCTATTCCATTAATTTCTATCTACGATTCAATTATATTCCATGGGCACTTCATTCTAATTTTAAAAATTCTATTTCAAATCTTGCAACGGTTATTAGGTAAAATCTGTTTTCCCCGCTCTTCTACCGGTTGTCAGTCCCGGGGAAATCAGTTCGCAGCACTAATTACAGCGCCGGGCTCCGGGACGGCTAGGGACGTCAAACGCGGCGTCTGTTCCCGGCGTTTTTATAGAGTGGCGGCGAATGTTACAGCTTCAATGAACGCTTTCAAAAGAGGTTTTTATTAGGATGTTATGACTCAAAGGTTATAGGTTTAGGTAATCGTTTTAGCGTTATCGTGACTTATGAGGTTTTTTTGGTTAAGGTTTGCTTATTCTACGTTTTGTAAGTTTTAATTGGATTATCGTGAATAATGAATAAAGTACTTTTTCTCTTTCAGTCAGTACATATTTCTTAAAAATAAATATTTAGCATTATTTCTACCAATCCTGTTTATGTTTTGTATAGTCATCGAATAATAACCACTCTCCATATTCTCTTTGTAAAAGTAAAAATGTTAATTAACGCCATAAAAAAGATTCCTCCAACGATCCACTGAACATAACGAAAAATACATTAAAAATCTTTTTGTGGCGAAGTTGCTTTTATTAAAAATGTTTTTCTTTTAAAATTTTATTAGTAGACGAAGCGATACGGCTTGGGATTGGGTGAAGTTTTGCAATTTGCCAAGAGGTTCTATTTGTACTGCCATGTAAGAAGTTTATTATGGAAGTTGGGCTTCGACTTTGGCTTGTTATTTTGGTGAGTTCATGCCTCAAAACACTAAGGCGCTTTGTACATGACACGGATTTTTTACGTGCGGCGTATAAACCGTGCCGTAGAAATAACGTGTCTATCAAGAAGCTACTATAGTGATCCATAAAACACATAAAATAATTATTAAACACTCGTTTCACAGCCAATATTCTCGCTATTGAATGTTAATTTTAAGATTTATACAGGATCACTTTTTATCCAGTGCGCAAGCTGTAACCATGAATTCCGCATATCATTCTTTGGCAAGTCCCCTCTTTGAGGAGTGGATAGAGAGGCGCCAGGGCGTCCTCACCTTCTGCCTGACGCAGGTTCTCACCGGGCATGGGTGCTTCGGTGGATTCCTGTTCAGGATAAAGCGGGAGGATACGTCCGGGTGTTTTCATTGCGAGGATCGTCTGGAGGACACGGTGGAGCATACGGCGGAGGTTTGCCCTGCCTAGGCGGAGCACCGCCGTGTCCTCGTGGAGGCGATCAGCGGCGGCGACCTCTCGCGTCCGGCCCTGGTGCGAGCCATGGTACGGAGCGAGAGAGAATGGGAAGCCGTCACCTCCTTCTGCGAAGCAGTAATGCTCGCGAAGGAGGAGGCGGGGCGCGTGAGGGAGTGGCAGTCTCTGCGCCCTCACGTCCCTAGCCGCCGCAGGAGGAGACGCCCCGGGCATCGGGAGTCGATTGCGGACTCCCGGCCACGGTAGGCGCGAGCTTGCGGGTGGCGAGCAATGGGTAGCTCGCCGCCCGGTAAGGACCAAGCTCGGGTCGACGGCGCGCAGTGTTCCACGCGCGCTTCAAAGAGATGTCAGCAGCAGTGTAGGGGTCTACTAGGACCGATGCCTGCCGGGGTCGTGTGATTGTTCGAAAGAGATACCGTGACCCTGGCACATGGACAACTGATGGAACACGGGTGGGTTTTAGTCAGTAAAAGTCTGACACGCCCTCTTGCTCTGCCCGAAGCGGGAGAAGTCATTTGATGATTTCCCATCCTGAAAAAAAAAAAAAAAAGCATATCATTCTAGACCCCCCAGCGTAGAAAATTTTCATCGGTTATACAAAAAAAAATCTGCTGTTCCATACATTTTGACTCCGTAGGTATTGCATTTTTCTATGAAACAGCTGATTGTTTTTTTAAACCAACGAAAAATTTCTGTGCATGGGGTCTAGAATGATATGCTGAATTCATGGTTACAATTTACGCACTGGATAAAAACTTATCCTGTATATTAGGACTAGCTGACCCGGCAAACGTTGTTTTGCCATATAAATTATTCTATCTAGTGTTATTTATATTCTTTAATGCCAAAACATAAAAAAGTAGTCCAAAAAATAGAAATTTGGGCTTGGCCACCGTTATCACTTAGGGGTATAAGAAATTGTTTGCAATGTATTTTCAGACATACAGAATATAACCAAAAAAATTCATAAAAATCGGTCTAGCCGTTTCGTACGAATTTGATTACACACACTGTGACACGAGAATTTTATTTATGATAACGATATTTCTGTAAGTAGGTTTGTACAAACACGTTTACACGTAAATCATATTTTTAAAACTATATGGGGTCGGCGTTTCCTATCTGACTACTCTGAAAAGAAAAGCCGAAACAAACTCAGAGGTCACAGTCTCTTTTAACGTCCTGACATAATCTTGTTCACATCATGTGAAGACCATGACTGCGTGGTTTTGATACATCGGTGTCTGAAATTGTCTTTTGCGAAAGAGATTTATATTTTGAACTATGACATATTTATAATTCTAATCTAGAAATTTTACTTTTATTTTAATTATATAGAATGTAATGTTTGTTATTAATGTCATACAGGAATTATCAAATATTTTTGATAATTCCTGATAATACCTCATAATTCCTGACTAACTAATTTTAGATATTTAATTGTTTTGATTTTATCTTTATAAGTTGTAAGTAATTATTGCACTTACATATGTAATAATAAGGAATTTATTTTAAATGTTATACCTAAACAATATTGTTGGCTAACCTAAATAAATAAGTACTGACTACCGTGCCTACTCATGCAAATAAACCTTAGTTCTTCACGGCAAGAAAAACGTTTATGTACAAAGGTCCTAGAACGTTCGAGTTTTAATTGGGGTCTAGAAATTTTAAAACAAATAGACTACGCCACGTATTTCAATTTTTTACCTTCAGTTAGAATCTTTAAAGAGGTAAGTTTAATATTCCATATTGACCCAAATATTGACCCAAATCTTCGTTTTTTCAACTCAGGAAATATTTTCATAAAATATTCATTGAAACGTGACGTCATTAAGTCAGATTTCAGCAGCGACTGGCCGTAGATTACATTAATGACTTATCATCCGACGCCCCAAGTTTCCGGAGGCCCGTTTTGATACAAAAAATGGCCTCTGCATTTTTATCCGGGTCTCCCCGATTAATTATGTATTACCTTGAAAGAAAGTCAGTAAGCCAATAATTCTTTGGAGTGGCTGGCGCCTTGGTTTTCTCGAGGCGATGAATTATAGGAGCATCGGCATTTATCTTTTTGTTCATTTCAGTTTTGATTCATACACTAGTACCTGTAACTTCAAAGGTACTAGTATGGGGGTATTTAGTGGATCGTGTGGGGGAACAAGTGATCCTTCAGACGGGAGGGGCCGGGGGGTAAAGCTTCGTATATTTTGCGTAATGTGCACAAATAAATATAAAGCACGCTCTCGAGCACCCCTACGCAAGTCGGAGCCGCATGGTTAATATATATTTACTGAAAAAGAAAAACTTGAAATTCACGGAAATATTTTATGTTGAACTTTAATGTTTTTCCGTGCGAAAATATTATGAATATCACGATGAAAGTTTATACTTTTATCCGTTTATCATAGGCCCTTTTTCCAGTTTGTTTTTGATCTTGTATAGATACGGATTTTGTTATTATATTAGTCAGTTTAGGGATACAATATTGTTTGTTACTAACAACAATGAACGGATTAGTTGATCTTCACAAATAGTCAAATAAGAGTTTGTAATCTAATTTCAGCTCCAGTAACTCAGTTATAATATCGAATATATCTTTGCCGTTTGCTGTAATTAATTATTCAGATTGCGTTTGACAGAATTAGTGATCAATCGTTGGGCTCCGCTTAAGATTTTAAGGCCTGCTGAGAAGATTATCACTGAGACAAATAGGCTCTTAGACCTTTTCACCTTAAAACTTTTCAGAAAACATTTTTTTAAGTTGTCTTAACACTAAATTGAAATAAAAAATATCGTTTTTTAATAGTTTTTAATAAGTTTTTCTTTTTAAAATTATGGAATTATATAGATATAATAAATCGATGGGAGGTACTTGTGGCTATCAATCGATCAGGTTAAGCTGCACTCGCCGTGGTTGGACCGTGGATAGGTGGCAGTGGCGAAGGGTGATTTTATTAGAGAGGTAAGCCGGAGCAAAAAAAAATGCTTACCTAGGCCGGACGTGGAGCACGTAGTCCAGTTACTTAAAATCTGTGACCGAATTCCTGGCTTCAGTCTTCTATAAGCCGATGTCTTCAGTCCACCTTTACTATAAGTGTAAGCACTGGTGATTGAAACAGTGTCTTGCAAGTATAATAAAAGTGGCTTTGAAAAAAGCCGTTTGTGGTGTGATCAGTGTGATGACGTTGACGTATGAGGTCTACTAGAAAAAACTACTTAACTACAAGACTACTGACTTATTCTACTTATAATACTACTTATACTCTAAAGCTATTCGTCTATTCTTTAGTACAAAGTGCGCTAAGACATTATCATAAAAGCCGAGATGATTATTAATTTTTAGCAATAAATGTTTTTCTATAGAAAATATGGCTAGATCAGATAATCGTTCTTGTTTTTGAGAATTACGCATGTACGTATGAATTCACTTCAAAGCCGAAAACGACCTCTCCGCGGATGCAACTGTAACGGAAAGTGTCAAAAATATACTAGACTAGCTTCTGCCTGCGACTTTGTCCGCGTTGAATTTCTTGTTCCCCGACCCTTCCCGTCGCGTCAAATCGCCTACCCGTACGATTTTCCCCGTTTTTGCAACATTTCTCATTACTGCTCCGCTCCTCTTCGTTGTAGAGTGATTTTATATAGCCTATAGCCTTCCTCGATAAATAGGCTACCCAACACAAAAAGAATTTTTCAATTCGGACTAGTAATTCTTGAGATTAGCGCGTTCAATCAAACAAACACACATACAAACAAACAAACAAACTCTCCAGCTTTATAATATTATAATATATAATATAGTATAGATAATGTTGTAATTTGTGGAAAAGTGTCACACAATAATGAATTATGACCTAACCTAATTACGTGTTTCTTATTTTCAAAACTTAGGACTTACCACAAATTCCTAATTGCGAACGCACAATTTCACAACAAACTCACAATATTCGTGTATTACTAATAACTTATATATGAATACAACGAATTAAATGCTAATTAACCACAAGTATCAACAAAATAAAAGGTTTGTTTTAAGGTTATAATTCTATTTACGTCAATGGTCAAACAAACATTTAAAATGACAAAAGTACTGTCGCGTAAGGCGGGGGCTCAAGGGGGCGGGGGAAGGGTCCGAACACTTACGAAATTCAACGAAAGGACGATATTGCTACTCAGATCGTTGGAATAAACCGACGTGTTGTGGCTTCCCAAGGCCTCTAAAAAATGCGTGTCACATGACCTGAAGTGACGTCATGACGAGATGCTTTTGTATAGAAATTGATGTACTTCATAACCCGGCGTTGTCAGCGTGTTATACTGCAGAAAAATATTCACGCGCGGTGCCGCGCGAAATTCGCGCGCACTTTAAATGTTTTGTTTTCGTTGGAATATAAAGACAAATATTTTTTCATGTAGGTTGCGGTTTTGTAATACTTTAATTTTATGGTGTAAGATTAAATACATTCAGTGTGATTATTAAACACTGCTGAGAACTACTGACTGTCATAATTTCGTAAGGGAAGCCGACAGGAATCGGCTTATTAGTTACCTGCGCCACTGATAGGTGGCCATCTTTTTATATCAACACCCCTCTGTGCCTCGGAAGGCACGTTACGCCGTTGGTTCCAGCTGTAATTCTTAGATCTTTGACAGTGGTTGCGACCAGAAGCCCTAAAGTCTGACACTCCGCCTTACCAAGGAATATCGTATTAATCAGTACCTGGGTTGTGGAGGGCAGATAGGCAGTCGCTCCATCTAAAATACTGGTACTCAGCTGCATCCGATTAGACTGGAAGCGGACCCCAAGCTAGTTGGAAAATGTCTAGGCAGATATGATATAATAAATGTATGTGAAAATATAGCCGGCCGCATAATAACCGCATAATGAAAAAATAAAGATACATGACAAAGCACGGGGAAAGATACAGTCTTTCATACACCAGATAAATAAGTGACTTATATGCTGCAGAAATATTTAATTTAGTTACGTAAGAAAATACCGAGATGAGGACACAGATTAGGGTAACCCGAGGAGATCGTCCTTCCGTCCTCGTTTGAGGCGGATGATACGCGCATAAGCAAAGTACCGAAGATTTAATCGTGAAACACCCTCCATCAAACTGAGATACGTTATGTAGGAAAATATTACCAAAATAAATCATACAATTTTTATCATGTATTTTTTATAGAGGGTTACACGGTTTTTGTATAGGATAGTAATCGGTAGTCATTTTTTAGGCAACACCGTGGGTAGCGGATTCCATGGAATGATAACATACTTTTTAGCCAATACGGTGAAACAAAAAAGAGGGCTATTAGTTTGACCGATACCGTTAGTAGGTATGTATGTATGTTCATCTTCAATTCATCAAAAATGGGGCTCCGTGAGTCTACCTCCTCTTTATATCTTAGATTTATTTTTAAAATTCGCAAAAACTTATGCCTTTTCAAAATAAAACCATTTCCATAATATAAATACTCGTAGCAAAAATGAAATTGTGATACGAGGTTAACTAAAAGTAAGGTCAAAACAACTAAAACAAGAAATTTCACACGAAAGCCGTGGGCGTATGCCACATAACCTTACAAAACTAACAGTAGGTAGTAAGTGATCAAAAGCTTATGGGCAAAGTGGCATACGACCACCGATTTCCGATGAAAATATTTTCTTATTATATACTTTAGAGCGTGATTTTTCAGTGGTCGGGTTTAGAAGGTAATTTTTAGAATACGTGTCTTACGAAATAGGTTCCCAGATTAGGGAATCAACAATGTTTCTGTAACTCTAAGGTTTTTGAATAGAGCGATGGACTCCACATAGCACCTATAATTTACTGGCGAATGATGACACAGAAACGTTATTCATGAAAGTAAGTTCGTGTACTTTTCTGGAGAGTGTCTATGGACAGTGAACAGTCAAACATTCACAAGTGACGTAGCTACGTAGTATAACCGTAGCCGTGTCCTAGCAAATCTTGTAGTGACAAGACTCGCATTGAGACACTGATATCTTTATCCTATTGAAAGGGCCTTTCAGATCTCTATTGAGCGAAGGTATTACAGATATCTCGCCAAGGAGCGCCATTATTATCTTCCAACCTAGATCACACACAAAGAAAACTCCACAATAGACCCTTTAACGTTACTTACCAACCAAGCGTAAAGGTAATTCTATAAAAAGCTTAGTAGCAGTGTTGCCAGTAATCATGGACCATCCTCCCGCAATTTACCCGATAATGAGAAGAATCACCCCTGTACCGGGGAGCATTGTTGATGAACGAGTGAATGAACGAAAATGATTGAACGCGGACATTGCAGCGTTCGCAAAGGGTAGGGGAGGGGGTAATGGGATTCAGTTTCCTATTTGTCGTTCCCCTGAAATAGGTGTTGAGTATAATAAGTACGTGATTTGTTGAGTGGTAATTTGTAATTGGTTATTAGATGTTTGAGGACAATGGATGTTTAAAGTAAATAACAGCGTTCCATCTGGTTTGTCGCAAAAAATCTGTAAATTTTAAAGCCGTGGCGGTTTTCTTCACGAAGCTTTTCTATATTTATTGTTTGCCAGTTTTTCGGCCCTATCGGTATAATTGAGTTTTGTAAAATTAATTACTAACATACATATATAAGGTGTATCAATTCATACACGAAATATTTTAAGAGGTACACCTATAGGTGGTAAAGAAGATACAGCAACGAAAAAAAAAATTTCTAAATGTATTTTTTTCAAAATTTATTATTTACAAATTATTTGACGCACATAAGAAATACGGGCTCCTTCTTATTTTTTACGGTCCGAGACACCGCGGCTATGCTCGTGCCGTCCGGTCGCCGCCCTCGCATCGTCAGGTGGACCATTCATAGAATTTGGAGTAAAGGTTTTATGCAAAACGTCTCAAGCAGTTTTAAAATTATAATAATTACGAAAATTCAAAAACGCTTAGATAAAAAATTTCTTTTTGCTTCTATAGCTTCTTTACCACCTACAGGTGTACGTCTTAAAATATTTCGTGTATGAATAGATACACCTTATATAAACTCGCGCCTTTTTGCCATGGGGGTAGGCACAAACTACAGAACGCCACCTGCTATGATCCTTACATAGTACGTATTAATGACAACATACTCGGAAAAATACTTAGACGTTAGTTAGTTGATAAGTTAGTAAGATTAGACTAGAAACTGACCACAAAAAGTTGGAAAAAGGCTAGGAAGATGATGACGCGTAAAAATAACTATCGCCATTAATGTTGTCTACCACAATTTGTTATAGATTACTAGCTTTTGCCAGCGGCTTCGCCCGCGTGGAGGTCGGAAATTATCCCGCGGGAACTTACTACCGGGATAAAAGGTAGCCTATGTCCTTTCTCAGGCTCTAAACTATCTGTGTACCAAATTTCGTTTAAATCGGTTCAGTAGTTTTAGCAGGAAAGCGAGACAGACAGACAGACAGACAGACAGACAGACAGACAGACAGACAGACCGACAGACAGACAGAGTTACTTTTGCATTTATAATATTAGTATGGAAGTATGGATATGGATTTTAGTTGCTCTGTAATATTTTTGCTTGTTTATAAATGCTTGCATAAATATTTGTATTTTCATATAATTGACTGTAGGTACTAGGAATACTGGTGGGCCGAAATAACATAGTATGAACCCTAAGGCTCAGCGCAGACAGAACGGAGCGCAGCGGAGAGGATTTTATTAACGCACTTGAAAATAAACTTTAAATTTATTGCAATAAAGTGCATAAATGCTTGAACCTGACAAAAATGCTCGCGACTCCTCGAAGATACGCGGGAATACTCGCGCGGCGTCGAGTCGGCGCCCGCGTCGTACGCGTACTTTCAGTGTTGTCACTGAGCTTAGAGAGGGAGGACGTCATTTCTTAGATTATTAATCCGACTTACCTTAAACATATGGTTAAGCGTTCCTCAACAGAAATGGCTGAACGATACTTAGTGGTCTTCTTTTGAATATATGGACGTAACATATCCACAAGCATTCGAAATTTTTCATAATCCCTTTTAAAGTAATCGTAAAACAAAACTCCTTTCGATGGTAAAGTCGTACACAGTGTATTAAATTCACCAAGACTACACCTTTTTTGCCAACATTCCTCGACCCATATTCTTCGTCTGATTTTCTAACGCCTTATTTTATTAACATGTTCTTCCATTTCGTTTTCTTCCGCCAAAAACACAATTATAATCATATCCCAGTTCACAATCGTTGACGAACTTTCGCGACAAACTGGCATGTTTGCTGTAGAGTGGTAACCCAGAACGGTTTACTCGCGAAGGCTCGCGAGGTCGCGCGCGAGCTCGAGCATACGCGATCCGTAAAGAAAATGCCCGAGACCGGGATTATTCCTCTCTGTCTGCGCTGACCCTAAGACAGCCAGAAGGCGTCGCAGCAAACCTCGTAGAAGATGGCGAGACGAGCTGGAGAAAACAAACGACCACATTAGCCCTGGATCGACACACACACAGATTGCGGAGCAAACTAGGAAGGGACCTTAGCCCAGCAGTGCGATAATGCAGGTTAACAGTATCTCCACATAACTCACAATCACTACAAACCAGACAGTGACGTATCCGCCGCCATTCCTAAACAATGATCGCTCGAATCGTCCGGATTTGTTGTTTGTTACGATATGTAGCAAATTCCCCCGGGATTGTATGTAACATCACTACAAGTTGGTCCAGGATTGCAGTTCCCAAGTACAATTGGCAGTGACTTTGTCGGAATACCGTAGATACAAGCGAAATGCGGTCGATTTAAACTTTCTAGCAACGTACATGTATGTAAGCAAACTGAGAATGTGAATTAAGAACAGAGAAATTTGAGTTAGCTTCTGCATTGCAGTTTAATAAACCAAAACAATGTCTTTAAAAGGCTTATATGGTTGTTTTAGTGTTGTCGATTAAAACAAAACAACGAACTGGTTAAATGCATGTAATTTTGTGATAACAGAACTATTCAGTAAAATTCTTAAAATCATTAATCATTTATTTCAAGAGCTCCTTATATACGAAAGTGAGTACTAAGGAAATAAATTTGAAAATCCATTCCCTAGACGGGTTATATTGGGGGTGAAAGTTTGTGCCGGAGATCGTCATTCTTGTAGATGGAAATTCCAATGTTCGTGTTCGTCCACATGGTTTGTTTTATAATATTTGTCGAGCTCAACAAGCAATTTATTTTTAGCTTAAATCAACAGTTCGCTAGAAGAATGGTTGCCGACATGAAAATCTGTCATTTTATTTGACACTAGTCGACCCAGTAAACTTTGTCCTGTCCAAAATTTCTATAACTCATACAAAAATCGTATATCACTGCCAGTAAGGAAACCAAAGGCGTACTTTTCATGTTCCTTATGGTGCCGGACGTAAAGAATAGCACCATCCCATTACGTCTCTGCGAGGGTCACGAGATTCATTCAAAAGAGATACCGTGTCCCTGGCATATGGGCAACTGAAGGAACACGGGTGGGTTTTAATCAGTAAAAGTCTGACACGCCCTTCCGCTCCACTCACAGCGCGTCATTTAATGACTTCCCAACCAAAAAAATAAATAATAAAAACCCATTTCGTCACGTAGATGTCGTAAAAGCAGCGTTCTTTATGCATTTTACCACCATAGTGCGATCGCCAACCCGCCTGACAAGCGTGGCAATTATTAGCAAAGCCCCCAAATCGAGGAAGGCCTATGTCGAACAATGGCTGAAATAATGATGATGATGACATAGGTACCAAAAACAGGGCGTAGATATTCAAAATACACGTTTCAATAATATTAAGACTCAAGAAATAGCTTTCTTATATATTTAAGTATTTCGGGTAAATGCATTCATTGATTTTGGTGAGCTCATCTCACCTCATCGCCATTCCATGAGACTCAAGGATTTTGATCAACATAACAAGAGACGTATTTGCATTTTCTTAAATAACATCGCTTCTAGCTTTGTTCAATTAATCTCTCAAGGTTATGAGACTACTTGCTTTCCCTTATCTTCCCATCCCTTTTTAATGCTGCCAGATAATTAAATTATTTTACCATTGACATGCATGTGAAAATAAATTATAATTGATTAATTATTATTTATTCATAATGCATATGTATAATTGATATTATAAGTACTACGAATATATAACATATTTTGAATCTGTCTCTATAGATTCCAATTGCAGTTTAGATAACATATTTATTCAACCATTATGCACACATACATATAAACAGACGAAAGGAACAGAAAAATACGTACAGAGGCTTATTTCAACAGAAATCTCTTCCATCATATCTGCGATAAGACAGAAGATACAAAGAGATGTAGACAACGTGTGTAATAGTAGAATGGAAAACATGAACTCAAATATTATATACTCTATCTAGCTTCTGCCCGCGACTTCGTCCGCGTAAAATTTTTACTCCCCTGACCCTTCCCGTCGCATCAAATTGCCTGCTAGTTTTCGTCTATTTTCGTTGCTGCTCCGCTCCTTTTGATCATATCATGATGTTATATCATCAATAAATAGGCTACCCAACACAAAAATAATGTTCCTGAGATTATCGCGTTCAACAAAACAAACAAACCCTTCATATTTATAATATTAAAGTATAGATTACATTACATTAACATATGTACAAAGTATAACGCACATGTTTGTAAAAAATAAAGTAAGTGGCACACCGACCCGGGCGAGACAAATTAAATTGAAACACTATACCTAAGCGATGAACAAGGGTATTGGCCAGGATTAGGGGACGAATGTCAAACGGATAGCCTCAGGGGAGGGCGGACACAACCTACCATTATTTTATCATACCCCTGAAACGTATTTTCAGAAGTTCTGAAAATTATGGACTTAACCGTACCGTAATCGTTTTACCGCGTTTGTTTTACACCGCAGGACAATGTATTGGGGCTTATGAGAATTTATCGGTAGTAAAGTAATACAATGTTTCAGTTTCAGCTTCTTGTGTAATGCACTTGTTTACAGTCAACTCAGGTATTGCATGAAATAGGTAGTAAACTGTAAACGTAGCGTGTTGTAGAATGTTCGAGTGTGATGTGAATTCGTAGTCGCTTCGTAGCTGTGCTGCTACGGTTAATTTGCTACGTCGTAGCAGGTGCTACGTAAAGATCAGTCGGTTGACTCAATTTGAGGGGTTTGGTCAGCGGAGTAAAATCAACATGGACTATATTATTGATAAGTAAATGTAATGTAATTTTTGTAATTAAATTAGAAATGTAGCTTATGCGGCATAATCTTGAATCAATAGATAAAACGATAATGGAAAGAATTATACTATACATATCCAAATCATTATTTTCTAAAATGATACTGTAATGTCTGTGCGTTAGAGTATTTTTTTGAAGACACTGTTATCTTTATATCGATTTGAAGTAGTGCTATGAAACCTTATCTTTCGTTCCAAAGGTAATTCTTAAAGTAAACCCTAAAATAACATCGTAAAATAATCCGGCAGGCTTACCAATAAAGTAATAAAAAATTAAGGCGCAGTATATCAAACAGGTAACCCTCGCACTCCTTGGGGTCACATCGGGGGTATATATTGTCGCAGGTAACGGGTTGACTATAACATTTAATATTTACAGCACTACTGGGAGATATTGTCCACTATTTATATTTAATAAACTATTGTCATTGTATATTTTGTAAAGAAAAATTGGCATTTTTTAGACAATCTTTATAAGCAAAAATAGTAAACACATGTTTCGTAGGTTAGCTACTTACAAGTGATATGTATCTGTGTTCTTTTTTAAAGAATTATTTATATTTATGTCTACTAAATCCCACGATACAGGAATTCCTAGTGTGGGGTCTAGGGAACAATAACCATTTTGAACATTTTGCGACAGTAAATATTACATTTTATATCATTTATTTTTTATTTGAGATCTCTTATATAGGATACACATAAACAATAATAAGAAAGATGCCAAGTGCGTGTCGAACCTTGCATAATGAAGGGTTCCGTAGATGTGATGAATCTATCCAAAGAACAAACTTAACAATGTGGTTGAAAAACATGTTCTACCATACATTCCAACTGCAAATATAAGTTGGGCGATTATTACTCATTAACTTGTAAAATCCACGGAGCTGTGATAGTTCTCCTTTAACTTCGCTGTTCCTACTACCGTGAATATTTTCACAAATCCAAAATTTAGCACTTGGCACTTGACTCTTACAAAACTTAGCACTTTGAAGCTTAATATTTCACAAACGGATTTAATCGAGAAATTGTTTTACCAAATCCACAATATTTTTGAGAGACTTCACCAATGATACTACACGTTTTTTTTTTTATTTGTATTGGAAATCATCTAATGATGTCTCCCGCTCTGGGTGGAGCGGAAGGGTGTGACAGACTTTTACTGACTGAAACCCACCCGTGTTCATTCAGTTGCCCATGTGCCAGGGCCACGGTATCTCTTGTATCGGTATCGCAGGCATCGGTCCTAGCAGACCCCTTCAGTTTGCTGACATCTCTTTGAGACGCGCGTGGAACACTACGCGCCGCCGACACGTTTTTTTTTCTCGTCTACTACCTACACTACATGAGGTAGACGAGAAAAAAAATCGCCATTTGTCGTGTGATACCAGGGTGGTACCGTAAACATTGTTTTTCAATGCTTTTACGTTGCAACTTCATTGGTGTGATTAATATTTATATCTATGCCAAATTACAGCTTTCTAGAACTAAGAGTGTCTGAGATAAACTGCGAATACTGGTTTGAATTAAAAACAAGTATATTTTTCTAATAATACGACTATCTATTTTCTTGACTTACTACTTCGTCGAACCACAGTTTAGGAAAAATAAGATTTACCGCAGAATTTTTCTTCTTGACTAATAACGTTTACAGATTTCCTGCAATCGTAGCCGAGAAACGAAAACAACAACACATAATTACTTCTACTGAGTTGCTATTTTTACGTAGCTATAATAAGGAAAGTATAATCTTTTTCTGCCTCATCACCAGGCTTGAGATTAGGATATTAATCATTTTAAATCGAGCTTGCGCTGGAAGTAGGTCATCAGAGGTCGCAGCACCGACCGGCGCTCGAGAAAAAGGAAAGGTTGTAATATGACAAGCTTTTTAGAGAGACGCTTACTTGCAATATTTTGCTAGGAACTGAAAATAATTAAACCAAGACACGATGGATGGACTGTGTGAGAGAAGATATGGCTGAAAATGGAAGTGACTACTGAGATTACATCATAGTGTTCACTAACACGAGCAGCACGCGTCAACATCAGAGGCAACTGCAGCCGTCGACGCGTGTCGACAGCGGAGAGAAACGATAGCTGGACTGTATGAAAGATAATTTGGCTAGAAAGGCAGTGACTACCAAGATGACATCTTAGTGTTCATACACACGAGCGGCACGCGTCAACGGCAAAGGCAACTGCAGTCGTCGACGAGTTTCGACAGCGGAAAGAAACAGTGAATGGACTGTGTGAAAGATGATATGGCTAGAAAGGAAGTGACTACCGAGATTACATCTAAGTGATCATAAACACCAGCGGCACGCGGCACGCGTCAACGGTAACGCAACTGCAGCCGTCGACGCGTGTCGACAGCGGAAAGAAACCGTGAATTGACTGTTTGAAAGATGATATAACAACTATTGTGTATTACCCATATTTGCAAAATAAAATTCTATTCTATTCTATTCTAGACACTCAATTATTTACCAGACGCCAAATTAAACATAGTTATAAGAATCGTACTTTGGCCAGTGGCTTCGCCCGTACAGCTGTCTGGAAATATCACCCGGGAACCTACTACCGGGATAAAGTATCCTATATGGTAAGTATCCAGGATAACCAAAAATCCAAATCCATGCAAAAATCTAAATATCTAAGCCATATTTCGCGGTCTCTTACTTGGAATAATATATTTTATAGGTTTATTTTGAGTAATTCGAACACACATGATATTCGCATTTACTATGAAGCCAAAGTAATATGAATTACAATATTATAATCCTATTAATCCTGCACTACCCGACCGCTACCAATCGGGACGGCCGGACGCGGAACGGCCCGCTAGCCGCTCTGCGGCTATTATTATAATCTCTGATATCTTCTAAAATATTCATTTTAATGATATGCTGTGAAGGGCAGTTTTGATCTACATGAAATGCACAACGTATTTAATGTATTTAATTTGATAAGGATTAATGCTGTATTGCTTAAAATCGCATTCATAAATAAGCCATTATTTCTCGTAAAAAGTAAAGGATAAAAATGGTTATTGTGGGTTATCCCTAAGAGTTAGACATATACTATTGCGGACTTTTTTATAGAACTTTTGAAGGTGTACAATACTGTAGTACATTATTTTGAGCTATTTCGTAGAGTTCAGCCAGCGTTCGCAATGTAAGCGCAAAAAAATGTGTTTATTTATGACATCACATTAGAAACCTCTAAAATTATCAGCGTTTCTTTACTATATTATGCATGTTATATACATATAAACCTTTCTCTTGAATTACTCTATCATTAAAAAAAAATCCGCATTAAAATCCGTTGCGTAGTTTTGAAGATTTAAGCATACATAGGGACAGACAGACAGCGGGAAGTGACTTTATTTTATAATATGTAATGATGATATATTTATGTGTGAATGTATGTATTTATATATATAGTTAGGTATATATATTATATTTATAGCGTATATTGGCTCATGCGTTTATATTTTAAAATATTTTTTCATCTTTATTGCACCTACCACTGTATGTTTCTGCATCACACAAAGGTTGACTGGTACAAAATTGCCGGTTAAACTGGCATTAAGTCCGCCGCTGAACATTTTTTTTTTTGTGCGTAAGGTATTAAATAAATAGTGTACCGAGTAAAATAATATAGTCCAGCCGACATTTTGGGCATAGTCGCCAATCTTACTAGTAGAGACCAGCCATCCGACATTTCGGGCATGGCGGCCAATCTTACTAGAGACTAGCCATCGGCGCGGAAGATATCATAGTGCACAAAACAGCGGCATTGACTCTTCCCTCACTCTCATAGCCCACAGGGGCGGCAATCCGACACGACTGGAGAGAGAACAGGCGCTGGACCAACGGCTTAACGTCTTTCGAAATCACGGGGGCATCAAACCGCTAACTGCTATTAGGAAAAACCCAATAAACACTTTTCCCGACCTGTGAATCGAACCTGGGATCACACACTCAGCAGTCGAGCTTTCGACCACGAGACCAACCCGACAGTTTAGTTAGTAAGACAATATTTACTTAATATACAAGGTCTCCAATTTATTACTCATCGATAATTCAACACTTGAAATAACATTAATTCCATACTCAAAACTTCCTCGAAAGTAAAGAGTACTTTTAATATTAGATGCTTTCAGGCCTGAACTAGACCCGGTTGTAAATATGCCACGAGAGGCAGCCCTATTTACTGCTCAAGTAGTCAAGTTTCGACTCAAAAGGTCGCAGCCCTGACATACCAGGCCACTCAGAAAGTATTGCGAAAAAAAGTTTTTTTTTGTATGAGAAACTGGCCAGTTATAAACTATTATAAAAATAATGATTATTTATAAGTAAAAATAGGTACGTACCAATTTCAAAACTTCCCTCCACATTTTTTGCGAGCTAACTAAATTATCGTGTCTCATTGGAAAATGGATTTGCGCCAGGAGCATTTTCGCGCTATGATTTTTTACGATTTCAAGAGTCGTCTGAAACCGGACGAATCACACGATAGACTTCAAATTGCATTCATGGATGAAGGCCCTTTCAAGGCAACTGTGTATCGTTGGTATAACGAATTCAAACGTGGTAGACTGACTTTGGGGAATGAAGAAAGATGTGGTCGCCCTTTATGTTTTCGCAAAACTTTCTGAATGTCCCACGTAATTCTGGGACACACTGAATGCAGCGCAGATGCAACGCAGGACGTGTTCAGCAGTCATATATTGTAAAGTTAATATTATATGGTATTGTTAAGCTTATGGTTTTCTGGAAAAGGCGTTTTTATCGCCAAAAGATACGAAACACGGTCAGTGGTTTCTGGAACTTACATCCCATGAAGCAAAACTTGTTTGGATTTTATCAAGGACTGATGACAATACAATAATTTATGTTTGTGCCACTATCCCGCCGGCGTATCATGACCAATTCTATATCTATTCTACCAAGAACATATAAAGTTCCTTATGTATTTTAATTCTGTAAAAATGTTTCTATCTCATCAGAAAAATAGTCATCATACTTGACATCGTATTTTTGTCGACTGAAGAATAGAAACATCTCTTCTTTTCAGTTTTACACAATTTTTCTACGATACAATCTATCATTTTGTCTTCTCTTCCGTCGACAAATTCCGTTTCAATGGCGGTCATCAAGATAGCAAGACAAATGAAAACCCGCCTTTATAGCTAGCCGAACTAAAAAATATTAAATAAATTATATTACATTCATATTGTACATACATAAACTCACGCCTTTATCCTATGGGGGCAGGCAGAAACTACAGAACGCCACCAGCTACGATCCTTACATGTTTGATATACCAAAATGAAAATTATAACAATTAACCTCTAAGTCCCTGAGATACCACATTTGGTATAGACACAATGGTTTTTAATTGTGTCTGTAATTACGGCATTCAATGGGTTAAATAATACTTCAAAAAGCACCATTTTTATTAGTATGTTTTTTTAGCTTTTAAACTATTATTTATTTTTAACATGGCAAGGACATCAATGACTATAAGTTTTTTCTTCAGACTTTTAACTTCTTCCAAAAACTTTAGTAATTATTTCAGCTGAAAGTATTTCTAAATTAGATTCGAACTACTAGAAACCGAAATAGACGTCTATTTAATGTTCAGAACCGATGAGTTCTTTGTAAACAGTTAAATAATATCTTAAATTCGATTTCTGTTAACAGTTAAATAAAACTTGACTGTAGAAATGTTTAATTTGTGTTCTCGCAAATTGAGTTCTCATAGAAATATGTCTCTATTTAGTAAAAGCAATTTTTTCATTGTATAATAAGATACTTTAAATAATTTTCATAATTTTAGTCAAAAGACCCCCGCTGCTGAACATATGCCTCCAGCATCCACTGGAGGCCTCTGTTCCTGTGAACTTGTGATATACGTTAATTTGAATCACATACGATCTACTTAATAAAATTCATTCTGAAATTTCTTCATTGACAATGCACAGGCTAAACCACTGCATCCACCAGAAGCTTGAAGTTTTTCACAAGACTTCCTTAAATATAGGTATAACGAATGTGACCAAACATGTGAACAAACAAGAATTTGAAAATTCACCCCCTAAAGGGGTGAAAAAGGAGATAGGAGTTTTTAAGCAAAATAAACTTTTTGGACGATGGAAATCCCATTGGGCACACGGTTTATAGATATAAAAATACATATTTACAATTAAAGTGTCTGTTTGTAATTTCAAATTAACAACTTTTCACTAAATGCATATGAAAGTATCTGTCTGTTTGTTTGTTCCGGCTAATCTCTGAAACGGCTGGAACGATTTTGACGGGACTTTCACAAGCAGATAGCTAATGTTATAAGGAGTAACTTGTCCCGGTACCACGTTCCCGAGGGATAATTTCCAACGTTCACGCGGACAAAGCCACGGGCACAGCTAGTAAAAAGTAAATATATAAAACCGCCTTTGAGTCGTAGAGATTAGGCTCATATCGGCTAAATTGCGGTTGGTAGCCTGTCACCTGCAAGTGTTGCCAAAAACCAATTTACTTTCGTATCGTTTGACGCCTATCTACGGTTTGACATTTCTTGACACCTACTGTGACGAATGTGGTGCGTAGAAGATTTTTAGATTCAAACAGTCATGTTCTGTTTCGACACGGGAGATTATTAGTCGAATGAAAGACATTTGCTATTCCTGAATACCATAAAAGGTACTAGAGAGTTAAATCAAAACAATATATTTTGTTTCACATAAACCTAAATAGGTACTCTTATAAAAGGTCGGAAGCTAGGTGCACGATTCCAATTGGTTCATTCCTATGGAGAAGTGCTGGCAAGAAACTCCACTGCTTCAAATTACAGTGCACACTACCGATTTCGGCATTTGTTATCGAACTACTATAAAAAGAAAGGTCGAAAGTATCTCAGAGATCGCAGTCTCTTCTAAAATTCAGACATAATCTTGGTTTGATCATGTGAAAATCGTGTAGATTGGTGGTGTATGAGATGGTTTTCTGAGGAAAGAGCCACACAGATTGAGTGGACCTGTCATGTGTGTCATAGAAAAGTCTACCGTTTCGCCTTTCAAAGATTGGCAAGAATAGTTATTTTTGACTTCTAAAACAATATTTGTTATCTCACGATCTTAAAATGTTGGTAATTATCTAGCGACACGCAGACTTTCTGTTGTAAATAACATAATTATAAAACTAAAGTTTGTTAAGCTTAAGAAATATCTCTACAGTATCTTATAAACATATAATTCAATTATGCTTAACATCAAGTATGTCTTCATGCTAACCTTTATGTGGAGAAAAGTAATTAATTTTAAAACATTTCAAGAGCTACGTAGTCGAAACAGCAACCCTTATAATTTCATCATGTCCATTTGTCTATCCGCCTGTCGCACCCTCGTAAAATTCTAAACTTTTAAACGATTTTGTATGAAACTTCTTTACGTTTGAACCATGGAGAGAAACGGAACGGAACCTTACATTGTGCGTAGTTTGACACACACTTGGACCTTTACATTTTATAGGTTGCTATGTACGCTGTATAAGTACGATTTGAACCGCAGGAATCCGCAGGATACGAGAAGCACAGAATCGGTCGAAGTGGTGATGCTTGGGTGGCCTATGTCCAACAGTGGTCGTCTTTCGTGGAGCGACTGCCTATCTGAACTCCATCCACAACCCATTTACTCGGTAACACGATACCCTTTGATAAAACTGGTGGTATTCTGATGACCCGCAACTACTGTCAAAGACCCACAAATATCAGCCGAGACCAACGGCTTAACTGTGGCAAATGTTATTCATACGAGGGCGTCACTAAAAATTTCGGGAATAAGGGAGTGACACAACATTACTATTTAAAAATGTATAAATTGCTTTTCGAAGTATTCTCCGCGAAATTTGACACATTTTTCCATACGATGGAACCAATAATTGAAGCAACCATTCCATTCGGAAGTTGGGGTCTCCAAAATGGCCGTTTGTAGGCGTCCACAGCTTCTTCAGGTGATGAAAATCTCTGACCACGCAATTTATTCTTTATTTTAAGGAAAGTATAGAAATCATTAGGGCTTAGGTCTGGGCTTTACGGCGGATGGTCTAATAATTCTATGTTTTCTTGCTCTAAAAACTCTTTTGTTCTGTGCGCGGTGTGAGAACTCGCATTGTCGTGATGGAGGATGATGCGGCGGTTGCGGTTCTTTTTACGGAGTTCAGAAACGACCTGTGGCAAACAAATGCTAGCATACCATTTTGCATTAACCGTTCTTTTTCCCTCAAGAGGAATAGTCGCAACATGGCCGGTTTTGGAGACAAACGTGGCCACCATTTTTTTTTTTTTTGCAACACTCCGTGAACGAACAATTTTTGTTGGCTTTAACTCATTTTCGAACACCCAAACTCGTGACTGGTTTTTTGTTTCGGGTTCGTACGCGTATATCCAGGATTCGTCACCCGGTATGATATTGTATACAGCATTTGAGGACCCTGCGTGGAATCTTCCAAGAGTTCTGACGCACCAAGTACCGCGAGCCGCTTTTTGCTCTTCACAGAGCGAATGCGGTATCCATCGGGAAAACAACTTTTTTACACCTAATTGTTCATGCAAGATTATTTGTATTTGACTCATGGCAATGTCTAAAGTTGCCTGAATTTCGCGGTATGTCACATGTCGATCTTCCTCAATCAGCTTACGCACAGCATCAATGTTTTCTTGGGTGACTGCAGTTTTTGGACGACCTTGACGGGGATCATCACTGAGCTTGACACGTCCACGTTGAAATTCAGCAAACCAGTGATAAATTGTGGTTTTGGATGGGGCTTCATCACCAAATGCAGAAATCATCCGGTCAACACAAACACACTATTTTTGTGTTAAACCACTTCGAAAGTCATAATAAATCATCGCTCTTGAATTTTCTCGAGTCAATTCCATTTTCTCAACGACTAAACAAGTTTGACAAAACCTTGTGACAAGACCGAGAATCTTTTTTTAAATAAATAAATGGTATTCGATTTTTAAGACCAAGGAGTTTTCAATTAAAAAGATTTTAATATGACAGAAACAGTGGAAATATTGTATTCCCGATACTTTTAGTGCAGCCTATGTAATACAAAGAACCAGTCAAGAGAAATTCGGGCTAGCACAATTAAGATTCTTTCTGAATGAAACTGTAGGTATTAAGTAATGTTTAGTAAGGTTTCAACACGGCATTATACCAAATAAAGCTTTTTTGGGTTCTGTGTTTTTTTATTGCTGAATAGGCTCATCTCGATCACGCCTGATGAAGAGTAACGGATAAAGTCTTTTATGGAACGAGCGTACTCAGATGTTTGTACACTCTTATTTTGAAGGCAGAAACATTTTCTTTGAAACGTGGAAGGGAACACAGCTCTGCGTTTCAACACAAATGCATGCACTGATTGGACAGGTCCACTCAATCTGTGTGGTTCTTAACTTAAAATACCACTTCAGACACTAATCCACATGGTCTTCACATGATCTGACTAAGATTATGTCTGGACTTTAAAAGAGACTGTGACCTCTGAGTTTGTTTCGGCCTTTCTTCTCAAAGTAGTCAGATAGGAAACGCGGACCTCATTTAAATTTAAAAAATATGATTAACGTGTTAAAGTGTTTGTACAAACCTACTTACAAAAATAAAGTCATTTATCATTTACTAAGTTAAGCGCAGGAAACAGGTATTTGGCTGAGCTATCCGATAACTAGCTGTAACACTCCATACAATAACGGACCTGTACTTTGTACAGAGTTAAAACTTGTCCAGATGTGAAGTATTCATAATTAACCTATATTCTTCCCACTGCTGGGACACAGGTCTCCTCTCGATGATAGGGAGCGGGCTGTAATATACGCGGGCCCAGTGCGGGTGGTAGATGTCACATATCTTCGAATTTTTTAGTCTAGGACATGCCGGTTTCCGGATTTTAAGTATTGCCTCATCTTATTTAGGATGCTGAGCTTCTTGTCTTGTCTGTGCTTACGGCCCAATTGTTGATATCGAACTGATAGTCCAATTTTTATTGTGTTTGTCCCCAGTGCTCGCTTATCACAACCTAACAATTTGCCAAAATTTCAATTCTTACGTAACATACATATGTGTATGTCGAGAAAAACCTCTGTAACAGACGGACAAGAAAGAAAGATTATAAAGGCTCGGATTTTCATTCGTTGGGAAACTTAGTAAAATAAAAATAAAATCCTATAAAGTAAAATGAAACTACTTTGAAACTTTATAATAGCTGTTACCTTCAAAGCTAAAGTTTTCTTCAAAGAAGTTACACCATTCTTTACCAAAGAAATTATAATCATCGAAATTTAATTAAGTTCCACTACAGCTCGCCAATGCCACGTAGGTAATTCAGTTTCGATCAAATTGTGCAAAGCTTTCAGGGTGGCACTATGTTTTAACCACAGAGCGTAGAAATAAAGGAGATGCCACGTTTTACGAAAAAACAAAAAAGTCAAAAGACTAAACGGGTGGTTTAAAAAAAGTAAATTAGGAAAAACCCTAAAGAACTGCCGGAAAATCTGGAAAACTTAAAATGCATTTTCCATGGAAATTTGACAGCATCATCATTTCAGCCGAAAGACGTCCAGTGCTGGACATAGGCCGAGCACGCCACCGATTCTGTAATAATATGAGGTTCCTAAAAAGAGGCTCATTTATTATATATTATACTAGCTGTCTCAGTGAACTTCGTACCGCCTCAGAATCAATAAAACCCATGTTAGGTGAGCTCCTACCAAGTTATGCCAACCTGGTACTTCGAAGACATAAAGCGTTTTCTAGCTATCACACACCCATGTTAGGTGAGCTCCTACCAAGTTATGCCAACCTGGTACTTCGAAGACATAAAGCGTTCTCTAGCTATCACACACCCATGTTAGGTGAGCTCCTACCAAGTTATGACAACCTGGTACTTCGAAGACATATTAATAGGGAACTTTTTTGGATGTTTTTTTACACCTTGGGTCCGAAAAACCCAAATATCTTACGGACCCCTATTTGAAAAAAAAATAAAATATAGCTTATGTTACTTGCAGATAATGTAGCTTTCTAATGCTGAAAGAATTTTTAAAATCGGTCCAGTCGTTTTTGAGTTTATCCATTACAAACAAACAAACAAAAATATAAACTTTTCCTCTTTATAATATTAGTATAGATATATTATATTACAGGGTCAAATGATATTTTAAGAATGCAAATTTTAATTGTCACACCTCCAAGCCACTCTCCTACATCCTCACTATCTTCGACATAACCCTCGCGTGATACGTACACGAGAGATAACCAAGCTACAGGCATTGTTACTTAAGGGTTAATTGATCCAACGTGATTGGTGCTTTGTCGTAGCTCCGCGCCTAACCACGACGTAATTGATTTATTGCCAACCGCCATAATATTGTTTGATTCCAGCTGGATTTAATGGAGGATAGTGGTTGTGTAGAATCGGAAATAGATTAAGTAAAGTATACTTACCGTTGGGGTGAATTTTGTATGTGTTCATTAGGCGACTCGAAAGTTTTGGTTTTTATATCTTTTTATGACATTCTGTCTTTGTCTCATTTCTTCCCGTGGCTGTCGTAAAAGGCGACTAAGGAACTAGAGAACGGACAGCAGCGTTCTCTACGCATTTTACCACCATACTGCGATCCCCAACCGCCTGCCAAACGTGACGTGGCAGTGGACTTCTTTCGGCTGACATGATGACGTCATTTAACATTTTTTTTTTTATTAGTAAATGGGCCTGCTCTTCATCTTGATTACGTCTGATGGAAGATGATTCACGAGGTCGATGGAGGAACGAGCGTGACCAGAAGATGCCTATTATCTGATAACTAGCTTCTGCCCGCGACTTCGTCCGCGTCAAATTTTTGCTCCCCTGACCCTTCTCGTCGCATCGATTTGCCTGCTAGTTTTCGTCCATTTTTCGTTGCTGCTCGCTCCTTTTGAGTTATAGTGAGTCAACCTTAAAAGACAGACATATGCTCTCGCGGACTTTTTTTTAGAACTTTTTAAAAGGAACAATTCCGTCATACATGATTTTTGCGTTACTTTAACCGTTTACGCAGCGCACGCAACGGAAACTCTCAAAAGGAATAAATTTTCCCCGTTTTTGCAACATTTTTCATTACTGCTCCGCTCCTCTTAGTTGTAGCGTGATGTTATATAACCTATAGCCTCTCTCGATAAATAGGCTACCCAACACAAAAAGAATTTTTTAATTCGGACCAGTCGTTCCTGAGATTAGAGCGTTCAATCAAACAAACAAACAAACAAACAAACTTTTCAGCTTTATAATATTAATATAATATTAATATATATAATATATATATATATATATATATTAGTATAGATTTTCTATAGTTTTTCTTTTGAACCACAAAGGGAATCTCTTAACCTTCATCTCACCTATTGATTTGATGATTGATGATCTGGCCACACTGCGCCCGCGTGGTGGATTATGGCCCGCTCCCTCTCACCGAGAGGAGGCCTGTGTCCCAGCAGTGGGAACGTTATAGGCTGCTGATGATGATGATGATGATCAGGCCGAAGGTGGAAGTGAGCTTCACCCGGATTGCTCAACCTAGCTATCTTACCTGTAAGTGCCGAAATACAACAGTTCGGGTAACTTTACTGTAATGGCGACAGACTTAGGTAACATGGTAGAAGCTAGCCAGGCGGAGTTAGATCGAGCCCTACTACCAACCAAACCGAGCAAATAGGCCTTTTCAGTAAACTAATCTCATTTGACTACGACTTTTTCATATTCTCATTGCATTCTCAATTCTCATGTCAACTTTGTGACTTATAACTTCCTCCCAAAATATTACGTAAGGGGAAAGCGCCCCGCCAGGGTCGCGAGATTCATTCGAAAGAGATATCGTGGCCCTGGCATATGGGCAACTGGAGGAAAACGGGTGGGTTTTAGTCAGTAAGAGTCTGACACGCCCTTCCTCTATACCCAGAGCGGGAGGCGCCCTCACGACCCTAGCCGCCGCAGGAAGAGACGCACCAGGCGTTGGGAGTCCATTGCAGACTCCCGGCCAGCGTAGGCGTGAGCTTGCGGGTGGCGAGCAATGGGTAGCTCGCCGCCCGGTAAGGACCAGGCTCGGGTCGATGGCGCGCTGTGTTCCACGCGCGCCTCAAAGAGATGTCAGCCGTCCTGAAGGGGTCTGCTAGGACCGATGCATGCCAGAGTGGCGAGATTTGTTCGAAAGAGATACCGTGGCCCTGGCATATAGGCAACTGAAGGAACACGGGTGGGTTTTAGTCAGTAAAAGTCTGACACGCCCTCCCACTCCGTCCAGAGGGGGACACGTTGTTTGATGATTTCCCACCCACAAAAAAAAAACAACGTGAAGGCCAATTCTTGTGATTAAAATCGTTCAAAATCTAGTCGCAGTCTTATCTCGGCGACAATCAAATGTCAAAAACTTGTCAAAAATATACATATGTTAACGTGAGGTATTTTTGACAGATTGAGACTGACATCAGACGATCAGATCAGGACGTTCTTAAAATTACGGAAATGGCCCGTATGATCTGCAAATTGAATAAAAACTTAAGACAATTCCACGGGTTTTACTGGTGCAAAATCTATACACTAGACTTACTTACATTAATTAATTAATTTTACTTAATCTATACTAATATTATAAACACGAAAGTAACTCTGCCTGTCTGTTACGCTTTCATGACTAAACCACTGAACCAATAATTATGAAATTTGGTACTGGTAAATTTTAACCACAAGAAAGGGTACGTTGGCTACTTTTCATTCCGTGACCTCGTCTGCATCCGCGGTACTCGATATTTAAGTAGACCGCAAAAGCTAGTAAACAATATTTCTTTAATTCTTTCTTTTATTCTTTAGTTTAGCGCATTCTCCTTAAATTCAAACTAAAAACAACACTCATTTCATTATGAAAACGTTAGCATGTAACGAACGGGTCGTTATTAGTAATGGGACTTTAGAACAGCTAATGAGTTCGTCTGCTATTTGTATTATTGAGCTACTCCATACGAAATAGCTCGTTTTCATGCTATTTATTATTATGATGGAATTATCCCATGAACTAAATTTAAGTGCCAGTATAGCTTATAGATCTGTAAGAAGGGTTCTGCTCCGTCCCGTTTGAATTGTTTACTCTGTGCGCCTACGTTTCTAGACGTGTAACAGAGTGAGAACTGTCACTTGTCAGTTTGACTTTGACACTTGACACTTTTACTTTGGTTTTGTCTTGGAAAAAGGGAGCATCGTCGCCGTTTGGATTCCGCGACCTGTTGTAAATTAATCCCTTTAAATCGATCCGTTTGTGGTAATTTGTCGTGATCCAATTGTTTGTTTGAGTAACCAACCCCCTTTGACGATATAATATGGGTTCAGTTTGTTTGTTGGAAATAGTTTGAAGCGACAGTGATTGAACCGCGTGCTGGAACCAATCTCTGGCGTGTTGCAGCGGCTGGTATCCTGGATTACCCACTTACAGCGTCACTACACAATACAATATACACTCACTTACATACATAAATCCAGCTAGGCTCCAGAGCAGGTGTTCTTCTACCATCAGGTGAGTTATTTGAATATTATATTGTACTAATCAGCTCCGCGCACGGCGGACAGTTCGCTTCGCCACTCTTGACCCAGGGCCCACCATAACTTCCACTGCGCTATTTAAAATCCTATGGTGAGCCCTTGGCTTGGCGTCGAACATTCTTGGTAGCAGAGCGTGGTTATAACATACACAACCACCAAATTGGTAATTTACAGTAGGCTAATTACTTGGCAGTCTCTAAAGGGAAGTAGTAATTCGCTGTAAATATTTGTTAACTGTAATTAATGTTTATTGGAATAATTTGTTTTAAAGGAGGATCGGACAAATTGGTCCCCACGACCAATAACAACCGCATATACGTCATTCGATAGGTATTTTCATACAGAGCAATAACTTCTATGGCGATTTGTTTCAAATCGCTGTGTGAAAAAAGTTATGGCAACATTTTGCAGGAAGTACTGGATACTAGGTAAAGGAAAACTTGAATTCAATAGTTAATCACTTCTAGTGGTCTTTGTTTGAATTCTCCAAAATGTAAGCATTCCGATGATAATAAAATAATATGGTACTCTCCAGCTGGTCGAATGATGGATCTCAATGCTAGATAACAGAACTCTTACATATCTAATAGTAAATCGATCGAGTTTTGGCTCATTAGATGTGTCTCAACTAGTCCTGTTCATTTGACCTGATGACGATGACCTGAATACAACGAAACCCTTTTTTTTGGATGTGAAATCATCGCTCTAGGCGGAGCGGGAGTGCATGTCAGACTTTAACTCACTAAAACCCACCCACCCGTGTTCCTTCAGTTGCCCATGTGCCAGGGTCACGGTATCTCTTTCGAACAATCTCGCGACCCTGGCAGGCATCGGTCCTAGCAGACCCCTTCAGTTTTGCTGACATCTCTTTGAGGCACGTGTGGAACACTACGCGCCGTCGACCCGAGTTTCGTCCTTACCGGGCGGCGAGCTACCCATTGCTCGCCACCCGCAAGCTCGCGCCTACGGTGGCCGGGAGTCCGCTATCGACTCCCGACGCCCGGGGCGTCTCCTCCTGCGGTGGCTAGGGACGTGAGGGTGCAGACTGCCACTCCCTCACGCACCCCGCCTCCTCCTTCGCGAGCATTACTGCTTCTCAGAAGGAGGTGACGGCTTCCCATGCCCTCTCGCTCCGTGCCATGGCTCGCACCAGGGCCGGACGCGAGAGGTCGCCGCCGCCGATCGCCTCCACGAGGACACGGCGGTGCTCCGCCCAGGCAGGGCACACTTCCACCGTATGCTCCATCGTGTCCTATAGACGATCCTCACAATGGAAACACCCGGGCGTATCCTCCCGCTTTATCCTGAACAGGAACCCACCGAAGCACCCATGCCCGATGAGAATCTGCGTCAGGCGGAAGGTAAGGACGCCGTGACGCCTCTCTATCCACTCCTCAAAGAGGGGACTTACCGCCGCAATAATGGCGTGCCCACAACGGAACCTTTGAATAGCTATTAGAAAACAAATTGAGTGTAGTCATCCAGCATCCAGGTCAGTTACCAGGTCATCGTCATCAGGCAAAATGAACGGGACTCGTTAAGACACATCTAATGAGCCCAGACTCGATGGGTTTACTAAAAGCTATTCAAAAGTTCCGTTATCCAGCGTCCAGGACAGTCACCAGGTCATCGTCATAAGGTACAATAAACAAGACTCGTTGAGACGCATCTGATGAGCCCACACTCGATAGAATTACTAGTAGCTATTCAAGGGTTCCGTTATGTAACTACCACTGTCCATAATCAGACCCCCTCGCTAGTACTATACAAGGTGCAGTTTTGGATCTGCAAAGCATTTTAGGAGGTAATTATGTTAATGATTCTCGACCCGAATCAACAATAAAATGGGCAGGTATTTTGTTTTTCATTTTATTCTTATTTACGGAAATCGGTAAGTGTGAACTCCCTTTTTTAAAACGCGGCCAGTCTATACGTGTCCTTAAACTGCGCTTTCACACACACAAACAAACACAACCAACATTACTTTCATAGATTTTTTGAAGAAGGTTATTAAGAGAGTTATTCTGAAAAACAATAAAATTGAAAAATCTAAAATAAACAGTATTATTGATTATTGACTTGATATCGTATTGTTATATGATTATTTACGAGTCTCATAACAACCTCCTGAAATGTTTTGCAGGTTCAAAACTGCATCTTGTATTATGGTCTTATCATCGGAATTAGTACATTTGCAAATATACAAACCAAGACCACCAAAAGTGATTTACTCTTCGACTGTTCTATTTCGTCGCCGTTATATACCTACGTTCTACCAAACATCGCCACAACTTTTTCCACACAGCGAATTGATATGAGCCGCCATAATAGTTATTGTTATTCATTAAAATACCTATCTAATGGCATATGTGTGGTTGTTATTGGTGCTGGTACCAGTTTCCATACATCTTTGCCGATTCTCCTTTGTTGAGACAAGTAACTGATGTTGCCGGGGTCAGCCTGGTTACATATGCTAACAGAGTTAATTGGATTGGGCTATGTTACAACCCATTGTTATTGTATCTGACCTGTTGTATTGAATGTCTGGAAGACATTAAAATATTGAGTTTTGTACCATTGTCATGGTTGTTTGTGAAAATTAACATTTGAATTGAACTTGAATTTTTGAACGTTGACATTGTTTTGAATTGAAAATAAGGTTTATTTGTTCATTGGATTGGAACCAATTGTTTGCTTTTATTTATTTTGTTATGTCTTGAGTTGTGGTCTAGCAGTTTGGCAGTTTGTTTGTTTTGGATTTCCTTTGTTATTTATTGTTGAACTTTGTTATTTGATTAATTTTTTGTTTGGTTTATTTGAATTGTTTGTTTGTGCAATGGCATACAAAGCGGTGAGAGAGGCAATCAGTGGATTGACCACACAGCTACGGTGGTTCACTTCAGCTGCAGCGACCGCTGAGCGCCCGGATCTTGAAGTGGTCACGCTTGCTCGGTTCGAGCAGTTGAACGTGAGACTCGGCAACGTTGATGCTCTGCTCACCCGCTACAACGAGTTCATTTGCGAAGTGGTTCTGGAAGTGCTGGACCAGGCAGCACGTGATAAGGTCCTTGCTGACTACGACCAGATCTTGGACCTGGGGGATGTTATTGGTCAACGTGCTCGGGAAATATTGCAGAGCCGGACACCAGTCCAGGTCAAACCAGAGACCTCGGTTGTTTCAGGTCCCGGACTATTGAGTAGATTGCCTACTTTGGAACTGCCACACTTTGACGGTCGCTTGGACCATTGGTTGGGTTTCCAAAACCTTTTTGAAAGTTTGGTTGATGCTCGCTCGGACCTCAGACCCGCCCAAAAGTTGGCCTATTTGTTGTCTGTCCTGGAAGGTGAGGCCCGAGCCTTGGTACAGCAATTGTCGGTGACTGACTCAGCCTACCCTACCGCTTTGGAACTACTCTCCCGGCGGTACCAAAACGAACGTTGTTTCGCTGACGTTCATATTGAACAGATTTTGGGGTTACCGGTCATTACTGGATTGTCAGCATTGCGTACTGACCTGTTGAACCCGTTGGTGGCAGCGACCAACGCTTTAAAGCGATTGGAGTTGCCGGTGGACTATTGGTCTTACCTTTTGGTGAACGTTGTGCTGCAAAGGCTTCCTGCCGATTTGAGGGCTCGTTTCGAGCAAAAGTATGGTGGGGATAGTGTCACACATCTCCCCCCATTTGGTGACCTCGTCCAATTTTTGGAGGATGAGTGTCGGTTTGTGGATAACTCTGGCGTTGCCACCGAGTCACGCCAGCCGTCTTCCCGGCCACGAGACCAGGGACGGACTAGGGCTCGCGGGCCTGTTGCTAGTCGCCCCGCCACTCGTTTTGCTGGCACCCAGAGTCGTCCTGTTTGTGAGTTTTGTAGGGACACGGGGCATGGCATGGCAAGTTGCGCGGCCGTTTTGAAATTGCACGTGAGTGCCCGCCGCCGAATTGCCAATGCACGCCGCATGTGCTTCTCTTGTTTGGGGGCTCACTTCCATCGGGACTGCCCCAACCTCCGCCCTTGTAGAATTTGTAGGGGGTCCGATTTGGACATTTTGTGCGCTAACGCAAACCACGCTAGCAGACCAGCCTCTGATGAAGGTTCGCGCACGGGGGGGTACCATGGAGTTGGTCACCGGGCTTCTGGCTCGCCGGTTCAGAACCGGGGAGAGGCCCGCATTTTGAGCGCCGCACTCCACCCCACGCGCAAGTTGATCGGGAGCCGCGCGACCGCCATTTAGCCTCCCCGCGTAAAGGCGATTACGCAGTTGTTGCTAGGCAGCGCTGGCCAGACCAGCACCGCCTTCCCTCCCCTCCATTGGCGGAACGTCCCCGGTTGGAGTCACGCCCCCCGCCATTCAGGCATCCGGTGTCCCGAGCCACGCGCCATCGCTGGAAGGGCATATCCCCCTTCCAGCGATGGCGCGTGGCTCGGGACACCGCGCGTACGAGGAATTTGACCTCCATCCTCGTCGGGAAAGACTTGAGCCTGGGTGCGGCGATCGGTCGCCGCCCAGGCATTGTTAGGAACTTGGTGCCTGCCCCGCTAAGGTACCCCTCAGATCGATACGGTTTTGTTGCCAAAGGCATCGGTCAGGGTCTGGGGGCCCACGGGGGACTCTGTTGTGGTCCGTGCGATTTTGGACACGGGAGCCCAGGGTTGCCTTTTGTCTATTGTTTTGTTGTTTTGTTTGTGTATTGTTTTGGGCGAAATGTTTTCGTCAGCGCCTTTGGACTGCGGAACTTGGTTGGGACGAGCCACTTCGGGAAACCCTGTTGGAAGATTGGCTCCAATTTGTATCCGCACTCCCCGCAGTCAACGAGGTCTTGTTACCCCGCGCTATCCTCCCCCCTGGGAGGTACACTGCTGCCCTTCATGGGTTTTGTGTTGCGTCTTCGCACGGTTATGCAGCTGTTGTTTATCTGCGCAACGTCAGCGCGACAGGCCAGGTGAAGTTGTCACTGGTCATGGCCAAGACCAAGGTGGCCCCCCTCCGGACGGCACTGACCATCCCTAAGTTAGAATTGTCAGGGGCGGCACTTCTTGTGCGTCTATTGAACCACGTTGCTCACACTTTGGGTGGAACTGTGGACATTCGGGCTCCTTACGCTTGGACGGACAGTCAAATTGTTTTGTATTGGTTGAAGACGTCCGTCCACTCTTTGTAGGTCTTTGTTGCGTACCGAGTGTCCCAGATTCAAAATTTAGAATAGAATAGAATAGAATTTTATTTTGCAAATATGGGTAATACACAATCGTTGTTATATTATGACACATCAAAGCTCAGCCATATTTGCCTAACGCCTTTGATTTGGAGGCACGTGCCTGGAGATTTGAACCCAGGCGACGTGGCCTCACGTGGGTGCATGGCACCCCGCTTGATTGCCCACCCCCTATGGTGGGGACCAGACTGGCTGACTCACCCCGAGGATGATGGGCCTCGAACGCCAGTCTTGATATCGGGTCCTTTGCCCCGGCTCAAGGTGCTCGCTGTTGGAACGAAGGACTCTCCGTTTGACCCTGATTTTTTGTTGAGTCGATACAGCTCCCTCGACAAATTGTTGAATTGTTGGTGACTGATCGTCACAGTAAGAACTCGCATGCCGGTTGCAATGCGCTGTTGGCCATTCTGCAGCGAGAGTTTTGGATATTGTCGGGAGCCGTTAGTAAGTTGAACCCCTTTTTGGACGATACGGGTCTTTTGTTGTTTGGTTGTTGACGGTTGAGGCACTCTAGCCTTCTTTATGGGGCCCGTCACCCCCTTTTGTTGCCTAAGGAGGGCCATTTGGTTAAATTGTTGTTGTTGTGTTTTGTTGTTTTGTGGTTGTTGTTGTTTGGTTGTTTTTGTTGTTTGTTATTGTTTTGACCCGCCAGCCTGCCCCCATTGGGGGGGTATTTTTGAGGTCGCTGTGAAAGCGGCACAGGGACTCTGGCGCAGATTGTTGGGAGACACCGTTCTCACCTTTAAGGAATTAGCTACGGTATTTTGCTGCATTGAAGCTGTATTGAACTCGCGTCTATTGTGCCAGCTGTCTTCGGACCCGAACGACTTGGAGGCCCTAACCCCGGGCCACTTTTTGATTGGACAGCCACTTGTCGCCCTGCCGGAGCACCCTTTTTTCGATGTGAGCCGAAATCGGCTATCGCGGTTTCAGTTGGTGCAGCAGCTCGCTCAGAGTTTTTGGAAGCGTTGGAGTTTGGAGTATTTGCACATCCTCCAGCAGCGCGTCAAGTGGACTGATAAAATGCATCCGCCCAAAATTGGAGACCTCGTCCTGATTAAGGATGCCAACCTTGAGCCTTTGTATTGGCGCCGGGGGCGCATTCTCAATTTGGTGGCTGGCACCGACGGGGTTCCTCGTTTCGCAGAGGTTTTGGTGGACGGATCGGTCGTGACGAGAGCGGTCGCAACCTTGTCAAGATTGCCAATTGATTAGCGGACGGGAAGGCCCGTCCGGGGGGGGGTAGATGTTCTGTCCCGTTTGAATTGTTTACTCTGTGCGCCTACGTTTCTAGACGTGTAACAGAGTGAGAACTGTCACTTGTCAGTTTGACTTTGACACTTGACACTTTTACTTTGGTTTTGTCTTGGAAAGAGGGAACATCGTCGCCGTTTGGATTTCGCGACCTATTGTAAATTAATCTCTTTAAATCGATCCGTTTGTGGCAATTTGTCGTGATCCAATTGTTTGTTTGAGTAACCCGTATTATATCGTCAAAGGGGGTTGCCCCTTTGACGATATAATACGGGTTCAGTTTGTTTGTTGGAAATAGTTTGAAGTGACAGTGATTGAACCGCGTGCTGGAACCAATCTCTGGCGTGTTGCAGCCGCTGGTATCCTGGATTACCCACTTACAGCTTCACTACACAATACAATATACACTCACTTACATACATAAATCCAGGTAGGCTCCAGAGCAGGTGTTCTTCTACCATCAGGTGAGTTATTTGAATATTATATTGAACTAATCAGCTCTGCGCACGTCGGACAGTTCGCTTCGCCACTCTTGACCCAGGGCCCACCATAACTTCCACTGAGCTATTTAAAATCCTATGGTGAGCCCTTGGCTTGGCGTGGAACAGGTTCTAATGTTTTAATTGAAATAATATTGTGTGCGGTTTTCAATTCTTTTTCGCCACTGATCACTGTGATAACTTGATGCGTTTTTTTCTTTTCAAAAGCAACTTATGTCACATTTAAGCAAACTAATTATGACTGACTTCCAAAAAAACACACTACACATGAAAAAATCGGAGACGGTCGTTTTTCTTTTTTTGCCACTGACTTCCGAAATTAAAGTTATTTCTCACTACACAGTGTTTTTTTCCGGAACGCGGTTTTTTTCGGACAAGTTTATATTTTCAATTTTTAGTTATGGTAGTACCTACCCCACACCAATTCGTATACCACAACTTGGTATGTAAGCAGCAGTGACAGGGAGCAGTAGAATGTTATCTAGAAATACAAAATTAATGAAAAACGTATTATCGAGGCTAACGCCAAAAATCTTCAAGCATAATAAAAACAATTTATATGGGACTACCCCCGTGGCATAACCTATCTGCAAAAAAAAAATTCTAAATCCATCCATAATTGCCGGAGATATCGCGAAATATACATACAAAATAAAACATACAGACGAATTGAGAATCTTTTTCTTTATGAAGTCGGTTAAATACTACCCATGCAAAGTTAATAGGGACCCCTTTTTTTTGAATGGGAAATCATCAAATGACTTCTTCCGCTCTGGGCGGAGCGGGAGGGCGTGTCAGACTTTTACTGACTAAAACCCACCCGTGTTCCTTCACTTACCCATATGCTAGGGCCACGGTATCTCGTTTGAACAATCTCGCGACCCTGGCAGATAGGGATCCCCTATCCATCAAAACCTCCACCGTATTGCATGAATAGTTTTATACTCTACGGATACCATTACATCTTAAAAGACAGCCCTATTTCACAATTCTCTTTACCTAAAGCTCTAGTAAGTCAATCTATCAGTTCAACGTAGATTAGAAACAGAAGTGAAGTGCTAGCCAAATATGGCGCCGCGTTCAAACCCAGTACAGGCTTCCAACGAGGTTTTAATTCTTCTTTTTTTTTTCACGAAACAAGTGCGCAGTAAAACTCGTACATTTCGATTCCACAGACGACTGATGTGAACTAGGTTTGTGTACAAAGGGAATTTTAGTGAAAGTGGAGTTTTTAGCGCCTTTACACTGTTTTCAGCTGTTTTTAACACGCTTTTACTTCACCTTTATGTTTGTAACCGACTCCTTTGGACTCGATTTTGACCCACTTCGAACGGTCAGATTTCATTTAAACTTGTTAGACTTATCGAGGACCGATGAGAATACAATAATTTTTATAAATTTGTGCCATTATCCTTGCCAGGGTTACAAGGATAGCAAAAAAAACTGTCTTTGAAAACTACGTTAACATACGTAACAAAATTCAAAAACTCGAAAAAAAATTGAAAAATTTAAATTTCCATCCTACCTCAATAATTTTTCTGACAAGAAATAACGATATTGATTGACAATTTCAGTAGAATCGTACAGTCATCCGTGCAGAAGTGGAAACAATAACACATTGTCAGGGCCTTCAGGTCGGTGCAGTATGGGCGGTTTTATGGTGCAAATGCTACCAAAAAAGTGCCACAGTTTTTTTCAGTATTTTTTCGATCTAAGATTTATTTTATTATTTTAAACAAAACTTAATCGAACTCATTACGCCCGACATCTTACCGTGGGTGTCATAAAAGGTGACTTACTAGAGAATGGGCAGCAGCGTTCTCTAAGCATTTTACCACCATACCTACTGGGATCGCCAACCCGCCTGCCAAGCGTAGCGATTATGCGAAGAGACATATGTTCAACATTAGTTTTACGGCTGAAATGGTTAATCGAAGTTTCTGCACCGCAACTCATAATAACAAATGATTTCTGTTTATTTTCTTAGAAATAAACCCTCATAAGTACCGGTAATAATTACTGGTAGATATAACACCTAATTAAGACCCCCATCGATCGAAAATGCTGAAAAGCTTAATTTTCACACGATAAAGGAAACAATAACGCTCACAAACACTGTCTCGCATTCACAGAATGCAATAAAAGTCTACATTAACTACAGTAACAATCAATTAACGGCACCAACCTCAAGATTACTTCCCTTTAAAAAGTAATCAAGTAAAAATACACTTTCAACTTCAGGTTTAAAGTTCAAAGTTGTATGAGGGAAGAAAAATAATTTCAATTGGTTTTCTCCAGCCTTTGATTGCACAGTGAGGCTTTAAAGCCAAATAGTAAAGCTGTCATTAACTTTGGTTGAGATTTATGCCTGGTTGGGACATTGTCCTTTGTTCGATAAGAAATAGGTTCGATTTTGCCCTGAGATGTGTTCACTATTTAAGTTATGATTATTTTAAGAACTTTAAACCCCTTTTAACAAAATTATGCGGGTAGAGGAGTATGAAATTTGGCACAGTTAGTTTTTATGGACGAGGAGCGCCTAAACCGAATACTTTTATAAAATAATGCATTGTTCAAAAGTAAAATTTAAATAAATTATGGTCGAATGTCAACCATTGGATGACCACTACTGAAGATAATTGCAAGAAAGATATTTTAAGATTTGGGCGTGTAAGAGTAAGAATAAGAAAGAAACATTTGATAATGGGCCGGTTAACTTACGTAGCTACTTATTACCAGGTTAAATTATCTGGGGAAGGTAAGTCATAACAAATTAGTCATATTAGGTTTCTTCTGTATTTTAAATTATTATTAAACTTGTCATTTCTTCCCATGAGTGTCGTAAAAGGCGACTAAAGGACTTACTAGAGAGTGGGCAGCAACGTTCTCAAAGCATTTTACCAACATATTACCACCAATCCGCTTGCCAAGCGTGGCGATTATTGCAAACTTCTCTTTTGCGGAGGCCTATGGCCAGTGGACGTTTTTATGAGTAAACTTGTCTGAGGTACATTTACTTGATCAATATGAGGAAAAAGCAAATGTCTACAAGCCTACAGAGTTTCAATAACTCTGTTTTTATCTCCATCTCAAATTAAATCCCTTAAGGTAAACAAAAACATCTCCAAACTCTTGAGAACCAAAAACGATACCAGCCAATTTAAAATACGACAAATCAACCGTCTGTAGGTGCAAAGTTCAGACTAAAAAGAATTGTCAGCAGCCCGGGGCCGTTGTCAACACACTTTGATATGCAAAAGCTACTTAACGAGAGCAAGTCTTAGACGCTGCGTCTTCTTCTGCACAGTTTGTGTTTGAGTAACGAATTCTAGAGTTCAATTTGGTTAGAGGAAAATGGAGTTTGTGGTGAGTTCTTTAGATTGCAAATAAAAAGGTATTTTATTTAACGTTGCAAAGTTGCATTATCCCACACCCAATGTTCCCACTGCTGGGATACAGGCCTCCTCTCGCTGAGAGGGAATGCGACCCCGGGGCGGGTTGGTAGATGTCACATGCCTTGAATTTTTTTGGTTTTAAGACATGTTGGTTTTCACGCAATGTTTTCCTTCATAGTTTTGGGAGCACTGGTGATGAAATAGTTTATATTCATACTCACTCATATCTTTATTTGCATTTTTTTTGTGCCAAAGTAAAGTGCTTTTCTAGGTTCGAATCTACGACTTGCAACTCGTAAGTCACTGCCGCTGGGCCGGGAACCGATTACTTTTCCGAATTATTTTTGTTCGAATTTCATTTCACCGAAAACTATTGACCGACGTCTGTTTTGCTATATGCATTATTTGACATATTTTTAGATCATCGAAGTATCATGTGTCATAGGTATTATTTTACCGAACTATGTTTCGCCGATTTACAAAATAACTTTTTACTATTGGCCGAAGTCTCTTTTGAACTTTTTTCATTTGCCAAATTATTTACTTCCCATATTTTTAACATAATGAAACAACATTTTAGGGAATATTGTTTGGTCTCAAATATATAGCCGGTTACTTGGTAGCGTTTTCAATATGAAGTTAAAATATACGTAGTGTCATAAAAAGTCAATATATTCTACCACAAAATTTAGTGAGACACGAATCGCTGTAAAACCGACTTTTTTTTTTTTTTTTTTTTTTTTCACGATTGGAAATCATCAAATGACTTCTCCCGCTCTGGGCGGAGCGGGAGGGCGTGTCAGACTTTTACTGACTAAAACCCACCCGTGTTCCATCAGTTGCCCATGTGCCAGGGTCACGGTATCTCTTTCGAACAATCACGCGACCCCGGCAGGCATCGGTCCTAGTAGACCCCTACACTGCTGCTGACATCTCTTTGAGGCGCGCGTGGAACACTGCGCGCCGTCGACCCGAGCTTGGTCCTTACCGGGCGGCGAGCTACCCATTGCTCACCACCCGCAAGCTCGCGCCTACGGTGGGCGGGGTCCGCAATCGACTCCCGACGCCCGGGGCGTCTCCTCCTGCGGCGGCTAGGGACGTGAGGGCGCAGAGACTGCCACTCCCTCACGCGCCCCGCCTCCTCCTTCGCGAGCATTACTGCTTCGCAGAAGGAGGTGACGGCTTCCCATTCCCTCTCGCTCCGTACCATGGCTCGCACCAGGGCCGGACGCGAGAGGTCGCCGCCGCCGAAGGTCGCCGCCGCCGAGGGTCGCCGCCGCCGAGTAAAACCGACTTTACGTAGTCTTGTCTGCCCTACCCCTAGAGTGTAATTTAAAACCGCGTAGGCGCGGAGGAGTAGGGCGGCCCGCGTGGGGCCGCCCAAACTCCGCAGCGCCGAAGCCGTGACAGAAACAATGCTTGCTGCATGTTGCATGCCTGATTGCATGTAGCTTGCTTGTTCGCACGCTGCATGCTTGCTCGCATGCTTCATGCCTGCTTGCATGCTTTGACTTGGACTTTTAAAAAACACTCCTGTTCATAATCAACTGTTTTATTTAGTGCCATTGCATTTAAATAATTAATTAATTAAACAAAAGAGTAGGTTAATCTGAACAGTGGTATAATGAATGTTCGGAAACATAATACTTAAAAAAAATGTTATGTCGGCTAAGTGTAACTTCGGTAAAAACTTTTTCGACCAAATAAAACGTCGGAGTAACGTAAAAAGTCGAAATGATAATAGGTCAACTGATACAGTGGCAGACGTGACTTCGATGAAGTAAAAAGAAACGAAACGATAATAGTTGAAAAGTTTTAGGTGAAATGAAATTCGGTCAAATATTTTTCGAACTTATGATAGGTAACCCGCTGGGCCACCACTGCTTACGCAAAGTTGGCTAATGGCGATCAATCAAAGGGCAGTTGCCCACCAGACAAGATACCCGTCTGGTCGCGGGGAGAGAGGACCCTCCCTTTTCTGCGGAGGTTCAGTAAACTTTACACCGTGTTCCCCATACGAAGAGGTATGCCTCCAAAAGGTAATGTATATAACATTACCTTATATATATAGGATTGACATATTTGCTTTTAGGCACGGAGAAACCATGAGATAAATAGTTCGAGAAAGTTAATCGATGCCGTCGATATACTATCAATAGGTATAGAATAGACAAAATTATCGATTTAAACATTTATTCCTGAGTGCTCAAAGACAAAATATCGAATCAGTAGCACCATCGAATGGATAAACTGCGGTTACGAAACGGCGGTTATGTTGAGAAACATTAAAACCCAACTGAGATAAATCCACTTGGTCTAATCAGTATTATTTTAATTAACACACATATTATCATATCATCATGGAATGTGTCCGGAACGAACCGGAAAGACGAGATTTGTTAATAATGTATTACAGTATGTGCAAGACTGGGGTATGTAACAGCGTCCTTGCTGCTCCTGCTTCGGAAGCAGCAAGGATGCTGTACAGACTCGTAAACATAGGTATTAAACACAGAGGTAGTCTAAGATAATTTTAAATAATTTTTAGTTGTGTACGTTAAGTTGATTTGTAACGATGAGGGTGGCATAATCTGTCTAGATTAAAACCCTCTTTAAATAAATAAAGAATTAAAAAAAAAACATATTATCCATCTAGTAAATGAACTAAACCCTTACAACATTTTTGCTCAACCCCGTAAGATAATTCAAAACTATTTAGGTTGGACTGTTCCGTATCTCCCGTTCACTTTTCTCTAAGCTTCCGAGCTCCTCAATTTACCCTCTATTACCGAACTGAATGCTCTTATTTGCCCCTGTTTGCCCCTGTTTGCCCTCACCGTACTTGTTCTTAACGTATTTGTCTCTACAGGCATTTCTCTCAAGAAATAATAGAGATTTCCCGACGAGCCTCAGATTGGCAAAATGGGCTTGTAAATAGATTGAGCTTGGCTGAGCAATATTTTGTGAGTTAGACGCTCATCTCTTAGATTTTTTGTCCTTTGAAAATAAAAGGGGATAGATAAAGTTGTAGTTTTTTTCTCTCGAAATGATAAAAAGGTTATGTGGGCGGAACTGTTTAAGACACAGATGCGATCCACATTAATCCTACTAATATTATAAATGTGAAAGTTTTTATCTTTGGATGTTTGTTCCTCAATCATACAAAAACTACCAAACCTATTTGGATGAATTTTGGCGCTCAGAAATTTTGAAAGTTGGATTAACACATAGGTTACTTTTTATCCCGGTAGTTAATTTCTGTGGGATAATATAAACGACGCAGCTGGCAAAAGCTAGTTTGTTTTAAAACCATATTCAATACTTTTAGTGTGTGTATACTTCATCAATGTTTCAACTTTATAAACGTACACGTATAAGACAGTAATAACATTGAACGACATAGAAATGTAAGTATACATATATGCCAAATGCACATAAAAGTTATACGAATACAAAAAGCGTAAGCACCTAAATATATACGGATTTATTTCACTAACAAAAAAATAATGTTTCACACTAAGCATGAATAGTTCGTGAAAACAGCACTTAATATCAATGAAAAACATTACATAACTAACAATAATAATTATATAATAAGCCATAGCCATATACCTTCTAATCATAGCAACAAAAATACACGTAGAAACATCCTGAACAGACGACCTTAATTTTTTTCAGCACACAGCATGGAATAGCCTCCCACACAAGTGAAACAAATTAGGCAGAGTACAAAGTGGTAATGAAGGCTTTTTGTTACGCTGTGGTTTGAGAGTTATGTGGGTGGATCAGAGCTGTAAGAGGACTTAATAAAATGGCCACATGTTACAGTTTGTCGGGGCAACTCTCGCAGAATATTGATGAAAACATTGTGAATAGCACGAATGTTGACGAAATTGTACGATTTTTGGGGTTTTGTGTCAACAATAACTCTTTGGCTGTGTGGAGTTGTGATGTTGTTTAGATTTAGTAGAATACGTATTTCAAATATAATCAAATTATTTTATTCCACATAGATAAATCTACATGGACATTTATGAAACATCAGAATCCAGGTCCACGGTTCCAATTGGTTGATTCCTATGAAGAAGAACCGGCAAGAAACTCCATGATTACTCTTTTAAAGTTTCTCACAGGCTTGGAAATAGCGTACTCTACAATATGAGACTAAACTATGCAAGTAGTTTGTTCAGAATCGTTTACTAAATCAATTTCTGTCATTTTAATATAGGTAATATTTTGTCCCAAAAATAATTAAAACTATGTAAATTATAGTCACACTTCTGCTTTACAGTCAAAATATACCAAAATGGTCAAAGTACCTACTACAGTGTTATAGTTCAATAATTATGTATACCTGCTAAACGTCGTTCAATGGTCTTATATAACGGAGCTGTTATGTAAAACAACTAAGTAGTTATTTTGTAAAGCAACAGATTTGAAGATCCATTTGCGACATTTATACTTTAGTCCATTTGATCTTTGATGGGTTCCGTAGGACCTATTAGTGTGACAAAGTGACGTTTGCGAAGTGACGGTTACGAAGCCAACCTCAACAAAAACAAAAATGTATAAAACAATACTGCAAATAAAATGTATACGCCAGAAGAATAAATAAATATTTGGGCCCAAATCTAATGACGTAACAGACAAACCAAAATAAACACCACACTAGGTTTGGTCAGCAGCTTCACCCGCTTGGATGTCGGAAAATATCACATGAGAACATACTATCGGGATCAAAAGTATCATTTGTGTTAATTCAGATTATAAACTATCTGTGTGTGAAATTTCATCTAAATCCGTTCAACCGTTTTTGCGTGATTGAGGAACCAAAATACAAACTTTCGCATTTATATTATTATTTTTTATTGAAAATTTATGACAATCACAATATTTGACATTTCTCTGACATTTTTTTTTTCTTTTAATGTGTTTAATATGTATAATAAGTTAATAATATTTCGATTTTAATTGAATTTTAACTATGAAAATAATTCATTATGACTTTGTATAAACCCAAACGTTTGCATGTCACAGTATTATGACTAACAAGTGTTTTGGATCTGTTTAATTATTGATGTTAAGACCGAAATTGTACCAACACATCGCAAATAAACCGATTTGATTTGATTTGATGTGATTTGATTTGGTATTACTAGTAGGATGTCTATTCCGAAAGACAAAAGTCCCCGTTCGAATGTATGGAACCCATTGTTGTACAAACATCATGAATAATTGCAGACACGTCATTATTTAACGAAACTTTTGTGAGGTAAACATTATCTTCATTTATGGGTCTTCCGCGGTTTGGAATCAAACGAATGTCGGGGGAATGTTAAGGAGATGGGAACATGCAAATCGGTGGATATAGATTCTTGGGAACATAAAATACCTCTTGTGTATAGCTGCTATTTCAGAATTTTGAAGGTAAATATTCGATTCACGTTTCGAAAATAAACCACCAGAAAAAAAAATGTCACTGAATAGGCATCAACAAGAATATTATTTATCAAGCTTTAAATTTCTCTTATATCTGTTTCAACTTCTCGGTGTGAGTTCTTATAAGAACCAATTTTACCTCTACCTATACTTATCCATACAAATACTAGATAATAAATTACTAATGACTTAAAATAATACAGGTACTAATAGTAACATAATAGTCTACACTAGTATTATTAAGAGGAAAGATTTGATCGTTTGTAAAACTGATTGTACTAGATAAAATCAAAAACTACTAACCGATTTTTTAAATTCTTTCACGTATGGTTTAGCTTACATTATACTGGAGTAGCATGCGCTAACGCTGTCCGTCTATTTACATTTTCACGGCTCAACGCCTGCACGGATTTGGATGAAATTTGGCATACGGCCTGAGTTTGGATAGAGACAGAGACTTGGTTTAGGACATAGCACACTTTTATCTCGACAGTACTTTCTCTTGGGATATTTTTGACCTCAACGCAGGCAAATCTAGATTTTAATATTTTCAAGAGTTTTATTTAAACTTGTACGTATCACATTTAATAGCGACATACATAAACAACAATAACATTCACAAAAATAATACATATTCAAAAGTGCTTGACGAGGCAGGCAGGCATATAATTTTAAGAGCACCGAGGGCAAACTATGGTAGAAAGACTGTCGTATATGAGGGGGCTTAAAACACCATGCACGAAAAAGTGTGTTTTAAACCCAAAAAAAATCTCTTAACTCAATTATTACGATTTTCCTCATCAAAAAGAAAAACTGTATTCCTTTGAGTGAAATGAATTTTCTTACACCGTAAACCGTAATTTGTTCATGACTCAGCTTACAGATATGAATGCTTCGTAAGTAGGCTTTATGGAATAAAAATGGATTACCCTCGTTAGACCTCTAGAGCTAAACTATATTAATGAGTGTGATCTCAAATGCCATTTATATGGCGGTGCAGCAAGTGGCACCATTTAGTATTGTTACGAAGTTACCAAAATCACCGAAAAGGTTGGATAAGAGGGGCACTAGCTGGTGACAGTGACTCGTTCAGAGCATCACATCGGTGGTTGCGTGGCAGCAGTCTTCTAATGACAGAGTTTGGACAAGTTATTAAATAAATTAAAAAAAAAACTGTAAAATTAAAAAAAAAATATATAAGTTTTGGCCCTTTAATTTTAATAAGAAGCTGAAGATTCTACTTTGATTGTGCTGTTTGTTGGTGATGTAGTCGGGTATCTTGGAAATTCCAGGTAATGTTGCAGCATCTGTTCAAGCTTACTCTGTTCTTCTAATATAATTAAAATAATACAATACCAAATCCCAATTCAATCGGACCAGTGGAAGATGCTCAGATCCCTTCATCTACTAGAAAAGAGCTAATAATCTTCTGTTCTTACGACTAAACCGATTTGAATCAAAAACACTCTCGATTAACTCACTGTTTAGACAACACACAATCAGTTTAGCCGCTGGGGAGCTACGATGCCACAGACGACAGACATGTCAAACGTATACCTCCTTTTTCGCGCTGGGAGTTAAAAACAAGGTCTCGCATTCCGGGAGTGACACATGCTTACATCACTATCTTGTTGCCAACTATTCCAACAAAACACGAAATTATGGACACATTTACAACACCAAAACATATAGGTATATAAGCGTTTCAATTGTCATTTATTTGTTCTAATTTAACGAAACAATTCAAATTAATCATCTACCATCGTAATTGTTAATTAAAACCTTGTTTTATCGGATTTGCACCTGTAATGAAGGTGGTTGAGGAGTTATTATTACACACTACTGGTAACGCAGCGGTGATGACGTAGAGTTGTGTCTCCCACGTGACCACTGTATGTCGGAATGCTATACCTGGCGAAGGATATTATTATACCATAACAGAGATGATATCAGGGAAGCCCTGTCATACCAAGTCCGTGACGAACTATTAAATTTTGGCACAACCCTGATGATATTGAAGCTAGTTAATCACTAATATGATGACCACTTTTGGTTAAGGCTACCCTACCCGTAATACATATAACCGAAACATTTTTGTTTTGTTCCGGGCTGGATAATCCTCATTCATGTCCCCCGCCCTAGAGTGGGCGGAGGGGCACCGGACTTAAACTTAAACGATAAACCACCCTGATGTTTCATTCTCATGGTTGTACCGGTTTTGGCAACTTGCGTGGCTTCTACGATCCAAGGCTGGTGTTGTCCGCCTTTGCGAGAGACTAATCTACCACCACACTCCCTCCACGAACCTGATCCTCGCGGAGGGAGTGTGGTGGAAGACTCCCCCCGCGAGGTCAGCAAGGGGCGCACGTGGAACTTACTCGTCGCCGCCTCGGGTCCTGCTGGGTGGGGGGCGGCGTACATCCTTGAGTCCGCCGTCCCTCAGGACCTAAACCTTATCTAACCAGTCTATGGTAATTGATGGCGACCGTGAAAAGCCAATAAACGTCATATCGTCACCCCATGTCCTTTTTAGGGTTCCGTTGCCAAATGGCAAAAAACGGAACCCTTATAGATTCGTCATGTCTGCCTGTCTGTCTGTCTGTCCGTCGGTATGTCACAGCCATTTTATTCCGAAACTATAAGAGCTATGCTGTTGAAACTTGGTAAGTACATGTATTCTGTGAACCGCATTAAGATTTTCACACTAAAGTAGAAAAAAAACAATAAATTTTGGGGTTCCCCATACATAGAACTGAAACTCAAAAATGTTTTTTTTTCATCAAACCCATACGTGTGGGGTATCTATGAATAGGTCTTCAAAAATGATAATGAGGTTTCTATGATCATTTTTTTCTAAACTGAATAGTTTGCGCGAGAGACACTTCCAAAGTGGTAAAATGTGTCCCCCCCCCCCCGTAACTTCTAAAATAAGAGAATGATAAAACTAAAAAAAATATATGATGTATATAACCATGTAAACTACCACCCAAAATTGGTTTGAACGAGATCGAGTGTGTAGTTTTTTTTTTAAACGTCATAAATCGTAAACCGCAATTTACCGTACATTCAATCAACTAAAATATAAAAATTAAAAAATATATATATTTTTAAACCGAGAATACCTACAGGTTTGTACGGAACCCTCGATGCGCGAGTCCGACTCGCACTTGGCCGGTTTTTTTATTACTTTGAATTTTTATCTATTACATAAATTACCGCGCAACAAATTACGACATACGGGACTCCCAAATCGTCCGAAACTGCTACAATTTTAATACCACGAGAAATATATAAAAGTAAGCACCTACCTACCTACAATGGTCTATACCCACACAAGATATTAATATTCGGCTGATACCAAAGAGTTTTCATATGTAAATTCTTTCGCGCCATTTATCCGGAGGGCAGGGGCACGCAAAATGTAATAAAATGCAATAAAAGCGATTTAGTGCAGTTTTGCCACCCTTTCGAACACTCGTACACACCCCAATATTTTGGATCATTGTCGTTACTCAACCCTTATCCGCTGTGGATTTATTTCTCTGCTAAAAGGTTTCGCGGGTTTTAGGGAAAAGAGTAGGTTGTAAAACAAATGCGGTCTTTTAAGAACGTTGCCTTACAAAACAACTTATAGCGGTGTTCAGGGTATCGTGGGAATGTTTAGTAACACAAATGTCACAGGCGTAAACAACCAGGCCCAGAATAATCTAGAAGGTACATAAGGGCCCTTTACTTTGTCATTAGATCTAAGCATTTGTTCCGTGTGAGTATCGAATTCAGCAGCATATTGGGATAAGATTATGTTTCTCAGTAAGGCTATATTTAAAAAAGATATTGTTACTATTGTAAGTGATCAGAACCCTAATAATCTGCCAGAGTGCCGAAATTGTTCGAAAGAGACACCGTGACCTTGGCACATGGGCAACTGAAGGAACACGGGTGGGTTTTAGTCAGTAAAAGTCTGACACGAAAGAGCGGGAGACGTCATTCGCTGATTTCCCACCCACAAAAAAAATGTGCATCTGGATTGAGGGTCCATTTTTTGAACCCTTGCGAAACGAAATAAGACTTATAAGAAAATTAGTTAAAAATAGTAAAAACTTAATGCAAAGGGCCCTGAATATCTTAAACGTGAATTAAAACTGTTATGATTAAATAACTTGGGCCCTCAATCCAGACGCGTGCATAAAGTGGCATAGCCAGATCCCAGTAAGTACTATCTCTGGGTTAATAATTTTTATTTGAGAATTTAGTTAAGAATTTCTTAAATATTTTAAGAAATTCCCAAATCTGTAGAATTTGACATTACAGATTTGTGGCTGTATATGTAGGGCCCTCACTTCATTATTGTCTGTACTGAGGGAATCTGCAAAACATGAATTTATCTGAAGAGATACATAAATACGACTTTAACATGTTTTACTTAGATACCTATGTAAATTAGTTACAAAGAAATAATGACACAAAAGTTAATTGTAAGGAAGTAAATGAAAGTCGAATTTGACTAAAATGTCTGAACTGAGAGCCCATTATCAATATAGGGTGACCATAATGTTCAAAGTAAGTTCCTGTACATTTTGTATAGCGCAGTCGGAAAGTCATCATATTTGCAGCCAAAATTATTATATACCTACTATTTACAATTTTGTTTTCTTTATTTTTGTTTTTCCGTAATTGTGTTTATTTTTTATGTTATTTTTAATTATGAGAAATATCTCATAATTCGTAGGGCTAGTACCGTAAGGACTAATAAGTCCTTAAGGTACAAATAATTCTCTTACAAAAAGTTGAAAAACAATTTTCTCTTAAAGTATGACACTTGGAAGAACGGACGATATGTTTCAATTTAATTAAGAAATAGTTAAAACTCTTATTCTAATTTGCGTTCATCTATGAGGCTGAGCCTAGTCAATAAAGCCGAAAATATTGGGCTCTCAGTTCAGACATTTTAGTCAAATTCGACTTTCATTTACTTCCTTACAATTAACTTTTGTGTCATTATTTCTTTGTAACTAATTTACATAGGTATCTAAGTAAAACATGTTAAAGTCGTATTTATGTATCTCTTCAGATAAATTCATGTTTTGCAGATTCCCTCAGTACAGACAATAATGAAGTGAGGGCCCTACATATACATCCAAAAATCTGTAATGTCAAATTCTACAGATTTGGGAATTTCTTAAAATATTTAAGAAATTCTTAACTAAATTCTCAAATAAAAATTATTAACCCAGAGATAGTACTTACTGGGATCTGGCTATGCCACTTTATACACGCGTCTGGATTGAGGACCCAAGTTATTTAAATCATAACAGTTTTAATTCACGTTTAAGAAATTCAGGGCCCTTTGCATTAAGTTTTTACTATTTTTAACTAATTCCCCTATAAGTCTTATTTCGTTTCGCCAGGGTTCAAAAAATGGGGCCTCAATCCAGAAGCACATACAAAAAAAAAAACCTAATAATGAAGTAATGTTTAGTTTTATTCTGTTTTTATTTTTTATTCTTTCGAACAACTAGTAGTTTTTGTTTATTAATATGTGGATAACGTTATGAGTAGTGTATAGGTAACAAATCTCTATTATAAGTTCTAACCTATGTCTAATTATTATTACACTGCTGTTTATTGTCCCTAAATAAATAAGTAAATAAGCTAACATCATATATGCTCCGTGTGGTGCCGGACGTAAAGAATAGCACCGTCCCATTTCTTCCCGTGGGTGTCGTAAAAGGCGACTAAGGGACTTACGAGAGAATGGGCAGCAGCGTTCTCTATGCATTTTACTACCATACTACGACCGCCAATCGCCTGCCAAGCGTGGCGATTATGGCAAGCCGCCCAAATTGGGGGAGGCCTATGTCCAGCAGTGGACGTCTTTAGCTGAAATGATGAATGACATATATTATTTCAATACAATACTTATTTTTAAATTCGGTGGTCTAAGTAGGTAATAACAGCCGCACGTGTCAATGGATCAGGTTAAGCTACGGTTGCCGCGGTTGGTCTGTGAATGGGTAACCATTTTTACATACCAAAACCCTTCCGTGCCTCGGAAAGCACGTTAAGCCGTTGGTCCCGGCTGTCATACATGGATCTTTGACAGTAGTAATGGGTCGTCAGCCCGATAGTCTGACCACCAGTCTTACCAACGGGTATCGTACTACCCAGTATCTAAGTTGTGGAGGTCCGATAGGCAGTCGCTCCATGTAAAATAACTGGTATTCAACTGCATTCGGTTAAAGCTACACAAATGATGATTACTTAATTATTTATACTGCCTTCTTGGTGTAATGGTAGTTTGGAATTTCTCAGAAGCAGCCCGGAGTCTAGATTTGTGCTCGATGGATGGCAATAGACTTGTCCCCTATTACATGGTAATTAAATACAACTACCAGCACTCCTGCCTAACCCTTAGCGGAATACAGGCATGATGTTACCTACGTGTATATATTTGTTTAAAACTGAAGATGAAACAAGTTTAAAGCTAAACTTTAAACACGTTCTGAACCATTACTTATAAAAGTTTCCCAAGATAGATTTTTATCTTTTTATCTTGGAAAAGTCTCACTACTTTTTCTAAAGACTCTAGGTAATACTTAAATAAATCCATTTATCAACCACAATGGCCGTACTGAAGACGAGGCAGGTTCAAGTAGCTCCATCTTTCTTTAGCAAACGACGCGTAAGAATTAGACAGACTTTTGTGAGTAGGTACCCACACAAATATTTATAGGCAGCGGCTGTAGTTGCGAGCTAGACGCGGGTTAGCCCGACTGAGATAAACTGAAATTGCTTTCCCAAATACCTGTCCCCAATAAATATAAAGCACTTGTCTGCTATATGAGTACACGTCATCCAAAATGCCTCGCCCACTCGAAAATAATGATGCAAAATGGAATTTCATGCACACGCCGTCTTCCCGCGGCTAGACAGAAAATGTGAAATATTGACTGCACCAGGATGCGCCCCGAGCCACAAGACGATCTACTATATCCGCAGTATTTCATGCAAATCGCAAAATCCGTTTAAAGTCTCCAATTGAATTCACGACGATTGTGATTGCAAGTCCCGAGGATTAAGGTCTAGGGAAATCCATCAGAATTTTTGCAGGAAATCAAAAAGTATTTATTGTATTTTATGCAAACGTGGGTTTTAGATTTCCATGTTGGCTCTTCTGAATGAAAAATAATCGAATTTATCGGTTGCATAGTCTACTAACTTATATTGGATTGTCAACTTGCTGAAAGTCGGTCAACAGGGGGAAATGGGGCTAAGGGACACTATCGGTGTACAACTAGAAACATGATATAAAATTTTTGCACTTCGCACACTTTAATATTGAAAGAACTACATCCGACAATTTGTTTCCTATAAATTTCACACGAAACATTGGTTTCTTACTAAACTTCAACTATATCCGATGAACCTAGTCATTTGTCTCTTTTGGTGATCGTTCAAATTCCAATACCATCCATAGACCATATATTTTTGTTGCGAAAAATAAGTTATCATGTTAAGTCTTCCAAATATCACTTTATTTTAACAAATGCTGATGCAAATCAATCAAAACCTTTGCTAGTATCATCCTAAACAATTTTCTCACAGCAGAAACCATGGGCATGGCTAGTAAATTGTAAAGAAGACGGACATTAGTGCAACCTCATTCCTTTATTGAGCCATCAAACTGTCAGCGGCAGGAAATTTCCCTGCCGCAGGAGGCCGCACCTGCCCCCAGGATACTAAAAAGTCGTGCAAAGGGTTAGCTATTAAGGGTGGGACCACACGAGAGATATTAAAAACGAAAAAAACGTCACCGTAACGTTATTATTAAATCACGTAAGCCAAACGCACACTTCGCGAATCCATCATTCTTTTTTCGAACTGCATGCGAAAGATTAAAAGCAATGTTTGCTCACCAAAGTGTGTGCACCCTTTTACTGTATTTATTCTTCATTCAGGGAACGAATATTGAAAATAATATTGTCCCTGTAGTTTCCAAAGGGATGCAGCGATGCACGGCGTATTTATGCAGGTTAAATAACTAACCTGCATAACCTGTTTGTGTTTTGGTTTTATTTAGTTATCGTTACATTTGTTTTTGTTACGAGTGTACGTTTATTTGGATTATTCCCTGAGTACCCCGATCTCTGAGGACCCCGTCCCGGAGAACCCCGATTACGATAAATATGATTACAATTCTTTTTTCTATTGCTTTCAACTTGTACGGTCGACATAAAATTTGCTTAAATGTATGTGTTTGAAATACATAAGACGAAAGTAGTTTATTTGAAATTTCGTACAATGTCGAATCATAGTTTAATAGAGGTAATTACAGTTTGAATAAAATGTATCAAAAATCCATACTAATATTATAAATGCAAAAGTAACTCTGTCTGTCTGTCTGTCTGTCTCGCTTTCCTGCTTAAACTACTGAACCGATTTAAATGAAATTTGGTAGACAGATAGTTTAGAGTCTGAGAAAGGACATAGGCTACTTTTTATCCCGGTAGTATGTTCCCGCGGGATAATTTACGACCTCCACGCGGGCGAAGCCGCTGGCAAAAGCTAGTATAAAATAAATGTTACAATATTATCAGATCATACCTAACAAATATATTTTTAATTTACTGTATTGTAAAAAATAATGGAAGTGAAACTGATTTTACATGTTAGAGTTAACTACTTCCTATGCTACATTAATTACTTATAAAAATAACTCCCGAAAGTGAGAGATTTCGCGTATTTTTTAAATGATGTGATTTTGTGGATTGAAAAAGGAACTATTGTGATAATAATTAAAACCTATAATTGCTCTAGGAGACTCTATATTGTATTCTCTAATTATAATATTTACCTTAACCAAGCAACACTTTATAATTTTTTCCTGATTCTTAAAGTTAAGTATTATAATTTTAGTAAATAATAAAATTTAATTTAACATATCATCTGCTGACGGTACTTTTAAGCTAAATTGACTGCTAATTGAGTTTATCAAGATAAAAATAAATCGGGGTCCTCCGGGACGGGGGCCTGGGGGATCGGGGTACTCGGGGAATAACCCGTTTATTTTTGTTGCGTTGCAGGTAGTTCTGGTTAATACATGGTGTCTTTTTTAGTTTCGGTTGTCAAGTATGTTTTGTACGCGCCTGTCAAGACGGGCCATTTGAACAACTGTTAAGTCTCCATATATTACTTACTTAATACTTGAACTGTAACGATTTTAGTGAAAAAAATGTTATCGACGCGTCAGCTGAACACGATTCGAGGACGGATGCGCGAAAAGGATGTAATCGAGGCCTTATAATTATTTGGAAAAGGCTTCATGATGTCACGTCCGTCACCTGATACTCACTCAGCAAACGAGTTCTCAACTGACCACAAGTATTCACCTACAGTCTATTTAAATGGGTAACAAATATCAACTTTAGCATAAGTCCTAACTATTTTGGATTTCCTATATTAGTGTGATCGTGGCAGCTAAGTATGTAAATTAAAGGAAAATTATTATATGTGCCGTATATTTAATAAATGCAAGTTCATTAAATATTCGTTATAATTCATATTCAGGATGACATATTTTACCGTCTCGACCTTCATATGGTGTGTTGTGTAACCAGCATAGAAGGCAGGAAGGCCTTCAGATTCATCGCAGGTGGCTGAAGGAGCGCGGGACGCGGGCGGACGGGGATGCGTTTGCGGCTCGTGCGCCTGCGAAAGATCAATGAGGCCGCTTATCGGCCGGCTTTAAAGGTTTGAAGCTAAGTTGCAAAACCAAGCGGAAGCTCCGATATGGGTACTATAAAAATAAAAATTCAATTAATAAAACGAATTATCTTAATTACTCAAATCTATTAAAAAAATGTATTTATAATTCTAAAAAGAATGCTAACATAAAATACATCAATAATCATAATAATAAATGCAAAGCCACATGGACTGTCATTAAAAATGAAATAAATAATAACATTCAAAAAGACAACATAGAATTTATAAAATTAAATGATATCATAATTACAGACCCTGCACAAATAGCTTCTATTTTTAATAACCATTATGTTAATTCAACGCATATTCCACAGGAAAAAATCACTAAGCAAGACTTTAACAAAACTACTACTGTTAACTCAATGTTTCTTAGACCAATGCTGGCACACGAGGTACGACAGGAAATAATGTCTCTGTCCAATAGCAGGTCGGAGGGCTATGATGAAATTAATACAAAAATCATAAAGGCCTGCTGTAATGAACTAACTGTTATTCTCACTCATCTAATAAACATGTCCTTTTCAAATGGAACCTTCCCTGAAAAATTAAAACTGTCCTTAATAAAACCGTTACTCAAGAAGGGAGATAAATGTGATATTAATAATTATAGGCCCATAACTTTAATACCTATCTTGTCTAAAATTTATGAAAAATGTATGTATAAAAGATTAACGGATTTCTGCAACAAATTTCAAATTATAAGTGAAGAACAGTTTGGATTTCAAAAGAACAAATCCACATCGTTGGCTATTTTCTCGCTTATGCAAGCTGTACTTTCAAATATTAATAATAATTATCTAACTACTGGCCTTTTTTTTGATCTTTCGAAAGCGTTCGATCTGGTGTCACACAGCATATTGCTTGAAAAGTTAGAAGCTATTGGCATCAGAGGACCAGTTCTTCAATGGTTATCGTCCTATTTAAGTAACAGAAAACAACGTGTCATTATAAGTAAAAAAAACGAAAATAATGAGATTATATCTTACTCATCACAATAAGTACATAATAAATATGGCGTTCCGCAAGGTAGCATACTGGGCCCAATACTATTCCTTATCTATATAAATGACATCATAAAAATAACTAATCATAAATGCATACTATATGCCGACGATATTTCGATCATAGTGACATCTAACAAAAAATATAATACTGTTCTAGACCATGAGCTTGACATTAATAATACAATTGATAAATTACTGCATTGGCTTGACACTAACAATTTAAAGATAAATTTTGACAAATCCGTTTATATTCAATTTAATCAATCAAATAATTATAAAAATGACATTAAACTCAATATTAATAAAGTAAAAGAAGTAAAGAAAACGAAATTTTTAGGCGTAATAATAGATAAAGACATTAATTGGAAAGAACACGTAGGCAATATTAGCACTAAAATTAATAAATTTGTGTACGCACTAAAACAAGTTAAAAATGTAACTAACATAAAAACTGCCGTAATGTCATACCACGCGTACGTCGAATCATTACTACGATATGGTCTTATAATGTGGGGTAATAGCACCGACTTCTGTAGAGCATTCGTCGCTCAAAAAAAGTGCATGAGGTCAATTTGTGGTCTTAAACCTGACGACTCATGTCGACCAATATTTAAGAAACTTGGTTTGTTACCGTTACCGTCACTGTATATTTATGAAATATGTGTGTTCGTAATTAAAAATAAACAATTGTTCAAGACTGCAAATGATGTTAATCCTAGGAACAGAAGAGATCCTTATAAACTAGTGTTGCATGATTTACCTAGATTAGCGAAATATAATAAGAACTGCCTAGCAATGTGTGTACGCATTTATAACAAAATACCGCTTCATTTTAAAATATTAAATACAAGAACATTTAAAATTAAGTTTTATAAATGGTTACTCGAATGCAGTTTTTATAGTTTAAGAGAATTTTTTGATAAAAAATGTTGATGGTCTTCTTCATCTAACTTTATAATTTTGCATGCTAGGTATATCCTAGCTAAACATGTTTGTGCCATATTTTCTACTTAACATCATTGTATACCATGTTTTACGCAAATAAATATTTGATTTGATTTGATTTGATTTGATTCAAAGCGGGCTAGAAATCATTGATACATGCCGCGCATTGAGTAGGGTGCGTATGATTTGAGTTTCGTAGTATTTTTTTTCCAAATTTCTGTTTTTGTTGTCCTAGTATGAAAATGTTACTTTAAATGTGTAATATTTATTGCTAAATCAATTTTATTACATGTTATTCAATATAAAAATGTAAAAAATCTATGCCAAAGGCTTCTACTCCGTTCACCTATTACACCCATTTTTTTTTTCAAGACTTTAAAAAATGTCACCCGGTATTTTGATAACATGTACCTATCATAAATTGTACAAATAATACAAATCTGTGTATTTTCCACCCAATGTGTTTTAAAGCGTAAATCGATGCGGTTCTTCAGCTCCACTTGGCCACCCGAAAACGACAAGGAGTGTCACCGCATAACTGACACGTTATTTATAAAAAAAAATGAATTAGTTTTTGCCAGCGGCGTCGCCCGAGTGGATGTCGAAAATTGTCCCACGGGAACGTAGGTACTGCCAGGTTATAGACAACTGAAGGAACACGGGTGGGTCTTAGTAAAATTCTGATACGCCGTTCTGATTCACCCAGAGCGGGAGACGTCATTTTTGACGATTTACCACCGAAAAAAAAGGTAATAATCAATCTGTGTGCCAAATATAATTCAAATCCGATTAGCTGCTTTTGAGTGATTTAGTAACAGACATCCAAACCAAATGTTTGGATGTCTGTTACCATTAAGTTAAATACAAAACTTTCACATTTATAATATTCAGTACGATATTGAATTTTATTACAATTGACTGTTCAATTTAAGTGGATACAAAAAAATCCAATATTTAAAATAACTGTAGAATATTACATGTTTTATTTTTATTCCAAATGTAAGACCTAACCTCATTTCGTTTTAAATAATTTATTGAACCAATCTGATCGTACGGCAAAGTCCGAGATAATGGAAAATTTTCCCGAGAGCACTGCAATAAAAAATAACTACATAGTTAGGTACCTACTGAAGTTATTACATTGTTGGGTTAGTGGTTACATTAAACGAATAAAGTCGCAATTTCACGTTAACAATATTATCAAAGTAAAGATAACATAAAAAAGACAACATGAAGAAAACTATCTGCTAATACATAGATAGGTTTATTAAAGCTTTGTAATGTAAGCACAGGTTCTGGAGTGGGGACCGCGTACAAGAAGACGTTCGAAGGCCTCCAACAAGGTGGACTGATGACCTTGTGAAGGCCGCAGGAGTCCGCTGGATACGGGAAGCACAAAACCGGTCGAAGTGGCCGAGCTTGTGGGAGGCCCATGTCCAGCAGTGGACGTCGTCGTGAAAGTTGAAGTTTAAGTGAATGGCCCCCCAAAGAAAACGCAGGATTTATTATTAAAAACACCAAACAATCTTCCTAATCTTTTTGCAACTATGTTGAGGACGGGTTTAAGGCACTTACGAACAGGCGCGATGTGACTTCTTAGAACAATTTCCGTGAAGTTTTCATAGAAATTGTTCTACGAGAACCACATCGCGCTGTCTCGTCGCGCTTGTTTGAAGAAGCCTTAACCGGATGTAGGATAAATGCCAGTATTTTACATGAAACCCTCTAATCTGATTTCGACTGATACCTTTAGGAAAGCCTGGTTGTCAGACTTTTGGGCTTCTGACTATCCGTAACAACTGTCTAAGATCTATGAACGACATTCGGGACCAATGACTTATCATGGTATCTGAGGCAGAATGGGCCTCGATAGTAATAACCAATGCTGGTGGTCACCCACCCGTCCTCACCTTCCGCCTGACGCAGGTTCTCACCGGGCATGGGTGCTTCGGTGGGTTCCTGTTCAGGATAAAGCGGGAGGATACGTCCGGGTGTTTCCATTGCGAGGATCGTCTGGAGGATACGGTGGAGCATACGGTGGAGGTGTGCCCTGCCTGGGCGGAGCACCGCCGTGTCCTCTTAGAGGCGATCGGCGGCGGCGACCTCTCGCGTCCGGCCCTGGTGCGAGCCATGGTACGGAGCGAGAGGGAATGGGAAGCCGTCACCTCCTTCTGCGAAGCAGTAATGCTCGCGAAGGAGGAGGCGGGGCGCGTGAGGGAGTGGCAGTCTCTGCGCCCTCACGTTCCTAGCCGCCGCAGGAGGAGACGCCCCGGGCTTCGGGAGTCGATTGCGGACTCCCGGCCACCGTAGGCGCGAGCTTGCGGGTGGCGAGCAATGGGTAGCTCGCCGCCCGGTAAGGACCAGGCTCGGGTCAACGGCGCGCAGTGTTCCACGCGCGCCTCAAAGAGATGTCAGCAGCAGTATAGGGGTCTACTAGGACCGATGCCTGCCAGGGTCGCGTGATTGTTCGAAAGAGATACCGTGACCCTGACACATGGGCAACTGATGGAACACGGGTGGGTTTTAGTCAGTAAAAGTCTGACACGCCCTCCCGCTCCGCCCAGAGCGGGAGAAGTCATTTGATGATTTCCCATCCTGAGAAAAAAAAAAGCCCTCAATGTGTACAAAAATATCAAAAATTCAAAATTAATTTCACGTCTCAAGAATATAAATAATTAAAAAAGTTCAACGCTAATGTTCAAAAATATTGAAAAACTTTTGTATCAACTAGACTAGAACTAATGAGTTTCAGAACTTTTTCCAAGAATTCTGCCTTTAACACTACTGTGCAAATGCATGGAAACAAAACGTAAAATGTTAAAACTATGGTTAGTTAGGGTACACACGTGGCACCCGGTGCGCTTAACTGTGCGCGTTATACACTGACTCATCCAGTGCCAGCCGTGCCCACTCTCCTCTTTTATACGAAATCAATATTAATTAACGAGTTGTTTTTGTTTTTACTATTTTCCATATACACAATACATGTCATGTGTCCACGTTTAAGGTGACGGCAGACGTATGCGTATGATCAGTGGTGACCCAGTGGTAATTGCCCCGACCTACGAGTTGCGGGTCGTGAGTTCGAAATAAATTATGCAAAGTGCCTGTTCTATGCCGGCACTTTGCGTAATTTATTTCATCACCACTGCTCTCAAAACGGTGATGGAAAATATCGTGAGGGAACCGACATATCCCAGAACCAAAACTCGTCGAAACGTGACATCTACCAACGCGCACTGGGCCTGCGTGGTATATTATGGCCAACGCCCTTTTACGCCCTGAGGAGGCCTATGTCTCAGCAGTTTGCACATTATACGCTAAGGGTCCACCCTTTATGGCAGAATTTTTTTCGTCATAATATTATTTTGCATAACAGCGGATGGCATAAACTTCATTTCGCAGAAAATCGTTTGGCATACACTCATTTATCATACATTCACAACGCATAATTTTATAAGTCAAAATCATCTTTAGGCATAAATTTTATTCCATAATAATTAAAACGTAGAACCATCATATCGCAGAAAGTTCGCAGTCAGAATCGTCTCTTGGCATAATTTCATATCGATAGTTATTAAAAGGCAGAACTATCATATCTCAGAAACTTTAAACTTAGAATCATCTTTTGGCATACATTTCATATCGAAGAAGCATGCAGCATGCAAGCAAGCATGCAGCAAGCAAGCATGCAGCATGCAAGCAAGCTTACAGCATGCAGGTGAGCATGCAACATGCAGCATGCATGGTTTCTGTCACGGCTTCGGCGCTGCGGGGCTCCGGCGGTCCCACGCGAGCTCACCGTCGCAGATGGTTTTACGCTCACCACCGCGGCTTCGGCTTGCTGGCCGCCTCGCCACTCCGCGCCTACGCGGGCTTAAATTACACTCTAGGGGTAGGGCAGACAAGACTACGTGGAGTCGGTTCTGCAGCGATTCGTTTCTGTCAATAATTTTTGTAGCACAACATATACTGACTTTTTGAGACACTATTTCATTTTATTTAAGGTTAAAATGCAATTTAATAGAAATGAAAATATGCCTTACAAAATTATTCTAAATGAAATTCTGCCATCTTCATAGTATGCCAAGTGAAATTATGCCAAATAATCATTGCTCTAAACAAATGTTATGCTAAACGAAATTATGCGGAATTTGAAGTCTGCCAAAGGTAATTATGCGAAATAAAATTCTGCTATCTTAAAAGTATGCCAGCGTAAAGTCGAGCATATAAACATTCGGCCAAACAATGATTATGCTAAACATTTTTTATGCCTTACAAATATTCGTTTAAATAAGATTATGCCAAGTGTGTTATGCCAAATAAAATTCGGAGCATCAAGTTTCTGCCAGATAGAGGGAACCCTATACGCTAATTGTGCAGACGTAAGCTTATATTAGTAGCTATATTTGTTTAACATCATCACAGGTATTTTTCAAATAAGTCGGAGAAATTGATTGTAATGAAAATTGAGACCCTACGTCAATTTGGCTATAAACACATTTCATACAACTTTCAAAGACTGATTTCAATATACTGACAATAATTTTATTCAGTATGTTTAGCCATTAACTACTCTGACGTTACATTACCTACGCTAGTTTACGCCAAAAAGTAACTTACATATTTCAGACTAACTTTTGCCAGCGGATTAGCTCGCGGCGAAGTCGAAAATTATTCCTCGCGAACGTACTACGGGATATAAAACTATACTATGTATTAATCCAGGTTATAAACTATCTGTATACCAAATTTCATACAAATCAACAAACTTTCATATTTATAATATTATAGTTAAAAGAAGGATAGTAAGATTGATAGGACATATCCTAAACCATAATCATCCTCACACGTAAAAGTGTTTGCAAGCAATCTTCACGCTCCAGTTTGTAGATTTGCAGATTAAGTATAACTTCTCAGTACACAAGGAATCGAAGAGCTCCTTTGATGCTTCGTAAGACAATCACACAAGTTCTCACGACCCCAGCACGCGTAGCATGACCGCCATAGAAACGGAATTTGTCGACGGAAGAGAAGGCAAAATGATAGATTGTATCGTAGAAAAATTGTGTAAAACTGAAAGAAGCGATGTTTCTATTCTTCAGTCGACAAGAATACGATGTCAAGTATGATGACTATTTTTTTGATGAGATAGAATCATTTTTACAGAATTAAAATCTATTAAAATACATAAGGAACTTTTTTTGTTCATGTTAGAATAGATATAGAATTGGTCATGCTACGCCGGCTGGAGCGTGCGTTAAACCGATTCATTTGAAATGCTACCGTGGTAGCGTGACCCCACCATAGTCAGCTTCAAAAAGATGTACTTATAAGCAAGTATCTAATTAGCCTTTTCCCAACTATATTAGAGTCAGCTTCAGATCTTACTGGATGCAGCTGAATACCAGTATTTTAGATGGAGCGACTGCCTACCTGGGTGCTTACTCTCTAATATAATTCCAATAGATCGACATTGGAATTGTCAGTCAAACGCCAGGGATTGGCTGAACTCACTGAGTCTAGCCAATCCCGGACGTTTAACTCAACCAACTGACGTTTGACTAATGTCGATCTATTGGAATTATATTCGAGAGTAAGCACCCTGACCTCCAAAACCAATTATTGGGTAAAAAGATTCCTCTTGGAAAGAGTACTTGTCAGATTTTCGGGTTTCCGACGACCCGTAAGGATTGTCAAAGATCCGTGAATAAAAGCCGGGAACCGGAACCGATATTTTGCGTTTTTTTTTTTCTTTGAGCTGTCTAAAATAATTGTTTTTTTTTATCATAGTATCAAGACATATTACACACTGAGTACTTAACTGTAGTAGCTACATACGGTTACAGTATTATGGAACCCAAAGATACAGACGATCAAATGTTTTTTTTTTCGATGTATACATCTTTTTGAAGCAGACTGTACATGGATAACCTTCTATAAGGTGACATCTTAATTAGGTCACCCTCCCCGTGACACGGACAGAATTTCACGGAGAAAGTTATCTGTTGGAGATGAAATGATTGCGCAATTCAAAAGTAAGATTAGATTACAGATTTATTGAGTTGAATAAAATTTTTGGTCGTGGAAAATATAGATGTTTTTCTTTGGTGAGTTAAGGTGACGTTATTGATATGGATGAACTTGGTAGGTTATTTTCTAACAGAAAAAAAACATATACCTAAGTTCTACCCGCATGCGGCTGAATTCTAGAGATGTTTTCACGTCGTAGTGTTTTTTTTTATTTTTATTTTTTTAAAGTTATCAAATCAACAAAAAAAAAATATGTTATTTTTTTAAATTGTTTTTTTTCGAATTTAGAGTGTTTCTAATAATTTGGTTTACTTTTTCTTAAAACTGTGGGTGCTTCCATATATGAGAGGAGCAAAGCCTATATGTTAATTTTGGTCCAAAGCAACTGTACCGAATGAAAATTTTTATCTTAACTTTTTCTGTCAATTTTACATTTTACTTCCGGATTAAAAATCCGGTTTCACTTTCCACAGTAGAAATACCAAACGTTATCTAGGAAAGTAAATTATATAACATCTTTTTCTGTATCCGCTAGAACCTGCGCAGTCATCAGCGTTATCATAATTTTTCGAATTTAACTTTTTATCCAAAAGGCTGGGAACAATCCGGATGTCCTGTTAAACACTTCGCTTTTATTTTAAGTAGGAAGTTCCAGTTTCTGCTTCGGTAATTTCGATTTTTCTTTTAATTTTCAATTTAGCCAATTTCCTCTTGGTTGCTTCCAATGAACGGTTTGTGTCGCAAGTGGCAGCAAAACAGTGTTATGTATGACTTTGTAAATTATTTCACCTCTTTGTGAAGACTTTATTGAACAATATAGGTGATCAACCTCGATTAGGAGTGAAGTTATATTGTCTTGAGTCTGAAAAATAAAAATCTGAAATAAAGGAATATCTGAAACTATATAGGATCGCATCCTTATGACCATGTACTCAGTAGTCGTCAGTTATTTAACAAAAATGCTGTTAAAGAGGTCTCAAATTCTGTGCTGAAAGTTTTCACGTCGATATCCTAACCATTCTGTATTTTAATAATACTATTCTTCACAAAATTGACTACTTTTAAAATATTTTCTAAGGTATACCTACCAATTTATATTTTTTTTTTTTTTGTACCCTGTGTTACCGGACGTAAAGAATAACACCACCCCATTTCTTCCCGTGGCCTGGGTGTCGTAAAAGGCGACTAAGGGACTTACTAGTGAATGGGCAGCAGCGTTCTCTATGCATTTTACCACCATACTGCGATCGCCAACCCGCCTGCCAAGCGTGGCGATTATGGCAAAGCCCCCAAATTGGGGGAGGCCTAAGTCCAGCAGTGGAACAGTCTTACGGCTGAAATGATGATGATGATGATGATGATGATACCTACCAATTTTACTTTATTATAAATTCATAGCGATGGTTATTCCAAATATAGTTCAACATACGCACATATATGACACACATAACCAATTTCATCATCATTACAGCCATAATACGTCCAGTGCTGGACATGACCTCCCCCAATTTGGGGGGCTTTGCCATAATCACCACGCTTGGCAGATGGATTGGCGATTGCAGTATGGTGGTAAAATGCATCGAGAACGCTGCTGCCCATTCTCTAGTAAGTCCCGTAGTCGCCTCTTACGACACCCACGGGAAGAAATGGGGTGATGCTATTCTTTACGTCCGGCACCACACGGTACCAGCCAATTTCATAATCAGCAAATATATCACTTACGCCTAATCCAGGGTCGCGAGATCTGTTCGAAAGAGTTACGGTGGCTCTGGCATATGGGTAACTGAAGGAACACGGGTGGGTTTTAGTCAGTAAAAGTCTGACACGCCCTCGCGCTCCGCCCAGAGCGGGAGACGTCATTTGATATTTTCCCACACACAAGAAAAAGGTTGTTCCAAATATAGTTCAGCATACGTAGACACATGACACACACAACCAATTTCATAATCAGCAAATATATCACTTAACACCTAATATACTGATACAGAAATAGCGACGCAAATATATAGGAATAGCGTCACAAGTCAATCATGTGAACTATTGTTAGCTCACCTACATTGATATATGGTTTATATGTAGAATTGAGTTTATTAATAGCATTGGCAGGTACGTTCCCATCGATGTAAAGTTATTTATACATGTTTCTTCTTTGGTTAGCTGGAGCACCGAAATAGGCGACTGAATGATGAGAAACGGCTAGGCACATAATAATGACTGGGAACCGTAATCAAATAGAATCTGAATTATTTAAAAGAATACCGCTAATCCATTGCTTCGTTATCTATACTTATACATAATAAAAAGCTGAAGAGTCTATACTATATACTATATAATATTATAAAGCTGCAGAGTTTGTTTGTTTGTTTGGTTGAACGCGGTAATCTCAGGAACTACTGGTATGAATTGAAAAAATATTTTTGTGTTGAGTAGCCTATTTATTGAGAAAGGATAACAACACGCTACGCAGAAGCTAGTCTTCGATAAAATTGTCTGCTCGATAACGGAGATAACGCAATGAATTTTGTTGAACTGTTCAAATGAAAGCCAGAATGGCTTTCATTTGAACAGCCTCTACACTAATATTATATAATAGAATAGACTCTATACTAATATTATACAGCTGCAGAGTTTGTTTGTTTGTTTGGTTGAACGCGGTAATCTCAGGAACTACTGGTATGAATTGAAAAAATATTTTTGTGTTGGGTAGCCTATTTATTGAGGAAGGTTATAGGCTAGATAACATCACGCTACGTAGAAGCTAGTCTTCGATAAAATTGTCTGCTCGATAACGGAGATAACGCAATGAATTTTGTTGAACTGTTCAAATGAAAGCCAGAATGGCTTTCATTTGAACAGCCTCTACACTAACATTATATAATAGAATAGACTCTATACTAATATTATAAAGCTGCAGAGTTTGTTTGTTTGTTTGGTTGAACGCGGTAATCTCAGGAACTAATGGTCTGAATTGGAAAAAAATATTTTTGTATTGGGTAGCCTATTTATTGAGGAAGGTTATAGGCTAGATAACATCACGCTACGCAGAAGCTAGTCTTCGATAAAATTGTCTGCTCGATAACGGAGATAACGCAATGAATTTTGTTGAACTGTTCAAATGAAAGCCAGAATGGCTTTCATTTTACAGTATGTTCAGTATGTTTACAATTCAGCTGCATCCGGTTAGACTGGAAGCTGACCTACATAGGTGGAAAACTAATGGATTGAGTGAAGTGTACGTGAGCGATGCTGTCATTGGAAGATTTTAACATCAGTAAATTCTAGTAGACGTTACAATAGAGTGATGTTAGTGCAGCTTTGATTTCTTTGATTTACAGAATACACTCTCTGAGAGTTAGGTAGATTGGTTCTTGAAAATGATTTGATCAAAGATGACGTTAGTTGAAATACTGGGAAATCTAGTAAAGTGGCACATGTTGAAAGAAGGTTAGGGTACAGGAAATAAGAAAATGTAATACTATTTGCAATATGATTAGTTTAATAAACAGTTCGATTGGTGCAATGGGGAAGAGATTCGCTTCTTCACTACGGCAGCCGGTTCAATTTCCGAAAGAAATAAACATTTCAGTGTAACCAGGAGTTTTCCGGATCTTCTCCTAAGCGCGTCTATGAAAATTTCAAAAATAATTATTCAAAAGCAAACTTGAGAAAATGTACGTAAGTAAATGTGTATTTTTCTAAATTAATTTGCCCCAAAATTCAGCAACGCGAATACCGTTTGCTGATGCAGCCATTAGGTCCTCTCCCTCACGTGTGCTGGTGACTTGGCATGCGGTGCAAGATAGGAGGTTAGCCATTGTCTGTGGAGAGACGCCGCATTCATACCGGAGGTCGGAGCCGTCCATGAACCTCCATTTGTGGAGGTTGTCCTTGCTTCAACCTACTTGGGTACGAAGTCTGTTTAAGATTTTCCAAGGCAACTTGTTCCCGGATGTTAGGCTCTCAGATAGTCCCAGATAGTAACTAGGTTTTTCCCTGAACTGAATACCTACTACAGAAGAAAAATCGGTTGTGGCGTAACATATTAATAATAATTAAATAAGGAGGCGAAGCTCAATAAATGACCAGTTCTTTAGTTTTTCTGAAGCAGTGTTATTTCATTTTAATTAAAAGGCGACCTAGTGCACTTGTTACTAAAACTTTGCTCACAAAAATAAATGACGGCTATGCAGCGAATTTATCCTTGAAAGTTTTTATTTGAGTTATGAGCACATTTTAATGCAGCTTTTTATCCAAAGCTCAGGGAGTTTTTATCATGAAGTTAAGTAGTTCTTTAAGTTTTCTGGCCCTGGAGGAAAGGGTGATGTTCAAAAAGGAATCTATCTTCTTTGAAATTCACCGTTTCGTTTGTAACCTTTGTCGCCGTTCGACGTTTCGATATCTAAGGCACACTGTACCAGGTTTTTTCTGTGGATTTGCTGACGTCATAGCCGAAGCAAGTTCTTGTTTTCAATGACGTATAATTCCGGTGATGTTTTGCAATCGTCAGTAGCGTCAATTTTTCATCGAAACACGTTTTCTAATAGTTACTGTGCTTTCAGCCGAAATCGCGCGATTTCTTCCCGTTCACTAAAACTACGATACTCCAGAAATAACGTATCGTAGCTCGACAAAACCAATGGCATTGAAATTATTATGAACTAAGGTATCTGATTATTAAGGGGTTTGTCCAGTTTTTCCTTGTGATATATAAGTATTACTATTCGACTTCGAATTAGATTGAGCGAATAGTTTTTTTGTCATTTTCATAAAACTAAAGCATTATTTCCAATCGTTATTTTTTATTTATATAAATTAACATACATTATTTAACAACTACCAATTATAAGAACAGACTTCTAAATACATTTGTAGCAAAAATAATAATTATGCGTTTATTAACCAGCAAATAATATCAATCGAATACTTGAAGTTGTAGAGTAAAATAGCTGCATCCCCCATATATGTTCGCTGTTCGTTTGTATCGCTAGTTTAAAAGCCCAGCCAAAGGATTGATGACGTAGTATCGACGTTCAAGCGACCACTTAGCATGATTAGTACATGGTAGCGGATTCATTACCGCTGCTCTTTTCCCCACAATACGCTCTCCTGATTAATGGTTGACCAATAGATGGTACAGAAGAATAGGGAATGCCTGTACGTTGTCAGGATAATAATTAGCCTCACGTAGGTGATAAATACTGGCAAATCATGAGTTTCAGATGAGAATAATGCCCTTATCTCATGCATATAACCCTAACCTGAATTAATATATTTGGGGTCGGTTCGGCTTCTAGTCTGGCAAGATAAGGTGGGATATCTGTATTTTACGAGGACTGACTGCCATTTGCCCTCAAAAACCAGTAGGTTTGGGTCTCACGTTCTCTCTGTCACTTTTATGAGAGAACCACGAGTACAGAAATTTAAAAAACGAGAGACCGCTTGGGTCTCTCGTTTTTTAAATTTCTGTACTCGTGGTTCACGTTCCAAACGACTTAAAATACACGAAATTAAACAATCATACATAACATAATTATATCAAGACCTCATACACTCCAATTAGAGTACTGCGTTAAAAGTACAATATAATAATAATAACCATATTTTTAAAGCATACGATTATTATTTATAGAAAAGCGTTGACCCCAGCATTACTTCATGCAATTAAAATTAAGTTTTATTGCCTTTGGATATGATTTAATTGTGTCATGCTCCGTAGCAGAACCACTTTGACCATATTATGTAAAAATTACAGGATAAAATGTTGATAATGTCTATATTTTTGTAACTTAATATCAAAAATTGTATATTGTTAGTTTCTTGGAAAATATCAATTCAAAGTGGTCATGCTACAGAGCATACTCTCCAGCAGAACCACTTTAAAATAACGGTTATTTCACGCTGGTTATGCACAGGTCATAATATAAACAAATGTATATTCATTGTTTAACAAGATAACATCTACAATTTTTGAAAAGTACTTACTGATTTTTAGTAACATGTAAATGTTTTATCGGAATGCGCCTGCCATGGATTTCTTAGCAAATAACAAGATTATTAGATACATACTATATAAATTATTATATAATTTGCCACTGGATATTGTTACATTAGCAGATGAGGGTATAGCGACTGGCTTAGAAAAATCGGCAAACTCAATGTTATCTAGTAAGACTCGATCATGCCGTCAGTGTAACACAGAAAATGGCACGATTACAGACTCTTACGAATTATCTGATATTGTAATTTTTGAATATGATGATTATTTAAATATAGCCGATGTACCAGAAACAATAGTGTTGAAACAAAGAACGTACTCTATCGTTTCTGTCGTGGAGTATAGGTATTTCAAGCTTACCTGGTGATATAGGACATTATAAATCACACTGCAAAAGTGGTTCAGACTGGTACTGTTATGATGAGAATATAAGCAAAGTAACCAAATCTAAATTAAAAATAAATATAAAATCACATATCATAATATACGCTAAAAAATGAGTAAATGTATTGTTTTTTATGTACATAAAAATAAAACAAATTATATTTACATTTTTGTCTATTTTTGCTGAATCTTTATAGCTTATGCATCCATTTTCTTGACATACAATTTATTAATTCATTTATCGTTAAGATATATACATGTATGTATCTAATAATCTTGTTATTTGCTAAGAAATCCATGGCAGGCGCATTCCGATAAAACGTTTACATGTTACTAAAAATCAATAAGTACTTTTCTAAAATTGTAGATGTTATCTTGATATACAATTAATATACATTTGTTTATATTATGACCTGTGTATAACCAGCGTGAAATAACCGTTATTTTAAAGTGGTTCTGCTGGAGAGTATGCTCTGTAGCATGACCACTTTGAATTGATATTTTCTAAGAAACTAACAATATACAATTTTTGATATTAAGCTACAAAAATATAGACATTATCTACATTTTATCCTGTAATTTTTACATAATATTGTCAAAGTGGTTCTGCTACGGAGCATGACACATTTAATTTGCTTTGACTCAATCGGTGGTCAGTGTAGCAAAATAAGTAATTAAAAAAAACCTATATCAAAATTCACTGAACGGATTACACACTAAATACGGATAAACAAACTATTTTCAGGACTTGCGCATATTACGTAATACCTATATTTTTTCAGATCGCGAATCAGCTTTTTCACACCCATCCGGAATTTTCATCAAAACAAAAATCTTCGCCGGATTTATAGATTTATAAAGAGGCAGACGTCTAGGATGGGAATATTTCCTGTCGTTGATCGATTCAGCCAACAAATTGAATTATGAGGAGTACACGGAGTACACGAGCACCAGACGAGACGCCAAATTAAATGCTCAAACTGATTTTCACGCTCCGCTAGTTCCATAAAGGAGTTATAATATCTAGCACAACTTTGTAACGTGGTACAAGTAGCGTATAGTGCAAACAGTAACTCTGTCTGGCTGCCCAATCAGAAGTTCTATTTACATTACTTTAGTGTTTGGAGAATCTTAAGGAAATGGGACTTAAACAGTCTATTTAATTCATGTTTAAGAATAGGTCTATATAGGTATCAGCATCTTCATCATCTACCTAGCGTTTTCCCAACTACAACGGTGAACCTGTTGGATCTTATGACGCATATAGTACCGACGGTGGATGCCGGTCAACAGGTAGACGTTGCCTACTTCGATTTCAAGAAGGCGTTTGACACAGTAGATAACGACGTCCTTTTAGCTAAATTGGCTGGTGTAGGCTGTACGCCTCACACTTTGTCGTTTTTCGCCTGCTATTTACGTGACCGTTGTCAGTACTTTGACTGCAGTGGGCAGTTCTCTGAGCCCTATTTCACGAGATCAGGAGTCAGTCAGGGCAGTAATGTGGGACCTCTTTTCTTCATTTTAACAGTTAACGACCTGCCGAGAGTAGTCAATAAATCCATACCATTGCTGTTCGCTGATGACTTGAAATTAGTTCTTAAAATAAACCAGGAAACTGACCATGACAAACTACAGCAGGATATCAATAGGGTAGTAGAGTGGAGTCGTAGCAATAGGTTGTATTTAAATGTGGCCAAATGTTCAGTGTTATCATTCACTCGTGCGCGCGAACCAAGTCATTATTCATATTGCATGAATGGAATCCAACTGCAACGTGTCTCAGAGGTTTAAATCAGTCGTAAAGCGAAGGCCTTAGGCGTTCGCTTTACGACTGATTTAAATTTCCGTAAGCATACCATTGATGTTTGTAAAAAAGCATACCGCAATTTAGGGTTGTTCTTACGGCTAGGAAACCAGTTCACGAACATCAGTGCTCTGAGATCGATGTTGGATGCAATGCTGTCGTCTGGTCGCCACATGAAGCCAAGTAGAAACTAATGTTAGAACGAATCAAGAACAAGTTTGTGAGATTCCTGTACTTAAAGCAGTATGGTGTGTATCCAGGGTATCCACTGCTGTATCCCACTCTATTTGTGCTAGGTATGGTAGGCTACTATAAACTGGAAGTAAGAAGGGAAGTAGCTCTCGCAACTTACTTATTTGAGGTTATGCGTGGTAAAATACACAACCCAGACGTCCTACGTACGGTTGGGTTATGTGTACCTGATGGGTACGTGGGCCGACGGAGGCGGCCGCCGCCGTCACTGCTGTGGGTGCCGCTCGCTCGCACCAACTTGCTGCAACACGCGCCGCTGACGCGCGCCCTACGTACACTCAATACGGTGTCACAACAGATTGACTGCTTCAATTGTACTCTGAGCGAATTCACACAGGCTGCATTTTATAAGATTACTCTTAGTTGGTCACAATAATACAGTTACTTGTAAGTCCAATCACTGTATGCTATTATAACTACACTATTGTATTAGGTAAGCCTGTGATGATAGTTGTATGTGTGTTTAAATAAATAAACTATATTTGGAGCGGTTTCCAGACTAACCGGTTGAAGCTAAATACCAGTATTTTACATTGACCGTCGTCTATCTGACCTCCACAACCCAGTTACTGGGTAATGCGATACCCCTTGGTGAGGCTGGGTGTCAGACTAACGGTCATCTGACGACCCGTAACGACTGTCAAAAATCCAAGAATAACAGCTGGGACCAGACGCTTTTGGAACATTGTGAGCTGATGGACGAACTGGTGAAGATTAGGTCTGGGTTATATCCACCAGCGGCCACTATTAAAAGATGCCGGTTGTTTAAATTTATGGATTAGCACCAAATCATTCGTCTCTGCCCATTGCTCAACTGCTTCTCCACTCAAATCCGTGTCATTGTAGCCCCAGTTGGTGCTGCGGCTGTTGAAATCGCCGATTATAACTTTAATTGGTTGGCTGCTGAAGTTCTCTGGCGGAGCGAAATTAAATATGGTGCGAGGTGGATTATAAATCGAAGTGATGGTGCAGTTACCAACATCAGTGGTGATAATTTCTATTCGCATGCGCTGTGTGGAGTCGTTCAGCCCATGCAAAGTTAGTGGATACAGCTCTGAATGAAACGTGCCAGATCATTATCGGGTGCCTCAAACCGACCCCGGTGCAAATGCTGTATCCACTGGCTGGAATAGCGCCACCAAAAATCCGCAGAGCAGTGGCAAGCTCAACTGAAAGAGCCAAGATGGTTTCTGACACACGACACCCTATGCACGACAACATCCTCGTGTCACAAAGACTGAAAAGCCGCAACAGCTTTCTGAAGTGTGTTCTCCTACTTACTGGCGAACAGTCTAAGGAAATACTAGACCTGTGGCAACAAGGCGCTTCCCTACCAAACCCATTCGTTCCATCTGCTGAACATCTCGCAACTGGACACGAATTGCCTTGGCTTTCATGGAAGTCTTTAAATAGACTCCGGACTCAGGTCATCATCATCATCATCATCAGCCTATAGCAGTCCACTGCTGGACATAGGCCTCCCCAATTGCACGCCATTCAGCTCGATTTTCGGCAACTCTCATCCAGCTGCTACCAGCCACCCTGCGAAGATCGTCGCTCCACCTAGCCTGAGGGCGTCCTACCTTACGTTTGCCGATTCGCGGTCTCCACTCAAGAACACGTTTACCCCAACGGTCATCGGTTCGACGGCTAATATGGCCGGCCCATTGCCACTTCAGCTTGCTAATCCTATGAGCTATGTCGACAACGTTGGTTCTCTGCCGGATCACCTCATTCCGGATTCTGTCCCTCAGAGATACTCCAAGCATAGCTCGTTCCATAGCTCGCTGAGCGACTTTAAATTTATGGACCAGCCGTACCGTGAGTGTCCACGTTTCGGCTCCGTAAGTCATAACAGGTAGGACGCACTGGTTGAAGACTTTCGTCTTTAAGCTCTGTGGAATACGCGACGAGAAGACTCGACGAAGCTTCCCAAATGCTGCCCAGCCCAGCTGAATTCTCCTGTTAGCCTCCTTCTCAAGGTTGTTCCTACCAAACTGCAGAGTTTGCCCGAGGTAAACGTATTCTTGAACAACCTTAAGGGCACCGCCATTGACCGCAATCGGTCCCGGAGTTGTGTGATCGTTGAACATAACCTGTGTTTTGTCCAAGTTCATACGGAGACCAATGCGTACAGAAGAATCAACTAGGCCGTCCAGCATCTGCTGCAAGTCCTGCAGCGATTCCGCCAATATGACGATGTCGTCTGCAAATCTCAAGTATGAGATGTACTCGCCGTTGATGTTTATTCCGCGTTCACTCCAGTTTAGCGTCTTGAACACATCCTCCAGTGCGTTAGCGAACAATTTTGGGGAGATTACGTCCCCTTGTCTCACTCCTCGACGCAGGGCGATGTGTTCAGTTTGCCGGTCCTGAGTTTGGACGGTCATTGAGGCGTTTTCATAAAGACATCTCAGCACTTGGATGTATCGCCAGTCGACTTGGCATCGCTGCAAAGACTCCAAAACAGACCAGGTCTCGATAGAATCAAAAGCCTTCTCATAGTCCACAAACGCAAGACACAGCGGCCGACTATACTCCTCGGACTTCTGTATAATCTGCCGCACTGTGTGGATGTGGTCTATGGTGCTGTATCCTCCTTGAAACCCGGCCTGCTCCGGCGGCTGAAACTCGTCGAGTCTCCGCGCTAGACGATTCGAGACGACTCTTGAAAACAGCTTATATACGTGGCTTAGGAGCGAAATGGGTCTGTAGTTCTTTAAAAGGGTTTTATTCCCCTTTCTAAAAAACAGTACGACCACACTCCTTCGCCACGCTTCTGGAGTTCTCCCAGAGAACAGGACAGAGTTGAAGAGCTCCCGAAGCTCTTTCAGTACAGGACCTCCTCCCGCTTTCAGGAGCTCGGTCGTAATCCCGTCCTCACCAGGGGCTTTTCCATTTTTAAGCTGTTTGAGAGCCGCCTCGATTTCGTCTTGGCTGACTTCTGGCAGGTCTTCTGTGAAGTGGCGGGTTAAAGTGGCTCTAGAATCCTCATTTTCGGAATCAGGTCGAGATGCATGCGGTGCGTACAAATGGCCGTAGAAGTTTTCGACTTCCGAAAGGATCTCCGGCTTCGAAACGACGATATCCCCACTAGATGTAGTCAACTTCGTCAGGTGGCTCCTCCCAAGTGGTTGGACGAATACTTTCGACCCCCGATTTTGCTCAATCGCTTTCTCTATGAAGCGTGTATTAGAGCGTCGGAGGTCGCGTCGTACCAAAGATCTTATCTTATTGTTGAGTGCCCGATGTTCTGACGAAGTGACAGGTGGGTTTTCACGTCGTTCCGTCATAAGCTCCAGAGTCTCTTCCGAAAGTTTGGACCTCCTGCCCGTACGCCGCATTTTGCAAAACCTCGCACCTTCTTCCCTGAGGATTCCCACCATTTGGTCGAGCGCCTGGTCGACGTCATTTGTGGTTTCCACGGCAGCAAGTCGGTTTTCCAGGTCTAACTGGAATGCTTCAGATCCTAGCATAGTTTGGAGCATATTTGGACGGAGCCTAGACTTCATCAAACGAGTTCGCTCGAGCTTGTAGTTGATATTCAGAGAGCCTCGAACAAGTCTATGATCACTGCCGGTATTGAACCTGTTGACCACTGAGACATCTCTGAATATATGCTTCCTATCCGTTATGATGAAGTCTATCTCATTTTTTGTCATAGTGTCGGGGCTTCGCCACGTCCACTTCCTTTGGGGCTGTTTCTTAAAGAAAGAATTCATCAAGAAAAGCCCCTCCTTCTCAAGGAAGTTGACAAGCATTTGCCCCTATGATTTCTGCTGCCAAACCAACCAACCCGTACTACCGATTCACTGCAATTCTGTACTCCCACTTTAGCGTTAAAATCCCCCATAACAACGTTGTAGTGGGCCTTAGTGGTGGAATGCAAGGCTTTGGAAATGTCCTCGTACATTTCCTCCACTTCGTCATCCGAGTGTGCCGAGGTCGGTGCGTATACCTGGATAACCAAGAGGCTATACCTCTTGGTTAGCTGAACTACGAGGTACGCTACCCTATTCGACACACTGGAGACTTCCACAACGTTGTCACAAAGGGATATGTTTACCAGGAACCCGACTCCGCCTTGGGATAGCTGGTCTCCCTCTCGAAAATACAGGAGGTGGCCTGATTCAAGGGTTATGGTGTCCTCCCCCTCTCTTCGGACTTCACTCAACCCAAGAATGTGCCACTTTATCTTTCCGAGCTCTTCTTCTAGCTGCACTAGGTGTTCGTCGAGCCGTAGCGTGCGTCCGTTGTACGTAGCCAAGGTCAGTTGAGTTTGGCGGCTGTTCGTAACCCGGGGATTCTTCGCACCCCCTACCTTGCCGTTACCGTGACTGCCGCCAAAATCAGGAATAGCAAGGCGGCCGGGAACTGGGGGCCGTGGTTGATTTTGACTTGCCATTTGGAGGGTTTGCCCATAATCGCCACGCTGGGCATGCGGGTTGGCGATCGCAGATCACAGCTTCTTGCGCTGGTGACGCTGCTGCCCATCACTAGTCTGTGCCATTTAGCTGTGAAGTTTTTTATAGAAGTGGTTATCCCGCCACTTGTCGGTCGTCAGAGCCTCGTTTGTTATTCAGCAGGGTGCACCACGTGCAGGTGAGGTTGACTTGGGGCACTGAGATGGTAAGTGTGCCCCCTTACCCCCCAGGTACCAGGGACCCAGGGACTCAGGTAGGCCAGAGTAAAAAAAACCTGTTCAGGTGGAGATTCATAGATGACTCAGCCCTGGAGTGTAAATGTGGTGCTGTCCAACAAACGATGAGGCACTTGATATCTTGTCCAGCATGTCCTGTTATTTGCACGCCACAGGAGTTGATAGACGCTACTGACAATGCTAAGCTCGTAGTCAAATTCTGGGCTAACACTATTTAGATTGCTATCGACACGCCAAGAAGAAGAAGAAGCCGGGACTAAAGGCATAACGTGCTTTCGTAGACACGGAGGGGTTCTGATATATCAAGATGATCATCCATCTACGGATTAACCACGGCAAGCGTAGCTAAACCTGATAGATCGAATCGTGCGGCTGTTATAACTTAGCCTCAACTACTATCAAGCAGGCGATTTATGTCTATATAGGAATCTCCTGCTAAAAAAAACCTGGGGTTGCGTAAACATAACTATAGGAGCACCTGCCTATTACTGGCGAAAAGTTTTCATAATTTTATTCATTTCATGCAAAAACATTCAATATGTAGAATGCCGACACAAATGTATTGTGTACCTACAACAAAATATCCATATCGCAAAACTTCTCGTTTCAAATTCAATAGGGGTTGTATTTGCATATTTTTTGTGTACCAATAAGAGTGCCTATTCATCCCTTTTCTATACACTTATCAAAAACAAATTCCACGTCAGACGAAAATACATTATTCCTATCAAAAGGGAAGAGGGTGTGTTTTTTAAAATTTCTATCATTTGCTCCGGAAAGGTCAATCCATAGGACGGATTTTGCGGAGTCCGTTTTTTAAGGGATAATCCTTTTTAATTTTCGCTGTCAAAGGTAAAACTAGCTATTCTTAATTATTATGTTTTTAATGAGGACTCTGTGTTTAAACTGTGCCTTTCAAAAGTAAGCGTTGTTAAAACATGTAAAATGATATTTAGTTTAAAAATGTGCTGTTTATTGACTAAAATTACCGGAACTTTAATGTAGGTTATATTTTACTTACACAAAGAGAATAATAATAAAGTTCTATGTCAAAATGCGAGAGCGACTCCCGTTTTATATTACAGATTATCACGAGAGAACGAAGAGTAATATCGTCGTAATTATGAAACTACGTTATTCACTTTTTGACCAACTTTGACGCCAACGTTGGCGTGTTGGTTGATTAAAATTTTATTAAAAAATGTCGGGGCGTCTGAAGTTTGGCGAATTGCCTTATAATTGAGTTCTCCGTTAATTTGTACGTGTTGTAATTATTACATTATTTTTGCATTGTTTTAAGATACTCGTCGCTCTTGGGCTGGTTTATTTAGTCTTGTTATTGTAAGGACTGCTGCGAGTTTTGGGTTGATTTCTGTTGCTGTTTTTATTGTTATTTACTCTTAAATTAAAATAGGCTTGCTCTGCCACTTAGGAGGGGCTCTTGGCTAAGTAATAACTATCGCACAGGTTGATCGAAGGATGTCCAATGATATTACATATCGAGATTCTAGAAACCTCCGTATCCCGGAAAACACAGGTCGAGGCTGTCATTCGTATAGCTTGTCAGTCGTTCGGGCTAGTCAGACACCCAAAGTTTGACAACCAGTCTTACCAAGGGGGTATCGTGTTACCTAATTTTAACAGGGTTGTAGAGGTCAGATAGGAAGTCGCTCCACGTAAAATACTGGTATTCAGCTGCATCTGGTTAGACTGGAAGCCGACCAGTTGTGGTCGGCATCAAGCTGTTGATAGTTAAAGGCTAAGCAGATTGATATTGATCCAGGATTATAAAGCTAACTGGGCCGTCGGGTCTAAACTATTACCTGGTTATCCAGTACCAATGTTTAAATGCAGCTCTCAAAAATATTTTAGTTTCAAATATCTGGTAAACTTATTTCACAATCTTTCTTTAAGTTAAACACAGTTTTCTCTAAAAACTTTTCACTTTTATACCACTACAAACTTTAATATCCTTCAAAGTCAAATTGAAAAGAACAAAACAGCGTCACTAAATTGAAAACAACGCGTCAATATGAAAAATAGATTCACGGCATTATTAAAACAGGGTGACACGATGAAAACGCTAACGGAGCGGAGCGGAGCTGAGCGGAACGGAGCCAAGCGGAGCGGAGCCATGCGGAGCGAAGTTTTCCGCTCTTCATGTGCCTATGTAATAAAACTAAGCCGCAGATATAATAATATTTTTCGCATCATAAACTTGAGACGTTATACTGGCAAACTTTTTTGAAACGCCCAAGTTTTGAGGAAGTTTCATTCGTGTAAGTCAGTAAGCAGATGCTCCATGAAAAATACTGATATTTAGCTGTCCGATTACACTAAAAGGTAACCCCAAAATAATTGGGAAAAGGCTAGGCAGATAATGATGATGATTTTCATGTTAAGTACTTCAAAAGATGACATTTAATATCTAATATTGACATTTTATATTTATTATTTCATCAATAATTTATTTAATTTTTTGTTAAAAAGGTTTTATTTTATATTTTTTGTGGCTTTAATGTACTAATAATACTTGACAAGGTATACCCTATCCAACAAAAAAAGAATTATCAAAATCGGACTACTCTGTATAAAGTTATGCGTGTTTATACATTACAATCAGTGAGTGAACAATCAATCATCCCCTGTTTTCCGACCCTTAGGGTTCGATTTTGTTTTCCAAATTTATATGGGACCACCTTGGAAGTATACCCTTTCCAATAGAAGAAGAATTGTCACAATCGGACCACTATGTAAAAAGTTAGGCGTGGTCATACATAAAAAAAAAAAAAAAATACGCGTCGAATTGATAACCTCCTCCGTTTTTTTTTCGTCGGTTGAAAAGAAAACTGACTGTGATTGTGAGTACCATGCAGGCTAGATTGAATATACGACTTTGTAACATAACTGTCTGGCGGCTTTGAGTATTTTGTATACGGCCCACGCGAATGTCCTGCAGAACTGGTAGCCTCTTGTGACGGGTCATTGTGTTCCCTAAAATAGGGATGAGCTACACGAGGACTGAGACATACATGCCGTCTATTGGGACAGGTCAACTCTATGCTGCAATGGCTCTTTCTTATATATGGTCTTCCAGGCATGGCCCTGCATTGTTAGACTCACATACAATTCTAATAATATGAGGTTTGAACTTTAAAAGACACCATGAAGAGTTTATCGTCTCGACGTTTCTCCTCAGGGCACAGCCAGCTAGGAAATGCCAGCGCCATCTAGTTTTTAAAATATTGACGTGAAAAAGTGTCTTATAAGATCTACTTATATATTAACATTTTATTTCATGGATCTACATATCTTCCACTACCTTTTTTGGAAGAACAGGAGAGGTATTTGGTCCCTATTAATATTGTTATTTCCATCTATTGATTGATACATTAAATCAAACAGTACCTCTGTTTGATCTAATGTAGCAGTCAATTGATTTGATTTATTAATATTGTTATTTTCAGCAATTGGCTGCTACATAAATCCTTCCTCAAACCTAACGCTAATCAACGAACCTTTTACATTATCCCAAAAAGTTATGTCTTAGCAAAAAATGACTCTACCAAAACCTCAGGTATTTCGGTACCTACTATATTCTAGAAGAATATAAAAACATTGGTAGGAAGCTTTCGTAAAAAAAGTAAATATGAAGACAAAATAAGTACTCAGATAAATGTAACCTGGAAAAAAAAATACATACTGAATAGCGTTCGCTCGTAAATCGTAGGTACAGTGCGCGGAAACCTCGGCACCCCCCGGGGCGATGGAGAACCCAGTGACTTACAAAATACTAAGAATAAAATCATAAATAAGTGAACAGCAATCTGCACACCGACCTTCTTTCCTAGTTTATGATTACACTGACCGATTTACAGCTCCAGGTATTACGGCTACAGTCATGAGGGCGAAGGCCTATTTCTCGACAGCTTAAGTCACCTTGTGAAGCACACAATGGCAGTGCATTTGAATTTTAAAATTCAAGTTTATGAATAACATTGCATGGCCTACTTTTTGGGCGAAGAATCAGCATGGTCTTAACGTGCTTATTTTTTTTTTTTGGCCAAAGATTCAGCATTGCCATATAACGTGGAAATACTGCCAGCCCTTTGGGCACCTTTCTTGTTGAAAATGCCACACTAGGATTCCCTGTCTCCCACGACACAGGGAATCCTAGGGATCTAGGGAACCACTGTAACTAACTATTAAGACAATAAATACTATTACTATTAATGATGTGGACGATTTTTTGATACCCTAAATTCTTTTCTTTTTTATATAGGTACTTGTACACATTATTTTTTTAAACTTAGCTCCAAATTACGTAATTTTTTTTTTTTAATCTTTATTGGGAAAAAAAGGCTTTAATCGCTGAGCGATTATGCCAGCCTCGTAGATTTACAAAATATGTATGAAATAGGTTTTTAACTAGGATCTTAACTTAATTAATTTAACAATCACATAATATAACTTAATGGCTATTTTGGATGTAGGTTTGGACAGTATCAAATTACACATGCCAACATCCCTTAACCTAATTCCCTCTTCTAATTCCAAAGTTCTCCGTTCTGTCCCAACCCGAGCACATTCCACCAAAGCGTGGTAGGTATCCTCTCTCATATTACAAATCAGACAGTTTGGCGTGTCAACAACCTTCATAAGATGACCAAACGCATTCAACGGAATGTGCCCGGATCGCAGACGCATGCTTGTAACCAACAATTGTCTATTCATCCGTACTTCAAAGAACCAAGGAATCTTTGTTCTGTACCATATACCCTTCTCCTCAGATCTTTTGTCAAAGTATTCTTTCCACATCTTATAACAACTTGTTTTAACTTCTCTTAATAAATCTGTGAAGAAGGGTGGATGACTGACCGATATACCTTCATAGGTTCCTGTTTTTGCCAGCTTATCTACTTTTTCGTTTCCCATCAGATTCACATGTGATGGAATCCATTGGAATTTAATTGTTTTGCCTTTTTCCTTCAAAATTAAATACAACTCTGGTATGGAATAGGTGACGGGCAGACCTCGTATGCCCGAGGTGCACCGGGCTATATGCTGCAAAGCGCTTTTTGAATCACAAAGTATTACAAATTTAGCATAACTGCATGACATCAAGTATGACAGACATTCCAAAATAGCATACAATTCCGCGGTCATTATGGACACTTTGCAATTCAATGTGAAACTGGCTCCCGTGTTAGATTGAGGATCAAAAAAGGCTGCTCCTGTCCCATTATCGTCCTTGGATCCATCACTGTAAATCTGATAGAATCCGTCATAATTTCGTGCAATTGTTTCTACAGATTTCCTTAAAAGTGCTACAGAAGTATGAGATCTTTTCGGTCTTGTCATATTATTCATACTCAGGTTAATGTGTGACTTTATATCAATATTTGCCATCCATGTCGACAGTGAGAACATCTCTAGAACTTTACAACGATGTAAAGTTTGATTTTTCATCTCACTGTATACGATAGTTAGCAACGGTTTTTTCTTATTGCGCCAGTATGATTTCCGTTCGCATATCGATGTTAATTTTGATATCATTGAAATGGTGTCACCGTCAACAATAGATTTAGCTTTTAAGTAAAATTTAGTAGCTAAATATTTCCGTCGAACAAACATTGGTGGCAGACACAACTCTGATTCCATCGCGTGGATTGGGCAACTTTTTAAAAAACCGCCAACTATTCTAATGGCTTGGTTTTGGATTTTATCCAATTTAGAAATATTAATGTTTGCACTATTATCGAACAAAAAACTTGCGTAATCTAGCCGACTGCGAATTATTGGCATATATAGTCGTCTTAAATACAATGGATGGACTCCCCATGACGAACCTGCTAGCACCTTAAAAACATTTAAAAATCTCATACTTCTTTCACAGGTTTCGTTGATCTGTTTGCGCCATTTCAAAGATGAATCTAGCCAAAGACCTAAATATTTAACTACCGGAACATTTTCCAAACATATATTGTTGATATTAACATTTGCTTGCTGTAAAGACTTTCCTCTAGAAAATAAACATATTTTACTTTTTGTGGGAGATAAGTCCAGACCCAGTATTCCCAACAAATTTGTTAAATTATCTATGGCTTCCTGGAGAGTTGTGGTCATAAAACGAATGTCTTGTCCAGAAATATAGAGGACAAAATCATCGGCGTATTGGGATACATACACACTAAAATCTGTTTGCAAATATCACTAGTTACTATATTAAATAAAATCGGAGACATAGGGTCTCCTTGGGCCAATCCCTTACATGTCCATCTTGTAATCGAAACATTATTCCCTACTTGTGACACAGTTAAATGTCGTTCCCTTAAGTATTCCCATAAATATCTACATATAGAAGCCCCCACCCCCATCTCATCCAGCTTAGACACCACTTTCATTATATTGACATTATTATAAGCGTTGTCTATGTCCACAAAACATCCCAAAGTTTTTTGATTATTAGTGAAACCTATTTGAATTTGTGATACTAGGCGTACGAGATTGTCCAGACATGATTGAGATCTTCTAAATCCTACTGTATTCTTGGAAAAAAAAATGTTTTTCAATAAACCATTCAAGGCGTCGCGTTATAATGTTGTGTAAGGTTTTACAAAGACAAGATATGAGTGATATAGGTCTCAAAGATGTTATGTTACTTAGATCGCGGCCAGGTTTTGGTACAGGCACTACTTTAACATTCCGCCACTGTCTTGGAATTTCACCGCTAGACAAACATTTGTTAAATAACTCGACTATCGACTGTTTGCTTGGAAAATTATAAATCATTGAATAAGAAATATCATCCTCCCCTGGAGCGGTATCCCTCAGTTTCAGTACGTTACATAGTTCCTGTACCGAAATTGGTGCCTCCAATTGTAAATTAGTTGAACTAAAGGCAGGACATAGTGGCACAACGTAATCTGGTGTTAATTGTCGTAAGAACTCACCAGCCCTATCGGCATCCAAATAAATTCTATTAGTACGATATCCTTTGAGCCATCGCATTTTATTCCACAACTCGCTGCTAGACACGATCTCACTCATGCTATCACAGAACTGCTGAAAAGATCCTGCACTAGCCTTACGCATCAGCCTCTGTGCTGTAGCAATCTTCTTTTTAAGAATGATAAAATTCGAAGGGGTGGGGTTTTTTCTCACCTGCGCTAATGCTAATCTACGCTCCGCAACTGCCCTAGACAACTCGGGAGACCAATACGATCTTGGAATAAACTTCCTGGTAGGGTCGTCACAAACTTTAATGACCGGAATGGATGTTTGAGATGCTATATTAATCAAATCTATAATATCATCATATATTTGTTGGGTGTCGCCTGTTAAACTAATACTACTAATGTTGCTTGAAATTATTTCCTTGTACTTTAGCCAAACTGCCTTTTTAAAATTTCTTTTCGATTTTATTAAATGATTACAAGTTATTTCTGTAGTAATAAGTACCATTAAGTGATCACTACCTAAACTTTCATGTAAAACACTCCACTTGAACAAGTGCGATATCTGCTGACGCAAACGTAACGTCAGGTGAACTTTTTTGTAGCTGATTTAATACTAACTTAAGTCTGGTAGGGTCTCCAGTATTGAGGGAAACATACTGCCAATCATCAGCTGCATCGTGGATTTGTAAACCCCTACGATCACTTTTGTATGACCAATTTGTATGATGCCCGTTGAAATCTCCCCCTATTAATGTTTTATTTGACCATTTAGAAAACAACATTTTCCAATCTTCATCTCTAGTGTGAATACTAGGAGGACAGTACACCGCAACAATATTTTCTAAGAAGTCACAGTTAAATATTTTAATATGAAGAACTTGAATGTTTCGATTACATAAGCTAAAATTGGTTACCTGTGCTTTGATGGATTTATGAACTACAATTGCAATCCCGCCGTATGAATCATCTCGATCTTGTCTAAAGATATAATAATTACCAATTTTCAAATGACTGTCTGGTTCCAGCCAGGTCTCAGATATAATACATACGTGAATTTTATCTATCAATAAAATATTCTCCAAGACTTTAATTTTAGGTCTTAAACTTTGTGCGTTCCACTGCAACAACTTTAATTTAACAATTTTGTTTTTAATTTCCATCACTTATTAAGTCCGAAAAAATACTCTAAACACTTATTCAAAATAGGCCACTCAGACATATGATCTACCATAACTAGAACTAACCATTCAATACAACACTCAACTTTTCTTTTATACTTAGATCTCGCATACAAATAATGTCCCTCAATCGTGTAATTAACTCGTCAAAATGTACCTGCCGCTTGTTGTTTACATCGTCACCGAGATCGTTATCAGTAGCAGCTGTTTGCTTAGGAATGCGGTCCGACGACTCCCGTTGTCCCCACCACTCCGTTTTACCTATTTTTTGCGATTGTGATTGCTTATTTTTATTACTTGCTTGCGGTGATTTCGGTCGGTTATGCGTAAACAAAGGTAGGAACTCACTCGAAGATTTATTAATGTTTTGCGATTCTTCCAATAGCAGACCATTAAAGCTGTTGTTGGCATTGATCTTGGATTGTTCGATATCTCTTGCTGTTTCCAAACACACTGGAGCCTTAGGCTTAACATACCTACATATTGCAGGCAACGTGATATGTACAGTTATATTCTGCCATAAGTTCCCTCACGCGCTTCTCTCGAGCGTATACTGGGCAACTTCTATTCAACGCCATGTGGTCACCCCGACAGTTCACGCATTTAAATATTGTTACATCACAGTTATTGTGGTCTTCGGTACACTTGGGGCAAATAGTTTTTTTGGACGTACATCTTGCTTTTACGTGACCAAATTTCCAACAGTTTGAACACTGCGTTACCGGGAAAACATATGGTTCAACCTTGACACGTAAACAGTCTACATATAAAAATGCTGGCAGGTATGAACCCCTGAACGCCACCTTGGCTACCTCACTAGGCACCCAGCCGCCTTCTTCACCTCGTCTTTCTAGTCTTTTTAATGCAATGATTTCAATATCATTAGGACACTTAATAACTTTTAATGCTTCCTCGTCAGACAGGTCAAGGTCCACATCCCGAATAATGCCGTACGAAATGTTCACATCCATTGCACTATACACTGTCCACACTTTTGTTTGGAACTCCTGACAATCTAACAAGTTGCCCGCACATTCCTCAGTCGAAACCTCAATTTTTAATTTATAAGGGTTAATATACTTAATATGGTTAATATCGGTCAAGCCCACGCTGTTGAACAATTTGGCGATGGCAAACTGTTTAGGAAGTTTCTCTTTACTCCAGATAAAAACCTTTTTCTTGACTTGTTTCTGTTTCTTTCCTCTATTACTCTCAACTTTAGTCCAGCTCTGCTCATCCTCTTCTCTCTCTCGTTTTGACGGTTTATCTACTACTATATCTTCTTCCATAATTTGTATCTCACAGCAGTTCGATTCAATAATATTTTCCAACGATTCACTTTTGTTTCCTACATCTTCTATTTGTGACATCCATCTGTCGCACTGAGTCTCTTTCATATCAGTCTGATCAAATGTTGTTATTTTTTGTTCGCGATCATTTGTGGCCATTATTATGTAGAATCCTGCACTAATGAGGGCGTCAATATAATTACTTAAAAAATTCTATACACACTGTAATCGATAGGCGCGTGCGAGCGATCCACACGAGTGCCGTGACAGAACTGGTAAATATTTTAAGAATATTAATTTATTTCAATGTAATTCGTTAAATGTTGGTATGCTGTCGTGTAGGAGAATTTTTAAAACGTATTGGGTTATGGTTTTCCTTTGGATTGTGTTTAAAATAAAATTATGTTACGCGATTGGGCTGCTTGTTTGCATAATAGGGAAAATCTTTGTCTAATCAGCTTTTAGTAGGAATAATCACACAAAAATCTGTCTTATATTAAGACAAAAATGTTATGGCACCCCTACCTAGGTAAACCACGACCAGTAGGTGGGTAGTGGATAAAGTATACTTACAGTAAATCTTAAGAACTTTTCATTCCAGGAAATACGTTGTTGTCTAAAACCACATTCGCAAACAATCTCGCCACGATATTTTTTACGTCTTCTAACTCCAACATAAGTACCTACTCGGAGAAAAACAACACAAGATAAATAATCATTTTCCCGAATTTATTTCGTTATTACAAGATTCCCTCTTGTTAATTCGCCGCGTGCGTGTTATTCAGCTATCAAGTGTATATCTACGCGGGATTAATGACATGTTGTAACCTCTAACACTTTATTAGTTTGTGTTGCCATTATATTATCATCATAATGGGAATGGGTTCGTTCGTGTTGCAAGTAAATGGGTTGTCCGTTAAACAAACTACTGCAATCGTCACCTGGAGAGTTACGAACCATAATAAAATGAATTTATATCCTTCTGTCAGCGTGGAAATGTGGAACTACCCTCCTTCGTATTATTTATGTTTTTCTTTTTTTGCTTGTGTATTGTATGTAGATTGGGATAGACTGGATGCGGAAGGCGGAGGACAGGATGTTGTAGCAACGTGGGTGAGGCCTATGCCCAGTAGTGGACTGCGATAGGCTGAGTTTATTGATTGTAGGTAATAGATAGAACGGGCTGGTGTCCGCTACTCCACGTCTGAGCGCGTATTTTGCGTACGGATTCACTGATAGTAATTTTATCCAAGTAGGTACAGTCACTAAAAGAGATAAGTAACCACGCTCGTCTGATATAGTTCAAGTTTAATGAAATACCGATCGATGTATTCAATTAAAATTTAATTTAGTTTATGATAGTATCAGTTAATTTTTCAAATAAAATTTAATTTGAAAACATCCATCGGTTTCTTAGTAAGCCTCAAATAGTTGAGGCTCCGACGACCCTGGTTATCTGTTTTGGTGACGACGTAAAGTTGATTTTAATGGTAATGGCTTCCTGCCAGGGTCGCGAGATTCTTTCGAAAGAGTTACCGTGGCCCTGGCATATGGGCAACTGAAGGAACACGGGTGGGTTTTAGTCAGTAAAAGTCTGACACGCCCTTCAGCTCAACCCTAGAGCGGGAGACATCATTTGAAGATTTCCCACCCAAAAAAAATGGTAATGGCTTTAAATTACACAAGCCATATTGTACTGCAATAAAGCAGCCACAAGCTGAGATAATCTTTCACTACAGTGATTCTACCAAAACACCGAGTTACAAACACAATCAAAGGCCTCCTCACGATAGTTCGCATTAATCCGATTAAGCTTAATACAAATTGGACTGCAACTAGCTACAATTAGAGAGGTTACAGGGGTTAGTAGTGTATTTACTTACATTTGGCATTCAGAACATCGCATAGAATAGAATAGAATATTTATTTAATAAAGTAACCAAGACTCAAAATTGTTAGTAAAACTTACGACTATGTTAGTAAACACAGAAAATAAACTAAACAAAGAAAACAACAATAAATCAATAACGGTTGGTCACCGTTGCGACATCCCATGAGAGACGGCACAACAGTGACCTACGTATGCACAGTCCAGGCGACTCGCATGTTGGAGCTGCCCCACACTCTGCGCACCAGGGAAGCGCACCATGTGAGGCGCAGAGAGAAAGATACTATATATTCAGAGATCTCCAGGTAACCAAGAAATAATTTTAGTAGCAACACAACTAAAATTATTTCTCGGTTAACTGGTTTACTTACATCATCTGTCTAGCCTTTTCCCGACTATGTTGTTGGGTTCGGCTTCCCATCTAATTGGATGCAATGGAGTACTAGTATCGAGCATCGAGCGACTGCCTATCTTACGTCTACAACCCAGTAACTGGGTAATACAATAGGTACACCAATGGAATGATTAGTCCCAACAATTTTTAATGGTATACCACTCGATTTAGAAAGTATATGTAAGTACCACAAAAAGATAATTTAAGAATAAAATAGGCAAGTTTCTTTTTGATACCTTTTGTCAAAGCCTCCTAAATGGAGATGCATAGATAAAATTTATGTCTTACTAGCATATGTTTGCGGCAATTTAAAATGTTCTTATTATTATGTATTAGTCAGCCTTTGTGCTGCTGTAAAACTTGTGTGTTTAGTTGTAGGTGATTAATTCTTATTATTGATGGAAAAGTAGTTTATAAGATAAAACTTAAAATTGTAAAAGGGAACTATATCTGCCAACAAACTGCTTTGCAGTTTGGCAGAGGTAAATATATTTTGTAAAATTGAGGTCAAGACGAATAAACGCTTTTTCATTTTATTTTTTTTTCACCTTGGTAGTTAGACTTTCGGGCTTCTGACGACCCATAACAATTGCCAAAGATCCGCCAATGATGGCTGGGACCAACGGCTTAACCTAGTTTTCCAAGGCCCCTGCCTTGTCTTGGTACCTATGTCAAGCTGGAGTTCCATCGTAGCTTATCGAAGCGTAGCTCATCAGCCGCCTCGTATCGTAATTGCCTCGTTCGTCTAGTGGTTGCAAGCGCTGCTGACCATGAGGTACTAGGTAATGTTATTGCGTTTTTCTATCTCAACGTTTTCAGTATCAGCCTGGTCTCTGGATTTGTGCCCAGTTTATGGCAATCACCTCCTATTACATGGGACTTCAAAATAACTCGCGAAATGTGAGTGAACACGTCTCTGCCCAACACAGTTTTGCCCATACACGCTCTCGGGGAAACAAGGCCTAATGTTTGGACTGGCCTGTTAGTCTAGTGGTTAGTGACCTTGACTGCTAAGACTGGGGTCGTGGGTTCGATTCCCACCCAGGACAAATCTTTGTGTGATGAGTACAATTATTTGTTCTGTGTCTGGGTGTAATGTATCTATATTATGTATGTATTTAGAAATATATAAGTAAATTTATCAGTTGTCTGGTTGCCATCAGCCCCGGATCTAGGGGGGGGGGCAAGCCAGGGCCCATGCCCCGGGCGGCAAGTTCAGGGGGCGGCAAATTCAAGCTTGGCACACGTTTGGTCAAAATTAGTTGTAACGATACAACTCATCATAACGCAACTTTACCATTGAGACGCCCAGTACTTTAAGCACATAAACTATTTTCCGCGAGTCGCATAGGCATAGGTCAACAACCGTGACAATCGCGCTTGCCCCGCCTGCAGGAATTGCAAACCGCGGCAACGCATGCATACGCGGTGGCGTAAATAAATAGGGTAAACAGAGAAAGAGCAGCGCTCCCATCAGCTCCTCAACGTTCTGGGCAAAATCTACGAGAGGCTTATTCATACATAACCGTCTCAAAGCCTATGCCGAAGCAAAGGGGCTTATCCCTAACGAGCAGTTTGGTTTCCGAACCCAACACTCGTGCGTCCAACAAACCCAGCGCATCGTAGAGCACAAAAGCACTGGCTTCCAGCGTAGTGCGATGACGGACGCTTTGGTCTTCGACATAGCAAAGGCTTTCGACAAAGTCTGGCACAATGGCTTATTATACAAGCTTTACCAACTCGGTGTGCCTGACCGTCTCGTGCTCATCCTACGAGACTTTTTATCGAACCGCACCTTCCGCTATCGCATCGAGGGTTCTTTCTCTTCCCCTCATCTCATTCATGCCGGAGTCCCCCAAAGCTCCGTGATATCTCCCCTCATCTTCTCGCTTTTCACCAGCGATATTCCGAAAAGTAAAAAGGCCCAGTTTGGTTTATTTGACGACGACACCATTTATTACACCGGTCGCTGTCAGGACGTTATCGCTCGTACTCTTCAAACCTCCGCAAACGTCTTAGGCGCTTGGGTCCGGATACGGAGAATTGAGGTCAGAATTGAGGTCAACCCCGACAAGAGCCAATCGGTTTTCTTCTCGAAACCCCGCAAGCTACTTCCCCCCCTCCCCAGTCCGATGACTATGTACGGTAAGCCGGTCCCTTGGGTGAATCTACCTAAATACTTAGGTGTGATCCTCGACCACCACCTTAACTTCAGGGAGCACATATCGACGGCTCGTTCGCGCGTCGCATTCGCTCTTGGTAGACTCCACTTCATTCTAACCGCTCGTAGCAAATTGTCCCTTAGTTGCAAATTGCGTATCTACACCGCGGTGATATCATGACTTATGCGTGCGTCGTCTTCGCGCACACTAAGCCACACCACATCCATAGGATGCAGACCCTCCAAAAACGTTTCCTTAGAAAGGTTACGGGAGCCCCCTAATATGTCCGAAAAGAGAATCTTCACCTACATCTCAGAATGCCCACCATTCAGCAGCTCATGAAACGCCTTGCAAAGCGTTTCTTTGACTACACGGTGGAGCATACGGTGGAGGTGTGCCCTGCCTGGGCGGAGCACCGCCGTGTCCTCGTGGAGGCGATCGGCGGCGGCGACCTCTCGCGTCCGGCCCTGGTGCGAGCCATGGTACGGAGCGAGAGGGAATGGGAAGTCGTCACCTCCTTCTGCGAAGCAGTGATGCTTGCGAAGGAGGAGGCTGGACGCGTGAGGGAGTGGCAGTCTCTGCGCCCTCACGTCCCTAGCCGCCGCAGGAGAGACGCCCCGGGCGTCGTGAGTCGCGGACTCCCAGCCACCGTAGGCGCGTGCTTGCGGACGGCGAGCAATTGGTAGCTCGCCGCCCGTTAAGGACCAGGCTTGGGTCGACGGCGCGTAGTGTTCCACCTGCGCCTCAAAGAGATGTCAGCAATACTGAAGGGGTCTGCTAGGACCGATGCCTGCCAGGGTCGCAAGATTCGTTCGAAACTGAAGGAACACGGGTGGGTTTTAGTCAGTAAAAGTCTGACACGCCCTTCCGCTCTACCCTAGAGCGGGAGACGTCATTTGATGATTTTCCACCCAAAAACAAAAAGCGTTTCTTTGACCCTGCTGTGAAGCACCCCAATCCCTTGATCGCGGCAGCTGCCCGCTACACTCCCTCCCGTATTAGTACGATTCGCCGACCGCAACATACTCTAACCATTCCCGATGACGCTACAACCCTTCTCCAGGAGAGTAGTAAACTAACTAGCACACTCAAGACACATAAACACAGACCGTCGTCCTTCCGTCCTTGCCACCGAGGCACGCCGCGACGCCCCTATCCTTGTCCGGCCCGACCCTTGCTCGAGCCAGCCCGCGTCGCTGAGCTTTAAATTCGCCCCTAAATAATAAAATCATTCCGATCTAGCCCGTCCCTTGCTGCCCTCTACCAGCGATGCTCTAAGCCGAGGTCTGCATCCCACAGGGGCTGCCCTTAGCGAGTTAGTCACTCTAGTTTTAATTTGTTTAAGCCCTGGCTGGAGGCCTTAATTTATTAAGGTAGCCACAGGCAATCCGGTTAAGCAGCCGACAACCTCATGGTTGACCTGCAACATTAAAAAAAAAAACAGCAGCGCTAGATAGGTCCTTGTGGCGTTCTATCCGTGAGGCCTATGTCCATCATTAGGCATCTGATGGCTGAAATAATGATGATGATAAAGGTTAAAATATAGACGGGCCGGGGCGGTATTTTCAGTTTTTGCCCCGCCTCGAAAAAATTCAAGATCCGGGGCTGGTTACCATAGACAGGCTCTGCCTAGTTTGGGATCAGATAACGGTGTGTTGGTTGTCCTAAGATATTATTAAGATATTAGATATTAATATTATATTATAAAAAAATAAAAAAAATGTCTTGTCCTCATCATTTCAAGTAACTACACTACCAGTGGCCGTTGACCCAATAACCAGCTAGCAGCGTGTATATTTAATTCCTACAATACTGCAAACCAGTGTAGACCGACCTTACAAAAGAAATAAAGCCAAGCTCTCCTTTACTAGTGAAATTAGTCACACTGAGCGAACTTTGATTTATCTCAAAGCTTTAGCAGATACAAGGCGAAATGAGAGATTTCACCAAAGAGCTCAGCGAACTGGATTAGCCACTATCTCCTTTATCTGTGAAAGTTAGGAGTTAGGAGCCACCTGAATAATTATGTTCAGTCAGACTGACTAGTTTGAAAACATATCTATATGTTTGTCTTTGCATGTACTAATATTATTACTAACTAGCTTCTGCCCGCGACTTCGTCCACATTAAATTTCTTGTTCCCCCGACCCCTCCCGTTGCGTCAAATCGCCTACCCGTGGGATTTTCCCCGTTTTTGCAACATTTTTCATAACTGCTCCGCTCCTCTTAGTTGTAGTGTGACGTTATATAACCTATAGCCTTCCTCGATAACTAGGCTACCCAATACAAAAAGAATTCTTCAATTCTGACCAGTAGTTCCTGAGATTAGCGCGTTCAATCAAACAAACAAACAAACTCTTCAGCTTTATAATATTATAGTAAAGATAGATTAATCTCGCTTATCGTGTCTGTCGATAACGATATGACCGTGTCTGTCATTCTATGTGGTGCAGGGCGTAAAAAATACCACCATTCCATTTCTTCCCGTGGCCGTGGGTGTCGTAAAAGGCGACAAAGGGACTTACTAGACAATGGGTAGCAGCGTTCTCTATGCATTATACCAACATTCTGTGATCGTCAACCCGCCTGTCAAGCGTGGCGATTATGGCAAACCTCCCCAAATTGGAGAAAGCCTATGTCCAGCAGTGGACGTCTTTCGGTTGAAATTATTTTGTGTGAATGTGTTTCCGATGATGATGATCGTGTCTGTCTGTGTGGCTCTATTGTTCCTTTAAACTACGAAACCGATTTTAATTCAGTTTACAATGTTATTTGCAGCAAATACCAACATAAATTTAGCTACCTACTGCTGAGTATGAAGTCCAGGGTTCGATTCCCAGGACAGGCAGAGTTATTGGGTTTTTCTATCTGGAATTTCTCAGTAGCAGCAGTCTGGATTTGTGCCCGGTTGATGACATTAGGCTCGCCCCCTATTACATGGGACTTAAATATAACTGGCGAAATGTGGGTATACTTATTATAGGTTAGGTACACCAGCATGCGTAGCATGACCACCGTAGAAATGGGTTTTGTCGACGGAAGAATAGACAAAATTACATGTAGTAGAAAGATTAAAGATTGTAGAAAGATTTGTACCATTTTATGCTGGCGTAGCATAAAAATTCTATCTCTATTCTACCAAGAATAGACAAAGTTCTTTCTATGGTGGTCATGTCACACGTGCTGGAAGACAACGCCTGATGTTATTTGATTAATTATTTTATATTATTGTTTATTTACACCCATGATTTACACAGTAAATAAAATAGATACGACATAGTTTATTATTTTGAGTGGAAAGGTGCTGATTTAAAAAATATTAAGCTTACATACATTACTTTAAATAATAGTTTTTACTTCATACTCTTTGTTAATTTATTACATTATTTTTGCACTTTCTAGCCTGAAGCACAGGTTCAACCTAGTTTAGGTAAATGAGCAGCTGTGCTCTGTTTTAATTATTAAGTCACTTTGTAAATGTGCCCCTTTTTATGAATAAACAATTATTATTATATTAGGTATAATTAGATCTTGACATTTTGCAAAATCTTCAAAACCGTGCGAAGCAGGGCCGGGTCGATAGTCCACCATATAATCACTATCCGTTCTTGTTAGCGTGTAGACTAATGTAAGTCGTTGTTAAAGTTTTAATTACAAGCTATGTCATGGATGAAAATTGCAACAAAGTCATTGCGATTTTGTGCAAGAACATCCTTCTAGCACCTCTAAACAAATAAACTAACATTGAAAAGTGTGATGTAAGTAGAAAAAAGTCAGTATATTCGACCCAATTTTCCAGGCCTAAAAATAATACCTACTCATCATCAACTGCCAAGTCTTTACTCAACTACATTGAAGTCAGCTTCCAGTCTAACCAGATGTCTACATGGAACGACTGCCTATCTGACCTCCAGAGCCCAGTTACTGAGTAATACGAGGCCCCATGGTAAGACTGCCTCGAAACTAGACATGCGCAAAACAGTGCCTTTCAAAGTAATGTCATATGGCATGACATTTCGTCCCGAGTAATGTTTCATTACACCATGACTCCAAACATGACGCGAGATGACGCACCACGCGCGATGGTTTTTGTAATGAAATGCCGTGTTGTAAAAGATATACATCATTACATGAGATATCGCATTACCTATATTGTGATGTGATGTGACATGGGTCAAACGCAATGCGCCCTCGCTTCGCCGGAACGTATATTTGATTTTGTTTCATATTCAAATAGTCGATTTTCTTTCATATTTAACCCCCAATATAAGGAATAATTGAATTAAAACGATAGACATGGTTTGCAATAGTGATTATAGACCATGACTCGAACTGTCATAGTGTCATACAGTTTGAGTCATGATTTGAAACATCACGTAGGCAGTCCGCGGTTTCAATAAAACGTAAACCTTATTTGAATAACAATACGGTTCTACATAATAGTTCACTTATCTCGCAGCCAACCGACTGGAGCATGTTCCTTCTCGCTTGCATACACAGCAAAGATTACCGAGATATTACGAAGCTTACGAACACCGAACAGCGCGCCGCGGCCCGCGCGCCATGTTTTAGTGTCATGTGCCATGGTTGATTGAATCGAGTCATGTGTAATGCTACAGTACGCGGCCGAGATATATGACGCGCAATGCATCACTCGCATTACTTACACAAGTCTACTCGAAACGACTACGATAACGACTGCCGAAGATCCACAAATGACAGTCTGGACCAACGGCTTAACGTGCTTTCCGAGGCACGGAAGGGTCTTTGTATGTAGATAAAGTCTCCCATCCATCCCGATCGATCGACCCGTGCCTCTATAATTACTTAACCACAAGCTTTACGGCCTAAAAATAAGACAGTACCTATGTACTAGTGTATGTCTACAAGTAATGCCAATCACTTAGGCACATAGATACCTACCAACGCTATACGGTTATCAAATATTTATATTACCTTCTAACATACCTACGTCAATCGATCGTTATTAATGAGGCACAAGTTTTCTTGGAAAGCCGTCTACCTATATTTTAAGCCCCCGACGCAAAAAGAAGGGTATTATAAGTTTAACCGCTGTGTCTGTCTGTGGCGCCGTAGCTCTTAAACGGGTGATGATGAAGATTTTGATTTTGGTCGGGGGTTTTTAAAATTTTAAATGTAACTTTTAATGATTTTCGATGTCACTTGAGGTGTTGCTCGTTATGTTTTGTATTTATAAGTACTTGCACGACACTTAATGCTAGTTGTATATAATTATACCTAGAGGAAATTTGTCTCCAAAACATGGCTTTTGGCCTAATTTAGGAGACATCCGTTTGCCCTATAATATAACTCAATTTCACAATATTCTCCTAAACTTTGTGTTCTTTTATATGTTATTCTATGCGTACAAAAATCATTTTAGTAGAGGAGAGTAAGCAAATATGGGCTACCATTTTGTTTTTGCCTCAAAAATAAAAATCTATTAAAAAATTAACCATTTATTGACGTCAAAATAATCACACATATATTTTTAAAGAGTTAAGTAACAATCTTATGTTATTAATATTATTATATATTATTAAATTGAGCATTAAACAAAATATCAAAATAGATGCTAAATATGGAACAGGTACTCAAATATGGGCTACAAATAGAAACTTATAATATCTTATACGAAAATAACAATTATAAACATTTATCTTATAAGAGATCAAATTACTTTGGTAGATGGAAGAAATCACATAATTTACTTACAAAAATCACATATCCAGGTGTCAAATTCTGGCCCAGCGCAGTCATTATGTGCCCAGAGCTTACACATTAAACATCTGACCCACAGTTCTCCTGCTGCGTTTTCGGAAAAAAGTTCCTGACAAAACATACACGCTGCATCGGCAGTATCAGGAGCCTCTCTTCCTATAGGGGCATCTGGTTCACTATCTGAATCAAATTGGATATCTTCTTCACCTTTATTTTCATCCCTGGTCTTGGCTTTCTTATTTCCTATACTTCTTTTCTTTTGCTTGGGTTTCTTACCTTTTGTTTTATTTTCTTTTTCAATTTTATTCTTATTTGTTTCAATAAGGTCAGTTTTATATGGAGACGAAGTTATAACCGAGGCCACAGCAGCTTTTCTACCTCTATTAGATGTCTTTCTGACTTTTTTTGGCACGGGACTTATGTCATAAGGAGATACTAGACCTAAACTGCTACGATCAATTCCGGAAGATGAAGGTTGACAGTCAAATGTTGGTTCATGTCCAGTTCCAGAAGTAGATCCTTCTGTTTGAGTCTCAGACCTAGACCTCAAGTCCGGTGATTGGTTCGAAATCAAATTCTCATCATTATGAATAGAAGTCAATGGTGAAAGGGGGAATCTTGGATTGTTAGTCGATGATTCTTCATTTTTGCGGGTAGATTTTTTCGGCGTAATATCAGTGCATAAATCTTTGACAGCATTTTGTTCCGCTGCAAGAAAGTCTGCATCGCTGAATATGGTTTTATTCAATGGCCAAAGTCCTGTAACGCGAAATCCGTTTGCTGCAATTTCACCTGTTTGCACTTTCATGTAAGCTCGCCCAAATAACTCTACAATGTCAAAAGGGCTCAGTGCTCTGTTGTTGTTTCTGATCCAGGTTCGTACTTCTTCACTGTAGTAAACTTTCAATGGCCCCATAAATGTCTTGTCCAACGGTTGCAGCTTGTGGGTTGTGTGAGGTGGTAGAGATAAAATATCAACATTATTCTCTCTAGCCAAGTCTATTACATCAATGTTTCGGGTGTGGCTGAAGTGTCCATCTAATATCAGTAAAACTCTTGAGTCTGGTGTTGGGTGTGTATGCTTTATGAAGTGTTTGAACCAATCTGTAAAAATATTCATTTGGATCCAGCCTGATGGATGTGCAACTCCTTCAGCTCCAGGAGGACAACCTCTCATCAGTTGTAAGTTCATATTTTTTCGTGGGAAAATTATGAACGGAGGTACAAAATGGCCGGTGGCATTCATGCATACTACAATTGTAACCAGGGAACCCCTTTCAGCTGATGTTAGTGATGCTATCTGCCTCTTTCCTCGGCGTCCAATTACTTCTGGAATTTTACTTTGGACAACTGTCAGGCCGGTTTCATCAACGTTATAGACACGATCTGGTGAATAGTTATTTTTCTCGTACATCTCTTCAAGAAGTTGAAAAAAATCGTTTACGTTTTCTTTATTAAAGCCGAATGCTCTTGCAAATGACGTTCCCGTAGGCCTCCTAATTGAAAGTTTCTCTTTATGACGTTTCAAAAATAGCCTTAACCATGTTTTTCCTGCTATGCCAGATTCACCAAACGGATTTTGCAAATTGTTACGTACTGCCAACATGTATGCCATTCTGCGAAGATCCGTCCTTGTCAATCCATGAAATTTGCTTTCCAACGTTAAAATATATTCTACTAAAACGTTTTCTAATTGTGTCCCCAACGTTGTTTTTCTACCTAATGTCGTGGCAGCCGCTTCTTCAGGACTAAGTTCCGTTTTAAGGCTTAAGCGTTGCAATGTCGTTCTTGGTACTTTGAAAAACTTTGCTGCTTTTAAAGTGCCCATTTTATTCTCGCGAACCATTTTTATGGCTTTAATCATTTGTTCTTTATCCCAAGTTTTCCTTGGTTCTTTTGATTGTGATAGCGCCATTCTGAAAAAAAAATAAGTAAGTACCTTTAGAACCACATAACCAACCACCTAAAATAATATCTAAATATGGGCTAGCCCATATTCAGGACCATAGTTATAGCCCATATTCGAAATTTTTTACTAAAATCAACTTGATCGTGTACTTTACAAATCACTTATAGCAAGCAATAAATCGACCGAAAATCATAAAATTAAACTTAAATTCTGCAAAAAAAACACATAGTTACACTATTTAGACCTAATTTTCATTAATTAAATAACACATTGATACGTACCGCAGAAAATTTTTCGACAGCAGCAACACAAGTATGGCCGACACTGGTGACAGCTCGCGCGCGACTGACGAGAATGAGTGAGTGCGATGTTAGAGCGAGTGAATGCGATAGGCGATCGTCGTTTGTTGCGTCATTCGGTTGTAGGTTTTCGAGAATTGTTACTAGCCCATATTAAACCACTAGCCCACATTTACTTACTTTCCTCTATTACATCATCATTATTATTTCAGCCGTAAGACGTCCACTGCTGGACATAAGCGTCCCCCAAATGCCCCCGGCTTTGCCATAATCGCCACGCTTGGCAGGCAGGTTGGCGATCGCTGTATGGTGGTAAAATGCATAGAGAACGCTGCCGCCCATTCCCTAGTAAATCTATTAGTCGCCTCATACGACACCCACGGGAAGTAATTTTATGGTGGTATTCTTTACACATTATTATATGATTTATAATTATTATATTATAATTGAAATCAAATAACTTCCCTTAAAAATATTAGGGGCCCGAAACATAATGAAAACGAAAATATTATTTCAGTTAATAACTGCATTTCTACCGCCCTCTCCATAATTTTGAGGGGTGACAATTAGGGCGGAATATCATTTAAATTGCGAAGGGTTTTGATTGATAACGTCGCTCCCCTTGGCCAGAGGTGTGATAATTCAATACTTACCTACTTTTTAGTCACAGATTGGTAGATTAAACTTTAAGGAATTGTTGGGGTAACTGTGGAGAGAGGAATGTAATTTAATCGTTGATAACAGCTAGTTGATAGGTGAAAGCGCTAGGGTGGTCTGGGCTAATCAAATTTTATTCCATTTTTTTGCGCTATTTGCTGGTTTCATGAAGTGTTCAAATATTCAGCCCATTTGAACTGAGATTTGTATTGGTGGTTTTAATTTTTATACTTCAATAAATGACTAAACTTTCTTGTTACCATACAACCTGATACTGAATATTACTTATCTGAAAATTGCAAATGAAATAAAATCGTCAAAAATATATATTTCGTGGTCTACTCTAGCACGTTCCCCTTAACGTGAGACTTATTTGCTGTTGACTTATTCTTCTACAAGATGACTGTTAGACACTCATTTTGTAGAACGCTTCCTTCATGTTTGTATGTAGCCGAGCTCGTTCCATCTGCTCCATGAGTCTGAAAGTTGGGATTGGCACGTTGATCACATTGGAGACCTAAAAAAGGCCTAAAAAAAATCCATAGCATTCGAAAGCAAACCTCGTATTTCGTTCAAATTTTTGAACAATTTCCTTCCTGTGTTATACAATTACCCCGCGGATACTAGAAAACGGCTACTGGATTGCTACCTTTTCATCATCAACAATATTACGACGATTAGAAACATTTATACCAAACTAGCTTTTGTCAGCGGCTTCGCCCGCGTGGGGGTCGGAAATTATCCCGCGGGAACATACTACCCAGATAAAAAGTAGCCTATGTCCTTTCTCAGGCTCTAAACTATCTGTGTACCAAATTTCATTTAAATCGGTTCAGTAGTTTTAGCAGGAAAGCGAGACAGACAGACAGAGTTACTTTCGCATTTATAATATTAGTGTGGATAACTGAAATTGGTAGGTTCACTGAAGGTTTTGTAGAAACTTACCTAGGTTAAATACGCCTGAATTAATTCATTAACCGTTCATCCGGCCGAGGCCTTAGCTGAAGTAATATGAGGGGCTCAGATGGCTCAGACTATAGGTTCATTTATACGTGGCGCCAACTTTCATTGGCCGAATTATATGGCTCAAACGTTGGCGAACCGCCAGCAGGCGGCGCCAGAAATTTCACGGCTCTCTTCACTTTGTATGAGAATCAACCCAGACATTATAATTTTATTACTCTTTTTTTCCTTTTTAATAATATTCATGCTACGGTTATGCTTTTTAGAGCAAGAAAACGGCATAATGAGGTCGGAAACGTAACAATAAAATAATACGGTTAACTTTTACGAATCTCATTTCACCGCAGCACCATCTTGTTTAATTGAATTTAATGAGAGCGTCGATAAGTCGCCCTAATTAAGCTCGTTATGAATGGAGTTTCAATCGCGCAGAGGGGTGATTTCGGGGGGAAGAAAACCAGTCATTTCATTAAGAAATAAAAACTTTTATTATTATCAGTTCAAATATCGTATTTACATTCTTTTAAACGAGTAAAAGCACATTGTTTATACAGTACAAAAAAAAAATATTTAAAAAAAAGTCGTAACTAAATCAGTAGCGGGACAATTTCGTGATACGTAAAATAATAGAACATAGTTAATAGAAAATAACCTATGATAGTTAAAAATTAAAATAAATCTCATAATGTCCGTGTACTTCGGAACTCATACAATCGGCAATGGCAACTTGTATAGGACTGTCGTAACTAAGAAATCGTAACAACTAACTGATTATTTAATAATACCTATATACAATTCGTTCGTTCGCAACGAACGTGTGCCTCGCGGCCTCGGTCAGTACATCGTACAAATGCAAATTATTATGTATACAATAGAATTTCCACTATTCTCAATATAAATGCTCGACGTAATCTCGTATCGTACATCTGTGTGCCTCACTCAACGGGTGAATTATTTACTTTGCAACCCTTACTCGCTAGAGCCGCGAGTGCGTCTGAACCACGAGTGCGCTCCGCAAATTGAATTGCTAACGAATTTTATTACTACATTAAAACAGCGAATTCTGAAGACTTCCATCGGATATTAGGATATACTTTATTTATAAATTTAATTAGATTAATGGATTAAACTTCGATATTCGAAAGTATCTACACACGTCACAAAATAACAACACTATCTAAGGCATCGGGCGGGTTGCGGCGCTTTGCTTTTTTTTAAACACGTCAACAATTCAACAATCAAATAACGAACGTATATTACAATAAACAATTATTTGACGAACCCGCCTTCAATGCCTTCAAAATTCGCAGAATGTTTCTTCCACACTCGTATTTCAGCTGCATATCGCCGCCCTTCCTAATCTACATACAATAAAACTCAACAAACCATATACACTGAAAATATTGCGTTTCACATACTATACAATTTACGTACTATTGGTGTTCGGAACCGTATTATGAATTAACTACTCGATAGTGCCGGGGGCGGCTCCCGAGTTTGTGACGTAACAATTTTGTGCTCAAATTTAGTTAAATTTTGTTTAATTCTGTTAAGTGCAGCCCCCGGCACTCAGTGTAAACGTCTCTAAAGCTCGATAAAGACTACACTAAGTTGATCTATTCTCACTAGTGTATATTTTATCTCCGCGCACACTGACAACTGTATTCTACATACTACTCAATTCTATTACTTATTATCAATTTTTGTCGCGTATTTTGGCAGTGCGTTCAGTGCTATTCAATTGTTTTAAGGCTTTTTTCGCTTAGTCTTAGCGTAGGTAACATTTATTTGATTTTATTGCTATTCGTCACCAATTTTATTTACCGAAAATGATATTCGCTTTTAGACTAGCATTACTTTTAAGACTACGAAATGATCTTTATGCGATACTAATGTCTTGATTAATTTTAAATTTCCCGGATTCTATGAAGCGTTTATTTTAATTGTTGGCACAAATTCCGTTCACGTATTTGTAGGGCTACAATCTATTTTGAAATCACAGATAACTTGTTTCTGTTGCTATCTAACGACATCGAGAATATCGCATTAACGTTTCGTCTTATTTTAAATTGTCAAGTTGCCAATGCGCCGGTCCTAAGGTTACTTACACTGCACTCCTAACCTTCCTTCGTGGGGACCACTAAAATTTTACTAAACTGGTTAATTTCACTAGTCTTTAGTCTTGACGGAACCTATTTCCATCTACACTACCTCGCCTCGCACAGAACAATGATTAGTATATTATTTATATAAATCGTCGAATTTCCTATCACGTTACAATTTACAGTAGGACGGTCCCACACTTGATTATATTTGAGATCTGCGAAGATTAAATAATTTTGGTAATAGGTGATCTCCGTTCAATTCACATGGTATCACTGGAGGCGGCGCGTGGGCCGCGACACATCTCCTCGCCACACTAACTTTACTATTTGAGCACCGTGGAAGGAATGTGTGCATAAGATTTAGATAAACGCCAAGATTCAATGGAAGAACCCCTACCATGAGTTACGATGACTCGATATCCGCTAGTTCGAATAGCGTATCAGCCTATTATGCGCCCACTACTGGGAAAAAGGCCTCCTCTCTGTGAGAGGGAATGAAATCCACCACGAGGGCCCAATGCGGGTTTGTAGATGTCACATGTCTGAGATTTTTTTGTTTTAGGACATGCCAATTTCATCAGTGTTTTCCTTCACCGTTTTTAGAGCAAAAGTGATGAAATCTCTGGGTTCGAACCTCGTACCCACTGGGCTAACACTGCTTCCAATAGCTAGTTCGAAAAAGCTTCAGAAAATAACCAATAGCAACCATTGATTCAAGATCAATCAAAAATCAATCGTAAACTCATGCTAGAAGCTCAATGATAAAACCGTATAGTTTTCATAAGACTGCATTAGTTAACTTCATCGACAATTATCCCTTAATAAATATAAATAAACATCTTCAAAATTTTTACCAAATTATGAGCATATATTTCCAGCATAAAAATCTTTTTAAAATAATACGTCATACTCTTCTCAATTATAGATATAAATGGCACACTGCTCTGTTTATATATTTATAGTTATAATTCATACACTCGTTACCTATCAGTTTACCTTGTCACCATAGAATAATTGAATTATATGGATGGATATTCCGTTGGAAGCTTAACAAGCACTAATAGAATAATAGAAAGGACAAAGCAATCGACGGACGAGCAAACAATGATGGGGGAAAGAGGGGGGTTTTTGAAATCAACTGAATACTGTCGGCATTCGATGCCTGTTCGAGCGATTCTTTTTTTTTTAATCTAGACGATAGAACTATCACGAAATGTTGGTCCGACGGAGCGAGTCAGTCAGAACGTGACGCCTCCTGGTGCAGTATAGGGATCGCGGCGTAGGCGCCGGGCAGAACGAAAAAAGCGTAATTGATTCGACTAAAGGGCTCGTGCGCTAACTCTCACTTGATGGTCGCGTGCCGCGTCTCCGGGTGCAGGCACACGCCCTCCACTGTAAATATTGATACCTCTGTAACAATGGAAAACACGTTTTAATCGAGTGATTTTATTTGATAAACAAAGTTTCTGCTGCGAATGTGATTTTTCAAAGAAATGATTTAATTTTTTTTTTCTCTTTTTGTAACGAAATTATAAATGTGAGGTTAGGTCTGTTCATAAAATCTCATGCCACCCTTTCATAATTTTCATATTATTAAACATAATTTTAGCTACCAAATCATTACGAGACAGGGATCGTCCGTCGCGGACGTCCGTCGAAAGCAACGGACAGTCCGCGACGGACGTTCCACGTGTTTGTGTGTTTTAAAATCAAAAGATACCGGTACTTAGGGCGGAACGTCCATTGAACAAGTTATTTATTTAGGATCTCCAATAAAAGATGTACACAACACATTTAAACCAAATCAATGGGCATTTATGAAAAGTCAGAAGCTAGGTGTACGTTTCCAATTTGTTGATTTCTATGGAGAAGAGTCGGTAAGAAACTCCATGGTTACTCTTTTATTTAGAGATCAACAACATAACCGGAGGAAGGAGTTTTGTCGGAGTTTTATTGACACACTAGTTTCTGCCCGCGACTTTATCCGCGTCAAATTTTTGCTCCCTGATCCTTCCCGTCGCATCAATTTTTTCGTTGCTGCTCCGCTCCTTTTGATCGTAGCGTGATTTTTTATAGTGTATAGCCATCGTCAATAAATAGGCTGCCCAACACAAAAAGGTTTTTTCAATTCGGACCAGGAGTTTCTGAGATTAACGCGTTCAACCAAACAACCAAACTCTTCAGCTTTATAATATTAGTATAGATAAATGAAGGGCAACATCATTATAGGGGGCTTAATGCTTGACCTTACAGACAAGGGAAAATCCATATAGCCGATAAAAGTGAATTTTCGTCACTCACCGTCGGGCAGGTCGCGCAGCCGCGGCGGCAGCGAGGCGAAGTAGGCGTGGTGCAGGGCGCGGTGCGCGGGCAGGCGGCGCGCCGGGTCGGGCTGCAGCAGCGCCGCCGCCACGCGCTCGGCGTCGCGCCCCGCCTCGCGCAGCCGCGGGAACGCGCCGCCCAGCGCGCGCGCCGGCGCCGCGCCCCACCGCGCCACGTGCGCGCGCAGCCCCGGCAGCCGACTCACGCCGATCCAGCTCTCCTCCGTAGGAGTCCCTACCACCTACGGTTACATATTTAAAATAAATAAATTTTTATATCTTAGGACAACCATCACACGCTATCTGATCCCAAACTAAGCACAGCCTGTACATAAATAACACCCAGACACAGGACAAATGATTGTGCTCATCACACAAAGATTTGCCATGAGTGAGAATCGAACCCACGACCTCAGTCTTAGCAGTCAGGGTCACTAGCCACTAGACTAACAGGCCAGTCAAAAGTCAAAAGTTGGTAAATAGCAGTATAAACCTTAGAATATAGTAAAGGTAGATGCCTGTACTAGCATAAACCTATATCACAGGCGGCATGACTTCTTACAATTTATATAAGGTCAACTAATTTCTTAACAATGTTTAACTTAAGTTTTATGAAAAGTGATATAATTTGTTAATTTATTATGTTATAATTAGCTTAAACACTTGTGTTACACAATCTGTGTTATATTAGACTGATGAAATCAAATGAAACAGTCACAGTAATCGAGATTCTAATCGTCATGAACCTTATGCCTTTTTATTTGAGTCGAAACACAATGCAAGCACCTAACACAATTAAAAATAAAAAGTCATCATCATCAGCCTAGCCTTTTCCCAACTATGTTGAGATCGATTTTCAGTCTAATTAAATGTAGCTGAATACCAATATTTCACATGGAGCGACTGTATATCTGACCTCTACAATCCAGTTACTGGATAATACGATACCCATTGGTAAGACTGGTTGTCAGACATTCGGGGTTCTGACTAGTCGTAAAGAGTGTCAAAGATCCACAAATGAAAGATCCACATTTAAAAATAATAAGTATCAGTCCAAAACCAACTTTCACGATGGGAAAATACACAGCATTTCGACTTACTCTAAGGCCCATATTACAGAATGTCACTCAATACTCAAGCATTAGTTTTAACTAAATTCAAGCGATTTTATTGGTCGAAACTAGTTTTAAGGAATGCTTGAGTATTGAGTGACGTTCTGTAATTCGGGAGTTAGTTACAAGTTACATAAAGTACAAAAAAAAAATATTTTCAATAATTATTATCCATATCCTTAACCTCTATTAAAAAGTTGTCAAAATGTGAAGAAGAAACACTCAAAAATATTCATACCTTAAATATTTTATCTAGTTGGTCGTGTGTATCCCTGACTCCGGGGAAGGTGGGCACTCCGCAAAGCATCTCCACGAATATGCAACCGACGCCCCACATGTCCAGTGACGTGGAGTACTCCGTGCTACCCAGTAACACATCTGCGCAAAACAAATACTTATTGGTAAATCGTCTTTAACCTCTAAGTCCCTGAGATACCACATTTGGTACAGACATAATGGTTTTTTAATTGTGTCTGTAATTACGGTAATTGACTGGTTAAAGACTATTGCCTCTTGTGACTGTTGGACAAGTGGCATGAACTTAAAATAAAATCGTAAATACATTAATTCACTAAGACATAATGCACAGCCTAAACACCTGGGTTTAAAAACATGAAATTTACAACACACAACAGTATCTTTAGTTCAGCACTAAAGAAGAATTTAGGAAAATGTATAGAAGGTAGAAATGTTAAAACGTTCAATGAGGGATGGAAGTTCGGCAGTTACGTCGATGACAAATCCCACCGGGCGCCAGGCTTGTACCTATAAGTTTTAGTTCAATATTGACGAATTCTAGACAAGAGTTTCAGCACTTAGCAGCATACAAAAGAAAAAAATCGGATAGTACGCAGGGAAGTCCAGCTTTTGAGCTACTAAAGTAGGCTTTGATGAATTTCAATCAGTTATCTAAGAAGCCATTGAGATGTTGATACCGCACTTAAGAATACTTACTAAACGTCTAAAACGCAACTTTTTCAGATAAATAAATAAACTGTCTAAAAGACACTCCACAACAATTTAGCAGACTCTTGGTAGGGTCGTGAAAATGCCGAGCTGAATATAAAAATGAAGATAAATGACGACTCGTGACAGCCATAAAAGTATATTTAGGGATAGTAGGCGACATTCAATTCTCAGTGTGCCAGTATACAACGTAAATTCACATTATATGGTTGGCAATAATATATCACTATTATTGATGTTTTCAGAAGCTAAAAACAAACTATAAAGTATTCATAATGACTCTAGTAAATGTTTTGTAAACATGCAAAGAATCATCATGCAAGAATTTAGAATAAGAGGTGAGACAGTACAGTCGATAGTACAACGCATCTATATCAACTGTATATACTTTGGGTACTTATTCAATAATTACGACTTAGATAAATTCAGACACTGCCACAATTAATTACACCTTTCGTCTTTTAAAAGTCTTGTGATAGTGACTAGTTCTTTCTAGCAATTGTAGTGTTTTGCTGTTATTTACAACAATTACTTAAGACTTCTTAGCTGAAAACTATAGTAGATTTTTTTTTATTTTCTCACCCGTACTAATATTTCAGTACGACCTTCTTAAGAGGGCCCTTCCCGCTCCGTATTTATCGTCAACGCGAGTATGATTGAAAAGCTTATTGTTTCATCCAACGCATTGCAAGTAAGTTAGAACGCGATAACATCGAAGGCAAATGCGAGGAGATTTCACAAAAATGTTCCAGGAAACACGAATTTTAAAGTCTTACAAGTTTTTGGAAAATAATATGTTTGCATTTAGAGTCTCCATTACAGTATCAAAGTTTCTAAGAAGACGTTTCGTATTTACTTTTACTTTGTATTAGTGCATTAAGAACGTTCATAAGTAAATTAGATAAAAATTGTGGAGAAAAACAACTCAGTTTAAGACCGTATTTACTGAATTAGTTTTTATTGTTTTCATTAAATAGAAATAAACTTAGATACATATAACCCACCAGATACAAGTTTTCAAAATATCTGGCTGAAAAAAATATGAAAGCGCCATAATCGCGTACAAGGGTTTGTATAAGAATTGTGACGGGTTGGCCGCTCTTAAACACATCACTCCGCACAAATACCGCAGTCAGAATAACAAACTATGCTGCACTTCCCCAGTTCGCGTGACAATATTACTGGCGACACCCGCGTATTACAGTAAAGTTTTCAAGGAAAGCATTAGTTCTAAATATAAACAGAGCCTGTCACTTCTAATTTTACTAAGTCTGTTACTAGAAATTTTCATAATGGTTCCCTTGTTTTCTCCAGGAAGCTTTTAATAGTTGGCTGTAAAATATCAGTAGTACCCATTATCGTTTTAAGTCAAGACAAATTCGTAATTGAGTTTCTGATGAAAGAGTTAATGGGCTGCTTGAAGACTGTCTTCAAAGGCACGAGAAATAAAGCAATATTCATTTTCAGATGACTACTGCACCAGTTATCTAAATAACTAACATTCACCATTAAGAAAGCCCTTGAAAATCAACATTCTTTTAAGGGGGAAACGGAAAAGTACTCCGCGAAATTCAAATTTTCTAGTTTTCTTGCAATTTGTAGGTCAGTTTGACACTGACCTGCAATTTAGAAAAAAATAATAATATCATGGAATGAGTTTTTCACGAAAAAGTCATTCAATGGTATTAAATGAATGTTGTATTGATGAAGTTACTGATTATAATTCTGTATCGCCATATTTGTTACGGCCGCAGATGAAAAGTCGATACGATTAACAACGAAACACTGACCTGCAAATTACAAAACATGTGAGAAAATTTGAACCTAAAACCGAATCCGCCACTGTCAAACGGGCACAAATCCAGACTACGGACTGCTACTCCTACTGAGACGCTGACTCGCTGGCCTATGCAATAAATCCTATGAAAATGGCTGGTCACCATACTCCTTAAGAAAACCATCCTACAGGTAAACCAGAAAATATATGCGCTTTGGTAATCTTCGTGTTTCCGAATATCTACGATCATCGCGCCACAGTTAGGAATTGTATTTACAGTTTTGTAAATATAACAATACTAAACAGTCTAGTAATTCATGATTGTAACAACTCTATATTATATCTCCTCATGCCGCGTTCGTTTTTCCGAAGATAGACGATGTTTACCGAGGCGGGTAGTTTTCTTCAGCTGTACTTACCAGGTGGCCGGTACCATAGCGTAACGACTTCGTGCGAGTACGTGTGGCTCGGTACAGACTTGGCGCGCGCCAGACCGAAGTCCGCCAGTTTCAGTTCACCGTGAGTGCTTATTAGTAGGTTCTGAGGCTTCACGTCCCTGTGCCAAGGAAAAGGAATTGTTAGATACTATGTAAACTGTAAGAGTAATAAGTAACATTGGTGGAATTAATGAGTTCAATCTCAACTTTTTTATTTTCCCTCTGTGCGGTGCATTTTTTGACAAAACTCTTACATGACAAGAGCTAGCGTATACAAGGTGGGCAGGGAGATTGACGCGAAAACTGCAACCATGAATTCAGCACATGATTCTATCACCAATAGCGTAGAATGCAAAAATAATGTAGTAATGCTGGGTTAAGAATCATGTTCCGAATATATGGTAACAGGTTTCGCGTTGCCACCATGTATAATAAATACAATTTGTCAAGAGAGTTGACAACTTACATTTATTTTCTACCAGTGTCTCTAAACTGAAGTTACTATTTCTTCGAAGATCACTGAAACCTATCCAAAGTCAAAGCATTTATTTCAAATTCTCATTCATGCTATGAACATCGGCTGACCAAAACCTCGACAACTAATAATAAATTCATGAATGAAATTTGCAACATGAATGTGATTTGCCAACATATTCATTTAATTATAAAACAGGGATTAGCTATTTCTATTCGAGCACAAAAATATGAATACGTGAATGTATTGTACGTTTTCAGAAAACGAATGAGAGAATAAGGTCGTAATTTGATTACGAAGGGATCGTTGTTCAGTTTACCGTCAACTGAGAAATGGACTGTAATTGCATTTTTCCTTTATTTTCTATTACATTATCGAACCCATCATTAAAATGGGATGCTAACTCTGTCAAAAAAAACCGGAAAAATAAACCTTAATTAAATTCAAAGTCAAAGTCAAAGCATTTATTTCAAATAGGCCCAAATAGGCACTTTTGAACGTCTACAGTTATATGAAAATAGAATTGATTCTAGTTGCCCCTTCCAAAAGGTAGATTCGTATGGAGAAGATTCCTATATCAACGCCAATAGTTACAAACCCCAGACATTTAAACTTTGCAACATCAGACCAAGGGAAACTAAGCAAGGCAACGTTCTGAATTGTTACTACAACTATTGCATGTTTCTCATCTCCGCATATTAATAACAATATAAGCTAATACTCTCGTTATTACGGGAAGAGAATAGTTCTAATATTATAAACAGCGAATGCACGGTATAAGCACGCCATTGTTTACCTTTGCCTCTAGCAAACGATATTAAAATAGCCGAGGAAGACCTAGGTATACGCTAGGTAGATGTTTTAAACCAACCTGTCTGGAGAAAATGAGAATAATTTTAAAGTCAATGGCTGAACAGACGTTGATAGTTTTGTAAATGAAAATTGTTGGCATGCAGTGAAAAATATTACCAACAATGTGGAGTAAGAATTTCGTAAATGTTCTTGGTCTGTTTTCTGTTTATCTTTTTAAAATTTATACACTAGCGTGCACAGAAAATTATCTACAAATAAAGGCCAACATTGAGTTTCACTCTACATAAGTTTGAAAGTCGCCTTAAGGCAATTGTCTCCTTCATTAAGCAGTTTTCGCTCAAAATCTGTCAAGAAGGTTTTAAAGCATAATAACCTCCTAAAAAGTGGGTGTCGTAAAAGGCGATTAAGGGACTGACTAGAGAATGGGCAGCAGCGTTCTCTATGCATTTTACCACCATACTGCGATCGCCAACCCGCCTGCCAAGCGTGGCAATTATGGCAAAGCCCCTCAAATTGGGGGAGGCCAAAGTCCAGCAGTGGACGTCTTACGGCTGAAATGATGATGATGATGATGATGAACCTCCTAAAACGTAAGCCCTTAACCCTTTGTCCTAAAGCAGGACCAACACCAACACCTACTTCCCTTGAAAAGAAAGTCTATGTAGGTTTAAATAAACAAAGACGCACTTTCTGGAACCACAAATTCAGCACATGATTTTTGTTTGAAAACCTTCTACGCTACGGGGTCAAGCCCCGTAGCGTAGAAGGTTTTCAAACAAAATCTGCTTTTTAGTGTTATCATTTTTCACACAGTCCATCCATCTTTTCTTTGGTCTTGCCTACTCTTATAGACATTGACATTCATACCAAAAACTTTCCGCACCATATTTTCCACATTCCTCCGCATCACTTGCCTAAACCATCAAACTGATTTTTGCACATGTTTTCAGTTACCGGTGACACTTTCAGACTATCTCTTCTCTTTCATCATCCCTACTATATTAATATTTGTACCTTCTTTCTTTCATTTCATACCTGTGTAAAACTCTTCTCCTGTGACAGTATGAGAGTCCTCGCAGCAACTGGAACATGTACAGCCTAACGTTGTGGTGATTCAGCCCTCCAGGATGCCTCTCCATGTATTGTGATAAATCCGTGTCCTAGGAGAAGAAAAAACAATCAGTATATTTTGTTACATGTTACATTGATTGTCCATCTACTGTCACTTTTGACGTGGTGATAGGAAATATACCATTCTTCTCTTCAATTCTTCTGTTCAGTCACAACAGAAGAATTGTATATGCTGCGTTTTACACTTTATGTGTTAGATGAAAGAATGACTAAATTATAATAATTTAACAACGCTCTCGAAATTATATATATTATAATTTCGAGAGCGTTGTTAATTTTTTAAACTGACGTGAAAATATGACGATTTCGGGAGCTTTATTGAGGTTTCAAATTATCATAATTTAAATGGTAATAAATTTTGCGGGAGAATCTTCAAACATTACCCAACCAACTGTGGTTGGGTAATGTTTGAAGATTCTCAATTCCCCATTCTCCAATCTACTGAGATTGAAGGTTGTCACCACAGTTTAGTCTATGATTTGACTTGTCACACATAAAAAATGATAATGTATTCGTTCTTTTGTTGGTATTATTATTTCTAACTAAGAGCATACAAAGGATTATGTAGACGAGACTATGCTCTTTAAAACCAATTGTCAAGGATCTTGTGACGTAGAAGCATTTACAAATAGGCATTAAAATTGGGTGTGTTCCGACAATATAAAAGTGAAACTTGACGTAAAGTGTCAATTCAAACAAAAACAGTATTTACCGATGACATCAGCCTGGACACTTTAGTTTCACTTTCAAGTACTACAAAGACGAATTTTATATACAAAACGTAGGTAGTAAAAACAGTGAAGAAAAACAAAATCGCTTTTACATAGAACTGCGTCATCTTGAAGAATAAATAACTAGCAGAGGTCGTTATACACGAAATAAGCTTTAGTTATAATTCTCAATGGTAATCGAATTTCAATTGATATTGGAAAGAAAGATACGTAAAACGAAATTGAATTCGTGAGCAGACTGCTGGTTAGAGATATTTGTTTGTATTAAATTTTGGAAATGAAAGATCAATGAACTATGGAAAGTGTAGTGTGGTTTATTGGCACATCTTCCTGTTAGTCTTTGCAATTACTTAACAGGAAAATATCAGAAATTATACTTACTATATTGCATTTTGGGCTCATTTAATCCAAAAATTCAAAACTAGTACCTATTACATTCTAGTTTGCAACAATCGGGAGGCAAAGAAGAATATGAATAATTCACTAGAGAATGAATACTTTGCGTGGGCAGTAAATATTTGTTGCGATCACCTATAGAACAGCTTTCAAAGTTTGGAACAAAGAATAAATCAATTTTGACAACAACTGAGCCTCTCAAATTGTAGTCTTCATCTTCCATTATCTATTCTACTGCAGCCTCTAGTGTACGTAAAGAATCACTCACCACAAATTCAAACACGAAGGTTAGCGTCTCCCTGGTGTGCACGATGTCGTGAAGTGTCACAATGTTGGCGTGCTTCAACTCTTTGAGTAACGAAGCCTCCCGGATGGCTGTGAACGGCGCCCCCTCTTCTTCTTGCAGTCTGATCTCTTTCAATGCTACCACTTGCTGCGTTAAACTGGGACAAAAAAAAATATTGATGGTTAGATACTTAGGGGTTAATTTATAAACATTGCTGAAAGTTACTGTTTACTTAGAGTATTTGTTTGTATTTCAGAGGATAAAGTAAGAGTCAGGACAGGATCGGTCAGCAGATACGATTATTTTAGCAACGGTGATAGATTAAGTGTCTATTTGGTACCTAGCTCGATACCGCAACTGAACGCTTACTTCGGATGCCAGTCACACTACTCGATCACACCACACGATGCTCATTTTTTTTTTAACCGAGTCCTAAGAAATAGATTATTCAAACCTAAAGTAGCGTAGCTGCAGTCGCCAAATCGCCGATGGTAAAATTATTGTGTTTGCTTTAACCCAAAGATAACAAGAAACGAACTCCAATAACACGCCGTTTGTGTCTGATTCTGAATAGCTAGTCGGGTGTTTTCGACTTAAGGTTCCCTTTGAGAAAACTCCTTATTATAATTGTCGGTTCATGACAATAGTAATAGCGTTTCTGATGGCAGACTCGCGAAACAATACTAACTACGTCCACAGCGTTTTGTGCTAACGGCACGTTTAATAAAATAAAACAAGTGTACGGATTATTTCTCATTGTTTGTACCGGTCGTGGTCACGACTAGGCTAGTTCACACGTTAGTCTAGGTAACATAAATAATGCAACGCTATGCCTCATTTGCATCGCATGCTCTAGCCATTGAAATTGGAGGCATGGAAAAGTAAACAATTTATCGCACCTGTCGACCTACGACAATGTGTAAAGAAAAGTAGGATAGAAAGTCCTCGTATGTTTTATTACCGGATATAAGCAATTATATCAATGTGTCTGGTGCCCACTGATCAGGAAACTACGCTCATTAATATGCTAGACGTCTTGACGTCGTTAAGCAAAGTACTACCCTGATTAAGGCATTACAATTTATAAACTTTCCGTCGAGAGACAAAATTAAATCCGCTTCAGAGCTTTTTGTGAATGTTGCTTTACACATTAATACCTAGTTAACGTCAACGTATGCTATACGTAAGTGAAATATAAACTCTGCTGCAAATTATTTTCAGCATTAGCTTTTAGCTTCAGAAATTTTAAGACATTTATGAGGTACGAGAACGTAGTAATCCGATCTCAAGGCATTCTTGAACTAATTTTGTAAGAGCTTGTTGAACTACTCTTGAACTAATAACAGAAGACTTGTTGAACTCGGGAAATTATTATTGTGATGTCGTTTCACCATAGTGATGTAAGGAAACTTGCAGCGCCATGCATACGACAATTTGGAGTTGAATACGCTTATTACCGCTCAACTCAGTGAGGTGAAGCACTTCATTCAATATTCACGAGCAATGGACACAGTAAGTTCCGTTTGACTTGGCCCACTCGACCTGACCCAGCCGCGAACCACCGGGGCTTAGCATATTAATTCGTGAAGTAAAATATACGAGAGTTTTTAACGTAAAATTTTATTTGGCGTGAGTCCTATATTAAAATTAACGAGCCGGAATGCAGAGATAAATAAATCCGTAAAAAAATATTCAGCTGATACGTCCATTGGACTTTTGTAAACATTATTTTTAACATTCAATGGCTCTCGAAATGTTTGTGGTATTTTGATACAAAATTGGATAACGGCTTGGTACTTTACATATCGAGTGACTTCAAAGGCGAATTTCAAAGTGGGAACGCTTGAGACTATGATAAATGCGCCACAAAGGCGACATTGTTGCGAAAAGTACGAACTCAGATGCGGATAACGACAAACACGAGAAAATACCTTTTTTTATCATGAAGACGTGAATTGAACAAATGTGACCATTCTCACCATAAAGGATGAAATAAAATGCGAGATTGTAAGACTTACAATATCTTAGAAAAGTAAAGATGTATACAGAAGACTCCGTTAAAGGATGGATAAGATTCCAGAAGACAAACTTAAGATTGTTCAAATTGTGATAAAGACAAACAAATCTTTAGTAATATCTGAACTGTTTAATGTACAATCTATTTGACTTCATAAAGTCAATAAAAGCAAGGCTTTTTGAAAGTTATCAGACGAGGAAATCTGTAGTAATGCGAGTGATAGCGAAATTTGCTAAAATGTGCCTCGGCCGCATCCACTCCAGTTTTTCCCCTGACGCATATTTAAATATTGATGTTAGTAAAGAAATGTATAAATATTTATAAAGCTGATTACTTTTACTGTGGAATAATTAATTTCCTTGTGTCAATTACGCAACTTCCTTATTTATGCTGTGTGATTAAATTCAAAGGAAAATATTGCCGGAAGTTGTTTTTGTTTTGGCAAAACATGACTTGTACCTTCTTCCATTGTATAATAGGGCTACAAGAGAATAAGTCATTGTTCAATGATAAAAACATTTACTAGTCAACAAGATGGAACTGGGTTTGGCAGCCCAAGATTAGCTGGACGTATTCTACAACGTGTAATATAATTATCGCAAGACCTCATATTTAGAGTACTGAGTTACAAGCATAACACAATGACTATAACTTCTTTTTAAACTAACTCTTTTTTTTAAGACAAAATCGAATTGATTCTAGCATTATTTTTCAATTCAGAATTCAATCTTATAGCCTTGAGATATGTACGATTGAATTTTTTGGCTCAATCAGCGGTACGTATGGCAAGATTAATATTTTTTGACAAAAAATCCTACCAATATTAAATTGACTGAAGTCGATTCAGTAGTCAATTATGAAAAAACTGCTTTCAGGGATTGCGTCCATCCTGTAAATCCTTGTATAAACATCACCATTCATTCGGTAGAGTTGTTTAATGGACCAAAAATTTATTACTGATGTTACATAACATCACGCCTTGTTTCCCCGAAGGTATGGGCACAGGTGAACCTATATTTTGTCTGATGTTTAGCAGTAGCACTTGCGACGGCTAGATTATCGAGGCAGTCAAATATCTATATAATAATAATAATATCTTTGGACAACCAACACAACGTTATCTGATCCCAAACTAGGCAGAGCCTGTACTATGGCAACCAGACAACTGATAAACATACTTATATATTTCTAAATACATACATATCATTACATATTATAAAATAAAGTCACTTCGCTGTCTGTCTGTCCCTATGTATGCTTATATCTTTAAAACTACGCAACGGATTTCGATGCGGGTTTTTTTAATAGATAGAGTGATTCAACAGAAAGGTTTATATGTATATAACATGCATAATATAGTAAATAAACACTGATAATTTTAGAGGTTTCTAATGTGATGTCATAATTAAACTCATTTTTTTGCGCTTACATTGCGAACGCTGGCTGAACCCTACGAAATAGATCAAAATAATGTACTAAAGTATTGTACACCTTACAAAGTTCTACAAAAAAGTCCGCGATGGTATATGTCTATCTCTTAGGGATAACCCACACTAAACATTTTTTATCCTTTAATTTTTATGAGAAATAATAGCTTATTTACGAAGCGATTTTAAGCAATACAGCATTAATCTTATCCAATTAAATACATTAGATATGTTGTGCATTTCATGTAGATCAAAATTGCCTTTTACAGCATATCATTAAAATGAATATTTTAGAAGATATCAGAGATTATAATAAAATAGCCGCAGAGCGGCTAGCGGGCCGTTCCGCGTCCGGCCATCTCGCTTGGTAGCGGTCGGGTAGTGACGGATTAGTAGGATTGTAATTCATATTACTTGGGCTTCATAGTAAATGCATATCATCATGTCTGTTCGAGGTACTCAAAATAAAGCTAATTGTATTATTCCAAGTAAGAGACCGCGAAATATGGCTTAGATGTTTAGATTTTTGGATGGATTTGGATTTTTGGTTATCCTGGATACTTACCATATATAGCATACCATAGAAATTTATCCCGGTAGTAGTTTCCCGGGTGGTATTTTCCGACAGCTATACGGGCAAAGCCACTGGCCAAAGTACTATTCTTATAACTATGTTTAATTTGATGTCTGGTAAATAACTGAGTGTTTATTTAGGTAGAATAGGAGGTTTAAGAAAAACCAGGAAGAGTTATATTCAATTCAATCCAGCCCTTTGTCCCAGTCTTCTTACTCTGAATACTATTAGTTTTAATTTAAGTACATCAAACACACAAGATATGTAAGGATCGTAGCCGCTGGCGTTCCGTAGTTTCTGCCTACCCCCATGGGAAAAAGGCGTAATTTTATGTATGTATAACATGGATTAATACATTCTTACCGCGGTAATACGTCCTCTTGCGATAATTTCCGACATCTACGCGGGCGAAGCCGCGGGCAAAAGCTAGTTATAGATATATTACACCCAGACACAGAACAAATGATTGTGCTCATCACACAAAGATTTGTCCTGGGTGGGAATCGAATCCACGACCTCAGTCTTAGCAGTCAGGGTCACTAACCACTAGACTAACAGGCCAGTCAAATATTTTTTGAATTATTCGTGATTTTATAGAAAGAATTACTTAATATATAAGCAAAGGAAATAAGAGTAGAAAAACACCGAAAAATGTTGGGCGCTAGTCTTTAACATCATACTTAGTTATAATTAGCTCGTTAGACTCTGTTCTGAAACTCCCAAAGGAATCTCTAAATTTCTCGGGGAGAGGAATTACCGTATTCGTAAGTAGTTGTTCCCTGTAATTTCGTTCACATATAAGCTCATCAAGTACTCGTTTGGAAGACGGGTGTTTTCACGGTGACTCAAGGAAGTAAAAAGAAAAACTTTTTAGCACTGTACACAGTCTCCAAAGACGAAATAAATCGGGCGATTTTTCGTTTACGGGTGTATAAAGGGTTTTGCAAACAGGTGCGTCGCGTGTGTGATTCTGGTAGAACAATATTCATGAACCGAGTTACCTTAATTAAGGTAACTTTGTAAATGTGCCCCTTTTTATAAATAAACGATATTATTATTATTATTATATTATTATTTTTATATATGTTAACATATCTCGGGACCCTAGGGTCCCGGTTTTTTGGAAGGCGTACGAGGGGCCGAAGCCAACTCGCAGAGGCCCCTTAGAAAATTTAGATGAAGTGAGGCACTAACCGGCGGTTATCCCTGTATACACTGTGCAAGTGCACCCAAGGACAACCTCCGGTTGGTGTTGGACTATTGCAGGATATGGAAACTAAGGTGTTGGACTATGTATTTGGATGGCTAAAATAGACTGGTTACCAAGAACTATGGAAGGCCTATGGCCCCTGCCGCATCAATGTTTTGTAAATACACGGATTAAATGGCAAGGGGTGACTTGCACACTCAATAATGGGCCCCCGGGAAACGTCGCTGGCACATAGTGACGCAGCGATAAGGGGGCAACACTTCCTGAGGTGCTTGAGAAGTGGAGAGGTATTCCAAGGCTTTCAGAACAATCCCAGAGCCCGGAAGATGGTCAAGTCCCTACGAGCACTTACTGGAATACTTCCTTTCCCCGAGCACGTTTGCTCTTGCGAATCTCCACTCAAGCCAGCCAATAAAGGCAAGAATGAGGTGGGAGCTCTGAACCTCGTCAGTGTTCACTCCAGCCGGCCAATAAAGGCAAGCCAGAGATGAGGAACAAGAATTCTCCCGGGAGATAGGGTTCGTGGGGTCGCTACTGCCCAACAGCACGCCACATGCTGCCCTGCGGGTATATTATTATTATTATTATGAAGTTTTCATGGAAATTGTTTTACTGGAGTCGCCTCGCGCCGTCGAGCCTTAATTATTTTTGTTGAAGTTCGCTGTTTATCCTATAGATAGTGTCATGCATTCGATATTTTAACAAAATATGTTTCTAAACAGTCAATCGTACCAAGATCATCACTAGAATACATAACTTTTGTTGAACTATCGACCTCAGAAAGTGCATCAGACACGACAGGCACGAAATGTTTAGTATTTTGTTATTTGCCTATACTATCCCAAAGCTGGGCAAAGTCTCCAGTCCTTAAGTACGCCTAATGAAAAGAAATAATAAAAGACACTCACTTGCTATAACCTTTATACACTGTGGCGTAGGAACCCTCACCAAGTTGCTCGAGTTTTATGTAGGCTTCGGATTTCCCGAAGGGAGAGTCACCCTGTTGACAGAAAACATTCATTAATCAACTGAGCACATCGAAATACATAATCCTGTAATTTACGACACCGCACAAACATATTAGGATTATGAAATAAATTGGGTAAAGTTATTGCAACGTTTCAGTCACCCATTATAAATTGCATACATTGTTACTAGGGATGTCGAATGAGTTGGTTTAATTTAAATAATAGCTAGTACTTTATCATGCATCGGACGTCATGAGAATAGGAGTTAAATGATCGTTTGTCCTTTATCAAACCTTCTACATGTAACTGAATAACATTGAATAATAAATTACAATAACGAAATATTTAACACCAGACGCAAAAAGAGGTTTTTTACTTAGAGTTATTGTTTTGGTCGGGGTTTTATTTTAAATTTAACTTGTATCATCATCATCATCATCATCATTTCAGCCGAAATACGTTCACTGGGCATATGCCTCCCCCAAACACTGCCAATTTGACCGGTTCTGTGCTTCTCGCATCCAGCGGATTCCTGCTGCCTTCATCAGGTCCACCTTGTGGGACCCACCTTTGAACGCTACGTCTACCACTATGCATTCGACGCTCCAGAACCTTTCGGCTCCATCGGCCATTTTTTCTGCGAGCAATATGCCATTTATGGCACTGCCACGTAAGTTTGGCAATTCTCATATCAATAAATAATAATTCAAAGTAAAACAGCATCGTAAGAAGATTGTAGCTGCAAACTTCGCTCATTTTATTACCGCATAAAATCCCAGTAAGCACAACATAAGTTATTTATAACTATTAGTTTATATTGTGACGTATCGCCACTTAGAATATCTATATATATAAAAGAAAGTTGTGTTAGTTACACTATTTATAACTCAAGAACGGCTGAACCGATTTGGCTGAAAATTGGTGGGGAGGTAGCTTAGAACCAGGAGACGGACATAGGATACAATAAAAAAAAAAAAATAATCCCGTTCGACTATAAAGAGGAAAGATTTGATTGTTTGTTTGTATTGAATAGGCTCCGAAACTACTGGTCCGATTTGAAAAAATCTTTTTTTTGTTGGGTAGCCTATTTATTGCGGAAAGCTATATGGTATATAACATCATGCTACAACGAAGAGGAGCGGAGCAGTTATGAAAAATGTTGCAAAAACGGGGAAAATCGCACGGGTAGGCGATTCGACGCGACGGGAAGGGACGGGGGAACATGAAATTTAACGCGGACGAAGTTGCGGGCAGAAGCTAGTTGTAGATAAAACAGTACACTGCATTTGTTTCGTCGTCCTAACCAGTTTAAGGTAGAGGGAGGCTTCGGGTAGACCACGACATTCTAATTTTCTTACTTTTTCTGCAATTTGCTGAATGTAACATACATTATCATTAAAATATGATTTGACTATTTCATGAAAAACTCAAAGGAATTAAATAACTTAGAGGCATTGATTATTTTAATGATTATAGTTATATACGCACGGCTACACATAAAGCCACAGAACAAATTCCGTGCATAAAGCTATGCATTTCCAGTATAAGCTGGCATCTCACTGTATGAAAAGCCTATACAATAAGAGGTCAGCTAAGACTAGAATGTATAGCTTCACCTGTAACCGTGTGAACAGCTATATTTGTTACGGTCGCGAATCATATTTTGTTCAACATACAGATTGACACTGACCTGCTAATTGCAATAACGTAATAAAATTTAAATTTTCGCGGAATACCCTGGAGCTGTCACCTTAAAGCGTTCCAGCGAGGAAATGCACCAATAGAATTGCACCCTTTTGAAAATAGACCAATATCATTGGTGGATTTTTGTCTCACTGTGGCGCTTCTTCGAATAACTCTGGTGGTAAGCCAACCTGACATTAAACATTGGACTTACCGAATGCGCCAACGCAGAGTTGCATACCCGAATAGAATTCTAACGATTAAATGAACGCCTTGTAAACATAACCGACGGTTATCGATACCTAAAATACTTGTGTTCATGTTAGAAACGTTAATAGGACGATTTTAAGTGTGTTACTCTTAGTTAAACGTTGGTTGCACTGGTTGCACGTAATGGATTTAAAACGATCGCTTTCATTTAAGTAGTTAATTTGTTTCTTATTTAATAGATAATATCGAAGTATATTTTGCTTCGCCCTAATATAAACTGTGTTATTTCCTAAAAACAAAAAACTTCGACGTAATAACTAGGTTTAAATGACGGCGTCTACATACGGTCAACAAAAAACAACGGCCATCGCCATAGACCGTATAAGCGAAATTGCGGGCAAAAGCTTTGTTTAAGCACAAAGTATCACAAATGGCTGGTATCCCAGAATTACTCCCCGATCTAATCGCACAATCTATCAACGTCGCCGTTGGTCCTACTCGACCTATTTGTAAGCTAGCAACACTATGCCCCACCGCCGGCGAACATACACTAACATTTATCATTTTTCTTTTATATTTATGCGCATACGGACGTGCGAAATGGAAGTGAAAATAAATATGGAAGTGAGTGTACAATCTATTTGTTTGTTTGTATAAGCAGAAACAATAGTAAACCGTTTTAGAAATTCTATCTGACATAGATTGGTATGTTAAGAGAATGTTTGTAATCAAGTTTGTGTAGATCACGTTGTTTGCAAACAAACTGAGATGAGTCTCGCGTTATGTGGTTTTCTCTTTGCATACCGTTGATGTATGTACTTTAGTTTTGAGACATTTTCATCATTCATTTATCTCTCACTCTCACATAACATGCTACAACACAAACGTTATGTTCAATAGTTAGGTAATTTATGAATCTTCTTACCCCAAAGGCACTAAACCGCTTGGTCCGTCGGTTGGAGTGGTCGTGAGGCCCTAGAAAGGCCTCGGACTTGGGCCTGGGCGGTCGCTTCGGCCTCATGACTACCCTGGCGTCCTCCCTGGCACCTTCGTCGAGGAGTTTCGAGTCCGAAGACACGGACAGCTGTCTTCTTACACGATACTCGCCGTTACCACCGCCACCGCTCCATTCTGTACAACAAAACATAAATTGCGTTAATTATAAAAGAAAAATTAACTTAGATTTCCTAACAGAGATAGTTTGATACTTTAAGTAGTCTTGGTAAGTAAAATCAAAGGTATCAATCATTGCCACGGCAATTACAGGTAAAGTATAACACCATCCCATTTCTTTCCGTGGGTGTCGTAGAAGGCGACTAAGGGACTTACTAGAGAAATGGACAGTAGCGTTCTCTATGCACTTTAACCCAATACTTCGATCGCCAACCCGCCTGCCAAGCGTGGCGATTATGGCAAACGCCCCCCTTGTAGGAGGTGTTATATACAGCAGTGGATGTCTTTTGGCTGAAATGATGAAGTAAAATAAAGCTACACCACACCGTCAATCAAATTACGTGTTGCGTTAAATTCGTGGGAATCAATTGTGACACAAATCTTGTACATGAACAGGATTTGTGTCAGGATATTGCCAACAAAAAATACAGTTTCAAAATTACAGTTGGTGTGGAAAGTAATCGTTCTTTTGATAAATCCATCCCACCGCACCGTCATTGAAATGTTCTCTTTCCCTCTTACGTAAGTACATATAACGGAGCTTTAAATTCCCCCGCATCAATATGCCTCACGATTAGAGGATACAATCCCGAATCTCGGGATCCCGGGATCCCGAGATTCGGGATCCCGGGATCCCGACCGTATTCTGGCCCCGAAAATCCCGGGACTGTACTTGGCTAATCCCGGGATTTTCGGGATTGCCACAAACAAGTCTTATTTGTATCCCGTAGTCCGTTGCGCCTTGATAATAAACCTTGCCTAGATTATATGAATAGCATTTTTTACATAACAACAAAAAAGAAACCCCTTAGATACGCCATCGTACGATATGTACCTACTATACACAGTAGACACTAAACAGGTACAGTCCTAATATACATATATTTGTCGTAGAACTTAGAAGGGACTTAAAGAAAAAGTTACAGCTGGAAATTAACAAGAGAATGAAATCCCCAGATCCTGAAGTACAAGTACAAAATGAATTGAGGTTGGCAAATATTGTAGTATTAGACGTGAAATGAGCCTGTTCAAAAATGGAGGAGTTCGTGGATATCACTTAGAAACAGCATATAAGTATCTACACGTATTGTCTATTCCTCCAACCAGCGTAGAACCTGAGCGAGTGTTTTCAGCTGCTGCTTATGTTGGCAATAAACTACGAAGCAGGCTTAGAAGTCAAAGATTGGATGCTTTGATATTTTTCTGCGATTATATTTTCGAAATTTTAAATATTTTTTTTGTGTTGTCTTTTTGATTTCTTGCAAAAGTATCGTTTTTTTTTTGTTTTGTCTTTATCTTTTCTTATTATATTGTGATTTTTGTTGTGTAAAGACATAAAAAAGATCTTTTTTTAATTATTTAAGTTGCTTTTTCATTTTAGCCCAATTAGAAACCACAGTCTAATCCCGGGATAGACCCGGGATCCCGGGATTACGTTTCTAAAATCCCGTAATCCCGGGATTGAAAAACATGCTCGGGATTGTATCCTCTACTCACGATACAATCATCAGCGGCACTCTAAAATACAAACATTTTCATTGAAAGCTTCGTCAATTGACAAAATGAGAATCCCGCCGGAAAATTCCCCGCAAGCACTTAGGAAGCAAATTAATTCACGAGAAAATAAAAAATGGCGTGTTGATGCGACGTTGTTTGAAAGAAGCTATTTTTCTCGCGGCCGTCAAACATCGGTATCGGGAATCGAAACACTCTGAAGGCCCGTTAGCGTCACAAAGACGCGGCATCGATGCAACGGATGTAAACGCGAAACGAATAAATCATTCGCAGACATAGAATCGTTTGAAGAAGAACAAATCGATTATAGAGGCAATCGATCACTATGATTGAAACGAGCAAAAGATAAAACGATAGTGTCCATTTTTTAATGTTTTCAGCGGGCAACTTGACTAAAATAAAGCACGCTGAAGCTCTGAAGATAACTTGTTATAATAAATTTTATATTGAGTAAGTTACAGAACTCAACAAATATAATTATAATTTTGGTGCGACATAACAGTGATGGGTGGTACGTCAATTTCGCGTGCGGCATAAAGCGTATCCAGGGTACTGTATAAGTGGGTCACGGGGTGGCATGCCCGGGTGCGGTAGATACTACCCCCGTAAGGGACTGAGGACCGATTCAGGGAAACCCAACGATAATTTTATTGGCGAAGTCCCTATTGCGCGCTTCTATTAACTCGATTCAAATATCGGGATCAATTCGATTTGAAGGGACGAAAAAATTAAAAAAGATAAATAGGGGATGCCAATTAAAAGTTCTCAAAATTTTCATTTCGAGGCGTATTTTTATTACCATCTCCCTGATTAATGATTCGACGTAGCAACTGTTTTTAAAGTTCTGTTGACCACTTAATTAATTAGTATAAACTGAGCATCTTTTTATTTTGGAAGTAACCACTCAAAAAGGTTAAAAACTGACGTAGATTAATTATAGAAATGCAGAACAAAATGCTATTTTAGATGAAATTACAGCCCAGTGCAAGTGATACAAAGGACGTTCCTGATGAACACATTTCATGAATCTTAATTAGTAAGAAATGAGCATCTTTATATTTTGGGACTAACCACTAAAATATGGCTTCAAAACAGACGTAGATTAATTACAAAACTAATTACCATTTCAGATGAAATTTCAGCCCAGTCAAACGACGAACCTCGTCTACGCATTTCAAGAGACCTTTCGCAAAAAGTTAAAACAATTATTTCGTTTTGAATAAACCAACCGTCGCGTAGCGTATTTCCATTCTGTACAAGGCCAAAACGCAACCATAGGAATCTGCTCGCGTATACTTTGTAATGCAATTTTTAAACTTGTGATTACAATATATACACGAATTTTGCGTACTACTTGTATATAGTTTGTAACGTAGACGCGCACGTGCATCTTTCCAATTTATACAAGGCCAGAATGCCACCATAGGAATTTGGTAGGACTTCTGATTGCCGGGCTTCGATTTAAAGGGTGTTAGGCGGGAGGAGTGGGGAGGTGTAGAGCCTCTTCTGTCAAGGAAAAGTTTCGAAAAGCCCCCTTTTGAGTTTTTTTTTAAATATTGTAACAGAAGAGGTGCGGGGTTGACGAATAAAATGAAGGGGAAGTAGCAACACTCGACAGAACACTTCGCTGACAGAGCACGTCAACAGAATCAAGGCGTTTCCATAGGAGGTTACAGTTTTAACCTCCCCAAACCATGTCGATTCTGGCACTCGCCGACCGCTGCCGCGGCACCGCTCGCTTCGCTCGCTCGGCTCGTGTCGTCGCAGTTTCAACCTAACCTAACCTAAACTCCCCAAACCATGTCGTTTCTGACACTCGCCGGCCACTCGTCTATACCTACAGGATTAGTTTGCATGCGGAGTAGTACTGTATACTATGGAACAATTTAGTTACTTTGGCCACTACAAAGTATACACGAGTATTTGTGTACTACTCTTGTATAGATTGGATGACCTTGATTAAAAAGTGATTTCCAATCTATACGCGACTAGTTTCACACCCTAGCGTTCTAGCCTTGTACAGAATGGAAATACGCCGTCGCGTACGCATATAAGCTATTATAAACAATTTGACTATTACTGACACAAACGAGAAATCCACGGATGACAGCATGGTGGTAAGATATGTGACAGTGCTTTAAATTCTATAAACTTAAACAATATGTGTTACAGAATAACCGCCAGAATAAAGTCCTGAAAGTATCTATCTGTAGCTTGTTCATAATTTACTACTGATTCGACTTCAGTAACTTTTAATGTGGGTATATTTCCAAATATTATGTATTTTGCCATATATCTATATCTACAGTGATATATATATATCTACAGTGATAAGACACATAAAAAAGTAATGCTAGGGTCAACACGATTTTATTTAAAAAAAAATGTTTTAGATATTAAAAAGAAAATCCATTTATTAAATTCGTTTATTAAGCTTTTAACTCTATATTCTAACTAGCTTCTGCCCGCGACTTCGCGTAAAATTTTTGCTCCCGTGACCCTTCCCGTCGCATCGAATTGCCTGCCAGTTTTCGTCCTTTTTTCGTTGCTGCTCCGCTCCTTTTGATTGTAGCGTGGTGTTATATAGCCTATAGCCTTTCTCAATAAATAGGCTACTCAATACAAAAATAATTTTTCAATTCGGACCAGTAGTTCCTGAGATTAGCGCGTTCAACCAAACAAACAAACTCTTCAGCTTTATAATATTAGTATAGATAGGGTGTATGATGTCTTGCGTAAATTATGGTACATATTTTATAACACAAATGAGTATGTAAAATACACACACATATAATTTATTACGACGCGAGCAGTAGAACCATTGCTGCGGTATACAAAACGGCAGTATATCTGTTCTGGAGTAATTTTCTTCGAAAGTTCCGGGTTATAAAACAGTAATATCACCATTATGCCTCCATTTAAGGGTCATGTGTCGTATAACCTTGTTTTACGAGCAGTCTTTTCATGCTGGTTCGATGCATATTGAGTATTTACTACGGTACGAAATGAACGTATACATCATTTTTTCATAAGCCGAAATAAAAAATGTTTATCGGGCCCTAAATCCTCGTGTCATTCCGGCCACTCCTTGTTCAGTATTTTCGTAATTAAAATGGACAGGGATGTTTTACGCTATGACACGCGTTATGTAGGAAACATTATAGCAATTAGGTTAATTGTTAAAGCTGCTATGATAGTTGTCGTCATCACGAACGTTATTATATGGCGCCTAGAGTCGAAAATCGAGCAGTGTATTTTTTCGACAAGCTGAGATGCACTCTGTTGGATTCTTAATGTTCGGTTCAACAACGAGAGTTGAAAATTCTTTACGTGATAAAATCCTGCTGCGATATTTTTACGTTCGTGCGTCGACTAATGCTTGGGTGTAAATTTATTCAGTAATCGTGTTGTGAGTAGTGTTGTGAGTAGTGTTACACTAGGATAGACGCGGAAGTGTCCATCATAGCTAGTCTTGTGACAGATTGTGTGTCATGACAGACAGGTTTACGCAGCAATGCCATGTGAAATTGCCACGTAAACAGGCAGAATGGTATTTCTCCTGCCGTATCTGGTTGCTTTGAAACATTTAAGCTTTAGAGCACAGAAAAAGCTTTTTTATATTCTTGATTGTAGTGCTCCCTTCGAATACTTGAAAACCTTTCCTTAATCTGTATTATCAGATGTAGAGTTCAGAGAGCTTCAGAATATTTCTGTCACAGTTCATAGATTATTCCTTTTGATCAAGTTACCCAGTGGATCTCTTTAGGGAACATACATAGAGGATTTTCCTTCTCCCCGCTAATTCAATAAACGAGTTACTCGACACGATGTGACCCAATTAGAAAACTTTTCGAATTACGTGGGAACAACATACCAGGGCGGTTTCACTTGATCCACATTATGTAATATTAATAACAGCTTTCCTGACCTTTAACTAGATTGAATGTTTTTCAACCGTCAGTCAACGTGAAAGTATCGACATCGTTAGACCACAGAGTATTAAATGAAGCGTTAATTAATTAAATTGCTGCAGTGATTGTGGGTTAAATATTGTTGGATTTTAAAGTACAATACAATATGAAACGAGCCACAGACGTGCAGATATCCAAAATTGTAAATCCCGCTTTAATAATTGAGCGCATGTAATGTGATTAATTATCAAATTAACTGTTGCGGCAACGTGCAATGGTTACATTTCATGTTCGCTCGTGCGTTCAATTTACGTGCATTAGTATCAGTTCAGACAGACAATATAATAATATTGTCTGTCTGATGCCTTATTAGAGTTGCGTGGAAAATGTATATTTTTTACATAAGAATAAAAACGAAACATATTGAAATTTATCTTTTTCATAGTCATTTATAAAGTTAATACATCCGAAGCTGTTTTTGCCGAAATTTCAAACCAAACATAAATCAATCGTTCGTACCGTTTTTGTTTACCAAATGGGACAAGTAAAGAAACATACACTGTAGTACAGGGCCTGTTTGTCTTCTATACGGCTCCCTTCCCCACAGTCTCGCATGGAAAGTGTTATAAATGGGCAGATCCGTAATGAGGTTCGCATTACAGGAGAATTGTAAGGGGACGGTTTGTTTTTATTTTTGTTTGAAGAAACTGTTTTGTTTACATTTTTTTTCTATTTATGGATACGGAACACGAGCACTATTCGTAGTCGAAAACGTTACGCTGTTTTTTTGTAGCGAGATTAATTGCTAATTGCGAACAATTAAATTATACAAGGTGTAACTGTGCAAAGTAAACTTTCACCGTCTTGAGACGAATTTTATAACTAGAAAAAAAATGTAACACTTAAATGGGGAAATCTGGGTATAGAATGTTAAGGCACACCTCTGTCTTACCCATCACGGATTAAAGGCATGACGCTATAAGTAAAAGAAACACATTAACCACGTAAGTATTCTCTATCCTGTTAGTAAACGTTATCATATGAATTCATAAAGAGTTGACTAAGCCGTCTAAGGATTACGTGTTCGCCTTTGAACCCAGATTTCGTCTATTTACCCTACTTAGGTAACTTTTCCCTTCTATATTTTCAAGCTAAGACCAGTGTCTACTGCATGCGCCCACGACTGTATGTGAATGGCTTTGTGATCGTTCTTACATCACATAATCGTCTGGTTCATATTCTATGACCAAGTAGGAGGGTTTTATAGCGTATGCATTATTCAGATAATGTTAGGTCCCGATATTGTTAGACGTTATTTGGTAAAAATCTGACGTATCCCTTCACCTAAAAATATCTTTTCAATGAAAATTAAACTAACAATTATGGTTCAAATGGTGATTTCGTACACATTACATATTATCACGCCTAATTTTCCCGAATTTTAGGGGGTATTGTAACAATTGTGGGTGGGTTGTGGGTGCACATTTCGCCAGGCCCAAATCCAGATGCCGAGCCGTGCTACTACTGAGAGAGAATTCCTACTGGGAAAAACTCAATAATAATTTGCCCCATCTAGGAATCTTAGGACCTGAAACTTACCTGTACCACTTGATCAATGAGGCAGCCATTGGTCTAGTATTTAGTATACTAATCCAATAAATCACCACACCACATCATTAAAATCTTATTTTTCCAAAGAGTTCCAAATCATAAACCTGTGCATGCAACATGTACATTAAGCGACAATATCCCTAAGGCTACCGGAGTGGCCTTTAAATCGAAAGGTCATTGGTTCGATTCGTTGAACCGTTGAGGTGATCACACTCCTATAAGCACATTCACCCATTTGAAGGCTGGCTTTATCGTAGCCTTTTTTATTAGAAAGGGTATTATTAAAACATTGTATGATGGTATGAACCCTCATTATTTTAAATATTTTTTAACGAAACTCATTAGGATCATTATCCAGCCAACCTAAATTATAATTAATCTTCTCTGAATACCCTATTTTTTTTTTAATGCTGCGTAAGCCATTAAGGTCTTCTGTTCTCAAAATACTGAAAACCTGGCTAACACTTTAATACCAAAAACGTTAAACGTTGTATTTTACAAGTTTGACCTAACCTCACAAACACATTACGTACCTAACCTACAATCAACGTTGTATTATGCCCTAGTACACTATAATTGGATCTAATTATATCATTTCCGTGGCCAAAGCCATTCGGGAATTTCAATTAGGTTTCCATTCATATCTAGCATTAGTGCTTAACTATCTAGCTAGATGGACAACCAGCTACACTGATTAAATTATCTAGATCGTTACCTTAAAGCGCGCTAGTATCTGGAGTATCTATCAATCAATGGAATGATTTAATTTGCGGGGGTAACGGGGGTAACGGGGTGTATAATACACTGGGGAAATGTTAACGACGAAATAGTCAACACCGTCATTTGATTAACAATGAGAGTGTTAATTTGAGTTGGGGCGGTAAGAGCAGCCTTAACAGTTGCAACTACAGGAAAACGTTTTTAGTGGACCGACCCTAATATTTAATTAAGATTTTATACAAAAAATAAAAACATGGTTTATTTGATGGTGAGGGAGACTAAAATGTTTTCCGTCGTCAAAGAAACGAGTATAACATCAGAAAAGAGCGCTTAAAACATAATACTGCTTATTACGAACAACACTAGAAAAATAAATCCGTGCAAACAAACATAAAAGTGAAGCACTAAAGACAGTGGGTGACGTGAAACACTTGTTCTAACGCATGCCCTGTGGTTGTTTACTCATTCATGAAGTTCTGTAAGAACCCCCTTCGGCGGGAAAACCATAAATTGTTTACATAAACTAGTGGGCGTAGCGGCCGAGGGTTGGGTCTAACAGACTTCAGGATTTTACGAAAAACAATCAGAGGTAAACAATGTTGCAAATAGAGCGCTGGGGTGACCATCACTTATACTGTTGTGTTACCATAAGACGTAGAAATTGCAAAAAAAAACACGAAAAAGTTATAACGAATGAGTCTCTGGTTTCAACAAGTTTAAATTGAGAAGCCATTCGATATCGCCGTTCTACTAGCAATAATTAAGAGTAAACAATTTTACAAAAAGAGCGGTGACCATCGCCTGTAGTGTTGTGTTCCCAAAACACGTGGAAATTGCAACAAAAATAAAACGTGAAAAAGTTTTAACGAACGAATCTCTGGTTTCAACAAGTTTAAATTGAGAACCAATTCGATATCGTCGTTACTACCAGTATCACATGTACCGATGTACGTTTAAAAATGCACAGGAGAACCGTCAAAACTTCTATTCCAGCATGTTACGTTGCTAAAGTTTTATGTGATAGCGAAGCAAAACGATTACAACTTTAATAGTTTGTAGTATGTAACATGTTTAAAGCGAGGCAACTCCCTAGACTTAATACAGATATTGCGATGAGAGATTTACATTAAAAAGTTACAATTTTCCCTGTGCATTATGGTGGAGAACGTCGCGTCGGGATAACTCAAACTTTGAAATTGTGTAGACCTAGAGATGTAAATAGAAAAAAAACAAAATGTTTTTTTTCACAATCTTGAAAAAAAACATGAAAAAAAACTTGGCACCATTGTTTTTTTTCTACATTTGGTTTTTTTTCAGAAAAAGTGAAACACTATAGCTAAAGTGGAATAAAACACTAAATTTGATTGTTTTGTTTTTATTCAAGTCAAATTATGTTTAAATCAATGGGTAACTATTATTATGAACTTAAAAAAATACTTAAGGTGTTACAATCATCTGTATCAGTGTCAGTAGCTACGGCTACGCTTGTTTTATCACCATCGGATTCATCGGAATAATGTTCTGTGTCTGTATTTGTTTCAAGACATGTATGTTCTATGGGCAGCAGCGTTCTCTATGCATTTTACCACCATACTGCGATCGCCAACCCGCCTGTCAAGCGTGGCGATTATGGCAAAGCCCCCCAAATTGGGGGAGGCCTAAGTCCAGCAGTGGACGTCTTACGGCTGAAATGATGATGATGATGATGATGTACTATTTAACAAAAAACAAATGGTATTTTCTAACTGAACAAAAAAATAATAATATCAACTCATATTATACGATAACCGCCTTTTCTCTTTTTATTTTCCTACTCAAGGAAAAAAAACCTGCTCCAGAAAAAAAACGGTTTTTTTTCATGTTTTTTTTAAACGTTTTTTTTTCATCTCAGAAAAAAAACCGTTTTTTTACAACTCTATGTAGACCGCGCCGAGAGGTTGTCTGTTGAATACATTTACTTCGCTGAGTATCACAAAATATTTGTCATACTTGTCAAATCTTTGCAGTTACAACAGAAAGCCATTAAGGAATGATTAAATTAATGTTCTAGTCTATGATTTTATACTGGACTAGCTTTTGCCAGCGGCTTCGCCCGCGTGGAGGTCGGAAATTATCCCGCGGGAACATACTACCGGGATAAAAAGTAGCCTATGTCCTTTCTCAGGCTCTAAACTATTTGTGTACCAAATTTCATTTAAATCGGTTCAGTAGTTTTAGCAGGAAAGCTAGACAGACAGACAGACAGAGTTACTTTTGCATTTATAATATTAGTTTAGATTATAGTATTACGAAATCTACTGAGAAATTAAGTGTAAGATTACTAAATTGAAGTGGCCATTAGGATTTAATGTCAGTGTGGATTCGGTTTATCGTTTTAGTTGTATGGCAAATGTTTGCAGTACCTACAATATGTGACTTAATATATCTTTGTGTATATTATGTTACATAAAACATGGCGCAAAATTTTGTAACTTTGATAACGGTATTTCGGTAACAGGTAATGTTATATCTGTATCCTCATGTGCTAACACTTTGACCTTTTGTGGTTTTATTCTTATCATGTATGCGGATATACAATTAATACTTTAATATTATAAATGCAAAAGTATGTCTGTCTGTGACGCTTTCAGGACTAAACCACAGAACCGATTTTGATGAAATTTGGTACGGGGTAAGTTTGAACCACAAGATAGGACTACTTTTCATACCGCGACTACGTCTGCGTCTGCGATAACCACATTTACGCGAACGAAGTCGCGGGCCAAAGCTAGTACGCCATATTTGTGAAATTGTTTGAAGCGTTTGCTTGTTGCATTATTGTGTGGCCTAAACGAGAGGAACATTCTTTGTTGACATAATCCTAACGTATGGAAGGCATGTGCCCTCAGCCCTGCACTGTGTATTTACCGAAGTTTATTTACATGTGTCATACATCTTCGGCGCCATACGCCATGCTTCATTTCGACGCCATTTACTTCAACAAACTCGTTTGTACAGACATACTTAAATGATTGATAAATAAATCCGATAAGTTATGTGTTTTTATTTTGAAACTAAGTGACTTTCATAAACAAATCCTTCTTTATTATACGTCAGGATGTGACAGAATGAGGTAATGCATTTTAAGAGTAATCGATTTACATCAATCTTTATTTGCTTTTTTTAAGTTTAAGACCATCTGGGTTGTTTTGTTTAAGGAGATTAATAATAAATTAACCTTCCAGGTATGCCGTATTTAAAACAAAATTGACTTTATTTTCCTAACAAAATAAAACACTTCCTTTGGGATTCATTTTAATATGGACAAATGCAATATCAAGAACAATAGGTACCTATCGTTGGTAATAAATAATTGGTCTTGACATTGAATTTGTCCATATTAAAACGAATCCCGAAGGTAGTCTTTATCATTCGATCGATAAAGACTACCTTCGGGATTCGTTTTAATATGGTGCACATCCAAGTTTTTTTTACAAATAAACGTCTAAATAAGTATGTTGGCATGCTGAAAGAATTATAAGTAAACAACGAACGGCTGAAGTTACAAAGTTACGCCAACATCGAGACTTTGAAAGCAGTTGAATCATAATCGAACACCCAAATTACTGAACACCCTGTATAACAGCATTTAAAACTTTTTCATTGATGTTGGTGCGAATATTTCGAATACCGTTAATTAATTTTATATTTTTAATGGAGTTTGAGGAATTTCTGATTCAGGGAGGAGTATCAACAATCCGTCCATTAGCAATATATGATAGTTTTTGAGTTTATGACATTCCGACAGACAGACAGACGCACCGAAGGGACTTTGTTTTATAATGTACTAGCTTCTGCCCACGACTTCGTCCGCGTCAAATTTTTGCTCCCCGGACCCATCCCGTTGCATCGAATTGTCAGCCAGTTTTCATCCATTTTTCGTTGCTGCTCAGCTCCTTTTGATCGCAGAGTACTGTTATATAGCCTATAGCCTTCCTCGATAAATAAATTACCTAACACAAAAAGAATTTTTCAATTCGGACCAGTAATTCCTGAGATTACCGCGTTCAAACAAACAAACTCTTCAGCTTTATAATATTATCTATATAAGGTGTATCTATTCATAAACGAAATATTTTAAGAGGTACACCTGTAGGTGGTAAAAAAGCTATAGCACCGAAAAAACAATGTTTCTAAGGGTTTTTTTTTTAATTTAATATTTATAAATTATTTGACACATAAGAAATACTGGCTCCTTCTTATTTTTTACGGCCCGAGACACCGCGGCAATGCTCGTGCCGTCCGGTCGTTGCCCTCGCAGCGTCAGGCGGGCCATTCATAGAATTTGGAGTAAAGGTTTTATGCAAAACCTCAAGTAGTTTTAAAATTGTAATAATTACGAAAATCCGAAAACGCTTAGATAAAAATTTTCTTATTGCTTCTATAGCTTCTTTACCACCTACAGGTGTACCCCTTAAAATATTTCGTGTATGAATAGATACACCTTATATATTAATACGTGAAGCGAAAACTTTGGATCCCTTTTTACGAAAATTGGGCGGACGGAGCAGTATGAAATTTCGCACACTTATAGTTTATACAAAGAAAAAGTGACGAATGCTAATATTTTTTGAAAATTATCCGTTAAAATACATTATTTTCAATAAATAACACGTTACACACACTACTATTCATTACCGTGTATCTAATACACACATGCATAGATATTCTTTTGTTTATGGTCCAAATCTGTCTTTAATATTTTGTGCAGTGTTACCAACACCCAGAAATATTTACCCCTAAAGCTTAAGTTAAAAACCACTAAAATTGCTTCAGTTACTAAAAAAAAATCCACTAAAAAATTATACTGAAAATAACCAACGAATGTTCAGTAATCATAGACCGGCACACAGTAGTAATATTTGTCTATATTTATTACGCGACATTTGTTAATCATTCACTCTGCATTCTTAGTATCGAGGAACCGTACTAGAAGTCGATAATACTTCTATTGTAATCAAAAACACAATGAGAAATGTAAGATGGCAAAAAATCCCTAAGAATACCCCTAAAAATGGAACGCCCCTAAAAAATCCCAATCCTCTTATTTACCCCCTAAATTTGGGAAAACCCCTAAGTTGGTAAGCCTGATTTTGTGTCTATAGTCTTACTGAATGTCAAGTATAACCATAGGTAATAAATTAATTTTATAGATATATAACCTATTTCATTTTTAAAATCTATGATCATATCGAGAACATTTGTCTTTTATATTATTTGTCTATAGTATTACTGAATGTCACATAATGTCAATTAGAACCATATTATTCTTTTATATTAATTAAAATATATATTTTTTCTTTTAATAATGTATTTCTATTAAAATGAAGTGCGGTCGAATTTCGACCAATGGGCGATCACTAGTAAGTATAGATAAGCATAATCGTTTATTTGCTTAGATAAAACAAAAGGGTTGGTGGTAGTTGGTGGTTTTTATAGCAATAGACGTCGAAGAAAATCGACACGTGCCTATTATAAAATATGTTTGTAATGTATCACTTACAATTTTCTCCGTTAGCAAGCAAAACTAATAGCTGTACTAATATTGAAGTAAATAATACCTTGTTAATATCTACCTGTAATGATTAGTAACAAGCAGGTAGGTGGGAAGTAACGAACATTTCTCTAATTATCTTAATTAACAGCTGCGTGTAAATGTCCGCTGTAGACCGTTGCCCTCTTCTCGGCATATCTTCATCAGAAGATAAACCAGTTTTTATCTTCAGCAAAAACCGGGAGAATAATATCTTAACGAGATTACGTAAACATGGAATGTAAAGGGAAGCTCAGATAAAATAAAAACTTTCTTTCAGTAAAGAAATCTTTTATGAATTTATCGGGAGGAACACAATAATATTTTGTACACGAATGAGCGTGAAATAAGTTTCTCTCAAAAGATATCGTATTCAAAATCTAATTCCCCATTGTAGAAATGTTGACAGTCCGAATAAAGGGAAGGAAATCATGAAAATGGATGATTCAGTAGAAGTAACAATGAATTGTGCGACACGCTGTTTTGAATTTTCATCTTTTTATTTTCTTTATGAACTGAAAGCGGCAAAATAAAGGATGTTATTCATTTTAATTTCTAAAAGGTTTTGTATACTGGCCAAATCTCTTTTCTGTATTATTTTTATTGAAGGAGCATTTTATCACATCGATCGGTTCAAATTGTCTAAGTACGTAAGTGACCAATGTTTACTTTACATACCTATGTCAAGTCTAAAGGGCCTTTGTATTCCTAGTCATTTGACCGTAATTACGTGTAATAACACAGAAATCAAAGTAAACCGCGTTGCAATAATGAATGAATGTATCTAGAACGACGATTAACGTGATTGTGCCCTTATGCAGTTTGAAATAGAGTAGCAATTCAGCTAGTGTAGTTTCAAGTGCACTTGACGTTCACGGTGACATGTGTTCGAATACAGAATACGTCATTAATGCAACATGCAAGTAGGAAGGAAAGGAGAATGGGCAAAAGTGGTATATAGTCCAAAAGCGATACCATCGGTTGGCAGCGCTATTGGGCCATATACCACTTTTGCTTTGAGTACCTACTGGAAAACCCAAAAACATTACGTGTATGTACATTTCGTAAAAAAAATATCATTGCTATCGGTCCATAGACCAATTTCTATTACAAACTCGCCCAGTGTCCTTTAACGTTCCTTCAAATCCCACTTAAAAAATGAATTTGTCATTGGAGAATCATTGACAACATGACGTCAAACGGGATTCCCAATTGACCACCGTGCACCGTCGCGGTCCACCGTTAGTGCATAATTGTCTCCGACTTCACTTTTCTTATTATTCCTTAGTATGCACTTATTTTGTTTCTGATTCATTGTAACAAACACTTGTTTAAATGTGGGTAATTTCAGTACACTGAAGTGTTACTGTACAAATCATAATTTTCAAATGTAGAACAAGGAAACCGCTTCTGTGTAATTCTACTTATTTATTGCTCTAGAGATTTTGAGAGTCGATTGAATTTTATAGCCGACGGGGATAAATCCCAACTTTGGCGAGAACAGTAATTAAATTGTAATAATTTTATTACTAGACCTGGCAAAGTCTGAAGTTTCTTTAACTTCGAATAATTTTGTTATGCAGATTATGACTCACTCTGTTTAACTCAAGATTCAATGGCGGAATTTGTCATCAAAATTCATGAGAATCCTCATTCATAAAAGGGGGAAATCATAAAACAAGAAGAAACAATTAATATTGGTAATTAGGTACCTAATCTAAAATGAATGTACAAAGTGAGGTGAACCCATCGCTTTGAAATCACTTACAAGAATACATTCTTGCCCAACACTCCCTTCTACCGAAAAAATGCTGTGTAGTTTAAAATGACGTCTTATATTTAAGCTAAGTTCGATATAAAGGTAGTTAAAGGTACTGACCATAATGGGGCTCTTTATCGTGTGGTATGTTCCCGTTGGGCTCGAGCCGGTCGAGGCACTCCTCGGAGTACCCGTTGTAAGGCAACTTCCCACGACCGCCACCGTTCTGCTGACGCCCACGACACTCGCTAACGTCACCGTCAGGCTCGTCTTTTGTTGCTGCAACAAATGAACACACTGTTAATAAAAATCATCATACACAAAACAATTTCCATGCAGCGCTTCGAAACAGAACCCAAATTAATTGAAACAACGTTTTGTGCTCCTTTGAAAGTGAGCTTTCAAAAAGCTCATACAGAAAAATGGTTAGTGCCGCTGCAATTTGTTTTATCCCATTGACTTCCGAAACTCATTCAGAATTTGGTAAGCTGTGTCACGAAACCGTATATAAAACCGTAAATTAATTATGTACACGTACACTTAGACTGTGTATAATGGTATTACTTCCCGACTCGGTTCAAAGCCAAGATCATTACGGGTTGACAAACGACACTCGGGTTTCAATTGAGAGAAACTTCGGCAAAGCCCATTTCGGCCACTCGGCAGATGAATTTAATAGCATTGTGAACCCAACAATGAAGTTAACTACAAATATTTTAATGCGGCATCGGCAATTATATGCAGAGCGATAATGATGGCCGGGGCTACAAAGGCAAGGCGGAACTTACAAGCAAACTTTTACAAACTACATTCACTGAAATAACCCCGGAAACCAGAAACAGTAACGAGAGAAACGGACAGTAATTTGTCTGCATCTAGAGACTCATTAGTGGAAATGGGAACTAGAGATGGAGAGTAAAAAGATACAAAGGGCCAACTTGACCTAAAAATGTGGATAAAATGTAGTACAAGTGCAAAAATAGGTAAGTGTCTCGACCAATGGAAGCAACAAAAACAGGGAACGTACAATTGCAAGAAATTGTTGGCGTAATTTCAGTAATGATGCGGTAGATCGTGTATAAATAAATTGCATACTATTATAATGTACCAGAGTTCCCGATCGAACTCAATTGTTGTAGTATGAGCAGGCACCGTTTTGACAGGTTAATTTACTGAATAGCATCAATGAACATATTGGGCAGCGACGCGCGACCACGACATATTGCATTTACATCATGAATGTTTAAATTCAGCTTCATTCTTGATTGTTATTAATTAAAATTTGCCTGCGGTGTTCTGCATGAAAAATTAATCAATCGATTAATTATTAGAAGCTTAATATCTCGTTTGGTTTCATAATTATTATCTAGAGTTCGAGGAGTCGATCGAAGTAAAAAGTTGGAGTAAAGAGTTGGAGGAGTAAGAAGTTGGAACAGAATCGAAGTATCTACCTGACTTGACCCAGTACAATAACTAATTTTCAAACAAGTTAGCAACTAATTTGCATATAACAAGTCTCCAACTTACCCTGGAGCCATACTGTTCTACAGACAGGATATGAAGTGACAACTGACGCCAAAGGCCACCAAACTTTAATTAGCTGCACCCGGAACTTAGCCGGCAACTTGGCATGGCTGTCTTATTATTTTATAGCACATAGTTGGAACATAAATTGTCTGTAAAGCATTTTATACGTTAAAGGGGAAACTTCGCCTATGTTGAAACTCAAAAAATTAGCATAGTTTGACAGTAAGAAAAGTTGTAAAACAATGTAGAAATTTTATCAACATTATGGCGTAAATTCTATTAAAAATATGAGCGGCATCCTACAGAAATATGTCATGTATTCTCTAATCAATATGCAGGACCGCAATTACATGTGGAACTCCATTATTACAGGGGACGTACACTTCAGCACTTATTCATGACAAATTACGCGGACAATTTGCCGCAGCTTCCATTGCAAATTAGTAAATTAAGTGAGCGCCTCGTGCACATTAATTATGCATTCCCCACAGTTTCGTGCATATCCAAAAAAAGAAGTAGCCATCTGGCGTCTCAAGGCAACACGGGCATACTTTCTTGACCAAAATATTATCCATCATTTTGGCGCCAGTAATAACTTTATACATTGTTTTAAGCGCTGCCCATATTCATCGTGAATACAAATTAGCGGATACTTCTGCGGTTGTAACTTTATACGCACATAAAGTCAAGAGCATGTGGAACGTGAATATAACTTCCATGCAAAATTTGCGTCGAGATTGCGAACACAATCCTGGAACAACGAGGCTCAACTTTTGTCTCAAACGCTCACAATTCACATGCAGCTGTTTGCCGGGGAGAGACACAATTTCTATAGCACTATTTTACGTAGACACAAAGTAAGGCGACAACCGGTGCCCCGAAGCGGTCGGGTTTAATTGAGACGCGGTTGTGCATTCCTCTTGCGCAAGTCATGTGAAACAATTTTACACACACAATTTATTCTCTTTAGAGCCACGTACCGTGCATTGGCTCAGCTCGTAAGCCTCGGGAAGACCAGAACGAGCGGAAAGTTCCGAGTGGAATAACTCACGAGAGTCAGATTATGTTATTGAAATAGTAACAGCTATGTGTTCACACGGATAATTCGTACAAACACCCCATGAATGTAGCGTAAATATGCTAAGAAAACAATGGTTATTGGTTTTTTCCGGGTTGGATAATCGTGGGATTAGAAGTGAGTCGGCTAACAGCACGTGCGGCAGCGATAAGCTCCCTCTTATATGTGGTGTTGTTGAGAACAATGTGCACAGTGCGCACGTTCGTGCCGACGCTATGGTTCCGTCGTTCGTCTCGATGCAATTAGATAGGTGAGCTTTGTTTCCGTGTTTCACCTTCCCCAGTTCCGGCAGAGAAATTCTTTATCACTTCCGACGATCAATCACTATTTCCTCGAGCCAGATAAGGAATCGTCTGATTTGTCAAGTAAGATTGCATTTTCGGAAGGGAAAATCTCAGCCAACTAAATGAATGAGAAGTAATTGCGAATCTGCGACACTGAATTAGAACTAGGGAAACTCGAGTTTACTTTGCCGCTTCCTCGCTACAGAATTATCGTTCTCATCAAGACAGCTATCTTGTATCAAGTGGCAGTCATGGATGTAATAAAGCGTAGATTTGCTCTCGGCTCAAGCTCTCAGATAAAACGGCTATTTCGCCGCCGCATTACCGCTACGTCGAATCCGAGAAATTCCGGCACACACGCAGAATAACGTGGTGCTTTCTTTTGTAAAATCACGTCTTTGTCTTAAAGTTAAAATTAAACGCAAGTTTTAGTAACGTTATAAGCTCGTTATGTCGACGTGACTCATAAAATATAACACCACGATCACGAGCGTAACTCGGAAACTATTCGACTTGAGGTCATAACACATAACTTAGGTGTTTTATTGTCGTTTGAAACAAAGGCACCGTATCGCACGTAACAATGTTTGAGAACACTAAATAAACGCAGACTCCACCTACAAGTTTGTATTAAATCTACATGCTACATAAATATTTTCTAAACCGTACCTAAACTACTATTCCCCGGTGTATGTAACAGTAACAATTTGTGATTCTGTCCCGAAGCTATTTCATAAAATGACAAAGCTTGCAAATTCTAGAGCAAATGTAGTCAGTTGGCTGTTATGAGCGACAATCTGTTCTGCTAAAGCGGACGAGGAGCGGCCATAACACGGTAATACTGCATTTAATATCAAAGATGGTGTCCTATTACGGAAATGAATAGCATGACCAACGAGCTGCGACCTTGCGTACGCTGCGGTTTCATCATTATTAACTGGAAACATGTATTTTATCGTATAGGTTCAGGTACCTATAGGGTAACGCAGTCGATTTATAATGTTCCCCTGATATTTATTTGGAATATCTCTTGAATAGAAAAAAACATAAGTAATGGAAAACAAACGAGGCGTTGCGATACCTTTGCAGTAGACAAAGGACATCGTAATTTTCAAATACATAAAAATATTTGGAATTAACTGGATTCCACACCGTATTATATCTATTGAGACAACAAACGCTACACGGATGCCAGGCAAATTAAATAATAAATAAGTACGAGTTAAAGAACCACTCAGACGAAAAATAACGCTATGGAGATTTAAACAATGCAAAAAAGTTTATTCGAATCTTCAACCAAACATTACTTAAAAGAGTAACACTGGTTGAAAGAGCAAACTTCGTAAGTTTGTCGGAAACACTTTCAAGAAAAATAACACTCCGACAATGGGCGTAAGAAAAAGCAAGTTCGTAACAAAAATTTCCTCCTTCAGCATAGTAGGCAAGACGGGTGGTTGCCGCAAGAGATTACATTTTTACTTGTTTTAATATTAAAATGAATTCCTGCAACATTCTACGTCGCATATTATTCTCAAAGATCCATTCGTTTGCTCGCTGCCAGATTGCATTTGCAAGTAAAAATATTAACGTTACGAACGCTATATCACAAATGTGATTCATATACTGTTTAACGATCTTAAAAAAACTAGCTATATATCACAAGATGAATAACAAACGTTCATTGCATTTTATTTTCTCGATCCACGAAACGAATAAAATTGATAGATAAATATTACTTTCAAGACGATGATGCTGACGAAAACTTTAAAATGGGTAAATATTTTTCAAAGAAAATCTTTCGTCAGTAGTTTTTTAGTAGTTAGCAAGTTGGCGAACAAACGAACAGTTAACGTTAATTAATGAATCACTACGTCGACGTAACTGCCAGTTTTAGCACTTTTAATTAGAAAAAATGTTGTAAGTTTTATACCAAGGGTTTTAGAGGCAATATCAATATTCTCCCATGCCTGAGCCAGTGGGTTGTAAATTTGAGTACGGTTAGACACACGTCATCGTGTCAAAAATTGAGTCTCGATTTGGATCTCATTAAAGCATAGGTATTTGCATGCATAAAAGTAATCATCTGTCAGTTAATATTATTGTCAGTCTGTTATCTAGATTTAACTCATCCGCTGGAAAATATCTGCTTACTATCAAACGTAAATCGTCTGTTTTTTTCTAGTCTCCTTTATATATGACTGGTAAACGTAAACCGCATGTCGGTTTTCCAATATTTCGCAATGTCTGATCGTGATCCTGTTCAGTTTCCTTGAGAGAATTCAGATATTAGGTACTCATATTGCCAAGAACGATTAAAAGTCAAACAAGTACCTACAATATAATCTGTCATACTTGAAGGTACACCTTGAAATTACGTAAACTAATGTAATAGCTGATTGTCTATTAGATAAGCATAATGATACTTAAGTTGATGACACATATGGAGATTAGATTAAAAGACAAAGCATTTAAGAGCATAGTAATGATACTGCCGAAGACATACTCTTAACATAAATTCCTGCGATTTATTTTTCAAGGCTTATAGATTTGAAAATAAATAATACTGAAGAGTACAATACAAATCGAATTGTTCGATAAAATTCATACTGTTTTCTATAGGCTGGATTACACGAAGTCGTACGACAGGATGTCAAAGTTGACGAGGGTAGTAGTCGCGACCCCTGCGGTCAGCGTCGCTTTCAACAGCGACGGCTTATCGCGAATTTCCGATTGGATCGATAACCACGACGTGGTGATCTACCTTACAACTCTGTTGATTGTGCTTGTGCCAGAGTTGACAACATTGTTTATTTGGCGGGGATTTGCTTCGATAGTGGTGTCATAACTTTTGAAATTGCTGTAATAGGGTTTAACGACTTTGGAGTTGTCAAAGATAGAGTGGTGAGGATTGTCTACGATATATCTGCGCAATGAAACTAAATGTTCAGTACCACCAATGTATTACACCAGTGATTTAAGGTTTAGTACAGAGAACTGGGACGAATTTTGAGCGCTCGATGAAAGATCCGCCCGACGTGTATTTTTTACCCTAAGTAAATGAGAATGCGCAAATCGATCCCTACTCTTAAATCGAGCGCTCAGTATTCAGACCATTCACTGGAGAAACCTAGAAGCATTTAATTACTCGAATATACACGTGAACTGTTAAAGATATGGGACACTATAAACCTTAGTAGACCACAAGCCACACAGTAATAGTCATAACAAATAAAGGTGGTTGTAGTGTACTATGTAAACAGGAAGAAATAGCTTACATGTCTCATGAACGAATAATCACGTGTTTCAAAATTTTACGAACTACACGGAAAATAAACAACGCAAAACTGCATTTTCTTTCACGCCATTAACCGTGGAAATACCAATTAGGTAGCGCTACATTGACGAGCATTGTGACCAAGGTCTAATAAATATTCTAATAATACTGAAACAAAGGCGTTCAGTATTTTCACGGGTCAGGGCGTCGGAAAATGTTAACAAAATTAGCTCAGACGTTTAACGGCTTGCGGCATCACAATTGGGTGGCACGAAAAGGCGGGGGGGCGACATTTCGCGAGCTTTCCTCGTCACCGGCGATGTAGGTCGAGCCAACATCTAGACTAGACCTGTTTGCCTTACTCTATCTGGAGTGTGACAGCTCACTTAACCGCCATTACAAATATTTTCCCATAACTCTGACGTGCTAAATGCGTCCGCATTGTAGTTTTTGTAACTGAATTCATTAGTACCTTGTTGTGACGTTCGAAGGCAAACACGAATCGGTAACATGTGTATTGTGTATACTATCATTTATCAACGATCTCACCCATTGTTTCCAAGATATAGGTATATATAACACTTTTCACTAAAATAAAAGAACCTTTATTGTCGGAGCCAGATCTCTCTTCATGCTTGCTGTTAGTTTGTATAGCAATAAAATGGAAAGTTTAATATAGCTCTTGATAGTTTTCCCTTTCTACGCACTAAACAGTCGAATGCCTCTGACTGACCTGAGACATCAGTTACTGAAAAGTAACTCGCTCAAAATGAGATTTCATTCATTTTCACATCTTAATTAAAATGTGAATGAAGATGAGCTCAGAAAAGATAAAAAACATAAGCACTGTACCTTGACAATATAAAAAGAAAACCTCCATGATGAAACCGAAACATTTTGACCGTTATATTTTCCCCTTTTTGAAACGAACTCCCTGCGCAATTGAGAAGATGGCCTAAAGAACCCTTCCACGAACGCGTCTACTCGATAAGATTGGGGCTATTCAGAAAATAAGCGTCAACAAACAACAATACTATGACAAAGTAAATGTCGGACGATAAAAAGTCAATTGGGAGTTTCTCGTCTTTGGGTAACAGCGATAAGCTGATTGTACAACTGTTTGTTTGTGGTCACTATGTTGGGCCAGAATTTATAGAACTATCATCTACAGGGTATGGTTTACAGCGTTTCAAAAGAAATGGTGTGCTTTTCTGTGGCACGTATTGCGATAAATAAATTATAGACAGTTTCTACTTCCTCTTTCAGCCCTAGCGGTTATGCTTAGACCAGTATTATACAAAGTGTACGTAAAAATAAACAAGCATAAAATATCACAACGCCAAAACTCTACAAAACGAAGGAGGAAGGAAGTGTGTTACGGAAGTGCACACTTTTCATATCTGAACACATTTCCATACGTCACATAAATAAAACTGGTCTAAGTATACATCCCTGAAGCATCCCTCAAGTAGCTTGTGGCAATACTAAAATCCATTACGTAATGTAGCCGACCTATTTCCCAAGGAAGGGTGGGGGACCCAGTGTCGCAGACGAAAAGGTTAAACTTCACACAAACGCCACCCGTACGACTATAAACGACCGGCACGGCTTATCTAGCACAAGTGTGAGTTTGGGTAAGTGGACAAATTTACATGGGAGTCATATGATTACCATAATTAAATTACATGTTGCCAAATGTTGTTGATGTAGGGGAAACTGGATGTTAGAATAACGAGCAGTAAAATTCAAATTTAAATTTTGCTACTTAACCGTAGACCAATTTAGCGTTCCGAAATGATGCATCTGTTGCAAAGTGTTTTAACACTAATGCGTAGAAGACATATTATAATTAAGTTTTGGAGAGATCAAATGTTTTCATAAGGGATATCTTTGAGAAATCAGGAATTTAATTGGACAAACAATTAACGTCTCTGTGCAAACAGTAAGATAAGATAGGCAGACCAACATGGTTGAGGACGCCTACCAAACGATGGATTGAGGTATTTTTACTATGTCTATGGAATCGAATTTTGTTTTTCCTTTAACACCTACAGGACAGGGTAATATCGATTCAGCGAAAGGTTAAGTAAGGGCGTGTGGACAATGTAGATTTACTTTGTTCATCATAATTTCAAACCAAAAAATCTAGTATATGTGTAAATAAAACAGAATAAAACTAAGGAATAATGTAAAATGTGCAAAAATATAAGAATCTTGATATTTGGTTAAGTGTACAGTGAAGCAGGTACGTAAACCTGGTATAACTCCCGTGTGCTCGACAGTTAAGGGCCGTCTGTGGGCCAGTGTGGTATGTGGACCTTACCTTCGCATCGTTCAATACATAACATGGAAGCCACGCTCCAGTGATTCGGAAACTCGTCTCATTGATATCTAGCCATGTATTGAATTTGCTTATTGAAATAACACTATTCTGTATCTTTTCAAGAAATAGTTGATATTCCTTTTGCAGAGACTTCTTGGTATTTTGTTTTCCGATAAAATTACGTCAGAATTTACTTCAACGGCTATGACGGAAAATAGTGAAGATCTTCGTGTAATTAAAATACTAATTTGACGAGGGATAGACGTTTAATGACATGCGTGACAACAATTGGTGTCGACAAACTAATAAAAACTTTCCCGAGAAAGATGCGCGTAAGAAGTCAGGGACAGTCATTAACCCGGCTGTAAACAATTCAGGCCAAACAATCGGCTCGATGATGGGAGGGGACACTTGGAGCAAACAGACGCTATTACCGGAGCAGACGAACATGACTCACCAAATTAAAACGCACTGACAGACGGACGTTTGCTCTGATCACACAGAACTTCGTCGAGTAAGTTAATTTTATCAAAGACACGCTTATAGTTGTCTCTAACATTTTAATAACAAACCCAGAAATGCAGCAATGACAGACAATTTGATTCGAAGCTAAATTTGTACTATGTTGATGATTTGCCAAGCAAATAGCGCAAGAGCAAAACAAGACACAAGTACGATGAACTCGATAAAATGAAATCGACGCAGAATATTGCGATCGTAGCAAAGGGTAACTATTTGTGGAAAATTATAGAAGAAATAAATCAAGGAACGATAATTCAAGAGTAAACTGAGTAAGTTATGGAAGCAATAAATTCTGCTGGCCGGCGGCGATCACTTAGCGATTGCGCTTTGTTATCGTGCGAGCGAATAGCAAGATATAAACACTACGTGTGGTGTGATGTGACTTGATTCAAATCGACTGTTCATTACACTTTGATATAATTGACAGATATGCCTGCTAACACATCACAGTGGATAATCATAACTGTCTGAATATAGTTAATTTCTGTACCAAGACCATTAGTCAAGATAATTGCAATAAAGAGCATTGTAACATGTAACGGTATGATCATCAAAAATGATGTCAGTGCATCGAACCCTACGCACAAGACATTACAAGGTGCTTACGTAATAACCGACAGTTGAGCAACAGACAATTGACTCAATAAAAACGAAAACACTCTCAAGTGGGCAAGTATCACTATTAATGTAGCATTAGGGACACAACCACTTCTCAACAATTGCAGGGAATTGAACACGTTGTCGTAACGCATTGTACTTTGACTAGGAAATTAACAAGCGAAGCTGAACCGCCATGAAATACTATAAAGTAAAAAATACAGTAGACGCCTTTACAAAAGCATCTGAATAGGTTGAAGACAATGGGGCGGGTCGACAAAAGGCCGTTCGTCCAGGCTTCGCGGTTGTGATGCAGGGAACACAATACAGTTCCTGTGCGGTCGAGTGGCTCAATATACCCGCATATAATAAGCGAAGAACATTATTACAACATAGTGAAACGTTTCCCTTTTAAATTATTGCCTTGGAACTAATCGTCGGTATGAGCGTGCACTAAAATTGAAACAGTTATCTAAACAATTAAAGTGTCGACGTTGATGTAACGAACGATGTTTAAGGAAACATCGACGATTACAAATACTGGAAATAGAAGCAATACGATACAGGGTGTCAAGGAACTAATAATGCGAGTCGGTGTCTCGTCTCGTATACTGACGACGTGGCTCCGTTGAGCAAGCAGGGCAAATAACTATTATCAATGAAACGCGCGGAAGTCTGTTATCAATCAACGACCAGATAATGGAGATGTTCAACCCCCGTGACGCACACCGGAAGCTGGCTATTCGATGGTTTGTCGCTACTTTTCGGCAATTTTATTATATGTCATGGTGATACATTTTGATAGCATTTGAGTGAAGCTCAAAATTAGTCGCGAAAAACATCGTGAAAAATTTAACTTTGGGTAATATCTAAGGAGCATATTAATCTGCCACTAGACAGAGAAATTTTGTACTGTATTTAAAGGATTACTGTTACAATTTTAATAAATTCAGATGCAAGTATAATTAATTCTTCACAATTAGTCGTTGTCACCGGCAGGCGGGTCCGGAGTGCCCCGACGTACTCCGATGTCTCCGTTTATGGAGCCGGGTCTAGTAGCGTCGCACGGCTGATTCACGACTCGAAGGTCGCTCCCACTACAGCGCTTCCGTTATTACTCAGTGGGCTGAACACGTTTCGAACACAACATCACGCAATTGACAAAACGACAACAACAAAATTAATGTAGTTGCATGTAAATTCGAAATGTAGGAAGCAGGAGACGGAGCGGAGTGCGTATACGAAATCGGCTCGAAAACCCCCATAAATATTTAAGCCGTTGTTTGTACGTCAGTACTTAAATATGTAATGCAATGCGAAGTCTCATTTATTTCCTGGCAAACTGTGGTAAATCATTCGATACACATGTAAAGTAAGAAGAGCAATAAATTTTTCATGTCAAAGATTTCAATCGTATACAAAAATTCGGAAATATTTTTGTTGTCTGCTCGTAACGGTTTTATTACGGGATGTATAATATATTTTATGGTGTTGTTTCTTTACTGGTTGCAAATTACGCTGAAGGTAGAGTAAGGTTGCGCAGCGTAGGCAGTCATGATGCGACCAAGCCTTACGTTACATAACCGCTGTGATTCATACGTGGTTTGTGTCGCCTAGTTTTATTGTAGGTTATGTATAGCTGTATACGACAACATACACGTTAAGTTGTTAATAACTGTCAGTTTACAAACAATAGCCATGGCGAAACAGCGGCGAAAGAATATAAATAGAAAACTCGTCACGAGATTAGAAATGAACATTACAGCGTGTATTTTAACAATAGACCGCCAATTAATTTAGCACGATCGATTGGTAGTACTTGACTGTTTTTGCGAACTCATTCCAATCTACATGGCCTGGAATTAATTGAACAACTTCTATCAAGACACGACCCTCATAAATAACTAACTACTACTAAACTATCACATGAACATTAGCAAATAGATTAACGTGACAAATGTAACTACCGAACAATTAGTAAAGCAAATAACATTGATATTCAACAACTATTAGTTACTTAGCAAACCGTTTATTTTTTCGTCAAATATATAAATTGTGAGCGCAGTGCTGTTCAAACAGTAGGAACTGGATGCCAGCCGGCGTTTAATAATGTTATGTGCAAATAACATGCGACAACTGAAAAATATTGATGGACTAGTAACAAGGTAATAACAGTACGTAAACAATCAGTAAAGTTTGTAAACGTTTCAAAACTGTTCGTTTTGTTATGTAATGGACAATCTCAATGTTTCTAATCCCAGCGTTGCGTATAACATTTGTGAACATTAAAGTATTCTTGTTATTGAACCTGAATAATCGAGACAGCTACCGCAAAAATAACCAATTTCACCAAAATGTAACATTTCAAATTCTTCAAAACGTTACTCTATGATAACCTCATCCATATTTTTAAGACAATTTTTTTTATCTAATATTTACTTGATTAATAATTTCGGTACTTAATAATACCACAAAAAGCCTATGTTATCAATAGCTCGGAATTCAGAACGCAATGTCAAAAAGCGTGGCGATATATTTTCATTGAAAGTTGATAACATTCATCAACAAAGCATGGTGATCAACTGTATCGGTTCGGATTGTATTCTGCGACGCAGAATTCCGTCTAAAATAGTACAACAATGCTGTTAGTGTTATCATTTTAATGACTGTCCAGCTGATGACAACATTTTAACCGAAGCCAATGATAATATTGAAATATTTGTCTCATTTAAGAAAAATACTGTTTTTCTGGACGGCAAAGCTAGTACTTCTAAAATAGGGACTAAAGATGGAGTAAACCTTGAAGAAATATTTCAAGACATCTTCGCTGAGAATGAGACCACTGTTAATGGATTTGCAGAAGCTGAATGAAGTAAAGAGCCTCATAATGAGATCTGAATCCATCAATTACGATTTTCCAGATGATGATGATTATGGTCTTGATATTAAAGCATTAGAAACGGTTGAACTAACGTTAATGATATTTCCATTTTATAATGGACTGTAATAAGACACCGGACAATTCGATAATGAAAACCACGATGAGAAGAAATTGCTTGGTGCAGTTAAATATGCAATAAAGACTATACTGAGTACAGATGCATCAAATCTGTAGGTAGTTTTGGGTAGATATCCCTATATCAACCCAAAACTACAGATTGTCCCTACAGAACGTCTATTTTATAAAGTGTTACAGCTCACGCATGTATCCTTTGAAAAATCTTCATTAGCTGATGGATTTGCGTCCCGCAAAAGAGCGAATCGTCCATATTTATCACGCTCAGCTGACCACTGTCAGCCTGCAATAGCTTTATGTATTTTACGTTTGAGGATTCTGAATGCGCTATCAAAGCTTTTACCCTCTCAGACGCGTCTATTTGTGTGTTGATAGTACTTGATCCCGCTCCCACCTACTTTGTTCCTACTACTTACCATAAACAAATTCGTACTTGAATAGTTGACCGAATCACAGTCGACTTCCTGCGTCACGTCACCGTATGCGATCAACCGTGTCACTGCTCTGTTGTTACTGTGACTGATAAGGGAGGGCCGAGGCTACAGCCAATGGGTGCCTAATCTGTGATCATTGATCTATTACGTGATTCTGTTTTTGGAAGCTGAATATTAAATAGTATATATTTAAATGAAACAATAACAGGAACGATTCGTGATATGAAGACTAAGTTGGAGGAGTGTCCATTGTCGGTCGAGATTCTAATAATGCGTGGAATCAAATATATGTAAAGTCTACTGGTATCCGTGAAGATGATTAGGGTAATGTTCTACAATCTGCATGACAAGTTCTACTATATCGATTATTTAATTATTGCTATAGTATACTCGGGAAGAGTAAACTATTACGCTAATGGTCCCTGACTGGTTATAACAAAGGTTAATTGGTTCCAGAGCATTATCATTACACGGAATTTATATATTTGGTAATGTCGACGGCTTGGCTTATCCATTAGCAAAATAGAACACGAACGTTTTAAAGGAATAACAGGCCCTCGTAAATCTTCCTCAGAAAGATCATAATTGTATTAAAATGTTTCTTTATTGTTGGCAACAATACCGTATTGTAAGAAGAAAAAACGGTAAATAGGACCAATTTAGGACCATACAAGGCAAAAACTCAAATATTAGCAAAGGTCGTACATTCGACAAAATACTGATAAATTGTTTATTTACGGTAAAAATAGACAACACAGTTTACCGTTTAGTTAAGTCAAAGTAAACAGAAGCCGTGTTATTACAAACAATCATTGAACGTTAAAAGCAACGAAAAAGTCTAGATAAAGGTTTCGTTTGAAATAAAAATATCTAACTGTACTGACTGACTGATAAACTTATGTTGACTTGTACAGAATAAGAATTTCTCAAAATACGCCAAGAAATTGAAAGTTTCCCGAACTATAAATAGGGAGTAACAGATCGATGAGAAGTTCAACATTTGTACCTGTCTGTTATAAATATACACACGAAACGAACCGACGAAGGCCAGATATAACAGCCACGGGTAGTTCAAAACATCAGATACCATCATTTGTAACATATCGTTGGCAGTTGAGAAACTGCCAAATGAAGTAATGGACGAATGGTACACTGGTAACCATAATTAACTAACTGCTAAGTGGCGAACGACCTATTTCCATCAGTTTTCTGAAACGATCAGTTTCTATATTAAGCATGCTAAGAATGCGAGTGGAAACCATTAAATACGTATTTAGCTGCCTGTGAAGTTAATGTCAACAAATATTTTTAATAAAAAAATATAAATGAGGAAAACCTCTATTCATAAACAGACGTTAATGAAATAAAAATAAGAAAAATGCTAAAACAACGGAAATAAACATTAAACATGTATTGTCTCTTAATGACGCGATGTTAGATAACAGAAATGATAACTTTACTACATAGAACATAGAATTGGTCACTTCACTATTCATTCTGTAAAAGGAAGTAAATCATAATGACACTTCACAGTTCCTAACACAGATAGCACATAACATTCCTAATACAGATCATATCGGACTACATTTTATAGGTATGTGAAACCCCTTTAATGTTTACACAGCTGTAGTCCATTTCAATAATATAATACAAATGCTTGGCGGTATTGATGTTAACTGACCCATACATATAAAATATGTATTATGAAGTTAATACTAAGTCACCCATTAAATAGATTTAACAGCAAAAGTCATTTGTATACTGTAGCGAAAAGATATGGATAACATGGCAAATTATAAACTATAAGATTTAAAAAAATAAGTCCGTAAATAAAAAAACGAAATGCTTGTGAAAAAATGCCTGTCAGAAAGTATAATTATTAAAACGCGAAACCAGCTTTAACCAGCATTGCTTTAGGCATGTACAGTGGTATTCGAGATCCCTTTAATGGTTTTTTAGATAAAGACTTCTTCTGATCTTTAAATCTCTACAGGGTAAATAGCCCCTTTGAGGAAAACGACGTCGTATTTAGAGAATGGCAGCATTGTGCTGTTTAAAGATTACCAACTGTTAATCTAACTTTAACCTGAATTTATTAAGATGTCGATCACACCCATATAATCTTTAGCAATCTATCATTTAGGATACGCGAAGTAAAAACTAGTGTCATCACAAACACTAAAGTGACTTAAACAACTCCCAACGAGAAAACGAAACTTTGCTTTTAACTTAAACATCGAGAGAAAATCAACTAGAGCAACTGGGAAACGAGAGCTGAGTAAAATATTCGCTTCCCTTTACATTGAAATACGGACCTGTCAATACAAGTAAAGTTAACTAAACTATAACATCAACAGACACGAAGCCAGGTGCATTAAACTATGCACGGCAGAAGTGAGGAACTAAAAATATCACACAGGAGAGTTTCATAACAAGGTTTCAGTACTTCAGTACTCCGATATCCGAGTAATGATCGTGTACTTATGTAATACTAGTAGACCGTACGGCTTCGCTCAGGAAATCCTTGGAAAAAGGTAAGGGGCTATAATGTATTCTTAGAACTATTTCTGATATATCCTCAGAGTTTGATACTATACATATCACAGGTGAACATAACGAAGTTGATTAAGTCATGGAATAAAATGTCTAGTATGAGCCAAAGGCTCAAATGAATACAGCATTCATTATGATGACTGACACAATCTTAACTAGCCCTATAAGGATAGTGATAAATCATTACACACGTATTAAAAGATTTACATATTAACTTCCCGATGATGAAAGAATTACGAACTAAGATGAATCAACAGTTTCTATTAATCTTAAGCAAGCAAAAAACAAAGATGTAAATATACCGAACATCAATGTAGGATAAGAATGAAATAGGGTTATTGCACCTTCAGTAGATGGGCAAAAGAGTTTGTCAATTTCGCTACTGAATCCGATTTTATCAACTTTCGCCTCAGAATATCTGCCTGCGCTATCCTGACTTTACTAACCACTTTAGCCCTAATGACAGCTTCAGAAGTTGGAGCAACTCTTTTGGTATCTTTCACATGCAATCTATTCTTTACGTACCCAGACAGGCAGCATTACATTTACGTAATATGTAAAATGTTTTTCATAATATACCGTTACTATAAGTACTTACGAACGATCGAATCGAATTACTGCACGAACATGGCTGTTAAAGTGGCGTGGGTGATCGAAGATGTTTATTTGCATCGTAGATTGCATGCAAGCATCGAGCATCTAAGAAACTCGCCCACACTACGTGAGCTTACCGTGTATAGTAATATTCGTATGAGAACAAGTGTACCTAATGATCCCTATTGTGTTCATACTGCTATGGAAATAGAAGCAAACGAGAAAATACAAAGCAGAGTTGCGCTACGTCGGTTTTATAAAATGAAATCTAATGAACGATGACATTCTGTATTGTATGACTTTTGTTATTTAATTTAATGGATAACGGATAAATTGTATGTACCAGATTGATATACTAGATTCCCTCATGTTTACTAATGTGAATGTGGATGGTCATAAATTCAAAGTAATTAAATCCATCAAACCATTTACAGGCACTATGAATTGACAAGGAGTGGGTCAGTGAGCCAAACGAAGATGATAAGAGTAAAGACAAGGAAAAAATAGATAATGTTGTGTGATGGATGATATGGCTAAAAAGGTGATGGGTGACTTCTGAGATGACGGCTGATTTTGCGCTGATTCTTAACTAAATTGGAATCAGGAGAAAGATGATTCATGTTTACTAGTCAACGCGACCTATTTGATTCGCAAAAGTGCTCTCTCCCAGGTTGCGCCACACGCAGCATAGTACATGAAGTGTGATTGATTACTTTCATTAGCCAAATTAAAACAAGAGATAAGTAATTTATCGTGTATCTGGTAAAAGCCGATGTAACTTTGCCGCGGTCACATACAAGACTTAATTGTTTAGTAACACACGATACTATACAACTATTTTATGAAGTTTTCGTTTTGAAAATCACAAAATTGCCCTCAGCAATATCAACTTGCCCACTGAAAAATAACACAATTCTCAAACGGTTCACAACCTTTGCTAAATATTAAGAAGTGAATCGTTTTAATTTTGTTTGTTGTTTATCTTTTCGTTGTGTCATTCTCATTATTAATAACGTCAGAGGCGATATAAATAGGCGTTATTGTGTATGATAGTTTACGCAAACCGATCGAATGATCACGAACTATATTCATGATCATGACTATAGGTTTTATTACGAGTGCTACATAATTGGCCGCATTAGTGTCATTAAGCGTTATTTTTATCGCGGCCCGAAATAACGCTCTAATTAACGCGTCACGCGGTCATATTTACCTAAGTCGACTGTCACCGAAATTTATTTAATTAGCGCTTGTTAAAACGCTATTTTTAACACCTGCTAAATAAGAGAAGTTGATGCTTACCCATTTTTAAAGAAATTTTTCGTTCCAAATTTTTCATTTATTTTTCTTTAGTATCTTGTTGAAAGCAGGAATTAAAAGTTTGCGTCCGTTAAATCAAGTTTCCTTTGTGCTAAATAACCGATACTGTTCGCTTTATTAGTTTAAGTGGCAATAAACTGCAGCACCTACTCAGTACTTAAAACAAGATACTATATTGAGTAACCTTATCAACAATAATAAAATGCCTTATCTTTACTATGCACTGAATCACTGCACTAAACACTTTTTGTCGCCAACGCAAACCATAAATATGTAAAATTAAAATAAATCGTTCTTTTTTTGAATCCTAACTTTTTAAACTTCAATCTTTCACGAAGGAATTGAACCAGTCCCGCCATTTCTCTGGGGTCCTAACGTCTAAGCGGTGTTTGATAAAATGCTTTTTAAAACTTACTCTTTGCCTTTTACTTGCCGCTTACAAACTTCACTATGTCTTCACATTCACACAGGGATGCACAAAAAAAAGTTATGGTATTAGAGAAAAAAGATTTTTGAAAAGCAAAAGAAAGTTAAAAATAGAATTCGAAAAAAAAAGAAAATTGTTTTCTAACGCGCGAAGCCGCGAAGATAACCTACTTGGTACAGCACACAGAGATAACTAACCGGCAGTGCGTGCGAGATGTAGATGTAACTCGCCGTATCTTATCCGAGTTCTATAAATACTTAGATTATCTGTGCTAATCGGTACGGAGTGACGCTCGCTTGTATGTCCACTGAGCCGGCACTGATACGATTTTACGGGGAATACCTAGGGAACACCCATAGCTGTGGTGAATGTTATACAAGCATAGATAAAAGAATAACTTTTGAAAACTGAAAAGAAATAATTCTGTGAAAATCCAAATAAATCTGTGAGATTAAAAGCCAGATTTTCCGGATGACTAAAATACTGCGAAAACTTATAGGATAACCCAATTAAATTCGAGATGAGAAGTTTTATTTTGAGTAAGTAAGTAAATATCGTCACCGACTTTCTCGTCTTGTCATTCAGGAGTTTCACGTCCTTTTAGCTATAATGAAACGCCAGCCTGTGTTGATTTTACGAATTAATCAATACATTTTCCACTTTAAAAACTCCATCACGTCAATAATCAATTACATCAACAAGACGAATCCCCGTGATAATTCAAGGCAGTATTCTATTTGCATCGTCTACCGGTTGAGTAAAAATACTTAATTGATTTCAAACCGCGTGATGAACACTTGACATCCCATAGACACGTTTACCGTTAATACAAGCCAGTTCCCGCCAGGTGGCGTTAACTACCGTCAATCAATATCCATTGCTGTGGAACTCACTAGCTTTTTAATCAGCAAGCCGATCCACAGAATTAATTAGTATAATTAACAGTTCTATGTATAGCTTTTGCTGGAATAATACTGTTAATGTACTGTGAGATCTAGACTAAGAAAGTATTAGGGATCAGTTCTCACGAGACTTGTATTTTGGTTTCTTGTAAGAAGAATGGTTAACACTGCAGTACTAATGTCTTATTAGCGTGTTCTCATTTGTAATCCTGGTGGCGCCATTCAAATTTGTATCAGCGGAAACTTTGAGTTTTATCACGTCAGACTTACTAAACTAAACGCTAATCATTACATTCCGTCAAATCTGAAACATCCCTATATCTTTCGACATTACGATACTAGGTAATCACGCCTTTTGCGTAGAAAGCTATATCCATTAAAGTGACATTCCTTCATTGTCGCGTAGAGACGGATCGATTTCGCAGCACATGCTACACACCCATGGGCAATGGCTTTATTAAACTTAGTGTCCTCCATTGTTAGCCAAGCATCAAATTAACTAGATACGAACACCGATCACGGAATATGAGTAGAAATATCTGATGCACTTTTCCGGCCACTGGCGATTAACGATGAGCTAGTAGAGCTTGCAACAAAAAACGAGTTGGCGAGTATTCTGCTCGCGAAGCTAGCTGTGCAACAACTCTCCTTGATAGCTCTTGTCGCTGCCACAAAAAATTACTCGCCAGCTGCGCCAGTACGAACAGTCAGCGATCAACTATTAAAGTCATCATCGTCGTCTACCTAAACTTTTCCCAAGTATGTTAGGGTCGGCTCCCAGACTAACCGGATGCAGCTGAATACCAGTATCTTAACATGGAGCGACTGCCTATCTAACCTCCACAACCGTTACTGGGTAACACGATACCCCTTGAAGACTGGTAGTCAGTCTGACGTTCGGGCTTCTGAGGACCCGTAACGATTAACTATTAAAATGTGTATCTCTTTTAGTTATACGGTCCTAAAATCTTTTACATACGTTTCTTGAGCGAGCATATCGTTCATTTCCTCGTGGGCGTGAGGACAGGTGCCTAACAAGGGATTTACAGACGATTTCACATATGAAAGAAATATTCACGGTTTGTCAGTCTTTCAATTCTATCTATCACTTTCATATATGATATAGGTGCTTGAAGGATGAGCGCCTACTGAAGTTGAATCCCGCCGGATATTGGCACCCGCTTCCGAAATATCCAGCTTTGAGTAGGGATCGTTTCGTGTAGATGGAGCTATATTAAAGTATTGTAGTGCCACTAGAAATTATGATATAGGATAATACTTACATAATCTACCGAAGCTAAGGGAGAGGCGCTTTCTAAGCTTTTGCATTTTGCTCATTGCACCACCCCTTTTTTCTCGCATTGTCACGCCTGAAACAAAATAGAAAATATGATTAGTTATGTATGACGAAAACTCTTAACAAGAATACATTGTAATTTGATTCATGCGTATTAGGGCTTTCAAATACCGGATTTTTCCAATACCGGTATCAATACCGGTATTGGAAAAGTCAATACCGTGATCACGGTATCAATACCGGTATTGAAGGAAGTTGTAATAGGACATTAATAAATCTATTAAATTAAGTGTTTTTATTTTCAGATCAGTCTTTAGTGTTCCTATTTACTGAAAATTATACAACATATATGTTTTATATATAGCATAAATAAAAATGTGGTATATAGGTTGATTATTCATGTAGGACTAGGAATTAAGGACGTATTCAAAACTTAAACTTGCTTTTTTGCAGGAAGACATTTTACATAGACGTTGTAAAGTACAATATTTAAAAAATATTAACTTTTAATTAATATCTAAATGTCACATGTCAAAATCAACATTTTCATTCATCATTTGAGCCGTAAGATGTCCACTGTTTGACATAGACCTCCTCCAATTCGGCGGGGATTGCCATAATCGCTACGCTTGGCAGGCGGGTTGGCGATCGTAGTATAGTAGTAAAATGCATAGAGAACGCTGCTGCCCATTCTCTAGTAAGTCCCTTTTTCGCCTCTTATGACACTCATGGAAGAAAATGGAATGGTGCTATTCTTAACATCCAGCACCACACGGAAAAAACAAAATCAACAAAGGTTAGATAACATTATTTGTAGAAATATAAGTATAGCTTGGTTAGCCAGCAGTCATTTGGTGTTCACTGAAGCAACATTCTTATAAGTGTGCAATAAAAAAGCAATCAAAACAACTAAACAAGTAACAAAATAAATCAAGCTTTAGTAAAATTTTCTGAATTTTAGACATTTTTTTAAAGTGTGATCGCAAAGAGCTCTTTTAATTTGAATTAGATAGCTAATTTCTCAGCTATATAAATAGCCTACTGACGTAAAATGACGCTCTGCTACAACTCTTTTAGGTATCACAGACAGTAAATACTGTTAGATGCCTATAGAAATATCTCCCGATCACCCCCAGCAGTTTCGAAGAAACTCATCTCTACTCTTATGATTTAAAATCACAATTCGTATTTATCCCTCTCTAATTTCTCCTGTATGGACCTGTCTTCATTTTCACAGCTTGTATTCAATGAAGTAGAAGGTTCTTCTATCGTCATATTATTATCATATTCCTGATCAGTCACTGTCTCTTTGAGCGTTTCGTGTGTCATTATTATGTGTTAAACGTGCAAGTAAATTTACGATAGTATTTCATATTGTTACGTAGATCGTAATGTTAGTTTTTGTGTATTTTGGTAATACTGGTTTTAATTAATTTACACTGAACCCCAGTTCGTAACAATACTAATGTAGGTTTTTTGTCTAGAGAATGGGCAGCAGCATTCTCTTAGCATTTTATCACCATACAGTGATCAAATTGGGGGATACCTATGTCCAGCAGTAGACGCCTTTCGGCTGAAATGATGATGATGAGGTTTTGTGAAGGTATTGTCATCGTTAGTAAATTATGTCTGTAATACCGTAATCACGATATTGAGGCGTCAATACCGGTATTAAAAAAACGAAAATAAAATCCGGGATCACGGTATTACGGGATCCCGGAATACCGGTATTGAAAGCCCTAATGCGTATATCTCGGATCTGCTTGTCTTGAATTGACATGACTGCAAATTAAAACAACATCCTCGAGACATCCTACGACCTCTATATAAATACTATAACTCTAAATGTGATGATATGGTACACATTCTCTGATAACAATTAATCATTTTACATGCCAAGCAACTGGAACGCTTAGTACTAGAATTACTGATAATCGTCAATTACGATACTTAGATAAACCGTAATAAGTGAATGATGACGTTCCGAGGCAATGACGTCAACTTGCATTATTTCTACCAATCGGGATCCGGACCGAAACAGTTAGCAGTGACTTTAATTAACATAATAATTGTAAAGGAATTAATTAATAACATGGTACAATATAGAGGGGGTAACAAGCGTTACGGATAGCTGTTAATAACTCAAGTTTATAAGCCGCAGTCACGCCAGTCCTCTGGTTAAAGCACGTCTGACATGCGGCTAGTAAGCAACCCAATAGACTAAGCCAGCACACATGAACAGATGAGCCAGTACGCTTATCACAAGGCACTGGCTTAAAAATACATCTTATACTGTAGCCGTAGCGAGCTAGTGGCTGTCTCGTAACTGTACTTGCTTGCTTACTGTCCGACGAACTTAAACGAGCGTCCAGCGGCACTAGCCTTTACTGGCGTCGCGTGTTTATAAGCTAAAATTACACGTTCTAATTAACTTAAGTTACCTCTCATGTGCTTTGTACACAGATCCCGAGCGATATAGCATGCAACATTATAGTTAGCAACCATGTAAACTATTCTGCTGATATTTAAAACGTCATTATAATAGTGATTGCCATCTTTGCTGTACAAGAGATAGGGATCTATATATGCGATAAATCTAGTTTTAGGCATCAAAATGTTGCTCTTAGATTGACTTAGATAGAATCCAAGTATGAAGCATAAGACAAATTGATCCATCGTAATGTGATTAATACGTTAAAGGGAGGAGTTAGTTCGCAATATTTCAATCCACGTAATGTTTCAGAGAACTCGGAAAAAGTAGTTGCCTTGCTTTTTCCAGTGACAAACGCTTCGTATATGCAAAGTTTCACTATCGCGCACGTAGTCCGTTGGAACAGTTGCGAAAACGATAAAACTCTGTATCTTTTTATTTTCATGTACGAAATGTATAAAATAAGTAAAAAATTCATAAAAGTTTTGATAATTGAAATCAATAGGTATAAATGAAGTCATTATACCTCGGCTAATTGAACTTTTAATAAAAAAAACTGGCTTAGTATGTTTTATAGGCAGTAATAACAGGTGGAATGTGGTCAATAGTTTTTGTTTAAGTTCACCAAATACCTAAACAAGATGTCTTATTTGTGTCCAAAACAAGTAGAATTGATAAGTGGGGTGGATACATTTCAGGAAAATATTGTGAACATTTTTTTCTTTGGTCTACAGATTTTATTAATTTTTCTTCATGATTTTACCAATTCATTCATGACGCTTGCGTATTTCTTAATTTTATAGATTCTTTTCAGAGCTGATTTTGAAGTCTTTATTTCAAATGGACACTGCCAAAAATGTTACCTACAAATGCCTTAAATAACGCCAAACACTGGTTTTTGACCTACTTCATACATGCATATGACACCGAATACAGATTTCAGCCAACACTATAATTTATTGGAACGCAATGAATATTTTATCACCTAACGCGCAGTTTACACGTCATAATCGAATTGACGCAACAACACACCTTGAAAACATATTGAATGCACTAACCATTGATAGAATAATCAATGCAATCGCACTCACTCAATCATCACCACAAGGCTCACAGATAATAAAATCAATCGCGTTGTACAATATATCTACCTAACTAATGAACGAGACACTCCATTTACGAAATTAATTAGGAACGTTACGAGACATGTCTTATAAATCAGTCGAAGAAAAAGAATTGCCTAATTGAATTACTTCGTTGTATGATTCATTGATATTGAGAAAAGAAATAGCCATAATAAAGATCGATTTATTAATTCCAAAATAGCAGGTATTACTTTTCATATGCATACTTGCAGCATGGTGCAACTTTAGTTGCCACTGTTCGAAAGTGCACGTATCGATGGGACGGGACGTAAGCAAACAAAATAATGAGTGTCTGTGGTACGCGTTCAATGCTCCTGTTTGTCGGGACGATATCGTACAAAATTTCACGACAACTACTACGGAATTACACTATTGGTGTTGTAAAACGGCGAACTTTTCCAACTTTGACGTAGCCGCTAGCCGGCGACATTTTCTTTGTAATGATTGGGCGCATGCTCATTGACGGCGCACACTGGTCCCAAATTAAAAAAAAGTGGACATTGATAGTAGACCGCTGATATGTTTTTTTATTGTTGATACAATGATAACAGATAAGGCAAAAAAATATTATTGTCCTACTTCAAATACTTTTCTGTAAAAAAAATATTTCTTTTTTTTTTTGTATGGGAGCGATTACATTTTACTCAATTTCTCAAAAACTTTAAGCGATGTCGAGATGGCAATCACATATGTTAGAAAACTAATAATTCTGAGTATTTGGCTCGAAGAAACTTATTGCTTATCTCTGCGTACTTTCGAGATAATAGTGACAGAAAATAACATTTTTTTTTAATGTTAATTTTTTGCTTTTTTTTAATCATAGCCTTACTTTAGCACATAATTATAATGTATGCGTAATGTCAAATAAGTAAAAAGAGATTTCTCTGTAAAAGAGGTTATGGGGCTCACTAATGACTGAAAAGCTATGACCTTTCTGAAGGAGTACTTTCATCAGTTCTAAAAAACAATCAAAATGAAGACATATTAAGCTGCAAACATAAAGTTGAATATGTTCACAAACGATTCTGAAAAAATATTATGGTGAAAGATTAATATTTGGGTCTATATTCTCTTGAGAAATCTCTATTTCCTCGTTTTCCAACGAAAGCAATTCATTGTTCAAGATCAAAGCACTAGCCTCTGGAAACAACTGTTTATGTAAACGAGCAAACTTTGGTTTGATATGGCTGATGTAAGGATCTGAGCTAATTAGAAAGCTGTGGATAATGTCTAAATTAGTCTGAACTCTACCGATTTTTCTTGTATGTGCCATTCTAACATTCCGGAAATCTTTATTCCTCGCTTCGGAAGCTTCTTCGGAAAGCATGCCTATCGGAATAAAGGAGAAATTTTCACAAATATCAGCACCGTGTATCAACAATTTATGGACACTTGAAGGCATGTAATACCATGGATATAAGTTTACATATAGCATTGCTGTTTCTTTACAATATTCCCTAAACAAGTTGGTATTAATAAGTTGACCAGATGAAATTGTTTGTAAAATGACTGCAAATCTCTTGATTAAATCAGGGTGGATACCCGTTATTTCAGCAGATACTTCATAATTTTCAAAAAACCTTCTTGCCGTGTTACCGTCATTGGTTGTACCAAATCCCTGTTTTACTATGTCAATTAACAAACCAGTTCTTTCCCGGAATTCTTCTTGTGTCAAATTCTTTTTAATTTCTTTTAACAATTTATCTTCTTTTCGTGCAGCCCACTTTTTGAAGTCTAAGTTGTACGAAATGTGTAAAATACATTCCATACATCTTATCCACATATGAAGCGAAGACAGACCATATTTATACATATCTTCTCTGATGAGTCTTTTGGATACAAAGTCCAAGTCATTCATTTTGCTAGGTGGGGTATTGTAAATATTACAAACAGCTGCAGAAGAAGTATTGGAAATCACAGTAGAAATTTTCCCATCAATCATAGTCATGTACAAATCATGTTTAATATCAAAATTATCTACAATTGTGGGAACAAGATTACGAATTTCTTCCTCTAAGGATGCACTTTCCTTCTTTATCAATTCATTTGTTTCTTTTGCAAATATAAAGCCAATTGGACGACAATAGTTTGTTGAAGAGGGAGCAGGATTTTGCCACAAGATAGTACCACTCTCTTCTTCCAAACGAAGCGGAACCAAACTAATCATGAAAACTGAAGAATCGTCAATTTTAGTGTCGGAGTGTGACTTTTGTTTATAATTACTTTGAGAAGATGACCCGTCAAAACTCCATTTGCTTATTAGTTTTAGCGATTTTTTGTCGGCAGAGTTGTGCTGAATTGTTTTTAATATCCTATTAGTTGTCAAATCTAGAAGCGATTGAAGTCTTATCTTAGCATCAGATTCAGTTACAGTTATGTCTGACTCTGGAGGTTAACAAGTTTTTTTAGCTTCCAGGAGCTTTTGATAGGATGGAAGACCATACATTTTCTCTGAAGCAAGAATAGTTCTTAAATTTCGATATTGCCATTTTGACAAATTTGTTGAGGTGTAAAGCGCTAACGTTTTATCATCTGGTAAACACGGTTTGTCAGTCTTTTTAGCGAATAGTACATCATGTACCATCTCACATTTTTCCTTGTTTTGGCTGAGTTCGTTTAATATAGCTGCTAATTTTGTTTTTTTAGACTCTTTTAATTTGGCACATAAAGCATAAACTAATTCCTCCTCTGTGTGATCTAGAAGTGTTAGAGAACGCCTTTTCTTCTGTTTATCAGATATATCAACAAATGGTTTTTTACTTGTACCATAACTTAATTGATGAGTATCCACTTGCGTTTCGAAATTTGGAATTACTTCCTCGGCAACTTTAAAAATGCTGCTTAAATCGATATTTTGGCCAAACTATTTGGGATTGTAACTAGTCTGAATTTTTGTTAAGAAAGGTCTTTTGAGCTCTACTGGAAGCAGACCATCTTTTTGAGATATTACTTGAAAAATTACGACAAAATAATTTAATATTACTCAAATCTTCGGAAGACAATTCAACACCAATACGTTCAATAAGGGCATTAAATAAAAATTCGACATTTTTAAAACCACCTCCTGATTTAAGAACAACGTATAAGTCTAAGTTGGTGACAAATGCGGACATATTATAATTTTAAGGAAAATTGAAAACAAATTAGAATCAAAAATATCAAAGACAAAGTGACTTTGATTTTAACAAAAAAAATTACGAAAACAAATTCGACGAAAGAAAGACAAACAAAAATTATTTGATTTTAAAATCCAAAGATTCAAAATACAACAATAACAAAACAAACAAACAACAAGCATTTCTTCAAGCGCACAGAAAAAATAAGGACACGTCTTATCGCAACCACATTTAGTTGTACACTGAGTGAGGTGTACGCGCGCGATTCGTGACCGTATTACGTTACGTCATGAGAGGCGGCCATCTTGTTATCCCGGCAAACTCGCGTCGAAGCTCCATTTTGCTAGCCAGCGGACCTATTGCGATATGAGTAAGGCTATGATTAAAAAAAAGCGAACAATTAACATTAAAAAAAATTGTTATTTTCTGTCACTATTATCTCGAAAGTACGCAGAGATAAGCAATAAGTTTCTTCGAGCCAAATACTCAGAATTATTAGTTTTCTAACATATGTGAATGCCATCTCGACATCGCTTAAGGTTTTTGAGAAATTGAGTAAAATGTAATCACTCCCATACAAAAAAAAAAGAAATATTTTTTATAGAGAAAAGTATTTGAAGTAGGACAATAATATTTTTTTGCCTTATCTGTTATCATTATATCAACAATAAAAAAAAAATATCAGCGGTCTACTATCAATGTCCACTTTTTTTTAATTTGGGACCAGTGTGCGGCGTGCCAAGAATGCCGGGCGCCGCGCCGTCGACGCCACGCTGCCGCCACGCCTCGTGTTCGTCAATAACAACATTGTCAACAAAAACTTTACTTCCATTTACTTCACCAAAAATTCAAACGATGCAATTCTATTGCACTACCATATAATTTGGAATTTGGAAATCAAAATCCATAAAAGTCAACGTTCAACGACCAATATTCATTTATATGGAGGTTTTGAAGCAAGGTTACCGTTCTCAAATTAAATTTCCTGAGAAACGAGCAAAATCCGTAAAATTGTATCGTAAACTTTACTCTCAAGAATTTCGTCTGGTTTCCTTCAGTGTGTTGGCTCAGGGCCCAGTGTAAGTCCAGACCGCAGTCCGCAGTCATCAAGCTCTATGAGACGAAGCGAGTAGGTCTTACTGCACTGACCTAGAAACGCGAATTACTGCTGTATGAACACCTCTCATGTCACGTCGTCGCACTCAATGATAAAGACAGATTTTACGAACTTGGCAAATGGAAAATTTTATAGATCCTCTTAGATTTCCAATTTATTGGACAAGCTTCTTACTATCTTAACGGTGAAAACGGATTTAATAGTGCTTATAAATCACATCGATATTACTGCTCTAGGGACAATGAATCGCATGTTAGATACTACCTCGAGTGTGCTGGAAACGAATTTATTTATAGCAATGTTTGCACACGTGGGACAATAAGTTTTACCTGTCGGACCAAACACGACAAACAATGTCCGGGTTTGTTATGCTACGAGATTATTACGGCGTGTTGATTTATGGTCGTGTTATCGAACGATAAGGTTCAGTATTGTATGACGAATGGGTTTAAATTCGTCCGGCGTCAGTCAACAGCCCTACGCTTCAGGCTGCTCAAATATGACCACCATGGGCAAACAGTCACGACGTCAACGCTATCTAATCTGGGAAGCGTCTGGAACAATATGTACAGCGTGGGCTACGCAAACATTACCAATATACAGTGTTACATCATGCAGACGTGCTTGCTGGGCACGTGCAATCGTTAACTGTATCGATAATTTCCATACCTTTTTTTTTTTTTTTTTTTTTTTTTTTTTCAGGATGGGAAATCATCAAATGACTTCTCCCGCTCTGGGCGGAGCGGGAGGGCGTGTCAGACTTTTACTGACTAAAACCCACCCGTGTTCCATCAGTTGCCCATGTGCCAGGGTCACGGTATCTCTTTCGAACAATCACGCGACCCCGGCAGGCATCGGTCCTAGTAGACCCCTACACCGCTGCTGACATCTCTTTGAGGCGCGCGTGGAACACTGCGCGCCGTCGACCCGAGCCTGGTCCTTACCGGGCGGCGAGCTACCCATTGCTCGCCACCCGCAAGCTCGCGCCTACGGTGGCCGGGAGTCCGCTATTGACTCCCGACGCCCGGGGCGTCTCCTCCTGCGGCGGCTAGGGACGTGAGGGCGCAGAGACTGCCACTCCCTCACGCGCCCCGCCTCCTCCTTCGCGAGCATTACTGCTTCGCAGAAGGAGGTGACGGCTTCCCATTCCCTCTCGCTCCGTACCATGGCTCGCACCAGGGTCGGACGCGAGAGGTCGCCGCCGCCGATCGCCTCCACGAGGACACGGCGGTGCTCCGCCCAGGCAGGGCACACCTCCACCGTATGCTCCACCGTATCCTCCAGACGATCCTCGCAATGGAAACACCCGGACGTATCCTCCCGCTTTATCCTGAACAGGAACCCACCGAAGCACCCATGCCCGGTGAGAACCTGCGTCAGGCGGAAGGTGAGGACGCCGTGACGCCTCTCTATCCACTCCTCAAAGAGGGGACTTACCGCCGCAATTGTGGCGTGCCCATCCATACCTAACTAATCGATCGGTAATCGCAAATGAATTACATAAGGGCTTGAGAAATTCTGTTTTCGATAGTTAACTACAGTGCAGTACGGGCGGATAAGAACTCTAAAATATTATGTGAATATTCTGATAAAACCCATTATTAACAGAACGATAAATAAGCTCATTATTCATACATATGAGTGCATTTAATGATAACCTGCGCTCATATCGTATTTCACTTAACAGAACATTCTACCTGCCAATTGAAGGCTATTATCCATAATAAACGATGTTAAAAGCTCAGAAACGTTTCAGTGAAAGTCGTTTATGAACGGATTAACGATTCATAAATCAACCGCAGTGTAAGTACTCTTCATTTTGCCGCAACATCCTGGGCACTGAGAGGAATTGGGCATACACTGCTCCCTGGCAGCTGCACAGAAAACGTGTCGAAATACGACACAATTGAATAGGTGCGCATCCATTGATGGTTTCTTTATAGCCGTCTTAGGAACACTCAATCCACTTATGGCAATGCAACCCCGCACGGGTGAAATTCTCGGAAGGGTTATATTGAACGTAAGGAAGTATATATTTATGATGGTAAGCTGTGTTTACATAGGACAGTCGTAAAGTTTGTTTCGGACTATAAAACTTATTTCTTAGAAAGAAGGACGGTTCCGTGGCATGTGACAATATATCTGACAGAGGTCTTAAAATATTTTTGCAAAGGGATTTTAGAGTGACATGGCACTAAGTATGAGCATGTTGGCACAGTTTTAAATATTACGTATTCATTTCGACGTAAGTGTTATAGAAATCAGTAAATAGATGAAATGAGCTAATAACTGTTCCGCATGCCGGGACTGTCCAATGAACTCATTCCCGACGCCCACGCCCTGTCGTCCACGCCCGTATTACTATGCGACAAATATCAGAACAGGCCCTGCAGATAAACATTATTTCCGTGAATATTCCGTGATTTATATGAACTCCGATGTTAGTGTCGTAACGCACGAATACGGCGTAAAATATGTCATACCTTGATTAAAATTATCATTTTTCAATAAATTCGCAAGAATTGCTTACGTGCAGTCTGTCACGTTACATAAAACAACAGATGACATCGACTGTGCTAAAATATTTTCATTTCGGACTCGTACAAATCTCTGCACAAACACGTTCAATACTTAAGAAGTTTTGATATGAACCAAGGACTTGTGAAGGCGACGAAACAAGAAAATCGTGAAGAGAATTGAAGACAAGCGCGTGGGCCTACGCCTACATGTAGACAGTGAAATAAACAACATGCTGTTACAAGAATTACAACACAAAACAAACGTACATAGAAAATATCGTAACGTTGACAAATATGTAATCATCGGATGTCCGATAAACGAGCACATTGATTCATATTCAATTTAACTGATAACACAGAATGTTTGTGCAAGCTTATATCATCGATACTGAGAATCTTATCATTACTATGTACGACCTATGATTCAAATTTGGAACATTTGTACACAGCATTTAGTTAAATGCTGTGTACAAATGTTCCAAATTTGGAGTTCCAATAGAGCTTGATAGTTAGTAAGATACTCGTACACCAAAGGTGGTTATAATGAAGTTAACAGTAAACCACGTACAAAGTATTGGATTTCAATATTGTTATGCTCAACTAATGTAATGACAAATCGTTATCCCATCGTCTGCAATTTCCGTAGTGACCTACTTCCCTCCAGTTATATCGAGTTCAGCAAGAATAAGCAGCTGTTACCTCCCGTCTTTGTCACTTCAACATTTGCTACCCAGAGTAATAGGCACTAAGCTGTTTAATGTGTATTAAAATTAATTAGTAAAAAAATATGTCATTGTATACAAAATGTATACAATGTCATCTGACATAATTTTTTTATTCAATCACATTTACAATCATTTATGATTGAAGACGATAGCTTTTGAAATGCACCCGTTCTCTCATATTTTTTAAACAAACTAGCCCAGTTTTACGACACTTCCACTGGTGGTATGCAGCAATAGAGCTTGACTAAGTAAACTGAAGCCAGCGAGTGTGACAAAACGCGGCGGGGTTATCGTGGCCGACGTGCGAAAGTCGTTCGTCGACCTTGCCGTGAGCGTCGCGGGCTACGGTGCGCCCGCGCTTGCCGCGTGCCATTCCGCCTACTGCACACGGCTGTACACCTAACATAAACTTACCAAACCGCCTGCGCATACTGCCCTAAGTGACCGAGAAGAAAAACTCAAGACTAATAATAACATCGAGCAAGTGTTTCATAACAATGATGATTGAGCTGTGTAAACAAAAGCTAAAAATAGGCGCCAAAGCAATCCATTATAACAAAGAATTTCCTGCATTACCAAGACGTACATACACGTCGTTATATCGAAATCTTTAATGACGTTGCGACACGGACAAGCGAACCCGATCAATCAACTACGTTGAAACGTATTCCCACATAATGAGTATTTCTCTTTGCAGTAATTATTGACTTAACAATGACAGCACGTCAGTCAGAAAAATAATATTATTAATTGTTAAATGTGTTATAGTTACAGGCCTTGAATAAGAATATGAACTAAACATAACGTTAAAATCTCTGTCGCTCTGGAATTTGCTCGCGAGATTTGGAATTCAGCAGAATATTAAAATAAACTTTTATGGATCTAAGAGCGTGTTAAAAATAAACAGTCGCTCTATATCGAAGACAGTATAATAATAATTTGGTCGTAAGATTATTTCCAACTTTTACTGCCAGAAGAAAGAAATAACGATCTTTGCTATTATCAGATGTAAGGAAAAATGTAAATACAAAGCTTAATTACGATATCTTTATAGTTGTAGATGAATAGTAAGATATTATGACAGAGCTAGCGCCAGTAATGCCAGCAACTGAAAGAGCGTTTGAACTGAAGCCAAGAATACGATTCTAGTTACAAGCACATAGGAACAGAAAACCTAAAACTATAAACTATATTAACGTGCCCCAGAAGTTTGTTGCTTTATGAAATAGCAGTGGTCGCGCAGTCAGTTGGAATTATATAATTTCTTTATTGCTTTCCCAAATGCAGTATAAATACGTTAAATCCCAACATGTTTTCCTAGTTTTGTGGTGACAAACGTCATTACTTTATCCAATAGTGTTTTCACAATCCGCAGTTTTACCTAAAAAGGCACTACACGTTGTTACAATTTTAACCTCTATTCATTATAAATCCCTTGATAATTGTAATCTAACAAAAAAATGCATAGCTAGTTTACAAAACCGAAAGTTACTAAAAACAAAATCAATATAACTTTCTCAATGTACTCATTCCGCAATATAAATTGTTTGTTTCTTTTACCAATTTCTTACCGTTCATACGAAGTGCGAATACCGTATTTATTTAAATTAGCTGATATCATTATCTACATTCATTAAATGAATATTTCAAGAGGTAAATTAGCAATAGTATCGGTTAATTGGATTTCCTGAAAGTTCATTGGAAAAGACATTACTATTTTTTCTTCAGAGAAGAGTTTAACGACAGGCAAAATACAGAGAATTAAAGCTTGCAACAGTAGAACTTTAGGAATTTTTCTACATGCGGTATTTTAATTTACCCATTCCCTTCAGAATTACAGTAGATTACGCAATTTAACATACAGTTCTTACCAAAATTCTTCTTCCGTAACAATAGTGGCTACTAGACAAACAAGGCTGCTGACCGCATGTATCATTTGCAGGACAATAAAGTATGTTAGAGGAAGTAACAGACGATGAATGTGCTAAAATATGATGATGTGTCAGATTGGTTCATGCGTGGGTCAAATCTAGGTCTTGGAGCCGGCACATATTCATTTCAAACTGATGATTCACGCAATCGGTGTTCCAAATAACGTAATACTGATTGACCTGACTCATGACTTAGAAGTATAGTGATGATTCCCTTCGACCATTCCATGATTCTGTTTATACTTCTTCCAACATTAGTCATTGCTGCACAGACTAGTTTACGTGGATATAAATCTACCGTTCAAATAAAAACAACACGAACAGTTTGTTTTTAAAAATGTGGTTGATCTGGTACTATGATTCATAAAAAGTTTAACAATTCGCTTTATTCAATGAACACGCTTTTATCAAAAACGTTTTCAGAATTGCTCGTAAAGAACTTGCATTTTTAAATTGCATAAATAAACTGTAATTCAAAAACACTGTACAGTCAGACCTTGCAAAGTTGTATATATTATTTCAGCCAACATTGTGTGAGAACAACTTTATTATTTACGTGATTTCGCAATACCATCAAGGACATTAAGATAGCATTGTTTTAGTAATGACGAATACTACGAAATATTACATTAACTGCTAATAAAATAATAAAAACAAGCAGTTTTTAACAAACACTACATTATTGTCAAGGTCTGAAAACCCAGAGAGCTCATTTACAGGGATTTAATTTATTATTTGCTACGCGTATCTGTTACGACATTTCAGGAGGTAAGTAATTTAAGTTTCAATTACTTTTTTTTTGTTAATTACACATTAGATTTTCATCATCAGCCTATAATGTTCCCACTGCTGGGACACAGGCCTCCTCTCGGTGAGAGGGTGTGGGCCATAATCCACCACGCGGGCCCAGTGCGGGTTGGTAGATGTCACATATCTTCGAATTTTTGGTTCTAAGACATGCCGGTTTCCTAACGATGTTTTCCTTCACCGTTTGAGAGCAGTAGCGATAAAATAATTTACACAAAGTAATGCGCCTGCTTGGGTTCGAACTCACGACCTACTACTCGTAAGTCGCGGCCGTTACCACTGGGCCACCACTGCTCTCCATTAGATTTTGCGATGACTAAACTCGAGAGCAAACCCATGAAACAATAGGACAGAGCCAATCTACTCGTAAGTCGCGGCCGTTACCACTGGGCCACCACTGCTCTCCATTAGATTTTGCGATGACTAAACTCGAGAGCAAACCCATGAAACAATAGGGCAGAGCCAATAACAACAACATAGAAACAATTGTCATACATAATTCTATATACCGTCCATTAGGAGCAAGGTGACAACCGTACAATGGTCAGACGATAAAACGAAACGACCCATTCTTGAGGAGACCATAACTATAATAGAAGATGAAGAAAAAACGCAATTCAACTCGGAATCAGACCCCGAACGAACGTTACGTCAAATACGTCCGAGGAATATTAATTCGCTTCCATTTTAATTTCTGATTGAGTTGCAGGTGTTTCGGGGCCTCAACCTTTCATTAAATTTAAATCGACTAGCGCACCACAATCGGTACCTGATAAGAATTGCTTAAAGGAAATGCTAATGCTCGCACACGTATCGGAACGTTCATATGGTCAACGACCGACAGTTTGATTGCACGAATATGGAATTACTGACGTTATCAACACTAGTAATAAAAGATATGATAACAGTGACACACAAACATGAATAACGACCAAGTAGGAAATTTCAAATTGTGAATCCGCGTTCACATTTTAAATTCAGCTCAGTCTTGTCATATCGCACTAAACTGAAGAAGACGAATGTATTCGTTTGCTAAGATGAGCAAGATCGAGATACTGAAACTTTATCTTACAAAGGAGCCCATTGAGGTGCGAGTGCACGAGCCCCGACCTCGAACCTGTGACCCTGCATACAATGCGAACAATTGTAATGTAAATGCGGATTGAACCCGTTGTACCACTCGTACTCTGGTACCGATTGTTGTCGAAGTTCGCACCGAATGAGCTCGTAAGTCATTTCACGTGGAAAACGACGTTGAGCCTCGTGAATCGCAGATACGCACACGTATCACTACCGTTACATCTCTGTGTCATAGCGGAAGCTAACCTATAACTTACCGACAGTATGAAATGAAATGAATTGCACCGATCCCAGCGTAGTTTGACCAGACTCGATTATCGAATGAACCCCAAGATTTGCACTAGCCTTTGAAGCCTCATGATTCATGGTGCTACATAGGCCATTGCATATCAAGAAGTAGACCGGGGGGCGCTGTAATGGTAGGGAAGACGTGCCCTTAGGATAGGAAAGGATAACGAGCCTACCGACTATGCAGCCTTAAGTAAGCATTAACGTATAACTTACCGACAGTAAGTATGAAATATAACAATAAGTAGCTGTGGTTAGTTGGTTTGTAGTGCAAATACTTAGTTTCCACGAAGAAGAAAAAACACTAAAATGTTGCTTATGCAACTGCAAGAAATGACTATAGCTATGAGTCGTTTCATTAATAACAAAGACCGATGATATACCGCAAAATGGGTTATATTTCTCAATACTGAGCCCAATAAACTAAATGACCTCTACCATTCAGTGAAGACTAACAATTATTTACACCTGCTTCCCAAGTAGACGTAACAGAAGTTAGTAAATCTGCATTCTCAGTCACCTCTCGACCGCCATCCACTTTCATAATTCCCACCAGCTTGCTAATTACAATGAGCATTAAATACATTAAGTTTTTCATTCATTCTTAGATCGACGTGGAAAGTCACGGTGAAATCTAAAAGTAAAGGCTCGTTCAGACTAGCGCGACGCGACGGTCGCGCGCGATTCGGCGATTTATATCCGTAGAACAATTTCTATGAAAACGCGCGCGACCGTTCACACAGGGCCGACCTGTCGCGCCGCGACACGGTCGCGCCGCGTCGAGTAGCGCGACAGCTTATTGGTACATTTTGTATGGCGTCGCGGCGATATCGCGGCGACACGGCGACGCCATACAAAATGTAATAAAAGCTGTCGCGCGCGATCCGCGCGCGATTCGCCCGCGATTCGCGCATGAGTGTCGCGCCAGTGTGAAAGGTGTTGCGTCGCAGCGTCGCGATATATCGCAGAATCGCCTCCGCGGTAGGTCGCGCGACATGTCGCGCCTGTCTGTATGAGCCTTAACTCTTTTTCATCTTGAATAATAAAAGGCAAGACACTCGTGTTTGCATATAAAATAATGCTCATAACTCCACATATACTAAGCGTGTAAATTATTAGTATATATTTTTTAAATCCGATTATATGTAGACAGGTTTAACCAGTTAATTACCGTAATTACAGACACAATTAAAAAACCATTGTGTCTATACCAAATGTGGTATCTCAGGGACTTAGAGGTTAAAAAACAGTCAAATAAAATAGGTTTTAAGTAATAATCATTACGCAAAGTTATTTATGAATTCTTAAAAGAAGTTCTGAGACGTGATTGTAAGGATTTGGATGATATATTGCGCATTTGAAATGAAGGAAAAAAAATTAAAGCAATAAAGTCAGGTGAGATGAACACACGAAAACCAAGAAAGCGAAACAACGTGCATTAACTGCCGTTAGTCAAGATCATTAATTATCACGCGATATGATTATGATAGGCGCGGCTCATTAACTGTTACTAAGGCTGATTTTCTATTAAAACATCACACAGATTTACTTACTACCACTAAGATAAGATAAGACAAACTCTCGTATAATATACAACGTTATCTTAAATATGATGATAATATATTTAGAACGTTCAACAGTCATTTGCTTAACCTAAAAAGTCATGAAGCACACGAATTCACCTAACGACCAAAATGCTAAAACTCTGCCGGGTGTGAAAGATAAAATATGAATGCCAGACATTGAATAGCATATGAAATAATTATTCAAAATAGATACAGCTCAATAGCAAATATTAGTACCTACATTATCTGAATACAATAAGGCTGATGTTGGAATACGTAGCATTATTAACAAATCACGACGAAAAACATTGCGTTGATTTACAGCACAATCTACGGCCTGTCTCCGTCCGCTATCTCAAATGCAACGTACAGACGCCAACACATCAACTTACTCCAATCTGTCAAATTTCTTTAATAGATTTTCAACCTTATATCACAATAGTGGAAGGTTAATTTTCGATTGGTAAAATTTGACAGATTGGGGTAGCTTGACCTGGTGGCGTCTGTACATTCGAACAAGCCGATTTCGTGACTGGAGCAGATATAAAGTATATTAATGCAAGTGGTACAATAGTTTCCATATCATTGTCGGATGCCGACGGGCCCGTCGAAGCGTGGCCAAGTCGACGCCGCTGCGTGCCCAACCGACCGTTCTGCGCTCTCCCTATGGATTTCAGAATTATGGGATTACAGCGTTTAGAAATCCGAGGAGGATTACTCATTTGTAATTGACTCTTCTACGTTAGCGTGATTTCGATATATTTCTCATTTCCGTCGACCTTCTCCATGTAATTCGTATGATAAATAAAAGAAATCTAACGTGATTTATCTAATGTTGCGTTTATATTTTGTAATTAACGAAAGTCACGTAACAGAGCAATAACACAGCTGGACGGAAAATCTGTTTTATTTGTGTTTCCTTGAACTCGGAAAAACGAAATAAAACAAACGTAGGCGGCTGCGTAGGTTTGATCCAAAAACCGACCCTACTTTACATACCACATAATACCGAAGTTATAAGAGTCTAAAATAGTAGGGTCTCTATCAGTCCGTACTACATATTCAGTACGCAATGGGACATTCGCTGTAGGAACATTTCAATAGTGGGTCCTTATTATGTCGTTACAATAATGTTCCACACTTGTGTAATGTAGGGACGTTGTTAATATTCCAACATGCTACAAATAAACATTTGTGTTTTTTTTTGTTTGTTTGTGCATTTGTGCAGTACGGATTTTCTCGTTCCTATATCTGATACATCACTGTTGTAGTAACGTAAAACTAACTGCACATCGGCTGAAGCACGAGCGAAGAAGTTTTTGCTGTCTTGAAAATTGCCTATAATTGTTCCTAACTACTTCCTAGAGTAACGTAAACGCGTGTCACGGACAAACAAACCATGCAAACCTATCTAGGTAAAACCTGACTGACAACGTAGATGAGTACAAATTGTTTCGACCTCCCAAGGTCCATTGTAACGAACATTTTAAATCTAAGCTCACTTATATCACAGTTCCAATTCGTGCATAACTCAACAATGTTATTACAGAACAACTAAAACAAAGCATTTCATTGAAAACAAAGATCGTTAGTATTCGGAGAGGCCGTTTCAATTGAATGCGCTTTTTGCATGATATCGGCGCTCAATTCGGAGGATATTATTCTGTGAACGGTGCTATTTAATGTACGGTTTATTTTCCATTTGCATATGCGATTTCTGGCCATTTCGAGTGTTTTTGTCAGACAGGAAATACTATTAGTGGAACCTTGTTTAGCTAAACAACACGAAACGTGTCAATTGAGTCGATCTTATGACACAAATTAATGAAATTGAGAATGTATAGTCTTTCTAATGTACCGCACTTCTTTTTGAGCGATAAAACTTATCCTAAGTATTGAAGTGTTTTTAAGGACCCTCGTTTCGATCTCGGCAGGACTAATAAAAAGTGGGAACAACGCAAACCGCGAAGAGTACTGCCGAAGAACGACTGGATAATAAATACGATTGGTATTATTATGTACAACAAGGTAATAACTACTAAATCTTGCAACAACACATGTGTGTCGAATGCAACTGTGCAACTTCTTATTAACGGTCGGTACGGCAGTGACAAAAACTAGTCGTGGCGGGAACTCGGTGCAAGGTAGCGGCCATTGGGAACGGCATGCGAGAATCTTTAGAAACAGTGGTGATTACAGCTGCCTCACACTCGAGTAACCACTGTGTAATGGAAAACTTACCGTTGTGCGACATAAGTCGGAAGCGCATTGCAGTAGCAAAAAAAGTTTAGAATTCCTATTCCTTCCAATATTTAATTGCGAGATGATAATTCTAAACAGGATAATTTCAACTCGACGACTTTAAGGAAATATAAATTTGCGAGACTTAAAATTCGGCTTCTGTACAGAAGAAAATCGTGATGAGAACACCTGATTGAATTATAGGCAAAAGGAATTAATCGTTCTCGTCCTCACGGTCGTCGACCCGAGGCACCGGCCAATCGCACCTGCGACTGCGACGCCTGCTCCGAACTGCCGGATAAGGCGGATGCCACCAAGGCCGCGAGCTTTTTAGCCGCTGACTCACTCTCTACCAACTCCTGCCGTACAACAAGTTTTATCCATTTCCGCATAGCATCATCAGGTTATGACTATCTATAGGACATCTTTAATACGACAAAACCGGCATCAGCGTGTATAAACTTAATGACGTTAGACAAAAGAGAACATTATGAATTATTTATAATCTCGTGTTCTTTTATGTTTCTTCTTATAAATGGTCAATTGGGGGCACTGCTCGTACAGCTCCAAAGAAAATAAAGACTTAAATATACTTTTGAGTGTTCCTCACTCCCCATCCTTTTCCAGTCGCTTCGTATTGTTTTAGATTAGCAAGTCCTTTCCTCGTAAAACAGACAATACACCATTCAAGAAAGCGTTTAAGTGTACCAGTTTTGGACTCTTTTTGACGGATAACACCGTAATGAATGAACGTTATTTGCAAAAAAAGAAAGTATACTTTCACGAACATTTCGACCAGCAATATCATCGTTCACAAAATACTACGAAATAATCCATTCGATTTCTAAATAAACAATTTACTAGTTGCTAATAGATGCGAAATTACTTCAAACGAATATTGGCTAACCGTGAATGTCTTCAAATCTAGATTTAAAAGCAAGAGCTGCAAAGTTTGGCCTTCACGGAACAAGAGTTAATGCATTTTTGTTCTCATTGTGAATTATTGTTGAATTCGCATACAAAAACTACAACAATAATAAACGGTCTGTAGTTCTATTCTTATAACAGCACAGTACATTTCACAGTAAATCATAATTTATTATTAATAGCTAAATTATGGTTTATCAATACTACATTTACTACACTTACATAACGTGAACAGTATATTACGTAAATAAAACAATAAACAAGAACACGGTTGTGTTCAGTATGTAGATATAGTAAGTACAGTTTGACACGTAATACTTGTAATAAGATAAATACGCATCGGGTATTTGAATCACGATAAGTGCAGCAGAGAACTGAACATGAAGGGGAGCTAAATAAGTATACTTGCATCTAAGTAGCTACCTGCCAAGAGATTGTTTTACAATTCTCACAGTAGTGCAGGCTATAGACACGTTTAAACAAAAGAACTACAATGAGTGTTATGAATTATGATGGAGTTATAATAATCACAGTGCTTCATCACACTGATGTGATGTCAATACATAACGAATAAGTACAGACAATTGTTGGGCTATTCAAATACCAAGCAGATATTTCTAAAGTCAAGTCGAAACGTTCCATATTACTTACCTTCGGAAATCGTGGGCAGCACGTTGACAAAGTTAACAATCCCGACGCCTGTTAGCTGACTCATTCACCAAAACTAACTTAAAACGAACACTTGAAAGTAACGTCTGCCTACTAACGGCGATTTTTTAAAACAAACAACGGAAAACGGTAACACACTTGACACCTTATCACGTAGCCCACATAGATAAAGTGGTAAATTAAGTTATTGGCACTTCAGATTTCTGCAATCATGTCGCAGCAACGGTTGCAATTCTCAGTAGAAGTAGAAAAGTACAGTAAAAATTAGAAATTACGACAGTGGCTGACCACTGCGCACACTTTTTCCATAATAAGCGGGAGAAATGGTAAACTATCACATGAGAGCGGCCTAGATTTTTGAGTCGCGTGGGATGCGCGTACGCCGTGTTGTCGGTGCGAAGCGCCGGGGCTTACTGGCCGGCCAGACAGACAAGTCAAGCCAACGCCCGTTCACCAGTTCACCTACTCTTATCTTTCGATGACTGTGTATGTGGTGGTACTTGCTTGCTTATTCCTCGCTGCGCTTACTTGACTGGTTACTTATACTGCATCGATTGTAAATAGATATGTGTATGTTTATGCTGCAGCGCATGCATTGCACTAAGTCCAATATTAAACGAGAAAGGCACAAAAAAGTGTTCTACAATCTTTGCCTCGTTTTCTTTACGGCCTTTATTAATCACGATGAATCGACGATAAAAATAAGGGTATTTGCGCGTAGAGAAGATAAATAGCTTGATTAAAGTATCGATTCTCGAATTCTTTTAAACGCTGCTTTGTTGTCATTCTGAATTTATGTGAAACGGTTTCATAAAACTCTAGTAATTCGTCCCATCCATTCGAGATCGTTTGGAGAAATTGTTGAGTTAAATCACAAAGATGGACTGTCCTAAAATTTTATGAGGATAGAATTGTTGTGCAAGCTTCACCTTTATAATCGCATCGTTACAACTAAATCAAGCTAAGTAATGGATGGACGATTCGATAACTAATAATAATAAGGCAAAAAAAGAATGCAATGTATAAATTCAGCAGCTCTTTCATCGATTAATCAATTAAGCCTATGGGAGTCTACTGCTGAACCTGTATTTCCAAATAACATCATAAGAACGCACAAGTGGTACTGACGTTCCTACCCTAAAAATTACTGCAGGTAAAAAGAAAATGATTCCATACATCTAAATTACATATCTGAGATCAGATATCATTTTTAGAAAAATATATATGTATAACATTTTCCTTATTGACAATTCCTGGGAGATTCAAAATTTCCAGAAACGTTATCTACCTAATAAATATTGTCGTAGTTAATAGGATGATAACACGAATCAGTCATGAACAATCAAGGAGATCGGAGTCAATACGATGATTAAAAATTAAAGTGCAATTAATATAAGGCCGATAGACTCAGACTACGTCATTTTCAAGATTATTTAGTATCTAAATCACAAATCGCTAGTGCGAGGTCAGAATGAGAAACTAGACGCTAGTATGTTAAATGGTAATATTATACAATAAGGAAACATTAGGTATAGGACGCAGGTGCGGATTTGTTCGAGAGTTACCGTGGCCCTGGCATAGGCAACTGGTGGAACACGGGTGGGCTTTAGTTAGTAAAAATCTCACACGCCCTTCCGCTTCACCCAGACCCGGAGAAGTCATTTGATGATTTCCAACCCACAAAAAAAAGGTATTAGATTGAAAGTTAAATAGCTTTATGTACAACATAATCGAATATAGTCATTTTATTTGCGATCACTACGATGAGTCGTTTCTAACGTATAGGGAAGTGAAAGTACAAACGTAAGTTACAGACACAGTTAAGACACGTTTGACTTTGACATTATTTTTCCTCCTTTAGAGCGTGGCTTCATTCTTTGTTTATGGTTTATTGGACTAAGGCATTCGTCAGATTTTTCAAATGGGTAGAAATGTGGCCGTAATCCCAGTACAACGTTAGTCATGTGATCTAAACACCTTCGCTGTACTTGAAGGGTCCCAAGTCGCAATGGTTCGGAAATATAGAGGTAAAGAATTTCTTTATTTAATTGTGCAGATAAGAAATGCGGAGCCTTCTGGTCCATCTTCCGTCCTTCACATGAATTTAATTGAAGAACTAATAGCCACGCAAATGATCGTATGAATTCATTCATTGTTAGCAGACCTGTGCCCAGAATCATTGATCACAAAACCGAAGTCTCTTTGTTGTGACATCGATTCAGGAAATCGTAAAGATAGCGTCGGACGACACATTATTGAGGAAATGTCAAAAAGCTCGTAAAATTGGGATTCGATTAGCTCATACTCGTAACTCGAAATGGACTAACTGTTATGTAAAGTGGATACATTAGATAATTTTTAAACAAAAAGAGGAATTATAACTTGAAGTAGCCGATAGTACTAATAGTACTCCTAGGCCCTACTAATAGTATTCCCATTGCAAGAAACGATATCACAGAAGACCAAGGTGAAGATGGCGGGACGAGCTAGAGTCGCACCGAAAAACCGACGAAACCAGAGAAATGTGCGGGAAACCTTAGAACCTTTGGGTAAAACACATAATTAATCTTCTTTGTCGTTGTTAAAAATGGCCGCTAGTCTATTTACATAAATCTTGGTGAAAAGGAACCAAGCTTTGTTGTCATTCCAGAAGAGGTAGATCAAATCCGACTGGAGTACGTGGTACGAAGAATCGATGTGATATTTCCAATTTGATGAGAAACATAACCGTTGTTTAGCTATCGATCGCCGATACATTTCATAGTATCATTAAACTTTCATGAGACGTAGAAGTGGCGGTGGCAAGATATTCCGCCTCTGCGGTAATATGGGCCAAGACGTTTATAAATATTTTATTTTCATTTGGTTTTTGTATTGTAGGCGGTTCAATTACTAGCAATTGGTATTATAGTTATCACTACTACTCTGAAAATAGCTGAACTAGGCAAAGATATGATTATCTCACCGTGCACATTTCTTATTTTTTATAAATAACAAAGAAATATTGTTCGCTGGTAAGCGCACACGTTCAGAATTGTCTAATAATTTAGATAACTATGAACGTGTGAACCTAATGGTTTATGGAAAGTAAAATCGGAAATACTACCCGGAAATTCATCAAATTGGAAAAAAAACTTCACATAACTTGATTTTTGTATAAACTCAAGATTATATTTCAATTTTGACAGGACGTGTCGGTTCAGCTAGTTTACAAAAAATAACGTAGGGTTTTCCGCAAGAATCACAGTCCTATTTTCACACAGAAATGTTTAAGATCGGATAATGTTACACTAAACTTTAGGTGCTTCAACATCTCTATAATTCAATTACGGTGCGAATCCAACTCATAAATTTTTCTTTTGTTAAAATGAAGAATATTATTTTTAGTCCCCATAATTCTACAACGACTACGTCTAGTGTCGGCTTAACAATAAATAACGTAAATATCTACATAACTCAATGGAGTAAGTACGTCCATATTTTTCCCCGGCCATAATTTAACGATACATCAAAGCGCATCGTACCTGTAGGATAAACAATTTCAACATAAAAGAATTTTATGTCTCCATAAAAGCATATACTACTCACTTCTTTTCGAAGTGCTGAACCCATCTTCATGGCCGTTGCACGTCCTATCTTCATCATATTCGTAAACCTTGAAACTTTCGAATGAATACAGCTTGACGCCTTTTGTTCTCTTCCTATTCGCAAAAGCTTTCCCGGTTCTAAGTGCTCGTAACAAAACGCCCGAATCAACTAATTTCAATTCGATGTTCTGTTAACCGCACAGTTCAAAAGTACACACAACTTAACCCTCGAAACTGAGGGTTTCAGTTCCACAAACGACACTGGTCACCAATAACGTCAAAGAGAACTTTCGTCCGTTACACCACTTGGAGGCTAAAATGTTTACAATCACCTCGACGACTTTACTAAGACGGAAGCCGGCTTACGCACGAACTATTGTCAAAACAGAACAATGGATCCAACGATAATGTTTGATATCACAACAGGAACGTTCGGAATTCTAAAGAAGTTATAAGTTCGCGATCGTAGGGACTCGGGAGCTGTCAGTTGGGCGGGAGCGCTCGTGAGGGCGACCGCGTGTCGTCTGGCTGGGCTGCAGTGCCCCTGCCCGCCGCGCCGGCGCCCGGAACTGTGTCAGCAGACGCGGCGCCCAGAGCACCCCAGCACCCCGGCCTTTCATGAATACACCTCTCTCTATGTTTGACGCATCAATACATTCGCTGCCGTAGGCTTGGCAAACTATAATTGCCGCATCAATGTGAATATTTTGGTGGTGAATTAGGAATGTAGAAGGTAAATTCTAGCGTATTGCTGCTTTTGGCGATATTGCTGATTTACTGGATTTTATAGACGTGCTTTTACAGTTTAAATACTGCATTCAAAGAAAGAAGAAAATAAAGAAAATACATTTATTTGCGGCAAACATGATACACAGAAAGACCAGAAACATACAGAAATAAAAAATAGGGTGTGGGGAAATATGCGTCACATCCACGCAAATCGCATAAGTTTTAATGCACAACATGAAAGATCGTCTCAGTCATGATCTAACGATTAAGCTTCTTTTTTATTTATAACGAGAATTAAAATGCGAGACTTAGGTTATTTTGAAACTGTCACGGTCCCGAGATTTGTTCGAAAGAGTTACCGTGGCCCTCGCAGACAACTGAAGGAACACGGGTGGGTTTTAGTCAGTAAAAGTCTGACCCTCCCGCTCCGCCCAGAGCGGGAGACGTCATTTGAGGATTTTCCACCCACAAAAAAAAAGAATATTTTGAAAGGTTAGTTACAGCCAATCCTGTTTAATTTATAATTTTTTTTTCGGGAAATGGATTGACCTTGAAATGAAATTTATTCTGTTATGTTTATTTTATAAACGAGAGTTCTGAATAGCCGTAATTGAAACCAAAACATTGCCCATTTTCTCTAAAATTTGACTAAGTTAAATATGTTTTTAAATGTGTATTTGTAGAAGTATTACATAAATTGTATAGAAGACTTACTACGTAGGCGTTAAAACGATTCGTAGATATGTCTTATTCAAAACCTCGAACGCAAAGTTCACAAAACAGTCGCTGGTTTGAGGTCGATTAATCATAATCAAATGATATATAACAAAAAAAAACATAGCTCATTAATTTGATCAAAATTGAAATTATATTTCATCTGGTTCATTAAAACTTATGGAAATACAGTATTTTAAGTGCGAAAACACCTGTATAAGATCACGTACATCAGCAAAATCCATAAAATTTCGTGTACGGCCTCTTAATGATTAAATTAAACTTTAATTGAAAGGAATATGGTCTATTCAAGGCGAAAAAAAAAACAAAGCAGAATATCTCCTATAGAATCAATGACCACGGTAATAGGGCCATTTAAGCCAATTAATTGCCTAATAACCCTCGCCGGTATAATACTTCAAGCGACCCAACCATTTTGAGTTTGCCTTCCCAACTGTCATATTTATGACGACTCTAAGCGGAATTCTTCACTGAGTTCAGAAGCCGTTAAGTGAAGTATTTTTCGCGCCATTCCCCTCCCTCTCCCCTTGGCTTATTATGTACTATTTTTAGACCGAACTACGAAGAAATCTCCTCTTCATTTTAATGAATGGCGTCTTCGGTAGCTTGATTTTGTAAAGCTAGGCAATCATCTGTCAACCCACCAGTCATATACTTAGTGACGTTAGATGTCACGATTTTAATCACGCCATACACAATTTTCTTTTACAAATACAGGATAGTAAGAAAACAGGATGAATAAGGAGTCCTATAAACATTTTTTCCTGGAGTTATAACCCGATTTGTATATGATAGCACAAAAAAGTTGTCCTAGTCATTTCCACTGCGCTAAGGTAGCCGAGAGGGTTATGCTTGGAGTTTCCCTACGCGATTGAATCAGAAATGAAGAGATCCGTAGGAGAACCAAGGTAACCGACATAGCCCGGAGAATTGCTAAACTGAAGTGGCAGTGGGCAGGGCACATTGCTGGCAGAACAGATGGCCGATGGGGCCGCAAGGTTCTGGAGTGGCGACTGCGTACCGGAAGACGTAGAGTTGGAAGGCCTCCAACAAGATGGACCGATGACCTTGTGACGGCCGCAGGAATCCGCTGGATGCGGGAAGCACAAAACCGGTCGAAGTGGCGAAGCTTGGGGGAGGCCTATGTGGACGTCTTTCGGCTGAAATGATGATGATGAAGGTAGACGAAGTCAAAATATCTTACGTTTTATACAATTTGCAGGTAAGTTAAGGTAGAATGTTGATTAAAATACGATTCTCGACTGTAACACGTACGTAATTACATAATAATAATCAGGGATGTTAGGGAGCTCCGTAACCGAAACCGAAACTATCGGATATCCGATATAAAAATGTATCCGTAACCGTAACCGAATCCGAAACGAAAGTTTCGGATATTATCGGATTTGTTATTACATTTTCATTTTAGGTAGATTAGATAACACTCAATATATATAACTAATAATTTTTATTTTAAATAGCTGTAATAATTACTCACAGACTGATTGTAATTCCTACCAAATGGTGACATATAAATAAAACCATTATATTAGCTATTTGTTTTTTCCTTTTGAAATTCTTTAAAAGTTTAATATCCGTAACCGAAATTATCCGAAATTAACGGATAATCCGAAATAATTTCATATCCGTATCCATATCCGTATCCGATATAATAATCATTCCTACATCCGTAACCAATCCTTATCCGAAATTTCATATCCATAACATCCCTAATAATAATCATTAAACTCATCAATGCAATCCTCTAAGTTCATATAATCCCATTGAATTACTATTTTATGAAAAGTCATTCAATGAGATCAAATGAACTTGGGAGGGATGTATTGATAATTTTAATGATTATAATTGAGAAAAGCTATGTTTGTTACCATCGTGAATCATAATTTATGTATTTTTAAAGAAAGCTTACAGACTAATAACAAACATGAATATCTTAAGTAAGTAATGACAATTGCTAACAACAACCTGACACTGACCGGCAAATTGCAAAAAAACGTAAAAAAAAAAATTGAATTGCGCGACCTACCTTAGGGCATCCATCTTAACACACTTTTATACCACTGCGTTTTAGAAAGAAATTAAATTACCTCTTGGAAGTGCTATTACAAGACTATATAGCCTTGTTCATAAGTAGCCATTAAATAAATTCTCAATATGGATTTCATGGAACTACTTACCGTTGACTGTAACCATAACGAGTTTATTAGAGACTCGTTAAATAAGTCTTCAGAGCAATTTTATAGAGCAATATAATAGATCTAAAGAAATGAGTTTTACAATATAATTAAAAGAATAGACTGGTAATAAAATCAAATAGGGCTTACGGCTGCCAAGTGCTTTAAGTGTTGTTTTAAAGACATATTTGATGTTTACAAAATTAAAAGAGTCTTTATCGGTAACCAATTGACGAGTTTTACCGCTTTTTGTCTGGTAAAACCAGTGTAGCCAAACATGGAACTTTAAATAGACAAACAGGTCTGTCTGTGCTTATTTCTTTATCAGACTACTTTAAAACCCTTGCATTTTTTTGTCTCACTACAGGCTTTTATGTCACAAAGGGACTGATTCACAGAGTATAGTGCTCTAGTGAGGAAGAATGTGTCTAGTCTGCTGAAGTTGGAACGGATAAGTTGAATAGTACCCAGTAATTGTACACAGTCTGACACAGTCCATTGTTGCCGACTAAGCACTGACAATGACGTGTCTAGGCTATTCATTGTCTTTTATACCGACATAATCTCGGGTATGTATGTATAGTTCCAAAACAGACCGTACCTTTCGAACTGTAAGTTATTTCGCTCTATTATTCATTTTGATCTGAAGAGCCTAATTGATGACTATTTTCTTCACAATTTATAAGCTAAACAAAGCCCATAAAACGTCCTACATTGCCACTAAAGCATTAATTTGTATTGCAAATTCTTGTAACTGCTTAGAAACTTTAATTACAAGAACTATTCCAAACTCCAGAGCGAACAGGATATAACCCAAACAAATTGGAAAGCTGCGTCCAGTCAAATAGCTAGTGCTCTTATAAATAAATAGCAATCTGGCCAACCAACTAGCCCAGATTGTATTACAGAGAAATATCAGACCAATGAATTAATTTGCGAGTAAACCAGCTATATGACGTAGGTACAGTCGCAAAGCTCTTTCTATCTTATCAGGCTAACAGATCGACCTCTGACATTTTGAAGCGAGCATTACAGGCCACCAACCTGGGAAATGTTATTTCGAACTGGGACAAACGCTGTGTTTACGTTAGCAAGTAAATGTCGTCTTATTTTATACGTAAAGCTAATATACTTGGAATTTCAGACTCGAGCGATACATTAAATATTTAACGACTGACAAAGCTCTTTGTGTAGCATACCTGCTTTTCACTAGCAGTACAAACGGATCTGTAGTTACCGTGTTATACATTTATAGCTATAAGATAGAAGCTGTATTTTATAAAACTGATGTAACAAAATGAAGGAGCTACTTCTACAGTTACGGCATGTTTTATAAGGTATTCCGGTTTTTAAACAAGTAAGTTTCTTAGTGCGAAACTTGAACAGACTTTGTCCCCATACCTGCGTGCAAGGTCGACGAGTGTTGCGGCGAGTATACTGTGCACCACGACAGGTGCCTGGGAAACCGCAACACGAAATCAGGTGTGGGGACTTGGGGAGCAGTAGTACCTACCCTCTATGCATATTATTATTTTCTTCACATTTAATGGGGACGAGTTATGGCGTTTGTACATAAGCTAGGTAGGTACTAGGTAAAGAGACCAGACTCTGGTGGGAGTTGTTGCGCCACTTCTTCCCAGCTAAAGGCTTAAGGCTTATTCAGACCGGCGCGACGCGACAGCGCGACGCGATTCTTGTAGAACAATTTCCAAGAAGTTCACATAAAAATTGTTCTACGAGTGGCGCGTCGCGCTGCCGCGTCGCGCCGGTTTGTAGGAGGCTTTATTCAGACCGGCGCGACGCGACAGCGCGACGCGATTCTTGTAGAACAATTTCCATGAAGTTCACATAAAAATTGTTCTACGAGTGTCGCGTCGTGTTGCCGCGTCGCGCCGGTTTGTAGGAGGCTTAAAGGACTAAGAAGTGGTGAAGAGCGGGCGTTTGGACTGTCTTATGTAACTTGACGTTCAAAAAGTGCTGACTCTCAGCCTAGTTTGAATAAATGGATTTTGATTTTAGACAAATTGCCACTGCAAAATGTTTCAAGTATTGTTCGGAAAGAACTCAGTCTTCACTTCGCAGAACGTAATAGAAAGGCGCATTCAATTTGAGCTTACTATGATCGAATCGCCGCTAGAATCGACGGTTATATATCCGGAAAACTTACTGGCATAGATTTCGTAAGCTAAATCAGAGATTTAGGTGATTTAAGTGCAATCGGATGATAGAGCAGTATTTCCGCTGAAAAGACCTTTGGTCGACCACATATTATAGATTGTCAATGTGTCAACAAAATACGTTCAACCCGTGATGCTGAAGTGAGATAAATCGGTAGTGACGTAAAAGCGATAGAATTTAATTAGCTAGTTTTTGCTGCACATACGTAATGAAAGTTCACTATCTGAGCTGCTGACCTTTCGTGACTCGCTTTGTTTTCTTTATGTAATCACACAGTTGACGTACTTCTGTAATTATTATACTAGAGTTATTTTATAATTATGTTTATTTCCGCAAGAGACGTAAGTAGTTGTATATGAGTAGTGTTTTTATACGCCCTGTTAGCGGCAGAATAAAGATAAAGAACTCGAGAGATTGATCTAAGACCCTTATTTGTTTGTTATTCCGTTGTCTATCTCAGCATACGGCCCTGCTAGTCCTGAAAGGTAGGCTGTATGAAGAGGGTTATTCTTCGTATAAAGTCTTACGGTGGTGACTTACGTAATACTACTTTTGACCTTTCGTGGGTGTACTTTTATACATCGAGAGACTTTCCGTGCCTTTAAACAGATAACTGCTATCGTTGCCCGTGAGAATACTTGTTATATGTTAGACACTCCATAAAATTCTGATATTCTGCCGCACCTGGACGAAAGAAAATATACTAAAATCGACCCCAATAAAGCTTGGAAAAGCCTGGGAAACTTTAACTCCTAGTACTAAAACCCCAAATACGTTCGTGCTACCGTTCGCCTATGCTAATTCGGAACTAAAAGCCGGTCGTGATATCGAGCGTTAGGGCCCGAACACACGTACCACAACCATTTCACTTGTACGGGCGCTGATTTTTATGAAAATGAGTACCTAGTCTATACACACGGACCACACGCTTGTCCGTCAAAATCAACCGCGTGGGCGATACCGGCCACATCAAGGCGACACACCAGGCGGCCACAACTACTAGCAAGAAGATACAGCGACAGTATTCACACGAAACCACTTGGCCACATTTTGTCGTTGCAATGTAGTGTAGTTTTGATACGTGTGTATGGCCCCTAAGAGCTGTAAGATCGATATGTCGGGAATAGACACGCGACGCGAATCAAACGGCCACCTTGACCCGGTTACCGTCAAATGTTACCCTCACTCATACGATTCTGGTAACAATGACGCGACTGATGTGACTAAAGAGTATTTAGCTGTCTTTTTGACCTGCCAGTCACTTGCCTGTTGTAAGGTGACTTTACTATTGTTTGGCTCTTGTTTATCATACAGCCATAAGAATGGTGTCTTTAGATGTTCAGAGGCACTGACTGATCAATTCAATGTTAACCTAAAAGGACAGAGTACTGAATTATTCAACAATTGAATTCTGATAGTTGGAATCAGACTACAAATAGACTAATTTATCATTACAAATGATTTAATCAATTGTTAACGTTTATAATAGTCAGAAGGATAAATAATAAACATTATACCTATGGAATTATGAAAAGAGGAAATAATACTGTTGACCTGCAAAGTAGGTAGGGTATGAAAAACCTAAAAGTAACTTGATAAGTTCATATCAGGGAAATATGGTGTGAATAACGGTAGGAGGACACTTTAAACAGTATGAGGTTAACTGCAACATTTATTTACATTTACTTACTACAGATAAATTTTGCAGTTTACCACCAAATTATATTATAATTTCTAATAACTTATTTGCTCAACATAAAAAATATATCAAATCATATGACTTGACCGCAACATGTTATTTCAAGTGCTAATATATTCTCGGATTAACAAAGCCGTCTTTTGAATAATATTTGACTTCAAATAATGAAATAATGCCACATGGTTTGTACTTTTTAACACTTAAAAGGTGGTTGCATTTTGGCTTTATTAATCTTGTAAATAGTTTCTCACATGACAACATGCTAAATGTTTTGTTAGTCATGTTTACCAAAGGATTGTACTCAGTACATTATTTAGCCTGTTAAACTACAATCTCTACAGAGAAAAGGCTTGCTGAAAAGATCACACAGATTCATCTTTCAATGTTCACCATGAATAATAATATTTTAATAGATAGATCCTAAACTACTTTCATAATACCGCAGAGTACGTAAATAATCATTAGCAGTAGAACATGACCGTTTTTTAATAACTGTAAATGTTTATACACAACGCTGGGCTGGGTCATTAAGGGTATCATTTAATGAACTGTAAAAATCACATCTTTCTACAAATTTTAAGTTTAGATGGTAGGTACTACACAAAAATAGAACAATATCTTATCTTGATTCATAATAAAGCAAACATACTGGCAAGTGGCAAGCAAAAACAAAAAAAAACTTACAATCCACTATGACCTGAATATTCAAAATGTGAATCGGACGTTAATCGCGTGCGTTACGTTTTGAAAGTCTAGTGCCTGTACGAATGCCCAGTAATAATAATAACTAGGACATTGGTGATTGACATATTTAGCATGATTTTGTAGTTTAAAAACACAATGCAATCACTTAATTAATTTAATTCTTAGGCTAATGTTGTAAACTATCAGCAAGTAGTCATTTCTGTTTTGCATTCGACAAAATTTTAAACATTAGTAAACTTGAAAAGTATTCTCAAACTTTGGTATAAACAAAAAACAATGAGTTCATTGGGTATAACTAACATCGGAAGCGTGTAAGTACGACAAATGTTTAAAATTATCAACAGTTAGCAAAGTTAACTAAATAATAAATGCAATAGGAAAATAAAAAGCACATATAGTTATGTGTCAACCAAACTTACCATCTTTGACGTTCTTCGAAGACTGTGACGATGACACACCGGGGATAGTTTTGTCAGCACAGTACATTATAATTATTTCCACACGATTGTGTTAATAAGTCACTCTCACCTAATAAAATTGTACATATTATCAAGACGATTTGATAACACAATACATTTGCACTAACACGAAACGCGGCGGCCATTCCACATTCCGGTTGTAAATATTCGTGTCATAGACAAATTAGACAGCCTTGTATCACAGATTATACTCTTACTGTAAACTTTCAGTATTTTCAAAAGTTTCATGAAGAATTTTTGTAGAATTTCTTAAATTCCAGAGCTTTAAATATTTTAATGTATTCTAAATTGTTAAAACATTTCAAACTATTCTCAATTTTTCAAAAACTGTTTTGAAGTTGAGATCAAGCTCACGAACCTTATCAACGTGTATTTTGGATATAAATAAATTTAAATTAATCGTAAAAAATATACAAACTCATTTTTCAAATGTTTTTTTATAAATTCTGGCCAATTTGCATACCTACTTGTTAAAGTAGTTTCAAACTGTAGGGTATTTTTTCGCACTTGTTGAAGAGAAGGTGGCTGATATCTGTGACTTCATTTACAGAAAACGATGTCTTTCATGATACAAGTGCTAACTAGTGCTTGAAGGAGAGGCTATATCCAGCAGTAGATTTCATTCGGGTGAAATGATGATAAATTATTATTACATCTAAAGGTTGCTGTCCCCCAAATAAATTGGGATAAGAGCAAGAGAATGATGATGATCTAAAGGTAACATGTAACACACAGTGAGCTGTATATAATATGCTTGAATAGTATTCCGAAAAATAAATGTAGTATTCCGAAAGAATTATGATATTGATAGAAAGGGGGTGACTATTACGATGATGACTAATAGAGAAGTGTGGAAGAAAACAACATGTTACGGTAATGCAGTGGCGTAGCGTGCTTTGGCGGGGCCCCGTATAAAAAATTGTTTGGGGGCCTTTATGGAGGGCAACGATTTCCCACAAAAGGAAAAAAAAATTGCATAAAATTAAAAGAAATATTTATTCATCATAATTATCTATCTGTCACTTTTTCCAAAACTTTTATAAACAATTCAAATTAAATAACTCTCCTTGCCTTTTTTTCGGGCAAACTGGATATAATACATAATTCTACTGTTATCCAATTTTAATATGTTATTTTAACAAGTGTGTATATTTTTAAAAACGAGAAAACAAAAAAATAACTTAAGCGTGTGATGCGTGAAATAAGCCGCCCAGTAATAGAGATTGACGCACCATAATCAATAAATCAGATCGGCTATTTAACGAGTGCGTCTGCTTCGAATGCTTTCCGTGTGTTTCTTATTGTGCAAGTTATTTAAACTGAATGTTGTTAAATTGTCAAGTTTTGTTATCTGTGCAGGACGACTTTACTAGAGCGGAGATGAGTTTATTATTGACATAAGTGATTCGGATGACTGTTCGTCTTTGCCAATGCAATCTGACAACGAATTAGATTAAAATGATTTGTATGAGTTGTTGTGTTTTTCTTTTTACATCCATAATGTTTATTAGTAATTATTTATAATCAACCACATCTATTTAAAAAATCGATTAATGTTCAACTGCAAAACTTCTCGATTTTTGCTAACAATCGAATTCATTACGCAAAGAAACCTCATTATTCAAGTCACGTTACTAAGTGTCACTGTACAGCTTGGCAAAAAAGAGTCTGGAAAAAATGAGGGCGCCTGCTTAGCAGGTATGGCCACCCTGTATACTAGGATTAAAAGTGATAAGATACTTGTTGTTTTAATCCACAAACACGAGATCCCGGAAATTCTCATCAGTCAAGATTTCAAGACTTGATAGGCACACAGTCTTTTACTTTCATTTTATTTAGTAGATTGCGCATTATTTCGCTGGAATAACCTTTTATCTAAGAGTGCCATCATAATAACTTAGTGAAAACTTATTCAGATTAAATTTTAATTAAATTACACTCAGGGATTGCCGATCTAACCCAATACACAAGACATAATATTCAGCAATTGCATTTGCAGTCACCATCTAGGGTATTCACAACCATTCGATGGTTGGTATGCCTGTATCAAAGTTGACATGAATGATACTGAACGAATCCTGTTAATGCTGACAGTTTATAGTCGACAAGAAGGTGACTTACAGCTGCCTACTGTCGGAAACTAATCGGAAGTCAGAGAGTATCTATAACATTTCGCATTTGAAAGGTCCGGGCAATATCGAATAAACTTGAACAGTTGACTAATGAAGGCGTCAGGTATGTCTATGTAGGGTACAGACACCAGCACATCAAGCTACTCGATACTGTCAAATTCTCCCAATTAACATTGAACCTAATGCTTTAGCGACAAAGTTAAAAATCTATTATAGAAATTTAACAGATTGTAGTAGCACGATGTGCTGGCGTCTGTGCATAACATTATCACTATCCACATGACAATGAAAATGAAAGAACACGCTAAAATTATGGTTTTATTTAAAAATAAAAAGGTGACATAACATCATTCGTGTATTCCTCTTCGGTGCTATGATAGATATTTTCCATTAACACTGATGTGTCAGTTTTACATTTCTTATTTATGAAATCTAAATAGTGTAAAAATCTTTCTTAGACGTTTACGGCTCCCATTACAACCCGTCTCCTCAAACTATAGGTAATTTATTACGTAGAATAGGCACCTGAAAAATAGTAAATATAAATTATATTTTTTTTTACTGTGGTATGCGATAATAGCATTAACAAAAAAAAAATACTTGCCGTTTCTTTATAGTGTTGAACTATTTGTCTAATTGCACACAGATCTAAATCGTCTAATTCTTTCTCCCACCGACTGTTTTGGTGTTTCTCCAGGTGTAGAAAAATCCTTAATTTTTTTCACCTTCATTTACAATTTCTCTAATTGTACTGTGAGATTTACCTTGAAAAAAATATAAAGACAATCATATTAATTCCATGTAGGTACATTTTTCAATTTTAAGTATCAAACATCAGGAGTCAACGTACATACATGCGATTTGTCAAACTAGAAAACATAACCTCAATAATCTATTAGTAAATAAAATGGCTTGAAACTTATAATACCGCTAAAGCTTAGTATAAGAAAGGAAAAACAATGACTGGCATTGACTAAAAGATAAATTTCTTGGATAAATACCTGTCGTGTCGGAAGTTCTTTCGAAAACATTGTCGATCGGAGACAAAATTTGTTCCGCTTCAGATTCCGCCAAATTTCTTACGAAAACTTGGTATATCACAGCTCACACCACTACTCCTTATTGTTTTATTCATTTTTTATATGTACCAAAAGCATTCATAATTGATAGTTAATTAGAAATAAGTAAAATACAACTGGGAACATAACACAATGACAGATTAGCTACTTGTTGATGATAAACAAAGCAGTGCTGCCACCAAAAAAATATTATAGTTCCAATGGTTACCACGACAGACTCTTTTTTGCCAACCTATACCCATCCTATGTGAAAAAGACTAGGTATAAACCGGGAAATCCCGCAGCCGGCGATAACCGATGTAGGGTGTTGACAATTTTAGAACGCACTCTTTACGCGGGTAAAAAGAAACTGCTTTTTGTGACTTTTGTTATTTCTGAAATACTTAAATAAAAAATTGGGAACGTTTTATTATTTTTTGCTTACGCACGTCGGGGGCCCCCGTGGCCCAGGGGCCCCGTATAATTGATACGGCAGATACGGCGGTAGCTACGCCCCTGCGGTAATGGCAGGAGAATGATGAGTATTCCGAAAAATAAAAACCTTTTTATTGGTTTTCATTTGAGCCATTAGAGCCATTTGGCTCTATGGAATTAATGTTACAAAATGGAAAACGCTTGATTCTTGGCAACAATCTTTCAGCTCAGCTCATCAGCTGTCAAAGATATTATTCTAAATGTCAAAAGTGTCAAACAATTCGGCTTCTATTGAATTAGGTATTTCAGTTTCAGGATTTTAATTTATTGATTGCTTACAGTGAAAATTCGTTTCATTTTCCAGTACAATGATGCAACATCAATACTGGGTAACAAAAAAGACTGTGCTAAAAAAACTAGGAACCAAAGAAGATGAGTGTATTGTTGCGTCCGATGCCGAGCTTGATGCTAAACTGGAATTATTTCGATCAATATCAGACAGCTGCTTACAATTACAGCGGGTATTGGACCAATATCAAGAACGATTGTGTATTTTGGCTCAAGAGGAGAATGCTTTAGGGAAGTTTCTGCGAGACTCTGGAAAAAATGCGGACGCTTCGGGTAAACACATGGTATCTGCGGGCAAAGCAATTTCATATTCTGGACAACAGCGTTTATCAGTGCGGGGGCCGCTATTGAGGCTTTATCACGAAGTGGAGACGTTTCGAGGTCGCGCTGTGAGCGATATGCGGGCGACGGTATCTGCTATGGAAAAAGCCCGAATCGAGTACCGTGCCGCCCTCAGCTGGATGAAGTCAACGAGCGCACAGCTAGACCCCGATACAGGACGCGGCCTTGATAACTTCCGAAAGGCGCAGCGGCAAGTACGCGAGAGTAAAAAAGTGTTTGATAAACTGACACTGGATGTCCTACAAAAAGTATGATTTAATTCATTTATGAATGCATTTTAAGCTGTTGCACAGGAACTTAAACATTACGATCCAAATTATATAGTGGTAGATAAACATTGAGGCAACAAATAGAAACATATTTTGTGTGATAGAAATTGGTTTACAATGAACACACAAAACCTACAAATAACTTTATATTCCCTACTTTCAGATTGACTTGCTTGCTGCAGCAAGATGCAACATGTTTTCCCATGTTCTATCTAACTACCAAACTTCCTTTGTAACATTTGCTACTAAAGTGGCACAAACTTTAGTAGCAACCGCAGACACAATGAATGCTGCACCGCTTTATGAATTTTCTATACTGAAGGAATTATCTCAGACCTTGGGTGAGGCAGAAAGCAAGCAGGATGTCACACCACAGGATAAGGATCAAATGCTGTTTTTCCAGGTGAGAATGAAAACAAATGCTTATTGTTTTGGCTATTATATAATACTGATTTCATTTCCACTGTGTAATTCCACCTTAGACATGTTGGCAAGGCAACCTTTAATTATTTGCAAATACTTCAATTTGAATATCATTATGTTTCCATCAATGAATCCATGTGGTAAACTATTATTATTATTATTATGAAGAAGTCACTAAATTACATACATTTTTATTAAATTAATGGAAACAGATTACCACAACTCCTTTATAACATAAACTACCATTTAATTCCAGGATGAATTCAAAGATGATAATACAGAAAAAAGTCATGAACCTAAAAATGTGAAACCCAAAGCAGACAACGAAAATGAAAAGCAACCGTCCAATGAGAAAGAAACCAAACCAAGCACTTCAGTGAACCTGATTGATACAAGTTGTTTGGAATCCGAGTTATCTAGAGGCAATGCTGGAATACTGTCTGAACTAGCCGGGCTACAGATGGATTGTGGAGATGGGCAAGGGAGTTTAGGAACATTTTTGCCTTCTCAATTGCTACAGGTAATTAGTAGTTAAGAATTTTTTTGCTTCCACTTATTTACAGAACTTATTTATGTATGTAAAGTTATGGAGCCATGAGAAACAGGGTGTAGAGTTCCTCTATTGAAAAGAGAGGATCCTCCGACCGGACCATCCATACTAATATTATAAATGCGAAAGTGTGTATGTCTGTTTGTCCGTCTTTCACGGCAAAGCGGAGCGACGAATTGACGTGATTTTTTAGTTAGAGAGATAGTTGAAGGGATGGAGAGTGACATAGGCTACTTTTTGTCTCTTTCTAACCCCTCACTTCCCTTAAATGGGGTGGAAGTTTAAATGGAGCAAAAAAAATAAGTGAGGGATGGAAATTTGTGTGAGACTCTTACCTATATAACCTGCATTAATGCATTCTTAATACATTAACTGCGGTAGTAGGTCCTCTAGCGATCATTTCCGACAGCCACGCGCGCAAAAGCTAGTATTGTATACAACATTATTTTTTGTTTATGCGAAACCCGAAACACGGGTCTAGTATTTTTATGTAAAGAATCTATGAAAAAAATTTCAAAACTGTATCATTAATAATCACAAAGTTATAAGCTTGATAAGTTACCTGGTTGTCCACGCAAAAACATATGCAGATCACCACAAACAGCTAGTGTACGTACCATCTCCGTGTAATGGACGTTTGAATACGAGAAAGACATGATAATTTTAAAATCGAAACAAAACACTAAGGCCCGCGACTTGGAAGCGTAATTAAATATTTTTGGTACAAAATATAACATGGTGTAAAAATTATTGGAATCGATTCAGTTACTGATTCTGAACAAACTATATTCAGGTTTCGCATATACTAAAAATAATCTTGTATATGTATACTAGTTGCACATGCACAGTACTTGCACAATGCAGGGTTTTGCGTGACATCAATGTGATGTGTAGATCACATGTGGTGATGTAGATACCGCCACATCCGTCCCTTCCAGAGACCATAGGCTAATAGTGGGTTGAGTCTTGTATCTTGCAATGCTTGCCACAGCGAGTTGAGGTTATAGTAAGTCGGAACCGGGTGTCGCATAATTCATGGTAAATCGGAATTGGAACTGTTGTGTGTGCAAATGCCAACATGTGGCGATGTAGATTTCAATAGAAAGTTTATGTTTAGTACAAAGGCTATTTAATTGATGCATTGACATCAAAATAATAGGCAGCACCACACAGCATTTTCACACAATTTTTGGGTTAAAAAGATAAGATTATGATTGGTGCACTAAACAGTAACTTAAAATCTGTGAGGAGTTACTTAAAATTTTAATGAACCTGATTCTTTAAGAGTAGTAGGTAGGAAGTATGTGAATAAAAATAAAAATGGGGACTGGCCTACACGTACATGTAGGCCAGTAGAGATGAGGCGTATATACTGGTACAGGTATATATACCAGGTATGTGCTTCCCAGTACGCAGCCCGGGTACAGACCGGAATACTGGGTAAATACCTTGAAGGTATGACGTCATACGTATAGGCTAGTACGAAGCGAACCGCTACCACAAGGTATCAGCCAGTTCGTGCAGCATCGGTCCGCCGAAACCACCCGAAGCTACCCGACCGCTTACGACAGGACCCGAAGCGTCATTCGTGCTTTAGGAACGTTCGGACGATCTAATAAATTTAGAAAAAAAAAATACATATGTCTACGTTCTTAAGGAATATAATTGCGTAATAATATTATTGAATAAAAAAAAATACGAATTACATTTTTTATCATATCAAAGAGTTCTTTAAAAATATATTGTGCGTAATAAAGTGTTTTTTAACTACGCAGCTAGTAGTTAGTTTAAATAAAATTAATGTTATTTTGCATATAATATTTAGCACTCACTAATAACCATCTTCATATCTCATACTTGACAAATCGTACCTACATAATATTGGAGGTATGCCATACTTATCGCATACGTTTACTTATCGAAATCATAACACACCCAAATACTTACAGGTATTTTGAAACCCGGTTTTTGTACCCAGTATTTGGCGATACCCATACCTTGAAGGCCGGGTATGGAGATTGGCAGGTATATCTCATGTCTATAGGCCAGCCCCATTTTTATTTTTATTGCATTTTGTTACATGTAAATAGTGATGGGCAGTGGATAAATACTCGGAGGATAAATACTCGAGTTTTTATCCGAAACGGATAAATACTCGTTTTTACTCATTTTTATCGGATAAATACTCAAAATGATGGATAAATATCTTTTTTGCGCATCGGATTATTATTTTAAAATGTTAATGACTTTTATTGTTATTTAGGCTTTTCAAAATACTACGTTACTACATTATTTAGTTCTAATGTCAATTGCCAGGGCTATAATTGTGTCAGAAGTCCAAACGTCTCTAATAGAACATGCTCTTTAGATACAAATTTAGAATCTTTCTTTGTTGAGAGTGTAGAGAATAGCCACATAATAGATTATCTCTGTGAAGAGCTAAAAGTAAAGAAAAATGCGGCGAAGACAAGTTTGTTGTTGATGTTTGCCAACGCTATAAACATGCAAAGGGCTTTTCAATTAGTTAAAGGTGTTGAGCCTTTAAACTGCGCAGCACACACTAGTAATTTACTGGCTCATGGTGCACTGAAATGCGGTAGTTTCAATAATTTATGCAGATATGATAAAATCTTTGATAAAAAACAATTGACTATCTGTAAAGTCGGTATACGGACGATAATTTTACGTGATAATGCCTAAGTCTCTTTTACTCGGATGTATTGGCCGATGGAGTGGAAGAGAGATAGATTTCACAAGTCGAACGCTAAGGCCGATCGTGCCTCTCTATCGCTTGTCTCGCGCTCTCGCTTACACACTCGGTTCAGGCGAAACGTGACAATGCGTCATGCTTTTCTGTGCGTTTAGCCAGCGTTCATCGATTTATAAGACAGTCAAAAACTCACAAGAACTTAACCCAAAACCACGATCGAAGCTACAACAAATCGTAAAACAAAAGGTAACGGGAGAAAAGTTAAACCTGCCATGCTACACAAAATAGGGCAGCTATCTACGATCACTAAGGAGTATGAAAAATAGAAAAGCCGCTCTCTCAGCGTACGCAAAAGAAAAATATATCGTCAAGTCAAATGCTACAAGCAGCTTTGCTGATGATAATTTTTGGGATTAGGTATATCAATGCATATCTGTTTGAACCCATAACAGAACCTGTCTTTCAACAAGAGTCCAACAAATGCAATGCTCTTCTAGTGTTGATAATATTTAAGGATATGAAATCAACACAAAATGGGTTATATTTACAGACAGATACTGATAATGAGTCATTGGATTTGAGAAAATCTAAAAGCAGGTTTCAGTAAATTTTACCACTGTGTAGATCGCCTGGAAGATACGGCGGAGCATAGAGTGGAGGTTTGCCCTGCTTAGGCGGAGCAACACCGTATCCTTATAGAGGCGATTGGCGGCGGCGATCTCTCGCGTTCAGCCCTGGTGCAGGCCATGGTATGGAGCGAGAGGACATAAGAAGCTGTCTCCTCTCTGCCTCCTTCTGCGAAGAAATAAGGCTTGCGAAGGAGGAGGTGGAGCTCGTTAGGGAGAGGCAGTCTGTGTGCCCTCAGTCCCTAGCCACCGCAAGAGGAGACGCCCCGAGCGTCGGGAGTTCATTGTGGACTCTCGGCCACCGTGGCCACGGGCTTGCGGGCGGCGAGCCACCCATTGCTCGCCACGGTAAAGAACAGGCCCGCGTCGACGGCGAATTGTGTTCCACGTGCGTCTCAAAGAGATGTCATTACATATTGAAGGGGTCCGCGAGGACCGCTGCCTGCCAGGGTTGCGGATCTGTTTAAAAGAGGTACCCTGGCACAAGCAACTAAAAGAACGCAGGTGGGTTTTAGCCAGTAAAAGTCTGACATGCCTTTCATAATGGCGATAGCAGTGGTGGCCCGGTGGTATCAGCTCCGACTTACAACTTGTAGGTCGTGAGTTCGCACTCAGGCAGGCGCTTTACTTGTGGTAAAACTGCACATTGCTCGCTGAATCCATATCCTACAGTGTCGACAACCTCGCGAGCCAAGTCAAGTTATTTGATTTGTTTATCTTTCTCGACTTTCACGAGGTAGTTTTATTTTATTTTTACAATGATTTAAGCGTTACTTAAATAGTTTCTGCCTACCCCCATGGGAGAAAGGCATGAGTTCATGTATGTATGTGAAAAATCAATGTACAAATGTATAATTTTATCTAACTTTGACATTGATTGACTAAATGAATTCATAATTGAATGAAATTATTGTCAATATCGGCATTTTGTAATTGTTAAAATGATTAATAAGGTACGATACCAATCTGCATTGTCTATTTTTCATTAATTTTAATCCTTTTGTTAGTAAAATGACAAAACTTACGTTACGAAAACATAAAATAGTATTTATCCGCTGTTTTGGATAAATACTCAGTAAAAACGGATATTTATCGAGTATTTATCCATTTTGAGTATTTATCCGGATAAAATCCCAACACTACATGTAAATAATTACACTGCACAGGCTTAACATGTGATAGTTCTATTTGAATTTGTGTTATCTGAAGTATACAAAGTATGAATCACCAGCAATCATGTCAACCTTCATTCTCTATCAACATTGCAGTAACATGAATCTAAATTCACGTCATATTACAAACTCACTTCAACCAAGCACTGATTTCCAAAATACAGGATTTTAGGTAGTTTGGAATTTAAGAGCGTTAACGTCGATTTTGGTTGTTTGACCCAAAAAGCGTACTTTTCAAACTATTTAATCACCTCATAAAACGTATCTAACGAAAGTGTGAATAACTAAATATTGTTGGAAATATTTCGGTCTAAAAAGTTGACTGAAAACCTTTTTACATTAATAAAGTATTCGTGAATTCTAACCAGATAAACAAACAGTGTTTTCTAAAATCCTTTTACAGTAGTCATTTCGAAGCTTAAAATATCCGAAACCACTAATAAAATTGACAAACTAATAAACATATTTAATTGTTCACATCCTTGAGCAAAAAACTGAGAGAGACTTTTTTGATTTTCAGCGCCTAACATAATAAATAAAACAATAAACAAAGTGAAATTAACAAGAAAAAGCAGTTGCTAAATTCATTATTTCTTCCAATAAATCTTATTTAATTTTACAAAATAAAGGTGTATTGTAATAGAAGAACATCTTCTTTAAAACTTGCAATAAAAAATTTCAACTAAATTAGTTTTATTATTTTTCTACAATTATTTTAAAACTACTATAAAACCGTGCGCGGTAATAATTTTAAATCAGTCCGCCGCGAGGCTATTCAAAGAGTGGACGTATCGCTCAGTGCTCTACGCGTGACCTCTCCCGACCCTTGGCATCGAGTGAGTTTATAGTGCGATATAACGATCTTGGGTTGGTAAGTAAAATAATTATTTTTTATTTAGATAATTGAAAACAATGTTTTTCGAAACAACAACAATTGTTTCAGGTGCCATGGGGAATAAAAGTAAAAAAACGAAACTAGTTTTATCGAGGGAAAGGAAGAGACTCAATCAAGAGGTTTTAGCTAAAGCTAGGGCTAAAAGGTTGGGTAAAATAATATTTTGTATAGAACTTGATTTGTTATCTTTGTTGATCGAAGTTTGCTATATAAGGTCCTCGTTTATTAATTTATTTCCTTCTAGGGGGTGATTGTACTACTCAAATTCCTTTTTTTTTTCTAAACGATCAATTTCGAAATTGCAAAAAACAATACTTCCTCAAACTAAACCGTCGATCATCTGATTTTTTTTAACTTGCATTGTAATAATAATAATTTAATTGATTTGATTTAATTTAAACTTTATTTCTTCTTTTTAGAGAATTTAACTAAAAGCTTGTTTTTAAAAATGTTTTTAGGGTTCCGTAGTGAAAGAGGAACCATTTATAGTTTCGCTAAGTCTGTCTGTCTGTCCGACCGCGGCTTAGCTCAGAGACCCTTAGTACTAGAAAGCTGGAATTCAACATGAGTAAACATATTAATCACGCAGACAAAGGGATAAAATAAAATCCTGTTTTTTTATCTTCAGGCATTGTAAAGAAAATAATGTTGTTGTGAGTACGGAAGATGTTAAAATCCAAAATGAGGTAAAGGTAAAGCACAACTAACGTATTTTTTATTTACAATTTCATATTTACGTAAAATCTATCTTTTTTTTTCAGGACTTAGCCTCGTCTTCCAAAACCAGCTTGTTGATGTGTGGAACACACGTGTCGGTTATCTTTCAAAGTCGGTAAAGGAAAACATTTATTTAAATCTACATACAAGTGCTATATATAATAAATATAATATTATAAATAAAGAATTCTTCGATATTGAAATATTTTATTTTAAAACTAGAATACTTAATAATTTGCTAGAGGACCATCGCGACTTCCTACGACTTCAAAATGATGAACCCCCTTCATTATGATTTTTTCATGTACTTTTTTATCAAATGAGCAATTTTTAATCAAAATTCATTTAGTAGTTTTTGTGAAAGAGTAACAAATATACATCTACTCATCCATAAATAAACTCTCAAACTTGCGCGTTTATAATTATTATTTGAAAATATGATCTGTATGGTATTCTGATGTGTAATCGAATTGAAGTTTCATCAAAATTCGTTCAGTAGTTCTTACGGTAAATTGTTAAAATCATTCATCCATACATCCTCACAAACCTTTGTGTTTATAATATTGTTCGTAGTAGGATTTTACATTTGTACAATATTTCTAACTTTTCTCCCCTAAATAGTACCTACTTACTATACTACGTATCCAAAATTGCCTTTTTATTTCACAAGCATGTAATAAAAATAAGAATAGTAAATAAAAATCAACTGACGATTAAATAAGTAAGTATCATTAAACATTGAGGATCAACTTGGGTTAGTTTGACTATAATGACGGCCAGCACACCAACTCTACGCACACAGTTATGCGCGTATCTGTGTGAGTGGAAGGAGCACTGCAATTACCTAAACTTGGTGCCGTGGATTTCACGTTAACGCTCTTAAGAGTTTATATACTTTTAGCAGTTTACTCGTATCATTGTTTTTATCGTAGTTCAACAGTGATCGCCCAGTGCTAATGGCAGCCACTTACGAGTTGTAGTTCAGGATCTGAACAATCACTTTACTTTTTGTAAATGAATTAATCACCAGTGCTCTAAAAAATGGTAATTGCGCAACCAGTACGTCATAGGGCCAAAAATTAGAAGACATGTGACATCAACCTACAAAATACCATTTAAAAATATAAAAAAATAGTGGTCCACTGTTATCGGGAGCAGGGTCCAAGGTACCGCATAATGAGAGCCTCGAGAGATGTTGATCGAGGCTTTTGGCTGCCATCCCGTGGGCCAATACAATCAGCACAATGACAGCAGAGTCAACATTCCATATCTCAAAAACCTCGTGTGCTAAAAAAAAAAAGGAACAAAGAAGTAGAGAAGAAGAAGAAGAGAGAAGAAGAGATATTTAAATTATTATTTTTATTAATTACAGAACTCATCCAGCTTACTGCAAGGTCCGATGGCTCCTGTCAGTAGCAACAACAATCAGATACCAAAGTCTCCACAGCAAACTTCCAAGCCCACTCCAAGTAAAGCCATTCCAAAGAAAGAAGATAAAGCAGCCTGGTTCAAACTCTTTGCTGAGCTGGATCCCCTTGCTAACCCTGACAACCTCCCTGGTTCCAACGCCAATCATAGCCATGCAGCCTAATCAGTTTAAAGAAAATTATAGGCAAAAGAGCTTACACTTTGTTTGAAAAAAAATACATTCTATTAGCAGAACACCTAAATAAAAAACAAAACTATTTTTGGTTAACTTAGAACTCAGGTCTGTTCAAATGGATTATTTGTTTCATGTGGCACTATTTTTGAAGGTTCATAATGTCCCTTTTCTTCATCCAGATGGTTATGAGTAGGACGTGTCAGCCAAGATAAGTTATAGTTAGTATATGTCTTGAAAAACTATACACAGTGATAAATAAGTGATGTAATTGATGTGAAAGGAGGTTTTAATATTATATATATACATATAGGAGAATTTTGAGAATAAACAAAAATGTATTTGGTTTTAGAGATAACTTCAATTAGTACAATGAATGTATTACATAATATGCTCATTAGCTTACACTATTTATAATCATGTATTTTATGTACATTTTATAATATTGTACTATGCTCTCTACATCATTATCTTAATCACAATGATCTGTTAATGTGACAAATAAACTTGATAATCGAATATATCTTATTTGATAATTTAGTATTCGTAGTGTATAAGTTGTATTATTTTTGTGTGATTGAATTCCTGTTTAAATTGTTAATTGGTAGATCTAGAATTAAATATTGTAATGAAGTACTTAATTTTATAATCAATGATTAGTGTTATTCACTGAAATATTCTTTCATAATTTTTATGTTATAGTATTATTTATAACTCTAATTAATTTGTGTTAAATATTTGAAGTGAATAGTAACTAATATCCAGGATCTACAAAGATTGACAATTATTTGTTGCACTGGTTTTTTGTTTGAAAACAATCTAGACCAAGCATATTTGACAATAAATACACATTATCCATATAATGCTGTATATCCTTGTTTATGTTGTAAAACATCAAGGAAAAGAAAATCGTATTTTTGTGTGAACCATCAAGTTTTAACGCATAGTTATTGTAATCAGTTTTTAAATCAATCTAGTCATTTGAATTTTGTTTTTAAACTTAATTATACCAAAAATTTTAATGCTTTATCGTTTATATTCTTTCAAGAATTATACTGTTTTAGTTGTAGACCTTTGTATTTTATTTAGTTATTAATGTTATGTGCATTCCATATTTGATCTATAAATTAAACATAAATGTAACTGCGTAAGCGTTTCATTTGATCCCATATTTACAATTGATGATGGTGTTGAGAGGTCGAGACTCGAAGACTTGAGATAAAAATCATCATCATTATCATTTCAGCCGAAAGACCTGCACTGCTGGACCAAGCACCGCCACCTCAACCGATTCCGTGTCTCTCACATCCAGTGAATTCCCATCGGTTCATCTTGTGGACATTCAACGATTCGTCTTCCAAAATAAAATACAAAGATAATTTAAACTTAAATTGATTACTGTTTATTTCTAGATGTTCTCCAGTCTGATTATATGCAACCAGGCGCGGTCGCAGCCCAAAATTTGGGGGGGGGGGGGGGGGGGTCACCATGAGTGCTGAGTAATACTTTTAGGAAGGTACACCTTGGTCTAGTGGTCGCAAGTGCTACCGCTGAGCTTGCGGTTACGGGTTCGATTCCCAGGTCGGTTAGTGTTGGGTTTTCCATCAGAAAAATCTCAAAAGCAACCCGGAGTCTGAATCTGTACCTAGTAGCTAGCAGTAGGCTCGCCCAATATGACATGGAATTTATAGATAACTGGTGAAATTTCGGATACCATTTATAGGTACTCCTCTGCCTAAAGATGTGATTTTATGTAAATCTTCAGCTCGTCATTACTGATACTATTCAGGGACACCGTTTTAACATGAGGGAGGAGGTATTAAAAATGCTGGCAAATTGGTCGTAGCACTTTTTGATAAATCAATAATTGGCATTAGGTCAGCATTAGACTACTTAAGGCGGGAAGAGCGAGCTCGAAACTTTTAATAACCCACTTCATTCTGGTTATTTTTTATTATACATAGTGTACATATATTTTCAAAGAGAAATTGAAGTTACATTGTCGAATTTTTGCTAGGATATCCCTGCCAACGATGAGAATGATCACTGGTAGAGCGAGCGAAGCGAGCTCGAAAATTTTAACAACCTGCCTCGTTCAGGTTAGGTTCTTTTATGATGTTTTCAAATAGATATCTAGGAGTCACATTGTCGACTTATACAGGATATGGCCTGCCAACCATCAGAATGATAAATGCTAGAGCGAGCGAAGCGAGCTCGAAAATTTTAACAACCCGCCTCGTTCAGGTTAGGTTTTTTTAATGTTTTCAAACAGAAATAGGAGTTACATTCCTCTCCTCTCCTCGTTTAGGTTCAGTTTTATTTGATTTTTCAAAAACAACTAGGAGTTACATCGTCGACATATGCCAGGAAAGTTCAGGCAACTAGGAAAATTATGAATGTAAGAGCGAGCGTAGCGAGCTCAAACAATTTTGCCCAGGCTCGAATAGGTTAGATTTTCTTTTGATCATTCCAAACGAATCGGGAATTATTTGCTTGGTCGGTTTATGACAAAAAGGTCAAGTATCAAGAGAATGTAGAATGCAAGACCACAAACTTACATAAAACTGGAGTGTATCATTCAGGCTTTCGACTCTTTGAAGGGGGTCATGACCCCCTAGGGGGTCCCCCCTCAGACCGCACCTCTAGTATATATAGTAGTCTATGTATGCAACTAAGTAGTTAGTCTAACTAAGAACATACTAAGTTATTACAAAACTTAGGAGACATTTTTGATTCTTCATCGTCATCGAAAGATGTCCACTGCTAGATATAGTCCTCTGCTACTTCGACCGGTTCTATGCTTCCCTCATACAGCAGATAACGCTTCAGTTTGAATAAAAAGGAAAAGGCTAATATTTTGTTTTATTTTTAAAAAGTATTATCTCTGGTTGTCTTTGGGTTATCTACAAAGCTTTAGTGTCACTGTCAACCTTACCAGACGCCGTCAGTCAGTTGTCAATGACATCAGCTGGCTGACCTCTGCGCCAGAATTGAACGTGTTATTTTACAAATTGTGTAAGCTGTACAATAAAATTTAAATTGGAATTATCGAATTTATTGACTTCTGAAAATCCAAGATTATTTCCTACATAATGCTGAATTCAAGTAAGTTTTCTTTTTCTCGTAAATTCTAATGTGGTGTCGCAAGCAGTGAGATTCTTGTAAATATTTTTTTTTTCTTGTCTGAAAAATATTTACTTTTAATTGTTAGTTTTCCGTGGTCTTCTGGGGACGGAAGAAGCTCCTACTAAAGTAATTGAGGTGCGGTCAGACAACTACATTTCAAGGCCGATACATTACCGAGAAGACTCTATATTACTGTATGGACCAAAGAATCCGCCCGATGGCAAAAATACGAAAGACAAATACTATGAAATAGTTCTTCATAAGCCTTTTACCGAGAGTTTACATCAGATGTACAGGTATGTTTATTATTTATGGGTTTGACTCATTGATTTTATGCTAATTGCCAATTGTTTTTATATTTTTTTGGCGCTCTCTGTAGCTTATCACTAATGGGAATAATATTTAAATTATACTGCTACGGAATGACAATGAATGACAATAGGCGAAGAGGCCTAAGCTAGCCTGTAGTGATTTTCTTTTAATGTAGTGTGTAAGGATTTATTCATTGTTTCATACAAATAATTCAAAATAAGAATGTTTTAAGTTTAACATTATGTTTCACATTCTCATTCAGCCTTTTGTGATCACCATGTATGAGAAGTAGAACTGTGTCAAAATAAACAGAATTCTTTCTTTCTTTCTATCAATATTTTGAAACATTTATACTAAAAACATGGACTATGTATGTGAGAAATCATGTTTTCTTATAAATGTGTGTAGAAAATTAAATTATCTACATAAAAATAAACAAAAACTAAATTACAGTGCAAAGACTGCAAATGAAGGAGAATCATAATGGACATAAAATATCTTACATAATATCGACCCTTACTTATGAGGGCACAGAAAACATTCTGACAAGGATAAGCTAAATAAAAAAAAAATAAAAAATAAACATTCGCATGCACGTAAATACATACACATACACACACACACTCACACAACACACACACACATACATACACCCACTACACACACATACACCGATGGCTGCTAAAGGTTTTATTTTATTTTATTTTATCTTGTTTTTATTTGTATTTTTTTTTTAACTGTTTCGCTTTTCATATAACCCTACACCATTGTTAAGATACCACTTATGGGAAGAGTGAGACGGTTCCGACACAAGTACTTTTGTAACTTACTGGAGCTGTCTCAATTTATGCATGACACAATGTTTTAAGATGAAATAAATATTTTTGTATTTTCTGTATTTTTTTTGTATAATGAGTGTTAATATTTGGAAAAAGCCATGAAAATAAATGAGAGATATTAACAATATCTCACATTTCATCAGCCTGCTATCAGATCAATATTACTAACCTATATTTTATGTACTATCTTTGGATTAGGCATTTCACTGAAATTATGATAATAATTATCAGATGCTCTTTTTTGCATAATAATACTACAAACGTAGTATAGCAATAATAAATAGGCTTTAGCCCCTCGTATGCCTACCAAAGGTCATGTCACAAGGTACCGACGACCCTATGCTACTAAATGTAATAAGAATTGTTGTGTTCTTTTATTTCCATTGCAGTTTATTTCGGGCTAAAACCTTAGAAGATGCCGAAGGGAAATTCATTGTTTACAAAGAGCGAATACCAATATTTATCAAGATTACCAAAGAAGTAAGTATAATTTAATTAATTAATTTAATAGTGTATTAAAATTCTTAATTTTTTATATAAGGTTTTATATAAAAAATTATATGGAAAAATATCTTCTACTTGGCACAAGTTGTATTATGATTAGCTCAGTAAGTTTTCTATTTGTAAGGTTGCCCTTGTTAACAGCCGGCACTGGGAATTCCCTCTCGAAAATAGGAGGCCCATAGGCCTGGGACATATCTCAATAACACATAGTAAATAAATAGCAATTATGGACACTAGTAATCGCATATAGGCTTATTGTACTTGTAATATTACCCAGTAATCATTACAAATTTATAATGGCAATGCCTTTCAATTTGACAATTCAACAAAATTAGTTTCATAATTTAAATTGCCGAGCAGATGAATCTTCTGTACATCATATTGAAACAGTGCATCACGTAAGAAAGTGTGTTATGTAATTGGGGTACAGGATCTAAACTAACATGAGTTTCAGAGGGTGAAATACCTAGAACTACACTTTGCATGAACCACCCTGGGGTTCTACAGTTCTGGGTTTATTATTTTCCCCAACCATACTAAAAATTATAATATAATCAAAGCATTTGCCTGTTGCATTTATCGTAGTGCACAGTCACTAATACTAACTCGTTTATTTTATAACCATAGTCCATTACATACATACCTAAATTCTCAACATTCAAATCATCATTCTACTTCTCTATTAGTCGTCGATCTCAGTAGTCGCCCCCCTTTCTGTACATTCACACAGTCCATTAAATAAATAAAGCATCACCACTAAGTAGGTAATAGATAGAACGGTTTGGTGTCCGCACCTCCATGTCTGAGCACGTATTTTGCTTAGACCCACCACTAAATATTACATATATTATTATCGAACTAATGCAATCTCAGCATTAATTATATATTTGTAATAGTACTAACTAAATATTGTCCATTGCAGTGCACAGTGGCAATTCTTCAGAAACTCTGCGACACATTATCAGCACACCAGTCATGGACGATCGCTCACATGGTGGCTCATTTTGGCCTGAATGAGCTGTTCAATGACCCTGAAGTACAGAAACACATTGATAGCATTGATCCATTGACTGGAGCCACACCTTTGATGGTAAGTAAACTAATAAACAGTATTATCATTCGGCTGTATAGCGTAGGCCATATATTTGTAGAGAATGCAGTTATCTCCCAACCCTCGCTATTTCTTCGCTTAGCATTCTTTCTGACTTTTTATTTTAGCTCGATTCTTAAGGGTCCTGGCGAGATGTTGAGTGTAGCCTGTAGTCATGCTCAGAAATTGGGCTATTAAATGTAATTGGAATTTCTCAAATCTGACGGGTAGTTCAAGATACAAAAGCATTGAAATAAACAAACTTACAAACTTTATAAACTTTTTTTTTTCGCTTTGTTTATTTGTGCAAGTAGGTTTACACACCACGTAATGGGTAACATAGGTTTTTGTACAAAAACTTTTACACATCTTTTTTGAATATTATTTTATAAATATATTTGGATTGTTATGGAAGCAATTATTTATTTTATATAAAGTTCTAAAAAAGTGTTATTAAACAAAATTTTTGAAATAATACCATTTAATTTCCCTGGTGACTAAAGAAAAACAATAAATAAATAAATTGGGTCTTATTCTTGGTCAAATGGGTTAAAATCTTTATCATTTTTTCATTAGTAATAGGAGGCAAATAATAGATTAGATTAATTTGTACTGGCGAGTAATCCCAGGTTCGCACTAATTTTTCACGCACTGAATTTTCAACGCACTGTTTAACACCGAGAGTTGAAATTCCCATTGCGCGATAAATAAATCCCACCGCGATATATTTACGCCCGTACTACGTAGGCTTACAGGTTATTTTGTTGTTTTCCAAGGCGACTAAAGAGGTCAAATGGGTTTCGGAAAACACAGTAAAAAACGTGTGTCATAAAAAGAGTCGAGTAAATAAAGGCGTTCGTTCTCAGAAGTGAGTAGTTATTTTCCTAAAGGTCTAAAGGTCAGTTCAGCCTCACTGATGCAAAGTTAAATATTCAACAATGATGACTCAGCCTTACTTGGTTAAGTGTAATTGCTCATGGTAGGTAGTTATAGGGAAACACAATTGTATGCTATGTTTTTTGTTTCTTGTTCTTTTATAAGGCGAATAACACACTGCACCGCGCACCGCCGCGGTAGGCGGTGAAGCGGATCTCATGTCGCATTACCCTCTATTAAATCCGTTGATGCCTAACACACGTAAATCGACCGACTGCGCGGTCAATTCGCTTTACGCCACCGCCCTCCGCGGCGGTGCGCGGTGCAGTGTGATAATCGCCTAAGTAACTAGCTTCTGCCCACAACTTCGTTCGCGTAACATTTCTTGTCACACAAGAGATTTTCAATTCATCTGCCGCCCGCGCTGTTAGTTCGCTTCTTTGTTTTTGGCTCCGCTCCAAAGAGACGTAGAGTATTGTAAAATACTCAATATTTCAATAACATTCTTCAGGAGCTGGGCTATCACAGGGGTAATTGCGTAACTTACTATCAGTAGGAACTGCTTTCATTTTGGCAGTTCAACAACATTCATTACGTTATTTACGTTGTTGAGCAGACAATTTTTTCGAACATAAGGCGCAATGGATTGGAAATAATCTTCAAAATTATTCAGATTAAATAAATAAATAAAACCTATATTGGCATAAAAAAGTGTACAAACAAAGTGAACCCCTGAGTCCTGCGCTAGGTAAAAACACCTGTGTTACAGGAGCCAGTGTCTTCTCCCAATCAGTAGGTTCGGGGTTTTATGCAACATACATTGTTTGTATTTAGTTTAAGATTAACAAAAATATAATACTTCAGATTCAGATTGATATTGCGTTACGCAATTAGAGTGCAGGGTAACTTTTCTTAGTATCGTGTGGAAATCCTCATGGATGTCCTCTACCCCGGGGTGTCAGACTTTTACTGACTAAGCCCACACGGAGTTCTGCAGCTACCTTTAGCCGGGGTGCTGGAGTGCTTGCGCATTTCGCCACGCTCCCCCGGCTAGGTGTTGGCCGCATGAATACATGCGGAACCCGTCACCCTAACGACCACAAAAGGCCGCAGTTCCTCCAGACAGAGGCGCTCATGAAACACGGCGCGCCGCCGTCTTCGGGTCTTTCTCTGTTCAGGCAACAAAGTCCTTAAGTCTGTTCCCTGCAGGCCTCACCCTAAGACTGCCTGAGATCGTTTCGCGCTCTCCGTCGCCCGGTTACCCTGCTGCGGATTGGCAGGGAGGTTGTGTCCTCCCTCTCCCTTTCCGCCGCTTCCTTCGCGACCATCACCTCCTCGCAGAAGGAAGCGACGGCGTCCCACGCGCTCTCACTCCCGACCATGCACTGGACCATGTCCGGAAGCGAGATTGTATCCGCAGCACCAACGGCCATGACAAGGCCACGGCGCTGTACTGCCCAAGCATTCCTCAAGGATGTGCTGCGCCGTGTCGTCAAGACAGTAGGGTGCAGGGCAGCCTGCCATTTAATAAGATTGAATGACAATTTCATGAAAAAGTTATTCAGTCGAATTAAGTGAAGTTAGAGGGTTGTATTGATGAGTTAGTGATTATAATTTTGTAAAGCCTAAGTTACGGTCGCGAACCACAATTTAAACAACATACTTCCACTGACCTGCAAATTGCAAATGAACGTTAGAAAATTAAATTTTGCTGGCTACCCTAGGCCGTGGAGTTTCCACCTTAAGAAAAAACAGTTTTTTTCAAACCCGACGGGTGGTTGCACAGATAAGCGCGTTCAGCCAAAAAAAAAGGCAAACTCTTCAGTTTTATAGTATTAGTATAGATTATGTGTGGGTGATAAAGGTAATAAATGTACGCACATTATTTTCATTTGCTTAGTGAAAAAGCTTTCTGTTGTATATTAATTAACTAGCTTCTGCCCGCGACTTCGTCCGCGTTAAATTTCTTGTTCCCCCGACCCTTCCCGTCGCGTCGATACGCCTCGCGCCTACCCGTGCGATTTTCCCCGTTTTTGCAACATTTTTCATTACTGCTCCGCTCCTGTTGGTTATAGCGTGATGTTACATAGCCTATAGCCTTCCTCGATAAATAGGCTACCCAACACAAAAAGATTTTCTCAATTCGGACCAGTAGTTCCTGAGATTAGCGCGTTCAATCAAACAAACAAACAAACAAACTCTTCAGCTTTATAATATTATATATAATATATAAAATATATAAATATAAATATATAATATATAATATAAATAATATAATATAGTAGTATAGTATACAGAAGATTAAAGTAAAACAGAACTTATCAATATTTATGCCATAAATACTGTTTAAAGTAATATTTATTAATTCAATGTTAATAAAAAGGTAAATTCCCTAAACCCCTTTTCAGTGTTCACTTTCCTCCTTTTGACTGTAAATAAGGATTAAGGCTCCCACAAACAGGGGCAACGCGACTCTCGTAGAACAATTCCTATGCAAACTTCATCGACATTGTTCTACAAATGTCGCGTCGCGCCTGTCTGAAGAAGCCTTTAGCATTATCAATCTAAATATTTTTATTTCACATAAACCTAACTGGGCAATTATGAAACGTCAGAAGCACGATTCTAATTTGTAGATTCGGCAAGAAACTCCATGGTTATTCTTTAAAAAATAATTGGCTTTTAAAATGGTTTCAAATTACAGTATTAATAGGTATGGGAGGACAGTGTAGGCAGGCCTACGCTAGTACCAGGTACTTAATAAAATAGAAAATTGTGTAAAGTCTATAAGGCCTAACTTTAAGAACTCGACTTAATAGATGAAAACCATTACAGTTAATTATAATCATTTGTAGTCAACAACACTAGCATGTACGGCACGGCGGCTGTGTCCCCAATTAGGGTAGACTGAGATAATAATTTGATGTCATATTTTGTTCGTTAAATATTTTCGTTGCTGTATAAAAGTATAACTATTAAAGTATCTAACTGTCGCTCTCTCCTTTTAATAAAACTGACTTCGAGATCTCGACGGTATTGCTTGTTTCTTCCATACGTTTTCTACTTTATTAAACAGCCCCTAGTAGTCATGAAAATGTGTTAATTTTTTAATTTTTTGACAAATATGTCGCACTAACTTTTGCTCGCGATTTGCCTGCGTGGATGTCGGAAATTTTCTCATGGAAACCTTCTACCTGAATAAAAAGTATTCTGCATGATATTCCAGGTTATAAACCAACTGTGTTCCAAATATTATCCGTCCCGCCGCATATGCGTGATTGAGTAACAATCATAAAATTTATAATACAGGGTGGTACTGGATATAGTGCAAATACGAAAACCATGGATTCAGACCATCATCACTCTGAACATGTTTTTGTCAATTTTTTTTTGTTGGAAATGAAGAAAAAATTTTGTCTCTCCATACAAAGTTGGCAGCTGACTCGTAAATTTTGTATGGAGTATCGATTTTCTTTATTTCATTTCCGACAACGTGTTTAACAAAAAATGTTCAGGTGATGATGGTCTGAACCCATGGTTTTCGTATTTACACTTTATCCAGGAACAGCCTGTATTAGTAGGATTGTCAGTTATATGAAATGTTCAATTTCCTTCGCAGATAGTCTCCTTTTCTTGATACTATATTACCAGCCCAGATAAATAAAAATAATAATATGAAAGCTGTATCAGAGTTTACAAAATCTCTAAACGCGAATTTAAAATATCGCCCTGTTCTTCTCCGAACTTGGCTTCACACCTTTTGTTGGTTGGGATATCATCAAATGACTTCTCTCGCTCTGGGTGGAGCGGAAAGGCGTGTCAGATATTTACTGATTAAAACTCACCCGTGTTCCTTCAGTTGCCTATGCCAGGGCCACGGTAACTCTTTCGAACAATTCCGCGACCTTGTCAGGCATCGGTCCTGGCGGTAGAGGTCCCCTTCAGTTCTGCTGACATCTCTTTGGATGCGCGCATGGAACACAACGCGCCGTCGACCCAGGCTTGGTCCTTACCGGACGGCGAGCTTAGCTTTCACACCCTGTCTGCATGTGGTTATAGTTTAACGTATTTAAGTGTCTTACAATATTTTGAATTACAAGAATGTCTTTAGAGTTTCTTGCCCGTTCTTCTCCATACGAACCTACTACACTTTGGAATGGCTTCATCTTTTGAATTGACAAGGAGTTGCTCAGTGAAAAAGATGAAGCCGTTCCAAAGTGTAGTGTATAGGTTCCTGTGGAGAAGAACGGTGTCTGTAACTGGTCCTATTGAAATAATTGTTTTGAGTTTGTTTTTTTTTTGTTTCAGGTGGCCGTAAAAACATGTAACGTGCGCATGGTTCAGAGTTTGGTATCACTAAACAGTTCCCTCGACGTTATCGACCTTGAAGGAAACACGGTGTTCCACTATGCAGCCGCCAGCAACAAAGAAATTATTAATGTGAGTTATTGATTTTTCTATTATTAGTTATTAATACTTTTGTTTATCTGTTACTCATTTTCACTGTATAGCAGACTTTAATTTAAATGCATTGGATTAGAACCTTTAATTCTATCTGATAAGATTCAGATTCCACCAATACGGTAAGTGTCGTCGTTTGTAAAATGACTTTATTACAGCTGTTTTAAAGATGACTTTTGTGTAAAAAGGTGAGAGTCAAAATGGCGGGTGTACCATAGCGAATCAAATTATACCAATTACCAAAAAAATGTACCTAAAACGTACTATTTTGTACCAAGCTCTAAAAAATCTATACCTCCTTCAGAACGAAATTATTTCGAAATTAAGGTACACCCGCCATATTGACATCAAGATGGCGGGTGTCGGCGGCGACCTCTCGCGTCCGGCCCTGGTGCGAGCCATGGTACGGAGCGAGAGGGAATGGGAAGCCGTCACCTCCTTCTGCGAAGCAGTGATGCTCGCGAAGGAGGAGGCGGGGCGCGTGAGGGAGTGGCAGTCTCTGCGCCCTCACGTCCCTAGCCGCCGCAGGAGGAGACGCCCCGGGCGTCGGGAGTCGATTGCGGACTCCCGGCCACCGTAGGCGCGAGCTTGCGGGTGGCGAGCAGTGGGTAGCTCGCCGCCCGGTAAGGACCAAGCTCGGGTCGACGGCGCGCAGTGTTCCACGCGCGCCTCAAAGAGATGTCAGCAGCAGTGTAGGGGTCTACTAGGACCGATGCCTGCCGGGGTCGCGTGATTGTTCGAAAGAGATACCGTGACCCTGGCACATGGGCAACTGATGGAACACGGGTGGGTTTTAGTCAGTAAAAGTCTGACACGCCCTCCCGCTCCGCCCAGAGCGGGAGAAGTCATTTGATGATTTCCCATCCTGAAAAAAAAAAAAAAAAAAAAAAGATGGCGGGTGTTCTATAATTTTTTATTATTTACTCATTACTCATAAAATATAATGACACCAAAAAATTGTACCTAAAAAGTACCACAAGTAAAAACAAACACACACTTGATCAGTGGGATACTTCCTGAGAAATAAAACAACCGTGTGTCGTTTACTTATGTTTATTATTATCTATACATCTATACTCTATACAAATAAATAAAATTGGAGTGTCTGTTTGTAATATTAAGATAACCACTTTTTACCAAGTGTATATGGATATATAAGGTGTATCTATTCATACACGAAATATTTTAAGAGGTACACCTGTAGGTGGTAAAGAAGCTATAGAAGCAAAAAGAAAATGTTTATGTAAGCGTTTTTAAATTTTCGTAATTATTATAATTTTAAAACTGCTTGAGACGTTTTGCATAAAACCTTTACTCCAAATTCTATGAATGGCCCGCCTGACGCTGCGAGGGCGACGACCGGACAGCACGAGCATGGCCGTGGTGTCGCGGGCCGTAAAAAATAAGAAGGAGACAGTATTTCTTATGTGCGTCAAATAATTTATAAATATGAAATTTTGAAAAAAAACATTTAGAAAACAAAATCATTTCTGTTGTTTCTGTGTTTCCGCTCTTGGGTGGAGCGGAAGGGCGTGTCAGACTTTTACTGACCAAAACCCACCCGTGTTCCTTCAGTTGCCCATATGCCAGGGCCACGGTAACTCTTTCGAACGAATCTCGTGACCCTGGCAGGCACCGATCCTAGCAGACCCCTTCAGTATTGCTGACATCTCATTGAGGCGCGCATCAAAGAGTTGGCACATACTCTCCGACAGCGCCTCAGTCCTCCAATCCCTAGCCAAACGATACCTACATAAACTCGAGCCTTACACTAGAATGTCACAACGCATTAGAACGGGTAACAGTTTCTAATCGCAACAAAGTGACACTGCAATGGATAAAAGGATACAGTAGATCACTAGGCAATGACGCTGCTGACGAACTGGCCAATAAGGCATCCAGCGCGTCAGTCTGCGGCCCCGAGCCCATCGTGCCCACCCCCTTCAACCAGCTACGCATGTGGCTGCAGGAATTTACCCTCACACGTCTGCTACGCCTGGACAGGGATGATCTGCGTCTGATGACGGGCACCATCACAGGACACTGCCCGCTAAACAAACACTTTACACAATAGGCGTAACGGACAGCCCCCTGTACAGGGCCTGCATGGAACCTGAAGAAACCATTGCGCATGTACTCTTCGAAAGTACAGGCGTCACCCAGATTAGGACAGATACCCTCGGGACACCCAAATCTTACACAGACGTTCTCAGCAGACCAGGAGACATTACTAACTTCTGGAGGGAGGTGGGCTGGTTGGAGTAAACACCGACGGCCGCCATGGCCCACTCAAAGGACTAAGTGCGGAAACCAAACCCCCATAACATAGAAGTAAACGAGACACGGTTGTTTTATTTCTCAGGAAGTATCCCACTGATCAAGTGTGTTTCTTTTTACTTGTGGTACTTTTTGGGTACAATTTTTTGGTGTAATTCTATTTTATGACTAATAGATAAAATATTATAGAACACCCGCCATCTTGATATCAATATGGCGGGTGTACCTTGATTCCGAAATAATTTTGTTCTGATGGTGGTACAGATTTTTAGAGCTAGGTACAAAATAGTACTGCTTAGGTACATTTGTTTGGTAATTGGTATAGTTTAATTCGCTATGGAACACCCGCCATGTTTTATTTCTCAAGAACTAACCCACTGATCAAGTGTGTGTTTCTTTTTCCTTGAGGTACTTTTTAATAATAATAAAATAATAAATAATATTTATTTCAGACCATCAGTCCATATTTTAAAACACTACAGTTTTACACACAAAAAATAAAAAGAAACAAAAAGATACACAAAAAATACAAAAAAGCAATAGGTACAATTATTATTATTACCTTTTAGGTACAATTTTTTGGTGTAATTATATTTTATGGGTAATGGATAAATAATAAAATATTATAGAACACCCGCCATCTTGATGTCAATATGGCGGGTGTACCTTAATTTCGAAATAATTTCGTTCTGAAGGAGGTATAGATTTTTTAGAGCTAGGTACAAAATAGTACGTTTTAGGTACAATTTTTTGGTAATTGGTATAATTTGATTCGCTATGGTACACCCGCCATTTTGCCTCTCACGTAAAAAGGTATGATGTGTATTTCTATCGGTAAAGTTATTCAAACCTATTATGACATTGATTGGCGTTTCTGCATTGATTGACTTTCGGGAAATGTAGTATTCTGTTTGAGGAATTTCAGTTATTTGGCAAATGGCCACATTTCGAAACTCGTATGATATTAACTACAAGAAAGGATAAGGATCTAATCTGCAAGTGTATAATTGATTTTAATGTTATGCCAAATCCCTTCATATTGTATACATAACATCACGCCTTGTTTCCCTGAAGGGTTGGGCAGAGGTGTACCTATAGTACACCCACATTTCGCCTGTTATGTTTAAGTCCCATGTAATAGGGGGCGAGCCTATTGTCATCAACCGGGCACAAATCCAGACTCCAGGCTGCTACTGTCCTGCCGGGGTCGCGTGATTGTTCGAAAGAGATACCGTGGCCCTGGCACATGGGCAACTGATGGAACACGGGTGGGTTTTAGTCAGTAAAAGTCACGCCCTCCCGGTCCGCCCAAAGCGGGAGAAATCATTTGATGATTTCTCACCCAGAAAAAAAAGGCTGCTACTGTGAACGAAATGTGAAACTATCTGCTCAGATAGAAGAACCCAATAACACTTTGTCCCGACCATCGAACCCAGGAGAGGTCCTGCCAGCCAGCGCGTAGTGAGCATGAGGATGCTCACTACGCGCTGGCTACCATTAGACCAACAAGGCAATCCCAGTCACGTTGGCTGAATATCTGATAATGTAAACATACCGTGTGGTGATCTGCTATACAAGTATTTCTAGTGCGTCTGTGTGTAGTTTATGAGAGACTGGTATCTACCAGTATATGGCTCACATTATGAGATGATCATGGAAAGACCTGCATAGATTCGAGCAGACCTATCGAGTCAGACGTTAGTACACCTAAATTTCGCCAGTCATGTTTAAGTCTCATGTAAGGGACAACCATAGAGACATTCGTATTGCCATCAACCGGGCATAAGACCACATTCCAGCACCCGTAACGCACTATCAATCAGAATCCCAATCATTTTGAGTATATTGGTAATCCATTGCAACATATGTTCGAAACTTTTTGTCTGGTCGACAACGTAAGTAATGCAATGGATGTTCTGTCCTACTTTTATTGTGTTACGCAACCACCCCGCAGGCCTCTCCTTTCTGAATCTTTCTGAATAATCATGTTCTCACCGTTGCCATGAATGTACACTGTCTTTATTGAAATGAATATCTATAAACTTGATTGAAATTGGCTCTTATCTATACTAATATTATAAAGCTGAAGAGTTTGTTTGCTTTAACGCGCTAATCTCAGGAACTACTGAACCGAATTAAAAAAATCTTTTTGGGTTGGGTAGCCTATTTATTGAGGAAGGCTATAGGCTATATAACATTACGCTGCGATCAAAAGGAGCGGACGAGCAACGAAAATTGGCAGGCAATTCGATGCGACGGGAAGGGTCACGGGAGCCAAAATTTGACGCGGATGAAGTCGCAGGCAGAAGCTAGTGGCTAAATAATACGCACGGATCGATCGATCAGGTCAAGCTACGCTTGCCGCGGAGGGTTCGTAGGTGGGAGACCATCTTTACATATCAAGACTCCTCCGTACCTCGGGAAGCACGTTAAGCCGTTGGCCCCGCTGGCATTTGTGGATCTTTGACAGTCGTTCCGAGTAGTCAGAAGCCCGAAAGTCTGACAACCAGTCTTACCAAGGGGTATCGTATTACCCAGTAACTGGGTCCACACCAGTGGCGAAGGCACCATATAACACGATTCCTACCGGCTTGCCTTCGGGGATTCGCATTGGTAACTCTATCACTATTAAAAATACAATAGTATGTAAATAGTGGCTACTATTGTCAATAAATATAGTCACACTACGGGCATTTAATTCACCATAACATTCAAACAACAAAAAAGGTTATTTATACCTTTGTATTACAACAAAAGAGAAATGTTTTAAATTAACCCGGCGCCAAAACGTCATAATCGGGAACTAAAAATTCATACAACAACAGCGATCCCGTACTGATGTCACTTTAGGTCACGTGGCACCGCTTGATATGTACGAGAGCAAGCCGCTGTACAACGGGCTATGACAGAGACAGGTATAGAAAAATGCGTCAGCGAGAACGAGATAGAGGAATATTGCATATTTTATTCGTTTTTGTTCTGTCCCGATTATTATCTGTGCGCCTAACGGAATGCGCGTGTAACGAAGTGACATCTAACTTGTCAGTTTGACGTTGACACTTGACAGCTTCTTGTTAATTTTGCCGCTAAAATAGCCCCGTTCGCCTGTTGAGTTCCGCGAGGCTTTGTTGAAATCAATCTCTTAACCGGTCGTTTTTGGTGGACAATGGACCATGACCCAGTTGTTTGAGTTAATAACCCCTATCTTGGTGTAATACCAGGGTTTAGTTTCTTGACATTGAGATAGTTTGAAGGTTAAGCAAAGTGTGACGCTGTTGGGACGAGTGATTTGAAGACCGCATGCTGTGACCTCCTCCAGCCTAATTGGAAGCGGAATCTAACCTGAAGAATACTCGTAACGTCACGACACGATACATATACACTCACTTACATACACAACTCCAGGTTGGCAGCAGATCAGTGCCCTTCAACCATGAGGTAAGTTGTTTTGTTGTATGGTAGGTGAGTTGTTCTCTTATATATTGTCTGCTCCGCGTACGGCGGACAGTACGCTAGCCACTCTTGTCTCTAGAGCCCCAAGGTTGTCACACTTCCACTGCGCATTTAAAACCTTATGTGGGCCTAGTCTGGCAGCGTACATTTTGGTATGCAGAGGCGTGGTTTTAACCTACAAAACCACCAAATTGGTAATTTTACAGTAGGCTAATTACTTGGCAGTCTCTATAAGGGAAGTAGTAATTCGCTGTAAATATTTGTTATCGGTAATTAATTGTTTGTTTGAAATAATTTGGAATTTATTGAGTCGAGTAACTCATATTGCCGGGGGTCAACCAGGTTTGCATATATGCTTCAGAGTTGGTTAGATTGAGCTATGCTATAACCTCTTGTTGTTGTTATTTGACCTCTGTTGTATTGAATGTCAGGAAGACATTAAAATATTGAGTTTGTACCATTGATATGGTTATTTGTGAAAATTAATATTTGAAAAATTATTGGCATTTTTGAGTATTACCATTGTTTTGAGTTGGAATAAAGGATTATTTGTTGTCCCATTAACAAAGTGGTTTGTGAACTTAACATTTGGAATTGGATTGGAATTTGAATATTTGAATTGAATTGTGAAATAGAATTTTGAACGTTGATATTGGGTTTGAATTAAAATAAAAGTTTATTGTTGAATTGAATTGAAACCAATTTAATGTTATTTCTTGAGTTGCTGATTAGTCAGTTTGGTAGTTTGATTGTAGTTATTTTGTAATATATTGTTTGAACTTTGTTACTTAATTATTTTGTTTGGTATATTGAATTGTATTGTTTGTGCAATGGCATACAAAGCGGTGAGAGAGGCAATCAGTGGATTGACCACACAGCTGCGGTGGTTCGCTTCAGCTGCAGCGACCGCTGAGCGCCAGGATCTTGACGGGATCACTCTTGCTCGGTTCGAGCAGTTGAACTTGAGACTCGGCAACGTTGATGCTCTGCTCACCCGCTACAACCAGTACATTTGTGAAGTGGATTTGGAAGTGCTGGATCAGGCAGCACGTGACAAGGTCCTTGCTGACTACGACCAGATCTTGGACCTGGGGGATGTCATTGGTCAACGTGCTCGGGAAATATTGGAGAGCCGGACACCTGTCCAGGTCAAACCGGAGACCTCGGTTGTTTCAGGTCCCGGACTATTGAGTAGACTGCCTACTTTGGAACTGCCACATTTTGACGGTCGTCTGGACCACTGGTTAAGTTTCCAAAACCTGTTTGAAAGTTTGGTTGATGCACGCTCGGACCTCAGACCCGCCCAAAAGTTGGCCTATTTGTTGTCCGTCCTGGAAGGTGAGGCCCGAGCCTTGGTGCAGCATCTGTCTTTGACTGACTCAGCCTACCCTACCGCTGTGGAACTACTCACCCGGCGGTACCAAAATAAACGTTGTTTGGCTGACGTTCATATTGGATTGATTTTGGGGTTACCGGTCATTACTAGTTTGTCAGCATTGCGTACTGACCTGTTGAACCCGTTGGTGGCAGCGACCAACGCTTTAAAGCAATTGGACTTGCCGGTGGACCATTGGTCTTACCTTTTGGTGCACGTTGTGCTGCAACGGCTTCCTGCCGATTTGAGGGCTCGTTTCGAGCAAAAGTATGGTGGGGATAGTGTCACACATCTCCCCCCATTTGATGACCTCGTCCAATTTTTGGAGGATGAGTGTCGGTTTGTAGACAACTCTGGCGTTGCCACTGAGTCATGCCAACCGTCTTCCCGGCCACGAGACCAGGGACGGACTAGGGCTCGCGGGCCTGTTGATGGTCGCCCCGCCGCTCGTTTTGCTGCCACCCAGAGTCGTCCTGGTTGTGAGTTCTGTAAGGACACGGGGCATGGCATGGCAACTTGCGCGGCCTTTTTGAAATTGCACGTGAGTGCCCGCCGCCGAGTTGCTAGTGCACGCCGTCTGTGCTTCTCATGTTTGGGGGCTCACTTCCATCGGGACTGCCCCAACCCCCGCCCTTGTGAAATTTGTAGGGGGTCCCATTTGGACATATTGTGCACTAACGCGAACCACGCTGGCAGACCAGCCTCTGTTGAAGGTTCGCGTACGAGGGGGCACCATGGAGTTGGTCACCGGGCTTCTGCCTCGCCGGTTCAGAACCGAGGAGAGGCCCGCAATTTTGAGCGCCGCACTCCACCCCCCGCGCAAGTTGATCGGGAGCCGCGTGACCGCCATTTGCTCTCCCCGCGTAAAGGCGATTACGCAATTGTTGTTAGGCACCGCTGGCCAGACCAGCACCGCCTTCCCTCCCCTCCATTGGCGGAACGTCCCCGGTTGAAGTCACGCCCCCCGCCATTCAGGCATCCGGTGGGATATGCCCTTCCAGCGATGGCGCGTGGCTCGGGACACCGCGCGTACGAGGAATTTGAATTGCATCCTCGTCGGGAAAGACTTGAGCCTGGGTGCGGCGATCGGTCGCCGCCCAGGCATTGTTAGGACATTGGCGCCTGCCCGCTAAGGTACCCCTCAGATCGACACGGTTTTGTTGCCAATGGCATCGGTCAGGTCTGGGGGCCCACGGGGGACTCTGTTGTGGTCCGTGTCATTTTGGACATGGGAGCCCAGGGTTGCCTTTTGTCTATTGTTTTGTTGTTTTGTTTGTATTGTTTTGGGCAAAATTGTTTTCTTGAGCGCCTTTGGGACTGCGGGACTTGGCTGGGCCCGAGCCAATTTGGGAAACCCTGTTGGAAGAGTGGCTCCAATTTGTATCCGCACTCCCTGCAGTCAACGAGGTCGTGTTACCCCGCGCTATCCTCCCCCCTGGGAGCTACTCTGCTACCCTTGTTTGTGATGCGTCTCCGCACGGTTATGCAGCTGTTGTTTGTCTGCGCACCGTCTGCGCACAGGCCAGGTGAATTTGTCACTGGTCTTGGCCAAGAGCAAGGTGGCCCCCCTCCGGACGACACTGACCACCCCTAAGTTGAATTGTCAGGGGCGGCGCGTCTTGTGCGTCTATTGAACCACGTTGCTCACACTTTGGGTGGAACTGTGGACATTCGGGTTTCTTACGCCTGGACGGACAGTCAAATTGTTTTGTGTTGGTTGAAGACGTCCGTCCACTATTTGGAGGTCTTTGTTGCGTACCGAGTGTCCCAGATTCAAAATTTTGATACGCCTTTGATTTGGAGGCCCTTGCCTGGAGATTTGAACCCAGGCGCCGTGGCCTCACGTAGGTGCATGGCACCCCGCCTGTTTGCTTACCCCCTATGGTGGGGACCAGACTGGCTGACTCATCCCGAGGATGATTGGCCTCGATCGCCAGTCTTGATGTCGGGTCCTTTGCCCGGGCTCAAGGTGCTCGCTGTTGGAACAAAGGACCCTGAGTTTGTTGAGTCGATTTGGCTCCCTCCACAAATTGTTGAATTGTTTTTCTGTTGTTGAATTGTTGGTGACTGATCGTCACATTATGAACTCGCATGCCGGTTGCAATGCGCTGTTGGCCATTCTGCAGCGAGAGTTTTGGAAATTGTCGGGAGCCGTTAGTAAGTTGAACCCCTTTTGGTCGATACGGGTCTTTTGTTGTTTGGTTGTTGACGGTTGAGTCACTCTAGCCTTCCTTATGGGGTCCGTCACTCCCTTTTGTTGCCTAAGGAGGGCCATTAAATTGTTGTTTGGTTGTTTGTTGTTTGTTATTGTTTGACCCGCCAGCCTGCCCCCATTGGGGGGGTATTTTGAGGCCGCGGTGAAGGCGGTTAGGGACTCTGGCGCAGATTGTTGGGAGACACCGTTCCCACCTTTAAGGAGTTAGCTACGGTATTTTGCCGCATTGAAGCTGTGTTGAACTCGCGTCCATTGTGCCCGCTGTCTTCGGACCCGAAAGTCTTGGAGGCCCTGACCCCGGGCCATTTTTTGATTTGACAGCCACTTGCCGCCCTGCCGGAGCACCCTTTGGTCGATGTGAGCCAAAATTGGCTATCGCGGTTTCGGTTGGTGCAGCAGCTCGCTCAGAGTTTTTGCAAGCGTTGGAGCTTGGAGTATTTGCACATCCTCCAGCAGCGCGTCAGGTGGACTGATAAAACGCAACCTTGTCGGGATTGCCAAGTGATTAGCGGACGGGAAGGCCCGTCCGGGGGGGGTAGATGTTCTGTCCCGATTATTATCTGTGCGCCTAACGGAATGCGCGTGTAACGAAGTGACATCTAACTTGTCAGTTTGACGTTGACACTTGACAGCTTCTTGTTAATTTTGCCGCTAAAATAGCCCCGTTCGCCTGTTGAGTTCCGCGAGGCTTTGTTGAAATCAATCTCTTAACCGGTCGTTTTTGGTGGACAATGGACCATGACCCAGTTGTTTGAGTTAATAACCCCTATCTTGGTGTAATACCAGGGTTTAGTTTCTTGACATTGAGATAGTTTGAAGGTTAAGCAAAGTGTGACGCTGTTGGGACGAGTGATTTGAAGACCGCATGCTGTGACCTCCTCCAGCCTAATTGGAAGCGGAATCTAACCTGAAGAATACTCGTAACGTCACGACACGATACATATACACTCACTTACATACACAACTCCAGGTTGGCAGCAGAGCAGTGCCCTTCAACCATGAGGTAAGTTGTTTTGTTGTATGGTAGGTGAGTTGTTCTCTTATATATTGTCTGCTCCGCGTACGGCGGACAGTACGCTAGCCACTCTTGTCTCTAGAGCCCCAAGGTTGTCACACTTCCACTGCGCATTTAAAACCTTATGTGGGCCTAGTCTGGCAGCGTACAGTTTTCATCTGTTCAATTTAATTGTATTTAATTCATTACATTCCTATATTAATTTTAGAATGATAGTAAGTATTCTTTATTGATGAGTCAGTAAGTTAAGGCCGACTTCGCTTCGGCTTCTCTTTTAGAAAAATTTACGCCTCGCCGCTGGTCCACACAGTCGCTCCATGTGAAATACTGGTGTTCAGCTGCATTCGGTTAGACTGGAAGCCGACCCCAACACAGTTGGGAAAAGGCTAGACAGATGATGATGAAACTTTATTGAGATTAATAATAAAATAAATTAATGTCGCACTATATGTGTACTCGTGCACAACTTGCTGTTAGATAAAACATGTCCACATATATACAAACACGTAGATAAGAATGTATTAGATAGATATGGCTAATAGCAATGTGTCGTCGATGGCATGATAATATTGAATACTCTCACTCTTTCACTCTTCTGTAAAATCGTTAGTGATTATTGGACTTTGTGCTTGAATATATTCTAATTGAGATACGACAACGACCTTTTTCTTCCATCGAGCCACGATTTGTACGAGAACTAGTTGATGGTTTGATAGAATAATCTTTATCTAGTATATAAGGTGTATCTATTCATACACGAAATATTTTAAGAGGTACACCTGTAGGTGGTAAAGAAGCTACAGCAACGAAAAAAACTTTTCTAAATGTATTTTTTTTCAAAATTTAATATTTATAAATTATTTGACGCATATAAGAAATACTGGCTCCTTCTTATTTTTACGGCCCTAGACACCGCGGCCATGCTCATGCCGTCCGGTCGCCGACCTCGCAGCATCAGGCGGGCCATTCATAGAATTTGGAGTAAAGATTTTATGCAAAACGTCTCAAGCAGTTTTAAAATCATAATAATTACGAAAATTCAAAAATGCTTAGATACAAAATTTCTTTTTGCTTCTATAGCTTCTTTACCACCTACAGGTGTACCTCTTAAAATATTTCGTGTATGAATAGATACACCTTATATAATAAAGTCGCTTTTCGCGTTTGTACGCTTAGTTCTATTATACTCTGCAACGGATTTTGATGCGGTTTCCATCAATAGACAGAGTGATTCTGGCAAGAGATAGTAGAATATAATACTCTTAATATGGACACTATGTTAGTTACAGATATCAAAGTTGAAACAAGTAATAAGTAGAGTGGGGAGTGGTATAGTAGAATGGAGTAGTACTTGTTGGCTTGATGATAACTGGTAACTGCTGGTTAATGTCTTCAAGCCTTTATCATCTCACTATTAGGCAAATACCGCCCATGACAGCCAGCTGTCTGTTCCAGGGCTAATGTGGATAAGTAGTTCTTACGTAAAGAAAACATCGTGAGGCAACCGTGCCCCACGATGTTTTTAGTACCAAAAATTTGAAGATCGACATCCACTAATCCGCACTGAGGTCGTGTGGCTGATTTCTGTCACAGAGAGGAGACCGTTGCCACAGCAGTGGGAAAGTTATACTTAGGAGTTGATGTCGTGGTAAACGTAGTAGCCAATTATTATAGGGAAAGCAGTGGTGCCCCAGTGGTAACAGCCGCGACTTACGAGTTGTAGGCCGTAGAAAAGCATAGTCCTTCATTTCCACTCAAATAGCTCGAAATTTAATCGCTAAAAACACCCATTCTGTAAATGAAATGCATAAGATGGGTGTATTCTAACCATAATTAATTCATAATTATAAAAATTAGTTCGTCACTTAATATTTTAAAATAGTTCTTCTGTCTTAGTGTCTCTTTTGACAATCTTTAAACCTAATTAGTATAATATCATCCTTAGCAGAATCTGTCCCCATTGCCCAATTTATTCGTGGTTCTAATTCAACTTTGCTTGTTCCAGGCCTTGGCTAGCAAGAGTCCTACATCTCTGAACGTGTACAACAAGCAGGGCTACACCCCACTTCACACAGCATGTCTGGCAGATGCACCGGACTGCGTGCGCGCACTTATGTTAGCCGGCGCCGACGTCAACTTGACGGCCGCTAAGAGATCCACAAGCTTACTACCAGGTATATTGGCAGTAAAATCACCACGTTTTTATACTGTCCTGTCAATTTACACTAGCGGAAAGATAGGGTAAACTGGAAAAATAAAATCTAAAGGGGGTCAACCTTTTCATTCCTCGACTGTACATACGACTGTGTGCGAGGCGAGCTTTAGTCAGGCGTTGTACATCCACAGGTAAATGTTGTTGTAACATAATATCTTATGCCTGCTTACTTTTTGGTTTTGGTTAACTTTATTTCTTTTGTATTCCTTATGTAAATAACCCCACCTCTTTGCACCTGTTTGCACTTGTACACAAAGTACCGTTAGTAGTTGTGCACTTTTTCCTTAAACACGCTGCACAGTGCAACTCTTTACAGTAGTCCAACGGAAGCTGATTTTTGAAGTAGTCAATCGTTGGTCTACTGTTTAGTAGTTGCACTATGCTTTAACGCTTTGTGTGTGCTTGATTATTTCTAGTTCGTGGCGAAGGCAGCATGACGGTTCTTCAGAAATCTGCATCCATGCTTTCAGGTAGATAGTCTATAATATTTATTTATTTAGCAGCACCAATGTGGCAATCAAAACGGGTTTACTGCGCAGGCATATGTAAGCCTTATGAACTGTGTCGTAATGTAGGTAAATAAAGGGGATCAGCCTTTTCAGTCCTCGACTGTACATGCTTTATTTCGTGTATGAGCTTTAGTCAGGCGATGTCAACGTGATAAATGCTCAGAAATCTATGATTTACGAACACATGTGCAGGTAAAAGTTAGTTTGTCAATAACTAAAGTACGTATCAGTAGTATAGTATGTAGGAATAGTAGCGGGGTGAGGTGTGTATTTTCTGCTTACTCCATGGGAACAGGGTGTTAGCTTAAGTTTTTTTGTGTGTTTGTAAAGTTCCCGTGCTCTTCTTTATTTAATGGTTTTGGTAAACTTTTTATTTGTTTCTAATTAAGGTTAAATGAAACCTCAACTTTTCTTACCGTACGTTAAGACAAATTCTTAGTTGTTTGTGCACTTTTTCCTTAACTACCAGCTTAAAGGTACAATTCTGATGGAATCAGTAACATGCGGCAATGTCGCCATGTACTGATGTGTTTTCATAGATTTAGTCCACGTTTCGGACGTAAAAATATCGCGACGGGATATTCGGGGTAATGGTGACCCAGTACTATCGGCCCCGACTTCCAAGTTGTAGGCCGTGTGTTCGAACCCAGGCAGGTGCTTTACTTTGTGAAAAATTATTTCATCACCACTGCTCTAAAAACGGTGAAGGAAAACGTGAGGAAACCAGCATGACATAGAACCAAAAATTCGAAGACATGTGACATCTACCAACCCGCACTGGGCCCGCGTGGTCGATTCCCACGGCCCACTCTCTCTCATCGAGAGGAGGCCTGTGGCCCAGCAGTGGGGACATTATAGGATGATGATGATGATGAGTCCACGTAAGCATTAGATCTTTGACACATTGCTTAGCGTCGAGAGTTGAAATTTGAACAGTTTTTTCGACGCGCTAATATGCACTCTATTGGATTCTGAATGCTCGGTTCAACACCGAGAGCTGAAAATCCTGTGCGTGATTGAATCTGAACGTGGTCTTACACCGCTACAAAGATCTTTTGGCACTCGAATGATGTTGACAGGTACGGTCGTTAGTGGTTGCGCTCCAGCTGCGACTGGCCTTGATATGATCCGTGATGTGGTCAGGTATAGCACACACGGTCAAATGTGACGTGTGGTGCGTGTGTATAAACTATTACTTTCATAGAAAGTGCCAGTCCACGTGTTGTCGTTGATGAATGTGTGATCGGGTCCTAAGTGCTACCAGCAACATCTACACCGCCAAAAATGCGAATTACGTATCACACAAAATCCTGTATCACGCAAAATCCTGTATCATGCAACTTGCATATATACAACGTCCCGACATCAATCGTCGGGCAGTTGCCCACCAGATCATCTAATCGTAGGATCCTCCCCTTTCTATAGAGGATGAGTAAACTGTATGCTGTTCCTCATGCCTTTATAGTGTCATTGTTTTATAAAATGTTTTGAAAGAACAATATGACAGCGTTAGTTCAGATTTCGGCCGAATGCCAAAAGATCCTAGCAATACGATTGGGTGGCTTTGCTGCTGCGGTTTACGTTTGCCTTCGGAATTGTACCTTATCTAAGTTATGCTGAAATTATTACAGTAGTCCAATGTGTGCTGGTTTGTTAATCCACTGTTATGTAGACGCACTATGCTTTAACGCTTCTTGTGTGCTTGCTTATTTCTAGCTTACGCCGAAGGCAGCAGGACGGCTTTTCAGAAATCTTCACCAATGCTGTCAGGTAGATAATCTATGATATTTATGTATTTAGTAGCACCCGTAAGCCATTATGAACTGTGCTGTATTGTTATAAAAGGTTCTCAACCTTTTTATTACTTGACTGTAAATAGTTTATTTCGTGTGTGGTGGCGAGTTTTAGCTAGGCGACGTCTACGTAATGGCTGCTCAAAAATGTACTATTAAGAAACACATACGCAGGTAAAAGTTTGTGTGTCACATTAATTAAAGTATCTACCCATGTTCTTGCTTCCTTAATTGGTTACTTGTTTTTTGCTAACGTTATTTCTTCTTTTCTAACGCAGTTTGAATAAATTACCTTACCTTTTCTTAGGGGCTGTTAATAAATTACGAAGGAGGGTTATCAAAGTGTGATATCATTTGATAAGGAAGAGGGAGACGAGTTGTAGGCTTCGTGTCGTCACCTATATAAATCTGTAGTAGTAGTTTTAATACGGAAAATTCCAAAATTTACAAAAAAAAAAATTGACAGTTTTACTAATTCTATCAATCTTGTTAAAAGGTTTAACTTACATTATCAAAATACATGATGTTACACTAGGAGTCACACATATATGACTAACTGTGATAAGTGTAAAAGTAATAAAATTAGTATGACGCAATTTATGGATGGCCCCTTACCTTTCGCTTAGAACAGTTCCTAGTTGTATTCTTTTTGTTTTAACTTGCAGCTTAATGTAATGCATAACCACAGTTCCTTAATCCTCTGTTTCGTAGTTGCACTATGCCTTAACGCTTTGTTTGTGCTTGATTATTTTTCTAGCTTGCGCCGAGGGCGGCGTGATGGTTGTTCAGAAATCTTCATCTATGATATCTGGTAGGTAAACGACTTTATTTATAAATGTTGCTTAAATTTGAGAACGTTGTGGTGTGGTTGCAGCTGAAAAATTAGCGTCAGGTGGCACACCTTGTATTGTCATCTAACATTATGGTGATCTGAACCCCTTTTGGCATTATTATCATCGTTTTGTTTTCTTGCTCTCTTATAGTTTTAAAGTTTTATTTTAATTATGTAATGCCAATAAACACATTTTTCTTTCATTCAGAAATGTATGGCTAAGAAGAACATAATCATAGCCTGCTTAACTTTAAAGTTAAGCAGGCTATGATTTAAAGTAGCAAAGTTTATAAATAAACCCAATGGTCTTCATTTTTATTATTTATATTTACTAAACAGCAGCGTCTTGTATCAAACAAGCATCGGCATCGCTTGGAGCATCAGCAGAGAGGAGTAATTGAGTAATACACTAACAGTAGCAGTTCATTTTGACAGTTCTACAACATTAATTGCGTTATTGACGTTCGGTGAGCAGACAAAGTTTTCGAACATATAAAGTAATGGACTAGCAATAATATTCTTCAGAATTATTCAAAGTGTGTTACGCAATTATGGTAAAAGTCTTTGATTAGTGAAATAGTATTTGTTATTGCATCATACTATTTTGCGAAGGTTTCAGACCAACAAATTGCAGTAGAAACGTGAATTGATCCAATTTTTATAAAATACCCGATTTACTTTTGTACCAAAATTACTTGTCCGGATATAATAATATTCATTACTGATTGTCCTCAAATTTAAAAAAAAATCCGTCGCCATAAATGTAATTAAACATATTTTTTTTTAAAATAGCTCCACAGACAATAACTTTATCGGCAACGAAAACAAAATCGTCCTTTGAAGCCAACCAAGGAATCAAAATAACACTGAAGACAATTTTTAAGAATAATTTATACCTCTTAATTCCAGGCATAGTAGGCGACCTCCTTCACGACAACCAGCCAAAATTGTACCAACAGGACATGAAGCACGGTGGCACTCCCATACACTGGGCCATTTCCCGGGAAGTTATCGAAGCTCTAGTGGAGAAAAACTGTGATATAAACGCCCTCAACTTCGATGGGAGAACGGCCCTTCATATAATGGTATTACGTGGCCGTTTAGAGTGTGCCGTAGCCTTACTATCAAGAGGTGCAGAGCACTCCATTGGAGACAATGAAGGCAACACACCTTTACATTTGGCCGTGAAACAAACGAATATCGCAATAGTCCAAGCGTTAGTCGTGTTTGGAGCCAATTTGGAAGCGAAGAACAATGCGGGGAATACAGCTAGACATGTTGTACCGACTGAGATGTCGAACAGTAACTATGATAGAATATTGTATGTTTTGCATGCGGTTGGTGCTAAAAGGTAAAACGGATTTTGGTTTATTTTAGTTCCTCATCGTTACAAAAAAAAAAAAAACTGATTTTCATTTCTTAATATGTTTCATACATTTTTCTATGAACCATTCATCCATTCCGGATGGCATACTGTGGCTTTAATAAGCCAGTAGATTCCCTTTGATTTTGAACCACAGTGAGCTTACTGCTACACTTACCTACTTACATTTCGTGAACAGGAAACGAATGTTGCAAGCACTGTGCTTCATTAATTCTAAAATTTTATCCGTTTTTCACACCACCATTTTGGTAATGTAATTTTAACCTAAAGTAATTAAGTATAACGTATAATGTTGGACTGGGTGTCATTAAAACCCGCTAATAATGTGGTAGGAATTTGGAATCTAAAAAATAAAAGTTGACTGTTTAAAAAAAAAACTAACTTATTCTAAAATCGAATTGTGTTTTATAACCTCACACATACATAATATACATAGGCATTTACGAAACGTCAGAAGCAATAAGTTCAACGAGTTTGACAACCTGAACTCATTCCTCAGATGCGCCCCAGAAGTGCCAAGCTGTGGTCCTAGCTGCTCAGCTCGCGGTGACTACAATGGAGTGCCCCCACCGCCGGTGGCCAGGAGCTCCACTCGAGATCTCGTCACTCAGATGCTAAACGTGGCTGCCATGGAGAGAGCTGCCTACTTCGATGCTAATCAGAAACAAGGACGGTAAGGCTCTTAAAGCAGGGACCACCGCTGGAGCATCTGTGCGACCTTCGTAGAGGCTAAAGCCTCGTCCCCACTAGGAACATTTGTCGAGCAACATGTGTCCCCGGTGACATCGGGCGATGTCGGGCGACGTCGGACGACATCGCCGCGACATTGTTGAAACTGTTCCTTGTCGTACAGTCGATGAAGAGTAGTGACAGAGTGTGGACGTGCGTGCAACCTGCGACAGTGTGGTCGAACGACGTAGTGCTGCGACTTAGTGAACTATATCGCTCCTATGAGTATTTGAAAATTTATAAAAGTGTATGATAAGGACGTGTAAGAATTACCACTTGCTAGGTACCTTAAGGCGCGGTGAATAGACAAATTTTCTGTATTTGAGGGGGTGAAGCAGATGAAGCGGTTGTCAAGTAGCCCCGCCTACTGCGGGGTGCACCGCGCAAATCTCGCCGATGCGTGACGTCCATTTTTCCCGCGTAATTTCAATTCCAAGTACGATGCACGATTGGCCTAGCGCGCCAGCGTCCGGCTTCATACAGTGCTTCCGCGGTAACCGAGTTTGAATCTCAATAGTCGCATATATTTTTATTTTCTTATTTTTGAAATATGTACCTGTATTTATTTTCGAGTTCTTGTTTTTAAAATATGTTGGTACATATTTTTATTTTCTTATTTTTTAATAATTAATCAATAATAGATGTTTTATAGAAAAGGTTATCGAGAAATAATATAACAGATTCATCAGACGAATAATAATTAATTCGTAAATAACATGGCTTTTTTTTTGGATGGGACATCATCATATGACGTCTCCCGCTCTGGATGGAGCGGAAGGGCGTATCAGACTTTTACTGACTAAAACCCACCCGTGTTCCTTCAGTTGCCCATGTGCCAGGGCCACGGTATCTCTTTCGAAGAAATCTCGCGACCCTGGCAGACCCATTCAGTTCTGTTTACATCTCTTTGAGGCGCGCGTGGAACACTACATGCCGTCGACACGGGCCTGGTCCTTACCGGGCCTGCCCGCGCCTACTGTGGCCGGGAGTCCGCAAACGACTCCCGACGCCCGGGGCGTCTCGTCCTGCGGCGGCTGAGGGACGTGAGGGTGCAGACATTGCCACTCCCTCACGCGCCCCACCTCCTCCTTCGCGAGCATTACTGCTTCGCAGAAGGAGGTGACGGTTTCCCATGCCCTCTCGCTCGCAGAGCCGGACGCGAGAGATCGCCGCCACCAATCGCCTCCACGAGGACACGGCGGTGCTCCGCCCAGGCAGAGCACACCTCCACCGTATGCTCTACCGTGTCCTCCAGACGATCCTCACAATGGAAACACCCGGACGTTTCCTCCCGCTTTATCCTGAACAGGAACCCACCAAAGCACCCATACCCGGTGAGAACCTGCGTCAGGCGGATGGTGAGGACGCCGTGGCGCCTCTCTATCCACTCCTCAAAGAGGGGACTTACCGCCACAATTGTGGCGTGCCCTATACTTACATGATTATTTTGATATCATGTCTTGTGATTTTTCCTACTAACTACCAATGTGCATTTTGAGTCATTTGCATTTGGCATTTAGAAATATAGCCATTTTTAGACTTTACCATTTTGAAGCTCATACTGCCAATTTCAATTTATGTAAAGAAGTGGTCATTATGTGCTTAGCCCATTGTGTTATGTTATACATAGGTACCTACTAAAGTTGATAATTTACAAATATTTACAAGGTCTTACAGAAGAGTGTAGAAATACGAAAAGGGATCATTTCAGTCATTATTGTGAACAACTTTTACTGTGGCGCTAATCAACAAACTATGGTCATTTTGTCACCGGTGAATGACCTTTTTCTTTGGACAGTTGATTTTGTTTCGCGATTTCAGTGTTGGAGCCATAGTAAAAGTTATTGTATGATGAACTCTTTTCGCATTACTAGTTACTAAAATATTCTGTTATAATAAGCTTTCTCCGATGGTTCATTTGCTTGCTCGCCGACCGATTCCTTTTGCTATAAAGAAAAAAAAAATGCATTGTAATTGTTTAAAAAAAAAGAAAAACAACAAAAATAATAATTACTGAAAATTTCAAAAAAGAAAATGAATAACAATTAAATAATCATTTAAAAAAATGATTATTTTAAATAAGAAAAATCAACAAAAGTACAAAAATTTTCCTGGGATTTGAAACCGAGATAAGACGCTGTTGCGGACAATTTTCCCAATGCACGAGACCACTAGATCAATCGTACTATTACAAAAGCGGTCAAAATTACGCATCTATAGATAAAACTATACAAACAAAATAATGTGTGCACAAAAAGGTATGTACTTACTTTACAACTTCCATCATGTGTTTTTGTTTCTTCGAATATGATCTCTTTATTGCACTCCGTAGGTATATTTTTTTTGTTGCCCATTCTTTATAATGTCAATCACGAGAGCGGAACAAAATGACACAGGTCCATCTAGCAGCGCGCCTCAGCGGTCACTGTCGCTTTGCATAGAAATGAAAGAGAACGAAAAGACGCCGCGATGGCGCAATGTTTCGTTCGACTCTTTAGAGTTATTTCTAAATCAATCCCTATAAATATCTTATTTTAATCGATAAATAAAAACAATAGCTCCCCTTAATATTATATATTACACCAATGTTATTAATTTTATCAAGATTTGTTCATATGTAATACAATTACAATTGTTTGAAATTCAATTTTAATGGTTATTTTATGATTTTTTTCTATCGAGAAAATTTACTGAAAATGTGTTTTGAACACAATGGTCCACCCATAAATATGATCAAGATTAACATTTATTTTTTTTGCTGCTCTAAAATGTATACATTTGGCTAAAAAACTGTTTTGTGAAGCCTATTTTGACTAGGTACAGCGCCTTAACGTAACAGCAAGTCTAAATTTAGCATCCACGGGATCACGGAATCTAGTTTTCTGTTTAGATATTGATGGGGATATTTTACACAAGAGTATTTCAAAGTCTGTTGATGATATCCGAGTAAAATTATGAAATGAGCCGTCTAGAACACTGAGATCATTAAATACACTTGTTTTGTTTCGCAAGTACTGTTTAATCCACCATCTTCTCTCTTTTTTTGTTCTTGATGCATTCATCATTATATAAGCCGCACTGTACAACACTACCTCTTCCGGAGACATGATAGGTTCGACTGAACTGATGTGGACGGAGACAAGACATCGGGCGACGTGGGGCGATGTAGGGCGACATCGCCCGATGTCTCCGGGGACACATGTCGCTCGACAAATGTTCCTAGTGGGGACGAGGCTTTACTCTTCTCGCAATCCTCGCCTGAGAACATCTATAGTTGCATCTATAGTCGTCGAATTAAAATCATTCAAAATCTAGTCGCAGTCTCATCTCGTCGACAATCAAGTGTCAAAAATTTGTCAAAAATGTATGGAAATTCGTGGTATTTTTGACAGATCTGAGAGAGACTGAGATCAGACTATGAATGTTCTTAAAATTACGAGTATTGCTCTCTAATACCAATACTGGGGGCTTACTGTTCTGTCAACGAAGACAAGGGACGGTCCGCAAGTAATTCGAAATATCGAAGTGAACTTTACACCCGATTAATTCACTTCTCTGAAGGGCAGAAATACATCGGGAGTAAGGACAACTGTCAAATGGTAGTGTCATTCATTCTTAATTCGGGCCCCGAAATAATCGTAAGTCCGTAAGTGATACGGAGTAGGAATCACCCGTAACTTCGAAATCTCCTGACTTGCTATCGCAAAAGCACGCATTTTGATGATTTATAATATTCAAAGGTTATCTTACGAACGGAATCGGCTCAACATCTGTTAAAATATTAAAAGCTTTTACAATTCGTGTTTCGTAATTAGAGAGCCAATTCTCGTATCTCAAACATTTCAATTTGAGTTGCTATGCCTATATAATAATTATGATTATAAATTCTTAAGAGATTTATGACATTGAAATGAGGCAGAACCTAGATAGTGATTTTTTCAAATGATTGAATCATTTGAAAAAATCACTCTCCGTGTCGAGCACGGTATCTGTGATAGGCTTGAGTGACGCATTTTATCACTCTTTTTGCTCCTAAACTGTGATAAAAATTTGTGACTCAAACCCACCACAGTAAGTCGTGCTCGCGTGGTTGGTCTGAGGGCCTAGACAAATGGCCATCGCTACCAAACGTTAAGAGTAAACGCTCAGAAGTCTTCAATACATTTTCAACTTTATGTTCTAGTCTAGAGTATAAAGTTGGAAATCGATTAAAGATTACAGAGCATTTTCGCTCGTACCGGTGGTTAACACTCCGCAATCTGTAATAGATTTTCAACATTATGCTCCAGGATTTAAAGTTGAAAATCTATTAACGACTACTGAGCGTTAACGTTTACCGTTTGGTAGCGATGGCCATTTGTCTAGGCCCTCTGGTCTTTGAAAGCTAATTACTAAACCCAACAAACTATCCAAGTTCAGACGGTGTGAAGATGTTTATCCACCCACCTTACTTTAAATAAAACTTAATGCTCCAGAATTCTACTAACCTATTCCTAAACCCTTTCAGATTACTCTGCCTAGATGGCGGTGGTATTCGAGGCTTGGTCTTAGTCCAACTGCTCATCAACTTAGAAGAAGCCGTTGGCAGGCCAATCGTACAATGTTTTGACTGGGTGGCAGGCACCAGTACTGGAGGCATCCTAGCCTTGGCTTTGGCCAGTGGAAGGTCTCTGAGGGACTGCCAGAGACTGTACTTCAGGATGAAAGAGTTCGCCTTTGTTGGTATGAGGCCGTATCCTTCGGAAGCGCTGGAAACTATTCTGAAGGATTGTTTGGGTGAGTGTGATAAGGGATCCGTTCATGATCATAAAGAAAAAAATGCGTTTATTAGAACAAAAAATAACACATTCGAATTCTATGAAAACAGTAAGATCACAAGATCCCAAGGCCCAAGCCTTTTCCTAACTAACTATATATTTTCAACGCGGCGTGTAGTCTAAGTGGATGCTGCTAAATACCAGTATTTTACATGAAGCGACTTCCTATCTAACCCCAGTTACTGGGATTACCAAGTAACTAGGTTAAATCCAGGTATAAACCAGGTATTACCAGCTTCTGACTATCCATTACGACTGTAAAAAAAAAAATGCTAATTCAAGAAAAAAACGGCGATATGTGGATGTCTTTCCGATCGGCCCTGGTTACGACATCAGTAGAACTTGGCCGCAATGACTTAATGACTGTTGATGACAAATCACTGCGTGCCAAAATAATCGGCTGCGATGAAATTTGATGTGGTTGTAAGCTAGGCTATTTCATATACACCGTGACATTTTAATCGTCTTACAACGGCAGCCCACTTCATGTATCCAATGACTACTAAACATCAATAAGAAAAAAATGAACGTTTGAATAACTAAAAAATAAAATGATTATTCATTATGATGACACGTGACGTATTATATTTTGTCTCATGGAAAATGGCATGATCTTGTCGACTCGTGCGCTGGGTAGTTATGTTCTCTACCATCTGATACGTAAATATTATTAACAGGATGTTTAATCATTCTAATGCATTATTTATTTTTCTTAGACCTATTATTTTAATTTTATTAATGGTAACAATTTTTTAATCACGCCTAGAGGTATATTATTATGTCGGATACATTGAGTGGACAATCTCTGTAAGACCACTAAAATCTGCCGGGGTCGCGTGATTGTTCGAAAGAGATACCGTGACCCTGGCACATGGGCAACTGATGGAACATGGGTGGGTTTTAGTCAGTAAAAGTCTGACACGCCCTCCCGCTCCGCCCAGAGCGGGAGAAGTCATAAGACCACTAAAATGTCACGGTTTATCTATTAATTTTGAATGTAGCCAAGTGTTCTATTTCGAATTTGAGTTTGGATTTGTGCCCTGTTAATGGGAAAAGCTCTTTACCTATGGGGCTTACTATCGTAGTCAGGGCCATAACTTAAAAATATTCAATCAATAAATGTTATTGACAAGTGTATTCGCCTTATCTGGTGAAATGGGGTATACTTTACACAGTTGCCTAACGCTTTGGGGAACTTTAACATGATGTAATAATACAAACATTTGTACTGAGTATTTTTTGCGCACAGCGTATTTTTGAGTATCATTGTGAATCGAGTATGTGGGCCGTTGACTCATAAATATTGACTTTTGTATAGCTTAGATTCTTAGAAGTGTTAAAAATGGAAGGTCACAAGTTTTTTTAAATAACAGCTCTATGTTAAACTTTGTTTCTGGGATAAGCTTTCAACTTAATCGAAAGTTAAGTTTGTTTTTGTGTATCTTGCACCTACAGGCATAAAAAAACTGGTATGAAACGTTATATCTACCATCGTTCATTTAATTAAATAATCTTCTTCCAACCACTCAATGTTCTCCCCTTATCCCAATTTATTTGGGGTTGGCGCAACATTTACGGCGTAAGCACTCCGTTTCCATCCATATAATCATTCACACAGTCCATTCAACGTTTCTTTGGTCTCCCTACTCTTATAGCCATCGACATTAATACTCAAAACATTCAACTTACGTGTTTTCGTAACTAAGTATTTAAAAAAAAAAAATATTTAACTAACTTATTTCATACTGATGTAACTAAAAAAAAGCGATTAAAATATTGTACATATACTTCAGTGGTGAATGATCATTTTTATTTCGCTACAAAATGGCGTCTCATTATCAGCAGTCACCTCTATAATAAAAACCTTTCCAGGCATTGTTAACAAAGTAAATCATTAACAAAGCATAATTGTAATCAGCCCACAAAGTTCCCACTGCTGGAACTCAGGCCTCCTCCCACTCTCAATATTAACGAAATCATTTATGGAAACTAATTTGATGTACAATACAACAAATACAAAATAGTTTATTTCTTTAACAAATACATGGCACTGAAATTGTGATTGGAGCCTCCTTTTAAGCTAATAAAGCCTGTAGTAGAAGGCTCCGCTCTTCCATAACAAAAGAAATAAATGTTTTCTTTATGTTTTAGGCACAGAAACAGTAATGGCAGATATTGAACACCCGAAGCTGATGATTTTAGCTGTGCTGGCTGACAGAAAACCTGTGGATTTGCACATATTCAGGAATTACAAGTCAGCACAAGAGATACTTGATGATCACAATGGAACTATAAGTAAATAATTAATACTTTATTGATATTTTTTTTAAAATCCAGTTATGTTTAAAATAATCGTCCACATATTTGCAACTGTCGTTTTTGCCAATTTTAATGAGGAACTCAAAAATCGGAACTTGCAAAAATAATAATAATTATGCACTAAAAATAATGTGAACACAACATGTAATGGCCATATTTTTAATATTTTATGGATTATTTTAACCTCTAAAGAAAGCGAGGATGTCACATGTTCAAGGCTATTTATGTACACAAACACCCCCGCACACACACACACACACACGCACGCACGCACGCAAGCACGCACGTACGCACGCACGCACGCACAAACTTTAATAAAATTGTTATAACATATTGAGAGGATTGGCACTGTTACTCCATAATACAGGCTATTTTATAGCCTAGAAAGACTAGCACTTCACCCACTTGATTGCTATTTAGATATTTCATAGTACCTACATTGTAAAAACTGATATGTACTACAATCTGTTTTATCTTATATCTTTAAACAAGCAATTCTTGTATATATGTATGTATATATATAATCTGAATCTCGGAAACGGCTCCAACGATTTTCATGAAATTTAGTATACAGGGGTAAAATTTAGTATATTTTGGGGGCGATAAATCGATCTAGCTAGGATTAATTTTTATAAAAAGTCGTTTTATTCGTGTTTTCAATGACCAACTATATCGATAATCAACTTGAACATAAACTTATTATTTTAAAGACAATTTACCAAAAAATACCGAGCAAAGCTCGGTCATCCAGATATTATAAATAAAGGATTGTATTATATGTATCTTAGCTGACGTTGTTCCAAGTTACTTGCATTGTGTATTAAAGAAGTTGCCAAGCTAGGAAGTGAGGCATGCTTGCATTTTCTTTTTCGCAGCGAGCCTCTGCTGTGAGGAGGGAAGGAAAGCGGGCCGTGTTTTTTCCTAAGCGTGCTGGTAGACTTTCTACTCTCCTGGTGGAAGGTTGTGGCTTCGTGAGAAGAGTATTCATGCTGACAAGCCTTTAGATACATTCCTAGGTTGCCACATTTACGTGCTGTTCACAGGATGCTGCGAATTTGAGTACCCTCCTCTAACAGCTATGTGTGTTGTTAATCTACATGTTTTTACGTTCAAATTTATACTCTGCACCCGTTATTGCAATTATAGTAGTCCAAAAATTTAAATCGCGTGAAATCGCACTTTTGTTTCAACATTTTCAAATTGGTGTATCTTAATGATTATAGCAGATACCTCAGATATTTATACGCACAACAAAAGGTAAATTTGCGTAGATTAAAAAAGATAAACATTCCATGTAGGACTTGATTTAAGAATCACAGTACTTTTAAAGACGTCATAACACCAATAACACAACTTACTGTAATTATAACAACGGGGTCAGTACTGTACTTTACATGTCAATTTTGTTTATTAAGTGCTGACCAAACAATGGATAATTTGTACCTGACCATAGAACGTATAGAAATCTCAGCAGTTCGTCGTACTTGTGCGTATTGCATAGATTTTCGGACACTGTTCTTGGACAAATAATCCATCGTCTTGGATTTTTTTTTTATATCAGTGTCCTCTAACCTTGTTTCCAGGCCCTCGCGCTGAAGCCGGTGACCAGGCCTCAGTGGTGTCCCTGGCGGCTCCGCCCCCTCCTTCCGAACAGCTGGTGTGGCAGGCTGCGAGAGCTACTGGCGCTGCGCCTTCCTATTTCCGAGCCTCGGGCAGGTCAGTAAAGCTTCCTAAAACTCCGTTTGTTTAAAGTAATCAGTCGGAATCTATAATGGCTTCAATATTCGAAATTTGATAAAAATCGTTTTATTGTATGTACAAGGTGTAATTGGAACAATATAAAACCCGAAGAGGGTAATTATATGTTATCTACTAATTAAATTGAACAACTTACTAACAGACCAAAAATCGCGAATAAATAATTCTGATCCTGATGACTTGTTCAGATAACTCGATAAAATGTATAGAACAGCAGATTATTTTTGGCGAATTCCATACAACTTTTTAAAGTTTTTGAATGACAGATGACGAGACTGGATGGCTAGACATAGGTAGCTAATTCGTATTCATTCGGAAACACGAAGGTTCGAGGTGCAACACTTTAATAGTATTACTGCAATATCCAAAAGCCTCAACCATAACGATAACCTTTATATACATATATAATTCTACTGTACGTGTGTATATCACTGAACTCCTCCTAAACAGCTGGACCGATTTGAACGAATTTTTTTGTATGGGTTTTGGTGGCTCCCTGGATGGTTTAGATTCACAATTGGACCCGGTAGGTGGCGCTGCTATCGAGTTCTAGGAAACAGGACAACGTCTGTACGGTCAGCTAGTTTTAGTATAAAATACCAGAAGGTAGCGATTATTTTATGTTTAAAACATACTATATCCTTACAGGTATCTGGACGGTGGTCTGATGGGCAACAACCCCACACTAGATGTACTCACAGAACTGACGGAATTAAACCTAGCGTTAAGAGCCACTGGACAACAAGAAGCCGCTAAGAAGACCAGCCTTAAAGTAGTAGTGTCGTGTGGCACTGGTGAGTAAACTTAGCCGTATTTTTTTTTAGATACTGATGTAATTACAGGCACATTAGACATTTCTACTTCATCTCCAAGATTCGCAGCGTCTCTGCAAACGCTATAGCGTGGCAAGCTGTTTTACGTGATCTTAGGCTGAAACTACACTGTCTCGGGAGGAGTCGCTGGAGACTCTGAACAGGGACCCGTGGGGACGGCCCTACAAAGCGGTTCGGGAGAAAATCCGCCCATGGGCTCCCCCGCTGACGCAGAGTTTCTGGCCCCAGCTTGTGGAGGACTTGGTGAGCGGTCTGTTTCCTTCGCGAGGGGAACATAGTCCTCCACCTATGGTTCCGCCTCCTGCGGTGCCCGATGCGGACCACACCACTAACGACGAGGACGATGCTCCATAGAGTGGCGGTACGTAGGCTAAATGCCAAGAACACGCCCCAGGACCTGACGGCTTGCCTAGAAAAAGCCTGGGTCCTGGACTTGGAGGCTCTCGGGCCTCGACTAAGGGGGCTCCTAAGCGCAGGCTTGGAGAGAGGCCAGTTCCCACGTTGGAAGGCGAGGAAACTGGTCCTCATTAAGAACCGGGGCGCCCAGCGGACTCTCCTTCTGCTTACCGGCCCATCGTGCTGCTCGACGAGGTGGGCAAGCTCTTTGAAAGAGTGATTGCAGACCGCCTCGTCGGGTGGCTGGTGCGGTAGGGGCCGGATTTGGCGGACAGCCAGTACGATTTCCGCAATGGGCACTCTACGGTGGATGCCATCATGTGCGTGCGAGCCTTCACGATGGGGGATGCAGTGGCCCGGGCTTGTCTTGGCGGTGTCTCTAGACATCTCCAATGTCTTCAACACCCTACCTCGAGATCAAGCGGAAGGGCATGTCAGACTTTTACTGACTAAACCCCACCCGTATTGCTTCAGTTGCCTATGTGCCAGGGTCACGGTATCTCTTTGAAACAAATCTCGCGACACTGGCAGGAGCGGGCTATGCTCGGAGTTAATTTGAAGGTTAAAATCAAATATGAAGTTACAGAAGACAATTTCAGACAAGACCCAGACACAACACCCGTCTCGTCGGAAGACCATCCCTTTTCTATAGAGGATGAGTGAACTTTATGTCCTGGTCGTCTTTCTTTATATAATGATATACCAACGCATGTTTTCTCCTTCGCAGGTTTGATACCCGTATCTAAGTTAAAAGATATAGACGTGTTCAAACCAGAGAGTTTGTGGGACACAGCTCGGCTCGCGTGGGGATTGTCTGCGATTGGAGGTCTACTTGTTGACCAGGTAAGATGACACTTGTTTTTTTACTATAATGTAGGTAACAGCAACAGTTCAACAGTTTAAAAATATGAGGCAAAATGTTTGAGGACTACGCAGGCCATAGTATTTGGTATCGCGTATTAAATGGTGATGTTCGAGCGTAATTGGACTAATAACTCTATGACAAATAGGACCCTAATTGGATAACGCACTATTAATCAGAATCTGACATTATCTTGAAGGATATCGTTAATCAATTGCTTCAAATGTTCAAAAAAATTGTCTGCTCAAGAACGTAAATAAGGCAACAAATGTTTTTACATTGTCAAAGTGAAAGCCCAATTTTATGTGCGGGCCCTGGTATACCTACGTCAGTTAACTTATTTAAAAGCAAATTATGACTAATCGTGTCAAATGCCTTTTTTAGGTCTATAAAGACTCCTAGGGCATATTGTTTGTGGTCTATAGCATTTTTAATTTTAGTTGTTAAATCTATGGTTGCTGATAAGGTATTTGATTTTGGCCGAAATCCATACTGTTGCTCAAAAAAAAAGTCTATGTCTGTCAGATAGGTGCAAAGGCGATGGTAGATTATTTTTTCAAAGATTTTGGAGAGCACTGGCAATACGGATATCGGACGGTAATTGCCCGGATCAGTCTTGCTTCCGGATTTTAAGACCGGGGTTACCCTAGCAACCTTCAGGCTATCGGGAAATATCCCTTGTTCGAGGCATTTATTTATGCAGCCAGTTAAATTGTCTAGTATTAAGGTTTCATGCATTTTATGTCTTTTACAGGAAAAAAAAAAAAAAATTATAAATTTGTGCCATTATCCTTGCCAGGGTTTACCAGGAAGCAAAAAAATTGTCTTCTAAAACTACGCTGACATACGTCACAAACTACGCTGACATACGTCTCAAAATTCTAAACACCCTAAAAAATAGAATATAAATAATAGTTTAAAAAACTAAAAACACACGTGTTTTTTAAATTAAAATAATGTTTAATTCATTTTAAACTCAATTATTTTATATCTAACACCCATAGTAATACTACATTTTTGACAAAACGTAGGCCCGCGAAAGTAAGTTACATATTCGCATTGCGGCTTTTACTTGGAGAGATTGATGCAAAGTTATGTGTTAACAAGTGATGAATATCGAAACAATTGATACTATCGTTATTCGCTTCGGTTTCGAAGTACTGGCGTTTTTATCGTTTTTCTATTTTAGCGAATAGTGCTGTTCATCCTACGCAACACAAATCGATTCTCGAGAATAGATTTCAGAAACAGAAGAATGATTTTATATTTAATACTTTTTATTTTTGATTGCCTCGTTGGTCTAGTAGTCGCAAGCTCGACTGCTGCGCATGAGGTCTCGGGTTCGATCCCTGGGTCGGGCAAAGTACTATTGGGTTTTCCCATTAGGTATTTTCCCAGTAGCAGCCCAGAGTCTGGAATCGTGTCGGGTTGATGGCAATATGGTCGTTGTTGTTATCCCTAAGTGCCTACTATGCCGATTAGGAATCTCGTTTTCTTCTGTTTATCTCATTACTCTGTCACAAAATCGATTCATAAATCGATTTAAACGATTTTTATAATTGTTTACTGAACACAATTTTTTTTTTTTTTTTTTCCTGTGGCAACACTACAGCTAACAGCTGATTTAAATTTGTCCTCGTAATTTTAATGTTAATTATTATATTTCATTGTTTTTATAGCCTCTTTCCAATAACTCATCAAGTTAATAGAATAATAAAGTGTATTTTGTATTAGATTCACATACCAAGTGCAAAATAAGTACTTAAATATTTCATAGTGAATCGGTGACAGTTGTACTTGCCGGCACAAAGGAACTTTTGCGTTGTCATCTTGATATCAGGTACAATACTTTGTATTTTACGTGTTATTAGTTTGTTTGCGTTTTTACCAACTATTCCATTGTTCACTTTTAATACGGCTACTAATGCCAGTGACCTTTGCACGTAAACATAACCTTACTTTGGTTTGGTGACAGAACTCCTTCTTTACATCTAAATTTCATTTTTCACATAAACTAATCTTCGCGTAGACTACTGGCACCATTATCTTCTCTCTTTCATTTTCTTGTCGCTTCCTTTTCTTTATAATCATGATTATGACTCGCAGCGCCCGTGCTCGCCTGGAAGAGTCCAAACTCAAACAGGTTTTGAGCGAATTACAGGCGTCAAAGGAGCTCTGTGACCAACTGAATAAGGAAATGGATGACAATGAGAAGGTGCTCTTCGATGCCCATGATAATAATAGGAAGTTAAAAATAGAAATGGCTCAGATATATAATCAATACACTGATGCCATCGAAGAACGCGACAGGCTTCAGCTTGTTGTGGACGGATTCAGCCAGTGTAGCATAGAGTATGAACAAGCTCTTAGTCATAAACATTTATTACAACAACAGCTACATGAGGCACAAAGTCAAATTTCGGAACTTCAGACTATAAACTCAAATATCACCGCCTCGCTGAATCAGAGTCTGTTCGATGAGTTGATGCCTGTTGCCCCCTCAATGGTTTCGGCCATTAATCCCTCCTACACTATAGATTTGACAGATCATAATAATTCAAAGTCATGTAACTCATTGAGGGTAGTCACCAGTACTAATAAACTTAAAAAATACATAAAAATCAATAAATACATTGTTAAAACAAAAAAGCTGGTTAAAAAACATAAGTTCTTTATTAAAAATGTTACACTTAATAGAGAAAGGCTAAATTTACTAAAACAATTGGATATGTATTCTTATAATTTGGAACAAAGTACTAGGAAGTACAAAATTGACACAGAATTCTTGCAATCTGAACTAGACTATTTACAGGAGAAACTTAGTTCAATGACCATTAAATATAATACCTCAGAAGAGCTCATGAGGGAATATGTGTTGGCAATGAATGTGCTGGTAAACTCAAAACAAAACAACTGTGAGCAGTGTCAAACACCATCCAATGTACCTACACCGGAACATTCATTGACAACATGCAATACCACCTTACCACAGCTCTGTGTTGATTTAACATCTCCTACTATTAGTTGTCCCATTAAACCATGTGAACAAATTGTAAAAAATGATATAAGTAGTATTATTTTGTGATGAGATTGGAAAGGAGTTAGGTTACTTGTTGGCAGATGAATATCCGGGGCACTCTATAATAAATAATTGCATGCCTGGTTGTTCACTATTTCATATTATGAAAGAAATTATTAAATGTAATTTTCACCAGGACACCACATTAATAATATTTATGGGTAATAGGGGAAATTTGGAGAAAGGAGAATTGCTACAATATTATGGAACATTGTGTAATCTTAAGTTGAGAAAAATTGTATTGTTTACATTCCCTTACAGTAACAGTTTGCCACAGGAAGAAAATAGGTTAAGATTTGAAATTAATATGACATTGCATAATTTGACATTTCATAATAATTTATTTCACTTATTAGATACCAGCAATTATGTTAGTAATAATTTATATTTAACAAAAGATAGGCATAATAATGCTATGTACTATCTCTCAAACTATCATAGAAGACAGATAGCAGCATCGCTAGCATACTTTTTTTCTATTACAGCCAAGAATTTGGCTAAACAACTTGCTTCTTTTGAGCAATGCAATGACATTTTAAACTGTACTGCCAATAATTTGACAGCACTTGTAGATATTGATTTCCATTTAAATTAGAAATTAAGACAATAGAGGCAACCTCTAGCAACAATGTTAGTATGGCAAATAAGAAATCAAATGTAAGTGTAAAAGAATTAAATCGTATCAACCTGGTGCATCAAAATATTCAAGGGTTTTTGAACAAAGATTTAGAAGTAGAATTTTTCCTGAACTGTAACAATATAGATATTCTTTGTATAACAGAACATTGGCTTAAAAGCCACCAGTTCATATTCAATTTTAGTAACCACCAGGTTGGTAGTTCGTTCAGCAGAGAAAAAGCTATACATGGTGGCTCACTAATTTTAGTAAATAACCAGCTCAAATTTAAAGACCGTAAGGATATTGTGAGCCTCTCTGTTGAGCGGACAATTGAAATAGCCTGTATTGAATTGGAGCAGTTCATTGTATTAAGTGTGTACAGACCTCCCTCAGGATTGTATGATTGTTTTGAAAAGGTAATGGATGAAGTGTTGCACAAAATTTCTAATTCAAATAAGTTTATCATCACTTGCGGTGATTTTAATGTTAACTTGTTAGAAACTTCTGGGTTAAGTACTAAAATTATAAGTTTGTTTCAGTCATACAATCTTGCCAACCAATTCTTAGAGCCAACTAGAATAACTCCCACTAGTGCCACATGCTTAGATAACATTTATACAGATGTTAAAGCAATCCATAAAGAAATGATTAATTTATTAGACTCAGATCATTGTGGTCAATTGATCACTATTCCAAATGTAAACATAAAAAAAACTAAGAAAGATATCACTGTTAACCCAAAAACTGTTAATCGCTTGGAAATGTTTAGAACTAAACTTTCGAATAATCTACCACTTGTGTTGCCAAATGATGACCCTAATGGACAATATAATGATTTTTTTAAAATGTATTGCACACAATTTGATAACATATTTATTCCAAAGACTTTTTCGGTTAGTATTAACGCTTCTTTTAGTGATTGGGCCACCACTGGTATACATAAAAGTAGAAAACGACTTTATGAATTATATGATGAACGGACTTGTATAAACACTGCTGAATTTAATTTGTATGTCAAAAATTATTCTAAATTATTTAAAAAAGTTTGTAGCATAGCCAAGTCACGTTATTTGAGTTTAAAAATTAAAAATAGCAGTAATGTAATTAAAACGACTTGGACTATCATTAATAGCGAAACAGGAAGGTCATGCAACCGAAGTAGTGACTACAGTCTAGCTATTGAGGATAATATAATTAAATCAGATTCTCAAGTCGCCGCGGCCTTTGAAAATTTCTTTGCAGAGATTCCAGTATCTACTACCAAATCTTTGAACTCATCACCCACTGCTGCAGAGTCTCTACTTAAAGAAAACGTTCCTGTTTGTGATAGTGAATTTCATTTCCAATATGTAACCTGTAACGATATCGTTAAAACTTTTCACTCTTTGAATGTAAAAAAGACCGCTGATTTATGGGGTAATTCTGTGGATACTGCTAAGTCGATCATAAACATTGTAGCACCAACTTTAGCTGTTATTTTTAATAATTGTATTGACCGTGGCGAGTTTCCTGATCTTATGGAAAACAGCAAAATAATACCGTTGTTTAAATCAGGTAGCACATCAGACCCTACTAACTATAGACCAATTTCAGTGCTACCTACCTTCAGTAAAATTTTTGAAAAACTTATTCTAAATCAATTGCAACGATTTTTTAATAAACATAACTTATTACACAAGAAACAGTTTGGTTTCACAAAGGGTCGTTCAACTACCGATGCCGGAGTTGAACTTTTAGGTCATATATATAATGCGTGGGAGGACAAATGCGATGCTTTGGGTATTTTTTGCGATTTGTCCAAGGCATTCGATTGTGTTCTTCATGAAACCTTGATCAGGAAACTTCACCACTACGGAATCCGGAACGCCTCTCTGGATCTTCTTACTTCATACCTAAGTGATAGGATTCAGAGAGTTGACGTCAACGGAAAAAGATCACCTGGATCTAAAGTTAGAATGGGGGTCCCTCAGGGCTCAATTTTAGGCCCATTTTTATTTCTTATTTATATAAATGACTTGCCTTACCTCATAAAGGATAAACATGATATAGTGTTGTTTGCAGACGACACTTCACTTTTATTCAAACTCAAACGTCAGCAGTTGGTTACTGACAATGTAAATAGAGCCCTTGCTAATGTAGTTAACTGGTTTAATGTTAATAACCTACTTCTTAACGAGAAAAAAACCAAATGTATTAAGTTTACGATACCTCATGTTAGACAAGTAGAAACTAGTGTCCTCATAAAGGGTGAAGTGTTGAAACCCGAAGATACCACAGTATTCTTAGGCATAACTCTGGATGCCAAGCTTCAATGGGGCCCCCATATAGATAAATTGTCAAAAAAACTTAGCTCTGCAGCATACGCTGTTAGAAAAATTCGTGATTTAACTGATTTAGAGACAGCCCTTTTAGTTTACTTTAGTTATTTTCATAGCGTGATGTCGTACGGTATTCTGCTGTGGGGAAATGCTGCCGATATTCAGACAATTTTTGTTTTACAAAAAAGGGCAATTCGTTCGATTTATAAATTAAGTCCCAGATACTCACTCAGAGACAAATATAAAGAGATTAATATAATGACTGTGCCTTCTCAGTACATTTATGAAAATCTGCTGTTTGCACATAAAAATATTAATCTCTTTAAAAGATACAGTGATATCCATAATGTCAATACTAGAAACAAACAAAAATTTGTTGTTCCTAAGACCAGGCTCAAGAAAATAGGTGGCTCGTTTAGATGCCAATGTATTCGTTTTTATAATAAACTTCATAGCCTCATTCAAGAACTAAGCCTAAATAAATTCAAATCTTTTATAAAGCGTAAATTATGTCAGAAAGCCTATTATACTGTTAAAGACTATATTGAGGATAAAACGGCCTGGGATTGAACTGCTCCAATAAATCTACACTGACTGTTGTTTTATTATTATTATTATTTTGCTATTTTTTTTATTATTTCACATGACATGAATATTAATTGTATGAATATTACTTTGATTATTGAGAATTTGAGGACTATGTGGGTCACTGTTTCACTTTTGACTATTGTCTGGCAGTTTGAGTAGTTAGTGGCAATATCTGTGTGGTTCTTTCATCAAAAGACCATTTCAGACACCGATCTACATGGTCATCAAATGATCTGACCAACAAAATTATATCCGTTTCTTTTTTTTTTTTTATATACACATTGACATTGATAATTTTTATATATACAATGACATGATTATTTACTTTGTAAAGTATCGTATTGTTTTAATTATTGTGAATGTGAAGACTATGTGGGTCTTTTTTAAATTTTTTTTTTTTCTTTCGTTCTCAGTAATCACGATCTGGCAGTTTGAGTAATTTATGTGGCCTACCCAAATGTCCTTTCTTTGGTACTGTTCGTCAAAGCGTTGGGCTCCTTATTTTCCGAGTTGAGCTAAACGATTAGTGACAAATGCTTGCACTGACTGGACAGGTCCACTCAATCTGTGTGGTTCTTTCTTCAAAAGACCATTTCAGACACCGATCTACATGGTCATCAAATGATCTGACCAACAAAATTATATCCGTTTCTTTTTTTTTATATACACATTGACATTGATAATTTTTATATATACAATGACATGATTATTTACTTTGTAAAGTATCGTATTGTTTTAATTATTGTGAATGTGAAGACTATGTGGGTCTTTTTTAATTATTTTTTTTTTTTCTTTCGTTCTCAGTAATCACGATCTGGCAGTTTGAGTAATTTATGTGGCCTACCCAAATGTCCTTTCTTTGGTACTGTTCGTCAAAGCGTTGGGCTCCTTATCTTCCGAGTTGAGCTAAACGATTAGTGACAAATGCTTGCACTGACTGGACAGGTCCACTCAATCTGTGTGGTTCTTTCTTCAAAAGACCATTTCAGTCACCAATCTACATGATCTTCACATGATGTGAACAAGATTATGTCTGGACTTTAAAAGAGACTGTGACCTCTGAGTTTGTTTCGGCCTTTCTTCTCAGAGTAGTCAGTTAGGAAACGCCGAACTCATCTAGTTAAAAAAAAAATATAATTGACATGTAAAAGTGTTTGTACAAACCTACTTACAGAAATAAAATCATTTATCATTTATCATTTATCAAACAATTAATAAATAAATACGTAATTTAATTGCGAAATGTTATCAAAATTTATTTAAAAATGTGTTTTCTTCCAGCAAACCTTTGAGTGATAGACAGAGAAGAATTATATAAAGAAGAGGAATCCACGAATACAAAGTATTTCAATCGAATATTCATGTGTTTACTATGGTTAACTCACTTGGGATAACGTGTAAAGTATCCAAAAACGAAAACGAAGACTTCCAGCGCGCTACTGGCTGGGTGAGCGCTGGCGCTAGGTGGGGAGCGGGGTGAGACAGGTGCCGCCCGCGGCGGTGTCTTTGAATCGTGTTGATTTTCCCATCACTAAATAGTGCTTGTGACGCAATAGTAGGTAGTAAAAAAATGGCACGCTTGGTTTATATACAGATCGTGATACTTGCGTTATCTATGTCTATCTATATATATGTGTGTTATTGGAAGTCGTACATTACCTGAACCACAACTAATCTGCAAAACTCTAATAATATCGTTTTAGTTTTTACCTCATTCGGCCCTGAAACTTCTTAGAATATATTTCGCTATTTCTTCTAGTTTCGCATACTTATGGCCAGCCATGCGCTCTTGAAAAAGTCACCTGTATAGTCCGCAATCTCGCATTATCTCCATCGTCTTGTCTGAAACAAGTGGTATGTTCCCAGGCGACACAATCAGACGGCCGCGTCGTCGAACGTGCCCGAGCATGGTGCAGCGCAGTGGGCGTGCCGTACTACCGCTTCGCGCCGCAGATGTCGCGCGACGTGGCCATGGACGAGCGCGCGGACGACACGCTGGTGACCATGCTGTGGGAGGCGCACGCCTACATGCACGCGCACCGCGACCGCGTCGCCGAGCTGGCGGCGCTGCTCAGTGATACGGAGCATGGTGAGCTACTCTATATACAACGTGTAACAGATGTCGCGCGACGTGGCCATGGACGAGCGCGCGGACGACACGCTGGTGACCATGCTGTGGGAGGCGCACGCCTACATGCACGCGCACCGCGACCGCGTCGCCGAGCTGGCGGCGCTGCTCAGTGATACGGAGCATGGTGAGCTACTCTATATACAACGTGTAACAGATGTCGCGCGACGTGGCCATGGACGAGCGCGCGGACGACACGCTGGTGACCATGCTGTGGGAGGCGCACGCCTACATGCACGCGCACCGCGACCGCGTCGCCGAGCTGGCGGCGCTTCTCAGTGATACGGAGCATGGTGAGCTACTCTATATACAACGTGTAACAGATGTCGCGCGACGTGGCCATGGACGAGCGCGCGGACGACACGCTGGTGACCATGTTGTGGGAGGCGCACGCCTACATGCACGCGCACCGCGACCGCGTCGCCGAGCTGGCGGCGCTGCTCAGTGATACGGAGCATGGTGAGCTACTCTATATACAACGTGTAACAGATGTCGCGCGACGTGGCCATGGACGAGCGCGCGGACGACACGCTGGTGACCATGCTGTGGGAGGCGCACGCCTACATGCACGCGCACCGCGACCGCGTCGCCGAGCTGGCGGCGCTGCTCAGTGATACGGAGCATGGTGAGCTACTCTATATACAACTCGTAACAGATGTCGCGCGACGTGGCCATGGACGAGCGCGCGGACGACACGCTGGTGACCATGCTGTGGGAGGCGCACGCCTACATGCACGCGCACCGCGACCGCGTCGCCGAGCTGGCGACGCTGCTCAGTGATACGGAGCATGGTGAGCTACTCTATATACAACGTGTAACAGATGTCGCGCGACGTGGCGATGGACGAGCGTGCGGACGACACGCTGGTGACCATGCTGTGGGAGGCGCACGCCTACATGCACGCGCACCGCGACCGCGTCGCCGAGCTGGCGGCGCTGCTCAGTGATACGGAGCATGGTGAGCTACTCTATATACAACGTGTAACAGATGTCGCGCGACGTGGCGATGGACGAGCGCGCGGACGACACGCTGGTGACCATGCTGTGGGAGGCGCACGCCTACATGCACGCGCACCGCGACCGCGTCGCCGAGCTGGCGGCGCTGCTCAGTGATACGGAGCATGGTGAGCTACTCTATACAACATTAATTTTTGTTTATGCGAAACCCGAAACACGGGTCTAGTATTTTTATGTAAAGAATCTATGAAAAAAATTTCAAAACTGTATCATTAATAATCACAAAGTTATAAGCTTGATAAGTTACCTGGTTGTCCACGCAAAAACATATGCAGATCACCACAAACAGCTAGTGTACGTACCATCTCCGTGTAATGGAAGTTTGAGTACGAGAAAGACATGATAATTTTAAAATCGAAACAAAACACTAAGGCCCGCGGCGGGCGCGCGCGCGCTCGTGATACGTGCTCATCAATCAGTGGCATTCGGACGACTGAGGGAGCCGAAGGAGGGAGTTGTTACCCGTCGTCGCCGTCTCGCTGTGCGCCCACGCGCGCTATGAACTGCCGTGACCCGCACAGATGATTGTGGATACGTATTGTCGTTCGGTGTCGTACTTGGAAGCGTAATTAAATATTTTTGGTACAAAATATAACATGGTGTAAAAATTATTGGAATCGATTCAGTTACTGATTCTGAACAAACTATATTCAGGTTTCGCATATACTAAAAATAATCTTGTATAAAACGTGTAACAGATGTGGCGCAACGTGGCCATGGACGAGCGAGCTGAGCGAGATGATCACTATGGATCAGAAAACGTAGTCACCAAAAGTCGGATGTTGTTGAAGATTAGTGAGAAACCGATGGATGTTTTCGAATGTAAATTAATCTGATAAGAGAAATGTTTGTTTTCAGTTAATTTAATTTTATATTATTCGCAACGTTACTTATCGCTTTTGGTGACCGTACCTGTGTACAAGGCTTGCTACAGGCAGTGTTGCCAACCCTACAGTTTTAACTGTAGATCTACAGTTTTTTGGAAATTATCTCAGTTTTTAGTTTAGGACTCGAAATCTGCAGTTTTTTTGCTTAAGATGCTAGCGCCATCTATTTTATTTGCTACGTAGTAGTCCGTGCACTAAGTCAGCTTCAGTAAAACCTACTATGGTCATCAATCTATTTATTTAACCTTTCGAACGCCAATCATTTGTATACAAGTTCGAGATTTTCGTGCCCTCAAAGCCACTACTTGATTAGAAGTAATAATAGTATAAAATAAATGTACGACTTTTACAAGACCTTTTATTTTGTTTTTATGGAAAATTGCCCTGTTATAAGCCATATTTTTAACTTTTGCACACATAATAAGTTTTTGTTTGTTTTATATTCAATAGAAACAAAAACGCCAGAAAATATTTTAATGCCCCCAACGCCAAGTACTTGATATAAAGTAAGTCAGTGATGGGACACGATAAAGACCTCGCTATATTTAGCTTCGTAAATTGGTGAATAAACATTAATTTCAACTTATAATATTATTTGTCTATAGGACATTAATCCCATCCCTCCGTTTTACTATAGATACGATATACATTTGTAGTGTGGCGCTGGAGGACACATCGCGCATTATATAGATGTGCGTCGAAAAGGTTAATTGATGGCGTTAGTAGTGGACAATCGTAGATTGCTTCGGTCGATGTCCAGTTTTACCGACATTCTGTTTTTCTTACTGGGAATCCCCGCGAATGCTTTGACTTTCGAAAGTGTTGCAGTACTAGCTTTTAAATTACTCATTACTAATTTTATTTGACATATCACATAATGTATCTTTATGACTTTTGATATTTAATGTGATTAAAACTTTAATAATCACATGATTTTTCTTGTTTTTAATTCCCTTATCATTAAATAATAAAAAGATAAAGCTGTTGATTTACTGTTTTTTAATTTGATATTTACAGTTTTATACAGTTTTTTTTCTGGCATATCTACAGTTTAGCTCTATGCTGAGGTTGGCAACACTGGTTACAGGTACCGCAATAACAGTTTCTGTAACGGTACCAAAATTGATAAGAGAAATGGAGGAATAGGGTTTGTTTACACTATAATCACATCCTTTTGGAACAGAAATTATGAATTAGAATAACTTTATTCACACTTAGATCTGTGAAGTTTCACTCATATTGTGAATTGGAAGAACAACATTTCTTACCTATTCTTTTGTTACAGAATCAACTTCAAAGCATTGAGAGGCAGCTCCATAGAGCCAAGCAAAGCTGTACGTAAGTAAGTATTGCATAGCTTTTAGTGATTTATACGCATAATATTAAACTTTGTTATAATAATGATAAAACTTTGTCTGACATAATATGAAAAAGAACATAAATTGGCAGGGTTTAGTTAAGTAAACATATAAGTTGTATATGTATATTTGAATAAGAAAATATTCTTTTTTTTTGTTTTGCTCTGACAACTAGAACGAATTTCTCGTAAACAATATTTGTTAGTTTTTTAACATTCCTAGTAGGAATACAAGGTATTTAACTTGTTTTGTTTTATTTTGTCTCGATACTTAATGTAGGTAGTGGTACCTATCACCTATCTACCTGTGGTATTCATATCGATATCGATAGTTTTACATCACTAAGCTGTCATATTAATAATGACACAACGCACTTCTTACGACTCACGTTTTTTTTCTTCACACTTTAAGTAAAATGTTGTCCAGTAAAATTGTGAAAGAGTAGCGCATAACTGAATATAGTCATTGCAAATTACGAGCGCGCGTCATGTGACTTATGGGGTATTGACATAAGCTTCATTTTACAATGATCGACGTGCACTCGGAAAAGGCCACAACTATTCCATTTTACTACTATCAAGTTCATTTATTTTAGACAGCTTTCTTAAAATCTAAAAGGTGTTGTTAGATATACGGGTGCTTAGCATAATATGTTAAAATATGTGCAATATTTTTCTGTTATATTAATTTAAAATATTACATTATTATACTTGCTTAGTATTTATGTAGTGTACTACTAAGTATTTAGTATCTTCTGTTGTTACGTAAACAAATTATAAAATAGAAATAGTTGATGTATTATTGTATAATTCTTATGACCTATAAATTCTATTGTAAATGGCAGCACTGTTAAAAAAGGTCGTACTTATGTATTTTAATCAGTGTTGCCATGCTTTGATGTTATGTGATTGTGATTATAATTATAACATAGTATTCTTAATGAGATTTATACATTATGTTGATGGTATGTACAACATAATGCATTCGGAAATCCGGAATATATCCGGAATTCATACATAAGCCTGTCTTTCACAATCGATCGTAGTTATTATCTTTTATTTATACATTATATTGCCATAATATATTGCATTTTCTTTATTTATTAAATAAATTGATACCCATGTGAATAATCCTTGATAAACTAGAATAAAAATATTTAATAATACGCTTTTCTTGTTATGGCTTAGAAAATAATAGTAATGGTCTTCACTAAAATTAAGCGTGATTGTATTTTATAAAATAAAATATTTACCTATATTGGACTAAAATATAAAGTACTAAAATTAAATGCAGTGTTGTGCACCTAATTTCACGCCATATTTTTCAAGAGCAAAAGCTAAAAAAAATTATCACGACTAAAGTTACCATAAAGCAAATTAAAATTGAGCTTTTGCTTTGTTAGTGAACAATGCTAACGCGGATCGCGTTATAATTGGACGCCATTTTTTTTTAATTATTGAATGTAGGCTCAAAATTTATTGTGTTGTGAATTAAGAAAAAATATACAAGTGGTAAATGCAGTAGAATGTTGTATTTGCAATGAAATTTTTAAACATATAAATTGCTGATAAGACCAGTATATTACGTAAAGATTCCTTATATTTTATTATTAATATGTGCAATGTTTAAAATGTTGCTTGCGAGACGAACGAAAAATCGGATAATTTGTTTTAAAAATGTATAAATGCAATAGTTGTAGATGTTATGTGATGTCTCATAATAAATAAATATACTGCTGCTGAATGTAGTCGACTGTTGTATGTGCAATAATAGTACATTATGGTACAAGTGTGTAATGTTGGTGATTACCGCTGAGGCGCCATTGAGACCCGAGCCGTCAGGTGAGGGTCTTAAGAGAGCCGAGGACGGTAATCATCAATACACACGTGTATCATACGACGTTTTTCAACACACTTGCGAGGAAAAAACAAATAACAGCAACAAATGCGATACAAACAAAATATGAAAATTAGGGGAAAATTGGGAAATGGCGCGCAATTTTTTTTTTTTGCACGCGCCAAATGTAAGTTGATTGATTACAGCCATACAGCCTACTTCAAAATGATAATTTTTGTGATAAAATGCAAATTGAAAATGCTCTGTTTACTCGCATATAATTTGCAGTTAGGTACTAACTTAACTTTGTAGGGATCATTCTATTATGCACTAGTGTGTAATATTATTATGCACGTGTATGTTATAGTTCGGTTTATGGCCCTAAGAACGATATAATAAGGCTCACTTTACGAGCAAGTGTGTTGAAAAATTATTAAACGCATGAATTGCTGATAAAACTATTACATTACGTAAAAAAATATATTAATTAATATATACAACCAGTAAAATGTTGCTTGCGAGACGATTGCTCGCTCGACGACGATTCTCGCTGACATATGGCGAATAATGTATGTTTTGTTTTATAATATTAATTACTTACACAATATTGTATAGAATCAAGTTCTTCTAACTTAACAGACAGCTGTGCTGCTGGGGAGTTTGTTCCGCCACTTCTTCTTCCCAGCTACAGCACTAGGAAGTGTCGAAGGGTGGGCGTTTTGGGGGGACTGTCTTTTGTAACTTTGACGTTCAAAAAGTGCTGACTCTCAGCCTAGTTTGAATAAATGACTTTTGATTTTGATTTTGATTGAGAAGTGGTGTTTGTTTTTATAAGCATTCAGTTGTAAATGTTACATGATGTCTAACAGTAAATAAATATACTACTGGTATATGTAGCTGAATGTTGAATCTGTAAAGAAATTATTAAACACATAAATTGCTGATAGGACCAGCATTTTACGTAAAGATTCCTTATATTTAATTAATATATACAAGGTGTAACAGAACAGATGCAAATCCTGAAACTAGTTTGTTCATAATGGACTACTGAATCGATTTCAGTAATTTTTAATATAGGTATTTAATTCAAAAATTATTTAAATTGCTATACGTATCGCCGATTGAGCCAAAGAAAATTCAGTCTTATTTTAAGTTAATAAAACTAAATTTTAAATAAGTAGTAATGATACAACAATAATAGTAATGGTGAACTTTTCATAATGACAATTAGTTTAAAAAAAATAAGTTTTGGTTATTGTGTTATGCTTATAACTCAATACTCTAATTGGGGTGTTTCAGGTCTTGAATTAACTATGTTGCACTTTGTATGCACAAAATTTGGATTGTGAGACTATTTAGAAGTCAAAGACGTTGTTTTATAAAATAAAAAATATCTATGCAATATTTATGACAAATAGCCAGTTGTAGATGTTATGTGATAGTTAAAATATCCGTGTCAGAAGATCTCTGTCAATCGAAAAGGAAGTTGTTATTATTATTCGGATTAACATTTTTTCTCTGAGAAATTCATTTCATGCAGTGTCTATTTTTGCTTATCATTTCTTCGTATGGGAAACAAAAGTTGCACAACGTTGTTTTAACAACATATTTTCGTGTTGCCGATTGGTGAGAGTAAACATCCTGTTTTGGGCGAAAGTGCCAGGAAATCCCGCGAAATGATTTTTTTCTGGTCATTATTAGTGTATGTTGATCATAATAATTATAATTCGCGACCAAATTATGGACAAATACGTTTTTTATTGAATGACTACTCTCAGAAATTTTAGGCCAATTCTAGCTTGAGAGTGTTGTGTTGATGATTTAAAAGTTTATATTTCTGTAATTACACATATCTGTTAAGGTCGCAAATCATATTTTGATCAACATAAAAAGTGACTGAACGGTAATTTGCAAAATACCTTAGAAAATTTTCACTACGCGGGCTAACTTAAGAGCTTCTTTTTCGCCTTTTATGTATTTCATTGATGTCTGCAGAAAATGTATCAAAACTGAAAAAAATATTCATTAGAAAGCCGATATAACGATTTTAGATTAATTTCGTCTACCGAATAAAAGGAAAATGAAATGAAAGGAACAAATTAAGGTTCATTTCTATATACTTTTGTGTGTCCTGTAAAGGTGGAATGGAACGGAAATTAATTCAGTGTTGGTTACTGCTCAACTTTTGTTTCCCATGAATCCAGTTAGGTCGTATTTATAACCTTTATAAATGCTTTCTTGGTTGTCTTCGGTCCCCTTCATTGTCAATAACTATAATTGTTTCGTGATGTCTTGTGCCTAGTCGTTGTGTATCTTAACATACATGCATATGGTAACGTTAGAAATTAAATAGAGAAGTATTTATTCAATGTGATAATAGTTCAAATAGAGGCTCAAGTCGTTCGTCAAGAAATGTTGGTTGTGTAAAGCACAACTATTTGTAACTTGTAAGCGATACGACGTTTTAGAGTCTATAGTGTATGCACTGCTTTATGTTTGTACTAATAAACTGTTCTTCGACCAAATCGACCGTGTGTCCAAAGCCCATGTTTGTATCCTCTTAGCTATATGAAATAAATGAAGTTGTCAAACGAAAACGGGTTTTATTACAATGAAACAAAGTTATTTATGCAAGCTCTTTAATTTAATATAACTAATCACAATATTCACTAACTTAGGCTTATACCAAGACTCAATAATATCACATTTCTCATGTGGATATTATCAATCCACGACTAAAACTAACTACTAAAAAGTAATTTCTAAATTGTCTAAGTACTTAGCTAAGTACCACCAATATAGGGCAAATTAAGTAATGGTGCCTCTTCATAAGTTCAGCTGCAATGGATAAATTAATTAATTATAGTGGCAATTAAGTAACTCGGTAAGTAAAGTCTACAAAATGTTAAGTACAAAACACATAGGTTACTCTGTAATTGTTATTAAAAGTTGTGTTTTTTTCATAGCTAGAGGTAAGTACAAATCAATTTTCAGTAACTTGAGATTCCGTGCTAAACAAATTAATGCGTAGGAACAGTCAGCACCAAAATTATACAGTTAAAAAACAAAATACAATCCATCTCTACAACTGCAGTAAAATATATATTTGTCACTACTTTGCAAGTTTGCTAAATAAATCTTTTAAATAAATAATCTATATTGAGGTACTCCGATAAATATTTTTAGAATTACTATAGGAACGCAAAATTCTTATACTAGAAGCCTAAACAAGGGTTACATCGTTCAGAACGATCCGAGGCTTGAACCTGGGACTATGGACTCATCAGCACATCACTAACATAACTTCTGGTCTATCCACACATATTAGGGCCCTGCCCGGGACAAGACAAGGCCCTGGCACACAGGAGATCTGGTGCCGACCCGGACACGGGCCAGTGTAAAGCCCCTGATGGAGCACGGGCCGTCCACTTCCCTAATATATGTGCATAGACCCTTATTGGTACTATACCATACAGGCGTCCCTTATCAAAATTATAAAAAAGGCCGAGAGTCACAAGTCCAAGGTAGCTAACATTAAATCGAGAAGTGAGGCACCGCGCTACAAAATATTGAAATAAAACTAATTCACACTGCTTACCACCACTTTCAAACTTGTATAAAATTTAGAATTTCTCACTCATTTTTTTTTTTCACATATTTTGGCAATAGCAAAATGTCTGCAAGCAGCTGACATAGTTTCTTACAATGACTACATACTAAATGAACAACCTCACACGCCTTATATGTTTCTACCATCAGTTTTAAAACGTTGCTGACTGTACTAAAACTTTGAGCCACAGTTTGACGTTCTAAAGACAACCAACCCACCAAATTTTAAGACAAGTCTGGGTTGGGGAATTGCTAATAAAAAAAAAAACAAAACGTTACTGGTAGATAATTAGACATAAAATCACTGATTAAGATGATCCTAATTAATTTTCACTGTCAATTTAATTTAATAAGTTCGTCTTAGTGTTAAAAGTTCATGAAAATTAGAAAAGACCATTCTCCAGGCAAAAACAGTATTGTTCACATTTTAGGAAGTTTATAAATAGTCAACAATTGCTGTAGGTGCTTTCAGTATCATGGAAGAACACATTTTGTTCTGGAACACAACGACCCAGGTATTTTTCGGTATTTATTGAAATGACCGACGTTGAAAGTCTATTGGACCATTGTGGGCACAAAAACCGCTAAAAGCTACAGAATGATGTCAAATTGGTGGTTTGAAGATTGAACACAGAAACGAAATAAGACGTTTAAAAATAAGTCTCAAATTATTCTTAAAGACGTACAGTACAATACAACCCATTTAATTAAAGTTTCTTGATAATTTTCAATGAAATTTCTACAATTACATGTCGAAAATGATCAAAAAAATTATAATTAGATAATTAAATAAAAAAAATGTCCATATTAATTACTAAAAAATTTGGTAACAGTGATTATAAAATAATAACAAAAATCTGTACAATTAGTACACTATTTTTATTTCTTTATAAATGCTACGTTATATTTTGTATCGAGACCATTTGACGTTATTGTATAGGTTTGCCGATTATATATATTTTCTTTCAAAATATCGTATTAGGAAGCAACCAATTCGTTATACGAAACAAATAAACTTTGGCACAAAGTCACTAAAACTTAATCAATAAAGAAACGAACATAAAATTCGACATGTTTTTCAAACAAGCATGTTTGAATAGAATTTACTAATATAAGCAAGGATATTCTTTCGAAACGAAAATGGAAATAACGAAAAATCGACTCAAATGCCCATTTCAATAGGATCGCTGTTAAAATTAGCATGCATCGGTAAGTTTTGTGTGAACTTAAACATCGATATTTTAATCGTAAGTTAAAGCACTAAGTTAACAAGAAGGCACTTGTGAATGCGAACAAAAATAACGACCTACCGAAGTATGAAAATTTTAGCCAGGATCCTCAAGGTTTACGTATTCACGATATGCGCCTGATTCCACTGAACCCAAATAAATAATAACACCTAAAATCTAGTTTCCATGCACTCAGATTTTAGCAATCATACACAGCCCTTAGATCACGCATAAAGATTAATGTAATCGTTTATGTGTATCTTTTTCTCCCTCCTTAATCAAATATCACATATATGTAAACCTTTGGCACAATATTATAAGGAATATATTCGTGTCGGAGTAACTATAATTACTTATGTTTATATCTAGGCATGCTTGGCTTCTCATATATATTTCTCATTTCAAATCAAAGTTCAATAGTGCAATCATTTCTTATCGTCGTTTCAATTTAACTAGACACAGTTTATTGTCAGGTACAATAGAAGATAAATAAAGTACGTAATAAAGTTTAAGTACACAATATGTAACAGCCTGTATTAAACACAAAATGGTGTATTTGTGCGTGGGACGCAAAGTATCATTGCTTTGTATCACATTTGCTTTAGCACCTGTAACAACACAGTCTGGTTCTATAAAAGGGGTTAAACTTTTTTATTCCATGGTATTTCAGCATTTTTATGTTTTTGGCTAGTAGCTGTAAAACCCATTTGTCCATAATTTCCGAATGATTCCTTACGTATATTGTGCCTTAGTGTTATAGCCAAAGTATTGTACGCCACTCAAAAAAGTTCCATAGATGTTAGTATGGGTCGTCTGGATATTCCATATTCGCGATCAAGTTCTTCTTTTCTTCCTTGCCTGGTTTTGAGTCTAGTAAAGATGGCCGTATCGTTGATCGTGGTTCAAAACAGGGCTGCAACAAAAAAAAAGAGAAACGTGTTATTTTTAGTTCTTGAAGTCTAGGTTTTTCTCTCTGCAGCCCACAGAGCACGCAAGCGCCGCGCCGGCAGCGTCTAGAGTTGGCAGTACTACTATATAGGGTGGAAGAGACGTCCAACCTGTTACCGTGGATTCAATGCATGATTCTAAATACACCCTGGGTGTAGGTTATAGAAAAAATTGCTGTTCCATACATTTTTACCTTCTGGATATTGCACTCTTCTATGAAACAGCTATAAAAACTGGTTTCGTGCTTCTCTAGGTGCGAAAATCACAACCGGTCGAGGTGGTGGTGCTTGGGGCTGGGCTATGCCCTGCTACGTCTTTTAGGTGAAATGATGAGGAAGAAACAGCTGTTTTGTTTTCATAACCGACGTTTTAAATCTTATCCAGTTTGCACGTTCATATCTCTCTGCCTGTAATTCGCTGTGCCAATTATGCATTGACCGTTCAATTTCGGTCATGGACCGACATTCAAAGCTGTGACTTTATATACGTCATTTGTGTTGTAATGCGAGTCGTTGTCGAGCTGACAATGACGCATCTAGCAGCGACCGCCGAAGCGCTTCCGTGGTCTGTGCTACATCCTATCTGCGTAAGCGTAAGCCCTCGTACCCACCGTCCACTTTTTAACGCAGCGATTTTGATCGCGTACTGGAGTTTCAACCCACTGCCTAGCGGCGAGAGTTGAAAATCCAACAGTGTATTAACGCGGTATTCACTCTGTTCGATTCTCAATGTTCAGCCCAACACCGAGAGGTTAAAATGCAGTGCGTGATAATAAATAATCGTCGCGTTAAAATGCTTGCTACCTGGGTTAACGCACTTATAATCACAATCCCTTTCATTTTGACTATTCAATATTCATTTCGTTATTTACATTAACGAGCAGATGATTTTTTCAAACATTTATGAATTGAAGGAATGGATTTTGTATTCGGTATTTTTTATCGAAATAAAGGGAATTGTGCGAGTGTTACTCAATTGGGTTGTGTCAATCACCTTAGTTTATGAGTGTCTAAAGTCCGGCAGAGAACTAAAGTTATCGACATAGCTCACAGAATTAGCGAGCTGAAGTGGCAATGGGCCGGCCATATAAGCCGTACAACCGATAACCGTTGTGGGGTAAACGTGTTCTTGAGTGGAGACCACGAATTGGCAAACATAAGGTGAGACGCCCTCAAGCTAGCGACGATCTTCGCAGGGTGGCTGGTAGCAGCTGGATGAGAGCTGCCGAGATTCGAGCTGAATGGCGTGCAATTGGAGAGGCCTATGTCCAGCAGTGGACTGCTATAGGCTGATGATGAAAGTCAGGGAAATGTATATTTACGCAAAATAACTCCGAACTTAAATTGTCCGTATACTTATTCAAATGTCAGTCTTTCTTTGACAGTTGTATGCAATAGCTAATTGACGCGAAGTGTATATTTGCTGAAGTATATTAACCCATTGAATACCGTAATTACAGACACAATTAAAAACCATTGTGTCTATACCAAATGTGGTATCTCAGGGACTTAGAGGTTAAATCCCCTGACTATACTTAGAACTTAGTTTGTAATATAAGTGATTTATTAAAGATTTATAAATGGAGGTATTCATTATGCCTATGGCATTAAGTCCGCCTCTGTACATATATGTGCTTAAAGTGTTAAATAAATAAATAAATACCTACATAAATATTACATTAACTACTTATATGTATGTGTGAAGTATATGACCTTTTAGTAACTAGAATATTTCCTGCTACAAATAGCTACCTAATTATTAGTAATTTATAATTATATTACTACCTTTACATAATATACAGGATGGTATAGACATCGACGCACAAACGGTAACCATGCTTTTAAAACACGATTCTAGACTAGAGCGTAGAATTTTTTCTTATATTCATCAGAAAAAAAAAACAAAACAGCTGTTTCATACAAATACACAATACCTACTCGGTGAAAATGTAATCATTTTATTTTATTTTTAATAACTGACGAAATTTTCAACGCAGAAGGTTCAATGTCATGTACTTACTGAATCACAGTAGAGATTTTTCGTACCACCCTGTATAAAGCCGATCAGCAGTATTGGGTGAATTTGTTATTAAATTAGGTAATTTGATAAGTGGGTTAAATTCTTGTTAACAAACGCAAGACAACTGCATTCTCAAAATCATGCGACAAACACAGAATAAAAGTGTAGGTAGTATCTTTAATGTAACAAGTACCTCTACCATTACTTTGTAAAGAGTTTTTTTTAGAAGGCAACATCAATAGAATTAAAAAGACGAAACCAAACATAAACTTTTTATCCAAGATTTTTAACGAATTATTGGAAAACCTGAGTAGCCCACATATTGATTACTGACAAATTCATCAAAAACTAAAAAACTAACGGTAATAAAAACATTAATAGAGTTAGTAAGCAAGTGCACCCAAACATGCAAGCAGTAAGATCAAAATGTGAACCTTAAACAGGCGGCTCAAGGAACAAACTTCAAAAATCATTGCAGCTTGCTATAGCATTATCAACCTGTGTGGAATGTCATGGGTAGATTAAAATCTGCATGCTAATATAGCACACTGGTTAAAAAATAAACTAGAAATATCATCATAATCCTCGTGTAATGCTTGCGCAGACGGGTGCGACGCGACTCTATAGTTGGACTTTTAATTGTATTCAGTAACTTGACAGTTCAAAGAAAAATATTGTTACCATACTAAAACGAATACTGTTCCGGTAGTGAACGATTTCGCGTAAAGAACTAATGACAAAAATTATTTCCTTTTTTTCTTGTAATAGAAACGAACTAAACATAAAAATCATCTTATTTAACTTTTGTCATTTTATTTCGTCTTTATCGTGTTTTTAAAACAAGTTATTAAATTAAAAATAAAAACTTTGCTAGTAATTTTTTTTTTTTTTGTCAAAATCTGATAACTCTTCAACTGTCAAGTTACTGAATCCATATAAAAGTCAAACTATAGTAGAACAATTTTCAAATGGAAGTTTTCACAGAAATTGCTCTACTAGTTTCTCGTCGCGCCTGTCTATTTCTAAACAGTAACACAATTAACCAAATTATACAAGCTGTAATAAATAACTGAAGACCTGAAAAAGGGTTCGATGTCCTCAATAGGAACAATTTTTACTATGGGACCAACCAATATAACCAGCTTTATATAATAAATAAATAAATAAAATAAAACTTTATTTTCATAACACAATTACAGATTTACATATTTTATATTAAGACAGTTAAAATGAGCTTCGGTAGTAACACAATGTAATACAAATCTAGGAACTAAAATCTGTAAACAATTATGGAAAACCCTGCCTCTCAAACTAGGTAACCTGTATCTTGAGAGACAGTGATTCAGCTTAGAATGTGATCTATATTATTATAGTAGACTGTGTCGATCTACCTGAGCGATTGAATATAATAAAAACCAATTTAAGTATATATTTACGTGATGTGTGTGTGTGTGTGTGGTGTGTGTGCATGTGTGTGGTGTGTGTGCATGTGTGTGCGTGTGTGTGCGTGCGTGCGTGCGTGTGTATGATTTGAGATACCGAGTTAGGCGACGTACTTGAGTAGGGATTCTGTTTGTTGATAGTCCTGTTCTAGTAGCCATTTCGTTAAGTTTGATTTAAATTCGTATTTATTAAGATCGACAATATTTAGCTTTTTGTGAATTTGTTTGTAGACATATGTACTTAATGTGTAGTATTGGTGTTGAGCGAATGCGGTTTTGTGAGGGGTACTTAACGGTAGTTTTTTCCTTTTTTTGGGGTCACTTGGTGGAACGCTAGAGTGTTTTCTAATAGTACACCGCAATAGAAAAAGCTGACGGACTGAAAGTACTTCGGAATCAGCGTATAGTTGCGTAGTTGGATACCGATAAGGTTTGCACGACATCACCTTTAGAACGGCTCTCTGCGCTCTTTCAATCCTCAGAAGACTGGTTTTATTTGCACCGCCCCATACTGTGATGCAATATCCAATGATGGATTGACATAATGCATAGTACACCATCTTAAGGGTTTCAGGCGCAGCCGAGTTTCTAAGGGATTTGAAAACATGCAACAGCTTCAAAGATCTAGTGGCAATGGCGTCAACTTGTTTGTCCCATCGTAATCCTCCATCTATCTGGACACCCAGATATTTCACAGTATCAGTTCTTGTAAGTGTCGGGCATAAGCAACGTGGGGATTGATTGGAGCAGGTGTGCGCTGTTATGGAGAAAGAATTATCTGGCAAGCTGTCACGCCGGATAGCGAAAGGAATGTACGATGTTTTATCACAGTTTAGGGTAAGTAAATTTAGGTTGAGCCATTTTATTATACGTGTTATTGCCGTTTCTGCGTGGCACTTAACGCTATCCCAGGTTGGTCCGTAAACTATGATTGCGGTGTCGTCTGCATACGCAATGATCTTGGAGTTGGGGATGGTCATTCTGCACAACTCATATAACTTCTAAGCTACATTCAAAATCTAACCTAGTGTACCTTAATAAATGAAAATCGATCATTAAGCGTAAACTGTGCCACAAAGTCTTTTATATATTTAAAGATTATATTCAAAACAAAAACGCTTGTGATTGAGCTGCTCCAATGTTTACTTAGGTATTTTGGTCACTTTTGATTAACTTAATGACATTATGCACTTTGACATATCAGGATGATTATTTATAAACACAATGACCTGAATATTTACTTTGTGAAGTATTTATTTAATTATTTGCTTTTGGACTATGTGCGTGATATTTTTATCCCTTCCTTAGTTTTCTTTCTTTTTTCAGATAATCTGGCATTTATAACTCTATGCGACCTGCCTAAATGTTTCATACAGTTCGTCGAGTCGTTCAGGTCCTTCAATTCTGAGCTACACGATTCATGACAAATGCAAGCACTGTCTGGACAGGTCCACTCAAATCTATACGGTTATTTTCTCAAAAGGCCATTCCAGATATTTTTGTATTTTTTAGTTTGTTTTAATCTTCATCATTGTCTCGCAGTTTAAATACTTTATGCGGCCTACCCTAATAATTGTCATTTCTTTTAAATTGTCTGTCAAATCATTGAGCTCCTTAAGTTTTGAGTTGAGCTGCACGATTACTAACAAACATGATTTGACTGATCCACTTAATCTGTGTAGTTCATTCCTTTAAAAGACTATTTCAGACATATAGGTAACATGGTCTTCACATGATCTGACCAAGATTATATCTGGACTTTAAATGGGACTGTCACCTCTGACTTTGTTTTGGCTTTTCTTGTTAGTGTGAGATAAGAAACGATGAACTCATCTATCTATTTAAGTATGATTGACGTGTTGAAGTATTTGTACAAACCTACTTCAGAAATAAAATCATTAAACCCTGAAATCGCGAAAACGATTAGTTGTTACATACATCCTGTCGATTCATGCGAAAATAAAAGGAAACAGCAGATTATTTTCGGGCCGATTTTAGGGGTTGGTCCCATAATTACAGTGGTTCATAATGAGGACAATGATCCCTTTTCGGCTGAGGGTAAACAAAAACGAAGGCTTTTATATAACTTTTGAAGAACAGTGTCACTACTACAGGTACTATTTTTTCAAGAATTCAGGACAAACACAATGAGAACAAAACAAGATACGAACATAACAGACACAGGATGCCGTGAGTATAAGCACAATAACAGATTACTCAGTATATCTCAGGTGCATCCTTATTTACTAAAGCACTTGAAATTACAATCGCTTTCAGTTTGGCACTTCAAAACTATTGAGCGTCAACATAATTGAAGCTGATGTCGATTTGTCGATGAAAACTATTGAAATTTGCAGTGCGTTAATTAATAAAGATGCGAGTGTGAATGTGACAATTAATTACTTATGATTGTTGATGTTTTTAATTCTCTCTAAAATAATTTTAGGAGCTGAGAGCCCATATTGAAGTGGTGTTTGTGTTTTCAAGAAATTAATTATTAGGTAGTGAAGTTGTAGATAGTGTTATCTCGTTTTCAAAGATATAATTTTAATCTCCTCACGGTAATTTTGTCAACAGCTAAGATAATTATTCTACAAAAATACGAAAACGTTTTAATTGATGAAAAGAAAACGGCAAAAAATTGATTGAAACCTTTGGCTTTAGCGACCATAAGTAATGTCCAAAATAAAACAATTAGGTCCGCCATTCTTTTTATCGTTCGTTACCCCGCATTCCCACGGACATAGTAAAATCGCGGCAAAATTTTTCCGCGAATATTTTCAACTCTGTGTGAAACCTTGCATTGAGAATCTAAACAGAGTGCAGCGCGAGTGAGTCCCAGCGCGTCGAAAAAACACAGAGTGCGATTTTTAACAGTCCGTTGAAGAACCAGTACGCGAAAAAACCCGCCACGATTTTAACAGTTCCAATCCAGCCTACTGTTAGTGTGGAGACAGTGGAGATTCCCAATCGCACGAAATCAAACGCACGTGCGCGCGTGCGTCGTTTAATTCAACAACATACGCCTAACGACATTATATTTGAAAAATACGACACGATAGTTGACTAATTTACGTCGCGTGGACAGTTTATACGCGGACACGTGATTTTATTCAACAAATATGAAAGCGTGTCAACAATAGGCAGGAACGGATGTGTCCAAACATTGCTGTATCTATGACAGTACATCATACTTTGCATAATTTTACGTTTAGCGATTATTTGTCTCTTTGCGTTAGTGACAGGCGTGAATGTGAATGCGTAAGGACAGTGGAAACTCGGCTATCCGCCCTCAGTTATACGGATTCGTTATTATCCGGACTACGAACCGTTTTATACATTTAAGTCGAATTAGGGATGCCCGATCTTTTGGATTGTAACGGATCGTAACTTCGTGAATCGATTCACGATCTTAAAATTGTATTGTATTGAAACGATCTTACTCGATCTCGGAAGATCGTATCGTAATTTTATAACAGTAAAATTAAACAATCAAAATCAGAATATATTTATTTCACCTAAACCTACATGGGCACTTTTGAAACGTCAGAAGCTAGGTGCACGGCTCCAATTTGTTGATTCCTATGGAGAAGACCGGCAAGAAAAAAAACCGGCCAAGTGCGAGTCGGACTCGCGCACCGAGGGTTCCGTACAAACCTGTAGGTATTCTCGGTTTAAAAATAAATGTTTTTTTTTTAATTTTTATATTTCAGTTGATTGAATGTAAGGTAAATTGCGGTTTACGATTTATGACGTTTTAAAAAAAAAGTACTCACTCGATCTCGTTCAAACCAATTTTCGGTGGTAGTTTACATGGTAATGTACGTCATATATTTTTTTTAGTTTTATCATTCTCTTATTTTAGAAGTTACGGGGGGGGGGGGGCACATTTTACCACTTTGGAAGTGTCTCTCGCGCAAACTATTCAGTTTAGAAAAAAATTATATTAGAAACCTCATTACCATTTTTGAAGACCTATTCATAGATACCCCACACGTATGGGTATGATGAAAAAATTTTTTTTGAGTTTCAGGTCTATGTATGGGGAACCCCAAAATTTATTGTTTTTTTTTTTAGTGTGAAAATCTTAATGCGGTTCACAGAATACATCTATTTACCAAGTTTCAACAGCATAGCTCTTATAGTTTCCGAAAAAAGTGGCTGTGACATACGGACGGACGGACAGACAGACAGACAGACAGACAGACATAACGAATCTATAACGGTTCCGTTTTTTGCCATTTGGCAACGGAACCCTAAAAACTAAATCTTCTTAATAGATCAACTACAAAGTATTCCACGGCCGCCGTTGTGACAGATAGCCGTAATAGGCGATTCAGCCAGTACGTCGTATGAACTAAAACCTAAACAACGTACCGTACGAACTACAACTTGTCCGGTATGTTATCATTTCCTTCCGAACGTCTGTTTTCTCTAGCTGGAAGTACTTTGACAGATAGCCGCAACAGACTACATCCAGTGCGTCTGCCCAAATGACGAATTTTGAAAATTTTAAATATTGACAATTGGAATCTGTAATGTAAAACAGGTTTTATAATTTTCGATGGTCTGGTCGGTAATGGTCTTCGATCGATCTTTCTGAAGATCGATTCAGATCGGGCATTCCTAAGTCGAATCCATACATGCACGGACATGAATGGAACTTGCATTACTAGAAAATGTCTGCTTCTCTTTATACATTCGATTATCCGGATTTTCGATTATCCGAATGCCTAACGACAACAATAAGTCCGGTTAATAGTCTCTACTGAGTAAATACGTCGACGATGGTGCCACAACAGTTATGGGTCAGACTCATGGGGGGTGTAATTTCGCGTGCTATTTTAGTGTATCCATCAGGGATGTTAGGGAGCTCCGTAACCGTAACCGAAACTATCGGATATCCGATATAAAAAAATATCCGTAACCGTAACCGAATCCGAAATAAAAGTTTCGGATAATATCGGATTTGTTATTACATTTCTATTTTAGGTAGATTAGATAACACTTAATATATATTTATAATCATTTTTATTTTAAATAGCTGTAATAATTACTCACAGACTGATTATAATTCCTACCAAATGGTGACATATAAATAAAACCATTTTATTAGCTATTTGTATTTTAATTTTGAAATTCCTTAAAAGTTTAATATCCGTAACCGAAATTATCCGAAACTAATAATCATTCCTACATCCGTATCCAATCCGTATCCGAAATTTCATATCCATAACATCCCTAGTATCCATCCTAAGTGAAGTTTTTATGGTGGAATGTCGTCATCACCTACGAAAAGTTTCCAGTATTTTACATGGGCTGTGGAGGTCATATAAATGCAGTTTTATATGACCTCCACAACCCAGATACTGGGGAACATGATAGGCCTTGTTAAACTTCGGTTTAATACCTCAGCAGTCGACCAAAAAGAGCAAGTTCAAAGCGCTCATGTGCAACATACAACGACAGACTACCCACAATGAAACCTTATTGAAAAATACCATTCGACCGTTACTTAAACGACACGTGACATTTTTAAACAGAAACGAAAGCGTAGCAACAACACGGAAGCGATCAAACATTGGTATATCGACGACAGTCTGTGAAATGCTTGTCTTATATTTAAACAAGTGACTTCATTGTGAACCAAATGTCGCGTCAAATAATATTACTTTCCTCATTATTAATTAATGCCGTTTCATAATTAGCTGCTGTTTAATAAAAAAATTGTCGAATCATGCTTACGAATATTATTGTTTTTTGTATCAGCATTGTTTACGTGTGATGATATTTAATATTTATAATCCGATTTTTTGGACAAAAGTTCCCACATATTTAAATCAATTCGGCGATTTAAAATGCCTAACTATGTGGAAGTTCAGGCACAGGTAAGTGTAGATGGCGTGAACGTAGCTAGGTCCGGTCCCAACGGCCTACAAAACATTGACATTCCGTTTTATTTCAATATTTTGTTATTTTCAGTAATTTACATATTTTAAATCAAGTATTTGTCATGCACTTTGCATGACAAATACTTGATTTAAAACATTAAACATTTCCTTGTCATCACTTTCTTCATAATATTTCCGACATAATTTACCTAACTATGAACTTTTTTTTTTTTAAAAAAAGAATGGTTTAAGCCACAATCTTTTAATTTAAGGGTCTTTCAGAAAATGGTGGACACGTTTTTTTCGCAAAAGATAAAACAAAACCACTTCACGCCTTGTTTTATTAGCTTATGTTGGGAACTAGCGACGACAGCGCGATTTGACAATTGCCTTTCCCCATTGCTTTAAGTTAAATGTAATGGAAATATTTTTGCCTTAAATGAGATGTAATTGAAATACTTACAAAACATTGAGTAATGTGATTTGTCATGATGAAACGGTAAGTAGGTTGTTTTTGTTACACTATCTACGACTCCATGCCATTATCATTTAATAAGTTTTACCTAGTATTAAAAAACACAAGCAATTAATGTAACCTTATCACTAAAATTTCTCTCTCACTATTTGTGCTAACTAGAAGTCAATTTAGATGCTAAAGTAAAGGTGGAAGGTACTCACAGTTTCACAAATGTTCATGTTACAACAGTTCTCAATGGTGATCTCACACTGGTCGGGCCGCGCAGTCATTGGTGTCACATTTTTGTTCACAATGATACGCTTCTTGATCCTGGAAACGATAAAAACATGTTTTAAATATTACGCTGACTTGCACCACTAATCACTAAATGCAAACCCATTTTAAAATATAGTTCTATTCCTGCCAATCGTTTGAAAATGACAGAAATAGAATGATATTTCTTGGGTGAAGAAGAAGAGAAGAAAATACTGTGTGTATTTCCAGAATATAAAACAATTATCTGAATTTACGATCGTATATTGCCTGCTTTTGTTGTTATATAAAATAATTACTTTTACTCATTCATTACTAACTACAATAATACAGGCAGGGGGCCATCGACGCTCGAACTGAAACCGTGAATTTAGCACATGATTCTGAACCCCTGTTTTTTCTGGATGTGAAATCATCAAATGACTTCTCCCGCTCTGGGTGGAGCGGGAGGGTGTGTCAGACTTTGACTGACTAAAACCCACCCGTGTTCCTTCAGTTACCCATATGCCAGGGTCACGGTATCTCGCTTGAACAATCTCGAGACCCTGGCAGGCATCGGTCCTAGGATCGCTGCTGACATCTCTTTGAGGCGCGCGTGGAAAACTACGCGCCGTCGACACAGGCCTGGTCCTTACCGGGCGGCGAGCTACCCATTGCTCGCCGCCCGCAAGCCTGCGCCTACGGTGGCCGGGAGTCTGCGATCGACTCACGGCGCCCGGGGCGTCTCCTGTGGCGGCTAGGGAGGACGTGAGGGCGCAGGGACTGCCACTCCCTCACGCGCCCCTCCTTCGCGAGCATTACCGCTTCGCAGAAGGAGGTGACGGCTTCTCATGCCCTCTCGCTCCGTACCATGGCTCGCACCAGGGCCGGACGCGAGAGGCCGCCGCCGCCGATCGCCTCCACGAGGACACAGCGGTGCTCCGCCCAGGCAGGGCACACTTCCACTGTATGCTCCACCGTGTCCTCTAGCCGATCCTCACAATGGAAACACCCGGGGGTATCCTCCCGCTTTATCCTGAACAGGAACCCACCGAAGCACCCATGCCCGGTGAGAACCTGCGTCAGGCGGAAGGCGAGGACGCCGTGACGCCTCTCTATCCACTCCTCAAAGAGGGGACTTACTGCCGCAATTGTGGCGTGCCCAGGCTAATCCTGGCCTCAGATGGCATTAGGGTATACGGCTTAAGTATGTAGGTAGGCATAATAAAAAACTGCCCGACAAAAAAGTAGTTTCAACACCCGGGGGTATCCTCCCGCTTTATCCTGAACAGGAAGCACCCATGCCCGGTGAGAACCTGCGTCAGGCGGAAGGTGAGGACGCCGTGGCGCCTCTCTATCCACTCCTCAAAGAGTGGACTTACAGCCGAAATTGTGGCGTGCCCAGCGCTGGGTTGCGACAATCGTACACGCCATGTCGCCATGAGATCCTGCCGGAACTCTGTCCGCCGTGCCGCGATTTGTCGCGGCAGCGGAATTTCGCCCCGGCATTTCGCCCCGGCATTTCGCCTCCTCGCGCCACTCCCACATGTGCGCGAGGACGTTTACCTCCAGATCCCATGGCGGCACTCCGGCAAGAAGGCTCGCCGCTTCGCACGAGATCGTGCGGTATCCTCGGATTAGCTGGATGGCCATAACGCGCAGCCTCAATGAGGGCGCACACACCGGTGCCCCTTAAAAGGGCCATGGACCGCACGACCCCCCCCCCCGTGTAGAGCCTCCGGCAGGAGGCGTTTGGACCCCCCAGATTGGGCAGGAGCCGCTCTAAGGCAGCCCCAGCCCGCTCCAGTCTGGGAGCCAAACGTCGGAAGTGCTCGACGAAGTTCCACCGGCTGTCGAGGACAAGGCCCAGGAACTTCATCGTCGACTCGACGCCGATGTGAACCCCTCCTACCGTGAGTTGGAAACCCGCAGGTGGCGCGTTCTGAGGACCATGACGACCCATGGCCTCGGACTTGTGCAAGGCCACCTCCAGTCCCGCGTGTCATAAGTTCGGCCGCCGCCTCGTCCGACCTCCCCTGCGCCAGGACCAGCGTGTCGTCAGCGTAGCAAACTACGCTGACTCCGCTAGGGAGGTCGGCGCCCCAGTCGTAACCGATGTCCCACAGATGCGGCCCCAAGACCGATCCCTGTGGGACACCGCACGACATCTCTCGCCGGTTCCATTCCCCCTGGTGACCGGGGTAGATGACGGCCCTATCCGTCAGATAGGCCTCGACCACGCGACAGAGGTAGGTCGGCATCCGGTGATACCGGAGTGCCTTCCTAATGCAACTCCAGGACAGGGTGTTGGGTATTCTGAACCCCTGGCTTGAAATTTTTCTTTAGGTTTTTATTTTAAAAAAAAAGCTCTGCTATATTTTGACTGCGTTGAAACAGCAGATTTTTTTATAACCGACGACTAATTTCTGCTCGCCAACCCGCCTGCCAAGCGTGGTGATTATGGCAAAGCCCCCCAAATTGGGGGAGGCCTAAGTCCAGCAGTGGACGTCTTACAGCTGAAATGATGATGATGATGAATTTCTGCTCGGGAGAATCATTCCTGAATTCACGGTTTCATTTCACGCGTCGATCTTGTATATTATAATGTATGTAGTAGATAAAAACCACCAATTTGTGAAATTAAAAGCCTCTTCTTTTCACCTACTTTGCTGTGTCCCACAGGGTCCACACTAATCATTGTCTTTGTAGACCTTATCCTATGGAATGCAATAATTGTATCGATGGCGGAATGAAAAAACAAACGAAAAAAAAAACAAAACAGCAGAGCTGTTTAGTTTATTTTTGTTTAAAATGATAATAACTTTTTTTTATATTTATACTTTAAAAGAAACGCCAAAAACTGCTTCCGACTACTTCTAACCTAGAGACTTCGATACAGAATCAAAAACCCTATTGAACTGTATAGAAATTTTATTTTCGACATAAGTGGCCTTTTATTCGTTTATTCCTTTCCACCTTCGATATTGCACTCAATATCGAACATATTGTGTATTGTATATTCATTGAACTTAAAAATTTGCTGTGACTTATAATCAACTACAACTTTGTGAGTAAGGCACAATTTGGAAATAATTATGAATTAAATTATTATCAGGAACTCCTGGCGTCAGTCAAACCAGTTTACAAAAAGATGCCAACGTCATTTAAACTAAGACAGTATTTATTAAGATAAAAACAAGGATAACAATGAAGGACGGAGTGCACCAACGTAAACCACTTGCGTCACTCACTTCGCTCGCTATAAATGTGGTAATTTCTGCATTGCCAAGATAACCCCGCATGCGCCACAACTGATATAAACATAATTATTTATCGAAGTCACTTTTGGCGATCTTTAGCATAATTTCCTTCAGTAGTTAACCTCTTTTTGCTTGTACTTACTCGATCGTCTAAATCAATATGACTAACCTTTTCCCAAATATGTTGGGATTGGCTCCCAGTCTAGCCGAATGTAGTAGAATACAGAAAAGTATTTTGGATACATGGAGCTATTGCTTTTCGGACCTCCACAACTTAGTTTCTGGTTAATACGATACCTATTAGTAAAACTAGTAGTCAGACTTTAGGGCTTCTGACTATCCGTGAGGACGTCAGTAACGAGTGTCAAAGATGTACAAACAACAGCTGGGTTCAAGGACTTAACGTGCTTTCTGAGGCACGGAGGGGTACCCATCCACGAACCGATCCCCTACAACCTATCGTGTTATTATTAAGCCACGACCTCACTATCGATCATCATCATAGTGATGTGAAGCACCTGCATAAATACAATAAATTAAATCGCTATTTATTTTTGATTCCTGTGGTGCACCTTGCCTTGTGGCCTTGTCCCATTTTACCTCTTTCATTGTCCCTTGCCAGCTTTCACATTATCATTCACTCCCTTTTCGTTCATTCAGTCATATAATCTACCTACAATTGGTTTCAAATAAAATTTGACTAACCTTGGCCTCCTCCTCAATTGCAGAATTTTGGTGATGAGCACAGCACACGCCAGACAAAGCATGCCACATAGGATACCCAGGATTATGATGATAGGGTCTCTCACGGGGTCCCAGCCGTCGGCATAGCCCTCTATGACTGTCTGAGTCGAAAGTTGGTCCGAATTGAAATTATTTGAAGGCATTGGTGACCTTGGAATTGCTTGAGTGTCATTGCACCTGAAAAGAAAAAGTAAAATGTTATTCGTTTCACTGACTAACTGGGCTTAGTTGAAACAACAGAAGTAAACTAGTGAAAAGGGAATCTCTTATCTCTTATAAAGTCTTCGCCAGAAATTATAAACAACGTTTTTTCTTTGCTATTTTTTCATTGCCATTGAACAATGAATACAGTGTCTATTCAAACTCCCCCTTTTTTTGTGGTTCTTTTTTCTCATGCATTAGACAAAACTAAGCAATTCTACGTGAATGATTTGTTCTACTTACTGGCAACTTTCATTCGTTTCTGCTTTTGCTGGCGCCTTTGAAGTATTAGAACTAGTAGTAGTAGAAGTGGTGGCCTCGGTGGTAGTGGTGAAGATTTTAGCTGCCTCACATCTTGAGCCTTCGTAATCTCCCATGCAATGACACACAGGCTCACCCTCCTCGTTCAAGGAACAGGCACCGAAATTCAGGCAATAGCCATGGCACGCGTTGACCTCACATCGTACACCAGAATAACCGGCATTACATCTGTAATAACGAATACGTGACATAGGGTAACTTCATTTTAAGCAAGAGCATCAACAGCAGGTTTAAAAATAAAATGTTTACCTGCATTTAGGTTGACCCTCATCACTGACGCTACAATCCCCTTGGAAACAATAGTTTTGGCAGACTGAGATATCGCATCTCTCACCGGTGTAACCTGGTGTGCATTTGCATAGAGATTTACCGCTAACTTTCATGCCATGGACACAAAACAGGCCTGCATCAGTAGGAATGTTGAAGGAATCGTTGATCGCCGACTTGTTTTGTGGTAGACTTATAAGTGCTTCGCATTCGTCAGTTCCTGCAGTCTGATCCTCAATTTTATAGTTGGCAGCAATACCGAAAGGTGTCTCACCTTTAAAGTTACTAATCTCTTTTGGTTCCGCATTCACAGATGGATTCTTTGGTAATTGCCAAACAGATTTGTAGCCCCAGTCCACCCAGTAGACGGAATCTTTCGACACGGTCAATGCATTTGGTTGATGATGTATTCCAACAAATAATGTTGTTCTGTTCTTTCCACTTAAATCTGCACTTTCAATAGAATAGTGTATACCTTCTCGATCATCTGCCCAGTATATTTTCTTCGTCAGTTGGTCAATGGCTAAGCTGACGGGCATGTACATATTGCTGTCAATTATAATTTCTCGCTCGGAGCCATTAAATCTAGCTCTCTCTATTGTGGGCTTATTGGTGTTTGTGTTGGTCCAGTAAATATACCTGTAATTTGTAAATCACTATAAATTATCATGCAATTCAGTATGTTTTTTTTTTTGTTATTAAACTTGTCATTACGAACGTACCCTCTACAGCTATCTACGGCAATCGCTCTGGGAATCTCATCATCCATCTTGATCAAAAGATTTCCGTAAACATTGTTCTTTGATCCAGGCTTTAAAGAAATCCAGTATATGCTTCTTTCGTTTGTGTCTGTCCAGAAGAGTAATCCTTTGACTGGATCGAAAGCGAGACCCTGGATATTTTCGTATGCTTTTCTCTTCACTAATGATTGGTATTTCTTACTAGATATATTAAAACTAAATATAGAGGCGTTGTCGCTCTGTTTGTCTACGAATAGCAGCATGTTGTGTACTGCATCATAAGCCAATGCTGTGAGGTCTCTAAACTGAACGCCTTCAGAGTGTGTTTTGTTTCCATTCGTAAAAAATTCTACTTGATCTCCTGTGGTCACGGCAATATCTGGAACAAAAAAGAAAAAATTAAGATCCAAGGTGATACTAATGACCTATAGATTTATAACATTCTTAAAGGCCGCCATAGATAACGTTATTGCCGCTTTTCCAGGCGTCTAGCATTTTGAAAGAGAATTAGGTATCGTGAACAAATAGACGAATAAAAAATCCGTTATGTAATGTTGTAATTGCAAGTGCCAATTCTCACATTATTTGGCAGCGCTGCAGCGGCTGTCGCGTGACTTACAAACACCGATTGCGGAGGTTAGTTACATCTTACATAACGCCAGCGTCTAGTTCGAACTCGAGGCGCTTGTGACTCAGATTTATGATGAGTAAATAGGCAACTAATTGTCTCTATTACATCGGCAATTGTTGCTATGGTATCCGAGAAGCTAAGTGTATGACTTCTACGTTACATCGTAAAGATTCCTTAGAAATTACCAAGGACTAATATCGTATCGAATGTTATGTATTATACGGGACTCGGTGATCCGGACTAGGCCGAACCGGACATAATAGTTCCTACTTGGCTGCTATCTCTAAAACGATAACCAAATCGTGTCCAAGTATTTAGTATCTTCACTCAATGAACGTCTGGCATTCTTTTATTCGTTTCCGACAAAAATATCTTTGTGGGACCCAAAAATAGTGTAACCTATACACTATTTTTGGGTCTAGATTATATTTATAAGTGTAGGTTTGCATAGATCATAGTACGTAGTATTTCAAGTATGTGAAACTCTCATTTAGCAGTCTCGTGACATTCTCGATGTTAAATAATACCGACGTCAGTCGACGACACATGCATATCTTTAAATTTTCTGCGTCAGAAGCTTACGGCCTTTATTTGCATATGATTTTATCTTGACGCGCGTTTTGCCTGGAGAAATACGTTTACGGTAATTTCCTACTGGTGAAGATGGTAGATAAATGCGAACCTTTTGCAAAACTTGTATCTGAGGAAAAAGTCATATTTTAGTTAGACTTCGCGTGTTCCCCAAACACGTAAGCTGACAAAGCTGTACAATATATAATACGAACCGATTATAATTTAAAATAACGTGTGTCATTTAAAAGAGTGTCTGTAGAATTTCATTCCCGTTCTTCTCCATAGGAAATAAGCGTTTTGGAATGATCAACTAGCTATATTTAAATTACCAACTTCTTCGACAGCTGAAAAGTGTTTGCAAACGGTTATTTATATTGAAATAAATGCTTTCAGTTGGAAATACATTTCAAACAATACTTTTTATTTGTGAAATCTACCGTTTTATTTGAAAAATAGTTTTGCAAACAAAAGGTTACGGACCTTGATCTACAACTACTTAATGTCGACAAAATCGTGCACGCAAAAGTGTTCACACAAGATTTAAATGATTCGATTGTTCAGTACCTATCGTGGAATATATTGTCTTGCAGTTCATAGCGTCGATTTAAATGCTAATCGTTTACTAGTGCCAGTTAAGTATTATGAATTAACTATTAGTGAAGTGTACCAATCATGGTCTTGCCTGCGCCGCGTTCCAATGCGGACGTGTTTGCATATTCTGTGTATTGAATAGCGCGGCGCAAGCTGTCGCTCGTAATTTTCTCGCCATGAGTAGTGAACTAGTGGCGAATGAGCTGCTGGCGTTCCTGCAGCAGAAGCTGGATGTGATGGACGAGGTGTCCGCTGTCCAAATCTGCGCAACGAACTTCAGCGAGGAGGACATAGCTGCTGCCAAGCTGTTGTTGTTCAATGTGCTGAACAAGCGCGACCAGATGGTGTCCCGCCGGCGTGACGGGACTAAGAGAAGCCTGCAAGACATTATCACGCTGTTCAAGGAGACCGACCCGGACGACGTGCCTACGTTTGTGGCGAAGGAGTTGCACAAGCTTCCTCCTGTCACTTTTGACCACGTCGATGTTACAAGCCTTCTGAAGGATATTGTCTTTCTGAAGGCCCGCCTCGCGGATGTTACAGCGAAGCTAGATGCATCCCAAAACACCGTCGCCGATTTGCGCAAAGAATTTACCGAGTTGCGCAATAGTGTGGCGGTATCTAGGTCATCAGTCGATGTGTCTAACTTAAACATGTGTCGCGGAGCCGGCGGCGATGTATCGCCGTCAAATTCCGCGTCAGCAGTTTCGTCGCCAGCGCATCCGTCGTTTGCTGAGCTTGCAAAACGCCCTGCTCACGTGCCTCGCAGCCCCGCGCCCGTCAGCACCGCTCCTCTACGCAGCGCTGTCCGAACTCCTCGCCACGTCTCGCTGCCAGTGTCTGCAGCTCTGATGAAACCCTGCGTCACTGCGAGTGTCCCAGGCGATCCAACTATGAAACGTAAGCCTGATGAAGAGGGTTTCGTGACGGTGCAAAGGAGGAAGCACCATTCGCGAACCAACAAGAATCGCTGCGGGAAAGCTACTGCAAAGTCCGATGTCAGCTTGCGCGCTGCTAAGCCGAACACTCCCGTGTACATTTCCCGCCTACACTACACCACTAAGGCGGAAGACATTGTGGAGTACGTACGCCAGAAGACGAAGTACATGCCGAGGGTACAGTTACTGGAGTCACACCGCAACGTCAACTTCAAGGCGTTTGTGGTGCGTGTACCGAATTGCTATCTGCCCGTCGTCATGGACGAAGACTTTTGGCCACAGGACGTGGTGTTCCGTCGCTTCCGCGGACAAGTGCCACAGGACAGCTCACGGACAAGCTAACTTAATAGTGAAGTGCTACTAACATAGTTTATAGTACTATTATTAACACATGTTTTTGTATAATACTTATGTATGTTAGTTTGTAAGGTATTTGTCTATGGGTCTTTGTTACCTGAAAATAAATGTTTTATTATTATTATTATTATTATTATAATAAGTCGCTTTAAACTGAGCTCGTTATGGGGATTACCTTGCTGAAATCCGAAAAATACCGTATGTTTAACGAATTTTGTTAAAGAATCCTACCGTGCGATTTTCATATGAAGAATATATGTCATACTTAAGGTCTTGATAAATACTTTGTATTGTTTAGAATTTTAATAAACTTTCTCAAATTTCAGAAAAATCTGGCAGTAAACAGGTCCTCCTTCAACCTAAATTGAAAATTGCCTCTGTAACGGCTGAATCGTTTGACATGAATTTTATATCAAAATATGCGTACTGATTTATTTAATCATTTGTATTGTTTACTTTTTCTTATTTCTCTTTACATTTTAAAATCTATACTATAATATAAATTATAAATATAAATATAAATTATAAATAAAGCTGAAGAGTTTGTTTGTTTGTTTGTTTGATTGAACGCGCTAATCTCAGGAACTACTGGTCCAAATTGAAAAATTCTTTTTGTGTTGGGTAGCCTATTTATTGAGGAAGGCTATAGGCTATATAACATCACGCTAAAACCAAGAGGAGCGGAGCAGTAATGAAAAATGTTGCAAAACCGGGGAATATCGCACGGGTACGCGATTCGACGCGACGGGAAGGGTCGCGGGAACAAGAAATTTAACGCGGACGAAGTCGCGGGCAGTAGCTAGTAATAAATAAAAACCCGAAACTGCGCGAGAAACTCGTTGCTTTCTTGTGACATATACTCGTGACGCGAATGACGCCATACATCAGGATCAGTATCAGTGCCTTGATGGTTGCCGTGAAGGGTGGATCATACGCGCGTTGTTTTCACCAAATAAAATCTAAAAGTTCACGTTTTTAATGATTTCTGAATTAAATAATATTGTAAATATTACAAATATAAATATTTCCTAAAATAAGAACAGAAATTAATTGTGTACATAGAAATAAAGTAGTTTGTAATTTCGATTTGCTTTTTGAACCGGTCATAGAGAGTAAGCTTGCAATATTTTAAAGATATACCAGTCATCATCAGACATCCAATTTTCTTACTCAATGGTGGGAATGTGTTTGGGTCAATTAAATTAACTGGCGTAATTCATCACATGAAAAAGTTTGGTGATCCTAACTAACTCCGTCACTGAGAATCGATAAGCACTTACCTGGTCATCATCACACAAATAATTTTTGAAAGCTAGGTCAGCAGGCAAAGTCCACCATTTAATTCAAAATAAATATTAATTTTTAATTCTAGAGGATAACAATACTTATGAACTCTAAGAGAGCGAATAAAAATAGGCAAAAACCTACATATCTGTGTTCTTGCTTAATCGTCAGTTCGTTTGTGTTTTGTTATGGTAGATGGCGCCAAATGAAAATTTACTAGTACAGAGGTCAAATCGTCAAAGTCATCGTGCAATGTGCCTTATGGACGATGCGCCATGGCCATGATACCGCTAAAATTTTCTTACTTTTTGTTGCTTGCAGGTCACTGTCAGGTAGTATGTTGATTAAAATATGATGTGTCTGTAACTTTACAAAATTATCGTCCTTAAAATCATCAATCCAACCTCCTAAGTTCACATAATCCTATAGAATGACTTTTTTTCTAAGTGGACTAGTCAAGGTTACCTAAGCATATGCTCCTTGATGACTTTATGTTCGTGTGCGATTAACAGGATACCTAACGCATTTATTACATGCTCACAATCGAAAAAAATGTACTCACTGCGTCGAAAATACACACTGTTCGATTTTACGCACTGCTCCGCGCAGAGAGTAGAAAATTACCCGCGCGAGAAAATGCCGCCGCGATTTTATTACGACATACTATCAGAATTATTATGAGTGCATGACGATTTTTCAGTCAAGTTGATAATTTGGAAACGCGCATCATTATTTGCGATAAGAAGGTCTTTAATGTTACTATTTCAAGTAGTCATGTTAATTTGCCAACTGCGAATTGATTTCTCTTATCAAAACATGTCGACCGCCACGATGCGATGGTCGCCAATCTTAACGATCAAGGTCGCAGGTCACTGACGGTATGTTGATAGTCTTCTTGTAAATAGTAAAAGCCTTATGTAGACAATATTTTATGTGATTAGTACGTAATTTATGGAAACGGAGGAAAGAAATCTTTTGGATGACAAGATTTCATTCATTCAATGACAGACCTGTTGTCGTACCTAATGTATGTTATTTGTGAAGTATTCGGTGCCCGAAGGTTTGCAATCCCGATTTTTAAGCACGTGCTGGGGAATCGCAATCGAGAGAATTTAAATAATGTATGGAAACGGACTAGATAAACTTTTAAATGACAAGAAATCATTCATTCAATGACAGACTAATGTATGTTAATTTTTTATAAAGTATTCGGGGCCCGAAGGTTTGCAATTCTGGTTTTTAAGCACTCGCTGGGGAGTCCCAATCGAGAGAATTTAAATAATGCATGGAAATGGAAAAGATAAACTTTTAAATGACAAGAAATCATTCATTCAATGACAGACCAATGTACCTATGTTAATTCTTTGTAAAGTATTCGGGCCCGAAGGTTTGCAATTCCGGTTTTTAAGGCACGTGCTGGGAAATTGCGATCGGATTAAATAAAAAAATAGAATAGCAATTCGTTGCGATGCCTTACAACTGTCACTGTTGAACTAAATCAATAGAACTGTCAAAATTACTATGTCAGTGACATTGCGATTGAGAGTGCTTTACGTGATGAGACTGTAAAGTTATTTTTTTAAGTATTGAAAATTCTTTACGTGTGTTTAATATGATTCTTTTAACAAACATTCCTTTATGATTTATGAAAAAACACTGCAATAAATCTATAATAATAAAATAAAAACAATGCTTCGAACAAATCATAGGTAATAAAGTTTTGCAAGTTATTGTAGTTTTGACACCGTGGGTGGCTAGTATGCGACGTGCATGTTTATTTTATTTTACCTTTACGACCGATTTACCTGCAAATCGTACTCATATAAATATGCGATGACACCATTTCTGTTACTATTGTTTTAGTTTCTAAAGTGCTACAACTACATAGTTAGTTACAAAGATAAATTGACTCTGGAATGACATTGACAGCACCCCCGGGCCGTTGTCTGTACTTTTTCTGTGTATTTCTTATCATTGTCTATGGAAATTGTATTAACTCTTTCAGTCTTGGTGGTTCACTAACCACCAAGACCCAACCAAAAAAATCAGAAGGAGGTGGTTAGTGACACTTCACTAACCACCTCCTTCAGATTTTTTTTTATTAAAATCTGTCCCATGTAGCCACAATCGGTTGAATCGTCATAAAAGCTTGAATCATCATTAAAGCCTGAATCATACTTAACAAGAAGAGACCGATAGGTGGTTTATTGAATTTATGACAGTTTTAGTTTCAAAATATTCTTAATGTAAAAAACTTTTTAACAAAAAATTAAACCGCAGAAAAACTGAAAAGCATAAAATAATAAACCTTAAAATTATGAGTCGGCGCTTTGAGTGATCCTTGTTCATTGATTTTTCAGCGCCGACTCAAAATTTTAAGGTTTATTATTTTATGCTTTTCAGTTTTTCGGCGGTTTAATTTTTTGTTAAAAAGTTTTTATTTTATAATTTTTTTGTGGCTTTAATGTACTAATGGACTACTCTGTACAAAGTTATGCGTGTTAATACGTTACAATCAGTGAGTGAACAATGAATCATCCCCTGTTTTCCAACCTTTAGGGTTCGATTTTGTTTTCCAAATTTATATGGGACCACCTTGGGAGTATACCCTTTCCAATAGAAGAAGAATTGTCACAATCGGACCACTATGTAAAAAGTTATGCGTGGTCATACATAAAAAAAAAAAAAAAATATTCGCCTCGAATTGAGAACCTCGTCCTTTTTTTTTCGTCGGTTGAAAAGCGTGACTGAAAGAGTTAACATACAAGATACAAGATGGCGTGTTAGTTCTGATTTTGGCCACGCATCAAACAATCCTAGACACAGATCCTAGTAGGTATAGAGCCCTCTATTATTATTATTGCTCTCTTATATAATTAAAGATACTGATATAGGTTTGTTTTTAGGGTTCCGTTGCCAAATGGCAAAAAACGGAACCCTTATAGATTCGTCATGTCTGTCTGTCTGTCCGTCTATCTGTCTGTCTGTCTGTCTGTCCGACCGTATGTCACAGCCACTTTTCTCCGAAACTATAGGAGCTATGCTGTTGAAACTTGATAAGCACATGTATTCTGTGAACCGCATTAAGATTTTCACACTAAAATAGAATAAAAACAATAAATTATGGGGTTCCCCATACTTAGAACTGAAACTCAAAATTTTTTTTTTCATCAAACCCATACGTGTGGGGTATCTATGAATAGGTCTTCAAAAATGATATTGAGGTTTCTTATATCATTTTTTTCTAAACTGAATAGTTTGCGCGAGAGACACTTCCAAAGTGGTAAAATGTGTGTGTCCCCCCCCCCCGTAACTTCTAAAATAAGAGAATGATAGAACTAAAAAAAATATATGATGTACATAACCATATGAACTTCCACCGAAAATTGGTTTGAACGAGATCCAGTAAGTAGTTTTTTTTAATACGTCATAAATTGTAAACCGCAATTTACCTTTCATTCAATCAACTCAAATACAAAAAAAAAAAAACATTTAATTTCATAAACATAAACCTTATGCATAAACCAAGGATACCTACAGGTTTGTACGGAACCCTCGGTGCGCGAGTCCGACTCGCACTTGGCCGGTTTTTTTTTTCTATTTGTATTGCAAAGGTGCAGTCAGTTTATTGATTTATTTTTTACTATCTTCGTTAAGCCTCCTACAAACCGGCGCGACGCGGCAGCGCGACGCGACACTCGTAGAACAATTTTTATGTGAACTTCATGGAAATTGTTCTACAAGAATCGCGTCGCGCTGTCGCGTCGCGCCGGTCTGAATAAGCCTTTAGTCGTAAATACTGCTTGTACCTACATAACGTCTTAAATACTTCAGTAAGGGTGTAGGCAGGCACTCCTTATACATAAGTATTGTATGCGCATGCTGCACCTATTTATTTCTTCACACTATAATAACGGTAAATATGATAATGATAACAATTGATATTGAATCCACACGTAACTACCGACACACCTAATGCCCTTCATGTAACAAGTACCTACAAGTGAAGTCTTGCATAATCTATCGGTATTAATATTATGAAGACGTAAAATCTTTGAGTGTGTATGTAGGGGGTAATCTTCGAAACTACGGATTCGATTCCGGAAAATCTTTCACTAATGGGAAGCTAAAGTATTGCCGAATGACAAAACAAGAAAATTCTACTCGGACGAAATCGTGGGCTGAAGCTAGGAATATGATGAAGTGGTCAGTTTTTCATATTCTTGCCTATGTTTCTAACGGGCAAGCTAAGCGTGGGTGCCCCTTCTACACATCCCCCCACTTAAACACCCACCAATTTAAGCTCAGGTTTGCGGGTGATCTTCAACGCACTGCTTAGCGCTGAATCCAACAATTTGTTTTTTGAGTGGGATACAATCTGTTGGATTCTCAATGTTATGTTTAACACCGAGAGTTGAAATTCCAGTACGCAATATATTATCAACCGTGCGAACGTGGTCTTAAAACAAAATCAAATCAGCTAGAGTAACTCCACAGACTGATCTTGACGTATCAATGTCGATACATGATAAAACAAAATATATGTACCTAGAGGTCAACGACCGCACAACGTTTAAAAAACAAGTTATATTGCGGTCTACGGGACTGCTAACTAAATTAATTCTAGACATAGTTGACGTAAGTCTGTCCAAATTATTGCGCCAGAAAGTTAAAACTCAAAAGATCTATAATTTTATCAAACAAGAGAGAGACAATTTCAACCGTCTTTGATTTCGGAACGTATGTAATAGACGTTCCGAAGTCAAAGACGGTTGAAATTGTCTGCCTTGGATGGTGTTGATTTATCAAAGATGTTTATGTATAATCAGTCTTCCGTCTTTAAATATTTATTTCAGAAACCATCTTCATTAGAGGCTGATGTCATTTAGGAAGATGCGCCAAGGAAGCACTAAATATTCAAATTTTCTTCAGTTTTTTGCGATTTGTAGATCAGTGTCATGGTGTACATATCGATACCGGAAATTTCAATTGTCGTAAAGGACAAAACACGAGTTTTCAGTAGAGCCAAAAAACAAAAAAAAAATATTGTTTTTGACTTATATATTTTTCAAACAAAGTACTATATTCATGTTGTCAAAAGATACCCTCACTATTTTTTCGTGTTCTATCCATAAAAAATAATAAAATAAACCAAACATAATTATTGACGAAAATGAGAGTCCTTTACAGCCCAAAAAAAATTAACTGAAGTACTTTACAGCCACGAAAAATTGGTTATGATAAAGTCAGATGTGTCGTAAAGGACTAATCTTGATTATCATTGGATAGTACAGGTCAATTAAACCAGAGACTAAGGGGGTAAAAGGAACAAAAAACCTAAAGTTTTGAATAGAAATACCTACAATATGTAGTAAAAACAAGTGAAATTAAAATATATTTTTTTTATTATTCAAATATTTAGTAAAAAAGTAGTAAAAATATTATTCTAATAGGAATTCAAAATTTAAACAAAATGTTTTGCGCTATTACGTTATATTTATAATTTTATTGTGTACCTTTGCGAATAAAGTTGATTTGTCAAAAATGAAAAGGACGAATTGAAACAATTCTGTCAGACTTATGTATGCTCGTTGAGGAACAAATGGATCTCGCGTAATCGCACGAGACGTACATTCATCAAAAAGTATGAGACATAGCTGCAAAAGGACATAAAATGGCCTGAGGTCGTGAGGGAAAAGATAACCCCTTCTATGGTGTTAGTAGAACAGCAACCATGTTCCAGTTCTGACTTCGCTATAAATGAGGGTGCATCAACATCCTGTGGACCGGAAACGTGCAGTGTTGGAACATCATCATCAGTTGTGAGTCCAAGAAAACCATTTGTGAAGCTAAGCCCGCTACAGAAGAGTGGAAGAGCTCGTAACGTACAGAACTGAAAGTCATGCTCATGCAACTGGTTTAAAAGCACAAAATAAGAATGTAGCATATATCATTAAACTAGTCTCGGAGCATCCCGAAGAAGCTACAAAGATAAAGGAATTGTTAAAGGCATAGAAAACTATGCCCATATATTCTGCTGATAAAGCTTTAGGTATTTTGACCTCATTGAAGCTTTCGAAGTGGCAGTATATAACATTAATATATTGTGCAAAAGAAGAAGGAATACCATTGTATCCTTCTTATACAGCTATCCTTGAAGCGAAGAAGAACTGCTATCCGCCAAAAGATGCCATAGAAGTCACGGAAAGAGGGGTTAAAGTAAAACTTCAAGCTATTTTGAACAAAACTGTGGCTAGACTTGGAATATTTTTTCGTGTAGAATCTTCACTGCATGGCAAAGAATGTATACTTATATTCAAGTGGGGTTTTGATGGTGCTTCAGGGCAAAGTTTGTATAAGCAAACTTTGGCAGAGGATGACGATTCTAGCATTTTCATATGTTCGTTTGAGCCCCTGCGCTAAGTTTGTGGCGAAGAAGTGATATGGGAGAATCCAGAGCCATCTTTCACAATGTTCTGCAGACCATTGTATTTTAAGTTTTCAAACGAAAACAGGTTGAACATAGTTGAAGAACAGGCTACGATTGGAAACGAGATTGAAGACCTGCTGCCTTCTATTATGGGAGGCCATTCTGTTAAGCACTCGATGCCTACGACCATGACTGATGGCAAAATCACTTCCCATCTTCTATCAAATACCTCATCTCCGACTTGTGATATAATTATGTAAAGCAACTCCTACGGAAATGAATAAGTTAGAGGCCTTTTTTTGTGTTTGGGAAATCATCAAATGACGTCTCCCGCTCTGGGCGGAGCGGAAGGGCGTGTCATTATAACTCAGCCATAGTCACGGTGATTAACAAATGAGGGACTTAGTAACATCAATTTTTAGTCACTTGTTAATCAGCGTGATTATGACTGATTATGCAATTTTGTAAAAAAAAAGTATTTGATCAATATTGTATTTAATTATTCTCATTAAAAAAATCATTAATAGGCTATTAACTAACGACAGTACAAGTAAATCGATGCTCAACTTCGTTTGACTTCAAATTTGAATTCAAAAAATTTGGTACGTGCGAAGCGGCACTGAGGTATATGAATTTGATGTCACCTTGATCGCCGTGTATGGTACAATACCTCTTGTGAGCATCAGCCCTTCAGTTCCATTCAGTTTCAAATAAATTAACTTTATTTGTTTTCACCCATACAAAAATAAAACTTAAAACTTTTTGTTCTCACGCGTGGAGGTTCCATACGTTAATATTACATAAAGGTATGTATACCAGACACATTGCAAACGTCCTTTACGCCCTAATTACGTAAGTTAAAACAAAGCATAGATTTGGTCGTAAGGGTTAAGACTATATCTTTATTATGTGGTTAAGAATGTCGTATAAAAAGTTTAATGCAAAAATGAGGATTACGACCTCTTAAATAATTAAAACATGGCTTTACGCTCCCCTATTGAAAATTATTTTTGCGATACATCCCAAATAGTATAAAAAATCGCGCTAGAGCTGTTGGAAAGCCAGGTCGTAAGGGGCTTTTTTTTAAAGATAGAATTTTTTTAAATATACCAATCGATAGAGCTTGCGACGCTGATTCCAAATATATATATAACTCATTTTCGGCAAAATGTCCTTTACGACAATTGAAATTTCCGGTATCGATATGTTGATTAAAATTGTGATTCGCGATCGTCACAAATATGGCTTTAAAAAAACGAACTAATGATAATAGGATTAAATGAACTTAGAGAGTTGTATTGTTGATTTTAATGATTACAAAATACCATACAGAACCTGCCTGCAAACTGTAAATTACAAAATAGACAATTCGCTTTTGAAAATTCTGATTTGTTTGAAAGGGTCGGGGTTCCATTTAAATATGGTCCAGTTCTGATGAGTGGTTTTTGAGTAACCTTCAATAATATGTAATAAATCCACTTGTATATCCTCATTATATTATGTTATTATATGTTCGCTTCTTCTAAACGTGTCGATAGCAATTTAAATATAGTTAGCCCAGAATTTAACTACGATCTTAGCACTTTCAGTAGCCTCAACTCCTGTAGCGTGCAAACATTAGGACACTCGGGGCAAGATATCAAATAAATGCCGCATTGTTCGTGGGACAGCACTACATTTACACTCCAGAGCGGAGTCATCTATTAAGCTCCACCAGGGCGGGTTTTCTTTAAAAAATAATATGTTCGCTGTTGCTATAGTCAGAAGGGGTATACAAATTTCTATGGCACTACCACAGCTAAATAGTGTAAAATAAAAATCTTCTTAAACAAAAACAACCGACCTTACCATTTCACATCATTATTCTTGTCGTTTGTTTGCTATCTATCGTAAAATGTTTTGCTGAAGATTTCAGTAGAAATCGCCAAGGTAGGAAACAAGAAACAATACTGTGAACGTGAACGTTGTTGTGCTTATGCGTACGCGCATACTTACACATATTACATCACCGGGGCTGTCACTAAATGGTGAAATATTAAAATTATTTACCTACATATTTATTTTATTTCATCGTAAATTGTGTACTTAATATTATCATTACAGAGATAAGTTTTTGTTGATACTAGGATTGACAATTTTAATCACTTACATGATACTCTAAATACTATCTGAATATCAAATAAGCTGGCACAAGATTACAAATATAATGACAGGCATTAATAGATTTCCGCTATTCGTCATTAGGAGAAAGTAAAAGTATAAAGAAACATACGGTTTTTATAAAGTAACTTGTTGACCCACAAACTCACTTTTTGTGAGTATTTTTTTTTATCTCTGTTCCTACGATTTTATTAAATTGACGTCCACACGGACGTAATAGAATGACGGCTAGATTTTTTGCGCACTGTATCTTCAGCGCACTGCGTTGAAAAATCTAAAAGAGTGCAATTCATCGCGTCGAAAATACACAGTTCCATTTTCGACTCTCGGCGCTATAGAGTGCGTTGAAGATCGATTGCGCGCGAAAATCCCGCCGCGATTTTATAACGTTAGCAAGAACATTGGCTTATTGAAGAAAAATATTCGAAACTAGCTTCTACCCGCGACTTCGTCCGCGTTAAATTTCTTGTTCCCCCGACCCTTCCCTTCGCGTCGAATCGCCTACCCGTGCGATTTTCCCCATTTTTGCAACATTACTGCTCCGCACCTCTTGGTTGTAGCGTGATGTTATCTACCCTATAGCCTTCTTCGATAAATAGGCTACCCAACACAAACATATTTTTTCAATTCGGACCAGTAGTTCCTGAGATTAGCGCGTTCAATCAAACAAACAAACTCTTCAGGTTTATAATATTAGTATAGATTCAAGATGTGTAGCAGTTAGGACCGATGCCTACCGGAGTCGCGAGATTTGTTCAAAAAAGATACTGTGGCCCTGGCATATGCGCAACTGAAGGAATACGGTTGGGTTTTAGTCAGTAAAAGTTTGAAGCCCTTCCGTTCCACCCTGAACGGGAGGCATCATTTGATGATTTCCCTCCCGTAAAAAAAAGGGTTGTAACAGTTAAATACGTGTGGGAAAACTTTTTCTGTTGCCACACTAGTGCAAACTGAGCATTTTTAGCAACGTTTCAACTCAATGTCAAACTCATGCGCAATGTCACAAAAAATACGATAAAATACAAGATTACGAGCTATTTATTGACAATAAATACTTAATTTATTTTGATATCACGTGTCTAGATAAGTAGATTTATTTCTAGACAATGTGCTGCATTCCAGCCCCAAAATTACATAAAAAGAATACAAGGTCAATTTATCTGGGTAACCGGTGTGGTGAACTGATGTCAAGGTTATATATTTTTTGCATGCTTGACAACCCTGAGTTTTGAGTATTGAGTAGGTATTGAAGTTCTTGGCGTATTCAGATGCGCTAAGGTAGACCACCAAACATTTTCTTTTATTTGTGTTTTTTTTTTGTAATTTGCAGGCTACTGTACCTACTGAAAAAATAAAAGCTTTAGGTAACACACTATACTGCACGTGATTTTCCCTGTTTGTTTCTACCTAGGCTTGAAACAACAGTTTGATTGTTTCGCAAATTGTGACTTTTCGAATGTCCAACTGTGTTGCGACAAACTTGGTAATATTTGTTTAGAAATCACTGGCACATTACCATAAGGCCTAAGCGAACGAATTCTAAAGACTGTCGTTCATCCTTTTTCAGCTAAATTGCGTCTACTCGTATATTCTATAACAACTAGAAACCTATTTATAGTCTTAGTATTGTTATGAACTCTTAGAAAAAAAAAAAAAATCTGCCTGGCCTTTTTGCCCCAACTATGTCGTGGTCAGTTTCCAGTCTAACCGGATGCATCTGAATAATTAAAAACTACCAGTATTTCTTTATGGAGCGACTGCTTATCTGACCTACACATTCACGATACCCCCTGGTAATACACGTTGTCAGACTTTTGGGCTTCTGACTGCCCTTAAAGACTTAACGTGCTTTCAGAGGCACAGAGGAGTCTTGATATGTATATATATATGTATTAAATGGTCACCCATTCACAAACCAACTTTCGATCGCCCTGTCATGTGCAAAGAACTTCGAACCACCCAGCTTTTACCATTTAGCCAATTGAAGCTGGATGGTTCGGTGTACCTGGAGATGATTAGGAACCTATCTACTACCTTTTAATTAATATATAACTGACGCCACTCAAGCTAGTCAAGAAGGTGGAATTTAATGTTTAGTAGTTCTAGGTGACACCTACGCTTCATAGCTACTCCTAAATAACTTATAGTAAGTATACGAACGAAGCGTAGGTAGGGGCGATCATAATAACTATTACTATTATTTGGTTTACTAGTTTCTGCCCGCGACTTCGACCGCGTCAAATTGCTCCCCTGACCCTTGCCGTCGCATCAAATTGCCTGTCAGTTTTCGTCCATTTTTCGTTGCTGCTCCACTTCTTTTGATCGTAGCGTGATGTTATACAGCCAATAAAAAGGCTACCCAACACAAAAAGAATTTTTCAATTCGGACCCCTGATTACCGCGTTAAACCCACAGTAGTTTTCTTTATTCCGTGGTTAAACCAAACAAACTCTTCAGCTTTATATTGGCGTGTGCTAGCTGACATATGGTGAATAATGTATGTTTTGTTTTATAATATTAATTACTTACACAATATTGTATAGAATCAAGTTCTTCTAACTTAACAGACAGCTGTGCTGCTGGGGAGTTTGTTTCGCCACTTCTTCTTCCCAGCTAAAGCACTAGGAAGTGTCGAAGGGCGGGCGTTTTGGGGACACTGTCTTGTGTAACTTTGACGTTCAAAAAGTGCTGACTCTCAGCCTAGTTTGAATAAATGACTTTTGATTTTGATTTTATAATACATATTAGGTACTGCCAGCGGATTTGTGGCTAATCTAATGGGTAAAATCAGTTTTCCTGTTTGTCGAGTAACTTAGCACCTACATTACGTTTTTTTTACAGAATAGAATGATTATCATGTGTATTATATTATACGCATACGCGTATCAGTCCCCAGAGAACTGATAATTGTGTGTCGGTAATCGTATAATTACTTAAAAAGTGAATATTTATAAAAATATAGTTATGTATTACGTTAACATAAGTATAAAAATAATGTACAATACTTTATGTATTTTAGACTTGTTCGAAAAAAACAAAAATGTCAGTAACGGTCTACAATGTAGACTCTACATAATTATTAAAAATAAATACCTAGTAAGTATGAACAAATACTGAAAACCGATGAAATGTATTGGGTTAAATAATAAAATTTGCGAATAAATAATACCTATTTAATATTATTTATTGTTCAAAAAAACGTGCAAGTCATTTGTTTATTTCGTTTTTCAATTCCATGTCGGCAAATAGTCGGTTTTCGCTTACATTTTTGTTGTCGTATTATTCAGATAGTTATGAATGTATTCATGAACATTAACTATTATTTTTGAAATATGTATAACCTCAGTATAAAACCAGCAAAATAGGTAGGTGCCTACGACAACATACCTACCTAAATTATGACGGCTATCTGACACACGTCTACCTACCTAGAGTACCTAATAACTAGAGATTGGATATTCAGTTGCATATTTACCTAAAGTTGAAATGTTGGCTAATATGGAATACGCGTTTTTACCGAGTTTTGTGGGTTGTTTTAACTAACACACACCATCCTCCACACATATGGATTTGCATCTGGGGATAAACATTAATTTTAAATAAATATGATCCAAGAAAGCCGGCTTTAATAAAAAATACGAAGCCGCTTTCGGGCTTCAGCTAAATAGTAACAGGTAAATGTGCATCCGAAATACAAATGAACCGTAGCGGTAAATTATAGTATTTTCAATATAAATAATTCAAACTGTGAAAACTAGGGTTACCATAAGGGCAGGAAAATGACGAATAATACAGTTTGTTGCCACCAAAGGCACTTAATCGTTCATTAATCTTTATAATACAGTTAACACATTAGTCCTTTTTACAACATATTATATTATTTCAATGTCAAATCCCTTTTAAAGTTTCGCCCCGATTCAACCTTGCATCCCTTTTCACCCCGTTTGACGGTTATTATGTCCGTGTAGACGACGGCTAATGGACTACGTTTTTGATAACACACAATGATTTCTCATTAAGTTCATTGAGGAAATGAAACAAATAAATTATTTCATATTACCAAATTACCGGTTTCAGTATAAACCTACCGGAAATAGTTTTCGTTGTAGTCATAAAAACAAAAGTTTTGTTTTACGCAAGTACTGTCACGAGCATAAATACCTTGCACTAATGCAAAATTCCAAAGTGATTTTCTTCTAATCTATACTATATACTATATATAATATTATAAAGCTGAAGAGTTTGTTTGTTTGTTTGTTTGTTTGATTGAACGCGCTAATCTCAGGAACTACTGGTTCGAATTGAAAAATTCTTTTTGTGTTGGGTAGCCTATTTATCGAGGGAGGCTATAGGCTATATATCATCACGCTACAACTAAGAGGAGCGGAGCAGTAATGAAAAATGTTGCAAAAACGGGGAAAATTTATTCCTTTTGAGAGTTTCCGTTGCGTGCGCTGCGTAAACGGTTAAAGTAACGCAAAAATCATGTATGACGGAATTGTTCCTTTTAAAAAGTTCTAAAAAAAAGTCCGCGAGAGCATATGTCTATCTTTTAAGGTTGACTCACTATAACTCAAAAGGAGCGAGCAGCAACGAAAAATGGACGAAAACTAGCAGGCAAATCGATGCGACGGGAAGGGTCAGGGGAGCAAAAATTTGACGCGGACGAAGTCGCGGGCAGAAGCTAGTTATGAATATACGTATTTTTACAATGTTGAAATCTTTAAGATAAATGCGTTAAGGAATAATTTACTTCCGTTTTTTTGTTTTATAATTAGCATGCTAGATGATAATATTTTGAGTATAGACTATTTGATGAAAAAGACATTCAATCAACAAAAAGATGAAAAAAAAAACAAATTAAGGATACTAGAACATAGAATTCCTGCCAGGGCGCGGAACTGTTCGAAAGAGTTACTGTGACCCTGGCATAGGCAACTGAAGAAACACGGATTGGTTTTAGTCAGTAAAAGTCTGACACGCCCTCCCATTCTGCCCAGAGCTCGAAACGTCATTTGATGATTTCACACCAAAAAAAAAAAGGGTTGTACTGATGATTTTGATTTTGTAAATATTTTGTTTAATCTGCAGCCGGATACTGACATACATTGCAAAAAACGTAAATAAAACATTCGCACCGCCTTAACCAGTCAATTACAGACACAATTAAAAAAAAAACCATTGTGTCGATAACAAATGTGGTATCTCAGGGACTTAGAGGTTAAATCACGAGAAAATCGTATGTGGGGTATTTTTGTTCGTGACTGTACTAGTAGTATTTTGAACTGGGTTTCAAGAACAGGGTCCTATTTATATCCGTTTATTGTACCTACGTACGTAGTTACTTATAAGTTGTCGCCATACCAGTATTTCCAAGTAAGTACTAAGTTAATTAGGGCTGCTAAGTCCGATAAAATAAAAATAAATTAAGATAATTGCGGTTAATTTAGTTCCAGATAGTTTAAAGTTTTTTTTTATAAATAATAATCTAGACACCTGTTTTTTGCTCACCTTCTTGGGAAAATGGTGTGAGTTTATTTGTATGTACGCACGGCGACAAATTAAGCTAAGCGTTTCCAGTATAAGCTGACGTCTCATTCTACGAAAAGCCCATACAATGCGAGGTCAGCTATAACTGGAAATGTATAGCCGCTTGATGTGTAACCGTGTGTATTATGATATGTATAAAATGTACTCATCTTTAATATTATAATACAGACTAAACGTAAAAAAGATATTCTCACGATTTCTAAACATTACAAAATTATTTTGTTCCTTGAAACGCTAGTTTTGACGGTGTATAACTAAACACGCTTCAATTGTATCTGTTACGGCTAAAGGTGGGTGTGAACATAAACTTAAGATTAGCCGGCTAAACTTAGGTTTATCTTCGAGAAGCAACTAAAGTTCGATACCACGTTAGTTTGCGTTGTGATATTCCATCTTTATCCGGCTAATGTGCACATTAACCGAAACGAAACGGCTAAAAATGTATTCGATGGACGCGCCGGGCCGGCGGAGGGCTTGAGGGGGCGGTGGGGAGACAATGCGCGCACACGTGGCAATGTTTTCGTTTAGTTAACACTTATTACAACTAAAATTTGCCTGCGAGTGGATAACTGATTGCCACCTGCGCTAAGAAAGGTTGACGGAGCCCCGCTTCGCGGGGCTCCTATTTCTGGGTGGTTTAAAAAAAAATAACCACGAAGGCTAAGGCGGGAGCTCCGCTCCGCTTCGCTCCCGCCTTAGCCTTCTAACCTAACCTATCCGAGTCGGGGTACTCTGAGTCGGGGTATTAACCATGCATTTCCTTCTACATTTTTAGCCAAGGGCCTCCAGTTACACTTAAGTATAGCCGGCTAAAGATAGAAGAAACTAACATTAACACCTCGTCGAAGATAAACCTAAGTTTAGCCGGCTAATCTTAAGTTTGTGTTCACACCCACCTTTAGCCGTAACATATCAATTAAATCAGATAAGTATGTGATCTCAAACATTACTCACTTCGGCGAAGGAAAACATTGTGAGGAAACCTTGACTCAGAGTTAATATGACTGAAATCGCAGTTCAGTGTGGTAAACAATGTTCGTGCCTTCTCAGCGTGCAAAGAGGCTTTTACTCTGCAATGGGACAATAAGTTTACAAAGGACGTAAGGAAATCACGGCTGGAGTTTTCGCGCACTAGCCCTTGAACGCCGAAAGTTGACAAACTGAATCGGACGAGCTGGGATCGTCTGTTCGATTCTCAATGCTCGGTTCAACATATAGAGTTGAAAATCCAGTGCAAGATAAAGTCCCGCCGCGTATTTACTACCTTTGCGGGTACGTGCACTAATATACTGGTATTATTATTTTCATCAGATATTTGTTTGACCAATCAATTGAAACATTCAACAGCCCTAGTTACGCCTATTATGATAAATTATTCAATCGACGCGGAATTGTTCAATGAATAAATTCCGTATCAACCGAGCTCCTGCACTACTCGTATAGTCGGAGAGTTGAACAACCGGACATTGGCAAAAAATAACTGTATCATAAATTTATCTCGTTTTAATACTAGTTTTGATGACGTTATCAGAAAACCCTGGTGAATAAGCGGATACTACCGTCAATGCCGAAGATATTTAATTGGACTACATATTTAGGTTTTCGGGGGCATTTGATTCTCCTCTTACCAGAGGGGTAATTGCCGAACTTTTTATCAGTAGGAATTGGTTTAATATTCATAGTTAAACAACATTCATTGCGTTATTTACGTTGCTGAGCCACAATTTATTCGTGCAAATGGCGCAATGGTTTAGAAATAATCTTCAATCCCATTCAGATTCTGATAAATTGTGCGTTTCGCAATTAGGGTGCAGGTCACCATCTGCCTAACCTTTTCCTGTTTGGGTCGGCTTCCAATCAAACCGGATTCAGCTAAATATCAGTATTGTACATGGAGCAACTGCCTATCTAACTTCCACAACTCAGTTACTACTGGTAATACAATACCCCTTGGTAGACTGGTTGTCAGACTTTCGGGCTTCTAACAACCCGTAAAGACTGTCAAAGATCCACGAAAGACAGCTGGAACCAACACCTTAACGTGCTTTCCGAGGCACGGAGGTTTTGGTATTTAAAGTTGGTCACCCATCTTCTAATACTGGGATCCAGAACAACCAGGGAGCCAGACAAATATCTTCAGAATCGCCGATGGCTTCCGCTTAGTCTACCAGGGTTTTGTAATAGTCTTCGGCACATAATGAGGGTTTTCCAAGGATGTCTCACGAAAAGTTTGTTGAGTCCAAAGTTACCCATCTTTCCACGGACGAAAGTTTTACCTGATATTAACTCAAATATAGGATAATAGTGTTAGCGATTGACGTCTTTCCGCGGTGACGACAAGTTTAAAGGCTGCCGCAAACAACCGCAACACGACGGCGGGACGCGGCTCTCCTATGAAAACTTCGCAAAAATAATTCTAATGAAACGGACTTTAGCAAGTCCGGATGTGCCCAACTCAATTATCGGGAGATATTAGTATAAACTTGCCAGCCCGCAAGTCGTGTGACCCCGATCGATTGGACAGGTCATCCCTGGAACTGAAACCAGCGCGAAATCTATTTATAACCTCTATTAGTATTAGGTTTCTGCTACATCCGTCAGGTATTTATTCCAGAAGCTCATAGCACTAGCTTTGGCCCCTTTTTGTGGATGTCGGAAATTATTCCATGGGAACCTACTACCGTGATATAAAGCATCCTGCTTTAATCCAATAAACTATCTGTGTACCAAATTTCATCCAAATACGAGCTGCCTTTTTTGCGTGATTGAGTAAAGGATGGAGGATGTTTCTTTACTTAATCTGTACTTGGGGAGGCCATTGTCTGGGGACACTTGTCGTCCCCTATTCCTTAGGACCCGAAATGGCAGCACGTAGTGTTCTATACGCACCTCTCTGTGATAAACGGGGAACTTAACACCTCACTCCCTCCCTAAAGTGAGGAGGCAGAGGCGGGACAGGAGTAGTCTTAAACCTCACCATGTATCACCAAGGGGGAGGGTGGGTTAAAAAATGACAAAAAAAAACATCACGTGATTAATGGACGGCCCCTTAATAATGAATTATTTTATCATGCATACCGTTGTCTTCCAAATACATAGTTTAGCAGTTATTTACCTTCGTAAATTCAACGTGTTGAGATTAGATAACATTATACAATTGAAGACATGAGTGGATGAAGGTGAGATGTCACATTTTCAGATTTTCACTGTTCTATGCATGAATGATGGTGTAATGTGCATACAAACAATTTTAAACCTTAAAAATATTAAACGGTTGGCGCCGCCAGACACCCTTATTGGATAAATACATGTAAGGCGTTTTGAAATATCCTAAAATGTTTATGCGAAACTTTGAACTCAATTTTCTCGAAATTAGAATTTTGCGACATATCACCTTCATCCACTTATAACTTCAATTATGTTTTACTTTATATTTTCATGTCCACAACCTGTCTTGTGGCAGTCAGTGTCGATAAGATACGAGTATTTTCATAACACACTAACAGTTGGAATGGCTTTCATTTTGACAGTTGAACAACATTAATAGGGTTATTTACGTTGTTGAGCAGACAATTTTTTCTAACATACGATGGATCAGCGATATCCTTCAAAATTATTTAGATTATGATTGACACCGTATTACGCTATTAGAGTGCTTCAATTGGCTATTGCATAAGAATTGCATAATTCCAAAAAGGGAAAAAATAGGACACCCTTTTTTGGGATAAATTTGTAATGATCCATCATAAATCATAATCCATTCATATCGATCATTATTTAGAAACAATAACGAATACCTACCTCGTAAAGCCAAATACGGGATTTCCCTATTTAGACCAAATTGTTTACATTCCAAATTCGAATTTGGCTGAAGTAAGATATAATCAGTCCGTTCACGAAAGGGAACGGATTCCCCGACTACTAATTGTAAATTGTTTATAGTTTACAAAATAAACAGTGAAACTTAGTTGCACCATGGATTTTCCAGAATTCGTTAACGTATACCAAAATATCACTGAAGCAATAATATAAATTAGTATCAACAATGATGTAGGTACCACCATAAACTTTCCTGTTTATAATGGAAGTTGCCAAAATCTCCAAAGATATCAAACTAATTCATTATCAGCCTACGGAACTTCATTGCTGGACAAAGACTTCCAATTTTGGTTTTTGTTTTGTTTGATAATATATAATTGGCAGTGTCGTAACGTAGATCTATTTGTATCGTCTTTGGTATTGTGTTTAACCTTGACATCAAAAAGCAATTTTTGTAGTAAAACGTTTTTTACTTGAATACGGAGAGCTCTTGGCTACCTGGCGTATGCATTTTTTGTAACTATTTTAATTACATTTTTCACAATGCCAATTCACACGCCATTCAGCTCGATTCTCGGCAACTGTCATTCAGCTGCTACTCCACCTAGCCTTGGCGTCCCGTCCCTACCTTACGTTTGCCAATTCACGGTCTCTACTCAATCAAGCTTGCTTATTCTGTGGGCTATGTCGACAACTTTGGTTCACTGCCCGATGACAACGACCCGGATTCGATCCCTCAGAGCTAGAATTGAATTCCCAGTAAAGCCTATTTTATAGCTTACTGAACGACTTTGCTTGACTATACATTCGTATGGACCAACAGGCGTAGCATGACCAATTCTATCTCTATTCTAACAAGAATAGACAAAGTTCTTTCCATTCAATTCGACATCTCTTCGGCCCGAGCACGGGCAGACCCGTAGACTCGGGTTTCTATGAAGACAAAGACAGTTATTCTTTCCATAGCTAGAGTGGTAACTAATGCAATTAAGGTAGACGGACAGTTACAGTGGGATTAAACGATCTTAGAGTATTGTATTGATGATTATAATTAATGTAATCCTGTAAAAGAAAATGTACCCCAATTGAAACTCCAACTCAAAAGTAGAGAAAAATTAGTCGCCTTGCTCGACATCGTAGAATTTTTTCGATTGAAGAATAGAAATATTTCCTCTCTTCAGTTTTAACATCGCCATGCCATTTTGTCTATTCTTCCGTCGACAAAACTCGTTTCTATGGTGGTCATGTTTCGCGTCCAGCTGTACCGTGAGTGTCTACCTTTCGACCCCGTAAGATATAACAGGCAGGACGATTGAAGACCATAGTTTTTACCAAAGAGATTTAAGACATTTTTTACCCTATAACTATCTGCTTTTTCCTAATTGCAAAAGCATACAAGTACGACGGCACGTATGTCAATCAATAAATCAAGATTTTAGCACCCTGATATTAGAGTGATTACAATCAGGAAATGATTGATTCATACTCGTTACGTAGGTCATGTAACTAAATTTCGATACAAAACTGTACCCGTGTGTAATTTTATGTAATTTTTATTGCTTGCAAAAAAACCTTGACTTAACTGTCAGTGACATATCCAAGAATCGATAAGACAGTATGTTACTATGTATTCAAAGTAACGACTTCCGTAAGAATTGTAGGTAGGATTGGTTATTGATTGTATTAATTAAAAGCTCTTATTACTTAGCTTTTAACTGGCCCAGCCTAGTAAGTGCTGACAGTTCTCAGATAATGAAACAACCACCCACTCTGTGCGGTATTTCTTAAGGTGGAATCTCCAAGGTAAACCGCAAAATTCAAATTGTGATACGTTTTTTGCAATTTGCAGGCCAGTGTCTGGCTGTATCATCATCATCCGTCTAGCCTTTTCCCAACTATGTTGACGTAGGCTTCCAGTCTAACCGGATGCAGCTGAATATCTATATTTTAAATGGAGCGACTGCCTACCTGATCTCCACAACCCAGTTACTGGGTTATACGATACCCCTGTGTTTGGCTGTGTGTTGAACAAATGATTCGCTACCGTAACCAGCTGTGGTCAGCTCAAGTTCAACATGTTACCTATTATTACGGACATTAGGGGGCAGCCATAAATTACGTCACACGAATTTCATGATTTTTGACCCCCTCCCCCGTCCTTGTCACAGCTGGTCACATATGTGAGACCCCGCCCTCCCTAGTGTGACGTCACGAATTTTATAATTTTACATCTAGAAATAATTATTGAATTAAAACAGCAATTCCGAAATTTTAATTTTTTTTTTTATAGAATGAACATCAAATCAAACACTGCAAGAAATGAACAGAACAAAAAACGATTAATTAAAGATCAAATTTAATCATCTTGAGTCCCTATAGGTAGGCATATGCATGGCATAGCAGCTACATCGTTCTCGTTTGGGTTGTTAATGTCAGGAATATTCGTTGAGTCCACATCTTTCTCATCGAACCATACAGCATCATCGTCATCATCCAAACAAAGAATTTCTCTGGCATGTCTAGCAGAAATTCTTTGAAGACGAATCTTCACGATGGGCAAAACTTGTTGTTTCTTATGCATTTGCTTGTGTTCATTAGTGACTTTTATGATGCAAAATATAGACCACAAATGCCACATGATCGCTTAAACAAGTATGCCTCGATACTGGGGCAATAGCTATCATACGAATATGTGTAGATAATAACACTTAGATTAAAATTGATTTTGAAATGTGACGTCACGAAATTTAGGACCCCTCCCACCCCCTTGTCACACAATGTCACAATTCGTCGACCCCCTCCCTCCCCCTTAACGTGTGACGTAATTTATGGATGGCCCCTTACGTAACTTCGGAGCTTGTGGCTAACTAATAATAGCCATAAGGGTCGACCGATCAGGTTAAACTTCGGTTACCGCAGTCGGTCTGTAGATGGGTGATCATCTTTAAATACCGAGACCCCTCCGTGCATCGGCAAGAAGGTTAAGCCGTTGTTCACAGGTTGAGGTTTGACAGTCGTTAGGAGTCGTCAGAACCCCGAAAATCTGACAACAAGTATTACCCAGTAACTACGTTGTGGAGGTCAGATAGGCATGTAAATTACCGGTACTCGGCTGCATCTAGTAAGGCTAAAAGTCCACCCCAACAGTTGGACAAAGGCAAGGCAGACGATGTCGTAACTACGGTACCTATCTAAAACCAACTCCTGAAAACACCGCGTGGCCTTGAGCACGGAGTAATTGACCCTCAAATTATAATGAACAAGTGACGGTCAAGGTCAAAAGTGGCGTGGCATGCGTCAGACTTCGCCCAAATCCGCACGGGCGTTTTTCCGCGCAATAGATTCTCAACTTACTGTTTAGTACCGATAGTTTAAAATCCAACAGTGTGTGTTTTAGACGTGCTGGACTGCGTTCATTTGGATACTCAATGCTCGGTAGAATACCAAGAGTTGAAAATACAGAGCGCTATCGTCCCGTCTAAAAATCACCCCTGTCGAACTGGGCGTCCTTTTAGTAGTTAGAATCGTATAACTACGACTGTTAGAACTAATAACGACCCCAAAATATATTTACTCACGTTCCCACGGGCGTAATAAAATCCCACCACGATATTATTACGCCCGTGCGAACGCGGACTTAATGTCCACACACTCTATAGTAGGTACACGCCAATTTAACAGAAGTAGGTACTTTATAAATTATTTACTAAATAACATAGCCAATCTCCTTTCTTATCAGCTTACATAATTAACTGCACAGCTAATTAGGTTCTAAGGAAGAACACTGCAATCTCTTATCAGAGTGACCTATTGTTTCCCGTTTCCCATCGATCATGGGCCATGACGGCGCGTCGTGGCGTTGGCGTACGTGACTAAGCTCATGTACACAGTCTGGTTTCATCTTCCAAGCTTTTGCTGTCGCTAAGAAAGATATTGAATTACATCGAGTCAACTTGCGAGCTACAATCAGTGCTTACGCCTTGGAATTGTCTGTATTGAACCAATAACAATTACCTACTTATAGTTGTGTTTCGGCTTTTAAGGGTCATATTTGAATTAGTATGTACAAAAACCACTCTATAGTACGCCATGAAGGCTCCCCGCAAACAGGTGCGATGTTAGTAGACCATTACCATGAATTTTTCATAGACATTGTTTTACTAGAGTTGCGTCGCCCTGTCGCATCGCGGTAGTCTGCGGGACCCTGTTAAGATTCGGAATAATTTTCTGGGACAATTCAACTCAAAAGGACACTGCGTTCAAAGCACAAAAGCGATGTATGTATACGGGCTATGTTTGGGTTGCAATCTACAGACAGTTGCAAACCAATTTTTAAACAGCACAAAATTCCAACACTTCCGTCACTTTACATGATCTATACTAATATTATAAAGCTGAAGAGTTTGTTTGTTTGTTTGATTGAACGCGCTAATCTCAGGCACTACTGCCCGAATGAGGGTCTAAGTGCGAAAAAGGGAGTCCCATCATAATCGAAAGGGAGACAAAATCATGTTCAAAGTTTCCGTTACATGGGCACATCTATACTTAATATTATAAAGCTGAAGAGTTTATCGAAGCGCTAATCTCAGGAACTAATGGTCCGAATTGAAAAATTATTTTTGTGTTGGGTAGCCTATTTATCGAGGGAGGCTATAGGCTATATAACATCACGCTACAACTAAGAGAAGCGGAGCAGTAATGAAAAATGTTGCAAAAACGGGGAAAATGAGAGTTTCCGTTGCGTGCGCTGCGTAAACGGTTAAAGTAACGCAAAAATCATATATGACGGAATTGTTCCTTTTAAAAAGTTCTAAAAAAAAGTCCGCGAGAGCATATGTCTACCTTTTAAGGTTGACTCACTATAACTCAAAAGGAGCGAGCAGCAACGAAAAATGGACGAAAACTAGCAGGTAAATCGATGCGACGGAAGGGTCAGGGGAGCAAAAATTTGACGCGCACGAAGTCGCGGGCAGAAGCTAGTATATAATAAAATTCCTAATGCTATAAAGATAATGAATATTAATTCATTCAAGAGAGAACTAAAAAAAAACCGGCCAAGTGCGAGTCGGACTCGCGCACCGAGGGTTCCGTACAAACCTGTAGGTATTCTCGGTTTAAAAATAAATGTTATTTTTTAAATTTTATATTTCAGTTGATTGAATGTAAACTAAATTGCGGTTTACGATTTATGACATTTAAAAAAAAAAGTACTCACTCGATCTCGTTCAAACCAATTTTCGGTGGTAGTTTACATGGTAATGTACATCATATATTTTTTTTAGTTTTATCATTCTCTTATTTTAGAAGTTACGGGGGGGGGGACACACATTTTCCCACTTTGGAAGTGTCTCTCGCGCAAACTATTCAGTTTAGAAAAAAATGATCATAGAACCTCATTACCATTTTTAAAGACCTATTCATAGATACCCCACACGTATGGGATTGATGAAAAAATTTTTTTTGACTTTCAGTTCTATGTATGGGGCACCCCAAAATTTATTGTTTTTCTATTTTAGTGTGAAAATCTTAATGCGGTTTACAGAATACCTCTACTTACCAAGTTTCAACAGTATAGCTCTTATAGTTTCGGAAAAAAGTAGCTGTGACATACGGACGGACGGACAGACAGATAGACAGACAGACAGACAGACAGACATGACGAATCTATAAGGGTTCCGTTTTTTGCCATTTGGCAACGGAACCCTAAAAATGCTAATAAGTAAGGGTTATTATAATGTTATAGAGTTCTTGAATGACAAATTTTGATTTATCATAATCTAATATTCTTTTTTATTTTAGTTGAAATGATTTTATTGTACTTACTAATTATTTTAATTTTATTGTTTTATTTACTTTAATTCTTTTTATTGTTTTAATTATTTTGAATTTCTTGACTATATTTTTTGTAATTGACTATAATTATGCATTTGAATTGATTTAATTTTGACATTTATTTCCTACTATTACTATTTTTGTACGCCGAATATGGCAAAACATGTTGAATCAGCAATTTTAAACTCTTCCATCCATATGTGCATATTTCTGTATCATGTTACACATGTTTATACGAATAAATACATCTTTATCTTTATCTTTTATCTTTACCCTTAAAGGTGTTGTCCAATGATTGCCACGAACTATGCGGTAGCTAAGTTGCGGGTAAACCGTTACTGGGTTTCTATCAGGAATATCAGGTTGATAGCAATAGGATCACCCTGTTTATATGGGAGTTAAGGTGGATGAGCTTAGGTATCCCGGGAAGTTTAAATTTTCTGCCATTTAAGCAATTTGCAGGTCAGAGTCAGGTTGTCTGTTGATTAAAATATAATTCACAACCGAACACATATGTATGTATAAATAAAATAAAGTGATAATGACTAAAATCACCAATACAACCCCATCACTTAATTTTAATGGTTTTTTTATGAAATAGTCATTCAATGGGATTAAATGTAGGCTTACTATAAATAGGTGCTGTCCACCTCTGCCTAACCTCCAAAAGTTTAGGTAGGGCTATTACAGGCGTGAAGTTATGCGGTTGATTGTATATTTTACACCTGATGTATAATTTATTAGCCGTAAAATATTTTTATTAGCGAAAGTACCAACTCATAAATCAATTTATAAGAAGTACATACCATGCGTGTAGATAACCGAAGAGAATTTTTCACGTGGTCGCCCTACCCCATTTAATTTGTTTGTGTTGATAAAAAAACGTTGCATTTCGCGATATATTGTATAAATCATGTAATATCTAAAGGTGACCTATGCTTACCTTTATTATAAAATAATAGTCAGCATTTTACAAATTATGAAGACGAAACTCAGGTAGCTTACAATAAATGCAATTTGTTATCAAATTGCATAGTACGATAAATAAAACCTAAGCACTCTAATTACAATGACGACTTACTTATGTGCTTAAGTAAATTATAGTTCTGCATTTTTTTAAATCAAGGTGCGCTAAGGAAGCCCGCGAATTTCAAATGTTTGTTTCACGAAAAATTATCACGTAGTGCGTGCGCTCTTTTAAACCCCCGACGCGTGTCTGTCTGTGGCATCCAGTGTTGCCAACAATAATATTGAAATTCCGCCGACTCTATTAAAAAAATCCGTTAGAAATCCGTTGTTCCTTCTCTTTTTTCCGCCAATAAAATCCGCTAGAATATTTCGTCCAAGTAATGATAGATGATAAATATACATGCGTGATGCGACAAATTAAAAGACAATTACAACTAGGTAGATTCATTTTTTAATTAAAAAAAACATACAAATAAAATCTAAGTTCTTTGTAGAAATTATTATTAAATAACAATATGTACCCGTAATGATAAGGCGAGGTTGTAGTACTTTTTAACTTCTAAAGCTCTGGAAATATAAAGTTGGTAGGGATTCACCAGAAACGTCTTCTTTTCTAACAAGCCAATCTTTAAATAACTTATCTTGAAGCCACTCACTGCGAAACTTTTGTTTATATTGCGGTTTTGGCATTTTTACCGAAAAATTATCGATATACAAGGACACAAACGTTAAAACAATTATTACCAACTAATATTGGTCTGACTCTTGACTAGTAAATCTTATTCGTACGTGAACCCGAACCGGCACATAAACAGTATACCTACTTGAGTACTTGACGTACGTTTTGTTCTTAGCTTCTGACTATGTTTGATTCTTTATGCCAAGGGGAAGTCTCCGTTTCCTAACAGATAAGTTCATTTCATTAGTTGGTGCTGCGAACGTGATGATAAAATTACATATTAAATGTAGTTTAAACATGCCACGGTTTTTAATCATAAATAAATTAATCGATTGAAGGCTGAATAGTTAGTATTAATAGTTATAGTAGTAATATTCATAAGATTCCGCTAAAAAATCCGTCAGCCGTTAACATATGTTTTGTTCCGTTTAACTCATGCCTGAATCCGCCAGATTTGACGGAAAATCCGTCAAGTTGGCAACGCTGGTGGCATCGTAGCTCTTAATCGGTTCAGCCGTTTCAGCACGACGATCCTTTGATCAAAATATAACCTCCAATTTCTCAAACGTGACGATAAATTATCGTTGACATTCACGTCCTCGTCAAGGCACTAAGTAACAAATTGATAGGTAGCCGTGTGTACAAGTTACCTCTAACTTGTACACACGGCTACCTATCAATTTACATTTTCAGTTTTAGCTGACCTCCCACTGAATAGGCTTTTCGTACAATTATGTGTCAGCTTATACTGGAAACGCAGTTTGATTTGTCGCCGTGCGTACGTGGAAATAGGAAGACGCTTTAGAATTTCCGTCCGCAATAATGGTCTACGGGATAAGTTTTTATCCAGTGCGCAAATTTTAACAAATTAAACTCGTTATAATAACCATGCAATTTTTATTTTGAAATATCTTAGTACAAAAAAATTAAGTTATCGTTAACGAAAGATGTTTATTTAGAAACAGGATTTAGGGTAACTTGCGCGCGGCGCCGCCGCCGGCGCGGCGGTGAACGTGAACGACTGACCAGCTGTTCGATCGGTCAAAATTCTAATAAGTTCGAAGTACTACGCCGGCGTGCGGTTACTGACCTATTAGTACCTACCAAATGTTCGATCGGTAATAATTCTAAGAAGTTCGAAGTATCTACGCCGGCGCGCGGTTACTGACCTATTACTATTGTCCATATCATATTACGAAATATGTAGGATGTCCACAGTTTACTGATTTAAGGTCGGATTAAAATTTAAAAAAAGTATTGAAAAAATAATTGAAATGTGTTCTACATATTACTGACACAGACCCACCAAAAAAATTTGCGCACTGGTTAAAAAAATCCTGTATAGCGTGCTCGTTTTTACATACATTTTGTGAACAGAAACGTCTTATCGATTTTAATTAAAACTACATGATAATTGATCTACCACATTCGCGTGCTTCTGTCTATGGGGACCTTATAACTGTGACGATAGAAAAGATAAAAGAAGCACAACGAGTGAGAGTATAACTGTATAAGTGGTACTTGGCTTCGTTAAGCGTATTTTCACATTATATTCACACCCTTAACAAGGATCTTGGGGGTTATTTGCGTCAGTTGGCATTCACCATAGTGACGCCCTTTTCCTCCAATTGAGGTAAGCGCCATGGAGCATCGCCATATAAACATTACTATCTGCAGCCTGTGACGTAAGGCCAGTAACATTTTAACTTATATCTCTTTCAGTCTTGTTGGTTTTTTTTATTAAAATCAGTGCCATATAGCCAGCCACACACAATCGGTTGAATCATCATAAAAGCTTGAATCAAACTTAACAAGAAGAGACCGATTGGTGGTTTATTGAATTTATGACAGTTTTAGTTACAAAATATTCTTAATGTAAAAGCGTGACTGAAAGAGATATACTTATACCTATCGTGTGACTGACACCATTATCTCAAAAACTAGGGCACCTAGCAAAGATCTGTATTCTTCTAAATTTAGTCGCTTATTAGTCGCAATGTTTCGCCAAGTCACAGATTTAGTTGGTGTCTAGTTAAAGAGATATTAAAGAATTCAATTTCTCCTTAATATTTTAAGTACTTTCTAGACAATACCTTTGTCATATGGTGGAATGTTTGGTTCGATGTTTTTTTTGCTCCTTTTAGTTTCATTACTTTTTGATACTGGTACCCAACACGTTATTTAGCTATTGCAATGGAAATTTAATTTTACCCTGTATAGGTAAACGTAAAAGTACAGTCAAAGCAAAAATTATTTTCCTTATGAGTATTTTATATGTAGTTGGTTTGTGTAAATACCTAGTAGCTAACAAATGTTATTAGCAAAAAAAAAAATATACAGGTATCGAATTATTGATTTAATAACCATTGCTTTATTTCAAAGGTACCGTTTATAGCTCTGGTTCCTTACTAAAAAAATAAAAAAAATTGTTATCATTAAATACATGTGTGACATACTTATTGTTTTTTTTGTATAAGATAAAATATAAACACTGTTTAAACAATCATCTTCATTTATCACTTAAAAACATTTAGACAAAGTTTATCACAAAGAAACAATTTCGCTGCGACCCCTCGTGACCCAGTATAGTCTGTAAAGTGTTATGTAAAACACAGTACATGTGCTTACCTATATACATAATGTACAATGATAAGGCTAAATAAACAATAAGACTACGTCAGAATTACACAACTGAAGTTAGAGAAACATGGCTTCTTTCATACAGTATGGAAACCACATATGTATTTTAAAAGCTTGCATTATTAGGCTCACATAAAATTCTAATAATATAATGTTTGGACTTTAAAAGAGACTATGTCCTCTGAGTTACTTTCGAACAGTCAGGTAGGTAGGTACTGCTGCCGCCAGTTTTTAAAATATTGACGTGTAAAAGATCTACTTACAGAAATAAATGTTGCATTTCATTCCGTGAGTAAAAATAAAAATATAGTATAAAGTCCAGGGAACATATAAAAAATAAGTCTATGTCAGTCCTTCCTTCCCTCTTCTACATGTACCTATTTTTAAATCATTACGATACTGCGGTGTAACCGCGTAACACACAAACAATAGCAATGGCTTTCATTTTAACAACATTCATTGCGTTATTTACATTGTTGAGCAAACGAATTTTTCGAACATATGTAGCAATGGAGTAGCACATCCCTTTGAAAATGATTCTGCTTGTGATTCTATATCACCCTAATAGTGTGTTACGTAGTGTTCATTAACGTAAAATATTTTAAACTTATTTGACAATACATAGGCAAGTAAGATATAATTGAAAAATAAAATAATATTATATCACCAACCGCCATTACCTACCAAGAAATATCTAATTGAGTTTTTCACCATTTTCCTCTTTCCTTAATTTATTTAAATAATATTAAATTGGCAACGTTAATCATTAGGATTTGTGTCGCTCCGCGGCATTAATAATATTATAAATAAATATGAACTGATGGATTTCCCATATTTGAAACTATGAAACTATTGTACTTCGTGGACTGCCTCGTTGGTATAGTTTGTCCCAAATGCTATTGTTGAGCATGAGGTTCGAATTCCAGGCCTGGCAAAGTGTTATAGGGTTTTCCATCAATGATTTCTTAGCAGCAGCCTGGAGTATGGAATTGTGCCCGGTTGATGGCAATAGGCTCACCCACATGGGACTTAAACATAACGTTTGTATAGTATATTTTTTCGGGGAATTTCAAAGTTCCTATGAAAACTTGTGAGGTTTGCTTTGGCATTTTAATTTTAAGCAACCAATATTAAACGAAGTAGTTTTCAAATAAAAACTCATTAAATTAGAACTCACGAAATAATTACGTGATATACTTACATGCAATTTGCAATGTCTTTCTATTTAACCGACGAAAAAACATTTAAACAACACGTATTCGCGTTCAAAAAATAAATCTGTGCCTCCTGTGATAAGTGATACAAGTCAAAAAACGTCATTTTACAGGACAGCAAAAACAAGATTAAAAAAAATCTAGTTCGTTAATTAAATGGGCTAGGTAAAATATCAGTGCACTCTTTTGTAGAACAAAACATTTTCTTTCTCTATATAATTTAGATTTTTTGATAGATATTTAATTTTGGAAGTAATTCATGAAAAACCTGCGACTTGTAACTTTTACTTTGTTTTTATGTGCTAAAATTAAGTTATTAATGATACTTGTACAGTTATATTACGTTGCACCAAGCTTGCACCAATAAATTGTCTTAGTGTAAACTGATATACATCAAGTTAAAACGTCTAATAACTCATTAGAATAATGATTCTAGCAAAATGTGCTAAAACAAAAGATGAAGATATAACCCTTAAGATTTATTTTTTTTACTTATCAGTCACCTCTTTACATATTTTAGTTGAACTGTATCAATTTACTAAAATCCTAGTCTTTCAGAAGATATGTTAAATGATGTAAGTCAAGATGTACCCCTCAAAAAAAAAGATAGTGATATGTGTAAATAAATACAAGTTTTTGAAAAATAAAAATCAACGTTTATTAACCTAAAAATACAGTCGTTAAGGCACGTTTTTATCAAAATTCTTATACAACTAAATGGAGATCAAATTATCACAATCTGACAATACGATTGTAACTAGGTATTCTCAAAAGGAACATATCATAAACAAAAGTATGAAACTTCAAACTAAGTAATGGCACAGATCAGTTTTGATGAGCTATCACAGCAAGCAATTGACCTACTCAGTGTAATACAAAGTATCACAATAAAGTTTTAATCTATAAACATAACAAAAAAAAAAAAAAACAAAACTTTAAACTTTCTTTAGAGGTAGATAATCTCACATAGTTTTTAAAAGTACAATTAAATCAAAAACCTGTAATAAAACCTAAAAACCTTTTATATGTCCACCTGTAGGTAGACTAACATTGTAAAAAAAAAAATAGTCTTTCCATCTATTAATTAAGGGGCTTTTTACAGTCCACTAGCGCCGCCAATCGAAAAAATGGCATAACTCGTAAATAGAATCAAAAATACAAAATGTGGTCTATTATTACTGTAGAAAAGGCAATAACGTAATTTTATAACACATTGTCAACACTTGAAATATAGCTGTTCAGCTAAATCGTGCATTTGTAACAAAAACAGCCGTTTATGTTTTGAATGTTTTGGTTCCCAGAAAGAGCAACCAGGAACGGAATTCTCTGATGTGCTCATGGGTGACGGTGGTGTTTCTGGAATCGTAATATTGGAGGTTTGTCTCATCAATGACGACGTAGCAGTTCTTTTTTTTTTAACCGGTACGCTTTCATCATCAGTGGATGAACACAATTCATCAGTATTGCAAATATATTCATCACTGCTAGAAGATCCAAAATCGCCATCATCAGATGATTCTGAAATTCTCAAATCATCGAGTAGATTTTTTGAAGAATTTTCTTGAGTCTTGTTCGTCTTATTATTATTGAAAACTGTTTCCGCAACAATTGTAGGGTTCCGCGATTCTTCAACTGGTTCTTTTCCTTCTTGCGTCTCTATTGACTCGTTACCTTCTTCCTGGATATCATTAGGTTCTTCTTTTTCAGTGACCGTTTCTGCAACTACTGGACCTCGGTGCCATGACCCGTCAACCGTTTTGCTTGTTTCTTGCTCCTCTCTTGATTCGCAGCCATTTTCCAGGGTATCAAAATGTTTTTCTTCAATATCCGATTTAGTAGCCAATTTCATTATTTTATCAATTCGAGATTTAAGCTGAAAAAAAAAAATAGTAAGAAAACCATAGGTATTCTTTAAATAATATCATATAATAAAATTAAATGTCTAGATTTATTACAACGAGGGAAAATTACTTTGACCTCCTACTTAAAAACAATACTTACAACTTAGCAACATAATATTTTATTGTGTCAACTTTTCGTTATTTGGTGTAAGGTAATTTAATTCAATACAATAACAAAAATCTCAATATTATTGAATTTCGTGTAAAATGATACATCTATCAACTTACGCATCGATCCATGGCGCATTCGGACGTGAACACACTCCATTACAGTCGCAGCGACACCGCGGAGCGCACGAGTGAGCTAATACGGCTCTACGTCCAGCGCACCTCCGATTACCCCCTCGAACCCACGCCACCTGCACTTGTAACACTTAGCACATTTATTATTTTGTACCATGTTTTTACAATTGGTTGGAATTTTAGATACAACTACATTTATATCTGTTTACACATAAAAACAGATTTGTGTAGAATGATTTAAGTCAAGTTGTATCACTTTTCACTAAAAAGAGCATACCTTACATTCAGATTTGTAGATACATGTCGATTTGTATCCTAGAGGCATATCGAAAGAATTAGTTTAAAGGGATATTACTCTAGTCACATCAAAATTCACGATAAATGAACTGAAAAATAAAATGTGAAGTTAAATACAATAGCATTTAAATCACGAAGCACAAAAAATTGTGTGTTAAGTGACCGGTTTTGGGGTTACATCTTGACAAATATCGATTGTAACGAATTTTTTGCCAAAATCCCTATAGTTGTATCACTTTGCACAAAATTATCTCCGAAACTATAGCAGATAGAAGAACGTGAGTTAGACCAAAAAAGACGTATTTTTTTTTTGATAATGCTCATGTGAAAATCACAAAAAGGGTACAACTCGAGTTATATCACTTATCACAGGAGGCACAGAAATATACTCGACAACGACTAACGCAGTCGAGTAGTTCATTTGTTTGGACATTCATTTGATATTGAACTGTCAAAATATATCGACGTCGTCGACTTGAAAACCTCCTCCATTTTTTCCGTCGGTAACAATGGATTAGGCAATTTCCTTCACAGTGATTCATACTATGATTAATAGTGTGTTGCGCAATTAGGGTGCCGATAATTGCTCGTAAAGATTATTGACAACTGAACAAACTTCTAAGATTTAATTAGTAGTTAAACACAGATTAACTGCGATATCATTAGTGACGTCTAGGTTCAAAGATCAACTGCGTGATCAGAAACAAGGTGCAAATAAATAATATTTACTTCATATTATCATGATAGGAAGTTACTATCTATTGATATACTATACAGGGTGTAAGGGACAGCCCTCCGCAGACTGATGGGGTGGATTCAGTATATCATACTAAGATGACCAGTACAAGGAATTATTTCAGGACCGTTATGGGAATCCAATAAACCTGATTTGTTTTATTTCCTCACACGCAATGTATCTCGGATCAATTCGGAAAGCCGCCTTTGTGCAATCGCCGACGACAAGTTCGATGAACTCTGTAGTTAGACAGTAAGTGAACAGCTGATTTTACGCGTCGTTCGTTAGAGTATTTCAACATCCATTGCTGCTTTTTGATTTAGCCGTATTGTTTACATAAATGGAGTGCTGCTTTCAGAGAATGTAATTTTACATTGAAATAAAACTGAAAAAGCTGAAAAAACTTTTTAAAAATCCTGAGAAAAATTCCGGTATAATATGATACAAAATAAGGAGCTGAATGCACTGTCAGTTTGAGGAGGGCTGTCCCTTACACACTGTATAAGATACTATGTGTTATTTTCCTTATTTATGGATTTTTGAGAGAAGTAGTGGGCGTGAAGTGTTTCAGGAGACCGTCAATTCAACACATTGTTTTTTAAAGGTATTATAACGTGAAAGTGTGATCATCTTTCTGCCCTTGGGGTCGACGCAACACGTTTACTTCTTTCATTCTCCACCATCAACCAACTGGCCATCATTCACTCCATGTTTCTTCGTAACGTACCATCAAATAAAAAACACATCCTATTAGAAAGTGTGATGAGCCGAAGTCTAAAAAGTACAGTCACCGTCATAAACACTTGAAGAACCCCCACAAAAAAAAAAAACTGATATAAACTGGTAAATTATTATTTTGTTAAAGATAAATGTGAGTGAGTAACGCTGCGTGCAAAAACTGATATAAGCTGGTTGATTATAATTTTGATAAAGATAAATTTGGATTGAATGAGTAACGTTGCGTGACGCGACTAATCTGGGTGTGTTTGGCAGCATAATTTACCTACCACGTTTCCAGTAAAAAAAAAAAATAACATCAAGTTTTTAATAACAAACCTATAATTTTAAAGAAAGAAGAAAATACGTTTATTTGCGGTAAATATGACGCAAAGAAAAATGAACACAACAAACATATAAAAAAAAGCTGGGGAAAATATGCGTCAAAACCACGCAAAACGGCCATCGCTCAGCATAATACTGCGACGCTATGCAAGACAGAGCCCCAGCGCTGGTTTTCAGCGACAGCCGAAAAAAACATTAATGCACAACTTGTATGTTTGTACCTAAGACCCATTAACTATGTCTAATTTAGATGAGCCTTTAAAAAAATATTCGAAGCGAAACCATGGCAAGCAGAACATCACTTTATAAGAATAATAAACTCTTTATTGACACAAAAAATGTGTACAAAGAAACTGATGAACCGTATGTTTGTCTTGTCCCTGCCACCATAACAAAAATACCAAGAAAAAAAAAAACTTGTATGAAACTACTTTCTTGCACTTACACATCACAGAAATTCTTCAACTGTTTTTGACACATTGACGTGACTTAGCAGGATCATTAGGTCCAAAGGTAAGTTTTGTGCTACAACGTCACATTGTATTTGTTGTCGACCTAGGAGATAATAATGATAGCTAGGTCGTAGTATATAATAGCTTCCCTGAGGTTGCCATTGCGCACACACATAGGAAGCTACATTCATTAGTGACTTATTTTAATACTCTTACTTATGGATCATATTAGAAATTAAATAACCTGACAAGAACGTAAAAATAATTGAATTAATATATTCTAATATAATAACGCTGAAGACTCTATTTATTTCGATGCGCTAATATGTATTTGGTACAACAAGCCACATTTGGAGCTGATAATCTCTTAATACCTAGGTACACCATCTCACTTCAGGGTTCAGACAGATTAAATATACCTAATCTAATCAATGTTCCACTTTTACCTAATTGTAATTAATATCACCCACTTAATTAAACTTCCTTCATATTTGAAGAGCTCTTTAGAAGAACAAGCTAGTAACCTTGCAACGATTAATCCCACTTTTTTTAAAAATAAATGTCTACTGTTATCTCTTATCAATACTGATAAGGAATAAATTACTTGATATGTGAGTTGGTTCAACTTGACTATGGAAGTACTGATAACATGTGATTACACGTTGTATATGAATCAATCATTGCTTTTTCAAGGCATGTACACACGCCACAGATCAAGCTGATACATTTCGAGTATAAGCTGATTTCTCATTGTACGAAAAGCCTACACAATGCGAGGTCAGTTAAACCTGGAAATGTATAGCTTGATGTGTAGCCGTTTGTACAGACAACGCAAACTTGCAAGAAGATGAACATGCAAGGAAATACGAATTGACGCAGACATATACATAGAAAATATTGAGTGATGGAATTATGATATGGATAGAATGAGGGTGACTACTTAGATGACGACCGACTGATAGAGTTTGGAAGAAAAAGACATGTTGCGCCCCGACTCATAATAAGAATGACAATTACATACAAAATATGCGAACAAATTAAATGTATGAATATATTTTCCACGTCGCAGACTGCACGTAACTAGGTAACTACGTACCTTAAATACTTTACTGTTTTATTATATAGATTTGTAAATTTATAGCCTATAAAATAGTTATAAATATGTTTTTTTTTAACGACGAAGCGAATTTTGTTTGTGATATGTAGTATCGAAGTAAGTATACGATTTATTTACTATGTATTATTTTATTAAGTAGGTATTTAATTTTATATTCTCAATTCTGCTTTATACGTGGTATAAATATATATATAGATGATATCTTTCATGCATAGTTGGAAAATAATTAGGAATTTAATAATGTTACTAAATATGCTTTAATTTAATTATTTAAATTTATTAATAAACTGAATTAAAAGTCATATATTCAAACTAGCCTTAGAGTCAGCAATTTTTGAACGTCAAAATTACATAAAAGTCCCCCTAAACGCCTGCCCTTTTAGCTGGGAATGAGAGATAAGGGGAATCTCTTTACCAATTAAAAAACAATATACTGACATATATTCCTAGTTATTTTAACAATACAATATTTAATGTTTCACTCCAATGAGTCTGTTGTTTGTTGCGTATTTTCTACAAAGTGCGTGTATAATGTTAATTCTCATAATAATTTAATTTGAATCTATACTTATATATCTATACTAATATTATAAAGCTGAAGAGTTTGTTTGTTTGTTTGTTTGATTGAACGCGCTGATCTCAGGAACTACTGGTCCGAATTGAAAAATTATTTTTGTGTTGAGTAGCCTATTTATCGAGGGAGGCTATAGGCTATATAACATCACGCTACAACTAAGAGGAGAGGAGCAGTAATGAAAAATGTTGCAAAAACGGGGAAAATTTATTCCTTTTGAGAGTTTCCGTTGCGTGCGCTGCGTAAACGGTTAAAGTAACGCAAAAATCATGTATGACGGAATTGTTTCTTTTAAAAAGTTCTAAAAAAAAGTCCGCGAGAGCATATGTCTATCTTTTAAGGTTGACTCACTATAACTCAAAAGGAGCGAGCAGCAACGAAAACTAGCAGGCAAATCGATGCGACGGGAAGGGTCAGGGGAGCAAAAATTTGACGCGGACGAAGTCGCGGGCAGAAGCTAGTAATATTATAAAGCTGAAGAGTTTGTTTGTTTGTTTGATTGAACGCGCTAATCTCAGGAACTACTGGTCCGAATTGAAAAAATCTGTTTGTATTGGGTAGCCTATTTATCGAGGAAGGCTATAGGCTATATAACATCACGCTACAACCAAGAGGAGCGTAGCAGTAATGAAAAAATGTTGCAAAAACAGGGAAAATCGCACGGGTAGGCGATTCGACGCGACGCGACGGGAAGGATCGGGGTAGTAAAAAATTTAACGCGTACGACGTCGCGGGCAGAAGCTAGTTTCAGATAAAATTCTTCACATTCCTCATAACTCGTTTTTCAATCATTCGCATTACTTCCACAGCCTCATAATATTTCCACCAATTAATACACGAACTGGAAAGCTAATCCGAATTCTTCCAGCAATCATAGAATTATAATTATTGGAAATATTGTGACATTGATGGTCGGGAAACATCACAAGCACGCGAGGCGTCCTGATTTAAGAAATCCGTATTTAATTGCTCAACAATCAGTCTACAACCTTTAACTTTTATTGTCATCAGAAATCATTAACTTAGAACTGGGGCACGGCCGGTGCATAACATTTGTGTGTAGACTTTATCATTATCACTGAACATTCTCTCAGTAATCGTTCAAGTTTGTTCTTGTGCCAATTTTTTTTTATGTAACGACTGTCGAGTGTCGTGCGTGGCCAGCGTGACCGCGAAACGATTTGCGCGAATTCAGTTCCACATTTAAAATTACGTTCGGGTATCTTCGGAAAATTCCGAGCGTTACCTGCGTGTTAATTGCATAACACACCTACAATGGCTATGTCTTTCATTTTGTAAGTTCAACAACGTGCACTGCGTTATATACGTTGATGAACAGACATTTAAATACAGTATATTGTCAAAAAATACTATGCACTTTAGAATATTTCATTACGTTCACTGTACCTATTACGTTCCTGAATTCCTTTTGCTCATCAGAGCTGATTCAAACTTGAATACTTTATGTATTACTTTTTTCTAAAATCAATATACAGGGTGACTTATAATTTGACGTATTCCACCCAGGCAAATAGGTCATACAACCATTTGCAACAATTAATCACCCTATAAGACCCAGGTGAAAATGTATGGGATTCGAGAGAACCAATTATTTCTCGAATCTCATTAATTTTCGTAAATACATAATTAGGAACGCCACAAAAAAAACACACATGATAGTGGTAGCTATTCTATTATACATTTCATAGTAAAAATACTTGAACTAGTATCATTAGCAAGGCAGAAAACAGAGGAATTACGTAGAAGGAACGCCAAAAACCACGTGACCGCGTTTTTTCTAAAGTAGGTCCTACCTAAGTAAAAAGTTTCCATTTCACTGTGTCAGTAGATGGTTGTAAGTAGGTACTACCTACATACATATATTATAGGTAGGTATACGAAGTACTTGGCCCGCGTGGTGGGGTACGGCCCACTCCCTTCCATAAACAGAGGGGTAATTGCGGAACTTTTTATCGGTAGGAATTGGTTTAAAATTCATAGTTAAACAACATTCATTGCATTATTTACGTTGCTGAGCCACAATTTATTCGAACAAATGACGCAATGGTTTAGAAATAATCTTCAATCCCATTCAGATTCTGATAAATGAGGATCAGCGACGATTTTAGTTAAATATGTAGAATTACAGTCATACCTAAACCAATTATTTCAGTGAAAGAATTATTAAAGTTGGACCAAAAATGACGAAGTTAGAGCGGTTTTAATTTTGCATTTTCATAAACGCTCGCCAATACGCACAATTCGTTGATGACGTCATTTTCCACGTTCGCGTCCGCGGCACCGCCGCGCACGTTCTTTCTGCCTATAGTTACGTGACTCGCAGAACATTTAAACGAATAATGTCTTCATAAAATATTGAATCGTGCCACGATGCGAAAATACAAGTGTTGCTGTACCGGACAAATTGTTATTTTGTGTCCCAAAATACCCAAAAAATAGAAAGAAGTGGTGTACTTTCATGAGGAGCCCCATGTCCCCTTAACTAAAAGTACTTTATACCGCATTTCAAAAATGTTGACTATAATAATTTATTTTAACTAAATCTATTTTTAATCGCGATTAAAAAGGTGTGGATTAAAACTAGTAGTTATGAACTGAAATTCACACCAACGAACGCCTCGCCTTCACGTGCAAAAACGGTACTGTATTTTTGTTTTCCTTTTCTTTTGCTCATATCTCGAAAATGGCGTTTCCTATCGCAAAAATAATGAAATTTTCGACCCCCTTGGTAACCCCCTCACATATAAATCTCAACACGTGAGTAATATTTTTTTTTTATTTTTCGAAGAAAAAGTGAAAAATTCCATATAAAACACGTCCATTGCGCGCGCCTTGGTCTTTCAAAAAAATCATTGCGTAGCACACCCAAGTAAAAGCTGAAGAGTTGTACGTTTAGTGTTGCATAGCCCATTTATCGAGGAAGGCTATAGACTATATATTATATAAGGTCACGCAAAGACCCTTAGGAGCCGAGCACAAAGAAAAACGTCACGCATACAAAGACCTCGCACGGGCAGGCGATTCGATGCGACGGGATGGGTTGGGGGAGCAGGAAATTTTACGCGGACGAAGTCGCGGGCAGAAGCTAGTAAGAAATATTATTTAAAATAGGTAGAGAGGTGCCTACACATTGTGGAAACACGAAAAAGGTACCTACCTGCCAAATCAAAACATTCTAAAACGTAGTACATACCTACCTGTGCACTGGAATAAATTGTTTTTTATTTTTACTTTTCAACCATAAACGAATCAATCTTCGCGAGATTGTCCGACTGGGCCTTGGGTAAATTCGACTTCCATGTCTCCTATCTACCAATATCTATAAAACATAAATAAACAAGAAACAACGATTAAACTCCGCAAATCATAACAAAGCAGTGCGGCGCGTGGCGGGCGATCGAGCCTCGTGACGTCATCAGAAGTTTCGCGCGCGCGGCGTGCGTTTTAAAACTCCCTTTTTTTAAAAGTTTAATAACTTCCTAATTTCTCGATGGATTTGAGTGATTCAAAAAGAAATGAACTCAGATATTTATATTGTATTCGATGTAGTATTCAAAATTGCTATATCCTTTTGTCGAATTGATCCTCATTGTGCGTTTCGCAATTAGGGTGCAGGCCTGTGTTCCAGACCCAACAGTGAGAACATTATACGCTGGCTATGCTTTAGCATTGTTAGCCCTACGTACATACTTGTATACATATGGAGCAAAATGTCGCCGAGTTCAACGACACGCATGGCAAAAAAGAATTATCAAAATCGGACTACTCTGTATAAAGCTATGCGTGATTATACATTACAATCAGTGAGTGAACAATCAATCATCCCCTGTTTTCCGACCCTTAGGGTTCGATTTTGTTTTCCAAATTTATATGGGACCACCTTGGAAGTATACCCTTTCCAATAGAAGAAGAATTGTCACAATCGGATCACTATGTAAAAAGTAATGTGTGGTCATACATAAAAAAAAAAAAAAAAAAAAAGAAAATATACGCGTCGAATTGATAACCTCCTCCGTTTTTTTTCGTCGGTTGATGAACAAAAAATTGCACTTACCTACCTACCTAGTTCGTATACTGGTTCCATATGTTTATAAAACAAGTACATAAATAATAATCATTTCCTAAATAATCTATTTACTGTGGAGTTACAGAAAATGTTTTTTCATGTGTTTCTTCTTTCTTTCTTTATGTAATTCAAATAGGCGGAGTGTACCTACACTCCTACACCTAGGTGCTTAAATACCTATGATGTAATTTGTCATCTTCGACCATTGCGGAAATTAGGCCACGGAACTCTTTTACCGAATAAGTCCTTGTTCGCACGGACGTAATAATATCGTGCGCTGGTAGTACTGGATCGAGTTTTTTTTTTTTTATATCGCACATTTTCTCTTAAAACATCTTTCTGACATTGGCAGAATTAACGACATCGCCATTGCTTTGCTATTGAAAAACAAAGAACATTTTAATGAATGTGAAAACCTATTTAATAAATTAAAAAAAACCTTCCTAAGAATAATATACAGGGTGTTAGTCTGCCGTGATATATCTATAATGTCGTTATCTACCAAAACCGTTGTTTTGAATAACATGCAAAAACCGCGGTAAAAATTTAAACCGTTGTCACTTTTCAATGACAACACCTATTTTTATTTCCAAAACTATTCAAGGTATTGAAAATTCGGAAACACAGATCGATAGATTTATTTTTCTCATTATAATAGCATTAAAAGTTAAAAATCGACCATATGCCGACATATGGTCGATTTTAGTTATGCCACGGAAGTAGTGCCATCGACACACAACCTTTTGTACCATGGATTCAACAGAAGCTTCTATACCCCTTTGCGTTAAAATTGCTGGCCGGTTATTGATAAAAAAATGACCGCGTAGCTATTGAACTTTATTAGGAACCAGCTGATTAAAAAAAAAATTGGCGACAATATTTAATTTTAAAGGCTTATTCAGACCGGTGCGACGCGACAGCGCGACGCGATTCTTGTAGAACAATTTCCATGAAGTTCACATAAAAATTGTTCTACGAGTGTCGCGTCGCGTTGCCGCGTCGCGCCGGTTTGTAGGAGGCTTAAACCTTAAAATTTGGATACTTACTGATTTAGATTCGGGTAAAAAATAGAGTATGGGCAGCTGTAATTTACAAAACAATCGTGTATTTGCTAGATTGACGGGGTGGGAAAATAGTTCCCTGTGCCTGATTAAGGGTTAAGGCACCCCTGCATTAATATCGTCGATTTTTTTGTCTAGTCCAAAATCATGTACCTATTGAATCTATCTACGATAGATAACAGGTAGCGACCCGATGTCCATGTCACCATGTGTATTGACACGATATGGCAGCCGAGAGGCAGTTTTAGCTAGTGTTTAAATAGATAAAATATTCATAACTATAAATATGATAACGATTGATAACATTACTTCCTAACACGTGAGATTATAATGTTACACCTATTATAAAATAAATTCACGCCAGAGACACTCAAAATGATTATTTCAAGTGTATAATTAGTTATCTGAAGTATTTATAATAGAAGGGCTTATTTGCATAGTGACCTTGACTAAGTAGTTTGCTCTTACATAAATGCCTTTGTCTCACGGGGGTAAATAATGAAAAGAAAAAAAAAATGATAATTTGTAAAAATACTTAATCGTGTATTCTTTTTAAATTAAATACTCAGCCTAACTGCGTAATCCACTATTAATCACAACCTGTATTATTTTGCAGTATATTGCTCTCCATCTCCATCTCTCTAATCCATTGCTTTCATAAGTTCGAAAAATGTGTCTGGCTCAACAACATAAAAAACAATGAATATTGTTGAACTGTCAAAATGAAAGCCTTTTCCTACCTGTTGTTGTGGTACGCAATTACCCCGCAGGTACGATTTTAGAGTCGATCTATGACATAAACCGACTCTAGAATAGGAAAATTTCAATAGCATAGACTAAGCTGTTACATTCTTTGCGTTGTATCAAAAACATTCATCGTGTCTGGTATAACTCAAATGAAAGACAAAATGAGAAATGAGGGGAGGCAAAGCATGATGTTGACGGTCTAAACTTTAAAGAGTAATTGTGGAGTTTCTTGTCCATTCTCTCCAAACGAATCTACCTGTTGGAAGAGGCGAATAGAATCAACTCATATTTCTTATACATATATTTTGCCGTTCAAAAGTCCCTTTTATGTGAATAATGTAGACTTCTTGACCGTCAAAATCATTTATTTCACATAGACGTGAAATAAATGATTTGACTTTGACGATCAAGAACGCTACATTATTTAACTGTAAAACTGAACTGATTTCACAATCATTCGTTAGTGAAGTCTCCTTGGACAAAATTGCAAGGTTCTGTTCGCGCACCGTCACGATTAGTTCACCTGACATAATTCGCGTAATTATTGGCAAATCATTTACCTACTAGACCAGTGGTTCCTAACCTTTTCGATCTTGTCACCCCTATGACTTAGCTAGAGAATCTGATTACCCCTCCCGCTTTTCCTCATGTTACCAATGAACACCAAACTAAACAACACATATAATTACAAACTGACTTTATTAGAAATATAAAAATTGCACAAAAATATTGAGTTAGTTCTTACAATCACATTATATACTATATTCTTTACAGACTTTGTTAAACCTAACATTAAAAAACTTGCAAACACAATTACCAATTAACTTACAATACAATACATACAAACCGTATGTCCGTACGTTTCACGCTCTCTATTAGAAACGCGGCTCCGACTTGTCATTTGATCACACAGTTAGGGTATGAAATGCACTGGTGAGCTAGATTTAGTCTTATTGGTCTAATCTTTGTTATATATTACTAGGTCATTACCCCCGCAAAATACCAGTTTTACCCCCGCAGCGGTAATTACCCCCAGGTTAGGAACCGTGGTACTAGACACACTCACGCCTTCTTCCCACAGGAGTAGACAGAAACCACAGAGAGCCATCTGCTACGATCGTAACATACTCCTTTTGCTTCGCTTACGTTAATACACTTTTTTTTGTGGGTGCTAAATCATCAAATGACGTCTCCCGCGCTTGACGGAGCGGGAGGGCGTTAGTGTTGTGCGGGGACGGTGACTCTTTACGAACAAATCTCGCGACCCTGGCAGGTACCTACGTTTATACACTGGTCATACATGCACACGCACGCCGGTTACGAGTACTGCGGCGCCCTAAACACACGTCCACCACGCCAGCATGTAAAAATGTTGCGGCAGGATATTTTGCGTGTACTGGATCTTCAGCGCACGGCTTAGTGCCGAGAGTTGAAAATCGAGTGTTTTTTCGACGCGATGGGATGCACTGTTTGATTCTTAGTGCTCGGTTCAACAATGACAGTTTAAAATCAGGTGTGCTATAAAATCCCTTTCCGTCATATTTTCAGATCCTTACGACCATGGTCTTACATTTTACTATAATCCTAAGTAACCAACCATCCCGCACTGGGCACGCGTGTTGGATTACGACCCACTCCCTCTCAGCGAGTGGGAAGGTCTTCCAATAGTGGCAACATTATAAAGGTTGATTATGTAGTATGTTATATTCGTAGTATATTTTACCGTTTCTCGAACTCTATTTTTGATATATTCAAATCTCAATTCTCTCATTCTTTAACAGTTGTATGAAATGGCGAAAAAACGGCCTATTGACGTAGAGTATCAATTTGCTTGACAATTAGTTTCCCTGGCTGTACGTTTCAGTGTTGACCGTAGGTAAGCTGATTTAATTTTAGTAGGTTTATCTCATTTTGAAGTAACTATGGTAACAATATATTTACCTGTAAATGTACCGCTAATTTACCTAGATATTCTCACCCGAAAATGTATCAGCTCTATTCAAACAGAGTGTCTGTATGTAATATAAAATGTGGCTTTATATAATTATAATCATTAGAATTATTTTAATGATTATGTAAATACTTACACGTTACGGTCGCAAATCATATTTCAACTTACAGCCTGATACTGCCCTGCAACTTGCGAAAAAGAATTTCGCGGCTAACCTGTAGCTTTCGCCTTAAGAGCGTTAACGTCGATTTTGGTTGTTTGACCCAAAAAGCGTACTTTTCAAACCATTTAATCACCTCATAAAACGTATCTAACGAAAGTGTGAATAACTAAATATTGTTGAAAATATTTCGGTCTAAAAAGTTGACTGAAAACCTTTTTACATTCATAAAGTATTCGTGAATTCTAACCAGATAAACAAACAGTGTTTTCTAAAATCCTTTTACAGTAGTCATTTCGAAGCTTAAAATATCCGAAACCACTAATAAAATTGACAAACTAATAAACATATTTAATTGTTCACATCCTTGAGCAAAAAACTGAGAGAGACTTTTTTGATTTTCAGCGCCTAACATAATAAATAAAACAATAAACAAAGTGAAATTACCAAGAAAAAGCAGTTGCTAAATTCAGTATTTCTTCCAATAAATCTTATTTAATTTTACAAAATAAAGGTGTATTCTAATAGAAGAACATCTTCTTTAAAACTTGCAATAAAAAATTTCAACTAAATTAGTTTTATTATTTTTCTACAATTATTTTAAAACTACTATAAAACCGTGCGCGGTAATAATTTTAAATCAGTCCGCCGCGAGGCTGTTCAAAGAGTGGACGTATCGCTCAGTGCTGTACGCGTGACCTCTCCCGACCCTTGGCATCGAGTGAGTTTATAGTGCGATATAACGATCTTGGGTTGGTAAGTAAAATAATTATTTTTTATTTAGATAATTGAAAACAATGTTTTTCGAAACAACAAAAATTGTTTCAGGTGCCATGGGGAATAAGAGTAAAAAAACGAAACTAGTTTTATCAAGGAAAAGGATGAGACTCAATCAAGAGGTTTTAGCTAAAGCTAGGGCTAAAAGGTTGGGTAAAATAATATCCCATCAAAAACATAAATGTGAAATGAGAGCCAAGTTCAATATATGCCTTGGTTGTTGACTTCAACGACAAAAGAAGTGAGATCTAAATGGGTGCCAAGTGCAATGGTCAGTCCTGAAATTTATTTGTAACTACATAAAATATCATTTCTTCTTATAACTCAGGTTAATATATTGTAGCCTAAGGTCTGACTTGGCTAGTTCTCATATACGAATTATTATGTTAGATGGCTAGTTTCTACCAGCAAGCCAAATTTTCGGAATAATAAAATAAGAAACGACAAGTAACAGGTTTAGAACTTGCGAAGACTTTAATATAATTCGTATATGAAAACTAGCCAAGTCAAACCTTAGGCTACAATATATTATCTTAAGTTATAAGAAGAAATGATATTTTATGTAGTTAAAAATAAATTTCAGGACTGACCATTGCACTTGGCACCCATTTAGATCTCACTTCTTTTGTCGTTGAAGTCAACAACCAAGGCATATATTGAACTTGGCTCTCATTTCACATTTATGTTTTTGATGGGATATCATTACTTTTTGTACATAAATTATTAGTAGGTACTTATTTATTACAAAATTAATAGCAAATGGTTTTTGTAATAAGTGTTCCTAATAGAATCAATTAAGTGAAAAATTATAATAAAATGATAAAAATTTACCAGTTTCTGATTTATTCCTTGGTATTCACTTAATTACCTATCTGCATGCCAAATTTGAACTTTCTTGGTCATCTGGAACTGGGTTAGAGTTTTGATCTATAGGTCAGTCAGTGATAAAAATGACGATTTTTGGACGTTAATATCTAAATAACCATTTGAGATGTGTTTATGAAATTTAGAGCACATATGTATCTTGCAAGTTTCAATAAATGAGCCAAATTTGACACGTTTATGTGAAATAGTTTTTGAGTTATGAGGGGGTCAAAAGTGGCTCCAAATGGTTCGTGTAATATTACACACGGTGCTGCTCGCCAGTTCTGTTACTTGAACTTGGCTTGACACGCTACCGCGTGTCTAGATTTTGAATAGAACTTGATTTGTTATCTTTGTTGATCGAAGTTTGCTATATAAGGTCCTCGTTTATTAATTTATTTCCTTCTAGGGGGTGATTGTACTACTCAAATACATTTTTTTTTCTAAACGATCAATTTCGAAATTGCAAAAAACAATACTTCCTTAAACTAAACCGTCGATCATCTGATTTTTTTAACTTGCATTGTAATAATAATAATTTAATTGATTTGATTTAATTTAAACTTTATTTCTTCTTTTTAGAGAATTTAACTAAAAGCTTGTTTTTAAAAATGTTTTTAGGGTTCTGTAGTGAAAGAGGAACCATTTATAGTTTCGCTAAGTTTGTCTGTCTGTCCAACCGCGGCTTAGCTCAGAGACCCTTAGTACTAGAAAGCTGGAATTCAACATGAGTAAACATATTAATCACGCAGACAAAGGGGTAAAATAAAATCCTGTTTTTTTATCTTCAGGCATTGTAAAGAAAATAATGTTGTTGTGAGTACGGAAGATGTTAAAATCCAAAATGAAGTAAAGGTAAAGCACAACTAACGTTTTTTTTATTTACAATTTCATATTTACGTATGGGATTACATCTATCTTTTTTTTTTTCAGGACTTAGCCTCGTCTTCCAAAACCAGCTTGTCGATGTGTGGAACACACGTGTCGGTTATCTTTCAAAGTCGGTAAAGGAAAACATTTATTTAAATCTACATACAAGTGCTATATATCATAAGTATAATATTATAAATAAAGAATTCTTCGATATTGAAATATTTTATTTTAAAACTAGAATACTTAATAAAATGCCTAGAGGACCATCGCGACTTCCTACGACTTCAAAATGATGAACCCCCTTCATTATGATTTTTTCATGTACTTTTTTATCAAATGAGCAATTTTTAATCAAAATTCATTTAGTCGTTTTTGTGAAAGAGTAACAAATATACATCTACTCATCCATAAATAAACTCTAAAACTTGCTCGTTTATAATTATTACTTGAAAATATGATCTGTATGGTATTCTGATGTGTAATCGATATGAATTGAAGTTTCATCAAAATTCGTTCACGAGTTCTTACGGTAAATTATTTAAAATCATTCATCCATACATCCTCACAAACCTTTGTGTTTATAATATTATTCGTAGTAGGATTTTACATTTGTACAATATTTCTAACTTTTCTCCCCTAAATAGTACCTACCTACTTACTATACTACGTATCCAAAATTGCCTTTTTATTTCACAAGCATGTAATAAAAATAAAAATAGTAAATAAAAATCAACTGACGATTAAATAAGTAAGTATCATTAAACATTACGGATCAACTTGGGTTAGTTTGACTATAATGGCGGGCAGCACACCAACTCTACGCACACAGTTATGCGCGTATCTGTGTGAGTGGAAGGAGCACTGCAATTACCTAAACTTGGTGCCGTGGATTTCACGTTAACGCTCTTAAATATGTAGTTTTGTTATTAATTACTTTCTTTCTTCTTTTTTCTTTTAAAAAGATAATGATAATATTTTAGGTCATGATGATATTACATGAAATAATTATTAGATTCATTACGTACCTGCAAGTGAAATCAGTAATCACGTTGCATGCAGTGAATTGACTGTAATTTTATTCAACGCTTTGCAGTTTTAGGCCTTCAAAACTTGATAATAATGTTTTGGCTTTTTATTTTGAGGGGAAAAAATTTTTCTTCTGTCTTATAATCAATCTGTTTATTTGCAGAGTTCCGTATGGTTCGGGACGTAAAGAATATCATCATCCCATTTCTTCCCGTGGGTGTCGCAAAAGTCGACTAATGGACTTACTGGAGTATAGGCAACAGCGTTCTCTATGCATTTTATCACCATACTGCGATCGCCAACCCGCCTGCCAAGCGTGGCGACAATAGCAAACCCCCAAATAAATGAACCGGTCGAAGTGGCGGATATTGGGGAAGACCTATGTCCAGCAGTGGACGTCTTTCGGCTGAAATGATAATGATGATTTGTAGAGAAACAATTATCTTTTCTGGTAAGATTCTTGTGATCGACCATTCTGCAGAGTCCATGTTAAAAATATCGCGGTAGGTTTTTTCGCACACTGTATCGTTAAGAGCGTTAACGTGAAATCCACGGCACCAAGTTTAGGTAATTGCAGTGCTCCTTCCACTCACACAGATACGCGCATAACTGTGTGCGTAGAGTTGGTGTGCTGCCCGTCATTATAGTCAAACTAACCCAAGTTGATCCGTAATGTTTAATGATACTTACTTATTTAATCGTCAGTTGATTTTTATTTACTATTCTTATTTTTATTACATGCTTGTGAAATAAAAAGGCAATTTTGGATACGTAGTATAATAAGTAGGTACTATTTAGGGGAGAAAAGTTAGAAATATTGTACAAATGTAAAATCCTACTACGAATAATATTATAAACACAAAGGTTTGTGAGGATGTATGGATGAATGATTTTAACAATTTACCGTAAGAACTACTGAACGAATTTTGATGAAAGTTCAATTCATATCGATTACACATCAGAATACCATACAGATCATATTTTCAAATAATAATTATAAACGCGCAAGTTTGAGAGTTTATTTATGGATGAGTAGATGTATATTTGTTACTCTTTCACAAAAACTACTAAATGAATTTTGATTAAAAATTGCTCATTTGATAAAAAAGTACATGAAAAAATCATAATGAAGGGGGTTCATCATTTTGAAGTCGTAGGAAGTCGCGATGGTCCTCTAGCAAATTATTAAGTATTCTAGTTTTAAAATAAAATATTTCAATATCGAAGAATTCTTTATTTATAATATTATATTTATTATATATAGCACTTGTATGTAGATTTAAATAAATGTTTTGTGTTCCACACATCGACAAGCTGGTTTTGGAAGACGAGGCTAAGTCCTGAAAAAAAAAAAGATAGATGTAATCCCATACGTAAATATAAAATTGTAAATAAAAAATACATTAGTTGTGCTTTACCTTTGCCTCATTTTGGATTTTAACATCTTCCGTACTCACAACAACATTATTTTCTTTACAATGCCTGAAGATAAAAAAACAGGATTTTATTTTACCCCTTTGTCTGCGTGATTAATATGTTTACTCATGTTGAATTCCAGCTTTCTAGTACTAAGGGTCTCTGAGCTAAGCCGCGGTCGGACAGACAGACAGACTTAGCGAAACTATAAATGGTTCCTCTTTCACTACGGAACCCTAAAAACATTTTTAAAAACAAGCTTTTAGTTTAATTCTCTAAAAAGAAGAAATAAAGTTTAAATTAAATCAAATCAATTAAATTATTATTATTACAATGCAAGTTAAAAAAAATCAGATGATCGACGGTTTAGTTTGAGGAAGTATTGTTTCTTGCAATTTCGAAATTGATCGTTTAGAGAAAAAAAAATGTATTTTAGTAGTACAATCACTCCCTAGAAGGAAATAAATTAATAAACGAGGACCTTATATAGCAAACTTCGATCAACAAAGATAACAAATCAAGTTCTATTCAAAATATTATTTTACCCAACCTTTTAGCCCTAGCTTTAGCTAAAACCTCTTGATTGAGTCTCTTCCTTTTCCTCGATAAAACTAGTTTCGTTTTTTTACTCTTATTCCCCATGGCACCTGAAACAATTTTTGTTGTTTCGAAAAACATTGTTTTCAACTATCTAAATAAAAAATAATTATTTTACTTACCAACCCAAGATCGTTATATCGCACTATAAACTCACTCGATGCCAAGGGGCGGGAGAGGTCACGCGTAGAGCACTGAGCGATACGTCCACTCTTTGAACAGCCTCGCGGCGGACTGATTTAAAATTATTACCGCGCACGGTTTTATAGTAGTTTTAAAATAATTGTAGAAGAATAATACAACTAATTTAGTTGAAATTTTTTATTGCAACTTTTAAAAAAGATGTTCTTCTATTACAATACACCTTTATTTTGTAAAATTAAATAAGATTTATTGGAAGAAATAATGAATTTAGCAACTGCTTTTTCTTGTTTATTTCACTTTGTTTATTGTTTTATTTAATAAGTTAGGCGCTGAAAATCAAAAAAGTCTCTCTCAGTTTTTTGCTCAAGGATGTGAACAATTAAATATGTTTATTAGTTTGTCAATTTTATTAGTGGTTTCGGATATTTTAAGCTTCGAAATGACTACTGTAAAAGGATTTTAGAAAACACTGTTTGTTTATCTGGTTAGAATTCACGAATACTTTATTAATGTAAAAAGGTTTTCAGTCAACTTTTCAGACCGAAATATTTCCAACAATATTTAGTTATTCACACTTTCGTTAGATACGTTTTATGAGGTGATTAAATGGTTTGAAAAGTACGCTTTTTGGGTCATACAACCAAAATCGACGTTAACGCTCTTAACGCACTGCTTAGTATCATCATCTTCATTTCAGTCGAAAGACGTCCACTGTTGGACACAGGTCTTCCCCAATTTGGGGGGTTTCCCATAATCGCCACGCTTGGCAGGCGGATGGACGATCGCAGTTTGGTAGTCAAATGCATAGAGAACGCTGCTGCCCATTCTCTAGTAAGTCTCTTAGTCGCCTTTGACGACACCCACGGTACAGACAGACAGCTTAGCATAGAGACTTGAAAATCGCACAGTGTGGTTTTTTCGACGGGCTGGGTTGCAGTTTGTTTGATTCTCGATGCTCGGTTGAACACCGAGAATTGAAAATTGAGTGGTTCAAAAAATCCCGCCATGATATTTTAACGTCGGTACGGACGTGCTCTAATAAAATCGATGTATTTATTTGATGTTTCATTAGAATACCAATTTCCAAATGCAACTTTGTTCAGAACAGATGCATCGTGAAGGGAGAAAAGAAAAAGAAAAAACTGAGCTATTCGTATGCCAGACCACGCGCACAGTGAAGGGTTCCGTAGTTGAGATGCATGCATTGTATTGAATTCGTTGACCGCAAAAATAAGTTTGTATTCCATAGTATATATATATATATGTATAAAAAAAGTATGAAAAACAAAGTTATCTACGGTTGTAACTCTAAATCCTGAAAGAGTCAGTTAGAAATGTCTCATTAAATGCATTTCTTTTGAATAAGGGATCCAAAGGTCCTCCAGACGCTTATTCGCGTTGTTTTTTTTTTTCATCCCTCGGTTACATGTTTGAGGAGCCCCCAGAGCCAAATTGTTTTTTTTTTTACTTCACTATACCTTTGTTAAGCACAGAATGCACTTTCTTTCTTTCATCGTTACAATGCAATTATCCTCTGAGTCAAGTGGCTGCGTTATATTCAACGACCGACAAACAGACATAACGAAATAATAAGGGTTCGGTTTTGCTATTTGGCTATGGAACCCTAAAAAGGGCCTGTGGCACGTGCAGAACAACATTACTGTTTATTAGGATTAGGACAGATGCCATTATTAAAGGGTGAATTTTGCTGTCCATGGTTGCTAGGCGACGGTAATTAATATGCACCGGTAGGCTAATAGGGAGGATTCTTCTCTAGGGAGGGTTCTTTTTAATTAAGTATACCTACGTAGAGTCGTAAATATTGGCACCAAAATGATCCAACGACAGCAATTCTTTGCGGTAGATTTCTTTCCTTAGCTATGACATCATCATCAGCCTACAGCAGCCCACAGCTGGACATAGGGTTTTTCCAATTGCAAGTCATTCTTCTTGATTCTCGGCAACTCTCGTCCAGTTGTCACCAGCCATCTTGCGGAGATCGTCGCTCCATCTAGCCTGAAGGGCGAGCTACCTTAAGTTTATCAATTCGCGGTCTCCAATCAATAGCATGTTACCCAAACGGTTATCGGTTCTACGGCTACTAGGGCCGGGTCGTTGAGGGCCTAGCTGATTCTGAGAGCCAGATTTGTATTAAGCACTAGGAAAAATTCGCTATTTCTCAAGTCATCCCAAGTCTAGTAACTCTGTCTGTCTGTCTTTCACAACTAAACCACCGAACCGATTGTGATGGGTACGGGGTAAGTTTTAAGCCAAGTCCAATTTTAACAGACCTTGCATTGTATTGACTTTCCGTACAAATGTATAGCTTGATTTATCGCCATGCGAACCTATGAGTAGATATTATTTTTTTCTTGAAACTGTTGTAGATTCGAACTGGTTTTTATTTCAAGCCTGAATTCTCATTGAAGTCCCGACATTAAATTAGCCATAGGTGCCTTTTAACGGTCAACATACAATGTAGGTAGGTAGATAGAAAGGTACTTGCGTGGTTAAGGGGAAAGTGCCACGGTCGCCCTCGAATTCTAATGTTATTACGGTTTTTGAAATTTGGAAGTCAGTGTCAGTCTGTCATGTTGAACAAAAAATAATTCGCGACCGTATGTATGTACCTATTTACAGAATTTTAACCATTAAAATTATCAATACATCTTCAGTTCATTGTGTGTTTAAAAAACACTTAATAATTTTGTACCGATTTTAACAAATTATAATTAATTAAGGATACGATTCATTATTTTAACTGAGTTTGAGGATAAGAGTTCTAATAATCAGTTTTTTTTTTTATGAAAATAGTCTTTATTGGTTTTGACATGCGGTATATTTTTAAGTACAATAAATAAAGATGTATCTGGCGATATGGCTATTGGTAATTATACTTACTCCTTCTCCGAGACATATTAACGTGTAGTAGCGTGGGATTGTACCAGCGCAGTCACAATTATTACAAAGCTAAAAAAAAAAATATAAAAAAGTGTTCTCTCATCGGGCAACACTGTACTGTCATTACGTGTTTTTGTGCTTAGCGCTGTCACTACGTTCTCTCAACAAAATACAAATATTATTAAATTTTCTTATTTATTAATGAATAAAGTCGTACTAAAACCGATTACCATGATTATATTTATGATAAATGATGTGTGTAGTGCATCAGTTAGTGAAAAAACAAGTGCAGTGAACTCAGGTACATACCGGCGCGCCGGCGCCGCCGGTAGGTGAGTTTTGTTGACATTTGGTTTTGTGTAACAAGGAAAAAGGTATGTAGTTACTGAAAATATGAAGAATGATCATTATGACGAAGCATCATCAAGGTAAGACCTAATTTGTTCACGAATTCTATGAAGAATTCCTAGTATTAGAGGATACCAAAAACAATTTTATTTGTCTTTTTTCTTTTATGTCAATCAAAAGGCTATTTCCGGTTGTCATTGCCATTGACTAAAACTCGTTCAATTTTAAAATTTTTCTTTTCTGACATCGGTTTTTTTCGCGGTCATTGTTAATTTGTCTCCGAATAAATTGAATAAGACCGTGCTTTTGAAGAAAATGGGAAAACGAAAGAATAAAGACGCGGATCACATAAAGAGAAAGATAAGAAAACTGGAAAGGAAACTGGAAAAGTTACCCGTCGAAGTGGACTCAGAAGTATCATCGCCGCCATGTTCACCGCCGTCGCGGCCTCAATCACCTTTTCCACCTACACTACTGCCTGTGGTTACTCAACCGACTGAACCACCGTCGCCGCCTGCGCATAATATACCTGCTCAAAACGATTTAGAACAAGAACTGAACACAGGTCTGTAAAACATGAATTGTGTTTAAATACCTATCCGAATTTTAACTATGGAGGTAAACCTACGATGTCACTTCTTCAAACGCCTGGGTGATCCCAATAGAGGGATAACATGTTATGAACACATAAGCGCCACCACATGCGGGTGGACACTGTGTAAAATATATGGCAAGCGCTATCACACTGCGGGTAGACAATGCCAATAAATTCATTTCCACACTGGAATACTATTGACTTAGCGCTATCACTAAGCGGATAGACATGTCTATATCTTTTTGTTCAACTTTTCAGAGGACAATCTACCTGATGAGCTCCTACAAGCCCTGGGAACTGAAGGCGAAGACATAACAGAGGTTGGAGAAGCTATCAGACCCGAACTAGCACTCCGTTGGACGAGGATCACGCAAACAGGTCTTGGTAAAGAACCTCGAGAGGCTATTGTCAAAAAATACCCTACGCCTATCAATTTCCCAAGGGCAGTGGCTCCTTCAATGAATGCTGAGATATCAGCCTCCCTGTCAGATCTAACCCTCAAAAGGGATAAAAGGATCTGCTATAGACAAAACCTAACTGGAAAACTTATGACTTGTTTAGGAAAGTCGTTAAGCAAGGTACTGATGGGTAATATAAACAGTAAAGTCCTTGTTGAAGAAATAAGTGATGCAGCAAAATTAGCTGCTGAAATTTATTATCAGGACTCCTCTTCAAGAAGATTTTTTGCTTTGGCTGGCGTCAATAAGGTGGTACAAGATGCTGTAAAGACAGCAACACCAGATGACACATTATTCGGAAAAGACTGTGCTGAAAAAATTAGGACCGCGCAAGCTGTCCAAAAAGCAGGCTCCCTGATTAAGACCACAGAAAAGAAAACAGTAAAACTAGGAACTCAGAAGAAACAGGTAAACTGGAGAGGCCCGCCGCAGTACCAACAACAGCAACGAGCTCGCGGCGGGCATCAGCTTCAACAACATCAACATCAGCGACAACCTCAACCGGATCAAACTCGCTGGAAGACTCAGAAGCCAGCTCCATCCAGTTTCAGGCCCAGATTCCGCAGATAGACCCTCAGGTACATGCAGGTAGGCTTAAGTATTTTAAGAACAACTGGTGCAAACTAACCAATGACCCAGTAGTTCTAAAATGGATTGAAGGTTATGAGATTCCATTCAGGGAAACTCCACCTCCTTATCAAAATATGTTACAATATTGGTCAGAACAAGAAAAAGAATCAATTAAACTTGAAATTGATAAACTAATTACTTTGGGTACAGTCTCAGAGTGTTCTTTCTGTCCTAATCAATTTACATCACCCATATTTTTAGTTCCCAAGCCTAATGGCTCATACAGATTTATATTGAATTTGAAAAAACTCAATTGTTTTATAGACACAGAACATTTCAAATTAGAAGATATAAGAACAGCTTGCAAACTTATGTCAAAAGATTGCTATATGGCCTCAATTGATTTAAAAGAAGCCTATTTTTCAGTACCTATAGCGGATAAGTATAAAAAATACTTAAGGTTTACTTTTGATAACAAATTATTTGAATTCAATGCTCTACCTTATGGCTTATGTACAGCACCATTCGTTTTTACAAAACTACTAAAACCAGTTTGTACTTACCTTAGAAATAATAACATCATCATGACATGTTATTTAGACGATAGCTTGTATCTTCATAAATCAAAAAGAAAATGTGAGGAAAATGTAAAATTTGCAGTAAATCTTTTACAAGAATTAGGGTTTGTCATCAATTTTGAAAAAAGCCACCTTAAACCAAGCCAATCATGTCAGTATTTGGGTTTTATTTTAGAATCAACAAATCTTGCCTTATCGGTCCCCCAACAAAAACAAATTGCAATATTAGAAAAAATCAAAACTTATCAAGTGAAAAGTCAATGTCAAATTAGAGAATTCTCTCAATTGTTAGGAACGTTAAGCTCAATTTGTCCAGCCATTCCATATGGCTGGGTATATACCAAGATTCTGGAGAGAGAGAAATATTTAGGTCTGTTACAGTCAAACGATAATTATGATGCAATAATGCCCCTCAAAAGTATAGTTCCTCCAGAATTAGACTGGTGGAGTAAGAATGTATACAAACATAATCCAATAAAGCAACATAAATTTAAAACAGAAATACTAACAGATGCCTCAACTACTGGTTGGGGAGCTGTGTGTGAACTAAATAAAGCCTCAGGTTCATGGTCAGATTTAGAAAAGAACTACCATATAAATTATTTAGAATTAAAAGCTGCCTTCTTAGGGCTCCAGTGTTTTGCAAAAGATTTGCATAATTGTGAGGTGTTATTAAGAGTGGATAATACTACTGCAGTTGCATATATTAACAAAATGGGGGGAGTTCAGTTTCCCCACCTAAACAGTATTACTAGAGATATATGGCAATGGTGCGAAGAAAGGAATATTTGGATTTATGCATCTTATATTAATACCAAAGATAACTATGAAGCCGACAGAGAATCAAGAAAAATCAACATTGAATGGGAGCTGTCACAAATGGCTTATAGTAAAATAGTAAATTGTTTGGGGGTACCGGATATAGATTTGTTTGCTTCTAGAATAAACAGTAAATGTGAAAAGTTTGTGTCCTGGAAATGTGATCCTGAAGCTTTCAAAGTTGATGCGTTCACTCTTAACTGGTCTAATTACTTTTTTTATGCATTCCCTCCATTCTCACTAATATTAAAATGCCTTCATAAAATCAAGACAGATAAGGCAACAGGTATCTTAGTTTTTCCGTATTGGCCATCTCAACCATGGTTTCCACTATTGGATTCATTGTTGACTAAGAGATTATTAATCTTTGAACCAAATATAGGGTTACTATCCTCTCCTTTCAGAGAAAGTCACCCCCTTCACCACCAGCTTACCCTGGCTGCAGGGCTGCTCTCAGCGAGGCATACATAAGAAGAGGCACACCGAATTCAGCCCTACAAATTATGTTAAATTCACTGTCTAATAGTTCCATGAAACAATATGACTCATCCATGAAATCATGGTGGATATTTTGTAAGAAATACAACATAGACACCTATGAAGCTTCCATTCCCTATATCCTAAAATTTTTAAGTGAATCATTTGAATCCGGAGCCTCATATGGTACAATAAATACTACCAGATCAGCCCTTTCACTGTTAATTAGTTCTAAAATTGGATCAGACGAAAGGATTAAACGTTTCATGCGAGGAGTATACCGTACGAAACCACCTGCCCCAAAGTATAATCTTACTTGGGACCCTGGAGTTGTATTAACATATTTGGCAAATCTTTACCCTAATGAAGACATCAGTTTAGAAAAACTAACAAAAAAAGTCGTAACTATTCTTGCCCTTACTACAGGGCATAGAGTACAAACTTTATCTTTAATTAATACTAAAAATATTAAAATCATGAATGATGGAATTCAGATATACATCCCAGACATAATAAAAACCTCCAAAACAGGCAGCCTTCAGCCACTATTACACCTTAAAACCTTTGAAAATAGAATTGAGATTTGTCCAGTCACTACTGTTAAATGTTATATTAATAGAACTAAACCACTGAGAAGAGGTACTGATAAGCTTATACTGACATTTAAAAAGCCACATCATTGCGCTTCAACTCAAACTATAAGCCGCTAGATTAAAATAACTTTACATGAGTCTGGAATTGATGTAAATACTTTCACAGCACACAGCACCAGACATGCTTCTACGTCAGCTGCTAAAAGATCTGGGATCAGTATAGACCAAATACAAAGGACAGCTGGGTGGTCTCAGAACTCAGCCACCTTTGCTAGACATTATAACAGGCCGGTTATTCAAGAACCATCTGTGTTCAGTGATGTTATATGTAACACCGTAAATAATATAACTTAATTTTGCTGATGTCACAATTTCATAATTTTAACATTTATATATATATATTACTGAATTGCTATTGTAATACATAATTTCTGTGATTTTAATAAATACCTTACTATTTTTATAACCAAGTATTACTAACCCATAAACAACCCTCACTGACTTCAAACATCTACACGTTAATATGTCTCGGAGAAGGAGTAAGTATAATTATGTGATTAAACGAACTTACCTTAAGTGAAGTTCTATCATAATTATACGAAGCTCCTTCTCCGAGACAGGTCTCCCTACCCATCCCTACTGAAGTTTCCCTAGGGTTGTTTACAATAACTAGCTTTAAACGAAATGACAGTACAGTGTTGCCCGATGAGAGAACACTTTTTTATATTTTTTTTTTTAGCTTTGTAATAATTGTGACTGCGCTGGTACAATCCCACGCTACTACACGTTAATATGTCTCGGAGAAGGAGCTTCGTATAATTATGATAGAACTTCACTTAAGGTAAGTTCGTTTAATCACATAATTATAATGCTTTAGTTTTTTATGAGTTTAGTGGAAATTAGTTTCGAGTTGATAACATTGTGCTGCTATCTCGATATGCAATCAAAATAAATCAACCACCACACCTATTGCGTAACAAATATTTTTTTGACAATCCGAAAGATTTTGAAAGAAATTACTGGTGCATTGCTTCCCATGTTTGAAAAATTCGGCTGCAGGACAACGAACACCGAGCAATGAATGTTATTGAATTGTCAGGGGGTATTGTTACTGTTACTGACGGCCATTTATTGTAATGTCAACAGTAAGTACCTATATTGTGTTGTACACAAACAAATATGTAAATAAATACATACGTACTAAGTTTGTTTACTAAATACTCATAGACATTGTATGATGCTAGAGTCATAGTTATGTCGAATGTTTATTATTTTTAAAAAATTGCAAATATTAAACATAAATAACGCGAATAAGTACATTTAAGTAAATAAATATTATCACTGTGTTTATTGCTGATTTGTCATGATTTAATTTAAGTACAAACATTTAGCTTGTTTTCCTAAAAAGGTTGAGCGTAGGTGTAGCTCTATATGTAAAACCCGCTTTACATTTGGTTAGAAATTAAATTTACTGGGAAGAAATATGTAAGTAGTGTTAGTTTTATAAAAGACAAACACAAAAATCTATTTCTGAAACAATTTTTTTTTTGAAAAAGAATACGCTGTTATACCAATACCAATGTATTGTATATGTAGGTATAGGCATAGCCCAAGAAAATCTTCTACGTTTCTGTGTGAGTATTGAACAAAGATGACAATTCATGATTTCGTCTGAAAATTTCCCGCCCGCCAGATACGCCCTACAGTTGCCCTCGTTTATTACACTGTCATTAAACTACGCTACTCTTATATAATGTTTAGCATATTAGTGATTTAAATCTAGTACTTACTTTCATTAATTAAACTTGTAACCAATCAGAACTGCCTACACGAATAATCTACGATTTTTATTACGGACAAGTTCCAATTCTAGCGGAATACCGGTAAATTAAATAAATATCTTATTTATTTTATGAATGTATCTAAAATTCTAACCTTTATAGACTTATAATAAATGAACAAAATAACGTTAATTACAACACCAGCTTTCAGTCTGTGTTTTGTAGCTTATTTCTATCATTTATTTCCAAATTTCAACAATGCAATACGGCTAAATATAATCGGCTACCGCACCGATGTTTCGCGACGCTTCGTAGAACATCTTCACGCGGCAGGGTTCCCGCGGTACGCTAAAAGTGGCCTACGTGACTGACGGCCGCCGTGCAATGGCGCCTAGTGCCGAGCGAGATGCACCCTTATCGACATACTCGTGGCCACAATATTTGATCCAAAAATTCCGTAAGCAATAAATAACCAGAATATTTATTATTCTACGATATCGGAACAAACCTCAAGATGTTATATAACGCTGTAAAATATAAAATAACACGTGTTTAAAAGTGTCTGATCAGCTGATCATTCTCTTTTACTCACCCCAGGAGTGCGCCAACCCCACGGATAGCGCTACCAACGCCAGCACACACTGCGTTCTACACATTTTATTTCATAAAATACAGATCCGTACAGTTAAATGCACATTTAGTTTGCAATACGTTGTACGAGTTTCACTGGAGGTAGATGGCGCGCGCGACACTCGCGACCACCTCCGTCTGTTGCTTTTGAGAAACTAACTAAAGTAAAACGCCGGCTCGGTTTGCCGCGTACGCGTACACGAAACGAAATCTAAATAGGTCCATTGAAAAAATCGCGCATGACAGTGATAGCGATCTTATCACAGACAAAGGGTTTGTCAAATAAAAAAGTCTAGTCTTTGCGCTAGCAAAAACCGGCTTAGCGTATGTATGTATTTTTGTGATATGTACATAATTGTATGGGGATTGGGATTTCATTTAAATACAGTAGTATCGTGTGAGAACTCGGAAATAAAACTGAACTAATGTTTTTTATACATAGAGAATTGAATCATAATTGAATCTATACAAATCTTAACTTATTTTATGTTGTTAACAGTTTTCGTTAGCAATCGTTATAGCCAGATTAGCTGGCTAAACAATGCTAACTAGGTCAAATTGATGGTCACCAATTAAAATAACATAAAACGGATCACAATAATTAAAGTTAATAAACGGAAGTAAGTGAATGTAACATTAAAATAAATGGACAATGGTTAGTAAAAAAATCAAGGACTCGTGAAATTGCAAAACATTTTGGCATAATGCATCGCGCATTACAAATACAATTTATTTTATTTGCAAAACAAAGATCCCATTAATATTGTAGACCAGTAGTTACTTATTAGTAGTAGGTACAGATATTTTAGTTGAGGGCAATGAGGGTAATACAAATAGACTTAATTTTTCCCTTTTGGGCTTCGCCGAAGTTGAGGAAGGATAGGTAAGCCATTTTCAAAACCATCACAAATACGTAAATGATGACAATTAAAAAAACCAAGTAAGTAATATAGGGGCCGCCAACATACATTAATAACGTCGAAATAGGTAAGTACCTATGTAAGGTTGATTTTCATGCCTCGATAAGTATACTTAAGTAGGAAAAAAAAACAATAAGCTATCCAATAAAGTTCTATTTTTAACACTTTATGATTCACTTGAACATCACTTAATATTGGTCCACTTTTTGTGGTTTGAGTCGGGATAATGACCCCATTTAAATTAATTGCACATCACTGCTTAACTTTAGACTTTGCGATTTTTAATTAAAGCTCTGTGTCTAAAAAAAATTTCAAGTAATTACTCCTAATGGCCTGTTGGCCTGAACAATTTGGTACCAATATAGAGGTGGTTCAATTGTAACGGGCGTGATTTACGAGTTGTCGTGGTCGTGGGTTCGATTCGAAACCTAACAGGCGCTTGTTGACTGGCGCTGAATGTACCTACTGTAAAAACCGGCCAAGTGCGAGTCGGACTCGCGCACCGAGGGTTTCGTACAAACCTGTAGGTATCCTCGGTTTATGTATAAGGTTTATGCTTATGAAATGAAATGTTTTTTTTTTAATTTTTATATCTGAGTTGATTGAATGAAAGGTAAATTGCGGTTTACGATTTATGACGTATTAAAAAAAAACGACTTACTGGATCTCGTTCAAACCAATTTTCGGTGGAAGTTTACATGGTTATGTATATCATATATTTTTTTGAGTTTTATCATTCTCTTATTTTAGAAGTTACGGGGGGGGGGGGGGACACTCATTTTACCACTTTGGAAGCGTCTCTCGCGCAAACTGTTATGTTTAGAAAAAAATGATATTAGAAACCTCAATACCATTTTTGAAGACCTATTCATAGATACCCCACACGTATGGGTTTGATGAAAATAAAATTTCTGAGTTTCAGTTCTAAGTATGGGGAACCCCAAAATTTATTATTTGTTTTCTATTTTAGTGTAAAAATCTTGATGCGGTTCACAGAATACATCTACTTAGCAAGTTTCAACAGCGTAGCTCTTATAGTTTCGGAGAAAAGTGGCTGTGACATACGGACGGACAGACATGACGAATCTATAAGGGTTCCGTTTTTGCAATTTGGCAACGGAACCCTAAAAATGGGCTTATATTACAGAATAGACTAGTTGACTGATTAAACGTCTACATCATCATTTCAGCTAAAAGACGTCCACCGCTGGACATAAGCCTCTCCTAATTCGGAGGGTTTGTCATAATCACCACCCTTGCCAGGGGTTCGAGATCGCAGTATAGTGGCAAATGCATAGGGTTGCCAGGTCTTAAAACCGAAAAGCCGGTCAGACCCGTCAGTTTAGCCGGACATTTAGGTAAAAAGGTCTGACATCTTTAATTATTTAATCTTAAAACAAAATTAAACAAAACACTAATGAATTAACGTTAAAATAACTATGTAACATAAACGAATTAATATTTCTGATTGGCAGACACATGCTTTTTTTTTTTTTTCAGGATGGGAAATCATCAAATGACTTCTCCCGCTCTGGGCGGAGCGGGAGGGCGTGTCAGACTTTTACTGACTAAAACCCACCCGTGTTCCATCAGTTGCCCATGTGCCAGGGTCACGGTATCTCTTTCGAACAATCACGCGACCCCTAAAAGCTAATTTTCTTTTTAAATTGAGTAGTAATAAGGCGAGGACAGTGCTAGTTCACTCGCTTGCGTTAGCGATACAAGGTGCGGTGGGTGGAGCTGAAACCAAGGAAAAATGATCAAATTTGAAAAGCCTAACAAAAACCGGTACCGGTTAACCGGTACCGGTTAACCGGTAAACCGGTTTTTCTTTTGAGGTAGGGAACCTCAAAAACAAGATGATTTGATTGAGAGATACTTGTATGGCTCTGATTGCTGAGTCTTGAAAATACGTCGTATCAATGTTGATATAACAATTTGACAGCTGCTGTGACGTGTGCTGTTTGTGATTCGTCGCGTGTGTGACTGCCACGTGGTGTTTTAGAAACAAGATTTACATCCAAAACACCGCGTGACTGCTATATGCCTGCCTGACGTTCTTGCAACATTTTACCCCAGATTCAGTACATGATTCTGCACCCTAATTGCGAAACGCACAATTTATCAGAATCTGAATGGAATTGAAGATTATTTCTAAACCATTGCGTCATTTGTTCGAATAAATTGTGGCTCAGCAACGTAAATAACGCAATGAATGTTGTTTAACTATGAATATTAAACCAATTCCTACCGATAAAAAGTTCCGCAATTACCCCTCTGGACGCCATCGCCATCGCCACTGCGCTGAAATTTTTCGTTGACGAAATAAATAACAGCTGTTTCCTAAAAAACGTGTAATACCTACGCGGTCAAAATGTATGGAACAGCTGATTTTTGTTTTAATACCTAAGCGACCAAAAATGCTAACGCAGGGTGATGTGATGTGACATACCCTTCCGCTCCACCCAAGAGCGGGAGACGTCATTTGATGATTTCCGTCCAACAAAAAAAATAAAAAATGGTGATCCAGAATCATGTATTTAATCTATGTATTTAGTCTGTCTATGAAAGAATGCATTTAAAAAAATATATTAATAAACTAGCTTTTGCCAGTGGCTTCGTCCGCGTGGCAGTCGGAAATTATACCAACGGGAACGTACTAGGATACCAAGTATCCATGTGTTAATCCATCTGTGATCCAAATCCGTTCATCCGTTTTTACGTATTAGAGTAACAAACATCCAAACATCTACAACATACAAACTTTTTATTAGTAGGATGGAGGATTCTCCCCTGTTAGTTGTCAAGCTGTCAATGCTGTTATTAATTCCTTGTTCATTCATCTCTTTTGTCACCACGTTGTTACTGGCTGGTTATGTTTAAATCAATCAACTAGTCTATTCTATAAGCCCGTTTTTACAGTCCATTCAGCTATTTGGCTATTGGCAATTGAGTTTTCATCACTGTCAAAACAGCAGTGAGCAGTAGTGGCCTAGTCACGGAATAAAGAAATGTTCTGTGGGCCTAGTGATGTCGGCCCCGACTAACGAGTTGTAGGTTGTGGATTCGAACCTAGGCAGGCGCTTTACTTTGTGTAAATAATTTCATCACCGCTGCTCTCAAAACGGTGAAGGAAAACATCGTGAGGAAACCGGCATGTCCTAGAACCAAAAATTCGAAGACTTGTGACATCTACCAAGGCCCGCGTGGTAGATTACGGCCCGCTCCCTCACACCGTGTGAAGGCCTGTGTCCCAGCAGTTGGAACAATATAGGCTGGTTATGTTGTTCTTCTAAGCCCAGATCTATCGGACGTAATAAAATCGCCGCGGTATTTCTTCGCGCACCGGAGCTTCATCGCACTGCTTGGCGCTGAGAGTTTTGAGCACTTAGTGCTCGTTCAGACATGCGGAAACCACGCGATTTCAAATCGCCCGGTTTGGAACCGCAAAATTTTGTTATGTATTCAGACAGCCGCGGCTAATCTGCGATTGGCGTACGCAGTCCAGATAAAGTCAGTTTTAAAATGGGAGTCGACGAAGAGACTCTGTGTATACTGTGGATACTCACAAAAAAAAAAGAAATGGCAGTATTGGGTGGCTTTTCTCCACTTCATCAATAAATAATTCAGTGTCGAAGGGATCCATAGCAAGCTCGCGCTGTTGTGACGTGCTAACCGCGCGGTGCCCGCAATGCAACTGAACGCTCACCTGGAGCCTGGAGCTCTATAGTAACAGAACCGCGCGGGGGGCGCGCGATTCTATTTTCTCGCGGTTGAGTTGCGGTAACCGCGCGGCTACAAAAACCGCGCAGTAACGTCTGAACGATTGTCTTGCCATTGTCTTGCTATTCGTGTAATAAGAACCGCGCGGGAATCGCGCGAATTTGGAACCGCGCGATTAACGCCGTGTCTGAACGAGCGCTAAAAATAGAACACTGGTTTTTCGTTGCGCTGAGACTCTTGGATTCTCAATACTCAGTTCAACACCGAGAGTCGAAATTCCAGTGCGACAAAACTCCCGCTGGGATTTTATTACGTCCGTTTGAATTTCGAGTAAACTTCACAACGGTTTTGGATGCGGTTTGTTAGAGAATTTATTCCGGAAGGTTTTGAAGTGACTGGGACAGACTGGATACGGAATAATGTAAAAATAAAATAAATGTCCTCCACATTTATTTTATTTTTACCTTATTATTCAACTCGCACGAATTAACTCGCCCGAGCGAGTTAATTCGTGAGAGTTAACTAATAAGCCACACACACAGACAAACACGAAACGCGACCTTGTTATTATTTATACTTAATATTTTATTTATAGATTTACGACCCTCCCTTGCTTGGCACGATTTTAACTACCTACTTTATAAAACATCGAGATTATTATGTTATCTTAGTTACATATAAATTAGGGATGTTATGGATATGAAATTTCGGATACGGATTGGTTACGGATGTAGGAATGATTATGATACCGGATACGAATATGTATACGGATATGAAATTATTTCGGATTATCATTTAGTTTCGGATAATTTCGGTTACGGATATTAAACTTTTAAGGAATTTCAAAAGTAAAATACAAATAGCTAATAAAATGGTTTTATTTATATGTCACCATTTGGTAGGAATTACAATCAGTTTGTAAGTAATTATTACAGCTATTAAAAATAAAAATGATTATAAATATATATTGAGTGTTATCTATTCTACATATAATAAAAATTTAATAACAAATCCGATATCATCCAAAACTTTTATTTCGGATTCGGTTACGGTTACGGATGAATTTTTATATCGGATATCCGATAGTTTCGGTTACGGTTACGGAGCTCCCTAACATCCCTGATATAAATGTAAAAAATTAAACCTCCCGGAACCGTTCCACTCAGCCCAGCTCTTCACCTAGCGCCAAGCAGTGACATGAAGCTCCGGTGCGCGAAAAAATACCGCCGCAAGTTTATTACGTCCGCGTGAACTTGGAACAAAATATACAGCTTATATTGTTCCCACTGCTGGGACATAGGACTCCTCTCAGTGAGAGGGAGTGGGCCGTAATCTACCACGCGGGCCCAGTGCGGGTTGGTAGATGCCACATGTCTTTGCTTCTAGGAAATGCCGATTTCCTCACGATGTTTTCCTTCACCATTTTGAGAGCAGTGGTGATGAAATTATTTACACGAAGTAAAGCGCCTACCTGAGTTCGAACCCACGACCTGCAACTCGTAAGTCGGGGCCGATACCACTGGGCCACCACTGCTCTCAAGAACGAACAGACACGAAAACTGACTTTATTTATAATATTAAATGTACATATATAAGGTGTATCTATTCATACACGAAATATTTTATGAGGTACACCTGTAGGTGGTAAAGAAGCGACAGCATCGAAAAATTTTTTTTCTAAATTTAATATTTATGAATTATTTGACGCAGGTAAGAAATACTGGCTTCTTCTTATTTTTTACGGCTCGAGACACCGCGACCATGCTCGTGCCGTCCGGTCGTCGCCCTCACAGCGTCAGGCGGGCCATTCATAGAATTTGGAGTAAAAGTTTTATGCAAAACGTCTCAAGCAGTTATAAAACTATAATAATTACGAAAATTTAAAAACGCTTAGATAAAAAAATATTTTTGCTTTTATAGCTTCTTTACCACCTACAGGTGTACCTCTTAAAATATTTCGTGTATGAATAGATACACCTTATATAGATCTAGATACTACCAGACTGAATGCGAAAGTCAAGAGACTCGGCCCCTATTACATGGGACTTAAACACAACTGGCGAAATGTGGCTGTACTATATCTCTGGCCAATCTTCCGGTAGAATGCACCAAGTGACTTTTGTCCCTTTTTCGTAGGTATTGAGTGTTTTAGCAAATCAACAATGTAACAAAGGGAATCGAACGTCACGCTTGTTCTTATCTGGCGCTGGTTGACCTACCCCACTGGGTTCAATTCATAAGCATTGTTGAGAAATACAACATAAAATACGAAAACATGACAAAAGTTACTTGGTACATTCAACCGAGGATAACAGGCCTGATGATGACGTCATGGATACGGAAACGGGTGGAGAACCCAAGGTTGTGGTTTTGTGGCACAACTTGGACAGAACTTGACCAGCATTGAACTTGGTTCCATTATACAAGGTGTAACAGAACAAGCGCAAGTCCTGAATGTACCTACTTTGTTCTTAATTGACTACTGAATCTATTTGGTAAATTTTTTATGTCAAGGCAGTCATCATTATCATCATCTTTTCAGCCGTAAGACGTCCACTGCTGGACATAGGCCACCCCCAATTTGGAGGGGTTTGCTATAATCACCACATTTGGCAGGCGCGTTGGCGATCGCAGTATGGTGGTAAAATAAAATGCATAGAGAACGCTGCTGCCAATACTCTGATAAGTCCTTTAGTCGCTTTTTACGACTCCCACGGGAAGAAATGAGGTGATGCTATTATTTACGTCCGGCAAAACACGGACTGGCAAGGTAATAAAGACTCAATTTTGAATACATAAAGTAATGTTAGGGTCAGCATGATTCCTACCACGGTCGCGAGATTTGTTCGAAAGAGTTACCGTGGCCCTGGCATATGGGCAACTGAAGGAACACGGGTGGGTTTTGGTCAGTTAGTCTGACACGCCCTTCCGCTCCAACCAGAGCGGGGGAATTCATTTGGTGATTTCCCACCCAGAAAAAAAGGATCAACATGATTGTCTTAATAATAGTTAGCCTTAAAAAAAGAATTGGTCATTATACTATGTTTTTAACTGAAATACTCATGCGATCTTGCGTTAATTATGACATTGTATGTAGGGGTCACAAAACCGCTGGTATATTAGAAAACCGGTTTTTCGATTTTGATTTCATCACAAAGCCGGTTTTCCGGTTTTTTCGGTGATTTCGATTATTTCCAAGTTTTTTCAATTAAACCTATTTTTAAGATTCTTAAGTGTCTTTGTCTTCGACAGTCGTTAATAAGCTTTATTGTTAAATCAGAGAACGCAAGAAAAATTGAAAAACTCCTTTTGAGTGAATAAACTAAAAAAAACAAGAACAATTATTGTATCTGAGAATCAACAAAACATCTGGCTTAAAGCAACGATAAATTAAACTATCATTCAGTGACATTCGGAGCCTGATTTACTTTATTATTCAGACGTGTTTTTACAGTCTGTTTGACGTAGATGAATCAAAATCAAATTATAAAAATAAAAACGTAGCTCATTAATTTCATCAAAATTGAAATGATCATAGTTTGATCAAAACTGAAATGATGAACGAATATAGAAATACAGTATTTTAACTGTAAAATCACATAAACCAGCCAAATCGAAAAAAAAAGCTGCTCATTAATGCTGACAACTCTTTAAGGCGCGCGTGGAATACAACGCGCCGTCAACCGGGCCTGGTCCTTACCAGGTGGCGACCTACCCATTGCTCGCCACCCGCAAGCCCGCGTCTACGGAAGCCGCAAGTCCGCAATGGACTCCCGACACCCGGGGCGTTTCCTGCGGCTGCATTACTGCCTCGCAGAAGGAGGTGACGGTTGCCGTTGCCCTCTCGCTTCGTACATGACGGGGACCAGGGCCGGACGTGAGAGATCGCCGCCACTGATCGTGTCCACGAGGACACGGTGGTGCTCCGCGCAGGCTGGGCACACTTTCACCGTGGAGCCTCTCCAGCCACTCCTCAAAGAGGGGAAGCGGTGGATTTCGTACGTCTGTTGTTAGGTTGAGACTCAGACACAGAATTTTCAATTGATTGATACTATACCTCGGCAAAGACAGCACCAATGGTGTGATCAATATAATAAATTGATGAGACAATATATGTACATTGTAAACATGTCATATCGTTGAATAAGTTATTATTTTAAAAGAAAACCGAAATAATCGAAACCTCGGTTTTCGATAAACGGAAACCCGGTTTCTAAAAATGACTTGAAAACCGGTTTAACCGGTTTTTTCGGTTTCGGTGAAACCGGTTTTGTGACCCCTAATTGTATGGGTAAGGCAATTCTGAACCGATTATATTTTTATAAGGTTCAGTACCTAATTAACCTATTAGAAAGAAAGAAAGAATACCGTTTATTTGACATAGTTCGTAAAACATAAAATAAAATAAGATGAAAAAAAAAATACATGTGTGTGCCTCATGGCTGCCTCTCTGCCTATTAGTTATTATAATAAAAGTGGGGACTTCCATACGACAATTTTGTTTCGGAATATTTGTTTCGAGTTTCGGTAATGGTTAGTGATGTTCCAAAACTCGGAACAAATACCGATTCAGTAAAAAAAAATTGTCGTAAGGAGGCCCCCTCTTTTTAACCCCCGACGCATAAACCCCTCGTGTTATAAGTTTGATGTGTCTGTCTGTCTGTCTGTGTGTGTGTCTGTCTGTCTGTGGCATCATAGCTCCCGAACGGATGAAGCGATTTCAATAAAAAAAAAAAATGTATTAAAGCCAAGGTGACTTATGTTCGAGTGTTCTTAAACATGTTTGATGAAAATCAGTTGAGCCGTTTAAAAGTTGTGGGGGAGAAAGTGGGGAAGAGTAACCGAATGTCAGCAAATATACTAGACTGGGGGGTCTCAAATGAAAGCGCACTGAAAGAGAATATTGATGAATACATCGAGAGTGTTCTTAGCGTCGTTTGATTCTACATTATAATAAGTATGTACCTATAAAAAGTATAAAAAAAAAAAAAAAATTAAGAAACCCCCGACACAAAAACCTAATTTCCCTTTAAAAAGTAAAAAATAATAAAAAAAAACTCAATCTTAAAGTACCTAAGTATGTATTAATAATTAAAAAAAAAACACGTCGCGTTGGGGGACCGCTCCGCGAGGGCAGACGTTGACGGTCGTATCCTAAATGCAATATTGTGAAGTAATTTTATAAAAGTTTTCTTTTGTTAATTAGTTAGGTTATAGACTATTTTTAAATAAATTTTTAGGTGTGGAGCGGTCCCTCAACGCGACCTGTTTTTTTTTTGAATTATTAATACATACTTAGGTACTTTAAGATTGAGTTTTTTAAAATTATTTTTTACTTTTTAGAGGGAAATTAGTTTTTGTGTCGGGTTTTTTTTAATTACATTTGTTCTTTAAACTTTTGGCACATTAGCTCTACCTATTCCGATCACTGGTTATTATACCTTTGCCTACTAGATTTTCATAAAATTTGTCGACCTAAACCACAATATGTGATAAAGGTAACGGATATGGGTAGTGTCATTAACAAACATAAGACAATGTCACAAAACAAGATCTAGATCACATCGATAATGGCTGACGGACTTCCGGTCACGAGTCAACACTTCCGGCTCCACTTCCCTATTGCTCCGAGATTTCCGAGAGCCGAGTAACTGGCTCTTAAGTAACTAAAATAAAATAAAAGCTGCGACAAGTTCTCTGTGAAGGATTTAATTACGAACCAATAGGGCCGATTTCCCCATAGCAACTATACGCGATCAGTTTAAGCTAAAAGGGCGAACTCACTCCAAATTCAAATTCACGCATTTGCTGGAAATAGGTTTACATCGTATAATCGGCCCCTTTGTATTCTACCATTACAAATGGTGTGAAAATATTTAATTTTGTTCAATAACATAATCAAATGAATAAATAATACTTAGACAAACTAAAAAAACACGCCTCCATGGAAAACCAAAAAAAAAAGTAGAAAACAATTGAAAAAAAAAAAAGCGTTGGTTGGTATCAAGCACCCCACGCTTTTTTAGTTTAGTTTTCTATGGAAGCGTGTTTTTTTAGTTTTTGTAATTATTATTTATTTTCTATTTTCTAGTTCGGCTAGCTACCAAAGAGAGTATTTTAGTTTTATTTTCAATTTTTTAGTTCGGATAGCTACAAAAGACAGTTTTTGTTTTGCTGTCCTGGATACCCTGGCAAGGATAATGGCACAAATTTATGAAATTATTGTATTGTCATCGGTCCTAGATAAGTCTATTGGTTACAAACATATTTACCTAAAAATATTCATGTGAAGCTAAAATAAAAGCGTTTTAAGAAGCGTGTTAAAAATAATAGTTTAAAAAGATATGGGGTGCCTGATCAATAAAAAATACCTTAAAAAGTACCCCACGCTTAGGCCGCTTGAGGCCTGTGTCCCAGGAGTTGGAATATTATAGGCTGATCCCTAAAAATAAATACGATAAATTATGGTGAATTTAACTGTGCTCAACATTATTATATTGGGTATGAGATTTCTTTGTAGGTAACCTAATTCATTCTTTATTTCCATGGAAGGTGGATAGGTCTTCAGTGTGGAATACCACGTGCGTCGATACTCTTGCGCCATCCCATCTTCCTGGTACGGCGTGCTGAGCTGGTGCCGCAGCTGCGGCTGCGGAAAACCTCAAGCGGCTTAAGTATAATAACCTTATTGGTCATTACATTTTTGAGCCGTTTGGGTATGAAACCCTCCGGGCCATGGCGTCCGAGTACTCTGGGCCTTTTTAATACAAATCTCTAAATGGCTAGTGGACACTTCCCGTGACCCAAGGGTTGGTTTTTACCTTGGTCAGAGGCTAAGCTTTGCCATACAACTGGTAATGCCACCTCGTCTCTTGGGTACATTACCAGTCGACAGCGATGCGGATAAATTTTTCGACGCTATATTTTAATTTGTAAATAGTTTTAGTTAATTTAGGTAAACATTTTGTTTTGTAGTTAATTTAAATCTTTAGTTTTTTTATTAGTGTATAAAATATCTAAATACTTAACCTGATTCATTATTATTATAATTTATCTCTAAGGACATTTAACTTTGTAAGTACTTGCATAAATTGCATTGTGACTATGACGTATTTCCTACTTGAATTGCCAATTAAGGTTATTCTTATGTGATTGTCGCTTATCTAAACTAATATTATAAATGCAAAAGTAACTCTGTCTGTCTGTCTGTCTGTCTCGCTTTCCTGCTAAAACTACTGAACCGATTTTAATGAAATTTGGTACACAGATACTTTAGAGCCTGAGAAAGGACATAGGCTACTTTTTATCCCGGTAGTATGTTCCCGCGGGATAATTTCAAATTTAAAAAGCTAGTGATTAAATATTATACAGGGTTGACTAAATTAGCTGGTAATACTTTGCCCACGTGCTGGGTATCAATATATCGAGGGTTTACTGCGAAAACCTGCTAAACCACATTTTTGGCAAAAATTAGTTAAATACATGAAAATTCTTATCTTTTTGAGCTTTAAATACTGGTAAAACCGACTAAGCGCTACGTTGAATACCTTAGAAGATATGTCATGGTAAAAACAGTCAAATACAACATATCGCTTAATATTCGATTGATAAAATATCATATACCTACGACGTTACTAAAATTTTCCCCACAAATGTTAGCATGCAAAAAAAACTAAGCGTTAATAACCTGTTTTTCTTTTTTATAAGTTTAACAAAATATTCTTACACACATTACGTAGATATAATTTAAGAGAGCTTAAATGTTTTTAGCGGGAGAAGATTGTTGCTTTTACTAGTAAAACTTTACTGCAAAAATCGAATAAATACCTATACTCACATTTTACATGTACCAAATTATTAGAATTACCAACACATTATTGACATGCAAAAGCGACTAAACTACTTTAGCTAGTTTATACCATAATAAAAAAATAGAATTCTTTGCAAGGTAACTTCTAGCAAAAAGTAATACGCGCTTTTTTTTGGATGGGAATTCATCAAATGACTTCTTCCGCTCTGGGCGGAGTGGAAGGGCATGTGACTTTTACTGACTAAAACCCACCCGTGTTCCTTCAGTTACCCATATGCCAGGGCCACGGTAACTCTTTCGAACGAATCTCGCGACCCTGGCAGACATCGGTCCTAGCAGACCCCTTCAGTATTGATGACATCTCTTTGAGGCGCGCGTGGAGTATTACGCGCCGTCGACCCGAGCCTGGTCCTTACCGGGCGGCGAGCTACCCATTGCTCGCCGCCCGCAAGCCCGCGCCTACGGTGGCCGGAACTCCACTATCGCCTCCTGACGCCCGGGGCGTCTCCTCTTGTGGCGGCTAGGGACGTGAGGGCGCAGAGACTGCCACTCCCTCACGCACCCCGCTTCCTCCTTCGCGAGCATTACTGCTTCGCAGAACGAAGTGACGGCTTCCCATGGCTTCCCGCTCCGTACCATGGCTCGCACCAGGGCCGGACGCGAGAGGTCGCCGCCGCCGATCGTCTCTACGAGGACACGGCGGTGCTCTGCCCAGGCAGGGCACTCCTCCACCGACCCCTGGGGAGGGCTCTACTGTGTCCTCCAGATGATCCTTGCAATGGAAACACCCGGGCGCTTCCTCCCGCTTTATCCTGAACAGGAACCCACCAAAGCACCCACGTCTGGTGAGGACCTGTGTCAGGCGGAAGCTGAGGACGCCGCGCCGTGGCGCCTCTCTATACACTCCTCAAAGAGGGGACGTACCGCGGCAATTGTGGCGTGCCCAAGTAATACGCGCTCCTAGCATGTTTTGATTGTTAATGGCACACTTTGTGTTCAGTTTGCTCAGTGTTCAACGTTCTTTTCGTCGTTCTCTCGTTCGTTCTAACGTGTAACGTTTTTAGGGTTCCGTTGCCAAATGGCAAAAAAAGGAACCCTTATACAGTAGGCCGCAAAAGTATTCGTACATTTAGTGATCGAAATAAAAAGGTGGAATTATTAATAGATTTATAGAAACAATGTTGAAATACTATATTTTTTATTTAACACTAGTCTCAATAACATTACTTCACATAAAAGAAAATTAAAAAAAGGAATCAAATAATTACCAGATTTGAAAACTTAAAAAATGATTACAAAATAGAGATTGCAAAAGTATTCGTACAGTATACATAATTGCAAAAATAAAATTTTAATATTATGTTGGATATCCCCTAGATTGAATAACAGCATTAAGACGATCTGGCATCGATTCTACTAACTTTTTTGTCGTTTCCGGCGAAATCTTATACCACTCCTCTTCTAATACACGTCTTAATTCAGATTTGTTACTAATATTATGCTTTCTTATACGAAGTCCCAGTTCATACCACAAATTCTCAATTGGATTGAGGTCTGGCGACTGTGGGGGAGTTTTAAGAACATGTGGAACATTAAAAATAATGAATTGTTGTGATAAATAGGCAGTATGTTTTTGATCATTATCTTGTTGAAAATAATAATCTTCGTGTAATCCAAACATTTTTGCACTTTCTTTCAAATTTTCTTTCAAAATTTGTATATATTTGAATTGGTTCATTGTTTCCTCAAATATATGAAGCTTTCCCACACCTGCAGCCGCCATACAGCCCCACACAAACACTCTTCCCCCTCCATGCTTTACAGTTGGCTGTAGATACTTTGGATCAAGACCTTTTCCAGTTGGCCTCCAAACTAACCGACGTCCACTAGAATTAAATACATGAAACATACTTTCATCACTAAATATTACTTTTTTCCACAAACTGATTGGCCATTTTTTATACTGTTTGGCAAATTCTAAACGCTTTTTTCGATTTATTACATTTACCAACGGTTTTTTCCTTGCAGTAAATGCACAGTACCCAGCTCGACTAAGTACTCTGCGTACAGTGTCCGGATGAACTTCTTTATTAAACGAATGTTTTAAGTCTGAAGCCATGGTAGATGCGGTTATTTGGGGATTCTTTCGCACTGACTGTAATACATATCGTTCTTCGCGGGTTGTCAATTTTTTAGGACGACCACTTCTGTGATTGCTCTCCCACATATTTTCTTTTTCACAATGTTTTATCACATATTGCACTGTTGATCGAGGACGGCCTACGATATTTGCTATTTCTTGATAGGATTTATTTTGTTTAAATAACTTAAAAATTAATTTTCTTTCCTCTATTGAAGTCTCTTTGCCTTTTGAGCGACCCATGACGATATAAAGTATCCGCGTACGATAAAAATAATAACTAACGACTCGACGCAGATCAAGACGTAATAATAATCGTGTTGAATGTACAAGTTTCGACGCGTTCATGTTTTGTCTATGATCTGATTCGTATAAATCTATGATGTACGAATACTTTTACGATCTTAATTTTTGAACTTCGTAAAAGTTTAAGTATTGTAATCCAATAAAAAATATTCTTTTGTTTTTAATACATATGAATTAGAATTATTAAGATTAGCGTTAAATAATGATACTAGTTTATTTGGATTTTCTTTGTAAATATTTGATTATTCTACCTTAATAATTCTTGATTGCTGACTGTACGAATACTTTTGCGGCATACTGTAGATTCGTCATGTCTGTCTGTCCGTCTGTCTGTCTGTCCGTCCGTATGTCACAGCCACTTTTTTCCGAAACTATAAGAGCTATGCTGTTGAAACTTGGTAAGTAGGTGTATTCTGTGAACCGCATTAAGATTTTTACTCTAAAATAGAAAAAAAACAATACATTTTGGGGTTCCCCATACATAGAACTGAAACTCAAAAACCTTTTTTTTCATCAAACCCATACGTGTGGGGTATCTATGAATAGGTCTTCAAAAATGGTTATGAGGTTTCTAATATCATTTTTTTCTAAACTGAATAGTTTGCGCGAGAGACACTTCCAAAGTGGTAAAATGTGTTTCCCCCCCCCCCCCCCCGTAACTTCAAAAATAAGAGAATGATAAAACTAAAAAAAATATATGATGAACATTACCATGTAAACTACCACCGAATATTAGTTTGAACGAGATCGAGAGAGTAGTTTTTTTTTAAAACGTCATAAATCGTAAACCGCAATTTACCTTACATTCAAACAACTGAAATATAAAATTAAAAAAAAAACATTTATTTTTAAACCGAGAATACCTATAGGTTTGTACGGAACCCTCGGTGCGCGAGTCCGACTCGCACTTGGCCGGTTTTTTTACGTAAATTAGATTAGTTTTTCATTATTTTCTCCGTAGTTGAATGTTTGTGACAGATATTTGTGAAAACGATGTCAAGAGGAAAAAGACTAGTATGCTTTGTGATAAAAAATATTGAAATGAAATCAGGTTCAGTGGCTGAAGATAAAACGTATTAGGTATGTAAAAGGAGAATATAGTTTTTTTTTTTAACTATGACATGAGCGACAATTTTAATGTTATAGAAATTCGAGAAAATTCATCGACAACCAAATTCCAAAGTGCGCTTAATCACGCCTATTCGACGCGAAATAAGAAGCGGCCTACTGAAAATAATATGCCATCTGTTAATCTTCAGCTGCCAGACAAATTAAACCACCTTTATGAAGAACAGCTGCAAATAAGTGAAACCAAAAAAGAAAAAAAAAATAATCTTTGTAACAAACAAATTATACCTGAGGAGCTTCACGGTTGGTTCCAAACTTAAAAACTGGCAATGAGATAGCTGTTAAATTACCTGAACCAGCAGTTGGTGAAATTGAAAGTGGAGAAGATGAATAATAATTATATTAAAACTGATTATAATGTGATTAAAAGTAACTAATTAATATAATTGCGCATGTAACCTTTTTTACTCTTTGAAAGTCAATAAATATTTACATATAAAACCAACTAACGTTTTTTCCTTGATGTACTACACGATGAGTACCTTCGTATAGCATTGTTAATTTTAAATCACACGCAATAATTTACCAAAGCTACCTAACTTTCAATATAAGTCATTAAAAACATGAGTAGTTTAGCTTCAAGCGCATTTTCGCTATGTACATGTAAAACCGAGTAACTGTACGACCTTAGCCATGAATTTCCTTATTTCCAGATTTTTATCACACATATTTACATATACTACAAATAAATTAAATATTTACTATATTACCTACCACGAGACTAATAAAGTAATTAAAATCTACTGAAATTATAACATTTTAATTAGGTATAAACATTTAAAACGGAATAACACAAAACTGACTTGACTGCACTTAGAAGGTTTTCGCAGTAAACCCTCGATATCGGAAACGAATGTAATTAAAAAAAACCGGCCAAGTGCGAGTCGGACTCGCGCACCGAGGGTTCCGTACAAATCTATAGGTATTCTCGGTTTAAAAATATATATTTTTTAAAAATTTTATATTTCAGTTGATTGAATGTAAGGTAAATAGCGGTTTACGATTTATGACGTTTTAAAAAAAAACTACTCACTCGATCTCGTTCAAACCAATTTTCGTTGGTAGTTTACATGGTAATGTACATCATATATTTTTTTTAGTTTTATCATTCTCTTATTTTAGAAGTTACGGGGGGGGGGGGGGACACATTTTACCACTTTGGAAGTGTCTCTCGCGCAAACTATTCAGTTTAGAAAAAAATGATAATAGAAATCTCATTACCATTTTCGAAGACCTATTCATAGATACCCCACACGTATGGGTTTGATGAAAAAAACATTTTTGAGTTTCAGTTCTATGTATGGGGAACCCCAAAATTTATTGTTTTTTTTCTATTTTAGTGTGAAAATCTTAATGCGGTTCACAGAATACATCTACTTACAAAGTTTCAACAGCATAGCTCTTATAGTTTCGGAAAAAAGTGGCTGTGACATACGGACGGACAGACAGACAGACAGACAGACAGACAGACATGACGAATCTATAAGGGTTCCGTTTTTTGCCATTTGGCAACGGAACCCTAAAAAGAACATTTCTTCATGAATTCAATAAAATTGTTATATTTGTTCAGTTGATGAAAAACTTTTTAACAAAAAATTAAACCGCCGAAAAAACTGAAAAGCAAAAAATAATAAACCTTAAAATTATGAGACGGCGCTGAAAAATCAATGAACAAAGATCACTCAAAGCGCCGACTCATAATTTTAAGCTTTATAATTTTTTACTTTTCAGTTTTTTGGCGGTTTAATTTTTGTTGAAATGAAATTGTTTCAAAAACTGTTTTAGATCAGAGCTGATGGAAGCTGATGGTATTCGTGATACAAGGTATTGTAGTACTTAGTACGAGTGCAAAATAACTTCTCCGACACCATAGTGCACATTTTAAAGACCAAATTATTTATAAGGTTATTTACTGAACCCATTCTTCTAGTGATAAAGTTTTTTGGGGTTCCGTACCAAAGTGATAAAAAGGAACCCATATGTTGCGACTCTGTCTATCGCAGCTAGATATGTCACGAACTACTTACTAATGCTGTCAACTTGAAATTTGGAATAGTTTTAGATTAAAAGCAACTCTATAAAATCAAGTAAATCAGCGAAATCGAGAAAATTTCATATACGGCCTCTTAAAATGAATATATCTTAGAAGAAAGCACAGAATTACAATAATTATTAAATCACAGGTTCAAACATTCAATGCTGTAGGTTTAGATGTAATAGATTTCTTCTGACAACTATAACTAGGTAGTCCTTTCACATGTAACATTTTTTTTTTTTTTTTGGATGGGAAATCATCAAATGACTTCTCCCGCTCTGGGCGGAGCGGGAGGGCATGTCAGACTTTTACTGACTAAAACCCACCCGTGTTCCTTCAGTTGCCCATGTGCCAGGGTCACGGTATCTCTTTCGAACAGTCACGCGAACTTGTAACATCTTACTAATATTTGTGTTTTGTCTAATGAAAAAACAGAGGGGTAATTGCGGAACTTTTTATCGGTAGGAATTGGTTTAATATTCATAGTTAAACAACATTCATTGCATTACTTACGTTGCCGAGCCACAATTTATCGAACAAATGATGCAATGGTTTAGAAATAATCTTCAATCCCATTCAGATTCTGATAAATTGTGTGTTTCGCAATTAGGGTGCAGGTCATTGTGACCATGAACTAAATAAAAAAACATTGCAAAATTCCCCATTAAATGTTTAATTTCTAAAAGCGACATCTGTTAGCTCATCAGTAAGTTAAGTTCGTCTGTTGTACATTCCGTTGTTGGTTCGATCATCAAAGCGCGACTGCTATTGCGGTTTTCAGATGTAGTAAATAGATGGCGTAAGTAATATGAAACGAAATAGGTAATTGTTAACATTTCATGTTTTAATCTTATATTATATATATCTTTAAACGAGCAATTCTTGTATATATATATATAATCTGAATCTCGGAAACGGCTCCAACGATTTTCATGAAATTTTGTATACAGGGGGTTTTGGGGGCGATAAATCGATCTAGCTAGGATTCATTTTTATAAAATATCGTTTTATTCGTGTTTTCAATGTCCAAATTTATCGATGATCAACTTGAACATAAACTTATTATTTTAAAGAACAATTTATCAAAAAATACCGAGCAAAGCTCGGTCAGCCAGATATTGATTATATTATGACACAAGCTGACCGTACAGACGTTGTCCTGTTTCCTAGAACTCGATAGCAGCGCCATCTACCGGGTCCAATAGTGAATCTAAACCATATAGCGTGCCACCCAAACGCATACAAAAAAAATCATTCAAATCGGTCCAGCCGTTTAGGAGGAGGTCACTGACATACACACGTACAGTAGAATTATATATATATAAAGATAGCGTTCGAAGTACGATCGAGCTTCAAACAAGTAGATTTTTTTTTAAGTGCTGGCTGACTTGTTTACATTAAAAAGAAAACAATCCAGAGTATAAGTACCTAAAGCTTACAAACAACATTCTTAACACGTTGCCAAACTTTTTGGTTTTAATTTAACTCACCGATTTTACCTGGAAATCCGGTAATAAGGACAAGAAAATATTGTAAACAACAAAATATTTGATAAAAAAATAATTAACATAAATCTTTACGGAAACACACGGGTGTAGGTCTATTTTACTGCGAAGGTATCCTCCCATACTATCAGTAATGATTGTTATCGAGGATCTGATGATGGAGATCTGCCTCTCTTTGATTCGAGCTGGGAGCGGATGAACTAGAGGAGCGGATGAACTCGAAGAGCGGATGAACTAGAAGAGCGGATGAACTAGAAGATAGGATGAACTAGAAGAGCGAACTAGTTCGTTAAGGAGCGGTGAACTAAACTGAGCGATCTCAGTCGCGAACTACTATGCCCAAGCCTAGTCTTTGGTCCGTCGCCATGACATCAACAGCAATGGGCAATATTGTACAACCTTGTTAGGGTTCCGTTGCCAAATGGCAAAAAACGGAACCCTTATAGATTCGTCATGTCTGTCTGTCTGTCTGTCTGTCTGTCCGTGTATGTCACAGCCATTTTTTTCCGTAATTATAAGAGCTATGCTGTTGAAACTTGGTACGTGATGTATTCTGTAAACCGCATTAAGATTTTCACACAAAAATAGAAAAATAACAATAAATTTTGGGGTTCCCCATACATAGAACTGTAACTCAAAAAATTTTTTTTCATCAAACCCATACGTGTGGGGTATCCATGGATAGGTCTTCAAATGATATTGAGGTTTCTAATATCATTTTTTTCTAAACTGTATAGTTTGCGCGAGAGATACTTCCAAAGTGGTAAAATGTGTGTCCCCCCCCCTGTAACTTCTAAAATAAGAGAATGATAAAACTAAAAAAAATATATTATGTACATTGCCATATAAACTTCCAACGAAAATTGGTTTGAACGAGATCTAGTTAGTAGTTTTTTTTTAAGACATCATAAATCGTAAACCGCAATTTACCTTTCATTCAATTAATTCAAATATAAAAATTAAAAAATTACATTTAATTTCATAAACATAAGCCTTATGCATAAACCGTGAATACCTAAAGAATTGTACGGAACCCTCGGTGCGCGAGTCCGACTCGCACTTGGCCGGTTTTTTTAAGCTTGAACACGGGGCTTTTGGCTACTTTGTACGTGTGTATTTTTTGTTTTTTATTTATTTTTTGTTACTATTTTAAATTGTGCGTTTTGATTGTGCAGAATAAACAATTTTTCTTTCTTTTTCTTTTTAGGGTTCCGTTGCCAAATGGCAAAAAACGGAACCCTTATAGATTCGTCATGTCTGTCTGTCTATCTGTCCGTCTGTATGTCACAGCCATTTTATTCCGAAACTATAAGAGCTATGCTGTTGAAACTTGGTAAGTAGGTGTATTCTGTGAACCGCATTAAGATTTTCACACTAAAATAGAAAAAAAAACAATAAATATTGGGGTTCCCCATACATAGAACTGAAACTCAAAAATGTTTTTTTTCATCTAACCCATACGTGTGGGGTATCTATGAATAGGTCTTCAAAAATGGTAATGAGGTTTCTATTATCATTTTTTTCTAAACTGAATAGTTTGCGCGAGAGACACTTCCAAAGTGGTAAAATGTGTGTCCCCCGTAACTTCTAAAATAAGAGAATGACAAAACTAAAAAAAATATATGATGTACATTACCATGTAAACTTCCACCGAAAATTGGTTTGAACGTGATCTAGTAAGTAGTTTTTTTTTTAATACGTCATAAATCGTAAACCGCAATTTACCTTTCATTCAATCAACTCAAATATAAAAAAAAAACCATTTAATTTCATAAACTTAAACTTATGCATAAACCGTGAATACGGTTTGTACGGAACCCTCGGTGCGCGAGTCCGACTCGCACTTGGCCGGTTTTTTGTATGTGTGACGCCGGGGACACACATTTTACCACTTTGGAAGTGTCTCTCGCGCAAACTAAAAAATGATAATAGAAACCTTAATTAATATCATTTTTGAAGAGCTATCCATAGATACCCCACACGTATAAGTTTGATGAAAAAAAATATTTTCAGTTTCAGTTCTAAGTATGAGGAACCCCAAAATTTATTGATTTTTTTCTATTTTTGTGTGAAAATCTTAATGCGGTTCACAGAATACATCTACTTATGATGATGTTCGTTTTTTTCATACCTAGTTTTAATATATATAGCAATATTTTAAGTTTTCATATGGGCCTTATTAGAAGGCTGAAAGTCATCCAAAGGGCGATGGAGAGAGCTATGCTTGGAGTTTCCCTATGCGATCGAATCAGAAATGAAGAGATCTGTAGGAGAACCAAAGTAACCGACATAGCCCGAAGAATTGCTAAACTGAAATGGCAGTGGCCAGGGCACATTGCTCGCAGAACAGATGGCCGATGGGGCCGAAAGGTTCTGGAGTGGCGACTGCGTACCGGAAGACGTAGAGTTGGAAGGCCTCCAACAAGGTGGACCGATGACATGGTGAAGACCGCAGGAATCCGCTGGATGCGGGAAGCACAAAACCGGTCGAAGTGGCGGAGCTTGGGGGAGGCCTATGTCCAGCAGTGGACGTCTTTCGGCTGAAATGATGATGATGATGAAGTTTTCATTTCAATTTTCACCACCTCACTTTCCCAATTTTCAACGAATACTTACAGGTTAATTTACAACGAATATTGGCTTAATGAGGTTGTCATTACCAACATTCAATGAGGAGAGATTTCATTTTATTTAACCTCCACCACAGTTAGTTTATATGTCACTATAGTTTCAAAAGTCGCATTGTATCATTCTCCTTTATGTCTAAATATCTTTTGCCTTCCTTCAACTTGATTTAGCAACAGCAGAAATAAATCTGTTTTTCATGTTTTCTTAGAAAAACCCAAACTCATTTTTAGGCGGTAAAAGCAATACTGTACCTAAGTACTGAGGGACCCTTCCCTGCGTTTTCTGACACTCACTTGGTCGGATTTTAAGTTTACCCAAAGGGTGCTAACGAGGCCCATTAATAAAGTCCCGCTGTCCGAACGTCCGTCCGCTGCCCCGAACAGCCGTATCTTTTGAACCGTAAACTCTCAGTATACTTGAATATGAAAATAAACCACCATTATTATTACCAATGTGATGAATGAATACTTGTAAAAAAGATGTCGGACCTTGGCAGTTATTTTACTGCAATCTATGATTTGGATCTTCTTGTTAAGACGTTTTCACCCCACTTTCCCAGGAGGAAATGTTTATTTTACACTAGCTTCTGCCCGCGACTTCGTCCGCATTAAATTTCTTGTTCACCCGACCCTTCCCGTTGCGTCTAATCGCCTACCCGTGGGATTTCCCCGTTTTTGCAACATTTTTCATTACTGCTCCGCTCCTCTTAGTTGTAGCGTGATGTTATTTAACCTACAGCCTTCCTCGATAAATTGGCTACCCAATACAAAAATATTTTTTCAATTCTGACCAGTAGTTTCTGAGATTAGCGCGTTCAATCAAACTAACAAACTCTTCAGCTTTATAATATTAGTATAGATATGGAATGGCACGCTCTAATTAATTGATTAAAACAAATCATTTCAATGCGTGAAAAGGTAAAAGACACAGACAGAGGTTCTTTCATATTTATAATGTGTGTGTTCGGAGGGTCCTCACTTTTTTACGGAGGTTGAGTGAATTTTATAGCCCTGTTCCTCATACATCTAAATGTTCATTTAGTGTCGGACAACGCATAGCCTAAACCGCTGAGCCTGATCCGGCTCGAAGGACCAAAATGTACGTCCACCCTTAACAAACGTCACGTAAGGCCGCAATACTGTCAAGGGTGTGACGGTACATGAAAATATATGATAAGTTAAAGGAACCTACGAAGACCTACAAGCCTAACAGTCCCTACGACCCTAAGCCCTATAAGCCCTACAGCCCTAACCTACCATATACCTAGTGTGTGATAAATAAATATATAAATAAGTTCAGGATGTCTGCACCATGCGACCTAAGGTTACAGACGGATAGTAGACAGGAATACCAGGTTCGGGAAGGGTACACTCACTGCCAGTCCCGCAGACTCACGAGACTGATCAGAGATGGCTAAAGGTGTCTTGGCCACAGTGAGGGGTAATGAGACAAGAATATAAAATTCAAATCTGATTTATTTACAAAATGTTCTGCTTATATACTACTTATTTCTTAACACACACTATTATACAAAGTCTATGTGTCCTATGCGTGTAAGATGCAACCAAATCATTCTTTTAACTGGGCCGCGCGTCAGCCAGGCCGAGTGCTGAGTCAATGTCCAAAGGTAACATTGAACATTCTGGCGACTCTCAGGAACGGGACTCCAGTTGGTACAGCTCGATGGTCTCGTAAGGTCTGGCCTGGCCTTGTTCAGTTTCGATTTGTTGTGACTGGGTGGGCCCGCTGTGTGGTATGCTGTACCGCTGTTGTGTTGGTTGCGTGTGTGGTGTGCAGATCGTTGGTTGCTGCACAGGTGGCGCAGTTTTCCTTCTTGCTGCAATGGTGGCTCGAAGTTTATTGAATACCTGTGGACCGAAATAAATTAGAACACATGCTAAACTTATAATAACAAGTGAAGTACTGATGCTAGTGATGTATGTATGAGACTCTAATTGTTTCCAAATCGTGTTATCTAGCTGAGTTTGTAAATTTATTTCGGATGTGGCTAAATGGTCGAAAACTCCTTTTGACTTGTCTAAAACTAATTCTTCTTTGGATATATCTTTTATATTTGATGGTAGGATCTGCGTATTAGGGGAGAAGTTCGTTGTTTTAAAATAAGAAGCTAGTACTGTTATAGTTGTTGTTCTTCTTGCAGCAAGTATGTTGTTAAGTGTTTTAATGATACAATTCTCGGAGATATGTAGAACTCCGACATCTTGAATCGTAATTTCTTTTCTTTGACCGTCACACACAATTGATATGGCAACCGGTTTTGTTGTAATGAAGAGCCAAGTATTTTGCATGTATAATTGCTTCCATACAACATCAGTCGATATTTTGTAGGTCTTTGACGTGCATTGAGTATGGGTGTAGTTCTCTGTTCTAAAGAGTTGTTCAACTATGCAATTTTTATTTAATTGCATGTTCTTGACAGCTACAGGATAGCAGACAAACTCTGTATTACTATGAAGACAGTCTTTAAATTCTTCTTGATTTAGTTCAAAGTAACGCTCGTTGTTGTAATCGAAACCCATGAATGACTGCTGAATAGTTAAGCACTCGTATGATCCATCTGTTTTTCTCTCTGGAATTGGCGTTACGTGTATCAGAGTGTATTTTGTTATATCGTGTATTGGGAAGTAAGCGTACACTCTTATGTGCGTAGTATTTACATTCATCTCAGTATGTATTATTTGACTCTGAATAATTTTTAAATTTGATGGTAGTTTTTGATTAGCCGTTTTTATTATGTTGCTGATGTGTTTTGGTGTTAGTATACTGTATATAGTTGCTTTTTGTGAATAAATTTCCAGTAATCCTTTATAGTAGTCCATAATTTCATTTATAAAATTGTTTGCTAACTCGTAGGTTTGCATTACTTGTATCTTGATGTGATTTTTGTCAATCGATTTATACCAAACATTGTGGGTATTCATGAACGATATTGCTTCATTTAGTTTTGCTTGGAATTTCTCTAACTTTTTCTGGATTTGTTCTTCAGTTTGGTTTACACCTGCGATGGTAGATATCATTATCTTTGTTTGATGATTAGCAGCGTCTATAAGCTTCTGCTGATTGTTATTTAATGTATCTATGTCCCTGTATACTTCATCATTAACTCCGAACACCGATGTTAAAAGTTGTCCCAAAAAACCTCGTTTCTTCCTATTTTTCTTTATCTCTGTTAGGTATTCCTTTGTTGTCTCAAATTTCGTTTTTTCTTCGTTTAAATGGTGATAAAATTCGTTGCAATGCGTTTCATCTATGATGTATTGAGTGTCCTTGCAAAGTTGTTGAAATTGTGTTGTTATTTTTTCGATCTTTTTCTGGTCTAGTTCCAAGCTTCCTCTCTCGTAATCCGTTTCTATTCTGAACGTTCCTCGATTAATGGTTGTGGTTCCTATGTCTTCTACATATAGTCCTGGTTTTAAACGTTTTAATGTGTATGTGGGCGTAGTCGACACGGTGCCAATTAATAGAATAATTATTGTATGTACTAGTAAACCCTTAATCCAGCTTTTCGGTGATCGTATACCTTTTTTGTTTATTGTGGTTGTTGATATGTTACATTGCGTAGACGTTTGCCTATCTGTACTCGTTGTTCCAATTTCTTTGTTTTCGTTCACAGGTAGCGGGATCAACGTGTGAATTGACCTTTTAAGACAAGCGCCTGTTGATTTTTTAAGAGTTACAACTCTAACTACACCATCTTCTCCTGGGTGAACTTCCGTGATTTTTGCTAATGGCCATTTGCTTGGATTTATATTGTCTTCTTTTATTAGTACTAAAGTTCCAATTTTAGCATTTTCATGTGCTTGTTTCCATTTGTATCTTTGCTGAAGTTGATGTAGATAATCTTTTGTTCAACTGTTCCAAAAATCTTTCTTCATCTTTTGAATCTGTTTCCATCTGTTTACTAGGTCAGTATTAATGTTTTCGATCGGATCTGGTATTTCTACTGCTTCTCGTCCAATAAGGAAATGGCTTGGAGTTAATATTGTGTTGTCATTAATATTTTCGGTTTGCGCACACAATGGTCTTGAATTCAAGCATGCTTCAATTTGGTGGAGAAAGGTTGTCATTTCCTCGTATGTCAGTGTCGAATCCCCGATTACTCGACGTAAATGATGTTTCACTGACTTTACGCCAGCTTCCCAGATGCCCCCAAAATGTGGTGATGATGGAGGAATAAAATGCCACTGTGTTCCTATATTTGTTACTGCATGTTGAAATTGCGGCGATTGCGTGATTTGTAATATTTCTTGATGTAAGAAATTGGCTGCTCCAACGAAGTTTGTTGCATTGTCACTGTACATGTGTGATACGTGACCTCTTCGTGCCATGAATCTGCGTAGCACCGCGATAAATGTTTCTGTTGTTAAATCTCCCACCAATTCTAGGTGTATTGCTTTTGTTGCTAAACATACAAAAACAGCAATGTATGATTTATAAGACTTGTGGCCTCTCCCTTTCATAGTTCTTGTTTGTATTGGTCCCGCATAATCCACTCCAGTATAACTGAATGGGTAGGATTGCGTTACTCGTGCTTTTGGTAGTATTTCCATTTTCTGGGAGTTTGTGTCTGCTTTGTATCGCATGCACCTCACACATTTGTTAATTAAGCTCTTCACTTTCCTTTTCCCGCTAATGATCCAGTATGTTTGTCGTAAATAAGCCAAAGTCAATTTGTTGCCACCATGCAACGTTTTTAAATGTGCGTCTTGTATAATTAATGACGTTACATGATGGTAATATGGTATAAGTATAGGATGTTTTTGATTGTACGGCAAATCAGAGTTTTGTAGTCTGCCTCCAACTCTTAGTAGTCCATCCTTGTCTATAAATGGATCTAAAGTGGATAATGATTTATTTTTCTTCAAGGGTTGTCCACTTTGTATGGTTTTTAATTCATCTTTGAATTCCTGCTGTTGTATTTTCAGAAGTATTCGTTTTGTTGTTACGTTTAGTTCATTACAAGTGATTGGTTTATTTGTTGTTTGTTTGTTTGCAAATCTGTAGCAGTAAGACAACACCCTTAACATTTTATCTAAACTGGAAAATCTATTCCAGAGATCACTCTTCTCAATCTCAGCTGTAGTTGTGTGACACAATTTGATTTCTTGGTTCGGCTGCGGCATATGTTTCGTGATAGGGATCTGATTGGTTTTTAACCAATGTGGACCGTTCCACCATAAGGAATAGTTAACCATTTTTTCCGGCTCAAGACCTCTTGAAATGATATCAGCCGGGTTATCGGCAGAAATAACATGGTTCCATTCTGCGTTTGGTAAGAGTTGTTTAATTTGTGACACCCTATTGGCTACGAACGTTTGCCACCGTTCAGGCTCTCCTCTTATCCAGCCTAAGGTGATCATAGAATCCGTCCAACAAGATATCGTAATATTCTTGCAGTTAAGCGCTTCCTTTACTTTTCCATTAACCCAGCTAGTAGTAGTGCAGCGCACAACTCAAGTCGAGGTAGAGTAGTTTTCTGTTTCTTTGGCGCCACTTTCGATTTTGCTTGTAATAATGTAATGTAGTAGATGTTATTTATTTTTACACGGCTATATACCACCGCTCCGTACGCTTTTTCGGAAGCGTCGCTGAAACCATATAGCTCAATCTCTGTGTTGTCTGTTATGTAACACCATCGTGGTACTTTAATTTCTTCTATACTTTTAAGATGTTTTTGTAATTCAACCCATTTTTTCTGGAGTATGTCATCAACAGGTTGGTTCCATCCAATGTCGTTCGTCCAGAGTTCTTGTATGAGCAGCTTCATTTTAATTATAATTGGTGCTAACCAGCCCAGGGGATCGAATATTTTCGCAACTTCCGACATAATAAATCTTTTCGTTGGATTTTTATTTTCCGATATAGTTATTTGGAAATAAAAACTGTCTTCCCGTGGTGACCATATTATGCCCAATGATTTCCTGGACTCGTCTAACGGTAGTTTGAGCAGTTGATCGTCTTTGTCTTCTACTGGTATATTTTCCAGTAGCTCCGAACTATTTGACGACCATTTTCGAAGTTTAAAACCGCCCTTGTTTAACATTGATATTAATTGGCGCTGTAATTCTTTTGCTGCACTTTTCTGGGAATCTCCGGATAGAATATCATCCACGTAGAAATCTTGTAATGTAGCTTTACTCGCGATTGGGTAATTGTTTTGTTCGTCTATCGCAAGTTGTTGCAATGTTCGTACCGCAAGATAGGGGGCACTAGTTGTACCGTAAGTTACCGTTTTAAGTTCATATTCACTAATTGCGTGTTTGGGTGAAAATCTCCATAGTATCCTTTGATGTGCGAAGTCTAATTCATTAATTTTTATAAAACGGTACATTTTCATAATATCTGCCATAAAGGCAAACTTATGTTTTCGCCACCGTAGAAGTATAGTGGATAAGTCTTGTTGTAATCGTGGTCCTTTATACATATTGTCATTAAGACTCATTTTTGTGCTGCTTTTACTGCTCGCATCAAAAACTACGCGTAATTTTGTAGTCAGCGAATCTTCCTTAATTACTGCCTGATGTGGTATGTAGTATTTTCCCGAGTTGTAGTTCGTTGTATCTACTTTTCTCATATGACCCATATGTAAGTATTCATTCATGAAGTCAATGTATTGTTGTCGTAAATTTTCATTTTTTGCGAACTGTCGTTCTAGTTGTAGTAGTCGTGCAGCGGCTTTTCTGCGTGATTCACCGTTTAAGTTTAAGTTCAAGTTTGAATCCTTTAAAGGAAGTCGTACCGTATAGGTTCCGTCTGGGTTTCTTATTGTTGTTTCTTTATAGTAGTTTTCACAGGTCTGGTCGTCTTGTGTAAGTTTGTAGTTTTGTGGAATTTCTTCTAGTTCCCAAAATTTGGTAAGTTGTCGTACATCTTCGGTGCAAGCCACCATACTCAGTATTTTTACTCCATTCTTCGTTTCATTGGGATAAAATCCGGATAAAATCCACCCTAACTCTGTGTTCTGAGCGATAATTCCGTCCCTTAGTCTTTCGAAACCCTGTAGTAATATTCTGCTATATTCTTGGGCACCTAATATTATGTCAATTGGGCCCTTTTTATAATAAGTTGGGTCTGCTATAAGTGCGTTATCCAAAATTTTTTCTTGTAATTGTTGTAAATCATTCCTTGGTAATGAACTTGTTAGTTTTGGTAGAACTATTAGCGTTACTGGCAGTTTGTAATCGCTAGAGTGTCTTGGTTGTAGAGTAATGTTGATTGTGTAGTTTGACGTTTTTGGTTTTTCATCTCCGATACCTTTTATCTCGACTTGGATTTTTTGTCGTGGGTAAGACAACAATTGTGCTACTTCTTCAGTGCAAAATGACGCTTCTGATCCCTGATCGCATAATACTCTCAGCAACTGTGGCATCCCATCAAACGAGGTAGTTCTTACTATGGCAGTAGCTAGTAAAGTTGTATTTTTAGCGTCAGTGTTAGTAGCAGATAAGTTCGATGTCGCTATATTTTGTGTCTTCTCTGTACCTGTATTTTTTGGTACATATTTTTTAGCGTTGTCATTGTTTTGAAACGGCCTAGATTGATGCAATAATGCGTTGTGTCCCTTGTGTTGACAAATTTCACATTGTTTATAAACTGCACTGACACATTGTTTCTGGTCATCGTGATTTAAGCAACGTTTGCACATTCTTTTTTGCACGACGGCCTTGTATCGATCGTTGACGCATAACGCCTTGAAACTAGGGCAGTGATGAATAATATGATCATTCTTTTGACAAAACCAACAACGTTTATATTTTTCTGTTGTTTGTTTATCCCGTGACATTTGTCTGTTAGTATATGATGTAGATCCGTCAAAAGATTTAAGGCAATTGAAACGGTTTTCCATGAATTTCATCATCTCGTCAAAGGATTGTATTTTATTTCGGTTTTGCAGTTGATCTTCATACTTCGTATTTGTTTCTTCATCCCATTTTCTACTGACTATTCTTATCAATAGAGGGCCCCAAGACGATGTGTCTAAGCGTTGATTTTTTAGTGCCTCAAGACATTCATTTATAGTGTCATGCATATCTCGTAATTGTGCTGCATTTGGTCGTTGCATTTTAGGTAAATCTATTAATTTGTCAATAAACTTAGTAGCAATCATGCGCTCGTCTTCATATCTCTGCGTCAGCAACTTCCAAGCAGTTTCATAATTTATTTCGCTTATGGTTAAATGACGTATTAATCTTGCTGCGTCGCCTTTTACGTGTGTTTTTAGGTACTGCATTTTTTCTGTTGAAGAAATTGATTTATCTTCGTGAATTATTTTTCTGAATAAGTCTTGGAATGTATTCCAAGAGTCATAGTCCCCCGTGAATATGGGAATACTTATTCGTGGAAGTTTCCCTGAGGATTTAGTCGTAATCACTTTTTCGTCTGAGATTTGAAAGATTCTTTCTTCCAATAACTCCGTAGTAATATCGTAATCTTTCTGAGTGTTTTCGAAACAATTGTCTCTGAAGTAGCTGTTGTCCAGTGTACTTTCGGCCATTAGTAGTCCGATGTGAGTTTCTTCGATTTCTAGCCATTGTTTTTGTAAAGTTTGTAGTAGTGTTTGTAAATGCCATATAGGCTTGTTTTGTATAACGGATTCCTTAGCCTGAGTTATTTTCTTAGCTATCTGCGACATTCGGAATAGCTGTATAAACAGTTTTGGGCTACTGACTCCGTCCTTATCTTCATCTTCGTCTAATAATCGTGGTTCATAGACACTTTGCACATGTTGTAGCCTTTCTTCGCACTCTTGAAGGTACTTTATCCCTTCGTCGTAACATTTTTTAATGTTGCCAAAGTAGTTTGTAGTAATATATTTATGAGTTGATAACACCTCCTGTTCCTGTAGTCTTAAGTGGTTTCCTTGAACTCGCTGAAAAACTTGGTCTAAGGTTTTCTTTCTTTCGTTGATGTATTTTTCTGTTTTTCTTGTGGGCGAGTCCTTTTTTATGTTTGTCAATACCCTTTTGATCTCGCTGTAATCCGCTTCCTGGCTCCTGATTAATTCGTTAACTTCCTGTATCTCCATAGTGCTCTTCTTTCTTCTTCCCTGATGCCCTACCCTACTCTAATAGTTAAGTCAGTACTAGTGGTATCTGCGCTCTTGTTATATCCGTGCGACTTCTCAATCAGCTGGTGAGACCCGCTTGTGGGAGGCCAGTGACCGATCCGCAACGAGAGGCTTTCCGACAGAATACCCTAGTACAATGTACTTCAGATTACTGAAAACTGATGCTTTGTTGAGTACACCAGCCCTCAGTTCTCCGAAGTGTCAGTCTGTCAACGTATATCCCTACAGTGGGCAAGGGAACCGCGTGATTCAAATGCTCGAAGGACCAAAATGTACGTCCACCCTTAACAAACGTCACGTAAGGCCGCAATACTGTCAAGGGTGTGACGGTACATGAAAATATATGATAAGTTAAAGGAACCTACGAAGACCTACAAGCCTAACAGTCCCTACGACCCTAAGCCCTATAAGCCCTACAGCCCTAACCTACCATATACCTAGTGTGTGATAAATAATAGTACATTATGGTACAAGTGTGTAATGTTGGTGATTACCGCTGAGGCGCCATTGAGACCCGAGCCGTCAGGTGAGGGTCTTAAGAGAGCCGAGGACGGTAATCATCAATACACACGTGTATCATACGACGTTTTTCAACACACTTGCGAGGAAAAAACAAATATGTATTGCATAAATCGTTTTACCACACAGCAACAAATGCGATACAAACAAAATATGAAAATTAGGGGAAAATTGGGAAATGGCGCGCAATTTTTTTTTTTTTTGCACGCGCCAAATGTAAGTTGATTGATTACAGCCATACAGCCTACTTCAAAATGATAATTTTTGTGATAAAATGCAAATATTTTATAAGAAATTATTGTGAATTATAAATAATTTGATAATAATAAATGTTTTTTCGTCTTAATTAGGGACACATTTATTTATTTCAAAAATGTAAATAGATTTTCGGTGGCATAAAACCTCTTTGTTGTTACAAAAAAAAAAAAAACTGTATTACCCGGTTAAATTGAAAATGCTCTGTTTACTCGCATATAATTTGCAGTCAGGTACTAACTTAACTTTGTAGGGATCATTCTATTATGCACTAGTGTGTAATATTATTATGCACGTGTATGTTATAGTTCGGTTTATGGCCCTAAGAACGATATAATAAGGCTCACTTTACGAGCAAGTGTGTTGAAAATATATAAATAAGTTCAGGATGTCTGCACCATGCGACCTAAGGTTACAGACGGATAGTAGACAGGAATACCAGGTTCGGGAAGGGTACACTCACTGCCAGTCCCGCAGACTCACGAGACTGATCAGAGATGGCTAAAGGTGTCTTGGCCACAGTGAGGGGTAATGAGACAAGAATATAAAATTCAAATCTGATTTATTTACAAAATGTTCTGCTTATATACTACTTATTTCTTAACACACACTATTATACAAAGTCTATGTGTCCTATGCGTGTAAGATGCAACCAAATCATTCTTTTAACTGGGCCGCGCGTCAGCCAGGCCGAGTGCTGAGTCAATGTCCAAAGGTAACATTGAACAAATTGGCTACCCAATACAAAAATATTTTTTCAATTCTGACCAGTAGTTTCTGAGATTAGCGCGTTCAATCAAACTAACAAACTCTTCAGCTTTATAATATTAGTATAGATATGGAATGGCACGCTCTAATTAATTGATTAAAACAAATCATTTCAATGCGTGAAAAGGTAAAAGACACAGACAGAGGTTCTTTCATATTTATAATGTGTGTGTTCGGAGGGTCCTCACTTTTTTACGGAGGTTGAGTGAATTTTATAGCCCTGTTCCTCATACATCTAAATGTTCATTTAGTGTCGGACAACGCATAGCCTAAACCGCTGAGTCTAAAAGCATCAAATTCACAACAGTTTTCGTCAGTTCAATTAAAATTATTGCTCTTCCGTACATTTTGTGTTTCGTAATAGAGTCCATTTTGTCTTTTTTGATAACTGACGAAAAAAAAATCACACATAACATCCCTCTTGTATCCCCGAAGGGTTAGGAAGAGGTGCACCTGTACACCCATATTTCTCCAGTTATGTTGGAGTAGGGATTCCCAATTCTTTGCTTTGAATCGATCTTCTGGATCGTAACTTCGTGAATCGATTCACGATCTTAATCGTATTGTATTGAATCGATCTTACTCGATCTCAAAAGAGCATATCGTAGTTTTATAATAATAATGAGAAGCACAGTAGGTCTGTATGCAAAATTATTTATTTTAACGCGCCATGGACGTCGTCATAACATATAGCCGTAATATGCGATTCAAACAGTAGGTCATATCAATTAAAACCTTAACAACGTACCGTACGAACTACAACTTGTCGGGCATAGAAAATAGACGTTCGGAAGGAATTGCTAACATATCCGCCAAGTCTTAGTTCGTGTTTTTAGCTTGTTTCTAGTTTTGTATGAGCATACAGCTAATTACATTTCACGGCTACCTGTACGGTGCAGATAAGTAATATAGGAAGGAATTTTAAAAAAAAATACTTTAATTAATAACCTGTACCTATACTCAATAACGAAGTGAAGGATTTTTTCTTTTTCTGTTTTTTTATGTAGGGACAATAAACAGCGTGTTGACCATAGTAAAAGGAGTTCCTAGTAGGCTATCCCCGGCCCAATCCGCGATATAATTGCCTACCATACTGGCCTGTCCCAGGGGTGTCACTTTTAGCTACATTTTAATTCAGTTCCTAGAAATTGGCAAGGGCCGGGAAGTTCTATTTTTTACTTATGTGTTGTCTGATTTCAGGGTTTGTGAGGTCGGTTTTACCTAAACGACGATGTTCATAGTGTTTGTATGAATGACAAAGTTACCTATATTTGCGGTTTTTGAAAGAGTGCTATATCTCAAATACGCGCTTTGCCTTTTCCTTCGCGAGCATTACTGCTTCAAAAAAGGACGTGACGGAATCCCTTGCACTCTCGATCCGTACCATGACCTGAACCAGAGCTGGTCGCGAGAGATTGCCGCCGCCGATCGCCGTGAGGACACGGTGATGCTCGGCCCAGGCAGGGCAGGCCTCCACCGTGTCCTCCAGGTAATCCACACAATGGTAAATTGGTAACACCCGGGCGTTTCTTCCCGCCTTATCCGGAACAGGAACCTCCCGAATTGTACGGCAACCCTAATGAATGCAATGAATAGAGTTCTCATACCGTCTATATTTATACTGTGATGGAGGGGTTTCCCCGAAAGTAACCCCTTGACATAGTCACTGATAGTACTAATAGTTAGGTTAGATACATAACGATAACTAGATACATAATATTTTATGAAGGAATTAACAAGGTACCATGATAACAATCGATAATCTTTTAAATATTTCTGGCAGCATAAGCGGAATCAGCATAGCCGCCCCGCAAGAGATGTTATATGAGGTCCTCTTTGTAATTTCTCGTTAAGCGTGAAAGCGTTCTAGCACATTGGACTCTCTTCTCGGGTTTGCACGGTTCAAAATCGAACTGACAGAAAAACTCGTTCACGGCGCACTGCCCGTTGCCTTCTCTTCTTTGTCCTTCTTTAACTCATAGGGACACGTCTGATCCTGTCTAGAAGGAGAAGAGATTGGTTTTCTATGAAAGCGTGTTTTTAGATTTATTAAACTTTTTTATAACGTGCGATAAGGAACTTCGTTCCAAGATGTAAAGCTAACTGTCAGTCTGTTTGATACGATACACACCCAAACGGTTGAACTGAATTGGATGAAATTTGGGCCATGTCCTGGATTAAGATATGTATTTACTGTTTAACCCGGTACTATGTTCCCGTGAAAGAATTTCCGACTTCTATCCCGCGGTTGAAGCTGAGGACAATCGATAGTTATTAATAGAAATATCTCATAGATAAAACGCTTGTTTTTGTAAATTTTAATATTTACTTAAAAAATAAGTCGGTATTCCCGATGCAATGTTTTTGCAATACGTGAACTTAAGAAGACAATCAGTGAGTGAACAATCAAACATCCCCTGTTTTTCGACCCTTAGGGTTGGATTTTGTTTCCCAAATTTATATGGGACCACCTTCGGATTATACCTTTTCTAATAAAAGAATAATCACAATCGGACCACTATATACAAAGTTATGCGTGGTCATACAAAAAAAAAAAAATACGCGTCGAATTGAGAACCTCCTCCGTTTTTTTTCGTCGGTTAATAATATGGTGTCATACAGGAAAGGGTCACCGAGTTATCTTTGAGATGTGAAGAATATCCACTTAGGTATATTAACGGATACTGTTATCTGCCGTCTCTTATCACTATTCCGAAAAGACCTATTTATTTTGCGAGAAACCAGCATTCGACTTCAGAATCAAAAGAGCAATCTCCAGCAGTGGGTCTACCCTTGTTGAAACAACTTTGTACTTCGGAGAAATAAAATGTGTAAAACGCAGCGTGTGCTGGTTTTGGTGGTGCTGTACGTGGGGCTGGCGCACTCCTGGGGTGAGTACGACGATCGTAGTTCATTTTACACCTACTTTTTAGGGTTCCGTTGCCAAATGGCAAAAAACGGAACCCTTATAGATTCGTCATGTCTGTCTGTCTGTCTGTCTGTCTGTCTGTCTGTCTGTCTGTCTGTCCGTCCGTATGTCACAGCCATTTTATTCCGAAACTATAAGAGCTATGCTGTTGAAACTTGGTAAGTAGGTGTATTCTGTGAACCGCATTAAGATTTTTACACTAAAATAGAAAAAAAACAATAAATTTTGGGGTTCCCCATACATAGAACTGAAACTCAAAAATGTTTTTTTTCATCAAACCCATACGTGTGGGGTATCTATGAATAGGTCTTCAAAAATGGTAATGAGGTTTCTATTATCATTTTTTTCTAAACTGAATAGTTTGCGCGAGAGACACTTCCAAAGTGGTAAAATGTGTGTCCCCCCCCCCCCGTAACTTCTAAAATAAGAGAATGACAAAACTAAAAAAAATATATGATGTACATTACCATGTAAACTACCAACGAAAATTGGTTTGAACGAGATCGAGTGAGTAGTTTTTTTTAAAAACGTCATAAATCGTAAACCGCAATTTACCTTACATTCAATCAACTGAAATATAAAAATTAAAAAATATATATATTTTTAAACCGAAAATACCTACAGGTTTGTACGGAACCCTCGGTGCGCGAGTCCGACTCGCACTTGGCCGGTTTTTATTTTTATTTTATTAGGGACCAGCGGCGAGGTGTAATTTTTTTCTAAAAGAGAAGCCGATGTGAAGTCTGCTTTAACTTACTGACTCATCAATAAAGAATATTACTATCATTTTAAAATTAATATAGGAATGTAATGAATTAAATACAATTAAATTGAACAGCTGAAAACCGAATAAAATATGCAATATTTCTCTATCTCGTTCTCTCTGACGCATTTTTCTATACCTGTCTCTGTCATAACCCGTTGTACAGCGGCTTGCTCTCGTACATATCAATCGGTGCCACGTGACCTAAAGTGACATCATTACGGGATCGCTGTTGTATGAATTTTTAGTTCCCGATTATGACGTTTTGGCGCCGGGTTAATTTAGAACATTTCTCTTTTGTTGTAATACAAAGCTATAAATAACCTTTTTTGTTGTTTGAATGTTATGGTGAATTAAATACCCGTAGTGTAACTATATTTATTGACAATAGTGGCCACTATTTACATACTATTGTATTTTTAATAGTGATAGAGTTACCAATGCGAATCCCCGAAGGCAAGCCGGTAGGAATCGTGTTATATGGTGCTTTCGCCACTGTTAGGGACAGCAAACAGCAGTATACATAAAATGAAAACAACACTTAGTCTATAGGCGTAGCATATACACTACTAACAACGTTATCCACAGATTATTTTACAAAATAGCTAGCTGTTAAAAGACAAAATCGATATAACTTAATCTAGTGTGATTTACAGTTACATAATCTAATGTTAACAAGGAAAAACAACGATACAAATTCAAAAAGCTCTGTATAGCGTGAAATTAATATGTTATATTAGAGCTTAAAGCCGGAGGATTTTCTTTCTACGATTTTTAAAAGCATGTAACTACCAACAATAATTTCTCGCAATTTTTTTATTGTATTTTCTACTACAATCTGTCAAATTTCTTTAATAGATTTTCAACTTTAATGCTAAAGCATTAGGTTCAAGGTTGATTGAGAGAATTGGACAGTTTCAGGTACCTTGATGTGCTGGCGTCTGTACCTACTACACAAGATAATCGATACTAATAATTTATTTCTATACGGATAAATATGTTTGTCTGTTAGTTTGTATGTAAGGGGTAGTCTGCGAAACTACCAGTCCAATTTGAAAAAAAAAAATTGCATTTGATACCTACCCTAATTCTTGTGGAATGTTATAAATTATTTAACATCCCGCTACGGCCCTGAGGAGAACAGCAAAAAGAATGTAAAGTGAAATAATAGTTCCGGCGCGGGCGGGCGAAACGATGCAACGGGGCGGGAGGGGGTTAGCATAAACTTTCACTCGATCGAAATCGCGTGTCCGTTTCGACTGCTCGTTGTAGAAGAAAAACGACTTCGTCTACATTACGAAGGAATTTGTAAAAAACTAACAGTGAAAGTCGCGAATTCGTAGATCCAGTATTCAGAACGTTAGAAAGGTATAACCATAGTCGCGCGGTCGGCACATAGAGATCCGCGCTCCACGCATTTCTACAAAACGGAGCTTAGTACAGGTCCCATTCTTTTTGCTAACCACTGATACCATTTCGAAGAAAATGTAGACAGTATGCATAAAGCTCTCATCAAGTACCAGAATAATAATTAAATTTATTGAATACTATTTATTTATTGACTAACGCTACGCTATGCTTTTGGTAAGAATTTCATTTTCTCATCTCGCTTACCTGACGCTCAACTATACGTTAACCACTTACTCGCTATTAGTAGGTAAAGGTTAACTGAATATTATTGAGATATGCGTAACTGTGTACTGTGTGTTTGAGAACAATACTTTGTAAACTGTTACATGATCTTAGAAATAAATAGGTTACTAGAATGTTAATTTGAAACTTTTAAATTATTTTCTTTGTCGTCTGTAACCCCGTCCGGTTATGATTTAAACGTATTACACAACTCTTGAGTTATTTGGCCTCCAGTTTGGTAAAGTAAAACGAGACTTTTTTGTTTCAGACATCGCCGTAAGTGAAGGAAGTCAACTCATATTTTATACCAACGGGATTAAAACAAACACCGTGAATGTACCTTCCCACCACCTCGCAGAGTTAGCTTACGATGAAGTACACAACGTGATGCTGTACATCGACAAACAGAGCGACAACGATGCTATATGTGGTTTTAACTTACATTCTGAGGAAAACAAATGTTTCATCAAAAGGAACAGTGGTAACATTCGCAGTATTGCCTTCGACCCGGCAACAGAAACACTATTCTTTACTGATACTAATGAAACCAGCATAAATTGGATTTCATTAAAACGTGGGTCTAATAATAATGTAAACCTAGTATTGAAGTTCGATGGTTGGACTCCCAGTGATATTGCCGTGGATAGCTGTGGAGGGTACGTTACGAATAAGTTTAAAAGAATAAAATTCTGTTGCATTTCGTGATATTCAATAATTTCATTCAATTTACAGGTACATTTACTGGACCTTCAGTATCTTTGTAGCTAAGTACGTGGAAAGAGCTCGATTAAATGGTTCCGACAGAGAAGTTATTAACGAAGAATTACCAGTATTTAGCTTGGCCGTGGACCCACAGACAAGAAAATTGTTTTTTTTTAATGGTCATTATTATGAGTTTATAAACGTAGCAGATTTGAATGGACAAAATGAACATATTTTTTTTTTTCATAAACATCTTTCTACACCAGAACAGTTAACTGTTTCAAAAGATTACTTATACTGGATGAACAGTAGCGAGAGCTACACAACCGTTTGGCAGTTACCAAAGAACGCAATGCATGGTGAAGAACCAAAAGAGATTAGTAAGTTCTATGACAGAAGTCCACGCGGCATAATCGCCAACTACAAACTTAATGATCAAATTCAGGGACTTCAGGAGTGCGAAGCGCTCTCGAGTCTGATATCAACAACTACAGAAACTAACGACTCCCTCAATATTCAGCAGACAACAGGAACAGAACAGATGTCAGAATATGAACTATTTTGTGTTCACGGTATAAAAGATAGTGTCACATCTGTTTGCAAATGCACACCTGGTTACATCGGTGAGAGATGCGATGTTTCAGTCTGCGTGAACTATTGTTTGCAAGGTGACTGTAGTTACAATAACGAAGAGGGACTTCCTGAGTGCAGGTAATATAATATGTTCCATTCCTCTTGGTGTTTAAGGAGAAGCAAATAATCAGTTTATAACTTTCCCACTGCTAGGCCTCGTCTTTTTGAGAGGGAGACGGCCATAATCCATCGCGCCGTACCATTGCGTGTTGGTTTTTGCGATTTGTCAAAATTTTGGTTAGACGATGTTCTCTTCCACCATTTAGAGTGCAATTACAAGCTTGATTTTAAACCTACGACACAGGGCAGTTACTACCGGGCCACCGCGGTTCCTAATTTGTCGTTTTTCCTTTTTCTCTGTTGTCTCGCTGATCTTTGCTTAAATCACATGTTTACTATTATTACTATTTCAGATGTAATGCCGGTTATTCCGGGAAAAGATGTGAAGTAGACAAGTGTCATGGTTATTGTCTGAACAGCGGTGTCTGTTCCCTAAACGAGGAGGATGAGCCAGTCTGTGAATGTGTTGGTAATCACGAGGGAACAAGATGTGAAGCTGCTAAATATGACACTAATAACAACATCCCTACGTACGAGTCAGCGAATGGAAACCTAACTCTAGCTGATTTACTGTCGCGTTGGCGAAAACCTATTTCAAAAATGTTCATAACTGTGGAAGTGTAAGCTAGTATCCCGTTGTTATTTTTTTTTTTGTTGGAAATTGTTTTAAACCGATTCATAAAGTTTTTGGTTATCATTACTGATCGGATATTCGGATGCATATTTACCTAATGTTACTATTTAGCTGTGAAAGCACAGAAGCGGCTTCGTATTTTTTATTAAAGCCGGGTTTCTTGGATCATCATATTAATTTAAAATTAATGTTTAACCCCAGATGCAAATACTTATGTGTGTAGGGTGGTATGTGTTAGTTAAAACAACACGAAACACGGTAAAAACGCGCATCCCATATTAGCCAACATTTCAACTTTAGGTGAATATGCATCTGAATATCCGATCTCTAGTTATCATTAATTAATATAATTATGTACCGACTGCTGCTGACTGTGACAATAAAGTCTCTCGAATTTTCTACTTTGTTATATGTTTGTTATCCAGTTTTATATTTTTGCTGGTCTGTCAATATGTTAGCAATGGCGAGGGAATAAGATGTTAAGTTGTTAAAGATGTCACTTTCACTTTCACCAAGACCCCTGAGTATTATTCAGTGGAAAGAAACCTGAGTCTAGCTGCATGCGTGGCAGTGGCGGATTTACCAATAGGCTAAGTAGGCTGGAGCCTAGGGCGGCAGATTTAGAGGGGCGGCAAATTTAGCCCATAAAAAAAACTTATAATTATATGTATACACATTATGTTCGTAATTCGTACATCATCATTTCAGCCGAAAGACGTCCACTGTTGGACATAGACCTCCCTCAAGCACCGTCACTTCGACCTGTTCTGTGCTTCTCGCATCCAACGCATTCCTGCGGCCTTCACCAGGTCATCGGTCCATCTTGTGGGAGGCCTTCCAACGCTACGTCTTCCAGTACGCGGTTGCCACTCCAGTACCTTCTGACCCCATCGGCCACCCATTCTGCGAGCAATGTGCCCTGCCCACTGCCACTTAAGTTTGGCAATTCTTCGGGCTATGTCGGTAACCTTGGTTCTCCTACGGATCTCTTCATTTCTGATTCGATCGCGTAGGAAAACTCCAAGCATAGCCCTCTCCATTGCTCTTTGGGTGACTTTGAGCCTTCTTATGAGGCCCATTGTGAGCGACCACGTCTCAGTGCCATATGTCATCACTGGCAACACCCTGGTCAAAGACTTTTGTCTTGAGACACTGCGGTAAGTGGGACGAGAAGATATTGCGTAGCTTCCCGAACGCTGCCCAGCCGAGTCGGATTCGACGATTGACCTCTTTCTCGAAGTTGGACCTACCTAACTGGACAGTCTGGCCTATGTACACATATTCGTCCACAACTTCGAGTGTAGCGCCTCCGATCTTCATTGGAGTGGGTATCACACGAGCATTGGACATGACCTTTGTCTTGTCCATATTCATTCTAAGACCCACTCTTTCGGAAGCTCTACTGAGGTCATCGAGCAGTGTACTGAGGTCCTCCATAGTCTCAGCCATGACTACTATATCGCGATCGTCGGCAAATCGTAGGTGAGTGATGTACTCGCCATTGATGCCAGCAGATGTTGATGCCAGCCCCTTTCCAGTCCAAAACCTTAAAGACATCCTCCAGTGCAGCGGTGAACAGTTTCGGAGAGATTACGTCTCCCTGTCTCACCCCTCGCTGCAGAAGAATAAGTTTCGAGGCTTTGTCCTGGAGCCGGACTGACATAGTGGCGTTTTCATACAAACACTTCAGCACCTCGATGTACGAGGGCGGCACTGAAAATTTCGGGAATCAAGGAAGTGACACAAAATTACTATTTAAAAATGATTGCTTTTCGAAGTATTCTCCGCGAAATTTGACACATTTTTCCATACGATGGAACCAATAATTGATGCAACCATTCCATTCGGAAGTTGGGGTCTCCAAAATGGCCGTTTTGTAGGCGTCCACAGCTTCTTCAGGTGATGAAAATCTCTGACCACGCAATTTATTCTTTATTTTAGGGAAAGCATAGAAATCATTAGGGCTTAGGTCTGGGCTGTACGGCGGATGGTCTTATAATTCTATTTTTCTTGCTCTAAAAACTCTTTTGTTCTGTGCGCGGTGTGAGAACTCGTATTGTCGTGATGGAAGATGATGCGGCGGTTGCGGCTATCTTTACGGACTTCAGAAACGACCTGTGGCAAACAAATGGTAGCACACCATTCTGCATTAACCGTTCTTTGTCCCTCAAGAGGAATAGTCGCAACATGGCTGGTTTTGGAGACAAACGTGGCCACCATTTTTTTTGCAACACTCCGTGAACGAAAATTTTTTGTTGGACTCATTTTCGAACACCCAAACTCGTGACTGGTTTTTTTTTCGGGTTCGTACGCATATATCCAGGATTCGTCACCTGATACGATGTTGTATGCAGCATTTGAGGACCCTGCGTGGAATCTCTCGAGAGTTCTGACGCACCAAGTAACGCGAGCCGCTTTTTGCTCTTCACAGAGCGAATGCGGTATTCATCGGGAAAACAACTTTTTTACACCTTGTTCATGCAAGATTATTTGTATTTGACTCATGCCAATGTCTAAAGTTGCCTGAATTTCGCGGTATGTCACACGTCGATCTTCCTCAATCAGCTTACGCACAACATCAACGTTTTCTTGGGTGACTGCAGTTTTTGGACGACCTTGACGGGGATCATCACTGAGCTTGACACGTCCACGTTTAAATTCAGCAAACCAGCGAAAAATTGTGATTTTGGATGGGGCTTCATCACCAAATGCAGAAATCATCCGGTCAACACACTGTTTTTGTGTTAAACCACTTCGAAAGTCATAATGGAGAAGAATAAGAACACCACCCTGGTCGACACACTCTCGATCTTCACAACGTTGCTCACAAGGGACTTATGGACGATGAACCCGACACCACCTTGGGACCGCTGGTCGCCCTCCCGGAAAAAAAGAGCAGGTTGCCGGAATTCAGGATTATCGAGTCTCTTCGGACTTCAGTTAACCCTACTATACCCCATCGTAACCTGCTCAATTCTTCCTCGAGATCGGCGATCTTCTCGTCGATCCGGAGTGTACGCGTGTTGTATGTTGTCAGGTCCAGTTGTCGGTGGTTGTGGTAGCTGTCAATCCGTACATAAAAGATTACTAAATGAACCGTAAAATACATGCTGCTGTTTTTAAATCAACAGTATACTTGTCACTACATAGCGGGTTGTAAAAATAATCTAGTAACTGACAGAAATATCACCTAGTTCACAATCATACTAATAATGGGAAAAGCCGATGTAATGAGGACGATAGAACACAAATCATAAAGTTGCAATTTCTGAATAAATGTAATTAAGGGAATGCTCCAACCAGCCTGCTAAATTCAAAATTTCTTGCGTTTTTTGCAATTTGCACGCCAGTGCTAGGTTGTATGTTGATTAAAATATTATTTGCGGCTGTAAGACATATGTAGTTACAGAATTATAATCATCAAAATCAAAATCAAAAATCAAAATCAAAAGTCATTTATTCAAACTAGGCTGAGAGTTAGCACTTTTTGAACGTCAAAGTTACATAAGACAGTCCCCCCGAAACACCCGCCCTTCGACACTTCCTAGTGCTTTAGCTGGGAAGAAGAAGTGGCGGAACAAACACCCCAGCAGCACAGCTGTTTGTTAAGTTAGAAGAACATGATTCTATACAATATTGTGTAAGTACAACAAAACATCATTACAACGCTCTAAGTTCAGTAGGAACAAAAAAATAACAGAAAAAGTAATTCCTACAGCTTTATGAACTTAGAGCGTGGTATTGATGATTTCGATGATTATAATTCTGTAACTACATTATGTCTTACAGCCGCCAATAATATTTTAATCAACATACAACCTAGCACTGGCGTGCAAATTGCAAAAAACTTAAGAAAATTTGAATTTCGCGGGTTGGTTGGAGCATTCACCTTAATATGATTGTAAAATAAACTAACGTATTGAATTTCAAAAGTCAGTAGGGGCGGCAAAAATTGAATAGCCTACTAGCGGCAAATCTGTAAATCCGCCACTGATGCGTGGCATGACCACCGTAGAAAGGGGTTTAGACGACCGAAGAATAGACAAAAGGATAGTTCACACAATGTGAAAATTAACAACAATAAACTAAATTTATCCAAAGTTTCTTTATTTATTTATTTACGATTGTTGTTTTGTTTGAAATCTAAATCAACTCGATTAGTTATGGCGATTACAAAATCAAATCGTCTTCACCACCTTATACAACTCAGTTGTCACTCTCAGACCAAATGTCACTGCGATTTTCACAGTTTGGATAGAAATCTTTCTCCTATAATAGTCTACATCTAAAGGGACGTAGACAAAAATCGTGAGAAACGAACGACAAGATAACAGATTGCGGAAAGATTTCTACGATGCGATATCAAAATTAGAAAAACGAACTGTGTCTATTCTTCGTAGAAATAAAAGCGCTATGCTAAGCCTGCATAAAACGGTAAAAATCGTTTTACAACCTGTAATTTCGTCTATTCTTCCGTCGACAAATGCCGTTTCTATGCTGCCGTAGCATGACGTTCTATCTCTATTCTACCAAGAAAAGACAAAATTCTTTCTATAGTGGTCATGCTACGTGTGCTGATCTACTGTCGAATTGGCGCAAACCTACTGCATATTTTTCAGTTATTGTTAAAGTATATATAGTGTATCTTTTTGATTATTCAATTTCTTATGCTTTTTTATATAATTACTTGTTTTTGAACCTATACTAAAATTATAAATTCTCTGTCTGTTTATCTTTCTTATGCCGCGGGTGTGATTACGTGAACACCGCCCAAAACCGAGCAAAGTATGGACTAGCGTGGCGTGTAGGTCAAATTATTTAATTTATTTGTTTAACAATAAAAAAATGAGACTTGATTCACTAACCACTTGTTTTATTATAATGAACCCAAGACATTTCTTTTAAATAAAGGACATGACCAATGGAGCTATGGGCGCCTGCTTAAATGTAAAAATCAATGTGCAGCAAATATTGTTTTATTTCTGCAGTTGTATTCTATAGTTCACAGACAAAAAAGTTTCACGGATCTAAAAGGTATGGTAACTGTGAAAAATAAAGATAAGCTTACACTAAATTCTGGAAAATTCTTTTTTTCGTTATGAGATGGCGCTAGGCGTTGTGGTTACAGACTTTAAAAATTATTTTACACGATTCGACACATTATTTAGGTAAAAAGTTTTATTTTCATACCGTCAAGAGCGAGCAAGTACCGTGTGGTGCCGGACGTAAAGAAAAGCACCATCCCATTCTTCCCGTGGGTGTCGTAAGAGGCGACTAAGGGACTTACTAGAGAATGGGCAGCAGCGTTCTCTATGCATTCTACCACCATACTGCGATCGCCAATCCGCCTGCCAAGCGTGGCGATTGTGGCAAACCCCCCCAAATTGGGGGGGCCTAAGTCCAGCAGTGGACGTCTTGTTTTTTTTTTCAGGATTGGAAATCATCAAATGACTTCTCCCGCTCTGGGTGGAGCGGGAGGGCGTGTCAGACTTTTAGTGACTAAAACCCACCCGTGTTCCATCAGTTGCCCGTGTGCCAGGGTCACGGTATCTCTTTCGAACAATCACGCGACCCCGGCAGGCATCGGTCCTAGTAGACCCCTACACTGCTGCTGACATCTCTTTGAGGCGCGCGTGGAACACTACGCGCCGTCGACCCGAGCTTGATCCTTACCGGGCGACGAGCTACCCATTGCTCGCCACCCGCAAGCTCGCCCCTACGGTGGCCGGGAGTCCGAGCAGTGGACGTCTTACGGCTGAAACGACGACCGTCAAGAGGGCAAACGAACACGCGGGTTGGCTAATGAAGTATTCACCGCCACCTTTATAGGCGGAGGTGATTGCTTAACACCACATCTTGAATCCACAAATCCAGGGTTATTGCTATATAGCTACCCTTTCCTCACCCCACAGCTTGGGCTCCCGGTTTTCTCACTCACCATTCGAAGCCCAGCAAGATAATCTTAGTAGGTCACGATGGTATTTTGTAAGAGCGTGGTGCCTCTCCGGTCGAGTCAATCCAAATAAGAGCTACAGTCAGCTATTGATAATACAAAATAATAAGGCTTATTTTATCAGTGAAGGTAATGAGGATTAAACTGAATAGTAACAAAAGTGGTTCTCTATTGTGTGACCTAACTTTTTTATCCATAATCTAAAGAGCCATATTTTTTTTTTGTCCTAATCATCATTTGTCCGAATGATAACTTGCCCGAACTAAATGTCACATAATATCACAGGCCATACAATTAAAATCCCTAAATATAATATGCCCTAAATCCGTTTGTCATAAATATTACTATCAATAACATACAAAAGACTTAAAACTGTTTTCCATAAAAGTTATAAGTTCTAAATTCAAATTATTTATGTTTATTTATCCTAATTATATTTTTAAAACAAAGTATTACGGAGTTCATTAAGAATTTCATTATTTTATCAAATTCAACTGATACAATACATAAATAGTAAAGATACAAAAGCATTATGGTATTTATCAAGGCCTGGCATGGCGCTGCATGTATTATCACTCAATAAATACAATATCACTCAATAAAACAGGTGATTGTGAACAAGTGATTTTATTTCCCTCTAAGAAACATACAAACAAACATACACCATGCATGCAGCATGCATGCACGCGAGCAACATGCAATCGAGCATGCAAGCAAGCATGCATAATGTAGCATGCAAGCAAGCATGCAGCATGCAAGCGAGCATGCATGCAAGCATGCAGTATGCAAGCGAGCGTGCATCATGCAGCAGGCATGGTTTCTGTCACGGCTCCGGCACTGCGGGGCTTAGGCGGTCCCACGCGAGCTTATCGTCGCAGACGGTTTAACGATCGCCTCGCCCCTCCGCGCCTACGCGATTTTAAATTACACTCTAGGGGTAGGGCAGACAAGACTACGTGGTGTCGGATTTACAGCGATTCGTTTCTGTCACTAAAACCTAACTTGTAGCATTTTTTTACTACTAACGATTTTATTATAAATGAACATTCGGCATAATACAATTTATATAATACAATACTTAGGACATATGACTTTATGACATGCAAAATTAGGAGATTTACCTAATGATTATAGTTTTTGATATTATGACAGAATAGTTTTAGAAGCAAAGGTAATTATGTAAAACAAAATTTCGACTTTTTGAATATTATGGTTACTGCCGTTTATAGCTAACGTGTTATGGATAATGATTTACGGACAAACAATTTTAGGAGAAGAAAGGGAGTACCAACAAAAGTATTTAAACGAATGAATTATTTTAATATTTATACATAGATGATGGATTGTTATGGTACCTAACGCAGTAAAATCGAAAACGGTCGAGATGAGATGGAAGATTTGCCTCGCTTTAATAGGCCAACAACGTCAGTAAAAGAAGTTCATATCGCAAAAGTGAAGGAAATAGTCACAAAAAACAATGAAATGTTTATTTCTGTAAGTAGATCTTATAAGACACTTTTACACGTCAAAATTTTTTTGGTCAATGTTTTTTAAAACTAGATGGCGCCGGCATTTCCTAGCTGAGTGTTCCCTGAGGAGAAAAGCCGAAACAAATTCAGAGGTACCTAATAGTCTCTTTTAAAGTCCAAACATTATATTATTAGAATTTTATGTGAGTCTAACAATGCAGGGCAATGTCTGGAAGAACCTTTTGAAGAAAGAGCCATTGCAGCTTTGAGCTGACCGGTCCCAACAGACGGTATGTTTGTATCAGTCATCGTGTAGCTCAACCCTATTTTAGGGAGCTCAACGACCCGTCACAAGACGCTACCAGATCTGCAGGACATTTGCGTAGGCCATATACAAAGTACTCAAAGCCGCCAGACAGTTATGTTATAGTCATGTATTCAATCTAGCCTGCATGGTACTCACATTCACAGTCAGTTTTATTTTGAAAGTCATAAAAAAAAAATATAATAAATCAATAAACATAAAATGTCATCAATATGCGCTAGCATTATAGTTAGCTGCTCGGTGGTCATTGGAGTAACTTAACTAGTCCCAAGTCTAGATCCAAGTAATCTGTAACTTTATAGAAACCTTTTTGACAGAGTTTCTGTTTAATAAACGATTTAAATTTATTGAAGCTTAGTTCTTTAACATGGCTTGGGAGTTTGTTGTAAAAACGTATACTCTGGCACTTAAATGTCTTACTAATTTTTTGAAGCCTAGTCGATGGCACAATAAGTAAATCTTTGTTTCTTGTATTTATGCAGTGAATGTCGCTGTGCTTAGAATATAGATTAATATTCTTTTTAACATAAATTCTCATATACATATAGGGATGCGACTGTCGTTATGTTTATTTCTTTAAATTTATCCCTCAGTGAATGTCTACTACTTAGGTTGTAAATTGCTCGAATGGCTCGTTTCTGCAGCACAAATATAGCCTGGATGTCAGCTGCGTTTCCCCACAGTAAAATGCCGTACGACATTATACTATGGAAATAAGTGTACTAATCGAGCTGTTTCTACATCTGTTAAATGACGGATATTATAGACCGCGTAGGCTTCAGAACTTAATCGCTTCGACAATTTGGTTATATGTGGGCCCCACTGTAGCTTTGAGTCCAAAGTAATACCCAAGAACACAGTGGTGTCCACAAGATCTAATTCTGTCCCATTTACTGAACAACACAATCGAATGCATTTAGTTTTTTTCTCATTTAATAGTAAATTATTAACACTAAACCAATGCACTATTTTAGCGAGTGCATTATTTACTCCATCGGTAACATTCTATTGTCATTTAAGTTTAAATAAAAGTGTTGTGTCATCTGCAAATAACACTATGTTATGACTGTTCTTTATAAGGTAAGGTAGATCATTAATATATATGAGAAATAAAAAGGGGCAAAGAATTGAACCCTGCGGAACTCTCATAGTGACAAAAGATCCCTGGGATCGCTTGCCATTAACGTCCACTCAAAGTTCTAGGGGTCTGATGTGCTGCCCGATTTAAACAAAGGTATTATTTTACTACTTTTCATTAGGTCAGGAATTACACCACAGTTAATACATTTATTAAAAATGACACAATTCAAAACTTTAAAAAGAAACTGACAGCTCTGTTAATTGAGAAATGCTATTATTCTGTGAATGACTATCTTAATGATACTGACCTTTGTACTAAATAATATATATATATTTTTTTTTTATTGACTTACCTACCTGAAATTGACATTGTAATTTATGATTATTATTCCAATTGTATTGCAGCTTTTTGAGTAAATGATTTAATAAATGAATGTACCATGCCGAATATGTATTAACTATGCTATAAAATAATAATATTAATTGTTGATGTATTAATAGTTGCATGCCTAATTTAACTCACACCCATATTATTTGTCACATCTTATTTACTGTACCTGCAATCTATGCAAATAAATTTTTACTTACTTACTTACTTTACTAAATATAATTGCCAATTCTGGCGCTAAAAAGTTGATTTATGCATTTTGCAACCTCAACAGAATTTTCCGATAAATCAGCAGTTTTTTTTTAACAATAATGGTATTAAAAATTTTAACAATATCATTGGCACTAACATAGTCGAAATTAAATTCATGGTTACAAATATCAACATTTTCCTTCAATAGGGACTCGGATAGTTTTAGTGGTAGAGACTGGAATATATGCAAAGAAAATTTCAAAAACTCTGGCAACTTCTAAATCTTTTTCAATAACTGTATTTTTAACTCTTCGTCCGTAAACGTTTTTTCGACGCCTCCCATCTGTAAACGTGGGTATTTCAAGTCCGCTCGTTTTTTTAACCTTTTAATGCACTCAAAAAATTTCATAAAAATTCATACTCATGTGTGAAACCTTCATCTTAATATATTAATCATGAAATTGTAGAGAAATTCATTTTTGCATACATTTTTTGTTCAAAAAATGGAGCAACTTGCTGAAAAACCGGAGGTTTACTCAAAAAATCACAACTTTATGAAAAAATAAGATATTGTAATTAAAAAAAAATAAAAGGCTAATCATGTAGTTTGCAGAAAAAAAATGTTTTATTTAATTTTTTATCAATAAATGCTTAAAAGTTTGGACAGGTAAAACAGGCAAAGAACATGAATAAAACATTAGTATAAACACATTGAATTATCAAACCGCGACCGTTGTTCCATTATACTAACACTGAGAAAAAGTGTTTAATTTAAAGAAAATAAATAATAGTTAAAAAAAAACTACTTAACTGGTTTTCTATGAGCGTGATTTTAAGTTTTTTTTTTTAACTATTATTTATTTTCTATTTTTTAGGGTGTTTCGAATTTTTAAACGTATGTCAGTGTAGTTTGTGACGTATGTCAGTGTAGTTTGTGACGTATGTCAGCGTAGTTTTCGAAGACAGTTTTTTTGCTGTCCTGGTAACACTGGCAAGGATAATGGCACAAATTTATGAAATTAGAGTATTGTCATCGAAACGCCCGGGCGTTTCCACCCGCTTTATCCTGAACAGGAACCCACCGAAGCACCCATGCCCAGTGAGAACCTGCGTCAGGCGGAAGGTGAGGACGCCGTGGTGCCTCTCTATCCACTCCTCAAAGAGGGGACTTACTGCCGCAATTGTGGTGTGCCCTGAAGGAGCATACTTTAAAGGTGATAAAATAAATTTAGATGAATAACTAAAATTTTGTGTATTATTGATCTTTTCCCGGTACTTTTTTGACAAAGTAGTACTTAGTCCTTGTCATTTAAATTCACTTGATCGGAAATCACTCGATCTTAATATATTACAGTTTCCCGGAGATTATGGATAAAACGGAGCGTCAACATCAGGTAGTGCATTTATGAGGAAATTAGAAGCATTAACATACTGTTTTTTCAGATATTTCAATCTTGGCTTAAGTCAGAATAATGTGAACATGATAAATTACACCTTAATTTTTAATTCTTAGTGTAAAAACTGTAATCATGCACATGTTCCCTAATCCAAAGGCTGGAACTGGTCATGTCCTGTCCATGTCCATTTGAATAAAAGTATGTGTATTGTAAAAATATAGAGAACCTACTCCAAAGCCGTTCTCGTTATCAGGCAGACACTATTTACATCATTAACTACTACTTGAACTTCATAAAAAATATTAACAAACAACTCAAACAGTAGGTACCTAAAGAAAAAATGTTTACTTTTGATATGAATTCGGTTTTCCCGATGCGTAACGATTTAATCAACGTATCATTTTCTCGTGTTTGAACGGCAACCCAGTCAAAGTAGGTATGTAATTAATGAAATGTCTTAAAGTTAATAACGAGCATCTCAATGGATTTAGTATTACTTCAATGAAAACATCCACCAGCCGATTGGTTAAAATTTTTGGGATATCACATCCACCTGTCTCACCCATCTGAGAAGTTGAATGGGGCTGGTTTTCTAATCCTGGATCTGGTCAATCATCGTGGCAGCGTCATACAAGCATCTCAACGCTTCGATGTAGCGCCAGCCAAATAGACATCATTGCAGAGAGGCCAGATCTGCCTATATTTCTATGGATATTTGGATTTATTTGGAGTCGAAGGTTTCTCGTTGTTTGCAAATGCCATATCTAGCAGCTGGTTGTACTCCTCGGTCTTCTGTTTCATTTTTTTTTATTTTTTTATTTTGTGTGTAAATCTTAATGCGGTTCACAGAATACATCTACTTACCAAGTTTCAACAGCATAGCTTTTATATAATAGTTTCGGAAATAAGTGGCTGTGACATACGGACGGACAGACATACAGAAAGATAGACATGACGAATCCATAAGGGTTCCGTTTTTTGCCATTTGGCAACGGAACCCTAAAAATAAATCGGTATTCCCGATGCGATGTTTTTGCAAAACTTAAGATTACAAAATACGGCGTCATACAGGAAAAGGTCACCGAGTTATTTTTGTGATGAGAAGAATTTCCACTTAGGTATATTAACGGGATCTCTTATCTATTAGACTCTTATCACCTTTCCAAAAAGAACTATTTATGTTGCGAGGAACTAGCGCTCAGCTGTAAAATCAAAAGACCCATCCACAGCTGTGGGACTACCTGGATTGAAATAATTTTGTATTTCTGAAGTTTAAAATGTGTAAAAAGCAAGGTGTGCTGGCGTTGGTGGTGCTGTACGTGGGGCTGGCGTACTCCTGGGGTGAGTACGAGGACCGTATTTTATTTTCCCCTAATCTATACTAATATTCTAAAGCTAGAGAGTTTGTTTGTTTAATTGTTTTGTTGAACGCGCTAATCTCAGGAACAACTGGATCGAATTTAACGCTACGGCAAATAGAAGCGTAGCATCAATAAAAGATGTTGCAAAAACGGGGCAAATTTATTCCATTTGAGATGTTCCGTTGCGTGCGCTGCGTAAATGGTTAAAGTTACGCAACAATGATATACGACGGAATTGTTCCTCTTAAAAAGTTCTAAAAAAGACAAAGAATAAGAATAGCATATGTCTGTCTTTTAAGGATGGCTCACTAATTGTAATCAAATCTATATACTTATTATTAAACTGAAGAGTTTGTTTGATTGAACGTACTAATCGTAGAAACTAAGTTTGGTGTGTGATAGCCCATTTAATGAGGAAGGGTATATACTATATAACATCTCGGACCTTCATCTAGGACCCTTAGGAGCTGAGCAAATAGAAAAAAGGCATGAATATGAAGACCTCGCATGGGGAGGCAATTTGATGCGACGGGTTGGGTCGGGGGCGAAATAAATTTGACGCTGACGAAGTCGCGGGAAAAAGCTAGTTACGGCATAAAGGCGGAATATTTTCATTTTACTTTCTTTTTTACTACCTACACTGATTAATCTGCGATTTGTTAGTTCTATGATGTAGTTACACCTACACAAGTTAGTCACAAACATCATACCAATTCTAGGGTGGATTAAATGTTAATACTCCTAAACCAAAATGGTGTGATGTTGCAGCGATGAGTACCACCACAAAGAGTTATTGGGCATAATGGGAGAGCTTGATAATCCAGGATGGTGTCTTGTGCCGTAAAAGGGAAGAGTGTTTTTTTTGCTTTCAGTTCGTTACGTTAAGGATTTTTCTTCTTGTTTCAGAGATCGCCATAAGCCAAGGAGATGAACTCGTATTTTATACTAATGAGTCCCAAACAGGCATCGTACATTTTAAGTCCCAAAACCTCACAGCGTTAGCTTACGATGAAGTACACAACATGATGCTGTACGTCGACAAACAGAGCGATAACGACGCTATATGCAGTTACAATTTACTTTCCATGAAGAACAAATGTTACATCAGAAGATTCGGTAGTAACATTCACAGCATTGCCTTCGATCCGGTAACAGATATGCTGTTCTTTACGGATACTAATGAAAAGAGCATTAATTGGATATCATTAAAACCTAATTCTTCTAACAATGAAAACCTTTTGATCAAGATGGATGATCGTATCCCCACTGATATTGCCGTGGATACCTGTAGAGGGTACGTTACCAAGAACAGTTTAACAAACATAATATGTTACATTTCGTGATTTTTAATAGTGTCATTCAATTTACAGTTTCATTTACTGGACAAACACGGGTATTAGATGGGAGGACCACGTAAAGGAGAACAAGTACATGGAAAGAGCTCGATTTGATGGTTCTGAGAAACAAGTTATACTCCAATATCCGCCAGTATTAAGTTTCACGTTGGACCAACAAACACGGACAATTTGTTATTTTAAATGGTACGCGTATGGTTGGTTGATGGGTAGTCATTTGAATGGCCAAGACAAAAGTTCAAAAATATTATATGATTTAGATAAATATAGACCAAAACAATTGACTGTTACAAATGATAACTTATACTGGACGATCAGTGGCGAGAACTACAATACTGTTTGGCAGTTACCAAAATCCGCAATGAGTGGTGAAGATGTAAGGCCAAAAGAGGTTAGTAAGTTCATAAATAAAATACCACTCGGTTTAGCCGCTCACTACAAGATAAAAGATCAAATTCAGGGACTTGATGATTGCGAAGTCCTAAGGAGTTTGATACCAAAAATCAACAACAACTCCCTCAATGTTAAAGAGACAGCAGAATCAGAATATACAACAGTTGCCGAACTATTTTGTGAGCACGGTACAGAAGTTGGTGACACATCTGTTTGCAAATGCACATCTGGCTACATCGGTGAAAGATGCGATGTGTCAGTCTGTGAGAACTATTGTTTGCAAGGTGACTGCAGTTTCAATGATCAGGGACTTCCTAAATGCAGGTAAATATTTTCTAATCTTTCTGATTGTTTGATGGCTTCTATAACGTTTCCAATACTGGGACAGACCTGCTCTCTTAGATCGATTGGGCTTGTTGGTTGCTGTCACATGTCTTCGAAGTTCTGGCTGTGGTGGTGAAATTTTTACACAGTTGAAAAGCCTGCTTGGTTTCGAGGCCACAACCTTACGACACGTAACACTGGGCCACCGCTGCTCCCAATTCCCCATTTTTTCTTTATCTCTTTGTGTCAAATTTCGTTTAAATAACCATGTTTGACATTATTGCTATTATTTCAGATGTAATCTCGGTTATTCAGGAGAAAGATGTGAAGTGTACGCGTGTCATGGTTTTTGTCTGAACAACGGTGATTGCTCCATAAATGAGCAGAGTGAGCCGGTCTGTCAATGCAAAAGGGATTATGTAGGTGATCGATGCGAGGTATCAGAATGTCTAAACTATTGTATCCAAGGCGAATGTAGTTATAATCAACAGGGATTTCCTACATGCAGGTAAAACAAAGGTTGATCATTGTCTAATTGTCCTTGTTTAATTCATTTGTACCCGATTTCACATAACCAATGTTTCAGATGTGATGCCGGTTATTCAGGGGAAAAGTGTGAAGTGTACGCGTGTCATGGTTATTGTCTGAACAACGGTGTCTGTTCCCTAAACGAGAAGGATGAGCCAGACTGTCAGTGTGTTGACAATCACGAGGGAACAAAATGTGAAGCTGTTAAAGATGTGACTATTAACAACATCAACTCACCAAATAGAAGCGTAACTCTAGGTGACTTATTGTCGAATTGGCGACAACCTACTTCAAAAATGATTGTTACTGTATAAGTCTTTGTTTCTGTTTTTGGTTTTTTTGTTTACCAAATTACTACTAAGCTTCTGGTTAACATTTATTAAAATATGTGTCGGTGCTCCGATGACGTCTCTTGAAGTCTCTTGACCTTTTGACTTCGCATTGCATTAATTCCTCGTATTTTATTTCATTAAAAATCATTAACATAATGAGAATTTATGCATTTGATGTTGTATTTTCTCACTATAGTATGTTGCACAAAGACTGATCAGCAGTGATAGGAATAGGTAGTGCCTATTTGCCTAAACTTCGAAGAACAGAGACGAGACTTCCTTAGGACTAAATTTTTTCCGGGACATATGTCCCGGAAAAAAATTCCCGAAATACATTCAAAAAATATGTTATTTGGAACAAGTAATTCGTCTAAATTTACCAAAAGTTTGCGACTAGACATAACATTTATAATTTATAACTCCATAATAATAACTTATCCTCTATGGGCTCTAAAGGAAAAATAAAACACATTGAATATTGTTGTAACAAATATATGTATATTATTATTATACAAATATATTTATATTATTTTTTAAATATGACGTAATTGGAAAGCATGAAATAAAATGTACAGATGGAAAAACTTAAGTTACAAATTTCTGTTTATCTATCTATGTCATATTTATTTTACTGACGTAGAGTGATGTAATTTTAACTCAAATCAAAGTACAAATTAACCTTTGAAGTATAACATTTAGGACAATCAGTTTTAATAGTGAACTAGTAACTGTTCGGTTTTGATACAGATCTTGACGCATTAAAAATTGCTAAGAATTTGAAAATCTTTATTTGTGTTACAAATACCATAAAAAATAAAGAACGATTTTAATTTAATCATCTTGATTCAATTCGTTAGGTTCAGTATCAGAACCGAAATTTTCTTTGTCAGATGAGTTATCTAAGTTAAAATACACAATCATAATTTTTTTCTATATTTTCAACTGTCAGGCGATTTCGTTTTATGTTAAGAATCCATTTATAAGTTGAAAACGACCTTTCGACATCGACTGAGGTTAAAGGCGCGTACATATAGTATGATCGCTCATCCCTTCCTGCTGTTATCGCGTCACATATTATGTCTCTAATTTTATCTAGATCGGGATTTCTGTCCATGACATTTACGAGTTTATTTTTTACAGGCTCAGACGAACACCAGCTAAGCACAGTTCTCACGTGATCAAATATTTCAATGGATTCCGTTAGAGTTAAATTCGATTTTTGTAATTTCTTTAACCCAATTTGTATACCTTTAAAATATTCCTCAATGTAGTCGAAGTCCGATTTCAACTTTTCCTTTTGAAGAACATTTTTGGCACACCTAATAGAGAGCGCGTCGGAACTTCTTAAAAGATTTACAATTGTTTTAATTTGATCGTAATATTTTGCATTATATGACACTGCCTCCAACCAAGTACCCCATCTTGTAATAACGGGTTCTGGAGAAAGCGGCATGTGGGGAAAGGTGTTTTTTAACAAGCGCACTCTAATAGGTGACTTTAAAAAAAAATACGTTTGAAATTAATTCATCTACATCTGAATATTCATATCGTATTTTTTCTGCCACGAGATTCAGCGCATGTGCTAAGCAAGTGACGTGTATCATGTTGGGCAAATATTTTTTCAGAACACGTCCCGCCTTTAGCATATATGCTACACTATCAGTGCATAATACAGCAACGTTTCCTACTTTGGATTCATACGAATCGCGCCAGATATTTTCAAGGCAGTCTGTTACAAATTGGGCAATTGTGTTCCCATTAACAATTTCTAGTACTTTGCAAGCAACTAAAAATGGTTTTTGTGTGATCGCATTTAAATGTTTTACAAGAAAATGTACCATGTATCTGCCTAAAAAATCAGTTGTCTCGTCTAAAGATACCTACAGCTTTTGATTTGCAGTTTGTTCATAAATCGAGTCAATATTTGTTTTAAAAATCGTATCTAAATAAACTTTTCTCAGCAATGATTGCTCAGGAACCTTTTGTCGATTTGTACAATTGCAGCAAATATATTTATGGAAGAATTTTTTGAAAGCGAGGTTGTTTTCTTGAATCCAAGGTATATTACATAATATGAGAAATTGTACTAGATCCAAATAAAATTCTTCATTTGGTTTCTTACTTGTCTCTTTGTGTTTCGGACCTTTAACGTGCCTCTTGACACTACTAAGTTTAGCTGTTACACTGCTCTCGCACTTAGAACAGTAAATCAAATTACTGGTCGGGTCGTAATATAATTCAGGATGAAGTCCAATCCAACTTTGTACTGTTGCTTCCTTAGGGTTGTTCGCCATCGCCAATCTTAATGGTCTCCAAAAAGAGGTACGGTAGCAAGTACCTAAAATAAAATAAAATAAAATTTTATAGTTTTCCATACCTCAAAAAGAAAAACAAACCCTTATAGACATGGGGAGGTGGAAGGGAAAGCGGGAGAGGCGCGCGCATTCCGCCTAGATGCATCGATTGTATCGATTTGAAGATTTTATTATTTAATTTTACGCTCTAATAAAGAAATATGGTTAGAAAATATGAACACGCGTAGCGTCATTGTTATTGAAATTGTTTTTTCTTCTACAGAGTTACATTTTAGTCAATGCGCAAAGGACATAATCCATTTTGGTACAAATATAAAAAGAGCCGGCCAGAAAAATAATATATTTTGATAGAATTCGTCCGCCTTAGCATTTCTTTATGACACCAAAGATGTAGCATCACTATGCTTGGTAGTATTTAAGTTCACTTTTATATTTGGACCAAAAATTAAATGCGGATGATGTCCTGTCTTGTACGTAATGGTCATCAAATATTAAAATACTTAACCATATTTTTTTTTAAAATACGTTTCATACACAATAATTATCTTAAAAACTCCACTCAAAAATGTCAAGTTCATAGACTGTCAAATTGCTAGTTTAAGATAAAATAATATATACATTTATGTTCTACTTTATATCTAACTTACTGTTTGTTTCCCTACAAGAAATAAAATAAATAACTTTAGTCAAAACATTAAAAAGTAATAAATGTTGACTTACCGTATTATTTGATGTAGACAGACAGGAACCATGTTATTGCAGCAAATCGTAATCCATAAATTCAAGCCAAGGTAGTCGTATTAGGAAGATCCAATGAACCAAAAAACGTGCGAGGGTCAAAAACAATATTCACAGAAACAATACAGGAAGATGCGCACTTAACAGACCGAAGTACAGGAGTGAAGTGAGGGTAGCCTGAGCACGCTGGCACGCGGGGCGGTAGGGGAAGGCAAGTAGATCCTCCCCGCGCCGCACAGGTATGCGACGATGGTGGTTTCGTTTTGTAATTTCTAAGAATAGATAACGAAATGCGCTGCCGTAAAAGTCGTATTGTACTTTCGGTGCAATAAAGATTAAATGATGTTTTTAAAGTTTAAGTGTGTTACTAAACAATGTGATAAGGCCATTATTTTAATATCATGCACATTTTTAAATATACAAGTTAGAAATATATTTCATTAAGATAAAATACAAATACGATTTGTTTTTGAAATGATAAATTCGTCCTACTATAGAGAATGCTAAAATTATAAAAATTACTGTTTTATTATTTTAAAGACAAAATGTCTTTTTTTTTTCAATTATACATTTGAACTTTAGAAATCTCATTAAACGTAGCCGAGAGTGAGCTAGATATTTACTTCGAAACGTGTACGGCTCCTTATAAAAACATTGTGATTCATAGTATTAAGATCAACAAGTCATTTACAAAATGATCTCAAAAAAAAAAAAAAAAAAACAGAAAATTGTATGGTTGTAACGACTGTGAATGTTATTTATTATGTTATGTCTAGTCGCAAACTTTAGGTAAATATAGACGAATTACTTATTCCAAGTAACATATTTTTTTAATGTATTTAAAAGTGTTGTCCCGAATTTCGGGACAGATGTCCCGGAAAAAATGTAGTCCTAGAGAAGTCTCCGTTTCTTGTCTCTGTTCTTCGAAGTTTAGGCAAATAGGCACTACCTATTCCTATCACTGCTGATCAGACAGTGGGATGACGCTCCATACATAATCAACTACTTATACAAAGGTAAAAAGTGTCTATTAACGGAACCAAATTGCAAATGGGGGAGGATTCACCTTTAGGATCACTCGTGTGTCTGTCTGTTTGGCCGTCTGCCACAGCCAGTTTGTTCTAAATCAATTGAACTGGTTAAGACGAAATTGGATACAAACATGCATTTCGGAGACCCAATCACGATATCCGATCGCAGTCTGTCTTTTAAGATACAGATTTCCTAGTTTAAGAGGCAGGGTTTATTATTTCTCTTGTATGCATAGACTTTTTTGTAGACCTAAATCTTCTGTACACCTACATATGGTCATTTTAACCCCTCCCATTAGAAAAATACAGAAATTAGCTGTTTACTAGCAAATTACGGGTAAACCTATACGAAGACTCCATAGTCTTCGTATAGGTTATAGTTACCATTTTATTTCAAGTCAGTAAAGTCCATACTTTACTGACTTGAAATAAATTGGTAAATCTTTCAATATTGTCTGTACAAACTTTCATTTGCAGTTGGAATGTATGGGAGATTATACTAATCGGACTATAACTACATTTGTTAAACTTAATGGAACATAAAAAATCATAATGTTCAGTTTGTCCTTGAGATCTGGGGGCACGGTAGTAGTGCCCCTGCCAAGACGAGCTAAACACCAAAAGCAAGGGCACTACCAACCTTTTTGCAAAGTGTTTAGTCGTATTTTCATTGCTTTGACCTGGACAACGCTAGAAAGCTCAAATTCCCTAGACAACATAGAATTAGCTAAGTTATATAAAACAACAAGTGATTTATCTAACTTTTAAACTTTCATCATCATCATCATCAGCAGCCTATAAATGTTCCCACTGCTGGGACACAGGCCTCCTCTCGGTGAGAGGGAGTGGGCCATTATCCATCACGCGGGCCCAGTGCGGGTTGGTAGATGTCACATGTCTTCGAATTTTTTGTTTCAAAGACATGCCGGTTTCCTCACGATGTTTTTCCTTCACCGTTTTGAGAGCAGTGGTGATGAAATGATTTACACAAAGTAAAGCGCCTTCTTGGATTCGAACTAAGTCGCGACCGTTACCACTGGGCCACCACTGCTCTCTCACTGCTCACTTTTAAACTTTGGATGTCATTAATACCTTTTACACGCCGATTTCATCACCGACTAGCTCATTCACTCATCAAAACCTCTAGGACACTTCCCGAGGTCCTAGAAAAGTAAAATTCGATTCAAAGGCTAGGATTAGATTAGACACAAACACAAATTTTTATTTTTTGGGGCTAGTCTCAAATCCTAGGCTGTATATCAAAATATACCTTTGGTGACAGTTTGTAAAAAGTATAGTAGTAAGCTTAGAAGGCATAATAGGATTATTATGCCTTCTAAACTTACTACTACTTTTTTAAATTGCATTTTCTCGCAAACTATTGAAGTTAGAGTTTGAAATAAAAACCATTTTATAGCAATTTTTATCCATTTAATCCCAACCCATCCCATTTTTTAAATTTTTTTTTGGGTGTAATTTATCTATAATATGTTTGTATTTAGAAATATATAAGTATGTTTATCAGTTGTCTAGTACCCATAACACAAGCTCTGCTTAGCTTGGGACTAGATGGCGTTGTGTGATAGTTGTGGAATATTATTTATATTAATTTCGTTAAAAAATTTTGTTCGTTATACATTTGTTTTTACCGTTTTTAACTTAAAGAAAGAAAAAACCAAGAAATTGCCAGATTTGACCTGCTGGGAAAAAACTCAAACAACAATTATAAGTTTTTTTACGGCTATTACAATTTTGATTACTGATATTGGAGCCGATTCTGTTGTAAACGAACTAAACTAACTAAACTATCTGTTATATGTGTATAGTGAAGGAAATAGTGACTGAAAATCCTCATTCAAGTCCGAGAGAGATAGCCGCCGAATTTTCTGTCTCCAAGGGCGGATCCAGGGGGTGGGTCCACCGTCGACCACTATTTAAAATTGTTAAACATAGGTAATGGTTTTAAGTAAGGATATATTTTTTTGTCACAATATAGATTTAATGTAAATACCTTCAATATTTAATCAATTAATTGTAAACTAGCTTCTGCCCGCGACTTCGTCCGCGTTAAATTTCTAGTTCCCCTGACCCTTCCCGTCGCGTCGAATCGCCTACCCGTGCGATTTTCCCCGTTTTTGCAACATTTTTCATTACTGCTCCGCTCCTCTTAATTGTAGCGTGATGTTATATAGCCTATAGCCTTTTTTTTTTTTTTTTTTTCAGGATGGGAAATCATCAAATGACTTCTCCCGCTCTGGGCGGAGTGGGAGGGCGTGTCAGACTTTTACTGACTAAAACCCACCCGTGTTCCATCAGTTGCCCATGTGCCAGGGTCACGGTATCTCTTTCGAACAATCACGCGAACCCGGCAGGCATCGGTCCTAGTAGACCCCTACACTGCTGCTGACATCTCTTTGAGGCGCGCGTGGAACACTGCGCGCCGTCGACCCGAGCCTGGTCCTTACCGGGCGGCGAGCCACCCATTGCTCGCCACCCGCAAGCTCGCGCCTACGGTGGCCGGGAGTCCGCAATTGACTCCCGACGCCCGGGGCGTCTCCTCCTGCGGCGGCTAGGGGCGTGAGGGCGCAGAGACTGCCACTCCCTCACGCGCCCCGCCTCCTCCTTCGCGAGCATCACTGCTTCGCAGAAGGAGGTGACTGCTTCCCATTCCCTCTCGCTCCGTACCATGGCTCGCACCAGGGCCGGACGCGAGAGGTCGCCGCCGCCGATCGCCTCCACGAGGACACGGCGGTGCTCCGCCCAGGCAGGGCACACCTCCACCGTATGCTCCACCGTGTCCTCAAGACGATCCTCGCAATGGAAACACCCGGACGTATCCTCCCGCTTTATCCTGAACAGGAACCCACCGAAGCACCCATGCCCGGTGAGAACCTGCGTCAGGCGGAAGGTGAGGACGCCGTGACGCCTCTCTATCCACTCCTCAAAGAGGGGACTTACCGCCGCAATTGTGGCGTGCCCAGCACTGGGTTGCGACAATCGTACCCGCCATGTCGCCATGAGATCACACCGGAGCTCTGTCCGCCGTGCCGCGATTTGTCGCGGCAGCGGAGTTTCGCCCCGGCGTTTCGCCTCCTCGCGCCACTCCCACATGTGCGCGAGGACCTTTGCCTCCAGATCCCATGGCGGCACTCCGGCAAGGAGGCTCGCCGCCTCGCACGAGACCGTGCGGTATCCCCGGATTAACCGAATGGCCATGACCCTCTGAGCCGCAAACAATCGGCGCGCTGGGCGCAGCCTCAATGAGGGTGAGCCTATAGCCTTTGTCGATAAATAGTCTACTCAACACAAAAATATTTTTTCAATTCGGACCAGTAGTTCCTGAGATTAGCGCGTTCAATCAAACAAACATACAAACAAACAAACAAACTCTTCAGCTTTATAATATTAGTATAGATTAATATTTTGTATGATGGCAAACGCATTATTCGGGAACGAACGCATATAGGAGTATTAGACATAAAACACCGGACAAAATTGAAAATAGTGATGTTAATCCAACCGCACCCAAAATACATGGTTCTTTACCTACGATAACCGGTTTATCAAAAGGCAGACCCCCAACCCTCAACTCCCGCGCATAGTGCCACAACGTCAGTCCGAACCCAGTCATCGTACTGTACGCGTGTCTTTGTTCTCGGCGCTCTCGTTTGTGTTTTTCAGTTTACTGTGCTAAAATGGCTTCGTGTAGCAAACAACAAGAGATTAACTATTCGAACATGGATATAGAAGGTTAGTACTATATACTGAAGTATATTTTATTATGTTTCTTCCAAATTTTCTACTTGTATAGCCATCAATAAACAGCGGCACTTTTTTGACTAGTTTTTTAAAGAATTGAAATATATTAGTGTTTTTGTTTATGTGTCGCGCCTTGTCGCCTTAAAATTTTTATGTGTGCATAAAATGTAGACTCTAAGGAAGTAGAAACATGAATAAAAAGTCCCCCCAACGTACCCCATATTTTTTTATTGTACTTCAAACTATATGGGGAAGATTATAATTATATTGACAAAGCTTATTTTTTTTTGTTTTCTTTTGTCATAGATCACCAGCCAGTGGAGCTTTATACTATTATCAAAGAGTTCAAAGGAAAGAAGATTTCAAAAAAATTTCGTTGTTGGAAGAAAGACTTGCGCAACTAAGTTCATGTCCACCCGAAGAAAAAAGTGTTCTTACCCGTTCTTTGAAATATTTCAAGACCAGTTTCAAAGAAAGATGGTCGGCATCGGTTACGGCAATAGTAACGACGGAAATACATCGAGAAGATATTCTGAGAATCCTGAATGCTCATCTCGGATTGCTGGAAAAAATATAGATCTGATAAAAAGGTTCCAAATCATTCTTGAAGTGATATCAAGCGGATATGATATTGATCCTGCGAAATTCGATGACTTTGATCACACAACTGCCAAACTGGACGTGGAGCTGTTTGGTTGGCATACCATATCACCTACAGTTCACAAGATTCTGATGCATGGCGCTCAAGTAATATCAAGTCACATTGTACCTATCGGACAGCTATCAGAGGAGGCAACTGAAGCCCGGAACAAACATTTCCGTAAATATCGCGTAGACTTTGCAAGAAAATTTTCAAGAGTGGACTGCAACAGAGATATTTTAAATAGGTTGTTGCTGACATCTGATCCGTTCATCAGCTGCAACAGAATAAAACGGAAGAGGAAAAGCAAGTCTTTTTCCCAGGAAGCTATTAGTATGCTACTGCCGAAAACACTGAATTGTGACAGTTCCCATGACGAAAATGATGAGGACCAAATCAACGTGAACTCAAGAGACAGTGATTCTGATTGATTCGGTCTCCTCATGATTATCCTCTTGAAAACAAATCTTATTTTAAGATTACTATTTTACTCTCTTAGATTTGTAACATTTTTTTTGTTTTTTTTTTTTAAATTAATGCCTATTATTATGATGAATTATTGACTTTTATTTCATAAAATAGTAAAATAAAATATAAAATTATTTTGTCCGGTTTTTTATGTGTAATAATCCTATGTGACAATGCTGGTCAGTCATCAAGAACTGGCGAAGGCTGCGAGGACGCTGCCATGTCAGGAGAGGCCGTGTTAGATGACAACACCGGACAGTCCCCTCCAGCGCGGCTACGTGTATAAAATGAAGAAGCCTGCGTGGACTCGTCCATTTTCTCTGCGGTCTTAGACCCACCTACATTTTTTCTCTGCCCATTTTGTGTTTGATTTAATTTCGTGTATTTTCATTATCGTGTAATTTTTCCAATTTTTTATTAAAATTATTATTTTATTGTTTTTAATGTTTTATTTATAAGAGTATAAATTACTTCACTCAACAAACTATTCAATTTGAACTTGCTTAAAAAAAAATACCCGTACAGTGGCAGTGTTCGGAAATAGTCCTTTTGTACCAGAAAGGAGACCCAAAATTGATAATGAATAGACTGTAGTGGCATCTATTATGCTATATGCGAACTACGCATGACAAAAACGGAACACAAAATCCTGAATCGCGCAAGCAGGCGTTACCGCGGAACTAGGAAATGTATAACGTCCCGACATCAAAGATCCTGCATTTTCTACGGAGGTTGAGTGAACTTTACACCCTATTTCTCATATTTTCAAAACCCCTATATTAGCTTAGGTAGCCTAGTTGCTGAAAATCAGCGCTGTTGACGATAGATTCGTCTGAAGTCACAGCATTTTGCTGAGCAACGACCTGTTCTTGCACAGATGCGACGCACGGCTCAATTGCTCTTATTTTTATGGTATGTTTATCACAAAAGTAACCAATAATGCACTCTGCATTCGGCAATTTTGTTTTTGTTTTGTTTGTTATTAAGTAATTGTCAATGTCGTAATCGCATATTTATCTGTATTGTCTTTGGTCCGTATTCATGACATCAACAAGCAATGGACAATATTGTACAACCTTTTGAATCATGAATACGGGGCTTTTGGCTACTTTGTGCGTGTGTATTTTTAGTTTTTTTATTTTTTGTTACTAGTTTATATTGTGCGTTTTGTTTGTGCAGAATAAATAATTTTTCTTTCTTTCTTTCTTTCTTTTCTAATGTCTTGTTTATACAAAGTTATTCACATCGACCCTACTTCTAAGTAAAACGAATGTTATAGACGATAAAAAACCAGTCGAAACAGTCGTAAACTCGACAATCGATTATATCCACGTTCTGAAGCGAATTATAGGAAAATACTACAATATAATTTGCCTTCATAAATATTCGATTCTATATATATATCACACTATTACAGCAGTCACTTATAAATCAAGGAATCAGCCAGGAATGTTGTTTTAATTATTGTGAATGTGAAGACTATGTGGGTCCTTTTTATTTTTGTTTTCTTTCTTTCCCAGTACGTTGTAATCATGATCTGGCAGTTTTAGTAATTTATATGACCGACTCCATTGTCCTTTCTTAGGTATTGTTCGTCAAATTGTTGAGCTACTTAAGTTCCAAGTTGAGCTGCACGATTAGTGACAAATCCTTGCACTGACTGGACGGGTCCACAAAATTTGTGTGGCTGATTCTTCAAATGACCATTTTAGTCACCAATCTACATGGTCTTCACATGATGTGACCAAGATAATTTCTGAACTTTAAAAGAGACTGTGACCTCTGAGTTTCTTGCGTACCCTCATATAGTTTAAAAAAATATGATTGACATGTAAAATTGTTTGTATAAACCTACTTACAGAAATAAAATCATTTATCATTTATAGCCCTGAGTATATACGGCCCCCAAATATACAATAATTGCACAGCACGAGTGTAAATCGAAGTAGCAGGCTCACCATTTACCTGCCAGGGTCGCGAGATGTATTCGAAAAAGCTACCGTGGTCCTGGCATATGGGCAACTTAAGGAACACAAGTGGATTTTAGTCAAAAAAGTCTGACACGCCCTCCCAATCTGCCCAGAGCGGGAGACGTTATTTGATGACATCAAACACACAAAAAAAGGCCCACCATTTAAGATTAAACGAGATGTCTAATCGTTATTTTCGAAAATGACTTCTGAAAATTCAACTTAGGGACAGGGAGTGGGAGTTCAGATAGTTGGGTAATAGTTGACACACCTTAAGTTTGCGGACAACATTGGTATACCTACTGTCGGAATATCCATCAGAACTACATACTATGTTGGAGTTGCACAACACAAAGGCAAGAGTGCCTGTGGTCAATCAAGATATAACCAAAGTAACGACAAATAATAATAATAATAAAATTAAAACTGGCGAATCGGGGGTGACATGACAGATGTCACCCCCGGTAAAATTACAATAAAATGGACTAACTAATACAACAAGAAATGTGAAGACAATGTTGACCCGATCAGCAGCACGACGAGCACGCCCACCACCTCTGGACTCGTCGCTCAGCTCCACCTCGCCGCCGCCGGTACCCAGCCCCACTGCGGGCGCTGTGAAGACACCGGCCGTGGCAGTTGCGTCGAGCTCGAGTGACGAGTATTTCTCTCCGCCCACGACACCACCACCTGCTCGTCGACGGGGAGGACGCCGGCCGCCGGATGGTTTAGGACCTTGAGGCCCACCGGCCTCTGATAGGGTCCCAGCTCCCGGCGGAAGTGTGCAGTGAAGTGGACACAAGCGGTCAACGAAAATGTCATGCGCGCATACTATGGGGCTACAGAGGGGGGAACTAACTTGACTGCGTACCGTGGTCGGATGCTTTCTCTGTTTCAGGTGCTTGAACCAGGTGGCAACGTGTCGTCGCAACGATCATCGGATCAGGCACGGGTCATCCAGCGTAATCATATGCTGGATGCCGCCGTGCTTGATCGACTTTGCCTCGAATCACGGAATAGCCATGTTACGCCTGCTTCGCCACTGGTCGCGGTGCAACTGCAAAATTTACCCAGTGTTTCACCGTGACCCAACTGCGTTGGTGAAGAGGATGATGATGGGGCTATATCAGTGAGTACCCAATGCAATGCACGATTGAGGAGCGCTTTGGAGGATGCTTTCAGGGAGTATCGCTCTACTCCGCCTGAACATAGACCACGTTTACCTCGTTTGCCCATGCATAAGAAAAACAAGGCGCTGGTGTGTGCTCTAGACTCACAGCTGTCAACATATTTTGACGGCAGCAAAGACCTGGTCGATACCCACTCGATCTTGTACTGTGCAGCTGTAGCGGCTTGTCGTGTAGCTCGTGTTAAGTTTCCTAACAACGACAGAGCTACACGACCAAAACCAGCCGTGCCAGCTTGGCAGTGCAGGATTGAGCGTCGTATCGGTGAGGCTAGAGCACTCATCGGTAAGCTAATCTGCTTCAGGGAGGGCAATACTCGCCCTCGAGTGATGCGCTTTGTGAAGCGGGCGTTCTCCGGGACGGATGTTAGTCCTCGAGATTATTTGCCCCGCGTCACAGAGCGCATCGACTTCCTGAAACAGAAGATCTGTGCATGGGCAAACCGTATTCGTCGGTACCGGTGGAGGGTGGAGCGGTACACCCAGAATCACACGTTCCAAAGCGATGAAAGGTGGGTTTACCGAGCTTGGGAGCGACCGGACCAAGGTGTGGCTGACACGCCCCTTCCGGATGATGTCGCCATGTCTTCGTTCTGGCGAAACATCTGGTCGGTACCTGTCAACCACACCGAAGGTGATTGGACTAGGGAGATCGAGCGAGCGTGCGGTCAAATAACAGAAATGGGGGCAATTACCATCAGCCCCCAAGATGTCGCTTGTGCAGTCCGTCCGTTGCCTAACTGAAAATATGGCCGGACGGACTGCACAACTTTTGGATCAAGTGGTTCGAAAAGTCGCACGCTCGTTTGGCATCTCAGTTTCAGTCAGCCTTAGAGTCAGGGTCGTTGCCCCAGTTCTTAACAACAGGTATAACCCACCTGCTCCATAAATCAGGTTGTACCGCGGAACCCAAAAATTATAGACCGATCACTTGTCTACCGACGGTCTATAAAGTACTTACATCCATTTTGAGAGCTCGAATTTACAATCATATTGACACAAACTCGATCTTGTCTGTCTCTCAAAATGGATGTAGGAACGGGTCCCGCGGTACTAAGGAGCTGCTCCTTATCGATATGCCCATTAGTCAACAGGTTCGTCGTTCCAGAAGGGATCTGTCGACATGCTGGATAGACTATAAGAAGGCCTATGACTCGGTGCCACATACCTGGTTCAAGAGGGTGCTGGAGTTGTACAAAGTAAATACAACGCTGTGCTCCTTCTTGATGTCATGTATGGGGCAGTGGAGAACAGTCCTTCGCTATCCAGGATGTCGACATATCCCCTCTGGCTAACAGCGAACCGATAAGGATCGAGCGAGGTATATTCCAGGGCGACAGTTTGAGTCCACTTTGGTTCTGCCTAGCCATGAATCCTCTTAGCACACTGCTGGAGGATTCAGGTATGGGTATTTCTCATTTTCAGTAAAATTATCTGTGACAATGTTTTTTTTCTTTAATAACAAAGGGCACGTGGACTTGATATATTTATCAGGGTAGTGCTACCATGTCTGGTGTAGACTACATGAAAAAAAAAAATCGTGAAAATGTCTTTTCCGTGGATGTGACTGGAGCAAATTTATATATATAACAATTTTTTACCAGTCTTTAGCATGATATTTCTAAAATATTACGATATTATTCGTAATAACTCTCTAAAACGGACCCAAATCAGCTTATAGCTTAATATATAATTGATAAAAAAGAGAACATAAAATCTAATTTAAATATGTGACTCAAATTTTGGTCACTTCCATGGACGAAGGTCACAATAACTTATTACTAAGGAAAAAAACTGCGTATATCGGAATTTATGTGAGCACTGACAAGCCGTCACTTGTCATAACCATAACCAGATGTCAATTTATAGCCATACAAAGAAAGTTGCTACTAAACAGATTTTAACAAAAAAGCTGAAACCATTAAATTAAAAAAAAAAATTGCCTTCTTAGAGTGTGATGACAACAGTAAACAGTGTCCTGGAAAAAAAGATGTAATCACCAAGAACAAAATTAAAAAACAAAAACGTTACTTGTGTGATACACTTACTAATCTCCATAGCAAGTTCCAGATCGAAAACAAGGAAAAACTGAGTCTTATAACGTTTTGCCGGATGCGTCCTTTTTGGATCGTTTCTCGCCAAGTTGCTAAAAGGGATACCTGTTTATGTGTTGCACATGAAAATATGCAGCTTAAGTTCGATAATTTGAAACACTTGGGAATTTTTAACGCTCCAAACTTAACAGAGTTGTGCAAAAGCATAGATTGTGATATCAATAAGGAGGCTTGCATGTTGCGCAAATGTCGTGTTTGATTACATAAATCACATGAAATACAACTTTTTGATGGTTCGGAAACTACTACTGGCAAAGGGCCCATGGATGGAGTGGGCGCAGTAATAAAGCGTACTGCTGATCGTATTGTTGCTGAAGGGTCAGATATACCTGATTTTAAAACTTATGAAGTGTATTAGAGAGAACACTACCAATGTCATAATTTCAACCGTAACTACAAAAGAAATTGAAGAAATTTATAAGCTATTGCACCGAAAAACCAGTAGTGTTCCTGGAATCACAAAAGTCCATCAAATGACATGGGACTCGCGCAACACGCAAAAAATATTTTTAAGAAAGTTAACATGCCTCACATGCACCCCCGGAGGATGGTGTCTACACTACTCGTTACCCAATAGTTTTGTGGAATTTTCCAACCCATTGCTGCAGGAAAATATATGACAGAAAAAGCGAAAAACATGAGAATAACGAACCGGATAGTGAAACCAAAGAACAGGAGAATGTGGTACTGGACAGTGAGACGAAAGGATAGGAGGACGAGGAACTGGATAGTGAGACTGCAGAACAGGAGGAAAAGGAACTAGACAATGAGATTGAAGAACTGGAGGAAAGAGAACTTTATGATGAAACTGAAGAACAAGAAGATAAGGAACTAGACAATGAGATTGACAAACTGGAGGAAAGAGAACTTTATGATGAGACTGAAGAACAAGAAGATAAGGAACTAGACAGTGAGAATGAAGACCTGGACGATAGAGAACTTGATGATCAGTCTGAAGAACAGGAAGATAAGGAACGCGATAGGAATCCTGAAAAGAGGAGAATGAGGATCTTTGACAGTGAGAGTGATGATGACCTCGAAATATTTTAATTAAGAAATGTCTCTAAAGTTATAAAACTTATTAATATTAAGATTTTATTAAGACTGAAATTAGAAAGTGCCAGAAGTACAAAGTTTTGGATCTCTTTAGCAGTTACTTTTAAAAATATAAAATATGTTTCATATTTTAATACAAAATAGTGTTGATTTCCTAAGATATAACATATGATTTAGGGTAAAGTAAAGAAATGAAAGCAATTAATGTTGAATTTCCAAACTTTTGTTTTATTTAATAAATCCAGTGTATTTATACACATCCTAATTTTCTTGGATAAAATAAATATTTAGACTTCATCTTTTATATAAAATATAAAGAATGTCACGACCATGATTAGAAGTCATTTCCATGATTAAAAAACTGTATGGAAAGTCACTTCCTTGGATTCAGTGTCACTACCATGGACGTTCGAAATTTTATTGTTTATTTCTAGTAAAGCTAAAGAGTTGTAAGCTCGGCACATATTTTTTTATAGTAGATTATAACCTAAATTATTAATATTTACAGCTATTTCACGTAAAATTGATCAAAACATTTTTTTTTGTTTTTGTCTTCAGAAGTAAAAAATACCCGTATAGGCTATCGATTGAGGAGAGGTGGTCAGGTTATATCTCACCTCCTCTACATGGATGACCTAAAACTTTTTGCCCCCAACAATTTACAACTGATGGAGCTACTGAAAGTAACTGAAACCTTCAGTAGCGCCATCAGGATGGAATTTGGTGTGGACAAATGTGCGGTCATGCATGTAAAGCGAGGGGAGATTGTGGAATCCATGGGAACCCAACTCTCGGATTCCATACACCTAAGATCCCTCTCCTCAATCAATCGAAACATACAAGTATTTGGGTATGTCGGAAGCGTTAGGCATCAACACTGCTGACATGAAACGATCGTTGAGGGAGCGCTTCTTTGGCCGCCTGAATAAAGTATTAAAAACTCTTTTATCAGGCGGAAACAAGGTGCGCGCCTTCAACGGTTGGGTCATGCCGGTTTTGATGTACTCTTTCGGCATACTCAAATGGACTCAGACAGAACTTGACGCCCTGGATAGACGGGTCCGCACACTGCTGACCGCAAATCGAATGCATCACCCAAGGTCATCGGTGATGAGACTGTATATCCCACGGAAGTGCGGAGGTCGAGGTTTCTTGAATGCTAAGACCCTGCACAACCGTGAGATATGCAGTGTCAGGGAATACTTCCTAGAAGTCGACGTGGGGATGCACCGAGATGTGGTCTCAGTGGACAAGAGTCTCACCTTGCTCTCCTTGGCTAACGAGAACTGGCGCAAACCTAAAGTATTAGATACGGATGACCGCAGGGAGGTATGGCAAAGCAAGGAGCTTCACGGACGCTTTTACCGGGTCCTACATGGACCCGATGTAGACTTCTTAGCGTCCGTATCCTGGTTACGATTCGGAAATCTATTTGGAGAAACCGAAGGTTTTGTCTTTGCAATTATGGACGAAGTTATGATGACGAACAACTACCGGAAATATATTGTGAAGGATGGCACGGTTGACATCTGTCGGGCATGCCACCGTCCGGGGGAATCAATCCGACACATTATTTCTGGCTGTTCTCGTCTGGCTAACGGAGACTACTTGCATAGGCACAACCTTGTAGCCAGGATTATCCACCAGCAACTTGCTCTGAAATACAGTCTTGTGGAATCAGAAGTACCGTACTATAAGTATGTGCCCGACCCAGTTCTCCAAAATGGCAATATCACATTGTATTGGGATCGATCTATCATCACTGATAGGACTATTGTTGCTAATAATCCGGACATAGTGGTCATAGATCGATCAGAGCGTCGCACAATGATTATTGATGTAGCAGTCCCGCATGACGAGAAACCTCGTGAAAGCTGAACAAGATAAGCAGATTAAATATCTTGATCTGGCTCGCGAGGTTGTCGAGATGTGGCATGTGGATACAGCAGTCATTGTGCCGATAGTCGTGACGGCAAATGGTATAATAGCCAAGAGCCTCGACCAACACCTAAAGAGGCTCTCGTTAGGCAGCTGGATCAAGGGCTTGATCCAGAAGGCGGTATTACTGGACACGGCACGTATAGTGAGGAGGTTCCTCTCTCAGCAGCCCTGACCGCCGGTAGCTACTACTACTATTTTTTATATTTTTAAATGTTTTTATTTTATATTCTAATATTTAAAAACATAATTTATATCTTTATATACTGAAATAAAGGAGATAATAATAATAACATAAGGGGGGGCCCTTCTGTAGTCCCTGTAGTTCTATCCACGACTGGTGTTATACCCAACCATCTCCTCCATAGCTTGAAAGTAATAGACCTAGAAGAATCCCTCTACATTAATCTGCAGAAAGCAGCCATCCTAAACACATGCAGAATCGTTAGGAAGTTCATGCAGTTAGACGAAAATACACTAGCAGCATAAAATTCACCACACGCTACATTTACTTGGCTCTGGCCCGTAAATGTAGCTAAAACCAGCCTTGAGCTGAGAAAATTAAAACTCCTCAAATAATAATAATAATAATCCCGCAGGGCAGCTTGCAACGGGTTGGGATAAAATCTCTTCGAATCTGCTAAAGCAGTGTAGAAATACCCTGATTTAGTCGATCTATAAGCATGGGCATTTTTCCTCAAGTACTTAAAAAAGCTCTGGTACACCCGATATATAAGGGAGGGGACAGAGACTATGTCAATAATTATAGGCCATTATTGGTGTTGTCCGCACTATCCAAGATACTGGAAAAAATCCTAAACTCCAGACTAAACAGATTTTTAGAGAGTCGCAACATTATTGCGGATAACCAGTATGGCTTTCGAAGTGGCATTTCCACTGAGAATCTACTGGATCTGACGCAATTTCATTTCAAGACAACTGGATAGTAAAAGAAAATGTCTCGGCATTTTCTTGGACATGGCGAAAGCCTTTGACACGGTCTCTGTCCCCATTCTGCTTACTAGAGTCCATAGGTATAAGGGGAAAACCTCTTCAGATGTTTAAGGACTACTTGACTAATAGGACATAACAAGTACAAATTGGTTCCTACCTTAGTATCGAACAAGTTGTCGATTTTGGAGTACCACAAGGTAGTGTTTTAGGTCCAACGCTTTTCAAAATTTATATTAATGATCTTTGTAAGATGTCAACATCAGCTGCAAAAATATATACGTACGCAGATGACACTGCCATTGTGGTGTATGGTTCTAGTTGGGCTCTCGTAAAGGAAATGGTGAAGATTGCCTTGAGAGAATAATGCGCTGGCTTACCTCCAACCTACCAACACTTAATTTAGAGAAAACGAATTATGTAGCCTTTAAAATAAGACAAAATAACAAACCACCTGATGCGTTTAGTAGGTATAATTGCACACACTTGTTTAGATAAAACACAAATCTGTAATTGTAAAACTATCGCACCTTCCAGTGTTGTCAGATAATTAGGAGTTCAAATTGATGAGTACCTGAGATGGGATAAACAACTTGAGAAAGTAATGACTAGGTTGAGAAACATAATCTTTTTGTTCAAAACTCTCAGAAATTCTGCATCACAAGAACTTCTTATTAAAATCTACATCGCTCTGTGTCAATCAGTCATAAATTATTGCATTCCTGTATGAGAAAACTTATTTGGATATTTAAGAACCTAAGACATGTAAAAACTAAAAAAATGTTAAATGAAATCTATGTCTCTCTAGCTCAGTCAATACTTACCTACTGCATACCCGTGTGGGGCGGTGCGACAAAAACGAAGTTTCTTGAGCTAGAGCGAGTACAGAGATCTCTAATCAAGGTGATGTATACAAAACCGTACAGATTCCCAACTAATGAGTTGTACTCCCTTAGCGGTATTCTCACAGTCAGAAAATTATACATTCTACATGCAGTCTTAAAGTTACACAAAGCCTTGCCCTATGACCCTCACCATCTGGAAAGAAGACGAAAATACAGTGTTGCACCAGTAAAATTTGTTAAAACTGCGTATGCCAGAAGACAATTCAGTAGAAATTCCGCTGCCCTATATAATAAAATTAATAAAATAATTAACATCTATCCCATGACCACTAAAGACTGTAAAAAGGCAATAGTTCAATGGCTAAAACATAAGACCTACGATGACATTGAATTACTACTGCAAGCATCGTCAATATGAGTTGAAAAGATACACACACTGACACACATACACACGCACACACACACACACATACACACAAACACACACACACACACACACATACACTATTTCTAGGATATATCTCTGAGTTTGTATTTTATTTTAATTTTAATTTTAATTTTGATTTTAATTTTGGTTTCAATTTTATTTTATTTAATTTTAATTTTTTTAAATTTTACTTTTTTACTTTTTTGTTTTCGTACATTTAGTTATATTTCAAGGCCTGCCTTGTTTTGTTTTAGATTTTATTTGTAATTTCCTTTGTTCAAATAATAATATAATTTTGTACACCACTTTTACCATTACATTTTTCGTCATTGGAGAGCGGGACCGCTCTCCAATGACATATAACTAAATGTAAGAAAACAAAAAAGTAAAAAAGTAAAATTAAAAAAATTAAAATTAAATAAAATAAAATTGAAACCAAAATTAAAATCAAAATTAAAATCAAAATTAAAATCAAAATTAAAATCAAAATTAAAATCAAAATTAAAATTAAAATACAAACTCAGAGATATATCCTAGAAATAGTGTGTGTGTGTGTGTGTGTTTGTGTGTATGTGTGTGTGTGTGTGCGTGTGTATGTGTGTCAGTGTGTGTATCTTTTCAACTCATATTGACGATGCTTGTAGTAGTAATTCAATGTCATCGTAGGTCTTATGTTTTAGCCATTGAACTATTGCCTTTTTACAGTCTTTAGTGGTCATGGGATAGATGTTAATTATTTTATTAATTTTATTATATAGGGCAGCGGAATTTCTACTGAATTGTCTTCTGGCATACGCAGTTTTAACAAATTTTACTGGTGCAACACTGTATTTTCGTCTTCTTTCCAGATGGTGAGGGTCATAGGGCAAGGCTTTGTGTAACTTTAAGACTGCATGTAGAATGTATAATTTTCTGACTGTGAGAATACCGCTAAGGGAGTACAACTCATTAGTTGGGAATCTGTACGGTTTTGTATACATCACCTTGATTAGAGATCTCTGTACTCGCTCTAGCTCAAGAAACCTCGTTTTTGTCGCACCGCCCCACACGGGTATGCAGTAGGTAAGTATTGACTGAGCTAGAGAGACATAGATTTCATTTAACATTTTTTTAGTTGTTACATGTCTTAGGTTCTTAAATATCCAAATAAGTTTTCTCATACAGGAATGCAATAATTTATGACTGATTGACACAGAGCGATGTAGATTTTAATAAGAAGTTCTTGTGATGCAGAATTTCTGAGAGTTTTGAACAAAAAGATTATGTTTCTCAACCTAGTCATTACTTTCTCAAGTTGTTTATCCCATCTCAGGTACTCATCAATTTGAACTCCTAAGTATCTGACAACACTGGAAGGTGCGATAGTTTTACAATTACAGATTTGTGTTTTATCTAAACAAGTGTGTGCAATTATACCTACTAAACGCATCAGGTGGTTTGTTATTTTGTCTTATTTTAAAGGCTACATAATTCGTTTTCTCTAAATTAAGTGTTGGTAGGTTGGAGGTAAGCCAGCGCATTATTCTCTCAAGGCAATCTTCAGCCATTTCCTTTACGAGAGCCCAACTAGAACCATGCACCACAATGGCACTGTCATCTGCGTACGTATATATTTTTGCAGCTGATGTTGACATCTTACAAAGATCATTAATATAAATTTTGAAAAGCGTTGGACCTAAAACACTACCTTGTGGTACTCCAAAATCGACAACTTGTTCGATACTAAGGTAGGAACCAATTTGTACTTGTTATGTCCTATTAGTCAAGTAGTCCTTAAACATCTGAAGAGGTTTTCCCCTTATACCTATGGACTCTAGTAAGCAGAATGGGGACAGAGACCGTGTCAAAGGCTTTCGCCATGTCCAAGAAAATGCCGAGACATTTTCTTTTACTATCCAGTTGTCTTGAAATGAAATTGCGTCAGATCCAGTAGATTCTCAGTGGAAATGCCACTTCGAAAGCCATACTGGTTATCCGCAATAATGTTGCGACTCTCTAAAAATCTGTTTAGTCTGGAGTTTAGGATTTTTTCCAGTATCTTGGATAGTGCGGACAACACCAATAATGGCCTATAATTATTGACATAGTCTCTGTCCCCTCCCTTATATATCGGGTGTACCAGAGCTTTTTTAAGTACTTGAGGAAAAATGCCCATGCTTATAGATCGACTAAATCAGGGTATTTCTACACTGCTTTAGCAGATTCGAAGAGATTTTATCCCAACCCGTTGCACAGTTACTACGCAACTGCAGTATTACTGATTCTACCTCAGTGTCGTCTGTCTCCATGAGAACAAAGGAATTAACAGGGGATGATTTGTCCTAAGATGGCTCTGGCTGTCTATGTTGATTAGCATCGATTATTTTATTTGCTAAGTTACCACAAACATTTGTAAAAAATGAGCATATTTCGTTAACGGCTAAATGTGGATCATTTTTAATATTTAGCAATTCTGAAGGCGAAGTTTTTGTTTTTCTAGTATGGGTTATATCTTTGATAGCATTCCATAGGGCTTGAGGATTACGTCCTGCTATCTCAATTTGGTTTTTTTCATACTCACTCTTTAGCCTTCTTAGAAGACGATTACAACAATTACGATACCGCGTATAAGTTAGCTCTAGGATTAGATTATCAGGGGTCTTAGAGAATTTTTTGTGTAGTCTATTTCGATGTGCAATACATCGTAGGAGCCCTAGAGTAATTCAAGGCTTAATGTTTATTTTTCTTCTAGGGACTTTGATAAGCTGGGTGAATTTAACTATAACAGACATCAAAAGGGATATGAACATTTTATTACCTTCATTTGCATCTTGTGATTGTAGAATTTCGGTAAAATTCATATTTTCTAACTCATTTTTGATCGCTAAGTAGTCTATTCTAGTGACCACATTGTTAGGTTTATGTTTTGGACCTACGTGTTCTAATGAGAGCATTACTGGCGTATGATCTGTCATATATGTTTCAATGACTAAAGATGTGGCAGGTAGAGTAGACTTAGAGTAGACTTCAGCATAATATGATCTAGGCCATTGTTTAGTCTTGTTGATAAAGTATGTGTTGGTACTGGTCCGTGTATCGCATTAGCCACAATAACAAGATAAAACGAAGGTTATGAATTTTAGCGTCAGCAGTAGAACATCCTGCCCAAATAATCTATCAGTCGAATTGCATTCTTGTGATAGTAAACCACCATCACGATGTACCTGCCCCACTCTTCAGCAAATCAAACACATTAGGTATCTTGATGTCCACATAGACCAACACCTTAACTGGTTAAAACAAATTGAGCATGTAAGTGGTCGGGTTAGAAAACTTCTACACATTTTCAAAAAAATGGGACTTGCTTGTAACACTGTTCTGAAAATGCTCTATCACACACTCTGCCAATCTGTTCTCAACTACTGCATTGTAGCATGGGGCGTAGCACACAAGCCGCATCTAATGAAAGTGGAACGTGCACAACGGGCTCTTCTTAAGGTAACCTGGTTTCTTGTACCAATGCGCTTCTCCACTGACACTCTGTACCAAGAGACTGGTGTTCTGCGTGTACGCCAATTGTACATAATAGCAGTAGCATTGAGGTACCACAAAAATGTCCATAACTCGATAAGCTACTCCAAAGTGCGTTTTCTTAGAAATTCAAATAAGCCCAAATGGCATAAACGGTTCTCTATTGTGTGACCTAACTTTTTTATCCATAATCTAAAGAGCTATAATTTTTTTTGTCCTAATCATCATTTGTCCGAATTATAACTTGCCCGAACTAAATGTCACATAATATCACATGCCATAAAATTGAAATCCCTAAATACAATATGCCCTAAATCCGTTTGTCATAAATATTACTATCAATAATATACAAAAGACTTAAAACTGTTTTCCATAAAAGTTATAAGTTCTAAATTTAAATTATTTTATGTTTATTTATCGTAATAATATTTTTAAAACAAATATGTATTACGGAGTTCATTAAGAATTTCATTATTTTATCAAATCCAACTGATACCAAAACATAAATAGTAAAGATGCAAAATCATTATGGCATTTATCAAGGCCTGGCATGGCGCTGCATGTATTATCACTCAATAAATATATATCACTCAATAAAACTGGTGATTGTGAACATGTGATTTTATTTCCCTCTAAGAAACATGCAAACAAGCATACACCATGCATGCAGCATGCATGCAACCAAGCAACATGCAATCGAGCATGCAAGCCAGCATGCATTATGTAGCATGCAAGCAAGCATGCAGCATGCAAGCGAGCATGCATGCAAGCAGGCAAGCAGCATGCAATCGAGCATGCAAGCAAGCATGCAGTATGCAAGCGAGCATGCATCATGCAGCAGGCATGGTTTCTGTCACGGCTCCGGCACTGCGGGGCTTAGGCGGTCTCACGCGAGCTTATCGTCGCAGACGGTTTAACGATCACCACCGCAGCTTCGTCTTGCTTGCCTCAGCAGCGGCGGCGAGCGTTCCAAACCACCTGCTCCTCAGCTCGCGGGCCGCCTCGCTCCTCCGCGCCTACGCGATTTTAAATTACACTCTAGGGGTAGGGCAGACAAGACTACGTGGAGTCGGATTTACAGCGATTCGTTTCTGTCACTAAAACCTAACTTGTAGCAATTTTATACTACTAACGATTTTATTATAAATGAACATTCGGCAAAATACACTTTATATAATACAATACTTAGGACATATGACTTTATAACATGCAAAATTAGAAGATTTAATTATTATAGTATTTGATATTATGACAGAATAGTTTTAGAAGCAAAGATAATTATGTAAATCAAAATTTCGACTTTTTGAATATTATGGTTATTGCCGTTTATAGCTAACGTGTTATGGATAATGATTTTTGGACAAACAATTTTAGGAGAAGAAAGGGAGTACCGGTTTATGCCGGTACTCCCTTTCTTCTCCTAAAATTGTTCCTAAATGTAGACTAATTTTTGGCAAAAGATGTTTTCTTTATATGGTACCATTCATTTACGGTAAGCTCGATAATGAGATAGATTTATTGCCACTGACCAGAAATGGATGCAAAAATCAACTACTAAAATTTCTATAGCCTATAGTTACCTAACTCATTGATTGTAAAGCACTAATTAGCTGTAATTAGGTACCTATGAATATACCTAAAATATCTTATGTAGTTCGTACACGATTTTGAAAGTAGCGTATGTCCAATAGGACGAGCCACATTGTTAATCCAATAAGAAAGCAGAAACCTTGAACTCGCTTACACGTGTTTTGAAATTCTCGACAAGTCGAAACCTGTCCCTTCGGGAAAGTCCATTTTTCTCGCTCTCAATTGGCGGAGCGGCTAATAAAAGTAAAGAAATGTATACGCTACTTGCAGTAGGCAACAAAATCTATATAAGGGCCGAGCGTCTATTTTTGGATTAGTATTTTTACAAGTTTACACGAATCATCAAGTTACCACGTAGTGTTTGTGAAGTAAGTGGCTCCGCTGTCCACTGCTTAGTCGCGATGTACCCCATATCTAGTTAGCCAGTCTTCAAGTGTAATATAGCTAGGATTTAATTATGTGTACTGCTTATCAGTGGCGAGGTGTAATTTTTTCGAAAAGAGAAGCCGATGCGAAGTCGGCTTTAACTTACTGACTCATCAATAAAGAATACTTACTATCATTCTAAAATTAATATAGGAATATAATGAATTAAATACAATTAAATTGAACAGCTGAAAACCGAATAAAATATGCAATATTCCTCTATCTCGTTCTCGCTGACGCATTTTTCTATACCTGTCTCTGTCATAACCCGTTGTACAGCGGCTTGCTCTCGTACATATCAAGCGGTGCCACGTGACCTAAAGTGACATCATTACGGGATCGCTGTTGTATGAATTTTTAGTTCCCGATTATGACGTTTTGGCGCCGGGTTAATTTAGAACATTTCTCTTTTGTTGTAATACAAAGCTATAAATAACCTTTTTTGTTGTTTGCATGTTATGGTGAATTAAATACCCGTAGTGTAACTATATTTATTGACAATAGTAGCCACTATTTACATACTATTGTATTTTTAATAGTGATAGAGTTACCAATGCGAATCCCCGAAGGCAAGCCGGTAGGAATCGTGTTATATGGTGCTTTCGCCACTGCTGCTTATTCTGATTGTATTTTATATTGTGTGCTGTGTACTCTTTTACAACCATTTGTGTGATTTCTGTGTCATTTCTGTGTGCCAAATATACTCCATTATTACGACATTCTGACTGGTTTAATTTCACTCTTTCGTCAAGGGAACACCGTCACCCCCGACTACAACACCTGACTCCCGTTTTATTAACAGTATGTTCACGACTTAGAACACGCCGGGAACCTGCAATACGGCGGGGCGGGGGGGAGTGTTCGCATAGAGGAATGGTTAAAAAGATTGCGCCGTTAATTATATCTTACTAATCGCCTGTCCCTATTAACAATGTGGGATCTGCAAATCAACAATTTTACAGGAGAGCGCGTCAAAGCTTAAATTGCCTATATTTTTTACACGTTTTAAAGCTCATGTACATAGTAATGAAATATTATTTTTCCTTTTCTAAATATGTAAAAGTCAGAAATGACTTTCATAACCGTATTGGATTCATTGTATTCAGTCGGATCTGTCATATCCTACAAAGTTACCTGGAAAAACTTATCGATTAATGTCGCATGTTCCACATACATCATTATTAACAGGAAGTCCTAGACAAGTTTTTGTCGTATTTAAAATGAAATGAATTGTAAATAAAATATAATATTATTATAAATTTCAATATATTTGTTTCCAAAGTAAATATCAGTGAAAGTAGTCTTCAAAAGAACAAATATGAAAAATGCGTTACTTCTACAGGCGTAACACAAAATAAAAGTTATAAAACGTTACTATTAATCACAATGCTTATTAAGTTTTATATTTCGTAATATCACAATTTTTACTAAAAATATAATTGAGATCCATCTTATAAGTAATAATAATAATATAAACTAGCTTTATCAATGGCACTAAATAATCACATTTTAGGTTGCACTATCACATTAGAGATCAGTGTGTTACATTACTATGTTTTTAATAATTAATTATCTTAAATAACTATCTAATAAAAGTATTATATCGACGACGACGACATAATATTTTAGAAAAACAGCCTTACTGACAAAATAAAACTTAAAAAATATAACGTTTAAAATCAAGGATTATCATAAGTAAAGAACCAAATGAGAAAATAAGCAGCAACCTTAAAATTATCATGTAATCATTATAATCATAATAATATTATGGCACCTAATCATTAAAATAAACAACACAATCAGTCAACATGAAATTAGTCATCATCATCTGAAATAGTATCACATACTTGAGCATTGCTACCAATTTTAAGTTTTCATAAAAATGGTGGTACTTTTCCGGGATTATTCCACTTTGCCATAATTTAATCAAATCGTTGTATTTCTTACGACTGATAGGAAGGTCTCCAGTAAGGCTTGCTTGATTTGAAATTCACGGGAAAATCTATCTGTGTTTCGAGTACCAGACCTCGACACAATTATAGTTTTTGGTCTATCTTCAAAATTATATTTGTATTCAATCCTATCATAATGATACGAACGAGACAATAGCATTCTTCTGGCACATAAATTAGCTTTCGGTCGCTAGCACGCTCAATAGTGGCATGAACACTGTCACCCTCGTTCTGAGTATGACGTTTTCCCATGAATCTGTGAGTAAATTGTCACCCCAAATGCTTTTGCAGCTAGAAGGTAATGAACAAAAGCTATACGATTTCTGTTTTGCCCGGCGCAGTTATCGGACCAGAATCTAGATGACTTTACATCATCTTGTAAAGCTTTTTCTTTTATAAATTGATACAAGCAACTAGAGACCACATTTGCGCCACATAAAGCAAGTGGCTTCTTTTTTAGCTAACTCAAATAAGGTGAAGTTAACCGTAGATAATTTTATTTTATAATAAAATACACTTACGTCTTCATGTGGTGTAATCAAAACCTTTTCAAAGTCGAAAGTAGCAGCAACGACCTTTTTGTTTGATTGGGCCTCAGTTTTGTCGAGTTGTTTTAGATGAAACGCAGCTATTTTTGCAGCTTGATGTTTTAAAAACGCAGTCTTTTCTTCTTCTATCGGAATGCTCTTATTAATCACACCAATGCAAGTAAAAAATAAACCCAAAAATATATTTTACAATATCAATATAAGTACCAAATTGGTCAAATTTGGTACTTATATTGATATTGTAAAATATATTTTCTTCTTCTATCGGAATGCTCTTATTAATCACACCAATGCAAGTAAAAAATAAACCCAAAAATATATTTTACTATATCAATATAAGTACCAAATTTGACCAATTTGGTACTTATATTGATATTGTAAAATATATTTTGGTGTGATTAATAAGAGCATTCCGATAGAAGAAGAAAAGACTGCGTTTTTAAAACATCAAGCTGCAAAAATAGCTGCGTTTCATCTAAAACAACTCGACAAAACTAAGGCCCAATCAATTGTGTTTTGATATTCGTTGAGATTAGTCGCGTCGCTCGCGTGCTCTACTTAAGTGCAAAGTGCAGACGCAGCAAACCAACCGCGCCGACTCGGCCGCGCTCGCCGCGATGACACACACACTCATGTAAGAATTGACCTACATTCCAATTATAATTATTAAGTGTAATTTATTAACTCACCAATAACATGGCTGAGACCACCAAAATTAAGATAAAAACAGAAAATGAACAACTGTTGTATAAATACTACAGCGAAGAAAGAGCAGAAAATGAGCAGCTGCGTAATGTTATTTCTGATATGGAAAAACAAATAAAAAACCTCCAACAACAAGTGAGCTATTTACAGCATAAAGCGCAGGAAAGTACACCTGCCACCAGTAAGACAGCTGAGCCAGTTAAAAGTCCAACACAGTGTCCTGAATACTGTACGGATGAGGAGGAGTTAGCCAGGGAAACGCAGTGGATCAGGCAAAAGAGCAGGAAAAAACGAAAATTAAACACATCGCCCACTAAAACTGCTAACATTGAACACCTCGAGACTGTTCAAACCGAGAAAGAAAAAATAAAAAAGATTCCACGACCTCCGCCTGTAGTAGTAGATGGCGTCGAAAACTACCAGGCCCTGTTTGACTTATTGTCAAAGTCTGAGTCTGGTGATAAATTTACTACTAAAATGTTGAATGGGAAGTGCGTTAAAATAAATGCCGCGAACGAAGACACATATAAGGCTATAACAAAGTTATTAACTGCAAGTAACTTTCTCTGGCACTCCTACGAAAACAAGCAGGAAAGGTGAATAAGAGTTATGGTGAAAAACCTTCATTTCACATGCAATCCTGAGAGAATAATTGAGGACTTACAAAATAAAGGTTTTCAGATTGAAGATGCAGCCAACAAATTGAGGTGGAAAAATAAGGAGCCTCTGAACATGTTTATGCTGTGACATTCAGAAATAAGGAAGACGTAAATAAAATCTATGGCATTAAGTCAATATTAGGCTGTAAAGTAGAAGTCCAACCTCTCCATACTTCGAGGCTAGTACCTCAATGCAAGAGATGCCAGGCGTACGGACATACACACAAATACTGTTCTAAAGAACCTAGATGTGTCAAATGTACCGGCAAACATCTGACTGCTGACTGCAAAAAGCCGGCAGACGAAAAGCCTAAATGCGTACACTGTGGAGAACCACATCCTGCTAATTATAGGGGATGTATAGTAGCCCGGGAAATGCAAGAAATAAAGAACAAAACCTTGAAGAAACCGGCGGTAAAAAGACAGCGCAAAATCAACGAAATAGTGCAAACTAGCTCACAAATGCAAAATGATTACGTGACACAAAACTCGCACAAGAAAACATACGCGTGTGTTACAGCCAAAACTGTTGAACTTGCAAATATTCGTGAGAATGTTTCTTCCGATACCTTAAGGTATGGAAGGAAAGTTGGACGAAATTATAAAACTGATGACCTCATTTAACGCTCGCTTGAATAAACTTGAAAATAGCGCTATGAATGCTATTTCCATACGTAAAAAATGGATCCATTAAAAATAATGGCATGGAACTCAAACGGATTACTTAAACATCAACAAGAATTGGAAGTAATCCTGATCACTGAAAATATCGATGTATGCCTTATTTCTGATACTCACTTTACTAAGGAATCATACATAAAATTCCGAGGTTATAAAGTGTACCATGCACTGCACCCTGACAATACTGCCCGGGGTGGTAGCGTGGTTATAGTCAAAGAAAATCTCCGCCATCATGAAGAAGTTAAGTACGAATGTCATGAAATTCAAGCTGTGGCGATTTGTATTCAATCTAAACTGTATCCAGTCACCGTAGCAGCTATTTACTCGCCTCCGAGATATTATATAAAAAGAGATCATTATGTGGGATTCTTACAGCAACTCGGACAAAGATTCATTTTAGGTGGTGACTTCAACGCTAAAAATACGCAGTGGGGGTCAAGACTAACCACGACTAAAGGAAAGGAACTAATGAGTGCTATGAACGAGCTAAAGTGTAAAGCTATTTCTACCGGAAAACCAACTTATTGGCCAAGCGATCCACGCAAAATTTCAGATCTAATAGACTTTTTTATAACTAAAAATATTTCCACTAATTATTTGAGCATCGATCAATGTTTTGACATGAATTCGGACCACTTACCAATAATTTTATCGGTATGGTATTGGATCCTACACACAGAGAACAATCCTACGCTTGTAAATACTAACACAGACTGGGAGAGTTTCAGAATAGATTTGGATAATTCAATAGAATTGACACACCGGGTTAAAGCAACCACCTACCCTGCAAGAATTAGGTGTCTTATAACCGAAAAGCGCAAACAAAGAAATAGGTGGCATCAGACTAGATGTCCACAAGATAAAAGTCTGTTGAACAACCTCATCAAGCGCCTGACGAATGAAATTCAACAACACAATGTCTCCTTAACAAACAGCTACCTTAGCCAATTAACGAGTGACATTAAAACCGGCTACTCGCTTTGGAAAGCTACGAAGCACATAAAACGACCGATCGTGCAAATTCCTCCTATCAAGGAAGTAACTGGAAAATGGGCAGTGACCGACGAACAAAAAGCCCTAAAATTCGCTGAGCATTTAGAGCAAATATTCCAACCAAATGAAGCTCAGACTGATGAGATGATGATTCAGGGAGTACAAATTAGTACAGACATTAAATTAGTTACCCCAAAAGATGTATCTAGAGAAATTAAGTGTAATTTTAATCGAAGAAAATCCCCTGGTTACGACCTAATTACAGGAGAAGTCTTACAGAATCTCCCACGTAAAGCTATAGTTAAGCTTACCACGCTTATTAATGCTGTATTTCGGTTGAAACACGTTCCTGACATGTGGAAAGTAGCTGAGGTCATCATGATAGCCAAGCCTGGGAAGCCACCTCATGAAACCACATCTTACAGACCAATCTCCTAGTTACCAGTGTTGTCAAAACTATTTGAGAAATTATTTCTCAAGAGATTGAAGCCTCTTATTGAAGCTGCAAATCTTATACCCGATTACCAGTTCGGATTTCGAGGACAACACTCTACGCTCGGCCAAGTACACAGAATCACTAATATTATTGAAAGGACACTAGAGGAGAAGAAGGTGTGCTCCACGGTTTTCCTTGATGTTGCACAGGCGTTCGATAAAGTGTGGCATGAAGGCCTCATTTATAAGTTAAGAACAATGCTGCCTCAACAGTTTTCAGATATCATAGAGTCCTATATATCAAATAGATTGTTTAGAATAAGACAAGGAAATGCCTACTCAAACCTTAGGCAAATAAAAGCTGGCGTACCGCAAGGAAGTGTACTAGGCCCGGTCCTGTATCTACTATACACCTGTGATATTCCTGAGCTAGAAAATAGGGTAATTGCAACCTTTGCTGACGACACCGCTATCATGGCTGTTGGAAATAGCCACGAGGAAGCCGTAGAAAAGGTTCAAAAGTCCGTAAATCAAGTTTATGAGTGGACTGCAATATGGCGTATCAAACTTAATGAGAGCAAGTCTATCCACATCGACTTCACGAATAAAAAGCCGCAATACATCCCGGTATTCATGAATAATCAACAAATTCCATACGCGAATACTGCTAAGTATCTTGGCATGACCCTGGATGCAAAACTGCGCTGGAAAGAGCATGTCAAAAAGAAAAGAACCGAATTAGATATTCGATACAAAAAAATGTATTGGCTACTTGGTAGACAGTCGCCATTGTCAATACGTAATAAATTGTTGATATATAAATAAGTTTTAAAGCCTGTATGGACCTACGGTATACAGCTGTGGAGCTGCACCAGTCAAAGTAATCGACAAATTATACAACGCTTTCAAAACAAAGTACTTAGGGATATAGTCAGTGCGCCCTGGTACATAAGAAACAGCGACGTTCACCGGGACCTTAAAATGGATGTCGTAAACATAGTTATACAAAAATATGCAGAAGCTTATGAACACAGACTTCATCATCACGTGAATGTCGAGGCAATCCAAATCCTTGACAACACTGAATTAGTGCGAAGACTAAAAAGGGTTAAACCCTTTCGGTCTTATTACAAAAAAATGCTTTAGTACTGGTTTAAACCAAGACTTATAAGTCTAGGATTGTTACGGTACTAAAGTTAGTTCCAGTATCAACTTGCGTCTTTATTACAAAACGAAGACTTTCTGAGGATCAGTTAGTACCAAAGAACGTCCATGGTTCAAATTACATCTACAGATTATAAACAAAAATGGCATTGTTTCATTCGTTCATTCGGGCTTTATTTGAAACAACATTTTGTTTATCTAAATATTGTAATTAGCATAACACTTAAAATTGTTACATCATTGTTTAACAATCCAGGAATACGTCATAAATTGTTCTATGTTTAGATTACAATATATTGAACAGGCCCCACTTGTACTTTTGACGTGTTTTTTTTTATAATTAAGTGGTCAGGGTTTTAACACCTCTGACGTGAATGGGAATGCATTAAATTCGGCGGCAGCGTTCGTAATTTGAAACGAATGTTTCTTAGCGCCCTTTTTAAAAAATTGATGCACTTCTTATTTGTATTCAGCGTTCAGTTACTGTTAGGCACTGTTTTGGTTTGTTCGCGAGTTTGGTTAAATCGTGAGCTACCTATATTAAAAAATGGAACACTACAAGAAAAAAGGGGTGAAAACTGGAGTTTTGAAGAAAAAGTTAGTAAAACATGGCTTTGAATCTATACTTGTATTTAAAATCTTCGTCACTCAATTCGAAAGGATTAACACGATGTCTGTAAGATCGCCGAGACGTCTCCAGCAATCGTATTAATATCCATTTCTATCGATTTGTAAATAAAAAGACGCAAAAATAAATCAACGCTATCCTCAAAATAATTAGTACTTATGTCAAATCCAAAGATAAACTATGGATAAACTAGGGGTCTCGGCGGACTAACTTTAGTACCACAGATAGTTCAAGAACTAGTGATAAACTTCATTTTATAATAACGTTTTATTTAGTCATGGTTTAAACCTAGTAACAACCCCAGTACCAAATTTAGATCGTGTTTTGTAATAAGGCCGTTTGAGTTAGTTTAGTGCAGTGCAAGTGACCTGAAACAGTAGTGAAAGTGCTAACTTTTTTTAAAGAACACGTGAATCAAGTGTCTTCCCTATAACTTATAGTGAATAAGAAAGACGTTATTGGACGATTTCTTAGTTTTATAGTTACTTAGCAGTTTAAGTTATATTTAAATTACTTATTAGCTCATAGGCTAGATTGTAATGTAAATAAAGTATCATCTAATATGATACTTTATTTAGCAAAAAAATAAAAAAATAATTAGAATTTATTCCTTATAATAAGTTAAATAAATATCAATAATAATAAAAATAAATAATAATAATATTCCACAACTATCACACAACGCCATCTAGTCCCAAGCTAAGCAGAGCTTGTGTTATGGGTACTAGACAACTGATAAACATACTTAAATATTTCTAAGTACATACATATTATAGATAAATTACACCCTGACACAGACAAATGATCGTGCTCATCACACAAACCCTCACCCTCGCCCACCCTTATCAACATATAATAAGTACCTGTTTCATCATGTTGTTCATCTATACCAGATGCAATATTTTGATCATCACTCTTATCCTTGACTTTTAATCGTTTTGTCGCAAGTTCTATTAAATGGGCTGATCGACTCGTCACTTTGCTTGATAGGAACAATACTAATTATAACATAAACTTAAAATAATATGAATGAGCACTAAACTACCACATGACGTGCGCACGCCCCTTCAACATGATTCGTATTGCCACAACCGCCAGCTCATCTTCCCCTCGCGCCCCGTTAAAAACAGCGTGAGTTAACATCGATCACTGTTAACGGACAGTCGTGCCATATACGACTTTGTTAACGTGGCTATATCAAAATCTATGGGAAAAATATAACTTTTTGTTAAAGATACTGAAAGATTATGCTTTTTTTAGGTTAGTAGTACAATAAAACCAAAATCAATAAAATTGCATATCCGACCTTGTTAATAGGGACAGGCGTAATATTATTTAAAAAATGAAAAATTGTGAGTATGATTGATTTATAGATGTATGTTTGTTACTATTTCACACAAAAACTACTGTTCGGATTTAGATGAAATTTGGCACACAGATAGTTTATAACCTGGATTACCACAAAGAGTACTCTTTTTATCTCGGTAAAAGGTTTCTGCGTGATAATTGCCGACATCCACGCGGGCGAAGCCGCTGGCAAATGCTAGTCTATTATCATCATCATCATTTCAGCCGTAATACGTCCACTGCTGAACATGACCTCCCCCAATTTGGGGGGCTTTGCCATAATCGCCACGCTTGGCAGGTGGATTGGCGATCGCAGTATGGTGGTAAAATGCATAGAGAACGCTGCTGCCCATTCTCTAGTAATTCCCGTAGTCGCCTCTTATGACACCCACGGGAAGAAATAGGGTGATGCTATTCTTTACGTCCGGCATCACACGGTACTAAACTATTATATTTCTCGTTTAAAGACTTATATATACTTATTAATTAGTACCGAGACCACACTGTTCGGCAAATTATACAGAAGACCGAGGAGTACAACCAACCGCTGGGTATGGCATTTGCAAACAACGAGAAAGCCTACGACTCCAAATAAATCCAAATATCCATCGAAATATGGGCAGATCCTGCACCCCTAGCCAAGTTGATAATCTGCAATCGTTAACGGTAGTCGCTCAACGTTAAGTCACGTGGTTAGAACAAACGAACAGAAAATTCGTAGCCAAATTCACATCGTTCAAAATGATAGAATGATTTTTTATCGTTTCTACAATATTCAACGCTAAATCCTTTGTTATAAGGTGTCGTTTTTCTAAAGACATTGTAGAACGAGCGGCCGACTCAGGCGCTTCAACATGGCTACCAACTTATCGTTTTCTACAATTGCTGACACTGAGGCGTTACCGATTGTAGAACGGTAAACGTTTGTGACTTGGCTAGGGGGGCTGGCCTCTCTGCAATGATGTCGAATTGACTGGCGCTACATCGAAGCGTTGAGATGCTTGTTTTACGCTGCCACGATGATTGACCAGATCCAAGATTAGAAAACCAGCCCCATTCAACTTCTCAGATGGGTGAGCCAGGTGGATGTGATATCCCAAAAATTTTAACCAATCGGCTGGAGGATGTTTTCATTGAAGTAATACTTAAACCACTGAGATGTTCATTATTAACTTTAAGACATTTCATTAATTGCATACCTACTTTGACTGGGTTTTTTTTTTTTTTTTTTTTTTTCAGGATGGGAAATCATCAAATGAGTTCTCCCGCTCTGGGCGGAGCGGGAGGGCGTGTCAGACTTTTACTGACTAAAACCCACCCGTGTTCCATCAGTTGCCCATGTGCCAGGGTCACGGTATCTCTTTCGAACAATCACGCGACCCCGGCAGGCATCGGTCCTAGTAGACCCCTACACTGCTGCTGACATCTCTTTGAGGTGCGCGTGGAACACTGCGCGCCGTCGACCCGAGCTTGGTCCTTACCGGGCGGCGAGCTACCCACTGCTCGCCACCCGCAAGCTCGCGCCTACGGTGGCCGGGAGTCCGCTATTGACTCCCGACGCCCGGGGCGTCTCCTCCTGCGGCGGCTAGGGGCGTGAGGGCGCAGACACTGCCACTCCCTCACGCGCCCCGCCTCCTCCTTCGCGAGCATCACTGCTTCGCAGAAGGAGGTGACGGCTTCCCATTCCCTCTCGCTCCGTACCATGGCTCGCACCAGGGCCGGACGCGAGAGGTCGCCGCCGCCGATCGCCTCCACGAGGACACGGCGGTGCTCCGCCCAGGCAGGGCACACCTCCACCGTATGCTCCACCGTGTCCTCCAGACGATCCTCGCAATGGAAACACCCGGACGTATCCTCCCGCTTTATCCTGAACAGGAACCCACCGAAGCACCCATGCCCGGTGAGAACCTGCGTCAGGCGGAAGGTGAGGACGCCGTGACGCCTCTCTATCCACTCCTCAAAGAGGGGACTTACCGCCGCAATTGTGGCGTGCCCAGCACTGGGTTGCGACAATCGTACCCGCCATGTCGCCATGAGATCACACCGGAGCTCTGTCCGCCGTGCCGCGATTTGTCGCGGCAGCGGAGTTTCGCCCCGGCGTTTCGCCTCCTCGCGCCACTCCCACATGTGCGCGAGGACCTTTGCCTCCAGATCCCATGGCGGCACTCCGGCAAGGAGGCTCGCCGCCTCGCACGAGACCGTGCTACTTTGACTGGGTTGCCGTTCAAACACGAGAAAAAGATACGTTGATTAAATCGTTACGCATCGGGAAAACCGAATTCATATCAAAAGTAAACATTTTTTCTTTAGGTTACCTACTGTTTGAGTTGTTTGTTAATATTTTTTATGAAGTTCAAGTAGTAGTTAATTATGTAAATAGTGTCCGCCTGATAACGAGAACGGCTTTGGATTAGGTTCTCTATATTTTTACAATACACATACTTTTATTCAAATGGACATGGACAGGACATGACCAGTTCCAGCCTTTGGATTAGGGAACATGTGCATGATTACAGTTTTTACACTAAGAATTAAAAATTAAGGTCTAATTTATCATGGTCACATTATTCTGACTTAAGCCAAGAATAAAATGCAGGGACCATTTTGGTTACCCGTTGAAAGGGTTTTGATAGGGTTTTGAAAAAGTGTTGTTTTAAAAACCATTTCATATTTGTTACACTATTTTACGAATACCCTCATCAATGGATAACCTCTTCCTAACCCTTTCGATTTGATTACCTGTACATTCAAAAACCCATTCTTGATGGGTTATACTTTTTAATGGTAAACCCCTTTGAGCGGGTTACCCCTGCAACGACTGTAACAGTGTTATCCATTCGAACTACAAGTATTGTAATTTTATCTCTCGTGAGTTTACTGTAAAATACTAAACTGCATGCATTCGGCGGGTATGCGTCAAGTCGCAACACGCAGTCTAGGCAATAGCACTCCGTACACATACGATTATAGTTATTATTGAAGTGATTTTAAAGTTCAATGTATTTTTTTTTTCCGGAATAGTCGGGATTGTTTCATGTTTAAATTTGTAATTTTTACGGAATCATAAATGTCATTCGATTATCTCGTCTCACTCATGATTAGTGGTGGACATAAAAAAAAACATCGATGTTTTTTTTTGATTTAATGCATCGGATAGTGGCATCGATGTAATATCGATATATAAAAAATACATCGATGTTTTCTATACATCGATTGTTTTCTATAAGTTAGATATTATGTAGACTCTGTTTCATGAAAGAAGTCCCGTGGGTATTTATAGCGCTAGCGTCGCAAAATAAAATTACTTGATTTTTTTTATTTTGTCTTCTGTATCGTGTGGTGCCGGACGTAAAGAATAGCATCATCCCATTTCTTCCCGTGGGTGTCGTAAGAGGCGACTAAGGGACTAACTAGAGAATGGGCAGCAGTTTTCTCTATGCATTTTATCAGCACCATACTGCGATCGCCAACCCGCCTGCGGTTATGGCAACCCCCCCCCCCCCAAATAATGACAAGCACTAACAAAAAACGGCCGCTGTACCCGGCGGCCCACCTACCCTTGGCTATGGTAGCGGTCAAGACCACGGTGAGGCAAGGGGTGCTAACAATCTCCGGAAGAGATCCGGCCACCAAAATCACCGACAACTGGACCTGGCAACCTACAATACGCGCACACTCCCGGACCGACGAGAAGATCGCTGAACTTGAGGAAGAATTGAGCAGGTTATGATGGGGCATAGTAGGGTTATCTGAAGTCCGAAGACAGAGGGAGGACTCGATAATCCTAAATTCCGGAAACCTGCTCTATTTCCGAGAGGGCGAGCAGCAGTCCCAAGTTGGTGTCGGGTTTATCGTCCATAAGTTCCTTGTGAGCAACGTTGTGAAAATCGAGAGTGTGTCGACCAGGGTGGCGTACCTTATACTCAGAATATCCGCAAGGTATTCCCTGAAGGTCATACAGGTGTACGCCCCAACCTCGTCACACCCCGACGATGAGGTGGAGACTATGTATGAGGATATTTCCAGAGCCATGCATAGTTCCAAAACTCGTTTCACTGTTGTCATGGGAGACTTCAACGCGAAACTGGGCAAACGAGACGGCGATGAGCTGCGAGTGGGGCAATTTGAAGTTGGACGACGGAATCACCGGGGTCACCTACTGGCCAGTTTTATGGAAAAGGAGGGCCTCTTTATGATGAACTCCTTCTTTAAAAAGCGTAAACACAGAAGGTGGACCTGGTAGAGCCCTGATGGTGTAACTAAAAATGAGATTGACTTCATTATGTCGACGAAGAAGCAAATATTCAATGATGTCTCTGTGATCAACGCGGTGAAAACCGGGAGTGATCACCGCATGGTAAGAGGCACATTGAAAATCAATATCAAGCTGGAAAGATGTCGACTGATGAAGTCAACGCTCCGTCCAGCACCGATCCAACTTCAGAACCCCGAGAGCTTTCACCTCGAACTCCAGAATCGTTTTGAGTGCCTAGGGAGCTCCGTGGACGATTATAATGATGGGTTCGTGGAAACTGTCCATACGGTCGGGTCTAAGATCTTCAAGACCCGCCGTACTAATAGACAAAATAAACTCTCAGATCCAACCTTACAGCTCATTGACCAGAGGCGCGAATAATCCTGCAGTCTTCAGAAGCTGCACTCGAGTACCGGCAGCTCAATAGACGGATCTCTAAGTCTTTGAAAAGCGACCTTCGCTGCTTTAATACGGAATGTATTAAAGACGCGATAAAGCGGAACAAGGGCTCCAAAATCTTCGCAAGAGATCTGTTAGGAGAGATAGAGAAGTTCTATGGACAGTTATACACGTCCACCAGAAGCCCCGTTATGAATCTGGCTAACGACTCGAGAGCTAGATTGACTCAACACTACACTGAAGATATCTCGGACGTCAGCTTGTACGAAATAAGGATGGCTCTGAAGCAGCTTAAAAATAACATTGCGCCGGGTGATGACGGAATTACGGCCGAGCTCCTGAAGGCCGGCGGAAAACCTGTTCTAAAGGCCCTTCAGAGACTGTTTGATTCCGTCATACTCGAGGGCAAAACGCCACAGGCATGGAACGGAGGTGTGGTGGTACTTTTCTTTAAGAAGGGTGACAATACCCTACTTAAGAATTATAGGCCCATCTCACTTCTGAGTCATGCCTATAAGCTGTTTTCAAGAGTCATCACGAACCGTCTCGCGCGCAGGTTTGACAACTTCCAGCCTCCCGAACAAGCCGGATTCCGTAAACTCAACACTACACTGGCCTTAGCACTGTAGATCACACACATACGCTGCGGCAGGTTATACGGAAGACCGAAGAGTATAACCTGCCTCTCTGCTTAGCGTTTGTGGACTACGAAAAAGCCTTCGATTCGATCGAAACCTGGGCTGTACTACAGTCTCTGCAACGGTGCCAGATTGATTATCGGTACATCGAAGTGCTGAAGTGTTTGTATGAAAACGCCACAATGTCAGTCCGGCTCCAGGACAGAGCCTCGAAACTTATCCTTCGGCAGCGAGGGGTGAGACAGGGAGACGTCATCTCTCCGAAACTGTTCACCGCTGCACTGGAGGATGTCTTCAAGGTTCTGGACTGGAAAGGGGCTGGCATCAACATCAATGGCGAGTACATCACTCACCTTTGATTTGCCGACGATATCGTAGTCATGGCTGAGACTATGGAGGGCCTCAGTACAATGCTCGATGACCTCAGTAGAGCTTCCGAAAGAGTGGGTCTTAGGATGAACATGGACAAGACAAAGGTCATGGCCAATGCTCATGTGATACCCATTCCAATGAAGATCGGAGGCGCTACACTCGAAGTTGTAGACGAATATGTGAACCTAGGACAAACTGTCCAGTTAGGTAGGTCCAACTTCGAGAAAGAAATCAACCGTCGAATCCGACTCGGCTGGGCAGCGTTCGGGAAGCTACGCAGTATCTTCTCGTCCCATTTACCGCAGTGTCTCAAGACAAAAGTCTTTGACCAGTGTGTGTTGCCAGTGATGACATATGGAACTGAGACGTGGTCGCTCACAATGGGCCTCATAAGAAGGTTTAAAGTCACCCAAAGAGCAATGGAGAGGGCTATGCTTGGACTTTTCCATTGCGAGGATCGTCTGGAGGACACGGTGGAGCATACGGTGGAGGTGTGCCCTGCCTGGGTGGAGCACCGCCGTGTCCTCGTGGAGGCGATCGGCGGCGGTGACCTCTTGCGTCCAGCCCTGGTGCGAGCCATGGTACGGAGCGAGAGGGAATGGGAAGCCGTCACCTCCTTCTGCGAAGCAGTAATGCTCGCGAAGGAGGAGGCGGGGTGCGTGACGGAGTGGCAGTCTCTGCGCCCTCACGTCCCTAGCCACCACAGGAGGAGACGCCCCGGGCGTCGGGAGTCAATAGCGGACTCCCGGCCACCGTAGGCGCGAGCTTGCGCCCGGTAAGGACCAAGCTTCGGGTCGACGGCGCGCAGTGTTCCACGCGCGCCTCAAAGAGATGTCAGCAGCAGTGTAGGGGTCTACTAGGACCGATGCCTGCCGGGGTCGCGTGATTGTTCGAAAGAGATACCGTGACCCTGGCACATGGGCAACTGATGGAACACGGGTGGGTTTTAGTCAGTAAAAGTCTGACACGCCCTCCCGCTCCGCCCAGAGCGGGAGAAGTCATTTGATGATTTCCCATCCTGAAAAAAAAAAATGCTTGGACTTTCCCTACGTGATCGAATCAGAAATGATGAGATCCGTAGGAAAACCAAGGTTACTGAGATAACCCGAAGAATTGCCAAACTTAAGTGGCAGTGGGCAGGGCACATTGCTCGCAGAACAGATGGCCGATGGGGTTGGAAGGTTCTGGAGTGGCGACCGCGTACTGGAAGACGTAGCGTTGGAAAGCCTCCCACAAGATGGACCGATGACCTGGTGAAGACCGCAGGAATACGTTGGATGCGAGAAGCACAAAACCGGTCGAAGTGGTGGTTCTTGAGGGAGGCCTATGTCCAGCAGTGGACGTCTTTCGGCTGAAATGATGATTATGAATATTTTTTCTATCTTACCTCTTTTTACAGAAATAATATTAGATTAAGATACAAATAATACATATTTAATTGAAGTCCTACTTTATTAGTCTGCTCCTACTTCCATCCAATGTTGATTTTTACCTTTTAGTACACTACTCGCCGCGGGACTTCTTTCATGAAACAAAGTCTATTTGGTTTAGAAATAAAAACAAGCATATATTAAAAAAGAACTTCAGTACGTTTACATTTATTTTAATTAAATATCCCAATACTTTTTATCTATACTTTGTAAAAACAAAAGTTTACCCAATCTTTTACCCTTCAATCTGTTTCTTTGTTGAGTCATCCCCTGCGCCGCTTGCGAAAACAGTCTTTCAGATGGAACTGATGTGCCCACCATTGTTAGATATTTAAAGGCAATTTTATGCAATGTTGGAAACTGTATTTTGTAATCTTTCCAAATTTCCAGAGGATTGTCGTTAACTCTTCCAACAGGACTTGTCAAGTAAACTGAAATTTCATCTGACAAGTTATCTGCAGATTTATTACTCTTCCAATTGTAATGTACCAGTTTGTAATGATCACTCCACAGTGAAAATGTCTCTTCACTTTTACCAGACTTATCTGAGTCTGACTCGATTTCTTCATTTTGACGCAAATGAATCTTCATTAAGTCTTTGATTTTTGAAACCGCATTGCTACAAGCTATTGCATCGCTACAGTAATTTTTTTTTAAATCGATGTTCTAAAATGTTTGCAATAGCAAGAGGAGTTACATGTTCAATGGAACCCATTCTTTTCGTAATTTCTTGCAAAGCCAGTCAAAATGTTCAAAAATTGGTGATTTAGTATCTATATTGATTACATACGTATTACCCCCTCATTAAAAGTTTAAAATATATTCAACTAGCTTCTGCCAGCGGCTTCGCCCGCGTGAAGTTGGGTAATTATCCCATGGGATCAGATTACCGGGATAAGAGTATCCTATGTGGTAATTCAAGTGATAAACTATCTGTGTGAAAAATTTCATCCAAATCCGTTCAGCCATTTTTGCGTGATTGAGTAAGAAACATCCAAACATCCACATTTTCACATTTATCATATTAGTAGGATGTACACACACAGGTAATTTACAGTTTTATTATATGTGATACAAAATTAAAATACACTTACTTACCTTTGTTCATTTTCAATATTTAAAACTTAAAACTTTTTAACAAAAAACTAAATGGCCCAAAAAACTGAAAAGCAAAAAATAATAAACCACACAAAAAATTTTAAGGTTTATAATTTTTTGCTTTTCAGTTTTTTCGGCGGTTTAATTTTTTGTTAAAAAGTTTTTATTTTATATTTTTTTATTTTTTTGTGGCTTTAATCTTATATCTTTAAACGAGCAATTCTTGTATATATATATATATATATATATAATCTGAATCTCGGAAACGGCTCCAACGATTTTCATGAAATTTAGTATACAGGGGATTTCGGGGGCGATAAATCGATCTAGCTAAGATTCATTTTTATAAAATGTCGTTTTATTCGTGTTTTCAATGACCAACTTTATCGATAATCAATTTGAACATAAACTTATTATTTTAAACATAATTTACCAAAAAATACCGAGTAAAGCTGGGTCATCCAGATAATGTACTAATAATACTTGGCAAGGTCGCTATCCAATAAAAAAAGAATGATCAAAATAGGACTATTGTGTATAAAGTTATGCGTAGTTAAACATTACAATCAGTGAGTGAACAATCAAACATCCCCTGTTTTTCGACCCTTAGGGTTCGAATTTGTTTTCCAAAATATGGGACCACTTTCGGAGTATACCCTTTTCAATCAAAAAAGAATTATCACAATCGGACGACTGTGTAAAAAGTTATGCGTGGTCATACATAAAAAAAATATACGCGTCGAATTGAGAACCTCCTCCGTTTTTTTCGTCGGTTAAAAAAGAAAGCACCGTCCTTTCAAACCGAGCCAGAAACACTAATGAACGATTCTATATGATTTCAAAGTTCCAAGGTCAATACATATTCCTCCACTCCAACGTAATTTAAAATGATTTGATTTAAAACCCTTTGATTACCACAACAAAACCTTTGAAAGGGTTACCTTCTTCAATTGGAAATCATACAAGAGACGGTAACATCTTGTACTAGTTAACTTATTGATAGGGTTACCCTTACGTTAATGTTATGAACGGGCTACCACGACCAAGAGGTAACATCTTCCGTTACTGTAGGCGTACAATGTGTAACACTTTCGAAAGAATTAACTTATATTCGGGGTTGTACGGTCCCTAAAAAATGTACCTGAAAAAGCTGTATGTTAATGCTTCTACTTTTCTCATAAATGCTGTACCTGATGTTGACAATCCGTTGTATCCATAATCTCCAGGAAACAATAATAAATTAAGATCGAGTGATTTCCGATCAAGTGAATTTTAATGACAAGGACTAAGTACTACTTTGTCAAAAAAGTACCGGGAAAAGATCAATAATACACAAAATTTTAGTTATTCATTTAAATTTATTTTATCACCTTCAAAGTATGCTCCTTCAGAAACTATACACTTACGCCAACGAATAATCCAATCATCACCGAGTGAAAACGGCTGCCACGAAGTGGTAATTTTAGTTTAGCTAAATGAAAGAAGTCGGCTGGAGCCACATCTGGTGATTATCGATGGATATGGATGCTCGATGGTATTTCTTGATTTTTGGTCAAAAATTCGTTCACAATGGTGGCCTTGTGAGAAAGCGCAATATCGTGGTGCAAAATTCAAAAATAAACAAATTGACTAGTTTGCATGTGAAACTCGGAAACCCACGTCTCATCACCAGTAACAATGCGTTTCATGAATGTTGAGTCGGAATTGACTCGTTCTAGCATGTCCACAACGACCCTTATGCGATTGAGTTTTAGGAGAAAATTTAGGACTTTTGGGACTAGCCGAGTGGCAACATGTTTCACACCCAAATGATTATTTAAAATTGTATGGACTCGTGAGACAGAAAATTCGGCGACTATCTGTCTCAAACTTGAATGAGGATTTTCAGAAAACTAAAAAAAAAACGATTTTTTTTTTAAAACAACTTGGGAAATTATAAACAATGAGACTGGAAGAGACAGAAAGCGTAGTAGTGATTACCGTCTTAATATTAACAATACAGTAATAGAAAAAGATTTTGAAGTTGCCAGAGTTTTTGAAAATTTCTTTACATATATTCCAGTTTCTACCACTACAACTTTAAATTCCTCACCCACTGTAGCCGAGTCCCTATTGAAGGAAAATGTTGATATTTGTAACCATGAATTTAATTTCGACTATGTTAGTGCCAATGATATTGTTAACATTCTTAATACCCATAGTGTTAAAAAAACTGCTGATCTATGGGAAAATTCTGTTGATGTTGCAAAATGCATAATCAACTTTGTAGCGCCAGAATTGGCAATTATGTTTAATAAATGTATTGACTGTGGTGTAATTCCTGACCTAATGAAAACTAGTAAAATAATACCTTTATTTAAATCGGGCAGCAATTCAGACCCCTCGAACTTTAGACTAATTTCTGTGCTTCCCACCTTTAGTAAAATATTTGAAAAATTGATGCTAGATCAATTGCAAAGACATTTTTATAAACACAATTTATTAAAGAGTAAACAATTCGGCTTCACAAGGGGTCGCTCGACTACCAACGCTGGTGTTGAGCTTCTTGTACATATTTTTGAGGCCTGGAAGAAGTCACACGATGCCCTAGGTATTTTTTGTGACTTGTCTAAGGCTTTCGATTGTGTTTCTCATGAAACATTGGTCAGGAAATGGCATCAGTATGGTGTTAGAAACAATGCCTTGGATCTTCTTATTTCTTACTTGGATAATAGGATCCAAAGAGTGGACGTTAATGGCTAGCGATCCCAGGGATCTATAGTCATAATGGGAGTTCCACAGGGTTCAATTCTTGGCCCCTTTTTATTTCTCATATATATTAATGATCTACCTTACCTTATAAAGAAGTCATAATATATATAGCCTACGCAAATGTCCTGCAGATCTGGTAGCGTCTTGTGACGGGTCATTGAGCTCCCTAAAATAGGGTTGAGCTACACGATGACTGATACAAACATACCGTCTGTTGGGACAGGTTAGCTCAAAGCTGCAATGGCTCTTTCTTCAAAAGGTTCTTCCAGACATTGCCCTGCATTGTTAGACTCACATAAAGTTCTAATAATATAATAATTGGACTTTAAAAGAGACTATGACCTCTGAGTTTGTTTCGGCGTTTCTTCTCAGGGAACACTCAGCTAGGAAATGCCGGCGCCATCTAGTTTTAAAAAACATTGACTAAAAACTGTTGACATGTAAAAGTGTCTTATAAGATCTACTTACAGAAATAAACATTTAATTTCAGTGACTATTTCCTTCACTTTTGCGATGTGAACTTCTTTTGCTGACGTTATTGGCCTATTAGAGCGAGGCAAATCTTCCATCTCATCTCGACCGTTTTCGATTTTACTGCGTTAGGTACCATAACAATCCATCATCTATGTATAAATATTAAAATAATTCATTCCTTCAAATACTTTTGATATTATTCAGTTTAATACTGTCACACCTTCACTGATAATTGATTGTGGATCCTGCTTCCCCCCGAAATGTGTGGCCACGAGGAAGAGTGAAAAGTGTAATGCCCGGCCGGGATGGCCGAATCAGGGTAGTAGAGGTCAAAACGAGCTCAGACCTACTGCGACGGTCTGTAGCACGCATAGCACGGCTACCTGTTGCGAATGAGTGCTGACGCACTGGGGTGGGGTGTGTAAGCGATGCGCATATATTTTTGTAAAATTTCTTTTTAATAAATGGCGCAACAGAGCACTGCGGCAGCAGGGAGCGACGAAGGGGGCACGCGGGGAGATGTCACGCGTACAGACGCGAGCGCCGCCGGTTGGCCGGCAGCGATTTAGTTCCGCCTAGCAACAGCGACGTGTGCCCATACGCATCCTGTTTCCGCACGCTCGCCAAATCTCTCAGTTTTCTTGCTAGTTTTATTATACAGTCCCCGTTCTTAACACTTTGACTGGATCGAAAGCGAGAACCTGGATATTTTCGTTTGCTTCTCTTTTGACTAATGCTTGGTATTTCTTACTAGATATATTAAAACTAAATATAGAAGCGTTGTCGCTCTGTTTGTCTACGAATAGCAGCATGTTGTGTACTGGATCAAAAGCCAATGCTGTGAGGTCTCTGAATGGAACGCTTTCAGAGTAGATTTTGTTTCCATTTGCAAAAAAATCTATTTGATCTTGTGTTGTCACGGCTATATCTGGAATAGGACAAAAAAAAAAATAACCCGATTGTGAAATAAACCTTGGGGTTAGAGCCGTAGAAGAAATTAAAATTGAAGTCATATAATTTTCTATTGTAAGGGGGTAACGAAAGGGCACGCCACAATTGCGGCGGTAAGTCCCCTCTTTGAGGAGTGGATAGAGAGGCGCCACGGCGTCCTCACCTTCCGACTGACGCAGGTTCTAACCGGGCATGGTTGCTTCGGTGGGTTCCTGTTCAGGATAAAGTGGGAGGATACGCCCGGGTGTTTCCATTGTGAGGATCGTCTAGAGGACACGGTGGAGCATACGGTGGAAGTTTGCCCTGCCTGGGTGGAGCACCGCCGTGTCCTCGTGGAGGCGATCGGCGGCGGCGACCTCTCGCGTCCGGCCCTGGTGCGAGCCATGGTACGGAGCAAGAGGGAATGGGAAGCCATCACCTCCTACTGCGAAGCTGTAATGCTCGCGAAGGAGGAAGCGGGGCGCGTGACGGAGTGGCAGTCTCTGCACCCTCACGTACCTAGCCGCCGCAGGAGGAGACGCCCCGGGCGTCGGGAGTCGATTGCGGACTCCCGGCCACCGTAGGCGCGAGCTTGCGGGTGGCGAGCAATGGGTAGCTCGCCGCCCGGTAAGGACCAGGCTCGGGTCGACGGCGCGTAGTGTTCCACGCGCGCCTCAAAGAGATGTCAGCAGCAGTGAAGGGGTCTACTAGGACCGATGCCTGCCAGGGTTGCGAGATTGTTCAAGCGAGATACCGTGACCCCGGCATACGAGCAACTGATGGAACACGGGTGGGTTTTAGTCAGTAAAAGTCTGACACGCCCTCCCGCTCCGCCCAGAGCGGGAGAAGTCATTTGATGATTTCCCATCCAGAAAAAAAAAGGTGGTAACGAAGATGGCGAGAGATAGAATAAAGATTTCACAGATCAAGTGGTGTCAGTGTAAGTAGTTGCATACATTAATAAAAATTGTACAAAGAAAATCTTCCGCCGAAACACCATAACTAGATGGGAAAAAACTATGATCCTCGTACTCACCCCAGGAGTGCGTCAGGCCTCAAAGAGATGTCAGCAGCAGTGAAGGGGTCTACTAGGACCGATGCCTGCCGGGGTCGCGTGATTGTTCGAAGGAGATACCGTGGCCCTGGCACATGGGCAACTGATGAAACACGGGTGGGTTTTAGTCAGTAAAAGTCTGACACGCCCTCCCGCTCCGCCCTGAGCGGGAGAAGTCATTTGATGATTTCCCATCCTGAAAAAAAAAAAAAAAAAAGGAGTGCGTCAGGCCCATGTACAGCGACACCAACGCCAGCAGACACTGCGTCTTACACATTTTAAACCTCCGAAATACAAAGCTCTTTCAAAAGTTGTAGACCCACCGCTTGTGACAGCTCTTTTGATTGTAAAGCCGAGCGCGATTTCCCGTTCATATATGTACCGAAGTAGATATTCTTCTCATCACATTGATAACTCGGTGACCTTTTCTTATATGTTGTCATATTTAGTCGTAGTAAGTTCACGTTCTGCAAGAATATCTCATCGGCAATATCGTTTTTTTTTTTGTGTAGTCATTATAAGTTACACAGATAAGTGTTTAAGGGCCCACCTTGAAAGTGAATGATAGTAGGATGGGCGTGGTTTATGGCGGGTCAATCTAAAGTGGCCGGCCGCCACAAACTTATATCTAAACCGTTTATAGAGAATAGGAAAACCAGCGGCCAAAAGTTGAACTAATGACAGAAAATTTCTCGATATAAAAAACGTTACTAACTTAGCATAGCCTTGCTGTAAGCACTATTCCTGTCACTGTTGCACATCTGTCAAACTGCAATAGCAAGGTAGAGACGGAAACATCTTAGAAAAAAGTATGTGAAAGTAGCATTAATTTAGTCGGTCTATGAAATTTTTGCACATAGCGTGCGATGGAGTAGACAAATAATACAAATATTTAATTATAAGCAATAAAACTATCTTACAGCAAGAAATTATCTTCTTTATCTATATGTAATATTATAAATACGAAACTAATTCTGTCTGTCTGTTACTCTTTCACGACTAAACCTTATTCGTTACCCATTAACCCTATTTATTCCGCGACTTCACGTGCGTCCGCGTAACATAAGATTTACGCAAACGAAGTCGCGGAATAAATAGGGTAAAGCTAGCTAATATTTATGTACGGATGTTGGGTTATACGAGATTCATTAACTCAACATAATTAAAAATATATAATAAACAATTTAAGTATTTATTAATTACTAGTGATCGCCCATTGGTCGAATCTACCGTGCTTCATTTGAATTGAAATACATTATTAAGTGAAAATATATATATACAATAATAAATATAAAAAATAATATGGTTAAATTTGACATTCAGTAACACTATAGACAGATAATATTACAGACAAATATTCTCGATATGATCATAGATTGAAAAAATGAAATAGGTTATCTATAAAATTAATTTATTACCTATATTTATACTTGACAATAATACAAACAAATAAGATCTTTATATTTTACCTATATTAACAAATAAATAAACTGAACTGAACTGACATTCAGTAAGACTATAGACCACAGATTTGGACCATAAACAAAAGAATATCTATGCATGTGTATTATTAAATATACGGTAATGAATAGTAGTGTGTGTAGCGTGTTATTTATTGAAAATAATGTATTTTTACGCACAATTAAAAAAAATATTAGCATTCGTCACTTCTTCTCTGTATAAACTATACGTCTGCGAAATTTCATACTCCTCCGTCCGCCCAATTTTCGTAAAAAGGGATCCAAAGTTTTCGCTTTACGTATTAATACATAGATTTACAACATAAAATTAAAAATAACGAATTAATCTTCTAGAGCTCTATAAATAAAATATATGATGGTGTTTAAGAGATTAATAAACTTCAATTTCGTTTCACCGATCACTATACATTTATTTGGTAAATGACAATTACAATATTTTACATAGACTTCGTCCATTACGTAATACTAGTTATGATTTTTTTTCACCTTATTTTACAAGTCATTTATATTTCCTTCAAGGTCAATTACGTATGGCAATGTGTATGATAAATGTCAAAATTACTTGACGTATACATATATATTTTAGTAATTACGTGTGACTGCGGTTAGAAAACCAAAACCGATATTATTGCCGATATTTTGTAACTATGTCTAGATTATATCTTTTTATTTGGGTGTTTCACCCGACTCCTGAGAGCAATGTGTTTATCAGCCTATTAACTCGTATGTATGTTTGTCCTTTTATTAACTTTATTTTTCATTAAATTTACTTTGGGGTTAGGGGTAATTCAGAGATGGAGTACACAAATAATTTGCTAAACAGTCTTCATAAGATTATAGAAGTACGTTTAGTGTTATTCACAGAGTAAAACACCATTGTTTTGATCATCCAATTATTTGATTTTGATTAAAATCTTGTAGGAATGAAAAATTATAAATAGCCAATATGTTTTCAGAAAGCACTCATGTAGACCTTTGATTAGATATCAATTAGATATCGAGAAGTAGTAGTGGCACAGTGGCAACGGCTACTACTTACGAGTTCGAACCCGAGCAGACGTTTTACTCTGTGTAAATTATTTCAACACCACTGCTCTCAAAACTTTGAAGGAAAACATCGTGAGTAAACCGGCATGTCTTAGAACCAAAAAATTGAAGACATGTGACATCTAATAACCCGCACTGAGCCGTTGTGGTGGATTATGTCCCACTCTCTCTCACCGAGAGGAGGCCTGTGTCCCAGCAGTGGGAACGTTATAGGCTGCTAATGATTAGGTATCAATCACGGTACATATAGGATTCGAAACACCTAGGCCTGGTGTCAGGCCACGTGCCTGACATGGATGGCATCGTGAAGGTAGAGAGAAGCTTCGTAGTCGGAACCAGTGTGAGACCGCGCTAGCAGGACTCAATATGCTGCTGCGTCCAGCTACACTAACGACGCAGGTTAAGGTTAAGGAGATCGTGGAGTTTGTACGTGTTGTTTGTTGTTGTAAAAACTAATTATATATTTTATTTTATTTCTAAATGAATGATTATTATAAGTTATTGGGATAAAACAGACGTTCTTCTTTAGAAAATAAGGTGTTTACTCAATATTATTTTACAATGTGAGAATAGATTGTTGCTGTAATGCTTTAGTGAAGGTGGTGAATTCGATTTATTGTTATCATCATCTTATTGGTATTTCATTCTTGCAAAATGAATAAATTAATTGCCCTGTGCAGGCACCCCTAACCTTGAAGGTACTGTTCAGTTTTGGTTTATGGTTCTTCCCATTTTCATACATAATTTAGGTCGTCTCTAAATGGTAATAGAGAAAGAATGTTATATTGTTCACAGTCACAAAAATAGACACATATACAGACGAAATACAAAGTTATTTGGAAAGCCAACACTTATTATATTAAATAATTACAGCAAAATGCTTAACTACTACCTTTTTCTGTGAACACAAATATTTAAAAAACGTAATTTTGATCGCACCGATTTGTAAAAAAGTGACATAGGTTCGTCGTCGATGAGCCCTACTGGGCGACTGATTTATGAACGAACGAGAGTGATGACACTATTTATGATAGGCAAAAGAAGAGATGGCGATAATGTGTGTGCGCTTGGAATAAAATGTATGTGCCAAACCGAATCGCCGTTTTTTATGAATGAAAAGTATTATTAAAACGAAAACTGTTTTACAAAAACTTAGATACAATTATAATCAATGTTTTAAAGTAAACCATGTTTAATAATAAATACGCATCGCGCCTTGAGGCTAAAAAAATCATAATCATAGATAGAACTTTGCAATTTTTTTGTATCGAGAAAATTTCATCGTATCGTGTATTCCTTTTACAGGATACTAGATCATATAGTCAAAAAACATACACTAAAAGATTAAGTACGGAAGTCATACGGTAAGAAAGGTACGCTAAAAAGAAAAAGCACGTTTATCTCGCTACGTCACCTTAATGACGTGTTTATATTAATAACTACCTATTGCTCGAAGTTTCGAAAGAGTGACAGAGGTCGGAAATTATCTCACAAGAACATATTACCGGGTTGAATGATGTGTGCCAATCCAGGACAAGACCTCTGAGAAAGTTATATACACTTAAATAGTTGTAGAGTGTGGGAGGGAGACCCATTGACTTATCTGAATTATAAAACATAATGCGAAATTAAAACACACTTTTTGTATAAAATAAATAATTGTGTTAATATAATTTATAAAAATAAATAAATGCTTGGCGAATTCAAGAATTCCCGTGACTTCGTTATCGAAATTCCGTCGATAAATACGTATGTTGATAAATGAAAACCAGAAGCTGAATCAAATGTATTTATCAATTAGTCGACTAAAATAAAGTAATCATTGATTAAAAGCTTAAACAGTAACGTTCTTTTTTGAAGTAAGTTGTCGCCAATTCGTCAACAAATCCCCTACAGTAAGATTTCTTTTCGCTGAGTTGTACGTAGGGATGTTGTTTATACTGACATCTATAACAGCTTCACATCTTGTTCCCTCGTGATTACCAACACATTCACAGACTGGCTCATCATCTTCGTTCAGGGAACAGACACCGCTATTCAGACAATAACCATGACACGCGTCCACTTCACATTTTTCCCCGGAATAACCGGCATTACATCTGAAACATTGGTTATCTGAAATCGGATGCATTTAATTAAACAACTTTACAGTGAGTAACATTTGTTTTACCTGCATGTAGGAAGTCCCTCTTGAGTAAAACTGCATTGGCCTTGGATACAATTGTTTCGACAAACTGATATCTCGCATTTGTCACCTACATAATCTCTTTTGCATTGACAGACCGGCTCCCTCTTCTCATTTATCGAGCAGTCTCCGTTGTTCAGACAAAAATCATGACACGCGTACACTTCACATTTTTCCCCGGAATAACCGGCATTACATCTGAAACATTGGTTATGTGAAATCGGGTGCACTTAATTAAACAACTTCACAATGAGTAACATTTGTTTTACCTGCATGTAGGAAGTCCCTCTTGAGTAAAACTGCATTGGCCTTGGATACAATAGTTTCGACAAACTGATATCTCGCATTTGTCACCTACATAATCTCTTTTGCATTGACAGACCGGCTCACTCTTCTCATTTATCGAGCAGTCTCCGTTGTTCAGACAAAAACCATGACACGCGTACACTTCACATCTTTCTCCTGAATAACCGAGATTACATCTGAAATAGTAATAATGTAACACATGGGTATCAAAAGAGATATAGGAAAAATTTAACATTTGGAAGCAGCGGTGGCCTGGTTTTAACGGCCCCGACTTACATGTCGTAGTCTTGGGCTCGAAACCAAGCAGTTACTTTAACAATATATTTCACTACCGTATCACTCAACACGGTGAAGGAAAACATCATAATGAAAAGCGGGACGTTCTCTTTCAAGCCAAAAGTTCGAGGACATGTGACAACAACCAATAAGCTCTCATAAACAGCAGGTCTGCCCCCACAGTGAGAACGTTACAGGGTCATACTCAGAACAAGTGTACATTTGGTATCTTTTCTTGTCCCGCTACTTCACAATTATGTAAATTGTGAAGTAGCGGGATGTCTTATGGGTTTTATTTTTACGAAAATATTCACCTGCATTCAGGAAGTCCCTTACGATTGAAACTGCAGTCACCTTGCAAACAATAGTTCACACAGACTGAAACATCGCATCTCTTCCCGATGTAACCAGGTGTGCATTTACAAACAGATGTCTCACCAACTTCAAAGCCGTGAACACAGAATAGTCTGGCAATTCTTGAAAATTCTATTGTCTGTCTATGTATTTTTGGCATCAACCTCCATAGGACTTCGCAATCTTCAAGACCCTGAATTTGATCTTTTATTTTGTAATTAGCGACTACACTGAATGGTATTTTATTATTGAACTTGCTAATCACACTAATAAGTTTTGGTTTATCATGGTATCTGATTTTTGGTACTTGCCAAACGGTTGTGTAGAACACGCCAGTGATCATCAAATATAAGTTATCATTTGAAACAGACAACTCTTTTGGTTCAGAATGATTACCTGAATGTGATATAGAACTGCTGATACATTCGGCAAGCCGTTCTTTTTTCCAACTTATAGCCCAGAAATCAGACCGCTGACAAAAATAAATATTGCGGGGGTCTATGGCGAGGCTCGATACTGGGCCATCTTGGGACACAACTTCTCTCTGAGAACCATTAAATCGAGATCTCTCCATGTACTCATGGTTTGTAACGTTTGTGTTGATCCAGTAAATGTACCTATAAGTTGAATGACATTATTGAATAAAACGAAATGCAATAGATATCAATTTTCAAACTGTCATTGGTAACGTACCCTCTACAGGTATCCACGGCAATATCACTGGGGATACGATCATCCATCTTGATTAAAAGGTTTACATTGTTATTAGATCCAGGTGTTAATGAAATCCAGTTAATGCTCCTTTCATTTGTATCAGTGAAGAATAGTGTTTCTGTTGGCAGATCGTAAGCAATACTGTGAATATTACTACCAATTCTTTTGATGTAACATTTCTCTTCCTTGGAAAGTAAATTATAAGCACAGATAGCATCGTTATCGTTCTGTTTGTCAACGTACAGCATCGTGGTATGAACTTCATCGTAAGCTAATGCTGTTAGGTTTTGGGACTTAAAACGTACGGTGTCTGTTTTGGATCCATTGGTAAAAAATATGAGTTCATCTCCTTGGCTTACGGCGATGTCTGAAACAAGAGAGAACAAAAGCTAAATGCACCACTAAGCAGACAATAACGAAAAAATAATTTCCGGGTTAGAAGTATCTTCATTACAATCAGAATAATTCCAGGTAAGAAACGGTAAAGATAATAAAATAATAAATATATTTATTTCAAGTTGATTTGATTTGTATATAACTAATTTGTTAACGACCGTACGATTCAATTGAGCGGCGGCCGCAGTTGTTACTAACTAGTATTGTATTGATCAGAGATGATCAAAATAGGTTATACAATGTATTCAAATACAAAATGCAAATACTTTTTGTATTTTGTTATTTACAATACAATACAAAATAGTTTTTCATATTATATTTAAAATACTAAATGCAAAATACGTATTTACAAAATGCTTTATTAAAATAAAATACTTTTAGTTTTAAAGTATCTTTATGTGAACGGTTTGTCCACGAATTTATTATAGAAGGTAGCTCTTCGTATGAAATAAAACACCAGATGTTTTTGACCAACGTCTCTTCATTTTTTTTATTTCGATCTTCATCTTTTGTATTTTTCACAGATTAACAATAATTATAAAGGTGAGGATACACACGTTCCTTAACATCCTCCACACCCAGAAGACAAATCTAACTATGTGTATCCGACTTTCCATTTACGTTCAAAATAGCCTGATTCAGCTACTAAATTATTTTCTATGTATCAAGAAAAACATTGTGAACTTACTACACATCATTAAGAAGTAATAATTAAAATAAATGAACATCAATATCAAATTCTAGTATGACAATTTTAAAACACAATCATATTTGTTTTTTACTAGGAACTTAAATGAACATTAATAACAGTATTCCACCTTTAACAATTACACAACATAATATTACACATAGATGATCATATATATATTTGCTTTTGATTGGTCACAGACTGACACCATGACATAAATTACAAATCATATGACCTAAATACTCAAAACAAAACCAAATTAAACTTCTCTTTGTTTTATATTAATTGAATTCAATATTATCATAATATCTTAAAACAAAATATAAATTTTAACATTGGATGATTGACAAGGAGCAATCTGACCAATACATTTACTCATTTAAAAGGCATTTAGTATCCATAAATTATATATTATATCGATAGCGTGACGATTATGGCAAAGCCCCCCAAATTGGGGGAGGCCTAAGTCCAGTAGTGGACGTCTTACGGCTGAAATGATGATGATGATGATGATATATTATATCTACTTGGCATTCTGAGAACCCTGCCTGTACGAGTAGTCCTAGCTTTGTGTACTTGCCTTGCTTGTCGGAATTTCCTGAGCTTCATCGTTGGGTACTTGTGTACTACTTGGGTTAGTAACAATTTTAAATTTCTTACCAATAGGATCCTTGTTACACTTATCCTGCGGTTCCTCCACCTCTGAGGAAGAAATTTCTAGTCTATATAAACGTTGAATAGGTCTGGTCTTGTATCCAGATGTTTTTACCTTTGCAGCTCTGCTGATCCCATCTTTTCCAATAAAAGTTTCTATAACAAGTCCTAATGACCAATTTACCCTTTTATCTTCTCCTTCAACTAAAACTACATCTCCTACTTTTAAACTTTCGTGTTTATGATTTCCTCTCTGTGTCAATGAAGTTAAGTATTCATTTCTAAAACGTTGACGAAAATCGTTCCTTAGTTTCTCTAGGTACCTTAATCGTTTGTTTAGGCTTGTTGCATCAATGTGATCCAGATCGGTCACGTCCGATTGAGGTAAAGCTTGTAAGAAACATGACGGTGTGAGGGGTTCTAGGGGTTCGAGTTGCCACTGTCGTCTTCGACATAAGTGAGTGGTCTGTTATTGATGATAGCCTCGCAATCACAGAGTATAGTTTCCATTTCTTCATATGAAACTGTTGAACTACCAAGAACACGTCTTAATATTCCTTTCATTGTTTTTATTAGGCGTTCGAAAAATCCACCCCACCAGGCTGCCGTAGCGACATTCAATTTCCATTTTATGCGTTGTATAGTTGATTGTCGTTGTACTTCATTCCAATCTACATCATGTAACAAGTTTTTTGCTCCTGTGAAATTCGTACCGTTATCAGATATCATTATTCTCACACGTCCTCGACGAGCTATAAAACGACGCAACGTTCTAAGAAAAGCCTCTGTCGACAAGGATTGTGTAAGCTCTAAATGTACTGCGCGGTAAACGGCGCATATATAAAGTACGATCCAACATTTTTTACCATCTAACAGATATAGTGGACCTACCAGATCTACTCCTGTCACCTCGAAGGGGGCGTTTAACTGGAGACGTTCTATAGGTAGCGGCGCTGTCAGTGCTTGTGTTGGCTTCGATCTGTGTCTTTTACATATTACACAATCATTTATGACCGACTTAACTAGAAGCCTGACGCCGACGATCCAGAATCGTTTTCGTAAGTCAGTGATCATCATGTTGGCGCCTGCATGTAGTAGCTGTATGTGACGCTGTTCCACCATTCTTCGGATGACAAGATTTTTCGCTGGTACGATCATTGGAGACTTCGTGTCGTATGGAAAATCGGTAAGTAACAATTTAGTTTGTACTCTAAGTAGCTTGTCTGTATCATTATGTAGCTTTATTGTTTTTCAACACTGCTTCTCAATTTATTCTTTATTTTCATCTTGTATTATTTTAATGACTTTCTTTTCAGATTGTTCATATTCTTCGTAAGTTAATTCTCCTTTCTTCTTGTCATTCTTGTGACTTGTATTAAAGATAAATCTCATAATCCATGCTATCGTTCTTATTATTTTTGTGTACTTAGAGAAATAGCTGGACAGAGAATGTATCATACTTTCTTTACAGCATGTGTTAGCATTACAAATGGAGTTTTTTAGTTCTGTGTTGGCTACTTTCTCATCCAAAACAACCGTTGATTGCGGCCACATTTCTGGTCGCTGTCGGAGCCAAGCTGGACCTTCCCACCAACGAACATCGAGCAACTGACGTGCGTTGCAACCCCTGGATGCTAAATCTGCCCAGTTGTCTGATCCTGGGATATGATGCCAGTTGTTTGTCTTAGTATTTTGTCTAATTTCTCTGACACGGTTCCCTACATAGGTATTCCATGGCAGTTCCCTTTTAATCCAGCATAATACTACCCCAGAGTCAGTCCAACAAAATTCTTTGCAGTCATTCAGTTCTAGATTATTTCTTGCTTCCATTAATAACCTCGAACCTATTAGCGCAGCTAACAATTCAAGTCGCGGTATTGTCACTTTCTCTGCAGGCGATACTCTTGATTTTGCAGAAATTATTTGAACAGTCACAATACCTTTGTTTTCGGTTCTCATTAAGACACAGGCTGCATATCCAACCTGGCTAGCATCACAGAACATATGCAGACTTGTAGTGCATTCTTGTAGTTGCGCTGCTGACAGTCTTCGTGGTAACCTACAATTATTTAAACATTCAATATGTTTATACCAATTTTTAAATTGTGATTGAACATCTGCAGGTAATTCTTCATCCCATGTTAATTTCCTTTTCCAAATTTGCTGCAAAATAAGTCTTGAAACCAAGGTGACTGGACTTGTAAATCCAATGGGATCAAAGATTTTTTGTGTCCAAGACAAAAGAGTTCTTTTGGTAATTTTACTGTCACAGATGAGTTATTACAAAATAACTCATCTGTGACAGTGTCCCACTGAAGCCCTAACACCTGAATCACTCTATTTTTAGTTTCATTTATTTGTAAAGGGGATGTTACCCACTGCCTCAAATTGAACTTGGCTTTATTCATTATACATTTAGCTACTTGAATGAATTCCTGGGTTTGTTTAGTGGAATCTAAGCTTGTTACTAAATTGTCAACGTAGAATGATTTGGCTAATATTTCTGCTGTATCCTTTTGCTCTGTTATTTGATTAAGATGATGTGAAATAGTTGCAGAAAGCAGAAAGGGGCTTGCAGCAACCAAATACTACTCTCCGGTGTCTGTAAACCTTAAGCTCTTCACCTGATTCATTCTTCCACCAAAAAATCCTAAGGTAGTCTCTATCTTGTGGTGTCACTGACACTTGCAAAAATGCTTTTGCAATGTCAGCGGTTATACCAATACAACCTTTGCGGAATCCTGTTAGTATTTTGGGAATTTTATCAAGGAAATTAATTCCTTTGTCAAAGCATGAGTTTAATGACTTACCATTTTTATCTTTTGCAGACGCATCGAATATCGGACGCAACTTTGTGGTAAGACTAGCCTCTTTATATACAGCCTTATGAGGTAAGTAATGTACTCTGCCTATGTCTCTCTCAGTATCAGGTACTTCTTCTATAATTCCTGCCTGCTCCCATTAAAATTGTGTTGTAATCATCAAACTTATTACCTGCTTTTAATTTTCTTGTTGTAGATTCCAGTCTGAGAATGGCGAGCTGCTCATTGCTTAGAATATCATCATGCCCAGTCTTCCACGGAAGATGAACCTCATACCTGGCTTCAGAGTTGACTAGGATATTTTCTTCAAAGTTTGCTATCACCTCCTCTTCCCTTTGCTACTTGGACTGCACCTGCATTGGGTCATTAATACCCAATATTTCTAAGTCCCAAAAGTTTATTACATCTTGTGAACAAAATAAAGAAGTTACTATATTACTATTTGTCATAGTTATTTTTCCCTGTAATGTCCACCCTAATTTTGTTTTAATGGCAGTTAAACCATTTTCGAGATGAACAAAGGAATCGGTTAGTAACAGCCCTGCATATTCAGCTCCTATCAATAGGCCTATATCAGAACTCTCAGTGTCAATCAACCGAATGTTTTGTTTGTTTAACAATCTTAGTACAGACTCATTTGTAGGAATAAAATGGGTAAATCCTACCTTCTCGCTGCCGTTGTTCCTTCCTCGTGTAAGTAGGTACGATCCAGGGCGATAGAATAAAAGTCGCTGGTAGATGTTGTGGGTAACTTATAATAACTCCAAGACGGTACACAGATAAAATCGAGGCACAAGAGAAACGAAGGATTGAGAAGCACAGATAGTTTAAGAGTATATATATATGTAGTCACTCCGATCACAAGAACTGTTGCCGGAAGCCAATGCACATTAGTTCAGGGTAGCACGGAAAGATTAACATCACTTTTAGGCAAGCAGAAAATTTCTTCTAGCATAAACGATAAGTGGGTTATGCAGAATAGTAAGCAAGCGAGTAGCGAGTGCTCCGCGTCGAGAATAGGTCAAGACTGGTGTGTCGGTGCGCGCGCGCCTGAGGCTCTATAATACGTAGATCTATAGAATATTTAGTTATAGGGCTATATAGAATTGCGCTTTTCCACTGAGCCACAGCGGCCGAAGTTCCGGCACAAAATGTAAATATGTAAATAATAAATATTGTATCATTGTGCTTACTATGTGTAATTATGTAAATATATATAAATAATATGTATATGTGTATATGCCGCTACATCACTCCCCCCCAGAGGCCTGGTTAAGGACGATAATAATCCGGGAACCTTACCACACGACCAGAACGGGTTATCTTAGTGGTACCACGTGACCTGTGATTGGAATTACTTGAGGAAGGCAGTTTTGGATCATTTGGTTCATTTTCTTTTTCTGCCAGCATATATGCAGGTTTGAGGCGGTCAATGGAGACCGTTACTTCCCTGCCTTTAACCTTCAATTTGAATACTTTGTCACTTCGTTCAATAATTTGATGTGGACCGGTGTATGCCGGAGTTAAGGAACGATGTGATGCGTCTTCTCTTAAAAATGCATAGTCGCATGTGCTTAGGTCTTTGTATATGAAAACTTTATTTTCACCGTGGCGTGATGTCGGCACTGGCTGTAGTTTTTGAGCTATAGCACGTAGTCGTGCCGTAAAATCGGTCACGTCACGAGTGCCATTAGCTGCTTGCTCTAGAAATTCGCCAGGCAGCCTCAGTGGCTCACCATATACTAAATCAGCCGGTGAAGCTTGTAAATCATCCTTGTACACGCTACGAACGCCAAGTAATACTAAGGGTAGAACCTCAGTCCAGTTTTCATTTGCGTGGCATACTATAGATGCTTTCAGGTGTCGATGAAAACGTTCCACGATTCCGTTGCTTGCCGGATGGTACGCTGTGGTTCTGTGATGACGGAACCCGGCTATTTTGCCCAAGTATTGAAACAGGGTGGACTCAAATTGGCGTCCTCGGTCTGTTACAATATCTGTTGGGCTGCCGAACCTAGATATCCAGCCATGCAACAAGGCTTTGCCTACCGTCTCAGCTGTGATGTCGGTTATCGGTATTGCCTCCGGCCATCGTGTGAATCGGTCAATGGCCGTTAAACAGTATCGATAACCTTGTGAAATGGGGAGGGGGCCAATCAGATCGATGTGAATATGTCTAAACCGAGAGCGTGGCAATTTGTAGGTACCTAATGGTGCTGATACGTGCCGATTTACTTTGGCTCGCTGACATGCAATACAAGATCTGGACCACTCCCTGCAGTCTTTCCTAACCCCTGGCCAAACAAACCGATCCGCAACTAACTTAGAGGTCGCGTTTGCGCCAGGATGACTTAGCGAGTGAAGACTGTGAAACACTTGTTTTCGTAAGGCTTGTGGTACGAAAGGCCTAGCGGTTCGTGTACTGACGTCACAGTACATTGAAACCTCTGTGCCTGGGACTTTAAACTTTTCTAGCCTAAGGGATGACGTTGAGTTGAGGAATTCTGACAGCTCCGTATCCGACTCTTGAGCCTCAGCGAGAGTTTCATGAGTTACTGGTGCTTGTAGTTCATCTATCCGTGACAAGGTGTCAGCAACCACATTATCCTTACCAGAAATGTGGCGGATGTCTGTTGTGAACTGTGATATGAAGTCTAGATATCTATATTGGCGTGGCGAACAGTTATTTTTCCTTTCGTGGAAAGCAAAACTGATTGGTTTGTGGTCAGTGTAGATAGCGAAATTTCTAGCTTCGACCATGTGTCGGAAATGTTTCACTACTTCATAAATTGCCAGTAATTCTCTGTCATAAGGAGAATATTTTTGCTGGGCGGTGTTCAATTTTCGAGAAAAGAATGCGAGTGGCTGCCAGTGGCCATCCTTGTGTTGTTGCAACACGGCACCCATAGCTGAATCTGATGCATCCGTCACCAATCCCATTTTGGCCAGACAATCTGGATGGGCTAATAGAGTTGCATTTGACAGACTCTCTTTGCATTGTTCTAGGGCCTTAAGGGCGCCTCCTGTTAAATTGATTGGAGTCGATCCCTTCACTGCTCCCATCAGCAAAGCATTAAGTGGGGCTTGAATACGGGCGGCTTCGGGTACGAAACGTCTGTAGAAGTTTATCATGCCCAAAAACCTTCTAAGCTCACGTATATTTTTAGGGGCTGGATAGTCGCGAATAACTTGTACTTTTTCTGGCAGTGGCTTCGTTCCTTTTTCTGATATTGTATATCCCAAAAAGTTTACCTGTGGCGCACCGAAAACACATTTCGCACTATTAATCACCATACCGTATGCCTTCATTCTGGTGAATAACTGTCTCAGATGTTCCTTGTGGAGTGTTTCATTCTTACTGTACACTAAGAAATCATCGAGATATGTGTAGCAAATATCTAGCCCGCGCGTCATTTCATCTACAAACCGCTGGAAAGTTTGACCCGCGTTTCGCAGAACAAACGTCATATACGGAAATTCAAACATTCCGAACGGTGTAGTGATTGCGGTCTTGGGTATATCATCCGGATTGACCGGAATCTGGTTATATGCTTTAACCAGGTTGATTTTTGTGAAAATAGTACATCCGGATATGCTGTGCGCGAAGTCTTGTATGTGTCTGATGGGATAACAATCGGGAACGGTGCGGGCATTGAGTCTTCTATAGTCTCCGCAGGGCCGCCAGCCATTATCTTTTTTTGGTGCCAAGTGTAACGGAGATGCCCAAGGGCTTTCCGAAGGTCGGGCTGTGCCATTGGCTAACATTGCGTCGAATTCTTGCTTCGCAGTTTTATGCTTATCTGGAGCCAGGCGGCGGGGAGTGCATGAAATCGGAGGGCCTGGTGTAGTGCGTATGTGGTGAACTGTGTTGTGAACTATGTTTTGCTGTGTGCCAGGTGGCTTGGTGATCTCTGGAAACTCTTCTAATATTTTATGATACGTGGTTTCACCAGTCATGACCTTTACAGAGTGAATACTATCTGATGTATGGGCTAGTGAAGCTATAGTTGAACAGGTTGTAACATTGTCTAATAACCGCTGATTACGGCAATCGACTACGAGATTGTAAAACGAGAGAAAATCTACTCCAATTATTGGTTTAGTTACATCTGCGACTACGAAATTCCAACCGAAGTCCCTTCTAAGCCCTAAGTTTAAATTATAGTACGCATAACCGTAGGTCGAAATAGGCGTGCCGTTGGCTGCGAAGAGTTGGTAGTTGGTGCTGGTGCGCCGCTCACGTAGCATCTTCCGAGGAAATACGCAGAGGTCGCTACCGGTATCGACCAGGAACTGTACTTTAGTTCTTCTGTCAGTAACAAACAGGCGACCGGAGCTAGGGCAGTCGTTTGTCGCCATTAGCGACGGCCCGTCGAGTTTACCGCCTAATAATCGCATGGGGGAATGCATGTCTTTGCTTTGCTGCCAAACTTGTAATGGTACCAGCATACCGGGAATTTCCTGTAGTTTGATTCTGAACGTTTGGATGACGAACGGGTGTGCCTTGTGTCTCTTTCCCTGGAACGTGGCTGTCGGTTTCCAATGGCCAACGCGTTCACTTCTTTCCGAAGCTCCACTAGTTCTTTAGCCAACACCTCTAATATTTGAGGGTTCGCACTGGTTGATGCGACTTGGGGCGAGGGAGTAGTAATATCCTTGATTCTGTCTGCTATGTCCGCTAAAGCTTCCAGTGATACGGAGGTCTGTGCCACCATGACTGTCTGTATGTTAGCTGGTAGACGGTTGGTCCAGATGGATTTAATAAAGTCCTCTGGGACATTAGTTCCTGCTAAACTCTGAAGGTGCCTCAGAAATTGGGAAGGCTTGCGATCGCCAAGCTCTTCGTGAATTAAAAGTTGGTTGACCTTCTTTTCATTCGACGAACTGAGTCGTTTAATAAGCTCGCATTTAAGCTTCTGATATTTGTCAGTCGCTGGTGGTTGCACTATTATGTCTTTAACTTCCTTCGCGTACTGTGGTTCTAACTGTCCGATGACGTAATGAAACTTCGTTGTGTCCATAGTAATGTTCGCAATGGCAAATTGCCCTTCTATTTGTGCGAACCATATTTCGGGCTCATCAGGCCAGAATGGTGGTATGCGAACAGCAACTCTGCAAATTTCTGTCGACACGTCCGTTACCGAGCGTACCGACGCTCGGTAGGTTTGCTACCAGTGGACTGTGAACCTTCCGCCATATACTGGTTTTTTTTTTTAATATATCGCGTTGTTTGTGATCTGCGGTATTATTTATCTTGCGGTTACTTATGCGGGGTCACCAATGTAGGAATAAAATGGGTAAATCCTACCTTCTCGCTGCCATTGTTCCTTCCTCGTGTAAGTAGGTACGATCCAGGGCGATAGAATAAAAGTCGCTGGTAGATGTTGTGGGTAACTTATAATAACTCCAAGACGGTACACAGATAAAATCGAGGCACAAGAAAAACGAAGGATTGAGAAGCACAGATAGTTTAAGAGTATATATATGTAGTCACTCCGATCACAGGAACTGTTGCCGAAAGCCAATGCACATTAGTTCAGGATAGCACGGAAAGATTAACATCACTTTTAGGCAAGCAGAAAATTTCTTCTAGCATAAACGATAAGTGGGTATAAGCAGAATAGTAAGCAAGCGAGTAGCGAGTGCTCCGCGTCGAGAATAGGTCAAGACTGGTGTGTCGGTGCGCGCGCGCCTGAGGCCGGCGTACAACGTAGATCTATAGAATATTTAGTTATAGGGCTATATAGAATTGCGCTTTTCCACTGAGCCACAGCGGCCGAAGTTCCGGCACAAAATGTAAATATGTAAATAATAAATATTGTATCATTGTGATTACTATGTGTAATTATGTAAATATATATAAATAATATGTATATGTGTATATGCAGCTACACATTATCCACTTTGGGAACATTTTTACAAATACAAGATTGCTCTAAAGCTGACATGTCAAATTTGAATGAATTATCAGTACTTTGTACTGTGAAATTATACACACTGTACTCTTTAAAAGATACAGTGACACCTCCAAATAAAGAATGACTTAATTCTTCTTTCCCAGCAACTGGTAGTCTGAGTTTATCTACTACATCTTTCTTTATATACGACCTTTGTGAGCCACTGTCAAACAAACATTGAACTATTTCTACTCTGTCTCCAAACTGGATTTTGACAGCTACAGTTTGCAATAGAGTTGTTGTCTTTGATGTCTTCAAATTATTCTGTGAGACATTTTGTAGAGTTGCAACAGAGTCACTCGTTTCAACTTTTGGGTATGTCTTATGTTCACCCTTTGTCTGGGACTTTGCACATGTTTTATCAGAAGATATCCCAGTGCATAAAACAGGAGAATGTCTTTGCCCACACACATAGCATTTGATGAAACATTTACATACTTTCGCATGATGTCCAACTCTAAGACATAAGACACAGGCTTTTTTCCTTTTTTAAATGTTCTCGTCTCTCTTCTATAGACATTTTTGATATTTTATAGCACTCGATGCTTGAGTGATACTTTTCACACCAGATACATTTTTTATCTGGTCGCTCTTTTCGAGTTGGTTCAGTGTTTACCATAAAACATCCCGCAGTTGATTTGTGAGGCAATATCTGGGTTGTTATCAACTTTTTGGAATAAGCCCCAGATGGTCAACCAATTTTTTATATTTCCGTTGAAAGTTTTAAACTGTAGACGTGGTAATTTCACCTCGCGATCCTTGTTTGTGAATCTTGGAGACGATTTTATCGCCGAAATCGATTCGAATCGCGTTTGTAGGAGCATCCATCTTTTTTCATATTTTGAGACGTCATTCAATTCTTCATCGAGATCTTTTTCTGTCCAATCACTTGAACTCAATAATATTTGTAGAATCTCGTTATCTAACGTGCTCAAATTTTTGTGGCATTCTTCCATATATTTGTAGCAAGACTTCGCCACGATTTCATTGAAATCTTTTGCGTCCAGCACAGTTTCGAATGCATTCGCAGACTTTGTAAAATGCCGACGCAAGACGGAGCGTACCTTAATTTTTGAATCCATTTTCACGGTCGCCAGATTGTGAACGGTTTGTCCACGAATTTATTATAGAAGGTAGCTCTTCGTATGAAATAAAACACCAGATGCCCTTTTTGACCAAAGTCTTTCCGTATATATAAAAGTACTCTGTGCCAACGTCTCTTCATTTTTTTTATTTCGATCTTCATCTTTTGTATTTTTCACAGATTAACAATAATTATAAAGGCGAGGATACACACGTTCCTTAACACTTTATTTTGTTAAAAAGTTTGTTTATTTCAGCCAACTAACAGGCTGGTCAAGGAGGTGGGTAAAAAGACGACCCACTGACCAAAGTTTAGAACATTTTTCTCCTATCATTTTCATGAAAATTCAAAGTATTTATTGACGTCATGTTATTGTGTTTTTGTGAAGTTTAGGTATCGACCTTTACATCTATTCTAAAATAGTAAGAAAACAAATAGCAAGTCATATAAAAAAGTTATCAAACTTGTCAACTAAAATAACAACTTCTTTGAGATTTTGTTGTTTTAAGCACTTTTTTTAACTTTCATTACAAAATAAACTGTTAAGCGCTTTGCGCACCAAAATATTTATAATAAATAAAATAGTCTTTCAAATACTACAGTAAATAGGCTTTATAACTAGCATTAATTTGTTACTAGCTTAGTGATGCCCTAGTGAGAAAAAAAAAGTACAATTTCTCATCACTTTAATTATTAATTCTTTGATGTTTACAAAACTTAGCAAAATGTATTTTGCATTTTGCAAATACAAAATATGTCCTAAAAGGTATTTCAAATAAAATATAAAATGCTTTTCTAAAAAAAGTATTTAAATACAGAATGGAAATAAGTATTTTGTATTTTGCATTTCAAATACTGTTATTTTTAAAATGTCACATCTCTGGTATTGATAACGTATTGGTGAGTAGAAAATATGTGAGTATAAATTCATGGCATGAGTATGTGATATTGTCGTTATTAATATTCACTGTAAAGTTTGTGTAACCCATACTTGATAAAACTATAGCTTGATAGAATACGATACTGCTCCGCAGTTATTAACAAATTTAAAATTTAGTATAGAGCTTCATACAGATAGTAAACTCTAATTTTTCATAAAATACCATCTAGAATAACTATTCTTTTTTTTTTTTGTTCGTTACAACGCAGGTTCAACTATAATGTAGTTTCAATTAATCTTTTTAGCTTGTCGATAGCAATCTAAATATTGGCACTTTCAGCAGCGTCCATCATCTCCTGTAGCGTGCAAACAACAGGACACGCTGGACAAGATTTACGAGTAAGTGCCCCATTGTTTGTGGGACACCACCACATTTCCGGTTTGGCATAACTAAAATGCCGTTATCCGACATATGGTCGATTTTTAACTTTTAATGCTATTATAATGAGAAAAAATCTATCGATCTCTGTTTCCGAATTTTCAATACCTTAATAGTTTTGGAAATAAAAATAGGTGGTGTCATTGAAAAGAGACATCGGTTTAAATTTTTACCGCGGTTTTTGCATGTTATTCAAAACAACGATTTTGGCAGATAACGGCATTATAGATATATCACGGCAGATTTACACTCCAGGGCGGAGTCATCTGTGAATCTTCACCTAAGCAGGTTTTCTTTACATCAGCCTACCTGAGTTCGGAGTCTCCTGAAAGACTTCCAGGAAGCCAAGGCCCAACTACACACAATATATTAACCCACTTACTTGCACTAGCTATTATTTTAAGAAAAAATTACACAGGCCCACAAAAAAAAGTAACCTGCGCGAAAGACCAGACCACATGAACTTTATGTTTTCGGGGTCGCTGAGTCCGAATTTGGTGCCAGAATAGCGAAGTTGGTTCGCTTTTTTTCAGAAATCAGCAATAATGCTGAAAATTTAAGTTTTTCGTATAATATAGTTTGTTGTTAAAAAAACGCGAAATTCCAATGTGCAGTGAAATAAATTATACAAAAAATGTCTCGCTGAATCAAGTTAGAATCACCAGTTGATTTCATATTTTCTCATCATAGAGGAAAAATGCTGAAAATCTTACTAATATTATAAAGCTGAAGACTTTGTTTGTTTGAACGCGCTAATCTCAGGAACTACAGGTCCGAATTGAAAAAATCTTTTAGTGTTGAGTAGCTTATTTATTGAGAAAGGCTATACAACATCACGTTACGATTAAGAGGAACGGAGCAGTAATGAAAAATGTTGCAAAAACGGGGAATTTCGGATGGGTAGGCGATTCGACGCGACGAGAAGGGTTGGGGGAGGTACTCCCTTTCTTCTCCTAAAATTGTTTGTCCGAAAATCATTATCCATAACACGTTAGCTATAAACGGCAGTAACCATAATATTCAAAAAGTCGAAATTTTGTTTTACATAATTACCTTTGCTTCTAAAACTATTCTGTCATAATATCAAATACTAAAATCATAAAATCTCCTAATTTTGCATGTTATAAAGTCATATGTCCTAAGTATTTTATTATATAAAATGTATTATGCAGAATGTTCATTTATAATAAAATCGTTAGTAGTAAAAAAATGCTACAAGTTAGGTTTTAGTGACAGAAACGAATCGCTGTAAATCCGACTTCACATAGTCTTGTCTGCCCTACCCCTAGAGTGTAATTTACAATCGCGTAGGCGCGAAGCTGCGGTGGTGATCGTTAAACCGTCTGCGACGATAAGCTCGCGTGGGATCGCCTAAGCCCCGCAGTGCCGGAGCCGTGACAGAAACCATGCCTGCTGCATGATGCATGCTCGCTTGCATACTGCATGCTTGCTTGCATGCTCGATTGCATGCTGTTTGCAATCATGCATCTTGCTTGCATGGTGACATGAACATGGTTCATGGTTCAACATGATGGCCTATTTTTCCTGGTGCCTAAAGAGAGAGGTTGCTCAGAGGGGTACAAAACGCAAAAGAATTCTTTTAAGAAGAACGTTTGATTCTAAGAAAATGCGAAAACGAAAAATAATGTCGATATGAACAACTTATCATAGTTCAGAAACTAATTATACCAAAATGGAATTGAAAGTTCTAAGGTTGAGCATATTTTTTCAACATATCTCTCATTACCTCATCAGAAAAAAAAAATGGCAATTCTGACTTTTAATATGAATTCAGCAGATCTAGAAACATACATATATTCTGAAATAGTTTTATCCACAACAACTGGTACTTTTGCATTTTCAACGATCGTATACTGTGTAATGACAAATATCCGATACTAGCTTCTGCCCGCGACTTCGCCCGCGTTAAATTTCTTGTTCCCCCAACCCTTCTCGTCGCGTCGAATCGCCTACCCATCCGATTTTCCCCGTTTTTGTAACATTTTTCATTACTGCTCCGCTCCTCTTAGTTTTAGCGTGATGTTATATAGCTTATAGCCTTTCTCGATAAATAGGCTACTCAAACAAAAAGATTTTTTCAATTCGGACTAGTAGTTCTTGAGATTAGCGCGTTCAAACAAACAAACTCTTCAGCTTTATAATCTTATATATATAAAAATCTTGTGTCACGATGTATGTTGCCAATAAACTCCAAAACTACTGAACCGATTTCAATCAAATTTCACATGTACCCGTATTTTGGTCTAACTTACTGGATAGGATGGTTATCATCTCAATTATTTGCTTATGTCGTGAATGTAAACGAATAAAATGTATCAATTAATTGTTTCTTAAGCAAGTGTTTATTTACCGCCATCTATGAGAACTTCATAAAACTAAAAGATGGCGGTGTACGTTGGTTCATCAATAAAATTCTTCAATATTGTTTGACATCATTCAATATTGGTATTGTATTACCCATGTTTGCAAACAAATAAATGATTTGATTTGACATCTAGGTTACAAATACACCCAATAGATGGCGCTGTGTTCTGTTTCTTAGAATATAAATTCTATTACTTTATTTCACGTAATATTTATTTATGTTCACGATATAACCATATTATTTTAATTGTTTGTGACTGATATTTTTATAATTATACTGCGTATTATGTTACAATATTATTACCATTAATAACAAAAAAAAATGTACTATTTTTGTTAGAGAATTATTAAAGCCTTGGCGCCAAGTTTCAAATGCGAACTAGAACGTTCGGGAAATTCAATGTTCAGGTATAATACTGGCGCCGAGTGTCACCGCAGTACAGTTCCTTTTTAAACGAGTGAATTAATACTATCTCCCGGAAAGTGATAGTCTCAGTAAAATCTCAGTGCAAGTCTTAGTACTACTCTCTGCGTCAGTCTCTACGTAAATATACCTGTGCATTTACCAAGTATTTATATACTTGGTTATGATTTTGCACTGATTAATACTTGCAGAGGTTATCCTCTGCAAGTATTAATCAGTGCAAAATCATAACTTTATACACATGTAAGTATTTTTGCTTGCATTATATTTTATTTTCTTCATGTATTTTGTAAATAAGTCATTGTTTATAAAGAATAGTTAAAGATAAGAAAAATAAAAATCTACATTTAATAAATTATAGTTTGAAAAAACTAAAAAAACACGCTTTTGAAACTAATTGAACTAAAAATTTAAAAATAAAACTGGAGTACTCAATTGAAAAATTCATATTGTTGTACAAAAAGCGCGGGGGGCTTGATTTTCATTGCTGTAAATATTTTAACGATGGTTTAGTATACCTGTAGTAATTATAATAAGCACCCCACGCATTTGGTACAACAATATGAATTTTTCAATTGAGTACTCCAGTTTTATTTTCAATTTAGCTAATTCGATTTTACCGGAAGGGTTTTATTTCCTCAGTTGCGATTAGAGAAATAAAATATGGCGGTACGAAGTTCGCCGGGTCAGCTATTAGTATTATATTTTATCAAGTTCTTGAAACATCGTAAGGAAACCGGCATGTCCTAGAACCAAAAATTTGAAGACATGTGACATCTACGAACCCGCACTGGGCCCGTGTGGTATATTACGGCCCACTCCCTGTCACCAGGAGGAAGCCTGTGTCCCAGCAGTGGGAACAATATAGGCTGAATATGATGATCAAGCTCTTCTAAGTGAAGAGACAGTTGAGCTGCTGAAGAGTTTGTTGCGTCAGTTTTTCTTCCCAACTTGCCGGGGGACTGTCTTCTTCCCAACTAAAGCACTAGGAAGTGGTGAAGGGCGGGCATTTTGGGTACTGTCTTATGTAATTTTGTCATTCGAAAAGTGCTGGTTCCAATCTGCAGTCCAATCTACGGAACAATGAGATCGCTTCGGAAAGCCTCTGATGCTCCCAGGAAGCTTCTGCGCTTTTAGGCGAAGCTAGACTGGCTTTGTTAGTCAGAATAAAATAAATATAAAAAAGACCCTCATTCGGGGACCCACCCGAATGAGGGTCTAAGTGCGAAAAAGGGAGTCCCATCATAATCGAAAGGTCGAGACAAAATCATGTTCCAAGTTTCCGTTACATAGGCACATCTATATACTTAATATTATAAAGCTGAAGAGTTTATCGAAGCGCTAACCTCAGGAACTAATGGTCCGAATTGAAAAAATATTTTTGTGTTGGGTAGCCTTTTTATCGAGGAAGGCTATATAACATCACGCTACGGTTCAAATGAAGCGGAGCAGCAAACGAAAAATGGACTAAAACTGGCAGGCGATTCGTTGCGACGGGAAGGAGAGCGAAAATTTGACGCGGACGAAGTCGCGGGCAAAAGCTGGTATTAGTATAGATTAGTATAGATTTTAAGCATTTTTCCTCTATGATGAGAAAATATGAAATCTATTGGTGATTCTAACTTTAAGTAAAGACTCTATTGATTCAGCGAGACATTTTTTGTATAATTTATTTTATTACACATTGGAATTTCGCGTTTTTTAACAACATATACTATATTATACGAAAAACTAACATTTTCAGCATTATTGCTGATTTCTGAAAAACACGAACCAACTTCGGTATTCTGGCACCATATTCGGACTCAGAGACCCCGAAAACATAAAATTCAGGTGGTCTGGTCTTTCGCTCAGGGTACTTTTTTTTGTGGGCCTGTGTTATTATTATCAAGGTAACGAGACATATTTATACAGTAACTTTGTTTATTTCAGTGTATTACATTATGTTCGATGTCTGAGTATTTATTGGCATTTAATAAGTGAAAAAAATAATTGTAAGTAGTTAATGCGCAAATGAAGGTTCCTCGTGGTAATTACAACCTCGTTTGTGCTGTTTGCCACTTAAAAGCTATATGAAACTCAAACTCAAATCTCAAACTCAAAGTACAATATTTATTTCATATAAACCAATTACAGGCACTCGTATTGTCAAGTGCCGGTGAGTCAGAAAAATGAAAGTACTTGCCGATTCCAAAGCGTACCTAAGGAGAAGAATGGGCAAGAAACTCCATGGACACTCTTTACAATAAAAATTTTTGTGACAAATATGTAGAAGGTTACATCATTTATGTTGAAATTATCAATGTGAGAACGATGTAAGAATACGTGCACATTAAAAGTGTCCGCAATCAAAACAAAATAAAATAACAATTCCGAATTTAAAATAAACCGTGGCAGCTACGAGATGACTAGTCCCTACTGTTGGCGCCCGTACACGAACATGACGTACAGATCAGCACCACTTAGCTCAACTATTTTGAAGGGAACTTAATGATCCAACATCACGACATTTATGTTACACTGTATTGGCTGATTAAAATTATTCCGCAAAATTGCTCAATAAACAAAATTAACTACGATAAGAAAAATAAACTACGATCGTCATACTCACCCCAGGAGTGCGCCTGCCCCACGTACAGCGCCGCCAACGCTAGCACACACTGCATCTTACACATTTCAAACTTCAGAAACGCGAAGTTGTTTCAACGGAGGTAGATCCACCGGCTGTTTGATTCTAAAGACGATTGCTGGTTTCTCGCAACATAAATAGGTCTTTCTGAACGTTGATAAGAGCCTGGTAGATAACATTTCACCCTAATATACCTAAATCGAAATTCTTCTCTTCACAAAGATAACTCAGTTACTCTTTCCTGTATGACGCTATATTTGACCATCGTAAGTTCACATTTTGTCAAAACATCGCTTCGGGAATATCGATTTATTTTTTAAAGTAAAGATTGTCAGTTACACAAACAAGTGTTTTATCTACTGTATGCGATGTATATATTGATAAATATTTATTGCCCGCGGCTTCAACCGTGTGATAGAGATCGGTAATGAGGATCAGCGACGATTTTAGTTAAATATGTAGAGAATTACAGTCATACCTAAACCAATTATTTCAGTGAAAGAATTATAAAAATTGGACCAAAAATGACGAAGCTAGAGCGGTTTTAATTTTGCATTTTCAAAAACGCTCGCCAATACGCACAATTCGTTGATGACGTCATCTACCACGTTCGCGTCCGCGGCCGCGCACATTCTTTCTGCCTTTAGTTACGTGACTCGCAGTACATTTAAACGAATAATGGTGCCGTTTCCCTTACTCACAAACTAAACTAAATTTAAGTTCAGTGCATCTTTTTCTTTCTATTTCATTAAGGAAAGGACAGAAGATAAATTTTAGTTTAGTCCTGTCAAATTAATCAGCGCTTGACGTAAATTGACGTAATTTTAGTAGGCAAGTTTTTAATCACATCTAAACTTGTATGGAGTAGTGACAGGCACTGATTAATTTGACAGGACTAAACTAATTTTTTTCTTTTGTCCTCTTCTTAATGAGATACAAAGAAAAAGATGCACTGAACTTAAATTTAGTGTAGTTTGTGAACAAGGGAATCGGTACCAATGTCTTCTTAAAATATTGTATCGTGCCACGATGCGAAAATACAAGTGAAAACTCAGATGAGGTCAGTAAGTTATCTTCAGTTATCCAATAGAACCGTAAATATATCCATTGATAGGTTAAAGCCTGCGTTTATTTTGAGTGAATACGACAGCCAACAAACAAATAACAATAACCATAGCCACTCCGATATGAATGATAATATATTAAGTCTGCCACAGCTCCTATGATAACTAGCAATAACAACTCTGAATGTAAAATATCAACTAGAAGTGGACGAATAGTTAAACCACGAGTAAGATTTAACTTGTAATTATCTATATATTATGTATGTTTATTTGTGGCGTTACCATAGGGGATACTGAGGGCCCCAAGGGGTGTTAATTTTATATAGCAGAGTAGGCCACTATGGTAACTACCCTTAATATATTGAATCCTCGTTGCCATTAGCAACCTTAAAGACGGTGCTACTAGAATAGCTACCGCAATTAGCATTAGGATGAGATAAATAAGTTAAATAATATAATGTAAGAGTAATCATTTATTAATGAACAAGACAAGATAGATAAGTTTTAACATAATATAAATATACATATAACCTGTACATTTACTTGTATTGGAAAATTACAGATGTAACAAATGTTTGAACTCAATATTAATTGTGAAATTGCTAGCTAATTACATAAATAACCATTCAATCTATAAACATACTTACCCATTGCATACCAATACTTAGTAAAAGTGGACGAAATTAATATAAATAAATAAGACTCGTATCATCGTTTGTCAGAATTATATGCAAAATGGGTAAAACCTATAGCAAACAGGAAGAGATTATTATCGCCCAAAACGGTGCGAACAGTGTCGATGTCAGTACAGTAGAATCTTACATGAAGATGTACGGAACCATGTCCATGGTAATTATTATATTATTATCTGTGTTAATTATATATGTTTGTTGCGGAGCATGTCGAACCCGAACCAAGGGTTGGTTGCGCAAGGAGATGGACAGGACAGTCCATCTCCTTGAATTTATTCCGCGCTAATAAATTCGGTTCACATAAGTCGCATTATTATGTTCTAACCTACCAGCACGAGTCAGCGGACACAAGTAGGGAAAGACTCAACAGTAGTCAAAATTTTTGGTGAAAACCGGCAAACTCAGGATAGCAAAATTGTCATTTTCACTAAACTAATAACTCAGTGTAATTTTAGTGCTGTCAAAATTAAAAATTGTTAAAAAAAAAAAATATGCCTATAAGGCAGGACATATTGATACTTTAATATATTGTTAAGGCCTGTAACTTACATATGCTCACAATAAAGATACTTTGACTTTGACTTTGACTTTCAAATTCAACATTTTATTTCAGACCAGGGATCCATAGTGTTAGTAAGAACTTAGTCTATGTTGGTAAACTCAAATTTAATAAAATAAAATAACAACACATTAATTAGGTACGTGAACAAGTGCACGCACGTGCCTGCCAGCCCAGAGCCTGATAAATGGACCATCAACCTTGTCCGCCAGTGTAGCTAATATACTGTTAGGGCTGCCCCTGAATCGCCGCAACATCGATGCACACCGTTTGCGCATAAAAGTCATCTATCCGCGCATCCGCAAGAAGTTAAGTTGTGTCACTTTAGTCTATTTCACAATAGGAAATCGTCGTTTGACAGGAATAAGCCTTTTAGTGATTATTAGTATAATTTAGAGAATTTTGTGACAACAGAATCGGCACCAATATCTTTCCGGACAAATTTTAAATTGAAATGATCTTTACAGCAGTATAAAGTACTTTTAGTTAAGGGACATGGGGCGTCGCTCCTCATTAAAGTACACCACTTCTTTCAATTTTTTTGGGTCTTTTGGGACACAAAATAACAATTTGTCCGGTGTAGCAACACTTGTATTTTCGCATCGTGGCACGATACAATATTTTAAGAAGACATTATTCGTTTAAATGTACTGCGAGTCTCGTAACTAAAGGCAGAAAAAATGTACGCGGCCGCGGACGCGAACGTGGTAGATGACGTCATCAACGAATTGTGCGTATTGGCGAGCGTTTTTGAAAATGCAAAATTAAAACCGCTCTAGCTTCGTCATTTTTGGTCCAATTTTTATAATTCTTTCACTGAAATAATTGGTTTAGGTATGACTGTAATTCTCTACATATTTAACTAAAATCGTCGCTGATCCTCATTACCGATCTCTATCACACGGTTGAAGCCGCGGGCAATAAATATTTATCAATATATACATCGCATACAGTAGATAAAACACTTGTTTGTGTAACTGACAATCTTTACTTTAAAAAATAAATCGGTATTCCCGAAGCGATGTTTTGGCAAAATGTGAACTTACGATGGTCAAATATAGCGTCATACAGGAAAGAGTAACTGAGTTATCTTTGTGAAGAGAAGAATTTCCATTTAGGTATATTAGGGTGAAATGTTATCTACCAGGCTCTTATCAACGTTCAGAAAGACCTATTTATGTTGCGAGAAACCAGCAATCGTCTTTAGAATCAAACAGCCGGTGGATCTACCTCCGTTGAAACAACTTCGCGTTTCTGAAGTTTGAAATGTGTAAGATGCAGTGTGTGCTAGCGTTGGCGGCGCTGTACGTGGGGCAGGCGCACTCCTGGGGTGAGTATGACGATCGTAGTTTATTTTTCTTATCGTAGTTAATTTTGTTTATTGAGCAATTTTGCGGAATAATTTTAATCAGCCAATACAGTGTAACATAAATGTCGTGATGTTGGATCATTAAGTTCCCTTCAAAATAGTTGAGCTAAGTGGTGCTGATCTGTACGTCATGTTCATGTACGGGCGCTATCAGAGGGACTAGCCAAAAATTACTTAGACATCGAACATAATGTAATACACTGAAATAATACAAAGTTACTGTATAAATATGTCTCGTTACCTTGATAGTAATATTTTTTTTTAAATAATAGCTAGAGCAAGTAAGTGGGTTAATATATTGTGCGTAGTTGGGCCTTGGCTTTCCTGGAAGTCTTTCAGTAGACTTCGAACTCAGGTAGGCTGATGTAAAGCAAACCTGCTCAGGTGAAGATTCACAGATGACTCCGCCCTGGAAGGCAATTCTCGCGTTTTCACTCGTAAATCTCACATTCGTTGTTTTCGCTCGCGTTCTAAGTCGCTTATAAAATGGTGAGATTATCTGAATTCAGCTATTCTCAGTACAAGTCGATCGTAAATTACGAATTTAGGGAGAAAAATGTTGCCATTAAGCGTCACACCATGTAATCCATTTTACATAACGATGCTATTGTTATAAGGCAATCGTTATTTTACTTTCGACCAACTTTAAAAATGATTTTCAAGTCAGAAAAATGTATTGAGCAGCATTTGATACGTATTTTATAAACATTTATCAATATCATCATTCTTAATTTCGTACCTCCATTTTTATTTTTAATATTAACATTAAAATAAGTTCTCCTTAGTATTTGCTGCAACGGAACGCATCACTGCTGCCATTTTGTCAATGTTAACCGATATTCGTCACATCAAATTAAAGCCATCATTTGATTGTTTGTTTACATGGGTCAAATTTGATCAAATTAATAATTAAATAAAACAAAATTACTGCCAATGATATTCTAAGTAAACAGATTATAGGTAGTAAACGGTTTATTGTGGTCAATAACATCAAAGCTTCTCAAGATGAAGAAGAGGAGGGGGTATAACTGTCGTAATGCGTGCGGTTGTGCTTCAACCGGACTGTCCTGCTGTTCCAATGACGCAGCTGTATACCTATGTGATTCATGAAATTACAATACGAAGGCCCAAACGAACGTTGGGAAATTCTTGCGAAAACAAACTTCGCCCTGCGGGTCGCGTTAGGAGTCTCATCAAACACGAGTGCCAGACGATCATTTTTCGACATAAAGAATTTGCCCGAGAGGTGAAATGAACCGGCGATTTCTACATTCGAGGATAGCCCGCGATCATGACTCCGACTATTTGTAAAAACTAGTGATTTTTATAATGTATTGCTTACGTAAAGTATTGTTGTTAGTAATATAAATTTTGCATGTGTACTAGCTGTGTTTTTAATGTATAAATACCAAATTTAAAAGCTAACTTTCTTTAAATAATAACATGTGCAAGGTACAAAAGTAATATATATCTTATCTTAATAATATGTATAAATTACGCGTCACGTTTTTTGTCCGGGATGGACTCCTAAACTACTTAACCGATTTTAATAAAATTTGCAGACCGTTTGCAGTTTGATCCAACTTAAAAGATAGGATAGTTTTCATCTCAATTACTGATATCAATATTTGCAAATTAAATGTTTTTTATAGGACAATGTGTGTGTTCATTGGTTAGTTCTATGAATTCCTAATAGATGGCGTGAGTTTCAATTTCTAAATAATCTTCTTTACATGATTAGATCTTTTAAACTACGCAAAGGATTTAACACGGTTTTCACCGTATTACACTTACAAATCTCTGGATTCACCCTATCTATGGGTGAATCCAGAGGTTTGTAAGTGTAATACGTGGGCGAAGCCGCTGGAAAAAGCTAGTTACTATACATGCTTGATTGCGTTAATCTATTTTTATTTAATTACTCAAATAAATTCTCCTTTGTATTTGTTACAACAGAATGCATGGCCGCCTTTAGAAAGATGCTGATTTGTTAATGTTATGAGTTTTATCACGTCAAATTAAAGTCATATTTTATTGTTTACATTTGTTATCTACCTATACATGTAATGTAATTTAAACAGAATGTCTGCCAATGAGTGAACTGATAACTACTAAATAACATTAAAGCCAAACACGATGGAGAAGACGAAGCGTGACTGTCGTAAGGACCGGAACGAATCACTGGCTCTCAGTATAGCTTTTGCGTCCAACCGTTCCAACCTTTCCAACGACACAGTTGTATCTATAAACATATGTGTTCCAGCTACATTACGAAGTCTGAAAATATAGTTAATATTTGTGTAAACAAATTTCCTGCCTGAAGGACAAGCGGTAGGAGTCTTGTCGAACGTACAATTTGTTTGTGGTGAAACTGCTGGACGACCGTGTGTCCACATTCATGTAGACTTTGGGCAAGACGTGTACAGGTTCAGCGATTCTTAAACGGGCTACTGAACAGCATACCACATATGATGCCCACTAATCATGTAAACTAGTGATTCTTATAATGTTTTGTTTATGCATAATATTATTCCTATTTTTTTTTTTTGTTTTCTTTTTTTTAACCTACACACCGTTATCTGATCCCAAACTAGGCAGAGCCTGTACTATGGCAACCAGACAACTGATAAACATACTTATATATTTCTAAATACATACATATTATAGATAAATAACACCCAGACACAGAACAAATGATTGTGCTCATCACACAAAGATTTGTCCTGGGTGGGAATCGAACCCACGACCTCAGTCTTAGGAGTCAGGGGCACTAACCACTAGACTAACAGGCCAGTCAAATAATAATAATAAATAATAATAATAATTTATAAGTTTAATATTGAAAAAATACAATAAAGAAATAATTATTGTTTGAAATGTCTTTAATATTCTCCACAGTATTGATGACCCTGCACAGTGTTTGATTTCACTCAAAAAATTTCCCTATGCTGTTTATCGTATAAATCGATCAAGAAATGCATTTTAAACGCAAGAGTAGAACACCAACTTGCGTATTTCAAATACTTTTTTTTATAAAAAATCATTTGTATTTCGTGAACGTCGCCTAAAAAAAAGATTAAATAAATTCTGTAAGCGTATCTGATCAAGATATTTTTTATTGATTAATATAGTTTGATAAAGGATCTTTAGGCGCATATTTTTCAGTTTTTTTTTTTGAGTGTCACCTCTGGTTACCGTGTTATTAATTTTTATTCAGTTTTTTGTTTTCATTTTTTTTCTTCAAAAAATCTCAAAAGTGCGACTTGTAACCAGCACTGAAAGATTGCTCTTAATGAGGTCTGTCATTGATAAAAAAGTCACGATGCACTATCGCGGCGTTTGGGAGTAACGTGTAAAGGTAAAAAACCTATTTTTTGTAAGTATGTACCTAGAGGTATATATATGTGGGAAAGAATTTATGTATAAGATATATTTTATGTGTAAATAATATACAGTTTTGTAACTAAGAGAAACATTTAGATTAATTCTGACTAAAATGAAAGGTCAAGTTGAGTGACAACCCTAGCACTATATTTTGAAATTCGATAACTCATAAACGCCGCAATAGCGCAACGTGACTTTTTTATCGATGACAGTCCTTATTAAGAGCAATCTTTCAGTGCCGGTCACAAGTCGCACTTTTGAGGTTTTTTGGATAAAAAAAAATAAAAACAAAAAACTGAATAAAAATTAATAACACGGTAACCAGAGGTGATACTTAAAAAATAAAAACTGGAAAATATGCGCCTAAAGATCCTTTATCAAACTATATTAATCAATAAAAATATCTTGATCAGATACGCTTACAGAATTTATTTAATCGTTTTTTTAGGTGACGTTCACGAAATATAAATGATTTTTTATAAAAAAAAATATTTGAAATATGCAAGTTGGTGTTCTACTCTTGCGTTTAAAATGCATTTCTTGATCGATTTATACTATAAACAGCATAGGGAAATTTTTTGAGTGAAATCAAACACTGTGCCCTGTTGTAAGACAATAATAATAGGTGACAAAAGAGCCTTTACAAAAATGCACCACAGACTAGTTTACATAAATTCAGAATAAACCACAAAAACAGAATTATTATCACACCACACTTGGGTTTAGTCATGCTTCACTGTAACATGTAAACTCAACACAAGCCGAGAACAATTCTGGGCTAAGAACGATGGACTTTTGCAGCGCAGGAACCTCAATGATGAAGTACTTAAAATGTATAGTAGTGCTCGACTTCATCCGCGACAGCTTCAGCAACGTCCTTCCATAAGTATCAATCAGTACTAACTCATTTGGCTTTGGCTCCTTCTCTATCTATGTGTGGGTCAAATCGGGAAATATGCAGAAGGATGGTGAGCACTGCAGCTCAAAAATCCTCGCTTGGAGTGGTGCCGCGTATGTAATGATTGCCAAGCGATAGACCTTTCTACGAGACCTGAAGATTTTTTCTTATGTGTTTTCCTTGTCGTGGCGATTGCAGCGTCTTCTGTGATGTTTATGAACACGTAAAACATTTTGTTAAAAATATTTATAAATTTCTTTCGCAATTGACACAATCATGACTGACAGACTGTTTGACGTTCGAACGCCCCTCATCGTCGTCATAGCCGTTTCGACTGGTCTCCACCACTCTATGCATGTCGCATGTAAACGAGGGCATATTGCGTGGCTTTCCTCCGAGATTATGCTCGAATCGACGTGGCGAGAATAGCTCGACTCGATTTTAACGAGTGAAAAGTACGAATCGAGCGACAATAACGAATCCGAATTGCGCGAGAATTGCCTTCCTGGAGTGTAAATGTGGTGGTGTCCCACAAACAAACGGGCACTTACTCGTTAATCTTGTCCAGCGTGTCCTGTTGTTTGCACGCTACAGGAGATGATGGACGCTACTGAAAGTGCCAATATTTAGATTGCTATCGACAAGCTAAAAAGAAGATTGATTGAAACTACATTATAGTTGAACCTATGTTGTAACGAACAAAAAAAAAGAATAGTAAGCTATTCTAGATGGTATTTTAAGAAAAATTAGCGTTTTGCGCTCCGTATGAAGCTTTATACTAAATTTTAAATATGTTAATAACTGCGGAGCAGTATCGTATTCTAAGATATCAAGCTATAGTTTTATCAAGTGTGGGTTACACAAACTTTACAGTGAATATTAATAACAATAATATCACATACTTATGCCATGAATTCATTCTCAAATATTTTCTACTCACCAATACGTTATCAAGACAATACTAGCTAGTAACAACTGCGGCCGCCGCGCAATTGAATCGTACGGTCGTAAACAAATTATATGCTCTCAAATCAACTTGAAATAAATATATTTATTATTTTATTATCTTTACCGTTTCTTACCTGGAATTATTCTGATTGTTATTAAGATACTTCTAACCCGGAAATTATTTTAATTTCGTTAGTGTCTTCTTAGTGGTTCATTTAGCTTTAAGTTCTCTCTTGTTTCAGACATCGCCGTAAGCCAAGGAGATGAACTCATATTTTTTACCAATGGATCCAAAACAGACACCGTACGTTTTAAGTCCCAAAACCTAACAGCGTTAGCTTACGATGAAGTTCATGCCACGATGCTGTACGTCGACAAACAGAACGACAACGATGCTATCTGCGCTTATAATTTACTTTCCAAGGAAAAGAAATGTTACATCAAAAGAATCGGTAGTAATATTCACAGTATTGCTTACGATCTGCCAACAGAAACACTATTCTTTACTGATACAAATGAAAGGAGCATTAACTGGATTTCATTAACACCTGGATCTAACAACAATGTAAACTTTTTAATCAAGATGGATGATCGTATCCCCAATGATATTGCCGTGGATACCTGTAGAGGGTACGTTATCAATGACAGGTTGAAAATTGTTATCTATTGCATGGCGTTTTATTTAATAATGTCATTCAACTTACAGGTACATTTACTGGATCAACACAAACGTTACAAACGGTGAGTACATGGAGAGATCTCGATTAAATGGTTCTCAGAGAGAAGTTGTGTTCCAAGGTGGCCCAGTATCGAGCCTCGCCATAGACCCATGCAAAATTTATTTTTGTCAGCAGTCTGATTTCTGGGCTATAATTTGGAACAAAGTATGGGATACCAAATATATCAGCTCACATTCAGGTAATCATTCTACACCACAAGAGTTGTCTGTTTCAAATGATAACTTATACTGGATAATCACTGGCGTGAACTACACAACCGTTTGGCAAGTAGCAAAAAACAGAGACCAAGATAAACCAAAACTTATTAGTTTGATTAGCAAGTTCAATAATAAAATACCACTCAATGTAGTCGCTAACTACAAAATAAAAGATCAAATTCAGGGTCTTGAAGATTGTGAAGTCCTATGGAGGTTGATGCCAAAAATACATAGACAGACAATAGAATTTTCAAGAATTGCCAGACTATTTTGTGTTCACGGATTAGAAGTTGGTGACACATCTGTTTGCAAATGCACACCTGGTTACATCGGGGAGAGATGCGATGTTTCAGTCTGTGAGAACTATTGTTTGCAAGGTGACTGCAGTTTCAGTCGTACGGAACTTCCTGAATGCAGGTGAATATTTTCTACTCCTCCTGATGGGTTTAATTTTTAAGCACAAGCAGCCAGTAATGTTTTTACTGTGGGGACAGTCCTGCTGTTTATGAGAGCTTATTGGTTGTTGTCACATGTCTTCGAACTTTTGGCTTAAAATAGAACATCCCGCTTTTCAGCATGATATTTTCCTTCACCGTGTTTAGTGTTACGGTAGTGAAATATACTGCCGTCCTTTTACTAAAAGGCCGTTAAATGACATTTGATCAAATGTCCCTTAACGGCTTTTTAGTTAACGGACGGCAGTACAGTGTTAAAGTGACTGCTTGGTTTCGAGCCCAAGACTTAAGGTCCCGACTTACATAGTCGGGACCGTTAACACCAGGTCACCGCTGCTTCCAAGTGTTTAATTTTTCCTATATCTCTTTTGATAACCATGTGTGACATTATTACTATTTCAGATGTAATCTCGGTTATTCAGGAGAAAGATGTGAAGTGTACGCGTGTCATGGTTTTTGTCTGAATAACGGAGACTGCTCGATAAATGAGAAGAGTGAGCCGGTCTGTCAATGCAAAAGAGATTATGTAGGTGACAAATGCGAGATATCAGTTTGTCGAAACTACTGTATCCAAGGCCAATGCAGTTTTACTCAAGAGGGACTTCCTACATGCAGGTAAAACAAATGTTACTCATTGTTAAGTTGTTTAATAAATTGCACCCGATTTCACATAACCAATGTTTCAGATGTAATGCTGGTTATTCCGGGGAAAAATGTGAAGTGTACGCGTGTCATGATTATTGTCTGAACAGCGGTGTCTGTTCCCTGAACGCAGATAATGAGCCAATCTGTCAATGTGTTGGTAATCACGAGGGAACAAGATGTGAAGCTGTTAAATATGTCAGTATTAACAACATCCCTACGTACAACTCTGCGAAAAGAAATCTTACTGTAGGGGATTTGTTGACGAATTGGCGACAACTTACTTCAAAAAACAACGTTTCTGTTTAAGCTTTTAATCAATGATTACTTTATTTTAGTCGACTAATTGATTAGATAAATTTGAGTCAGCTTCTGGTTTTCATTTATCAACATACGTATTTATCTCGACGGAATTTTGATAACGAAGTCACGGGAATTCTTGAATACGCCAAGCATTTATTTATTTTTATAAATTATATTAACACAATTATTGATTTTATACAAAAAGTGTGTTTTAATTTCGCATTATGTTTTATTAATTCTGATAAGTCAATGGGTTTCCCTCCCACACTACAACTATTTCAGTGTATGACACTTTCTCAGAGGCCTTGTCCTGGATTGCCACACATCATTCAACCCGGTAATATGTTCCTGTGAGATAATTTCCGACCTCTGTCACTCGTTCGAAACTTTGGGCAATACATATTGCCCAAAGTTTCGAACGAGTTAATAATATAAACATACAGTAGACTTAACACTTATCTGTGTAACTTACAATGTTTACAAAACAAAAAAACGGTATTGCCGATGACATATTTTTGCAAAACGTGAACTTACTGAGACTTAATATGACGACATATAAGAAAAGGTCACCGAGTTATCAATGTTATGAGAAGAATATCTACATAGGTACATATATGAACGGGAACTCGCGCTCGGCTTTACAATCAAAAGAGCTGTCACCAGCGGTGGGTCTACAACTTTTGAAAGAACTTTGTATTTCGGAGGTTTAAAATGTGTAAGACGCAGTGTGTGCTGGCGTTGGTGGCGCTGTACATGGGCCTGACGCACTCCTGGGGTGAGTACGAGGATCATAGTTTTAAACCATCTAATTGCGGTGTATCGGCGGAAGATTTTCTTTGTACAATTTTTATTCATGTATGCAACTACTTACACTGACACCACTTGATCTGTGAAATCTTTATTCTATCTCTCGCCATTTTCGTTACCCCCTTACAATAGAAAATTATATGGCTTCAATTTTAATTTCTTCTACGTCTCTAACCCCAAGGTTTATTTCATTATCGGGTAATTTTTTTGTCCTTATCCAGATATAGCCGTGACTACACAATATCAAATAGATTTTTTTGCAAATGGAAACATAATCTACTCTGAAGGCGTTCAATTCAGAGATCTCACAGCATTGGCTTTTGATCCAGTACATAATATGCTGCTATTCGTAGACAAACAGAGCGACAACGCTTCTATATTTAGTTTTAATAAATCTAGTAAGAAATACCAATCATTAGTCAAAAGAAAAGCATACGAAAATATCCAGGGACTTTTCTTTTTTTTTTTTCAGGATGGGAAATCATCTAATGACTTCTCCCGCACTGGGCGGAGCGGGAGGGCGTGTCAGACTTTTACTGACTACAACCCACCCGTGTTCCATCAGTTGCCCATGTGCCAGGGTCACGGTATCTCTTTCGAACAATCACGCGACCCCGGCAGGCATCGGTCCTAGTAGACCCCTACACTGCTGCTGACATCTCTTTGAGGCGCGCGTGGAACACTGCGCGCCGTCGACCCGAGCTTGGTCCTTACCGGGCGGCGAGCTACCCATTGCTCGCCACCCGCAAGCTCGCGCCTACGGTGGCCGGGAATCCGCTATTGACTCCCAACGCCCGGGGCGTCTCCTCTTGCGGCGGCTAGGGACGTGAGGGCGCAGAGACTGCCACTCCCTCACGCGCCCCGCCTCCTCCTTCGCGAGCATTACTGCTTCGCAGAAGGAGGTGACGGCTTCCCATTCCCTCTCGCTCCGTACCATGGCTCGCACCAGGGCCGGACGCGAGAGGTCGCCGCCGCCGATCGCCTCCACGAGGACACGGCGGTGCTCCGCCCAGGCAGGGCACACTTCCACCGTATGCTCCACCGTGTCCTCCAGACGATCCTCGCACTGGAAACACCCGGACGTATCCTCCCGCTTTATCCTGAATAGGAACCCACCGAAGCACCCATGCCCGGTGAGAACCTGCGTCAGGCGGAAGGTGAGGACGCCGTGACGCCTCTCTATCCACTCCTCAAAGAGGGGACTTACCGCCGCAATTGTGGCGTGCCCAGCACTGGGTTGCGACAATCGTACCCGCCATGTCGCCATGAGATCACACCGGAGCTCTGTCCGCCGTGCCGCGATTTGTCGCGGCAGCGGAGATTCGCCCCGGCGTTTCGCCTCCTCGCGCCACTCCCACATGTGCGTGAGGACCTTTGCCTCCAGATCCCACGGCGGCACTCCGGCAAGGAGGCTCGCCGCCTCGCACGAGACCGTGCGGTATCCCCGGATTAACCGGATGGCCATGACCCTCTGGGCCGCAAACAACCGGCGCGCTGGGCGCAGCCTCAGTGAGGGCGCCCACACCGGTGCCCCGTAGAGGGCCATGGACCGCACGATCCCCGTGTAGAGCCTCCGGCAGGAGGCGTTTGGACCCCCCAGATTGGGCAGGAGCCGCTTTAATGCAGCCCCAGCCCGCTCCAGTCTGGGAGCCAAACGTCGGAAATGCTCAACGAAGTTCCACCGGCTGTCGAGGACAAGTCCCAGGTACTTCATCGTCGACTCGACGCCGATGTGAACCCCTCCTACCGTAAGTTGGGAACCCGCAGGTGGCGCGTTCCGAGGACCATGAAAACCCATGGCCTCGGACTTGTGCAATGCCACCTCGAGGCCCAATTGCCGGATCCTATCGACGATTGTCGCAACCCCGCGTGTTATCAGTTCGGCCGCCGCCTCGTACGACCTCCCCTGCGCAAGGACCAGCGTGTCGTCAGCGTAGCAAACTACGCTGACGCCGCTAGGGAGGTCGGCGCGCAGCACCCAGTCGTAACCGATGTCCCACAGATGCGGCCCCAGGACCGATCCCTGTGGGACACCGCACGACATCTCTCGCCGGTTCCATTCCCCCTCGTGACCGGGGTAGACTAATATCCAGGGTCTCGCTTTCAATCCAGTCAAAGGATTACTCTTCTGGACAGACATAAACGAAAGAAGCATATACTGCATTTCTTTAAAGCCTGGATCAAAGAACAATGGTTACGGAAATCTTTTGATCAAGATGGATGATAAGATTCCCAGAGCGATTGCCGTGGATACCTGTAGAGGGTGCGTTCCTATTGACAGTTTCATAACTTTAAAAATCATACTGAATTGCGTGATAATTTATAGTGATTTACAAATTACAGGTATATTTACTGGACCAACACAAACACCAATAAACCCACAATAGAAAGAGCTAGATTTAATGGGTCGGAGCGAGAAATTGTTATTGACAGCAACATTTACATGCCCGTCAGCTTGGCCATTGACCAACAGACGAAGAAAATATACTAGGCAGATGATCGAGAAGGTGTACACTTTTCTATTGAAAGTGCCGATTTAACTGGAAAGAATAGAACCACATTATTTAATGGAATACATCATCAGCCAAATGCATTGACCGTGTCGAAAGATTCCATCTACTGGGTGGACTGGGGCTACAAATGTGTCTGGCAATTACCAAAGAATCCATCTGTGAATGCGGAACCAAATGAGATTAGTAACTTTAAAGGTAAGACACCTTTCGGTATTGCTTCCAACTATAAAATTGAGGATCAGACTAAAGGAACTGACGAATGCGAAGCAATTCTACAACAAAACAAGTCGGTGATCAAAAATTCCTTCAACATCCCTACTGATGCAGACCTGTTATGTGGCCATAGCATGATAGTTAGCGGAAAATCACTCTACAAATGTACACCCGGTGACACCGGTGAGCGATGCGATCTTAAGTCTGTCTGAACTATTGTTTCCAAGGTGACTGTAGTTATGATGTTGAAGGTCACCCCAAATGCAGGTAAAAAGTTTTTTCAGTCCTTTTCTTTCCTTGTAAAAATTAAAATAAACCTTGTATAATTAAAATAACCTTGATTGATAGTTTCTTAACAGACGGTGATGTTTAAGTATTTACTTATAATATCATTGTTTTCAGCATAGGGCCTAGACCACGCCTAATCAAAGTAGCATTCCATCTAGTGATAACGTTGATGGAAAAGTCAAAATTGTATGGGTCAAGCTCCCGAGACCTACTGAATAGCTGCCGAAATCTTATGTCAATACTGTTAAAAGTCGTTGTAGAATTAATAAGAAATTAATAAGAATTAATAAGAAAATAATAGGTTGGGGAAAAAGTTTCTCCGCATTTTTTAAGAAAATTCAAAACATTTTTTAATAAAGTTTATTTACATTTAATAAAAATATGTAGGTACCATTTTGTTTTTATAACTTTTTGCCATCTTGTAGGTAGGGACATGATCCCATTGCTATAGAAATTTTGGGACTTCTGGTCAAAATACCGCGACAAGTGGTTTTGGCAGTCCTCTCGTGATGTTAACCTGACACTGCCTAAAGAATTCTGAAGATACCGAAACAGGTGGAAATCTGAAGGTGCAAGGTCAGGACTATACGGCGGATGCATTAACACCTCCCAGCCAAACTCTCTTAATTTTTGTTGGGTGGCTAAAGATGTGTGAGGTCTAGCGTTATCATGATGAAAAACCACACCCCTTCTGTTGATTAATTCCGGCCGCTTTCTCTCAACTTCTTGCTTTAATCTCATCAGTTGTTCGCAGTAGAGTTCAGAATCGATGGTCCTGCCTGGTGGTAACAGCTCATAATGAATAATGCCCTTCCAATCCCACCACACACACAGCATCACCTTGTTGCGAGTTAACCCAGGTTTCGCCACAGTCTGTGAAGCCTGACCGGCCTTTGACCACGACCTGTTTCGCACGTTCTTGTCATATGTGATCCACTTTTCATCACCAGTTATCAGCTTCTTCAAAAATGGTTCGGTTTCATTACGTCATAATAAAGAATCACAAATGAGTACACGGTTCATTAGGTTTCTTTCAGTGAGCTCGTGAGGTACCCAAATGTCGAGCTTTATTGTGTACCCAGTTTTTTTCAAATGTGCCAAAACTGTTTTGTGGTCAATTTCCAGTTTTTCAGCTACGTCGTAACTACTGGTATACCGATCTTGTTCCACTTTTTCAAAAATGGCATCCATTTTATCCGTAATAGGGCGACCAGAGCGACGTGCATCTTTGACATCAAAATTTCCGGATTGAAAACGCTTAAACCAAATTTGTGCTACTCTCACAGACACTACACTAGGTCCATAAACATCGCAAATTTTTTTCGCGGCTTGCGTTGCATTTTTATCTTTTTTTGTAGTAAAATTTTAAAATGTATCGAATTTCTTCATTAGATTTACTCATCTTGACGGTACGAAAAACAAATGAAAATCACACATTTTCCTAATTTGAATTTGGAATTATGTTCTTTAAAATTTAAACTTTCAATGATACCAAAACCAGCCAGATACAAAAAGAGCCAATGCGAAAAGACGTTTTCCCCAACCTAATAATTGTGCTCACTTACTTATTACGTTATAACACAAAAAAAAAAACAGCTGGCTACCAAAAAACTGCACTACAAAGTGAACAAAATAACTTTAATTTCGAAAGTCTTCGGTTATTTTTTATGTTATAGTTTTTGGAAATCAGCACTAATTTTTTCTAATTTATTTTAGAAACTTACAGCTAAACAATACAGTGAGTAGATGTTTTTACAAAATAAGGCCAATTACAAGTTTCCAGATGTAGTAATAAATCAGATGAAAAAGACGATAGACCATCTCTACACAGTACAAAAAGCACTTCCCGCGTTGAATTAACTCGGTTATAAGTTAAGCGGTCTCAAAAAAGTATATATTTTTTAAATCTACTATATAAAAATAAGTCGGGTTTTCCTTCCTGACGCTATAACTCGAGAACGCACGAACCGATTTCCACGGTTTTGCATTCGTTGGAAAGGTCTCGGGCTCCGTAAGGTTTATAGCAAAGAAAATTTAAAAAAAAAGAAAAATTTCAACAGAAAAGCGGGAAAATCTTTTTTCACATACAGCGCCATCTCTGATACATAGCATGTACTACAAACCAATATTTTAAGTAGATGGCGCCGGTGCGTGATACATTGTTTGACAGCTACTCATTGTTCTCTGCTCAGTTAATTTCATGTGACAAACCGGTATTGTGTTCACTGTTAAATTGTGAAAAAAAAAGTGAAAAAAAATAAGTTATTCGTTTCCTAACATTTCAATTGGAAACCATCAAATCAATCACGTGTATTGTGCAGATTTTTTTTCAATTTCAACAGCAGGCATTTGTCTTTAAGGTGGTAAGTTGAACTGTGTAAATTATGTGGATCGTGCATTTGAGGTTAAATTCACCACTCTGTCCATAGTCCAAAATGTCTAGAGGACGACGTGCGAACATCGGCCGCCGCACAAGACATGCAAGCCAGCAACAAGTGTATTCACAGAACTTAGGCGAAGAAAGACAAAATATAATAAGAGAAAATGCCCGATTGAGACAACGCGTGAGCACACGAAGATCATTGGCATCATACAATCGCTTGGCATTCCAATATGATTCCACTGCGAACTACAGTGATGATGAAAATTTAGATATTGGACTAATGACGACTATATGCCGATATTGCAATGCGTTAAAGTTCAAAAGAGAAACGGCTGGATTGTGCTGCGCAAGTGGAAAAGTCAAACTGGATCCATTACTTACACCACCACAGCCACTGAAACCATTGTTCGATGGAAGTGATCCCGATTCCAGCCATTTTCTTCAACACATCCTAGAATACAATAACTGCTTTCGCATGACTTCCTTTGGAGCTAATATCATTCGAGAAGGCGGCTTCATGCCGACTTGCAATGTAAAAGATACAACACACATAACCAATCACTCACACCAACACAATGAATTGCAACACATAACAACTGCATATACACCACACACTACACCATCTCACGATCAGAAGTTACACCGTATTCTTCAACAAATGATTGTTTGCAATTACAGATACAAGGACAAATATATAATTTGCATGGTTCAATGGTGCCAACACGAGATGAACCGCATCAATTTCTGCAAATATATTTCATTTCGTCGATGGTGGATCAGCTGAATGTGCGGTGCAATATACAGGGAACAGAACAGTTAAACAGACGAATTATTGAACAGTTGCAAGCATTTTTAGGGTTCCGTTGCCAAATGGCAAAAAACGGAACCCTTATAGATTCGTCATGTCTGTCTGTCTGTCTGTCTGTCTGTCTGTCTGTCCGTCCGTCCGTATGTCACAGCCACTTTTTTCCGAAACTATAAGAGTTATGCTGTTGAAACTTGGTAAGTAGATGTATTCTGTGAACCGCATTAAGATTTTCACACTAAAATAGAAAAAAAACAATAAATTTTGGGGTTCCCCATACATAGAACTGAAACTCAAAAATGGTTTTTTTCATCAAACCCATACGTGTGGGGTATCTATGAATAGGTCTTCAAAAATGGTTTTTTTCATCAAACCCATACGTGTGGGGTATCTATGAATAGGTCTTCAAAAATGGTAATGAGGTTTCTAGTATCATTTTTTTCTAAACTGAATAGTTTGCACGAGAGATACTTCCAAAGTGGTAAAATGTGTGTCCCCCCCCCGTAACTTCTAAAATAAGAGAATGATAAAACTAAAAAAAATATATGATGTACATTACCATGTAAACTACCACCGAAAATTGGTTTGAACGAGATCGAGTGAGTAGTTTTTTTTAAAACGTCACAAATCGTAAACCGCAATTTACCTTACATTCAATCAACTGAAATATAAAATTAAAAAAAAAACAATTATTTTAAACCGAGAATACCTACAAGTTTGTACGGAACCCTCGGTGCGCGAGTCCGACTCGCACTTGGCCGGTTTTTTTTCACGCTAATAATGCTGTGGTTAATATGTTCAAAACAGCATTGGAACGAATGCCATCGGATACGCACAAATTTGTCATAAGAGCGGATTGTACCCCAACAGGTGAACATGTGCGAAGATTCAATGCACCCACCGTTAATGATGTTGCTGCAATTTATTGTTGGCGATCCAACTAAATCGCGAGACATTGTCGTTCAGCGAAGAAGCAATATCATGCATCGTGTAAACGAGACACATCGTTTGTACGATGCGTTACAATATCCAATCATTTATTGGCAAGGGCAAGACGGATACGACATCACGTTGAAGATAGTCGATCCAATTACAGGTACAATATTCACACACTAATTATTGCTATTATTGGTTTCTATTAACAATTCATTTAATTTTGCATTTTCAGGCGTATCAACGAATAAAAATCTAAGCGCAATGAATTACTATGCGTATGAATTCATTACTGTTGTAAAATGAAATAAAATTTTTGCTTTGCAAATATAAAACAAAAAAAAAATTCTTCTTCTTTTAATCACCAAACGAAATGTTACATAAAACGAAGCCATCTGGTGGCGAAACGGAGTTCGCCGGGTTTGCTAGTTGAATTATAATATTTCTCATTAACATTATTTCAGATGTAACGCCGGTTATTCAGGGCAAAGATGTGAAGTTAACGAGTGTCATGGTTATTGTCTGAACAGCGGTGTCTGTTCTCTGAACGAAGATCATGAGCCAGTCTGTGAATATGTTGGTAATCACGAGGGAACAAGATGTGAAGCTGCTAAATATGACACTATTAACAACATCCCTACGTACGACCCAGCGAATGGATACCTAACTCTAGCTGATTTATTGTCGCGTTGGCGAAAACCTACTTCAAAAATGTTCATAACTGTGGAAGTGTAAGCTAGTATCCCGTCGTTATTTTTTTTTTTTTTGTTGGAAATTGTTTTAAACCATTTCATAAAGTTTTTGGTTATCATTACTGATTGGATAAACGGATGCATATTTACCTAATGTTACTATTTAGCTGTGAAAGCACAGAAGCGGCTTAGTATTTTTTATTAAATCCGGGTTTCTTGGATCATCATATTAATTTAAAATTATTTTTTAACCCCAGATGCAAATACATATGTGTGTAGGGTGGTACGTGTTAGTTAAAACAACACGAAACACGGTAAAAACGCGCATTCCATATTAGCCAACATTTCAACTTTAGGTGATATGCATCTGAATATCCGATCTCTAGTTATCATTAATTAATACTCGTAGAATTATGTACCGACTGCTGCTGACTGTGACAATAAAGTCTCTCGAATTTTCTACTTTGTTATATGTTTGATATCCAGTTTTATATTTTTGCTGGTCTGTCAATATGTTGGCAATGGCGAGGGAATAAGATGTTAAGTTGTTAAAGATGTCACTTTCACTTTCACCAAGACCCCTGAGTATTACTCAGCGGAAAGAAACCTGAGTCTAGCTGCATGCGTGGCATGACCACCGTAGAAAGGGGTTTAGACGACCGAAGAATAGACAAAAGGATAGTTCACACAATGTGAAAATTAACAACAATAAACTAAATTTATCCAAAGTTTATTCATTTATTTACGATTGTTGTTTTGTTTTAAATCTAAATCAACTCGATTAGTTATGGCGATTACAAAATCAAATCATCTTCACCACCTTATACAACTCAGTTGTCACTGCGATTTTCACAGTTTGGATAGACTTTCTTCTAAAATAGTCTACATCTAAAGGGACGTAGACAAAAATCGTGAGAAACGAACGACAAGATAAGATTGCGGAAAGATTTCTACGGTGCGATATCAAAATTAGAGAAACGAACTGTGTCTATTCTTCGTAGAAATAAAAGAACGTTAAAAAAAAATATTTTGAGAAAAAAAAACCAAAATGGCGGCCGTTGCAGCTCCGCGAAAACAAGTCCTCAAATCGCGGGAGGTAAACGGCTGACATCACTGCCCCCTCTTTGTTGATCTGAAACACAAATTCAAAGCATATTATCAACGTGTGACCCTTTGGCCATGGAATGACGGATGGGTTTTTCGTTTAGTACAAATTTCGAAAAATGGCGGCAATTTAAAAAAAAAAGATCGAATTTTCGCGTTTTTTTTTTCGCAAAAAAGATAAATAATAAATGCAAAAATGTATCTATCGAAAAAACGATCCGTCATTCCATGGCCAAAGGGTCACACATTGATAATATGCTTTGAATTTGTGTTTCAGATCAACAAAGAGGGGGCAGTGATGTCAGCCGTTTACTTCCCGCGATTTGAGAACTTGTTTTCGCGGAGCTGCATTTTGGGTTTTATTTTTCATAAAAAAAATTTTTTAACGTTCTGTATATCATGAATAAAAGCAAGAAAAAAACCGCACTGAAAAAGCTTTACCCGTTTCCTTTAAAAAAAAAAAAAAACGTAAACACCTGAAATATGGCACTCCAAGGACAAAGTCTCCCTTAACAATAACTGAAAAATATGCAGTAGGTTTGCGCCAATTATAGAAAGAATTTTGACTTTTGAATAATCAAAAAGATACACTATATTATAGTGTATCTTTTTGATTATTCAATTACTTATGCTTTTTTATATAATTACTTCTTTTTGAACCTATACTAAACTTATAAATTCGAAAATAACTCTGTCTGTTTATCTTTCTTACGCCGCGGGCGTAAACTTACGTGAACACCGCCCAAAACCGAGCGAAGTATGGATTAGCGTGCCGTGTAGGTCAAATTATTTAATTTATTTGTTTAACAATAAAAAAATGAGACTTGATTCACTAACCACTTGTTTTATTATAATGAACCCAAGACATTTCTTTTAAATAAAGGACATGACCAATGGAGCTATGGGCGCCTGCTTAGGTGTAAAAATCAATGTGCAGCAAATATTGTTTTATTTCTGCAGTTGTTGTATTCTATAGTTCACAGACAAAAAGTTTCACGGATCTAAAAGGTATGGTATCTGTGAAAAATAAAGATAAGATAACTCTAAATTCTGAAAAATTCTGTTTTTCGATATGAGATGGCGCTAGGTGTTGTGGTTACAGACTTTAAAAATGATTTTACACGATTCGACACATTATTTAGGTAAAAAGTTTTATTTTCATACCGTCAAAAGCGAGCAAGTACCGTGTGGTGCCGGACGTAAAGAATAGCACCATCCCATTCTTCCCGTGGGTGTCGTACGAGGCGACTAAGGGACTTACTAGAGAATGGGCAGTAGCGTTCTCTATGCATTCTACCACCATACTGCGATCGCCAATCCGTCTGCCAAGCGTGGCGATTGTGGCAAACCCCCCCAAATTGGGGGAGGCCTAAGTCCAGCAGTGTACGTCTTGTTTTTTTTTTTTTCAGGATTGGAAATCATCAAATGACTTCTCCCGCTCTGGGTGGAGCGGGAGGGCGTGTCAGACTTTTACTGACTAAAACCCACCCGTGTTCCATCAGTTGCCCGTGTGCCAGGGTCACGGTATCTCTTTCGAACAATCACGCGACCCCGGCAGGCATCGGTCTTAGTAGACCCCTACACTACTGCTGACATCTCTTTGAGGCGCGCGTGGAATACTACGCGCTGTCGACCCGAGTTTGGTTCTTACCGGGCGGCGAGCTATCCATTGCTCGCCACCCGCAAGCTCGCGCCTACGGTGGCCGGGAGTCCGAGCAGTGGACGTCTTACGGCTGAAACGACGACCGTCAAGAGGGCAAACGAACACGCGGGTTGGCTAATGAAGTATTCACCGCCACCTTTATAGGCGGAGGTGATTGCTTAACATCACATCGTGAATCCACAAATCCAGGGTTATTGCTATATAGCTACCCTTTCCTCACCCCACAGCTTGGGCTCCCGGTTTTCTCACTCACCATTCGAAGCCCAGCAAGATAATCTTAGTAGGTCACGATGGTATTTTGTAAGAGCGTGGTGCCTCTCCGGTCGAGTCAATCCAAATACAGTCAGCTATTGATAATACAAAATAATAAGCCTTATTTTATCAGTGAAGGTAATGAGGATTAAACTGAATAATAACAAAAGTATTTGAACGAATGAATTATTTTAATATTTATACATAGACTAGCAAACCCGGCGAACTCCGTTTCGCCACCAGATGGCTTCGTTTTATGTAACATTTCGTTTGGTGATTAAAAGAAGAAGAATTTTTTTTTTGTTTTATATTTGCAAAGCAAAAATTTTATTTCATTTTACAACAGTAATGAATTCATACGCATAGTAATTCATTGCGCTTAGATTTTTATTCGTTGATACGCCTGAAAATGCAAAATTAAATGAATTGTTAATAGAAACCAATAATAGCAATAATTAGTGTGTGAATATTGTACCTGTAATTGGATCGACTATCTTCAACGTGATGTCGTATCCGTCTTGCCCTTGCCAATAAATGATTGGATATTGTAACGCATCGTACAAACGATGTGTCTCGTTTACACGATGCATGATATTGCTTCTTCGCTGAACGACAATGTCTCGCGATTTAGTTGGATCGCCAACAATAAATTGCAGCAACATCATTAACGGTGGGTGCATTGAATCTTCGCACATGTTCACCTGTTGGGGTACAATCCGCTCTTATGACAAATTTGTGCGTATCCGATGGCATTCGTTCCAATGCTGTTTTGAACATATTAACCACAGCATTATTAGCGTGAAAAAAAACCGGCCAAGTGCGAGTCGGACTCGCGCACCGAGGGTTCCGTACAAACTTGTAGGTATTCTCGGTTTAAAATAATTGTTTTTTTTTTAATTTTATATTTCAGTTGATTGAATGTAAGGTAAATTGCGGTTTACGATTTGTGACGTTTTAAAAAAAACTACTCACTCGATCTCGTTCAAACCAATTTTCGGTGGTAGTTTACATGGTAATGTACATCATATATTTTTTTTAGTTTTATCATTCTCTTATTTTAGAAGTTACGGGGGGGGGACACACATTTTACCACTTTGGAAGTATCTCTCGTGCAAACTATTCAGTTTAGAAAAAAATGATACTAGAAACCTCATTACCATTTTTGAAGACCTATTCATAGATACCCCACACGTATGGGTTTGATGAAAAAAACCATTTTTGAAGACCTATTCATAGATACCCCACACGTATGGGTTTGATGAAAAAAACCATTTTTGAGTTTCAGTTCTATGTATGGGGAACCCCAAAATTTATTGTTTTTTTTCTATTTTAGTGTGAAAATCTTAATGCGGTTCACAGAATACATCTACTTACCAAGTTTCAACAGCATAACTCTTATAGTTTCGGAAAAAAGTGGCTGTGACATACGGACGGACGGACAGACAGACAGACAGACAGACAGACAGACAGACATGACGAATCTATAAGGGTTCCGTTTTTTGCCATTTGGCAACGGAACCCTAAAAATGCTTGCAACTGTTCAATAATTCGTCTGTTTAACTGTTCTGTTCCCTGTATATTGCACCGCACATTCAGCTGATCCACCATCGACGAAATGAAATATATTTGCAGAAATTGATGCGGTTCATCTCGTGTTGGCACCATTGAACCATGCAAATTATATATTTGTCCTTGTATCTGTAATTGCAAACAATCATTTGTTGAAGAATACGGTGTAACTTCTGATCGTGAGATGGTGTAGTGTGTGGTGTATATGCAGTTGTTATGTGTTGCAATTCATTGTGTTGGTGTGAGTGATTGGTTATGTGTGTTGTATCTTTTACATTGCAAGTCGGCATGAAGCCGCCTTCTCGAATGATATTAGCTCCAAAGGAAGTCATGCGAAAGCAGTTATTGTATTCTAGGATGTGTTGAAGAAAATGGCTGGAATCGGGATCACTTCCATCGAACAATGGTTTCAGTGGCTGTGGTGGTGTAAGTAATGGATCCAGTTTGACTTTTCCACTTGCGCAGCACAATCCAGCCGTTTCTCTTTTGAACTTTAACGCATTGCAATATCGGCATATAGTCGTCATTAGTCCAATATCTAAATTTTCATCATCACTGTAGTTCGCAGTGGAATCATATTGGAATGCCAAGCGATTGTATGATGCCAATGATCTTCGTGTGCTCACGCGTTGTCTCAATCGGGCATTTTCTCTTATTATATTTTGTCTTTCTTCGCCTAAGTTCTGTGAATACACTTGTTGCTGGCTTGCATGTCTTGTGCGGCGGCCGATGTTCGCACGTCGTCCTCTAGACATTTTGGACTATGGACAGAGTGGTGAATTTAACCTCAAATGTACGATCCACATAATTTACACAGTTCAACTTACCACCTTAAAGACAAATGCCTGCTGTTGAAATTGAAAAAAAATCTGCACAATACACGTGATTGATTTGATGGTTTCCAATTGAAATGTTAGGAAACGAATAACTTATTTTTTTTCACTTTTTTTTTCACAATTTAACAGTGAACACAATACCGGTTTGTCACATGAAATTAACTGAGCAGAGAACAATGAGTAGCTGTCAAACAATGTATCACGCACCGGCGCCATCTACTTAAAATATTGGTTTGTAGTACATGCTATGTATCAGAGATGGCGCTGTATGTGAAAAAAGATTTTCCCGCTTTTCTGTTGAAATTTTTCTTTTTTTTTAAATTTTCTTTGCTATAAACCTTACGGAGCCCGAGACCTTTCCAACGAATGCAAAACCGTGGAAATCGGTTCGTGCGTTCTCGAGTTATAGCGTCAGGAAGGAAAACCCGACTTATTTTTATATAGTAGATGATGGATTGTTATGGTACCTAACGCAGTAAAATCGTAAACGGTCGAGATGAGATGGAAGATTTGCCTCGCTCTAATAGGCCAACAACGTCAGCAAAAGAAGTTCACATCGCAAAAGTGAAGGAAATAGTCACTGAAATGAAATGAAGTGTTTATTTCTGTAAGTAGATCTTATAAGACACATTTACACGTCAACATTTTTTGGTCAATGTTTTTTAAAACTAGATGGCGCCGGCATTTCCTAGCTGAGTGTTCCCTGAGAAGAAACGCCGAAACAAACTCAGGGGTCATAGTCTCTTTTAAAGTCCAAACATTATATTACTAGAATTTTATGTGAGTCTAACAATGCAGAGCAATGTCTGGAAGAATCTTTCGAAGAAAGAGCCATTGCAGCTTTGAGCTGACCTGTCCCAACAGACGGTATGTTTGTATCAGTCATCGTGTAGCTGAACCCTATTTTAAGGAGCTAAACGACCCGTCACAAGACGCTACCAGATCTGCAGGACATTTGCGTAGGCCATATACAAAATACTCAAAGCCGGCAGAAAGTTTTGTTATAATCATGTATTCAATCTAGCCTTCATGGTACTCACATTCACAGTCAGTTTTATTTTGAAAGCCATATAAAAAAATTCATATAATAAATCAATAAACATGAAGTGTCAACAATATTCGCTAGCATTATAGTTAGTTGTTCGCTGGTCATTGGAGTAACTTAACTAGTCCCTAGCCTTTTTGTCATCCAAGTAATCTGTAACTTTATAGAAACCTTTTTAACAGAGTTTCTGTTTAATAAACGATTTAAATTTATTGAAGCTTAGTTCTTTAACATGGATTGGGAGTTTGTTGTAAAAACGTATACTCTGGCACTTAAATGTCTTACTAATTTTTCGAAGCCTAGTCGAGGGCACAATTGTTGAAGTAATGTAATCGTACTGAATGTACGTTCATAGAAATAAGATTATTATATATATGAATGTTTAAAAAATTAATGACGTGTTCTTCCGTGTGACATTGTCTTTCAAAAAATTTTTTTTTTTTGCTGCCACGAAAATTATGGGCCCGGAATAGATAATTTTATTATGTTTTTAGTGCTCGTAAATATTTTTTTTAAATAGAGTAAAATATTTTGTTGCACTGTAATACAATGTCTGTGGGTGACAATAATGCGCCTTCGACCTATGACATATGTCCTGTATGAAAGAATGGTTTACCAATTTAAACACGTCTGAAAGCAAGAACATAACTCTAGCAAATAATAGAGAGATAATTTCAGGTGGCGTCGGTGAAGTGTTACTTGTAAAAGACAGTACGTTAAAATTAAATGGTATCAAAGATGTTCTTTACGTTCCTGAGTTACGTACGAACTTAATTTCAGTTAGTAAGGCTGTTGAAAAGGGTTTAACTATTGTTTTTGATAAGAAAGGTTGTTCTATGTACAGTCACGAGCACGAATATGTATACACTTGCCAACTTTTAAAAGGGATTTTCTCCCATTATACTGATTGTAATTTTATTTTATCAAGAACATAGTATTTTGGAACCCACACTTTTACGAAATTTGCCTTTTCTCAAAGTTGCAATCGTTATTTGAAGAGAAAATCGCTTTTGAATTTGGCTATGTGTATACATATTATTACTCGTGACTGTACAGACGCAATGAAGTAAAAGTAGTCGGCAAATCAGTAGGTCATGCGACATGCAACGTTGGTGGCTTGTATAGATTGGATCATCAAGTAATTCACTCGGAGCATGCTATGGCTTCTAAAGAACACACTACTTCAAGTTTGTGGCATCGCAGACTTGGTCATCTATGCCGCGTCGCATTAGAACATCTACGTCATGGCAAAGTTAAAGGTATTGAATATTCTTCTTTAGATAAAAACCCTTGTATAGCCTGTATTGAAGGAAAACAAAGTAGAAAACCCTTCAAAATTATTGATTAGAAAGGCAGCAGAATTTTAGAAACTATACATTCTGATGTCTGTGGCCCTTTTGACATAATGTCATTAGGTTCAAATCGGTATTTGGTTACTTTTATAGACGATTTTTCTAGAATTATTTTTTCTTACTTTATACCGTCTAAAGCGAATGTTAAGAAAAAGTTTTTAGAATTCGAAGCTCTGGTTGAAAGGGAAACTTTTTTTAAGATAAGAAACTTGCGTACCGACAACGGGGGTGAGTATATTAATGGTGAATTCGAAGCATATTTAACTTCAAGGGGAATTAAACATCAGACTACTGTCCCGTAATGTCCTGAATCCAACGGTGTTGCTGAAAGGACAAATAGGTCCTTAATGGAGAAAGCTAGGTGCATGTTACAAGATAGTAACCTACCAACGACTTTCTGGGAAGATGCGGTACGCACTGTTACTTATTTGAAAAATAGATGTCCACATAGAGCTTTAGATAATCGTACTCCGTATGATATCTCATACGGAGTACGATCGGGTATCGGGGATCGGGGATCGGATATCGGGTTTTCTGTTGAACCTTATCAGGTTCAACAGAAAACCCGATATCTCCCATCTACGAATATTTGGTTGCCATGCATACGTTCATATGCCGTCTTGCGATCGCCAAAAATTAGATGCGAAAGCGAAACAGTACATATTTGTTGGTTATTGCGATAACAACAAGTCGTATAGGTTTCGTGATCCCACCAATATAAGAAAAAGTATCAAAGGGCGGGATGTAGTGTTTTTAGAGAATTGTTTCACAAACGCTGAGATAGGGGACGAGTCACATCGTCATAGCATTATTCTCTCCTCTAATAACAATGATTTACAGGTATAAAGTGGGTCAGCTGATCCTGTAGCAAGTACAAGCACTGCTGCTGCTGAACCATCCCTACTTATGGCCTATCCTCTTCCTGCAACTCCAGTAGTACCTGTTGAGGAAGAAGAGACGCACATGGAACCTGAAAGGAGGTACAAATTAAGGAATAGAAAGCCTGTAAATTACTGTTAGCTTATTTGTCTACGGATAAGATGTTGGCGGATGTTTTAACCAAAGGGTTGAGTCGATGCAAACACCAACGTTGCGTGTCTGATATAGGCTTAATGATATCTTAAGATGTTTTATTTGCTATTATTTGTATTATTTTTGACTTGTTTAGTGCTCTGTGTTTTTTATAAATTAATGTCACTGGCATTGTAAAGTACAGTCAGGTCAGGTCAGTTGAAATTTGTAGCCTTTTCCGATTAAGGGGAGGATGTTGAAGTAATGTAATGTACGTTCATAGAAATAAGATTATTATATATATGAATGTTTAAAAAATTAATGACGTGTTCTTCCGTGTGACATTGTCTTTCAACAAATAATTTTTTTTGCTTCCACGAAAATACAACAACAATAAGTAAATCTTTGTTTCTTGTATTTATGCAGTGAATGTCGCTGTGCTTCGAATATAGATTAATATTCTTTTTAACATAAATTCTCATATACAAGATTATTTTTAGTATATGCGAAACCTGAATATAGTTTGTTCAGAATCAGTAACTGAATCGATTCCAATAATTTTTACACCATGTTATATTTTGTACTAAAAATATTTAATTACGCTTCCAAGTCGCGGGCTTTAGTGTTTTGTTTCGATTTTCAAATTATCATGTCTTTCTCGTATTCAAACGTCCATTACACGGAGATGGTACGTCCACTAGCTGTTTGTGGTGATCTGCATATGTTTTTGCGTGGACAACCAGGTAAATTATCAAGCTTATAACTTTGTGATTATTAATGATACAGTTTTGATTTTTTTTTCATAGATTCTTTACATAAAAATACTAGACCCGTGTTTCGGGTTTCGCATAAACAAAAATTAATGTTGTACATATTGGGATGCGACTGTCATTATGTTTATTTCTTTAAATTTATCCCTCAGTGAATGTCTACTACTTAGGTTGTAAATTGCTCGAATGGCTCGTTTCTGCAGCACAAATATAGCCTGAATGTCGGCTGCGTTTCCCCACAATAAAATACCGTACGACATTATACTATGGAAATAAGTGAAGATACTAATCGAGCTGTTTCTACATCCGTTAAATGACGGATATTATAGACCGCGTAGGCTGCAGAATTTAATCGCTTCGACAATTTGGTTATATGTGGGCCCCACTGTAGCTTTGAGTCCAAAGTAATACCCAAGAACACAGTGGTGTATAATCCAGAAAAAGTTAAATCCCAGATTGATATTACAGAAATTGAATATGATACAAATAAGTCAAAGTTTGATAAAGTTAAATCCCAGATTGATATTCCATAAAATGTTAAATCCCAGATTGAAATTCCTGAAATTGAATATGATACAAGTAAGTCAAAGTTTGATAAAGTTAAATCCCAGATTGATATTCCAGAAAAAGTAAAATCCTAGATTGATAATCCAGACAATGTTAAATCCCAGATTGATATTCCAGAAAATGTTTAATCCCAGATTGATATTCCAGAAAATGTTAAATCCCAGATTGAAATTCCAGAAATTGAATATGATACAAATAATTCAAAGTTTGATAAAGTTAAATCCCAGATTGATATTCCAGAAAAAGTTAAATCCCAGATTGACATTTCAGAAAAAGTTAAATCCCAGATTGATAATCCAGAAAATGTTAAATCCCAGATTGATATTCCAGAAAATGTTAAATCCCAGATTGAAATTCCAGAAATTGAATATGATACAAATAATTCAAAGTTTGATAAAGTTAAATCACAGATTGATATTCCAGAAAAAGTTAAATCCCAGATTGATATTCCAGAAAAAGTTAAATCCCAGATTGATAATCCAGAAAATGTTAAATCCCAGATTGATATTTCCAGAAATTGAATATGATACAAATAAGTCAAAGTTTGATAAAGTTAAATCCCAGATTGATATTCCAGAAAATGTTAAACCCCAGATTGAAATTCCAGAAATTGAATATGATACAAATAATTCAAAGTTTGAGTTAAATCCCAGACTGATATTCCAGAAAAAGTTAAATCCCAGATTGATAATCCAGAAAATGTTGAATCCCAGATTGATATTCCCAGAAATTGAATATGATACAAATAAGTCAAAGTTTGATGAAGTTAAATCCCAGATTGATATTCCAGAAAATGTTAAATCCCAGATTGAAATTCCAGAAATTGAATAAGATACAAATAATTCAAAGTTTGATAAAGTTAAATCCCAGATTGATATTCCAGAAAAAGTTAAATCCCAGATTGATAATCCAGAAAATGTTAAATCCCAGATTGATATTCCAGAAAATGTTAAATCCCAGATTGAAATTCAGGAAATTGAATATGATACAAATAATTCAAAGTTTGATAAAGTTAAATCCCAGATTGATATTCCAGAAAAAGTTAAATCCCAGATTGATAATCCAGAAAATGTTAAATCCCAGATTGATATTCCCAGAAATTGAATATGATACAAATAAGTCAAAGTTTGATAAAGTTAAATCCCAGATTGATATTCCAGAAATTGAATATGATACAAAATCCCACTTTGAAATTCCAGAAATTGAATATGATACAAATAATTCAAAGTTTGATAAAGTTAAATCCCAGACTGATATTCCAGAAAAAGATAAATCCCAGATTGATATTCCAGAAATTGAATAAGATACAAATAATTCAAAGTTTGATAAAGTTAAATACCAGATTGATATTCCAGAAAAAGTTAAATCCCAGACTGATATTCCAGAAAAAGTTAAATCCCAGATTGATAATCCAGACAATGTTAAATCCCAGATTGATATTCCCAGAAATTGAATATGATACAAATAAGTCAAAGTTTGATAAAGTTAAATCCCAGATTGATTTTCCATAAAATGTTAAATCCCAGATTGAAATTCCTGAAATTGAATATGATACAAATAAGTCAAAGTTTGATAAAGTTGAATCCCAGATTGATATTCCAGAAATTGAATGTGATACTAATAAGCCAAAGTTTGATAAAGTTAAATCCCAGATTGATTCCAGAAAATGTTAAATCCCAGATAGAAATTCCAGAAATTGAATATGATACAAATGATTCAAAGTTTGATAAAGATAAATCCCAGATTGATATTACAGAAAAAGTTAAATCTCAGACTGATATTCCAGAAAAAGATAAATACCAGATTGAATATCCAGAAAAAGTTAAATCCCAGATTGATATTCCAGAAATTGAATATGATACAAATAAGTCAAAGTTTGATAAAGTTAAATCCCAGATTGATATTCCAGAAAAAGTTATAACCCAGATTGATATTCCAGAAATTGAATAAGATACAAATAATTCAAAGTTTGATAAAGTTAAATACCAGATTGATATTCCACAAAAAGTTAAATCCCAGACTGATATTCCAGAAAAAGTTAAATCCCAGATTGATAATCCAGACAATATTAAATCCCAGATTGATATTCCCAGAAACTGAATATGATACAAATAAGTCAAAGTTTGATAATGTTAAATCCCAGATTGATATTCCAGAAAATGTTAAATCCCAGATTGAAATTCCAGATATTGAATATGATACAAATAATTCAAAGTTTGATAAACTTAAATCCCAGATTGATATTCCAGAAAAAGTTAAATCCCAGATTGATATTTCAGAAAAACTTAAATCCCAGATTGATAATTCAGAAAATGTTAAATCCCAGATTGATATTCCAGAAAAAGTTAAATCCCAGATTGATATTCCAGAAAAACTTAAATCCCAGATTGATAATTCAGAAAATGTTAAATCCCAGATTGATATTCCAGAAAATGTTAAATCCTAGATTGAAATTCCAGAAATTGAATATGATACAAATAATTCAAAGTTTGATAAAGTTAAATCCCAGATTGATATTCCAGAAAAAGTTAAATACCAGATTGATATTCCAGAAAAAGTTAAATCCCAGATTGATAATCCAGAAAATGTTAAATCCCAGATTGATATTCCAGAAATTGAATATGATACAAAATCCCAGTTTGAAATTCCAGAAATTGAATATGATACAAATAATTCAAAGTTTGATAAAGTTAAATCCCAGACTGATATTCCAGAAAAAGATAAATCCCAGATTGATATTCCAGAAATTGAATAAGATACAAATAATTCAAAGTTTGATAAAGTTTAATACCAGATTGATATTCCAGAAAAAGTTAAATCCCAGACTGATATTCCAGAAAAAGTTAAATCCCAGATTGATAATCCAGACAATGTTAAATCCCAGATTGATATTCCCAGAAATTGAATATGATACAAATAAGTCAAAGTTTGATAAAGTTAAATCCCAGATTGATATTCCATAAAATGTTAAATCCCAGATTGAAATTCCTGAAATTGAATATGATACAAATAAGTCAAAGTTTGATAAAGTTGAATCCCAGATTGATATTCCAGAAATTGAATGTGATACTAATAAGCCAAAGTTTGATAAAGTTAAATCCCAGATTGATTCCAGAAAATGTTAAATCCCAGATAGAAATCCAGAAATTGAATATGATACAAATAATTCAAAGTTTGATAAAGTTAAATCCCAGATTGATATTACAGAAAAAGTTAAATCCCAGACTGATATTCCAGAAATTGAATAAGATACAAATAATTCAAAGTTTGATAAAGTTAAATACCAGATTGATATTCCAGAAAAAGTTAAATCCCAGGCTGATATTCCAGAAAAAATAAATCCCAGATTGATAATCCAGACAATGTTAAATCCCAGATTGATATTCCCAGAAATTGAATATGATACAAATAAGTCAAAGTTTGATAAAGTTAAATCCCAGATTGATATTCCATAACATGTTAAATCCCAGATTGAAATTCCTGAAATTGAATATGATACAAATAAGTCATAGTTTGATAAAGTTAAATCCCAGATTGATATTCCAGAAATTGAATGTGATACTAATAAGCCAAAGTTTGATAAAGTTAAATCCCAGATTGATATTCCAGAAAAAGTTAAATCGCAAATTGATATTCCTGAAATTGAATATGATACAAATAAGTCAAAGTTTGATAAAGTTAAATCCCAGATTGATATTCCAGAAAAAGTTAAATCCCAGATTGAAAATCCAGAAAAATTTAAATCCCAGATTGATGTTCCTGAAATTGAATATGATACAAATAAGTCAAAGTTTGATAAAGTTAAATCCCAGATTGATATTCCAGAAATTGAATATGATACAAATAATTCAAAGTTTGAGTTAAATCCCAGACTGATATTCCAGAAAAAGTTAAATCCCAGATTGATAATCCAGAAAATGTTGAATCCCAGATTGATATTCCCAGAAATTGAATATGATACAAATAAGTCAAAGTTTGATGAAGTTAAATCCCAGATTGATATTCCAGAAAATGTTAAATACCAGATTGAAATTCCAGAAATTGAATAAGATACAAATAATTCAAAGTTTGATAAAGTTAAATCCCAGATTGATATTCCAGAAAAAGTTAAATCCCAGATTGATAATCCAGAAAATGTTAAATCCCAGATTGATATTCCAGAAAATGTTAAATCCCAGATTGAAATTCAGGAAATTGAATATGATACAAATAATTCAAAGTTTGATAAAGTTAAATCCCAGATTGATATTCCAGAAAAAGTTAAATCCCAGATTGATAATCCAGAAAATGTTAAATCCCAGATTGATATTCCCAGAAATTGAATATGATACAAATAAGTCAAAGTTTGATAAAGTTAAATCCCAGATTGATATTCCAGAAATTGAATATGATACAAAATCCCACTTTGAAATTCCAGAAATTGAATATGATACAAATAATTCAAAGTTTGATAAAGTTAAATCCCAGACTGATATTCCAGAAAAAGATAAATCCCAGATTGATATTCCAGAAATTGAATAAGATACAAATAATTCAAAGTTTGATAAAGTTAAATACCAGATTGATATTCCAGAAAAAGTTAAATCCCAGACTGATATTCCAGAAAAAGTTAAATCCCAGATTGATAATCCAGACAATGTTAAATCCCAGATTGATATTCCCAGAAATTGAATATGATACAAATAAGTCAAAGTTTGATAAAGTTAAATCCCAGATTGATTTTCCATAAAATGTTAAATCCCAGATTGAAATTCCTGAAATTGAATATGATACAAATAAGTCAAAGTTTGATAAAGTTGAATCCCAGATTGATATTCCAGAAATTGAATGTGATACTAATAAGCCAAAGTTTGATAAAGTTAAATCCCAGATTGATTCCAGAAAATGTTAAATCCCAGATAGAAATTCCAGAAATTGAATATGATACAAATGATTCAAAGTTTGATAAAGATAAATCCCAGATTGATATTACAGAAAAAGTTAAATCTCAGACTGATATTCCAGAAAAAGATAAATACCAGATTGAATATCCAGAAAAAGTTAAATCCCAGATTGATATTCCAGAAATTGAATATGATACAAATAAGTCAAAGTTTGATAAAGTTAAATCCCAGATTGATATTCCAGAAAAAGTTATAACCCAGATTGATATTCCAGAAATTGAATAAGATACAAATAATTCAAAGTTTGATAAAGTTAAATACCAGATTGATATTCCACAAAAAGTTAAATCCCAGACTGATATTCCAGAAAAAGTTAAATCCCAGATTGATAATCCAGACAATATTAAATCCCAGATTGATATTCCCAGAAACTGAATATGATACAAATAAGTCAAAGTTTGATAATGTTAAATCCCAGATTGATATTCCAGAAAATGTTAAATTCCAGATTGAAATTCCAGATATTGAATATGATACAAATAATTCAAAGTTTGATAAACTTAAATCCCAGATTGATATTCCAGAAAAAGTTAAATCCCAGATTGATATTTCAGAAAAACTTAAATCCCAGATTGATAATTCAGAAAATGTTAAATCCCAGATTGATATTCCAGAAAAAGTTAAATCCCAGATTGATATTCCAGAAAAACTTAAATCCCAGATTGATAATTCAGAAAATGTTAAATCCCAGATTGATATTCCAGAAAATGTTAAATCCTAGATTGAAATTCCAGAAATTGAATATGATACAAATAATTCAAAGTTTGATAAAGTTAAATCCCAGATTGATATTCCAGAAAAAGTTAAATACCAGATTGATATTCCAGAAAAAGTTAAATCCCAGATTGATAATCCAGAAAATGTTAAATCCCAGATTGATATTCCAGAAATTGAATATGATACAAAATCCCAGTTTGAAATTCCAGAAATTGAATATGATACAAATAATTCAAAGTTTGATAAAGTTAAATCCCAGACTGATATTCCAGAAAAAGATAAATCCCAGATTGATATTCCAGAAATTGAATAAGATACAAATAATTCAAAGTTTGATAAAGTTTAATACCAGATTGATATTCCAGAAAAAGTTAAATCCCAGACTGATATTCCAGAAAAAGTTAAATCCCAGATTGATAATCCAGACAATGTTAAATCCCAGATTGATATTCCCAGAAATTGAATATGATACAAATAAGTCAAAGTTTGATAAAGTTAAATCCCAGATTGATATTCCATAAAATGTTAAATCCCAGATTGAAATTCCTGAAATTGAATATGATACAAATAAGTCAAAGTTTGATAAAGTTGAATCCCAGATTGATATTCCAGAAATTGAATGTGATACTAATAAGCCAAAGTTTGATAAAGTTAAATCCCAGATTGATTCCAGAAAATGTTAAATCCCAGATAGATATTCCAGAAAAAGTTAAATCCCAGATTGATATTCCCAGAAATTGAATATGATACAAATAAGTCAAAGTTTGATAAAGTTAAATCCCAGATTGATTTTCCATAAAATGTTAAATCCCAGATTGAAATTCCTGAAATTGAATATGATACAAATAAGTCAAAGTTTGATAAAGTTGAATCCCAGATTGATATTCCAGAAATTGAATGTGATACTAATAAGCCAAAGTTTGATAAAGTTAAATCCCAGATTGATTCCAGAAAATGTTAAATCCCAGATAGAAATTCCAGAAATTGAATATGATACAAATGATTCAAAGTTTGATAAAGATAAATCCCAGATTGATATTACAGAAAAAGTTAAATCTCAGACTGATATTCCAGAAAAAGATAAATACCGGATTGAATATCCAGAAAAAGTTAAATCCCAGATTGATATTCCAGAAATTGAATATGATACAAATAAGTCAAAGTTTGATAAAGTTAAATCCCAGATTGATATTCCAGAAAAAGTTATAACCCAGATTGATATTCCAGAAATTGAATAAGATACAAATAATTCAAAGTTTGATAAAGTTAAATACCAGATTGATATTCCACAAAAAGTTAAATCCCAGACTGATATTCCAGAAAAAGTTAAATCCCAGATTGATAATCCAGACAATATTAAATCCCAGATTGATATTCCCAGAAACTGAATATGATACAAATAAGTCAAAGTTTGATAATGTTAAATCCCAGATTGATATTCCAGAAAATGTTAAATCCCAGATTGAAATTCCAGATATTGAATATGATACAAATAATTCAAAGTTTGATAAACTTAAATCCCAGATTGATATTCCAGAAAAAGTTAAATCCCAGATTGATATTTCAGAAAAACTTAAATCCCAGATTGATAATTCAGAAAATGTTAAATCCCAGATTGATATTCCAGAAAAAGTTAAATCCCAGATTGATATTCCAGAAAAACTTAAATCCCAGATTGATAATTCAGAAAATGTTAAATCCCAGATTGATATTCCAGAAAATGTTAAATCCTAGATAGAAATTCCAGAAATTGAATATGATACAAATGATTCAAAGTTTGATAAAGATAAATCCCAGATTGATATTACAGAAAAAGTTAAATCTCAGACTGATATTCCAGAAAAAGATAAATACCAGATTGAATATCCAGAAAAAGTTAAATCCCAGATTGATATTCCAGAAATTGAATATGATACAAATAAGTCAAAGTTTGATAAAGTTAAATCCCAGATTGATATTCCAGAAAAAGTTATAACCCAGATTGATATTCCAGAAATTGAATAAGATACAAATAATTCAAAGTTTGATAAAGTTAAATACCAGATTGATATTCCACAAAAAGTTAAATCCCAGACTGATATTCCAGAAAAAGTTAAATCCCAGATTGATAATCCAGACAATATTAAATCCCAGATTGATATTCCCAGAAACTGAATATGATACAAATAAGTCAAAGTTTGATAATGTTAAATCCCAGATTGATATTCCAGAAAAACTTAAATCCCAGATTGATAATTCAGAAAATGTTAAATCCCAGATTGATATTCCAGAAAATGTTAAATCCTAGATTGAAATTCCAGAAATTGAATATGATACAAATAATTCAAAGTTTGATAAAGTTAAATCCCAGATTGATATTCCAGAAAAAGTTAAATACCAGATTGATATTCCAGAAAAAGTTAAATCCCAGATTGATAATCCAGAAAATGTTAAATCCCAGATTGATATTCCAGAAATTGAATATGATACAAAATCCCAGTTTGAAATTCCAGAAATTGAATATGATACAAATAATTCAAAGTTTGATAAAGTTAAATCCCAGACTGATATTCCAGAAAAAGATAAATCCCAGATTGATATTCCAGAAATTGAATAAGATACAAATAATTCAAAGTTTGATAAAGTTTAATACCAGATTGATATTCCAGAAAAAGTTAAATCCCAGACTGATATTCCAGAAAAAGTTAAATCCCAGATTGATAATCCAGACAATGTTAAATCCCAGATTGATATTCCCAGAAATTGAATATGATACAAATAAGTCAAAGTTTGATAAAGTTAAATCCCACATTGATATTCCATAAAATGTTAAATCCCAGATTGAAATTCCTGAAATTGAATATGATACAAATAAGTCAAAGTTTGATAAAGTTGAATCCCAGATTGATATTCCAGAAATTGAATGTGATACTAATAAGCCAAAGTTTGATAAAGTTAAATCCCAGATTGATTCCAGAAAATGTTAAATCCCAGATAGAAATCCAGAAATTGAATATGATACAAATAATTCAAAGTTTGATAAAGTTAAATCCCAGATTGATATTACAGAAAAAGTTAAATCCCAGACTGATATTCCAGAAATTGAATATGATACAAAATCCCAGTTTGAAATTCCAGAAATTGAATATGATACAAATAATTCAAAGTTTGATAAAGTTAAATCCCAGACTGATATTCCAGAAAAAGATAAATCCCAGATTGATATTCCAGAAATTGAATAAGATAAAAATAATTCAAAGTTTGATAAAGTTAAATACCAGATTGATATTCCAGAAAAAGTTAAATCCCATGCTGATATTCCAGAAAAAATAAATCACAGATTGATAATCCAGACAATGTTAAATCCCAGATTGATATTCCCAGAAATTGAATATGATACAAATAAGTCAAAGTTTGATAAAGTTAAATCCCAGATTGATATTCCATAACATGTTAAATCCCAGATTGAAATTCCTGAAATTGAATATGATACAAATAAGTCATAGTTTGATAAAGTTAAATCCCAGATTGATATTCCAGAAATTGAATGTGATACTAATAAGCCAAAGTTTGATAAAGTTAAATCCCAGATTGATATTCCAGAAAAAGTTAAATCGCAAATTGATATTCCTGAAATTGAATATGATACAAATAAGTCAAAGTTTGATAAAGTTAAATCCCAGATTGATATTCCAGAAAAAGTTAAATCCCAGATTGAAAATCCAGAAAAATTTAAATCCCAGATTGATGTTCCTGAAATTGAATATGATACAAATAAGTCAAAGTTTGATAAAGTTAAATCCCAGATTGATATTCCAGAAATTGAATGTAAAACTAATAAGCCAAAGTTTGATAAAGTTAAATCCCAGATTGATATTCCAGAAAAAGTTAAATCCCAGATTGATAATCCAGAAAAAGTTAAATCCCAGATTGATAATCCAGAAAAAGTTAAATCCCAGATTGATATTCCTGAAATTGAATATGATACAAATAAGTCAAAGTTTGATAAAATTAAATCCCAGATTGATATTCCAAAAAAAGTTAAATCCCAGATTGATATTCCAGAAAAAGTTAAATCCCAGACTGATATTCCAGAAAAAGTTAAATCCCAGATTGATAATCCAGACAATGTTAAATTCCAGATTGATATTCCCAGAAATTGAATATGATACAAATAAGTCAAAGTTTGATAAAGTTAAATCCCAGATTGATATTCCATAACATGTTAAATCCCAGATTGAAATTCCTGAAATTGAATATGATACAAATAATTCAAAGTTTGATAAAGTTTAATCCCAGATTGATATTCCAGAAATTGAATATGATACAAATAAGTCATAGTTTGATAAAGTTAAATCCCAGATTGATATTCCAGAAATTGAATGTGATACTAATAAGCCAAAGTTTGATAAAGTTAAATCCCGGATTGATATTCCAGAAAAAGTTAAATCGCAGATTGATATTCCTGAAATTGAATATGATACAAATAAGTCAAAGTTTGATAAAGTTAAATCCCAGATTGATATTCCAGAAAAAGTTAAATCCCAGATTGAAAATCCAGAAAAATTTAAATCCCAGATTGATGTTCCTGAAATTGAATATGATACAAATAAGTCAAAGTTTGATAAAGTTAAATCCCAGATTGATATTCCAGAAATTGAATGTAAAACTAATAAGCCAAAGTTTGATAAAGTTAAATCCCAGATTGATATTCCAGAAAAAGTTAAATCCCAGATTCATAATCCAGAAAAAGTTAAATCCCAGATTGATAATCCAGAAAAAGTTAAATCCCAGATTGATATTCCTGAAATTGAATATGATACAAATAAGTCAAAGTTTGATAAAGTTAAATCCCAGATTGATATTCCAAAAAAAGTTAAATCCCAGATTGATATTCCAGAAAATGTTAAATCCTAGATTGAAATTCCAGAAATTGAATATGATACAAATAATTCAAAGTTTGATAAAGTTAAATCCCAGATTGATATTCCAGAAAAAGTTAAATACCAGATTGATATTCCAGAAAAAGTTAAATCCCAGATTGATAATCCAGAAAATGTTTAATCCCAGATTGATATTCCCAGAAATTGAATATGATACAAATAAGTCAAAGTTTGATAAAGTTAAATCCCAGATTGATATTCCAGAAATTGAATATGATACAAAATCCCAGTTTGAAATTCCAGAAATTGAATATGATACAAATAATTCAAAGTTTGATAAAGTTAAATCCCAGACTGATATTCCAGAAAAAGATAAATCCCAGATTGATATTCCAGAAATTGAATAAGATACAAATAATTCAAAGTTTGATAAAGTTTAATACCAGATTGATATTCCAGAAAAAGTTAAATCCCAGACTGATATTCCAGAAAAAGTTAAATCCCAGATTGATAATCCAGACAATGTTAAATCCCAGATTGATATTCCCAGAAATTGAATATGATACAAATAAGTCAAAGTTTGATAAAGTTAAATCCCAGATTGATATTCCATAAAATGTTAAATCCCAGATTGAAATTCCTGAAATTGAATATGATACAAATAAGTCAAAGTTTGATAAAGTTGAATCCCAGATTGATATTCCAGAAATTGAATGTGATACTAATAAGCCAAAGTTTGATAAAGTTAAATCCCAGATTGATTCCAGAAAATGTTAAATCCCAGATAGAAATTCCAGAAATTGAATATGATACAAATAATTCAAAGTTTGATAAAGTTAAATCCCAGATTGATATTACAGAAAAAGTTAAATCCCAGACTGATATTCCAGAAATTGAATATGATACAAAATCCCAGTTTGAAATTCCAGAAATTGAATATGATACAAATAATTCAAAGTTTGATAAAGTTAAATCCCAGACTGATATTCCAGAAAAAGATAAATCCCAGATTGATATTCCAGAAATTGAATAAGATACAAATAATTCAAAGTTTGATAAAGTTAAATACCAGATTGATATTCCAGAAAAAGTTAAATCCCAGACTGATATTCCAGAAAAAGTTAAATCCCAGATTGATAATCCAGACAATGTTAAATCCCAGATTGATATTCCCAGAAATTGAATGTGATACAAATAAGTCAAAGTTTGATAAAGTTAAATCCCAGATTGATATTCCATAACATGTTAAATCCCAGATTGAAATTCCTGAAATTGAATATGATACAAATAATTCAAAGTTTGATAAAGTTTAATCCCAGATTGATATTCCAGAAATTGAATATGATACAAATAAGTCATAGTTTGATAAAGTTAAATCCCAGATTGATATTCCAGAAATTGAATGTGATACTAATAAGCCAAAGTTTGATAAAGTTAAATCCCAGATTGATATTCCAGAAAAAGTTAAATCGCAGATTGATATTCCTGAAATTGAATATGATACAAATAAGTCAAAGTTTGATAAAGTTAAATCCCAGATTGATATTCCAGAAAAAGTTAAATCCCAGATTGATATTCCAGAAAAAGTTAAATCCCAGATTGAAAATCCAGAAAAATTTAAATCCCAGATTGATGTTCCTGAAATTGAATATGATACAAATAAGTCAAAGTTTGATAAAGTTAAATCCCAGATTGATATTCCAGAAATTGAATGTAAAACTAATAAGCCAAAGTTTGATAAAGTTAAATCCCAGATTGATATTCCAGAAAAAGTTAAATCCCAGATTGATAATCCAGAAAAAGTTAAATCCCAGATTGATAATCCAGAAAAAGTTAAATCCCAGATTGATATTCCTGAAATTGAATATGATACAAATAAGTCAAAGTTTGATAAAGTTAAATCCCAGATTGATATTCCAAAAAAAGTTAAATCCCAGATTGATATTCCAGAAATTGAACATGATATGAAAGTTTATGAGCCAGATTGTTTACCAAAGTATATGAGCCAGATTGTTTACCAAAGTAAATTGTGATAAATGCAAAATGGAGATCCCAGAACATAAATACAGATATCATAAGAGAACGAATATTCATAAATCGAATTGTTTAATAAAGTCAAAGTTTGATAATATTGATATTGTAGCTACGACATTTAATAATAGAATCATGACTTATCGCTTAAACCCGAGATAGAAGACGAGTACCTCATACTAGAGGCGTTCTTGGGTGATAAGCGAAAATATGTTTTGAAACTGATTGAGTTATCATTATTGGAACATACTTGCATTAAAGTTAACTTTGAGCTGTTTGCTTACTTTTTACTACCACAATTAAGTGAGCAGCAGCTCAAGTCATTTAATACGAAATATGAAACTATATACAGCAGTACTGACATTAATCATTTATTCTCAAATATAATAGAAATACTCGTTTTATTTATAACCCTTTTTCGACATTACCTGTAGAGATATTATCTAAGTATAAACGATTATTTTTATTTATTTGTGTACTTATTCGTTGAAACCAAAGCTAAAAGAACTACCAAAAATCTGATTATTGCGGGTTATAATTAGTTAGTGTTCCTGATAAGCATTATAAATACTAGAACATATTATATTTTTTCTGACAGATACAAACATGAAGTGGGTCAAGCAACTAGTTTCATTAGAAGTAAAAAATATTGAGGTAGAGAAAAATAAGCTACATGCAAAGCATAGTGTTCTTTTGCCGAATAATATAAGATGTATAATATGTGGCCCTTCGAATTGTGGGAAAACGAACGTCATGATTAGTTTGTTAATCCACGAAAATGGTTTAAAGTTTAAAAATGTTTACTTGTATTCAAGCTTGTTAGACTAGCTTTCAACCAAAATATATTTTTCTAAAACAAATCTTAGAAAGAGTACTAGAAGTAAAACTTTTTATATTTAATTTTGATGACGAAGTTATTCATCCTAATGATGCATTACCGAATTCTGTTATTATTTTTGATGACGTGGTTAGTGAAAAACAAGTTAACATACGAAATTATTTTACAATGGGCAGACACAGAAATATAGTTTGTTTTTATTTATCTCAAACGTATTCAAAAATACCAAAGCAGTTATTACGTGATAATGTTAACTTTTTGATAATTTTCAAGCAAGATGAAGTTAACATGAAACATATATACGATGAACATGTTAGTTCTGATATAGAGTGGTCGAAGTTTAAAGATATATGTTCTAAAATCTGGATACATCCTTATGATTTTTTGACTATTAATAAGGATTGTGAATTAAACAAAGGCAGATATAGACAATCATTCGACAAGTTTATTTATTGTGATTAATGGCTATATAAATTATGAGTGCAAAAAATTAAAATCATTTGAGCATAAATACTTCTTCATATAAGTCCTATAATGGACCACAACATTACAGATCAATTAATTAAGTCTGCGGACGCTATTAAGGCAAAAGTGAATCAAATGAAAGATTATGAGTTTAAAACTGACACTCATTTGAAATATTTTTTCAAGCCTCTCGCAGACCCTCTAAATGCAATCGTAGCTAACAAGCAAATTTCTACAATAGAAAATGAAGATACTTCATCATCATCATCAGCCTTATATTGTTCCCACTGCTGGGACACAGGCCTCCTCTCGGCGAGAGGGAGTGGGCCATAATCCACCATGCCCAGTGCGGGTTGGTAGATGTCACATGTCTTCGAATTTTTGGTTCTAAGACATGCCGGTTTCCTCACGATGTTTTCCTTCACCGTTTTGAGAGCAGTGGCAATGAAATAATTTACACAAAGTAATGCGCCTGCTTGGGTTTGATCTCACGACCTTACTTGTAAGTCGCGGCCGTTACCACTGGGCCACCACTGCTCTCCATGAAGATACTTATGATGACAAAATTAAACACACTGATATAGGTTCAACAATGTTTTTGCGTGATAAATCTCATGATATGTACAAACATGAATCATCTAATGAGTCAAGCTCGATAGAATTTTTTTATTCAGATGAAGGAGATAATGGATCGGAAAAAGATATAAATGCATCGTTGAAAAAAGAAGATATCATTGAAAAATATGAGGATATGAATATACCATTTGGTGTACATAGTGAGAATAACAAACATATGATCGGAAATACAATAGTTAATTTCTCAACCACTCATGAGAACTCTGGTAAAGTGTTTAACATTTGCGTAGCTAATAAACAGTATACAATAACACCTGGTCTAAAAGAACTATTGCTTCGCAAAAAGCCTGATTTAAGTTTAGTCAATTTAAAAGATAAATTGGTTTACAAAGAAATACTCCTGACAACTAATGCTCATAAAAGAGACTTTGACCCTGCAGGTCAAATTAAAGGTGATAAAGGTCTAAAATATTCTCAAGTGGTCAAACCATTATTTTCTGAGTCTTATAAATGCTTACAAGCACCAATAGAAGCTAAATCTAGGCAAAAAAGAGGTGCTGGTTTACCGTTTCTTAAAAAATATAAAAAAAATACTGAACTTGTTTATTGGGATGATCCTAATGAATTAGTGGACAGACTTAAACTCTTGATCGCTTCTAAAACTGCAGGTAATACTAACCTTGATAACGAGATTTTATCAATTATTGAAGAACTAAAAGAAGCGGGTGTAATACATGAATAAAAGGGCTTATCATAGACACTGTTACTTAGTCTAATTTTGAAGTTCAGAAGTGACAGTTGAAAGAATGAGCAAAGTGAAAAGAGACATCATAAACGAGATTCACAGAAGTGCTAGAATCAATTTTTCTCGAAGACATGTAATATTAAAAGATATTGATGATCTTTGGCAAGCCGATTATTTTTAAATGATTACTTTAAATAGAGTTTCTTACTCATAAGTCAACACTTTAACGCTGTCTGTTACAAGAAACGAATGTCAATTATATTATAGCCGAAAAAATGATAGTGTATAATATAAAATCAATAGCCAAAGTGAATAACTTTACTCGTCCTCGTATCGTCGGAAGACGCAGACATACGCGAAGTGTAAAAATAATCACTGAAGAGAATAAATTGTTTCTTCAAGCTTTGGGATTTAAACTATGAGTATTCTTAATATAAATGATTCAGCGCAGTTCGATAACTCTATAGTGAGTTATGAATATCAAACTTATAATCCATACAGCAACAGTTTTAAGGAAAATGATGAAATACGAATACCCATAAATCAGCAAGATGTGTACACAGGGGCGTAGCTACCGCCGTATCTGCCGTATAAATTATACGGGGCCCCCGGGCCACGGGGGCCCTCGACGTGCGTAAGCAAAAATTAATACAAATTTCCCATTTTTTTTTTCTAATAGAGATAAACAATTACCTAAGAACTTCGATGGGACATGAACGCCTGTCAGATCTGTCACTATCGTCGTAGAGACAGATCAGCTATAAATGATTAATTAAATCATTTTGCCGAAACAAAAAGCAAGGAGAGTTATTTAATTTGATTTTTTTGCAAAAAAATTTGGAAAAAGTGACAGATAGATAATAATGATGAATTAATATTTCTTTTAATTTTATGCAAACATTTTTTTTTCCTTTTGTGAGAAATCGTTACCTTTCATAAGGGCCCCCAAACAAATTTTTATACGGGGCCCCGCCAAGGCACGCTACTCCACTGTGTGTACATATTACCTTCAGCCAGTTACATTTACGTTGAAGGTCGAGCCACTGTCTCTTCTAAAGATGCATCAGGAAAACTTACACGAAAGTCTGTTAATTTCACAAATAATCCTATATCATTTCTATTTCAAGACATTCGATATGAAATTAACGGTGTTGAGATAGATCGAATAAAAAATGCAGGAATTACTACAAATTTAAAATCATATGTGTCTATGAGTGAGGGGGAAAGCAAAGCTGCTGGTGTTTGGGGTTGGAACTTGAATGGGGCTAAAGATAATGACGGTATTTTTAGCGCTCTTATACCCCTGAATAAAGTTTTGGGATTTGCGGAAGATTATGATAAAATTATCATTAACTGTAAACATGAACTTCTACTTAACAGAAGTAGTTCTAAGCTTAATGGTGTTATTCTTGATAATAACGACTCGATTGAAATAAATATAGAGAGATTGCAATGGCGCGTGCCTCATATAAAAGTTTCAGATCGGGAAAGATTAACTTTACTGAAACATTTAGAGAAAGATCGCCCTATTCAAATAGCTTTTAGAAATTGGGACTTGTATGAATACCCTTTATTACCTAAGACTACAAAACATTCCTGGGTTATTAAGACTGCTTCTCAACTCGAGAAACCGAGGTATGTGATCTTTGGGTTACAGACAAATAGAAAAAACACTAAATCTAGAGACAGTTCAATATTTGACCATGGTAAATTAACTAATGTTACTCTTTTCTTAAATTCTAACTATTACCCATACGAATCTGTTAATTCAAAATTTCATGAAGATAAGTATTGTATATTATATGAGATGTATACCAAATTTCGTCAGTCTTATTATAACATTCGATGTGAACCGATGCTTGATCTGCTTCAATATAAAGAAAAGGCTCCTTTATTTGTAATTGATTGCTCAAGACAGAACGAGGCTTTGAAGACTGGGGCTATAGATGTGAGACTAGAAATAGAAAGTTCTGAAGATATTCTAGAAAATACATCCGCATATTGTCTAATCATCAACGACCGCCTGATAGAATATAAACCCCTGAGTAGTATTGTAAGGAAATTATCATGAAAGCCATAGTCGATGTGCAAGGGCTTAAGATGGAAAATAACGAGTTTATTGTCAAAGAAATAGCAATAGCATGCAGAAATCAAATTATGGTGTTATTCCACCATTCCCATTTTACAATCTTACGAAAAAAGAAAAATCGCAAGTTTGTTGGATAGAGAGAAACAGAAAAAAATTGTGGAAAGAAGGTTTTATATCATACTTAAAATCTCTGCAATGTATTGAACCTTATCTGAAAGATAAAAACATTTATGTTAAAGGGTGTGAAAAAGTGTTGTGGCTAAGAAACCTATTAAAACATGATAATGTATATAATTTAGAAGATAAGAAATGTCCTCATTTACAAAAATTATGTGATGATTATAAAACGTCTAGTAATATATTTAGTTGTGTGTATCATTCGAATGTATGTGCTTTAAAAAATGTAACATGTTTAAAAAAGTGGATTGATGATAACAGTATTTTTAATTGTTTATAATTTAGAAGACAGTCTGTCTTGAAAAAAAGAAAATATACAAAAAAAAAAGTAATGTTAAGTAATTACTTGCTCTTTGTATCATAACAATATATCGAAATAAATGCTTTTTTTATAAGTAATCGTTTTGGGTTTTATTTTCATAATAAACGCGTTAGACATAGAATACCACAACGAAATGTGCTTTAATTTCTTTATAAATTGAGAACACCAGATACAAGAGTTCATTATTCTTTTAAACATACTCGTATCGAGACCTTCTTAAAAATGCTTCAAAATTATTTTAGCCCGCGTTACGAAATATATAATAAACACAAAATTCGATTATGTTCATTTCGACATTATTGGGCTACAGTAGATTCAAAACGAAGATTGGTGATGGAAATGGCCGATGCAGGTTTTTTTTTACTGTGGAAATGGTTTAAACGATAAAGTTATGTGCTTTTCGTGTGGATTTGGCATCGAAGATACTCCCAGTATTACAATGATCCGTGGATGCAACATGCCATATTTTCCCCTGATTGCTTTTATTTAAACGCTGTAAAAGGAACAGACTATGTTGCCAAATCAAGAAGTCTGTTTTATAAAGAAACAAAAATATGAAGTGATTGTAACGTGGAGCAGAATAGATTGATGCGATTGACTGTCTGATTGTCTAGTTCACAAAATATTGATCGACTGACTGATTGTCTAATTCACAAAATATTGATTTATTGACTGATTTGTCTAGTTCACAAAATATTGATAGAATGACTGATTGTCTAGTTCTCAAAATATTGATCGAATGACTGATTGTCTAGTTCACAAAATAATGATTTATTGGTTGATTTGTCTAGTTCACAAAATATTGATAGAATGTCTGATTGCCTAGTTCTCAAAATATTGATCGAATGATTGATTGTCTAGTTCACATCAAATGTATAATTGGGGTGACTGGATCTCTGATCCAGGAACCCCAATTATACACTACTGACGGCTTCCCATTCCCTCTCGCTTCGTACCATGGCTCGCACCAGGGCCGGACGCGAGAGGTCGCCGCCGCCATTCGCCTCCACGAGGACACGGCGGTGCTGTACCCAGGCAGGGCACACCACCACCATATGCTCCACCGTGTCCTCCAGACGTCACCCGGACGTATCCTCCCGCTTTATCCTGAACAGGAACCCACCGAAGCACCCATACCCGGTGAGGACCTGCGTCAGGCGGAAGGTGAGGACGCCGTGACGCCTCTCTATCCACTCTTCAAAGAGGGAACTTACCGCCGCAATTGTGGCGTGCCCAATGTGCCAGGGTCACGGTATCTCTTTCGAACAATCACGTGACCCCGGCAGGCATCGGTCCTAGTAGACCCCTTCACTGCTGCTGACATCTCATTGAGGCGCGCGTGGAACACTACGCGCAGTCGACCTGAGCTCGGTCCTTACCGGGCAGCGAGCTACCCATTGCTCGCCGCCCGCAAGTTCGCAATCGAGTCCCGACGCCCGGGGCGTCTTCTCCTGCGGCGGCTAGGGACATGAGGGCGCAGAGACTGCCACTCCGTCACGCGCCCCGCCTTCTCCTTCGCGAGCATTACTGCTTCGCAGAAGGAGGTGACGGCTTCCCATGCCCTCTCGCTCCGTACCATGGCTCGCACCAGGGCCGGACGCGAGAGGTCGCCGCCGCCGATCGCCTCCACGAGGACACGGCGGTGCTCCGCCCAGGCAGGGCACACCTCCACCGTATGCTCCACCGTGTCCTCCAGACGATCCTCGCAATGGAAACACCCGGACGTATCCTCCCGCTTTATCCTGAACAGGAACCCACCGAAGCACCCATGCCCGGTGAGGACCTGCGTCAGGTGGAAGGTGAGGACGCCGTGGTGCCTCTCTATCCACTCCTCAAAGAGGGGACTTACCGCCGCAATTGTGGCGTGCCCTGAAGGAGCATACTTTGAAGGTGATAAAATAAATTTGGATGAATAACTAAAATTTTGTGTATTATTGATCTTTTCCCGGTACTTTTTTGACAAAGTAGTACTTAGTCCTTGTCATTTAAATTCACTTGATCGGAAATCACTCGATCTTAATATATTACAGTTTCCCGGAGATTATGGATAAAACGGAGCGTCAACATTAGGTAGTGCATTTATGAGGAAATTAGAAGCATTAACATACTGTTTTTTCAGATATTTCAATCTTGGCTTAAGTCAGAATAATGTGAACATGATAAATTAGACCTTAATTTTTAATTCTTAGTGTAAAAACTGTAATCATGACATGTTCCCTAATCCAAAGGCTGGAACTGGTCATGTCCTGTCTATGTCCATTTGAATAAAAGTATGTGTATTGTTAAAATATAGAGAACCTAATCCAAAGCCGTTCTCGTTATCAGGCGGACACTATTTACATCATTAACTACTACTTGAACTTCATAAAAAATATTAACAAACAACTTAAACAGTAGGTACTAAAGAAAAAATGTTTACTTTTGATATGAATTCGGTTTTCCCGATGCGTAACGATCTAATCAACGTATCTTTTTCTCGTGTTTGAACGTCAACACAGTCAAAGTAGGTATGTAATTTATGAAATGTCTTAAAGTTAATAACGAGCATCTCAATGGATTTAGTATTACTTCAATGAAAACATCTACCAGCCGATTGGTTAAAATTTTTGGGATATCGACGCAACGCTTCCATGTAGCGTCAGTCAATTCGACATCATTGCAGAGAGGCCAGAACTGCCTATATTTCGATGGATATTTGGATTTATTTGGAGTCGAAGGTTTTCTCGTTCTTTGCAAATGCCATATTTAGCAGCTGGTTGCACTCCTTGGTCTTCTGTATAATTTACCGAACAGTGAGGATCTTTATCGGTACTAATCTTATATCTTTAAACGAGCAATTCTTGTATATATATATATATAATCTGAATTTCGGAAACGGCTCCAACGATTTTCATGAAATTTAGTATACAGGAGGTTTCAGGGGCGATAAATCGATCTAACTAGGATTCATTTTTATAAAATATCGTTTTTATTCGTGTTTTCAATGACCAACTTTATCGATAATCAACTTGAACATAAACTTATTATTTTAAACACAATTTGCTAAAAAATACCGAGCAAAGCTCGGTCATCCAGATATTTAAGTCTTTAAACGAGAAATATAATCTAAGTCGTGAACATACAGAGAACGAAGCATTAATTTATTGTGTCGTTCCGTTAACTTCCGTTACATGGTGGCTGAAACTCGTAAATTTAATCAGCCACCCAGCAGCATGCCAGTCTCTTGGCGAGATTGTTTGTGACGACACTCGAGAAAAGCTTGTATCCGTGGCTAAGGAAGTAAAATGGGTCCATAGTTGAAATAGTAAAAGGTTTTGTCACCTTTTTAGCAGAACAAAACCACTGCACCTCTGCTTCATACTTCGGGCGTTGTATCCTCTCGCAGAACTGTAGCCCCGCCCGCTTTAAATAGCGCTGTCGTAATTTCATCATCTCCAGGTGTTGTGTCCTTATGGTCTTTAACTGTTCCAGAACCACCCTAATCTTGCCCTGGGATGTCCTCCGTGTACTGGTGCATTAATTTGGCTCGATGGTCATCTGCACTATGTTCCGCTCGTATCGGTGTCTGCGTTGTCCTCGAGTATGGCGGACTTCAATGTCATACTTCATTTTGCCATTCTCAGTTCTAAGGTACGTCAGATAGGACCTCCACGATTGCTGAACGAACACTTTTGACCTTCACGGGTGTTAGACCACCGAAAGTTGCATCGCGTCAGTTTCCTGATAATTAGGTTTAAGGCCCTCTTATATGACGAACACGGCTGCTTGGATGGTAAATTTTCCCTCATAAGTCCGAAAATCACCTTGAAAAGTTTGGACACCTCACTTTTCCGCTGTCACAGGAAATGTCTGGGAGACACGTCACGCAGTGCTTCGACCACCTCATCGGCTTTTTCCTCAACAGTGCCTCGGTGTCCATCAGGGTTAATCGATTATGAAATAACAATTCGAACTTTTCAGATCCTAAAACGGCTTTAAGCTGCGTAGATCGGAGGGTAGTCCTCATAATGCGGATTCTCTCAGCTCGAAAATTTATATTTAGAAACTACGTAAACTTTCCACTCGGTTCATATTTATAAAATGGGGTGTAATCATCCAAATGTTGTAGCAGTAATACGTTGATACAGGGACTCTTATTGTCCTTATTTGTCGTTACTTTGGTTATATTAGGTCTTTACCTATGAAACTGCCGTTCTGCAGTACTGGCCATTTCAAATCAAAATAATTTTTGTTTGTCTAAGAATTCTAATTTCTAATTTATTTTATTTTAAAAACATGGAATTCTTTTTCCAAAAGTAGTCATTTGTTTATTGATTAGTGTTACATTTTCATCGCATTTCAATCTTGTTCGTCATCATGGATACGTTAAAAATTCGAGTAATTATGGAATATGAGTACCGTCGTGGCAACAACGCGGCACAAGCGGCACGCAACATCAACGACGTTTACGGAGCTAACACTACAAACCAACGTACCACCTGTTATTGGTTTGCTCGCTTCCGTTCTGGAAATTTCGACCTGAAAAATGAATCTCGCGGTCGTCTGAAGACTTTGGTCGACAATGACGAATTAAAGGCGATTGTGGAACCTGATGATACACAGTCTACGGCTGAATTAGCAGCAGCTTTCGACGTTAGCGTCAAAACAATATTGGTCCATTTGCGCCAAATTGGCAAGGTAAAAAAGCTTGACAAATGGGTGCCCCACGAACTCAATGATCGCCAGCGCGAAGTACGCGTCGAGACGTGCCTTGCACTGCTCAACAGACACACAAATGAAGGAATTTTGAACCGCATTGTTACCTGCGATGAAAAATGGATTCTGTTTGATAACCGCAAGCGCTCAGCAAGTTGGTTGGATCTTGGTTCAGCACCTAAACAATGCCCTAAACGGAAACTTACCCCTAGAAAAGTGATGGTCACTGTTTGGTGGTCTAGCGCCGGTGTGATTCATCACAGCTTCTAACCAAACGGGGTGAGCATTACTGCAGATGTGTACTGTAAAGAACTGAACTCAGTGATGGAGAAGCTGGCACATCTCCAACCAGCATTGGTCAATCGCTCGTCTCCGCTGCTCCTGCACGACAACGCGCGACCTCATACTGCATAGCAAACGGTCTCGTAGTTGCAAGAACTGGGGTTGGAAGCTCTGCGTCATCCGCCCTGCTCACCAGACCTTGCGCCTACAGACTACAATTTTTTCCAGAATTTGGATAACTTCTTGGCGGGAAAAAAAAACAATACCCGAGAGGCAGAACAAAATGCCTTTGAAGAATTTATTGCCTCCCGTCCAGCTGATTTTTAAAGAAGGGCATCAATAAACTGCCACTACGTTGGCAAAGATGCATTGATTACATGGGTGATTATTTCGATTAATACAAATTAAAAATACATGAAAAAAAATCGTTTAATTTTTTTCATACAAAACGGCATTTTCGTAGGTAAAGACCTATTATCTTGATTGACCTCAGGCACTCTTGCGTTTGTGTTGTGCAACTTCAACATAGTATGCAGTTCTGATGGTTATTCCGACAGTATACCAATGTTGTCCGCAAACTTAAGGTGTGCCAACTATTACCCAACTATCTGAACTCCCACTTCCTATACCTTAGCTTAATTTTCTGAAGTCATTTTCGAAAATCGCGATTAGACATCTCATTTAATCTTAAATGGTGGGCCTTTTTTTGTGTGTTTGATGTCATCAAATGACCTCACCCGCTCTGGGCGGAGTGGGAGAGCCTGTCAGACTTTTCTGACTAAAATCCACTTATGTTCCTTAAATTGGCCCATATGTCAGGACCACGGTAGCTTTTTCGAATACATCTCGCTACCCTGGCAGGTAAATGGTGGGCCTGCTACTTCGATTTACACTCGTGCTGTGCAATTGCTGTATATTTGGGGGCCCATTATATTCAGGGTTATAAATAATAAATGGTTTTATTTCTGTAATTAGGTTTATACAAACACTTTTACATGTCAATCATATTTTTTTAAACTAGATGGTCGGTATTTCCTAACTGTCTACTCTGAGAAGAAAGGCCGCAAGAAATTCAGAGGTCACAGTCTCTCTTAAAGTCCAGAAATTATCTTGGACACATCATGTGAAGACCATGTAGATTGGTGACTAAATGGTCATTTGAAAAATCAACCACACAAATTTAGTGGACCTGTCCAGTCAGTGCAAGGATTGGTCACTAATCGTGTAACTTGGAACTTAAGTAGCTCAACGATTTGACGAACAATACCTAAGAAAGGACATTTGGGTAGGTCACATAAATTACTAAAACTGTCAGATCATGATTACAACTTACTGGGAAAGAAAGAAAACAAAAATAAAAAAGGACCCACATAGTCTTCACATTCACAATAATTAAAACAATATTCCTGGTTGATTCCTTGCTTTATAAGTGACTCCTATAAAGAATAGTGTGATATAGAATCGAATGCCTTTGAGTAGTCTACCTATACTCTATGAAGGCAAATTATATTGTACAATTTTTCTATAATTTGATCGTGGGTATGATCGACTGTCGGGTTTACGACTGTTTCGACTGAAACCCGCCTGTTCGTCTAGTTTGTTATTGTCTATCATATTCGTTTTACTTAGAAGCAGGGTCGAAGTGAAAAGCTTTGTATTAATAAGACATTAGGCTAATAAAGGTCTTTTGAAAATATGAGAAATAGGGTGTAAAGTTCACTCAACCTCCGTAGAAAAGGCAGGAACTTCCGATCAGGCGGATGCACTGTCTCATGGGCACCTGCCTGACGATTAATGTCGGGACGTAATACATTTGCTAGTTGCACGGTAAACTTTGATTGCGCGATTCAGGATTTTGGGTGCCGTCTTTGTCATGCGTAGTTCGCATATGGCGGTATAGATGCCGCTACAGTCTATGGTTCATTATCAATTTTGGGTCTCCTTTCGGGTACAAAAGGACTATTTCCGAACACTGCCACTGAACGGGTATTTCTATTTTTGAAGTAAGTTCAAATTGAATAGTTTGTTGAGTGAAGTACCTAATTAGTTTTTCTAATCGTCTCATTCCTTGGGCCGAGTCTCTTCGGTTTTTAGCTTTCTGATTGATAATTCTATTTCGCTTTATAAGAAAGGTTTTTTCCGGGTGGCAAATCACCATGACGTCGTAGACTTTTACTAACAAAAACCCACACGTGTTCCTTCAGTTGCCCATATGCCAGGGCCACGGTAACTCTTTCGAACATATCTTGCGACCCTGGCTGGCAGTCCTAGCGGACCTCTTTAGTTTTACAATAAAGGTGGAACCGTAAAAAACGAAATTCGCAAAAACGAGACGTGTTGAAGTCATGACGAATGTGGAAACGGATTTGAATGAGACCTGGCACACAAATAGGCCATGTCCTGGGTTAATAAGGACATCGTTTTTATACCGGTAGTATGTTATCGTGAGATAATTTCCGACCTCCATCACGCAGCTGTAGCCTCGGGCAAACGATAGTTATTATTACAGACTTGTTAACTTTAAAAAATAAATCGGTATTCCCGATGAGATGTTTTTGCAAAATTTGAAGATAAAATATGGCGTCATACAGGGAAGGGTCACCTAGTTATCTTTGTGATGTGAAGAATATCCACTTAGGTATATTAACGGGTACTCTTATCTGCCGTCTCTTATCACCATTCCGAAAAGACCTATTTATTTTGCGAGAAACCAGCATTCGACTTCAGAATCAAAAGAGCAATCTCCAGCAGTGGGTCTACCCTTGTTGAAACAACTTTGTACTTCGGAGAAATAAAATGTGTAAGACGCAGTGTGTGCTGGTTTTGGTGGTGCTGTACGTGGGGCTGGCGCACTCCTGGGGTGAGTACGACGATCGTAGTTCATTTTACACCTACTTTTAGAGCCTAAAGCCGGAGGATTTTCTTTCTACGATTTTTAAAAGCATGTAACTACCAACAATAATTTCCCTCAATTTTTTAATTGTAGGATGTAAGTAGGTACAGTAGCTCGATGTGCTGACCAGCACATCGAGCTACTACAACCTGTCAAACTTTAATAGATTTTCAACTTTAATGCTAAAGCATTAGGTTCAAGGTTGATTGAGAGAATTGGACAGTTTCAGGTACCTTGATGTGCTGGCGTCTGTACCTGCTACACAAGATAATCGATACTAATAATTTATTTCTATGCGGATGTTTGTCTGTTAGTTTGTATGTAAGGGGTAGTCTGCGAAACTACCAGTCCAATTTGAAAAAAAAATATTGCATTTGATACCTACCCTAATTCTTGTGGAATGTTATAAACTATTTAACATCCCGCTACGGCCCTGAGGAGAACAGCAAAAAGAATGTAAAGTGAAATAATAGTTCCGGCGCGGGCGGACGAAACGATGCAACGGGGCGGGAGGGGGTTAGCATAAACTTTCACTCGATCGAAATCGCGTGTCCGTTTCGACTGTTGTAGAAGAAAAACGACTTCGTCTACATTACGAAGGAATTTGTAAAAAACTAACAGTGAAAGTCGCAAATTCGTAGATCCAGTATTCAGAACGTTAGAAAGGTATAACCATAGTCGCGCGGTCGGCACATAGAGAACCGCGCGCCACGCATTTCTACAAAACGGAGCTTAGTAGAGGTCCCATTCTTTTTGCTAACCACTGATACCATTTCGAAGAAAATGTAGACAGTATGCACAAAGCTCTCATCAAGTACCAAAATAATAGTTAAATTTATTGAATACTATTTATTGATTGACTTACACTACAATATGCTTTTGGTAAGAATTTCATTTTCTCATCTCGCTTACCTGACGCTCAACTATACGTAAACCACTTACTCGCTATTACTAAAGTTTAACTGAATATGATTGAGATATGCGTAACTGTGTGTTTCTTCTGTGTATTTACGTTATGTTCGATGTTTGAGAACAATACTTTGTAAGCTATTACCTGATCTTAGAAATAAATAGGTTACTAGAATGTTAATTTGAAACTAAATTTAAATTATTTTCTTTGTCGTCTGTAACCCCGTCCGGTTATGATTTAAACGTATTACACAACTCTTGAGTTATTTGGCTTCCAGTTTGGTAAAGTAAAACGAGACTTTTTTGTTTCAGACATCACCGTAAGTGAAGGAAGTCAACTCATATTTTATACCAACGGGATAATAACAAACACCGTGAATGTACCTTCCCACCACCTCGCAGAGTTAGCTTACGATGAAGTACACAACGTGATGCTGTACATCGACAAACAGAGCGACAACGATGCTATATGTGGTTTTAACTTACATTCTGAGGAAAACAAATGTTTCATCAAAAGGAACAGTGGTAACATTCGCAGTATTGCCTTCGACCCGGCAACAGAAACACTATTCTTTACTGATACTAATGAAACCAGCATAAATTGGATTTCATTAAAACGTGGGTCTAATAATAATGTAAACCTAGTATTGAAGTTCGATGGTTGGACTCCCAGTGATATTGCCGTGGATAGCTGTGGAGGGTACGTTACGAATAAGTTTAAAAGAATAAAATTCTGTTGCATTTCGTGATATTCAATAATTTCATTCAATTTACAGGTACATTTACTGGACCTCCAGTAGCTTAGCAGCTAAGTACGTGGAAAGAGCTCGATTTTACGGTTCCGACCTTCGATCAAAAATGTACTAGATTCCCGATGCGCCTTATTTTTGTTCCTGATCCTTTATCTAGTGCTATTATTGATCGAAGGTTCCGACAGAGAATCTATTAACATGACTTTTCCAGTATTTAGCCTGGCCGTGGACCCACAAACAGGAAAAATATTTTATTTTGATGGTTGTGAAATATGTGGTTACTTTCTAAATGCAGCAGATTTGAATGGACAAAATGAAAACAATTATTTTATACATAAACATCTTTCTACACCAGAACAGTTAACTGTTTCAAAAGATTACTTATACTGGATGAACAGTAGCGAGAGCTACACAACCGTTTGGCAGTTACCAAAGAACGCAATGCATGGTGAAGAACTAAAAGCGATTAGTAAGTTCTATGACAGAAGTCCACGCGGCATAATCGCCAACTACAAACTTAATGATCAAATTCAGGGACTTCAGGAGTGCGTAGCGCTCTCGAGTCTGATATCAACAACTACAGAAACTAACGACTCCCTCAATATTCAGCAGACAACAGGAACAGAACAGATGTCAGAATATGAACTATTTTGTGTTCACGGTATAAAAGATAGTGTCACATCTGTTTGCAAATGCACACCTGGTTACATCGGTGAGAGATGCGATGTTTCAGTCTGCGTGAACTATTGTTTGCAAGGTGACTGTAGTTACAATAACGAAGAGGGACTTCCTGAGTGCAGGTAATATAATATGTTCCATTCCTCTTGGTGTTTAAGGAGAAGCAAATAATCAGTTTATAACTTTCCCACTGCTAGGCCTCGTCTTTTTGAGAGGGAGACGGCCATAATCCATCGCGCCGTACCATTGCGTGTTGGTTTTTGTGATTTGTCAAAATTTTGGTTAGACGATGTTCTCTTCCACCATTTAGAGTGCAATTACAAGCTTGATTTTAAACCTACGACACAGGGCAGTTACTACCGGGCCACTGCGGTTCCTAATTTGTCGTTTTTCCTTTTTCTCTGTTGTCTCGCTGATCTTTGCTTAAATCACATGTTTACTATTATTACTATTTCAGATGTAATGCCGGTTATTCCGGGAAAAGATGTGAAGTGGACAAGTGTCATGGTTATTGTCTGAACAGCGGTGTCTGTTCCCTAAACGAGGAGGATGAGCCAGTCTGTGAATGTGTTGGTAATCACGAGGGAACAAGATGTGAAGCTGCTAAATATGACACTATTAACAACATCCCTACGTACGACCCAGCGAATGGAAACCTAACTCTAGCTGATTTACTGTCGCGTTGGCGAAAACCTATTTCAAAAATGTTCATAACTGTGGAAGTGTAAGCTAGTATCCCGTTGTTATTTTTTTTTTGTTGGAAATTGTTTTAAACCGTTTCATAAAGTTTTTAGTTATCATCATTGATCGGATATTCGGATGCATATTTACCTAATGTTACTATTTAGCTGTTAAAGCACAGAAGCGGCTTCGTATTTTTTTTTTAAAGCCGGGTTTTTTGGATCATCATATTTATTTAAAATTAATGTTTAACCCCAGATGCAAATACATATGTGTGTAGGGTGGTATGTGTTAGTTAAAATAATACACAAAACACGGTAAAAACGCGTATTCCATGTTAGCCAACATTTCAACTTTAGGTGAATATGCATCTGAATATCAGATCTCTAGTTATCATTAATTAATATAATTATGTACCGACTGCTGCTGACGCTGATGATAAAGTCTCTCGAATTTTCCTGTTTGTTATGTATGTTATCCAGTTTATATTTTGGCAATCACGAGGGAATAAGATGTTAAGTTGTTAAAGATGTCACTCTCACTTTCACCAAGACTCCTAAGTATTACTCAGCGGAAAGAAACCTAAGTGTAGCTCTACTGTCGAATTGGCGCAAACCTACTGCAAAATGTTCAATTATTGTTAAACTATCATCTTTTTGGTTTTTCTATTACTTATGTTTTTTATATATTTACTTGCTTTTGAATCTATTCTAAAATTATAAACACGATAATATCTGTGTTTGTCTATCTTTCTCACGCCTAATATCCTGTACGTATTTCAATGAAATTAAACAAGATATTCGACATGGCCTCTTTGGGAAGAGCAAAGGCTATTTCTTGTTTTCAAAATAATCGTAAAACGGGGTGATTTAGTATAAAGTATAAAATTAAAGTTTGTATCAGAAACTAAGCATTTCTTAAGTTAGGTTTTCATTACATTTTCCATTTATGCTTTAGGTTTTTAATAATCACCACCCCAAGGGGATAAAATCTGCCGGGGTTGCGAGATTGTTCGAAAGAGATACCGTGACCCTGGCACATGGGCAACTGAAGGAACACGGGTGGGTTTTAGTCAGTAAAAGTCTGATACGCCCTTCCGCTCCGCCTAGAGCGGGAGAAGTCATTTGATGATTTCCCATCCAAAGAAAAAGTAGCTCAATGATTTGACGAACAATACCTAAGAAAGGACATTTGGGTAGGTCAATTAAATTACTAAAACTGTCAGATCATGATTACAACTTACTGGGAAAAAAAGAAAACAAAAATAAAAAAGGACCCACATAGTCTTCACATTCACAATAATTAAAACAATAATCCTGGCTGATTCCTTGCGTTATAAGTGAGTGCAGCGTGTGGTGCCGGACGTAAAGAATAGCACCATACCATTTCTTCCCGTGGGTGTCGTAAAAGGCGACTAAGGAACTAACTAGAGAATGGGCAGCAGCGTTCTTTATGCATTACTAGCTTCTGCCCGCGACTTCGTCCGCGTCAAATTTTTGCTCCCCTGACCCTTCCCGTCGCAACGATTTGCCTGCTAGTTTTCGGCCATTTTTCGTTGCTGCTTTTGAGTTATAGTGAGTCAACCTTAAAAGATAGACATATGCTCTCGCGGACTTTTTTTTAGAACTTTTTAAAAGAAACAATTCCGTCATACATGATTTTTGCGTTACTTTAACCGTTTACGCAGCGCACGCAACGGAAACTGTCAAAAGGAATATATTTTCCCCGTTTTTGCAACATTTTTCATTACTGCTCCGCTCTTCTTAGTTGTAGCGTAATGTTATATAGCCTATAGCCTCCCTCGATAAATAGGCTACCCAACACAAAAAGAATTTTTCAATTCGGATTAGCGCGTTCAATCAAACAAACAAACAAACTCTTCAGCTTTATAATATTAGTATAGAATACCACCATACTGCGATCGCCAACCCGCCCGCCAAGCGTGGCGATTATGGCAAACCCCCCCAAATTGGAGGAGGCCTATGTCCAGCAGTGGACGTCATACGGCTGAAATGATGATGATGATGATGATAAAGAATAGTGTGATATAGAATCGAATGCCTTTGAGTAGTCTATACTCTATGAAGGCATATTATATCGTAGTATTTTTCTATAATTTCAAATCAAAATCAAATCAAATCAATTTATTTCGGGCAACAAAGTCCCGTGTTGTGGCGCGATTCCAACTTCTCGACCCTCAAAGTCCAGTTGGTTTTCAGTCGTACATACTCCACAATCTCCTCAACCTTCGTGGTGTAGTGTAGACGAGACACATAGAGCTGCGTCGTTGGTGTAGCTGGACTCTGCAGCATGTTGGGTCCTGCAAGCGCGGTTCCGCACTGGTTCCGACTAAGAGGCTTCCTCCTCTTCTTCCTCTCCACCTTCACGAAGCCATCCCTGTCACACGTGCCTGAAGCCGGGCCTAACTGCGTCGAACCCCTGTTATCAGGTTCATAGCAGCTCTTCTCATTCCCCTTCCTGGTTTGCGACACAGGTTCAATTGCTTCAGAACGTGGGTATGATCGACCGTCGTGTTTACGACAGTTTCGACTGAAACCTGCCGGTTCGTCTAGATTGTTATCGTCTATCATATTCGTTTTACTTAGAAGCAGGGTCGATGTGAAAAACTTCGTATAAACAAGACATTAAGCTAATATAGGTCTTTTGAAAATATGAGAAATAGGGTGTAAAGTTCACTCAACCTCCGTAGAAAAGGCAGGATCTTTGATGTCGGGACGTTATACATTTGCTAGTTCCGCGATAAACTCTGCTTGCGCGATTCAGGATTTTGTGTTCCGTTTTTGTCATGCGTAGTTTGCATATGGCATAATAGATGCACTACAGTATATTCATTATCAATTTTGGGTCTCCTTTCTGGTACAAAAGGACTATTTCCGAACACTGCCACTGTACGGGTTTTTTTTTGAAGCAAGTTCTAATTGAATAGTTTGTCGAGTGAAGTAATTAGTATTTATACTCTTATAAATAAAACATTAAAAACAATAAAATATTAATTTTAATAAAAAAATGGAAAAATTACACGATAATGAAAATACACGAAATTAAATCAAACACAAAATGGGCAGAGAAACAATGTAGGTGGGTCTAAGACCGCAGAGACAATGGACGAGTCCCTTTTTTTTTTTTTTGTCTGGCATCTCGTAGTTAATCCTAAAAAGATTCTTACTACTTAAACGGATGGTAGCCCGGCGAGTTCTAAAAAGTTACCTTTTTAGGCCTCCAGCCGGGGCTTATTATACTTAAAACTAAAGCGAAAGCTCTAAGGGTTACCCCGAGGGGGGTACGAACCTCGGCTTAGGCAATCACTGGTAGGGGGACAGCAAGGGACTGGCTGGATCTGGGTTAAATTATTTAGGGACTAATTTAAAGCTAACGGCGCAGCATCGCGGGCTCGCTCTTGCAAGGGTCGGGAGGGACTGTTAAGTCGGGGTCGCGACGACGGACCTCGGCGGCGAGGTCGGTACGGTTTGTGTTTGTGTGCTGGTCTAGCTGTACTGCATGTCGATTCTGTAAAAATCTCACCGTGAAAAAGTGCGTGGAGTGAGCTGTCAGTGTCATTCCAGTGCTGCTAGGGATTGACCAGATGATTGATTAACATTTACAATCATAATCGAGATTTTGATAATATTTTTTATGCTTATTCTATTGATAATTTCATGCGTATTTCAAAGCTAGTAAACTATCTTGACATTACTACTGTTTCGGGAAGTTTTTCAAAAGAAATAGCGAAACAGAAATTAAGTCAGAAACGCATTGTTGTTTTCTTTTTCTGTTTTTTCCTCAACTAGCCCTTTATGCCTGACGCACAAGTACGACACGCACGAACAATTAATGAATATAGTAAGACAGCTTCAACAGAAAATGCGAATCGACATTGTCAGTTATTATGAACCCACTGTAAACTGATTAAAATTAAATACGTAAATGCAATCACATGGCCTAATCACGATGTGTCTTGGAGAAGCGATTGTAGATCGACTCGAGTAAAGATTGTGCAACGTTCTTCAGCGTTGTTACTAACCCAAATCTATTAAAAAAAGATGAAAGAACTTGGCCGTGCCTGACTGACGGAGCATAGAATTCAATCTCACACGTACTATGTGGGAACCCACATCTAGGCGCTGTCATATTCACACTGACATTTGTTTACTAGGTACCTAGGTATTTATTTAACTTATAACGTGTCACGTATGCGCACTAAGAACATTAGGAAAATGAAATACCAGCGTCCAAAAATGTGCCGAGTAACATTTTATTGTAGTTAAAAATATACCTACTTACTTACTAACTTACTTATGTCGTTATTATCAATAAAAAGAATATTCATCAAATGGTCACCATCTTGAAAATATTATGTTAAAATTCAACAGTTCAAAACGGTCACCCGCGTGCTCGCGAGGTGAAGTGATGTTACCATGATAACGGCATTGCGAGGATTGCGTGATCAAGCCGCGCATGCGCGCTAGACGCTGTCATCAATAGGTATCAACTTTTTTTTTTTTGTTCGCCTTGTGCAGAAGCCATTTCGTATTTGGTTTAGAGAATAATTAGTACGCAGGGATTTATTTCAATTCTTGTAGATATGTACCTATTAAAGATGAGGCGTATATATTAGAATAGATACAGGGAATAGGTATTTAAAGAGACTAGGTTGCACCTATTCCAACTTTTAAAATACTAGATCCACCTAGTCTCACTGTGCCTAGGCAGCACTTAGCACCCGCGCCGCGGTCCGCGCGCATCGAAGTACCGACTACGCGGCGAAGCGAGATAGCAGCATAGTCATAGCTCAGTCATGTTTGACAAAATCTCGTGTGTCAAATTTGAACCCTAATTCAAGGGCATAAAAGTAACAGGACACGCACTGTGTTGTGCTAGAATATATACTGTCCTTTTTTAACTACACTATTCCGCAGTCCTTCCATCCTTGTCTGTCGGACTAGTCTCGAGACTCGATACTAGTCCGGAATAGGAGTATTTTATAGAATACGTACTTTGACAATACTCGATACTAATGAAGACTATGATAATGAAGTCTAGTATCAAGTACGGACTCATGCGAATGTGATTTCGCTTGACTCGACGTCGCAAACACGTACTATCGGACTTATTTAGTGATCGGTTTTCGTAACGAAATTTTAATAAATCATTAAGAACTTAGATCTATTTTTATTGTGACATTAATTAATTTGTTTATTGGAACGAAGTTCCTTATGGCGCGTTGCGAAAGGGGGCTAGACGGAAATAAGAGAAAAAGTTGTAACGACACTTTTTAACCGACTTAAAAAAAGGAGGAGGTTTCTCGATTCGACTGTATATATTTTGTTTTGGAACGTAGGAGAGAGGGAGAGAGAGAGAGAGAGAGATAATATTTTTGTTGAGAGTATACAGGTTTTTTGTACATAATAAATAATTAAAAAAAACAATCATGAATCCTGGAAAGGAATTTCGTTCCATCCGGGTGTCCCTTGACACCTCTCAAGTTTTGTTTTAAAAAATGGCTCCCAAAAAAAGAAGTGTCGCTTGTGATCATTTTACGGACAAAGGCCAAAATGTATTAATTTTACGTTGATAGTCCTAAGCCTGCGTAAATTATGAAGGTACAATTTATTACTGCTGACGTACGTATCTACACGTATCGGTGGTACGCAAAGACTAATAATGCATCTTTAAAGTATGCGTATTTCATGGACTAGGTGGACTAGGTGGAATAGGTATTTGGATCTAGTATTTGTACGGACTTGGACTAGGTGCACCTAGTACAAAATTTACCTAGTACAACCCATCTCTAGTACCTATCTTAATACAACAGTTTTCATACAAGTATAATGTCAGTTTAGTAGAATAGAATAGAATAGAATAGAATAGCATTTATTTGCAAATATGGGTTATACATAAGAAGTAGGTATTAATAGGTTTTCATCAGAGTTCTGCCATATTTCACCATTCGGCATGCAAACATTTTCATTATATAAAATTGTTAAAATTTAAATTCTTATTGGAACATTAAATTAGTTATGTCATTCTCATTAAATAAAATTATTAAAATTCAAATTTACATTAAAACTATCAACTTATTACGTTATACCCATGTTAAATTAAAATTCAAAATGTCAGTAACAACTTTTACAAGAAATACAAAATCGTGGTCCGAAAATAAATAGACTAACAAACATTAAAAATTCCAGGTCATAGACAATAAATACACCATAATTATTCCATTAGCAAAACAATAATTAATTAATTAAAAATTCGAGGGTTTTTGATAAAAATTGTCCGTTAAAAACTCAGTTACACTGTAGTATGTTTTATCTATTAACAATTTACGAAGTGTACTTTTGAATTGTACCGTTTTCAAGTCTTTCCAAGCACTTGGCAATTTATTATAAACAACTGGGGCCATGCAATAAATACTTCTGCGCATCATAGTGGTTTGACACGGTACATTATTTAATTTTGAATTGTTACGTCTGTTTCTTGGGTATACATCGGCCAAACGTTCAAAACGATTTGGATTGTTCTTCACAAACATCGCTACTTCAAGAATATAAATACAAGGAAGTGTCAATATGTTGTACTGCTTGAAATATGGCTTGCAACTGTCGGTGGTTTTTAGTTTAAACATTGCCCGGAGACATCTTTTTTGAGCCTTAAATGCTGTCTCTTTGTCGGTGGAGTTCGCCCAGAAAATGATACCGTAGCGTAAGTAAGATTCAGCTAAACCGTAGTAGGCCGCCAGAAGTGCTTTTGTATCTACGATGGAGGATAATCTATGTAAAGCATATGCAGACGAACTCAATTTTTTACACAACATGTCGATATGTGCTTTCCAGTTTAAACTGCAGTCTATTTGTATTCCTAAAAATTTGGTAACAGTTACTTCATCAACGTCGTCATTTTTGTAGTGTATGTGAAGGTTAGGTACACGAGGCATACGTTGTTTAAAGTGCATTATTTTAGTCTTACTTAAATTTATATTCAAATTATTTTTATTTAGCCATTTAATCAAATTGTCAAGAGAATTATTTATGTCCGTTTCATATGTATTCACGTTTTTACATGGGATTGTGATTGTGCTATCATCAGCAAACATAGTTAAGGGATGTTCAATGGACGTGGGCATATCATTAACATATAATATAAATCCAAACGGGCCCAAAACGCTCCCCTGTGGAACACCGAATGTAATTTTGCGTTCTCGCGACCGTGATATCTCTTCATGTTTATTCATTACATTGATGCGACTAATTTCGGTTATCTGTGTTCTGTTTTCTAAATACGACTTCATTAGTTCGAGTACGTTGCCTCTTATGCCGTAGGCTTCTAACTTATTTAACAAAGTATTATAATGGACATAATCGAAAGCCTGCGTCATATCACAAAATATGGCACATATGGGGAATCGCTTATCCACATTTCTAATAATCGGAAACAAAAAGTCATAAATTGCCATATCGATGGTTCTATGCTGCCTAAATCCTTTTTGTTCTTCACATAATATGTTATTCTTTTCAATGAAATTAGCTAATTCTTTGTAAACCTAGTACCTAGACTTTGATGTCAACAATTAATCCGCTTTTTTTAAACTATGTACCTACTTACTGCTCATTTAACCTTTATCGCGTGGTGACACCAGCACGCTAATAATATGAAATACCAAGAAGTACCGTACAGCTACCAGTAGGTAGCTGTACGATACTTCTTGTGTAGTAACACAGATCTTCTCGTAGTCTGAGCATTGATTGGTAAGGTAACGATGATGAGAAATAAAAGATGATGTCCATGTGTACTTAAACACTCATCATCATCAGCCATCATTCTCATCAAACTCATTGTCTATAATAATAGAATATTCATCAAATCATCATCTTCAAATCAAAATTCAACGCTTCAAATGACTATCGCGTAGCGCGTCTCTGCGCGTGTTCACTTCACCGAGAATACATGCGATGATGCGACGAGAATCGCATGAAGTGCTCACGCCGCGCAAGCGCACTAGGCCACTAGTTCATCAATGTCATACATTTTTTTTTCTTTTATTTTTGTTTTGATGACCATGTGCCTGAACATATTTAAAGTTCAGACAAAATGATTAGATACGCATTTATTTCAATGTTTGAAGGTAATCTATTTGGTTGCAAACAATAAAAAAGAATATTCATCGAATCGTCATCATCTTGATAATAATGTCAAAATTCAATAGTTCAAAAAGGTCACCCGCGTGCTCGTGAGGTGATGTTACCATGACAACGAAACTGCGAGCATCGCGTGATCAAGCCGCGCATGCGCACTAGACGCTGTCATCAATATGTATCAACTTTTTTTTTATCACCTTGTGCAGAAGCCATTTCGTAATCGGATTGAGAATAATTAGTGCGCAAGTATTCGAAACATTCATATAAATGCATGTATACCTACTTAATAATCGTATTATTAATACAAGAATATTCATCAAATCATCATCATCTTGATACATACCTACTACGTGGTACTCCCTTTCTTCTCCTAAAATTGTTTGTCCGAATATCATTATCCATAACACGTTAGCTATAAACGGCAGTAACCATAATATTCAAAAAGTCGAAATTTTGTTTTACATAATTATCTTTGCTTCTAAAACTATTCTGTCATAATATCAAATACTATAATCATTAAATTTCCTAATTTTGCATGTTATAAAGTCATATGTCCTAAGTATTGTATTATATAAAGTGTTTAATGCCGAATGTTCATTTATAATAAAATCGTTAGTAGTAAAAAATTGCTACAAGTTAGGTTTTAGTGGCAGAAACAAATCGCTGTAAATCCGACTTCACGTAGTCTTGTCTGCCCTACCCCTAGAGTGTAATTTAAAATCGCGTAGGCGCGGAGGGGCAAGGCGGCCCGCGAGCTGAGGAGCAGGTGGTTGTAACGCTCGCCGCCGCAGCTGAGGCTGGCCGGCAAAGCCGGCCAGCAAGACGAAGCTGCGGTGGTGATCGTTAAGCCGTCTGCGACGATAAGCTCGCGTGGGACCGCCTAAGCCCCGTAGTGCCGGAGCCGTGACAGAAACCATGCCTGCTGCATGATGCATGCTCGCTTGCATATTGCATGCTTGCTTGCATGCTGCTTGCCTGCTTGCATGCATGCTTGCTACATGATGAATGCTTGCTTGCATGCTCGATTGCATGTTGCTTGCTTGCATGCATGCTGCATGTATGGTTGTTTGCATGTTTCTTAGAGGGAAATAAAATCACCTGATTTAATGTAAATGTCTAATGAGTGATAATACATCGCCATGTCAGACCTTGATAAATGCCATAATGCTTCTGCATCTTTACTATTTATGTATTGTATCAGTAATTCTTAATGAACTTCGTAACACTTTGTTTCAAAAATATAATTAGAATAAATTAAACATAAAATAATTTCAATTTAGAACTTATAACTTTTATGGGAAACAGTTTTAAGTCTTTTGTATATTATTGATTGTAATATTTATGACAAACGGATTTAGGGCATATTGTATTTAGGGATTTCAATTTTATGGCATGTGATATTATGTGACATATTTTCCGGGCAAGTTATCATTCGGACAAATGATGATTAGGACAAAAAAAATTATGGGTCTTTAGATTATGGATAAAAAAGTTAGGTCACACAATAGAGAACCCTACTACGTATGTCAAAAATCAACATTTCAAATGAAATTCGCGTAGCGCGCCCGCGTGAGTTCACTCCACCTTGACTAAATGTGACGAGAATCGCGTGAAGTGTTCACGTCGAGCAAGCAGTTACTCATTCGGTGTGGTTGCTATGGCAACAACACCGTGTGAGTAACGGTTTCGGGTGAAGTGAGGTGACCGACGCTGTCATTGTCAAGACAGTTTTTTTTTATTTCAGCCTTTCAAGTCATTGCTAAAGGCAATGACGTATTCGCAGTTAGCCAATGAAGTATATTTTAATGTCAATTCCAACCCTTGTTGAACATTTCAAAATTATAAATTATGTTTTCAACAAATGAATATTAGGTATCTACTTACTTGGGAGGTGTGAGATCGAGCATTCGGTGAATCGAGAGGCTTGTTGCTAAATAAAAACAGCTGCACAGTCCGACCGATCCGGCTAAGCTACGCTTGCCTCGGTCGGTCCGTCTATGGCGACCATCTTTACATACCAAGATCACGAAGGTCGAAACTCTGACAACCAGTCTTACCAAGGGGGTAACATATTAGCAAATAACTGGGTAGTCGGAGTCGGATTGGCAGTCATTGTATGTAAATGGTCTGGCCTGGCCTGGCCTGTTGGTCTAGTGGTTAGTGACCCTGACTGCTATGCCGGAGGTCGTGGGTTCGATTCCCACCCAGGACAAATGTTTGTGTGATGAGCACGATCATTTGTTCTATGTCTGGGTGTAATTTATCTATAATATGTATGTATTTAGAAATATATAAGTATGTTTATCAGTTGTCTAGTACCCATAACACAAGCTCTGCTTAGCTTGGGACTAGATGGCGTTGTGTGATAGTTGTAAAAAAAAAAAAAACCGTGCATTCAGCTGCAACCGGTTAAGACTGGAAGCCGAGCCCAACACAAGGGCAAGGCAGATGATGAGGTTAGATCGAGCAACTTCATTAAATTGTGCAAAGCAACTATTCAGTGATTGGTGATGTGTTCGTTAACATTATTTACATAATATATGTAAATAGCATAGGTACCTAAAGGATTTTTAAACAACTATCATCTAGATTCTGGATAAACAATAGTTCAAGATACAAACCTTATAACAACAATACACAATATATTTAGGCATATCAATAATCTAGTTATGGGTGCTGTTGAGACAGTTGATGAATATTCTTTTTATTGATAATAACGACATAAGTAAGTAAGTAGGTATATCTTTATCTATACTAATAATATTATAAAGCTGAAGAGTTTGTTTGATTGATTGAATGCGCTGATCTCAGGAACTGCAGGTCCGAAATGAAAAATTATTTTTGTGTTGAGTAGCCTATTTATCGAGCAAGGCTATAGGCTATATAACATCACGCTACAACCAAGAGGAGCGGAGCAGAAATGAAAAATGTTGCAAAAACGGGGAAAATCGCACGGGTAGGTGATTCGACGCGACGGGAAGGGTCGGGGGAACAAGAAATTTAACGCGGGCAGAAGCTAGTCTACAATAAAATGTTAGCCATATTTTGGACGTTGGTATTGCATTTACCTAATGTTCTTAGTGCGCATACGTGACGATACCTACATAATAAAAAAAAAACAAATTTCAATGTGAATATGACAGCGCCTAGATGTGGGTTCCCACATAGTATGTGTGAGATTGAATTCTATGCTCCGTCAGTCAGGCACGGCCAGGTTCTTTCATCTTTTTTAATAGATTTGGGTAAGTAATAACGCTGAAGAACGTTGCACAATCTTTACTCGAGTCGATCTACAATCGCTTCTCCAAGACACATCGTGATTAGGCCATGTGATTGCATTTACGTATTTAATTTTAATCCGTTTTTCAGTGGGTTCATAATAACTGACAATGGTGCCGATTCCCTTATTCACAAACTAAACTAAATTTAAGTCAGTGCATCTTTTTCTTTCTATTTCATTAAGAAAAGGACAGAAGATAAATGTTAGTTTAGTCCTGTCAAATTAATCAGCGCTTGACGTAATTTGACGTAATTTTAGTAGGCAAGTTTTTAATCACGTCTAAACTTGTATGGAGTAGTGACAGGCGCTGATTAATTTGACAGGACTAAACTAAAATTTTTCTTTTGTCCTCTTCTTAATGAAATACAAAGAAAAGGATGCACTGAACTTAAATTTAGTGTAGTTTGTGAACAAGGGAATCGGTACCAATGTCGATTCACATTTTCTGTTGTAGCTATCTTACCTATATGTGTATCTTACCCCTATGTACATATGTCTTACTATATTCATTAATTGTTCGTGCGTGTCGTACTTGTGCGTCAGGCATAAAGGGCTAGTCGAGGAAAAAATAGAAAAAAAACAGCAATGTCTGAATTTCGGTTTTGCTATTTCATTTGAATAACTTCCCGAAAGAGTAGTATTGTTTAGACACTATGCTAGCTTTGAAATCCTTATAAAAATAATCAATAGAATTAGCATAAGAATATTAGGTATATAAATCTCGATTATGATTGTAAATATGATAGTTGGTCATCCCTAGCATCAGGTCGAATGACATTGATAGCTCACTCCACGCTCACTTCACCCGGTGAGATGGTTACAGGTCTCTTTTCAACTCTCCTGGAGGAGAGTAGTGGGATCATCAGGATCGGTAAGAACGTGCCGCGAGCGGCGGACTTTACTGATACGGGAGGGGGTGTAAGTAGCTGCCGCCACAACCAGAGGGTTGCGGTGGGCTACTGCCCTATCGAAGAAACGCTTCGAAGCGCGTTTCATGAATTGATGGATAGTCGGGAGTTTCATATCTAAATGAAGATTGATATTCCGAACAAACCAAGGCGAGCCTGTGGCTTGACGGAGAAAACGGTTCTGGAGAGTCTGCATCCTACGGATGAATCGGGGCTTAGCATGTGCCCAGACTGGGCTTGCGTATGTCATAATCGGCCTGATACAAGCGGTGTAAAGCCGCTTCTTACACAGAAGAGACATTTTACTCCGCTTGTTCAGGACGCAATGGAGCCTACCGAGAGCGAAAGCGGCCCGCGAGCGAGCCTGCTTTATGTGCTCAGAAAAGGTGAGGTGTTCGTCGAGGATGACACCTAGATATTTGGCTTGCTTCGCCCAAGGGATCTGCTTGCCGAACATTGAGATGGGTCGGGGAGGGGGGTGATTACGTCGCGGTCGGGTGTAAAAGACCGCCTGACTTTTATCGGGATTGACCTCGATTCGCCACTTCCTGAACCATTCGCCGAGCTCGTCGACTGCGGTTTGGAGGTAGCGAACCAGCGCTGAGTCACTAAATCCCGAGAAGAAGATGGCAGTGTCGTCTGCGAACAGAGCTAACCTTGCCTTCTTGCTTCTGGGGATGTCGCTAGTGAACAGTGTGAAAATGAGGGGGGCTAGTACAGAGCCTTGAGGGACTCCTGCACGGATCGGGTGAGGGGAGGAAAGTGCCCCTTCGATGCGATAGCGAAAGGTACGGTTCGCAAGAAAGTCTCGTAAGATGAGCACGAGACGGTCTGGCACTCCGAGTTGGTACAGCTTATATAATAAGCCGTTGTGCCAGACTTTGTCGAACGCTTTCGCTATATCGAAGTATACAGCGCCCGTGAACATACCACGCTGAAAACCAACATTGATATGTTCAACGTTACGGTGTACCTGATGGACACACGAGTGTTGGGTTCGAAAACCAAACTGCTCATTGGGGATGAGGCCCTTGGTTTCGGCATAATCTCTGAGTCGCTTATAAATAAGTCTCTCATAGATTTTGCCGAGAACTTTGAGCAAACTAATGGGGCGGTAACTCGTGGGCTCGGTTTTGGGCTTACCGGGCTTAGGAATGCCAATGACGGTGGCTTCCTTCCACGCTTGGGGGAAAATATTATTACTCAAGGCACCATTGAAGATGGTACACATGAGCATAATCAGGTGAGCGGGGAACAGCTTGATCACTCTGTTGGTGATGCCGTCTGATCCGGGGGCTTTACGAGATTTCAGACCCTTGATGATCTCGTGCACCTCGTCAGGTGTGACAGGGGGCAGGGGATCATCAGGGTCTTCAACGGGCGGGAGTGAGGCTTTGCGTTCGACTTCCGCGTTTACCTTATCGACAAACGCTTGGTCTACTGGCTGCGAACTGGGTGTGCATTGGGCTTCGAGGCTATCGGCTAGGCATTCAGCCCTGTCGATATCCTCGAATGCAATGGTCGCATCGGGGCGGGTCAGGGGGGGCATAGTGGAAAACTCAGAGGATTTCAGTTTCCTCTGAAGTTCCCAGAATGCGAGATGAGTCGGCTCTAGTTCGCTCACCATCTTGTCCCAGTTAGCGTCACGCAGCTCAGTCACACGTGTCCTTACAGCACGCTGTAAGTAACGCATGTGAGCTTTGTTAGCGTCACAGGGAAAGTTGCTGTAGGCACGAACGGCCGCGTTCTTCTCTGTCAGCAGATCACGTACATCGTCGGGGAGTTTCCATTTACGGTCATCCGTATCTGGAACCTCCCGTGAACTTTCGTTCACGATCGATTGTACGTGTTCTGTGAGAGAGTCGATCGCGGCCGTTGTGTCGGCGACAGAGTCAAACTGATCTGGGATAGAGTCTAAGTGATGTGACGTGTTAGATTGTAAGCGTTCGCTTACTTTCTTCCAGTCAGTGATCACTTTAGTGGCGGGGGGTTGAGAGGGGTCGCGAATACCTAATCGGGGGGCCAGGTTCATGACTACTGGTCGATGATCAGAGTCGAGTTCGTGAATAGCCTCTATAGAATCCAACCTTAAGTTGATATTCTTAAGGAGTGCTATATCAAGAACGTCGGGTAACTGATCGGGGTCGAAAGGGAAATGAGTGGGAGTCATCGGGGCGATGACGTCAAAGTTCATGGTAGAACAGAGATTAAAGAGTTGTCTACCTCTAGTCGAGGTCCTGGTGCTATTCCAGGCAGGATGTTTGGCGTTGAGATCACCCGCTATGATAACGGAGTCACTCATGCCGAAAAGTTCGGAGAGGTCATTAGTGAGGAGTTGAGGGTCCTCGGAACCGTCTGGGGGAGGGAAGTAAGCCGACACGATAGTGATTGGCTGGTGGCCTGTCAGTGCTAACCGACAGGCCGAAACTTCTAATCGGGAGAGTTGGGGGGGATCCATAGGTATGCAGTACAGGGACTTCCTATAGTATATGAGGGTGCCGCCTTTGTGACAACGTGACCTGTCGTTGCGAACTAAACGATAGTTAGCAATTTTCGGGTCACGTTGGTGAGGCTTTAGGAACGACTCTTGTATGAGTAAAATGTCTACGTGATGGTCGCGGAGGAACGTGGCGATCTCATCACGTTGGCCGTGAATGCCATTGGCATTGAAGAAGCCTAGCTTTAGGGAACGGGGTTTAAGTTTAGATATTATTCCACGACTATCCATAATGGGGGCGTTGGGAGTTCATGGCATGGATTGCTTGCGTGATCTCGGGATACGCAGCATAAATTGATTGGATGCGGAACAAGTTACCGCCGGCGGCAACTAGTTCCTGGGCCATCTGTTGGGCACGCGGGGAGAGGAACGTGCTATAGGTGTTAAAGGTCCCGGTGATGACGTTAAACGCATCAAGGGGAGCCTGACCTTTCCTCTGTACAGGTACTGGTCCTACCATAGGGGCAGTGGGGGGGGCCGGGGACGAGTCCCCGCAGGGTTCCTCATTTTATACACGTGGCCGCGCTGGAGGGGACTGTCCGGTGTTGTCATCTAACACGGTCTCTCCTGACATGGCAGTGTCCTCGCAGCCTTCGCCAGTTCTTGATGACTGACCAGCATCATCGTTCGTTCCCGAATAATGCGTTTGCCATCATACAAAATATTAATTTATAGTAAATTGATTAAATATTGAAGGTTTTTACATAAAATCTATATTGTGACAAAAAATATATATCCTTACTTAAAACCATTACCTATGTTTAACAATTTTAAATAATGGTCGACGGTGGACCCAGCCCAGGGGGGAGTCATGACCCCCATGACCCACCCCCTGGATCTGCCCTTGGAGACATAGAAAATTCGGCGGCTATCTCTCTCAGACTTGAATGAGGATTTTCAGTCACTATTTCCTTCACTATACACATATAATAGATAGTTTAGTTAGTTTAGTTCGTGTACAACAGAATCGGCACCAATATCAGTAATCAAAATTGTAATAGGCGTAAAAAAACTTATAATTGTTGTTTGAGTTTTTTCCCAGCAGGTTAAATCTGGCAATTTCTTGGTTTTTTCTTTCTTTAGGTTAAAAACGGTAAAAACAAATGTATAACGAACAAACATTTTTAACGAAATGGATAAAAATTGCTATAAAATGGTTTTTATTTCATACTCTAACTTCAATAGTTTGCGAGAAAATGCAATTTAAAAAAGTAGTAGTAAGTTTAGAAGGCACAATAATCCTATTATGCCTTCTAAGCTTACTACTACTTTTTACAAACTCTCACCAAAGCTATATTTTGATATACAGCCTAGGATTTGAGACTAGCCCCAAAAAAATAAAAATTGGTGTTTGTGTCTAATCTAATCCTAGCCTGTGAATCGAATCTAGACACACGGAAGCGTGTCAAGCCAAGTTCAAGTAACAGAACTGGCGAGCAGCACCGTGTGTAATATTACACGAACCATTTGGAGCCACTTTTGGCCCCCTCATAACTCAAAAACTATTTCACATAAACGTGTCGAATTTGGCAAATATAGTGAGACTTGCAAGATACATAAGTGCTCCAAATTTCATAAGCACATCTCAAATGGTTATTAAGATATTAACGTCCAAAAATCGTCATTTTTATCACTGACTGACCTATAGATCAAAACTCTAACCCAGTTCCAGATGACCTAGAAAGTTCAAATTTGGCAAACAGATAGGTAATTAGGTGAGTACCAAGGAATAAATCAGAAATTGGTAAATTTTTATCATTTTATTATAATTTTTCACTTAATTGATTCTATTAGTATCTACTAATAATTTATGTACAAAAAGTAATGATATCCCATCAAAAACATAAATGTGAAATGAGAGCCAAGTTCAATATTATGATATATGCCTTGGTTGTTGACTTTAACGACAAAAGAAGTGAGATCTAAATGGGTGCCAAGTTCAGTGGTCAGTCCTGTAATTTATGTATAACTACATAAAATATTATTTCCTCTTATAACTTAGGATAATATATTGCAGTCAAAGGTTTGACTTGGCTAGTTTTCATATACGAATTATATTATAGCCTTCGCAAGTTCTGAACCTGTTACTTGTCAGTTCTTATTTTATTATTCCGAAAATTTGGCTTTATGGTAGAAACTAGCCATCGAACATAATAATTCGTATATGAGAACTAGCCAAGTCAAACCTTTGGCTACAAAATATTATCATAAGTTATAAGAAGAAATAATATTTTGTGTAGTTATACATAAATTTCAGGACTGACCACTGAACTTGGCACCCATTTAGATCTCACTTCTTTTGTCGTTAAAGTCAACAACCAAGGCATATATCATAATATTGAACTTGGCTCTCATTTCACATTTATGTTTTTGATGGGTTTTAATTTTCTAGGACCTCGGGAAGTGTCCTAGAGGTTTTGATGAGTGAGTGAGTTAGTCAGTGATGAAATCGGCGTGTTAAAGGTATTAATGACATCCAAAGTTTAAAAGTGAGCAGTGAGAGAGCAGTGGTGGCCCAGTGGTAACGGCCGCGACTTAGTTCGAATCCATGCAAGCGCATTACTTTGTGTAAATCATTTCAATCATCACCACTGCTCTCAAAACGGTGAAGGAAAAACATGGTGAGGAAACCGGCATGTCTTTGAAACAAAAAATTCGAAGACATGTGACATCTACCAACCCGCACTGGGCCCGCGTGGTGGATTATGGCCCACTCCCTCTCACCGAGAGGAGGCCTGTGTCCCAGCAGTGGGAACATTTATAGGCTGCTGATGATGATGATGATGAAAGTTTAAAAGTTAGACAAATGACACTTGTTGTTTTATATAACTTAGCTAATTCTATGTTGTCTAGGGAATTTGAGCTTTCTAGCGTTGTCCAGGTCAAAGCAATGAAAATACGACTAAACACTTTGCAAAAAGGTTGGTAGTGCCCTTGCTTTTGGTGTTTAGCTCGTCTTGGCAGGGGTACTCCTACCGTGCCCCCAGATCTCAAGGACATACTGAACATTATGATTTTTTTTGTTCCATTAAGTTTAACAAATGTAGTTATAGTCCTATTAGAATAATCTCCCATACATTCCAACTGCAAATGAAAGTTTGTACAGACAATATTGAAAGATTTACCATTTTATTTCAAGTCAGTAAAGTCCATAGTCTTCGTATAGGTTTACCCGTAATTTGCTAGTAAACAGCTAATTTCTGTATTTTTCTAATGGGGGGGGGGGGGGGGTTTAAAATGATCATATGTAGGTGTACATAAGATTTAGGTCTAAAAAAAAGTCTATGCATACAAGAGAAATAATAAACCCTGCCTCTTAAACTAGGAAATCTGTATCTTAAAAGACAGACTGCGATCGGATATCGTGATTGGGTCTCCGAAATGCATGTTTGTATCCAATTTCGTCTTAACCAGTTCAATTGATTTAGAACAAACTGGCTATGGCAGACGGCCAAACAGACAGACACACGAGTGATCCTAAAGGTGAATCCTCCCCCATTTGCAATTTGGTTCCGTTAATAGACACTTTTTACCTATGTATAAGTAGTTGATTATGTATGGAGCGTCATCCCACTGTCTGATCAGCAGTGATAGGAATAGATAGTGCCTATTTGCCTAAACTTCGAAGAACAGAGACAAGAAACGGAGACTTCCTTAGGACTGAATTTTTTCCGGGACATCCGTCCCGAAATTCGGGACAACACTTTTAAATACATTAAAAAATATGTTACTTGGAATAAGTAATTCGTCTATATTTACCTTAAGTTTGCGACTAGACATAACATAATAAATAACATTCACAGTCGTTACAACCATACAATTTTCAGTTTTTTTTTTTTTTTTTTGAGATCATTTTGTAAATGACTTGTTGATCTACTATGAATCAAAATGTTTGTATAAGGAGCCGTACACGTTTCGAAGTAAATATCTTCTTTCTAGCTCAAAACGGTAATTTTTATAATTTTAGCATTCTCTATAGTAAGTAGGACGAATTTATCATTTCAAAAACAAATCGTATTTGTATTTTATCTTAATGAAATATATTTCTAACTTGTATATTAAAAAATGTGCATGATATTAAAATAATGGCCTTATAACATTGTTTAGTAACACACTTAAACTTTAAAAACATCATTTAATCTTTATTGCACCGAAAGTACAATACGACTTTTACGGCAGCGCATTTCGTTATCTATTCTTAGAAATTACAAAAAGAAACCACCATGGTCGCATACCTGTGCGGCACGGGGAGGATCTCCATGCGTTCCCCTACCGCCCCGCGTGCCAGCGTGCTCAGGTTACCCTCACTTCACTCCTGTACTTCGGTCTTTTAAGTGCGCATCTTCCTATATTGTTTCTGTGAATATTGTTTTTGACCCTCGCACGTTTTTTGGTTCATTGGATCTTCCTAATACGACTACCTTGGCTTGAATTTATGGATTACGATTTGCTGCAATAACATTGTTCTTGCCTGTCTACATCAAATAATACGGTAAGTCAACATTTATTACTTTTTAATGTTTTGACTAAAGTTATTTATTTTATTTCTTTTAGGGAAACAAACAGTAAGTTAGATATAAAGTAGAACATAAATGTATATATTATTTTATCTTAAACTAGCAATTTGACAGTTTAGCTTGATCTGCAGTTGTATGAACTTGACATTTTTGAGTGGAGTTTTTAAGATAATTATTGTGAATGAAACGTATTTAAAGAAAAAAAAATATGGTTATTTTAATATTTGATGACCATTACGTACAAGACAGGACATCATCCGCATTTAATTTTTGGTCCAAATATAAAAGTGAACTTAAATACTACCAAGCATAGTGATGCTACATCTTTGGTGTCATAAAGAAATGCTAAGGCGGACGAATTCTATCAAAATATATTATTTTTCTGGCCGGCTCTTTTTATATTTGTACCAAAATGGATTATGTCCTTTGCGCATTGACTAAAATGTAACTCTGTAGAAGAAAAAAACAATTTCAATAACAACGACGCTACGCGTGTTCATATTTTCTAACCGTATTTCTTTATTAGAGCGTAAAATGAAATAATAAAATCTTCAAATCGATACAATCGATGCATCTAGGTGGAATGCGCGCGCCTCTCCCACTTTCTCTTCCACCTCCCCATGTCTATAAGGGTTTGTTTTTCCTTTTGAGGTATGGAAAACTATAAAATTTTATTTTATTTTATTTTAGGTACTTGCTACCGTACCTCTTTTTGGAGACCATTAAGATTGGCGATGGCGAACAACCCTAAGGAAGCAGCAGTACAAAGTTGGATTGGACTTCATTCTGAATTATATTACGACCCGGCCAGTAATTTGATTTACTGTTCTAAGTGCGAGAGCAGTATAACAGCTAAACTTAGTAGTGTCAAGAGGCACGTTAAAGGTCCGAAACACAAAGGGACAAGTAAGAAACCAAATGAAGAATTTTATTTGGACCTAGTACAATTTCTCATATTATGTAATATACCTTGGATTCAAGTAAACAACCTCGCTTTCAAAACCTTCTTCCATAAATATATTTACTGCAACTGTACAAATCGACAAAAGGTTCCTGAGCAATCATTGCTGAGAAAAGTTCATTTAGATACGATTTTTAAAACAAATATTGACTCGATTTATGAACAAACTGCAAATCAAAAGCTGTAGGTATCTTTAGACGAGACAACTGATTTTTTAGGCAGATACATGGTACATTTTCTTGTAAAACCTTTAAATGCGATCACACAAAAACCATTTTTAGTTGCTTGCAAAGTACTAGAAATTGATAATGGGAACACAATTGCCCAATTTGTAACGGACTGCCTTGAAAATATGTGGCGCGATTCGTATGAATCCAAAGTAGGAGACGTTGCTGTATTATGCACTGATAGTGTAGCATATATGCTAAAAATAGGACGTGTTCTGAAAAATGTTTGCCCAACATGATACACGTCACTTGTTTAGCACATGCGCTGAATCTCGTGGCAGAAAAAATACGATATGAATACTCAGATGTAGATAAATTAATTTCAAACGTAATTTTTTTTTTTAAGTCATCTATTAGAGTGCGCTTGTTAAAAAAGACCTTTCCCCACATGCCGCTTTCTCCAGAACCCGTTATTACAAGATGGGGTACTTGGTTGGAGGCAGTGTCATATAATGCAAAATATTACGATCAAATTAAAACAATTGTAAATCTTTTAAGAAGTTCCGACGCGCTCTCTATTAGGTGTGCCTAAAATGTTCTTCAAAAGGAAAAGTTGAAATCGGACTTCGACTACATTGAGGAATATTTTAAAGATATACAAATTGGGTTAAAGAAATAACAAAAATCGAATTGAACTCTAACGGAATCTATTGAAATATTTGATCACGTGAGAACTGTGCTTAGCGGGTGTTCGTCTGAGCCTATAAAAAATAAACTCGTAAATGTCATGGACAGAAATCCCGATCTAGATAAAATTAGAGACATAATATGTGACGCGATAACAGCAGGAAGGGATGAGCGCTCATACTATATGTACGCGCCTTTAACCTCAGTCGATGTCGAAAGGTCGTTTTCAACTTATAAATGGATTCTTAACATAAAACGAAATCGCCTGACAGTTGAAAATATAGAAAAAAATATGATTGTGTATTTTAACTTAGATAACTCATCTGACAAAGAAAATTTCGGTTCTGATACTGAACTTAACGAATTGAATCAAGATGATTAAATTAAAATCGTTCTTTATTTTTTTATGGTATTTGTAACACAAATAAAGATTTTCAAATTCTTAGCAATTTTTAATGCGTCAAGATCTGTATCAAAACCGAACAGTTACTAGTTCACTATTAAAACTGATTGTCCTAAATGTTATACTTCAAATGTTAATTTGTACTTTGATTTGAGTTAAAACTGCATCACTCAACGTCAGTAAAATAAATATGACATAGATAGATAAACAGAAATTTGTAACTTAAGTTTTTCCATCTGTACATTTTGTTTCATGCTTTCCAATTACGTCATATTTAAAAAATAATATAAATATATTTGTATAATAATAATATACATATATTTGTTACAACAATATTCTATGTGTTTTATTTTTCCTTTAGAGCCCATAGAGGATAAGTTATTATTATGGAGTTATATAATAGTGTAAAAATCTTGATGTGGTTCACAGAATACATCTACTTACCAAGTTTCAACAGCGTAGTTCTTATAGTTTCTGAGAAAAGTGGCTGTGACATACGGACGGACAGACAGACAGACAGACAGACGGACAGACAGACAGACAGACATGACGAATCTATAAGGGTTCCGTTTTTTGCCATTTGGCAACGGAACCCTAAAAAACCAAAAACACAAACAAAGACTTATACAGTTACAATCATTTTTGAAGTAGGTTGTCGCCAATTCGACAATAAGTCACCTAGAGTTACGCTTCTAATTGGTGAGTTGATGTTGTTTATAGTCACATCTTTAACAGCTTCACATTTTGTTCCCTCGTGATTGTCAACACACTGACAGTCTGGCTCATCCTTCTCGTTTAGGGAACAGACACCGTTGTTCAGACAATAACAATGACACGCGTACACTTCACACTTTTCCCCTAAATAACTGGCATCACATCTGAAACATTGGTTATGTGAAATCGGGTACAAATTAATTTAACAAGGAGAATTAGACAATGATCAAACTTTGTTTTACCTGCATGTAGGAAATCCCTGTTGATTATAACTACATTCGCCTTGGATACAATAGTTTAGACATTCTGATACCTCGCATCGACCACCTACATAATCCCTTTTGCATTGACAGACCGGCTCACTCTGCTCATTTATGGAGCAATCACCGTTGTTCAGACAAAAACCATGACACGCGTATACTTCACTTCTTTCTCCTGAATAACCGAGATTACATCTGAAATAATAGCAATAATGTCAAACATGGTTATTTAAACGAAATTTGACACAAAGAGATAAAGAAAAAATGGGAAATTGGGAGCAGCGGTGGCCCAGTGTTACGTGTCGTAAGGTTGTAGTGTCGAAACCAAGCAGGCTCTTCAACTGTGTATAAATTTCACCACCATAGCCAGAACTTCGAAGACATGTGACAGCAACCAACAAGCCCAATCGCTCTAAGAAAGCAGGTCTGTCCCAGTATTGGAAACGTTATAGAAGCCATCAAACCATCAGAAAGATTAGAAAATATTTACCTGCATTTAGGAAGTCCCTGATCATTGAAACTGCAGTCACCTTGCAAACGATAGTTCTCACAGACTGAAACATCGCATCTCTCACCGATGTAGCCAGGTGCGCATTTGCAAACAGATGTGTCATCAACTTCTGTACCGTGCTCACAAAATAGTTCGGCAACTGTTGTATATTCTGATTCTGCTGTCTCTTTAACATTGAGGGAGTTGTTGTTGATTTTTGGTAGCAAACTCCTTAGGACTTTGCAATCATCAAGTCCCTGAATTTGATCTTTTATCTTGTAGTGAGTGGCTAAACCGAGTGGTATTTTATTTATGAACTTACTAATCTCTTTTGGCCTTACATCTTCACCACTCATTGCGGATTTTGGTAATTGCTAAACAGTATTGTAGTTCTCGTCACTGATCGTCCAGTATAAGTTATCATTTGTAACAGTCAATTGTTTTGGTCTATATTTATCTAAATCATATAATATTTTTGAACTTTTGTCTTGGCCATTCAAATGACTACCCATCAACCAACCATACGTGTACCATTTAAAATAACAAATTGTCCGTGTTTGTTGGTCCAAGGTGAAACTTAATACTGGCGGATATTGGAGTATAACTTGTTTCTCGGAACCATCAAATCGAGCTCTTTCCATGTACTTGTTCTCCTTTACGTGGTCCTCCCATCTAATGCCCGTGTTTGTCCAGTAAATGAAACTGTAAATTGAATGACACTATTAAAAATCACGAAATGTAACATATTATGTTTGTTAAACTGTTCTTGGTAACGTACCCTTTACAGCTATACACGGCAATATCAGTGGGGATACGATCATCCATCTTGATCAAAAGGTTTTCATTGTTAGAAGAATTAGGTTTTAATGATATCCATTTAATGCTCTTTTCATTAGTATCCGTAAAGAACAGCATATCTGTTACCGGATCGAAGGCAATGCTGTGAATGTTACTACCGAATCGTCTGATGTAACATTTGTTCTTCATGGAAAGTAAATTGCAACTGCATATTGCGTCGTTGTCGCTCTGTTTATCGACGTACAGCATCATGTTGTGTACTTCAACGTAAGCTAACGCTGTGAGGTTTTGGGACTTAAAATATACGATGCCTGTTTGGGACTCATTGGTATAAAATACGAGTTCATCTCCTTGGCTTATGGCGATGTCTGAAACAAGAAGTAAAATCCTTAACGTAACGAACTGAAAGCAAAAAACAAACACTCTTCCCTTTTACGACACAAGAAATCATCCTGGATTATCAAGCTTTCCCATTATGCCCAATAACTCTTTGTGGTGGTACTCATCGCTGCAACATCACACGATTTTGGTTTAGGAGTATTAACATTTAATCCACCCTAGAATTGGCATGATGCCTGTGACTAACTTATGTAGGTGTACCTACATCATAGAACTAACAAATCGCAGATTAATCAGTGTAGGTAGTAAAAAAGAAAGTAAAATGAAAATATTCCGCCTTTATGCCGTAACTAGCTTTTGCCTGCGACTTCGTCAGCGTCAAATTTATTTCGCCCCCGACCCATCCCGTCGCATCGAATTGCCTCCCCGTGCGAGGTCTTCATATTCATGCCTTTTTTCTTTTTGCTCAGCTCCTAAGGGTCCTAGATGAAGGTCCGAGATGTTATATAGTCTATAGCCTTCCTCATTAAATGTGCTATCACACACTAAACGTAGTTTCTACGATTAGTAAGTTCAATCAAACAAACTCTTCAGCTATATAATATATAGATTTGATTACAATTAAAAAGGTTAAATTGAGCCATCCTTAAAAGACAGACACATGCTATTGTTATTCTTTGTCTGTTTTTAGAACTTTTTAAGAGGAACAATTCCGTCGTACATCATTGTTGCGTAACTTTAACCATTTACGCAGCGCACGCAACGGGACATCTCAAATGGGTCATCTCAAACATCTTTCATGGATGCTCCGCTCCTATTTGCCATAGCGTTAAATTCGATCCAGTAGTTCCTGAGATTAGCGCGTTCAACAAAACAATAAAACAAACAAACTCTTTAGCTTTTTTTTTTTTTGTTTTTTTTTTTTTAGGATGGGAAATCATCAAATGACTTCTCCCGCTCTGGGCGGAGCGGGAGGGCGTGTCAGACTTTTACTGACTAAAACCCACCCGTGTTCCATCAGTTGCCCATGTGCCAGGGTCACGGTATCTCTTTCGAACAATCACGCGACCCAAACTCTTTAGCTTTAGAATATTAGTATAGATTAGGGGAAAATAAAAAACGGTCCTGGTACTCACCCCAGGAGTGCGCCAGCCCCACGTACAACACCATCAACGCCAGCACACACTGCTTTTTACACATTTTAAACTTCAGAAATACAAAGTTATTTCAATCCAGGTAGACCCACAGCTGTGGATGGGTCTTTTGATTCTACAGCTGAGCGCTGGTTCCTCGCAACATAAATAGTTCTTTTTGGAAAGGTGATAAGTTTCTAGTAGATAAGAGATCCCGTTAATATACCTAAGTGGAAATTCTTCTTATCACAAAAATAACTCGGTGACCTTTTCCTGTATGACGCCGTATTTTGTAATCTTAAGGTGACGTAGCGAGATAAACGTGCTTTTTCTTTTTAGCGTACCTTTCTTACCGTATGACATCCGTACTTAATCTTTTAGTGTATGTTTTTTGACTATATAATCTAGTATCCTATAGAAGGAATACACGATACGATGAAATTTTCTCGATACAAAAAAATCGCAAAGTTCTATCTATGATTATGATTTTTTTAGCCACAAGGCGCGATGCGTATGTATTATTAAACATAGTTTACTTTAAAACATTGATTATAATTGTATCTAAGTTTTTATAAAACAGTTTTCGTTTTAATAATACTTTTCATTCATAAAAAACGGCGATTCGTTTTGGCACATACGTTATTTTATTCCAAGCGCACACACATTATCGCCATCCCTTCTTTTGCCTATCATAAGTAGTGTCATCACTCTCGTTCGTTCATAAACCAGTCGCCCAGTAGGGCTCATCGACGACGAACCTATGTCACTTTTTTACAAATCGGTGCGATCAAAATTACGTTTTTTTTAAATATTTGTGTTCACAGAAAAAGGTAGTAGTTAAGCATTTTGCTGTAATTATTTAATATAATAAGTGTTGGCTTTCCAAATAACTTTATATTTCGAATGTATATGTGTCTATTTTTGTGACTGTGAACAATATAACATTCTTTTTCTATTACCATTTAGAGACGACCTAAATTATGTATGAAAATGGGAAGAACCATAAACCAAAACTGAACAGTACCTTCAAGGTTAGGAGTGCCTGCACAGGGCAATTAATTTATTCATTTTGCAAGAATGAAATACCAATAAGATGATGATAACAGTAAATCGAATTCACCACCTTCACTAAAGCATTACAGCAACAATCTATTCTCACTTTGTAAAGTAATATTGAGTAAACACCTTATTTTCTAGAGAAGAACGTCTGTTTTATCCCAAAAACTTATAATAATCATTCATTTAGAAATAAAATAAAATATATAATTTGTTTTATAGGTTTGAAGTATGTCAACAATATATCTATATGTCAAGTACTGTCACTTCAAATGCAAGAGCACAACGAATGAATGGAGTAGCATTAGAATTGTAAAAAAGGTGAGGATTTACTTGACAGCAGCCCAAAGAAGGGTAATGATTTAAACAGGCTGTGTCAAACACCGAACTAGTTTAAAAAAATATCATTGGCATGTAAAAGTGTTTGTACAAACATACTTACAGAAATAAAATCATTTATCATTTATAGCAGATGTGAAGTTTTATTGAAAATATAAATTTTAATTTCATATATCAATCAATCAATCAAATCTGTTTATTTCGGGTTACAAAGACCCATATCATAATACCATACAGACTATCATACATACAAATAAAAACCACGTAAACATAACTATTGTACACGAAGTGACGGCGACGTATTGCGCTGCGTAGTATCGTGTAGCCTTCCGCGGAATCGCCGATACACGACACCCTTTTTTTTTTTTTTTTTTTTTTTTTTTTTCAGGATGGGAAATCATCAAATGACTTCTCCCGCTCTGCGGAGCGGGAGGGTGTGTCAGACTTTTACTGACTAAAACCCACCCGTGTTCCATCAGTTGCCCATGTGCCTCGGCCAAAACTCTTCCTTGAGGAAGGTCTCGATTTGATGAGTTGCAACTCGGACCACGAATGACTTGAAGTTCGTGTTGTGGCACGGTTCCAACTTCTCGACCCTCAAGGTCCAGTTGGACTTAACACGTACAAACTCCACGAAATTAATTATATAGATATATAACCTATTTCATTTTTAAAATCTATGATCATATCGAGAATATTTGTCTTTAATATTATCCGTCTATAGTGTTACTGAATGTCAAACTTAACCATATTATTTTTTATATTCTTTTATTTCATTGTACAAACATATAAATTATATTTTTAGATATTAAAATAACAAAAATTATAAAAACATATAAAAATATAAAAAATAGTAGCCCACCGGTTGCGGGAACAGGGTCCAAGCTACCGGCGGTCAGGGCTCCAGAGAGAAGAACCTCCTGACATTACGAGCCGTATCCAGAAGTACCGCTTTCTGAATCAAGCCCTTGATCCAGCTGCCTAACGAGAGCCTCCTTAGATGTTGGTTGAGGCTCTTGGCTATCAAGCCGTTGGCAGTGACGACTACCGGCACAATAATCGCTGAATCCACATCCCACATGTCGACAACCTCGCGAGCTAAGTCAAGATACTTGATCTGTTTATCTTTCTCAGCTTTTACGAGGTTCTCGTCATGTGAGACCGTTATGTGAACAATCATTGTGCACCGCTCTACTCGATCCATCACCACTATATCAGGCTTATTTGCAACAATAGTCCTGTCAGTGATGATGGATCGATCTCAGTACAATGTGATATTTCCATTTTCGAGAACTGGGTCGGGCACATACCTGTAGTACGGCACCTCTTATTCCACAAGACTGTATTTCAGAGCAAGTTGCTGGTGGATAATCCTGGCTAGTAGGTTGTGCCTATGCAAATATTCTTCGTTAGCTAGACGAGAACATCCGGAAATTATGTGTCTAATTGATTCTTCTGGACGGTGGCATGCCCGATAGATGTCAACCGTGCCATCTTTCACAATAAATCTCCGGTAGTTGTTCGTCATCATAACTTCGTCCATAATTGCACACACAAAACCTTCGATTTCCCAAAGAGGTCACCGAAACGCAGCCAGGCTACGGATGCTAGTAGATCTACATCGGGTCCATGTAAGACCCAGAAATAGGACGCTATTTCTGGGTCTTACATGGACCCGTATGGCAGAGTAAGGAGGTCCATGGACGCATGGAGCTCCTTACTCTGCCATACCTTCATGCGGTCATTAGTGTCGAGTATTACAGGTTTGCGCCAGTTCTCGTTAGCCAAGGACAGCGGGGTGAGGCCCTTGTCAACCACGATCACATCCCCACGTCGGTTTCTAGGAAATATTCCCTGAGGCTGCATATCTCGCGATTGTGGAGAGACTTAGCGTTTAAAAAGCCTCGACCTCTACACTTTCGCGGGATATACAGTCTCATTACCGATGACCGTGGGTGATGCATTCGATATGCAGTCAGCAGCGTACGGATCCTCCTGTCCAGGGCATCGAGTTCGGTTTGAGTCCATTTGAGTATGCCGAAAGAGTACATCAAAACCGGCATGACCCAACCGTTGAAGGCGCGCACCTTGTTTCCGCCTGATAGAAGACTATTAAATACTTTCTTCAGGCGGCCAAAGAAGCGGTCCTTCAACGATTGCTTCATGTCAGTAACATTGATGCCCAACGCTTCCGACATACCCAAATACTTATAGGTTTCAGGTGCGGAGAGGGCTCGGAGGTTTATGGAGTCCGAGAGTTGGGTTCGCACGGATTCCACAATCTCCCCTCGCTTTACATGCATGACCGCACATTTGTCCACACCAAATTCCATTCTGATGGCGCTACTGAAGGTTTCAGTTACTTTCAGTAGCTCCATCAGGTGAAAATTGTTGGGGGCAAAGAGTTTTAGGTCATTCATGTAAACGAGGTGAGATATAACCTGACCACCTCTCCTCATCCGACAGCCTATGCCTGAATCCTCCAACAGTGTGCTTAGAGGATTCAGGGCTAAGCAGAACCAAAGTGGACTCAAACTATCACCCTGAAATATGCCTCGCTCGATCCTTATCGGTTCGCTGTTCCCTTGGATATTTTGACATCCTGGGTAGCAAAGGACAGTCCTCCACTGCCTCATACATGAAATCAGGAAGGTGCGAAGAGTTGCATCGACTTTATACAACTCCAGCACCCTCATGTGCTATGTATGTGGCACCGAGTCATAGGCCTTCTTATAGTCTATCCAACATGTCGACAGATCCTTTCGGGAACGACGAACTTGTTGGCTAATGGTCATATCAGTGAAGAGCAGCTCCTTAGTACCTTATATACTTATTAGTATTACCTCCTTTTATATTTATTAATATATATATTTTTTCACTTAATAATGTATTTCTATTCAAATGAAGCACGGTCGAATTTCGACCAATGGGCGATCACTAGTAATTAATAACTACTTAAATTGTATATTATATATTTTTAATTATTTTGAGTTAATCAATCTCGTATTACCCAACATCCGTACATAAATATTAGCTAGCTTTTTCCCACGACTTCGTCTGCGTAAATCTTACGTTACGCGGACGCAGGTGAAGTCGCGGAATAAATAGGGTTAATGGGTAACGAATAAGGTTTAGTCGTGAAAGCGTAACAGAGAGACAGAGTTAGTTTCGCATTTATAATATTACGTATAGATAAAGTAAGATAATTTCTTGCTGTAAGATAGTTTTATTGCGTATAATTAAATATTTGTATTATTTGTCTACTCCATCGCACGCTATGTGCAAAAATTTCATAGACCGACTAAATTAATGCTACTTTCACATACTTTTTTCTAAGATGTTTCCGTCTCTACCTTGCTATTGTAGTTTGACAGATGTGCAACAGTGACAGGAATAGTGCTTACAGCAAGGCTATGCTAAATTAGTAACGTTTTTTTTATTTCGAGGCATTTTCTGCCATTAGTTCAACTTTTGGCCGCTGATTTTCCTATTCTCTAAAAACGGTTCAGATATAAGTTTGTGGCGGCCGGCCACTTTAGGTTGACCCGCCATAAACCACGCCCATCCTACTATCATACACTTTCAAGGTGGGACCTTAAGTTTACGTTTTGCAAAAACATCGCATCAGGAATACCGATTAAATTTTAGGGTTCCGTTGCCAAATGGCAAAAAACGGAACCCTTATGGATTCGTCATATCTATCTTTCTGTCTGTCTGTCCGTCCGTATGTCACAGCCATTTTTTTCCGAAACTATTATATAAAAGCTATGCTGTTGAAACTTGGTAAGTAGATGTATTCTGTGAACCGCATTAAGATTTACACACAAAATAGAAAAAAAAAACAATAAATTTTGGGGTTCCCCATACTCAGAACTAAAACTCAAAATTTTATGGGGAATTGCATGGGGAACCCCCAAATTTTTTGTCGTTTTTCTTTTTTGTGTGAAAATCTTAATGCGGTTTACAGAATACATCTACTTACCAAGTTTCAACAGCATAGCTCTTATAGATTCGGAGAAAAGTGGCTGTGACATACGGACAGACAGACAGACAGACATGACGAATCCATAAGGGTTCCGTTTTTTGCCATTTGGCAACGGAACCCACGACTTAGAACAGGCCGGGTACCTGCGGTACGGGGGCGGGAGAGTTCGCATACGAGCAATAGTTCAGTTTGTGAGTATGGATGTATTGATTGATGTATAGATGTATGTTTGTTACTCTTTCGCACAAAAACTACTAACTGGATTTAGATGAAATCTGGTACACTGATAGTTTATAACCTGGATTAACACATAGGGTACTTTTTATCCCGGTAGTACGCTCATGCGGGATAATTTCCGCCCTCCACGCGGGCAAAGCCGCTGGCAAATGCTAGTCTATTATATTTCTCGTTTAAAGACTTAATTAGTGCCTATAAAAATCCACACTGTTCGGAAAATTATACAGAAGACCGAGGAGTACAACCAGCTGCTAGATATGGCATTTGCAAACAACGAGAAAACCTTGGACTCCAAATAAATCCAAATATCCATAGAAATATAGGCAGATCTGGCCTCTCTGCAATGATGTCTATTTGGCTGGCGCTACATCGAAGCGTTGAGATGCCTGTATGACGCTGCCAAGATGATTGACCAGATCCAAGATTAGAAAACCAGCCCCATTCAACTTCTCAGATGGGTGAGCCAGGTGGATGTGATATCCCAAAAATTTTAACCAATTGCCTGGAGGATGTTTTCATTGAAGTAATACTAAAACCATTGAGATGTTCATTATTAAATTTAAGACATTTCATTAATTGCTTTACTTTGACTGGGTTCCCGTTCAAACACGAGAAAAAGATACGTTGATTAAATCGTTACGCATCGGGAAAACCGAATTCATATCAAAAGTAAACATTTTTTCTTTAGGTACCTACTGTTTGAGTTGTTTGTTAATATTTTTTATGAAGATCAAGTAGTAGTTAATGATGTCCGCCTGTTAACGAGAACGGCTTTGGATTAGGTTCTCTATATTTTTACAATACACATACTTTTATTCAAATGGACATAGACAGGACATGACCAGTTCCAGCCTTTGGATTAGGGAACATGTGCATGATTACAGTTTTTACACTAAGAATTAAAAATTAAGGTCTAATTTATCATGGTCACATTATTCTGACTTAAGCCAAGAATAAAATGTACCTGAAAAAGCTGTATGTTAATGCTTCTACTTTTCTCATAAATGCTGTACCTGATGTTGACAATCCGTTGTATCCATAATCTCCAGGAAACAATAATAAATTAATATCGAGTGATTTCCGATCAAGTGAATTTTAATGACAAGGACTAAGTACTACTTTGTCAAAAAAGTACCGGGAAAAGATCAATAATACACAAAATTTTAGTTATTCATCTAAATTTATTTTATCTCCTTCAAAGTATGCTCCTTCAGAAACTATACACTTACGCCAACGAATAATCCAATCATCACCGTGTGAAAACGGCTGCCACGAAGTGGTAATTTTAGTTTAGCTAATCGAAAGAAGTCGGCTGGAGCCACATCTGGTGATTAAGGTGGATGCTCGATGGTATTTCTTGATTTTTGGTCAAAAATTCGTTCACAATGTTGGCCTTGTGAGGAAGCGCAATATCGTGGTGCAAAATTCAAAAATAAACAAATTGACTAGTTTGCATGTGAAACTCGGAAACCCACGTCTCATCACCAGTAACAATGCGTTTCATGAATGTTGAGTCGGAGTTGACTCGTTCTAGCATGTCCACAACGATCCTTATGCGATTGAGTTTTAGGAGAAAATTCAGGTCTTTTGGGACTAGCCGAGCGGCAACATGTTTCACACCCTAATGATTATTTAAAATTGTATGGACTGACTCGTGAGACAGAAAATTCGGCGGCTATCTCTCTCAAATTTGAATGAGGATTTTCAGAAAACTAAAAAAAAAACTTTTTTAAAAAAAAAACAACTTGGGAAATTATAAGCAATGAGACTGGAAGAGACAGAAAGCGTAGTAGTAATTACTGTCTTAATATTATTAACAATATAGTTATTAAAAAAGATTAAGAAGTTGCCAGAGTTTTTGAAAATTTCCTTACATATATTCCAGTCTCTACCACTAAAACTTTAAATTCCTCACCCACTGTAGCCGAGTCCCTATTGAAGGAAAATGTTGATATTTGTAACCATGAATTTAATTTCGACTATGTTAGTGCCAATGATATTGTTAACATTTTTAATAACCTTAATGTTAAAAAAACTGCTGATCTATGGGAAAATTCTGTTGATGTTGCAAAATGCATAATCAACTTTGTAGCGCCAGAATTGGCAATTATGTTTAATAAATGTATTGACTGTGGTGTAATTCCTGACCAAATGAAAAGTAGTAAAATAATACCTGTATTTAAATCGGGCAGCACATCAGACCCCTCGAACTTTAGATTAATTTCTGTGCTTCCCACCTTCAGTAAAATATTTGAAAAATTGATGCTAGATCAATTGCAAAGACATTTTTATAAATACAAGTAATTAAACAGTAAATAATTTGGCTTTACAAGGGGTCGCTCGACTACCAACGCTGGTGTTGAGCTTCTTGTACATATTTTTGAGGCCTGGGAGAAGTCACACGATGCCCTAGGTATTTTTTGTGACTTGTCTAAGGCTTTCGATTGTGTTTCTCATGAAACATTGATCAGGAAATTGCATCACTATGGTGTTAGAAACAATGCCTTGGATATTCTTATTTCTTACTTGGATAATAGGATCCAAAGAGTGGACGTTAATGGCAAGCGATCCCAGGGATCTATTGTCACTATGGGAGTTCCACAGGGTTCAATTCTTGGCCCCTTTTTATTTCTCATATATATTAATGATCTACCTTACCTTATAAACAACAGTCATAATATAGTGTTATTAACAGATGACACATCACTTTTATTTAAACTTACACGACAACAGATTGTTACCGATGGAGTGAATAATGCTCTCGCTAAAATAGTGCATTGGTTTAGTGTTAATAATTTATTATTAAATGAGAAAAAAAGTAAATGCATTCGATTTGTGACACCTAACGTAAAGCAGGTGAAAACCAATATTCTAGGAAATGGGACAGAATTAGATCTTGTGGACACCACTGTGTTCTTGGGTATTACTTTGGACTAAAAGGTACAGTGGGGCCCCCATATAATCAAATTGTCGAAGCGATTAAGTTCTGCAGCCTACGCGGTCTATATTATCCGTCATTTAACAGATGTAGAATCAGCTCGATTAGTATACTTCAGTTATTTCCATAGTATAATGTCGTACCGCATTTTATCTTGGGGCCGCAGCCGACATTCAGTCTATATTTGTGCTGCAGAAACGAGCCATTCGAGCAATTTACAACCTAAGTAGTAGACATTCACTGAGGGATAAATTTAAAGAAATAAACATAACGACAGTCGCATCCCAATATGAATATGAGAATTTATGTTAGAAAGAATATTAATCTATATTTTAAGCACAGCGACATTCACTGCATAAATACGAGAAACAAAGATTTACTTATTGTGCCCTCGACTAGGCTTCAAAAAATTAGTAAGACATTTAAGTGCCAGAGTATACGTTTTTACAACAAACTCCCAAGCCATGTTAAAGAACTAAGCTTCAATAAATTTAAATCGTTTATTAAACAGAAACTCTGTCAAAAAGGTTTCTATAAAGTAACAGATTACTTGGATGACAAAAAGGCTTGGGACTAGTTAAGTTACTCCAATGACCAGCGAGCAACTAACTGTAATGCTAAGTGTGTGAGCGAATATTGTTGACATTTTATATTTATTGATTTATTATTATTATTTTTATATGACTTTCAAAATAAAACTGACTGTAAATGTGAGTACCATGCAGGCTAGATTGAATACATGACTATAACATAACTGTCTGTCGGCTTTGAGTATTTTGTATATGGCCTACGCAAATGTCCTGCAGATCTGGTAGCGTCTTGTGACGGGTCGTTGAGCTCCCTAAAATAGGGTTGAGCTACACGATGACTGATACAAACATACCGTCTGTTGGGACAGGTTAGCTCAAAGCTGCAATGGCTCTTTCTTCAAAAGGTTCTTCCAGACATTGCCCTGCATTGTTAGACTCACATAAAATTCTAATAATATAATAATTGGACTTTAAAAGAGACTATGACCTCTGAGTTTGTTTCGGCGTTTCTTCTCAGGGAACACTCAGCTAGGAAATGCCGGCGCCATCTAGTTTTAAAAAACATTGACCAAAAACTGTTGACGTGTAAAAGTGTCTTATAAGATCTACTTACAGAAATAAACATTTCGTTTCATTTCATTTCATTTCAGTGACTATTTCCTTCACTTTTGCGATGTGAACTTCTTTTGCTGACGTTGTTGGCCTATTAGAGCGAGGCAAATCTTCCATCTCATCTCGACCGTTTTCGATTTTACTGCGTTAGGTACCATAACAATCCATCATCTATGTATAAATATTGAAATAATTCATTCGTTCAAATACTTTTGTTATTATTCAGTTTAATCCTCATTACCTTTACTGATAAAATAAGCCTTATTATTTTGTATTATCAATAGCTGACTGTATTTGGATTGACTCGACCGGAGAGGCACCACGCTCTTATAAAATACCATCGTGACCTACCAAGATTATCTTGCTGGGCTTCGAATGGTGAGTGAGAAAACCGGGAGCCTAAGGTGTGAGGTGAGGCAAGGTTATCTTTGCATCAGCAATAACCCTGGATTTGTGGATTCACCATGTGATGTTAAACAATCACCTCCGCCTATAAAGGTGGCGGTGAATACTTCATTAGCCAACCCGCGTGTTCGTTTGCCCTCTTGACGGTATGAAAATTAAACTTTTCACCTAGATGATGTGTGGAATCATAAAATGTCATTTTTAGGGTTCCGTTGCCAAATGGCAAAAAACGGAACCCTTATGGATTTGTCATGTCTGTCTGTCTGTGTGTCTGTTCGTCCGTATGTCACAGCCACTTTTTTCCGAAACTATAAGAGCTATGCTGTTGAAACTTGGTAAGTAGATGTATTCTGTGAACCGCATTATTCACACAAAAATATAAAAAAAACAATAAATTTTGCGGTTCCCCATACTCAGACCTAAAACTCAAAAAAAAAAATTTTCATCAAACCCACACGTGTGGGGTATTTATGGATAGGTCTTCAAAAATGGTATTGAGGTTTCTAATATCATTTTTTTCTAAACTGAATAGTTTGCGCGAGACACACTTTCAAAGTGGTAAAATGTGTCCCCTCCCCCCGTAACTTCTAAAATAAGAGAATGATAAAACTAAAAAAAATATATCATGTACAGTCTGTGCCCTACATTATCTGACCCTCCCGGTATGAACGACGCTCACATCGAAGTGCTAAGTCCCGCCCCATTTAAATAAATCATTTTGTTAAGGGCCCGGCGACGGTCAATCTGTCCATACAAACGTAATACCAAAATCATTTGCAATTTGAGCATATTTCCACCATTTTAAGATGATATTCGGCTTTAGACAGTATTTATCTAGGTTATGGTGACGTTTTTTTTAAAAAAAACTGAGCTAAAATGAAGTTTGAGCGAATTGCATTTCGCACATTTTTACAACGTGAATGACATGTTTTCTTTTTGTTTTTTCTCCATTAAAAACAACAATACCTGTAATAATGTTTTATCCATAACACAGCTTATATTATCAAGATACAAAATAATGAAAACCAATTCAAAAATCATTAAGTTTTCATTCATCATTTTTGGTATTACGGAACACAGCCAAATTATCATAAATTTTCACTAGCGAGTAGTGCTATCGCGTCTCACAAAAATATCAATGTGTGCACGGTCGTACGGCTGGCAGTAGTGTGTTGTGTAGGTACCGCTCGGACATGTATTCACACTAGCGCAACATGCATTTTGGCCGTACTTTAATTTGTTTATTCAATTGTATTGTGATATTTCTGACATTATTATTGACCTATGCTATGGAACTTGGATTTTGATTTTTCTTCTGATTTGGTATCGAGTACAGAGACTGAATGACTGATCAGAATGTAGAGCATTCTGACGATTCTTTTTTTTTGTTGGATGGGAAATCATCAAATGACTTCTCCCGTTCTGGGCGGAGCGGGAGGGCGTGTCAGACTTTTACTGACTAAAACCCACCCATATTCCATCAGTTGCCCATATGCCAGGGCCACGGTAACTCTTTCGAACGAATCTCGCGACCCTGGCAGGAACTTTGCTTTGTATACGGACCTGGATTTATTATTTACGATTCGGTTTGCTCCGAACGTTGGGATGTGTCTCACAGTAAGTACCTATTAGCCAATGATATATTATAATAAGTTACCTGTCTAATATTTTCTTGGCTAATAATTGTTTACTTACATATTTTTAAACTCAGCCCAATGAAATAAAGATAATTTTTTTTCGTGGTTCGAGTTTAATAGTAGTAAGTACCTAACTAAGTATATTTTGTATAAGTTAGTATTTACCTACCTATCTAGGTATAGGTTAATTATGTTATGACTACGTTAATGTAATACTGTAATTGCCGCCTGTTGGTCTAGTGGTTAGTGACCCTGACTGCTATGCCGGAGGTCGTGGGTTCGATTCCCACCCAGGACAAATGTTTGTGTGATGAGCACGATCATTTGTTCTGTGTCTGGGTGTAATTTATCTATAATATGTATGTATTTAGAAATATATAAGTATGTTTATCAGTTGTCTAGTACCCATAACACAAGTTCTGCTTAGCTTGGGACTAGATGGCGTTGTGTGATAGTTGTGGAATATTATTATATTATATTATATTATTATTATATGTTATGACTTAACACACGTCCCCATGGACGTAATAAAATCGCGGTTGGTTATTTTCGTGCACTGGGTCTTCAAGATACTGCTCAGCGCCAAGAGCTGAAAATCCAACTGTGCTTCGACGTGCTGAGACTCACCCGCGCTGCACTGTGTTGTATTCTCAATGCTCGGTTCAACACCGACAGTTGAAAATGCGATCTTATTACGTCCGTGGGAACGTAAGTTTCACCATAATTAACGTAGTTTTAATTTCTGGGATAAATAATTGCCAGTATAGAAAATAACAGAAATCGATTCTGTAAACGATTCTGAACAATTTATTATGGTAATGTTCATTTATTGTATTACACACACTATTTAAACCTACTTCTACTATCCTTCACCAGTTTTTATTTATTTGTTGGTATATGGCATAGCTAGCTGACATATGGCAAATACATAATCAGTCTATAAAGTTCCCACTGCTGGGATCCAAGCCTCCTTTCTGAGAGGGAATGGGCCGTAATCTACCACGCGGGCCCAGTGCGGATTGGTTCAGATGTCTGATGTTTTCGATTTTTTAATTCTAAGACATGCCGGTTTCCTCACGATGTTTTTCTGTACCGGTGCGAGAGCAATGTTGATGAAATAATTTATACAAAATAAAGCGCGTCCCTGGGTTCGAACCCGCTACCTATAACTCGTAAGTCGGGGCCATTACCACTGGGCCACCACTGCTTATGCAGATATGGTAAATAATGTATTGTAATATTCTGTGCCTCGTAATTACTTTGCCTACCTACTATTGTATAGAATCAAGTTTATGTTACTAAACAGAAAGCAGGTGCTGCTGGGGAGTTTGTTGCGCCGCTTCTTCTCAGATAAAGCACTAGAAATTGGTGACGGGCGGGCAGTTTGTAGGACTATTTTATGTAATTTTCACGTTCGAAAAGTGCTGATTCTAAACCTAGCTTAGCTTAGGAGAGTGACCTGCACCCTAATTGCGAAACGCACAATTTATCAGAATCTGAATGGGATTGAAGATTATTTCTAAACCATTGCGTCATTTGTTCGAATAAATTATCGGCTCAGCAACGTAAATAACGCAATGAATATTGTTTAACTATGAATATTAAACCAATTCCTACCAATAAAAAGTTCCGCAATTACCCCTCAGTACATTAAAAATACAATAAATGTTAATTAAGAGTCTTTGTTTTTTTATTTATCCTCTTTTATATCTGCACATCACGTAAATATGTATAAATTATTGGAATATTTGTCTGTTACTAATATTTTGCGTAACACTTTTAGTGACTTGTATTCATTATTTGTAAGTAGGTAGCTTTTGCCGAAGACTTCGCCCGCATGGAGGTTAGAAAATGCATCATAAACCTTCCTCATAAATCACTCTATCTATTGGTGAAAACCGCATGAAAATCCGTTGAACATTTTTTGAGTTCTTCGGAAGTAGGCAGACGCGGCGGGGACTTTGTTTTATAATATGTAGTGATAACAATTTTTTTAGTAAAAAGAATACTCACTTACATACATATGAGTTGGACTCACAACGTTCATGTATCAATTTATAGAAGACCACAAACAACATAATTATACATTGGTTTACAAGTACCAAGTTAGGAAAGGTATGTAAGACTGTAGGTACAAAAGGCCTAAATCTCGAAATATTGTAATAATTTGAGATGCCGGACATTTTAAAGAAATTTCCACAAAACGCATTACTAGTCTGTACATTTACTAACGATTCCCCAGAGTAGTCAACAAAAATAAAGCAAATAACGAACATACCTAATTACTAGTAAATAAAAATGCGTCGAGTCGTTATGAATAAAGGATAGGTACAACTACTCACTCACACACGGCTGCATACCGCGTCATCGTTGGCCTTCTATTGTCAAACAGAGATAGCAATATTCCGACCGAATTTTGCCTTAGCGTCGGCTCGTGGTTAGCGAGTTTAGGCGCCGCGTTCTTAAGCCATTTTAGTCATTATCTTGTTAGCTAAGATTGAATTGCGTATTAATAAGTAATATGTTTGTGTTTACACGGCTACTACCTAATCGTTAATTTCGCTTATTTTCAATAAGTTACTCTGGCTTCGCGGTTCGATGCTGGATTGACGATGAACGGTGCGTAAGTTCGAAATCACACTCCAACTGTTAACAATTTCTTTTTTTAATTGTTTTCATTTATGATTTTTGCCATATTTCTTGCATTATTATAGAACTGCTGATATGATTTTCGCCTAACGAACATATCTTTTAAACAAGTTGGTAAAACTTCCTTGAATAATAGCGAATTTGATCCTTATCGCGCATTGGAAACTCCTTTGGGTATTTTGATAAATCATGTTGTCAAGCGATTTTAATTATTATCTTGCTGTCGTTAAGGTTGAGAGGATTAAAAGGTTGAGTATCAAAATGCAATAAGACTACTTAAAACAACCAAGGTGAGGGTTGATCAACAAAAAATCGCGCGTTAATAACATCACAATTTGCTGTATACGCTTAGTATTCTGTGACACATTTTAATAACCGCTTGTGATTTTGCGATATGGAACTTAATGATACCTACTATATGGTTCAAATTCTATAGAATATTGCGTCTAGCTCACAACTTGCAGACATAATAGTAAGAGTTCATTTGGTCTCGTGGTCATTAAACAGATTGTTGTCTGGGTTCAAAACCAGCATAATCTATAGACTACTTTTTGTTCGTAATGATTTGTTTATTTTTATATTTTTTTACTTTTCTCTAAAGGACGAAGTCTTTAAATGTGTTTTTCAATGGGTAGTTTGTAAAAGAATAAAACAAAATCATTGCAAAAAAGTGATAATCTTTATTATTTAAAATATACTATATACTTTAAGTAAATAAAGTGAGTAAATGCTCATAGTTCAGAATTAATTAGCTTTTTTACTGTAACATTCAAAGTTAACTATTTGCATTAGGTAGTGGCCGTGTGAACACTTAACATAATACTTCTTATACATTTTAATAGCTGCTTATGGTTTTTCAATAATGAACTTAATGGTCTATATCATATGGATCAAATTCTATAAAATATTGCGTCTGGCATCACAACTAAAATCTAATTTTAAGTCACCTAATAAGAAGTGAATTGGTCTCATGGTCATTAACGCAGATAGATAAGCATCGTTGTCTAGGTTCGGAACCAGCATAACCTAAAGACTTCTTTTTGTTCAAAATGTTTTTTTTTACTTTACTTTAAATATTTTAGGCGTCAAATGTTTTTTTTAGATAGGCAGTTTGTTTAGGAATAAAACAACATCATTATTGAAGAAAATATTTATTATTTCTTTAAAATATACTTAAGTAAATAAAGTAAGTAAATGCTCATAGTTTCAAAATTAATATATATTTTATAGTAGCACATTCAAACTTAACTATTTACTTAATAAGTTATATAAAACAATATCAATGAAATAACCACAACACTTTCTTCTCTTACATATATTATTAACAACGATATATGTTATGATGAGGACTCATCGGTAAGCTAGTTATTGTTCAACAAACTGTGATTAAGTAATTTGTGAAATGTTTTACAGTTTTATAGGTATAAGTATGTGGTGAATCAACATGTTATTTAAACAGAAAAATGGATTTCCATTTATAACAATAACATGACCACTGAAATTGTAACATTGTAATGGTTTAGTATTCATTGAATTGAGCATTCACTTACTTAATGTGTTTAAAAATACTTATGTAGATAAGTGAGTGGCGGCGTGACGCATCATCTCCAATAACTTGCTATAAGCGGCTACGTATACCCGCACACTATGTTCCAGCACAAATCTTTTCCTCTCATGTGCTGCAGTAGCCCAGGGTCATTCTACCGATGGTTAGACAAGGTAGTAAGAAATATTGTGTTTAATTGCAGCTAAGCGAATAGGCATCAATGGACTTTGAATATGGCTTGCAACAATAAGTAGTTTGGTGGCGTTCAGATTCGTGATTATACGATATACATCATGGGATTTGCTCCTGAACGATTTCGCTGAAGATTTTTCAGTATTTCCATAAAGTCTAAACCATAACCTGACTGTATTCGTCTGAAACAAAAGAAAAAACTTTTTGACATTTTTGGAAACGTGCAGCTAACTTGTAGGGAGTGGGTGTAATGGAATAATAGCAAAATACAAGATAACTAGGCTATAACAAATTATAAAGGTCAATTTCGAAGAATAAAATTAAAAATTAAAACACTTACCGATATATTAACACTACGAACAATCTCTTTAATTCCACCATTTTGCTCATGTAAACATAATTATTATTTTATGTCTAGTATAATCTGTTAATTGTGACATGACGCTTTGTTTCCATATAACAAAATCAATAAAGACATGTCTAATGTTATTTTTCACGATTTACGTCAAAAGTTTTACAAATGTTTTGCTTTGTCACTGCTATTAGGCGTAGATTGACCTGTGTCACTTAAAACAACTTACTTCAATCTACCCCACCAAGTTAATATACTTTACTTCCTTGGTAATTATAAGTTCTGTGGACATAAAGATTTCTTTATTTACCCACTTGTTTACAAGATATGTTCGTTAGGTGAAAATCATATCAGCAGTTCTATAATAATGCAAGAAATATGGTAGAAATCATAAAATGAAAACAATTTAAAAAAGAAAATGTTAACAGGTGGAGTGTGATTTCGAACTCACACACCATTCATCATCAATCCAGCATCGAACCGCGAAGCCACAGTAACTTGTTGAGAATAAGAGAAATTAACGATTAGGTAGTAGCCGTGTAAACACAAACATATTACTTGTTTATACGCCATTCAATCTTAACGCTGACAAGATAATGACTAAAATGGCTTAACAAGATGATTTATTTAAATGGGGCGGGACTTAGCACTTCGATGTGAGCGTCGTTCATACCAAGAGGGTCAGATAATTTAGGGCACAGACTGTACATTACATGTAAACTTCCACTGAAAATTGGTTTGAACGAGATCTAATAAGTAGTTTTTTAATACGACATAAATTGTAAACAGCAATTTACCTTTTATTCAATCAACTCAAATAATTTTTTTTTTAATGCATAATCCGTGAATATCTACAGCTTTGTATGGAACCCTCGGTGCGTGAGTACGACTCGCACTTGGCCGGTATTTAAAGTCTATAACCACAACGCCTAGCACCATCTCATCTCCGTTCCTGCAGTCTGATCCTCAATTTTATAGTTGGCAGCAATACCGAAATGTGTCTCACCTTTAAAGTTACTAATCTCATTTGGTTCCGCATTCAGAGATGGATTCTTTGGTAATTGCCAAACAGACATGTAGCCCCAGTCCACCCAGTAGAATCTTTCGACACGGTCAATGCATTTGGTTGATAATGTAATCCAACAAATAAAGTTGTTCTATTCTTTCCACTTAAATCGGCACTTTCAATAGATAGAAAAGTGTATACCTTCTCGATCATCCGCCCAGTATATTTTCTTTATCTGTTGGTCAATGGCTAAGCTGACGGGTAGGTGCCTATGTAAATATTGCTGTCAATAATAATTTCTCGCTCGGAGCCATTAAATCTAGCTCTCTCTATTGTGGGCTTATCGGTGTTTGTGTTGGTCCAGTAAATATACCTGCAATTTATATATCACTACAAATTATCATGCAATTCAGTATGTTTTTTTTAGTTATTAAACTGTTATTAGGAACGTACCCTCTACAGCTATCTACGGCAATCGCTTTGGGAATCTCATCATCCATCTTGATCAAAAGATTTCCATAAACATTGTTCTTTGATCCAGGCTTTAAAGAAATCCAATATATGCTTCTTTCGTTTGTGTCTGTCCAGAAGAGTAATCCTTTGTGTAAGCGATGCGTATATATTTTTGTAAAACTTCTTTTTAATAAATGGAGCAACCTAGCACTGCGGCAGCAGGGAGCGCGCGGGGAGATGTCACGCGTACAGACGCGAGCACCGCCGGTTGGCCGGCAGCGATTTAGTTCCGCCTAGCAACAGCGACGTGACGCCCGTACGAATCCTGTTTCCGCACGCTCGCCAAATCTCTCATTTTACTCGCTAGTTTTATTATACAGTCTCCGTTCTTAACATCCGCTGGTCGTTCGAGCCGGATCAAGAGAATTAGCACTATAAAAACCCAAGAAGTAGTTCAAGAACGCATGTTCCGTACGCCGCCGCGAACCGAAAACAAAATGGTGGGCACGCGGAGCACATTACGACGCGAATGCGAACAACAAAATAAGGCGAGCAAAAGTGAAGCTGCTCAAGTTAAGAAGCACGAAGTAAAATACTCTCCACCTGCCAGTCAGACCTCGAAACTTTCAAGAAAATCGAGCACATCTTCAGCGAGGGCAAGGAGAGCGCAGTTGCTACTAGAAGCCGCGAAAGAAAAAGCGCAACTACAAATGGACCTTATTGATAAAAAGCTCGCTGTGGACCTGGCGGAGCTCGAGAGCTCAAGGTCTGGAAAGGAACCCAGCGAGTTTCATCACCGTGATTTGGAAGAATGGTTAGAAACCAGTCAGCAGGAACTGATGAAGGCCGCCGGCCCTATACCTTCTGCTGCTGAACCCATACTCCGGCCAGAACGCATGACCGCCGAGCCTGCGCTCGTCGGTACTGATGGCACCATGCACATGCTGGCGAGTGCACTCAAGGACCTAGCCGCTGCCACCACTAATGGTACCAACGGAAGTAACGCAAACATGTTTAACCGCCTGTGTATGGCTAAAGAATTATCAGTATTCAGTGGTGACCCGATGGAGTGGTTACACTACAAACAGGCATACGAAGAATCGTCCGCAGTCTGCAAGTTCACTGACAGGGAGAACCTATGGCGGATTCGAAAGAGTCTGCTCGGACGTACTTAAGAAGCAGTTATGGCGCTGCTGATCGGCGCCACCTCTCCTACCGTCGTAATGACTACACTACAGCTGCAGTGCAGAAATTCCGATGTACTAATATCAAGAATATTACAATACATCAACAAACTACGACCAATGGCACAGGAATATCAAAGAGAAATTGTTCCCTTCTCAGTTAAAGTGAAAAACTGTGTCGCAGCAGTGACAGCCATGGGCTGTGAAGATTACCTGAAGGGCATGGCGCTCATGTCAACTGTGTTATCAAAATTACCTACAGTATTGATTTCAAAATGGACTGACTACAGTTACCCTCTTCTAGAACACAATACGAAGCCAAGTCTCGTCGTGTTATCTGAGATCTGAGTTTTTGAGTTTAGAAGCCCTGAAAATAACACAGTGTAGTGTAAACTTGTTTACTACGCAACAATATAACAGTAGTCACAACAAATCTAAGTCACAAACAGTATTAGTGAACAATGAACAAACTGAAAATAAAAATAACAGTGATACTGATAAATGTGGTTTTTGTCATCAATCAAAACATACATTACCGGAGTGCAAGAAATTTAAGAAAGCACTACGCAAAGATAGATGGACGTATGTGAAACGCCGTAATATTTGTTTTAAGTGTCTGATGGCACGACATGACACTTGTACTTCTGCCGCGTGTGAAAGTTGTGGCATGAATCATCATCGTTTGTTACACTATAAAATAAAAGAAACAACCGAAGGCGAACAACCGAATTCAGCGACAGTTGCCGAAACTAGTGATACGACTGTTGTGGAAACTATTACACATATAAATTTGGACAGTCGTAAAGTGTTATTAAAAACTGTACCGGTCATAATAAATGGACCCATTGGAACGTCGCGCAGTGTGGCACTTCTGGACGACGGCTCGACAGTGACATTGATAAGCGAGTCGCTCGTAGCGCGATTAGGTTTGCGCGGCTACAGAAGTACAGGCAATCTATGCGTGTGTGCGGCGCCTGGGACAATAGCGAGTTAATACTATGTGACAGTGAAATAATAGACTTAAATATATCAAACTCTGAAGGAAACAACTTTAAGATAAAAGCGCGTAGTGTTAATAATATGAACTTACCGGCACAAAATAAAACCTCCATCGACCTTAGTGATTATAAACTGAAACCTGAAATAAAAAGTGCAATTAGTGATGGACAGTGCAAACCAGAAATATTAATAGGTCAAGATAACTATCACTTGATCCTCCCGTTGGAAATAATAAGAGGCAAACCAAACGAACCTTACCTGACACGTACTCCTCTGGGGTGGTGTTTACACGGCTGCGTGCGCGCGCCTATGCTTTCAGGTGCTGCGTCGTCAATGCATACACAATCTACATTTTTTATGTGTGATGAAAACCTGGAAACTGAGCGTATTCTGCGAAACATCCACGATGAAATACGCCAGTCTTACGCAATCGAAACTGTTGGTGTTTCTGTTAAACCTAGACAGAACTTGGAAGATCTTCAGGCGCTAGATTGTTAGGAACGCACCGCCGAATTAAAAGATGGCAGGTGGTACGTTGGATTACCGTGGCAAGACTCGCTAAGTAAAATGCCTGACTCGTACACAAACGCGATGTCAAGACTGCGAAGCGTCGAGAAGAAAATGGTCAGCGCAGGCTACGCTAGTAGATACAGAGAATGTTCGCTGCCAGGCCAGACCCCTACCATAGGATTTCAATAGCGCAGTGGAAGTTATGATGGTGGGGCCCTGGAGACAAGAGTGGCTAGCGAACTTGTCCGCCGTGCGCGGAGCAGAACAATAATATCAAACAAAAGAACTCACCTGGTGGTAGACGAACACTGCTTCTGGAGCCTACCTGGATTTATGTATGTAAGTGAGTGTGTATTGCATTGTGTTGTGACGTTATGAGTATTCTCCAGGATACCACACGGCCGCTGCAACACGCCTGGTACCAGGACATGCGGTCTCCAAATCGCGTTCTCCAATAGCGTCACTTTCACTTCAAAGTATTTCCAACAAACAAATATGTCCAAACTCAACCCGTATTATTTCGTCAAACTGGGGTTATTCACAATCAAAGCAATTGAGTCACGACAAATTGTCCACAAAACGACCGGTTCTAATGGATTAATTTACAAACGCGTCGCGGAAACCAAAACGGCGACATTTTTTTTTTGCAAGCCAAACCAAGTGAAGTGTCAAAGTCAAACTTGACAAGTCAGATGTCACTCCGTTCGGGCGCGTTCCGTTAGGCGCATAGAGTAACCAATTTAAACGGGACGGAACATCTACCCCCCCCCGGACGGGCCCCCCCGTCCGCTAATCACTTGGCAATCTTGACAAGGTTCCGTTTTATCAGTCCACTTGACGCGCTGCTGGAGGATGTGCAAATACTCCAAGCTCCAACGCTTCCAAAAACTCTGAGCGAGCTGCTGCACCAACTGAAACCGCGATAGCCAATTTTGGCTCACATCGACAAAAGGGTGCTCCGGCAGGGCGACAAGTGGCTGTCAAATCAAAAAATGGCCCGGGGTTAGGGCCTCCAAGTCGCTCGGGTCCGAAGACAGCGGGCACAATGGACGCGAGTTCAATACAGCTTTAATGCGGCAAAATACCGCAGCCAACTCCTCAAAGGTGAGAACGGTGTCTCCCAACAATCTGCGCCAAAGTCCCTTTGCCGCTTTCACCGCGGCCTTCAAAAATACCCCCCAAGGGGGCAAGCAAAACAATAACAAACAACAACAACAACAACCAAACAACAACAACAACAACAAAACAACAACAACAAACAACAACAGCAATTTAACCAAATGGCCCTCCTTAGGCAACAAAAGGGGGTGACGGGCCCCATAAGGAAGGCCAGAGTGCCTCAACCGTCAACAACCAAACAACAAAAGACCCGTATCGTCCAAAAGGGGTTCGACTTACTAAGGGCTCCCGACAAAATCTAAAACTCTCGCTGCAGAATGGCCAACAGCGCATTGCAACCGGCATGCGAGTTTTTAATGTGACAATCAGTCACCAACAATTCAACAACATGTCGGGGGAGCTAATCGATTCAACAAAAATCAGGGTCAAACGGAGAGTCCTTCGTTCCAACAGCGAGCACCTTGAGCCCGAGCAAAGGACCCAACATCCTCCAAATCAAGGCGTTTCAGAATTTTGAATCTGGGACACTCGGTTCGCAACAAAGACCTCCAAAGAGTGGACGGACGTCTTCAACCAACACAAAACAATTTGACTGCCCGTCCAGGCGTAAGAAGCCCGAATGTCCACAGTTCCACCCAAAGTGTGAGCAACGTGGTTCAATAGACGCACAAGACGCGCCGCCCCTGACATTTCTAACTTAGGGATGGTCAGTGCCGTCCGGAGGGGGGCCACCTTGCTCTTGGCCAAGACCAGTAACAAATTCACCTGGCCTGTCGCGCAGACGGTGCGCAGACAAACAACAGCTGCATAACCGTGCGAAGACGCATCACAAACAAGGGTAGCAGTGTAGCTCCCAGGGGGGAGGATAGCGCGGGGTAACACGACCTCGTTGACTGCAGGGAGTGCGGATACAAATTGGAGCCAATCTTCCAACAGGGTTTCCCGAATTGGCTCGTCCCAGCCAAGTCCCGCAGTCCAAAGGCGCTGAAGAAAACAATTTCGCCCAAAACAATACAAACAAAACAACAAAACAATAGACAAAAGGCAACCCTGGGCTCCCATGTCCAAAATGGCACGGACCACAACAGAGTCCCCCGTGGGCCCCCAGACCCTGACCGATGCCGTTGGCAACAAAACCGTATCGATCTGAGGGGTACCTTAGCGGGGCAAGCGCCAGGTTCCTAACAATGCCTGGGCGGCGACCGATCGCCGCACCCAGGCTCAAGTCCTTCCCGACGAGGATGGAGGACAAATTCCTCGTCCGCGCGGTGTCCCGAGCCACGCGCCATCGCTGGAAGGGCATATCCCACTGGATGCCTGAATGGCGAGGGGCGTGACTCCAACCGGGGACGTTCCGCCAATGGAGGGGAGGGAAGGCGGTGCTGGTCTGGCCAGCGCTGCCTAGCAACAAGTGCGTAATTGCCTTTACGCGGGGAGACCAAATGGCGGTCGCGCGGCTCCTGATCAACTTGCGCGGGGGGTGGAGTGCGGCGCTCAAAATTGCGGGCCTCTCCCCGGTTCTGAACCGGCGAGCCAGAACCCGGTGACCAACTCCATGGTACCCCCCCGTGCGCGAACCTTCATCAGAGGCTGGTCTGCCAGCGTGGTTCGCGTTAGCGCACAAAATGTCCAAATGGGACCCCCTACAAAATCTACAAGGGCGGGGGTTGGGGCAGTCCCGATGGAAGTGAGCCCCCAAACAAGAGAAGCACAGGCGGCGTGCATTGGCAATTCGGCGGCGGGCACTCACGTGCAATTTCAAAAAGGCCGCGCAAGTTGCCATGCCATGCCCCGTGTCCCTACAAAACTCACAACCAGGACGACTCTGGGTGCCAGCAAAACGAGCGGCGGGGCGACCATCAACAGGCCCGCGAGCCCTAGTCTGTCCCTGGTCTCGTGGCCGGGAAGACGGCTGGCGTGACTCAGTGGCAACGCCAGAGTTGTCCACAAACCGACACTCATCCTCCAAAAATTGGACGAGGTCACCAAATGGGGGGAGATGTGTGACACTATCCCCACCATACTTTTACTCGAAACGAGCCCTCAAATCGGCAGGAAGCCGTTGCAGCACAACATGCACCAAAAGGTAAGACCAATGGTTCACCGGCAACTCCAATTGCTTTAAAGCGTTGGTCGCTGCCACCAACGGGTTCAACAGGTCAGTACGCAATGCTGACAATCCAGTAATGACCGGTGACCCCAAAATCAATTTAATATGCACGTCAGCCAAACAACGTTTATTTTGGTACCGCCGGGTGAGTAGTTCCAAAGCGGTAGGGTAGGCTGAGTCAGTCACCGACAAATGCTGTACCAAGGCTCGGGCCTCACCTTCCAGGACAGACAACAAATAGGCCAACTTTTGGGCGGGTCTGAGGTCCGAGCGTGCATCAACCAAATTTCAAACAGGTTTTGGAAACCTAACCAATGGTCCAAGCGACCGTCAAAGTGTGGCAGTTCCAAAGTAGGCAGTCTACTCAATAGTCCGGGACCTGAAACAACCGAGGTCTCCGGCTTGACCTGGACTGGTGTCCGGCTCTGCAATATTTCCCGAGCACGTTGACCAATAACATCCCCCAGGTCCAAGATCTGGTCGTAGTCAGCAAGGACCTTATCACGTGCTGCCTGGTCCAGCATTTCCAGATCCACATCATAAATGAACTCGTTGTAGCGGGTGAGCAGAGCATCAACGTTGCCGAGTCTCACGATCAACTGCTCGAACCGAGCAAAAGTGACCCCTCCAAGATCCGGGCGCTCAGCGGTCGCTGCAGCTGAAGTGAACCACCGTAGCTGTGTGGTCAATCCACTGATTGCCTCTCTCACCACTTTGTGTGCAATTGCACAAACAATACAATTCAAATAAACCAAACAAAAAATAAGTATATAACAAAGTTCAAACAATAAATAACAAGGAAATCCAACGCAAACAATCAAACTGCCAAACTGCCAGTCAACAACTCAAGAATAACAAAATACTGGTTCCAATTTAATGAACAACAATAAAGTTTTATTTTAATTCAAAACCTTTATCAACGTTCAAAATTCAACTTCACAATTCAATTCAAGTATTTATTTATTTATTTAAACTTCTCGCACACAAAAACGGTACAAGGGCGGACTTAATGCCTTAGGCATTCTCTACCAGTCAACCAAGGGTGGTGAAGACATTACATGGCAGGTGCTTAGGTTGAAAGGAACAATCAATAAAAATGTATAATAATGAATTATAAATCAGAGAGAAACACTAGAACATAAATAGGTTATAAACTAATTATATACATACATATTTGCTATAATACATACTTATAATATATATTAATATATATATATATAAATCTATAGATACAAATTCAAGGTAGAGAGGTGTTGAGATGACTCTACGCTATTTGTTATGAAAATAACTCTGCAATTTCCGCTTAAATGCAAATCGACTGGTGGCCGTCCTGATATCGAGAGGAAGCGCATTCCAAAGAAGAATGGACTGAATATGAAAGGAAGAATGAACAAAGTCAGAAGAATGAGAAGGACAACGTAGAAGAAGATTGTTAGAAGAACGCAGATTCTTAGTGTGAGAAGAACATAGATATTGGAAGTGAGACATAAGATAAGAAGGAGGAGTTGGAGAGTTGAGAAGGGAGAAAAGCGTAGTCAAAGCGCGCAAACTTCTTCTTTGGCGAATAGACATCCATTTGAGCTCAGACCTATAGCTCGACACATGGTCATACTTCCTGAGGTTAAATATGAATCGGATACAATTATTGAGCAATCTGTCGAGCTTATCCAGCAAAACCGCATTCAAATCAAAGTAGCACACGTCACCATAGTCGATGATTGGGAAAATCAAAGTCTGCACAAGCATGGTCTTCGTTTTAGCGGGCAAAAAGTTCCTCAGACGATACAGGGATCGCAGAGTCCCGTTGACTCTTTGACTGACACTAGACACCTGGCGTTGCCAGCTCAGTGTCGAGTCAAGATGCAAACCGAGATCTTTTACCGTAATGGACATGGGTATGACGGTACCATTGAAAATGAGAGGAGGAAGAGAGCTAAGCGTCACCCTACCCATCATGCGCAAGCTTCCAATAGCCTGGCACTTTGTAGGGTTTACTGACACTCCGAAACTATCAGACCACTTTTTTATTGCATCCAGGTCTCGGTTTATATCCGCTATAGCGTCTGGTAAACTTTCTACCCGCTCAGCTGTATACAACTGTAGATCATCAGCATAAAGATGATACGAACACCGAAGACAGTGAGTTATAAAATTAATGAAGATTGAGAATAACAATGGAGAAAGAATACCGCCTTGTGGAACACCAGCATTCAGATCACGCCAACTCGACGAACTCTCATCAACGCGAACCGACTGCCGACGTCCCCGAAGGTAAGAAGAGAACCATTCCAGAGCCTCAGGCGAAACCATAAGATGAGAAAGGATAGAAAGAAGAATATCGTGACTGACGGCGTAAGTATTCAAATGTTAATTTCACAAACCACTATATCAATGGTACAACAATAATAAACCTTTATTCCAATTTAAAACAATGTTAATGTTCAAAATGTCAATTTTCACAAACAACCATATCGATGGTACAAAACTCAATATTTTAATGTCTTCCTGACATTCAATACAACACAAGTCAGACACAAACAAGGGGTTGTAACATAGCCCAATCCATTCAACTCTACTAGCATATGCAACCCGGCCGACTATGGTAACTTCAGTTTACCCGTCTCAACAATTTAAAACAAATTATTTCAAATAAACAAGCAATCACAGTTAACAAACATTTACAGCGAATTACTACTTCCCTTATAGAGACTGCCAAGTAATTAGCCTACTGTAAATTACCAATTTGTTGGTTATATGTCTTATAACCACGCTCTGCTACCAAGAATGTTCGCTGCCAGGCCAGACCCTTACCATAGGATTTCAATAGCGCAGTGGAAGTTATGATGGTGGGGCCCTGGAGACAAGAGTGGCTAGCGAACTTGTCCGCCGTGCACGGAGCAGAACAATAATATCAAACAAAAGAACTCACCTGGTTGTAGACGAACACTGCTTCTGGGGCCTACCTGGATTTATGTATGTAAGTGAGTGTGTATTGCATTATGTTGTGACGTTATGAGTATTCTCCAGGATACCACACGGCCGCTGCAACACGCCTGGTACCAGGACATGCGGTCTCCAAATCACGTTCTCCAATAGCGTCACTTTCACTTCAAAGTATTTCCAACAAACAAATATGTCCAAACTCAACCCGTATTATTTCGTCAAACTGGGGTTATTCACAATCAAAGCAATTGGGTCACGACAAATTGTCCACAAAACGACCGGTTCTAATGGATTAATTTACAAACGCGTCGCGGAAACCAAAACGGCGACATTTTTTTTTTGCAAGCCAAACCAAGTGAAGTGTCAAAGTCAAACTTGACAAGTCAGATGTCACTCCGTTCGGGCGCGTTCCGTTAGGCGCATAGAGTAACCAATTTAAACGGGACGGAACAGAGAACGCATAGAACATCTGCTAGTTAATGGTTATGCTTCACAAATAGAAGACACGGATGGACCTAGCAAAACTTGGTACCTTCCACACTTTGGGGTCCACAACCCCAACAAACAGAAGCTGAGGTTGGTCTTTGATGCTGCCGCTAACTCTAACGGTGTGTGTCTTAACGATTATTTACTTAAAGGCCCCGACCTACTTATATCTCTGTACGGAACTATGTTAAGGTTCCAAGAAAATAAAATCGGAATAACAGGCGATATTCGTGACATGTTTCTTCGAATAAAAATCAGAAACGAAGACAGAGGTGCGCTTCGATTCTTGTGGCGAGAATCGTTTGAAGAACCTGTAAAAACGTATGCAATGAGTTCGTTAATCTTCGGTGCTAATTGCTCGCCATTTATAGCACAATTTATAAAAAAAAAATGCTGAACGATACAAAACATCCATGCCAACCGCCGTGCAAGCGATACATAAACAACATTACATGGACAACTACATAGATAGCTTTCAAGACGAAGAAACAGCTGCCAGAATTGTTAATGAAATAAATTACATACACAAACAGGGCGGCTTCCAGATGAGGAACTGGACTTGCAATAATGACGCCGTGTTAAAAACAATACCTACAGATTGTTTACGATCAACGGCAGTGACTTTGGATTGCCATCGTGGTGTAAATTATGTTGCAAGACGCGTGGAGATCTGCTATCAGCTGGGGCGAAGAGATAACAGATGATTTGTATTTACAGTGGACACATTGGTTGAACGAATTAAAAAACAAGCGTCGTGCGACTGCCCAGGCATTATCTATCGGCTACGAGTCCGCCGGCTACGACTGCTACGAGGGCTACGCTTGCTACGCACGACGATCTTCCCGCACAAGCGCGATCAACCACGAGTTCCCACTCGTGGTTGATCGCGCTTGTGCGGGAGCGAGACGCATGTCGCATTCAGTGACGACTATCAGAATTTACAACTACACGTATTCTGCGACGCGTCTATCAAAGCTATGTGCGCCGTAGCGTATTGGCGATGGTTTGATAATAATAAACAAGTACGGGTGGCGTTTGTTTCCAGTAAGTGCCGAGTTTCACCTGTTTAATACGTGTCAGTGCCACTGACTTGAACTTCAAGCTGCTTTAATTGGTGCACGATTAGCAGACACAATAAAGCAAGAACATAAAATGAAAATGACACAAAGGTTTATGTGGACTGATTCAGCTACAGTTTTACATTGGATTCACAATGATAGACGCACGTATAAACCCTACATAGCACATAGACTCGGCGAGATCGACGAGTACACACAAATAAAGGAATGGAAATATGTACCTACGAAGATGAATATCGCCGACGTCGCAACCCGCGAAAGATTGGATTATTGGAGAATGAATGGTTATACGGCCCGACATTTTTATTTGAAGACGAAAACCTTTGGCCGCAACAATTTGACGTATAGCTACCTGAAGTTAGTGATGTGGACCTTGAATGCGTAAATACTTTCCACATTACTCCTATTTGTTTACCGGCTGTACCCGAACCAGAGAAGTTTGCCTGTTGGCGCAGACTACTGCGAGCTACGTGTGTTGTTATGTCCTTCGTCGAAAAGAAATGTAAGAAACGTGCCGGCACTATTGACGGCGCCATGATGGAGCGAGCAAAGAAGTTATTAATAAAATACACGCAGATGCAATCGTTCCCTGAAGATCTGGAAAATCTGAAAGAATGTAAAACATTATCAAGAAAAAGTAAATTACTTACCTTATCGCCGTTTATTGATGACGATGGTGTTCTTCGTGTTGGCGGCCGCATCGACGCTGCTTCTGAAATAGAACAAGAGGTGAAACGACCTATTATACTCGATGGTCGCGACCATATTACTCACTTGATCGTGAGACTGTACCATGAGAGAGCATACCACGGCAACCAAGAGCTGGTGGTGAACGAACTGAAACAGAAGTACTGGATTATACGACTTAGACTTACCGTAAAACATATAGCTTCAAAACGTATGCTTTGTAGGATCAAACGAGCACAACCTCAACCTCCTAGCGACTCATACGATGCGTGAACAATGCCTTGAAGGTTGTCCTAAAGGAGCGAGCGCCGCGTGAGGCGGTATTGAATACATTAATGGCAGAGGTGGAACTCATAGTGAACAGCCGCCCTCTTTACACACGTAAGTGTTGAACCTAATAGTGAGGAGTCTCTAACGCCAAATCACTTTCTGCTTGGCTCCTCTTCTAATCTACCAGTCCTTGGCAACTTCGACGAGTCAGACACATACCTCCACAAACAGTGGCGTATTTCACAGCAGTTGGCAAAATCTACTTTGGCAGAGATGGGTGAAAGAAGTGCTGCCGGACATGCGTCCCCGGAAAAAGTGGCAGCAGGAACAAAGGCCCATACAAGTGGGAGACCTAGTATTGATTGTGGATCCTGCTTCCCCCGAAATGTGTGGCCACGAGGAAGAGTGAAAAGAGTTATGCCCGGCCGGGATGGCCGAATCAGGGTAGTAGAGGTCAGAACGAGCTCAGACCTACTGCGACGGTCTGTAGCACGCATCGCACGGCTACCTGTTGAGAATGAGTGCTGACGCACTGGGGTGGGGTGTGTAAGCGATGCGCATATATTTTTGTAAATCTTCTTTTTAATAAATGGCGCAACAGAGCACTGCGGCAGCAGGGAGCCACGAAGGGGGCGCGCGGGGAGATGTCACGCGTACAGAGCGAGCGCCGCCGGTTGGCCGGCAGCGATTTAGTTCCGCCTAGCAACAGCGACGTGTGCCCGTTCGTATTCTGCTTCCGCACGCTCGCCAAATCTCTCAGTATACTCGCTAGTTTTATTATACAGTCGCCGTTCTTAACACTTTGACTGGATCGAAAGCGAGACCCTGGATACTTTCCCTGGACCCTTTCGTTTGCTTTTCTTTTGACTAATGATTGGTATTTCTTACTAGATATATTAAAACGAAATATAGAAGCGTTGTCGCCCGGGGTAGAGTTGAGAGTGGCGGTACGTCGGCTAAATGCCAAAAATACCGCCCCAGGACCCGATGGCTTGCCTGGCAAAGCCTGGGTCCTGGCCTTAGAGGCTCTCGGGCCTCGACTAAGGGAACTCCTAAGCGCATGTTTGGAGAGGGGCCAGTTCCCACTTCGTTGGAAGACGGGGAAACTGGTCCTCATTAAGAAGCCTGGGCACCCAGTGGACTCTCCATCCGCTTACCGGCCCATCGTGCTGCTCGACGAGGTGGGCAAGCTCTTTGAAAGAGTAATTGCAGACCGCCTCGTTGGGTGGCTGGTGCGGGAGGACCCGGATTTGGCGGACAGCCAGTTCGGTTTCCACAAGGGGCGCTCTACGGTGGACGCCATCATGCGCGTGCGAGCCCTCACGACGGGGGATGCAGTGGCCCGGGGTGGGGTCGTCTTGGCGGTGTCTCTAGACATCGCCAACGCCTTTAATACTGCCCTGGAGTTGCATTAGGGAGGCACTCCGGTATCACCGGATGCCGACCTACCTCTGGCGCGTGGTCGAGGCTTACTTGACGGATAGAGCCGTCATCTATCACGGTCACCAGGGAGACTGGAACCGGCGAGAGATGTCGTGCGGTGTCCCACAGGGATCGGTCTTGGGGCCGCATCTGTGGGACATCGGTTACGACTGGGTGCTGTGCACCGACCTCCCTAGCGGCGTCAGCGTAGTTTGCTACGCTGACGACACGCTGGTCCTAGCGCAGGGGAGGTCGCACGAGGCGGCGGCGGGACTCGAGGTGGCATTGCACAAGTCCGAGGCCATGGGTTTTCATGGTCCTCGGAACGCGCCTCCTGCGGGTTCCCAACTCACGGTGGGAGGGGTTCACATCGGCGTCGATTCGACGATGAAGTACCTGGGACTTGTCCTCGACAGCCGGTGGAACTTCGTCGAGCACTTCCAACGTTTGGCTCCCAGACTGGAGCGGGCTGGGGCTGCCTTAAAGCGGCTCCTGCCCAATCTGGGGGGTCCAAACGACTCCTGCCGGAGGCTCTACACGGTCGTGCGGTCCATGGCCCTCTACGGGGCACCGGTGTGGGCGCCCTCATTTAGGCTGCGTCCAGCGCGCCGGTTGAGTGCGGCCCAGAGGGTCATGGCTATCCGGTTAATCCGGGGATACCGCACGGTCTCCTGCGAGGCGGCGAGCCTCCTTGCCGGAGTGCCGCCATGGGATCTGGAGGCAAAGGTCCTCGCCCACATGTGGGAGTGGCACGAGGAGGCGAAACGCCGGGGCGAAACTCCGCTGCCGCGACAAATCGCGGCACGGCGGACAGAGCTCCGGTGTGATCTCATGGCGACATGGCGGGTACCATTGTCGCAACCCAGTGCTGGGCACGCCACAATTGCGGCGGTAAATCCCCTCTTTGAGGAGTGGATAGAGAGGCGTCACGGCGTCCTCACCTTCCGCCTGACGCAGGTTCTCACCGGGCATGGGTGCTTCGGTGGGTTCCTGTTCAGGATAAAGCGGGAGGATACGTCCGGGCGTTTCCATTGCGAGGATCGTCTGGAGGACACGGTGGAGCATACGGTCCACCGTATGCTCCGCCGTGTCCGCAAGGGGCGCAGGTGTGCCCTGCCTGGGCGGAGCACCGCCGTGTCCTCGTGGAGGCGATCGGCGGCGGCGACCTCTCGCGTCCGGCCCTGGTGCGAGCCATGGTACGGAGCGAGAGGGAATGGGAAGCCGTCACCTCCTTCTGCGAAGCAGTAATGCTCGCAAAGGAGGAGGCGGGGCGCGTGAGGGAGTGGCAGTCTCTGCGCCCTCACGTCCCTAGCCGCCGCAGGGGGAGACGCCCCGGGCGTCGGGAGTCGATAGCGGACTCCCGGCCACCGTAGGCGCGAGCTTGCGGGCGGCGAGCAACGGGTAGCTCGCCGCCCGGTAAGGACCAAGCTCGGGTCGACGGCGCGTAGTGTTCCACGTGCGCCTCAAAGAGATGTCAGCAGCAGTGTAGGACCGATGCCTGCCGGGGTCACGTGATTGTTCGAAAGAGATACCGTGACCCTGGCACATGGGCAACTGATGAAACACGGGTGGGTTTTAGTCAGTAAAAGTCTGACACGCCCTCCCGCTCCGCCCAGAGCGGGAGAAGTCATTTGATGATTTCACATCCTGAGAAAAAAAAGGTGGTAACGAAGATGGCGAGAGATAGAATAAAGATTTCACAGATCAAGTGGTGCCAGTGTAAGTAGTTGCATACATTAATAAAAATTGTACCAAGAAAATCTTCCGCCGTTACACCGTAATTAGGGGGGAAAAAAACTATGATCCTCGTACTGACCCCAGGAGTGCGTCAGGCCCATGTACAGCGCCACCAACGCCAGCACACACTGCGTCATACACATTTTAAACCTCCGAAATACAAAGTTCTTTCAAAAGGGGTAGACCCACCGCTGGTGACAGCTCTTTTGATTGTAAAGCCGAGCGCGATTTCCCGTTCATATATGTACCTAAGTAGATATTCTTCTCATCACATTGATAACTCGGTGACCTTTTCTTATATGTCGTCATATTTAGTCTTAGTAAGTTCACGTTTTGCAAGAATATCTCATCGGCAATATCGTTTTTTTTTTGTGTAGTCATTATAAGTTACACAGATAAGTGTTTAATCTACTATATGACGTGTTTATATTAATAACTACCTATTGCCCGAAGTTTCGAAAGAGTGACAGACGTCGGAAATTGTCTCACAGGAACATATTACCGGGTTGAATGATGTGTGCCAGTCCAGGACAAGACCTCTGAGAAAGTTACATACACTTAAATAGTTGTAGAGTGTGGAAGGGAGACCCATTGACTTATCTGAATTAGAAAACATAATGTGAAATTAACCCTGCTTTCCGAATTGCGACAAAAGCGATTATATCGCAAATCCGACCAACGCGGAACGTCACAATTACTACTGAATAGCCCTTATCTTTTGCGACTATTAAATTTGGTCGGATTCGCGAAATAATCACTTTTATCGCAATTCGGAACCGGGCCTAAAACACACTTTTTGTATAAAATAAATAATTGTGTTAATATAATTTATAAAAATAAAGAAATGCTTGGCGAATTCAAGAATTCCCGTGACTTCGTTATCGAAATTACGTCGATAAATACGTATGTTGATAAATGAAAACCAGAAGCTGTCTCAAATGCATTTAATCAATTAGTAGACTAAAATAAAGTAATCATTGATTAAAAGCTTAAACAGTAACGTTGTTTTTTGAAGTAAGTTGTCGCCAATTCGTCAACAAATCTCCTACAGTAAGATTTCTGTTGCGTACCGTTTATTATCTGTGCGCCTAATGGAATGCGCGTGTAACGAAGTGACATCTGACTTGTCATTTTTTGACGTTGACACTTGACAGCTCTCTTGATTTGCCGCTAAAATAGCCCCGTTCGCCTGTTGAAACCCCGCGACGCGTTTGTTGAAATTAATCCCTTAAAATCGATCCGCTTGTGACAATTAGTCGTGATCCAGTTGTTTGATTGTTAATAACCCCTAATTTGACGTTTGATAACACGGGTTTTAGACATATTTTGGATAAATAGTTTGAAGGTCAAACCAAAGTGACGCTATTGTGAATGAGTGATTGGAAGACCGCATGCTGTGACCTCCTCCAGCCTAATTGGAAGCGGAATCTAACCTGAAGAATAATCGTAACGTCACAACACAATACACATACACTCACTTACATACATATCTCCAGGTTGGCACCAGAGCAGTGTCCTTCAACCAACAGGTAAGTGTTTGATTTGATTGTCTGCTCCGCGTACGGCGGACAGTACGCTAGCCACTCTTGTCTCTAGAGCCCCACGATTATAACTCTTCCACTGCGCACTTGAAATCGTATTGTGAGCTTTGGCCTGGCAGCGTACATTTTGGTAGAAGAGCGTGGCTATAAGACATAACCACCAAATTGGTAATTTACAGTAGGCTAATTACTTGGCAGTCTCTATAAGGGAAGTAGTAATACGCTGTAAATATTTGATAACTATAATTAATTGTTATTTGAAATAATTTGTTTGAATTTATTGAGACGGGTAACCTGATGTTGCCAAAGTCAGCCGGGCTAATAAAGTGGATTGGATTGGGCTGTGTTGCACCCCCTTGTTGTAGCCCCTTTTTGTGTCTGACCTCTGTGTTGTATTGAATGTCAGGAAGACATTAAAGTATTGAGTTTGTACCATAGATATGGTTATTTGTAATATTTGAAAAATTATTGGCATTTTTGAGTATTACCATTGTTTTGAGTTGGAATAAAGGTTCATTATTGTTGTACCATTAACAAAGTGGTTTGTAAACTTAACCTTTGGAATTGGATAGAATTTGAATATTTGGAATTGAATTTGAAGTTGAATGTTGAACGTTGATATTGGGTTTGAATTAAAATAAAAGTTTATTGTTGAATTGAATTGAAACCAATATATTGTTATTTCTTGAGTTGCTGATTAGTCAGTTTGGTAGTTTGATTGTTTGCTTGTAGTTATTTTGTAATTGATTGATTGAACTGTTATTTGATTATTTAATTATTTGGTTTATTTGAATTGTATTGTTTGTGCAATGGCATACAAAGCGGTGAGAGAGGCAATCAGTGGATTGACCACACAGCTGCGGTGGTTCGCTTCAGCTGCAGCGACCGCTGAGCGCCAGGATCTTGAGGGGATCACTCTTGCTCGGTTCGAGCAGTTGAACTTGAGACTCGGCAACGTTGATGCTCTGCTCACCCGCTACAACCAGTACATTTGTGAAGTGGATTTGGAAGTGCTGGACCAAGCAGAACGTGACAAGGTCCTTGCTGACTACGACCAGATCTTGGACCTGGGGGATGTCATCGGTCAACGTGCTCGGGAAATATTGGAGAGCCGGACACCTGTCCAGGTCAAACCGGAGACCTCGGTTGTTTCAGGTCCCGGACTATTGAGTAGACTGCCTACCTTGGAACTGCCACACTTTAACGGTCGCTTGGACCAGTGGTTAAGTTTCCAAAACCCTGTTGAAAGATTAGCTCCAATTTGTATCCGCACTACCAGCAGTCAATGAGGTCGTGTTACCCCGCGCTATCCTCCCCCTGGGAGCTACACTGCTACCCTTGTTTGTGATGCGTCTTCGCACGGTTATGCAGCTGTTGTTTGTCTGCGCACCGTCTGCGCAACAGGCCAGGTGAATTTGTCACTGGTCTTGGCCAAGAGCAAGGTGGCCCCCCTCCGGACGACACTGACCACCCCTAAGTTGAATTGTCAGGGGCGGCGCGTCTTGTGCGTCTATTGAACCACGTTGCTCACACTTTGGGTGGAACTGTGGACATTCGGGCTTCTTACGCCTGGACGGACAGTCAAATTGCTTTGTGTTGGTTGAAGACGTCCGTCCACTCTTTGGAGGTCTTTGTTGCGTACCGAGTGTCCCAGATTCAAAATTTTGATACGCCTTTGATTTGGAGGCCCTTGCCTGGAGATTTGAACCCAGGCGCCGTGGCCTCACGTAGGTGCATGGCACCCCGCCTGTTTGCTTACCCCCTATGGTGGGGACCAGACTGGCTGACTCATCCCGAGGATGATTGGCCTCGATCGCCAGTCTTGATGTCGGGTCCTTTGCCCGGGCTCAAGGTGCTCGCTGTTGGAACAAAGGACCCTGAGTTTGTTGAGTCGATTTGGCTCCCTCGACAAATTGTTGGATTGTTTTTCTGTTGTTGAATTGTTGGTGACTGATCGTCACATTAAGAACTCGCATGCCGGTTGCAATGCGCTGTTGGCCATTCTGCAGCGAGAGTTTTGGATATTGTCGGGAGCCATTAGTAAATTGAACCCCTTTTTGGACGATACGGGTCTCTTGCGTGTTGGGGGACGGTTGAGGCACTCTAGCCTTCCTTATGGGGCCCGTCACCCCCTTTTGTTGCCTCAGGAGGGCCATTTGGTTGTTGTTGTTGTTTGGTTGTTATTGTTGTTTGGTTGTTATTGTTGTTTGGTTGTTATTGTTGTTTGTTATTGTTTTGACCCGCCAGCCTGCCCCCATTGGGGGGGTATTTTGAGGCCGCGGTGAAGGCGGTTAGGGACTCTGGCGCAGATTGTTGGGAGACACCGTTCCCACCTTTAAGGAGTTAGCTACGGTATTTTGCCGCATTGAAGCTGTGTTGAACTCGCGTCCATTGTGCCCGCTGTCTTCGGACCCGAACGTCTTGGAGGCCCTGACCCCGGGCCATTTTTTGATTTGACAGCCACTTGCCGCCCTGCCGGAGCACCCTTTTGTCGATGTGAGCCAAAATTGGCTATCGCGGTTTCAGTTGGTGCAGCAGCTCGCTCAGAGTTTTTGGAAGCGTTGGAGCTTGGAGTATTTGCACATCCTCCGGCAGCGCGTCAGGTGGACTGATAAAACGCAACCTTGTCGGGATTGCCAAGTGATTAGCGGACGGGAAGGCCCGTCCGGGGGGGGGGGGTAGATGTTGCGTACCGTTTATTATCTGTGCGCCTAATGGAATGCGCGTGTAACGAAGTGACATCTGACTTGTCATTTTTTGACGTTGACACTTGACAGCTCTCTTGATTTGCCGCTAAAATAGCCCCGTTCGCCTGTTGAAACCCCGCGACGCGTTTGTTGAAATTAATCCCTTAAAATCGATCCGCTTGTGACAATTAGTCGTGATCCAGTTGTTTGATTGTTAATAACCCCTAATTTGACGTTTGATAACACGGGTTTTAGACATATTTTGGATAAATAGTTTGAAGGTCAAACCAAAGTGACGCTATTGTGAATGAGTGATTGGAAGACCGCATGCTGTGACCTCCTCCAGCCTAATTGGAAGCGGAATCTAACCTGAAGAATAATCGTAACGTCACAACACAATACACATGAGCTGAGTTGTACGTAGGGATGTTGTTAATACTAACATCTATAACAGCTTCACATCTTGTTCCTTCGTGATTACCAACACATTCACAGACCGGCTCATCATCTTCGTTCAGGGAACAGACACCGCTATTCAGACAATAACCATGACATGCGTCTAGTTCACATTTTTCCCCGGAATAACCGGCATTACATCTGAAACATTGGTTATGTGAAATCGGGTGCATTTAATTAAACAACTTCACAATGAGTAACATTTATTTTACCTGCATGTAGGAAGTCCCTCTTGAGTAAAACTGCATTGGCCTTGGATACAATAGTTTCGACAAACTGATATCTCGCATTTGTCACCTACATAATCTCTTTTGCATTGACAGACCGGCTCACTCTTCTCATTTATCGAGCAGTCTCCGTTGTTCAGACAAAAACCATGACACGCGTACACTTCACATCTTTCTCCTGAATAACCGAGATTACATCTGAAATAGTAATAATGTAACACATGGGTATCAAAAGAGATATAGGAAAAATTTAACATTTGGAAGCAGCGGTGGCCTGGTTTTAACGGCCCCGACTTACATGTCGTAGTCTTGGGCTCGAAACCAAGCAGTTACTTTAACAATATATTTCACTACCGTATCACTCAACACGGTGAAGGAAAACATCATAATGAAAAGCGGGACGTTCTCTTTCAAGCCAAAAGTTCGAAGACATGTGACAGCAGCCAATAAGCTCTCATAAATAGCAGGTCTGCCCCCACAGTGAGAACGTTACAGGGTCATACTCAGAACAAGTGTACATTTGGTATCTTTTCTTGTCCCGCTACTTCACAATTATGTAAATTGTGAAGTAGCGGGATGTCTTATATTGTGATATTTTATGTTTTTGCCCGCGTTTTTGCTATATTGGTCTATTGATACGAAGAATTTTCTAGTATTCGAGCTTTAGTTTTCATTAAAAGAGTATATTTTTTTAATGTCAAAGCATTGTTAAAAATCTCCCCAAACATTTTTTTAGTGTCCCAATGACCATTTCACATTTTCAGAGATAATTACGAATATACGTCGCTTTATTAATCATTGACTGTAGTTATATTATTATTGATGAATCAACTAAGTAGGACCAATTTTATTCGTAAATCATTCACAGATTTTTTTATTTAATTAAACAAACTTCGTCCCAAAATTATGAACTTTCGTTACTCAGGGTTAGTAATACGCAATAAAATTATAAAAGCAATTATTTAAAGTGGTAGAAACTATTTTTTCCTATTCTGGCATCAATATCACTTACGTTAAAATCACTGTCGCCACAGCCACTATGTTTTCGCCACAATCATGAAGTGAAGACATGTATCAAGTGAATATCTATTTCTCTGTATTTTTCTATTTTTATGTTAATTGCATGTGTACATATTCAACACAGTGGGAATTGTTTAACAATAAATGAAATGAAAAAATGAAATGAAATATTTACAAAAACAAAAACAAACGACTAGTATTGTGGTAAGTTAATATATTTTTTATCCCCCCATCTCGGAAAGAGTATTTTTGCCCTTCGATACCTGAGTGCAAAAGCCGTTTTTATCCACTAGAGGATAAAGTACATTGAATTTAGAACATCGTGTGCACTAAGTTTGTGAATTCAAAACATCATTAAATCTATTTACTTCTATCTCCATGGTGCCGAATTTATCATTCAACCTTTTTCTAATTTGTAAAACTTAGACTCGGAACCTTCTTGATATACTTTTTTTTTTAATTTGTTTTGCGCGCGCCATTTTACTTTTCACGTCACCAACATTACAGTACCTAACAAAAATATTACACTCGACTTAAGTAACTGTAGCAACGTTACTTTCAATTTTTCTTAATTATACCTAAGTATCATTTGAAATAATTTAAAGATTATTCTGTAATACTTACCTATCATAATGTAGTACATAATAAATGTTAATACCTAAACTGAAATAAAAGTATCTTGTGATTGAAATGCTTTTTTTTGCATATTTAGTCATTTCCTCGCTGAGGTGGGATGAAAAGTTACGTGTTGCACTCGAGTGCAAAGATTTTTCACCTCGTGCTCTTTTGATTCCCTCGCTAACGCTCAGGATTCTAATTTTGAATCACTCGCTGCACTCGTGATTCAATTTTAGAATCCTTCGCTTGCTCGGTCATCAAAATTGAGCACGCGGTTATAAAGCAACTTTGCACTCTTGTATAACAAATAACTATTTTGCTTACTTACTGTTTTCTTTTCTTATTTTTTGTATTCTTTTAACGAATACGCTCAATGCTTGCGTTTTAAACACGTGGTTTACTTAAAAATATTTTTAGAGTTTATAATTTCTCATATTTCATTCTCGTTTTCGTTATATTGCGTTACGCTACGAAACTGAGAAATTGTTAAGCTTAGTACACATCATCAAAAAGTACGTAATTATACTCACGAGTATGTAAGTTGGCGAATGATTTTGTAGTGTGGGTGGATATATATAAGCGGGAAGATACGCCCAGGTGTTTCCATTGTGAGGATAGTCTAGAGTACACGGTGGAGCATACAGTGGAAGTGTGCCCTGCCTGGGTGGAGAACCGCCGTGTCGTCGTGGAGGCGATCGGCGGCGGCGATCTCTCGCGTCCGGCCCTAGCGCGAGCCATGGTACGGAGCGAGAGGGCATAGAAAGAAAGAAAGAAAGAAAGAAGAAAGAAAATACGTTTTTTTGCGGTAAACATGACGCACAGTAAGACTAGAAACATACAGAAATAAAAAAATAAGATGTGGGAAAATATGCGTCATATCCTTCTGCGACGCAGTAATGCTAGCGAAGGAGGAGGCGGGGCGCGTGAGGGAGTGGCAGTCTCTGCGCTCTCACGTCCCTAGCCACCGCAGGAGGAGACACCCCGGGCGCCGGGAGTCGATAGCGGACTCCCGGCCATCGTAGGCGCGAGCTTGCGGGTGGCGAGCAATGGGTAGCTCACCGCCCGGTAAGGACCAGGCTCGGGTCGACGGCGCGTAGTGTTCCACGCGCGCCTCAAAGAGATGTCAGTGATACTGAAGGGGTCTGCTAGGACCGATGCCTGCCAGGGTCGCGAGATTGTTCAAGCGAGATACCGTGGGCAACTGAAGGAACACGGGTGGGTTTTAGTCAGTAAAAGTCTGACACACCCTCCCGCTCCGCCCAGAGCAGGAGAAGTCATTTGATGATTTCCCATCCAGAAAAAAAAAGGGTGGAAATATACCTACATATGTACCTACATACTTATTCATTGGTATATCAGTGTAGTGATCACAAATGCTTAAGTTTTCTGTCTTTACCTTTACTATAAATAGTTTGTAACACAAGTCAAAAAACTTATTTGCGTTTCAGTAAAATACCATGGGTCCTGTGTCAAATGCCGAAAGACAAAGAACATAGCAGCCATCAACGCCTTCTAAATTTGAAATTCTTTCCGAGTCTATCAGCTCAGTATACGGAGATTCAACACACAAGGAAAAAACAGTTATAAAAAAAAATGATTTGTTACAAAGTTTGTTTTAATCATTCTAAATAAGTCTGAGAAGCCAAATATAATCCCTTGTTTTATTTCTTTCAATCCATGTGTACTATACCTTATTACATCAGTTTCGTGACGGAGACTTTCAGTATCGTTAGTTCGTTACCTACCAGTTTAGTTACAAAATTAAAATGTACACTTTCTCTGAGTATGACCCTACAAGCTGCTTATGCTTAAAAATAAAACCCATCAGGAGTAGTAGAAAATATTCACCTGCATTCAGGAAGTCCCCTACGATTGAAACTGCAGTCACCTTGCAAACAATAGTTCACACAGACTGAAACATCGCATCTCTTCCCGATGTAACCAGGTGTGCATTTACAAACAGATGTCTCACCAACTTCAAAGCCGTGAACACAGAATAGTCTGGCAACTTTTGAAAATTCTATTGTCTGTCTATGTATTTTTGGCATCAACCTCCATAGGACTTCGCAATCTTCAAGACCCTGAATTTGATCTTTTATTTTGTAATTAGCGACTACACTGAATGGTATTTTATTATTGAACTTGCTTATCACACTAATAAGTTTTGGTTTATCATGGTATCTGATTTTTGGTACTTGCCAAACGGTTGTGTAGAACACGCCAGTGATCATCAAGTATAAGTTATCATTTGAAACAGACAACTCTTTTGGTTCAGAATGATTACCTGAATGTGATATAGAACTGCTGATACATTCGGCAAACCGTTCTTTTTTCCAACTTATAGCCCAGAAATCAGACCGCTGACAAAAATAAATATTGCGGGGGTCTATGGCGAGGCTCGATACTGGGCCATCTTGGGACACAACTTCTCTCTGAGAACCATTTAATCGAGATCTCTCCATGTACTCATGGTTTGTAACGTTTGTGTTGATCCAGTAAATGTACCTGTAAGTTGAATGACATTATTGAATAAAACGAAATGCAATAGATATCAATTTTCAAACTGTCATTGGTAACGTACCCTCTACAGCTATCCACGGCAATATCACTGGGGATACGATCATCCATCTTGATTAAAAGGTTTACATTGTTATTAGATCCAGGTGTTAATGAAATCCAGTTAATGCTCCTTTCATTTGTATCAGTGAAGAATAGTGTTTCTGTTGGCAGATCGTAAGCAATACTGTGAATATTACTACCGATTCTTTTGATGTAACATTTCTCTTCCTTGGAAAGTAAATTATAAGCACAGATAGCATCGTTATCGTTCTGTTTGTCAACGTACAGCATCGTGGTATGAACTTCATCGTAAGCTAACGCTGTTAGGTTTTGGGACTTAAAACGTACGGTGTCTGTTTTGGATCCATTGGTAAAAAATATGAGTTCATCTCCTTGACTTACGGCGATGTCTGAAACAAGAGAGAACTTAAGCTAATTGAATCACTAAGTAGACACTAACGAAAAAATAATTTCCGGGTTAGAAGTATCTAGACACGCGGCAGCGTGTCAAGCCAAGTTCAAGTAACAGAACTGGCGAGCAGCACCGTGTGTTACTATTACACGAACCATTTGGAGCCACTTTTGACCCCCTCATAACTCAAAAACTGTTTCACATAAACGTGTCGAATTTGGCTCATATAGTGAGACCTGCGGGATACATATGTGCTCCAAATTTCATAAACATATCTCAAACGGTTATTTAGATATTAACGTCCAAAAATCATCATTTTTATCACTGACTGACCTATAGATCAAAACTCTAACCCAGTTCCAGTGACCTAGAAAGTTCAAATTTGACATGCAGATAAGTAATTAGGTGAATACAAAGGAATAAATCAGAAACTGGTAAATTTTTATAATTTTATTATAATTTTTCACTTAATTGATTCTATTAGGAATACTTATAACAAAAACCATTTGGTATTAATTTTGTTATAAATTTGTTAAAAATAAGTACCTACTAATAATTTATGTACAAAAAGTAATGATATCCCATCAACAACATAAATGTGAAATGAGAGCCAAGTTCAATATTATGATATATGCCTTGGTTGTTGAATTCAACGACAAAAGAAGTGAGATAGATGTAAATGGGTGCCAAGTTCAATGGTCAGTCCTGACTTGGCTAGTTTTCATATATGAATTATATTATAGCCTTCGCAAGTTCTAAACCTGTTACTTGTCGGTTCTTATTTTATTATTCCGAAAATTTGGCTTGCTGTTAGAAACTAGCAATCGAACATAATAATTCGTATATGAGAACTAGCCAAGTCAGGACTGACCATTGAACTTGGCACCCATTTAGATCTATCTCACTTCTTTTGTCGTTGAATTCAACAACCAAGGCATATATCATAATATTGAACTTGGCTCTCATTTCACATTTATGTTGTTGATGGGATCTTCACTACAATCAGAATAATTCCAGGTAAGAAACGGTAAAGATAATAAAATAATAAATATATTTATTTCAAGTTGATTTGAGGGCATATAACTAATTTGTTAACGACCGTACGATTCAATTGAGCGGGGCGGCCGCAGTTGTTACTAGCTAGTATTGTATTGATAACGTATTGGTGAGTAGAAAATAATTGAGAATGAATTCATGGCATGAGTATGTGATATTATCGTTATTAATATTCACTGTAAAGTTTGTGTAACCCACACTTGATAAAACTATAGCTTGATAGAATACGATACTGCTCCGCAGTTATTAACAAATTTAAAATTTAGTATAAAGCTTCATACAGATTGCAAAACGCTAATTTTTCATAAAATACCATCTAGAATAGCTTACTATTCTTTTTTTTTTTTTGTTCGTTACAACATAGGTTCAACTATAATGTAGTTTCAATTAATCTTCTTTTCAGCTTGTCGATAGCAATCTAAATATTGGCACTTACATGTGGGAGTGGCGCGAGGAGGCGAAACGCCGCCGGGGCGAAACTCCGCTGCCGCGACAAATCGTGGCACGGCGGACAGAGCTCCGGTGTGATCTCATGGCGACATGGCGGGTACGATTGTCGCAACCCAGTGCTGGGCACGCCACAATTGCGGCGGTAAGTCCCCTCTTTGAGGAGTGGATAGAGAGGCGTCACGGCGTCCTCACCTTCCGCCTGACGCAGGTTCTCACCGGGCATGGGTGCTTCGGTGGGTTCCTGTTCAGGATAAAGCGGGAGGATACGTCCGGGTGTTTCCATTGCGAGGATCGTCTGGAGGACACGGTGGAGCATACGGTTGAGGTGTGCCCTGCCTGGGCGGAGCACCGCCGTGTCCTCGTGGAGGCGATCGGCGGCGGCGACCTCTCGCGTCCGGCCCTGGTGCGAGCCATGGTACGGAGCGAGAGGGAATGGGAAGCCGTCACCTCCTTCTGCGAAGCAGTAATGCTCGCGAAGGAGGAGGCTGGGTGCGTGAGGGAGTGGCAGTCTCTGCGCCCTCACGCCCCTAGCCGCCGCAGGAGGAGACGCCCCGGGCGTCGGGAGTCGATTGCGGACTCCCGGCCACCGTAGGCGCGAGCTTGCGGGTGGCGAGCAATGGGTGGCTCGCCGCCCGGTAAGGACCAGGCTCGGGTCGACGGCGCGCAGTGTTCCACGCGCGCCTCAAAGAGATGTCAGCAGCAGTGTAGGGGTCTACTAGGACCGATGCCTGCCGGGGTCGCGTGATTGTTCGAAAGAGATACCGTGACCCTGGCACATGGGCAACTGATGGAACACGGGTGGGTTTTAGTCAGTAAAAGTCTGACACGCCCTCCCACTCCGCCCAGAGCGGGAGAAGTCATTTGATGATTTCCCATCCTGAAAAAAAAAAAAAAATTGTCACTTTCAGCAGCGTCTATCATCTCCTGTAGCGTGCAAACAACAGGACACGCTGGACAAGATTTACGAGTAAGTGCCCGTTTGTTTGTGGGACAGCACCACATTTCCGGTTTGGCATAAATAAAATGCCGTTATCCGACATATGGTCGATTTATAACTTTTAATGCTATTATAATGAGAAAAAATCTATCGATCTGTGTTTCCGAATTTTCAATACCTTAATAGTTTTGGAAATAAAAATAGGTGTTGTCATTGAAAAGAGACTTCGGTTTAAATTTTTACCGTTGTTTTTGCATGTTATTCAAAACAACGATTTTGGCAGATAACGGCATTATAGATATATCACGGCAGATTTACACTCCAGGGCGGAGTCATCTGTGAATCTTCACCTAAGCAGGTTTTCTTTACATCAGCCTACCTGAGTTCGGAGTCTCCTGAAAGACTTCCAGGAATGCCAAGGCCCAACTACACACAATATATTAACCCACTTGCACTAGCTATTATTTTAAGAAAAAATTACACAGGCCCACAAAAAAAAGTAACCTGCGCGAAATACCAGACCACATGAACTTTATGTTTTCGGGGTCGTTGAGTCCGAATATGGTGCCAGAATAGCGAAGTTGGTGCGCGTTTTTTCAGAAATCAGCAGTAATGCTGAAAATTTAAGTTTTTCGTATAATATAGTTTGTTGTTAAAAAAACGCGAAATTCCAATGTGCAGTGAAATAAATTATACAAAAAATGTCTCGTTGAATCAAGTTAGAATCACCAGTTGATTTCATATTTTCTCATCATAGAGGAAAAATGCTGAAAATCTATACTAATATTATAAAGCTGAAGACTTTGTTTGTTTGAACGCGTTAATCTCAGGAACTACTGGTCCGAATTGAAAAAATCTTTTAGTGTTGAGTAGCTTATTTATTGAGAAAGGCTATACAACATCACGTTACGATTAAGAGGAACGGAGCAGTAATGAAAAATGTTGCAAAAACGGGGAATTTCGGATGGGTAGGCGATTCGACGCGACGAGAAGGGTTGGGGGAGGTACTCCCTTTCTTCTCCTAAAATTGTTTGTCCGAAAATCATTATCCATAACACGTTAGCTATAAACGGCAGTAACCATAATATTCAAAAAGTCGAAATTTTGTTTTACATAATTATCTTTGCTTCTAAAACTATTCTGTCATAATATCAAATACTATAATCATAAAATCTCCTAATTTTGCATGTTATAAAGTCACATGTCCTAAGTATTTTATTATATAAAATGTATTATGCAGAATGTTCATTTATAATAAAATCGTTAGTAGTAAAAAAATGCTACAAGTTAGGTTTTAGTGACAGAAACGAATCGCTGTAAATCCGACACCACGTAGTCTTGTCTGCCCTACCCCTACAGTGTAATTTAAAATCGCGTAGGCGCGGAGGGGCGAGGCGGCAATTTTTCATTACTGCTCCGCTCCTCTTAGTTTTAGCGTGATGTTATATAGCTTATAGCCTTTCTCGATAAATAGGCTACTCAAACAAAAAGATTTTTTCAATTCGGACTAGTAGTTCTTGAGATTAGCGCGTTCACACAAACAAACTCTTCAGCTTTATAATATTAGTATAGATTAGTATAGATTTTAAGCATTTTTCCTCTATGATGAGAAAATATGAAATCTATTGGTGATTCTAACTTTAAGTAAAGACTCTATTGATTCAGCGAGACATGTTTTGTATAATTTATTTTATTGCACATTGGAATTTCGCGTTTTTTAACAACATATACTATACTATACGAAAAACTAACATTTTCAGCATTATTGCTGATTTCTGAAAAACACGAACCAACTTCGCTATTCTGGCACCATATTCGGACTCAGAGACCCCGAAAACATAAAGTTCAGGTGGTCTGGTCTTTCGCTCTGGGTACTTTTTTTTTGTGGGCCTGTGTTATTATTATCAAGGTAACGAGACATATAAAATACAGTAACTTTGTTTATTTCAGTGTATTACAATATGTTCGATGTCTGAGTATTTATTGGCATTTAATAAGTGAAAAAAATAATTGTAAGTAGTTAATGCGCAAATGAAGGTTCCTCGTGGTGATTACAACCTCGTTTGTGCTGTTTGCCACTTAAAAGCTATATGAAACTCAAATTCAAATCTCAAACTCAAAGTACAATATTTATTTCATATAAACCAATTACAGGCACTCGAATTGTCAAGTGCCGGTGAGTCAGAAAAATGAAAGTACTTGCCGATTCCAAAGCGTACCTAAGGAGAAGACCAGATACCTAAGCGTACCAAAGCCTACCCAAGGAGAAGACCATATAGGATCAGAGATGGCGCTGCCGTCACGTAAACATTGGCTCCGCGTATAAAAATATTTTTAAATAGTATTACCGAATATTTAACGTTGAAAGTGGTGTTAAAGTGATAATATCGCTTGGAATTAACTGTCCTATCGTTATCTGGACTCCAACATTACTCAGAAAAGTGAAAAAGTGATCTAAATGTGACGTGTAAATCGTGCTTTCAAATAAGACTTATAAGTCCAAAAATCCCTATGAAATACAGTTTAAAACATTCAAAACAATTTCTCAACAAAGGAAGATCGTAAACTACTTAAAAAACTATAAAACATTGTGTCTAAAACGTGCAGCAATTCCAGTTTGCCAGTGTGAACATTTTTGCAGCATGAGTCACATAACGACTCTTTGATGTTTTCAATTTAATAGAAGTAGAAACAGACACACTATTTCAATACTGGCAGTATCGTACACTTGGTGAAGTACGAGAAGAGGTGACATTACCTTACGAGTGAACGAAGTGCCGCGGGTTCGACTCTACCGTCGGGCTTCTCTTTTTGGCCATTATTACATTTGCAAAAATATTTAATTGAGCACAAGTTCGATTCTGACGTACTAATTATAATTTTATTTTCATATTTTTTTTTTTATTTATTTTACTATCAATAATGGCGAGTGGAGACTATAGTAATGTAACAATGAGGAAAATACGGAAAACAAACTCTCATAATAATGTGTCGGTTATGAACACTTCAGACACGTCACTATTTGATACCACGGTGCAAAGTCTACCTGACCAATGCGAAACTTTAGAAGTACATGAACTACAAGAAAAAATATTATCAGTACAGGAGGAATTACTGATCGCAAATAATGAAATAGACAACCTAAACACCGAAAATACAAAATTAAAAAGGGAATTGGAAAAGAGTAATAAAATCGTAGAGTTATATAAAAAGCTCGGATATGGGGAGTCTTCACCCCACCCACCAACTTCAGTGCGAAAGAATAAAAAGAAAGCTCAGAATGAGACTAATACCCCGTCTAAGAAAAGTAACAATGAACATATTATTATCCCTGAAAAGCCCTTAAATGTGGAACAACCGAAGCAAGATACATGTTATAAAAGAAATTCTAGTAGTATCCAGGAAATTTTTCAAAAACATACCACCCCAAATGTGTGCAAGGAAGGCCAGCTGCCAGCCGCCAGTGTTGTCCACAGGAATAAACTATGCATACTGAGCACGAATAATACGAATAAAATACTATCCATAGCGGAAAATACCTTTGCAAACAAATTTGACTGTTGTCATTATTTAATATGTAACGGGAAAACTGAACATCTCTTGAAAGGTTTAAAGGAAAAACTTGTGAACTTCACCATGAATGACTTTTGCGTAATTCTTCTGGGTAATGAAGACTTTAAAAATACTAATAATTATTTTAAAATTATATTCCGCATAAGAGAAGTTATTCAAAACATAAATTACACGAATGTGATCATCTGTTTACCGACGTATAAAAATGGATACTATGCTAATTTATTTAACAGTAGAATAGAAACTTTCAACAACCTCTTGTATCTAGATGTACTGACATATGAACATTTATATCTGTTAGACAGTAATTTAAATTTATCCTTTGACAACAAAATCTATAATAAACAAACTGGCTTAGTAAGTAACCATGGAATGTATATAATATTTAAGGACATAGATAGTTTAATAATTGACATACAATACAATAATAGTTTATGTGATATAATTGACATTACCACTGATAATTATTTGACAAATAAGGACAATTTTTTTCGTAACTAAATATTTATGTATACTACATCAGAACATTGCCGGTCTCGTTAATAAATCTGACGCTCTCTCGGTCTGTTTATGTGAACTTTCAGAACGAGATTTTGATGTAGATGTAATATGCATTTCAGAGCATTTTATGAAGGGTGGCTGTGAGAATGAGCTCCACCTACCTAATTATGGTTTAGCTGCTTGTTATAGTAGACAGACAAGTAAGCGAGGCGGTGCATGTATACTTGTTAAGCATGGTGTTCAATGGAAATGTTTGACCAATGTAGCAAACATGTCCTCGCAAAGTATATTCGAGTGTTGTGCCGTTAAATTGACGGACTATAACATTATAATTGTCTGTATTTATAGAGTACCTAACTCAAATAATATCAATGAGTTTTTTGATAAACTGGAAACTCTTAAAATATTTGTCCAAAGAACGATGTAAGAATATAGTTTTAGCTGGTGATTATAACATTGACATTTTGAAGAGAAGTAGATTGTCAGCCGAATTTGAGTGTATTCTTTTGAATTTTAATTTACAACTTGCTTTAAGGCAACCCACTCGGGCGGTGAGCCAAACATGTATAGATAATTTTGCTCATAATTTTAACAAGCGCCGTTGTACATCAGAAGAATTGGAGTTCGCACTATTCGATCACACAGCACAATTGTTAAAATGCCCCATTAAAAGAAAGGATGTACTTAAGTATTATCGCAAAAGTACACGAGACTACAGTCACGTAAATATAGAAAAATTCAAAACCTGTTTAAGTAGTCTATCCTTCTCAGATGTGTACGAGTTGAACGATCCTAATGCAGCCTACAACTGTTTCATTGAAACGTTCCAATTAATGTACGAATTGTGTTTTCCTAGCAAAATGATTACCATTAAGACTACTAAAAAACCCTCTTGGGTATCACGTGGGATTAAGTTGTGTAGTAAAAACAAACGGAATCTTCTGCGGCAATATAGGTTAAAACCAAGTCAAGCTAATAGAGATAAATTCAAAAGATACTCAAAATTACTCAAAAGAATAATGAAATTAACTCAGAAAGCACAAAACAATTATAATATTAAAACCTCTAATAACAAGTCTAAGACTACGTGGCAAATAATTAATAAAAGTAAATGTAACGCCCCAAAAAACTCAATTCCTTGCATCAAATTTGAAAATAAATACATTACACACCCAAAGGATATTGCCAATACATTTAATAATTATTTTATTGATAAAATACAACCAACAATTAATGCGGGAACTAACTCAACGTCATTAATCCTTAGTAGAGCACAATCTATGTTTATGGTTCCGTCTACGCCCTATGACATATTAAATATTATTATGAAGTTAAAAAACACGAATAGCGTTGGCTACGATGGTATTGCTACAAAAATATTGAAAGCAGTTGCATTTGAAATATGTACTCATTTGTGTTTCATTATTAATCTTTGCATAAGTGCAGGTGAGTAGTGTATAATTGGGGTTCCTGGATCAGAGATCCAGTCACCCCAATTATACATTTGATGTGAACTAGACAATCAGTCATTCGATCAATATTTTGAGAACTAGACAATCAGTTATTCTATCAATATTTTGTGAACTAGACAAATCAGTCAATAAATGAATATTTTGTGAACAATCAGATTTGATTTGATTTGATTAGTGATCAGTCAATCGATCAATATTTATTCAAACATTTCATTAATTTATTTACTCAGGTTCTACATTCTAGTATTCGAAATAATTTGATTTTGTAGATCATATTATTTCGAATGCTTCTATGTAGAACATTCCATTACAATGCGATTATTACGATCGTGGCAGGAGGGGCGTTTCGTAGTATCTGTGTCCCCATAGGAAAAAAGGCGTGAGTTTGTGTATGTATGTATGTATTCGAGTATTCTAAAATATGTACAATTCATTGCGGTGCGATGCTGTCGAGGTAGTGCGGATGTGCTACACAACGTATCACTTTTATTCTCCCCCCCCCCGCCCCCTTGACCTTATTGATAATCACAACCACATCACATCCTCACACTAAGTGAGTAAAGCTCATAAAGTACTAGGTACTAGGTACAAATCTTTGATAATACGTTTGGTGCATTGGTTACTAGCTCGTCTCTATTCCAACTATAAATTGGGGTAGGCTTGTATGATAAATTCTGATTGAAGCCCTATCCCTCAATAATGATAAAAAAAGGTAGAACATGTTAGTGAGTTTTTGATTTACTTTTTGTTTAAGAAGTTTTTGAAGAGGGAAAATGGTAAATAAAAGATTGAACCAGAATAATATCATGATACATTTATTAATGGATTTCCATTGAGTCTGAGATTTTTACAACAATATCCTTAACAGAATTATATATATTATCCATATACATATTTTTTACAACATGTTGTATACATAATTCGGCATCACATTTGCACTGGGAGCTTTCACTGTCACTAAACTTTTCAGCATCATAGATTTCAATTCTAATCACCTTTCCCCCGTTGACATTAGACCCGCGCGTAAGTTTCTTCACGTAAGAAAAAATAGCGGGGGACTTTTTCAGTTTCTTACTATTCGGTCCATCGAGGTTTAACAACCTTTCACCTCGCTGTCCCGCTGGTGGATTCGCAGGAATGAAGTTAAACAGATCGTTTTCAGAGTCCTGAAAATAAATAAAAACGTATGACTAACTAATAAACCTAAATAATACCTACTCTAGTTGCCTTTATTCAAACATTAAATATTCCTACATGCTATACACATGGCTACATAATATTAGATTGATTGTTGGTTTTAACTCAGCTAGGAATCGAACCCCAGGCCTACAACGAATACCATCACTTATCAATCACTCTACCCACTTTACTATTCTCGTGTGTTTAAACTAAAAAAAACATGTCCTAATTTAAAAAATAAAACCACATTACTGAAATAAAAGGTCTACATAATATTTTAATTCGTGTGATGAAAAAGTGAACTGAGCGTAAAATGCATTAAAATGTTTGTTGCAAGCATTTCACTATTCAAATTCAATAATAAATGATAGTAAGATCTGTTATTAAACCAAGTTGAAACTTTTTTATAAAAACAAATATAAAATAAAAGAATTAAATTAATACTCACCGACATAATTATTACTCGTTGATTTACTCGCGCTTGCTGATAGGAAACTAAATAATAATTGATTTTTCAAGATATTTTATCCTTTATATAGGGTTCTATTAAATAATTTTAAATGGATTTAAAGTTCAAAATTGCTGTGAAAAAGTCTAATAGCACATGTCAGCATAATTTTATATATTCGCGACAAACCGACGCTATACCGTTTCAGATTACGCATACCATAATATAAAGCCACCGGTAAATAGACGGCGGCGGCGGTGCGATGCGATAGCGTCGCAATGACGTTTCAATGCTAGCTAGGGAAGGCGTGGGCACTGCTCAACAACACAGGATAGTAATGATGCAGTAGTTTAACTTTATAGAAAACGTCCAAAACGACACGCTTCAAAATCTCAGTGTTTACAGGTAGACAGTTGTTCGATTGCGCAATATACGTGGATTTTTCTATCGAGCAGCCGTAGGTAATTAATTCAAGATCACTGCACTATTAACTTACTGTATCATTATTATCCGTGTCCGCATCATGTGTTATCGCATATACTGATTTAAACAATTCAAAACATCACCGCGACGCTACCGCACCGCATCGCTATCTGTGAACTGGTGACTTAAAAGTCAATACACACAGAAAGCGGCATCATCCAGAGCGACACTTAATAGACATTAGAACTGGACCACCCACTGATTTATCGACTTTAAGTATCTTTAACTATGAAGATAAAGTTCAAATTCAAGATCTCGATGTTTATTGTTTAGGAAGACGTTTTTCTACAACGTAAACTATTACATATTTGGGTGTAAGGGCTGATAAAGCATTTTTGTAACGCGTGATCTATTCCTTATACGGGATATCGTGACGTGGATTTTGCACTATTTAAGAGTGCATCCTGCAGAAGCTGGATCACATCAACACTTCAACTAGGAGTGGTTACATCTAAATCACTACCAAACTACCAGATCTTACTAACTACCAAAGCAACGTCAATCTTCTAAAATGTAAGTACATATCTATTCACTGTTCAATGTAATTTACTTTGTGTTGTTTCCACCTAATTCACTATTCAATCATTCGAGTATTATAGTATTCAGATGAGTTAGTGAGTCTACATCTATAAAAATTAAACAGTTTATTGATTCATAATTTTTAATAATCATTTATTCAAGTAATTAGTGCATTCAGTTAATATTGCCTACACGATTAAAACAAACTGATTACTGATTCACTGTTTTTATTTATTACAGGTCCAAGAACACGGCTGACCATATTTTCCCTACGGAGGACGAATCGACGGACGAGGAGCATGTCTCAGTGAAAACCAAGCCGAAGGAGAACAAAAAGCGCAAGCCTTCGTCAACGAGCAGCTCCCAGCCGTCTACGAGTAAGAAAACTAGGCCGACCATTCACCCAATCACTCCAGTCACCAAGTCAACGGCTCGCGAGTTGTTCGGGAGCGACAGTGACGACGATGAAATTGAGGTGGTTGCGGACAAGAAGAATGCCCCGATATACTCGTACATCACTAGGAGACTAGCGAACGGGTTTTCACGTCAAATGAACGAGCAGAAGAGAGGTGAGTTCTATATAGAACTCAAAGTATATAAATGTAATGAAATAGAGCGGGTCCAACCAGTAAATAGGTGGCGCCACTCGGTAATCACGATCAAAAACAAATGTGATGAGGATTCAGAGTCCTGGCGTTGCCTAAACGCCTACATAACAAGCACCCGGAAGGAGTTTAAAAAATGTACTCCTACTTTTATAAGCTCTTACCAATAGTTTACATTATGAGATTTAAGCTATACCACATTATTATACTTACATGGAGTTTATTTTAAGATAGAATTTTATAACCGCATTTAATCCCAATAATTAAACAATACAATAAAAAATGTTGTGTCTTTTTTTCCAGTTATACACCCCGTCGATGGCTCATCAAATTCTGATAATAATAAAGTTAAATCCAAGATTGATATTCCAGAAATTGAATATGATACAAATAAGTCAAAGTTTGATAAAGTTAAATCCCAGATTGATATTCCAGAAATTGAATATGATACGAATGTTTATGAGCCAAATTGTTTACCAAAGTATATTCATTGTGATAAATGCAAAATTGAGATCCCAGAAGATAAATATAGATATCATAAGAGAACGAATATTCATAAATCGAATTGTTTAATAAAGTCAAAGTTTGATAATATTGATATTGTAGCTACGGCATTTAAAAATAGAATCATGACTTATCGCTTAAACCCTTCAATAGAAGACGAGTACGTCATACTAGAGGCGTTCTTGGGTGATAAGCGAAAAGATGTTTTGAAAATCATTGAATTATCATTATTGGAACATACCTGCATTAAAGTTAACTTCGAGCTGTTTGCTTACTTTTTACTACCACAATTAAGTGAGCAGCAGCTTAAGTCATTTAATACGAAATATGAAACTATATACAGCAGTACTGACATTAATAATTTATTCTCAAATATAATAGAAATATTTAAAAGAAAACTTACTGAATTTGAGCATTGTGAATCTGGATGGTCATTTGTCTGTACAAGTCATTTAGAAATAAATATAAATAAATACTCTCCCATGCGGGGTGGTACTTATTTAGAGCTACCACAAGTTATTAAAAACACAAAGAGTTGTTTGAATATACGCAATAATGATGATGAATACTGTTTTTTATGGAGTATTGTTGCAGCATTATTCCCAGCAAAAAGTAATGTATGTAGAACAAGCTCTTATCCGCACTTTAGTTCAATATTTAATATTCAAGGAATTTCATTTCCACCTTTACCTAAAGATATCAAGTTATTTGAAAAGAATAATTGTGAGTTCAGTATTAATATTTACGGATTAGATGAACGTTGTACTGTAACCGGCCCTCTATATGTGACGAATTGTAAGAAAGATAAACATATTAACTTACTGTATTTTGAAAAACAAAATAAAGGACATTATTGCTTGATAAAAAACCTTTTACGCTTAGTGCGACGGCAAGTTACTTGTCACAAGGGTCAAATGCATTTATGTGAAACATGTTTGCAATTTTTTACTTCCGAACAAAAGTATCATTCTCATAGTTGTTCCAAAATTTTAACCATACTGCCGGATGAAAACAATATATTACAATTCAAAAATTATGAGCGAAAGCAAAAAATTAACTTTGTGATTTATGCTGACTTTGAAAGTATACTATTAAATTATAAAGAAAAATGTAATGATAAAAGTACGATAAAAAATAAACTACATCAACCGTCTTGTTTTGCATATTATGTATGTTGCTCACATGATAGTAGCTTGAACAAATTCGTAACATACAGAGGACCTGACTGTGTAAAAGTGTTTGTTAAGAGATTAATTAAAGAAGCGAAGGTAATTCACAATATTTTAATGACTAAGAAACCCATGAGATCTATGACGAAAGAGCAAACTGATAATTATAGTAAAGCAACTACGTGCCATATCTGTAATCATTTATTGTTTGGTGATAAAGTTTGTGATCATGATCATATTACATCCCAGTACAGAGGCGCGGCACATTCGCACTGCAATTTAATTTATAGAGTGTGTTCATTTATCCCAGTTATCTTTCATAACTTATCTGGTTATGATTCTCATATATTTATTACAGAATTATCGAAATATGATGGTGAGATAAAAATTATACCAAAAACAAAAGAAAAATATATAAGCATAACTAAAATAATTAAAACTGAAACAGGATGTAAACCTATACAGATTAAATTTATAGATTCTTTTCAATTTCTTAGTTCAAGTCTTGACAATTTGAGTAAAAGTTTAACGGAGAACGATTTTAATCATTTATCATCACATTTCTCAGATAAAAGCCAATTAAATTTACTGCGAAGCAAAGGTGTATATCCGTATGAGCATGTTTGTTCATGGCAAGCATATAATGAAACACAACTTCCAGCAAAGAATCATTTTTATAACACTTTACAAATGAAGCACATAACAGATGCTGAATATCAACATGCCCAAACCGTATGGAAATGTTTTGATATTAGTTCTCTTGGTGAATATACTGACCTGTATTTAAAGTGTGATGTACTATTATTATGTGATATATTTGAAAATTTTAGAAATATTTGTCTGCAGCACTATAAACTCGATCCTGCGTATTATGTGACTTCGCCTGGATTAAGTTGGGACGCTATGCTCCTATACACAGGTGTTCAGTTAGAATTGATCAATAATTTTGAAATTTATAAAATGTTAGAAAAAGGAATACGTGGAGGATTAGCTCAGTGCTCTCACCGATATGCTGAAGCCAATAACATTTATTTACCTTATTTCGATAATTCTAAGCCATCAACATATTTGATATATTTAGACTGTAATAATCTTTATGGCTATGCTATGACTAAAAAATTACCGATATCAGAGTTTAAATTTATGAAAAAGGATGATATCAAAAATTTTAATTTATTGGATGTTCCTGATGATGGCGAGTATGGTTATATTTTAGAAGTAGATTTAGCGTATCCAAATCATTTACATAATTTACATAGTGACTTGCCTTTTGCTCCAGAGAAATTCATACCTATTGGAGGGAAAACACCAAAGTTAATTGCAAATTTGTATGATAAATATAACTACATTATTCATTATATTCATTTAAAAGCATGTCTTAAAAATGGCCTAATCTTGAAAAAAATTCATAGAATCCTTTGTTTTAAACAAGAATCTTTTTTGAAAAAGTATATAGACTTGAATACTAGCTTACGACAAGCAGCTTCAACATCATTCGAAAGAGATTTTTTTAAGCTTCTTAATAATTCAATATTTGGTAAAACGATTGAAAATAAACGTAAGCAAGTGGAGGTCAAATTAATAACCAAATGGAGTGATGATTTAAATATTACAAATAAAATAGTAGGTGCTGAGAAATTAATCACAAAACCTAATTTAAAAAGTGTTTCTATCTTTAATGAAAACTTTATAGCAATACAACTGAGTCCCATGAAACTTGTTTTAGACAGACCAATATATATTGGGTTTGCTGTGCTAGAATTCTCTAAGTGGCATCTGTACAATTATCACTATAATTTCATTAAGAATAAATATGGTGACAAAGCTAAATTATGTTACACTGATACTGATAGTTTGTTGTATTTAATACATACTGAAGACTTTTATAAAGATATGCGTGATAATTTGTCAGAATTCGATACAAGTAATTTTGAAACTAATAATCATTACTTTATTCCTAAGGTGAACGAAAAAATTCCTGGTTTATTTAAAGACGAGTTAGGAGGTGACCCAATAACCGAATTTATAGGCTTAAGAGCAAAGCTTTATTGCATTAAATCATTAAATACTCAAATAAACAAAGCTAAAGGTGTATCAAAGCCTGTTACAAGATGTTTAAAATCATCTAATTATAAAGATGTTTTATTTAAAAACTTAACATTAAAGCGTAAGATGAATATGATAAAATCAATGAAGCATGTGCTTTTTTCACAAGAAGTAAATAAAGTAGTTTTAAACAGGATAGACGATAAAAGGCATGTTCTAGGCAATCAAAAAGATACCGTACCTTGGGGTCATTGTGATTACATATGTTAATTCAATATTTTTTTTTATTTTTTACTTCAATTGTAGACCTATATGATATATTTAAATATGAGAATGGTTATGCATTATATAAAATCGAATAATTATATTGTTAGTTAATACATACATATTTAGCTGTACTCTATATTTGATGGTTTTATTTATAACCCTTTTTCGACATTACCTGTAGAGATATTATCTAAGTATAAACGATCATTTTTATTTATTTGTGTACTTATTCATTGAAACCAAAGCTAAAAGAACTACCAAAAATCTGATTATTGGGGGTTATAATTACTTAGTGTTCCTGATAAGCATTATAAATACTAGAACATATATGTTTTTTGACAGATACAAACATGAAGTGGGTCAAGCAACCAGTTTCATTAGAAGTAAAAAATATTGAAGTGGAGAAAAATAAGCTACACGCAAAGCATAGTGTTCTTTTGCCGAATAATATAAGATGTATAATATGTGGCCCTTCGAATTGTGGGAAAACGAACGTCATGATTAGTTTGTTAATCCACGAAAATGGCTTAAAGTTTCAAAATGTTTACTTGTATTCAAAGACTAGCTTTCAACCAAAATATATTTTTCTAAAACAAATCTTAAAAAGAGTGCCAGAAGTAAAACTTTTTATATTTAATTTTGATGACGAAGTTATTCATCCTAACGATGCATTACCGAATTCTGTTATTATTTTTGATGACGTGGTTTGTGAAAAACAAATTAACATACGAAATTATTTTACAATGGGCAGACACAGAAATATAGATTGTTTTTATTTATCTCAAACGTATTCAAAAATACCAAAGCAGTTATTACGTGACAATGTTAACTTTTTGATAATTTTCAAGCAAGATGAAGTTAACATGAAACATATATACGATGAACATGTTAGTTCTGATATAGAGTGGTCGAAGTTTAAAGATATATGTTCTAAAATCTGGATACATCCTTATGATTTTTTGACTATTAATAAGGATTGTGGATTAAACAAAGGCAGATATAGACAATCATTCGACAAGTTTATTTATTGTGATTAATGGCTATATAAATTATGAGTGCAAAAAATTAAAATCATTTGAGCATAAATACTTCTTAATATAAGTCGTATAATGGACCACGACATTACAGATCAATTAATTAAGTCTGCGGACGCTATTAAGGCAAAAGTGAAACAAATGAAAGATTATGAGTTTAAAACTGACACTCATTTGAAATATTTTTTCAAGCCTCTCGCAGACCCTCTAAATGCAATCGTAGCTAACAAGCAAATTTCTACAATAAAAAATGAAGATACTTATGATGACGAAATTAAACACACTGATATAGGTTCAACAATATTTTTGCGTGATAAATCTCATGATATGTATAAACATGAATCATCTAATGAGTCAAGCTCGTTAGAAAATTTTTATTCAGAAGATGAAGGAGATAATGGATCGGAAAAAGATACAAATGCATCGTTGAAAAAAGAAGATATCATTGAAATATATGAGGATATGAATATACCATTTGGTGTACGTAGTGAGAATAACAAACATATGATCGGAAATACAATAGTTAATTTCTCAACCACTCATGAGAACTCTGGTAAAGTGTTTAACATTTGCGTAGCTAATAAACAGTATACAATAACACCTGGTCTAAAAGAACTATTGCTTCGCAAAAAGCCTGATTTAAGTTTAGTCAATTTAAAAGATAAATTGGTTTACAAAGAAATACTCCTGAAAACTAATGCTCATAAAAGAGACTTTGACCCTGCAGGTCAAATTAAAGGTGATAAAGGTCTAAAATATTCTCAAGTGGTCAAACCATTATTTTCTGAGTCTTATAAATGCTTACAAGCACCAATAGAAGTTAAATCTAGGCAAAAAAGAGGAGCTGGTTTACCGTTTCTTAAAAAATATAAAAAAAATACTGAACTTGTTTATTGGGATGATCCTAATGAATTAGTGGACAGGCTTAAACTTTTGATCGCTTCTAAAACTGCAGGTAATACTAACCTTGATAACGAGATTTTATCAATTATTGAAGAACTAAAAGAAGCGGGTGTAATACATGAATAAAAGGGCTTATCATAGAAATTGTTACTTAGTCTAATTTTATAGTTCAGAAGTGACAGTTGAAAGAATGAGCAAAGTGAAAAGAGACATCATAAACGAAATTCACAGAAGTGCAAGAATCAATTTTTCTCGAAGACATGTAATATTAAAAGATATTGATGATCTTTGGCAAGCCGATTTAATGGATATGCAAAGCATTTCCAAATTCAATACGAACTGCAAATATATTTTAGTGGTTATCGATGGATTCTCTAAGTATGCTTGGGCTATTCCACTTAAACAAAAAAATAAAGAATCTGTATCTAATGCATTCAATACGATATTGAGTAGTGAAAAACGCATCCCAAGAAACTTGCAAACAGACCTAGGAACAGAATTTTACAACGCAAGTTTTCAAAAAATTATAAAAAATAATTCTATCAATCACTACAGCACTTATTCGACCAAAAAGGCCTCCATTGTAGAACGACTTATAAGGACGATAAAAAGTAAGCTTTACAAGGAATTCAGTTTAAAAGGGAACTATAAATGGACTGACGGTACGCTTGCTAAAGTAATTAACAGATATAATCGAACAATACATACAACAATTGGTTTACCACCAGCTCGAGTCAATCATAAAAATAAATCTCAAGTACTAAATATTTATTTTAATCGACAACAAATGAAAACAAAGCGTTGTAAGTTCAAGATAGGTGATTTTGTTCGAATAAGTAAACATAAAGGTTGTTTTGAAAAAGGCTATACTCCTAATTGGTCCACAGAGATATTTAAGATTATTAAAGTTCAAAATACAAATCCTACGACATATTTATTACAAGACATTAAACAGCAGCCTATTTTAGGAGCATTTTATAATCAAGAATTACAAATTACCAAACATCCTGATACTTACCTTGTTGAAAAAGTTTTGAAACGTAGAAAGAGAAAAGTTTTTGTGAAATGGTTGGGGTTACCATCATCAGAAAATTGTTGGATTGATGATACAAATGTTTTGTAAGGGCTTTATAATGCTATGATCTATGATTTAGGTTCTATTCTGTTTGCATACATGAACGGAGAAGGACTTGTGAATAATTTAATTAATAATTTACCATTTGAGCTCCATTTACCGGGATATAATTACTGTGGTCCTGGAACGAAATTACATAAAAGATTGGCTCGTGGTGATAAAGGTGTAAATAAGTTAGATGAGTATTGCAAACATCACGATATCGCTTACAATAAATCCAAAAGTTTGAAAGATCGTCACAAAGCAGATATTATTTTACTAAAGATGGCGAAGAAGCGTGTTCTGTCTTCAGATGCAAACACAGGAGAAAAACTTGCTGCTAATGTGGTTAACAACGTAATGCTATCAAAAGTGAGTTCTGGATATGGCCTCAAAAAAAACTTTAAAAATATAGTCTCCCATACAAGAAAATGCATTAAAAAATTAAAGCCAAAGTGTAAGAAAAAACTAATAGAATTGGCATACGCAGCTGCTAGGGAGTTAACTCATAATTCATCTATGAAGCTCCCACGGATCATACCCATTCCTAAGTCCGGTGGTGTTTTACCTTTAATTCCTATATTTGCTGGCCTGTCTGCTGCTGGAAGTATAGCAAGTGGAATTGCTGGAATCGTCAAAACTATCAACGAATATAAGGTTGCAAAAAAGCATTTGGAACAAATGGAACGACAACATAAGAAAGTGGAAGGTGTTTGTATTGGAAACGGATTGAGGTTAAACCGTAGCAAGAATGGACTTCGATTATATCTAAATTTAAAGAAAAAAAACTAAATCGCAGGCTACCTAACCGTGCTCTTACTAATATCGATATCATACAATTTACGGAAAATATTCCATATTTTCGTGGAGTGTATATGAGAGATACCTTACCAAGGTCATCGTTTTCCCGAGAGTGTGGAATCATTAATTTGGATGATTCTAAAAATTCTGGTACACATTGGGTAGCCTACGTAATTATAAATAAATATGTTGAATATTTCGATAGTTACGGAAACTTAAAACCGCCCATAGAATTTGTTCGTTACGTGGGTTCTGACGACATCCAATATAATTACAATAATTATCAAAATAATAACTTATTTAACTGTGGACACTTATGCATAAAATTTCTTAAAGAGTTTTGGAAAAAGCAGTCTTTTTAAATTATTACTTTAAATAAAGTTTCTTACTCATAAGTCAACACTTTAACGCTGTCTGTTACAAGAAACGAATGTCAATTATATTATAGCCGAAAACATGATAGTGTATAATATAAAATCAATCACCAAAGTAAATAACTTTACTCGTCCTCGTATCGTCAGAAGACGCAGACATACACGAAGTGTAAATATAATCACTGAAGAGAATAAATTGTTTCTTCAAGCTTTGGGATTTAAACTATGAGTATTCTTAATATAAATGATTCACCGCAGTTCGATAACTCTATAGTGAGTTATGAATATCACACTTATAATCCGTACAGCAACAGTTTTAAAGAAAATGATGAAATACGAATACCCATAAATCAGCAAGATGTGTACATATTACCTTCAGCCAGTTACATTTACGTTGAAGGCCGAGCCACTGTGTCTTCTAAAGATGCATCAGGAAAACTTACACGAAAGTCTGTTAATTTCACAAATAATCCTATATCATTTCTGTTTCAAGACATTCGATATGAAATTAACGGTGTTGAGATAGATCGAATAAAAAATGCAGGAATTACTACAACTTTAAAATCATATGTGTCTATGAGTGAGGGGGAAAGCAAAGCTGCTGGTGTTTGGGGTTGGAATTTGAATGGGGCTAAAGATAATGACGGTATTTTTAGCGCTCTTATACCCCTGAATAAAGTTTTGGGATTTGCGGAAGATTATGATAAAATTATCATTAACTGTAAACATGAACTTCTACTTAACAGAAGTAGTTCTAAGCTTAACAGTGTTATTCTTGATAATAACGACTCGATTGAAATAAATATAGAGAGATTGCAATGGCGCGTGCCTCATATAAAAGTTTCAGATCGGGAAAGATTAACTTTACTGAAACATTTAGAGAAAGATCGCCCTATTCAAATAGCTTTTAGAAATTGGGACTTGTATGAATACCCTTTATTACCTAAGACTACAAAACATTCCTGGGTTATTAAGACTGCTTCACAACTCGAGAAACCGAGGTATGTGATCTTTGGGTTACAGACAAATAGAAAAAACACTAAATCTAGAGACAGTTCAATATTTGACCATGGTAAATTAACTAATGTTACTCTTTTCTTAAATTCTAACTATTACCCATACGAATCTGTTAATTCAAAATTTCATGAAGATAAGTATTGTATATTATATGAGATGTATACCAAATTTCGTCAGTCTTATTATAACATTCGATGTGAACCGATGCTTGATCTGCTTCAATATAAAGAAAAGGCTCCTTTATTTGTAATTGATTGCTCAAGACAGAACGAGGCTTTGAAGACTGGGGCTATAGATGTGAGACTAGAAATAGAAAGTTCTGAAGATATTCCAGAAAATACATCCGCATATTGTCTAATCATCAACGATCGCCTGATAGAATATAAACCCCTGAGTAGTATTGTAAGGAAATTATCATGAACGCCATAGTCGATGTGCAAGGTTTTAAGACGGAAAATAACGAGTTTATTGTCAAAGAAATAGCAATAGCATGCAGAAATCAAATTACGGTGTTATTAATCAAACCACCATTCCCATTTTACAATCTTACAAAAAAAGAAAAATCGCAAGTTTGTTGGATAGAGAGAAACAGAAAAATTTTGTGGAAAGAAGGTTTTATATCATACTTAAAATCGCTGCAATGTATTGAACCTTATCTGAAAGATAAAAACATTTATGTTAAAGGGTGTGAAAAAGTGTTGTGGCTAAGAAACCTATTAAAACATGATAATGTATATAATTTAGAAGATAAGAAATGTCCTAGTTTACAAAAATTATTTGATGATTATAAAACGTCTAGTAATATATTTATTTGTATGTATCATTCGAATGTATGTGCTTTAAAAAATGTAACATGTTTAAAAAAGTGGATTGATGATAACAGTATTTTTAATTGTTTATAATTTAGAAGACAGTCTGTCTTGAAAAAAAAATATATACAAAAAAAAAAAAAAAAATAAGTAATGTTAAGTAATTACTTGCTCTTTGTATCATAACAATATATCGAAATAAATGCTTTTTTTATAAGTAATCGTTTTTTTATTTTTATTTTCATAATAAACGCGTTAGACATAGAATACCACAACGAAATGTGCTTTAATTTCTTTATAAATTGAGAACACCAGATACAAGAGTTCATTATTCTTTTATACATACTCGTATCGAGACCTTCTTAAAAATGATTCAAAATTATTTCAGCCCGCGTTACGAAATATATAATAAACACAAAATTCGATTATGCTCATTTCGATATTATTGGGCTACAGTAGATTCAAAACGAAGATTGGTGATGGAAATGGCCGATGCAGGTTTTTTTTACTGTGGAAATGGTTTAAACGATAAAGTTATGTGCTTTTCGTGTGGAGTTGGCATCGAAGATTGGGAGTATTACAATGATCCTTGGATGCAACATGCCATATTTTCCCCTGATTGCTTTTATTTAAACGCTGTAAAAGGAACAGACTATGTTGCCAAATCAAGAAGTCTGTTTTATAAAGAAACAAAAATATAAAGTGATTGTAACGTGGAGCAGAATAGATTGATGCGATTGACTGTCTGATTGTCTAGTTCACAAAATATTGATCGACTGACTGATTGTCTAGTTCACAAAATATTGATTTATTGACTGATTTGTCTAGTTCACAAAATATTGATAGAATGACTGATTGTCTAGTTCTCAAAATATTGATCGAATGACTGATTGTCTAGTTCACAAAATATTGATAGAATGTCTGATTGCCTAGTTCTCAAAATATTGATCGAATGACTGATTGTCTAGTTCACATCAAATGTATAATTGGGGTGACTGGATCCCTGATCCAGGAACCCCAATTATACACTACTCAGGTGTATTTCCTGATGAATTAAAGAAGTCCATTGTGAAACCACTATATAAGAAAGATAATCACGAATTAATGATAAACTAGTGATCGCCCATTGGTCGAAATTCGACCGTACTTCATTTGAATAGAAATACATTATTAAATGAAAAAAAATATATATAATAATAAATATAAAAAAATAATATGGTTATATTTGACATTCAGTAACACTATAGACAAATTGTTGACTCTGTATTACTGTGGAGATGATTCGCTGGGGGGATGGTGATGGTCAGGACCAGGACGTAGGTGTAATGAGTAAAGAATACTTCTTCAGGACTCTATTCTTTATTTTCTTAATACTTCTTAACTGCTGGACATGGAATGAATTATCACAGAAAGCTCTGTTTTTATAGAATTTTCCCTATTATTTTTAATTAATTATGACAGTTCAAAATGTCATAATTATAACCAGCCTGTACAATCGTGAGGCATATAACCTCTACAGTTTGCACACGAGACTACGTTTTGTATGGGAAACATACTAATGCCATACTTGACACTCCCCATAAAACCACAAAAAATATTTCTTATTAATCTAAACTAAATTCCAATCGTCGCTAATACAAATAATATTAAAGATAACAATATTTTCAATATAATCATAGATTTTAAAAATGAAATAGGTTATATATATCTATAAAATTAATTTATTACCTATGGTTATACTTGACATTCAGTAAGCCTATAGACACAAAATCAGGCTTACCAACTTAGGGGTTTTCCCAAATTTAGGGGGTAAATAAGAGGATTGAGATTTTTTAGGGGCGTTCCATTTTTAGGGGTATTCTTAGGGATTTTTTGCCATCTTACATTTCTCATTGTGTTTTTGATTACAATAAAAGTATTAGCGACTTCTAGTACAGTTCCTTGATACTAAGAATGCAGAGTGAATGATTAACAAATGTCGCGTAATAAATATTAGGGATGTTAGGGAGCTCCGTAACCGTAACCGAAACTATCGGATATCCGATATAAAAATTTATCCGTAACCGTATCCGAATCCGAAATAAAAGTTTCGCATAATATCGGATTTGTTATTACATTTTTATTTTAGGTAGATTAGATAACACTCAATATTTATTTATAATCATTTTTATTTTAAATGCTGACATATAAAAAAACCATTTTATTAGCTATTTGTATTTTACTTTTGAAATTCCTTAAAAGTTTAATATCCGTAACCGAAATTATCCGAAACTAACGGATAATCCGAAATAATTTCATATCCGTATCCGTATCCGTATCCGGTATAATAATCATTCCTACATCCGTATCCAATCCGTATCCGAAATTTCATATCCATAACCTCCCTAATAAATATAGACAAATATTACTACTGTGTGCCGTCTATGATTACTGAACATTCGTTGGTTATTTTCATTATAATTTTTTAGCGGATTTTTTTAGTAATTGTGGCAATTTTAGGCGTTTTTAACCGACTTCAAAAAGGAGGAGGTTATCAATTCGGATGTTTATATATATTTTTTTTTTTTTTATGTATGTTCGGCCATAACTCCGTCATATATAAACGGATTTGCAAAATTCTTTTTTTGTTCGAAAGGGGTTTATTTCGAAATGGTCCCATATAAATTTCATGTAGATCTGATGATGAGTTCTGGAGACAGACACCGGAACTCTTTAAAAAATGACGGCAAATCAACCGCGATTTCTGTTATCGCATTAATATGCATTGTTTGTTTGGAATTAGTGCGGGGTAGATACCAAAACTAAAAATTTAAAAATAAAAACTTTTTTACAAAAAAAAAAACAACCGACTTCCTTAAAAACACTACAAAGTGAAAAATAACTTTAATTTCGGGAGTCGGTGGCAAAAACCTTAAATACAAATCCTAAGACACCGACTGCCGAAATTAAAGTTATTTTTCACTTTGTAGTGTTTTTAAGGAAGTCGGTTGATTTTTTTTTTTTTGTAAAAAAGCTTTTTTAAATTAAGCTTTAGGGGTAAATATTTCTGGGTGTTGGTAACACTGCACAAAATAATAAAGACACATTTGGACCATAAACAAAAGAATATCTATGCATGTGTGTATTAGATACACGGTAATGAACAGTAGTGTGTGTAACGTGTTATTTATTGAAAATAATGTGTTTTAACGAATAATTTAAAAAAATATTTGCATTCGTCACTTCTTCTCTGTATAAACTATAAGTGTGCGAAATTTCATACTCCTCCGTCCGCCCAATTTTCGTAAAAAGGGATCCAAAGTTTTCGCTTCACGTATTAATATATAGATTACAGACCAATCGCGCTTATACCAGTTATATCTAAGGTGTTTGAAAAATATATATATGGTGAAATTAATACCTATTTAGAAAAGAATAACATATTAAGTGACGAACAAAAGGGATTTCGAAAAAATAAAACTATAATTTTGGCTATTTATGAGTTTTTACATAATGTCATGCTTAATGTAGATAGGAGAACACCAGTCTGTGCCATATTCTGCGACATGACACAAGCCTTTGACTGTGTCCATTATAATTCCCTGGCAGAGAAACTTGAAGCCTATGGTATTAGAGGCAACGTTTTAGAATTAATTAAATCGTATCTTCATAACCGTAAACAAGTCACAGAAATTACTAAAATAAATAAAAAAACTAAACGTGAAGAACCTTCAAGATCAGAGGAACGTGACGTTATATACGGAGTACCTCAAGGCAGTGTATTGGGACCTCCGTTGTTTACTTTGTATGTAAATGACCTGCCAAAAGTAACTGAACATCCGATGACACTTTTTGCTGACGATTGCACTTTGACAATAGCTTGTAATGACATAAACACATACGAACTTGACATTAATAATTCAATCATATCTATTATAAATTGGTTAAATGATAATAATTAAAAAAAAATATGTAAAAAAGACTAACGTAATGCACTTTAGACAACGTACACAAACAATTAACAATCCTAATATTCAATTTAATCATATAAATATCAATGAAGCTGACACAACAAAATTTCTGGGAGTAATAATAGATTCTAAATTGAATAGGAAACCTCAAATAGAGGCACTTAGTAAAAAATTGAGTAGTGCATCCTTCGCTCTAAAACAGCTTGCTGTGGTTCTCAACACAGATGCGCTAGTTACTGCTTACTATGGATTAGCCGAATCAATTCTTAAATATGGAGTTATCTTCTGGGGGAATAGCACGGACATTGAAATAGCGTTTCGGGCACAGAAAAGATGCATTAGATCGATGTTTAGACTGCAAACAATGGACAGCTGTAAACCTTATTTTATAGAGCGTAAGATATTGACATTACCTTCATTATATATCCTGGAAACAATAATGTTTATAAAACCAATTCTCATTTATTCCAGCGTTTGTCTGATGTTGCTCCTAGGAATAGACGTGATAATTTCAAACTCTGGGTTCACGGCGCTAAAACAACTCTTATGCATAAGAGTATCTTTTGCATGGCTCCGAACATTTTTAATAAAATGCCCAAATCGTGGAAAACGTTAAATACTTCTGCTCTAAAAAGTAAATTAAAGAAAATACTAACTGAAAGAGCGTATTATAGTGTATCGGAATTTATGAAAGAGGACAATTTTCTCCGTTTTTGAGATGACAATGTTATATTTTGGACTTTATTAATTTTTTAATCAATGTATTTTGTTGGAATATTTGTAATTTTAGTGACATTTTATTTTATTTCATATTTTATTGACCAACTAATTTAATCACTACTTTGACATTGAATTGTAATATAAATATTAGGTATCTTTAATGAATAATTTAGAAATGTAACTTTGATGAATATTATAACGGTTTATGCACCATCTCTTCCTACCAATTTGTACGCCACGATATGCGGCTGAACATGTCTGATCCTTTATGTATTTCCTTATTATCTTGCATGCAATGTATGTACATCATGTTTAAACAAATAAAATTTACTTACTTACTAAGAATGGGCGAGAAACTCCATGGACACTCTTTACAATTTTTTTTTTTTTTTTAGAATACGTGCACATTAATAGTGTCCGCTATCAAAACAAAAATAAAATAACAATTCCGAATTTAAAATAAACCGTGGCAGCTACGAGATGACTAGTCCCTACTGATGGCGCCCGTACACGAACATGACGTACAGATCAGCACCACTTAGCTCAACCATTTTGAAGGGAACTTAATGATCCAAAATCACGATATTTATGTTACACTGTATTGGCTGATTAAAAATATTCCGCAAAATTGCTCAATAAACAAAATTAACTACGATAAGAAAAATAAACTACGATCATCGTACTCACCCCAGGAGTGCGCCAGCCCCACGTACAGCGCCGCCAACGCTAGCACACACTGCATCTTACACATTTCAAACTTCAGAAACGCGAAGTTGTTTCAACGGAGGAAGATCCACCGGCTGTTTGATTCTAAAGACGATTGCTGGTTTCTCGCAACATAAATAGGTCTTTCTGAACGTTGATAAGAGCCTGGTAGATAACATTTCACCCTAATATACCTAAATGGAAATTCTTTTCTTCACAAAGATAACTCCTCTTTCCTGTATGACGCTATATTTGACCATTGTAAGTTCACATTTTGCCAAAACATCGCTTCGGGAATACCGATTCATTTTTTAAAGTAAAGATTGTCAGTTACACAAACAAGTGTTTTATCTACTGTATGCGATGTATATATTAATAACTATTTATTGCCTGCGGCTTCAACCGTGTGATAGAGATCGGTAATGAGGATCAGCGACGATTTTAGTTAAATATGTAGAATTACAGTCATACCTAAACCAATTATTACAGTGAAAGAATTATTAAAATTGGACCAAAAATGACGAAGCTACGAGTAGAGCGGTTTTAATTTTGCATTTTCAAAAACGCTCGCCAATACGCACCGATGCCCGTGCCGATTCCCTTGTTCACAAACTAAACTAAATTTAAGTTCTGTGCATCTTTTTCTTTCTATTTCATTAAGGAAAGGACGGAAGATAAATTTTAGTTTAGTCCTGTCAAATTAATCAGCGCTTGACGTAAATTGACGTAATTTTAGTAGGAAGGTTTTTAATCACGTCTATACTTGTATGGAGTAGTGACAGGCACTGATTAATTTGACAGGACTAAACTAATTTTTTTCTTTTGTCCTCCTCTTAATGATATACAAAGAAAAAGATGCACTGAACTTAAATTTAGTTTAGTTTGTGAACAAGGGAATCGGTACCAATGTCTTCTTAAAATATTGTATCGTGCCACGATGCGAAAATACAAGTGAAACCTCAGATGAGGTCAGTAAGTGATCTTCAGTTATCCAATAGAACCGTAAATATATCCATTGATAGGTTAAAGCCTGAGTTTATTTTGAGTGAATACGACAGCCAATAAACAAATAACAATAACCATAACAACTCCGATATGAATGATAATATTAAGTCTGCCACAGCACCTATGATAACTAGCAATAACAACTCTGAAAGTAAAATAATAACTAGAAGTGGACGAATAGTTAAACCACGAGTAAGATTTAACTTGTAATTATCTATATATGTATGTTTATTTGTGTCGTTACCATAGGGGATACTGAGGGCCCCAAGGGGTGTTAATTTTATATAGCAGAGTAGGCCACTATGGTAACTACCCTTAATATATTGAATCCTCGTTGCCATTAGCAACCTTAAAGACGGTGCTACTAGAATAGCTACCGCAATTAGGATTAGGATGAGTTAAATAAGTTAAATAATATAATGTAAGAGTAATCGTTTATTAATGAACAAGACAAGATAGGTTAGGATAAGTTTTAACATAATATAAATATACATAGGTGAAACCTGTACATTTATCTTATTGGAAAATTACAGATGTAACAAATGTTTGAACTCAATATTAATTGTGAAATTGCTAGCTAATTACATAAATAACCATTCAATCTATAAACATACTTACCCATTGCATACCAATACTTAGTCAAAAGTGGACAAAATTAATATAAATAAATAAGACTCGTATCATCGTTTGTCATATTATTATTGCCCAAAACGGTGCGAACAGTGTCGATGTCAGTACAGTAGAATCTTACATGAATCTTCATGTAAGATTATCATACGGAACCATGTCCATGGTAATTATTATATTATTATCTGTGTTAATAATATATGTTTGTTGCGGAGCATGTTGAACCCGAACCAAGGGTTGGTTGCACAAGGAGATGGACAGGACAGTCCATCTCCTTGCATTTATTCCGCGCTAATAAATTCGGTTCACATAAGTCGCGTTATTATGTTCTAACCTACCAGCACGAGTCAGCGGACACAAGTAGGGAAAGACTCAACAGTAGTCAAAATTTTTGGTGAAAACCGGCAAACTCAGAATAGCAAAATTGTAATTTTCACTAAACTAATAACTCAGTGTAATTTTAGTGCTGTCAAATCTAAAATATAGTTAAATTCAAATTTTTTTATGCCTATAAGGCAGGACATATTGATACTTTAATATATTGTTAAGACCTATAACTTGCATATGCCCATAATAAAGATACTTTGACTTTGACTTTGACTTTCAAATTCAACATTTTATTTCAGACCAGGGATCCATAGTGTTAGTAAGAACTTAGTCTATGTTGGTAAACTCAAATTTAATAAAATAAAATAATAACACATTAATTAGGTACGTGAACAAGTGCACGCACGTGCCTGCCAGTCCAGAGCCTGATAAATGGACCATCAACCTTGTCCGCCAGTGTAGCTAATATACTGTTAGGGCTGCCCCTGAATCGCCGCAACATCGATGCACACCGTTTGCGCATAATGCAAATGGCATGAAAGTCATCTATCCGCGCATCCGCAAGAAGTTAAGTTGTGTCACTTTAGTCTATTTCAGAATAGGAAATCGTCGTTTGACAGGAATAAGCCTTTTAGTGATTTTTAGTTTAATTTAGAGAATTTTGTGACAACAGATTCGGCACCAATATCTTTCCGGACAAATTTTAAATTGAAATGATCTTTACAGCAGTATAAAGTACTTTTAGTTAAGGGACATGGGGCGTCACTCCTCATTAAAGTACACCACTTCTTTCTATTTTTTTGGGTCTTTTGGGACACAAAATAACAATTTGTCCGGTGTAGCAACACTTGTATTTTCGCATCGTGGCACGATACAATATTTTAAGAAGACATTATTCGTTTAAATGTACTGCGAGTCACGTAACTAAAGGCAGAAAGAATGTGCGCGGCCGCGGACGCGAACGTGGTAGATGACGTCATCAACGAATTGTGCGTATTGGCGAGCGTTTTTGAAAATGCAAAATTAAAACCGCTCTAGCTTCGTAATTTTTGGTCCAATTTTTGTAATTCTTTCACTGAAATAATTGGTTTAGGTATGACTGTAATTCTAAATATTTAACTAAAATCGTCGCTGATCCTCATTACCGATCTCTATCACACGGTTGAAGCCGCAGGCAATAAATAGTTATTAATATATATATCGCATACAATAGATAAAACACTTGTTTGTGTAACTGACAATCTTTACTTTAAAAAATAAATCGGTATTCTCGAAGCGATGTTTTGGCAAAATGTGAACTTACGATTGTCAAATATAGCGTCATACAGGGGAGTTATCTTTGTGAAGAGAAGAATTTCCATTTAGGTATATTAGGGTGAAATGTTATCTACCAGGCTCTTATCAACGTTCAGAAAGACCTATTTATGTTGCGAGAAACCAGCAATCGTCATTAAAATCAAACAGCCGGTGGATCTACCTCCGTTGAAACAACTTCGCGTTTCTGAAGTTTGAAATGTGTAAGATGCAGTGTGTGCTAGCGTTGGCGGCGCTGTACGTGGGGCTGGCGCACTCCTGGGGTAAGTATGACGATCGTAGTTTATTTTTCTTATCGTAGTTAATTTTGTTTATCGAGCAATTTTGCGGAATAATTTTAATCAGCCAATACAGTGTAACATAAATGTCGTGATGTTGGATCATTAAGTTCCCTTCAAAATAGTTGAGCTAAGTGGTGCTGATCTGTACGTCATGTTCGTGTACGGGCGCTATCAGTAGGGACTAGTCATCTCGTAGCTGCCACGGTTTATTTTAAATTCGGAATTGTTATTTTATTTTGTTTTGATTGCGGGCACTTTTAATGTGCACGTATTCTTACATCGTTCTCACATTGATAATTTCAACATAAATGATACTCACAACAACCTACTACATATTAGTAACAACATTTTTTATTATAAAGAGTGTCCATGGAGTTTCTTGCCCATTCTTCTCATATTCATATTCATATTCATATCTTTATTTGCATTCCATAATGTTAAAAGTTCTTATAAGTGGCTTAAAGCTAATGTACAATTATGGACCCTGTAGGGCACAGCAAAAAGTATTACAACTAATAATTCAAAAAATAAAATTAAAATAAAATAAAATCATAAATGAATAACAAGTAACAATTTTAAAATAATTATCTATGTCATTAAATATTAATTAGGTATGTGCATCATTTATTAAATTGAGATCAATTATATATCCTATACTAAAATTTAGCTATGTGCGGTGTCTGTCTGTGTACAAATAATGTTTTTGTCATGTAAGTATCTGTCTGTGTACAAATAATGTTTTTGTCATGTTCTCTTTAGATACGCTTTGGAATCGGCAACTACTTTCATTTTTCTGACTCACCGGCACTTGACAATTCGAGTGCCTGTAATTGGTTTATATGAAATAAATACTTTCAGTTTGAGATTTGGGTTTGAGTTTGATATAGCTTTTAAGTGGCAAGTAGCACAAACGAGGTTGTAATTACCACGAGAAACCTTCATTTGCGCATTACCTACTTACAATTATTTTTTTCACTTATTAAATGCCAAAAATTACTTAGACATCGAACATAATGTAATACACATTTCATAATACAAAGTTACTGTATAAATTATGTCTCGTTACTTTGATAATAATATTTTTTCTTAAAATAATAGCTAGAGCAAGTAAGTGGGTTAATATATTGTGCGTAGTTGGGCCTTGGCTTTCCTGGAACTCTTTCAGTAGACTTCGAACTCAGGTAGGCTGATGTAAAGAAAACCTGCTCATGTGAAGATTCACAGATGACTCCGCCCTGGAGTGTAAATGTGGTGGTGTCCCACAAACAATGGGGCACTTACTCGTTAATCTTGTCCAGCGTGTCCTGTTGTTTGCACGCTACAGGAGATGATGGACGCTGCTGAAAGTGCCAATATTTAGATTGCTATCGACAAGCTGAAAAGAAGATTAATTGAAACTATATTATAGTAGAACCTATGTTGTAACGAACAAAAAAAAAAGAGTAATAAGCTATTCTAGATGGTATTTTATGAAAAATTAGCGTTTTGCAATCTGTATGAAGCTTTATACTAAATTTTAAATATGTTAATAACTGCGGAGCAGTATCGTATTCTTAGATATCCAGCTATAGTTTTATCAAGTGTGGGTTACACAAACTTTACAGTGAATATTAATAACGATAATATCACATACTCATGCCATGAATTCATTCTCACATATTTTCTACTCACCAATACGTTATCAATACAATACTAGCTAGTAACAAATGCGGCCGCCGCTCAATTGAATCGTACGGTCGTAAACAAATGATATGCCCTCAAATCAACTTGAAATAAATATATTTATTATTTTATTATCTTTGCCGTTTCTTACCTGGAATTATTCTGATTGTAATGAAGATACTTCTAACCCGGAAATTATTTTAATTTCGTTAGTGTCTACTTAGTGGTTCATTTAGCTTTAAGTTCTCTCTTGTTTCAGACATCGCCGTAAGCCAAGGAGATGAACTCATATTTTTTGCCAATGGATCCAAAACAGACACCGTACGTTTTAAGTCCCAAAACCTAACAGCGTTAGCTTACGATGAAGTTCATACCACGATGCTGTACGTCGACAAACAGAACGAAAACGATGCTATCTGCGCTTATAATTTACTTTCCAAGGAAAATAAATGTTACATCAAAAGAATCGGTAGTAATATTCACAGTATTGCTTACGATCTGCCAACAGAAACACTATTCTTCACTGATACAAATGAAAGGAGCATTAACTGGATTTCATTGACACCTGGATCTAATAACAATGTAAACCTTTTAATCAACATGGATGATCGTATCCCCAATGATATTGCCGTGGATACCTGTAGAGGGTACGTTATCAATGACAGGTTGAAAATTGTTATCTATTGCATGGCGTTTTATTTAATAATGTCATTCAACTTACAGGTACATTTACTGGATCAACACAAACGTTACAAACGGTGAGTACATGGAGAGATCTCGATTAAATGGTTCTCAGAGAGAAGTTGTGTTCCAAGGTGGCCCAGTATCGAGCCTCGCCATAGACCCACGCAAAATTTATTTTTGTCAGCAGTCTGATTTCTGGGCTATAAGTTGGAACAAAGTATGGGATACCAAATATATCAGCTCACATTCAGGTAATCATTCTAAACCACAAGAGTTGTCTGTTTCAAATGATAACTTATACTGGATAATCACTGGCGTGAACTACACAACCGTTTGGCAAGTTGCAAAAAACAGAGACCAAGATAAACCAAAACTTATTAGTTTGATTAGCAAGTTCAATAATAAAATACCACTCAATGTAGTCGCTAACTACAAAATAAAAGATCAAATTCAGGGTCTTGAAGATTGCGAAGTCCTATGGAGGTTGATGCCAAAAATACATAGACAGACAATAGAATTTTCAAGAATTGCCAGACTATTTTGTGTTCACGGATTAGAAGTTGGTGACACATCTGTTTGCAAATGCACACCTGGTTATATCGGGGAGAGATGCGATGTTTCAGTCTGTGAGAACTATTGTTTGCAAGGTGACTGCAGTTTCAGGCGTACGGGACTTCCTGAATGCAGGTGAATATTTTCTACTCCTCCTGATGGGTTTTATTTTTAAGCATAAGCAGCCAGTAACGTTTTCACTGTGGGGAGAGTCCTGCTGTTTATGAGAGCTTATTGGTTGTTGTCACATGTCTTCGAACTTTTGGCTTGAAAGAGAACATCCCGCTTTTCATTATGATATTTTCCTTCACCATGTTGAGTGATTACGGTAGTGAAATATGTTCTTAAAGTGACTGCTTGGTTTCGAGCCCAAGACTTAAGGTCCCGACTTACATAGTCGGGACCGTTAACACCGGGCCACCGCTGCTTCCAAGTGTTTAATTTTTCTTATATCTCTTTTGATAACCATGTGTGACATTATTACTATAATATTTCAGATGTAATCTCGGTTATTCAGGAGAAAGATGTGAAGTGTACGCGTGTCATGGTTTTTGTCTGAACAACGGAGACTGCTCGATAAATGAGAAGAGTGAGCCGGTCTGTCAATGCAAAAGAGATTATGTAGGTGACAAATGCGAGATATCAGTTTGTCAAAACTACTGTATCCAAGGCCAATGCAATTTTACTCAAGAGGGACTTCCTACATGCAGGTAAAACAAATGTTACTCATTGTGAAGTTGTTTAATTAAGTGCACCCGATTTCACATAACCAATGTTTCAGATGTAATGCCGGTTATTCCGGGGAAAAATGTGAAGTGTACGCGTGTCATGATTATTGTCTGAACAGCGGTGTCTGTTCCCTGAACGCAGATAATGAGCCAATCTGTCAATGTGTTGGTAATCACGAGGGAACAAGATGTGAAGCTGTTAAATATGTCAGTATTAACAACATCCCTACGTACAACTCAGCGAAAAGAAATCTTACTGTAGGGGATTTGTTGACGAATTGGCGACAACTTACTTCAAAAAACAACGTTACTGTTTAAGCTTTTTATCAATGATTACTTTATTTTAGTCGACTAATTGATTAGATACATTTGAGTCAGCTTCTGGTTTTCATTTATCAACATACGGATTTATCGGAACGGAATTCTTGAATTCGCCAAAAAAGACACGGGAATTCTTGAATTTGCCATGCATTTATTTATTTTTATAAATAATATTAACACAATTATTTATTTTATGCAAAAAGTGTGTTTTAATTTCGCATTATATTTTATTAACTCTGATAAGTCAATGTGTCTCCCTCCCACACTACAACTATTTAAGTGTATGTCACTTTCTCAGAGGCCTTGTCCTGGATTGCCACACATCATTCAACCCGGTAATATGTTCCTGTGAGATAATTTCCGACCTCTGTCACTCGTTCGAAACTTCGGGCAATATGTAGTTAATAATATAAACATACAGTAGACTAAAAACTTATCTGCGTAACTTACAATGTTTACAAAACAAAAAAACGGTATTGCCGATGACATATTTTTGCAAAACGTGAACTTACTAAGACTAAATATGACGACATATAAGAAAAGGTCACCGAGTTATCAATGTCAGAAGAATATCTACTTAGGTACATATATGAACGGGAACTCGCGCTCGGCTTTACAATCAAAAGAGTTGTCACCAGCGGTGGGTCTACAACTTTTGAAAGAACTTTGTATTTCGGAGGTTTAAAATGTGTAAGACGCAGTGTGTGCTGGCGTTGGTGTCGCTGTACATGGGCCTGACGCACTCCTGGGGTGAGTACGAGGATCATAGTTTTAACCCATCTAATTACGGTGTATCGGCGGAAGATTTTCTTTGTACAATATTTATTAATGTATGCAACTATTTACACTGACACCGCTTGATCTGTGAAATCTTAATTCTAACTCTCGCCATCTTCGTTACTCCCTTAAAATAGAAAATTATATGACTTCAATTTTAATTTCTTCTACGTCTCTAACCCCAAGGTTTATTTCACTATCGGGTTATTTTTTTTTGTCTTATTCCAGATGTAGCCATGACAACAAAAGATCAAATAGATTTTTTTGCAAATGGAAACAAAATCTACTCTGAAAGCGTTCCATTCAGAGACCTCACAGCATTGGCTTTTGACCCAGTACACAACATGCTGCTATTCGTAGACAAACAGAGCGACAACGCTTCTATATTTAGTTTTAATATATCTAGTAAGAAATACCAATCATTAGTCAAAAGAAAAGCATACGAAAATATCCAGGGTCTCGCTTTCGATCCAGTCAAAGAATTACTCTTCTGGACAGTCACAAACGAAAGAAGCATATACTGGATTTCTTTAAAGCCTGGATCAAAGAACAATGTTTACGGAAATCTTTTGATCAAGATGGATGATGAGATTCCCAGAGCGATTGCTGTGGATAGCTGTAGAGGGTACGTTCCTAATGACAGTTTAATAACTTTAAAAATCATACTGAATTGCGTGATAATTTATCGTGATTTACAAATTACAGGTATATTTACTGGACCAACACAAACGCCAATAAGCCCACCATAGAAAGAGCTAGATTTAATGGCGCCGAGCGAGAAATTGTTATTGACAGCAAAATTTACATGCCCGTCAGCTTGGCCATTGACCAACAGACGAAGAAAATATACTGGGCGGATGATCGAGAAGGTATACACTTTTCTATTGAAAGTGCTGATTTAAGTGGAAAGAATAGAATAACATTATTTGTTGGATTACATCATCAACCAAATGCATTGACCATGTCGAAAGATTCCATCTACTGGGTGGACTGGGGCTACACATCTGTTTGGCAATTACCAAAGAATCCATCTCTGAATGCGGAACCAAATGAGATTAGTAACTTTAAAGGTGAGACACCTTTCGGTATTGCTGCCAACTATAAAATTGAGGACCAGACTGCAGGAACTGACGAATGCGAAGCACTTATAAGTCTACAACAAAACAAGTCGGTGATCAAAAATTCCTTCAACATCCCTACTGATGCAGACCTGTTATGTGTCCATGGCATGATAGTTAGCGGAAAATCACTCTACAAATGTACACCCGGTGACACCGGTGAGCGTTGCGATGTTTCAGTCTGTCTGAACTATTGTTTCCAAGGTGACTGTAGTTATGATGTTGAAGGTCACCCCAAATGCAGGTAAAAAGTTTTTTCAGTCCTTTTCTTTCCTTGTAAAAATTAAAATAAACCTTGTATAATTAAAATACCCTTGATTGACAGTTTCTTAACAGACGGTGATTTACTTATAATATCATTGTTTTCAGCATAGGGCCTAGACCATGCCTAAACAAATTAGCATTCCATCTAGTGATAACGTTGATGGAAAAATCAAAATTGTATGGGTCAAGCTCCTGAGACCAACTGAAAAGCTGCCGAAATCTTATGTCAATACTGTTAAAAGTCGTTGTAGAATTAATAAGAACTTAATAAGAATTAATAAGAAAATAATTGTGCTCACTTACTTATTACGTTATAACACAAAAAAGAAAACAGCTGGCTACCAAAAAACTGCACTACAAAGTGAACAAAATAACTTAAATTTCGAAAGTCTTCGGTTATTTTTTGTGTTATCGTTTTTGGAAATCGGCACTAATCTTTTTTCTAGTAAATTTATTTTATTTTATTTTATTTATTTTAGGAAAACTTACAGCTAAACAATACAGTGAGTAGATGTTTTCACAAAATAAGGCCAATTACAAGTTTCCACATGTAGTAATAAATTAGATGAAAAAGACAATAGACCATCTATCTCTACAGAGTACAAAAAACCACTTCCCGCGTCGAATTAACTCGGTTAAAAGTTAAGCGGTCTCAAAAAAGTATATATTTTTTTAATTGAATTATAATATTTCTCATTAACATTATTTCAGATGTAACGCCGGTTATTCAGGGCAAAGATGTGAAGTTAACGAGTGTCATGGTTATTGTCTGAACAGCGGTGTCTGTTCCCTGAACGAAGATCATGAGCCAGTCTGTGAATGTGTTGGTAATCACGAGGGAACAAGATGTGAAGCTGCTAAATATGACACTATTAACAACATCCCTACGTACGACTCAGCGAATGGATACCTAACTCTAGTTGATTTACTGTCGCGTTGGCGAAAACCTACTTCAAAAATGTTCATAACTGTGGAAGTGTAAGCTAGTATCCCGTTGTTATTTTTTTTTTGTTGGAAAATTGTTTTAAACCGTTTCATAAAGTTTTTGGTTATCATTACTGATCGGATATTCGGATGCATATTTACCTAATGTTACTATTTAGCTGTGAAAGTACAGAAGCGGCTTCGTATTTTTTATTAAATCCGGGTTTCTTGGATCATCATATTAATTTAAAATTAATGTTTAACCCCAGGTGCAAATACTTATGTGTGTAGGGTGGTATGTGTTAGTTAAAACAACGCGAAATGCGGTAAAAACGCGCATTCCATACCACCAAGACCCCTGATTATTATTCAGCGGAAAGAAACCTGAGTCTAGCTGCATGCGTGGCATGACCACCGTAGAAAGGGGTTTAGACGACGGAAGAATAGACAAAAGATTAGTTCACACAATGTGAAAATTAACAACAATAAACTAAATTTAGCCAAAGTTTTATTTATTTATTTACGATTGTTGTATTGTTTTAAATCTAAATTAATTCGATTAGTTATGGCGATTACAAAATCAAATTGTCTTCACCACCTTATACAACTCAGTTGTCGCGATTTATACAGTTTGGATAGAAAACTTTCTTCTAAAATAGTCTACATTTAAAGGGACGTAGACAAAAATCGTGAGAAACGAACGACAAGATAACAGATTGCGGAAAGATTTCTACGATGCGATATCAAAATTAGGGAAACGAACTGTGTCTATTCTTCGTAGAAATAAAAGCGCCATGCTAAGCCTGCATAAAACGGTAAAAATCGTTTTACAACCTGTAATTTTGTCTATTCTTCCGTCGACAAAACCCGTTTCTATGCTGCCGTAGCATGACGTTCTATCTCTATTCTACCAAGAAAAGACAAAATTCTTTCTATAGTGGTCATGCTACGGGTGCTGATCAGCACACGTAGCATGACCACTGTTGAATTGGCGCAAACCTACTGCATATTTTTCAGTTATTGTCAAAGTATATATAGTGTATCTTTTTAATTATTCAATTACTTATGCTTTTTTATATAATTACTTGTTTTTGAACCTATACTAAAATTATAAATTCTCTGTCTGTTTATCTTTCTTACGCCGCGGGCGTGATTACATGAACACCGCCCAAAACCGAGCGAAGTATGGACTAGCGTGGCGTGTAGGTCAAATTATTTAATTTATTTGTTTAACAATAAAAAAATGAGACTTGATTCACTAACCGCTTGTTTTATTATAATGAACCTAAGACATTTCTATTAAATAAAGGACATGACCAATGGAGCTATGGGCGCCTGCTTAGGTGTAAAAATCAATGTGCAGCAAATATTGTTTTATTTCTGCAGTTGTTGTATTCTATAGTTCACAGAAAAAAAGTTTCACGGATCTACAAGGTAAGGTAACTGTGAAAAATAAAGATAAGCTTACACTAAATTCTGGAAAATTCTTTTTTTCGTTATGAGATGGCGCTAGGCGTTGTGGTTACAGACTTTAAAAATTATTTTACACGATTCGACACATTATTTAGGTAAAAAGTTCTATTTTCATACCGTCAAGAGCGAGCAAGTACCGTGTGGTGCCGGACGTAAAGAAAAGCACCATCCCATTCTTCCCGTGGGTGTCGTAAAAGGCGACTAAGGGACTTACTAGAGAATGGGCAGCAGCGTTCTCTATGCATTCTACCACCATACTGCGATCGCCAATCCGCCTGCCAAGCGTGGCGACTGTGGCAAACCCCCCCAAATTGGGGGGGCCTAAGTCCAGCAGTGGACGTCTTGTTTTTTTTTTCAGGATTGGAAATCATCAAATGACTTCTCCCGCTCTGGGTGGAGCGGGAGGGCGTGTCAGACTTTTACTGACTAAAACCCACCCGTGTTCCATCAGTTGCCCGTGTGCCAGGGTCACGGTATCTCTTTCGAACAATCACGCGACCCCGGCAGGCATCGGTCCTAGTAGACCCCTACACTGCTGCTGACATCTCTTTGAGGCGCGCGTGGAACACTACGCGCCGTCGACCCGAGCTTGGTCCTTACCGGGCGACGAGCTACCCATTGCTCGCCACCCGCAAGCTCGCCCCTACGGTGGCCGGGAGTCCGAGCAGTGGACGTCTTACGGCTGAAACGACGACCGACAAGAGGGCAAACGAACACGCGGGTTGGCTAATGAAGTATCCACCGCCACCTTTATAGGCGGAGGTGATTGCTTAACATCACATCGTGAATCCACAAATCCAGGGTTATTGCTATATAGCTACCCTTTCCTCACCCCACAGCTTGGGCTCCCGGTTTTCTCACTCACCATTCGAAGCCCAGCAAGATAATCTTAGTAGGTCACGATGGTATTTTGTAAGAGCGTGGTGCCTCTCCGGTCGAGTCAATCCAAATACAGTCAGCTATTGATAATACAAAATAATAAGCCTTATTTTATCAGTGAAGGTAATGAGGATTAAACTGAATAATAACAAAAGTATTTGAACGAATGAATTATTTTAATATTTATACATAGATGATGGATTTTTATGGTACTTAACGCAGTAAAATCGATAACGGTCGAGATGAGATGGAAGATTTGCCTTCCTCTAATAGGCCAACAACGTCAGCAAAAGAAGTTCACATCGCAGAAGTGAAGGAAATAGTCACTGAAATGAAATGAAATGTTTGTTTCTGTAAGTAGATCTTATAAGATTGTAATATATCATTTTTTGGTCAATGTTTTTTAAAACTAGATGGCATTTCCTAGCTGAGTGTTCCCGGAGAAGAAACGCCGAAACAAATTCAGAGGTAATAGTCTCTTTTAAAGTCCAAACATTATATTATTAGAATTTTATGTGAGTCTAACAATGCAGGGCAATGTCTGGAAGAACCTTTTGAAGAAAGAGCCATTGCAGCTTTGAGCTGACCTGTCCCAACAGACGGTATGTTTGTATCAGTCATCGTGTAGCTCAACCCTATTTTAGCGAGCTCAACGACCCGTCACAAGACGCTACCAGAGGGGTAATTGCGGAACTTTTTATCGGTAGGAATTGGTTTAATATTCATAGTTAAACAACATTCATTGCGTTATTTACGTTGCTGAGCCGACAATTTATTCGAACAAATGACGCAATGGTTTAGAAATAATCTTCAATCCCATTCAGATTCTGATAAATTGTGCGTTTCGCAATTAGGGTGCGGATCTGCAGGACATTTGCGTAGGCCATATACAAAATACTCAAAGCCGCCAGACAGTTATGTTATTATAGTCATATATTCAATCTAGCCTGCATGGTACTCACATTTACAGTCAGTTTTATTTTGAAAGTCATATAAAAAAAAAAAAACAATAAATATAAAATGTCAACCATATTTGCTCACACACTTAGCATTATAGTTAGTTGCTCGGTGGTCATTGAAGTAACTTAACTAGTCCCAAGCCTTTTTGTCATCCAAGTAATCTTTGACTTTATAGAAACCTTGTTGACAGAGTTTCTGTTTAATAAACGATTTAAATTTATTGTAGCTTAGTTCTTTAGCATGGCTTGGGAGTTTGTTGTAAAAACGCTGGCACTTAAATGTCTTACTAATTTTTTGAAGCCTAGTCGAGGGCACAATAAGTAAATCTTTGTTTCTCGTATTTATGCAGTGAATGTCGCTGTGCTTAGAATATGGATTAATATTCTTTTCAACATAAATTCTCATATACATATTGGGATGCGACTGTCGTTATGTTTATTTCTTTAAATGTATCCCTCAGTGAATGTCTATTACTTAGGTTGTAAATTGCTCGAATGACTCGTTTCTGCAGCACAGATAAAGCTTGAATGTCAGCTGCGTTTCCCCAAGATAAAATGCCGTACGACATTATACTATGGAAATAACTGAAGTATACAAATCGAGCTGTTTCTACATCTGTTAAATGACGGATATTATAGACCGCGTAGGCTGCAGAACTTAATCGCTTCGACAATTTGATTATATGTGGGCCCCACTGTAGCTTTGAGTACAAAGTAATACCCAAGAACACAGTGGTGTCCACAAGATCTAATTCTGTCCCATTTACTAGAATATTGGTTTTCACCTGCTTTACGTTAGGTGTCACAAATCGAATGCATTTAGTTTTTTTCTCATTTAATAGTAAATTATTAACACTAAACCAATGCACTATTTTAGCGATAGCATTATTTACTCCATTCGGTAACAATCTGTTGTCGTTTAAGTTTAAATAAAAGTGATGTGTCATCTGCAAATAACACTATATTATGACTGTTCTTTATAAGGTAATGTAGATCATTAATATATATGAGAAATAAAAAGGGGCCAGGAGTTGAACCCTGCGGAACTCCCATAGTGACAATAGATCCCTGGAATTGCTTGCCTTTAACGTCCACTCTTTGGATCCTATTATCCAAGTAAGAAATAAGAAGTTCCAAGGCATTGTTTCTAACACCATAGTGATGCAATTTCCTGACCAACGTTTCATGAGAAACACAATCGAAAGCCTTAGACAAATCACAAAAAATACACCGTGTGACTTCTCCCAGGCCTCAAATATATGTACAAGAAACTCAACCCCAGCGTCGGTAGTCGAGCGACCCCTTGTGAAGCTGAATTGTTTACTGTTTAATAACTTGTGTTTATAAAAATGTCTTTGGAATTGATCTAGCATACATTTTTCAAATATTTTACTGAAGGTGGGAAGCACAGAAATTTGTCTAAAGTTCGAGGGGTCTGATGTGCTGCCCGATTTAAACAAAGGTATTATTTTATTACTTTTCATTAGGTCAGGAATTACACCACAGTCAATACATTTATCAAATATAATTGCCAATTCTGGCGCCACAAAGTTGATTATGCATTTTGCAACATCAACAGAATTTTCCCATAGATCAGCAGTTTTTTTAACATTAAGGGTATTAAAAATGTAAACAATATCATAGGCACTAACATAGTCGAAATTAAATTCATGGTTACAAATACCAACATTTTCCTTCAATAGGGACTCGGCTACAGTGGGTGAAGAATTTAAAGTTTTAGTGGTAGAGACTGGAATGTATGTAAAGAAATTTTCAAAAACTCTGGCAACTTCTAAATCTTTTTCAATAACTGTATTGTTAATATTAAGACAGTAATCACTACTACGCTTTCTGTCTCTTCCAGTCTCATTGTTTATAATCTCCCAAGTAATTTTTTTAAAAAAAAAACGTTTTCTTTTTAGTTTTCTTAAAATCCTCATTCAAGTTTGAGAGAGACAGCCGCTGAATTTTCTGTCTCACGAGTCAGTCCATACAGTTTTAAATAAACATTTGGGTGTGAAACATGTTGCCGCTCGGCTAGTCCCAAAAGACCTGAATTTTCTCCTAAAACTCAATCGTATAAGGGTCGCTGTGGACATGCTAGAACGAGTCAATTCCGATTCATCATTCATAAAACGTATTGTTACTGGTGATGAGACGTTCCGAGTTTCACATGCAAACTAGCTAACAAGCTTCGGAGTGGCGCCTTCTCACTAAACCAAAAAACCACGCCAAAGTCGATCAAAAGGCAAAGTCATGTTGATTATGTGCTTTGACTATCGCGATGTTATGCACTCGGAATTTTTGTCGGAAGATCAAACGGTAAATAAAAAACATTATTTGAGCGTTAAAATTAAACAAAAAAGGCCAGTTATGCGGAAAGAAAATTTTTGAATTTTGTACCACTATATTGCGCTTTCTCACAAGGCCATCATTGTGAAAAAAAAATTGACCAAACATCAAGAAATACCATCGAGCATCCACCTTAATCACCAGATGTGGCTCCAGCCGACTTCTTTAATTTTGCTAAACTAAAATTACCACTTCGTGGCAGCCGTTTTCATTCGGTGATGATTGGATTATTCGTTGGCGTAAGTGTATAGTTTCTGAAGGAGCATACTTTAAAGATGATAAAATAAAGGATGAATAACTAAAATTTTGTGTAATATTGAACTTTTCCCGGTACTTTTTTGACAAAGTAGTACTTAGTCCTTGTCATTAAAATTCGCTTGATCGGAAACCACTCGATCTTAATTTATTATTGTTTCCTGGAGATTATGGATACAACGGAGCGTCAACATCAGGTACAGCATTTATGAGAAAAGTAGAAGCATTAACATACAGCTTTTTCAGGTATTTTAATCTTGGTTTAAGTCAGAAGAATGTGACCATGATAAACTAGATCCCATCAAAAACATAAATGTGAAATGAGAGCCAAGTTCAATATTATGATATATGCCTTGGTTGTTGACTTCAACGGCAAAAGAAGTGAGATCTAAATGGGTGCCAAGTTCAATGGTCAATCCTGAAATTTATTTATAACTAAATCAAATTTCATTTCTTCTTATAACTTAGGATAATATATTGTAGCCTAAGGCCTGACTTGGCTAGTTCTCATATACGAATCGATGGCTAGGTTCTACGAGCAAGCCAAATTTTCGGAATAATAAAATAAGAACCGACAAGTAACAGGTTTAGAACTTGCGAAGGCTATAATATAATTCGTATATGAAAACATGAAAACTAGCCAAGTCAGGCCTTTTTTTTTTCAGGATAGGAAATCATCAAATGGCTTCTCCCGCTCTGGGCGGAGCGGGAGGGCGTGTCAGACTTTTACTGACTAAAACCCACCCGTGTTCCTTCAGTTGCCCATGTGCCAGGGTCACGGTATCTCTTTCGAACAATCACGCGACCCCGGCAGGCAGCCAAGTCAGGCCTTAGGCTACAATATATTATCCTAAGTTATAAGAAGAAACGAAATTTGATGTAGTTATAAATAAATTTCAGGATTGACCATTGAACTTGGCACCCATTTAGATCTCACTTCTTTTGTCGTTGAAGTCAACAACCAAGGCATATATCATAATATTGAACTTGGCTCTCATTTCACATTTATGTTTTTGATGGGATTTCATTACTTTTTGTACATAAATTATTAGTAGGTACTTATTTATAGCAAATTTATAACACAATTAATAACAAATGGTTTTTGTTATAAGTGTTCCTAATAGAATCAATTAAGTAAAAAATTATAATAAAATGATAAAAAGTTTATCAGTTTCTGATTTATTCCTTTGTATGCTAGGTGCATACAAAGGAATAAATCAGAAACTATCTGCTTGCCAAAGGACAATGCCCACATAGTAGAACAACCGTGGCCCACAGTGAACACTTACAAAAAGTAAAAGGAATGATAGTATAAGGTGTTATGAACACCTTCTAGTACTTAACAGTTCAGAAAATAAGTCGTCATTTGGAAATATAACAGTTTTTAATTTTTTATAATTTTTTATTTTTTCACAAGCACTGACTTATTTTATACACTTACAATGACTTTTGAATGGTATTAACACAGTCATTGTTCATTTCAAAGTTACTAACTCATTTTAACCTTTTGAACAATAGTTACCTTCTAAGTTTAAACAGTCTGGGGGAGTACACACAAAACCCATATATTAAACCTAGAAAGATCTCAGCGAGCAGTTCTCAAAGTAATGCACAAAAAGAACTTTCAGTATCCAACGGAGCAGCTATATAAGGATTGTATGGTATTAACGGTTCGACAACTTTATATCAGGAGAGTTCTGCTTATAAGCCACAAAGGCTCAACGTATGACCCGGTAAGACTGAAAAACAAACACAGAAACGACCTAGTATTTGACCTGAAACCATGTAAAACAGAATTCTTCAGAAGACAACCGTGCTATATGGGTCCATATCTATATAACAAAATAAGTAAAAATTCTCAGCTACATCACTTACCAATAAGTAAACTAAAACTTACCATAAATGACTTCCTTCTCTCTCAAAATTATGGAAATACTGAAAAACTTGTAGAAAGTATAAAATAAAGTCACACAACCCCATTCATACACCCGAACACATACATACACATACACACAAATACACCACACCCCACACTACACATACATCACACATACATATGTTCATTCATAGATGTACACACAAGCATTAAGTAGCTATTAAGTAATTAATTAAATTATTATATTATTAAATTACTACATTATTAAATGATTAAATATTAAATTAAATATACATATATATCATTTTGTAATGTTTACCATTACAAATATTTACTTTTGCACCGCACCATATATTTTATTTATTAATAAATCAATACTTATCATTTGTCCTAAACAACATCCCCCCCCCCCCAACAATACAAAAGCTACCTAATGAAATAATGCTGATGTCACGTCAGTACATATACGTGTATATGACCATCTTTACAAACCAAGACCCTTCCGTGCCTTCAATAGCGGACTCCCGGCCACCGTAGGCGCGAGCTTGCGGGTGGCGAGCAATGGGTAGCTCGCCGCCCGGTAAGGACCAAGCTCGGGTCGACGGCGCGCAGTGTTCCACGCGCGCCTCAAAGAGATGTCAGCAGCAGTGTAGGGGTCTACTAGGACCGATGCCTGCCGGGGTCGCGTGATTGTTCGAAAGAGATACCGTGACCCTGGCACATGGGCAACTGATGGAACACGGGTGGGTTTTAGTCAGTAAAAGTCTGACACGCCCTCCCGCTCCGCCCAGAGCGGGAGAAGTCATTTGATGATTTCCCATCCTGAAAAAAAAAAAAAAAAAAGACCCTTCCGTGCCTCAGAAAGCATGTTAAGCCGTTGGTGCCGGCTGTCTTTTGTAGATCTTAGACAGTCGTTACGGGTCGTCAGAACCCCGAAAGTCTGTCAGACTTTCATTCAGATCAGTCTTATAAAGAGGTATTGTATTACCTAGTAACTGGGTTGTGGAGGTCAGATAGGCAGTCACTCCATGTAAAATACTGGTATTCAGCTGCACCCGGTTAGACTGGAAGCCGACCCCAACATAATTGGGAAAAGGCTAGGCAGATGATGATGAGCTGTAAGATTTGGTTACTTTCTCAATAGAGTTAAAGTATTTAGGTATTTAAAAATATCTTTTTTTACTTATTTAATACTAACTTTTGCCAGCAGCTTCACCCGCCTATTATACGTATAAACCTTCCTCTTGAATCACTCTGTCTATTAAAAAAACTGCATTAAAATTCGTTGCGTAGTTTTAAAGATCTAAACATAGGGACAGACAGAGGGAAGTGACTTTATTTAATATTGTGTAGTGAAGTTAAATCACTATAAGCTTGCATTAGTACTGGCTATTGTTATTATCATAGTTTTCTAAAGGTATTGTTTAATGTAGGTGAGTAATATAATACTTCCCTGTTGTGGAAGAACCCATTGCTGTACAAATGTATGAGTTGATGAGAGCGTAAGTGCCTCATATCCATTACTCAATTCGCACAGCGAACCTTGCTTGCGCCGGTTAATCCATGTGGCGTGTTCGGGACAGCATAGTTACTCAGGTCCGAATTCGCGCCGAATTAATCATTAGTAAAAGCGGGACTCCCGCAGTCCAAATGCATGCGAGGGTCGTCATATGCAGCCAGCAGTTTTCACATTCACACTAGGGTCGTCATTCAAAGTGGAGCCACGATCCAAGTTTGTGCAAGGATTGTCATTCTGGTGATATTGATCGGAGTCCATTGTCATAAAAAAGCTCACAAAAGAACACAAACTATATTTTATATCTTTAACTATTTGTTAACTGGGTGTCAAATGTCAACTTCATCATCTGTCATAGAATAATGCTGCCATATTTTGAAATATAATCGATTACGTGCATCGATTATTGGTCTTGAACAATTTAATTTTATCTAATTACGGCAAAGCCATAAACAATACAATTATATTACCATTCCATGTTTATGTATGTTTGGACTATAAGATATCTGGTTTGAGATGTTTATGAACATAATTGTTTTGTCTTAAACTGGAGTTAGTTAGTTACGTTCACAGAAACTAAAATGGCCGTCATGATTATGACGGCGTGCCGTGTGATTACAATGCACGCCTTTGAGCACACGGATTGATTTTTATAATTATTAATTAATCCGTAATCGATTAGACGTATTCAATATACGACTCGAAATTAAATTGACAATATACTAGCAACCCTAAACTTTGCCTGACAGTCAAACTCTCAGTGATAATAATACGTTAAATTACTTATTTATTGCTTTTAATGACGGCGACTTAGTTAGAGATAGAAGTTAAACGGATAATTCCTGTTTTAAAAAAAATATATTTTTTAATTATCCTTCGAAACGTGTTCGGGTTGGGCCATGAATAGGCATTGACCTTTGAACTTTCTAGGTCATCTGGAACTGGGTTACAGTTTTGATCTATAGGTCAGCCAGTGATAAAAATGTCGATTTTTGTACGTTAATATCTAAATAACCGTTTGAGATGTGTATATGAAATTTGGAGCACATATGTATCTTGCAAATTTCACTATATGAGCCAAATGTGATACGTTTATGTAAAATAGTTTTTGAGTTATGAGGGGGTCAAAAGTGGCTCCAAATGGTTCGTGTAATATTACACACGGTGCTGCTCGCCAGTTCTGTTACTTGAACTTGGCTTGACATGCTACCGCGTGTCTAGATCTTCATTTCATTTTTATTGTAAAAACTGCAATCGTGTACATGTTCCCGAATCCGAAGGCTGGAACTGTTCATGTCCAGTCCATGTCCATTTGAATAAAAGTATGTGTATTATGATGATCTGACTGACTGATCCTGGATCTGGTAAATCATCGTGGCAACGTCATACAAGCATCTTAACGCTTCGATGTAGCCCCAGTCAATTCGACATCATTGCAGAGAGGCTAGAACTGCCTATATTTCGATGGATATTTGGATTTATTTGGAGTCGAAGGTTTTCTCGTTGTTTGCAAATCCCATATCTAGCAGCTGGTTGTACTCCTCGGTCTTCTGTATAATTTACCGAAAAGTGTGGATCTTTATCGGCACTAATTAAGTCTTTAAACGAGAAATATAATAGATTAGCATTTGCCAGCGGCTTCGCCCGCGTGGAGGGCGGAAATTATCCCGCATGAGCGTACTACCGGGATAAAAAGTACCCTATGTTTTATTCCAGGTTATAAACTATCGGATGGCGGGCGTGGTACTGGTGCAGCGCCAGAACTCGCTGTGCCAGTCCGAGCTCCGCCATGTAGTGGTGGCGGAATGGCGGGACAGGCTTCTTCGCCCCACAGGCCTCGTCACTATCGGGGCGGTCCGGCCGGTGCTAGACGACTGGCTTGGGAGAAGGCACGGCTCCCTGTCATTTAGGGCGACGCAGGTGCTCTCGGGGCATGGCTGCTTCGGGAAGTACCTACACCGTATAGGCAGGGCCAGAGCCAGACGCTCGGTGTCATCACTGCGTCCATTGTCGGGAGGACACGGCGTGGCATACGCTTGCAGAATGTTCAGCTTGGGACGAGCCGCGCCGTGCCCTTGTTTCGCAAGTAGGAAACGATCTGTCGCTGCCGGCTGTGATCCGTTCTATGGTCGGCGGCGCAGCGTCGTGGGACGCAGTGATCTCCTTCTGCGAAAATGTCATGTCGCAGAAGGAGGCAGCGGAAAGGGAGAGGGAGATTTTGAGTGCTCTTCCAGCCCGCAGCAGGCGCACTGGGCATCGGCAGAGGGCAGATAATGCCCTCTACCGGCCTCCTTAAATGGGCCCAGGGACGGCGGAGTCGGGGACGTCCACCGCCCCCTACTATATATGACCCGAGGTGGTGGCGCGTAACGTTCCACGCGCGCCCCTCTTAGACGTCGCGGGAGAAATCAAACACCGCACTCCCCCTGCTTGACCAGACGGGGCCCGCAGTGGCGGGCCGGCACCAGCCGAGGGCTGCGTTGAAGTATGCTTAAGCGTCCCCGTAGCCCCCGGTGCAAGTGTGCGGGGGAACACGGAGTGGTTTTAGTCAGTAGGAGTCTAACAGACCCCTCCGTCCACCCCAGGGCGGAGGATATCCATGAGGATTTCCACCACGATAACAAAAAAAAAAAAAGTTGTAAGCTATCAAAGTACCAGATTTCATCTAAATCCAATTAGTTAGTAGTTTTTGTGCGAAAAAGTAACAAACATACATCCATTTATCAATACATCCATACTCACAAACTGAACTATTGCTCCTATGCGAACACTCCCGCCCCCGTACCGCAGGTACCCGGCCTGTTCTAAGTCGTGGGTTCCGTTGCCAAATGGCAAAAAACGGAACCCTTATGGATTCGTCATGTCTGTCTGTCTGTCCGTCCGTATGTCACAGCCACTTTTCTCCGAAACTATAAGAGCTATGCTGTTGAAACTTGGTAAGTAGATGTATTCTGTGAGCCGCATTAAGATTTTCACACAAAAATAGAAAAACGACAAAAAAATTTGGACTTCCTCATACTCAGAACTGAAACTCAATTTTTATTTTTATTTTACACATACGTGTGGGATATCAATGGATAGGTCTTCAAAAATGATATTGAGGTTTCTAATGTAATTTTTTTCTAAACTGAATAGTTTGCGCGAGAGACACTTCCAAAGTGGTAAAATGTGAGTCCCCCCCCCTGTAACTTATAAAATAAGAGAATGATAAAACTAAAAAAAATATATGATGTACATTACCATGGAAACTTCCACCGAAAATTGATTTGAACGAGATCTAGTAAGTAGTTTTTTTTTAATACGTCATAAATCGTAAACCGTAATTTACCTTTCATTCAATCAACTCAAATAAAAAAAAAATTAATTTCATAAACATAAACCTTATGCATAAACCGTGAATACCTACAGGTTTGTACGGAGCCCTCGGTGCGCGAGTCCGACTCGCACTTGGCCGGTTTTTTTTTGAAGTAAGTTCAAATTGAATAGTTTGTTGAGTGAAGTAATTAGTATTTATACTATTTCTAATCGTCTCATTCCTCGGTCCGAGACTCTTGGGTCTTTAGCTTTCTGACTCTTAATTCTACTTCGCTTTATAAGAAAGGTGGAACCGTAAAAACAAAATTCGTAAAAACGAGACGTGTTGACGTCGTGGGACTACTAGAACGAAGTTCCTTTTGTTCACACTTTTTCAAAAGTGACATTGACGTAACATTTCGAGTGTCATGACACTTTTGTTGCGTTACAAGAATCTGACATAACAAAACTGTGACGGTCGAAATGTTATTTCGTTCAGCTCGGTTCCTCAGTCAACGGATTTGAATGAAACCTGGCACACAAATAGACCATGTCCTGGATTAATATTAGGACATAGTTTTCATACCGGTACTATGTTATCGTGAGATAATTTCCGACCTCACGCAGCTGTAGCCTCGGGCAAACGATAGTTATTAACAGTGACTTATTGACTTAAAAAAAAAACTGGCCAAGTGCGAGTCGGACTCGCGCACCGAGGGTTCCGTACAAACCTGTAGATATTCACGGTTTATGCATAAGGTTTATGTTTATGAATTTAAATGTTTTATTTTTATTTTTTTTTATATTTGAGTTGATTGAATGAAAGGTAAATTGCGCTTTACGATTTATGACGTATTAAAAAAAACTACTTGCTAGATCTTGTTCAAACCAATTTTCGGTGGAAGTTTACATGGCAACGTACATTATACATTTTTTTTAGTTTTATCATTGTCTTATTTTAGAAGTTACGGGGGGGGGGGGGGACACATTTTACCACTTTGGAAGTGTCTCTCGCGCAAACTATTCAGTTTAGAAAAAAATGATATTAGAAACCTCAATACCATTTTTGAAGACCTATCTACAGATACCCCACACAAAAAAAATTGAGTTTCAGTTCTGAGTATGGGGAACCCCAAAATTTATTGTTTTTTTTTTCTATTTTGTGTGTAAATCTTAATGCGGTTCACAGAATACATCTACTTACCAAGTTTCAACAGCATAGCTTTTATATAATAGTTTCGGAAAAAAGTGGCTGTGACATACGGAGGGACAGACAGACAGAAAGACAGACATGAGGAATCCATAAGGGTTCCGTTTTTTGCCATTTGGCAACGGAACCCTAAAAATAAATCGGTATTCCCGATGCGATGTTTTTTCAAACGTAAACTTAAGATTACAAAATACGGCGTCATACAGGAAAAGGTCATCGAGTTATTTTTGTGATGAGAAGAATTTCCACTTAGGTATATTAACGGGATCTCTTATCTATTAGACTCTTATCACCTTTCCAAAAAGAACTATTTATGTTGCGAGGAACCAGCGCTCAGCTGTAGAATCAAAAGACCCATCCACAGCTGTGGGTCTACCTGGATTGAAATAATTTTGTATTTCTGAAGTTTAAAATGTGTAAAAAGCAGTGTGTGCTGGCGTTGGTGGTGCTGTACGTGGGGCTGGCGCACTCCTGGGGTGAGTACGAGGACCGTATTTTATTTTCCCCTAATCTATACTAATATTCTAACACTAAAGAGTTCGTTTGTTTCATTGTTTTGTTGAACGCGCTAATCTCAGGAACTATTGGATCGAATTTAACACTACAGCAAATAGGAGCGGAGCATCAATGAAAGATGTTGCAAAAACGGGGAAAATATATTCCATTTGAAATGTTCCGTTGCGTGCGCTGTGTAAATGGTTAAAGTTACGCAACAATGATATACGACGGAATTGTTCCTCTTAAAAAGTTCTAAAAAAATACAAAGAATAAGAATTGCATATCGATACTGGAAATATGAAATAACGTAAGGGACAAAACTAAGGTTTCCAGGAGAGTAAAAATAAGATATTTTTCTTACAAAACTGGCTATAATTTTTTAACTATTTGTTTTACTAGCTGACCCAGTGAACTTCGTACCGCCTCAGAATCAATAAAACCTATGTTAGGTGAGCTCCTACCAAGTTATGCCAACCTGGTACTTCGAAAACATATTAATAAGGCACTTTTTTGGATGATTTTTTACACCTTGGGTCTGAAAAACCCAAATATCATACGGACCCCTATTTTTTTAAAAATAAAATATAGCCTATGTTACTTGCAGATAATGTAGCTTTCTAATGGAGAAGGAATTTTTAAAATCGGTCCAGTGGTTATTGAGTTTATCCATTACAAACAAACAAACAAACAAAAATACAAACTTTTCCTCTTTATAATATTAGTATAGATGTAAAAAGTATCTAGGACAAAGTTTCTCAGATTTCTTCATTCTTTGAAGCTGAAATAGTAAAAAATCAATAAAGCCTACAGTTTCAAAGATAGCATGTCCCTTACGTTAAATTATAATGAATACGAGTGATATACGTATACAAAATTTTAGATGTAAATAAACGGTGTTGCTGTATGGGACACTTAAGTAAATAAACATTTAGAGTTTTTCAAAGTAAAGGTCTCTTAATTGTACACTCTACAATTGTTAATGCTGTTAACAAATATAAAAAATAGAATTTTATACATTGGTGACCTACTATGCCTATGCCATACAGTTTAAAACTACTTGCTGACTCATAGGGATAAAAAATAAACGAATAAAACAGATCAAAACTTTTATTTGTGCTCACTAATCTTATTTTATAAACGCAATTCAGGTACTCTCGTAAATTATGTTAAGTATAACATTATTCAATTCTGTTTTAAATCACAATAAAAAATTGCTATTTTAGCTTACTAAAATTAGACTCATTGTCCCAAAAGAAAAAAATAAAATTCACTTAAAAAATAAACAAAATCAACAAATCAATCAGTCTTCTTATGTAAATCATAATTTCAGCCGAAAGACGTCCACTGCTGGACATAGGCCTCCCCCAAGCTCCGCCACTTCGACCGGTTTTGTGCTTCCCGCATCCAGCGGATTCCTGCGGCCTTCACAAGGTCATCGGTTCATCTTGTTGGAGGCCTTCCAATTCTACGTCTTCCGGTACGCGGTCACCACTCCAGAAACTTTCGGCCCCATCAGCCATCTGTCCTGCGAGCAAGGTGCCCTGCCCACTGCCACTTCAGTTTAGCAATTCTTCGGGCTATGTCGGTTACCTTGGTTCTCCTACGGATCTCTTCATTTCTGATTCGATGGCGTAGGGAAACTCCAAGTATATCCCTCTCCATCGCCCTTTAGGTGACTTTCAGCCTTCTAATAAGGTCCATTGTGAGCGATAACGTTTCGGTTCTATAGGTCATCACTGGCAACACACACTGGTCAAAGACTTTCGTCTTGAGACACTGTGGTATGTTGGACGAGAAGATATTGCGTAGCTTCCCGAACACTGTCCAGCCGATTCGGATTCGACGATTGACCTCTTTCTCGAAGTTGGACCTACCTAACTGGACAGTCTGTTCTAGTTACACATATTCGTCCACAGCTTCGAGTGTAGCGCCTCCGATCTTCACTGGAGTGGGTCTCACATGAACATTGGACATGACCTTTGTCTTATCCATGTTCATTCTAAGACCCACTCTTTCGGAAGCTCTACTGAGGTTATCGAGCATTGTACTGAGGCCTTCCATAGTCTCAGCCATGACAACTATGGCAAACCGAAGGTGAGTGATGTACTCGCCATTTATGTTGATGCCAGCCCCTTTCCAGTCCAGAACCTTGAAGACATCCTCCAGTGCAGCGGTGAATAAATTCGGGGAAATAACGTCTCCCTGTCTCACGCCTCGCTGCAGAGGGATAGGTTTCGAGGTCTGATCCTGAAGTTGGACTGACATAGTGGCGTTTTCGTACAGACACTTCAGTACCTCGATGTACTGATAGTCGATCTGGCACGGTTGAAGAGACTGCAGTACTGCCCAGGTTTCAACCGAATCGAAGGCTTTTTCGTAGTCCACTTACGCTAAACAGAGAGGCAGGTTATACTCTTCGGTCTTCTATATAACTTGCCGCAGCATATGTATGTGGTCTATGGTTCTAAAGCCTTTACGGAATCCGGCTTGTTCGGGAGGCTGGAAGTCGTCAAACCTGCGCGCTAGACGGTTCGTGATGACTCTTGAAAACGTCTTGTAGACATGACTCAGAAGTGAGATGGGCCTATAATTTTTAAGTAGGGCATTGTCACCCTTCTTAAAAAAAAAGTACCACCACACCTCTAGGTGTGTTGTTACTTTTTTTAGATCTGTTCCATGCCCGTGGCGTTTTGCCCTCGAGTATGACGTAATCAAACAGCCTCTGAAGGGCCTTGAGCTGCTTCAGAGCCATCCAAATCTCGTACAAGCTGACGTCCGGGATGTTTTCGGTAAAATATCGGGTCATCCTAGCTCTTGGGTCATTTGCCAGATTTTTAACAGGGTTACTTGTTGACGTGCATAACTGTCCATAGAACCTCTCAATCTCCTTAAACAGCTCAGTTTTGGCGGATACGACCCTGCCCTGTAAATAGTAATAGGTAATAGGTAGAACGGGCTGGTTTCCGCAACTCCACGTCTGAGCGCGTATTTTGCGTACGGGTGGGAAATCGGTTATTCGATCCACCCCAGCTCCTCGAGAAAGGCCAGCAACGCCTTGATGTTGCTGACTATCTCACGTAGGGTACCTGGGTTACCGAAGTACTTGGCCCTGTATGTGGCGATCGCCGGGCAGTTTAGAAGCACGTGCGCTGCTGTCTCGTCGTCCTCAATGCAGGCCCTGCACAGCGGACTGTCTGTAGCTCCTATGACAAATAGATGTTTATTAAACGACCCATGGCCAGTCATTGCTGCTGTAACCATACGCAGCTGTCGTTTGTCTAGCCGAAGGACCTGTTTTGTGAGTCGGGCATCGATGGTAGGCAAAGCCTCCTTGGCCTGCCTGCAATCACTTTGGTCCACCCATTGCTTAAAGTGTAGATCCCTGGTACGTTTTCTTACCAGAGAGCGTAGAAACCCAAAGGGGAGTGGCGCGATGGGTTCTGGTCCCACCGGTGTCATGCTCGACCCCCTTCTGGCCAGTTCATCGGCGGCATCGTTACCAAGCGAACCGCTGTGTCCTTTTATCCACTGAATGGTTATATTATTGAGGCTACCCACCTGGTTGAGGCGCTGGTGGCACTCGTATATTAACCCAGAATCAATCGAGTGACTGTCCAGCGCTTGCAGAACAGCCATACTGTCTGAGAGTATGCGGATTGAGTGGTCTTTAACTGCCCTGGCCATGATGGCTGAGGCGGCAAGAGTGATCCCAATGCATTCCGCCTGGAACACTGTGTTGTGAACTCCTAATGGTGTGGCTATATGTATGTTGAAGTCCTGCGAGAAGACTCCAGCACCTGTGCCACTGTCTGTTTTTGATCCGTCCGTGAAGATGCGCAGCTCAGTGGGGCGCAAACCCTCACATCGGCGATCTTCGTGCAGCTGGATTCTGTATTTTTTATCAAAAATGAATTGTTTAGGCACCCGGTCCATTATAGCTTTAGTAATGGGGAACTCATTGTTGAGTTCCTTAAGCAGCGCGGTGTGTTGTGTGTCTCTCTTCCTCCAGAGGTTGGTTGCGTTCAGACGCGCCGCCGCCATCGTGGCTTCCTGTTGTATGAACAGGTGGAGCGGTGGTAGTCCCAGCATGGCTTCCATGGCTGCAGTCGGAGTAGTCCTCATGCAGCCCGTGACCGCCATGCAGGCTAGTCTTTGCATGCGTTGCAGTTTGTTGCAGGCTGTAATAAGCTTGGTGCGGGGCCACCAGACCACAGCCCCGTAGGTGATCATGGGTCGGATCACTGCGGTGTACAGCCAAAGTATGATTTTGGGGGATAGGCCCCACTTCTTACCTATCATTTTCCTGCATTGCCAGAATGTGATGCAGGCCCTGTTTAGTTTACTGTCTAAATGGCTACTCCAGTTTAACTTACTGTCAAGAATGACCCCGAGGTACTTGACTTCGTTGGCCAGCTGAAGTTCTGTATTGAACAATTTCGGTAGGCGGAAGGGGCCTAAAGCTCGTTTATGGGTGAACATGACTAGCTCCGTTTTAGTGGGGTTCACTGAGAGGTCATATTCACTGCACCATCTCTCTACGATACGTAGTGCTTGCTGGGTGAGGTTAAAAATCGTGCTCGTCACCTTCCCTGAGACAAGGATGGCGAGGTCGTCCGCATAACCTATTGTGTAGTAATGATTGGCATTGAGTCTGGCAATTAATTCGTTAATCACCAAATTCCATAGAAGGGGTGACAGCACCCCTCCTTGGGGGCAGCCTCTGGCAATCATGGCCAGCTGCTGCTCATCCTCTAGGCGAACCACGCGCTTGCTTAACATGTTTGTGATCCAGTCTATGAGTACCTGTTCAACTCCATGTCTGGAGAGGGCGCTGCTGATGCTGGAGAAGTTTGTTTTGTCGAAGGCTCCTTCAATGTCTATGAAAGTGCCCAGGCAGGTCCCTTTCTGATGTATCGCTTCCTCTATCTGGCTAACTACCAGATGAAGCGCCGATTCGGTGGACTTACCCGAGCTGTATGCATGCTGGTTACCGTGCAACGGTAGGGTTTTCAGAGCGCCGTCCCTCAGCTCCCTGTCGCACAGTCTTTCCAGGGTCTTTAGAAGAAAAGAGGTCAGGCTGATTGGTCTATGGGATTTGGCGTTTGTGTAGTCGCCCTTACCTGGTTTAGGGATGAATATTACTTTCACTTCCCTCCATCCTTTGGGAACGTATCTAAAGGCCAGGCACGCTCTCATTAAAGGCACCAGTCTTTCTGCGATGAGGGTTCCACCCCACTGTAGTAGGGCGGGGAACACCCCATCCGGGCCAGCGACCTTAAATGGATGGAAACTCCGGATGGCCCATTGAAGTTTCTCCAGCGTGATCACCTTGCTAGCATAAAACCAATCATTGTCTGATGGTGTTTGAGTCGCATCTTGCCAGTCGATTGCTTGCGAGAAAATACATCCCGGGAAGTGTGTTTCGATAAGGACGCGTCTCGTTTCTTCTAGCGAGGATGTGAGAGTGTTGTCTGGCTTGCGAAGGGTAGTTGGCCCTGGTGTAGTTTGTTGCGCCAGTACTTTCCTTACCCTGTTTGCTTCCTGGCAGGACTCAATGCTACCAGTGTATTTGCGCCATCCCGAGGTGCTCCTGAACCTGATGCATTTTTTGTAGCAGGATTTGGCTGCGTAGTACTCATCCCAGTCCTCATCCGCACATGTATTCATTGCTCTATTCAAAGCTTTCCTTACCTTCTCGCGCTTTCGCTCCAGATCCGCACCCCACCATGGCTGTTTGCCCGGTGTACTACGAGGAGTCGTCTCTGGGCACGCAGTTTGGTAGCTGTCTATCATTGATTTAGTGAGGTGTTCTACTTGTACCTCAATCTGTGTAGTGTCCGCAAATGACGTCGGATCGCTTGGTGTCGCAAGTTTGGAAACTAGGCTGCGTGTGTAGGTACCACGATCTGTGTTGCGCGGTTTGCGGCGCGGAGCTACTGGCGGGACAGAGGCCTGGATGTCAAAGCGGATCCATCTGTGGTCGGAGCAGGAAGCCTCCCTGGAGACCTGCCACCCAGTGGTAATTTCCGCCGCGGCCTCTGTTGCCAGAGTGAGATCTATGATTGTGCGGCTTCGTCTGGTTACGAATGTCGGTTCGGAGCCAGTGTTTAGTAGGGATAGGTTAGTCGAGAATAAGTAGTCAACCAAGGCCTTACCTCTTTCGTTTTGCGTTTCCATACCCCACAGCTGGTGGTGAGCATTGGCGTCGGCACCGATGATGACCTCAAGCCCGGAACTCTCGCAATAGCTCACGAGGCGGGCGAAGTCATGCGGGGGTGGCGCCTCCGCTTCGGGCATGTAGGCCGAAGCGAAGACGATTGCCATCTCCATGGCGCCGTCACGCTGTATAATCAGCTTCACTGCAGAGATGTCTCTGCAACAGAATTCAGTTAGAAGCTGTGTTTTAAGGTTTCCTGTTACATAGATACACGATCTTGGTTGATCGTGATCAGTAGTAACCAGGAGCTTACCGCCAAGATTGGAGAGTCCTTGTATGCGGCCCGCTCTAATCCACGGCTCCTGGATCAGGGCGATGGCCGTTTGTTGCACCTCCAACCACTTCCGGAGCTGAGCCGTTGCGGTCTGACTGTGGTGGAGGTTTGCTTGGAGGATTTTACATATCGACGAGGAGGACGCCATTGCTGGTCGATTCCTCATCGTCTTCCTCCTGATTGAGCCCGGCAAGCAGACCGCCCTCTTCGAAGTCATCCCCCTCCCGGCACGAAGCCGGAGACAAGGTAATGTCGTCCGACTCCTCGCCCGAAGAAGGGACAGCTCCCAAGGTGGCGGCACTTGGGGCGGCCGATTCTGCTACAGCAGGTTCGGCCGCGGTTGCTACCGGGTTGTTTGGTGGGGGAGTCGATTCCCCCGCTGGTGTCTGTGGCTGCTGCAACAGAGCCTCCGAAATGGTTCCCGTGGCGGAGTCCCATCCTTGGGGGACATCGGTGAACCTGCCGTTCCTACCCTGGAACTGCAGGTACACCTTCCCTGCCCCCAAAGATAGACGGCGACCCGCACCCATCAGGGTCGGGATTTGGTCCACCGGGACACCGACCACCACGAACCATGCCGAGGCCTGCTTGTCGGCGTGCAGCAGCAACCAGCGCTTGACGTCGACCCAGGGGTTCTGGTAACTGAGAGCACGGCCAATATTGGTCGGCTCTCCGAGGACCCCCTGCTCGTCGGGGATCACGATGCCACATCGTGCCCGTCTTAGGATCTCCGACTGACTCTTGACTACTAATGTTAAGTTAGTAGGGAGAGTCATATCGGAGACTGTTTTCCTTAGCCAGGCTAAGGTGTGGTCATTCTCGCACCACAGTTTGAGGACACCACCGGCATACAGCGGCTTTGCGTTAAAAGTCGGCGCCGTGGTGTCTTGTTTCGGAGAGCAGGCCTCGACTAGTATCTGCTTCTGAATAGCAGCGAGTACCTGGTCTGATACGTCCTTGCTGATGAACCCAGTGCGGTCACAGGTGACCGCTACATCGAGGGTAGCACTAGCAGCTTGGACGTAGCTTCTTTGAGCAACCCGTTTGGATTGATCAAGACGCGGCCGCTTATGCTCTCCACGAGGTGTGATAGTCTCGTTGAGAGCTCGCTTGGCCGCGGCCTGACCCTTCCCACCGGGTTGCTGAGTCTTTGCCGGCGCACTGGATGACGGTCGACTGGTCGTCGGACGGCTTAAGCCGGCCTCCGCTGCGACCGCTTCCCAGCGGCGAAGTTTAGCTGGCCGCTAGTTGGTTTGCCCGAACTAGCGGCAGTGGCCTGGTTGTTTGGAGCCCCCCTACCTGGCCTTCTGCGAGCCTGACGGCGCTCCTTCCGCGTCATACGCTGTGCTGTGGCAGCTGGAGCGCATGAGGCGTTTGTGCAAGGGCAACGGGCTTGTTGAGTGCTTTTACCCTTGCCCTTGCCCCGCTTCTGAACAACCTTCCAGGCGCGAGAGATCGCGTCCTCGTGGCTGTCGGTCACCGTTTGATCGGCGGCGACCTCCTTATGGGAGGAGGCTAGAGGAGCCGCAGAGGTGGGATGGTGTTTCCCAGTGCCAGTAATAACCGGCACGGGTGTTAGTTTAGGAAGGGTTGGACCGGCAGCGGTGTTAGACTTCGCCGTGGTCCTCCCCTGAGTTTTGGAAGGGCTGGTACTGGTCCCAATCAGCGCCGACGCCCTTTGTTTATTTTGGGACTTTTTTTGTTTGGTCTTACCTGTGGCTTTCGCCACAGCCAGACCGGCGCCCGCGCTGGTACCCACGGCGTTAGCTGCAGGGTGTCCAGGGGCAAGAGCAGTGCAAGCACCACTCTTGAGAGTTTCATCGGCTTTCGCCTCCACTCCGAGTTTGTTGGTTTTAACTGGGGTTAAGTTCTCCATGTTAAAAGTTGTGAAAGGATTCGTCTCTCTGGCTCCCGCCCTCCATGGAGCCCGCACCTGGGAACGTCTTGCTATGAAAAAGCTCGAACGTTAGGATTACCAGAGAGATATAGGGGCGCAAGGCTGGTTTACAGTGCGACATCGGGTGCTCGATCGGGTTGGCCCCCAACGAGCTGAACAACCCTCTCTTACACCGTCAGCATGACCTTTACCTACCGCTTCGGTCATCCGAGGACAACCTCCGCGGACCTCACGCACCTCGCCTGTGGCCCTCTGACGGGACACTATGGCCATTTCCCTACCCCTGGCTAGGGGGTAGGGCCACCGTTTCGCTTGAAATCCAGACCAAAGGGGGCGTGTTGCCTCACGGACACATAACAACCAGCGCCGTTCGGCTCAGCCCCCCAGGACTCCTTCATCCCCGCTCACGGCGCTCAACTGCGCAGGTCCTAGCGCAGGTGACTGGTTCCTCCTAACTCGCCATCAGCTGCTTTTAGTGACAGTCGAGCCCGCCACCACCCAGTCACAGGGTGGTCACGTTCCGGAGTGGAAGTTGGGCAGGTGGGAGTTGGGTGGAGAGTGGGGATTTGGGTGGGATAGTGTGAGGAGGGGTTGTGGTATTTGGGGCAGGAAGGCTGTTTGGGACGGGAATGAGGGGTTGTGCGGGAGTGGGGAGGGGAGAAAAGTGAGGTGAAGTCGCCTGGCGGTTTCAGTTACGTCTATTTCATAAGGAATTAGACCAAGAACAGGGTGGCAACCTCGTGAAGGTATATCCGCCAGACTTGCCTTGAGGATCTACACGACTTCAGCGCTCTCCCTCAAGACCCCGCCACTCTACCGCCTCTGAGGGAGGCGGCCGAGTGGCCTGCATCTATACTACCAAGCAAAGCCAAGCAAAGCGTGTCGTTGTGCAACCGCAAAAGCATAAATACAGACCCCCCCCTGCCTGTAAATAGTAATCATTAAACATAAAAAAACAAATTAACTTCTTCCTTAATAGAAAGCCTACAGTTAAATTGAAAGAGTCTCAAAAATTAGTCATTATCTTTATTAGTCTCATCATCGTCGGTGTCATTGAGCCTGTCTTTAATTATACTCTTATTAGGAAGATTTAAATATTCATTGTGAAGCCTATTTGAAATTATACCATTGTCACATAATTTTTTGAGATCTTTAAACATTGGAACTGATATTGGCAGTCTTTCCTTATACAGAAATGGTAAGCTGTCTATGCTACTGGGCACAGCTAGATTTCTGGTACTTTCTTCGGATTGATCAATCTTTGCAAGGCCCTTGCCCTTCCCTTTACCATTCACTGTCCTTCTTCCAGTTTGTATTTCTTTGCAGAGTTCTATTTTGTGAGTTGTGCCATCCTCTAATATCGTATATTTTACTGCCACTATCTTAAAGTTCGATTTTTGAAATGTACATATTCGAATTTTCTTGAAATGCAGGTCTTTGTTTTTGAGAGTAGCAGGAGTAAAAACTGATTCAACAAAATCATTGAAATCAAAGAAATCCTGATGTCCTAACTCATTTACTCGATGAGCATGAGTCTCTTTCTGGCTGATTCCATAACTGATGGCCACTGGGAAGGTCCCCAAACAATCAGTTTTTTAACCTCCCTTTTAATGATAGCATGCATGCAATCTACTGGCATGTATGTATGTCCAGCTAATAAGTAATTTATTTGAATCGTTTGTATATTCGCAGAACGTTCCAGATTAAACTTTCACTATTTGCAGTTAGAGTAATGAAAACGATGATTTATTACTTAAATGAAGATTTGTAGTGTCACAAACCATGTTGTTGTTACTTTTAGACGCACGTAAACAATGTTATCGACGCACGTGGTGCACGATTGCCGGCGAAATACGAAGTTCACACAAAATCCGTATTGCTATCTAACTCAGACAAATTGCACCGTTTTGCGTGTGTGATAGAGACGCATAATAATATTCATTCAGATAAATTTTGAGAACTTGTACGGATCACGCAGTCCACTGTGATGTAAAGGACAGATCAATTTATTTTCGATGATAACAAATTAACGTAAGGGTCAATATAATTATAATGATTTGAGTCACAATTTAATGTAAGGGACATGGTATTTTTACCTTCTTAGGGAACACTAATGTATAAGACAATAATAAAACATCTCAAATTGTGGAATAACTTATGTGACCTGTTGTAAAATGTACTCGATTTTGATTTAATGTAAATACCAAATACTGTGAGTAAAGAGACTTACATTCGTTTTTTATAAAAATATTAATTTAAATGTCATATACAGCCAGTTTCTACGAAAAAAATGGTCTAGGCCTATGGAAAATATGTGATGTAAAGGGCATTTTTTTAAGATATCGAGGTTTTAAATATACCAATCGATAGAGCAAAAAATCCCGAATCCAACGATATATATAACTCATTTTCGACAAAATGTCCCTCGATATGTCTGTCTTTTAAGAGTCCTCTCACAAAATTTGAACGCTCGAGTTAAGGTAAAAGAGGGCAATCTTATGTATGTGTGCGTAGCTATCCACACATGCACAATACAAACAGTGTAACGCGAGTGTCGAGCCGGTCTAAACAATCTTGAGCCGTTAGAATTATAATGCGGTATTTAGATATTTATGAAAATACTTATTTTTATTTATCCAGTCTAATAAAGATATCTAGACTAATAAAAAAAAAATACAACAATATGTTATGTAAAGTATACAATAAAAATAAAAAATTAAAACAATTACATATTGGTGCCGATTCTGTTGTACAACGAACTAAAGTAACAAAACTATCTCTAAAATTGCTTACTTTTAGCTATGAGAATTGTTACGCTATTCTGCAAGAAATATCTCTTTTAAAAATTATTTTGACACGACTAAAATCAAATTTGACAATCGCGACTCAACGTGATATTTTTAGAGTTCCGTTGCCAAATGACAAAAACGGAACCCTTATAGATTCGTCATGTCTGTCTGTCTGTCTGTCCGTCCGTATGTCACAGCCACTTTTCTCCGAAACTATAAGAGCATGCTGTTGAAACTTGGTAAGATATATTCTGTGAACTGCATTAAGATTTTTACACTTAAATAGAAAAAAAAAGACAATAAATTTTGGGGTTCCCCATACTTAGAACTGAAACTCAAAAAAAAAATCATCAAACCCATACGTGTGGGGTATCTATGAATAGGTCTTCAAAAATGGTATTGAGGTTTCTAATATAATTTTTTTCTAAACTGAATAGTTTGCGCGAGAAACACTTCCAAAGTGGTGAAATGTGTGTCCCCCCCCCATAACTTTTAAATAAGAGAATGATAAATCTAAAAAAAATATATGATGTACATAACCATATAAACTTCCACCGAAAATTGGTTTGAACGAGATCTAGTGAGTAGTTTTTTTTAATACGTCATAAATCGTAAACAGCAATTTACCTTTCATTCAATCAACTCAAATATAAAAATTAAAAAAAAAAAACATTTAATTTCATAAACATAAACCTTATGCATAAACCGAGACTACATACAGGTTTGTACGGAAACCTCGGTGCGCGAGTCCAACTCGCACTTGGCCGGTTTTTTCTTTTGGCTTCGCAACTTAGTACTTGTGCACTACGCAATGAACTTGCTGAGATACGATGGCGCGCGCAAGGGGGCATACTGGACGTGTTTTATATGGAATTTTTCATTTTTGTTTGAAAAATAAAAAAAATATTACCCACGTGTTGAGATTTATATGTGTGGGTGGAGTGTTATAAAGGGGGTCGAAAATGTCATTATTTTTGCGATAGGATACGCCATTTTCGAGATATAAGCAAAAGAAAAAAAATACAGTACTGTTTTTGCACGTGAGGCGAGGCGTTGCCGTTGGTGTGAATTTTTGTTCATGACCACTAGTTTTACTCCACACCTTTTTAATCGCGATTAAAAATAGTCAGATTTAGTTAAAATAAATTATTTTAGTCAAAAATTTTCTACAATCTATTAAAATAATGCTTTACTTGATAATAAACAAACTCTTATCATAAACAAAAAAAAAAATGCGAAGAGTAGCAAAATGTTGTAGTCGTAGTATATTTTTGCGTTCACGATACGAGTACCCGTAAACTAAGACGCGGGAAAAATTGGCACAGGTCCTTCCCCGTTGGGCGCTTGCGCCGTACTAAACGCTGCCCGCTTGTGCATCGTAATTTATTCTAATTTAGAGTGATTTCAAAAACGATATTATGTCTAATTAAATAAACAGATTTAAATAAAACTTGAGAATTCGATTTGTTATAGAGCATACTTTATATTGACATGAATTTTTTAATGTAATTATGCTTTATTCAAACCAAAAAAAACGCGATAAACTTGCGAATAAATCGTAAAAATTGCCATAAGACTTAATTTTTTTACTGATTAATGTTATTAAAAATCAATATTCTTGTACTAAATGTAACAATTAAATTATATGTCTGATGTTTTGTGTATTTTTTTTACTCAAATTTCTACATATTAATGATAGAAATAGGAGTCTGAAATTGACCCTGCGCTGATTTTTAAGAAAACTAGTTGTGGGAGATTAATTACTACAAAGTAAACAAAGAAGTTTTTGTAAATGTGCTACTAAAATTGACAAAACAAAAGATTGATCTATTTTTTACATGTATTCGTCAATGCCAGAGTATTTATAATGATGAGATGAGAGGTAAATAAGACGACTAAAATCTTAGATATTCGCGCAAAAATGTAAAATGGCTCTTAAGGATGGCTCACTTTAACCTTTTTAATTGTAATCAAATCTATATATTATATAGCTGAAGAGTTTGTTTGATTGAACTTACTAATCGTAGAAACTACGTTTAGTGTGTGATAGCACATGTAATGAGGAAGGCTATAGACTATATAACATCTCGGACCTTCATCTAGGACCCTTAGGAGCTGAGCAAAAAGAAAAAAGGCATGAATATGAAGACCTCGCACGGGGAGGCAATTCGATGCGACGGGATGGGTCGGGGGCGAAATAAATTTGACGCTGACGAAGTCGCGGGCAAAAGCTAGTTACGGCATAAAGGCGGAATATTTTCATTTTACTTTCTTTTTCACTACTTACACTGATTAATCTGCGATTTGTTAATTCTATGATGTAGGTACACATACACAAGTTAGTCACAAACATCATGCCAATTCTAGGGTGGATTAAATGTTAATACTCCTAAACCAAAATGGTGTGATCTTGCAGCGATGAGTACCACCACAAAGAGTTAGGGCATAATGGGAGAGCTTGATAATCCAGGATGGTGTCTTGTGCCGTAAAAGGGAAGAGTGTTTTTTTTGCTTTCAGTTCGTTAAGTTAAGGATTTTTCTTCTTGTTTCAGACATCGCCATAAGCCAAGGAGATGAACTCGTATTTTATACCAATGAGTCCCAAACAGGCATCGTACATTTTAAGTCCCAAAACCTCACAGCGTTAGCTTACGATGAAGTACACAACATGATGCTGTACGTCGACAAACAGAGCGATAACGACGCTATATGCAGTTACAATTTACTTTCCATGAAGAACAAATGTTACATCAGAAGATTCGGTAGTAACATTCACAGCATTGCCTTCGATCCGGTAACAGATATGCTGTTCTTTACGGATACTAATGAAAAGAGCATTAATTGGATATCATTAAAACCTGATTCTTCTAACAATGTAAACCTTTTAATCAAGATGCATAACCGGATCCCCAATGATATTGCCGTGGATAGCTGTAGAGGGTACGTTACCAAGAATAGTTTAAAAACATAATGTGTTGCATTTCGTGCTTTTCAATAGTGTCATTCAATTTACAGTTTCATTTACTGGACAAACACGGGCATTAGAGGAGAAGACGACGTAAAACAGAACAGTAAGTTCATAAATAAAATACCACTCGGTTTAGCCGCTCACTACAAGATAAAAGATCAAATTCAGGGACATGAGGATTGCGAAGTCCTAAGGAGTTTGATACCAAAAATCAACAATCACTCCCTCAATGTTCAACAGACAGCAGAATCAGAATATACAACAGTTGCCGAACTGTTTTGTGCGCACGGTACAGAAGTTGGTGACACATCTGTTTGCAAATGCACACCTGGCTATATCGGTGAAAGATGCGATGTATCAGTCTGTGTGAACTATTGTTTGCAAGGTGACTGCAGTTTCAATGATCAGGGACTTCCTAAATGCAGGTAAATATTTTCTAATCTTTCTGATTGTTTGATGGCTTCTATAACGTTTCCAATACTGGGACAGAGGGGGGCGATTCCACTAATTTGCAAAGTTACACGTTCAGTTGTGTTTTCACAACGGTTGGATTTCGATCGCAGGTCGGTAATGTCCTGTAAAGTCATTCTACTATTTGTTAAGCACAAGGGAAACTAAACTTACGCCGTATCGCAACCGAATCGTTACGGGAACATACGAGTGGGCCACAAACAGACAAAAGGTGTAACCACAAAGAAAAAAGTTGAATCTAAAAATGTCACTAAACACGAATAAGTGGCAATAAAGGATTTTCTAATATAAAAAGATATCTTGACCATAATTATAGTTTTGTACTGATATTTTATTGTTACAAAAACACAACATTTTAACTTATTATTTAGCAAAAACTCAGAAGAACGTTTCGTTCTACGTCCCTAACTAGCTAAAGCTGTGAAATTAAACCTTTCGGTTATGTTATAGACTCGAAGGGAACTTCTATTAATCGTATTTTACCTAAAAAATCATTTATTGAACCGTTTTTAACGATGTTATGATTTTTTTTTAGTAAATATGTACCTAATTACAGTTCGTGGTAGTAACCAAATCTATTTTGATTTAAAAAAAAATACTATTGACGGTGCAGGTGTTTAATCCCGTTTTTAAGTCCGCTTACTCTCGCTTAAAGTGGTTTAAAAATCATCGTGAAACGGATCTAAGTTTTTGGTGGCTTGTCAGTTTAGCCAGTGATGTTGCTATTACTAGTATTCGTCAGGCACTGATTTTCTCAATTTAATTCAACTTGAATCGAGAGTAGGTACCTCCCTTTAGAGTGGTTTCTAGCAGCTTTGTTAGTTAAAAACGAGACATTAAATAATAACTAAAAAGAAAATAATCATAGCAAAATTCAAAATGTGGCATCCGATCGATATTGCGGCTACAATCGACTCTTGCTGTGCGGGGAGCATTTTCTCTTTCTCACATTCCACTGTCAATCTGATAAATAATGACGATACGATGACAAATTACACGTTATCAACTGACTAATACTTACAGAATAATGCAAAACATAATCACTCTTATTTATAACATCCCTGATTCAGTACATCACATTATTTTGACAGTTACACGATATTAGTAATATTGAATGATGAATTGATGTAGTTGAAGACTCCGTGATACTTATATAAACAAGACTACATCGACTGACAACGCGTGAGAAAATAAATAAATAAAATGATTTCGAGCCTTTAGTAACTTGAGTAACGAGTTAAACAAAATCGAATCGCATCACTATCTGACATAGCTGATTGACAAGTGTCAACTTGACCTAAAGGTCCAGTTACCAGGTCATAAAATTCCAAAAAAAAAAAAAAAAACAATTGTCAACTGTCAACTGACAGCGACACTATTTACTTTAGTTCAAGAGTTTTAATTGCTTTAGTTAATACTCATTCCTCTTAACATTTATATATAAGCAGCTTATAATGTTCCCACTGCTGCGATACAGGCCTCCTCTCTGTGAGAGGGAGTAGTTAATCCGTTTCTTTCTAATTGCACGAAATTGATATTTGTTTTCATGTGTGTACTTGTAGGATTATAATGAAAATAGAATCTTCAAGATGGTACAGCATTTAATGCAAAATAATGTGCTGTTAACTGTTCAGTAAGATTTCAACACAATGTGTGAAGATGTTGCCCGAGACTGTTCCACATTTGAAATAACTTATGAATGTTTCCCTGTCTTCAGTAAAACCATTTAGATGCAGTTTGAGGAAAGTGTGTATTGATGATGCAAGAAAGAATTTAAACTGTTTATTCAATATGGAAATCTGGATACAGGAATATTTACATTCCATGGCAATCTGCAAAACAAACACATACTACTTATTCTTGTTGACTCAGTGGGGAAAAAACATTATTTTGCAGTAGGTACCAGCACACCGATGAGAAGAATAATAATATTAGTTAGCCACTTCTAACATAAATATATATTTTTTTCAGGAACATTACTTAGGTACACCCAAAAATCAATTTCTGACTTAAGAGTTGCTCGTGGTCGGTCAATTTTTTGGTAGACAGACATTCTGTTGACTGTTATGCACTTATAATGTTGAGCATGCAATATTAATATATTATGTATTTCTATCTGGCACACGGTATCAACATGAGTGGTGAAACGACCCTACAATTTTGATGAAATACTAAGTATCTACTTCTCAAGTGGTCTGACGTTAAAATTGATATACTTATAGTATAGTAATAAGAATGCTAAGTTCCATTATTTGTTTTTTGATTTCATGAACCATTCCAATACTTTACTACTTTATTGCATTTCACAATGTATATGCTTAGGTGGTAAACATTGGATTTAGTTACAATTGTGGGACCCTGTCGGGCAAATCAAAAGGAATATAGTAGTAGGAGTAGGACTTATAATCTAACTTATTCTAAAATCAAAATAAATAAAAAACATGCTTTGGGTATTCTAACTGCATTTCAGGGATTTATCACTTAAATGTTTGCTAATACTGATATAACATTTACTTATTAATAGATTTTTTAATTTGTTAGTGAATAGATTGATTACAATGATTATACAAATTCTAATTTTATTGATATTAACCATAAATTAAATAATACATGCAAATTGATTAATTATGTTATTGACTGTGATGATTATGAAAAAAAATACTTGAATGTCAAAGAACTAAAAAAATTAATACTGCGTAGTCAACCAAAACTTGTAAAAACGATTAACAAATACAAAACTGATCCTAAAGGAACGATCCCATATTACTTTGCACGAAAACAGATCGAATCTGATGTTATAAATAAACCCAATGAAAAAAATCTCTCTACTACAAAAATAGGTACTATACCCCACTATTTTAAGGTTGTAGACAGGAATCAGCTTTTTCGTTAAAAATATTAGTAAATCCAAGACTTTTAAAATATTACATCAAAATATAGCGAGTATCTTATCAAAACAGGAAATACTAGAACTAACACTACTGGAATTACGTGACGGGAATAAGGAACCCGACATTCTATGTTTCTCTGAAACCTTTATGCGTGCCGGTAATGAAAAATATTTAAAATTAAATAACTATATTTTAGCAACTGCGTTTAGTAGAGACAAACAGAGAGGGGGAACCTGTATTCTCACAAAACAGGGCATTATACACAATGAGCTTACTTACATACAAAAATATGCAACGCAAAAATCATTTGAAGCCTGTGGCATTGAAATACCATTGCACAAATTGTTAATAGTATGTCTATATAGAACGCCAAAATCTGACCCCAATGAATTTTTGAATAAGCTAGACCAATTTATGTGTGAAACACACAAAAAATATGGACCAAACACAAAAATAGTTATTGTTGGTGATTTTAATATCAATACCTTAAAACCAGGAAAAGTGACTACCTATTTAAAAGATTTATGTAATACCAACAATCTACAAATGCATATTAATATTCCTACTCGTAAAGACGCTTGTATAGACCACATTCTAAGTAATATAAAGACAACATCAGCAGATGTTTTGCCTCTTTATTTATCTGACCATGACACTGCCCAATTATTAGAATTTCCGGTGAAAGAGAAAAATTTGGAGTCTAAATCCTACTACATTTACAAGAAAGACTACTGTACCGATAATATAAAAAAATTCAGAGAAAGTCTGAAAAGTTTATCGTGGTCAGAAGTACATCTAGAAAGTGATCCAAATAAGGCTTTTAATAAATTTCATGATCTACTATGTCTGTTATACAACTTATGCTTCCCAAAAATAAAAATAAAAATTAATAACTATAACACATACAAACAAAAATGGATAAGTAAGGGTCTAAGAAATAGTTGTAAAACTAAACGATCTTTACGATATCTTTACTACAAAAATAAAACTGCAATGTTCAAAACAAAATATAAAAAGTACTCAAATATACTTAAAAAGTGCATTGTTAAATCAAAAATGAATTCTAATATTAATTACATTGAAAAAAGCCAAAATAAATGCAAAGCAACGTGGTCAGTCATTAAACATGAGATTGGGAATACAAAATGTGACAACAATATCTCTCAATTACAAGTAGATAAGCAGACACTAACAAATCCCACTGACATGGCGAACGCTTTTAATAATTATTTTATTGACTCGACAAATACATGTGATAATTTACAAAAAGACTCTAATACGGTTTCAATTCCTAATTCCATGTTCCTTAGTTGCATGACTGAAGATGAAGTTAAAAAGGAGATAATGAGCTTAAATAATACTAACTCCGAAGGTTATGATGGAATTAGCACAAAAATTATCAAAGCGTGCAATAGCGAACTAATTTCCATATTGACATATTTAATTAACCTTTCATTTTCATCAGGTACTTTTCCTAATGCCTTAAAATTATCAGTTGTGAAACCACTTTACAAAAAAAACAATAAAAATGACGTGAAAAATTACCGTCCGATTACTCTTATTCCTATTTTATCAAAAATATTTGAAAAATGTATGCTCAACAGACTTGTCAACTTTTGTAGCAAATTTAACATTATAGCAAATGAACAGTTTGGATTTCAAAAGCAAAAGTCGACAACTCAGGCAATATTTTCGCTTCTAAGCAATATCCTGAGTAATCTAAATAATAAGAATATAACTACAGCGCTTTTTTTCGATTTGTCACAAGCATTTGACTTTGTAGCACATGACGTTTTATTAAAAAAGTTAGAAAATGTTGGTATAAGAGGACTAGCTCTGCAGTGGATTAAGTCTTATTTAAGTGATAGGAAACAATACGTTGTCATAGATAAAGTACATGAAAACTTGCTTACATCGTTTTCTTCTGAGTCCAGGGAAAATAAATGTGGCGTTCCTCAAGGGAGTGTCTTAGGACCCCTATTATTTATATTGTACATAAATGACATACCACGAGTGACTAATCATAAATGTATATTATTCGCAGATGACATTTCAATTATAGTGACGTCTGATAAGAAGCATAAATCAGTATCTGAACATGAAATTGACATTAATAATACTATTGACAATATTTTAGAATGGCTACAGACAAATAAATTAAAAATCAACTTAGACAAATCAAATTTTATACAATTTAATCAATCTAAACATGTTAAATACAATTTTAAACTTAATATTAATAGATTAAAAGAAGTTACTCAAACCAAATTCTTGGGTGTTCTTATAGATCAAGACTTAAATTGGAAAGTACATGTAGACAATTTATGCAATAGGATCAATAAATTTGCTTATGCTCTCAGACAAGTGAAGAATGTGACAAATAAAAAAACGGCAATAACAACTTACCACGCATACATAGAATCCATCTTACGGTATGGGCTTATTATATGGGGGAACAGTACAGATAAAGATAGAGCATTTATTGCGCAAAAAAAATGCATCAGGGCCATTTGTGGTCTTCAACCTGATGAGTCTTGCAAACCGTTTTTTAAAAAGCTGGGTTTATTACCGCTTCCCTCACTATACATTTATGAAATCTGTAAATATGTGTACAGTAATAAGGGATTGTTCAAAAAAGCGTATGAAGTAATCACTAGACCAACAAGAGATCCACACAGACTTGTTTTAAAGGATAATCCTAAATCAGCCAAGTACGCTAAAAGCTGCCTTATAATGTGTGTACGTATATATAATAAAATACCAAACGAAATAAAATTATTAACAAACACAAACTCATTTAAACACCAATTGTATAAATGGCTGAATGGACACAACTTTTATGATATTAAAGATTTTTTTGACTTCGAAATATAAATATGTTGTATATGTATTAATGAAAATGTAAATGACTATTATTCTATTAGGTAATCTGCGACATTGTTTGGTTCATGTTTAAATCGTGAATGTATTATTATTTTGCATGCAATTAATACAATTTTTGTATCGCTAAACATGTGGACATTATAAAAAAACAAACTGTAACAACTTTATACCATGTTTAAAGCAAATAAAGACTTATCTTATCTTATCTAGATGGAGTTTATTTTCATTACTAATTGATCCGGGTAAATTATTGTATACATTTATTGACATTACCAGAGGGCTTGTTAAATATTTTTTTAGATGGGATGTAGGTAGGTTTAGTTGTGTTTTGTATCAGATTGTGTATCTTTTTTTTATGTCTTCTTGTTTATTGTAAAATTCTTGATGTTTATGTGCAAAATTGCATATTTCAAGTATAGTGACAGAGTTAATATATTTAGCTTTATAAAGTGCGGTTTGCAACTATCTATCTGTTGTATATTTACTATGATATGGACAAATTTCTTTTGAACTGTAAACATTGTTGGTGCATCTGTACTGTTTCCCCACATTATTATGCCGTAACTAAGTCATGCATAGACATAGGCGTAATATGTTACAAGGGCAGTCTGTAAATTTGTGTTTTTTTTAACTACCAAATACCTGATATTCCATTATATCTATACTAATATTATAAAGCTGTAGAGTTGGTTTATTTGGTTGAACGCAGTAATCTCAGGAACGACTGGTCCGAATCGAACAATTCTTTTTGTATTGGTATTATTGGGTAGCCTATTTATTGAGGAAGGCTATAGGCTATATAACATTACGCTACAATCAAAAGGGGCGGAGCAGCAACAAAAAATGGACGACAACTGACAGGCAATGCAGTGCGACGGGAAGGTTCAGAGGAGCAAAATTAGACGCTGATGAAGTTGTGGACAGTAGCTAGTTTATTACTAAAACAAAAGAAATTAAAAGTTTTGACACTGCATATACATTGCGGCTGGCCTATCAGTGTTTGGTACGAACCAGGTACATACGAAGATTGAAGGGCATGTGTGGTCACTGATCTCGTCAATCAAAGCTCTTATGAGGTCTCTGGAGAATTGGTATGTCGTAACGCACTGACGATCCGTAAGGGCCAAAGCATTACTGCATACTCTTGACGCAAAATTTCTTCCTCTTACCTTTCCAACGTCACCCACATGGGCAAGTTCAACGAAATCTATATAAACATTATATTTTTAGGAAAAAAAACTAAAGCAATCCTAGATCCATGCGATAAAAGTTGCATTTTACTGACTTATGTTCAACCGCTAATTTTGACAGATGAACTGCCGAAATTCAGCTTTGATTCGATTTTAACAAGTGTCAAAATAATAGCAGAATGTGACTAAACGTCACGCTCATGTACGATTTTGTTAGCAGAATAGATTTTTACATTGTTTCGATCGATCGTTGGCGTCCACTAAAACGTAGCAGCAGTTGGATCGTTGTTCATTAGCAGAATGAGAAAACCCTTAAAAGTCGTGAAACAGTCGCGGTGCTATTGCGATTTTTGCACAAATTTGTTAGTAGAATCGGCCCCCTGCTCTCTTAGAGCGATTGGGCTTGTTGGTTGCTGTCACATGTCTTCGAAGTTCTGGCTGTGGTGGTGAAATTTTTACACAGTTGAAGAGCCTGCTTGGTTTCGAGACCACAACCTTACGACACGTAACACCGGGCCACCGCTGCTTCCAATTTCCCAATTTCCCATTCTTCCTTTATCTCTTTGTGTCAAATTTTGTTTGAATGACCATGTTTGACATTATTACTATTATTTCAGATGTAATCTCGGTTATTCAGGAGAAAGATGTGAAGTGTACGCGTGTCATGGTTTTTGTCTGAACAACGGTGATTGCTCGATAAATGAGAAGAGTGAGCCGGTCTGTCAATGCAAAAGGGATTATGTAGGTAATCGATGCGAGGTATCAGAATGTCTAAACTATTGTATTCAAGGCGAATGTACTTATAATCAACAGGGATTTCCTACATGCAGGTAAAACAAAGGTTGATCATTGTCTAATTCTCCTTGTTTAATTAAGTTGTACCCGATTTCACATAACCAACGTTTCAGATGTAATGCCGGTTATTCAGGGGAAAAGTGTGAAGTGTACGCGTGTCATGGTTATTGTCTGAACAGCGGTGTCTGTTCCCTAAACGAGAAGGATGACCCAGTCTGCCAGTGTGTTGACAATCACGAGGGATCAAGATGTGAAGCTGTTAAAGATATGAATATTAACAACATCAACTCACGAAATAGAAGCGTAACTCTAGGTGACTTACTGTCGAATTGGCGACAACCTACTTCAAAAATGATTGTAACTGTATAAGTCTTTGTTTGTGTTTTTGGTTTTTTGTTTATCAAATTACTACTAAGCTTCTGGTTATCATTTATTTAAATATGTGTCGGTGCTCCGATAATGTCTCTTGAACGTTTACTTCACATTGCATTAATTTCATATTTATAAAAATCATTAACATTATGATAATTTATACAAAATTTAATGTTTCTCATTTTCGCATTGCACAAAGATTGATCCGACCGTGGGATGTCTCTCCATACATAATCAACTACTTATACAAAGGTAAAAAGTATCTATAAACGGAACCAAATTGCAAATGGCGGAGGATTCACCTTTAGGATCACTCGTGTGTCTGTCTGTCTGGCCGTCTGCCACAGCCAATTTGCTCTAAATCAATTGAACTGGTTAAGATGAAATTGGTTACAAACATGAATTTCGGAGACCCAGTTACGATATCCGATCCCAATTTGTCTTTTAAGATACAGATTTCCTAGTTTAAGAGACAGGGTTTATTATTTCTCTTGTAGGTATACATAGCTTTTTTAGACCTAAATCTACACCAGCTGTTTTTATGCTTAGTGAATGCATCGCTTTGTTTTAAACTGTGTCATTGTGTATTATTTGGATAAGTAAACTATATTTTTTTAAATAATGGGTGACGTAAATAAATTCCTGCTAACGTGGGGTCACTTTTTGGGGGGTAGTAGAAAAATCAACACAAGAGTTTTGCAAACTGTACACATAAAACAGAAGGGCTGCCCGGCTGTTGTGAAAATCTCCAATACATATGATAATTTTAATATTATTATTTACTAGCTTCTGCCCGCGACTTCGTCCGCGTCTAATATTTGCTCCCCTGACCCTTCCCGTCGCATCGCAGCCGGCCAGTTTTCGTCCATTTTTTTGTTACTGCTCGCCTCTTTTTGATCGTACCGTGATGTTATATAGCCTTCCTCACTAAATAGGCTACCCGACTCAAAAGAATTTTTCAATTCGAAACAGTAGTTCCTGAGATTAGCGCGTTCCACCCCCCATTTAAGGGAAGTGGGGGGTTATAAAGAGACAAAAAATAGCCTATGCCACTCTCTATCCCTTCAATTATCTCCTCTTAAAAAATCACGTCAATTCGTCGCTCTGTTTTGCCATGAAAGGCGGACAAACAGACACACACACTTTCCAATTTATTATATTGGTATGGATTATTCGATATACAGGCTAAGATTAGATTAGATACAAACACCAATTTTTATTTTTTGGGGCTAGTCTCAAATCCTAGGCTGTATATCAAAATAAAGTTTTGGTGAGAGTCTGTATCCTGTTATGCCTTCTAAAGTTACTACTACGTTTTTAAATTGCATTTTCTCGCAAACTATTGAAGTTAGTTTTGAAATAAAAACCATATTTATTTTTATATAAATTTTGTTTAAAATTTTTGTTCATTATACATAACGAGGGTAGATTGGGCGCCTCGCTACCAGTGTACACATGACCGTGGGTTAAAAATAATATTCCAAAAACTTAGAGAAACTGTGTATTTATTCGATCACGCACACTAATTACAAAAATGTTAACGGATCAAGCCGATCACAACAGATTAGATCGGAAACGCGGTAAGTTCGATGCAGCACGTGGTGACAACAGTGAAAACGACCGTTCGCCTTTGCGTCTCACAGAATAATGAAGCCCGCTTTAACCGTCACCGTCCGTATCACCCTCTATGGTCACTGTCACATTCCGTCAGGATGACAACTGTCAGCGACTGACAGATGACAACTGTCAGTAACTGACAGATGTCTACCGTCAGTCATGCGACGGCTGTCAATTAAATGTCACCACATCTGCATCGACCATACCCAAGTGCCCAAGTGTCACACTTGACGTTTCCGTTTGACGTTTACATTACTTACTTCTTGACTTCTAAATCAAAATAACAGATGGCGCCACAGTGGTGCCGTCGCTGCGACAAGTAACAGATGGCGCCACGGTGATACCGTCGCTGCGACATACATTTGTAAAGGTTTTAACATAAAAACCAATGAAACGTGAGGCTTTAGGGCCTAGTAATCAAATCTTGGGGTTCATTCGATTAATCGAGTCTGGTCATCAACCACGTTGAGATCGGTGCATTTCATTTCAGAATACATGTTAAGTTTTTTTCCCCTATTTACATTTTTATAACTGATTTTGCCTCGTCGGGCTCTAATTCCAGTTTCGAGCCGGTTTGATGGTTTTATGGTCCGTAGAAAGTGTTCTGTGGTGGAAAGTGTCCAGCCTCCCGAGCTCATCTCAGGCGAGCTTGATCGGTTTGAGATCATGACTTCTTGATGGACAAGCCATCAAGTTGAGACCAACCTCCTGAATGTACTCCTGTACGACCCGAAAATTGTGGGGCCGGGCGTGATCCATCACCCATATTTACTAAATATGGAGCTGCATACTCATTATGGATTTCATGAGCACATATTGTACTTATTTATCCAGTCAGGGTGCCCTTCCGCTCCACCCAGAGCTGGAGACGTCATTTGATGATTTCCCACTGACAACAAGCAGTTTTCTATGGCCAATATGGTCTGTGAGGCACATGCACAGCATGGCTGTGACTCCAGGCCTCATGGCTAAATTTTTTAGGGCTCCGTAGTCATCAAGGTACCCTTATAGTTTCGCCTTGTCCGTCCATCATTTTCTGTCCGCAACTTCATTCAGAGACTCTAAGTACCAGTTCAGTTCAGTTCAGTTTATTTATTTGTTAACATAGGTAATAAAAGTACAGATCTTATGTTGATAATGAGAGCGCTACGTTATGCCAGGAGGCGTACAAATATAGTGTGCAAATCTAGATGACAATAGCAAATTATTATTAACTAAAAATATTTGAAAATCATGCATTATATTGGTATCAAAATAGAAAATAAATCAAACAAATAGTGAATACTCTAATCATATCAGACCTAAATGAAGAATTATTAAAACGTCTAAATTCGTATGTCAAAATAAAAATTTAAAATGTCAAAATAATTAAAAGAAAGAAAGAAAAGAAAGAAAATACGTTTATTTGCGGTAAACATGACGCACAGTAAAACTAGAAACATACAGAAATAAAACATAGTAAAACAATATTTAGATTCATTGTGCACCTTGGGATTTATCAGTTGTGTTAGTTCTTATACACGTATAGAAAAATACGGTGACAAAATAGCAAAGTCATGTTTGGATCATGTGTTTATTCGTAATGCTAGCTTACATAACATTTATACATCTGTTGTTAATATTTCGCCGGCCGACCACTGCATAACCGGTTGTGCGATAATGAGCGCGCTAAACAAGAATGACTCACACTCTTCTAGTCAATTTCAAAATCAAAATCAAAATCAAAAGTCATTTATTCAAACTAGGCTGAGAGTCAGCACTTTTTGAACGTCAAAGTTACAAAAGACAGTCCCCCCAAAACGCCCGCCCTTCGACACTTCCTAGTGCTTTAGCTGGGAAGAAGAAGTGGCGGAACAAACTCCCCAGCAGCACAGCTGTCTGTTAAGTTAGAAGAACTTGATTCTATACAATTGTAAGGAGGTAACATTATGAGACACAAAACATTAAATTAAATGATTTGCCATCTGTCAGCTAGCCAACCCAATAATCCAGGAAATAAAATGAAATCTATACTCAAGCAAAAGCAAAAAATATTTTTATCATGTAAATAAAGGTACCAAAATAAAAGCCTCCTGGCATAAGGGTGTGACAGCTTACATATGCAATGCTGAATCACGTTCACATGGCTGTTACGACCCGAGTTACAACTCGAGGCCTCAAAATGATAAACTAGGACCATCGGCGTAAAAACAAATAAACAGGTAGGTAATTAATAACAATACCAACATCAAGGTCAGCAAGACGACCAGTCACCACAAGCAGCACCCGTTCACGAGCATAACGCAAAGATCAGCCATTACCCCCCTCGCCTTATTTGAGGGAAGGGGGTAACCCGACCCCTGACGCTACCGCAAGCATTGACATCTAAGGGAGCATGACGAACTTGCTGCCGGTTGCTCAGGCAAGAATTGAATGACAACTTGTCGAGGTCGCTAGCTAATCATTTTATGCAATACTAATCATTATAATATGTCAAAGCATAGAACATGTCAAAACCAATAAATACACAAAAAAAAAGACTAACACAGTAAAAAAAAAAAATATAATAACAATTATATTACAGCTATATAACCTATCACTAGGTACGCTAGTACTGGAGAAAGAACACAAACATTGTCTTGAGTTAATCACAGCGACCAACTAGTTTTGTCATTTAAATAGTCGTTGATGGAATAATATGCCTTTAGACAAAGGTTGGATTTTACTTGAGCTTTAAACGCATTAAAAGGTAATTCTAGTAAATAAGGTGGTAGCTTATTGTAAAATGTTATACCAAGCCCAACAAATGAGTTATGCACCTTATGAAGCCGGTGAAAGGGAACACGTAGTTTGTCCTTATTTCTAGTGTTAACAGTGTGAAAATCACTGTTTTTAGCGTGTAAGTGTAAATTTTGCCTAATATATAAGATGTTGGCGAAGATGAATTGTGATGCTACCGTAAGAATACCAATATCTTTAAAAAAGTCCCTTAGAGAAACTCTGGCACCTAGCTGGTAAATTGCTCGAACAGCTCGTTTCTGAAGGACAAAAATATTTTGAATATCAGCGGCTTTGCCCCACAGTAGAATACCGTAAGACATAATGCTGTGAAAATAACTAAAATAGACTAACCGAGCTGTATCAACGTCAGTATATTGTCTTACTTTTCTGACGGCGTAGGCGGCTGAACTGAGCCTCCCCGCTAGACTTGAAATATGTGGGCCCCACTGTAGTTTGCCATCCACTGCTATGCCCAGGAAAACTGTCGAGTCTACAGTTTTAAGAACCTCTTTATTTAAGACGATTTCGGGACCTAGATTTCTAACATTCGGTAAGGCGAACTTTACACATTTCGTTTTCTTGGCATTGAGAACTAAGTTATTTGCCGTAAACCAATCCGTAACCATTGAGAGTGCACTGTTTACGTCTTCAAAATCTTGTCTGTTCCTATCTACTTTAAAAATAAGAGAAGTATCATCTGCAAACAGTACAACGTCACAAATACCCTTTAAAAAGAATGGTAAGTCATTGATATACACTAAGAACAAGAATGGGCCGAGTATAGAGCCTTGAGGCACACCTAACTGAACCGGTAGCCCGGTAGATTTTACACCATTAATATTGTTACGTAGATCGTAAAGTCTAGAAACATCACGCTAACTCCATCTCAGAAAGGGGCAGTGTGACGTAAATCGAAAAGTCTAGAAACATCACGCTAATTCCATCTAAGGACGGGGCAGTGTTGGAAACTTCTAGAGACGACGCCAAGAAAGTACTACAGGAAATTGTACGTAGATGCTAGCGCCATCTATTGTCGAATAGTGGCATTAAACAGTTCGATGGAAGTTACTAGAAGCTTCTACGCTGTGGCAGTGTCGAATGTTCGAGAATGTTCTGCTCGGGATATAAATAGCGGATTGTGGGGCCGACAAGCAGTTCGATTTCGGAAGCGAGCGAATACGATTCGAGTGATACAGTACTAGCGAAGCAAGCGATTCCAAGTGACGTTTCTTGTAGTTGCGATATTTGTGTTTATTTAATTAAACTGTGTTGTGTGTTTTGGTAAATTGGTTTCTATTAATTTATCCCGAACCCCAGCTCGTAACATTTGGTGTCAGAAGTAAGGGATAAATTATGCCAGTTTTACCGAAGGAGGATACGGAAGGTATCCGTACCAGGAGTCAGAGCCAGCAGGAGGTGGATCAGAGGCGGTTTGAAGGAACTTCTAGACAGACACCTGGGGGTAATCAGCCAACAACGGAGCCAGTCTCCCAAGCGTCTGGTGTTCCTACAGCATCACCAGCCATGGATCTTTCTGCGCTAATGGCGATGCTGCAGGAGCAGGCCCGCCGACAGGAAGAACAGGCCCGCCGACAGGAAGAACAGGCCCGCCGCCTACAGGAACAGCTGCAGCAGGACAAAGAGGAACAGGCCCGCCGACAGGAAGAACAGGCCCGCCGCCTACAGGAACAGCTGCAGCAGGACAAAGAGGAACAGGCTCGCCGACAGGAAGAACAGGCCCGCCGCCTACAGGAACAGCTGCAGCAGGACAAAGAGGAGCAAGCTCGCCGGCAGGAAGAACAGGCCCGTCAACAGGAAGAACAGGCCCGCCGCCTACAGGAACAGCTGCAGCGTGATAAAGAGGAGCAGGTTCTCCTTTTGAAAGATCTACATGCGATATTTTGCAAAGAGATCAAAGCCATGAAGGACAAGGTTAAGCTACACGAAAATCGTATCTCCCAGGTCGAAATCCAGGTGGCTGATATAAAAAAAGCGCTGGAAAATCGGAAGACTGGAGACGGGATTGTGGCTTCTGTAGTTGCTGCACCTTCCGCGCGTGGATTTAAAGTGCCAACCTTCGATGGAACATCTTCCTGGTCGGCATACAAAATCCAGTTTGAAGCCGTTATGGATGCAAATGGTTGGACAAAAGGACAGGCCATGACCGCGCTTACTTTGGCCCTTCGTGACCAGGCTTTAACTGTGTTAGAGGCTCTCGGCAAAAATGTTACCTACGAGCAGCTGGTTGAGGCGTTAGAATCCAGATACGGTGACGCACTCCTAGAGCACGTATTTCGCGCCCAGTTGAGGGATCGTGTGCAGCGCAGTGGTGAAAATCTGCAGCAGTGGGCCCTGGAAATTGAAAAGTTGGTCCGAAAGGCGTATCGGTCTGCGCCTGCACTCATCGAAGGGACTTTGACTCAAGTATTTATAGATGGCATACGGGATCTGGAAGTAAGAGCTGCTGTGAGACTTGGGCACCATGAGAAGCTGAAGGACGCCTTGGCCCACGCGTTGGAGGTGGAAGCAGTGAGGCATGATCATCGAGCCCATTGCTTCAGAGAGGTTGTGGAGTCACCTGCTCGTGACCGTATTAGGTACAGCCCTAGATGTTACACTTGTGGAGAAAAGGGCCACCTCCGGTCAAATTGCCCGAAGCGAAACACTGCCAGCGAATATCACACCCAGGTAAGAAAGGTGTCCGATATCACAGTGCAGCATCAAGAGAAATTAGTAAGTGATAAGTGTGCGGGGCGAGTATTGGTTGGTGTTAATAGAGCCCCAAGGATTTCGATGATTTCGATATCCCACGGTAACGCAGACGCTTTATCAAGAAGACCTTCTCCTGAACAGTACAAACATTGTGTCAGACAGGAAGCTAAGGAAGTAGTTCCTGTTAGGGTGCTAAGATCGGACCTTCGTGACAAATGGAAGGAAACCCTACGGCATGCCCAGCAGCGTGATACAGATATCAGGCCAATTCTCGAGTGGATTAAAGCTGATGCTCCCAAACCGAAATGGTGTGATGTTGCAGCGATGAGTACCACCACAAAGAATTATTGGGCACAGTGGGAGAGCTTGATGCTCCAGGATGGTGTCTTGTGCCGCAAAAAGGAAAATGGTCGAGGGGATAGCTGTCACTTGCAAATGGTCGTCCCGAAAGCAAAGGTACCAGATGTTCTACAGTACTACCACAGCGATTATTCAGGAGGACATAGGGATGTGAAAAGGACTCTATTGAAGATCAGAGAACGGTTCTACTGGATCCACTATCGACAGGATGTTGAGGATTGGTGTCGCAAATGCACCAGTTGTGCGGCGGTAAAAGGATATGCGAACTGCGTCTAAAATTGTTCATGTAGATGGATTGGCATGATACTACGGGAATAATGATGCTCGGGACGAGCATGTCTAAGGAGGGGGCAGTGTTACGTAGATCGTAAAGTCTAGAAACATCACGCTAACTCCATCTCAGAAAGGGGCAGTGTGACGTAAATCGAAAAGTCTAGAAACATCACGCTAATTCCATCTAAGGACGGGGCAGTGTTGGAAACTTCTAGAGACGACGCCAAGAAAGTACTACAGGAAATTGTACGTAGATGCTAGCGCCATCTATTGTCGAATAGTGGCATTAAACAGTTCGATGGAAGTTACTAGAAGCTTCTACGCTGTGGCAGTGTCGAATGTTCGAGAATGTTCTGCTCGGGATATAAATAGCGGATTGTGGGGCCGACAAGCAGTTCGATTTCGGAAGCGAGCGAATACGATTCGAGTGATACAGTACTAGCGAAGCAAGCGATTCCAAGTGACGTTTCTTGTAGTTGCGATATTTGTGTTTATTTAATTAAACTGTGTTGTGTGTTTTGGTAAATTGGTTTCTATTAATTTATCCCGAACCCCAGCTCGTAACAATATCTACACATTGGAACCTATTATGTAAATAAGAATTTATTACGTTTAAAGCTTCGTTATGGACACCGTAATGACGTAGTTTACGCAAAAGCGTGTCATGGTGCACGCAATCAAAGGCTTTGGAGAGATCACAGAATACTCCGATAGCATTTTGCGAGTTCTCCCATGCGTTAAAAATGTGTTTCAAGAGAGTAACACCCGCATCTGTAGTTGAACGACCTTTCGTAAAGCCATATTGCTCATTATGAAGGAGGCTGTTTAAATTAAAATGTCTTAACAACTGCTTGAGTATTAACTTTTCGAATATTTTGCTAAATGCAGGTAAGATAGAAATAGGCCTAAAATTAGAAACGTCTTTTTTATTACCTGATTTAAATAATGGTATGACTTTGCTACTCTTCATGAGGTCAGGAAAAGTTCCGACATCAACACATTTATTAAAAGTAACAGCTAAATAGGGGGCTACGATGTCTATTATATTACTTAATAGTTTGATGGAAATGCCCCAGAAATCACCAGTGTTTTTAGATTTAAGTGTGTTAAAAACATTAACTACATCACGAGGCGTTACATGATCAAAATTGAATAGGCAACTACTTTTAGGCACACTACTATGCGAAAAGTTTTCAGCTTTAGACGGGGAGGAATTCAAGGAGCGAGTCGTAGTTATAGGTATGTTGGCAAAAAACTCATTAAATGCCTGTGCTACGTCAGCTGCCGTATTTACTAATTTGTTGTCGACCATAATTTCAAGTTGTTTTTCTTGTTTAACCGATTTACCCGTTTTTTCCAAGTGGTTTTTATTTTATTATTTGAATTTTTAATTTGATCGCTTAAAAATTTAGATTTAGCAAAAGCACTAACCTGTTTAAATAATTTTGAATATTTTTTTACATACTCTAGGAAAGGAGTATCAAACCTGTATTTTTTTAAACCATATAACTCGTATAGCCTCGCTCTACTTTTATAAATACCTGGAGTAGCCCATTGGTTAAAGCCGACGGAGGTGCCATTAATGTCAATGGTTTTGGTCTTGAAAGTAGATTTGTACTCTTTTTGCACTACATTAAAGAGGGCTTCATAAATTGCATTAGGATTCTCGTTTTCTACTATGGATGGTGTAATTCTACGAGCTACATTATTTTTAAACTTGGTGCAACGACTAGCTGTATAAGGCCTGCATTCAAGTTTATGTGCCTTTTTAAACAATGACATAGGGAAGCTAGATAGCAAACCACAGTGGTCGGACGTTAAATCAGTTAGCACTAATTTATTTTTGGCATCACCATCACTAAATATATTATCAAGACAAGTTGAAGAAGAAGCTGTGATCCTAGTTGGTTCAAAAAACAAGTTAAATAAATTAAAAGACCTGAAAAGATTGAGAAGTCTAATACTCAATGGAGTAACATCTAAAATATTAATATTAAAATCGCCACATACAATTATACTTTTTAAATCCTCCATTACTGACTCGAAACAAACGAAATCCCCAGAGGGGGGTCGATAAACGCAAATTATAACGTATCGCTCGAGTTCAACACAAGACAACTCAATAGTGCGCTCAATAGAGAGATTTACTAAATCTGAACGTTGCTTACATTTTAGCTTGTTTGAAACAAGAACTAAAGAACCACCACGGATGGCCCTTTTTCTCGCAAATGCACTTTGTACAGTAAAATTATCATCATTGATAAACACTATTTCATGTTCTTTCAACCAGTGTTCAGTTAAACATAATACCTGAACATCATGGTTCTCTATAAATAAACTTAACTCTAACTCTTTGCCGGACAGACCCTGCATATTTTGATGAACAACATTCAACATATGCGGCTCATCCGTTGTCGCACCTAGTAGTTTAAACTACTAGGCGTATCAATAGTAGTGTTAGTATCACTACCAACACTAATTAAATAAGACTGTGACATACTACTTATGTCTGAGTTAATATAAGCTAATAGCCTCGCTATTTGATGTCTAAACCTAAGGGGAAGATACACTGTATTCCTTGTCGATTTTAACTTATCAACAAAAATGTTAGTGTCAAAAAATATAAGTTTATCACTGTAGTGACTGGCCAAAAACTGCATATGATTATTAAGCATATTAATATGTTTGTTTTTCCTACTAGATAATTTCTCAAAATATGGAAATGCACACAAAATAATTTTGTTACAATTAATCTTTAAAAGCTGAGTAACACTGTCAGTTATATCATTTTGTTTGACCTTTGAACTATTACCTACAAATACAGTTATGTTGGTATTACAATCATATTGATATCTCATAATTGATGTCATTATTTCTGTAAAGGATTTCCCAGGCAAACAATTATTTTGATTCGAAATATTCAACTTGTTACTAACTAATTTCCCTAAACCTCTTCCTATACTATCTAAAAACATAACGGACTGAAAACCAAGTTGACTGCAACAAGGGGTAACACTACTAGCTACTACCTGTACCCCTTGAGATTGTTCATGCACAGTATCAGGTATATTTTGAATGGAGATAGAGTGCAGACTACTCACAACTTGGGATGGGTTCACCATTGCCTCAGGCTGGAGGGCATCAGGGTTGGATACCCTTCGACAAGTGCACTGAGTGTTACTGAGAGTCAGCAAATCCACTCTGTCTACCAATTCATTTGTAGCAAGGATATGTTCCTTAATTTGGTGCTTAGAGCATACATATTTATTATAAAGTGACTTAAGGGATTCATCCAGAACTTGAATTTCAGACTGTAAGCGCTGAGTGTCTACTTCATATATATTTATGCTATCTTCTAATTTAATTTGATAATTTTTGTTATCTGATGATGAGTCTTTTTACACTGCCATTAATTCCTCTAGCTCATCCGCTAATGCTAGTTTCAATTCTCTGACTGATACACTTGGTGACTTTGTGCGTCGGACTTTCGGCCAACAGAGAGGTCATTTACTTAATGTGTGCCATATTAACGCGCAAAGTGTCCCAAGTCACTACAATGATCTTTTGGATACCTTTACCGACGCCAACACCCATGCCGTTCTGGTTTCTGAGAGTTGGCTCAAACCTCATCTTCTCTCCGCTACCTACTCCCTCCCAGGTTTCACTCTTATCCGCAATGATAGAATTGGAAAGGGAGGGGGTGGAGTGGCAATCTATCTCCGTAGCGATTTCCCTTTCAAAATTATTTCTACATGTCCCTCACAATACCATGCCTCCGCTGAGTACCTCTTTTTGGAGGTGTATATCAAAGACGTCAAGACGCTACTTGGTGTTGTGTATTGTCCACCTGCCGTTGACTATTTTTCCAACCTCGAATTGGCGCTGGAATCCGTAGGGTCAGAGTATGCACATAGCGTCATCATGGGCGATTTCAACACTGACTTGTCCCACCACTCTCCTCGATCCCGTAAACTCCTACACATAATTGAATCCGCTAGTCTTCATCATATTCTTTCACTGCAACCTACCCATTTTAATGTCGCAGGCAATGACACTTGGCTTGATTTAATCCTCACGTCCGCACCGTCCCTTGTTTCCTCTCATGGCCAGTGTCCTGCTCCTGGATTTTCCCATCATGACCTCATTTTCCTGTCTTATGTCCTAAAACCACCTAAACCTGTTCCCAAAGTTCTGCACATGCGGTGTTTTGCGCGCATGGACGTTGAGAAGCTGCGACAAGATGCGTCAGAGCTCAGTTGGGAACTCCTGGCAGCGGCGACAGATGTGGACGAGAAACTGTGCATTTTCGATCGGTCGGTCCTTGCCCTCTACGACAAACACGCTCCTATTAAAAAGGTTAAACTTCGGCGTCCTCCTGCTCCTTGGATGACGACAGGAGTTCGAATGGCGATGAGGCGCAGGGATCGGGCCTTCCGTAAATTTAAAAAAGATCGCAGTGAAGAAAATCACAAGTTTTTCAAAGCTGCTAGGAATCGGTGTAATCAGATGATACGCAACGCTAAACGCCGCCATATTCTCGAGAACATATCTTCTTCTTCACCTGCTGATATCTGGAAGTTCCTTGGTACTCTTGGTATCGGCAGACCACGGCATGTGGATTTTCCCAATACTATTGGCCTTGATGATATCAACCGTCACTTCACAACCACTTGTCCTTTGGATTCCCAAATCTTATCCCAGACGGTGGGTTTCATTACTGGCCTAGCTAGTCCCATTATAGAACCATTTCACTTCTCTCCGGTCACCTTGGACGAAATTAAAAAGATTATCCTTTCTATAAAATCCAAGGCTGTGGGCTATGATGGTATCAGTCGTAGTATGGTCGTTTGGATCCTTGACAGCCTTCTCCATCCGATTACCCACATTATCAATTTTTCGCTTGATTCCGGACAATTCCCATCCCCATGGCGTATGGCCTATGTCCGCCCACTGCCGAAAATCTCGAATCCCTCCCTACCCAGTCACTTTCGACCCATTTCCATTCTCCCTTTCCTGTCTAAAGTGCTCGAGGCCTGCGTTCACAAGCAGTTTTCGGGGTTTGTTCATCGGAACAACCTTGTTAGCTCTTTCCAGTCTGGATTCAGACCTGGGCACAGTACAACCTCCGCCCTCCTTAAAGTGACTGGTGACATTAGAGAAGCAATGGAGGATACCAAGGTTACCGTTTTGGTATTAATTGATTTCTCCAATGCCTTTAATGCCGTCAGTCACGATATTCTCCTCTCTATCCTCTCCCATCTTATGGTTTCGTCCGAGGCTCTGGAATGGTTCTCTTCTTATCTTCGGGGACGTCAGCAGTCGGTTCGCGTTGATGAGAGTTCATCGAGTTGGCGTTATCTGGATGCTGGTGTTCCACAAGGCGGTATTCTTTCTCCATTATTATTCTCCATCTTCATTAATTTTATCACTCATTGTCTTCGGTGTTCGTATCATCTTTATGCTGATGATCTTCAACTGTATACGTCTGGGCGGGTGGAAGGTTTGTCGGACGCTATAGCAGATTTAAACCGAGATCTGGATTCAATAAAAAAGTGGTCTGATAGTTTTGGAGTGTCAGTCAACCCCTCTAAGTGTCAGGCCATCGTAATTGGAAGCTCGCGTATGATGGGTAGGGTGACGGTTGATTCTCTTCCTCCTCTCATTTTTAATGGTACCGTCATACCCATTACCCCTACTGTGAAGGATCTCGGTTTGCATCTACACACTTAGCTGGCAACGCCAGGTCTCTAGTGTTAGCCAAAGGGTCAATGGTACTCTGCGCTCCCTGTATCGTCTGAGAAGCTTTTTACCTGCTAAGACGAAAGCCATGCTTGTGCAGACTTTGATTTTCCCTATGATCGACTATGGTGACGTGTGCTACTTTGACTTAAATGCGGTTTTTCTGGAAAAGCTCGATAGACTTCTCAACAACTGTATACGGTTCATATTCAACTTAAGAAAATATGACCATGTGTCGAGCTATAGGTCTGAGCTCAAATGGATGTCCATTCGCCAAAGAAGAAGTTTGCGCGCTTTGACCACGCTTTTCTCCCTTCTCAACTCTCTCACTCCTCCTTCTTATCTTGTGTCTCACTTTCAATATCTATGTTCTTCTCATGTTAAAAATCTGCGTTCTTCTAACAATCTTCTCCTGCTCTGTCCTTCTCACACCTCTGATTTTGTTCATTCGTCCTTTCATATTCAGTCTATTCTTCTTTGGAATGCGCTCCCTCTGGATATCAGGACGGCCACCAGTCGGTATGCATTTAAGCGGAAATTGCAGAGTTATTTTCGAAACAAATAGTGTAGAGTCATCTCAACATCTCTGTTTAATTTGTGTATATATGTATATATATATATATATTATAAGTATATATATTAGTTAATATGTATGTGTATTATATGTTTATAATTTATTTATGTACTAGTATTCCCATGTTATTTGTAATTCAATATGGGATTTATTTTTAATAGTATTTAAATCATTGTTCCTCTCAACCAAAGCACCTGCCATCTAATCTCTTCACCACCCTTGGTGGACTGGTAGAGAATGCCTAAGGCATTAAGTCCGCCTTTGTACCTTTTTGTGTGCGAGAAGTTTAAATAAATAAATAAATAAATTTTTCAATTTGTTGACAAGAGAAACACGTTCTTTCCTTAATTGAATATTTGTGGAATAATGTTTTTGATGTTTCTTGAATTTATTACATTTTTTAATAATTTTATTCAGTCGCGCATATTTTTTAAATTTATTTTGACTTATTTTATGACTACAGTTATGTTTCAGTAAGGAATCCTCGGTTAGGTCAATTGTCGTTATAGAGTGTGGGTTACAATTTGTATTAAACAATTCATTAAATAAATGGTCAGTTTCTTTGACCTGATTACGTTCTTTAAGCCTCGTCCCCACTAGGAACATTTGTCGAGCGACATGTGTCCCCGGTGACATCGGGCGATGTCGGGCGACGTCGGACGACATCGCCCCGACATTGTTGAGTAGTGATAGAGTGTGGACGTGCGTGCGACCTGCGACAATGTGGTCGAACGACGTAGTGCTGCGACTTATTGAACTATATCGCTCCTATGAGTATTTGAAAAATTATAAAAGTGTATGATAAGGACGTGTAAGAATCACCACTTGCTAGGTACCTTAACGTAACAGCAAGTCTAAATTTAGCATCCACGGGATCACGGAATCTAGTTTTCTGTTTAGATATTGATGAGGATATTTTACACAAGAGTATTTCAAAGTCTGTTGATGACATCCAAGTAAAATTGTGAAATGAGCCGTCTAGAACACTGAGATCATTAAATACACTTGTTTTGTTTCGCAAGTACTGTTTAATCCACCATCTTCTCTTCTTTTTTGTTATTGATGCATTCATCATTATATAAGCCGCACTGTACAACACTACCTCTTCCGGAGACATGATAGGTTCGACTGAACTGATGTGGACGGAGACAAGACATCGGGCGACGTCGCCCGACATCGCCCGATGTCTCCGGGGACACATGTCGCTCCACAAATGTTCCTAGTGAGGACAAGGCTTTATCCTTTTTCCCCTTCCCCTCGGACCTCTGCAAAGAGTAGACGTACCCCAAGCCGTAGTTAACTTTTAAATATAATAAAAAGTCTAATTTCGAATAAATAAATATTTGCAAAAAATTAGGAGTGCATAAAGATCGAGGAGTTCTTGCAAACTTGCTGCGAGCCGTGAGTACGTACTTCACTCACGCACACACACACATTAACCACACGCAGTGAGACGCCCGCATAAAGGAGACAGCAAGTCGTCTGACATCAACGCGCAGAAAAGAGACAGCAGTAATCCTGCTAGCTTCGTACAAATACGTCGCTTACGCATCCATTGTACTTACGCAGAGGTCTTTTTAAAGTGGACGGAAACGATAAAGCTTTGCTTTACTCGATAGCAGCAATCATAACTTGGTCCCTGTGATAGTTCATACATTTACTTTGAAAATTCAACTGTCGCCACTCCTGCTGTCCTGGTACTTGTACACCATTCTCAGTACACCACCGCTATGCCATTGAATAGAACGCCCCCCGCCACACCTGCCCCGCAGTCGCCGACCGCAGTGCCTGGGAGCATTCGTAGCGCGGCACTTACGTTCTCTACGGGTACGAGCGACTCACCGCTACAGCATTGCGAGTCAGAGCCTAATCTCGCTACACTCGCAAATGTCACTGATCGAAAGAAAAGAAAGTATGATGATGAACATCTAGACGTTACCGCACTGATTAAGGAAATGTTCACGACTTTCTCAAAAGAACAGGAAAAGCGTTTCCAAGACTTAAAAACCAGCCTGGAAGTCATGTCGAGTAAATATGACGAATTTTTACAAAAATATCCACTCTAGAGAAAGAAAGAAAAGAGGATAAAATTTTAATTAAAGAATTGGAGGAAAAATTTAAAAGTGTCTGAGCGAAAGTCCCGTGGAACAGGCATAGAAATTCGGAATATCCCAAAGCAAAACGGTGAAACAAAAGAAAATCTGTCTAACGAAGGTATGCAACTAGGAAAAACCTTGAATGTCAATATTGACTGTTCTAATATTCGAGATGTCTATAGACTAAAATCGAAAGATGCATCTAATCCTGTTGTCGTGGACTTAACTTCCGTATTGCTAAAAGACAAAATTCTCAAGGCTGTCAAAAGCTTTAATAAAACACGACCAAAGGGAGAAAAGTTAAACACTACCCATTTAAACAACTCATACCAATCAAAACCGCTTTACATAAGTGAAACATTAACTCACAAGACTCAGAGATTGTATTTTCTGGCCAGGCAGTTTAAAAAAAGCCACGGGTTTTTTTTTGCTGGACAACAAACGGGTTCATATTAAAAAAACCGAAGACTCATCTCACATTCGCATAAATCATGAAACGGATCTGGATAAGTTAAGGAATTCAATATGACTATTCCAAGTTGTAACTCTCATTGTCAATTTGTTATTTATTTACATTATACTGCATGTTTTTTTCTCATTTCAAATTGCAAGTTATTTTAGTTTACTTTTTACCACACTATACAGAAACTGTACATTACTCGTTAAAAACAACACTTTTTTTTCTACACTTAAACACTACTATACTCAAACTATATACTATACATTACACATACATAATATACATTTTAATTTTCCATCAGACGATCATTTAACCGGTTCCGAACCTTTTACAACAACACTTATATGTGACACGCTTTCAACAACACGATTACTTTATATACATATGTACATACATCACAAACATAGTGCACACAAACCACTTTAAATTATCTAGTTGCCGTATTGCATTCCAAATACAAATCTGTAACCTTGACCACCATTTCTTACCATACTTTTTACTGACGTCAAATTCAATGACATAATTAGCTTAACCGAAAATATCGATAAAATGTCTGTATCGCAATCACAAGAAACAAACATTGAAAACTGTCATAAATTAATATCAGTGCACCCTAATAATTTACTTATCTTCACGCTAAATATACGTAGCATATGCTGTAATATGCCAGGACTTGAAGTTTTATTAACAAGAATGAAGCTAAAATGCGATATAATTATACTCACCGAATGCTGGCTCTCAAGTTCTTCAGTTATACCAATTCTTGCAGGTTATTCTCATGTCGGAACTAAATTAAATCTCAAACAAAATGATGGTGTAGTTATCTACTACCATGAAAACCTTAGCTTAACAATAGAGGAGCCTCACGTGCAAGAATGTAACTGCCTGGTCGCAAAAATAGACAATCGCATCGCTATATTAGCCTTCTATCGGTCCCCATCTTACAAAAACATTGACCAATTTCTTACATCTTTAGACACATTACTACACACAGTGTCAGCCTATAAACAGATCTTTGTAATAGGTGACATTAATATAGATATTAATCCAAGCAAAATAAATCTAAAGGGGGAACGTTACCTGACTTTAGCGGCTTCTCATGGCCTCTTACCGGCTCATACTCTGATAACTCGCTATGAAAGCAATTCTTGTTTGGATCATGCTCTAATAAAAACAAACTACCCAGTTACTACTCTAGTTCCACAAACTACCCTAACGGATCACTACCCTGTTTTATTGTCTGTGACTGCTAAGAAAACACGTCAGTATGCAGTGACAACAATAACTAAAGTTGACTTTACAAACCTAGAGCAAGATCTTATAAAAATTGACTTTGACCCAATTAATCACTTACCAAACCCAAACTTATCCTTAAATTACTTTACAGATAGTCTTCAACACGCAATTATAAAAAATACTAAACACATTACTCTATCTAAACGTCACAAAATTATAAAACCATGGATGACTCAGGGGTTGCTACGATGCACTAGAAATAGGGACAAGTTGCATTCGAAATCAAAACGTGCACCAGATAATCTCATTCTAAAAGTGACATACACGCGATATAGAAACTTCTGCAATGCGCTACTAAGAAAAGTTAAAATAGAGTATGACAAAAATCAACTTCAAAATGCACAACAAGATAATAAAAAAATATGGAAAGCAATAAAAGAGATCACAAATACATCAAAAGTAACAAATCACCCGAAAGAACTACTAACGCTATCAACCTCTCCTGAAAATTCATTGAACGAAGTTAACAGTTACTTTATAAATGTAGGAAGTTCACTAGCAAACAAAATACACCAGAAAAACACGCATACTATAAACAACATACAAACCAACACAGCCACACCTACCAGTAGTCCGAATTCATTTGCTCTCATAGACACAACTGAAGATGAGATTGAACGTCTCATCCTTGACTCAAAATAGGACTGTGCCATTGGTGGAGATAATATAAGTAATAAAGTTCTGAAAACTTACAAAAACATCATTGTACCTCCTCTTACAAAGATCATTAATGACTGTCTGCAAGATGGAGTGTTTCCTGATATCCTTAAAAAAGCGGAAGTTTGTCCAATCTATAAGAGTGGAGACAGAAATCGTATCAACAACTATCGACCTATATCTATTTTACCAGCGATATCTAAAATCTTAGAAAAAGTTATAAATTTACGACTAGTCAAATATTTAGAAAAAAATAAACTGCTCTCAGTTAACCAATATGGTTTTCGACAAGGAAAATCAACTGAGCAAGCCGTAAATAAATTAATAAATTTTGTAACCTCAAATTTAGATGAAAAGAAAAAATGTCTCACTATCTTTTTAGATCTCGCAAAGGCATTTGATACGATTTCTGTTTCCCTCTTACTGGATAAACTCGAAAGATTAGGGATTAGAGGTACACAGCTGAAACTTTTTACTAGTTACCTGACGGGCCGGTCTCAGTGCGTTCGTATAGGACAATGTAAAAGTTCTCACCTTCAAGTTACACACGGTGTACCACAAGGTAGCATACTGGGACCCACATTATTCCTTGTGTATATAAATGATCTCACGAGTCTTGAACTTACCCATGGTGAAATCATATCTTTTGCAGATGATACTGCCCTTTCTTTTGCTGCCAATACATGGGATGAGGCTTTCAGTGCTGCACAGCAGGGCTTCGATGTCGTGGGAAAGTGGCTTCAGAGTAATATTCTTACACTAAATGTAGACAAAACGAAGTATATCTGCTTTAGCATAAAAAATGTTACTGGAGAAGGCATCGTGCGAAATATCATATCGCACGAGTGTCTCTCCGAAGAAAATTGCAAGTGTCCTTCACTGGAACGCGTGTATATAATGAAATATCTAGGAGTTAACATAGATAGCAATCTCAATTTTAAGGAACACGTTAGGTTGCTATGCTGTAGAATACGAAAGCTTATATATGTTTTTAAAAACCTGAGGCACATTGCTGACTTTAACTTGCTAAAGCAGATATACTACGCTCTCTGTCAATCTCTTCTAACTTATTGTTTGTCATCATGGGGAGGGACATCTAAAACAACTCTGAAGTCTATCGAGGTCGCCCAGCGTGCAATACTGAAGGTCGCGATGTTCAAACCTATCCGATTCTCCACAACATCACTATACCAAAAATGGGAAGTAATGACCGTGAGACAATTATACACACAAAGCGTTGTCCTCCTGCAACACAACAAACTAAGCTACAACCCACTAATCCTCCAAAAGCGAAGAAAAGATATAGTATGCTATAGAACCAAGATGTTTAAAACTAAATTTAGTCAACGTTTTGCCTGCAATATTGGTCCATTAATTTACAATAGGTTAAATAGGATCCTTAACATATACCCGCTAACAGAATTGCAATGCAAGAAGAAACTTGCCGAATACCTGAAAAGTCTTACCTATGAACAGACTGAACTTCTCCTGTGCGTAGCATCGTAACCGTAAAAAACATATTTAATACAATACATCACACATTTCTCACAACACACACAAACGCGCGCACGCTCACTCACACCACAACACACTATACAATACCACACACACCCTCTTACACATCAGACACGCACTCTCCCATGCACACAAATAAGAGGACCTGCATGTAAACACTACACAAACTTTTATATTTTTTTTGTTATTTTATTTTTATATAAACTTTTTCTTTTTTACTTAATGTGTACATGATACATATTAAAGCAGTTTTAATGGCTATTTAAATGTATAATACTCGAGGGGTCTGGCGCTGATAGCCGAAATACAGGCTCTGCCTAGTTCGGCTACAGATGACTACACCATTTAATCTGACCTAAATTAGCCTGTTATTTTTTTTTTGTAATTTATGTCTAAGTTTCTTTCAATAAAATTATTATTTATTTATATTTATTATTTATTATTTTCTAACTGTTGAATTTTGACATTTGCATGGATTAATTCATCCTCTAGGTCCCTAACCTTACTTAAAGCCTGCTCATACAAATTACTACAGTTGTTGAAACCATCTGTAACCACCTTTAGTTGATCCCGTTCAGCAACAACACTGAGGTATTGGAGATGTGAATTAATAACAAAAATAGATAATCGCAGAGTGCACAATGAATTGAACAATATCGACTGGACTATACCGCTTCAATACAGCTGCCCAAATGAAATTGTTGGGTTCATACATACTAAATTTAATAATATATATGATAAATGTAAATTCACTGTTAGTAAATGTAGTAAACGTAATACATGTACGTGGGCTAATGAAAGACTTAAAAAGATGTGTATTAAGCGTGATTTACTATATAATATTTGGCTCAAAGATGAAAATAATCCACAAAAGAGATTGTTGTATAATAAATATCGAAATAAAACAAACAAATACACACAACATATAAAAAATAAACAAATAATGATGGAAGTTTCTCAAAACTTCAAAAACAGCAGAAAAATATGGAGCATTGTGAGTAGTCTAACCGGTAAAATTATGCAATCTATTGAACACTTATTACTGATAACTTTTCGAACAAATCCATTAACATTAGCTAACACTTTCATGACAGAGTTTAATAATAATATTAAGAAAGTAAGTAATACCTGCGATGCACCTCTTTTAGACAAACTGACGTACGAGATAACTCCGGATAGATCGATAAGAGTCAAACCAGCGCGGGAAGATATAGTTGGACGAATTATTGAACAAATCAACGATAGAAAAAGCCCGGGATACGACGCAATACGAGCTAAAGATATCAAGTATATTTCTGATAAATTAGTTCCAGTTTTTACACATCTAATTAATTGTTGCTTGAAGACTGGTACATATCCCGATCTCTTAAAGATAGGGGTAATACGTCCAATACACAAAAAGGGCCCACGTGATGACTTCAATAACTATCGTCCAATCACTATATTGTCTTGTATAGATAAGATCATAGAACGTTATATTGGTAATGAAATAAATCACTTTTTGCAAATACACGGTTTAATCAATAATAAACAATTTGGTTTTCAGAAAAATAAGAGTACAACACAGTTATTACGACAATTTACCGACGTAGTTAATAGACACCTAAATGAAAAAAAAACCGGCCAAGTGCGAGTCGGACTCGCGCACCGAGGGTTCCGTACAAATCTGTAGGTATTCTCGGTTTAAAAAAATATTTTTTTTTAATTTTTATATTTCAGTTGATTGAATGTAAGGTAAATTGCGGTTTACGATTTATGACGTTTTAAAAAAAAAGTACTCACTCGATCTCGTTCAAACCAATTTTCGTTGGTAGTTTACATGGTAATGTACATCATATATTTTTTTTAGTTTTATCATTCTCTTATTTTAGAAGTTACGGGGGGGGGGGACACACATTTTACCACTTTGGAAGTGTCTCTCGCGCAAACTATTCAGTTTAGAAAAAAATGATAGTAGAAACCTCATTACCATTTTTGAAGACCTATTCATAGATACCCCACAAGTATGGGTTTGATGAAAAAAAACATTTTTGAGTTTCAGTTCTATGTATGGGGAACCCCAAAATTTATTGTTTTTTTTCTATTTTAGTGTGAAAATCTTAATGCGGTTCACAGAATACATCTACTTACCAAGTTTCAACAGCATAGCTCTTATAGTTTCGGAAAAAAGTGGCTGTGACATACGGACGGACAGACAGACAGACAGACAGACAGACAGACATGACGAATCTATAAGGGTTCCGTTTTTTGCCATTTGGCAACGGAACCCTAAAAACATGTATTGACACTCTTTATAGATTTTAGCAAAGCGTTCGATGTGCTCCGTTGTGATATACTTTATGACAAGTTATCACGAAATGGAATACAAGGACCCCTATTAGAATTACTAAAAAAATATCACACAAACAGATACACCACTGTTAAAATAGGAAATGAGTTTAGTACAAAGGTTTCATCCACGCAAGGAACAGCCCAGGGATCAATTATAGGACCAACAGAGTACTTGCTTTATGTAAACGATATGACCAACGCTATAAATTCGGGGTCCGTATACCAATTTGCAGACGACACGTGTATTTTGGTCGCAAATAAAAACATCTCTGATGCTCAAAAATCCCTACAAATTAATTTCAATCAAATGTGTAAATGGGCTCATGACGTAGGATTAGTAATCAACGCATCTAAAACAAAAATTGTTCACATACGTTCATCACACAATAAATGTTCCACGACACCGACAGTCATAGCACATGAACATTCTTGCCTGCATAGCTCGCCAAAGACTTGCAAATGCCCATCACTAGAAGTTGTCGATAAACACATGTATGTCGGTCTGATTGTTGATAGCCGATTCTGTTGGGGTCCACACAAAGAATACATCTGCAACAAGCTGAGGTCTATTCTAGGTAAACTTAGCATCTTGAAGTATAAATTACCTTACAAAACGCTAAGAATGTTATACATGGCCTTGGCAGACTCTGTTATCAACTACGGTCTCAGCAGCTATGGGAGAACTTACCATACATACTTGTCAGATATTTATAAGTTACAATTGCGAATATTAAAAGTCATTACACCTAAACATATTAAAAAAAAACTAAAAAACTGCGACGGCGCGGGCGATCTATTTAAATACTGTAATGTTATGAATGTGCTCAATAAAGTTGAATTTTTCACCCTTGCTGAAGTCAATAGTCCCGAGCTGCTAAATGAAAAAACAAGACCGGCCGACCGGATTTTTGAGATCTCTTACACTTAATAATAAATACATTTTACCAAAAGCCAACAATGTGTACGGTACGAGGGTTGCAGAATATTTAATACCTTACTTTCTTAATAAACTTCCAGAAGACCTACAAAAATTATACAAAACTAGTTCGAAAAGTTATAAGCCTAAATCAAAACGTTACTTTATACAAAAGTTTTCTGTAGAATGAATTGTAATGATATTATTTTAAACATGTTTCTCTTTTTTTTTCTCTTTTGAATTGTTTTAAAATTGTTTTAAACTATTGTCAAAAAAAAATGTAAACGGCTCGCCAGCACACAGATAAACCCTGAGAGGTTTTCGTTGTATGGCAAAATCAATGTAATGTAGAATAAGTATTTTGGAAATAAAAATTAAATAAAATTAAATAACAATAAGATGTGGGAAAAAAGAAAAAAAAAAGAAAAAGAAAAAAAAAGTCCAAATAATTAAAATGTCAAATAATTAAACTGTCACAGTAATTTAATCTCAATATTAATCATTCTAAATTAATTCGTCATTTAAGTATTCGTCAATAGTATAATAACATTTATCAATTAACCAGAAAGCTGTAATATCAGCCTGGCCGACAAAGTGGTAAAATAAAATCAAGACAATATATTTTTTTCGTACCACTTGCTCAAAAAAGTGACATTCTATGCCACAAAAAGTTAACATAACAATAGTCATTTTTAATCTGTTAAAAACAGGGAAAGAAAATTGTACTGAATTTCATTCATCCTCTAGGCGGAGAATGTGATTTTTTGGAATACTTACCGAAATTTATACTGAACTACATCTGTGTTTACACCATTGAGTTTGTATATAAAGCATTATACATCTTTTTGAAAAAGGAATACGCATTTATTATGCAGTTATGATTATTAAATAAAATTACGAAAACCGACGAGGCCGTATGAGCTTGATGCCTTTGCTTTTCCGACAAAAAGTTAGTTTTAGTCTAGGAATTTGCCGCGTTTTTGTTTCCTTCAAATACATAAACATTAAGTTTATTTTAATTTATTTTTATAAATAAGTTAATGTTCTAAAATACGTTACGATGTTAAATCAAGGCGACAGTGACAGTGAATTGTCGGATTCCATCAGTGCAAATGCTGCCGCAATTATAAATAATTTGCTTCCAACAAAATCCAAGGAAAATTATTTAAAAACTTATGAAGAATTTTCAACGTGGAGAAGTGCGTAAGGCCTATTAATTTCAAAATCAGTACTTATTGTCTATTTTGATTATTTATCCAAGACAAAGAATCCGAATACCCTTTGGTGCATATACTCAAAACTGAAAGCTACAATAAGCATCAAACACAGCATTGAAATAAATATATTCACGAAATTACTGACTTAAAAAAAAAAATCAGAAGTGCATTGCGCAAAGAAGTCTAAAATTTTTACGACTCAAAATGTAGAAAAATTTCTTAATGAAGCTCCTGACGAATTTTTCTGGCTACAAAAGTAAGTATACATATTTAACTATGAATATTTCGTATCTTAGTAATGGTAATGATTCTATTATATTTACCTGTTTTTTATATTTGTTATAGGTGGCCTTAATTTTTGGACTTTAATGGTGCTTGCCGCGGATGTGAACTTGTAAACTTAAAGGTGGAGGACGTTGAAAATCATTCCAATGAGTTACTGCTGATTAATGTAAAGGAAACTAAGACATAGAAAAATCGGTAATTCATTGTACAAGGACAATATACTAAAATCATTCATAAATACCAAGCATTACGCCCCACCAACATGGAAAACAATAGATTTTTTTATAAACTATCGGAATGGGAAATGGACTCGACAAGCCATCGGCAAAAATAAAATTAGCAATATACCAAAGGAAATTGTTAAATATTTAAAACTTAAAGATGTTGAACTCTACACCGGTCACTGCTTTAGAAGAACTTCGGCGACTTTCTTGGCGGATTCAGGGGTGGATATTACGTCAATTAAAAGACACGGTGGTTGGAGCTCTGATAGAGTAGCTGAGGGTTACATCGAAAGCTCAATGGCGAATAAAACCATATTAAGCAGTCAAATTAACAAAAATATAAAACTTAATCCATCAGAGCCACAACCATCAACTTCCGGCATCTTATCTTCGTCCGTAACTCACGATGCACCACCACCACTATCTCCGAGGTATACTATCTACAATGAAACGCAAGTTCCTCAGACGCAAGAACAGAGAAATACTCAAATCAACTCATCAACAATAAATGTACCAAACAAAAATGAAACTCTCTCTATCAATAATTGAACCAATGTTTCGAATGTTAACTTTTACTTTTAATTGTCATTATTTTTAATAAATGCTTATCTCATATTATTATTGTGTTAATTTTTTCGCAAATGGTACGAAAAGTAGAGTATTTTCCTCGGTGATAAAGTTGTCTTAGTCTTGGGTGAACTTAAATCCCTCGCTACACTCAGGACTCGTCTTAAATCCCTCGCTTCGCTCGTGATTTAAGTTTTTAACGCCCTCGCTACGCTCGGAAGTAAACCTCGAGTCCTTCGTTACGCTCGCGATTTAAATCGTCACCCGCGACAGAAGACACTACTTTATCCCCTTGGTTAATAATCTACTATTTGGCTACCTCTACGTATATTTTTTTTTTATTAGGTCTTCCAAAAATGTTTCAATTAATTATGAAATAAATTTACTTTAATGTGCAAATTTTTGTTAGAGTCAATTACACTGCCAGGGCTAACTAAAGGGTTGTTTTTGGATGTGTGAATAAGAAAAAACACGACAGTAGTATAACGAAGTTAAAAAGAAAACGATCACAGCCAAGTCAAGCCAAGTTTTTTTAAATTATGCAAAAAATACATTATTTTCAATAAATAACACGTTACACACACTACTATTCATTATCGTGTATTTAATACACACATGCATAGATATTCTTTTGTTTATTTGGAATTCTATGGTCAAATCGAGTCTGTATTTGTTTTTGGTATTATTTGTCTATAGCAGTCTTTCCCAACGTGGGCGATAACGCCCCCTTGTGGGCGCTGCAGGCCTAAAGGGGGGCGGTAAGAGACCCAGAAAAAAAGGGGGCATTGTGTAGGGCTTTGGGGTCGATTTATAATTTCATCTACCTAGCTAGGAAGACTCTTAGACACCGACTGAGCTCTCGACTCTCGACTACATCTTGTGAACATCAACTAATATTAATTAAGATATAGCTCAAACTCGGTTCGATATAAAAGACCGCGGGCAATCATGTTTTAACAAGTTTTTGTTAAATAATCCGAATTGTACATTCCTATACCAATCGGCTGGTTCTATAATACTTGTTCCTGCTTGTCGAGTACGATTGGGCGTCGAATGAGATAAACGAGTTTATGCACGTTTGTCTTATTCCTGTTGGTGCGTGCTGCTTATGCAATCCTATATAAATGACGTAAATTTATTTTATTTTCATTTGCGGTTTCGCGCATAATAGATAAGCAGTACTTGATTTCAACACTTACGTATTTCTTAAAACAAAACAATTTCGGAAGTAAAAAAGAAGAGACGGCAATACTCTGCGGAATATATTAAATTCGGATTTATTGAAAATCCCACAAACCCGTCGTCGCCTTTGTGTCTTCTATGTCTAAAAACATTTTCGAACGAAACAATGAAGCCTTCAAGACTGCAAGATCATTTGAATAAAATGCATCCAGATAAGACAGAAAAGAATATAGCATATTTTCAAGACCTAGAGAAGAAGCATAATACTCAGCCAAGTGTATCAAAACTATTTTCGGCGGCTGCTAAGCAAGATGACGACGGACTTCGAGCTTCGTACAATATCTCTTTGTTAATTGCTCAAAAAGGCAAACCACACAACATCGGAGAAGAGTTAATTTTGCCAGCAATATAGGAAGTAATAACTACTGTGCTTCATAAACCGGCCGCAGATATTATCCGAAAAATTCCTTTGAATAATAATTCTGTGCAAAGACGAATTGATGAAATGGCTGAAAACATTAAAGAATCATTGTGCAATCATCTGAGGACTAGTCAATTCTCAATTCAGCTCGATGAGTCCACTTTACCAACTAATGAAGCGTTGTTGCTATCTTACGTGAGGTTTATTAAAGATGAGAAAATACGTGAAGAACTATTGTTTGCCAGAAATTTGGAGACAGATACAAAAGGCGAAACCATATTCAATACATTGGAAAAGTTTTGTGAAGAAAAAGAGATTCCTTTGAAAAATATTATATCAGTTGCTACGGATGGCGCTCCGGCTATGACAGGGCGCCATAAAGGCTTCATAGCATACTTAAAGAATTTTGCGTTATTCATAAACAACATTTGGTTGCTAGAAACTTAAGTGAACGACTATTTCAATCACTGCAATATGTCATCAAAGCAGTTCAATAAAATCCGTAGCAGCTCTTTGAATGATAGATTATTTCATCAGCTTTGTGTTACTAATGACGAAGATTTCAACCGTTTGTTGCTTCATACTGAAGTTCGTTGGCTGTCAAGAGGCAATTGTCTGATTCGATTTTACAACCTGTTTGACTCTATGATAGAGTTCTTGGAAACTAAAGATACAGAACTGCGCAACAAGCTCATAACATCAAAGAATGATATAGCTTACATGACAGACCTGTATAAAATGTTCAACGACATGAACCTCCAACTGCAAGGCGATGACCTAAATTTAATTAAAACAAAAAATGTCGTTGCTGCTTTCGCAGCCAAACTGCTCCTGCACAAAAAGAATATGGGCAGACGTGAGTTTCACAATTTTCCGAATTTATCAGTATACTGCAGTAACGACGACTTGTTTGCCTACTGCCAATATTTGGAAAACCTCCACAATGACTTCACCGAACGATACCAGGACATTTTAAACTTGGAAATACCAGACTGGGTGTTGGATCCGTTTTCAAATGTCAACACAGCAATGTCACCTCAGCTGGAAGAAGAACTTATAGAATTGACAACAAACAAAGAAATAAAAATCAAGTTCAAAAATGGATATCAAGAATTTTGGCTACAAAAACCGATCCCGCAATTGTACCCTGGATTGTGGTCAATTTTTCAACGATTTTTGATAGCATTCCCATCGTCATATTTGTGTGAACGTGGATTTAGTGCTGTGGCAACGCTGCTTACTAAAAAGAGAAATCGTTTGCGTGTTACCGAACGTGGCGACTTGCGGCTGTTTTTGAGTAAATTGGAACCTGATATCAACAAACTTATTGAACAGCATCAGATTCAACCTTCACATTAGTTTTTATATAAGAATTGATTATGTTTGTTTTATTTTCAATAAAACTCTGTCCGAATACTATAAATTTGCGTTTCAATAATCAGTTATAAGTACTTAGCGGTTTTTAAGTATGTTTAAAAAGGGGGGCGTTAAAAAATAATTTATTCTTAAAGTGGGCAGTAGACAAAAAAAGGTTGGGAACCCCTGGTCTATAGCCTTACTGAATGTCAAATATAATTATGGATAATAAATTAATTTATACACTATATATTAATACGTGAAGGGAAAACTATGCACCCCTTCTTTACGAAAGTTTATTGTTGAATCGATGGTCCAATCGAGAATATCTGTCTTTAATATTTTGTGTCTATAGTCTTACTGAATGTCAAGTATAACCATAGGTAATAAATTAATTTTATAGATATATTACCTATTTCATTTTTAAAGTCTATGATTAAATCGAGAATATTTGTCTTTAATATTATTTTTCTATAGTGTTACTGAATGCCAAATATAGCCATATTATTTTTTTATTTAGTTTTAATGGATATGCATATAGATTTATTATTATGGTCGAATGTCGACCACTGAGCGACTACTATACATTAATACGCGAAGCAAAAACTCTGTACTCCTTTTTACGAAAATTAAAGTTCATTTGTGAGTGCAAAAAGCTAACATTTTTATATAATAAATATAATAATGCATTGGAAATACATTAAGTCTTAAATAAATTATGGTTGAATTTCGACCACTAGTTTACATTATTAGGTAGGTAGTCGAGTTAAGAATAGATTCATACACGAAATCTGTAAGATTGACGCCTTAAAAGTATGACTTAGCAATAATGATGACGTGCGACTCCGACTATGCGAAAACCGAAAAAATCACATAGACGTCTTGATTACTTTTTTATTTTTATTTAGCGCAATGATATAATGATGGCATTTTTTATTCTGCGATCGCCAATCCGCCTGCCATTTAGGTTATGTCCAGCAGGGGACGTATTACGGCTGAAATAATGATGATGTTTTTTTATTTGTGTTTTAGTTCTAAACTTTCTTTCTTTTTTTAAAGTCTGTACAGATGGCGTCTTTTGAGCTTATCATATTTCCACATTTTTATCAAACAAATATAATTCGTAAATAAGTTTGTAGAATTAGGTTTACTCTTGACAAACCCGTGTTTCTCACAAATTGTAAAGTGACGCAATTTTTAGTCTGTGAAAATAGAACTTATGCAATTATATGCAGTAACGCACATGACGCGCAAAAAGTCCGGCGCTTAAGCCTTAGACTTTTTGTGCGCCGCAGACTCGATCGCACAAAAAGTGTGCCGTCTGCGCTGCCCCAAGATTACATTTTGGGATTGTCAATCAAGATTTATGTAGGCTTTGACTTAGGCTAGGCTTTTTCAAACCATGTTAAGGTTCGGCCTACAGTCTAACCGGATTACCGGATGTAGCTGAATGCCAAGATTTTACATGAAGCGACTGCATATATCGAGCGGAAGCAGTGGTGGCCCAGTTGTATCGCCTTTTTTTTTCAGGATGGGAAATCATCACATGACTTATCCCGCTCTGGGCGGAGCGGGAGGGCGTGTCAGACTTTTACTGACTAAAACCCACCCGTGTTCCTTCAGTTGCCCATGTGCCAGGGTCACGGTATCTCTTTCGAACAATCACGCGACCCCGGCAGAAGTTGTATCAGCCTTGACTTATAAGTTGCAAGATAAGATAATTTTTATTTGTACATAAGACACAAGGCATATAACACACATAGACAGTAGGTTGTACAGTCGAGTTTAAGATTATTGGCAGATTTCCGGCCCCTGGACTAGGTACGCAGACCTGTATCTTAGGAGTCGGACATTTATCGGCTTCCATTTTATGTGATACAATACAACCATGACATTTCAGTTACACAATTATACACAAAGCATGTACACAAGTGAGCAACAGGTGAAGTGAGTGTTTGTGGTTGTAGGACGTTACTGGTTCGAACCCAGGCAGGCGCTTTATTTAGACGAATAATTTTATCAACACTGCTCTCAAAACGGTGAAGGAAAACATCGTGAGGAATCTGGCATATCCTAGAACCACAAATTCGAAGACATGTGACATCTACAAACCCGCACTAGGCCCGCGTGGTAGAATACGGCCCATTCCCACTCACCGAGAGGAGGCCTGTGTCCCAGCAGTGGGAACAGACGGATTATGATTATTTCGACTGGCCTGTTAGTCTAGTGGTTAGTGACGCTGACTGCTAAAACTGAGGTCGTGTGTTCGATTCCCACCCAGGACAAACCTTTGTGTGATGAGCACAATCATTTGTTCTGTGTCTGGGTGTAATTTATCTATAATATGTGTGTATTTAGAAATATATAAGTATGTTTATCAGTTGTCTGGTTACCATAGTACAGGCTCTGCCTAGTTTGGGATCAGATAACGTTGTGTTGGTTGTCCAAAGATATTATTATTATTGCGTAACTGACCTCTACAACCCATTACAGTTACTTAGTAATACGTGATATCCGTTGATAAAACGGATTGTCAGACTTTTGAGCTTCTGAGTACCTGTGAAGATTTCAAAGATCTGCGAGTGATAGCTAGGACCGACTTAGCGTGCTTTTCAAGGCACTGAGGGCTTTTGATAAGTGTTATAAATGACCACCCAATATTAATTTCCTTACTAGGAAATGGGCAACAGTGTTCTCTATCCATTTTGCCACAATACTGCGATAGCCAATCCGGCTGCCAAGCGTGGTGATTATGGGAAACCCAACCAACTAGAGGGAGGCCTATGCCCAGCAGTGGACGGCTTTTGGCTGAAATGATAATGATGATGATGACCACTATCCAAAAATAACCTCGGCAAGCGTTGCTTAACCTTCGACCGACCCATTCGTCTATACAAAGAAAGAGACGCAAGAGACGTACAATTGTCCTCATGAGGAGCAGCTCGTTCGAAGGTCCAGACCCGACGCCTTCATTAGCAATGTCCCATTGCTTGCGACGAAATTTTTCAATTTTTGATTTTCGAAAATTTCGAGTGTTCTTTGACTACCTCTTCGCTGATTCTGTGCATATACATTGTTTTTTTCTACTCTTAGCATTACCTAGAGACAACGGCATGGGCGTGGTAGAACTTTGTCTCCTTTGGGGTGCTTTTTTTTCGTGAGTCCCCTTGCCTCTCACGTTTCAGGGTGTATAGACTGGAGACGCATTGGCTCAGTCGTCAAGGCGTTGGACTGCTAACCGAAAGGTTCGTAGTTCGAATCCCTTCTCTGACGATTTTTCGAGCAGGCACCTCGGTTTACAAACAATGTGCCTCCTTCAACGCGTGCTCGTCGTGGCTAGAGATGCAATGCTCTTCGTGACCGCACGTTGATCGCCACGGCTTCGAATATGGACAGGCGTGAATCTGACTAATTCACCCTGAATCCACCGCGGTCAATACATCATAACCCATAGCTCTTGGAAGTAGACTGTGATGTACGGCTATAGATCTTTCGAGATCAGAACGGCACACTTTTATTTTATTTATTTAAACGTATACACTTTGCGAAAAAAAATTTGGAACAAAAAATTCTTAAAATTAGTCAAGGAATACTCCCAAACTTTTTCAAAAAAATTTCATGTATTTTAGAAAAAAATGTTTTTTTTTTAATTTTCGAAATTCAAAAATTGTCTCCATAATTCTGAAAAAAATTGAGAGTGTTTTTTGACAAATTTTAAGACATTTTTGTTATCAGATTTTTTTTCTAAAGTTTATAGTTTTTAAGAAAACGATGGATGGATGGATTTTTATAAATTTTTTTCATTCTCGCTGCCAATTTGGAAAAATGCGTCGATGTTTTCTGAAAAAATTCCTCTTAATGTTCGAGTACCATGATCACCTTTGATCATAGTAAAAAGTTGATACCTGTGCAATATCACTAAATTTTTGAAAAAAAAAAAACGTGAAATTTTTTTCTACAATTTTCACGTTTCAATCGACCATATTTTTTTTTCTCGGTATCTAATCGAAATTTTGAGCTCAGATTCTGAAAGAGCATTAAATTTCGCGTAGGAATAGACGTATTGCATTATTTTTAACCGACTTCAAAAAAAGGAGGAGGTTATCATTTCGAATGTATTTTTTTTTATGTTTGTTACCTCATAACTAACTACCAAAATCGGTCCAGTCGAAGGACCGATTTTGATTATTCTTTTTTATTTGAAAGCTGGTGTTTCCTGAATGGTCCCATTTTAATTTGGTTCCATTCGGATAATGGGGTCTATGTGAAAAGCATATAAGTCTTAAATTTGCATTAAGTATTTGCGTGACAAAAGAACGATTAACGCGATTAGATTAGTGCGGAGTATCTACCATAACGAAAAAGTTAAAAATAAAAACTTTTTACAAAAAAATAAAAAACCGACTTCCTTAAAAAAACACTACAAAGTCAAAAATAACTTTAATATCGGAAGTCGGTGGCAAAAAACCTTAAATACAGATCCTAAGACCCCGACTTCCAAAATTAAAGTTATTTTTGACTTTTAGTGTTTTTTTTTTTTAAGGAAGTCGGTTTTATTTTTTTTTGGCGGACCAAACAAAAATAAAAACCGACTTCCTTAAAAAAAAAAACACTCGGAATAACATAATAAATAAACTCGTTGAAAAGTTAGTAAAAATTCTGATCACCTCAGCGTTAATGGGTTAAGCCACTTTGCTTTGAAGCTCGTTACCTATCACTTACCACTGTAAGAATTTAAGCACAGTGATGTGACAGATCGTTAAAAATGTATACTCGTGGATACGGATCCGAATACTTACGGATATTTGGTGTCAAGATCCGCGGATATCCGCACATCACTAGTACGCAGGCATTCATCTCCGTTTCCACCGCGCGGCCAACTCTTAAAATTTTATGAAATTTTGCCAGGAATTAGTTGTAATTTGTTACAATACACACCTCTTTTCCTGAATTTGTTACAAAAAAAAAAAACTAAGACGCTACGACCAAAAACAGTTGGCCAATTTTATCACTACTATTTAATTAAGGTCCGGAGTTGATCTGATGATGGAGCCGAAAGACAATCGAGGGAACTCCTCAACGATTTACAGCAATTACCTGGTGTTTGAACTTAATTCATTTCTATTGATGAGAAAGCTCCCATAAGGCTTATAAGTACCAAAACAGGTCTGATGATGGAGACAGGCAGTCAAGGGAATTCCTCAACGATTTACAGCAGTAGTAATGTATTAAATTTCACCTGGCAATTAGTGGTATAGGAATTAGTGCGGGTAGATACCATAACTAAAAAGTAAAAAATAAAAACCTTTTTACAAAAAAAAAACCGACTTCCACAAAAACACTAGAAAGTGAAAAATAACTTTAATTTCGGAAGTCGGTGGCAAAAAACTCAAATACAGATCCTAAGACACCGACTTCCGAAATTAAAGTTATTTTTCACTTTCTAGTGTTTTTGTGAAAGTCGGTTTTTTTTTTGTAAAAAAGTTTTTTTTTTTTTCATGATGTATCATTTCCCTATCTGCATTATTAAGTTTCTGTGTAATCACGGGCGATCACTACGGCAAGTGGCGGTTCTAGCGGCCAACTGTTTTTGGTCGTAGCGTCTTAGTTTTTTTTTGTAACAAATTCAGGAAAAGAGGTGTGTTTTGTAACAAATTACAACTAATTCCTGGCAAAATTTCATCAAATTTTAAGAGTTGGCCGCGCGGTGGAAACGGTCATAGGCATTCAAGCTATATACGTACATTTCCAATATTGTTCGTGTGGTGCCGAAAGTAAAGAATAGTACATACCATCCCAATTCTTCCCGTGGGTGTCGTAAGAGGCGACTAAGGGACTTACTAGAGAATGGGCAGCAGCGTTCTCTATGCATTTTACCACTATACTGCGATCGCCACCCGCCTGCCAAGCGGGGCAATTATGGCAAATCCCCCCAAATTGGAGAGGCTTTTGACTAGCAGTGGACGTCTTTCGGCTGAAATGATGATGATGATGATGATGATTTCCAAAATAAGCTGAATTCTCATTGTACGTAAAGCCTATAGAATGCGAGGTCAGTTAAAACTGGAAATATATAGCTGCATATAATATATAGCCGTGTATACCTATTGTTTTGTTAGGGTAGGTATTCTTTTTAGTGTATGACTTTATGACTTTATATTCCCCTATAGGATGCCATATTGAATTTAAGTTGACGTCACATAACCAGCGGATGATCGAGACGCTTCCAACGATAACTCATTTATCAAATTGATGATTTATGGTATGTAAGTAGGGTTGCCACCTTTTTTAGGTAAGAAAAAAAAGTACATGGTATAAAAATAAAGTACGATTTATTTTTCTTTGTTATTATATTTCAAAACAGAATTTTTATTGCTTTTTGCAGTTTGCATCAAATAAATTTTAAGGTGCAAAAATTATTGACGACTTATGTTTTGAAAATCCCAAAAAATCAAATCTTGCTAAATAAAGTATTTTCGTGTACTTTATTTTTATCATAAAGTATAGTGTACATTTATGTGAAATAACTTACAATTCTTTATTATAAAGTACGGGTGGCAACCCGGTGGGTAAGTAAGTGGTGTAGAAGTTATGAATGAGGGAACAGATGATCATACATACATACACCGGTATGTGAATCGTAACCCTCGTCTGTTCCTTGCCGTAGTCGGTTAAAAACAATTGCCACTTTTATTTTTAAGAGTTGAATTAAATAAGTCCCTAAAAGTGGCTACAGAACATGACTATCATAGATGACAGTGTTCTAAACGTAGCCTTTTAAACTGCCGAAAACTACGTTTAGCGTTAACTACGGTTTAACTTCGTCATATCCAGAAATGCAAGTGCACCGAAATGCAATTTCGTGGGCACACCGCGACGTGTACTAGCTGTCTCTTTCTTACGCAAAGGTTTCTGTTGTGTGGGAATGCGCTAGAGATATCAGGTAGCCGCTCGCAGGCTACGCTGGCACGCGCGACCGCGAGGCACGTCAGTTAGTGCAGTGTCGCGGGCCAAGGTGGAGGTGCCGTTAGTTACTCATTTTTCGTTCACAAATTACGTATTTACAAACTTTACCGTGTTTTGTTTTTGATAGTGACTCCATTTATTTATGAATGACAACCTGAAACGTGATCACAGTGACTTATAAAACAGTTTAATTTCGTTTATAATTTCTTGACGACGTTAAACTATTGTTTTAATTTCAGTGTTAGTTGGTGTATAACCTTGTGTTTGTTGATTGACGTGTGTTTTTTCGGAGGGAGTTTATTTTGGCGCGTATGATGTAAGCGGCGGATGGTGCCGGGTTTGACTCCCGTGTCGATATGGGACAAGCGAGGTGTTAAATACAGAATATGCATACTTCAATTATGATGGTGAGTAATTTAATTGGATCAGTTGCACTATAAGCGTGTAGGTAATATGAGACATTACGTAAATTGTGTTGTGTACTTAACATTTATCTGCATAAGTATGCCTCGCAAGTGCAATGATATACCTACGACACTAGTGTCCAAAGCATACTATTTACATTGAACGTCGTGTAAAGTTAACTTTAAAACCACTTTTACTTCTAGGCCACTGACCTAAATAATATTGATTTCTCTGACAATAAATTATGAGTCTTTGGCCAGACGGTGACCGCGGGCAATGAATGGTTCGGAATTCCAAATATAAATAAAAAACTATACCTGTATTAGGTATCAAAACATTTGAAAATCGAAACCTGTTTGGTATCTGTCAAAAGCAAAGTTATTTGTAAACACGGTGTGGCAATGGAATCGTATACAAACAGCCTTGTTACCTGATATTAGTGGTACTTCGTACATGAAATAATACCGTGTTCCACGAAGTGACATTTTCATTAAACCAACTAGGAACAACAGTGATGTGCGTTAACGTTCGCTGGCATAATTTAAAAAAATGCGAGCGTTCCATGTGACATTTCAAATGTCAACAATGTTAGACTCGTAGAACATATTACTATACAACGAACCTTTTGTATAAAAAAAAATCGAGGGAATACTCATATTAATTGTAGAATGAGTAACATTGTCTTTAAAACTACGCACTCGTGAACAACAAATAACTACTCTAAACGAAATCTTGAACCTTATCCTTCCTCGTCATAATGAAATAATTGTGACGTGTTTGAAATACGTTTACGAGGAGTGCTCAAAATTCTTTCTCTATCTTTTAAATCATCTAACACATTTTCCTCTTCAAAGCGTATTGCGTTTTTAATTTTTCATTAAAAGTCATGCACAGTGAAAAATTTCACGTCACGCAGCATACAAACCAATGGTTAAACTGATTTGGCTTCTTCGTTTAAGTTAACCTTTTCACAGTACTTAATCAGTGGTTAGTGCATGGTAAACACCAAGATATTGTTTAACAGCCGTTGATGGTTTAAACAGCTGTTTTAAAGTTAACCATCTGTTGGTGGACTAGGATCACAAATCGCAGAGGTCACCCAAAAAAGCTGAAATGGGACTGGGCAGACATGTTTGCTGCATGTCGAATATATTGTGGGCTGTTTATAGCGGTTTAACCTCTAAGTCCCTGAGATACCACATTTGGTATAGACACAATGGTTTTTAATTGTGTCTGTAATTACGGTAATTGACTGGTTAACCCTTTATAGGACGGTTCATATAAAGTGGCCAGTAAAATGGACAGTCATTAAAGATACTTATGACCTTGAAGTGGACGGTCGCTTCTTCACTATTCACTGTTCAGTTTACTGGTCACTTTATATGAGCCGTCAGATCGGCAAACAGTGAAGAGTGAAGAAGTTACCGTCCACTTCAAGGTCCTAGGTACCTTGAAATGACTGTCCAATTTACTGGCCACTTTATTGAGCCGTCCTATAAAGGGTTAAAGCCACGACGATGTGGAACATACTATGATTACGTCTTACTTTAAAAACATATTCATGTTTGTGAAATCATAATTATTCTAGTTTTTTAGAATAAGACAGACTGTAAACCCTATTGTTTAACAAGATGGTTTTCAGTTTGTCTTATTAAAATATATAAATATTTTATTTATTAAAATACTAGCTTTTGCCAGCAGGTTCGCCCTTGTGTTATACATATAAACCTTTATGTTGGATCACTCTGTCTATTGATAAAAACCGCATTAAAACCCGTTCCGCATCTAAGTATCTTTAAAAAAATTGTCTTATTACGTTTTTATTCAGTCACTGCATATTTTTAGAACGAATGATTTATTTCTATTTTAAATGACGTTGATATACCTATCCTATATCACGGAATAGGCGTGGTCGAGATCACTACGTGTAAAGCCTCGGCCAGCGGTCGAGGTTCCGGGTTATAGGCCCTGGCATATAGGCAACTGACGGAACACGGGTGGGTTTTAGTTAGTAAAAGTCTGACACGCTCTCCCGCTCCGCCCAGAGCGGGAGACGGCAATTGATGATTACTACCCACAAAAAAGGCTATGAAACCATAGGTTGTTACGACTATCGGCACAATGACAGCCGAGCTCACATTCCACATGTCAACAACCTCGTGTGCTAAGTCGAGATATTTAATTTGTTTCTCTTTATTATCATTTTTAGGCATCCTAACATCATTATTATTTAATAAACAACCCAATACGGTCATACTTCACGTATGACTGTTTCGTGCTGTTTATTAATTACTACTTTAACATAGGGAAGTATAATGTATCATCATCATCAGCATTTCAGCCGAAAAACGTCCACTACTGGACATAGGCCTCCCCCAATTTGGGGGGTTTGCCATAATCGCCACGCAGGGCAGGCGGGTTGGCGATAGGGCATGCAAACCGGATACCCGGATAACCGAAAAAACCGGATAACCGACTGATTTAAAAACCGGGTTTTTTAGGATATCAAAACCGGAGTTTTCGGTTTTTTCGGTTACCATTATAAATACTCATTTTTCGACTACTAAACCGACGGCAACTACAACTCAGAAAAACTTAGACTATCCTCCTGAGACCCGGGACGTATTTCCGAATATTTAATTGATGGAAGTTATTTTTTATGGCTTACTATAACACAGAGATAAATAAACATCAAATAAATAAATCTACCCCAACCCCATTTAGCGTAAGGGAGGGTACAACCAATGATACCTTGGGTTCAAAACTGGTATTAAAACAAATTATTTTAGAAGGAAAATTTTATCAATGAAAAATTTGAAAAATGACAATACAAAATATACGTATAATAATATTTAATTAAAAAAACAACACCAAATCACTAATTAAAATAAATATTTACCTTTACGTAAAGTCGCCATGTCGGTAACGGCAAAATGTTCGATTTTAAACTGACTGCAATCGATGTAATTTGACAGCTAGAGAAATGGTCAGTGACTAGAAATATAAAGGATATATAAGCTAGCTATAGCTAACCATTGTACAAAAAAGCTTAAACGAGTTCCGATAGACGGCGTGGAAATATTTTTTTAACTAAATGTATCACTGGTGGTACCAGGGGTCTCAGGAGGCTATACAGTAGTAAATGTGTCATGGAACATCAAGGACCAACTCGAAGGACACGAAATAAAGAAGACGCTCAAACAACATACCTCTGGTGCAAGCTCATCTACAGAACTTGATTTAGAAACTAAAATGAGGGTGGAGATGGCACTTTACGACGGTGGAGGAAAAATAGGAGAGCACTTAATAAAAGTATAATTATAAAGCTTTGGAATCTATACCGCCAACAAGTGTGGAATCAGAGAGAGCCTTTTTATCAGCAGGACTCATCTTTACTATCTATACTAATATTATAAAGCTGAAGAGTTTGTTTGTTTGGTTGAACGCGTGTATCTCAGAAACTACAGGTTCGAATTGAAAAAAATCTTTTTGTGTTAGGTAGCCTATTTACTGAGAAACGCTATAAGCTATATAACATCACGCTACAATCTAAAAGAGCGGAGCAGCAATGAAAAATGTACGAAAACTGGCAGGCAATTCGATGCGACGGGAAGGGTCACGGAAGCAAAAATTTGACGCGGACGAAGTCGCGGACAGAAGCCAGTATGTAATAAATCCGTAGTACTCTAAATGATGACTCGATGCAATTGTATCCTATCAAAGTAAGAAATATATGGTCATATATGGTAATTTTATCAAAGTAAAAAATAGTAATTTGATTTAGCAATTGTAATTGTAATTTTAATTTAGAATTAATAAATTAATAATAATATCTACAAGAACGTCTGATGTATTTTGTTTTGGTTTATTAGGAATAAGACTTCCATTTTATGCGATATTTCGACAATTATTTTGATCTCATTTTACGTACTGTTGATTTTGCCTGTTTGTATTTTATGACAGTTAAATTGTTATTTAATATTCTGTAATTTTAGGCCTTTGTCTACCTACCAAATGTTCCTAATTGTGTATGTTAGATACCTTAATTTTTTAAGAATATGTTATTTTTCAAAATAATAAGCTTTATGATTATTATTCTATGTTATGTATAACGAAAAGAAACTTTTTGTATTGCTTGTTAGTAGTTGTAGCTTATTTCAGTCCATAAAAAATACATATTTTGATTAGACTTCAACATTTTCATTTCTTTACAGACATATTTCTCATTTATTTAACAAAAATTAAAAAACCCGGAAAACCCGATTTAACCGGTTTCACCGGTTTTGTAAACAAACAACCCGAAAAAAACGGTTTTTGTAAACAACCCGGTTTTTGCATGCCCTAGTTGGCGAGCGCAGTGTGGTGGTAAAATGCATAGAGGCCGCTGCTGCCCATTCTCTAGTAAGTCCCTTAGTCGCCTCTTACGACACCCAGTGAAAGAAACCACACGGAATTAACAGCGTGTAGGTACCAATTTAAAAGGGACACTCCAGTGGTGTGGTGTGAAGTTCTTCAGAACACGTCAATATCAACTTTTATGCAACCGTCCGACAGAAACATAGAACATCATTCAAATAAAATAGAAAAAAAATGGCCGATTATTCTGTTTTAATTCTAAATTCAAATTCGAATTTCAAATGTACGCAAAGAATGATAGGGAAATATCTTCTACTGCTGTTAAAAGAAAGTTACAGTAAAAGATAAAGCCAACTTCGATGCTTCAAAATATCATACTGATTGTGATGTAAAACGTAACTAGAATAAATAATGCCTACAGACCGAGGCAGTCACTCACTAATGTAGGTTATCGTATTTACATAATTAACGTATTCTAGCAGTTCAGCAATTAGCACAATAACTTATAGTGAGTAGGTTAAGCTATTGTTGCTGCGGTTGATTCGTGGATGGGTGACCATCCATGACATATTGAGACCCGTCTGCTCCTCAGAAAGCACGCTAAGCCGTTGGTCCCGGCTGACGTTCTTAGGTCTTTGACGGTCGTAACTGGTCGTTAGAAACCCGAAGGTAAAGGAGTATCGTGCTACCCAATAAATGCGAAAGTCAGTTAGGGAATTGCTCCATTTAAAACACTGGTTCCGTCTGATGTGGGACGAAAAGAATAGCTCCATCCAATTTCTTCCCGTGGGTGTCGTAAAAGGCGACTAAGGGACTTACTAGACAATGGACAGCAGCGTTCTCTATGCATTTTACCACCATACTGCGATCGCCAACCCGCCTGCCAAGCGTGGCCATTATGGCATACCCCTCCAAATTGGGGGAAGCCTAGCCAGGTGTGGGCATCTTTTGGCTAAAATTATGATGACAATACTGGTATTCAGATAAATCCGGTTAGACTGAAAGCCGACTCCAGGATAGATGAGAAAAGGCTTACCATAACATTTTTGCGCGTCGATGCATAGTGTTTTGACAGATGTCAAAAAAACATGCAAGTTACACAACACTTCCGAAGCCACAACTGATAGTCAAGTCAACTAAGAGCTTTTACACACGAGTGGCATTTTGCCAACGGCAAAGGTAATTGCTACCGTCGATACGTGCTGGCGGCAGCCGACGACGCGTCTCGACGGCAGCCGACTGCAGCCGACGGCAGCCGACGACATGCCATTTTCTAAGATCAGCGGCATAATCGCGTGTCGACGGCTGCAGTTACCTATCGTTGGCAACATGCCACTAATGTGTAAGAGCTCTAAGAGTTCTAACGCACGAGCGACATGTTGCCAACGGCAAAGGTAACTGCTGCCGTCGAAACGTGTCGGCGGCAGACGGCAACATGCCATCTTCAAAATCACCGTCATTCGCGTGTCGACGGCTGCAGTTACCTGTCGTTGGCAACATGCCGCTCGTGTGTAAGAGCTCTAAGAGTTCTAACACACGAGCGACATGTTGCCAACGGCAAAGGTAACTGCTGCCGTCGATACGTGTCGGCGGCAGACGGCGACACGCCATCTTCAAAGATCAGCGTCATCATCGCGTGTCGACGGCTGCAGTTACCTGCCGTTGGCAACATGCCGCTTGTGTGTAAGAGCTCTAAAATTAAAGGCAACTGCGTAATTACTGCATTTTTTGAGTTACGTAAGCCGCGTCTGGGCCGCCGGTTGTTGAAGCTAGTTGTATAATAATGCAATGTCACAGAATAAATAAGATGTTGCCATAAACTGACATCTAGATATAGTTAATAGAAGGTTAGCTAACGGTAGATTAACCACTTCATGAAAAAGCTAGAGAACAGAAGAAAAGAAAATAGGTTTTAATCAAGTAGGTACATATTAGAAGATTATTAACTGTAAGAATCATCATCTGCCTAGCCTTGTCCCAAATATGTTAAGGTCAGCTTCCTGTCTAACCGGATTCAGCTGATTACTAATATTTTACATGGAGCGACTGCCTATCAGCCTATCACCAACCCACACTGGGCCCGCGTGGTGGATTACGGCCCACTCCCTCTCATCGAGAGGAGGCCTGTGTCCCAGCAGTGGGAACAATATAAGCTGATGATGATGACTACCTATCTAATCTCCACATCCAAGTTACTGGGTAACATGATACCCCTTGATACAATCAGTCGATTGTCATACCTTTGGGGTTCTGACGAGTTCAGTAACAACTATCCACGGACAACTATCAAAGATCCATGGATGACAGCCTCCAACGGCTTAGCGTGCTTTCCAAGGCACGAAGGTGACTTTATATGTGAAGATGATCACCCATCCACGGACCAACTGTTGCTAGCGTAGCTTAACTAGACTTTTATCCTAATTAGTAAGAAGAGTGTTTTTTTTTTTTTTTCTCTATGGGAAATCATCAAATGACTTCGCCCCAGTGGTCTCGAACCTACCGATTTTTCGGTAGGTTCGAGACTTCGTTACCTAAGTATGATTGTTATAAATTAAGTCTGTAAGTTTTTTTAAATAAATAAACGATTTTGATTGTCTTTTTTTTGTCATTTACCGATTTACCGTTTTTAGCTGGCAATTCTACCGATCTAGCTCTATGACGTTCGAGACCACTGCTTCGCCCCCGCTCTAGGCGGAGCGGGAGGGCGTGTCAGACTTTTACTGACTAAAACCCACCCGTGTTCCATCAGTTCCCCATGCGCCAGGGTCACGGTATCTCTTTCGAACAATCACGCAACCCCGGCAGGGTAAGAAGAGTGTAAACTGGAGACCAAAGAAAGGATGGATGAACTGTCTGAATTATGATAGGGGTGACTACTGAGATGACGACTAATAGAGAAGTGTGGAAGAAAAAGAGATGTTGCGCCGACCACAAATAAATTGGGAAAAGGGCAGGAGATTGTTTATGATAGTAAGAAGAGTGTGGAACACACATTCTTCACTCGCCTGAAGCTGCGGTAGAAGCGATGTGGTTGCGCCAGTAACATAGAATGTTGCATTGTTTCTATTCAACTTTGTTTCTATGTTTTACTAGCCTCTACTTTCCCACTCCTGGGCAAAGACCTGCCTCCACTCCTTCCATCTTTCGAACCCGCGCGTCCTTCTTCGAGTTTACACGGAATCTATCTAGCTCTTCTCGCCATCTCTTACGTGGTCTGCCGTGACCCCGCCTCACTGTTTCACGACACCAGTTTCGTGCTACTTGGGCCAACATTTAATCCGCGGCAAACATATCCTGCAACAAATATGCGCATATTATTATATTTTATACAATATTTACGTCCTTATCGCGTGATAGCAGTGTGTACAGCATTATTGCCTTGATAAATAGTTTAATTATCACTTTATTGAGCTGCAAGGTTACTTGTCATAGCGGAGTTATACCAGGTGAAGTAGGAGGAAACCATTTTAATTATGGATATGTGGGTCCTCTCATCATCATCATTTCAGCCGTAAGATGTCCACTGCTGGTCATAGGCCTCCCACAATTTGGAGGGGTTCGCCAACAGCCCCATGTTTTGCAGGCAATCGTAGTATGGTGATAAAATGCATAGGGAACGCTGCTGCCTATTCTCTAGTAAGTCCCTTAGTTGCTTCTTACGACAACAACTGGAAGAAATGGGGTGATGCTATTCTTTACGTCAGGCACCACCCGGTACAACATTCTAAAAACGACTGGCGTATCCTACATCGCGATATCAGAGTTATCCAGAGGGGTAATTACGGCACTTTTTATCGGTAGGAATTCATTTAATATTCATAGTTAACCAGTCAATTACCGTAATTACAGACACAATTAAAAAACCATTGTGTCGATACCAAATGTGGTATCTCAGGGACGTAGAGGTTAAACAACATTCATTGCGTTATTTACGTTGCTGAGCCACAATTTATTCGAATAAAAGACGCAATGGTTTAGAAATAATCTTTTATTCATTCAGATTCTGATAAATTGTGCGTTTCGCAATTAGGGTGCAGGACCTATTTAAAAAAGAAATGAAATTCTTTGAATTATATAAGCTAGCATGAATCCAGCACATGATTCTAGATTCCCTAGAGCAGAAATTTGTCTTCGTGGTGAAAATGTATCGGCCCCTCCTTACGAGGTTGTAGGTCGTGGGGTCGAACCCAGGCAGGCGTTTTTCTTTGCGTAAATTATTTTCTTCACCACTGTTATCAAAACGGTGAAGGAAAACATCGTGAGGAAACCGGCATGTCCAAGAATCAAAAATTCGAAGACATGTGACATCTACCAACCCGCACTGGGCCCGCGTGGTAGATTACGGCCCACTCCCTCTCACTGAGAGGAGGCCTGTTTCCTAGCAGTCGGAACAATGTAGGCCGATTATGAAGTATAGCTTCTGCCCGCGACTTCGTCCGCGTTAAATTTATTTTTCCCCCGACCTCGAAAATCGCCTATCCGTGCGATTTTCCCCATTTTTGCGTGATGTTACATAGCCTATAGCCTCCCTCGATAAATAGGCTACCCAACACAAAAATAATTTTTCAATTCGGACCAGTAGTTCTTGAGATTAGCGCGTTCAATCAAACAAACGAACAAACTCTTCAGCTTTATAATATTAGTATAGATTAAATGAAACTTCGAATGGAAACAATGCCAAAAATATGTCACACACAAACGGTTCCTACGTTTCCGCACAATTAAATAATAAAAAAATACTACACACTCCACAATGGTGAGATAAAAAGGAAGTGTGTATGACCTTGCGTACTCATTTGTTGGCAACACTGACCAGAAACACGGCGCTGTATGTTATGTAACACAGCACACAGGTGTCGGTGCATTATTTTTCTTGGCAGCATTGGTTTTTGTTTCCTCTAAAATTATACTAAAATAACAGAGCGTGATGGGTGTCCGAAACAAATTAGGTTGTCTGGTTGTCACATTAGAGTTTGGATGGAAGGTTATCATAAAAATATCTGGTTGTTAATGTTGTTTTAAGATGAACGTTCATCGGAAGGTAAACTTATGTAATTATGCACTTACTTTTTTAAATTTTTAGTGGAAGTTAAATTTTTGAGGGAACAGATGAACATCATCAAATCAAATAATTTATTTGCTTAATAAAGGTAGGTATTAAACAAAAGTTACAAAGAAATATAAAGTTTTCTCTATCATTACATTACCTAATAACTTAATAAGGTGTGCAATATTATTGTTAATTTAATGAAATAATTATTAAAATAAATTACAGAATAAATACTCAAAACATAAAACTATAATAAAAACTTTCAAATTCAACCCTCGCCGTAGTCGGGTAAAAAACAATGGCCATTCGACCTGTCTTCAATTAGTCAGGACAAGGAGTGTATAAAAACCAACTTGATCCACCCAAACGTCCTCCAGAATTCACTATTTATCTAAGATATCGTGAATTCAATTACGAAATTCACTTCCAACTAAGAGAATTCATTAAAAAAGTTTAGCTGGATCCGTTTAGGGGTGCTTAACGGGTCATAATTCACGATTGGGGAGTCAGGAGCACCTCCGATACAATGGAGAGCCCCCTCGGGTGCTACAACAAGGTTCAATGGAAATATTTCTATACTATACAGATGTTTGGGGTTCGCGGTTCGCCTATTATTCGTTCGCTGTTCAATTATTATTAACTTTCATTTATTTGCCGTTACTTTCTCTAGTAAGTCCCTTAGTTGCCTTTTACGACTCCTACTGGAAGAAATGGGATGGTGCTATTCTTTACATCCGGTATCACACGCCGCAACACCAAGACACACTGCGTAATTTCTAAGTGTTGCGATACTGTTACGCACGGGTACATATCAAGCTATCCATTTCCAGTATAAACTGATCTCTCATTGTACGAAAAATATATATAATGCGAGCTCAGCTAAAACTGGAAATGTATAGCTTGATAATGTAGCTGTGTGTACATTACAACAGACAATTAAACCAAAACAAAATGCCGATTGCAGAATGGAAAATAACTGTTTTTGGAACAAATATGCTGTGTTTAGGGATACAAAACCTCATCATAATCTGTCTAGCCTTTTCTCGTGTTGGAGTCGGCTTCCAGTCTAACCGGAGGCAGCTGAATTCCAGTATTTTACATGGAGCGACTTTCTATCTGACCTCCAAAACCCAGTTACTGGGCAATACGATACCTCATGGTAAGACTGGTTGTCATTTTCGAGCTTCTGCCGACCCGTAACGACTGTCAGAAATCTACAAATGACAGCCAGGACCAACGACTTAACGTGCTTTCCGAGGGACGGACGGGTCTTGGCATGTAAGATGGTCACCAATCCACAAATCAACCTCGGCAAGCGTAGCTTAACCTAATCAATCAATCTATTCGGCTGTTATTAGTTAGCCACAAGCCATAGAAAACCTAAGTGAACATAATATATTATAATAATAAAAAGCTCTTGAAATACTTATCGTTTCGAATTTCAGCAGTATACCCGTATATTTGCATAGTGGATATTCCGACATAACAAAATTTCCATATCAAATAAGAAAAGCAATTCCACAAACAAGTGTTTGTCTAAGGATTGGTCCAGATGGGCAGCTTCATTTTAACTTTGTGGCAAGCGACAAATAATTTTTAAATGTCTGTTTACAATGTCAGAAACACAGCTTTTTTCTAAATGCATACGAAAGTATGTTTACAGTACTTAAAACAAAATCGATGATCAAAAAGCTAAGAAGATAACAACAAAAAAAAAACACAATTTTAAAATGTTTTGTCTGTCTGTTTGGCTCCGGCTAATCACTGAAATGGCTGCACCGATTTTGATGAAATTGGTATGGGAATACTTTAAACCCAGGGAAGCCGTATCGGAGATCAGCTGGCACAAACACACAGACAGTTTTTTTGTTATACGTACCCTACATACTGTCCTGGCATTCAGTAATAAGCTGCTATTTTTACAATACAAACAGATACTCCAGTTTTACTTTTTTGTATAGCTGAATAGAATTTTAGTATTGTTTTTCGGGGTTTAAGCAGTACTTGTCTGTCACTGACACAAAAATACAAGATTCTGAACTGTCAAAAATGCAAACATTCGCGTCGTCTGGCCACAACGTTACAGAATCGAATGCGGATAGCCATGGCTATGAAATATGCAAATACATTTATAATTCAAGACGAGAGCTGTACGCGTGGCGCCTCGATGCTAATCCAGAGTTAAGATGGGCTCAAGTGCCTAAATGTAGGCATAATTAACTTTACATGGATCAACTGGCATCATTCCTCAAGACATCTGAGAAGAAATTCTTCGCATTCTGATCTCAGTCTTAATCTGTCAAAAATACAAGTATTTGATTTTTAATTGTCGTCGAGTTGAGACTGCGACTAGATTTTAAACGTTTTTAATTAAGTACGATAATAATTGGCCTCCTGGTGGTTTTGCATGATATTCTTGTGATTTGATCGTTTTGAAATAATCAATCAATTTGCCTTTTTCCACCTTTACTGGGTTCAGCTTCCGTAGTTATGCTATCTACCATTTCTTATATCTACCTACCTACCCCTCACTAATTCGTATACCAGTATTTGCCATGTAAAGAATAAGAACTGGGAGTATTAGAATATAATCAAGATACACAAAGTGGATTAATTACATAATCGATCCACATTTGTAGGAGATATCGTGAAACGAACAAAAACAAAAAAATCAGACTAGTTAAGAACCTCCTCCTTTTTGAAGTCGGTTAAAAAGAACAACAACTTAAATCTAACTTTACCGGATAAATGCTGTACAAAATGCAGTTTATTTTGAATTTTCAAACGTTAATAAATCATCTTTAAGTGATTCATTTGATTCATGTTATGGCGCCTTGCCACGTAAATCAGATGAATCACCAGACAATTCACCTTTACTGATGTAATTTTACTGATGTAATTTTCGTGTATTACTAACACCTACGCGTTAACTTTCTCTCAAATTATATTATCACTAGCTTCTGCCCGCGACTTCGTCCGCGTCAAATTTTTGCTCCCCTGACCCTTCCCGTCGCATCGAATTGCCAGCAAGTGTTCGTCCATTTTTCGTAGCTGCTCCGCTTCTTTTGATCGGAGCGTGATGTTATATAGCATATAGCCTTTCTCAATAAATAGGCTACCCAACACAAAAATATTTTTTCCATTCGGACCTGACATTATCGCGTTCAACCATACAAACAAACAAACTCTTCAGCTTTATAATATTATTAAGCAATTAAGTATAATTTCTGCCCGCGACTTCGTCCGCGTTAAATTTCTTTTTCCCCCGACCCTTCCCGTCGCGTCGAATCACCTACCAGTGCGATATACCCCGTTTTTGCAACATATGTCATTACTGCTCCGCTCTTCTTAGTTGTAGCGTAATGTTATATAGCCTATAGCCTTCCTCGATAAATAGAGTACCCAATACAAAAACAATTTTGCCATTAAGACCAGTAGTTTCTGAGATTACCGCGTTCACCTAAACAAACAAACTCTTATAAAATTAGTATAGATTAAATTCTATACCTGAATTAATTACTAATTCTATATATCTATATGTATTGTTCTTGGTTCAATCGTTGGTCCCAGCTGTCATTTGTGGATCATTGACAGTTGTTACGAGTTGTCAGAAGCCCGAAAGTCTGACAACCAGTCTTATCAAAGGGTATCATCGTATTTCTCAGGAACTGGACAGTGGAGGTTAGGTTAGCAGTCGCTCTATGTGAAATACTGATATTCAGCTGCCTCCGGTAAGACTGGAAGCTGACCCAAACCTAGTTGGGAAAAGGCTAGGCAGGTTATGTTTGTTTCGCCACTTTTTTAAGATTACTTGTCAGACTTTCGGGCTTCTGACAACCCGTAATTACTGTCAAAAATGTACGAATGACAGCCGGGATCAACGGGTTTCCAAGGTATACCTTTTTTTTTTTTTTTTTTCTGGATGGGAAATCATCAAATGACTTCTCCCGCTCTGGGCGGAGCGGGAGGGCGTGTCAGACTTTTACTGACTAAGACCCACCCGTGTTCCATCAGTTGCCCATGTGCCAGGGTCACGGTAACTCTTTCGAACAATCACGCGACCCCGGCAGGCATCGGTCCTAGTAGACCCCTACACTGCTGCTGACATCTCTTTGAGGTGCGCGTGGAACACTACGCGCCGTCGACCCGAGCCTGGTCCTTACCGGGCGGCGAGCTACCCATTGCTCGCCACCCGCAAGCTCGCGCCTACGGTGGCCGGGAGTCCGCTATTGACTCCCGACGCCCGGGGCGTCTCCTCCTGCGGCGGCTAGAGACGTGAGGGCGCAGTGATTGCCACTACCTCACGCGCCCCGCCTCCTCCTTCGCGAGCATTACTGCTTCGCAGAAGGAGGTGACGGCTTCCCATTCCCTCTCGCTCCGTACCATGGCTCGCACCAGGGCCGGACGCGAGAGGTCGCCGCCGCCGATCGCCTCCACGAGGACACGGCGGTGCTCCGCCCAGGCAGGGCACACCTCCACCGTATGCTCCACCGTGTCCTCCAGACGATCCTCACAATGGAAACACCCGGGCGTATCCTCCCGCTTTATCCTGAACAGGAACCCACCGAAGCACCCATGCCCGGTGAGAACCTGCGTCAGGCGGAAGGTGAGGACGCCGTGGCGCCTCTCTATCCACTCCTCAAAGAGGGGACTTACCGCCACAATTGTGGCGTGCCCTACCAAGGTATACCTCACCATAATCAGCGTATATTGTTCCCACTGCTGAGACACAGGCCTACTCTCGGTGAGAGAGAGTGGGCCTTAATCTACCACGCGGGCCCAATGCGGGTTGATAGTTGTCACATCTCTTCGAATTTTTGGTCCTAGGACATGCCGGTTGCCTCACGATGTTTTCCTTCACCGTTTTGAGAGCAGTGGTGATGAAATTATTTACACAAAGTAAAGCGCCTGCCTGGGTTCGAACCCAAGATCTAGAACTCGTAATTCGGGGTGATGATACCACTGGGTCACCAGTCACCACTGCTCAACGCCTACTACAAAGTAATAGATTTTTATTATTTGATACTTACTAAAAAACAACACGTTTCGTTTCAAATACGTTTTCTACGCCTTTGTAGACTTCTTTATCATTATTATCTGGACAGTAAGAAATAAGTATGTATTGTTTTCTTTTTATAAAAGGTAAGAGACTTTGGCTTTCAGACTAAAATTCCACACGATTGAGTCTTAAAATGTTATCATTCTACATTTCGTAATCTTCACACGTTGCAAATAAATATTGTTATTTTTCTCGAAATCTATCTTCTTCGGCGATATCGATACGCAAATAAATAAAATTGAAGTCTCTATTTCTAATGTCAAAATAGTAGATTATGACTTAGTGCATTTAATAGTGTATACGGTAGTTAGCGGTACTAACAAAATTTTATTTGTCTGTGTCTATGTTCCGGCTAATCTCCGAAACAGGTGGACCGATTTTGATGGTACTTTCGCTGGCAAATAGCTGATGTTATAAGGAATAGCATTGTGTAAGTAGCTCGGGGATATTTTCCAACGATGATTCACCCGCGTGTATCATACACGCGGGCGAATCCGCGGGCAAAAGCTATCTTTAATTTTATATCTGACTAGCTTTTGCCCGCGTGGATGTCAAAAATTAACGCAGGTATTTTACTGAAATAAAAGATTTTTTATAAAATAAAAGTAGTCTAAATTACTCCTTATTACATCAGCTACCTGCTAATAAAAGTCGCGTCAAAATCACCCATGAGGGGGAGACGTCATTTGATGATTTCCCACCCACAAAAAAAGGGACTTACCTACTAGAGAAAGTGCGTTCTCTGTGCATTTTACCTAGTAGGTAAGTACTTGGACCCCTCCCACCCCCTTGTCACACAATGTCACACTTCGTGGACCCCCTCCCTCCACCTTAACGTGTGACGTAATTTATGGATGGCCCCTTACTATAGAATGGGCAGCAACGCTCTCTATGCATTTTACCACCATACTGCGATCGCCAACCCGCCTTCCAAGCGTGGCGATTATGGCAAATCCTCCTAAATTGGGGGAGGCCTATGTCCAGCAGTGGTCTTTCGGCGGAAATTATGATGATGATGATGATGATGATGATCTAACTTTATTGCTTGACAATGAATGTTTGGAAGTGTAAACATATTGTGAGCAACAAAAGATTCTCGAAGATAATACTAGAAGTTCCTGGAGATACGTTTCTTCCTAAATAATGCGATAAAGATATATCATACGACTCTAGAGGCTTCTAAGAATTGTGATTGAGTGGTAGACTGGTACAATACGTTCATAGGGACGTTAAAATATCGCGACGGAATGTAATCGCGCATTGGTCTTGAAACTATCTGTGTTGAAGAAATAAGTCATAACGTCTTTAAACACAAAAAAGGTGTAAAATGACTTCATACTTTTACTTAAATTTTATAAATATTTTCGTTACAAGTTTTATCAGCTCTTAATCCTACTTATATTATTAACTAGCTTTTGCAAGCAGTTTTGCCCGCGTATTATACATGTATAAATTAGCCTCTAGAATCACTCTGTCTTTTGATGAAAACATAATTAGCGTAGCGTAGTTTAAAAGATCTAAGCGTAAAATGTGGCTTGGTTTTATACTATGTAAGGAATATGTCAAATGATGTTTGTATGTTTATTACTCAATCACGCGAAAACGGCTAGCCAGATTTGGATGTAATTAGGTACATAGATAGTTCATAACCTAGATTTACATATAGGGTACTGTTTATTACTGTTTGTTTTTACTTTTTTCGGGCGAAGTCACTGGCAAAAGCCAGTTAAAAGTAAATATTAATAATGAAAAATGACTCTAGGTGCAGTAAATAATAAACCAATATCATGTCGATAAAAACTGTTGACTTAGATAGTGCAGCCCTTATGTAAACGTTTACCTGTAATTTTTATCGTATCGATAACTCGCTTTTTGGGTGAGCCCGATAAGACTGAAGTCGCCAAGGACATATCGATAAAGTTCTTAGACTCAGATAAGAGTACCATTAGTGTATTCTGTTTGGAAATTAAATATTATTTGTAAAAGAAATATGTAAACTAAGTTTCCTGTTAAATAGTAGAGCAGTCACTTTAATTGGATGAGTGACTATTTCTCGAATATAGACCATGGCTTGTTTAATATGTTACACTAGCTTCAGCCCGCGACTTGATCCGACATCATATAGCATTGCATCGCCCACCCGCCATATCTATATCGTTTTCTCTTAGTATTCTTTCAGGTTTTATTTCTTTTTAGAGTCAAGAGTTCATAGCATGATGATAAAAAGTATTAAATCTTCCCCAAGAGTTGGGCTATCAAATACAATAATGTTTTTTCAAATCCAACTGATAGTTTCAGAGATTACCCCCTACATACAAACTTACAAACAAATAGCCCTTCTAGTAGTATTATAAACTAGCATCTGTAAAATGACTTCATACCTTTACTTAAATTTTATCTTTATTTTCTTTACAAGTTTTATCAGCTCTTAATCCTACTTATATTATAAACTAGCTTTTGCAAGCGGCTCCGCCCGTGTATTATACACTAGCTTCTGCCCGCGACTTCGTCCGCGTTAAATTTCTTGTTCCCCCGACCCTTCCCGTCACCGTCGAATCGCCTACCCGTGCGATTTTCCCCGTATTTGCAACATGTTTTATTACTGCGCCGCTCCTCTTGGTTGTAGCGTGATGTTATATAGCCTATAGCCTTTCTCGATAAATAGGCTATCCAACACAAAAATAATTTTTCAGTTCGGTTCAATAGTTCCTGAGATTAGCGCGTTCAATCAAACAAACGAACAAACTCTTCAGCTTTATAATATTAGTATAGATGCGGTGGTTTGTATGTTTGTTACTCCATCACGCAAAAACGGCCGAATAGATTTGCATAATATTTGGCACACAGATACTTTATAACCTGGATTGATTTTAATTTTGAAACTGATTTTAATTTTGAATTTTTCATTGTAATCATGATGATGTTTTTAATTTTGATTTCAAATTTTAATTTTGATTCTAATTTTGATTATGATTTGATTTGATTTTACTGTAATTTTTGTATTGGGTATGATGCCTGCAATAAAACACTATTTATTTATTGACACGATAAGATACCTTTTATACGGTAGTACGTTCCCATAGGATAATTTCTGACCACCACACGGGCGACGCCGCTGGCAAAGGCTAGTTAGTATAGAATAATGATTAAATTGACGTTTACGCTCTAATATGGGTTTTTTGTTATAGAATGTGGTTTGACTAAGAGTACCCCCCATAGTCAAACCCCGTTTAAAAAAACACTCTGTTAGTTTACTACTATAAGGTGACCCAGTGGAAACGGCTGCCAATTACAAGCACCCTAATTGCGAAACGCACAATTTATCAGAATCTGAATGGGATTGAAGATTATTTCTAAACCATTGCGTCATTTGTTCTAATAAATTGTGGCTCAGCAACGTAAATAACGCAATGAATGTTGTTTAACTATGAATAATAAACCTATTCCTACCGATAAAAATTTCCGCAATTACCCCTCTGGGTTTAAAACTTTGAACCCAGACAGATATCTACTCAGCACATTATAATCATAACAACCGAAAGACGTCCACTGTCGGACATAAGCCTTCCCCAATTTGGGGGGTTTGCCGTAATCGCCACGCTTGGCAGGTGGGTTGGCAATCGCAGACCCTACCTACTCATTTGGTGTCATTGATTCCATCACCACTGCTCTCAAAACGATCATGGAAAACATCTTGAGGATAATAGCATGACTTAGAACGCTAATTCGAAGACATGATGTGATGTTACATCTACCAATCGCTAGTTTTAATTTTATTATCCTAGGGACAATGGGCAATCCTATTTCTATCCGTGGGTGTCGTAAGAGGCGACCAAAGGACGTACTAGAGAATGGGCAGCAGCGTTCTCTATGCATTTTACCACCATACTGCGATCGCCAACCCGCCTGCTAAGCGTTGTGACTATCGCAAACCCCCCCCCCCCAAAGTGGGGGAGGCCTATGTCCACCTGTGGACGTCTTTCGGGCAATGGACCGTAGCCAAATCGACATGTTCTGAACAAGATCAAAAAACTTACTCGAATTTCAATAACACGACTAGAACAAATTGAACATTTTAAAATCAAACCCGCATAGATATAAGTAATTGGATCCGACGTACAAAATAAAAACATGGACAAATGATTTGGCTACCTAATTCGTGCTAAGTCCGTTTTTTGTCAGCGATTTTTTTGTAAGCGTTTTTGCTTCAATATGAAGCTCATAGTTACATTTGCTATTTAAGTTATATGAATATCTTTCGTGTGTTGCTTTTTATTGAGACTGATACGAATGTATGCATTTCAGCTTAATCCGTAGACTAAGAAACGGTTTATTTAGAATTATACGTAAGTATATAATGAATAAGTAAATATAATGAGTAAGTATATAATGAAGATGAATATAATGTGAAACAACTTGTACATTGATAACGTAATTTAATAAAGGGTCTTGACAAACGGACAGACGGACGAACAACAAAGTGATCCTAAACGGGTTCCATTTTTCCTTTTGAGGTACGGAACCCTAAAAATGAAGTAAAGAATGCTAATTGCCATTATTTACCATTTTTATCCATTTAAGTGAAGGCATTAAGCAAAATTATTGTGATTTATGACGGGCTTGTGGCTAAGGAATAACAGCCGCACGGGTTGATCGACCAGGTTAAGCTACGCTTGCCGCGGTGGGCCCGTAGATGGGTGACCATTACATACCAAGGCCCTTCTGTGCCTCGGAAAGCACGTTAAGCCGTTGCTCCCGGCTGTCTTTCGTAGATCTTAGACAGTTACGGGACGTCTGAAGCTCGAAAGTCAGACTACCAGTCTTACCAAGAAACTTTCGACCGATCCGAAAGCTGATATCGTTTAGCCACAATCTCCTCTATTTATAAAATAATCCAGAAAAACAAAATATCCAGCATTTAGATTTCGTCCTTTAATCAATATCAGTGTCGTGTCTAGAATTGCATGCCCTGCACCCTAATTGCGAAACGCACAATTTATCAGAATCTGAATGGGATTGAAGATTATTTCTAAACCATTGCGTCATTTGTTCGAATAAATTGTAAGCTCAGCAACGTAAATAACGCAATGAATGTTGTTTAACTATGAATATTAAACCAATTCCTACCGATAAAAAGTTCCGCAATTACCCCTCTGGTTTGCGAATTATAATAATTGTCAGCAAACTAATAAACAGTGAATTGTGGTCAACCGATAATTAAGTTAGTTATGTTATTTATGTGGATTTCGATAATACTGCTGGTATTCAGGATATTATTAGTATTCTGAATATTGAGTGGTCTGTAATTTCAATATTGATGATGCAACAAAAAATTGAACTGACGGAAGAAAGGGTTAAAGGTTTACAAGACGACGCTTATATTTTTTATTTCTTTTTTGAAACTATGAGTTTTTACGGAGTAATCCATTTTACACAATTCCAAATTTAGTACTATATATAATATTATAAAACTGAAGAGTTTGTTTGTTTCTTTGTTTGATTGAACGCGCTAATCTCAGGAACTACTGATCCGAATTGAATAATTATTTTTGTGTTGGGTAGCCTATTTATCGAGGAAGGCTATAAGCTATGTAACATCACGCTACAACTAAGAGGAGCGGAGCAGTAAAAAAAATGTTGCGAAAACGGGGGAAATCGCACGGGTAGGCGATTCGACGCGACGCGGGAAGGGTCGGGGTAACAAGAAATTTTACGCGGACGAAGTCGCGGGCAGAAGCTAGTTTAAAAATAAAAAGCAATATCCAGTTCAGAAAACGACAACTCGTACTGGAAGACGTAGCGTTGGGAGACCAATGACTTGGTGAAAGCCGCAGGACTCCGCTGGATGCAAGGAGCACAGAATCGATCGAAGTGGCGGTGCTTGGGGGAGGCCTATGTCCAGCAGTGGACGTCTTTCGGCTGAAATGATGACAATGCTCCAGTTCAGACAAAAATACTTTGAACGAAAAATTAAACCGAGAAAAATGTATTTGAAAAAGAAACCTTTATTGCAAAATACATGACGTCACACAAATAGATATCATCTGTGAATCCTGTGACCAGGTTACGCAAAGGAGCCGGCGGGGCCAACAACCATGAAAGTCAAGTAATTTATGAGTGACTTCTAAACGTGTATCAGGCGAACGTATGTGAACGGAAGCGCCGGCGCACCCGCGCGTCTAAAATTAACACATCGCGAGTAAAAACCGCGCGGCAACGTAAACAGTGTACGTTTAGCTGCTGGTGGGTACTTGGCGACAGGAAATCGATTAATATTGACCAGTTATTAATTACGTACAAGCCGTGTACCCGATGGGATGTCTCACAGCCAAAATGACTGAATGAAAATTCCATGCATTTTTTTTTTGAATGCCTAAATGATCTCGCAGGTCAACCTATGACTGCCAGGGTCGCGAGATTTGTTCGAAAGAGTTACCGTGACCCTGGCATATAGGCAACTAAAGGAACACGGGTGGCTTTAAGCCAGTTGAAGTCTGACACGCCCTCCTGCTCCGCCCAGAGACACATCATTGGATGATTTCCCAACCACAAAAAAAAGGTTAACTCATGAGGATATCAAGGTTAAGCAGCCGTGCTTAACCAGACATGCCTGTACCTTAATAAATTCGTCCAGCCAGAGTTTAAAAACTTAAAACTTGAGCGGCTACTCGCTAAGAGTACCCGCTGTGAGGTACGGAACCCGGCTTAGGGGATCGCTGGTATAGCTGGCAGCAAGGAACGGGCTGGATCTGAGTGAACTTCCATGCAAACTTCCCCTCCCCCCTATTTAACTCCTTTAAGGGATTAATTTTAAGAAATCCTTACTTTGAACTCACTTTCCTTAATCAGGGTTAAATTAGCTACGGAAACTCCGCAGATGTGATGACAAACGAGATGTTCCCTCTTGCTTTGAGGTAGACGTTTTAAATATGGAAGGTAACACAGATGCTGACGGTAGTTCCATACTTTGGCTGTGCCCTTAATGAATGTAAAGAAGAAGCACTGAGTACGACTGGACTGGTCGGGATATCAACTGAGCAGTAAAAAATCGAAAGTAGGAACTAGTTACCTTCTAGGTAACTAGTCATTCATCATCATCATATCAGCCGAAATACGTCCACTACTGGACATAGGCCTCCCCCAATTTGGGGGGTTTCCCATAAGTACGGGTTGCCGATCGCAGTATGGGGGTAAAATGCATAGAGAACGCTGTTGCCCATTCTCTAGTAAGTCCCTTGTCACCTCTTACGACACCCACGAGATAAAATGGGATATTGTTAGCGTACGCCACCAATTTAACTAGGCATTGCTTACTTACAATATTTTCAAACAATAACTTTATTGTAATATTTTTATCAAGCTCACATTATTATCTCCTGTTGTCCTTTCGGAGCAATCAAACAGAAGTTATCCAACAAAGTTCAAGAACGTTATCAAAGGGTGTCAGAGATGAAAGGTCCGACTTCCATCCCTCTCTAACTTCCTAGAAGAGTTTGTAAATACAATCATGCGCCTGGGCCACCTGCAAGTAGGGTTTCCATCCGTCTGAATTTTTCCGGACATGTACAGGAATTTAGCTTTTATCCGGACTTTGCCCGCCCGTCTCAGTTACCCGGACTTTTCGACTTTAGGAGCGCTAAGGTAGCCGACGAAATTCAAACTTTCTTTCTTTTTTTACAATTTGCAGATCAAGGTTAGGTTTTACGTTTATTAAAGTATGATTCGCGACTGTAACAAATGTTACAGAATTATAATAATCAAAATGTAATTTTAATGGAAATATATGAACAGCAGTGAAATATACAGTCACGGACACTGAACATTGCAAAAAACGTAATAATATTTGGATTTCGTGGGCAACCCTGAAAAATCGTTATAAAATGGCATTTTCTTCAGGATCTTTTAAAAAAAAGAAACATAGGCCCACAGATAAGATTTTCTTCCCATCTAAAATCGCACGACGTGCATCAATTTTCACTTCAAAAATTTAAGGAAATGATTAGTAAAAAAAAAAGCAAAATAAATAGTACATAAAATTTCCCGGGCTTTTTGCAACTGTCTGGCTTTTTATCAAAAAGAAAATACATTTATGTAGCAAAATTTAAAAGGCACACGATAGGTATAAAGCAGGAAAGAGTATTTTTTAAAATACATATACTTAATAAAAATTTTGTGAGTTGTGATGTCAGAAACTAGCGTTATAGTGTGCCTCAAAGGCCCAGTTCAGCAAAAAATACTAAACTACTAGTGCCTGGGTGCTGGTTTTCTGGTTTTGGAACTATAAGCAGTGAGAAGTTTTTAAATTTAGAATTGGTTACCCTACGTACAAGAGTACCTTCGTCATGCGGATGCGCCGAATGCCACGCATTCATTACTATCATTAATATGCACTATCAGGTGTGATGGTCGTTTACATTGCTTTTAAATGAGTTCTATAATGGGACGGATGGATGTAACGAAAAACACGTCAGCAATAATTACAGTACATGTACTGTTTTATTGTGCAATAAATTATATGCTAACAGACATAAAATAATACTATGTACAAGCATTTAAAAACAGAGATAAAAATCACACGGCATCGAAAAACTCGTTCGCATCGCTGTCAATGAGAAAAGTGCCCAAAAGGCTGGCAGCATTGCCAAGTTGTATGGCGATACTGATTCTTTAGGCCAAAAAGGCCAGCTCTCTGGTCACGTCAAGAGTCGACCAACCGCTTGGCGATGTCTCGAAAAACTAAGTTGGCACTCGAACTCCATGGTCATAGTGTTTCAACCCCAAACGGTAATACAAGTACTTAATTAAACGTCCATTGGTCGAAATTCGACCGTACTTCATTTGAATAGAAATACATTATTAAATGAAAAAAAAAAATATAGTAATAAATATAAAAAAATAATATGGTTGTATTTGACATTCAGTAACACTATAGACAAATAATATTACAGACAAATATTCTCGATATGATCATAGATTTTAAAAATGAAATAGGTTATATTATCTATAAAATTAATTTATTACCTATGGTTATACTTGACCTACAGTAAGATTATAGACACAAAATATTAAAGACAGATATTCTCGATTGGACCACAGATTTGGACCATAAACAAAAGAATATCTATGCATGTGTGTATTAAATACACGGTAATGAATAGTAGTGTGTGTAACGTGTTATTTATTGAAAATAATGTATTTTTACGCATAATTAAAAAAAAAAATTAGCATTCGTCACTTCTTCTCTGTATAAACTATAAGTGTGGGAAATTTCATACTCCTCCATCCGCCCAATTTTCGTAAAAAGGGATCCAAAGTTTTCGCTTCACGTATTAATATTTAGATGAGTAAAATATACAGGGTATAAGGCAACTTTAACATGGAACCACAAAGGTCATCTGCCTAGCCTACCTTTGGTTATTCTTGGTCGTCCGAGTGCTCAAGGCTTTTTGCTGTCTACAATATTGTAAACTTTCCTGTTAGTTTTCTCAGAAACTTTGTTTTACAGCTGTGTGTTGCACAAAAAGTCTTGTGTATGTATTCTGTAGGTATAAGACATGGCAAAGCAGCCACTTCGTTCTCGTTTGGGTTGTTAATGCCTTGATACTGGGGCAAAAGTTATCATACGAATATGTGTTTTACTTAACACTTAGATTAAAATTGATTTTGAAATGTGACGTCACGAAATTTAGGACCCCTCCCACCCCCTTGTCACACAATGTCACACTCCGTCGACCCCCTCGCTCCCCTTTAACGTGTGACGTAATTTATGGATGGCCCCTTATGAATCAGCAATATCCTTTAGAATGATTCAAATTCTGGTTGTGTTACGCAATTAGGGTGCAACCATTTATTGATGACTTTGCTAGAGTATTCTCAGAAATTTATTATAGAATACCCAATAACGCAATTTTTTTAACAAAATAGATGACATGATGAGGGAGGCTTGTGGCTAATTAATAACAGCCACACGAATTGATCGATCAGGCTAAGCTACGCTTGCCGCGGTTGGTTCGTGAATGGGTGACCATCTTCACATATCAAGACCCCTCCGTGCCTCGGAAAGCACGTTAAGCCGTTGGTCGCGGCTGTCATTTGTGGATATTTGACAGTCGTTACGGGTCGTCAGAAGCCCGAAAGTCTGACAACCAGCCTTACCAAGGAGTATCGTATTACCCAGTTACTGGGTTGTGGAAGCCAGATAGGCAGTCGCTCCATGTAAAATACTGATATTCAGCTGCATCCAGTTAAGATTAAGACTGGAAGCCAACCCCAACATAGTTGGGAAAAAGCTGGGCAGATGATGCTGAGATGATATAGTTTAAAAAGTTTAAAGTTTAAAAATTTTATTTCGGAACAAATAACACAGGACAAGTTTGACAAGTAAAACGATGGTAGCTGCAAAAGTATAAACTGTAGCGCAGCTAACAACGCCCTTCTCCAGATACAGAATGGAATGATGTTCCATGCGAAAAATGCTTAATAATTTAGATTTATATAATTAATACAGAAACAAAGCAAAAAATAAGCCTAAAATACATAATATAAAAGGTGTGATTTGGGATGTATTTTGACGTTGAGTTTATGTGGTGAGTGTAGGGTGAATGGGTGTGTAGGTGAGTGACAGTGAGGTGTGCGAGGGGTGTTTGTGGTTCTGTGTGTGAGGGAGTGATGAGTATTTTACACTTCCACGAGTTTCTCTGTTTCATCATAATTTTGGGATTTTAACCAGGAGTTAAGTTTCATTTTGCATTTGCTCTTTGTAAGTGGGTAGATGTGCAAGCTTTTGTTTAATTTATTATAGATTTTTGAGCTCATATGTTTATAGTGACGACTTGCAGCTACGGTTCTACGAGACTCAGTGTTACAAACCCTATTCGAGCGACGTGTAGAACAATGCTTGGGATTAAACGTAAGTTGGCTGTGTTTGCGAAGGATAGTCTGCAGGATAAATAACTGTCTGACGGTGAGGACCTGGCAGAGGGTGTACAGAGAGGATGTCGAATATCGGATTGGTTTCCTTGCCAGGACCTTCAGTACAGCTCTCTGCGCTCGCTCGACCCGTAGCATCGCTGTTTTACCGGCGCCACCCCAGACCGTGAGGCAATACCCCAGAACAGACTGAGCGAGCGCAAAGTAGACTGTTATCAAACAGCTGAAATCGGCCGCGCCTCTGAGTTTCTTGAAAATATAAATAAGTTTTCTCACTCGAGCTACAGTTGCAGCAATATGTTGTTTCCATTTCAGATTGCCATCAAGAGTGACTCCAAGATACTTAATAACTGAGGTATTTTCCAATTGTTTACAACCGCAGTCTGCATGTAAGTTTGGGCAGGTGTGAGCACGAATTTCAATCGGTACAGGGGGCTGACTTGACTTCATAGTAGAGAATGTGACAAATTTGGTCTTATTAACATTTAGAGTGAGAAGATTTGTGGTCAGCCACCTCATGACAGTGGTCAAGGCAAGCTCCGCGTTAAGGCGAGTTTCAGTCCAGTCCCGGCCATGAACAATTAGAGCTGTGTCATCGGCATATGCGATAATTTTGCAGTTGTGTAAGGATAACTGACACAGCTCATTCACATATATAAGAAAAAGTGGGGGTCCCAGGACACTGCCCTGGGGGACACCGAAAGTAATAGTTTCCGGGTTGCTGAGGAAGTTCTGAAGTTTTATTATTTGTTTACGACCTGTTAGATAACTCCTGAAAAGATTGTGAGCCGGCCCGCGAATACCAAGATGCTGTAGCTTCGAGAGAAGTTTGGGAATTGAGACAGTGTCGAAGGCTTTGGATAGGTCTAAGAAGAGAGCAAGAGTCTTGTGTTTATTTTCCCAATGACCAATAATAGTTTCTGTAAGTTCCAGTACAGCGTCTTCGGTGGATTTTCCAGTCCTAAAGCCATACTGATTATTAGAAAGAAGTTTAAATTTATTTAGATAATTGGTGAGTCTATGGTTAATAACTTTTTCGAATATCTTTGAGAGGGTGCTCAAGACTGAAATGGGTCTGTAGTTAGCAGCATTGTCCTTGTCACCCGTCTTATAAATAGGGTGGACAACTGCAGTTTTAAAAACATCCGGAAAAGTTCCTGTTGAAAAGCAAAGATTGAAGATGAAAACAAGGATGGGAATAAGAATGTGACGAGTCGCCTTAACGACTGAGGGGGAGATACCGTCAAATCCCACAGCACAATTGTCATTAAGGCTGAGGATGATGTTTTCCAGCTCAGCACTATCCACGCTGTGGAGGGCCATTGATTGTGGTGCAGATGGAATGGAAGTACCCGAGAGCTCAAGGTTAAGATGGCTATCCGAGAGAAATTTATAGAGGCCAGAGTGTTCGATTTCAGCCGCTAAGAGACTACCAACATTCGCAAAGTAATTGTTGACTTTGTCCACAGACTGCGACGGATCGGCACTACAGTTTAGCAGCTCAGAGGCCGAGTCACGGCTTTGGCTCATGCTTGCTACCCGTTTAACGAGTTTCCATGTAGCTTTAGGATTATTTCTAGCTTGCCTAAATTCAGATCGTTCATATTCACGCTTGACTTTTTTTAAGAGATTGTTGCAGAAGGTGCGATAGCGACAGAAAATCAATTTGTGCGTCTCATCCTCTGGGTGTTTTTTAAATTTGCGATGCAACTTATCCCTGTGATGTATGCACTTCAGCAAGCCAGGAGTAATCCATGGCTTAATGATGCGCTTCCTACTGGGGATGTGTGAGACATGTGTGTTTGATTTGATGACTACGGACATAATGGAAACAAGAGAATCCGCAGCTTCATTTGGGTTGTGACACTGAAAGATAAGGGAAAAGTCTGTGTTGTTAATTTGGTCCACAACCCGTGGCAAATCAATTTTTGATCTGATGAGGTGGGGAGTTTTAGTTTTTACATTTAGATTGCAGAAGATAATAATAGGGCAGTGGTCGGTGATGAGAGAATCAATGATTAGTGCAGTAGCAAGGCTTTGAGTTCGGAGTATCACATGGTCAAGGCAGTTCGAGAGTCTAGTTGGGAGAGTGTATGCTGGCAGCATTGCATGTGAAGCCATAAGATTGAGGTAATCATCAGCATTTGGGTCGGTGCTCCCAGGTGTAATGTTCAGGTTGATGTCACCAATGATGGCTACAGTTTTGAATTGAGTTAAAGCACCATATAATACATGATAGGATCTCATGTCTACCTACTTTATTTATTTTACTATGGCCGACAGGGTCCACGATTATGGCTTAAGCTAATTTTACCACCTAAACATATACCTATATATCTACCTACTATTATATGGAATCAAGTTCACCTAACAAAAAAGGCTGTGCTGCTGAGGAATTTGTTGCGCCACTTCTTCTTCCCAGTTAAAGCACTAGGAACTGGTAGGGACGTGCGTTTTGGGGGACTGTTTATGTAATTTTGACGTTCGTAAAGTGCTGACCCTGAGCCTTATTTGAATAAATGACTGTTGATTTTAATTTTATATACATTGGGGATTTTAATAAAGTATTGAGTATTGCGCTTCGATGGGATGTCACCGTGTATAGTCTCAATTTTTATGGATCTAACTTAGTAAAGTATGGATCTAACTTAACTAAGTATATTTTAGACAAGCGACTCTTTTATTAAATTAATACGATTTAACCAAGCTTAAATGGGTAGCTAATTGATAAATAATTACTTAACTATTTTGTTGACATTATTTAATCAGTGTCTAATAACTTTTATTATTAATTTGCAGACGTTTATCTATTAATTGGGGCTAATGGTCGATAAGTAACTATAATAAATAACAATCCTTGACTTTATTTTTTTTGTATTGATAGGATATTATTGGATAAAGTAGGTTATTTAATAAAATTAGAAAATCAATATACATGGTGTTCGGTATGAATTCGGCATACAGGTAATTTCGATACACCTAGTAGATATTTGTCGTCGGCTATCAAACAAAATAACAGGGATTTCATAGATAAGCGCATTTCTATGAAACAGCTGTTTTTCGAAGACTTCCGGCATTTTCGAAGACTAAGCGATTCGAGCTTGCATTTCGCTCCACCAGAAAAATGTCACATAACATAAGAAATTGTAAAATAAGTTAAGGATAAAGAAATAAAGCAATTTGTTTCTTGACTCCTATCAATGTCATCACCATCATCATTTCAGCCTTAAGACGTCCACTGCTGGATATAGGCCTCCTCCAATTTGAGGGGATTTGCCATAATCGCCACGCTTGGCAGGCGGGTTGGCGATCGCAGTATGGTGGTAAACTGCATAGAGAACGCTGCTGCACATTCTCTAGTAAGTCCCCTAGTCGCCTTTTACGACAGCCACGGGAAGAAATGGGTTGGTGATATTATTTACCTCCGGTACCTCACGGACTATACAATGTATATTTAATAAATGAAATTGTTTGAATTACATGCATATTCACAGACGTCAGCACATCAAGGTACCCGAAACTGTTAAATTCTCCCAATCAACCTTGAACCTAATGCTTTAGCGATAAAGTTGAAAATCTATTAAAGAAATTTTACAGATTGTAGTAGTTCAATGTGCTGGCGTATGTATATCGATGACTAACATTATATTTAGTCGTTACGTGATCTATCTCCCATACTTTTATAGGCATCTTGACCAAACACCACAAATGCAATATCATACTGTAGCCGGGCCCATAAGTAAACACACCATATCCATCGGGCTATCGATTGCGAGTGACGCACTTCTTCCGACTGCCCGACTCCATGTTTGATGTTTGCTGTCACAGATATCTGCATGCCTTTGTGACACATCTCGAAATAGTCCGATCGGATAGCTCTGTGGAACTATTGTTTCAGTTATTGAATCACTGCGCTTCAAGAGCGCACTGCATTCATATCATCATTATTCCTTTTTTAACATGTTTTTATTAGCTTTTTACGTATGTTAGTATGTGCCTATGCAACGGAAATTTTGAACATTATTATGACCCTTTCAAAACGACGGATTAACTCGAAATTTTGCCTAGTTTTCAAAGACCATTTTCAATGACAATAAAATAATTTCATAAACTTGTGCCATTATCCTTGCCGGGGCTACCAGGATAGCAAAACAAAACTATCTTCGAAAACTACGCTGACATACGTTAAAAATTCGAAACACTAAAAAATTTGAAAATGAATAATAGTTTAAAAATACTACACGATTTACTTATTTCTAGTTTCTAGTAAGCATGTCAGTATATGTATGTGTAGTCTAATGGGTTATTATATTAACTTTAGTATAATTTAGTCTAATTTCAAGTTTTGTTTCTTTTATTTTTTTCTTGTTTTTGTGTCGGTCTTGTGCTATTTGACTTCAGTTTGAGCCGGCGATTTTTCAATACCACGAAACCCTTCAGTATCACCACACTTTTGTGAAACATGCTGTATAGACTATACTAGATAACCACACATTTCGTAAGACATATCCCAGAATCGTTTGAGTCTAGATACCTATCAACTAGTACCAACTTGTATAACGTGTCGAGTTGCCAGGTTTTAAGATTGCAACAGAACTCACTATGCTAATTGGGCGCGAGTCCACAACTGGGTTACTTGTACTAACTGCTCTTGGCTATCATTTACTCATTGAGATACTACATATTATTATCTGTATCGTGTGGTGCCGGACGTAAAGAAAACTAAATTATAGTATCAGAACAGTGGTGATGCAATTATTTACATTAAGAAAAGCGCCTGCCTGGGTTCGACCCCACGACCTACAAACTCGTAAGTCAGGGCCGATACATTTTCACCACGAAAACAGATTCTGCTCTAGTGAATTTAGAATCATGTGCTGAATTCAACCCAGCCTGTATAATTCAAAAAATTTCATTATTTTTTGAATTCCTGGATAACTCTGATATCACGATGTAGGATACGCCAGTCGTTTTTAGAATGTTGCTCTGTGTGATGCCGGACGTAAAGAATAACGTCACCCCATTTCTTCCTGCGGTTGTCATAAAAGGTGACTAGAAGAATGGGCAGCAGCGTCCTCTATGCATATTGCCACTATACTGCGATCGCCAACCCGCCTGCCAAGCTTGGCGATTATGGCCTCTCCCATTGTCTAGCAGTGGACGTCTTAATGATGGTGATACTACATAGCGTGTTACGGTCACGAATCATTACTTGTTCAGCATATACAGCGTGACATTGACCTGCAAATTACAAAAACTTAAGAAAATTTGAATTTCTCAGGCATCCTGTCGCTTTACCCTTAAGGAAATAGTGCTCCGAGGTTCTGTAACTTAGATTTACTTAATACATTTTATTTTTGTCATCATTCGAATTCAACCCGGGACCTCTGGACTTCAGACAGGTGGTATTATTACTAGACCACAGAGGTTGTTGAAAATTACGAGTTTCAAAAATGGTAAGATTATTGGTCTCTACACCCACCTCCGTTTTTTCTATCACCTTTGCAAATAAGTAAGTTGCAAAATTGTTAGAGTACCCGTTCCTACACTCACCTCTATTTTCTACCTTTGCAAATAAGTAAAGTGTATCAAAGCAATCTTACGAGTAACAACAAACATATACCTATCATCCAACATACACCAAAACATGTGTGCTACGCGCTATCCATCATTATCCATCATACATCAGCCGCTTACTTCCCTACACTAGTGTTACTTTATCATATTATATTGTAACAATGTTAGTGTTGTGACTTATACAACCGGCCATTGTTTTGAAAAGTCTGGTTGTTTGGAAAATACTAAGAACGAGTCTTTGAAGTCTTCTTCTTGTGTCATTATCATTCCACCCGAAAGACTGGACTATCCACTGCTGGGCATGGGCCTCCCCCGATTTGGGGTGGCTTGCCATAATCGCCACGCTTGGCAGGCGGGTTGGCGATCGCAGTATGGTATTAAAATGCATATAGAATGCTGCTGCCTATTCTTTAGTAAGTCCCTTAGTCGCCTCTTACGACACCCACGGGAAGAAATGCGATAGTGCTATTCTTTACGTCTGGCAACACACGCAACGTTTTGTAGTAGACCAACTCAAATGTTGTTCAACCAATTTGTAGTAATTTGGATAGGGCATTTCTCAGTAGCAGCCCAGTCTGCATTTGTGCCCGGTTGATCACAATAGGCGACTCTATTACATGGGACCTAAACATATCTGGGCAAATGTGGGTGTACTATAAATATCGTTATCTGATCCCAAACTAGGCAGAGCCTGTACATGGCAACCAGACAACTGATAAACATACTTATATATTTCTAAATATATACATATTATAGATAAATTACACCCAGACACAGAACAAATGATTGTGCTCATTACACAAACATTTGTCCTGGGTGGGAATCGAACCCACGACCTCAGTGTTAGCAGTCAGGGTCACTAACCACTACACTAACAGCCCAGTCTATAGGTACACCTCTGCCCTTCTGCCGAGGAAACAAGGCGTGGTGTTATGTTATGTAAACTTATCACTAACTGGCAAAACCGGCTGATTAATAAGTTACAAAACAACCGTACATAGTCGTGACATACGCGTACATACATTACATAGTGTAATAGACCATGTGGCTTGGTGCCGAACGTGAAGAATAGCACCATCCCATTTCTTCTGTGGATGTCGAAAGAGGCAACTAAGGGATTTACTACGGAATGGGCAACAGCGTTCTCTATGCATTTTACCACCACTGCGATCGCCAAACCACCTACCAAGCGTGGCGAACCGGCAGTAAACGTCATTCGCTTAAAGTGATGACATATCCGTTATATACGCATTCTGTTTATCAAAGTATGTAATTGAAATTGATCTTTAGGTAAAACGGTCACGATTTTAAATCGTTTAATCTTTATGACCTACCCTTGAAATTATTTCAGGATTTCAACTACATTAAGGTTTCACTTCTGAAGTGTTTCGTGTAATAAAGTAATTATCAACAATGTTGTTATCATGCTTTAACAGAAGTCGCGTGTTCTGTTGCCATTTGCAATGCTCTGAGTAAGCCATCTAGTATTTTAATCTTTGTTTCGCGATGTTTCGTGTAGGGTCAGGTTATTCTACTGGTATTATTGTTTTAACTAACGTACAGAGAACTGAAAACTGAAAGATTTTCTGCTAAATGATGTTGGAAACCAACGCACTCAGAAAGAGAGTCACGAAAAGTCACTTTAATTTATAAAGATGCTATGTCATTTCCTATTGTCTTACTTATTTCTTCTTTTGTTTTTAATACCGGTTTTGGTACAAAAAGTGAAAGAGCAGTATTTTTTGCATTAAGGCTTCCACAGACAGTCACGCTCGACGTGACAGCAAGACGCGACTTTCGTAGAACAATAACCTATTATGAAAATTCGCCAGTGCCACGTCGTCTGTGGGAGCTTTAACTCAAAACTTATTTTTTATTTTTTAGGGTGTTTCGAATTTTGAGACGTATGTCAGCGTAGTTTTCGAAGATAGTTTTTTTGCTGTCCTGGTTACCAGGACAGCAAAAAAACTAGCAAGGATAATGGCACAAATTTATGAAATTATAGTATTGTCATCAGTCCTCGATAAGTCTACAGAGCTTAAATGAAATCTGGTCGTTTAAAGTGGGTCAAAATCGCGCTATAAGGAGTCGGTTACAAAGTAACATACAAACATACAAGTGAAGCTAATATAAAGCGTGTAAGAAATACTGCTCTTTCACTTCTAACAAAGCCGGTGTTAGAAATTGGCAAACCGTAATTTTCCTTTTAATTTATTTCAACAGTGCCCAAATACCTTTAAAATGGTTACCCATTATCGCCAACAAACGAATTTTATTACGGCTAGTTATCCACGGTAGAGTAAACACGAATAATTTCACTATCGCGTTCGATTTCACTGCATTCTCCCGCGGCGCGTGCGCCGATAGAACGGAGCGAAATGTGCATAAAAACCATTGTTACTCTCGTTTTAATGTGTGAAATCATGCGCTCGACGGTCGTTATAGGATTTTTTTTAGAAACACTACGTAGTAGTTTTAATCTATTTTATGTTTGCAAATATTTTTAACCTCCGACGGAAAAAAAAGGCGAAAGGAAAAGGGAAAGTTTAAAGTGCGTACATAATTATTATGTGAGTCTCTGGAATCCTAGCACACAAACGGCTGAACCGATTTTGATTTCTTTTGTTTTTTTCTGTAAGGGGCTGTCCATTAATCACGTGAGGCTCAAAAGGTGGGAAGGGGTCCATAAAAATCACGAAATATCACAAAGGGGGAGGGGGGTGTAGTAATATATCACGTGTATTTATTTTTATAATAAATTACATGATACTTATCTAGAAATACACGTGATATGGCGGAGGGGGGGGGGGTAGTCTTAAACCTCACCACGGTACCAAGGGGCCCTCCCCTGGTACATGGTGGGGGGGTTCAAAAATGCCAAAAAAATGATATTGTATAAAGGATAACAGTTTCATTAGCCGTCCCCCAACGCGACGATGCTTTAAGCGAAAAGTACCTACAACGAGGTACTTAAACTTATAGCCGCCTCAGCAGCAGGCGCGGGCTTGCCGACGGCGAGCAATGGGTAGCTCGCCGCCCGGTAAAGACAAGGCCCGCGTCGATGGCTCGTTGTGTTCCACGCGCGCCTCCAAAAGATATTAGCAATAATTGAAGGTATCTGCTAGGTCCCATGCCTGCCGGAGTCGCGGATTTGTTCGAAATAATTACCGTGGGCCTAGCAAAGGCAACTGAAGGAACACTGGTGGGTTTTAGTCAATAAAAGTCTGACACGAAGACCTGTATTCATACACCGATTTCCCACCCACAATAAAAAAAAACTAGGTACTTAAACTAGGTTTTTTACTTCTTTGAGATTTTTGCTTGTTGTCTATGTGGAGATTTGTATTTACTAGCTTTCTCTCTCAATTAAGGCTGTGTTATTAGTTAGCACAATAGACTAGATAATTATCAGCGTCGTCGGTGTACAGGTATTTCAGTAATTGCCAATCAGTCCCCGGCGACCTTTAGTCAATTATCTTCGGTTCAACGGTCCGGAGAAGTTGTGAAAGACATCAAGGTATTCACCATGATGATCCTATAGCTATGTATGATGGGTCTACCGAGATTCACTTGTACTGCCCGCCATTTTGATATTTGAGTAGCACCCTAATTGCGTAACACACTATCAATTGAAGGGCTTAGTAATAACAGCCGTACGGGTTGATCGTTCAGGTTAAGCTACGCTTGACGCGGTTGGTTCGTGGATGGGTGACCATCTTTACATACTTAGACCCTTCCGTGTCTCGGAAAGCACGTTAAGCCGTTGGTCCCGGCTGTCTTTCCTAGATCTTAGACTGTCGTTACGGGTCGCCAGAAGCCCGAAAGTCTGACAACCAGTCTTACCAAGGGGTATCGTACTACCCAGTTACTGGGTTGCCTCTGCCTGGCCTCCAGCCAGATAGGCAGTCGTTCCATGTAAAATACTGGTACTTAGCTGCATCCAGTTAGACTGGAAGTCGACCCCAACATAATTGGGAAAAGGCTAGGCAGATGATGATGTAGGAGAGGTGGGATGTGCTGGATAAAATCCCTGTTGGATCACTGTCGAACAACTGTCCGACTTACTTGAAAATATTTCTACTGAAATTGTATTAGCATAGAAAGAAACTGGGGACGTGTATACAGACACTTCACAAGTTTCTATTCACAAGTCGTCAGTATATTTGCTTGTCTACAAACTCGTTAATCATGAAAGAGCCGCCATTTAGTCACACGATAATTACTTCCCATTCACTGAGAACCGATACAATACTAAATTAGGCTTTGTTTACATACCTGTTGGTCTCGTGGCAGCAAGAGCGACTGTTGAGCGGGTCTTGGTTTTGATGTCCGGGTCATAATCATAATCATTTAATCATTTGTTAACACAGGTACAGTAAAATAGTTGCTATGAATAAAAGATACAGGCGCGCTATGTTATACAAAAAGGCGTACAAATATTCTTGAAGTCAATAAACTAAAAAAATTATATTATCATTAGCAGCAGGCAGTGCAGGCAGTGTAGTGGGTGTGGCAGTGTTTTTGGTTATATCCATTAGGAATTTCTTAGCCTTTCTTTTTGTGGATGCAAAATCATCAAATGACGTCTCCCGCTCAACGTGTCGGACTTTTACTGACTAAAATTTCTTTTGAGTAAATAAAGATTCTTTAACCACAAAACCCACCCGTGTTCCTTCAGTTGCCTATGCAAGGGCCAAGGTAACTGTTTAGAACAAATCCCGCGACACTGGCTGCAAGAGCGACTGTTGAGCGAGTCACTGGGTTTGATTTCCGGGTCGTGCAGTGTTATTGGTTTTTTCAATAGGTAGTTTGTAAGTTGGCTGTATGATACCCCCGTACTTCGTTTGTTGGTCCCGGGTGTAATTCGTGAATTTTTGACAGTTGATAAACCCAAAGTTTGTTAACCAGGGGGTATCGGTAGCTCCTCTCACAGAGACGAGACCTGTGTCCCAGCAGTGGGAATATTGGAAAATTATGTATGTGGGCATTTTCAAAAAAGAGTGTAGGTACCCTGCTGTAAAATTCGATTATATTTTTTTTTTTTTTTTACTGCCAAAATATAATAAGAAATACAGTTTATTATAGAGGAAAATAAAAAGGAACGCGGAAATAGAGGCAGTTTTTCCATAATATCGAAATAAAACAGACTTTGTGGCGAAACTGATTCCGTTGTGTGACTAGATTTAAAAGCGAAATTTAAGGAAAGTATGAAATTAATAAGCGATTTTCAAATTTATTTAAACTAAATAATACATGTAATTAATAGATAAATGTAAGAATTCTTATATTACTATAATCATCGTTATAAATTGCACTGATTGATATCAGTCTTATTAAAACTTTGCAGGATAATAGGAACTCCGTAGTTTCTAATCACATAGGTAATCTATACTAATATTATAACGCTGATGAGTTTGTTTGTTTGTTTGGTTGGTTGAACGCGCTAATCACAGGAACTACTGGTTCGAATTGAAAAAATATTTTTGTTTTGGGTAGCCTATTTATCGAGAAAGGCTATAGGCTATATAACGTCACGCTACAACCAAGAGGAGCGGAGCAGTAATGAAAAATGTTGCAAAAACGGGGAAAATCGCACAGGTAGGCGATTCGACGCGACGACGGGAAGGGTCGGGAGAGCACGAAATTTAACGCGGACGAAGTCGCGGGCAGAAGCTAGTGATAAATGATTTTATTTCTGTAAGTAGGTTTGTTCAAACACTTTTACATGTCAATAATATTAAAAAAAAAAAACATTGACATGTAAAAGTGCTATGTTCAAGTTTTGTCAGTAAAGTTCAATCTGTAAATTTGAATAAAAAAATATAAAAAATAAATTATTTGTAACTGTATTCATAAATTTGGTTAGTAAAGTTTTGCACTGTGAACTAAGTTTTATGCATTCCGACCTGTTGTGACTTGCCGTTCCATTATTTGTGACCGTAGAATAAGTCACAAAACGGAGGTCACATAATGGCACCTTATTGTAGTTTTAAATTGTTTTAAAATTACCCATCGTACTTAGCACTATTCACTTTGTAGTTTCAAATACTATACCAATTTTGCAAAGTTTAAAAAATAACAATAATTTAAAAAAAGTGATTTATAATGGTAAAACTTGGTCACATACCTGAGCAAAGAAATTGAAACACAGAACACTTTAACACTATGCGTCAGCGCTGGCTACTAATTAGTTAGACAATTAAGGCGAGGTTGCAGTACTTTTTAACTTTTTCAAACCGCTGTAAATCGTGCAAAATGACAATATTCCGTAAAAACAAAAATAGTTTAGGAAAATTGATTATATTGTCTAGGGTTGTGTGAAGACAGAAACGTGAATTAAAACAATTGACTCGATAAAAAAAAATCATAAAGATAACACTAAATCACTATTTTAAACGTTTGCCCTGAAGAGATTCCATCATCAAACCATGTAAAATTTATACCAAAAGATAGGGCTTATTGTTTGTAAGGGTTTGGTGAGAACACATTTTATAATTTCCTTATTTCCTTTCCTTTTTTTTTTTTTTTCTTTTTATTTCTTAACTTGTGTTGGTTTGTAACAAAAATGGGTAATAAAAAGAATAAAAGGATATACAGAAAGTTGAAAACTAAGGTATATCGAAAATTCGTACTTGACTCGTACCTACGTAATTTCTAATAATTTACTGTAAATAAATAATTAAGTAGATAATCTACTTATTTACGGTAAATAATTTCGTTTAATAACGTTCAGTTCCAAACATTATTTACCTACAATCATTGCTTAGACGCGCCACAATATAAAAAAAGGACAGTAGGTAAAGATTTACTGAACAGATTGAATTTGTTCAAACTATTTTTATGGTTGCTCAATAACTTTAAATATCGTATAGTAAAATAATTGATATTAAAAAATCTAGGTAATTATACCGAGATTTTTCAAAATCAATTATTATACTATATGATATAATATAAATAAACGTCGTTTCACGTCATTAAAATTATCTAACGACGTAAAATGTATCAGATTACATGAAGTTTATTTTGCAGCGCTTCAATGGGAACAAAAAGCTATGGGTAGTTGTCACTCCTTAGATAAATTTGAATGCAATATGCGAAAGTCCCACATAAGTACTTTAACTTTATTACTAGTGGTTCACCTAGAACTGAGACCTCACAATGCATGTTCCGATTTTTCCATCTTTGCATAGTTTCAAAAACATTACAACAGTTACAGTTTCAATTAATCTTCGTTTTTTTAGGAGTGCTTGAGTCAAATACAATTTTTAATTTTGAATCTGAGCATAATCGGTCGCAGGGGTAACGATCAAAGAGGGGATCGAAAAAATGAATATAAGAAAGTATAATGTACGAGTGAGTCAAAAGAAAGGCCTTCATTTGTAATAAGTTAACGAAGTAATCAACGAAATACATTTGCTACTTCCAGCGCCATCTAGTCACATGGTCTCTGTTCAGAACGAACTACTAGTCAAAGTAAGTTCACCATAATTTAATAGATACATTCTTTCGTACTATGATTATAACTAAATAACGAATATATCTGTATTTTGATATATTTTCAATGATCAAGGAAATATTCAACATGCGATATTGCATAATAGACTTCGACTTCTTGGACTATAGTCCCAGACATTAAAGTTTCCCATACACTTTCTGTGATTATGTGTTGTGACAATGCGTTTCTTTAGTAGGTTGTTTTCTAATAAAGTTATCGTAAAATAGACCAGCCGACCTACCCCAATTCGCAAGGGTTATTCTCGGTAATATATCCCAAATAATCTATACTATAATAATATTATAAAGCTGAAGAGTTTGTTTGTTTGATTGAACGCGCTAATCTCAGGAACTACTGGTCCGAATTGAAAAATTCTTTTTGTGTTGGGTAGCCTATTTATTGAGGGAGGCTATAGGTTATATAACATCACGCTACAACTAAGAAGAGCGGAGCAGTAATGAAAAATGTTGCAAAAACGGGGAAAATTTATTCCTTTTGAGAGTTTCCGTTGCGTGTGCTGCGTAAACGGTTAAAGTAACGCAAAAATCATGTATGACGGAATTGTTCCTTTTAAAAAGTTCTAAAAAAAAGTCCGCAAGAGCATATGTCTATCTTTTAAGGTTGACTCACTATAACTCAAAAGGAGCGAGCAGCAATGAAAAATGGACGACTAGCAGGCAAATCGATGCTACGCGACGGGAAGGGTCAGGGGAGCAAAAATTTGACGCGGACGAAGTCGCGGGCAGAAGCTAGTCATAAATATTTCTCTAAACATTCCTCTTGCAATAATCGATTGAATGGTAAAATTTCGAATAAAATCTGTTTGAGATTTACATTATTATGTATTTTGTGTATAATACTTTATAATTATCGATTTATTATAGAAGCCACTAAATGTAAGCAAATAAAATTATTATATTACTGCCATTTTTTTCAGCGATCTGAGTTTTTAATATTTTTGATATATTAAATTCGCTTGTTTTAGGACTGATGGAGACGATTCTTTGTTTGTTGAGGTAAAGAATAACAACGCAGATGAAAAAAGTGTTGCTTGTAGGCGAACTATAGACGCGAATTATTTCTTACGTCAATTGCAAGAGAAAATATAGGACAACGCGTTGTTTGAATGTAAAAAAGGTTATTTTAAAATAATGGGTGAAAGAAAATTTGGGCTCATGGCAAAATTCAAGCTCCAATCCAACATGTGCCAAGAAATTGTGTCAGTCAGTTCAGAAAATGTTGCTGATACTGAAGAGAAAAATTCTTTGGATTCAAACATAGAGGCTACAACCGGCACTATAGCTATAGGCATCGGGCATTCCCCGTTCAAACAACTGTTTTTTGCAATCGACATTCCCATTTTCTCCACCCATGCGCTACAAACAAAGTTCAAGAAATTAATAAAAGAAGAATACAAAAAAAATCTCTAACGTCAATTTAAAGGAACCCAATATACCTTACCTTCTGCATTTACGCTGCGTTGTGGCATGTTCAAACGCTTGCGTCGGCTAGCTGCCGGGCGCTCGCTCGCTGCGTCTATACGCTCGATACATACCTATTATGCGGGGGGTGAGGAAGCGTTTTCATGCCTACACACCGCACTACAAGCCGGCCTTAAAGCAAAATGGTCTCTCCGATGAAGAACGACATATTATTTTGCCATTTCGTGCCGAATTATTCCAGAATTCGAAGAATATTTACAAAAAAGACCGGTCACAAAACGGAATGTCCGGAACATTAGCGTAAATTTTCGATTTTAATATAGATTTATTTTTAATAGAAAATATGAAAAAATAATAATAAAATTGATTCTTTTAACTGATAAATTGGACTTTTAAGAATTCAAATTATATTTACTAAACCACTCGCACAAACGAATTTTTTTAGAAATCAAAGATTTTCTGCGGCCTGCTGGGAAGGGGACAGCTAAATTCGATTGTGTTCAATATTTTAAAATCTTCGTAAGTTTTATATTTAGTAAAGTAACAACTAAACGACAACTTATATATATATTTAAAATATGTTCTTTTCACTTCAATTAAAATATCCTAGAAGTCATCCATCACAAAAAAATAAATGAACAAAGTCGAGGGCCAAGGCAAAATAAGGGAGTACAACAATTTTTGAAATTGCCCATTACATACTTGTATTAAAATTTCATGCTTTTAGACTAGTTTAGGTATCGCCTAGTGTTAATGAAAACGGTCATAAGTTACATAAGCAAGTGAACTTGACAGAGGTCGAGAACACGCGTGACATAGATGTAACAGATGTTTGACTTAAAATGGAGACGTTATGTTAATTTGACATACATATATATTCTTTGCATTTTAAAAATAGATTTTGTAAATATTTTTGTTAGCGATAAATAAAACAGTTATTTTCGTCTTGGCGTCAAATATAGATCTAGAGTAGGTAGGAGTACCTAGTACTTTGTTCTAAGACTTATCCTATACATATACAAGTATAACCGTTTTTCCTGAAAATTTCAAGAACTCAAAAGATTCCAGATTGAATATCCACATCCACACTAATATTATAAATGCAAAAGTAACTCTGTCTGTCTGTCTCACTTTCCTGCTAAAACTACTGAACCGATTTAAATGAAATTTGGTACACAGAGCCTGAGAAAGGACATAGGCTACTTTTTATCCCGGTAGTATGTTCCCGCGGGATAATTTCCGACCTCCACGCGAGCGAAGCCGCTGGCAAAAGCTAGTTATTAATATAGTGTTAAGTTTAATAGTCAACCTCTTAAAATAAAATTTTCATGTTCCATAAAGATGGAGCACGAAAATCGAGAAAAAACGACTGCGTGTAAAGATACGCAGTAGTTTTTTCTATTTTCAATAAGCTTTATTAGCTTGGTATATGTATTCTATGAAACGGAATCTTTGAATTTGATCGTGATTTTCACTCACTTTAATACATCCGATTATTTTAAAATGCACACTTATCAAGGACCGATAACAATAGAATAACTTCATACATTGGTGCAATTAACCTCGTAAAAAAATCTATTTAAAGATTGAGTGATTAATAAATAAATCATTTTGATGGAAAAACGCGTGAGGTTCTTAATATCGATTAACCTGCACCCTAATTGCAAAACGCACAATTTATCAGAATCTGAATGAGATTGAAGATTATTTCTAAACCATTGCGTCATTTGTTCGAATAAATTGTCGGCTCAGCAACGTAAATAACGCAATGGATGTTGTTTAACTATGAATATTAAACCAATTTCTACCGATAAAAAGTTCCGCAATTACCCCTCTGATTTCTATAATAATGATTTACTACTACTATTTTTATTCGATCATGTTTAGATATCTACCCATCACGTCTGTGGAGTTTCACAAACTAACTTAATTTCACGTTGTAGATGTAATTTTGATTACTGACCACAGAAGAGAGTCCAGCTGCCTATATTTTTACACAACCTCTCCTATCTATCTATTACTTCGGGGAAAAATGCGGCCATTTTTTGCGTCGCTCGTGTACCTATAGCCGAAGACAAAAGAAAAATTGAAGAGTTGTTTACAGTCAATGTGTTTAAGATAACCTTGAGAAGCTCTTAGCAAAATTTGATTTTATACGACGACGGTATTGTAAGGTTTTTTGGAAGATCAATGTCTTTTCATTTGTTAGTAGAACGTGTAATTTCATTCAGTATGTTTCGTTCGAGCGATTCGTGCAGGTTTCTGTCTAACAATTCATTGTTTTACTAATACTAGTGATCGCCCATTGGTCGAAATTCGACCGTATTTCATTTGAATAGAAATACATTAGTCAATGAAAAAAACATATATAATAATAAATATTAAAAAAAATATGGTTACATTCAGTAACACTATAGACCAAGGAACTTAAATCCCTAAAGACAAATAATATTAAAAACAAATATTCTCGATATGATCATAGATTTTAAAAATGAAATAGGTTGTATAATATATCTATAAAATATTTTTTTTACCTATGGTTATACTTGACATTCAGTAATAGTTAGAGAGCTGGCGACCAAAATTTCGATATGATCAGCACACAAGGCAGACGTTATTAATAGTAAACATCAATGACCTCGTCTGCCACCATGGTGGCGCTGCGTTGTAAATCTAAAACGTTTCAACAATGTTTAAAAAAAAGGTGTGCAGCAATATAGGACCTTAATTGATTGGATCAAATCGATTCGTAATGATTTAAACTGTAATCCACCTCGACGTGAAACGTGTGGAAATCATATACCGAAATGCTCGCCAGCTTCCTAACTATAAGACTATAGACACAAAATACAGACAGATATTGTCGATTGGACCATAAACAAAAGAATATCTACGCATGTGTGTATTAAATACACGGTAATGAATAGTAGTGTGTGTAACGTGTTATTTATTGAAAATAATATATTTTTACGCATAATTTAAAAAAAAAATATTAGCATTCGTCACTTCCTCTCTGTATAAACTATAAGTGTGCGAAATTTCATACTCCTCCGTCCGCCCAATTTTCATAAAAAGGGATCCAAAGTTTTCGCTTCACGTATTAATATATAGATAGTATGGCTGAAGAGTGTGAGTATCGAGATAATCATTCTTCTGCCCTTATTCCAATTCTTTTAGGGTCGGCGCAACATTTTTTTTCTTCCACACTTCTCTAGTAGTCGTCATCTCAGTAGTCACCCCCTTTCTATCCATAATCATAATTCACACAGTCCATCCATCGTTCTTTGGTCTCCTACTCTTAAAGCCATCGACATTCATACTCAATACTTTCCTCACGACATTTTCCTCATTCCTCCGTACCACGTGACCATACCATGACGACTGATTCCCACACAATTTTTCAGTTATTGGTGCCACTGAAAGATGACTAATAAAGAAATGTGGAAGAAAAAGATATGTGGCGCTGACCCCAAATTAATTGGAATAAAGGCAGGAGGATGATGATACTTATTTCAATGAAGGAAGAGGTTGTCGAGAAACTAGCATTTTTTTTTTCAGGATGGGAAATCATCAAATGACTTCTCCCGCTCCGGAGCGGGAGGGCGTGTCAGTTTTTTACTGACTAAAACCCACCCGTGTTCCTTCAGTTGCCCATGTGCCAGAGTCACGGTATCTCTTTCTAACAATCACGCGACCCCGGCAGGCATCGGTCCTAGTAGACCCCTACACTGTTGCTGACATCTCTTTGAGGCGCGCGTGGAACATTACGCGCCGTCGACCCGAGCTTGGTCCTTACCGGGTGGCGAGCTACCCATTGCTCACCGCCCGCAAGCTCGCGCCTACGGTGGCCGGGAGTCCGCTATCGTCTCCCGACGCCCGGGGCGTCTCCTCCTGCGGCGGCTAGGGACGTGAGGGCGCAGAGACTGCCACTCCCTCACGCGCCCCGCCTCCTCCTTCGCGAGCATTACTGCTTCGCAGAAGGAGGTGACGGCTTCCCATTCCCTCTCGCTCCGTACCATGGCTCGCACCAGGGCCGGACGCGAGAGGTCGCCGCCGCCGAGAGAAACTAGCATGGAGCGTGGCCCTTGGGTGGTGGATCACGGTCCAGTCCCTCTTACTGAGAGGAGGCCAGTGTCCTAGCAGTGAGAAGGTTATAGGCTGATAATGCTATGACTTTTTAAAAGAGGGTGCTTATTTTCTAGCTACTAATTTTGCAGTTATAAACATCCTAAACGTAGAATGAAGGTGAACAATCTCCTAGTTTTAAACATAGCAATATAAGCAGAGATGTGACATTTAAAAAATAACAGTATTTGAAATGCAAAATATAAAATACAAAATACCTATTTCCATTTTGTATTTAAATACTTTTTTTTGAAAAGCATTTTATATTTTATTTGAAATACCTTTTAGGACATATTTTGTATTTGCAAAATGCAAAATACTTTTTGCTAAGTTTTGTAAACATCAAAGAATTAATAATTAATGTGATCAGAAATTGTACTTTTTTTCACACACAAATTAATGCTAGTTATAAAGCCTATTTACTGTAGTATTTGAGAGACTAAAAAATATTTTGGTGCATAAAGCGCTTAACAGTTTATTTTGAAATGAAGGTTAAAAAAAGTGCTTAAAACAACAGAACTTCAAAGAAGTTGTTATTTTAGTTGACAAGTTTGATAACTTTTTTACAGGACTTGCTATTTTATTTTTTACTATTTTAGAATAGATGTAAAGGTCGATACCTAAACTTCACATAAACACAATAACATGACGTCAATAAATACTTTGAATTTTCATGAATATGATAGGAGAAAAATGTTCTAATTTAAGCTTTGGTTAGTGGGTCGTCTTGTTACCCACCTCCTTTACCAGCCTGTTACCTGGCTGAAATAAATAAACTTTTTAACAAAATAAAGATACTTTAAAACTAAAAGTATTTTATTTTAATAAAGCATTTTGTAAATACGTATTTTGCATTTAGTATTTTAAATATAAAATGAAAAACTATTTTGTATTTTGCATTTGAAATAACAAAATACAAAAAGTATTTGCATTTTGTATTTGAATACATTTTATAACCTATTTTGCACATCTCTGAATATAAGAAGCATACATACTAAAAGAAGTAGAAACAGAACAACTACTCGTAATGATATTCGTAAGTAGTAACCGAAGCGACCTTGCATTGTTCTCAAAATAATAGTTAGAACGATCTTCATACAATCTTAACGATCCGGTTGGTTTTACAATCAATGGATTATTGACAAATGTGAACATTGACTGGACAGGCTCAATCTGTGTGGTTCTTTCCTCAAAAGATCATTTCAGACACCAATCTACATGGTCTTCACATGATGTGATGGATGATGTTGGTGGTGGTGGTGTGTGTGGTGGATGTGGTGGTGTGGTGATGTGATGGTGTGATGTGTGGATGTATGTGGTGTGTGTGTGTGTGTGGTGTGGATGATGTGTGATGGTGTGATGTGTGTGTGTGTGTCTTTACTTTAAAAAAGGCCGAGTTTGTTGCCTGTGTACCTTCTGAGTTTGTTTCGGCCTTTCTTCTCAGTGTAGTTAGATAGGAAACGTAGACCTCACATAGTTTTTAAATAATGATAGATGCGTAAAAGTGTTTGTACACACGGCTGCATATCAAGATATACATGTCCAGTTTTAGCTGGCCTCGCATTGTATAAGGCTTTTTGTACAGTGAGAAGTCAGCTTATACTGGAAATGCTTGAATAAGCTTGATTTGTCGCCGTGCGTGTACATACTTACTAACATAAATCAAATCATTTATGAGTACTTAAACAGGATGTAACAGAATATTTGAAAGTAGTCAGTTTATAATTGACTATTGAATTGATTTCAATCATTTTCAATATAGGTTTTTTTTCTTCAATGAATATGTATTTTGACATACCGATAGACATACCGCCGCCAAAGAATATTCTACCTTATTTTTACGGAGATAACACTCAATTTTAAATGTATCGTAATAAACTATTGAATCACAAAAACACAAGTTTCTTAATAATAACATTGTATAATGCTTTTAACTCAAAACTCTACATGGGATGTATGAAGACTTGTATTGATTATGTTACACGGTCTATTTTCCTCATTCTTGCATCTATTCTAAATATAAGCTCGTGTGATGGTTTTGTAGTTATTATTAGTAAAACCGGTTGTCATATTGTAATACTGACCTGACGTACCGAAAACTTAGCGGACGTATCTTGTGTACAAGACCAGTTAACTAATTTGACCTAGTTCGAGGAATACCATTCTTTGAATCATGCAGCTACAAGGTTCATTTGGCGTTTAAATGACATTGATAGTGTTGTTGGTAAACATTTTGTGAAATCTATATTATAAAATTCAAAGTCCTGAGTGAGTGACTGACTGACTGATATATCTACGTACAGCCTAAACCGCTGGTCCTAGAGACATGAAATTTGGTGGGTAGGTATGTTTTTTGTGAAGAGTAGGTATCCACTAAGAAAGGGTTTTTTGAAATTCCTTCTTTAAGAAGGTGAAACGGGGGTTGAATTTTCTATGAAACTTTTTATTCTCGGGGTCGGATAAGACAAAGCAAGTAGTGCGTAAAGCCATTGTTTAACTGGATTAACACAAAGGGAACTTTTAATCCTGGTAGTACGCTCCTGTGGGATATTTTTCGACATCCACGCGTGCAAAGCCGCGGGCAGAAGCTAGTGTATTTATAAAATAGCTTTTAAAAAACAAGATGGCTGCATTATTTTTCTTTGCGATCGCTATTAGTCTGGCACAAATCTAGACTGGCTGCTACTGAGAAATTTCAGATAGAAAAACCCAGTAAACAGTTTGCCCGACCTGACAATCGAACCCACGATGCTCAGCAGTAGCGCTTGCAACTACTAGACCAACGAATCAGTAAGTTTTAAAAGAAAATTTTTGACTTTTCTAATTTGAGCTTTCGTTTTCTTTACTTTTGTTCATTTTTTTTGCAGTTTTAAGATCTGTCAACTGTCTATCTGACAGTTTGTGTTGACTCCTCCCTTTTCGGAAAATTCCGGGATTTTTCGTTAACATTAGTCGATCTTCGGCGGGTAACCGTCCACGAACCAACCTCGACAAGCGTCGCTTAACCAGATCGAGCCATGCGACTATTTTTACTTAGCTACATGCAAATTGCTGTCCACAGTATACATATATTTTGTACAATTATGGTACATATTTTATTCTGAAATAAAGAGATTATTATTTATTATGTATACAACAAAACTGAATATCATACTCCAAATAAGTAACTAAAGGATAATGTAAAAAGTTTTTCCATTACCTACATGCTAATATTAGGTATGTTATGCGTACGTAGACACGGCTACAGGTCAAACTATACATTTCCAGTATAAACTGATCTCACATTGTATAGGGTTTTCGTACAATGAGATGCCAGCTTATACTGGAAATGTATAGCTTGATATTAAGCCGTGTGTACGTGGTCCGTCAACCTTGACAGTCACTAACGGTGGGATGAATTAGTTAGTAAACAAGAAGTTGCTCAGAAGTTAAATATTTTGACCTTCCTCATAAGCATTTGAATCGTCTGTTCAGGAAATGACGAGTAATGCTATCCGATAAAAAATATCGAAAATCAATGTTTCATCTTTATCATTAGTCCCCAAAAGCATCGTCATAATGATTGTAAAAGCCAATTATTTTTAAAAGAGGAACCTTGGAGTTTCTTGTCGGCTCTTCTCCATAGGAAGCAACCAATTGGAATCGTGCACCTACCTTCTGACGTTTCAATAAGTGCAAGTGAAAGTTTATGTGAAATAAAATATGTTGATTTGATTTTGAGTACAAACATAATTTCAACATACGTAGCAAGTATTATAATTTAAAAAAATAGTATAGGTAAGTAACAGAAAAAAAACCAGAAACGAAATTATCCGGCAAAGAACTGGAGTTACCGACATAGCTCGCAGAGTAAGCAAGCTGAAGTGGCAGTGGGCTGGCCAATGGCCATGTCTGTCGAAGGACCGATGGCCGATGGAGCAGACGAGTCCTGGAGTGGAGACCGCGTATCGGCAAGCGTAGTGTGGGACGCGCCCAGCTAGATGGACCGACGACCTTAGGAAAGTGGCTGGGGCAGACTAGATGCGGAAGGCTGAGGACAGGTGTTGTGGCGCAACATGGGAGAGTATGTCCAACAGTGGACTGCGATAGGCTGAGTTGATTGAATAGTAATATAAAAAACCTTTTAGTGTAACTAAGCTGCTAAATTAATGTAAATTACTAATTTGAGTCGGCGGCGCCAAAACAACAATCAACGAAAATCAATCAAGCATCATGTTGAGGCGCAGTCAGGCGCGACGTGACGCCATTAGACCGATTACTATGAAAAAAAAATTCTTGGTAATTGTTCTACATGCCTATACTTGGTGCTTTATACTCTCAGGCTCCTCCGTTTTTAACCACCGACGCAAAAGAGGGGTATTTTAAGTTTGACTACTATGTGTGTCTGTCCATAGACAGAACACACAAACTTACTTGGGCCAATTAAAAAACCAATTTGGGTGCGTTTTTTTTAAATTTAATAATAAGCATTCTAGCGGTGGTTCTTATATGCTTGTACATGTTTTATCAAAATCGGTTCAGCCGATTCGACACGACGCGACGATCATAATATTACCTACAACTTCTTATTTAACTTTCATTACTTTTTAGATGTTTTTTCTTGGTCGGGGGTTTTTAAAATACTAAATTAACTGTATTCGTGAGTAAAAGCAAACAATTCAAACAAATATTATAAATGCAAAAGTTACAAGCGGAACAAACAAACTTTTTCTTTTCTACAGCATCTTTTCTTTTTATTTCGTCATCTAGACAATCTGAAGATTAAGTATCTAAACTAAATAATGATGCAGAGTGAAACAGATTTTTTGTATATTTGTTTGTTACGCTTTCACACTAAAACCGCTGGACAGATTTGTATGAATTTTGGCACACAGATAGACCATGCCCTGGGCAACAATATAGACTTTTTATCCTAGATAGCAGACGAAGTCACGCGCAACACCAAAGTATTTAAATAAAAGAAACTTTTTCATAGAATTGTGAAATTCTTGCGTTGTTTTCACTTAGTTCGTTTCGTTCTAATTGTGGTTTGTATAAATTATTTTAACTGTATACAATAAGAGTGATTCTGCAGACTTAATCAAATCAAATTGTTTTGATAGTTCACGGGCATTAAACAAAAAACTATTCGTCTGCTTTTTGCTAGTGTCTATTGTGAATAGCTGTACCTACCTAGTCATTATTTTCAATGTCACTTATATGCACGGCCTTGGTGATATCCAGCGGATTTTGAAGCAGTTACTTTATACATATTTAAACCAATATAACCATGTCAATGACAACAGCTCTATATTTAATGGTCATTCCACAGACCATAACATAACATCACGCCTTGTATCCCAAAGGGTTGGGCAGAAAAGTACCTTACAGTACACCCACATTTCGCCAGTTTTGTGTAAGCCCCATGTAATAGGGGAGCGAGCCTATTGCTACCTCAGACTCAGGCTACTGAGAAATTCCAAATGGAAAACTCAGTAACTCTATGCCCGACCTGGGAATCGAACTCAGGAGCTCATATTCAGCAGTAGCGTTAGCAACCACTACACCAACGAGGCAGGGCATATTTTGGCACCATAATATTAAAGAGTCTTAAGCCTAGCTATTCTGTAGCGGAAAACCAGACCTTCGCGAAGCTCTTCACTAGGCCATCAGTCCACTTTGTAGGAGACCTTCCAAGGTTACGCCTTTCGGTACGCAGACCCTACTCCACAACCTTTTTTATTATATTGATTGGCTTATTAGTGTAGTGGTTAGTGACCCTGACTGCTAAGACAGAGGTCGTGGGTTCGATTCCCACCCAGGACAAATCTTTGTGTGATGAGCACGATCATTTGTTCTGTATCTGGGTGTAATTTATCTATAATATGTATGTATTTAGAAATATATAAGTATGTTTATCAGTTGTCTGGTTACCATAGTACATACAGGCTCTGCCTAGTTTGGGATCAGATAACAGTGTGTTGGTTGTCCTGAGATATTTATTATTATTTATTTACTTTTCGCGTCCAAAATAGGTGTCGGCTTCCAGTCTTAGCGTATGTAGCGGAGTTACATGTAGCGACTGCCTATCAGACTATGATACCCCTTGGTACTACTGGTTATCAGAATTTCGTACTTCTGAAGACCCTTTGAGACTTCTTCTTCTTAGTGTTGGTTGTCCTAAGATATTTATTATTATTATTTATTTTGGCCCCATCAATCATCTTTTCTGCGAGCAATGTGCCCTGCTCACTGCCACTTAAGTTTGGCAATTCTTCGGGCAATTACAGTTGGCTTTGTTCTCCTGAAGATCTTTTCAATTCTGCTTCTGTTAAGCGAACTCCATGCACAGCCCTCTCCATTGACCTTTGGGTGACTTTCAGCCCCAACTAGTTCATACTAACTTAGTCACTCTACTAAGTTACACTAAGTGACATAAGTTATAGTCAACTTCAGTATCAATTACTAGAACACAATACCATATTGTCGCAGTTAACTTGATTTATATCAACTTGACGTACTTAGATTCAAGTTAAGGCAAGTAAAGCCTTTTGTAAAATGTGTCAATGTGGACCGCATGCGTCGCTTGGCTTATGTACTCGTAATTCAGTCTGTATATGTACCTTATTAAGTGATGTTGGTGCACCGTGTTTTGTTGCATAATGATGGACGCTTTGGAGGCGCTGCATTATGGTGCATCTTTACATAGTATAAAAAAATAAATAATAGTTTAAAAAAAAAAAAAACTAAAAAACACGCTTCCATAGAAAACCAAACTAAAAAGTAGAAAATAATGGAAAAAAGCGCGGGGTGCCTATCAATAAAAAAAAAAATACTTTGAAAAGTACCCCACGCTTTTTTCGTTTTTTAAACTATTATTTATTTTCTATTTTTAGGGTGTTTCGAATTTTGAGACGTATGTCAGCGTAGTTTTTGAAGACAGTTTTTTTGCTGTCCTGGTAACTTGGCAAGGATAGTGGCACAAAATGAAATTATTGCATTGTCATCGGTCTTTGACAGGTGTGCAAAGTTTCAATGAAATCTGGTCGCTTAAAGTGGGTCAAAATCACGCTCTATTGAGTCGGTTACAAACAAACATACTAACATACAAGTGAAGCTAATATAAAGCGTGTAATGAAGTCGCTTCCGCTGTCTTTTCACTTAGATTTTTTAAACTACTCAACGAATTCTTATGCAGTTTTCAGCAATAGACAGAGTGATTCAAGAGGAAGGTTTATGTTTATAATACGCGGGCGAAGCCGCTGGCAAAAGCTAGTTTATAGATAAAGTAATCACAAGTGCTCTATATTTTTATGAAAGAGATTAATATGAGAAAACTTTGTTCTACTAGAGTCGCGTCGTGCCTGTCTGCGAGAGCCTATAGCCGAAAGACATCCACTGCTGGACATAGCCCCCCCCCCCCCAACTGAAGATTTTTTGCCATAATCGCCACGCTTGGCAGGCGGGTTGGCGCTCGCAGTATGGTGGTAAAATGCATAGAGAACGCTGCTGCCCATTGTCTAGTAAGTTTCTTAGTCGCCTTTTACAACACCCGCGGGAAGAAATGGGCACACGAACCAAAAAAATCGAAAAAGCTTTGCTTTGGTATAATTAAATTACAGGGTTACTACTTTAAAGCAAATCTATACTTATTATTATAAAGCTGAAGAGTTTGTTTGTTTGATTGAACGCGCTAATCTCAGGAACTACTGGTCCGAATTGAAAAATTCTTCTGAGTTTTAATGAATACGTAGGGGAGTTTTTATACTGTTGGGGATTGCCCAAGGATGTTAGTCATAGGTCAAGCAACTGTGTGGACAATCACCTTTATTAATTATTCATGTAAATTATTGGAAGTAGGTAAAGAGGTCTGAGTTTATTGTTTTTTTTTACCTGATTAGATTAGGTACCGTTATACCCGTAAACGTGTTTAGAATAAGATTTATTTATTTTGGTTGGAATAAATTACTGATCCATTGAATCAGAATGACTAAAATGTTCTCTTATTTTTTCCGAAATATGTTAAATGTTCAGTCACTATAACCATTTAATCTTCACACATAAAATAAAAGAGTTGGAACTCCTTTTATTATGTACAGATGCCAGCGCATAAAGCTACTACAATCTGTCAAATTTCTTTAATAGGTTTTCAACTTTATCACTAAAGCATTAGGTTCAAAATGGATTGGGAAAATTTTACAGATTATACGCTTCTGTGTAGGTCAACGACCTCTTCTCATGTAAAGTAGGCACCAACATTGATCGCACTGAAAGGGAGTTAAAGACTTTCCTTAATTATTTTATTTTTTTGTTACAGGTACGTTAACTACAGCTGAACAAGACAACAATAAGGTTTCTATTTATTCTGCTTACTAAATTAAAACCTATGTTTTGGTCAAAGAATCAGCATCGCCATACAACATGGCAATGCTGCCAGCCTTTTGGGCACTTTTCACATGACAGCGGATTCTTTTCTCTCTGTTTTTATATGGGTACTTCTTATATCATTCATATTATTTTATATATATTATGTTATCAGTACATAAAGTTTATAAAAACAGAGAAAAAAGAATCAGAGGGCTTCAAAAAACTCATCTGCATCGCTATCAATGGGAAAAGTTCCCAAAAGGCTGGCAGCATTGCCACGTTATATGGCAATGCTGATTCTTTGGCCAAAGAATAGGCCAGCCCTCTGGTCACGTGAAGAGTCGACCAACCGCTTGGCTATGTTTCGAAAAACCAAGTGGGCACTCGGACCCCATGGCCCTAATGTTTCAACCCCAAACGGCTCAAATATGTAACGTCCAATGAGGTTGGAGTATTTTCGCCGTTTGAGATTTTCTGCACCTGCAGCAGCCGCCCCAGCGCATTCCATGGTACATGTTATTTAAATAACATGTAAATATTGCACTATTAAAGAAAAAAAGTAACCCTAATTTTTTTACCAACCGTAAATATTCAAAAGATGCACCGTCTATACTCGAACGGGTTATAAGCAAGTGCATTCAATATTTACCTGATAAGGAGGTGAGTACACCGTACAGTCTCATGTTGTTAAAAGATAATGTGTAAGTCCTTATCTTGGAGCAATTTACTAGAACTTTACATGCTACAATACAAAATAATTGATGTCAACGGATGCTCTGTAAGGTAACTTGAGTTACACAATGTTAACTGGAGCTAAATTATGTAGTTAACTTAGCAGAGTTTATGGTCTAATTTGGTTTAATGTTTGGATTAAACTTAGGTTAGAGTGATTGGAAGTCTTGATACTTTTTGGAATGAAAATGCCACTTATCAATCAAGCCGTGTGTGCTCCGGGTTATTAACCCCATTAGGGCATTTTTTATAGACGGGTCCATAAAGTAATAACAGCCGCACAAGTCAATCAATCAGGTTAAGCTTCACTTGCCGCAGTCGGTCTGTGGATGGGTGACCATCTTAACATAGCGAGACCCACCCGTGCTTCGGAAAGCACGGTAAGCCGTTGATCTATGCTGTCGTTCGTGGATCTTTGACCGTCATTAGATAACCTACGAGATCTATGTATAATTTGGCAAAGACAGTGCGTTAATCCTGTGTATGTTTTTAGTTAGTAAGCCTATAACTTAGCAATCATAAAAATTACTTTAACAAATAATTTTAATTAAATTTGTTTAGACATCAGAATTTTCCTAACTGATCTGCTCTTTCCTGACTTCTGGCTCGTCGTCAAAACAAGATACGGCATCGCGGAAGACCCAGGCATAGAGGCAGAGAGGAATTCGACGCCTACATGAGAGATTGGACCTTATTAGCTCATGATAGAGTTGAGTGGAAAAAGGAAAGGGGGCCTTTGTCCTGCAGTGGGACAATACAGGCTGATTATTATTATTATATTTGCTCTTTGGTATAGGCCTAGGTGTACTCTAGGAACAGTGGTATCGGCCCTGACTTACGAGTTGCAGGTCGTTGGTTCGAACCCAGACCGGCGCCATACTTTGCGTAAATAATTTCTTCACCACTACTGTCAAAACGGCGAAGGAAAACATTGTGAGAAAACTATATAAGCTGATTATGATGATCGGCCTCCCCAGGCTTTTCCATAGCTCACGGTTGTGAGTTTTTCCCCTCCATATTTTTTCGCTGCAGTATTTTGAAAGTAATCTTCTCATCTTAGAAGTAGTCTGCCTATTTTCCACTTTTCCTTTTCCTTTCGTAAGCCTATAAATAAAAAAATCAAAGCAGCGAAATATTTGACAGCTACCCTTCGATGTTGCCAACTTTCATAATGTACCCTCTTAACAAAGTCTCGTCCCTTGAATCATACATTAAAATTAAGCCCAAGTCTATCGGCTCTCCATAACTCCTACAGATTACTCCAGCCGATCACGTTATGATTAAAAGATAAGTATTGAAATTACACTGACCTGTTGCTAAGCGATTAATCTGTCTAATCTCTATAAATCTCTGTCGATAAGGGCGTTTATTTATTGTATTAAGTCATAAATACGTCACCGAGGCACGTGGTTGGAATGGAAAATGTTTTTCGTTGTGGGGTTTTGCGATAATCATAGTAACGGCTTTGGAATTTAAAAAAAAACAAATACTTTTTCCTTTATTTTACTACTAGCTTTTGCCCGCGACTTCGTCCGCGTAAATGTCGGTTATGGCGGACGCAGACGAAGTCGCGGAATAAAAAGTAGCCTATGTCTTTTCTCAGGCTCTATACTCTACTCTATCTGTGTACCAAATTTCATTTAAATCGGTTCAGTAGTTTCAGCAGGAAAGCGAGACAGAAAGACAGACAGAGTTACTTTTGCATTTATAATATTAGTGTGGATAGTGTGGATACATACTTATAAAGTATATTTTTAAACATTAGAATAAAAAAGTATAAAAACATTTAAACATACAAAAATAGAACTCCATCGGTATCGGGAAAAGCAACACTGCTCTCCCTGTGCCTAAGGGTCGGTTCACATCTGACGGAAGATGCGTCGCGTATCATCGGTCGCGTAACGCCAGAACAGACAATTATATGAGAAATCAACCTTTCACACTTAACCGATATCTAATGCGTTTGTGCGTCGAGCGTACAGCGTCTGTTCCGTTTCCGTCAACGCATTGTCGGCCGACGTAAAGGGCGGCACCGTCGTGCCACGCGTATATTGACTGATGCATTCAGACTAGGCGTAACATCAGCGGAGATCGTTTGTGTACTGACCGTTCAAAGTTTTCTTGCATTGATAATGTTTAATACAGAACGATTTATCACGGAAATGCAAAATTACGCCCGACCCATCTTCCGTCAGATATGAAAACACACTATTAAACCAGTCAGATGTGAACCGACCCGGTTCACATCTGCAACAATGCGGCCGACAATGCGTTGACGGAAACGGAACAGACGCTGTACGCTCGACGCACTAACGCATCTTCGGTTAAGTGTGAAAGGTTGAATGTTTTCTCATACAATTGTCTGTTCTGGCGTTACGCGACCGATGATACGCGACGCATCTTCTGTCAGATGTGAACCGACCCATAGTGTGCCCAGAGCTTAAGACAAGAAAGTTTAGATCTGTTTTGCAGTGGTAACTTTTGAATTGCTAAAACATGCGTAATAACGGGGATATATGACACACATTCTGGAACCGCAGTTGTGAGCTCTTTTTCAGGTATATTATCCAAAGTATTGTTAAAGTTAGCTTTAAGTACCTAGCTTTGCTCTGAAACTTTTACTTTTCTTCGCATGCGGAAAACAGGTTATTTATGAAGAGCTCGCTGTCCATATACAGGGGACTTGATTTGCAACCTGTTACCATAGATTCGGTGCATGATTCTGAAACTCCTGAAAATCGGTTGCTAGAAGAAATAGTCGGCTGACTAATCAGCTCATAAACTAATAGATCTAAATCTATTTACTTTAAACAAGACGTTTTTAATATCGTCACAATCAGCTTGTTAGGCTGGGACACAGGCCTCCTATCGGTGAGAGGGAGTGGGCCGTAATTAGTGAATAGTCCCGGGAAATCCCGGAACCGAAAGTACCGGGAAATCCCGGAAATTTCCGTTGTTTTAGGAACCGGAATTTCCAAAACCAAATCCCGGTTCTTTCGGTACTTTCGGCAAAAGATACTTCGCGTTTAGAATTCTAATTTCTAATTTTACTGCCTAAAATCCGGCCGCTGCACTGTTACTATACTACCTAGCTACCACCTAACCTAGGTTATTGAGTGCCCCCATTGTAACTATAAGAATCAGACCAATGTAATATTGGTCTGAGCAAGTATTCCAAATTTTTATAATTTTATAGGTTGGGTATTTTTATTTATATTATTGTAAGGATGAATATCTATGTTTAAGTTTTGCAAAAATATTTCAGTTTAAAGTTATATTTTTATTTTATTTTTTTCTTACATGTATAATTAGAGTCAAGTTGATTTAAAGAATTTGTCGATTGAAGTTGTTCCAAACTATTGTTGAATTATTATATAAGGTTAAAATAAAAATAAAAATGTTTGTTAAGATTATCTAATCAATAAATATTGAGACCGATTAATGCTACGCTAAAACTCCATAGTTCCTTTTTTTGTAGATGTTACGTAAGTTTTAAATTATAATTTGGTTATGCAGAATTGCAATAAGAGTCATGTTAATTTGTTTGGTAAAGTAAAGATGTTTAATAAATGTTTCTGTTATATAGTATGTAGGATTAGGTACAAAAATCATTTAATGTTAAAAAATGTTGCTGGCATAATATGCGTAATTACCAGTAAAATTATACTAAATAAGACTGATTCAGTGTCTATAAAACAAGAAATAAAACGTTTTATTTGATTTGATTAAAATGTTTTTGACGAAGCTTTCCAAATGCTGCCCAACCTAGCTGAATCCTCCTGTCGGCTTCCTTCTCGAAATTGTGTCTACCAACCTGGATGACTTGGCCTAAGTAGACATACTCCTTCACAACTTCGAGAAGCGAACCCTCGATGCGGATTGGATTCGGCAAGACATGCGAGTTGAACAAGTCTTCTCGTCACCTATCCCGCAATGTCTGAAGACTAAGGTCTTCAACCAGTGCGTCCTGCCCGTAATGACATACGGTGCCGAAACGTGGACACTGACAGTTGGGCTGGTCCACAAATTCAAGGTCGCTCAGCGCGCTATGGAGCGGGCTATGCTCGGAGTCTCTTTGAAGGATAAAATCAGAAACGAAGTTATCCGGAAAAGAACTGGAGTTACCGACATAGCTCGCAGAGTAAGCAAGCTGAAGTGGCAGTGGGCTGGCCATATCTGTCGAAGGACCGATGGCCGGTGGAGCAGACGAGTCCTGGAGTGGAGACCGCGTATCGGCAAGCGTAGTGTAGGACGCCCCCCAGCTAGATGGACCGACGACCTTAGGAAAGTGGCTGGGGTAGACTGGATGCGGAAGGCGGAGGACAGGGTGTTGTGGCGCAACATGGGAGAGGCCTATGTCCAGCAGTGGACTGCGATAGGCTGAGTTGATTGATTGAAAATGTTTTTACTTTGCCCTGTCATTTCGTCTTTTTTTTACTTTCTCCGTTTCAACACTTTCAACTCTCTTACAAAGACTTATTAAAGTATCAAAAGTATCGATAGTACCGGGAATCCCGGTTCTTAAGCCAGACGGTCCCAAAAATCCCGGTTCTTTAAAACAGCACCGGTTCTGCATTCCCTAGCCGTAATCCACCAATACCAGTGCGGGTTGGTAGATGTCACATGGCTTCGAATTTTTGGTTCTAGTTCATGCCCGTTTCCTCACGATGTTTTCTTTCACCGGTTTAAGAGCAGTGGTGATGAAATTATTTAATCCAGACTCCGGGTTGGAACTGAGATATACACGATGGAAAAGTCCAATAACACATTGCCCGACCCGGGAATCGAACCCAAGACCTCATGCTCAGCAGTAGCGGTTACGATCGCTAGACCAATGAGTCAGTCTATATTTACATAAATACCTATTGTACACACGTACCTACATTACATAAGAGTGGGTATCGAATCGGTATCAAATAATTACAGTTGGCGTATTCGTAACTACCACTGAGCTATTCGGAGGTGAATGTTAACCTCAATAGCGGCTAATAGTTCATGTAAGTACCAGCTATGAACTGACATTTAAAACAAACATGGCAGAAGGTCCATTATACGCACGGTAAAGAACCAAACTATACATATCCAGTTTTATTTGACCTCGCACTGTATAGGATTTTCGTTCAATGAGAGGTCAGCTTATGCTGGATATATATAAGCTTGATTTGACGACGTGCGTAAAAGTTTCCGATTTGGAAATTATTAATTTTGAATCGGCGCCAAAGTAAAATCATCGCTATACTGTGGATCAATCATGCTGCCATTTTTTTTTTCTTGGCGCCTTTATGTTCGTTTGGCGCCGATTCAAAATTAGTAATTTTCATTAATTTAAACTATTATTTTTTGGTTTCTGTTTCTTTTTTCGGCAGTTAAATTTTATGTTAAAAAGTTTGTATATGGGATTTGCTATCTACACCTAAGGATGAACTTTGTTTTTCAATTTGTAATGAGACCAACTTCGAAATAAGCCCTTTCCAATAAAATAAGAATATAAAAATTTTATTGCTCAGCAAAAAAAAAAACATACACGTCGAATGGATAACCTCCATTTTATTCGTCGCCGTCGGTCAAAAAGACTACATTATCCAAATCAAATCAAATTATTTTTAACCATCTTCAAAAAAAGGAGGAGGTTATCAATTCGACTGTATGTTTTTTTTTTATGTTTGTTATCTCATAACTTTTGACTGGGTGAACCGATTTTGATGATTTTTTTTTTATTTGTAAGCTGATGCTTTCCGAATGGTCCCATTTTAATTTGGTTCCATTCGAACAATGGGGTCCATGTGAAAACCATATAAGTCTTTGCGCGACAAATGAACGAATAACGCGCTTAGATTAGTGCGGCGTATCTACCATAACTAAAAAGCTTAAAATATTTTTTTTTACAAAAAAAACAACCGACTTCCTTAAAAAAAACACTACAAAGTCAAAAATAACTTTAATTTCGGAAGTCGGTGGCAAAAACCTTAAATACAGATCCTAAGACACCGACTTCCGAAATTAAAGTTATTTTTGACTTTGTAGTGTTTTTTTTAAGGAAGTCGGTTGTTTATTTTGTAAAAAGTTTTATTTCACATAAACCTACGTGGGCACTTATGAAACGTTCGAAGCTAGGTGCACGGTTCCAATTTGTTTATTACCATGGAGAAGGAGCGGCAAGAACGCCAACGGTTTCTCTTATAAAAATAAATGGATTTTACAATTGTTTCAAATGACGGTGTTAATTAATAGGTATGGGAGGACAGTGTACAAACTCAACCGGGCCTGTCAACAAGTACCAGGTACTTACTAAAATAGAAAATGGCTTACAAATCTAGTCTACAAAGTCTTCGTTCACACATTCATAAAACATAAAAGACTAGCTACCGCCCGCGTCTTCGTCCGCTTCAAATTTTGCTCCGCTGATCCTTCCCGTCGCATCTAATTGCCTGCCTGTTTTCATTTTTCATTTCTGTTCCGCTCCTTTTGATCGTATTGTGATGTTGATCGCCTATAGTCTTCCTCAATAAATAGGCTACCCAACACAAAATATTTTTTTCAATTCGGACAGTAGTTCCTGAGATTACCGCGTTCAACCAACCAAACAAGCAAACTCTTCAGCTTTATAATATTAGTACCTATACATTCTACATACATGAATTACTAGTTATATCTCAACATCGTATTGATAAATTCGATTCCCAAGTCTGTACGCTTAAATCTTTTAAACTACGCTACAGTTTTATGCAATAGATAGAGTGATTCAAGAGAAAGTTTTACATGTACAATATGCGGGTGAAGCCGCTGGCAAAAGCTGGTAAAATATAAAAACCTATTTATAACAATTGACATGATTACCAAGAAAACCACTAATATCGTTCTACTGACTATGCCTTATTTTTGTGGATGGGAAATCATCAAATAGACGTCATTTAGTTGAAACGGAAGGGCGTGTCAGACTTTTACTAACTAAAACCCACCCGTGTTCCTTCAGTTGCCCATGTGCTTTCTATGCCTTCTGCAGTTAAATATTCGTTGTCATTGACGACGCTGACTTCCTGTCGGTACCCCACCGTTATTATCTTTATAGTTTACTATATACTTATGTTTGTATCGTAAACTAGCTTATCATAGGTTTACTTCATGAGGAAATGTCGCTCGCTTGATTAACCACAGTGATGAGAAACACTGGTTCTAAAATTAACTTTATTTATTAACAGTTTATGTGCAAAAATAAAGGGGCTTGTGGCTAAGTCCTAGTCGCACAGGTCGATTGGTCAGGTTAAGCAACTCTTGCCGCGTACCTTGCCCTTTACCTTCGTACTTTGGAAAGCCCGGCTGTCATTCCTGTATCCTTGACAGTCGTGTGTAGTTAGAAGCCCCAAAGTCTTACCATTGGATATCGGAATACCCATTAACTGGATTGATGAGATCAGAGGGGTTGTTGCGGAACCTTTTATCGGTAGGAAATGGTTTAATATTCATAGTTAAACGACATTCATTGCGTTATTTACGTTGCTGAGCCGACAATTTATTCGAACAAATGACGCAATGGTTTAGAAATAATCTTCAATCCCATTCAGATTCTGATAAATTGTGCGTTTCGCAATTATGGTGCAGATAGGCAATCACAGCTGCATCGAGAAGCCGACCTCAACATAGTTGGGGAAAGTCCGCGTAGGTCTGATTGATTCATTGACTTTTTACAATAAGTAGGTATTTGAAGTAATATTTTTTTTTTTGTCTAGTCTGTCCCACTGCTGAGCAAAGGCGTTCCCTAAATCCCTCCAGGCATCCTTTTCCAGGGCCACCTCGATCCAACCCTTGCATTACGCGTCTAGGTCGTCTCGCCACCTCCTCTTGGGCCGGCCACAGCAGCAACGTCCATCCTCAGGCACCCACTGTGTGGAGACTATTGGCCAGCGGTCACTGCATGCGGCTGGCTATTGTGACTAGGGTTGCCACCCGTACTTTATAATAAAGTATTGTACGTTATTTCACATAATTGTACTCTATACTTTATAGGACAATAAAGTACCTACACGAAAATACTTTATTTTGCGAGATTTGATTTCTTGGGATTTTGAAAAGTTTAGTCGTACTTAAGTACTTTTTCGTTAAACGAAATTTATGTCATACAAACTGCAAAAAGCAATAAAAAATGGGTTTTTTAATATTATAATAAAGACAAATAAATCGTACTTTATTTTTATACTATGTACTTTTTTTCTTACCTATAATAACCAATGTACTTTAATTGCAAGAAAAAAGGTGGCAACCCTAATTGTGACCCTCCCCGTCCCATTTTACGTATAGGATTCCCGTTTTGGAGTGGGATTCATGGTGGCGAAGAAGTGTAAGGATAATATCATCGAATTCTTGGGCTATTCTGAACGTGTCGCGAGGCTGAAATTTCGTAGTTAATTAATGCTAGTAAAATTATAAACATATCTATATTAGCTACGAGAAACTACAATAAAAAAGCCCCATAATAATAGACATGTTATGTATGAATGACTTGTTAACCTAAGCCCCTAAGTACTACAATATTGTAACACTACGGTGTTAATGACACAGATGCGATAGCCTACAACCTTAATAGGTATTACGTGTTAAATAGAGGTAAGGCACTTGTCCCACGGCTAGCGAGTAGCGAGCAGCGAGTGAGCGACGGCGATTACTCGCACGCGTACGTATCGCGGGAGCATCTTAGAGCTCTTATACGAGCGGCTTGTTGCCAACGGCAGGTAACTGCAGCCGTCGACACGCGATGATGACGCTGATCTTTGAAAATGGCATGTCGCCGTCTGCCGCCGACACGTATCGACGGCAGCAGTTACCTTTGCCGTTGACAACATATCGCTCGTGTGTTAGAGCTCTTAGCGAGTATTCTGTCCGCCAAGCGATCGTCGCTGAGGGTACTTTCTTTGATATCTCTTCGCTGGCACCGGTGTCAACAGTCACCGAAATAAACAATCTTCATTTCTTGAAAACTTCGTACAATACTTTCAATCGTCTAGCTCGGTCGCCATCTTACTTTTTTCTCCTTCCCACACATACTGTCTCATTCACTCGTTGCTGCATTCATGTTCTATTTATTGCTTCAAATTATGATGCGTTCCGAATTAACATCCTAACTGGCATAACATCACGCTTGTGACTGACTGATTGACTGATTCCTGACTGGATAAGCAGAAATGTATCAATAGTACCTACTCCCACATTATTTTAGTTATGTGCAATATGTATAGTTATGTTGCGTGTGGTGCCGGACGTAAAGAATAGCATCATCCCCTTTCTTCCAGTGGGTCTCGTAAAAAGTGACTACGGGACATACTTATGGGCAACAGCAGCGTTCTCTATGCATTTTACGACCACACTGCGATCGCCAACTCGCCTGCAAAGCGTGGCGATTACGGCAAACCTCCCCCAAATGGGGGGGGGGGGGGCAGTGGAAGTACAGTACGTTTCTTGAGCGAGTATATCTTTGATCGCTAGTCATTTCTTCGTCGACAGTGAGACGGGTGCTTAAGTAAGTTGAACATCGTGCTACTCATTCACGATTAAGGACAATGGAATTTAATGACGCGGTTGAAACGGCAGTAAGAATATAACACTTATATTATGTCAAGAAGCACTTCGCCCCGAAATCTACGAATACGTAGTTGCACGTATTCGTACACTATGTTACACCCCCTAATCATTTACGAGGCGTTTGAAAAAAGCACCACTAACTTTATGATTTAACTGTATAAGTATTCGTGTAAGTTTCAAGTTTAAACTCAAGGCATAACATTTTTCAAACAAGCTCAATTCGCGAATCCGCCCTTTACACCCCTTTAAAGGTTGAAATGCAACATTTCCCGGTCCTACCCCAAAAGTTTAACCTGTGCGTTGATATTTCCGTCAGTCATTCCGTTTCTACTTTTATATGATGATATTTGGCACACAGATAGTTTACAACTTAGATTAACATATAAGATACTTTTTATTCCGGTAGTATATTGTATATTTATTACAGTGGTATAATTACACGCGGGCGGAGCCGCTGGCAAAAGCTAGCAAAAAAAAAATCTTTGAAAGGGAAGTCTTCTCACCATTTAGATACAGACTTTGTCAAATTTCTTTAAGTCCACGTAATCGATTGCATGCCTGAATTAGAAAGTCAATAAGAATTTATTGTTTTTTCTTCGTATTCATAATCAAACACATCTTTTGTAACAGTCGTCAATCTATCTGATCGTTTGTGTATTATTTTGCTTAGCTATTAAGTTTACTGTCATTTACGAAAACCTAAAGCTGTGGCAAGACCATACTTTCGGGCTACCCCGAAGCCCAAGCCCGTTCGTTCGACCTATTGAAAATCTCCTACCAGTACATTAATTCTTCCTTGGAAGTCTTCAAATTGACTCCGGAACCAGGTTGGCCGAAGCAAGAATGCTTGCGCAGGTGGAGATTCACAGATGACACCGCCCTGGAGTGTAAATGTGGTGCGGTCCCACAAATAATGGGGCACTTACTATGGTGAAGGACGCTACTCAAATTCTGGACTGGCTCTACAGATTGCTGTTGATGGCAATTTATAGACCCAATCCAGAAATTCGTTAAGAAGAATAATACAGCTAATTCTTGTGTCAACAAAGTTTTTATGTTTATATGTTTGTTAAGTCAATAACGCAAATTTGGCACACAGATAGTTTATAACCTGTATTAACATATATGTTACTTTTAATCCCGGTGTTATGTTCCTGTGGTATAATTTCCGACCTCCTTGTGGGCAAAGCCGCTACCAAAAGCTAGTACAAAACAAATGTTTCAGCTATGTTAATGTAGCATGAAACAGCACGACAGCATTAAAATTCGTGCAAAAACAACAGACTGCGATGATTCATAGCTATCTGTGACATCCCACAGTTTTTGTGATAAAAGTGAAATCTGTCACAGTGCGGCTACTATAAACTATGTCATTTAGTGTTTATAGCAATTGGTGGAAAGGATTTTAATTTTATTGCCATTCAGAATCGAGGTGGGTAGATAGGTGTTACGCGGCTCTTGTTAGAGAAATGTATGTGTAGTTTTCGTAGAAATTGATACGTCTCGCCTCTGAGAAGACCTTTAAACGTCCAAATCTAAATTAATGTTTTTCTTTAACCTCTAAGTCCCTGAGATACCACATTTGGTATCGACACAATGGTTTTTTAATTGTGTCTGTAATTTCGGTAATTGACTGGTTAATATACTGGTTTTAAACGAAAAAACAGATAACTTCTTATGAGACCCTACCTGACAAGCGCGATGCGACGTTGCGGCGCAATTCTGGTAGAACAAATTGCACGAGGTTTTCATGGTAATTGTTCTACAAGAGTTGCGTAGCACCTGATGTAGAAGCCTTTTTCGGACTGGCCGGTTAGTCGAGTGGTTAGTGACCTTGACTGTTAAGATTGAGGTTGTGGGTTCGCTTCCCACCCAGAACAAATGTTTGTGTGATGAGCACAATAAATTATTTCTTCTGCTGGGTGTAATTTATCTATAATATGTATGTATTTAGAAATATATAAGTATGTTTATCAGTTGTCTGGTTGCCATAGTACAGGCTCTCTAGTTTGGGATTTTATAACGGTGTGTTGGTTGTCCTAAGATATTTATTTTTGCACTTTGTTGTGATTTTTTTTATGGAAATAGTTTATAATTTTTTTAACCTGTTTTATCTTTCTGATGGAAAAAGGCCTCCTTCATACTTATCCTTTCATTTTCTTTCAAGGATAATTATACAGTTACATTTTTTCGCAATGTGAAAATCGGTTAGTGCTTAAATGTATCTAGGAGGAAGTTACAGATATTATTAACTTTTTTAAATAATATACAAGTTAATGAAAGATCGTTAAAATGTCTTAAAATTAATGAAATGGGCAATCAAGGCTTTTTTCCTAGCTCTATTTACCTTATATAATTGAGTAACTATAGGTTTGTCCACAACAAAACCGGATTAACCCTTCAGATTTGGTTTATCTACATTTTATACAAAATATTTAATTAAAATTGGAACGAAAGTAAAAATAAAGTTAGGTATAATATGTAAAATTTTGTCGTTGACCGTAATAATTACTACGTACGTAATTGAAAATATTAATGACCACTTAGAAGTATTAATCCTAGTCGACCTCCTGCCGTATCAGGACAATGAGAACGGATACAGAACACGTGACCTTACTGTGGACTTAAATAGGTGCTACAATTTTAATTACAGCCATAATGAGATAAATGAAGAACAAGATCAATTATTTATGTCCTTAATCAGTCAATAACGTGATTACAAAAAATATATATATTTCCAGCAGCAACAACCTTAGGTATACGCACTGGACCTGCGTGCTGGATTATGGCCCACTCCCTTTCACCAAGAGGAGGCCTGTGTCCCAGCAATAGGAACCTTATTAAGCCTTACCTTAAAAGCTGCTGATGAAGATGATGAAAAAAAAAACAAAACAATATAAAATAAGATCTCATGTCGAACGTATGTATATAAGGTGTATCTATTCATACACGAAATATTTCAAGAGGTACCCTGGCGCTGCGAGGACGGCGACCGGACGGCATGATCATGGCCGCGGTGTCTCGGGCCGTAAAAAATAAGAAGGAGCCAGTATTTCTTTTTGTGCGTCAAATAATTTACAAATATTAAATTTTGAAAAAAATACATTTAGAAATTTTTTTTTTCGTTGCTGTAGCTTCTTTACCACCTACAGGTGTACCTCTTAAAATATTCCGTGTATGAATAGATACACCTTATATGTGGCATTCCGTGCATAAAGGTATCAGTAGAATACCAGTGTAGAATCTAGAAGAGTCCGTTTATTATGCTGATTACAAATAAAAAATCCTAATACCTTTTTTTGTAACAGACATTCAAAGTTTTAAATTCTGAAAAAAACTAGTTTCGAGAAAATGGAGTTTGAAAGTTAAGGTTACAAAAAAAACAATGTTCTACCCTTTTGTTATATAGATTCTTCCACATGGATCCCAACACATTATATGCATCAATGTATCACTAACATAACCGATACTGTACTGCCAATATACAAATAGTATTAAAATTCAAAAACCCAACATGATAATATGAAAATATCGACATTTTATAAGACCTACCGACATCTGGTACATTTTTACTAAACATTTCCTTTCCAAAAAAATCTGTTTAGAAATGTTGTCTGTTGATGTTAATTGTAGCAAATTTGTTGTAGAACAATAATCAATAAAAATAACAAAATGCCATATTTTCACCCGATTTTACAAAAACGCAAGTAACTCGGAAAATAAATGCTGACATCTGGTACCTTTATGCGCGGAACGCCACATATTTTGGTTGTTAGAGAGTAATTCACACTGACCTCCGTACTAGTAAAAAATGTATCATACGGTAGGTCAGTCAATTTAATTGGCTGTTAAGTCCACATTCGTACGGATATAAATCACGGCGGGACTTTATGCGCATTGGATTTTCAACGTACTGCTTTGCACCGAGAGCTGAAATCTAATAGTGTTTTTTTGACGCGACTCTATAGGATTCTCAATGCTCAGTTCAACACCGAGAGTTGGAATTCCAGTGTACGATAAAATTCCGCCGCGATACTTTAACGCCCTTGCGTACGTGGTTTGACGGGTAACTTTTGTATCAAATGCAATTGTTAATATTCATACGGTAGGTAACTTAACTTCGAAGAGCAGCGCCGGCCCAGTGGTAATGACCACAACTTACTAGTTGTAGGGTTCCAACCCTGACAGGCGCGCTTTACTTTGTGTAAATAATTCCATCATCACTGCTCTCAAAACTGTGAAGGTAAACATCGTGAGGAAACTGGGATGTCCTAGAACCACAAATTCGAAGACTGAGACTGTTCTCATATGAGACATCCGCCAACCTTGGGCCCGTGTGGTGGATTACAGTCCACTCCCTCTCACAGAACGGAGGCTTGTTTCCCAGCAGTGGGAACATTATAAGGCTGATTATAAATTTTTCAAAATGGTAACTTTTTTTCCTAAAGCCTGTTATCTAGTTAAAATGATGTCACTGAGTTTGTTTTTGGGCACTTTTCTATCATTTCATTTAACCTTTTACCTGCACCCCTAGCCAAGTTGATAATCTGCAATCGTTAACGCTAGTCGCTTAACGCTAAGTCACGTGGTTAAAACAAACGAATAGAAAATTCGGAGCCAAATTCACATCGTTCAAAATGATAGAATGATTTTTTATCGTTTCTACAATGTTCAACGATAAATTCTTTGTTATAATGTGTCGTTTTTCTAAAGACATTGTAGAACGAGCGGCCGACTCAGGCGCGTCAACATGGCTACCAACTTAACGTTTTCTACAATTGCTAACACCGAGGCGTTACCGATTGTAGAACGGAATTCGACACGAAACGGTTGTGACTTGGCTAGGGGGGCAGGACTATTGTTTAAGATCCGCAAAATCCTACTTCCTGTCCTACTTTCTACTAATATTATAAATGTGAAAGTTTGTGAGTATGGATGTTTTTTACTCTTTCACGCAAAAACGACTGATCGGATTTAGATGAAATTTGGCATACAGATAGTTTATAACATGGATTAACACATAGGATAGTTTTAATCCCGGTAGTACGTTCCCGCGGGATGATTTCTGACCTCCGCGCGGGGGAAGCCGCTGGCAAAAGTAGTCATAAAATAATTTTCAAGGAATCTTTTTAAGAATTCACGCTACGTAGTCCTTATATCTTCCAACAGTGTTTCAAGCTTTGTTTATTTAGCTCAAGTTAGCGTCTGATTAACAATGAACTACGTATAAAGTTCCTAGAAAGTTACAGCACTAACCTCGACTGATAAGACCTGATAAGACGGAGAGCTGTTCACCGTGTTTATTTGTTGTAATTCTTGTTATAATTACAGAAATTTGCTTTTGGCTTAGTAATTACAGCCGCACGGGTATCGATCAGTTAAGCTACGCTTGCCGGGGTTGATTCGTTGATGTATGACCATCTTTACATACCAAGACATCATCTTGCCTCGGTTAGCACGATAAGCCGTTTTTCCCGGCTCACGCCAAGTCCTAGGAGGTGACTCAGTTTTTTTCATAGTTACCTAAATAATAGGAAAACAAAATCTTTAGGTTTATTTTATTTTATCCGCCTCAGTCAATCCTACCAGAATAGGTAGCAATTTTGCACGTTCTTAAAAGCCTCGGTTCCGTTTCTTTGCTCATGTGCCTCATTTCGGCACAGCAGGCTTCTAGGCATATTTTCGGATGAAATTGTCGATAGTACAGTCATCATCATCATTTCAACCGTAAGACGTCCACTGCTGGACATACGTGTTCCCCGATTTGGGTGTGTTTGCCATTCTAGCCACGCTTGGCAGGCGGGTTGGCGATCGCAGTATGGTGTTAAAATGCATAGAGAACGCTGCTGCATATTATCTAGTAACTCCTTTAGTCGCCTTTTACGACACCCATCGGAAGAAATAGGTTGGTGCTATTCTTTACGGGCACCACATGGACAATACTGGTACATGTCAGGAGAAAGCAAAGGGGGTGCCATAATTGGATCTCGCTCCATCCTAAAACCATAATATTCGTCATGAAAATGAACTGTAACGTATTAGCAATTAAGTGCAGTTAGAAAACTCCACACTTATTATTTTATGAGAGAACCATAAAATCCTCATTTCAGTCAATATAAACGTCTACCACCATTAATGTTAATAACTAGAGTACTGACGTAAACTTCAGCCCATAAAAGTGGAATAGGAACTCTGCAATAACTTCTGCTTGATTGCTGTCGCTGACTCGTGACCTATATTCTTAATGCATTTATAGGTCCAAGTTGCAGGTCTAATTTAATTAAGTTCAGCTGATTGGGTAGTTACAAATTAATTTTGATTGGCGATTTCCACGTACCTTTTTGAGCTGTAGAGTCAAAAGTAAAAAAGAGAGAGCTGTAGAGTAAAAGCCACACAGGTTAAGCTACGTTTGCCACGTTTTGTCCTTGGATGGGGGGGGGTCATCTTTAGATACCAAACCCCTCCATGCCTCGGAAAGCACGTTAAGCCTTTGGTCTTGTTCTGGCTGTCATTCGCAGATCTTCGATAGTCGTTACGGGTTGTCAAAATCTCGAAAGTCTAACCAAGGGGTATCGTGCCCGCTGCGCGCTGCCGGGGTTGCGTGATTGTTCGAAAGAGATACCGTGACTCCGGCACACGGACAACTGAAGGAACATGGGTGGGTTTTAGTCAGTAAAAGTCTGACACGCCCTCCCGCTGTGGGCAGAGCGGGAGAAGTCATTTGATGATATCCCGTCTTGAAAAAAAAATGAAAAAAAAAGGGGTATCGTGTTGGTGTTACCCAGTAACTGGGTTGTGGAGGTCATAGGTAGTTGCTTCATTTAAAATACTGGTATTCTGTTACATCCATTTAGACTCGAAGCTGACCCCAAAATAGCTTGGAAAAGGCTACGTATACGAGGTCCAGTTTGGAGTTCTAATTTAATGAAATCCACCTAATTGAGTAGGTAATTCATATCCACCTAATTGAGTATTCATTCATGATGATTGGTGATTTTGACGTACTTTTTTCAGCTGTAGAATCAGTGACACTGTATTTTTCTGGGGGGTGGCCCGTCATACAGGTAGCTATGTAGGTACTTACCATAGATAGGAAACAAGAAGATATGCCAGGTAGTTGAATATTATACACACTCGCAATTCAGAATTCAGAACGTACTACATAATAAATTATTAACGTTATCATAAATAGCGTGCATTTACCATACACCGTATAATTTACTCACACAAAAGCTTTCCATGAGCTGCGAGATGGACTTATGAAACGGTTTATCTATAATAATGTAAATAAAATAAACACACACACAAATGTGTACGACAGCTGATCTTTGCGTATGTGTAGGTGATTCGAAATACGACGTAATAAATAAAAAAAACAAATGCACACTCTGACCTAAAATCGAATTCAGAACTACACGTTCATCCATCGACCTCCTAAAGCGGTAACATTTCATCCGAACAAACTAATTCCTCCAAATTTTGGCCGTGTCCCAAAAAAACAAGAAATGAAAAATACAGGACATCACCTGGTTTCCCGGTAATATGGCCGTAACACATTGTCGGTGGATGGGCCATTATTTATACTAGTCGGCTAAGCTAGGTGGGCCAGGACAGGACATATATTACCTCCGTGCCTCGCCTGCACCGAGTAATATAACCTTCTACTTGACATGTGTAAATATTAACAAAGCAGGCGTGTTTTTCCTGGACCTGGATGAAAATGTGGACAAGGGGCTTTGGTTGTATAGTTCTTCTGAGTATATTATGAGTTAGAAAAGTAGGTCATTTGAAGTCTGAACTATTTTTGGAATTAATCGTAGCTCTCCAAGATACAGGACTTTTTTTATGAAGCGCCCACACTCTGGGAAACTACTCTGAAGCACCCGCACTCTGGGGAAACTACTCTGAAACCCGTCTACTCTGAAGCGCTCACACTCTGAAGCCCGTCTACTCTGAAGCCCGTCTACTCTGAACTCTGAAGCCGGTCTACTCTGAAGCCCTCTTGAAGCGTTCTACTCTGGAAGCCAGTTTACTCCTTTTCATTTAATAAATTGTATCAGATCTGCCTTATCCATTTCATTCACTAAGTAGATTCGTTACACCACAAACAGTGGTCTACCTTCCATCTTACGCCGCATGCCCTGTCATCTGTGCATTTGATGATATTATGACTGCGTCAGTGAGTGGAGTTCGCGCAGTTGAATTTTGGGCCAAAGACATTTGAACTTTTTGCCATCAAAGCGTTAAGACGAATACGAAGAAGATTAGTCAACCGTCTCTTCCAGCACCCTATTTGCGGCAGAATTTGAATCATTTTAAAGGATATTGCTTCATATGTTCGAAGAAATTTTCTGCTCACCGAACGTAAATAACGCAATGAATGTTGTGGAACTACCAAAATAAAAGTCATGCCTACTGAAAGTGTGTTACACAACTACCCCTTAGTACCTAGATATTATTAAAGGGAACTAAGGGGTGATCCCACAAGATGGACCCATCATTTATTTATTTATTTTAAATAGAACGGCCGAAGCCAATTACACTATTTAAACATATAATAAAACTATTTTGTCATTTACAATTCATTTAGCACAGTCATGCATTCTTCTCACAAAAATTCAAACATTCTAACAGTATCATCTTCCATTCATTTGCAAATATATCAATATCTGTGTTTGAGTTCAGGAGAGCGTTAGTAGCTGCTAATGTCCGAGGAATAGGTGACTTGGAGTGCGCAATAGTACGGCAAGTTGGAACAGCCAGCAAGCTGTGTTTTCTGCAACGACAGTAATTATCTGGGACAAATAGTTTACAGATATCATTGTGCAAATCAGGAGCATCAATAATCCCCCTTATAATTTTAAATATTACAGTTATTTGATCGCGCGACCTTATTTTATTTAACCATTTATGTACACGCATATATAAACAGACAAGAAGAATAAAACAGAATAATTGGTACAGAGGTGATGCTTATTTCTATAGAAATCTTTTCCAGCATACCCAAGATAGGAGACAAGATAAAAAGATGTAGACAGCGTGCATAAGAGTAAAAGAGAAAATAAAATACATATAATAAAAAACTATTCACTTAATAAAATTAAACAAATAATATAAGAATATACTAACATACGTACAAACAGACCTTCTTACTTCTAGAGAATTAAAGCTTAAGCAACCCAACAGAAATTTAGTGGGATACAAGGAAGGATAAAACCCGTACAAGCGCTTGTAAAAGATGACCGATGATCTGGTGAAGGCCGCAGGAATCCGTTGGATGCGAGAAGCACAGAAACGGTCGAAGTGGCGGTGCTTGGGGGAGGCCTATGGCCAGCAGTGGACGTCTTTCGGCTGAAATGATGAGAATGATGAAGAAGAGGTCATTTGATGATCACTCATCCATTGTGATTCCTAGATTACCTTCGTGTCTTTAAAACTTGTCATGTTTTGAGTGTAAACATCTTTTACAGAAATATAAAAGAGGCGGTTGTCAGGAGATTTCTATAATTAAAATACGTACTCTCAATTTGAACAATAATCAAATAACCTTGATTGGGCCTAACTCCAGATCCGAGTGAGTTCTCCAAATGATTACGCACGAAGTCGTTGCTAATTCGAAAAGTAAATTTGTTTCCTTGTTTATCGAGGAAGGAAAGAAAACTTCCAAGGTTCTTAAGGTTTCGAATCTTACTTACATACATACAACAGTTCAAGGAGATTCAGAAAAGGTATTTTGATAGACTAGCTTTTTACTTATGCATCTCTTATTAAAACACGAATTCGTTCATAAAAAAAATGTAGAACTCCATCCAGATACGAGTATATACACCATTGAAATACAAACGAGAAACGAAAACCAGATATCCAAACACTGTTAAAAAAAATGTAATACCACAGACGCAAAATATTGTAGCAGAATTTTTTGAAAATCGAAGTGTTTATTTTTTTGTCGTGCTGGGATGTGTTTGATTCTCAGTGCTCGGTTCAACACCGACAATTGAAATTCCAGTGTAAATAAAATCCTGTTGTGATATTTTTACGTTGCATTCTTCATTTGTACGTTCTGATTCTATTTCACCAACTCCATATATATACATATATACACATATTATCATCATTTCAGCCGTAAGACGTCCACTGCTGGACATAGGCCACCCCCAATTTGGAGGCTTTGCCATAATCGCCACGCTTGGCAGGCGGGTTGGCGATAGCAGTATGGTGGTAAAATGCATGGAGAACGCTGCTGCTCATTCTCTAGTAAGACCACAGACAGTCGCCTTTTACGAGGAAGAAATTGGGTGTTGCTTTTCCTTACGTCCGGCACCACATAGACAGTATACCTCCATACATACTGTTTAATTTATATTTCTTCATCTATCAGATATACCGGCCGTGCGAAACAGGCTCAGACTTCGTACATTAAAATAGACTCCTTAATCATAAATGGCACATTACACTCAGTACCCTCATTTAACAGTATCCCTAATGGAATGACCCGCAGGTTGCCTGTGGCTTGAGTACTATGTTCGTCAAAGGCAGTACATAAAGGGACACCTCGCTGTTGTGTTTCGTCTTTTTTTGTCTAGACCTTTAAAGGTGTCTGAAGCAATGAAAAATAAATGAAAAAAGGTGAGGCCTCTTTGTCATGGGTATTTTTCTGTACACGGAAATCTTTACTTTCTATTTTTATATATTTTCTATTTTTCTACTTTATTTCCACTTTTATTAATATTATAAATCTGAAGATTGTATGGTTGGACGCCCTAATCTCAGTGGTTCGAATTTAAAAAATGTTTTTGTGCCGGGTAGCCCATTTATCGAGAAAAGCTATATAGATAACATCACGCTACGACTCTCAGGATCCGAGCAAAAAGAAATGAAGTCACGAAAACGAAGACCTCGCACGGACGGGCGCGGGCGGTCCGATGCGACGGGTCTGGGGAGCAAGAAATTGAACGCGGACGAAGTCGCGGGCAGCAGTTAGTAATTGAATATATGGCATAAATATCAGAAAGGTTTTGACATATTTAAAGACCATTAAACATAGACGCATTGCGTAAGACAATAACAAGGAATGGCTTTCATTTTGATAGTTCAACAAAATTCATTGCATTATTTACTTTGTTGAGCAGACACGGTTTTCGAACATGTCAAGCAATGGATTAGGAATATCTTTAAAACTGTTAAGACAGTTTATAACCTGTATTAACACATAGGATATTTTTTATCCCCATAGTACGTTCCCGTGGGATTTGTCTGGCAAAAGAGTGTGTACATAATGCTTTCTCTGGAAGCACATCATTGATAATTTACTACCAATTTATACGTTCTAAATACTATCCCTGTTGTTGGTATAGGGGTTTTTCTACAACTTTAGGGATGTGGCTGTAGAGGTATTGAAACTTTTACCATTTGCGGCTATACTGAGGGTTCGACCATGCGTCCAAGTTCCTCTAATCTGTAAAACATTCCCTCCTAACAGTATGTTACAGACTGCCTACAAAAGAATTTATTTAGTAGAGTGGTGGCTCTGGAATTTGGAACAGAAAATAATATTACTAAAGCTAGAAACCTTGAGAGCTGTGTTTATTTGATACTAGAATTCCCCGGTGATTTTCTAAGTGTATGAAAACGGTTTGTTTTAAGTGTCTAGAGAGAGAGAGAGCTGTACCGTGACACTTTATTCGTTATTTAGTCTTTATGTTTTTTGTCTGCATCTTTAGCCTAATGGTCGCAAGTGCTACTATTGAGTAAAAGATTCTGGGTTAGATTACCGGATCGGGCAAAGTAATATTGGGTTTTGTCCATCTGGAATTTATTAGTAACAGCCTGGAGTCTGTGATTTGTGCTCACAATGGCAATTGGCTAGCCTCCTTTTACATAAGACTTCATTATCATTTCAGCCGTAAGACGACCACTGTTGATCATAGGCCTCACCCGAATTGGAGGGCTTTGCCATGATCGCCACGCTTGGCAGGCGGGTTGGCGATCGCAGAATGGTGGTAAAATGCATAGAGAACGCTGCTGCCCATTCTCTTAATCGCCTCTTACGACCACGAGAAGAAATGGGGTGATGCTATTCTATACGTTTGGCAGCACACGCACTACAAAGGACATGGGACTTAAAACATGGCGAAATTTGTGGGTCTATTATAGACCACCTCTGCCTCTCCGAGGAAATCAGGCGTGATATGATATATATTTTTTACATGTGATTGCAGAACAAGTAACCCAGCAAAATGTCGGCTATTAATTTCTATAGTACTATCTACAATCAGTATGTGTCGTTAATAGGTGTTAGGAAGTCCATCACAGTAGTAGATAAAAATTCGACGATTCTCATAAGTATAATGTTTATTGCCGTCCTTGTGCTCAACGATTGCTTGTCACTTGTCAATAATTCACTCAGTTAGGGCCACGTTTACTCTCATTTCCCCCATTTAAGCACTTTTAGGGCTGTGTCAGGCTCATTCCATTACGATGCAAGTGTATTTTCTACCGCCAACGACGCCTAATGACCGTTATCAAACCCTTGCATCAGATAAATATTGTTTAAAAGCCTCTCGAGTGTCCCAAGAGTTTCGCTAAAGGATACTCCTGTTAAAATCTGCTTGTTTCCAAGTTTTACTTCGGGAAAGTGTTTATTTTTTGTTTTTACAAAGAGATTTTCAATGCTTTGGCTGGTTTTGTACCTACAATTTGTTGAGAGGGATTTGGGTAAAATTCAACCCTTTTTATTAAAGTTTTTACAGAATGCTTTTTTTTGTGTTGGATTATTTATGTAGGAGGCACAAAATATCACATATAAATCTTTAAATTTAGTCCTGGTTTCTATATTTGAACATTTCCATACATACTTTTGCCGACGGCTGCGCTGCTATAGCCGCAAATCGTAAAAGTTTCAGTAAATACCTCCACACACATTGGACTATCCCGAAAGTTGTAGAAAAACCCAATACAAACGACAGGTACGGTGTTTGGTAGTGAATTATTAATGATGTGCTTCCACCAGAGCAAGAATTATGTACACACTACCACTTGCTTTTGCCAGTGGCTTCGCCCGTGAAAAGTATCCAGGTTAAAAACTATCTGTGTGTCAAATTTCATCATAATTCGTTTTGCCGTTTTTGCGTAATTGACTAACAAACATCCAAATATCTAGAAATCCACACAAGAGACCTTCACATTTATAACATTAGTAGGATACAGTTTCTCAATTGATACCGACATCGACGTCATATATGTATAAAATAGTAATAATATTAATATTTATTTCGCCGCGAACCCTACAGCCGATGGCGAAATCAAATATTCAAAACAAAGAGCTAAGTAAAATGCAATATTCAAATAGGCAATATTGTAGATAGAAAACATTATACCAGAGGGACAAGCGAATAATGAGGGTCGAAAATACCCTAAGGAAAGACTTTTTCACGCCCTGGCGCGTTTATGGGTTTATCCTACTAAAATTTAATTCATTTAGCATTCTTTTTTTAGATTATTAGTTTTAAAAGAGGTTCTGTTTATTGATTACAATTTATGTGGGAAAACAATGCGGTCTGCAATCAGTGTTTAATATATGTTTGCATGTTTATTCTTGTATCGTTATGCTTCATTGGAAGTGGAACGATAATATACCTAACTATGTTTTATTGTTTGCTCAACTGGTTTATTTATTTACTTAGCTGGAATTTTAAATACTCATTGAAAATGAATATAATGTTTCTTCGTCACAGAATTTTGCTTTAGCTTCTGCCAGCGACTTCATCTATGTAAACTATAGAATTTGGTAAATCATCATATGACCTTTTTCAAACCATGTAGTGGTGAGCTTCCAGTATGCAGCTGATTGGGTTGAGTTGGGACTATTGGGCGTCACAGTACCCCTTGGTAAGACTAGGTAATTAAAACCATAAAATTAAAAACGTCCTCAAGCCATGTCCTTTACCGGGAAAAAGGGTATCCTATGTCTACGTTACAAACTATATGTGAGCCAAATATCATCGAAATCCGTTCAGTCCATCCCCACACATTCACGTTTATAATATTAGGAGGATTACAAAAAAAAAACTAAAGCCTATCGTCCACAAATGGCAAGTTTCCTTTCAAAATAACCAACCTCCTTTCTCAGCTGATAATACCGTCTCACTTAGTTAAGTGTCATTAAGGCAACCTCCAGACGTCTTGTGTTCCCATTTACCGTCGAATTAAGCACATTTCCGTTTCTTACGGAAGATATAGCTGACAGTGCCGTCCTTAGGGAATGCCGTATCTTGGAAGACGTTCTAACTGCTTCATCTGTTTCTCTGGAATGAGGATATCGGCTGTAGGTTGCCTAACGAGGCGGCTGTTATCGCAAAAGATTGCTGAATAGACGAAAAAGGTTGATAAAGATTCCCAAAGGTGTGTAGTCCAGGATTTTCCTTTTTGGATAAAAAAATGAAGACTGGGAAAAAGAGTACCTAGTGGATTTTTGAATTTCGGGCTCGGAGATAAAAACGGTTAATATTTGAGGTTTCAAAGACGTTGATTTTAAAAAAGGAATTCGAAGAACAATAATTTCGAAAACCAGATGACGTGTTCATTCTGACAGCTCGTTTCATATTCTGACAGCTGCACCATATTGGATAGATTGTTCTAATCTTTTGTTGTTTTGAAGATAATATTCTTTTCCATGTTTTCGTTACGGCATGATAACAAATGCCAGCTTTAAACACAGTTTAAATTACATAGATATAATATAAAATTTTAAACATTATCCTTTGGAGATCACAACGTGCTGGTTGCCGCGCCAACGTAAAGAATGACCTGCCAGGGTCGCGAGATTATTCGAAAGAGACACCACGACCCTGGCACATGGGCTACTGAAGGAACGCGGGTGGGTTTTAGTCAGTAAAAGGCTGACACGCCCTTCCGCTCCGCCCAGAGCGGGAGAAGTCATTTGATGATTTTCCATCCAAAAAAAAAAAAACATAAAGAATGACAGATTACGTATAAAGCGGTAATCGTACGTTTAGTTTCTGCTTTCAGCTCTAAATATACGTTTGATTGTCGAATGGCATAAGTAAGCGGCAATGTATATGTTTTATCGAGAACGATATCGAAGTATAATAAAGAAGTCACAAACTGCTTCTTACCCAATCTTAACTACTATAACAAATATTAACTACCTACCAGTGGCGAAAGCACCATATAACACGATTCCTACCGGCTTGCCTTCGGGGATTCGCATTGGTAACTCTATCACTATTAAAAATACAATAGTATGTAAATAGTGGCTACTATTGTCAATAAATATAGTTACACTACGGGTATTTAATTCACCATAACATTCAAACAACAGAAAAGGTTATTTATAGCTTTTTATTACAACAAAAGAGAAATGTTCTAAATTAACCCGGCGCCAAAACGTCATAATCGGGAACTAAAAATTCATACAACAGCGATCCCGTAATGATGTCACTTTAGGTCACGTGGCACCGCTTGATATGTACGAGAGCAAGCCGCTGTACAACGGGTTATGACAGAGACAGGTATAGAAAAATGCGTCAGCGAGAACGAGATAGAGGAATATTGCATATTTTATTCGGTTTTCAGCTGTTAAATTTAATTGCATTTAATTCATTACATTCCTATATTAATTTTAGAATGATAGTAAGTATTCTTTATTGATGAGTCAGTAAGTTAAAGCCGACTTCGCTTCGGCTTCTCTTTTAGAAAAATTTACACCTCGCCACTGCTACCTACGTCTTACGGAATACCATTAAACATCTTATGCGAGACGGTTCGAAGTAACACAATCACAACACAATTTCTCATGCCAATCAGAAGCACACGCAATAGATATCATAACAACTCATTGTGCAAGTAATTCTCAAAAGCACAACTAATTTTTGACTAATAAAACTAATGCGTATTTATCAGGGTACAATCAATATGGCCTCGCGTCCGAAATCGGCCACACACTACAATCAATCACAATTTAATGTGGACCTTTCTGGCCCCTATTGGTCGATTTAAAGCGTCCAGTCACCTAAGACCCTTGTATTGATCTGCTTTTGTTTAATTAAGGACAAATTAGGGAGCTTTGTATGCTGGTTGGTCATCGTTGCTGATAACGTGGACTCCTTTTCAATTTGGAATGCGGTTGGTCCAAAGGCTATCGTGTCATAGCAATCAGACATCATAATGAGTCTTTTACAGATGTGATGACCTTTATCACATAGTGTTGTTACACCTTTATATAATTTTATCTTTAATGAGGGTAGTTTGTTTGCTAGTAGTGCAACTGTTGCTAGATAAAGTTCATTAGTTTAACAAGCTAATGTAAGAGCTTCCATTAGCCAGATTGGCTGACGCTTTACTGGTAACGATCTTAAATATTCTTCGTCTGCGAATTTTTCTACAAAGGGTAATATTTTGTAGTAGTTTATCCCTTATTCTGTTCAAGTATTGTTTTTCTTCTGCTTTTCGTGTCGATAATACCTACTCTTTTTCTTCATGCTTGGATTGAGATCAGTTTGTGGCCTAAGGATCACCTTAAACATGCCACGATGTCGAGGTGCAGATAAACATCAGTTTCTGTAAAGTGCTGACAACAAGACACGTTGGACATGATGTCGAGTTGTTTGTGGAATAGCACCACATACATAAGTGCAGTATAAGCCTCAAAGAGCAAAAATTGAATCCCTTATTTCTGTGTGGAAAATAGAAATACTTAAATAACTTTAAACTGAGAGACAAAGTTTTAAACAACCTTCGAGACCACTGCATTTTCCAGCTAAAACAAAAGAACTAACAGATTCTGGAGAAAACAATGTTCCCTCTACTTTTCCTATGTTCCGGTAGTTTCAAGCTGTGTAACGTTTGACCGGGTTAAATTTTTACAATCCAAATTTACCTTTACCCTGCCGTTAGGCGAGGGATGCACGGGTGGAATGAGGTTGTTGAATAAAACAGTGGACTAAGCAACAAGCTTTAACAACAGTGTTGCTTGTTCGAACGGAAAAATGAGAATTTTTGTTCAGAAAATGGCGATGGATTGGTTCTTTAAACAGACTTTTAAACAAGAGGAAGTTTATAAAATCGATGAGTTTTTTTTGAGGCTTCATGTGGATAACTATACGCAGTGAATATATTTACATTTTTTTTTTTTAAGCAATGCCTGATCTGGAACACGTAATTGTCTAATTTAACAATGCCAGTTTTCTGAAACAAAGATAATCTCTTAGTAAGAAAGATAATGTTTAAGAATTAAACACCAAAACACGAAAAATCTAAGAAATGTTGATCTCGAGAGTTCATAGCTAAGAATTCATACGTTCCCGGAATATTCAAAGACCTGGCAACCCTCGCCAGTACATTTATACGCTTAGGTTGCTTTTCTTTCTTAACACGGTTTGTTTTGGTCTTTTCCCTAAGGTTGTCAGCTACAAAAATATATGAAACCCTTCGTGAGGAAAATAAAATGATAGTATTACTTTATTTAGGGAACTCCGTTTCTTCTGACAGTTTTTGAATACTGCAATTTTTGGAGATTCTTGTTTTATCTGAAGGGTTTGTGGTTAAGTAATAATGCTGATGGTCCGTGGATAGGTGACCACTTTTAACCAACTTCACAAAAAGGAGGAGGTTATCAATTCGACTGTATTTTTAAATATCAAGACCCTCCGTGCAGGACACGGTGAAGCATACAGTGGAAGTGTGCCCTGCCTGGGCGGAGCACCGCCGTGTCCTCGTGGAGGCGATCGGCGGCGGCGACCTCTCGCGTCCGGCCCTGGTGCGAGCCATGGTACGGAGCGAGAGGGCATGGGAAGCCGTTACCTCGGCTGCGAAGCAGTAATGCTCGCAAAGGAGGAGGCGGGGCGCGTGAGGGAGTGGGAGTCTCTGCGCCCTCACGTCCCTAGCCGCCGCAGGAGGAGACGCCCCGGGCGTCGGGAGTCGATTGCGGACTCCCGGCCACCGATTGCGCGAGCTTGCGGGTGGCGAGCAATGGGTAGCTCGCCGCCCGGTAATGACCAAGCTCGGGTCGACGGCGCGTAGTGTTCCACGCGCGCCTCAAAGAGATGTCAGCAACAATGAAGGGGTCTGCTAGGACCGATGCCTGCCGGGGTCGCGTGATTGTTCGAAAGAGATACCGTGACCCTGGCACATGGGCAACTGATGGAACACGGGTGGGTTTTAGTCAGTAAAAGTCTGACACGCCCTCCCGCTCCGCCCAGAGCGGGAGAAGTCATTTGATGATTTCCCATCCAGAAAACAAAGACCCCTCCATGCCTCGGAGCGCACGATAAGCTGTTGGTCCCGTCTGTTGTTCGTCGATATTTGACAGTCGAAATCTGATAGCTAGTCATACCAAGGGGTGCGGAGGTTAGATAGGTAGTCGCTCTATGTAAAATCCTATTATTCAGCTGCATTCGGTAAGACTGGAAGCCGACCCCAACATAGTTGGAAAAAGACAGTATGGTGACTTGTTTTATCTGATGGACAGCTTTTGTATCTATACTAATGTTATATAGCTAAAGAGTTTATTTGTTTAGTTGAACACACTAATCTCAGGAACTACTGTTTCGAATTTGCAGATTTCAACCTGAACTGTCTCAATCATCACAAAAGTACGTAATAAGGATGCCTGTAACTCGCAAGTAGCTGGCATGGTAATCAGCAATCAGAAGTAGGATCCACGCAAGTTTCTTGCATATCTCGCATATATTATTCGAAGGATTTAGCAGAGGTGAACCTATTGTACACCCACATTTCGCTAGTTATGTTTAAGTCCCATGTCATAGGGGGCGAGCCTATTGCCATCAACCAGGCACATGCCAGGCTGCTAACTGATAAACTCCAGATGGAAAAACCCAATCATACGTTGCCCGACCCGGGAATCGAACTCAAGACCTCATGCTCAGCAGTTGTGCTTGCGACCACTGGACCAACGAGGCAGTCATCATCATCATCATCATTCAGACATGAGACGTCCACTGCTGAACATAGGGTTACCCCAAGGGGGGCTTGCTATAATTGCCACGTTTGGCAGGCGATCACTGTATGGTAGTAAAATAAAATCAATTTATTTCGGGCTACAAAGACCCATATCATAAATACCTTACAGACTAACATACATACAAATAAAAAACAATGTAAACATAAAAACTATTGTACACGAAGTGACGGCGTCGTGTTGCGCTGCGTGGTGTCGCGTAGCCTTCCGCGGAATCACCGATACACGACACCCTTCGGCCAAAACTTTTCCTTGAGGAAGGTCTCGCAAATGCATAGAGAACGCTTCTGCCCATTCTCTAGTAAGACACTTGGTCAATACAATCATCGTCAGTAGAATCTGTCTTGAAAGCTTACGATTCCATATTGTATTATTCACAAACAGACTTAAATAATTCATAAAATTCACAAATCTTACTCAATCAAATATGAATGAGTAATTTTCATCTTGGACTGTTCATATTGCATATACAATATTAATTTCATCTTGATTTAAACTCTTACCGTCTTTCTTTCTATCTTTCTCTTTTGACTGGCTTGTTCGTCTAGTGGTTAGTGACAGGACAAATCCTTGTGTGATGAGAACAATCATTTGTTCTGTGTCTGGGTGTAATTTGTCTATAATATGTATGTGTTTAGAAATATATAAGTATGTTTATAAGTTGTTGTTTGGGATCAGATAACGTTGTGTTGGTTGTCCTAAGATATTATTATTTTTATTAATTGTAAAATGGGTAACATATTTAAATTAATAAAGAAAAAAATTACAACCTAAATTAACTGAAACTGTTTACAAATTAAACAAATTATTTATTATTAGAAATTATTCTAACTTTACTTCTAGCCAGCTCTGAACCAGTTTCTGCATTTCTTACTTTATTTCGATTTGGGTAAAGTTCTTAATAAAAAAAAAAAAAATAATTCAGCACCCGACTAAGCCGTTACTTTTGTAAAAAAAAAATTGGCACATTGGCAGACCATGACCTAGATTAGGACACAAGACACTTTTTGTCCCGATATTACCCCGGGATAGACACGGGTAAAACCACGGAGCGCAACTAGTCATCAATATATGTTTAGGACAATATGTGCAGGAAGGATAATACTTTATTACTTTCTGGCCCATGTGGAACAGGTTTTAACGATGTGCCTGGTAAGAGCTCCTAGGTTATTTTCAGCTTTAAGTATAATATATTTACAAGTACTTAGGAAACCTTAAGCATGGTTTTGTTCTCCGTAGCAGTCCGTTGTCAGGATTTGTACCTAATTGGTAAATACAGACTCGCCCCCTTATTTATTCGTCTTCGTCCCTATAAATCAACAAGTCATTTAGTCAAACTAGGCTTTTTTTTTGGATGGGAAATCATCAAATGACTTCTCCCGCTCTGGGCGGAGCGGGACGGCGTGTCAGACTTTTACTGACTAAAACCCACCCGTGTTCCTTCAGTTGCCCATATGCCAGGGCTACGGTAACTCTTTTGAACGAATCTCGCGACCCTGGCAGGCATCGCTCCTAGCAGACCCGTTCAGTTTTGCTGACATCTCTTTGAGGCGCGCGTGGAACACAACGCGCCGGCGACCTAGGCTGAGAGTCACTTTTTCAACAGTTGACAGTCCCTCAGAAATGCTCGCCATTCACCACTTCCTAGTGCTTTAGCTGGGAAGAAGTGACTCAACAATCTTCAGTTTATTGTATTACATATTGAATACAAGCAGTATAATATTCATCATGGGGTCCTGCCCTTCCCCCAACTTTTTGGGGTCGACACTGTCTTCATACAATATTATTAATCTCAGTTATTATTACACATTCCAAATAAATCATAAAAGTACCATCTGGCTACTTAAAAATTTGATAATCCTATCGCTGTCTCTTTCTCTCCCATCCCCGTGAAAAGGACGGGTTCTCTCTATTATAATCGAAATAGTTGTCGCGTTTTAATTCCTCTGTATGTTGGTAATCGCATTTCTATGAGGGTACCGGTTTGATATGGAATGAATAGATGCGACCCTAGCCCGTATAATCTGCGCCCTTATTATTAGAAGAGAATTAAAAAAAAATTTCAACAAAAAAATCCTTGTTCGCCGGTATAAATTCCTCTGAAATATATTTTTACTACACTTAAGTGTGGAATTTGTATTCAATTTTGAATGCGACCAATTTTGAAGTAAATCTTTTCTAGTAAAAATAATTCTCAAAATTGGAATATTTCATGAAGAAGTCATTCAACATCATCATCTCAGCCGAAAAACGTCCGTTGCTGGACATAGGCCTTCTCCGATTTGGGCGATTTGCCATAATCGCCACGCTTGGAAGGTGGGTTACCTATCGCAGTATGGTGCTAAAATGTATAGAGAACGCTGCTGCCCATTTTCTAGTAAGTCCCTAAGTTGCCTCTTGCGGCACCCACGTGAAGGAATGGGATGGAAATAATTATTTAATGGGATTAAATGAGCTTGGGATTTTTTGTATGTGGCGGAGTGGGCGGGCTTGTCAGACTTTTATTGACTAAAACTCACCCGTCTTCCTTCAGTTACCCATATGCTAGGGCCACGGTATCGGTGTTCTAATTTCAAAAACTGGCTGGTAAGTCGCCTCTTGCGGCACCCACGTGAAGGAATGGGATGGAAATAGTGATTAAATGGGATTAAATGAGCTTGGGTTTTTTGTATGTCAACGAATACAATCCTTATATTCTATTGGTAATTGTAATGATTATATTATAGAAGTCATATTTGTTACGGTAACGAATCATATTTTAAGCACCGTCCAACCTTTATTTTTTTGTGGGTCAAATTCAAATGACGTCTCCCGCTCTGGGTGGAGCGGAAGGGCATGTCAGAATTTTACTGACTAAAACCCACCCGTGTTCCTTCAGTTTCCCATGTGCCAGGGTCACGGTAACTCTTTCGTACAATTCCACGACCCTGGCAGGAAGCAACGTACAACGTGACACTGACCTGCACATTGCCAAAAAACGAAAAAAAATTGCATTGCGCGGATTCCCATCTTAACTTTTAAATCCACAGACGGAATAAAACTTCTATCGCTTTACAATGAGGTACTACATTTACAAAACGAGCATCAAATTCAAATTTTATTAGCACCCTTATTTACAGATTCGATATTGATTTGACGATAAAATGTTCATCGGAATCGTTAATCCAATATTGGATTCTCGCGCCCCTCCGGTAATTTCTCTGACCCCACATTTTCATCGGAATCCCCTAATTTACACTTAGTAATGGTAGACTGCCTCTTTGGTCGCAAGAGCTACTGCTGTACTGTGGTTCTGGGTTTGATTCCCAGATCGAGCAAAGTGATTTTGGTTTTTCTATCAGGAACTTCATTAGCAGCCTGGAACAATTTACCAGATGCCCGGTTGCGGTCAATAGGCTCGCACCCTATTATGTGGGACAAAAATATAATTGTAGTATAGTATATCGGATGTAAAAGACATATAACGAAGCCGATAGTACACTTGTATTCCCCGTCAATATATTTCTTGTTTTGAACTAGACCATACATGGGAAGCTTCTGGTTACGGAGATTTTGAAGGTTAAAATTCCACCTAACTTACGGTTACATAGGTCGTTACATAGGTCGATCGTAACGTACGATTATAAGCATAATGTTTTGCCTGCGTTATATTTCGCACTACCGCAAGCAGTTTTTTTGGGCATCTCGTTTTTAGCCTATTAAGGCTGTCACTATTTAACCAGTCCGTCCCGCGGATTCCTTAAAAGTTAATTTAAGGCCTCTAGCCGGGGTAAAAGGCAAGCAGCAAATTTTAACACCTAAAATAGAAGTCGTTTCTCAGAAATTATTAAAGTTGCAGGCTATGTGATATATCTTTTTACACCTCTGCTAAACCCTTCGGTGAGTTCATACTTGATGATATGAGTGTTATTGGTGGCAGCTTTATTTTGTGAATATCGCGTTTTGCACACACTTGCTCTTACTCTGTGTTTTGAAGTCGAAAAGTAATTTCAACTTGGAATATTTAATACCTTGGGTCGTATAACTCGTATATTCAGTTACTTTATTTACGGATTTCCTTCAAGAGGCCTTGTTTCCTCTCTCAGTCTTACTTAGGTGTGTAGATAAGGAAAACATCTAAATATTTTCTTCCCAATAGGCTTTATTGTTAAAATTCTTTAGAATTCTTTCAGCAATAAGACTACCTTTTGTTATTTTTTCATCTTATTTACCATCTATTTTCTAGTCTATTTCCTTATGTAAAAATCTGGGTACAGAATTTCAATAAAAATCAATAGGTACAGGATTTCTTTAGAATATCCATTCCGTACTTTAGTTAAGTCCAATATCTATTCAGCTAATATAATCAGTATTCTATTAACTAAATAGCATTCAGATCAGTTAAAGCCATACTCAAAATAAAAAGCAATTCAATTCCAATACAAATGGGACCATAATAAAATCACATACGAAATTAAATATTAACGATACGAAATCGGGAGGGAAATGTGAAAAGCAATAAGAGCCAAATTAACGTATCCAATTTATGGTAGGGCCTACCCCTACCATAAATTGGATACGTTAATTTGGCTCTTATTGCTTATGGGAGCTGATTATTTATTCAGGAGAATTTCGTGGCTCCTCACCTTATGTAGATTAGGTCGGTACTTTAAGGCCTCGTCCATAGTGAAATGTGCTTAAGTATATTGGCGTGGCTATCTGACATATGGCAAATAATTTAATTTAATGTTTTTGCCTCGTTCTGTTGATCCTTTGCTAAATAATATTATCACCCCATTTATTTCCTTGGGCGTCGAAAAAAGGATTGTATAGAGAATCGGCAGCAGCGTTCTCTATGCATTTTACCACCATACAGCGATCGCCAACCCGCCAGTCAAGCGCGGCGATTGTGGCAAAGTCAGCAGTGGATATCTTACGGCTGACATGATGATGACTGTTAAATACTTTGCATTCCTATTTTGTAGAAAAAGTTTATCTAAATGAACAGACAGCTGTGCTGCTGGTGAGTTTGTTGGGTCACTTCTTCTTCCCAGGTAAATCACTAGGAAGCGGTGCGTTTTTGGGCACTGTCTTATGTAAATTTGACGTTCGAAAAGTGGCGATTCTCAGACTAATTTGAATACATAACTTTGGATTTTGAAGCGGGCGTAGTGGTGGGCGCGATTTAGTGATTGCAGTACATCGCGAGTTGTCGTGAGGGCCGTAGAGCCATACCATTTCAGATATCAATCTACATGGTGTTTATATGATTTGACCAAAATAATGTCTGGACTTTTAGAAAATGAGACCTCTGAGTTAGTTTCGTTCTTTCTTATCCAGAGTAGTTGGATACGAAACGGTCAGCGTTTCATATTCGATACTGTATAGTTTAGTTTATAGTTTTAAAAAATATGATAGACGTGTAAAAGTTTTTTAACCGACTTCAAAAAAAGGAGGAGGTTATCAATTCGTCTGTATTTTAATTTTATTTATTTTTAATTTTTGTTACCTCATAACTTTTGATTGGGTGAACCGATTTTGATGATTCTTTTATTATTTGAAAGCTGGTGCTTCCCGAATGGTCCCATTTTAATTTGGTTCCATTCGGCCAATGGGGTCCATGTGAAAACCATATAAGTCTTAAGTTTGCATTAAGTATTTGCACGACAAATGAACGAATAACGCGATTAGACTAGTGCGGGGTATCTACCATAACTAAAAAGTTAAAAATAAAAACTTTAAACAAAAAAAACAACCGACTTTTGGTAAAAGTTTTATACAAACCGACTTACAGAAATAAAATCATTTATCATTAATTTATCGTGGCGTGTCTGTGCTCTGTGATCACTAAACTATAAATGCGAGCAGCGTCTTTATATGTTTGTTACATCGCACCCGCTTCAGCAACCGCGCTGCTCCTCACCCTGACTGAAACCCAAGTTTGCCAACTTGTCGTACTGAATATTATCTTTTGCACATCTGTTAAATGTTCGGTCAGTAACTTTGAGGACTTTCGTTAATGAAAGTTAGAAAGTGAATTATCGGTATTTTTTTCTTCTTCGTTTAAACAGCTTGCTATTAATAGGGTTTTGACGTTTATGTTATAGTTTTAGTCGCACCGTAAGTGTATTTGCAACTGGAGTTAAATGTCAGGTTGTATGTTCTGCCAGGGTCGCGAGATTGTTCGAAAGAGACACCGTGACACTGGCATATAGGCAACTGAAGGAACACGGGTGGATTTTAGTCAGTAAAAGTCTGACACGCCCTCTCGCTCCGCCCAGAGCGGGAGACGTCATTTGATGATTTCCCAATCATAAAAAAAAGGATCATATTACGTGCAGTTAAAGGACGCTAGATTTTTATATTCCTATTCCAAATATTCCATGATTATACACATTGCTTTTGTAGTATAAAATCCAAAAACCTAAGCTAAATGATTCCAAAAGTTTACCCTCCTGCCTTCACATAATTTTATCATCGACGTTCACAGAAGCGATGAAAAAAATTTTGATGGAACGACCGCTTTCCCTCAACTAAGTTATAGACTTAAGTTACTTACTTTAGAAACAGTATTCATTAAAGTGATGGTTCCAGATTTACTTTCCCTAACTTTCAGACTTCTATCTTTTTTCTTTTGTAAAGATAATGTTGGGTTTGGTCTTTCTTCAATATTGGAGAAAGATTAAGTTTACTAAGCACAGTTCTAGTCTAGATTTTTATCAAACCTAGAGGGTTTTTTTTGTGGGTGGGAAATCATCAAATGTCTTCTCCCGCTCTGCGTGGAGCGGGAGGGCGTGTCAGACTTTTACTGACTAAAACCCCACCCGTGTTCCTTCAGTTGCCTATATGCCATGGCCACGGTAACTCTTTCGAACAAATCTCGTGACCCTGGCAGGAACCGATTTTGATGATTCTTTTTTTATTTGAAAGCTGGTGCTTCCCGGTTCCATTCGGACAATGGGGTCTATGTGAAAACCATATAAGTCCTTACTTAGAGGGTTATGTGGTGATTTTATGTCTGTTAAACCATATTTGTTACTTGCTCGAATCATATTTGATCAACATACAACCTCATACTGGCTTGTAAATTGCAAAAAACCGTAAGAAAATTTCAATTTCCGTCTACCTTGGCGCATCCTCGCTCACATAAAGAACCATTGATTTATTGAATCGTTCGTATTATTTATTACTAGCTTTTGCCAGCGGCTTCGCCCGCGTGGAGGTCGGAAATTATCCGAGACAAAAAGTAGTCCTATGTCCTTTCTCCGGCTCTAAACTATCTGTGTACCAAATTTCATTTAAATCGGTTCAGTAGTTTTAGCAGGAAAGCGAGACAGACAGAGAGAGTTACTTTTGCATTTATAATATTAGTGTGGATAAAGAGAACGAAGGACTTCATGCGCTGTGGGGGGAAATAACATCATCAGAAACTTCATCAAGTCGGCTCAAGACGTAAAACAAGTTAGTTCTAAAACTAAAATACCACTACTGATATATCACGCTCTAAAAAGTATGAAATAAGTAAGAAAATATTTCATATGAAACTCGTGGTATTTTTTTATTGACGCGTCAATTTGATGTGTCATATAATCAGCGGACGATGAAGACGAATCCAAGGATACCTAATTTGTCAAATAATGATAAGAAGTTTGGAAATCATGAGGCTACAGATGAACAACAGGTTACCCTCCTATTTGCTTTGCCGTAGTCAGGTAAATATAACACTCTATATATTTTTTTAAGATCCGATTTCACCACACTTCGTGTAAGCCATCCCAAGGCTTTAACTACATATTATAGAACCAACTTAGGTGACATTCAAAGCCACTGCAGACATTTCAAATTCACCTGATTCACGACCAACTTTTTCAACACCATAAATCTTTGACTTAAAAACTTTTAAAACCAGATACGCAAGCGAAAGTAAACCACAGATCACTCAGGTATACCTACCTAACCGGTCAGCTGGTTAAGAAATCTTAACTTAATAATAAACTTGATTTTATGGTTAGGGACCCAATAGGCGGCTGCCGCGAAGGGTGACACCATAAATACGGTAACACCTTTGTGTCAGAAATGTACTTGTTTTAATACCCTCGTTTATTCCAATTGTTATGTCGAAATGTGGGTAGGGTGAACAACTTTTGCGGTGGGTCTGATGAAAGGGCAAAGGGGATATTGGTTGATAGTTAAATATTATTCATTCGAATATTTTATTTCGCCACACTATCCTTTATGCTTTCGGCCTGTCAGTTTTATGGTGATGGTGCGGTATGTCTTTTTAAAGACTCGGTTTAAAAGAAGGAGGTTCTCATTTCGATTGTTTTTTATGTTTGTAGCCTCAGAACTTCTTCATTTATAAACCGAGACTTTATAGATTGGTCCTATATAAATGTGGTCAAGTTCTGTTTAGTGATTTTTGAGTTAGCTTCAATATAAAGTATTTTTTCAACTTAGAGTATGTTGATGATGTTAATATAACTTCATGTCACTGTTATTTACGTAGAAAGTGGAGGTATAGGTAATTTTTGTGGCGAACTAAAACAAGAGTTTCTTTCATTCATAACCAGAGACACCGACTGTTTCACTCTGTAGTCTTTGGAAGTCGGCTGTCTTCAGTAGTGTCATCTCACTAAAGACTTAAATTCGATACGGTCACAAATAATACCAGCTTTTAACTGCCTCACTGCAGGGCAAAGGCCTCTCAAGGCTTAAGACGGGTTAGCCTTACTTATATCAACTGTGAGTCTAGGGTTTTCACGCTGTCAAAGATAAAATTTCAGTAACTACATAATTGAATTGAAGAAGTTATATTACAATTAGAGATGTGCCGATTATGACTTTGGCCGAATAGTTGGTTGTAGAGAGGCCGGCTAATCGGCCGACTAGTTGGCCAAACCAATCACGGTTTCGGAGGTATTTTCGGCAATTTCTGTGACGTTTACAGCTGATTCGCGCACAAGTCGCGTGTCGTTTCTGAAGTCTTAAATACATTTTTTATACAGGTAAGTAATAAAACCAAAGGAAAGATTGCTTTACATTTTAAAATGTATAAAACTGATTCTTAAATAAATCTATAAATAACAAACAAGGTTTTTATTTAATGTAATTCCTCTTATATACATTTTTTTATTTAGAAATACATAAAAAGTAAGAGTAATGGGTAAAGGGGTATAGTCGGCGTTCTTTGCAGAATAGTCTGCCAAAATGTCATCAATAGTCGTCAAGTATTCTCCGACTATGTATGTGGCCGGATATTCGTCTTTACCGATTAGTCGCTGACTTGTCCGAAGATCTCTCATTCACAATATTTATGATTGAGATCTTTAAGGGAAAAAGGTTTTTTTTTGTTCAGCGATTAAGCCCACCTAATATTGTGGCCTCCATTAATGAAACGCATGTTGATTTGTTCCTTATGATTTTTAGATTACACGGGTAGTAATAATAATTATAAGTCGCCTAACGGGAATACTGTGAAATATGATCGCAACCTGAAAAATCACTAAACGAGCTATTTGTTTAGTAAGTAAGTAGGTTGGCCTCATCGGCATTATAACATATACGAAGTCATATTAAAATTCCTATCATACCTACTTTTTACTCTTTATATTTAAATTAGGTTTACTAGATTTACTGAAAATAGAAGCTAAGTACGTTTCGTTACACTCATTGTGAAAACATTAATTACTTTTTAAAATTCCAGACTTTTGCTAGCTGTAAATTGTAAATGCTGAATGATATTAAAAATGTAAAAACTTGTTCGCTGCAGGATATTCAGATTCAGTTCATTAAAATAATGAAAGCTAAAAAGGTCTTTGGAAAAAAAATGTAGGACGGCTAGGTATTATGCATACGCCAAAGGCTTTCTTTTTAAATATTTTGAGTGATATCTTAGTACAAAAGAGTGCTCAGTGGTGGCTCAGTGGTATTGGCCGTGACTTACGAGTTGTAGGTCGTGGGTTCGAACCCAGGTTTATTTTGTGTTAATAATTTCATCACCACTGCTCTCAAAACAGTGAAGGAAAACATCGTGAGGAAATCGGCTTGTCCTAGAACTAAACGAACGAAAGGTATAGACACAATCGTTTTTTAATTGTGTCTGTAATTACGGTAATTGACTGGTTAAACAACGTGCTTTTTTTTTTGGATGGGAAATCATCAAATTACTTCTCCCGCTCTGGGCGGAGCGGGAGGGCATGTCAGACTTTTATTGACTAAAACGCACCCGTGTTCCTTCATCGTATCTCTTACCTGTGCCTTATGACCAGATTTATAAACAAAAACGAAGCAGTATGTCAAGGATTGTTATTAGGTTTTGTGTTGTACGTTCTGCCTACCACCATGTGAAGAAGGCGTGAGTTTTTGTATGTATACTATACTAGGCGAGTGATCTCTATATCTTCCTTATCCTTACCGAGTCTCCAACGGCTTAAGGCTAATAGGATCTCGTTAAAACCGATTAGAAAGTCGTTTACCTCAGCCATAATTAATCGATACTAACATCTTTACTTGCGTACGACGTAGACTGAGACAAATACACTTATGTTCAGTCTAGAAAATAAGCAATCTTATTATAAAAAAACTAGTTTTTGCCAGCCGCTTCGCCCGCGTATCTATACTAATATTATAAAGCTGAAGAGTTTGTTTGTTTGGTTGGTTGAACGCGGTAATCTCAGGAACAACTGGTCTGAATTGAAAGAATATTTATTTGTTAGGTAGCCTTTTTACTGAGGAAGGCTATAAGCTATATAACATCACGTTACTATCAAAAGCAGCGGAGCAGCAAAGAAAAAAATTAAATTTAAATTTAAAAAACCCCCGACACAAAAACCTAATTTCCCTTTAAAAAGTAAAAAATAATACAAAATAACTCAATCTTAAAATACCTAAGAATGTATTAATAATTCAAAAAAAATACGCCGCGTTGGGGGACCGCTTCAAACCTAACAATTAACTTACTAATAGTCTTATTACCTAACTAAGCAGTCAACGACGTCTGCACTCGCGGAGCGGTCCCCCAACGCGACGTTTTTTTTTTTTGAATTATTAATACATTCTTAGGTATTTTAAGATTGAGTTATTTTGTATTATTTTTTACTTTTTAAAGGGAAATTAGGTTTTTGTGTCGGGGGTTTTTTAAATTTTAATTTAATTTTTTATTTTATACTTTTTATAGGTATATACTTAATAATAATGTAGAATCAAACGAAGCTAAGAACACTCTCGATTAATTCATCAACATTCTCTTTCAGTGCGCTTTCATTTGAGACCCCACTCGAGTATATTTGCTGACATTCGGTTACTCTTCCCCACTTTCCCCCCCACAACTTTTAAACGGCTCAACCGATTTTCATCAAACATATCTAAGAACACTCGCAGATAAATCACCTTTAATACATTTTTTTTTTATTGAAATCGCATCATCCGTTCAGGAGCTATGATGCCACAGACAGACAGACACACAGACAGACAGACAGACAGACACGTCAAACTTATAACACCCCTCTTTTTGCGTCGGGGGTTAAAAAATGGACGAAAACTGGCAGACAATTCGATGCGAAGGGAAGGGTCAAAGGTGCAAAAATTTGACGCAGACGAAGTCGCGGGCAGAAGCTAGTACTATGTAATGAGAAGGATATTTTAAGTAACAGTTTAATTAAACCATGTAGCCTGTGTTTAAATAATAACCACGCTCCGTATTTTTGCCACTATATACGTCATTGCATAAATGACAGAGACCGTTCGAAAAGTTGACATGAGGACACATGTCAACTTTTCGAACGGTCTCTCGTACAGGAGAAGAAATTGTTTTTTTTTTTTTTTAATGTAGCTCCTTGAAAGCACATGAGTAACTGCTGTATATAAGGTGTATCTATTCATACACGAAATATTTTAAGAGGTACACCTGTAGGTGGTAAAGAATCTATAGCAACGAAAAAAAAATTTTCTAAGCGTTTTTTTTTAAATTTAGTATTTAAAAAAAATTTTGACGCACATAAGAAGTACTGGCTCCTTCTTATTTTTTACGGCCCGAGACACCGCGGCCATGCTCGTGCCGTCCGGTCGTCACCCTCGCAGCGTCAGGCGGGCCATTCATAGAATTTGGAGTAAAGGTTTTATGCAAAACGTCTCAAGTAGTTTTAAAATTATAATAATTACGAAAATTCAAAAACGTTTAGGTAAAAAAATTATTTTTGCTTCTATAGCTTCTTTACCACCTACAGGTGAACCCCTTAAAATATTTCGTGTATGAATAGGTACACCTTGTATAGGTAGGTTACCTCATCATTTGCCTCATTTATCTAGCCTTTTATTGTCAGACGTTCGGGCTTCTGAGACCCGTAACGACTAATAATATAAGTATAGTCAGAATAATATCGGGTCGAACAAACTGTACAAAGTGATATAAAAGCACTATGAAAATTAAATATTAACTCACTGACATACGAAATGGTTCAAAATGAAGACAGTACAAGACAACTGTCATTCTAAAAAGCACTTTGTCCAATTGGTATGAAGTTTAATTTTCTTTCTTGTTTGAGTTCATTTTTTGGGCAGTCTGTTTGTCCCGATACTTTTCATGCGCCAATTTTTTTTTTTTTATATAAGAACACTGGTTCGAGGTGGTTCGGGACAAGAGTTCCTGGAAGAACTTCGGGGAGGCCTTTGCCCAGCAGTGGGACAGTAAAGGCTAAACAAAATAAAGGACAATATGAAGTCGCTACTAAAAAAACTATCTCTGCTGTACATACTTAGTAACGTATAAACAAGACTTTCAAGCAATTAGTCGATTGGATTAAAATCTCTCAATTTCACTAACATTAAACAGGTGCTCCATTAAGAACGGGTGACGTGTAAATGAACTTCAAGAGATTAGCTAACCACCTAAATGCTACGCGGGGTCGAGAAGGCCAATATAGATAATAATTAGAATTTAATTTCATCGTCAATTTCAGTTAAACTTTTTTGATTTATCATGACGGAGTTCATGCCGTGATCCGTTCTTCTGCCTTTGTTTTTGTATAGAAGGCAACCTTTATCTGCGTGGAGGTTCATTTATAAATAATATAACTGTCAGAAGTTTGACAGCTGATAAATAATGAAGTGGTTTCGAATTGGTGATGAATGTATTATTCTCTTTGGCCATTAATTTGTAAACAGGTGTGTTTTTTGAGTTCAGAATTTGTTTAATTTTCGAAGACAATTAAAATACGGCACGTCAAATTAACAATAGTAAAATTAAAAATTGGTAGATTCTTACTTATTGGTCGTATAGTTATCGCTAGACTACGTCGTTGGTTCTAGTGGTCACAAGCGCTACTTGGTCCTGGTTTCAATTCCCAGTTGGCAAAAGTGTTATTGGGGTTAACAGTCGAAATTTGTGCCCGGTTGATAGAAATAGTCTCGCAATCTTACAGGGTTTTTTTTTTCTCCCTTCCTGGGCGGAGCGGGAGGGTGTGTCAGACTTTTACTGACTAAAACCCACCCGTGTTCCTTCAGTTGCCCATGTGCCAGGGTCACGGTATCTCTTTCGAACAATCACGCGAATTACATGGTATTTAAACATAAGTGGCGCAATCGAGGAAGCAAGGTGTGATGTTATGTACCTAGTTTATCGCGTTTCGCTGAGATGGTTTAGTCATATTGAGGGGAAGACAACTAACAAAAGGTATTTCCTAGGTAGATGTGAGTGAAAACGGCCTAAAAGGACATATGTATAGTGACCCTATATGTAATGTTCTTCAGAAAGGTCAGATGCGTAGTACAAATCGCAACCGTCCTATGATATCTTTGTCTTACTTTAAAACAAAGTCGCATTTCGTGTCATACGCTTAGATATTTTAAATCACGCAACGGATTTTAATGCGGTTTTCATCAAGAGACAGAGTGATTCAAGAGGAAGGTTTGTATGTATTATAAATTATAATACGGGTGAATCCGCTGTCAAAAGCTAATATGAACATAAACGAAGCAAAGAGGAATATGTAAGGGTCATAGCAGGCTTTCTGCAAAGAAATAAAGAAGAAAGAAAATACGTTTATTTGCGGTAAATAAGACGCAAAAACAAACCGAACACAACACAAATATTAAAAAAATAGCTGGGGAAAATATGCGTCAAATCCACGCAAAACGGCCATCGCTCAGCATAATACTGCGACTCTATGCGAGACAGAGCCCCAGCGCTGGTTTTCGCCCCATGGAAAGGCGTACATGTGTGTACTGTACTTAAAACATATATTAATGACGTTCATTAACTCTTAAACTGTTTACTTAGCTTTTCACTTAATTTTGATGCATCTAAATTCGATTGGATGTTTACCAGATTTCAAATTGGTGATATCACGACGTTTTATATTGTTAATCACATCTGTCGATAAAATAATTTTCAACGACATTTAATGAGAGAGCTGGCTAGTGTAAATTAGTTTTGTTTTTGATTAATTTCGGAACAAACTACCTCGATAGTGGAAATCAGATACGATAATCATCATCACTTAGAAAGAAGAAAGAAAATACTTTTATTTGCAGTAAATATGACGCAAAGAAACGACTAACAAAACAAAAAAAAATAAAACGCTGGTGGAAAACATACATCACATCCACGAAAAACGGCGATCGCTCAGCATAATTCTGCGACCCTATGCGAAACAGAGCCCCAGTGCTGGTTTTCAGTGATTTCAGCCTAAATACTTCGACTAATAGACATAGACCTCACGTAACCACGATAATACTCTTAAACAATCTATCAGATGTGATCGAGGTCAAGAGCAGGCTCATTCAGAACTCCAAAAAAAAATACGGTTTTCCTTCAGCAATCTATCACTATATGGACTTATCAATAAACATTAATCTGGTGACAATAAACAGATACGAAGTTTCAAGTCTCAGTGACTTATTGCAGTGAATGCCGAAGTGAAAACTTATCATGTATGTTACAAGTTAAAAGTTACATCGATGTCTGACGAATAAAAATAATTCTGGGGAGTTTGTTTGTTACTTCGTCCCAGCTAAAGCACTAGGAAGTGGTGAAGGGCGAGCGTTTTATGGGACTGTCTTATGTTATTTTCACGTTCAAAAGTGCTGACTTTCAGCCTTGTTCAAATAAATGACTTTTGAATTCGATCATGAAACTTTCAGTTGCAATTGCTCATTTTCACACACCTAATGCCAACATCTAAACCGTGTTCAAGAGCTGTCATCATGACATGGAGAAGATCATACGCTACTTTTCATCGAAGGCACAACCAACAACTAGTGACAAATATTTTATTTAAAGTTAACACCTTCTTAAACTCAAGGCACATTAGTTCGGATACAGTCGTGTTTTTGACGGATTTTCCGGATGCACCTTCTAAATTATGTCGTACTGTATCGTAGAACGGTTTCACTGACACTAATAATCTTCGACGGCGACTGGATCTGTGACATTTGTCATTACTGAGTGAGTGTGTGTGAGTCGTCTAGACCCGTCTCACCACTTTCACGTTCGCACTTACGGGTTAATTCGAAACCTATATACCTACTTACAGATTACGTAAGTAATAAGGACCGGTGGGTTATTAATGACCCGATGCTGAAATTAAATTAAGAATTTTGCATAAATGAATTGCAGTTTTTTGAATGTCAATTAGTGTTGGTTGGTTATGAAATTTAATGACGTTTATTTTTGGTGTTTCGAGATTATGAAATCAGTTAATCATTATTTTAATTTATCATTAGAACATTAACTACCCGATTTGACAGTTTGTTAGAACTCCTTGTCAGTTCCACGGTTTCTGCATATTTGATAAAGACAGGATGCCAGAATTAGACGATAATCATTCAACCTCTGAGACAGATAGACAAGAAATTGATCTTATAAAGGTTCCGTTTCCCTTTTTAAGGTCGTAAGCGTGGTCGTAAGCCTACAATTTGTGATTGTTCACGTAATCTGGAAGTTAATTTCTTGCTTTTAGAGTTAACAAATACATATTGATATACTATACAAATATAATACTGATATAATTATAAATACTAATATGAATACAGCATGTATGCATAAAATTATTATATTCCTTATTCGTAATTATTACATTAAAAAAAATATTTTTATATTTTACAATTTTGTTTTATTTTGCCATGCATATAATTACATTTAAACATTCAATAATTATTTAGGTACACCTGTGTTACTTTTTTATTAACAAATTATTATGATTAATTATTTACTGAGTTACATTTATGATAGAATCCTTCTAGTAAAAGTTGAAGATGTACTCCAGAGATGACTGCCGGCCGGTCTTTCTTTATTTTTATGTTCTTCGTTTTATAGTCTAAATATTTCTGATTACGTTTATGATTCCATCAATAATCTTTATTAAGCTACTGAAAAATCGACGTTTATGTTCCTACGTTTGAAAATCTTTAAGTAAATACGCGAAAATATGCTTACTTATCTGAAACTGTCGCATAAGAAATATTATCTCTGATTAAAACTTTCTTCAGAATATATCCTAAGTAACTCCAAAGTTCCAGACGAATTCCCTTCATATTCCGTTTAAAATAAATCTTTAAACTGTGTTATTCGTCATTACTGAATCAAGTTCCTCAAACAAACATAGTCCTCCTCTGAAGCTTATTGCCTTTTATTGCGAGAATTCTGATCCTTATTGCTTCCAGAGTGTTGTGACGACGTAATTTCGCAGTTCACTATTTATAGTTTTTAAAGACATGCCTGAGTTTAACGAGCACTTGCATTGTTGGGTGTAGTCAACTGTACGGGAGGAAATATCAGTGACTGATTTAAGTTCAGTCGGGGCTGTCGTAAAAGGGACTTGGAATAGACGATTTGACTTCCTTGTAGGAAAGAATAGGATGGCTAAGTTTTATAATAACAGCTACAAAGGTCGGTCTATCAGGTTAAGCTGCGATTGCCGCGATCGGTTCGTCGACGGTGACCAAGCCGTTACGGGTCGTCAAAAGCACGAAAGTTTGACAAGCAGCCAAGGGGTAACGTAGTTCCCAGTACCTGGGTTGTGGAGGTAAAATGGGCAGACCTTTTTTTTTGGGATGGGAAATCATCAAATGACGCTCTGGGTGGAGTGGTAAGGCGTGTCAGACTTTTACTGACTAAAACCCACCCGTGTTCCTTCAGTGGCCCATGTGCCAGGGCCACGGTATCTCTTTCGAATGAAACTCGCGACCCTGGCAGAGATGGGCAGTCCTTCGATGTAAAATACTGGTATTCAACTGCATCCGGTAAGAGTGGAACTACTGGAACGACTGGACCAGGCAGATGATGATCATGTTCATCATTATTTCAGCCGAAAGACGTCCACTGCTGGACATAGGTCTTTCCCAAGCTCCGTCAATTCGACCGGTTTTGTACTTCCCGCATCCAGCGTATTCCTGCGGCTTTCACAAGGTCATTGGTTCACCTTGTGGGAGGCCCTCCAACACTTCGTCTTCCGGTACGCGGTCGCTAGTCCAAAACCTTCCAGCCTTTCGATGACGATGATGTCTTGCATGTAATGAATTGCGAGTACCTTCAAATATCCCTTAGGAGACAAAAAAACTAATTTCACGACCTTCTAAAATAAAACACGGTATTCCTATTTCAAAACTCACTCTCGCGATGAAGCGACAAGCGACAATAACATACAAACTTTTGGGCTCAATTGCAACCCGTCAGATTTACACCCCCATTCTAATATACATGGTGTTGTAATAAATGGGAGTGCCGCGATCTACGCTCTCTGCCCTACTAACTCATTCATGGCTCCCTGCGTTTATGAATGGCTAAAGTTGCCCGTTTTCCCGCGTTTGCGCAAATTTTATGGCAATGACGCCTCGCGGGGTAATGTCGCCTTGACATACGGTTTTCTTTTTTTTTTGCGTTTGTCTTTTGTTTTTTTATGTGGAATTCTTTTTTCGGTTGAGTTTGTAGCTTCGAGTATGTATTTAGGTTTTCAAGGTTACCTCATCTTGCAGGATTGTAGGAATCTGTTACTAATAATCCTAAGATCTACAATTCCTTAATTACTTAAGTAAATATTTTCCCGTCTCATCTTGTATTTCTTCAGTAGTAGTTACCTAATATCTTGGGTCATTTACTCCTGTAGGCCGTTTAAAATTTTCGGAACATTAAATAGCCAGAACTTTGTGAACATTTATGAGGGAAGATTATTGAGTTCGCGAAACTGGACTAAAAGTTATAAGTGGTGGGTACCTAATTGACCTTTTTTTCTGTTCGTGTAATGGCTTGAAGCTCCGACTTCGGTCAGGATAAAAATTACAAGTATGAGTGAACTCTTGAGAACTGTCAAGAAATTCATCAGCTGACCGCCTAATGCGTAATTTGACGTACAATCGTTCAATCAGTCACAACATCGTTCTCCACATTTACAAGTTAGCAAAGAGTAATTTAGTAGGTCGTGGAAAAAAGTTTTTTCGCATTTCATAGTACAATTTTGTAGTGAAATCTATTTGGTTTAACTGTTTGTATCTGGCTGGTTTTGATACCTATGAATAGATGACATTCTAAAAATGAAAAAGAAAATAAACATGACCTTTGACAGATCAAACGGCAAAAGCAGTCTTTTGTTGGTGGGAGTAGAGAAGAGGTGCTGGTCATCGTATTCTTGTCATCCCTTATGTATGATCACCACTGGGACATAGGTCTCCTCTCTGCGAGAAGGAGTGAGCGGTGTCCCACCTCGAGGTCATACCTTCGTCTCCTTTTACGACATCCTCAGATGAACCACGTTAGCCTGCCAGGGTCGCGAGATTTGTTCGAAAAAGATAACGTGGCCCTGGCACATGGGCAACTGAACGAACACGGGTGGGTTTTAGTCCGTAAAAGTCTGACACGTCCTTCCGCTCCACCCAGGAGCGGGAGACGTCATTTGACAATTTCCCACCCACAAAAAAAAAGACATGTTAGTAACCGTAACATTAGGTGTTAATAAAAGCCGCTACAGCGCTAGCCAGCGACATCCCACAAACAAAACTAAACGTTTAATTGGCAGAGTTGCGGCAGAGTACCGCTGCTCTAAATCCGCTTCAAGCGTCAAGCGTCGCGTCGGTTTCGCAACAAATCTGTCAGACGCTGAGATACCGCATTCCGTAAGGGTCGTGTTTCGCGGTATATGTCACGGGCTATGAGAATACGAAGTCTGTCTATGGTTCATACATATACACACGAAATAACATAACTAGGTATTTGATAGTTAGGTTTTGGTACAAAGTTCGAATGGTAAAGGTGAGAATCGTGAACAGGATTCACGTTTTTTGAACAAAAAATTATATAGACAGGTATAAGTAAGACAAGATTTCAATGCAGTTTTTTTCTCATTTTCAATAGAATACAATGCAATTGAAAAGTCATCAATCTACCACGAACGTAGCCAGTCCAGTTCTGAACCGCCATTCTCATTTTTTTCTACTCCATCTTTTGACTGGCCTTCGGCATCATGTAACCTGCCAATTTTGATTCTTTACACATATTGAATATTGGCCATATTTTATCCTCATAAACAAAATACTACTAACTTATAAAAATATAAACTTTGACCATGAACTATGACATCGAGACGTGTTCATGCTCATTGAACTGGAACTCTTACGTTCTATGTCGTATCAAATTACTGTAGTAACTGCTATCATTGTTTTCTCACTTCCTTTACATTATAACATTAAGATTATCTTATGCACGATAGATTGATATACTTACTTATACCAGTTGACGAGAGCTTCCATTCAGCTGTCATTTACTAAATATCTAATCCTTCATATTATACCAAAACCTTCTACTTTTAAAATGTCTTTAGAACAAATTCTAAACGGCTAGTTTTTCTATAGGAACAACATTCAAAATCTCAGCTGTCATTATCTATACATCTATACTCTATACAAATAAAATAAAATTGGAGTGTCTGTTTTTAATATTAAGATAACCACTTTTCACTAAGTGTATATGAATGTATACACGGTACATATACCAAAACAACATTTTTTACAACTTTTGTCGGTCTGTCTGTCTGTTTGTTCCGGCTAATCTCTGAAATGGCTGGACCGATTTTGACGGGACTTTCACTGGCCGGTAGCTGATGTAACAAGGAGTAACTTAGGCTATTTTTATTTTAGAAAAAATCTTTTATTTTAGAAAAATACCTGCGTTAATTTCCGACATCCACGCGGGCGAAGCCGCGGTCAAAAGCTAGTTCTAAATAAAGTTTTATATTATACCAAAACATTCTAATTTCAAAAATTTATTCGAACTAATTCTAAGCGGCCATCTTTTTAATTGGAACTACATTCAAAATCATGTTGTATGTCATCGCAGGTGGCACAAAAACGCTTACTGCAAGAAGAATCTTGCAAATATCATCAAATTCTAAGGACATTCTTGCTTATACTGCAAAGGAATATGAGCCTGAAGATACCGCATACCTCAAAGGTCATATTACTTGGATATGTCACGGACGGTTGAATAAAACGAGCGCTCTTTGCTTCGGCCTTGTTCGACGATATAATTGTAATGTGAACTTTTGATTTATAAGAGTATTGTTCTCATATAAAGTGTTGATTTGTGAAGAAATAACACCGTAATGGTTGATGATATATTGTTTTTGGAATATATTGCGAGAGAGAGTCCCTTGTTATATGTGGAGTGAAGGAGATAGGTATCTATTATCTATAGGTGCTTGTGGTATCGCGGCTTGTGACCCTAAAAAGGGACTCTTCATAGCCATTATCCTGTTATTAACTACTGCTCCAGTACTTGCCCTATATGAAGGGTAAGCTTTATTATATATTGTCTGTCAGTACTAGCACTTTCTTCAAAGTATTTCATTCTTCTAGAAAATTATCTATAAATCTTAACTGGGACTCTTCAACATAAATAACTCAGCCACTTGGTTTAATTTCGTTTCCTCCTTCATTTACATCTGAGGAATTGTTTCTGGATGTTTCACTACGCTTGCGTGTAACACAACTCCTGGCCTGCTCTACCCAGAAATTTACCAACTTAAAATTTTACACTTTTGTTTGGCATCAACTGTTGTTTTTATGTAGTCTCTGTGAATGATGTCGCTATTAAAACTAGCAATGTATTGTGCTGTCGAGATAGTGTCGCGATTTCGTCCGTATTCACGGTTACGTAAAGTGTGTGAAATATAGGGCATTTCTCAATGAAACTGCATGTGTAGTTGTTGGTTTTTGTTTTTAGCGTCTCGTGGTACTGATTCAACAGGCTTTTTTGTTTTGCCGGTGGTAATAAGGGCGATTCTCACGGAGACTTCTTTTGAGTCGATGGTAACTGTGATGAGAAGTAACGTATTCTTCGAAATAAACAAAATACTAACGCCTTTTTATATTGCAAACTGATACCAAAGGGAGAAAAATCATTTGATAAATGCTCTTTGCCAGATGTCTGAACTGAATGAGGACAACATGTTTATTCAAAACTCAAACTCAAAGCATTTAATTCAAATAAACCAATTACTGGCACTTTTGAATTGTCAAGGGGTGGTAAGTCAGAAAGATGAAGCTAGTTCTCCATTCCAAAGCGTAGTTGGTACTTATGGAGAAGAACGGGCAAGAAATTCCATAGACACTCTTTTAAATCCAAATATTGTTAGAAAAAGTTGGTCCCACCATTTATGTGGAAATGATTAATGTGAGAGAGATGGAAAGACGTGCAAATTAAAAAGGTCCGTAATAAAATAACAAGTCAGAAATTTTAAATAGCCATGGCAGCTAAAAGATGACCAGTCCAAACTCCAGCCCGTTCACTCAAACAATATCAAATGTCTAATCTCCGAAGTGTTATACGAATATTAATTTGTAACTCCAACATAAATAAATCGTCATCTCCAACTACATAATTTAACCATCGGATAAGAATCGATACTACATCAGCTCAATCGAAAAAGGCCAAAGCAATTTGCATTCGAATAAATTAATGCCATATTGCAAAACGGTGCCATATTCTTGAGGGTGAAATAATTATATTCACGGCACGAAAACGCCGAAAATGGCGTAAGATTACCTAATACAGTTTGGACGCCGGATCGATTTGAAAAAATCCCATCAAATCAGGAAGTGGGTCTTTCTTCTCAAGTCGGTGGTAAATGGGAGCTCTTCAATTTATTCGCTTATTACTCTTGGGACCAGTTTTATACTGTCATGAGTGTAAATGTATTGGAGATGTGATGTGTGGTTTTGCGTTTTTTGTTGCTAATACGTAGTGTCGTTCTTTTCGTAGCAAAATAGTGATTCAATAATCATGAATTTTCTATTGTATGCAGGTAATGTTTAAAGAAAAGCAGTGGTGGCCCAGTGATATCGTTCCCGACTGACGAGTGTTAAGTCATGGGTTTGAACCCAGGCAGGCGCTTTGCTTTGTGGAAATTATTTCATCACCACTGCTCTCAAAACGGTAAAGGACAACATTGTGACGAAACCGGCATGTCTTAGAACCAAAAATTCGAAGACATGTGACATCTACCAACCCGCACTGGGCCAGCGGCAGCGTGTTGGATTATAGCAAACTCCATCTCAAAGAAAGGAGGCCTATGTCTCAGCATAATTTTACTCTAGACATTTCAACGGCCGGACCGCGTGATTTGTTCGAAAGAGTTACCGTGGCCCTGGCATATAGGCAACTGAAGGAACACGGGTGGGTTTTAGTCAGAAAAAGTTTGAAACGCCCTTCCGCTCCACCCTAGAGCGGGAGACGTCATTTGATGATATCCCTGCCACAAAAAAAAACCGCACTGGGCCGCTGGTGGATTATGGCCCACTTCCTCTCACCGAGAGGAGGCCTGTGTCCCAGCAGTGGGAACATTATAGGCTGCTGATGAAACATTTAATATCACAAACAACTCTTATCATATCCGAAAACAAAACAAGTACCTATCATAAAAAGTGACAAAAAATACAGAGCGAAATTAAATCGGGAACAATATGGACGGAACAAAAAATTGCATTTAAATTGAACGCGTCCAGTTCGCTCCAAATGGCGGCCGGTAATCGTTCCCCATTCACGCGAAACTTATGAATTTCGTTAACTAGTGAACCAATTATATTTCCATGTATAGTTAAAAATATATTCGTCAGATTTGCCTTTATGAGTTTTTGACTACATTTTTTTTTGCACTTCTTGCTGATTCTGTTGTTTTTATGTGTGAACCCTATTCTCCTAAACATCATTAGAATTTTTTTTTTAATTTTCTCTGTATATTATAAATGGAGACCTGTAATTGGCTTTCCGACTTATAAACTGTCCTTGATCTGTTTGATTTAGCTGTAAATATCCCATATTATTTAAATAAATAAACTGGTTTATCTTGTGTGTTAACTTCCATAAAAAATAAGGCTAATGTAAAATATTTTTAGAGCTGTTCGTAATGCTATCTTTAAACAGTCATTGCGAGTAGTCGGGACTAGGGATGTTATGGATATGAAATTTCGGATACGGATTGGTTACGGATGTAGGAATGATTATTATACCGGATACGGATACGGATATGGATATGAAATTATTTCGGATTATCCGTTAGTTTTGGATAATTTCGGTTACGGATATTAAATTTATAAGGAATTTAAAAAGTAAAATACAAATAGCTAATAAAATGGTTTTATTTATATGTCACCATTTGGTAGGAATTACAATCAGTCTGTGAGTAATTATTGCAGCTAAATATATATTGAGTGTTATCTAATCTACCTAAAATAAAAATGTTATAACAAATCCGATATTATCCGAAACTTTTATTTCGGATTCGGATAAATTTTTATATCGGATATCCGATAGTTTCGGTTACGGTTACGGAGCTCCCTAACATCCCTGGTCGGGACCCCAAAAGTCTGACAACCAGTCTTACCAAAGGTTATCGTTATACTCAGTAAGTATGTTGCAGTCGCTTCATGAAAAATAGTGAAATTCAGCTGCATTCGGTTAGACTGAAAGCCGCACCCATTTTTTTTTTTAAACAAAAAAAGTGGGACAATGGTATAGGCACATTTATGTTGGTGCTTTTCACCTCTTGCCAACAAAACAGCTTTGCCAACCATTTCTTTCCCAAAAAAATAATTACTTAATCACAAAATTTCACGTATTGTTAATTGCCAGTTGTTCAATCAAGCATTACGAAACAAATATTACGTAAATAATTAACCCACCAACGCAACAGCGACATGTCTCCACACTTTTTCTCATTATCGACATTATTTCTTACGTCAACGCTGTCGTCATGGGAATTCTTGCCCGTGGTCAATGGGACCGGTACCAACTCAAGTACCCAGTAGAAAGGGACAGGGGTCACTTTCCCATGAATCGATGGGTTTTTGCTCGGGTTTTATGGCCATATAAGATTCTTGCTATGGTATCTTTTTCTCTGCATCGTCGGAATTGGCGTGGGATCGTGAGATATGAAAAGATGACCGTCAAGTGGCAGTGAACGGGTTATGTGATCTGTTTGAATTTGGAACAGGAATATTTTGAAGTTTTTTTTTCTTTTTTTTGCTCGAGATCATGATAACGTTATCTATAGAGAGAAATTTATGAATCTGTGGCCCATTTATACACATTTAATATTTTAGTCGACTTTGGCGCCTATTCTAGTCTTTATAGTTAGTGTATGTTATAGCCATAGACTATAGATACTTTATATTCCTCAACTACTCTCGCTAATACACCAACGTTTATTTTAACAACTTAACGACCTATTGTGTCTTCATTGCTACAATAGTTGATGCCAAATATGCCAGATGAGTCTACAGGTTTGTCTGCCAAGTCTCTTAGTAAGTACTGTAGTCACAGAAGTGCTCAGTAAGTAGCTTTTTATTACGTAAAGTAGGTAGTTTTATAGTCAGAAAACTCTTGCTATAGGCAGGGTTGATAGATTTGGGCAATTTACCTTTAAGGGAGTAAAAAATGATGTCTGATCCACGAGTAATGAATGTTGCTAAATGATATTATACCTAGTCATTGGTCTTGTAGGGGTCAAAAGCGCTATTACTGAACATGACGTCCTGGAATCGATTCCCAGGGTGGGCAGTGTTGTTGCGTTTCTCCAACAACAATTTCTCAGTAGCAGCCCGGAGTCTGTGTTTGTGCTGTACGAATTAAAGTATGTATGTCATAAGTAACTCATACATCCATTATTATCTAATATATATAAGTAATGAAATATGTGTGTATATTCATGACATCTTCTATTGTCTAGGCATTTTCCAACTATGTCAGGGTCGGTTCATGATCAGCCTATAATGTTCCCACTGCTGGGACACAGGCCTCCTCTCGGTGAGAGGGAGCGGGCCATAATCCACGACGCGGGCCCAGTGCGGGTTGGTAGATGTCACATGTTTTCGAATTTTTGGTTCTAAGACATGCCGATTTCCTCACGATGTTTTCCTTCACCGTTTTGAGAGCAGTGGTGATGAAATAATTTACACAAAGTATAGCGCCTGCTTGGGTTCGAACTCACGACCTACTACTCGTAAGTCACGGTCGTTACCACTGGGCCACCACTGCTAGGGTCGGTTAGTACCAGTATTTTACATCGAGCGACTGCCTACCTGTACTCCACAATGGCACAGCCCAGTTATCTATACTAATATTATAAAGCTGAAGAGTTCCGAATAGAACAATTATTTTGTGTTGGTTAGCCTATTTATTGAGGAAGTCTATAGGCTATTTAACAACACGCTAGATCAAAAGGAGCGGAGCAGCAACGAAAAATGGACGAAAACTAGCAGGCAAATCGATGCGACGGGAAGGGTCAAGGGAGCAAATATTTGACGCGGACGAAGTCGCGGGCAGAAGCTAGTTGAGTAATACGATACTTCTTAGTAAGATCAATTTTCAGATTTCGGGAATCTAATGACCCGTAACGACTGCCAAAGATCCACGACTGACAGCCGAGACCAACGGCTAAATGTGCTTTCCGAAGCACGAAGGGTCTCGGTATGTGAAGATGGTCACCCATGCATGGACCATCAGCGGTAAGAGTAGCTTAACCTTATCAGTCGATCCGTTTCGCTGTTATTACTAGCCACGAGCCCCTCATTACTGAAATATCCATTTATTATCTCATAATAGGAGCTATATTTGTGTGTATATGTTACGGCTAAAGGTGGGTGTGAACACAAACTTAAGATTAGCCGGCTAAACTTAGGTTTATCTTCGACGAGGTGTTAATGTTAGTTTCTTCTATCTTTAGCCGGCTATACTTAAGTGTAACTGGAGGCCCTTGGCTAAAAATGTAGAAGGAAATGCATGGTTAATACCCCGACTCAGAGTACCCCGACTCGGATAGGTTAGGTTAGAAGGCTAAGGCGGGAGCGAAGCGGAGCGGAGCTCCCGCCTTAGCCTTCGTGGTTATTTTTTTTTAAACCACCCAGAAATAGGAGCCCCGCGAAGCGGGGCTCCGTCAACCTTTCTTAGCGCAGGTGGCAATCAGTTATCCACTCGCAGGCAAATTTTAGTTGTAATAAGTGTTAACTAAACGAAAACATTGCCACGTGTGCGCGCATTGTCTCCCCACCGCCCCCTCAAGCCCTCCGCCGGCCCGGCGCGTCCATCGAATACATTTTTAGCCGTTTCGTTTCGGTTAATGTGCACATTAGCCGGATAAAGATGGAATATCACAACGCAAACTAACGTGGTATCGAACTTTAGCTGCTTCTCGAAGATAAACCTAAGTTTAGCCGGCTAATCTTAAGTTTATGTTCACACCCACCTTTAGCCGTAACATATATTTATTCATTACACAACACATAATATAAGACTCGTCATACATATAAATTTTCTATATTAAATCATTTAACTAAATGAGCTTTTGATTAGCAGTTTCAATATAAACCACTCTACTATACAATTTAAAGCCATTAAAAATATTTCAATACCGGTCCTTGTGTATTGAAAAAATAATTTTGTTGGACCATGCATGTTACTTGAGTAATAAAGTTTAGCACACACGTGCGGAATAAATGAATTAGACAAAAAAGAAAAGAAAAAACACGATAAAAAACACATTACCGCCACGGGAAACAAAGATTTAAATCGTTAGATTCGGCCCTTCCGTAACAAAAAATCCTCACTTTTCTGTCAGTTCTGTCACCTGTTGACACCTCTGGCACATAACGTCGCAGTGACTTGACTTTGACTGCCATGGAAACGCTGTGTATCTAAGGTGTTTGATGATGTGTGAGCTCACTCACCATCACACATCACAAGGCCAATCTATCTATATCTTTTATGGGGTACTGTGTTAAAAGTTACAACAAAATCCCTTGTGATATTTTGCAATTAAATGAAAAAAGGTTTAAAAGCCATACTAAAAGTACACTTTGTAAACGAGCATATTACAAATTAGAGGATAACATCCATGATAAGAATGCTTGGAAATATGCTGGTCTTGCTCCATAGAACAGTCTTACGGTATATCAAACTGGTTGCTAACTTACATATATCTAGTCCAAACATTGCTATTAGTTCAACTCCACACACTTTTCTATTTTTCCTAAAAAGGAAAACTTGCTGTATGTATCTTAAAATAGACAAGAATTTATTTTCCTTCAAGACGTGGTATGACCGTATACGACCGTACAGAATTGTTGCTAGTTGGTACATAAACAATGCGTCATTCTTGAGTGTATAAGTGTATATGTTGCACATTACCCACAGATGGTTAGCTTACGTAAATAACGCAATACAGGAACGTACCACATTCACGCTATATTCATAACATTCCACTGTTTATCGTGTTATAGTAAAAAACTACACGTGTTGTGTGTTATTGAAATGTGGCAGCTGGCACTGGCGTGTATTACGGATTGGCATATACGAAGTTCTGCCCTCGAAAAATTATTAAGAAAGTATCCAAATTAGCCTAGACAAGAACAGGTGGCTTAGTGCCTAGCTAGTACCTATTAGCTAGTTCATACCTATACGTTAAAGCGATGTCGCCAGTGGCAGCTGGAAAAGGTTTGAGATACCTGGAACGATATGTCGTGTCGTGTGTGCAACGTTAGTTTCAGTTGAAATTTAATTTGCTTGGATACACAATTAGGTACACAAATAATTATAATTATGTATATAGAAATGGCCTTGTGAAGGCCGCAGGAATCCGCTGGATTCGAGAAGCACAACACTGGTCGAAATGGCGGAGCTGAAGGAGGCCTATGTCCAGCAGTGGACCTCTTTTGGCTGAAATGATGTAGCTGATGATATAGTAATGTTATCGTTGTAATTTGTATGCCAATATTGGCAAAACATATCTCATTACCGTTTTTTATAGATCTTTTATGTAATCCACACTATCCACAACCACATCCACACTATATTATATTAATTTATTAATCCATATCCATATTTTATACTTAATATTATAAATGCAAAAGTAACTCTGTCTGTCTGTCTGTCTCGCTTTCCTGCTAAAACTACTGAACCGATTTAAATGAAATTTGGTACACATATATTTTAGAGCCTGAGAAAGGACATAGGCTACTTTTTATCCCGGTAGTATGTTCCCGCGGGATAATTTCCGACCTCCACGCGGGCGAAGCCGCTGGCAAAAGCTAGTTACCTATATTTCACAAACAATTATTCTGATCTATTCTATCACGGATCTTTCTCTGTGAGAAGCCTGATAAGGAGGACATATATGACATATATGGTGATGGTCTTCAGAAAGATCAGGTGCGTAGTACTCGCAACCGGCGTGTGTGTATGACCAGAACGTCAATTCTCGTAATTAGGTAAAGTGGAGTTTTTAGCCGGCTCTTCTCCATAGGAATTAACAATTGGGAACCGCGCACCTAGCTTCTGGCATTTCATAAGTGCCCGTGTAGATTTATGTGAAATAAAAATATTTTGATTTGATTTGATTAAAAACGGTCAAAATCTAGTCGCAGTCTCATCTCGGTGACAATCAAATGTCAAAAAAACTTTTTATTTCATAATTTTTTGTGACTTACTCATAATATTTGGCAAGGTATACCCTATCCAACAAAAAAAGAATTATCAAAATCGGACTACTCTGTATAAAGTTATGCGTGGTTATACATTACAATCAGTGAGTGAACAATCAATCATCCCCTGTTTTCGATTTTGTTTTCCAAATTTATATGGGACCACCTTGGGAGTATAACCTTTCAATTAGAAGAAGAATTGTCACAATCGGACCACTATGTAAAAAGTTAAGCGTGGTCATACAAAAAAAAAAAAAAATACGCGTCGAATGGAGAACCTCCTCCGTTTTCTTTCGTCGGTTGAAAATGGATGGAAACTCGAGGTATTTTTGACATAAATTGGCACTAAGATTACACTGTGAACGTTTTTGAAATAACGAGAATTGCCCCTCTGTTGTATGAACCTAAACGTAGCAAAAGAAGTAGATATGTAAGGATCGTAGCAGTTTCTGTCTACCCCCATGAAAAAAAGGCGTGTATGTAGTACAAGTATAAAATAAAAGTATATGTTTCAAGTGTATGCCTTCAGGCGACGTCTGTGTACATGTTAATGAGTGCGCAGACGGACTTGTTCAGGGCTGTCACTGTCAGTGATGGTGACTTGATAAACTACACAGTCATATGGTCGTTGGCGTTCATTCCATATTAACGTATTCCTATGTTTTATCTTTCATTAATTTCACTAGCGCAAATATCTATTCGCGATATAACCTACATCTTCTAGTATCGCGACACTTAGTTAGTTTTTTCCGTAATTATAAAAAAATAATGAAAATAAATGAAAAAAGACCACAACGTGACCGCGATCTTCTGAAAGGGTTGACGTTTTCGGAATTCGGGTTTTGCTTATAAATTCATAAAAAGAAATGTGTGAAATAAATTGAATCTTTTTGTCGTTTCAGTGTACAGTTTCGTTTTGATATGAAAATAAACGAAAAATCAAAGATTCGCAAACCCTTTCAAACTTAAGTAGTTTAAAAGAAAGTAGGAATAATCAAAACTTGAAAATCGTTACGTAAACTTTTCCTCTAATGATGCCCAAAAGTCGATCAAATAAAGTGACGCCCTTCGTTTTAGACGCCTAGCCTAACCTATTTATCAAACTACAACTAGACTCAAGTTACTGGTTACTTTGTATAAAAGAACTAGAGATGCGCCGAGTACTCGTTTATTACTCGACATACTTGGCAATTTTGGTGCACTCGTTATTAGCCGAATAACTCGGGTTGATTGCCGAGGTACTCGAAAAGAACCCATAAGCTTATAAACTGACCTCTTTACAGCAATAATATAAGTTAGTAACTGTCAGAAAGGTCACGTTCAAAAAAAGAACTTATTTAATTGAATGTATCACCGAGAGAGATTTATTGTCTCTCTCGGCGACACAGTATCGCTTAGATTAGTCTAACTCTATAACGATTGAAGCATTTCTCGGATCTATACGCTAGCTGCTAACTCCTCGTAGCAATGCAAAAAACTAGCAACTACATTCTTGTTAGATATATTTAATCCTCATGGATGGCGTCTGCACCGGAGCAGGTGACGGGGTCTGTCGAACACTTGCTGGCTAAAACCACTTCGGTTTTTCCTTCTCGGAACTTTTGCGCCTTCTACGATCCCCGCCTTTGCGGGCCACGCGTAATCTAAGCCGTGTTACTCAACAGAGTACTCGGTTCGGAAATCATAATACCGAACAATACTCGGTACTTGGCTAGGTACTCGATAAAACTTGTACTCGGCACATCTCTAAAAAAAACAATTCTCGAGAACTTCGTAACTTTATTTACAGCTGAGATGCTTTATGTCTCACTTAGGCTTCTAGAAAACCCTGCAGAGTCGCGTTTCTGAGTAAGTCAAGGTCAAAGTCTACATTTTTGAATAAAAAATTCTGAGTTCCATGATTTCGTATCGTTCCATAAGATAATCTGAAAAACTAAAATCCGACTACTGAAAAAACACACTCCAAAGAGGAAATGGAAGAAGAAAATATTCGCATCTGATATCAGTGGTCTTATGCTAATTTGCCCTAAAGCTTATGGTCGCATACTTCTGTTAGAATGTTTTCTTTAGATGGCATACGACCACGGCTTTCAGATGAAAATATTTTACTTAAAAAAACTATGCTTAAACTAAAAACGTTCACTGCTGGACATAGGCCTCCCTAAAATTGAGGTGGTATGCCATAACCGCCACGCTTGGCAGGCGGGTTGGGGATCGCAGTATGGTGGTAAAATGCATAGGGAACGCTGCTGCCCATTCTCTAGTAATTCCCTAAGTCGCGTTTTACGACAGTCACGGGAAGTAATAGGATGGTGCTTTACGTCCGGCACCAGAAGGGACAAAACTACGCTTAATCTTAATATACTTTGGTCATAACCAATATGATTAGCAAAACACGTTAGTTAATGTCATCAGTACCTATCTAGCGTAGGAAAGCCTTAGAGTAGAGTGACTGTTATTACTTCGGAAATTAATTTTAGCCGAAGTGCGGGTAGTACTCGAGTTGCGGTTGAGTAGGTGACAACCCTACCTCACCTCACTACGATAATGAAATGAAGGGGTCGTTGCACCACAGATCGTATTCATATCTGTTTTTGCCATACACTAGTTTTTGTGTATCATTTTTATATGAGCAATTATTACAATGATTTATTATTGATTGGTATAAGTTAAAAATGGGTTTGACGTCATCAGAAACATGATGTGAAGGATTGAAGTTTTATATAAAGTTTTAAAACAATATTTTTGGTGCTTTATCACTGATTGTGTTCATATTGATTTCATACAGACATCTAGATTTGTTAAAAAAGTTCGTGTGTGTGAAACTGTGTAAAAAACTTTTTAACAAAAAATTAAACCGCCGAAAAACTGAAATGCATAAAATAATAAACCTTAAAACTATGAGTCGGCGCTTTGAGTGATCCTTGTTCATTGATTTTTCAGCGCCGACTCAAATATTAAGGTTTATTATTTTATGCTTTTCAGTTTTTCGGCGGTTAAATTTTTTGTTAAAAAGTTTTTATTTTATATTTTTTGTGGCTTTAATGTACTAATAATACTTGGCAAGGTATACCCTATCCAACACAAAAAACCTTAATTTTTTTTTTTAAGTTTTTATTTTATAATTTTTTGTGACTTACTCATAATATTTGGCAAGGTCTACCCTATCCAACAAAAAAAGAATTATCAAAATCGGACTACTCTGTAAAAAGTTATGCGTGTTTATACATTACAATCAGTTAGTGAACAATCAATCATCCCCTGTTTTCCGACCCTTAGGGTTCGATTTTGTTTTCTAAATTTATATGGGACCACCTTGGGAGTATACCTTTTCCAATAGAAGAAGAATTGTCACAATCGGACCGCTATGTCAAAAGTTATGCGTGGTCATACATAAAAAAAAATATACGCGTCGAATTGAGAACCTCCTCCGTTTTTTTCGTCGGTTGAAAAGTGATTTGATGTGGGGTTTTCGTTTTATTTATTTCTTTAACCATTTATATACACACATTTAAATAGAAAAGAAGGAAGGAACAGAAAAATACAGGATTTGTGCCCGGTTGATGGCAATAGGGTTGTCCCCTATTACACGGGACTTACACATAACTGGCGAAATATGAGTATAACTCTGTCCAACCCTTCGGGGAAATAAGGCGTTATGTTTCGTTATGACCCTACCGTCACCGGTCAATTTCAGTTTTTAGAACTAGTAGTACCAGCTAAACCTAACTCTTAATGTCAATCCACGTGACCGAACCTAGTTCAGACTCTATCAAATGAATGAAATGAATGAGTGAGCTAAAGCCGGCGCTTCAATTAAGTTTCTAGTAGCCATTACTAAGTGATTGGCTGTTAGCACTGTTAGGTAGTGTGCACAACTACGGCAAAACTGTTTGTAAAAGACGGAACAGTCTTTCATACACATACTTAACCTCATGCCTTTTTCCCATGGGGGCAAGCAGAATGCCAATCGAAACACCCCACCACACACAACACTCAAACCTGTAATGAAATCTCGCAAGTCAACCTATGAGGTAGTCGGCTGCTGAACTGAACTGGACCTTAATAAATGAAGGCCTCCAGCCAGGACTTAAAAACTTACAACTAGAGCGACTGATCGCTAAAGGCAGTCTGTGGGGTACGGGGCATCGCTGGTAGACGGCAGAAAGGGACTGGCTGGCTGGATCGGAATGATTATTATTAAGAGACAAAGAAGTTACAAGCTCAGGGGCGCGGGCTGACTCGAGCAAGGGTCGTGGCGGACATGCATTAGGACGTCGCGGTGGTCCATGCCGGTGTCTTGAGTGTGCTAGTGAGTTTACTGCTCTCCTGGAGAAGGGTTGTTGCGTCATCAGGAATAGTAACAGCTTTAAAAATCGTACCGCATGATTTAGTTATTCATATTATTATGTTCTGTGATTTCGAAGCGTGTATGTATTCAGCCTTACCATGGAACCGCGAGTAGTAGAGGGAATTAAAGGGCTCGTCAGAGCTTAGAATATTCAAGTACTTGGAATTGTCAAGTGTGACAGTGTTAATTTAGGTTTCTGTGGCCTCGTCGGGCGAGGAATATGGAATTGACACATCTTGTTTCGAATTCCTGTGTAATAACTAATGGATCTTTATTAATTGATTATATTAAGTACGGTTTACATAATATTATAGAAGGTGGAATATTTTGACATACAACCTGTTACGATGGATTCATTACATAATTCGAAACCCCCCTTTTTTTGGTGGGAAATGGTCGGAGCGGGAGTGCGTGTCAGACTTTTATTGACTAAAACCCACCCGTGTTCCTTCAGTTGTCTGTGCCAGGACCTCGGGACACTCTTTCGAACAAATCCGACCCTAGCAGAACTCCTCCCCCTGCGTTAAAATATTCCGTCGGTACTTATGAAAAAAAAAAAATGGTATTCCATACATTTTGACCGCGTAGTTAATGCACTTTTTTCAGACAAATTTTTCGAGCATGCGAAGTGATATCCTTCAAGATTATTCAGATTTTGATTAATTAAACAATGTCCCCAATTCGAACATTTAAAACCGGCCAAGTGCGAGTCGGACTCGCGCACAAAGGGTTCCGTACAAACCTGTAGGTATTCTCGGTTTATGCAGAAGGTTCATGTTTATGAGAATAAGTGTTTTTTTTTTTTTTTAATTTTATATTTCAGTTGATTAAATGAAAGGTAAATTGCGGTTTACGATTAATGACGTTTTAAAAAAAAACGACTTACTCGATTTCGTTCAAACCAATTTTCGGTGGTAGTTTACATGGTAATGTACATCATACATTTTTTTTAGTTTTATCATTCTCTTATTTTAGAAGTTACGGGGGGGGGGGGGGACACACATTTTACCACTTTGGAAGTGTATCTCGCGCAAACTGTTCAGTTTAGAAAAAAATGATATTAGAAACCTCAATACCATTTTTGAAGGACTATTCATGGATACCCCACACGTACGGGTTTGCTGAAAAAAAAAATTTTGAGCTTCAGTTCTAAGTATGGCGAATCCCAAAATTTATAGTTTTTTTTCTATTTTAGTGTGAAAATCTTAATGCGGTTCACAGAATACATCTACTTACCAAGTTTCAACAGCATAGCTCTTATAGTTTCGGAGAAAAGTGGCTGTGACATACGGACGGACGGACAGACAGACAGACAGACAGACAGACATGACGAATCTATAAGGTTTCTCCATTTGGCAACGGAACCCTAAAAATAAGTAGTCATCTTCCATTTGCATAGTATGTTAGTGTAGTTGTCTGTTTAAATAGAAAATAGTTGACTATAACACGGGCAGAAGCTAATAAAACGTTAAACTGAAATAAACATTCATTTTGTTCAAACAAAGCTCTTTAACTTACACATAAAGGAATTGTAATCGAAATAAAATCCATTATTAAAATATTTTGTTTTCATTTCAGGTAAGGGAAACTCCGGTAAACACCGCTGTATTTGATGCTGTTGCTAATAAAATAAAGGTAAACGTTTATTTGCCAAGTTTTATGTTCCTTGTTTACAAAGATATTGTTCGCTTTGCTTTATACATGTACAGTCAAACAAAGCGAAAGGTAAGCAGAGATAAGTATACCTGTAAACCGATTTATACTGTAAAAATCTTATCGTGAAATAATTAGGTGAAGTGAGCAATAGTAACTCTGTCTGTCTGTCTGTCTCGCTTTCCTGCTAAAACTACTGAACCGATTTAAATGAAATTTGGTACACAGATAGTTTAGAGCCTGAGAAAGGACATAGGCTACTTTTTATTCCGTGACTTTGTCTACGTCCGCGATAACCGATATTTACGCAGACGAAGTCGCGGGCAGAAGCTAGTGAGCTATAAATTTTACGTGGACAAAAGTCGCGGCCGAAGTTCTAGTCTAAACTAATGAGAAAAGATTATATTTTTGGGTATGTTTGTTTGATACGCTTTCATACTAAAGGGACTCAACGGGTTTGGATGAAATTTGGCATGGATGGATGACCACAATCATTTTATACCGATGTATCTCCGCGATCGAGGCTTGTGTGGTGAAACCCTGGAGCGCAGCTAGTATTACTATATCGTCAAAAACATAATATTTTGAGTTGTATACCTAACTCTATTGTTGACTGTACTTACGTAGTAAAACAATGAAAGTGATTTAGGCACTGAGAAACAGAAGCTACAATTTTATTGTTGTTTTTTTAAACTGCGGCTAGTACCCTATCAAATGTACTGTTTTTTATGTCGCTATTTGTTAATATTCGTTTCGAAAAAAAGTCGCGGGCAGAAGCGAGTTTTATTAATAAAAACTAAGCTTTAAAGTACTTACGTTCAATTAAATATATTCGTGTCGTGATATCGCGTTTATAAATCGTGCTCTCCATTGTACGAGCGCCCGAATAAGAACATTATCACATTCGTCACGGACCTTCAATGCCATGGGCCAGATGGTATACCTTGATACTTAGACGTACTTACCTATTCACATTGAGTTGAGAAGATTATGTAGCTGGATGCGGTATTTAGCACGCACGGCAACTCAAGCTTTACATTTCCAGTATAAGCCGACTTCTCCAAGTACGAAAAACTTATACAATGCGAGGTCAGCTAAAACTGGAAATTTATAGCTTGATGCGTAGCCGTGTGTACTAAGGTTGGACTTTTAATCCTATTCACTAACTTGACAATTGGAGGGATACCAGGTTTTGACAAAAAAAAAGATAGTGAGATGGTGCAAGAATGAATGAAAGAAATTGAGTGAACTTGAAATAATGTACTTACATGCAAACTTTGTAATTCAAATTTAATAACTTGACAAGATGTACTATATCAGTATATGTATATGTAGTCTATGGCTGGCAGAGGAAATAAAATGACTATAGTAAAAAAAATAAGCAAAATGACATGATTTTTATATTTAGTTTTGTTTCTATCAGAAGAAAAGGAAATAACTGTTATTAAAAATTATTAATTATTCTTATAATCCACACCTAAAAACGATTTTTTAAAGTTTTATTTAATTTAAAACATTTTTATCATTCATTCTTTATGCGAAATCGTTCACTACCCCGACACTATTAGTTTTAGAATGGTATCATTATTTTACATTGAACTGTCAAGTTAGTGCATAGGATTAAAAGTTCAACCTTAGCTGTAGAGTCGTAGTGTGTTTTTTTTTTTCAAATATTTGATATTCTTTGTTAATGTATTTAAAGGGGCAGCGCCGTAGTAGCCTGCACCATGTTTTTTACTTTTTTTTAAATAATTTCTAGGTAGTGTCAGGCTGACACTTTTTCTTGTGACTTTTTCTTGTAATAGTCATTCAATTTCACTTAATGAACAGAGGGTTGTAGTGACGATTTTAATGAATCATCGTCATCATTTAAACTGAAAGATGTCCACTGCTGGAAATACCCCACCTGGGTTTGCCATAATCGCCACGCTTGGCGGGTTGGCGATCGCAGTATGATGGTAAAATACACAGAGAACGTTGCTACCCATTCTCTAGTATATTTATTGGTTCCAAAACATGCTAACCTTTCACATTCGATACCTACATTTATGTAGCTAGAGCTAGTGATTTATGAATAAGAATGTTATTAATAGCTTGGCAATGTTCCATTTTATACTAGTACCTAGTTAATCTGTTAGAAATACTTAAATATAATTTTCAGTTTAAATCTGTTTATATTATGAGTTTATTACATCATCAGTTTTGACATTCAACATCAATATTTATAATAATACATATTAATAACGAAACTTACTGGAAATGATCGACGATTATCTACTTACTCTTTCGTATAAATTAGTACAGTCCGTAACAAAACTCCATATACTCCAGTATTTTAATCTAAATTATTCAGCATTATCTTTTACTACAATCGGAACAGAAGCAAAATTTAAAGAATAATATTGTTCATACCTATCTATGACATGAAAAGTTCTTTAAATAGTGTCTTATTATGGGGTATCGTGTTACGCAGCCCAGTAGCTATGTTGTTGGGGTCAGATAGGCAATCTCCAATCAATCTCCATGTAGAATACTGCTGCATCTGTTTAGACTGGAAATCCACCCCAAAATAGTAAATATAGTTGGTAAAAGGCCAGTCAGTCATAGATATGTGTACGTATTACATGAAAAGATTATCGAATTCTTTGTGACCATTCTGGTGATACATAAAAGTGACTATGTATATGGATATTTTTTTGCGTAACGTACCTTCTATACCTACAGTACCCAATCTGTTTTTTTTTTTCTAGATATTAAAAAACAACGGAATATCACATCCATTCTTTCCTTTTCTGTCACTAAGAAGTCGGTCCGTTGGCTGCTCGTGTCGAAGTAATCACAAGCAATTGTTATTGTTAACACACACAAACACATACACACTATACCTACGTAGGTACTCGCATCGTGAGGCGAATGAACTCCGAATCTATTTTATAATTTATAATCGAAGCTGCGTCGCGGCGTGCCAAGTAAAACAATGTATCTGCCGTATTAAAAGCTATAGGCATTAACGGAATTACCTACTTGTTTGTTTATTGTAAAGTCGAATAAAATTTATTTTATTTTATTTTAGGTTTTATATTTGCGTTATTTTTTGGTACCTTCGCCACCTTCCCTAAACAAATTCGCAAATCTTCTCATGCTAATTAAATAACAGTGGCAGGAAGCTCTTATATCATCATCAACATTTACTAAGTGGAAAAACCACTAATCATAGTTTTAATAAATTAATATGTGTTAACTCTATAGGCTGCAGTCAGTAACCTTTCAAATAAAAGGAGAGTTTTTTTAAATCGTATTAAATAACGGATTTCTGAGCTATACTTCAATCATTTATGAGGTACCACCTACATGGCTATTATAAAGTTATTAGTAAACAAAAGCCCAACTAATAATTCGGTATCTGTAGTTGCTTACAATTCGTTCCCATGAAATACGGTTCTTATCTCTCAATATACATAGTTCTATAAATACACCATTATTTACCCATCAGCAATTAAGCTGTTATCGTTAATGACAGCTGATAGAGTGATAATACAATCGATAGTCTGTGCGAACGTTCATCGAACTCAAACAAAGGACCAACAATTAATTGATAAGAGTTATCTGTCTATAAACGATGTAAAAAAAAAATTCAATATGTGTTGTTATAAAAAAAATAAATTAAAAATTTTAAAAAACCCCCGACACCAAAACCTAATTTCCCTTTAAGAAGTAAAAAATAATAAAAAATAACTCTAACTTAAATTTTTAATTTAATTTTTTATTTTGTTCTTTTTATAGGTACATACTTAATATAATGTAGAATCAAACGAAGCTAAGAACACTTTCGATTAATTCATCAATATTCTCTTTCAGTGCGCTTTCATTTGAGACCCCACTCGAGTACATATATTTGCTGGCATTCGGTTACTCTTCCCCACTTTCCCCCCCACAACTTTTAAACGGCTCAACCGATTTTCATCAAACATGTCTAAGAACACTCGCAGATAAGTCACCTTTAATACATATTTTTTTTTATTGAAATCGCATCATCCGTTCGGGAGCTATGATGCCACAGACAGACAGACACACAGACAGACAGACAGACACGTCAAACTTATAACACCCCTCTTTTTGCGTCGGGGGTTAAAGTATTTTTAACCCCCGACGCAAAAAGAGGGGTGTTATTAAAACCGAGAATCACTTGTTCGTCCCATTCAACATTTCAGCCATAGTATATGTCCTATGGCTGAAATGTTGGGAGAGGCCTATGGACCTCTCCCAATTTTTCTCTCGAAGAGGTTTACCATAATCGCCGGCAGGCGGGTTGGCGATCGCATTATGGTGATAAAATGCTTAGAGAACACTGCTGCCCATTCTCTGGTAAAGTCCCTTAGTCCAAACTCTGGGCTGCTACTGAGAAATTCCAGATAGAAAAACCCACTACCTAGGCATCGAACCCAGAACCTCGTGCTCAGTAGTAGCGCTTGTGACCACTAGACTAACGAAGCAGTTAACTATGAATAACTAGCTTCTGCACGCGACTTCGTCCGCGCCAAATTTTTACTCCCCTGACCCTTCCCGTCGCATCGAATTGCCTGTCAGTTTTCGTCAATTTTTCGTTGCTGCTCCGCTCCTTTTGATTGTAGCGTGATGTTGTATAGCCTATGCCTTCCTCGATAAATAGGCTACCCAACACAAAAATAATTTTTCAATTCGGCCCAGGAATTCGTGAGATTAGCGCGTTCAACCAAACAAACAAACTCTTTAGCTTTATAATATTAGTATAGATAATCTAAAATTATAAAATGAGCCAAATAATTAATTTTTAGTTTCTTTGTCAGAACAAAGCAAGGAAAATTAATTATCGAAACTTCAATAATACGTCCCAAATATGAACTTATTGGTGCCAATTAATAACGAATAATAATATTGAATTTGTATTATTATGAACCTTTTGCAATCACTCAATTTCATGAGGAACTTATTATGACAGAATTCGCTATATTTCATGTCGAATTAATCATTTGAGAGCCGGCATAGATTATTTATGAAGTACTATTTCGCCAAGTATTGATATTTCGTTATTGTATTTTATGATAAAACAAATTCAAGTACCGTATGCAACATCTTCTACACCGAAGACACGTGACATCTACCAATACGCACTGGGCCCGCGTGGTAGTTTACGGCCCGCTCCCTCTCGAAAGAGAGGAGGCCTGTGTCCCAGCAGTGGGAACAATATAGGCTGATATGTCGACACCTGCAAGGAATAACATTGTTACTAATATTTAGCTAGTTTAAAGGAGAGCGTGTCAAAGATTTTAAAAAAATCTCTCAGATTTCGGTTAAGTCTTATTGCCATGAACCATGAAAAAAAAAAAAAAAGATGTGTTTATTTCTCACCACAAGCCAAAAAATACAAAAAAAATAATGTTTACACACAGGAAATAGCTAACAGTTTTTGGTTGTGGACGTCAACTTTCGTATGATTATATTATCACATATATGTATAGGTATTTTAAGACTTTTTGTGATTTACAATGATATTCCACAACATATACTGTTTAAAATTGTAACTTAGATTGTAACTCAGATATACAACCGCATAAAGTATGATAAAAGCTCATTTCATGAAATAATTAGTTCCAAGAACAAGAGTGTATTTTGAATTACAATGTTATATTAATAATAGCGAGCATAAAACAATGATGATAATGATGTGTTACTAAATATACCTTTTTATTAACTACAGTTGACCCTTACTTACAATGTTTTTACACTGTACAAATAGGTGCGCAATAGAGATTAGACACAGGGGTAAGTGCAAAAAAATTCAGCATTTTTTGTACAGCATGAATATGATTGTAACTTAAAATTGCCTAAATCTGAGTTACGATGTTATTCCTTGCAGGTGTCGCGGTCGATGCATGTAGGTTATGTATTTGTATACACTTGCGCGGTAATTGCGTATGTATTACTAATAGTAGGGTTTTTTTTTTTTGATGGGAAATTTTAATTTTGACAGTGCAGCAAAATTCATTGCGTTTTTAACGCTGCGCACTGTTGAATAGACAATTTGTTCGAAGCATATGAAGCAATGTATCTGTATCCTCCAAAATGGTTTAGATTCCGATTCTAAAATACTTTTCGTACTAGAGTTTGTTTAAAATCATGATATTTATCATTAAATCGATGAAATAAGAAGCCCATTGGTTACCTCTTCTTAGAGCAAAAATATTAACAATTAAATAAAAATGAATTAACATTATTGTCTGCAATTAACATTTATACAATCTAGAAAGATAAAAGAAACAAATAAAATTCTATTATACTATTTATTTAGGCCCAGCGTCCAGGACGCTCCTCAAAAGTAAAGTGTAAAGGCTTCTTGACACAGGCGTGACTTGACATTTGTAGAACAATTTCGATGTAGTTTTCATAGAAATTTTTCTGCGAGAGTCGCGTTGCCCTGTCGTATCGCGCCTGTTTGTGGGAGCCTTTACAAAGTCAAGTCACCAATGAGTAGTCAGAATGTCACAGCACTAGTCTTTATATACATAATTCTACTGTACGTTTGTATGTCACTGAACTCCTCCTAAACGGCTGGACCGATTTGAATGAATTTTTTTGTATGCGTTTGGGTGGCACCCTGGATGGTTTAGATTCACTATTGGACCTTGTAGGTGACGCTGCTATCGACATTTAGGAAACAGGACAACGTCTGTACGGTCAGCTAGTACTATATAATTTTTGTATAGTCGATTCGCTCTAAGTTAATTTTATAAATACGTAAGTAACAGGCAATTTTGGCACGTTTTACAAAAGGTCACAAATAAGTGTAAAGTGCATGAAATGAAAAATGAGCCAATTATTTAATACGTATTTCTGGAGTGGTCGATGCAACCACAGTTAACTTCGTGCGAGTCGCCTATACAAAATATTACATTGTGAATATAAATTTGATTTATCTAATTTGTGTGTTGATGTTGTATTTATATTTTATCTAAACGTTTGTATTTATTTATGTGTGGTTTTGTATTTATGATTGAATATTTAAAAGTTGTTTTCTAATATGGGTTTCGTGATACCTGAAATAAATGAACTTTAATTGTTTTAGTTATTGAAAAGTGTTGATTCGCCCGCTCCAGAATAAGCCGGCATTCTGGGTACTCATTGGTGATTTGACTTTGTAATTAGGGGTGTAATTATTTTTGAGTACCTAGCGTCGTGGACGATGGGCCTTAGTCTAAAGCTAGACTAGACTAGTAATCTGTTTTATAAATCTTAATTATCATGGCAGCGTGTATAAATTAGCTGGCACAATAACTTTCATAGAGATAAGAACAAACTATGTACTTGTATTTTATTTAAAGACTTAATTAAATACGGTGTCTATCGTTATATATTTTGTAGGCTATAATAATCTTTTGAAACGATCAGAGATTCAGATATTTATTTTTTCCACATAAAATTTAACCTCTAAGTCCCTGAGATACCACATTTGGTATGGAAACAATCGTTTTTTAATTGTGTCTGTAATTACGGTAATTGACCGGTTAATAGGGTAAAATTAAATTAGATAGCAAAACTACACAGACGTGATGATTACAGATATGTCTATTAATGACGACAAATAAAATAAAAAACATTATTTTTTCCGTCAGCTAATTTTATTACATCCTGTTTATGTAATCTTATAAATTGTATGGGTACATAAGACAGTACACTTCCCTTAAAAATAATACGCATAATTAATTATTTAGAAAAAACCCTGGCCTATTATCTTCTTCTTCGTCGATCCTTAGTGCTGAGGATCGCGACCACATAAGACGTGAGTCAAAGTTATGCGGTCTGCAGTGTGGACCGCTCAGTAGATGCTGCCTCCAACAGCCTTCTTGATCGTGTCTGACCATCTTGCCTTAGCGCGTTTTCCTTCCACCCGGGCCAGTATCATGAAATAATAATAAAAAGGAATCAATAAAAATAATTAATACTTTTTTCGCCTGTGACACGTAATTTTTTTATCCTTATACTTTTTCTCCATAGCAAAAGTCCTCAATAACAAGATTTTTTCGCTTTACTAATCCCTTTTATGGGATCCCGTTACGCTCAGTTTTCTATAAAAGCAACAATCCAAATACTGCCTTGCCTTTTATTGTAATAGCGTGATTTTATCGCCCACTTCGCCATTTATGTTAACGATAATACGATCAAGTAGATGAATTATATTATTATATTTTTTTGGTACTTGTATTATTATTATTAAACGTAATATATGTTTGCAACCCATTTCTTGGTAAGCATAGCTAGTCAGGCAGCCGCAGCAGTCTAAGTCGACGTACTCATGGACGTCAAAATATCGCGGTGGGATTTTATCGCCCACTAAATTTTCTAACTGCCAACTTTATCTAGAAGAAGTAAAGTATTTCTGATAAAGTCATCATCCCTAGCCAACTATGTTGGGGTCGGCTTCCAGTCTTACCGGATGCAGCTGAGTACCAATATTTTACATGGAGCGACTGCCTATCTGACCTCCACAACCCAGTTACTGGGTAATACGATACCCCTTGGTAAGACTGGTTGTCAGACTTTCGGGCTTCTGACGACCCGTAACGACTGTCTAATAATAATATTCCACAACTATCACACAACGCCATCTAGTCCCAAGCTAAGCAGAGCTTGTGTTATGGGTACTAGACAACTGATAAACATACTTATATATTTCTAAATACATACATATTATAGATAAATTACACCCAGACACAGAACAAAAAATCGTGCTCATCACACAAACATTTGTCCTGGGTGGGAATCGAACCCACGACCTCCGGCATAGCAGTCAGGGTCACTAACCACTAGACCAACAGGCCTGTCTAAGATCACGCGTGGTAAAACAGATAGAGAAAACTGCTACCCATTCTCTAGTAAGTCCCTTAGTCGCCTCTTTCGACACCCACGGGAAGAAATAGGTTGGTGCTAATGTGCCCGGCATCGGCAACACGCGGAACACTGTAGCGCTTCATGTTGTTATTATTAAAGTGTGGAAACTAGATTACTATCAGTCAATTTATATTTAGAAAGTTTTATTTAGACATGTCAGTGCCATTAGTTACATCTGTTATTATTTTTTTTATTATTTGCTGAATTTAAATTATAGTAACAGTTGTATTGGATGTAAAAAGTATCTTCAATATAAATGAAAGTAAAATAAAATAACAAAAGTAAGAAATTCTGATCATAGTCCAGGTTCCAGTCTTGATTAGATTTCTCATCTCTGAATGATTTTTTGCTCCATGCTGGACAAGCTGTGGGCCCAAGTAGCATAGAATTGGTGCCCTGAGACAGTTAGGCGGGGTCGTCGCAAGATCACGTCGAAGATAGGTTCCGTCAAAACTCGAGGACGCGCCCTCTCGCTAAAGATGCTTGGGAGGTTTGAAGAACAGGGTGTTCAATCAACCTCCATAGAAAAGGGAGAATTCACCGGCCAGACGGGCGTCGTGTCAGGTGGGCAACTACCGAATTGAAATCGGGACGTTGTATATTTGCTAGTTGCGTGGTAAACTTTGCTTGCGCAATGCAGGATTTTGCGGGACGGCAGTGTGATGAATAGTTCACATGTGGCGGTGTAGATGCTGCTACAACGCCTTTGCCTAGGAGCGGGACAGCGTAGGCAAGTAAAATTTGTATAATAGAAAGAAAAAAGAAAGAAAATACGTTTATTTGCGGCAAAAATGACGCACAGAAAGACCAGAAGTAAACAAAAATAAAAAAATAAGGTGTGGGAAAACATGCGTCACGTCCACGCAAAACGGCCATCACTCAGCATAATGCTGTGACCCTATGCGAGACAGAGTCCCAGCGCTGGTTTTCACTGTGTTTAAAAAAAAATTACCAAGACTGTTTCTCTCTTTGGCAACGTTAATTCACTGGCTTATTAAAACAATACAGTTCATGATCGAAATCGCAAATTAAAACAACAGATTTCTAAATAAAGCAATCATTGAGCTTAATGGCCACACAATAAATCGATTATAGATTTATTCAGAAACAATCAGACACACGAACAAACAAGTTATTTATTCACATAAGAAGAATCGTAATATAATTGATCACGTATCGAGCAAGCACCGGTTCGATGTAATTTCAGTACAACTTTCACTTTAGCGCACGCGCCTATGTCGTTCTCACTGATTGGTTCTTGGTATTAGTTATGTCACTTGCTATTTGCAAAGTTGAGTGATGACAGAGTTGTAAAATAATAATATAAACTTGGTATTCAATATTCCGTGTGATTCCCGACGTAAAGTATAGCATCACCTCATTTCTTCCCGTGGGTGTCGTAAAAGGCGATTATGAGACTTACTAGAGAACCCATTCTCTAGCAGCTAGAGGATACAATCCCGAGCATGTTTTTCAATCCCGGGATTACGGGATTTTTGAAGCGTAATCCCGGGATCCCGAGCTTATCCCGGGATTAGACTATGTGGTTTCTAATTGGGCTAAAATGAAGAAAAAAAACAACTTAAATAATTTAAAAAAAAATTTACGGCGTATCTAAGGGTTGTTTTTTGTCGTTATGTAATAAATGCTATTCATATAATCTAGGCAAGGTTATTGTCAAGGCACAACGGACTACGGAATACAAATTAGACTTGTTTGAGGCACTCCCGAAAATCCCGGGATTAGTCAAGTACAGTCCTGGGATTTTCGGGACCAGAAAACGGTCGGGATCCCGGGATCCCAAGACTCGGGATCCCGGGATTGTATCCTCTAGTAGCAGCGCTCCCTATGCATTTTACCACCATACTGCGATCGCCAAACCGCCTGCCAAGCGTGGCGATTATGGCAAAGCCACCTAAATTGGGGGAGGCCTATGTCCAGCAGTGGACGTTTTTCGGCTGAAATGATGATGATGATTAAATATTGTCCGTCGATCAGATCAGAAGTATAAATATTGCATTGAAGTCCCAAGTTTTTAATATTTAGTCTAATTTCATGCCAAACATTTTAATATTTTGATGCGAAACAAATAATTGGGCGAGGCATACCCGGCTATTGACGTGGCGCCGCAGCCAACATTCAGACGATATTTTTTCAGAAAAAAATCTGTATACTTTGTTTTTGATTATGACAAAGTTATTTTCTTTATTAAACTATCCTTTCATGCAAAGAAGAATATTTCTTCATTCTTCTTAATTAGGGAAAATAATAATTGGCGCCAAAAAGAACATCGTTCAAAAAAAAAACTGATAGCAAATCAACAGTCCATACAATTTCAGTAGCTACCTTAGCCGCAGGTCCAGTTTTCACTGCGAACATGCGCAGACGCAGACGCCGGTATCACTGTCACTGATTACTTCGTGATACCGCCTGCAAGTAGTCATCTCAGTCGAGTTTCTATTGCTAATCGCTTATTTGATTGAGATGCCTACTTAAACTTGGTACAGACAGCAAAAGTGAATCAAAAGACGAAATTGGACGAGTCTGTAACAAGTTATGCGTGGTCATACATAAAAATATGAAATGAATGTATACGGATCGACTTGAGAATCTCCTCCAGCTTTTCTTTAGTTAAAAAGTGGTTAAGCAGTTGAGGCAGCTAACTTGCAACTAGATTCCGACCGAATTTTGCCATCGGTTCGGCCATTTCCGCAAATTCGTTAACGACCCAAAAAAAAAAAGATAAACTCCTCTTGTAGCTAGTCCTATCCTAGTTCAGTTTTTGACATCGTTCCATAAAATGAAGGGACTTTTTTGATGACAATTAATATTTAATTTATTTAAAGTGAAGATCTCTAAAAGTGAAGTTTCTACGGAATGTGTCTTGCCTACGTTTAAAAAGTCAGCGAAAATAATTGTAAAGCAATTTAACTATTGACTACAACTTATTCCAATCACAATCTGTCTATAGACATTGTAGGTGTGAATTTACTTAGCAATTTAATTAATGTCCACAACTATACATAACCTCTACCTACAGAGTTGTGATAAAATGTGACTGTTCGCCTGTACATCTAACTATTTTGCTGACTGTACCTACTTACCATATCATTGTGGTGATTTGTGTACCTAATGATAGTTTCTCCATGATTCGAATGTAATGATGTTTCTAATACTTACGGGAAAAATATTGTGTTGGTATACAATGAGTTTATTTACTTAAATGATACGGTTTGAAGGAACTTTAATCAATAGTTACTTGTGATAAGGGTTTTTTTTTTAACACTACACAAAGAAGTTGGATTATATTGATATTTTCGAGGTCAGGCTATGGAAGACTATAGTGGCCAGAACCTACTCTTCAAGCGATTTCCAGGTCTATGAATTTCCGCCTTAACAAGATTTGATCACATCTTTGTCATTTATCTCCACAGTAATCTTGGTAATAGATGAAATAAATAAATAACGTACGTAATCAGCCTATAATGTTCCCACTGCTGGGATACAGGTCTCCTCTCGATGAGAAGCAGTGGGCCGTAATCTAACACGAAAGCCCAGTGCGGGTTGATAGATGTCACATGTCTTGAAATCTTCTTATCCTAGCACATATTAGTTTCTGTACGATTTCTTCACCGTTTTGAGAGCAGTGGTGATGAAATAATGTACAGAAAGAACAGCGCCTGTCGAGGTTCGAACCTACGATCCAATAATATTTCGTACGCCAAAAGTTAGTACCTATCTACATCTACACTTCTACATCTACACTAATCCATACTTAATATTATAAATGCAAAAGTAACTCTGTCTGTCTGTCTGTCTGTCTGTCTGTCTGTCTGTCTCGCTTTCCTGCTAAAACTACTGAACCGATTTAAATGAAATTTGGTACACAGATAGTTTAGAGCCTGAGAAAGGACATAGGCTACTTTTTATCCCGGTAGTATGTTCCCGCGGGATAACTTCCGACCTCCACGCGGGCGAAGCCGCTGGCAAAAGCTAGTCTTGAATAAGGAAGAAATCTGTAGTGAGAAATATCGTTTTCCATTTTGGGATACGACCGTCAAAATCTCCAAATTTATTACGTATGAATAAAATTCATAAGTGGTGAATCACTTCTCTCCACGAATGTACAGTGGGAGACGAAACAGTATACTTGCGACACATAAAATGAAGTATCTATTGAATATTTTTGTACAAACTAACCTATATGTTGTAGACTTGATTATTATGTCTTACTAGCTTCTGCCCGCGACTTCGTCCGCATTAAATTTCTTGTTCCCCCGACCCTTCCCGTCGCGTCTAATCGCCTACCCGTGGGATTTTCCCCGTTTTTGCAACATTTTTCATTACTGCTCTACTCCTCTTAGTTGTAGCGTGATGTTATATAGTCTATATCCTTCCTCGATAAATATACTACCCAATACAAAAACAATTTTTCAATTCGGACCAGCAGTTCCTGAGATTAGCGTGTTCCATCAAACAAACAAACAAACTCTTCAGCTTTATAATATTAGTATAGAAGTATAGATAGAGGCAGTGGAACTCATCCTCTGTAGGAAACAGAGGTTCTTTGACCAAACGTTTGATGTCTGGTACTATTGATGTAGGGACCAACGTCCTTACATTATAGCGTGGTGCTATGTGCTTGCGCGATGTAGGATTTTGGGTAACGTCAGTTTGATGTGTAGTCTGCATTTAGCGTGGTATATGCCGCTACAATCTAATGACTTTCAAATAGGAAGTCTTTCAAATTTCTCCATACCCTCCAGCTCGAACTTGTTACTCTTTTCTCCGCCAAATTAGGATAAAAATTACTTCAACATATTTTTCAGCATTACGTGAATATGCGTATTGTTCATTCTGCCTTTTTTTCTGTGGGGATATCTTCATGTTCTCCTACCAACTGCTATCATCCCACTATCACAAACGAGCCACACCGCCTTAAGGCACGCATTAAACACTGCGCCCCATCTGTTGTATCTGTTATGGACCAGGTGATTAATGCGGGCATTATACATAATGTATGAGCATTATGAATAATGTCTAGCTCTATCGGGCAAAGTGATTAATACTATTTTAACTTCATTATTTATCACATTGCACGGTCATTATTATATTGCTACTTGATAATTGGGCAATTTGATAATAAAGCTAAATATGACGCGGTGTGAGGGCAGGGAGGAAGGCACGCATGGCGTGGCACGCTTTGACCAATCAGAGACCGCCATTATGACTTTCCTTAAGTATTAAATGCAAAAATTAGTGAATTCTTGATGTAGAAGTTCTTGATAATTAATCCAAATAATAAGTCTAATTATTTAAATGGTTTAATATTTAGTTTATTTTAAGTTAACAATAAAAAAATAGTAATTAAATATGGGAATTAATTTTTACAACTGTTTAATTTTTACAAGTATTGTCTTATAAATTCAATATGTTGTGCTGCATTTAGTGACAGAAACGAATCGCTGCAAAACCGACTGCACGTAGTCTTGTCTGCCCTACCCCTAGAGTGTAATTTAAAACCGCGTAGGCGCGGAGGGGCGAGGCGGCCCGCGAGCTGAGGAGCAGGTGGTTTTGACGCTCGCCACCGCGGCTGAGGCTGGGCGGCGAAGCCGGCCAGCGAGCCGAAGCTGCGGTGGTGAGCGTAAAACACATCTGCGACGATAAGCTCGCGTGGGACCGTCGGAGCCCCGTAGCGCCGGAGCCTTGACAGAAATCATGCCTGCTGCATATTGCATGCTTGCTTGCATGCCTCATCGTTTATAGAACTGCTTAAAATAAAACTTATTACTAACCAATTACGATTTGTTAACTATACGCGCCTAACCGCCCAGTTCAACTATTCCACGGCTCAGTATTTATTGAACTGCCCGTTTAAATTATTTTAGGACTCATTTTTATTTAGTTTACTGCTCAGTTTTTACTGTTAAACTAGTTTGCAAACATGAGTTTTAATTTTTTTTACCTACCATAACTCAAATATTGAACTGCCGCTTTAATTCTATGCCATTAAATATATTTGTATTACTCTGCCCAAAAGGTGATGGACAATATGTATAATGCCCGGTGAATTTGATTATTTGAATAATTATTATCAAATTGCATTCTCATATTGGGCATTTTTCATAATGACCGGGCATTATGTATAATGCTCTATTTCTCACTTGGTCCATAACATATCCACCTCATCCCTGCATCTGTAAAGCGGAGCATCCTTCTACCAGACGTGTGACGTGGATGTTGTATAAAATATTTTATTTGGCGCGGTACATTCTGCATGCGCGATGTAGAATTTTCCTTGACGTCCTTCTGATGAGTAGCCCGCATGTAGCGTTGTATAGTATACCACTACAGTCAAATAGGTAGTGTATCGGTTTTCACAATACCTGGAGATTCGAACAGGTTCCATTTTTCTGTAGCAAATTAGGATAAAAAGTACTTTAACCATCTTTACAGTACGTAGGTATGACCTTATTTGAAAATCCTGTAAATTATTCTTGTGGGGATATCCTCATGGTCTCCTGCTAACTGATATCGACCCACGTCCCTAGCGAGCCCCACCGCCAAATTCAGCCGATCCCACGAACGCACGTCCTCCCTAAGGGCGCGCAGTGAACACTGCGCCTTAAACCCTCTGAACACCCTGCATCTGCAATAAAGACGAAAATATATATTATACAAATAAATAAAAGCGTAGTCTGTTTCCATGTGAAAATAACAGCTTTTGCTAAATGCTTACGAAATTACTTATTACGGTACTATTAAATAAACATTTTAATACATTTCTGACTGTCTGTCTTTGTGTTTGTTCCGGCTAATCTCCGAAACGACTGGACTGATTTTGACAGGACTTCCGCTGGCAGATACCTGATGTTATAAGGAGTATAACATAGGCTACTTGTCTCGGTAGCAGATTCCCGACATCCATACGAGCGAAGCCGCGGGCAGCACGTAGACAAACATAAAAACAACCTTTTTGTTTTTCTTTCTACACGCACGGAGACACACGAGTCACCATAAAAGTGCGTAAACAGTGTGGAGTTACGTCAATTTCCTAAAGGTTGCTCAGCGGAAATGTACCGATATGGATGGCCAGTGAACACGGCTTCGCTCTCAGCCGCAACGAGAGCCGGCCGTTTGTAGCCGGGGAAACTACGCCGGGAAGCGAAAAAAGAAAACGGACGGAGAAAATTTTGTCATTATTTTTAGCTGCATAATAAGACTGCGTGAAAAGCAGTGTATTGCGTTTTTTTTTTTTAAATTCTAACCGTTCTTTCATTATTTCCATTAGTTTCGTTGGTAAGCGATCATTTGACGAGTTGTTCAATCCTACTATTCTACTAATATTATGAAAGTTTGTATCTTTGGATGTGTGTTACTCAATCACGTAAAAATGGCGCAACAGATTTGGATAATATTTGGCAGGCAAATAGATAATAAACTCGTAACGGACAATTAGTCAAGTACGTAGTACCTACTCGCAACTGGCGTAGTTTCTGCTAACTCCCATGGAAAAAGGGCGTGAGTTTATGTATGTGTATGTGAGTTGAACAACCAGCTATATATTATTTTTCATGTTAAAAATAAACAGCACGGTATTATGGTTTTCACTGCGTGATTAATTCATGGTATCTACCTACGTTACTCCTAAAAAAACTAGAGGTCAACGTAACCAGACGTCCACTATCATATTAAAACTGACAGAATTAGACAAGCAGAAAACGAAAAAACTTGACATGATATAAAGTTATCACGCGATGAACTTCTTTTTAATTAAAATTACTTGCAGCCCTGCTGTCACCATAACCTTTTAATTTAATTGAAATCAACACTTCTATATGTTTATGTTAAAAAAAACTTTTCTTATTAATATAATAATAATTAGCCTGTATTGTCCCGCTGCAGGGCAAAATCCTCTCTTTCTTTTTTCCACTCAACTCTATCCTGGGCCGATAAGGACCAGTCCCATATGTAGGCGTACTTTTCTTAACAGCCCAAAAGTAACTCCACCACAATACGTTGAATTGAAAAGCAACCAAGTACAATCAACGACAGAACACAATTTACAAAAACTAAAAATTAAAAACTCTATTTTCTGAATCTCATAGTAAAACTATGGTGAAGTTACGTTAAAGTCAGCTATTTTTTTTTTTTCAGGATGGGAAATCATCAAATGACTTCTCCCGCTCTGGGCGGAGTGGGAGGGCGTGTCAGACTTTTACTGACTAAAACCCACCCGTGTTCCATCAGTTGCCCATGTGCCAGGGTCACGGTATCTCTTTCGAACAATCACGCGACTCCGGCAGGCATCGGTCCTAGTAGACCCCTACACTGCTGCTGACATCTCCTTGAGGCGCGCGTGGAACACTGCGCGCCGTCGACCCGAGCTTGGTCCTTACCGGGCGGCGAGCTACCCATTGCTCGCCACCCGCAAGCTCGCGCCTACGGTGGCCGGGAGTCCGCAATCGACTCCCGACGCCCGGGGCGTCTCCTCCTGCGGTGGCTTGGGACGTGAGGGCGCAGAGACTGCCACTCCCTCACGCGCCCCGCCTCCTCCTTCGCGAGCATTACTGCTTCGCAGAAGGAGGTGACGGCTTCCCATTTCCTCTCGCTCCGTACCATGGCTCGCACCAGGGCCGGACGCGAGAGGTCGCCGCCGCCGATCGCCTCCACGAGGACACGGCGGTGCTCCGCCCAGGCAGGGCACACCTCCACCGTATGCTCCACCGTGTCCTCCAGACGGTCCTCGCAATGGAAACACCCGGACGTATCCTCCCGCTTTATCCTGAACAGGAACCCACCGAAGCACCCATGCCCGGTGAGAACCTGCGTCAGGCGGAAGGTGAGGACGCCGTGACGCCTCTCTATCCACTCCTCAAAGAGGGGACTTACCGCCGCAATTGTGGCGTGCCCAGCACTGGGTTGCGACAATCGTACCCGCCATGTCGCCATGAGATCACACCGGAGCTCTGTCCGCCGTGCCGCGATTTGTCGCGGCAGCGGAGTTTCGCCCCGGCGTTTCGCCTCCTCGCGCCACTCCCACATGTGCGCGAGGACCTTTGCCTCCAGATCCCATGGCGGAAAGTCAGCTATCATATTAAATAATTCTTCTCCACCAGCGGGGTATTTGCAAAACCGAAACAGTACGAATCGCTTTCACTTTGACAGTTCAACAAAATTCATTGCGTTATTTAAGTTCTTGAGAAGACAAGATGTTTTCAAATATATGAAGCAATAGATTAACATAAGATGTTTTTAAGCAGTCGTTACAGTTTGTCAAAAGCCCGAAAGTCAGTCGTACCAAGGGGTATCATGTTACCCGGTAAGTAGGTTGTGGAGGTCAGATAGGCAGTAGCTCCAGGCATCATCATCATCATTATTTCAGCCGTATGACGTCCACTGTTGGACATAAGCCTCCCCCAATTTGGGGGGATTTGCCATAATCGCCACGCTTGGCAGGCGGGTTGGCGATCGTAGTATGGTGGTATAATGCTTAAAGAACGCTGCTGCCCATTCTCTAGTAAGTCCCTTAGTCGCCTCTTACGACACCCACAGGAAGAAATGGGGCATCACACGGTACCATGGAGGTACCGTGTGATGCCCCATTTCTTCCTGTGCTCCATCCGGTAGCTCCATGTAAAATACTGGTATTCAGCCTGCGGTTGTACAGACGCCACCAGGTCAAGCTACCCGAAACTGTCAATTTTTCCCAATGAACCTTGAACCTAATGCTCTAGAAATAAAGTCGAAAATCTATCAAAGAAATCTGACAGATTGTAGGAGCTTGATGTGTTGGCGTCTGTACTCAAGTCGATTCCAACATAGTTGGGAGAAGGCTCAGCAGATGATGATGAAGCAATATATTAGCAATATCCTTCAAAATGATTCAGATACTGATTTACACTATTGACAGCTCACTTCAAGCTCTCTCCAACTAAGGTTGGACTTTAAATCCTATTCACTAACTTGACAATTGGAGGGATACCAAGTTTTGACAAAAAAAAGATAGTGAGGTGGTGCAAGAATGAATGAAATTGAATGAACTTGAAATAATGTACTTACATGCAAACTTTGTAATTTAAATTTAATAACTTGTCTTAAAACAAGATGTGTACTATATCGTATATGTAGTCTATGGCTGTCAGAGGAAAAAAATGACTATAGTAAAAATATAAGCAAAATGACATGATTTATAAGAAGAAAATAAAAAAAGGAAATAACTGTTATTAAAAATTATTAGGTAATAATTTTTATAATCCACACTTAAAAACTATTTTTTTAAGTTTTATTTAATTTAAACCATTTTTATCATTCATTCTTTATGCGAAATCGTTCACTACCCCGACACTATTAGTTTTAGAATTCATTATTTTGCATTCAGACTGTAAGGGTAAACACCGTTGTCACTTAACCCATGGGTAATTTGACTTGAATATAAAATAACAGAGCGAGTTAAAAAAATAAAAATAAAAATTTTCCTAAAAAGGTTTAGAACTGATTTTATCCCAGACCGCCCGCAAATTCATGGATATGCGCATCAGTGACGTAATCACTACAACGATCGCCAGCCGTTCCGTCCACACAACACATAATTACACATTACCTGTGATGTAACTTTCCCATCATACTTATCTTGGCTTAGGACAGCCACAAATCCTACCTACCTTTGGTATTTCGTGATGAGTCTAAATGTAAATTTGATTCGAAATGGCTTTGGATTTTAAATGATTTGAAAACATTTTGTTTTTAATAAACCAAACCATTGGGTAGGTACTTTTGGCGTATTTAAAAAGTTAATCACAATTTTATGTACAGTTTAATTAAAAATTAAATTAAATTTACACTGACTGAATAAAATATCAACACTTACCGACCTACATTAACCTCAACACGTGTTCAAAATGGGTTCCCCGTCCAACATTCTGTTGTTATCGAGGTTATTGATAAGCCACTGCGAAAATACCATCCGTGCTATGCGATCGTTATCATTTAGTTCTTGGACCGGCTGAAATGATATGGATGTTGACGATCGATGAGGAGAGTATTATTGTCCATAGTGTCCAGTTAACATTGAAAATTGAACCGCCGGCACAGTAAACTGGCCGTAGGTACGTTGCTTTTATGTCGCCGCCAACATCGTTTCACGGTTTGGCACAGGTTGTCCAGGGAACAATTCTGCGTACATCCTACGCGCCCCGTTCAGATTATTACTCGCAATGGCGTAAAGCCATTTCGGTTCACTGTTCATTTGTGTAAGACATTGTAACACACTCAATTCACGCGCGAGAAATGAGCGACGGACGCTACGACGCGGCGTTACGTGCGTTCGCTAGCGAGACTGCCAGCTGACTGACTGGGGTCGTGACCCGTGCGTCGGCGTCTTGCAACGCCGCGTGGTTCCCGAAGTTTATTGCCCTCGCGCATAGGGTGAAATGTTCTTGTGGAAAAATGCAGATTTTCTTTAAAAAAAAAGTTGTTTTTTTTTTCATTGATTTTACGTTCTATTAACGAAACCAAATCACTGGTTTCAAGGATAACGGTGTTTACACTAACACCCAGTATAAGGTGTATCTATTCATACACGAAATATTTTAAGAGGTACACCTGTAGCTGGTAAAGAAGCTATAGAAGTAAAAAGAAAATTTTTATCTAAGCGTTTTTGAATTTTCGTGATTATTATAATTTTAAAACTGCTTGAGACGTTTTACATAAAACCTTTACTCCAAATTCTATGAATGGCCCGCCTGACACTGCGAGGGTGGCGACCGGACGGCACGAGCATGGCCGCGGTGTCTCGGGCCGTAAAAAATAGGAAGGAGCCAGTATTTCTCTTGTGCGTCAAATTATTTATAAATATTAAATTTTGAAAAAAATACATTAAATATTTTTTGTCGTTGCTGTAGCTTCTTTACCACCTACAGGTGTACCTCTAAAAATATTTCGTGTATGAATAGATACACCTTATATGTCTTACGATTTTTGGGTCTAGGACATGCCGGTTTCCTCACAATGTTTTCCTTCACCATTTTTAGAGCAGTGGTGATGAAATTATTTACACAAAGTAAAGTGCCTGCTTGGGTTCGAACCCGCGACCTACAACTCGTAAGTCGGAGCTGATAACACTGGGCCATCACTGCTTTCTCACGTAATACGTTCTGTGTGGCTTGTAAATAATTCATGAGAATTCAAAAGGAGTTAAATCCACGTGTATCAGTACAAATGTTTCAATATTCACGGCGGTGCGCCCATGTGGGCGAGTAGGTGACCCTGTAAGTGTTTTTTTTTTTTTCAGGATGGGAAATCATCAAATGACTTCTCCCGCTCTGGGCGGAGCAGGAGGGCGTGTCAGACTTTTACTGACTAAAACCCACCCGTGTTCCATCAGTTGCCCATGTGCCAGGGTCACGGTATCTCTTTCGAACAATCACGCGACCCCGGCAGGCATCGGTCCTAGTAGACCCCTACACTGCTGCTGACATCTCTTTGAGGCGCGCGTGGAACACTACGCGCCGTCGACCCGAGCTTGGTCCTTACCGGGCGGCGAGCTACCCATTGCTCGCCACCCGCAAGCTCGCGCCTACGGTGGCCGGGAGTCCGCTATTGACTCCCGACGCCCGGGGCGTCCCCTCCTGCGGCGGCTAGGGATGTGAGGGCGCAGAGACTGCCACTCCCTCACGCGCCCCGCCTCCTCCTTTAAATTATTGATTATTGATTTAAATTTTTAAGTGGACTTTGACACCATGACCGTGGTGATGTAAACAGTGGTTAGTTATTCGAGTTAACTGCTTTTACGTTGGTCGGTTCTTCGAGTTATGTGTATTGTATGTAGTGTGACCACCGGACGCTGCGTTTTCGGCCATTTTTGAAATCATGATATGCCATATTTTAATTTTTGGCCCAAAACCAGGCGAAGCTTCGGCCAAGCCAAAAACCGGAAAATCGTTTGAAAGTATCAGGCAATACTTGTAAGTATACACGATATCTAATAGAATTATCGTCTTTTGTTTCTTTTAAAGCCTTTGTTTGCGCTTTCTTTTTTTTGTTAGTTGAAAAAAAAACTCAGTATTTTCTGATTATCTAAATCATTTTTGTTTTCGGCTTAATTTTCGATCGGACACTAATTGTATGTGAGATCAGATCGACAAGGGCGAATTTCACCAAATAATCTTAACGCGATCAACACATCTAAACTGCGTTCAAGCCGGACAGGTCGTTGTGTCAATATTCCACAACAACTGTCAGTGTCATCACAACACTGACAGCTCTAGAACGAGGATTAGATTAGAGAATAAGCGCCAATTTACGTTATGAGTATAGTTGAAGATTTATGGTGTGTGGAAGTTATTACTTCATTTGTTTATACAGTCAATGATGATATGACGTAAACTAGACTATGTCATGCATAATGCGTAGGTTTAGGTTTTATTCTTCTCGAAGAGGGAAACATAAAATTGTTAGTAGGTATTCTAATTTTACTGTATTCGTGTACTATGATTAATAAATAATCATACTATGCCATATCATAGAAATTCTTCTTCCCAACCGTTGTTTAAGAAGATCAAGCAAAATTTTGATAAATAAATAATTGTTTTCTTTCTACTAAGTTGCAAATGATGATGGATTAAATAGATTTATTTGTCATAAAACCAAGCAAACCCGTGATTTTGACAAGAACTTTATCATAAACCCAAACTAGTTCAGGTTTTTGATCAAAAATCTGGATTGTTACAGGTGTATGATGAAATTGAGTTTAAAATGTGTCATCTTCCGGTTTTTCATCAAAAACCTAGATTTTTGATCAAAAACCTAATTTTATGAAAAACCTGCGACATATATATCGTATTTGTATTTTTATAATCGAGATATATATTCGACAAACAATACCAAAGATTACTCAATCTGGCAGATCATAATTAAAACTAACAGAGAAAAGAACCCTTTTTATAGTGTTTTATCCAATTGTCTTCTTAGTGCCGTAGCTACAAAAGGTATTAGTAAGTCCTGTCTTAATAAAGAAAAGAATTTGAAGAAAACTGACGAGGGTCGAGTATAAAGGACTTGACTGTCTGTACCATAGATAAAAGAAAGAAGTTGTAGTGTGGTCTGTAGTACCTAGTTCAAAAATATGCGACCACTACGATCCCGTTCAGTATATTTATTTATTTAGTTTTTATACAGTGCAGGATATCCTATCCTAGTGGGAATGTTGTTTTATGGATTAAAACCTTTGCTTGTCCCGTATATGCTCACGAGCCTGGAATAGTGATTATTCGATGAATATTTAAAATCACTTACAGGGAACTGGATCCAAGTCTTGATTCGTTTTTTTTTATTTCTGTTATTTTGTGTTTATGCTACTTTCACGCGCAGGGTGTATTCCCTAAAGGGAAAACTAGGTATGTAAGTACTTTTTTTTTTACAACAGCCTTTTTGTGGTATGAAATTCTGTTCTACGTCGAAGTCGCGGGCAGAAGCTAGTTTTAAATATGTATACAGAATAAGTTTTTAACCAGTGCGCAAATTTTAACAAATTAAACTTAAACGAGTTATAATAACCATGCAATTTTTATTTTGATATATCTTACAAGGGGAGTGTCAAACTTGGGAATCACAGATTCCCATCACATTTATATATATTGTAGGGCAGGGTCCCCTCAATAAATATATAAAGCGGCAAGACGCCATTCGTTTTTATTATTGAGAAATTTCAACTCAAAGTTCTATATGTAACTTAAGTAGAAGGAACCTTTTTACCGGTTGCAGCAATGGTTCCGTGGCGTAGTGGTAACGCTCTTGCGTACTGAGCGACCAGGCGGCTGTTTAAGCTATTGGCAGATAACAGGGAATTAACATCAAGAGAAGACATCATGAAAATTCATTCCCTGATATTGCATCAATTAAATTCACCAAAATTTACAGCGATGATCCAGTATGCTTGGTTTGCCTCCAAGTTGATTGATGAAAGGAAAATATTTATGAATGTAAACCAATTGTGCTTCTCTACAAATAATTTGAAGACAAAATGTAAATGCAACAATATTAGTTTTATAAAATGTGCGGTTTGTGATAAAACTTTATGTTTAAAATGTTTCTATGATGATTATCATCCAAATGAATGTTTAGTTATAAATGATTCTGATGATGATGCAGAGAGTGAATAAGTATAACTAGTGATCGCCCATTGGTCGAAATTCGACCGTAATTCATTTGAATAGAAAACATTATTAAATGAAAAAATATAGAATATAAAAAAAATATGGTTATATTTGACATTCAGTAAAGGCTTATTCAAACCGGCGCGACGCGACAGCGCGACACGATTCTTGTAGAACAATTTCCATGAAGTTCACATAAAATTTGTTCTACGAGTGTCGCGTCGCGCTGCCGCGTCGCGCCGGTTTGTAGGAGGCTTAACACTATAGACAAATTGTTGTGAATTTGATGGGAATCTGTGATTCCCAAGTTTGACACTCCCCTTGTTAGTACAAAAAAATTAAGTTATCGTTAACGAAAGAGGTTTATTTTGAAACTGGTTTTTATGGTAACTTGCGCGCTGTGCCGGCGCGGCGGCGAAGATGGACGACTGAGCGTAGCTACTTGTACCTACCAGCTGTTCGATCGGTCAAAATTCTAAGAAGTTCGAAGTACCTACGCCGGCGCGTTACGAAATATGTAGGGTGTCCACAGTTTACTGAATTATAGTCGGATAAAATTTTTAAAAAAAGTTTTGAAAAAATAATTGAAATGTGTTCTATTACTGATACTGAACCACCAAAAAAAAATTTGCGCCCTGGTTAATTTTTGTCCTGTAGATATAGATTCCGCCATAGCTGTCAACATACCGACATAGCTTGCATAGTAAGCAGGTTGAAGTGGCAGTAGGCTGGCCATGTTTGTCAAAGGACCGATGGCCGATGGAGCAGAGTCCTGGACCGTGTATCGGAAAACGTAGTGAGGGACGCCCCCAGGTAGAAGGACCGGCGATCTCGAAAAGATGGCTGGAACAGACTGGATGCGGAAGGCGGAGGACAGGATGTTGTGGCGCAGTATGGGAGACACTTATGTTCAGCTGTGGACTGCGATAGGTTGAGTTGCTAGATTCCGCAGAAAGCTTGTTGCAGATTGATCTGTTTTGGTAGATAACATACAATCAGCGTTTACATTTACCATTGACACACTACCACAAATTAAACTAATCATACACTAATAATACCTACATATATGAATTAGTACAGTTCAGAATATAATTAATCTGTTTTATGTAAATCGTAAATCGATTTATGATTAAGGACCGATGAAACTGGTAACGATCAGGACATCTAATCTAAACTGCGTTCAAGAGCTGTCAGTATCTTCATTGTTGGGGAATAATTAACATTGACAGCTCTTGAACCTAGTTCTAAGTACCTAATCTAATCAGTTAAGTAGTAACAAGAGCAAATACTTAAATAGATCAGCTGCTCCATATATGGTCTTATGCCAAGTTTTGTTATCATAGGAGCTAACATAGTGTTACGAAATGGAGTTAGGGATAAATAATTTATATTAATTTACACTATAGACACTTCACAATTTATTGAAATAGTCACAAATACAGTAATCAGAAACTTTTATCATAATCACTTGTAGGTCACTGTTTCGCATTCGTAACTGAACTAACTTAAACGTTTTTTTTTTTTTTTTGAAATGACATCTGGCATGTTAACCTAGGTTGTCGGCTGGCTAACCGAACTTGTCTGTGGCTACCATAATCAATTAAGCCCTCCAGCTAGGACTTAAAACTAGAGCCACCTCTCGCTACGGGCACCCACTGTGGTACGGATCTCGGTTTAGAAGTCGCTGGTAAAGGGCATCAAGGGACGGGCTGAATCGGAATGAGTCTGACACGTAGTGCCACCAGCCCTCTATTTATGTGACGAGATTAACCTTTATACAATTCGCGAATTTTTGTCTAATTCTGCTACTCGACTCGGTGGTAGCTCGGCGTTTCTGGATATTTCTAGTGTATACTTTTAACACTTTCGGGTAGGTCCGTGTATTTCCGCTACTCGATAATCATCATCATCATAATTTCAGTCGTAAGACGTCCACTGCTGGACTTAGGCCTCCCCCAATTTGGGGGGCTTTGCTATAATCGCCACGCTTGGCAAGCGGGTTGGCGATCGCAGTATGGAGGTAAAATGCATTGAGAACGCTGCTACTCGATAATAGATAGCATTTTCTGTCCTACAAGACAGTACTATAATATGACGCTTGTCTTCGCTGAAGGGACGTTTTCGTACAAATCCACGTAGCAAATCCACACAAGCGAAGTACAAGTTTTACATCCAACAAACAACATACTAAACAAATACCAAAAACACACGCGCACATTACAATCTGGGTGAATTGCACTCCAGAATAAAAACACCAAAGAAATATGCGGGTCAATGTACCGTTTGAAAATCTTATCACGTACTAACGCCGACATTTGGGAAATGTCAGCTGCATAAAGGGCGGGAAAGTGGCTGTACAATAAGAACTTATGTTGATCGGCTAAATGAACATTATTGTAACAGAAGGTTTGTTTTGACAACTATTTAGACCTGTAAAATGGTTGAAAAGAAGAGTAAGCATGAAGTTTCTAGCCGGCTCCTCCCCATAGAAATCAACAATTTGAAACCGTGCACCCAGCTTGTGACTTTTCAAAAATGCCCATGTAGGTTTAAGTGACATAAAAATATTTTAGATTTCGAGAACATTCAAATAAATTGATTGCTTTCGATTCTCTAATAACTTAATTATTTGACACTTCACTATCGGGAAACTGCTCATACAAACAAGCGGTACGCGTCAACGATAGAGGCAGTTACTGCAAAGGGAACTGCAGCCAAAGACACGTTGACGGCAGCCGTCGACAGTTCGACACTCGTTGATGGTTGCAGTTGCCTCTGCCATTGACGCGTGCCGCTCGTGCGTATAACTGTATAAGACGGTAGGCGAAACACGTTCCCAACTATACTAATATTATAAATGCGAAAGTAACTCCGTCTGTCTATCTGTTTACAACCTCACCATCAGTGCACTAGGAGTAAAGAAAGAATGACAGAATAATCTGCATCAATGCATAATATTCTATGAAAAGTTTGTGTCATGCCGACCCATCACCACAGTTATATATGTATAACCAGAAAATTTGTTTGATAACATTGACGCAGAGAAAGAACACAAACAGAACAAGTTGAAGAAATATGTGTCACATTACGCAAAACAGCCTTGGCTCAGCATAATGTTACGACGCTATTACATACGAAACAGCCGATCAATTCTGTTAAAATCTCATCGTGAAAACAAAGGTGAAGTGATCGAAAAGTGAGCTGTCGTTTCATATGATGCTAGGGATTAACACTAATGACAGCTCACTTTAAGCTCACTTCATAGAAATTATCACGGTGTTATTTGTACAGAATAGCACTACAGAGCTCCAGCGCTTTCAGCGACAGCAGATGTTGACTATCAATAGGAAAGGATAGAAGAAAGGGAGAATTCGCTTCACACTCAATAAATACTTTTGAAATTATGTTGAGTCTGCCATATCCTATATTATTAGTAAATGTCATATTTAGTTTATCATGCCTCAGCAGTGGTGGCCCAGTGGTAACGACCACGCCATACGAGTTGTAGTTCGTAAGTCCGAGCCCGAAAAAGCGCGTTACTTTGTATAAATTATTTCATCGCCACTGCTCTCAAAGAATTTAATGTCTTTGGTTGTAGGACATGACGAGCTCCTCACGATGCTGTCCTTAGCATCGTGAGGAACCCGTCATGTCCTACAACCAAAGACATTAAATTCTTTGCCTACAACAAAATATTCAAAGAGATGTGACATCTACCAGCCCGCACTGGGTCTCTGTGGTGGATTTAAACAGACAATCTCGCTCTTATAGTGAGGAGACTTGTTTCCCAGCAGTGGAAAAAATATAGGCTAATTATCATACTTCGTTCAAGTCGTCTGTTAGAATAGCTAGCTTATTGAATACTAGCTAGTGAAACTACTATGTTACCTGTCCGGACTGTCCCGGACATCAATAGCACCCAAGTGACATTGCTAGATAGTCGGACACTGTAACAATTCCGTGGCAGTGCGTGACTTTATTTTGTAATGGTTACTGGACTCACATTCACATCGTGTTTAAATAGAGCTATTGCTAAAATGCCATTAAATGTTAAATGATTTTATTTTCTGTAAGTAGTTTTGTACGAACACTTTTACACGTTAAACATATTTTTAAAACTAGGTGTGGTCGGCGTTTCCTATCTAGACTACTCTGAGAAGAAAGGCCGAAAAAAAACTCAGAGGTCACAGTCTCTTTTAAAGTCCAGACACAATCTTGGTCAGATCATTTTGAAGACGGTGTAGATTGATGTTTGAATAGATTAATAATAGTTTTAGCTAATATGATTTACAGTATGTTCATTAAGAATAAGTCTCTTGGTGCCATTTTCCTTTCACCCATATAGTAGATACTTAATATTGCAGGTCTAGGTCCCAAAGACCCCTGCAGCATGCAGTCCCAAGCAACACCCATTTAGTGTAATTCTATTGGTTATGCAATAAAGATTATTCCATCAAACCGATACGTAATCCACAAGGGATTTAATACTGACTAAAAATTCCAGCTGCACTCTCTGCTTACCCCCTAGGGCCCTGTGCTAAACAATGAAAGTTTGTTGACTACATTGTGTTGCGGCCTGTGACCCACTTATGGAGCCCGACAAACGACCACAGGCCACAGGCGTAATCTAAGAGTGTGTAACGAAGCAACCTAATTAGAACAATACGCATAGTAATTAACTTAATGTGTATATGTGGTGTTGGAAATGCTTGTGTTTCTGTTAAGAATTTCGTTTTGGGACTTCCTTATCACCTTCTACTTTCAGCAACTTTCTACTCATGCATTTTTCACCGGAATTAGCTAATTTGATTCGATCAGTCTCATACTAGTCTAGTCTAGTCTAGACTGACCTGTTAGTCTAGTAGTTAGTGACCCTGACTGCTAAGACTGAGGTGGTGGGTTTGATTCCAACCCAGGACAAATCTTTGTGTGATGAGCACAATCTTTTGTTCTGTGTCTGGGTGTAATTTATGTATATGTATGTATTTACAAATATGTAAGTATGTTTATCAGTTGTCTGGTTGCCATAGTACTGGCTCTGCCTAGTTTGGGATCAGATAACGGTGTGTTGGTCGTCCTAAGATATTATTATATTATTATTTATACAACAAAAAAAAAAATACCGATGAAAAAGAAATTGAAAAGCAAAAAATTATAACATTTTAGTCTCACTATTGCTCCTAAATTAATTTAAGTACTTAAGTTTTGAATAGGGCTTGTGGTTAAGTAATAACAGCCGTACGGGTTGATCGTTCAGATTAAGCTACGCTTGCTGCGGTTGGTCCGTGGATGGGTGACCATATTTACATACCAAGACCTTTCCGTGCCTCGGAAAGCACGTTAGGTCCCGGCTGTCTTTCGTAGATCTCAGACGGTCGTTACGGGTCGTCAGTCTGACAACCCAGTCTGAGTACCCAGTAACTGGATTGTGGAGATCAGATAGACAGTTGCTCCATGTAAAATGCTGGTACTCAGCTGCATTCGGTTAGACTGGAAGCTGACATAGTTGGGAAAAGGTTAGGCAGATGATGACTTAATTTTGAGGCGTTTTGTCGATCTATGGGATATTTATGCATGTTGGCTTAAACTTATATCGAATGCTATTTTAATTAAGTAAAATTACCTAATTATCAAACAAATATATTATTCGAAATATTAGATTTTCATTCCATTCGACATTCCCAGCGGACGTCGAATTATTGTCCCAATAAATGTTCAAATGAAGCTATAATTGTATGTCCATTAAATTCTGTTCCCACGGGCTTGTCATGTTCAGCTTGCACAATGTCACAATGGATAAAATGTCATATTTAGTTATCACTGAATGCAATAATGTCCGACTATTCAGACTGTAGAGCGAAAATGTAATTAATTTTGAACAGATTTTAACGAACTACTGTCGCTCACGGCTTCACTCGCGTTCCTATAGTTTTCATTGGTGAATGTGTAGATTTGTCGTATGTATAGTCACCGAAAGACATAAGTAATGTAGTTTAAGTTTAGTAAAATTTAATCTAATTAATCCACACTAATATTATAAATGCAAAAGTAACTCTGTCTGTCTCGCTTTCCTGCTAAAACTACTGAACCGATTTCAATGAAATTTGGTAGACAGAAAGTTTAAAGCCTGAGAAAGGACATAGAGTACTTTTTATCACTTTAGTATGTTCACGCGGGATAATTTCCGACCTCCACGCGGGCGAAGCCGCTGGCAAAAGCTAGAATAAAATAAACAGAATCCTTTATCAAATTAAATTTTATTCGAAAAAATACATGAGTTTGCTCATCATCATCACCATCATTTCAACCGAAAGACGCCCACTGCTGGACATAAGCCTCCCCCAAGCAACGCCGAGGTTTCGTACTAAACTTAACCGAAATCCGACTAACCTGTTTACTTTATCTCTTTTAGTGACTTTACAAAATAGACATCTTTTAGTAAGAGACACAGAATTCTTGAAAACCATAGCTGTTTCATACAATTTAGTTGCTATCTAGGTATATTTGTATATGAAATCAAATTTTCTTTCCTCTTACAAGAATTTGAATGTCCTTCTTCAGGAACCAAGTTACTTCACTGTAAATTAGATAATGTATTTTCTAGTCTACGTGACGAAGCCTACTTGTACTAGAACTAAAAATTCGAAGACATGTGACATTCACCAACCCGCACTGGGCCCGAGTGGTGGCTTTTGGAGGAGTTTGCAAACATTATAAGGCTGATTATGTTTAATACCATACAAGAATTAAAACAGCAAAAACGGACAGAAAGATTCCCATTTTCCATTATCAGTGTGTCTGTTATTCTGAATATTTGCTAGTAAAATGTTCTAATGTGGAATGTTTATTTTGAAACGTTTCATTTCAGAGCTAACTACCACAACGCGAAGAGAATTTAATTTAGTTTCGCGTTGTTTCATTTGGTTTACATGGGAATGTTGAAATTCGTGTCCATAATATATGTGAGTTGCATTTCACGACAAATTATGCACATAGGTACCTGTAGTCCAATATAACTTGTTTATTTATTCGTTGTATCTGCAATTTTGAAATATTAAGTTATTTTATTAACATCAGTCTCTTTTATTTCGTTTAAAAAACTTTATCAATTAATATTTTTAACCAGCTTTTGCCCGCGGCTTCGCCCGCGTGGATGTCGGAAATTATCGTAAGAGGATGTACTACCGCGGTTAATGTATTAAGAATGCAATAATCCAGGTTATATAGGTAATAGCTGTTACCCGCGACTTCGTCCGCGTGGTATTTAACAAAAAAGTTTTCCATTTGTTTTTGTTTTCGTGAGATCCTTTCTTTTTTTTTCTAAAATAAAAGTAGCCTAGGTTACTCCTTGTAACATCAGCTATCTGCCAGTGAAAGTCCAGTGAAAATCGGTCCAGCCATTTCAGAGATTAGCCGGAATAAACAGACAGACAGACAGACAAAATTTGTAAAAAATGTTGCTTTGGTACATGTACCGTGTATACATCCATATACACTTAGTAAAAAGTGGTTATCTTAATATGACAAACAGACACTCCAATTTTATTTATTTGTCTAGATGTCTAAATTATTAGAAAATTTAACTCCTCACGATGTGAGTCCAATCGAGGATTACTGCCTTCTGAATGAGGCTCTTGATTTACCCGCTAAATGAGAGCTTCGAGAGATGTTGATCGAGGTTTTTGATCTCTTTATCTGTTCTGTACTTTTGGCCATCAGCCCATTGGCCGATACGACAATCGGCACAATGACAACTTTAATATTCTGCTTATTGAATTCTGCACAATATTAGAAAAAGAATTCTCATGAAGACCGCGGCGAGGCCAGTTTATACCGGAAGTGTACCTACAACTTGATATGTCGTCATGTGTACATTTCCAAAATCCCTAACTCTGCTGTGGGTCAACCGTTGTGTTCTAGCCAAAACTAAACGTGATTTGGGTCCCAATTGTGTCCATGGAATGCTGACCGACACTGTGATCACTAAGAACTCTTTTGTTTTACACAAAACCCTTCATTGGCTGCAAACAGGCTTAGTTCGGATAGTACAGTCAGCGACCAAACTCGATTAACGGTTCAGTTATTTTTTCAACCAACCAACTTACGAGTTTTAAGTCATGGGTTTGAACCCAGGCAGGCGCTTTACTTCGTGTAAATAATTTCATCACCAACCGCTCTTAAAACGGTGACGGAAAACATCGTGAGGAAACTGCCATGTCCTAGAACCAAAAATTCTAAGACATGTAGCATTTACCAACCCGCACTGGGCCCGCGTGGTAGATTATTGCCCACTCTCTCTCTCCGAGAGGAGATCTGTTTTCCAGCAGTGGAAACAATATATGCTGATTATGGTGATTATGATTAAAGAAAAAATAACTGAACCGATAATCGAGTTTTGAGTCAAAACTCGATTATCGCTTCAGTTATTTTTTCTTTCGGATCTAGTTGGTACAGTCAAAACTTTTGACTGTACCAACTAGATCCGAACCTGTTAATTATTCAGCCGAAAGACATTCATAGCTAGCTGGACATAGCCCCAGAACAGAAGAAAAATTAAAAAAGCATTTGCTGCTGTAACTGAAATGTTCTCTCTTAGTTGCGGTGCTGAAGTACAGACGCCAACACATCAAGCTACTACAATCTGTCAGATTTCTTTGATAGATTTTCGACTTTATTTCTAGAGCATTAGGTTCAAGGTTCATTGGGAAAAAATGACAGTTTCGGGTAGCGACAAGACATAATAAGACATTGTACAGACGCCACCAGGTCAACTGGTGGCGTCTGTACAATGTCTTGAAGAATTTTGAGTTAAGAGTTTTATCACTGTTTTAAGATCTTGGAAATCTTTTGTAAGTTGGTTTTAGTGTACGGAATCAGAAAAATGAGAAAATACATTTAATTTGTATAATATAATGAAATGATTCCCTTTCAGCAGACATTTTTCGTGAAGGCTCCTGCATAGTATAAAAGCGCGAAGCGACGTTGCGATGCAATCCGTTAAATAATTACCATGAAGTTGTCAAAGAAATGGTTCCTCTAAAATCGTGTCCCGTTGTCGCGTTGCGCCTGTCTGCGTGAGCCTTAAAGCATTATATTAAACACTGAAAATCAATGAAAATTATTGTTTGTACTACTACTGTTGATACTATAAAGGTGAAATGGTTTTTGCTCTATAAAGATGAAAATTGATGAATATCTAAATCAAATCAAGATGAAGTTGCAAAACCATAATAACCCTCCTAGTAACTAAACATGATGTATACTCAAAAACTCTTAACTACAAAATTGTTTATTCAGTAAATTCACTTAACAGCCTCTTTAAAAGCGATTAGTTATTAACTATCAAATTTACTACTAGGTTCCAGTTCAGGCCGACTAACATTTTCCCTGAACTGAACTTTAAAATAAAACTTTAATGGCCTAACTTTCAAATTACCGGGCCTCCGTTTAAATGGTAACCCTGGGATAGGGGCAGAAAACTTTGGGAAAAAAGGTATGAGGAACATGCATTATGCAACTTTTTAGTAAGGGCCGTAGTCACTTTGGCATTTGGGATCCTGATGAGAGATCCAGATGGTAAATTGGCAGACACATGGCTTACAACCTGGGTAAACACATATGAAGATACTTTTTACACAGGTGCACTGCATGTAACAACACTGTTCACGACACTGTGCATTTCTGACAATTTTTTTTTGTCTCATAACCTAACAAAAAAGTACTAGGCTTGGATTAATTCACGATAGTATTTAAATAATTACTTGCTTGGAGGCTTAGTACACAGATAGTGTACCAAAATCATTTAAATCCTTTCAGAAAGAAACAAACTTACTTTTGCGTTCATTATAATTATTTATTAGTTAGGATAAATAAGTATTTTTTTCACCATTGAATAACCAGAGTCAGATCATGTAGTGGTACCAAGGGGAATTAAAAATAATAATAATGTGACGAAGGGGAATGAATTTAAAATGATTTATGAAATTCCCATTCGTCCCACCAGTGGGACGCTGGCATTGGGAATAACGAGAAAACGCGATTGAATTTAGTCTCGCTAAATATTAAATATAAAACTTTAATAGTCTAACTTTCCCAATTACCTCCGTTTTAATAGTTACCCTGGGACAGGGGCAGAAAACTTTGGTAAAAGAGGTATGAGGAACATGTTTTATGCAAGTTTTTTTGTTAGGGAAGTCGTTTTGGCGGGTTTATTCAGAGCGACGATTATTTGGTACTTCTTTCACTTTAGCACATTGAATTTAGTCTCCCTGAAACATGTCCCTACGGCACTCCTCATCCACAATAGTATACTAATAACTTGTATGCCAACAGGATAATCATAGGACCGCCGCGTCAATTCAGTAAAAATCTCAGCTGAAGTGAGCTGTCATTTCCACTGATGCTAGAGATTGACAGTTCACTTTAAACTCACTTCGTCCAAATTGAGGTGAGATTTCTACTGAACAGATTGGCTGATCGTCTGAAGTTGTTCTGGAATAACCTGCTAGCTTGTTCTCGCTACTTCTGTTAAAGTTACAGACATGTGTATTCACTTGTTTTGTGACTGTAAACAAACACCAGGTTCTCCATCATCACGTAAGATAACTTTCCATTTTTTCCTGATAAACAAAAAGAGGATTATTTTTGTTTTCCACCATTTCTGACATGTCTAAGAACCTACAAGAAGTACAGTATGCAAATGGTAGACGGAATGCCGGCCGGTGTGATTTATACTGTGTGACTAGAAATGTAAACTTGGAATAACTCACCCGTAGCACGTGTGTGACATGCTTTATAATCTAAGGTACAGTCAAGTGCAGAATGTATTTTCAGTCAATAAAGTAAAAATATAAATTGATACCTATTTCTTTTAGTAATATTTTGAGATATCGACAACAAAAGAGCGGTTACAATCATAAATACAATAGTTATGGTATTATTTTAATATTTTTCGTTTCAAAAAATATGTCGATATAAAACTATCTAAAATAAATGAGTAACATAAAACCTTTTTTTTTATATATATTTTTTTTTAAATTATGAGCCATGGCCTTCATAAGTTTTATTCGGGGTCAGATTGTTCTAAGTTTTCATGCCAAAAAGAGCAATCGGTCCCAAAAGTTAGGGATTCCGCTGAAATAGCATTGTAATGAAAAGTTTCCGAATCATATTCCCAAAATATTGACATCACAATATCGGATTACGCCAAAACTTCCAACTATTGGAAACGTGGGCTAGGTCAACTATTTCACCCGCGACTTCGTCCGCGTGACTCACAGGAACTATGCATTTTTTCGGGCTATAATATAGCCTATGTTACTTGGTGATAATATAGCTATCTATAGGCGAAAGAATTATTAAAATCGGTACAGTAGTTTTCGAGTTTATCCATTAAAAACACACATACAAAAAAATCAAATCTTTCCTCTTTATAAGTTTAAAATGTGATTAAATATTGAAAGGATTAAGTTGGTAACAATTTATTTATGTTATATTAGCCATTTCCGATTTCAAATCGCCTAAAAAATTTGGAATCTACCAGAAGTTACTCTGTATTTAAATTATTAGGGTATAGAAGAATGTGTAGTAAAATTAATTCTGTCATTTTTAAATTATAAAACAACGATAAATAAGCAATTTCCTTACAAACAAGTACCCATATCCAATCTATAAAGCAAAACAAATAAGGAATCAAACGTAGCTAAAGTTATGCGCCAACTTAATATGGACAAGACGCACACAGCAAAAACTGGAACGAGACGTGATCACCGTCTTTATTGCTTTTCATATCATGTGGATTTAAGCTAGGCGTACATCTGCCAGGGTCGCGAGATTGTTCAAACAAGATACCGTGGCTCTGGCATATGGGTAACTGAAGGAACACGAGTGGGTTTTAGTCAGTAAAAGTCTGGCACGCCCTCCCGTTCCGCCCTGAGCGGGAGAAGTAATTTTATGATTTACCATCCAAACCCGCTGTTATAGAGCGATCCGCTATCGCCACTGCGTTGCACTGCAGCCTCGGCTGTGCAATTTTAAAACCAAGCAACTGACACTTCTCAAAAAAAATGTGTTGATAAGCACAAAATATCGGAAAATATCTAGCAAGTCAAATATGCAAAAACAATTGGTTTTTGCGAAAAGTCAGTTGCTAGGTTTTGAAATTGCATAGCCGGCCTGGTGCGGCCCGCCCAAATGTGCGCCAGCCTTTATATCACAAGTTGTATTTATTACAGCACCACCCTGTTTATTATATTGTTAATAAAACATTATTCGATGAAGAAAGGTATAACGTTATTGATTAAGAATTAATGTGGGAGAGTGTGAGAATGTAATAATTTTATATTATTTATTGTGTTTTCTTCCATGGTTATGGGAGTTTTTATGTTTATAATAAAATCATTTTATTGTGAGATCGAGATCTTATTTGAATGAAATTACCTACTTGTAGGTACTGAACTGAAACGGTGGCGAGTATTTAGAGTAATTTATGGGAGATAACTCGGAGATGGCAACACACAAAAAATACTGGAAAGCTATTGTAGAAGATATGTTTCCAGCTGTGGGATCATAAGTTTAGTAACAAAAAAATGAAAGTACTTAAAATATAATTATTGATTAAATTCAAAATTCCCCCGACTAAAACAAAAACCTCTAAAAAGTAAAAGACAAAATATGATTTGCCCCTTTAAGGTGCAAAGTCGTAGGTAATATTTTGATCAAAGGATCGTCGTGTCGAAACGGGTGAATCGATTTTGATAAAGTATATCTATGAACTACCGCTAGAAAGCCTTCTTTTAAATAAAGAAAACTGCACCCAAATCGGTTCACACATTTAAGAGCTACGATGCCAAAGACAGACACATGGCGATCAAACTTATAACACCCCTCTTCTTGAGTGGCGGTTAAAATGGGTTATTATGAGAGATAGAGAGAATAAAACAGAGTCAGTTATAAAAATCTTTTAATTTTAAATACAGGTATATACCATAAGAAGCATAAGTAGGCTAGGCACACATCATAGTTATTATGATCGAAACAAACTGCGCTTCCGTGAGAATTTAATAAACAGGAAGGATTTATACCAGTTCAAATTCTCACCATGTTTTCAATGTTTCTTTAATGTTTTTCCTTTTATTGTTCCATTCCAGTTCGATTATATTTTAATGCAGGAATCAACAGGTAACACCTGTGAGGAATATCGATTATTACACAATGAACACTGAATAATATCATAAGATCTTAGTAATAGAAATAGTCATATAGACATCGGCTAAGTGTGAGGTTTAAAGATGAAACGGGTTCTGTAAGTGCACAAAAAAACCTTCACCATCGCCTCAGCTATTGCGGTCTGCTATACGACAAAGTCAGGATAGTAGTAGGATCGCTACTAAGCTTGACTGAGAATCTCATCTGTTTATTAATTGCCTTATTTTTTTTTAAATACTCAATGAAAATGGTTTGTCAAATTTTTGTTTGCAAGGCTAAAATCGTAATCGTAGTAGAAAGAACTATAATGAGATTGTGTTTAAGCATACAGTACGTGACTAAGATTATAATTTTAGCAATATAGTTGTAGGCAAGATATTGTTGTAATAGTATCTGTTTTTACAAATTAAGATATATTTACTACGGGCCATTAAATTTGAAAAAAGAAACCACATTTTTATGGCTAGAATATGCACTACTTTTTCAAATCTGTGCAAGTTGATCTAAATATTTATTTCAGGGATTTACAAATTACAATTCAAAAGTTTATGGTTTTTGTGACGCCTACACTTACTTTATCGTTTTACCACAGAACCCTAAAACCATAAGACGTTTAAAACAGTGTATTGTTATATCAAAATTATGTAAATGACATAACAATGGATGTTCCTATGTATCACGAGGCCTGAATAGGAATGTGATACTTATTAGCACATAATGGAGCACTTATATGCAGTTGCATTGTTACAATATTTGTATGAATGCGTTCGAATGTGTTTATGAATGGTTATGTTGATTTTTCATTGATATGAATGTTGAAGAAGACACTATGGTTGATAGTCTTATAGAAATGTACTGATTTCCGGAAGATTTTGCATGATGCTTGCTGCACCCGTAACTTCGCCCGGGTGAGTGTGGGAATTTTTTCTTAAGGGAACGTGTTTTGGCCCAGTAGACAAAAACATCTTTGTACTATGTAGTTTATGTTACTCCTACATATGTCCTCCTCCTATGTTGTTACATCAGTTATCTACCAATAAAAGTCTTGTAAAAATCGGTCCAGTCCTTTCGGAAATTTGCCGGAACAACCAGACAAAATTATCAACTATAGTTTTTTTTTGTTATAAGTAGGTACCGTATTTACTTCCTTATGCGTTTCGTAGAAAGCTGTTTTTTGACATTACAAACAGACACTTGAATTTTTGCTTATTTGTATGTATGTATATCTATTTATTTCATATGAATGTAGATATAGTTGGTAGGATTCTGTGTGGGTTCAAATTGGAAGTTTTTTTTTAATGCCAAAGGTTTAGCAATAGGATTCTATTCCGAAACCGCGTTGCCTAATAATTAGGAGCTAACAAGGTAAGTATACATATTTTGATACTAGTACAAATACTGGTTTAAGTCAAATTTTAACATACCGTTAATTGGCCTTACTTATACATAGTAAAGTAAATTAAAAATAAACCTCATTTAAATGCAGTTAAGTCTAAAATTAGATATTCATTGGATGCATAAATTATGATAATTAATTTTAATGATAGACTTACAAAGAAACTCCTACGTTTTATTACTATTAATTTGTAGTCTGTGCGGCCTTAACCTAGATATTGAATTTCGGCCTCAGTCAATGACGGTCTGAGTTTAAACTGGTTCCATTATTTTTTGTTAGGATACTATTATTTTATTATCTTTTCAAATAAATTTAAAAGAAAAGATATTTAAATTCTTAGTACAGTTGCGTACAAAATGCTTATCAAAATTCAAAATACATTTTAATTCTATTTTCTATAAAAGTCACGTTTTATTGTAGTAATGAATAGATTTCTTAAGAATTCATAGAGATAGGTCATGAACAATGTCAATACAAGATAGCTAAGCAATCGAATATGTGTTTAAGCCTATGGACGAAGTGTTGCGTAGTCATTCCCATGATATACCTACTAATCTAATCTAACTAGCCTGTATTGTCCCAGTTTAGAGCAAAGGTCTTCCCTCTCGTTTTTCCATAGAATTCTGTCTTTTCGGTAGGAGTCAAGTTCGTGCCCTCATCTTCGTCTCGGCCTGCCACGATGTCGTCGAGCGTTTAGTGGGATCCAATTGGTGGTTCTACTAGTCCATTTGTCATCAGATATCCGGCAGATAGTACCGTGTGGTGCCGGACGTAAAGAATAACACCACCCCATTTCTTCCCTTGGGTGTCGTAAAAGGCGACTAAGGGACTCACTAGAGAATGGGCAGCAGCGTTCTCTATGCATTTTACCACCAACGCCATCCCGCCTGCCAAGCGTGGCGATTATGGCAAAGTCCCCCAAATTGGGGGAGGCCTAAGTCCAGCAGTGGCCCCTTAACGGCTGAAATGATGATGATGATAATCCGGCAGATATGTCCAGCCCAGTCCCACTTGAGCTGGGCAGACCTAGAGTTTGTGATAAATGATTGACGTGTTCATGTTAGCTCAAACGCCAATTAATGTAGACCAAAGTAGATACAACGTTTTTAAATCTATACTTATATACTTATTATTACTTATATATTTACTTATAATATTATAAAGCTGAAGAGTTTGTTTGTTTGTTTGTTTGATTGAACGCGCTAATCTCAGGAACTACTGATCCGAATTGAAAAATTATTTTTGTGTTGGGTAGCCTATTTATCGAGGGAGGCTATAGGCTATATAACATTACGCTACAACTAAGAGGAGCGGAGCAGTAATAAAAAATGTTGCAAAAACGGGGAAAATTTATTCCTTTTGAGAGTTTCCGTTGCGTGCACTGCGTAAACGGTTAAAGTAACGCAAAAATCATGTATGACTGAATTGTTCCTTTTAAAAAGTTCTAAAAAGAAGTCCGCGAGAGCATATGTCTATCTTTTAAGGTTGACTCACTATAACTCAAAAGGAGCGAGCAGCAACGAAAAGTGGACGAAAACTAGCAGGCAAATCGATGCGACGGGAAGGGTCAGGGGAGCAAAAATTTGACGCGAACGACGTCGCGGGCAGAAGCTAGTACTTAGATAAACATGAAAATCTGTTGTTAAATACATAGTTAAACACGAAGCCATGACAATCTGGTAACAAAGTCTGCAAAAAAATAAACAACGTATTTCCAACAAATTTATGGTGACAAAACTTCATAGAATCGATATTACATTAATATTCTACACCCAACCAATAATTTGACGTCAGCAAAAATAAACTTGACGTGAATTGACGAAATGTCTCGAGATTCGATAAGATCGTCACAGAATTCAATAAGACCTATTTCATGTCATCGCTTGATGCCCTTCAAGGCTTATCACGTCCAATTACGAGTGTCGAGATGTCACTCCACTTGATTCGGATGAGCCAGTTATTCCAGTTAGCCACTTCGCATTATAACTGGCCAAGGTTGGGACAGTTCTTTAAACATTGCGCAATGTAAAGTCTAAAATTAAGTACTTAATGTAGAAGATTTAGGGCTGTTTAAATTTGTTAATTTGAACTCCCATTGTAATCTGCAAATAGGTAGTTGTATCTAATTGTGACGTTACAAATGTTCAATATCTGTAGTCGGTGCAAAATTTGAAAGCAAAGTGCGTGTTATACGATATTACATAAATTGTTATGCTACAGCTACATTGTCACGATGATGCGGCCGTGCTCGAAGTCTCATTGTATAGCAGAGAGCGCGCGAAGTGTAGTTCTCAATATCACAACAATGTAGCATTACAAAAACTGAGGTTGCAACGTCACCTTGACATTCCAAATTCTAGATAAAGTATACATCATCAAGTTCAAATTTGAATCAAATCACAGATAAATGTTAGTTTATATAAGCATCATGACTTCAAAAAACTTCTGTAGGATGTACGTCTCCAAATTCAAAACTTAAACAATGACCTAAGATCTCGCTAGACTTCCTCATTTCCCATTGCTAAAACTAATTTAAACTCTAAACAATACTAATAATATCCAAATTACGTCAGAAGCCGCGGCTCTTAACGACGGACAATTAAATCTTAGTTTAATGTATTAACCGTCTGCTAGTAACGGTTCTTTGAAAGTAGGACTCAAAAGTCGCGAATAATTATAGGATTTAAGCATGCAATTTATTATAATTATTATTTTCCCACGTATGTTTATGTGCCGTTATGAGAATGAGATACGGTGAGGGGCTAATAGCTAAACAGTGACTCGTGTCCATCGAAGGTTAAGCTACACTTGCCGCAGACAGTTCGTGGATGGGTGACCATCCAGTACATATCGAGACCCTTTCGTGTCTCGGAAAGCATGGTAAGCCGATGGTCCCGCGATATTGGAGATCAGAACCACAAAAAGTCTGACAACCAGTTTTACCAAGGGATATTCTGTTGCCCAGTAACTAGGTTGTGGAGGACAGATAGGCAGTTACTTCAAATAAAATATAGGCATTCTGCTAGATTCTGTTGGAGTAGAAGCCAGACCCAACAGAGTTGGGGAACAGCTAGATAGATTGATCAATTATGTGCCGTTAGCGTTTCTCCATTCTTTAAAAGAGATTGGCATATTTATATTCTGTATTGCCTAAATATTAATTTGATTCTGAACATGTGACGAAAGAAACAATTCAATGTTAATGACATTTGTTAATCGCACCCATGTTTGAGACTTTCTCACGTCAAATTACGTCTTCAAATAATAGCGTAAACAGGAAATATAGAAATTATTACGCGAAATGCGAATTTTACAAAGTAATTGGAGTTTCTTAAATACTGTAGTAATTAATAGTTATTTACTTTAAGTAGTAACACTACAAAGAACCTATAGCTTTATTTTATAAGTATAAGTAGGTACATAAAATAAAATACACGGGAGTACAATACGAATCCACATAATCACAGAAAAATTTGTACATTGGCTTTAAATAATATTCCATAACAAATCATCCAAAATTAATTAGCTACAGTACTCATTTAACCACGACAGCTGGCAAAAAGTTAACGAACAGTAGATTCATAAGTTTTTTTGTAACACTTTTGTGTCCGACTGCCCTTGAGGGTGTTCCATATTTGGGCCTCTTTGAATCATGCGATCTAAATACAACCGGCCAGTGTTTTGTTATAATGTTGGTATAATGTGTTAAGGGGAGGACACAATGATGTATGGGATTATTTTTTGGGTGTGTAGAAAATGAAAGCACATCTGGCGTCGGAACAAAAAGATTGATATTGCAAAAGGGTTACAAAAATAAAATAATATCGGTTATTTTTTTATTCGACCTTTTTAATTCGATTTTTCTTGTGGCTCTTATGGCTGTGAAGTAGGAATGAAATAGTTATTATTGTTTTTTGTAAGGATTTTTGTTATTGTACATTAATGAAAAACCTTAAGTTTTCTTAAACCATATATGTAAACAAACACCTATGACAAGAAGAAAATAACAGAAAAATACAAATGAGATGCTTATTTATAGGGAATTCAGATGCAGTGGAGACTATGTAAAATGTTATTGTAAACTAACCTAGACCATTGTTTATAAAACAGAAAGCTAAACAACGTATAAGTGGCGCCTCTTCATAATAGAACAACTAATCCCTTTTGTATTGACCTTCGATAAATGACGTAATTCTTAGCTGCAACGGTTTCAATTGTCCCTCCTTATTTAGAAGTCTAGGCATGAACCAATAAACCAAATACTGGTTAATAGTGACTACCATGTTTACGTACTCACTCGCTGAATTATGAGTATTATGACAGTTGTCTATAATGCTGTCATTTTTATGACACATCATTTTTAAGTGTAAATTCTTTGATACTAAAAACGTGAGCGTCCTTAAATATTTAAATCTACAATACTGTCATAGAAAGAAAGAAAGAAAAATTGTTTATTCTGCACAAACAAAACGCACATTACAAAATAAAAATTAAAAAAGATACATAAAATGCAACAAAGCCAAAAGCCCCGTATTTAGGTCAATAAAAAATAACAGTTTAGCAATATTGACGTGACCAAAGACAAAACAGATTATGTTACGACATTGGCAATTACATCACATATAAACAAAACAAAAACAAAATGCCGATTGTAGATTACATTAATTATCTACTCTTGTAACGAATAAACCACAATATTAAATAACAATTAACCTGTGCGTCGCATCTGTGCAAGAACAGGTCGTTGCTCAGCAATATGCTGTGACTTCAGACGAACCTAGCGTCAACAGCGCTGATTTTCAGCAACTACCTTTCGAAAATGACGTAATGACGTCTGTGTGAGCTAATAAACTGGTAAGTACTTATACTTTTTCACGAAAATATCTTAGTTGAAAATAGTATGTGTTAATATAATTGTGTTTATGCGTGATAATATTATAATTAAAAAATAAATATGTACATAAATTAAGACCCTATTATAGTAAGTACAACGATACTAAACATGTTAAGTAATAACTTAAGACAAGCTATACCATGGGAATTGCGATGGTATGGCGGCCATTTGCATTATGGCATGGCGTTTGCCTACCAAGCTTTCGATCAAAGCGTTAAATTAGCGACATTAGTGCGACTTTACAGTGTTAAAACTGGATTTTTATTATTTCAGTGGGCCCAACAGATCATGGATCGATCGATGTACACAGGAGCAAGATCTACTGACATCTAAAGGAGTGCAAAACCAAACCAAGCGTAAAAGCGCAAATCATACGTATAGATATGATTTTAAAATAATTTTTCATAGATAAAATACAAACATAGCTTAATTTTTTAACAATTACACTTTCAAACATTTAAAGCGTACAATATTTTTTTTGCCAACCTAATCCGTAAACCTATCCATGTTTATCCCAGAATTTACATATTTAAATTGTCGTTTAGCAAAAATAAAATACATGAATAAAAGTAGCGCACCAGCCTCGAGAGCAGATACACATTATTACACAATTTAAATTATCATCATCATCAGATGATGATGATAGGCAGATGCGTAGCCTCCCCAATTATGTTGGGGTCGGCTTCCAATCTAACCAGATGCAGCAAATTTAACGCAGACGAGTCGCTCTGAAGCTACAAGTTACTTATTTACCTTTTAGTACTAATTTATCTAGGCTATCTTATTCTACTTATTTTTACACACAACGTAAGGTCAGGCTCTAAATGTCGGGCATTTCTGAACCAAGTCTACTAGCACAGCACCTACACACACACTGTATAGTACAGCCCCTGACACACACTTTTTAGGGTTCCGTTGCCAAATGGCAAAAAACGGAACCCTTATAGATTCGTCATGTCTGTCTGTCCGTCTGTCTGCCTGTCTGTCTGTCCGTCCGTCCGTATGTCACAGCCACTTTCCTCCGAAACTATAAGAGCTACGCTGTTGAAACTTGGTAAGTAGATGTATTCTGTAAACCGCATCAAGATTTTTACACTAAAATAGAGAAAAAATAATAAATTTTGGGGTTCTCCATACTTAGAACTAAAAGTCAAAAAAAAAATTTTCATCCAACCCATACGTGTGGGGTATCTATGAATAGGTCTTCAAAAATGGTATTGAGGTTTCTATTATAATTTTTTTCTAAACTGAATAGTTTGCGCGAGAGACGCTTCCAAAGTGGTAAAATGTGTGTCCCCCCCCCCCCCCCCCGTAACTTCTAAAATAAGAGAATGATTAAACTCAAAAAAATATATGATGTACATAACCATGTAAACTACCACCGAAAATTGGTTAGAACGAGATCCAGTAAGTAGTTTTTTTTTTTAATACGTCATAAATCGTAAACCGCAATTTACCTTTCATTCAATCAACTCAAATATAAAAATTAAAAAAAAAACATTTAAGTTCATAAGCATAAACCTTATACATAAACCGAGGATCCCTACAGGTTTGTACGGAACCCTCGGTGCGCGAGTCCGACTCGCACTTGGCCGGTTTTTTTAATACCTGAGTTTTTTCTCCCTTGTTTTTGAAAGATTGTGTGTATGTGCCAAATATAATATATAATTGTTTCTTTCTCTTTTTTTAACTTTCCAAAAGTCACATAACTTCACACAAATCCTCACCAGTGTGTACAAACCATTACAGTGACGTACGTCAAGTTCGCTTTTAATCTTAGCATGTGGCAGCGGTAGTCCCACTCCCACGTGTGGGGCCCATACAACGAGTGTTTAGTTTTGTCATCACTGTAGTCATTAGGTTGACGGTATTTTATTTGTTCATCTTGTTTCGGTTTAGATGCAGTATTTGTGTTTTTAATTATGGGACAAATTAGGAACGAGATGCGCCTTACATTATCTACCAACTCGCACTGGGCCCGCGTGATAGGTTATGGAGCACTCCCTCTCACCGAGAGGAGGCCTGTTTCCTAGCAGTGGGACCAAGATAGGCTGTTTATGATGCGCCTTAAGCCACAAAAGAAAGAAAATTATTCTTATTCTTATTCTTAAAATTATTCTTATTCTTATTCTTATTCTTATTCTAGAAAACATACGTCTGAAAGTGAAGTACTGCGCACGCACGCACGCACACACACACACACACACACACACACACACACACACACACACACACACACACACACACACTCACACACGCACAAAACACACACACACAAACACACACACACACAACACATTTTTCTTACACAAGCATTTAACATTTTTTCTTATTTTTAGCCTATTTTGCATCCCACTGTTAGGCAAAGGTCTCCCCATTTTCCTTCCAAACCTCGTTGTCTTATGCAATCTCTGAACATATAGGTCTCTTTATCAGATCATCACACCACCTTCGCCGTGGTCTACCTCGAAGGTTTCCTCAGGTGTCCACTGAAAATATGTAGTTAAAAAGTTAAAGTTAGAATTATCTAACCCTGTAATTATACTTCCCAAGAAGAATGCCGTTTTATGTCAACTCACTACATAGTATAAAACAAAGTCGCTTCTCTCTGTCTGTCCCTATGTATGCTTAGATCTTTAGAACTCCGCAACGGATTTTGATACGGTTTTTTAAGTACATAGAGTGATTCAAGAGGAAGGTTTATATTTATAATACGCGGGTGAAGCCGCTAGTAAAATCATAAAATGATTATGCTAAGAATAATTTAGCTACAAGTCTGCGGCTTCGCCCGCGTGGGGTCAGAGTTATCCTACGTGATCATAACTATCGGAATAAAAGTATCCGATAGACTAACCCGGATCACGGTCTATCCGTATGCCTTTCATCCAAATCCTTCATGTTGCAAAGGCGTGAAGTGGTAGCAAACAGACAGAGAGGATTGCTTTCATATTTTTTATTAGTATAGGGTATTAATATCGCGAAGGGATTTTATCGCACATTGTATTTTTAACTCTACTTGTTAAACCGAACATTGAAAATTCAACAGATTGCATCAGCGTGCCGAAAGATCACATTGTTCGATTTTCTACTCTCGACGGTAAGCAGTGTATCCAGTGCACAAAAATTCTGCCGCGAGATTTTTTCCGTGCGAACGTGGACTTATCGTATTGAGTTCACAACAAGAAGTTCTGGGTCTTGTGAACGAACCATTTGCATAGCGTAGGAGATGCATTAGAATTTGCGTCTACGCATGCTTTATTATTCAAACAATCTAAATACATAACTGAAAAGGTCAACATTTCTCAGAACCTCAGCGATTTGAAACAGTAATTCGGAATTCAAAAGTAATTGGCGCAATAGCAACAGCTGAGCATTTTGTTTTTCCTAATGGAATTCTCGGTCATTGTATTATACAAGATGGAAGGGACATCGATGTCCAATCTGTTAATACCAGATTTCTCAGATTTAGATTCAGATTCTGGATTGAGTACATGATTCTGGAGACCAAGGTTTCATAGAAAAGTGCAAATACCTACGCGGTCTAAATTTAATGTGTGATATACGTAGGTATTTTTCTATATACTTAACCGACGAACAATTTCAAAATTGGTTCCAAAATCATTTAGGACGTGAATTTATAATAACAACTTGTGCCGATGTCTATGTTCTATGTCACTCTATATAAATTCGTATTTTTTCCAAGACTTTCCAAAAATAACATTTTACTTAGTAGGTAACCCAACAACCATGATCTTTATCTTTTATTTTATCTTATCTTTTTGTACTTAATACACGACATACTTACAAAAACATATGAGTAAATATAACATTAAATGCCCTACAAAAGATTGATTAATATAACATTTTGTATGATATTTTTCCTCGTCCATTGTACCCGCGTTTGTTATTAAGTGGCATACACACTTGTACATGATTACAATGCGTTGTTTGGGCGGTTTCCAAACGGTTATGTATTCCACTTGACCTGTAAGTAATGCGGGTTCTGCACGGCTTTGTTGCTCTGATGTAAATTATATTGTAATGAGGAAGCGATGGGTTTTTGATGGTTGGCTGTCGAGGTTTTTTTGGTATGCAAAGAAGATTCTGTTTTTCTTTTAATTGCATGGCAGTTTTAATGTGAGAGCAGTGGTGGCCCAGTGGTATTGGCCCCGACTTGCGAGTTGTAAGGTTGTGGGTGCAAACCCAGACAGGCACTTAACTTTGTGTAAATAATTTAATCACCATTACTCTAAGAAACGGTGAAGGAAAACATCGTGAGGTAACTGGCATGTTCTAGAACCAAAAAATCGAAGGCATGTGAGATCTACACTCATCGAGAGGAGGCCTATGTCCCAGCAGTGGGAACAATATAGGCTGATTGTGATGACTTTTAATATCTTCCCTACATTCTCCTCTATCATCGTACTAGCTCAAAGCGTGTTAGCTGTTTTCCCTCGCAGTATTTTTTCTCTTCTCCAGTAAGTTGATGGTGTCCTTAGATCAACTAAATATTTAATGTTCATGCTAACACTTTGAGGGACAATAAACGCCCATAGGCATAATAGTAGAACTGTGGTGAAGCAGTGGGGACACCCGCGACTTACAATAGGTTATGGGTTCCTACTTTGTGTAAATTATTTCAACACTGCTCTCAAAACGGTGAAGGAAAACATCATGAGGAAACCGATATGTTCTGGGACTAATATTCGAAGACATGTGACTCTCATCAATTTGGGATCGCGTGGTGGATTACGGTTCTCACATCGAGAGGAAGCCTGTTTTACAGCACTGGTAACGTTATAGCCTGATTGTGCTAGGTGTAATAACAATAACACTTCTTTTGTGTTTCGTTCAGCCAGTGACCTTCAATCGATTAATATGTTTCGGTAAAATCCATGTTAGCCAGGCTTTAAATAATAAGTGAACAGAGTGCACTGCACAATGCATTAGTCAAACTGTTTATTCCTTTTAAAATACGTGTCAGAACGCAAACAGATAATACCTAGATAGGGTCACGTTTGACCAGCGCCTTAATTGCATACACAGTTTGTTACGCAATTAGAGTACTTTAATAAGAGTCTGAAATAATTTTGAAGGATAATGATAATCCATTTCTTCATATGATCACAAAAACTGTCTGCTCAATAAAGTAAATAACGCAATGAATGTAGCTGAACCGTCAATAGATAGTCTGTTACACAATTACCCCCTGGTAAACGATGATTTGGTCAACGATAGTGCACGTTTGCCTACGTTTAAGTAAGCTTCCACCGGTTTTGTGCTTCCCGCATCCAGCGGATTTCTGCGGCCTTCACAAGGTCATCGGTCAAGTATAAAACCGGTCGAAGTGGCGGAGCTGGAGGGCTATGTCCAGCAGTGGACGTCTTTCGGCTGAGTTGATGATGATGATGAAGTAAGCTTCAAATAGGATGCCCGATTCATGTGCATAAGCCTATAATACTGGGAGCATTGCTGGGACACAGGCCTGCATTCTGTGCGAGGGAGTGGGCCATAATCCACCACGCGGGCCCAGTGCGGGTTGGTAGATGTCACACGTTATCGAATTATTGGTTCTAGGACATGCCGGTTTCCTAACGATGTTTTCCTTCAACGTTTAGAGAGTTGTGGTGATCAAATAATTTACGCAAAGTAAACCGCCTGTCATGGTTCGAACCTACAACTCGTCAGTCGCGGCCCCTACCACTGGGCCACCACTTCTCATTCATGTAATTACAGCTATCTAATATCACACGTAGAAAAGATATCATTACATTTATTCGCAGCTTCACTAAAGTCCAGACAAGATGGAGAAATCTAATTTGGTGTGCACGAACGAACAATCTCTTAGACGGACGTGCCTTCCGTGATGTGTCGTCGTAATAAAAATATTTGTAATTAACACGTAGGTGTTATTTATTTTGTTCTAGAAAGAACTAATTTTATATAGGGTGGCCCGCTTTATCATCATTTCAGCCCGGAATGAGCCGATGATGGGTAAATGCCTTCCCTATTTCACTGATATCTATACTAATATTATAAAGCTGAAGAGTTTGTTTGTTTGAACGTGCAATTCTCAGAAACGAATGGTCCGAATTGAAAAAAAAACTTTTGTGTTGGGTAGCCTATTTATTGAGAAAGGTTATATATAGGCTACATAACATCACGCTACGATCAAAAATAGTGGAGCAGCAATGAAAAATGGCCGAAAACTGGCAGGCAATTCGATGCGACGGGAAGGGTCAGGGGAGCAAAAATTTGAAGCGGACGAAGTTGCGGGCAGAAGCTAGTAGGAGATATATATTCCACTAGCTTCTGCCCGCGACTTCGTCCGTGCTAAATTTCTTGTTCCCCCGACACTTCCCGTCGCGTCGAATCACCTACCCGTGCGGTTTTCCCCGTTTTTGTAACATTTTTCATTACTGCTCCGCTCCTCTTGGTTGTAGTGTGATGTTATATAACCTATAGCCTCCCTCGATAAATAGGCTACCCAACACAAAAATATTTTTTCAATTCGGACCAGTAGTTCCTGAGATTAGCGCATTCAATCAAACAAACAAACTCTTCAGCTTTATAATATTATAAAGTATAGATACGTCCCCGTTCCTTTCTGTCGTTTGAGGATCATTGACAGTCTTTACGGGTACGAGTCCCGAAACCATACCAGGGGTTTAGTGTGCAACCCAACAACGGAAATGTAGACCCAGTAATATGACTACCCTCTTTCAAAATATGTCGGGGTCAGCTTTCAGTCTAACCGAATGCAGCTGAAAATCCGTATTTCCCATGAAGCGACTGCCTATCTGACCTCCCTGTACCCTTTGTTTATTGGGCAATAATACCCTGTAGTATGGTAAAACTGGTTGTCAGACTTTCGGGCTTCTGACGACCCGTAACCTCAAAGATTCATCAATGACAGCCGGGACCAACAACTTAACACTTTAACTGTCATGTAGGACTATGTGTCCGACACTTTTTGTTCCATTCAGGCCTTGTTGGACTATATGACCGACAACACATACAAAATCTGAACATGTCGTTGCTGCCTGGCGGCCATGTTTTTGGAATAAATAATGTATTTATGGAATAAATAATCCATTTAAAGTGAAATAACACTAAGTACATTTTTTGACATTTTCTGATTTTAGCCATGGCAGTTAACGTGTTAACGTGCTTTCCAAAGCACGGAAGGGCTTAGTATGTAAAAATGGTCACCCATCCACAGACTAACCGTGGCAAGCGTAGCTTAACCTGGTCGATGATGACTCTTATAAATTACCCACAAACCCCACAATGAAGATACAAGCAATGGAATGTTTTTCAATGAGGAAGTGCCGCTACCGCAACCAGATCCTGACTCTATAAGTATTGGCCTCAACTATTAAATCAATAAAACAGCTATAAATAACATGGAGATATCACAAAGGAGCCAGTTATCTTGTGAATGGTTATCATTGCTACATCATACCTACTCGTCCATATCAGTACAAAGACTGTTGTTGTGTTGGCTAGCATTGCTGCTGTTTGTACAAAGGAGTGACCTTGAAGATTGTAAGGTAGTGACCACAGAACAGCTGTTCTGTGGTAGTAATAAATAATATAACATTTATTTCAGGTTATAATGACCCATAGACATAGACAGTACCTAGTGACAGAGGTATGTCATTTGTTTTGAACACGCAAGACAACATGTGACATGCAACTTTTAACCCCCGACGCAAAAAAAGGGGTGTTATAAGTTTGACGTGTCTGTCTGTGTGTGTGTCTGTCTGTCTGTCTGCGGCATCATAGCTCCCGAACGTATGAAGCGATTTCAATTAAATTTTTTTGCGAATTTTTCACAGTAAATTCTTATGTTGCAATCAGCGACTACACCTGTTTTTCTCACTTAGCGGTCCCCCGACGAGGCGACGCTTGGAAAATAAAAATATTTGAACTTACATAATATATGTGACGATCATGATTATAATAGGTTTAAAATATTATTTGTTAGTTTTTAGAGTTTATTTTTTGTGTCGGGGGGTTTTTTAATATAAAGTAACTGTGTCTCTGTCTGTTAGTCAGTCTGTCTGTCTGTCGATCTAACTGCCTGTCTCTCTACCCGTCTTGTGTATGTTTGTCTATCTGTCAGTTTAACTATCTGTCTATCCGTCTTCTTTCTGTCTTACTATCTATCCATCTTCTATCTGTCTATCAGTGTCTGTCTGTCTATCTGTAGACGATGAGCTAGGTAGGACATAGGATATTTTGTATCCAGGTATTATACGATCCCGTGGGATAATTTCTGACTTGTGTGCGGACGAAGCCATGGGCTAAAAGTAGTGAGATTTTATTTTCCGTATTGGAGTCGAAACCAAGACCCATTGGTGGAAACGAGTGACATAAACCAATGACTTGGCCTCTATGATATAAGTTTAATCATTAAAATGACTGAAAGAAATAAGTAAAATTATATTTAGAGGTCATATTAGGTCAAAGCGTCATCCTATTTAGAGGTATATTTACCCTCATATATATGTGGAAATTAAAATCGCTAATTGTTAAATTACCCGGTGTGATGGTAGGTATTTAGCACAGAGGTAAATGACTCTTTTATTGCATTTGTTTAGTTAGATAAATATGTATGCGTCATTTTTCTTCCGCAACTGATTAATGACCTTTCTGCGCTTGTGATTGTAACACAGAATGATTTACCTATTATCATTAGTGTTATTTATTTACCTGTTACTGAAGGTACCCCGTTGGTCTCGTGGTCGCAAGCGCGACTGCTGGGCGTGGGGTCCTGTGTTCGATTCCTAGGCCGGGCAATGCGTAATTGGGTTTATCCATTAGGAATTTCTAAGTAGATGCCCGGAGTTGGGAAGTAAGCGGTCTCAAACCGTTGGTCTTGCACCTGATCTCTCTCCGGTCGTGTTTTCTTCACCGTTTTGAGAGCAGTAGTGATTAAAACAAATATACAAATAGAGTGCCTTTCTGGGTTCGTAATCACGACCTTCTCACATGTATGTAAGTCCGGGTCGACACCACTGCACATAACGTAAGACTTCATTCAATAACTAATGAATTAAAATACTGCTAAACTAAACATAAATGAGTCAAAAGTATTAACGACATCAAAATGCCGATGGGCAGACGTATTCCGGGAATCAACTGAAAGTGTGTCTCTAATCATCGCTTTGGAATGTCGCAGGCGCCCGGACAGACGATTGTTGATACTACCCGTCTTTATACATTGACATTGTGTCTTTGGAGTGATAACGTGCATTTACCGTTTGTGGGACGAGCACGGTCTAGTGCGATAGGCTCGAGTCACAAATTTTTATCGCCAATTTTGATAGCTCGCTTAGTCGGTTTACACGAAATATCTCGCCCGAATCGGGTTAATCGACATTTTTAAATAATATAATATTTTCTACAGGCGACTCGCACGAAGTTTATTTATTTGGAGGCGAATCGACAAATCCAGAAATGTTTACAAAGCAATTTTCTACATTGATGTGATCCAGAATTACCACGTAAAATATAAAAAAAAACCGGCCAAGTGCGAGTTGGAGTTGCACACGAAGGGTTCCACAAGGCAAAATACCCCGAAAAATACACGTTTCCTGTATGGACACCCCTTTTATTTTTAAGTTTGTTTTCGTTTTTATTATTTGTTCTTTTATCGGCAACAGAAACACCTATTCTGTGAAAATTTCAACTGTTTGCCTATTACGGATCATGCGACAGCCCGCTGACAGACAGTCAGATGGACGGACGGAGAGCGGGGGCTTAGTAATAGGGTTCCATTGATTGGACGGAACCCTAAAAAGTACAGTTGAATTGAGAACGTTTTTGAAGTCGGTTAAAAACAATACACGATCGATTTCTTAACTGCTTATACGTATTCGAAACAATTCGCAGAAGCAATGTGTTCGCTACGAAGGAATGCAGTCTGTTGCATAAGGTGCAATGTTTCTAGCAAACGTAAACAAAACTCTGCAACATGATACACGGCTTGTACTCTCGTGCTTTGGTTAAACAATCACTTAGCGTTGTGTAACAATGGGTACTGTTACTGTCAGAAGAAGAATTTTGGTTGGGTCTGACAATGTAGGTGACTCAATCTGCCTAGCCTTTTTTAGGGTTCCGTTGCCAAATGGCAAAAAACGGAACCCTTATAGATTCGTCATGTCTGTCTGTCTGTCTGTCTGTCTGTCCGTCCGTCCGTATGTCACAGCCACTTTTTTCCGAAACTATAAGAGCTATGCTGTTGAAACTTGGTAAGTAGATGTATTCTGTGAACCGCATTAAGATTTTTACACTAAAATAGAAAAAAACAATAAATTTTGGGGTTCCCCATACATAGACCTGAAACTCAAAATTTTTTTTTTCATCATACCCATACGTGTGGGGTATTTATGAATAGGTCTTCAAAAATGGTAATGAGGTTTCTAATATCATTTTTTTCTAAACTGAATGGTTTGCGCGAGAGACACTTCCAAAGTGGTAAAATGTGTCCCCCCCCCCGTAATTCTAAAATAAGAGAATGATAAAACTAAAAAAAATATGTGACGTACATTACCATGTAAACTACTACCGAAAATTGGTTTGAACGAGATCGAGTGAGTAGTTTTTTTTAAAACGTCATAAATCGTAAACCGCAATTTACCTTACATTCAATCAACTGAAATATAAAAATTAAAAAAAAAACATTTATTTTTAAACCGAGAATACCTACAGGTTTGTACGGAACCCTCGGTGCGCGAGTCCGACTCGCACTTGTTTAACTTTGTTGGTGTCAGTTTCCAGTCTAACCTGACTGCCTATCTGACCTCCACAGCCAAGTAACTGGTTAACACGATTCCCCTTGGTAAGACTGGTTGTCAGACTTTCGGGCTTGTGAAGGCTCGTAACGGCTGTCAAAGATCTATTAATGACAGCCAAGACCAATAGCTTATCTTGCTTTTCGAGGCACCGATGGGTCTTGGTATATCAAAATGATTCCCCATCTACGGACTAACCGCGGCAAGTGTAGCTTAACCTGATCGTATCGCTGTTTACTTAGTAGTAAACCCCTCACAATGTAGGAATAACTAAACTGTATAAGTTCCTTCTATGTTAAAATGCAGGCAACGACATCATTAGATTTAAGAAGACTATTGTGGAGCTACTACTTACCATGAGGTAGGTCAAACTATAATGCATATGGAAATATTCTAAGGAACGTTCGCTAAACTCACAAACGAATGCCAATTTCACTATTCATAGTGAACGCGATATAAATCGCGATCAAGAACTGTCAATGTCATCATTGTTGTGGAATTTTGATACTGACTTCTATTAAACGCAGTTTTGATGACTGTGCTGATCGCGTTCAATGTCATTGGTGAAATTAGCCCTAAATATCTCGTTGACCAGTTAAGCATTATGTACCGTATTTGTCAACAAGCTGTTTTGCAATTTAGCAAAACTACATAATATGCCTGTAATGTTCCCAATGCTGGGACCTTGGCCTCCTCTCTTAGAGAGGGAGTAGGTGGAACCTACCACGCGGGCCCAGTGCGGGTTGGTAGATGTCACGTCTTCGAATTTTTGGTTGGAAGTTAGACTTGCCGGATTCCTCACGATGTTTTCCGTCACCGTTGGAGGGCAATACCACTGGAAGCAAACACTGATTACTGTTAATTGTGGTTTTGAGAAACCAATAAACATACCATACCTACTATCTACTGTTGCAAAATAGACAATATGACAGATAAATAACTAACTAACAGAGTTTGTAAAATTACATTCGGTCTTAGTCGGTTTAATCAAGCGTGGTGTTAAATTCAATCAACAGAAATATACGTGAACTACCACAGATTATCTACTGAAACATTGGATAACACGTAAACGTAACTTACGTAATATAATCACAACAAAAGATCTATATTATAGCAGTCCTAAGGTTTCAACCTAGTGTTCACGGATACTAGGCTACAATAAATATATCGTCAGCTGCATATTTTCTCGCAATTTCACTAGGAAACTGAACGGTAACGAGGTCGGAACCCAACGGACTAAGTAGGAGGTGATAATCATAGGAATAAAGAAGGTGCCGGAAAATACTAGGTTAGGTACCGGCAGGTACTTCTATTTCCAGTCCGACTAAAGGGCACATGTTGTTTGTTACTAAAGAAATAGCCTTGGTACCTATTCTTTTGTAGAATTGGGGCCAATATGGATCCAGTGCACCTGACAACTCTACAAATTCTCTTGTCACACTCGAAGTACCTATTTGTAAAATACCTACGATACTGGATACAACTGTGATGCCATCGTATCGACTCAAAGTAAATACTCAAACAAACCATTAAAAAACGTTCGTAAAATTGTATTCGCTACATAATACCGTCAATAAACTAAGGAGTTTATTGATGGTATTATGTAGCGAATATAATTTTGATAAGACCAGATAATATGATTTTGATTGAAAGTAAGGACTTTGCAGAGAGACAATAAAAAACTATGAGAATTATCATCCCACTACTAATTACTGTAATAATCTACATTGGTATATTATGTTTATTTTTCTTTCTTCACAAAGGTTCACATAGTTATAAACTTAGAAACAAGAATTATAGCGTATTGACAAAAATCACAAATATGATCATTTGTTACCCTTTATGGCGGATCACCACGCTCTCATCACAAATTAAGATAACTTACTGAAAAATCTCATTGATAGAATGTATTTTAATATTAATCAACATCATTTCAGCTGAAAGACGACCACAACTGGATATAGATATCTCCCAAAATGCCATAACGGCCACGCTTGGCAGGCGGGTTAGTTACCGCAGTTTGATGGTAGAATGTATAGAGAACGCTGCTGCCCATTCTCTAGTAAGTCCCTTAGTCGCCTTCTACGACACCCACGGGAAGAAGAGATGACGCTATTCTTTACGTCCGGCATCACACGGAGAATGCTATCGCATACCGCTAAAACCAACGGTCTATCTCGTAACTATAATTCTTAATCCCAACTAAGCCACTACAATATGACCAGCTAAAAATACTGAAACAATAAACAAGAATTACTCACAAACCAGAGGTCAAATTGTGGTCTTGGAGAAAATCACGGTTGTGTCCATTGACGCCAATTTATTGTCTTCCATAAATAAAGGCCGCCACAGTATCAATTAATGTTAATTTAGATAGTTCTCGGCCTGTGGCTTTGGACGATTTCGTCTGACGTTTGTTGCTTGAGTTGTTTCTACTTGGAGGCCTGTGAGTTATTGGAGTGGATTATATGTGGGTTTTTGGTTGATAAAGTCCTTGTCTGATAGACGAATAATTTTGATATTTGCAAGGAATTCCTATTTGGCTATATCATGGTCTTTCTTCTTTAAACTTATGCTATTTTATTACAGAAGGAAATTTGACTTTTGTTCTAGTTTTAACCTATTATTTGCGAGTATTTGCATTTCGATCTAGGCAAAGTTCTTTATGCAATACTAATTATACTTTCTTTATACAATGGCTCAGAAGTCTCAGATTGCTTCAAAAATTTCTGAAAATATGGTCAATACTTTCAGTTTTTTCCTTCTATACAGATCATCTTTCTCAAAATGATTATTCTCATGACTGGTGTAATGTTTTACAGCACTTTTATCTATATGTTATCGTTCACTATGTAGTTCCAAATAATGATTGTTCCAAAAGACATTATTCTCCTAACTTAATGTACTTATAAGTACTTACCTCTTTTACCTTTCAGCTGAACACAGGTAGTACTCATAGTAGATCATCCAGTTCTATCTACCTTGGATCTCAACGAGTCGGATCTAATTACCAGTGTCCGTTCTAATAGCGCCGGATGCTTTGACCATACGTTCGGCTGGTGCCAAATAAATTGTAGGCTCACCTACTTCAACTGTGGAAGTAATTCTGTTACCTCCAGTTAATTGAAACACTGTGCTTACATCCTTGGTTGTTTTATTATTATACACGTATCACCAAATTAAATAGGAATTTAAATTATCTTCTTTTAGTTTAATTGCGATCTCTTACACTATGTTCATATAGGACTTATTTGACTAATAATGTTTTAAACTATTCCTCTTCTTTGTCCCTGGGACGACTATATTTTAGATCTTGTTGACTGAAAACTTCGCCACTATTATTATGTCCGAGTACGGGGTAATACTGAATGAGTATTCAGCGCATCTCTAATTAATACTATTTATTTATTTTATACGTGTTTACTACTTCAATTCTTTAAGTAAACTCAACCTGATTACGTTTACGTTTGCTAATGTGTTTCTTATCTTTCCAGGTACGTTGGCTGCACTCATTCTGAGGTTTGTCTTTACGGCGATAGTAGATAATGTCCCAGTGACATGCGACTACGGGTACGTACATTGTTTGCTTTCACCTATCGGGGCGTTGTTCACCTTCTGTATTTGTAAGTGGAAAAATATAGGAAAGACATATTATTATTTATAAAGTTTTTGTTTTACTAATAATAATATGGACAGTGTCTGAAATAAATGTCTTGAATTGAATTGAATTGAATTATTATGTCTCTATAAGCTGTTTGTTTGAAATAACGAAATTTGCTAAATTTCCCTTCTTCATTTTAACAGATCTGTAAAAGATACAAGCTAATACGAAAATATAAAATTAAATCACTGTACAAGTATATAAAACCTAATATGCTTGGACAATAATAGCCTTATCAGAAGGCTAAAATTGCAAGGAGAGAGCTATGCTTGTAGTTTTCTTACGTGATCGAATCAGAAATGAGGAGATCCGCAGGAGAACCAAGGCTATCGACATGAAAGGGGCCGAAGAGTTGCCAGCTTTAAGTGGCAGTCGACAGGGCACTCAAAATCAAAATTCTTTTATTCAAATTGGGCTGAGGACCAACACACGAACGTCAAAATTACAAAAGGCAGTCCTCCAAAACGCCCCACCTTCACCACATCCTAGTGTTTTAGCTAAGAAGAAGAAGTGGCGCAACAAACTCCCCAGCAGTATAGCTGTCTGTTTAGTTAGATAAACTTTATCCTATACAATATGTCTGAAGTTTCCTATGTGATCCATTCAGGTCCTCATTCCTGATCCGCAGGCAAAACAACAAAGTACGGCAAGGCAACTGAAATGTGGCAGTGGGCAGGGTGTCATGTGTCTTAAAAGTACCTATTAGATTAAAAAAAAACACCGCAGGTATCTATAGTAAGTAGTTATAACAACTGGCAATAAAAAGCGATATACTTAGTGAAAATGTTAGCAGTAACAGTTAACTTAAGCAAAATTAAAAGATCTAATTAGGAATTTAATTACATTTTAACTTATCCGAATGATCTTTTATCCAATTTTCAATTTCGTATTCTTCAAGCATGCATAACAATATCTTCTAAAATCTAGATTAAAATAGCTAATTACATATTATTCGAGTTACGTTGAACCACGCAAAATATGTAAGTTAGGTGCGTTTGTAAGAAAAAGCAGGCAATGTTGTTACAAGCTGATTGTAATCGTGGGAACGTCTGTACCATTGTTAAGTAAGGTATATAATCGTATTTCTGCCAGCTTCCGAAGGTTATGCATTATTATTTGGGTTGGATTGTGGCTGAGTAGGGGGCTTGTGGCTAAATTACAACAGCCGCACGGGTCGATCGTTCAGGTTAAGCTACGCTTACCGCGGTTGGTTCGTAGATGGGTTACCATCTTTACATACCAAGACCCCTCCGTGCCTCGGAAAGCACACTAAGCCGTTGGTCCCGGCTGTCATTTATGGATCTTTGACAGTCGTTACGGGTCCTCAAAAGCCCGAAAGTCTTGTCACGGGATATCATATTACCCAGTAATTGGGTTGTGGAGGTCAGATAGGCAGCCGCTCCATGTTAAATACTGGAACCCGACCCCAACATAGTTGGGAAACGGCTAGGCAGATGAGGTTCAATATGTTAGGCACAATATTATTTTATAGTTGAGTGATAGTGATTATTATAGTAACTTATAGACATAAAAGGCCAAATGTCCAGAAAAAGTAGTTTTTTTTTATTTTTTGTTTTTTTTTGGATGGGAAATTATCAAATGACTTTTCCCGCTCTGGGTGGAGCGGGAGGGCGTGTCAGACTTTTACTGACTAAAACCCACCCGTGTTCCATCATTTGCCCATGAGCCAGGGTCACGGTATCTCTTTCGAACAATCACGCGACCCCGGCAGGAGAAAAAGTAATCTTCTGGTGACTTACTGTTAGACGTTGGGCCATTACAATTGAACGCCATGCAGCTCGATCTTCTACCATTACAGAGAGCTAACTTAAGTGGAGAACTTGTCTACATTTTATAGAATAACTCACCTTTTTGCTTCACCGTGGTCGAGTTATTAATGAATGGCAGATTTTTTTTTTACTATCGGAAAGTTTAGTTAAACTATTATCGAAGAGACACATAATCTTGCTACGTCTAGAAGATTTTTGACCGCAATGACAATACACATTTTAATAAGCAACGAAGTAGGTTATACAATAATAACTCTATTCTAAAATGAATAAGACAAATTAACGAATTAGAGTAATTAATGGACGGCTTCGGCCAAGAATGTTACATTTTAGATTTTGCTTCCAAAAAAATGTTTTATTGGCAAGTTTATTAGTGACTAGCTTCTGCCCGCGACTTCGTCCGCGTTATATTTCTTGTTCCCCTGACCCTTCCCGTCCGTCGCGTCGAATCGCCTACCCGTGCGATTTTCCCCGTTTTTGCAACATTTTTCATTTCTGCTCCGCTCCTCTTGGTTGTACCGTGATGTTATATAGCCTATAGCTTTCCTCGATAAATAGGCTACCCAGCACAAAAAGAATGATTCAATTCGGACCAGTAGTTCCTGAGATCAGCGCGTTCAATCAAACAAACATACAAACAAACAAACAAACTCTTCAGCTTTATAATATTAATAATAAATAATATATAGTATAGATTTCTTTCTTATGAAGCATGAACTTTTCCTTAAAGAAGAAGCAAAGGAGCTAATATGATTATTGTATAAATGGTTGGTCATCATCATCATCATTTCAGCCAAACGACGTCCACGGCTGGACATAATCCTTTCCCTCCCTCAAAGGGGGGTTTGTCATAATCGCCACGCTTGGCAGGCGGCTTGGCGTCCACCGTGGTAAGATGCATAGAGAACGCTGCTGGCCATTCTCTAGTAAGTCCCTTTTTTCTGGGTAGGAAATCATCAAATGGCATCTCGCGCTCTAGGGTGGAGCGGAAGGGCGTGTCAGACTTTTACTGACTAAACCTTACCCGTGTTCCTTCAGTTGCTCATATGCCAGGTATCTCTTTCGAACAAATCTCGCGACCCTGGCAGATCTAATAAGTCCCTTAGTCGCTTTCTACGACATCAACGGGAAGAAATTCGATGATGCTATTCTTTACGTCGACCTAGAGGGAACATTTAATATTGCAATAAATCGTTTGTTTCCTAGAAAGCAAGGCTAGTAGAAAACTTTAATCTTCAAAAATGTCTCATATTTTCAGTAAAATTGCGTTTTCGGGTCAGCAAATGTAATATCTTATAGTGCAGGCGACGTGGCAAATAAAAAGTTTCGCCTTAAAACGACCTAAAGAGAGTTTTAAAAGACAAACTCTGCCAAATTCCTGAAACAGGAATGCTATGCCAAAAACTAGGAAACTGGACGCTGTATTTGATGTGACAGAGTTTCTTTAAAGTTTATTTTTCTTTCAAACCAGTAGGAACATATTTTCCAGATCGTAGTCATGTTTCAAAAGTCAAGTCAGGGACAAATGGCTACCATCTTAAATTATCCGTAAATTCCTATCGTTACGGACATCTTATGACATTTATATTGAAGCTAGTGGGTATAAACAAGGCAACCTGACGTAGCATGTCAACTTGCTTAACAATTTAATTCCCTGGCTGCACATGCTATATAAAAAACATAGAAATCAACAATATAGAAAGCTCTTTAAAGCTTTACGATTTTGTCGATACTTTTTCTCATTCGTTTAACAATAAATGGCGTTCCCATCATTTAACTAGCCTTTTTCCAAAGTGTGTTGGGTCGGCTTCCAGTTTTACCAGATGCAGCTGGATACCAGTATTTTACGTAAAGAGTCCGACTATCTGACCTCCATAACAGAGTTACTAGGTCCCTTGGTAAGACTGAATGTCAGATTTGCGGGCTTCTGACGGCCAATAACGCCTGATAATGTTCGAATGAAAACCAACAAATAGAACTTCGCATTGAATTTTCTTTTCTCTTGTCAGAAGTCATTTTCTATTTGTATTTTGTAGGTAAATTCCGTAGATTGTGGTAAAAACAGCTCATAATCTTATTTAAAGCTTCGTTTGGGTTGCCTGTTCTGTTTTGTCTTAATTACTTCGTTGAGTAACAGCAGAAAAAAAAATTCTAAATGAAATAATTGCCTCAATTAAATGTGCAATAATTTAGTTTGGCAGAACCTGCGGGGCACAAAACGAATTGTTGTATGATAACAATTTGTTTGTTGGCAGCAGCGTTCTGTATGTATTTTACCAGCATACTGCGATCGCCAACCCGCCTGCCAAGCGTGGCAATTATGACAAACCCCACAAATTGAGGGTGACCTATGTATATCCAGCAGTGGACTTCTTTCGGGTGGAAATTATGAATGATAAAATAACCTAGGTACAGACGCCAACACATCAACTTACCCCAAACTGTCAAATTCCTTTAATAGATTTTCAACCTTATATCACAATAGTGGAAGGTTAATTTTCGATTGGTAAAATTTGACAGATTGGGGTAGCTTGACCTGGTGGCGTCTGTACAAACAATACAGTACAAGGTACTGCGTTTTAGCGTAAAACCAGATAGCGTTAGAAAATTAGGTCCTAAACAGTCACGAAGAAAGCCGAGTCTAAATAAAGACATTTTCTGTTATCAGCTTTTCAGACAGTACTAGATTCTGAACGCACCTCAAACTGAGATTTACTCAACGAGTTTCTGAGTAACCTGTCTAGTGCCTAAATATACCGTTCTGTTGGATTTTCAACTTTCAATGCTAAGCTGAGCATTCAAATTCCAACAGGGCAGTAACATTTAGGTGTTTCTTTAGTGTTAGTGAAAACGGGTATAAGCGTTCCTATCTCAAAACTGTTTAGGCTGTATCGTGAGAATTCCTGAGCTCGTTTTCGAGATAAAACTGATATAAAAATAAATGTGGACGTCAGCGTTTTTCCTAAAAGTTGGAATCAGGATTTCCACGTTCTATCGTTGCCTCGTTTTTTACTGAATACAAATGTTAGATTTCTGATTTTTAGCTGCAAATTCTTCGTTTCTGAAACTGAATAAATGATTGTGTTTTAGCATCAGCATGTGTTGCGTTTTGTTTTGGCTTGATTTTCTTGCACATCACTACAAAAGAAAACCCTGAAACAAATGGTGTTAGTTCATTCACTGCCTGTTTTGATTTACGTTTGCCCTGCAGACTAGGGTTCCACAGACAAGCGTGGCACGACGGTGCGACGCGTATCTGATAGAACAATTCCTTTGTAGTTTTCATAAAAAATGTTCTGTACGTGCCTTAACACTTTTCACTATTTTAACTTTTCAGCTTCATATTGTTTATCTATGTACGTACTAATATATTAATTTAAACTATTTAAATTCCCGAGAGCTGGAAGTTTTATTGAATAAGGAAGGTATTTTGTCAACCGACGAAAAAAAACGGAGGAAGTTATCAATTCGACGCGTATTTTTTTTTTTATGTATGACCACGCATAACTTTTTACATAGTGGTCCGATTGTGACAATTCTTCTTCTATTGGAAAGAGTATACTTCCAAAGTGGTCCCATATAAATTTGGAAAACAAAATCGAACCCTAAGGGTCGGAAAACAGGGGATGATTGATTGTTCACTCACTGATTGTAATGTTTTTTTTTTTTTTTTTTTTTTTTTTTTTTTTTTTTTTTTTTTTTTTTTTTTGTGGGGCATCTCGTAGTTAATCCTGAAAAGATTGTTACTACTTAAACGGATTGGGGCCCGGCGAGTTCTAAAAAGTTACCTTTTTAGGCCTCCAGCCGGGGCTTATTATACTTAAAAACTAAAGCGAAAGCTCTAAGGGTTACCCCGAGGGGGGTACGAACCTCGGCTTAGGCAATCGCTGATAGGGGGGGCAGCAAGGGACTGGCTGGATCTGAGTTAAATTATTTATGGACTAATTTAAAGCTAACGGCGCAGCATCGCGGGCTGGCTCTTGCAAGGGTCGGGAGGGACTGTTAAGTCGGGGTCGCGACGACGGACCTCGGCGGCGAGGTCGGTACGGTTTGTGTCTGTGTGCTGGTCTAGCTGTACTGGTCTCTTTTCGACTCTCCTGGAGGAGAGTAGTGGGATCATCAGGATCGGTAAGAATGTGCCGCGAGCGGCGGACTTTGCTAATACGGGAGGGGGTGTAAGTAGCTGCCGCCACAACCAGAGGGTTGCGGTGGGCTACGGCCCTATCGAAGAAGCGCTTCGAAGCGCGTTTTATGTATTGATGGATAGTCGGGAGTTTCATATCTAAATGAAGATTGATATTCCGAACAAACCAAGGCGAGCCTGTGGCTTGACGGAGAAAACGGTTCTGGAGAGTCTGCATCCTATGGATGAATCGGGGCTTGGCATGTGCCCAGACTGGGCTTGCGTATGTCATAATCGGCCTGATACAAGCGGTGTAAAGCCGCTTCTTACACAGAAGAGACAATTTACTCCGCTTGTTCAGGACGCAATGGAGCCTACCCAGAGCGAAAGCGGCCCGCGAGCGAGCCTGCTTTATGTGCTCAGAAAAGGTGAGGTGTTCGTCGAGGATGACACCTAGATATTTGGCTTGCTTCGCCCAAGGGATCTGCTTGCCGAACATTGAGATGGGTCGGGGAGGGGGGTGATTACGTCGAGGTCGGGTGTAAAAGACCGCCTGACTTTTATCGGGATTGACTTCGATTCGCCACTTCCTGAACCATTCGCCGAGCTCGTCGACTGCGGTTTGGAGGTAGCGAACCAGCGCTGTGTCACTAAATCCCGAGAAAAAGATGGCAGTGTCGTCTGCGAACAGAGCTAACCTTGCCTTCTTGCTTCTGGGGATATCGCTAGTGAACAGCGTGAAAATGAGGGGAGCTAGTACAGAGCCTTGAGGGACTCCTGCACGAATCGGGTGAGGGGAGGAAAGTGCCCCTTCGATGCGATAGCGAAAGGTGCGGTTCGCAAGAAAGTCTCGTAAGATGAGCACGAGACGGTCTGGCACTCCGAGTTGGTACAGCTTATATAATAAGCCGTTGTGCCAGACTTTGTCGAACGCTTTCGCTATATCGAAGTATACAGCGCCCGTGAACATACCACGCTGAAAACCAGCATTGATATGTTCGACGATACGGTGTACCTGATGGACACACGAGTGTTGGGTTCGAAAACCAAACTGCTCGTTGGGAATGAGGCCCTTGGTTTCGGCATAATCTCTGAGTCGCTTATAAATAAGTCTCTCATAGATTTTGCCGAGAACTTTGAGCAAACTGATGGGGCGATAGCTCGTGGGCTCGGTTTTGGGCTTACCGGGCTTAGGGATGCCAATGACGGTGGCTTCCTTCCACGCTTGGGGGAAAATGTTATTACTCAAGGCACCATTGAAGATGGTACACATGAGCATAATCAGGTGCGCGGGGAACAGCTTGATCACTCTGTTGGTGATGCCGTCTGATCCGGGGGCTTTACGAGATTTCAGACCCTTGATGATCTCGTGCACCTCGTCAGGTGTGACAGGGGGCAGGGGATCATCAGGGTCTTCAACGGGCGGGAGTGAGGCTTTGCGTTCGACTTCCGCGTTTACCTTATCGACAAACGCTTGGTCTACTGGCTGCGAACTGGGTGTGCATTGGGCTTCGAGGCTATCGGCTAGGCATTCAGCCCTGTCGATATCCTCGAATGCAATGGTCGCATCGGGGCGGGTCAGGGGGGGCATAGTGGAAAACTCAGAGGATTTCAGTTTCCTCTGAAGTTCCCAGAAAGCGAGATGAGTTGGCTCTAGTTCGCCCACCATCTTGTCCCAGTTAGCGTCACGCAGCTCAGTCACACGTAGGGCTTCCATTACGTAATTACGTAATTACGCAATTACGTAATTACGAACTCATTTTAAAGTATTTTCAATTCCGTAACTGAAGATGTCAATTCCGTACTTACGTAATTATTAGTATCATCAATCCATCAAAATAGTCAACCAATAAAAAAGCATTATACGTACACATTTGTAATGTGGCAACACTATACTATATACCTACATCGAAACTGTACAAATAGGGTATTCCCCGCAGTTTATTTTATATCTATTTTGCAAAAAATAGTTCTAAGACGTACAGAATAGAGTTCAAATATATCAACTTGGCGAGTCGGCAAGGCCGGGGAGTCCCTGACGAAAAGTCCCTACGACCACGGGGAACTTAGGGGAACTACTATGCTCCTCACATTCTTAACTAAAAAGAAAGTAGTTTCATTGCTCAATTGTCGGTTGTTCAGTTCACATCGCTAGACTCTCGGCACAGTTGACACTTGATCTGATACTTAATTAAAAGTTGGTGGTAAATGCGCGCAAATATTAACAATTTGTAGCAGTTGTATCTTTATCGTGGGTGACTTTGAAATTTGAATGTGTGGATTATCTCTTCAAAGATGTAAGTACTTAAATCAGTCTTATTTAGTATTAAAAGGGCATTAAAAACCTCATGGGGCGTGGAGCATGCATAGTTCATACAAAATAATTTGTAAATCAAACATTTTCTTAAGGTGTATTTATTCCGATTAGATTATAGAATATCTAGGTTCCCAAATATATATTAATTAAGAACACTGATTAAAACATAAAAGGTCGGTACCTATCAAAAATTTGAAATTCCTCATAGTTCGTCTCTAAATCAGGAATGAATGAACTAAGCATGCTCTTTCGCCTATTATAGAAGAAAAAAACGTTTGGCTACAAAATAAGTGTTTACATTATTTTGTAATGAGTTGACAACTATGTTTAACCAATATCATTTTAACCTAACTTCCTTTTATTTTTTTTCAGGTCTTCTTCAAATAAGACTGTATACAAGGAGTTTTTGAACAAACGCACACAAAGCTCTATCTGGGAACATTTCTTGAGAGCTGATAATGGACAGAGTGTTGAATGTAAGCATTGCAAAACAAATTGAAAACTCCAGGTGGCGCAACTGGAGCGTTACACACTCACATGCGTGCCAAGCATATCGGAGAGATGCCGCAACAGCAGGAGTCGCAAAGCCCGAGTACATCAACGTCTAATAGTGGTCAAATTCAAACACGAAAACGTACGAATGAACCTTCACAAAAGAAAATTAAACTCACTGATTATTTTTCAAATATGGAGGTTCGAGTGGCCAGAATGGCTGCATTGGATGGGATACCATTGAGCACATTTTGTACGTCAGAAGATCTGAGATATCTTTTTAAAAACTCTGGCTACGATGTGCCGAAGTCTTCTACGACTATAACACAGATAATTCTAAAACAGAGTGATAACACAAAAAACAAATTGAAAAATCAATTGAAAATTATGAAGTCTGAAAATAAAAGATTTACTATCACGTTTGATGAGTGGACGTCTACCCGTAATAAAAGGTATATGAATATAAATATCCACAATAAAGACTTTGATATGGCCAAATATAAAAATTTGGGACTTGTACGGATACAGGGATCAATGCCAGCTGAAGTAGGCACTCAATTATTACAGCAACATTTGAGTGACTTCGGTTTAAGTCTGGAAGACGACATAATTGCTTTCACAACAGATGGAGCGAGTGTTATGGTCAAAATGGGTAGAAATTTTGACGGCCACCACCAATTGTGTATGGCTCATGGGATACAACTAGCAGTCCTGGATGTTTTATATAAAACACAAAAATCTCCAGAACCTGAAGTCCAGGAGGATGTCTCAAATACCGGCGCTGAAGAAGAAGAGGAAATTGAAGAAGATGAGGATGCGTTTATTGTAGAATCGACCAGAGTTCCAGAATCGGAGTTTTTATACAAAGGCACTATAAAAAAATTAAGAGATCTAATAAAATCGAACAAGTACATTTTAAAGTACATTTTAGAAGAACATGGTAAAAATATTGACCTAATACTAGACTGTAAAACGCGATGGAACAGCTTATCAGATATGGTAGGCTGATTTCTCAAATTAAAATCATGCGTTTTTAAGGCGTTATTAGATTTGAAATCAAATGCGAAATTTACAGACGAAGAGATCCAAGACCTTCACGAAATTCATTACAGCTTGGATGTAATAAAAACTACAGTTTTGTCATTATGTCGCCGTGATTCAAACTTATTGACGGCCGACGCTGCGCTTCGATTCATGCTAGAGAAACTTAATCTTCAGTCAAACGATCTCAGTGGAAAACTAGCCACATCTCTTAGAAAGAGAATTAAGGAAAGGCGAACAAATGTATTCGGTGTTTTGCAATATTTGCATAACAATGAGGAATTTTTTAAAACAGCTGCCTCAGAATATTTCACGAAACCATCGTCGGATGATATACGAATGTACATAGTGGAACTTTTGGAACGGTTGAAATATAATTCTACTCAAAAAAGCACTAATTCACAACCACAACCGAGTGCATCGGACGCAATTGCTACCAGTGACGATGATGACGAGGAGTTGACAATCGCACAACAGTTAGACAAAGAAATAAACAAAGTGACTGTAAATAAAACAATTTCAACAGTAAACACAGATCTCCATTCCATTATTAGGGTAGAAATGTGCATTTACGACAGCGCTGGCGGCGGTCGAGAAGTTTTTTTGACTGCAGCGTATAATTATTTACTTTCGATAACGCCTACAAGTGTTGAAGCCGAGCGAGCCTTTTCATCCGCCGAATATTTTTGTAATAAACTAAGAAGTTCCCTAGGTGACAAAACTTTAAATGCCTTGTCATTTATGAGATCACATTTTCAAGAAGAAAGATTATATTCGGGACGATAAAAAATGGTTTGACTTAACTAAGTTCTTGAATTATTCATAACAATTAAATAAAATTAACCACCTCTTTAAATGAATCAATAATTGGACAGTACAGTGTTAGATTATTTTGTCATGGAACTCATTTTTTTTTTTTTTTGTATCTATCTGTGGAGGCTTGTTGTTATTAGCAATTTAGTTATATATTCTTGTTACTATAATGTTATTAGTCTGTAAGCTTTCTAAAAATTAAAAATTAATAAATAATTTTTTTTTTTGTTTAAATATTGTGTTTATTTTGATACATCCTTGAATTTGAGATAGTAAAAGATAACTGTAAAAATTGTAGATACTCTATCTACAATATTTACAAAAATTCATAATCAATTTAAAAAAAATAGGAAAAATTACGTAATTACGGAATTACGGAATTGGAGAAAAAAGTTGCGTAATTAGTTACGTAATTGACATTTCCGTAATTTTGGAAGCCCTAGTCACACGTGTCCTTACAGCACGCTGTAAGTAACGCATGTGAGCTTTGTTAGCGTCACAGGGAAAGTTGCTGTAGGCACGAACGGCCGCGTTCTTCTCTGTCAGCAGATCACGTACATCGTCGGGGAGTTTCCATTTACGGTCACCCGTATCAGGAACCTCCCGTGAACTTTCGTTCACGATCGATTGTACGTGCTCCGTGAGAGAGTCGATCGCGGCCGTTGTGTCGGCGACAGAGTCGAACTGATCTGGGATAGAGTCTAAGTGATGTGACGTGTTAGATTGTAAGCGTTCGCTTACTTTCTTCCAGTCAGTGATCACTTTAGTGGCGGGGGGTTGAGAGGGGTCGCGAGTACCTAATCGGGGGGCCAGGTTCATGACTACTGGTCGATGATCAGAGTCGAGTTCGTGAATAGCCTCTATAGAATCCAACCTTAAGTTGATATTCTTAAGGAGTGCTATGTCAAGAACGTCCGGTAACTGATCGGGGTCGAAAGGAAAGTGAGTGGGAGTCATCGGGGCGATGACGTCAAAGTTCATGGTAGAACAGAGGTTGAAAAGTTGCCTACCTCTAGTCGAGGTTCTGGTGCTATTCCAGGCGGGATGTTTGGCGTTGAGATCGCCCGCTATGATAACGGAGTCACTCATGCCGAAAAGTTCGGAGAGGTCATTAGTGAGGAGTTGAGGGTCCTCGGAACCGTCTGGGGGAGGGAAGTAAGCCGACACGATAGTGATTGGCTGGTGGCCTGTCAGTGCTAACCGACAGGCCGAAACTTCTAATCGGGAGAGTTGGGGAGTATCCATAGGTATGCAGTACAGGGACTTCCTATAGTATATGAGGGTGCCGCCTCTGTGACAACGTGACCTGTCGTTGCGAACTAGACGATAGTTTGCAATTTTCGGGTCACGATGATGAGGTTTTAGGAACGACTCTTGAATGAGTAAAATGTCTACGTGATGGTCGCGGAGGAACGTGGCGATCTCATCACGTTGGCCGTGAATGCCGTTGGCATTAAAGAAACCTAGTTTTAGGGAACGGGGTTTTTGTCTGGTTAATATTCCGCGACTATCCATAATGGGGGCGTTGGGAGTTCATGACATGGATTGCTTGCATCACGCAAGCGGGATACGCAGCATAAATTGACTGGATTCGGAACAAATTACCGCCGGCGGCAATAAGTTCCTGGGCCATCTGTTGGGCACGCGGGGAGAGGAACGTGCTATAGGTATTAAAGGTCCCAGTGATGACGTTAAACGCATCAAGGGGAGCCTGACCTTTCCTCTGTACGGGTACTGGTCCTGCCATAGGGGCAGTGGGGGGGGCCGCGGCGCGGGCCGGAGGTGCGGTCGCGGGAAAACCGGGGGGCGTAAGGGGCGCGGGGGCACGGGTACGCGGGTCCACTAGTGGAGGGATGGGAGCGGGCTTAGGCCTGGAGGCCAGTGGGGGGAACTCCTTCTGGGAACTCATTAGAGGCCATTGGGAGGGACGCTGAGGGGCCAGTCTCACGGGGAGTTTGGCCGAGGGGGATTCCCTAGTCTGACGAGCGTCGAAACGCTTCGCCAATTTAGGGGAAGATGACTTGGGGGCTTTCGGGCAGCCCCGGTAGTTTGCCGGATGACCGGGCTCTTTGCAGAGCACACAACTAGGTGGCTCGGTGCAAAGAGTGCGGTCTTTAGGCCGGGTACAATCTGCTGTACCGTGGTCTCCCAGGCACTTGACGCACCTGGGAGTAGCGTAGCAGTTGTACGCTGAGTGCCCGTACAGTTGGCATCTGTGGCATTGGCCAATGATGCCTGACTTACGGGGCTTCTCGATTTTAAGGCCTGACAGGTTACAGACGGACCTTACATTGAATATGGGGTGGTGACCCTCTGTGGGAGGGCACACCACCAAGACCATATCAAAGGCGGTACCTTGCCTGGACCGGTGCATTCGATGGACCTCTGTGACAGGCACGTTCTGTCGTTCGAGGTCCGCCTTAATATCGCTGGTGGCGATTTCGCAGGGGATCCTGCGAATCACCACCCTGGTCAGTCGCTCCTCGGGCAAGGAATACGTGTGGAAGGACACGTTCCTGGCAGAGAGGAGCCTGGTCAGATCGCGATAATCGCCTGACGTGGGGACTGATACTTTGATCCCGTGCTGGGTGGCACGGGTGCTAGTATAGTTGACCCTTTGGTCAACACACCATTTGGACACCTCCGTCCACTTGGCCTTGTCCTGTATAAATACAGGGGGCGGTGGAGGGAGTTTCCTGCCGGTGTTTGAGCCAGAGGGTACGGGCTGGGCGCTAGTTTTAGCGCGGGGCGCGGCAACCTTCGCGGAGGTTGAAGGCGAGGGGCGGGAGGGGGACGCGTTGGCGGCGGTCGCCGGTGGCGTGGAGGGGATGGACGCGGTCGCGGTGGCGGGGGTCGCCTGCGTAGCGGGGTGGGGGGGGTTCGCGGTGGCGGAGGTCGCCTGCGGGGTAGGGGCGCGAGACGGAGGAGCGGAGTCCTCAGCCGCTATGATTTTAGCGGCTGGGGCTGAGCTGCTCGCCTTGTTTTTCTTGCGCTTGCTCCCTTTGCCCTTAGTATGGGAGACGAGCTCGTACGTCTCTGCGTCCGAGGACGAAGAGGAGTGCGAGTCCGTCTGGGGAGTGAGCGCGGCAGTATCGGGAGGATTTGTGGGTACATCCTCCGTGTCCATTTGACACGGTGCATCGGTGGAGGCTGGGGCCTCGAGGGCGTCGCTGAAGTCAGCGATGCCCGGGCTGGGCGGAATTACGAGTTGCTCAGCTCTGTACAACTCGGAGAATTCGGCAGCGAAATCTTTGTTTTTCTTTATCAATAAAAGAAAAACAGAGACAACCGCTCCGACCTCCGAGTGCTCAATGCTGAGCTGACCCGCTAGTTCAGCCAGGAGCGCCTCGATTCTAGCAAGTCTCTCCGTAGGATCCATGGGTTTATCCATGGCGGAGGGGAGGGGGGACCTAATCACTCATGAGAGTGATCCTGACACCAAAACCCTACTCCTACGTAGCCTAATCCCCGGTGGGATGCCGGGGGTGAGTGTTACACTCCCTGTCGGGTATAGACAGGGAGGTGAACCTGGTGAGCCCTAAGAGAGTCCCCCGTCGCCAATCTTATTGTGCGAACGGGTTCCTAACCGGTCATGCGATGGGTACTGAAGGTACCCGACCAGTCTAGTGCGGGGGGTATAGATATACCCGCGGCACTAGTACGCGGCTGTGGAGGGAAGACTGTCACCGGGGCTGACGAGGGAAGCCCCCAAGGCCAGCGATCCGGGACCCGTCCAACTTTCGTCTAGCCCTGAAGGGGATAGACGGGTGCGTTGGGTCTGCACCCACTCGGCTTCGTTGGCACCGTTAAGGTATCCACCGAGTGACCACGAAACTGTGGATTTGCCCTGAAGGGGCCACAACACAACACACGTTTTTGACGATTTTCTGACGAATCAGAAATACCACTGTCTTGCGAACAAGACAGTACGGTTTTAGACTGAATCTGAAGAAACAGGAAATTCCGAATTTTGCGATTTAAATAAATTTAAATCGCAAAATAGCGGAGAGTAGTCGGGGCGACTACGCAGCGTGGCGCACGGAGCACAACTGACGGGCGAACGAGCGGCGGGCGGTGGAGGGGATACGCGCAGTGGAGCGGCAGCGTAACGACCTTCCAAGGCGGGCGTCGAGCGTAGAATGTGTGCCTGATTGTAATGTATAAACACGCATAACTTTATACAGAGTAGTCCGATTTTGATAATTCTTTTTTCATTGGATAGGGTATACCTTGCCAAGTATTATTAGTACATTAAAGCCACAAAAAAATATAAAATAAATATTTTTTAACAAAAAATTTAACCGCCGAAAAACTGAAAAGCAAAAAATAATAAACCTTAAAATTTTGAGTCGGCGCTGAAAAATCAATGAACAAGGATCACTCAAAGCGCCGACTCATAATTTTAAGGTTTATTATTTTTTGCTTTTCAGTTTTTCGGCGGTTTAATTTTTTGTTAATAAGTTTTTTTACGATTAAGGGTACCCACAGACAGGCGCGACGCCCATAACGACGCTTTTTCATAAGTGTCCTTGTAGGTTTATGTGAAATAAAAATATTTTGATTTGATTTGACGCGGCAGCAAGACGTGACTAGTAGAACATTTTTTTGTGAAACTTCATGTAAATTGTTCTACCAAAATTGCGTCGCGTTGCGCCTGTCTATATAGGAGCCTAAACTGCGGTCTGAATATACATAACTGCAGTTAAATTTGTAAATTCAAAATGAATACAAACTAACGTAGACACAGCTAGTATTATCTAAACCCATGTGATCCCTCTTCACACCGTACTCCAAAGACAGCAGCACCATCCTCCCTGATAACGTTATACCTCCCATTGTATCTGACATGACACGTACTGTGACACAGGTATAGGTACTCTGAGCTACGGAACCACGTTCATAACTATTTATTGACAGGATCTTCCTGTGCAGCTCTATAAAGTAAAGTTACATTTTTATGTTGTTGGCTTACCTTGTGTGGTTTGGGGTTCTTTGGCGCGAAATGGTTGATAATAGTAAAAATCGTTTGTTTCGACATTCAAAATTAGATATGTGTGTCAATCTAGGCACAGCCCTGTTTCTTGGGCACCATTCAATAGCTACTACTGTGGTATTTTTTAAGAAAACTAAAATTCATCTTGAATTTTGCTACAGTTAAGCTATTATAGTTAGCCTCGTCGTGACTAAATATGGTAATCATTTTATATTTTGGCTCTGCGGTGTAACAAATAGAATAAAAATTGTCCTTATTGCAAAAACGACTTGAACCATAGTTCATTCAGATTCATATAGTTACTATAAAACGAATCAAACTATGTTTCTTTTTCAACCGACGAAAAAACCGGAGGAGGTTATCAATTCGAAGCGTATTTTTTTTTTTTTATGTATGACCACGCATAACTTTTTATATAGTGGTCCGATTGTGATAATTCTTCTTCTATTGGAAGGGGTATACTCTCAAGGTGGTCTCATATAAATTTGGAAAACAAAATCGAACCCTAAGGGTCGGAAAACAGGGGATGATTGATTGTTCACTCACTGATTGTAATGTATAACCACGCATAACTTTATACAGAGTAGTCCGATTTTGATAATTCTTTTTTTATTGGATAGGGTATGGTATACCTTGCCAAGTATCATACGTACATTAAAGCTACAAAAAATTATAAAATAAAAACTTTTTAGTAAAAAATTAAACCGCCGAAAAAACTGAAAAGCAAAAAATAATAAACCTGAAAATTATGAGTCGGCGCTTTGAGTGATCTTTGTTCATTGATTTTTCAGCGCCGACTCAAAATTTTAAGGTTTATTATTTTTTGCTTTTCAGTTTTTTCGGCGGTTTAATTTTTTGCTAAAAAGTTTTTTAATAGATAAAATCCTTTTATAATTACCTCTGAAATTCAAAAGCTTGGGAGAAGCTAGTTTAAAAAAAGATACTTTAACCTCAAATGATGTACTTCAATAAGTTTTCATCAGTTCACGACTATCAAAATATCTTCATTGTAGCATCATCATCAAATACCTACACAACTCACCTCTTTTACAGAAAAGGAATTATTTCTAAAACATACAGAACCGTCGTCTTTACAAATCGTCCTTACCAGGATATTTATAGCACGTGCAATATAAACAATCCTTGTGTTGTGTCCCGGTCCTGGCACGGACCGGGAGCGAACCGGACGGCCTGCATCCGGCACGGCTTATCGGCCCTGTAGCGGTCGCGTAGACGCTTCTGTATTTCTGTAATACTAACCCTTTTCGATAGCCGGGCTTCCAATACGCGCTCGTAAAAAACGAACGGGTTGAATGGTGCTTCGTCCAACTATATTTGGAAAGAAATCTAAAAGATTCGGGTTCGGGGTTGGTAAATAATATTTTGTTTTGTGTGGTAGCAAGAATAGATTTGCCCTGCTCTTTTATTTATTAGCTTTATTTCTGATTAAACTATCCATATTTGTGTTAGTAAGTATTTCAGAACTAAGTTAGTACAAAACAAAAGTATTAATAATTTAAAAAATATTCGACTTCAAAAAGGAGGAGATTCTTAATTTTTAAATCTTTTTCTTTTGTGCTTTTTTGTTCCGGAATTTCTCTGGCAATTGTGGATGGATTCCGAATATTCTATTTTAGTGGATAATTTATGCTTCAGGGGTGGCCCCATATAAATTGTATTTACTTTGCTTTGGTATTTTTGGCGTTAACCTCGACAATACGTTTTTCATCCACTTAGTTTATCTCGATAACATTCTACTGCTTCCTGTCACTGTTGCTTACATAGTAAGTAGTGGTATACGAATTGGTGTGGGGTAGGTGTACCAAAACTAAAGAAGGAAAAATAAACTCTATTTTAAAAATAATCTTTTTCATAAAAAACTGCCTTCCGAAAAAACACTACATAGTGAAAAATTACTTTAATTTCGAAAGTCGGTACCAAAAAACTAAACAGATCCAAAGACACCGAGTTCCGAAATTAATGAAATTAATAAAATGCAGAAAGTTTTTATTTTCCTTTTTTTGTTATAGTCACACTCATGGTTTTTTTGGAAGTCGTTTGTTTTTTTTTCTATAGCAGAGTAAAAAGTCTACGTATTTATAAAGAATAATATTGCCTTTAATGGCTGACACACATAAGACATCTAAGTGATGCGAGGCAAAAAAAAAGAAAATGATTTTCTTAAACACCGCTTCGGGACTCACTCCCGTCGACGTTTGACAGGGCCTTATCCAAAAAGAAAATACACTTAAGACTTCCGATGTTTTCCTCCAAGACACCATACACAGACCAAAAGAAAGAAATGAAATTCACAGCATTTACTCTCATAAGAGTCAATCTTTCACAAATTCCTACACTACACAGTAATTCCATTACGACACCCGTCCTACATACGAACAATGAAATCTCACACTTTCGCACGTACCAAATTAAGAATGATTACATGTCTCGCCGGTGACTCAGTGCCACATTTGTTTGTAGTACACCGCGCGCATTGTATGCAAATCAATGCGATTCATTAGAATTTGCTAGAGGTTCGTGATAATGAGTGTTTAATAGCTGGATTGATTTAATAGGGTACAGATTGGATATGTGTCGGTTAGAGAATAAATGATGAATGATACATGATTTTTATTTTGGGCGTATTAGTTCTGAGATGATTGGTTATTTGGGGGGACTTGTCGCTCAGTAATACTAGTCGCATGAGTCTATCGATTAAGTTAAGCTACGCTTGCCACGGTTGGTCCGTGGATGGGTGACCGTATCTTAACGTATCAAGATCACTCGTTAAGTCGTTGGTCCTGGCTGTCATTCTGACAGTCGTTAAATGATAAATGATTTATTTCTGTAAGTAGGTTTGTACAAACACTTTTACAAGTCAATAATATTTTTTTGAGCTAGATGAGGTCGGCGTTTCCTATCTGACTACTCTGAGAAGAAAGGCCGAAACAAACTCAGAGGTCACAGTCTCTTTTAAAGTCCAGACATAATATTGGTAACATTATGTGAAGACTATGTAGATAGCTGTCTGAAATGGTATTTAGAGGAAAGAACCAAACAGATTGAGTGGACCTGTCCAGTCAGTGCACGCATTTGTCACTAATCGTGCGGCTCAACTCAGAACTTGAGAAGCTCAACGATCCGACGAACAATACCAAAGAAAGGACATTTGGGTTGGCCGCAAAAATTACTCAACCTGCCAGATCATAATTACAACATACTTGACAAATAAAGAAAGATAAAAGAAAAGAAGAAACATACCCACACAGTCTTCACATTCACAATGATTAAACAATATGATACTTTACAAAGTAAATATTCATGTCATTGTATAAATAAAATTTATCAATGTCAATGTGTATATGAAAAATCCGGAAAGGATCTCGGTCTAATCACTTGATGACCATGTTAGTCGCTGTCTGAAATGGTCTTTAGAGGAAATAACCACACAGATTTGAGTGGACCTGTCCAGTCAGTGCACGCATTTGTCAATAATCGTGCAGCTCAACTCGGAACTTAAGGAGCCCAACGATTCGACGAACAATACCAAAGAAAGGACATTTGGGTAGGCCGCACAAATTACTCAAACTGCCAGACCAAAATCGAAAGTAAAATAATGACCCACATAGTCATCAAATTCCCAGTAGTTAAAACAATATGTACATATAGTAAATATACATGTAGCTGTAAAAAAGAAAAAAAAAAGAAAAAAAAAATATATAAAAAATATCAAAATAAAATCAGAATAAAGTAGCAAAATAATATATAAAATCAACATTCAGTGCAGTTATTGGAGCAGCTCAATCCCAAGCAGTTTTATCCTCAATATAGTCTTTGACAGTATAATAGGCTTTTTGACATAGTTTCCGCTTTATAAAAGATTTGAATTTATTTAAGCTTAGTTCTTGAATAAGGCTGGGAAGTTTATTATAAAAACGTATACATTGGCATCTAAAGGAGCCACCTATTTTCTTGAGCCTGGTTGTAGGAATAACAAATTTGTTTTTGTTTCTAGTATTAACATTATGGATATCACTGTATCTTTTAAAGAGATTAATATTTTTATGTGCATACAAAAGATTTTCATAAATGTACTGAGAAGGCACAGTCATTGTCACAAATATTGTCTGAATGTCGGCGGCATTTCCCCACAATAGAATACCGTACGACATCACACTGTGAAAATAACTAAAATAAACTAAACGGGCTGTCTCTAAATCAGTTAAATCACGAACTTTTCTAACCGCGTATGCTGCAGAGCTAAGCTTTTTTGACAATTTTTCTACATGAGGGCCCCACTGAAGCTTGCTATCCAGAGTTATGCCTAGGAATACTGTGGTATCTTCGGGTTTCAACACTTCACCCTTTATGAGGACACTAGTTTCTACTTGTCTCGTAAACTTAATACATTTAGTTTTTTTCTCGTTAAGAAGTAGGTTATTAACATTGAACCAGTTAACTACATTAGCAAGGGCTCTATTTACAGTAACCAGCTGCTGACGTTTGAGTTTGAATAAAAGTGAAGTGTCGTCTGCAAACAACACTATATCATGTTTATCCTTTATGAGGTAAGGTAAATCATTAATATAAATAAGAAATAAAAATGGGCCTAAAATTGAGCCCTGGGGGACCCCCATTCTAATTACAGATCCAGGTGATCTATTTCCGTTGACGTCAACTCTCTGAATCCTATCACTTAAGTACGAAGTAAGAAGATAGGCGTTAAGGGTCGTCAGAAGCCCGTAAGTCTGACAACCAGTCTTACCGATGGGTGCTACCCAGTAAATGGGTTGTGAAGTCAGATAGGCAGTCGCTAAGTGTCAAATATCGGTATTCAGTTGTATACGGTTAGATTGCAAGCCTACTCCAACATAGTTGGGAAAAGGCTAGCTAGAAGATGAGGATGATTGATTTTATATTGACACATTCTGATATTCGCGCGGGCGAAGCCGTGGGAAACGCTAGTGTGCCTATAAAAATCTCCTATCTACCACCCATTACAATCCTTACACAGCAATTTAAGGCGCGGTAAGATGCAAAGGTTTCGGTACATACGGCTACAAATCAGGCTATACATTTCCAGTTTTAGCTGAGCTCGCATAGTATAAATTTTTCGTACAATGAGAAGATAAAAACGAGAGAGAGAAGAGAAGAATAACGATGAGAAGATAACAATAAGGTTCAAAATGTGTGTTTGATGTTAGTTGAATTGAATGACCACCAAATTCGTGTAATTTTGTATTTATTATTAAATTAAAAATAAATGTACGCATCAGTGGAATATTTTAAGTACTTCTTAATTTAGTTGATTGAATTCGCTGTAGTATCATTTAATTTCGCTCAGAATTTTAGGAATCATTTGACGGATAATGTGCTTTACGATTGTTTTATCATGATAATATTTTGTTTCTTTGAAATATTTGAGAGTAAGTCGTTCGTTGGACATTTTATAATACACTTCATTTTTTTCGCGACAGTAAACTATGCTTTTTACGGCGTCCTACATTTTGGCAGCGCCTTAACAAACTTTCTTCAACACTTCCAATTATTACTTTTGCCCAAGAAGGCCCTAATTGCCTATAAACAGGCAGATAGCGACTAGGAACATCGAGTCCGTCCATTACCATCGACAAACGATCATTGTCTCGATAATGCCATATCGAGTCGGGTCTCGTGGAAGCCGTCTGTTTAAGAAAGCTAGTAATGAGTTTTTAGTCAAACGACGTCGAGGCCGAATACTGAGAGAGTCGTATTATAGCCGACCAGCACCCTAATTACGAAACGCACTATTTATCAGAATCAGAATCGGATTGAAGATTATTTCTAAACCATTGCGTCATTTGTTCGAATAAATTGTCGGCTCAGCAACGTAAATAACGCAATGATCTTTGAATGTGATTTTCACCCCCTTTAAAACGTCGGATTAATTTGAAACTTTGCATACTTATGAAGGACCGATGACAATACAATGTTTCCAAAAACAAAAAAAAAACACTTCGACTTCGCGTGGAGTTCAGTTATATTGTAGCGTAACGTAGCGTAGGGGAGCGCTAAGAAAGGAAGTAGAATTGCACGGACGAAGTCGCGCCCAAAAGCTAGTAAACTACAAAACTTCTTTGTACACCACATTCATTTGTTCAGAATTTACCATGAATATGTATAGTGGGATAAGATAACACTATTATGTTTAGGTGTGGTCTGTGGCACACATCAAATATGTCTATGTTTTCTGGATATAACTAGTGTAAGTATTACTTAAATTTTTCTCTTGACTCATATTTCAATAATTCCAATTGATGATTGACAGCAAAGTTATCAAAAGAATTTGAAAAACAAAATCTACTTGGGTTCGTATTTACATTACTAACTTGAGCATATACTAGCTAACAACGCTTAGTACAAATTATTAATTTTCTGATTCACAACGAGTTTTCGAACAGTCAGAAATTGCTGTTGTTCCTTCACGTAATGATAAGGAAAAAGAATACAAAGTAATGACTTACTAAAGTTTTGTTTGTTAAATACTTAATCTATTTGATTGTTCTGGGAGTTTGGGAATTCTGGAAATGAAGGAATGCAAGAATGGTAGAAGATTACGAAGGTGCTTTCACCAAACCGCTTACATACTGTCACTGTTCAAAGTAAATCGTTAAAATTACATAAAACAGTTTACTAAAACTAATGACCAACTGAAGCTACATTTTATGGCCTTTTGCATATTCTCTCGCTAAGTGTCAAAAAACAAACACGATGTCAGGGTACAGCGGAAATATTGATATTTTTTTTTGTTTGAACAATTTTCAAAGTAAATACGTTTACTTTCGGAAAAAAAAGACAAAACACAACGAAAATCGAATCCTTAATTGGGCATAAGGAACTATTTTCCCACCCCATCAATCTAGCTCAATACACGAAAATACACGAAAATGTTTAAAATGACAAGTCCCAAGACTCTGTCTTTTACCCAAATCTAAATCAGTAATTATCCAAGTTTAGATTTGGGTAAAATATAAAGTCTGGAGAGGTGTCATTTCAAAAATATTCGCGTATGTAGCTAGATTGACGGGGTCGAAAAATAGTTCCTTGTGCCCGATTAAGGGTTAAAAAGCTGGAGGAAAACATGCGCCACATCCACGCAAAACGGCCATCGCTCAGCATAATGCTGCGACCCTATAGAAGACAAAGCCCTAGCGATGGTTTACAGAGACAGCTGCCCATTTTCATTTTAGGCTTCTTCTTCGGCCGAAAATAAGAGCCTTAGTTTTTTTTTCGTTTACAGCTGAAGATCCATTCTTGTTCGGACCCTACCCAGAACGCCCGCTCACCAAAAGTTCATTATGAAGTCAGGGAAATGAATTGTTTGGCAAATTAACTTAAATTGTCAGTACATTGAAATCACAATCAGTCATTCGCTGAAAGTAGAAGTATGAATGGCTGTAACACGGCAAAGTGGAGTAGGGTATCAATTTGCTTTACAATTATTTTCCCATACTGTTTCTACTCAATAACATACATCAATTTACAAGCTACTCAATCAACACTAATCTATACTAATATTATAAAGCTGAAGAGTTTGTTTGTTGGTTTGATTGAACGCACTAATCTCAGGAACTAGGTACTGGTCAGAATTGAAAAATTCTTTTTGTGTTGGATAGCCTATTTATCGAGGAAGGCTATAGGCTATATAACATCACGCTACAACTAAGAGGAGCGAAGCAGTAATGAAAAATGTTGCAAAAACGGGGAAAATTGCACGGGTAGGCGATTCGACGCGACGGGAAGGGTCGGGGGAACAAGAAATTTAACGCGGACGAAGTCGCGGACAGAAGCTAGTAATGTTATAAGAGTTATTGAAACTCTCATTGATTATAATAAGAGGGGTAAGTGCGTTCGAAAGAGATACCGTGGCCCTGGCACATGGGCAACTGAAGGAACACGGGTGGGTTTTAGTCAGTAAAAGTCTGACACGCCCTTCCGCTCCACCCAGAGCGGGAGTCGTCATCTGATGATTTCCCAGAGATAAAAAGGGTGCAGGTAGCTGTTGTAAATAATAACCGTAACTTATGTCTACTCTTATTTCCTTTCCGTTTTCCGTATTTTTATTTACAAATCTACCGTTTTCTCTATTGCTTTATTTAAATCCTTTGTTTCCTGTTCCGGTTTACTTTCAGTAAAGAAAGGATTACTTTCTTAGATATTTAAGTTGTTTTTACAAAGAGAGTAATCTTGTGCCATTGTATTTTGTTTTCTATTGTAAAGTTTCATACAGGTAAAAGAATAATATAAACTGAAATAAAGCTGAAGAGTATGTTTGTTAGTTTGAACGCGCTGTCTCTGGAAGTACAGCTCAGATTTGAAAAATACTTTTTGCGTATGATAGCGCAATTCTTAACGAAGGCTATAGGCTAACTAACATAACGCTCTGACCCTTGAGAGCCGAGCAAACCGAAACAAAATATCAGAAAGATTACAAAGTGAAAAGGAACTATGCGATGCGACGGGGTGGGTCGGGTAGCAAGAAATGTTACGCGGACAAAATCGCCGGCAGAAGTTAGTAATATATACTCCAGACAGGTTTCCTCACGATGTTTTTCCTTTACTGTTACTAGTAATGTCCAATATAACCGCAAAAAAATGCATATAATTTGACAAAGTACTAAACGCAAACCTGGATCAGAAAAGGAAAGAAACAAGTAAGGATCGTAAAAGACCTAGAAATAATAAAAAAACCGGATAATAAAAACTGGTAATCCGCGAAGGATTTAAGAATAGTGTCGAATATCCATAAAGTAGGGGAAGCATTTTCTGGATAATAACAAAAGCGGGGTAATTTATCATCATATTTCTGAAGACATCGGCATATAGGCCACAGCGGGCTTAGCAGGGATGTAAAAATGATTTAATGCCTATCTGCTTTATCCACACGAGAAGAAAAGGTATTATTTTGCAATCTCACTCCTGATCGGTAAAAGATTATCAGGTCGAAATCGATGGTTGATTTGCAGCGTAATGTGATAGAAGAAAATTGTTTGCTGGGAGGTTTTTGGACGATATGCCATCATTTAGAATGAGGTTAGGTAATATTTACGTTGATAATTTGTGAAATTTATGAACGTTACTATTGGAGCATTTTATTACTTACACATAATACCACGCCTGAATTCCTGAAGAGTTTAGGCAGAGGTATAGCAACAGTAAACACACATTTCACCAGTTATGTTAATGTCCCATGTAATAGGGGGCTAGCCTATTTTCATCAAGCGGGCATCGATCCAGACTCCGGGCTGCTGATCAGCGAGGTGTTACCGTAGCACCATAAACAAACACTACAAAGAATGAAAAAGATCAAAAAGTATTTATTGTTACTCGCACAGGAATATCATAGCCTAAACACAATATACGTATTTAATAAAATAAAATTAAAACCATATTACATGGGACTTAAACATTACTTGCAAAATGTTTACCATAGGTAAACCTCTGCCCAACCCTTCCCTCTTTCGTTTCGTCGAAGGGTTGACGTGATATTATATTAAAAACAAATCAAAATAAAAACAAATAGAGTAAGTCCTGAACGAGTCCAAAAGCATCATGCTGCGACATTCAAAAATAAGTGTAGCACCGCTGGTGTAAGCCATTAGAAAACTTAGATTTCATTGAAAACCTCCTAAATGTCGAAACTCCATACTAATCCAAAGTGTGTTAAAAGTGAGTTTGTTTGTTTGTTACGCTAACTTGGCGCAGAGATAAACCATTACCAGCACGCGTAGTATGACCACCATAGAAAGAACTTTTGACTATTCTTGGTAGAATAGATATAGAATTGTCATGCCACGCCAGCATAAAACAGTACAAATATTTCTACAATCTTTAATTATGTCTTTAATCTTTCTACAATCTGTAGTTTTATCTATTCTTCTGTCGACAAAACCCATTTCTACGGTGGTCATGCTACGCGTGCTGAAGGACTTGAAGCAGACAGACTACTATTTATCCTGGATCGCCGGCGAAGTCGCGGGTAACAGCTAGTATACTTAGGAGCAAGCAGAGAGGAAACAGTAATATTAACTTTTAGTAATGATGAACAGTACTATTAAAACTTTAGCAGGAACTAAATGATGCATTTGAAGTTTCCACATCCAAACTTTTCCTTCATTCGCAGGTAAATAGCCAAAGTAGAATACTATTCCTGCAGAGAGAATTGTGAAGTTTGCCTAATGTTTTTAGCCTGAAAAATACTTATCTTTAGTCTACTTATGAAATAGAACAAGCTTATTTGTAGTAATATTTTGATTGTATCCATGGGGTTTCTTTCACTTTTTTCTCCTTTAAAATCCCTTTTTTTTCCGGGGGAAACTTTCTAATGGCGCCCGGGCTGTGGGTATAAAACCGGGGAGTGTGGGATTTTCACCCCACTAAAACCACCCCGATGGTCACTATCTACACATGGAAGAGGTACCGTTACTTCTCAAAAGACCTATCCAACACCCCCATTAATTTTTATTTTCGTAGGAGGGAAATCATCAAATGTTGTCGCCCGCTCTGGGTGGAGCGGAAGGGAGTGTCAGACTTTTACTGACTAAAACCCACCCATCTTCCTTCAGTTGCCTATGCCAGGGCTACGGTAACTCTTTCGAACAAATCTCGCGAGTTGACAGGAAATATCTTGTTCTGGCTCGCGAGTTTGTTGACATGTGGGATGGGTAGAACGGGCTGGTGTCCGCAACTCCACGTCTGAGCGCGTATTTTGCGTACGGGTGGGAAATTGCCCTCTGTGTAGCGCCTGTTAAGGCACATCTCTATAGGAATCTACTACGCTTTGAAAGGGGCAACTAGCTTCATTTTTCTGACTAAACGACAGTTAAAAAATGCCTGTAATTTGTTTAATTGGAATAGTTTAAGGCCCTATCAATTTACTAAATGGAGGATATTTATTTATTTATTTATTTATATATGCTTTATTGTACACCAGAAAATACATTACAACAAGAATATTTAACAAAAAAAAACATACAATGGGCGGCCTTATCGCTTTCTGCGATCTCTTCCAGGCAACCTTGGTATGGACAGTGATTGCGTGGACATAAAAATGGGGTTGTCACTGGTGTAAAATACAGATACAATTTATTTTAATAAATACATAGATATAATTATATATATCCTGTTTAATAAATACTTATATACATACATACTAAATATATAAGCTGAGAAAATAAAATACGACTATGACAGGTATGAAAACAAGATCACGACAACAAGTAATGCTCCTTCACGAGTCTTTTAAATATAGGTAAAGATTGCGCGCGTTTTATTTGAATTGGCAATGCATTCCACAAACGAGCAGCCTGAACTGAAGGATACCTTTTTTCTAAATGACCAATAAAGTAAAACTAATTTAGGTCTTAAGTAATTGATGTCTAGAAAAAGTCTTAAGTGTAAAGAAATGAATTCTCGTGCCGAGGTATTTTTTCTAAAAAGCTTTGAGAGTAAAGCGAGACTTGAAATAAAATGCTGAAAGCTGCGGAATAACGCTGATAAAGAATATGATCCGATTATGGTTGGCTTGTGTTTATTGTGTCTAAGATTCTTGTTATGGATAGAAATTGTTATTCGTTATGAGAACGTAGAGCAGAAAGAATAAGAATGAATTTATTTAGCTGATTTTACATGCAAATCGATTGAATTCAAAATTCAAATGATTAGAATGGTACACAATTATCTTCAATGTCTAATCTTCACATCATCATCAGCATCAGCAGCCTATAATGTTCCCACTGCTGGGGCTCCTCTCGGTGAGAGGGAACGGGCCATAATCCACCACGCGGGCCCAGTGCGGGTTGGTAGATGTCACATGTCTTCGATTTCTAAGACATGTGACGGTTTCTTTACGATGTTTCTTTACGATGTTTTCCTTCACCGTTTTGAGAGCAGTGGTGATGAAATAATTTACACGTAAGTCGCGGCCGTTACCACTCGGCAACCACCGCTCAATGTTCACTAGTCGATAAGAAAGAATTATTTATTTGCGGCAAACATGACGCAAAGGAAGACCAAAACATACAAAAAAATAAACTGGGAACATGCGTTACATCCAGGCAGGACAGCTATCGCTCAGCATAATGCTGAGACCCTGTGTGAGACAGAGCCCCAGCGCTAGTTTTCAGCGACAGCCGGCGCTGACGTAATGAGAGACGATGACGACGACGACGTGATGATGACCTGCACCCTAATTGCGAAACGCACAATTTATCAGAATCTGAATGGGATTGAAGATTATTTCTAAACCATTGCGTCATTTGTTCGAATAAATTGTGGCTCAGCAACGTAAATGACGCAATGAATGTTGTTTAACTATGAATATTAAACCAATTCCTACCGATAAAAAGTTTCGCAATTACCCCTCTGATTAGTCAGTCAATAGCATGCGAGGACTCCCCGCATGCGGGGAATGACTATTGAAAGACTAAACTCGATAATGCGGTCGGTACAGCGTCTGCAGGGAAACTACGTTGAGGGCATAGCGATTAATGAAATTCAAAGGCCGGTATAAAACATGCGGAGACTCTGAACCACTGGATGAAGAGCTTTCAAAGCAACTGCCGAACATGTAGGTATTGCGTATCACGTAATTCGTTCCCTGTTGACTAATCAAAACGGTTTCTCAAAAATGGGCCCCATAGCATGCTTTACAGATATCCCACATATATATAAGAAGCCCACAAATGCAGGCCCTATTGACCAATTAAAATGAGCCTAAGATATGCGTAAACATAGAATCTGTAAGTGTTGATTGTGGTTGAGATTCAGCGCACAATGCCACTAATAAAATTAACCAAAAAATAGCACAATCGAAACAATAAACTTGGAAAGGTACAAATAAAGAAAAGCACCTAATAATAACAAAATAAAAACTCGCCAGAGAAACAGAAAAGAGCGTAAAATTTTATACTCTCTATATACCTATATATAACATGGTACATCTATCTCACATGTGCCCTTTTTATACAAATATAGTATGTTCCATACACTGTGTTAAAGAAACTGGTTCTGAAGGTTCCGTACCTAATTTGAAATCACTTGAACGTAGAAGTGAATTACCTTATGGAGTACCAAGTTGCGCAGGCGGCGGCGGCAGGACTAATGCATATGATCAAACTGTCGTTATTTTAAAATCACTAGTCATCAGACAGAATAAATAATAACAGTATTACCGTAATGTCTTGCGTGACTAAAAAGACGATATATTCACTTCGCTTAGGACTTCATCCGCGTGAAATTTTGACCGCTCTATTACTTCGTCTACACTCAGCGTTATTTTTTTTTTGCTGGGCTCCTAAGTGTTGCAGCGTGATGATAAATAACCTATATCCTTTCTCAAGTAGGACTATCAAATGCAAAAACAAAACCGACGGGTACATCCATAGATTAGTTCCTACAATCAAACTCCCTAAATTATAAACTTTACCTCTTCTTAACATTGTAGATAACCATTCTATTCTCCAAAATCATATTTTTGTTATTCTTGCTATTTGTGCAAGATTGAACGACAAACAAACCTGTAGATTTCTCATATAAAACACAGCTTGGAAAACTCGCCATATTTTATTTCTCCTACAATATGCAAGATAGCCCGCAATATTCTGAATGCAGAAAACCTTACTCCGGTAATACTTCCGTGTGCAATATTTCTTACGGGAGGAAAATAAAACGTAGGTATTAAAATCATATATATTTTCTAATAATAAAGCTGAACAGTTTGTTTGTTTGAACTCTTTTATCCTTGGAACTCTCAGTCGCAATTGAAAAATTATTTTTGCTGTTTATAATCCATTCTTGATATAGGTTAAAGGCTATTGAAACATCACAGTACGAGCCTTAGGACTTGAACAAAAAAAATAAAAAAAAAATAAGAAAGTACGGAAAGCAAAACCGAAAGGGGGCGAAGCGGTGGGACGCGGTGAGTCGGGGGAACAAACATTTTCACGCGGGCGAAGACGCGGGCAGAAAGTTAGTTAGGTAAACCAACGGACCCCTAAAAGTACGGTTTCGCTTCACATTTCGCCAATAATTTTTATTTGTAGAACAATTTGTGAGTCTGATACGTGTTACGTTACATTTATGGTTGTTTTATTATATTTTCTGGCTGAACAGTTTTAGTAATTGTCGATACTTTAGCTATTTGGGCAGTTTGGCATTTTTTGTTATGTCGTTAGTTCTATTGTTATGAAATTACGTTATGGTACCTTCCTATGGTATGGCTGTACCGCTATAAGCATACATGGATAGCCCTACATAGTATTTATTACTAGCTGTTAACCGCGACTTCGTCTACGACCCGGGGCTTAAAGCAACCTATGTCCTTACCAACTCTGGAATACTGGGACAAATTAAATAGCTGTCACTATTTACCCATGTTTTCTGTATCGGTATCGAAAACTCATGAAACGCAAAAATGTTTTTATTTTTTCGTTATTCAATAGAAGAAGGTAGGTCATTATCGGTCAGCAAACCGCGTCGGAACAGCTGTTTTTATAATTTTTCTTGTAAATTAGATAGGTAAAAACTATTTGCAAAAACCAGCCAGCCTCTGAAGCATAATCTATCGTTAAAAAAAAAAAAATTGAAATCGGTCCTCAGTTGGCGGAGAAATCGGTGTTTTTTTTTTTAAATACATAAGAACATAGAGCCGCCTCCTTTTTTGAAATCGGTTACTTAAATGACGTAGGTACACAAGTTTAGTTTAATTTAAAAACAGCTTACTAAGTTTGAAACATGTCTTCGCTTCGTTCTTAAAAATGTAAAAACAACTATACTTAAAACTTTCCAAAATAAAGTGCTTACAAAAATTAAGTTGCTGCAGTGTGTAAAATTACTGCTTTTATACGCAAATTCACAAGAAATATGGCAACCGTAATGAATTCATTTTTGCAAAATGCTGTCTTATAGCCTAAAAGAGATATTCAGAATGAAAATTCTAGAGATTTATGTTGGTGAATTAAAGTAATAAAATATTGTTGGCAACGCAACAGCTGCTTGTATGTCATCTATATATACAGACATATTTTATACATTGTATAGAAAAATGCTTTTCATGTTCGCCGGTCAGGTTCTAAATTACACAACAGATTTTGATGTGGCTTTTACCACCACTTAAAGAATTTATTCTGGAAGGTGTATTTAATAAATACAGTAAACATAAATATTATAAGTTAATCTCAAACTTTTGTCAAGTCACAAAACTACACAAAGGAGGGCGACTACTTTGATAGTCAAAAAGGTTTACTAAGAATAAGGACAATGTACGAAAGGAAATGTTTATTCATGTAATTAGATCTTGCAGGATACTTTGATAATATCAATAATAATAATAATAAACCCGCAAGGCAGCATGTGGCGTGCTGTTGGGCAGTAGCGACCCCACGGACCCGATCTCCCGGGAGAATTCTTGTTCCTCATCTCTGGCTTGCCTTTATTGGCCGGCTGGAGTGAACACTGACGAGGTTCAGAGCTCCCACCTCATTCTTGCCTTTATTGGCTGGCTTGAGTGGAGATTCGCAAGAGCAAACGTGCTCGGGGAAAGGAAGTATTCCAGTAAGTGCTCGTAGGGACTTGACCATCTTCCGGGCTCTGGGATTGTTCTGAAAGCCGTGGAATACCTCTCCACTTCTCAAGCACCTCAGGAAGTGTTGCCCCCTTGTCACTGCGTCACTATGTGCCAGCGACGTTTCCCGGGGGCCCATTATTGAGTGTGCAAGTCACCCCCTGCCGTTTTATCCGTGTATACAAAACATTGATCAGGCAGGGGCCATAGTCCTTCCATAGTTGCGGTTACCAATCCACTATAGCCATCCAAACCCATAGCCTAATTTGCTTTGTTTCCATATTCTATAATAGTTCTGCTCCAACCGGGGATTGTCCTTGGGTGCACTTGCATAGGTGCATACAGGGATAATTGTCGGTTGGTGCCCCCTCAACATTTGAAATTGTCTAAGGGGCCTCTGCGAGTTGGCTTCGGCCCCTCGTAAGCCCTCCAAAAGACCGGGATTCCAGAATCCCGAGATTATGTTAACATATATATAAAAATAATAATAATAAACCCGCAGGGCAGCATGTGGCGTGCTGTTGGGCAGTAGCGACCCCACGGACCCTATCTCCCGGGAGAATTCTTGTTCTTCATCTCTGGCTTGCCTTTATTGGCCGGCTGGAGTGAACACTGATGAGGTTCAGAGCTCCCACCTCATTCTTGCCTTTATTGGCTGGCTTGAGTGGAGATTCGCAAGAGCAAACGTGCTCGGGGAAAGGAAGTATTCCAGTAAGTGCTCGTAGGGACTTGACCATCTTCCGGGCTCTGGGATAGTTCTGAAAGCCGTGGAATACCTCTCCACTTCTCAAGCACCTCAGGAAGTGTTGCCCCTTTGTCGCTGCGTCACTATGTGCCAGCGACGTTTCCCGGGGGCCCATTATTGAGTGTGCAAGTCACCCCCTGCCATTTAATCCGTGTATTTACAAAACATTGATGCGGCAGGGGCCATAGGCCTTCCATAGTTTTTGGTAACCAGTCCATTTTAGCCATCCAAATACATAGTCCAACATCTTAGTTTCCATATCCTGCAATAGTCCAACACCAACCGGAGGTTGTCCTTGGGTGCACTTGCACAGTGTATACAGGGATAACCGCCGGTTAGTGCCTCACTTCATGTAAATTATCTAAGGGGCCTCTGCGAGTTGGCTTCGGCCCCTCGTATGCCTTCCAAAAGACCGGGACCCTAGGGTCCCGAGATATGTTAACATATATAAAAATAATAATAATAAACCCGCAGGGCAGCATGTGGCGTGCTGTTGGGCAGTAGCGACCCCACGGACCCTATCTCCCGGGAGAATTCTTGTTCCTCATCTCTGGCTTGCCTTTATTGGCCGGCTGGAGTGAACACTCAAGAGGTTCAGAGCTCCCATCTCATTCTTGCCTTTATTGGCTGGCTTGAGTGGAGATTCGCAAGAGCTAACGTGCTCGGGGAAAGGAAATGTAAGTGCTCGTAGGGACTTGACCATCTTCCGGGCTCTGGGATAGTTCTGAAAGCCGTGGAATACCTCTCCACTTCTCAAGCACCTCAGGAAGTGTTGCCCCCTTGTCGCTGCGTCACTATGTGCCAGCGGCGGTTTCCGGGGGCCCATTATTGAGTGTGCAAGTCACCCCCTGCCATTTAATCCGTGTATTTAGAAAACATTGATGCGGCAGGGGCCATAGGCCTTCCATAGTTCTTGGTAACCAGTCCATTTTAGCCATCCATATACATAGACCAACATCTTAGTTTCCATATCCTGCAATAGTCCAACACCAAACGGAGGTTGTCCTTGGATGCACTTGCACAGTGTATACAGGGATAATCGTCGGTTGGTGCCTCACTCCATCTAAATTGTCTAAGGGGCCTCTGCGAGTTGGCTTCGGCCCCTCGTACGCCTTCCAAAAGACCGGGATCCCAGAATCCTGAGATTATGTTAACATAATATAAAATAATAATAATAATAAACCCGCAGGGCAGCATGTGGCGTGCTGTTGGGCAGTAGCGACCCCACGGACCCGATCTCCTGGGAGAATTCTTGTTCCTCATCTCTGGCTTGCCTTTATTGGCCGGCTGGAGTGAACACTGACGAGGTTCAGAGCTCCCACCTCATTCTTGCCTTTATTGGCTGTAGACATGGGCAAAGACGTTATCTTTTAATCACGGTGACTGTTGTTCCGGTTCCAAAAAAGTCACAGTGAAAAATCACCGTGACTTTGTCACGTTGATATTTCGATAACGTACGTCGGATAGGTCCTTGGAACATCTTGTAATGTGACTATAGAAGATTTGACAGACAATTAATTCATTTATTCACTATTATCAATAACAAATATCGCCTGCATCTGTATTCAGTTTTATTATAGTATACGTATACACGTAGATGTCCATGTATGTATTTACATGTATACAGGGTAACGAAGTGTTAAAAAAATTGCGTGCAAAATTTCATATATTTTGATCAACTATTTACATTGATTTTATAATGTACATTATTTACAGTTTTACACGATATTTTAAAATTTTATTTGGTTTGGTAATTAGAATTTAAAAATAAAAGCTGTTGCATTTTTCTAATGCCAAGCCTTGTACTAGAATCTCGTTCAAAATACTCCCTGCCCGGGAGCGGACGTTCCGATTCAGTATCGTTCCATACAAACATGAACCATCGCAGTGACGCGAGTGAGACGGAGTAGAATGTGACGAAAAGGAACAACGTTATTTTGGAACGACGTTATTTTACGAAGAGAACGTATCGGTGTGTGATGTGAAAATAAATGATAAGAATGTGGAGCAAGTAAGTGAGTTCGTATATTTGGGGAGTTTGTTTACAAGGGATGGAAAGATTGATAAAGATGTGGAAAGAAGAGTGAATGCGGGAAATAAAGTAAATGGTGCTCTACATGCAATTGTGACCAACCAACTGATGTCCAATAAGGCTCGACTGGCTGTTCACAATGGTGTACTGGTGCCTACGCTTATGTATGGGAGTGAATGTTGGGTGTGGCAAAAGAAGCATGAAAGTAGAATAAATGCTGTGGAAATGCGTTCCTTGCGAAGCATGTGTGGTGTGACTATGAATGATAGGCTGAGGAATGATGTGATAAGAGAACGGTGTGGTTTAAAAGAAGATATAGTGACAAAAATTGAAAAAAGTATGCTTAGATGGTTTGGTCATGTTGAGAGGATGAATGAAGGACGACTCACAAAAGGTATTTACAAGGCAGATGTGAGTGGAAACACCGGGAGGGGACGCCCTAGGAGGACATATAGTGACCTTATTGGTGATGTTCTTCAGAAAGGTCAGGTGCGTAGTACTCGCAACCGGCGTGTGTGTATGACCAATTGTATGAACCTTAAAGAGGCAAAAGGAGTGTGTAGAGATCGTAGCAGGTGGCGTTCCGTGGTTTCTGCCTACCCCCATGGGAAAAAGGCGTGATTGTATGTATGTATGTATGTATGTGTTATTTTCTAAAAAGTCACTGTGATATTCTCAGGTGACAGATCACGATGATTTTTTCACTGTGACGTTATTTATCACCCGTGTCTAATTGGCTGGCTTGAGTGGAGATTCGCAAGAGCAAACGTGCTCGGGGAAAGGAAGTATTCCAGTAAGTGCTCGTAGGGACTTGACCATCTTCCGGGCTCTGGGATTGTTCTGAAAGCCGTGGAATACCTCTCCACTTCTCAAGCACCTCAGGAAGTGTTGCCCCCTTGTTGTTGCGTCACTATGTGCTAGCGACGGTTTCCGGGGGCCCATTATTGAGTGTGCAAGTCACCCCCTGCCATTTAATCCGTGTAAATACAAACATTGATGCGGCAGGGGCCATAGACCTTCCATAGTTCTTGGTAACCAGTCCATTTAGCGATCCAAATACATAGTCCAACATCTTTGTTTCCATATCCTGCAATAGTCCAACACCAGCCGGAGGTTGTCCTTGGGTGCACCTGCAAAGTGTATACAGGGATAATCGTCGGTTGGTACCTCACTCCATCTAAATTGTCTAGGGGCCTCTGCGAGTTGGCTTCGGCCCCTCGTACGCCTTCCAAAGGACCGGGATCCCAGAATCCCGAGATATATAAACATATGAAAATAATAATAATAATAATATTATTATTATTATTATTATTTTTCTCTCTTTTTCAGGTGCTTGAGCCAGCTGTCAACGTCTCAACCCAACGACTATCGGATCAGGTGCGGGTCATCCAGCGTAACCATATGTTGGATGACACTGTACTTGATCGCCTTCGAAATGAAATGCAGAGTAGCCATGTCATCGCACCCCCGTTGCAGACTGCTGTGGTCCCACCACAGTACTTGACAAGTCAAGCTGAAGAGGGGAATGATGACAGGGCTACAAACGTAAGTACCCAGTGCAATGAGGAATTGAGGAGTGCTTTGGAGGATGCGATTCGAGAATATCGGTCCATATCACCCGAACTTAGACCACGCTTACCTCGTTTGCCCATGCATAACAAAAATAGGGCGCTGGTGGCGGCTCTGGATTCGCAGTTATCAAACTATTTTGATGACTGCGAAGACCTCACTGATACTCATGCAATTCTGTACTGCGCGGCTGTAGCGGCATGTCGTGTAGCTCACGTCAAATTTGCTAGTGACTCTAGAGCTACACGACCAAAACCAGCCGTACCAGCCTGGCAGTGCAGAGTTGAGCGACGTATTAGTGGGGCCAGAGCGCTCATCGGCAAACTAATCTGCTTCAGGGAGGGCAACACTCGTCCTAGAGTGATGCGCTTTGTGAGACGGGCGTTCTCAGGGACTGATACCAGCCCTCAGGATTTTATGTCCCGTGTCACAGAGCGCATAGACTTCCTGAAGCAGAAAGTTTATGCATGGGCAAGCCGTATTCGTAGGTATAAGCGGCGAGTGGACCGATACACTCAGAATCGCGCCTTCCAGAGTGATGAAAGGTGGGTTTATAGGGCTTGGGAGCGACCGATCCAAGGTGTGGCTGACACGCATCTGCCGGATAATGATGCCATGTGTTCTTTTTGGCGCAGTATCTGGTCGGTGCCTGTGAGTCACACCGAAGGTGATTGGGCTAGAGAAGTCGAGCGAGCCTGCGATCCTATACCAGAAATGGGGGCTATTACTATCTGCCCCCAGGATGTTGCTCGTGCAGTTCGTCCGTTGCCCAACTGGAAGTCTCCAGGGCCGGACGGGCTGCACAACTTCTGGATAAAATGGTTTGTAGGATCGCACGCTCGCTTGGCGACTCAGTACCAGACTGCTTTGGAGTCTGGTTCGCTACCCCAGTTTCTTACAACAGGAGTTACCCACCTGCTCCATAAATCAGGTAGCACCGCGGAACCCAAAAATTATAGGCCGATCACGTGTTTACCGACGGTCTATAAAGTTCTTACATCCATTTTGAGAACTAAAATTTACAATCATATAGACACTAACTCCATCATGTCTGTCTCTCAAAATGGATGTAGGAACGGGTCCCGCGGTACTAAGGAGCTGCTCCTCATTGATATGGCCATTAGCCAACAGGTTCGTCGTTCCCGAAAGGATCTGTCGACATGTTGGATAGATTACAAGAAGGCCTATGACTCGGTGCCACATACATGGCTCATGAGGGTGCTGGAGTTGTATAAAATTGATGCAACTCTGCGCACCTTCCTGATTTCATGTATGGGGCAGTGGAGAACGGTCCTTCGCTATCCAGGATGTCGAAATATCCAAAGGAACAGCGAACCGATAAGGATCGAGCGAGGCATATTTCAGGGTGATAGTTTGAGTCCACTTTGGTTCTGCTTAGCCCTGAATCCTCTGAGCACACTGCTTGAGGATTCAGGTATAGGCTATCGGTTGAGGAGAGGTGGTCAGGTTATATCTCACCTCCTTTACATGGATGACCTTAAACTCTTTGCCCCCAACAATTTTCAACTGATGGAGTTACTGAAAGTAACTGAAACCTTCAGTAGGGCCATCAGGATGGAATTTGGTGTGGACAAATGTGCGGTCATGCATGTAAAGCGAGGGGAGATTGTGGAATCCGCGGGAACCCAACTCTCGGATTCCATAAACCTCCGAGCCCTCTCCGCATCCGAAACCTATAAGTATTTGGGTATGTCGGAAGCGTTGGGCATCAATGTTACTGACATGAAGCAATCGTTGAGGGAGCGCTTCTTTGGCCGCCTGAAGAAAGTACTTAATAGTCTTTTATCAGGCGGAAACAAGGTGCGCGCCTTCAACGGTTGGGTCATGCCGGTTTTGATGTACTCTTTCGGCATACTCAAATGGACTCAAAACGAACTCGACGCCCTGGATAGGAGGGTCCGTACGCTGCTGACTGCATATCGAATGCATCACCCACGGTCATCGGTAATGAGGCTGTATATCCCGCGAAAGTGTGGAGGTCGAGGCTTTTTAAACGCTAAGACTCTCCACAATCGCGAGATATGCAGTCTCAGGGAATATTTCCTAGAAACCGACGTGGGGATGCATCGAGATGTGGTCGCGGTTGACAAGGGCCTCACCCCGCTCTCCTTGGCTAACGAGAACTGGCGCAAACCTGTAATACTTGACACTAATGAACGCATGGAAGTATGGCAGAGTAAGGAGCTCCACGGACGCTTTTTCCGGGCCCTACATGGACCCGATGTAGATACACTAGCGTCCGTAGCCTGGCTGCGTTTCGGTGACCTCTTTGGGGAAACCGAAGGTTTTGTCTGTGCAATTATGGACGAAGTTATGATGACGAACAATTACCGGAGATTTATTGTGAAAGACGGCACGGTTGACATCTGTCGGGCATGTCACCGTCCAGGAGAATCAATTAGACACATAATCTCCGGGTGTTCTCGTCTAGCTAACGAAGAATACTTGCATAGACACAACCTAGTAGCCAGGATTATCCATCAGCAACTTGCTCTTAAATACAGCCTTGTGGAATCGGAAGTGCCGTACTACAGGTATGTGCCCGACCCAGTTCTCGAAAATGGAAATATCACATTGTACTGGGATCGATCCATCATCACTGACAGGACTATTACCGCAAATAAGCCTGATATAGTGGTGGTGGATCGAGTAGAGCGGCGCACAATGATTGTTGACATAACGGTCCCACATGACGAGAACCTCGTGAAAGCTGAGAAAGATAAACAGATCAAGTATCTTGACTTGGCTCGCGAGGTTGTCGACATGTGGGATGTGGATTCAGCGATCATTGTGCCGATAGTCGTCACAGCCAATGGGTTGATAGCCAAGAGCCTCGACCGACATCTAAGGAGGCTCTCGTTAGGCAGCTGGGTCAAGGGCTTGATTCAGAAAGCGGTACTTCTGGACACGGCTCGCATCGTCAGGAGGTTCCTCTCTCTGGAGCCCTGACCGCCGGTAGCTTGGACCCTGTTCCCGATACCGGTGGGCTACTACTATTTTTTATATTTTTAAATGTTTTTATTTTATATTCTAATATTTAAAAATATAATTTATATGTTTATATACTGAAATAAAGGAAATAATAATATAATATTAACCATAAAAATATTGACATACTATGTCAATATTATTATGGTTAATATTTTTAAAACTACATGGCGACAGAAGAAGCCACGGTATCTCTTCAAGTCCAAACATTATATTATTAGAATTATTTGTGAGTTTAACAATGCAGGGTCATGTTGGTAAGGGCCTTTTAATTGAAGAAATAGCCATTGCAGCTTGATGAGCTGTCCCAAAAGACGGAATGTATGTATCAGTCATCGTGTAGCTCAACCCTATTTTAGGGATCTCAACGACCCGTCCTATAATCACATAATCCCAAGTATAATCACATAATGCAGTTTATAATATCAAATTACTACCAAATCACTATAATCTTGTGAATCTTTATGGAAATCGACAAACGTTATGGCGACCTAGATGATCTCATTTCGCTCTGTGGCGGACCCTTCGGATATAAAAGTTATTTCATGGTAAGGGTTTTTGTATCAATTGAATAAGAAATTTTATGGGATTGCGAGAACTGCATTATGGAAAGTTTTTCTTTGTTTTTCTCATTGAGAGGCTTTCTTTCTACCAACGTAAGTGTATCTTTACCGGTACCGTGTGGTGCCGGACGTAAAGAATAACACCACCCCATTTTTTCCCCTGGGTGTCGTAAAAGGCGATTAAGGGACTTACTAGAGAATGGGCAGCAGCGTTCTCTATGCATTTTACCACCATACTGCGATCGCCAACCCGCCTGCCAAGCGTGGCGATTATGGCAAAGCCCCCCAAACTGGGGGAGGCCTAAGTCCAGCAGTGGACGTCTTACGGTTGAAATGATGAAGTGTATCTTTGAACTATTTAAATGATGAAACTAAAACAAAACCTCCCTAGTTATGAAAAGGGAAGTTTTTTTTCTGAAATTGGTAAATTCTACTATTCACGATAAGTACTTATTTAAAGGAGTTTTGACTATTTTATTTAGAACTAGCTTCTGCCCGCGACTTCGTTAAATTCCCTGCTCCCCCGACCTACTTGGTCGCATCGTATCGCCTGCTCTGCGCGTACTGGTTACCTATCATAAGTTCGAAAAATATTTGACCGAATTTCATTTCACCTACAACTTTTCAACTATAATCGTTTCGTTTTTTTTTACTTCATCGAAGTCACGTCTGCCACTGTATCAGTTAACCTATTATCATTTCGACTTTTTTCGTTACTCCGACGTTTTATTTGGTCTAAAAAGTTTTTGCCGAAGTCACACTTAGCTGAAATAACATTTGTTCTAAGTATTATGTTTCCGAACATTCATTATACCACTGTTCAGATTAACCTACCCTTATGTTTAATTAATTAATTATTTAAATGTAATGGCACTAAATAAAACAGTTGATTATGAACAAAAGTGTTTTTATAGAGTTCCAGTAAGAACATGTTTCTTACTGGGACTCTATAAAAACACTTTTGTGAAAACAAGGATGCTTGGTTCAAGCATGCAGCATGCAAGCAGGCATGCAGCGTGCAAGCAGGCATGTAGCATGCAGCAAGCATTGTTTCTGTCACGGCTCCGCAGCCTCAGCCGCGGCGGTGGGCCTTCAAACCACCTGCTCCTCAGCTCGCGGGCCGCCCCACCCCGCTCCGCGCCTACGCGGGCTTAAATTACACTCTAGGGGTAGGGCAGACAAGACTACGTAAAGTCGGTCTTACAGCAATTCGTTTCTCACTAAATTTTGTGGTAAAATATATTGACTTTTTATGACACTACGTATATTTTAATTTAATAGTGAAAACGCTACTAAGTAACCGGCTATATATTTGTGACTAAATAATATTCCCCAAAATGTTGTTTCATTATGTTGAAAATATGGCAAATACCTAAATCATTCGGTAAATGAAAAAAAGTTCAAAAGAGGCTTCGGCCAATACCAAAAAGTTATTTTGTAAATCGGCGAAACATAGTTCGGTAAAATAATACTTATGACACATGATACTTCGATGATTTAAAAATATGTCAAATAATGCATATAGCAAAAAAGACGTCGGTCAATAGTTTTCAGTGAAACGAAATTCGAACAAAAATAATTCGGAAAACTAATCGGTTCCCGCGCGTACTTCGTATTCGTGACATTTTTTTTGTTCGGCTGCTATGTATCCTATCTTGATGTCATATAACCTTTATAGCCTTCCTCGATAAATTGGCTATCCTTCACTGAAGTTTGTTTTTCAATTCGAACCCTTAGCTTTATAATATTACTAGCTTCTGCCCGCGACTTCGTTCGCGTCAAATATTTGCTCGCCTGACCCTTCCCGTCGCATCGCAGACTGCCAGTTTTCGTCCATTTTTTTGTTGCTGCTCCGCTCCTTTTGATCGTAGGCTATCCGACTCAAAAATAATATTTCAATTCGAACCAGTAGTTCCTGAGATTAGCGCGTTCCACCCCCCATTTTAGGGAAGTGGGGGGTTAGAAAGAGACAAAAGTAGCCTATGTCACTCTCCATCCCTTCAACTATCTCCACTTAAAAAATCATGTCAATTCATCGCTCCGTTTTGTCGTGAAAGACGGACAAACACACACACACTTTCCCATTTATAATATTAGTATGGATTAGAATATTAGTATACATATTAAATCCTTTTATGCATTTTTAGTATTTTTGTGTATTCTTATTACTTTTATCAGATATGAAGGTATATACTGCAGTATCGTATTCGTAATAAGTCCCGTATTGTGTTCCTTGAGACCCGAGACGCGCCTACGCCGCCATTCAAACCGTGTTACATTTTATGTGTCCCCTTAACCTACTTCAATGGGGCATACGGCGACAATATAAATATTTTAATAACTTTTACATTGTACAGTGCCAGATGTGGGTTCAATACAATGTCGGAACAATCCAGCGTTGTTTTATTCATACATTTTTGTGTTTTGACTGCCAAGGAGGCTGGAGGCCGGTTTACGTGCACCTAAAGTATAGATTACGGGGCTTGAATGAATGCGTACGAGTGGAAAAATGGGTTGTTAGTTCATGATACGTTTTAGAAATAGATCTGGAAGGTAAAAATAGGCGTGAAAACAAACAGCGGATTCACACGTGTGTTCCAAAGGTTAAACTTCGGAATGAGGGCAAACTAGGTAGGTTTATTTAAAAATAGTTTTGATTTTACGTTCTGTGTTTTTCGGGCATTAAAGAGATTTGTATGGTAGTGATAGAGGTAACAGCCGTGACTTACGAGTAGATCGTGGGTTCAAACCTTGGTTTGAACCCACAGGCAGGAACAGGCAGGAACTCTACTTTGTGTAAATTATTTAATCACCACCGCTCTCAAAACGGTGAAGGAAAACATCGGTAGGAAACCGACATATCTTAGAACTAAAAAATCGACAACATGTGACACATTGGGCCCATTCGGTGGGTTATGGGCTATGGCCCACTCTCTTTCACAGAGAGGAGTCCTGCGTCCCAACAGTGGGAACATTAAAGGGGGAACACCCAAATACTCCGAAATATTTTATTCCGAATTTCGGTGTTCCGATTTTCAAAAGTCCGAATTTCATAATACCTAAGAATTATAATGTCTATTATTAAATATCACGAAATTTATTTTACCGAAAGTCGTAAATGCGATTTGTTAGTTTTCCGATTTTCATACGTTCGAAGAATCAAATGCTCGAAGGGTTCTCGGTCCGAAAAACGACATTCCGATTTTCAATGCTCCGAATAAACTAAAAGTCAACATGTTGTGCTACAAAATTTAGTGACAGAAACGAATCGCTGCAAAATCGACTTCACGCAGTCTTGTCTGCCCTACCCCTAGAGTGTAATTTAAACCCGCGTAAGCGCGGAGGGCTGGGGCGGCCCGCGTGCTGAGGAGCAGGTGGTTTGAAGGCCCGCCGCCGTGGCTGAGGCTGGCCGGCGCAGCCGGGCAGCAAGCCGAAGCTGCGGTGGTGAGCGTTAAGACCATCTGCGACGATAAGCACGCGTGGGGCCGCTCAAACCCCGCAGCGCCGGAGCCGTAACAGAAACAATGTTTGCTACATGCTTGCTTGCTTGCTGCATGCCTGCTTTTTTTTTTTTCAGGTTGGGAAATCATCAAATGACTTCCCCCGCTCTGGGCGGAGCGGGAGGGCGTGTCAGACTTTTTACTGACTAAAACCCACTCGTGTTCCATCAGTTGCCCATGTGCCAGGGTCACGGTATCTCTTTCGAACAATCACGCGACCTCGGCAGGCATCGGTCCTAGTAGACCCCTTCAGTTTTGCTGACATCTCTTTGAGGCGCGCGTCGAACACTGCGCGCCGTCGACCCGAGCTTGGTCCTTACCGGGTGGCGAGCTACCCATTGCTCGCCACCCGCAAGCTCGCGCCTACGGTGGCCGGGAGTCCGCAATCGACTCCCGACGCCCGGGGCGTCTCCTCCTGCGGCGGCTAGGGACGTGAGGGCGCAGAGACTGCCACTCCCTCACGCGCCCCGCCTCCTCCTTCGCGAGCATTACTGCTTCGCAGAAGGAGGTGACGGCTTCCCATTCCCTCTCGCTCCGTACCATGGCTCGCACCAGGGCCGGACGCGAGAGGTCGCCGCCGCCGATCGCCTCGACGAGGACACGGCGGTGCTCCGCCCAGGCAGGGCACACCTCCACCGTATGCTCCACCGTGTCCTCCAGACGATCCTCGCAATGGAAACACCCGGACGTATCCTCCCGCTTTATCCTGAACAGGAACCCACCGAAGCACCCATGCCCGGTGAGAACCTGTGTCAGGCGGAAGGTGAGGATGCCGTGACGCCTCTCTATCCACTCCTCAAAGAGGGGACTTACCGCCGCAATTGTGGCGTGCCCAGCACTGGGTTGCGACAATCGTACCCACCATGTCGCCATGAGATCACACCGGAGCTCTGTCCGCCGTGCCGCGATTTGTCGCGGCAGCGGAGTTTCGCCCCGGCGTTTCGCCTCCTCGCGCCACTCCCACATGTGCGCGAGGACCTTTGCCTCCAGATCCCATGGCGGTACTCCGACAAGGAGGCTCGCCGCCTCGCACGAGATCGTGCGGTATCCTCGGATTAGCCGGATGGCCATGACCCTCTGGGCTGCACTCAACCGGCGCGCTGGGCGCAGCCTCAATGAGGGCGCCCACACCGGTGCCTCGTAGAGGGCCATGGACTGCACGACCCCCGTGTAGAGCCTCCGGCAGGAGGCGTTTGGACCCCCCAGATTGGGCAGGAGCCGCTTTAATGCAGCCCCAGCCCGCTCCAGTCTGGGAGCCAAACGTCGGATGCATGCCTGCTTGCTTGCTGCTTGCCTACTTGCACGCTGCATGCCAACTTGCATGTTACATGCCAACTTGCATGTTGCATGCCTGCTTGCATGTGGCACGCCTGCTTGCATGTTGCATGTTTGCTTGCACGCTGCATGCTTGCTTGCATGCTTGCTTGCATGTTTTTTAATTCTACCTCCTCATACTAAACATAATATTATACTTCTATCTGACTATTCGGTTTTTCAAGGCGTTTTTATTTCGGAATTGTATTAATCGGTATTTTAATAATCGGAATTCGTATTTTTGATGTTTCGAATTATCATTACATGGTATGACATTATCATTTTTTTTTTTTATTGTTTTCCATTAAGTCGGACTTTTTGTTATTCGATCTATTCAAATTCGGTGTATTGAGAATAGTAATTATAAACGTTAGGAATATTGAAATTTAGTAATTATAAAAATAGGAGTAATGATATAAGTCGGAGTTGTTATATTCGGAATTTTGAATCATTCGGAATTATGAAAATCGGTATTTTGAAATTCGTATTTGTGACTGTCGGAATAAAGTTTTTCGTATTTATGTAGTGAAACCCATTAAAGGCTGTTTATGCTATGGTAAATGGTGGTATGGTAGATGGTCATTTCTGACGGATGGGCGGACAAGATTAAAGAATCATTACATTTGTAAAGTTTTAGTCACAGCATGGTGACACTATCTGAAAACTATGCGCCGAAAATTTATGTTTTCCATGAAAGTTACTCGATGTAATTACGCTCTAATATATCATACTTACGCTATCTAAAAAGCATTGCAGTCATAAACACGCTGCCTTCACGTAGTTTCAGCAGATGTGTTGCTAATTCTTCATCAAAAACTATCCGTATAATATTGGAACCCGACAAACAGAGGTCATGAACTGCCAAGATTAAAGTTGGAACAATACTAAAACCTAATTGCCTGTTGTTTCTCGCACTTCACAGTTTTATTAGGCCCCAAGTTTCTTTGCATCCTTAACGTCTCAACGACGTATAAATGCGTCATTTACGACAATGTTATCAGTGTGATGTGTATCTCTATACATACATATGTATAATTCTTCTCTACGTCTGTATGTCACTGAACTCCTTTAAACAGCGGGATCGATTTTGATGTTATTTTTTTGTGTTTGACGCACAAAACATGGATGGTTTAGATTTGCAATTAGACCGTTAGATGGCGCTGTTCTAGTAGGGCGATGACAGTCAGGTCCGCTAGTCTTACAATATACGTAAGTCTAAGGCATTCAGTACGCCTTTATACGCACGGTGACAAGGGATATATTTCCACTATAAGCTGACTTCTCATTGTACGAAAAGCCTTTACAAAGCGAGGTCAGTTAAAACTCGTTTTGTATATCTTGATATGTAGCCGTGGGTATCTTGTGTGCGAGAAGTTAAATAAATAAAGATAATAAAGCTGAAGAGTTTATTTGTTTTTTTATTGTTTGATCGTATTAATTTCTGGAACGACCTGTCAGATGTACAAAAAAGGTGTTATTCTTCGGGCTTAGCCCAATGGCTATTTAATATCACGCTACGCCTCTTATGAGTCAACCAAAAAAAAAAACAGCAAGAAAGAACGATAAGCGAAAACAAAGTAGTGCGACGCGTTTGGTTGTTGGGCAAAATTTCACGCGAACGAAGCCGCGGGCAGAAGTCAGTGTTTCATAATAATGGCGGCAGGAAGCGTCGCATGGCTTCGTAAACATTAAGTCGATGCTTAATGACTATGATGACACTCGACTCCTTAATGATGAGATGGTGTAGTATTGTCAACGGCTGCTGCAATGTAGATCGTAAAACCGCATCTTAGATGTATTTAGACGTTAGTATCTGTTAGATTTCAACCTTCATAAATAGTCAGGGAACTAGCGGCTTCGACCGCTTATTATACATATAAACTTTACTCTTGAATGACTCTATTGAAGAAAACCGCATTAAAATCCGTTGCGTAGTTTAAACGATCGCACAGACGCGGGAACCGACTTTGTTTTATACTATGTAAAAACTAGCACGTTGTCCGCTTGTTTATAGCTCGTGTTACTTCGGAATAATGTGGCTTTCCATAGGTGAAAGAAGTTTTAAAATCGGTTCCGTAGTTTCTGAGTTTATCCGTTACAAACAATTATATCTTTCCTTTTCATAATATACTAGCTTTTGCCCGCGGCTTCGCCCGCGTGGATGTCGGAAATTAACGCAGGTATTTTTTTTTAATAAAAGATTTTTTCAAAAATTAAAGTAGCGTAAGTCACTCCTTGTTACATCAGCTATCTGCCAGTGAAAGTTCCGTCAAAATCGGTCCAGCCATTTCAGAGATTAGCCGGAACCAACAGACAGACGGACAGACCGCCAAAAATTGTAAAAATCTTGTTTTGGTATATGTATCGTGTATACATCCATATACACTTAGTAAAAAGTGGTTATCTTAATATTACAAACAGACACTCCAATTTTATTTATTTGTATGTATGTATGTATAGATATAGATAAGTGTAGATGTACGTCAATATGGCGTGTTATAGCCATTTCATACAACTGTGAATGTCAATTTCGTTAGTAGTTAATTTGATAAACAATTTATTTTCCTGACTTTACAATCGCACTGCCATGCCAACTACGTTAGTGGAAATTGTATCTACCGGTTTTTTGAGAACGTTCCCCTTGTTTCTGAAGTCGGTTTAAAAGGAAAATGAATTTAATTAGGCGCGGTTCCGAATTGCGATAAAAGTGATTATTTCGCGAATCCGACCAAATTTAATAGTCGCAAAATATAAGGCTATTCAGTAATAATTGTGACGTTCGGCGTTGGTCGGATTCGCGATATTATCGCTTTTGTCGCAATTCGGAAAGCAGGGTTAGTTTACTGTATTAAAAATATTAATATTAAATGTACTTAAGTGATGTTCCGAAATTCGGAACAAATATTCCGAAAAAAAAAATGTCTTGAGTCCCCCCTTTTTAGGGTTCCGTTGCCAAATGGCAAAAAACGGAACCCTTATAGATTCGTCATGTCTGTCCGTCTGTCTGTCTGTCTGTCTGTCTGTCTGTCTGTCTGTCCGTCCGTCCGTATGTCACAGCCACTTTTTTCCGAAACTATAAGAGCTATGCTGTTGAAACTTGGTAAGTAGATGTATTCTGTGAACCGCATTAAGATTTTCACACTAAAATAGAAAAAAAACTATAAATTTTGGGGTTCCCCATACATAGAACTAAAACTCAAAAATGGTTTTTTTCATCAAACCCATACGTGTGGGGTATCTATGAATAGGTCTTTAAAAATGGTGATGAGGTTTCTATTATCATTTTTTTCTAAACTGAATAGTTTGCGCGAGAGATACTTCCAAAGTGGTAAAATGTGTGTCCCCCCCCCCGTAACTTCTAAAATAATAGAATGATAAAACTAAAAAAAATATATGATGTACATTACCATGTAAACTACCACCGAAAATTGGTTTGAACGAGATCGAGTGAGTAGTTTTTTTTAAAACGTCATAAATCGTAAACCGCAATTTACCTTACATTCAATCAACTGAAATATAAAATAAAAAAAAACATTTATTTTTAAACCAAGAATACCTACAGGTTTGTACGGAACCCTCGGTGCGCGAGTCCGACTCGCACTTGGCCGGTTTTTGTCTCTATTCTTTAAACTTTAGGCGCATTAGTTCTACCTATTCCGATCACTGGTGATGAGGCAACCATCCATCACATCGATGCTCTACATCGATGTGATGGATGGTCACCCATCCACAAACCGACCGCGGCTAGCATAGCTTAACCTTCGATTAACCTGTCCAGCTGTTATCATTTGGCCATGAGTCCCTCTCGACCACAGCACTACATGCTGATTTGAAATGACACATTAGTTACCAAACCTGTTTATTTTGCCAACAAAGCTATCAAGCAAACTAGTTGAAATCTTTATCACCCATGCTTTATAATTTAATGCAGATTGGTTTACAACAATACCGTCTACACGGGCTGTTATTCACTACGAGCCCTGCAGTTCATACGCACATTTTGGAATTTAATTTTAAGAATTCAGAACAACCTAATGAGAGGGCAGTAGAAACTACAGAATTGGTAATCCTAAACATCACCTTTGAAGCGGGTTCTTTGATGAAAAGTAACAAAGATTGAACTACGTCCCTAACCCATAATCACCGAACTTGATCACATTTGTACCACAGGATGCAGACCCAACCCAAGCACCTGATTGAACATGTCAGTTATCTTCAACAATACAATTAATATAAGCAAAAGTATAATCGTTTCTTTACGGGAATCTTCGAAACTAACATTAAGGAAGAAGACTCACAGCTTTAAAATAAGCAACTTGTCTGTAATTGCCAATTATTAAAAGCCTGTGATGTCACACTGCAGTGTGAAAGCCTCCTTCTCTCTTTCCACTTCATCCTGTTCAAAGTTGCTATGGACCAGTACTTGTTCAAAGAGTAAGTACTCATACCGCCATTTCCGTCTGGGCCTACCGTGATGACGTATGCCATTAAGAGGGATTCATTGGGTCGTAACTTTGGCCCGTACGTCGTCTAAAATGCGGCATATGTGTCCAGCCCAATTCCACTTTAGCGTAAATGCTAATCATCATCATCATCATAATCATCATCATCATAATCATCATAATCATCATCATCATCATAATCATCATCATAATCAGCCTATATTGCTCCCACTTCTGGGACACAGGCCTCCTCTCGGTGAGAGGATACCTATGGGCTGTAATCTACCACGCGGGCCCAGTGCCAGTTGGTAGATGTCACATGTCTTCGAATTTTAGGTTCTAGGACTTGCCGGTTACCTCACGATGTTTTCCTTCACCGTTTTGAGAGCAGTGGTGATGAAACTACAATATTTACGCAAAGTACAGCGCCTGCCTGGGTTGTAACCCACGACCTACATCTCGTAAGTTAGGCCACTGAGCCACCACTACTCTAAATGCCAATACTAACACTTATTCATTCACTGCATTACTAGCCCTAAATAGTTACAACCTAATAGTCCCCACACGGAAATTCACAAAGTGGTAACGGACGCAACAGTTGCATCGCAAATGTCGGAAGCAATCGATTTGTGGCGCACTGGGAATGCTGTGGACATTCGGACGTTTGAACAGAACTGGACCCACATGTGAGACAGGCGGGGGACCGGGGCAAGAGCAAATAGCCCGTACAGGTTGAGACAGATACTCCGTTCATTACGGGTGAATTTTGTGGAGTGCAAAGCGATGAGGTAAGGAACAAATTTCGTTATGGTCGTTTGATTACCTTTAGCTCGTGTTGTTCTGTAATCTTCTGAAAATTTTCTTGATGAGCATCTTAAAATTGTTCGACATACTACCTAGAAGTACCCATTGCAACTTGTAGTATTTATTTTTATATTTAATTACTTACTTAAGTGTACCTAGTTATGTTATGTACCTATTTATACTTCATATTTATTGTGTTAGATTCCTATTTACTATTCCGATTCTACTTTTCTTCTTTAATTTGAATTGTAAAAAATGGCATTTATTTCTATGAGGCCTGTCATTTTCTGTCATTTTTTCTCATAACAGGTTTGGATAACCTAACCCTTCCCATCCCTTTTCTGTAAAAAGTGCCACTTTTCATGATGATATTTTCCACGTCAATCTGATGGAAGATCAGTGCATTTATATATTTAAAGTCCCAGCTCCAACATTTGGTATCGCTAACTCATTAGCAAGTCGATCGACGTCAACGGTACTATTATCCGATCAGGATATTTACTATGTTAATTAGACTCGTATCGGAACTACTGATACCCGGATAGAATACCAATGGATTAACCCGGCACATAGAGCTTCAACGAGAACTTAGAAAATCTTCCCTAAAACGTCAACTACTTTACAGACAGTTACGAGTAAGATAAGGTACTGGCAGATCTATAAGATGGACTGATGACCTGGTGAAGGCCTCAGAAATCCGATGGAAGCAAGTGTCGGTGCTTGAGGGAGGTCTATGTCCAGGGGATGTCTTTCGGCTGAAATAATGAAGATAAGATGTGTGGCAATCTCTAGCAAAATAAAAAATAAAGACACATAAACCTACAAGGGCACTTGTAAACACATCAAAAGCTCGGTTCTAATTGGTAATTTCTTATTGAGAAGAGCAGGGATGAAACTCTACGGTTATTATTTTAATGTTATTGACTTGCACAATGTTTTAAAATTGCAGTATTAAAAAGATTAAAGAGACTGCCTCGTTCGGTCTACTGGTACTACAAACGCTACTACTGAGCATGACGTCCTGGGTTTGATTCCCAGGTCGGGCAAATTGTTATTGGGTTTCATATTTCGTCTCAAAAAAATATACGTGCAGGCTGGCACATAAGCATATAAGTGACATCTGATATCCAAAACTAGCTTTTAAATACAAATTAGAATGTGAAATGTCTATCAGCCAAGCTAAGAAAAAAATTAAGCCGCCGAAAAACTGAAAAGCATAAAATAATACTTAAACCTTAAAATTATGAGTCGGCGCTTTGAGTGATCCTTGTTCATTGATTTTTCAGCGCCGACTCAAAATTTTAAGGTTTAAGTATTATTTTATGCTTTTCAGTTTTTCGGCGGTTTAATTTTTTGTTAAAAAGTTTTTATTTTATATTTTTTTGTAGCTTTAATGTACTAATAACACTTGGCAAGATATACACTATCCAACACAAAAAGAATTATCAAAATCGGACTACTCTGTATAAAGTTATGCGTGTTTATACATTACAATCAGTGAGTGAACAATCAATCATCCCCTGTTTTCCGACCCTTAGGGTTCGATTTTGTTTACCAAATTAATATGGGACCACCTTGGGAGTATACCCTTTCCAATAGAAGAAGAATTGTCACAATCGGACCACTATGTAAAAAGTTATGCGTGGTCATACATAAAAAAAAAAAAAAAAAAAAATATACGCGTCGAATTGATAACCTCCTCCGTTTTTTTTCGTCGGTTGAAAAGCTTTTTAGGTAGGTAAGCGCACTATACAACACGCCATCTTGTCTAACACCACAAAAAATCAATTGTATGAAGAATTGTCAATCTCAACCCAATTTTTTACTGACAGTCTGACAATGCAAAAGATACAAAAACTTTATAACGTTACATGAAGTAAAAAAAACAATATACGCGTTTACTCGAGAACCTCCTCCGTTTTTTTGGTCGGTTAAAAACCGTCCCGTTTCCTCATGGCCGTCGCCCACGACCAACTATGAAAGTAGATTAGAAGCACAGATAATTAAGTGTACCAAGTTTTTCCAAACGGCCCACTCATTAAGTTTAATTTGACTTAAATAAGGCATCTCTCTCATAAATTTAGATGGGCGAGTCCGGGCGTGTATAATTAGTTCGTGTTAAGTGGCCTTTACATTTGGGATGCTGAAAGAGCATTAAATATTTTTACAATAACATTTTTTACTTGATGAGTTCGACTGTCTTTCGTAGATCTTAGACAGTCGTTACAGGTCGTCAGAAGCCCGTAAGTCTGACAACCAAGGGGTATCGTGTTACCCAGTAACTGGGTTGTGGAGGTCAGATAGGCAGTCGCTCCATGTAAAATACTGGTACTCAGCTGCATCCGGTTAGACTGGAAGCTGACCCCAACATATGTAGTTGGGAAAAGGCTAGGCAGATGATGATGACATGATGAGTTTGACGTTCTTCGGATGTCGAAAGCTTTTAAGATGGCAGCTGGCAATAGGGTGGTAGACTATTGCCAGGTAGGCTGGTAGAATGCTTGCATTTAAAATGCTTGCTCACAGCAAGTGTTCATAATAACATCTTTAAAAATAAATAAAGAAGTGTCTGTTTGTTATTTCAAAATAACAGGTTTTTCTAAATACACAATACTATGGAAGTAGTGCATAGTACTTATTATGAATTATTTGTCTGTCTGTCTGTTTATTCCAGATAATCTCCCAAACGTCTGAGGCCTGTGCGTCAAAGGACGCGCTGATTGACGTAGATACGGAAGTCAATAGCTGTGATCTGCTTGCTTTATTTACATTGTTAACCAGTCAATTACCGTAATTACAGACACAATTAAAAAACGATTGTGTCTATACCAAATGTGGTATCTCAGGGTCTTAGAGGTTAATAGTTTAGTTTCTTTCTTTTCAACGTAATGTACAGGCAGCTTTATACAAAACAGTGCCAGATTAGGGCACAGAGTAGGAGCTAAGAAAAATCAGACTAATGAGCAGAGACGACGGCCATGGCGGCTGTATAGGTTAAGTGGAGTTGAATTGTCTTCGTTAGTTTCCTTGTATGTTAAGAAGTCAGTTTACAAGTGTCTAGCATTACTAGGTCAGTAGGCAGTCTACCTAGGAGTCTTGAATTTAGTCACACGAATTTTATGATTTTTGGCGCGTCTTTGTCATAGTTGGTCATATGTTTGTGACCACTCCACTATTGGTCATTATGATCATTTCAGCCAAAAACGTCCACTGCTAGTCAATGGCCTCCCTCAACAAAGGGAAGGTTTGCCATAATCACCACGCTTGGCAGGCGAGTTGGCGATCGCAGTATGGTGGTAAAACGCATAGAGAACGCGGCTGCCCATTATCAAGTAAGTCCCTTTGTTGCCTCTTACGACACCCACGGGAATGACAAGATGGTGCTATTCTTCACGTCTGGCTCGTCACGAAACCTCCACCCTTCATGTGACGTCATATTTTTATGGAATTATAAACATTAAATTTAAATAATACTAGTAATATTTAAAGTTTTTCTTTACAGTTGAAGTTAGTTACAGTTTTAATACTTCAGATTCTTCCTTTCTTTCCACGATTCCTCTTCTGAAAGGTGTGACCTAACTTATAGATGGCCTACTATTTGTCTAGTATGATTTAAGCCTGTATCCAACCGGGTTTAGAGGGGATTAGAAATCGGTCTGTTGAACCGGAATCTGTACCGAGAATTTTGGACGGATGGAATGCCTTTGATTTTGAGTAACGAGACGTTAGATTCGTGAGGGATCGTAAAGCAAAATTGAGTGGCAAGAAGATGAATCATGATCGAAGTGCAATATTGGCAACTAGTGCATAAATATAATTAGTTTTTATTTTCAAATGTAGAATTAACAATATCTAGGTTCTAACTCATCAGCATCATCAGCAGCCTATAATGTTCCCACTGCTGGGACACAGGCCTCCTCTCGGTGAGAGGGAGTGGGCCATAATCCACCACGCGGGCCCAGTACGGGTTGGCAGATGTAACATGTCTTCGAATTTTTGGCTCTAAGACATGCCGGTTTCCTCACGATGTTTTTCTTCATCATTTTGAGAGGCGTTGTCCAATTTTTAGTCCTACAACACGATGTTGTCCTTCACCGCTTCAAGAGCAGTGGTGATGAAATAATTTACACAAAGTAAAGCGCCTACTTGGGTTCGTACTTACGACCTACTACTATTCGTAATTCACGTCCGTTACCACTGAACCAACAGTGCTCTAACTCATTGACACGTAAATGTACATGTTCAGCTCCTTAAAATGCGGTGGAGCTACACTATGACTGATAGATACATGCCGTCCGTCGGGACTGATAAGTTAAAAGCTGCAATGGCTCTTTCTTCAAAAGGCTTTTCCACACATTGTCCTGAATTGTTAGACTCACATAAAATTATAATAATACAATGTTTGGACTTTAAAAGAGATGACCTCTGAGTTTGTTTCGGCGTTTCTTCTCAGGGAACAGTTAACTAGAAAATACCGGCACCATTTAGTTTTAAAACGTTGACGTGTTATTAGACGTCTATAGTGTCTTATAAGATCTACATAAAGAAATAAACATTTCATTTCATTACAGGTTCTTAAAAATCAGCCAATTTTTAAAAGCAGAACGCGAACCAATTTCAAACTTAAGTTTTTTCAATGAAATCACAAAAACTGTCAGCTCACGGTGACAAAAAACATTTCAGTTTTACAGCAGACGACACACTTCGTGCATAAAAAAACGTTTTAAAAAAAGAAGGAACGTCCATTTTCTTTTCTTTTTTCAACCATAAAGTATTTTAAACTTTACGATGGGCCCGACATTATAGGAAGTGGTCGGTGGCACAGGTTCACCGAGATTATCTCTGGTTAAATCGTGCCATAACCATAAATATTTTTTTTGCTTTATACGGAGGGTTTTTCCTTATGCATACTTTTAAGAATATTTGGGGTTTGAAGAAAAAATCTTAGAGAATTATGTTTTGAGGCCTCTCTTGGAAAGGTTTTCGATTTCAGCGAATTTTGTGGGTACTTCATTTTGTTCTAGAGTTACTTACCTGATATCATTCTACGAAAGTAAAAAACCGTCACTTCTTTAGATCTAGACTGGCTCGTTGGTCTAGTCGCAAGCGCTACTGCTGAGTATGAAGCTTTGCGTTCGATTCCCGGGTCGGGCAAAGAGTTATTAGGTTTATCCACCTGAAATTTCTCAGTAGCACTCCGGAGTTTATATTTGTATCCGTTTGTTTTGGTTCAAAATGAAAAAAAAAACAGTTCGCAAGTCGGAGGCTACTTAAGTCCACAGGTCATCAGGTCACATAGAATAAAGCCACTTGACACGCTAAGTGCGTACCTTAACATAAAGATACACACCAATAAATAACTACAAACACCGCTTACTCAGCGCCTTGCACCTGCACTTAACAGCATCTTCCATCATCGCCCATAAAACAATGAGTGTGCTTGTATGGGTAGCATTAGTGCTAATGGGCTTATGACGTCACCCTTCCTTCCTGTCTGGACGTCACACCTTATTGTGGACGTTGGGGCACGGAATGTCAAAGTTAAAGGCAGGTTCTGAAATGTTTAGGGAAGACTGGAAGGCCAATTCCCGTTATTAAAAAACTTTCAATCTAGTCGCAATGTCATCTCAGCGACAATCAAATGTCAAAACTGTATGGTAACTTGAGGTATAATTTTTGACAGATTGATTGAGACCAGACTGTGAACATTCTTAAAATTATGAGAATTGCCTTCTGGAGTTAGGATTGTTTTGAAAATGGAACAGTGCGAACAAAGCGTATTCTATTGTTTTTTTTTTTGGAACATACGAGATTCGAAAATCGGTTTCGGAATCACCATTTGGCGTAGCATAATAAGCCTGTATTATTATTATTGCTGGGCCACACAGGCCTCCTCTTAGTAAGGGGGAGTGTACCGTAATATACCACGCGGTGCAAGTGCGGGATTGGAGATGTCACATGTCTTCAAAAATTTGTTTTTAGGACATGCCAGTTCCCTACGTGGTTTTCCTTCACCGTTTTGAAAGCAGTGGTGATGAAATAATTTAAACAAAATAAAGCGCTAGACTAGGTTCGAATCTACGACCTACTACAATGCAACTCTTAAGTCGGGGCTGTAACTACTGCGCCATCATTTGACAGGGCTTAAATGTTAAATTAAAAAGGTAATTCATCTTTTATTTTAACATTTAAGCCATATTTAAACGTTGCACATACTAAAATTGGAGCAACAATTGACATGCATAGCGTAAACCTATGTGAAGTATGTAGCTATAAAAGCATCTACTTAGCCCGAAACAATGCATTTATATTTTCAAAGAAAATTACGCTAAAATAAGCCGTATTGTATACTCCCTAGCCACTAATACTATTAGGAGACTATAAACTCGTCTAGACCTAAGAACTATGACCCCTTTGAGAACCACTGGCGTAGACACATTAAATACGTTACCAGCGGCTTGGCAAAGGGTTCCCTTTGTTCCTACTTTGTGAAGTTGGGATACAATACATCGTTGTCTATGTCTGGCTATCGATGATGGCGGAGATAAGCGTAAGGAATGGAAAGTAATATTAGAATAGATTGACTCATAGCTTACCAGTTTTATGAATAAAATACTTATAAATTTTTAGGTTTGGGTTTAACTAAATCACATTTAACTTGTAATTTAGATAGAATGTCTGCCTTTAGTTATGGCAGTACTTTTAATTGTGGAGATCCTGGTGACAAATAATTTATTAATAAACTGAGTAGTGAAGAACAGAAAACTAAAACAAATTACTGAATGACACAAAAAATATAAACATGTTTTATTAGAAGTTTTTTCGTCGTCAGATAATGGAGTGAGTGTTGCATTCAAAACATTTTTACTTAAACCTCGTAGACAGTTGTTGAATTAAGAACCCAAAGTGTATAGAAATTCAGATCTTTTTACAAAACTTAACTTAGTCTGGTGACACGTTGTCATTTTTGTATTAAGAACTTACCCAAATCGAAATAAAGTTGGAAATGTAAAAACTAGCTCGGAGGTTTTTGCTACCACTAAAGTTTGATAACTTTTTGTTATAAGACGGGTACATACACTGCCGACGGAAAGTTTCCGGACAAGATGAAAATGTATTAAAACATTTATTAAAAGTAATATAAATCAAGTTTAAATAAGTTTTATTTTTAAAATATTAAAATATAACATTGTACGATTAAAACCATCCACATATTTTATCTCTTTCATTTTATACTGCTACATTTTCTTTTTATTCTCTGACCGCCACTATTTTTTAACTACCCGCGGCATTCTTTCTATAAGTTTTTCTAACACACTTTTTGGTATATTATTCCAAGACGTTTGAAAAGCCTTCCAAAGATCATCCGAAGAAGCGGGATTCAATTTTCTAACTTGCCGATCCAGTTCATCCCACAATAATTCTATTGAATTTAGATCGGTAAATTGTGGGAGCCATTTCATTATTTCTAACTCACCACTATCTTCCTTATTTTTTAAATAGTTCATACAAAGCTTAGATGTGTGCTTTGGGTCATTATCTTGCTGAAACACATACCCACGGCCAATTAGTCGCATCCCAGAAGGGTTAGCATGCGTTTTTAATATGTAATGGTAACCATTTCTGTCGAGAGTTCCTTTAATTCTGTAGAGATCCCTACTCTGGCATATGAAAAACACTGCCACACCATCACAGAGCACCTCCATGTTTAACAGTTTGCGTTATAGCATCGGGGTGCATTTTTTCTGAAGGTTCGCTACGAACATAAATTTTCTTGTTTTTGCCCAAACATTTCGAATTTGGACTCATCAGTCCACAGGACTTGTTTCCAGTTTTCTACTGTCCAATCTATATGTACAAGGGCCCATTCTAGTCTTTTTACTGTTTCCGCGTCGCAAGAGTGGTTTCTTTGTAGAAATTCTGCCATTTAGACCAGTTTTTTGTAAGCGTTCCTTTACTACACTTACTAATATCTGTTTATCGTGACTTTCATTGAGCCGCATTTGTATTTCTGGTGCTGTAAGCAACCTATTCATTTTGGACATGATGATTAGGGACTTATCCTCTGCTTTAGAAGCTACACGGGGCCTCCCATTGCGTTTTCTGTCTTGATTTGAACCAGTTTTTTCGAAACAAGTGATGGCATCTCCGACAGTAGAATGTGGTATATTTTTTTTTTCTGAATATAACGTATAGTAAAACCTTCATTGTGAAGAGCAACAATAAATGCACGTTGTTCTATACTTGTATTAGGATGCCTTCCCATTTTCTTAAATATATTAATAAAAAAATTTAATAATATTTTGACTACAAGACTGCTGGAAGTAATACCACAAAACCTGAAAATTTACTTACCTTCAAAGTAATATAATTATGTTGAAATATTAAATCACTGCTAGAAATCAAAAAACGCAAAAAATAATATAAATTTTAAAAGAAATAGAAAAAAAAATTTAAATATGTTCACTTCGTTGCATGCCAGATACGTACTAAATGTTACGGCTGACGATTTTATTTTAATTTTCACAAACAGTGCGCGGGGACAGGGAGGAAAGTCAAAGACACGATCGTACACACTTTGTAAACTAACATAGCATTTTTTTTATAGATCAAGTTAATGTTCTTATGTATCATATTTCAGTTAAAAAGTAAACAAGAAGCTTGTCCGGAAACTTTCCGTCGGCAGTGTATATGTTTACCTATATGAACCCCATGTTCCTTCCCGCATGAGGATGTCCTGATTAGGCTCCATGTAATATCCCAAAATTAAGGGTTTCTCTTCTAGCGTCCGCGGTTAACTGCTTATGACATAATTCGACCCTTCTCGACCAAAAACATAATTGGGACAACGAATAACTGGATATTTTCCCCCTCAAGCCGTGGCCATCTTTGACAATTAAAAGTCTATGGAGTCCAAATGGAGTCAGTTGATTTCAAGATGCCGTTGTCTATGGAGTTAATTCGAAATTCAATTTATTTTGGAATGGTTTTATTCAACTTGTTTATTTGTAAATATTTAAAACAACTAACTATTTACACTACGTACCGAATAAAATGGATGGATATTATAATACATTACATTCTTTTTGGATTTCATATTTTTGACTTTATTTTTACGAATGCTTTTGTTTGTTTCAGGTAAGATACGTTTGAAAACTCCTTGGAAAGCGAAGAGCACCGCCAAAAACTTACATCCTGAGATTCTTCATCTACATCTGTATAATTATACAAGACCTAATTCAGTTACATTCTAGACTGCATCTGGCTAAGAAAACAATAGACAAAGAGGCATTAGCTTTTCAGGAAATGGTAAGAAACAATAAATAAATAATGGCAGCAAGTGGAGAGTTGTTCTACAATAATTACTGTACCGTGTGGTGCCGGACGTAAAGAATAGCACCACCCCATTTCTTCCCGTGGGTGCCGTAGAAACATTTCTTCCCGTGGGTGCCGTAGAAATCAACAAACGTTATGGCGACCTAGATGATCTCATTTCTCTGTGGCGAACCCTTCGGATATAAAAGTTATTTCATGGGAAGGGGTTTTGTATCAATTGAATAAGCAATTTTATGGGATTGCGAGAACTGCATTATGAAAAGTTTTTCTTTGTTTTTCTCATTGAGAGGCTTTCTTTCTACCAACGTAAGTGTATCTTTACCGGTACCGTGTGGTGCCGGACGTAAAGAATAACACCACCCCATTTTTTCCCGTGGGTGTCGTAAAAGGCGATTAAGGGACTTACTAGAGAATGGGCAGCAGCGTTCTCTATGCATTTTGCCACCATACTGCGATCGCCAACCCGCCTGCCAAGCGTGGCAATTATGGCAAAGCCCCCCAAATTGTGGGAGGCCTAAGTCCAGCAGTGGACGTCTTACGGCTGAAATGATGATGATGAATTACATTCTAGGTATTTGGTAGGATCATATAAACACCTCAGCAACTGTCATTCGCGTAGCTCTTTGACAGTCGTTACCGGGAGTCAGAAGCCCAAAAGTCTGACAACCAGTCTTTACCAATGTTACCAAGTTAGCAACTACGTTGTGGAGGTCAGATAAGCAGTTTATGTGAAATACGGGTATTTTCATATGTTTAAAGTGTCTTCACACAGCGGGCGGGGCGCGGCGGGACGTGACGGCGCGCGGCGACGCGCCGCCTTCATACAGAACCGTAGCGCCACGCCGCGTCGCGCCGAGCGCTCTGTGTGAAGGCGTCCGTAATATCTAGTACATTACAACTACTCAGCGTCGCGTCTCCGTCACGTCACGCCGCGCCCTGCCCGCTGTGTGAAGACACCTTTAGACTAGAAGCCGTCTGAAGGAGTGGCTTATGGCAGTTGTGGCTAAGTAATAACAGTCGCACGGATCGATCGATCAGGTTAACTGACGCTTGCCGCGGTTGATTTGTAGATGGGTGATAATCTTTACATCATACCAAAATCCCTCCGTGCCTCGGAAACCACGTTAAGCCGTTGGTCCTGGCTGTCATTTGGGGATCTTTGACAGTCGTTACAGCTCGGGACGCCATACCCCTTGGTAAGAGTTGTTGTCAGACTTTCGGGCTTCTGACAACTAGTGTTACCAAGGGGTATTATGTTACCCAGTAACTAGGCCGTGGAGGTCAGATAGGCAGTATCTTGCATGTAAAATTGTATTCAGCTGCTATAAATTAGACCAGCAGCCGACGCCAACATAGTCGGGAAGGGTAGGAGATGATGATAGACTACAAACCGTCCCCAACATAGATGACAAAAGACTAGGCAGATTGATTAATAAAAGCACCCCACCATAACAAAAAGAAAAAGCTGATCAGGATTTTTCAAAAAGACTTATTCCTCAATACTTAAAACTTAAGGATCCATAAAATCCTCCAATATTGTTAAGAGGGTGCGCATAAATTCTGCAAGGCTACATATCAAGCTACACATTTCCAGTTTTAACAGACCTCGCATTGTATAGGCTTTCCGTACAGTGAGAAGTCAGCTTAAACTGGAAATGTATAGCTAGATATGAAATCGTGCGTACCATTTTAGGTGCCTTTAGATTAGTTCGGTTTTCTCTAGCGACATTTATTTTGTCGTTAGATAACGGTAAATACTGTTGTTTCCATGTTAGCAAATGTTTCAGTGTCTTAACTTTCTTGATAAAAGGTAATTTGGAATTACATTATGTTACAGTAGGTAGGTATTTCACAAAAGTAGTTAACTGTACTTTGGGTGCGTGGGTAGTATGGCCCCCTTCCAGGGTCGCGGATTTGTTTGGAAGAGTTACCGTGTCTCTGGCACAGGCAACTGAAGGAACACGGTCGGGTATTAGTCAGTAAAGTCTGACACACCTTCCCGTTCCGTCCAGAGCGGAAGAACTCATTGGATGATTTCCCACCCAAAAAAAAATTAAGAGGGTAGTATAGTTAATAGCAACGCCTCAGCGAGATATAACCTGTGGTAGAAGCTGCAGAAGTTTTGGGTCAAAGGTGTTTGAACTTTTTGCTATCAATACGCTAGGAAGACCAAGTACTTTACAATTTAATAATATTTTCAGTTACAACATAAAAATGCTTGAAAATATTATTGTATTTATTTACGGGTAATGACCATGAGTAAAAGCTAAATCTCGGTATTTTAACGCGTGAGTTCATTTCCAAAGGTTCTTTTAATTATAATAAAAAACTACTGGTTTGTTCAATTAGTAGAATTTTTCCGTAACATTCCTCAAGTGCCGCGGGGAATAAACAGTTCTCTTTGTTTATATATATGGACCAGGAACACGCAGCCCTGGTTAAAAAAGGGGAAAAGCTGTAATTTTAATTAACGTATTGCCCTGCAGGCTGCAGTGCCAAGACCCAATGGGACAATTATAAGCTGCTACTTACTAATTACTTACAACTTTGGTTCTAAACAAATCGTGTATGTACTGAAAACTACGTATTAATTTAGTTTACACGAGACCTTCTACACCAGCGACCCACAGAAACAGAGCAGACACGAATTTAGAGCTGAACTTACTATACTACTTATGTCTTTATGTAAAAAGTTAAGTAGGTACGTCTCCTTATTTACCCTAGCCTAATCAAGAAAGTATTATAATTTTGAATGTGAAGACTACATGCATTCCTATTTTCAGTTACTTTTAATGATTGTCTGCTGCCCACTCAAGTCCTTTCTTTGGCATTATTCGTCGTGGCATTGATCTTCGAAAGTTCTGAGTTTAGCTATACTGAGTTTTACTGACGAGTGTGTGCAGATCTGTTTGATTCTATCTTCCAAAGAATACGAAAGTACACGATTCTCACATGATCGGACCACAGGTACGTCTAAAGTTTAAAATAGTACCTTTGAGTTTGTTCCGCTGTTTCTTATTAGAGTATTCGGACTGTGTAAATGATAATAAGGATAGAAAGGGGATAATTACCGAGATGACGACTAATAGAGAAGTGTGAAAGAAAAAGACTTACTGCGCCGATCCCAAATAAATAGGGATAAGGCCTGGACAATGATGAAAGACGATGAGTCGGATATAGAGAATACCGATATCATCTGGTTTTTAAAATTTGATTGACGTATGAAAGTGTTTGTTTGGCAGAAAAAATATCATTAACCAACCCTCAAACTTTGGTCACCAAAATATTATAAATCCCGTAGTTAACACTACTGCGGCGACTTGACCCAGCTGTAGCCGGGTCACCTCTAGTTGCGTGCGGCCACGCCTGCACTTTACGGTTTCTTTATCAGCAGTCGCTGGCTCACCCCTAGCGGAGACGGAATAGGTCATGGACGATTACTGAGACGCTTGCTATTGAAAGGGTTTTCGTGTTTTTGTTTGTACTCAGTGACGTACTTTTTCATCTATGCCTCAAATTAAAGATTTTTTGTGATGGATCCATATCTTCTACTTAGGGGCCATCCATAAATTACGTCACACGTTAAGGGGGGAGGGGGTTGACAAATTGTGACATTGTGTGACAAGGGGGTGGGAGGGGTCCTAAATTTTGTGACGTCACATTTCAAAATTGAATATATTAAAGTACTATTAAAACACAAAATATGAACTATGAAAGAAAAATTTAAAAAAAATCTATGTCTAGACGTAAAGTTGCAAAATATGTGACGTCACACTAGGGAGGGGGGGCTCACAAATGTGACGAGCTGTGACAAGGACGGGGGGGTCAAAATATCATGAAATTTGTGTGACGTAATTTATGGATGGCCCCTTATCATCTGCCTAGCCTTTTTCCCAACTACGTTCAAGTCGGCTTCCAGTCTAACCGTAAGCAGCTGAATACCAGTATTTTACATGGAATGACTGCCTATCTGACCTCCACAACCCAGTTACTAGATAATACGATACCCCTTGGTAAGAGTGGTTGTCAGACTTTCGGGCTTCAGACGACGCGTAACGACCTGTCAAAGATACACAAATGACTGACAGGACCAACGGCTTTACGCGCACGTTCACTCTGATTTAAGTACAGACGCCAGCACATAGAGCTACAACAATCTGTTAAATTTCTTTAATAGATTTTCAACTTAATCGCTAAAGCATTAGGTTCAAGGTTGATTGGGAGAATTTGACAGTTTCGGGTACCTTGATGTGCTGGCGTCGTAATGAGCGATGCCAATTCGCAAAAAAATACTCATGCATGTCTGCAACTCGTGTTTAAAAATACTAGCTTCAACATTGATGTCAGTAACACAAAATGGTTCTTGTAAGAGATATAGCTCTATACAACATTAATTTTTGTTTATGCGAAACCCGAAACACGGGTCTAGTATTTTTGTGTAAAGAATCTATGAAAAAAATTTCAAAACTGTATCATTAATAATCACAAAGTTATAAGCTTGATAAGTTACCTGGTTGTCCACGCAAAAACATATGCAGATCACCACAACCAGCTAGTGTACGTACCATCTCCGTGTAATGGACGTTTGAATACGAGAAAGACATGATAATTTTAAAATCGAAACAAAACAGCGCGGCCCGCGACTTGGAAGCGTAATTAAATATTTTTGGTACAAAATATAACATGGTGTAAAAATTACTGGAATCGATTCAGTTACTGATTCTGAACAAACTATATTTTGGTTTCGCATATACTAAAAATAATCTTGTATACAAGATTATTTTTAGTATATGTACGTACACTAGCTGTTTGTGGTGATCTGCATATGTTTTTGCGTGGACAACCAGGTAACTTATCAAGCTTATAACTTTGTGATTATTAATGATAGAGTTTTGAAATTTTTTCATAGATTCTTTACATAAAAATACTAGACCCGTGTTTCGGGTTTCGCATAAACAAAAATTAATGTTGTATATCTATAACAATAGGCCAGATGATAATACTCTCACAAACACAATGCAAATGACTGGGGTAACATTGCCTGCCAGGGTCGCGAGATTTGTTCGAAAGAGTTACCGCGGCCTTGGCATATGAGCAACTGAAGGAACACGGGTGGGTTTTGGCCAGTAAAAATCTGACACGCCCTCCCGCTCCGCCCAGAGCGGAAGACGTCATTTGATGATTTCCCATCCACAAAAAAAGGGTAATTTCGTAACACACGAACAATTTTTTTTTTTAAGTTTGCCAGTTTACCAACAATCGTTACTACGTTGCGTTATTTACGTTTTCGAGCGTTGTTAGATCCAGTATGCGAAAAATCCAGTGACAACATTTTCACGTACGTGGGACTTAGTCATCATTCTATGTACATACTATTTTTATGATATTAGCCCTAAGAAATATTTTCTTCTTAGAAAAAGCCTCTAGGGACCCCAAGTGTGTGCGTGGCTACATGTTATAAAGTCGAAGAAATTATTAAGGTACGAGCCGGGACCGTTAGACCCTAGAGCGCCTATATTTTTCCTGAATATACGCTGGTTAAATATTTATGTGTGATAAATATTAATATCCCGAGAGGCTAGTTTATCTAGGCTCTAGGATAAATACTGTCACTTCGGCACTGTATTTATTAAATATGTAGCAGTTTGGATACCCATTTCACTCACACACACACCAATACCAGTTTCACCATTTCACACTTGTATCTAACTCAGAACGTGTTTCGATATACATCGATGTATAGACCGTAGCCGCATCTTATTGGTGGTTCTTTAGAAAGGTTAGGTGCGTAGAAACAGAGCCCTAAAAAGTTATAGGCTTTACCTTTATGACATATACATATTTAGGAAATAATGTTTCATATTTTTTTTTTTTTTAAATAGAAATAAACGATATTATTATTAAACGATATTATTATATACAGTCAGAAAAAATAATTGTTTATCAAATTACTACCAACTTTAAATCGTCTGTCTATTGTCGTTCGTCTGTTTAATTAAATCACTATCTGTCATTCTTTGATAGTTGTGTGATATGGCTACATCTCAATAATTGACCTTCCTATCGCGTCACTTCAATAAAAAATTAGTTTCCCTGACCGTACTTTTTCTATGAATTAATCATACATATTTTGTACTAGCTTCTGCCCGCGACTTCGTCCGCGTTAAATTTCTTGGTCTCCCGACCATTCCCGTCGCGTCGAATCGTCTACTCGTGTGATTTTCCCCGTTTTTGCAACATTTTTCATTACTGCTCCGCTCCTCTTCGTTGTAGCGTGATGTTATATAGCCTATCTCGGTAAATAGGCTACCCAACACAAAAATAATTTTTCAATTCGGACCAGTAGTTTCTGAGATTAGCGCGTTCAATCAAACAAACATACAAACAAACAAACTCTTCAGCTTTATAATATTAGTATAGATACAAAAACAGCATAGTAACATACCAACATCAAAAATTATCCAACCACGAACATGATTAAAATTCGCACTCATTTTATTTAGCTTCCATTTTTTCACTTTTCGCCAGTCACGGCAGATAATCTTAGTAATTCATACAAGCATGGCGTGCTTTAGCTTCATTATACATGAGTGGCCATAATGCCGATGAGTGACACGCAGAACAAAATGGAGTGAAAACTTAACTATTGTAAGAAGGGCTTTAGCCGACTTTAACGGCGATTCAGAGGCTGATAACATTTTAGTAGCACTAAAGTTTAGTCGAGTCTAGCGCTGCTAAAATCATCACTTAGTCTAATTCAATTATACAAAAAACTGGGACAAAAATTATGTCAAACTAAACACTATTACTGCATTAAATGTAAGTATCTAATTTAAATTATATTTTATTAATGTGAAATCTTTTTGATAATTGACAAAACAATTTCAACGCTAGGCTAAAAATACTAAATAGGAAAAAAAAATACTGCAACCAAAATATAACTCATACTAGAACAATTTACTACAAAATATGAATTAGACCATCAAACTAACTACACAGAGTACATTAATCCCAAACTCTATTGGTCAAAGCCCGAAACCTTTCGGTCTAGGATAGGCAATGCAATACCCGAGAGAACCATTTACTATCTAGCCTAAAGGCATTCCAGTTACATAGGACGTGTTCCATAGTTCCACTGATTCCAATTCGGTAAATCTGACGGGTAAGTTGGTTGTAGATGTATTAAGGTGCGTCTAGACAGTGTCATGTGCCATGTGCTTCAATTGTTACTAGTGATCACCCACTGGTCGAAATTCGACCGTATTTCATTGGAATAGAAATACATTAGTAAATGAAAAAAAACATATATAATTATAAATATTAAAAAATATGGTTATATTTGACATTCAGTAAAGGGATCCAGAGAATTTGACATTCAGTGAGACCAAGGAACTTAAATCCCTAAAGACAAATAATATTAAAAACAAATATTCTTGATATGATCATAGATTTTAAAAATGAAATAGGTTATATATCTATAAAAATATTTTTTACCTATGGTTATACTTGACATTCAGTAATAGTTAGGGAGCCGGCGACCAAAATTTCGATATGATCAGCACACAAGGCAGACGTTATTAATAGTGATAATTATACCCTAAGAAACATCAATGACCTCGTCTGCCACCATGTTGGCGCTGCGTTGTAAATCTACAACGTTTCAATAATGTTTAAAAAAAAGGTGTGCAGCAATATACGACCTCAATTGATTGGACTACATCGATTCGTAATGATTTGAACTGCAATCCACCTCGACGTGAAACGTGTGCAAATCATAAACCGAAATGCTCGCCAGCTCCCTAACTATAAGACTATAGACACAAAATACAGACAGATATTGTCAATTGGACCATAAACAAAAGAATATCTATGCATGTGTGTATTAAATACACGGTAATGAATAGTAGTGTGTGTAACGTGTTATTTATTGAAAATAATATATTTTTACGCATAATTTAAAAAAAATAGTAGCATTTGTCACTTCTTCTCTGTATAAACTATAAGTATGCGAAATTTCATACTCCTCCGTCCGCCCAATTTTCGTAAAAAGGGATACAAAGTTTTCGCTTCACGTATTAATATATAGATTTTTATAGTTGTATTGTAAATTGGGCAACCTCCCCTCCCCCAAAGGGGGCGTCCCTTTATGCAGCGGTCTTTCGGTTGAATGGATTATGATGATGTAAATCGGGCTTGAATTCCCAACTCCACGTCCAAAATGCGTAAATGTATGGCCACACAAGTGCTGCATGCCCCAAACTGAGGCATATTTATGACATAGATTCACCCGCATAGAAGATCGATACATCTTGTTGCAATGTCGGGAAAAAACGTATCCTTTGTCTTAATGCAGGTCATGGTCTACCCATGTGTCATCATCATCATTTCAGCCGTAAAATGCTCACTGCTGGACAATAGGCCTCTCCCAATTTGGGGGGCTTCGCCATAATCGCGACTCTTGGTAGGCGGACTGGCGATCGCAGTATGGTGGTAAAATACGTAAAGAACGCTGCTGCCTATTCTCTAGTATAGTCCTTTAGTCGCCTCTTACGACACCCACGGGAAGAAATCGGGTGATAACTGGAAGTCGACCCTAAAATTGTTGGGAAAAAGCTACAATAGTTAGATTATAATGACTATTTGTGATGAAAAGTAAACTATAAGGTTATTGTTTTACTAACTCCTGTGCCAAATATGAATTCAGAAATACTGTCTTATTTTGTAAACATAATATCAAATACCAATGTTATTCCAGCCACAACTTCGTTTAATGAACCTCTAATGCCTTCGGGCTTCATAACCAACATATTTACAAGGAAAATCATTTGAAAAACATCCGTATCGCGTTTCAAAAGAATCATTAATGGTAACGGTTTTTTTCGAACCTCACATTCGTAACGAAACCAATACAGAACGATACATTTTCATTTCCACATTATTCATGAAAGATTTATTTTGCATACCTTGCTGTTTACGTGTAGAACATACGATATGTATACTTATAAAATGGTGGCAAGTGACAAAGAAAAAAGATTATTATATCGAACGCCGTAAGAATGTAACCAAATGTTTTTTTAGTCTGCGTTTTCCATCTTCTGGGCAAAGGCCTCCCTCCACTCCTTCTATTTTCCATCTTTTAGTAGACAAACTATTACTTCATCATCATCATTTCGGCAGAAAGAACTCCGGGACGTCCTTATAGGGGAGTTCTTTTTAAGCTTCGCCACTTCGACCAGAGGGGTAATTGCGTACTACACTATCAGTAGGAATCGGTTTCATTTTGACAATCCCACAACATTCATGGCGTTGTTTACGTTGCTAAGCAAACAATTTTTTCGAACATGTGAAAGAATGGATGACAAATAAGCTTCAAAATGATTCAAACTCTGATTAATAGTGTGTTCCGCAATTAGGGTGCAGTTCTGTGCTTCTCGCATCCAGCGGATTCCTGCGGCCTTCACAACACCAGCGAATAATTCTTCGGATGACGTTGGTTACTTTGAATCTCCGACATCCGTAGGCTCTTTATTCAAATACTAGCTTCTGCCCGCGACTTCGTCCGCGTCAAATTTTTGCTCCCCTGACCCTTCCCGTCGCATCGAATTGCCTGCCGGTTTTCGTCCGCTCCTTTTGGGTTATAGGTTGACTACCTTAAAAGACAGACATATGCTCTTGCGGAATTTTTTTAGAACTTTTTAAAAGGAACAATTCCGTCATACATGATTTTGGCGTTACTTTAACCGTTTACGCAGCGCACGCAACGGAATCTCTCAAAAGGAATAAATTTTCCCCGTTTTTGCGACATTTTTCATTGATGCTCCGCTCCTTTTGATTGTAGCGTGATTTTATATAGCCAATAGCCTTTCTCGATAAATGGGCTACTCAACATAAAAAGATTTTTTCAATTCGAATCAGGAGTTCCTGAGATTAGCGCGTTCAATCAATCAAACAAACAAACTCTTCAGCTTAATAATATTAGTATAGATTTATCATTCATATATTAATATACAATCCAAGTAAATTTTTCGTATATTTTTTTAGAGATAGTCTCATCAATTCGGAACCCGTTTGCATTTTTTTTAAATGATTTATTACTCAGCAACATACGTATTTTCTTGTTCTTTCATTTTTACTCGCCAAACTGTCTAATTTGATAGCGAGAATCTTAATCCAAGAAACGAACTACTTATGTTAATATAAGGTGTGTAAATGATAAAGATATTCGATCATACATGTTTAGGGGTCATCCATAAATTACGTCACACGTTAAGGGGGAGGGAGGGGGTTGACGAAGTGTGACATTGGGTGACAAGGGGGTGGGAGGGGTCCTAAATTTCGCGACGTCACATTTCAAAATCTATTTTAAGCTAAGTGTTAATTAAACCACGAACTAGGAACTATTAACGAAAATCTCAAAAACATTTGCAACTCGTAGAGATATAAGGTTCAATTTTCTTGCAATGTTTGATTTGATGTTAATTTTATTAAAAAATCATTTAAATTGAAATAAAACTAATTTCGGAAGTGCTGTTTTAATTCAATAATTATTTTTGGATGTAAAATATGTCACGTCACACTAGGGAGGGGGGAGTCTCATAAATGTGACTAGCTGTGACAAGGACGGGGTAGAGGGTCAAAAATCATGGAATTCGTGTGACGTAATTTATGGATGGCCCCTTATCAGTAGGTAGATGTTTATTTTACGAGCTGGTGATGACCATCAAACTTTCCACGTCTCGATGCTTTTAATCGAGTGTGAAACTATTTGGCATCCAAGTATGCGTGTGCGCCATTACTCGCTCGATATAACAGGAGGAGCGTAACCATCGCCTTTAAATAGCTACTGACTTATATCTTGTTAAATCTATCATCAAAGTTTACATAACTCTATGTTTAAGCAACTTGCGATGTGTTTTTTATCGGCTGCTTAACCAGACATGCCAGATTCTCGTTCATCCACACTATCCACACTAATATTATAAATGTAAAAGTAACTCTGTCTGTCTGTCTCGCTTTCCTGCTAAAAGTACTAAACCGATTTCAATGAAATTTGGTACACAGATAGTTTAGAGCCTGAAAAGGGACATAGGCTACTTTTTATCCCGGTAGTACGTTCCCGTGGGATTTATTATATTCCGACCTCCACGCGGGCGAAGCCGCTGGCAAAAGCTAGTATATAATATGAAGAACCAGCTATTGCCAGCAACTTCGCTTCGAGGTCGGAAATTACCCCGTGGGAACGTACTACCGGGATAAAAACTATCCTGTGTATAAATTTGGGACATAAACTATCTGTGGGCAAAATTTCATCCAAAGTTTAGTCGTTTTTGCGTGAAAGAGTAAGAAACATCCATACATCCTCACTAACTTTCACATTTAGAATATTAATAGGACACGCTGCGCGCCGTGCTGGTCTAATAGTTTCAACGCTGGTAAGTCAGGAGCATGCAAAGTGAGATCAACAAACCCCGCGTGTCACCTTTTGACGCTAATGACATACAGAAACTGACAGCTGTCAATGGCGACCGTGACATAAGTAATGCGCAGAACGCACTTACGGCGGCACGAATTTTATAAGCACTGTCTTCTCTAGATATTATAGTCGTGGCAATTCCGTCCTGTGTCATTATCATGGTCGTCAAGCCTCCCCTTATTGGGAGGGTTTGCCAAAATCGCCACGCTTGGCAAGCGGGTTGGCGATCGCAGTATGGTGATAAAATGCATAGAGAACGCTGCTGCCCATTCTCTAGTAAGTCCCTTAGTCGCCTCTTACGACACCCACGGGAAGAAATAGGATGGTGCTATTCTTTAGGTCTGGCACCACACGGAGCTGTGTTGTTATCAACGGATTCTTAGTGGTGGTCGTAGGTGAGTGAAATGATAATGGGCCTACTGGTCTAGTATATCGGACTGAATATAGCAAAGAGTTGGTGCTTGAAATTCTAAAATGCTTATCTATTTCTGACACTGACAGTACCATAACAACAGTACATTCACCTCTGAAAACTTCCTTCGGGAAAATATGTAGCATATTTTATATATTCCAGAACTTTACCCAGTATTCATTCGGTTCCTAGTCTGTTGACATTACAGACTTGAAGAATAACATAGAAAATATGTTCCTGAATCGTAAAAGTCAGTGTTTTCGTGGCTTGGATTTGTTATGTAAGTGCCAATAAGGCATTGACCTTAGGATTCATCTCGCGTAGAGTACACGTCACATGCGGGCTTGTCATTACAATATTGATCGGTGTGTAGGGATGGTAGGTGATAGTTTTTTTATGGAATTTTTTATGTTATTGGTTTTAGTGGTTTTAAGTATTATAAATTCACAGTACTGTTTAACTTTTACTTGTTTTTTCTAATCTGTGAAAATCCTGACTTGATTTTTCTTAGTCGTTTTCGGGTGACCACTGAAAACTTGCGTGTAGGTACTGGGTTGTGGGTTCCATAGCACAGCATCGAAGCCTTCTTGTCACTGCGGACTATCTATTAGCTCTGTGTTCGTAACTATAAATTTGCTTTGTTTTCATCATTTTTATGAGATACTAGCTTCTGCCCGCGACTTCGTCCGCGTCAAATTTTTGCTCCCCTGACCCTTCCCGTCGCATCGAATTGCCTGCCAGTTTTCGACCATCTTTCGTCGCTCCCCCGCTCTTTGCTGTTATATGGCTTATAGCCTTCCTCATTAAATAGGCTACCCAACACAAAAATAATTTTTCAATTCGGACCAGTTGTTCCTGAGATTAGCGCGTTCAATCAAACAAACAAACATACAAACAAACTAACTCTTCAGCTTTATAATATTAATAAGTATAGATTATCTTTTTGTATGCACGTGTTTCTGTTACAAATAAATCTATTTTTACTGTCTTTTTCTTGCTTCCAAAAAAGGGGCCCATTGCTAAATATTATCAATCACACGGGTTGGTCGAAGGTTTAGCTACGCTTGTTCTGGACGGTACATGGATGGGTGACCATACATTACATATGATAAAATCCTAAACACCCATATCCCACTTCGTTTACAATAAACAATTTTGTATTGAAAGTTGAAACTATACGATATTCCTACAAATGCAACAGTTCTCAGCTCTGTATCTGCAGCGATATAAATTGATATTATACCGATATTGTACCAAAACGAAATCGAAAATCTTATTCCGGATGGAAAAATCCTTTCGCCAACCCTATCAATATCGCTTCCAATACGCGCGGGAGATATAAAATTTTAACAGACCGCTTTTGGGACGGTTCCTGAAGCTACTGCACGACAAATATGTCGGATAAAGGCTTATTCAGACCGGCGCGACGCGACAGCGCGACGCGATTCTTGTAGAACAATTTCCATGAAGTTCACATAAAAATTGTTCTACGAGTGGCGCGTCGCGCTGCCGCGTCGCGCCGGTTTGTAGGAGGCTTAACTTCGGTTTTCCGACCTCTTTATCTGGGGAAACTATTCTTCTGTCGCGGCTTCTTGAGATATTTGAGAATAGTATGTGTCTTTAAGTAAAGCAGCTAGTTAGATATCAGGGAAGACTGCTCATTTAAGGCTCCTACAGACAAGTGCGACACGACTGTAGTAGAATAATTTCCATGAAGTTTTTATAGATTACTAGCTTTTGCCAGCGGCTTCGCCCGCGTGGTGGTCGGAAATTATCTTGCGGGAACATACTACCGGGATAAAGAGTAGCCTATGTCTTTTCTCAGGCTCTAAACTATCTGTGTACCAAATTTTACTTAAATCGGTTCAGTAGTTTTAGCAGGAAAGCGAGACAGACAGAGTTACTTTTACATTTATTATATTATAGTGTAGATGAGAGCCTTTATACGCCTTAATGCCAATCTATATATTAATACGTGGAGCAAAAACTTTGTACCATTTTTTTTATTTGACGAATAAGTAGAAATTTGCACATAATGTTTATATGCAGAAGGCTGTTTTTGGATTTTTGGATCTTTGACAGTCGTTACGGGTCGTCAGAACCTTGAAAGTCTGCCAACCAGTTTTCCCAAGGGGAATCGTGTTACCCAATAACTGGGTTTGAAGGTCAGATAGGCAAGTGCTCCATATAAAGTACAGATATTGCATACGGTTAGACTCGGACCCCAGCATAGATGGGAAAAGGTTAGGCAGATGATGATGGAGAAAGAGCGCAGAATGCTAATATTTTTACATAATAAATGCAAGAGAAATACATTAAGTTTTAAATGAATTACGGTCGAATTTTGACCACTGGGCGATCATAAATCACCTTTCTAGTTTCCACTCTGTAATTCATCTCCTGCACCCCAAGATACAGACTAACCGTCTAGTTTGGGGTTCACTGGCAAATAATATACTGTTACGAGCTGTAGGTACTATTTAAGCTAATGTCGTCTCAAATTGATGTTAACCTATGTTCCTGCCAGGGTCGCGAGATCTGTTCGAAAGAGTTACCGTGGTCCTGGCTTATGGGCAACTGAAGGAACACGGGTGGGTTTTAGTCAGTAAAAGTCTGACACGCCATCCCGCTCCGCCCAGAGCGGGAGACGTCATAAAAAAAAATCCTATGTTTGCTTACTGTATAACCTGCCGGCGTAGCATGACCAATTCTATGTCTATTCTACCAAGAACAAAAAAAAAAATCTTATGTATTTTAATTCTGTAAAAATGTTTCTATCTCATCAGAGTAATAGTCATCATACTTGACATCGTATTCTTGTCGACTGTAGAATAGAAACAACTCTTCTTTTCAGTTTTACACAATTTTTCTACGATACAATCTATCATTTTGTCTTCTCTTCCGTCGACAAATTCTGTTTCTTTGGCGGTCATGCTATGCGTGCTGGACATTAATTATTTTTCTATTTCTATTACCAGTCATATTAATTTCTCTAGTTAAAAGCTTTTACAAATATTTTAACTAAAGAGTCTATTAGCTCTACAATGCTAAAAACAAAGAAAGCTATATAGATAACAAGAAATCTGTGTGTTCAATGATGGTGAAAAACCATAATATTCTTACCTTCCTTACCTCAGTAAAATTCAGGTAAAATTCCAAGCACAATCCGCTTATAAAATTGCATACCCCGTAAAAGAAAAACGTACGATTCTTATTCCAAATATTCCAATTTGATACTAAACCGGTGCCTCTTGAATGAAAGTAAACTCTCCCAATTTTATATAGGGTTACTTATCTGTGGAATCTTTGTGTGTTTTACGTGTGTACACCGTGCCTTATTTATTGCCTTTTTAAAGGGGGAGCCAGTTAATGTAACCTACGATTTAGACTATTCGCAATTTAAAGTAAAGTAAAAGACGAGTTTGGCTCAAACTGTACGGATCGAACATGACATGGTCGAAATAACTAAACTGTTTTCAATATAAGTATGCAAACAGGCTGTTAGTTTATCATCTGTCCAGCCATTTTCCAACTATGTTGGTGTCGGCTTACAGTCTAACCTGATTGCCTATCTGACCTTTACAATGCATTTACTGAGTAATACGTATACGACACCCCTTTCATAATGGATGTCGTTTTCATAGATTTCGAGGGTGCTGAAACCAAAAGTGAGGTTAAATAAAGTTTGAGTACCTATTTTAAAGATAGACTAAACATCGTTACATTTGAAGTTAAAGAAAAACGTACCCACAAATATTTGTTTTTCACTAGTATCTACAGATCGTAGTGAAAAAAAAAACCTCTCGCAATCTTTGGGTTAACATTTTTGAAATCCACATAATCCGTTCGGATACACTAAAGGGCTCAACGTTGGAAGACGATAAAAATGTCACGGTGTTTATGTGAATTCTCCGCGTGTATGTGTGCGTGCTCAAGGCGAAAAGCTATGGCTGTAATATTCATTCATTAGTGACGGCCATCCGTCTTACTTATAGGGATGGATGTACGTTATCGATAGACATTTTTACTGTAATTATGTCACATTATTTTTGACACTTTTCGTCAGTTGTGTTTAAGTCTCATGTAATAGGGGGGAGGGGGGAGCCTATTACTATCATCATCATCAGCCTATAGCAGTCCACTGCTGGACATAGGCCTCTCCAATTGCACGCCATTCAGCTCGATTCTCGGCAACTCTCATCCAGCTGCTACCAGCTACCCTGCAAAGATCGTCGCTCCACCTGGCCTGAGGGCGTCCTACCTTACGTTTGCCGATTCGCGGTCTCCACTCAAGAACACGTCTACCCCACCGGTCATCGGTTCGACGGCTAATGTGGTCGGCCCATTGCCACTTCAGTTTGCTAATCCTATGAGCTATGTCGACAACTTTAGAGCTTTGCCGGATCACCTCATTCCGGATTCTATCCCTCAGAGATACCTCAAGCATAGCTCGTTCCATAGCTCGCTGAGCGACTTTAAAGTTGTGGACTAGCCGTACCGTGAGTGTTCACGTTATTACTATCAACCGGCCACAAATCCAGACTGGGCTGTTTTTGATCGAAGGCTTTTACTGTGAAATTTCAGATGGAAAAACCCTATACCACTTTGTTCGACCTGGGAATGCCGCAAACCCAGCGTTACTGCTGAGCATAAATTGTCATCCTAACCAGTAACGCTTGCCAACAGTAAACAATTAGACAGCTAATAATGACCGCGATTGTATTTTAAAGTCTAATATTTTATGGCAGTATAACGATCAGTACAAAAGGTTTTAAGCTATCCAATTTAAATCTGTATTAAAACATTCGTTAACTTTAAATTGAACAATCAAATAACAATGACTCAATAACATAGAAAATCCAATCAATTTTATTCATTAATTAACTTTGAAAGTTTCTGAATATAAATGAAATTCTTAAGGCAAACATAAAATAAATAGGACGTTCCATTTTACCTGATTTACAGCTGTGGTTGAGGCGATGGAATGTTTTCATTCGTTAGCGGGCTCAAGTACCTAGTGCACTGGGTTATGCGGACTATGTCCCACTTCCCACTACTGAAATAACTTTGGGGTTCGGGATTTTTTTGCTCCGTGAAATTGTAGAGGGTTTTAGTCGAAAATGTTTGAATGGAGAGGATGTGGATTTTCTTTTGTTGAATACTGCTACGCACATAATTCTATTATTAATCACGAGATCTATTAAGCCATACGTGATTTTTAAATTTGCTATTAATTGCTTAACATTTATGAAACTTTATTAATAATTATTATAATATTTATTATAATAAATAAATTATGATTTATCTCCAACAAAAAATATTAAGATTTCAATGATCATATTGAATCTTATCATATTCGATTGTAGGTCTATATGTTTGTTATTACCTCGTATAGTTATGTCTCATAGTAGACTAGCTGCGCACGCGGCTTCGCCTGCGTGGATATTGGGAATTACCCCACGGGTACGTGCTACACAAAAAGTAGCCTATGTTACTCTTTATAACATCAGTTATCTGCCAGTTAGAGTCCCGCCGGAATCAGTCCCGTCGTTTCGGAGATTAGCCAGAACAAACAGACAGACAATCAAACAAAAATGTTGAAAACTGTTTTTTTGCTATAGGTTTCTTATAGACTATATCATACGTTTAGTAAAAAGCTGTTATTTTGACGTTACAAACAGACACTTCAATTTCATTTATTTGTATAGATTACTCATAAGTTTCCGTCATTAATTGAGAGTACAATCTGCGTATATTCAATTACAAAATTACACGCCTGACATAATTGCGATGTAACGACATTTACATGACAATGCGTGCTAACGAAGCAATCGATAAACAGCTCGAATGTGCACATCACTACTGGTCGCAGTCATCGCGTCGAATATAATCTCACCTTTTATTCCTGGCGCGCGACAAGAATGCGTAAACAAAAATTCCCGCTATTCCACCAATTCGTGGAATTGGACCGGGATCATTTGGGGGTATCCCGGGATGGCCTTGCCACGTTCCTAATAGTCCATTCTCTAAGACATTCCAGTCGACCTGAGCTAGATTATACTGGTATTACCCGAGGAGTAACTGCGATATGTAAGTGCCAAATAGTCATGTTTTTATCGTGTTAGAAGATTTTGGCTTTAGGTGTAACGTTTTACACATAGTGTTGATCTCTTAGAATTTGAGATTACATAGAAAGCTTCTCTTTTATTGGGCAATTGGATTTCTTTTACTGTGAAACGTCAGCTTACGTGAGATAATTTTAACACGTAGACATCGTCTGCCAAACTATATTTCCTTCGTTCTTACTTTAAAAGCTCCGTAAGTGCCTTATAAAATATTCATACATTTGCCTACGAACGCTTGTTGTTATTTTCTGTGTGCTATTTGTTGTTCGTGCCATTCAAATAAATCGTTCCGTCATTAGCGGGCCCGCTAATGAGGGAAGCCGAGTCGTCTTAAAATATGACATGCTTTCATAACGCGACACTGCGGAGGAATGCTCGGGAATTGTGCCCTTTTCTTTAGTAATTAACAACGAATTATGAATGGTTTTAGTCGCTATGCTTTTAGGCTTAAAATAATTAGGTTTGGTTTATGAAATTGTGATTGTTATGACGATAATTTATAGATTAATCTAGCTTAATTAATCCTTAAAAAAACAATTCCATTTTCTCATACTTTGCTGTTTGTAAGTGAACTGGTTTTGAAACCGCCCTAAAAACATTACGTAGACCCCGACACAATTTTAACACTGAAAAATAGACAAGTCTGCTTGTTACGGTTGCACAAGTCGACGACTCGAACACGTTGGTGGGTATTTATATGTATGATATTTAGTTTATTTGTTTATTGAAATAGACGATGATTTATAAAGAAAATGAGTGCGGAAAATTTCAAGCAACAAACCGTTGGGCGTAAAGATATTATGAAAAAAGTACTGGATGTATTTTTTCAAAATAAACTTCATTACATTTTTGTACCAATAATCTATCCCCGAAAGGTAACAATTTTGCCATTTAATGAGCCCGGGAATTATTTATTAAGCCCAAAGTTGCGTTAAAATTTGTGTAATATGGACGCTCATAACTTTGAATCCATGTTTTTTTTGCAATTAGCAAAAAATCTTTTTCGGTACAGGGCTAGTTAATGAAGTGACAAGTTGATATAATTTTTTAATGTAGGTACACTGCCAATTCGAAGACATGTGGCATTTACAAACTCGTACTGGCTCTCATGATGGATTATGGTCCACTCCCTCTCACCGAGAGGAGACCAGTGTCTCACCAATGGGAACACTGTAGGCTGATGATGATGATGACTGTAAAACATTGAAACAAATTCCATACGAATGGAAAACAGAATGGAAAACCCGTTTCCGTTAGTAAGGAAAACATACTGATTAGTGTAAATATGTAAGGCTTTTATCGCACATGCGTTTTAGTCACTCGTAAATGAAGTTTGAAAGTCTAACAACCAAATTACCACGGGTATCGTATTCAGTTAGTTAGCCAGTCGCTCCATATAAAGTCTGGTATTCACCTGCAACCAGTAAGATTGGAAGCTAACCCCTACATAGTAAGGTAATAGCTAGGTAATTGATATCATCATTTGCCTAGCTTTAGCTTTTAATTAGTAAGCACTATCAAGTGCTAGTTTAACTACTTAATTGCATTGATTTTTCAAGCAACATCAAATTTTCTTGTAAATTGAATGGAGATTTGTGATCGTTTAATGTTAAATTGAAATTCATTCAACGAAAAATAATCCACACTAACATTATAAATGCAAAAGTAACTCTGTCTGTCTGTCTGTCTCGCTTTCCTGCTAAAACTACTGAACCGATTTAAATGAAATTTGGTACACAGATAGTTTAGAGCCTGAGAAAGGACATAGGCTCTTTTTATCCCGGTAGTATGTTCTCGTGGGATAATTTCCAACCTCCACGCGGGTGAAGCCGCTGGCAAAAGCTAGTACAAAATAAAGAAGTTTATTTTATCTTTCATTATGTGAAACTCTTTATCTATTACACTTATTCTATGTGAAACTTTTTATCTATTAGACTTACTCTATGTGAAACTCTTTATCTGTTACACTTACTCTATGTGAAACTCTTTATCTATTACACTTACTCTATGTGAAACTCTATCTATTATACTTACTCTGTGTAAAACTCTTTATCTATTACACTACAAGCTTTTTGTACATTGCGACATACGTACAGAGCAGCATTTTCAGGAAAAGTGTAAGTTTTTGAATTTGGGAATCACTTAACGTTCCTTTTCAAAATGATTGCATAGTGGACGTTTACACGTACGTAATGTTGTTGCAGCGGGTTTTTTTCGTATTAAGGACGGACTGAGATGCACTCTGTTGGATTCTCAATGCTCGGTTGACGATGAAAACACCGAAAGTAGAAAATCCAGTGCGGGATAAAACATAAATCCGCGTGTACATTGACTTAATGTGTATTGTTAGAAGAAACTATTAGTAATAGTTATTGCTGGAAGACGTAGCGATGGAAGGCCTTCCACAAGACGGACCGATGACGATGCGAGAAGCAAAGAACCGGTCGAAGTGGCGGGCCTATGTCCAGCAGTGGACGTCTTTCGGCTAAAATGATGATGATGTATTGTTAAAAAATTCCGAAAGTTCATACTAACGTGTCTATTAGCAAGTTAGAATCTATCAATACTAATATTATAAATCTGAAGAGTTTGTTTGTTTGTATGTTTCTTTGTTTGTTTGATTGAACGCGCTAATCTCAGGAACTACTGGTCCAAATTGAAAAATTCTTTTTGTTTTGGGTAGCCTATTTATTGAGGAAGGCTATAGGCTATATAACATCACGCTAAAAGTAAGAGGAGCGGAGCAGTAATGAAAAATGTTGCAAACATGGGGAATATCGCACGGGTAGGTGATTCGACGCGACGGGAAGGGTCGCGGGAACAAGAAATTTAACGGACGAAGTCGCGGGCAGAAGCTAGTATTATATATAATATTATAAAGCTGAAGAATTTGTTTGTTTGATTGAACGCGCTAATCTCAAGAACTACTGGTCGAAATTGAAAAAACGCTACGGTTAAAAGGAGCGGAGCAGAACACGAAAAATCGACGAAAACTGGCAGGCATTTCGATGCGACGGGAAGGGGAGCGAAAATTTGACACGGACGAAGTCGCGGGCAGAAGCTAGTAGGAAACATAACTATGCCGAAATTGTAACAAGGGTAGTTATTAATACATGGAACAACACAGATGTTTGGTCAGCCATATTGGCAAGAGATGAATGCGCGAGCGCACGGTTAAAAGCCGGATATGTCAATAGGAAGCATTGTTAGTTGTTACAGATTTATGTTACAAGGAAATACTGTATTTATTCGCGAGACATTTGCCTGAATAATTTGTTTTCTTCAGTATTTTGTTGTAACAAAATACTGAAGAAAGATCTGAAGAGAGATCGAAATAAATTGCAGAAATATCACCACCTTTGGTGTACCAAAGGTGGTGATATTTCTGCAATTTATTTTTTTTGTTTTGCGACTAATATTTTGATATCAATTAGATTTTAAAGGTTCCTGCAGAAAGCTTACGCCTCTAATAGAACAAACATAGTCAGCAGTGGCGAAAGCACCATATAACACGATTCCTACCGGCTTGCCTTCGGGGATTCGCATTGGTAACTCGTATCACTATTAAAAATACAATAGTATGTAAATAGTGGCTACTATTGTCAATAAATATAGTTACACTACGGGTATTTAATTCACCATAACATTCAAACAACAAAAAAGGTTATTTATAGCTCTGTATTACAACAAAAGAGAAATGTTCTAAATTAACCCGGCGCCATAACGTCATAATCGGGAACTAAAAATTCATACAACAGCGATCCCGTAATGATGTCACTTTAGGTCACGTGGCACCGCTTGATATGTACGAGAGCAAGCCGCTGTACAACGGGTTATGACAGAGACAGGTATAGAAAAATGCGTCAGCGAGAACGAGATAGAGGAATATTGCATATTTTATTCGGTTTTCAGCTGTTCAATTTAATTGTATTTAATTCATTACATTCCTATATTCATTTTAGAATGAAAGTAAGTATTCTTTATTGATGAGTCAGTAAGTTAAAGCCGACTTCGCATCGGCTTCTCTTTTAGAAAAAATTACACCTCGTCGCTGATAGTCAGCCTATAATGTTCCCATCCCACTGCTGAGACACAGGCCTCCTGTCTTCTGTAGGGAGTGGGCTTACCCACCACGCGGGCCTGCGGATTGGTTGTTGTCACATGTCTTCGTATTTTCGGTTCTATGACATGCCGGTTTCCTATGATATTTTCTCCCACCGTTTTGAGAGCAGTGGTGATGCAATAATTTACACAAAGTAAAGCACCAGTGTACCGTGTGATGCCGGACGTAAAGAATAACACCACCCCATTTCTTCCCGTGGGTGTCGTAAAAGGCGACTAAGGGACTTACTAGAGAATGGGCAGCAGCGTTCTCTATGCATTTTGCCACCTTACTGCGATCGCCAACCCGCCTGCCAAGCGTGGCGATTATGGCAAAGCCCCCCAAATTGGGGGAGGCCTAAGTCCAGCAGTGGACGTCTTACGGCTGGGATGATGATGATGATGAAAGCACCTATCTGGATTCTAATTTGCGACCTACCATTCATAAGTAGTCTGATCTAGATACTTACTTGAGTCGCGTTGCACGGTCGCGTCGTGCTGGTCTGCTGGAAATTTTAGGCATACCTTGAGACATATTTTTCTGTTGTGCTAATAGAGCGATAACTATTAGTAGTGGCATTACGATGTTCAGAAGAAGCCTAGATCCAGTAGTGGGCGTCTTTTGTGCTAATAATGATTAAGCTGATAAACAAATCGGTAAAGATATCCTTTTAACTTTGTGCCAGTATTGGGTTACACTCTGTCCGGATTTGTCCGGATTTTTAGACCCGGCTGGACTTTTGTAAAATATAATATGTAAAATCTGTTCTGAACAAAGAAATACTGAAAGGTAAAATGTCCGGCTTTTTGTCAGGGCTTCGTAATAATAATCCTTGTAGACACGATTTTTTGTCATACTACGCAATTATGTTTTAAATAGAAAGCTAGTCCAGGTGTAGCAACGTGCAATTATATTTAATGAACATTTCAATTCCAGCCAAGTCTCGTCCGTAAATAGATCAGCTTGTAAGTTTCGTGGGTGGCGTAAATTGTGAGTCAGGAACTATGACTAAGGACGATGGGCTAACAGCACCCACCACTGTCTACCAAGATTATTCATTATTACGAGAATATAACTACAGAAACGAGAACTCCGCGACTCAGCGACCATTGTGCCGATAGTCGATAGCCAATGGTTTGATAGCCAAGAGCTTCAACCATCAGAAGGCTCTCATTTGGCAGCTGGATCAAGGGTTTTGATTCAGAAAGCGGTACTTATTGACACGGCTCGTGTTGTTAGATGGAACCCTGAACGTCAGTAGCTTGGACATTTGGGTGGGATATTTTTAAATAATTTAAATGTTTTTATACTTTTATGTTATAATATTTAAAAATATAATTTAATGGGTAAATAATGGTAATAAGAATAGGTACCAAGGACATTTCACAGTCTGTCCATCGTATCTTTAGTCTTTAGTTACTCTTCTGGCCTATACTTTCATACTCAAGACTTTTCTCATGACATTTTCTTTATTCACTCTTAAAAACTGACAGTTTTCATAATCAAATTACTTCTCCCACGCAATAAAAGAACGAGACAACAATATAATACAACATGTTTACAATATTAATTTCCATATCCCTACGTCACAATCCCAACATTCTTCTCATGAACAAGTTCTATAAATAAATCTGAAACTTGTATACATTCTATCGCTGCATGGGAAACTGCACCGCTTCCTGCAACGTCAGAGAATGAACCCACGTCCCACACGTTGCATGTGCGGACATATGACTCCTAATTAAGATATATGGACGGGAAAAGAACTACGGATGAGCATGACCCGGCTTAATGTGCGTCACGAAGTATTTCACACCGAAATTATACAGTAATCAGCATTTGGTTTCCCGTTTCATACAATACTGTTGCAGATTTTATTATTAAATTACGCCTACGTAAATTCGTTGATTCGAAGACGTAACGTAATTTCGGCCATTCGGTTACCTACATTAAGTTTTGCAAACGGTCCAAATCATTTCACGTCAACAATACGTAAACAGCAGATTTTTATGAATCGAATGCAGCGTCTGTTTTCACGCTCATCTGGACCCACCCTAAACACGAATCAACTAAAATTCAATGTAGCCAACTTTGATGTTTATTCACAAAGACTTCAAAGAATTAGCATGCTTCCAAAAGTGACAGTTCTTTGTTTACGAAATCTTCCACTGTCTGCTGAAGGGCTATTTAGAATTTGTGACGAAGAGGCCCAGTTTATACGTAATGGAGTTTAAAAATAAATAAACCTGTTAATATTGCTCAATTCCTTGAATGTGTCTTTTTAGGGGTTTTTTTTTTGTTCTGAGACTGTAGCCAAAACATGATTAAGCCGTCGTGATAAATGGATTTCAGGAAAAACTTCATGAATTTATGTATTAAAGGGACTTTGAAGGTTTTTCTTACAACATTGTTCTGTTGTTATTCATATATTATTAGAATTTTACGCTTTTCAATTTTAAACGATTTATTTTCCCTCTAGGACGTTTACAAGCTAAGTTTCTTTCCTTTTCCCAACTATGTTAGGGTCGGCTTCCAATCTAACCGGATACAGCTGAATACCAGTATTTCTGACCTCAACAACTCTGTTACTACGTGATAAGTGATAGCCCTTGATAAAGATAAGAATGGTTGTCAGACTCTGGGCTTCTGGCGCCCTGTAACGATAGCCAAAGATCAACGAAAGACAGGCGGGACCAACGGCTTAACGTACTTTTCGAGGCAAGAATGAGTCTTGGTATGGAATGATGGTTACCCATCCAAGCACCAACCGCGACAAGCGTAGCTTAACCTGATCGATTGAACCATGCAGCTGTTATTACTTAGCCACAAGCCCCTCTTTCTGATATATTGTGCGATGAGCCAATGATTTTAGTGACTCCTGTAGTCACTAAAATCATTGGCTCATCCCAGAAAGTTCCATCTTTAACTTAATCATTTAAAAGCACCAAACCGTAGAAAACAAAAGTCATGGGAAGTGATAACGAGCAAACACCAGAGGTAATACCACCGGGGGCTATATTTAACACAACGTTAAGATCGAGCCGCGAATGATAAGCAAAAGATTAAACCAACCAACAAAAGATTAACTTTCACTTGTTCGCCAACTTGATTCAGATTCGGTCCAGTTGTAACTGAAAGTAAAATTAATTTATCGTTTTTCTTATCTATTCGCTATTATGCTTTTCCTCAATAGCTCCTAAAGAAAGTCTTTTTGTCACCTCGCCCACTCACAAAGAGTTCAGAACTTCTGAGTCTCTGCAGAAAGTCGGTCTTTACTTTGGCCGTCTAAGTTCTAACCGAGAAAACGGTACAATGAAAGCTATTGTTCAAAGTTGGATTGAGAGAAAATGATCCATGAACCACATCGAGTCTTAATCAGAACTTATGAAACTACCATTTCAGAATCTAAAGTAAAAATAACAATAAACTTGTGAACAAATGCCAGTCCAGTCCAATACACTTAACTTTATGGAAGCAACGAACTTCGTAACATTATCATGAAAGGAATCCAGATTGTTGACTGTTATTTAACTTCTATACGAGTATCAGCACTCACGTATATTAAAACAAAGAAAAAAGTTTCAAACAAGTTTCTTCCTAAAACCATGATCGGTGTTGCCGTCGACAAAATGAAAAAAAGCAATAAATAAAAGCGATTTTGTAGCGGAAATGCGTAGTTGCGTGTGGCGTTTGTCACTGGGCGGTCGTATCCAACTCCCGGGGACATCAGTTAGGGAAGACAGATTCGTCTTTAAGATGGATCGGTGACCGTTCACATGGTGAAGTTCTTACGGCTCAAAGGGAATATTATTTGGATTTGATCAAATTATTTACACACAACATTAGATTAATGAACAAGGTGTGATACAGGTGTACGAATACGAACGGTATATTGTTTTACATTATGGAGGTAGAGCTCGAGATAGAATACTGAATAGAAGCAGAATGAATATGAAACAATGACAGCTACTTTGAAATAGGTCGATTAAAAGTTTAAATTACACACTTTGGTTAAGGAAATTAAAGAGATTCACCCGACCCGACCAAACCAAACTTATGACATAATTTTAAGCATTCAGTATAACATTCCTCCTTGCATCAGTACCCGCGAATCAAAGCCATAAACGTAAACAAATATCCAGAGTTGGATGCACGATACATTGTTTTAATTGGCCCACTGGCCTCTTTATACCAATGAAACAAGTGTCAAGCAATCTGTGTTCATACAGCTACTTCACAAATACTAGATCAACGATGATCAAACAAAACGTTACATCACTAGAGAACAGCTAATCTATTTTTGATCGCGGCCTCAGCTGCTATCACCTGAGCTTGTCTACATTCTACGACGACAACTCATTTACTCTCATCTTAAGTATAACGGGCATTTCTTTTTACTTCCTCAATAAAATTGTTACGAAATTGGGCACCTTCAGTAGATGGAATCGGTTCCCAATTTTCTGCAACATCAATTTGTTCTTTACTGTTATTCTCGATATTATGTCCATTGCCAAAAAAAATTGTTGAATTTTACTCGTTGATTAGAAGTCATAAAATCCCAATGCCTCTTTTCGTAGTCAAAACACACGCGAAATCCTATAGTTCCAAGTTCCAATTAATATGTTTAGTTTATATGTGTTCTGTTGTAATAACTCGTACAAATTTTACGTACCGTGCCTTAACTGGCCCTTACTTCGATTTCATTGCGTTCTGTGGCTCCTTAATTATTCCGACAAGGTATAAATCGGTCCCTAACTCTGTCCTATTTTTAATGGAGTGTATCTGATGCGGTCTCCCGTACAGCCCGCCATTTTTCAGGCTTAATTAAATAGTGTCTATTCCAATGGAGTTGTTGGGTTAATTTGTTTAGACGTCCGTCAGCCTAACGTGACGGATACGGAATGAGATTCTAAAAATAGCCCATCTTTGTTGGACCGAATTAATTCAGGAGATTCCAATCTATTACAAAATTAAAAAGGGTTTTAAATTCCTGTTAGAGAAAGGAAAAAGGAATTCTGTATATTTGAGACAACCACTTAGAGTCGATTGCAGCTAACTTCACCAGCATCATAAGCATTCCAGACTATATTGTGTTGTTCGTGATGCATTTTATAGCGAATAAAAAGAACGCAACCAATGCTTCGACGCGGCGTATTTTTGGCACAAGAATCGCATTCACATTCGTATGTTTTGGACGAGTGTGGCTTTGGGGGATCGTTTAGCAATACGCCAGGGTAACAAAAACCTGCATCGTTTGCGCGTTTTGGTCATACACATTCAAAGTAAGTGCTGGCAACAAAACATTTGTGATACTAAATGGATTCCAAACGTTGTATGTAATTCGAAATGTTTCGCAGAATTTGCTTTCTTTTGAAGGCATTAAGAGAAAATGTAGAAGTAAAATTGAAAAGGCAATTTTGTCTTTAGCCCCCCATTTTCTTCAAGTCTATTTAAAGCAGAAAATCGAGTGATTTGATTGGCTGTTGTAATTTCACAAACATAATAGGAAACATCAATTTTGGCAGCAGATTTACTGATCAAAGACTGCCAGGATTCCATAAATCCGATATAAGTCTATTCATTGGAATATCCATCATTTAACCGTGCTTCTTCAATCGTTCAGAACTATTTTGGTCGGTTGTTCGCAGTCGTATATTTGCAGTCTGTACTATAAATCTCCTCGAAGTCTTTACGATCCCAAGATTGATACTTATAGAAACAATTCCAACTAAACATACGTTTTGCATTTACTTTTCTATGTCCTTTTTATCAGCGTACAGAAAAACATGTGTTTTGCAGATGTGCTCTAAAAATGTTTCGATACTAAATTTATCGTATTTGAATGCTCCATTCGTAATACATTTTTTTAAACATCGTTAGTCCATTCATTCAGTTCGTGAATATAAATCATACCATGCATAATTAACACTCAATGAAACATGTCGGCTCAATCTAAATTAAGATAACCTGCTATTCAGTTTTGATTTCACAACCTATTGCGCTTTGCCTAACAGTTAATTTATAAACGTTGCTGCAGATACATCAGTGGATCGACACGTAAACAAATTATCGTTAGTCTGTTTTCATGATATCCGCTGTTCTCAAATAGTTGTCTGCTACAGTGACCTCGTCTATATCTCAAACGTTAGTTAGAGCAACTCTATAATGAACAGTATTTCAAAATCAACATCGTGCACTTGACTCAGCCGAGTTATATTTGGATCTCCCTTCGGTGCTTTCTTCACTTCATTTGCTCCCACCTTTTGCACTAATTGAACTTGTTTTGCACTACTCTTCATCTATTTAGGAGTGTTCGCTTTAAAGAATTTGTCAGTCTTCTATAGTTCCAAATTCAAATCTCGCGTGATTAAGAAATTATGTATCCGCTTCTATTTGCTCCAGGTATAAGATATTTCTATCTTTATTGCGTTCCAAATATTTTTATTGATATGTTAAAATGTCGCACGACTTTTTTTAGTTTAAGGTCTCTGATCTTTGGCCGAAATTAAAAGAAAAGTCTTTTAACATTCAAACTTAGTAATCATAATAATTTTCTCCCACTCCGTGTTATCTTTGAAACCTAATGAACGCCTGTCGACATCTGAGCTCGTTATCAATAACATTTAAATAAAGTTTATAAAATGAGAGTTATTCAGTGCTAACGGCACTTCCTATACACACGTCTATTTTCATAACATTAGTCTAAAAAAAAAACATCTGAAGATTCCTTTCGACACGAAAATTGCATCTGAATAAAAAAAAGTGTTGTGAGTGTATTAATAGATAGATTTGTGGAGCATCGCCGCCTGTGTTATTATAGCGAAGAAATATAGGATAAGACGCGGATCTATCTGTAGTTGGCCGAAATTATCGCGAGGCGACGCGCGCGCATCGTTGCCGTTGGCGAGTCGCACGCACAGCGTCCGCGGTGCGCCCGCGCAGCCAAAGCTTCGAAATAAATATTTGTTTGTATTTTTCGTTGTGATATAGCATATACAAGTTTTCATACGTGTCGATATAGAGTTGCATTAATGTTTCTTCAGTAATTAGTAGTGTAATTATTACACATTTACACAGTGTACAAAATACTAAAGATTTGCAAAATAGACGGGACGAAAATACAATATTACGTGTGGTCGGAGTGTTAGTTTTAAGCAATATTTTAGTTCTAATTAAGAGACTAATGACGATGCTCAAAGACTGAAATAGTGGAACACGGTGGAAGTTTTCAGTGCAATAAATTAATAATAGTACCTATGATATTATGTTTATTATGTGGTTGCTAGTGTGTGTAATATTGTGTTAAAACATACGTTAGGACTAACGTGCCAAAAGTACGCAAGTGGGTGTGGATATTTGTAAATGTTCTTTAAATAAGTGTTTATTTTATAATAAAATAATATGGTCGCCATGCTCGAAGTAGCCGAGAGGAGAAACAATGAATATTTTAGATCATTCTTACCTGTAAGTTTAATTTTTAGTAATTTGCATAAAACACTGGCATAAAATAACGGCGCCTACTGACGTTTAGAGTGTTTTTAAATTCCGAATAGAACAAGCCTCGTTTGATTCTGAACCTATTCTTTTTCAAACACTGGCCTTTAAATTCCGAAGCCACGGCCAGTATTCGAAAGTGATTAGGTGTGTAACCCTGGTTTCCGTCGAGCTTTTGTCGAGTGTTGAATAGGAATCAAGTGGCAGACCTTTCAGTAATATTAGTTTGTACTTCAGGACACGTAGAACGGATATCGACTAAGGCCTTGTTTCAGTATCCGTAGAGGCGAGGTCCAACTGATAAATACTATATTATCTCAAAAATGGACGACATTTTAGTACCTACTTATGTGAACTGAAACTTAAGTATCCGGAAGCAATGACATGGGATTGTCTTTTAAAAAATTTGCTCGAAAATATAATTTCCATGAACTCTCGATCTGAATGTTTTCACACAAATATGTAGGAACTCAAATCTATTTTCTAATTCGAGATTCATACTTCACCATATGTCTCGAATACGGGCCTAAGATACAATTGTTTAGGTACTGGGCTCACAATCCTCTCGATATTACGCAGATGGCTTTGAAATCCACGATACTGTGTTTCCATAACACATTTAAAAGATAAAAACAACGTAAACGTGACACAATTTACGCTAAAGATAACCAGCTGTTACACTGTGTTTTGTCTTCACTATCCAATGCTAATTAATGAGCTTTGATGTAAAACAAGTAGATGATAACATTGGGTTTTGGCAAGTAAAATGCTGAATCAATTATTATTGTTTCCATTTTTGGTTTTCATCTGCTGTTTATTAGGTCATTGTAGACTCGATCAGTCCTACGCATTCCTAATTAAGGCAGTTGAAAGACCAAATTGTTGAACGTAGTGTGTATATTAGTCCTTATTATAAGTACTCAGTTCCATAGTACGTAGTTCGTACGTTTACAGACTGTGGTAAAGTTTTGTATTTTGTTATCGTTTCATTCTTCGTATAAATAACTTCCCAGAATAAAACTTCCGTGGAATATATTTAAATAAAAGAGACTTATTGTTTACCACTGCAGATTTATCGTTCTCCTTGGTCGAAATTACTCTGATCTTTAACCTGAGATAAAATACTAAAAAACAATTAAAACGTTTCCGTTTTCGAGTCTATAAACAATACAAATTCATAGTATTCATAACATTTGACACCATGCCAAACTAACGACCTTCGCAAATTATACTACTAGACAGCAGGGCGAGGTACCTATTTTCTAGTGAATTGTCGTGACTACTAACAGTACACGCGAAAATATTTTTTTACTGGCCTCACAATTACCCTCTAGGTTGTATTATGCGAGTTTTTATAAATGCTGTAACATGAGCACTATGAGCCATTTGAATAAAGTTTTAAATTTCAATGTCCTCTTGTGCCCACTTCATCCGTAACATAAAAATAATTCAGTTTTTCTCTCATTTCAGGCTGTCAACTCCCCACCGGTCCCTCACCGAGATATTTCGGCACCAGTGGCGACGTACCGTCCCTACACAGAAGAATATACCACCGTCCAGCGCCGCGTGGAGCGGCCCGCACAACCAGAAGAAACTGAACGAAAGAAAGACAAGAAATGGTCCATTGGGAAACTATTTCGACGAAAGAAGAAAGAAGATGAAAGCGAAGAGTCCTCGGAAAGCGACGAAGGAGTCAGCACACGCTCCCCATCGAAAAGAAAGTCTAAGAAGAAAAAGAAGACTCCAGCAGTCAATAATTTTGACCACATAGTTATAAGGGATTCAAGAAGAGCACAGAGTTTAGCCAAACCGAACCTTAGAGATGTTACCGATGACGGTGTGCTGTCCGACCCATCGGCTGGCTTCATCAACTACCGTGCTAAAACTCAAGAATTGTATGGAGCTTCCAAAGAATCCCTCAGCTTAAGAGAAGACAATTCGAATAGATCCTTAGGACCATCTTTGGAGACATCCTCTAGAAAAACAAGAAAAGGCAGATTGAAAGCCAGAGTCGAAGCACTAAGAAATAGTTTGAAGGGAGAGTCGAGCAGTGAAGAAGAATCACTCAAGTCATCAAATTCATCATTGATGATTCGATTTAGAAGTGAAGATTCCTTAATGCGTTCACGTGATAGCTCATTAAACAAAAGGTCGAGAAATGCAAGGAATGAGAGATATATTAAAAGATTATCTCGCGATGAAGAAAATCAACTGAATAAAGAAGCGGAGTTATTACAACAAGGTTACACAAAAGCTGAAGTTGAAATGTTGACAAGAACGCCGACAAGTCAAAGTAGTGGTTATGGGACCTGCAAACGAGACCAAACACAAAATGTCAAAACGGAACAGTTATACGCTAATGATGTTAACCGCCGTCCTATGAAATCCGAATCAATATCATCATTCCCTTCGACACAAAGTTACCCATCATCCATCAACTTTAACGCTAAAGTTAACAATGAACATATTAACTATTCCATACCTACTAGTAACATAAATAGAGAAATGCTTTATGCTAATAATAACCGAGAAAGGAGTGTCAGTAACCAGTATGAGAACCCGGAGAGTGTCATGTGCGTCAAGTTTCCTTTGGGAAATGTAACAAATGTTAAGCGAGAGGAGAAAGCGCCTCCTGTGCCACCGCCTCGTGATATGCATCGAAAAGTCGCAACTCCTATATCAATGTACTATGAAAATAATCCCATGGTAGCAGATAGGATAGTAAATACACAGCAGAATACTATACATGGCGTCCCTAATAATGACTTCGAAAGAGTTATGAGACGAAGTCAGGAAAGGTCACTAAGTCACAGCTTCAATGGGTTGCGCCGACCTATATCGAATTCCGAGGACCACATTGCAATGCAAAATAATGAGTACATACAGAACTTCCAGATAAGGAACGAACAGCCTCGAAGGCCAGCTTCAGTATCAGCAGAACCAAACCATTATGGGCTCTACGCTAATTCACCGCATTGGAGAAAGTCTGTAGGTCCCACAAATATAGTTAAACCAGAACCAGTCCAATTAAAACATGACTATTTGTACTATGCTGATCAAAGCCCCAGATCACGGAGACCTATTAGCGTTAAAACTAGTCAAAATGGTTATGAAAATCAGTACTTAAGTGACTCCCAAGCTACACAAAACGTCGCTGAGAGTGTGTATCGGCGACCACGCAATGCATCTGAGTTTTGGAAAAAAATTGACGATGCCGAAAGACAGAGACGGCAGCAAAATGTTTACGCAAACTCGAGAAGCAGCAGTGACTTTTCAAACAGTACGCAAATGAACAGAGTGGCTCCGTATTTAGAACAAAATAAACTGGGCCAAGAAAACTCAGACATTCAAAATAAAAACAAAACTCCTTTTAAAAGTTCTTCTGTTGACACAACCGACGGTGCTAAAGTTTGGAAGGCGACGACAGAGTACAAACGATCCGTTACAGTTGACCCACCACAAACTGTTACATCACCGACTTCAAAAACACACGTTAGACATAAATCTGATACGTATGTTCCCAGTATTTATCAAATGCCGTCTGACGATGAAAAGAGTTCTGAGAGACGAAAATCCACTAACCTTGACGATGCGCTCAATGAATTAGAAGCCATTTACAATAGCTTAGGTTTAGGCGATGAAGATTTATTAGATAGAGCTGAACAACGTGAGTTAATGACCCCGAAGTTCAACGACCAATTTAATGATTGGAATGGAAACGATGACGAGATCCAACTGCGAAGTCAGCCAACGACGCCTTTAAGACGTGCGCAAAGAAGGTCGACATTACCTGACAAACTGCAAGATGATATGGCATTTAGACGGATGAATTCCTTAACAAAGGAAAAACCTAATTATAAAGATACACAATCGCAAATAAGTTATATGTTAGCTTCACCTGTTTATGTGCCCTACGCCTCCGACGATGACAGGCAGTCCGAACGAAACGAGCCAGATATAGTCTATGACGACGTTGTTTACCGAAATATAAAACAGACTAACAGTCGTTTAAAAACGATGGACCCTCAACCGCCATTTGGCATACCAATAGGGCCAGTATCACCAGCTCCTCAGAGTGATTATCTTCATGCAACACCAGAAAATAAGGGCCGTTCACGATTTATTCCAAGAAGATCACCGGACCTTGTGTCTGATGATTTAGCGTATAGAAGTTTGAGGAAGGATAATAGGCATTCCTCACATTTTAATGGTGAAGATTATACTGGTCTAATCAATAACAATCATTCTTATAATGAGTATCCATACACTAAAGACTCTGCAGCAAATCTTAAGAAGAAGAGAGCTGTGAGATCTCTTTCCGCTAACATATTCACTATGATACAAAAAGAAATTGACGATGCGTTGAACATGAGTAAAATGGCTACGTTACAAAAAACACACAGTAATAGTGACGTCATGAAAAGGCTGCGTAATACATTCGAAAATAACGACAACGAGCAGGAGCACTACCCTCGCAACAAGGTAAAGCAAAGACACAACACTGTCAGTCTATTTGTCAATAACACCCATGCACCCACCCATCATTTCGCAAAAGACGATTCATTCATTCATAGTGATGATAAGCACCTTGCTAAGCCACCATCTTGTGATAAGTCCAAAAGCTCATCGCCATCAAACAGATCTCCCCAGGCATCCAAACGTTCATCAAAAGATGAGTTTCAACAGGTTCTTAGCATGCTAGCGCAGGAAGCCATGGACACAAGCAACAAGTTAGGAGTAGCGTTAGCAGAGTTGGATAAAAATAGAAACAATAATGAAAAGAAATTAGACGTCCAGAGCCGAATTTCTGATAGTCGGCAAACCTTTTTGAATGGCTTGACTTGTAAATCTACGGAAGATATTGCACCTGAAGTGAAGCATGTTAACGTTCGTTCAGAAGTTATAAGTGAACAGAAAGATGACAGACCAGTGACCAACGTCAGTAAAGATTCTAAAGGAAAGAAGACTGAAGATAGTCTTTTGGCCATATCAGATCAGCTACACAAAGTCGAAGACCAGCTCAAGCATAGTTTCGAAAAAGAACTTAACTTTGAAGATGAAAGTATAAAACTTTCGAATTATATAGCGAAAGCTGAAGAACAATTGAAGGCTCAAGAAACCACGGTTGTGATACCAGAGAGTAAGCTGATACCAGACGTTGTCCCGTTAACGATAAAAGAAGACGCGGTGAAAATAGAGACGGTAAATGAAAAAGAAAATAATATAAACAATATTGAGCTGAAACCACCAGTAATCAATTCGTTAAACCCTTTCTTGAATACTGACTATAAAATTAAAGAAATTAATGAAATTAACGCCTTCAAAGAGTTAAAAGACGGAATATCTGATTTAATCGCTGGTATTAGTCAAGTAAATGAAAAATTATTTACACAGAATAAAGGACCAAAATTGGATAATTGTAGTAATACTAATACAGAAAAAATGACTGGAATTACCGAAGCTACTGAAAAGCTGAACCAAGTTTCACAAAATATCCGTAATCAAGAAGTTCCTAATAGGGCTTCCGTTAATCTGTCTATATACGAAGACGATTTAGAAGCAAAGAAGGATGCTGCTGATTCAACAGAATATAATTCGTCTGAAGAACTGGCGACGATATTTAAACTAGAAAGTAACTCCAAATCACGGACTGCCAACGAAAGTCAGAATGGCTCTGAAAATAAAATTCGCGACGATTTAAGTTCGCCTAAATTGGTTCAGACAATGAATCAGCACCTGAGAAGGTTGTCTGTAGACCAGACAGATGATTGTATTCCTCCTAGTCAAAGCAACACACTGCCAACGAACGTAGTTCCGTGGAGAACTAAAAGGCAAACTCACAATTCACAAAAAGAAAATAGAGGTACGTGGTCCATTCTCATGCACGGTGTACTGTTTTCACTGTAACCATTTTGCATCCAGCTTTTTGTTGTTCATTTTGTGTTCACAACTCCGTTGTTTTTTAGTTGCCTGAACTAACTAGTTTTTTTTTATTGTATGCGTTGTTTTTGTTGTTTCGACAGACGATAACACGCAGTCGAAGCGCGATTGGCACGACTCTGGCACGTTGATGTTAGCTTGTACCTACACTATGATGTTCTCCCAACACCTGGCAGATTTGGACTGGCTGACGCTGCTCGGTTTGCTGCTGGCAATGATCACAATTATCGCTATGCTAATAATATAACATACACATAACAATCAAATGTAACTACAAAATTCTAAGAGACGTACCGACTCGTAGACCTTGTATTGAGGAGTAACGCTTGTTATTAAGAAAGTGAGGGATCCGCTAAGGTAGCCCGAGAAATACAAATTTTCTAACGTTTTTTTGCAATTTGCTGGTTAGTGTCAGGTTTATGTTTATTAAAATCGGATTCACCGTGATAAATATGGCTTTATAGAATTAGAATCAGCAATACAACTCTCTAAGTTCACGCAATGGAGACTTTGACGCTTCCATCTTAAGACTTGTAATTAAAAAGCTGTTCTTGCATATGTCTTCGAACGATTACATAGTAGGTACGTTACCATACGCATAACGCATAGGAATTTATTTCGCTGTGCTCTACGTTTTACTATCAATTTTATTTGTTCGAGGTCCTATCCTACGCGAATAATTACCTAATATAGAATTACTATTGATATTATAAATTGTTCTGCTGTCGGTATATCTCTATGCAAAACGCATTTAATGGCCTATTAAAAATATACTTATCCTTTATTTTTTTAATTTAGTTTACTGCATTGATATAATGTAAAATAAAATTGTATGTATTATCTTATTTTAAACAAAATTATTTTTAGAAAATTTAGCTGTGATGTTCATTTTTATCTTTTACTTAATGTTAGTAATATTTTGTTTGTATTTAAATCTTACGTTTATTATTTTTTTGTGCCAAAATCCACGATCAATTTGTTTTTAATATTTTGAAAATAATAATTGCTTTGATTGTTTGAAATCGCATGATTTTCAACTGTTTTTTTTTTTAATGAATTTGCATGATTTTTGTGTATTTTCTTTATAATAAATAGTTTATAGTGCTTACATGTTGTAACGTTTTGGCGATACGTAAATAACTTAAAAATTGTGTTTATCACAAGAGACTAATTAATTATTTTAGTAGATGAATCAGATAGCTAAGTTTAGTAGTTTATTAATTTGCTCTTTTCTTTAAATGTGTATCAAAATTCAAATCAGTGACATCCAACATCTAAAATACATGCGTCGCACTGTTTTTGTTTTACTCACTGTATTAATAATCGTCAGTTCCAATTTTAAATAGAGCTGCGGTGCCTGCACCACAAACAATGAAATGAGGATTATTCGAAACAGCTCCTTTTGTTATTGATGTTAAGCCCAGTGATATTAATAAAACTAAAAAAAATCCTCAAAAAAAAACAGAACCATATCTACTGATATTTTAGTATTAGTACTATCCATAATCATTAGCATAACTGCTTCATGATAATAATGAAAAGAAAACAGCGTTGTGAATAATGTCACAAGAAATGGCGCGAGGAGCCAAAATGCAAACTAATCACTCCATTTAGTCTATGGTCAGTGAAGTAACCCACGATTTGTTTTCTAGGTGAACATTGATTGCCTGCAGTGATCTACTGGGTGACTACGTTCAATTTAACCTGCGTACTTCGACGATATTTTTAAGCTATTTTTAATTTATATCTAAGCTACCTTCTGTATTTTATCCTGTACCTAGTTGTATGACATTTAAAACTTTACTATGTTTATGTAGAGGCTTCCAGATACATTTAAAAAAGCGTTATTTATATGAAGAGAAGAGTTATAATTTAAATAAAATGTTTCAGTTTTAAATTTCGTGTTTTTATTACCTACCTATATTATCATCTTCAGAGTGGCTATCAGATAAAATTAACGGTGATAATGACCAAGCTTTTAGAGACTGGTGATCGCAGCACGTAGGAATGTTGATCCTCTTGAAATAAACCCCAAGTCTTGTGCTAGGTAGGTAAGTAAAAAAAAAGCTCAAAAAAAATAACGAAGAAAATTAATTAAAAAGGAGCGCTAAGAATCATCAATAATAAGTAGGTACCTATTACTCTTCTACCTTCTGTAGATTTTTAAACGCAAGTGCAAACTATCCACTGAAATTACTAGTGGTTCTATTGGCAAACCTACACAGCTCAATTTTAGTAAGGCAGAAACGGGTATCGCCATCTATGTTCATAAATAAGAACTAGAACAATTCTACCTACTAGCGTTATCTGTTCAAATACATATAACTTACTGGGCAAACTGTAAACGATAATATGTTTGTAAATTTTGATAGATGGCGCTGTAAACAATTACTGATTGTTGGCGATTGTCAATCATTGACCATAGATGGTACTGTCAGTTCCGTACTAAAAATAAATAGTTTTTACTTGCAATTATTTGCCAAATTATTTATGTAAGTGTATTAATTTAAATTTTGTTTATAGTTTCTTTTTAATTATATTCTTGTTAATTTTATTATATTAAGGAACATTTTGATTTCACTCAGTCACTGCCTGTGCGTAACCGGTTTCGTGAAATAATGTAGAACGACAAAAAAATATCTCAATTGTCACTAATGTCAGATTTTTCGCAAGAGTGTATCATACGCGTGTTGTGAATATTATTTTACAAAAAGCCTTTTATTAGTTTTGATTAAAATTGTTATAACTAGTTTGTGGAATTAAGCTATTGCGAAATTTTAGTCTTTAGTGTTTTACTCTTGTTATATGGTGCCGTTGCACGTGTAAATTCGTACGAACGCTGGATGGCAACCTACTTTGTTCCTGTTGACCTGTGTCTGCACTGTGATTGTTTTAAAAGGTAACGGTTTAATTATTTATATTGTTTTGTATAAAACTGTTTAAAACACTCTTCAAGAACTTAACATAGCTCATGTTGTTTGTGTAGTTTATTTATTCCAATGAAGTTTAAACTTTTTCTCTAAGGTTTTCCTTCGTTATTCAACGGTTTTGCCGTGTTATCTTTATTCGTTTTGTTTTATTATTATGATATTGGCGACACTCTGAATTCGACCACGTTATCATGTTGCAAAATCTATCCGTTTCGGTTATTTTGGTCGAGAATTTTCATTGTGTTTCATTCATTCGAATGTTGTAATCACTCATTTCCTTGGAGCTGTTTGTTTGTTTTTAGACAAATAACAATAACAGTATTGTACAAGTTTGAAATGGCGGCATACATTTTACCTTCAAGGGAATGTTTTCACAGTATTTTTTATTCAATACTAAAACTTAATTTTGATAAAATGTATACTTAACCCAAGGTTTTGTTATAACCAAAACCATGTAAGTAGGTAATAACTTGAGCTAACTTTATTAATATCAGAGTGATGTAATGAGATGTCAATGAATTATTCATGAATACAACAACTTAGTAATAACATGCCATTCATCATTACTATGCATTCATTTTAAGTCTTAGCTATACCTATACCTACCTGTATTATGTTTACAATAAGTTTGAACATCATGATTAAAAAATAATTCAATTTTATTGTTTGGTATAAGAAGTACTACGCAGTGAATTCTACCAAACTTTAATACATGGAATAAGTCTGGTCCTGAAAATTAATTATGAAGTTTTGATCATTTTGTCCACGTCAGATGTCAATTTTATTCCATGGATAAAATATATCTGACTTTGGTAAAATCAGCCCATACACCGAAATTCTTCCTAATAATCTTCAATGAAAACATCAATCAAAGTAGACCATTGTCACTTCAAAAACAATCAACATAATTCCACTACTAATTTATTCAACCTAAAAATGTTGACAAACAAATGAATGAAAGATGTCACAATTATCAAGGTCAGTAAATGATTGGCTAGAGTGAGGAAATGACAAATCTTGACGGCCAGTGGAATGGACAAGGGACCCTGCTTCTATATTTAGCACCAAATTGACCGCTCCTTTATGGAGATCCTGTTGCATATCCCTTCCTGAGTTTTGATTGACCAACAGCTATTTTGGTTTCACTTTGGTTTTAGTCTACACGCTCTCGCACACAAGTACACACACCCCTAACACACATTTACACTCATATCAGCACACCCTAATAATAATCAGTGTTGTTTCATTATTTAATCTTGCTTTATTGTAATTGTGTTTTTGCCCTAATTTTATTTTGTTTTATCTCAATTTTAATATTAATATTGTTTTTAATTTTCAATTCAAATTATTTTTTTATCAATATTTGTAATAATTCTAATAATATATAATTGTTTTCATTTTATTTTATTGAGATTGATTGATAAATTTTTCTTTAATGCTAATTTGCTTGTACAATTTAATTTAGTGCTTTATTTAAATGATTAGAATTGAATGTAATTTTAAGTAATGTAAATTTGTCACCATTTGCTGCATAAAACATGAATATTTACAACCTAAATGGAAGAAGTCACTGGCTCCTGAAATACAGGTACTTTAACCTAGCTCTAAATTAGCCAGAGAGGAGGAGGAGCCAGGGTCTCAAATTTTCTGTAACCTGTTTTTATGGCAATAAAGAAATTTATATTATTAAATTTATAGTCTTCTTCAAATTCTTTGGATGTAATTATTCTGTATTTAACCCTGCAGTGGTCGCGCGGATTACAATTGAAATCCAGGGTATTAAAAAAATTAAATATTTCAAAAACAATTCAAGTGTGTTAGCCAAGACTCCATGTATTTTAAGTTCGATAGTCCCCGCCCCCACTCAGTAGCGCTCGCGCATTGCCGATGCGTGGTTTGTCCCTGGAGAGGCTGTTTATGTATTACAAATGAACCCTGGATTACAATTGTAATCCGCGCGACCACTGCAGGGTTAATCATTTTGATCCAAGAATTTATTGTTTGGTTTACAGAATTCGGTTGAGGTAATAATTATCTAAACAAGTTCAAACTTTTTATCAAGTTAGTTGATACCTAAAATTATTTTTTACGCAAAATACGCGCTCAGACTTGGAGTTGAGAAACCAGGCCCTTCTACCTATTACCTACCTAAAATTAACCCAATTTATTATAAAAAGAGTTATTTATAGACTTTTGCATGAATCAAAAGCTGCATAGCAAACAACACAAATCATTGTCTTAATGCATACATTTTCCACTTAATGAAAAAGTACTCACAAAAACATTAGGACTGCAAGACTACAACTAAATATTCAAATGTAAATATTATTCACATTTTGAGAATTAAATAATGACTAAATACATAATAGTAACTAAATAAAAAGGTCTTAAAAATCAGTGTGACATGAATGGCTCCTAATAAAAGTTCTAAGTGAGGTAGGTTTGGGTTGAAACTTTCCAGAAAAGACATTAGATACAAATTTGATTTTTTAAATTTCATAGTTACATTAATCCCTACTAATATTATAAATGCGAAAGTAACTCTGTCTGTATGTTACGCTTTCACAACTAAAACACTGAACTGATTTTGATGAAATTTGGTATGGGGTACGTTTGAACTCTAAGAAAAGACATAGGTCTCTTTTTACTGTGCGAGTCTGTAACCGAGATGACCGACATTTACGCGGATGCAGTCGCTGCATAAAGCTAGTTATAAATATAAAGATAATAAACTCATTACTCTTCAATAAAAATCAATAAAAATTCTGACTTCCCACAGAAAACACCACGATACCAATACTTTGAAGTGTGTCCAAACACACTTAGATTGTCCAGAGCCCTTCACCAAACCCTTGATATGAAATGATTTACTAAAGAAATCAACTAAAAGATAAAATTGTGAAACAAACTATAATCTGTCATCGTCTGCCACTTTTGTAGAAGGACAGAGGTCTCTGACTTCCTAAGAAATACTTGAAATCACCCTCAAGATTGATAGGGGGCTAATCTTATCATTAGTATATTGGATCTATTTTCTATGTATAATACTAGCAATACCAATAATGCATTATTATTATAGCCAGTACAGACAGGTAAAATGTTTCCAATCACATTCTTTTTTAATTTCTTTGTTATCCTACATGGGCACTTATGAAATGTCAGAAATTGGTAGTTTCCTTGGAGAAACGTTGCCAAGAAGAGTAAATTCTTAGTTACTCTTTTACAAAAATAATGACCTCTACAATATTTCCAAATTACAGTGTTAATAGGTATGGTAGGACAGTATTAGCTTGTCAAAAAGTACCAAGTACTTAACAAAGAAAGGACATGGCTAAATTGAAGTATAGGCGACATCCTGACAAGTTATAAATATGGTACCTAGCAATATGTAAATCTGAATAGTTGAATATTAATATTTCATATAAACACTGTTTCAGGAACTTTTCATGTCTTTATAATCTTAAAAATAAAATCACTATCGTGTAACTCCTACGTCAATAGGTATGGAAACTGCAAACAGATGACATTGCTATGAATTTTTACCTAGGCGTATCTGCATCTGCTGTATCTGGATTTTATTGTATTTTTGACTAGCGCCCCATTCCCATTGCGCACGGTGGCACTTGAGTAAATATCAACAAAGAGGTAATTGCACCAAAAACGTAACACAAAACGTTTTCTACAATCTGCGTATACCCTTGTAAAAAGTTGAAACAAAGACAGTTTTCACAGAAAAAATTAATAAGTGGCTGAAATGATAAGCATGTTTGAAAATAAGGATTAATATTAACTGACCCAAACAAGTGTATATTTTTTATTTGAGGTAGGTTAACAATTCTGCTAAGTATTATACATTATTTAAATCTAACTAATCTAAGTCCCCCTGGTGCGTTTTTTTGTCAGGGTTGTCACTAGTACTAGTAGGTAGATTGGTTTTTATTCGTTGTTTATTTAACAATTTAAATCAATTTAGGAAAATCCTGCCGCCTGAGTGCTTTTCTTGCGCGCGTTGCTGCGTGGTAATTAATAAAACCGGCCTAAACTAGATAACGAACGCAGTGAGTAACCAAGGACATATAATATATTGAAATAAAACAACTAAAACATGATTTATTTATTTGTTCTTTAATCTATGAATCTTCTTCAATGCCCCAAACACACAGTGTCTAGAGGTGTTTGCAGCCCATTTTTTAATTTGGTAGGTTTAATTTCTGTTCTAATACAGGTCTAGGTACTGGTTCAGGTATTGATTCAGGTTTAGATACAGGTCCAAGCAGATTTACCCGATTTTGATGTGGCTGGATGTGACATTGATAAATTCTGTATCACTGAATCCACTGCATGGCGTTGTATACTTCTCACAGAGCGGCCACAATTTATGCACACCATTGTATGGCCAAATAAACGAACATCACCCGTAGCTTTTGAATAACCGCAGTTTAGGTATCGCATGATGGATTTATTGAAAGTCAAGCCCGTGTAGAGTAGGTAGCAAGAGGTCAGTAGGTAGGTGAGCACACACAATAAGTCTAATAAACAAGCGTGGGTCAGTGAAAATCCAAAATAAAAAAACACAACGAACAAGCAAACGGGAAAGCGTTCAAATGACGTCTGACATCTGACGTTTGCTTTTTATGATAGAGATGTGATTGAACTTCATGTGTAAAAGAATCGTTAAAATAATCGAAAGAGTTGAAAAAAAAAACGTTTTTTTTTCTTCCACTATTACTATTATTACTTAATATTTTTCGACACAATATAGATAGTAAGATCAAAAGAAGAGGCACATTACTTGAATGAAAAATTGGAAATGGATTGTGCCTTGAATTGGAATGTGCCTTTTTAAAAACTACCCTATTTTCCGAATCAAAAACTGCTGAAAACACAATAATAAATCACTAAACAGGACACCGAATTGAACGCCGTCGATTCCCGCCAAAAACTCTGAATGTCAGTACTTAGTTTCAGACAGTAAATCGTTTTGATAGCAGTTATCAAAAATCGAATCAGTTTCCATTTGACATTCTGGAAAAGCGCTATGACCCCTCCCTAGCTTGCAGTACTGTCCCCTTGACATGTCAATCAAAAAGCTTAAAAAGCAATTAAGATACTTTTTTTATGCTAAACTGTTCACGAAAGTTCTTGGAAATTAATAAACACTAAATAATTCATTAATGAATATTTAAATATTACGAGTTAATGTGAGATTCCAATACATTCTGAGGGTATTCATTTAGCCATCTCCTTTACCAGCATGTCTACAGGGGCTACAACATTGTCAGATGAACAAATTAGAAAACAACTATTTATGAGATAAATAAAATAATGAAACCTAGTTAACTCTGGACTGGTTGGTTACACACTGTTTTTTTAAATAAAGACACTGTTAAGTGTCATTCAGTCATTGTCACTTAAAAAACATAAAGAGAGTAATTGTAGACAGATTTTTTACAACATCTTAATATTAAGTATTGTCTGAGGATTTGGAGGTAAAACTCATTCGATAAATTATGTTATATGGATTTCTTAATACACAAATCCATTTGTTATCAGCATGTGATGAAAGATACAACAAAAATTTCTTCATGCAACATACACTATATTTAGTATTGTGATGTCATTTTCACTCAGATACAAGGTGCGTCATTTAAATTATATGACAGTTAAAATAGAAGCAAATTCTTGATAAACACTCAATGATTTATTACTTACTATCTTTTACGCCTATTAGTGAATTTACTGGTAAGAAGTATGTTGTACTCAATTCTTATCTAATTGACTTAGCTGTAGTAGCAATCAACAATTATTTTGCTGTCTATAAAAAAAATGCTTAATCACTTTACAATATCGTCTTAATGTATCTACTTGCTGTGCTAATTAATCAGTTAATTGGCAAAGATTATACCGTGGAGAATTTCAATGTTTATGTTCACGCAGATGAAATTTATCATAATTATCATGAACAAAATAATAACAATATTATGACAAACATAACAATGCCTAACATGTACAACAATACACAATTTAAGAAAAAGATTTCTCCATAAACGTAATCCGAGATAAAAGTTGTATTGTTAAGTTATAAATACCGACAAAAATTCACGCAATACAAGATGAGATTGTCTTCCTTCCGTAATAAGTGCTCACTGCTCATAATAAAACAAAAGACGTTCGCTATTAAACAAAATGGAGAGTTTTAAATGTACGTTTGAGTCTTGAGGAAAATGTCCACCATCGTTTGATGCCGACTTGCTTGTAAAAATGGTAATTGTTTGTTGAACTTGGCCTAGACCTGGCCTTTTTAGGGTTTTAGTAATGTTGTCTTTAGAATTATTGATCGTATACGGAAAACGATACTGCGCTATAAGACAAAAATCGTAGACGGTACCCAGAAGGGACTGGGCCGGACTCATTTGCCGCATGTCGGATGCATCGCTAAGATCACCAAAACATGGGTCCCTGAAAATCTCCAACGACATCGCGGAAGACCCAGTCGTAGATGGCGAGACGAGCTCGACGCGTATATGAGGGATTGTTCCGTATTGGCTCAGGATCGAACTGAGTGGAAAAATAAACAGTGGGATAATAGGTACATGTTGATTATAATTGACATACGATTTTATGGATTAATGAAAAACTCCAATCAACACATACAACATAATATACATTGATGGCGTCATGAAGCCACGCAGTGCATAAAAAATACAATCAAATAATAACCACAGACCGCAGGAATTCCAAACAGCAGAAGCTCATTCTTTTGTTTTATTGCGGTGGGTTTAGCTTTATAAACAAGAAAAATTCACTACCGGTGCATTATATGTATAAAATTCTTACAGAGACATTTAGTGTACATTAAGTGCACTGAACTCATCAAACTTCTTGACCCAGTAGTCTACATAATCAGTCAAAAGAATGTCCTATAAAATACATATTTAGAATTTCGTCTCCGTATAGTTGAGGCGGTCGAGATAGTGATAACACAAGGTCTTATCTAATCATCCGTTTTGTTCCAACGATGACTGTGTACACTCCAATGCATTCGACCGTTACGAGAATACGCCTCCTTGGCGAAGAAACCGTTGTAATGCAGCTGCATTAGCTGTTCCACCAGAATATCGGTGTTTTTAATAACATCATACTAATGTAATAAATGAAGATGGTATTGTTATGGGTTCATGTAAAGACTACTGTCGCAGTTTATAAAGAACACAAGGGACGACCCTTTTATTGGCTATTTTTGACCTGTTAACATCCACAACCTCAGCTTAGTCATGTGGTATTTATCCTCCTCTTAAAAAGGTTTTTTCGCCTTGCGTTGAACGTTCCCAAAACTGGTTTTCGCAACGACGGGAGCTCCAATCCCGAGTTGACCAGTTTGAGGCCTTTATTACTGACCAGGATGTTTTTTTTTAAAGCAATTTACTTGTAATGTGCCTACTTTGGATGGTTTCGCCGAAGTTTTGTCATTTGTAAGCCAAATAGGGGAGCTTTTGTTGAGGCCTTGTGTCCCGAATGGATTTCGTTGCGCCTATCACCAAAGAATATGCAAAAATGATTTCAGAAAAAAAAAAATACCGCACTAATAGGGAAATTTCGTTTGCAATCAAAATTGCTCCACTGCTTTTTAATTTGTCTTAAAATATCTCGTTTCTCCCAGTCCCAATTAGCTCTCAGCTGATGATGTCATCCACAAAAGAAATGCCTAGATTCTATTTCAATTGCCACTGTCGTCTTTTATAATAGTCATTAAGACCCGCCTATTGTTAGCTTTTGTTCTAAAAACGTCACAGAAACTGATTTCATCTAAGTTTAGTCTTACAGTCCAGGCTCCAGACAATGAAATGTCATTCCCATTTAGCTAACTGGAGCAATTTGCGGATTGGGGATTAAAGAGATGTCCAACTATAAATTTTTCGAATTAGAGCTAACTTTGAACAGCTGTCGCAACTTTGCCAGAGCAAGAGACATTACATGAAAGTTCTAGCTACATTAATTTCCTTTTGTATTTTTTCGCGACGCAGAAAGCAGCGGCCCGCTTCCTTATTGCTTCTTGCAGTAAGATAAAAACTCTACTGCTAAAAATAAAAGATTAAAATCGGTTTGATTTATTTGCTACTGAGGAATTCAACTGACGCGCGGTTGCAATTTAATTATGCGTTTACCGTGAATGCAAATTGGAGCACCACAGTTGGCCAATATCTTTTAATAATCCTCTTTGGATAAAAACGCATCCATGAGCCCATAAATTTAATGATAATCGCACCGTTATGTGTTGTTTCGCCTTGCGCCCACGGCCAGACTTTCAGATAATGCAACAACACAACCTCAAAATCAGAACACATCCAATTAAGTCAAAACAACATCATAAGCCTTCTGTAATTACACCCCACTGGTAATTCACGATACTTAAATTGAATAACGCAATAACCGATAGATACCTAGGTATATCGATATGCATGCATTGTTGTAGTGGTCAGTGCAACGATCGCAATGATCGACAGACCGTTAACACACAACATGTGGGCAATAATAGCTGTTTCCGTTCGAACGTTGCGTTTTCTTAAGTTCTTGACTGGAGAAATCATGTGTTTGTCAAGGAAATTGCTTCATTAGCTGACGAATGACTATAGCAAAAACTTCTATCAAATCATCCAAGTTTAAATTCGCCTTATTTGCTCGTCCTTCGGTCTGGATTGAATTTCCACATTGTCTCGCCTCAAAACCTTGAAACTGACACTTCTCGCAAACATGCTAAGCCTTAGTTTGTGCCAACTTGTCCTAATACTTTCTCGGTTATTCTCATAAGTCTACAAACCCAGTAAAGGAAAAAAGGCCTTAAGATAAAGCTCTTTATTATTTATTTTCGTGCATACGACATAGAAACATACATACTCAATGAAATCTGAATGTGTCTGCTACTTATCACGGAGCTCCAGTTGCCAGTCATTTGAGGGATACATGTTACTTGAGTTCTGATTGGTCCTAGGCTAATAAAACCTGCCACCTTGCCTTATCGTGATCTTTGAACTTAACACGCTAGAAGTCAGCGAAAGTGATACGAATGTCTGGCTGTCATGTACTGCCAGGCGGTAGAACAGTGATCCGGAAAGTACGAAAATGTTATCGTCGTGTCTGCTAAATACAGAACTCTTTATTGTTTTGAGATGAAGTTAATAGCTAATAGCTATTAAATATATCATGTCAATGCACAACCTTCAGTAATTTACTACCTGAGCATTGATGATCTCACTGTAAAATCATAAACAATACGGATGGAATGGACCATATTGTTTTTTGTTTTATTTACCTATAATACCTGGTAAAGGCATCCCAATACACTTCTATATCTCTCTGTGTCTCTGCTGCCTTCTCTAGCTAATCCATCAAGATTAAATCAAAGTCAAATGATTTATTTCAATTTATCCTGTGGTATTTATCTTCCTTAATGATTTCCGTGTGGTGCCGGACGTAAAGAATAGCAACATCATTTGTTTCCCGAGGGTGTCGTAAAAGGAGACTAAGGGGTTTACTAGAGAATGGGCAGCAGCGTTCTCCATGTAATTTACCACCATACTGCGATCGCCAACCCGCCTGCAAAGCGTGGCGATTATGGCTAACCTCTCCAAATTGGGGGTGGCCTATGTCCATCAGTGGACGTCTTTTGGTTGAAATAGTGAAGATGAATGGGAAAACTTATTGGATCGTGTAAAATGTGCAGGATCTTCCATTGTGTCAGCGTTGAGGACCTTAGATGCCTTTCCTATTGTAAGAATTTGATTAGCTACGATGAAAAATTCTGCGTAATTCCTTGACTATTCTATAAATAATTGATTCTAGAATATTTTTAATGTTTAATCACTCTTATATTTTAGCTTTTCTAAACACGGTAAACATGTTGCAGTAGTTAAGTTTCGCCATGACGAGAAGATAAATGTACGTGATAAATGACTTTGTCTATTTATATTTATGTTTCTCTGCGTAACTGTCGCTCACCACAGATTGGTGAAATTCCATTTAACGGTAGAAACTGTCTGGTTTAGCTTGCTGCTATAAAATTGAATATTACTTGATAAGTTACACTTAGCGTTATCACTTGTGAACAGCCTCTTGAGTTACGGATACGAGAATGAGTAATGTAGCGGCTTATCTCTGGATGTTTTCACTCTTCTTGTGATTAGAATTTATTGATAGTTTTTAGCCTCGATCCATATCTAATAAACTGGTTGGTATCACTACTTACGGTCGTTGAAACTCGCTTCATCGTCTCCTGTTTATGCACTTATCCCTCGAAACTGGCGTCTATGATCCGTATCCAGTTGGCACGCTACGAAGATTACTAGATGCCTTTAAACAATCTAATTCACAATTACATTGTACATAACGTTGTTTTTTTTTTTGTGTTCCGAGGAAAAAAGAATTGTTTTTGTAATTGCTGTGCTCAATAAAAGTGGAGTAGCAGGTCAAATAGATCTTCAAAGGAATGAAATATAAGTTTGATAAAACGTTGAGTAAATGTTTGAAGGTATCAAATGAAGACTGTCTCGTTTCGTCTCGAGTGGTGAGTCAACAGTTCTGGGTCGGCGGACGACGCGGAGCTATCCCGGAAAGCAAAGTTGGCCACGTAATTGGTTCCTCGGAAATTGTCTAAAAAGTTGATCGCAAAATGAATCGTTATGTGAAGAGTGTTCTTTTCAAGCGCTCTCTATACTTAGATTACTTTGAAGAGGGCTTTGTAGGTTTATTTTTTATTTATTCTCAATTCTGATTCATACAGGATACGGCTTTTTAAATCTAAATATGTCAGCACCAGTACTGAAATTGCAGTTTTTGAAGAATGAAATTATACAGGGCCCGTTTCCACTTTCATTACTTTAGTGTGAATTTAAGATGAGAATGCAATTAACTCACGTAGTAAACGACACAACATAACAATCACAAACTAACATAATTCCGTTCATTGTTATACAGAGAGGGCCCGTTGGTAGAAAGTAAGAATTCTCAAGGGACTGTCCGGACGTAATAGAGCAAATTGTCGCCTACCCTACGGGGATGTTTAGCTAGTTTCACACAGTTTTCTACCAATGCTAATATAGGAAGGAGAAACTTCTAGAAAGACAAGACGAGTTTAGATGTTTTATGGACCAGTTTGAGATCAAAATAGAATTTTACACGTGATTTCAAATGAATCATGCAGAATTTTCAGTTCCTTTTGTTTTTGGAAAATAACGTATTTCTATGTGAGTCTTATCAATTTCTACACGACTATTAATAGCACTCTAGGCGGGTAGTCCGTTCATAGATCAATGACGTGCAAACACAGATTGATTCACTGAGGAAGGTGACACTTAAATCCTCTTGATTTCTCTTGATACGAGTAGGACATGAATATTTAGAAATTAAGCTAATTATAGACCATTGCTATTTTGAATTTAATTTGATTCAGTGACTAAGAATTCTTTATATATAATAATGAAGCCTTCTGCCACTTCATCTTCGTCATAGTCCGTATCAACTTTATTGGTATCAGATATATCTCATAGCTAGGTGATTGGCCAAAAGTTAAATTAAAAAGTCAGCACAATTATGTCACAATCAAAAAACAAATTCGAACATGACATCAACAGAAAAAATCTATTTCAAGTGCAGATATCATGTATTGATCGATAATTTGTTCTCATTGATAAATATGGGTTTGATCGATTAGCTGTGATTATAAATGAAAGAGTTTTTTTATTTATTCTCATTGTCACTGCCCACGCAAGCAAAAGCCTGTCCAATATGATAATCAATTTGATTTGAATGAATTTCTACATGTTTATTGGCCAGATGTTGGCAACACACTTTCTCCTTTATGTTTGTATTACTATCCTCATTTTCTCTCTTATGAGAGAGCCCTAAATGTTATAGTTGGTGGGTTAGTACTACGCTAGGTCTTACATTACATGTCATGTTAAAGTGGTTTCGTTTTTCGCTTAGAGGAGACCATTATGTTAGAACGACCTGTTATATCACGGCAAATAATAAGGCAAATTTTTATATGAATGTGAATTGAGAAAGAGGTTTTAGGTAGGGTAGAATTGAGAAAAAATTGTCTGTCTTGGAGACCATATTCAGAAGCGGTAATTCTACTGATACCAAAGAGAAAGGACATTTGGAAGCACTCATGGTGTCCATGGTAGGCCTAGTGCTTTGATACTCTTTACTCAGGTCATACGAATAACTATGAAACTAGTATGTAGACCTGTGATCGTTATTAATAAATAAACAAAAAAATATTTAAAATTCACTATATCAATGGCGTATGAAACAATCAGTCGTAAATTAACCGTTATAATTACTTTTGAGACACTGCAATTGCTAGTAATAATAAGGCATTAACATTTTTACTATCCATATATGCAAAAGTGTTTTTATCTTTGACTATCAGTAAAAATGTATCCCCTCAGTTGACTTGCTAGATAAAGAGTTGATATATTCTGTTTTCCTTTAATCCCCGACTCGGTACGGTAACTTTTTCCTTTTATATTTCGTAAGCCAAGTGTATTTTACTTCTGCGAAATAAATATTCACACAGAAAACCAAAGATTGAGTTTAAAAGTAAATGTATCTAATAAAATAGGAAATTTAACACCTCTTGTTAAATATATATTCACGTTTTATTTGGTCATGTTGACGTTTTCATCATCTTTAAATGGTTGGTGTGTCATTTTTTGCGTAGCCGTTGAGTGTAGAATGCATCTTTTATCGCGGTTTTCTTCGAAGGCATCGGTGTCCAGCAGAACCGGCTTCCGCATGACGTGTGCCGTGCGACTAATGGACCGCTTCGTGCCAGTAACGCTCCTCGCGTCGCGGTAACAGGTGCGCTCAACCTCCTGCGCTGTTCTGCCTCCCTGGTAGTCTGACGAGACAACCATAACCTATATACGAACTTTGTGTCTGTGTTTTGTGTTGAAAAGGGTTTTTTTCTTGTTTCTTTACTCAAAGGTACAGTTTCCATTTTATTGTTACAACTTTTTTTTAAATCATTAATTACTGGTTTATATGGATCATCAAGTCGGTTATCCTTATGTAACTGATCAATCGTTGACCCATTCCGGCCGGCTGTTCGAGAGAAAGTTGCAGAAGTTATATTTCACTCCCCTATCAACGATATGTTTTTTCTTGGCGAAAACGAGTTCTGTTTGTTTGATAACTTCGAAATTAACTTGAAGGAACCATTACTAGTACTTGTTTAAGTTGGTTGATTGAAATAACTTTGGAATCTAGGCATTTCGCAATTCAGTTAGCTGCAAAGTTAAAAGTTTTCAATTTATTAGTGGTCTGGTTGTTTGCACGTTGTGAAGGCCATGTGTGTATGTTGTGTATTTAAGTGGCAAACATTCCACGTTATCAACTGCCTAAAGTAAACAGTTGGAAATATTCCTAGCTTATTAATTAGTCTTCATTAATATGAATTTCTTCTCAATTTACATATCTACCTATACGGGATCCGAATGTAATATCTTATCAGCCAGTTTATTCTCATCTTCCTTATCAGTTCCTGCGTATTCAAGAAAATAAATATTCATATGAAACAGAGCAGTAAATCAACAGTTTTGTATCCAGTCGCGGCCTTTAAGGTTACAGAGAAAAAAAGCAAACACGACGAAAAGTAAGATGTCGTGTTGTTACTTAAATAGCCGTGTCGTTGAACCTGATTGTTGCTTGATGAATGCATTAAATAAAACTTACGGTAATATTATTACATATTGTGCGAAGGCATTGAATATAATGAACTCATTAAATTCACATATTACGAACAGGTGAAAGGTGGTAAAAACTGTACTAAATACTGTTCAGAAGTTTTTGGGACTATCTGGCACGTACAAACAAATGAGGTCGTTAACATGGTTCTCAATTTGCATTGAGTATCCTAGAAAACACTAAAGATGTTCTGCAGTGCAGTTTGTCTTGAATATAAGATAAGCATATCGTAGTTTTGAGAAAGTTGTACTGTTGCTCAGAAGATAATTAGCAAAATCGATGAATTCTATATTTAAATGGAGCTAAGTCTATGCTAACCAACTACTCGTATATAGCTTTTAGTACCTCTCTACTACGATCTCGTACCTTGACGTTCAGTGCAGCCCCATAAGGGAATACAAGCAAAATGTCGTAAAAGCCACCTCCCATTACCTCGCTTCGACTCTCTCGCCTTATTAGCGTAAATGTACTACGCGACGTAAGTACCCGATAGCACCGGTCTAGCGATAAGGGGTGAGAAAAGTTGTATTTGGTGCCTATCTACATGCTGAGTTGGGTTTGTTGGCCTTAAGTGCGCTTGGAATGCGAAAGATATAGAATGGAATTTGTTGTCTGGTCCAATATTGTGGTTTGAAGATGATTTTAGATAAGAAATGGCAATGTTTTTTAGTAAGCATGAGTTTTTTTCCTAAGCTGTCCTAGGCTGTCGACGGTTTGTTAGTAATAAATGAAGCACAGCAAGATGAAGAAGCAATCCTGTGGTAATATTGACGTAAATATAACTAGTATTTATTTCAATACTATATTTGGTAGCGGCGGTAATATGTCAGTAGCAACCCTTCAGGCCGATACGGGCTGATATCCTGATTAATACAGATTTTGAAAATGTTAAACATGTTTAATTATGTATACCTAAAACAGATCAAAAGAATAGTCATGTTAAATAATTATACGATATTATAATAGCTACCAATAATAATTATGCCTATCGAAATAATTATTATGAATTGCCAGTATAATGTTCGTACCGTTGATAGTGACTTCCTCATGCCAGCCATCGAAGTAGATCAAGTAAAAATTGCTCGTTCAAATGAAAATCAGGTTAATGATAATTTACGTCTGATAGATAGTTTAATAGGCAATAATGTTGAGCCTAAGGTTGTAATAAATATTCAAGACATAAAATATTATGTTTATGGATATATCGTGTTGCTAGCGGGTTAAAATGGTTGTTTAGTAGCTGATTGGAGCATCTTTTGATAAACCTTTTTTTGCAGTAAACAATATTTTTATCTATCTCTTTTAATTCTTCTAGCCTTATGAATATTTTAAGAATTCAAGAAGAAGCTACTTGTGGTTTAGGAGGATGGTATAAAAAAGGCGGTTACCGACATAGCAATATTTTCTTTCAACGGTTCTTGACTGGGAACTAACCAAAGTAGTGGATCGTCTTCCTTCATTCTATTACCATTAACACAAGGTGTCTCCAACCTATGTGATCTTGCTTACAGTCAATAGTGTTACATGTTGCCTCTCTTGGAGGATCGCTAAGTAGGTATCTTGTATAGCTTCCGTTCTAAAGATATTTTCTCAGAGACCATCTGCATCATCTGTTCTGAAAATATCTTCTTGCAAGATGTCCTCAAATACCTCGTTCACAGATGAGTTTACATAGCTAACATGACCTACCTAACGGTGCAACTTCTAAATAATTGTCAACGGTACGAAATCTAAATATACACAATGATTCGGGTCGTTCTGAATCATAATGCTGTTTTGAATACTTACATTGTGCTCTAGACCGTCTGTTTTACGCCAATTGTTAAATTAGGATGGCATTCATTAATGTAATTTTTGTGGCTATTGAAATATTTCAATTCTAGGTTGTCACTTACGCAAGAGAAATTCTATTCTTTGCGATATTGCAGAGATAATGATAAATATCTGGTTGACCGAGCTTTGCTCGGTATTTTTTGGTAAATTGTGTTTAAAATAATAAGTTTATGTTCAAGTTGATTATCGATAAAGTTGGTCATTGAAAACACGAATAATACGCCATTTTATAAAAATGAATCCTAGCTAGATCGATTTATCGCCCCCGAAACCCACTGTATACTAAATTTCATGAAAATCATTGGAGCCGTTTCCGAGATTCAGATTATTTATATATATACAAGAATTGCTCGTTTAAAGGTATAAAATAAGATAATATAAGATTTTTTGGTAAATTGAGTTTAAAATAATAAGTTTATGTTCAAGTTGATTATCGATAAAGTTGGTCATTGAAAACACGAATAAAACGACATTTTATGAAAATGAATCCTAACTAGATCGATTTATCACCCCCGAAACCCCCTGTATACTAAATTTTATGAAAATCGTTGGTTTCATGAAAATCGTTGGAGCCGTTTCCGAGATTCAGATTATATATATATATATACAAGAATTGCTCGTTTAAAGGTATAAGATAAGATAACATACAGCTCTACACTATCTTTATCGCAATTTGGATAAACACAATTTCAGTTACATTTCCATCTTATTATGTCGTAACTGCACTCAGATTTCCAATTGGATGTTTTCAGCACTTTGCGACGTTTTTTAACAAAAATACAGTCGCAACTAGATACTTCAAATCTGGCTCCTCGGATTAGGTAGACTCTGTGCTTGTAAGATGGAATCCAGCCAAAAATTGCATCCACGAAGTTTAAGTTACTAGTTTTTTGGGGATAGAATGTTGTTTTCTACTTATTTGCGGGAGATAGAGCACGGTCATCTTACGTAACGGTTTGATTTTGTGTTTTCTATGCGATCCTATGAGAGTATGAAATCATGTTAGTTTGAAATTTTGTCATTGCCGCAGAACCATGAAAACTGGTCTGTAAATCTAGGCTACAAAATTTATAGACCTTGAAGAAGACGTGTTGCCTTATGCAACTCTAGGTCTCCAAATTAAGGCGTATCAGGTTTTGGAGGCAGCGTTGCATGTTGCATAAAGAACTAAACTGTTCAGACAGCTAGCAAGGACAATAATAAAATGTTGTTTCTAAAATGTGCAATTAGATTGTTCCCATCTCCTGATCCAATCTTTATGTTGTCTGAAATATTATCAAAGGATATTTCTCTTAACAATGCAAATAAATTGTATCGCTCCGTAAATTCGTTTCAAAGTCGACATTTTCATATTGAATAAGAATTACCATTTCAAAGCGCTGATTTAGTCCTACTTTGACTAACAAGGGTATTTACGTGACTTTAATACTGGATTTAGCTGTTTTATCCTTCGATGTATATATGTATATTTAAAATTAAAGGTATTTACTTTAACCCACTTCAGCTGCAACAGTATTGTTTGTCTTGTTTCTTGCGTCGCTTACGCAATTTTCATTATATGCAATTGTATTGATCTTGTGCGGTAAAACTTTTTATTCATTCATTGACCAAGAACCACTAAAAAGTGCATTGCTTAAAAAATCTAGGCAGGAGATATAACACAACCGTACCCGCCGCTATGGCTTTTACGGGTACCGATATTTTATTCGTAAAATACTACTTTCTTCTCCGTATGTTATCTATATATCCACGCTATTTTATTTTATTAATACATATTTTAATCGATTGTAGCTTCAGTGCCTAATATAGCCAACGGCTGCGCCATTCAATGCCGTGTGCCAAAAAAAGTCGTGCCCACCACTTACTGTAAGTTACCGTATAAATTAAGCGAGATCTTCCAAGGCGAGACGGGCTTTCGATAAAATCCGGTCCGGCTTTACTTTTATTTGTGGATACTGATGTCCACTCTTTAAGCCTTATTACGCCCGTATTCCACACTCGGGAATAACTAGCTGTACTCAAGTTTACCGCTTTTACAACAAACGAAACGAAACGTTCCTCTCGTCTGCAATTTGCAAAACAATTTCTCTGAGGTGCATTCTATTTTCATATTTTCGAAATTAAATGCTGTTGTCTTGAACACAAAAGCTAAATGCAGTTGTACTTTTGTGTCTAATTCTGAAAATTATTTCTTGTCTGCTAGATACTTTCTATGACTTCAGAAAATCCTTTTTTGCAATGCCTTCCAAAAATATTGCGTGTCTTGAGACTGACTACATTAGGTGGTACGAACGAGGTCATTGTTCCCATTAAATTGCCCACCAGATACAAAATTACTTCATTCATTCTTTAAATGGTTGTATGTTATTAAAAACATGAGTACTATGGCTTCAATTTCAGCTCAGTTAGAGCGTAAGCACTCGACACCGGACAAAACGAGTTTCGGTCTTTAACGATGTGTATTACTTTGATCAACATGATGTTTGGCGCATGTCGTGAAACGAATCCATGTTGCAACGTGCCCAGCATGTTGGCTGTCTTATGCTCTCTGATCTAAGTAATGGTCCTGTTTTCGCCAAGCAAAAAGTCGAGCAACAAGTCTCTCTGACTCATCGGTTCGGTTTGCTTAACAACCGCAGTTTCAGCTACGTGATCCACTGACGTGCCTATATGTATGATTTACGTATTCATTCTATAAGATATATGATCTGAGAGAATATTGCGTTGTGGGATGCTGACATCTCGTTTGAGCATCGTCGCAATATTAAAGCGAAATTCATGCTTCTAGAAATAACGGTCCGTTGCGTGAGAGCTTAACAGATTATTGTTGATATATCATAATCTTTGAACGAAGAAAGCAGTGGCGTTACATAAACTTGTTGTTTGTAGTTGTACGGAAGAAGAAAGTCCGTAGAGTGGGTAGTTTGCGTCCTTCTTCACTTTTATGAGACGTTCAAATATTGACGAAGAACATTATCGCTTGTGGCGTGTCACGACAGCGTCATGTTAGTCATGTCTCAGTTAAATGGAACAGTGATAACAGGTGACACACAAATCTATACAGCTGTGACTTATAAATCTGGTAAACAAAGACTTTTTTTTTTCTAAATATAACTTCGTTCTACTTAAGTTTCTTGAAGCATGCTAAAAGATAATCTTTAGTACTGTATATGTATACATACCCGCGCATTTATGTGCTTCGTGCATTTTTAAATTCTCGGCACGTGAGTCTACAGGTAGAATCTAATGCGAAAGACAAATAAACTTCAATTATGAATGAGAAAGATTGTTTTCGCTTTTCAAGTTTTCAATAGATCACGTTCGTCTTTATTTACTCTCAGTATTTGATTTTATCGTAGGTATGTCATATTGATCTTTATGACTGCTAACGTAATTCCTTTCTTATGTAACTGGTTTTGCTTAAATTTTACTTGTTAGGTAGACCGGGTAGGCTTAACTTCGTCGTTCAGCTATCAAATGTATTCGAGCTTAGGGTATTGACGTAGTTTTTTCAGAACGAACGTGGTTTGAATAAGAATTTATTTCATCAACCGCTGTTCGTACCTAAGAAAGCTTTTTGATATCTAGGCTTCTTATTTAATCCTTTAAGCTAGATCCAGTTACCTTAATGCAAATAGTTAATGCCTAAAGATTTATGTTAATTTTTTTATGTAAACGTTGCGACAATTTCTCTTTGGCTTGTTGCATTATCATTAAGCGATTTGACTTTAATGGGATCGTATTAAATGTCTTTTGATTGGAAGTGACGTTTATTTTTTCCGGGTGGTCGTAAGCCTTTCTCTCTTGTGGATATCGTATATTGCGAAAACATTCACATTTACATTCATGACATCATCCGTTTCGAGACATTTTCCTTTCATCCCAGTCATTAATCTAGTATCTGCTCATTAAGATCACATCCTTTTGTATCTATTGTTGTTGGAATGCCAAGCCAGGGTACCAGACACCAGATCTCAGTTCATTATTGCTAAAGATTGTATCTGTTTCTTTCCAGTCGACGGTTTTTGTCCAATTTCGCTAATGTAGCAGACAAAAGTGGTTTTTGTTATCTTGATAACCGTTCAATAAGTGTTTTGCTGTGGTAAATAGAACTGAGAAAAAATCTTTACTTGTAGAAAACATTTTGATGCCTAAGTTTTACGGTCAGTTCTCAAGTTTCAAAGTGGAATATTCAATCAAACCATTTTCATCACAGCAGAATGTGTTTGCTATTTTTCAAAAGTTCGTTGATTGCTTCATCATGCAACAAATGATTCGATTATGAAACATTGCAGCACAAAACAACATGCCTAGAATAATCGTAAGGGTCACAATTTATCTGATGCTTCATGTAAATCAAGTATCAGATGCGTAAGCCTACTTCAAGAAAAAAACATATCTTCTCTTATTCAGAAAAACTCACAAATCGATCTTGTTCATCTATTTTCTGCACTATTAAACGCGTAAGTTTTTTCAAATGTTATGCATTGATGTCATCTTCGTTCACTGCTCTAGCAATGCACATCCGCGTGGTTGTTGCCCATTAACTATCCTCATAATACAGTCTTGAGCCGTGTGAATCAGACTGTGAGAACAGCATGCTACATTGATGCTTCGTACGGGGTTCAACTAGTAAAACAGGAATTTTCGCAATTAATGTACTGTACTGTTAGTTCTTCTAAGGTTTCTGAGCTATTTGCGCTGATTTTGAGAAACACTAATTTCTTGGAGCTAAATAGACGCTTCGGGTAGCTTTTCCGTCTATATCTAATATGTCTATATATATGTTAATTTATATCATACCTTGTGAGTAAAATAATACTATAATCAGTATATTCGTAACAGATGTTTATTGATGAGATTAAAAACGGTATTTAAGCAAAAAATAAACAATTTCACTAATAACTCTTCAAGGTTTTCTTAGCAAATTGTATCAGAGATAACTAAGAATGTTCGGTAGAATCCGTAGGTTTCCTACGGTATCGTAAACTAGTTCCAACGGAATAAAACCGAATCGATGCGAATCGACCTGTTTTCTAATTCGATAGACGTCGTAGATTTTGATGGATTGCTATTGAACGTTATCTAATAAAATAATGTTTAGTCAAAGATAAAATAAACAATTCAGAAAGTTGGCTCCTACTAAATAAATTCTGTCTATGACCTTCAAGGTGGAATAACATTTTAAGGGCTTTGAGTCTTTGACACGGATCCAATCCATTAGCATCGATTTAGAAAACACTTTCTTCGTTTAAAACTGAAGCGCACGGATACGTTTGTCGTAGTTATTCAGATTATTTGGAAGCGAAAGGGTTCATTAGTATTCAGCAGAGTGGGTGCGTCTTTTCGCATCCGTCAGCACTTCTCAACTGGGTGACATAGCTTCCGACGGTAGCCGGACGCAGACGAACGCGAATGATTGAAAACTAATGCGTAAGTGATTCCGGTCTTCGAAGAGGATACATATTGGCACTTGGATATCTAATATCTATCTTGAACTTTATAAGTAGTCTTAGGAAAAGCACTAAAGAAGAAGTTTTATGTGTCCGAATCCGAACTGCATATACGTGATACGCTTGTAAATGGGGAAACTAAAACTGATCAGCTCATGCCTTCCTTTCTACTTAAGTAAAGGGCTCTTATCCATCTCATGTATGGCTGAGAAACTATCACCCTAGTATAATGGGTACACGAGTGATGACCGAGTAAACAGCGTTAGATATAATTATGTGTCAGTCGATGATGGATGCTTACGATGTATCCACAGGGTAGTTCACAACTGACATGAATAATTGAGCGCTAGAAACTAGGGCCAGACGACACTTTGTGATTAAGCCAACTACCCCGGACAGGTTCAATAAAGTTCTAATTGATGGTAGGGCATCTCCTTATATCAAGTTTTATGTATGTCAATCAATCTTCCTAACCTCTTCCCATGTATATTGAGGTTGGCTTCTAGTCTAACCCTACGCAGCTAAACCAGTATTTTACATGGCGTTACTGACTATCTGAACTCCATACCTCATTAGTTACTGGGTGATGTGATGCGATACCCCTTGGATGCAAAATTTTTGGTCTTCTAATGTAAGATCGACGAATACGGAGGAGACCGACCACGACAAGCATACCATAACCTGATAGATCGACTCGTGCTGCTATTATTACTTAGCTTCAACCCTGATGTATAATATGATGTTATTTCAAAGTTGCACTATTTGTCCTTGTGTTTCTCTAACACCCTTTGTTAATATATGGTAAAACGACAACTTTTTTTTCTTTGAAATCATTTACTTTATTTAAACTTCTATGTTTTCCGCTTCCAACTTCAAAAGAGGAATCCTGAAAGGCTTCCCTTTTATATTCAACAGGAAAAACAATGTTTAATAATACGGTCGCATCTGATGTAACTTATTTTCGCCGTTTCTGCTCCACGTGGCCGGAATACTCCCCGTCTCCCTTATTACAGATATTGTAACCGACAGATGTTGCTTCTCGTTTACCTATAAAACCTTCCAGAACTTTCCTCGAGTTATGAAGCCATAATGCGTATACTTTAAAGGCTCTCCCCGGAGGTTGTACCGCTGGAACTTCGGATAAGACAGCTTCTGCCAAACTTTTGTGTTTGCTGTTCTTTGCGTTGTTATAAAAATTATGACATTCATCTTGGGGATTTTTTATAGCTTAGAGTTTGGAGTTATCATTGATGTCCCTCTATTTTTAGTTAATTTTGAGATACGATCCAAAAGAAGTTTTCTGTTTTCGAAACCTCTATCTTTTCTTAAAAATACTGTTTCAATTTGATCACAGTTCTTTACCTTTAAAAAATATTTGCATTCATTTGTCTCCTCTCACACCCGTTGCCACCCAAATATTCAGTGGGGAGGTCGTTTACTTTGAAAACCGCTGTTTAAAATAAAGATACGGTATTACGGTCCATAATTTCGAAGCTGTCTAGACTACAGAATAGCTCTCGGCAGGAGTGTTTGTTCTGCTTATTACTGCATAGCTTAACTTGTGCTAAAGCCGTGTAAACATTTGGGATTGGCTGAAGCATGCTCTAGTAGCTTAGTGTCACGTATTTAGCAACTCTTGCTTGTTAAAGATTAGAGGTGTTCCTCTAAGCTTCTTTGGGGATTCTTGGAACGTATGTACTGGTAAATCTATCGCGTTTAACTCTTCCCGAAACATAAAACTTAAGGCTTCAGCCTATTAGGCCAATTTTTTTAGAAGAACGCCCATTGTATGTATATTTTGTAGAGTTTGTTTAATTTTTTGTTGTGTCCAATATCGTTCATATAAGTATATAAATAAAAGTTACCCTAGCTTTTCGTGTGGAGTCGGCTTCAAAACATACGGTATAGGTATATGGCATCCTTTGATCCCATACCATTTCTAAAAACGAATTGTTTACTAGCCACAATAAGTTAAAAAAATATATTAAAATTAATAGATTAATTAGAAAGTATCAGAAAACATTGAAATGCCAAAAAGTAAATAAATTAAACACAAAACTTAGGCAAAAAAATCTAAATTTAATACAAGAATTGAAGAAGTGTTATAGTGATTTGAAATTATGTACTACTTTGTATGATACGGACACTCAGCACCTTCGGGATGAATTGTTTGTTAGGGAATTTGCACTAAAGGATATCTTTAGTAAATATGAGGCTACTCAACAAGACCTGAGTAAGCGCATGCAGGAAGCCTGTGAGTTGGCAGACCTGGTCAAGTGCAATGCAGAGAGGTATGAGTCTCTGACAAATAACCTCTGTTTTAGCTGCACTTGCTCCGCTGCACCTCAGCCTCAACTTGATACACCCACACCCTCAGCAACTCAGCCAGTAAATAGCCGTATTTCTGATGATAATAGCCATATTAACACAACCTATATTTTTTCTGACAAATTTGGTCAAGGTTATGGTAGCATATTTAATCAGTGTTCACAACAGTATGTAATTAATAATTGTTCACCTGGTGCCAGTATTAGCCAATTATTAAGTAAAATTAAATTGTCAAAAATAAACCCTGGTTCTACAGTAATATTATTATATGGGGATAGTTTAAATGTTAGAAAAAAAGAAATAATTCAATGTGTCCATTTGATGTTACATCTCAATGAGACCAATCACTGTAAATTTATTTTCTGTGCCTTTCCTTATTCTCAATACTTGTCTGAGGAGCAAAACAGGCACATTTATAATTTAAATATGTTAATTTATAATAGGACTAGTTGTCACAGTGACGCTATTTTATATTTTGATTGTAATCAATTTATTACTGATTACAAATTAACAAATTATACTACGTATTTGCCACCTAGGTGTAGGAGACAAATTGCTAATCTTTTAGCATACAATTTACACCGTGACACTGGTACTTGTAGGGTACCAGCGATTACTGTTAGTAGTGGTTCTAGCACCACTTTTGATACACCTAGTAGTTTAAACTATTAGGTGCGACAACAGGTAAGCCGCATATGTTGAATGTTGTTCATCAAAATATGCAGGGTTTGTCCGGCAAAGAACTAGAGTTAAGTTTATTTATAGAAAACCATGATGTTCAGGTATTATGTTTGACTGAACACTGGTTGAAAGAACATGAAATAGTGTTTATGAATGATGATTTTTTTACTGTGCAAAGTGCATTTGTGAGAAAAAGTGCTATACGCGGTGGATCATTAGTTCTTGTTTCAAACAAGTTGAAATGTAAACAACGTTTAGATTTAGTTAATCTTTCCATCGAGCGCACTATTGAGTTGTCTTGTGTTGAACTAGAGCGTTACGTCATAATATGCGTTTATCGTCCACCCTCTGGGGATTTTATTCGTTTCGAGTCGGTCATGGAGGACTCACTCAACAAATTAAAATCAATTAATAAATGTATAATTTTATGTGGAGATTTTAATATTAATATTTTAGATGTTACTCCATTAAGTATTAGACTGCTCAATCTGTTTAAGTCATTTAATTTAATAAACTTGTTTTTCGAACCTACTAGGATCACGGCATCGTCTTCGACTTGTCTTGATAATATATTTAGTGATTGTGATGCCAATAATAAGTTAGTGTTAAGTGACTTAACGTCTGACCACTGTGGATTATTAGCCAGCTTCCCTTTGCCATTACTAAAAAAGCCGCATAAAATAGAATGTAGGCCCTATACAGTTAGTCGTTGCAACAAATTTAAAAATAATATTGCTCATAGGATTACTCCATCTATAGTAGAACACGAGACTCCTAATGAAATCTATGGAGCCCTTTTTGATATTGTGCAAAAAGAATACCAATCTACTTTTAAGACCAAAACTATTGACATTAATAGCACCTCTGTTAGCTTCAACCAATGGGCTACTCCAGGTATTTATAAAAGTAGAGCGAGACTATACGAGTTATATGGTTTAAAAAAATATATATTTGATACTCCTTTTCTAGAGTATATCAGAAATTATTCAAAGTTATTTAAAAAAATCTGTGCTTTCGCTAAATCTAAATTTTTAAGCGATCAAATTAAAAATTCAAACAATAAAATAAAAACCACTTGGAAAATCATTAACAATGAAACGGGTAAATCGGTTAAACAGGAAAAACAACTGGAGATTATGATTAACAACAAATTGGTTAATAAAGCTGCCGATGTAGCTGAGGCATTTAATGAGTTTTTTGCCAACATACCTATAACTACGACTTGCTCCTTAAATTCGTCCCCGTCTAAAGCTGAAAACCTTTTGCATAATAGTGTGCCCAGATGTAGTCGCTTATTTAGTTTCGAACATGTAACGCCTCGTGACGTGGTTAATATTTTTAATACACTTAAGTCAAAAAACACTGGAGATTACTGGGGCATCTCCATTAAACTGTTAAGTAATATAATAGACATCGTAGCCCCCTATCTAGCTGTAACTTTTAATAAATGTGTTGATTCGGGATCTTTTCCTGACCTCATGAAGAGTAGTAAAGTCATACCATTATTTAAAACAGGTAATAAAAATAACGTTGGCAATTTTAGGCCCATTTCTATCTTACCTGCATTTAGTAAAATATTTGAAAAGTTAATACTCAAGCAGTTGCTAAGACATTTTAATTTAAATAGCCTCCTTCATAATGAGCAATATGGCTTTACAAAAGGTCGTTCGACAACAGATGCGGGTGTTGCTCTGCTGAAACACATATTCAACGCATGGGAGAACTCGCAAAATGCTATCGGAGTTTTCTGTGATCTCTCCAAAGCTTTTGATTGCGTTCACCATGACACACTTTTGCGTAAACTACGTCATTACGGTGTTCAAAACGAAGCTCTCAATGTCATAAGTTCTTATTTACAAAATAGGCACCAATGTGTAGATGTCAATGGTGTAAAATCTTCCGGGCTACTAGTTCAGTTAGGTGTACCTCAAGGCTCAATACTGGGTCCATTCTTATTCTTAGTGTACATTAATGACTTACCATTCTATTTAAAGAATATCTGTGACATTGTACTATTTGCTGATGACACCTCACTTATCTTTAAAGTAGACAGGAATAGAAAAGATTTTGACGACGTGAACAGTGCGCTCTCAATGGCTACGGATTGGTTTACCACAAATAACCTAGTTCTTAATGCTAAGAAAACGAAATGTATAAAGTTCGCCTTACCGAATGTTAGGAATCTGGGACCCAATGTCGTTTTAAATAATCAGGTGCTTGATACTGTACACTCGGCAGTTTTTCTGGGCATAACAGTAGACGCCAAACTTCAGTGGGGATCACATATATCAAGCCTAGCGGGAAGGCTCAGTTCGGCCGCCTACGCCGTAAGGAAAGTTAGACAGTACACGGACGTTGATACAGCTCGATTAGTCTATTTTAGTTATTTTCATAGCATAATGTCCTACGGCATTCTGCTGTGGGGCAAAGCCGCGGACATTCAAAATATTTTTGTTCTTCAAAAACGAGCTGTTCGAGCGATTTACCAACTAGGAGCTAGAGTTTCTCTGAGAGATTTATTTAAAGATATTGGTATTCTTACGGTGGCATCACAATTCATCTTCGCCAACATCTTATATATTAGGCAAAACATACACTTGTACACTAAAAACAGTGATATTCATAACATTAATACTAGAAATAAGGACAAACTACGTGCTCCTTTTCACCGGCTTCATAAGGTTCATAATTCTTTTGTTGGTCTTGGTATTACCTTTTATAACAAGCTTCCCTCTGCTTTGCTAGATTTGCAGTTTAATGAGTTTAAAGCTAAAGTAAAATCCAACCTTTGTTCAAAGGCATACTATTCTATCAACGACTACTTAAACGATAAGAATAGTTGGTCGCTGTGATTAACTCAAGACAATGTTTATGTTCTTTCAATCCAGAATTAGCTTTCCTACTGACAGTTTATATGGGTAGTTCATATAATTGTTTTTTTTTTTTATTTTATTTTTATTTAACTGATTTTGTTAATTATTTTTTATTTTCTTTTAATTTCACTTATTGTGGACATAATCTACTCATTACAGTGATTTTAAATGAGTTGTATTGCAACATGTAGTTAGCTAGCGACCTCGTCAGCTGTTCATAATATTCTAGCCTGACCAACCGGCAGCAAGTTCGTCATGCTCCCTTAGATGTCACTGCTTGCGGTAGCGTCGGGGGTCGGGTTACCACCTTCCCTCAAATATGGCGAGGGGGGTAATGGCTGACCTTTGCGTTATGCTCGTGAACGGGTGCTGCTTGTGGTGACTGGTCGACTTGCTAACCATGGTTTTTGTTATTGTTATTTGTATTAACTGTTATTTTATTTTTACTCCGGAGGTCCTAGTTTAACTATTGTAACTTCAACTTAGCAATATGCATCAATGTATGTATATGTATCATTTTGCGTCGTTGAATATGTAAGCGGGCACGCCCTTTATGCCTGGAGGCTTTATTTAAGTTTTACGTTCTGTTTACGATTTTGTTTTATTATTTATTTCAGCTTGAGTTTACTTTTCAATGTTTTGTTCGTATATTGGCGTGTGCTAGCTGACATATGGCGAATAATGTATGTTTTGTTTTGTTTTATAATATTAATTACTTACACGATATTGTATAGAATCAAGTTCTTCTAACTTAACAGACAGCTGTGCTGCTGGGGAGTTTGTTCCGCCACTTCTTCTTCCCAGCTAAAGCACTAGGAAGTGTCGAAGGGCGGGCGTTTTGGGGGGACTGTCTTTTGTAACTTTGACGTTCAAAAAGTGCTGACTCTCAGCCTAGTTTGAATAAATGACTTTTGATTTGATTTTGATCATGTATTGATCTTAAGGGTTTGTTCAAACTGTTTGCCAAATTGCCAATATACATTTACTATTGTTCTTTTTGTCTTAAATACACACTGGCCTCTTTTCTAAGCTTAATATGGTCTGAAACATTTGTGTTACACAATACAAAGATATGGCGCATAACATGGGCCATACCGCATACGCATTTTATCATAAAATTCTAACCCATAATACATTTTTACGAGTGATAACAACACGTTACTTCGTGCCATTTGTTTACGAGCACAATGTCAATGTCAATTACAGTTTGTCGTGTAGACACTGCCGTTTCTAAGCCTAGTCGAGGTCGTGACTGGTAACGTGGTCTTGCTCAAAGGCTCCACCTGTATCAACCCATCAAAGGAAAATAACCTCTAAATCTGCCAACGCCAAGATCGAAATTCCCATGACAGGGAAGGAGTAAAGATGACTCATCAGTACAGTCACGAACCGCAATAAGTTATCATTTAAAAATGGGATTAAAGGGTCTGTTTTATGTTACAATAAAAGCTTAACGACACGTAGACAAGCGGCTCTATTCTAACTGTATTTTTTGTTTGCGATTGTACTTCTAGTTTTACATGCCTTGATATTTTTGGTAGTAAAAGTGTTTTCTTTTGAAATAAAGCCTGGATTTACGTAAACCTGATAAATTATGTATCCGTTTAAATTGTGGATTAGTCGATTCGATATTAATGTAGGTAAAACTTAAATGACGGTATAGACTATACAATTATGATTCACGATAAGTTAAAATAAAATGAAGTATTTTTTCTTTGCTAAATAAAATAAAATAATATTGTAGCTGCGCTGCGCGACATTTTTTAGTTTTCACTTTGCGTTCTTTCTCACTTTGTGTTTTTTTTTCCATCCTCTAGAATTGGACTATAAAATGCAAAAATAATTAAATTTTCATTGGGAACATTTTCGCATGAAAAAGTTGGCGATGATGCTGAACCTTAAATTACCTAAAAATCAACTAAATTCACAATTAATTGTACCTTAAGCATTGATTCCTCGAATGTCAAGAAAACCGTGAACTTAGTTCTTGTTAACCTATATTTTACTATTTATTTACATAGTAACGATCGTATAATATTGTAAATAGTAATGGAGCAATTTAATTCATGGTTACTCATAGATAAAGTTGTCATGTAAACCAAGGCGATTGTCGATAATAATGACAATATATATTACTTATCTATATATTAATACGTGAAGCGAAAACTTTGGATCCCTTTTTACGAAAATTGGGCGGACGGAGGAGTATGAAATTTCGCACACCTAAAGTTTATACAGAGAAGAAGTGACGAATGCTAATATTTTTTTAAATTATGCGTAAAAATACATTATTTTCAATAAATAACACGTTACACACACTACTATTCACTACCGTGTATTTAATACACACATGCACAATGCGTTGGATGCGGGAGGCACAGAACAGGTCGAGGTGGCGGTGCTTGGGGGAGGCCTATGTCCAGCAGTGGACGTCTTTCGGCTGAAATGAATGAATGAATGAATGCACAAATCGAGTATATATTTGTTTTTTGTATTATTTGTCTATGCCTTACTGAATGTCAAATATAATTATGGATTACGAAAGTTTATTGTCGAAATCTGTGGTCCAATCGAGAATATCTGTCTTTAATATTTTGTGTCTATAGTCTTGCTGAATATGTCAAGTATAACCATAAGTAATAAATATGACAACATGAAGTAAATGCTGTTCTGTCACCTATCAAAACTGTAATCTTATTTATGATACTTTGAAATAATCTATATATCTAAATAATTTATTAATACGTGAAGCAAAAACTTTGCACATCGTTGTACGAACATTGTGCGAACGGCGGTGTATGAAATTTGGCACATTTAAAGTTTATTTGGAGAAATAGTGCTGAAAACTAATATTTGTTTATATTAACGAGTAATGGTCGAGTTTCGACCTCTGGGCGACCACTAGTTAATAATAAATACCTGCAGGGGTCCTTAAGGTAATTGCGTAAGACGCAAACAGTACGAATGGCTTTCATTTTGACAGTTCAACTACATTCTTCACGTGATTTACGATGGTGTGCAGACAACATTTTAGAACATTTGAAGTAATTATTGAATAAAAATACTTATACAAACAAATAATATTGAAGTGTCTGTTTGTTATGTTAAAATAACAGATTTTATTAAATGCATGTGAAAGTACATACATACCCAACAAAATGTCTGTCTGTTGGTTCCGGCTAATCTCCGAAACGACGAGACCAATTTTGATGAGACTTTCACTGGCAGATAGTTGATGTTTATAGGTTTTTTGCTCCGGTAGCACGTTCCCGTGTGATAATGTCCAACATCCACGCGGGCGAAGCCGCAGGGACAGTTAGTCCTTCAGTATGATTCAGATTGTGGTCTTATGCAATTAGGGTGCTAGATTTTATCCCCAGGCTCTGCATTATTAGGAATTTCTGAATAGCAGGCCGATATCTGATCTTTCGCCCCGGTTTGTAGCAGAATGCTCGTCCTGGATTATCTATGCGTTATCCCATTTCATTTGGGGTCGGCTCCTCGTCATTCTTCGCCAGATATTTCGGTTCTTCGTCTAGTCATTCATTTGGGCTTGCTTCAGGCCATTGTTGACTACAGACCAGGGATGTTAGGGATCTCCGTAACCGTAATCGAATCCGAAATAAAAATTTCGGATAATATCGGATTTGCTATTACATTTTTATTTTAGGTAGATTAGATAACGCTCAGTATATATTTATAATCATTTTTATTTTAAATAGCTGTAATAATTACTCACACACTGATTGTAATTCGTACCAAATGGCGACATATAAATAAAACCATTTTATTAGCTAAGTATTTGTATTTTACTTGTAAAATTCCTTAAAAGTTTAACATCCGTAACCGAAATTATCCGAAACTAACGGATAATCCGAAATAATTTCATATCCGTATCCGTATCTGGTATAATAATTATTCTTACATCCGTAACCAATCCGTATCCGAAATTTCATATCCATAACATCCCTACTACAGACATCCAAGCGAGAAGGGGTCTCCCTCGCTTCTTTGGACCTGAATTCATGTCGAAGACCCGCCCTGGATCATAATGGAACTTAAACATAACTGACGAAATGTAGATGAACACACCCCTACCTCTTGGACAACACTTACAATTTACACCACAATATAAATGTTATGGTATATAACGGTATAGCTATATAACGGTGGCGTAAAGGTGATACGCGATAAGGTAGTACACGTTAATCGAGGTAAGATCGGACCTGAATTCAAACGGTCTTTCCCACTTTTCTAAGTACTGTTTTAAATGTCAAAGTCTCCAGTGTGGGTGTTTGAGGCCTCGAAGAGAGTTAGATCTGATAGGAGCCGTTAATATAGCCCAGTTAAGTTGACCCTCATAATTATGATCCTGTTTAGAGCTTTAAAATACAGTCGCTCCAAAATAGGATCAAATGAGGGTCAAGTCAGTTTTGACTGGTCTAAGAGCCTGAATCACCTGCTGGCTAAACTTGGAGCAGTATTTTTTTCCTAATTATTTAGCCTTCTTTATTCAATAAATACTAGGTTTCGCCAGCGGCTTCGCGCGCGTGCAGGAAGAAAATTAACCCACGTGAATGTAGTATATTTTGGGTTAGTATTGCAGGAGATTTTGGCAGGGTACTATCAAGACACTTGTATGAACTTCTTAAGCAGAGAAGCACGACGCGACGGCAGTGCCACGCCATTCCAATAGAACAGTTTTATGAAGTTTTCAAAAGTACCTTTACTATCGCAAGTTGGCACGTGAATGTACTCGAAGAAATTAGGCATCTTAGATTTAAAAGTATTCTAGACAACATTTTTCGAGATCCTTCTCTTGTTATTTTGTCTACTAATTTGTGTTAGAGCAGGTACCGTCCAAATATCAAGTTTCTAAAATTAGTCGATGGCTCTATGCGTTGGTGTCAATCATTTATTCAGTCAATCACCTTTTCTTCTCTGAATATTAAATTATATATTTGCTAGGCGTTTTTTTGCTGTTTTTATACAACATAAATATTCATAAGTAGGTAGGTAGACTAATATTTTGGGTGGCTTACGTCATAAATGTTTGTATTTGTGGTTTGGGATCTGTCAAATATGGCTGTTTCCAAATACATACAAATATTAATTAATCCTTAATAATAAATGTTACCACAGCAAATTCCTACTATTGTGTAGTCCAATGAGTGAAAACACGGAAAACATCATTTATTAAAATTAAATGGGGTTTTCTGATTTAATTGTAAATGTTGTTTTTTACAATGATTGAATACTGCCTTTTTAAAGAAGTTTTAATTCTAGCAAGGTATCCAATTAGATTATACAGGTATGGGTATCAATGGGTTCTGCCAGAGTCGCGAGATTTGTTCGAAAGAGTTACCGTGGCCCTGGCATATAGGCAACTGAAGGAATACGGGTGGGTTTAAGTCAGTCAAAGTCTCCCGCCACACGCCCTCCCGCTCCGCCTAGAGCGGGAGACATCATATATGATGATTTCCCGCCCACAAAAAAAATATTGGTATCAGTTGGTACATACCTTTCTGTTGTACACCTTTTATCGCATTGTCTACTAATTCTTCGTTAATTTTGTTGTAACGTCATGTCTGTGGCCCTCAATCAACCATGATTGCGAATAGACACATTAGCCTTTGATGTTTAGTGGCCTTGGCTTATCTAGAAGTCTTTAAATAGACTTCGGATTCAGGTACGCCGAAGCAAAGAAAACTTGTTCAGGTGGAGATTCACAGATGAGTCTGCCCTAGAGTGTAAAGGAGGTGCCTCACAAACAATGGGGTACATAATAGCGTGTCCTGTTGTCTGCACGCTACAGGAGTTGATGGACGTTACTAAAAGTGCTAAGTTCGTAGCCAAATTCTGGGCAGACTGTATTTAGATTGCTATCGATACGCTAGGAAGAACCAATGCAAATAAATAACTCCTTTCAAATCAGAGTCATATTCAGCTTCATTTGGCAGACCACAACCTAATCAACGGTAATTAGATGTCAAATGCATGTCATGTCACAACACTGCGGTAGAGATTTAAGGCGCAGTCCCATTTCTGCGCATCGATATGCTCGCTATGCTTCGCTATGTATGGAAATGTTGGCAGGATCGTCCTCTTCTTCTTTTATCTATCTCTCCACATTCGGTGTCGTGAATATTGCAAGATCACCCTACGTACAGATGCTTGGATTGATGAAGTCACTTATAGTAGCCCGTAATCTGCTCGGATGTGTCACCGACGCGGTGCATGTTGTACGTACACCTGCCATGGTCGCGAGATTTGTTCGAAAAAGTTACCGTGGCCCTGGCGTTTAGGCAACTGAAGGAACACGGGTGGGTTTTAGTCAGTAAAAGTCTGACATACTCCGCCCAGAGCGGGACAGAAAAAAAAATGTTCAAGACGTAGTCGTATAGTATGAACTAAGCTGTTTGTATGCTGCCGTGAAACGGTAGAACTAGCTAGTCAGATAAATGCACCCATGTACGAAGCTAACTAGCCTATGCATATGCATGCAGAGGCTCTGCAAGTTAGCTTCGGAACTTCCACTTCTTCGTAGGATATCCTACGAAGAAGTGGAAGTGCACCTTTATTCCGACGCTGAAACTATTACCCAACCATATTGGTTATAAGGGTTACGTTAACGATACCCGATAACCTATTCCAGTTGACTGCACTTAGTAGAGTTTGATGCAACAGTCAATAAGCGGGTTATGCGCCATTTTGGTGGATGGAGTTTAGCTCAGATTTAGAAGTTGATTTAATGCATGTTTTGAAGAAGCTGCTACTGTTATTATTCTAGTTAAAACTTCCATCATAGTCGGTCCATAATCAAACTATAAAGTTACCACTGCTGGTATACAGGCCTGTAGCGACACAGGGAGTGTGTCTCAACAGTGTAGATGTCACATGTCTTTTTGAATCCAGGACTTCCCTATTTCCACTCGTTAAAACTTATACGGTGAATTAAAGATACAACAATATATCTCAGAGTAAAGTTTTATTTAATTTTAAAAACTACCACGTGCGGCGTTGACTAATTATGACACACGAAACGCATCTTCGCCAAACTGCAATAGCAACAGTGACTCAGTGTTCAACAACATCTTAGCTATTTTAAAACAAACTGTAATCTTTTCCTTCTCAAAACATGAATTCTAGTAAGCCTGTAAGGTCGTCTAGAGAGCTATATACCTAGAATGATAACACAAGCCTCAGTGTACTTTCAGGACAATTGTTACTTGATGTAACATTCTCCTTACGTGACAATGGAACAAAGCCTGTCGGCCCGGTCACAAGAAATGAACCAACTACGATCCAATGAATCAAACATCATTGTTTGTGTTCTGGGATTTGCCCCCGACCTTACATCTGCAGTCATATTACTCACGCTGATTATGATAACAATTCACTATGGATATGGTGACTAATATATTCTATTTTCTATTTCCAGGTCACCACAACGCAAGCCTTAGTCTGTATTCATCACTGCCAACTATTCCGCCCTACAGCGCGCTTAATGCCGCCATGCTAGACAAGATTTATAGAAATTATAATAAAGAAGCTCAAGGGTTTAGAAGGTTCGAGAGGTACTGGCGTACGTGACGACGACGGGAGAGCAAAGAGGCCGACATGAGTCAGTCGCACGACGAGGCCCGCGCGGCCAGGATACAGAAGTATAAGGAGGAGAGGAGAAAGCAGCTGACGGCTAGAACAGCGACGCTATTTTCTGCTAACGTCACTGAGAGGTGAGTTTCCTCTGATATAGATTTCTGAAATGTGAATGTTAATTAAGTAATGATACCTATTACTTTTGTGATATGTAAGATGTACTAAATGATTTTTGTTGTTAATTTCAGGCGCCCGAAAAGATCACCAGACTTGACGCCTTCAGACGACGTTGCTGCTCATCTTAAGTCTTCCTCGGAGCTAAATCTTAACACAGCTTCAACTTCAGTGCCTATAAGAACAACGCGTACGTCACGTCTCAGAGCTGCTGCCGCAACTCTTTCCGATTCCGCGCCATCTCCAAGAAAATCTAATAGAAGCTCATCAGTACAATCTTTACTTGAAGACGCCAAAACGAAATATTCCAAGTTATTAGATAGAGATAAACGATCGAGCCGAAGACAAAGCAATGAAAAAGAAAATGTTAAAAGTACGTCTTCGACCCGCTTCGATAAGGAAATTGGTGCTATTAAGACGAAACCTAAACATTCCATTAATAAAACTATTTTAGAAAAAGACAAAAATAATTTTATAGTGACTAGTCCTAAAGGAAAGAATGTTGACGAAAAGCGCAGTTCTAAATTAGATGAAAGTAGAAACAAGAATTCCATAATCGAAGAAAAGAAAACGAAGAGTCAGATATACGAAAGAGAAAACGAAAAACCATTACGAGTCAATAGTGAAGAATTTTTTAACGATATTGTAAACGAAAAAGACATGTCTAATAATATAGATGACGAGAAAATCGACGATTTATTTAATGATCTTGTTGTTGATGTTGAACACCAGAATGGTATCGAAATTAAGATTAATGATCAGATTCAGGATCATGATGGGCTCAAATATAGTCACAATAGTTGTATTCCTGCCGCTGATAAAGTAATAGAAGTTAATAATGTTGATTATGTAGAAGATAGTGTAGTGCCAAAAGTGAAAGACGATGTAGGAGGCCTATTAGGGGCTGTGTGTGTGCGCAAAGTGGAAAGGTTCAGTGAATTGCTCAGCAACTTGTGTTCTCCTTGCGAGGCAGACATATTGTTCGAAGACATCTTGGTCGAAAATGGAATTGACGGCGACAGTGATCTGGTAAGTTGAAATACGTACAGTAGTTATGTCCCTTTTTATGGTTTCATTTTATGGTATAGTATAAATACATATAAGCATATGACTTAGATTAAGAATTTTCTATTGTGATGCGCTGCTATGCATAGTTCATTGCAGTGAATGAATGTGATTTTATGTGAAATGACACTGAATCTGTTGTAACAATAACTGGATGTTATGTACCATCTCACTTTCATACTTGATTCTATGCAAATACCACACTTCTAACACTAGAAAAATCTACATATTTCTATCCGTGACCAGTACCCGGTGTTTCTAATCAAGCTATTGTTTTAATTCATAGCAAATATAATACATTTCAATTGTGTTTTCAACTAATACGATATTAGTCATTTCACACTTATTATTTGCGGCTTTTATAATAACATTACTCAATGCCATTGCATATTCATCATCGTAATATATTCGAGGCCTCAAGTCATCTACAAAATTTAATATTTAAATGAGGCACTTTGTGGGAGATTGATCGCGTGCGAAATTGTCGTCATTCATCAATTGTTGTCGGCCATCAATATTATCAATTAGTATCAATCTATGTCTAAAATTTACATTAGCCTTTTGAACGTCATAAGTTTGATACAATATTGTACACCAGTGCCCGCTCTTGCTCTCGACTATCAGTTCTTAGAATTGGTAATGGAATATTTTATACTTATGTCATCATTCTCCTCTCTTTACTTAATTTATTCGGGGTCAGGACGGCATGTATTCTTCGATATATTCATTATTCTACTATCCGTCATCTCAATAGTACTCTTCTAAAGTTTTCCTTATGACCAACTAATCTAGTATTCAGTCTGCCTCCTCATTCAAAGTCGTGCGTTCATGTTCAAGTCCAAGGTTTTGCATGTATAACAGTAGTGAAATAATATAACACCCTGTTTTGGCGTGTCTCGAATGGGCCTGTCTGCCACTGTTTTCACTAAAATGACGTATCGTTTAGTGATAATATTATATAGCATATTGTAAACCTACAATAATAAAATAGAAATAACTTTTGAGTTCTTCCACACAAAGATAGTTTTTATAAAAATTCATTGCTTCGATCCTTTTGAATAACAAATTCATCGTATACAAATCATACTTCTGTATCTTCACATCACCGGTGAACATGATGATTAATTTAATTCCATTGCCAAATAACTTTACTGAAGCTTTTATTGGCTTGTCTACCATCGTCTACAACTAGTTTCTAATCCTAATTAATATTATTCTTCTAGACTAGTACAGTTACTTTCTCCACTAACAAGTTTATCTAGATTCTACTCAGTTGATTGCTTATCAGACTCTTTGACTAACTTTATTACTAGAGTTTCGCGGGAAACTGTTTCTTGAGTTCATCTTATCTTGTTACTCTATTTATTCTGTAGGAGTTAATTTTATTCTTGTAGAAAATTGTTGCTTTCTTGAATAAACAATTACACTTTAATTAAAATTATGTTCGAGACACTCATCGAAATATTATAATTATTTTTTGCACGTGACTCTGCCTTGGTTACTTCTACAGTCGTATTCATTGTTCTTCTTATAATTGTTTAACGCAATTACTTATTTAGGTAATAGGTAATAGGTAGAACGGGCTGGTGTCCGCAACTCCACGTCTGAGCGCGTATTTTGCGTACGGGTGGGAAATCGGTTATTCGATCCACCCCAGCTCCTCGAGAAAGGCCAGCAACGCCTTGATGTTGCTGACTATCTCACGTAGGGTACCTGGGTTACCGAAGTACTTGGCCCTGTATGTGGCGATCGCCGGGCAGTTTAGAAGCACGTGCGCTGCTGTCTCGTCGTCCTCAATGCAGGCCCTGCACAGCGGACTGTCTGTAACTCCTATGACAAATAGATGTTTATTAAACGACCCATGGCCAGTTATTGCTGCCGTAACCATACGCAGCTGTCGTTTGTCTAACCGGAGGACCTGTTTAGTGAGGCGGGCATCGATGGTGGGAAGTGCTTCCTTGGCCTGCCTGCACTCACTTTGGTCCACCCATAGCTTACAGTGTAGATCCCTGGTACGTTTTCTTACCAGAGAGCGTAGGAACCCAAAGGGGAGTGGCGCGATGGGTTCTGGTCCCACCGGTGTCATGCTCGATCCCCTTCTGGCCAGTTCATCGGCGGCATCGTTACCTAGGGAACCGCTGTGTCCTTTTATCCATTGAATAATTATATTATTGAGGCTACCCACCTGGTTGAGGCGCTGGTGGCACTCGTATATAAGCCCAGAGTCAATCGAGTGACTGTCCAGCGCTTGCAGAACAGCCATACTGTCTGAGAGTATGCGGATCGAGTGGTCTTTAACTGCCCTGTCCATAATGGCTGAGGCGGCAAGAGTGATCCCAATGCATTCCGCCTGGAACACTGTATTGTGGACTCCTAATGGTGTGGCTATATGTATGTTGAAGTCCTGCGAGAAGACCCCGAAGAATTACTTATTTATAAACTTTTTTATTATAACCGGTATTCCTCTATTTGATCGTAGGAATAATATCATTGTCTATTGTAAAATTCCATAATGGACGAAGGTTGTGGAATTCCAGACTTTTTAAAGACAATTCTTTTATCATAGGTTTTAAATATTACTTATGTTAGATTCTATATCATTTAGACCTAATTTTAGACTTACTCAATTATTACTAGTTAGTGTAATGTCGTTAAACTCACAAACCCATTGATATATAATTTTAGTTCTAGCTAAATATAGGTTCATGAATTAATTCTTTGTTTTAATGGATTTTTTGCAACAAAAACATTCACACTAATAAAACAAGCCTAGTCTAGACAGGACCAATTTAAAATCTGAGTTAGCAATTTAAATATAAATAACATAATGTAATTAAAGAGAACCGCACCCACAGTGCTATCACTTCAAAAATGGCAATCATACCATCCACACCTTCACCTCTGCCATTGATTATCAACTAAATAATCTTCCTATATGGAAACGTGAATATCTTATTTATTCTTTCTTGGTCCTCTCGTTAAACCCAAGGTTTTGTCGGCCATTCTTATGTAATCACCTTATTTTCTTGAAAGCTTGTTTTTTCTTTCATAATATTTGTAATATCTCCGAAGTTTTCCTTATCGCCTGAGTTAACATTATTATGTCTTAAAGCGTTTTTGGTATGTTAATTTCGATTGGATGTCAATGGAAAGTATGTTTTAATTTAAGTTTTTTTTTGTAATAAATTCTCTTAAGTAACTGACGCGTTTTTTTTTTGTTTGGTTGCTGAGTCTTGTATCTGAAAATACTTGGGAATTATAAGGCTGTTGGCTTTTGATGTATATTAGAAATATCAGGATGTAATTCCGGATATCTGACAGCTACTTCGAATTCAATATCAAAGAATTTTGCATACATACAACATCTCCTACAACTCGCGATTTCCATTTCAATTTTCCAAGAAATTCTATTCCGTCCCTTCGACCGTTCAAAGATCAAAGAACGAACTTCAGTATATATGTATGATTGAATCATTCAATTGGTTTTCTAGCTAGACCACTCAATGTCTTCGAATGAACACGATCCCCGTGGTTTAATGCTTCCTCTTCATGCAGAGCTAAAAATTCGCCTATATTCCTCAAAGTCCCATCGAGGTGTACACCCACATTTCGCAATTTATGGTATTTATTTCATAATCAACCTATAATGTTTCCACTGCTGGGAAACAGGCCTCCTCTCTTGTTGAGAGGGACTGGGCCGTAATCTACTTCGCCGGCCCAGCGCCGGTTGGTAGATGTCACATGTTTTTGAATTTTTGGTTCTAGGACATGTCGGTTTCCTCATGATAACTCCCTTCACTGTTTTTAGACCAGTGGTGATGAATTTATTTACACAAAGTACCCCGCCTGTATATTAATGATAACAGTTATTGTAAAGAGTTATGTAAAATTAAGCATATTGCTGTCAGATGGGCGCAAAGCCAGGCTTCGGTCTACTTTTGAAAAATTTATGAACCTCTTTTTCTTTTCATGTCTGGGTGGAAATCCTCATGGATGTCCGCCGCCCTGAGGTTGGGCAGAGATGTCACTTAACCTGAATAGGATCAGAACTACAAACCGCAACGCGTAGCAGTCGCGCCACCAACGAGCTTCTTATTTCGTGGAGTTTACGGAGACACTCCGCCTCGCTGCTTTCTGGCTCTTCTGTACTATCAGCCTACAAACTTCCTACTGCTGGGACTCTTTGGGAGAGGATGAGGGCCGTAATCCACCACGCGGGCCCGGCGTGGGTCAATCGCTTACTGTTTATTGGCCCCTAACGGCTATAACGTTCCTACTGCTGGGGCACAGGCCTTTCTGTGAGAGGGAGTGAGCCGTAATCCACCACACGGGCCTAGTGCGTGTTAATTGCTTATTATCAGCCTGTAACGGCTATAGCTTTCCCACTGCTGGGGCACAGAACTTTCAGTGACAAGGAGTGGGCCGTATTACACCACGCAGGCATAGTGCGTTTTGATTGCTTACTCATTATCAGATTATAATGTTCCCACTTCAGAGGCGCAGGCTACTCTGTGAAAGGCAGCAGCTCTAATCCGTGGTGGATTACGGCCGACCAAGTGTGGGGTGGTATCAATTATTCAGCTCAAATAGACATGCAGCCTTCCCTCGCAATCGGGTCAAGTACCCATGATTGCTGCATATGGCGTTGTCGTGAAATTACATGTAAATTATCGACGCTTCATTTTAGCTCCATTTATGGCTGACGAGGCCTAGATAGTACACCTTGTGAGAAAACCGGTGTTTGAGCCGTGAGATATAAATATACGAGGATTTCATTGTTTGAAGTAAAAACTGATTTGTATGTGAAAGAGTTTCCTGTAATTAAGGGTCGCGAGATTCGTTCGAAAGAGTTACTGTGGCCCTGGCATATAGGCATCTGAAGGAACACGGGTGGGTTTTAGTCAGTAAAAGTCTGACACGCCGTCCCGCTCCGCCCAGAGCGGGAGACATGATTAGATGATTTCCAACCCACGAAAAAAAAAAATCATCAATGAAACTGAACGCGATCAACACATGTAAACTATGTTCAAGAGAGTGTCAGTAGTCCATAACAATGATGACACTGACAGTTCTTGAACGCGGTTCAGAAGGGTAATTCTCGTAATATTAGGAACGTTCACAGTCCGATCTCTGTCCCAATCTGTGCAATTGTTCGGTGCTTGAAATCAATTAAAAAATACCTCAAAAAGCACCCCACGGTGTTTTCCATTATTTTCTACTTTTTAGTTTGGTTTTCTACTATTATTTATTTTCAATTATTTTTAGTTCGGCTAGCTACAAAATCGTTTTTACTTTTTTTTTCTGTCCTGATGATCCTGGCCAGGATAATTATTTATTTTTATTATTTATTTATTTATTTACTCAAAACAATGGATTATGGTACACGTTAGAAATACAGTAATCTACACTATCTACACTTCTACACTAATATTATAAATGCGAAAGTAACTCTGTCTGTCTGTCTGTCTGTCTCGCTTTCCTGCCAAAACTACTGAACCGATTTAAATGAAATTTGGTACACAGATAGTTTAGAGCCTGAGAAAGGACATAGGCTACTTTTTATCCCGGTAGTATGTTCCCGCGGGATAATTTCCGACCTCCACGCGGGCGAAGCCGCTGGCAAAAGCTAGTACAGAATAAGTACTATTTATACAGACGTGTGGGTGAGCACTGCTCTCCTAGCTAGGTTATGAAAACCTGTGTTAAGGAGAAGCAGTCCGGTCCCCTAAGGTACAATGTCGTAAAGTTATATAGTGCTTTTGATGTTACTGTACAATTTCAGAGATATGACTTAAGTTTAAGAGTTTAAGTTTTAGAAAAGTTTTATTAAATTAAAATAATTTAGGATAAATATGTGAGTGTGTGTGATTGGGTGTGGTATGTGTGATATCGTGGGTGTGTTTGGGTGTGTGGTGTGTGTGTGTGTATGTGTGTGTGTTTGTGCTTGTCCATACTCACCACCTATTTTAAGATTTGTTCAGTTTCGGTATATGATTTATTTTGGAGGTACGATTGTACAATCTTTTTGCATTTGTAATACGGTAGACCGTAGATTTGGCATTCGTCGTTTATTTTGTTATACAAAAACGGACCAAGAAAAGGAAAGAATCTCGTGACAAAAGTTGAGCGTACACGCGGCAGGGTGCATATCCTATCTTTTCGGCGTTTACTACGTTTTTTATTTTCTAGTACTCGGTATGGAGTGTTGCGGTGTTGTAGAATGACTGTTTGTAGTATAAAATGTTGCCGAACATTTAGCACTTTGCAGTCACTGTATAGTTGGTCTGTTGGAAATAGAATAGGACGAAAAGTAGCCACTTTTAATATGGCCCTGTGTGCTACTTCTAGCGGCTTGAGAGTGGTTTTTGCTGCGCCGCCCCAACAAGAAATACAATATGTAATGATGGATAGGCAAAGTGCGAAATAGACGTTACGTATAACTGTAGGATTAGCAATATACCGAAGAGTTTTAAATATGTATATCAGTTTGCGAACCCGTCCAGTTAGTAGACCGATATGAGACTTGAAATTGAGATTCCTGTCTATGACTATTCCCAGGTATCTGATGCTTTCAACAGAGGTTAAATGTGGGCATTGACAGTTTGAGCCCTGTATTTGTCGATGATAAGTATGGGCTTTGATCGTCACTGGGGTCCGTGGTTGAGAGACCGAGCTATTAGAATAGGTAAGGAATTTGGTTTTGGAGGTATTAAGGGTTAGAGTGTGGAAATTAAGCCAATTTAGCGCTACGTCGAAGCCAAGCTGAGCTTGGTGCTCTAATTGAGACCAGGAATCCGCGACTAAGGTTATTGCTGTGTCATCTGCAAACGATATTACCTTGGCATTAAGGATATTGAGGTTACACAAGTCATTGATAAAGATTAAGAAAAGGGTGGGGCCCAAAACGCTTCCTTGTGGTACCCCATAGTGAATTGGAAGTTCTTCGCTATTATGGCCATCGATTCTAACTTTTTGCGAACGATTGGAGAGATAACTTTGGAAAAGATCAAGTTGTAGCCCCCTGATGCCTATTTTCTCAAGTTTGTTTAAGAGTGTGGAGACGGGAACGGTGTCGAACGCTTTCGCGAGATCTAGAAATATTGTGAGTACTTTTTTATTTTTATTTATGTGTTCGATGACAAAGCTGGTTAGATCGTGAACTGCGTCACAAGTTGACTTATTTTTGCGAAAGCCATATTGTTGTTGCGAGATTATCTTGCAATGCTCCAAGTAGCCAACCAATCTTTTGTTTATTAAGCGTTCAAGAATTTTTGATAAAGCAAAAATACTTAGAACGGCTATAGGACGGTAGTTATTCGGCAAAGTTCCGTCACCCCCCTTGAAGATTGGATAAATTATTGCCTTTTTAAAGGAAGTTGGAAAAACAGCTGTTTCAAGACAAATATTGAATATATGGCATAAAATAGGCGCCAAAGTGGTAGAGAATTTCTTTAATACTGTAGGTGAAATACCATCCCAGCCAGTAGCAGCGTTTGGTCGCAGTGAATTTATTGCTGATATAATTTCTTCTGGATCAATTTTATCCAAGACAAAGGAAGAGGTTGGTATGGAACTGTTTTGTGAGACAGGTGAGTATTGTGAGGGCCTGGTCTTTATAACGTCATCTGCAAGTTTCTTGCCAATATTGACGAAGAAGCAGTTCACATCGTTACATGATTGAGTGAGTGTGGGTGATGAGGATAGCAATTGTGTGGATGAGTGTGTAGTTTTTGTGGTGTTTGTTATTCTTTTTATGGTATCCCAGAGTAATTTTGGGTTGTTGCTTGCTTTGCTGAGTTCTTCTGCATCGAAGAGCCTCTTCGCCTTTTTAAGAATTTTGCTACAGAAGTTTCTGTATCGTTTGTAGGTTATGTTTAGCGTTTCGCTATCCGGAGACTGCTTGAGGTTTCTGTGCATGGCATCTCTATTTCTCATGCACCGTAACAAGCCAGGAGTTATCCAGGGTTTAAGGATCTTCTGCCTAGCAGTCACTTTTTTAACTATAGTATTTTCGGCTATAGCTGAACTCAATTTTTCAATGAATTTGTCGGTAGCGATATTAGCGTCTGTTGCACTTAAGATACGGTCAAAGTCTATATTCAAAATCGATGTGCCTAGTGCCTCATAATTAAGTTTTGTTATGGTTGACGAGGTGGTGGCAGGGATACGCTTGCTGTCCAGACAAAGTAGTGAAGAACCATGGTCGGTAACTGTAGACTCGTAGACAAATGTGAGAGCGGACGATCTTGTTTTCAAGATAATGTGGTCCAGGCAATTTTTGCCCCTGGTGGGAAGTGTATGAGCTGGGAGAAAACCGTGAAAAGCGAGACAATTCAAATTCAAAAAAAACATTCTGTCAGGACTATAACGTCGCAGTCAAGTGCAATACGGTGCAGTAGAGTTTGTAAGTTTAGGAAGTTACAATTTATTGATCGAATGTTTTGTGAAAAGACTTTCAGGTATTTATTAGGGTTTACTAAAAGCGATTGCGTTTGCTCCGGAGTGCATGTTTGCGTAACAGATACAGAGAGTTCATCGATGTTATTGATTAGGTGAATTGCGTTATTAGCCATTTGTAAATGATTTTATAGTTAAGAGGCGGCAACGTTATGAAATTATTGTATTGTAATCGGTTCTTGATAAGTGTGCAAAGTTTCAAATGAATCCGACGTTTTGAAGGGGTGAAAATCACGTTCAAAGATTCCGTTACATAGATACATACCAAACTAATAAAAGCGTGTTAAAAATACCTCGAGTTTCCATATATTTTAATTAGGAGAATTGGTCTTCTGATGTGCTGACCGCGATCAGTTTCATTGGTAAAATCCGCCCTAAAGAATTTTGTGCCGGACACAAAATTAGTAAGGTGATTTTTGTTTTGGTATGTTTACAGATTATTAAGTTGTAAGTTTCTTTTTCATACTTATTTTTACTATAGAGTATTTTAGGTTCATGCTCCGCTAGTTTTGGATACAAATATAAACTTTATTGTGTGTTTATACAGCAATGTGATTTTATAAAGTACGGAACTTTTTTTAATTTTTGTCTAATTTCGTATGTCAAATAATGGCAGTTTCTTTCGAGTTCCTAAATAACTTTCAGGGTTTTATCTTGCCTATGTCTGTTTTCTTTTGAAAAACTTATGCTGTTCAATTACGAAAGATGTGCCACTGTCGTAATATTTTTTGTACTTTCTCTTCGATTATTTACTGTCAGTTTTTTTGTAGTATTGCCAACAAGTATGCTGACATGCCAACACCATTGTTCAAAACTCGGCCGCCTTGATTCGAATCCCTTAACTCTTTAAATAATTCCATGGAATAAAATTAAATATTTTTCGAAGTATTGTAATTTCATTACATGGCCTCCCACGCTACCGAATGCAACATCGACCTTAAACGGTGACTTTCGACTGGCGCAAAAAAAAGTCGTGTCGCCAACATTCGTATGTCTTATTCTATATGATAATAGGGACGTTTTCAGCGTGTTGCGTAAATAAAGAGGTGCCTTAATAAACTGGTCAAGTGAAACAGCACCAATTTTGGTAGCGCCTACAGTATTAATCGATTGTATTGTGTTGCCTGCAAGGAGTCCGGCTGACATGCCGCCGACCTCGTCACCCCATTGCGAGATCAATTCTTATTTGGTTACGATGCTAAAGAATACGGCCTCTTACTTGCAACGACATGTTTAATTCAATTTTGTTTGAGAAACACTTACCTGAACGAATTGGTAAAGCCTTCAGTAGATTACATGAAGCAGTCTCTTTGAAAACCGTTTAAATGAAATAACGATACATAGATCCTGTTACTCTCAGCGACGAGGGTTATTGCAGTTCCTTCAAATCCAACTAGTTTCTGCCTTCAACGTCGTCCGCGTCAAATTTTTTGCTCGAATCCGAATTAGGACCTTTAGGAATCGAGCAAAATGAAAAGAGCACGATGTTATATAGCCTTCCTCGATTAATGAGCTATCCAACACTAAATAATTTTTCAATTCGAACCAGTCATTCCTGAGATAAGCGTGTTCAACCAAACACACAAACTCTTCAGCTTTATAATATTAGTGTAGGTTACCTTCATACTCCTAATGACTCCCAGGAGGCAAAGTTATATTAGGTTTTTCTATCCGGAGTTTCTCAGTAGCAACCAAGAGTCTGGATTAGTGCCCGGTTGATAGCAATAGGCTCGCTCTCTACTTGGGGCTTAAACATAACTCGCGAAATGTGTCTAGGTACTATAGGTACACCTCTGCCCAACCCGTGGGGAAACAAAGCGTGATGTAACATTGATATTTCAGATCCTGTATCTCTCGGCGACGGTTCTTAACACACTTCATAATCAATTAGCTACATGCTACTAATTACTCATACTAATCAGTGTCATGAATGAATAAGTCCATCTTCTGACTGACATAAGGTAACAGAGTCTATTAACTAAGACAAGTCTACTCTAACATTTCAATAATAGTTTAAAAAACTAAATAAAACACGCTTTAATAGAAAAGCATACTAAAAACTAGAAAATAATAAAAAAAAAACTATAATAAGGATAGCGTGATTAATAAATGAAATCATATTAATGTAAAAAAGCGTGGGTCTACGAGCTATCGTACTGATTTCAGTGTCATCAAAATCATTTTATCTGATTCGCGTAAGAAAGGTAATCATCTCACAGATCATTTTAAAAGATATTTATGAACATGAAACTGTTTCATGGACAGTTATTGATAAAAGTAGAGTCAAAAAAACATGCCTCAAAAAGGCACCCCACGCTTTTTAACAATTAAATGATTTCATTCCTTAATCACTCTATCCTTATTTTGTTTTTTTTTTTAGTACGGTTTTCTATTATAGTGTGTTTTTAGTTTTTTTTTTAATATTTATTTTCTATTTTTTACTTCGACTAACTACTAAAGTGTGTTTTTGTGAGCATTTTTTGATAAAAGTAGAGTCAAAAAAACATGCCTCAAAAAGGCACCCCACGCTTTTTAACAATTAAATGATTTCATTCCTTAATCACTCTATCCTTGTTTTGTTTTTTTTTTAGTAAGTACGGTTTTCTATTATAGTGTGTTTTTAGTTTAAAAAAAAATTATTTATTTTCTATTTTTTACTTCGACTAACTACTAAAGTGTGTTTTTGTGAGCATTTTTTTCCAATTTAATGGCACTTCATTTATGAAACGATTGTATTATCATCGGTCTTTGATAAGTTTGCAATTTCAAATTATTCTGATGTCTTGAATTGGGTGAAATTCAAGATCTAAAATTCCATTAAATACAATAAATAGATACATAGATGGATACAGCCGAAACTAATATAAAAGCATGTTAAATAGAAACGACGAATGTAATGACATTCAAGTTTGCATCATTCACTGTTACACAGCACCTCACACTAGGATTCCTTGTACCGTGAGACTCGAACTCGGTCGAAATACTGCTATTTTATGTGTTCCATTGCAGTTCGTCTATGTAGCTTTGTGCCAAAGCCGCTAGTTCAGTCGGCTACAAATTGTGCATTCCATTTTCACCGGACCCTCTCCATTTCATGCCTTTACAGGCGACAAAGGAACTTCACAAACGCTTTGGGAATTCGCTGGCATTAATCCGCCTGTTGTCATGTTGATGGCAATACAGAATGTATAAAATATTGCCGTGTTCGATGTCAAAGGAGTTGTGATCTATTGTGGAGGATTATATAGACTATTTTATATTGATATTGCGTAGGCTTGATATAAGACTGCAGTGATTCCCGAAGTGGTCCAGGTGGACCCACAAAGGTCCACAGGAGACTCGACGAGGGTCTACGTTGGCGTGAAAAAAAAATCAATTTAGGCAGATAATAACAGACTCAAAAAATTAAGAGAGTTAAAAGAAATTGAAAGTAGTCCACGAGGAAACATTTTTGGGAACGTCTGAATTATAGACGTTTCTTCCCCTTTTTCGTTGACCGACATACTAAGAAAAGTAACTTAACATTTAGGGTAAGTACGCGTTTTAGCTGAATGGGAATGTCAAACTGCTTAAAAACACTAAGGATCTTGTCAAGTCGCTATAGGCGGCGGTTAGATAGTGTAATATCGACTACCTTGTTGGTCTAGTGGTCCAACCATGAGGTCCTGTGTTCGATTTCCGGGCCAGGCAATGTATTATTGGGTATTTCCAGTAGCTGCGTGGAGTCTGGATTTGTGTCCGGTCGATAGCTAGTCCTTTACATTAATGGCAAAATGTGATATAACACCTCTGCGTAACCATTTAGGGAACGGAGGCGTGATGTTATGTTATTTACTGTAATTTCATACCTGTTTGCTAAGCACATCTTTGGGTTACGTGCTGATTAAAGCTACAATAGCTTTAAATGTAACCAGATATCAATCTACAATCTTGACTTCGTACAGTGTATATACACTGTCTAAGAGAGCCAATGGAGTGTCTTGCCCGTTCGTCTCCATAGAAACCTACTACAGTTTGGAATGAACTAGATTCATTTTTCTGGCCAACTTCTCGACAGTCAATTATTCGTCCAGCCAATAGAGCTCTTTCGGCTTTTGGAACCTATTTATTATTATTAGCCATTAATGTCCTACTGCTGAGCAAAGGCCTCCCTGCTTTCTTTCCACGTCTATCTGTCCTGGGCTGCCAAGGACTAATCTGGAATAAAAGTTCAGCTCATCCCGCCATCTCCGTTTGGGCATGCCGCGACGTCGTTTGCGATTCAGCGGGACCCACTGAGTCGTTAGTTTGGCCCTTTGATCGTCTGACATACGGCAGATGTGGACACATCTATCAGCCCTATTCTGTTTAAGCGTAGCAGCTTTCCAAGTGACATCAGTTATTTTGGTAATGGAACTTTTGCCTCGTTTAGGTTCATACAATTGGTCATACACACACGCCGGTTGCGAGTACTACGCACCTGACCTTTCTGAAGAACATCACCAATAAGGTCACAATATGCCGGTTACGAATTGTTGTGAACAATGTTTAGAGAAAATTATTTACCTATCTCTTAAAAATTCTGGCGAACTTTCCGATCAATTAAAGCATCACAGAAGTGTCAAAATAATGCATTCCCACATTTATCACGAAAACTGTCACCACAAATATTTCGACGAGATCGTTTGCCATTCAGCGGGACCCACTGGGTTCTAACTTTTGTCCGTTGATCGTCTGACATACGGCAGATGTGTGCAGCCCAATTCCATTTAAGCGTGGTAGCTTTCCGACTGATATCAGTTATTTTAGTAATGAAACTGATTGTTTTAACCTTTGAGCAAATTAAATATCACCTAAAAATCATGGCGACTTTCCGTACAATTAAAACACCACAGAAGTGTCAAAATAATGCATTCCCACATCCATCACGAAAACTGTCACCACAAATATTTCGACGAGATCGTTTGCCATTCAGCGGGACCCACTGGGTTCTAAGTTTTGCCCGTTGATCGTCTGACATACGGCAGATGTGTGCAGTCCAATTCCATTTAAGCGTGGTAGCTTTCCGAGTGATATCAGTTATTTTAGTAATGAAACTGATTGTTTTAACCTTTGAGCAAATTAATTATCACCTAAAAATCATGGCGACTTTCCGTACAATTAAAACACCACAGAAGTGTCAAAATAATGCATTCCCACATCCATCACGAAAACTGTCACCACAAATATTTTAGTACGTTGCGTGATTTCATGTCGATCAGCTTGGATAGACATGTTGGCAGCTTGTCTTTAATTGATGTATCTTTATTTTAACACGCTTTTATTAGCTACACCTGTATCTATATTTGTATATAACAGAATCTTTGAACGTGATTTTCACCCACTCCAAAATGTCAGATCAAATTGAAAAGTGCTTGATGTAAATTTTTTATCAACATGTTATCGATTAAAGAAGTCAATAAGAAAACACTCTTAAAAAACCCCACATTTTTTTACGATAACATGTTTTTTTTTATCACTAATCTTATTTTAAAATAAGTTTTTTTCCCAGCAGTTTCGCCCGCGTGGAGGTCGGAAATTATTCCGTGGCACAGTGGAACGAATGTATGGGAGCGGTTGGACGTAGACATGTCCGAAAAAAAAGAGTAAAATTATGCCAAACTAATGATGCCATCTTATTCGATTAATTAATGCCTTCATAACTTGTGGTGATGAATTTCTTCATAACTCCCATATTTCGGGAGTAATTTGAGAAAATGTGAAATTTTACTATGAAAATGAGTGTATCGAGCTCTCTCCCTCCTGATTCCGGGCTTGTTTCAAGTAGCGGTCTCTAATATCGTAATGCTATTACTAAGAGCTATATTTAATACTAAGACACATAGTGCGCCAAATGTGCACTTTCTGGGATAAAGAGTGATGTTTATTTTATAACACAATTTTTTTATTTTTTGTTTATTTTGTTGATTAAAACCGTTTTTCTAAAGGTTTACCTTATTACAATAACATTTCTGAGCAGCCAATTAGAGAAGATATAAGCTAATTAGGATATATAATTAGGGACTTAAGGTTTACATATAAAACTGATGCACTAATGATTACTGATAAGAACATTGCTATTATTTAATTACTAAATGGCTCTTAATACACTAATTTAGCATGCATCATTTACTAATTATCACAATAACTAATTACCTTGCAATATTTAACAAAGGATACCTGGGATACCTGGATTTTATATAAATAGGTCACTATTAGTAACTTTAAAATCAGTGTTGATTTACACCTCGTTGTATCCAAGCTAATCTCGCAATGTATTTTCCAAATTTTAATACAAATCTTGATATTCACGTTGCTTTATGCGCACGCGCACATAAAGATTTACGCGACTTTAACTATTTGTTCAGTGTTTTAAAAGATAACAGTTGTGTTCAGTTATGTGAAAGTGCTGAAACAAGTTTAAAAGACTGGTGTCGTCGATTTTGCTACCGCATTTATGCAAAATGGACACAGTCTGGAAGAAGCACAGATAAGTTTCGGAAGAAACATGAGATTTGGCTACAGGCTGCAATTCAATGGCCGGAATTACAGAATGAAAATATGGAACCTTCTACAGAAAATATAAGTGACGTCATCGAGCCCATAATTTCTCCTGCTAAATCTGATGCTTCAACTTGTACACATCCTAGTCCTCGTAAATCTTTTGAGGACCTTAGTAACCGGCAAAAAAGAAGACGCACTGAAGATAGTCTTTCATGCAGCAGTAGCAGCGCTGAAATTATGTTTTCGGCCGAAAGGGCGCTTCAAAAGGCAGGACAAAGCGATACAGCTTATGTTATGAAATACTTGACGGAGAATCCAGAAGAGGCCTCAAAAATCAAAGCCTTCATTGAAGGTAAATCAATTCAGGTACGGGAAATATCCCCTTTGAAGGCATTGGCTCTTTATGTATCGATGAACTTATCGAAATGGCGCTATAACACTCTTCGGGATTTCAACACTCAAGAAGGAGCTCTTCAATACCCGAGTTACTACATGTTGGTTAAAGAAAAAATTAAGTGCTATCCGGCCAAAGAAGATCTCACAGTTACAGAGAGCTCTGCAAAAATCAAATTACAAGCCTTGATGGATTTAACCTCAAGAAGACTTATTAGGTCGTTAGAAACCCCTGTTGATCCCAATCAACAGCTCGTATTGACCAGCAAATGGGGTTTTGACGGATCATCTAGCCAAAGCATTTATCATCAAAGGACGAGTGAAGATGAGCAAATCGATCTTGCTAGTAATTTTATGATTAGTCTTGTACCACTGCGGCTCGTCTCAAAAGGTGTAACAATTTGGGAAAACGAGCGACCATCTTCCACTTCATTTTGCCGGCCAATATTGTTTAAGTTTATAAAGGAAACCAAAGAAAATGTGCAGAGAGAGATGGCTGAAATCGAAGCAGAGATTGAAGCCTTAACTCCATCCACCATCACTGATGGAATTAGTGTCAAACACCAACTGCTGTTGACAATGATTGATGGTAAAATTCATTCCATTATATCCAATACAGCAGCTTCAGTGTGTGACATATGCAAGGCTTGTCCTAAAGAAATGAATAATTTAGAGTTAATCAAAGATAAACACGCAAACGAGGACATGTATAAATATAGCTTAAGCACCCTTCACGCTTGGATTCGCTCAATGGAATGCTTATTACACATTTCCTACAAATTAGACATAAAATCATGGCAAGTAAGGGGTGATATAGCAAAAAGGCAAGTTGATGACAGGAAGAAAAGAGTTCAAGAGGCTGTAAGAAGAGAAACGGGCTTACTTCTCGATGTTGTGAAACAAGGCAGTGGATCCACCAACAATGGCAACTCGGCAAGGAGATTTTTTGAAAACTACACTAAATCTGCTGAACTGACCGGAATAGATGCTATGCTTTTAAGAAAAATCTGTGTGATCTTGCAGTGTATTTCATCAGGAGAGAAGATCAACGTAACTAAATTCCGAGAGTTCTGCTTTGATACTGCTAAGCTTTACGTGGAGTTATACCCATGGTATTATATGCCTTCTTCACTTCATAAAATTTTAATGCATGGGCCAGACATAGTTCAGAACATGTCAATTGTGCCCATTGGTTTTCTATCCGAAGAGGCATCTGAGGCTAGAAATAAAGATTTTAGAAAATATAGAGAGGGGCATTCTCGAAAGCATAGCAGTATTTCATGCAATGAAGATATTATGCACAATCTTTTACTGTCTTCTGATCCACTTGTTACAAGTATCCGTCCAAAAGGAAATAAGTTTGTAAAAAAATCTTCTTTTAAGGAATTTTATGAGCTTACGGATTCTGAGAAAAGTGATATCGAATTTGTTAACATAAATGATTTAGCGGACATCGATTCTGAATTTGAATTAATTGATGATGATGATGATGACGAAGATAATTAAATGATGTTATTGTTTTAAAATGTGTAACTTAGTAAATTAGAGCTTACATCTTAATTATTTATTGTACTTTTAATGAAACTAGGTAATTTATTATCAACTTACTTAAAAGTCATACTCTCATCAGTTCTTGTGAATATTTTTGTTAATATATATTTCTGTATATATATAATATATTTATAGACCTCTTAATAAGTCTGTCTGCGGTTTAAAGTAAATACAAATGGGGAAAAAACGTTTTTTTTTTTAAATTTTCATTTCCTTTTATCCCAGAAAGTGCACATTTGGCGCACTATGTGTCTTAGTATTAAATATAGCTCTTAGTAATAGCATTACGATATTAGAGACCGCTACTTGAAACAAGCCCGGAATCAGGAGGGAGAGAGCTCGATACACTCATTTTCATAGTAAAATATCACATTTTCTCAAATTACTCCCGAAATATGGGAGTTATGAAGAAATTCATCACCACAATTTATGAAGGCATTAAGTAATCGAATAAGATGGCATCATTAGTTTGTCATAATTTTACTCTTATTTTTCGGACATGTCTACGTCCAACCGCTCCCATACATTCGTTCCACTGTGCGTGGGAACGTACTATCGGATTAAAAAGCCTACACTACTTACCCTATCTATGTGTTAATCCAAGTTATAAACTATCTGTGTGCCAAATTTAATACAAATCCGTTTAGTAGTTTTGGCGTGAAAGAATAACAAACATCCATATATCCTCCCAAAATTTCACATTTATAATATTAGTAGGACGTAATGAAGATTATGTTTTCCATTTATTAGTTTGGTTTTCTATCACAGTGAGTTTCAGCTATAATTTTGATTGTACTGATTCAGTCTGCCTCGGCAGTTTTTAAAAGAATTTGTGTTTCTAGACGTATTCAAGAATTTTGATCTAGTCCAGATTATATTGTGCTTGACTAAGTTGGCAAGTGATTCCGCATTGTTTCCAAGGTACCTTTTTGTCGTTCAGTAACTAATATATTTATAAAAAACAGTATTTAGGGTAAAGAGTCAATTATAATACGAGTAGGTAGAAACTCCAAAATAAGGTGATGGTACCTACTCAACCTTTTGTTATAGGGATCAGTCTGGCCCACATTTTGAATCATATCCAAAATTAACAAAGGCTTATGTAGTTCATTCGGGCTTATATTCACGTTAAACACAAAAGGTAATAAATGTTCATATTTTTGATACCATCCATCGTACATGGGTTTTACTCAACACTAATGAATTGCATTTTATCTCTGACGCATTCGAACCGTTATATCTCAATTTTCACATACATATTACGCTTTCGACTTTATCTCACTTCAATTATTCATGATCGATGCGTTGTTCTAGTAGCTCTATCACAATTATTCAAAGGGACTCTGTTACAGATAAATTCGCGTTTAGAAAAAACTTGGAGCATTTTGAGTAACAAAAGGTTTCATGAGACATTAGTAGAATCTTATGAATACTTGATTACGCTTGGATTTGGAATAAGATAAGAAGGTTCGTTTTATCTTAGTTTAGTGTTTGTCTGATCTCTATTCGTTTCTTTTGCTTGAATAAAAGTATTACTCCTACTAGAAATGTAATGACTAAAATATGTAATATGGTGTCAATCTCATTACTTATGCATACGTAATTTTTTTTCTAATTTTACACATTTTGTGGAGGTGTTACGCACTTTTACTTTTTGATCTCTCTAAAGCAATGTGTAATTATAATAATGAGCTGAATGAATTTAAGGTGGGCGCTAAGATACCTCGCGAACTTTAAATCTTCCGTTTTTTGACCTCTCTGAAGTTGGCATGGCAAAAATAGCAGACAAACAAACGAAATACGGGATAATTAGCCGTAAATTAACCGCAAATTAAACGTGAAAACCAAAAATTTACCGCACATACGGAAACCCAAAAATCTGTTTGCATGCTAGCTTCAAATGAAGTTAGCATGCAAAAATCGTAAAATCGGTTAGAAACATCCTAGGGAACTCTACTTGAGCTCATAATTTGCCGCTTATTAGCCGCTGGCGATATAGCCCGAGACCGAAGGGATTTTTTTTTTCTTCGAAATAACCCATACTTTTCATATCGGCGCCTCGCCGATCTTTGTAAAATCGAACCCGATCGCTCCGGCAAACTGTATTTGGGCCTGAAAGATGCTGTGATGGTTGCCCTAATTAACCGTGAAAACCAAAAATTTTCCGCAAATACGGAAACCCAAAAATCAGTTTGCATGCTAGCTTCAAATGAAGTTAGCATGCAAAAATCGTAAAATCGGTTAGAAACATCCTAGGGAACTCTACTTGAGCTCATAATTTGCCGCTTATTAGCCGCTGGCGATATAACCCGAGATCTAAGGGATTTTTTTTTTTCGAAATAACGCATACTTTTCATATCGGCGGCTCGCCGATCTTTGTAAAATCGAACCCGATCGCTCCGGCAAACTGTAATTGGGCCTGAAAGATGCTGTGATGGTTGCCCTAATTAACCGTGAAAACCAAAAATTTTCCGCAAATACGGAAACCCAAAAATCAGTTTGCATGCTAGCTTCAAATGAAGTTAGCATGCAAAAATCGTAAAATCGGTTAGAAACATCCTAGGGAACTCTACTTGAGCTCATAATTTGCCGCTTATTAGCCGCTGGCGATATAACCCGAGATCTAAGGAATTTTTATTTTTTTCGAAATAACCCATACTTTTCATATCGGCGGCTCGCCGATCTTTGTAAAATCGAACCCGATCGCTCCAGTGAAGTTAGCATTTAAATTACGATTTTTGCATGCTAACTTCATTGGAAGCTAGCATGCAAACTGATTTACGGGGTTTTTGTACTCGCGGTTAATTCTTGGTTTTCACGGTTAATTAGGGCAACCATCACAGCATCTTTCAGGCCCAAATACAGTTTGCCGGAGCGATCGGGTTCGATTTTACAAAGATCGGCGAGCCGCCGATATGAAAAGTACGGGTTATTTCGAAAAAAAAAATCCCTTCGGTCTCGGGCTATATCGCCAGCGGCTAATAAGCGGCAAATTATGAGCTCAAGTAGAGTTCCCTAGGATGTTTCTAACCGATTTTACGATTTTTGCATGCTAACTTCATTGGAAGCTAGCATGCAAACTGATTTACGGGGTTTTTGTACTCGCGGTTAATTTCGTGGTTTTCACGGTTAATTAGGGCAACCATCACAGCATCTTTCAGGCCCAAATACAGTTTGCCGGAGCGATCGGGTTCGATTTTACAAAGATCGGCGAGGCGCCGATATGAAAAGTATGGGTTATTTCGAAAAAAAAAAAATTCCCTTCGGTCTCGGGCTATATCGCCAGCGGCTAATAAGCGGCAAATTATGAGCTCAAGTAGAGTTCCCTAGGGTGTTTCTAACCGATTTTACGATTTTTGCATGCTTACTTCATTTGAAGCTAGCATGCAAACTGATTTTTGGGTTTCCGTATTTGCGGTAAATTTTTGGTTTTCACGGTTAATTAGGGCAACCATCACAGCATCTTTCAGGCCCAAATACAGTTTGCCGGAGCGATCGGGTTCGATTTTAAAAAGATCGGCGAGGCGCCGATATGAAAAGTATGGGTTATTTCGAAAAAAAAAATTCCCTTCGGTCTCGGGCTATATCGCCAGCGGCTAATAAGCGGCAAATTATGAGCTCAAGTAGAGTTCCCTAGGATGTTTCTAACCGATTTTACGATTTTTGCATGCTAACTTCATTGGAAGCTAGCATGCAAACTGATTTACGGGGTTTTTGTACTCGCGGTTAATTTCGTGGTTTTCACGGTTAATTAGGGCAACCATCACAGCATCTTTCAGGCCCAATTACAGTTTGCCGGAGCGATCGGGTTCGATTTTACAAAGATCGGCGAGCCGCCGATATGAAAAGTATGTGTTATTCCGAAAAAAAAAACATTCCCTTCGGTCTCGGGCTATATCGCCAGCGGCTAATAAGCGGCAAATTATGAGCTCAAGTAGAGTTCCCTAGGATGTTTCTAACCGATTTTACGATTTTTGCATGCTAACTTCATTTGAAGCTAGCATGCAAACAGATTTTTGGGTTTCCGTATGTGCGGTAAATTTTTGGTTTTCATGTTTAATTTGCGGTTAATTTACGGCTAATTATCCCGTATTTCGTTTGTTTGTCTGCTATTTTTGCCATGCCAACTTCAGAGGGGTCGTTTTTTGCTTTTTGCACGTCAGTGTCAAGTTGTATTTTGATTTCAATATGATTCCCGTCCGTATCAATTATGCCTTTACATTTTATAATAATTAAACTCATCAGTACAACAGCGCTGAAGTCATTCAGGCGAGTAAATGAACTTAGAGGAATTCAATTAATGGTTTCAATTATTAAAATTCTGTAAATACACAAGTACGTGTTACCGTCGCCAATCCTATTTTAATCTACATACAATCTGATACTTAACAACATTTAGATTTAGCAATCTACTCTGATGTTTCCCCCTTAATTCAGTATATAATCTTATCTTTATAGACGTTTTTTATCCCTTTCTTACTGAAGCATATATTTCTTTTCTACCGTCCAGTTCTATCTATTTCACATTAGTCATGAGTTCACATCTTGGAATTAGTCAGTTCCTTTTTGTTTTACAGAAACTCGTCGACAGTTTCCGTCCTGCGGTTTCTCAGACTTCTTAACAAAGTTTCAGTCATCTCATCTGTTATTCTTATTATACTAAGTAGCTGAGATCACTCTAATATAAATACTACGATTTTGTATTAATTGTAGCGTTGAATCATTGTTATTTACGTTGATGACCATAAATGCGTAGGCGAGAAAAATATGGACCTATGTCAATACTTGAGGTAAACCAATTGGTACGTCTCTAAATATAAAAAAAAAGTGTTATAGCCTGACCAAATTCCCAAGCAACACATATGGGGACATCTACCTAAGTTTTGCATCCTCCCATCTTTCTGACTAATGGAAATTATGGTACAGGCGCTAGCACACAAAGCTACTACAATATATTAAATTTCTTTAATAGGTTTTCCACTATGGCTAAAGTATTAGGTTCAAGATTGATTGGGAAAATTTTACAGTTTCGGGTAGCTTGATGTGCTGACGTCTGTATTTATCTAATCCTATGTGATAACGTGAAAGTCATTCCGGATATTTAACATTTTGGCCTCGAGTTTGGATTAGAGAGATGACACAGCTTTAATACATCTTCCGTATCGACGACGTCGTGACATATGAGGTGACACATTTTGTGGTGACGGTCCCCGAGGTCTCGTTGCACCCTAATACCTGTCGGATGGTTCATGTTGAAGGTCTGCCTGCCAATGTACTTGATCATTAAACCAATGTGTTCCGTGTGATACTAGACGTAATAGGACCATTTCATTTCTTCCCTTTTGTTGTCGTAAGAGGCGACTAAGGGACTTACTAGAGAATGGGCAGCAGCGTTCTTTATGCATTTTATCCCCATACTGCGATCGTGAACCCGCCTGCCAAGCGTCGCGATTATGGCCCCCAAATGGTGAAGGCATATGTCCAGCAGTGGACGTCTTTCGGCTAAAATGATGATGGTCATTAAACCAATGCAACAGTATTAGAAACGTATACTTAGCAAGTACACGTTCCGGTTTCCGTGCAAGTATCTTCGCTTCTTTTCACTCGTACTAGGAAGCAGTAGTTAAATTACACGCTATATTAGAATAATTATCAGGAGCGTGTATTTAGTGACATTTTCACGAGCTACGGTTAATAGCTCACTCACATACATTATAGAAATTTAACTAGCATGATGAGTTTATTGTTGAGGGACACGATTACAAAGATATATATCCGCAATGTGCAAATTTAGTACTTTCCTGAGTAGGTACTTGGTGTCACGGTATTATGGAGTCAGTTCATCCAATCAGCTCTTCTCCATCCAATGCAGGACAAAAGTATTTCTAGGTACCAATCTCTGTAATACTAACATAGCCATCCCATTTTTTGGAGTTCCTAAGGATATATCGGATGTTTACCATCCGGACGAAGCGTAAACATATTTATGATGATTCGCTGTAGACTATGTGGTTGATTAGTGGTTAGTTATTGTTCTTTTTTTTAATTGAGATTCTAAATCCGAACTCGACAAAATCGATACTCATTTAAAACTTTAGAATCGATGCTCCCACTCAGTTAACCAGACTTAGTGTCTCTCATTTGACTCGACCTCATATCTGCTGCAAGAAAATATTTTGTTCGTGGGAAAGTGCCAATAAAATCATTAATTTTGTTTTGCATCCTGATTGCTGATTGGGGAATACCAGGTGTAACTGTAAATAATACGTAAGCAGTATTGAACAATTTATGCAAGTGTCCTGTATTTGCGCAATGATGTCTTATCGTAGGGACTGTTGTTGACTGTTAGCAGTCATCTGCTATGACTCACTTTTTGTTGAAATCGCTATATTGGACCAAATCATTGTCTTATCTCTAGAGTCTCACATACTTATAGTTTCAGAAAGAGATTTCATTAGGTACATAACTTATACGACGGAGATCTTTGTCATTTTCGAATTGCAACCAGATGTTCAAATCAAAGTACAGACCATACGGCACATTATGAATGGTCGTACCGAAATCGAAGTGAAAGAAATTGCGCGGGCGCTGTTCGTGAGCCCATATCGCAGTTGCGAACCCACTTCGCGCGTGTTTACGCGCATCGGCGTCAGCGCATGTCTCTATTGTCGTTTGTATCGTGATTACTGTGCGATTTTATTTATAATTCGGTTGTGTGTTATACTTGTTACATCGTACTGTGATTTGATCCTTTGACGAACCAGTGATTGAAAGTTATGATAGTTTTACATGTGGAAGTTTTTCTTGAAAGTTGATGGCGTCGAAATCGTTGTCATGACGATTTCTACTATTAATTACATCAGTATATTGCTCATAATCTCTAATGATGTCACGATAATTAACACCTTGGCTTTCTAATTTATCCGCTACTGATTTTACCTCCACAAATAAACGTGTGTAGACTAACTATTGCAGTTTCAGTTGAACGTTTCCGTTTATTGTGAGACGACATTGAATTAACCGATAACTAAATACGGGCATTGTTGTCGGAAGTAGGAGTTAATCAGTAACCTCGCGAATAACGCCTTGTATGGTGAATTAAGTATGGCGTCGTGACGCTCTTGTCACGTCTTTTATATTGATGCTAGGAAATGAGTTTGATCGTGTAGTCAATCCTATCTATTAAATAAAATAGATTTCATAGATTTTGTTCTTACAATAAATTCTTTATCGTAACTATCTTCGATATACATTGGAGGAGGAGCTATAAATTGCTTGATATTACCAATTTTTAAAAGTGCATTCTTGCAAATCATAATGGCCCTAGTAGTCGTCCTTGCAGAAATGCGAAGGAGTCAGATAACTAGTTATTATTTATCGTCTCTATTTCTTTTTATTATGACTATGTTTTTCTTTAAGGAGTGCCTCTGCCTAGCCTAAGTCTCGTACAGGATAGGGACGTGAGTCAATTTGTGAATGCAGTAGGTAAATGTGGGCTGAACTGTATGCACACATGATTCCATCAACTACTTCAAATCTTCCATTAACCAATACAGGTTCCTGTTTCTTAAAACAAGATTGCTTATATTTTCAATACTGAACTAAATTTCCATCCTCTTTATCCAGTTCATCTGTGTCGCATTCTCAGCTTTCAGATTCTATTTTCTTGTACAACATTGCACAAGAACTTGCCTTGCGACTTTGTGTAGCCTTTATTAATTCTATTCGGAGGCAGTAGTTTCTATGTAACTTAAAGTTCCTTGTCCAACGAAGTGTCATTTAATTAGATCGTGATAGGTTACTTGGCACCTCTCTCTCTTTATTGAATGTTATGTAGATACAATAATTTATTTTTGCTTTATTTTTGATTCAAGCATGATAAATGTACCTACAATTTGTAAAAAGTGTAATGGTAAAATGCATAGAAAATGCTGCTGTCCATTCTCTAGTAAGTCCCTTCGTCATATTTTACGACATCCACGTGAAGAAATGGGATGATGCCATTCTTATTGTACGTCCAACATACCACACAGACAAAAAAATGAACAAGTTTTTGTCTCAGATTAATAATGTCTGCATGTATCCAAGAAAAAGTCTAGTTGGTTTAGTTAAATAATGTCTTGTTTATTATTCATAGTTATTTAATGAAACCTGCGTTGACTACGCAGTTAATTACCGACCTAAGTATCTGGAATACTTTGTCACAGCCCCATAATTTTAGTTGATACTTGCTAATTATGTAAGTAATTTATTATGACAGCTAATTACTGAAAAGACTACACCACCCTATCCGTCATTCTATTTAATGCTTCACTGGAACATGAAATGAAGGCAATCGTAAGAAATAACTACAGCATTATGTGCCTACTTGTTTATGTATTCATAATCATAATCATAATCATTTATTTGTCAGAATATGGTACATTATAAGGTCTTAAGATAATGCGTAAAGCATGCATATTAATATTACTCAATATTATTATAAGGCCCATGAACACTTTTATTAGGTAGAATTTAAACTAAGCCACATTTACCATGACAAGGTTTTTGTACTATGAATTAATGGATTCAACCAGGTCTTAATAAATCTGTCAACTGCTGGACATGGGTCTTTCCCTAGTTAAGCACTCTTCATCTTACAGACATCAACAGAGTAGATCCTCACTTAAGTAATCTTCTTGATAAAAATTAAGATCTCCATTTTCCAACAATGTTTTGCTAAGCAACTATGGTCTTACTGTGTTAAGCTCTTAAGAGTCCCTTTACTTTATAAAAGTATTTTACTCTGTTACTACGAATACTGTTAATTCTGCAAAATCCTTGTCTTAAGTTTGTAAATGTATATGGTCCTCTGCTCCGGAGAGAAAAGCTATTCATCAATCAATTACTTCTGTAGTACTTATTGAATAAGAATTGTTTTTGGATTTTTCACACATTTAAAGGTCAACTTAAAAAAGGGTCTAGTAACCCGTTTCTTTGTACCATTCATAATAATCATTGCATTGTGCCGATTTTTTTCTCCTTCAGAAACTATTTTAACATATTTATTGAGCACACAATTGTTCAGTTCAATTCGTATTGAAACGTGTTCAAACTTCAAGAGTAATACTTGATATCTAAGTTTAGTATTACAAATTTGCATAGCACAGATAGTTCGTTGGCTTAGGTTACGCAGATCAGACAATCTATCTAGTCGTTGAAGGTTGTCCTGCCACAGACAGAGATCTAAGCCGTTACGAAACATCTGGTCTGCGAGCTTACATTGTTCTCAGGTTTAGAACTAATTTGACTAGTTTCACGCTTCTAGCTGTACAATAGGTTGGTACGTCAAGTTACGAAGAGTATAGAGCGAAAGATTTGATACTCCAAAGAGTTGAATTAAAATTTGGTTAAAAAAAGGTGAAACGATAGTTTCGCATGTCCACGTTTGTTGTGAAAACTACTATCTTTGTATCTACGGAACCCACATCTTCCCACTGCTAAAAGTTGCGCTCCTAATTGACCTTTTTCGCCTTTTCTGGACTCAAGCCAGGCTTTCTACTCTTTGCATCATTACTCGGTCATTCTTTTTTTTTTTGACGTCATAGTGACATCGTGGTAGAAACTATTTTGGGTATCTGCTTGTACTCCTTGCGTGATCCCATCTATGAAAGCACTTAGTTCAGATCCAGTTGAACCGTTGACATCTAATAGGTATTTACATTATCTTCAATCTTCATCTTGATTGTAAATATTCTTTTAACATTGGAAATTAAAGTTGCCAAACAGTCAAAGGACTAGCGACCTAGAAACAGTGACTGCGTACTTTGAACCAACGTCCTTGACAAGTCTTTGTCTGGTACTTAGTTGAGAATTTGTGCCAACTTTTGTGGAAAATTAGTAAACATAACATTCTACTAGCAAATAAGCGCTTGTAACTTTATCCGTACATTATTCGGTCCCTCAAACTAGTGTATGACTTTGTCAATATTAGGTTCAACTTGCGTTTGTTTGGTGACCCTGTTTTATTCATGTTCGAAGTTTTTTTGACTTGGAATATATGTCATTTCTATTCTTGGATACACTCCACTCTTGTATTCTGAAAGGTCAACTTTGTTCGTCATGATTGTCCTTGATTACATGAGATTTGCTCAAAATCGATGCGGTTCTTGGATTCTGAATATACTAACAAGACTAAGATTTGAATTCAATTAGTGATAAATTAAACGTAGTTCAATTTTGTTTTTGAAAAGGCGGTTTCTTATCCACATATAATAATATGCCAACTCCATCACACCTTATTAACTGTTTAAAATAACTACATACTAAAATGTTTAAGGGAAGAAGAATCATTGATTAGGCATCTTCGCCAGGCCACATCTCTTTGCAAACGCCGATCTAGGATTTGCTTGGTGAATTTCTTGCCAAAAAGCCTCATCTATAAACTAATTCAAATCCGTTTAAAACTTTATGTATCCTACAGCCCGAATTAACGCCTTTCTGTGCCCGGCGTTAAACATTTCCGAAAAACCCCTAATTACAAGTTCTTTCAATGTTTCCTTAGTACGTCCAACTAAGTTGAGTTGGGGAGGCAATGTGGGAAACCTTTTGCAGAATGGACTATTGTCTGAAGTTTCTGTAAAAGCTTGCTGTTCCAATTGTTTTCAAGAGTTCTTTGTAGAATGTTTTATTTTCAAAAGCTTTAACTATTATCATTAAGAGAGAGAAAAATATACCCAAAACTGTAACTGTGGATACAGTATTCGATTCTAAACTTCCAGCGTTGAAATTTAACGTCGTGTATTTAAATGAAAAAATTGTTCAACGATACGTTTTGAAATGAAATAGCTGTTTTTTTTTTAATATAACCAATGACAAAAATCCACGCTAGAGGTTCTAGAATCATGTGCTGAGTTCATGGTGTCAGTTTGCCTGCTGCCTCCCAGTATATATTTCTCATCCTTAATTACATACGAGTATTTCTGCCCAGTTAATACCCAGTACGTACTATAGATGTGTTCCCAAGTTAAGTAGGACAGCAAAAGCTCTATCTAAGTTCAAGTTTCCAATCAAATACTAATCACCTTCCTACTCAAACATAGACGCTTTCTATCAAGCGGTCCTAACAAGAAACCTATAATGAACAGTTGCTTCACAGCTGTTACTTGCACTAACTTTGATGGCTCCTGGAAATGACAAAATAGAATACGATCTATTGGACTCATATTGTAAAGCAAAGCTTTCCTTGACATTGATTATGTTCTGAATCGTTATTTCTTACTTGAGGGACTGTATTTCGGTTCGTTTACTTACTGCGTTCAGCTCTGAGAATGGGTTCGAATGGAGAATGCAGTTTGTGTGGGCTAAGACGAGGCAAGTTAGCCCCCTACAAGTGACTTTACTTAAATATGACCGAAGCGTCATGGGTAAACATACATCCTAGACATCTTTATTTGATAATGGTTTTATTTCTGTAAGTATACATATATTGGCCTCTCTTTTCTTGAGCCAATCCCCGGGCTCCTGTGCCAGTCTCATTCAGGTCTTGCCCGCGATGGCAACAATGTCGTCCGCTCATCACGCCATCTGTAACCCAGATTAAAAGAAACTTGCGGTCTTGTCCTTTCTAGCGAATAATTACTAAAAAACTAAATCGTATCGTATTACCCAGTAACTGGGTTGTGGAAGACAGATTGTCTGTCCCTCCATGCAAAATACTGGTATTCAGCTGTATCCGGTTAGACTGGAAGCTGACCCCGACATAGTAGAAAGGATGAAGACATACTAAAAAGAAAAAGTCAAACTCCAAAGGCGTTTTATGATATCATTAGGAAGAGTTATGAGTAATTTCAGTTGGATCTTAGGTGAAATCGTACTTTAGTCGAGACGTGAAGTGAATAAGTGAATTGGACTCTTAATTCTATGTGAAGCATAAAGTTAAAGAGTCATCCGGATTATTATTCAAAATGAGGATTTATTTCAAGGAGTATAAGGTTAATAAAATGGTGAGTTTTTTTCGACATTATATTTATCGGAAAATTATTATGGTGCTGCATAAAGATTGCTTTGGAACAAAACACATCACTAAAATCAGCCAAACAAGGAATATCATGCAAAGGACGCCCTACAATTGCGTGTTTAAAGGATTGTGCAGGTGTGAGACAGAATGACAGAGACAAAATTTTGAACATTTGTACCGAATTTTATATGAGACTGTACAACCTAACGTAACTGCATACTCTTGCTCCGATAACATTTCACCTTTTACAGGCTGGGAAGTTCATAAGGCCCTGCGGAGCATGAAATATAGTAAGTGCCCAGGTGACGATGGCGTGACCACTGAAGCCTTAAAAATAGGAGAGCCTGTCCTTCTCCCACATGTTACAAATTTATTTAATAGTATTTTAAAAACCGGATTTCTGCCACGCTCATTTTGTCACTCGTTGATTATTCTTCTCCACAAAAAGGGTGACAAAACAGATATAAACAATTACCGTCCTATCAGCCTGGTTTCGCACCTGTACAAAGCCTTCATTAAAGTTATCGAGAACAGAATAGCCGGAACCCTCGACAAACATCAGCCTCCCGAACAGGCCGGATTTCGTCGCGGTCTCTCTACCACTGACCACCTACACTCCATCAACCAGGTTGTCGAGAAACACACAGAGTTCCAGCTCCCACTCTATATTGCATTCGTAGATTATAAAAAAGCTTTTGATAGCATCAGCCATGCCTCAATTTTTAACGCCTTACATAATCAAGAAATAGACAGCACGTACATAAACCTTTTAGAAAATATTTATAGAAACAGCACCGCAGCCATTAAGATTAGTTCTCAGATAGGACCATCTTTCCATATCAATAAAGGAGTTAAACAAGGAGACCCGCTGTCTCCGAAATTATTCACGGCCGTACTAGAGGAAGTCTTCAGAAAGCTGGCAACAGGCTGGGCAGAAAGGGGCATTAAGGTTGGTCACAGGAGATTATCCAATCTCCGTTTTGCCGACGATATTGTCCTTTTTTCGTCTTCAGTTTCCGAGCTGACTCAGATGCTAGAAGATCTTAGGATGGCAAGCCTAGAGGTCGGGCTTCAAATGAATATGTCAAAGACCAAGTTGATGACAAACAGCGTGCATCAAAGGATCATCGTGGCGGGTGGGGAGGTTGAATATGTCGATGAGTATCTCTATCTTGGCCAAATAGTTTCATTCCAGGCAAGACAAAATAAAGAAGTTGCAAGACGCACCGAAAATGCCTGGAGGAGCTATTGGGCCATGAAAGATCTAATGAAGGGTGATCTTCCTCTATCCCTCAAGAGAAGGCTCATCGACATGTGTATTCTTCCCATACTCACGTATGGTTCTCAAACATGGTCTTTGACAATTCAGCAGATGTCCACGCTCGGGGTTTGCCAGAGAGCTATGGAACGGAGTATTCTGGGTATTAAACTTGTGGACCGGGTTAAGAATACAACAATCCGTTCCATTACTAAAATAACTGATGTCGCTCGGAAAGCTGCCACGCTTAAATGGAATTGGGCTGGACACATCTGCCGTATGTCAAACGATCAGTGGGCCAAACTTACGACCCAATGGGTCCCGCTTAATGGCAAGAAGCATCGCGGCAGGCCCAGACGGAGATGGCGGGATGAGCTGGACTCTTTTAATAAAGACTGGGCCTTGGCAGCTCTGGACAGAGAGACGTGGAAAGAGAGTAGGGAGGCCTTCGCCCAGCAGTGGGACAGCAACGGCTAATAATAATAATAATTATGGTGCGCTAAGTAAAGTGAGTGGTGAGAGGGAGTGCAATGGAATATAATCCATCACGTGAGCTCTGTGCAGTTTGGTAGATTTTTTTTGTTTTGTGGTTGGGAAGTCATCGAATGACGTCTCCCGCTCTGAGTGGAGCGGAAGGGCGTGTCAGACTTTTACTGACTAAAACCCACCCGTGTTCCTTCAGTTCCCCATATGCCAGGGCCACGGTACCACTTTCGTTTGGTAGATGTTACGTCTTGTAATTTTTGGTTCTAGGACATGCCTCTTTCCTCACGATGTGTCCTTCACCGTTTTGAGAGAAATGGTGATGAAATAAATGAAGTACCTGTCGAGGTTCGAAACCACATTCTACAAATCTGCCGTTGCCACTGGTCCAACATCGGTTCCTGCCTGTCCCATGATGAGCTTACTAGCATGAAAATTAAAGTTGCAACATGTTTGTAAATTCTTAAACGATAATGGCATTACCATAAACTGCTTAGGTAACCGAGATATTATAGTTAGACAAGTTAAATAACCAACTCATTTCGCAATATTGCTCAATTACGTTTCTATGCCCATCTTAATACTATTTCAAGCTGAATGTCACAAGTCATTGGCCATTTTTGAAAGTCGTAGATAACTTACTTAATCCTTGTGGTAACCCAAAAATGTTTTAACTAAATTATTGTTGACAGCGTGTTAACTGAACTAACTTGATAAGCGCAAATCGTATTAGAGTTTGACTAAATAATATTAAGGATTTTGGACAGGACTCGAGGGGAATTGAGACTTAGCCCATGTTCCAGAAAATGTAATAATATTGTGGAGCTTTTCGCGTACTCGATTTTCAGCGAACTGCTTTGCACTGAGAGTTGAAAATCGAACAGTGTGTTTTTCAAACCGCTGGGATGTACTCAGATCCTCAATGCTCAATTCAACTGCCAGGGTCGCGAGATTTGTTCGAAAGAGACACCATGGCCCTGGTACATAGGCAACTGAAGGAACACTGGTGGGTTTTAGTCAGTAAAAATCTGACACGAAAGAGCAGGAGACGTCTTTGATGATTTTCCACCCACAAAAAGAAGTGCTCAGCTCAACACCGAGATTTAAAAATGTAGTGCACGATAAAATCCCGTCGCGATATTTTTACGTCGATGTAGTTCAAGATGCAAAGGTAAAATTCTCTCATTATGCAAATATTACGGGTTTTGCACACAGACTCTTACTAGGATAAGGAGTCTCCCGGAGTTTCCACACATATTGAACTGTTCTCAAATCCTTGAAACTCAGTACTTAAGCTTTTGTTAAGTTAGCGCACACTGTTCTTAAAACTTCGCAGTATTAAGTTAAACAGTTCCCACGTACTATTCTGAATTCTGATAAAATAGTATCGCATAATTGGTTGAGACAACCTTCTAACTTTATACTTATTTTCCTAGCTTTTTATTTTATTGTGGTTATACAAACAACTTAATGGTCTTGAAAGACCTTACGGTTGACGCTTACAATCAATTTTACGCTATATTATGATCTTCATATAGTTCATTTTCTTTACTTTTTCAAAACGATAAGTAAGCTTCACGTATTTACGTAAAGTTTTTATAACTCTGATTTATCTTAATACTAGTATCTGCCTGCGACTTCGATTTACCTAGATCATCATTCTCCGGCCTTCATCCCAATTGACTTGAGGTCTGCGCAACATGTCTTCTTCCTCCGTACCAGGGATGTTAGGGAGCTCCGTAACCGTAACCGAAACTATCGGATATCCGATGTAAAAAATTATCCGTAACCGTAACCGAATCCGAAATAAAAGTCTCGGATAATATCGGATTTGTTATTACATTTTTATTTCAGGTAGTTTAGATAACACTCAATATATATTTATAATCATTTTCATTTTAAATAGCTGTAATAATTACTCACAGACTGATTGTAATTCCTACCAAATGGTGACATATAAATAAAACCATTTTATTAGCTATTTGTATTTTACTTTTGAAATTCCTTAAAAGTTTAATATCCGTAACCGAAATTATCCGAAACTAACGGATAATCCGAAATAATTTCATATCCGTATCCGTATCCGGTATAATAATCATTCCTACATCCGTAACCAATCCGTATCCGAAATATCATATCCATAACATCCCTACTCCGTACTACTCTATTAGTCTACATCTAGGTAGTCATCCACTTTCTAACCGTATCATCATTCGCACAATCTCATCGTTTCTTCGGTCTCCTCCTACTTTTAAAACCATCGATATTTACCTAGATAAAAAATCCTAAATATAAGGTTATAAACGCAGATGATCTGTGTGCCAAATTCATTTAGCCCGTTTTTGCGTGATTGAGTAACTTACATAAACAGTTTCACATCTATACTAATATTATAAAGCTGAAGAGTTTGTTTGTATGTTTGATAAGTTGAACGCGTTAATCTCAGAAACTACTGGTCCGAATCTGTGTTTTGTGTTGGGTAGCCTATTTATTGAGGAAGGCTATAAGCTATATAACATATACACGCTACAGTCAGTGGCGTGCCTAGGGTTTCAAAATAAGGCAAGCCCAATAAAATTTTAACCCATTTCAAAAAAAGAAAGTTCAGTTTTCGACTGGGTATATAGGTACCTACGTATGTATCATCGCAATTTTCTCATTAACTACTGGTTAGGTACAATAAATTTTGAATTTTGTTTAATATAGATAAATATAACTCGGCGCCGGTTTGTCACTTTCCTGATGCTGCATATGCTTTTCTAAAACGACATCGTATTTTGAAATTAACTAGACCAGTTCTAAAAAATTGCCTTTATTGAATTAAGTTTTGGACTCATCATGTCCTCCTAAAGAAAGTTCCTGTTGTGCTAAATGACTACGGTTGTTATCAACGCGCGTGTTATATTTTGAAATTTCCTCAGATAACTGGCGTGATATAGATGTCTCAATTCGTTGTTTACCAAAATTACCGAAAGAAACCATTGCACACAGGTGTTTATGGGAATTTGCGTGCCTTTTAATGGCGCCAGATATGTTATTTAAATCATTATAACCAGATGTATTCCAAACGGAATCTTCATTCGAAAAAATATGCAGCACCAGCAATACAACTTATTAGTGTGCGAACAGCCAACAATCCAACTAGTTTTATACACTGATCTATTAAATTTTCGTTTATGCGATTTACTAGTCTGAGAAATACACAGATTAGGCATCGGTTTTAAGGAAGAAATTAACTGTTTTTTCTGAGCAAAGTTTAAAGATTTTACCTTATCTTCGCCAATCAAAACTATATGTCGCAAATTTTTTATTTTTAAGATATTGCTTGAATATTTAATTTCATTATTTTAAAAAGTTGCTAGTTTTTATTGTTGCTAAATCTTAAAAAAAAGTCTCCAAACTCGTTAAAAATCTCCAAGATCTCACAACGTCGCTAAAACGGCAACACTGCAGAGTTGGCAAGGTGACAAGGTCACGCATCATACGCGGGCAACTTCATACGCATGCACGGCTTCCATACTGATCGATTTGTAGACGCACAAGGTTCTAACTCGTTATACGGCACATCGCTATAAGTGCGAAAGTGACAGAGATAGTATTTGAAAGCCCGGTAAAAGCCGGTACGTGTAAGCGAGATAGCTATATGTAGATGCTGCAAATGCGAAACTCTGCGCGCGAACAATCGCGATGTGTAGTAGTGTGGCATAGGTAAATACGTTGTGTTATGTTGATAAGAATTAAGCGCGCGAACTTTTAAATAGTTCGGGTTTGATATTGATTCTCTATCGAGCATTTTAGTAAGGCATGCCGGGCTTTTGGGCTTATATGAAGGTACCGCCACTGGCTACAGTCAAAAAGAGCGGAGCAGCAACGAAAAATGGACGAAAACTGGCAGGCAATTCGATGCGACGGGAAGGGTCAAGGGAGCAAACATTTGACGCGGACGAAGTCGCGGGCCGTTGGCAGTTTATAATATTAAGTGGTACAGTTAAGAAACAGATATATGTCAAAATATAGATACGAAGTAATTCGTCTTAACGCGTGATGTTGCTACAACTCAATTAATTCTCATTGATCTCGTATAAATACCGAGAATTCGCAGCAACGAAATGGATCATCAAAACAACTTGATTAATTTCATCTTAGTATCACGTAGCGAGGCGTTATTAGTATCACTATTTAATTAAAGCCTTTTAATCTTCATTAAGTTAGACAAAGTTAGGCTGATCAAATGAGTACCTAAGTAGTGGTTCATTAAACTTCAGATAATGTAAATCTTTATAACTATATAAAACGCGAAAGGGCACTCATTCAAACATTTACTCACTGATTAATCACGAAATCTCGAAAACTACTGGCCCTACGAAGATGAAATTTGGCACAAAGGTACACTATGAGCAGGAGACGTCAGTTAAGAAAGGATTTTAGGAAAGTCCCCATGTAAAGCGGTGAAATAGGGGTTAGAAGTTTGAATTAAAGTCCGTCAGTTTCGCCGTGTCGAAACCAGGTTCTTCAGATATTGTGTTCAGGCTGACGATTAAAAATGATTTTATACGTATCTCAGCGTTTTTGATCATTCTACCCCCGAAGAGCTGAAAAATGGGATGAAGTTACGTGTGGAAAGTCCTTCATTTTCGAAGTAAACATCGTTAAATTTATTATTTAGACATATGGTTGGTAACTAACGCAACAAAATTCCCGACATCCACGCGGGCGAAACCGCGGGCAAAAGCTAGTAATTTATATAGTACGTATTTAATTTCTCAGTTTAAACTTTTGGGGTCAAGGGTGTCGCGTAGTCGAGGCTTACTTGACGGATAGAGCCGTCATCTATCCCGATCACCAGGGAGACTGGAACCGGCGAGAGATGTCGTGCGGTGTCCCACAGGGATCAGTCTTGGGGCCGCATCTGTGGGACATCGGGTACGACTGGGTGCTGCGCGCCGACCTCCCTAGCGGCGTCAGCGTGGTTTGCTACGCTGACGACACGCTGGTCCTGGCGCAGGGGAGGTCGTACGAGGCGGCGGCCGAACTTATGACACGTGAGGTTGCGACAATCGTCGATAGGATCCGGCAATTGGGACTCGAGGTGGCATTGCACAAGTCCGAGGCCATGGGTTTTCATGGTCCTCGGAACGCGCCACCTGCGGGTTCCCAACTCACGGTGGGAGGGGTTCACATCGGCGTCGAGTCGACGATGAAGTACCTGGGACTTGTCCTCGACAGCCGGTGGAACTTCGTCGAGCACTTCCGACGGACGTTTGGCTCCCAGACTGGAGCGGGCTGGGGCTGCCTTAAAGCGGCTCCTGCCCAATCTGGGGGGTCCAAACGCCTCCTGCCGGAGGCTCTACACGGGGGTCGTGCGGTCCATGGCCCTCTACGGGGCACCGGTGTGGGCGCCCTCATTGAGGCTGCGCCCAGCGCGCCGGTTGAGTGCGGCCCAGAGGGTCATGGCCATCCGGTTAATCCGGGGATACCGCACGGTCTCCTGCGAGGCGGCGAGCCTCCTTGCCGGAGTGCCGCCATGGGATCTGGAGGCAAAGGTCCTCGCCCACATGTGGGAGTGGCGCGAGGAGGTGAAACGCCGGGGCGAAACTCCGCTGCCGCGACATATCGCGGCTCGGCGGACAGAGCTCCGGTGTGATCTCATGGCGACATGGCGGGTACGATTGTCGCAACCCAGTGCTGAGCACGCCACAATTGCGGCGGTAAGTCCCCTCTTTGAGGAGTGGATAGAGAGGCGTCACGGCGTCCTCACCTTCCGCCTGACGCAGGTTCTCACCGGGCATGGGTGCTTCGGTGGGTTCCTGTTCAGGATAAAATAAAAAAAATAAAAATCGTTTATTCTCAGGCATCGAAGGCCCATAGCGTGTTAGTATTACCAAAAAACTTACCAACTATATTAGTAAGAACATAACTAGAATAAAACAAAAACACAGCATTCAATTAGAGGAAGATCTATCAAGCCCCCCGTCTGACATGTAGCTTGATAAATCTATCCATTGTAGGCCCTTCTAACCTATTTGAAAAAACCTTCAGAATGCTATTGCTGCTCTCCCTTTTTTTTTTTTTTTTTTCAGGATGGGAATCATCAAATGACTTCTCCCGCTCTGGGCGGAGCGGGAGGGCGTGTCAGACTTTTACTGACTAAAACCCACCCGTGTTCCATCAGTTGCCCATGTGCCAGGGTCACGGTATCTCTTTCGAACAATCACGCGACCCCGGCAGGCATCGGTCCTAGTAGACCCCTACACTGCTGCTGACATCTCTTTGAGGCGCGCGTGGAACACTGCGCGCCGTCGACCCGAGCCTGGTCCTTACCGGGCGGCGAGCTACCCATTGCTCGCCACCCGCAAGCTCGCGCCTACGGTGGCCGGGAGTCCGCAATCGACTCCCGACGCCCGGGGCGTCTCCTCCTGCGGCGGCTAGGGGCGTGAGGGCGCAGAGACTGCCACTCCCTCACGCGCCCCGCCTCCTCCTTCGCGAGCATTACTGCTTCGCAGAAGGAGGTGACGGCTTCCCATTCCCTCTCGCTCCGTACCATGGCTCGCACCAGGGCCGGACGCGAGAGGTCGCTGCCGCCGATCGCCTCCACGAAGACACGGCGGTGCTCCGCCCAGGCAGGGCACACCTCCACCGTATGCTCCACCGTGTCCTCCAGACGATCCTCGCAATGGAAACACCCGGACGTATCCTCCCGTGCTGCTCTCCCTCACCCTGCGCATCAGTGATGCCACTTTCTTGCGCATGATCGCGAAATAATCGTCAGTGTGCGCATCAGCAAACATCCCTGATGCACTACAGTAACGCGGGAGCTGCAACAGCGCCCTGAAGGCATTGTTATATTGAATGCGCAGTGTGTTGTCTGCTTTTTGGGTATGATTAGCCCACAGACTGCTGGTGTAAAATATTTGACAAAACGCCTTAAAAAGTGTTATTTTAACCGGTACTGAACAACCAGCAAACCTGCGAGCCAACATATTTCCCCTCACAGCCATCGCTCTGCGCTCTCTTTCCATATCTGAGTCATCTTTAAGATCTTCCGTAACAATATGGCCCAAATATTTAAATTCTGTTACCCTCCGCAAATGTGTCCCGTTTAGATCTACGGGAGGAACATTTGAGGGGCTTTTATTTTTTCCTCTGAACACCAGCAGCTCACTTTTAGTAGGATTATATTTTAGCCCATGCTGCTCGGCGTATCTTTCACAAATAGTGAGCAACTTCCTAATTCCACCGATTGTGGGGCTCAGCAGCACCGTATCGTCTGCGTAGCTTAAGTTGTTTACACTTACTCCATCTATATGGCATCCGACATGAGTGCTGCTGAGCTCCACAAGCAACTTATTAACATAAATATTAAAAAGCCTCGGGGAAGTGAGACCTCCCTGCCTAACACCACATTTGAGTTTATACGGGTCCGACAATGCATTGGACCATTTCACAAAGTTTCTCTGCTTATTATACCAAATAGATAATATTGACACCAATGCTGCAGGGACGCCCGCTTCCCGAAGCTTCTCCCATAAAACCTTATAGGACACCAGGTCGAAAGCTTTGGAAAGGTCCAGGAAACAAGCATACACTGGGGTTTTTCTGTCTGTATAATATTTGACAGTGTGCTTCAACGCGAGTATTGCACTCTCAGTAGATAGCCCAGCACGAAAACCAAACTGTGTGTCGTGGAGTTCTGTATATCTACTGAGGTGCGCGTCCAGCACACTATCAAACACTTTGGCTATCACAGTTGCCAGTGAGATTGGCCTGTAATTCCCTTTGTCTGCTATATCTCCTGTACGATTCTTTACAATGGGTACAACTAATGTATCCAGCATTTCCTGTGGTAGGTAAGAATGCCCCACACATAAATTAAAAAACATAGTTAAAACTCTTGGTAAGTGTAAACCCGCATTTTGAAGGTGCTCAATGCTGAGTCCATCATGACCAGGAGACTTTCCCCGCTTCATACATTTAATTACAGCTTTTATTTCTGCAAACGTAAACCGAAGGCGGGATAAAGCGGGAGGATACGTCCGGGTGTTTCCATTGTCTATTGCGGACTCCCGGCCACCGTAGGCGCGAGCTTGTGGGTGGCGAGCAATGGGTAGCTCGCCGCCCGGTATGGACCAAGCTCGGGTCGACGGCGCGTAGTGTTCCACGCGCGCCTCAAAGAGCTGTCAGCAAAACTGAAGGGGCTGCTAGGACCCCGATGCCTGCCGGGGTCGCGTGATTGTTCGAAAGAGATGCCGTGACCCTGGCACATGGGCAATTGAAGGAACACGGGTGGGTTTTAGTCAGTAAAAGTCTGACATGCCCTCCCGGCTCCGCCCAGAGCGGGAGAAGTCATTTGATGATATCCCATCCAAAAAGAAAAAAAAAAGGGTGTTCGATGTTGCATTTTTTTTTTTAGGTTAAGCAAATTTGCGGAAAATTAAGAATGAAATATTAAAAGAAAGTATTTGCACAGTGTTATGTTAATACCACGAATTTTATATTTCTTGCACCATTTAAACGAAAATGACACTATAAATAAAATGAAAAAGTGAAAAATTCAGGCGTGCGGTATATCTTCTTCTTCTATATATATAAAAGAAAGTCGTGTTAGTTACTTCACTTATAACTCAAGAACGGCTGAACCGATTTAGCTGAAAATTGGCAGGGAGGTAGTTTAGAGCCAGGAGAAGGACATAGGATACTTTTTATCCCGTTTTTTTTTTTTTTTTTTTTTCCCCTTTTTACGACCGCGTTCCCGTGAGACGTCACATAAAACGTCAAAGAGAATACAAGTCACTATAAAACGTGGTACTATGACAAAAACGTTGCCTTCGAAGTACCAGGTTATCATAACTTGACAGGAGCTTACCAAACAAAGGAGTGTCAGCTAGAAAACGCTTTATGCCTTCGAAGTACCAGGTCATCATAACTGGGTAGGAGCTAACCTAACATATGAGTGTCAGCTAGAAAACGCTTACCAGATCACCACCGCGTACCAGGTTGTCAAACTTGGTACGTTTATAACAACATTTATTGAATCTGAGGCGATACGAAGTTCGCTGGGTCAACTAATTATCTATACTAATATTATAAAGCTGAAGAGTTTGTTTGTTTGATTGAACGCGCTAATCTCCGAATCGAATCCGGTCCGAATTGAAAAATTCTTTTTGTGTTAGGTAGCCTATTTATCGAGGGAGGCTATAGGCTATATAACATCACGCTACACCTCAGAGGAGCGGAACAGTAATGAAAAATGTTGCAAAAACGGGGAAAATTTATTCCTTCTGAGAGTTTCCGTTGCGTGCGCTGCGTAAACGGTTAAAGTAACGCAAAAATCATGTATGACGGGATTGTTATTTTTAAAAAGTTCAAAAAAAAAGTCCCAAGAGCATATGTCTATCTTTTAAGGTTGACTCACTATAACTCAAGGAGCGAAAATGGACGAAAACTAGCAGGCAAATCGATGCGACGGGAAGGGTAAGGGGAGCAAAAATTTGACGCGGACGAAGTCGCGGGCAGAAGCTAGTAATTGTATATAAATCTTTTGTGTTCGCAACGTTAGAACTGATGTTTTATAATACCAATTAATGTAATTACTACAGTTGCTGATAATTATATTTAGAGCCTATAAATATTGCGTTAACAGGTTAGAAACATGCGATTTATAATACTATCAAATGCTATGGTCCTAATTATAAACTTGCATTTATATGCTGTCCGTTATTTATTACAGTGCTCTAACTAACCACTGGTACAGAACACCGCAATCTCGCAGTGAACCAGCTAGAATGACCTGCAAGGCACCACGGAAAAGTTCACTGCTCACACTTTCCATCATAATCCAAAGAATTAATAATCCTAATCCACGGGTCGTCTACAAATACGTGCCTGAATGGTCTAAAAATACATTTGCCCGACAGCGTAATTTATGCAATGAATATTATTGAATTGTCAACATTAAAATCATTGCAATAAAATAAATTCGTTCACAATATTATTCAAACATAATTATAATAAAATAGTAACGTAGTCAAAACTGTATATTGAATAGTTTTGAAAAACTAACGTATTTGATACGAGTTGCGGGAACGCGTCTGATGCCGGAAAAAAAAATCAGTATTTTTCCGTCTGTCTGTTTGCTGTATATCTGTTCCGGCTTGGTGCAAAAACGGCACGTACAAAATAAAGGGTATTTTTAATCCCGGTAATACTTTCCCGTAGTATGTTTTCCGATATCCACACGGGCGAAGTCGCTGGCAAAAGCTAGTTTTAGTATCATAAAACAAATCATTTTAATTATTATTAATTTAAAATGTTTCTATTATTCCAGCGTTCCAATGGCCCGGAGTGTACTCCTCCGTGCCGGCGCGCGCAGCCATCACCGCGAACCACCAGCACGCCAAAGCGAACTCTTGCGCAGCCTACTGTCCACAATGATGCTTCTGGTGAGTACCTAGTAATTTAAGTTAATGTTGACTATTTTTCTACTATAAATGATTTTAAATGAGTTGACTGAAGAGGAAGTTACGAATAATAAATTAAGTCTATAAACATATTGGTATTTATATAAAGGAATATTTTATCCGTGGAATAAAATTTACGTCTGACAGTTCTAATATGGGTAAACTGTCAAAAATTCTAATTTATGTTTTGGAATAAGACTTATTATAACAGTTTGGTGAAATGCGCCCAAACAATTCCATAAATCCAATAAAAGCAAACGTTTTTACATAAAATATAATTTAAATGTGAAAGTTCGGAATACGGCCAAGTATCAAGACAAATAACTGTCAAGGTTCTAAACGCAACAAAATAACAATTCACATACACGCACATACATTGTGAAATACATAGCGATTTACTGCTAACTTGTAATCGTATTAAGAGTACAATATTCACGCGTTCTCATTGTCACCATTTGTCTCGCAGTTAATTTGGTTTCGTTGCGATAAAATGGTACTCTCGGCGCTGCACGAAGGAGTAAAGGATTTCGTAAATTATCACAGAGTTTAAAATTCTCTCGTGACAAATCGGTGCTGTGGCGGCTTTTAATGCTCACGCTTTCAACCCCCACAGAAATCATTAAGGCCTTCATTTGTTTTAATACTATAATTAGAAAATCTCGTATTTTTTACTTTCATGTTTCCGTGGGTGTTATGGACCCTCCAGTGTTCGGTTTAGGGTTGAGATTAAACAGGGGTTTTGCTGCTCATTTGCAATAACCGTTGGATTTCATGCGTGTGAAATGCAGTTTAGCGGGTTACTGCGGAGCTTAACCCTTCATTTGATTAGCAGGTGAAGCTCTAATTACGGTTTGATAAGGTATTTGAATCTAGATGAATGACAATAGGTGTCAACTCAATAATGACACTAATATGACATATATTTGTACCCTAATTGCGTAACACACTGTTAGTAACCGTTTGAATCACTTTGAAGGATACTTATTATTTATGTATCTATACTAATATTATAAATCTGAAGAGTTTGTTTGTTTGATTGAACGCGCTAATCTCAGGAACTACTGGTCCGAATTGAAAAAAATATTTTTGTGTTGGGTAGCCTATTTATCGAGGAAGGCTATAAGCTATATAAAATCACGCTACAACCAAGAGGAGCGAAGCAGTAATGAAAAATGTTGCAAAAACGGGGAAAATCGCACGGGTAGGGGATTCGACGCGACGGGAAGGGTCGGGGGAACACGAAATTTAACGCGGACGAAGTCGCGGGCAGAAGCTAGTTGTTTCATAAATGTTCCAAAAATTTATGAGGAACTGTCAAAATGAAATCTATATCTACTGGTAGTGTGTTACGAAATTATCTCTCTGATTTGATAGTACCTTACTTAAACCAAAATCGTTTTATTTGGCCACATCAACTTTATAATTTCTAACTGTTCTATTAAAGCCAGATGTTTCACTCACATCTCTCACCAGGTACAATGACATCACAATAACAATGCGTTTCGACCTGTCAAAGATACGCCCTCAGTCTATTTATGCGTGCTACCGTCCGGCCGTGACCGCAGTCACGTTGACACGCCAAACACCCGGTCGGCACACGTAGGGTTGAAAGTACCTAATGTCCCTTCAACCTCCTTTTAGCTCGGGACATGTTGATGTCCCACGCACGTCCCTATATTACGATCCTTAAATGAATCGGTCCGATTTACAAATTTTATTATACGAATTTTGTTCCCTGGATTTAAAGTGAAGGCGGGTTAAACGAATTGTTTGAACTTTAAAGTATTTAACAAAATATCGTTTAACAGTTATGCGGATTCTCTGTTACTGTTTAGCTTTGTGGAATACCTTTTAAACGTTCAACAATTCTTCGATATGAATTGTTCGCGATGTTATTTGCTGCTTAGATTCACAGTCATACCATAGACGTCTCAGTTACGTAAAGAAATAGCTTGTTACCTTTCCCACGTGGCACGGTTATATCTGGATAAGGCAGCCCTATTGTTATCGTGATTATTGGCACACGTTACCCTTTAGCCTCGTACTCTTTGCATTAGAATTCGAACCTTACACAGGTGTAATCTCCTACAAATACGTTTGGTTCGTTCGTAGCTTTGCTAATAGAAAGTTTATATCTGTTTTCACTTCCAGCATGAAACTGGGCAGTTTGAGGAATTAGTTTGGTTATGAATTCTTAGTATCGTGTTATTAATTATGTGTAATTGTTGATTGAAGAAGTGGTATCTCGAAAAACACATTCCGGCTTGTTCTAATTAAATACCATTGTTATGCTCTCTTTCGCATTTATTGCAATAATTAAGTAGGCAGACTTAATCAGGAAGGGGGGTTTTGCCATAATTGTCACGCTCGGCAGGCAGGTAGGCGATATGATGATAAAATGCACAGAGAACGCTGAGGTCTATTCCCTAGTAAGTCCCTTAGTCGCCTTTTACGACACCCACGGGAAGAAATGGCGTGATGCTGTTTTTTACGTCCGACGCATTACAGAGATTTTATTTACATAACACTAAGTCAAGCACTAAGACCGAAATGAAGATGATATGTCGTAACAATAGTTCTCAGAAAGTGTTTCGTATCGTGTCACTACATATGAATCGAAACAGATTAATTGGATAGAAAATTAAACTGCGTGTCTATCAATTTCGCTTCGTTTAACGTATCAATTAGAGCCATCGATGGCCGGCGTGAAGTGCGGTTCTTTCGCGGTTTTTTAACCTGAAGTGAAAGGGAAACTATTGTTAAATAATATACCATTTATAGACGTACGTTTTCAGATAGTTCAATGCACAACTACGTTAGCCATTCTTAGGCTTTTTGTCCACCAGAGATATGCAACACTACGTTGCTATCGAAGCGTTTATCCACCCATTATATTTATTTGTCCTATATGGCATAGCACTGGTGGAAACGGGTTCGACTAACCTATGATTTTTAATATGGATGGATGCGTGCTATGGCTGGGACCAATGGATGTGCGAATGGTACTGTAGATGCATCGCCTAGCTCGTGGCGTCGGATCTTCATAGTACATCTTACTTGCTACGCTACTCAGCTTAGCATTAGTGCACGGTCACATAGTTTTGTAGCTGAATGCTACAGAATAGCTGAATAGCACATCTCTTTTGGAAAAGCAGCCTTAAAGAATTTCGTGTTCGTGTCGATATTTTATCCATAGAAGTTCGTGTAGTCAATTTATTATTCAAATGAGCTCAATTTATAGGCCACAGGTAGAACTAGCGAGTTGACGTGCAGCCTAGCTCCGAGTCTGGCGTCGTACGTGTGAGCCACCTTACCATGAATTATTGAAGAGCAGTGGAGCAGGAATATTATGATCGTGGCCTCTAGACTCCGAGCCTTAGGGAGCAAGGTTGTTTATCTTAGAACGATCGTATCAAGTTTATGCATTAGTTCGCAACGGGAACAAGAGCTAAGACGTCGCTAAGTACTTTCCGGTGGAGTAAGTAATGTTTCATTAAGCAAACATCGTCCCATAAGTGCTGTTTTATCGTATACATCGATCTTGGTTCCCTATGTGAACAAATTGAATTAACTACTAGGAATATATCTGAGCAATTTCGTTTTCCAAATATGGAATTCACAAATCTACATATTGCCTTGACACAAAAGAGGAACTGAGTGTATTTTAAGATAGCCATCTGAGTAAACCTATTTCTGCCGAAGATGATGTTGGAGTTAGAAAGGGTACAAACTGATCGAGAACTTTGAAATAATTTTAATTACGAAAGCGACCTTGATACTGATCAAAGATGTTCTAAAGTAGGAAAATCGTCTTCGCAAAATGCTTACAGAGTCTCTTCACTAATTAGAATGAGACAAAAGTTATAGCGTTTTTACAGCGATAGTAGCCCGACTCAAAAGTAACTGAACATTTTTCCTACGGAAGCATTTCAAAGAGAGTAGGTAATATAAAATGGATATATTTTCGCCATAAAATATGTCCGCCGAGTGTCCTTTTACGAGTATAATTTAATAGCAGTCCTGAGGCATAACGTGTTCTGGATGTATCAAGATATTAAATATCTTCGGCTTTATGGTACGGGAAGCGTGTTTGAGATGTCTAACCTTATGTCTGGAATCAGGCCTTTTTCCTAGAAGCTGGAGTAGAGGTGGCCAAGAGGTTACGGCCGTGAAACGAGTTGTAGGTCGTTGGCTCTATCCCAGACAGCGCTTTACTTTGTGTAAATTGTTTCATCACCACTGCGCTTAACATGGTGAAGGAAAACATCGCGAGGAAACCGGCATGTCCTAAAACCAATTTGAGAACATGTGACATCTACCGACCCACTTCCTCTTTCCGAGAGAATGCCTGTGTCCCAGCAGTGGGAATATTATAGGCTGATAATGCTAGAGGATAAGATAGTCTTCTACGCTTGAATCATACTAAATACTAACGGAGAATCCATATTTTCCCGTCATATAAATGAGAGTTCTACAAAAGAAAGTATAAACCAGTTTTGATTGATTGATAAAGCCAATAAAGAAGTTCAACTTTCGTTCAGCAAAAAGCTCTTTAAACTTGTGAATGACCAATGGATATTTCATGCGTGTGATATGCATTAAATGCTGAGGTCAGTACAGGATGGTCACAGAAATGGAACAAGGCTGTGACCCTCGACTGAAACAATAAGAATTAAAAAAGGAAGAAACATAAAATGGTAATAAAACTGACGGTACTGTTGTTTTCTATAAAAATATTGTGTCTTGTTTTAAATTCGTTCCTAAGTAAAAATCATTCACATCCAGCCTGTCTTTTGCTGCCCTCTACCAGTGACGCCCTAAGCCGAGGTCCGTATCCCACAGGGGGTGCCCTTAGCGAGTAAGTCGTATACTTTTAAGTTTATAAGCCCTAGCTGGAGGCCTGAATTTATTAAGGTATTCGCGGGAAAACCCGGTTAAGTAGTAACGACCTCTCAAGGTCAACTACGAGAGGTCATTCTGCAGTTAAGAGAAAAGCACTAATCCATTTTGGAAAGTAGACTTATAAAAATATAGCTTCCAACCCACAACACAACACACAACTTTCCCCAGCAAGCAAAATGCCATCTGTTTTAAAATTTTCAGCTCTAGCTAGCATAAAACACGAGCAGTTAAACTACACTGCGGGACACGTTAAAACTGAAAACCAATTGACTGAAAACACGTAGAATATTGTACACGCCAGTGTATTTTACGTATTTTAACTCTATTGTATACTGGGATAGCTGGGGGTGAAGCAAAATTAATGCACCTGAAACCTGAACACGAACTGGTCAGGCGTTAAAAGCGGGCCAAGGTTGGGTCCTTACCTGACTGGTCCTTGATAATAGAATGCTGCATACGATACGGAACAAAATGAACGTTTACCTCGAGGACACTGTCGTGTTTTTAATAGGGTTAGCAGACTTCTACCAAATAACTGAAGTTATCAGCTAGCTGTTTTGATATATCATTTTTGTAAGTAGATCTTTGAAGACATTTTTACACGTCAATATTTTAATACTCCAGGTCCTTGAAAAGAAATGCCGAAACAAACTCAGAGGTCTCTTAAAATCCAAACATTATATTGATTTTATGTGAGTTTAACAATGGAGCGCCATATCTAGAAAGGCTTTTTGAAGACAGAGCCACTGCAGCTTTAAGCTGACCTGTCCCAACAGATGGCATGCATGCATTACTCATTGCGTAGCTTAAGGGTTTTTAAGGGTCAGCGATCCGTCACTAGACGCCACTAAATCTGCAGGACGTTTGCGTAGGCCATATACAAAATACTCAAAACCGTGAGCGCTTCGGGAAGCAAAAGACAGTTATGTTTTGGTGAAAATGGAAGAAAATGATTTTCCATTTGAAATGAAAACGATTTAAGACAGGAGGTGATAATGCTTACATATTCTTTTTGTTTTCCTCTTCAATAATAATTCAAAACATCGACTATATTAGAAGCTTTCCTATGTCCACCTGTCAATGTTCACAGAAAGGTTCGATGTTGATACAAAATTCAGTCCGGGGGGTCCTGTCAAACTCCATACGCTTGACACGTGTATTAGATACAACAGGTAACTCTGGCCTTAAAACTAGGCCAAGGTCTTACCCGTCCTTCACACGACTGCATACGTAATAGAATTAACATTAACCACGGGTATAATGTTTGTGGGTTATGGCTTTAATTTTCATTTAGAACCTCATTTCATATAATCTTTACTGGGTCTGTTTATACTGCGAGGTTTTATAGATTTAGCAATCTGCTCATGAGCCTTGGCTTTTTAATAAAGATTTTGTATGTCCTGGTTTTTATTCTTGCTTTGAATATAATATGTGAATTTAGTTTAAGCTTGAATGTTATACTGTTTCTTTTTAGGGTTCCGTTGCCAAATGGCAAAAAACGGAACCCTTATAGATTCGTCATGTCTGTCTGTCTGTCTGTCTGTCTGTCCGTCCGTATGTCACAGCCATTTTATTCCGAAACTATAAGAGCTATGCTGTTGAAACTTGGTAAGTAGGTGTATTCTGTGAACCGCATTAAAATTTTTACACTAAAATAGAAAAAAAACAATAAATTTTGGGGTTCCCCATACATAGAACTGAAACTCAAAAATGTTTTTTTTCATCAAACCCATACGTGTGGGGTATCTATGAATAGGTCTTCAAAAATGGTAATGAGGTTTCTTATATCATTTTTTTCTAAACTGAATAGTTTGCGCGAGAGACACTTCCAAAGTGGTAAAATGTGTGTCCCCCCCCCCCCGTAACTTCTAAAATAAGAGAATGACAAAACTAAAAAAAATATATGATGTACATTACCATGCAAACTACCAAAGAAAATTGGTTTGAACGAGATCGAGTGAGTAGTTTTTTTTTAAAATGTCATAAATCGTAAACCGCAATTTACCTTACAATCAATCAACTGAAATATAAAAATTAAAAAATATATATTTTTTTAAACCGAAAATACCTACAGGTTTGTACGGAACCCTCGGTGCGCGAGTCCGACTCGCACTTGGCCGGTTTTTTCTCTCTATTCTTTTTTTGGTAGCTGTGTTGTGCCTTTAATACTCTTTCTTTCTAATCTGTTCCTATAAGTGATGACGTGTAATTGGTTGTTAGTCTCACGTACTATTTTTTATTCTGTTTGTTTTAGCTGTAAGTCATCTAAATTTATTAAATAAATAAATATCTTCAGGATTGAGGACGTGAAGTGTATGATGAGACTAATGTTGAAATCTATCTCAATGGGTGACTGACTAATGATCCTAAATTTTAAAGGGTGTTGAAGACAATTTTTTTACAAATTTCTTGCCCATATACTGGATTTATCGTGTCTACCCTATCTAAGAAACTGTTGGCTTCACATACCAGTGTAATTCAAAAAGTCAACATTCTACATTATTTTTTCTGTATTCGAAATCTTTAGTTTTGTTTATCTATGTATCCATGAAAAATGTTGTGATACGGAGGAATGAGGAAAATGTCGTGAGGAAAGTTTTGAGTATGAATGTCCATGGCTGTAAGAGTAGAGGACACCAAAGAAGCAATGGATGGACTGTGTTTTATTTTTTGGATGAGAAATTAAAAACCTTCAAATGCCTTCTCCCGCTCTAGGCGGAGCGGGAGGGCGTGTCAGACTTTTACTGACTAAAACCCACCCGTGTTCCTTCAGTTGCCCATGTGCCAGGGTCACGGTATCTCTTTCGAACAATCAGGCGACCCCGGCAGGCATCGGTCCTGGCAGACCCATTCAGTACTGCTGACATCTCTTTGAGGCTCGCGTGGAACACTACGCGCCGTCAACCCGAGCTTAGTCCTTACCGGGCGGCGAGCTACTCATTGCTCGCCGCTCGCAACTGTGTGAATCATGATATATTGTTATAAATGGGCTGACTACCGAAATGATGACTTATAGAGAAGTATGGAAGAAAAAGGCATTTTGCGCTGACCCCAAATATTTTGGGATAAAGGCAGGACAAATATGATTTATGAAAAAAGTTACCTTTATTTTAATCCTTAAAGTTAATATTATTCGCTTCTGTATTTCTCTATCTCCAATATCCACACAGTATGTGGGTAGGTGGTGATAGGTTGTTGGCGAGACAAACTGTTTATCTGTTTAACTTACCCACCTACGCCTGACATTTACCGGAAAGATCTGTTAAGCTCAGTCGCTACACAGAGGGAGGTTTCCGTGTGGCCTTTAATCGGTGTTTGTATTGCCTCGTTAATAAAGTGTTCTAAAGTTCAATGGTATTTAAAAAACAATTTTATGATGGTTCCAAAATTTTTGACTTAACGTTTATATAACCTTCGAAGACTATTTGATGAATTCTCACTCTTCTGGCAACTGATAAACTAAAAATTAAAGATTTATTAAAAAAAAAAAAAACAACGACCAACTTTCACAAAAAAACACTACAAAGTGGAAAATTGACTTAATTAAAAGACAATACGAAACCAAAGACGGCCGAATTCCGAAATAAAAGTAAACAATTTGTTGTGTTATTTTTTGCAATACAGTTGTTTTTAGGGTTCCGTTGCCAAATGGCAAAAAACGGAATCCTTATAGATTCGTCATGTCTGTCTGTCGATCCGTCCGTATATCACAGTCACTTTTTTCAGAAACTATAAGAGCTATGCTGTTGAAACTTGGTAAGTAGATGTATTCTGCGAACCGCATTAAGAATTTCACACTAAAATAGAAAAAAAAAACAATAAATTTTGGGGTTCCCGATACTTAGAACTGAAATTCAAAAAAAAATGTTTTCATCAAACCCATACGTGTGGGGTATCTATGAATAGGTCTTCAAAAATGGTATTAAAGTTTCTAATATCATTTTTTTCTAAACTGAATAGTTTGCGCGAGAAACACTTCCAAAGTGGTAAAATGTGACCCTCCCGTAACTTCTAAAATAAGAGAAATAAAACTAAAAAAAAAAAAATATATGATGTAGGTACATAACCATGTAAACTTCCACCGAAAATTAGGTTGAACGAGATCTAGTAAGTCGTTTTTTTTAATACGTGTTAAATCGTAAACCGCAATTTACATTTCATTCAATCAACTCAAATATAAAAAAAAACCCATTTAATTTCATAAACATAAACCTTATGCATAAACCGAGAATACCTACAGGTTTGTACGGAACCTTCGGTGCGCGACTCCGACTCACACTTAGCCGGTTTTTTATTTATTTATGAAATTGTTTCTGCTAGTAGATATGTAGTAGTTACTAGCGTGAGCGATGTTAGTGAATATTTACACGTATCTAATAATTCGGTGTTTAGTCCTCTTGAAACATTTATGTCTTATAACATAATGCTAAGAACTCAAGCGCGATACGTTTATACGCGAAGTTTTTTGTTATGAAGCAGCGACTGTTAATAATTCAAAATTTGAAATGGATATGTTTCCAAATATTATACTTTTATGAAGACGGTAAATGTGCCCACGACTGCTCTCGTCTGGAAGTTATTAGATCGCCGAGAAAGCACGTGTAATAAGAATTTTCTTCTCTGAATTGGAAAGAGTTCTGAAGAAATGTACGGATGCCAGCACATCAAGCAACTACAATCTGTAAAATTTCTTTAATAGATTTTCAACTTTAATGCTAGAGTATTAGGTTCGGGTAGCTTGATGTGCTGGCGTCTGTACTTAAAACCGGCAATAAAATAATTGTGTAATTTTAAGTATTCAAAGTACGTGAGTTAAGAAATTAAGTAGCACGCTGCTATTGTGACCTTGACAAGGCTGAAATAAAGGACAGCTACTAAAAGCTGTACACGAACAACAAAAAATAAAAACGATTCGCCGAGGAAGCCGGAGTTAACTACTGTGTCCTAGTTTGTATAAAGAAAATATAATAAAATCTTTGTTTCTGAAATATCTAATCAGACTGTCCAATGTTGAACATGGAAGTGCTCATAGACGAGTAGACACGCGGCGAGTAGACAGTACGAGGGCTGTGGAATTGTTTGCAATCACCGACAATCAGCGGTGGTGAAATATTTCACTAATTGGGGAAAAAATTACAGGACGATAAAGACCGGAAAATTCCTTCCCAGACACACGCCATGTCCTCATTACGGAAACAAATTAAAAAGTTATTTTAGCCACACGAATAAAGTTTATCACTACGATCTATGGTTTCGTTGTAGACGTCGCGAAACAACACATAAAACATAGGTTCTCACAAAGCAATATAAAAGCACTTATACACCTTTCGCTCACATGTTTCAGGAATTCTCCACGGTATATAATGCTAAAAATTCGGGATTAATTTCTATTTAGGTGGATGCAGTGAAGTAACCAGTAGAATTCTACATTACAACCTTTCTATGTTAATTCAATCCCATTGAATTACTATTTCATGAAAAAGTCTATATGGTTATATGGGATTAACCTCTAAGTCCCTGAGATACCACATTTGGTATAGACGCAATCGTTTTTTAATTGTGTCTGTAATTACGTGTACGTAATTGACTGGTTAAATGAAGTTAGACGGATAGATGAATTTATTGATTACTAGCTTCTGCGCGCCACTTCGTCTGCGTCAAACTGCTCGCCTGACCCTTCCGTCGCATCGAATTGCCTGCCAGTTTTCGTCCTTATTTCATTGCTGCTCCGCTCCTTTTGACCGTAGCGTGATGTTATATAGCCTATAGTCTTCCTCAATAAATAAGACTTAACACAAAAATATTTTTAAATTCTGACCAGTAGTTAAGAGATTACCGCGTTCTACCAAACAAACTCTTCAGCTTTATAATATTAGTATAAATAATTCCATAATGCCATATTTGTTACAGTCCGAATCTTATTTGAAACAACATAGAGTCTGACACTGTCCTGCAAATTTAAAAAACGTAAGAAAATTTTACGTGGGTTATCCCGGCGGTTCCCCCTTAAGCGTCTGCACTATATTATCTCAACAAAATATATACTGATCTTATCAACAAGTTTACTCAGTACATAATAGAATATTAAGGTTCCAAGTATACCTTGGCGTCGAGGTATTAACTTAAGTACCATATAAACTTTACTTCCTATAGGAAATTGTTCTAACTTTAGTCTGCACCGTTGTGCAAGTTTGTAAGTCTTGACTGAGCTCTTTCCGTACATTGTAGTGTACTTGACTTTTTAAGTAGGTTACCTGCTATAAAGTAGAAGAAACATCGTGCAAGGGAAATTATGTTCCTTATGTTAAAACTGGCATACTGTATAAAAGAAAGAAGGCTGAAAGGCTCAAATAGGATTGTGCGGGTCATATCAGGCATGATGACCGCTGAGCAAAAGTCTCCACAAAATGGATCCTTGAATATTGACGCTGCCGGGGCTAGCCATAAAGAGATAGCGAGATGACCTGTACCACCACGCGGGTCTGGTGCGGGTTGGTAAATGTCACATGTCTTCGAATTTTGGTTCTAGGACAGGTTTTGAGAGCAGTGGTGATGTAATAATTCACAAAAAGAAAAGCGCCTAGCAGGGTTCGAACCTGCGACCCAATCTAGGCTACCACTGCTCTTAAATCTCTGTGAAACACAACCGTTTAGAAAGTGGATGATCGAACCATCCATTTATTTTCTGATAAAATAATTACAACTGACTAACGAACAATTATTTTGCCCAGATAATATATTCACCGAAACTGAAGGCTTCCTAAAGGTGTCCCTATCCGAACATCAAAAGATTAAGCCTGATCGTAACTGACGGATATTACTTCCTACGGATTACCAGCCATAGATCGGCGGTCCAATCAATGGATTTTGGCTGTCAGGAATACGCTTCAGTAGGCCCAAAGCGCTTTCGTGATAGTATTCGCAATATGCGCATAAGTAAGCGTGGTAAACGGTATAATAGCAAAATAAAATTACGTTCCGTGAATTCGCTTAGTTTTTTTAGGAATTTAAATCTTTCGTGTGTTGAAAACTTGCCTATTTATTCGTAATATAACTGAATCTAAACTCTCAGAATTATCCTTGTCTTTTCCTTTATTGTTTGTACCAAAGTTTCTCTTCAAGGATATTTTGATGATAAAGTCTCGAGAATTTGGCTTCTGCCTTGGTCTTCTACTTTTTAGAGCTCACATTTTCTATGGTTATCATAATACCGCCATCACATATGTAAATAGAGGTTCCTGTGAAGCTAAATTCCGACCTATTTGACAGCGAATAAGCTTTGAATAGGGTTGCCTAAAGCTAGATTGGAATGCTCTGTTATTTCACGAGTGTTGGTGTCCGAATTGGATGGGGTGCAATACAAGGTTTAAAACAAGAGGCATGCAGAATTGGTTTTGCTATATGAAGAGCATCGCTTGCCTTTGTATCTCAAAGAGATGACTGTGGGGCGTAGTAATAAAGGTACATTCATAGCTAGAATTACAGTTGAAATTTTTAGCTCCTATTTAGTATTCCAAAACTTAATTTCTGTTTAATTAAAAAGACTGTTTTAAACTTAATTTTCGACTTCAAAGCAGCCTTTGATCTAATGTATTTTTCTGAAATTATATTAGATTAGCAACCCTACGTCACAGCAAGGCCGACAAGGTTGTTATGCCCTTTTATGTTTATAGATCAGAAAGTCAACTGTTCGTGAATCATTCGGGCCGAAACTTTATAGTTACGAGTACATGGAGCTGTGTGAGTGTGTGTTTAGGAAATGGTACCTATGATTTATACTCCTTCGTGGTCTGACCTAGCTACTATGAATCATGGCACGATCAGCTACCTACTAAATACTGGTATGACTTATGAAGTTATGACCCTTTAGAGTTAACCGTTCATCACGGAAAGGTCAAAAAAGAGAGTGTTTTGTTTCGTTCTTATAAAAAAGGGAGACATGATTCACTTGTGCCTTCGATACTAATTTTAAAAGTAGTTTAGTGTAAGCCCGGCTTAAAATATCAAGTGTCTTCACGTGGGGGCTTTAAATTTTAACATGAGTGTCTAAAAATATGTCGTGTAAACTCGAGACTTATTTTGGTTTTATATGAAATATTTATCTACATATATAGTCCATAAAACCCTTGACTTCTATTTATAACTGATCTAGATATTTAGGGACCTATAACTAATTCACACGCGAAAGTTAGATTTGTAACAGAACTTAGGTCATATTTCAACAGATTATTTTAACTCCCTAACCGTTCTTAGAAGCACAGATCAAGATAGCCCTGAAAATGTATGTTTTAGTTAATTTCCCTTTAGATTCAACAACTGACACGGGAAAAAAATGTGATCATGATTCTATACAAAAATACATTTGAAGTAATGTTACTTATACTTTCTTTCATAATACAATTACATCACGTAGACAAACAATATTTTATCGAAATCCAGAATGGCTCACGGGAATTATATTTCGTTTCTATTACGCTGTATTTACAGAAATGTATTTCCTTCGTAGACTTTTAGGGAATTTTTATTTTCATTATTTTTCTGTTGTTTGCCTCAAAAAAGAATAAACAATGCATGGAACTTACTGTTTCCACTAAAGAGTTAAGTCTCGCTATATGTAATACTGTTTTAAACTTGGCTCCTACTGACTTATTCCAAAGGTACATAGGTATCATAACTTTATACCGCATATATAGTTTGAAATAGCTAAAATGCAGCGAGAAAGCGTGTTCATAAATAACTGAAAGTATTATCTTTGGATAAGGTAATCCTTTCCCCCTTAGTCCTTCAATTCATTGGACCTGGGACTTTATTATACACCATCACATCATCTGCCTAGCCTTTTCCTATGTTGGGGTCGACTTCACGTTTAACCGAATGCGGCTGAATATCTCGTTTTTATATAGAGCGACTATATATCTGACCTCGACAACCCGGTTACAGGGTAACTCGGTACTTCTTGGTAAAAAGAAGAAGAATTGGTAAGAATGGCTCTCAGAGTTACGGCTTCTGGTGGCCCGTAACGACAGTCAGAGATCCACGTGACGGCCAGGACCAACCAGAACCAGTGCTTTCCGAGGCACGGCGGGGTCTTGGTACGTAAAGATGAGCAGCTATCCACAGAGCAACTACGGCAAGCGTCGAATGGATACTGTCTCAGATTTTATCACGGAACACATTCGTATCACTTTGCCCAGACCGATCAACTGAAAGATATGTTTACTTTGGACCAAGTCACAAAAGATTAAGATCTTGATCTTCATCAATCGACTGCAATAATTGAAATAATACATTTTCACATCATGAATCGAGAATAAAAACCAAACTCGCTACCCGCGTCTGCGATTAAATAAACGAGTAGGCACATCAGCATAGCTTTTAAAAATACAAATGTTTATTGTATGAATGCATAATTTTAAACGCACGTGTTGAACTTTTAACACGCGCCTGTCATTTGAAAGTTGATCCTGAATAATATGCTACCATTACAGAATTCATCTAAAAGTTTAATATGTCTGAAGACGTCTGTAGGTTGCTCGAATTATGGAAACTTTTCCACCGTAGGAGATATATTTACATGGTAATGTGTGCCTTAAAATTCATCACAAAAAGTCGGGGTTTGAGGAAGATAGTCATGTTTATTTTATATGTTTCTCCCCTTATAATCTCCCTTCAAACAACTGAATGCCACGTGCACTTAGCTTTAGAAAAAACTTTACTCAAGTAGCTTTTGTCCCATTGTTTCTATCCTTTGTGTATAACACTCACGTGCAAATACATTATTTCCATTGCAATGTTTTGTGTTTGGCATTTGTACGTTTTCTACGTCGGTAAAAGTCCTTGTATTCAAACTACAAACTTGGACCGCATGAAACCGAATGAACGAAAAGTTACACCGAACTGAAGTTATCGATGCTGTTTTGTTTTGTAATAAAACTCACTTAACTATGTTCTATTTTAGCTGTGTTGAGAAGCATTAAAAAACCACTTCGTCTATCTATATCCTTCGTTTTTCTTGCATCCACCTGTTAACACTAATTTACATAGGTCACTGACATGCGAACTTGAACCGCAACTTAAACGAGTCTAGAATATCACGTCTGCATTTTTTCTCCCTTTCTCTGCTTGGGAGGTTGGTTTTATTTTAGTTATATCATTTACGAGAGTATTGTAGCATCGACAAATCGACATATGTTCGGGTAGAGAGGCGCGTGCTCGGGCGCAGGTCAGTCGACGCGGTTCGTTTGTTGCGCGCGCTTATCTGATCCATTCTGATCGATGATTGGATCGAGACGTGTTTAGTATGTGAGATAATTGCAGCATGTGAAGCGAGACATTCTTGTGTTTCTATTTACGTTTTATTAGTAAGAAAAATATTTAAGTCTAAAATTTTTAACAAAAAATTAACGCTTAGTATTTTTAGTCAAAATTGTTTTATGAAAAGATAGTCATTAATCATTTTAGTGTCGAACTTTCTTTAAAAACAAACACTAATTAAATCGTGTAATTTCGCCGGTTATTTGGATCTCGACTCCCGCGCATGTGCCAAGCGGCCGAGGCGCATTTCTTTAGTGTCGACCGATGACACCGTGCCGTGCGTCTACCCCACAGTCTGTTTTATACTTTTTGTCTAAAATACAAAGAGTTACCTTCAGTCGTCTATAGATAGTTTGAAAGTGATCTTTTTCGTCTGTTCGCTCCGTGTTTTGTTTATCAACAATATGGAAAGTTTACTGGTGCAAGATGGTCCTATTGTGATATCCTGGATTGTTTTCCTCCTCCTCATCTGCCGATGTTACTACCAGATCCGCATGATCAAACTTACCGGTAAGTGGTTTTCTTTTCTTTCTGGAAAGTAATCGGGTTTTCACGTGTTACTGTGACTCATTTACACAACGGACAAATTGTTTTTTCTTTGAATACATGATCGATGGTCACTTGGTGCAAGTAATAATGTATAGTTTTTTTTTTTAATTAAAAATATAACGTTTTCTTTGAAAGCCAATTACATAAACAAGCAGGGAATTAAAGTGGTTTGCAGTTGAAAGAACAATTTACATAAGTAAATAAGTTAGAAGTTCTTTAAGGTTTCTGATTGGTTTAGTTTTGCATTTTCATCATGAAAATTGAAATGCTTTTATAAAAATATTTTTTATTTTGATGTAGTAAAGGTAGGGTAGAATAATGTAGATGCAGTTCGATATTTTATTACGTCTATAAATTATTTATTGGCGCATTTTGTGTTAATTTACTTGCCGGAATCGGGCGAATGGTCATGTAAATAATACAATATTTTCTATAGCCGATTCGCACGTTGTTAATTTATTTGATGGCGAGTTGACAGTTCCAGAAATACGTATTAGGAATTGAAAAATAAAGTATTGTATGGAATGTAGGTAATAAAGTTGGTGTAGTTTCTCCTTAACTTTTGTTACTCAACGTTTTATTCAAAAAGTGGCACTTCCCTCATAGGTATTTATGGAATGGTCGATTCGCCCACAGATAAATAAACTTCGTGCAAGTCGCCTTTAGAAAATATTATGTTATTTAAAAGTGTCGATTCGGGCGATTTCATTCGTGCGAGTCGACTAACAGCCTAATTATGATATTAAAAGTGATTAGTGAGAACTGATTTCTACGTAAACAATTCTAAGTTTTAGCAATAAATTAAACTAACTACAGTTATTAGTTAAATACTATAAAGACGATAAACAAATGTAAAACGTATCTAATTATATGTTGGTTTCTTTATAAGTTTTAGAGACTAAATTTAAATTAGCATAAACAACATTCATTATACGGTAATCCATCCCTGTGACATTTTCTACCGACTGTGCTGCCATCTATCACGGCTTAACACCAAAACAAGTTTGACAGTTTCTCCTTTTTATGTGGCCGTGTTTTCGTCTTCTCTGGATTTCTTTAGAAATAAATATATGTCTCTCTTTTTACTGACCATTTCTGTCCACCTTCACGTAGGTATTTTTGGCAGAATTCGCGAAAAGACCGTGTATAAAGAAAGAAGACACAATTTTTCCGTGAACTTTGTAAAGTTCACGGAAAAATTGTGTCTTCTTTATACATAGTATAAAACAAAGAGTAATAAACAACGCAACGGATTTTAATGCGGTTTTATCAATAGACAGGATGATTCGAGAGGAAGGTTTATATTTATAACTAGCTTCTGCCCGCGACTTCGTCCGCGTCAAATTTTTGCTCCCCTGACCCTTCCCGTCGCATCGATTTGCCTGCTAGTTTTCGTCCATTTTTCGTTGCTGCTCGCTCCTTTTGAGTTATAGTGAGTCAACCTTAAAAGATAGACATATGCTCTCGCGGATTTTTTTTTAGAACTTTTTAAGAGGAACAATTCCGTCATACATTATTTTTGCGTTACTTTAACCGTTTACGCAGCGCACGCAACGGAAATTCTTAAAAGGAATAAATTTTCCCCGTTTTTGCAACATTTTTCATTACTGCTCTGCTCCTCTCTAGTTGTAGCGTGATGTTATATAGCCTATAGCCTCCCACAATAAATAGGCTACCCAACACAAAAAGAATTTTTCGATTCGGACCAGTAGTTCCTGAGATTAGCGCGTTCAATCAAACAAACAAACAAACAAACAAACTCTTCAGCTTTATTATATTAAAAATAGTATAGATAGTATAGATAAGCGCGCGAAGCCGCTGGCAAAAGCTAATTATTGTAAATAGTCTAAAACAAAACTACGTTACGACGTAGTTACGAGAACATTGTCATAGATCTACTAGGTAATAGTGTATCTACATTTCTCTCGATTAATTATTCAGTACAATCAATAGAAGCGTCCGAATCAATCGTATCCAAATTAAAGTTCGCTCCACCAACTGAATCAGAAAGGAATATCAATTTGAAACTAATCGAATGATTCGAATGTTGTATCGAATGTTAATTGAATGTGTCGTAATCGTGTCGACACGGGAAAAGCCGGCTATATATCTATCGATTTATCGTTAGGACACGAGTCACTAAGTTACATGAAGAAACAGTGATCAGTTAAGTTCTGAAAACGAGCCGGGGCTCATGGCTTAAAGTATAACAGCTGCACAGATCGATCGAAGGTTAAGCTTTGCTTGCCGCGGTCGGTTTGTGAATGGGTGACCATTCATTAGCCGTTGGTTTCGAGTGACATTCGTAAATATTTAATGGTCAGAAGCCCAGTAGACCGATTGCTGTAATTTAAAACGTTTAAAATCTAGTTAAAATCTCATCTCCTCTAAGCGATATTCAATGTCAAAAACTATTAAAAATATAGGGGAAAAAATTGAGGTTTTTGACGGCGTCCGGTTGGATTAGAACCTAACATCTTTGGGAAAAGGCTAGGTACATTGATAGAGATCTGCCGAAAAATTCGTCTAGTGGATGTGAAAGTTTTAGTGACGTGGGTCACTCAGGATATCGATGGATGATTATTGATGATTGACATCACATCGGATTCGATTATCGTTTCCAACTCCACAGTTGGAAACGGTAATCGAATCCCGGACCCGAATCGAATACCCGGACGAAGTCGGCAGAAACTAGTTTTAAATACTTAAAGTTTAGTGGAGTAGTCATTAATAATGATGATGCGCAATCGGTAAATACTATTCCCACATTAAAATTAAACACCAGAAAATAAAGTCAGCTGCAACCACCGTTAATTAAAACAGTTAGTTCTACCCTCAAATGAAGCGTTAGAAAATGCTATGAAATACCTAATAAATAAAATAATATAAAAAAGTCACACTAGGGGTGGCCCTAGTGTGTCTTTTTTATAACCAAGTCGATCTAACGTATCGACTGCGTTCCGCGCTCCGATTGGCCTTGGTTTGGTGAAGGACCAATCGGAGCGCCGAACGCGATCGATGCGTTTGATCGAGATGACCAAAAGAAACTCACACTAGAGCCACTGAAATCGATACGTCTGTGTTTGTTTTACGCAAATGTCCGAGGTAAGGTACACACAAAAAATTGTTTTAGGCTTTTACCAGACTGGGTTAGCTTTGAACGTTTCGTAAACACTATTTTTGTTTGGACTCGATAGGCAGTGTAGGTATTTCATAGCATTTTCTAACGCTTCATTTGAGCTAACTGTTTTAATTAACGGTGGTTGCAGCTGACTTATTTTCTGGTGTTTAATTTTAATATGGGAATAGTATTTACCGATTGCGCATCATCATTATTAATGACTACTCCACTAAACTTTATTTAAAACTAGTTTCTGCCGACTTCGTCCGGGTCATGTTTCTTGCTACCACGACCCTTCCCGTCGCATCAAATTGCCTGGTCACCCGGTGCGAGATCTTGGTATTCGTGATTATGACTGTTTTTCATTTTGATCGGCTCCTAAGGGTCTAAGTGTGATTTTAAATAACCTATAGCCTTTCTCGATAAATGGGCTATCCAACACTACAAGAGTTCATCAATTCGAATTAGTTGTTGCTGAGATTCGCGCGTTCAACCACGTTCAACCAAACAAACAAACCAACTCTTCAGCTTTACAATATTAGCATAGATTGCAGTTCAGTAATAATCTAAGCAGGGGAAACCAGTGTTTACCGCTTTCTCTCATAAATTAGTGCAGAATGATGATATTTTAATCGGTTTTACATATATAATTATGTATGCCATGCAACGCGCATATAATATCTGATCTATATTGTTTTATAGCCGTCATTTGGCCGACAGGAACGGGTTCATCGGTGCAGACCTGACATACAATGAAAATAGACTCGCCACGTGATGTTCTCATTATTGTAATATGTCCTCATATTAAAAACAATGTTTTCATTTCTTTCCACTTTTTCTTTTCGATTTCTTTCTTGGTCTGGTAGTAGGAGAAATGGTGGGTCAGTGCTGTGGTATCGGCCCCAAATTATGAGTTTGTAGGACGTGTGTTCGAACCAAGGCAGGCACTTTGTGTAATCAATTTCATCACCACTGCCTCGAAACGGTGGAAGAAATCATCGTTAGGAAACATCTGACATCCACCAACCCACGATGGGCCTGCGTGTTGGATTATGGCGTGCTCCCTCTCACAGAGTGTGTCCCAACAGAGGGAACGTTATAAGCTGATTATGTTGGTCTAGTAGTCCCAAGCATAAATGCTGAGCACGAGTTCTTGGGGTTTGATTCCCGGTTAGAGAAAATGTCAATACATTTTTCCATCTGAAATTTCTCAGTATCACAGCCCGAAGTCTATATTTGTGCCCAGTTCATGGCAATAGGTCCTGCCGGGGTCGCGTGATTGTACGAAAGAGATACCGTGACCCTGGCACATGGGCAACTGATGGAACACGGGTGGGTTTTAGCCAGTAAAAGTCTGACACGCCCTCCCGCTCCGCCCAGAGCGGGAGAAGTCATTTGATGATTCCCCATCCAAAAAAAAAAATGGCAATAGGTCCGCCCCCTTTTACATTGGACTTTAACAAAACTGGTGAAATGACGGTGTACTGTAGCAACACCTCTGCCAACTTTTCGTGGAACACAGGCGTAATGTTAATTTCCTTTTCTATGCCATTTTTGCCAGGAAGCGGTAAAAGTAAAAATTTTAATGACAGTTTTCTAACTAACGGATATTATTATGCGAAATATTGTATTATGATGCAACTTTTTGAATACCAGCTTTAACCGGGTTACATTTAATCATATTTCGGTCGCTCAGTAGCCAGTGTTTACTCTTCCGTGTCAACGCTTTTAATTAAAATTTATGAAATTATAGAATGTTAGAATAACGCAACATACAAAACATGTTGTTGTTGGTTCGGTGCCGGACGTAAAAAATACCACCAACCCAATTCTTACCGTGGGTGTCGTACAAGGCAACTAAGGGACTTACTAGAGAATGGGTTGCAGCGTTCTCTATGCATTTTACCACTATACTGTGATTGTCAATCCGTTTGCCAAGCGTGGCGATTATGGCAAATCCCTCCTATGGGGAGGCCTATGTTCAGGAGTGGACATGTTATGGCTGATATGATGATGATGAAAACATCAAGCCTGTAATCTCCAAAGCGTTAAACAGAGAGTGTACCCACTCTCACATTTCGCCAGTTATGTTTAAGTCCCATGTAACGGGGGGCGACCCTATTGCCTTCAACCGGCCACAGATCCACTCCGGACTAAATGATAGTTTAGTTATAACTTCGAATTCATTATTAGAACCAATATAATTAGTGCTGGACAAATGAAATACGTCCAATCTGTCATTGTAATTAATCAAGTTTAATTTGCTGTTGGTTTGTGATCTGTGAAATTAATTGGCACCTTTATCTACATTCAGAGATGTATAAAGTGATATTACAATTATTATATGTAATTTTCAAGATAGCGAACTAATTTATTCTGCACAAATACAACACAACACAAGTTAAAAAAAAAACACAAAATTAGCAAAAAGCCTAGTATTCAACGAATAAAAGTAAAAAAATGACTACGTTGTCCATTGGTTGATGCCGGAGCAGGTAACAATTTATGGTCACACTAAGCCTAGACCAAAGACAATATACAGTGTTTAATTTATCAAAAAGTGACAACACTAGTAACAGATAACACAAAAAAATAAATGTCTATAGCAGCGTGCAAAAAGATAATCTATCTACCCTCGGATTATTTTTTAACGTACAGTATCTGGATCTAGCAAACGGAGTAGCAAATGTGTCCATTTATTTCACCAACAAAGCTAAATGCTTTTGTGCTAGTTGTAAAACCACAATAGCTTACCGAGTACTTAAAGTTTGCGCTTTCAGCTTACTATCTTTCCACTGCAAATCGTGTGCCATTTAGCCAATGCAAACACTTCTCTTCTTTCACGAGAGTACCCGAAAGTACCCGAACTCCTTTCGTACTTCACACTCACACAACAAAGAGATTTTAAATAAAGAACAGTGCTTAGGCTATCTAAAGAGTAAGTTTGCAGAAGTCGTTTGCTGTCCAGGACGCCAGACGTCTCGACGTTCCCATACTGTTGAATGTAGGTGACCTGGTTTCCGTCGCCGCGCTGCACCCGATGCGGATTACGAAATTGCATACTTTGACGTGGTATATCTACTTAGCTGATGCATGTATGTTCAAGTAGATGCAGAAACTGGAAAGTGCTAGAAGAATAAATATGCTTAACATGTAGTCTATCATAACATCACGCCGTTAATCCCCGAAGGATTAGACAGAGGAGTACCTTGTATCAGTGCACTCACATTTCGCTACTTCTGTTTAAATTCCATGTCAAATAATCACAATTAAACCAAATAAAGATAAATATAATGAATACTTAACAATCTACTCACACAAAGATAACAAAAAATACTTTAAATTAATTAGGTGTATCTTGATGTTAGTACACTCACATTTCGCCAGAACTTAGTCATAAAGTTCCATGTAAAATAAATACACCTAAACAAATTGAATACCAAAAAATACAGAAATTACTTACGTAAAATAAATATACTGTATAAAATTGAAGGCTAAAGAAAAACGTACGTGATGCTTCCTAAGGACATTTTTTTTCCGTTAACTTTCCTTAAACACGAAATTATTATCTCGCTCTCCCATTTTCGTCAAAGAAATACGGCCGTTTCATTTTGATTTCACGATGTCCTGAGCTTGAAAAAGGTTTAAGATAATCCAGTGTTTTTACACGTGGCCGTCTCGCCTCAAGGACCAGCCAACAAAACAAGACTGTATTGTTGGCGCAATATTATGTACTTACTTTTTTTGCTTCTTATCTTCAGTAAGTATTATAGATATTTATGGGGCTGTGCATTAATCACGTGAGGCTCGAAAGGGGGGGAGGGGTCCATAAAAATCACGAAATATCACAAAGGGCCTCCCCCTTTGTGATATTTCGTGATTCCGGGTGTAGTAATACATATATCACGTGTATTTATATTTTATAGTAAATTAGATGATACTTATACCTGTATTTTATAAATATTAAAACAAATTAAGATTCTTTGTAGGTACTAAAAAATACACGTGATATGGTGGGGTAGTCTTAAACCTCACCATGTATCACCAAGGTGGAGGGGGGGTTCAAAAATGACAAAAAAAACATCACGTGATTAATGGACGGCCCCTATGCTGAAATAATGGAAAAGCTCTACAGCTCTTTCTGTCTTTAGAGCTAAGTTCGCCAGTTCTACGTATCCTTTAAGGGGGAACAGGTTAGACAGTGCAATCTGAATGGTTTCCAATTTATTGCAATTGGATGTAGTAGTAGTATCAGGCCGTAATGTTGAATATAATACGATTCGCGACCGTAACATGTATGGATTTACAGTATTCTTATAATTAAAATCATCAATCTGAATTTTCTTATTGAAATAGTCATCCAATGTGATTAAATGAACTTAGATGATTTTAATTATAAGAATTCCGTTGTTACGGTCGCGAGTCAACATACAACCTGACACTATTCTGAAAATTGCAAAAAACTAAAAAAAAAATGTTAAATTATTAATAAAAAACTGTCATAAGTTGCGCGCTACCTTACTTACCGCATCCACCCATTAGTTTCCTCAATAGATACTATGTCTCGAAGAAAGATCCTTTCTATTATATTTTTACTCAACACAAAAGAAGTACAGTATGTCGGATTGAGACACGATACAATAGCGTTATTGGAGACGGCTATGTAATGGCTGGCCGGCGCCTAATTAGTAGACAATTACTCGGTGACGAGAGTGTTCGATTAATTACACGTAGTTTACCTTTCAGAGGTAATTGCCCGATGGACTGATATCGCGCCATCGTGTTACCAACGGGTAAACATAACAGCAATGGTGTCCCAGTGGTAATGGTCGAGATTTACGATTTGTACGTCCTAGGGTCGAACCCGGTCAGACGCTTTACTTTCTAAATGATTTCAGTAGCACTGCTCTCAAAGCGGTGAAGGAAAATATCTTGAGTTCACAGGCATGTCTTAAAAAGAAAAACTCGACGACATTCTACCTACCCGCACTGGGCAGCCTCACATTCAGAGGAGGCTTGTGTCCCAGCAGTTGAAAGATAATATCGGCTGATTATGCTATTATAACTATTAATTAGATTATTGCTTATTTTTAATGCCTCCTTGGTCTACTGGTCGGATGCGCTACTGCTGAGCATATGACGTTATGGGTTCCATTTCCAGGCTGGACAATTGGGTTTTACATTTGGATTTTCCCAGTAGCAGGCTGGAGTCTGAATTGTGCCCAATTTAATAATAATAATAATAAACCCGCAGGGCAGCTTGTGGCGAGCTGTTGGGCAGTAGCGACCCCACGGACCCTATCTCCCGGGAGAATTCTTGTTCCTCATCTCTGGCTTGCCTTTATTGGCCGGCTGGAGTGAACACTGACGGGGATCAGAGCTCCCACCTCATTCTTGCCTTTATTGGCTGGCTTGAGTGGAGATTCGCAAGAGCAAACGTGCTCGGGGAAAGGAAGTATTCCAGTAAGTGCTCGTAGGGACTTGACCATCTTCCGGGCTCTGGGATTGTTCTGAAAGCCGTGGAATACCTCTCCACTTCTCAAGCACCTCAGGAAGTGTTGCCCCCTTGTCGCTACGTCACTATGTGCTAGTGACGTTTCCCGGGGGCCCATTATTGAGTGTGCAAGTCACCCCCTGCCATTTTATTAGTGTATACAAAACATTGATCAGGCAGCGGCCATAGTTCTTCCATAATTGCAGTTACCAGTCCACTGTAGCCAACCAAACCCATAGCCTAATTTGTTTTGTTTCCATATTCTGTAATAGTTCTGCTCCAACCGGGGATTGTCCTTGGGTGCACTTGCATAGTGCATACAGGGATAATCGTCGGTTGGTGCCCCCTCATCATTTAAAATTGTCTAAGGGGCCTCTGCGAGTTGGCTTCGGCCCCTCGTACGCCTTCCAAAGGACCGGGATTCTAGAATCCCGAGATATGTTTAACGTATGTATACTAATAATAATAATATTCCACAACTATCACACAACGCCATTTAGTCCCAAGCTAAGCAGAGCTTGTGTTATGGGTACTAGACAACTGATAAACATACTTACCTATATATTTCTAAATACATACATATTATAGATAAATTACACCCAGACACAGAATAAATGATCGTGCTCATCACACAAACATTTGTCCTGGGTGGGAATCGAACCCACGACCTCCGGCATAGCAGTCAGGGTCACTAACCACTAGACCAACAGGCCTGTCGCAAATTGATGACAATAGTCTCGGTCCCTATTTATTTATTTATTAATAACCTACTTATATTGCACATACTCATATAACATGGGACTTGTAACATAACTGCCGAAATGTGGGTATACTATAGGCAGGTAAATCCCTGCCTAACCCTTCGGGTAATACATGCGTGATTTTATATTATTGCTTGTTTTCTTTGATTGGAGAATAATTATACAAATATTGATTGAATCTTTGCACAACTATAATTTAAAATTATGAAGGCAAACAGCCAGCATCGTAAAATGCTGTGATCTTTCTTTACAGAAAACTAATTGGAATATGAGCGCTGCCATTTCCAATAACTGAAGCTCCGGTGAATTCTGTAAGAAAATGTCTTTTGTGCAACTTCAGTAAACGTTGAGCACAATTTTCTTAAATCTCGAGTTTCCGACCGTTCGTTTATTATCGATATAGGTAGGTTCAAAGAATAAAATATGTTGTATCGAAGTCAAAACTGTTAATTGGTAATTAAAAAAAAAATAATTAGAAAAATTGATTAAAATGAAATCTGGCACACAGATAACTTTATAAGGATTCTGAATTAACATATTACTAGTGATCGCCCATTGGTCGAAATTCGACCGTACTTCATGTGATGATTCCAGGACCAGGACGTAGGTGTAATGAGTAAAGAATACTTCTTCAGGACTGTTTTCTTTATTTTCTTAATACTTCTTAACTGTTGGATATGCAACAATATGGAATGAATTATCACAGAAATTTGTTCTGTTTTTATAGAATTTTCCCTATTATTTTTAATTAATTATGACGGTTCCAAATGTCATAATTATGGTTATAATTATGACATTTGAAACAGACATAATTAAAAAACCACCTGTACAATCTATGACCAGCCTGTACAATCGTGAGGCATACAACCTCTACAGTTTGCACATGACACTAAGTTTTGTATGGGGAACTTACTAATGCCATACTTGACACTCCCCATAAAACCTCAAAAAATATTTCTTATATATTCTGAACTAAATTCCTATCGTCGCTAATACAAATAATACTAAAAACAAAAAATATTCTCGATATGATCGTAGATTTTTAAAATGAAATAGGTTATAAATCTATAAAATTAATTTATTACCTATGGTTATACTTGACATTCAGTTAGACTATAGACACAAAATCAGGCTTACCAACTTAGGGGTTTTCCCAAATTTAGGGGATAAATAAGAGGATTGAGATTTTTTAGGGGCGTTCCATTTTTAGTGGTATTCTTAGGGATTTTTTGCCATCTTACATTTCTCATTGTGTTTTTGATTACAATAAAAGTATTAGCGACTTCTAGTACGGTTCCTCGATACTAAGAATGCAGAGTGAATGATTAACAAATGTCGCGTAATAAATATAGACAAATATTACTACTGTGTGCCGGTCTATGATTACTGAACATTCGTTGGTTATTTTCATTATAATTTTTTTAGTAATTGTGGCAATTTTAGGGGTTTTTAACTTAAGCTTTAGGGGTAAATATTTCTGGGTGTTGGTAACACTGCACAAAATAATAAAGACAGATTTGGACCATAAACAAAAGAATATCTATGCATGTGTGTATTAGATACACGGTAATGAACAGTAGTGTGTGTAACGTGTTATTTAATGGAAATAATGTATTTTAACGCATAATTTTAAAAAAATATTAGCATTCGTCACTTCTTCTCTGTATAAACTATAAGTGTGCGAAATTTCATACTCCTCCGTCTGCCCAATTTTCGTAAAAAGGGATCCAAAGTTTTCGCTTCACGTATTAATATATAGATAGTGTAGGTAAAAGAAGAGAAAGAAAGACTACCTTTTAGCTATACACAGTTCATGAAACACATTTAGTAACAAAGTAAATAAACGTGAAAATATATAACAACAACAGTGTGTGCGTCACGGCTGCGCCAAAAAGGTTAATTTCAGCATTAATGCCAGAGACACAGATCCTGTTTGACGCTGGTGTTTTCATAAACCTTTAATTAGGAACAAATGACGATACATAATTTTTATACTACTACTTTTAGGATTCCGTTGCCAAATGGCAAAAAACGGAACCCTTATAGATTTGTCATGTCTGTCTGTCTGTCCGTCTGTCTGTCTGTCTGTCTGTCTGTCTGTCTGTCCGTCCGTCCGTATGTCACAGCCACTTTTCTCCGAAACCATAAGAGCTGTGCTGTTGAAATTTGGTAAATAGATGTATTGTGTGAACTGCATTAAGATTTTCACACAAAACTAGAAAAAAGACAATACATTTTGGGATTCCCCATACTTAGAACTGAAACTCAATAAACATTTTTTCATCAAACCCATATGTGTGGGGTATCTATGAATAGATCTTCAAAAATGGTATTGAGGTTTCTAAGATCATTTTTCTCTAAACTGAATAGTTTGCGCGAGAGACACTTCCAAAGTGGTAAAATGTGGGTCTCCCCCCCCGTAACTTCTAAAATAAGAGAATGATAAAACTAAAAAAAATATGTGATGTACATAACCATGTAAACTTCCACCGAAAATTGGTTTGAACGAGATCCAGTAAGTAGTTTTTTTTAATACGTCATAAATCGTAAACCGCAATTTACCTTTCATTCAATCAACTTAAATATAAAAATTAAAAAAAAAAAACATTTAATTTCATAAACATAAACCTTATGCATAAACCGAGGATACCTACAGGTTTGTGCGGAACCCTCGGTGCGCGAGTCCGACTCGCACTTGGCCGGTTTTTTTTTATATTTCTTGTAGCTACTTTTAATCCCGATAATACCTCCTCGTGGGATATTTTACGACATCCACGCGAGCGATGCCGCGGGCAAAAGCCAGTGTGATGTAATGCTCCACAGCTCCACAAAATTCTTCACTATTTTCCAATTAGTGGCGTAATGTTTTAACTGTCTACCATTTATTCTGTTCACATTTAACCGATGTTCGCTATAAAATCGCTGCTGAGATCGTATTTAACCCGGTCGAGTCAATAATGTTCCGTATAGTAACTACAGGTATCAAATAGCCAAATGGGTCGCTAAAAATACGATGTGCATTCACTATGCAATGTACTGTCGCGAACAGAATATAAATCGCGTGCTTTAATCTTTTTTTGCTTCTTTTTTTTTCAAAGTATATAAATTCGGAGGGGCTTCATAATCAGCCTACATTATTCCCACTGCTGAGACACAGGCCTCCTCTCGGTGAGAGGGAGTGGGCCATAATCTACCACGCAGGCCCAGTACGGGTTGGTAGATGACACGTGACATTTGAGAGCCGTGGCGATGAAAATAATTTAGAGAAAGAAAGAAAGAAAATACGTTTATTTGCGGTAAACATGACGCACAGTAAGACTAGAAACATACAGAATTAAAAAAAATAAGATGTGGGAAAATATGCGTCATATCCACGCAAAACGGCCATCACTCAGCATAATGCTGTGACCCTATGCGAGACAGAGCCCCAGCGCTGGTTTTCAAAGTAAAGAGTCTACCTGGGTTGTAATCCATGACCTACAGCTTGTAAGTCGAGGACGATACCACTGGGTCACCACTGCTCCTCCCAGAGCGGCTTGTGTCGATCCATAAGGTTAAGCTATGGTTTCCGTATTTGCTCCGTGGATGGTCAACCGTCTTTACATACCAAGACCCCTCCGTGTCTAAGACGTTGGCGCTGTTGCCATTTGTCCATCTTGAACAGTCAATTGCAATTGAACAATTACCATCAATTGTGATTGTAGTAATATTGTCAATCGCTTAAATTGCATTTGTTTGCCGATCAATTTGCGCATGATTCTGTATCAACACCGTCTAAATTGACATTGCTATTGATCTTTTCAGGGACCCTTTACGGGTCGCCAGAAACCTAAAAATCTGACAGCTAGTCTAAAAATCTGACAGCTAGTCTAAAAATCTGACAGCTAGTCTAAAAATCTGACAGCTAGTCTTACCAAGGGGAATCGTGTTCTAATAACTGTTATGGTATGTGGAGTTCAGATATTCAGTTGCTTTATGTAAAATACTGGTATATAGCTGCATCCGGTTAGACTGGAAGCCGAACCCAACATAGTTGGAAAAAGACTAGACACATGATGAGTGCACGAAATTCCAATGCTGTTTACACTAAGGATGTTAGAAAAAGGTACTTTAGAAAATATATGAGGTTGTTGGTTCAGTTCAGAACAAAGCCAATAGATAACTTTTATCTTACCCAACTAAGTATCGAAGTCGACTAAGTATCGAAGTCGAAATATATACGAACAACTGTATCCCGTTGAGCAATTAACCCACAGATAAAACAAGCAATTATTTTCGTTTTCTAAGTAAACAGACGTTAATAAAAACTTTTAATTGAGGTTTTATTGACCGATCCTAAAAACGTGGCTTTTTCTAGGAATATACCACTTTGTTACAGTGATTGTTCTCCAAATTGAAACATTGGTTTTAAATTAACAAAATTATTTGGGTTACGTGCGCGTGGGCTTTGATGAATATGAAGTTGATTCGTTAGTCTTTCAAAAGATCCTAAACTTTAAGAACATGAACTTTGAAGCCGTTTTGTAGGAATACGTGAAAATGGCTTATAATTGTTGTACTTCGATCCTATGGTTTATTTGCGTAACACACTGTAGGAGAGGCTCTCATTTTGAAAATTTTACAACATTCATTAATATGTTGTTTACAGACAGCAATGGAATAGCAATATCCTTTAAAATAATTCAGATTTTATTTGATAGTGTGTTACGCAAATAGGTTCATCAACATTATCATCATTATCAGCCTATATTGTTCCTACTGCTGGGACATAGGCCTCTAGGTGAAAGGGCGTGGGCTGTAATTTATCACGCAGGCCTAGTATGGTTTGGTAGATGTCAATTGCCTTCGAATTTACCACGAGGTAATTTTTGAAGTGAAAACTTCTTTAGCGGCGTTGTGCACTTTTTTTGTAATGGGTAAAAAATGTTAAACTCGCGTCAGGACACGTGACCTGATCGAAAATTCGTAAGACGGACGGAGAGTGATTTTTCTGAGACATAAACTTTTTAATGTATTATAAATTGTCATGTTTGTGTACGATAGCGCAATAAATAAATATTGTATTCTACCACATAAATGATAGTACTTTTATACTGATAATTAAAGCAATTCGTGCAAAATTATTCCCTAACCATTCCAAAATATCAAAAAACCGGCCAAGTGCGAGTTGGACTCGCGCACCGAGGGTTCCGTACAAACCTGTAAGTATCCTCGGTTTATGTATAAGGTTTATGCTTATGAAATTAAAGGTTTTTTTTTTTAATTTTTATATTGGAGTTGATCGAATGAAAGGTAAATTGCGGTTTACGATTTATGACGTATTAAAAAAAAACTACGTACTGGATCTCGTTCAAACCAATTTTCGGTGGAAGTTTACATGGTTATGTACGTCATATATTTTTTTGAGTTTTATCATTCTCTTATTTTAGAAGTTACGGGGGGGGGGGGGACACACATTTTACCACTTTGGAAGCGTCTCTCGCGCAAACTATTCAGTTTAGAAAAAAAATATATTAGAAACCTCAATACCATTTTTGAAGACCTATTCATAGATTCCCCACACGTATGCGTTTGAGGAAAAACCATTTTTTTAGTTTCAGTTTTAAGTATGGGGAACCCCAAAATTTATTAATTTTTCTCTATTTTAGTGTAAAAATCTTGATGCGGTTCACAGAATACATCTACTTACCAAGTTTCAACAGCGTAGCTCTTATAGTTTCGGAGAAAAGTGGCTGTGACATACGGACGGACAGACAGACAGACAGACAGACAGACAGACAGACGGACAGACAGACATGACGAATCTATAAGGGTTCCGGTTTTTGCCATTTGGCAACGGAACCCTAAAAATGCACAACGTTAATATTCAAGTTTTCACTTCTGCCGGCACTCCCGGAGTGCAACCCGTCGTTTTTTTTTGTTCTGTTTGTAAGAATTAATCTGAAGTCTGTGGAAGTAGGTACTGATCTATTCACAAAATGTATTTTTCTGATAAAAAGCTACACAAGGTACGATACATCGTAAAACATTGTGTAAGTGAGTGTATTTCTTGTGTGCACTTATCGCCCCACGTTGGGAGTGTAGCCCAACGTGTATTTAATGTTAATGTACCCAAGTTTATTTCCAAACTAGGATTTTAATGTACCAAAACTGGGTTTAATGATGGTACGATACATCGTAGAACATTGTGTAAGTGAGTGTATTTCTTGTGTGCACTTATCGCCCCACGTTGGGAGTGTAGCCCAACGTGTATTTAATGTTAATGTACCCAAGTTTATTTCCAAACTAGGATTTTAATGTACCAAAACTGGGTTTAATGATGCTACGATACATCGTAGAATATTGTGTACGTGAGTGTATTTCTTGTGTGCACTTATCGCCCCACGTTGGGAGTGTAGCCCAACGTGTATTTAATGTTAATGTACCCAAGTTTATTTCCAAACTAGTATTTTAATGTACCAAAACTGGGTTTAATGATGGTACGATACATCGTAGAACATTGTGTAAGTGAGTGTATTTCTTGTGTGCACTTATCGCCCCACGTTGGGAGTGTAGCCCAACGTGTATTTAATGTTAATGTACCCAAGTTTATTTCCAAACTAGGATTTTAATGTACCAAAACTGGGTTTAATGATGCTACGATACATCGTAGAATATTGTGTACGTGAGTGTATTTCTTGTGTGCACTTATCGCCCCACGTTGGGCTACACTCCGCGGGGCACGTGTTCTCAATGGAAACCATTTAGAATGAGCCTTTAACCTATTTAATTACTAAGCTTGGGTGGCACGCGACCTTTTACTTACGATGTTTATTTATTTTAACCTAAATGTGTGCTTCATTTTATTGGTTTTATTTAATGACTAGTTCACGACTTCGTCCGCATGAAATTATACCCTACTTGCACTTCGCCTACGACTTCGTGTAGATAAAAAAAAAAATCAACTTTATGATGTACTTAGATAAGTATTCATGCCATGTTTCAAGTTTATTTACTCAATTTAAGATTATGATTTTCCATACAAATGAAATCCATCTTTTTCAACCCCTTATAGATCTATTTTACACAAACCGTTTTTTAGTCCTCCCCTATATCATAAAAGGAAGCCATATACAAAAGTGCGTTGATATGTCAGTTAGTCAGTTTCTCCTTAAATTATATAGATGACAATTATGCATGATATCATAATCGATTCTTTTAAAAGTGTTTATGATATTGCTTGATTTCAATGACTTTTCCGAATTGCCTCAGTACTTCCGAAGAACATCCCTACGTACACAAATACCTCTAAGTATATAAATATTTGTATAGATTAACCTAGTTCGCCTTTGGCTTAGATTTATTTCAGAAAATTGTTAGCTAATAAACTTCGATATTTTGTGAGGGTGTTTTGTATAGATTTTGCTTGGAAATAGCCGAGAATATAATATTGATACCAATAAATATTAGTAACATCACGCCTTCATGTCCCCGAAGGATAGGGTAGAGGTATATGGGACTTAAACATAACTGGTGAAATGTGGGTGTGCTAAAAGGTGCACCTCTGCCCGTAAATATTAGTGTCAGTACAATATTTTATTTTCATTCAGAAATTCGACTAATTCGACTAAATGGTAGTTTGTTTCAGTTGCAGTAAGTTTTTAAGATTTGCTTCAAATAACTTGCAGTTTCCAAACTCAATTTTTAAACCCTTAACAAATCTCATTAAAAGTTTAGTTTCTATTTCGAAAGCTACTTTTATAAGTTTAGTACCAAAATCGTTATCTTACCAAAATTAGTTCATTTAAACGAGTAGATAAAGTAATGTAATTTCTTGTTATTTTGATCTGAATATACAAATCTTCTGATATTTAATCGACAAAATATTGAAACTATTAGACATTTATAAATCTGCTAAATCACAGCTTTTCCAAACGAAACTCGTATTTATTTACATTTAGGAACCGAACACCTTGAGCTATTCTCGACTCACAATACAAAAATAAACCTTATGTGTACTTTAAAACACTGTTCATATTCACTGAAAAGGAGTTCAACATCCGTCTTATTATTTTCCGATTAGGCAGCTGTGACATCACAGCCACACTCCCCATCGCGTCGGTGCGGCCTTCGCGGCCGGTCAATGCCCCCCACTCCGACGTACCGTTAGCAATGTAAATGGATCGGGATTTGTGTACATTGCGTATCGATAAAATGATACACGATATCGATAGTGACGTCATATACTGTCATTAATATTATCTGCGTAGCATTTTACTAACAACAGCTGATTACCTGTATTCTATATGGAGCGACTGTCTTTTTAACCTCCGCCTTACTGGGTAATACGAGACGCCTTGGTAAGACTGGTGGTTAGATATTTTGGCTTTTGATTCCCTAAGTCATCATCATCATCATCATCATTTCAACCATCAGACATCCACTGCTGAACATGGGCCTCCCCAAAGGGGGGGTTGCCATAATCGCCACGCTTGGCAGGCGGGTTGGCGATCACAGTATGGTGGTCAAATTACCTAAGTAACTGTCTAGATCTTCGGATGACAGCTGGGACCGCCGGCTTAGCGAGCTTTCCGAAGCACGAAGTGGTCTACGAGACCCCTATGGATTATCTCCCATCCTTGAACCGACCGCGGCAAACGTATCTTAACCCTCAATCGACCCGTGGAGCTCTTATCATTTTGCCACGAGTCCCTCATTTATTGTCATGAATAGAAACCTCTCGATATTACAAAGGTTGCTCTTAATCTGGAAAACTTGAACGAAAGTAGGTTATCGTGCATTTTATTGCAATACGATATTACCGTGAACTTTTGCAGGGTTACTAAGAAATTGTATAACAAATTGAGACTTAATAAGTGCAACACTGCCGTTTTAATAAAGAAGGGCACAACTAAAATTTTTCATGAAATTGAGTTATACATATATATAACCGGAATCAGGAAAAAAATGCCTATCTGCCTAATTTCTTTTTATTTTTAACAAAAAAATTAACAGAGATACCATAAGCTTAAAGGGCACAACTGCAACATTTTTAAAGTTTTTAACCAGGAAAAGGGCACATTGTGAGATATGCCTTTTATTTCACCTTTATATTTTTAATATATTTAATTGAAAAGGCGTAATTGGCTTACGTCAAATATAAAAGGCTTATGTGGCAATTGTGCTTTTTTTTTATATCAACACCCTAGCATTTATTGAAGAAGAAAAGTCACAACTAGCAGTTATGTCTTTACTATTTACCATATGCCATAACCGCCAGTGTGTCTTTTTATAAAAAAAAGGCACACTGGCAGTTATGCCTTTACTACTAAACATCTGTGAACGGAGATGAAGTGAGGGGTCAAGGTTATTTACACGTCCCACTGCAGGGACACAAGAAAGTGCATAATAAGATTGTTTTTATTCATCAAGAAGTATAAAATATAATATATTCTAATATTTTACTGTATTTATCTATTTTAATAATATACAGTAGGTAAAAGGCACAATTGAATAAAAGTGCTTTTTCAATGTAACATTTTAAAATTTTACATTGAAAAGGCACATTTGGTTGTATATGCCTTTTAACTGTAATATTGCTCCTTTTATGTAATTTTTTATGTTAAGTTGAAAAAAAAATAAGCTGATTATTTATTATATGCATGAAAAATAATAAAAAATATTGGTATGGTCTTATGTGTACTATATATATGCAACTATTTAAATTCACACCATTTCGAAAAACATAGTTTAGTAGTGTTTTTTTTTAACATACTTAATTCAAAAAATATTTTAACATCGATTTTCTCAACATTTACAAAATGCTAGTTGTGCCCTTTTTAATAATGACGGCAGAACAGTGTGCTCATAGTTGTTATGTATATCTATCTGGGTCTGGTTAAATATGAAAGTTAACTACATGGTGGTTAAAAAATAAAATAAAAAGAAAGTCTCTTACTTTTGGTACCTCTCAGCAATTAGAAAAAGTGTGATTACACATTTTCTTATAGCTTTTAATTACTATTTATTTAAAAGAGACTAATCTAACTAACTTCTTAATCATCAAATAAAAACTTTTAGCTCTGCAACGAACTTGAGTCCAAGTTAACTACAAAGTTACTTTCAAGTTACATTGAGATAAAATGAAATGAACACCACTAGACAGTAAATAACTTCACTAATGAACTTCTCACTTTTCATCTAAGTAGGGGGGAAAGTAAGTAAGTTAAGAAAAAAAAATAGCTTATTTTAGGGTAGCTACGGACTAAGACATCCTAAAATAATCAGTTTAAACAAAGTTCATAAGGCAGGTCGAAAAAACCTACGGGGTCGGGAAGACCCACTACTCAAACTTTATTTTTGATCACACTATCGGCTTCAGCACCCTTGAAAGCCATGATAACGATACACATGATGCAGACATAACTATCGCAGCCGCCATCTTTGATTTTCATTTTGAACTCTTTATTGGTTTCATCTACCTCGAAAACTAAGAAAACTATCTCACTCTCTTTGTCTCTTTTTTTGATATATAATAAAAAGTCGTATGTAGAATAACGCTTTTTTGTTACGTGACAATTTCTAAGTTTTATTCATACGGCAAGCTGCGTTGAAAAACCACGTTCCGAAAATTACAAAAATAGAAATAACTAATTAAACGCGTATTTAACTAACATTATCAAAACACACTTCAACGCAAAATTAATAAATTGTAATTGAATTGCCCTTCGAAAACCGCGCGTTTTTGCCATTAGTACGCGATTCAATAATAAAAGTTTATTCAACAAAAGACCGTTAAGTCTATGGTCTGTACTCTATAGCGTCATAGGTCATTCATAAATCGAACTGCGCCTTCAAAGATATTTTCGTTGTCTTTGTTCATGATCCCATTGTTTATTAGACTTTCGTTTGAAGCACTATTTTTCACGCAAACAAACAGGTAACATTGGATCAGAAATTACCCAAGTAGCACAAAAGTGCTGAATAACAGCATTTTCACAGTGCACAGTGAATGCATTAGTTGCTGAATAATAGCGTAGACAGCGCATCCTCAGAGGATATAACTCTAATTTGGGCACAAATTATTCAGCACATAGCTGTATAAGAAATCCAATTGACAAATAATTGCATTATAACAACATTATATCAGCATTTATGAGTGTAACAGTCACCTCAAGAGCTGAATATTGCCTGATTAACGAGGCACGTGTTACCTATAATACAGCAAGAAGGACAAATGTGAACATTTATACAGTTGAAATTACACACTGACGGAAATTGTGGAATGTAATAACTTAATATTATTATTTTTTTCATTATTATGTACTGTCAGTTTGTAAAACATGAAGTGTAGCGTTGTGTGCAAGATGTCGTGCCATTTGGAGAATTAAGTATATCAAATTTAAGGTAAGTAAAACTTTAATTTCTTCCTATATTTGAAATCTTATTGGGGAAGTAACTTTACTGTCAAATACCATATATATATAGTTCAAAATTTTCACGCGCCCTCGAAATACCACTAAATACTAAAGTTAAACTAACAAAAATGGGCTGATGATAAAATAAATATTTTTGTTTTAGTACAAAAAAAGGATATAAAACTGTTTTCTAAAAAAAAAATCTAAATAATTTGTAATCCAAATGAATTACAATTGATATCATATAAAATAAACCAAAAGGAAAACATAAAATTTTACAATAATACACAGTAGTGCAGAGAATATGGCGGATGGCAGGTGAACAGTTTTAATGTTAATGTAATGCTAAGGTCTGTACGGGTGTTCACATGTGGCCTGTAATTCAGCCAAGAGTAAAATAGTTTAGCACTTGTGAAATACAAATCAGACATGGATCGATTAGGAGAGTAGTAGGTCACATTTGCGTCAGTTACCTAGATAAGTACCTTTATGGATCCAAGCTTTTAGGGTTCCGCCGTGGTTCTTTTAAAGCCATTTTGTTCCCTTTTTTAGTTGTTATTCGACGATAAGTACTTAATTAAAATTGTAATTTAAGTAGCTGCGATTATAATATAATTATATGTATAATACATAAGTTATTGATTTATTCAATATGCGACAAAATACCTATAAATTAGTCGGTACCTATCTAAAGATAATGTATTTTTCTGGCATAATAATTTAATTACTTCCAAATGAAATAGCATTATGTTACGTTAAGTTTAGGTATTTAATATGTTATTGTATCTTTTGTTTTTTTTCCTCAAAAACTGCATAGATAATGTTGTCATTAAGAAACTGATACTTCTATTATAATAAGTATATTTTTCTTGTTTTTACAGAACGAGACTTTCAAAATAGTTCAGACTATAGAGAGAGGTGTTGTCGATCTAACATTCGTTCCTGCACAGTGGAAAACTAAGGAAATTCTAAGGGAACATTAAATAAACATAAAGAAAATTACGTTGTTTTTTTTAGATGCTAGCTGTACCGGTATTTCCTAACTGACTACCTCTGAGAAAAATTGTCGAAATCTGGAATCTTAAAAAGTCTCGAAAGGTATTAATTTATTACTTTTAAAAAAATCTTGGATTTCTCTTAATTAATTTTCTTCATTTTTAGGTAAGTACCAGAAACATATAAAACAACAATATTAATTTTGCCGCAACCATATTAGTCCCGAAAACGGGTAGGTTATAAGAAGATTTTTGTAGCAGGGCATTTTTGTACCTACTCAGCCTAATGTCATCAAACACACTGACCTCTATTTATAAAGGCTTTTTTGTATTGTTTTGTTCATATGTGCTTTAATTTAAATCCGACGTAAATTTGAAATTTTATTTTATTTCAACTATGTGACGTATATTTTTATTTTGTTAGTGACATTTTATTCTTTTCTGCTGCAGCATTGTTACTTTTATCTTAATTTTTGTAATATGGGTTATGTGTGAAATAAATTAATTTCATTTTATTTATTTATTTATTAATAAATATAACATACGGAACCCGTCGCGTCCAATATTCCATTCGCGCATGCCGACACTTGGATACATGCTGTTATTCGAGTGTATGGTAAACACCTGACTAATAGGGGAAAAGTGAATCTGTATGCAGCATAAAGCATTAAATAACTTCACAAAGTAACTGATTATGTTATAGTGGGTGATATGTTCTCTCTTAAAATGCAACGGTTGTATAGTACACGTGTGGGCTATTATTCAGAAAACTTACAGCTAATAGGGTACTGCAGTACTAAGCGCTCAATAACAGTGACTTTGTGGCGTGTTTGTGGTGCTTAATAGAATTACTGTACAGAAAAAAGCATTATAGTTGGCCACGTTTTTTTCGAAACAGCTGTTGCAGCACAGGTGAATACTAATAAGTCTTTATAAATGCTTAGATTACCGCTGTGGGCCTTAAGTGACCATTTATAATGCAGTTCTGTGTTACTTGGGTAGATTGGTATTTCTGTGCAAAATAGTAATGTTTCTCTTCACCAGACCGTTACCATTGAAGCACATGGACCATTTAAGATGACTAGGTCGCATAATCAGCCTATAATGTTCCCACTGCTGGGATACATGCCTCCTCCCTATAAGAGGTGGTGAGTCATAATCCAGCACGCGGGCCCAGTGTGGGTTGTTAGATGTTACATGCCTTCGAAGTTTTGTTCTAGGATATGCAGGTTTCATCACGTTGTTTCCCATCACCGTTTTGAGAACAGTGTTAATGAAATAATTTACACAAATTAAAGCGCCTGTCTAGATTCAAACCTACGACCCACGACTCGTAAATCGCGGGCGTTACCACAGGGCCACCACTGCAACATAAATACGTTCTGGAACTTAATTGCTCGGAAAAACTATTTAAGTATACTTATTTAAGTTATTCTCACATAGATTTTAAGCCTATCTTCCTATGATTTTATGTGGTTTAGTTTTGGCCTGGGACCAAACGGCAATAAATTACACGACAAAAATCCTACATTTTGCACAGTTCACAATGTGTATGTTATATGAACAAAAAGTCTCAGTAGTTATATTCTTTGTATTTCCCGAAGGAATTGTTGAAGGAAAATAACAAACTTAGATGATTTCCTTTTGTCAGATAAGTTTACGGAGAGACGTTGCGAAATGTATGTATATGTATAAATACTGGTTGACTGGGCCATGACATTTTCTACCATAATAAAGAACTTTATAATACAGGTAATACTGTTGCTTATTCCATGAAATATGTTAAAGGAAAGTCGAATAATAGAAATTACATATCACTTGGCAACCAACTCCATAACATGGGAAAATATTTTTACTATAATTTTACACGTTGGTGTGTCAGACGCGGTGTTATTAATCAAGGAATGCTTTGTCACTAACCTTAATTAATAAAATACAAGCTTTTTATGGAAACTTCCAGAGGCAACAAAATTATTACTATACAAGCTGTATAAAAATACCTTTACATTTTAGCGTAACAAAATTATTATTAAACAAGCTGTATAAAAATTCCATTATATTTTTGCGGGTAGATACCTATTACATTGCCTGATACAGAACATTATACAAGGTGTTAAAAAAAGAAAAACATAGTATCAATTTAAAAGGGTAATACAGAACACAAAATTAAATATACGTATTTACCCTTTATTAAGATTAAGATTACACCGAAGTGCCGACTAAATTACTTGGTACGAGTCTTCCTGTTCCCATTCGCTTAATGACCCAGGTTCGATCACGTACATGCAACTAAACTTGTTTGAGATTTCATTAGCAGGTATCAGGATGTAGAGTACAATTACCAACCGTCGTGATGGAATCTTGTATGAAGGCATAATAGTGCAGTCACAATCACGATAGACTCGTTTGTTAAGGTTGTTTTTTTTTTTTATGAAAAAAGATGTGGCATTCATATTTGTTTAGTTATGGTTTTTAAATGTCAATGTCAAAAGCTTATACAGGGTGTTTTAAAACTCAACTCTGATGTCGGTTAATAACATTTAGAAAATAATACATTCAAAGCGAAACGTATAAGACATTATTCTGTCTCTGTCATGTTCAAACGATTGACAGAAATGGAGCGTATTCTAAATGCATTTAATAGTATGTGGTGTATGTGAGCCTTAAGGGAAAGCATCAGGCTAACCCGCAAATTTCAAACTTTCTTAGGTTTTTTATAATTTGCAGATCATTGTCAGGTTGCAGGTTGATTAAAATATTTATAATTTACGACCCTTACAAATATGGCTTTACATAATTATAATCAGTATCTAATAACAATCCCACTCACCCGCCACACATACAAAAATGTATCGAAGTATAAATGCAGACCGAATTTACTTAGCCACTTCTGTTAGCCAATCCCACGCGTGACTGAATCAGTCCAGACAGGTGGCAATTTAAAGCATTCACACTTGCAGTAAGGGTGTCAGACAGATAAAACAAAATATCATATAAGTTTCAGAAACACAGTTTGCCTGCAGCGAGCAGACTGAAATATCGTAGTTGGTCTGTGACAAGAATAATCCTTTAATTTAACTGGCGGTATAAGTGGAGCATTTGATATGCTCCCATTGCCTACATAACTGACAAACTGGTTTTAAGTTATGGAAATAATTCTAGCATTCATATGAATATGATACTTACTGCTTTGTTTAGAATTTTTGGGGATTGTCAATTTTGAGTTCATTTGTAATCCTATTGAATTATATATATTTCATGAGTTGCACATTCAGTAGGTTTCTATGAAGTTACGAGTGTTGCATTGATGATTTTTAAGTGTATTATTTTTTAAATACATACGTACTAGTTACGAATGCGAATCATGTTTTGCTAAACATGCAACCTGAATATGACCTGAAAATTGGACCGTTTTAAGCAAAAATGTTCCAACCCACAACCTCGACAATTTCGAGTTTTTGTGACCTATGTACTCCAAATAAGGTATATTTTAACATATCAAAGACTCATAAGGTTTGTTCGCGCTATTTCCTTAACAATAAGAACACCTATACTTAAACCCCTTATTGAAGCGAATAGCAACATGTCACGTTCAAGTCACTTTGAAACGTTCTTCCGCGGATTTACGCTCATTAAGAATTCTGACGTAACTAACCTAAATTGTTTTAGAAGTTGCTTAAAACCGGCAAAAGGGGGCCATCTTAATAAATCAACTTAAACGTCTCGTGTTATTTAAGATAACTTAAAGCTAACTTTGTCCCTAAGCTCACCAATTTATATACTTAAAACTCTTTTATTTATTAACTTAACATGTCAGTTTCATACTTGGCTTATGTAGCGTACCTTTGGGTAGTTTTATTTTAAGTACGTTAGTTCTAATTTAAGTTTCGATGGATTTATGAGGACAATTTAACACACTTGCTCGTTTGGTTTTAGCAAAAGGGGTAGGCCCACTCCGTATAAATTATGTTGCAGACTTTATGCGGTAAATGAAAATATTTATAGTTAAGTCCAAAAGAAAATACAAATGGGTTTTTGCAGACGCTGTTTCATAAAATTGTATTTATCTTTAATAAGGGCAGTTAGTTTTTAAAATGCACGGAGAGAACGAAATTTTGCGCCAACTCCAAATAAATCGGGATAAGGGCACTCCTGCCCTTATCCCGAATGATGGTAAAGGCTGATTTTTTGATAATCAAATAAGTTTGATTCGAAGATAAATTAATGTATGACGTATATTAAAAGCTGATAAGCCGCAAGCTGTGTTATTAAATCTCATAAAAAAATCTATACTATAATAATATTATAAAGCTGAAGAGTTTGTTTGTTTGATTGAACGCGCTAATCTCAGGAACTACTTGTAGGAATTGAAAAATTCTTTTTGTGTTGGGTAGCCCATTTATTGAGGAAGGCTATAGGCTATATAACATCACGCTACGGTGAAAAGGAGCGGAGCAACAAACGAAAAATGGACGAAAACTGGCAGCCAATTCGATGCGATGGGAAGGGGAGCGAAAATTTGACGCGGACGAAGTTGCGGGCAGAAGCTAGTTAAGTGATATAATAATTGACCCCTAGTTGGAAATATAGATATTTGAAATACCCGCTTTTAGATTTACTTTTAGTTCGAAATTATGCTCGGCTGTCGATAATTACAGATCAGCACTCGGTTAGTTATCTTACTTAAATAAGTTCTACTTGTAGTGAAATTCCTTGCCCAAATACCGATAATTTGAAGCTGCTTGAGGTAGCTGGAATTTCACTGACTGTTCAACGTGACACGACGGCTACCTACTCATTTATTTACGACCTTAGTACTCAGTAATTACTGAAGAGAATCATATAATTTTTTTTTTATAGATAAGCACTTTTCAACCGACTAATAAAAACGGAGGAGGTTCTCAATTCGACGCGTATATATATATATTTTTTTTTTGTATGACCACGCATAACTTTTTACATAGTGGTCCGATTGTGACAATTCTTCTTCTATTGGAAAGGGTATACTCCCAAGGTGGTCCCATATAAATTTGGAAAACAAAATCGAACCCTAAGGGTCGGAAAACAGGGGATGATTGATTGTTCACTCACTGATTGTAATGTATAACCACGCATAACTTTATACAGAGTAGTCCGATTTTGATAATTCTTCTTTTGTTGGATAGGGTATACCTAGCCAAGTATTATTTGTACATTAAACTCACAAAAAATTATAAAATATAAACTTTTTAACAGAAAATTAAACCGCCGAAAAAACTCAAAAGCATAAAATAATAAACCTTAAAATTTTGAGTCGGCGCTGAAAAATCAATGAACAAAGATCACTCAAAGCGCCGACTCATAATTTTAAGGTTTATTATTTTATGCTTTTCAGATTTTTCGGCGGTTTAATTTTTTGTTAAAAAGTTTTTACATTAAGCTTGAGTCTAGTCCGCTTACACGGAACATTTTCTTTTGAAAATGCTTGAACTTTCGAATAGGCTTACAAATCTTAATTTTATAGGAAGATGCAGAGAAAAAAATAACTTTATGTAATAAAAAAAAAAAACAAAATTACACTACAAAAGAAAAAATTGCTTTAATTTCCGAAGTCGGTGATAAAAAAACTGTTTCAAAGACACCGATTTATACAAGTACCTGTCCCACGCCAATTCGTATTTAGGTATACAACTACTATGTAAACAAATGTGACAGAAAATATAAGAATATCATCAAAATACACATAGTTTGTAATATACTTATTGAAGCTAACGCAAAAACTACTCAAGCAAAGTTATACAGACGAATTGGGAACCTTCTCGTTATTGAAGTCGGGTTAAAAATATAACAGTATGTTTCTTTTCAATAAACGAGAGAATAGTTCAAACACTTGCGGAAAAGAAAGACAGCAAAAAAATAAGTTGGAACGGCCATTATTTGTATAACAAGGTTACACAAAGCTAGCGAAGACTGGAATAATAAAATACTACAAAAGAACGTGATGGAGTTATTTTAATTAATGGAAATCCTGGAGTAAAGCGTTAGAGGGAACTTATAGTCGTAAGGCATGTTTGTGAGTCTAGACTAGTCTGAAAGCGTTGCCCACTCCCCTTTACGGTATTATTTAATTAATCTAGAAATTCCGTCTACTTCCTTAGAACGGAAATTAGCTTTCGCTTCTCTCGGTATTACTAAGTTATACGCAAAGGTAAAAAGTTCTGGTAGTACCGATGTTTTTATATATTTAGTTTTCATGTTAGGTGTGTGAAATTTAACACAGTTCAAAAAAATATATCATATTTCTAGGAAAAAGGTACTTAGATCCTTTTTCCTAGACACTAATTGTTCAAAATATGGACGCGATCAATTACAGTAAACTAATTAAAGTTTTGTTCGGTACAATAACCACGGTATTTTTTATTCACTAACGAGAAATTCGAAACATTTCCAATATAAAAATTGTATCGAAAAAATTTATAGAGGGCCAAAACAGCCTACTGTAAAAAAAGCATAAACATTTTACGGTTTGCTATGGGATATTGCGTGTCCTTTTATAATAGGTAATGAAAATGACAGATAAACAGACTAAATGGAATCGTAAATGGTATTGATTGTATTTAATGTTTGCATGAGCAAATACGTAGGAATTGAATACTTCGAAGCAGACACTTCTATTCAGAATGTAATAGGGTTGCATTTTAATGAGCACTTCTGCATTGTCAGTCCGCAGCTCATCAATATATTTGTAAACCAAAATGTCTGTGTATTCAGTTGGTCCGCCTCTTTCAGTTAAAATATTTCGGTTTTTGAAATGAATATGATAGAATTTTTTTAAATAGATTTTCCTTTATTCGAAAAGTAACAGTCTTAAATAATAATATGTACAACTATTGTATATAAAAAAAGAAAAAAATCATAGCGCATCGATAAAGTGGGAGAAACTGATTCTTGAAAAGTTTCTTTTAAGCAAAATATCTATCGGAACCTGAAGGCGGAAAAATGATTGATCAATGACTAAGAAAATGTGTGTGATACACTCAAAGATAAGAGAAATATGCTGTCACGTAAAGTTATTAGTCACGTGGAGTAAACAACAAGGCAAAACAATTTGCCTCTAATAACACAAATAACATGTTTGCCCATTCTCGATACAAACTACCAAATGCCTGTCTATTGTCTGCCAATAACTAACAAGGTTCGTGTTTTAGGATGGGACATAACCGTAAACAATGTTATCATGCCACGTGCTATTTTTAGCGCACTATAGATAATATCACGGCCGTCTTCGGCGTTCTGCGTATTATATTTGATGAAAGTGTTAAGGGGCGGGTCTGACTTCGCTTTGTATTCCCCATCAGATTGGACGCGCCTTCAAAGGTTTCTTGCTAAAATAATTGGTCAGAGTTGAAGGTCGGGCCGGATAACATCTCGATGTAAACCATTTCTATTCCACACTGTAATTTACGAGCGTTTCTGCCGTCCGATTTGTCCGTCCCGTGTCAATATTATTCAAGGCTCTTGACTAATCCTTCTATCTGATCCATTTGCCCATTATCACTCGCTCATAAAGCTCCAATGTATATACAACTGTAAATCCTTTGGTTGTTTCCATTATTAGGGCTAATAAATTGCCCCTAGGTTGAATTGCGTCTACGGTCGAGTGCGGGCGGTTCTATAACGAAGCAACAGAGCGGTTGTGCATTCTGCATTGCCCGCGCCCTTGGGCTAAGAACTAGGAATCATGTCCATATTGGCCTTGGAAACTGTTATAATTTACGCTGTTTCCAACCCTGGAAATTTCTGAACACTTTAGCCTAGAATTCTCTCTCCAGAGAGCCGCCCGGGGCCATTCCTTTGTTTATCTAACTTCCTGTGATGCTAATGGATATACGTTTCGCGGCCAAAAATGCAGGCTATTTCCTGTGAAAATATCTCTCTCTTTTAATAGGTATGTCAGAAAAGTTTTGTTTTAATTTGGGAAGTGGGAAGTTGTGTGCACCCAAGCAGCAAGCCAAGAAATTTTATGAAAATTAATGTACTCTATAAGCTCTGGTTATTTTATAATGTTATTATCATCTTGAATATTGTCACATTCTGTTCTATGAACAAGATTTTGTCGCTTTTCTTCTTTCGAAGTCATTTCCGAACGTTGTCCTGGAAATAATTTGTTAGTCCTTTTATTTGTGTACTAAGCAATTATGTCGATCGATCTAAGCGTGCACCCGTTGACACAGTTACAGCATCTGGCAGAACTGGATGCTGCTCACCTCGTTATAACGTTGTCACATCTTGATTTTATTGTGTTCGCCTTGTGGAAATTGGATTCGCATTGCAGTTGTGTATTGTCGATAATGGGGACAAGTACGAACGTAAACTGTGGCACAAATGTACAAGTCAAAGAAAATACACTCTATTAAGTTGAAATTTTACGCTGTTGTGAATGCCATGGGGACATAATAATGATGGATGGGAGGATATGAGCGTTCGATGCTATCCCACGTCACGTCTGATACCGCATCAATTAACTGTCGTACTCATACCTCTTGGTCGCACCTGATGGCTTTGCACTCGAACGACACGAGTCGAGTCCGTCGAGCCAGTAGTCAGCCGACCGCGTTCGGAGTCGCACGCCCTTCGTCCTCGGGCGCGTCATTGTAAACGCGACCCTTAATCTTTAAAAATATTTTTAGTTCACGGAAATCGCGTGTCGTCCACGGTTCTGTGTTGTTCCAATTCGAGAGTGCACAAAGGAAGTTTATACTACTTGAGAATCGAACGTTTTGTACGTCGATGGGACGTAGTGTTTACAGTAATACCATAAGGTGAGTTTGTTTATAAGTACGTCGATCAGCTGTGAAACATAGGACGGCTCTCGAGTATGTTTATGATACTGTCATATTTGAGCCACTGGTATTCAAACATTTGATGAGGTTGAAGTGTTTTTAGTGAGTAGAGGTTGTTAACTTGTTCAGTTACACGTGTGTTTTGAATGCCTTTCGAGTGTGAGACGTGTTTAGTCAGTAAAAACAGGAAATTATTGCAGACCAACGTTATCTTACGTCAGTTAGTGAATAAGTTACGACTTGGTTGAAGTGTATCGGTGCGATTGTTGATTGTAAATTGTAATTAGAGTAACTGTTCGGAGAAGAGCTGGAGCAAACAATTTGTAATTAACAGTTACATGTTATCTGTACCTGTTTCTTAATTATCTTGTTAATTTTCATTATATTTATTTATATTGCGGTTAGCGTGTCTATGTAAATGTATGCAGTCATGCACTGGAGTATTTTGTTATTGTTAGTGTATTCTTCTGGAACCATTCATTCAATGTCGCGTGCTTTGGTTGCTTACAAATTCATAGAAATGAACAATGTTGCTAGTACAATAATATTGACATAACATTTCGTTCTCTACGACTATTTAATTCGACCTGAAACGGAACAATCTTAAACTGTGATATTTCGTCTATTTTAGATCAGTTGTATCGTTTATCTCCTATCTCCTATCTTCAATTGATATCAGCAGCTGATAAAACCAATCACATATGATCACACACACATACAAGGTAACTGTACTCTTGTATTATATCATGGTTTAGGTACCACGGAAGTGGTTTCGAAAGGAAGATGCAATCGATTGGGATTCTGATCTCGTTAGGAACAAAGACGGTGTATAGTGTTCCCACGTTATTGTCTATGATTGAACTGATAACCTATAACTCTGGTTATGTATGGTTCAACTGGTTGCGGGTTCGTTAAACACTCTTTTATTATTTTTATTATCTGTGGCAGCGCTTCGTTGCACAGCTAGTCGAATTAACTAAACCCGTTTGTGGTATTGTTTTAGTTTATTTTTAGACAGCCAAAGTTTGTTAAGTAATCTCGAATTTAAGCATTACAATTAAGTTTTTATAATAACCAAGTAATTACTTTATTTGCACCTAACAATACGCTTGAAGTTTTTTACGCAAAACGTAAAAATATAAGTAAAATTCGTATTCCCTCGCAGTAGTAAAATATCATTTGATATTTCCCTAAACTACCTAAAGCCGTTCCAGACACGATATCTTTCACATTTCAATCAAAATATTGCGGAATCGTATGAAAGGCTTGAGTGTATGAAAAATATGATATGCCACCGTAGTCCCCAACATCTGTATTTTGCTGATTCGTTCGTATGAGTGCGAGATACAAGATACGAAGATGGGATTAGAATTAATTTATACAACGTGTATCTTTCATATTTTCTCTTTGATGGATTGACTTCGGACGGTATTGATATTAAGGTGCAAGGTCGGGTTTAAGTGAAGGAGTAACTTAATGTTTATTTAAGTTTATTGAATGGAATTGCGAAAAACTGTGTTATTTCTATAGTAGTAATAACATTCTGTGCCTGAACTTATGCTAACTAGCTGAACTCTAGAAAACTGATTTTTTTAATGGCGTTGAAAACTGCATTAAAATTACAGGGTAATGGCATAATACACTAACAATAGTAATCACTTTTGTTTTGACAGTTCAACAACATTAATTGCATTATTTACGTTATTGAGCAGACAAATTTTTGAACACGTGAAGCAATGGATTATCAATGACTTTTTTTGCATGAGAAGTCCTCAAATGACGTCTCCCGCTCTGGGTGGAGCGGAAAGGCGTGTCAGACTTTTACTGACTAAAACCCAACCGTGTTCCTTCAGTTGCCCATGTGCCAGGGCCACGGTATCTCTTTCGAACGAATCTCGCGACCCTGGCAGGATTAGAAATGTCTTTCAAAATGATCTAGATTCTGATTAATAGTGGGTCCTCTTAGTTTATATTCATAAACTCACTCACTTTGTAGTTTCTTCCCGTCTACAGTTTTATTTAACTTCAGATTATAAAACTGTTATTCTACGTAGCCTGTCGTATCGGAACCCAAGAAATCGTTATTAGATTATGTGGGTTGCATTTCAAATGACAAACCAGGAATTCCTGTTAACACTTCCAATTGCATTGATAAAGGAATTTATTTGATAAAGTTATGTAACTATTTTATTGTGTCATACATTTGCAATGTAAATAAATTGTATACTTAGTTTATGTTGCCTATCTTAATTATGATATGATATTAAAGACTATTCATACTGTTCCGCATGGTCCCGGACGTAAAGAATAGTACCATCCCATTTCTTCTCGTGGGTGTCGTAAAAGGCGCCTAAGGAATTTACTAGAGAATGGGCAGCAGCATTCTCTATGCATTTTACCATCATACTGCGATCGCCAACCCCCTGCCAAGATTGGCAATTATGGCAAAGCCCCCCAAATTGAGAGAGGCATATGTCCACCAGTGGGCTTCTTACGGCTAAAATGATGGTTGATGATGATGATTAAAGACTAAAAATCACACACTTAAGACTTTCAATTTATTAAATTAATACTAGACCCACCGGCAAAACTTGCAATAGATTGGCAAATTAATTTCATTTGCAAAAATTCTCGTAATTTCTGTATGTTGGATAACAAAGTCAAGTTTTTTGAACTCAGTAATAAAGTTGTATTTGCTTTATCTATTAACGCGCTTGTGTTGTAATGAAATTAATCATCAGTAATTATGTTACATCAGTTGATATAATTATCTATTGACTAATTGGATCGATGTGTTACTTGATTGGACTTGCCAACAAGTTGAGATTGTTTAAGCGCATATTAATTTGGCATACGGACATTTTCTTAACGATTGCCAACCGAATTTACGGGAAAAAATAATCAAACTCATTATTACCGGATGTATCGCCTTTTCAGAAACTCACACCTTTTTCCCATGGGGGTGGAGGCAGAAACGTGTATGGACCGATCGTAGCATGATGCGTTCTGTAGGAAGGCACTTGCTATTAAAAAATCGCTTCTTTCTTTCATGAAAAATCTCCATATCACTTTATTTCCCAGAGAAGCTTCGCACACACACCCTTTTCTCTACAATTTCCACTAACGGCTCATTTAACTTGTTTCGTAATAACGTTATAAAGATGTCGAATTTGTGAGTTTTGTATGTATGTAGGGGAAATATTCGGAACCACTGATCCGATTCTGAAAATTCCTTTACTGGTGAGAAGCTAAGTGTTGTCTAGTTTCATAGAATAAATTTTATGTTAACCCTAAACGAAGTATAGTACTTAATTAATATTCAAAATAAGCTTTTCTAAAAGGAAGTTGAGAGTTGCCAAGTATAATTTATTCCTCGTGTATTTTTATTTATTTTATAGAACACTAATATCTCTCTAAGTTAAAAGATAAAAGCGTCTGTCGAATGCATTCTTGTGGATTTATCTATTACAAAACGAAATAGAGAAACTAGATATCTTTGTTCCATTTGAGATGTTTCGTTTGGTAGATTGATGTTAATTTATTTTATTTGCTTCATTATTTAGTGCTTCGTTTCATTTGTAGGCTGGAATATAATGTCGTCATAACATTGCTTTTATGGCTTTCGAAATTGTGTCGTTTAAATTTAAGTGTTGCCATCGAATTAAAACACAGATATTGCAGTAATTAATAACATGTCATTCATTGGATTTAAAACTAAAATAATATACAAAGTACACGAATATTTTGAAGGCAAATCTGTCAGGTTTACATTTAAAATAAAAGAATGATTATTTAGAAAATAAAATGTCCAGAGATTGTCTGAAATTCATTCTTTCGATATCTAATATCCATTAGGGACTCTTAGATAATAAAAAATAAAGTAAAATTCTCTCTGTATTTTCATAACGTAATATTTTAGTAACTAACTGTTCAGTGTAGCCTGACACAATAAAGTTATAACTAAGTTATGGTCTAAGTAATATTTACACCTTGGTTTGCCAGCTCAAAATAATAAAACATGTGGTAAGGTAGATGTACAACCAAATTACCGTAAAAGTATGTACATGTTATAACCTCATTGGCATATAGGTAACTAGCTTCTGCCCGCGACTTCGTCCGCGTCTTTACGGTCGTCGCGAATTTTTGCTGCCCTGGCCCTTTCCGTCGCATCGAATTGCCTGCCAGTTTTCGACCATTTTTCATTGCTGCTCCGCTCCTTTTGATCGTAGCGTGATTTTATATAGCCTAGCCTTCCTCATTAAATAAGCTACCAAACACAAAAAAAAAATCGGACCAGTAGTTCCTGAGATTAGCGCGTTCAAACAAACAAACTCTTCAGCTTTATAATATAGATGAGGTATAAATGTTAGTAAATAATTTTCTGCTAAAGATTTTTTTTGGACAACATTGTAATATAATGGGTTAGGTTATTCTGTTTTTTGGTAGGGGTAAGTCTCGCTAGGAACATTTTCTTCACGGACTTATCATACAAAGAGTTACTTAACCCATTATCAGCCTAGATAATGTTCCCATTACTGGGCTACGCTGGCCTTCTCTCAGTGAGAGCAAGTGGGCTGTAGTAATTCAACCACCCGGGCCTGTGTGCAGGTTGGAAGATGTCACATTACTTCGAATTGTTGGTTCTAGGACAGGCCGGTTGGTTTCCCCACGATATTTTCCTTTACCGTTTTAAGAGCAGTGGTGATGAAATCATTTACGCAAAATAAAGCGCCGATAAAATCGAACCTATCGCTCTCCAAAGACTTTCAAACAAATATTGATTTAACTCGCACAAAGTAAATTTACTAAGCAAGCAGTCAGTCAGTCAGTCGTTCTTAACCGTTCATTAAAACTTCCATCGCTCCCTTAACTGTCGTCGGATATAAGATAACGATCGTTTAACTTTAACGCTTAATTAAACGACAATTTAGTTCAATCACGACACCTAATGACCCCTAACATGGTACGAAGGAAGTGCATGCCTATTGTGGTAGGTTATGGTTTGTCGCTGAATAATTACCTGCCTAGGTTAAAAGAAACACATTTGGTAGCGATATTCGAAATTCAAAGCAAGCACGTAACTATAACCTTTCAGATCCACTAGACAATGTCGGCAGATCTCAATCTAGCCTTTTACCAAGTATGTTGGGGTCCAACCGGATCCAGCTTTATAGTACCAGTATTTTCCATGGAGCGACTGCCTCTCTGATCTCCACAACCCAGTTAGGCGGTTCACCCACTGAAGATGCGTCCCGCCGCGGTGCGCGGAGGACGTATAACGCACGGGGCGCCTTCCCGCGCATTTCCGCTTCGGCAGTCTGTTGTGCTAGGTGTGATTTCTATATTAACTGAGATACTTGCATACAATGGTAAAATCTGCCATCCCGCGCTACGCGACGAGGCGCGGTGCAGTGGGTGGAGCGCCTAACAGAGTAATACGATACTTCTTGGTAAGACTGGTTGTCAGACTTTCGGCCTTCTTACGAACCGTAACGACTGTCAAAGATCCAGACCATTTTTCGTGCTTTCTTGGTATGTAAAGATGGGGTACCCATTCACGAACGTTTGTTGCTAAATAGTTAATGAAATTCAACCTTATGATTATGCAGTTAAGTGCACGTTCTTTGGAATGCGGAGCGAGGGCAGGTCAATAGTCTGGGAGTTGGACTTATTTATTGTTATGTTTGTGAAGTCGTTATTTGTGAAACTCATGCGAGCTGACTAGATTGGGAAAATAAATACTATTTATGGTGTCTAGCGCGTTTCTGACAACGCCTAGGTCGTTGGGGTCTCGGTGAACAATAAACTCAGTGTTTTTTTTTATTACATTTATATATCTATACGGAGTTAAGTAAGCTGGTTATATGATACTTTACCTGCGTGTTAAGTATGAATATCGAAAATTAATGGAATTAAAAAAAAACATCCCTTGGGCAAAGCGAAGGTCAGGATAATTTAAATCACATTCTTTTTTAATTTCCTTTGTTTTTGATATCAATACCCAATTTAATTTGACCCAGTAGGTATGTCATATTATAAATTAAAGTCGCTTTTCGTGTCTGTCTATGTGACTGCGTTGTTCTTCTAAAGCGTGTCAAGAATTTTGATGCGTTTTTCATTCCCACCAATTGCGAAACACACTAACAGTAGGATTGACTGTTAGTTTGACAGTTCAACAACATTCATTGCGTTATTAACGTTGCTGAGCAGATACATTTTCGAACATACTATGCAATGTATTGGCAATATACATATTATTATAGTGTGGTATGGCAATTAGGGTGCTAGTCATTTGACCAGCTCAAAATGTCAACCCAGACGTTGGATTGACAGATCATATTAGAAAAGGATTATACTTATACTACAGAGACCAAATCGTCCTTGTAACAATATGTCTCGTTGGGATCAATGCATGTCTTTACCGCCGCGGGACCTTTGAAACCTCTGAGAAAACTTTCCAGACTACTATTCCTTTGCACTCTAACGGAACCTTTTCATATTATCTGGGGAAAGTTACGTGTGTGACTTTATTTAAAATATATTGGAACTTGTGTTTTGTATTTTCTTACATGCTTAGAACAGTGAAAGCTCTTCCTAGCTCTTAGAGGACGTGGTCGTGGTTGTTTAATTAAAACAGGTTAAAGATTTATATTTCAAGGGAACGTTTTTACATCAAGGTACAGATTGCCACTGTCTTTTCAAAAAAAAAAAACACTAAAACAAAAAGAAAAAAAAGTTTATTGTTTGTTAATTTAACGTATTCGAATTAATTTGAAAGTTCATTCCGAATACGAATGTTTGAATGCAATTCGAACATTCGAGTGTTTGAAAGTTATTTTACCGCCATCAGCCTATACATCATAAGGTCGACTTTTGCAGATAACCTTTACCGTACTTTATTCGTGACGGGATATCGTGAGGACGAACCGTTTACTTCGAGACGATTTTTGATATAGGGAGTACCTATTGGATGGGAGACTATTGCCATCACTTTTCCTTTATTACCCGACTACAGCGAAGCAAGAAGGAGGGTTATGATTTTGACCGGTATTTATGTATGTTCATCTGTTCCATAATAACTTCGAAAATACTGATGATAATTTTACAACTGAGCTATCGTTGGAAGCATCTTGATCCTCCGCTGTGTGAGCTTAGATGTCGCATTAAATTGAAGATAGCGCCGTCTAGAGGATAAAGTCATGAACTAAAATATTACTGTCTTTTTGTGTATCAATGAGAGGGCCTAATTAGCCCATTTCAGTATTAATAGTTATATTATTAGCTAAACCCAAAATAATTTCAATAAAAAGTAAAACCCACTACTCTAAAAAGTATGGAACAAGAAAATATTCTCATGTGAAATCCGTGGTAGTATGTCCGTCACCTACCCTAACAAAACAATATATTCTAACAGTCGCAAGCGATCATAAGCTTTAGGGCAAAGTGGCATATGACCTCGTCTTTCAGATAAGATTATTTTCTTTTGTCTGAATACTTTTTACAGCGTGATTTTTCTCTATCTAGTCGGGATTAAAATTCCCAATTTGCTTAAAAGCAGATATTAGTAATGTAATGCCTCCTTTGAGCTAAGTTACGTAATATGATTGCACCACAAGTCGGTTCACCACAATAGTTCAATGGGTCAAGAAAGGATTTGAACCCGACCTCTTGATAGCTAGTTAACACATTAGCCGTCTGCCCATTGTAAGGAACAAACGTTTGTTATTTCACAAGAACTTAAATGTATATATATCTCTGCGTAAAAATTATACTTTTAAGGATTTATAAACGAACTACCTGTACCAGAGACTTCGCCCGCGTGCATGTGAAAATTGACGTGATACCGGGACCAAAAGTAGCCTATATTATTCCTAACATTAGCTATCTGCGATTGATAGTCCCGTCAAAATCGGTTCAGCCGTTTCAGAGATTAGCGGGAACAAACAGACAGACAATTTTTTTTTTTTATTATATTCTTATATACTTTCACATGCATTTAGTGAAAAGCTGTTAATTTGAAATGATAAACAGACACTTCAGTTTTATTTATTTGTCTAAATTCTTTCAGTAATTCGGTCCACGTTTTAGCTAAATTTAATTCAAGGTCCATTTCCATTGTTATCCAGATAAAACGTTTACCATTTTATAAGTGTATTAAATAAAATGTAACCGGATAATCAAGTAGGTACCTAGGCACCACGAATACTTACTTTGAGTCTACAAACTATCATGTTTGTCTACGAAACTGGAGTAAACAGATATTACTTCGACCTTCACATCCACAACTTTTCGATATTAATTCGCTGGGGAGACAACTAATTTCAATTTTGTTGATTACGGATCCAACGTTTCTATCTATACAAGGTGTAACAGAATAGAAGCAAATCCTGTAAGTAATTTGTTCATAGCTGACTACTGATCGATTTCAGTATTTTTTTTTTTTTCAATAATGCTGTTGTTTGCCATATCTACCGCCGATAAAGCCAAAGAAAATTGAATCTTATGTTAAGGCAATAACACTATTTACTTAATGAAAACAAGATAAAAATAAGTTTTGGTCATTGTATTATGCTTTCAACTCAATACGTGGTGTAGGAGTTCTTGCGTTCTAATTTTACATGTTGTATATGCTAATATTAAAAAGAGGTATTTGTGAGTTTAGAAGTAGTGGATAATCCTCGGAGCTTCTGATAAGATTCCGAAAAATCTTGCACTAACTGGAAACTAGTGTATTGTCGCGTGTCATTAGATAACATTTTTAAATGTCAGAACATGACATTTCAAACTATAACTCTACTAATACAAAGTTAAAAATGGTATGTTGAAACTTGAAATCAATATTTAATACAATGTGACAAGCGTATCTTTATCTCAAGCAAAAAATATAAAGACAGCCTTTGTCCTCCAAATACCATTAGCAAAAACCAACTTGACATACTTAATATTTGAAAAAGATAATCCAAATATACCTTGAAAACTAAAAGAAATTACATAAAAATACTTACTCTTAACTTATTACTATCGTCTTTAAAAGTGTAAGTAAACAGACTGTTAATCATACTAATATTATAAATGTGAATGTAAGTTTGTTTGTTACGCTTTCACGCGAAAACTACTTAACCGATCATCATGTAACTTTGTACACATATTCTTGGAGGTATTAGAAGTAACTTAGGATACTTTTTATTCAAAAAGAAAAAAATAACTATATTTATTGTTATTTTTAATGCGAGCGAAGCTGCGGGCAAAAGCTAGTTTAGATATAAACGCCTCATTATCAGCTTGTTTGTCTATTAAAACACTGTGTATTGGTTGCGTATCTATGCTTAGATCATTATTAATAGTATTGCTTATGATAAAGCATAATAATGGTATCATAATCACTTGTTCTTCGATAAACAGTCGTTACTTAAGTTAAAAGGTATTACCGGTTCCTTATGCGGTTTCTTCCATAATTATGTATTTTAATGGTAATGGAACATCTTCAACGGTTTATGTGCATATCTATTAAAAGGCAGTTTTACAATTAAGAAGATGCTGCTTTAAAATCCCATTCGTTCCATTAATCTTAACTATCAGGGCATATTTTCTCATTATAGGAGTTTTAGTTTGTTACAATTTGTTTGAGAGATTTGTTGGGTGGAAATTTACGTATCGTTTAAATTAATTAATAAGTTCATGATCGTAATGTGTAAGTCCCCAATTATAGTTTCCATCATTATTTTTCTTTCCTTACCTTTCAGCTGAGAGTGCGTTGCTTTTTCTTTCTCAATTTGATTCGTCTCTACACCAACTAGTGTTACCAATTCAGCAATGTCAAATTGTTAGTTCATTTTGATGGTCAGCAAAAACAATTCGTCGTGTCAATGTGGTGGGCGACCCGCAAAGGGTTCGCCCGGCCGATGTACCGTTGGCCAGGCCAGACGTCTCTGTGACGAGACGACAGCCTCAAATTGTGTATTTCAATGAATATATTGCAAGCACACATTCTAGACAAAATTATCCTTTATATAAGTCTGGCGTTGACTTCAAGATTGATTTTGAAGTAGTCTGACATGGCCCGCCCATATATCATTATGGATGAAGCAATTACACTTAATGAACTCAATGGCACTTTGAATTTCTAAAGCGTTCTGCTTATTATCATTACATTTTCTATATAATTCTGATAAAATAGCTACTTAAGAATTCAACCCTCCAAGTTGAGATTATATAACATATCTGTGTAATAGTTCATTATGTGAGAATGGAAGCTGACAAGTATACTATTTAGATTGTAGGTTACAAAACTTTGCTACAAGTATTCGAAATTCCACAAGGGTACTCCAATTCTCGTGAAATGGTAATCATTTGCTTAACAATTACTTCATCAAACCACGAGTTATGTGGTAGTCGTTCATCATTTGTAAATTTTGTTTCATCCAATTCTAATTTTGGTAGAGAATTTAGTTTAGAAGACTTCTCCTATACTCAAATGTTATTTTAAAGGAGAGTTTATCGTTTTTACTGTTTCGCCGAATCTCTACAAATAGTCCTTCATCTTGAACAAGTGCTAATAAGACAAAAAATCTCTACGAGTGCACCTATAAAAATGTTTTTGCATATTAACAAAATATTAAGGTAACCTTTAATTTATTTTCGCCTTTCTATAGTTACATTTATTAAAATTTATTCAGTAAGATTTTTCAACTTTAAAAAACAGTTAATGGAATTAATGGTCGTAGAGATTCTGCTCGTTAGTAAAAAATGATATAGGACTTCTTCGACCAGGGTCAACATATTGGGTAACACATTTTTTTTGTTTTCTCCGGCTTTGTAGGTTTAAGGGTACAATTTTGTATGAAACGTGACTAGTCTTCATTTTGCACGTAATTATGAAATCTTTATTTAATTTAATCAAATTGGCTTTTAAAATCCAATGAAATCTAAGCTGCATTCACAACTGTTATTTTACTCTGAATAGTGTCGTATCTACCTGTCTTTGTGACCTTATCTATCGCCATTTAAATTTTGAATAGCTGGTCTTAGGCGTAGTTCCCATGTATTTTAGCAGTGGTTCACAATTCTTCCAAGGTCATTTTATTGGTCGTCGTAATGTATTTCTAGCTCGTTACTCCATTGCATTATAAACAACAGTCTTATTGTGACGGCACGAATCTACTTTGTTTTATGTTTGACGATGCTCTTCAGAACTTATGAAAGTTTAAATCTAGTCGCAGCAATATTTGACAGACTTTGTTAACTTTCGTCTAAAGATAAATTGAAATAAGGGTAAACTTTTCATTTACTTGGGCAAAGGCACACTGACTCTGGTCAATGACTGTCTGAAGCGAAAACGTGGAGTGAGTGATAGCCTATAAATTAGAATTTATAGCCTATGAATTAAAATTTACAAAAGGTATTCATGAAGCTAAAATGTATTGACTGATTGAATTTTTTTGACTGCTTCTGGAGTCTACGCTAGTAGTCGGGTACGATTCCCAGGGCGGGCAAAGTTCGAAAGAGTTACCGTGACCTTGGCACAGGCAACTGAAGGAACACGGGTGGGTTTTAGTCAGTAAAAGTCTGACACGCCCTATCGCTCCACCCAGAGCGGGAGACGTCATTTGATGATTTCCTACCCCCAAAAAAAAGGGCGGGCAAAGTATTATTGTGTTCTTCTATCATATCATAACTCAGTAGTAGCCCGGAGACTGGATTTGTGTTCGAATTATGGCAATAGGTTTCCCTCATATTACGTGGAGCTTAGTTACTTAAATATTACTGGCGATATGTGTGTGTACTGTACACACTGCTGAACCCTTCAAGAATTAAAGGCCTGATGTTATGTTGTGCAAAATACATTTGCTTAGGATACCAAACGCGGACCTTCTTATTTGTTTTCGACGATCGCTGTTTACTGTTTTCCATTGGAAAATTTGTGGTTTACCCTTGTCTCCTGTTTGGAGATAAATGAGAATTGTATTAAAGGAATCTTGCAAGGTCATGATAATTGGGCACGCCACAATTGCGGCGGTAAGTCCCCTCTTTGAGGAGTGGATAGAGAGGCGCCACGGCGTCCTCACCTTCCGCCTGACGCAGGTTCTCACCGGGCATGGGTGCTTCGGTGGGTTCCTGTTCAGGATAAAGCGGGAGGATACGTCCGGGTGTTTCCATTGCGAGGATCGTCTCGAGGACACGGTGGAGCATACGGTGGAGGTGTGCCCTGCCTGGGCGGGGCACCGCCGTGTCCTCGAGGAGGCGATCGGCGGCGGCGACCTCTCGCGTCCGGCCCTGGTGCGAGCCATGGTACGGAGCGAGAGGGAATGGGAAGCCGTCACCTCCTTCTGCGAAGCAGTAATGCTCGCGAAGGAGGAGGCGGGGCGCGTGAGGGAGTGGCAGTCTCTGCGCCCTCATGCCCCTAGCCGCCGCAGGAGGAGACGCCCCGGGCGTCGGGAGTCGATTGCGGACTCCCGGCCACCGTAGGCGCGAGCTTGCGGGTGGCGAGCAATGGGTGGCTCGCCGCCCGGTAAGGACCAGGCTCGGGTTGACGGCGCGCAGTGTTCCACGCGCGCCTCAAAGAGATGTCAGCAGCAGTGTAGGGGTCTACTAGGACCGATGCCTGCCGGGGTCGCGTGATTGTTCGAAAGAGATACCGTGACCCTGGCACATGGGCAACTGATGGAACACGGGTGGGTTTTAGTCAGTAAAAGTCTGACACGCCCTCCCGCTCCGCCCAGAGCGGGAGAAGTCATTTGATGATTTCCCATCCTGAAAAAAAAAAAAAAAAAAAGGTCATGATAATAGAACCACCCATATATTTATCACTAGCTGTGCCCGCGGCTTCACCCGCGTGGATGTGAAATTGGACGTGGTACCGGGACAAAAAGTAGCCTATGTTACTCCTTATAATATTAGCTATCTGCGAGTGAAAGTCCCATCAAAATCGGCCCAGTCTTTTCAGAGATTAGCCGGAACAAAAAGACAGACAAAAAAAAATTTGTTTTTTTGATGTAAGTACCGTATATGCTTTCATTTGCATTTAGTGAAAAGCTTTTACTTTGAAATTACAAACAGACACTTAAATTTTATTTATTCTATATATATTATTGGTTCAATAGACATGATTCTCAAGACGTCTGGAGAAAAATCAAGATACGCAATGTGAGGTCAGAAGTTACTTAGACTTTATTATTATTTGTATTTCTTCTAGATATTCCTTTTGTAACACACTGTCTAGTTTTCTGATACCATCGACCGGGGCGCAGTCGTGTAGATATCTTTGTTTATTCAACCCTCGTATCTGACACTATCTGCTTGCTTTGTAATTTTACTTCGCGGGAGTATTCTCGGTTTTAATAAGTGAAAAATTTCTGTATAAACTTGCTTTTAAAGTGTCCACAGAAAATGAGTTTTATGTTAAAATAACTCTTCTTTGCTCTTCTACGTAATATTTTTGATGAAATATGCTTTGCATTTATGCACACTTCAGTGTGTTAAGTTTAGGTAGGTATTGCATCAAAAACTTTGAAGTTGGTATTTCAAACAACTTCAAAAATAATTAGGAGGTTCTCCATTCGGTATTTTTTTTTTTTGTGTAACAAACAGAACACCGTCATTTGGCAAACAATTTGGAAAATTCTTTGATAGGGTAGTCTTACTGAGTGGCCCGTATAAATTTGGTCAATTTCTGATCAGTAGTTTTTGAGTTAACTTCAATAATACGTATTTTTTGCACTTAGTATATGTTGATGATGTTATAATAACTTCCTGTCAATGTTATTTAATTACTTACAAGTGAAGGTGTATGAGTGGGGGAAAAAAACAACTGACTTTCAAAGAGAAAACTACAAATTGAAAAATATTTTTTACCACATTTCTGAAACCAGACTAATGGTTGCTGAATGCAGCCTAGAATTAATTCCCTTTTGTGTACGAAAATATTCCAACTACGAGAATACTGCTTGCTATGGACGTGTTTTTATTTATTCGTGCTTTTACACTTCACCACACTGTATAATTTCTATCCACATCTGTATTTGCACAGCTTGTTTGTTTGTCAATCCTCTTGCACTCCAAAAACACTCTTATTTTGCTAAACTTTGAATTCATAATTGAAAAGCAACCATTTGGCTTGGTTTTACAGTGTAACAACATGGCTTATTATTTTCTACATTCATGGAATTAATATTAAAAGGCACGGATAATTTATATTCGTTGTTGTAGGTAGCAGTCAACAGTAGGATTTGTTTACGTTGTAAAATACACATTATAAGCACGTATCTGGTGACTAGAAATAGATAATCTTGGTAAGTATGTACCCAATATTGGTAATTAAAAACGTGACATAACTAGCCTATAATGTTGTCGTTGCTAGGATGCAGGACTCCTCTCTCCTCTTCAGTGGCGTGCAGGCATATAAGCAATACCTACCTCTATAAATCACCATAAGTCTGTCAATTACATTTTAATGTGTGTCCAAAAATGATTAAGAAACTATTGTTTTTTTTTTAAATTATTCTATCAATAACAATTTTCATGATTTTTACAATCAATTATACCACACACTAATTTAACAGTGGTATGGCAAGGTAAATTATTATACCTAAAAGAAACGCGCGTTTGTCTGCCTAGACAAGAACGGAGGCCTAGTGACTACCTGCAATGCACGCCACTGCCTCTTTGAGAGTGAGTGGGCTGTAATCTACCACGCGGGCCCAGTGCGGGTTCGTAGATGTCACACGTCTTCGAATTTTTGGTTCTAGGACATGCCGATTTCCTCATGATGTTTTCCTTCGCCGTTTCGAGGGCGGTGGTGATGAAATAATTTTATACACAAAGTAAAGCACTACTTTTGGTTCGAACCTAGGCCTACTCTGTTCTCCCATACATATTAACACAGTAACATTGAAACCGTTGTAAAAGCCAATTATTTTTAAAGGAGTAACCATGGAGTTTCTTGCCGATTATTCTACATAGGTATTAATAAATTGGAAAAGCGCACCTAGCTTCTGACGTTTGTTATGAGCTCATGTAGGTTTATGCGAAATAAAATCTGTGGCCTGGTGCTAAAAGGGCCAAAATGCAGCCCTTTTATCATCTATTTTTTTTACTTATCTGTATGAAAGAGCACACTACATTGCCCTTTTTTACATAGTAACTTTTGAATGATTGTTGGTAAACTAACGCCCTTTTAGCACACAAAATATCATAGTTTTTCAATAAACTGGCAATTTCTATGAAGATCTCGTTTTATACAAAAACGTACTTTGGCCCTTTTAGCACCAGGCCACAGATTTTTTAGAGCCACAGAAATATTTTGATATGAACCTACGACCTACAACTCGTAAGCGGTGGCCGTTACCAATGGGCCACAACTACTCGCAAAATATAATCCTCATGCAATCACCATGTTTATTTATTTAAGCGGCATATAATATACTAACTTCTGCCCGCGACTTCGTCCGCGTTAAATTTCTTGTTCCCCGACCCTTCCCGTCGCGTCGAATCGCCTACCTGTGCGATTTTCCCCGTTTTTGCAACATTTTTCATTACTGCTCCGCTCCTCTTGGTTGTAGCGTGATGTTATATAGCCTATAGCCTTCCTCGATAAATATGTTACCTAACACAAAAATAATTTTCAATTCGGACCAGTAGTTTCTGAGATTAGCGCGTTCAATCAAACAAACAAACAAACTCTTCAGCTTTATAATATTATATATATATATATAGTATAGTATATAGTAATATAGTGTAGATGAATAGGAAATGCTACAAGTAATGATTTATAGAAATGAATGTCATAAAATAAACCCGTTTGCCATGACATCGCCATAACAGACGCACAAGAAAGCACATAATCCTATGCATATTTGTAAACTTTGGTTTATGAAGGAATCAATCGATACGTTATAAATTAGGGTCGCTTTGCTTGTATTTCTGTGTGACTTTGTTGTTCTAACAAGCTTTTATTTATAATAAATGATTTTATTTCTGTAAGTAAACACAAACTCTTACAAGTTAATCATAATTTTAAAAGTAGATGAGGTGTGGAGGGATTTATCTTGCAACGTTCGTAAGTAAGTAATCTTTTCATGAAAATTTGCAAGTTTTTGCTTAACTTACGTTACGGATTTTGTTGCGGTTTTCACCACTGTTTACGAGAATTGATTCGGGAAGTTTATACCTGTATAATTAGTAGCTTATAGGTTGTTAGATTTCAGTGAAATTTAGCGCTTGGGATACTTTTTAACCCAGTAATACGTTTCTGTGGAATAATTTCTGACATCTATCTATGCGGGCGAAGTTGCTGGCAAAAGCTAATTTATAATAATTAAGTGTCGCTATTTTGAAAAGTTATTAAAACTGTGCGAAGCAGAGGCGTGTCGCTAGTCCTACTACTATTATGAATGTGAAAGTTTTTTAATCACACAACAAACGACAGAATGGATTTGGATGAAATTTGGCACACAGGTACTTAATAAACTGGATTAAAACATACGATACTTTTTACCTCCAAGCTGGCGAAACCGCTGGCAAAAAGCTAGTAAAAATAATTAAAAGCAGCACTAATGATTGCGTTCTTAATTCGAATAATTTCTCAAATAGGTCATGCAGTTAACTGTGGAAACTCACTGGAAAGGTCACGCCTTCATCAGTAATTTACTAATATTAGATCGCGTCCTCACGAGACCGATGTATGCGAGTGTGCGAGGAAAAATACTCGACTAACTAATAAGAATCCTTTGGGAGAATGATGAGTTAGGGCCTGCGCATACTGGCGCCTACATGGCTACGGTAAGGTATTTTGTGCGACGAATAGATGTACCTATCATTAGCCCACGTTACGACAGACGTGATAAAATCATGGCTGGTTCTTCGCCAAATCACCATGAAATGGTGGTCATAATTCCTCATTATTTCAGCCAAACTAGACATAGGCCTGCCTAAGCTTCGCCACTTCGACCGGTTTTGTGCTTCCCGCATCCAGCGGATTCCTGCGGCCTTCACAAGGTCTTGAAATGGTGGTAATATGCTCAAATTGCAAGTGATTTAAGTATTGCATTTGTATGGGCAATTCATCCTCCGCCGCAACCTTAAACCTCCGCCGCATCATTGCTGTTGAAACTTAAATTTTATTGTCATACTAGACAATAAAATTTAAGTTTCAACAGCAATGATGCCGCTGTTGCGATGAAATTTCAGTTTTGTAATTAAACACTTGAAGTCATATATTTATTCGCCGCAATAAAATCCCTTCCCGTACCGAGCCGCCAGTAAGCGCAGGCCCTTAAAAAGGCCAAGTTGACCACATAATGTCTTATAAGTAGGGGCGGCGGCGCGTAAAATTATTTGTCGTACGTAAGTGTCGTAACTCGTAAATAATGACTCGGATGTGGGCGGGATTAAGTTCCACACGATTTTTCTCCCACTCCGGAAAATTTTGCGCAGTAATGTTACTGGGTTTCCGTTAGGCTTGATGTACACACTGCTTCATATCAAGCTATACATGTCCAGTTTTAACAGACCTCGCATTTCTTTCTGTACAATGAGAGGTCAGCTTATGCTGGAAATGTATAGCTTGATGTACGAGGAATATGAACGTGAAGCCTGCCCTAATTAGAAATTACATTCATAGTTATTATTCACCTATTAATTTCAATTCAGTTGTTCTTATTACTCTGCCATTTGTCAACTTTTCTTTTCCATTAAGAGGCGGACGACATTTATCATTTCGGAAGAATAATTTTATTAAAAACTTGGCGTTTTATTTCACAGAACACGATATTTTTTGGCTTCACTGCGTAAAGAGAAGAATTTATATGACGGAATGATGGAAAAGCATGAATAACAGGGTTCGTTCGTTCGTAGACCGACGGGTATCCCTAACTGTATCAAACAGAAAATAAACGAAACTTCCCTTATTCACACTGGTCGCGCGGTACAATCAACTACCGTATCATTACTGTATCCTTGAAATTAACTCATAACAGCACACACACACACAGACCTAATCACACACTCATTCTCGTACACAACTGCACAACCTCACACACTCACTCTCGTACACAATCGCACGACCTCACACACTCACTCCCGTACACAATCGCACAACTCTCTGTAACGCCGTACTCGCCACATGATATTTATATGGTGTCACGCTATAGTACGCCCAGACATTGTTACTCGGAGTAGAAACCTGGTGTCCTGAAACACAAGGTTTGGCCTAGTTTAAGCACCAGTCTCCCACAATATTGTAATGTGTATTAATAGCTTAATACTAAATAATTATGATCTTGTAAACTTTTAAATATTGTGATGAGAAAATAAATAAAATTGTATTGTATTGTATACACAAAAAAAACTTAGTTTTCTCGCAAAGCTGGTCATGTCAACTTGGCATGACGTCAAAGGTGATAAAAGTCACACATTTATCTCCAACAAAATGAACTTTATTGTCAACGAAAAACTTTATATTTACGACACATTAAAATCAACGCAATTTAATCAAAATCAAATTAATCATTGAAATGAGTCGCGACTTATTTGCGACGCGATAAATAGGCAGTTTTGCTACATTTTCGCAACATTATGTCGAGGTGAACGTCCATCTGCACGGGCTACGAACTTGCGACCCCGCGTCATTGAAGCTATTATTTTTACCCGTGAACAGGGCCGCCTACTTCGGTATCTCTCTCAGTTTTCACTCTATAAACATAGCTACAACCTGCTCTAATGTTCGTGGGTAGAGACAAAGTGCATTTCGGTTGTTCTGAAAATCAGTTGTTCTTGGTTAACCAAGCTGTCAGAATTTGTAATGTTATTACTTAAAATGTTGTCCCGTTGAAATGTTTTTGTTGTAGGTTAGATTGAGCGTCTTAATTTAATTTATACACAGTTTCTATTTTATGACTTAAGTTATTTAGAAGCAGAATTTATCAATGTGAAATTTTGTACCTAAATTCTTGATAGTGACGATTATTAATTTATTGAATGAATTCACCATCACATTTTTAACTTGAAAGAGAAAATTACTACATCAAAGAATTCAGATCAGGTGCATCGATTGCAGAAAGACTTGTAACTAACGATATTAGTCGACTGCGCCACTAACTTATTCAGTAAAGGGGAATCAAGTTTAAAATGCAATCTAGCGCTTTCAAGCCTTTCTATCGTTAAAAAACCTTCAGTCGGTTTCCTAATTACATTTTAGCGGTTCATCATTAAGAGAAATGCAGTTAAGCCTTGACCCGAGTGACATAAAAGTAAATGGCGTCGGTTTTACTGCATGGAAATAAATGGTATAATTCGTAATTAATTTTACGTCGAACTTAATCTGAAATTACGGAGGTATTGCGTCCATGTCAGCCTTCAGTTTTATGGAGCGAATATTTATGGGTGTCTGTTTGGATCCGAAAGTTTAATGGTCTGATGATTTTATTGGTACTGGGGAATAGGCAGTGTATAAGCATGTATATGAAAGGTATGATCTTAATTAAGGGGGTGGTATAGACCATCAAAGAACATTTTTTCCAAGGGACCAACATGACAATCACGAAAAAAATTATTAGCCTCATATACCGGGCCAAATTAAATCAGCTGCAGCAGCTCACTTTTTACTCGTGGGTCTCGATATTGAAAGCTAATGAAACAAAAAGAATACATCGTTTGATGGGTCAATGCCCGTCATCGGTTTGTTTTTTTTTTTTTTTTTCATGATGGGAAATCATCGAATGACTTCTCCCGCTCTGGGCGGAGCGGGAGGGCGTGTCAGACTTTTACTGACTAAAACCCACCCGTGTTCCATCAGTTGCCCATGTGCCAGGGTCTCGGTATCTCTTTCGAACAATCACGCGACCCCGGCAGGCATCGGTCCTAGTAGACCCCTACACTGCTGCTGACATCTCTTTGAGGCGCGCGTGGAACACTGCGCGCCGTCGACCCGAGCTTGGTCCTTACCGGGCGGCGAGCTACCCATTGCTCGCCACCCGCAAGCTCGCGCCTGCGGTGGCCGGGAGTCCGCAATCGACTCCCGACGCCCGGGGCGTCTCCTCCTGCGGCGGCTAGGGACGTGAGGGCGCAAGACTGCCACTCCCTCACGCGCCCCGCCTCCTCCTTCGCGAGCATTACTGCCTCGCAGAAGGAGGTGACGGCTTCCCATTCCCTCTCGCTCCACCATGGCTCGCACCAGGGCCGGACGCGAGAGGTCGCCGCCGCCGATCGCCTCCACGAGGACACGGCGGTGCTCCGCCCAGGCAGGGCACACCTCCACCGTATGCTCCACCGTGTCCTCCAGACGATCCTCGCAATGGAAACACCCGGACGTATCCTCCCGCTTTATCCTGAACAGGAACCCACCGAAGCACCCATGCCCGGTGAGAACCTGCGTCAGGCGGAAGGTGAGGACGCCGTGGCGCCTCTCTATCCACTCCTCAAAGAGGGGACTTACCGCCGCAATTGTGGCGTGCCCAGCACTGGGTTGCGACAATCGTACCCGCCATGTCGCCATGAGATCACACCGGAGCTCTGTCCGCCGTGCCGCGATTTATCGCGGCAGCGGAGTTTCGCCCCGGCGTTTCGCCTCCTCGCGCCACTCCCACATGTGCGCGAGGATGCCCGTCATCGGTCAGCTGTTTTTATAACTTTACAGCTGTGCTGTTGGACGGAAGTTTGTCGCGCCACTTTTTCTTCCCAACTAAGGCACTAGGAAGTGGTGAAGGGCTGGCGTTTTGGAGACTGTCTTATATTATTTCGACGTTTGAGAAGAGCTGATTCTCAGCTTGAATTGGGTAAATGACTTTTGTGAACAGGAATTAGTTTAAAATGCAATCTGATACAATCATCTGATGATTTTTTGGTAACGGGAAATAAGAACTGTATATATCTTTATGCTGACGATCAATATCATGTTATTTGTGAAGCGATTAACGCTACACCTACGTCAATGTAATTAATCTTCTTCAGCTGAAAACTCGTGTGGGATTTTGCTTAGCCAGAAAACGATTCATAAATTATGAAGACTTGATAATCCAGTTTTAATCTTAATTCAATTATTTTATTACAAACGTGTTTCACTAATTGTTAAAATCGGATCACTGAGAATTGTTTCGTAAAATATTCCCAAGAAAGATATTTAGATTAAATAGTTTATCGATGATCGCTCAGTCGCAATGAGCAATTACGTATTCAATAAATATAAACACAATGAAATTCTGAATTCGTAGCGTAATTAAAATATGATCCAACGTTAGTTTCATTTGTTTGCTTTTCATTTTATACTTAGTTAGAAACGGTTCAGTAAACAAAGACAGTTACACATTTGTTAAAAAATATCTAGGATAGATTGTCTGAAACATATAGCAGTGTTGCCCGCACTAAAAGTAATAGCGATTCTCAATACAACAGTGAACGGACAGAATTGATAGACGACGCTATATTTTGCGGAAAACACAAAGTATTGGACACGACACACCAGCACGACAAAGGTTTTCGAAGATTTACTGGGTATCCTCGGTTCGGTTTTAGTGCGGTATATCCGTGCAATATTAAGGTGCCCTCGAATATGCTCCTAGACAGAACAGTCAATATTCCTTTTCTTAGTTACATTTCTCAGAAGATTTCAAAGATAACATTTTCTTTGTGACAGTAAAAATAGAGTAGTCTGCGAGTCAACGATCGAATTGCATTTCAAGATTGAACAGTCACGTTTGGGCATTGTTCTTTTGTAAAATTGTTTACATATACTGAAGATTCATTAGAAATTGTTTCTATTGTCTCTCCAGCACCTGGGCGAGTTTACTAAACTGTTTTGGTGTAACATTCAATTTGGCAACAAACGCTGCCGTCTTGTTATTTCTTTTAAGAGAACGGTTCCCTTTAATGTTGCCTCTGCGGCCTCTTCTAAGTCCATTGCAATACGTAAAGTGCCTAGTGGTTTACGTGCATCCATTCCGGTTTACGACGATTTTATTGTTCTCTCCTTTTATCGTTTCTGTAATCTTATGTGGAACATGTTTATGAGATTCTATTCAGTGTACTCACTCACTCAGTGCACTTTATGACTTGTGAATATCGAGCACTCTCTTTTATCTGGATCGAGCTAAAATGAGATGGGCTAACATCTTTAGTATATCTCTCTTTGAATCCCACGTCAACCTCGCTCATTGCTTCCCTTCTTCAGCCTTTAACGACGTCATCGTCTTTTCAGATATCTGCCTATCAGTGTCCCATATTCCTTCCGACCAAAAGTTAGATAAGTATTTTTCATCGAGTAACTATTGGAAAGAATATTTTGCTCGAGTTTGTTGTTTTATCGCACTAAGAACAGACATGACATACTCTATATAGTTCAGACGACGAGAAAAGCAAGGTTAATAGCTAAGTCAGCAGTATTCTTTAATGTTTTTAATAAAAACTTTTATGCCCTTATAAATTTCAGTCATAAATAACAAAATATTATCTGTTCAGTACATACTAATAATTTATAACATCATAAATCTGACGTAATAATTGCCCAGATCCAGGTACTTGGACTGCTGCCAGAAACGCATAGAAAAGATATCTTCGAAACTTGTTCGTAAGAAAGTATCTATAAATCGAAACTGTTTTACTTTTCAATTATTTCTGGACAGAAATGTATGGGTTTAAATTCGATTCCAATCAAAACAAACCCGGTGGAATTCCTTGGAAACGTATCTAAAATGGTGGTTGTAAACTGCTACAGGCTACAGTAAACTTCGTTGCTTGGATTATGATATAATTTGAGTTGGAGCCAAGTGATTTGATTATCAATAGTGCTAACCATTGTTTTAATTTTTATGATATCCTGTTTGGCACTGCTCAGGTTCCTGGAATAGTATTCCATAATAACGCCAGTATATTAATTTGGAGATAGCCAAACCAACACTGAATAAGGTAAACACACTCATCCTGAGTCCACAAAATGTTGACATTATTATCAGATAATAGTTAAGAGCAAGTCATGATTTGTGATATCAAAGTCCAAAGTTAACAAAGGATAACGTCAGTACAGTTTCATACAAAAAATACCATAGTAAAAGGTGATTATGCCACGATCTCCTCTCTAGTGGCTAAATAATAACAGCCGTACAGCTCTATTTAATATTAAGCTATGCTTGCCGCAGTCGGTTCGTGGATGGGTGACAATGCTTAACACATCGAGAGTCCTCACTTCCTCGGAAAGCACGTTAAGTCGTTGGTCTCGGCTGTTATTACCTATACATCTTTGGCAGCCGTTACGCGGGTAAACTGACAACCAGTCTTACCAAGGGGTATCGTATTACCCAGTCACGGGAGGTTGTGGAGGTCAGATAGGCAGTCGCTTCATGTAAAATACTGGTTTTCAGCTGCATTCGGTTAGAAAAGGAAAACCCTATACAGATTGAATGAGTAATAGGTGAATATGTAGTAAAAGAAAACCCGTTAAACTAAAACACGGGTATAAAATTGTACGTTTAAAGGCACTCACGATTCACCCGTGTTACCTTCATGACGTAAAACCGAAAGAAGTGATGCACTTGCACTTTTATAGTACAACGGTTTTATAGTATTACAGTAGGGCCTCGGTAATCCGGACTCTCGCTTGTTCGGTGATCGCTGTAATCCGGCCGGGCAATGGGATACGCGGGGGAGGCCCGGCGGCGTGTAGGTGCGGGGGCTGTCATGAGCCAATGCGCCGTCAGTCTTTTGTTTATCGCCTTTCGTGTAATACGTAGTGTCAATTAAGTGCGCTCGCTAACATCATGGCGCCGCCACGTAAACATTCGACATTAACAATAAAAGACAAATTACGGATTATAGAAATGTTAGATAAGGGTGACAGCTACCCTGTCATTGCTCGGAAGTTTGGTATAGGCAGGTCAACTGTAGGTGACATAAAGAAAAACAAAGACAAACTCTTGAAGTTTGTTAGCCTAACAGAACGTGGTCCCGGTGTACGAAAAACACTAAAGAAATCGGAAAATCCTGTTTTAGAAGATGCTTTGTTTACGTGGTTTTTGCAACAAAGGCGATTGCATGTTCCTGTAAGTGGTGATATGATTTGTGAGAAAGCTCGAATTTTTCATCGCCAGATTACAAACTCCAATATCGGATTTAATGCAAGCCGGGGATGGTTAGACAAATTTAAAAAACGCCACGGAATAAGACGTTTAAAAATGGCCGGTGAAAAACTGTCAAATGATGAAGCCGCTATCGGACCATTCCAACTAGAGTTACAGAAAGTTATTAGAGAGAAAAAATTAACAGCGGAACAGGTTTACAATGCTGACGAATCTGGTTTGTACTGGCGATTATTGCCAGATCATACATTAGCCTCTGGCAATGAGCAGTCGGCTTCCGGAAGGAAAATGATGAAGATGAGAGTGACATTCATGCCTTGTGCAAATGCGGCTGGAACTCATAAACTTCAATTGCTTGTTGTCGGCAAATCAAAAAACCCACGAGCATTTAAATCAACACGTCTTCCTGTTTGTTATCGTGCACAAAAAAATGCTTGGGTTACGAAAGACTTGTTTCTTGAGTGGTTTAAAACGGAATTCGTTCCCGCGGTCCGCCGCCATCTTTTGTCTGTTAATTTGCCTCCTCAGGCACTGTTATTGTTGGATAATTGTCCTGGGCATCCATCAGCAGATGAACTTGTCTCTGAAGACGGCCACATTTTTGCAATGTTCCTGCCACCTAACACCACGGCGTGTATACAACCAATGGATCAGAACGTTATACAAAATGTGAAGTTAAATTACCGCAAATCACTTTTGGTTAACTGTCTTGCATTATGTTCTGAAAACCTCATGGACTCATTAAAATCGATAACTTTAAAGGACACAGTTTTTCTTTTGGCTAATTGCTGGGCCAATGTTAAGACATCGCTAATTAACAAATCATGGAAGAATTTGCACCCTGAATTTCTCACTGATAATGACGAACCAGAAGATGATGTTCCTTTAGCCCAGCTTTTTAACAGGTTGAGGGGACCCAATGATCCTCAAATAAGTGAGGCAGAAGCTCAAGAATGGGCTGCTGGTGGTGCCGAAAGCGAGTTACAAAGATATGAAGTGTTAACTGATGAGGAGATTGTGCGAGCGGCTATGTGTGAGGACAATGAGGAAGATGAGGACAATAGCGTTGAAATTCTAAAAATCACAAAAGTTGGTAATTCAGAGGCAGTAGGAGCTTTAAACACAGCTTTAAAATGGGCTGAAGATAACGAATTTGATAGCCACGAAGTTATGTTTCTCCGTCGACTTAGAGACCGGGCTTTCGAAATGAAGTGCGAAAATTATAAACAGAAGAGTATTACAGACTTTTTCAAGAAGAATTAACTAATGTTTTATTTTAACTTGCTGATTTCCTTACATAGTTGTTTGTATGTAATTTTGAACATGTACATTTTGACTGTATGCTATAATTTAAAAATTGATTAAAGAAACTAAGGTTAAACATGTGTTTTATTAACATTTAATATGGCATACTATAATCCGGACGCCTCGATAATCCGGAAAGGGTCTTGTTTTTGCCTCTCCGGATTAACGAGGCCCTACTGTACTACGATACGAGTTTTTTTGTACGAGAACCACGTGTAGCGTCGGATTGGGGTTAAAGATTGCTCATAACTGTCACTTAGCTAGCGGAGAGGAAATAATCTTTAATTAAAAGGAAAAATATAACAACGTCTAGTCCATTTCACTTTCAGTCTGTGGAAAGTTTGCGTAATCGGAAAAATTCCAGGCGTTTAGTTACAGACGTTTTGTAAATATTGGACTTGGCTACATATGTAACGGAGTTTTTGCGATATATACTGTTGTCAGGTTTAATATTGCCAAGAATTTTGCTGTGATCGAATTTGGTCCTACAGTGGATACTTACGATGCTTTGCATCCTTAGTGAAAACCTTATGAGGTCCATTCGTTATGTTTCTAAAAATCTGAGTAATTTATGCGACCTACCCAAATGTCCTTTCTTTGATTTTGTTCGTCAAATCGTTAAGCTTCTTAATTTCTAAAATAGTTGAGCTGCATGATTGATTGACTAATGCTTGGACTGAACGGACAGATCCACTCAATCTGTGTGGTTGTTTCCTCGACAGACCATTTCAGACACCAATTTACATGATCTTTACATGTTGTGACCAAGATTATGTCTCGACTTTAAAAGTGACAGTGACCTCTGAGTTTGTTTCGCCCTTTCTTCTGAGAGTAGTCAGATAGGAAACGCCGACCTCTTCTAGTTTTGAAAATACGAGTATGATAAACGTGTGAAAGTTTTGTACAAACCTACTGACAGAAATAAAATCATTTATCAAAGTGTCACAAAACTGTCTTTTTCCTCTTCTGCACACCCTAGTCATATGCTACTTGGAGTCAGGGCAATGTGTTTCTGTATGAGCTTGAAAATCTCGCTTTTATCTCGACGATATGATTGTGAAAAGGATAAAGGTCAAATCCACACTTCGCACCCCGAATAAGATATTATACCGGATCATCAATAATTCCTGACTGAGCAGTCCCACACAATTGCTTTTCTCCCGTCAAATTATCGTGAAGCGTGAATCGTGGTCAAGGTATATATCGCAATGGATATTGGCGCGGTGACTTCGGGCTGGTGACCTCAAACTCACCCCTGTTGACTCATTGTGGTTATTTGCTTTGCTTACACACAAATCAGTGTTGTTATTAGGTACACTAATCTACCTGTATTGATTTAGGATAGCGTTTTATTAAGTTTTTGGTGTTTGGTTGACAAATATTTTTTGTTTGTACATCTGTTTGTGTTGTGTTTTTTCCGACGCAGAATAGGCCCTTCTTGAACCCGTTGCCTTCGGAAAAAGTTATTAATTAATAATGTTTTAATGTCATCCTTTTTGTTGGTAATAGCAACTTCGATGACTAATCCTTCCACTAAGAATGATGGGTATGGTAACCCTCTTTGACCTTCAACTTAGTGGCCAACGCAACCCACATGAGGTTCGATATTACAATCTTTTACGACGCCTATGTAAAGACAGCAAGGCGGCAATTTAAACGTGACGTGTTGATGTTTATCCATCACTTTTTTTTAGGTAATTCACTCCTGAAGCGTAACTTTTTTAAGTACAAGTTATATTTATTTTATCCAGGACTGAAATATCGCTAAAGGGCAACAACATATTCATAGATTACAATCAATATGCTGAAACCAGGCGTGTGATTTCCTTGCGAACGCTCTTTTGGCCCCCATATCCTAATCTGTCATTCAGATGTCGAAATACGTTTTAGTATTCGTATTTTCCGAATACACGGTGTCGTATCCATACCAAATAACCTAAATGGGATGTCATCCTACATCATGAATGAGATTAGGCGAGCTGTCTGGAACTCCGGAGGTAAATTCGATATCCTTTATTGTTTATCCACATTAATTCGTTAGGAAAAGTTTGTGTGTTTGTTTGTAAGAACTGCTACTCGGATTAGAAAAAATCTTTTTGCATATGATAGCCCGATTCTTGAGCTAGGTTATGGGCTATTTAACATCACGCTACGGCCTTTAGGAGCCAAGTAAAGTTTAAAAAGGAAGGAATGCTAAGTGTAAACGAAGTATAGCGCGGGCGGGCGATAGGTTAGAATGCGACGTGTCGGGGTCCAAAATTTCTCGCGATGTCGCGGACAGAAGCTAATCTTCATTATGACGGTGTTTCGGGTCTGTAACGTGTTTAAATTCAAATATCTGAGGTAACTAAAATTAAGGTGTTCAGTCGAAACTAATTACGTAATATTCTGAAACATCTATGTTCTCTTTAATGATGATATTATTTATGTTTTGAGCGTAATCACTGCGGTTTCGACGCGGTAAGCGGCTTCAGTTAACCGTGACCTGTAAACTACGGCGCCACGTTATTAAAATTAATTCCCGCAAAGTGTGACTACCGCTTTTTAACAATGAAGCTTCTAACAAGGATAGTGATAAAGCTTTTTTAGAACGTTAGGTATGACCAAAAATGATGTGTAGACTAGTGGAAAAGTTTTGTATTAATGATAGAATAGAACGAAAACATTATGTAATATACCATAAAATGTACTTTTATTATTTGTAAGGGGTGTGGCGATATCTACTATAAAATGACTAAACTATTACATGTTAACCTCATATCATTTGATTAAAGTAATATTATATTGCATACCATAAACTTTTTGACATTTTATTGTAATTTGGATACATTTTAAGTAATTCCTTAATTAAAACCAACTTTACTGAAAATTCCGCTTGGGAAACTACGAAAGCGAATCCTAATCTTAATTTTAAATTGAAGCTGAAATTTAATTCGAAATTCTATTTGTAATTACGTAACTATGTTTAAGACAAATCGTACTTACTAATTAAATATTAGTAGGTACATTAGTACTTAAGCCCTAATATTACCTTGTAAAATAGAATTAGCCTATTAAAATTTCGTTTTTAATTACATTTTAGTAACTATTTACAAAATCACAAACACACTAAGCCAATTAAGTCCCCGGACACACGGACGTAAAAATATCGCCTGGAACACAGGCCTCATGTCGTTGAGACGGAGTGTGCAGTCCACCACGTAACTCCAGTGCGGGTTGGTAGATGTCACATGTCTTCGTATTTTTGGTTCTAGGATGCTTTTCCTTTACCGTCTTAAATGTATGGAAAAATATTAACTTCCAACTACTGCAAAATTCTCTCAACACTCCCGCACAACCCTGCCAAAAGTTGGGATTATTTACACTTTAAAAGCGAAGTTGTAACTTTCAACTTTTTAAAAGCCAAAGCTTTTTACAAGTGGGTTTGTGTAACCGGAGCGAAAGATTTCAAGATGGAAAGTTTTTCTTTCATAAAATATATACTGAAATTGGGGCAAACTAGAGTTATAGGAGTTTACGGAATGTTTACGTTTCTGCTTTCATAATAAATGTGTCGGCCACTGAAGATACTCTGCCTCATAACGATATTTATATCTCGGATGCAGATTTTGGGATTTAATTGGCCTGGTTACGTCAGTGGGCTGATTGCATTGTTTTCTGCGTGTTTGGTCGATGATCCGTATTCATATTCACGCTTCAAAATTAATGCTTTGCGCATTTCATTGGGCGCTAAATTATTAACAAGTACATTTCACATTTATGTGATCGATAATTTTAATTACATGAGCACCTACTATTTCCTATTTCCCTTTGGGGGTTAGCAGAACTTACAGACCGATAGGGCATTGAGGTCGCCCGCGCATTTACAGATCGTTGTTTGTTAATTAGAATTCGCGACTCGAGAATCAATAAGTAGTGGTCGCCCAGTACTCGAAGTTCGACCATAATTCATTTAAAACTTAATGTAGGTATTTGGAGGAGACACCCCGGGCGTCGGGAGTCGATAGCTGACTCCCGGCCACCGTAGGCGCGAGTTTGCGGACGGTGAGCAATGGGTAGCTCGCCTCCCGGTAAGGACCAATCTCGGGTCGACTGCGTATAGTGTTCCACACGCGCCTCAAAGAGATGTCAGCAAAACTGAAGGGGTATGCTAGGACTGATGCCTGCCAGGGTCGCGAGATTGTTCGAAAGAGATACCGTGACCCTGGCACATGGGCAACTGAAGGAACACGGGTGGGTTTTAGCCAGTAACAGTCTGACATGCCCTCCCGCTCCGCCCGGAGCGGGAGAAGTCATTTGATGATTTCCCATGCAAAAAATAAATAACTTTCTGCTTAACGTAATATTAAAATCAACAATACAATTATTTTGTGAATTTATTACCATTGAATGTGTTTTTCATGAAACGAGGACTACGTACTAATTTATTTTGTTCCATCCACGGTAATTAATTCATTAACTATCTGATAGAAGTGTTTGTTTAATTATGATTGTTCCGAAAAACTCCTTAAGCGTAACGATTGCGTGTGGGCGACCAAATATTGTGGTGACATAATATTTTTTTAGAGCTTTCATTATATTATTTCTGAGATTTTGTTTGTTTTGGGGAACATTTTATATTCTGATACGTGATATTTTTAGGGTTCCGTACGTCTAACGGAAAAACGGAACCCATATAGGATCTTTTCGTTGGGCGTCTTTGGCAAGTAGCAAGGGCTCACAGCACAAGTAAAGGAAAAAGTCCGAAAAATATTTATTTCTAACTTAGTCTATTTTTTTTTCGATTACTTTCTAACATATTTTTCAGTTGAAGATTTGACCGTGATGTATATCGAAATAGTTGTAGGTACATATTTTTCAAACTGCAATGTTAAGTTTGTTTGGTAATTAATTCATCTCAACTACGGAATCCTTCACTGTGCGTGGTTTCTTTGTCTCTTACTTCGGAGATTTCTTTGTCAACGTAAGGATTTTTACCAAAAACCTTTCTGAAATAAGCAAAAGTTATTATTAGTTAGGTACAAAAGGAAAAGATAACGCTGAATTTGGCACGTTCACCTACAACATTAAGCTCATTTAGGTCTAGAAGAACAGACTTTTTCTTATCCTGACTAGATTGCTGTCCTGAGATTTATTCGCACTACCCTCTTTGTTACTGACCAACATCTTAACAGGAAAATAATCAGAGGGAAAATTCTGGTAATTTAAGAATGTTCACAGTTTGATCTCAGTCTCAATCTGTTAAAATTACCTCGAGTTTCACTACATTTTTGAAAAAAATATTGACATTCACTGTCGCCGAGTTGAGACTACGACTAAATCTTGATTGTTTTTAATTTCGAAAATTTGCCTTCTGATCTTCTGAAGTAAATATTGGTAAATTAAATAACAGATACTTGTATCCTGGTTCTTTATTAATCGGTCTTATTTACTCTGTTAGGAATTAATTGCCTTTTCGTCGTATATTACTTAGAATTTGGCATCTTCCAAACAATATGTCAATGGATATGTACCGTATTTATTTACAGGTATGTACTTCTAAGAAGTGTCCGATCAAAAATAGATTTTCAGCCGAAAACGAAAAGAAAGCTTCGGCTTTAGTATTTTTTCGGCCAAAAAGAAGACGAAATCAAAAGATATTTATTAAGACATGAAAAATAAATAAATTAGGGAATATGTAAAACACCATAATTTCATTAGAGGATATTTTGTTTTCTTGTTGTATTGATTTTTTTATTCCTTTTATTTTTTTCGTCTTTTCTGAAACTTCGAAGCGTTTTCGTCGGTCACTATAAATCTCAGATATCAAATATTGCCTTTCATAATGTATACAGGTGAAAGAAAGAAAGAAAGAAAATACGTTTATTTGCGGCAAACATGACGCACAGTAAGACTAGAAACATACAGAAATAGAAAAATAAGATGTGGGAAAATCTGCGTCATATCCACGCAAAACGGCCATCACTCAACATAATGCTGTGACCCTATGTGAGACAGAGCCCCAGCGCTGGTTTTCAGTGATAAACGGCGTTAACGTAATGACGTCGATCGGTGCAGCAAACAATCGGTACAATACAAGGTGGTGAGTATTAGTAAACAATTATGGACCCTGTCGGGCTTAGTAACACTTTAAATTATTCAGTAGAACAGAGGAACTATTTCTAAGCCTTCTCAATAAGAAAGTACCCAACCAATGAAATAATTTCTTGGAATTGCCATATTACCTAGTTACGTCGACTTGGCGACATTGTTGATATTCAAACGAGCGGAATAACATGGCCTCCGATATTCGAAAAGCTTTGTTAAAGCCCGAACGGTTGAACAATCAGGTAGGCTGGAAACCTGAATATGTATCTCTAATTTAAACTACAGAAAAGGCTCACATAACATAAAATTACGTCTAGTTTCTGAAGGGTTAGGTAGAGGCATACCTTAGTACACCCACATTTATGTCCAAGACTATATCTATCTGGGCCAAATAGTCTCCTTTCAGGCGCGGCAAGACAAAGAAGTTGCCTGACGCACCGGGAGCGCCTGGAAGAGCTATTGGTCAATGAAAGATCTCCTGAAAGGAGATCTACCACTATGTCTCAAACGGAGAATTATGGACATGTGTATTCTCCCCATTCTCACACATGGTGCTCAAACCTGGTCTTTGACACTTCAGCAGAGGCCCAAGCTTGAGGTTTGCCAGCGAGACCTGCAGCGCAGTATCCTGGGTGTTCAACTTTCAGACCGTATAAGGAACACTACACTGCGCGCCAAAACTAAGCTCACAGATGTTACCCAGAAAGCTGCCCAGCTCAAGTGGGACTGGGCCGGACATGTCTGCCGGATGTCTGATGAGAAATGGGCTAATAGAACTACCAACTGGATCCCACTAAATGCACGACGACATCGCGGTAGGCCGAGACGAAGATGGCGGGACGAGCTTGACTCCTAGCGAAAGGACTGGCCAGCACTAGCAAAAGACAGAAATGTGTGGAACCGGGAGAGGGAGGCCTGTGCCCTACAGTGGGACAATATAGCTTATATTAGTTAGACTCATTTGGCCAGTTATGTTTAAGTCCCATGTAATAGAGAGCGAGCCTATTGCCATCAACCGGGAACAAATCCATGCTCCGGGCTGCTATTGAGAAATTCCAAATAGAAAAATCTAATAACACTGCCCGAACTGGGAATCGAACCTAGGATCTTATGCTCAGCAGTACTGCTTGCGACCTTGAGACGACAAAGCTCAATATGAATTTTAGATACCTACGACCTAGTTGAATCCCGTAGAGTGTGTTTTTTTTCAATACCTAGAAAATATATCCGTATTTTACTTTGATTTGGCACAAATTCTATTGAGTTAGGTTATAACAGTAGGTAATGGTTTTCTCTACATTCAAATAATAGTAATATTTTCTTTGATTCGAAATTGCGATAGGCAAAGCCAGTATTGGTAGTATTAAAGATAATATTTTTGTGGAGCCTATCTGTATAGTAGGTCAGCTCTCCGATATTTACTAACTTCATAAATTTGATTAGGATCTACCCGTATGCCCAGCTGTAGACATGTCACAGATGTAAGTACTCTAGGCAACAGTAGGTTATATCATATTCAACAAAGAGAAGTATCTTTAATTGATTCGGAAAGTATATTGTAAGTAGTAAAAATAATATTGTCTGAATAATACGAAAGCTCTCCGGTAATTCTTCAGTTACTTCTGAAATTTAATTTAAACCCACTTAGTCGTATGCCCAGCTTTAGACAGTTGTAGGTACGGTCACCAAAATAAAATTTAATTCTTTAAAAAAAAACATTTTTTTTTTCTATTAGTTAAATTAAATTTTATTCGAAACTATCCATCGGTGTCTTTCTAAACTTTTCCGATATCTGGCGATCCTGGTCACTTATTCCTTTTGGTGACTATAGAGTAGGTCAATGGTGACAAAACCAGTACTTAAGTATAAGCTACACCCTAATTGCGTAACACAAAATCAATAACAAACGAAATTATTTTGAGGGATATCGCTAATCCATTGCTTGATCTGTTAGAAAAAAATGTCTGCTCAGTAACGCAAATAACGCAATGAATGTTGTTGAACTGTCAAAATGAATTAAAGAAAGAAAGAAAATACATTTATTTAGCACAAACTCAAAGGCACACAAAATAATACCAAACATAATAACCATAATTACCTCTCTGGCCTTTTATTCAATTGACACACGTACACACGGCTACATATCTAGCTATACTTGTCCAGTTTTAGCTGACCTCGCATTGTATAGGCTTTTCTTAAAGTGAGAAGTCAGCTTATACCGACCGAGTTAAAGTCAAAGTATTACCACAGACTTGCGGTCGACTGAACAATGAGATAATTCAAAATTATAGAAGCTTTCAAATCTCTAGAAGTTATTTACAAGGCACGTGTGACTGGTCACGCTGGAAGGGGACGCCCTAGGAGATCATATAGTGACCTTATTGGTGATGTTCTTCAGAAGGGTCAGATGCGTAGCACTAGTAACCGGCGTGCGTGTGTGACCAGATGTATGAACTTAAACGAGGCAGAAGGAGTGTGTAAGAATCGTAGCAGGTGGTGTTCTGTAGTTTCTGCCTACTCCCAGGGGAAAAAGCCGTGATTTTCAACCGACGAAAAAAAACGGAGGAGGTTCTCAATTCGACGCGTATATATTTTTTTTTATGTATGACCACGCATAACTTTTTACATAGTGGTCCGATTGTGACAATTCTTCTTCTATTGGAAAGGGTATACTCCCAAGGTGGTCCCATATAAATATGGAAAACAAAATCGAACCCTAAGGGTCGGAAAACAGGGGATGATTGATTGTTCACTCACTGATTGTAATGTTTAACCACGCATAACTTTATACAGAGTAGTCCGATTTTGGGTATACCTTGCCAAGTATTATTAGTATATTGAAGTCACAAAAAATTATGAAATAAAAAATTTAAAAAAAAAATTAAACCGCCGAAAAAACTGAAAAGCATAAAATAATAAACCTTAAAATTTTGAGTCGGCGCTGAAAAATCAATGAACAAAGATCACTCAAAGCGCCCACTCATAATTTTAAGGTTTATTATTTTATGCTTTTCAGTTTTTTCGGCGGTTTAATTTTTTGTTAAAAAGTCTAGAATGAGCAGTAAGCATTTCAATTTTAATTACCGTAATCCACACTATCCACACTTCCACACTAATGTTATAAATGCAAAAGTAACTCTGTCTGTCGGTCTGTCTGTCTCGCTTTCCTGCTAAAACTACTGAACCGATTTAAATGAAATTTGGTACACAGATAGTTTAGAGCCTGAGAAAGGACATAAGCTACTTTTTACCCCGGTAGTACGTTCCCGCGGGCTATTTTCCGACCTCCACGCGGGCGAAGCCGCTGGCAAAAGCTAGTGTTTTTATATATCACTTCTCTTATAGCGCGTAATAACATTGATGATTCAGTCGTGTCGCGGATGTAATGCGAAATATTTTATTACGTTTCTTGTGAATGAATCAAATAAATAAAGCCTCCTACAAACCGGCGCGACGCGGCAGCGCGACGCGACACTCGTAGAACAATTTTTATGTGAACTTCTTGGAAATTGTTCTACAAGAATCGCGTCGCGCTGTCGCGTCGCGCCGGTCTGAATAAGCCTTAATGTTTATTTTATCATTTACGACGCACTTCTGAAATTGACACACACACATTCATTCACATGTTTGCAATAAAAATCTAATTTGTTTACAGACTCCAAAACTAAGTTTGGGTTTCAAAATGGTGGACCTCTGTCTCTTTATTTATTTATCAACTCTAATGGAAGGCTTTAACTTTATTATTAGTAGAAAGTTATCCGTTGAAAAGTAGGTTGTTTAGTCAAACTTTAAGATTAAAACTAGTTGTTAGGCATGATATCAAATATACATTTATGTTTTGAACTGAGAATAAATACAGATTTTTCAGTTAAAAACATAAATAATAGATTTGCTTTAAAGGCTGAGGAAAATGTTACTCTTTTTACATTATTTTCGATTCAAATGAACAATACTTTATTCTTTTAATATTTAACTAGTGATCGCCCATTGGTCGAAATTCGACCGTACTTCATTTGAATAGAAATACATTATTAAATGAAAAAATATAGATAATAATAAATATAAAAAATAATATGGTTATATTTGACATTCAGTAACACTATTAGACAAATTGTTGCTGTACTACTGTGGAGAGGGTTCGCTGGCGGGATGGTGATGGCGAGGACCAGGACGTAGGTGTAATGAGTAAAGAATACTTCTTCAGGACTCTCTTCTTTATTTTCTTAATACTTCTAACTGCTGGATATGGAATAATATGGAATGAATTATCACAGAAATTTGTTCTGTTTTCATAGAATTTTCCCTATATTTTTTAGGTAATTATGACGGTTCCAAATGTCATAATTATAACCAGCCTGTACAATCTATGACCAGCCTGTACAATCGTGAGGCATACAACCTCTACAGTTTGCACACGACACTAAGTTTTGTATGGGAAACTTACTAATGTCATACTTGACACTCCCCATAAAACCACAAAAAATATTTTTTATAAATCTAAACTAAATTCCTATCGTCGCTAATACAAATAATATTAAAGACAAATATTCTGGATATGCTCATAGATTTTAAAAATGAAATAGGTTATATATCTATAAAATTAATTTATTACCTATGGTTATACTTGACATTCAGTAAGACTATAGACACAAAATCAGGCTTACCAACTTAGGGGTTTTCCCAAACTTAGGGGGTAAATAAGAGGATTGAGATTTTTTAGGGGCGTTCCATTTTTAGGGGTATTCTTAGGGATTTTTTGCCATCTTACATTTCTCATTGTGTTTTTGATTACAATAAAAGTATTAGCAACTTCTAGTACGGTTCCTTGATACTTAGAATGCAGAGTGAATGATAAATAAATGTCGCGTAATAAATATAGACAAATATTACTACTGTGTGCCGGTCTATGATTACTGAACATTCGTTGGTTATTTTCATTATAATTTTTTAGGGGATATTTTAGTAATTGTGACATTTTTAGGGGTTTTTAACTTCAGCTTTAGGGATAAATATTTCTGGGTGTAGGTAACACTGCACAAAATAATAAAGACAGATTTGGACCATAAACAAAAGAATATCTATGCATGTGTGTATTAGATACACGGTAATGAATAGTAGTGTGTGTAACGTGTTATTTATTGAAAATAATGTATTTTAACGCATAATTAAAAAAAAAATATTAGCATTCGTCACTTCTTCTCTGTATAAACTATAAGTTTGCGAAATTTCATACTCCTCCGTCCGCCCAATTTTCGTAAAAAGGGATCCAAAGTTTTCGCTTCACGTATTAATATATAGATGATCCAACTCTACAACGTGTTCCTATTGATATGCCATATTTCTTTTTTCTTGAATACTGGTGTAAGTTTCAGTGATAAGTACCAGTAAATCATTTTAATTGAAACTAACAAGTAAATTCAAAGCTAAGAGTGTGACGTTATCATATTTCACGTAACGGTGTTTTACATAAATAATAGTGAAATTTAATGCATTTTACCACCATACTGCGAACGCCAACCCGCCTGTCAAGCGTGACGATTATGGCAAAGCCCATCAAATTGGGGAGGCCTATGTCCAGCAGTGGACGTCTTTCGGCTGAAATGATGATGATGATGAATCGTGTCGTTAAATTATTTTGTATGAAATAAAAAGGAAAAAATTACATTAAATTCCAGTAGATTTTTGACATCGTATCATGAATACCCTAGAGTTATTAATACCAAAAGGAACACCTTGTATAGGGTTATTCAAATATCAGATTAGAACAAAAGCACCCGCTACACGTGGCCAAGCTTATCACGCAGTGACTGGGCAAACACGGACGTTCCTATATAGAATATGGTATTTTATATACTCATTATATATTTTGTACTCTGTTCACTAAGCGAAAGGCTCGTCATATAACGTTCTGTGATGAAGGACATATTCTGTCAACTTGTTTGTTTTCATGTGTCTGCTTTTGTAGGAAATTCTAGGAAAACATTTAATGTTTTCTCGATCCTCTTCTTGTCTTGCTTTGTTAACTCTAAAATCACAAGGGGCGTAACGAAAATAATATATTTTCGTCATCTCCAGTGAAACGCATATTTGTTTATCAAAATGAGGGCATACATCTATCTTTTTAATCCAGTTCAAAAATAGGAGGAGTTTCCATGTTACTATATGTGTTGACTATACGTATGTATTTTTTTTTGAAAGAAAAGAAAAGAAAGAAAGAAAATACGTTTATTTGCGGTAAACATGACGCACAGTAAGACTAGAAACATACAGAAATTCACCGATTATCCGCCAATTGTGGACCATATTCAAAATAATTTTTTTCGCGGAGAGGTTATGCTTTTGGGGTCTTTTATTTTTATTGATTTTGCTTGGGTAGTTATTGCGTTAGCTTCAATAATACGTATTTTGTCCACATGATGTTCTAATACCGCCTATCACTGTTGTTTACCTGGCCGGTAGTGGTATACGAATTAGTGTGAGTAAAAGCAAGTTTTTTTTATGAATAATCTTCTGTGTATTTATAATTATAGGTTTGATTATTGGTATGGCGGTAACTTCTTTCCTTATTTCCACTCAATTGTTCTTCGCTAACCTCTCCACTTAATCCGGTCTCTTTTACTAAGTCTCAGTTACGGACAATTTATAGAAAAGCCTTCATTGAATAAAACATTACATTTATCTTGTACAATTAACTCTGGAAATCGGACTCAATGAGTATCGGAAATGCAATTTCGAGGGCGATTTACTACCATCACCGCAAAAGACTTCTAATACTTAGCTTCAGAAATAAACTCAATTTAAGCTTATCCAATTCTACAGTTAAGCTGTACTCATAAAATACTAGCTTATTCCAGCGGCTCGCCCGCGTCAATGTCTGAAATTATACCACGAGAACGTAATACTGGTATTTAAAGTACCTACCCCTATGTGCTAATCCAGTTTATACACTATCTGTGTGCCTAATTTTATTCCAATGTTTACACGGTGCACACCAGTGGCGAGGTGTAATTTTTTCTAAAAGAGAAGCCGATGGGAAGTCGGCTTTAACTTACTGACCCATCAATAAAGAATACTTGACTATCATTCTAAAATGAATATAGGAATGTAATGAATTGAATACAATTAAATTGAACAGCTGAAAACCGAATAAAATAAGCAAAATTCCTCTATCTCGTTCTCGCTGACGCATTTTTCTATACCTGTCTCTGTCATAACCCGTTGTACAGCGGCTTGCTCTCGTACATATCAAGCGGTGCCACGTGACCTAAAGTGACATCATTACGGGATCGCTGTTGTATGAATTTTTAGTTCCCGATTATGACGTTTCGGCGCCGGGTTAATTTAGAACATTTCTCTTTTGTTGTAATACAAAGCTATAAATAACCTTTTTTGTTGTTTGAATGTTATGGTGAATTAAATACCCGTAGTGTAACTATATTTATTGACAATAGTAGCCACTATTTACATACTATTGTATTTTTAATAGTGATAGAGTTACCAATGCGGATCCCCGAAGGCAAGCTGGTAGGAATCGTGTTATATGGTGCCTTCGCCACTGGTGCACACAAGGAAAGTTCTCCTAGTCGGCATGATTTTTTGTTATTTTTGTTAACATCTTCATATTTCTGCCAGTTTACACAAAACCTTAGTTAATTATAGGTACGCCTAAATCTTCCTCATCAATCACTCCGTTCATTGGAGAAAACCATAAATGAAATTTCGTTCGGTAGTTTTTGAGTTCGTCGCGTTCATACAGACAGACAGACGCGGCAGGGGGGGGGGGTTCGTTTTATAATAAAGAGGCTCAAATTAAATTAGCTGGAAATAATTTACCTAAGTGTTGGGTATCGATATCGAAAACTAATGGAACAAACAAAAAACAGATTTTTATTTTTATTATCATAATTATGAATGATAATGCTTTCTTTTCGATGTTGAAGTTAAAAGCTGGGACACTAAACGCATCTGCATCGTATGCAATTCACATGTATTTGTATGACGACAAACAACGACGACAATCGACGAAATAACGGAACCATTATAATAATAATTAATTGTCTGTGGCAAAGGTTCTGTGGAGTTAAATGTTAGTGACTATATTTACGAAGCAAGGTGGTCAGTGCCGATGCCGGTAACACTGGTCTACAAAATTTAACTTTTTGTGTGCCTTTCAATTGAATACTATATTTTTACTAGCTGACCCGGCAAACGTTGTTTTGCCATATAAATAATTTCCTAGGCGGGGATAACTAATTAAATGACGATTGATCAGTTTTCGACCGGAGAGGAAAAATGATTAAATTACTAAAATGGCTATTAAAAAATAAGGGTTGATCGTAGAAGGGTGAAACGTGAGGATTGTATGTATTTTTGTATGTTGTATCATAAAAAAATAGAAATTAAAAATTTCGTCTAAAAAATAAAAAATAAAATTTAGGGGTGGACTACCCCTAACATTTAGGGGGATGAAAAATAGATGTTGGCCGATTCTCATAGATACCGGATAAGCACCAAAAATTTCATCAAAATCGGTCAAGCCGTTTCGGAGGAGTATGGCAACGAAAACTGTGACACGAGAATTTTATATATTAGATATTGCTTTAAGGTTAGGTACTGAATATGAAAACACGATTTTTTTTTTAATTAGCTCTTATTTTGGAAATATACCTTATTTACTAAATTTGACTTTTAGTAACATGTTTAAGTACAAAACAATTTATTAAAAAATACAACTTTATTTCTAACTATTATTTTTTACTTTTTATGTAAATTTGGGAATATTGAAATATTAACAAAATATTTAAACGCGTTTAATTAAGATTTTCTCTTCTTTTTCGATCGCTGTTAGGGATATCTCTTCTCAAATTCCAGCAGTAGTCCGCTAACATTGATGCATTCCATCGGCCCTGGTATCTCTTTTTCATGGTCGAGATATCTTGGTGAAATCGTTCACCATGTTCGTCACTTACATCACCGCAGTTAGAAGAGAAAAAATCAAGATGAGAATGAAGAAAATTATTTTTTTAGGGACATATTACAACTCTACTGTTGATACTTTTAAAGGATATTGTTCACAAGTTCAACATAATTTTCATTTCTCTTATTGCCCAAAAACCATGAACGACTGTTCTAAAAGATTCTCATGCTTCGAATGAAACTGAATCGATTCGAAATCGATTCCGTGTGGTACAAGTCGCGACACAGACTCTACATCAGGGTATACCACGCTTTGTTTCTTGTTTCTTGATATGCCGTGCTGCATGGGTGGAGTCAAGCAAAAGTAACAGTCATTCGCATGATTGGTAGGTTCCCTCCACATCATTGGCACACCAAAAGGTGAACGTTTCTTTTTGTTTAGCCACTTAATCAAATTTGTGGAGCAAGTTGTGCAACTAAAATGTGGTACCCACGATTTGTCTTGGTTTTTAATTTTAATTCCAAAATATAGGAAGTAAATAGTTTCTAAACGTTGAGTTATTGAACATCTTTGGTTAATATGGGTCACCTTACCACATATGAAGCAAAAATTGTCTGCACTATTAACACAATTTTTAAATAATGAAAACTGTAGATTTTTCACTAAAAATGTCAAACGAAACGATAATAATTTCGCGTTTTAACTGTTGAACAAAACATAGTCAGGCTTAGACGTAACAAACAAATATGAAATAATAAAATTTCCGCGGGTAATCACTAAATGTTTTGAGTTTCATCAATAATGTGATAAATCTATCGCTCTACTCGCTATTATATTGTATATGGCACAAATGAACAATAAGAGCTAACTATGAATTTTAACTTATATATTTATCTTCAGCGAGTGAAATACAATCAATATAGTACATTTTCATGTATAAGGCAAATTTGATGTAGACCAGTGTAATCAACAGTTTTTGTTGAATTTTTCGTGGAACTTAGTTATTTTGTACGAGTTTCCAAAAACCTTAACATAACAAGAATCTAGCTTATGGTATGAAGCAAAAAACAATACTTCATTTATCATCACCCAGTTCCCTCATATTATTACGCCTGTCACGACTAGTGTGGAAAACAGAATACACCTTTTTTCCCGAGATTACCATGTAAAATACATGATTGTTTCTTGATATTTAGGTACATCACTATACCTATTATTATTGATGAGCACAATGAACCGATAGTGTATTACTAACCCAGTTGATAGTTATGTTTGCAAAGTGGGGGTACTGCATCATATAACCTAGTTGGTACTTGACACGTTCGCGTACGCTGCCTAAAGTTTGATAACACCTCGTTAATGTTGTGATTTCGAGTAGGTAGGTGTGTTTTGATCGGCGGTACTACTTTTGGCGTTAATTTACACATACATTAATTCACGCCTTCTTCCTATAGAGGCGAGAAATTATAAAACAGAAGCATCGCCAATGTTCGTGCATTAGTTGTACTATATGTATGTGTTCGGCACAAATTTTGAAAGCTAAATTAGAACCACTTCCCTATCTCTGATTGGGCTCAAATTTAGTTAACATATGTATCTTCGGTGACAATACAATAATATGGTAGCATGGAGCTGTTCTCATAATGTCACCATCGTATTATTTTTTTTTGTTATGTAACAAGAAAGAGATGTATAATTAAATAATAGCTGTCTAATTTAGTGGAATTATAATATACTAGCTTTTGCCAGCGGCTTCGCCCACGTGGAGGTCGGAAAATATCCTGTGGGAACGTGTTACGGGGATAAAAAGTAGCCTATGTCCTTTCTCAGGCTCTAAACTATCTGTGTACCAAATTTCATTTAAATCGGTTCAGTAGTTTTAGCAGGAAAGGGAGACAGACAGACAGACAGACAGACCGACAGACAGACAGAGTTACTTTTGCATTTATAATATTAGTATGGATTCTTCGAAGGCAACTACGGCGAAATAAATTCATAAAAAAAAACAATTCATCCAGTTCAACTAAAATCAATAAAAATTCAAGGCAATTAGGAATAAATTTAGTTTGACAGTTTTTAAGCGTCACTTGTGTTTTTCTTTCGGTATCTCTCAGTAAGAGATAGCAATACTTTAATTTTAGTTCAGGTGGTGAATAAAATACTCGGCACTGTAGTAATCCCCACGATAGAAATCGGCAGCAAATTGTAAAATACCGTTAACCCTGGTAGGTTAAAGCTCTAATTATAATTCCTACTTTAGTAAAATTTAATAAAGGTACCATAAACCATTCCGGAAAGCAAATCTTGTTAAAATAAGGACGTTAAAGACAAAAGACGTTAAAAAGCATACCCCTTTCCGTTCGTTTTCATAGAAACAAGCATTGTAGGGATGCCTGATAGATCTCAACTAATTTGCTTGAAATGAAGCGTTGTAATCGCTGGAACAAAGTGATTAATTTGTCAACTAGGTACACTAACTGAGTTTTTTCGTTTTTACCAGCTTACTTATTGCCTTGTTAAACTTTACCCAGTTTTTATGCATAGGAAAGTAGCTTTTTTCTACTATGTTGCAGCACCCGACTCCTCGGATTTATCCTCAGGACCTGCAATGCATCTAATAAATGTGCCTGGTTAATCTGAATCGCTGCCTAAATTATAAGATAATATTAAGAAGGATAACCTTCTTTAAGACGTAGTAAAGAAGGTTGTCAGAGGCAGTTCTTCATCCGTGTGGTCTACACTAGAAAACTTGGAAAGACCTTGGAAATACATAAGTGATTACTGATGATGACAAAAATAATAAAATGAAGAAGTAGCATATAAGGGATCCCAGTTTACTACAGGCATATATCAACTTATAATGTTCCCACGGCTGGGACTTCGGCCTCCACTCTGTGTGAGGGAGTGAACATTAATCCAGCACGCGGATCCAGTGCGGGTTGATAGAGGTCACTGTACGATTGACATTAAGAGCTATTACTACTAATATCAAAATATTTATTCCTGTATTCCCTGGAGGTGTACCCATAGATCACCCACAAATGTCAACTGTTTGTTCCCATGAACAAGGCAAAAATCCCGTAACACCCACTGTACTATCCATTACCTCCCTACTCGTGAATTGAACCCACGACCTCTTGCTTACACCGAATACTGTTATAAAGAGAGGATGAAAATGGGTCAAAACGAGTTTCTATTCATTGTTTTTGCTTTTTCAACTTTAATGTTAGCGTAATAATGAATGCTTTTGTAGTATTAAAAAGCATTTAAATATTGTTTGTTTCCCTACTGCATACAAACACTCAAAGAGAATGCAGAAAATTGTTTGCTTGCTATGAAATATGTGTATGAAACGCGGCCATAAATCGTTTAGAGATTTCAAACATGTTTCAGTAGAACATGAAAATATGCGAATGTAAGCTTATGTCTTATTTATGTTGTAAGGAGATTTTACATGCAATGTAATACACAAGTACACTTTTAGATTAATGGTACTGTTTTTGCAGCTATTTAAATAAAGCTGTGTGCTCCTTGTTTTTATTGAGTGTCATTAATTATTCAAGAATGTCTATGTAGATAGATTTATGTGAAAGGTGTTCCTGCACCCTAATTGCGAAACACACAATTTATCAGAATCTGAATGGGATTGAAGATTATTTCTAAACCATTGCGTCATTTGTTCGAATAAATTGTGGCTCAGCAACGTAAATAACGCAATGAATGTTGTTTAACTATGAATATTAAACCAATTCCTACCGATAAAAAGTTCCGCAATTACCCCTCGGATCTTTCTTATTTACAAAAGTTGGTAAACTGAAAAAGGACCATATATCTCTCAGTTTGAAAGCCTGTTTTGGTGTGGTACGTTTCAGTTCTAGTTTGAAAGTTTTATGTATGCATATAAATTTACTTCTAGTGCAATAATTACTGGCGCCAACTAATGGTTAATACATTACCGTGAAAGTACAACCCGATGACGTCACTACGTAACTACGAATTAGGACGGTATGTAGGACAATTGTTTCGGAACGAACCTTTGTTACTCTATGCGCTTTCGGAACGCGCCGCCCGAACGGAATGACATCTGACTCGTCAAGTTTGATTTTGACACTTGTCACTTCTTTTTCCCTCCTTTTAGTTTGGTCTTTGAGAGCGTCGGACAGATTTTGGCTTCCACGAGTTTTTTGTAAATCAATCCTTGAAAATCGGTCGTTTTGCGGACAATACGTCATGACCTAATGATTTAGTGTTACAATAACCCCTTTTGGTGAAGGAATACGGGTTTAGTTTCTTGATATTAAAGAACTTTAAGGTTAAGTGTTTGAACCGCATGTTGGAGTGAATCTCTGGCGAGTGGCAGCGGCCTGGTTCTGGAAAACCCACTTACAAGTCACAACACGGTACATACACACTCACTTACATACAAAGATCCAGGTAATCCCAAGAAGCAGGCGGTCGTCGTCCTGGAAGGTGAGTTCCTTTGTTCGTTTTAGTGTAGTTAATTTATTTGCAATTGTTCTCTTATATTGTCTGCTCCGCGTACGGCGGACAGTACGCTAGCCACTCTTGTCTCTAGAGCCCCAAGGTTGTCACACTTCCACTGCGCATTTAAAACCTTATGTGGGCCTAGTCTGGCAGCGTACATTTTGGTAGCAGAGGCGTGGTTTTAACCTACAAAACCACCAAATTGGTAATTTACAGTAGGCTAATTACTTGGCAGTCTCTATAAGGGAAGTAGTAATTCGCTGTAAATGTTTGTTAATGGTGATTAATTGTTATTAGAAATAATTTGTTTAAATTTATTGAGTCGAGTAACTCATGTTGTCGGGTAAACTGAAGTTACCATAGTCAGCCTGGTTATATGCTTACAGTGTTGATTGGCATTATTGAGCATTAACATTGAAAGTTGGAAGAAAGGTTTATTATTGTTGTACCGTTGACATTGGTTTGAATTAAAACAAAACTTTATTTTTGTTCATTGAATTGAAACCAATATTTTGTTATTTCTTGAGTTGCTGATTAGTCAGTTTGGTAGTTTGATTGTTTGCTTGTAGGTATTTTGGAAATTTATTGTTTGAACTTTGTTACTTAATTATTTTGTTTGGTATATTGAATTGTATTGTCTGTGCAATGGCACACAAAGCGGTGAGAGAGGCAATCAGTGGATTGACCACACAGCTACGGTGGTTCACTTCAGCTGCAGCGACTGCTGAGCGCCAGGATCTCGAAGGGATCACGCTTGCTCGGTTCGAGCAGTTGAACTTGAGACTCGGCAACGTTGATGCTCTGCTCACCCGCTACAACGAGTTCATTTGTGATGTGGCTCTGGAAGTGCTGGATCAGGCAGCACGTGACAAGGTCCTTGGTGACTACGACCAGATCTTGGACCTGGGGGATGTCATTGGTCAACGTGCTCGGGAAATATTGGGGAGCCGGACACCTGTCCAGGTCAAACCGGAGACCTCGGTTGTTTCAGGTCCCGGACTATTGAGTAGACTGCCTACCTTGGAACTGCCACACTTTAACGGTAGCTTGGACCAGTGGTTAAGTTTCCAAAACCTGTTTGAAAGTTTGGTTGATGCACGCTCGGACCTCAGACCCGCCCAAAAGTTGGCCTATTTGTTGTCTGTCCTGGAAGGTGAGGCCCGAGCCTTGGTGCAGCATCTGTCTTTGACTGACTCAGCCTACCCTACCGCTGTGGAGTTACTCACCCGGCGGTATCAAAACAAGCGTTGTTTGGCTGATGTTCACATCAAACAGATTTTGGGGTTACCGGTCATTACAAGATTATCAGCATTGCGTACTGACCTGTTGAACCCGTTGGTGGCAGCGACCAACGCTTTAAAGCGATTGGAGTTGCCGGTGGACCATTGGTCTTACCTTTTGGTACATGTGGTGCTGCAACGTCTTCCAGCTGATTTGAGGGCTCGTTTCGAGCAGAAGTATGGTGGGGATAGTGTCACACACCTCCCCCCATTTGGTGACCTCGTCAAATTTTTAGAGGATGAGTGTCGGTTTATGGACAACTCTAGCGTTGCCACCGAGTCACGCCAACCGTCTTCCCGGCCACGAGACCAGGGACGGACTAGGGCTCGCGGGCCTGTTGATGGTCGCCCCGCCGCTCGTTTTGCTGCCACCCAGAGTCGTCCTGGTTGTGAGTTCTGTAAGGACACGGGGCATGGCATGGCAACTTGCCCGGCCTTTTTGAAATTGCACGTGAGTGCCCGCCGCCGAGTTGCCAGTGCACGCCGTCTGTGCTTCTCATGTTTGGGGGTTCACTTCCATCGGGACTGCCCCAATCCCCGCCCTTGTGGAATTTGTAGGGGGTCCCATTTGGACATATTGTGCGCTAACGCGAACCACGCTGGCAGACCAGCCTCTGTTGAAGGTTCGCGTACGAGGGGGCACCATGGAGTTGGTCACCGGGCTTCTGCCTCGCCGGTTCAGAACCGGGGAGAGGCCCGCAATTTTGAGCGCCGCACTCCACCCCCCGCGCAAGTTGATCGGGAGCCGCGCGATCGCCATTTGGTCTCCCCACGTAAAAGTAGTTACGTAGCTGTTGCTAGGCAGCGCTGGCCAGACCAGCACCGCCTTCCCTCCCCTCCTTTGGCGGAACGTCCCCGGTTGGAGTCACGCCCCCCGCCATTCAGGCATCCGGTGGGATATGCCCTTCCAGCGATGGCGCGTGGCTCGGGACACCGCGCGGACGAGGAATTTGATCTTTATCCTCGTCGGGAAAGACTTGAGCCTGGGTGCGGCGATCGGTCGCCGCCCAGGCATTGTTAGGACATTGGCGCCTGCCCCGCTAAGGAACCCCCTCAGATCGAAACGGTTTTGTTGCCAACGGCATCGGTCAGGGTCTGGGGGCCCACGGGGAATTCTGTTGTGGTCCGTGCCATTTTGGACACGGGAGCCCAGGGTTGCCTTTTGTCATCTTCTTTAGCGGGACAGGTGGGCCTTGATGTGCGTGACTTTTCACGCAAAATTAGGGGAGTGGGCGAAACAGAGGTCACGTCCAAGGGACTGGCTTGGTTTGAGGTCACTCCTCTGAATTGTATGGCACCTAAAATTGTTGCTTCGGCCGTTGTTCTGACGAATATTTTGGGTAGTCATCCACCATGTCAGCTGTCTTCAGAAATCGTCCGGTTGACGTCAGGCCTGGAATTGGCTGACCCCCGGTTTGATTCCCCTAGGACAGCGCATTTGTTGTTGGGTTCCGATGTACTAGGGAGAATACTTTTGGGTGATATAAAGGTTCTGCAGCCACGCGGTTTGGTGGCTGTCTCGACCATCTTTGGCTTTGCGGTGATGGGACCAGCGTTGTGGGACCTCCCTACACCTGAACCTGATTTTGGGTTGTCATCTGGCTCCGCCCTCTCTGACGCCGTTCAGAGGTTTTGGGAGGTTGAAGAGCCCCCTCAGGTAGCCCGTTTGAACCCGGAACACGAGGAGTGCGAGTTGTTCTACCAGAACAACACAGGTCGACTCCATTCCGGCCGGCTTGTGACCAGGTTGCCTTTTGTTGCGGTGCGACCACCTCTCGGCGAATCCAGACCTACGGCCGAGAAGAGATTGTTGGCAATGGAGCGCCGCATGAGCAGGGACCCAGTGCTGCGGCAGAAATATTTGGATTTCATGCGGGAATACGCAGATTTGGGACACATGTCGGTGTCAAATTTGGATTGGCGCTCAAGTGAGCATTATTTCCTGCCGCATCACGCGGTCCTCAAGCCATCCACCGGTAAGCTGCGCACGGTGTTTGATGGGTCTGCGCGGACTTCGTCTGGTGTCTCCTTGAATGATTGCTTGCATCCAGGCCCCAAATTGTTGAGGGATCTTTGTGACGTCATTACCTCCTTCCGTCGTCATCAGGTAGTTTTTGTGGCCGACATCAAAATGATGTTCCGCCAAACGGTTATTCACAAGGATGACCGACGTTATCAGTTGATCCTGTGGCGAGAGAATCCCCAGGACCCCATGATTGTGTATGAGCTCAATACGAATACGTACGGCCTCCGATCGAGCCCTTTTGTTGCTATTCGTTCCCTTTGGGAGCTCGCGGACCGAGAGCGTTTGAAGTTCCCTCGTGCGTCCGCCATCTTGAAAACGGACTTGTATGTTGACGACGTTTGTACTGGAGCTCCCACAGTTGGGGAAGCTGTTCTGTTGCGTGACGAATTGATTGGTATTTTGGCTTCCGCTGGCTATGAGTTGCGTAAATGGGTGTCCAACTCGCCAGCGCTATTGGAAGGTTTGCCGGAGGATCATAGGCAGGACCCGCTTTTGTTTGAAAATGTTGACAACCCTGCTATGATACCAGTTCTCGGCGTTCAGTACCGACCAGTCCAAGACATCTTCACATACGATGTCGACTTGGAGTCACCTCACACTTGGACTAAACGACTGGTGTTGTCTACTGTCGCGAGGACCTTTGACCCGAATGGTTGGATATGCCCGGTATTGTTTTGGGCGAAATGTTTTCTTCAGCGCCTTTGGACTGCGGGACTTGGTTGGGACGAGCCACTTCGGGAAACCCTGTTGGAAGATTGGCTCCAATTTGTATCCGCACTCCCTGCAGTCAACGAGGTCGTGTTACCCCGCGCTATCCTCCCCCCTGGGAGCTACACTGCTACCCTTCATGGGTTTTGTGATGCATCTTCGCACGGTTATGCAGCTGTTGTTTATCTGCGCACCGTCAGCGCGACAGGCCAGGTGAAGTTGTCACTGGTCATGGCCAAGAGCAAGGTGGCCCCCCTCCGGACGGCACTGACCATCCCTAAATTAGAATTGTCAGGGGCGGCGCTTCTTGTGCGTCTATTGAACCACGTTGCTCACACTTTGGGTGGAACTGTGGACATTCGGGCTTCTTACGCCTGGACGGACAGTCAAATTGTTTTGTGTTGGTTGAAGACGTCCGTCCACTCTTTGGAGGTCTTTGTTGCGAACCGAGTGTCCCAGATTCAAAATTCTGAAACGCCTTTGATTTGGAGGCACGTGCCTGGAGATTTGAACCCGGGCGACGTGGCCTCACGTGGGTGCATGGCACCCCGCCTGATTGCTCACCCCCTATGGTGGGGACCAGACTGGCTGACTCACCCCGAGGATGATTGGCCTCGAACGCCAGTCTTGATGTCGGGTCCTTTGCCCGGGCTCAAGGTGCTCGCTGTTGGAACGAAGGACCCTCCGTTTGACCCTGAATTTTTGTTGAATCGATACAGCTCCCTCGACAAATTGTTGAACGTTACCTCGTGGATCAGGCGTTTTGGTTATAATTCTAGGAACTCCGGGAACAAACGCCTGTCTCTGGTTCTCTCTCCTCAGGAGCGACAGGAATCACTCCTCCTTTGGGTCCGCTCCGTGCAGGCTGCACACTTTGAGAAGGAGATTGAAATTTTGAAGTCTGGTAAGGCTAAATTGTCGGGAGCCATTAGTAAATTGAACCCCTTTTTGGACGATACGGGTCTCTTGCGTGTTGGGGGACGGTTGAGGCACTCTAGCCTTCCTTATGGGGCCCGTCACCCCCTTTTGTTGCCTAAGGAGGGCCATTTGGTTAAATTGTTGGTGACTGATCGTCACATTAAGAACTCGCATGCCGGTTGCAATGCGCTGTTGGCCATTCTGCAGCGAGAGTTTTGGATATTGTCGGCCCGTCGTACTATTCGTAGCATCGTCTTCCGTTGTTTGCCGTGCTACCGGACTAAGGCCTCTACTATGCAGCCAATGATGGGAGACTTGCCGGCTGATCGTGTTAATGAGGCGAGACCCTTTGCAGGCGTCGGAACGGACTTTGCTGGTCCCTTTTTGGTGAAGACGTCTCCTCTTCGGAATAGTAAAATTGTTAAGGCTTATTTGTGTGTGTTTGTCTGCCTGTCAACTAAGGCAGTGCACTTGGAGTTGGTAACCTCCCTCTCGACGGAGGCATTTGTGGCGACCTTGGATAGATTTGTGTCTCGCCGTGGGTTACCTACTTTGATCAGGTCTGATTGCGGTACTAACTACAAGGGTACAAGTAACTATTTGAAGGAGGTATACGCCTTCCTTGCTGAGAACCAGGTTGACATTGGTAACAAATTAGCCCGCCGAGGGGTCACTTGGTTGTTTGACCCGCCAGCCTGCCCCCATTGGGGGGGTATTTTTGAAGCCGCGGTGAAAGCGGCAAAGGGACTCTGGCGCAGATCGTTAGGAGACACCGTTCTCACCTTTGAGGAGTTAGCTACGGTATTTTGCCGCATTGAAGCTGCACTGAACTCGCGTCCATTGTGCCCGCTGTCTTCGGACCCGAACGACTTGGAGGCCCTGACCCCGGGCCATTTTTTGATTGGACAGCCACTTGTCGCCCTGCCCGAGTACCCTCTTGTCGATGTGAGCCAAAATCGGCTATCGCGGTTTCAGTTGGTGCAGCAGCTCGCTCAGAGTTTTTGGAAGCGTTGGAGCTTGGAGTATTTGCACATCCTCCAGCAGCGCGTCAAGTGGACTGATAAAACGCATCCGCCCAAAATTGGAGACCTCGTCCTGATTAAGGATGCCAACCTTAAGCCGTTGTATTGGCGCCGGGGGCGCATTCTCAATCTGGTGGCTGGCACTGACGGGGTTCCTCGTTTTGCAGAAGTTTTGGTGGACGGATCGGTCGTGAAGAGAGCGGTCGCAACCTTGTCAAGATTGCCAATTGATTAGCGGACGGGAAGGCCCGTCCGGGGGGGGTAGATGTTTCGGAACGAACCTTTGTTACTCTATGCGCTTTCGGAACGCGCCGCCCGAACGGAATGACATCTGACTCGTCAAGTTTGATTTTGACACTTGTCACTTCTTTTTCCCTCCTTTTAGTTTGGTCTTTGAGAGCGTCGGACAGATTTTTGCTTCCACGAGTTTTTTGTAAATCAATCCTTGAAAATCGGTCGTTTTGCGGACAATACGTCATGACCTAATGATTTAGTGTTACAATAACCCCTTTTGGTGAAGGAATACGGGTTTAGTTTCTTGATATTAAAGAACTTTAAGGTTAAGTGTTTGAACCGCATGTTGGAGTGAATCTCTGGCGAGTGGCAGCGGCCTGGTTCTGGAAAACCCACTTACAAGTCACAACACGGTACATACACACTCACTTACATACAAAGATCCAGGTAATCCCAAGAAGCAGGCGGTCGTCGTCCTGGAAGGTGAGTTCCTTTGTTCGTTTTAGTGTAGTTAATTTATTTGCAATTGTTCTCTTATATTGTCTGCTCCGCGTACGGCGGACAGTACGCTAGCCACTCTTGTCTCTAGAGCCCCAAGGTTGTCACACTTCCACTGCGCATTTAAAACCTTATGTGGGCCTAGTCTGGCAGCGTACAACAATAATCGCGTGACCCGGTTTACAGGGCAAGTATTTGAAAAAGGAACATAATGTAGCTCTATGGTTGTGTTTCTGTGGAATTCGGGTTTCTTCCCTTACAGTTCGTGACGGGCCGAAGGAACCCGATGACGTTTCGTGCTAAATCGCTGACACGGAAATCGCTTGGTATTTCATGGTAATATTTCGATAAAGGAGAATCGGCAAAGATGTATGGAAACTGGTCCCAGCACCAATAACAACCACGCATATGCCATTAGATAGGTATTTTAATGAATAACAATAACTACTATGGCGGCTCATATCAATTCACTGTGTGGAAAAAGTTGTGGCGATGTTTGGTGGAACGTAGGTATTGGATGGCGACGAAATGGAGCAGTCGAAGAGTAAATCACTTTTGGTGGTCTTGGTTTGTATATTTGCAAATGGACTAATTCCGATGATAAGACAATGATATAGTACTAGCGCAGTGGTCTGATTATGGACCTGATCGTTACATCACGGAACCCTTGAATAGCTACTAGTAAACCTATCGAGTGTGGGCTCATCAGATTTATCTCAACGAGTCCTATTTAATTAACCTAATGACGATGACCTGGTGACTGACCTGGACGCTGGATAACGGTCTTCAATAACTTTTAGTAAACCCATCTAGTCTGGGCTCATAAGATGTGTCTTTACGAGCCCTGTTCATTTTGCCTGGTGACGATGACCTAGTAACTGACTTGGACGCTGGATGACCACACTCGATATGTTTTCTAGTAGCTATTCAAGGGTTCCGTTGTGGGCACGCCACAATTGCGGCGGTAAGTCTCCTCTTTGAGGAGTGGATAGAGTTGCCACGGCGTCCTCACCTTCCGTCTGACGCAGGTCCTCACCGGACATGGGTGCTATGGTGGGTTCCGGTACAGGATACAGCGGGAAGAAACGCCCGGGTGTTTCCATTGCGAGGATCGTCTGGAGGACATGGTGGAGCATACGGTGGAGGTGTGCCCTGCCTGGGCGGAGCACCGCCGTGTCCTCGTGGAGGCGATCGGCGGCGGCGACCTCTCGCATCCGGCCCTGGTGCGAGCCATGGTACGGAGCGAGAGGGCATAGGAAGCCCTCACCTCCTTCTGCGAAGCAGTAATGCTCGCGAAGGAGGAGGCGGGGCGCGTGAGGGAGTGGCAGTCTCTGCGCCCTCACGTCCCTAGCCGCCGCAGGAGGAGACACCCCGGGCGTCGGGAGTCAATAGCGGACTCCAGGCCACCGCAGGCGCGAGCTTGCAGGCGGCGAGCAATGGGTAGCTCGCCGCCCGGTAAGGACCAGGCTCGGGTCGACGGCGCGTAGTGTTCCACGCGCACCTCAAAGAGATGTCAGCAGCACTGAAGGGGTCTGCTAGGACCGATGCCTGCCAGGGTCGCGAGATTCGTTCGAAAGAGTTACCTTTGCCCTGGTACATGGGCAACTGATGGAACACGGGTGGGTTTTAGTCAGTAAAAGTCTGACATGCCCTCCCGCTCGCCCAGAGCGGGAGAAGTCATTCGATGATATCCCATCCAAAAAAAAAGTTTTCGTTGTATTTCATTCAGGTCAGTTTTCTGGCCATCCTCATCAGATCAAATGAAAAGGACTAGTTGAGACACATCTAATGAGCCCAAACTCGATGGATTTACTAGTAGCTATTTAAGAGTTCCGTTATCTAGCATTTAGATCCATCATCAGACCAGCTGGAGGATACCATATTATTTTATTATCATTCGAATACTTACATTTTGGAGAATTCAAACAAATACGACTAAAAGTGATTAACTATTGAATTCAAGTTTTCCTTTACCTAGCGTCCAGTACGACTTGCAAAATATCGTCATAACTTTTTTCACACAGTGATTTGAAACAAATCGCCATAGAAGTTATTGCTCTGTATTAAAATGCCTATCTAATGACGTATATGCGTTTGTTATTGGTCGTAGGGACCATTTTGTCCGATCCTCCTTTCCTTAGTAGCTCAATACTTCGCTTGTTATGTCAATATACGTACATTACAGACAGGACAATACTACGCGAGCCCTGAAATTATATATCAGAAAAAGTCTTACGAAACTTTAAAGAATGAAGCACTTTTCATCAAGCTTAGTGCTTTTAAGTAATAAGCAAGTAAGTGTTTATGTTTTCGTAGAAAGAATAATAATAAAACCTTTCAAATTAATTCCAATGTAATGTCGTATTGACGACTTGCGATGACTCAAAACTTCGGTTCACTACACAAAAGAAATAAACGCCATATTTCAAGCTTCGTTCCACTTTAATAAGCACTTATTATAGCCTTGGCTGGTACGAATCAATGCGGAGGTGGAAAATTAAACTAACACCAGGTGACATTTCTGATACACTTAATAAATAGGATGTCGAAAATAATCGTTTTAACAGTCCATACAGTAATGTTTCCCTACCTTAGCTACGATATCTAAAGTTCTAAATTAATTAAGTACTAATGTCATCATCAACAGCCGCACGTATCAATCAATCAGGTTAAGCTACGTTTGCTGCGATTGGTTTATGGATAGGTGACCATCTTTACATACCAAGAACCCCCCCATCCGTGCCTCGGAAAGCAGGTTTTGAACCCTGGCTGTTAATTTGTGGATTTTTTACAGTAGTAACGGGTCGTTAGAAGCCAGAAATTCTGACAGCCAGTCTTACCAAGGGGTATCGTATTACCTACTAACTTGTCGCTCCATGTAAAAGCCTGGCATTCAGTTGCATTCGGTTAGATTGGAAGTCGACCCCACCATAGTTGGGAAAAGACAGACAGATGGCAATAATGTCTTCAGCTATTTCCTCTCCTTTTCTCATAATCTAGTGGTCGACGCAACACATTATCTTCTTCCATTCTCCTGTTTGCCGTCACGTTTAGATTCACCATCTTCTTTTTCATATCATGCATAAGGTAAATTCATCCATCTTTTCTTTGACCTTCCTCTCCCTCTCCTGTCATCTTGAAAGTCATCACAAGTACTTATGTACTGCAAAATAAACGGCTTCGGTTTCCTTTCTACTTTTCAATCGTTGTTATTGATTTATTAGTCTGTTAAATGCCCTTTGTTGTGGTACCACTGAGCTATGCTTAGTTTTTACTGCGTCCTTTTAGACGTTATTTTTATGTGAAAGCAGTATAATTTTGCATTAAATCTTCCCGGAATTATGGTCTGCAACGCTGCACGAACGTTTTTAAAGACTTCAGTTTATTTCAGCTGTTTTCTTCTAAGTATTTATTTTGCTGAAAGCCCGGTATTTGGTAGACAAACTTGCACATCATTTTGTGGTGCTGTAATATGTTTCACAGATAAATTTCAGGCTTCCGAAGTCCAGCGCGACCTGTCTTTAGAAGATCAATGTCCATGAACTTTTCATTCATTTTTTTCTATTAGAGTTGTGGCCTGCATATCTGCGGGAGCTTTTATACAATGTTGCCAGCAACATGGATGGTTACCGCGACACAAAAACTTGTTGCAACATTCGTTTGCTTACAATGAATGAGGGCTTAGAGAGTGTGACCTAACAAAATCTCAGTCGAAACAATAACATCTTAGTAGAAGATTGGTTACATGACATTCAAGGTCAAACGTTAAGTGGTCCATGCTAAAATAAGTACCCACATATCAGGTATCATCTAATGGACCGGCCAAGATAATCTGGCAACGCTAATAATGATGGACAGAGCTCTTAATATATATTACGGAGATGCTCCAATCTCGGATAATACGGGTAATAAGGTACGCTTCAATAGAAACGGCTCCAACCAATATTAGGTTGGGTCATCTATAAAGACGGCGTCTTGTTAATACCCAATAATATGTATGTCTAAGATACGACAAGAATTCGCTGAATATAACATATTTTTTCGTTATTTAAGACAAAGCTAAAGGAATCAAAAGGAATATGTAGTGTTTCGTAGGCCAACCTATGAGGTTGTCGGCTGCTTAAACGGACTTGTCTGTGGCTACCTCAATAAATTAAGGTCTCCAGCTAGGGCTTAAAAACTTAAAGAGCGACTACAAGCTAAGGGCACTTCCTGTGGGGTACGGACCTCGGCTTAGGGCATTGCTGGTACAGGGCAGCGAGGGACGGGGGGCTTGATCGAAATGAAAGGATCCTGGTAGGTTGCGTTCTGTAGTTATGCCTATCCCCATGGGAAAAAGGCGTGAGCATACATAAACTGACATACATTATGTACACGATCTACTCCATTTGGTTAGCATCTCTTCATACATCAATAATTGTTTTGAGTAGGAAATGTGGAATGATTCCATAACATTCAAGAGCTGTTATTCTGTTGATTAAAGGGATTATCGCTTTTCAGCAGGGTTGAGGATATTTATTCGATTCCTTAATCATCCGGTCCTGACAGAATGGTGTCGGGTTAAAGCCAAGTACCTACTTCGTGCGAATTCGCAGCCGTTCGCAAGGCTTTTCAACTTACTTGTCGGCTCGCACGACAAATCTCGCCCGCATCGGGTGAATCGTCACTATTGAATAATATACTAGCTTTTGCCCGCGGCTTCGCTGGCGTTAAATTTGGGGTAACACGGTTCCCCTTTCCTGATTTAGAACAGAGAAGAGAACTCGGAACAGAATGTTATTTTAATACGCTACTGTAGACGATATTGGTGCCGATTCCCTTATTCACAAACTAAACTAAATTTAAGTTCAGTGCATCTTTTTCTTTCTATTTCATTAAGGAAAGGACAGAAGATAAATTTTTAGTTTAGTCTTATCAAATTAATCAGCACTTAACGTAAATTGACGTAATTTTAGTAGCAAGTTTTTAATCACGTCTAAACTTGTATGGAGTAGTGACAGGCGCTGATTAATTTGACAGGACTAAACTAAAAATTTTCTTTTGTCCTCTTCTTAATGAAATACAAAGAAAAAGATGCACTGAACTTAAATTTAGTTTAGTTTGTGAACAAGGGAATCGGTACCATTATATGTCCTTCCATTTGGGGAGAATGTAAAGATTTTGGGCATTGGACACACGCGAACATGTTTCATACAATTGTCCATGGGAAAAGCACGACTTTTCTAAGTTCACCCCAACCACCAAAAAAGAAAAAAAAAGGTGCCCTTGTCACTCTCCATCCCTTCAACTGTCTCCACTTAAAAAATCACGTCAATTCGTCGCTCCGTTTTGCCGTGAAAGACGGATAAACAGACATACATTACACACTTTCCCATTTATAATCTTAGTATAGTATGGATAATATTTTCTATAGGTTACTCGCATGAAGTTAATCTATTTGTAGGTGCATCGACAATTTCAGAATGTTTTATTAGGCAACGGGCAGGTTTTGTATTTTATATGATAAAGTATAGTAATAATATAAAGTAGTAAAATACTTACGTTTTCTTTAACTTTTCCTTTTTCTTTAACGTTTTATACAAAACGTGCCAGTTGCCTAATACGAATTTCTGGAATTGTCTTATAAATGAACTCCGTGCGATTCGGGTGACTGTTTTCGTGCGAGTCGACTATTATGCCGGCTTTTCCATTGTTTGTATTATGCACAGACTAGTTTATATTTTTCTGCTTAATCTGTGACTCAGCGTAAACTTATGCTACTTCTTGGAAAGCAGCTGTTATCAGTTGTGTATAGCTACCTACAATAACGAATTGTAATGTACTCGACCGCAGCGTGGGTCCTGTAGTAGCAGCGTAGGCGTGGTAAGAAATCATACGAATACAATACCATACTATAGCTTAAAAATATACAAAGTTCTATAAAGTTAACACAGAAACTAAAAATTCCCTTTTTAACTCACGTTTTTGTGCCGCTTCACGGTCACTCACAATAATGATATTCAATGAGACGAATCGACTATGAAACAAATAATACAGGGTGGCAAGGACAATGACGTGACGAAAAACCTGATTCGATTAATTCAGTACATAATTATGAACCCCGCTGCATTTAAATTCATCATCATGATATCACCCGAAAGACTTCACTTCTGGACATGAGCAATTAAAGCGGTTGGCCATAATCTCTGGCGGCTTGGCGATAGCAGTATGCTGGGAAGATGCATAGAGAACGCTACTGCCCATTCTCTAGTAAGTTCCTCAGTCGCCTTATACGACACCCACGAGAAGAAATGGGATGGTGCTACACACTGAACGGAAATTGTTCGTCGCTTATTAAAAGAATATTTGCTGCTCCACACATTTTGACTGCGTAGGTAGTGCACTGTTCTATGAAACAGCAGATTTTTTTCTCTAGGAGTTCTAATAGTTCATGGTTTCAGTTTTGCGCATGAATGCCCCTACCATCAGGTGTGATATCGAGTGATTGCATTAAAACATTAATCAAATGTTTTTATTTCACAATGCAATCGCAAAACTTGCTGAAACTCTTCGAATTTCAGCATGCCTAACTCGTACGATGCATTTCATAAAAAATACATGCACTCAGTCTCGTGAGCAATGAGTTCGTTCGCTACGGTATACACAACACGTATCTTAGTATAGCTGGGATAATGGGATTTAGTACAGGGATACTTGCCTAAATATTAACTTCGTTTTTAAAAGAAAAAGTGTTTTAAAAAGGCTTTCAAACAATAGTCTGGAGTTTTCTCGGCTAGGCTTATCTTTCTTCTACCACAGTCGCAGATGCTACAAATATCGTATTATCCTACTAATCCACACTAATATTATAAATGCAAAAGTAACTCTGTCTGTCTCGCTTTCCTGCTATAACTGCTGAACCGATTTAAATATAATTTGGTACACAGATAGTTTAGAGCTTGAGAAAGCACATAGGCTACTTTTATCCCGGTAGTATGTTCCCGCGGGATAATTTCCGACCTCCACGCGGGCGAAGCCGCTGTCAAAAGCTATTATTATAAATGTGAAAGTTTGTTTGGATATTTAGATATCTGTTACCCGACAAAATAATTGAAAGGATCTGAATGAAAGGCGCAGAAATAGTTTATAACCTAAATGAACATATAGGAGACTTTTGTCTAGAAAATACGTTCCCGTGGGTTGATTTCCCAACTCCACGCAGGCGATGCCGTTGGCAAAAACTAGTATTACAAATGTGAAAGTTTGGATGTTTGTTATACAATCACAAAAAATCAAATCAACGGATTTGGATGAAATATACCCTGGCTTAACAATATCATAGGTGTCTACTTTTGACCCCAGTAATACGTTCCCGTTGGGTTGATTTCCGACCTCCGCGCGGGCTAAGGCGTTGGCAAAAGCTAGTTGTTTATACGAGTGACTTACTCGGTAACTCAAAAGATATTTCAGGTAGATGGAACAAAAAGAACTTATATTGTGGACGAAAGCCGCATCGACCACAACCTTCGACATTTCGCACATGATTGGACGTCGTTCGGCCACGCCAGGATTGCCAGGGCTTTATAGGAAATTACCTGATGGCTTTACCGGCTTTGGCTGTGAATGTACAGGATTATGGCTACGGTACGAGATAACTACCAGAAGCTTTTAAAAAAATACAATACCTTTTTCGCCGGTATTACCTGCCCTGTTTTTACGTAAATAGATTAAATTAAAGGACGTACCTAAACATGTTTACCTCAAACGAGAACGCAAATATGTTATTTAAATTTATAAACGTTAAATATTTAAAGCCGATTTACATATTACTTTACCACATGTATGCATTAGTAACGTATGAGAAAACTTGGGTTTGTAAAGTATCTAGAATAATTTGGTAAATACGCATTACTTATTCAGGCTTAGATAGCAATCTACTGCGGTCCAATCTAGAAACATTTTTGGAAACGTCGAGATAAATATTATATCTATCTGTTTGAATCACCGCAGAGGTATGCATTCGTATCTGCTCAATCGTTTCCCAATCTATCATGTGAACATACTGATATCGTGTGTCATGTTATTCTCTTACGTGATCTCAGTACCGATCTCTAAAAATTGTAGCACGAAACGCAATTTGGATCTTCAATTTTACATAATGGAAGTGTCTACATAATACCATGCGGCGTGCGTTACCTACTTACAACAACAATAGCATCGTCCACCATATCGCGCGAAACTACACACGAATCGACGCTTGCGCACAGTCAGTGAACCTCCGTAGAACAATACACACCTGCGGGTCAACAGCTTCCTCTTCCGTTCAAACTCGTTGACCGTGATTAGCTTTCTGTATTTTATAAGTACATACAGTAAAATTGTAACAGATTGTAATATGTGTTTTTCTATTTGTTGCAGGAAGCGTCGCAAAACGTAGATCTCGCCGACCCCTTGATGCACCACACCCCAAGACTGAAAGCTCACTGCCGTCTTCCAAAATATCTCCTAAAACTACTTTAAATTTATCTTTTGGAATCAAATCGACTCCGCTTAAATCTTCACCCTCAAATTCCACTCCTCAAAAGACTTATGACAGGCGTCGAAGTCCCGAATCAGGTTCCAAGCCTAGTTGCATACCTCTTTCCAAGAAACCCACTGATAGAAATTTACGGACTTCTACATCACCGGTTAAGCAGGACTTAACTCGAGATACAATATCTAGCAGATCTAAAGCCGAATTGCCTAGAAGTAGAACTACTCGAAAAAGTCCAGAAAAAGCCAAGAGTGACACAGAAAACAATCGTATCGATCGAAGACATCGAGCTCAAAAAGATAGTGAAAGTCTTAGCGAAAAATATCATTATTCAAAGAAAAGACTGACTAGTTTAGAAAATAATTCTCCAAGGAAATTGAATGAAACTAAAAACGTTTCGCCTAAAATTCTTTTGAATGGTACTTCCCGAGCAAGTCAAGAACCAAATGTTTGTGGACTAGAAAATTCTAAAGTTACAAAGATGTCGACGCTTCACGAAACTGTTAGACCGCATAGTTCTAGACTTTCCCAGGAGATGGACAGCTTAGCTGCGTTGACTAAACAGACATTAGATAGGGTTAACAAATTGTCGAATAACTTAACTAGTAATAAGATAAATTTAGACACATCTGAGCCTCGTTTTGACTCCATATTCGCACCGAAATCCGAACTTAAACACACCAATCACACATATAATTATGGTTTAATTAACGAAAGGCCGGTACATAACAGAGGAGTTACGGAGAGGTTAAGGGATATAGACACGGCAGCGCAGAGACTGATTGATTTTGAAAAGCAGAGTGCAATGTTTTCTGATCTCAATAACGATACGTCTAGTCAAAGTCGCCGTCTTGATACTTCGTCAACGTCTTGCAGTCATACACCCGTGTCTATCTTAAAACGAAAGTCTATTCACGAAGACAGTGTTGCATCTAACACTACTAATCAAGCTATTGCATCTCCGCCGGTTACATTTTCACCCAGCGTCGTTGAGCCGCGAAACGGTCGATCTGACAGCAAGCAGCGACAAGGTATTTTAAAGAAACGCCGAAGCTTGGACGAGTCTCAAGTAGCTCGGAGGAGATCCTGTAGCCCAGAAGTGTCCTTCGCTGAGGATGGCTCAATAGAAACAAACAAGTCCATATTGAAAAATAGGCGATCATCTCTGGAAGATGTTGTCAGGAACAGATCGCCTGATGGTCAAATCCAAGGGATACTAAAAAGAAAAATGAGCAGAGAAGAAGAACAGCATCATACTGACGAGTTATCTCAAAGCTCACCAGAACCCCATGGCATATTGAAGCGAAAGTCTAATTCTAGTTCTAGTAGCAGTACTGCATCATCCCATGTTTCTATTGCTCAAGCTGTGTTATTAGCAGCAGCGGGTGGTGCAGAAATAGTAGAAGACGATAAAGAAACTGTTAGACCAATACTGAAGAAAAAGAGTTTTTCAGAAGAACGGCCATGTCTAGAAGATATCCTATCCGATACACCAAGACCCATACTTAAGAAAAAATCGACCGAGTTTGATGATTATGATTTCGACCTGCCCAAAAAACCGATCCTAAAGTCATCGAAAAAGTTGTCTGGAGACGAAGGACATGCTTCTAGTTTCGATTTGAGCGAAGACGACCGAAGCTCCCGAAGGCCTTCCCTCCTACGCTCCAGGACATCTGACCACTCGGGATCGGAATGTGAAGCAGCAGTTAGACCTATTTTAAAGCAGAGAGGTTCGAGTTTGACTAGGGAACGCAGCCAATCGCCGCGCCCACGGCTCTCTTTTTGTGCGGACAACGATGCGAACATTATTAGTGTGACGAATTTCAGTTGCGACGCGAACGACTTGTCGGCGGCTGGACCGCGACGAGTGTTGAATCTCGCGCCCGCGCCCAACCCGGAAGAGTTGCCGAGTGCAGTGCTCCGGCGGAGGAATCTTCGACCGAAGGCGAATCCTCGATCGAAGAGCCTCGCGTGTGATGTGAATGATGAGTTACTATCTATACTGAACAACCGCCGGTTAAAGGTTGACGAGAATTGTGAAAACGGATTTTGTGAACCCTGGAATCGGAAGCTTAACAACGCAGTCGGAGAGGTTAACAAACCAAAATCTTTTCCATCGATTGCCTCCAGAATAAAGTCCATGGAACAAGCACTAACTAAAGATCTCCTATCACCTAGAGAACAGCCCTCAACTTCCAGGGCAAAGACTCGTGACAAGGAACGCTACAAAACTCAGCCCATAACTGTGGAAGAGATGCGGTCGATTACATCCAGGTAAAACTTTGTTTATTTTTACTATTTTAGCAACTTTTAAATGCGCAAGGTATTTAGATCACACGAGATTCAAAGTCATTGCATCTGTCGAGATTCGTCCCACACACTAGAACGTGTACCAGCGTATTTATTGTTTGTTTGTGATCACATTTTAAATAATCATTAGTATTGTCTCTGTCTTGATAAGTGATGAATTTCTTTTTGTTTATACTGGAATGCGTTCCTTTCTTATTGAACTGACATCGTTAAATATGACTTTCTTTGCAAAGGTGATTGTGCTGCCGGTGTTCGAATCTAAAAGTTGGCCCGTCGCCATTATTTTGATGGGTGAGCGGCCCACGCCACACGTGGGTTGTTCATCGAATGTTTTGTTCCAAACACTATACATTTCACTGTCCAGATGGTTAGTTAGTCATCGTAAAATGTTTTTATTTTCTTGTTCATGTTTGCATTATCATTTCCTACTACTGCAACTGGAAGTTTCACTTATCGGTGTAGGTTAATAGAACACGTGGAAAAACAAGCTTGTAAGAAGTAAATAAAGAATTCTTCTATTTGTTAGTTCAAGCTGTAGATTCTTTCAATATTTGTGAAAGCTCTACCGAAGTGCATGTTCAAAGTAGGAACTTAATTTAAATTCTAACAAATCTACTCGCTTCTCTTAGGTTTCTCTATTAATCAAGTTCAGGCCTTTGAAGGTTTAATCCTTTAGCTCTAATGAGAATTCCAGACGATGTTTTCGTAATTAACTGCTTTATGAAAACCTTACACAAACTTTGTGTTAATTTGTGTTTTTCGTCGTTCTGACATCATCTCCGTTGCCTCAGTTTGCTGTTTGATTCACGCTCGCAGTAGACAGCGTAAGAATTAAATTTGGACTGTGCAGAAACGTTAAATTGTTTGGAAAACTGTTTTCGTACTTCAATTTCCGGTGCGCGAATTCTTTGGAAGCAGCAATGCATCGTTTAATTTGGGATTGTCCGCTCAAAGAATTGTAAGTAGTCCATTATTTCATCCAACACATTAGTCAACTGCGAGTAGATCACTAGCAATATAGGTCTTCGACAAAATCCAATCCTGATACTCATATTGTTTACTTGCGCGTAAGTAAAAGTGTTTTTTTTAAGTCGCTGTATTGATGATTTGGTATTCCGTAGCCATATGAATTCCTCAAATGGGGGGTATATTATAACTGAACTCGTGTTACTCTATAATTGAACATAAGTTTGAACTGGTAATGCCACTGGTGGACCATCACTTGTACGAATAAATTCGATCATAATTTATTTCTAATGCATTATTATATTTAAATACTATCTTTTGCAAGCGGCTTCGCCTGCATATTATACGTATAAACCTTCCTCTTGAATCAATCTGTCTGTTAGTAAAAACTGCATTAAAATCTGTTACGAAGTTTAAAAGGTCTAAGCGTACAAAGACGAATTGCGACTTTGTTTTATAGTATGTCAAGAAGATTGGCTTTCTGCACACCTTTTCTCCCTATAGAAACGTTAACTTTGCCTATTTTTATATTCCACCGTCCACGTAATTTTCGTAAAAAGGGATACAAAGTTTTTGCTTCACGTATTAATTAATAGATTCTATGCTGCGTTTATGTTAAACAGTATGAACACCACACTAAAATCCGTTGCGAAGTTTAAAAGCTCTAAGCATATAAACGCGGAAAGTAACCGTTTTATATTATGTAAAGATATATTTCCAAACATTCTTCGCACAAAATGAATGTAAAGATGATATTTGAAAAGATACGTCGTCAAAAAGATTCCCATAAAGATGACTGACTCATTGTTCTTAAAATCTATTGAAATTATTATAATGGGAGGAATGTACTTCATGTTGTATTATGTTCCCTTGACTGTTGTTGACAAAACATCTTTTTATAGCGTTGGCATTACCTACTTAACAAATGCTACCGTATTATTCATCTCGCGACTTGGCGTTGTCGCGAAGAACTATAATGAGAATATATCCAAATATGCCATCAGTCATATCGAACTGATTGCCTTCTTCATCTGTTGCGTTGTATCAACAGTTGTTTCGATCAAGTGGCTCTGATTTTCTTTTCGATTTCATTCAGTCATTCTAATTAACATTGGTTCGACATGGTTCTGTAACATTCGCCGAACGGGCGGTGTCTTGATGACGGAAATAAGCGCTCCAGTCGTTAGTGGGTCAAGCACTATTTCTGGCTCTGTTGTGCTTCAAAGCACGCATCAAGAGTTTTATGAGCGCCCCGGCTGTGCGCCTGGCTCCACGCGCCCTTAATGCCATCCATTGAAATGCAGCTATCGTCCGATGTGATCTACATTTCAAATTGCACTATTATACAATATTTCACTATTCTTTCACTGCGTATTCTGTTCAGTACTATATTCGTATCGTGATTCGAAACACACCACTGAATACCATATGGTAAATATGGAAAGTAAATTTTGTGGTAGTATTCGCGTAACCACAAAAAAAAAACAAGTCATCGTAAATTATGACCGTCACTGCAACAGTAAATTGCATTTAGATCGAACCTCGATCGATATCATTCAGATCGAAACAGACATTTATATTTAGATTATATTGCCGATGGTGTCAAACTTCCCTAAAACGATAGATCGGCGACGCCGATCCAATCACTCACGCCATAATTCATCGAAATTTATGAAGGCGAGCTGAAACAGCCACCGTCTCTTTCTTATGTACGGGTGTGTTCTACTTTAAAACGTTTCTTTTCTCATTTCGCAGTTTGGAGCCGGGCCAAGCGCGTTTCCAAGCGTTCGGCCCCGCGGGCTGTAGTTTTCCGAGCCAACCCGTCGAGTCCGGTGTTGCTCCCTCTACCAGGGGCCCTTATCCCCTACCGGGGGAACCCGAACGAGATCCCTTCGCAGACTTCGCGCAGGCTTTGGACTCGCCACCCTACGGCGTGAGCTCGTTCAGTGCCAAGTCTCCGACAGCAGCCAATTGTTTCTCGGACGGCGGCAGTACCAAGGACGATAGCTACGGCGAAGCTACATTTCTAGACTTCGAAAACATCGACGTGAACGCTGCAAGAAAACAGTCTACGTTGGATGAAATAGAACAAGAAGTGAACAAAGTCCGCGTCGCGCTGGACGAGGACAGTCGTGCCCTGGAGGAGGACGAGAGGCAGCAAGCCGAGGCCGACAACTGGAGCTTGAATGTGTCTTGTGATAGTGGTGTGTACAACCGTGCTTCCTCCAGAGATTCCGGGCCTCATTCCGGTGAGTGTTTCTCTCAAATTCATAAAGGACGTTGGGCAATTGGTTAGTTTATTAAACTCGTAAACTTATTTTTATCGAAACGGGCGGGCAGAGCTATAATGCAAAACATCGTTAGGCTGATTTAGTGCGTCCAAGAGTCCCAACTGTCAGTGTCATAAAGTAAGCATGTGAAAGCGCTCAGTTGTGTCCGGCGCGGCCGGCGTTAACTTGCGGTTTGTTTACGTTCTGTTTGGTAAAATTAGATTTACCGAATGCGCCGCTATTCGTATTAGGTCGGTTTTGAAAATAAACACAGTATAACCTTGCAGATGTCTCTCGGCCCACTTATTTGGGTCAATGTAATGCACGTGTTCTTTGTCAAACGTCATTGCATTACTTGAAGGTAGATTAATCGGTTATTAAGCGATTTGTGTCGTTTTTTTGCGGAATTCGTGGTTGACATTGAACAAGTGAAAAACACTCAAATAGGAATAATTGTACACTTTCGATAGCTTGCTCTTGATATGCGGGCGTGGTATTGCCTCTCTTTGACATTATTTTTCTGAAAATTTCAGGCGAGGAGCTTGGCTTGATTGAGAGCCAAGAGATCAGGGAGAATCACGCGACGAACAGCAGTAGCAACGAGTGGTCCTCTTCGTCTATCGAGCGTGGTCTTCTCGCGATGGACCGTGAAAGGAAGTCTACCGAGACGGAGGCTCCACGGAGTCCCGAGGAAGCAGCAAGTGATGACGAGGGAAGGGAGCCCACCGGGTTCGCACTTGGCCTCGTCAAGAGCAACAGTGTGGTCGCCCGCGCCAGTATGTGGCAACAGCTGCAGCAACAAGCCAAAGGTAATATTTACTCTCGGTCAACCTTTATAAATACATCGTAAAACAGATGTTCTTAAAAGTAAACTTGGTATATACTTCATATTTAGTGAACGTAGCATGAACATCGGTAGCACATTTATAGATCTCCGTTTTATAGAATCCAATATATCCAGATGATATGAAACTTCATGACTATGAGTCATATTTTATAGTTTATTTCTAACCTTGCCCTAGAATAATGTTGTGCAATGTTCGTTTCAGGAACTCCAAAACCTTTGCTTCGTCACAGTCGCTCCAAGTTAAAGGAGGGACCTTCAGTGGCGGACAGGTTCAAGAGCCAGCCGATCTCCTTCCCAGCGCCCGACGTCACTCCGACCGAGCCCTCCGATGAGGCCCTCCCTCTCCCTGAGTCTAAGAGCACTGCCAACGTGTTAGACAGAGACGAAGATGGTAAGTCTCCAACTATTTAATGGTAGAATTAATACGCAGTTCCAATTTTTATTTTGAGTTCGTTTAATTATCAATATTTATTATTTTAAAGTCGTTCAAAGGCATGTAAAATTTTGCATTACATACGAGAACCGCTTCCTGTCTTATGTATCGTCGGCTTTTGTTTCTTTTTTGCATGTCTTCGACTACTCTACTATGTGTATGTCCCGGGCTCTATCGTAAACACACAACTGCACAATGTTATGTAAATACGCACAAATACACCGGTGACAGCTAAGTTAGACGAAGATGATCCGGCGAAGATGTCGCTCTCGGAGAAGATGAAGATGTTTAACTCGAAGCTGACGCACAAGCCGCCCGTCGCGGGCGCGGTGCGGGCGAGGGACGAGAGGGCCGCGAGGGCCAGTCGTCTCCGCACCATGCCGGTCCTCGCCAGCCAGCTACAAGAGGCCATGGAGCAGAACGAACGCCTCACCAAATCCCTGACCCACGAGGATGTACCCCGTAATAATGATTTTCAATTGAAAATGGAGCTGTTCCGTTCGGCCAGCGCCAAGAACACGTCTTTAGAGTATATTATGAGGCAGAACGCCAAGTTTAAGAGCTTAGGTCTGATTTGTTCATTATTATGAGTTTGATTTTGTCGTTTGCTTGAAGTTTCGCTTCTCTGGGTTCGGTTGGTACTAATAACACCGTAATATTGTAGTCGTTATTTTTTTTTTAATACTGTGCATGATGTTTAAGTTTTGCACGATTTTATTGCACGTTTTAAGGTATTAATTATTTTAACAATATAGGTTGATTACAATGTTGGCGTGGTGTGGTTTCGTATTATAACTGTTATTTTTCGAGTGTTTTTTTTTTTTAAATGAGTGATTATTGCAATTGCAGAATTATTTTGTAAGAGAAGCGTACATAACGTTACGAAGCTTAAGTAACAATAACACTTGAGTGCATGCACCGCTGAGCGTGATCCGAATAGTCCGTCACGTACTGAGATAATTACATTCATCATAATATTTAACAGACCACAGTATGTTTTATTTTGAACTGAATAATCCAGTAACTCTTTCACCTGCCCGATGTTACTCATCAATATTATTATGCTGTGTATTTCGCACGAATAACTTTTATAAGACAGTGTGTAGTTACGTCAACTGGTCATGGAATATGTCAAAATCCATGAGGTCGCTACGTAAGGTCGCGACAGATACGTAGGCGCGGACGGGACGCCATTGCAAGATTTATTTTAGTTTTTTGTCTAATGTTACATTGTATTTTTTTCCGTTATTTATTGCCTCACATTTCTCTTTGTGATGTATTTGAAGTTCTTTAAATATTAAACGTTGCAGACAAGAAAACATCAAACAGGTTATTTACACATTTTCTTAGATACTATTGTAACAAATACCACAAAACAAATCAATAAGTGCATTTTAGACGTTACTGAGAATTTTAAACCCTTTTTATAAAATGAATAGTAACTGCAAACACATTTAAAATGACAACTACCCTCCGTCGCCTCGATTTAAGAGCTTCACTAATAAACTATTTATGACTGGTATTACCATCGCTACTCTACACGGGGCTTTGTAAATACGGGAGCATATTTCTACCTACCCAGTTTTTAAGTAAATTTTTATATTACAGACTTAGACGATGACTCCCCGACGGAGCGAGCTCAGCGAATGATAACTCCTGAAGTAAGGGGCATACTAAAGTCTGGCTCTACTGTAGTACCTCCAAGACCCAAGACCTTGGCTAAAGGAGAAAGCTCAGAGGTTTGTACAGTTAGTATACAGTTGTTTAGTATTTTATTTAGTACTTTAAGTTAACTAACACATTTTTACATTTGCTCCTGCCTAGGAGACACCTATTAGAAGACATGTTACTTTTAGTATCCGTCTTCCTATCGATTTTGCAACTATATCAATGCTACATTGTAATGTTCTTGTGGCTAAGTAAGAGCAGCCGCACGGGCCGATCGTACAAGTTAAGCGACGCTTACCGCGGTTGGTCTATAGATAGGTGATCATCTTTACATACAAAGACCCTGCCGTGCCTCGGAATGCACTGTAACCCTTAAGTCCTGGCAGTCATTCGTGGATCTTTCAAAATCAAAAAATAAAAAAACCAAAATTCATTTATTCAAACTAGGCTAAGAGCCAGCACTTTTTGAACGTCAACACATTGACAGTCGCTACGGGTCGTTAAAAGCCCGGAAGTCTGACAACCAGTAACCGGGTTGTAGAGGTCAAATAGGCAGTCGCGCCATGTAAAATACTGGTATTCGACTGCATACGGCTGGACTGGAACCCAAACCATTGCTCCTCGGAGGCTTTTTGCCATGCGTTCTATAGTGATTCTGAAAAGCGACTAAATCACTGGTCGATGTTAAAAATGATCGTTTCTGCTATGACCCTCACACAATTCTGGGTGTCTTAAAGGTTCCATGAGTCCTGAGCTGCAATGTTCTTGAATAACTGGTTACAATTTATTAAGAAATCACACGAATAAGACTAGAAATAAAACGAAGCTAGCAAAGAAAGAAATGCATGCGTTTAGTTTCAAACCATTTTCTTTATTTTTCTAGACAAGCCATTACAAGAAGTGCAAAATATATTTTGATCAGTTGTAAATCTCGAGGTTAGTAGCAATAATACTCCTGTATTGTATCTTAACGTAGAATCTCTTAAAAAAACATTGCTCCAATGTAGTTTATTCACTTTTATGTATGTAATCAACATCACTATTCTTAAATACTCGTTATAGTTCACCTGTTTGTATTTACAAGTATAAACATATTAAGAAAATAGTGCCTAGACGTGTCAGAGGTGAAACTTCTTTAAAAACAAAGAATAAGCAAGATTTAGTGTGAGTGGCAGAGACATCATCTTTCTCCTTGCACATGTTGCTCATGTAACAAAATATGTATAAACGTGACGCGTCATTGAAATTCCACTCTCAATTCGCGTCCAATTATTGAAAGAGATGAGAGCAGTGGTGACCCAGTGGCCCTATGTAAACTATAACCGAAAATTCGAAGACATATTGTGACGTCTACTAACCCGCACTGGGCCCGCGTGGTAGATTACGGCCCACTCCCTCTCGAAAAGACGAGGCCTGTGTGTAGTGGGAACGATACTGGCTGATATTGTATTTAATCGAGGCCTAAGAAGTTTCACTTTAATAATAAATAGTTCATTCCTTGTCGTCCTAATTTTAAACCCATTAAAATCATAGTATCATAATAATAATATAGTACAGACCAATATTGATGTACAAAAATAGATCAAAGTACTTTAGCAGTAGTCAATAAAAATAGCCCAGTAGTAAGATTTATGCGTAACGCTAGTGGTATGCAATGGTTACTATTTTGGCTCAAACATGCATTATTCCGTTTTCAATGTAAATTGTTATTACTAGTTGCCAATGTAGGACAAAGGTCTTAGATATGATTAATAATTTGTAGGACATCAATCTGTTGGAATACATTAGTTAGTTTGACATTGGTCAAATAAATAGATACTCCGGATATTGTATCGTTTCGACCCCAATTACATAATAGTTGAACTGCGAAAACCACCCTTACTGCTACGGCATAAAGGTACTGTCAGTGTTAAATATATCACTATTAACATTATGTGACGGTCAAAAGACTTGCTAATTTGTTGAAACTAGCATACCATATAGAAACATACTAGTTTACCAAGCAATGCAATTCATTAACATAATTTTGTTCTTATTTCAGGGTCTAAAAGACGAGGGTATAGACAGCTCATCAGATGAAGACTCAGTCTCAGCCTCAAGCGTATCATCATCAGAGAAGAGCTGTTCTTCATCCGACAGTTCCGATGAGCTGCCAGATCCCAAACCTCGAAGATTCCAACGTAAACCCAACAAATTGAAAGCATCCCGAACAGAATCCGACATCCCGAGACATCCCGAACCATTCCCCTGTAAAATAAAACTACCAGGAGCGAATGAGCTGAAGGAACGTCTCACACAAGCCAAGAACCCAGACGTGAAAATCCCGATGCTCGCAAAACTTGGAAGAAAACCTTCTGAAGAAGCTAAAACTGAGGAAGATTCTACCCGATACAGGAGGTTTGTCAAAAAGATGGATGAGCCTATACAACTTGGCAAATTACGAAGGCCTGCAGAGAAAGTAACTCCGCCTGCACAAGAAGTGCCACCTCCTCAGATCCTGAAGATTTCTGCGTTGAATCAGGCGGCGAAGGCTAAGTTCTTCGGCTTGGATCCAGGAAAGAAGGAGAAGACCATCGATGAGTTGGCTGCTGCCGTCAGAAAATACATTCCACCCGTAAGTGTTTATTATGTTTGCTTTTTCTACCTCAGTGCGCTTTAAATTAAGAGAGCAGTGGTAGCCTAGTGGTATCGGCCGGGAGTTACGAGTTGTTGGTCGTAGATTCGATCAGCTGCTTTGCTTAGTGCATATTATTTTATTACCACTGCTCTCAAAACGGTGAAGGAAAACATTGTGAGGAAGCCGGCATGTCTAAGAATAAAAAAATCGAAGACACGTGTTACATCTAGCAACCCGCACTGGGCCCGTATGGTAGATGATGGCCCACTCCTTACTCTTCCCAGTACTTGTGATGGTATGAACTGAACCTGCGTAACTAACGCGTTAGCGTTTATTATACCTACAAGAAATTACAAACCTATACTCAGAATATACCATTATATTGACTTTGTTGCTCAGTCAATGGGCTAGACCTACAGTAATAAATAGAAGTAAGAAATTGTTATAAATTTCCATTATTATAGTGGCCTGCCTCTATTAGTTTGGCATCTAAAAAACTTTAACTGTAAAACTTCTAGGGAGATGTCATTCAAAGCCTATATGACTATCTACTAAATATACAATTTTAATTCAATCTATAAGAGACAACGCACAGCCTTAACCACTGGAGGGTCTACATGCATGTTTTGCACCAGAGTTCCTAATTTTATAACTAAACTGAGCACTTGATCATTTGTCAAAATTACTTCCCTAAAGGGGTTTTAATAGGGAATGATAGTGCAGTTCCCCAAAAACTGCCTCGTTGGTCTAGTGGTTGCAAGAGCTACTGCTGACCATTAGAGCGTGGGTTCGAATTCCAGGTCAAAATGTTATTTGGTTATTCCATCTCGAATTTCTCATTAGCAGCCCAGAGCTCAGAGTCTGGATTTGTGCCCAGCTGATAGCAGTAGACTCGCCCCCTATTATATGGGACTTGAACCTAACCGGAGAAATGTGGTGGGGCGGGAAACAAGCCGTCATGTTACGAGAACGTGAAGTTAGTCATTTTTGTCGGTGGAAAATCCGATCTTGCTAAAAATCGCAGCCTCTTATATTACTAATATTCTCTTTTGTTTATAGGTGAGCAAGTCGATATCGATACACACGATGGAGGTGCCGGGCTCGGGCAGTGACGGAGAGAGTAGCGGCGGTCGTGAAGTGCGACATATCAACAGCAGAGTTAGACACAGGTTAGTTCAGATTTATATTTGCTTAGCTTATGAAAAACTGGGGCCGAAAGGTTGTAGAGTGGCAACCATGCACCGAAAGACGTTGGAAGGCCTCCACAAGGCCGGTGACCTTGTGAAGGCCGCAGGAATCCGCTGGATGCGGGAAACACAAAACTGGTTGAAGTGGCGGAGCTTGGGGGAGGCCTATGTCCAGCAGTGGATGTCTTTCGGCTGAAATGATGATGACGATGAATGACTGATTCTAGAGTTATCTTAGGAGTCGTGTGACGGTTTATATTCGTTAGCAGAACGTTTAAAGAACTGACGGGTTTCATTGCATACAGTTATATTAGCACGGATGTGGAAAAAGAAATCTAAGTGGTTAAACGCTGCGTCTACGTATAGTGTTTGAATCGTGAAACAAAGTCAAGGAAATGTTTTGAACTAAGAAATATCATTCTGCTCAATTTTTTGTCGTGACCATAAGTTGGCCAATTATCGTAATCAAAAACGTTCAAAATGTAGTCGGAGTCTCATCTCGGCGACAATCAAATGTCAATTAAACTTGTCAAAATGTATGGAAACTGTAGGTATTTTTGACAGATTAAGATTGAGATCAGATTTTGAAAGTTCTTAACAATACAAGAATTGTCTCTCAGGTGTTGTCAAATCTATTTAACCAGCTAGAGCCATCATTCACGTTATTCCATTCATTCGTTTAACTTTAAGACCGGTGTCCACTGACGACATTGCACGGCAGACATTTTTTTGCCGCTGTTGTGTCTACGCGTACTATATTACACTAGTTTCACGTCCAGCATAATCATAATACCGTAGTTTAGAGACAGATGTCGCACTGCATAGAACTATGATAGTATTCTATATTACTCTTTACCATAAAACCGTCAGTCTAAAGGTTTTATACTAGACAGTGTATACCTCATGTAGGTCACAGTCTATCAGCATTCTTTAGATGTTTTAATTCAGTGTCGAAGGCCGAAGCTCAATAATAATCCGTAATCAAGCCGCTGGTTTTGTAATTTTTCGTGCAACATAGAAATTACTGACGACTTTCCAATAACTCTTGGTTTTATAACAGTTTTCGACTGCCTTAATGCAAATGTCAGTGTCCTTTGGAGTTTCGAGAATTTTCAGAGTTGGAATGTTTTTTTTTTCATTTCATTACTATACCCAACACATGGGTAACTTATTGCTAGCTAATTTAATTTGTCCCTGTATATACAATGCATTGGAAATCCTTTTCTGTCGGTGCTATTGCTCTCCGACTTATTTATATAGACTGGTCGTACATCCAATATTGCTGTCGGGATTAATGCGGAATAAAAAAAAAACCAATCGTTTTAAAATTACACAAACAGTGGGCACGCCCTGTGGTTATAACATATTGCCAGACGCAAATTTTGTTGTAAGTTTCAATACATTCGGTGCAAGCACATTGGCATTAACTAGGCAAATCCAGAACTAGGGGCTGCTTCTGAGAATTTCGGAATAGAAAACAGAAGACTCCGTAATTGCGGTAGTTGCAAAATTATTTAAATTTAATTTAGTTTTGCTAACATTCACATCATCAAAATTCTTTGCGACAAGGTTATTCAACGCATCACACATTGGCTTACTCTCCGGCTTATTTATATCGACTGGTTGTCGAATATTGCTAACGGTGTTAATACGAAACAAACACAATTTTTGAAATTACATAAACACGACTATTGTTATAATATTGCCAGGTGTCAATTATGTTTTGAGTCAGCTCATGGAGTTTTATGCCGGCTCTTCTCCATAGGAATCAACCAAACAAATTGGAACCCTGCACCAGTTTCTGATGTCCCATAAGTAGGGTTACGTGAAATAAAAATGTTTTTATTTGATTTAAGGCCCATTTTCTGAATAGAGAACAGAGGACTCCATTAATAACAATTTTGATAGCTGCAAAATTATTTCAATGTAATTTCGCGTTGCTAATATTATCGTAATCCGAATCTGGTGTGATATATCATACAGTTTATTCATCGCTTATCATATTCGTAACAGAGAATACACCCTCGCACAAAAGCACTTTTTTATAATGCATATGCATATATGCATGCATATAAAATTGCGACTAGATATGCAAATTCTACTAACACGATAAAAATCACAGTGTATAAATTCTCACGCGTTCTCATATTTTTGCACTAGAAGTGTATCATACGATACATCACACCTGTAATACAAATACCTATGTAACGATAGCCAGGTAGATAGTCTACCAACTAGACAGAATCATAATAAAACAAAATGTTATCACGAAATAGGTAGGTTCAGAAGATCAACTCTAAATAACGAGCGAAAACAGGTGTACATAAACGCCTAAGTACAGTGATCTTAAACGGTACGCCAGTTTGCACTCGCCGTACGTAAAGCGATTCTATTTTATTTAAGACTACCTGCGTCCCGCTGTTCACTAGCATAAGTCTCAATTCTGTGGGAACATCGATATTAAAAGTGTTCTATGTCCTAATCCTGGTTATGGTCTATCCATGTACCACATTTCATCATTATCCGTTTATTCGTTTTACCGTGAAAGCGTTACAAACAAACATATTAAAAATCAAATCTTTTCTCTTGCCAATATTACTAGTACAGTGCATACAATCGTAAGTAAAAAAAAAACTAAGGTAGCAGTGGCGAAAGCACCATATAACACGATTCCTACCGGCTTGCCTTCGGGGATTCGCATTGGTAACTCTATCACTATTAAAAATACAATAGTATGTAAATAGTGGCTACTATTGTCAATAAATATAGTTACACTACGGGTATTTAATTCACCATAACATTCAAACAACAAAAGAGAAATGTTCGAAATTAACCCGGCGCCGAAACGTCATAATCGGGAACTAAAAATTCATACAACAGCGAGCCCGTAATGATGTCACTTTAGGTCACGTGGCACCGCTTGATATGTACGAGAGCAACCCGCTGTACAACGGGTTATGACAGAGACAGGTATAGAAAAATGCGTCAGCGAGAACGAGATAGAGGAATATTGCTTATTTTATTCGGTTTTCAGCTGTTCAATTTAATTGTATTCAATTCATTACATTCCTATATTAATTTTAGAATGATAGTAAGTATTCTTTATTGACGAGTCAGTAAGTTAAAGCCGACTTCGCATCGGCTTCTCTTTTTGAAAAAATTACACCTCGCCACTGTAAGGTAGTAGATAATGTAGTGCACAAGAACGTACCAAAATTTACACAACGGGTTGGTACTTTATCAACGTAAATAATTTAGCTAAAATATTTTTTTTGATATTTAAAAAGTTTTTAGCGTGCATTGTTACGAGAACCAAACTGTGTGTCAAATTTCAGCCCGATAGATTCAGTCGAAGTGGGTGAAATATTGTCTGCAAAAATTCAGGTACAAAAAAGTGAAGTTAAATAAAAGTTTTTAATAATTAAAATTAATGCAATCAAGAGAAAATATTGTAATAATATTTATTTGTGTATCTTGCATCCATTATCTCGCAAAATAGTATAAACTCATGACACACATCTATGCATGCCTTTTCAGTAGTTGTATGAAGTCGACCTTCTGTAAAAGTACCTATGTTGTGATGTCACACAAAAAATGCGGTAACTAACACATTTGTACTACTTGACGTAATAATGAATTATTAGACAAGCCTTACACATACATGTGAGGTTTTACGTAATTAATTTATTAATATGATGTATCATAATGAGGTTTATGGCATCTGTTGCGTATCAAGGTCGTTGGATTTTGCAAAGTTAAACATATACAGTGAAATATATAGAATTGTGTTGGTTATCATTATACTTTATTAGTCGGCGTAAACACGGACGTAATAAATTCGCGGCGGGATTTTTTCGCGCGTTGAATTTTCAACTCTCGGTATTGATAATCCAAGAGTTGGCCCTAGTGTGAGTTTATTATAACCATCTCGATCAAAGCATCGACCGCTTTCGGCGCTCTGATTGGCCCTGGTTTGGTGAAGGACCAATAGGAACGCCAAACGCGCTCACTAAGTCCAGTGCGAGCGAATATGGACGCGTAGAAAAAACACGATGTTCGATTTTCCACTCTCGAGCGCTAAGCAGTGCTTCGAAGATCCATGGCACGAACACATCCCGCTACGATTTTGGAACGTGCGCTTACTAATAATTGTTACACTACAGGGCAAGGGTCTCTTCTTATCCGGAGAAGACACGGGCATTCATCAGTTGTTAACTGCTTGCTAAGATTGTGAAGAAGGTTGTTGTGATACAGTTCAACAGTTATATAAACCATCTATTTAGTGCACACATAAGTAAAAGCGCAAAAAATAACATACTCGCTTTTGCTCTTTACTTCGTCCGCGTAAAATTTCTTGTTTTAACTTAAAGTATATTCTATGTCATTCTGCAATTCAGTAGGTTCCCATTCGTTAAAGAAATTTCGGAATCGTATAAGTATTTTCACAATAAAAATACAAAATTAATATTCATATTGCAACCTCCCATAAAACTATTCGCAGGAATATAAATTATTAAGTAAACATCGAACGGTATTGATATAGAATTTCAATCTCACATGTGGTCGGGCTCGTCTCCGATTTTAATTAGATTCTTGATTGGTTCCATTTAAAACTAACGCAACATATTAGAAGAACGCATTCTGATGTCTATGAGTATTTATAAGATCAGCTATAGGGCACTTGTCTTTTAATATATGGCAAATTATTTATTTTTATTCTCTGAGTCCTGTAACGGTAATTACTTTGTCTACTTACTATTGTACGTAGGGTTGCCAGGCGTCCGGATAAAGCCGGACACAGTCAGGCTTTTTAGTTGCATGTCCGGCTAAATTAGATGGTGTCCGGCCTGTCCGGCTTTTTGGTAGGCTTTTTAAAATATGATTATTTTTTGGCTTCACCCCACTTGTATTGATAGCGCAAGTGAACGAACTAGCAGTCCTCCCCGCGTTATTACTACTCAGTTTTACAGGAAAATCAGCTTTTAATATTAATTAGTTTATGTTACAAAGATTTTAAAGTGTATTTAGTCCATAAGTCTTATGTTTAGTTTTGTTTTAAGACTAAACAATTAAAGTAGTCCGGCCTTTTCACCCAAATGTCCGGCTAAACTGGCAAGTCTTTCCGGCTTTTCGGTTTTATGACCTGGCAACCCTAATTGTACGTAATCAAGTTTATCTAACTAAACAGACACCACCTTTGCTGCTGGGGAATTTGCTGCGCCTCTTTTTCTTCTTTTCAAGTGGTGAAGGGTGGTGGGTGGGCGTTTTGAGGGTCTGTCTTATGTAATTTTGACGTTCTAAAAATGCTGATCCTCAGCCTAATTTGAATAACTTGAGATGACCATGACCATGACTTTTAGATTTAGATTTTATCTCATACAAGTTGCGGGTAGTCAGAATCCAATATGTCTGACAACTAGTCTTACTTCGGGGTATCCAGTAATATGGAGCGACTGCTTATCTGACGTAGGCAGTCGCTCCATGTAAACTACTGGTATTCTGCTGAACCCGGTTAGACTGGAAGCCAATCCCAACATAGTTGGGAAAAAGGCAGATTGATTGATTGACAAGTATGAACAGATTTAAATAACCACTCATCCTAAAACCACTAAACAACTGAATTGATAGTTGCAATATTTTGGCGCAATTTTATGAGGCGACAAGAGGTTTTGCTATTGTTTTGTCATTCTATTATCCTTTTAATATTATAAAAGTGAAAGTTTCGATGTTTGTTACTTAATCACGCTATAACGGCTGAAAGGATTTGGATGGAAATTAACACAGATTGTTTATAACCTGTATTAACACATGGGTACTTTTTATCCCGGTAGTACGCACTACCGGGATAAAAAAGTATCCAGGGAACGCTCCCATGGGATGTTTTTCGAGCTCCTCGCGGGTGAAGCCGCTGGCAAAAGCCAGTAATTCATAAAACATTCGACACTTGATAAAACAAAATAGTGACATGTTCCCTTTTTTTAGAAAAAAAAAAGTAATTTAACCTATCTCAATAGAGCTTTAAAATAACCAACTTAACCCTGAAAATTTATAGGTTAAACAAGTTTTACCTATATGTAGGCGAACAGAATTAGTATTGGCACCCATAACATACTGCACTTGATACCATTTAATAGTTCCGTATACGCGCTCTATAACTTCTATATACTCCTAGAGCCGCAACCGGTTCGATTCCGGCTTAGACCAAGCCGCTTTGATGAGCTTATGCCCCATATGCTATCATTTAGTTGCTAAGGCTTCGCTAGGGTCACTAACCCGAGGCTATGCAGCAGTACCTAGCAGTTAGGGCATGATGATAGGTATTAACAGTACCTAGGCCACGTATGTAATTTGTATCCTTAGGTTTCATCTATAAGTGGTAGGTTGCGTGAATGTAGAACGGGTATGGTTTATGATAGGGGTACTGAAGTTAACTGTAAATATGATTTCTGTTTTAGATTTCCTATAGCTAGTAAGTATAGAAAATAAGAACCTTATGTTGAAATTAGGGGCTTTGGGGGGTATTATTGCTGAGTTTTCAGTGAGAAGTAGTGGCAGAAAAGTAATTAAACAATAATTACTTTTCATATCAAACAACTAGCTACTTAACTCTATGACGTATATGGAGCTGTAAATCTATGAGATTTGTCTCCATGCAGAAAAACGACAGTGCTTAAAATTCGAAGACGTAGCGGCTACCAGCCCGCATTGGGTCCGCGTAGTGGGTAACGGCCCACTCCCTTTCTAAGAGGTGGTCTCTGTCCTAGCAATAGGAGCGTTTAGGGTTTATTATGCTTAGGCTTAGATAGAAAATGTTGCAGGACATTGCCGATCAAATTAGAAACTTAATAAGACCTTCCCATAATCCACAGTAAACCGATAATTATCAGCAAACTCACTCATCCATAGATTGATCAATAACCACAATCGTCAGTTATCGACGCGTGACGGCCGGGTTAAAGAAACTTATCAATTACATAGGTACCTGTATGTTCGAGTCAATAAATGAAACAACCATAGGTTTTGGAGCAACAGCAATACATGCGAACATGCGAACTACGCACGTCACGCAAAACTACATCGCGCTAGCAGAGATTGCCGCGCAACTAGCACAACAACTTTCCGCCGTCAATCGTCAGTCAGTTGCCTACCAGACACGGCACCCGCCTGGTCGTAGGATCCTCCCTTTTCTATGGAGATTGAGTTAACTTTACACCCTGTTCCTACTACCTTTTAAGGTTGAAATTCCGTTTTTTATTGCTGAGCTTTCATTGTAAACCTATGTTGTTACTTTTGTTATGCAACTGACTATAGATACTTAACTCTAATAACATGCGATATTCTACTTCTTCTTCGTCATTCCCGTAATTTTGACGATCGCGACATATACGACGCGCCTCAAAGTTACGTATGCGGTTTTTACAGTGTGGTATATGGAACTCCAAACCCATGAGTTTTGTCATAGAAAACTACATATACATACGTTTCGCAACACACCACCGATAAAACTAGAAACCTAGCAAGACTTACCGCCCCTTAACCCACAGTTATCAGCGAACTCACTCATCCATCGATCGTTCGATAATCATAACCGTCGGTAACCAACGCGCGACGGCCGGGTTAAGGAAAGTTATCAGTTCCACACCAACCGGCGACGCAGTCGGGAAATCGTGTGTAACAGTGCATAAAATTAATGTGACTTACTAACATTTTCTAAGCTGACAAATGAGATTTCACTTTTCTTTTGTTTTAGTTACGTCATTTAGTTGTATTAGGATTTGTCGCGTGAAATTGGGGGATTTGCGTTGTGAAACCGGCCCTTTATTACGTGGTTTAAGCGAAATGTTGATAATAAGCTGTGTACAGAAGTAACTAGCGCCTTCTCTGCTGTAAAATCAGATTTTTCAGGACCTTGCACGACAATGTTATGTTAAATTCAGATTTGCCAAAAGGCAAAAGTATCTCTCCCTGTTACATAGGACTCAAAAATATTAGTGGACATATGGAGGCAATGTGATAGATTGACTTCTGCCTACCTCTTTAGAGAATTCGGCATGCTGTTATGTTGTTAACATTTATTCGAGATTACTCAAATGAATGCTTTAGGATAACGAAATCAAAGCCTCTAAATCTACGAATATTTAATTTCTATTATTTTTTTTTTCCACTGTTACAAAAATCCGCAAAATCCATGTAATATATTTCTATAATATAACTTCTAGCAATTTAAAGTAAAATTAGGTCTTAACGAATTACGTTTATTATACTTACTTACTTACGCACAGCCGCGCGGGCGCAAAGCTTTCCATCGAAAGCGCTTTCCGCTCGTTTGGCTTTAGATATCGTCAAGCCGATGTAAGCGCTTCGCTGGTTCGGGAGACGGATATAAAATTAAGTAGGTAGTAACTTTGTGCGGTAATTATTTTGTGTTAAATTGATGTTTCGCTTGTATTTGAACCGATGATGCGTATGAAGGTAGGTAAGTCCGTTGCATACTGAGAAGTCGGTTCTGTTTCCAACTTTTCTAACAACTGACTACTAGAAAGTCGTTTGCCTTTAGTTGGTTCCAAATTGGACCATTTTTACAAGCCTTTATTTAACTTGCAATGTTTAATATACAGATTGTATGTAGCTATGATCGTTTGTTTAGGTCAAATCTTGCAATTTAATTTAAAAACAGTTATCCTGATTGAGCTAAAAATTATGCATTTTTCGTTTTGGATGACAATGCATGGTTAGCTGAGTGACGTCATTCTAAATACGATATGACAGAGTAGTTAAAAGCTTGTCTTTTTTTAAAGATTACTTTACCTACTCACCGAAGCTGCCTTGTGAAGGAGAGTAATCAATCTTTCGAGAGAGGCAAAAAATAATGAAATAAGTAAAATTCTTTACATGTGTCTTGCTTCACATAGAGAGCAGTGGTGGCCCAGTGGCCCCGATTTACTAGTTGTGTAGGTCGCGGGTTCGAACCCAGGCAGGCGCTTTACTTTGTATAAACAATTTCATCACCACTACTCTCAAAACGGTGAAGGAAAACATCGTGAGGAAACCTTGTCCTGGGGGAGACCTGTATCCCAACAGTGGGAACATTATAATTAAGTATAATTAATCCCGGAGTAATGTCGTAATACCTGATAGTATAGTGACATCACTGTTTATAAATAAATATAACACAAATCATAACACGAATAACGTATAACATTATTTCCAAATCAGTTTCGTTATTGCTACTGTTATCTCACTGCTATCCAACTAACATAAATATTCTAAACGCCATAATTGCACGAAACTCACATTCTAGTAAAAAGCGTACAATTTACAACATAATAACAAAGTAAGTATAACGGCTACCGTACATTTATTATCAGTTACCACGAAACTAAACGTAATCGGTTTACTACCAAAAATGGGCATTGTCTAACATAGCTCGCGTTCATACTACCCAACAATCCACACAAGCAATTCTGAAACTTATCTTGTCGATATAAAGTTGAGTTTCAAAAGTGTCGGAACCCGGCCGAGTGGCACAGTTGCTTCCTTGCGAAATGCCTAGGAAGTTGACTCGAGCCAGCCATGTATGGTGAAACGGATCGGTTCTCAAGTACAGGTAGACTTTGCCTTGATGTTTATAGTGTTGATTTAGAACGGTTGTACCTATTGACCAAATTCTTCCACCACAAATCTACTCCACCTTTTGTAGCCAGTAGCCACCAAGAGGAGTTTTAGAATTCATTGCTGGTTTAGAGGTAGCAAACGTGGCTGGATGTTAGATTCTATGGTCCTAACGAAATATTCACGGTCAATTACTTTGATTATGTTAGTATGGTGTCCTGTATAAAATTGAACGTGAACGTCGAAGCACGAAGTTAAAGCTTTGGTGTCACGCAAAACTTCAAAATCGGCTGAAATCAATGTTACGTACATTTATTTTGGTCGCTTCAGAGGTTAACTCATACATTCATAATCAGCTTAGCTAATGTTCACACTGCTGGGACATGACCTCCTCTCGGTTAGAGGCGGTGGGCCGTAATCCACCACCTGGAACCCAGTGCAGGTTTTTAGATGTCACAGGTCTTCAAATGTTGAGTAAGAACTCACCCAGGAAAACATTGTGAGGAAACCAGAAAGTCCTAGATGACATTGTGGTTCCTCACAATGTTTCCCTTCTCCGTTTCGAGGGCAGTGGTGATGCAAATCTAAATCCTGTTTGAAATAGTAGTAGTACAGTAATTTTCAATCGATTGCATGGTTTTAAACTGCAGTCTAATAGCAAATCTAATTTAAAAATATACTTTTCCTTTTACAAAAATCTCACAAAAAGCTCGGAATTGGTGCGTGATTGCGCCCACTTGGCTCGCCGCATGTTACGTGGTGAAATCGATCCCATCAAAAACATAAATGTGAAATGAGAGCCAAGTTCAATATTATGATATTTGTCTTGGTTGTTGACTTCAACGACAAAAGAAGTGAGATCTAAATGGATGTCAAATTCAAGGGTAAAAAAGGATAAAATATCATTTCTTCCTATAACTTAGGATAATATATTGTAGCCTAAGGTCTGACTTGGCTAGTTCTCATATACGAATTATTATGTTCGACAGCTAGTTTCTACAAGTAAGCCAAATTTTCGGAATAATAAAATAAGAACCGACAAGTAACAGGTTTAGAACTTCGAAGGCTATAATATAATTCGTATATGAAAACTAGCCAAGTCAGACCATGGGCTACAATATATTATCCTAAGTTATAAGAAGAAATGATATTTTATGTAGTTGTAAATAAATTTCAGGACTAACCCTTGAATTTGACATCCATTTAGATCTCACTTCTTTTGTCGTTGAAGTCAACAACCAAGACAAATATCATAATATTGAACTTGGCTCTCATTTCACATTTATGTTTTTGATGGGATATCATTACTTTTTGTACTTAAATTATTAGTAGGTACTTATTTATTAATACCAAATGGTTTTTGTTAAACTGCCGTATTTTCCTACGTTTACGGGTATAATTGTCTTTTTTGTGTTATTTTCTATATTTTCTTGTATCTTTGAAATGTTCGAGTGAATTGCCAATTCAGTATCCGGTTTTTTTTTTACGCGTTTTCTGTTTATACTTAAATTGGCCAAGTCGGGGCGGTATAACGCGCGCAGACGATTGTACTCTACAAGAGAGCTCACTAGTGCCTTTTTTTTGGATTGGAAATCATCAAATGGCTTCTCCCGCTCTGGGCGGAGCGGGAGGGCAAGTCAGACTTTTACTGACTAAAACCCACCCGTGTTCCTTCAGTTGCCCATGTGCCAGGGTCATGGTATCTCTTTCGAATGATCACGCGACCCCTTCAGGCATCGGTCCTAGCAGACCCCTTTAGTTTTGCTGACATCTCTTTGAGGCGCGCGTGGAACACTACGCGCCGTCGACCCGAGCTTGGTCCTTACCGGGCGGCGAGCTACCCATTGCTCGCCAAGCTCGCGGCTACGGTGGCCGGGAGTCTGCTATGGACTTCCAACGCCCGGGGCGTCTCCTCCTGCAGCGGCTAGGGACGTGAGGGCACAGAGACTGCCACTCCCTTACGCGCCCCGCCTCCTCATTCGCGAGCATTACTGCTTTGCAGAAGGAGGTGATGGCTTCCCATTCCCTCTCGCTCCGTACCATGGCTCGCACCAGGGCCGGACGCGAGAGGTCGCCGCCGCCGATCGCCTCCACGAGGACACGGCAGTGCTCCGCCCAGGCAGGGCCAACTTCCACCGTATGCTTCACCGTGTCCTCTAGACGATCCTCACAATGGAAACACCCGGGCGTATCCTCCCGCTTTATCCTGAACAGGAACCCACCGAAGCACCCATGCCCGGTGGGAACCTGCGTCAGGCGGAAGGTGAGGACGCCGTGGCGCCTCTCTATCCACTCCTTAAAGAAGGGACTTACCGCCGCAATTGTGGCGTGCCCATCACTAGTGCCTTGATTTGACTTGTATCTAAACTGATAAGATGTTCTCCATCTAAGGTTTTAACTCTGGAGAGTCCAACGTAAGCCTGCCTTTTACTAAATATAGAGGAGCCTATGTCGAGAATTGTGATTTGTGGGTAGTAATAGCATATGCTAAGTAAATAGGAAATTGTTCCCTGTGAACATATACATAACTTAATATCTGAAACTTGGTCTTGACTCGTTCTAGTTCGTAAATTAAAATCGTTAAAATCCACATAAAGACTAGCTGTCATAAGCTTTGATTGCTGATTCTTACATTTTTTTACATACAGTTATTACAGGCACTAAGTACATAAGTGTTCCTAATAGAATCAATTAAGTGAAAAATTATAATAAAATGATAAAAAATTACCAGTTTCTGATTTATTCCTTTGTGCTCACCTAATTACCTATCTGCATGCCAAATTTGAACTTTCTAGGTCATCCGGAACTGGGTAAGAGTTTTGATCTATAGGTCAGTCAGTGATAAAAATGATGATTTTTGGACGTTAATATCTAAATAACCGTTAGAGATGTGCTTATGAAATTTGGACCACATATGTATCTTGCAAGTTCCAATATATAAACCAAATTAACATGTCTATGTGAAATAGTTTTTGAGTTATGAGGGGGTCAAAAGTGGCTTCAAATGGTTCGTGTAATATTACACACGGTGCTGCTCGCCAGTTCTGTTACTAGAACTTGGCTTGACACGCTACCGCATGTCTAGATTACCAGTTGTCATTACCAAACCATGAGCTTCTGTAGTTACGAGTATATAGGTACCAATTGAAACATTCGCGGAATCACATTAGGGAACTTATGTAAAGATTGAATATTATTTGGCAATCATGGTTAAGGCACGAACAACATGGATATATATGAGAATATCTCATGTCATCATCTTCGTCATCCATAGCCCGTCTTCACCTAATACTGGGCATAGGCTACTCTTGTGCCAATCCCCGAGCTCCTGTGCCAGCCGTATACAAGTTTTGCTCGCTATTTGTCTGCCCATGTCGCCGCCAGACGACCGACATCTCGTCTTCCAGTCCTTGGACGCCCCTCAGTTACAGAGAATATCTCATGTAGCGATAAATTATTAGTTAGTTACAGCTTCAGACAATTAGACCATTAACAGTCACGACTGAAATTGGATCGTTCAGGGTGCTTACCCTTGATTTTAATTCCGATCGATTGACATTGGGATTTTGGCGTTTTTTATTCTTGAGTTCGACTCTAGCGCCAAAATGGGTTTAAATTGGGTGTCCATTTTGAAGAACTAAGTTGAATCGAGATCGGGCGTTGTTGTTGTTCCAATGTTGACACTATTGCTTTCAAGAGTACCGAATCACGTGTATGCAAAATTAACATTGGAATCGTAAAGGCTTTAGATTGGAATTAAAATTAGGTTGAAGAGTAAGCCCCCAGGTTAGACTACACTTGCTGCGGATGGCCCGTGGTTAGGTCCATTGTTATACCAAAACCTTTTCCTGCTTCGGAAAGCACGTTAACCCTTTGGTCCCGGCTGCTATTTGCGGATCTTTGACTGTCGTGGCGGGTCATCGGAAGTCCGTTAGTATTGAGAATCAGTCTTACCGACGGGTATCGTATTAACCAGTAACTTGATTGTGGAGATCAAATAGGCAGTAGCTCCATGTAAAATACTGGAATTCATGTGCACCTGGTTTCACTGGAAGCAGACCCAAACATGTTTGGGAAATAACTAGGCAGATTATGAGGAACTATTTAAGTTTTAAGTTCTGTGGAATACTAGGGAGAAGAACGACATGAAATGTGGCTATTTATTATATTTCCCGTTTTCTTGAGAAATCTCAATGCGCTAGGAATCTAAACCTACCGAATAAATATTTATAGAGATACCTGTACGATTAATGTACCTGTCATTAAAACTTTTTTTTATTATTCTGTTCTCGAGCATAAAAGTAACAGCCATTATAGTACGCAACACACATTATCTCGGATGCCTACATACATAATACGAGGTAGATCCAGCATCCGGGCTCCTAGTTACCTCACATTTATCTCCGGTCTATGCACATTATTTACTGCATCGGAGCACACTGTATTAGCACAGAATATTAGTTTAATAGTGTAAAACGCGTGTACGTATCTCATGCTTGAGGTTGTGGGTACAAATCCGGACAACTACCAATGCATATAGGTATAGCTTTTTCATATGTGAAGAAAGTGTTTTAAGTTCTCTTAGACATCTTTGCCAAGAAAGAACAATCGCGTGACAAAACCTGGACTTATAATGAACCAGCGGGGCGAGCCCGGCCTCTGTGATAGGCTTTTTTTTGGATGGGAAATCATCAAATGACTTCTCCCGCTCTGGGCGGAGCCGGAGAGCGTGTCAGACTTTTACTGACTAAAACCACCCGTGTTCCTTCAGTTGCTCATGTGCCAGGGTCACGGTATCTCTTTCGAACAATCTCGCGACCGTTGCAGGCATCGGTCCTAGCAGACCCCTTCAGTGCTGCTGACATCTCTTTGAGGTGCGCGAGGAACACTACGCGCCGTCGCGTCGACCCGAGCCTGGGTCCTTACCGGGCGGCGAGCTACCCATTGCTCGCCGCTCGCAAGCTCGCGCCTACGGTGGCCGGGAGTCCGCTATTGACTCCCGACGCCCGGGGCGTCTCCCGAGGTTTTTTCTCCCAAACTGTGATAAAAATGTATGACACAAGCCTATCACAGAAGGCCGTGCTGCTGTGCCCTGTGCTGCCCGCAGATGTACAGTGTTATAAGTACCGCCTACATATTAGTCCTCTCATATACTTTTAGTAAATAGATATCATTTTGACATAAGATTTGACTTGCTCTTTAACACTTCAATTCTTATTTATTGGTATAGATATAAGGGATGTTTATAGATACCGCTAAGTCTGTAATCGCTAACCCTGTTGAGCTAGTGTGGTGATCAATGCTCCTGTCTTCTCTGTGTGACAAGTAGCTTGTGCCTTGCCTTCGGACAATAATAGCACGTAATAGACTGTTATTATACCGTAGAATGATATACATTTGCAATGTACAAGAATCAAGTATAAACATTGCCTTGTCAATGTCATAAACATCCGTTCGTGTGCCAAATTGTTTGTTGTTTCTACTAAATAAATTGTCTGTCTTTAATTACAATTTGAATAACATAAATATAGGTAATATACTTTGGGGCTAAGTATGTGGGGGTAATTTAGGGCTTGTGGCTAAGTAATAACAGCCGCACGGGTTGATCGCTCAGGTAAAGCTACGCTTGCCGCGGTTGGCCCGTGGATGGGTGACCATCTTTACATACTGAGACCCTTCCGTGCCTCGGAAAGCACGTTAAGCCGTTGGTGCTGTCTTTCGTAGATCTTAGACACTCGTTACGGGTTGTCAGAAGCCCGAAAGTCTGACAACCTGTCTTACCAAGGGGTCTCGTATTACCCAGTCACTGGGTTGTGGAGGTCAGATAGACAGTCGCTCCATGTAAAATACTAGTACTCAGCTGCATCCGGTTAGACTGGAAGCCGACCCCAAAATAGTTGCGAAAAGGCTAGGCAGATGATGAAATGTAATATAATTTAAATATAGGTAATATATTAGTAGGTAAAATATTCGGTGTTGGTTATTCAAAATGTCTAGTCTGCCTTGAAATATTTTCCTACATTCCAACGCTATTCGTTCATTGAAACTATGTTGAGCCTGCAAAAAGGCTTCCAGCAGATAACCAACTGCCATGGAATACTCCTGTAAATCTCTTAGTCGACAAAGAAGCCACATGGGCCGCTACCGACCAAAATATAACGGTTTTTATTAATGGCATCTCACAAGTCAATCTAGGAGGTTTTCCGCTGCTTAATCGGGCTTGTCTGTGGGTGCCTTAATAAATTAAGACTTACAGCCAGGGCTTAAAAACTAAGCGATTATACGCTAAGGGTACCCACTGTGGGGTACAGGCCTCGGCTTAGGGCGTCGCTGGGAAGGGCAGCAACGGATATGCTGGATCGGATTTAAAAAAAAACATTGTTGGTGAAATTTAGTGTACTATACCTGCGCTTACGCCCGAAATACAAGCATGACGTTATGTTTATTATATAAGCATTATTTGTAATATCTACTTACGTAACTATTAGGTAAGTACCCACATCATACACAAACAAACAGATCCATACTAATAAAACTGATCATCAATTTAAAAACAGAAGCATAGATCTGCGCATCAACTTTAAGTGAAGCATAAATCTTGTGCCACAGATAAAACGCAATTCGAAGTAGGTCAAGTATGTTCCTGGCTGAACAATAAGCATCTGCGTTTGAGCATCCGATGTTTTGCAACAAATCACCGGTTACTGCCGAAGTACTGACTGTTCTTGCTTGGTACTTCGCAGTTGCAGGCAAATACAAATGTTTATGCTGGAGATAAATGGTTTACGTTTGTATTTAACTGTACCAGCGGATGCCACTGAGTTTGATGAGAATTTTAAGGTTTTTTTTTTTCGAAATCGGATCTGGTAAAATATTTGTTCCTTCACTCGTATTGGGACCTACATATCGACGGTTGAAAGGATAGCCCTTCAACCGTCGATATAATATAGACCAGTAAGTCAACACAATTCTAGTAATTACCAATGGCCTACTCGTAGAGTCTATTTAAATGCACCCCAAATATTAGTTCCGCTTATTTTTAAAAGCATGTCTGGCTTATGACGTCCACATCACAAGACAAGGGGAACTCTTGAAGTTTTGAAGACCCCACGGTCTTGTCAGTTCAATATTTGGTAGTTTATAGAGCAACACAAGCAGGAACTTTAAGTGCTCAGCAAGTATTAGAAAAGACAAACTATGTTGAAGAAAGCTAAGGGTCCGATCACACGTACCACAATGACAACACGTGGATGAGTGATAATTTGTATGAGAATGTTGATTCATAAGGACCACATTTGACCATCGAAATTAACCGTGTGCCACCAATATCGACCGTATCAACGCCACGTCGCAGCCACAACGCAACCACCCGCGAGACCACGCACTAGGTGCCACATCTAAACTAACATTATAAAGAGGAAAGGTTTGATTTTTTGTATGTATGTTTGTAATGGATAAACTCGAAAACTACTGAACTGTTTTTAAAATATTTTTCACCTATAGAAAGCTACATTATCACCAAGTAACATGGCTATATTTTATCCCAAAAAATTGCACAGTTCCTGTGAGTCACGCGGACGAAGTCGCGGGCGAAGTGCTAGTTGCAAATACAACAAACTCTCTGTCTGCAACCACTACCCACCACGTAACTACGTGGCTACTAGCGACAATGCAAGCACTTCCTGCGACACTATTTACACGTGGCCACTGTTTGCCCTCATTTTGTCGCTACTATGAGCTGTGGAATGGTGGAAGTACCCTTTTACCATTTTAGAATGTTTTTCTTTCCGTCGTTCCATAGCACGCTTGTTGAAATGGAACTTTTTGCACACTATAGATGCACCCACGTTACTAAAATATTGTTTACTCATTTCATTTAAAGACAGCTTTCATCGAGGCACGTTCTTGCAATGAAATTGAGAAAACTTAGAAGCACCATAAATACCATAATCGATATGTAATCCTCATGAAACTTTCCTCCAATCAGAGGCTAATGACAAAACTAATGCCAGTACATCCATCAACTCTATAATTTACTTCCTATGTATAATAAATCTTGGTGTTGTAGGCCCACAAATAATTAACGGCGATCGCGGCCATATTGTGTGGGGAGTCAATCAAAATCTCGTCGGTAGGTGACACGGCGACGAGCTTTCACTCCTGCGCATACATTAACCTGAGTGTCGTTAGGGCGCGCAGTTTTATGGTGCTGCGGTTTGGGATAAGCAAAATGATGCTGTTCTTACTCATACTTCTCAATATTTTTTGTTAATCATAGTTTTTTATAATCTTAGATACAAGAATGTCAATACTCGTAATGAAAAACATTCAATCTCTAGTCGCCGCATCATGTCGGCAACAATAAAATGTCAAAAACTTGTCAAAAGTGTATAGAAACTGGAGATATTTCTGATATATTGAGACACGATCAGATTTTGATCGTTGTAAAATTAGGATAATCGCCGCTCAGGTAAATCGTGTTTGTCAATCCTATATTGAATCGCTCCATATATTTTGAAGTGTGATTTGAAGTATCATCTAATGCCAATTTCAGTAATAATCCAATTCTGCATAACGACGGTGTACTACAGACACATTTAACTATATTCTGATGATAACTTGTAAAATTCTACAATATTAAAAAAAACCTAGAATTGAGTCCTGGCAGCCCTAAGGCGGTCTACCTTCTGCCTTGATAATCTCAAGATAATATGGATTTCATGAGTCATACTGAGTAACAAGAACCAGTAGCCTTTTCTCATTCCCAGAGACGAATTTGGACAGGTTACACTTCTTTGTTCAACCTTAATGGGCTCCTTCAATTGTTTCAACGCCAACCCATTTTTAGTTTGACCACGTCGTTTGTCAAAAATGTGAGTTATTTCTTGCTATCTGTCATAATCAGCCACATTGTAATATTCGGGCATTGTTACTTACTAACTAGTTCAGTGTGCCAGAACCTCATTTTTTGTTACAATTACGAAACTAAAGTCTTAAGTTTACGTGTTTAATTAGAGTGATTGCCTGAAATTGGAGATTTCGCGATGTGGTTAGGTTGCAGCGATTTGTGTTGACTTTTGATGATTTCTTACTTATTTTTACTTGTTGTTCATCTTCAACTGTATTCCAATAGCACTGCTAAATTTAATTTACCCCCCATGGCGTTGCCACTTCTCCCATTCATAATTAATGATAACCCACTTTCGAATCATTTTCTGCCCCAAAAAGAAACGTAGAGTCTCACCATTCCCTGAAAAGTGTGACAACCCAATAGGAGAAGCGATTTGCCACCCAGTTGTACGAAGTGGGTACACGCACCTACATGCAATTATTCATTACACAATAGCACCGCACAATGGGCGTGACGGTCGACTGGTGCGCACGCGTGGCACACAAACCCAGCTCCGAATACCGCATGCGCATACGCTACCACTCTCGTTTGAAATTAAACGATTTTTGATCGCAAACACATGGTGTACGAACTAAATACAGATATAATACGGAAGACGGAATAACACTGTTGTATAAAAACTTTATCTGATTATACCGACAAAGAGAAATTGCTACGATTTTTTGCGATCCGCCCTTTGTTGATTTGTTCATTCAGCCGAAAAGGCGAAAGCTACGATAACGTTAACAACATAATTACAGCTGTCAACTTGAATAGCTAATCTCGTTTTTATATTAATAAAGTAACCATTTCTAGACTTAACATAAATCTTAATTTAGAACCTGCTTTAAAACCTGCCGATTTTGAGATGCAAAAAATGCAGAAAATAATAAAATCACTTTTTTATTCATATTCGAAAGCTCTTGACTACAAATTAAAAGCTATAAAAACGGTTAGAAGTCAAATCTAATCAATTTCGTGTATACTTTCATAATGCAAATTAAATAATCACTTTTTCTATTTCCTTTTTTGGGACTGGAAGCATCTAGACAACAATAAAGTCTATTCGAAACTGTTTTATTTCATTTTATTTATGGTCGCATCAACAGAAGATGCACTCTTCAAACTCGTTTCTCGGCGTAAATCATAAGTGGGTGCGATCTTCAACGGAAATATCATTTAGCAAATGTAAAGGGAAAGGTTTTATTATTGCCAGTCTGGGCAGAAGCTTAAAATTAACACAAACGTACCGTGACTCACCGGCTTTATCGCAGATTGAGATAATTCACATATTAACATTATGTAGGTACTCCACAGTTTTTTTGTTGGTAAAGGATGTTTTATCATACTCTGATGACATCATAGTATGTTGTCAGTTAGATGAGCTATGGTTAACATTCCGGTTTTATTAGAAACAAATGGCAAGAAATATTCATTGTTTATGGTTTGTTTAAAAGAGAGATCACGGAATAAGGTTAACGATTATTGAGATGTTCATAAACATTGGTTATTTTTACACTCAGAATGATTACTCCTGTAACAAAAGCAGATATTATTTGCTTATGAACTTATCTGCTCAAAGTTCATAATATAATTAGACCAAAAAAGCGCGTCGATTTACCTTTCAGTGTTATAGTTCAATGTTCTTGAACTAAGACAAATGCGAGGTCGATATTCCACTGACCGAGTTGCACAAAGCCTCCAGTTCAGAGTTGAAAAGGCTGCATGATTTCATTAAAACCGAACCACCAACTTTTCTAAAATCATTGCGGTAAACAAAGACAAACTTATGTCATTAATAACGTTTGTTTCAATTTATTTAAAAAGCACATTATATAGTACTAACACTTGCCAGACATTGCCATATACGTTAACTCCGCTTGTAACGTCGGTCTCTTCCGTTATGACCATAATTATTTGCAGGAAATAAATGACTTAATCTAGCCGTTGCAATAGGTTTTCCTATAGAAATAATATGCGACGGGTACGAATTCTAAGATGCTATAAAATATAAGATTCAATTTGCTAAAATTATGGCTATGCCAGTAAGTATTTCACAAATCAGCTATTCAAACGCATATAATAAAAATATTGGGTTGGCAAATAAATACTGAAACACTTTTATGTTTTGAAAGTTTTAAAATATTTAACTACAAGAAAATACTAGTAAATTGTAGAACGTTCTGGAACGTATCGGCTGAGAGATATATAAACGCGCACGGTTCCACACTAAAGCAATAGTGATCAAAATGGAGGAAAAACAAATTCGTCTGATAATGTTATACGAGTTTAAAAAAAACAACAGCGCACGACAAGCAGCTGAAAACATCAACTCTGCATTCGGCCAGGACACCACTAGCCACGTGACTGTAAGCCGTTGGTACAAACGCTTTGCTGACGGAGATATCAGCCTCGAAGATCGAACTCGCACTGGGAGCTTCTCCACGACAAGCAAACTGTCACCGCCGAGCTCTACGCTGAACAATTGCGTCGCCTTGCCACTGCTATCCAAGAGAAGCGGCCAAGACGTATCGAGGTTCACTTACTACACGACAACGCCCGGCCGCATGTTGCTTCTGTTTCTCGTTGTCAACTGGAACAACTAGGCTGGGACGCATATTCTCCAGACCTAGCTCTATCGGACTACCATCTCTTCCGAGCTCTAAAGTATTTCCTACGCAAAAAAAGGTTCCGCGATTTTAATGATATTAAATGTAACCTCGATCTATTTTTTAACTCTCAGACTCAAAAGTTTTGGTCCGATGGCATTCAGTCTCTGCCCTTAAGGTGGTCACAAGTCATTGATACACAAGCTGACTATATTGTACATTAAACGTGAGTAATTATTAAATAAAGAGAGAAAATTAAAAAAAATTCAAGTGTTTCATTACTTTCTTGCCAACCTGATAATTGAAATATTACAAAATCTTTTCTCGTATCTAACGAGGAAACAACACGGTACCAACTGAATTTATAATATTACTAGGCAGTAGTACAGTTAGTATATAGTAGGATTTTAAATTTTGATGTAATGCGGTAGCGCCAGACTGCACCTTATGCATGTTTTATACCACTGCGGCAAAGGAGGGTTAGCACTCCTGTCTAGTCTAGCCAGACATTTCCACCACAAAGAGACTTTAATTTATCCCCTTCTCACTATTAAAACCTTTAGGATAAACTTTCAGGGTTCACTCCTCCAGACTTATCTATTGATTCCGACGCGGTCATAAACTCAAAATCCTAAGCTCAAATTCACCCACCCTGAGTCTAGACTAAGTCTAGACTAACCTTATTGAAAATACAACGGCACCCACAACATTCGTTCCGGGCGTCCTGTTGAGTTTACCTCCAAAATCACGTTCGGGAAACACTCGAGATAACTTCATTTGTATCCGCAGACGTCTCGCATGTGAGCAAAGCTTATTTTCTCGTCTAGACTGCTTTTAGTTAAGTTACAATTATATTACCACTTTCCTATGTTAATTCTGCAACGATGCATATAACTTTGTAGAGAGCAGTAGTGGCCCAGTGGTAACGGCCGCGACTTACGAGTAGTAGGTCGTGAGTTCAGACCCAAGCAGGCGCTATACTTTGTGTAAATTATTTCATCGCCACTGTTCTCAAAACGGTGAAGGAAAACATCCTGAGGAAACCGGCATGTCTTAGAACCAAAAATTCGAAGACATGTGACATCTACCAACCCGCACTGGGCCCGCGTGGTGGATTATGGCCCTCTCCCTCTCACCGAGAGGAGGCCTGTGTCCCAGTAGTGGGAACATTATAGGCTGATAATGACATATAACTTTGACAACTTAATCTTTGTTGTCACTGTAGATTTTTCACTAAATGACAAAACCATGTCTCGGTTGCTCTTTAGCTTTTTGCACTTCCGTTCATCGTAATCGATCGCAAACCAACAAGCAACCGTCATTCAACCGTATCTAACGTTACGTCACTTTCGATAATACTAACGAGTAACTAAGCGTGATTTTTATTTTCCGCATCATAAGTGTCGTAAATGTCGTAATTAGAAACAACACTTTCGATTTCGACAGAATTGTGTGAAACGTTAATGGCGATTCAGTGCGCACTCGTTTCTTACGTTGTAGTGCGCAATACTATACTTCTCGTATATTTTGGATGTAGGTTAATGTACAAGATTGTAGTCACGGTTGATGGGATACCCGCGTGTTTTACGCTTTGATTCTCAAATTAGGACTCTAACGACTCTGTGTATTGATTTATGTAATTATTGTTTCAGGTATGTTCCTTCAACTCCTTCAACCATATCAAGTAAGTTAGAATGAGTTTTTTCCTACCTCCATCGTGGGAATATTGTAAAAGTTTCGAAATTATCCGGTATTCTAAATGGCCCCATAAAAATATACCATTTTGAATGTTCGTTGCAGTCAGTGTATCTTCGAGAGTCATTGATTCCGGAACATCGATAAAAACTGGATCGTGATGCCCGTCTCGCTCTTCTGGGTCGAACTCACGCATTTTTCCCACGTTTCCGTCACTATAAGTCACGACCCTTTTTTTTCTAAATCGATATACTATTCATGGAGATAAGAGTTTTGTTTATGACTGGTCCCGGAGCAACTTTTTCTACCTTTCGAAGTCAAACTCATTAGTTCTAATTCGGAACAAAGTACTGTACCTACGTACGGTTATTTCGAAAATTTGGGTAACACAACAAATACAAGTCGAACCGTGTTATATTTTCTCCAAGCAAACACCGCGTGTGATGCTAAATAAAGGTTAAAGAGCAAAACCAAGGTACCTAGTAACCAACCATCCGCGGCCCAATCAGGTAAAGACATTTCCAATAGCAGTAAATGTCGAAGCGTCGTGGTATTTAAAGTGCCATGTTTTGCAAGAGCACGTGTACAAGACGACGACGGGTAAAGGTCAGCCGGTGAATAGACACGCTCCGGCAGATGCTACGCTCACAATACACATCTTATACAATAATAACACATTCGTATAGCAGGAAGAATGAGACAAACTGAAAGCTTACAACTATTGAATGGGCGAGCCATCTGACAAACTCAATCCAGAATTGTACAACGTTATTGGTAAATTAACATTGGTAATTGAAAATCGTGTTAATGTTGCGTTAAAGTTAGATTTGTCTGAAGCATTATTCATATTTTTGCCATCTAAAATTTTTGTGAAAGTTTTAACATACCTAATTTCTAAACACATATTTCACCGGATAATACCCAGAATGTATATCTATTGTCTTCAACTATGCCCGTTGTCTTTGTTAAACACAGAATTTCGTCTTAGAATTCTTCGTCTACGCGTGTTTGCTCTAAGGCATTGTATTCTACCATTTATCCTGATATCGATAGCCTCTGTGGCGAGGTCTTCATTGTTTATTCATTACAATAAGGCGCTATTGTTTATTGCTTATGTTATATCCGAGGATGTAACTCCACTTGTTTTCATTACTTACGATTGTTTGGTCGCCTTATTTTGGAATTCTACGCGTAATATTTACCTACACGATTATGTTAATGAAGATTGTTGTTAGTGTCATTTCTATCACAAATAGTTCTGGTTTCATTTTGTTATCTATCAACATTGCTTTGAATGTTGAATGCGACTACGCAATTGTAGTGACACAACGGATTGCGTCTTGATTGAGATTTGGGTATTGTTTGCATTGTTCCGCTAAACCAGCTTGTTCTGTAATTTTATGTTGTCTCGTGTCCAATGTTTCGTCGTGAATTTGGTTTATACAGTTTAATTTTGAAGGTTGTATGTACAATCATTTTAGATTAGGTACTTCATAGCTTTTATTAAAAAGAACATGGCGACAATGATAAGTTACACTACATTTAAATATAATACATAATATTTTCGGAGAAACTCAAACTAAAACTATATAGTCAAGTCAACAATAGGTCTAAATAATAATAAAACCCGTTAATTTGACGTTTAATAGAAATAATTTAATTATAATAACACTAGCTTCTGCCCGCTACTTCGTCCGCGTTAAATTTCATGTTTCCCCGACCCTTCCCATCGCATCGAATCGCCTGCCTGTGCGATTTTCCCCGCTTTTGCAACATTTTTCATTGCTGCTCCGTTCCTCTTAGTTGTAGCGTGATGTTATATAGTTTATAGCCTTCCTCGATAAATAGGGTACCCAACACAAAAATAATTTTTAATTCGGACCAGTAGTTTCTGAGATTACCGCGTTCAATTAAACAAACAAACTCTTCGGCTTTATAATATTAGTATAGATATCAAATATATATACTTTCTCAGTCATCACTTGAAGACTTCATAAAATTCAAACGATCTCCCAAAGTAGAAAAATCTGTCTGTAACGTTTGTACCACCACATGAGGAGATTTAAGGCGTGTTGTTTGTTTACATATCTTCGTAGTACGTCCATGTGTAGGTAACGGGCCGTTAAGATGCCGCGGGGCGCCTACACCGCACCGGCACAAACAGCGGTGGCCGCGGCAAGCCCGAACTCGGGCGTCGCAGTCAGTCGCGCGCGGTACTCTCGCACGCTCGCACACCGCGTCCGTCGCCGGCTCCGCAAGCAACAGCTGATCGCGACTTCGACTTACCACATAAACAAACATAATTACACAAACTATACTGAAGCACTAGCCCACGAACACTTTATAAAGTGAGCTTTAACCAAATCCTAGCAAGAGACAGTGTGGCAACTGCAGCGCTCCGAAATCAGATCGATATCCCGAAAACGGTCCTGCGACCTCCTGCGATAGAGCTCAGCAATACTTCCGTGCAATAATAACCTGCAATATTAATGTTAATTTTTATTATTAGAGACGTTTAATTCAGTGATCTCGTTGATAAATAAGAGACTGTGTAAACCGCAAGAGTTCGTCTTACAAGTGCTGTGTCCGTGAGAATGGATTTCCTCCACTGACTTTGATATCAGGTGGTTTTGCTACATCTTCCACATCATTGTTCAACCTGAGTGAGTATGTTGGATATTTACTTTGTCAGTTCCGTTTACTGCTACGTACTATTTTTTACTGTATTTATGTAACATTCGCGTTACATCTACACATGTCTTGCATATTCCTTATCAGTTACTCTAGAGTTCTTTGCATTTGTAATGCAAAGAACACTGATTTGTTGTTTGATTTGCGATTATCTGTTAACGAAAAATTTGCAACGATTATCAAAATATTTGTATTAGCTATGGGTAAATTCGTTATGGGATACAGTACAGCCACAGGCAAATCGATTTTCAATCTTGGCATTCAAATTTTGTGGAATGCAATATTCACACCAAGTTAGTTTCGTAATTAGTCGAATTTACATCCTTGACATAACTTTATCAACAGAAACCGGCTTATAGCCGCGATTTAATTGATTGATACATAAACTACTATCTATAGGTATAATGGCTCGTAAGTTTTGCGCAGTTTTCTGTCCCTTTCGACTGTGTTGTGTGTGTGTGACTGCAGTGCACCCTTGGGCGGTCTCCGTCGCGTCCCGACTCCCGTCCCATTATTCCCGGGGTTGACTGTGAACTTGAGGGGTGCGTTACCCTCTAGCTGACGGAACCGACGGCTCTGCGCGGTCGTCCAACTCAATCACTGAAATTTATTTGTAAAAACAAATCGATTGGGTTGGTTATCAAACCAAAAGTGATCTAGAAAACGATTAATCGTTCACGTGTCCAGTTCATATCGATCTCTCATCTTTTGTTAGTACTCCAAGAACTGCTATGATTAATTGACATGCAATTAGCGTAATCTACTGTTTTGTTTCGTTTATGACTCAATGTTTTTAACCCTATCGGAAACAATATAGTACTATATTGTTTACAACAGATATATTATTGGCAACTTGACAGGTGACCTTTTGTAACTTTCACTTGTGCCAATTTTCGCTTGAATTGAAACTTAGCTTGAGCGAGTCCTTTAGTATCTGGTATCACATTTGTCGCTGCATTGTTTTCGTCATGTCATTGTTTTATAATCTAAACACTCGACACCCAACCTCGAACAAGATCAAGAACTTTCACTATCGACGTGAATTATGCATTAGGAACTGGCATTGTTAATACGAAACTGATCTCGTGCTACTGGTCGTTATTAGGATCAACGAGCTTAGTGTCAAACGAAGAAAGTTCATTAATAAATTCGAAATCACCATCCAAAAATTATATCTGCAATATAATTTTTAGATGATATCGACATAGTTTTCGAGCCAGAACAATTTTGATTAAAATATGCAAGAATTTTTATATTGTTTTGATAAATTATTCATCTAGGTATTAAGATTTCAAATTATTTTTGGAGACTGAACCAACAACAAAAGCTTCTGTGACTTTCTAAAGCACTAGTTAAATATTACTGTGAATAATTAAAATGTACGAAAGATGTATAGAACCGACGCGGCGCATCAATTGGGTGTAAATATATCAATATAAACTTAAATTGATTGTCATTCAGCGCACGTAGTTGCGTACGTCGGAGACTCAACGTCTGGCAGAAAGCGGTCAGATGTGTCTCAGTTATCATCAAGTTTCACCTTCTTTTGTATTCCAGGAAGTGTTCTCAGGTGTGAAGAAAGTACATTTCCCGTACATCGTATATTTCCGCATACGTTATTCGCACTCATCACTTCTCCTTTGACCCAAAAAGGCTTGTTTGATGACAGTTTTATCGGTATTTTGTCTGTCTCTGGTACTTTATGTAGCGTTTGGTGTGAGATAATGTTTAAATGTTCGTGGGCGACTGACTGGTAATCCGTTTGTTAAATCTCTTAACTTGCATGTAACTGGTTTACAAGAATCGTGTGGCAACCTTGGTTGGATATGGTTTAAGTTAAATGCTCTTTAGGGAAAGGTATTCTATTGCTTTGGGTAAAGTAGTCTTCATGAGTCATATTTTTTTGCATTGCCTGTAGGTCACCTGTTACCAACAATCGTTGCAAAGTATTATGTCGTGTTCGTGTTCTCTTGAGCGTGACCCCGCTTTTCCACGTTTTTATATTGCTCAATTAACTGTGGACTTTATTAGCATTGCATTCAAGTTCAAAATCCATCATCATCGTGTTTTAGAATACATAATTGGATCCTACTTTGAATCTTAAATTATTACTGTTTGGTTAATTTACAACTATTATATTGTATTGTTTATTTTTACGGTTGGCTGGATATTTTCTTTATCATTATTTACGCTTGTGTTTACATTGTACCATAACATAACAGGTTTTGACAGTATGTACTACTACCAATTGAAGCTCATTATTTGACAGGTTTTCTATTTTAATATTTATAATATCTGCATGTCCGAGATTTGCTCGGTATTTTTTTGGTAAATTGTGTTCAAAATAATAAGTTTATGTTCAAGTTGATTATCGATAAAGTTGGTCATTGAAAACACGAATAAAACGACATTTTATAAAAATGAATCCTAGCTAGATCGATTTATCGTCCCCGAAACCCCCTGTATACAAAATTTCATGAAAATCGTTGGAGCCGTTTCCGAGATTCAGATTATATATATATATATATATATATATACAAGAATTGCTCGTTTAAAGATATAAGATAATTTGTTTAATGGATGGAGACTTATTACCCGAAGCGTTTCCTGTCAAGTTGTCAGAGGTTCGCCTACCTATTGCAATAAAACATCACTTCAAATAATTCCTAACCCAGTCATTCATCACGTTCGGTATTGGACATTTTCTCCATAACCATGTCTGTAAGTTCTTTATTTGGGTTTATCCCACAATTTATTATAATAACAGCACAGTGATATTTTTGGTTGAATCTCTTTGTTACCAGTAATAGTCCACGTAGCAGACTTAGTCACGTCGTCGTCTGCGATTTGCAGACCGATTGTATATATTAACCTTCGCGTGTCCCACCACTGGCTGTCTTGTAAATTCATCTTCATGTCTAATAAATTCACATCGATTTTAACTAAGACATTCGTTCCACATTGTTAATCTGTCATCATTGGTTCTATTAATTTGTCAGATTAGTTTATGCCATTTACAGTCCTTGTTTTATCATGTACGGCTAGTATTGGTTTAACGAAAGTGTCAATTAGTTTGAAATTGACATATGATTTCTTCATTTTTACCTGAGTTTTGTATGCCATGTCATGTTGTTTGAAACGATGTGATCGAGGTATGGACGTGCGAACGTTGTCAAATACCCTGTCCTTGTTCTGAGCTCCTTTCAGTTTCGTACGTTATATCCTTAATGCTTTCTCTCGAGTAAGACGTGAGAAACATTGTCAAATAGCTGTTAGATCGTTTTCATCTCGTGTGTGTTGACTTTGTCTTGTTCTGTTTTCTCGGTGTTCAATTCGTGCAATTTACTGTCATTAAAAATTGCTTTATCAATACATCCATATTTTTAAACTTATTGTATGTAGACCTATTTCTATTTTTGTGTTTTCCACTTTAGGATCCTCAATATATATTAAGATAACTTCTTCATTTATTAAACTCTCCACTTGAAACCTCAAGTATCGTCTTAGTCATCTCGAGTGGCATCCATTAGTAGATAGGTGTGGTCCAAATTTAGGATAATGAGCTCTGGTGTTATTGTCACGGCAATTAACTGCTAGGCCGGGGTTCGCTTCCGCAGACTATTTATAGATCGTTGATTGATAGGTGCAGCCAACTCTATGAGGGGTTTTGTTCTTATTTTAGTTTTTGTCGAGTTCGTTAGTCGAAGAGTGACGTTATAACTACATTCAGCCGTTGGAAGTTTATACCATAAGTGTTTTTCTATATCAAGACGAGTTTTATCATCTCATTCAAACATTTAATTGGACACAAAAGGAAACTATTGACCTTCATTCTAACATGCATTACTGCAAACAAGCCGGTCGTATACAACGATCGAAGCGTCGCGTTGTTACTTAGTGTATAGGTACTGTTCTTACTTAAATACTGTTTTTAGAATATAATCTAACAAGAAAAGCAAAACAGTTGATTGAAAACAAAGTACAGTCGATAAGTAATACATTAATTAGAAACTGCTGATATCCACTGATTACTATCCAATCAAACTAACCTGTTATAACATAATCAATCAACGTTGTGTTTGTTTTTGTCGTGTAGTGTAATTGGTTCGATAGCTGTGCCATTAAAATGTCGTTAATATGTGTGGATAGCTCGGAGAAATGGCTCGGCTCACCGATGTTTGCCACGCCCATGACTCAAGCGCGTGCGCCTGTTAAATGTCGTAATAAATATCTAGATGCAGGGCTTTTAAACGACTGGTTTTTTCCAAGTGCGTTAGGAATTTCTGATTTTGTTCCTTTAAAAGTTACAAACGTATTGATTTAGTTATTTTGAAATATGTACTTAATGAATTTGATTACGATTTTTGTTAAAATTCGAGCTAGTTGTCTTGTGATTATTGAGTCTTTTTTAAGTAAGGTTTAGATTTCTTTGGCTTACGAATACAAAATACTTCATTGAACTGTTTTCCTTGTTTTAAATTGTATACTTTGATCAAGGAAAATTAAGTCTTACTTCAAAATTAGGAGTTTATTAATGTGTTTGATCTACAATTGTCGATAAATCGAGGTTAATTGCTCCAACGTTGTTGACATAATTATTTATCTTACACGTAATGGTTGTCATATTTGATCATTTAGATTTGCCTGCAATATTTAATCAGCTATTATGCAATATTAATTACTTGACGTCTTACCTATCTGGGTTTACGTATGTAATTTGTATTTTGACGACAAAAATTTACGTACGTACTTTTTAATTTGCTATGTTTCACATTTCAGGAACACCTATACGTTTTTGGTTCGCAAATGATTTCCGATTTAGTAATGTGGCTTTGAGTATTGTTTTGTTCAATTTCCTTCGAATATTATTGTTTCAAAATCCATGCGTTACCAATATATTTGTGTTACACTTGAGCACATAGATTGTACGTCACTAATTTACATTCTACGACTGACATATGACGTGAATATTTCTTCTTGATTTCATGGCAAATATTTTTTGTTTAAATTGTGACGTAGACCTTAGTATTTGGGGTCAATCATTCTTAACATATAGCGTGACTAAATATTTGATAAATGTAAAATTGTTCTCGATCAAAGTATTGTTTGAATGGTAAAATGTTCTAAGCGACTATGTTTTATGTATCATGTAGAACTATTTATTTGTTAATGCCATAAATGCACTTGGTCAATGGTACAGTCTATGAATTGCTAGTAATTACGGCTGTGTCAGAGACCATGACTTTTACAATACATCACTTTGCAACTTAAATGGTATTTATACAATTATATGAGTACCTACCTGGACAGGTTGTATTTGTAGGTAGGCTGTTGAATCATCCGGTATGTGCAAACTTCAACCTAATTTAGGTAACAATCAATCATAAAATTACTTCCTTTATTTACACAATTTCTTTTTCCTACATACCAAAAATATTACAAAAGCCTAGACAAGACGAAATGGTGAAAATAGTTGCATTTAAAATAAACAAACAAAGGAACGAATGCAAGCCCGCAGAAGCGTGAACCATGCTTATTCCGATAGTCTGTAACGGTATACGTGTGAACGGGGTCAATTAGGGTCGTCCGTAATTACTGTTTGTAGAACCGAATCCAGTGTTAGCGAATAATGTTACCATTTCGCTAATATTAGTGGTGTGCCATTCATACGGGTGAAGATACCGTCGAATGCGGCTTGCAGACCACCTTTTACCGCTATGAATCGCGATATTAATCAAGCAGTTTGGTGTTTTCATGGCAATTTCGTTAAACCGGTGATGTTATAGTATATCAAATTAAAACTGTCTTCAGTGATGTATGTATCTACCTACCTATATCTTTAGAATAAAATAAATAAATAAAAGTTTAGTAGGAACAGTTTGGTATACACATCACAATACATTCAAAAGACTCGTTCCAGACTCGCATCTTTAAAGGAAGTCTTATAATAATACAACGTTTTCCAATACCAAGTTTTGTAAAACTTGAATTCTTGCAAACCATTAATAAATCGTACTAAAATATTTGCCTTCGTGAGATTGACGCGACCAATAAATTGTACGCTTGTTAAAACCATTTGCATATCACTGCAAATACAAGATACCTGTATGTGCCAAAAAAACTATTTGTACTAGCATTTATCACTAGAACAGCTGGACAGTATTTATGTAGTTAACAACGCAATACATCATAATTATGTTAATTAATCGAATAATTAGTTGAAACGAGCGAGTAGCTGTCAAGTTTGCAATCGATTTAATCGGAACATCGCTACTTAACTCGAATGCAACTGTACGTGCTCTGATAACAAAACTGTTGCTTTTGTTATATTTCACTGAATTCTAATTTCAATCCTCAATAATATTCTTAATGCATTTCTTACTGTTGTTATCATCAGAAAACTGTGCTGGCTGTTTAGTAAATTGAGACATATTGTCCCGAAATTTATGATTACCCGATGTAATAAAACTAGAAATCTCTTAAACGAGATATATGTTGCTTTGGTCCAATCAGTCTTAACATACTGTATCCCTATTTGGGGAGGGTCAGCAAAAACAAAATTCATTGAATTAGAGCGTGCTCAACGTGCCCTAATAAAAATTATGTATTTTAAAAAAAAGAGCCATCCTACAGAGAGTATTTATCAAATCAGTAGCCTACTCTCTGTAAGAAAATTATATATTATACAGACAGTATTAAAAAAACATAAGTCCCTGCCCTACGATGCATCTAAACTAGTGTTGCCCAAATGCAAGAACAAGACGAGACTTAGCCAGTCTTGGTCTTGGTCTTGCGCCAATACACCTGGTCTTGGTCTTGGTCTTGCGCTCCCAGTCTTGGTCTTGGTCTTGGTCTTGCAGCAAGAGTCTTGCAAGTCTTGCAATTACCTATTAGTCTATTACTATTTATTAAAGTTTACTTTAAATCTTAGAAAAACGTATTAGAATTGGAACATTGTGAGCTTGAATTAACATAGCCATAATAAAGATCAAGCAGATTAATAAATAACTGAAGATTTGATAAGAAATTCGAAAAATCAACTGACCTATATGTCGTTTTCCATGGAAGTAACTGTTTCTTAATAAACATTTATGATTTATAAGCTTACATTTGCTAAAACATGTAAAAAAACAAATTAATTACAATAACTTGACTGTATTTTAAAGAACAATACTTATCTGTCTAGAAAGAGATTGAACCCTCAACTTATAAGAAATTTAATAAAAGAGTTTTACGATTTATCATTTATTTGAATAAAAAATAAAATACAACACAAATCAACAGCTTTATCATTAGGTTATGATACTTTATATCAATTTTTTTGACCAAGAATTAATACAAAGTAACCATCTGGCTGACTCATCACTTAACCTATTTCTATGTTTTCTAATTACTAATGATGCTTTAGAAAATAACCTCTCAGCAGGTACTGAAGTTGCAGGTATTGAGAGAAAATCACGGGCCATTTTCGATAAAATCGGATACTCTGTCTCATGTGTCCTCCACCAATCTAAAATGTCTTCCGAGCTGGCAGTTCTTGGTTTTCTCAGGTACTCCTCCAACTCGTCTATCACTAAGCCTTGAAGACAAGATCCAGATGACGTCGAGGGACATTCATAGAGTTTATCAAAGTCTATTACGTCTTCATCTTCATCACATACTTTATTTTCTTTTTCTGGTAATTCCAGAGATTTGTTCAGTGAGTGTAGACTTTTATATTCTTCATAAACTTCATTGAACTTGCGCAGACTTTCTGTTTTAAGTTGCTTCCCCCACATTGTCAGGTCAAAAGTCTGAGCCTTATGCCTTGGGTCTAAAATTAAAGAAGTACAATAAATCCAGTTGCTCTTCTTGTAATGTTTAAGCATTTTGTCTCGAGCTGCTTGGAAAGCTAGAATGAGCCTTTCATCCACTTCAGATCGATTAGGTTTCTCATCTAACTGTTTTACCATGGATTCAATTTTATCTAGCAAGAGATTGAATGATACAATGACTAGCGGTAATGTAACATATTTGTCTCCACCAAGTTTTGTACTTAAGTTTAAAGTTTATTAGAAATTTATGTAATTTTTCGAGTACCTGCCATTCATTAGCTGTGATTTGAAAATCATTTAATTCGGTGACAGAACTGCACAATATGTCAATGCCCGCTCTCACTTTTAAACCAAATCCAATCATATCATGTGTGGAATTCCATCTCGTTGGACAGTCAAGAATGGCATTTAGATTTGATGGCACGCCAGCTGCTTCACAAGCAGACTGAAACTTCTTCTTCACTATCTCACTTCTTTTTATTTTACTGGAAATACTGCGTAACTTTGTTACAGATGTACGCGAGTCAGCAATATTTGGTGCAGATTCTTCATCTTCCTCATCCTCAGTTTCGTCTGCATAGTCTTCGTACTGCTGATCTTGCGCGTTAGTGTCAGACTCACAGTGTAATGCTAAGGTCTTTAATAAATCTTGTACACCAAGGTTTAAAATGTGAGCAAAGCACCGGAAATGTTGATTGTCTGAATCAAAGTGTGGCGGCAGCTGTTTGCCCAGTTCATACATAAATTTGGTATTTGCAGTTGCGTTGTCGACCGTGATACCTTGTATTTTATCAATTATGCCATATTCCAATAAACATTCATGGAAAATCGTTGCAATATCTTCCCCAGTATGTCGACCGCGTGATGGTATAAAATCAAGAACTACAGATTGATACTTCCATTCGTTGTCTATATAATGAATAGTAACCCCGTAGTAACTCCTACCAGCAATTGACGTCCACCCATCAATGGTAAAAGACATTTTAGATGATAATTGTTGAAGTCGTTCCTTGAGATTCAATTGGAGCTCTTCAAATCGCACTTTGACTTTCCTTCTAAGTGTAGACCTTTTAGGAAACACCATATTAGGGCAAATACGTCGAAAATATACTTGTGTAGCTTCGTCATCGAAAAATGAGAAGGGAAGATATTTTTTCACCACCCAATCAACTGTAGCTGTCGTGATGTTGTCACTGCTGTTTTCCGACTGAAACAAAACAATAAATCTTGTGTTATTATTTAAAACATACTAGGTTTGAGCGTATAAGAGGAGGAGGTTTGTTGTTGTTAAATCGAGAAAATCGTTAAATTGATATTTGTTATATTAAGGTTGCACTGTACTGTAATTTACCAAAATAAAGTACTTAGTTGTTACTGGCCGATTAAATGAAAATATGGGTGTTTATAAAAAATATTTAAGACGATAATTACATACTTAATATGTCGCACCCCTAGATGAAAACACCACTAACTCAAAAATACTTACGTAAGTTAATGGCGTTTTTGAAAGTATCGCATGAATAGCTACGCGGAGTTAAAATTCTTTTAACTGTTAAAAAAATATTCTTACCTGTCCACTTCTTCCAGCGGTTACTAAAAAGCTTGTGATATCTCCACTTAATTTTGGTTTAACAGGAAGAAATATTTCTGATTCCTTTTTGTGGAAAGATATTAGATGTTTCCTTAAGCCTGAAGTGTTTCTGTTTTTCATTTTTATTTCAATCTTTTTATGTTGGCACAATTTACAGAAGGCAGTTTGGGATGCATGAATTATTTCGAAAAACTCCTCAAATTTGCTTTTGGGTCTTTTAGATCTGTGACTCAAACTCTCGTTACTCGGACTAGAATAATTTGAATCTTCGTCACTCATATTAAATTGTACACGTGATACGTTTTTAGAAAACAACGAGAATTAGTAAAAACAATTATTAAGTTAGACTCGAAGCACAGCTCAATTGGAAATGACTGGAATTAAAATAATTCCTTTATTTATAGTACGTTTCCTTGCTTTCTACCGCGCCGCCTCGCCACGTGCCGGCTCTATGAAAAGGATGCCGCCGCAAATCAAACAATGCCGCGTGCGGCGTACAAACACACACTAAATATTACCTACTTGTACAGACGCGACGCGTGAATAAAATAGAATTAGTGCCAATCACTATTCTTTACATATAAGTGAATGTTTTGGCGTACATCTATACTAATATTATAAAGCTGAAGAGTTCGTTTGTATGTTTGATGACAGAAGTTTTAAAATAAATAAATAAGTCCTGAACGTCACTATACCTCCAAAGTTACTATTCCTCGTGGACGAAGTCGCGGGCACAGCTAGTAAATACTTACTCTTGTTTTGGCGTACATCTATACTAATATTATAAAGCTGAAGAGTTCGTTTGTATGTTTGATGACAGAAGTTTTAAAATAAATAAATAAGTCCTGAACGTCACTATACCTCCAAAGTTACTATTCCTCGTGGACGAAGTCGCGGGCACAGCTAGTAAATACTTACTCTCATCATCTCTCTCAGAGATATTCGGGCTGGTAAGTAATACAAAACTCTTATCGCAGGCTTTTTATTTTATTAGTAGGTAAGTACCTACGCTTTTTATATTATTTTATTAGTTTTGTAGAATTTTTTTACACGTTTCAAGTATATTTAAAAGTGGCTACAATATTTATTAAACGGGTGATATTTGAACACTTTTTTGCTATTTTTTCTTGTAAAAACTTAAGAAATATAATGACTAAATGTACAATAATAGTACCTAAGTAATTAGTTTAAAACCATATAAGTAATCAATATTATAATATATACTTACTAGAATGAATTAATATGACATCTACTACCTATCCTTACCATTTTATCCTAATCATAATACTACTTGCGTGATCAGTATAATGTATTCATTTTCATTCTAAGCACTCTGAAACTTATTTATTCTTTGGAACACCTGTAGGTACTCTTAAAAAAATTCGAAATTATTTTGCATGAGTATACCTACGCCCTATGGCGGCAATCAAATAGTGTCACAAATGTTATGATTTCGGCGTGGCGGCAACGATTGTTTTAGATTTCAAAAGAAGCCGCCCGCGCGTGTATCATAACCATGTACTTCCGAAAAGCGGCAAATTTCTTTGAGAAGTAAGTACAAAACCTTTGATGCCGCATTATCAAAGTGCCGATGGTTAAAACATAACTATGCATGCACTCAGTTTGATTTTAATAGTTTTTTTTTTATTCGTTATGTTTATGGTATTAGTCGTAATGCGCATAGGTCCAGTTTTTCATATTCTTTGATACAGTTTTTTGCGTCTCATAGAATGCCTAAGCGTACCTACCTATACACCGAACTGTTACACCTAACTACTCAGTGAAATAGCGCTAAGTCCTAGCTGCAAGACGCAAGAGTCTTGCAGGCTATGTCTTGTTCTTGCTCAAGTCTTGCACGGTCAGTCTTGGTCTTGGTCTTGCTAAAAATACGCGGTCTTGTTCTTGGTCTTGGTCTTGCAAAAACGCAAGAACAAGACCAAGACTGCAAGACCAAGACTGAATTTGGGCAACACTATTCTAAACTCTCTAAGAGAAGAAAATATACGATTTCACAAATCCCCTGTACAAAAACCACATTTGCATCCATTCAGTATAATACACGGTCGGCTCAACTATATAATAAAATAAATAAAGAAATATATGTATATAACAAGAAATACTATGATTGCAAAAAGTCAATAGTTGAATGGATCAAACAACTTACTTATGAGGAAACAGAAGCGCTTTTGAAACACGTTACATAACACACATACACACATACACAAACACACACACGCACAAACACACACACAAAATGATTAAACTTAGATTCTAGATAAATGTTTTTGTATTAATTATTTCTTTTGTTATGGAAGAGCGGAGCCTTCTACTACAGGCTTTATTAGCTTAAAAGGAGGCTCTAATCACAATTTCAGTGCCATGTATTTGTTAAAGAAATAAACTATTTTGTATTTTGTATTTTTGTATTTGTATCAAATAACAGTATTTTTGGCGCTTAATTTAAATGACTCCTCACAATTTTTTTTAAATTATCACAATGAAGATCATTCTATTTCGTTGAAAGGCAACCTACTCTAGTATAAAGGTAGAAAACTACATAATTCAATTTGCTTTGGCACTAAATACATTAACACTAAAGTCTCTTTTTACCAGATTCGCACAAATATACAAAAAACCTTTCATTACAGTTACTCGATTGTGGTACAAATAGCCTTTTTTATCGCTTACCAAATGTAGAACGTAAAAATGAGTCATGTGCCAATAGCTGTTGATTTTAGATTTGTTTGCTAACACACACCTACCCACACAGATAGATTAATCAAACATCACAATGCTCTAAACAATAACTTTGTTAATGTCCCACGAGGTTCGAACGGACATTGGTAATTGAATCATTTTGTTTTAGCACTCGTGATGAAATTCTATTGATGTGTGGCTCTTTTATGGTCATGAATGAGAACTAAACGTAGTCTCGTAATGAATGCTTCATTTTGCTGCTCACATTCATTCATCGCTACATTGACATCGTATTTATGATAGGTAAGCGTTTTATGAATGGGAGACTGATATAAAACAAATGAGGCTACTTGAAAGGGTAATAACTAATAAGTCTAAGTACAAGTCAAGTCCAATATAAACATTGTATCAATACATTCAATACCGATTACTAGTAATTAAACATCCTACCACAGATATATAATATTAACAGGATGCAAAACATGCGCGTTCCAATTTAATAGACGTATACCTACACTTAGATAACTGATAATATTAATAAGGAAGAGATAAATCTATGGTTTTATGTCGGAAGGGTTCAAGCACCCTGGTTAGTTTCAAAGTGCTTGAACGGGATTAATCCTATTTATAATTACATGTCGTAAATTATATCTTCAGCATAAAATTCTGGTCTTTTAATAATGCTGTCTAGTAAAAACTTGCTCGGGTTAATCAGATAGATGCGCAAAAGCACCATTTACCCTATAAACGTTAGACAGAAAATTACCAAGCGGCAGAATCAGAAAGGTAAATTCTCAAGAAACCCATCAAATGTGTGAAATACTCCTGCTTGCATTTGCTTTTCGTCTTGATAAAGCTAACGAAGTCAAATCCTACCATCATGAACGATAGTTATCATGTAGATGTCAAATGTCATAAATCATAATTGTCATTGCATAATGTGGGTAGGTGCGCCGCGCCCATCAACACACGTTGTATTGAGAGTTTGTGATGCGTAGTTATGCGTCACAATATGCTGTGCTTTAGAAGTGCAACGTCTTTTATTAATGCCTGGATACATCATGATTTGTATTCTTGGAATTAACTTGGTTTATAGTTTGTTGAATTGATATGTGACATCTCTATACCATTGCGTTGTTTGTGATCATCGTTTGATGTCTTTCCAAGTTAACATATCCTTGGTATGTAACCTACAACCTTGCTGACTACCGTTATAGCTTCGGTTTTACTATATTCTCAAATATTTCTTTCCAAGAGAGGGCAGAACCCATACAATGTCAAATCTATCATCCAGTAAAATTGTTGACAATAATATTCCAATATTCTCACATTCATACGTATACCATTGTGCCTATCTAGTCGGGGTCAGTGTGAATAAAAGAGTCGTGCCTTTTGTCTGTCCGTTTGTACGCTTCCGTTGTGAAAGCTGCTTTCACTCAATAATGTAGTGCAGTTATGAGTCTGACAGGTCAAAGGGTCCAAGTTATGGTCAACGTTTTATGTTTAAGTGGTACTAAGAGCGTAGGAACTAAGCTCAAAAGTTGAATACATGATTTTTGGGGCTTTTAAAGTGTTAGCTTGTTACTCGAGATCTACATTTATGAAAATACGAATACAGTCTCATTGTCATAAATGTAGATATCGAGTATATCATCATTATTTTCCTGCCCTTTACAACATATCTTATTCGTTCATTCATCTCTATTATATAGAATCCGATAAATCCCGTCGTCATCTGATATCGGTAGTCACTCCCTGTGTTTCCTAGCGATCATCCTTCACACAGTATATGGCTGTTAATAGAAGTTAGTTTGACGATTTCATAAGTAGGTATATAGTTTATGTCAAGTAACTACTATTAAGGAATATTATTATTAAGGGGTGCTAAGGTCGACCGCAAAATTCAAATTTTGTAACGTTTCTTTGCTATTTGCATGTTTATGTCAGGTTACAGGCAACTGAAGGAACCCGGGTGGGTTTTAGTCAGTAAAATTCTGACACCCGCTCCACCCAAAGCGGGAGACGTCATTCAATGAATTCCCACCCAGATAAACAAAACGTCGTAACAAATATGGCTGTACAGAATTGTAACACTATGCAATGGGATTATATGAACTTAGAGGGATTGATGATTATAATGCTTGATACGGTCGCGAATCATATTCTGTTCGAAATACAGCCTGACACTGACTTGCAAATTACAGAAAACGTAAGTCTCAAAACGGTCAACTTCTTTGACCGATAACTTTGTAACAAGATATTCAATCACTTTGAAAACTCTTACTTCAAAGATTTCCACTTTCTTTGCATATCGCTCAATGTTAACGGTCTATAAAGTAAGTTGTAAACATAGTTAAAGTATTATCTGTCCATCGAAAATGGACGTGGAGAAATAATTACTGTCATAAAGACTAGACACTGCATTATGTTGATTGATAAAAGATTGTATCTCTTTTCAACTAGGGAAAATAAGACTGTATAGTATTTTACCTTACAAATCTTACAATATGCAAGAGAGATTCATTAACACGTAGCAATTTTATTGGCTATAAGTAGAATGCAATATATTGAAGCAATAATAAAATACGTATATCTATTCAACACAGTGGTAGGATACTGCATCATTTAATATTGTATTCAAAGGCTAACAATATTGCGTCGTGTGGACAGGCCTTAAAAGTTTTACTTTGTAGATTTAACGTTCTTAGGATTTTCTATCTCATAGAAGTTTCTGTAATATTAAAGATTTATGGCGTAATTGACGAGGCATCAGTGAAATTTGTGAGAGTGTTCCGATGCGGCTTATTAAGCATATTTTTGTAATGGTATCTTGTTATATTTTCTGCGAGGATGATACAACTGAATATGAAAAAGAAAAATACTCTTTTCTTTCATATTCAACATGCTGAAAAACATCTTCCTAAAAGGCATATTCAACTTATTGTGAGACGGTAGCCAATATATGTCATAGGTATTTAACACCCGCATTTTTTTATTCACAAGCAACTTATACTTTCATGACCACGCTTACCTACTCATTATCATTTGACACCGATCCAGTGTTGTCTACTTAATGATTCATGTTATCTAATACGTGATATTGTTTGTGTTCTTGCTTATTACCTAATTCAATGTTTCTATAGTATGTCGTAATCAGAGCGAAACGTTGTTGTACCGTTGTGTTGGAAACAATACTGTTTGTCACCCTCATTTATAAACCGACTGCCTTTAACACGGCCTTGTCAATAGCAAACGATTTTATGTATTTGTAAACAAAGAAAATTTTGAATAACTATCTAGGTATATGTCAGTGATTTAAGAAAGAAATACCAAAGAACAGATGCAACGGTTAGTATGAAACTCTGAGGAAGAAACTAAAAGGCGACAACTACTAGAAGTGAACTCAAAAAAAAAACCGTAAGCGTTGACTCTAAAAATATTTGTAATAAGGAAGACGACGATCTAGACGCGAATACATCCTTGATAAAACTCAATGCTAAAAGACTTACAGGTACACACAATAAAAAATGACATATGAATGCAAACAAAGAAATGTAACGCAGTGACGTACCTATATCTTTGAAATTCTTCTCTGGTAAGTGGTTAGTGATGACGAACACTTGGCCGGTCAACGCATCCTCTACTGTTATTGAAGGAAGATACATCTTGCATATTCATATCGTGGACTCATTGATATCTAGACATAGGGGCCGTTCAAGTATTACGTAAGCACTATAGGGGGGCGGGGGGGGTCTTTGATTTGCTTATTTTTGATGACATGGGGGGTGGGGGAGTCTAGATGGTGATTACGTAAGCAGTAGTTTTTCACTTTTTTACACTTATGGCAACCGACACATTGTTTTTGTGTGAAAATGAAACGCATTTTCGGGGATTCCCACAAAATAATGTAGACGTTTAGGCTTAGAACCGAGTAGGGAAATTACCTACCGCGCTCTATTCATCATTCTCCCGCCCTTATTCCAATTTATTTGCGGTCGGCGCAACATGTCTTTTTCTTTCACACTTCTAGTCTTCATCTCAGTAGTCACTCCCTTTCTATCCATATCATAATTCACACAGTTCATCCAGCGTTTCTTTGGTCTCCCTCTATCTTAAAGTCATTGACATTCAGACTCAATATTTTCCTCACGACATTTTTCTCATTCCTCCGTATCACGTGACCATACCATGACAATCGATTCCCACACAAATATTCAATAATTGGTGTCACTTTCAGACTTCATCTTATGTCCTCATTTCTTATTGTATCCATTCATGTAACATCACACATCCCTCTTAACATTCTCATCTCAGCTGCATGCAATTGCCTTTCATTCATCCCTTTTAACCCTTTCGCGAGCAGTACTAATTACGTGGCTAATTGTTTCGACTGCTTTAAACGTGGCTATAAAATTATTGCTAAAATATTGACGATAAATTTTATCTCTCTGCTTACCCTCCACAATTAATAAGAGATGGTGCTAGCTGTATCAAATATCATAAAGACATTACACTAAAGAATGTTGGCTAGACTATAAAAAGGATTTTTTTAAAGTCTAGCTAAAATTCTTGACAAATATTTTGCCTATGCTCGCAAAAGGCTTAAGGCCCAACATTCTGACTGCTAAGACTGAGGTCGTGGGTTCGATTCCCACCCAGGACAAATGTTTGTGTGATGAGCAAAATCATTTGTTCTGTGTCTGAGTGTAATTTATCCATAATATATTAGTATTTAGAAATATATAAGTACTAGCTTCTGCCAGCGACTTCGTCCGCGTCAAATTTTTGCTCCCCTGACCCTTCCCGTCGTCGCATCGATTTGCCTGCTAGTTTTCGTCCATTTTTCGTTGCTGCTCGGTCCTTTTGAATTATAGTGAGTCAACCTTAAAAGATAGACATATGCTCTCGCGGACTGTTTTTTGAACTTTTTAAAAGGAACAATTCCGTCATACATGATTTTTGCGTTACTTTAACCGTTTACGCAGCGCACGCAACGGAAACTCTCAAAAGGAATAAGTTTTCCCCGTTTTTGCAACATTTTTCATTACTGCTCCGCTCCTCTTTATTGTAGCGTGATGTTATATAGCCTATAGCCTCCCTCGATAAATAGGCTACTCAACACAAAAATAATTTTTCAATTCGGACCAGTAGTTCCTGAGATTAGCGCGTTCAATCAAACAAACAAACAAACTCTTCAGCTTTATAATATTAGTATAGATATTTATCAGTTGCCTGGTTACCATAGTACAGGCTCTGCCTAGTTTGGGATCAGATAACGTTGTGTTGGTTATCCTAAGATATCTTATCGTATATCTTATATATCTTATTCTGCCCCTTACAAGACAGCAGGTCTGACCATGGTTTTATATATCATCCCCTTAAGTTTAAGGGGGATGTGGGAGTCGCAGATTGCTCCTGTGACCTGCCGCCATTTCATCCATCCAGTGTTTATTCTGTGCTTAACCGTCCGATCTACTTCGCCATCGCTTTGCACGAGTGAACCGAGATACCAAAAGTCGGAGCAGACCGAGAGAAGCACACCATCAAGCGCTATGGTTCCAGAGCTGGAGAGACCGCCGAAATCGCAGAACATATATTCGGTTTTGGTTCTGTTGATTTTCAAGCCAACATTCTCCAGCTTCTGTTGCCACTTCTCCAATCTGCTCTGGATCTCGGACACATCTTCACCGACAAGAACAATGTCATCGGCAAACAGCATGCACCAGGGTGCCTCTTCCTGTATGTCCGACGTCAGAGCATCCATGATCAACAGGAAGAGGTAAGGACTTAGAGCCGATCCCTGGTACAGCCACATTGAACTCGCCGGTATTGCAAGCAGCTGACCGGACGTAGGTACGAGTTGACTGTACATAGCACGAACTAACTCTACATACTTCCCAGGCAGGCAGGCAGGTACCCTATCATACGCTTTCTCCAGATCAATGAACATCATGTGCAAGTCTTTGTGTGCACGTCTGTACTTCTCGCACAATTGCCGGAGTGCAAAAGTCATTGTTCCTCGCCCTGGCATAAACTCAAACTAATTCGGGGTAATCTCACTCTCCTCTCGCAGTCTTTTCTCTCTTACTTTTTCCCATACCTTCATACTATGTGACATGAGCTTTATCCCTCGATAGTTGTTGCAGTCCTGTACATCACCTTTATTCTTAAAGATGGGCACTAGCGAACTATTGCACCATTCTTGTGGGGTCCCTCCTTCATGCAACAACTTATTGAAGAATTATGTCAGCCACGTACATCTATCTTCTTTTAAACACTTCCATACTTCTACGGGTACTACGCTACGGGTATATTTTTTTATTACCGCGCTCTCAAAATCAAAATCAAAATCAAAAGTCATTTATTCAAACTAGGCTGAGAGTCAGCACTTTTTGAACGTCAAAGTTACAAAAGACAGTCCCCCCAAAACGCCCGCCCTTCGACACTTCCTAGTGCTTTAGCTGGGAAGAAGAAGTGGCGGAACAAACTCCCCAGCAGCACAGCTGTCTGTTAAGTTAGAAGAACTTGATCCTATACAATATCGTGTAAGTAATTAATATTATAAAACAAAACAAAACATACATTATTCGCCATATGTCAGCTAGCACACGCCAATATACGAACAAAACATTGAAAAGTAAACTCAAGCTGAAATAAATAATAAAACAAAATCGTAAACAGAACGTAAAACTTAAATAAAGCCTCCAGGCATAAAGGGCGTGCCCGCTTACATATTCAACGACGCAAAATGATACATATACATACATTGATGCATATAGCTAAGTTGAAGTTACAATAGTTAAACTAGGACCTCCGGAGTAAAAATAAAATAACAGTTAATACAAATAACAATAACAAAAACCATGGTCAGCAAGTCGACCAGTCACCACAAGCAGCACCCGTTCACGAGCATAACGCAAAGGTCAGCCATTACCCCCCTCGCCATATTTGAGGGAAGGTGGTAACCCGACCCCCGACGCTACCGCAAGCAGTGACATCTAAGGGAGCATGACGAACTTGCTGCCGGTTGGTCAGGCAAGAATATTATGAACAGCTGACGAGGTCGCTAGCTAACTACATGTTGCAATACAACTCATTTAAAATCATTGTAATGAGTAGATTATGTCCACAATAAGTGAAATTAAAAGAAAATAAAAAATAATTAACAAAATCAGTTAAATAAAAATAAAATTAAAAAAAACAATTATATGAACTACCCATATAAACTGTCAGTAGGAAAGCTATTCTGGATTGAAAGAACATAAACATTGTCTTGAGTTAATCACAGCGACCAACTATTCTTATCGTTTAAGTAGTCGTTGATAGAATAGTATGCCTTTGAACAAAGGTTGGATTTTACTTTAGCTTTAAACTCATTAAACTGCAAATCTAGCAAAGCAGAGGGCAGCTTGTTATAAAAGGTAATACCAAGACCAACAAAAGAATTATGAACCTTATGAAGCCGGTGAAAAGGAGCACGTAGTTTGTCCTTATTTCTAGTATTAATGTTATGAATATCACTGTTTTTAGTGTACAAGTGTATGTTTTGCCTAATATATAAGATGTTGGCGAAGATGAATTGTGATGCCACCGTAAGAATACCAATATCTTTAAATAAATCTCTCAGAGAAACTCTGGCACCTAGTTGGTAAATCGCTCGAACAGCTCGTTTTTGAAGAACAAAAATATTTTGAATGTCCGCGGCTTTGCCCCACAGCAGAATGCCGTAGGACATTATGCTATGAAAATAACTAAAATAGACTAATCGAGCTGTATCAACGTCCGTGTACTGACAAACTTTCCTTACGGCGTAGGCGGCCGAACTGAGCCTTCCCGCTAGGCTTGATATATGTGATCCCCACTGAAGTTTGGCGTCTACTGTTATGCCCAGAAAAACTGCCGAGTGTACAGTATCAAGCACCTGATTATTTAAAACGACATTGGGTCCCAGATTCCTAACATTCGGTAAGGCGAACTTTATACATTTCGTTTTCTTAGCATTAAGAACTAGGTTATTTGTGGTAAACCAATCCGTAGCCATTGAGAGCGCACTGTTCACGTCGTCAAAATCTTTTCTATTCCTGTCTACTTTAAAGATAAGTGAGGTGTCATCAGCAAATAGTACAATGTCACAGATATTCTTTAAATAGAATGGTAAGTCATTAATGTACACTAAGAATAAGAATGGACCCAGTATTGAGCCTTGAGGTACACCTAACTGAACTAGTAGCCCGGAAGATTTTACACCATTGACATCTACACATTGGTGCCTATTTTGTAAATGAGAACTTATGACATTGAGAGCTTCGTTTTGAACACCGTAATGACGTAGTTTACGCAAAAGTGTGTCATGGTGAACGCAATCAAAAGCTTTGGAGAGATCACAGAAAACTCCGATAGCATTTTGCGAGTTCTCCCATGCGTTGAAAATGTGTTTCAGCAGAGCAACACCCGCATCTGTTGTCGAACGACCTTTTGTAAAGCCATATTGCTCATTATGAAGGAGGCTATTTAAATTAAAATGTCTTAGCAACTGCTTGAGTATTAACTTTTCAAATATTTTACTAAATGCAGGTAAGATAGAAATGGGCCTAAAATTGCCAACGTTATTTTTATTACCTGTTTTAAATAATGGTAGGTATGACTTTACTACTCTTCATGAGGTCAGGAAAAGATCCCGAATCAACACATTTATTAAAAGTTACAGCTAGATAGGGGGCTACGATGTCTATTATATTACTTAACAGTTTAATGGAGATGCCCCAGTAATCTCCAGTGTTTTTTGACTTAAGTGTATTAAAAATATTAACCACGTCACGAGGCGTTACATGTTCGAAACTAAATAAGCGACTACATCTGGGCACACTATTATGCAAAAGGTTTTCAGCTTTAGACGGGGACGAATTTAAGGAGCAAGTCGTAGTTATAGGTATGTTGGCAAAAAACTCATTAAATGCCTCAGCTACATCGGCAGCTTTATTAACCAATTTGTTGTTAATCATAATCTCCAGTTGTTTTTCCTGTTTAACCGATTTACCCGTTTCATTGTTAATGATTTTCCAAGTGGTGTTTATTTTATTGTTTGAATTTTTAATTTGATCGCTTAAAAATTTAGATTTAGCGAAAGCACAGATTTTTTAAAATAACTTTGAATAATTTCTGATATACTCTAGAAAAGGAGTATCAAATATATATTTTTTTAAACCATATAACTCGTATAGTCTCGCTCTACTTTTATAAATACCTGGAGTAGCCCATTGGTTGAAGCTAACAGAGGTGCTATTAATGTCAATAGTTTTGGTCTTGAAAGTAGATTGGTATTCTTTTTGCACAATATCAAAAGGGCTCCATAGATTTCATTAGGATTCTCGTGTTCTACTATAGATGGTGTAATCCTATGAGCAATATTATTTTTAAATTTGTTGCAACGACTAACTGTATAGGGCCTACATTCTATTTTATGCGGCTTTTTTAGTAATGGCAAAGGGAAGCTGGCTAATAATCCACAGTGGTCAGACGTTAAACGCTCTATTCACTTGACTAAAAATAACTTCCGTCAACCTGTTTCGTTTCTATTGACCATTTGACGTATTTTAAATGAATATGATATGCGTTAAAGTCCCCTATCCTAAATCTATTTTTTTTTTTATTTCTAGAATTATAACTGCTGCTCATGAATCAATAAAAAAAAACAGATTACATTAAAAGAAAAATGCATATAACAAGGGGGGGGGGGGGGGGTAAGAGCTTTGCTTACTTTTGATGACAAGGGGGATGGGGGAGTAAAAAATTGTAATAAATGTGCTTACGTAATACTTGAACGGCCCCATATCATTAATCTATAATAATCAATGTTAAATCAATAATATACACACAGATGATTTAATTGAATTGAATACAAACCAAGTATGGATGATATCATATCATGTAATTAATAAACATAAAAACTGCATCATAAGTCCGCATATAAAAATATTTTTGTCTTTTAAAGATTAGATAGGAATTCTAAGATAAATTCTATTAAGATTCCAAGCTCCCTGAAGATATTGCAGTTTGCAAGCTTATGTTAATATGTAGAAATAATCTTACTGGCGGCAACTTTATGTAATAGCTTTGCAGGTTTCTTGGTTATTTCTAATGCACGGTATATCCATGTTTTTAGTGCATTAACCGAACGATGAACTAATGTTAATAGGTTGGCTACTGCAGTTACAAGAACCCTTTGATTACTAGTTTCTTCTATAATGGCATGGTAGCCTATTGATTATGATCGACGTATTGTGTAATGTTTTTGCTACAATTAAGACAAAAGGGTCATGTGTATCATGTGAATGTTTTGCTTCCACTTCCTCTTTTATATCTCGCATTAGTCTTTCAATAAGACTTTTTGTTACCATATCAGAATATGAGAACAGTGTAATATTAACAATGTTCTAAATGTAAACATACTATAAGAGCCTACTCTGAAAATGTTCTTTATTCTTTTGTTTTGTTACTATAACAAATCATCCTCCCATTATTCAAAGAGTATTGGTTCCCGTTAAAACAAGGTATGTAACATGAGCCGTAAGTCGGTCAAAGAGGACGAAGTGTTAATTGGAAATGCCTGTTACAGTGTATTCTCTTTATTTATACGCACTCGTTAAAGGAAATTAGCGAGTCACCGTTTCAGCTAAATGGCTGATACTCTGTTATAATCTGTGTATGTGTCTGTAACGATTTGTTTTGTTTAGTTAGTAATTGCTATATTATGTAAACTTTTGATTGCTGAAGTAAACAAATTATGATAGTGACGGTTTTTTGTAACACTTAGTCTTATATTTTGCTAAGATATATTTAAAACTAGCTTTTGCCAGCGGCTTCGCCCGCGTGGAGGTCGGAAATTATCCCGCGGGAACATACTACCGGGATAAAAAGTAGCCTATGTCCTTTCTCAGGCTCTAAACTATCTGTGTACCAAATTTCATTGAAATCGGTTCAGTAGTTTTAGCAGGAAAGCGAGACAGACAGACAGACAGACAGACCGACAGACAGACCGACAGACAGAATTACTTTCGCATTTATAATATTAGTGTGGATAGTGTGGATTAGTGTGGATTTAAATAATTATGATTAATGTAAAATCGTGCTGCGTAAATAATTAAATGCATCCATTTGCATCTAAATGCTGATAGCAAAACGCAGTTCGTGCAAACTTAATGCTAAATAGCAGTTGGTAACTAAACGAAATAAAAATGTGACAAAAACTTTAGCACTAGATTTATTGGCAGAAACTGTGTTAATCAATAAGCAGTCATTCAACACAGACTTACATTGAGAGCAAAAAGTTTTGCCATTCAAAGTAACTGCGTGTTTAGGAACGAAGTTAGTGTCGTAGTAAAACTTTTATGGTGCAATTTTTTTGCTAGGATATTAAAAGCAGTGTATTAAGAGTATGAGCTAGACTCTTTTAATAAATATTAGTCCTTGGCAGCTCTACACAGAGAGACGTGGAAAGAGAGTAGGGAGGCTTTTGCCCAGCAGTGGGACAGCAACGGCTAATAAAAAAGTATAAAGAGAAACCCGCGAAATTAACAGTATTTTATATCATTTGCAATTAGCAGTTTAGTGTCAGATTATACGTTGATTAAAATATGAATCTTGGCTGTAACAATACAACCCTCTAAGTTCATATAATCCATTGAATGGCTCTTTCATGAAATACTAATAGAACTAAGAGGGTTTGTGTTGATCATTTTAATAATAAAAGTCCTGTCAAAAGATAAGTGTAACGGTCGCGAATCATATTTTGTTCAACGAAAGCGTAGGAACAATATGATTTTGTGGGTTAACCTGCTCTTCTCCTTTAAGTATTTTTGTGCTCCTTTAAGCTCATAAACATTACTAAGCAATAGATTAGCTCGTAAATACAACAGATAGACGGGCGTTTCCCTCTTATCTCCAACTTCCATTAACAATAGGTACGCTTTCAAACAAACATGTCATTAAATACAATCGCTAACCCTACCACAACCGGCAGGTTGTCGTGCCTGATTGGTTAAGTAACAGGTCCCGACAGTGGGTGGCGGATGTGCCACTAACGGATTCACTGCAACCAAACATTATTGTATACATACCTACATTTACTGTTGCTCCAGTGAGCACTGTTTCTGACTGTAAATAAGGCAAGTTTTGGTTGTCTAAAACGACTTCTGCCTCTTTGGTCTAGTCGTCGTCTTGGGTTCGTTGTTATTTGGCTTTTTTTTTAATTTCTCAGCATCAGCCCGGAGTCTGGAATTGTGCCCGGTTGATGGTAAGACTCGCCCCCTGTTACATGGAACTTAAACATAACTGGCGAAATTTGGTACTATATGTACAACTTTGTATAAATCCTCGGGGAAAACATACGTTATGTTAACTTCACTATCACACATCCATAGCTCTTTGAAAGTCCCTTCCTAAGGAGCGATATATTATATTAGGTACGTACACTTCCTACCAGGAAGTATACTGAAGTCTTCATGTAATGTGTGTAGAATATTTACATGTAGGTTTACAAATAAACCGACATATGCTGTTGCTTCTGTATGCCACTTTATTAGCACAGGAAAAACGTTAATTAAAATGATTATAGGAGGAATTATGGATACGTTTGTCCCTACATTAAGTACCTTATTGTCCATATTTGAAACATCATCATCTGCCCTGACTTTTCCCCAACTATGTTGGGGTCGGCTTCCAGTCTAACTGAATGTAGCTGAATACCAGTATTATACATGGCGAAACTGCCTATTTGACTTCCAAAACACAGTAACTGGGTAACACGATACTCCTTGGTAAGAAATAAGACAGTAATCTCATCATCATCATAATTTCACCCGAAAGACGTCCACTGCTGGACATAAGCCTCCCCCAAATTGGGACGGATTGCCATAATCGCCTCGCTTGCCAGGTGGGTTGGCGATCGCAGTATGATGGTAACATGCATAGGAAACGCTTCTGCCCATCCTCTAGTAAGTCCCTTAGTCGCCACCGACGAGAAGAAATGGAATGGTGCTATTTTTTATGTCCGTCACCATACGGACACATACAGGATGAAATCATATGTTTTGATTATTAAGTCTGTCTTGCCAAGCCAATGACTGATGTAGTGATGAATAAGCATGAAGTAATTCATTATTTCATTGTTTATAAAGACATAGCTAGACGTACAGAGCAATATGTCGTAACCAATTATATTATTTAACCAATCTACTAATCCAACTTTCTCTTTTTCTCTTAAAGGTTAAAAGCTCTGACAAACGAGAACTAAATACTAATTGATTCTCATTAAGAATCACAAAGGAATTAATGCTATCTAGAATGTGACATTGAATCAAAGGTTACTACGTGATACACTCGCACTTGACCATTCACTCTAAGTTATTATCACCTGTGCTCAATGTGTCAGAATAAAAGTAAATGCAGAAAGTGAACTCCAATGCAATAGAATTGTTTACTGGAAGCTTCGCCGCGAGAGATCGCTGACTGAAAAGCGACCAATCGGTGACAAGACAAAGCACTTAGCGCCATCTACGCGGAACTAATTTGAAATTGGCATATCTTTTACTCGCTCCTCAATGGCTTGTCAACTTGCCAGTATTATCATCTTTAGTGTCATGAAGTACCTCTTTTGATAAATCAATCCCAATATGAAAGCTGAACGTAGAGTCTCAGAAGGTATTAAGAATAATAGTTACAAGGAATAACGTCGTATGAATTTAATTTCGATAAAAGACACTTCAATAGACAAAACAGATTCTGTAAAATCTCACCGTGATAACTTAGGTGAAGTAAACTACCATTAGTGCATGGTAGACAGCGCACTTCAAGCTCATTTCACCTAAGTTTTCACTGATATTTTTTACAGAATAGCACCGCAGCACTAATAACCTAGGTCCGGTGTGATGTGATTTTCTATGCAAAATAGGGAAAATGGGCATTAGTTTCGCATTTTAAACGAGTTGGACCATTTACACATACAAACACGTGGTCTTTTTGTAGTGGTTTGTTGTAACAACAAGACCTTCTGTTTCCACTTTCATATTTAGTACCTCAACCATGATTCATCACGGGAACTTTAGTTTCTTTCCTCTGAACCGGTACTCGCCAAGGAAAATACGATCGTAACATTTACAAGAGGCTGACTCACATGTGTTTGTTGTGCTGAAATTTCGCGAAATATAAGATTATGTGATAACGCTCGGTGGTATGATCACACATGCGTTTTTTATCACTTATCAAACAATCGTAATTATGCTAATTGTGATAATGGCAATGAATATTTTGAGGGGATATACATAGAAACTTACCTACTGTTGTCTTTATTAATGTAATGAAGAGAAATAAAAAATATAAATATGTTTGGTTATTTGTTACGCTTTCACGCTGGAACGGCTAAACGGATTTGAATGAAATTTGGCACATGGGTAGAGCATGACCTGGATGAGGACATAGGATACATTTTATACCGATATTCTTACGGAATCCAGACTTATGCGATCGAAACCCCGAGGCGGAATTAGTTCTAAATAGTCTGACTAATGACATGGATTGAAAAGCCCCAGCAGGCCTGTCCTATCATTGTCAACATCCGTTTTGTCATGATAAAAATGTATATTATCGTAGATTGCGCAATTGCGAACATCAATTAACAATATTCTATCTTTCCTATGTACTGCAAATAAAAATAAAATCCCTTCTTCGCATTTAGAAGTTATTAGAAACCTCGTTAGCCATCGTAAATTAATAGCCGCTTTCATAGGAACCGGCGATTTGATGCAATAAATTAATGGCGTACAGATAAGCTGACCATAAATATGGGAGTCCTGTTAACAAATGATGTAGGGCCGTGTGTGGAGGTAATCAGCTGGAGGCCTGGCACCTGCTGGTTGTAGGAATTGATTGCCTAGCCGCGGTGCTTAGGGTCATCGACCGCGGGCTTCGATTTTTTCTATTTGTGTATTGGCGATTTCCTTCTTGAGTTTGGTCGTGAACTGCGAACGTTACAAATGCTTTATTTGTCCACCTACTATTACGAACTAATATATCTTCATCTTTCTTAGTTTTCCAAACAATGAGCTTTTATTGAATTATTTAATGAATAATAGTATTTCTTATAGTACGTACTTTTTATAATGTTATAACTATTTGGCTTTCAATGTTATGGTAAAAATCGCGTCTGTTTGTCATCAAATAAAAATAACGACGTTAGTTGATGATTGCCTGACTCGTGCGCATCACCGCTTCGGTTATACCTATCCGGTTAGAAATTGTACATATCCATGGCTTGACAAAAGGCCTTCTCAATTCACAAAACAAACTAAGCTCACATTCGCCTTTGATAAAATCATAAACCACGGACGCCCCCGTCTGGCGAGGCACGGCGAGGCTGCGACAATCTAAGTTTATTTCAATCCCAGGCGGATTTCGCAACAAATCGTCAAGATCCCAGTGTACCTACAACAACCTACAATACAAGGACTTTTGAACATTTATCGACTATTAAGACATCTGTTCATTTAGGGCCTGTAGGTGCCTCATAGAATTGCTAATAGTTGAAAGGTGAGTTATGAAACTGCGTAGGCGCACGACAGGTTGTTATTACGTAAGTTAAACCCTTCTATGCTGACTAGATTGGTACGTAAGTACCTATACAACCTGTACATGTTTGTACAGTCAAGTGGAAAAATATAAATCGAATTTAAAATTCGATTTTCTATAAAAGTTTTAATGATAATGTTGAAATATTAGTACAGCTACATAGTAATGGGTATTATACTTTGATAGTACTACCTGGAGCACCAGTTCGCTACCTATTGGCAGATAGATAATGTATGTTTGATTTAGCGCAGTCGTACCAATAGGTAGTAGCCGCTACTTATGAGTTCTATGTTATAAGTTCGATACAAGACAGGTGTTTTCTGTAAACTATTTCATCACCAGTGCTCACAAAACGGTGAATTTTTTTTTACGGAAACCGGTATGTCCGGTACCAAAAATTTTAAAACGTGACATCTACCAACCCGCACTGGGCCCGCTCCCTCTTACAGGGAGGAGGTCTGTTTCCCAGCAATGGGAACGTTATAGACTGATTATGTACCTAATGTATACAAGATTATTTTTAGTATATGCGAAACCTGAATATAGTTTGTTCAGAATCAGTAACTGAATCGATTCCAATAATTTTTACACCATGTTAATATTTTGTACCAAAAATATTTAATTACGCTTCCAAGTCGCGGGCCTTAGTGTTTTGTTTCGATTTTAAAATTATCATGTCTTTCTCGTATTCAAACGTCCATTACACGGAGATGATACGTACACTAGCTGTTTGTGGTGATCTGCATATGTTTTTGCGTGGACAACCAGGTAACTTATCAAGCTTATAACTTTGTGATTATTAATGATACAGTTTTGAAATTTTTTTCATAGATTCTTTACATAAAAATACTAGACCCGTGTTTCGGGTTTCGCATAAACAAAAATTAATGTTGTATATTGCACAATTTCAACAGATAGGTCACCAAGATAGGGCTTTTTAGGGTTCCGTTGCCAAATGGCAAAAAACGGAACCCTTATAGATTCGTCATGTCTGTCTGTCTGTCTGTCCGTCCGTCCGTCCGTCCGTCCGTCCGTCCGTATGTCACAGCTACTTTTCTCCGAAACTATAAGAGCTATGCTGTTGGAACTTGGTAAGTAGATGTATTCTGTGAACCGCATTAAGATTTTCACACTAAAATAGAAAAAAAAACAATAAATTTTGGGGTTCCCCATACTTAGAAATGAAACTCAAAAAATTTTTAGCCGTAAATTTCAAACCCGTACCTGTGGGGTATCTATGAATAGGTCTTTAAAAATGGTATTGAGGTTTCTAATATCATTTTTTTCTAAACTGAAGAGTTTGCGTGAGAGACACTTCCAAAGTGGTAAAATGTGTCCCCCCCCCCCGTAATTTCTAAAATAAGAGAATGATAAATCTAAAAAAAATATATGATGTACATAAGCATATAAACTTCCACCGAAAATTGGTTTGAACGAGATCCAGTATTTTTTTTTAATACGTCATAAATCGTAAACCGCAATGTAAATTGCGGTTTACGATTTATGACGTAATTCAATCAAACATAAAAATAAAAAAATAAAACATTTAATTTCATAAACATAAACCTTATGCATAAACCGAGGATACCTACAGGTTTGTACGGAACCCTCGGTGCGCGAGTCCGACTCGCACTTGGCCGGTTTTTTTTTTAATTTCGCTCGGTCAAATACATTTTCACATGTGACTGTACCATTTCATAACCCGCGACACTTTGGTATGTCTACGTACCGTATTATCCGAAAGAATGTAGGTGTTCTAGAGAAAGCGAACATAATCTGACTCCTAATCAGTCTTGCAGTATTTTAATTGGACCCCACCAATGAGCGATTAGTTATGCACATGTAATACATTAGAGAAATATGTACAGAACATTAATATTACTTGTAAGTTGATTGACTGTTAGTGCATGTGTAATTAGAGAGTTAAAGATATTGTTTGGTTACGTAGATCGAGACTTCTAAATTGATTCGTTCATTCATTCACTGAAAGACAACGTACAGCCTATACCGCTGACTCTGGAAGAACTAAATTTTATACAAATCTTCCCATTTAAAGCGAAGATGAGTATTAAGGGTTTCTGCAGGGGTTCTGAAATTTTTTCTTGCTAAAGGGGTTGAATATGGGATGAAACTTTCTATGGAAGTGCGTCATTTTTACCGATAAAATATATTATCTATGTTTTAAAAAGTGTAGCAGTAATTTTAACGACTAGTTTGAAATTTAGCACAGTTGAAGTTTATATGGAGAAGGAAATTAATATGTTTTTATTATACTATGACGACCGATTAGTTAATATTTTCAGTTGATTGACTGAGTGCTTATGTAATAAAAATATTTTATTTGGCTGGCATCATAGGTCCATAGTGTCGTGTTAGTAAACAAGTGACTTAAAAACTATGTTCGTTCATAGTAACAAATTAAGCCCACGACACAAAATTAAAATATTATAAACAAAAACGAATGCAGAGACGTATTCTCTGATTACGTAAAGTGAGATGACGTAAATCGATTCGATAAATCTTACCTTGATTGACGTACTCTAAGTGCTAATTAATATTTCCAATGTTTAGACTCGCGGTCAAAGCCTTTATAAGCCTGACAGGCGGAGACCTAGTTTCCATTACTTATTATGCATATTAGATAATGTTGAATTACCCGTATTCGTGACCGAGTGGGCGACTAGAGTGGACAGAATAGTTTATTTAACACCTGTTACACTTGAATCCTAACAGCTGTTATCATAACAAAACATTACGGCTTGTTTCTCTAGTGGTTTGTTGGGCAGAGTTGTGCCCACATTTCGCCAGATATGTTTAAGTCCCATGTAATAGGGAGCGAGTCTATTGCCATCATCATCATCATCATCATCATCATCATCATCATCATCATCATCATCATCATCATCATCATTTCAGCCACGTCCACTGCTGGACATAGGCTTCCTCCAAGCATTGCCACTTCCACCGGTTCTGTGCTTCTCGTATTCAGCGGATTCCTGCGGCCTTCACCAGGTTATCGGTCCATCTTGTGGGAGGCCTTCCAACGCTACGTCTTCCTGTAAGCGGTCACCACTCCAGAACCTTCCAGTCGCATCGGCCATTTGTTCTGCGAGCAATGTCCCGGCCTATGGCATTTCTTCGGGCTATGTCTCTCTATTGCCACCAACTGGGAACAAATTCAAACTCCGAGTTGTGACTATGAAATTCGAGGTAAAAAAACCCACTAGAACTTAGTCTGGACCTAGGAGGTCATACACAGCAGTAGCGCTTGCGACGAGTAGACCAATGAGGCAGTAGATATTATCAGTTATCTCATCATCATCAGCATCGCCAAAAGACGTCCACTGACAAAGACCTCCTCGAAGCATCGTCACTTCAACCAATTCTGTGCTTCTCGTATCCAGTAGATTCCTGCAGCCTTCACCAGGTCATCGGTCTATCTTGTCGGACGGCCAAGATGAACCGTACCGTGCATACTGGAAGACGTATCTTCCAGTATGCGGCTACCACTCCAGAACCTTCCGGCTCCATAGGCCATCTGTTCTGCGACCATTCCCCCTACTCATTACCACATAAGTTTGGCATTTCTTCGGGCTATGTTTTTCTATTGCCGTGAACTGGGAACAACTCCAGACTCCGGGCTGCTACTGAGAAATTCGAGGTAGAAAAACCCACTAGCACTTTGTCTGGACCTAGGAAGTCATGCTCAGCAGTAGCGCTTGCGACGAGAAGACCAATGAGGCAGTAGATATTATCTGTTATCTCATCATCATCAACAAGCGCCAAAAGACGTCCACTGACAAAGACCTCCTCGAAGCATCGTCACTTCAACCAATTCTGTGCTTCTCGTATCCAGTAGATTCCTGCAGCCTTCACCAGTTCATCAGTCCATCTTGTGGGGCAGTTATCTCACAAATAAATATTTAATGGACCATTGACCATTAGCAAACGATGACGCAACATCTCAATCAATGAGGCAATTAAGGACACGTTGTTCTGTTATATTAGGAGTACTTAGTGCTCTAAACGAAGGGCTGGCTCTCATTATGTACTGGCACGTTCGTTGAATTTAGGTTTATATTGTTAGCCTTTACCTAAGCCGTTAGAGTCGGTAAAGGAATTTAACTTAATCTTAAATGGTCATAATTATAACTAGCGCCTTTAAGCTACGTCTGATGACCTGTTCTGGTACTAAAAAATAAAGAAAACTTTCAAATTCAAGTCGCAGTCTTGTCTCAGTGACAATAAATATTAAAAATTATAGTGTCGGCTGTCTTTTGTGGATATTTGACAGTCGGTACTGGTCGTCAGAAGTCCGAAAGTCTGACAACCAGTCTTACCAAGGGGTATCGTATTACCCAGTAACGGGGTTGTAGAGGTCAGATACGCAGTCACTCTATGTAAAATATTGGTATTTAGCTGCTCGTGTTAGATTAGAAGCCGACCCCAACATAGTTGGGAAAAGGTTAGGCAGAAGAAGGTAGTGTAAGCAAACATAAATAGAAACGTAATCACCATATTGAGGCTGATATTATATAATTCGACAATTAGTTCTACACATGATGCGATTTCGATTTACACTCATTCAAATTCTGATTTTCCGAAGGCTAAAACAATCTAAGAACCATAACTACGTCTATTAAATCTATTAATTAATACCTGAGTTATAACTTCAAACCAATGTTATAACAGGCTTCAGTAATACCGTAATACGTCATCTCTGCATCGTTACTTGCAGCGATTCAAGGCCTCGTACTCAATACTTATCGGTAGATTATTAATGCTTTATGCATCCGATCGTTCTGTACCATAGGAGGCAAATGATTCTCTTATTTATGCCCCACCTAACTATGGCCATGACCACTTAGTAAACAAACTAATTTGACTCCAAACAGGATTTTGAAGATAAGAATCACGATTTTTAAATCGATTTCTAACGAGATTCGATATTTCAAGATTTTCTTATCAAGAACTGAGATAAGCGGTTTCCTCAATTACGTATTAAAACTACAGCTGGTTTCCAATTCCTATATTGATTGTAGTGTTGCTTAATAAATATCGAATATTATGCTGGCACTTTCCAAAGTGACACGATTTTGGTCGTCAATTACCCGAAAAATGGACTCGATTTTCCATCGGCCACTGCGCTGATAGCCAATTGGGAGGCTTGCTAATCCACTTAGCGGTAGCCTGGTGCATGGTCCGCTTGCGGCTATGGGAAAATGGCCGGAAAATGATCGGAATCGTATCGAGTCCGTGCGGTCGACCGTGCACGGAAATCGCCGAGGGGCAGACGGGACCAGACGCTTGATGAACTAATTATGAACGATAGTTGTATTAGTGATTCCGGGATATGCTATGTTTGCCAGGGTCGCAGATATGTTCGAAAGAGTTATCTTGGCCCTGGTAAAAGCTACTGAAGGAACACGGGTGGGTTTTAGTCAGTAAAAGTATGACACGCACTTCGCTTGAGGGAGTCAAAAGTTATTTGATGATTTCCCAACGAAAACAAAAGGATGGAGGCTATATATGTTAATAATTAATCCTTTTTAGGCAGAATCCAGCAGTTTAACTTCATCTCCATTTTGTTTAATCTTTATAACTAAGTCTAAATACAGTTTACCTAGATGTAAGTACTATACCTTTGAATAGCTAAGTAGTCGTGGTCGGCCTGAATCGTACACCTGCACGTACAAGTAATCGTGTCGTATTATTTATTGTTATGAAACATATAATAACTATAAAAGTTTCCCTATGTCGTCCTCAATAAAAATATATTGTGTATGCACGATATTTTGTATTATTTAGTTAGGTGGCTATTTTTGCCAAGTGTGTAGCACAGAGGACAAAACAGACTATATTTTTGGCTGAAAAAAAAACTTCTTAAAGCAGGTGTAACCACAAAGATAGACCACGTAATTTTTAGACTATTTTTATTCCTCCGTAATTTTATAGTCCACTTCACAAAGGTAATTGTCTAACCGCAGCTCAAAGATAATTTGATATTAAATTACAGAAGCATCGTTATTTCTGACCTTGATCAGATCATAGAAAAATAAAACAAAAATAAAGGTATTGTTTCTTCTTTAGACAAAATGTCGTGCTTTAATAGCGATCAGAATTTGAGATACAATCTAAAATAACAAAATTAACATTGATTTATAGTTACAGAAGTTTTTACGCTTCAAATAGAGATCTTATCGACCTAGACATGCTAGTCTCGACCTTCGGGCTAACAAGTCCCATAGATCTCCCAAAAAACGTAAAAAATTAGGTAATAAATAAACTGGATGCTTCGTTGGTCTAGTAGGCGCAAGCGCTACTGCTGGGCATGAGGTCTTTGGTTCGATTCTCTGGTCGGGCTAAGTTATATTGCGCTTTTGTATCCGGAATTTGTGCCCGGTTGAAGGCAATAGGCTCGCCCTATTACATGGGACCTAAACTTAACTGGCCAGTTGTGGATGTAACTTAGGTAGGTAAACCTTTGCCTAAATAAGTTGGAGAAACTTCACAGGATGTTTTAACGTTGGAGTGACATCTGTAGAATGTTTTTATTTCTTACTCGTACAAAAGATTCCTACATTACCCTTTCTAAACAAAATTCTAAGATAAAGGTTAGAAGTAAAAGGTTAGATAACTCGAGTCTAGGCTAAGATAAACAATGTGCCTCAACAATTTCTGCGTGACTTCCTACGGAGATTGCCCGAGTAAGGTCAATACGGTATTAGGAGTGAGCAAGCTAAGCAATAAGGCCGACTCACTCAAGACATATTTTTTTTCTTTGTATCTTGTTACACCAAATATAGGAAATAATCAAGACGATGGCACGAAGATGATTCCAAATAGTTATTGTAATATTTTTTGCTCGTTAGGTCAAGAAGACCAATTTTCTGTAATTTCCTCCTTTTCCAGTATCATTTATTATTGACACAAACAAAGCTTAACTAGCTTACAAAACCAGTCACATTCTCACATCGAAACAGATAATATATTTTTTAATCTATTCTGAAGTTGCACTAAAACGTGGATTCAAGGAGGACAACAACTCTCTAATTTCGTATAATCCCATTGAACGTCTATTTCATGAAATAAACCTATATAAATGGGATATGGCCCACAAACAGCCCTCTCGCAGAGAGGAGGTTTGTGTCCCAGCAGTGGGAACATTATAGGCTGATTATACTATACCATAAGTTGGACCAACAATAAAACTTGCACCATCTAAACAGGCTTTAGACGATACAAGGCATTTGTTGCTTCAATTGCATTGTATGCCACCATCGCGTAAATGGGCCTTAACATTTGTAAATATTACCTTCCTAAAACCTGCTACTCCTAGTTACATCAACACTGATATCATTACACTGTCTATGTAACAATGTGACACTCCATTTACATCACACAACGTTTTCTCCTTACTGAAATTACATACTGTGACGGTATCGTTCGTCAGTGAATCTCATGGGTGTAGTTTACTCAGCAAGCATCCTCGTTTGGCTTCATCGTGAAACCTGCACGGTGCAGCGGGAAGGGAAGTGCCTTAGTTGACAAGACAATTGCTCTTGTTGTCGTGTTGAAAAATTGCATATTATTTTTTTGGTCACAGTCAGCGATGTGGATGACTGGTTCAGCTCCAGGTACTCTTAAGGACGCTATAACATTTTTCTACAAATATCGGTGGTTTTCCGGTACCAATTAAATCAAGAGGAATCACAACTGCGAAGTCAATTATGACTTAAACTAAAGATAATTTAATCAACTCCATGATAGAACCATTAAAATTGTATAGTCCCATACAATATTTTCACAAAAATACGTTTTCCCCACCGCAATAATCGAAGAAAATGAAAAATAATGAGGTCTGTATCGGTACCTGTATAGTGAGATCAACTGTATATTTTAACTTCAAAATGACAGGAAATTATGATTAGTATAATCTTCTACGTTTTGCCTGAATATTTTGTAATTAAATACGTAACTTTTTTATTTATGAGAAAAATAAAGAACGCCCTCAAATTTCTTCATACATTTTCTACTCGCGGCTTGTCATTCCGCGCTCAGACGCGCCCTAGGAAGCACGGGCGTATCGCTTTTTTGTACGAAATAAATACGATCAAAATAATAATAAAGTGAGTGCCGTGCTGTATACTGCGGTTGAAAAATCTTGATACTTTTCGGACCAAAAGTATGAGTACCGAACTTATTAGCAGAACTTGGTTTAAAAATAAATAATTTAAATTCTATTAGGAATTATGGAGTAGTGATGATTATGAATATGTAATATATTCAAGATGGCGAATGATTATTCAATAAAAAGTTATATGAACATCTATTTTTAATGTGCTAATTAAATTATGCAAATTTCATCAATTTTTGGAAAGATATTCTTTAATGTAGCTTGCGGTAGGGGTAAACAAGGGTGCTGAAGCCGATTGTGAGGTAAAAATCAAAATAAAAAAGGGCGGTTGCGAAAATTTTCAAAGTTTTCATCATGGGTGTTGTTTTCAATATTTTCGAAGGTGCTGAAGCCGAAAACTCCATACAAATTAAATTTGGAGTCAAAGGAACATACTTCCTGACGGGATATCCACCGACCCCACAAGTTTTTCATTCAAAACGCCGAATATATAAATTTTTGAAATGAAAAGTATCAAGCATAGCTATCAAGTTTGGGTAATTTTAGGATAGTGATTACGAATGTTTCATCCAAATTTGATCCAAATATTTTATAAAAATATTACTATCCATATTGGGGGTAGGCATTATGAAATCATTGATTTTTAATTTATAATGGCTGATGTACTGTTATGATGAAATGTCGACATGGGTATCAATTTTGGGAGTTTTGCTAGTATATAGTCAAAATATTTAACGTAACTTTCATTATTTACATAAATTGAAAATCATGTAGTTACACAGGTCGACAAAATTTAACAAAAGTCCAGACACAGAGGCCAGACCTAACATACCCGAACGATTTTGATGCGTTGATTCCGAATCCGTGCTCAGAATTGCTCATATACGTCTGGTTTTCGAAATATCCTAACCTAAAAGAGCGTTTTTTTTGCACTTTTTGAGTTTACGTGACAGAAGGAAAAAAAATGATTATCAAAAAACGTTGTATGTCAATTAAAAGTACCACCCTGTCCCTTTTAAAACTATTTAGATTTTATCAAATATCTTTTTTCTTTCACCAAAATATCGCTATTTGAAATTTTACACAAGCGTATTAACTCAACCACAAAAAAAAAATCGATAGAATTCTGCCCGAGACCAGACCATGTTGATCTTGTGTTTTTAGGGTCGCTGATTCGGATCGAAAATCAGACGTACAGGAACCATTCTGAACACGGATTTGGATTCAGCGCATCAAAATCCTTCGGGTACAATAGGTCTAGTCTCTGGGTTAAAAATTTTTAGGCCTGTGTAATCATCATCTCTCAAAAATGTTTAAGTCATTTCGAATAATAAATACATATTAGAGTACAAAAACAGCCTTCATACAAAAATGAAGGCCTCCTACAAAGGGTTCCTATTGTGTATTAAAAATTCTGAATACGGGCTCCAATCTCAAAGGCGAGGTTCGGCCGTCACACAATTTTTGCTTAGTTTTCTTTAGGGAATATCCTGTATATTTTCACCGATAGTCTACACCATCCATTATATTTGTTTATTATCCAAAAATATTATTAAAGTTTTTTATTGTTACACCTCTTTTTTTGAATTGGCAAATTATATACGTTATTCCAAAAATAATGATGATCATGGTAATAAAACTTATTTACTGTCACCAAATGCAGAAAGTAAAGTTAGTCTTTGCTCAACAGTATTAATAAAATAAATAATGCCTTCGAGTATCAAGATTAGTTAGGTAATGTTTAAAATCGAGCAAACAATGGTTTCAATGTGTGCGTGCGCGGAATGTTGTTGTGTGGCGACTCAGATACCTAAACTTGAGCGATTCAAAAATGTTATAGCGTCCTTAAGATTAGATGTGTTTAAATATGTCTCTACGTTTATACTCGGATTTCGGTCAGAAATGAAGTCTGCATGACAATATATGTACAGACGCCACCAGGTCAAGCTACCCGAAACTGTCAATTTTTCCCAATGAACCTTGAACCTAATGCTCTAGAAATAAAGTCGAAAATCTATCAAAGAAATCTGACAGATTGTAGTAGCTTGATGTGTTGGCGTCTGTACATAGCTTTGCAAAGTTTCACGATGAAGTTTCTTGCCCATTTTTCTCCATACAAAACTACATTTCGGAATGGGCGACTACAATAATTTCTATTTCAAAGTAAATTCTTGACGTTCAAAAGTGCTTTTTAAGTACCTATTTGAAATAATTGCTTTGACTTTGAAACAGTGTTGAAGTTTATCAATCTAATGTATATCAACCTACATTTTTATCCTTATCCATTTTGTAGTTCTTCATCAATATTATCCATGCCGTGAGATATCAAGATGCAACTGGATATACGTGAGAATTTTCCGCTGCATACTTCCACAACAAACAATTCAAAGAAAAAAACTTGCAGTAACATATCAAGAACACAATTATTAACTAATTACAATGAAGTTTATATCTGTTATAAACTAATTGATGAGTAATTAAGGGCGGATATCAATAGAGTATAGTTTTCCTGTTTTGATGGCAGGAATGTAGGCAAGGTAATTATAACATTGTTTTATTCCTTTTATAGCAAAATTGACCGCAAGGAATCTGGAAGGATTTCCCAGGTTTTTGGTCGACCCTACCATATTGGTAAACTTACTAATATAAATGACTAATTAGTACTTAATGAACGTAGGGTGACTTTTATGACAAATACTTGTTAGTATTTAGGTAAATAGTAGTTTTATTAGTCCTCAGAGCTTCTTCATTCACGGTACAATCCCTTTAATCACCCATAATATCACATTTACATAGCTCTACAGATCAGATCACATTAATATGTAGAAGCTTTAAGCATCATACTTATTGAGACCCAAAACAAAAATCTCCACACTGTCTTTATTATGGTGGCTTGCATTTGCATTCCAAGTCTCATATACCTAATTAAAATCTCGCACGCATCATATCAATTTGAATGCGGAACACGGAAGGTAATTCATACGATGTTATAATTATGCGTGTGCGCTGTTTCAGTACTGATGTGATCTTGTTTTTGTTGCAGGTACGTATCCATTGGCATGGCGGCACTGACTTGTCCCTCCGATCTCAGGTACAGTATAAACGAAATACTTTTAAAATTTTCCTACTAACTTACTAAGTCTCCTGATAAAAGTATTTGGATACGGCATTTGAGTCTTTAGATTATTCGGCTTGAATGCTAAGTAAAAGTTTTAAGTTAGGCGGAATATCTCAAGTTTTGTTAAGAAGAAGTTTATTAAAATGAATTTATTTTTCTTTTTCCCGACGCGACGTCTCGAATCTGCAGCATTCGTGATCACGAACTTAGTAGTTTTTTTACAAGCACTTTGAACGCGGAGCAAATTCGTAATTAAGTTCAAGTAAGAAATATTTATTTACACAAAATGTCGTTCGCATAATTTAGTTAGGAAATGAATTCCAACGAGTAAGCTCGCTTAAAGATTAAAAAACGAGATACCTAGAGAAATTAATTTATTGGAGTTCCTCAAGGGTCGACGCTCAGTCCTATCTTTCTTTCTTCTTTTCATCGGAAAAAGCAATCGTCGTCGAAATTTTTTAAGTTAAATCAACGTAATGGCTTCATATATTAGTTTGCCTATTAGTACGTTTGTTTACGAACAGGTTCGTGGACCCAAAACGCGTATAGTTACGTCACGACATTACCATACGGCATACATGCCTATGATAATGTTCTCGTTGTACCTTTCGGAGTCGGTTCGGTGCAAGTATCGTCTTCATTATATATTCTTTAGGAACAATATTTAGTAGTTGTTGTTATGATGTTGGTAGGTGTTTCATATTTTGTGCGGATGTCCCATGTTTTAAGTTTTATATTATCAGAATGCAAAGGCGTGTTGTACTGATTTACATAATAGAACAGATCCCTACATGGTTAGTTGGTTTCTTTCCTTACTTATCCGTAAGCTCTAGATTCTCATTAATCATACTTACTTTATCGAAATTCCATACAGTTCCATTAATCTTTGCCGTTATCTACGCAGTCTTTAAACTCTTCCTCGGGCGTCTCTTAGTTAACAAACTCGACCATTCCTGTTTTATATGCTCTCTTATAAATTAATAATTAATATAAATTAATCTAACTTAATTGATTGCGGCCATTTTGTTTATTATTCGAGTCAAACCTCTGTGGAGCCTTCATTAATATCTGATTGCGATCTAACTTATTGGGCTAATGGCTGATAAAATAGCCTTTGAGTTGACTTCTTTGGACTATGATTGGGTTACGGCTCATTGAAAATCAATTCTGTAAGATTTCTCGTTTGCTCCCATTAATTGACAATTTATCATGCCTTTGTGGAATTATTTCTAGCTTCAGTACTGTAGGTCAGCGAAGGGCTTTCACCTTTTTGTTAAAGAAAAGCGATTTCTCCCTTTTTAGAAATGTTATAATGAAAGTTTAAAAGTTATTCTCGAAAACTTCACGAAACTCAACCACTCCAGTTCACCGTGGAATATTTCACTTTAGGTACCTAGTTGTAGTCAACGGTAGACCATAAACTTACCATAATATTTTAATCTCACCAGGATGTTGCCTTTAATATCAGCCATATAACATGTTAGCAATATTCAGTGCAGGTTGCGACATATGGCCGTACCTCCCCCAGTAAGTTGGTAGGAAATCACCGTCACGTGAGGCAGGATGGAAAAACCGCACTAACAATTTCCTCCACACGCATGCAAGCAAATATCTTGCAGCATACATATCGTGCCTTATTGCGCAAATTAGAATTTCATCAAGTGACGCAAAATCTTAACTAAGCTGAAATAATTTAGATATCACCATTTACCTTGAAAATAAGAAAGAAAAGAAGACATATCTATACTTCAGTACATACTAATATTAAAAGAGGTAACATTTTGGTTGTTTGAAAACAACCAAAGTGTTGTGTGAAAGAAGTAATCTCTGGAACTACTAGTCAGGTTTGAAAAAAACTTTTTGCATTTGATAGCTCAAATCTTGAGGAAGATTACAGGTTATTTAACATCACGCTATGAACTTTATATGCCGAGCAAATATAAAAACTCAGAAAGAACGCTAAGCGAAAATGAAGAAATAGTGTGGGCAAGTGATGGGATGCGAAGCGGTGGATGGGGAGAAGAAATTTTACGCAGTTGGAATCGCGGGCAGAAGCTAGGAAAACATAATAAGTCCTTCTGACTTGAGGCAGAGTATTATTATATATTCGTGTATCTTGGACAGTTATTTTGGCCCGTCAGTAGACCGAAAGTCGGACAACTAGTCTTACCAAGGGGTATCGTATTACCCAGTAACTGGGTTGTGGAGGTGAAATAGGCAGTCACTTCATCCGGTTAGACAGGAAGCCGATCCCAACATAGTTGGAAAAAGGCTAGGTAGATATTTATGTTTCAAAAATAGTATGTAATCTACATGCATCCCTAATTTCCCTCTCCATAACATAATGTAATGTACCTATTACATGATCTGGTTAAACTGTAGCCGTGTTGTTTTAATGGCTGCGTATAATTTCACCGCGGCTGTGCTCATCCGGTGTGGCGGGTACTGAGTTTTATCTCACAGCATCCGGCCGGCTAGTGTTGTGTGTGACGCCATTTGCGCATTTTCCTACGTCGCTTTTCACGAGAATTTATGGTTTCGTATCTCGTTTATTGTAGTTTTGGCTTTTGAGAGGATTTTGTTACAGGCAATGTTTAAGTGAACAAATAAACATACCCAATGATATTGCGACGGTTCTTTCGCGCACTCGATTTTAAATGCACCGCTCAGCGCCGAATGTGGAAAATCGAACAATGTGTTTTTTCGTCATGCTGAGATGCACTCTGTTGGATTCTCAATCCTCGGTTCAACTATTAGAGTTGAAAATTCGGTGCACGATAAAATCTTACCGCGATATTTTTACGTTCGACGTGGATAAGGTTTTTTTTTTGTGAAATCCGAAATTGCCTTAACTATTTGTAAAGCACGTCCACTTTGACTTTGAAGATTACTTCATAAAATTCTTGGAAAGAGGGTGCCTTTTGGGAGACTTTTGTCGTATAATTTAATGTTTTTCACATTTCACAAAATCCCTTTGCCAGCACTACAAAAGAGCCGAGCCATTAGCATAACGTATCTGTAGGTACGCATGCTATAAACCTTTAGTACAAAATGTATTATGGAAACACGATTTAATTAACGGTCTTTTAATAAAGCTTACCTGACCGCTAAACTCACATATTTACGTGAAAATCCCAGCGAGTGAGCCGCAAAATAAAAAGGTTCAGAAGCTCCACTTTGTACGACCAGCTTTTCAATACTGAACCGGACAAACATGGACAATGAATCAAAATGAAATATCACCAGTATGTGCTGTTCTGTTCTGATTTTCCATCTGTCATTATGGTCAAATGATTGGGTTAGTTAGTTAGTTGGCTAGCGTCGCATCAATAAAATGTGGTTTAACAATATATATTGTAATATCTAACAGTGCTGCAAAAGACTGAATATCTAATAAGCAGTAGCTTCTGCGGCCTTTTTGTGCTAGTGCTTGATTGCTACAATGTAAACTGATTGACACCAGCAAAATCAAGATTTTAACATTGCAGTTTTTTTGCACAATTATGTTTTGCTGTATACGTAGTATTTATGTTTTGGGGGCCAAAGTCTGGTGAGACTTGACTGATTTTTTTTTAATGACAAATCTGTCAAATACTCACAATGAAGAGACCATTGTAACATCTGTAATTTAGTAGACTTTTCTCCTAGGAGTGTGGGCCTTCTGTACATAATTTTATGCAAGACAGCACAAAATGTAATCTTGCAGTGCGGTGCATCCGGGCGTGTGCTTCCGTTCCGGTGCGCGGGAAATCAACCTATCCGTGTGACACGTGCTTACATCGTATCAATATCCTTTGTGCTAAAATAATCTCCTAAATGATGGCGAATTTACGAGCACATTTTAGGGATGCATTTTAGATACATTCCTAAAATGGTATAGCTATGTTTAGCGTCTAGACACTGCGTTCTTTTGTCTAGTGTTTCTTTGAACCCGATCGGTCGGATATCCCGTATCGTAACGACGTAATCAAAACATTTGTTTAAGTTCTTGAAACTCAGAGACTGTGCAGTGTACTTGTGTAATGTATCGAGCTAATTAGATATCGGAGCAAAACAGGGGTCTGAAACATGTGCCCGAGACATATGAAATAGTCATCATAATCAACATGTATTGTTCCCACTGCTGGGACATAGGCCTTCTCCACGTGGGATGGAGTGGGCCGTAATCTACCACGCAGGCCCAATGCGGGTTGATAGATCGATGTTTTCCTTCACCGTTTTGAGAGCAGTGGTATTGAAATTGTTTACACAAAGTAAAACGCCTGCTTGGGTTCGAACCCACGACCTACAACTCGAAAGTCGAGGCCGACACCACTGGGCCAGCTGACTGCTCTCTAAGAAATTATGCTGGACCAGAATTATCCGCTAAATATACGTACATTTTCTACATCACTGCTGCATATTTCAACCCGAACCTATCGATTTAGTTTCGGCTGTTACTTTGTCACAAAATTGTTACTCAATTTGACCCGTCAGGTATCATTAACATGGTTAAACCCGTGTGACGCATGTTACGCACCAGTTATCAGAAGTATTTTGTGCCGTGCTGACGGGAACATAGGAATAATATTCGTAACTAAATTGTGAATAAACTTTTCGTTTATAACCGCAACTTTCAATGTATGACTTTGAACTAGCCACATTGTCATCGAAATAATGTCAAGGTTTTTCTCTATGACCTTCATAATTATATGAAAAATGAGACGAACTCTGTACTACATCAAAAAGAAGGTTCTTTATTACATTATATAGTTGTATTTTTTTAAGTTTCTTCTGAACTCTATCATTTATAAGCCGATAAATGATGGAGTTCTGAGGGTGCAACTGTTATTTACTCAACGTGAAGGTATACGATTTTAGGGTAGGTATCACAGCTAAAAAGTGAAAAATAACTTCAATTTGGGACGTCGCGTCGGTGGCAAAACAGAGAAAATATTTAGGTAACTAAAGATATCGAGTTTTCAAAATAAAGTTATGTTTCAAAATATAAATATCTGGGATTTTTCATAAATCTAAATATCTGGAAACACTCATTAATTATAGAAACACCAAGCGTAAAACTCGACGCGAATTAAATGTACGCACAGAAGACATGTATTTCTGGAGAGCAGTAATCATCATCAATCATGTACAGAGATGCAAAATGAAGTTGTAATCAGGGTTCGTTTAATTCCATAACGCAAACACCAGCAAAGCGCAAACCAATATATTTAAGCACTCTGCATAAAAATACTAAAACAACTCGCATCTTTTCGCCATAGAACATCTCACAACCCAACTAGCTAGAATATATTCATTCATCTTCTTTTAAACATCCCTTAATTACTCGAAAAAAGTCATCGCTAATAACTCCAACGTTTTCTATAGACTGCATTCATGTAAGCAAGCTGTAAGATATAGCTACGGAACCACGAAGTCTGAAGGTTTTTTAATCTTGAATTTTCCCCCATGGCGAGCCAAGATGAGAAGGTTGTCTTCATTCTACTCCTCAAATGTATTCAGATGAAGATTTGTAAGCATCTCACGTATAGAGATGCTGTGTTTTGCGTATTTTGCACCCATATGTGGTTTCAACGTAGTGGTTAGCAGTCATATGGGAATGATGCTGTCGAGTTTAACGCCTTTTGTATTTATTAAGATTATTTAGCGGGCAGTATTCATATATGTTGGTGTGTAATGGTGTCATGTTTTGATATAAGTTTTGAAAAAAAAAAATACATACAGAGTAGCAAGAACATTGACGTGCAAACTGAAACCATCAGCATCAGCACGTGATTCTAGATCCTTTAGCGTATAAATGTATGGTCGGTTATAATCAAATATCTGCTGTTTCACAGAAAAGTACAATACGTAGGCGGTCTAAATGTATGGCAGAGCGGATTTTTTTTATAATCAACGAATAAATTTGTACATTTGTGATTCAGAATCATGTATTAATCCAGTAACAGTTTGTGCACCCCTGCCACCTTGTATGGTGGTTTTATTTGACATAAAATATTTATGAATCAATACGAGTCTTAGGAATACCACGTAAAATATTTCCTAGAATTAACTGAAAAAATCAGCTTCTGTAACGTTGTTATTCTACCTTAAAATTTCACTACATAATGAAAAACCAACATTCATTTACCACACGACCGCCTACCAAAAAGCTTATAGCAACAAATCTCGTTCCCTAATCAACCTTTGCTGGCCATCAGGCGCGTCATTACTCATTAGTCTCGGGGACCGTCTGCCAATCCTACGCGTAATTTGTACTAACGAGACGAAACATAACTTAATATGGCCTTGTTTTGCTGTGTTGATATTATCTCTCTTTGTGAGAACATTGTTCTGGGTTATTAATATATATGTAGGTAGTTATAACCCACTTAACTAATGTACCTGAGTATATTATTGTGTAGTTATGCGACAAAGATATTAGTACTTATAATGCACAACTTTGTCTTTAATTTTCTTTTAGCCGTTTTATTTTAAATGTAAATATTTGACGTATATTGTAACTAGAGAAGTGTCATGCATTGTGCATACAGCGCGCTGAGCACTTTAAGCAAACTTTGCAAACAGTGCATATTTCAGAAAGCGCTTACAGAGTAATCCTTTACACATGTTCCACGCTTGTCATAGGTAGTCCTGTCTCTTTCCGTGGTGTTGTAAAGCGCAGTGCAGATTTAGTGTCAAATTCTCATGCATAATCTCAAAACACTGCCAAACCTTTAGGGAAATAAAGAGCATACATTTTGAAACACGCTGTATAACTTTGAAATAAACACTAAATTGTATTCCGTTCCTACACTAGTCCCTAATATTTCCTTGTTTCACTCGCAATATAATCATAACAAGGCTTTGTGACGGCTACCGGTTTCATAAACTTCATATTTTTCTCTCACAGCGTACAAAGAACGGAGGGCTTTTAAGATTTTCACTACCCATTAGTCTAGACGGGGTGGGGGGCACAATGAGGGCTTACATTCAGCTAAGCGCCGCATTTTTCCGCGTCTTATTATTTTTCCGAAATACATAAAATGTTTTTGTTTTGCTGTTTCTTTTTTGGATGTTTTTGTTGATTGAACTTATTTTGGGTAGAATGTGTATAATAGGTATCTACATACTTTATTGAAAACCATAAAAGTACATATAATAAAGCCAGGTAAGACGGTGCATCTATTTCTGTACTTAAAATATGCTATGGGCAGTCCTTTTCTGTTCCTAATGAACATAACATGTGTGAGTGATGATATAGTTGTTTTTGAATTTTTGGATCTAGGAAATGCCGGTTTCCTTCACGGTTTTGAGAGCAGTGGTGTCGAAATAATTTACACAAAGTTAGTAAGTGTTACCGATTGCTTAAGCACAGCCTAAGATTTATGGCTTAGATAAGTTCTAGTAAGTTGAGTCTGGTGTCCAAGTGATACCTACTGATTCTCAAGATTGCTCGAGCTTCCTTTAAAGGGCATTAAATAGTATAATTACGATCTTAGGTAGCACACCCACTCTGGAAATAAGGCATTAATTAATCCACACTAATATTATAAATGCAAAAGTAACTGTCTGTCATCTGTCTGTCTGTCTCGCTTTCCTGCTAAAACTACTGAACCGATTTAAATGAAATTTGATACACAGATAGTTTAGAGCCTGAAAAAGGACATAGGCTACTTTTTATCCCGGTAGTATGTTCTCGCGGGATAATTTCCGACCTCCACACGGGCGAAGCCGCTGGCAAAAGCTAGTGTTATATATTTGGTTAAACAACTTTGTTGCGAAGAATATGCATATAAATCGGTGGACGTACTCTCTGATCGAAATTAAGATGTTATCTATGAAGGCAGATGAGGCTGATTATTTTTAGTAGGTAGACAAACGGGTGTTCGAGAGCCATTTCAAAGATAGGTGCAAATAACTGAGAGGAAATAAAGATATGACTTTATCTATGTATATCTAGAAATAGTAATAAGCAAAGTTGCTGTTCGTGTCTATCTGTGTGACCGCTTAATTGTTGGGTGAGGGTGAGGTTCTGGAGTCGATGCGTTAAGTTTTTTTTTTATGTATGACTACGCATAACTTGTTACCTACTGAACTCCAATATTGAAATTTGTTATACTTCGAGTTATGAGTTAGCGCAACAAACAAAGAAATCAAGTAAAATAATGGCAGCTTGATTAATCAGCAGAATTGATTATGTTTGTTAGGCGCCGACAAAATATTTGTACTTTACCTTCATAGAAGAAAGTCTTAGAAGCATAGTGACACTAAAAAGATTACATTTTTGTCATAACTTTTTAATAAATAAATCGGAATGTGTTGTGAAGTTGTAAACACCACGTGAAGTAACAGCAAGTAGCCAATTTTTCAAGAAAACTCTTCAGTAACCACCACATAATCCTAATGGATAAAATCGATCTAACTAGACAAGCTATCTATTTCGAAGACGTAACTAATCGTTGTGAATTTCAACACGTGTGCCGGAAAGCTAAGAGCTCTCGGGATAAAGTGCACCTTTCTAAATCATTGGTTCTCGTAGCGGCGAGGTGCTGAGATGCTGGCGTACCTTACCTAGTAATTATAAGTCCATGTTCTGAGGTACTGACTGATGCAGTGTAATGGCAGGATAGGCTAGGCTACGGTATATGAGAGACTAGCACTACGCCCGCGATTTCGTCCGAGAGATTTTGTATCTCCTCTTACAAAATGGAACACCCCTCCACTTGTTTTTAAAATGAGCTTTTCGTAATTGTGTCTTATTATCTAGATTCGTACTCAGGTCAATTTGAAAAAATTGGCCAATTGAAAATTATTTTTCCCCTTTCAACGGTATCCGCCCCTTTTCACCCAGAAAGTAGTTGACTTTGAAAAAATAACAAACGTAACATAACATCACGCCTTGTTTCCCCGAAGGGTTAGGCAGAGGTGTACCTACAGTACACCCACATTTCGCCTGTTATGTTTAAGTCCCATATGTAATAGGGGGCGAGCCTACTACCATCAACCGGGCACAAATCCAGACTCCAGGCTGCTACTGAGAAATTCCAGATGGAAAAACCCAATATACACTTTGCCCGAGCTGGGAATCGAACCCAGGACCTCAAGCTCAGCAGTAGTGCTTGCTACCACAAGACCAACGTGGCAGTCAAAATGTTAGTGAAAAATTCTATTATTTAACTCACGGTATTTATACCAATACCAGTACCAATTTTTGAGTTAATCAAAACACGCAGTTAAATCCCCCGCTAACATTTACTACCATTTTTCATTCCATCACGAGAAGATTTTACTACGAGGGGTAAATAGTAAGATAACGGCTTTTAGAGATGTGTGGCCAAATAAATTGAGAATAAAGCAGGAGGTTAATTAGGTAATTCTTCATTTGCACCGCTAAAACGCGAGATGCTGAGGTACATCGTTACTTAGTAATTATTGCACTTCGCTCTGACATACTGACTGATGCACCATAATGAAAGGATAGCCTGGAAATATATGGGATGAGGACCATAGTAGATGGTAGTAAATTGTTGCTTTGATAGAATGTACACGTCGACTATGAAATATTGGTCTCCTCATAGATTGCCTCAATAAAAATTCGTTAAAAATATGGACGAAGTTTGGTGATTGCAGGCAAAAGTAATGGTACTGCTTACCCTTTAGCCATAAAGCTTTGTGGGGGAAAATGCTAGTGTAAATAAAATGTTATTTCTTGGGCTTTACGAAGCCATAAACAATAATAAGTAGGTATATCAACATCCGAAATGAATAAAACTAAATGATTATGAAAAACAGATTCATTACTTTTGATTGCAACCACTATCTATACCATAGATATTATATAGAAACTGTAACATTTCCATGACTATCGGAAGAACATAAATACACGTGACGTCATACGCTGTCAACTGGGACGCGACTCCTTCCGTTTCCTGTGCTCCGAATGTAAACGTCATTTCCATATTCAGGAGACATTTCTAACTGAAACGATGTCTACGGCGAATTTTGGTATGAATTTATCTGATATCTGAAATAGGAAAATCCTGCTTTTTAACATAAGTAGGATTTTCCTATTTCAAATATCATTTAGAATATATTGGTGTTACAATCATAAATCTATTTTCTCCATAGTAAAACATGCAATGGGTGTATTTAGGTTAATCCAGAATGTAATTTATTTAATACTGTTGTGTACCTCTACCCATATAATTATGGCTTATTAGTCTACAGTGAATAGCCTACAAAACATAATATAATTTTTAAAAGTGTCGATCCGATCATTTGGGGCTAATAAATTCTTGCGAATGATAATAAATCCTAAGTATGTTCGAAGTCAAATGGTGCTTACTTTAACTTACGTATCTACAAAATAATAAACATATGTTGAACCCATATTTAACCATATCTCTCGCAATCCTTACTAATCCAACTAAAACCCCTTTTGTTAAAACACATAACAAGAGAAGCTATCAGCTGAAAATGTCTACAGGAAACAGTCGACACTCGCACGCGTCAGTTTGCGCTGATATACCCGGGTAACAAAGGCGTGGAGATGAAAGGACAACGCTATACCCTGGTCCTATTCGCAAAGCTTTGTTATCTGTCGCATTCAACCAGCCAGCCAGATCTATATTATCTTGTAATGACGGAGGTGACTGGGCTTTCAGTTTTGATGTTTGACAAGCGGATGGGACGTTTCCGGGCGTAACTGTCAGAGTACGGAAACTTTTCGGACTGAGTTCTGTGGTATTGGGACTGACAGTTTGCGTCGAGTTGGTTTTGGAATTGTTTCAGATGTGGATAGTAGGTACTGTTTACAACTTTACAAACTGATTAGGTAGGTGGCTAAGCGTTAAATTTAACATACCTACTTATAATATTCTAGTTGCGCGGTAAACTTTGCTTGCGCGATGTAGGATTTTTCTGTGTCGTCGCTGTCATGCGTAGTTCGCATGTGTCAATATACATAGATGGCGCTACACTACTTTTGATTGATTTTATTAAAAGTCAAGTTAATGCTTAGCCATGACACAATACACAAGAACTGTATGCCATTTGCTTATAGAATTAAAACCTCTAGCCAGGGCACAAGCAAAATCTCCTCTTTTCATCTCTTTTAAGGTCGAATTTGCAAAAACCGCTTCTTTGTGACCCTACATTATGCAAGAAAGCCGTGTGCAAGTGTGCAAAATTTCATATTTCCGAACTAAGTTCGTTTTTCCTCTTAAATGTACAGATGAGGATTACGGGGGTTAATATAGCATGTTAGTTGCGCGGTAAACTCTGATTGTGCCATGCAGGATTTTTATGCGACGTCTGTGTCATGCGTAGTTGGTATGTGTTGATGTAGATGGCGCTCCACTACTATTGTTTGATTATAATAGATAATAAATTTTTAACCAGAGGTCGGAATTCATCATTTCAGCCGTAAAACGTCCACTGCTGGACTTAGGCCTCCCCCAAAGGCTTTGCCATAATCACCACGCTTGGCAGGTGGGTTGGCGATCGCAGTATGGTGGTAAAATGCATAGAGAACGCTGCTGCCCATTCTCTAGTAAGTCCCTTAATCGCCTTTTACGACACCCACGGGAAGAAATGGGGTGGTGTTGTTCTTTACGTCCGGCACCACACGGTACGGAGGTCGGAATTAGGTAGAGTTATTTATGTAAGTACTTACACTGATTTCATACAACGAAAGAATAAAAAAAAGGATATGCCCCAAAACCCGGGATTAATTTTGAAAAGCAGAAAAATCCCGTGAGATATTTATAAAAAAGGCGAAGTATAAGTATGAGAATTTGCTTAGTAGTATTCATAACTTGTATTGTGAATTTAATACTAAAAAAATATTCTAAGTTAATTATCTTCGTTTTATTTGTCTTATCTATCTCTAAGGTTTTTATTATTATTTATTTGTAATATTGTTGGTCACACGGGATTGTCTATTAGAAATCCCGGGGAGATCCATATTAATATCAACATTTCGATGCAAGTACCTAAATAACTCTACCTAATTCCGACCTCTGTTTATAGTACATTAAAAGTCAAGTTAATGCTTAGCCATGACACACTACCAATACACAAGAAAGGTATGCCAACAGCTGTTTATTTTTAATCAATCGAACACGTAGCCAATAAACCCCAATGAATTATTTAAAGGTTTCAACCCCTATCGTCGCGTCAACCTATTTCCATAATACGTAGTCTATTTAGTAGTGGGATTTCGTGGGGGCTATTCCGGTGGTAGTTAATCACGTATCACATGGGGGAACAACCAACATTCGGAAGTTTCCGAACCATAAACCACCGTTAAATTATCTTACCTTAATTTGATGTATTAGTAAATGGTGCTATGGTGTTTGGGACTGGCATTTAGAAATTCGTTACAGTAAATAAATAAAACAAACTGACTGCCTTGTTAGTCAAGTGGTCGTAACTGCTACTGCTGATCATAAACGTCCTGCATTCAGTTCCCTGGTCAGGCAGTATTATTGAGTTTCATTAGGAACTTTTCAGAAGCAGCCCGGAGTCTGGATTTGTGCCCGGCTAATGGCAATAGGGTTCCCTCTATTAGATTGATCTCAAAAAATATAACTGGCAACAAGTAAGTTCGTACACTTATATGGTGCCAGTTATATTTGTAGCTATCCCCGCTTTACATTCGGGGATTATAAGCGTGATGTGTGTTGTGTAAATAAAACATAAATAAATACATGGAAAAACCTGCACACTTTTACCTGTTTACTATTTGTATAAATAGACATACAATAATAGTAATTAGACCACTAGCGTAGACATGATTTTAGTTTAAATATCAACATCAACACTTAATCAGTGTTGATGTTCATAGGCGGAGGCACTACTTTGTAGTCATAAATCAGTGTGGATAGTCAAAACTATTCTTCATATGCAGCAAACGTTTTAATTTAATGGACAGGAATTATTTACATTACATAACAAATGATCCCCGAAGGTATAAGCAGAAGTATACCTATACTACATCCACATTTCGTCAGATATGTTTAAGTCCCATTTAGCCGATTGCCACTAACCTGGACAAATAGCACATCTGCTACAGAGCAATTCGTAATGGAAAACCTAATAAAAAAATTCCCGACCTGGAGAGCAAACCCAAGACCATATGCAGCAGAAACATTTGTATCATACGTGTTTGATAAGGATTCTTTTATCACGTCTTTGAACAGTTTTTTTTTAAATTAAATCATCAACATTGCATATTCCTTATCATATTTCCTAAAATCATATCGATTAACAATAAGGTTTGTTTATCACATAATGGCATGATATCATTGTATTACAGTTTATCAATAAATTGTCGATAAATTCGATGTTTTATTGCGCAACGTATTGTCGTTGTGATTGCGTGAGAGTTGCAGTTGCTCATGAATTATGCTATCGCTTTGTGTTCGTTGTCAATTTGGTGTTCTGAATCATAGAGTTGGTATTGGGATTGCTAGATCGAGCCTCGATATATCTATTCACTTCATCATCATCATCATTTCAGCCGTAAGACGTCCACTGCTGGACTTAGGCCTCCCCCAATTTGGGGGGCTTTGCCATAATCGCCACGCTTAGCAGGCGGGTTGGTGATCGCAGTATGGTGGTAAAATGCATAGAGAACGCTGCTGCCCATTCTCTAGTAAGTCCCTCAGTCGCCTTTTACGACACCCACGGGATGAATTGGAGTGGTGTTATTCTTTACGTCCGGCACCACACGGTATCACGGTCTATTCACTTAAATAATAGTTTTTTTTCACATTGTCTGGGTTTACAGACACTTACCTAGATGTATAATATGCAGGCGGCAGCTGGCAAATGGTTTTTTAGGTCGTCTAGCAGTATAGTTTCCAATTCTCTTTGTTACAGCATATTGCTAGCGAACTTACAAAGGATAAATTCATAACAATCAATTTTGTAAGTTGTTTTTCATTCACGGAAAGGTAGTCAATTAAGAAAAGATAGATTAATTCTTAACAAATACATTCTATTCGACTTATTACCGTTTAAAATTGTTACAGCAACTGGTAGCAATCGCTGTGATACATAGATAACCCAGTTTCAATATCTTTCGATTCGGAAACTACATTGCAATTAATAACAGATAAACCTTATCTGTGAGTTTAATTTGTATTTACTATTATTCAGTTTAATTGTTTTAATGTGCGTGGTTTGCGTTCGTGTCATAGAATTTTAAATAATACAGTGAATATATTGTATTATCTTGATTTTGTTTGGTGAAGTATTGAAGTGGAAAATATGTACTTATTTGTGTTCATAGTTGTCACATTAGTCTTATTAAAAGTCACATAGAATCTTAGCTGGAATAGTTGCCCTGATTGACAGCAGTGATTCTCAATTTCATTTAATACGCCAAAATGGTTATTTGATTAAATTATGTCACCGAAATTGATTGGTATATCACACTATATTTACACTTACGCCACGTTTTAAATTATTTCCTCTAAAGACACTGCCCTACCAACAAGAACAACTCAATTGAAATTAATGACACTGCATACGACAAATACGGCTGAGCAACCGTGCATAATATCTCTATAGGACAATTTATCATCATAATGTTTGTGGCCCGTTTTTCTTGGCCTGCAGTGTAAGTTCGACGAAACATGGACGTAATAATATCGCGGTGGGATTTTTTCGTGTACTTGATTTTGAACTCTCGGCGATCAACCGAGGATTGAGATTCCAACAGAGTGCATCTCAGCGCGTCGGAAAAACAGAGCGTTCGATTTTCAACTCTCGGTGCTACACAGTGCGTTTAAGATCCAGTGCGTATGAATGTGAGCATCGACGTAAACTTTACTTCAACAGTTTCAGTATATTAATAACCAATTGTCGCTGGTCTGTCGCATACAGAAGATTCTGGTTTGAGTGGTCGAAAGGTACAGGTCAAGATACGTTGGTTTTGTATGCTCTGTATTTAATTTACGAGTGGTAGCGATGACAGTCACAAACGGCGATTCGATTCAATTACCTACATACTGAGTTTAATGAACGTGTCACACGATTTTCAACTCTATAGCAGTATTTAAAGTAGGTAGTTTTTTTTTTGGAAATTTTGTTAGTGCTCGTCGCTACCCTTGGTAAAAACCGTATTGATCAACATCGAATATTTTCGGTATCTCTTTCTCCTTTTTTAATCGCATGGGTTATCTTTGAGCAAAAATTATAACCTGAATTTCTCTTCGAAAACAAAGTGAAAAAACTACATATTGGTTTTCGATCTCGCTAGGTTTTACTATAAAATATGTTCTGGAACGTTAAAATGCAGGGAATGGCATAAATTCGCGACAGATAGTCGAGCCGAAATGCCACCGTTCGGCTGCAGTTTCGCATATTCTGCGAAACTGCGGAAAAGCCGACGGTCGGAGGCTGTATTTCAGCCACGAGAGGCTTTCTCGCCATAGTGCACATACACACAACTAAGTATAATTCATTTTCACAAGCTTTATGTGAGTTTTAGGTAGCTTGCTTCATCTATAGTAATATTATAAAGCTGAAGAGTTTGTTTGTTTGATTGAACGCGCTAATCTCAGGAACTACTGGTCTGAATTGAAAAATTATTTTTGTGTTGGGTAGCCTATTTATCGAGGAAGGCTATATGCTATATAACATCACGCTACAATCAAGAGGAGCGGAGCAGTAATGAAAAATGTTGCAAAAACGGGGTAAATCGCACGGGTAGGTGATTCGAAGCGACGGGAAGGGTCGGGGGAACAAGAAATTTAACGCGGACGAAGTCCCGGGCAGAAGCTAGTGGTACGATATAATTGGTTTAGGCAATTAGTCTGTTGTTAAGGCACATTAAAACGAGGACCTTTTACGGGGTAAGTGTTAGTCTAGGTATTTGGCATTCGAACCGTCTGGAAAGTTTTGGTCATTACTTCCGTTGCGATTTATAGTGATGCTTGTTTATAAGTTCTAAACAACGCGTTATGCTTACCAAATTATGAAAAAATTTGTTCATGGAACAGCTGATAGACTTTTCAACGCACGTTCTTGGTAAACTACGTGATATTAAAGTTGTCTTTTATTTGATTGATTAAGGCTATTAAAATATATAAATATTAAAAAAAGAAACTTCCAAAAAAATCTCTTAAATATTCATTTAGCAACTTAGAATTATTATGTACTTAGTACCATGCATTCGAGATTTAGATTAGATTGATTAACTGTATAAAATGTGTCAATATAAAAAAAGTTTCATGAAAAATCTGTCTTAAATATTAATTCAACAAATTAGAATGATTATTAGTAACTTGCTTTATTTGATTGATTAGTTATGAGAAAATAAAGAAACTGCCACAAAATCCCTACCTCAAATATTCATTTAACAATTTAGAATGAATGGTATTTAGTACCTACTCCTAGTAGAAAATAATGAGTCACTTGAAAAAGTTGCCTGAAATTCTTAGAACCAATTTATGTCCACCTCCCATCATTTACTAACAGTCACAAATATAGAACAGCGTCCCTAATTTATTCAGCCAAACGAATCGTATGTCGAGCCCTAATTGTGACTTAAGGCTTCCACTAATAGGCGCGACGCGAATCTCGTAGAACAAGAGTTCCATTCGCAGTCCGGGCAAAGTGTTAATAGGTTTTCCATTGAGAATTTCTTAGTTAAAGCATGCAGTTTGGAAATTGCCGTTGTAATACCCTCGCGCCTCCTGCGCCAGATCTCTCTCCGGTCGTGTCGGATTGCCGTCGCGAAGAGCGAGTGCCCCTGTGTCTGCGCACACATTTGTTTACTAAAATATCTCCCGCGCCGATGGCTAGTCTCCCGTCTCCGCCGAAATACGGTCTGGAGGACTTTATAGAGCAATTTCTATAAAAACTTCAAGGAAATTATTCTACAAGTGACGCGTCGCGCCTGATTGACCAAGCCTTAAAGAACGACACAACAGGCGATGCCCTAACATTTCCTATACACGTCTATTTGTGCGCGAAAAACACGTCTACACTGCACCGTTCCCTTTCTATGTGTGCGTAGCTATGGGGAATTCTCGTCTGGAAATTGATAGCTTACCTATATGCATTTACCCTCGTTATTTACTATGGCGGTTGAAATCCATTTAGCTAGCCTTGCTAGGCCATTAGCTTATGATGAATTACTTAGTCGATTCAGATGGTTGAATCGGTTTAGGTGAATGGTTTGAAACGATTTGTGATGGGTTATAATTATGATGAACTACCCGAGACTTTGTCCGCGTCAAATTTTTTGCTCACCCGACCTACCCTGTCATATCAAATTGCCTGCCCGTGCGAGTACTTCGTATTCGTTTTGATCGGTTCCTAAAACTCCTAGCGTGATGTTATATAGCCGATAGCCTATCTTGATAGTTGGGCTAGCCAGTACTAAATTTTTCAGTCTGAACTAAATGTTCCTGAGATTAGCGTGATCAACCAAACAAACTCTTCAAACTTTATAGCCTTTCTCGATAAATGGGCTAGCCAATACTAAACTTTTCAGTCTGAACTAAATGTTCCTATGATTAGCGCGTTCAACCAAATAAACTCATCAAACTTTATAATCATTTTATTAGTATAGATAATCACTTAAGTAACTTAACAGACAGCTGTGCTTCTGTGGACTCGGTTGCGCCACTTCTTCCCAGCTATAGCACTAGGAAGTGGTGAAATGCGGACGTTTTGGGGGACTGTTTTGTATAATATGTATGTTCAAAAAGTGCTCTCAGCCTATTTTGAATAAATGACTTTTGATTTGGATCAAGTGGAAAATGATAAATCGTTTGAAAAGTGCTATTTTGTAAATGGAGAATGTTTTTAGCAGTGAAAGTCACATAGGTCGTCATTATCATTATCTTGTCCTTATTCCAATTTATTTGCGTGCCATAATGGTAAAAGTAGCTTCTAAACATAACATCATGCCTATATTGTCCTAAGGGTTAGGCAGAAGTATACCTAAACCTAGTACACCCACATATTGCCAGCCTATGTTATAGAGGGCGGCCCTATTGCCATCAACCGAGCACACATCCTGACTCCGAGTTGCTACTGAAAAAATCATGACGGAAAACCCAATGACAGTCTGCCCGACCTGGACAGCTATATAAATAAACCCAGTTTCCGCTTTTTGTCAAACAATAAACAACAAAAGAAAACAAGTCGCTAATATCAATAATTCAGCATATAACATACAATAACAAACATAACAATATACCTAAATCATGCCAAAACAAAAATGACGATGAAGAATAACATCGAAAATATTCTTCTCCATTTCGCGAAGAAGGTCTTCCTACTAAATTACGTACTTGAAACATTAGCATAGGCATTTGGCACATAATGTACAGACGCCAGCACACAAAGCTACTACAATCTGTCAATTTCTTTAATAGGTTTTCAACTTTATTCCTAAAGAATTAGGTTCAAGATTGATTGGGAAAATTTGACAGTTTCGGGTAGCTTGATGTGCTGCGGTCTGTACCTACCGTAATGTCATAGTGCGTTTAACCAGTGTTGTGCTAATGAGTAGCGTCGCTCCTTTTGTTTATATGCACAATAGCGTCAGACTCCGAGCTGTAGACTGTACACCAGGCAGACAGAAGTTTTGTTGTTTAATATCCTGTGTTATGTGTTCTCCTTGTTAGTAGCTGTGTTCCGTGCTGTATTGGGAGGCTTTCGATAGTTTGACAAGTATCGGTAGTATGGTGTCGGACAAAGCGACTTGGCTTGGGCATGTTTTGCACGTTGTATTTGTGTTTGCTCGTTGGTTGGATGTACTGAGAATGACGTACTGGGGTCGATTCCTAGATCCGGCAGTGTTAGGTTTGTCCATCAGGAATACCTTAGGAGCAGCCCTGAGTCTGGATTTGTGCCCGGTTAATGGTAATAGGCGCCCCCCCCCTATTACATGGGAGTTAAACATGACTGGCGAAATGTAGGTGTATTAAAGGTACAACTCTGCCTTACCCATCGGGAATTCCAAGCGTGTTATTATTTTTAAGGTTTAAAATATTAAACGGAAGTGTAAGGTATCTTTGTCAAAGCTAGCCAATGAATGTGTTTAGATTCCAATGCATTTGCATGATTAGACGGCATTGCTTTCCGTTCGTAGAATCGATTTCTTTGGGTTTCCCAGCTACACACTACCCTGCTTGTTACTTTCATAGAGCCCACTATAAAGGCGGGAGCAGATAGGCGCGACGGTACCGTAATAGAAAAAAATCTTCTCAAACTTCATGGAAATACTGGGGTCGCGAGGACAAGTTACCTACATCATATCCTATGCTCGCATCCTTATTCCTCGCTCAAATTACTTTGTGCATAAAACTTCATTAGAGCACAGGTGTTTAAATTAATTTGTGTACTCGACAAAGTGCATTGCATCGCACTTCCTTTAGTGAAGCACTAAAAATTACAATTAATTAAGTGGTGTACATCGCAAACTGTGTAAAGACTTTAGGCTCTCTGCACACTGTCAAACCGGCTTGCCGACGACGGCAGCCAATGAAAGAAAAAAGAAAATCATTATTTCGTTATAGATAAATACATGTGTTAATTAAAAAATAGATCGACGTCAAGAGCATTCCCATTCAGCACAAAAAAGATTGTGAAAGGTAGCTCGTATACCTACCTACTTAGTAAAATAACCAAACATGTTATTTAAGGAACAGTATTAAGTAGTTGACTACACGTCATGACTGTGAAAAAAAGACTTCCAATCGGCATTATGCTGTGCTACGGGACTAACAGCACAGGGCTGATTTCCAGTTATCACTCATGAACAAATACCGTAAACCGTACTCCAATTGCGTAAAACGCCGTCATCAATCCGAGGATTTTCAAGAATATTCCTAATATATTACTGCATAGATTTCATAAAATTCGTCAACAAAACAACGTAAATAACATAATGACCGAGGCTGAACTGCCAAAATTAAAAATATTGCGATCAATTGTCACTTTGTGTATTACGAAATTACCCGGTCGGGCGAAACCTGACAGCTGTTTGACAGCTGTTATACTTATCCGTTCACTGCCCGGCCCGGCAACCGGCAAGACAAATTGTGAATAGAGCCTTAGGTTAAAGCTAGTATACCTACTGTCTACACGAATGCGTTGCATTGACTTTGAACTTTACTAGGAGTAACTCGAACCAATATTTATTGCATAAAGCTCGAACACTCGACGACCGGCAGTTGTGGATACGGATAAGTATAACAGCTGTTTGACAGCTGTTATACTTATCCGTTCACTGCCCGGCCCGGCAACCGGCAAGACAAACTGTGAATAGAGCCTTAGGTTAAAGCTAGTATACCTACTGTTTACACGAACGCGTTGCATTGACTTTGAACTTTACTAGGAGTAACTCGAACCAATATTTATTGCATAAAGCTCGAACACTCGACGACCGGCAGTTGTGAATTTTTTATTTACGCTGAAATGGATGGTTTGGGTATTTTTTGCGATAGCTTTGTTGTATTTTCAAATACAGTGAACTCTAAATAATAATGCATTCATGACTTTAGGCTAGCAGACTGTTCCGGTGATTATAATTTCTACAGATCGGATCTACTGTTAATTATGGTAAATTGACAGTTTAAAGAAATAAAAACCCTTCTCCATAACTGTAGGCTCTAACATCGATCAAATTACAAAACATTGTTTATCCTAAATGAGTTTGGATGATAAATGTGTTTGGATGTTTGGATCTTTGTTACTCAATCGCGTATAAACGGCCTAACGGATTCGAATAGAATTTGGCATACAGATAGTGTATAACCTATATTAACACAGAATACTTTTATCCCTAAACGTACTAAACTTTCCCGTGAGATAATTTTCGCCCTCAATGCGGGCGAAACCGCTGACAAATGCTACTAAAGTATAGATGGAAGTGTAATTTCACATAACGGGTTCCTCATTCGAGTAACAATAGTAAAAAGCTTAGGCCTCGAAGGCCGAAGGCAGAAAGCTCCCGCCCGCCCACCAGTCGCTCGACACACCGCGTAGGGCGCGCTCGTGTAGCCTGTCTACACGCGAATATACATACGTAGATACATCGTGAATATACGTCCCTGTATATACGCCTTTGTTTTCAAACAACCGGTTTGTATTACCTTTAATTAATGTTTTAGTGTGCATGTTTTGGCACTGATTGGTTTTTCATGTAAGTTAATTGAATTCTGAGTTTCATTTGAAGTTAATGAAAGCTCTGGGAAATACCGTGTTGGTCATTATTTTATAATTAGGAAAGCGTAGGAACCTGTTTTTTCAGGTGATTTTTAGTATAAAGCATACTCAATGCAATTTTTCAGTTCGTTTCAGATAGATAGTTTGTTAAATAAATATTACTGTTATTCAGTTTTCAACGGTAATTTTAATAAAAAGCGGGGTAGTTTCTTGTGCAGCTCGGTTTTCATAAAAATTGAAAATGGTTTTTATTAAAATTGATATTTCATTTTGATGGATGGAACCTTTGCTCGTTTTGATTGTAGTTTAACAAAAATGCTATAATGGCTTTATAGCGTGAGTTTACTGAACAGTTTTTGCGTCTGTTTAAAAATCTAAGCTCGATACTGTGACTGCAGTTTTAAGGTTTTTACCGGTTGTGGACTGTTAGTCATAGATCTAAGGAAACGAAAAGTTATCGTAAGTACGAAATACTTTTATGATTTTAGCATTTATATGGACCCAATTCCCAGAAGAATCCTTTGTGGATATTTAACTTAATTGGATACGTATAAAATATATATTAGTCAGACTTGGAAAATTGAATAATCATATCTTTGTAAATAATGCGCAGAAAATACTAACATAAAACTTTTTGCGGATTTTAGTGATGCTACGGTTTCGTGATAATAAAATATCAAAGTAGCGCAGAAAACTTGCTTTCTGCGATGAAGTCCAATAGATAGGGATTGTCCGCTTTTATATTTATTTTACGATCGCATGTAGATTCAATATTTGAATAACAAAACTTCTTTTTACTAAGATTTTCCTACTAGGTACCTATATTTTTTTATTTACCTCGTTTTTGCCGTTGCTTAGCCCTCGTCATTCTTTCTAGATACTTCGTTCTTTCTAGTCGTATGCAAAAATCTTGAAGAACTATTTTATTTTTGATAAAAGATTATCCAATATTGAAATCATTTTGTGCTAGAGAATATTATCAATAGAGTGACGTAATTTTATCAAGATTTTCATTCATTAATCTTTACTGAAAACGATCGTTTTCGCACATAACATTATTAAAATCATTACAATAGATATTTTAATATAATCAATGCGGTTAATTGTTTTAATCCAAAAATAATAATTGCAAGGAGGATAACGTCCGCTCGTGTCACGCCGACACATTGTAATAAATATTTGTTATCTGAACATTTCTGAACGTTTCCAACAATACGACATTATTTTGTCCTGCTGTCAGTCTGTCACTATCCCTTCATGTCGACGAACGATCGTCCTTTAATTTAAAAACAACAAAAATATTTAACCAAAGTGCTTTAAATTATTTCTGTAGTAGTTATGTGATAAATTAGTGTTTAGGTTTTTTATGTACGTGTAAACTTAGTGAGTAAACCGGCAAAATGTTAGCTTCGGTACGGAGCAGTTCGTTCGAAGACAGACTCTTCAACTTTAAGTCTCTCAAAGAAAAGTTTGAGAAGACCAGGTAATTTTGAGCATTGAAATTGTTCTTTTATTCTACAAAAATAGTATTTGTTTGTGAAAATACTATCAGATATAAATTGATAAATTAATGACAGTGCCCTACTTACTAGACGAACAAAGTATTTGTCTAATCTTTTGTAGACAAAGTTTCTATTTGTAATAAATAAGTGAATTGTTTTTGCTAAATGTTTCTTTGTGTGCTCTATTTTAAAATCATGTATTTTCCATATTCAATATAAACAACAGGATAATAATATTTACATTGTTATCATTAAGCATGTGGCGCTTGTAGCGAGGTAATAACAGCCTCACGGGTGAGCGATCAGGTTAAGCTTTGCCTGCCGCAACTGGTCCGTGGATGGGTGACCATCTTTACATACCCACCCCGTCCGTGCCTTGGAAAGCATGTTAATACTTTGTCCCCGACTATCATTCGTAGATCTTTGACAGTTGTTACGAGTCGTCAGAAGCCGGATAGTCTTATCTTTCTATATAAGGTGTATCTATTCATACACGAAATATTTTAAGAGGTACACCTGTAGGTGGTAAAGAAGCTATAGAAGCAAAAAGATTTTTTTATCTAAGCGTTTTTGAATTTTCGTAATTATTATAATTTTAAAACTGCTTGAGACGTCTTGCATAAAACCTTTACTCCAAATTCTATGAATGGCCCGCCTGACGCTGCGAGGGCGACGACCGGACGGCACGAGCATGCCGCGGTGTCTCGGGCCGTAAAAAATAAAAAGGAGTTTCCCGTATTTCTTATGTGGGTCAAATAATTTATAAATATTAAATTTTGAAAAAAATACTTTTAGAAATTTTTTTTTTCGTTACTGTATCTTCTTTACCACCTACAGGTGTACTCTTAAAATATTTCGTGTATGAATAGATACACCTTATATATTACCCGGTTATTGAGTTGTGGAGGTCAGATAGGCAGTCGCTCCATGTAAAATAGAATGGTACTCAGCTGCATCCGGATAGACTGGAAGCCGAAATTAACATAGTTGGGAAAGCTCTAGGCAGATATTTATGTTTGATCATGTTATTTTGAAATATTGAAACTACATGTCTTTAACTATCTTAGCTTCATCTACATTGCCATCCTAATGGTCTTCCCATACTATTGCCCAATATTATATTCATCATCATCTTGACCTGGTGACAGCCGCAGGAATCCGCTGGATGCAAGTAGCGCAACAGTGGTGTCGGTGTGGTCACGCTTAGAGAGGCTTATGTCCACCAGTGGACGTCATTCGACTGTTTATTATATAAAACTAGCTTTTGCCAGCGGCTTCGCCCGCGTGGAGGTCGGAAACTATCCCGCGGGAACATACTACCGGGATAAAAGTAGCCTATGTCCTTTCTCAGGCTCTAAACTATCTGTGTACCAAATTTCATTTAAATCGGTTCAGTAGTTTTAGCAGGAAAGCGAGACAGACAGACAGACAGACAGACAGAGTTACTTTTGCATTTATAATATTAGTTTAGATAATGTGTTTTAATAATTTGTTTATTAATGTTTTGCTTTATTTACAGGGTGGGCGGCGGTGTGCAACGCAGCGCCACACATGCCGAAATGCCGCACAAGGGTGGAGGCACCATAGCCGAAAGGTAAATATCTTTCATCATTCTTGTGTTACTGACTAAAGGCATACTTGATGTGCGTATTTAAGTTCTAACATAACATAACTAGTGTTGGGATTTTATCCGGATAAATACTCAAAATGGATAAATACTCGATAAATATCCGTTTTTACTGAGTATTTATCCAAAACAGCGGATAAATACTATTTTAAGTTTTCGTAACGTAAATTTTGTCATTTTACTAACAAAAGGATTAAAATTAACGAAAAATGGACAATGCAGATTGGTATCGTACCTTATTAATCATTTTAACAATTACAAAATGCTGATATTGACAATAATTTCACTCAATCATGAATACAATTCGTCAATTACTGTCAAAGTTAGATAAAATTATACATTTAATTTTGTACATTTTTTTTCTTTCACATACATACATGAACTCGTGCCTTTCTCCCATGGGGGTAGGCAGAAACTATTTAACCCTCAAATGCATTGTGATGGAAATTTCCATCAACCAATTCAATGTAATTTTTTCGTTATCATTCCAGTCATTTTTTGTTTTTGTAATTAGAAAAAAGTGGTTTATTATCTCACTACACATTTTGTTCTCAGTAGGTTTGTTCTGATTACATAAAGATGTAAATTTCCACCAAAACATTACAAAAAAGTAAATTTAATTTGGTTAAAAAGTAAAAATCATGCATTTAAGGGTTAAGTAACGCTTAAATCATTGTAATAATAAAAAACTTGAGAGGTGTCAAGGGACACGTTCCTTTCCAGGATTCATTATTGTTTTTATTATTAATAATGTACAAAAAACCTGTATACACTCAACAAAAATATTCTCCCGAGAGGGAGGAAGAGATGGAGAGAGATATCTCTCTCTGTCTCTTTCTCTTTCTCTATCTCCCTCTCTCTCTCCCTCCCTCTCTCTCTATCTCCCTCTCTCTCTCCTTTCTCTCCCTCTCCCACTCTCTCTCTCCCTCTCCCTCTCTCTCTCTCTGTTCGTTCTAAAAACTTCGTTCCAAAACAAAATAAATACAGTCAAATTGAGAAACCTCCTCCTTTTTTTAAGTCGGTTAAAAAGTGTCGTTACAACTTTTTCTCTTAATTCCGTCTAGCCCCCTTTCGCAACGCGCCATAAGGAACTTCGTTCCAAAAAAACTACCTCGTGAAAGATAAAGAAATCGAGTATCCTGACTTGGCTTGCGAGGTTGTCGACAATGTGGGATATGGATTCAGCGATCAATGTAAAGTTTTGAGAGCAGTGCGTACCCACGACCTACAAGTCGTAAGTTGGGGCTGATACCACCGGGCCACATTGCTATCGCCAATATGAAAGCGTGTCAGACATTTACTGACTAAAACCCATCCGTGTTCCGTCAGTTGCCTATGCCAGGGCCACAATACCTCTTTCAAACAGATCCGCAACCCTGGCAGGCATCGGTGCTCGCGGACCCCTTCAATATGTGCCGACATCTCTTTGAGGCACGCGTGAAATCGATGAACGCTGGCAGCACGCACGAAAATGCATAACTCATTGTCACGTTCCGCCTGCACCGAGAGTGCAAGCGAGAGCGCGAAACAAGCAATAGAGAGGCACGATCAGCCTAAGTGTTCGACTTGTGACGCATCTATCTCTCTTCCACTCCATCGGCCGATGCGTCGTATAGAAGAGACTTAGATGCTATCACGTAAAATTATCGTCCGTAAGCCGACTTTACAGACAACCAATTGTTTTTATTATATTTTATCATATCTGCATGTTTATAAATTTTTGAAACTACCGCATTTCAGGACGCCATGAGCCAGCAAAATTAATAGTGTGTGCTGCGCAGTTTAAAGGCTCAACACCTTTTAACTAATTGAAAAGTCCTTTGCATGTTTATAGCGTTGGCAAACAACAACAACAAACTTGTCTTCGCCGCATTTTTCTTGACTTTTAGAAGCTTTTCACAGAGATCTTCAATTATGTAGCAATTCTCTACACTCTCAACGAAGAAAGATTCTAAAATTGTGTCTAAAGAGCATGCTCTATTAGAGACCTTTGGCCTCCTGACACAATTACAGTCCTGACAATTAACATTACAACTAAATAATATAATAACGTAGTATTTTGAAAAGCCTTAATAACAATAAAACCAATTTACATTATAAAATAATCATCCGAAGCGCAAAAAAGATATTTATCCATCATTTTGAGTATTTATCCGATAAAAATGAGTAAAAACGAGTATTTATCCGTTTCGGATAAAAACTCGAGTATTTATCCTCTGAGTATTTATCCCCTGCCCATCACTAAACATAACGTAATATCACGGCCGTATTTCCCGAAGCGATGGGTAAAGGTGTACCTATAGGACACCCACAATTCGCCAGTAAGGTTTCCTTATAGGAGGCGAGCTTTTTATTTGGGAAGTAGCATATGCCCGCGACTTCGTCCGCGTCAAATTTTTGCTCCGCTGAACCTTCCCGTCGCATCGAATTGCCTGCCAGTTTTCGACCATTTTTCGATGCTGCTCCGCTCCTTTTGATTGCAGCGTGATGTTATATAGTCTATAGCCTTTCTCAATTCAGACCAGTAGTTCCTGAGATTAGTGCGTTCAACCAAATAAACAAACAAACAAACTCTTCAGCTTTATAATATTATAATAATATAAATATAGATGATATCTCGCAAATCGATCTAGGGGGTTATCGGCTGCTTAACCAGAGCTGCCTGTGGCTTCCTTAGTAACAGGAGGCCTCTAGCCAGGGCTTTAAAAATAAAACGAATCAACTACACGCTAAGGGCATCCCCTGCGGGATACGGACCTCTGCTTAGGGCAACGCTGAAAGAGGACAGCAAGGGCCGGGCTGGATCTGAGTGATAGGGGGCGAGCCTATTGTCGTCAAGTTATACTCGACTCAAATAATGTACTCGCTCGCTCACTGGACCTCGCCTTCCCCTTCGCTCCTATAACCTCTCCAAGCCGGAGCGTTGGAAGACCTAAATACTAAACATTGTGAAATCTCACTCTTCCGTTATTTGTAAGAAGACCATATCAAAATAGCTTAAATACGTTTTCCCAAATTGATAGACTAATCGTGCTCTTAAGAATGAAAAATTGAGATTAATCCAAGTTCAATCGTGGACTTCTGTGATCTAATGTTTATAACATACTTGTTGTAGTGTTGTTGTTCTTCGAATTAATCAGAGATTCTGAGAAATCGGAACGCCGAAGTTCCGTCACTTTCCATGTTACTTGCTTCCCTGACTGTCGAAGTTCCTACTCTATATTGTTCGAGGAAATTTTGATCACAATCTCAAGTGGATATGAATAAAACAATTAGTAGAGATACGAGTAGATATTCATAATACTAATATTATTAGTTTGTAGTCGTAGAAATGGAATAGTAATACTTAGATATTAACATTATTATGATCCAAGAGAAAAAAAAATACCCCCGTCGATAACAAAAACCGCTGAAAAGTAAATAGTTAAATATGAAATTGTTGGTAATATTTTGATCAAAAGATCGTCATATCGAAACGGCTGAACTGATTTTGTAAAACATGTCTTAGAACTACCGCTAGTAAGACTACTTTTAAATAAAAAACCGTACCCTAATCGATTCACTCCTTTTAAGGGTTCCGGTGCGACAGTTACTCCTTTTTTTGCGATGGGGGGTAAAAAAACATGAACTAGTAAAGATACTCACTTAGGTCAAGATAGAAAGAAGTCGAAAGGAAGGACGTCATCCTGCAGGAGGAAAACGTAGGCTAAAAACAATAATAAATAGTTCTGTTTACATAAGGGTTATCTACTTACAGCAGGATAAAATGTTATAACAATGTGCCATAATTACAATAATCTGCGCAAGAGCACATCCTCTCGCTCGTTGTTCTAACCAGCTAGAATTAGATTTGATTAGTATACTTAGAAGACAGGAAATTAACGATAAGGGCTCGGTATAATCAGTTTTGCTTTGGTATTAAAGTAGTGAAGAATTTGGCTGAAAACATACCTATAGTTTCAGTACGTCGGTAATGAAAAAAAAATCTACTGTGTGACAGAAAAGTGCAATACCTATGCAGTCAAAATGTATGAAACAAAAATGGCTGCAGTTTGCGCGTCAATGTTCCTCCCACCCTGCATTAGTTTTTAAAAATATAAATACTAAAAAAAAAAACATTATATTAACCTGCTGCTCTGTTACTGTCCTCGGAAGTCCTGTGGTTAGTTAAGCTACGCTTGCCGCGAATGGTTGTTCTCTCTATTACACAGTAACTGGTTTGTGGGGTCAAATGGGCAGTCACTCCATTTAACGGGATCTGATTAGACTGGAAGCTGACCCTGACAGAGCCCACTTCTACATATCCTCGTTCTGTTGCAATTTATGCCAAATCGGTCATAAATAAATGTAAGTCGTGTCGCCAACGTTTCCTATTAATTTATTACAAACGTTTTCCCCAATATCGATCTACATGTCGAGATATAATTACGTAGAGTAGGTACCACTGAATTATTAATATTTCAGTAGTCATTTATCATTATAGACACCATACATCCAATCATTATTGGTTTTACCAAGTCGGTCTTTTGCGAAGGTAAACCTGTGTTTGCAAAGATATCTTCATATGCCAGTCTCACCATCATCAGTCTTCTGGGTCTCTAAGAATTTCTCGGTGGCAGCCCGGAGTCTGGATGTGGGCCCGATTGATGACAATATGCTCGCCCTCTTTTACATGGGACCTTAACATACAAACATACACATACATACAATCACGCCTTTTTCCCATGGGGGTAGGCAGAAACCACGGATCGCCACCTGCCACGATCTCTACACACTCCTTTTGCCTCGTTTAGGTTCATACAATTGGTCATATACACACGCCGGTTGCGAGTACTACGCACCTGACCTTTCTGAAGAACATCACCACTATATGTCCTCCTTAACATAACTGGTGAAATGTGGGTGTATACTACTTTATGTACACCTCTGCCTTACCTTTTGGGGATGAGGGTGTGTGATGTTTTAATGTTTAGTTCCGAAAACAATTAACCATTGCAGTAATTGCTCAAAATTTTATGGATTCATCTGTCTAGACTATCCCCAAAGAAATTAGGCGTAAAATAAACACAACTATCAAATAGTCATTATTTCAACAATTTGTGTACACTAGTAGATAAATATACTATCAAGTAATGCATATGCCTCTTACCGGCTAATTAAAGTTAATGACTTTGAGATAAAGGGCTTCCATAGGTCACCGGCCGTCGGAGGCCCTTCAAGACAATAAATATTGAATTGTTAAGTAAGAGAACGCAATGTTATCTGTCCTATAGTTTGTTTACTATTGTGTAGGAAATTAGGAAGAGATAGATAAGATGTAATTGATGCATCTGTCACCGGAAAATAACAAGAACCGTAAATTTATAAATTTACTAGGAAATTTATAAACTTTCGTAGGATTCTAAACGAGAGATAAATTGTATTATTTTACGGCCACATTTTCGTAAATTGATAAACTTACCGAAGTCACGCGTAAAATAATAAGTAAGCAATAACGCGCTCTGATTGGTTGAATAAGTCACATGTTCCTTCTCGTTCCTCTTCACCGCCATTGTTCGCCAAAAAATATTATTTATGTTTAAATGTTGAAACGCTTACCTAATTAACAGTCGCTCGCTTCGCTCGCGTCCATAAGGTCACAATGTAACCTAACCTAACCTAACATCTGAGTAAGACAGTTAGGTATATTGTCAAATAAAATAAAATACATTTTATAGGGACACGAGCATTGGCACTGTCAGCATCGACCAATCAGAGAGCAGTGTGTTATTTTCCGTAGTTTAAAGAAGCGTAAAATTAAAAGCTCTTCTGTGATTGGTCGAACCGTTTAGAATCTTACGAATGGATATCCGTTAGTTTATAAATTTACCACGAGACGTCGCAAATTGATAAATTTGCGAAAATGTGACCGTAAAATAATACAATTTATCTCTCGTTTAGAATCCTACGAAGGTTTATAAATTTCCTAGGAAATATATAAACTTGCGGATCTTGTTATCTAACGGTGACACATCCGTTCCGTGTGCTGCCGGACGTAAAGAATAGCAGTATCCTATTTCTATGTCGGGTGTCATAAGAGGCGACTAGTAAGTAAGTAAGTAAGTAAATTTATTTCTCAAAAAACTTAATAATATTTCACAAAAAATAGTGTGGCAGTATACATTTCTAATAAATGGATGTAGCTACTGCAACCGAACTAGGCAAAGCCTGTATTTCGGTTTCCAGTACCCTTCCCTCGATATTTTAACAATAAAATGCCAACAGAGCAAACGGGTTGGTCGTATTTCTAATTAATTTGGAACAACTTATAGCTAACTTAAATGATACTTTAATATTACCTATAGAATAATAAATAAGTGTTATATATGTGAGTGAAGTGTTTGTGAGTGTGTGAGGATGTGTACGAGATTTAAGTGGAGTTTAAGTGATGTGAGTGCGTGTGTGTGAGTGTGTGAGGGTGAGTGTGGGTGACTGTGAGTGCTTGATCGTGGTTTTTTCTAGGATTATTTAACTATTTAAAACCTAACACTCTTATTACTGTACAACGTTTAATAATAACTCCGTTTCTTCATAATTGAGTTGTTGTAAATATTCACTTACTACTTCTTTACATTTAGATTTAGTAAGAGAGTAGATATTTAACACATTATTAATTTTGCTATAAAGAAACGGACCAAGAAATTCAATAAATCTTTCGCTAAATTTGGTTTTGCAAGTGGTCCGTTCCATACGTATATTTTTATTTCGACGTTTACGCACGAGTGGGTCATATGGTAGCTTTAAATGTTGTTTTAGAATAATATTGAGGATGAAAAGTTGTCTTACAGTCAGAACTCCAGAAATCTGATACAGAGAAACAGTAGGAAAAAGGATAGGTTTGATGATACAAACCTTCAAAATTGCGCGCTGGGCGATTTCAATGGACTTCATGGTGGTCTTACAAGTGCCCCCCCAGGATGAGATGCAGTAATTTAATAATGACTGGCCTAGAGCATAATAAATTTGTTTTAGGAGATGAGGCTCAGCAGCGTGTCGCAAGTTCTTAAAAACATATATAAGTTTGCGGACTCGTGCACCAAGCCGCTTGATGTGTTCTTTGAAATTTAGATTTCTGTCTATAGTAACACCTAAGTACGTGATGGTATTAACACGTTCCAGCGGTAAACACGCGCAGCTGGCTTGCAGGGTACACTCATGAGAGATAATTTTATGGATGTTACTTAGACTTGAATCATTTTTGATACTGAACGCTATATACTTTGTTTTATCCACATTCAAAGTAAGAATGTTTGCCTGGAGCCAGCTTTTAGCGATATTATAGCCCTTCTGAGCAGCATCGAATACCTCATCCCAAGTATTGGCGGCAAAAACTAAAGCAGTGTCATCTGCGAAGGAGACGATTTCGCCTTGGGTGAGTTTAAGACTTGTGAGCTGGTTTATATAAACCAGAAATAAGGTAGGACCTAAGATGCTGCCCTGAGGTACGCCATGTGTGACTGGAAGGTAGGAACTTTTGTATTTACCCACACGGACACACTGATTTCGCCCGGACAAGTAACTTTTAAAGAGTTCTAGCTGGGTACCTCTGATTCCTATCTTCTCGAGTTTAGCCAATAAGAGGGAAACAGAAATCGTATCAAATGCCTTGGCGAGATCGAGAAATATTGAAAGACACTTTTTTCCTTTATCCAAATTTGTGCTAACAAAGCTGGTGAGTTTCTGCACTGCTTGGTCAGTGGATTTACCATGTCGAAATCCATACTGATTTTCAGACAGTAAGTTATTTTTTTCCAAATAATTTACCAAGCGAGTGTTCATAATTTTTTCCATTATTTTCGATATTGCCGGTAGTATGGATATTGGCCTATAATTTTTGATTTGATTTCTGCCCCCACTCTTATATATTGGGCAGACTTCTGACTTCTTCAAGGAATCAGGGAACAAGCCCGACTGTAAACTATCATTGATAATTTTTGTAAAAGGTGGAATCAGAGTGTTTTTATGTAGTTTTAGAAATTTAATACTTATCTTATCACAACCTGATGCACAATCTGTTTTCAGACCATTTATAATTTGTTCAACTTCTTGCTCATCAGTATCCATCAAAACAAATGAGTTACTCTGCTGGTTACACTCGTCAGTATTATATTGAAAAGGTGCATCAGGTGTGTTAGAATTTTGATGAATTTTATCAGCCAGTGAGGCTCCAACATTAATGAAGTAATTATTTATGTTATTTAAAGATTGCACTGGAGAAGTAGAGAATGTTAGGAGTTCTTTTGTGTGTTGTGTTGGTTTTGTTGTGTTGGCGATGTTTCGAATAGCTTTCCAAATTTTTTTACTGTCTGATTGTGCATTTTTAATGAGGTTTTTTTCGTACTCTCTCTTTATTTTTCGTAACAAAGCATTACAAAAATTCCTGTAACGTCTGAAAGTAATTTGTAAGATTTCATTTTTCGGTGATAGGTTCGCTTTTCTGTGTAACTTATCCCTATTTCGCATGCACCTCAGTAATCCCGGGGTAATCCATGGCTTTATTATTTTTGACCGTCTTGGTAAGGTTTTCGTAACTGTTTTTTTTTCAATAATATTTTGAAGTGACTGTATTAAATAATTCAATGTAAAATTGGGATCTGCCGACTCATAAATGGGATCAAGATTAAGTTGTGATAGGTCTAGTACTATTCCATCGTAGTTTACTGTAGTTATTGTTGTAGTTGTATAATGCATCTCTTTTTTTAGCTGAAGGCATAGTAAAACCGGATAGTGGTCTGTTAATGTTGAAAATGGGACTATTGCAGAGGCAGTGCTTAAAGTTTTAATTAAGGCGTGGTCCAGGCAAGTTTCACTGTCACTACGAGTTATAAGGCTATGTGCTGCAAGTAAGCCGTGTGTAGCAGCTAAAGTTAAATATCGTTCCCCATGTATGTCTATTTTGTTCGGATTTATTGGTATGTTTATGTCACCCATTAACACATTGTGCTTATATGTCGATATTAGTTGAAGTATTTTGTCTAATGAAGAGAGAAATGGCTCAATGTTTGTATATGATGGTGATCTGTATAAACCGATAACAGCAACTTGCTCTTCTACAATAGCCAGCAGGCAATTACAATCCTGAAAGTCTGGTTCCTCTATGTGAACATTAAGGTTTTCTTTATAATAAATAACTACACCATCATTTTGTTTTTTGTTATTTTTAGTTGCTGTATGACAATATCCGTCTATTTTTGGAAGTTGCGATGCACAAGAGAGCCAACACTCTGTCAGTATTAGAATGTCACATTTCAGTTTTAATCTATTCAATAAAATCTCAAAACCTGACATATTGCAGTTTATACTACGGATGTTCTGTGTCAATATAATTAGCTGGTTTGAAGTATTAGTAATAATAGTGTGTGACATTCTTCTAAGTCAGCAGTTTGCGAATGGGATACGGATAAGCTATCAATGTCAGCCGTAAGGTCTCTTATATCACTGAATTTTTGTAAAAAGCAAAATTTTGTAATGAATTTTTATCGGGGGGTAGAGGTTATTATAGAAGGCATTTATAACGGTAGTGGAATAAGTTGTTTTTATAATCTGTATTGTATATGTGAGGAGCTTTTTGTATAGTTTGTTTACATGAATGTTAGCGTGTAAGTTAATTTGTAGTGTGTTTTGGACTATGTGTGTTTGAGTTGTCTTAAAACTACAACTAAGAGGGCAATTACAACTAACAAAGTAGGAGTGGTGTGTTAATAGATTACATGTATAACCTAAGTGTGAATAGTAGTCAAGGTTAAGAAAAAACTGTTGGAAAGCTGTATACGATACGAGATCTTCCGAATGGATTTTGTTTGTAAGATGTGTATGAAAGTAGTGTGGCCGAAAAATAGTGTGTATATTGTAATGTAATGTTCGAATGATTATGTATGGTGTATTTATGGCTGGAAGATTGTGAAGTAGAAGGTTTTGGTATGAGTGTGTTTGATATATTAGTTTGACAAATACATTTTTAGCAATATTATCAGTTACTGAATTTATAAAAGGAATAATGTGTAAGTAATTTTTGTACAGTGTACTACAGTAAGTATAGCAATTCGGTAAATGTTTAAAAAAGAAAAAAACATGCAATATAAAAAAAGATAACCTTATCAAATCAGGGGCAATAACAAAAAACAGTCACATGGTGTTTCTCAATTTGTCCAGGTCAGTATCATGGTTTATACGGATGTGAGCTGACTCTTCGGTTTTTTTAAGATATACAATCCCATTGGCTGTCCAGCAGAATTTGTATCCGTGACTGTTTTTGAATTGTCTAGCCAAAAAGTACAGCTTCTGGGTTTTGTGAGTTAGTGTTTCAGCTATGTACAGTGGCTTTAATTGGTATCCAGGGTTTAGATGCGTAGTATTCAGCTTTTCTCCCTTAACTTTTGTTTTGTTGAAACTCTTGACAGCCCTGAGAACTTTATCTTTAATTATGACAGTAGTCAGTTCTACGACGACTGGGTTTGAGTTGTCCTTTGACTTCAGACGGTAGACATCTTTTATGTTGTTGCTGTCAATATTAACATTTAGGGTCTTCCCTAACTGCATAACCTCGCCACATAGGGTTTCCTTTGTCTCACCATTTTGTTTCGGCAAATTTCGAATTTCGAAGCTAGTTCCACGCGATTTTCGCTCCAACGTCTCACATTTTTCCTCAAGCTCTGAAATCAGCATTTTATCGGCTTTTCTTTCTTTCTCAAGAGATGTAATTTTAAGCAGAAAATCATCATCATAAACTAAGGACTAAGGGACTTACTAGACAATGGGCAGCAGCATTGTCTTATGTATTTTACCACCATACTGCAATCGCCGACCCGGCTGCCAAGCGTGGCGATTATGGCAAACCCCTCAAATGGGGGGGGGGGGTTATGTCGAGCAGTAGACGTATTTCGGCTGAAATGATGATGATGATGATACATTTGTCTTGAATTTTTCCATTACCGTCAGCACGGACGTAAAATTTTCGCAGTGGGATTTTTATCCGCACTGGATATTCGACGCACTGCTTAGTGGTGAGAGTTGAAAATTGAATGTGTTTTATCGACGTGTAAGTATGCACTCTATTGGATTCTCAATGTTCGGGTCAACAACGAGAGTTGATAATCCAGTGTGTATTAACATCCCGCCGCGATATTTGTACATTTGTACGTACGTGGTCTAATAATACATGTTTGTAGAGTTTTCAGTTGATTTTATTATATTTTATGCCAATTAATTGATTGGGCATTGGGTTCAACAAAAATTGCCTTTATTTTGTGTAGTCCTTTCTAATTTATGACTCTGTCTGTTCGATACGGCTACATTACGTAACGAATTTTCATGTAGTTTAAAAAAATACCGCAATTAGAATCGTGAAAAGAACGTAGGTGTTTTTCAAGTTGTACCTACCGAAACTCAGTGAGCTTCTTACGAATAACAGAAGCACACATTCAAGCATTTATTGATTACACTATACTCTACTAGTACGTGTATCCTTATAAACCAATCGTTGAGCTGTATTGTTATCTTAAATACTTCCTCAATACGCATTATGTACGGCATAGAATGATGGAATCCTTTGGTAGAACTAAGAATTAATACAGTCCTTATCAATAGATCTCTTTAAAGGTAAACGCACAATTGTCAGAGCCGAAGGAATCGAAGGAGCCGAAATAATCAATTTTAGAATTACTTGTATGGAATTTATATGAAACCTCGAAAATTTATCCGCGCCAAATTGGACAAAACGTCGGAAGGTTTTCTTGAAGTAATTATCAACTTATAATGTTCCCAATGCTGGGACGGCCACCACTCTGTGAGAGTAGGCCGCAATCCACCACGCGGGCTCAGAGCTGGTTGCTGGATGTCACATGTCTTAGATTTTTTGGATCTAGAACATGCCGTTTCCTCGCCAGTTTAACCTCACCGTTTTCAGAGCAGTGTAATGAAATTAAACCCACCAAGGAAAGTACTTGCCTGGGTGCGAACTCATAACCTACAACTCTTAAAGTCGGGACTGAAACAATTGGGCGACCACTGCTCTTTTTTACACTTTCATTAATTCGGCGCTGTCGATTGTTTCGGCGTGAACAAGTGTGCGTTTACCTTAATACTGGTTACAAGAGATTAAGTTTACACTCCAATTCTGAATAAAATAAGGCCAACACAGTAGGTTACAGTAGGTTAAATACCTTTTATTTGTTTGTACCTAAATAAGTAGGATTATCCTGCGTGCTTATTGTGTTCATTGTTTTGTTTCAGTGATAGTAGTATTTGTTGTAATGTCGACGTGATGTTAATCTTTAAGCATTATAGGATTAATTTCTGACTGTAATGGCTGAGTTTATGGAATAGGATTATAGACCTTTTTTATTTATTTTTTTGGGTGGTAAATAATCAAATGACGTCTCCCGATCTGGGTGGAGCGGAAGGGCGTGTCAGACTTTTACTGACTAAAACCCACCCATGTTCCTTCAGTTGCCTATTTCAGGGCCACTCAAACAATTCCGCGACGTTGGCAGAGGATTATAGGCCGTCTATTCCGAAAAATTGAGCTAAAAATATGAAATACTAGGTCTGCGTCGACGAGCTTTTGTATTTGTTCAAATTAGGTTGAGGATCAGCGCTGTTCGAACGTCAAAATTACATAAGATAGTCCCTCAAAACGCCCGCCCTGCACAACTTCCTAGTGCTATAGCTGGGAAAAAGAAGAAGCGCAAAAAACTCCTCAGTAGCACAGCTGTCAGTTTAGTTAGATAAACTTGACATGCTGCCTATCAATCAGACAAGCGCCAATGCTTTCAAATTTACGTTCAAAACACTGTGCGTAGTTCAAAGGAGCCATGAGCTAGTTTTGGGGACATAATCTGACAGTTCGGTATCTTTAACATATTTTCTTTACCTTTTACTAATACTGATGTTTCATTACTTACAGGTTGGCGGCTCTTCAGGCAGCCGGTGCGAACGACTGGCGGGCGCGCGTCTGTCGACTGAGCCCAGAGAGAGAAGACTCCAAGGCCATCGAGCGGGCCAAGAATAGGATCAATGTTAGTAAACACCCCTTTTTTTTACTGAAAACAGAGGCTTTAATATGTGAGTGATTAGTAGGCACAACCTATAATATGGCTTATTAAGACAATTGGCTACAGAAAATTGGCTCTAGTCGAAGGGAAAACAGTATTGACAGCAAAAAAGCGGTGTATTCGCTCAGGAATGTACAACGTTTTCTCAAATTCTTTTCAGGTGAAAATTAAACGTAGAAGATTTCTAGTATAACGTTCATCAGTAGCAATAGTCTTCATCAGTGATCGGATATTCGGATGCATATTTACCTAATGTTACTATTTAGCTGTGAAAGCACGGAAGCGGCTTCGTATTTTTTTATTAAAAGCCGGGGGTCTTGGATCATATTTATTTAAAATTAATGATGCAAATACATATGTGTCTAGGGTGGTATGTGTAAGTTAAAACAACACAAAAAACACGGTATAAACGCGTATTCCATATTAGCCAACATTTCAACTTTAGGTAAATATGCATCTGAATATCCGATCTCTAGTTATCATTATTCTCACACATTATACAACATTAATTTTTGTTTATGCGAAACCCGAAACACGGGTCTAGTATTTTTGTGTAAAGAATCTATGAAAAAATTTTCAAAACTGTATCATTAATAATCACAAAGTTATAAGCTTGATAAGTTACCTGGTTGTCCACGCAAAAACATATGCAGATCACCACAAACAGCTAGTGTACGTACCATCTCCGTGTAATGGACGTTTGAATACGAGAAAGACATGATAATTTTAAAATCGAAAAAAAACAGCGCGGCCCGCGACTTGGAAGCGTAATTAAATATTTTTGGTACAAAATATAACATGGTGTAAAAATTATTGGAATCGATTCAGTTACTGATTCTGAACAAACTATATTCAGGTTTCGCATATACTAAAAATAATCTTGTATAGCGAGCTTTGACTAGATCTTGCCTTTACAAAACGCCATCTTAATGCAAAAAAAAAACCACTCCTTAGCTACTGACACAAGCAACGTTGCTCGCTGATAAAAGAGGACCTCTTCAAAAAGATTCACATTCTACTACACGAAGGTTGCAATCTCCATCAAGCTTCCCATCTATTTAAAACCTATGCCTAGGGCAACTGGTTTACCATTTAAGGGCCCTAGAGCCGTGCCAACCTTGCAGCCTTGCATAGGCATCGCTTTGACGGCCCCTTTAATAAGCAGCCCCCTTCAAGACAGCCCTTCACATCTATTGTGATACTGTAGCACCCGTCTGTTACCATGTGAGATGAGTAGACTGTGCTGTTAGTCGAAAATGTAGAGTAATTGAAGGGAGTAAGGTTGAGAGTTGATTATCGAGGATGTTGTTAAGGAATTGGCGTTTAGGTTAATCCTGTTTTAATTGATGCAACTGTCGCACATGTTTTCTTACAGTATTTTTTTTTTAAATGCAATTTATCTGGGTAAAAAGCTTACATTAGCCATAATAATTTGCCGCGCAATATTTTCATAAGAACATACACTGAAAGATAAAAGAAACGGTACAACACGTGTATTAAGGTTTATTTTGTTGCGTATGCAAAGCAAATAAAGCCTTTAAATAGTTCTTCAGTTACATTTATGAAAAATCATATTAGACATAAAATAAAAATGTAAACAAAATAATTATGTAAAAGTAAAGTTATTAAATTATGTAAGCAATTACTAAAATTCGAAGCGTTTCCATTACTTTAATCGTGTTGCCATGAAATAATATTAGTACATAGTTAAGTTAAAGGCAGTATCGATTTTAGAAGTTTAGTATTGTCAAGGTCGGTAACTGTGCCAGGCGGAGATGTCTCCTACCCACTGCACCAAATGTTAGCAGTGTTAGAGACTACGCACTTCTTTGAACGAATATTTGATTTTGCTAAGGAACAAGATGGTAGGGAAATGGACGCACAACCATAGATAGGTATAGTACATGATTCTACAAATGTTATACTCGGATGTTTAAAAATAAAATAAAAATGAGCTCTGCCATACATTTTGACAGCGTAAGTATTGCACTTTTTTTTGAACCAGCTGTTTTTATGTTTATAACCTACTAAATACTTCTACGTTACGGGGTCTAAAATCGTGTTCTGAATTCATGGTTTCAGTTTTCGGATCAATATCCCTTCTATATAAGGTGTATCTATTCATACACGAAATATTTTAAGAGGTGCACCTGTAGGTGGTAAAGAAGCTACAGAATGGAAAAAAAAATTCTAAATTTTTTTTTCAAAATTTAATACTTATGGATTATTTGACGCACATAAGAAATACTGGCTCCTTCTTATTTTTTATGGCCCGAGACACCGCGGCCATGCTCGTGCCGTCCGGTCGCCGCCCTCGCAGCGTCAGGCGGGCCATTCATAGAATTTGGAGTAAAGGTTTTATACAACACGTCTCAAGCAGTTTTAAAATTATAATAATTACGAAAATTCAAAAACGCTTAGATAAAAATTTTCTTTTTGCTTCTATAGCTTCTTTACCACCTACAGGTGTACCTCTTAAAATATTTCGTGTATGAATAGATACACCTTATATAGTCTGAAAAGAAAGAAACGATGAATGGACTGTGTGAAAGACGATATGGCTAGAAAAGGGGTGACTACTGCGATGACGATGAATAGAGAAGTATGAAAGAAGAAAACATTTTGCGCCGACCCCAATTAAATTGAGATCATTTCAAGAGAATGATGACTATAACGATGGTACAGGATTAGCAATCTTTCAGACGGTGATACTTTTAATGTGGGAACAACTCTGAAAATGAGAATTTAATCAAATCATCTGCTTCATCTTAACTAATATCTTAACTAATCTTAATCTTAACTATATATTAACTATAATATTATAAATGCAAAAGTAACTCTGTCTGTCTGCCTGTCTGTCTCGCTTTCCTGCTAAAACTAATGAACCGATTTAAATGAAATTTGGTACACAGATAGCTTAGAGCCTGAGAAAGGACATAGGCTACTTTTTATCCCGGTAGTATGTTCCCGCGGGATAATTTCCGACCTCCACGCGGGCGAAGCCGCTGGCAAAAGCTAGTATATACATATTCCCAACTACTCTGAACTTGTGAAAAAAATATTCTGTTTTATACATTTCCACTGGGATAAGTCGTAATGCGTTATGTATAAAACAGCAGATATAAGAAAAAAGTTTTTCATGCGTATTCATAAGTAATTGCCAATAAATTCAAAGCAAGCCTACATAAAATAATATAAATAAATATTAATATTATTTGAAGTAACCTACCAACATGAAACTCGACATTTCCGGCGTACCTATTACAGTCAATTAATTTTATTAATTAAACTCGGTAAGGGCGCGGCATTTAGAAATTAGTGTGAGCAAATATTTTAGAGCTACCTTCATGAATTACTGTAAAATTATTTAATTTGGATATGATTTGTAGGTTTACCTACTATTACATTTTGTTATACTATTGAGAAGATGAAACTACTAATGTGTTTTGAGTAAAACATTATTAGCACTATGTTTAAAAAGCTTCGTAATAACTATTCTGGAGCAAAATTAAATGTTCTGCGCGATCAACTTTTATGAGGAATTAAATATTGTGTTGTCATTTAATTCACAAGACATTAAAATTGCATTTCACAATGCCATTGAGACTTAACTAATAAAATATTTTACTTCTTCTTTCTTGCGTGTTGATAGCAATCTAAATACAGTCAGCCCAGAATTTGGCCACAAGCTCGGCACTTTCAGTAGCGTACATAAACTTCTGTAGCGTGCAGTTTTTTCTACTTTTATCTCGGAACAAAGCTTCCGATTACACCATTACCAAAACGAAAAGTGTCAGTGACCTCTTGCCAATGTCACGCAAGTTTTGAAGCCACGCCTCTCGTGAACTTTCCACTAAACGGCCGCAAATCGCGTGTCACCTCCGAAATTGCTTCACGCACAACCTTACCTTAACTAGAACACACTCACACCATTCTCGACCCAATTTTCTTAAAAATAAGGTAGTTTATCAAACGTAGGGTGGTCGCAGTTTCCGCTCCCAACAAAAAGTATGTTGACAGGTCACGGTAAAGTTTCCTAGCTAATAAAATAAAACGTTAACCTAAATCCCCCCTTGTTTGACTTCCTATCCGTCACGTTACATTGACGTTTTAATTGGGAATTGACTGATTTATAATGTTAAGAAGATCAAGTCGTCAAAGCAAATGGCTTTTAAAAGGCTGGTCCGTATATCCCATCAGGGTTGAGCAAACGATTTGTGAAAGATTTGCTTTTAAAGAGGAAATTGTCCAGTTTCGGTTTTAATTTACTACGGAGGGCGCAGAGGGGTGTTTAAGAGGGTCTCTGGTAATGACAGGTTGATTTGTGTGACGGAATTTTCGCTAGGAATTATTGCAATATTTTTGGGAGTGTATACGACTCAGTTTGGACATAGCTTAAAGATTTTAGTCGAATTTGCGTGGTTTTAGGAGTCTTTGTTTTTGTCTGAGCCACCTTATAATTGACAGTTAAAATAATTTATCTCTAGTCGTTCATTTTTGGTTTCTCAGTTTCAGCGCCAAACTCAGAGGGAATATAGGAGCTTGTGGCTAAAAATGATCAGCCGCTCGGGTTGATCGATCAGCTCAAAATACTTTTGCCGCGGGTTGTTCGTGGATGGGTGAAGATTTTTAGACCCCTCTGTGCCTCGGAAAGCACATTAAGCCGTTAGTCCTGGCTGTCATTTGTGGCTCTTTGACAGTTGTCAGAAGCTTGAGGCTTCTGTCAACCAGTCTTACCAAGCGATATCGTATTACCCAGTAACTGGGTTATGGAGGTCAGATAGGCAGTCGCTCCGTGTAAAATACTGGTATTTAGCTGCAGCTGGTTAGACTGGAAGCCGCCAAAGTACTTGGTATAAGGCTAGGCAAACTTACAACGCCGAATTTAGCTTCAAAAGTAATTATCTACTTATGTCATATACCCAAACTTATTTTTGAATACTTTTACACTGGAATTTATAATTGATTTTCACTTTACTTCATCATGGTTTTTGAAAGTAGCTACATACGTTTTCCTTCATTATAACTCCAGATTGCTCCTCTATACAATTTCGCAATAATTTCCCCATCAAATAGGAGTATTAACGGAACATGATTTGTCGTAAATCAATATCACGTTTCTGAACGTTCCAATATTGTCCTATTCCCGTATAAATAGAATTTCCTATCCGACGGCGCTTTTCCATTTCCCGATAAAGCATAAATAATGTCGACTTGACACTCACATCGACAAAATATCTCACCTTTTGGGCGAATATTAGTAGCATTTCCATGGAAATAAAGTCTAATTTTAGGTGGCGTCCTTTAATATTAAATTCGTGATGTAGAGTGACAAAATGGTTAGGAAATGGACGGTATTTTTCGTGTTAAAAGTCAAGTCTATTGAGACTGCATTTATAATGATTTTTTCTTACGCTTCTACGTAGGTACATAGCGTGGTTTATTTTATAATGGTTTTTCAAGCCAGGAATAGAGTCTACTTTACTTTGACTTTTCGTCTCGTTTCAAGAATTTTTTTGTACATTTCTAGTTTTCAATAGAAACAATTCAATACCCTCCCGGATTCCAAAAATTCACTCTACATCTTTCGTTTTCTTGTCGAAAAATTGGCAAATAGAAAACCATTTTTCGCTCGCAAAACTGCGCTGTCATCATCGCGCCCCTATTTTCCGCCCAGCCGCTCTCCATTCGTTACTAAGAGTAGTAATAAAATCTACTGCCCGCATTTATGAAGCCCATGAACCGAACAAGGTAATATCGCCACTAACTAACTCACGAAGTGTAAATGATATACAACGTGTAACATAACCTCATACACCCTAATTCGAGTATTGAGTTGAGCAATATACAATGTGCTAGCTCTGGAGCCAGGATCTCAGTTTAGTCAGTAAAAGTCTGACACGCCCTTCCGCTCCATAATTAAAAAAAAAACAAAACCTAGTTTTTGTAAGCTAATTGTTATTATTAAGAAAATGGTGTTGACCTTAGCATTACTTCACGCATTTAAACTTCAGTCGTAAGTCGTAGTCCTTGAAATAAGATTGAGTTTTCTCTGGCTCAGTCTAGTCGGTAGGTATGGCAAAATACATAAGTATTGAAAAAATGCCTATATTCAAAATGACTGAAATCGATTCAGTAGTCAATTATAAACAAACTACTTTCAGGAGTTGCGTTTATTCCGTTACACCTTGTATACACGTTGTATGAGAATATAGCTATGTAAAGTCGTGGAAATATATTATTAATCAAATTGACACCTTAAGTCCATTTGTCATTTTGTACAACTGTTAAAAAATTATAGCAGTCTGCGCTACAATTAATTTCCACGTATGACGTATTGACCTTATGTACTGAATAATTTAAATGTTATAGAAATAATTGTTTTTTAATGATATGTTTTTGAGTTAGTGCGCTATAATTACTAAAACTAAGGTTATTTAAAAAATGGAACTTGTTGTCGACCTCACACTTTCTTTGAACCTTGTCCTCATGGCACAAGTCACGATATTATTTGTCACGACTTAACTGGCCGCATTAATTTATTCCATTCCTGATTTAAATTTGGGTGTTTAATTTTGGAACGTAAGCCGAAGAAGAGTTCCGAAACCACGTGCCGATAACTATAGGAAAACGGAATAAACATGTTGACTATCCACACTGTCCTCCCATATCTATTGTATTCGTTCTAAAAAACAATTATTTTTAAAAGAGTGACCGTAGAATTTCTTGCCGGCTCTTCTCCATAGGAAAGACCAATTGGAACGTGCACATAGCTTCTGAAGTTTCATAAGTGGCCATGTAGGTTTATATTTTAAATTTGGAATTGTGTACGTTTCTCAATTTGGCAGATAACTAGAATCAATGCACATTAATACAAAAGAAATGTGTTAAAAAAACAATTGATGACGTCAAAATTCAGGAACAAACTCTGTTTTTTTCTCTCTTGATAAGTAAATAAATCTGTTTCCATAACCTTTAAAAAATCTTTATCAGGGCCGTCAAGGGTGATTATCGTGTCATCCTCATCTGTAGTTCGCCGGTTAAGGTCACCCAGCAAAGTTCACGCTATTTTTGGCCAAACGACATTACTATTTATAGCAATAGCAAGCTCCAAATATCGCCCTGACCTTTCATGGGCTTTGTTTCAAGCTTCACCCATCATTATATGCCGGCTTTGTGCAGAACGGAATAACCTTATAATGTCCCATTGAGAATTTCTTGCTTTTATTGATGTCTCCGACGAGAGGGTGCCATTTCGTGCTTTTGTTTTAAATTGGAACATCTTTGTATTCCATTTTCAAGTCGATCTAGTATAATTCCTGAGCTCGAAACTTTGGCGTTCCAAAAATAAATCGAAATCACTCTTGTAATTTCTCGCTAGATTTGATTTTGTTAATTCCAAAATATTTTCCACGAATCCTGTTGTGCTGGAGAATTTATCCTGTATTTATTGGAGCGACAAATTGGATTTGTCCCGGTACCGTAACGTGTTTTTATTAGATCACGTGTCAGCGCCATCTATGTGTAGCCGCGGAAATTAAATGTGCGCTAGTAGCGCCGCCAGTGGCAGCGTTGGTAATCACGTAGTAACGTGATTACCAACGCTGCCACTGGCGGGAAAACGTTTTCCGTGTACTCTGTAATTAGGGAACGTTTATTTAATGTGACATGCGACCGAAATATTTTAGTACATTATATTTGAAAACAAGACTTTTACCACAGTTTACTTCAGAGTCATCTACTGCCACGGTCTAATAGCCTTATTGGATAGAATATTAATAATAATCGGCACGATGAATTTTCTTATCAAGAAACCTCTTCAGTGATTTCCGTACCAAAACATACTGATATCACATTGACATTTAATTGAATATAAACATAAATAAATATATTCCAGCATTCTAGGCCGCATTTGCCTGCATAATTGAAAGGGTATCGCGTCCTCACTTCCATAAATGGTACATTGTAACACTCCGCATAACCCTGCCTTATAGGGCGGTAATAGAAGGAGGTCGCACTTCGTACGTCCCAGGTGTCCTTATCTACACAGACGACAATACTATTCTACACAACAACATTAACTTTAAAACAGAGTGTCAATTCTCTCAATTTTAAACATAGTTTGATCTCAGTCTCAATCTGTCAAAAATACCTCGATATTCCATACATTTTTGACGAGTTTTTAACATTTGATGGTCGCCGAGAGACTGTCGTAGTCTCCTCTCGGCGACCAAAGGATAAATTTTGAACGAGATAAATTTTGAACGAGAATGAGAATTGGCCATCGGGTTGCACAAGTTGGTTTTAGAATGAAAAAACTTTTTCAAAAAAAAAAAACAACCGACTTCCTTAAAAAAAACACTACAAAGTGAAAAATAACTTTAATTTTGAAAGTCGGTGTCTTAGGATCTGTATTTAAGGTTTTTTGCCACCGACTTCCGAAATTAAAGTTATTTTTGACTTTGTAGTGTTTTTTTAAGGAAGTTGGTTGTTTTTTTTGTTGTAAAAGTTTTTATTTTCAACTTTTTAGTTATGGTAGATACTCCGCACTAATCTAATCACGTTATTCGTTCATTTGTCGCACAAATACTTAATGCAAATTTAAGACTTATATGGTTTTCACATGGACCCCATTGTCAAAATGGAACCAAATTAAAATGGGACCATTCGGGAAGCACCGGCTTTTAGATAAGAAAAGAATCATCAAAATCGGTTCACACAGTCAAAAGTTATGAGGTAACAAACATAAAAAAAATACATTCGAATTGATAACCTCCTCCTATTTTTGAAGTCGGTTAAAAAATAAAAAAAGGGGCTCTGAAACAATTTTAGTTCGAATGAAACTGAACTATGGACCCGCGCTCTAATTGTGTAACGCATTTTCAATCGGAATCTAAATAATTTTCAAGGATATTGCTAATTCATAGCTTTATATGTTCGAAAGATTTATCTGCTCACTGAAAGCCATTCTCATTTTACTATGTTACGTAATTACCCTATTCCTTAAAATACGTGTAGAAGTACATGTTTACAACTCAAAATATGACACTCTAACATAAATCTCAACGAAAAACTGTCAGACATAAAAGTATTTTTTTTTTTACAAAACAGAAAACAGATTTTATGGTTAGGTAAAACGACTTGTTTCTTAAATACAAGCCGAAGTGACCATACCGTAGGTATATGTATGTGTAGTTTTATTGTTTTCTTTAAAACGTCCAGAGTAGCCGGGGGTCGTGTAAAAGAGATTTACGCAGCTCTTAAGCGCTTATTCATGTATTTTTAAGTACGTGTTTAGTTAGGAACGGATTTGGCGAAGACGGTCGAATACGCTACGGATTAGTACACTTTTTTCGTGTTACACATTACGAGCAGTAGCATATATTCTTATTTAGGAAAGTATGTTTCAAAGGTTCACAATATTTGTCATTGTCCAGTTGATACCTACCCTTTTTCCGCATTGCCAAAAGAGCAAATACAATATAAACGTTTTTTTATAGTAAACCATTCTTCTATCAACATTCCAAAATTCGATTGAAATAGTAAATCAGGCAGTTAAAACAAAAAAACATTATTGATCATGGTACTATCGTTCAGTAAATATTTGCATTCCTATTTCCGCTATATCAACATAAGCTCCTACAGTTCTAATGATCAATGCTTGGCCACAAGCTGTAATCCTACCCGCGTCGGTTACCCTCTGCGCATGCGCGGTCGTGATGCAACGCGAGCGACTCCTGCGCACCAGGGCCCCTACACATCGATTGTAAATGGCTGTATTTAGTCGATTATTAACTATGTATAAAGTATTCATTGAATACTTGTTCTGTGGCATTTGTAGTACTATGCGATTTATGTTTAACGGTTGGAAATGTTTAGCGTTTAGGTCCTTATTTACTTAGATCGATGATTGAAATGCAGATTTTAATGAGTTTGCTTGATGTGTAGATATATTTTCAAGAATTTTCTTTGCCGAGTTGATTGGAGATCTTTAGAGTTATCTTTTCTCGCTCAATGCTCGTTATTTACCTAAAATATACTGCAAAACTTAAGATTCTTAACAGTTCTATAAACTGAAGAAATATCCCCGACCTCCTTGAAGAACTAATGAGCATATTTAGATTTTATCTATAACTGCTTCGCTTGGCAAACAACCCATTGAAATCCATCAACGCGCGTTACATTAACGGCACAAAAGTGTCCTCTACGTCTTTATAAACTGCATCACATTTTAAATTAATGGCATCACTAAGAACTACCTAATATGTACAATCTGAGTCATCCGTACCTCATATAATACCTTTTTGGTTTGATATAAAAAAGACGTAAAACATACAGATATGAATTCCTGCTAAAATATCAGCATCCAAGTATAGAGTTTAGATTCTTTCCACAGTTCTCGTTATGGATTCTTAAAAGCCATGTTATGCTTTTAAAGTGAATCTAGTTTCTAGATTTGTTTTTCGTTGTCTCTCAGATTATTGCGCATTAGTAGTTTACAAGTGAGGCCGATAATACTAGTAGCCAGTAGGAAACGTATCCTGATGTTTCTGGGATATGTACCTATATGTGGCATTGTAGGTTTAAATAAGTAAAAGACATCTACATATAACTGCTCAAAAATTGATCTTGATTAATTTTTGCCCCGAATTCAATGAAAAAAAAACTAGATACAGCTCTGAATATTTATTTAATTAACGAAACAACTAAAGAACATCTGTCAGTATTCGCTTTATAGTTTTGTGTTACACTCATTAGTCAAACAGTGCCAACGAAACTGTTATGAAAGTGCTCCACATAAGTTTTGGCGTTAGAAGATAAATCTAATTATAAATTTTGGCCACTGCAAAGTTATGATGAACCCAATGACGGCGGCGCGACTAAAGTTTGCTTTTTAGAGCAGAAAATCGTAAATTGTGAGTATGTTAAGGGATAATTAATTTTAATGTAAGCAAAAGTGCGTTAGGGTATCAAATGCTTATGTCCGAACTGAAAACAAAAAGTTGTACTATAAGCAAATGGCCCAGGATAAGGCCCTGTGGCACGCTAATAAAGATGAACAATTAATGGATAATATATGAAGAAATATTCAAACTAGCAACATATTATGTTAATAAAGTGGTTGCAGAAGTTACGAATACGCATTAAACTTATAAAACAGAGCTCTTGTGTGAATACAAAACAGTAAAGCTTTGTTTAAATAATAGTATGTACTTTCCAAGCCGAAACTGTTATTTCACACGAAATTCGACTCCCGTGTCGATTTACTTTGTATACAGTCACATATGTAACAAGATATCGTTCGAAAGTGTGATATTAGTTGACTGTCTTTCGAATAGATTCAACAACTGGTTTTCGGAGGAATCTGTGACTGTGAAATAAGTCATATTATGATTTATGACGGCGAAAATACTTCAAGAGTCTTAGTTAGTCCGTTATTTATACCCGAGGTTGACTCATATTCGTATATCAACTCCAAAAGCCTTGTGCATAATTTCCGGGAAACTTGCCGGATCGTTGAGCAAACAAAAAGCGAATCTTAATTTCCATGTACCAAAAAGCGGTATTTGTGTTGCACATGCGTCGACAATGACCCGGCTGGCTGGCGAGACGTGCTGGCACCGCCAGTTGTTTTGGACAAGTCGGCCTATGTGCGCGCGCGCTGCCGTCGATGTCTTCCACGGATTTTTGCCTTCAAAATTCGCTTTTAATAAGACGCGCCAAAATATTCGAAACAGTGCCTTTGAGATTGTGTATCGGGTTTAATTGGTCGGATTTAAAACATTGTGCAGTTTTATGTTATTAAAATTTATTTTTATTTGTAGTATCCTTATTTTTTATCAAATTCAATTTGTTTATCTCGCCGTATATAAATTTCAATAAGACTCGGATACTAGGAATCGTTTCTGCTGTTGTGTTCGTGTCTTTAATTAAGATAAATGGCAATTTGCACAATTTAATATCGAGGTGAATTTTGTTATTGATTGCGTGAGCAACGCGTTCTTCATTATCGTTTGCTATCAGACTTATCTTTACTATCTTTGGTTTCAACCTTGTAATCTGTTCTAGGTTAACGTAACGCTGTTTATAGCAATTCACTTAGCATTACGTGTACTTTCATATAGAGAGCTAATCAGGAGACAGTCTTTGTAATTTGACTCTTTATTCATACCGACACTTTCGCCCCTTAATCTACGTTTCTATTTCTGTTGAACTTTAATTATTCTTTGTGTCCACCAAAGGCATGTAATCATTCAAATTCTCTGCGTCTTTGTAATTTGTATTCAATGCGAGTTAAGGATTTCAATTTGGCCGCATATTTGTGTGTCGTCCGTTTGTTGATAGTGTAATTGTGATGGATTCGTCCTATATTGCCCACACCATTGCCTCTATTGACGTTGATTAAAGCCATCGTTGACAGAATTGACGTATTTCTACTTCGTGACTAAAATATGGAATATTTTATTACATGTTCCTGTTTACTACACAATGTTCACATTATGTATTTGCCTGTTGCCATCCTCAAAGTTAGGTTAATTTAAATAAACCCATTCGATGAATTAGCGTGCGCAGTTTTTGCTCGTTTCCACATTAGGTTGGGGCAAGTTAGCTTATTTGGCGCAAGCTCGGCGTCGACAACGTTATTGCGTACTTTAAGGTGGTTAGATGGAATCTTGTCCGTCGCAGCCTAGTTTTAAACAACTTAGTTTTTCCTGTTTTGCCTCAATGGTTAGTTAGTAATAAGAAAATCGTTTAAAATCGTCAACTTCAGTGATTATTGCTGTTGTTTTCAACAACTCCACAAAGGACATAATAGAGTGGCAGTGTTTATACAGAGCTCTGATTAAACAGCTGGTTTCATTTGCATTGTAATCCATTTGACTTCTACAGCCACTGTGGTGAAGATTCCATCGCCTATTTTCTAATTGTTTTCTTTTGTGTCGATCTCCTTACGTTAGTGTAAGGTTAAATAATTAACGTATTTGGGTGTGGTGTTGCCTTGGGTCAAAGTTTCCTTCAACTTGATGGTACTGGCTCCGACGCACCTATATTATAGACATTTTTCATTAAATGGTGATGCGTCATTGTTGCTGCTACTGGTCGTATACAATGTTTACACACGTTCTAGGACCTGCGCGTGAGTCACACGTGCTGTGTCCGCTGCCAGATGATAATGACGACTGATCTCAGTGATCAGTTCGATTCCGACCGTCACAGTACGCGCATTGTTTACTTAGTTTCATTAATGTTTATTTATTTTTCGGAAGCCTTCTAATGTTCTTATGTCACAGTGACTTCATAGTGAATTAGCCAAGTGTTATTGACTGATATGCATTGTCCGATGCTAATAAAAATAAAGTGTTGCTCTTGTGTGTAAAATGTTATTGATCAATTGACTCCTCATTACAAATGGAGCGCGAAGCCTTCAAGGATTTTTAGTGGCGCTATCAATATCGCATATCGATCTCATTCTAGTCAGTGAAGTGATTGGAAAATAAATAACTAACAATGTTACTAGAAACCCTCATTGGACTTGGAGTCTTTATTTACATATTGTGGAAATATTTGCTGTCATCAAAACAAGAACAAATTCAATATGAGAAACCGGCAGATATTCAAGCAACAATAAGTGAAAAGGAATTGGATATTACTGTAAACAAAGTCATACCCAATGACCCCGCACATGAAAGTGTTGAAACAAAAAGACAAATTTTTGAATCTATCAGAAATGATCGCAAACATGTGATTCAAAATAATATATCTTTCAAAAATGAAGACATAATAACACCGAGTGTTTTGCTAAAACAACATAATGAAAAACTACTCGGTGATAAACTGCTCAGACGTGAGAGCCCGCCAAAAGAAAGACTTGCGGAATTTCTTGAGAAAACTATTTTGAGCGACGACAAAATACAGTCGATTATACAAAATTTGTCTTTAGATAAAACTGAATTACTCATACACCATGAACCAGCAAAAGTGCTGTACTCTACTTCCGAAGTAATAGAACCGCTTGAGAAGCAGGAAGGACGCACTATAAGTGAAAAGGCTGCGGAACTACAAAGCACTATAGATGCTGTAGCTGATAGGATAAAACGATTTAATGGAAATAATATCGTAAAAGATATCGAGCAACCTGCCGACGAGGTTGTTGAAAATAAAACAGATGAAAATAAACCCGTTTTGAAGCGTCTTCAAAAGCAGCCAGGATTTCCACAGGGTCTTAACTTCGGCTCGGTTATTGGAGAGCTGAAAAATAAAACGAAGAATGCTAGCAGCGGAGGTCTTAAACCCGTTTTTAAGAAGTTCGATGTCGATTCCGTGGACAATGTTCAGGCAGGTTTCTTTTTCACTCGGCTCTAAAAAATATGCTAGTTTTATAAAACCAGAGTTACCGGATACATACAACTTGATTGCCAAAATTAATCAATTCTATTACTGTTTGCATCCGTTAACTTGTTTCAATGACGATTCGTTTCGTACATCGTTTTACCAAATTATATTAATATTTATTACTTACAGATATATCCTCTTTACTTTTGACATCGTTAATTCCAGTTATTAAATCAGTGTACTTAGTTTTTATGATTGTATTTAGCAAGTCTCTCATTAGCGTCATAGTTATTAGAAACAGACTTGCCAAAGGTTTTGCTCAATCAAAGCTATGGTTGGAGACATATTAAACGCGATGTTATGCAAGATGGCGTGACAATAAATTATCAGTCCGTGAATGTGGATCAAATGCAACATAATTATCTATATACGCAACAAAGGGGTTTTCGATACACAATAGAAGGAAGATACCATAATTATAACCTTTCACACTTTTTTCCCTGCATCAATCTAATGTCTTCATCTAACTTAAATGTGAACATTATACCTGTATTCATTTCATCTGATAAAGAGAACACTGTTTTTGTGTCTAATTGCAATGCCAATTTAATACCCACTGATCACTCTTTAAGTCATGAATATTGAAATGTTTACCAACAAATTACAGTTCAATTTATGGTAGCACAATTTTTCAATGTATTCTTGTTTGTTTCAGGAATCTCTAAATTCGGTAGATGACAAGAAGAAAAGCATCGACGACAACGAGATAGCAACATCAAATATTTTAGCAGATAGAAGAAATAAACTAGAAACAGCCGCACAAGTAAGTAACCATACTGCTTTAATGATAAATTAACTATTATACATATACCTTTAGTTGGCTAAAAACAAAACTATTATTACAAGGATACGTGACAACTTGAATCAAACAACACTTATTACAATCAGTCTGTGAGTAATTATTGCCGCTATTTAAAATAAAAATGATTATAAATATATATTGAGTGTTATCTAATCTAGCTAAAATAAAAATGTAATAACAAATCCGATATTATCCGAAACTTTTACTTCGGATTCGGTTACGGTTACGGATATTTTTTTATATCGGATATCCGATAGTTTCGGTTACGGAGCTCCCTAACATCCCTGCTTATTACTACATAGTACTAGATTAACGATGTGTAAAACGTCGTGAGAAAACCCACACATTCATATAAAATCTCTGACATGCCTGATGCCCTAAGAAAGGCAATAGGTCACTTGTTTTAACTAGCACATGAGAAATAGCCATTACGAATACTCGGACATGTAATAAATAATACAAAAGAATCCAAGCATTCATTCCGAACTTTATCGGTCCATTATCCTGCCGCCTGATAAAACTCGAGGCCCTTGTCAATTTATATTATGTTAAAAAAGTTCACTTTTTATTTTAGTGCGGCTTGTTCTTACCACTTCATGTTTATTACTCTCTTCCTCTTGACATTCTCTTTCTAGGTCATAAACCGATGGTCTTACGACTTTTTGCACATGCACGATTGCATTACTCGTCGTGATTGCACGATCTTTACCAGTAACCGCGTATTTTTTGTCAATGTCGTCAACTGCCATCTGAACGTCTATCATTACACCACCACATTTATTTATTTGCTCATCAGGTGAAACGTATAAATCAACTTTCGATAAATGTTAAAGTTCATACCTTACTTACCGTTTAAACAATTCTTTGTTGCGTAAAATTGCGTTTAACTTACGTTAACTTGCGTCCAACGAGCCGTTCGGTACACGGAATGCGGTTTACAACAATTGCTCGACCTCTGGGGCCTTTCCAATGTAAGCATTTATGTAAAACAAAACATTTATAATTGTGTTAATAAATGTATCCTTTGACTGCTAAGGATATTTAAAGATCAAGGGCTTAATGGTGTTTGGAGTGGGTAAGGCCAGTTTGTGATAGCTCAATGATGCGGTACGCAAATATATGAAGTGCGAATATTGAGAATTGTGAGTAACTGACCGCAGTGATTCATTTTCGATAATGTTTGCAGTGGTCACTGAGTCCAATTAATTCTAGTTGGGTGACATATTGCGGTTATTTGCAGTTATTTCTTTTGTGTAATTTAACGTCTTAAATATTGATTCAGTGGCTATAAACTCAGTTATGATTTATTGGGTATTTATGGCGACTCCAAACGGTTTCCGTGCTGTATCGATTATAATTGGATGCAATTCAAGCAACAGGTTTCTTAAAATGTTATTGTAGAAAATATTGGACCTCATTGGAACTATACCAGAATCAAGTGATATGAGTACATGGGGCTGTACGGTTTTGGCAAGACCGGAAGAACTCTATTTGTTACTATCTATTGGTAAATTGCCTATGTCCATTTACATGTGCCCAATTCATTCACGACCTGTTGAAAAAGGACAAACATAGTTTCAGATTTAGAAGAACGTAAAGACTAACTACGTTCGTCTCTTGTTTCAGGGTTGGCGCAAGCGCGTGCCACAAACGGATGCCTCTCTTTTCACGGTCGCTGGACGGTTAGAGAGAGACAAAGTGGTGTCAGCGACTCCGCCTCTAACTCCCCCACCCACAACCACCGCACCTGTGATAGCTTCGCCCGGGATTCCTCCGCCTAATACATTCAAGTAAGGAACATTTTTACTAGTATCTGAAGTAGTCGAAAACTCAACCTGGTATTAAATTGTGCAAACTTCAATTCTGGACTCGTCGTTATTATAGAAAATTGTGAAAAGCAGTTCATGGATTTTGGGTAGCTGCCAAGTGTGGTCGTCAGTAAAAGTAGTAGTTTATTTGAAGTGAGCCTCTACGAGTGACTCACCCGTTGCAACCGGTGGCTTTAACCGTGAAATAAGCTTTTTCCTATGGCACGTTCTACACATCTATATTCTCAATTATCTATCAGCATTATGTGCAGAACTGGTCAAAGTGGCTGTGCTTAGGGAAAGCCTATGTCCAGCAGTGGACCAAATGATGACACTTGCATAATTGTTATTAGTATAAGTAGAAATAAAATACAAAGTACATACATACCCTTATCGTATTAATAAGTAGGTACCCTAATTTCCTCAGATCTCGCAAGCAAACGTCCCCTACGAACGGATTCGCTTCGGGCCCGCTTCGGTCAGCTTCGTGCGCCGTCGTGAGCGCAGCGGCGATCGACAACAAACCTAAGAACAATAAAATTGACAGGGAGTCTTTCAAACGAAGTCACTCTGTCAGTGAGAGCATCAGCAGGGTTGATGAGAGTGAGTATTTCCTCTATTTCATTTTATTTATTAGCTGTTGCCTTCGAATTTGACTGCAATTCAAGGCTGAAAAGTCCTGTGCCCTCCTCCAGGACCTATTCACCTGTCAAATTTCATAGCGATCGGTGCAGTACTTAAGGCCTGAAAAGTTAAACAGACAGAGTTATTTTCATAGTAATACTATTTGTTTCGATATAACCGTTTTATAGGCGGGTGCATATCCATACAAATTAGGCGTGTCGACACATTCTTTAAGCAGCGGTGACCTGGTGGTAACGGCTACGACTTAACGAGTTGTAGGTACTTGGTTTCAACCTAAACAGACCCTATAGGTGCACAAAGATGTAAATTAATTCATCACCACTGCTCTCAAAACAGTGAAGGAAAACGCGAAGAAACCGGCGTGTTATCTAGTACCAAAAATTCAAAGCCATGGGACATCTACCAACTCGTACTAGGTCCACGCCACGTGGTAGATTCCAGCCCACTTTCATTCACAGGGAGGAGACCTGCGTCCCAGCAATGGGAACATTTTGGGCTGATTATGATGATAAAATATTTAAAGAAAAGCAGAATTGATAGAAACATTAAAAATGCTGCTCTTTGATGGTGGGTTTGATGCGCAGTAATTTCTCAACTTTAAAATATATTATGCATTGCGACGGTTAAAAGGTAAAAGAGACAAACACCAAACTGTTCAGAGAGCGGTTTAAAGTTTGAAATTGTAGAACAATTGAAAAAATTTTTTTGTTTATTGTCATATCGTGACAATTTTAAAGACATCGTAGAGCCATGGGAATACGCGCATTTGAAAAAGCAGAACATTTTAAGTAGGATGGAATTCATAAGTCATTTTTGACCAAAATGATTGCTTATTACCTTTTAACCGTCGATTGGAAAAGACCATCTTTTGTAACTTATGACCGGTTCTGATTGTTGTCCTTTTATAAATAAATTGCCTCTTGGACCATTAAGCATAAAACAAAAGTTATTCCTGTGGTTTTTGTTACAATCAGAAAAAAAAAACATTATAATGCTTTTAGTTTCCTTCCTTCTTCGATAATGAAATGGTCCGCTGCTTATCATTTTTATTATATTTGAAAGTAATGTCATAGTTTTGTTTTTATGAGTCAGTCTAAATGCTTATATGGTCGTTCAAGTAATTTGTTTATCATTTTAAAGGCCAGAAGTTATCACTATTACATAAAGGCAGTGTTAGGTCAACCGCAGGAGATAGCCACAATTAATTATATTTTGTTTACAAATAATAATGAAGAATTATCAGAATTATTATTACATTCCAATGGGTTCTTGTAAGTTAGCATACGATGCAGTTTTATAAATTTAATCAACAACATTATCAATTACTAATAAATGTTGAATATCTCAAGTAGGTAGGTCTCTGTATTGTGTTCAAATATTTTATTAGGCTATGTTATCATGAGAATTATCAGTTTAACACGACTATAAGTGTTTAATAATTGAAGGATACAGCTACTTTTATAGCTTATCCTGATAATTGATAGATATCGTAGCTATTTATTTACTAAACTAGCTTTTGCCAGCGGCTTTGCCCGCGTGGATGTCGGAAAATATCCTGCGTGAACGTACTACCGGGATAAAAAGTAGCCTATGTGTTAATCCAGGTTAATTATTTTTAGCTCGAAAGCGCATTTTCATCCGATTTGTTTCAAATTTATCGTCACTGCTCAGCTCCAATGTGTCTGAGTATTATGTTATGTAGCCTATAACCTGCCCAGGAGTATGGCCTACAATCGTACCAAGTTTGGTTAAAATCCCTTCAGTCGTTTTTGACCCATGCGTGCACATACAGACAGACGGACAGACAGACAGACAGACAAAAAATTTACTGATTGCATTTTTGGCATCAGTATCGATCACCATTCATCCTCCAATATTAATTTTGAATATATTTTCAATGTACAGAATTGACCTCTCTACAGTTTTATTATAAGTATAGATATAGATTTATAATACACTATCTTCTGCCCGTGTCAAATTTCCACGTCAAATCTTTGCTCCCCTAACCCTTCCCGTTTCATCGATTTGCCTGCCACTTTTCGTAATGTTTTCGTTGCTGCTCCACTCCTTTTGATCGCAGCAGATTTTATATAGCCTAGAGCCATCCTCATTAAATAGGCTACCCAACACAAAAATATTTTTTCAAGTCGGACGAGTAGTTTCTGAGATTACTGCGTCCAATCAAACAAACAAACTCTAGTATAGATGAAGCTAGTACTAATAATTGTTGTCGTGTATGTCGGATTAGTTCACACAGTACAGTCTCTGGTTAAAAAAGATGAGTATGTTTGTTCGCCTGTAAATTCCTAATTTTTTGTTGAAGCTAGACAGAGTTTACGTATCTAGTAATACAGCCAGCCTCATAAAGACGTATATATCGGAATTTAGAAAGAATTTATTTGATTATCACACAATTTGCTTTCCATAAAACTGTATCAAAGTTTAGCTACGACTCATACTATCATGTGTCATATATTTTTGGCTTTTCATTTATACAATAATAAGGAACAATGATTGTATAGAATACGCCACTCTGTCAGCCTTACTCTACACGTCATGAATGCGCCTTGCCAGGTGTCCTGCCCAACTCCATCTAAGTTCTATAATATGATTTCCAATATCGAAGACCTTCGTACGTCTTCGTATCTCAAGGTTTGTAACTCGGTCTATTAGTCTGGTCCCAAGCATGGAAGGCTCCATGGGTCTCTGTGTAACGCTCAGCCTGTCCACAGCCTCCTGCGTGAGCGTCCATGTGTGAGCATCGTATATCATGGTGGGCAGAACACACTGCTTATAGTGGCGGGTCTTCAGACCTAGTGGAACTTTGGCTGTTTTTTAAATGTGGCCCAACCCAAGCTGTATTCTTCTCTATGTCTCTGTTTATTGATACCTTCGTCATCATCATCATCCGCATCCAACGGATTCCTGCGGCCTTCACAAGGTCATCAGTCAACCTTGTTGGAGGCCTTCCAACTCTACGTCTTCCGGTACGTGGTCGCCACTACAAAACCTTTCGGCCCCATCGGCCATCTGTTCTGCGAGCAATGTGCCCTGCCCACTGCCACTTCAGTTTAGCAATTCTTCGGGCTATGTCGGTTACTTTGGTTCTCTTACGGATCTCTTCATTTCTGATTTGATCGCATAGGGAAACTCCAAGGATAGCCCTCTCCATCGCCCTTTGGGTGACTTTCAGCCTTCTAATAAGGCCCATTGTGAGCGACTACGTTTCGGTTCCATAAGTCATCACTGGCAACACACACCGATACTTAGACACATATTGATACCTTAGCCGATACCAATTCCTCAACTCTCCTTTCCAGATGATGAAACATCAGGCGCTGAACGAACCGGACAGCCAGTTCAAGTGCCGCGGGCTGACGACGAGACCTTCCACGCATTCTTCACGCCAGCGATACAGCAGGAGAGGCTGGCAGACACTGAGGGTGTCGATGTCGATCTCGATGCCATTGATAGCGGGTCGAGACAGATGTGAGTAGCAACCTTTTATCTTCATTCTAAACGCAGGCGATTTCGTTATCGACTTCTTATACATCATTTTCAATACATAAGTGAAGATAAGTAATAATCCTGGGTAAATAGCTCTCATTTGGAGTTTTTCGCAAAAATGTCTCTTAATTTTCTAGGTTATTCAGATGACAGATTTATTCTAATTCCTGAAAAAGGTGAAACAATACCTAAATGTGTATAATATGTGTATCTATTCAATTCTAGTCGGTTGCTTTTGACATATAAAATATTTGGTTGTTTCATTAAGCAAATAGGCACACCATAATACCCGATAGACTCAAAAAGGGTGATTGAAATTGGTTAAATTTGAAATTCGATGTGTTTGAATGTTCTATAATCGACCTATTAAACTACTGTCATTTAAGTTTTTCTATTCCACCACCATAATCTCTTCCAACGTCTTCCGAGTCACATTTGAGGGGCGATTCTCCAGTTCTCGTAATTTTAAGAACGTTCACAGGCTGATCTTTGTCTTAAACTATCAAAAATACTTCTAGTTTCCAAACATTTTTACAAGTTTGTTTGTAGTTTGTGTGTCTGTGTCTGGGTGTAATTTATCTATAATATGTATGTATTTAGAAATATATAAGTATTATTCATCAGTTGTCTGGTTGCCATAGTACAGGCGCTGCCTAGTTTGGGAGCAGATGTGTTGGTTGTCCTAAGATATATGATTTGACTGTCGCGGTTACACTTTTTTTTGGGAGAAATCATCAAATGACGAAGTGACACTGCATAGATTTTGAACGTTTTTAATTACAAGAATTTATTTATTTAAACTTCTCGCACACAAAAATGTACAAAGGCGGACTTAATGCCTAAGGCATTTTCTGCCAGTCAACCGAAGGTGGTGAAGAGATTAGATGGCAGGATTGGCAGGTGCTGAATTGGCCTTCTGTCTCCATGTTCACACCGCAATGTTTCCTGCAGGTTGGCCGGCGAGTGGTCGAGGCGAGCGCGCGTCGGCCGTCGCCACGCGGCGTCGCGCAACCCGCTGCGTGCGCTAGCGGCGCGTACGGACCTACGGGACGAGTACGTGCCGCCGCCGCCCAGCGTCAAGCAGAACTATGTCATCGAGAAGTGTGAGTATTCCTTCTAATAAGAAATGAATGGGAAAGAATAGATTAAGTCACATTTAAAAAAAATTGATTTTTATTGTCTGTGGTCACAAAAATCGACATTTTACCATTCGCGTATCTTAAACAAGGAGAGAAATCGCTGGGTCACTTTAAAAATTGGGCTGCATTTTGGATTTTATAGGGAATAACTAGCTTAGTCCATGACTAAGCCACTTTTGCCCTGCCAAACCGAATGTGAAACGGGTAATTGTTATGGAGATGCCGATCCCAATATCGATAACATTCCATATTTCCTTTTAAAATCAATTATTTATGTATGAGAAACATTTTTAAGTTAGCTATAAAATGATATCAAAACTTTAAATGTCAATACTGACAAATTTGCTGAATGTGACTAATCCAGTTCTTCCCATTAGCCCTTCAAATGTTTTATTAAAAGAGTAAAAAATATGAGTAATCATCAGTGATCGGATTTTCCGGTGCTACTTCATTGATTACTTTAATATACAAGATTATTTTTAGTATATGCGAAACCTGAATATAGTTTGTTCAGAATCAGTAACTGAATCGATTCCAATAATTTTTACACCATGTTATATTTTGTACCAAAAATATTTAATTATGCTTCCAAGTCGCGGGCCTTAGTGTTTTGTTTCGATTTAAAAATTATCATGTCTTTCTCGTATTCAAACGTCCATTACACGGAGATAGTACGTACACTAGCTGTTTGTGGTGATCTGCATATGTTTTTGCGTGGACAACCAGGTAACTTATCAAGCTTATAACTTTGTGATTATTAATGATACAGTTTTGAATTATTTTTCATAGATTCTTTACATAAAAATACTAGACCCGTGTTTCGGGTTTCGCATAAACAAAAATTAATGTTGTATAAAAAAATAAAATACATTTATTTAGCACAGACTGAAAGGTAAACAATATACCAACAGCAGAAAAAAAAGTAATATATAAGTATAAAAGTGATAATCTAATAAAAAGTATAAAATGCGTTGTCAGAAACTAACTTTAGCGCTTTCTGCGCCAAAAAGGCCCAATTCAGCAACTATGCCAGACAACTAGTGCCTGACGCTGGTTTTCAATTGGACATGAAGTGTGAGGTGACGGATGTAAATCAGTTTGATACCAATACTGCAACGTGACGCATGTATACATACATAGATAAATAAATTTGTGTCAGAACAAATCATGAATCATTTTTTTAATCAAATAATGATCACCTTTTCCTTATGTATTTTAATGATTGTTACTTGAGGACTTGTGCTGTCTAATTAAAGGTTGATAAGTGGGACGGAACTGTAAGAAACGAATAGAATGTGTCACCCTATTGTCCTATCGGAGTGGCAGACTGCGATTATATATAAATTTATTTATTCAAGTTCTTCAGTAAGTGCGCGGGTAGTGATCTTGAGTGTCCTGTTTGTTTTGTAGATAAACTAGCTTGTTTTACGGACTGATAAATTTTCTATCGACTCCTTTGGCCTGTGTTTATGCTGAAATTACGCAGTTTTGCTGTAACAGACTTGAATTTAAGTTTGGACTGGTTCGCACACTTTATCAGTTACAGTAAGGAAACAAAACCTAAATTGTATTTCTTCATCCAATTTATATTACGTAGTGTTCTAATCGGGAACTAACAAGCGTAATTTTGAATGCAATTAGAGTGGTAATTAACATTCATCCACGTCATTCAGTCAGCATCGAAAAATGCAAGAAAGAGATCACGTATTTCGAGACATCGTTAAGCGGTTGTTCGATAGAGAATTTAATGTACAAGAAGAAAAAAAAACCCATGTGTGCAATTCACACGTGTTAGAAGTGAAACCTTCAAAAATTTTGGCCTCAAGGTTATGAGAAGAATGTAAAAAAGTCAAATGTCTATTTGTTCAAAAAGCCTGCTCGAAAAATGTCAAATAGAAAAGTAAACTTTCTCAAGGAGCACCCTTACTTAAGGATTTCCATTACCCCAAGTGTTAGAGCGAGACACAAAACATAATGACGTTGTTATGTGTCTGTCTCTTTTTACTGTCGCTTTTTCGTTTCATAGACTTTCAAATCACAACGGTGCTAAAGAAGTTTTCACTTCATAAGAAATGACGACCTTCACCGTGACCTAAAAATGGAATTCATCACCACCATTATCCAAAAATTTGCTGAAGCCCACGAAAACAGACTTCACCGACACGTGAATGTTGAGGCAATCCAGTTGCTAGGCAACACAGACTTAGTGCAAAGGCTAAAAAGAACTAAACCTTTTGAATTAGTGTAGTGTACAAAGTGAGTTAATAATAGTAACAATATTGTACTATACATATAACACATGAACATAGTGTTTAAAAATTGTATTAGACTCGAAGAAAGTGCTACGGACTTGCATATAAGTGCAATTGGACACTATTCTTAGTTTTAACATAATCTATTACGTAACATATTAAGTTAAGAGTTAAATTGCTTATTAGCCTTTTTGGCTAGATCGTAATTAATTACTAAGAATTTTGTTCTTACTAATAAAGTATTAAAAAAAAACTTCAAAAGTAAATGCTCAAACAAGTTTTTTTTCCAAATTCTAGTGGCAAGTAACGGCGGGTTGGCAGCCGAAGCCCTAGCCGCACTGGCCAGCAAAGAAGACTTCGCCAGCGTGGCGTTGCGCAGTGCCGCCGCCGCGCCGCTAGTGCACGGCACCAAGCCCACCATGCTACTGCAGGTCAAGGGCCGGCGGAGGGTTCAGGTATGGATACTACTTCAAATAGATCACGTTGCCTAAAACCATTCCTCCATTTCATATGTGCACACACTTAAAGTATGATAGAAGTTGATATCAAAATATGATAAAAGTACTTAAGTAGGTAATACGTGAACCGAAAAATTTGGATCCCTTTTTACGAAAATCGGGCGGACGGAGGAGTATGAAATTTCACACACTTATAGTTTATACGGAGAAGTGACGAATGCTAATATTTTTTTTTTTAATTATGCGTAAAAATACATTATTTTCATTAAATCGCTAACGTCTTTGGTTGATTAATCACAGTCAAAGAGAAAAACAGTCAGCGATGGTGACAGTTACCATGGTAACCAACTTGACAACAGACTGGGTGACATTGTTACATCTCGCGTCATTTCAATTACTTCATGTCTGGCAAATCAATGCACTTGAAAAAAATGAATGAAATAAAAAAAAAAAATATTATTCTCAAATAAAACGCATGTCATATAAAATAACATAAAGTGCACACATATAACCTACTATGGCTCTAATCATCAAATTTACCTAGATTTAAAAACCATGAGCCATCATTATTGCCATGCTCGAGCTCTATGGGTCTAATAGCCACATCCCTATTTTGCAACGAAACAATAGCAATCTAAATAAAACGAGAATATTTGTCGACCTTCAATTAAAATTTGACTAATTTCCATTTGTTTCCAGACGCGCCTGGTGGAGCCTGTCCACACGAGCGTGAACCGCGGCGACTGCTTTGTGCTGATCACGTCCGACCAGCTGTTCCTGTACATTGGACTCTATGCCAACGTCATTGAGAAGTGAGTAAATGGGTTATTATTGGCAGAAACGTTCACATTTGAAATTGAATAGTTGGGCATCTATATAACAACAATAAGCTAAGTTTTCAAGAGAATGCGAAGAAATGAGCGAGGATGATATATTCTACTAATATTATAAATGCGAAAGTTTGTATGTATCTCTCTTTCACGCTAAAACTACTGAACGGATTTGGATGAAATTTGGAACACAGTTAGTTAATAACCTGGATTAACACATAGGCTTCTTTTTATCCCGGTAGTACGTTCCCGCGGGATATTTTCCAACCTCCACGCGGGCGAAACCGCTGGCAAAGGCTAGTTCTAAATAAGTTAAATCCACCAAAGATCCATTTGCTACTGATTATAAACAGTATAATACGTAGCAAATGGATTCTTGATGGATTTCTCACTAGACAAATGTCCAGCCAATTGATATTCTATTGCTAGTGTTTTCTCTTTCATCGCTTAACTCTCTGACATCGCACAGCTCTTGTAGAAAGCCAACCCTTTTCATCGAATCATCATAATTATAAACATACTTTTATAATACATATTTTGTAACTATTGAAATCGTAAAATAATGAAGTTGGGGATCGCAATATGACAATAAATTGTTTTGTTTTCTATCTTCAGGAACCGCAGCACCGACATCGCCTTACACATCCAAAACACAAAAGACTTAGGTTGTAAGAACTCCACCGGAATGATCAAAATAGACGAACAAATCAAAAACTTCAGCAACAAACACTGGAACCAGTTCTGGTCACTTCTCGGCGTTACTGAAGATGTTGAGAACTACCGCCCCATTGAGACGGGGCATGCCGATGAAGATGAGATCTTCGAGTCTTGCATCCTTCAAACCAACATGTGCTATGAAGTCATGGACGATGAACTGGTACCGATCCAGGAATACTGGGGTCAAGTACCTAAAATCGCGATGCTCAACCAAACCAAAGTGATCGTCTTTGACTTTGGATCAGAAATGTACATCTGGTACGGGAAAAACGTTCCCCTAGAAAGTCGACGCCGAGCGGCGCAACTAGCACAAGAAATGTTCGATGAAGGATATAACTATGAGGAATGCCACATCAACCCCTTAAACGCAGCAATGTATCAAGGAGCAAGGGAACCCACAGAGCCACCAACCAAAGCCTCAAAGAGCCGACCAGAATGGGCCATCCTATCCAAAATCACACAACACATGGAAACCATATTGTTCAAAGAGAAATTCCTCGACTGGCCCGATTACTCAAGAGTCATCAAGGTCAAATCACCCGAAAATAAATCCAATAGTATTGAAATTAACCCTTGCGATGCCGAGGAGATGTGGTCGAATGAGTACCAGGATCCAGATCTCACTTTAGAAGGATCCCATGTCGGCCGCGGCACGCATTATTACGACAAAGAAAACATGAGGCATTACGACATCAAAACCAAATCCGTCTGCAAATGGGTGATACAAGAATACGATTACCAAAAAGTGGACAATGAGTCCGAAATCGGAGAGTTCTTTTCCGCTGATAGTTATATTATTCGATGGGAGTACCAGATCACAATGACTGGTCGAGAACTGAACGGGAAACCATCGAAGCACAACGTTACTGGTAGAGATAGATGCGCGTACTTCTGTTGGCAAGGGCGCGATGCTAGTTCCAACGAAAAAGGCACTGCAGCGTTACTTACTGTGGAATTAGACAGGGAAAAGGGACCTCAACTCCGCGTCGCACAGGGTAACGAACCACCGGCCTTCTTAAACCAGTTCCAAGGCAACCTAGTCATCCACCAAGGGAAACGAGACACGGACAAAAGCAGATACAGACTGTTCGTCACTCGGGGCAACTTATCCAACGAAGCTTACCTCCTCCAAGTTCCTTGCTCAGTTCGTCAACTAAGAAGCCGAGGTTCCTTACTTCTCGTCGACACCGAAAAAGGATGTCTTTACATCTGGCACGGAGCGCGAAGCATGAAACATACTAAAAACATAGCTATCGAACTAGCAAACAAGCTGATTGCGAGAAAATCTAAATATTTGTTCGGTGATAATGTGTCCGATGTGAAGATAACTGAAGTGCGGGAGGGAGAGGAGCCAAAGGAAGTGTTAGAAGCGCTAGGGGTGGCTAATAAGCAGCATTATACATCGGTGTTGGGGGGTGGTAGGGAGGGCCTGGGCTCCATAACGCCGCGCCTGTTCCACTTCACGGACCTGGGCGGACAGTTCGAGGCCAACGAGGTGTTGTCGCCGTTGCGCCACGAGCATCTAGCGACACCCTTCCCTTTTGATCAAAAGGAGTTGTATTCGGCTTCGCAACCAGGTAAGACTTACCATGTTTACCCTCTTCCAAGTGGACTCCCAGGGGCTCCACGGAAGACTCGACGGGGGTCTACGTTGGATTAAATCTTCACATATTTTTAGGAGGTTTAGGAATATGGTAGAAACATAGCAGCGGGGGGTTCACCGAAACCAGTAAAATTTTGAAATTAGTCTACGAAAAAATGTTTGGGAACATGTTTAACACGTTGAGTGCCAAACACAGATTGATGGTTAATCCGATATGGCCACAGATTTAGAGCGCATACAAAATTGTTAATAGCAAGCAAGCGATATCGCGTGATCGGCCATAATGCAAAGCCGACGAATCACGCGATATCGCGTGATCGGTACTCAACGTGCTAAGCAATACAACTTTTATTATTGCTTCAACTTGTCTCGAGAGAAATATAGGCACTATCTATGGATCTGTATGGCATTTCCTCAAGGCAAACCATCAGGAATCTCATGTAAATTGACCCATATCTGTGGTTCTCCCAGCTCTGTTCCTGCTGGACGACGGCGCGTGCGTGTGGCTGTGGCAGGGCTGGTGGCCGCGCGGGGAGGACGGCGAGCTGGAGCCTGCAGAGAGGAATGCCGGTCAGTACATACCTCAGTAATACACTCATGTCTGTGCATACTCAGGGCAAAGTGAGCTGGCAAAACTGCAAGGACGTTATCAACTGACAAAAAAGAAAGAAAATTTTTTGTGTGTCAGCTCCGACGCACCACTGGAGTTTACTCCTTACGAACGATTATAAAATATATGGACTAGTAAACCTAACATAACGCATAACGTAACGTAACGGAGACTGTTTGATCTTACTCCCCATAAATTTTTATACTCATACTTTCGAGTAACATTTTGTTTTGTTTTGTTTTATTCTATCTCATCTGTGACGTATTGCCAGCTGATGTAATATGAAGCTTTTCTAGACTAAACGATTTGTTGATTAATCTACGGGATAAGAGGCCGCAAAGCTGTATCCTTTTGGATCCAATCTGACATTGTATTAAACTTTACCTCTTGAACTGACTGTATATGTATAACTTGACATCAATTAATTAATTTATTCCGTAAAATCATTTTCATTATGCATGAGCTCTTATCTGTTGTTGCTGACTTTTGTTTATTAATAATAGCTTTGTTTAGGATGACAATAAATATTTGCACACCATATTAAATGGTAGAATGTATAGGGGCCATTATAGTTTAAGACCATACATTGTAAACCTACATTCCGGCAAATAAATGAATTTGAATTTGAATTTGGATCGTAAAAGGTAGTCAGTTCAAATTCGCACTGAATATTATATTTTTACGCTTCGTCTTTGAGTTATGTAAGTATGGCTAAATATGACTCAATCGGCATTGAGCTAAAGAAAATGAAATCTTATTTCAAGGCATTAAGACTAAATTTGAAATGCATACAGTAACGCTAAGGTCAACACGATTTTCTTAATAGAATAAACCACATATATTATTTGCCATTATCAGCTAAAAGTTTATAATCATATAAATAGCTTAGAATCATCCGCACCACGAAGACGATCATAATACCTCTGACGAAAGTCAAGCACTATTAGCAGAACATAAATGGATCAATTTAAACAAAAATGTCCCAACCCACAACCTCAACAATTTCGAGTTTTGTGACCTATGCACTCCCAATAAGTAGTAATTTTTGCTTAGATCGGTCCAAATCTTAGTTTTAAAATTGTGTTTGTTTTTATTTATTTTATGATTGTTTTGTTTTATTTGTTTCTCTTTATTTTGATCAGGAGTGGGTGCATTCGCAGCCCGCTGGCAAGCCATGCGCGTGGCTGCCCTACGCACGTGCGACGCCTACTGGCGCGTGTCGCGGGCCCGCGGTGACGTCAGCGGTGACGTCACGCGCCCCGACGTGCGCCTGGTGGCGGCCGGCCTGGAGCCGCAAGTGTTCACCGACCTGTTCGATACCTGGACCGACCATGACTATGCTGCAGAGGCTAATATCAACGTGAGTACTGTTTGAATACGTCGAAAAAATATGGACTAAGAAAAAAAAATGATGTATTGCGGGTAGTTCGTGACTATGAGCCTCTTTTCACACGTTTAGGGTACTTGATATCGGTGATGATGCTTAAAGCCTAAATACACATAGGACGTAATAACGGGATCTGTACTTAATACTTTACCACGAGAGCGGCAATTTAGTTTTACCTACGTTAGCATACTAATCTCAGTCTAAATACCTTATATTTCCCTACATTTTTGACTTTGATTGTCGCTGAGAGAAGATTACGACTAGTATTTGACTATTTTTTTTACTACGGGAATTACTCGACGTTCGCAAGGACGTAGAAAAATCAGTTCTTGCGTACTGAATCTTCAATGCTTCATGCAATGTTCTGCTTTTAGTCCCGCTTAGCCTCGGTTAGATTCTCAATGCTCTCTTCAACACCGAGAGTATAAAATCCAGCACGTAAAAACATCTCACCGAGATTTTATTACGTCTGTGTCTACGTCGACTAATTTCGACGTCGACAATCAAAGTAGTAGGGAAATATAAGGTGTTAGAAAAGATTGAGGCTGACATTAGTATGCCAACGTAGTTAAAAATAAATTGCCGCTTTCATAGCAAATTTATGGATTGGTCGAATTGTCGGTAATATGATACGCGCGTCTGTCTTTACGTGTGATTAGAGGTTGATCTTCTGTATTGCTTTTCTGTCTTCTGTCTTTGTAAGATACTAATGCTGTATAGGCATTTGGGGCAAATTGGTACTATGGGAAAAACTCTATATTTTAATGCTACGGGTTATAGGCATGATTCTTACTTCTTTTTTACCAAAGAAACCTATCGCTAAATAAAAAAGCTTTTTTCTTTCGGTATCGTTTATCGGCCAAAAAAATATATTTGTCGGTTGGACTTTTCAAGAGGCAGTGGTCTGTCTAAGGGTCGAACATAAAGCAAGCAGTCAACTCAACAACATTAATTGCGAAAATTACGTAGTTCAGTAGATGAATTTTTGGAATATATGATTATCAATTTCCTTTAAAATCATTCGGTATGAAATTGATAGTGTTTTATGTGATTATTATTGACAATAATCTTTATTGACATAAACTTATACAATCATTTTTATGAAATCCCTATCTCCTGCGCTAGTGACTGTACACTCTATTCAAATCAAATAATTTATTTAGCAGATCATAAAATCCAATTCTGTTAGTACTTACAAACCTACACATCTTATTAAACACTAGTGTTAGTACACACATTTTAACATTTAGTAAATTATATTTAATTATTACTAATGTCAAAACAATTAATAGTGATGTCAAAATAATCAATAGCAATGTCAAAATCATTCATAATAATGTCAAAATTATCTTTAAAATCGTCAATACCACTATTAACTATGTCAAAATCATTAATAATCAAATAGAGGCTGAACAAAAATGCAAACAGTACAGACAACAACATTATTTCATTTCAAGGCTCGGTTTGAAGGAAATACTTGTCTTGTGGGCCAGGTGTATTACAGATTTACAGGAGCTAGTATCTTCCCCTAGTCACTAACACGTAACCCTACCCAACTGTCACCCACCGATCAGAATGAAACTTTGCACATCGATATAACACTAACAAATATTGAACCCGTGTTTTTTTTATTTTTCCGGAATCCACTTTTTAGGGGTAGAATCCACCCCCTAGGTTTATAAGGGTTGTAACGGTTTGTGGGGATAAGTTATATTAGGCTTAAGGTAGGTTAGCCTATCTGTGGCCAAGATCGTAATGTTCTGATTGAAAAGCAGTCGAATAAACTCACTCTACCTAAAGTTACGTGGGTTACTCAGTGGTTATTAGGGGTGGTTTCTACCCCTAAAAAGTGGATTCCGGAAAAATAAAAAAGCACGGGTTCAATATTTTTTAGTGTTATATCGATGTGCAAAGTTTCATTATGATCGGTGGGTGACAGTTGGGTAGGGTTACTTGTAAGTAACATGTTAGCGTGTTGGTTGTGTTATGAAATCGTCTGCTATGTATGTATATGCTTGCTATACCGCACTGTTGATACGGCACGCACGCCCTTGCAGCACGGCTACAAGGCGGGCGACGTGATCCCGGGCGCGCAGGAGCTGTCGCGCCTCACGAGCGTGGCGGCCGTGCTGCCGCTGCCGGCGCTGCAGCGGCGCCCGCTGCCCGACCACGTCGACCCGCACCATCTCGAGCGCCATCTGGCGCCCGCTGACTTCCTGGTACGTACACCACATTACACAGGAGCTGTCGCGCCTCACGAGCGTGGCGGCCGTGCTGCCGCTGCCGGCGCTGCAGCGGCGCCCGCTGCCCGACCACGTCGACCCGCACCATCTCGAGCGCCATCTGGCGCCCGCTGACTTCCTGGTACGTACACCACATTACACAGGAGCTGTCGCGCCTCACGAGCGTGGCGGCCGTGCTGCCGCTGCCGGCGCTGCAGCGGCGCCCGCTGCCCGACCACGTCGACCCGCACCATCTCGAGCGCCATCTGGCGCCCGCTGACTTCCTGGTACGTACACCACATTACACAGGAGCTGTCGCGCCTCACGAGCGTGGCGGCCGTGCTGCCGCTGCCGGCGCTGCAGCGGCGCCCGCTGCCCGACCACGTCGACCCGCACCATCTCGAGCGCCATCTGGCGCCCGCTGACTTCCTGGTACGTACACCACATTACACAGGAGCTGTCGCGCCTCACGAGCGTGGCGGCCGTGCTGCCGCTGCCGGCGCTGCAGCGGCGCCCGCTGCCCGACCACGTCGACCCGCACCATCTCGAGCGCCATCTGGCGCCCGCTGACTTCCTGGTACGTACACCACATTACACAGGAGCTGTCGCGCCTCACGAGCGTGGCGGCCGTGCTGCCGCTGCCGGCGCTGCAGCGGCGCCCGCTGCCCGACCACGTCGACCCGCACCATCTCGAGCGCCATCTGGCGCCCGCTGACTTCCTGGTACGTACACCACATTACACAGGAGCTGTCGCGCCTCACGAGCGTGGCGGCCGTGCTGCCGCTGCCGGCGCTGCAGCGGCGCCCGCTGCCCGACCACGTCGACCCGCACCATCTCGAGCGCCATCTGGCGCCCGCTGACTTCCTGGTACGTACACCACATTACACAGGAGCTGTCGCGCCTCACGAGCGTGGCGGCCGTGCTGCCGCTGCCGGCGCTGCAGCGGCGCCCGCTGCCCGACCACGTCGACCCGCACCATCTCGAGCGCCATCTGGCGCCCGCTGACTTCCTGGTACGTACACCACATTACACAGGAGCTGTCGCGCCTCACGAGCGTGGCGGCCGTGCTGCCGCTGCCGGCGCTGCAGCGGCGCCCGCTGCCCGACCACGTCGACCCGCACCATCTCGAGCGCCATCTGGCGCCCGCTGACTTCCTGGTACGTACACCACATTACACAGGAGCTGTCGCGCCTCACGAGCGTGGCGGCCGTGCTGCCGCTGCCGGCGCTGCAGCGGCGCCCGCTGCCCGACCACGTCGACCCGCACCATCTCGAGCGCCATCTGGCGCCCGCTGACTTCCTGGTACGTACACCACATTACACAGGAGCTGTCGCGCCTCACGAGCGTGGCGGCCGTGCTGCCGCTGCCGGCGCTGCAGCGGCGCCCGCTGCCCGACCACGTCGACCCGCACCATCTCGAGCGCCATCTGGCGCCCGCTGACTTCCTGGTACGTACACCACATTACACAGGAGCTGTCGCGCCTCACGAGCGTGGCGGCCGTGCTGCCGCTGCCGGCGCTGCAGCGGCGCCCGCTGCCCGACCACGTCGACCCGCACCATCTCGAGCGCCATCTGGCGCCCGCTGACTTCCTGGTACGTACACCACATTACACAGGAGCTGTCGCGCCTCACGAGCGTGGCGGCCGTGCTGCCGCTGCCGGCGCTGCAGCGGCGCCCGCTGCCCGACCACGTCGACCCGCACCATCTCGAGCGCCATCTGGCGCCCGCTGACTTCCTGGTACGTACACCACATTACACAGGAGCTGTCGCGCCTCACGAGCGTGGCGGCCGTGCTGCCGCTGCCGGCGCTGCAGCGGCGCCCGCTGCCCGACCACGTCGACCCGCACCATCTCGAGCGCCATCTGGCGCCCGCTGACTTCCTGGTACGTACACCACATTACACAGGAGCTGTCGCGCCTCACGAGCGTGGCGGCCGTGCTGCCGCTGCCGGCGCTGCAGCGGCGCCCGCTGCCCGACCACGTCGACCCGCACCATCTCGAGCGCCATCTGGCGCCCGCTGACTTCCTGGTACGTACACCACATTACACACAGAGACAATCATTCCAAAGAGCTACATAAGAAGTACTATGATTCTATGTTACATGATGGGGTGGGTGACTTTAAGTCAGGTAGGACGTAATTAAATAGTAGTGGGATTTTATTTCACTCTGGATTTTCGACCCAAGGTGTCGCGACTGAGCATTGGAAATCGTACAGAGTGCAGCGCGAGTGAGTCTCAACGCGTCGAAAAAACTTAATGTTCGAATTTCAACTCTCGGCCCTAAATAAGGCGTTGAAGATATAATGATCTTAAAATACCGCTACAATTTTATTGCGTCCGTGGTAATGTGACCTTAAGGTTGATTACATGTTTGCGATTATTTTCCATATCTAGGCATGAAAAAAGGTAGAGTTGTAGTGTTTATAAATTGGATAATTGTGTATGTATCTAGTCGACATCGTAATTGCTTTACAGCTTCTGACGTAAAACTCCTACTAAATTGATTGTTCCGTGAGTTTCAAACTATCTAACTTATTACATTAAGTTTTACAAAAATAAACTTCGATGTATAATGATATGCAAATGAGACACTATTTATCCACTGGATTATGTTTATTGGATAAAATTAACTAACATTTAAAATGAAAATTTCCTAAACTAAATAAACTATTACCAAACTAAATAAAAAGAGAAGGTTAGCAATTGCGAAGTCGACTAAACTTACTGAATTATTTTAGGAACTTGTGACTGGAGCCATTGAAAAGTTATTATTAATACTGTAAATGTAAAATACAAGCACTATAAATTATTTGCACGGAAGTGGGAATTTCGGTTACGGTCGTCATCTTTTTACAAAGCATAAAACATATTTAATATGAAAGTTAATTTCAGGCGTTTTTTTTTCCTATACATACGTTACAAATACTTATAGAAATATTTTCTGTTTTATAGGAGGCTTTCGGCATGACCAAAGAAGAGTTTTCGGTGCTCCCTGCGTGGAAGCAAACCAACATGAAAAAAGACGTGGGTCTGTTCTGACGCGCCCGCGCCCCCCTACATTACATATTATACACATTTTGTACAACCGCAGCTCTTTCGTACTTTTTTACTGAACGATGTCGTCAAAGGATTTGATACAATTAATGTTAAGAGCACGCTTATATTCTATAGTAAAATATAAATAAAACGTTTGTACTAACGGTATGTATGTACCTAACGATGTATTCGCGCTCGTGATATTTTCATGTAACCGCCGTAGAGGATAGGCAAGTAGTGAACTGAAGGATTTGGACGATGGAATTGTTTATGGCGCTGAAAAGTTCGCCACATGCACGCAGACACAACTAAATGTTTGTATATAGTCGTTTTATGTGATTATTTATTTCTTAACTACCATTTTTTGTCGCACTCTTTTAATATCGATATTTTAACTGCAATCCTTAATGATTTTATTGATGTAATTATTTTTGTAGTTTTAGATAGTTTTTTTTTTTTGTGTAAAAATGTCGGCGTGAATGTGGCTAACTGACTATGATAGTACTGGTGATATTTTTCGATTCGACTGGAAGGTACGACCGGGCAGGGCGTCTCGAAAGAGGGCAGTTTTGCTAATGATGCTTTTATCAATCGACGCACCACCCGGTAGTAACCACCGCGGAACGTTTAGCAAATGTCTGGTCAAAGTATGGTTATTTGTATTAAACCGCTAGATTTACACAAGTACTTTACTACAATTGTATTCGCTTTATGGGTAGGCTTATATGGCTCTGTGGCGTTTGGAATTGTGTGCTGATCTTAAACTTGTGATATTGTTCATTTGCGTTGACTATGTGCAACCGCACCAGCGCTTCCCAGCGCTTTACGTAGCCGACTATTGTGGAAATTGTTAGTAAGTAATTCCAGTGCCACAGAGCAACTAATATGTATATTTTAACACATCACATATCTACTCATTGCATCTTTTTATACTGTGCGTTAGGTGGACCATGATAAAGTTTTAATATAAATCAAAACGGTATTCCGTGCTGTGTGGCTTGGCTTCGGGCTACTGTACTGGAACGCACTTTGACTATAAGAATGTTAATTGTAATGAAAGTTTTGTTGCTAACAGGACCATTTGACTTTTTAAATGATTGAACAGGGCTCTTGCTTTTGCCAGTGGTGCCCACACACCCAGTCTATTTCTACTATAATTTTGAAGCTGTTCGTATGTTGTGTACAATTTTAGAAGTTTATTTTTATATCTAGCTTATTGCTTCTAGTGTGGATTGTCTGGTTCGCGGAAGTAAATTGCCAGTATTGTAAGAATGTTACTGCCAATGAGTAGAATAACTCTTAACAAAACAGTCATACTTTAGTTACTAAATACCAATATAAACTTATTTTATGTCCTAAATGCATTTACGGCCGTCATTATCGTAGGCCTGCGGTGACATGAACATCTCAAATCCAATTTTTAATATTTTGCTTTGGTTGTGTTACTTATACCTAAATAATTATTGTATTTGAGGATTATTTTGTACTATAATAAATGATGTAATAAATTCTTAAAATTGATTTTGTTTTTTTTTTTTTAATAAATACCTACCAGATTACCCCGTGTTACAATTTATCTACAGAAATTAGAGATACTGGCTGACAGCAAGCAAAGTTTAGAGACGGCAGTACTTATAATGTTTACCTACACAAACTCACGCCTTCTTCGAAATGGGGGTAAGCAGATACTATAGAACCCCACTACTTACAATTCTTACATACTCTGCCTCGTTTACGTCCATACATCTGTGGCCTTAGTGTGAGTTTCTTTAACCATCTCGACTTAACGCATCGACCACGTGCGGCGCTTTGATTGGCCCTTCACCAATCCAGGGCCTCAGTCGCGCCTTATTTTTTTGAAGAACATCACCAGTAATGTCACAAGATGTCTTCCCATTATTTGTGGCGCCTAAATTGCGATGAATGCGTTATCATTTTCTCGACCCGCCAATTAAGGCATACATCTATGGTCAATCTCGTCGATTTCTTACGTCGTTTGTGTCGAAGTATATGTGTAAATGGCGACAAACATTGTTTAATTGACCCAAACTGAAGACGGTTTTGGTAGGCATGTCCAGTGCCAGAAAGCGTGGTTATTTCATGGACCGGTGTCTCGAATCGAACACAAAGGGAATGCGCATGACACCATCTGACACGGTTTGATAAGGAAAGTGTAGACAATGGTGCCGATTCTGTTGTCACAAAATTCTCTAAACTAAACTAAAAATCACTAAAATTTGGTTTATTCCTGTCAAACGAAGATTTCCTATTCTGAAATAGACTAAAGTGACACAACTTAACTATATTTTAATTACAGCACTAAGATTGCACTGATTTACCTACTAGTTTAGTTTTCACTAAACTAATAACGCAGTTGTAGTTATTTTCATGATGAATTTTGCTATTCTGAGTTTGCCGGTTTTCACCAAAAATTTTGACTATAATAATTTATTTTAACTAAATCTGACTATTTTTAATCGCGATTAAAAAGGTGTGGAATAAAACTAGTGGTCATGAATTAAAATTCACACCAACGCCTTGTCTTCACGTGCAAAACCAGTTCTGTAATTTTTGTTTTCCTTTTCTTTTGCTTATATCTTGAAAATGGCGTATCCTATCGCAAAAATAATGAAATTTTTGATCCCCTTAGTAAACACCTGCACATTTAAATCTCAAGTTCTCAACACGTGGGTAACAATTTTTTTAAATTTTTCAAACAAAAGTAAAAATTCCGTATAAAACACGTCCAGGCTGCCCCCTAGCACGCGCCTTCGTCTCTCAAAAAACTCATTGCGTAGCGCACAAAAGTACAACGTTGCGAAACCAAAAGAAAAAAAAAATACCACGTTGAGTCGCGATTGTCAAATTCGATGTTAGTCGTGTCAAAATATTTTAAATTTAGATATTTTTTTTTTGCAGAATGGCGTTACAATTCTCATAGCCAAAAGTAAGGAATTTTAGAAATAGTTTAGTTAGTTTAGTTCGTGTACAACAGAATCGGCACCAATGCCGACTCTAACAGCGATCGCCGATATGTTCCCGTGCTGTGTGAGTTACCGAGAATCTGAACGTGTCAGTCACTGACAGCCAACCACTGCACCCAATGACCATAGCCGCCGGTCGTTAAGGAGTAGGCGCTAAAGTAGACCGCCAAATTCAAATTTTCTTACGTTTTTTGAAATTTGCAAGTCAGTTACAGTTTGTAAGTAAGTTGAACAAAATAAGATTCACAACCGTAATAAATTTGTATTTACAGAAATACAGGATAAGTTTTTAACCAGTACGCAAAATTTAACAAATTTAACTTAAACGAGTTATAATAACCAAGCTATTTTTATTTTGATATATCTTAGTACAAAAAAATTAAGTTATCGTTAACGAAAGATATTTATTTTGAAACTGGTTTTATGGTAGCTTGCGCGCGGCGTCGGCAGGGTGGTGAAGGTGAACGACCGAGCGTAGCTACAACTACCTACCAGTTCGCTCGATCAAAATTCTAAGAAGTTCGAAGTACCTACACTGGCGCGCTGACCTATTCGTACTGTCGAAATCATAATTACGAAATATGTAGGGTGTCCACAGTTTAGTGATTTAAGGTCGGATAAAAATTAAAAAAAAAGTATTGAAAAAGTAGTTGAAATGTGTTCTATAACTGATACTGAACCACCAAAAAAAAAATTTGCGCACTGGTAATTTATTTTTCCTGCATAATAATCAAAATCATCAATACTACCGCCTCAAACACCAATACTTGTTACGGTCAATTTTAATTTCTGGGTCTACATTTTACATTACATTACCAAGCGACACCCATGAAATTAGTACCTTTGTGGCGAGTTACACACAAAAATGAATGCCTTACTACAAGCTCGCTGTTCCATTTTCAACTTTCGGTGCTGAACCGAGTGTCGAATAGCCTTTAATATTGCATTCATTTAGATATCGCTTAGTATTAGTGAAAACAGGCAAAAATGCAGCTCGGCCGGGCTCCCTAACGTCGAATACAAAGCATTAGTAATCACGCTATTAATTAACGACTTAGGGTCAATACATACAAAGCAGTGAAATGCCCGAGCAATGTTTATTTATTTAGGATCTCCGACAAAAGACATACTACACAATATATGGCACACAAACAATGGTCTACATCAGGGACAATGTGTTGTACTACGTGTTTGTACAATTGGTAACCACACGTAAAAAGCGCGTGATTTCGTGAGATAAAAAAAACTGTAGCTAGTTATTTAGTCATGGTAAGATAAATAAATTATCAAAAGTAAAAAGACTGCGAAGAAAATGGTCTAGTATTCTCCTTCTCTGCCTTCGCTGTTTTAAATTTGATAATCATTATTTCACCTGAATTCCACCAAATAGAATGATTCAACAAACAGATGTTTTGGGATGTCAGCAACAAAAAGTCGATAGATTTTTGTAATCCTAATTGTTCAGCAGAACGTATACAAAAAATCTGTATTCAGATAAAATTGTAAGTCTTAGCTTTGGAATAGGAAATGTAAGAAGCAATGTAATCAATTGAGATGATAATGTAAAAGTTAACCAACCAGAGCTCATCTTTTTGTTTTGCCAGTCGTGTGAAACTTCTACTCTCTGACTACCCTGGGGAAAATAGAACAGTGAAAACTGTTACTAGAAACGCATAGCATAGGTACGGCATTGGCGATGGGAACCGTCCGAGGGCTACGCTTGCTTCCAAAAGAGGGTTAGTTCATTGTTTTCAAGGAACTACATACAGTATATATTTCGCTGTAATATTAGGTAATATTTTGCGAAAGGATTAGCAAGTCGCCTCGCGAGCCTTGGGTTAATTTTACTTTATTGGTCAATAAAACAAAAACAGTCAATAAATAATATAATAACAACCGTAATATTTACAAAATTGCACAAAGTGATTCTAAACATAAATTAAAACTAATTATTTCTAAGTTACTTTAAGAGTTTCTTCAAGACGCATTTTTCAATGCTTCCGAAGTCTCTTAGTTTAATACTCTGAACACATTTCTGAAGAACTTCTTTGCTCTAGACTCTAGGGAATCATCTTCGTCTCCTTCTGTTTCTTCTGTGACATCTGGTTCGATATCATCGTTGTCCTCACCGGTTTGTTCATCATCATCTTCTTCTTGGCTTCTCATGGATTCTTGTTCATCAACCTCGCCCTCATTTGACTCACCGTCATTTGCCTCATCATCATTCGCCTCATCGTCATTAGCCTCATCGTCTTCGTTTTCTTCTTGCCTTTTCCTGGGTTCGATCGCATCTTCGGATTCTTCATCATCATCCACCTCCTCTTGGCGTTTTTTAGTTTCCTCTACGTCATCATCTTCCTCGTCTTCGACCTGGCGTTTCATGCGTTTAAGCTCGTCCTCAGATTCTTCGTCGTCCTCAAATTCTTCTTGGCGTTTTTTAGCTTCCTCAACATCATCGTCTTCCTCGTCTTCCACCTGGTGTTTTGAACGTCTAACTTCATTTTCGGATTCTTCATCATCCTCCACATCTTCTTGACGTTTCTTAGTTTCTTCGACTTCAGAATCTTCTTCATCGTTTACCTCCTCTTGCCTCTTCTTTGCTTCCTCGATTTCTTCCTCATCCTCGAACTCTTCTTGCCTTTTCTTAGCTTCTTCTACTTCTTCCTCTTCATCTACCTCCTCTTGCCTCTTCTTAGCTTCCTCGATTTCTTCCCCACCCTCGACCTCTTCTTGTCTCTTCTTAGTTTCTACTTCATCCGCTGGTTCTTCAACATCTTGTTCTTGGCGTTTCCTACCTTCCACATCTTCGTCTTTCGCTTCCTCATCATCAACTTCTTCTTGCTTCTTTTTAGCCTCTTCTACCTCATCTTCTATTTCTACCTCCTCTTGACGTTTCTTAGCTTCTTCATTGTCGTCAGTCTGTTCTTCATCCTCAACCTCTTCCTGACGTTTCTTCTTCTTCTTTTTCTCTTCATTTTCTTCTTCTTCAACGTCTTCAGTTTCTTCTTGTCTTTTCTTGACTTCTTCGTCGTCTTCAGCTGCCTCCTCAACCTCGTCTTGTCTCATCAGTTTCTTAGCTTTTTCCAGTAAATCCTCCTCTGCCTCTTCAGGGATTTCCTCCTGAGCCTTGCGGTTTTCTTCTAAATATTCTCCTTCTAGTTCTTCTACGTCGCTTTCTTCTTCTTGTTTTAACTTTTTAGCATCTTCTGTTTCATCATCTTCTTCAATTTCCTCTTGTTTGATGCCTTTGAATGCTTTCACGTATTTCCTGATGGCGTCTTCTTGCCATTCTTCACCGGAGCCTTCGATGAGTTCTTGGGCTGGTTCGGCTTCTTCTTCTTGCTCTGGCTCATCTTCAGGCTCTGGTTGTTCAGGTTCCGGCTCAGGTTCCGGTTCAGGCTCGGGTTCAGGCTCAGGTTCGGGTTCGGGTTCCGGCTCGGGTTCCGGCTCGGGTTCCGGCTCGGGTTCTGGTTCAGGTTCAGGTTCACAATGGCTTGGGGGGCTGGACCAGTCACATACCTGGAAAACCATTTATATTCGATTAAAATGTGGCTATTTATGATTTTAACCTGTTTTAAAGTTTTACAGCATTTATCCTCTATACTCTAATCTTTCATCAATTTTTAATCTCGCTTTTTTCTAGAAACTGTGTATTATCCATGATCATTTATCATGACATGTGCTCACGAGTTTCGCGGCATATTTTGTTTATCAATAGGCTATCTGCACATGACAAAAAGATATGAAAAATTGACAAACTACTGTTGAGATGCTGTGATAAAAGATAACACTACAAAATAGTATAGCAAAACGTATTCACCTAACTGAGTGAATAGATGACCTTGTAAAATCTTTGAACGTCTGAACTTAATGATTTCTAAATTGTGCACTCTAATGGAAAAACACTGCCTATCAAAATCTGAATAATTTTAAAGGATATTTTTATTTTTTTAAATATTGTCTGCTCAACAACGTAAATATCATAATGCAGGTGCATGAAATTTGGCACATTTAAAGTTTATATGCAGAAGAAGTGCAGAAAACGAATCTATACCAATATTATAAATGCAAAAGTAACTCTGTCTGTCTGTTACACTTTCACGACTAAATAACTGAACCGATTTTTATGAAATGGTACGGGGTACATTAGAACTCCAAGAAAGGACATAGGCCTATTTTTTATTCCGCGACTTTGTCTGCGTCTGCGATAACATTCATTAACGCGGACGAAGTCGTGGTCAAAAGCAAGATTTAAAAAAGTATAATAATGAATTGGAAATACATTCAGTTTTACAGGAATGATGGTAGACTTTCTACCACTGGGCGACCACTAGTATGAAAAAATATACTAAATTATAGACCCGCTGATTCTAGCCAGAACCGCCACGTTTCAATAAGCGCTAGAAGGTCGGTGCCATTAAAGATAAATAAAACCCAAGTCCTCACCTGTTCCTGCTCATTAAACCAAGTGTCTTCAGGGCACTGCATCAGGTAGGAGTTGCCAGCATAGCATTGGTAGTATTGGAAGCAGGACTCGACGCTGGCGATCCTCAGGAAGTTCTCCTGGCCAAGGCACAGAGTCTCCGGGTTCTGTCTCAAAGGGATTGAGAGGCCAGAGCAGCTGGCCACGGCCGCCGCGCATAGTAGGAGCCAGAGAGCTGCTTGAGAAATAAAAAAGCTATCAGTATCTTCAACATTTTCGTTTTATCTTTTCTATAATGGCGATCGTATGTATATCGTGGAGGCCCCACCTTTCATGCATGGTTCAGGTTCCAGGCTATGCTATGTAGTTTTTGAGTTTATCTTATACATAATTGACGTTGGTGAAGGAAAAACGTTTTGGGACTTATACAGGGTGGTAAAATGCACTGGGCCCGCCTGGTGGATTATGGCCCATTCCTTCTCACTGAGAGGAGGCCTGTGTCCCAGCAGTGGGAACAACATAGGCTGCTGATGATGATGATGACAGGGTGGTGGAATACGTCGGTTAATATAACAAAAAAAAAACTTTTCTTTACATTTTGATTCCGTAGGTATTACAATAAACAAATAAATAAATAAACTGTTGTTTCATTAAAAAAAATAATGAAACAACAGTTTTCTTTTATAATCGATGAAAATATTTTAGAGTGTTTTGAAACACGGTTACAATCAGCTGGAAATACTTTGACCTCGTCGGTATCAATATCCAAAACTAATATAATATTAAACTACAGAATCAGCAACAGATCGGCTGTTTTGTAATTTTTCGTGGAACATAGATATTTTTTCATGAATTTCTAAAAACCAAAACATAATAGTCCGTTGGTTGCCTTTATATTCATGTCAGTGTCATTTAAACATTGAACAAAGTTGGAATTTGGAAGTATTTCTCAGTTGGAACTTGAATTTTTTTCTTTTTAATTTGTTTTCTATATCAATATCCAAAACGCTGAGTAAAGTATTGCTAGCTAATTTAATTTGACCCTATATAGTTAATAGTTATGCTCTGAAATCAACAACTCGTCTTGAGTTTGCGTGATCAATGCTCGTGTCTTCTCTGTATCAAAAGAGACATTTGTCCTGCAGTGGATCAGTAATAGACTACCAACTGTATTATACAACTGGAATGATGTATACTCGATCTAGTAATCTTTTACCATCCGAATTTTGTATGTCATTTGGTACACAGTTCAACCATACGTCATAAAATGACGAGATCCATTATGCTTCAAGACTAATGAGACATTTAGATGGTTGTAACCACACTAAACAACAACAACAATTACAATAACAACAAAATTGCTGTCGAAAGTGGGAACGACCATGGTAAAGTTTTAATTTAGGTATTTTAAATTGTTGGTAAAGCAATTACATGGTCGACTGTACAATCGCAAAAAAACGAAAACTCAGTTTTGAACGGGTTATGAAAAGTTCCACCCTAAAAGAGGTTGTTACCTAACGAACCGGGAAAAACCCGTCTAATTAGCAAGGTGTTACGATTCTTTAACTAGAGCATACGATTTTCCGATATTTAACTATAACCGAGTTAGTTTAAAAGTGTTTCGAATATCAAATTAGTACCTACTACATAATAGTGGGCTTTTGGCTACGTAATTACTGCTGCACGGATCAATCGATCAGGTTAAGCTTCGTTTACCGCGTTTGGTACGTGGATGAGTGACCATCTATACATACCAACACCCTTCCGTGCCTCGGAAAGCACGCTAAGCTGATGGACTCGGCTGTTAATTGTGGATCTTTCCAGTCACAGACAGTCGTTGTAGGTCGTCAGAAGCTCGAAAGTCTGACAACCAGTCTTACCAAGGGGGTATTGTATAACTCAGTATCGGGTTGTGGATGTCAGATAGGCAGTCACTCCATATAAAATACTGATATACAGTTGCATCCGGTTAGACTGGCAGCAGACCCCAGAAACGGCTAGGCAGATGATGGCCACATATCATTATCTTCTTGATGGGTTTGACATATTGGATTGGAAAATCAATTGGATTGTTTCATAGAAAAATGCAATACTTCGCAGCCAAAATTTATGGAATAGCATTTTGTTTTTAATCACCGACGAAAATTTCAGTGATGTTCTAAATCATGTACTGAACTCATAGGTAACAGATCGCCATCGTAGTTCTAAAATAAGTTGAGAAAAAGTCTCTTTAAAACCAGTAAAAGAAAGAAAATACGTTTATTTGCGGTAAAGATGACGCAAAGAAAGACAAAATACAATAAAATTAAATTATACTTATTAGTAAGTATCAGGAAAGATTTTTCAATCAATCTACACTATTTCAATTCAGAAATGTCTATTCTGATCCTGTAATTATTATCTTCGACGAATTAACATAGGTATTCCATCAACCATTATGTATTCCATAGCTGTATTGTTACTGTGTTATCACTGAGAACTTGTCAATTTAATCTGTACGCAATCTACATACTAAGATCGATGCTAACTTTGCTTACAACAAGATAGGTTATGGAACTAAATAAATTCCAATTTGAATGTTAAATTAGTGTTATTTGACTCACTCATCAAACAATATCTATTTAGCACTCTGATTGCATAACAAATTATCGATCAGAATCTGGATCATTATGAAGGAGAGGGCTAATCCATCCTATTTCCTACTATAATCCTACTAATATTATAAATGCGAAAGTTTGTATGTATGGATGTGTGGATGTTTGGTACTCTTTCACGCAAAAACTACTAAACGGATTTGGATGAAATTTGGAACACAGTTAGTTTATAACCTGGATTAACACATAGGCTACTTAGTATCCCGGTAGTACGTTCCCGCGAGATGTATTCCGACCTCCATGCGGGCGAAGCCGCTTGCAAAAGCTAGTTGCTTCATTTGTTCGAAATACTGGTCTGCTCAGCCACGTAAATAACGCAATGAATGTTGTTCTACTGTCAAAATGAGAACCATTCCTACTGTTAGTGTTGTACGCAATTACCCTGCATAGTTAGGCTGAGATATTTCGATGAATCTCAAAATGATTTGAATCCTTGTCATAATTATGACAAAGATTTTCTCAGAAACGAAAACCCCTTCATCAACCAGAAAGAGCTGCCAAACTTCAATTTTCTTGCGTCATAGCTTAGAACACTGTCGATGAAGTCACCATATAGACAGAACAAAAAATATCTGAATCGGTTCAGCCGTTAGGGAGCTGCTATGCTACGACCAGACGGACAGACACGTCAAACTTATAACGCACCTCTTTTGTCAGTGTTGAGACTGCCCACTTAAGTTAAATAGGTAGGTTCGTAATTACTCATTGGATAGTTCGAAATAGTTTGTGGGTATTTACGCATAGGTACAGAAAAAAATGACTAATTAGTGTTAGACATATGGTTATTTGACCATGTATCGTGGTTAATTAAAAATTGAGCATTAAAAAAAACTGATGCAAGTTTAACTTACGTAACATGTTAATATTTTAGAGCTGTCACCTATTAATTTTAATTACTAGTTTTGTTTAGAAACTTCTACTATTAAATCATTGTTATTATTCTGTGCTATTAACACCTAAATACGTTAATTTGCATAAACAACTGTTAAAAATTAACTGTAGTAAATAATACGAAAATCAACTTACTGTTCATTTTGACCGCACTGTCTTGCTACTGTTGCGATCCGGTACAAAAGTAAGATAAACTAGCTAAAGCCTTCAATTTTATCGAGAGCATCGTATCAGCCACTGATAACGTCAGCTGATACTGAAGATATAGACAACAGATATCGTCCATCAAACGGTTATCCGCGGTAAAAGCGGGATGCTGTGGCTGCGACTGACGACTAAATAATCGCAGTCTTTTGAATTGGTTAATGCAATGATATTCATATTTTTAATGGTCACTGAGGTTCCTAACTTCTAAATACCTTTTAAGTTTATCTGAAAGTTGAAGCGGAACCTGGATTTTTGACTAGAGTTTCTCTGAGAGAGTTGTTTAAAGATATTGGTATTCTTACGGTGGCATCACAATTCATCTTCGCCACCATCTTATATATTAAGCAAAATATACACTTGTACACTAAAAACGGTGATATTCATAATATTAATACTAGAAATAAGGACAAACTACGAGCTCCCTTTCACTGGCTTCATAAGGTTCATAATTCTTTTGTTGGTCTTGGTATTAGGGGCAAGTGCTGTTCCTATGGACGCTTGTACCTGTGGACACAATCGGTTCCGACGAAACTGGTAACCCTAAAATTCTAATCTGAACGCAACCGTAAAGCTTTGTCTATGGTTGATAGTTTTGACGTGTCGCCATGTTTGTTTTTTGTGAGGTTGTCTAAACGACGGTTATGAAAGTTTTTTGCATCAAAAAGTAAGTTTTTCTGCATAATTCAAATGAGTTTCACTGTCATAATACTTATAATATCGGTTTGATCGTGTTTGCAGTCTGATATGTGTTGTTTTTTGCTTAATAAGTGCTGTTTTCCCTGTCTGTAAGTCTGTTTTATCCACAAAGTTAGATCAGTTTTATTTTTTATGACTGAATTTGTACCTGTGGACAAAAATATTAGTGTACCTGTGGACTGTCCATAGGTACAAAAGTGTCATAATGTTTACTTACTCATCTGATCAGTCGTTTTGTTTAACTTTTGCAGTGCCTCGTAGTAAAGCTGGTTTAAAAAGAAAGGTAATATGCCCCGATACACTCACAGCAGCCGTCAAAGAAGCAAAAAGTGGCAATTCATTAAGAAAAGTAGCTGAAAAGTATAAAGTGCCAAAGTCAACCATTTTTAAGTATGTAAAGTTACCGGGAAGAAGAAATTTTGCTATGCAAATATTTAAGAAAAGCTGCATTTCTACATAATTATGGGTTTAAATACCAAACAATGTAGAGAGCTGGCTTATTAATACGCCGTTTCTAAACAGAAACCAAATCTGCCTGCTAACTGGGCAAAGCACAAAATGGCAGGAACAGGGTGGCTCCGTAATTTTCGACTTCGTTTCCCGGAGTTATTTCTTCGCAAACCTGAACCAATGAGCATAACTAGAGCAACTAGCTTTAACAGGGCAAACGTCGGTGACTTCTTCAACAACTCAGAATCGGTCATGACACGATACAACTTTCCACCAGGATCGATTTAAAATGTTGATGAGACTGGAATCTCTACTGTTCACAATCCAGGGAAAGTATTGGCTCCTAACGAGATTCGTCAGCTAGGGAAGATGACTTCAGGAGAATTAAGAGTATAAATCCACAAATAACATCCGAAACCGTCCACCTATTCGGAAAAGCTGGTCCTCGAAAAGGTGCTCAACGTGGAAGAAAACCCGGAAAAACCAGGGTTTTAACTGACACGCCAGAAAATGATGAAATTCTAGGTAGGCATTTAAAAAAACTGAAAAGAAAAAAATCGCAGTCCAGAAAGGGAACAAGAAAAAAAACGTAAAAGCTGCTGTAAAAACAATTGCTGCCACAGCTCTTCCACAATCTGGTTCCTCAGAAGTTGACGCTAGCTGCACTAAAGGTCATCTAACTCTTCTGCTCCCTAATAATTTTTCTGAACCTGGTCCTTCCACCGCACATTCGAAACAAAACAGTGAGAAATATGGTGAAAAAAAATTTAAATAATTCAACAAGAGATGTTGTCGTTCATTAGATGTATGAAGTGTAAAACTTATTCCAAAGACAAAAACCAAATGCTCCAATGTAGTTTTTGCAATCATAGCTACCATATTTGTTGTATTCCGAAGACACACAGAGATAACTTTGAGTCTGATGATGAGGGTGAAGGTTTCGTTTGCGCGGCATGCTTCGTATTAGACAATGATCACGATAGCGATGAATCTACTCAAAACTTGTATGAAGAGTGTCGAAATGCATACAAATAAGTTATTTGTATCTCTTGATACAAGTCTTACGTTTGTTTGAAGTTTTTTAGAAGTCTGTAATTGTTTTATTTAGTTTTTTGTTGTTTAATTAATGTGAATCGTCCCTAGGTACAACACCGTCCACAGGTACAATTTTACTGTACATAGGTACAATCGTTGGTCGAACCTGTGGACAAATATGCTATTTTAATGAAAGTTGATTTTTTTCGTAAGTAATATGTGATATTGAGACTAAAATTATAGTTTAAGAAAGGCTGATTATCCCCTAAAACATGTGATATCTTAAAAATAAAAAAAACTTAACGAATGCAGAAATAAAAAATGTTTTATTACAAATTCTGGAAAGTGTCCACATGTTCCGCACTTGCCCCTACCTTTTATAACAAGCTTCCGCCTGCTTTGCTAGATTTGCAGTTTAATGAGTTTAAGTAAAATCCAACCTGTGTTCAAGGCATACTATTCTATCAACGACTACTTAAACGTTAAGAATAGTTGGTCGCTGTGATTAACTCAAGACAATGTTTATGTTCTTTCAACTATAACCAGAACTAGCTTTCCTACTGACAGTCTATATGGGTAGTTCATATAATTATTTTTATTTAACTCCTTATGTTATTTTATCTATCGTTTATTTAAATTTACTGCGGACATAATATACTAATTATTACTATTCTTTTTATTTTTTTTCAGAATGGGAAATCATCAAATGACTTCTCCCGCTCTGAGCGGAGCGGGAGGGCGTGTCAGACTTTTACTGACTAAAACCCACCCGCGTTCCATCAGTTGCCCATGTACCAGGGTCACGGTATCTCTTTCGAACAATCACGCGACCCTGGCACATAATAGGTATACTCATTACAATGAGTTTTAAAAATTTTAGTCAATTTTAAAATGAGTTGTATTGCAACATGTAGTTAGCTAGTGACCTCGTCAGCTGTTCATAATATTCTTGCCAGAGCTACCGGCAGCAAGTTCGCATGCTCCCTTAGATGTCTCTGCTTGCGGTAGCGTCGGAGGTCGGGTTACCACCTTTCCTCAAATGTGACGAGGGGGGTAATGGCTGACCTTTGCGTTATGCTCGTGAACGGGTGCTGCTTGTGGTGACTGGTCGTCGTGGTGAGCATGGTTTTTGTTATTGTTATTTGTATTAACTGTGTTATTTTATTTTACTCCGGAGGTCCTAGTTTAGCAATTGTTACTTCAACTTAGTTATATGCATCAATGTATATATGGAACATTTTGCATCGTTGTGTATGTAAGCGAGCACGCCCTTTATGCCTGGAGGCTCTTATTTAGGTTTTAAGTTCTATTTACGATTTTATTATTTCAGCTTGAGTTTAGTTTTCAATGTTTTGTTGGTATATTGGCGTGAGCTAGCTGACATATGGCAAATACTTTGATGTATGTCTTGTTTTATAATATTAATTACTTACATAATACTGTATAGAATCAAGTTCTTCAAACTTAACAGACAGCTGTGCGGCTGGGGAGTTTGTTGCGCCACTTCTTCTTCCCAGCTAAAGCACTAGGAAGTGTCGAAGGGCGGGCGTTTTGGGGGGACTGTCTTATGTAACTTTGACGTTCAAAAAGTGCTGACTCTCAGCCTAGTTTGGATAAATGACTTTTGATTTGATTTTGATTTTTAAATCTTGACATCATTTTTACTCAAACAAAATATTTTTTCAAAATTAGGTACCTACCTATAAGTCAAAAGTTGAACCGGCATTCCAACTGACACATGCCAAAAAAGAACAACCTATATTTTTATGACCCCATTTTAAGAGATCACCCTTAAATGATAAATATTTTTATTTCTGCAAGTATATTTGTACAAACACTTTTACATGTCAAGCATATTTTAAACCGACCTCACATAGTCGGCGTTTCCTATCTAACTACTCTGAGAAGAAAGACCGAAATAAACTCAGAGGTAACAGTCTCTTTTAAAGTCCAGACAGAATCTTGGTCAGATCATGTAAAGACTATGTGGATTGGTGTCTGACATGGTAAAAAAGAACATACATAAAAAAAAAAAACATCCGAATTGATAACCTCCTCCTTTTTGAAGTCGGTTAAAAATAAGGATCACATTACCAGGGTCCACTTCAACTGATTACTCTGTGTAATAGTAATTTAGTAGATACTAATCACTTAATTTTATAACTGATTTACAAAAACTTTACAAAAATAATATAAAGGGCACAAAAAAATAGTTCAACAATGTTGATGTTGGTTAACCGATATTTTTCTCTGGCAACATGCGAGGGAAACTAATAAATTTCATATTATCTTTCATTTTCTTGTTTCAGTACATCAGCGCCTTTGTATCGTATTCTGCTACAGCGGTATTAGTTTGCAAACTGACGAGGAACACTGAATATTTACGAGATACCCACATATTTATTATGTAGGAACCGTTGGCAAACACATTTATAGGATCGGGAAGAACAGTTTGATAAAAACTTAAAAAAAAATTATTATAGCCATTTGGCTGTGCAATTTCAAAACATAGCAACTGACATTTTGCAACAATTAGTAATAATTTCTTTAAAACACTACTATTGTTAGTAACCTAATTTAAGACAAATTAATGAGAAGACCACCCAGCAACTAGACATAACGATAAATGGCGACTAGGGTAGGTATAACTCTTCTCACAAATTGCCTTTTTATCGTAGAGGAAGAGTCTGCCACCACAGCCTTCAGATTAAAATTCAATTTTTTTCTTAACCTAAAAAAAAATAACAATACATTTTGACTGCGCAAGTATTGGAACTTGTTAAAATTTTGTCTTGAATAAAATATTCTAGAAATAAATTAAACTCTGAACAAAATCCACGTAAAATAAAATCGCAACAGTGAAACGTCACTTTAATCAAATTGGTGCGTCTACATTATCTGAAATCTAGCCGTGTAAGATGTGTGATGTCCACATGACCTTCCGATACTGTCACGCGAATGCAAACACGGCCATTTGACCATTTGAAGGCAATTTGTTTGTGTTCTTTAAATTGGATTGAATAGAAAATTGATCAGTTGTTATGCGAAAAAAAAAGAATAGCTAGTAGTTAGTTTTGTTTCGTGTCACACTTTTAGAAGACTAAAAATGTATAATATCGTACGTTATTTTCGCTACAGCAGCAAGCTTAGATTATTTGTTAAATAGGTACCTACTTGAAAGGTAGCAAAAAATAGACATTTGATTGAGGAGCAAACCATTGATTATTAAAAATCCACAACCTATATATTTTACAAGTGAAACCTAGCAGATTATTGTTCCAATTGTAAACATTTCTTAGTTGAGGTAACTAAGAAATTTAGATACACTTAAAAGAGGAAGATACGTTACTTACAACTGCTACAAGTCCAATGGATATGTGCCACACGCAGACCATCGTCTAAACAGTGCATGTCAGTACAGTTTGATAAATAAAACAGTTAAGTACATAAATACGAATTAAAATGCCTTCTTGTATGTTTAAAATATGTTCTAATCTGTCAAAACAAAAAAAAGACACCCGAATTACTTTTGCGTAAATGCAGCTATAATTGCAAATTTGTTGAAAAGTGTAATTTTAATGCTTGCTTTTGCATTTTTCTGGGAGCTAGATAGATAACACAAAACAGTGGTGAGAGACTGGGTGCGATCCATTGGGTGACAGCCCGCTAACTCTACCTAAATACGATTCAAACTTAGTCATAAACATTCCGCGACTAACACGATTGCGCTCGCACGTGCAATGTGTCGGATCCGATCTCCGTCGTTGTCTATCGGTAATTGTAAGTACGCAACTGTGAATCATAGCTGTGTAAGTTTCGTTGCGTTGCACCGAGCCAAGGCTTATTAATGAGGATCAATTCGACAAAAGGATATAGCAATTTTGAATACTACATCGAATACAATATAAATATCTGAGTTCATTTCTTTTTGAATCACTCAAATCCATCGAGAAATTACGAAGTTATTAAACTTTAAAAAAAGGGAGTTTTAAAACGCACGCCGCGCGCGCGAAACTGCTGATGACGTCACGAGGCTCGATCGCCCGCCACGCGCCGCACTGCTTTGTTATGATTTGCGGAGTTTAATCGTTGTTTCTTGTATATTTATGTTTTATAGATATTGGTAGATAGGAAACATGGAAGTCGGATTTACCCAAGGCCCAATCGGACAATCTCGCGAAGATTGATTCGTTTATGGTTGAAAAGTAAAAAAAAAAAAAAACAATTTATTCCAGTGCACAGATAGGTACTGCGTTTTAGAATGTTTTGATTTGGCAGGCAGGTACCTTTTTCGTGTTTCTATAATGTGTAGGCACCTCTCTGCCTATTTTAAATAATATTTCTTACTAGCTTCTGCCCGCGACTTCGTCCGCGTAAAATTTCCTGCTCCCCCAACCCATCCCGTCGCATCGAATCGCCTGCCCGTGCGAGGTCTTTGTATGCGTGACGTTTTTCTTTGTGCTCGGCTCCTAAGGGTCTTTGCGTGACCTTATATAATATATAGTCTATAGCCTTCCTCGATAAATGGGCTATGCAACACTAAACGTACAACTCTTCAGCTTTTACTTGGGTGTGCTACGCAATGAATTTTTTGAAAGACCAAGGCACGCGCTGTGGACGTGTTTTATATGTAATTTTTCACATTTTCTTCGAAAAAAAAAAAATATTACCCACGTGTTGAAATTTATATGTGAGGGGGTTACAAAGGGGGTCGAAAATTTCATTATTTTTGCGATAGGAAACGCCATTTTCGAGATATAAGCAAAAGAAAAGGAAAACAAAAATACAGTACTGTTTTTGCACATGAAGGCGAGGCACGTGAAGGCAAGGCGCGAGGCGCGTGCAATGGACGAGTTTTATATGGAATTTTCACATTTTCTTCGAAAAAAAAAAAAAAATATTACCCACGTGTTGAAATTTATATGTGAGGGGGTCACAAAGGGGGTCGAAAATTTCATTATTTTTGCGATAGGAAACGCCATTTTCGAGATATGAGCAAAAGAAAAGGAAAACAAAAATACAGTACTGCTTAAAGCACGTGAAGGCGAGGCGTTCGTTGGTGTGAATTTTAGTTCATAACTACTAGTTTTAATCCACACCTTTTTATCGCGATTAAAAATAGATTTAGTTAAAATAAATTATTATAGTCGAAATTTTTGAAATGCAGTATAAAGTACTTTTAGTTAAGGGGACATGGGGCGTCGCTCCTCATGAAAGTACACCACTTCTTTCTATTTTTTGGGTATTTTGGGACACAAAATAACAATTTGTCCGGTGTAGCAACACTTGTATTTTCGCATCGTGGCACGATACAATATTTTATGAAGACATTATTCGTTTAAATGTTCTGCGAGTCACGTAACTAAAGGCAGAAAGAACGTGCGTGGCGGTGCCGCGGACGCGAACGTGGAAAATGACGTCATCAACGAATTGTGCGTATTGGCGGGCGTTTTTGAAAATGCAAAATTAAAACCGCTCTAACTTCGTCATTTTTGGTCCAATTTTAATAATTCTTTCACTGAAATAATTGGTTTAGGTATGACTGTAATTCTACATATTTAACTAAAATCGTCGCTGATCCTCATTGCGATGTTAGCACGTAACGTATCTTCTCCTTTAAAGTTTATCTAAGTTTATACATATTTTTGCCCGGATCTTACCTACATACCTAAAAGATAAGCCAAGTACGATTGACCAAGGGGGTTGTCCAGTGAATGGCTGAGTTATATTTTCATGTAAAATAAAATATCTTTGTAATCTCTGTTATCGTAAATTGCTACGTCATGGAAATTTTGCACGATGTGATCTAGTATTGTAACACTACCTATGGCCTTGCTCCGTTCTACTGACCAATTTTTTTTTTATTGTCATGTAAACAATAACTGTTCGGGAAACGACTCAATGGTTCTTCAGTTAAGAGTGCACTAACAGACAGACTGAAAAGGAGGAGTTACGTTTGTAGTTAACTAGCTTCTGCCCGCGACTTCGCTCGTGTCAAATTTTTGCTTCCCTGACCCTTCCCGTCTCAACGAATGGCCTGCCAGTTTTCGTCCATTTTTCGTTGCTACTCCTCTCCTTTTGATCTTAGCGTGATGATATATAGCCTTCCTCAATAAATAGGCTACCCAAAACAAGAAGATTTTTTAATTCGGACCAGTAGTTCCTGAAATTACCGCGTTCAACCAACCAAACAAACAAACTCTTCAGCTTTATAATATTAAATACTAGCTTTTGCCAGCGGCTTCGCCCGCGTGGAGGTCGGAAATTATCCCGCGGGAACATACTACTGGGATAAAAAGTAGTCTATGTCCTTTCTCAGGCTCTAAACTATCTGTGTACCAAATTTCATTTAATTCGGTTCAGTAGTTTTAGCAGGAAAGCGAGACAGGCAGACAGAGTTACTTTTGCATTTATAATATTAGTGTGGAAGTGTGGATTAGTGTGGATAGATGTTCTCTAGGTGTTCGACAATTCGACATTTATGAAAAACATTCACCAATATTTATGAAAAACATTCTACCGAGAAATATATAACGTCGCATTTTCTCAGCTTTAAATTTGAATTATTGGTTTGAATAAAAATGATTTACTGGTGCTTATCAATGAAACTTTCATCTGTATTCTAGAAAAAAAAAAAATATACGCGTCGAATTGATAACCTCCTCCGTTTTTTTTCGTCGGTTGAAAAAGGAAACCATAACATAATTATTCAAAAATAAATCGTATACCAGTTGATTCTTTGGCCTGGTCTCATAAATACCGTAGAGCTATGGGATATAAATTAGGGACACGTTAAAAAATCACTAAAACATAATCATCATCATCATTTAGCCGAAAGACGTCGACGTTGGCTTTGCCATAATCACCACGCTTGGCAGGTGGATTGGTGATCGTAGTATGGTGGTGAAATGCAGAGAGAACGCTGCTTGCCCGTTCTCTAGTAAGACCCTTAGGCGCCTTTTACGACACCCACGGGAAGAAATGGGGTGGTGCTATTCTTAACGTCTAACACTACCTACGCGGAATAAATTGGTTTCACGCGGAATAATAACTAATACATAAATTGTAAGCGATTTAAATGAAGTTTTATCGTGGCCGAGAAAATATGTACGGCATTTGAGTTGCTTGCTAGACAATCGTAGCCGTTTTGTTCATATTTTATATGGCAGACGTGTAGCCTCTTTGTGTATGGGACACTTGACCTTTTCAACACAAATTCGTATACATTTTCATGTTGCAAATATTTGAAACGATGCAATAGGACGATATTTTGTACGAATTGTAAATTCGAGATGGAAAATCGTTCCTTGAGAGAATTAACATGATCGTTTTTCACACATCGATCGAGCGGAATCAGGGGCAGAGCCATAAACTTATAAAAAAAAAGCGTTCTAAAAAATACTAGTGGCAAACGCTGTCCTACCCGAATAGCGACATATAAGGTGTATCTATTCATACACGAAATATTTTAAGAAGTACACCTGTAGATGGTAAAGAAGCTATAGCAACGAACAAAAAAATTTTCTAAGCGTTTTTTTTAAATTTAATATTTATAAATGTTTTGACGCACATAAGGAATACTAGCTCCCTCTTATTTTTTACGGCTCGAGACACCACGGCCATGCTCGTGCCGTCCGGTCATCGCCCTCGCAGTGTAAGGCGGGCCATTCATAGAATTTGGAGCAAAGGTTTTATGCAAAACGTCTCAAGTAGTTTTAAAATTATAATAATTATGAAAATTCAAAAACGCTTAGATAAAAAATTTCTTTTTGCTTCTATAGCTTCTTTACCACCTACAGGTGTACCCTTAAAATACTTCGTGTATGAATAGATACACCTTATATACAAGGTAATAATTGAACATTGTGTTGCCGGACGTAAAGAATAGCACCATCCCATTTCTTCCCGTGGGTGTCGTAACAGGCGACTAAGGGACTTGCTAGAGAATGGGCAGCAGCATTCTCTATGCATTTTTCTAACATACTGCGATCACCAATCCGCCTGCCAAGCGTGGCGATTATGACAAACCCCCGCCATGTTACGGCTGAAATGATGACAGGGTTTTATTGTGAATCTAAACCATCAAGGGACTCACTCAAATACACACAAAAAAATCTGTCCTGCCGTTAACGAGGAGTTTAGTGACATACAGACATACATAAGACTAATATACACATATAAAGATTATCACCGTAGTTTGTTGATAACAAGATTTTGGTGTTTGCCTTTATACTAGTTGGGTTTTCCCTTTAAAATTTAACCATACCTATTTGTATTATCCGAGTTAGTCACTACAGTTTTTCATAAGAATCACAATCAACCTACTTTATCTAAAAACGCCTTTATATGACACAGGCTTACGTAAATAATTAATCATTTCATTTCAGTCTATTGTGTTTAGATCTGAGTCTTCAGACGATGGTCTTAAACTCAGTTTTGATAAAGTTCTAGGGGTTCCCTCCATTAACAATGATAACAGTTCAGCTAATGTACTTAAACTAATTCTGAGAAGTAGCAATGGCGAATAGGAAAATTTGCTCCATTTCAAGTGACGACAAAATGTTGTTACTATACACCGTGACATCGTCTTACAACGGCAGCGCACTTCATGAATCCAAAGACTACTACACATCCATAAGAAAAAAAAAATGAACATTTGAATAACTTAAAAATAATATGATGACGCATGACGTAGTTTTAAATTTGATATTTTGTCTCATGGAGATGGAATGTCTAGTTGACTCGTGCACTGGGTAGGTATGTTCTCTACCGTATTATACGTAAACATTATTACCAGGAAGTTTCATAATTCTAATGCATTATTTATTTTTCTTAGTACCTACAGTATTCTCTTAATTAATGGCATCAATTTTTTTATCACGCCTTGAGGTATATTATGTCTGATACATTACGGTAGACAACCTTTGTAAGACGACTAAAATGTCACGGTGTATAAACGCTGTCTAGGAAGTGTTACACTGATAACACAACTGATAAAACTAATTTGGTTATGAGTGACTGTTTCATGAAAATATCGTAGCTATACAAGGTGCAGTTTTGGATCTGCAAAACATTTTAGGAGGTGATTATGTTAGTGATTCTCGACCCGAATCAACAATAAAATGGGCAGGTATTTTTTTTTTTCATTTTATCTTTTTTACGGAAATCGGTAAGTGTGATCTCCCTTTTTTAAAACGCGGCCAGTCTGTACGTGTCCTTAAACTGCGCTTTCACACACACGAACAAACGCAACCGACATTTCTTTCATAGATTTTTTGAAGAGGGTTATTAAGAGGGTTATTCTGAAAAACAATAAAATTGAAAAATCTAAAATAAAAAGTAAAATTATTGATTATTGACTTGGTATCGTATTGTTATATGATTATTTACGAGTCTCATAACAACCTCCTGAAATGTTTTGCAGGTTCAAAACTACATATTGTATTTTGCGGCTGTTTTTTACTTAGCCTTATAGGTCGATCTATCAGGCTAAGCTGTGCTTGCCGCGGTTGGTCCGTGGATGAGTAACCATCTTAACATACCGAGATCCGTCTGTGCCTCGGAAAGCACGAAGCTGTTGCTGTTACGGGTCGTCCGAAGTCCGAAAGTCTGACAACCATTTTTAACAAGTAGGTAAATGAGTTGTGGAGGTCAGATAGGCAGTCTTTTCCTGTAAAATACTGGTATCCAGCTGCATCTGGTTTGACTGGAAGCCAAGCCCAACGTAGTTCGGAAAAGCCTTGGCAGATGACTATGGCTTGGGTAATTAAATCCTACACCGTCCTCCCATACCTATTAACACTGTAATTTGAAACCATTGTAAAATCCAATAATTTTTAAAAGAGTAACCGTGGAGTTTCTTGCCGGCTCTTCTCCATAGGAATCTACAATTTGGAACTGTGCACTTAGCTTCTGACGTTTCATAAATGCCTATTTAGGTTTATGTGAAATAAAAATATTTTGATTTGATTTGATTTAAAAATAAAATTCAAGTTACCTAAGTACGAACAGAATCACACGATCACTCGTGTCTTGGAATTTATTTTACTTAAAATCCCGGGAAAAAGATAGACAGGTGCTTACTTATTCTACTGAATATTTATGAGGAATTTTTCGTGTAAATTGGGGTGTTGAAATTTGTATGGGAAGAACTTCACACGCCCAACGTCGGGGGCGCAACGTTTTTTGTTATAAAAAGTTCAAAAAGTAAAACTCGACTACTGAATAAATTACGGTCTAAATAGTATGAAACAACAAAATATTCTGATTGAAAGCCATGAACATATGCTACCTAAACAATATATCAGCTAATGATAAAGCTTATGATCGCTTCCTACTGTTAGCATGTATTGTTTTGTAAGGGTAAGTGGCATACCGACTTTCAGATGAGAAAATTTTCTTTTTTCATACTTTTTAGAGTGTGACTTTTAGTCGAGGTTAAGTTATTTCAGTAATCAGGGTTTAGTTTTTGAACTTACTTTATATTTAAATTATTATGAGTTTTTTTTTTGGTTTTGTTTGGTTATACAGGGTGTTTGGAAGATGGGTGCAAAGCTTTAAGGTGAAGATAGTATAGACAATTTAGAACCATTTAAGCCATGGTTGTCTTAGACGAAGTCTTACCAAATTTTTTTAACCAAATTTTTAAGTTTTTTTTCGGAAATTCTCAAAATTTTATGTAAACTGCATAATTATGGCCAAATTGAATGATAAATGAATTCATTTTTTATTTATTTAATTAAAGTAATGTGTAAGCAACCAAGCAAAACATGTTTTAGGCTTCTGTGTCATTAGACATTTTTTTTACAGATATTTAAAGCTCAGAAAAAAATAAAAAATTTCTACAATACGTCTTTTAAAACTTATTTAAAAAAAAGGAGGTTGCTTTTTTTGTTCAAACCTTTTTGAAGACATGCTTGATAATCGCTCTTTCTTTTGAGGTATCATTTATGCGGATATCTTACAAATTATTGAAATTAGGACCTACAAACCAATTCGAGGGAGAAATTTTAAATTTTAGGCAGTCTAACAAAACACAAATTTTTTGCTTAAAAGAATACTTTATGTGCTCGAAATGATAACATTGTTCAATTCTAAGAATTTTTGGCACATGCAGGAACCAATTGAGGGGAACCCATTGAGGGGATTCTCTAAACAATGGCCACCGAGCGCGGTGCGACGGCATTTCCAGGTAGAACGCCCAATGAATAGCAAAAAGCGATAAGAGTTGGTTTTTACAGCAAAATGGTCTTAGTTACTGAGGCAACAAAGTCGTTTTTCTTTAGTCAGGGTCAGGCGGTCTGTGATGAAGCCGTTACATCTTTTACTTATTAGTCAAACTACTGCCCTTGTGAGTGGACGTTGTCGTGTTGATTCACAATTTACCGTGTTCAGTTGTAGCCCTTTGCGTTCCTGCACGTGTTGTTTGCGTTAGTTTTGAACTTTTTTGTTTCACCGTGTCCAGTCGTAGCCTCGCGCTCCTGCACGTGTTGATTTTTGACTTAATTGTGTTGAGTTGACATTTAGTGCGCTCCTACGCCGTTTTTCTTAATTGTTAAGTGACTATGGCTACTTTTTCCAATCAAGAATATGCGGATATCGTATTTATGTACGGTAGAGCAGACGGCAATGGATCTTTGGCGCGACGGATGTATCAAGAGCGCTTTCCGAATCGCAGGATACCGAATGTCCGAGTGTTTTACAACACGTTTCGTCGTCTTGCCCAAGATGGGTTTCACCGCGTGGAACCTGGAGTCAACCCGGGCAGACACGAAACTGCCGTCGACGAAGACATTTTAGCAGCATTTCAAGCGGATCCTACTACCAGTACTAGAGCAGTAGCTCGAAATTTAAACATTTCTCAATGGAAGGTGTGGCATACAATGCACCAAAATGATAAGTATCCGTTCCATGGTAGGAGTGTGCAAGGTCTAGTAGAGCAAGATCCTCAAAGAAGAATTGAGTACTGTCGTTTCCTCCTCAACAGAGACATCGAAGATGCGTGGTTTCTGAAATCAATCTTGCGGACGGATGAAAGTAAATTTTCAAGGGAAGGTATTACAAACTTTCACAACATCCATGAATGGGCCGACGCAGACAACAATCCACATTTTAAGAAACAGGTGTCATTTCAGATGAAATTCTCTGTGAATGTATGGGCTGGAATAATTGGCAGAACATTGATTGGGCCCCACTTTTTGCCTGATCCATTGAATGGCGAAAATTATTTGCAATATCTGCAAATTGATTTACCACTGCTGGTAGAGGAATCAGGTGTCCCGATCTTCGAAAGAGACCGAACAGTCATCTTTCAGCAAGACGGCTGTCCAGCGCATTGGACTTTAAATGTAAGGGAACACCTCAACAATTGCTTTCCTGATAGCTGGATCGGCAGGGATGGACCCATCCCTTGGCCCGCTCGCTCCCCAGATCTGTCCCCGTTGGACTTTTTTTCGTGTGGGGCTGGGCCAAGGAACTGGTGTATAACAACATAGAAATAAACACTAGAGAAGAATTGATACAAAGAATAAATTCAGCGTTTGAGACAATGAAGCAGGAGATGATGTTGAAAATAACGACTACAGAAGTTAGAAGACGGGGCCGTGCTTGTATTAGGAATCACGGCCGTCATTTTGAACATGAAAAATAAATAATTTTAATTCAAATGTTGTTTTAATTAGTCTGCCTAAAAATAAAATCTCCCTCAAATTGGTTTGTAGGCCCTAATTTCAATAATTTGTAAGATATCCGCATAAATGATACCTCAAAAGAAAGAACGATTATCAAGCATGTCTTCAAAAAGGTTTGAACAAAAAAAGCACCCTCCGTTTTTTTTTTAATAAGGTTTAAAAGACGTATTGTACAAATTTTTTATTTTTTCTCAGCTTTAAATGTCTGTAAAAAAAATGTCTAATGACACAGAAGCCTAAAACATGTTTTGCTTGAATGCTTACACATTACTTTAATTAAATAAATAAAAAATGAATTCATTTATCATTCAATTTGGCCATAATTATGCAGTTTACATTAAATTTTGAGAATTTCTGAAAAAAAACTTAAAAATTTGGTTAAAAATATTTGGTAAGACTTCGTCTAAGACAACCATGGCTTAAATGGTTCTAAATTGTCTGTACTATCTTCGCCTTAAAGCTTTGCACCCATCTTCCAATCACCTGTATATTAGGTTGGGGAAAAAGTCTTTTCGCATTATAGTATGTATGAACTTGTAATAAAATCTCTTTGGCTATACTATTTGTATCTGGCTGGTTTTGATATCATTGAAAGTTTAAATTTTAAAGAACATCATTTCAAATTCAAATTACGAAAATGTGTGATTATCATTTGTTTTTTGTACCGTCAAGATGAGTGAATCTAATGAAGAAATTCGATACATTTTAAAATTTTACTACAAAAAAGGTAAAAATGCAACGCAAGCCGCGAAAAAAATTTGCGATGTTTATGGACCTAGTGTAGTGTCTGTGAGAGTAGCACGGTTTAAGCGTTTTCAATCCGAAAATTTTGATGTCAAAGATGCACGTCGATCTGGTCGCCCTATTACGGATAAAATGGATGCCATTTTTGAAAAAGTGGAGCAAGATCGGCATACCAGTAGTTACGACGTAGCTGAAGAACTGGAAATTGACCACAAAACAGTTTGGCGCATTTGAAAAAAAACTGGGTACACAAAAAAGCTCGACATTTGGGTACCTCACGAGCTCACTGAAAGAAATCTAATGAACCGTGTACTCATTTGTGATTCTTTAGTACGACGTAATGAAACCGAACCATTTTTGAAGAAGCTGATAACTGGTGATGAAAAGTGGATCACGTATGACAAGAACGAGCGAAAAAGGTCGTGGTCAAAGGCCGGTCAGGCTTCACAGACTGTGGCTAAACCCGGGTTAACTCGCAACAAGGTGATGCTGTGTGTGTGGTGGGATTGGAAGGGCATTATTCATCATGAGCTGTTACCACCAGGCAGGACCATCGATTCTGAACTCTACTGCGAACAACTGATGAGATTAAAGCAAGAAGTTGAGAGAAAGCGGCCGGAATTAATCAACAGAAGGGGTGTGGTTTTTCATCATGATAACGCTAGACCTCACACATCTTTAGCCATCCAACAAAAATTAAGAGAGTTTGGCTGGGAGGTGTTAATGCATCCGCCGTATAGTCCTGACCTTGCACTTCAGATTTCCACCTGTTTCAGTCTCTTCAGAATTCTTTAGGCAGTGTCAGGTTAACATCACGAGAGGACTGCCAAAACTACTTGTCGCGGTATTTTGACCAGAAGTCCCAAAATTTCTATAGCAATGGGATCATGTCTCTACCTACAAGATGGCAAAAAGTTATCGAACAAAATGGTACCTACATACTTTAGTTAAATGTAAATAAACTTTATTAAAAAATGTTTTGAATTTTCTTAAAAAATGCGAAGAAACTTTTTCCCCAACCTATTATATTTATATTTGAAATGTGCTTATGAAGCCCTTTCATTTGATACCGAGCACGGAATAATTATAAAAGAAGTATTTACTTCATGACTTTATGGCCTCTAGAGGGTGCCATATTCAATGAAATTTGACTTAACATAGCCAAGCCAGCAGGGGATTATGAAACTTCTAACGGACACCTCTTTTATCAAAATTATGAGAAGTAGTAGAGTAAATAGTTTAGATGGTATGAGGAGATTTACCCACATACATACATACATACCAAAATCATAACCCTCCTTTTTGCTTCGCCATAGATGGGTGGAAAACAACACAAGCCAGCAAGTCCCTAGTTTATCAAAGATTTCTGCTGTCACAAAACGAGGTCGGATAGCTATTGATGTATGAGATATAACAGGGTATAATGCTCTGGAGACTGGACCCAAGTCGTCCTATGTTTACGTCTAATGAAATGTCAATATGACAAGTGATACAACCCACGGGCTTGATTCCTATCACAGAAAACGATAATAACGCTGGTCTGCAATGAAATCCTCCTTTAAACACATTACCATCCGCAGTCGGGTCATAGAAATATGATAGTGCGCTCAGTCTGCTCCGACAAAACGAATGGGAAGATTTGTTTTTTGCCACCGACTTCCGAAATTAAAGTTATTTTTCACTTTGCAGTGTTTTTTTTTTAAGGAAGTCGGTTGTATTTTTTTTAAACTCTTAGTTATGGTGTGTACTCCGAACTAATCTAATCACGCTATTCGTTCATTATCAAAACCTAATGAATTATATAACCTAAACATTCCTCATGAATTACTCCATCCAAAGCTGTTCTGTGGTTCTTGAGTTAATCGCTTTCGGACAGACGCGGTTTGTCTGGGGGACTTTGTTTTGAATTATGTGTAACATACCAACGGATTTATATATTTTTTTTTTTCTGTCATTCAACATGTATTGAGGTCAGCGAAACCATAAAGATCACACAGCCCTGGGCTTTCAAAAAGTTCATAATCGCATACAAACTTTTCCTTGCAAATGCTTAATCGGAAGTACTTAAAGTCACAATTCTTGGAATCCACTATGCCTCGTCTACGGCGAGTATTTATTTAGTAGTTGTAAAATGCCTTTGAAAGCAAGGGCCTCCTGACCTCTTTGATTTAGTTGAGGAATTCATACAAGTCGTGAACCAGGGAATGTAATTTTTAATTATTATTTTTAATTGTTTTTTTTTCTTTTTGTTTGACATTTCGAATAGTTCTAGACCTAGCTTCGATTAATCAGCTCATTCCTGAACAGTTGCCTAATTTCTGAACTACTTTTTCCAGGATATTTGGATTAATAAGACTTGGTGCTAAAGTCTTTGGTCGTAGAGTATATCTTGCCTTGTATCAGTAGATCGGTATTTCCAAGTAACCGGGTAGGTTGAGGCCCGTGTGGTGCCAGACGTTAAGAATAGCACCATCCAATTTCTTCCCGTGGGTGTCGTAATAGGCGACTAAGGAATTTACTAGATCATGGACAGCAACGTTTTAATACATTTTACCAACATACTGCGACCGCCAACCCGCCTGCCAGGCGTGGCGATTAAGGCAAACCTCCTTAAGCAATATTGCAGATATTTTATTTACAGCTTCAAGAAAAAGCCATAGAAAAATAAAAAGTTCATCGTGAAGAAAAATAAGCGACCTGCTAAAGAGTACGATCGTAAAATATTAAGCAATCCTTGCCTGATTACGAGCAGTTATGCAAGAGTTTAACCACTAACTGCTTTTGTATGTCCTCCTTGGAAAACAGAGGGTAGAACTTGTATTTTTATAAATTAGCTATAAATGTTTCCTGTGGCGTTGCTTAGACCAATATTGTGTGAGCATTTTCTGGCTGATGGGTTTTGCAACCTATAGCTGTGATTATGTACTAGTATGTCAAGTGGATTATCGTGAATAATGCAACGGATGAGAATCGAATGTAAAATCCTCACACTTCCCTGTCTTCACTTTAACTGGTAAGTAGGCAATCTCTGCGCCCTCACACCCCCAGCCGCTGCAGGAGACGTCCCGGGCGTCGGGAGTCCATAGCGGATACCCGGCCACTTGCTTACACTTGTTGACGGGAGCAATGTGTAGCTCGCCGCCCGGTAAGGACCAGGCCAGGGTTGATGGTGCTCCGCCCAGAGCGAGAGAAGTAATTTTTTATTTTTATTTTTTTATTTTATTTATTGAGGGATAATAAACAACTACAACATAATATATAATACATTAGGTTAACACAATTTTAAGAGGTAATGTTGCAGTCAACTGCATTATCCGCAGATAAGACATATTTAAAGATCTGTGGTTGCCACTAGACGAGCATAACCAAGATTAAAAAATATTTTAAAATAAATAAATAGGTTAGGTACTATAAAGCGAGCTATAGCTAAAAACCAAATCGGAACAGAAACAGTTTCATTTACGTAAATTATGCAATAAGTAAATAATGTTATAATACGATTACAAATTAAGACATTTTTTATAATATTAGATTTAAATTTATTTTTTGAGCATGCAAATATATCAACATCAAAAAAATTGAATTATAGGATTCCAACAGTCTATGAATAGGGCAGCGTAAGCCAGAGTTCGTACGACAAGAACTAAGCGCGAACAGAGTACGTGCACGAACCTGACGCACATGAACTGTTCGGGGGACAGAATAACACAGCTTACTCGTTAAATCAATGGCATCAAAATTATTGTTAACAATATCATGCAGCACGTTGGCTTCCAGGTATTTGCGCCGATTCTCCAAGCTAATAAGCTTGTACTTATCAAGAAGTTGGGAGTATGATAGATAAGTCTTAGTCCCATAACATCTATAGTACATAGCACGGACGTACTTGCGCTGAACCCTTTCTATTCCATCTACGTACTTTTGGTAGAAGGGGTTCCAAATAGGGACCGCATACTCTAACTGAGAGCGAATGAGCGTTTTATACAGATGGAGGTAGGTAGAGGTACGTTTAAATTCTGTTGCCGATCTCATCACAAATCCATACATTTTAAAAGCAGTATTCACTATGGCTTCGATATGCTGGTTCAAGGTAAGTTTACCATCAAAGAGAACACCTAGGTCCTTCACTATAGGAACATTATGTAAGGGGATACAGTTAAGGTTGTAATTAAAATTAAAGATGAAATTATTCTTAGTGAAGTGTATATAGTTACATTTGGGGATACTAAGGTGCAGCTTATTGTCAATACAGTACGCAGCTAATCTGTCTAGGTCCTCTTGAAATGCATAGCAGTCGTCCATATTTCGTATCGCTTTAAACGCCTTCAAGTCATCTGCGTACATCAGGAATTTTGATTTTTTAAAGCATTTCTTAATATCATTGATATAAATAATGAATAATAACGGTCCCAGGATAGAGCCCTGTGGAACTCCGGAGGTAATATTCACAGAGACAGACTGATGACCATTAACCACTACCCTCTGTGACCGGTTTTCGAGGTACGATACAAACCAACGCAACAGATTTCCGCGTATCCATTGAAAGCAATTTTACTCAGGAGAATTTAATGGTCGACCTTGTCAAAAGCTTTTTTGAAATCCGTATAGACCGCATCTATTTGTAATTGCCCATCAATACTCTCAAAAAGGTAATTAGAAAATATTAACAGATTGGACGTTGTAGATCGGCGCTTAACAAACCCATGTTGTTCAGGAATGATAATATTATGCAGAAGAGGGTAAATCTCATTGTGAACCAGTCTCTCAAAAAAAAGTCATTTGATGATTTCCCACCCAGAAAACATAAAAAGGTACCTAGACACACAGAAACTATCCCTTACAAGAAGTTATTCAAAGTTCCTTTGAAAATAACACAGACATTTTAAAACTTTCCTGATTTAGAACACAGAAGAGAACTCGGAACATAATGTTATTTTAATACGCTACTGTAGACGATATTATATGTCTTTCCATTTGGGGATAGAATCTAAAGATTCTGGGCATTGGACACATACGACTGTCCATGGGAAAAGCACGGCTTTTCTAAGTTCACCCCAGTCACCTAAAAAAAGGAGCCTATGTCACTCTCCATCCCTTCAACTATCTCCACTTCAAAAATCGCGTCAATTACGCTCCGTTTTGCCGTGAAAGACGGACAAACAGACACACACACTTTCCCATTTATAATATTAGTATGAATTCATAAAGTTCGTGAATTAAAAACAAACCGCCCGACTGGCAATGTTAGTAGCTATACGCCTTTGGGAGCCATACAAAATCAAATCGCAAAATTATATGAAACTTGTTCGTCGCCTGTCGAGTTTGTTATTTATTTCAGTACTCCAGTTTTTTTGCGAGACTTTGTTAATTTTTCCTTCAATATTAATTGTGATTGATTTCACAATGTTTAACAGTGGCTTCTGTTTGGATAGCCCCTTGTTTATTATTACCCGACTGCCCTAAAAAAAGGGTAATGCTTTTCGAGAGTATGTGTGTATGTCTATTTGTTTGGCATGTTATGTAGGAACGGATGGATGGATCTAATATTTACTTTGTACCATTTCGCCACAAAATAAGGAAAATTAAAGAGTAGGTTCTGTGGAAATTAACTGGAGGGGAAAAAATAATTAAACTGTTCTGTCCCGTTTATTATCTGTGCGCCTAACGGAATGCGCGTGTAACGAAGTGACATCTGACTTGTCAATTTGACGTTGACACTTCTTGTTGGTTTGCCGCTTTAAGAGGTCCGTCGCGTTTTGGAACTCCCGCGACGCTTTTGTTGAAATTAATCCTTTTAAATCGATCCGCTTGTGACAATTAGTCGTGATCCAATTGCTTTGAGTGTTAATAACCCCAGTTTGACGTAATAATACGGGTTACATTTGTTAAAACTGAAGTTCTTGAAAGGGATGGTCGCCGCGTGGTTCTCGCGACCCTTTGTAAAGCAATCCCTGAGAATCGGTCGTTTTGTGCACAATCTGTCATGACCCATTCCCAACAGCTTACCCCAATTTGAAGACATAACACGGGTTTTGTTTGTTGGAAATACCTGTGTTAGTTTGAAGGTTAAGTGAAAGTGACCTTGAAGCCGCGTGCCATGAAGACATCTGGCGGATTGTTGCGGATTGTTCCTGAGAATACTTACTCATAACGTCACAACACAATACATATACACTCACTTACATACATAACTCCAGGTAGGCACCAGAGCAGTGTCCTTCAACCAACAGGTAAGTTCTTTTGTTGTATTGTAAGTGTTTGATTTGATTGTCTGCTCCGCGTACGGCGGACTAGTATCGCTCGCCACTCTTGTCTCTAAAGCCCCACGATTATCACACTTCCACTGCGCATTTGAAATCGTATTGTGAGGTCTAGTCTGGCAGCGTACATAAACAATCAAATTAAAATAAAAAATAATTAACAATTTAGACATTTCAAGCAGACATTTCAATTAAATTTATTAAAAAAAAAGTTTTGATTGAACTTGGTATTTATTAAGTGTTCGTCGGCGGTAAATAACCGAATATTTAATTTATTGTTTACCACGTTGTAGGGTAGGTAAATATAACACGTGTTTTCTTTTTTTAATAAAAACTCTAAATTGGCTCGTTTTTCTTGTGGTTGTAAGCAAGTTTTACGCAGAGGGCATACAATGGCTTGCGCACACAGTATAACAACACGTCCCGGGTGTTCATGGGGCTGCCGCGTTTTTGCAGCGCGTCCAGCATGTTTGTCGACGCGGCAATTGACAGTTTTTCGGCCATCATGCGCAAGACATGCGCATCTCTGCTTCGCCGTGTTCGCGCCAGCCCCAACACCATTTTTAGAGCGTTGGCTGATAGGTGGAAGTCAAGTAGACATTCCCCAGGATCGGTGAGCCTTACCAGCTTAGAACTAACATTCTTGCTTGTTACTAACATTCGTTCATAAGGTTTCACTGTTACTAACACTTATGGAAGAAATACTGAAATAAATGTTGTTTATTTTATTTTATTACTTCAGGATATTTTTGCACCGTTCAGACGTGCTCGTCAGCAATATTTTATAAATAATTGATTTAATTGTATTGACCTCCTTAGTGCATTACTGTCGTAATGCATGTGTAAAATTTTGCTAAGTGCGTAATTTTGTTAATAATGGACATGAAATAGTGAACTTGTAATAAAAACAATGGATAACAGCCCCTTTAATCCAAGGGGCCCAGTGCAACCCACCGCCTCGCCGTTGAAGACGATGACGCAAAATCCAGCCCTCGAGTCGGTCACCGCTGATATTGTTTCAGCACCCGAAATTCAAAAATGGATGTCAACCATCGAACAGCACTTAAATGAAGTCTGCTCCATTGCCACGGAGGGCAAACTCAACTCGGAGCAGAAAATGAAAATTTCTACCATGTGCCGTAAAGTAGTATCTGGAACCTCACAAATGGCAGTCCTATATCAGTCGCTCAAGCAGAAGGCCATTCAAGCATACAACACGATTGATGCCCTTCAAGAAAAGCGGAACCTGACGGAACATATTTCGGAGCTCAAGCAGGCGATCAAGGACTCTGGGTCTGCAAAAAATGCTTCTTTTGCTGACATGGTTAAAAAGGGATCAAATGATTTTGTCCGACCCAATAACCTGAGTTCAGTTGCCATTTATCCCAATGATAAATTTAAATCAAGTGACGAAACAAAAGAACTCGTGCAGAAAATCATACGACCCGAGCAAATGAAGTTGCACGTTCGTGGTGTCCGAAGAACAAAAAATGGAGGAGTAATCGTCAGTACCGAGACGAAATGTGACGCTGATAAACTAAAGCAGGCAGTCCAGCTCTCTACATCTGGACTTACCGCCGACGAACCCAGCAAGCGTAAACCTCGGATCGTGGTTATAGGAGTGCCGACTTCCCTGGCTGAAAATGAGGTGTTCAGGTGCATTTTCGAACAAAACATATCCGACAAATTACCAGCGATGTCCTTGGATTCCTTCATGTCTTTTATAAAATTAAGCCACAAATCAGGGAAGAGAGATGCTGCGACCTGTAACTATGTTGTTGAAGTTTCAGCCGAAATACGTAAAGCCCTTATCCCTCAATCAAGACTTTTTATAAATTGGACGTCCTGTCCTATCAGGGACTTCACATTGGTAACAAGGTGTTACAAATGCCAACAATATGGCCATGCAGCCAAAACATGCCGAGAGATAGTCACCACGTGTGGTCACTGTGGTGACGCTGGTCATTCGATAACCGAATGCGCGAAGAAAGCCGACATCCCGAAATGCGCAACTTGCTATCGCTTTAGAAAGCCCAGTGATCACAAAACGGGAGACGCTGATTGCCCTGCTAGGAAAATAGCAGAATATAGATATATTAACTCCATAGATTATGAGAGCACCTAGTGCGTCATACTCAAGGCATCACTTCCGGTTAGCTTGTTGCTGAGTCAACGATATACCTGACCACTGCGCTGTCCTACTTACATCGATTTGCCGCTGTCTAAGCACTATTAGCCGACCGCTTCCGATGAATCCAATGTGGCTATAATGGTGATCTATGCAATTTTGTTTTCAACCCAGTTCATAATACTGCTAATTCCATCATATTCGTGAACTAAGTGCTAAAAACTAAAAAACTATTTTTCGTATCTAAATATTATAGACGTTATCATCAAGTTTAAAACCTTTGTTGTAGTAAATTATAACATAAATAAATCAACTAACTATGTCACTTTTTATAAAACTTAAGTTAAATATTGTTAAGAAATTAGTTGACCTAATATTAATTGTAAGAACTCATGTCGCCTGTGATACAGGTTTATCCTAGTACAGGCATCATACTTTGCATTTCCTATATTATTTCTAAGATTTATACTGTATTTTAGCTATTTTAAGTTTTTGAATAAATATTCTATTCTATTCTATTCTATTCTATACCAATCTACGCTGGATGCTACTAGGTATATTGTATGTTCATTTTAATTGTAATTAAATAAAGGTACAACGTAGTTTTATTTTTAAAACTGATATCGCAAATTGTTTGCTGTTTTCTGACAACCGAGTGGCAACTCTCGTAATTTTAAGAATGATCACAGTCTGATCTCAGTCTTAATCTGTCAAAAATACTTCAAGTTTCCATACGTTTTTGACAAGTTTTTGACATTTGGGTGTAACCGAGCTGAAACTTCGACTTGATTTCGAGCGTTTTTAACTACGAGAATTGACAGTCAGAAGTGTCTAGCACTAAGCAATTGTAACAGTTAGAACTTCGTTCTGGTAGAAACATTAAATACTAACTTACAACTACCTTCTAAAAGTCGTGGAATCAACAATATTCATCACATTCACAAAAACTTAAACAACTAAATTGATGAAGAGATGTTTTCATGGGAAGAAAAAGGTTTGAAATAAAATATATAAAATTCTGACTACGTTTCCACTTCGTTGTTTTCCGTTTGCTGTTTTGCATGATTGCTTTCCAGTTACAAAAAAAAAACATTACGTTATTGATATGCCTATGACAATATGACAAATGAGTAAAATTAAAATCTGGGTTGAAATCTGTTCCTTTTTACCGAACATTGAAACAAGCCTTAAACAGAAATCGCCAAAGTAGACCGCGAAACTCATTGTTTTTTTTTTAACTTTGTCGGTCAGTTCAGGCTGTAACATCATCTGCCTAGCCTTTTCCAAACTATAATGGGGTCGGCTTCCAGTCTAACCGGATGCAGCTGAATACCAGTATGTTTTTCATGGAGCGACTGCCTGTCTGGCCTCCACAACCCAGTTACTGGGTAATACGGGCCTTTGATGACCCGTGACGACTGTCAAATATCCATATATGAAAGCTGCAACGGCTTAACGTCAGTCTGTATGTTGAACAAAATATAATTCAAAATAAAATGAACTAAACTGTACCTTTAACTCGTAGCTGTTAGGACGATTTTCGTAAAGCACGCTAGCACTGATGTGCGACTGATTGTACCCTAGTATGTGTTACCACATCTTTACTCTTGAGGTCGGACGGAGCACAATGCATCTAATGCAAGTAACATCCAAGCAAACACACCAGACAGTCGGAATATATGATCTGTAATATCCACTCATCCCTCGCCTTCCTTCGGGGTGAGTTGAGAATAATACAGTCGGGTTCTAGCCAAGAGATTAGTACCTACCAGAAAATAGATAGATACAGTAGGTTTACTTCAATGAGCCACAGCACTGTGCTCATGCACATATTCACACATGTACGTAAACGGCAGACATGTCAAACATGCAGCCCAGTACGCAGTTGTTCGGCCTGATCCAATCGGAAGAACAGCCTCTTGATGCAACTCAGAAACGTTTCTTTACACAAAAACTTTCTGTAGAATTGTAATAATATTATTGTAAACATGTTTTTTTTTTTGTTTCTTTTTGGATTGATTTGAAATATTTTTAAACTAGCTGACCCGTGCCCACTTCGTTGGGTGGTAAACATTTTAACTTGTAATGAAATTATGAGTGTGGTTTGGTTAGTACTGACACGTAACCCTACTCAACTGTCACCCCGTACACATATTGAACCCGTGTTTTTTTACTTTTCCGAATCCAATTTTTAGGAGTAGAAACCACCCCCTAGGTTTATAAGGGTTGTAAGGTTTGTGGGGATAAGTTATATTAGGCTTAAGGTGGGTTAGCCTATTTGTGGTCAAGATCGTAATGTTCTGATTGAAAAGCAGTCGAATAAACTCCCTCTACCCAGAGTTACGTGGGTTAGCCTACTTAGGGGTTATTAGGGGTGGTTTCTACCCCTAAAAAGTGGATTCCGGAAAATTAAAAAAACACGGGTTCAATATTTTTTAGTTACGTACGTTATATCGATGTGCAAAGTTTCATTCTGATCGGTGGGTGACAGGTAGGGTTACTTGTGAGTTCTATGATTTATTTCCTGACTGCCAAAAGGAGGGTTTTGTTTTTATTGCATATGTATGTATGTATGTATTTTCATGCCACTTTGGCTATATAACCGGATTTCAAATGAGTGAATGAAATGATTATGATTGAATAAATTATGTTAAATTTAATTATTAAAAACATTTCTGCAATACTATATTAGATGTAATGCTATTATTTGGTACCAAAATATATTGTCTTTCAGGAGTTCCAACCCGAGATAAGCCAACATATGTCCATGGGAAAAACACTGCTTTCTCAGGTCAATGCCCACCAGAGAGAATGTTTGACCCTAGGACTTATTTATAGTGAGTGCAAAAGAGATTTTGACGGGATACTGTAGCCTTTTAAACGGTATGGGTAAATCCGTCGGAATCATGGGTATCCGCGGAATATAAGATGTCCCACTGCTGGCCCTGTGAGAATGGTCGCCACGATTATATTCTCCCGCAACTCTTTTATAAGCAGCCTTGTGCCATTACACATGTTGGGGGGGCTCAAGTTTCTTAATAGCATGATAGGAATGCCAACTTTTAACATAAGGTCATGAGGAGGTAAGCCAGAAGGGCTCAAAGAATTTAAAAATTCTTGAGGATAGTGCACTGTATCCTCAATATTACACACCGTATCAATGAATTTTCTCTAAAATCAGTTTATTTATCTCCTTCACTATATCGTTTCTAGGAGACACTATTGCCCTGGAACAAAGCCAATGATAATCTCTTTCCAATAAATTTTCAAGACCGGGATACATAGTGTCTATCAGATGTTCTAACCTATGTAATATGTGACCTAATCTATCGTCAAGGTTAATGTCATCGCTAGTACTGTTGGTGCTACGACAAATAATTAATTGTCCTAGCACCAACAGTAATAATTTTTCCTTCTCCAAGATTTAGTAGTTGATGTGGAAAGTCGTTATCGTAGTTGTCGCTCAAATAAGCTCCATGTTTGTTCGTAAATTGAGAGTTTCAACGAAACTCCATAAGTAAGATGATTTTAAGCATGCCCTGAACATCGGCGCGTGTTCCTTTTGTTAATACAGCCAGTGTTTGCCGAAAATCACCCACAAAAACAAAACTAAAACCACCCATAACAGCATCTGAGTTTCTGAGGTCTTTAAGCGTTCGGTTTACAGCTTCAACATGAGCTCTATGACTCATGGTACATTCGTCCCAAAATAAAGATGTCTCTTGTAACAGTTTCCCGAGCCGTCCATTTTTACGTATGGAGCATACTGACTGTTGTTCCAATGGTACTGTCAGTGGTAGCTTAAAGGTGGAGTGTGCTGTTTTCCCATCATTTAATAGAGTTGCGGCAATCCCTGACGAGGCAACAGCTAGCCCATTTTTCCCGGATTGTCTGACTTTTGCCAATACCAAATTTGCGAGGAATGTTTTCCCAGTGATCTAGAAAAAAATATTTTACCCCTGTTATTTATAATACCGTCATAATAGCATCAAAAGCTTGTCATCTATGGTAAATGGATAAAACGTCCGTACAAAGCATGTTCTAATGCGGTTCGTGAATGGACGGCGGCATTTTGCGATTTAGTAATTTTATATTATCTTTGAAACTATTTAAACAATTGACATACTGTTTTGAGCAAATCGTATCTCTATGATGTTCTTGTGATCATAATAATATTTATTTCGATAAAGTTTAATGATTTGTTGTTTAAAAAATCGTCCAAAGGTAAGTACGTCGAAAAATACTTTTTTTAATACATAAAAGCTACTATATCTGCTAAAATATAAAAGATAAAAATATGGTGTCGCGGACTCTTTTGTAGAACTATTTAAAGCGGACCAGGTTGCCATACATTGTTTTGAATTATATACAGCTGTTTAGGCAGCGCATGCAAATAACTCTGTTCTAAGAGCAATTTTTTTCCGCCTGGCTAGACAAAAATTGAGATAGTTCGGCTAATATGCATGATATCTTTATAATTTATAGCCTATAGCACTCACGAATAATGTAGCAAAATCAAAATCAAAATCAAAAGTCATTTATTCAAACTAGGCTGAGAGTCAGCACTTTTTGAACGTCAAAGTTACACAAGACAGTCCCCCCAAAACGCCCGCCCTTCGACACTTCCTAGTGCTTTAGCTGGGAAGAAGAAGTGGCGGAACAAACTCCCCAGCAGCACAGCTGTCTGTTAAGTTAGAAGAACTTGATTCTATACAATACTGTGTAAGTAATTAATATTATAAAACAAAACATACATTATTCACATATGTCAGCTAGCACACGCCAATATACCACCAACAAAACACTGAAAACTAAACTCAAGCTGAAATAAATAATAAAACAAAATAAAATCGTAAACAGAACTTAAAACGTAAATAAAGCCTCCAGGCATAAAGGGCGTGCCCGCTTACATATTCAACGATGCAAATTGATACATACAGCTAAGTTGAAGTTACAATAGTTAAACTAAGGACCTCCGGATCAAAATAAAATAACAGTTAATACAAGTAACAATAACAAAAACCATGGTCAGCAAGACGACCAGTCACCACAAGCAGCACCCGTTCACGAGCATAACGCAAAGGTCAGCCATTACCCCCCTCGCCATATTTGAGGGAAGGTGGTAACCCGACCCCCGACGCTACCGCAAGCAGTGACATCTAAGGGAGCATGACGAACTTGCTGCCGGTTGGGCAGGCAAGAATATTATTAACAGCTGACGAGGTCGCTAGCTAACTACATGTTGCAATATAACTCATTTAAAATCATTGTAATGAGTAGATTATGTCCACAGTAAATGAAATTAAAATAAAATAAAAATAAATTAAAAAAAATCAGTTAAATAAAAAAAAAAACAATTATATGAACTACCCATATAAACTGTCGGTAGGAAAGCTAATTCTGGATTGAAAGAACATAAACATTGTCTTGAGTTAATCACAGCGACCAGCTATTCTTATCGTTTAAGTAGTCGTTGATAGAATAGTATGCCTTTGAACAAAGGTTGGATTTTACTTTAGCTTTAAACTCATTAAACTGCAAATCTAGCAAAGCAGAGGGAAGCTTGTTATAAAAGGTAATACCAAGACCAACAAAAGAATTATGAACCTTATGAAGCCGGTGAAAGGGGGCTCGTAGTTTGTCCTTATTTCTAGTATTAATATTATGAAAATCACTGTTTTTAGTGTACAAGTGCATATTTTGCCTAATATATAAGATGTTGGCGAAGATGAATTGTGATGCCACCGTAAGAATACCAATATCTTTAAACAAATCTCTCAGAGAAACTCTAGCACCTAGTTGGTAAATCGCTCGAACAGCTCGTTTTTGAAGAACAAAAATATTTTGAATGTCCGCGGCTTTGCCCCACAGCAGAATACCGTAGGACATTATGCTATGAAAATAACTAAAATAGACTAGTCGAGCTGTATCAACGTCCGTGTACTGTCTAACTTTCCTTACGGCGTAGGCGGCCGAACTGAGCCTTCCCGCTAGGCTCGATATATGTGATCCCCACTGAAGTTTGGCGTCTACTGTTATGCCCAGAAAAACTGCCGAGTTAACAGTTTCAAGCACCTCATTATTTAAAACGACATTGGGTCCCAGGTTCCTAACATTCGGTAAGGCAAACTTTATACATTTCGTTTTCTTAGCATTAAGAACTAGGTTATTTGTAGTAAACCAATCCGTGGCCATTGAGAGCGCATTATTCACGTCATCAAAATCTTTTCTATTCCTGTCTACTTTAAAGATAAGTGAGGTATCATCAGCAAATAGTACAATGTCACAGATATTCTTTAAATAGAATGGTAAGTCATTTATATACACTAAGAATAAGAAAGGACCCAGTATTGAGCCTTGAGGTACACCTAACTGAACTAGTAGCCCGGAAGATTTTACACCATTGATATCTACACATTGGTGCCTATTTTGCAAATAAGAACTTATGACATTGAGAGCTTCGTTTTGAACACCGTAATGACGCAGTTTACGCAAAAGTGTGTCATGGTGAACGCAATCAAAAGCTTTGGAGAGATCACAGAAAACTCCGATAGCATTTTGAGAGTTCTCCCATGCGTTGAAAATGTGTTTTAGCAGAGCAACACCCGCATCTGTTGTCGAACGACCTTTTGTAAAGCCATATTGCTCATTATGAAGGAGGCTATTTAAATTAAAATGTCTTAGTAACTGCTTGAGTATTAACTTTTCAAATATTTTACTAAATGCAGGTAAGATAGAAATGGGCCTAAAATTGCCAACGTTATTTTTATTACCTGTTTTAAATAATGGTATGACTTTACTACTCTTCATGAGGTCAGGAAAAGATCCTGAATCAACACATTTATTAAAAGTTACAGCTAGATAGGGGGCTACAATGTCTATTATATTACTTAACAGTTTAATGGAGATGCCCCAGTAATCTCCAGTGTTTTTTGACTTAAGTGTCTTAAAAATATTAACCACGTCACGAGGCGTTACATGTTCAAAACTAAATAAGCGACTACTTCTGGGCACACTACTATGCAAAAGGTTTTCAGCTTTAGACGGGGACGAATTTAAAGAGCAAGTCGTAGTTATAGGTATGTTGGCAAAAAACTCATTAAATGCCTCAGCTACGTCGGCAGCCTTATTTACCAATTTGTTGTTAATCATAATCTCTAGTTGTTTTTCCTGTTTAACCGATTTACCCGTTTCATTGTTAATAATTTTCCAAGTGGTTTTTATTTTATTACTGGATGTTTTTATGGTATCGCTTAAAAATTTAGATTTAGCGAAAGCACAGATTTTTTTAAATAACTTTGAATAATTTCTGACATACTCTAGAAAAGGAGTATCAAATATATATTTTTTTAAACCATATAACTCGTATAGTCTCGCTCTACTTTTATAAATACCTGGAGTAGCCCATTGGTTGAAGCTAACAGAGGTTCTATTAATGTCAATAGTTTTGGTCTTGAAAGTAGATTGGTATTCTTTTTGCACAATATCAAACAGGGCTCCATAGATTTCATTAGGATTATCGTGTTCTACTATAGATGGTGTAATCCTATGAGCAATATTATTTTTAAATTTGTTGCAACGACTAACTGTATAGGGCCTGCATTCTATTTTATGCGGCTTTTTTTGTAATGGCAAAGGGAAGCTGGCTAATAATCCACAGTGGTCAGACGTTAAGTCACTTAACACTAACTTATTATTGGCATCACAATCACTAAATATATTATCAAGACAAGTCGAAGACGATGCTGTGATCCTAGTAGGTTCGAAAAACAAGTTTATTAAATTAAATGACTTAAACAGATTGAGTAGTCTAATACTTAAAGGAGTAACATCTAAAATATTAATATTAAAATCTCCACATAAAATTATACATTTATTAATTGATTTTAATTTATTGAGTGAGTCCTCCATGACTGACTCAAAACGAATAAAATCCCCAGAGGGTGGACGATAGACGCATATTATGACGTAACGCTCTAGTTCAACACAAGACAACTCAATAGTGCGCTCGATTGAAAGATTAACTAAATCTAAACGTTGTTTACATTTCAACTTGTTTGAAACAAGAACTAATGATCCACCGCGTATAGCACTTTTTCTCACAAATGCACTTTGCACAGTAAAAAAATCATCATTCATAAACACTATTTCATGTTCTTTCAACCAGTGTTCAGTCAAACATAATACCTGAACATCATGGTTTTCTATAAATAAACTTAACTCTAGTTCTTTGCCGGACAAACCCTGCATATTTTGATGAACAACATTCAACATATGCGGCTTACCTGTTGTCGCACCTAATAGCTTTCTATCAATGAAACAATTTTTTAAATTGGTTCATTACTTCCGGAGATTACCCCCTACATACAAACTTACAAACAAATGTTACCTCTTTATAATATTAGTATAGACTATTGTCAAAATATGTAAACGGCTCGCCAGCACACAGATAAACCCTGAGAGGTTTTCGTTGTATGGCAAAATCAATGTAATATAGAATAAGTATTTTAGAAATAAAAATATTAAAAAAAGATGTGTAAAATATTACAACGTTTGGAAGTAACTACTCACAGAGTTTTCCTTAATGACAGAAAACAAATCTCCCGTCAGACGACGACTGACCGACACACACTTGACAGTTTCAACAGAGCAGTCTGAACGATGCGATCCTACGAGTATTAATATTATAAATGTTACAAATGTTTGTAAGTTTGTTACTCAATCACGCAAAAACAGTTGAACGGATTTTGCCATTTGGCACACAAGTAGTTTATAACCTTTTTTTTTTTTCAGGATGGGAAATCATCAAATGACTTCTCCCGCTCTGGGCGGAGCGGGAGGGCGTGTCAGACTTTTACTGACTAAAACCCACCCGTGTTCCATCAGTTGCCCATGTGCCAGGGTCACGGTATCTCTTTCGAACAATCACGCGACCCTGGCAGGCATCGGTCCTAGTAGACCCCTACACTGCTGCTGACATCTCTTTGAGGCGCGCGTGGAACACTGCGCGCCGTCGACCCGAGCTTGGTCCTTACCGGGCGGCGAGCTACCCATTGCTCGCCACCCGCAAGCTCGCGCCTACGGTGGCCGGGAGTCCGCAATCGACTCCCGACGCCCGGGGCGTCTCCTCCTGCGGCGGCTAGGGACGTGAGGGCGCAGAGACTGCCACTCCCTCACGCGCCCCGCCTCCTCCTTCGCGAGCATTACTGCTTCGCAGAAGGAGGTGACGGCTTCCCATTCCCTCTCGCTCCGTACCATGGCTCGCACCAGGGCCGGACGTGAGAGGTCGCCGCCGCCGATCGCCTCCACGAGGACACGGGGCACCGCCGTGTCCTCCACCGTGTCTTCCAGACGATCCTCGCAATGGAAACACCCGGACGTATCCTCCCGCTTTATCCTGAACAGGAACCCACCGAAGCACCATGCCCGGTGAGAACCTGCGTCAGGCGGAAGGTGAGGACGCCGTGGCGCCTCTCTATCCACTCCTCAAAGAGGGGACTTACCGCCGCAATTGTGGCGTGCCCAGCACTGGGTTGCGACAATCGTACCCGCCATGTCGCCATGAGATCACACCGGAGCTCTGTCCGCCGAGCCGCGATTTGTTGCGGCAGCGGAGTTTCACCCCGGCGTTTCGCCTCCTCGCGCCACTCCCACATGTGCGCGAGGACCTTTGCCTCCAGATCCCATGGCGGCACTCCGGCAAGGAGGCTCGCCGCCTCGCACGAGATCGTGCGGTATCCTCGGATTAGCCGGATGGCCATGACCCTCTGGGCCGCACTCAACCGGCGCGCTGGGCGCAGCCTCAATGAGGGCGCCCACACTGGTGCCCCGTAGAGGGCCATGGACCGCACGACCCCCGTGTAGAGCCTCCGGCAGGAGGCGTTTGGACCCCCCAGATTGGGCAGGAGCCGCTTTAATGCAGCCCCAACCCGCTCCAGTCTGGGAGCCAAACGTCGGAAATGTTCAACGAAGTTCCACCGGCTGTCGAGGACAAGTCCCAGGTACTTCATCGTCGACTCGACGCCGATGTGAACCCCTCCTACCGTGAGTTGGGAACCCGCAGGTGGCGCGTTCCGAGGACCATGAAAACCCATGGCCTCGGACTTGTGCAATGCCACCTCGAGTCCCAATTGCCGGATCCTATCGACGATTGTCGCAACCCCGCGTGTCATAATTTCGGCCGCCGCCTCGTACGACCTCCCCTGCGCAAGGACCAGCGTGTCGTCAGCGTAGCAAACTACGCTGACACCGCTAGGGAGGTCGGCGCGCAGCACCCAGTCGTAACCAATGTCCCACAGATGCGGCCCCAGGACCGATCCCTGTGGGACACCGCACGACATCTCTCGCCGGTTCCAAGTAGTTTATAACCTGGATTGACATTTGTGGTACTTCTTATCCCGGTAGTGTATTATGGGATAATTTCCGACCTCCACGTGATTGAAGCCGCTGGCAAAAGCTAGAATGCTATATATTACACCTGCATTTCTGAGGACTTTAAAACGCCATAGATTCCACGATTGACGTGCCCTTTCACCTCAACTTATTTAACATAACGATGTATGTATGTACCATTGAATCAAACAGAAGAATAATTGCGCTTGCTCTTATTGTTTGTGTGTGTGTGTGTGTGTGTGTGTGTCCTTCCCAGTTCTTCTCGTGGGTGTCGTAGAAGGCGACTAAGGGACTTACTAGAGAATGGACAGCAGCGTTCTCTATGCATTTTATGATCTTACTGCGTTCGCCAACCCGCCTGCCAAGCGTGGCCAATATTGCACAACCCCCCCCCCCCCCCCCCCTTAGGGGGAGGCCTATGTCCAGCAGTGGACGTCTTTCGGCTGAAATGATGATGATGCCTGTCCTTCTATGTGTGGGTTTTCGCTTATTGTATGGATTTATGAAACTCACCTTCTGCCTATCTTGTTTATGTTTGTAGTCTGTTAATTCACACACAGGTATATTTGACTAATGATTTTTAATGTATTATTAATCGTAGAGTGGCGTTTGATTAATTATTTTATTGCGAAGCTCGTGGTACTATCGTTTTGTGTGGTAGCCGTAATACACTCTATAAGTCCTTGTTTTATAGATTTGACAGTGTAATGTAATATTGACTTTATGAAGTTTCTTGGGGAGACAGACGCGTTGTATTTACCTGGTACCTAGTAGGAATTTGCGTTCCAACTGTACGCACATTTCACCATTTATGTAAAACTAGCTTTGCCAGCTGTTTCGCCCGCGTATTATACATGTGAATCTTCCTCTTGAGTCACTCTGTCTGTTGATGAAAACTGGATTTAAATCCGTTGCGTAGAGGGTACAGACGCGAGAAGCGACATTGATTTATACTATGAAGAGATATCCTATGTCGATCCAGCGATCCTACAGTACACAAATTCCTGCTGCTGATAGAAATGACCCAATTAACTACCTACACTGTGCCTGACTTGCAGGCGTAGCATGACCAATTTTATCTCTATTCTACCAAGAATAGACAAAGTTCTTTCTATTCAATTCGACATCTCTTTGGCCAGAGCTCGGGGCGACCCGTAGGCTCAGGTTTCTATGAAGACAAAGACAGTTATTCTTTCCATAGCAAGAAAGTGGTAACTAATGTAATTAAGATGGATCCGCTAAGGACTTTTTCATTGAATAGTCATACAGTGGGATTAAAAGATCTTAGAGTAATGTATTGATGATTATAATTAATATAATCCTGTAAAAAAAAATGTAACCCCAACTGAAACTCCAACTCAAAAGTAGAGAAAAATTAGTCGCCATGCTCGACTTCGTAGCATTTTGTCGACAGAAGAATAGAAATATTTCCTCTCTTCAGTTTTAACATCGCCATGCCATTTTGTCTATTCTTTCGTCGACAAAACTCGTTTCTATGGTGATCATGCTACGCGTGCTGGAGATCGAACCCGGTATCGTTTGCTCAGCTATCGTACTTTCTACAACCAGACTTTCGCGGTAGTCACAGACAGTGATTTAATGACCGACATAAATCTAGACCCTAAAGCTGATATTAGACGCGTCACTTGAAATTCATACGACACCGACAAAATTGTATATTGGCCCCTGACCCCTCCGCAAGGTAAGCCATCGCCTACCCGCACTAATAATTTGTTTACAATTAGCGTTCTTTCCTACTTATTTTCATACTACTGAAACTACTGAACCAAACATTTTGACAAAAATACAGTAATCCGTTATTTACTTACTATAGGTAGATTGCAGGTAAACCAGTAAGAAGTCTAAGGTCAAAAACAAAATGTCTTTCGTTGCACTTTTTGCTTCACAATACTTCACAATAAAAGTTTAAACGAAGGAGAAAGTGATTTCTGTTAGAATAAAGTGGTTTTTACTAATTTTATTAGCTGTTTTTGAGAAAATCGCGCCCAAGTCGAAGTGAATTATATTGAAATTAATACCAACTTGTTGTATAGAAGCGGTATTTTTTTTTTGATTGGCCGTTTCTCCTTTACGGCCAGGTCCCCCAGACTTACCCTGGAACTCTATCAACTTGTCAACCGATATCAACAAAGACTTTTTATAGTCGTCAGCTAGTATTAGTTTAAATATCTGGTTGACTGAGCTTTGCTCGGTATTTTTTGGTAAATTGTGTTTAAAATAATAAGTTTTTGTTCCAGTTGATTATTGATAAGATGGTCATTGAAAACACGAATAAAACGACATTTTATAAAAATGAATCCTAGCTAGATCGATTTATCGCCCCCGAAACCCTTTGTATACTACATGAAAATCGTTGGAGCCGTTTCCGAGATTCAGATTATATATATACATATATACAAGAATTGCTCGTTTAAAGGTATACGATAAGATTTAGAGAAGTCGTTTTGACGTCACAGTACATGCATGACCTAGACACTCCGCTTCGATATGACGTAGGTCTTACACACACACACACACACGCACGCACGTACGCACGCACACACTAACACATGGACACTGATGAGTATGAGATCAGTGATGGGAACATGGTGAACTATTTCTGATCGGAATTTAACTTGATTTATCAAATTTAATGTAGTTATATTTGAAGCCTTATGTAATGTTGACAAAGGATTCAAATTGTCATTAGCGTTTCAGAGGACCCTTTAGTTCCGTGTGGTGCCGGACTTCAAGAACAGCGCCATCCCATTTCCCATAGGTATCGTAAGACGCGACTAAAGGACTTACTAGAGAATGGGCAGCAGCTTTCTCTATGCATTTTACCACCATACTGCGATCACCAACCCGCCTGCCAAGCGTGACGTTATGGCAACCCCCTCCCCAAATTGGGGGAGGTGACATAGGCCACCAGTGGATGTCTTCGGCTGAAATGATGATGATGATGAAATCAATTTTATTTATTTTTATTTATATAAAATACAAATACAAAAAAAAAATTAAAAAGTGAGGTACAGTCTGTTACAATAAATATAAGTCACAGTGTAGGAGACAAAAAGTAACATAATTTGAATCTGGCGTCCTAGCTAGGTTACATAGTAACCTGTATTAAGGTTCGCCAGCCCAGGTTCCCATATGAGTACAAACAATTATAGGAGACTGCTAGTACTATATGAAGCAAACGAATTTAACTTATAACTAAGGGTTAGTATAGTGTGTTTCGTGATGTAGGTATGGTGTGTGTGTGTGTGTGTGTGTAGATATGTGTTTTGTGATGTAAGTGTTTGGTAATGTAGGTGTGGTGTGTGTGTAAAGTAATAACGGAGTTTGAGTTTAAATACAGGGTTTTTTTGAGAAGACACTACGATTGAGAGGAGAGCAGATGTTCGGTGTCGTCGTAGTTCAATTTGGTTACTAAGTCCGTTATTTGTTTCTTGCCCATTTCGTAGGTGGATTGATGTAAAGGGATAGTTTTGTTTATTCTGTTATATAAAAATGGCCCAAGGTAGTAAAAGAAACGTTTGGTGAAAGCAAAGCGTGTGAAGGGAACTTTACAAATTTCGTTCTTTCTCCTAAGTGACGATTGAGTTAATGTAAAAGGAGTTTGTGTGTGTTGTTGTAATAAAACTTTGAGAATAAATATTTGCCGGACCGTAAGGACTTTGCATTTTTTTATAAAGATCAAAGGTTGGGTAGAGCATTGGCCGAAAAGTAGCAACCTTAAGAATTGCTCTCTGAGCCACTTCCAGTGGTTTGAGTGTAGTTTTTGCTGCTCCACCCCAACTACTAATACAGTACGAAATCACTGACTGACACATGGCAAGATACACGCTGCGTATCACATAAGTACTGGCAATGTGTCTGAGTGTTTTAAAAATGTATATGAGCTTACGAACTCGAACTGTGAGGTGGGTGATGTGTGCTTTGAATTTCAGGTGTTTGTCTAGGATTATACCGAGGTATTTAGTTGTGTCAGTAGAGGAAATTGTCGGGCAGTTGCAAAAGGCCAAATTGGATTGGCAGGTGTGAGCTTTAAGAGTAATTGGTGTCAAGGGTTGTGTAGTTGAGTTTAGAGAAAATGTTATGAGTTTAGTTTTATTTGTGTTTAGCGTGAGTGAGTGAGAGATAAGCCATCTATATATTAAATCAAATCCAGTTTGAGCAGTTACTTTCAGTTTAGCCCAGGATTCATCATAAAAGGTAATTGCAGTGTCGTCGGCAAACGAGACAATGTTACCAGAAATGATGATGATGATGAAATCAATTTTATTTATTTATATAAGGTACCCAACGACTTATTCACTAATAACATGTTACTTATTACTAACTTATACCTATTAGTATGGTAAATTTGTCACTTAAAGAAGTACACAGCTTACACATAAATAAAAAATACATACAAATTTTTAAAACTATTTGGGATTCGGAATAAACAATTTTTGTTACAATGGAAGATAAATAACAGCTACTTAACCACAGAAAGACAGTATAAAAAAAAACACAACATCAGATTTACTTAAATAATAGATACTAGTTTGATTTTGATTTTGGTGATACATGAAGCGACTGCAATAAACGTGATCAAAATGTTAAGCATGATTAGGGATCAAAAGTATTTTACGGAATTGGTAAAAAGTGTCGGCGAAGATGTCAATGTTGCTGCTATTGTGAATTATATTATAATTAGCCACAAATCGGTTCATAGGGGCATTGCGACCAACGTTTGTTCTTGATGAGGACACAGCAAGTATGTCTATTCTGCGTACAGATCTAGTTATTGTGCGCCTAGGTACAATGATATTTAGTTCCGATAATAGCTCTGGAACATCGGATCGATTACGGATTATTTTGTAAAGAAATATCTGATCGGAGAGACTTCTACGTTGTTCCAGAGATATCATATTGAAATGGTTGAGTCTATCAGGATAACTGGCGTCCCGATCGCAACCAGAACATCTGAAGCGCAGATACCTGGTGAAGGCCTTCTGTATACGTTCTATCCTATTAACATGGACGCGATATGTAGGATTCCAAGCCGGCCAATTTTAATACAGATATATTTAAAGGTTTGTGAATGTTGAAAAAGGATAAAAATTAGTCATTAGCGTTTCAGAGGACCTGTTCAGAATGCGTGCCGTAGAATGAAATGGCAAGACTTCGACAGTTACTTGTAAATTGGTATTAGCCAATCTTATGTAGTCGGATCTGGTGGGGAGTTGGTTTAGTCACTTCTTCCCAGCTAAAGCACTAGACTGTATGCGCTTTGATTTTAATGGTGGTGAACGCGGACGTTTTGGGGGTCTATCTCGTGTAATTTGGACGTTTGAAAAATGCTGATCCTGCGCCTAGACTGAATAAATGAATTTTAATTTTGAATATTTAATTTTTTATTTATATATATATATACACTGTTGTCACGGTCACGGTCACGCTCACGTCGTTGAACATAGTTATACAAAAATATGCAGAAGCTCATGAACACAGACTTCACCATCACGTGAATGTTGAGACGATCCAACTCCTTGATAATATTGAAATAGTACGAAGACTGAAAAGGGTAAAACCCTTTTAGTAAGTTAAGTTTTACATTTATCATTGATTTATCATTGTAAGTGAGCTTAAATTGTAGTATAAGTGCTAACTTTTATATAAAAAAAACACGTGAATCAATTGTCTTACCCTAAACCTATAATGAACTAGCTTTTGCCCGCGGCTTCGCCCGCGTAGATATCAGAAATTATCGCAAGAGGACGTACTACCGCGGTTAATGTATTAAGAATGCATTAATCCAGGTTATATAGGTAATAAGAGAGCAGTCTCACACAAATATCCATCCCCTACTCAATTTTTTTTGCTCCATACAAACTTCCACCCCCCATTTTAGGGAAGTAGGGGGTTAGAAAGAGACAAAAAGTAGCTTATGTTACTCTCCATCCCTTCAACTATCTCCACTTAAAAAATCACGTCAATTCGTCGCTCCGTTTTGCCGTGAAAGACGGACAAACAGACACACACACTTTCCCACTTATGATGTTAGTATGGATAGGAAAGACGTTACTGGACAATTTCTTAGTCTTATATTAACTGAGCAGTTTAAGTTATATTTAAATCCCATCAAAAACATAAATGTGAAATGAGAGCCAAGTTCAATATTATGATATATGCCTTGGTTGTTGACTTCAACGACAAAAGAAGTGAGATCTAAATGGCTGCCAAGTTCAATGGTCAGTCCTGACTTGGCTAGTTCTCATAAACGAATTATTGTGTTCGATGGCTAGTTTCTACCAGCAAGCCAAATTTTCGGAATAATAAAATAAGAACCGACAAGTAACAGGTTTAAAACTTGCGAAGGCTATAATGTAATTCGTATATGAAAACTAGCCAAGTCAGGACTGACCATTGAACTTGGCACCCATTTAGATCTCACTTCTTTTGTCGTTGAAGTCAACAACCAAGGCATATATCATAATATTGAACTTGGCTCTCATTTCACATTTCTGTTTTTGATGGGATATCATTACTTTTTGTACATAAAGTATTAGTAGGTACTTATTTATAACAAATTTAACACCAAATGGATTTGTTATAAGTATTCTTAACAGAATCAATTAAGTGAAAAATTATAATAAAATGATAAAAATTTACCAGTTTCTGATTTATTCCTTTGTATTCACCTAATTACCTATCTGCATGCCAAATTTGAACTTTCTAGGTCATCTGGAACTGGGTTAGAGTTTTGATCTATAGGTCAGTCAGTGATAAAAATGAAGATTTTTGGACGTTAATATCTAAATAACCGTTTGAGATGTATTTATGAAATTTAGACCACATATGTATCTCGCAACGCAAGTCTCACCACTATTTGAGCCAAATTTGACAAGTTTAAGTCAAATAGTTTTTGAGTTATGAGAGGGTCAAAAGTGGCTCCGAATGGTTCGTGTAATATTACACACGGTGCTGCTCGCCAGTTCTGTTACTTGAACTTGGCTTGACACGCTGCCGCGTGTCTAGATTACTCTTATTAGCTTATAGGCTTGATTTTAATGTGAACAAAGTATCAACATAAAAAAACGCTTACGGTATTCACTATTACTATAATAGTAATACTATACCTTGAGCGTTTTTCTATCTAATAAGTGTGTCCTGCTCTCATTATTAGTTAGTGTTTTATCTATTTACTCACTCTATCTTCGATGTCGTATCAGCAACAGATTTTTTTTCATCTGAAGTGATCCATCATTTAAATATTAATTAAATATTGATCAAAAGCTGACCTTTCAAACAAAAATAAATGAATGACGAATTAATAGAAGGTTGTTTTCATAAACTAAAATATTTTTTTTAAAACGTAGTTCAAATAATATACGAAATTTACTGTCATTTCGCAGGCATTTTTATTTCAGTAATCAACCTACATAAATGTTAAAATATATTTGTAAATCAAATCTGTCGTTCTGTTTATCAGGAATATTAAGGAATAAGAAATAAGCCAAGTCACCTTAAGGCTCGTTCACACCTTCGCGACACGACGGTCGCGCGAATCGGCGATTTATATCCGTAGAACAATTTCTATGAAAACGCGTGCGACCATTCACACAGGGGCGGCCTGTCGCGCCCCGACACGGTCATAGAAATTGTTCTACGGATATAAATCAGATACGGATTTAAGAATAACATGTACCTACTTCATCAAGTTGGTACGAAAAACAATCCATTTTCATCGTCGTTTACCGACATGACCTACCTACGTTTACATTAATAAAGTGTACCTTTCTGCTGGTATTAAAGCTGCCAGAAAGGTACACTTTGGAAATTATTAGAAATCCTATAAATTTTACTTGAGAATTCTTCGTTTGTGTTAATTATGCGTCCCAAAAGTCTTTAACGTGCCGTACTTCACTGTAATTTTTACTTTTCAAACAAAAATAAGTACTTCAATTCTGGATACTTTTTACGGTAAAGAATTTCATGAAAAGGTTTCAGTTTTAAAACATTTATTTTCGTTTGAAGAATTTAATCCCTACAGGAAATTCTATATGTCGACATCCTTAGACATACGTACCTACTGTTGTTAGGGTCCTGTGCGCACAAATGAAAAACGAAACCCTTATAAGATTTACTCTAAATCTATTGGACCAATTAAGTTGCAATTGTGCCGTGTGGGTCCAGACGTAAAAAGTAGCACCATCCCATTTTTCCCGTGGGTGTTCTCTATGCATTTTATACCATACTGCTATCGTCAACTCGTACCTGCTAAGCGTGGTGATTATAGCAACAATATTGGTGCAACACAAATTCCTGAGACTCAAACACGGTCATGTAAAGTCAGTAAAATAAGTCACTTTTTGGGGGCAAAGAAAAAATCTTATCGGGCTACTTAGCCCGTTCATTTGATTTGTCCCACGGTACAATTTGCAAAGTTTTTGTTTTATTACATCCAACCTCTAATATCTCTATACTTCTAAAGTTATTTAAGATAGTAGATAAAAGTTGACCATTCTCTTCGTTATCTGGGGAACTACTGACTGCGTCTTTAATTTTGAAAAAAACCAGAGCATGGTTCTTTGCTCACTACATGAAAACCTATAAAACAGGTCTCTAGCTGACTATACTATATTAGCTATATAATGATAGTGCACTTAGGTCTGTAAACTTGGATAAATTAGGAATTATTATTTTCCGGTTCACATTTATGTCTTAGTATGTATGATGAACAAAAATGTACACGTCAAATTACATATAATGGATGACATATCCATCGTACAGAACTCTCACCCCGCGAGTTCAACTCTCACTTGTCCGGTTTTTATTATTTAGAAATTATTAACGTAACTATTTATAGTGACTACTATCAAAATGTAAGCCAAAAAATATTTAACAATTTTTCTAAAGAGCATAATTGTATTATTGCCATAATTTATATAAATATACGAGAAAACTAACGACTTGCGAAGTGCGTCTTATCAAATTAGCCAAAATTCAAAGGGCAAGTGGCGGTTCATTTTGTGAATAACTATTGTTTGCTCAGCCAACCCTTTCAAGTTTGTTGTTTGTGCCAGCCCTAAGATCACTGGAGATGAACTTCGTTCAGTTTAATTTCAACTTCGGAATGTGGGCAGCTAAGTATTCAATAAATTTGAAATCATAATCGTCTCTATAAAGCCTATTTTGTTCCCACAGCTGGGATGTAGACTTTCTCTCTTCGAGAGGCAGAGAGAGTGGGTTGTAATCTACCACACGGGTGCAGTGAGTGTTGGTTGATGTCACATTTTTAATCGTGCTTTGTATGTTGTGTTTTGTCTTTTATGTGAACCAAATAAACGATTTATCTATCTATCCATCTACGAGTACATGTCTTCGAATTTTTGCTTCTAGCACATTTCAGTTTTCTTTTTATCCTTTTTTTTTGGGTGGGAAATCGTCAAATGACTTCTCCCGAACCCACCCGTGTTCCTTCAGTTGCCCATGTGCCAGGGTCACGGGGTCTCTTTCGAACAATCTCGCGACCCCGGCAGGGATGCCGGTTTCCTCACGATGTTTTCCTTCACTATTTTAAGACTAGTTGTGATGAAATTATTTACAAAGTAAACCGCCTGCCTGGGTTCGAAACCACGTCCAACAACTCGTACGTCGGCTGTTGCCATTAGGCCAACCCTGCTCTCGCGCTTTTTCAAATCTGAATGGATTCTTTTTTATATTTTAAACTAGCTTTTGCCCGCGGCTTCGCCCGCGTGGATGTCGGATATTAACACAGGTATTTTTCTAAAATAAAAGTAGCCTAAGTTACTCCTTGTTATATCAGCTATCTGCCAGTGAAAGTCCCGTCAAAATCGGTCCAGCCATTTCAGAGATTAGCCGGAACAAACAGACAGACAGACAGACCGACAAAAATTGTAAAAAAAAATGTTGTTTTGGTATATGTACCGTGTATACATCCATATACACTTAGTAAAAAGTGGTTATCTTAATATTACAAACAGACACTCCAAATTTATTTATTTGTATAGATGTATAGATTAAGAATAATTCATTTTGCAAGTGAAACAATTTAAGGTAGATAACGTTTCTCTATGTTGTCTGCGGTGGTGATATTAGGCATCTGCAGCATAGAAATTACAGATATAAATAAAGTAATGTTGTATGGAGTAGGTAACACCATAGGCAGCCCATACTAATCTCTTAAAAAATATTATTTAATGATAATTTTCGGTCTCATTTGGTTTATTTCAAGCTTTCATTCAACTTACGATGTTTGTATGTACGGCACGAATCTTTGAAGCTAAATTAGAACCACTTGCCGATGTCCAATTAGGCTCAAATTTGGTGTACGTAAGTATCTTCGGTGACAATACAATAATATGGAGTTGTTCTGATGATGGAGCTGGAAGACGGCCGAAGGAACTTCTTAACTAAACAAGATAAACCTATCGAGCTTGCGCTCATTTGTTTTGATTTGGTGAGTATTCCTATTGGATAAGCTATAAAAAGATTGTTTAAAAAAAAAAAACAAAATTAATTTTATTGTATATTTCGTTGTTTTTCCATGAATACCTTACTTTAGGCACAATTGCAAGCATTATAACCGTCGAGTATTTAATAAACGTCAGCGGATTTTCACCCCTTGACCAGTCCGCGCTAGATGCAGCAGAACTTCGTTTCTTTGTCATCTACACCCTTTGAGACAACTGATATACTTGTGAACGGCGCCTTCGACGTCTCATCGATATGACGGAGTATCGGACACAAGAAATGACGTGGCAAGATAGGGGTTTTAAATAGAATGGCGTCTTTATGAGAGCTGTTCGGTTCTATGAATAATACTAGTAAGTATGTGTGATGTGGTTTGTTATTTGTTTATTCTTCTGGAGTAGGACAAGAATCACTGAAATTGAACGTATCTAGTTTGAAAAATAATGTTGTTTTTGATATGTAAAACCTACTTACGGAAAAGACGAAAACAAAAAACGTATAAAATTTAAAAAAAAATGCAGTTGTAGGTTATATTTTGATCAAAGGATCATTGTGTCGGAACGGCTGAATCGATTTTAATAAAACATTTCTGAAAACCACCGCTAGGAAGCATTCTTTTAAATAAAAAACACCGCAATTCGGTTCACCTGTTTAAGAGCTACAGTGCCACAGACAGACATATAGCGGTCAAATTTATAACACCCCTCTCCTTGCTGTAAATTCCAGGTAAGGAATCCAGTACACTACTAACATCAGCACAAATGCTGAGTTATACCACCATTTCAATAAGTTCACGCAATCAGATAAGTACTTCCTTCTTTGGTCGATCCAAATATTGTTTGTTTTGTTTTCAGTTTAAAAAAATTCGAACTAGCTATAAAATTTTCTTTTTAACCGACTTCAAAAATAAGAGGAGGTTATCAATTCGACTGAATGTTTTTTTTAAAATGTATTTTACCTCATAACTTTTGACTGGGTGAACCGGTTTTGGTGATTCTTTTTTTATTTGAAAGCAGGTGCTTCCGGAATGGTCCCATTTTAATTTGGTTCCATTTGGACAATGGGGTCCATGTGAAAACCATATAAGTCTTAAATTCGCATTACGTATTTGCGCGACAAAAGAACGAATAACGCGATTTTAATTTTTTACTTTTTAGTTGTGGTAGATACTCCACACTAATCTATAGTGCGGAGTATCTACCACAACTAAAAAGTTAAAAAATTAAAACTTTTTACAAAATAAACAACCGATTTCCTTAAAAAAAAACACTATAAAGTCAAAAATAACTTTATTTTCGGAAGTCGGTGGCAAAAACCTTAAATACAGATCCTAAGACACCGACTTTCGAAATTAAAGTTATTTTTGTATTTGTAGTGTTTTTTTTTAAGGAAGTCGGTTCTTTTTTTAAATGTTAAAATGCATTTATTTTTAAATTTTCTGAATGATGGTACAGCCCTAAGAATTCGTAATTTCAAAAATTTATTCTAATTTTATTTGTAAATATATTTTCATGTTTTCTGATTATGAAACATTTAACTCTCGGTGTTATAGACTTTTGTTCCACGGCATTCATTACAGTTTTATATCAAAAAAGTATTTTTGATCGCCCGCTAATTGCGAGTTGGACTCTTTTGCAAAAAAGGAGTTAACGGGAGCGAATAAAATTAAACGAAATTAAATTCACCCGCCATTATAATGGGCTGTTTGGATTTCCTTTGCGTAAAAAAAAGGATTAAAAAAAAGAATCGTTCTCTGTTCAAAAAACCACCGTGTTTTATTAAAATGCAATTTTGAAACAAGAGAATATTAGAGTAGGTAACTGTGTCGTCGCGCGCCGGTGCCGACCCGTCTTTATTTATGAAGCTATTTGATACTAATAGCTTCGAATTACGTAGCAATTAGTCAATCATTAAAAAAATATTATTATTACTTTTTTATTAATTTTATCACACCTATAAACAATACACAATACCTACATAAATTAGCTAGTTATTCCACGCTCGACCTCCGCAGCGAACGGACGTGTTGTTCTCGCGCTCGCCGCTCCGCCGCCCGCGCCCCCCACCACTCCGCCGCAGTGAAAGTGTCAGTTTAGTGTTGTGTCTGCTGCGCAACGCTCCGCATCGTAGTCGCTCCGGCTACCCAATTGGCGATCGAAAATTTATTTTCGATCGTGAATTGTTTCAAAAACTGTATTTTTTAAGACAATTCTATTTCTTTATTTGGATACGTCTAAAAACGTAGTGGCACCTTCTGGGCAAATCCACAGTTTCGTGGTCCTCGGCTGAAACCTCACGGTGTCAACGAAACCGAGTGGGTGCTGACCCAACGCACCCGTCTATCCCCTTCAGGGCTAGGCGTAAGTTTGGACGGGTCCCAGATCGCTGGCCTTGGGGAGTTCCCTCGTCAGTCCTGATGACAGTTTTCCTTCCACAGCCGCGTACTAGTGCCGCGGGTATTTCTATACCCCCCGCACTAGACTGGTCAGGGTATCTCTATACCCATCCGCACGACCGGTTAGGGCTCCGTCGCACAATAAGATTGGCGACGGCACACACAGCTTAGGGCTCACGCAGTAGGTCACACCTCCCTGTCTACACCCGACAGGGAGTGCTACTCACCCCCGGGCACACCCACCCGGGGATTAGGGCTGTTAGGTGATAGGCGCTCCGATGAGCGAGTAGGGTTCCCCTTTCCCAACCATGTTGGGCTCGAAGGTCTCCGAGTGGAGCAAAACAGAGCGGGAAAGTTTTTTCTCGCTCTGTGAGCTCTTCATGGACGACCCCGAGTTCAAGGGGTTGTTCAAGAGATTGTCGAAGCGCGCCCTGGTTGCCCAAGCGCAGACCATCGCCGCCGATGCTACCTCGACTCCCGAGACTAGCGTCGCTACATTTAGCGACACACTAGAGTCTCCCCCCGTGCCCAGCTCTCAGGTGCCCATTCCGATGGACACCGAAGAGGTCTCCTCTGGCGAGGAGGAAAACCGAGCAGCAGACTCGGTCTCCTCCCCCTCGTCAGACGGAGAAAATTACACGCTAGTTTCCCATGGCAAGGGAAACAAGCGTAAGAAAACAAACTCTAGCGCCGCCCCGGCCGCTAAGTTTGCAGCGATCGAGGAATCATCCCCTCCCTCGCGTGCCCCCACCCCGCAGGCTAACGCCGCGTCCATCCCCACCCCTAAAGCGTCAACCTCCGCAAAGGTTGTCGCTCCCCGCGACATTGCCCCCACCCCTCCGGTCAACAAGACCTCTAAAAAGATCCCTCCCCCGCCTCCTGTATTCATACAGGATAAGGCGAAGTGGACGGAGATCTCCAAGTGGTGTGTTGACCAGAGGGTCAATTTCACTAATGCCCGCTCAACCCAGCAGGGCATTAAAGTCCAGACCCCAACGTCACGAGACTTTCGTGACCTGACCAAACTCCTCAGTGCACGTAATGTGTCTTACCACACATACGCCCTGCCTGAGGAGCGTCAAATCCGGGTGGTGATCCGAAGGAGATCAAGGCCGACCTCGAGGCACAAAACGTGCCCGTAGATGAGGTCCATAGAATGCACCGGGCCAGACATGGTCCGGCATTCGACATTCGAAGCGCGCCAACGCTCGCCAGTTAAGAGAAGCCCCCTCGTCCAAACTCCCAGAGAGGCTGAGTCCCCAGAGACCCAGCCCCTGGAATCACTGGAACCAAGGGAACCACATGCAGGCTTTCCCTGCATTAGGTCCTCCCAAGCCCTCCCCCGCTGGAATCCCCGCGTTATTGGACCCGCGTCCTAACCCCCTGCGCCCCCCCCCTGCGCCCCCCACAAAGCCCGCTAAGCCCATGGCCGCTCCCGCCGCCAATGCCGCACCCCCTGCTCCCCGTCCCGTAGCACCCACATCGGGAACGAAGGTGAACCCCCTAGATGCTTTCAACATCATCTCGGGTACGTTCACAACGTTCTTTTCCCCCAGAGCCCAACGTATGGCCCAGGAGCTAGTCGACGCAGCACGCGCCGGCAACCTGCTCCAAATCCAGGCCATCTACAACGCGTATCCGGAGATTACGCAAGCCCTTGTCTCCCTTTCTACTCAAGCCCCCCATTATGGATAGTCGAGTATTAGCGAGAACCAAACCCCGATCCCTAAAGTTAGGGTTTTTCATTGCCAATGGCATACTTAACCAACCTGATGAGATCGCCACTTTCCTCCGCGACCATCAATTAGACATTCTACTCATTCAAGAGTCCTTCCTTAAACCGAATCATCGCGACCCGAAAATTGCCAACTATCGCTTAGTTCGCAATGACAGGACGCGCTGCCACAGAGGCGGCACCCTCATTTATTATAGGAAGTCCCTGTACTGCATCCCCATGGACCCTCCCCCCCTCTCTCGTTTAGAAGTCTCGATCTGTCATTTAGGAATGACAGGTCATCAGCCGATCACACTAGTGTCGGCCTATCTTCCCCCACAGTCCTCGACGGAGAACTACCAACTCCTCACGGACGACCTCGATATACTTCTTGGCTTGAGTGAGTCCGTTATAATAGCGGGCGATCTCAACGCCAAACACCCAGCTTGGAACAGTTCCAGGACATTGACCAGAGGACGACACCTGTTCGACCTCTGTTCCACCCTCCACTTTGACGTCATCGCCCCGATGACCCCTACCCATTTCCCCCATGATCCCACCCACGTCGCAGACGTCCTCGATATAGCTCTTCTTAAGAATATCAGCCTTAGGCTGGATTCTATAGAAGCTATACCCGAGCTCGACTCCGACCATAGGCCGGTAGTCATGCACCTGGCCCCCCGCTTAGGTTCCCACGATCCCACCCAACCCCCCGCTACTAAAGTGATCACGGACTGGAGGAAAGTCAGCGAAAAGCTGAAAGCCACCACGTCCCCTCACTTAGATTCCATCCCGGATCACTTCGATTCGATCGCTGACATAACGGCCGCGATCGACTCATTCACAGAGCACGTACAATCGGTCTTGAACGATTGTTCAAGGGAAGTTCCAGAGTTGGGAGACCAACGCTGGAAACTTCCGGACGATGTACGGGCTCTGCTGAATGAGAAGAACGCGGCCGTTCGTGCCTACAGCAACTTTCCCTGCGACGCGAACAGGGCTCACTTGCGTCACTTACAGCGTGCTGTAAGGACACGCATTGAGGAGCTACGTTCCGCCGGTTAGGAAAAGATGCTGGGCGATTTAGAACCGACCCACCAGGCATTCTGGGAACTTCAGAGGAAACTCAAATCCAAAGAAGTCACCACAATGCCCCCCCTGATCCGCCCCGATGCGACACTTGCATTCGAGGATGCCGACAAGGCCGAGTGCCTAGCCGACAGCCTCGAGGCACAATGCTCGCCCAGCTCACTGCCAGTAGATCCAGATCACCTCGCTGAGGTCGACGCTGAGGTCGAGCGCAGAGCTTCACTCCCGCCCGTTGAGGACCCAGATGAGCCCTTGCCCCCCGTCACACCTGACGAGGTGCACGAGCTCATCAAAGGTCTCAAACCCCGCAAGGCCCCCGGATCAGACGGTATCACCAATAGGGTGTTCCAGCTGTTCCCCGCGCACTTGATCATGCTCATGACCACCATCTTCAATGGTGCCCTGAGCAATAACATTTTCCCACAGGCTTGGAAGGAAGCCACAGTCATTGGCATCCCAAAGCCCGGCAAACCGAAGGCGGGACCCTCGAGCTACCGTCCCATCAGTTTGCTCAATGTACTCGGCAAAATCTATGAGAGGCTTATTTATAAGCGTCTCAGAGATTACGCCGAGACAAAGGGCCTCATCCCCAACGAGCAGTTTGGTTTTCGAACCCAACACTCGTGTGTCCATCAAGTGCACCGTATCGTCGAACATATAAGCGTTGGTTTTCAACGCGGTATGTTCACGGGTGCAGTTTTCTTCGACATAGCGAAAGCGTTCGACAAGGTCTGGCACAACGGCTTGTTATACAAGCTGTACCAACTCGGAGTGCCAGACCGTCTCGTGCTCATCCTACGAGACTTTCTATCGAACCGCACCTTTCGCTATCGCATCGAAGGGGCACTGTCCTCCCCCCATCCTATCCGAGCAGGAGTCCCTCAGGGCTCTGTCTTGTCCCCTCTCATTTTTACGCTATTTACTAGCGATATCCCCAGAAGTTTAAAGGCTCAGTTGGCTCTGTTCGCAGATGACACGGCCATTTACTTCACGGGGCGCAGTCAAGACGCCTTGATTCGCTACCTCCAGGCCGCAGTCGACGACCTCGCCGACTGGTTCAGGAAGTGGCGAATCGAGGTCAACCCCGACAAGAGTCAGGCGGTTCTCTTTACGAAACTGCGACTCAAACCCCGCCCCCCGACCCTCCATGTTCGGCAAGCAGATCCCTTGGGAGAAGCGAGCCAAATATCTAGGCGTGATCTTAGATCAGCATCTCTCCTTCTCTGAGCACATAAAGAAGGTCCGCTCGCGGGCCGCTTTCGCTCTCGGTAGGCTACACCCCGTTCTCAATCCAAAGAGCAAAATGTCACTTCGGTGCAAAAAGCTCATTTATACCGCGTGCATAAGGCCAATTATGACCTATGCTTGTGCAGTCTTTGCACACACGAAACCCCACCACGTCCATAGGATGCAGACCCTCCAAAACCGTTTTCTCCGCAAAGCCACAGGTTCGCCTTGGTACGTTCGGAATGCTAATCTCCACCTCGATCTTAAACTCCCGACTATCCATCAATTCATGAAACGCATCTCCAAGCGTTTCTTCGATAGGGCCGCAACCCACCGCAACCCTCTGGTTGTCGCGGCAGCCAACTATATCCCCTCCCGCATTAGTAAGACCCGCCGTCCGCGGCACATTCTAACCGATCCTGACCCCATTACCCTCCTCCAGGAGAGCAATAGGGCCACCAGCACCCAACTTCTTTTCTTAACGTCCATCTGCTAGCAAAGTAAGACTCCACTTTCTTTGATATCGCCGCTCCATATTTCCTAGTGGAAACGCTCACCATGCTCATCGCTAACGTCTCCCATATTTTGAGGTAAAAAATCTAAATGTGAGTTCAAAATATGTATTTAGAGGGAAATTTTACAGCCAATAGCGTGTAAGGCTTCAATCATATCTTTCGGAAGTTTTTTATAGTTTTGAGCTCTCACATTTCTGATGAAATTAGTAAAAACTTGTATCATAAATTTCCAAGCATTACTGTCTTTTTTATTTAATTGACTATTAAATGTAGGTATTGTCCTTAATCAACCCTCGTATTTGAGGTCCAATAAAAATCCCTTCCCATAATTTTGCGTCTGAATTTTTTTGCGAACTTTTCTTTATGGTATTGAAAAGCATCTCTTTCGCGGTTAAGAGACATAGGAGTTAATTTTTCATTCTTCCCTTTCGTAGTAAAATTACCGCACACGTAACAGTAATTGTCTGGATTACTTAAACAACAACGAGGCATTATATTGATGAAATACTTTGATACAAATCGATATAAAAAAAAAACAAATATACAAAATTCAATTAAAATAGGTAAAATTCACTTAATACACAATTCTGACCATTTGTTAGCTACAGATATAACAATATACATGTTCAATCAAAGTGCTCTGTTATTTTGTTTTTGTATATCACATTCATTAGGAGAAACTTCAATGGACTATCATTGAACAAGCAAGAACATGTTTGTGGTCGCGCGCAGCGAATACAAATTTCAACGTGCACACCATGAGCATAATCTCAAAAATTCGAGCTAAGCCAGCTGCGAAACGTATATGGTTGATGGGTAGTTGCTGCGTACTTCATGATATTACAAGTCATTATCATTGGGCAAAACCTTGTTGACCAGTGTAATTATGAATTATTCACTCCACTTCAGTTTGTGTTCTTTATAATAGTCAGTATATTACACAGCCCCACAAAAAAAAAAAAAAAAATGTACTTGATATTAAACCACATGGTCTTTACGTATTTTGAGCTGCCGAATCCGAATCTGGACACAGAATTAACCCTACACCCTCCAATTTTTCTCCAGTAGCAAAAAAACTCTTGAATTTTGCAGTAATGATCAGAACCACAAAAAAAATTGTACTTGTTATTAAACCACATGGTCTTTACATATTTTGAGCTGCCGAATCCGAATCTGGACACAGAATTAACCCTACACCCTCCAGTTTTTCTCCAGGAGCAGAAAACGCTTAAACTCTACCGTAATGGTAATATTAAAAAAAAAGAATTTGTTTTTCAGGTTTTTTATCAGACTTCCTGTCCTTTTTAGGGCTTTTTGTATCATATCATATGTTTTAAGGTAATGTAAACGTAAATTTACTATGATTTTTCAAATTTTCTTTTTAATATTGTCATTACTGCAAAATTCGAGAGTTTTTTGCTTCTGGAGAAAAACTGGAGGGTGTAGGGTTAATTCTGTTTTCAGATTCGGATTTGGCAGCTCAAAATACGTAAAGACCATGTGGTTTAATAACAAGTACAATTTTTTTTTTGTGGGGCTTATCATTACTGCAAAATTCAAGAGTTTATTTGCTCCTGGAGAAAACTGGAGGGTGTAGGGTTAATTCTGTTTTCAGATTCGGATTTGGCATCTCAAAATACGTAAAGACCATGTGGTTTAATAACAAGTACAATTTTTTTTTGTGGGGCTTATCATTACTGCAAAATTCAAGAGTTTATTTGCTCCTGGAGAAAACTGGAGGGTGTGGGGTTAATTCTGTTTCCAGATTCGGATTCGGCAGCTCAAAATACGTAAAGACCATGTGGTTTAATATCAAGTACAATTTTTTATATTTTTTTTTTTTGTGGGGCTGTGTTATTATTACCGTTTAAATCATGTTTATAGAGATATTTTCAAGTGTAAGCTATTTTTAGACTTAAAAGATTATTGAATTTTCAATAGACGTAATTATTTTTACCATAAATCTATATTTTATAGGTTTTTTATTAATTTTAGAGTAGGTACATAATCAGATTCACATCGAACTCAAATCTTAATTGCAGGTAATTCACTCAGCAATTGTCAAGTGCACTGAATACCTATGAAATCGCATTCCTGTTATGTTCAATTCACTTAGATGCAAGGCAGTATCAATGTGCAGCCGGTGCTAAGCGTCGCTAGTCGCTCGTAAAGGCTTGAGGTAATAGTGGCGCGGAGCAGTGAGTGGATGGAGTCCTAACATCGCGAGCAAGCATGCATTTACAATAAAATTAAATTCAAAGACTAAAACCCGACTACTGAAAAATCAAGATTTAGTTACAAAACTGGCAGTGACGTTTGTCGCACGTAGGCACTAGGCCGCCTGTTCTTGTCTAGGCAGACAAACGCGGGTTATTATTCTGAGGTTCGCTCACAACATAGCCTATTGCTTCATGTAAAAGCTGATGCAGCTGTTATTCAGCTGCATCTGGTAAGACTGGAACCCGACCCAACATAATTGGGAAAAGCCTCGGCAGATGATGAGTTTATCTGTTATGAGGGAACAGATGAACATATATACATACAAAACATAGCAGTCAAAAACCTACGCCGTAGTCGGGTAAAAATTAGGTGTCCGTAATCAACAAGTAACTGAACGTTCTAATCTATTTATTTCTTTTGGTTTAAAATTAAGCATATTCTGTCTATCTATTCCCAAGCGAGTAATTATGACAGTTATTAAAGGGAGTCCTACTACTTATTATGAGAATTTCATAAATAACGGTTATAAACCGTTATTTATGTGCGTGCGGTTGCATAGAACGATGACTTTATTAATTTATGAGTACACAGAAACAAATTCACATATAACAAGATCGTGGATATTTTTGGTTGTTAGCTTTGGCGGATGTAGACTTCTCCCAATATAGATATCTACTTAGTGTAAAATTTAATCACGATCTAGCACTCCATTTGTTACTCATCCGTGTTCCATCATCTAATTAGATTGCCAAGGCGCCCACAAGCCGCTCAACGGCTGCTTAGACATTCAACTGTGCTGTTCAAATTAAGTATTAACGGCTGCAATTAAACTGCCAAGTTATTTTATACTTTTAAAACCAGAGATTTGTTTTCTTTAGTGTCAATACGTATTTACAGGCAGATGATGCAGTAGGGTTTAGAATTAACTATATGGAAATGTAGGATATTATGTTTAAGTCCATTGTTACTAATCCTACTAACATTATAAATATGAAAGTTTTTCAAGTTTGGTTTGGTCATGTTGAGAGGATGAATGAAGATCGGCTAACAAAAGTTATTTACAAGGCTGATGTGACTGGTCGCGCCGGCAGGGGACGCCCTAGGAGAACATATAGTGACCTTATTAGTAATGTTCTTCAGAGAGGTCAGGTGCGTAGCACTAGTAACCGGCGTGCGTGTATGACTAGAACTTAAACGAGGCAAAAGAAGTACATAGGTATGTAAGGATCATAGCAGATGGCATTCTGTATTTTCTGCCTAACCTCATGAGAAAAGGCGTGATTTAATGTATGTATGTATGTATGAAAGTTTTTAAGTTTATATGTTACATGTAACACATATGGATGACACTATAATCACGTTAGAACGGTCCCGTGGAATAATTTTCGATGTCAGAGCGGACGTGGCCAGTTCTCCTTCCTACTATCTTACTATAATTATGATATTATAAATATTAAAATGCCTATGTTTGGATGTTTGTTAACCACGCAAAAACGGCAGAAATAAAGATAGCTTATAACCTGGATTAATACAAAGGAAACTTATTGTTCCAGTATTACGTTCCCGTGAGATAATTTTCAATGTCAGAGCGGGCGTAGCCGCTGCCAAAACCTAATCTATACTTCTATACTAATAATATTTAGCTGAAGAGTTTGTTTGGTTGAAACCGCTAATCTCAGGAACGACTGGTCCGAATTGAAAAAACATTTTTGTGTCGGGTAGCCTATTTATTGAGGAAGGCTATAGGCTATATACTATCACGCTTCAGTCAAAGGGAGCGAAGTAGTAACGAAAAATTGACGAAAACTGGCAGGCAATTCGATGCGACGGGAAGGGTCATGGGAGCAAAAATTTGACGCGGACGAAGTCGCGGGCAGAAGCTAGTATTCAATATAAATAAAAGACATTGACACATGAAGGGGTGACTAACATACACACTGATATAAGAACTAAGGTAAATCATAAAAACAATGAGCACCTTTTATAGTAGTGACTGCATCATAGCTCGTATCAAATTACACAAAAGATTTTATGTCAGCCATGGATAATCGAAGAGTGCTGTTCATTAGAAAACAATAGAATGCCGCTAATACCTAGTGCCCCCATTCTCTTGACAAAGGTTCTACACCTTTTCTGATGCCAATATTAGCACTCAAGGTAGGAAAAAAACCCTGCCAGGGTTGCGAGATTCGTTCGAAAGAGTTACCGTGGCCCTGGCATATGGGCAACTGAAGGCACACGGGGGGTTTTAGTCAGTAAAAGTCTGACACGCCCTCCCGCTCCGCCCAGAGTGGGAGAAGTCATTTGATGATTCCCCATCCATAAAAAAAGTAGGAAAAAACCGAATGTGTATCCGTTATTCTCACTATTCATACAAATATCTGGAGAAAAATCCGTATATTTTTCATCACGCGATATTCGATATCATCTATTTCTATAAGCCTTAAGTCGCCTTTTGGGAAAGGCCAATTTTTACCAGGATTTACCTATAAGTACTCTTTTATGTAAACGTAGTCACAATCTGTGACGCTCACACATGAGTTCCATTGTGTATCTTGGATTAACTGTGTGACGGGTGTCGATAAAGATCTGGTTTTATTGCAATCTGTCAGAGGATTTAGTTTTCCCGACGCCGTATCTGAAGCGAATCTGACTTTATGTCACAACGCTACTGGAATCATGCAGTTTTTTGTACAATCATCTTGATACAGTTAAAAGAGATTTAATCCAAACTAGCTTCTGCCCGCGACTTCGTCTGCGGATTTTTTTTTGTTCTGGGCCCCTTCCCGTCGCGTCGAATCGCCTACCCGTGCGATTTTCCCTGTTTTTGCAACATTTTTCATTACTGCTCCGCTCTCCTTAATTGTAGCGCGCGCCTTTCTCGATAAATAGGCTACCCCACACAAAAATAATTTTTCAATTCGGATCAGTAGTTCCTGAGATTAGCGCGTTCAATCAAACAAACAAACTCTTCAGCTTTATAATATTATTTAGTAACATAGTATAGAAACACTTTAGCTAGGAAAAATAATGGAATTAACACTTAGTAGACAATACTGATCCCTCCGTGCTTCAGAAAGCACGTTAACATGTTGGTCCCGGCTGTCTGTCATGCGTAGATCTTTGACTGTCGTTACGGGTCATCAGAACCAGTCTTGTCCAAGGGAAATCATAATACCCAGTTGCTGGGTTCTGGAGGTAGGATAGGCAATCGCTCCTGGTACAATATAGTATTCAGCTGCATCCGGTTAGACTGGAAACTGACCCCAACATAGTTAGGAAAAGGCTAGGCAGATGATGAGACGATACTGAATATAATAGAAGATGCTGAAATATATCATTCTCGCTCACTCAATTTTATCAGGTTGAAAGGGGGTGACTACTGAGATGACGGCTAACAGAGACAGTATAATTAACCTATAATGTTGCTCGGATACCGGCCATCTCTCTTTGAGAGGGAGTGGGCCGTAATCTACCACGTAGGCCCATTGTGGGTAGATGTCACAAGTATTGGAATTTTTGGTTCTAGGAAATGCCAGTTTCCTCACGACGTTTCCCTTTACTGTTTTAAGAGCAGTGTTGATGAACTTAAAAGTAAAGTGTCTGGTTCAACACCACTGACATAGTAATTGTGAGTTGGTGCCGTTGCTGCTGGGGAGTTTGTTGCGCCACTTCTTCTTCCTAGTTAAAGCACTAGGAAGTGGTGAAAAGCGGGCGTTTTGGGGGACTGTCTTATGTAACTTTGACGTTCAAAAAGTGCTGACTCTGAGCCTAGTTTAAATAAATGACTTTTTTTTTTTGATTTTGATATTGTTACCCCATGGGGGCCATCACTGCTCTTCAACAGAGAAGTATCCAATAAGAAGAAAAATGACACTACAAAGTTACAAATAACTTTAATTTCGAAAGTCGGTGTCTTAGGATCTGTATTTAAGGTTTTTTGCCACCGACTTCCGAAATTAAAGTTCTTTTTGACTTTATAGTGTTATTTTTAAGGAAACGGTTGTTTTTTTTTTTGTAAAAAGTTTTTGTTTTTAACTTTTAGTTATGGTGGGTACTCCGCACTAATCTAATCGCGTTACTCGTTCATTTGTCGCGCAAATACTTAATGCAAATTTAAGACATATATGGTTTTCACATGGACCCCATTGTCCGATTGGAACCAAATTAAAATGGGAACATTCGAAAAGCACCAGCTTTCAAATAAAAAAAGAATCATCAAAATCGGTTCACCCAGTCAAAAGTTATGGGGTAACAAACATAAAAAAAAGAAAATACAGTCGAATTGATAATCTTCTCCTTTTTTTGAAGTCGGTTAATAAAGGCATATGCCGACTCCAAATAAACTGGGATAAAGGCAGGAAAATTATAATAAGTCTATCCAACATCAATCGCAAAACTTGTACCTACTTGTTGTTGCATAATAATCAGTTCAAGTGCCCGAAATTCTGAGAGTGAGTAGATAGTATACATGAGAGATAACACTTTTCGAGATTCGTCTGATTGTAACTGTCAAGTTTTCATGTATTTTACATAATATCTGGCAGCGGTTTCACGTGCACTTTCATTCACGATACGTGTGACTAGTAACAATGATAAGATATTCCCGATTTCGTTGACTTGTTACCAATTCAAAATACCACACTAACACACTCTTGTCCTTGTATATGTTGCAGTCAAAACTCTTAACCAGTCAAAAGTACTATTGAGTAGCAAAATCAGTCAAAAGTACTATTGACTAGCAAAATCAGTCAAAAGTACTATTGACCCGTATGCTTTTTACTCAATAATACTTTTGACTAAAATACAGTTAAAAGTACTTTTGCCCAATGGAGCTTGAGCTCTTAAGAGCCATTTTACATTTTTACGCGAATATCTAAGATATTAGTCGCCTTATTTACCCTCTCATCTCATGTTTATTAATACTCTGGCATTGGCGAATACATGTAAAAAATAGATCAATCTTTTGTTTTGTCACTTTTAGTAGCACATTTACAAAAACTTATTTGTTTACTTTGTAGTAATTAATCTCCCACAACTAGTTTTCTTAAAAATCAGCGCAGGGTCAATTTCAGACTCCTATTTCTATAATTAATTTGTAGACATTTGAGTTATAAAAATACACAAAACATCAGAAATATAATCTAATTGTTACATTCAGTACTAGAATATTGATTTTTAATAACACTAATTAGTAAAAAAAATTAAGTCTTATGGCAATTTTTACGATTTATTCGCAATTTTATCGCATTTTTTTGGTTTGAATTAAGCATAATTACATTTAAAAAATCATGTCAATATAAAGTATGCTCTAAAACAAATCAAATTCTCAAGTTTTATTTAAAACCGTTTATTTAATTAGACATAATATCATTTTTGAAATCACTCTAAATTAGAATAAATTTCGATGGACAAGTGGACATGGTTAGGTTAAGTATTAGTACGGCGCAAGCGCTCAATGAGGAAGGACCTGTGCCACTTTTTCCCGCGTCTCAGTTTTCGGGTACTCGTATCGTGAACGCAAAAATATACTACGACTACAACATTTTGCTACTCTTCGCATTTTATTATTTTGTATAAGATAAGAGTTTCGTTTATTATCAAGTAAAGCATTATTTTAATAGATTGTAGAAAAATTTTGAATAAAATAATTTATTTTAACTAAATCTGACTATTTTTAATCGCAATTAAAAAGGGGTGGAATAAAACTAGTGGTCAAGAACAAATATTCACACCAACGCCTCGCCTTCACGTGCAAAAACAGTACTGTATTTTTTTTTTCTTTAGCTTATATCTCGAAAATGGCGTGTCCTATCGCAAAAATAATGAAATTTTCGACCCCCTTTAGTAAACCTTACACATATAAATCTCAACACGTGGGTAATATTTTTTTCTATTTTTCAAACAAAAAATTAAAAATTCCTTATAAAACACATCCAGGCTGCCCCTTGCGCGCGCCTTCGTCTCTCAACAAGTTCATTGCGTAGCGCACACAAGTACCAAGTTGCGAAGCCAAAAGAAAAAAAAATACCACGTTGAGTCGCGATTGTCAAATTTGATTTTAGTCGTGTCAAATAATTTTTAAATTTAGAGATTATTTCTTGCAGAATAGCGTAACAATTCTCATAGCTATAAATAAGGAATTTTAGAGATAGTTTAGTTAGTTTAGTTCGGTGTACAACATAATCGGCACCAATATGTAATCGTTTTATTTTTTTATTTTTATTGTATCTTTACACAACATATATTTGTATTTTGTTATTAGTCTAGAAATCTTAAAGTAAGTATTTTCATAAATCTCTAAATATCGCATTATAATTCTAACGGCTCGAGATTGTTTAGACCGTCTCGACACTCGTGTTACACTGTTTGTATTGTGCATGTGTGGATAGCTACGCACACATACCGTCTTTTACCTAAACTCGAGCGTTCGAATTTTGTAAGATGGCTCTAAAGTCGGAACCCCAGTCCACGGAGCCCCGCTGAGCGGGGCTCCTATTACTGAGTGGTTTAAAAAAACCCTAATTTATACCTAACCTTTCCGAGTCGGGGTGCCCTAAGTCACGAGCTCGCTTAATAGTGCGTTTGACTGATGCTTTATTGCAGTTAAAACTACTTTTGACTAATAGCGTCAGTCAAAAGTACTAATAACCAATAATTTTCAGTCAAAACCATTTTTGACCAACCTGTTCAGTCAAAAGTACTTTTGACTGATTTTGCTAGTCAATATTACTTGTGACTGGTTAAGAGTTTTGACTGCAACATATATATATCGTAGTTAGATTTTTGAGTCCGTTTCTTTACAAAAACGCTACCTTTTTACATAACAATTTCGTTATGTAAAGTGAACTGATCTATGTTCTGTTGCATTGTCGTTGCCATACGTTTGACGAAACTGCTACCCACGTTTAGACGTAATGTACTCCGACTCCTAGGAAGTTAAAAATTGTCTGTAATCTGATCAATGGTTTTACCAATAATAAAAAAAAAGATTTTACTTCATCGAGTTTCAGTTATTATTTAAGGTACAGACGTCAGCGCATCAAGCTACTACAATCTGTCAAATTTCTTTAATAGATTTTCAACTTTATCGCTTAAGCATTAGGTTCAAGGTTGATTGGCAGAATTTGTCAGTTTTGAGTAGCTTGATGTTCTGGCGTCTGTACATGCACTTAGGTAGCCTTGAATTTTTCCTGAAATCGTCATTCAATGGAATTATATGAACTTAGGGGGTTGTATTTATGATTTTAATTATTAAAGTTCTGTTTATATACATATTATATTATAGTACATACGTGTTATTATCATGCGTCTTATTTTGTTCAATATACAACCTGATACTGACCTAAAAATTGCGTAAGAAACTTTTATATTTCGTTGTCTACCCTTGTATTTTCTTTCATCCTTATATAAGTGCATATTATTTCTTTCCTTCAGCCTCGTGTATAGAAAAGCGTCTGATATATTGTGTGAAGAGAATAAAAAGTCCACGTGTTGTGGGAGAGTGTCGTTTAATTGAGCCATTTGTATCTATCGACGACGTCACGCGCACTACACAGGTACACCGACCTGCAATATTGTGAGGAAGGGCTGCCCACACCCCTTAGATAGAAGAGTCGGAATGTTGGTAAAATAAAGGGGAATATTTATTAGATCCTCTGATAAAAAGGAAGTCCAAAACGAATACATGACTACTACAAAGTCACGCTTGAAAAAGTATTCACAAGAAAATATTCTTATCTGAAAGGTCGTATGCCACTTTGCCCTAAAGCTTTTGATCGCTTACTACTATTAGAATGTATTGATTAGGTGCCATATACCCACTATACAGGCCTTTGAAATGAGCATATTTTTCGTTTTCACGTAGCCTATACATATATAAGCAGCGGATGAACAAGACGCATCCAACGACACCTTATTGTTCAAATTGTGATAAGCAACGTAGAAGGGTATTATTCAAAAAAATTAAAAAAATGTGCTTTTGCTACGCTCTCCGCGACCAGCTCGCTTATTTTTATTTGCTAGTTAAATTTCAGTAAATTTCAGTTCACCCTAATTCTAAAACTATTGAACTACCATTTGTTTTTATTAAAACTGTCGATAAGTAAGTAGATTTTTCATAATTTAAAATTTTAATACTGCGGCCGAAGTAATTTCATACAGAAAAACCTTGTCCCGCTTTACATACAACTTTGAAAATTTATATTTCGAAGTACAATGGTATCGGTATGTAATTTTATGTTTTTTTAGCATTTGAATGCGTTAAATTATGTTATTATATAATCAAAATACATATACAATATACATAGTGATTAATACATAACATTTAATTACTTTAATGCATGTCCAAAATTCATTTCGTCTCCGTTACTCCACTCAGTTACAGGGTTTTACAAAATTATACCCATCTTGTAAATAAAATTATTTACTGGCAACGTTACACATCTAACACTATAACAGGTGGCGTGACAATGGTTTCTATCAATTTGTTTTTTAGCACAGTGCGAGTATCTTTGTGTGTGACGTTCTAATTCGTCTTTTGTCTAAGAAATTCGTTTGTGTGGTTTATCTGACTTTGGTTAGTATTTTCTCGTTTTTATATTATTACAAGAACAGAAATGTGGTGTAAGAAGTTAAATAGGTCGAAGGTTTTCGTGGAAATAAACTTATTTCGACACTACATAGTATTTTGCAGGTTAGACATGTGCTAATTGGGTAAAGGTTTAGAAATTCGTAACCTTAATAGGGGGTTGGGAGGGGGTGGAGGGGGTTGGGGGGCCGGGGATATGCACCCCCCACCACTTCCGCCTGCCGGAAAAGCATAGTTTTTTTTAAATTAATTATTTAAAATCTCATTTTGAGGTTATGTTTTTATCATTTTTTTGTTAAAATAAACCTGATTTATGAGGGGACAAAGTGCGGGAGGGTAGTAAACTCCTCCCCTATGCCACTCACCTCCTCGATGGAAGCCCAGTAGACGGAGCCCCGCTTTGCGGGCTCCTACTTCTGGGTGGTTTACAAAAAAATAACCACGAAGGGGATGGCGGGGTCTAAAGACCCCGCCATCCCCTTCTAACCTAAGTTGTCCGAGTCGGGGTGCCCTAAGTCCCGAGCTCCCTCCGCTCGCTCTATTAATATTGATTTTTTTTTGATTTTTTTGGGACCGGACCTCCACTAAGCCCCGAGCTCGTAGACGGCCCAGGTTCTGGATCGCGTCCACTTCCACTACTTCCAGACGCCATAACAGGCTGCAATAGCGTACAATCAGTGTCCAGTAAGTATGCCGAGGTCGTACAGTGAAGCCATTCGATCAGAGTCCAAAAATAAAGCCAAAGTCTTCAAAAAACACAAATCAAAACACAGGAGCACATTCACTATAACTCGAAAGCAGCGGAATGACGCCCAACGTATCTGTCAAAATCTACATTTAAGATGACAGTTTGCGTTTCATTTCACGTGTTAAAATATACATCCTACTTGAAAAACTTTAAAAAATATGGCGATAATATAGAAATTACGTTCCGTTTCACACATTATTAATAATATTTTACGTAATTTTGAAAATTGTTTAAAAATATCTAGACGCAACTCAGGCAGCCAAAATTACTTTGGAGGGTTAGGGACGAGGTCTCTTGAGCCCCCTAAACCTCCAGTATCCTCAAATTCAGGTTACGAATTTCGAAACCCAACCCAAGGAGTTTACTGCAGTACGAAATCAAATTAATTTAAAAGTTGTTCTGACTCCTTTTCCGTTACATTTTCTGTTACATTCAACTTATTTTCATATCCGTTACGTAATTTTTTTGTGAATAACACCCAGAAACTATGAAAGAACAGATAAACATTTATACATACAAACATTAAACATACTACGTGTACTATCAAAGATCTGCCAATGACAACCGGAACCAATCGTGCTATCCGAGGCACGGAGGGGTCTTGGTATGTAAACATGGCCACCCAACCACGAATGAACTGCCGCAAGCGTCGCTTAATATCATTGATCGACCCGTGCGGCTGTTATTACGTAGCCACAAGCCCATGGATCGTTTTAATAAACGCTTTAAATAAATCACAAACTTGTTCAATCAGTAAAGCACCTTGTCGAGCCATGTCCAACATCCGTGTCTCCAATTTTCAAGTTACTAAGTTTTAATTTCATTTATACACAACAAACATAAATCTCCAATTTTATTAAAATAAGTTCGAAGAGTTAGGTGAGCTTTGACAAACCTGACAGACTGAGTGGCTGACTGAGTTTCCTGTTTTGTACACAAGCTGATATTTAAGTAACTGAAAACCTGAAAAGGGGCCATTGTACTCGTCATAACCGACAACTTTTACTCAATTTTCAATTCTGAAATCTTGAAAACGAAATCAGCTGCTCCTTATAATATATAGATTGACATTCTGACAGCATCATCCGATTTTCTTTTCTATTTGTTAAAACAATCATAATGTAGCCAACATCATGTTTTATCAAATAGAAAAGGTTGAATAACTTACGTATTCAGTTATTTCGAAAGGATCATGTATTTTAATTTGTTATCTATTAAAAACTCCAAACTATCAACATTTCGAAGAACGATGGTCTATCACAAAGCCTGGTATGAAGAATGGGCTTTTTAATTTTATATCCTCATAATATTAATGGTATTATCAGACTACTGAAGCAGATATTATGATCATAACAGTGTACCCAGAAGGCCTTACATGATAATACGATGATATCTCCATTAAAATATCAACCGCTTATCAAAAAACATGCAGATAAAAAAACAGTATCAATAACAAGATAATGATCTGCTAAGCACTGATTTGAGATTCGTAAATAAGTAGCTATGTATTTCTTTTCCGTTCAAAGAGATTTGCGGAGTCTAAAATTTACCGGTTACGCCCGCATTCTTCATCATCAGCAGCCAAAGACTATGTAACCATTTGGCTGCGCATACAGTGCCCCGACGCTCCAAAACTATTAGTATTTTGTCGCCTATGCATAGGCTACGGTTCTAGTAACCATTTTAGTTGTGACCAATTGTTAGACCTCTGTGCACGCTAAATTAATGCAAATAATATAACTTTATCTGCAATTATAACGCATCAAAATGCCTTCATGCCCGGTGAAGTGGTGTGGGAAACATTCCAAGACTTCTAATTACAAAAAGGATGGCATAACCTTTCATCGGAAAGCAAACAGTACGAAAAGTATTTTTGATTTAATCAAATTATGATCCGCCGTAGGGGTCTATTTAAAATGGTGATGGGTTTTAAAATGGGATGGCACACGGTTGAGTCGCGCGCGTTGATGTCTTTTGGAAATGTCTCGTTCTTTTATGAGATAATTCTAATGCTTCTATCCCTTACTTTCCCTTTGTATTTTTATCGTAAAATTTTGTGCTGTTACCTATAATAGCTGAAAATTGATATCGAAAATAAAAATAAATTATTCAATTCACATACTGTGATAAAATATTCGACACCGCTCCTGATTGGCATTTCGTCGAATATAATAGTGGCCTGACAAATTATTTCATTTTAAAAATAAATAATAACAGAATACGTGTTTTTTTTTGTTTTTGTAATTGATTATATATATATATATGTATACATATCTCAGCCTATAATGTTCCCACTGCTGGGACATATGCCTCCTCTCTTTGAGAAGGAGTGCGCCATAATCCACCACGTGGGCTCAGTACGGGTTGGTTGGTTGTAATTGATTGTTTCTGATTAAACAGTAATAATAATAATCTATGCATTTTATCGATATCGACTATTGTCCCTGTATGAAGTACAGCAGCCCTACGATGGGCATACCTACGCAGCTTGACCTTGAACTGACCAATTGTAGTCACGCATTCTTCCTCGTCCCCCGGCCCGCAGTGGTGAGTCGTGTGCTTAGAAGAAATCGGCCTATACGCTCTCTAGTGGTTATATTCTCTATGTCAGCAGCCTATAACGTTCCCACTGCTGGAACACAGGCCTCCTCTCAGTGAGAGGGAGTGGGCCATAATCCACCACGCGGGCCCAGTGCGGGTTGGTAGATGTCACATGTCTTCGAATTTTTGGTTCTAAGACATGCCGGTTTCCTCAAGATGTTTTCCTTCACCGTTTTGGGAGCAATGGTGATGAAATAATTCATACAAAGTAAAGCGCCTGCTTGGGTTCGAACTCACGACCCATTTACTCGTAAGTCACGGTCGTTACCACTGGGCCACCACTGCTCCCTATTTCTCATTCTTGAGTCTCAAAAATGTGGGCATTACCAGAAATCTTCATTTAGGCTTTATTTGAACTAACATTTTTCGAAAGAGAAGTATTTTAATGATAAATTCCCTCACATCAAAATGTAGTGGAAATTGGGAACCTTCCTTGTTGTATAAGTCGATTTATGTGCTACAATGGACTTACATATATTTCTCTATGTGGATAGAAAGCCAATTAATAGGTTGTAAAATAAAACAAATTCATCCCTGAATACAATACCTGTAGCAACCCTACTGTGAAGTAGGAAGTGCACGTAAGACATGGATTGTGCAGCTAATAACATACAGTCTATTGGAGGATCTGAAATAGCCTGGATTATCAACTATTGCACTGAAGCTGAAAATGATATAAAACGACTATTTTTAATTTGCTAAGAAAATGAGCAACGATTGCAGTCTTTTAATTAAAATATAACGATTGGCTCGTTGGTCTCGTATTCGCAAGCTTTACTGCTGCACATGAGGTTCTGGGTTCAATTCCGAGGTCGGCCAAACTCATGATATTAGGTTTTTCTATCTGGAATTTCTCAGCAGCAGTACAGAGTCTGGAGTTGTGCCACTTCGATGGTCATAAGCTCGCCTCAATTACATGGGACTTATACATTACTGGCGAAATGATAGATACACCTCTATCTAACTCTTCGGGGAACCAAGGCGTGATGTTATGTAAAAAAACAACATAACGCCTGTTCTTGCTGAAGGGCTGGGCAGAGGTGGGCAGTGTGGTCCGGGTCAAATCGAAACCAGGCAGTCATTTTACTTTGTTTAAATTATTTCATCAACACTGCTCTCAAAACGGTGAAGAAAAACGACGTGAGGAAACCGGCATATCAACAATTCAAAGTTCTGTGACATCTCTCAACGCGCATTGGGCTCGCGTGGTGGATTATGGCCCACTCCCTCTTACAAAGAAGAGGCCAGTGTCCCAACTGTGGAACACTAACTAATAATGAAAATAGTATGATTACTTTGTGTTACCTGTAGCCAACAGAACTGCAATTAAAAGACCCAGAACTAGTTTTCACCTCAAATTAATATTATTTCCATTAAGGGAATGATACCTATATCGAAATTAGACATCCATATCAAAACTCTGACAGGATTGGTATTTTCAATTAACACAGCAACACTTCTGAGGAATAGTGAATTTACTGTTAAATTCAATAATAAAGTTGGGAGGATGTTGGCAGATTGTTAACGCATTACTAGGAACCGTAACAATAGTTTTCCCCAAACCGATCGGATAGATTGTGTACTTAGCAAATAGTGGATAGATGTTAAATGTAAGAACACACACACCCACACATACACTGAATTACTCCCGTCCACACTGTAGCAGCAGTGGTGGCCCAGTGGTAACGGCTGCGACTTACGAGTTGTAGGTCGCAGGTTCGAAGCCAAGCAGGCACTTTACTTTGTGTAAATTTTATCACCACTGCTCTCAAAACGGTAAAGGAAAACATCGTGAGGAAACCGGCATGTCTTAGAACCAAAAATTCGAAGACATGTGACATCTACCAACCCGCACTGGGCCCGCGTGGTGGATTATGGCCCATTCCCTTTCACCTAGAGGAGGTCTGTGTCCCAGCAGTGGCAACATTATAGACTGCTGATGATGATGACACTGTAGAAATCGATTAAGTGTATTCAATTTCTCTATTTGTATTTTTTTATAAATTCTATATACTTTAATATTATATTTTCTGTGTGGCGCCAGACGTAAAGATTTCCACCATCTCATTTCTTCGCGTGCATGTCGCAAGACGCGACTAAGGGGCTTACAAGAGAATGGGCAGCAGCGTTCTCTCTGCATTTTAACACCATACTACCTACCCGCCAAGTGTGACGATTATGGCAAACCCCCCCCCCCAAACTTTGGGAGGCCTTTGTCTAGCATTGGACGTTTTTCAGCTGAAATGATATTATCATGATATTATTTAATACTAGCTTTTGCCAGCGGCTTCGCCCGCGTGGAGGTCGGAAATTATCCCGCGGGAACTTACTACCGGATAAAAAGTAGCCTATGTCCTTTCTCAGGCTCTAAACTATCTGTGTACCAAATTTCATTTAAATCGGTTCAGTAGTTTTAGCAGGAAAGCGAGACAGACAGACAGACAGACAGACCGACAGACAGAGTTAATTTTGCATTTATAATATTATAATAAAAATAATAAAATAATAAATATAATACAATAATAAATAATAAAATTATAATAAATAATAAATATAATAAAATAATAAATATAATAAAATAATAAATATAATAAATAATATAATATAACGCTGGCAACACTGTATTGACAAGACGTCTTGTGTTCCTTATTTTAGAAAAAATATATATTTAACCCAATTTAAGAAAAACTCTACAATAGAAAAGAAATCCTCGACCTGTAAAACCTTCCGGAATTATAAAAACCACAAAAAATTACCGTAATGTAAAAAAACTCAAGTTAAAACAGCCGAATCGGGGGTGACATCTGTCATGTCACCCCCGGTAAAATACAATGAAATGAAATAAGGAATGAGAAGACTACGAAATGTGAAAATGTGAGTAAAACATGCAGACCAGAGCCAGGACAAAACGACAGGCACACCCACCATCTCCGGACTCGTCGCTCAGCTCCGCCTCGCAGCCGCCGGGACGCGCCTCAACCGTGAGCGTCGTGTCACCGGTCGCTGCAGTTGCGTCGAGCTCGAGCGACGAGTTTTTCTCCCCACCGTCGTCACCAACTCCACAACGGCGGCGAGGAAGAGGACGGCCACCAGCGAGCTTGGGACCTCGAAGCCAACAGGCCTCGAGCAGGGTCCCCGCTGCCGGTGGAAATGTGTCGCGCATGCGATGGACCCAGTCCATAAATGAAAATGTGATGCGCGCATATTATGGGGCTACAGAGGGAGGAATTAACCTGACAGCGTACCGAGTTCGGATGCTCTCTCTGTTTCAGGTACTTGAACCAGCCGTCAACGTCTCGGCCCAACGATTGTCGGATCAGGTGCGCGTCATTCAACACAATCATAGATTGGATGACGCTACACTTGATCGGCTGCGCTTGGAAATGCAGAATAGTCCTGCTAGTAATCCTCCCCCATCCCAGAATGTCATGCATGCGCCTGCCCATATTCTGCTGCAGGCAAACCAGCATGATGAGGAGGAGGAAGCCAGGGCTATTTCTGCAGATATCGTGTGCAATGTGGACATAAGGAGCATTCTGGAGGATGCGATCCGTGAGTACCGGTTCATATCACCAGACCTTAGACCACGGCTACCACGTTTGCCCATGAATAAAAAAAACAGAGCACTGGTGTGCGCCCTGGATGCGCTGCTGCCAAATTTTATTGACAGCAGTGCAGACCTTTGCGATACACACTCAATCTTGTATTGCACGGCTGTTGCGGCTTGTCGTATAGCTCGAGTCAAATTCCCAAACATTGATCGAGCTGTACGACCAAAACCTGTCGCACCAGCCTGGCAATGCAGGATTGAGCGTCGTATTAAAGAGACCAGGGTACTCATCGCGAAGCTCATCTGCTTCAGGGAGGGCAATACACGCCCAAGAGTGATGCGCTTTGTGAAGCGGGCGTTCTCGGGAACTAGTATTAGTCCCCGAGAATATGTATCCCGTGTCACAGAGCGCATCGACTTCCTGAAGCAGAAAGTTTATGCATGGGCAAACCGTATCCGTCGGTATAAGCGAAGAGTGGACCGGTTCACTCAGAATCGCATGTTCCAGACCGATGAAAGGTGGGTGTACAGAGCCTGGGAACGGCCCAACCCAACTCAAGGTGTGACTGACGCGTGTCTCCCAAATAATAACGACATGAGTGTTTTTTGGCGAAGTATTTGGTCGGAGCCCGTCAGTCACACTGAAGGACCCTGGATGCGTGTTGTTGAGCAGGCATGTGAGTCGATACCGAACATGGAGGCTATTACCATCAGCCCTCTGGATGTGGCCCGTGCAGTCCGTCCGTTGCCTAACTGGAAATCGCCAGGACCGGACGGACTGCACAATTTTTGGATCAAATGGCTACAAAGGTCACATGCCTGCTTAGCCTCACAATTCCAGTCATCTTTAGAGACTGGGTCGCTACCACTGTTTTTTACGACAGGAGTTACCCACCTTCTTCATAAATCGGGTAGTACTGCGGAACCTAAAAATTATAGACCAATAACTTGTTTACCGACGGTCTATAAAGTTCTTACATCCATTCTTAGAGCAAAAATATCGCACCATGTTGAAAGCAATGCTATCATGTCGGTGTCTCAGAATGGATGTAAGAATGGGTCCCGTGGTACTAAGGAGCTGCTCCTTATAGACATGGCCATAAGCCAACAGGTTCGTAGATCTCGTAAGGATTTGTCGACATGTTGGATAGATTATAAGAAGGCCTATGACTCCGTGCCACATACATGGCTCGTGAGGGTGCTGGAATTGTACAAAATAGATGCAACTCTACGCACCTTCTTGATGTCGTGTATGAGGCAGTGGAGGACGGTTCTTCTCTATCCAGGATGTCCACAAATCCAGCAGATCAATGAACCGATCAGGATTGAGCGAGGAATATTTCAGGGCGACAGTTTGAGTCCGCTTTGGTTTTGCTTAGCCTTGAATCCTCTTAGCACACTGCTGGAGGATTCAGGTCTAGGCTATCGATTGAGAAGAGGTGGTCAGGTGATATCACACCTCCTTTACATGGATGATCTGAAACTCTTTGCCCCCAACAACTTGCAACTGATGGAGCTACTGAAGGTAACAGAAACGTTCAGTAGTGCCATCAGGATGGAATTTGGTGTGGACAAATGTGCAGTCATGCATGTAAAGCGTGGGGGGATTGTAGAATCCGTGGGAACCGAACTTACGGATTCTATACACCTTAGATCCCTCTTCTCAACCGAAACCTACAAATATTTGGGTATGTCGGAAGCATTAGGCATCAATGCTGCCGACATGAAACAATCGCTGAGGGAACGCTTCTTTGGCCGCCTGAAAAAAGTATTTAATAGTCTTTTATCAGGCGGCAACAGGGTGCGTGCCTTCAACGATTGGGTCATGCCGGTTTTGATGTATTCTTTCGGCATACTCAAATGGACTCAAACGGAACTAGACGCTCTGGATAGGAAGGTCCGTACATTGCTGACGGCAGATCGGATGCATCACCCACGGTCATCAGTGATGAGACTGTACATCCCGCGGAAGTGTGGGGGTCGAGGTTTCTTAAACGCTAAAACCCTCCACAACCGCGAGATCTGCAGTCTCAGGGAATATTTCCTTCAAACTGACGTGGGGATGCACCGAGATGTGGTTGCAGTGGACAAGGGCCTCACCCCGCTCTCCTTGGCGAACGAGAACTGGCGCAAACCTGCAGTATTAGATACTAAGGATCGTAAGGAAGTATGGCAAAGCAAAGAGCTTCACGGTCGCTTTTTCCGGGCTCTCCATGGGCCTGATGTAGACTTTCTGGCGTCCGTATCCTGGCTGCGTTTCGGAGACCTCTTTGGGGAAACCGAAGGTTTTGTCTGTGCGATTATGGATGAAGTTATCATGACGAATAATTATCGGAAATACATTGTTAAGGACGGTACGGTTGACATCTGTCGGGCATGCCACCGTCCCGGTGAATCCATTCGACATATTGTTTCCGGTTGTTCTCGTCTTGCTAACGGCGAGTACTTGCACAGACACAATCTAGTAGCTAGGATCATCCACCAGCAACTTGCTTTGCAATACAACCTTGTGGAATCTGAAGTACCATACTACAGGTATGTGCCCGACCCAGTTCTCGAGAATGGTCACGCCACATTGTACTGGGATCGATCTATCATCACAGACAGGACTATTGTAGCCAATAAGCCTGATATTGTGGTGATAGATCGACGAGAGCGTCGTGCAATGATTGTTGATATCGCTATCCCTCATGACGAGAATCTCGTGAAAGCTGAGCAAGATAAAAAAAACAAGTATCTTGACTTAGCACACGAGGTTGTCGACATGTGGGAGGTGGACTCTGCAATCATTGTACCGATAATCGTTACAGTAAATGGCTTAATAGCGAAGAGCCTCGACCAACACCTCAGGAGGCTCTCATTACACGGCTGGATCAAGGGCTTGATTCAGAAGGCAGTACTCCTGGACACGGCACGCATAGTCAGGAGGTTCCTCTCTCTAGAGCCCTGACCACCGGCAGCTTGGACCCTGTTCCCGATGCCGATGGGTCACTATTTTTTATATTTTTAAATGTTTTTTTTTTTTTAGACTTTTGTTAAAATATTTAAAAATATAATTAATATGTTAGAAAATGAATAAATGAATAATATAATATTATAATAATAATAATATAATATAAAAATATAAATAATATATAGTAATAGTATGGATTCTGTTAGATTTAACAAAATTGTAAATCTCGGTTACAGCTGTACCTTTCTGTACAGCACTGTAGCCAAGAAACACAGGATTTTCACCTAGTTCGGTTCCAGATGCTCCCATGTTGTATTATTTTCATGGTAGCCTACAATGTTTTTAACCAATATGGTTGTTGTCATGTAAATATTATAATTAAATTAGATAGGGATTTCCGAAAGAAAAGTTCGATGTAGTCAATGGGATTTAATGGAATTACCCCAGTCATGAATGATCTAAATACGGACATTTATACACCCACTTTCCAAAAGGTCAATCAAGACCTAAATTGGAATTCAAACTCATGTTTTAAGCGCTGTTTGGCGCACAGAAATACTCGCAACAACAGCCAATCAAATTACTTTCGGAAACCGAGTGTAAGTGGCTGGATGCTAAAGTGACTATGCCCCGGTTGCTCTGTTTCGGAAGTCAGACTGAAATGCACTTAAATGCTAGTAAAACTAGAACGTTATTCAACAATTACGGGAGAGAACTACTGCATTTTGAATGTATAACTTTTCGATACACATACCATATAATATACCTGTATCCATTTAGTTTGCAGCGCGACGTTATAGATAGTGCATTCCACGACGACGCGCCCCTCTACGTGCCTTTCCTGTTTTTAACCGCTCTCGGTACAATTGTCAAAGAGTGGGGCGCGTCTTCTTGGATTGAACTATCTATATATGTGTTCGTTGAATATGTGTCATATTCAAATCAGAACTGACATTCTGTGACAGTAGTCTGAAGTGGTAATTAAGCAAGGTTAACGTCTATACGGACGTAGATTCATTCAGATCCAACCCGTCCCTTGATTTCCTCTACCAGCGATGCCCTAAGCAAGATTTTCTGTATTGAAATACGATGCACTGCCCCCGCCTTACCAACGTCGCGCTGCCAACTAAATGGATACAGGTATATGGTTTGTGTATCGAGAAGTCTGTGGCAATTTGAACTGATAGTTTCATAACGTTGAATTAGGTACCCAGACTTTACATCCAAAACTCTGAACCTACAGATAGCTGCATACAAAATTACATATGCAAAATAATGAGCCATAAATTTATTCTAGCAAACAGATTTGAAGATAACTCATCTTGACAGCGATACCTGTACCTAAAAGATTCAGGGAGCTCATTTAATTAGTCCAAATGTATTTTAATTCATCTGTAGGCAACCGGTTGGCAAGATAAGAACTATGCGGTTAAGAGACCTGATACACTGGCTAGATTTAAATGATTTTGTTAACTTACTTAGCTTCTGACCGGTACTTCATCCGCGTGAAACTTATTCCTCAAACTGAGTCGTTGCATCGTATCGCCTGCCCGCGCGTATGCTTCGTTTTTGCTTACCGTAATATCTATCTTTTTGCGCAGTTTCTATCGGTCTTAGTGTGATGATAAGTTGTCTCTAACCTATTTCAATAATTGGACTATCAGGTACAATAAGAATTTTTCGCTTTTGACTGGTAGCTTCACAGATTAGCGCGTTCAAACAAACTCTTCAGGTTTATTATTTGTATAAATACATAAATAATGAATTCCTTATCACACGGTGCTCAAGCACGTTAAGTTGGTCCTGGGCCTGATCCCTCTCCGGTCGTGTCGGTTTGGCGTCTCATTGGACTATGAAAGTGGGGGAAGAGTGAGTGCACTCTCTACAATAACTCCGCGCCGATGTACGATGGCTAGTCTCCGTTGACATTACCCGCATTGGCCGAAATACGACCTGGAGGACTATGTACGGCACTGAAAATTTCGGGAATCAAGGAAGTGACACAACATTACTATTCAAAAATGTATTCATTGCTTTTCAAAGGATTCTCCGCGAAATTTGAGACATATTTCCATACGATGGAACCAATAATTGAAGCAACCCTTCCATTCGGAAGTTGGGGTCTCCAAAATGGCCGTTTTGTAGGCATCCACAGCTTCTCCAGGTGATGAAAATCTCTGTCCACGCAATTTATTCTTTATTTTAAGGAAAGCATAGAAATCATTAGGGCTTAGGTCTGGGCTGTACGGCGGATGGTCTAATAATTCTATGTTTTCTTGCTCTAAAAACTCTTTTGTTCTGTGCGCGGTGTGAGAACTCGCATTGTCGTGATGGAGGATGATGCGGCGGTTGCGGTTCTCTTTACGGAGTTCAGAAATGACCTGTGGCAAACAAATGCTAGCATACCATTCTGCATTAACCGTTCTTTGTCCCTCAAGAGGAATAGGCGCAACATGGCCGGTTTTGGAGACAAACGTGGCCACCATTTTTTTTGCAACACTCCGTGAACGAACAATTTTTGTTGGCTTTATTTAGCTCATTTTCGAACACCCAAACTCGTGACTGGTTTTTTGTTTTGGGTTCGTACGCGTATATCCAGGATTCGTCACCTGATATGATGTTGTATACAGCATTTGAGGACCCTGCGTGGAATCTTTCGAGAGTTCTGACGCACCAAGTAACGCGAGCCGCTTTTTGCTCTTCACAGAGCGAATGTGATCCATCGGGAAAACAACTTTTTTACACCTAATTGTTCATGCAAGATTATTTGTATTTGACTCATGCCAATGTCTAAAGTTGCTTGAATTTCGCGGTATGTCACATGTCGATCTTCCTCAATCAGCTTACGCACAGCATCAACGTTTTCTTGGGTGACTGCAGTTTTTGGACGACCTTGACGGGGATCATCACTGAGCTTGACACGTCCACGTTGAAATTCAGCAAATCAGCGATAAATTGTGGTTTTGGATGGGGCTTTATCACCAAATGCAGAAATCATCCGGTCAACACACTGTTTTTGTGGTAAACCACTTCGAAAGTCATAATAAATCATCGCTCTTGAATTTTCTAGAGTCAATTCCATTTTCTCAACGACTAAACAAGTTTGACAAAACTTTGTGACAAGACCGAGAATCTTTTTTTAAATAAATAAATGGTATTCGATTTTTAAAACCAAGGGCGGAGCGGCATGTCAGACTTTTACTGACTAAAACCCATCCGTGTTCCTTCAGTTGCCCATGTGCCAGGGTCACGGTATCTCTTTCGAACAATCACGCGACCCCGGCAGGCATCGGTCCTAGCAGACCCCTTCAGTGCTGCTGACATCTCTTTGAGGCGCGCGTGGAACACTACGCGCCGTCAACCCGAGCTTAGTCCTTACCGGGCAGCGAGCTACCCATTGCTCCCCGCCCGCAAGCTCGCGCCTACGGTGGCCGGGAGTCCGCAATCGACTCCCAACGCCCGGGGCATCTCCTTCTGCGGTGGCTAGGGACGTGAGGGCGCAGAGACTGCCACTCCCTTACGCGGCCCGCCTCCTCCTTCGCGAGCATTACTGCTTCGCAGAAGGAGGTGACGGCTTCCCATGCCCTCTCGCCCCGTACCATGGCTCGCACCAGGGCCGGACGCGAGAGGTCGCCGCCGCCGATCGCCTCCACGAGGACACGGCGGTGCTCCGCCCAGGCAGGGCACACTTCCACCGTGTGCTCCACCGTGTCCTCTAGACGATCCTCACAATGGATTCACCCGGGCGTTTCCTCCCGCTTTATCCTTGAACAGGAACCCACCGAAGCACCCGTGCCCGGTTAGAACCTGCGTCAGGCGGAAGGTGAGGACTCCGTGGCGCCTCTCTATCCACTCCTCAAGTACGTACCTTGGATTTGCTCATAAAAGGCAAAGCAGAAGATTACTTCTCTAGACATATTTTACGAAATTCCTCATTTCTGTGGTAATCACATCGGGCAAAAATCTACGTTTGACTTTAATTTTCATTCGTCGGGAATAAAAAAGATATAGGTACCTACATACAAAATATGTAAATTCAACGTCTGATGCCAAATTGGTATAATTTGTATGTTTAAATGGCACATCGTTCAAAATACCGTTCAGACGAGCTGCAATTTAAATAATTAAAGAGCTACTAAACATTAAAATGGAATAAATACTCGTTAGTATGTACTTGCTTTTTTAGTAAAAAAAGCTGTTATTTTGGCATTAAATACTCTTCAATTTGTTTGACATATAGTGACCTTATTAGTGATGTTTTTCAGAAAGGTCAGGTGCGTAGTACTCGCATCCGGCGTGTATGATCAATTGTATGAACCTAAACGAGGCAAAAGGAGTGTGTAGAGTTCGTAGCAGATGGCGTTCCGTGGTTTATGCCTATCCCCATTGGAAAAGGGAGTGTGTTTATGTATGTATGTATACTCTTCTTACAGGCACAACTAACCGCCCACCTTGTATTTGTTTCAATTTTCAGAAATTGTCAAACTTAGATCACATTTATGAAAGGTACGTAAAATACTACCTTTAAGGAAAAAGAAATAACAAAAGTATTGGGAAAAAAGTCGTTTATTTAAGAATGCTTACCAAATATCGATTTTCTGAAAATCTTTGATGAAAATTGAAAAGTTTTGATTTCATAAACACTGGCCCAATTACAAGAGAAAATAAAAATTAATAATGGGTGTTGCCGCCTCTGGCCCTTATGACTTCTTGGAGCCGGTGTGGCAATCCGTCCATGATATCTTGGATATCCGATTGGGGAATATTGTGCCACTCCTCTACCGCAGCCGTTTTGAGCTCTCCTAACTGATACCTACTCTTGCTCGGACACGTCTTTTGAGGTTGTCCCAAATGTGCTCAATTGGGTTATGATCAGGACTGCGTGCCGGCCATGGTAAAACTTGAATCCCGACCTCATTAAGGTACACACTGACGGATCTTGCGGTATGGCAACGTGCAATATCATGCATTAATTTGAAGTTTCCACCAATAAATGGTGCGAAATGTCATACCTGACATGGTCTTGAAGAACTTCTACCACGTACCTCTGAGCGTTCACACTGCCTCTATCGAATAAAACAAGATCAGTGTGAGCCTCGTAAGAGATACCTCCCCAAACCATTATGGACCCTCCTTGGTAACCCACTGTTTCGGTTATAGCACATGGAGCATTTTGACCTTTTAAAGCTATTCTGCTCTCATCTGAGAATAGTACGTCCTTCCATTCCTCCACAGTCCAGTCAGTATATTCTCGCGCAAAACAAAGTCTAGCTCTACGGTGTTGTGGGAGCAGTTGTGCGTCTGCGTGTCCGAAAAAGAAATAGAGTACCTAGGGTCAATAACGAAACTACGTTTAAATTTCGTTCGTTTGCGAAGTTTCGTTTCGGAGAAAGAGAGTAGAACCCCTGGACGAAAAGCCCTCAGATTTCTTTCTGCCAGTCTTCTTCTAATGATACGTTCACTTACACTGACATTTCTCCCCTCAAAAAGACGCGTACGAACTTCAGTAGCGGTCGAAAAGCGATTTCTCAATACGTTGCTAAGTACGAAGCGGTCATCTCGAGTTGTAGTGCATCGATGTCGTGTGCGAGTTGATCTACCAGAACAACACAGGTCGACTCCGTTCCGGCCGGCTTGGTTGTGACTAGGTTGCCTTTTGTTGCGGTGCGACCACCTCTCGGCGAATCCAGACCTACGGCCGAGAAGAGATTGTTGGCAATGGAGTGCCGCATGGGCAGGGACCCGGTGCTGCAGCAGAAATATTTGGATTTCATGCGGGAATACGCAGATTTGGGAGACATGTCGGTGTCAAATTTGGATTGGCGCTCAGGTGAGCATTATTTCCTGCCGCATCACGCGGTCCTCAAGCCATCCACCGGTAAGCTGCGCACGGTGTTTGATGGGTCTGCGCGGACTTCGTCTGGTGTCTCCTTGAATGATTGCTTGCATTCAGGCCCCAAATTGTTGAGAGATCTTTGTGACGTCATTACGTCTTTCCGTCGTCATCAGGTAATTTTTGTGGCCGACATCAAAATGATGTTCCGCCAAACGGTTATTCACAAGGATGACAGACGGTATCAGTTGATCCTGTGGCGAGAGAATCCCCAGGACCCCATGATTGTGTACGAGCTCAATACGAAAACGTACGGCCTCCGATCGAGCCCTTTTGTTGCACCCGCCATCTTGAAAACGAACTTGTATGTTGACGACGTTTGTACTGGAGCTCCCACAGTTGGTGAAGCCGTCCTGTTGCGTGACGAATTGATTGGAATTTTAGCTTCCGCTGGCTATGAGTTGCGTAAATGGGTGTCCAACTCGCCAGCGCTATTGGAAGGTTTGCCGGAGGATCGTAGGCAGGACCCGCTTTTGTTTGAAAATGTTGACAACCCTGCTATGATGGCCGTTCTCGGCGTCACCTCACACTTGGACTAAACGACTGGTGTTGTATACTGTCGCGAGGACCTTTGACCCAAATGGTTGGATATGCCCGGTATTGTTTTGGGCGAAATGTTTTCTTCATCGCCTTTGGACTGCGGAACTTGGTTGGGACGAGCCACTTCGGGAAACCCTGTTGGAAGGTTGGCTCCAATTTGTATCCGCACTCCCTGCAGTCAACGAGGTCGTGTTACCCCGCGCTATCCTCCCCCCTGGGAGCTACACTGCTACCCTTCATGGGTTTTGTGATGCGTCTTCGCACAGTTATGCAGCTGTTGTTTATCTGCGCACCGTCAGCGCGACAGGCCAGGTGAAGTTGTCACTGGTCATGGCCAAGAGCAAGGTGGTCCCCCTCCGGACGGCACTGACCATCCCTAAGTTAGAGCTGTCAGGGGCGGCGCTTCTTGTGCGACTATTGAACCACGTTGCTCACACTTTGGGTGGAACTGTGGACATTCGGGCTTCTTACGCCTACACGGACAGTCAAATTGTTATATACGTCCGTCCACTCTTTGGAGCTCTTTGTTGCGAACCGAGTGTCCCAGATTCAAAATTCTGAAACGCCTTTGATTTGGAGGCACGTGCCTGGAGATCTGAACCCAGGTGACGTGGCCTCGCGTGGGTGCATAGCACCCCGCCTGATTGCTCACCCCCTATGGTGGGGACCAGACTGGCTGACTCACCCCGAGGATGATTGGCCTCGAACGCCAGTCTTGATGTCGGGTCCTTTGCCCGGGCTCAAGGTGCTCGCTGTTCTCGAAGGACGTGTGGTCTCGAAGGACTCTCCGTTTGACCCTGATTTTTTGTTGAATCGATACAGCTCCCTCGACAATTTGTTGAACGTTACCTCGTGGATCAGGCGTTTTGGTCATAAATCTAGGAATCCCGGGAACAAACGCCTGTCACCTGTTCTCTCTCGTCAAGAGCGACAGGAATCACTCCTCCTTTGGGTCCGCTCCGTGCAGGCTGCACACTTTGAGAAGGAGATTGAAATTTTGAAGTCTGGTAAGGCTAAATTGTCGGGAACCGTTAGTAAGTTGAACCCCTTTTTGGACGATACGGGTCTTTTGCGTGTTGGGGGACGGTTGAGGCACTCTAGCCTTCCTTATGGGGCCCGTCACCACCTTTTGTTGCCTAAGGAGGGCCATTTGGTTAAATTGTTGGTGACTGATCGTCACATTAAGAACTCGCATGCCGGTTGCAATGCGCTGTTGGCCATTCTGCAGCGAGAGTTTTGGATATTGTCGGCCCGTCGTACTATTCGTAGCATCGTCTTCCGTTGTTTCCCGTGCTACCGGACTAAGGCCTCTACTATGCAGCCAATGATGGGAGACTTGCCGGCTGATCGTGTCAATGAGGCGAGACCCTTTGCAGGCGTCGGAACGGACTTTGCTGGTCCCTTTTCGGTGAAAACGTCTACTATTCGCAGTAGTAAAATTGTTAAGGCTTATTTGTGTGTGTTTGTCTGCCTGTCAACTAAGGCAGTGCACTTGGAGTTGGTAACCTCCCTCTCGACGGAGGCCTTTGTGGTGACCTTGGATAGGTTTGTGTCTCGCCGTGGGTTACCAACTTTGATCAGGTCTGATTGCGGTACCAACTACAAGGGTACAAGTAACTATTTGAAAGAGGTATACGCCTTCCTTGCTGAGAACCAGGCTGACATTGGTAACAAATTAGGTCACCGAGGGGTCACTTGGTTGTTTGACCCGCCAGCCTGCCCCCATTGGGGGGGTATTTTTGAGGCCGCGGTGAAAGCGGCAAAGGGACTCTGGTGCAGATTGTTGGGAGACACCGTTCTCACCTTTGAGGAGTTAGCTACGGTATTTTGCCGCATTGAAGCTGCATTGAACTCGCGTCCATTGTGCCCGCTGTCTTCGGACCCGAACGACTTGGCGGCCCTAACCCCGGGCCATTTTTTGATTGGACAGCCACTTGTCGCCCTGCCGGAGTACCCCTTTGTCGATGTGAGCCAAAATCGGCTATCGCAGTTTCAGTTGGTGCAACAGCTCGCTCAGAGTTTTTGGAAGCGTTGGAGCTTGGAGTATTTGCACACCCTCCAGCAGCGCGTCAAGTGGACTGATAAAACGCATCCGCCCAAAGTTGGAGACCTCGTCCTGATTAAGGATGCCAACCTTAAGCCTTTGTATTGGCGCCGGGGGCGCATTCTCAATTTGGTGGCCGGCACCGACGGGGTTCCTCGTTTTGCAGAGGTTTTGGTGGACGGATCGGTCATGAAGAGAGCGGTCGCAACCTTGTCAAGATTGCCAAATGATTAGCGGACGGGAAGGCCCGTCCGGGGGGGGGGGGTAGATGTTTCGTCCCGTGACAACAGACGGACCGACCAACCGACCGTTTAACTTGTTTACTCTGTGCGCCTACGCATCATGGCGTGTAACGGAGTGACAACTGTCACTTGTCAGTTTGATTTTGACACTTAGTTTTGGTCTTTGAAAAATGGATGGTCGTTGTAATTTGCCTTGCGACCCTTGTTGTTATTAATCTTCTTGAATCGATCGTATTGTGGACAATTTGTCGTGATCCAATTGTTTTGTGTGTAAACAACCCCTTTTGACGAAATAAAGCGGGTTTAGTTTGGAATTTGATTGAAATAGTTTGAGGTGATAGTGATTCATTGTGAACCGCATGCTGAGAAAATCTCTAGCGTATTGTAGCGGCCTGGTATCCTGGAATACTTACAGCTTCACTACACAATACAATATACACTCATTTACATACATAAATCCAGGTAGGCTCCAAAACTAGTTTTCCTCAACCAGGTGAGTGATTGAATATTTGTATTAATCAGCTCCGCGCACGGCGGACAGTTCTTCACCACTCTTGCCCAAGGCCCACCATCACGCTTCCACGTACTTCATTGAATCCTATGGCCAGGGCCTTGGCCTGGCGCCGAACACGCATGCAGCGGAATACCAGATTTTTACATGGAGCGACTGCCTATCTGGCCTTTGGTAAGACTGGTTGTCAGAGTTTCGGGCTTCTGACGACTCGTAAGCTGCCAATAATATTGTAAATTTTATATTATATTAGGTAATAAAGAGTTTTCAGATTGTTAACCGTTTTTCACTCCAGACACTGCTAGGCCCACGGAATGGCTAGGCCCCCTACCTCAACAGTGGTGACCCCGACGTGATCAATGAAACTATAATGACAATTCCCATCGAGGATTTGAAGAAAGACGAGTAAGAAGTGCCTGTTGTGTCTGTTACTCTTCGCATTCCACCGATCTGGGACAACAGACTGCGTTTATGGTTCGCACAGTTCAAAGCCATCGTTTTGTCAAATAAGAAGGGGAACAAGGCAATGTCTAAGATTGTCTTTGGCCACCTGGAACGTCAAAATATTAACGAGATAGCCGACGTTATCCTCCGACCACCACAAACTGACAAATGTGATACATTTAAGAATCCTTTATTACCTAGGTGTACGAAGAATTAGAATAAACATGAACATGAACTGAAATGAACAACTGTACTTATGTACAGGGAGCATGAACTGAAATGAACAACTGTACTTATGTACAGTTGTTCATTTCAGTTCATGCTCCCGCCCTTATCCCAATTTATTTGCGGTCGGCGCAACATGTCTTTTTCTTCCACACTTCTCTATTAGTCGTCATCTCAGTAGTCCCTCTCTTTCTATCCATATCATAATTAACACAGTCCATCGATCGTTTCTTTGGTCACCCTCTACTCTTAAAGCCATCGACATTCGTCCTCAATACTTTCCTCACGACATTTTCATCATCCCTCCGTATCACGTGACCATACCATGACAACCGATTCCCACACATCTTTTCAGTTATTGGTATTACAAGTCCAGTTGTTGATATTTGAAAAAATACTTTGGGGTATGAGCATCATTCCATCGCAATTACATATAATAATAATACAAACTGATAATAACGAATAATCATAAAGATACGATACTACATTTTCAATTTTAGTTGAAATAATTTATGGAACTTGCAACTACAAAATAAAGTCGACTCACTATCGATAAGAGGTAACGGAAACATATTGTGTCCATTGTCAATAACGGGGGAGTAACAAACATGAACACGTAAGGTATCTTCACGCTCCACTTCCTTTCAGCAGAGCGGCAGCGCTCATAAATTGCATCACTTGCTATAAAATGCAGAATTTATAAAAGCCTACGCACTAGCGTCTTGATTTACATTTTGTGTATACATACACGCGTTAATATAACCCAGAATAAAATGACTTCGTAATTTTACTTGCGGTTCAAAAAAGTAGGCACTTATGAGGCACAGGTGTTTGAAAAATTTTGTTTTTTTGGGACAGCCTAAAGCGGTATATTGACAACTAAACTGCATTTTCATACCATCTCTCACTCTCTCTCTCTTTACTCATCTTGGTTCCCTTTCCGATCCCTTTCGTCAGGTGGATAGATGACCTACAAAAGATCGCAGGGAAGACCCTTGGAAAAGAGATTCGCACACACCACGGAAGCATGGCAGAAAACTGCCGGGGTCGCGTGATTGTTCGAAAGAGATACCGTGACACTGGCACATGAGCAACTGAAGGAACACGGGTGGGTTTTAGTCAGTAAAAGTCTGACACGCCCTCCCGCTCCGCCCAGAGCGGGAGAAGTCATTTGATGACTTCCCATCCAGAAAAAAAAAAACTTGGCGGAAAAGGGAGAAAGAAGACCCTTTCTTAGCAGTGGATGGAACAAGGAGGCCAATATAATACTATACAATCCTTTATTTCAGGCAACTAAGACCCATAAAAACACAATCTATACTTATAATAAAACTGTAGAGAGGTCAAGTCTGTACATTGAATATACATTCAAAATTAATATTGGAGGATGAATGGTGATCGATACTGATGCCAAAAATGTAATCAGTAAATTTTTTGTCTGTCTGTCTGTCAGTATGTGCACGCATGGGTCAAAAACTACTGAAGGGATTTTAACCAAACTTGGTACGATTGTAGTCCATACTCCTGGGCAGGTTATAGGCTATATTACATAACGCTAAAACACAAAGGATCTGAGCAGTGACGATAAATTTGAAGGAAGTCGGATGAAAATGCGCTTTCGAGCTCTTATCCTCGCAAACGTTGATCATACACCAAAAGTAAGTTCACGCAGGATATTTTCCGACCTCCACGCGGCAAAACCGCCGGCAAAAGCTAGTACATCAATAATATAAAACAATAACTATAAACTAATACATATTCTATAAAACAAAACTTAAACTATCACTAAACACGTAATATTGATGGCGTCATGTTCCGTTGTGTGGTGTCGCGTAACCATCTTCGGAAACGTTGATATAAGACACCTCATAGACAGACAGACAGACAGGCTCATGAATAGCAATAGCCTGATGGATCATACGTCCTATTCGACCAATATAGTTGACATATTCGGTAATATGTGCTTATATACTGACATAGAATAAACGATAGGAAGCAAGTTCCTAAAAGTAGGTCTTACCGCTAGAACTATTTTGGCTTAGCTTTAATAGGCTTTTAATAGGAATATTTGGTAAAAACAAAGAAATGTCCTACTAAACTAACATTATAGTTGTGAAGGTCGGATGTTTGTTGCACAATCACGCAAAACGGCTAGACGGATCCGAATGAAACTTGGTATACAGATAATTGGTTACTTAGGGTATTTTTTATTCCGATATCAAACGGGATCAAGACTTATGCGAGAGCAACAGTGTGGCGCTGCTAGTCAAGTAATAAATTTAAACTCAGTCTGTAATAAATTACAAACCTACAAGTATTACTATCAATAAAAGCCACGATCACACTAGTTATTCTAAATACGTTATGTAGTACCCAGAACAACTATGTGCCGAGGTGTGCGCGCTCGACTGCTGTTTGCTGTAACCTCTTGTCGATCAAACGCAGGCTCACGAGCACCCCTACGGCGTCTTACCACTCAGTACAATAAGATTTTCCAGGATATCGAGTTCTTTGCTGTTTCTGCAGCAAAATTTAGAAGTATTGCACTTAGGGTTATCTAACATTCTTACAATCCTAAAAACATAATTTAAATTATAATCATTTTTTCTTTCCTTCTATTTTTAATATTTTTACTTGTATAAGTTTCAGATGAGTTTTACTTTTATCTTTAATCATACTCACTATTCTAAGTAATTTGTATCGCACGCCGTACATGTTTGTTTAACTTTTTTATATTATGTGGAAAATTTCGTTGGTTATACATTTACACTTCCGTTTTAGCTTTAAGTTCTGTTCCATAATATTGTAATGTGTAACCGTTTATTTTCCCAAATAAAATAAAATACAATAAGACTTGCAGACACGTGAACCAGCTCTCTAACAGTAATAGCGTCAAATTACTCATATTTAGGCGCCATTGAAGCGGCACACAGATACATCAAACAACACATGTTTCTGAAGTGCGGCCGAATACTTTATGACTGATAGAGTTTACCTTTCAACCTTTTGAGGAGTTATAAAATAACTATAGGTGTGTATAAGCAAGATTGTTATGACGTATTATCGGCCGAATACACAAATGCAACTCAATTACCAGTCGCCCTTTTTATCATTCCGACCCAGCCCTTTCCTTGCTGCCCTGTACCAGCGATACCTTAAGCCACACCCCACAGGCCCTTTGCGTGTAGTTGTTAAAGCGACTGAAAAACCAAGCCGAAGCTGCGGTGTTGAGCGTTAATCCATCTGTGACGATTAGCTCGGGTGCACCCGTGACAGAAATCATGCCTGCTGCATGCTCCATTTTCGCTTGCATGCTGCATAGATATATTGCGATTCGGGCTATGATAGGAACGATACATCGTGTCTGGTTAGGAACAGTGTTACGTTCGGAACAAATATTATACCGGAATAAGTTACGGTCATATTATAGTCAAGGCAGGCCGCAGCGTACCGCATCGCACCTCAAAACAGTCCATTGTGACCCGCCTGTAGCGTCTGTTCTGAATACAAAATGTACTAACGTGATATAGATGATGAAGGATTTTTGCTACACTCTGCGATGTGGCGCGGCCCTCCCAAATATGTGCGAGCCTTAACACAGCGATTTGACGGTACAGTTTTATGATAATTTGCTTATCAATTAATTTCTCTGACGGCACTAGGTTTCAGATTGTTTTTTCAATACTGGAACTGAAATTTGTTGACTTTACAAATTATTTTAAAACAGTTTTTTCATTAAAAGAACCTGTAATTACATTACACTCTCCCCAGGGTTCACCCTGGGGAGAGTGTGTCAGAAATTCTGGATTACGCGGTTCACCGCGCAATCCAGAATTTCTGACGTTTTTTGCAATTTGCAGTTACAGCCTGTCTTTGTGTCTTTGTGATTTCTGACCGTAAGGTGCTCCACCCACTGCACCGCGCCCCGACGCGTAGCGCGGGATGACAGATTTTACCATTGTATGCAAGTATCTCAATTTATATAGAAATCACGCCTAGCACAAGCACAACAGACTGCCGACGCGGAAATGCGCGGCAAGGCGCCCCGTGCGTTATACGTCCTCCGCGCACCGCGGCGGGACGGGACGCATCTTCAGTGGGTGAACACACTCACACACACACACACACACCACACACACACACACACACACACATCATCACTATAATCCTCTTAGTACTTATAAATCCATTGAATGAATATTTCATGAAGAGGTCGATCTGTCTGTCACTGACTTGCAAATTGCAAAACACTTCATCATCATCTGCCTAGCCTTTTCCCAACTATGTTGGGGTCGGCTTCCAGTCTAACCGGATGCAGCTGAGTACCAGTATTTTACATAGAGCGACTGCCTATCAGTCCTCCATAACACCGTTACTGGGTAATACGATACCCCTTGGTAAGACTGGTTGGCAGACTTTCGGGCTTCTGACGACCCGTAACGACTGTCAAAGATTTACGAAAGACAGCCGGGACCAACGGCTTAACGTACTTTCTGAGGCACGGAAGGGTCTTGCTATGTAAAGATGGTCATCCATCCACGGAGCAATCGCGGCAATCGTAGCTCAACCTGAACGATCAACCCGTGCGGCTGTTATTACTTAGCCAGAAGCCCTTCTTATTACTTAGCCACAAAACACTTAAGGCGTTTAATTCTTCATTCATTCATTCATTTACAAAATCATCCTTTAACTATAAAGTCCATCACAGACGTGATTGATTCGCCACGTCTGTGATGGACCTTAGCCATAGCCACGTGTTGGGTATAAATATCAGAAAACTAATGAACGAAAAACAACAACGTTCTCTTTTGTTCAAAACTTTTAATGATACTGTGACAAGTACATAAAAGCAACCAAACGACTAGGCGGCTGTTTTGTTACGTATAATTTTTTTTAATTCGTAAAGAATTTCAGGTTTCACAAAAAATTAAAAATCCTGCTGACCGATTACGATCTTCTCCCATCATTTTTTTGTTCCTTTAGTTTTCGATATTGAAACCCAACATGTGGGTAAAGTATTTCCAGCTAATTTAATTTGACCCTGTAGAAGTGCTGTCCTGAATAGCTCGATGTTGGCGATAGTCACCACCAAACTCTTGCGCATCTCATAAAACCGAATATAAAAAAGTGACATCAACCAACCCGCACTTGACCCACGTGGTAGATTATCAATCAATCAATCAATTTATTTATTTCGGGCTACAAAGACCCATAACATAAATACCTTACAGACTAACATACATACAAATAAAAACAATGTAAAACGAATGTAAAACTATTGCACACGAAGTGACGGCGTCGTGTTGCGCTGCGTGGTGTCGCGTAGCCTTCCGCGGAATCGCAGATACACGACACCCTTCGGCCAAAACTCTGCCTTGAGGAAGGTCTCGATTTCAAGAGTTGGAACTCGCACCACGAATGACTTGAAGTTTGTGTTGTGGCGCGGTTCCAACTTCTCGACCCTCAAAGTCCAGTTCGTTTTTACTCGTACATACTCCACGATCTCCTTAACCTTCGTGGTGTAGTGTAGACGGGACACATAGAGCTGCGTCGTCGGTGTAGCTGGACGCAGCAGCATGTTGGGTCCTGCAAGCGCGGTCCCGCACTGGTTCCGACTAGGAGGCTTCCTCCTCTTCTTCCTCTCCACCATCATGAAGCCATCCTGAACCCGCTGTATCCCAGCATGGGGTACGGTTTAAGCTGATTATGCGTCGCCGCGAATCGGCAAACTTAAGGTAGGACGCCCTCAGGCTAGGTGGAGCAACGATCTTCGCAGGCTGGCTGGTAGCAGCTGGATGAGAGTTGCCGAAAATCGAGCTGAATGGCGTGCAATTGGAGAGGCCATGTCAGCAGTGGACTGCTATAGCCTGGTGATGATGATAATGCGTCACCGAACTAAGTCAGTTAATACTTCGTTGTTAGTATACTTTTTTTTTGGATGGGAAATCATCAAATGACTTCTCCCGCTCTGGGCGGAGCGGGAGGGCGTGTCAGACTTTTACTGACTAAAACCCACCTGTGTTCCTTCAGTTGCCCATGTGCCAGGGTCACGGCATCGGTCCTCGCAGACCCCTTCAGTGCTGCTGACATCTCTTTGAGGCGCGCGTGGAATACTACGCGCCGTCGACCCAAGCCTGGTCCTTACCGGGCGGCGAGCTACCCATTGCTCGCCGCCCGCAAGCTCGCGCCTACGGTGGCCGGGAGTCCGCTGTTGACCCCCGACGCCCGGGGCGTCTCCTCCTGCGGTGGCTAGGGACGTGAGGGCGCAGAGACTGCCACTCCCGCGCCCCGCCTCCTCCTTCGCGAGCATTACTGCTTCGCAGAAGGAGGTGACGGCTTCCCATGCCCTCTCGCTCCGTTCCATGGCTCGCACCAGGGCCGGACGCGACAGGTCGCTGCCGCCGATCGCCTCCATGAGGACACGGCGGTGCTCCGCCCAGGCAGCGCACACCGCCGCCGTATGCTCCACCGTGTCCTCCAGATGATCCTCGCAATGGAAACACCCGGACGTTTCCTCCCGCTTTAACCTGAACAGGAACCCACCGAAGCACCCATGCCCGGTGAGAACCTGCGTCAGGCGGAAGGTGAGGACGCCGTGGCACCTCTCTATCGTGGCACTTTTATAGCCATCGACATTCGTATCAAAACTACCCTTACAACATTTTCCTGATTCATCTACGCATAACACTATTAATTACGAATTGAACTCTATGTGGCTGTTCGTAACCTTTTCAGGTCTAAGGGGCCGTTCAAGTATTACGTAAGCACTATAGGGGGGCGGGGGGGTCTTTGCTTTGCTTATTTTTGATGACATGGGGGATGGGGGGGTCTAGATGGTGATTACGTAAGCAGTAGTCATTTAGTTTTTTACACAGCAACCTACACATTGTCTATGTTTGTAACCGAAACGCATTTCCGGGGATTCCCACAAATAATTTATACGTTTAGGTACTGGCTTAGAACCGAGTACCCGGAATTACCGCGCTATCCACTTGTCCAAATTTCTTCCGTCAATATTTTGTTTCGTTTCGGTACAATTGACGATTTGATGTATTTTAAATGAATATTATGTGCGTTAAAGTCCTCTATCTTAAATCTATTTTCTTATTTCTGGAATCATAACCGGCTGTCCATGAATCAATAAAAAAAAACAGAATACATTGTATGAACAATGAACAGAGGTACATTAAAAGAAAAATGCATATACCAATGTTTACGTAAGCATGGGGGGAGGGGGTAAGAGCTTTGCTTACTTTTGCTGACAAGGGGGATGGGGGAGTAATTAATTGTAATAAATCTGCTTACGTAATACTTGAACGGCCCCTAACCACTATATTATTTGTTGTGAAATTTGACAAAAAATTAACTTGGGATTGTGCCCTGAGCCCTAATTGTGTAACAGTATTCCAATCACCAGGGTTCCGTGTGGCGCCGCATGTTAAGGATAGCACCATCCCATTTCTTCCCGAGGCGAGGGTGTCGTAAAAGGCGACTAAGGGACATATGAGAGAATGGGCAGCAGCCTTCTCTATGCATTTTACCACCATACTGCGATCGCCAACCCGCCTGCCAAACGTGGCGATTACGGCAAACCCTCGCCAAGGGAGGGAGGCCTATGTCCAGCAGTGGACGTCTTTCAGCTGAAATGTTGATGATTTCAATCATAATTCGAGAGTTTTGAAGGATATTTCAAAATTTATCATAGATTTAACAAAATTTGTCCGCTCAAAAAGTAAATAACGCAATGAATGTAGCTGAACTTTCAAAATTAAAGAAAATGCGTTCAATTGTCATTAAAATTGTGTTATGCAACTACCCCGCTGACGATGGACAGAACCTAGAGATAGATTTACCTTGGATATTTAAATTACACATGCCCACAAAATAAAAAAAGTACCCTGCGTGAAAGACCAGACCACCTTTACTTTATGTTTTCGGGGTCGCTGAGTCCGAGTATGGTGCCAGAATAGCGAAGTTGGTTCGCGTTTTTTCAGAAATCAGCAATAATGCTAAAAAATTTAGTTTTTCGTATAATATGGTTTATGTTGTTAAAAAAACGCGAAATTCCAATGTGCAATGAAATAAATTACACAAAAAATGTCTCGTTGAATCATTAGAGTCTTTAGTTAAAGTTAAAATCACCAATTGATTTCATATTTTCTCATCATAGAGGAAAAATGCTGAAAATATCGGATATTTGTCATTACACAGTATACGATGGTTGAAAATGCAAAAGTACCAGTTGTTGTGGATAAAACCATTCAGAATATATGTTTCTAGATCTGCTGAATTCATATTACACGCTTTATATTAGCTTTACTTGTATGTTTGTTTGTAACCGACTCCTTATAGCGCGATTTTGACCCACTTTAAACGAACAGATTTCATTTAAACTCTGTAGACTTATCGAGGACCAATGACAATACTGTAATTTCATAAATTTGTGCCATTATCCTTGCCGGGGTTACCAGAACAGCAAAAATCTGTCTTTGAAAACTACGCTCACATACGTCACAAACTACGGTGACATACGTCTCAAAATTCGAAACAACCTAAAACAAATAGAAAATAAATAATAGTTTAAAACACGCTTCCATAGAAAACCAAACTAAAAAGTAGAAAATAATGGAAAAAAGCGTGGGGTGCCTGATATCAATAAAAAATACCTTAAAAAGCACCATAAACCATACTATACGAAAAACTTAAATTTTCAGCATTTTTGCTGATTTCTGAAAAAACGCGAACCAACTTCGCCATTCTGGTACCATATTCGGACTCAGCGACCCCGAAAACATAAAGTTCAGGTGGTCTGATCTTTCGCGCAGGGTACTTTTTTTATTTTGTCGGCCTGTGTTAGCAGACGAAGTCGCGAGCAACAGCTGCTTTTTAATAAATAAATATATATATATATATGCGTGCCTCCTCCGTTTTTTTCGTCGGTTAATAAAATTACAAATGATGGGGTAGCAAGAAAAATTTAACCTATATTTTCAACAAAATATCGTCTGTGACGAATCACCACGCTGCATCTACTTGAATATACAGTATCAAAATAAGTATTTTGATTCCTTAAGTATATTTTTAACCCCAACTAAAAAGTAAAGGTAACTGCAACCAACTGAGGACGTAAACAACAAGCATAAACAGCTTAAAAATGAAGCGGGGTGCCGAACCTTCGGTCAAAACTCATACAATTTTCTTCGCTTTAAAGTTTTCTTTCAAACAATTTACATTTTAATCGGGTACAGCGATCTTTCAGACACGCGACCAAGTATTTTATACATAATTTGAACCACCCTATGGCCTGAAGCACTTTATAAATCAACTTGATGACATCTCGTTGCTTAAATAACGAAACATTCTGTGGAAATTTTTGTGTCAATATATTTACATCTAGTTAGGAGGACAGTAATTAATTTGCCCCTTTGTAAGTGCACAAAACTGTGTGATGAGCTATGTAAATACTTGGGAGAAATTCCTAAACTTTCGCGGATTTATGTTTCTTAAGTTAGATGTTGTGTTGACCGTCGGAGTAAAAAATAAGTGTAGGTTTATATTTTTCCCTTTCGAGGTTTATTTTGTTGGGCTGCCTCTGTAAGCAGCCAACAAAATGCACCGACGACGATCGGAATAGAAGTTTTATATATATATATATACAGCAATTTGAAAACTTTGTAAAAACCAATTATTTTTAAAAGACTTACCGTTGAGTTTCTTGCCGGCTTTTCTCCGTAGAAAATGACCAAATGGAACCGTGCATCTAGTTTTTGACGTTTTATAAGCGCCCATAAGGTTTCAAGGAGAAAAATAAAATATTTCGTATTTTTAATTGAATTTTAAAAGAGTTTATTACGGTCACGTATGTAGGTATTGTCTACATCATTGATACTTATCAAAACATCGAAAATAAAAAATGTCAGTGTTGATTACATTAATAAAATTGTGTTTAGTGTAATACCATCACAAGAGTTGAGCTCCCCTGCATTGGGGGTTCCCCAAACCTTTTAGAGAACACGAATTCTCTATTTAGTGAACGGAGTCTTAATAATTTAATTTGCCAACGTTGCCTCAGTTTTGAGGTAGTTTTTTTATATAAAATGCAGAAAGCATTGCTTCCCGTGTGGATAATGCGTTAAAAGTTGAAAACATTACGAAAATTAGGTACGTTTTTCATTTTGCTTAGTTATTTTATTGGTGTAATGTAATTTTTTCCGTGTGGATGTAAAGAATAGTCCCATTCTATTTCTTCCCGTGGGTGTCGTAAGAGGCGACAAAAGGGACTTATTATAGAATGGGCGGCAGCGCTCTCTATGCATTTTAGACTACTGCGATCGCCAACCCGTCTCCCAAGCGTGGCGATTATGCCAAACCCCCTCAAATTGGGGGGAGGCCTATGCCCAACAGTGGACGTCTTTTGGCTGAAATGATGATGATGATCATAAATGTAATTTTAAGTCGATCATTAAAACTTTTCATAATGCATTTCGGCTTTTATTTTGTTTCCTATCGAGAACTCATTTGTCCGTATTTATGCAAAAAGGAACCACCCAGCAAAAACGCACTTCTGAGATATCAAAGGATTTACAAAAACATGTGCAGCTCTGTTAGATGAAGTATAATTACTATTTATTTTATTTAAATTTATTGATAAATTACTTATTTAAGTATGCGTATATGAATTTGCTCTGAATACTCTTAAACGTACTAGATAATTAAGAAAATGTGCATGTGGTTCCTTTTAACATTTACTAATTGATAGGTTTTCTCATACAAAAAAAAAAAACACCACAACCCAGGGATTTACTGATATCAATGAAATTATGTAACTTGGTTCCATTTGCTGTATTTAAAATAATTGTTAATAATAGAAATATGTGTAATTTATCATGGTACCAAATATGTGTGGATCTGTTTTGTATAAAATTACATAGTAGTAATATCGTTTATTTGTTTGAATAATCGAGTCCCGTTGTGCTGTGGTTTGGTTTTGCGTTATATGTAATATTTATTGTTGCTGTTTGTTCCATTCTGCTTTTAGTATATTATATCTTGTTTCCAAGGGAAAAATCATGTGTTTTTTTTTTTGTATAAGAATTTAGACCTCTTTTCAATTAGTATTCTTCAAAAAAAGTAAAAAAGTTTGGTCGTGTGGTTCCATTTTGCATAAATACGGACATTTATAGTTTTGGTGCAACTGAAAAATTACAATGTGTGTTGAACGAAACAAGAAAAGTGAAATTGAAATCGTTGAAAAAACGCTTCAGTTTCTACATTTTAACTTAGCAAATCGAATTTAGCTAGAATGTTTTTCTATTACATTGTTAACGGGATTTTTTCTAGTTTTCCTGCTTGTTCTTATTTTCAATATTCATGACTGAACAGCACGATAACATCTTTCTCATGTACAAACGCCAGCACATAAAGCTACTACAATCTGTCAAATGTCTTTAATAGGTTTTCAACTTTATCACTACAGCCTTAGGTTCAATATTGATTGAGAAAATTTGACAGTTTCGAGTAGCTTGATGTGCTTGCGTTTGTACATAGATACTGGGCGACCAATTTTCTTGTATCGCAGGGATAATTTCATTTCGCGGAAGCGTGATTTTCCAGTAGAAGTCCCAATATTTCTCCTGTCGGGAATGAAGACTCGCGAGGTCGTAAATCTCGCAATATATGGTTTTAGATGCTCATGTTAATATACAAGTGATTGGACGTTCAATGGTACCACCGTGACTTTGAGCTGGCCCATTAAAAACACTCCGTAAGCAAACTAAGATTTTTTATCCATAAACTTAAGGGGTGAATGAATTCAGTACACGTTTAGAGAACCCCTAGAGTGAAAAATTATCGTAGGTTATTAAAAATTCTACTGTTTTATAGAAATACTCAATACAAAATATCTTTATTGCTTTGCCATAATGTGTATTTAGGTGGTAACTTTTTGTATAATTTAGATCATTATGGACCCTGTAGGGCACAGCAAACAGAAACTTAGAATACAACTAATTAATAAAATATATGGAACAGAATTTGGTTTAATAACCATCCCGATATAATACCACCCTAATGTTACCCCATAATGGTCCGTAGATTAATATACAGATTTTGACACTAAAATGAAACAGTATCTAGGTACATCATTAAATATTGAAATCTAGCTGGGACCGGTTCATAATTAACTATTTTTAAGAAGACATCAATCATTCCTTATTTTGTTTCATTTGATTTATTTACCAATGTACTGCTTTTAACTTTTCTTAAGTATCTTTTAATGAGCTCGTTTTCTATGTTTCTAAATTAGTACCTTTATTATTCAGTCTCCCATTTTAGATTTTTGTTGGTAATAGAAAGTCATGAAGAGACTACAAAGGATTCTTTCTGTTGCAACTTTTCACAACTTCTCTCGAGCAATATTTGAAACGAAATGTTGAATATGACTTCGAAATAGACTCGTTTTAATGAAATATTTCTGTCGGAGTTCTCCATTTCGAATTCAATTGTTTTTTTGTATGTTCTTTTCTGCCAGCAGCGTGTACTTTTATCGTTATTTCTTCATATTATGATATAACGACATAATAACTTGGAAAATGCACCGAAAACGGCTAAATTGCTGTCGAAATAAATAAGACGGCAATTTAGATATAATATGTAAGGGAGCACTTTGGAGCAGTCGGAACTCCAATAAAATTAGGTACATTTTACTGCACCCTAATTGCGTAACGTATAACGATTTTTTTTTCTGGATGGGAATCCAAATTACCTCTCCCGCTCTGGGTGGAGCGGAAGGGCGTGTCAGACTTTTACTGACTAAAATCCTACCGTGTTCCTTCAGCTGCCCATATGCCAGGGCCACGGTATCTCTTTCTGATAGTGCATTTAGCACCCTAAATGCACTATCAGTCAGAATCTGAATCATTTTGAAGATTACTTCTATTCCATTGCGTCATATGTTTGAAATAATTGTCTGGACATCAACGTAAATAACGCAATGAATGTTGTTTAACATTCCTGGTGATAGTAAGTTACCTCTCTGGTGTCTATAGACTATTATTATTACAGTCGAAGTGGCAGTGCTTGGGGGTGGCCTATGTGCAGCAGTGAACGTCTTTCGTGTGAAATGAATAAATGAATGTCTATTGGCCAAAATTTTAAGCAAAGAAACCACACTTTACTAAGGTTGAACTTTTAATCCTATTCACTAACTTGACAGTTCAGTGCAAAATAATGATACCATTCTAAAACTAATAGTGTCGGGGTAGTGAATGATTTCGCATAAAGAATGAATGATAAAAATGGTTTAAATTAAATAAAACTTTAAAAAATTCTTTTTAGGTGTGGATTATAAGAATAATTAATAATTTTTAATAACAGTTATTTCCTTTTTTATTTTCTTCTGATAGAAACAAAACTTAATATAAAAATCATGTCATTTTGCTTATTTTATTTCCTCTGACAGCCATAGACTACATATAATATATCGATATAGTACACATCTTGTTTTAAGACAAGTTATTAAATTTAAATTACAAAGTTTGCATGTAAGTACATTATTTCAAGTTCATTCAATTTCATTCATTCTTGCACCACCTCACTATCTTTTTGTTGTCAAAACCTGGTATCCCTCCAATTGTCAAGTTAGTGAATAGGATTAAAAGTCCAACATTAGTTAAGAGCAGATACAGTCTATCACAACGTAGTACCTATATCTCCAAAGACTTGTCCCACAAGATCATTCTCGTAATTTTCCACTCACCTATAAAAATTTTCAACGCGCAAGATACTCAATGAACTAGCTCGAATAACAACGGGAATACGTAACAAGTGCATAGGGGGACAAAAAGAGAACATAGAGAACACGGGGAACAAAGACCAAGACTTATTGTCTCGTAACAATGGAACAAGTCCATTACCTACCAGGTATTTGTGCCGTATTTGTCGCGAATCAGTGTAGGCGACTGTGCTATTTGTGAGACTTTGTTTCACCATTTGGCTTTGATTCGAGAGGTTCGTTTATCGTGTTTGTCTTTGCCTTTTTTTTTTCCAGGATGGGAAATCATCAAATGACTTCTCCCGCTCTGGGCGGAGCGGGAGGGCGTGTCAGACTTTTACTGACTAAAACCCACCCGTGTTCCATCAGTTGCCCATGTGCCAGGGTCACGGTCTCTCTTTCGAACAATCACGCGACCCCGGCAGGCATCGGTCCTAGTAGACCCCTACACTGCTGCTGTCATCTCTTTGAGGCGCGCGTGGAACACTGCGCGCCGTCGACCCGAGCTTGGTCCTTACCGGGCGGCGAGCTACCCATTGCTCGTCACCCGCAAGCTCGCGCCTACGGTGGCCGGGAGTCCGCTATTGACTCCCGACGCCCGGGGCGTCTCCTCCTGTCTTTGCTTGCATTTCAAAATTCGAACAAGAACGTGTGTAGCTAACTACGTGGCATTCGTTAGGAATATTTGCTTGTTGCGTTTAAATTCATCAATTATTATTGGTTTTTTGTTTTCAAAACGCATATTCCCAGTAATGGGATAATGTGTCAAGTATACAATTTTTCTTCGTTAAACATATATTTATATTAATATAAATATTCCCCTTTTCCTCTATTGTCAGATAGGGTTACGATAGGTATTTTTCAAGATTTTGACTTCGACATAGGGGACGGACGGGCAAGAAGGAGAAGACGGGCATGAAGAATACCTCGTCTAGTTCACCGCTTGATTGATAGAAAGAGACAAGTATTGTGTTACTAGACGCGTCACACATAAGCGGCTAGCGGTCAGAGCACGCGGTGACTGCGCGACTTATAGACAAGTTTTTACGAGCACGGAAAGGATTTTCGTTAAAAAATTGTGATAAAACAGCCGTAAGTACAATCAGTTTGTTTTATTGTGTTCAGGGATATCCCTGTTCTACCATTTTTAAGTTAGTTTGTTGTAATTTGACGTGCAAATCACATTGTCGTCTTAAGTTTTCGTCTCACGGTTTTTATTTGAAATTTAGGTTATTTCGAAAACTACCCGACGGGCAAGACGGAGCCGGGTAAAAAGGATAGTGTCCGTCTTGCCCTCCTTCTTTAATATTGATCGATTATTTGAGTGTGTTTCCATTTGTGTTAATAAAAAATAATATTTGTTGCAGATGGTGTATAACTATAAGCGGAAGACGGATCGGGCCAGTTGGTCCGAAGAAAATTTGGCGAAGGCAATAGAAGAAGCCAAAATGACTTCAATATTAAGTGCAAGTAAGAAGTATGGAATTCCATATGCAACATTACATAGACATATTAAGAGTGGTTCTACTGAAAAGAAATTGGCTCGGTTTTTACGCTGGAGGAGGAAAAAGAACTCTTGAAGTATGTTCAAAAGATGGATAGTTTATTCTATGGCGTCACGCGAACCGAGTTTCTGCAGATTGCTGGTGAGTTTGCTAAAAGGAAAGGAAAGTCTGGAGTTTTTTCGGGAAATATAGCTGGAAAGGGGTGGTTCAAAAATTTCAGGCTTCGCCATCCAACACTGACTTTGAGATCACCTGAACCCACACCTATTGCTCGAGTTAGAGGGTTTAATCGCGAAGCTGTTAATCGATTTTATTCTTTGTTGGAAGAAGTCGTAGAAAAATACAAATTAGCACCGGATATGATTTTTAACATGGATGAAACGGGAGTGAGAACTTCATCAACAAGACCACCTAAAGTTCTGTCAACTTATGGAAAAAAGCAGGTTGGGATAGTTTCCAGCAATAAAAAAGGAGTCTTAACGACCGTTGTTTGTTGCTGTAGTGCATCGGGAACATTTATCCCACCCTTTTTCATTTTCAAAAGAAAAAGGCTCAATCCGAGACTCTTAGACGGTGCTTCACCTGGTGCTGAAGCAACGACCACCGACAGTGGATGGATTAACTCTCAGAAATTTTTGGATTGGTTGCATATTTTTGTGCAAAAAGTACGTCCCAGTAATGATCATAAAGCACTTTTGATTCTAGACGGTCATGAATCACATAAAAGCTACGAAGCACTTGATTTTGCAACAAAAAATAATATCATATTTTTGACTATTCCTCCTCATACGTCACATAAACTACAACCTTTGGATGTTGCAGTATATGGACCAATAAAAAAATACTTCGAGATCGAAGTCAACATTTTTCAAAAACAACATCCAGGAAGAATTATTAGCCAGTATGAGATTGCAAAAATCTTCTCTGGGGCGTATTTGAAAGAAGCTACACCTGCAAACGCAATCAGTGGATTCCGTGCCAGTGGCATCTATCCATTCAATAGTCACATTATTGGTGATGAACATTTTGCGCCGTCTGAGGTTTATCAGGGGAATGCTCCGAACATCATATCCGAAACAAATAACAGTACTAGTCCTAGTAGAGGAGATCAGCACAATACACCAGTAAATAACAACGCAATAGAGAATGATACATCATCGTCAGCCAATCGCTGTCCAACACCGGACACAGACTCCATCCAAAATGTGCCACCTAAGCCTGTTCCCGGATCTCCGCAGCCAGTCACTTCCGTCAATGAAAAAATAAATGAAAACACACACAGTATTCAGCCAGATGTATTTTGCAAGAAATTCGCCCCATACCCATTGAGGTAAAAAAAAGAAATATGCCAGGGCGCAAACAACAAAAATCAGAAATATTAACGAGCACGCCTATAAAGATGGCACAAAGAGAAAAACATGATGCTGCGGCAGCGAAAAAGAAAGTTTCTTTCGATTCCCCTGGTCCATCAAATGTTAAAAAAAGGAAGACACGTGCCAAAGCAGGTCTATCGAAAGGCAAAGAAAACGAAAAAAGAGACTTCTTTTGCACTGTATGCAAAGAACAATATATATATCCCCCCTTTGAAGATTGGATACAGTGTGATGTTTGTCGAGAATGGACCCATGAATCATGCTCATCATATTCTGGAAGAGGGTCTTATTTCTGTGATGATTGCTTTGATTAGTTAACATTACTTGTTTTGCCCGACTCTTGTATTCATTTTGCCCGCTATGGGTGGGCAAAACGGATAATGAGCCAAATTAAAAAAAAATGGTATTAAATTAAGTAAGAAGATTTTTCTTTTTTTTCTTTTAGTTTCTAATCATAATTTAGTTACCAAAGATTGTAACCAGAATAGTCAATTACAAGTATGATTATAATAAATATTTTTTTCTTATTTTTTCAATTAACATGTCCTTCTTGCCCGTCCGTCCCCTATTTTCAGGCACCATAACTATGTTTTAAAAGTTTAGGGTAATTCATATGGAGTAAAATCAAACTTTCTCCGTTACGTTATGCGTTATGTTATGTTTGTTACCTTAATATTTTTAATAGTTCGTAAGGAGTAAACTCCAGTCGTCGGAGCTGACAGACACAGTTTTTTGCTTAATATTTTTTCTTTTCTTTGATATGATTTTTATTATATTTTAAGTTTGCTAATTAATTTCACTTTATTTAATTGATTACAAGTTACCTTTTTTATAAAAGTTTGTGGATATTAGTTCAATTCAAGGCCAATGCCATCCATTTTTTATTAATTATTGTGTATCTTGATAAAATGCTCTGCTTACCTTTAATTTAGATACAGTGAATGCGTCGCGAAAATCGTATTTGTAAATGATATGTACTTTGAATGTGTTTGTGTATATTTAATTGGTTTGCCTAAATAAATAAATAAAGAAAAAAATTAAACCGCCGAAAAACTGAAAAGCATAAAATAATAAACCTTAAAATTATGAGTCGGCGCTTTGAGTGTTCCTTGTTCATTGATTTTTCAGCGCCGACTCAAAATTTTTCGGCGGTTAAATTTTTTGTTAAAAAGTTTTTATTTTATGATTTTTTGTGGCTTTAATGTACTAATAATACTTGGCAAGGTATACCCTATCCAACAATAAAAGAATTATCAAAATCGGACTACTCTGTACAAAGTTATGCGTGTTTATACGTTACAATCAGTGAGTGAACAATCAAACATCCCCTGTTTTCCAACCCTTAGGGTTCGATTTTGTTTTCCAAATTTATATGGGACCACCTTGGGAGTATACCCTTTCCAATAGAAGAAGAATTGTCACAATCGGACCACTATGTAAAAAGTTGTGAGTGTCAGTGAGTGAACAATCAATCATCCCCTGTTTTCCAACCCTTAGGGTTCGATTTTGTTTTCCAAATTTATATGAGACCACCTTGGGAGTATACCCTTTCCAATAGAAGAAGAATTGTCACAATCGGACCACTATGTAAAAAGTTATGCGTGATCATACATAAAAAAAAAAATAAAAAAAAATATATACGGGTCGAATTGAGAACCTCCTCCGTTTTTTTCATCGGTTGAAAAGAGCAATTAAGTAAGGTAGTCTCGCCGAAGACGGCTCGGCTCATAGGATGGCCCACTTTAAAAAAAATACAGTTATGATTATTCGAAACATTTGAAATTTCGCGGGTTTATGCTACTAGTACTATAGACAATAGTGCAAGTGTGTCTCATTATCGGCGCGTCGCCATTTAGAAGACAGATGACAGTTTACTTAGTCATGTCAAAACGATACCCGTTTTATAACCTCCGTTATCTTAATCCTTTAGAAAATTACCAAATTTAAAACAAATCTCTTTGCTCTAAACTGTGAAAATTCATATTTAATCTATTTATCAGCGAATTACAGGTGAGTGTTATTATTTTATTTCCTTTTTCGTATTTTTACGAGATTATTAATCAACCTGGGTGTAATTTCCTATCATGGCCCATAGTATAATTCCCAAACATAGCCCGGGCCTTTCTAGGATTATTGAAATGTAGTGTTAGTACATTTTGTGTTTGTATGTTTGTTTATTTTTTTAAAGTTTTTCTGCGCATGTTTCGGAAACTATGTTGGATTGCAATAAATCTTGAATTAGGTACCTATAGTCCAACTAAAAAATTGTGCAAGTTTCAACAAAATCGGTTTAGTGGTTGTTGAGATTGAATAAGCATGTATTAAATTTGAAGTCAGCCATTTTTTTTAAATTACTTTTTGAGGGGCTAAATTATCCTTTTTTTTATTCTATTTTTTATCGCAGATTAAAATGGAGCCTTCTACTAAAAAATGGCACGCGGAATGGACAAAAACACAAGTCTGTGTGGGTTTAACCAAAGACGATGAGAGCAAATCATTACGTCCAGAGTGCAATTAAAGTTCTGATTAAGCTATTAAGTAAATTCACTTTTGAGATTCTTTTGAGATTTTTTTTCCTTAGGTGTACACATTCAATTAGAGACAGTAGCGTCTAATTTGTTTTAACTAATTAAGTATATTTTGGTTGTTCTCAAAGTTAATTTTCAGTATTCCTTAGACAGCCCACCTATGAAAAACATAAAAAAAAACTTTTGCAAAAAAGAACTGATTTATTTTTATTTTTGACAAGTCACTTTCAAAGTCGATCTCAAAGTTAAATTTAATTTTATTTAGTAGTTTGTTTTTATTTATAGTTGATTTTTATTTTGATAGATTTAAGATAGCCCAGATTTAAATTTTTGGTTGTTTTTTTACCTTTTATCAATAATGTTATGATAAGTACGTGTTTTTATTTTGATGTTTTATGTTAAAAGTGTTTACGTGTTTATAATGCATATATTTTCAATAATATTTTTCGGGCCATCTTCAGCGACCAGATTCCCAAGATAGCCCAATACCAAGTTTCTAAATAGTGTTTACATTTGTGATAAAATGCCAAAAGCTGTACTAGTTTTTTAGATATCTTGTTTCTCAAATCTAGACACGCGGCAGCGTGTCAAGCCAAGTTCAAGTAACAGAACTGGCGAGCAGCACCGTGTGTAATATTACACGAACCATTTGGAGCCACTTTTGACCCCCTCATAACTCAAAAACTGTTTCACATAAACGTGTCGAATTTGGCTCATATAGTGAGACCTGCGAGATACATATGTGCTCCAAATTTCATAAACATATCTCAAACGGTTATTTAGATATTAACGTCCAAAAATCGTCATTTTTATCACTGAATGACCTATAGATCAAAACTCTAACCCAGTTCCAGATGACCTAAAAAGTTCAAATTTGACACACAGATAAGTAAATAGGTGAATACAAAGGAATAAATCAGAAACTGGTAAATTTTTATCATTTTATTATAATTTTTCACTTAATTGATCCTACTAGGAATACTTATAACAAAAACCATTTGGTATTAATTTTGTTATAAATTTGTTAAAAATAAGTACCTACTAATAATTTATGTACAAAAAGTAATGATATCCCACCAACAACATAAATGTGAAATGAGAGCCAAGTTCAATATTATGATATATGCCTTGGTTGTTGAATTCAACGACAAAAGAAGTGAGATAGATCTAAATGGGTGCCAAGTTCAATGGTCAGTCCTGACTTGGCTAGTTTTCATATATGAATTATATTATAGCCTTCGCAAGGTCTAAACCTGTTACTTGTCGGTTCTTATTTTATTATTCCGAAAATTTGGCTTGCTGTTAGAAACTAGCAATCGAACATAATAATTCGTATATGAGAACTAGCCAAGTCAGGACTGACCATTGAACTTAGCACCCATTTAGATCTCACTTCTTTTGTCGTTGAATTCAACAACCAAGGCATATGTCATAATATTGAACTTGGCTCTCGTTTCACATTTATATTGTTGATGGGATAAATATATTACAACTTCCATTATATTTTTTCTTTACTTTACTTATCTGCAAGATTTCACGAGATTTTGAAATTAAGTGGGCCTTCTTCGGTGCCTGTACCTTAGTGAAACAATGATTTCATATTCTGACGATTGAAAATCAAGGACAGGCATTTGTCTGTCGGCCTGTTTGTTATCCAAAGAACCACATAAAAGAACGTTGCATTATCGTTCCCTGTAGGTGTCACAAGAAGTATACTCGTCTAAAGTACTGCTTGACAAATTTGACTTTGTTTTTATAGGTAACAAAGGATAAAACAGGTAAAAAATAAAGGTCACGCACAAGATTTACGAGTAAGATTCCGAAATAAATATAAAAGCAGTTAAAAGCATTCGAGATTAAACCATTAAGTTGTCGTTCGGGGAATTTACATTTAAACGTATAATTTTATTCGGGACCTTATCAATGAAATTGGGTAAAGACAAGTATTTATGAGATCGATATGTTTTTCTATCGAATGATTTAATAATATGTACCTACGTAATATGTCTAATACTACCGTTACCTAGGCTATGTTTTTTGGTGAATCATAAATAACCGTGGGTGTCGTAAGGGGAGACTAAGGGACTTACAGTCCCTAGTTACTTTTCATTCTGTATAAATGTTCCCACTGCTGGGGCATGCACCTCCTCTCGGCGCGAGGGTGTGAGGCATAATCCACCACGCGGGCCAACTACGCGTTGGAAGATGGCACATGTGGTCGAATTGTTGGTTGTAGGACATACCGTTTTCCTTACGATATTTTCCTTCAACGTTTTGAGAGCAGTGATGAGGAAAAAATGTACACAAAGTAAAGCGTCTGTCTTGGTTTGAACCTACGACCTAGGATTCGTAAGTTACAGCTGTTACGACTGAGCTACCACTACTCATAATTTTATTAGTCCTCAGTTAGTTAGAAATAGAAGACCGACTTTTATTGAGCGTTACTCTTAAAATCTTTAAGTTTAAAGAAACTTATTTGTTAGTCAGTCTTGTTGAAAAACATTTTCACTTTTCAGTAGTACAATAAAATTCTTCGCTTGTGTAAACAGCTTTGTTATACTTGTTAAAAGTGACATGACCTACATAAGGTTGGCTATTGTCTACTGCGTCACTGTCCTAGGACAGTACTGATCCTATAGGCGTCTTTTTAAAGCTTTTAGCACTTTGAACGTGGAAAAGGGGCTTAGCGGAGCCGAGGTCTTGTACATACAAGACAAATGGCAAAATAAATTAGTGCAAGAGAGGCGACTACGCATTACCCTACCCTTTTTTTTTGGATGGGAAATCATCAAATGACTTCTCGCGCTCTGGGCGGAGCGGGAGGACGTGTCAGACTTTTACTGACTAAAACCCACCCGTGTTCCTTCAGTTACCCATATGACAGGGCCACGGTATCTCGTTTGTACAATCTCGCGGCCCTGGCAGGATCAGTCTACCCTCAGCTTCGATGTAGGTACAGCTTTGTTGGAAAGAGTCACAGCATTCCACAGCTCAGTGTGGTGCGGGACATAAAGAACATCATCATCCCCATGGGTGTCGTAAGAGTTGATCAAAGAGACTAGAGATCACTAGAGATCACTGCTGGACATAAATCTCCCCGAAAGGAAGAGTATTGAATCGCCACGCTTGGCAGGCGGGTTGGCGATCGCAGTGGTAAAATGCATAGAGAACGCTGCTGCCCATTCTCTAGTAAGAATTTTCTCTTATTGTAATCTTTTATGAAGTAAGTATTGTGTGTTTGTGTTACAAACTTTACTCTGCTTAATAGGCATTAAGCAGAGTAAAGTTTGTAACAAGCTAGAATATTGCATAACTTATTCAAGCTAGTTACGTAACTCGGGATGCTTTGACTTACTGTTCCTGTTTGGCAGAAGTTGAGTGAAACAAGAAAGATATGGGTTACTAGGCTTCATACAATACCTACTTAACAAATATAACATCACGCCTGTTTTCTCTGAAGAGTAAGGCAGAGATGTATCTGTAGTACGTACCACCATTTATTTTTCTACATACCATTCTCTGCATCTATGTTCTATACCTATATAACTAGCTTCTGCCCGCGACTTCGCCCGCGTTATAGTTTTGTTTCCCTGAACTTTCCCGTTGCATCGAATGGCCTGCCAGTTTTCGTCCATTTTTTGTTGCTGCTCCGCTCCTTTTGACCGTTGCGTGATGTTATATAACCTTAAGCCTTCTTCAATAAATAGGCTACCCAACCCAAAAATAATTTTTCAATTCGGACCAGTAGTTTCGGAGCCTATTCAATACAAACAAACAATCAAATCTTTCCTCTTTATAGTCGAATAGAATAAACAAAGTATCCTATGTCCGTCTCCTGGTTCTAAGCTACCTCCCCACCAATTTTCAGCCAAATCGGTTCGGCCGTTCTTGAGTTATAAATAGTGTAATAACACAACTTTCTTTTATATATATATAGATTATGTTATATTTATGTCGCTATCGTATCTGTCTGTACATTGTTGACCGCGTTGTTCTTCTAAACTAGGTAACAGATTTTATGCGGTTTTCATTATCAATCAGAGGAATTATTACGGAAAGTTTATATGTAGTGCATTCGTATTTCACGTATACTTAAAAAGGTTATTAAAAAAAAATACAAACAATTTCCAAAAAATAAAAAATTACTTTAGCTTCGGAAGTTTTGCATTTCTAGTTTTTTTGCCACCAACTTTCGATTTTCCTCTTTTAAATACAGTGACAGGATATTATTATAACTTCAACAAAAAATTAAGTTAACCTCTAAGTCCCTGAGATACCACATGTGGTACAGACATAATGGTTTTTTAATTGTGTCTATAATTACGGTAATTGACTGGTTAAAGAAAAAAAAAACGCATTACTTAGCTTCAGTAATGCGTTTTTTTTTCTTTCAAAGATCACTAATCAGAAGTTGACCAAAATATGGAACCATTTGGAAAGTATGGCCCTAAACAAACAAGAATTTTACAAATCGCTTTATAAATGACGGAGACCTAATTAAAGTTAAAAAATAAATAACGGAATTGTGCAATTCCTCCTTTCTTGAAGTCGGTTAAAAATAAATAGATGTCTTGCTAGTACAGACTAAATCACACTGATTTAATAGCTGTACATGCGCCACCAAATTCACGTGATTGTGAAAATTCCTTTTCGAACCGTTAGCGAGCAAATTGCAATGTTCCGGAATAGCTGTGTTTGGTGCTCCTCGCAGTAACAGTACGTAATTAGTTCAGAAACAATGTAATTTTCATTAGGTAAATTTGACGGCTCGCTTCTGTATTCTGGTGAATGAATGCTCGCTGTTTCGCCCTTATCTACTAGATAGAATTTGCTACTGGTTATGCAGGGTGGCGATTAGTTTAGCATATTAATTGAAACCACGTATTCTACATTACGTGTTTTAAATTCACAAAATAATTAATAATAATTTACACTAAAGCCTCTTGTAAACTGCTGAAATTGCAGAAGTATAGGAGGTATGTACTTGTAGATATTTAAAGTAAACTATTATAAAACAATGTATCGTTATATTCTTAGCAACAATTTAGTAAAATTTTAGTTGGACTTTGAAAGTGAAAGAAAGAAAACTGAAATTGATTTTGGCTCTTGTAAAATTTTCCATCGAAAGTGTTCTTGATATTTTTATTTTCTTTCACCCCGGGGTGAGTTTTCGTTTTTTTTTTGATGTACACGATTTTTAAGTCCTTTGTTACCTTCAAAGGGTTTCGTAATTGACGTAGGTAGATTCTGAAAAATGTGCTTGAATTCTTTGTAAGTAGGGCAGGCGTTTGATATCTCCTTCTGCCTTTTAGAACCTTTTAAAAGCATGTGTAAAGGTAAGTTGCAATTATTTTTGAAATATAAAACCTATCAGCTACGTATGCATAACATCACACCTTGTTGCCCCGAAGGGTTGGGTAGAGGTGTACCTATGTACACTCACATTTCACCAGTTATCTTTAAGACCCATGTAATAGGGGGCGAACTTATTACCATCAACCGGGCGCAAATCCAGTCTCCCGTGCCGCTTCTGAGATATCCCAAATAGGAAAACCCAATAAGACTGCCCGATCTGGGAATCGAACCCGACTTTTCGTGCTCAGCAGTAGCGCTGGGTACTATTCTAGCTAATCTAGACAAATAAATAAAATTGGAGTGTCTGTTTGTAATATTAAAATAACCGCTTTTTACTAAGTGTTTATGGATGTGTACACGATACATTAACCAAAACAACATTTTTTTAAATTTGTGTCTGTCTGTCTGTTTGTTCCGGCTAATCTCTGAAATGGCTGGACCGATTTTGACGGGACTTTCACTGGCAGATAGCTGATGTAACAAGGAGTAACTCAGGCTACTTTTACTTTAGAAAAATTCTTAGACAAATAAAATTGGAGTGTCTGTTTGTAATATTAAAATAACCGCTTTTTACTAAGTGGTTTAAAGTTCATTTAGGTTTAAAGTACATTATATTACCTATATAACCTGGATTAATACATTCTTACCGCAGTAGTCCATCCTCCTGCGCTAATTTCCGACTTCCACGCGGGCGAAGCCGCGGGCTAAAGTTAGTAACTAAATAAATGTTCTTTTGAACACCTATAAACCGATCCTAACACCTTTTCCACAATAAACAGATGATTCGTCACTAGGCTATGGTCAATTCTGCACTAAAGACGTAACGTCACGTGACTTCAGGTCAATATCTCACATCTCGATACACTAAATCGAGACGACATGTGACAATGGAATCGCTTGAGTGCGTCAAATATACGGCTGTGTTACTGCCAACACAACTATAGTGTGTTTAACCCTACATGTCTTAATTGGTAAACAAACAGTAAACGGAAATCCGAACTCGCGAGTTTTCACATTGATCACTTATAAACGTCTTTTATTGAATAATTTCATACACTTTGCTTCAAATTAATCTATATTCTATAAATCTATTTTATCTACTTTCCGGGACTTTTAAAGTTGTTTAAAAATTCTTCTTTTTATATTTACTCTACGGTAAAAGGAAACATTGTGAGGAAACCGATATGTCCAGGAATCAAAAATCCAAAGTCATATTAAATCCCACTGAGCCCGCGTGATGGAGTACAGCCCACACCCTCTCACAACAAAGAAGCCTATGTACCAGAAGTGGGAAAATTATTTAATTATTTTCATTCTTGATATAAAAAAAAAAATACCTTCAGTTGTACAAAAACACTTAACTAAATACCATGCAGCATTACAACTAAGGGAGTGAGTGTTTTCGATGAACTCTGGCACCCAATGTAAGATTTAACTTGTGTTTAGGGTGCCAGCGTCCTCACCTAAAATATGAACACATATCAGTAGAAAAGAAGTAGTACCAGTAGTTTTTATATAAGTCTGTGTTAATCTAATTATAAATATATGTCTCTTGCTACATTAAGTTTATTTAACCTATTGCAATTTTTAGTAATGCTTCAGTCTCATCATAACTCAACGTTAATAACCACTTTGAAACCTTAGTCTATATATCTCTCTGTCTTTGTCTAAGTGTATATATTTTTCATCATCATCATCATTTCAGCCGAAACACGTCCACTGCTGGACATAGGCCTCCGCTAATTTGGCGGGGTTTGCCAAAATCGCCACGCTTAGCAGGCGGGTTGGCGATCGCAGTATGATGGTAAAGTGTAAAATGAACGCTGCTGCCCATTCTCTATACGTCCCTTAGTCGCCTCTTACGATACCCAAGCGATATTTTTATTTATTCATTATTAATAGTCTTTTAGACAAGATACTAAAATAAATGACTAAGTATTAAGTATATCAGGCAATTATCATTGGCAGTCCTCGCAGCATTAGCAAGGTGGCTGGTTCAATCTTGCCACCAGTTCTCTTCAATGGTACGATCGTCCCTTTTAGCAATGACGTGAAGGACCTTGGTTTGCATATTGATAGTTCCCTGCACTGGCATACTCAAGTGGCTAGGGTTAGCCAAAAGGTTACTGGAACGCTGCGGGCTCTGTACAGATTAAAAAACGTATTACCATCGAGTACGAAGACAATGCTTGTGCAGTCCTTAATTTTCCCTATCATCGATTATGGTGATGTGTGCTACTATGACCTGAATGCGGATCTCCTCAACAAACTTGACCGTCTTCTAAATAACTGCATTCGATTCGTTTTCAATCTGCATAAATATGATCATGTCTCTGCGCATCGGTCACTTCTTAAGTGGTTGCCCATACGCCAGCGCAGAGAGCAAAGGGCGCTGACCACCTTATTTTCATTTCTTGATTCTCCCTCTTTCCCTGTGTATCTTGCATCCCACTTTCAGTACATTGGCGCTAACCATCACAAAAATCTACGCTCAACGCAGAATCGTCTTCTTTAATGTCCCAGTCATCGCACCGACTTCATTCACTCTTCTTTCTTCGTCCAGTCTATCTCTCTGTGGAATGCGCTTCCCCAAGAAATCAGGATGGCACCCAACCGATTGACTTTCAAAGTTAAAGTTCGCGAGCACATTCGCAAAAAGTTTCACTACAACGGTAATGTTTCTTCTTGATTTTAGTAAATTCGTTTATTTATATATATTTATGTATATATTTATATTTAGTTAGGTATATATATTGTATTTATGGTTTAAATAGGTTTATGCGTTTATATTTTAAATATTTGTTCACCAAATTTATTGCACCTACCACTGTTTGTCTCTCTCTGCACCACCCAAAGGTTGACTGGTAGAAAATGCCTATGGCATTAAGTCCGCCTATGTACGTACATTTGTGTGCGTGAAGTATTAAATAAATAAATAACAAATACAAATAAATACAAAAACAAAAGGACACTTAAGCGCGAAGTACTCATCCGTATTACTGTCATCAGGAAACGTGCCCAATTTTCCTAACAAATCTTTATGCGATCCGACGCCATATTTGTTTACCAAATTAGACACTGAAAGAAGAACACACTTTACGTTTGAAATACGACAGCTGTTGAGATTACGTCCATCTTGTTGCCATCAGCTCGTTGGTAGTTGTTCCGATTAATGAAGCATCGTGTCGTGGGTGGTCGCAAGTGTGCATGTTTCCTGTCGAAGACGTTGGACAGTATTTGACATTTGATAGACTGGTCTGGCTTGTATCACTGGACATGATTGTACATCGTTGCTGTACAAGTATGTCAAGCGTTTTCTAAGCCCGACTTCAGAAAGTGTTTGGGTGTAAGTAGTAGTAGAAAATGGTACTATATAACTACGGACACACGTACCTACTATCTTTATTGTTTTGTTAAGCTAGAAGTCTTCCAAAGGTAATAAATAAAGAAAAATATAACAAATGATTTGATTTCCGCAAGTAGGTATGTACAAACACTTTTACCCGTCAATCATATTTTTTCTCTGAGAAGAAAAGCCGAAACAGGCTAAGAGGTCACGGTCTCTCAAGTCTAGACATAATCTTGGTCAGATCATGTGGATTGGTGTCTGAAATATGTAGTATTTTGAGTAAAGTTTAAACAAGCAAAATAACGTTAAGCTAGGCACAGAATAAGTAATACTACACCAGTTGAAGTATGAGGAAGGACTTTTAAGTGAAGTTTAAATAGGCATAGTAACGCTAAATAAAGAATAAAGTTATATGTATAAAAAAAAAGTTTTTATTTGTAAGAGTATGTATTAAGTAATGCCATAATTAGCGAATAACCAGAGATATCCATCTTTTAAGGGTATTATTTCCTTTGAATCTCCGTTAAACATCAATAACATTGCGAAAAGACATGTTAAATGAAATTCAATCGTGATTGGAAAACAAAAATAAGGTAGCTACTCGAAGTTGAAATACGGAAACCTATAAACGTGATGAATGTTAGAATGCTTTTTAATATCAGGACATATCTCATGTGTATCTGATGCTTTGTTTTCTTAAACCCATATTAAAATTTCAAGAAAGAAAATGGGTTCGAAAAATAGGACTGCAGTGCATAGAGTAGGTACGTATAAGCTCAAGAATCTAAAATGAATGTATAAAATGTGGATGGTGTTATAAATAGAATAAGTCCACATACAAATGGACGTAATTTTCAACCCACTGTTCAGCGCCGAGGGTTAAAAAAGGAACAGTGTGTTTTTTGACGGGCTGTTTGATTCTGAATGTTGGATTAAACACCGAGAGTTCAAAATACAGTGCATGATAAAATCCCGCCGCGATATTTTAACGTCTTTGTTCATGTTGACTAACTAGTTTAGGCCTTGAAAATATGATTATAAACGGAAGTATTGAACTTCTCTCCGTACGATTCTAATTTACTCATTCCACCAAGACTGGCCGACGGCATTTTCTTTTAAAAATGAACTGGAGAACAACGGCCATGTTTTAAAGGAAAAAGTCAAGTACCAGATCACAAGAAAAACTCCTATTACATTTACATAATCACGTGAAAAAACCAAAATTCATCTTCTTTTTTACAGTACTGAACGTGAACATCACGACTTGAGAGTCTTTTATATAACGAGTTACGGACTTAATTTTAAAGGTAACAGAGTCCAAAATCCGGTGGCAATAGAAAAGCGAAGGTGGTTCAAAACGTTCATGTTTCATGATACTTCGGTAGTGAAAGTTTGTAACGCGATACCACTGTGCTAGCTTTATTAAAGTTTTGAGCATCTATCCTCAGATCCTCACCCAAGTGTTATCTAGTATCACAAGTGATATTGGCAAATAGGTATAGATTCTAGTAGGTGATGCCTAGAGGTCTTTGATCTATTTTAGCCTTTAATACCGAAATAAATTCTTGTGGTTTAAGTTCCAGCTCAAAAAGCCGCTAAGCTGAAGTGGGAGTGGCCTGGCCACGTGTGACGTGTACCCAATAAGCTGTGAGTCCAAATAACTACTACGTGGAGCATTGACAGAGCCACAAGACGTCGCGGCAGACCCCGTAGAAGACGGCGGGATGAGCTGGACAAAACTAACGACCAGTGGTCGACTTTAACCTTTGAAAGAATATTTGGTCTACTTTAGAATCCAAATAGTTGAAAGTAATAGGAAGCGGCCTTGCCCAGCTGTGGGATGATGCGGGCTGACAGCAACAGTAACAGTCTCAAATTAGAATTTGGTTAAGTACAGCTATATGGCTAGGCCAATAATCGATGACTTTATAAAGGTGACTGGGATGGACTGGATCCGGAAGACGGCGGACACAGTATTCTTGTGCAGATGTGTATACCTAGCAGAGGACTGCAATAACCTGAGTCGGTTGAATTGGCAATCGAAAATAGATAATGTGCCACGGGATACGCACCAATGCGATTGGAAATCTAGAATCTCATGTACAGGTGCTTTGTCCAGTTGGGTGAAAAATCCAAGATAATCCCATGCTTGTTTGTAAAGCGCCATGATAAAGATGTTTCGAGTTACCATTTTTTTACCTACTTCGTGCACATGGAGGCCGGAAACTATTCCACTGGAACGTACTAGGGGCATAAAAGTATCCTATGTATTAATCCAGGTTATAAACCTATCTGGGTGGCAAATTTCACACATATCCGTTTGGCCGTTTTTGCGTGATTGAGTAACAAACATCGAATCATAAAAAAAACGCAGTACCTATAATAATAGTAGGATGTTAAAAATTATTTATAAAATGAAATGTAAAGAGATACATTATTAGGGTTTCCCTTTTTACATTTTTACCAACTGAACCTTCCAAAAACATCAGAAATGTGACATTCACCAACCCGCAAAGGGGCCCGCGTGGTTGATTCAATGGCCTACTCTCTCTTACAGGGAGAAGGCCTATGTCCCAACTGTGGGAACAATATGTGCTGATTATGCTCACCAATCCCAAAAACAAAACTATGTTGATACTACTCTAAAACGATACAGTGCCAAAACCTCATTTACCAAACACTATAGAAACCAATTTAGGGCCATTAGATTCACGATACACTCAAACGCGCTTCGTAAAACTAACTGCAGTACGCAGGCGGATTAAAGCTAAATACTTCCGTATATTGAGCCTACAGCTGTTCCAACCGGTACCGGTTTATTGCCTCTGTTGGTCAGTGAACTGTAACAATTAAAATCGGGAGACACGTCCCACATGACCTGGCTGGTAAAATATGCGCATAAAATAAAAAGCAGTGATTCAGGTGTCCTTTTACAATATTGCTCGGGTAAAAACTATTTTGAAGTTTTTTTTTTTAATCTGTGTTTATTTTTACAGGTAAGAGGCAGTGGGAATAAACAAATAAATTGCACCTTATAAGTAGATACTTCATTTCACTCCGATGCAGACCGTCCCTCGCTGCTCTCTTCCAGCGATGCCATAAGCCGAGGTCCGTACCCCGCAGGGGGTGCCATTAGCATGTAGTCGGTCATTCTCCAGTTTGGCGTTCTTTGCCTAATTACCGTAACCTTTTTTATTTTTCGCTAATTTGACCTAAACACATTAAAATATGAAAGAAATCAAAGATACGAATTCAATAATTAATTTGGCATGTAACAATTAATGGTGGTTTTCTAGTTATAGAGACTTAAAAATTTGATGAGTACGGTAATTAGAAAAATTTAATATTTAATGCAACGGTAATTAGAAAATATAATCAAGTCTATGTAAAATATGATATAATGAAACAATAATAACACACATTAATTATTTGTACACATATAATTATAATTAAAGCAATAGGATTAACGATGTCCCTCATAACCATATCCAATAGTAAAAAAAACACTTTATCTTGCTATAATTTATTGCAAATAAGACACTTTCAATGAAAATTAGGTAAAAATAAACTCAATAAAAAAAAAACATTGTTTTAATTGGTAATTTTTTAGTTTGTTGACACGATATTTATTAAAAAAGTAAGTAGGATAGAACTTAAAAAAATAATATTCTAAATCTTCTTGGATGATAAAATAAATCTAGCTTAAAGCTACTCACAGCTCTTTTAAGATTTGCTTATATTAATATCACTGAGTACTTATAGGTACTCTATAAAGAATCATCATAATTATACAGACTAGCATGTCATACGTTTGAATCAGTCTTGTTTTATAGTAATCTTCTATTTAAAAATAACAAGGAATCAAAAACAATATAAAAAACAGAATATAAAACTCAATATTTAAAAAACAGATTCATCAGAATCAGATAAATCGAAAAACGAATCTGTAGTCTTTTTATCCTTAATACTATTATTTGGAACATTTGTCATTGTTTTGAAGGAAGGCATGGTAAGACTAAAATCAACAGGAGACACAGGAGCCCAAAAACTGACCAAAATTTGGTCTGTGTCAGATAAATTTAAGCTACTTTCCGCTTTTTCGAACTTCTCAAACGTCTTAACCATATCATGTTTGGAAATAAGAGACTTCGAAGACCCAGGATATACATAAGCGGGCTTCACTAGCCGATTAGATAAAATTTCAGGTTTGTCTGAAGATTTCTTAGCACTAATAGACCGTGATGTATCGCAATTATATTTGTTTTCGTAAGGTGCAGATAAAATGAATCTGGAAGGCGGGGAAAGTTCAGCCTCATCTGCCTTTTCTAAATTCAAAGAGTAAAATCCATGATGTCTACCATGTTCACATTCAATAGCTTGATACATACACTGTTGCGCATTACAGCTTAACTTTCGCATTGCAATTAGGTTCGGTTTTGATGAACTCCAAACGACTTGATGGACTTTCATTGTGCCCTTATACTCCCGTATCTCTTTAGGGATCAGCAGATCTTTTTGAAGAATATCTGCTTCTTTCAGTTTTTCAGAAAGAGTTTCGATATCGACAATATCGGAGCCCTGCGCCACGATTCTATCTGCAGTTCTTTTTATCGTTGCTCCTACGCCATCTGCTGAGCTTTTGCCATGACCACTCTCTGTATAGTTCCAGGCAACCACTCTTAGATTAGGAAAGTGCCACTGAAGTTGAGAGATGATATAAAACATTTTTTTATTTCGATATTGGCCAGTCGGAGAATCTGATATAAAATGGATGACATTTACGTGAGGAACTTCATTTTCAATGAAATTTAAGATAGGTGTGAGATGACTCCAAACTGCAACTGCGTCATGTCTGAGTGAAGAACTCAAAGTGCAATACGACTGAGTCCGCAATACTCCACTTTTCTTGAAATGAATAACAGACGTGTGCAGTGTAATTTGCTTCCGGCTGCCACCAAAATGAAATGATTGGATTTCATCTGTGTATTTCGTATTATAATTTTCACTAAAATCAACTTGAATTACACAGTCATTTTCGGGTAAATTTTGTTTTAAATGTTTAATGTAATTATTTTGAGAAACTTTATTTGCACAATGGTTTATGTATGGTGGCAGCACCTGTTCAAACTTTTCGATTACTTCTTTAGGGTTAGCTGTAATTTTCTCCTTGACCGTTTGATTTGAAGTTTTCTCTTTCCCATCTTTAGTGTAAGTTACCTGTTTTGTTATCCAATGGTAGTAAAAAATCAGCTTTGCATTATCAAATTCTTTATAATGAATACTCCTATTTGTGCAATCTATACATCTTCTTGAAAGACACTCTATACTTTCTGAAACACAGCATAATGATGACAGAACATTGTGAGCGGAGCTTTGGTCGATTATGTCAAATCGTTTGAGTGACGCTATGATCAAGTCCATATTACTATGGGTCTTACACATGCAAATCTCTCTTGCTCGTGAGTCTGGAATCACGACCCAAAATGGTCGCATCTTGCAAAATGTCGAGTAGCTGATTTTATAGGTATGTAACTGTAGAAATTTGGTGTGAAGATTTAACAAAGTGTCTGTCAAGAAACGTTTTTGCTTTTTTATTGTTTTTCTTGAAATGTATTCTCTCTTGCCAGGACAAACGCGACTGTTCTCATCTTGTTCTAAAAAAATTTGGAGGTCTTGTTTGATTTTCTCTACATTAGTCTCTTTATTATTATTATGTAAATACTTTGGTTCGTTTTCTTTATCGTGACTATGTTTTGGTTTTGCATGTAGCGTGTTTTTATATTTCAGTCTTAATGCTTGCTTCCTGTACTTTTCTTTTGCTTTTTTTAACTCCTCTATTTTTTTTCTCATATATGACATTTCTTTATTTGTTTTATATACATGTCTTCTGAATAACAATAAGGGTGAGATTTTTTTACTTTTCGGTTTCTCGACAATTCTCTTCAAAGATAGTGAAGTTGGTGTTGAACACAAGGAAGACGCTCGTTCCGTAATATTCACACTTGTATCATTATTTCCTGTCAATTGCTCATTATTGCTCAATAATAACATACTTTCAGTAGAAGATGAGGACAGAGCACTAGATGGACGCGGCGTTGATGTGGTTAAGGTAGGTTTTAAATTTGATGTCTTCTTCAAGGGAACTAATTCTTTTTCAAAAGCAGTCGACTGTAAACAAATCTCGTCTTGCTGATTATTTTCTTTTTTTGAATTGGGATTTTCGGAAGAATTTTGTAAAGATACTCTTTTAGTGTAGTTTTTTGAGCGCAGCGAGTATGATAAATCATTGAGATGTAATGGTGTTGACAGAGTTTCCAGAGGATCTGTTGTATTGTCATCAAGCACATCATGATCTTCGATCACTTCTTCCTCAATTGTTTCCAATTTTTGCTTTTCCTTTTGTCTTTTATAGTAAGCTCTGAAATTTTCCCTATTTCTTTTTTGAGTTTTCTTTCGGTTTCTTGGTGACATTTCGCAGATAGGAAGTAATTTTTTATCTCTTTTTCTTTTATTATACCTTTCTTTCTCTTTTTGTTTTGATTGCTGATGCAAAACAGTGTCATTTTTAATTCGTTCTCGGCGTTGTCGTGCCGCAAGCCTTCTCTTTTCTTTCACTTCCTCTTTGGTCTTTTGGGTTTTCCCATCCTATAAATTAAATAACTTCATGAATATTCAGCATATAATATAGACATATTTACGGACAATGATAATAATAATCTACGAAAACCGCGGGAAAACTTTCCATTGGTGCGACATCGCGGCAACAGTTAGTAAATAAGTATTAATTTTTCATACAATGGTAATTATAAACATATGGTAATTAGTATACGGTAATTAGAAAACGATAGATTTTCTTAAAAATGTCGAAAACCAACACAGTATGCAAATACCAGCTTATTACAACGTACGGAGGCCAAAGTGTTGTCTTCATTTACATGATCAACTCGGGTCTAACTTAAACTTTTTAAATATAGAGAATAGGCAGTTTAGTAGTGACAGAAATTTAGATAATTTTAGACAACGTATAATGAATATCAATTGGATGAAAGAAGGTATAAATGGTTTTCTAAAAAAATTTGGACAAATATTTCGCAGCAGTTTTAAAAAGAAGAAACGAAAAATTAATTTTAAAAATAAACGTAAGTCAACCTGGATTACAAAAGGTATAAAGGTCTCTAGTAAAATGAAACGATTCATTCTTCAAAATATAAATAAGGCAACTTGCAGTGATAACATAAGAACCTATGTAAAAACATATATTAGAATATACAGATTAGTCTTGAAAAAAGCCAGAATCATATCGGTTAGGAAAGAACTTGAAAAAGCAAACGAATCTTCAAAAGCTATATGGCAGGTTATAAATAGACATAGGAACACAAAATTAAAACGTGACAACAATAAGGACATTCTTCTTAAAATTAAAAATAAAATTATATCAAACCCCCAGGAGATAGTTGACATTTTCTCGAATACATTTGATAAAGGCAGGGTAGTTAGTGACCCTACTACTCTAGATACTTTTGAACAAGCCGTAAAAAGTTTGCAAGATAGCGTAAATAGAGTAGATGTAGAAATGTGCTGCGAAGAAGTAACTGCTTATGAAATAAAAAAAATTGTCAATGCAATGGCCAACAAGAAGTCTTCTGGTCATGATGAAATACCAATACGGATAATTAAAGATAATATTGACATATTGGCAGAACCTCTTGCGCATTTCATAAATACGTGCATAAACATGAACATGTTTCCAGAACAACTTAAGATAGCAAGAGTCTTACCAATTTATAAAAAAGGGTGCAAAACAGATCCCAATAATTATAGGCCGATTTCTCTACTACCTATAATTTCCAAATTATTTGAAAAAATACTAAAAACAAGGCTTCTTAGACATCTAAATCGAAACAACATTCTTAATTATAGACAATTCGGTTATCAGAAAAACGTGGGAACAAATGACGCAATTAATACGTTAATAGAGGAAGTAGTTAGCGGAGTTAATGAGAAATTAAAAGTCGTAGGGTTATTTCTTGATCTCAGCTCTGCTTTTGACACTGTTAATCATAAACTATTGTTAGCAAAAATGGAACATTATGGAGTGAGAGGATCAGTTTTAAATCTGTTTAAATCTTACTTAGAAAATCGGAAACAATATGTTGAAATTAAAGTAGAAGAAGAAAATAGTGAAAAATTGTACAAATCGGGACTAAAAGTAATTAGACAAGGAGTTCCACAAGGTTCAATATTAGGCCCTATCTTCTTTATCTTGTTTATTAATGATTTAATTAACTTCATGCTAAAACAAACTGGCACAGAACTTGTCCTATTTGCTGATGATACGAATGCTGTTATAACCGCAGAAGATATAGAAACTCTAAGAAGTAAGGTAAATAAGGCTCTGGCTCTCTTTCATTCTTGGTTTACCATCAACAATCTCAACTTAAATAGCAGTAAAACGCATGCCATTTTATTTAAAACAACGCCGAGAAACAAAGATACAATTGACATACATTTGAATGAAAATAAAATAATATTAGTAGACAGCGTTAAATTTTTAGGTATTTATATTGACGAAAGCCTGAACTGGAAAAAGGAACTTACAGCCATAGAAAGTTCAATTAGTTCTGCTTGCTATGCCCTTCGAAGCCTTCGAGATGAGATCTCCATTAAACTGTTAAAAATAGTATATTACTCGCTTGTTGAGTCAAAGCTTAGATACAGTATCGCTCTATGGGGAGGCAGTTATGCGTACAATGTAAATACTGCTTTTATCATACAAAAAAGGGCCATAAGAACCATGGTGCGAATTCCCCAATGGGTATCATGTAAGCAGTATTTTAAAGAACTACAAATACTTACAGTCCCTTGCTTATATATTTTAGTTCTACTCACAGACCTCTTGAAAAAGCTACATAATTTCGAAACACTTGACGAAAGAAATAAGCGGGAAGCCACAAGGCGTAAGGACTTACAATATAAGATACAACCGCATTTGAAAATAGTTAGTCATGCCGCATGTTATCAATCAATTAAATTATTTAATAAATTACCGTTACAATTAAAGTCCATTTATAATTTAAATCAGTTTAGGAGCCAGTTAAAGACATTTTTGATAGAAAAATGCTATTACTCACTTGATGAGTTTCTCGGTGATGCACATAACTAAACTTTTATAATTATTAACCTTTTATTTTTCACATAATTTATTTCTATTTTTGACACAATATAATTGATTTCCATTTTTGACATGATATAATTGATTTCTATTTTCGACATTATATAATTTATTTCTATTTTTGACAGTGTATAATTTATTTCTATTTTTGACATTATATCATTTATTACTTTTGACATTTGTATCGGTGTAAATTTACCTAAATTGTATTATTTTTTCTTTTATTCTTGATTTGACGACAGTGGGTCCCATTCATTATATAAATTCATTTGTTTAATTCTTTTTTTTTAATTTATGTATGCATGTTTTTAGTTTTTACTGTAATAATTTCGACACAATGTAAAAATTGTTCATGAAATAAATAAATAAATAAATAATAAATAAAAAAAAAATCAAGTAATAAGTACAACGGTAATTAGAAAAAGTTATTAACCAAGGCTACGGTAATTATATACTCACGTGCTTCATTGGCGGTACACTAACGTTAGAGACGTGCAACTCGTGATGGGCCGCGGCGTACACTGAGGAGACGCGACGCGAACGGTAGTGATGTGCCAAATACTGTTAATTAGGGATGTGCATCCGAAAACAGAACATGTCACGGCAATTATAACTTTCGATTGGACATTCGGTTACTTAATGATAATTATTTATAGACTGGTTCTATTGAGTCGATATTTTGTAATGTGATACACGTTACTTAGTACCGTTTAAAACGTTGAATGGATCAAAGTAAATCTGTATGTTATAAAAATTACAAGCAAGTTTTAACATTAAGTTGGTGTGCGGACACGCCACGGTGATTAGAGAACAGAGCTTCTTTGAACATAAGATACATTAATTTAGTCTTAACTACTTAAAACAGAAGCCAATTTTTTTGTTTACAACTAGACAGAGATGCTATCTAACATATTAAAAAAAAATGCATGATTTAATATGTTTTATTTATTTATATTTTTATATTACGGATTAAACAAGCCCGGACACGTAAAACTTGCTCATCGGAGAATGGCCGTAGTCGCTCTAGTTTTAAGTTTTGCCCTGGCTGGAACCCTTAATTTATTAAAGATTTTTCCCAAAACCATAACTTATCAGCCGATTGGTTGCCTTATTGTACATACAAAATACAAAATAATTTATTGGTCACAATTAGCATTTACATTACGTTTAGACGTGATTGGAGCCTCCTTTTAAGCAAACAATGCTTGTATTAGGAGACTCCGCTCTTCCATATCATTGCTGTAAGTACTAACTGCGAGTAAACAAAATATAATAAAATACAATAAACAGTGTGCTGTGCATAAGGGCTGACATACATTGTGAGTAAGTACACTGTCTATTTGTTTAAAAACTACATAAATCTGAAATTATATAATAAAATTTGTTTAGTCATAAACAAGAAATAAAAATAACAGTCGTTTCTAGTTGGTGTGTGTAGTGTTTGGTGTGCTGTGTTTTTAAAATGCATTATTTTTATGAATGCACGTTTTGCTCGTTCTAGAGCAAAAAATTTTGTTTTAGCTGCACCGCCCCATATCGGAATACAGTATAATAGTACAGACTGGGCCAATGCTACATGTATTTCATTAAGGAGATTTCTGGGACGGTTCTTTTTACTCACCATTTTAGTTGGAACAATATGTCTAAGGGTTTTAAGGATCCAGCAAAGTTTCCTTATTCTTCCAGACGTTTGCTCAAGTTGTGGGTACCAGAACAGTGCCTGATCTACCACAATTCACAGTGATCTTCTCAATGCATGGTCAAGTCACATCTTACAGTAGGCACGCCTCCACATGTATGCACCTTTAAATCTAGATCCTTCATAGGATGAGTTCGGTTACTGATACTGAAGCAAATGTATTTAGTTTTGTTTGTATTCAGTGAAAGTAAGTTGATATTTAACCATTCAGCCACCCAAGCCATTCCTGCCTCCGCACTCAGTTTAATCTCGTGCCAAGAAGAACCCGAAAACACAATAGATGTATCATCGGCGTCCGAGAATACTTTGCATTTTTTATTTGCATGCTACAGAAATCGTTAATATATAGGAGAAAAAAAGTAGGCCCTAAAATACTACCCTGGGGGACGCCGTATGATACATCTACATCGTCACTAGTGTGCTGTCCTATTTTAACTCTTTGCTTCCTGTTTGAGAGGTAGTCTTTGAATAGATTGAGTGCAGTTTCTCGTATTCCGGCTTTTTCCAGCTTGTTTACAAGAATTGGGACAGAAACGGTGTCAAATGCTTTTTTGAGGTCTAAGAACACAGTCAGGCATTTATTTCCTTTATCAAGGTGCTCAGATATGTATCTGAGCACCTTGATAAAGGAAATAAATGCCTGACTGTGTTCTCATGTGAGAACTTAACTCGCGTCCATTGTGCCCGCTGTCTTCGGACCCGAACGACTTGGAGGCCCTAACCCCGGGCCATTTTTGATTGGACAGCCACTTGTCGCCCTGCCGGAGTACCCCTTTGTCGATGTGAGCCAAATTCGGCTATCGCGGTTTCAGTTGGTGCAACAGCTCGCTCAGAGTTTTTGGAAGCGTTGGAGCTTGGAGTATTTGCACATCCTCCAGCAGCGCGTCAAGTGGACTGATAGAACGCATCCGCCCAAATTGGAGACCTCGTCCTGATTAAGGATGCCAACCTTAAGCCTTTGTATTGGCGCCGGGGGCGCATTCTCAATTTGGTGGCTGGCACCGACGGGGTTCCTCGTTTTGCAGAGGTTTTGGTGGACGGATCGGTCGTGAAGAGAGCGGTCGCAACCTTGTCAAGATTGCCAATTGATTAGCGGACGGGAAGGCCCATCCGGGGGGGTTGATGTTTCGTCCCGTGACAACAGACGGACCGACCAACCGACCGTACGACCGTTTGACTTGTTTACTCTGTGCGCCTACGCATCACCACGTGTAACGGAGTGACATTTGTCACTTGTCATTTTGATTTTGACACTTGTTTTTGATCTTTGAAAAATGAATAATCATTGTAATTTGCCTTGTGTCATTGTCCTTATTAATCTTGTTGATCTATAGTTTTGTGGACAATTTGTTGTGATCCAATTGTTTTGTGTGTAAACAACCCCTTTTGACGAAATAGAACGGGTTTATTTTGGAATTTGATTGAAATAGATTGAGGTTATAGTGATTCATTGGGAACCGCATGCTGAGAAAATCTCTAGCGTCTTGAGCGGCCTGGAATCCTGGAATACTTACAGCCCCACTACACAGTACAATATACACTCATTTACATACACAAATCCAGGTAGGCTCCAGAACCAGTTTTCCTCAACCAGGTGAGTGATTGAATATTGGTATTGATCAGCCTCGCGCACGGCGGACAGTTCGCGTCACTCTTGCCCAAGGCCCACCATCATGCTTCCACGTACTTCATTAAATCCTATGGTCAGGGCCTTGGCCTGGCGTCAAACAACCACACACCACATTTATTTCATATAGGCACACCTTTAAATAGAATTGACTCTAGTTGCCCATTCCAAAAGGTAGTCGCGTGTGGAGAAGAAAGGGCAAGTAACTCCACCGTTACTCTTTTAAAAATGTTTTACAATGTTACAAGTAGGTACTTATTATTAAGTAGTAACATAAAACTTACATGAAGTGGTGGTCACCAATGTAACCTACATTTCTGACCACTCATAACACATCCGTCTTCAATGCTGGCCCCGAGCGTGTAAAGATTAGTGTATGTAAAAATGTTGCATTTTCGACAAGTTCCGTAAACAACTATTGTCTACAACTTGTTTTAGGTGTAAACATGTTTTATACTGTCCTGTCGGTCTGTCTGTTTCGGCTAATCTCTGAAACGGCTGGACCGGTTTTGACGGAACTTTTACTGGCAGATAGCTGACGTTATAAGGAGTAACATAGGTTCCCGTAATATTATTTTCGACATCCTCGCGGGTGAAACCGTGGGCACAGCCATTTAACAATATAATATTAACCCGTACTCATGAATTAGTTCCCCTAGGATGCGAGAAATACCGGGTAATGGCTAAGTCCATAAATGATGAAGTTAACTTACTAAATGATCAAGTTTGGATAGTATTTAGAGGATATAATTGCTTCTATTAGAAAGAGAAATAGAATTTGACATTGATTAACTAATCCCTGAAATTTAAAGAGGATTAAGTAATCAATTATCAACTTGGAAGTTAATAAGATTGTATTTCGCGTCCTTGTTTTGTCCTGAAATAGATAAATAAGATAATACTTTCCTTCTTGTCTTAATTTAGTAGGTACTAGCTTTTGTTAGCGGCTTCGCCCGTGTGGAGGTCAGAAATTATCCCGCGGGAACATAATACCGGGATAAAAAGTACCCTATGTGTTAATCCACATTATAAACTATCTGTGTGCCAAATTTCACCTAAATCGGATTAGTCGTTTCCACATTATAAACTATCTGTGTGCCAAATTTCATCTAAATCGGATTAGTCGTTTCTGCCTGAAAGAGTATCAAACTACCATACATCCAAACTCAAAAAAACTTTCAGATAATACAATATTAGTTGGATGACTGTATTTATCTTCGACCTCGTAATTGCATAAACATTTGTGATAACACATAATTAGCCTAATATTCCCATGGCTAGAACACAGGCCCCTCTCGGTGAGAGGGAGTAGACCCACCACGCGGGCTCAGAGCAGATAGATGTGACATCTTCTACAACTATTATACGTCTACGGGTTTCCACAGGATTTTTTCATTCACTTTTGATCACAATAGCCACAAAATTGTCACTTTGGTTAAAATCACCTAGTGTCCCATAGACCAAATAGACCTTATAGTTTTACGAGGACGACTTTTCCAACATACTGTCAAGTTGTTGGAAAAGTCGACCTTTCTTTTTCTTTTCATAATTTGTTCATGGTTTAATTTTTCATAAAGTCGCATTTTAACCACCTACATAAAAAAAACTTTCGAGAACGGGGAATATCTCAGCCACGTCTTAATGAAAAGTTTCAAACGAAGGCAAATAATACTTGCCATGAATTCGTAATTGTTGTAAATATTTACTTAAATGATTAAATACTGTGTGTATTCAGATTCCTTTGTTTTCATAAACTCTTTGATTATGGGGGCATTACAATTAGCAACACTTGTAACGCAAAAATATTGTTGACCATCTAATTAGGCTAGGATCAGAAGGGATTCTTATTATTTGTCTAGCTAGAGCAATATTTGTGTTTATCCTAGCCTTCAACTAGAGTAGACACCATAATGCTGCCGACTCTCATTATTTTCCTACATTTTGTTTCTACTTCGTTATGTTCGCCTACCAGATTGTTGGAACGAAGTTCTTTAACTCAGCTTGGGGTAGAAGTAAAATTGTAGAAATCGTCACGTAACGGAAATAGCGTTACGTAAAATGCGACTATATAATAGAGTGATACAGCGAGAGAGAGAGAGAGAGAGAGAGAGAGAGAGATAGGAGAGTGGTATAGTTTTCGAAGATGCTGTATCCGATAGTAGAAATAAAAAAAAAGATGGCAGCTGCGAAAATTTTCAAATATTTCATCATGGATGTCAGTTTCGTGGTTTCCGAGGATGCTAAAGTCGATAGTGAGGTGAAAATTAAGTTTGAATATTTTAAAGACAACGTAGATGACGTTAGATTCGGAGTTGATGAAAAAGCCTAAGGAACTTTGTTTTTGGCGAGAGGCAGTTTTTTTTATGCGGCCTTATTTGGCATTCCAGAACGCAATAATTACTACCCTTCCCGTCGCATCGAATTGGCTGCCAGTTTTCGTCCATTTTTCGTTGCTGCTCCGCTTCTTGTAATTGTAGCGTGATGTTATATAGCCTATAGCCTTCCTCAATAAATAGGCTACCCAACACAAAAATATTTTTTCAATTCGGACCAGCAGTTCCTGAGATTAGCGCATTCAACCAAACAAACAAACTCTTCAGCTTTATAATATTAGTATAGATTATTGCTTTTGTTTTTTTTCCAGTGGGCAAAGTGACTGTTATGTTAATGTAACTTAGATAAGTAGGCGATATGACAGTCTTGAACAGATTAAATTACGGCTATGACTATCAGAATATTTGATAATAAAAAAGTTTTTATAAATCCCAGGTATTAACGTTTACTCTTGCATATTTTAATATAAACTAGCGGTAACTTAACACCCAATCTTTTCCTGTTTCCCTACAATGGACAAAAATGTGTGGTCCATCTATTTCAGTGCCCCATATATTAGAGAGGACGCGACACGGAACGCCACTCTTGGCTTAAATAGTTCCGATCTCACGGGCACCCTACATGACTTCTCGTTTGTCGAGACTACTATTAAATTGGTGTTTATTTGTCCCACTTATTGTGTTATATGGGAGTTTTAAGTTTTGAGGTAGATTGAAGACTGCCTTCCGAAATTCTGGTGAACATTGATTTAATACCGCTTCAATCTGGTTGTCCTGCAAACTTTGTGGAAAGTGTTCACCTGCCTTCAGATTTTTTAGTTTTCTCTCTAGTGCCGCATTTTTTAACATTTTTTTTTATAGTTGACAAAACTCCCAAGTGCAGTATAGCAGCTGTGATCTGCTAGCGATTTCTGATCATGAATTTCCACCATCTCTCACAATGTTTCTGAGTAATTTATAAAAATTATCAGGCCTCCTATTAATATATAACCATAGTACTTATACAGATCGGTTAACATCGTTATATTATTCGTAAACTTTTACTTAGCGTACAAAGCTGTGCGAAGTTCGTACATATTGATCAGTTAAAGGTTAATCTGAAAGTAGAGGAAAGGATGGTAATTTGGAATACCATTTTGTTTTAGACCTGCAACTTTTTTCCGTGAGGTATTAAGAAATAAAACCCTGATTAAATTGAAGCAATATTATCTTACTATCAATGTGCAAGCTATCAAAAACAATTAAATATCCCTACAGGTTAAAATTTTAGCTTGAATGCAAAATGGCACAATTTAGTTTTGGAGATGGGGTACAGGTATTTTGGAATAGGAGTATTCCAAATTATATTTACCATGCTTAACTTAGTTATTTTCGCTATTATTAAGTCAATGTTTAAGAGGAAAGTGTATCCCAGAGAGCTGGAAGATTTCAATCTTTTAGTGTCATCATCATCGCTTTAATGAGTTTTCGTTTCTCGGTCTTGTTTCGTTCCTTTTTCCTGCCTTCTTGTATTTTGTCTTATCATCATCCTTTTTTTTCTTTTTTTGTGTTTGTCTTTTTGCCCTTTTCTTTGTTTATAGTATTTTATTTTGTCTGTCTTTTAACATTTTCTGATCTAACCTTTTCTGTTTTGTTTTTCTTCTTAGCTTCAGACTCTTCAATATCCTTCTTATATGGCGAACTTGTTATAACTGTCGACGTTACCAGTTTACGACCTCTATAGTCGGGCCTCTATAGGAAAGGCGTTTCTTTTTCTTGCATAATAATATTATATTTATAAGTAAGTTAATACAAAGCAAACAAATAGAACTGAATGTATTTTGGAATATTCCAAATTAAAATCACATCGGGTATTCCAAATTAGCAACAAGAAGTAGTTGGACATTACCTCAATTTATGTATTTATAAATATACAAATAATTGAAATCAATGCTAATATGCAAAATTAATTATCTATTTTACACTACACATGAAGCTTAACAGTACAACCATAAGGAAATTTAGCGATGGGAATGGGTTAAACACGTACCTCAAAAACTTTCTCACGCGCTGTTCCACATTTTAATCTCTGGTCGACCTCAGTAAAATTACAGACGATCCGTGTAAACATATCGATAGATGATGGTACTTGTGAACATTTTGTGATCCGTAATAACAGATGGCGCTTTTCATTTTTAACCGACTTCAAAAAAAGGAGGAGGTTATCAATTCGACTGTATGTTTTTTTTTATTTTTTTTTTTATGTTTGTTACCTCATAACTTTTGACTGGGTTAACCGATTTTGATGATTCTTTTTTATTTGAAAGCTGGTGCTTCCCGAATGGTCCCAATTTAATTTGGTTCCATTTGGACAATGGAGTCCATGTAAAACCATATAAGTCTTAAATTTGCATTACGTATTTGCGCGACAAAAGAACGAATAACGCAATTAGATTAGTGCGGAGTATCTACCACAACTAAAAAGTTAAAAATAAAAACTTTTTACAAAAAAAAAAACAACCAACTTTCTTACGACGACTTTGTAGTGTTTTTGTTTTTTAAGGAAGTTGGTTGTTTTTTTTTTGTAAAAAGTTTTTTGTGAAACACTGCTATCCCAAATTAACAACAGTATTCCAAAATACCCTCCTTTCCTCTACTTGAGAAGAATAATGTGATATTTATGTTTTGTTAATCAATATAATTCTTACTTTCTTAAAGGCTCGTGCAGAATAGCGCAACGCGACGGTCGCGCGCATTTGGCGATTTATATCTGTAGAACAATTTGTAAGATAACACTTCACACAGGGGCGACCTGTCGCACCGTGACACGGTCATAGAAATTGTATAAACGTCTACGTCTTCCGGTACATAATCGAAGGATTACGTACCGTATAGGTAACATTTGTATGTTAAGATTTTTACATTTTTGATCAATCACGCAAAAATGACTTGAATGATTTGGATAAAGTATGGCTCACAGAGGTTTAAAACTTATGGAGGATTAATACCAGTTGGAAACTATTATTTTACCTATCCACTATGGGAATAACAATTTGATTGAATTTATGAATTTGTTTTCTCCATCGAACACTACCCACCGACGCGACACTCACAGTTAAGAGGACCAACGATGTGTTAATAATGATCTTCCATCAAATCATTGTTTGTCCTTTCCTGCTTTTAAATCCTCGTAAAATACACACGAACATTTTTGTGACCGAAACTGACGTAAGCTGCTTTTCATTCTGACACGAAACAGACACATTCTGATCCAAAACTGGAATCATGAAATGGGTACTACATTTTTGATGAGCCTTCTATGACTTGTAGACGATGTTGATATTTCAAAGCTTTTAATGGGAAGAAACACCTCGCTTCCTAGATAAAATTAACTTTTATATTCAATCATTTTAATTATAAGTTTCTTACATCCAATTTTGATTTCAAACAGGAGAAAAACAAACAAGAAGGATTGAATTACGTTTAATTATTGTTATTCTAAGAAACATGAACATAACTGCATTACTTATTCAAGTCTAAAACATTGGACGCACTAGGAATAAGGCACGCAAAGGCGGCTGTATTATGCTTTGGTTTCCTTAAAAAGGAGGAAACGTTTACACAAAAATGGCTGTCCAAATATACAGCATTTATTGACACTAGGGGTCACAAAACTGTTTTCACCGAAATCGAAAAACGGTTAAACCGGTTTTCACATCATTTTTAGAAACCAGGTTTCAGTTTAGTGAAAACCATGGTTTCGATTATTTCGGTTTTCTTTTAAAATAATAACTTATCCAAGTATATGACATGTTTACAATGTACACATATTGTCTCATCAATTACAATTATTATATTGATCACACCATTGGTGCTGTCTTTGCCGAGGGACAGTATCAATCAATTGAAAAGTTTGTGTCTGAGTCTTAGACTAACAACGGACGTACGACGTCCACCGCTTCCCCTCTTTGAGGAGTGGCTGTAGAGGCTCCACGGTCTCCTCAGATTCCACCTTACGCAGGTCCTCACCGGCCACGGGTGGTTCACGAGGTTCTATTCAGGAAAGGGTAGCAGAAAACGCCCGTGTGAATCGCTCGGCGGACACGGTGAAGCATATTGTGAAAGTGTGCCCTGCCTGAGCGGAGCACCACCGTGTCCTCGTGGACGCGATCGGCGGTGACGATCTCTTGCGTCCGGCCCTGGTCCAGGCCATGTACGAAGCGAGAGGGCAAGGGCAGCCGTTACTTCCCTCTGCAAGGCAGTAATGCTCGCGAAGGAGGAGGCGGAGCACGTGAAGGAGAGGCAATATATGCGCCCTCACGCCTTTAGCCGCCGCAAGAGACGCCCGGGGCGTCGGAAGTCCATTGCGGACTTCCGGCTACCGTAGGCGCGGGCGTGCGGGTGGCGAGCAATGGGTAGCTCGCCGCCCGGCGAGCGACCCAAGAGACCAAGCCCAGTCGGCGGCGCGTTGTATTCAACGCGCGCCTCAAAGAAATGTCAGCATTAATGAAGGGGTTGGCTAGGACCGATGCCTGCCAGGGTCCCGGATTTGTTTGGAAGAGCGGTGGCCCTGGCATAGGCAACTGAAGAAACAAGGGTGGGTTTTTGTCAGTTAAAGTCTGACACGCCCGTGTTGCAAAGGACTCGAGTCCTCGAGTCGTAATTTTAAAGACTCGACTCAATTATGCAAGACTTAGTATGTTCAAAAGGCTCGGAGTCTAGAGTCAAGCCGAGCCTGAGTCATTCTCGAAGCTAAAAAAATGACTCGAGTCTTAAAAACGACTCGAGTCTTAAAATGAACTCGAGTCTTGTAGCTTATCATTCGAAAAAACTCCAATAACTCGTCAGATTTTTTTGTACGCAAAGTTACATCATAACCACTATTTTGAATTTATTGCCTGTGTCGAGTCTTTTCGAATGATGAGGTGCAAGTTTCATCTTCATGCTCTGAGTTTTTCTTTAAGACTCGGGTTAATTTTAAGACTCGAGTCCTTTTTAAGACTCGAGCTCTTTTTATGATTCAAGTCCTTTTTAAGACTTGAGTCCTTTTTAAGACTCGAGTGCTTATCTGTAGACTCCGAGCCTTTTGAGCACACCGAGTCTTGCATAATTGAGTCGAGTCTTTAAAATTAGGACTCGAAGACTCGAGTCCTTTGCAACTCTACTACCGCTCCACCCAGAGCGGGAGATGTCAAGTGATGATTTACTACCCAAAAAAAGGTCGTCCACCACTATTGATACGGGATTTGAGAATGATATAACTGCCATTATGCAAGTAGAGCTGGCCCTTTATGAAAATGGAGGCTTTTGCAGGTGTACAATAATTTGTTTAAAGTTCCTCCCTCCGAGTGTCGAGGCTAAAAGAATCTTCTCATCAGCCGGTTACTTTTATAACCACTTAAAAGGCCGTGGCACAATTTTTTCGATTTTGCTGATTTATGTGATTTTACAGTTAAAATACTGTATTTCTATGTTCGTTTATCATTTCAACTTTGATCAAACTATGGTCACTTCATTTTTGATGAAATTAATGAGCTACCATTTTATTTTTAACCGACTTCAAAAAAAGGAGGAGGTTATCAATTCGACTGTATTTTTTTTTTTATTTTTTTTTTTTTTTATGTTTGTTACCTCATAACTTTTGACTGGGTTAACCGATTTTGATGATTCTTTTTTTATTTGAAAGCTGGTGCTTCCCGAATGGTCCCATTTTAATTTGGTTTTATTCGGACAATGGGGTCCAGGTGAAAACCATATAAGTCTTAAATTTTCATTACGTATTTGCGCGACAAATGAACGAATATCGCGATTAGATTAGTGCGGATTATCTACCACAACTAAAAAGTCAAAAAATAAAAACTTTTTACAAAAAAAAAAACAACCGACTTCCTTAAAAAAAACACTACAAAGTCAAAAATAACTTTAATTTCGGAAGTCGGTGGCAAAAACCTTAAATACAGAGCCTAAGACACCGACTTGCGAAATTAAAGTTATTTTTGACTTTGTAGTGTTTTTTTTAAGGAAGTCGGTTGTTTTTTTTTGTAAAAAGTTTTTTGATAACTCAACAACATTCATCGTGTTATATTTACGCAGGAGAGCTGACAATTTTTTTGAACATACGAAGTAATGGATCAGTAACATCTATCTGGTACTGTGTTAAATGTTACAACAAAATACCTTCTGATATATTGCAATTGGTTACCTATCATAAGTTCGAAAAATATTTAACCGAATTTCATTTCCCCTAAAACTTTTCAACTTACTTCATCGAAGTCACGTCTGCCACTGTATCAGTTGACCTATTATCAATTCGACTTTTTTCATTACTCCGACGTTTCATTTGGTCGATAAACTCTTTACCGAAGTTACACTTAGCCGAAATAACATTTGTTCGAAGTATTATGTTTCCAGACATTCATTATACCTATGTTAAGAATAACCTACTCTTTGGTTTAATTAATTATTTATTTAAATGTATTGGCACTTAATAAAACAGTTTATTATGAACAAAAGTGTTTTTAAAAGGTCCCAGTAAGAAGCCTGCAAACAATGCTACTTGCTACAAGCATGTAATAGAAAAATCTGTATCTGTATATAACTATAAGTATTATGTATATATACCTAATATCAAACTTTGTGTATCAGAATGGTTACGGCTTATTTACTGTGTGTGAAGGTTCTTATGAATAGGGTTTGTTGGGAAAGGGTTTCACTAAATAAAGCACAGAAAGACAAGACTAGGCATTTATTTCAATTAGGCTTGTCAGTAATTAATCAGAAAGCTAGTTGTCCGTTCCAAAACTAGGTCTTCATGGAGAAGAAGGACAAGAAACTCCATGGAAACAGTATTAAAGTATTATATCAACTCACTTCTTATATTGCCATAAACTATTATCTTAAATACATTTCATTCTATGACTATCTCTTGGACAATAGTCCAAGAGATCTCAGAATAGTATCAACATAATCACAACAATAACAATAGCTAGGCAAAGAAAGAGTATGAATATTCCATTTTATATGATTTAAAACATTATCAATATCGGCAACAATATAAAAGGTACAACAACATTTTCATAATAAGCAATAAGCGTTACATAATATCAAATTACTTAACTTACGTGATCTCTGCTCGATATTTCCACACAACCACAGCACTAGAACTAACCAACTACACATCTTCCGAGGAACTGTCCCCATAAAGTAATTACAATCCTTTTTATATCCTACAAACGTCAATCTAACAAAATCGTCAGACATCTCCCGCCATTTTGAACAAACTACAGACCATTACACATTTTGGCTTAATAACTTCTAACACAGATAATGATAAACCATTGTTATGTGGTGAAACAGTTTAAAAACATTTTAAGGTAATTTAGCAATTTAACAAGGACTGATTCGTAACTTCTTCGTAGTTACGAATCATTAAAAGAATATCAATATAAACTGACAGCATTGTACCAGTCGTTTGGATCAGCTTAATAAAGTAAAATGGCAATATAAAATCTACGATATACTACAACTATAATTAAATAATTATTAATTATTTCTAGTACTAAAATCATAATTATTTTTACTATTTAAGACGAGTCAGTTTTTGTAAACACTTTATCTAGTCAAATTAGGTACTTCTATATTGGTGCAATGCTTCTTTAATGTGATAGATGTCATTATCTACCCAACAATTATAAAATACGAAAATGAAATATCTAACACGGCCAGACTGACAAGTACTTCGTTCTCGAAGTACCTAGGAATGTACCGTCTCCATAAACGACAGCACTTGATTATCCAATAAACAATGAGTCTATCACGGCCAGACTGATAAGTACTCCGTCCTCGAAGTACCCATGAATCCACCTTACAAAAACAATTCTTGATTTCAACAGAGTAAAATGTTAATTCTCATTTTAAATACTCTGAGCTTAATATAACTTATCTACCTATGTTTCGACATATTCATATTTTCCTTTACCTCCCTAATGTTAAGAAACAGGCTAAATACTTTAACAATTTGACAAATAATAAATCGCTTACCAGTATAATTGAGTTTTACAAAGCAATTGTTATAGCAACAATTCAAAAATCCTTTCCTATTCAACAGCCGTTGAATTGAAGCACTAGCCAGTGATCATGAAAATAATTCGAATAATTCATCGCTCGGTCATTCTGACATTATTACCGAAAACCGTATTTAACAAACATTTACTATTAACATTTTCACAAATTTTTAACCTTGCCACTCTGACCAGTTCTTTCCTTTGGAAGCAATAACTTTAAGTAATACCTCACACACCAAAGTATTTTTTTTTTCGTATTATGTGATATTCACTACTTTGGCAAAAAAAAAAGAATTAATATTAAAATTGATATCAAAATTAATAAAGAAGCCACGTCCACACATTAATTTCAGCAGGTGGTATTAGCTACTTTGGAACAAAGTCAAGGGAGCCTGATTGTCCGCTTAAATGGGTCCAGTGATCACGATCCCCAGCAACAAGGGACCAATTGAAGAAGTGATGGAGAATCAATCCGAAGTATAAGTTGAATTTTCAGGACGTTAAACAACCCACCAACGATTTATTCCGAATATACTTGGTATTGTTTTCTACGTTAAAATTATCTTTGAAATAATTTGTAAACATCAGAACCTAATACAAGTAAAATGACCACGAACATTTGAATGGCATTTAAATATCCCTCAAATAACATCGTTTATAAAGTACTTGTACAGTCGGATTGAAAATATGTTAGTTCAGCTTTACCGACTCAACATGTAATAAATATTTGTATCCATTTTATTTAAATTATTTTTATTTAATTTATATTTCATCAAAAGGTCAGGCCACTGAAAATAAAACATTTGGAATGATTCATCGGTTATCGTTGTAATGCAATTGAATGTAATTTTCTACTTCATATTCTGCTCAGTACCGTAGCTTAAAGAGGTACGACACGTCTGAAGAAGATATAAAAGATCAGACCATACCTATAAACGGCCATTACAACTGTTACATTATGTTACATTAATATTCAAAATACGTTTTTCTTCATGTTACAAAATAATTATCCAATAAATCATAATATCGAATCATTGTCAATGTATAGTTTGAACATTCGGTTAAACTGAAATGCACCAAAATGCTTATAATTTGAAAATAGCCTTACACGGCCATGGTAAACTGTACTTCGCCTCGAAGTACAGGCCACAAAAGCAAAAAGAGGAACATTTATATTGTTTTCATTGGTCTATGACCCAAGTGATGTTATGGCCCCACCTGCTGTGCGTGAGTCCCCTAACACCAGGCCTGTGACCCCAGCAGATTTTTTTCATTGGTCTATGACCCAAGTGATGTTATGGCCTCACCTGCTGTACGTGAGTCCCCTAACACCAGGCCTATGACCCCAGCAGTTTTTTTTTCATTGGTCTATGACCCAAGTGATGTTATGGCCCCACCTGCTGTGCGTGAGTCCCCTAACACCAGGCCTATGACCCCAGCAGAAATATTTCATTGGTCTATGACCCAAGTGATGTTATGGCCTCACCCGCTGTACGTGAGTCCCCTAACACCAGGCCTATGACCCCAGCGGAAAGTTTTTATTGGTCTCTGACCCAAGTGATGTTATGGCCTCACCCGCTGTACGTGAGTCCCCTAACACCAGGCCTATGACCCCAGCGGAAGGTTTTTATTTATTTCACAATTAAATTAACCTCTAATTGTGTAGCTTAATCATTTCTCACATCAATTCCTTTTTTTATTTATTTGTGTTGTTTTATAAATCCGGTCATTTCAGTTTAACCAAACGTAAATAATAAAGTTTTGTCTCAAGCCTCATCCCTGTGAGCACTGATAATTCCAATCCAATTCATCATAAAATTTCATCATTAGCTATGTCCCTATGATAAAAAGCTTACAAGCTAATTCTAAATATCTTTAAATACTGTACGAAAAACGGATTCACAATGCATTTTTTTTTAAATTTGTGGTTAATTTTAAAAGTGGCTAGGCAGTTAAGTTGAAAATCATTTGTAACCAGTACCTTATTTCTGTGCAAATAAAGAATTTTATTATTGTATTCTAAACAACTGAGATAGCGAAGTTTCACTTTCGTGAACACTTACATCATACTTCTTTCCTATTTTTTCAAAACTATATCCTCTAATAATATTTTAAAGTTACTGGTTCTACGACTATTAAGTTGTTAAAATATTTTCATTCCCAATAATCCTAGCATGGACCAAATTCCCTATAAACATAATAATAATTGTATTTAATTATTTATTGAATAATGATGTAAAAGTGATTGGCAATACCTAGTCTCGAAATTTAATCACCTTATCCATGTGTATTTCGTTCTAATTTATGTAAAGAGAGCCTCTAAGGCCTTCACCGATTTTATTTACTTCTTATTTCCGGAAAACTTCCAGATATTCTTACAAAAAGTTAAGGTTCCGCAGTCTCAAACCTCACACAGCAACTTGCAGCACCGCAGCACCGATGTCAAAGGTAGCCAACCAGCAGTGGCATTTCCAAAAGATCGTTATTAGCCCCACCATCGAACATGAAAATAAATAACAAAATAAAATTCATTAGTAAGCGGTTTTAGAAGGACAGGGAGCAATCGCCACTTCTGATAATAGAAAAATCTGTATCTGTATATAACTATAAGTATTATGTATATATACCTAATATCAAACTTTGTGTATCAGAATGGTTACGGCTTATTTACTGTGTGTGAAGGTTCTTATGAATAGGGTTTGTTGGGAAAGGGTTTCACTAAATAAAGCACAGAAAGACAAGACTAGGCATTTATTTCAATTAGGCTTGTCAGTAATTAATCAGAAAGCTAGTTGTCCGTTCCAAAACTAGGTCTTCATGGAGAAGAAGGACAAGAAACTCCATGGAAACAGTATTAAAGTATTATATCAACTCACTTCTTATATTGCCATAAACTATTATCTTAAATACATTTCATTCTATGACTATCTCTTGGACAATAGTCCAAGAGATCTCAGAATAGTATCAACATAATCACAACAATAACAATAGCTAGGCAAAGAAAGAGTATGAATATTCCATTTTATATGATTTAAAACATTATCAATATCGGCAACAATATAAAAGGTACAACAACATTTTCATAATAAGCAATAAGCGTTACATAATATCAAATTACTTAACTTACGTGATCTCTGCTCGATATTTCCACACAACCACAGCACTAGAACTAACCAACTACACATCTTCCGAGGAACTGTCCCCATAAAGTAATTACAATCCTTTTTATATCCTACAAACGTCAATCTAACAAAATCGTCAGACATCTCCCGCCATTTTGAACAAACTACAGACCATTACACATTTTGGCTTAATAACTTCTAACACAGATAATGATAAACCATTGTTATGTGGTGAAACAGTTTAAAAACATTTTAAGGTAATTTAGCAATTTAACAAGGACTGATTCGTAACTTCTTCGTAGTTACGAATCATTAAAAGAATATCAATATAAACTGACAGCATTGTACCAGTCGTTTGGATCAGCTTAATAAAGTAAAATGGCAATATAAAATCTACGATATACTACAACTATAATTAAATAATTATTAATTATTTCTAGTACTAAAATCATAATTATTTTTACTATTTAAGACGAGTCAGTTTTTGTAAACACTTTATCTAGTCAAATTAGGTACTTCTATATTGGTGCAATGCTTCTTTAATGTGATAGATGTCATTATCTACCCAACAATTATAAAATACGAAAATGAAATATCTAACACATGCAACATGCAACCATGCATGCAGCGTGCAAGCAGGCATGAAGCAGGCAAGCAGGCAAGCAAGCATGCAGCATGCAAGCAAGCATGCAGCGTGCAAAGAAGCATGCAACATTCAAGCAGGCATGCAACATACAGCAAGCATTGTTTCTGTCACGGCTCCGGCGCTGCGGGGTTTGGGCGGCCCCACGCGAGCTTATCGTCGCAGATGGTTTTAATGCTCACCACCGCAGCTGAGGCTGGCCGGCAAAGCCGGCCAGCAAGCCGAAGCCTTCAGACCACCTGCTCCTCAGCTCGCGGGCCGCCCTACCCCTCTGCGCCTGCGCGGGCTTAAATTAAACTCTAGGGGTAGGGCAGACAAGACTATGTAAAGTCGGTTTTACTGCGATTCGTTTCTCACTAAATTTTGTAGCACAATATATTGACTTTTTATGACACTACATACATTTAATTTACTATTGAAAACGCTACCAAGTAAACGGCTATATATTTGTGACCAAATAATATTCCCAAAAATTTGTTTCACTGTGGTGAAAATATGGCAAACAAACCATTTGGCAACTGAAAAAAGTTCAAAAGAGGCTTCGGCCAATAGCAAAAAGTTATTTCGTAAATCGGCGAAACATAATTCGGTAAAATAATACCTATGACACATGACACTTCGATGATTTATAAATATGTCAAATGATGCATATTGCAAAAAAGACGTCGGCCAATAGTTTTCGGTAAAATGAAATTCGAACAAAAAAAAGTAAAAGTCATACTTTTACTTTCATTTAATTGCAATGGGAACCGATTACTTTTCCGAATTTTTTTTGTTCGAATTTCATTTTAAAAGTACACTTTGTAAACGAGCTTATTACAAATTAGAGGATTACAACCAAGAAACGAATGCTTGGAAACATGCTGGACTCGCTCCATAGGACAGTCATAGAGTTTATCAAACTGGTTGCTAACTTAATTGTATAGATAAGATTTATTTTTTCTTCTATGACGCTGATTTACATTCTGTAATTACTGTAACTCATACACTGACTTGTAACTTGTAAAAATATTAGGAAACTCGTATTCTTGGCTTTGCAATGTTTTTGTAAATATGTGAGTACCATGTATCCGTCACGTACGTAATTAGTTCATCTCTCAATGCTTCAATTTTAGGGTCATTTACCTGTTGTGATATGGTAATTTTTATTTTAGGTGCATCGTCTTCACATATAATTGTATAAATATTGTAAACAAATATTGAAAACATTTTAAAAGAGTAACGGTGGAGTTTTTTGCCCATTCTTCTCCACACGAATCTACCTTTTGGAAGGGGCAACTAGAATTAATTCTATTTTCATGTAACAGTTAACGTTCAAAAGTGCCTTTTTTGGGCCTAATTGAAATGAATGCTTTGACTTTGACTGTATCACATTGAAGATTTTATGATGGGTGTTGAGGCGCAGCTTGGGAAGGCCTATGTCCAGCTGTGGGCTCAAACAGGCTTCATTCGATTGATTGACAAATGGCGACCATACCATATAATAAGACAGAACCGCAGAAAATCGTATACTTTAACCAACTACATTTTTTTTTCAGTTCTTATTCGTTGCTTTAATTTATTTTTATATAAATAATTTGATCAATTACCTAAGCCAAAGAGGGGGAAAGATAACAATTTGATCTAGTCAGAGAACATGTTGTTAAAAATAAAATTTGTTAATAAAAAACACACTTAGTCTGATTAGTAGTAAAGTAGTAATGTAAAGAATAACACCACCCCATTTCTTCCCGTGGGTTTCGTAAAAGGCGACTAAGGAGCTAACTAGAGAATGGGCAGCAGCGTTTTCTATGCATTTTACCACCATACTGCGATCGCCAACCCGCCTGCCAAGCGTGGCAATTATGGCAAAACCCCCCAAATTGGGGGCGGCCTAAGTCCAGCAGTGGACGTCTTACGGCTGAAATGATGATGATGAATTTAAAGGTACGATGGTTTGATAATGGTATTTGAAGTTGGTTAAAATTGACATGAGCTTTGAGCTGTAAAAAGCACCCGAACGAAGATTTTTTTAAAGGTCTTGCGATATTGATTGCTAGCTAGTACTTTTGTCCAGCAGTTCATCGAATTCGACACGACCGTCCGAACCTGACGTTCGTACGTGCCAGTTTTCTTGTTTCATTAAAGGCCAAAGCCTTTGCAATTCTTTTTTGAGTATTTCAAAAAATAGGGCGGTCCTCAATCTATCTCGATATTTTTTCTAACAAAGTTTTGGTGAAGACGATTCAAGTTTTGAGAATCGATTATGGAACTGGACAGTGGAAGACAGCATTTCACCAGTCATCATAATGATAAAGCCAAGCCACCAAAACAAGCTTAGTTATTTAACGTATTACTGAAGTTACAATGATTTCATTGTTTACCATTGTCATTGTTGTTCAGTAATACGTTAAATAACTAAGCTTGGGTTATGTTTCCTAGGAAAGCGATACCGTCAAATTATGACTGTGGCCATGAACATCTTTAATTTGACTGGCCTGTTAGTCTAGTGGTTAGTGACCCTGACTGCAAAGACTGAGGTCGTGGGTTCGATTCCCACCCAGGACAAATCTTTGTGTGATGAGCACAATCATTTGTTCTGTGTCTGGGTGTAATTTATCTATAATATGTATGTATTTAGAAATATATAAGTATATTTATCAGTTGTCTGGTTACCATAGTACAGGCTCTGCCTAGTTTGGGATCAGATAACAGTGTGTTGGTTGTCCTGAGATATTTATTTATTTATTTTAATTTTATGAATTTGACTTCGATGTCAAAAAAAGCTGTGTATGTGGACAGCTCGCTGTCTTTCTGTGAACTTTGTATGGCGGCATCGCTTTCTTACGACACCTAAGCCGTACCTCCGCGGCTAAACTACCCAGTGCGTCGCCTCCCTTGAACTTTCTCACGTTACTCAGTCTGTTGGCGATTTATTAATGATTAATGACGTGCAAATAACAAAGAACCACTTAATTATTAATGAAAGATATCATCTTTGTTCACTGATTTACCCTTTGAATTTTCCTATATTGTACAGACGCCAGCACATCAAGCTACTCCAATCTGTCAAATTTATTTAATAGATTTTCAACTTTATCGCTAAAGCATTAGGTTCCAGGTTGATTGGGAGACTTTGACAGTTTCGGGTACCTTGATGTGCTGGCATCTGTACCTATAGAAAACATATTGCTAATGCCTGCAAGATTTTTATGTGAAGCTCCTAAAATTTTCATAGACCATAAAGTTATGGGGCTAATGTTGAAAAAACCAGCCAAGTGCGAGACGGACTCGCACACGAAGGGTTCCGTACCTCAAGGAAAAACATGCCAAAAAAAAGACACGTTTCTTGTATCGAGACTTTTTTTTTTTTTCTAGATGGGAAATCATCAAATGACTTCTCCCGCTCTGGGCGGTCTGACACGCCCTCCCGGGCGTGTCAGACTTTTACTGACTAAAACCCACCCGTGTTCCATCAGTTGCGCCTGTGCCGGGGTCACGGTATCTCGCTTGAACAATCTCGCGACCCCGGCAGGCATCGGTCCTAGTAGACCCCTTCACTGCTGCTGACATCTCTTTGAGGCGCGCGTGGAACACTACGCGCCGTCGACCCGAGCCTGGTCCTTACCGGGCGGCGAGCTACCCATTGCTCGCCACCCGCAAGATCGCGCCTACGGTGGCCGGGAGTCCGCTATCGACTCCCGACGCCCGGGGCGTCTCCTCCTGCGGCGGCTAGGGACGTGAGGGCGCAGAGACTGCCACTCCCTCACGCGCCCCGCCTCCTCCTTCGCGAGCATTACTGCTTCGCAGAAGGAGGTGACGGCTTCCCATGCCCTCTCGCTCCGTACCATGGCTCGCACAGGGTCCGGACGCGAGAGGTCGCCGCCGCCGATCGCCTCCACGAGGACACGGTGGTGCTCCGCCCAGGCAGGGCACACCTCCACCGTAGGCTCCACCGTGTCCTCCAGACGATCCTTACAATGGAAACACCCGGGCGTTGCCTCCCGCTTTATCCTGAACAGGAACCCACCGAAGCACCCATGCCCGGTGAGAACCTGCGTCAGGCGGAAGGTGAGGACGCCGTGGCGCCTCTCTATCCACTCCTCAAAGAGGGGACTTATCGCCGCAATTGTGGCTTGCCCTCCGCAATTGTGGCGTGCCCTGTATTGAGACTATTTAATTTTTATTTAGTTTTTTTTTTGTTGTTATAGCGGCAATAGAAATACACACACTGAACATGTTAACTATCTACCAACGATTCATTAGACCTATCTCATTTAGGCACGTGTCTTGTATGGAGCACCAGCAAATTTTTTACTTAATTTTAATTTATTATTTGTTGTTTTTGTGGCATACAAATAGACACTCTGTGAAAATTTCAACTGTCTACCTATTTCGGTTCATGAGATAAAGCCCGCTGACCGACAGACGGACAAATAGCGGAGGCTGGGTAATAGGGTTCAGTTGGGAACCTTTGGGTGCGGGATCCTACAACTTCCTCCACGCGTGGCGAAGGCGATACTTAAAGGATGCATCCAGGATGCATCCAGAGGCAGTTGGCTCCGGCACTATCTTGCTGTCTGCAACGCCTAAAGACTTGAAGGACGTGGGTTCGAACCCAGGCAGGCGTTTTACTTTGTTTAAATATCTTTATCACCATTGCTCTCAAAACGGTTAAGGGAAACATCATGAAACCAGCATATCTTAGAACCGAAAATTCGATAACATATGACATCTACCAACCCGCATTGGGCCCGCGTGGTATATTGCAGCCCACTCCCTTTCGAAGAGAGCACGCCTGTTTCCTAGCAGTGGAAACATCAAGCCACCAAAGCTGGCGAATAATTTAATGTATGTTTTGTTTTATAATATTAATTACTTACACAATACTGTATAGAATCAAGTTCTTCTAACTTACCAGACAGCTGTGCGGCTGGGGAGTTTGTTGCGCCACTTCTTCTTCACAGCTAAAGCACTAGGAAGTGTCGAAGGGCGGGCGCGTTTTGGGGGGACTGTCTTATTTCATTTCATTTATTCGTGAGCAATTTGTATTGTGTTGAATATGCATGCAATTTACTAACATTATAAGAACTAAGAAACCAAAAAAACAAAATATAGTACTAACAGTTTCAAGAATAATGTTCAAACAGTTTTGAAATACTACTAGATAGTTCAAAAATAATTTATAATAATATAATTATAATGTCAAGTGCAATGTCAAAAACAATTTTAAAACAATATAATTAAAATGTCAAACAGCTTTGAAATACAATGTCTAAAAAATCTTTAGATATAATGTCAAACAGCTTTGAAATACAATGTCTAAAAAATATTTAAATATAATGTCATACAGTTTTAAATATGATATCAAAAGATTTCAGAATTTAAATGATGTCAAAGTTTTTATAATCGTCAAAATTTAATTCCATTCTGAAATAATAATATTATGGTTGTCGTTTATCATCTAGGTTACTCATCGACGCTGTAATGCCCTTCCTCAATAAATATATTTTCAATTTGTTTTTAAATAAGTTTGCGCTATTTATGCTTTTAAATTCTTATGTAACTTTGACGTTCAAAAAGTGCTGACTCTCAGCCTAGTTTTACTAAAATGATTTTTAATTTTGAGCTAATTACGAGGTATTGCACTTTTCTGTGAAACAGCAATATTTGTCCTTTTTTTTTTGACAACCGACAATTTTTAGTTTTAAGCGTAAGGGGTCTAGAATCATGTGCTGATTTCATGGTTTTAATTCCTGGTCGATGTTAGGATGACATGCCACCCTGTATTTACACTTCTACACACATTTATTTAAAAAATCGGTCTCAAAACAAAAATCCTGTCTTTTAAAAAAGGAAATGCTATCTCAATACTCATCAAAATCAAAATCAAAAGTCATTTATTCAAACTAGGCTGAGAGTCAGCACTTTTTGAACGTCAAAGTTACAAAAGACAGTCCCCCCAAAACGCCCACCCTTCGACACTTCCTAGCGCTGTAGCTGGGAAGAAGAAGTGGCGGAACAAACTCCCCAGCAGCACAGCTGTCTGTTAAGTTAGAAGAACTTGATTCTATACAATATTGTGTAAGTAATTAATATTATAAAACAAAACATACATTATTCGCCATATGTCAGTTAGCACACGCCAATATACCAACAAAAAAATTGAAAACTAAATAAAGCCTCTAGGCATAAAGGGCGTGCCCGCTTACATGTTCAACGATGCAAAATGATCCATATACATACATTGATGCATATAACTAAGTTGAAGTTACAATAGTTAAACTAGCACCTCCGGAGTAGAATAAAATAACAGTTAATACAAATAACAATAAATACAAATAACAATAACCATGGTCAGCAAGACGACCAGTCACCACAAGCAGCACCCGTTCACGAGCATAACGCAAAGGTCAGCCATTACCCCCCTCGCCATATTTGAGGGAAGGTGGTAACCCGACCCCGACGCTACCGCAAACAGTGACATCTAAGGGAGCATGACGAACTTGCTGCCGGTTGGTCAGGCAAGAATATTATGAACAGCTGACGAGGTCGCTAGCTAACTACATGTTGCAATACAACTCATTTAAAATCATTGTAATGAGTAGATTATGTCCACAATAAATGAAATTAAAAGAAAATAAAAATAAATAAATAAATTAACAAAATCTGTTAAAAAAATAAATAAATAAAAAACAATTATATGAACTACCCATATAAACTGTCAGTAGGAAAACTAATTCTGGATTGAAAGAACATAAACATTGTCTTGAGTTTGTCTTGAGTTAATCACAGCGACCAACTATTCTTATCGTTTAAGTAGTCGTTGATAGAATAATATGCCTTTGAACAAAGGTTGGATTTTACTTTAGCTTTAAACTCATTGAACTGCAAATCTAGTAAAGCAGAGGGAAGCTTGTTATAAAAGGTAATACCAAGACCAACAAAAGAATTATGAACCTTATGAAGCCGGTGAAGAGGAGCACGTAGTTTGTCCTTATTTCTAGTATTAATATTATGAATATCACTGTTTTTAGTGTACAGGTGTATATTTTGCCTAATATATAAGATGTTGGCGAAGATGAATTGTGATGCCACCGTAAGAATACCAATATCTTTAAACAAATCTCTCAGAGAAACTCTAGCACCTAGTTGGTAAATCGCTCGAACAGCTCGTTTTTGAAGAACAAAAATATTTTGAATGTCCGCGGCTTTGCCCCACAGCAGAATGCCGTAGGACATTATGCTATGAAAATAACTAAAATAGACTAATCGAGCTGTATCAACGTCCTTATACTGTCTAACTTTCCTTACTGCGTAGGCGGCCGAACTGAGCCTTCCCGCTAGGCTTGATATATGTGATCCCCACTGAAGTTTGGCGTCTACTGTTATGCCCAGAAAAACCGCCGAGTGTACAGTAAGTCAATAATATACACTAAGAATAAGAATGGACCCAGTATTAATCCTTGAGGTACACCTAACTGAACTAGTAGCCCGGAAGATTTTACACCATTGACATCAACACATTGGTGCCTATTTTGCAAATAAGAACTTATGACACTGAGAGCTTCGTTTTGAACACCGTAATGACGTAGTTTACGCAAAAGTGTGTCATGGTGAACGCAATCAAAAGCTTTGGAGAGATCACAGAAAACTCCGATAGCATTTTGCGAGTTCTTTCATGCGTTGAAAATATGTTTCAGCAAAGCAACACCCGCATCTGTTGTCGAACGACCTTTTGTAAAGCCATATTGCTCATTATGAAGGAGGCTATTTAAATTAAAATGTCTTAGCAACTGCTTGAGTATTAACTTTTCAAATATTTTACTAAATGCAGGTAAGATAGAAATGGGCCTAAAATTGCCAACTTTATTTTTATTACCAGTTTTAAATAATGGTATGACTTTACTGCTCTTCATGAGGTCAGGAAAAGATCCCAAATCAACACATTTATTAAAAGTTACAGCCAGATAGGGGGCTACGATATCTATTATATTACTTAACAGTTTAACAGAGATGCCCCAGTAATCACCAGTGTTTTTTGACTTGAGTGTGTTAAAAATATTAATCACATCACGAGGCGTTACATGTTCGAAACTAAATAAGCGACTACATCCGGGCACACTACTATGCAAAAGGTTTTCAGCTTTAGACGGGGACGAATTTAAGGAGCAGGTCGTAGTTATAGGTATGTTGGCAAAAAACTCATTAAATGCCTCAGCTATGTCGGCTGCTTTATTAACCAATTTGTTGTTAATCATAATCTCTAGTTGTTTTTCCTGTTTAACCGGTTTACCCATTTCATTATTAATAATTTTCCAAGTGGTTTTTATTTTATTATTGGATTTTTTTATGGTATCGCTTAAAAACTTTGATTTAGCTAAAGCGCAGATCTTTTTAAATAATTTTGAATAATTACTGACATACTCTAGAAAAGGAGTATCAAATCTGTATTTTTTCAAACCATATAACTCGTATAGTCTTGCTCTACTTTTATAAATTCCTGGAGTAGCCCATTGGTTGAAGCTAACGGAAGCGCTATTAATGTCAATAGTTTTGGTCTTGAAAGTTGATTCGTATTCTTTTTGCACAATATCAAAAAGGGCTTCATAGATTTCATTAGGATTCTCGCGTTCTACTATAGATGGTGTAATCCTATGAGCTATATTATTTTTAAATTTATTACAACGACTAGCTGTATAAGGCCTGCATAATATTTTATGCGGCTTTTTAAGTAGTGGCAAAGGGAAGCTGGCTAATAGTCCACAGTGGTCAGACGTTAAGTCACTTAAAACTAACTTATTTTTGGCATCACAATCACTAAATATATTATCGAGACAAGTCGACGAAGAAGCCGTGATCCTAGTTGGCTCAAGGAACAAGTTTATTAAATTAAAAGACCTAAACAGATTGAGCAGTCTAATACTTAATGGAGTAACATCTAAAATATTAATATTAAAATCTCCACATAAAATTATACATTTATTAATTGATTTTAATTTATTGAGTGAATCCTCCATTACCGATTCGAAACGAATAAAATCCCCAAAGGGGGGCCGATAAACGCATATTATGACGTAACGCTCGAATTCAACGCAAGACAACTCAATAACGCGCTCAATGGAAAGATTAACTAGATCTAACCGTTGTTTACATTTCAACTTGTTCGAAACAAGAACTAATGATCCTCCGCGAATAGCACTTTTCCTCACAAATGCACTTTGCACAGTAAAAAAATCATCATTCATAAATACTACTTCATGTTCCTTCAACCAGTGTTCAGTCAAACATAATACCTGAACATCATAGTTTTCAATAAAAAAACTTAACTCTAGCTCTTTGCCGGACAGACCCTGCATATTTTGATGTACAACATTCAACACATGCGACTTACCCGTTGTCGCATCTAACAGTTTAAACTACTAGGTGTATCAAAAGTGGCGTTAGTACCACTACTAACAGTAATCGATGGTACTGTTAGAAACCGGTCTCGGTCACAGTTTTTAAAAAAGGAAACACTTTTGCTGTAAGGAACTAAGAGAGTTTATTCGACTTTTACAATAATAATAGCGAGTGCAGTACACGAGTGCACGGGATGAAGGATGGAAGACGACTGACTGTGTCTACTGACTGTTGCTAGTATGGAGTTTCATTTCGTCAAAATGATGTTTGACGTGACGTCTATTTATTAAGAGTGATGCGGTGTTATTTCCGTGTATTTTTACAATTTTGTACGGGCCTTTCCATATTGGTGAAAGAGCCTTCCGGAGCCGTAGATGATTTTTCAGATAGACAAGGTCGCCGACCTTGTATTTAATTGGCCTTGTACGAGTGTCGTAATAGGTTTTTGAACTTTCTTTAGACTTTTGTGTGTGTTCTATAGCTTTAGTTCGGGAATATTTAAGTCTATTTTGGAGAACACGAACATAATCGGGATAAGTTACGCCTGCGGTCTCTTCATAGATAGAATCTGGTATATATGGTTTATTTCCAAATACGAGTTCATAAGGAGAGAAATGAGTGGTTGAATGGATGGCGGAATTATAGGCAAGCATAGCTGTATATACAAAGCGGGGCCAATTATTTTGCTCTTCATTTACATAGGATTTTAAGTATTCCTTTAAGGTGGAATGACTCCTTTCAAGAGCGCCTTGAGTCTGAGGATGATAAGGGGTACTCCACAACTGTTTGATTTTCAACATCTTGCAGGTTTGTTTAAACAGCTCAGCTGTGAAATTAGTCCCTTGGTCTGTTAATATTGTTTTAGGTATTCCAAATAACGTGATAAAATGAACTAAACATTCACATGACTCCTCAGCTGTAGTATTGGTGATTGGATAGGCGCTTGAAAATTTGGTAAGGTCATCTTGAAGGGTCAAGATATACCTAAACCTATCGTTACCAGCTTCCGGTAGTGGACCTACAATGTCTAACGCTACACGTTCAAAAGGACGAGTGGAAAGAGATGTAATCTGCATGGGAGCACGATTAATTTTCCTAAGGGCTTTATTAGTTTGACATTGCGGACATTTCCTCACATAATTTTCTATGTCTGATCGCATGCTTTTCCAGTAATACTTTTCCTGGATGCGTTTTAGCATTCTAACGGAACCTAAATGACCGGCAATGGGTATGTCATGATTTTCTTTCATTATTTTAGGGATTTCGCTTAATGACGGATAAATAATAGCATTTTTGTAAATATGTACGTTTATTTCCGAATTGTGGAACAAATATAATATTATATTGTAAACCTTTAGGTATTGGTGACTATCAAAAGGGTTACTAAAGTCTGAGATGGCTATCTCGGGATTGTTTTGATCTGCAAGGGTAACTATTAGCTCATTTCTTACAGATTTGAGACTTTTATAGATATCTTCATAAGTGCAGGTGTCAAAATGATTGACTTTAGTAAAGAGGAAATAATACGTTTTATTTTCAGTTTCGTATTTGAGGAAAGTGTATAAGGTTCTTTCTAGTAAGGAAAATTCATTCAAATTAGGAATATTAGATATAACTTCTTGAACATATGGGACGGATTCATCCATATCTATGGATGTAGGAATGATAATATATTTTTTATCTGTTTTGGATAAACTTTCATTATGTTCTATTATGGTTACATTAGAATTGAAATCTTTAGAGGTAGCTTTAAGGAATTCTGAATAACTACCATCTAGGGTACCAGGACTATTCGGACTTGAGTTATCGAATGGTATTGTTGGATTTAAGTGATCAGCAGATGATGGTGTATTTTGGTTAGTTACGTTATCCAGGTCGTCGAGATTACCTAGCTCTGGTAAGCTAGTGGGTGGAGCAAGTGGATCTATGAGATCTTCAAGCTGAACTAGATCGTCAGAATCTATCGTCTTGTAGGAATCGGGTGAGTTAACATTTTGCCTTGAAGTGCTAGGCAGGGGATCTGTGGCATTAACAGGTTTAGTTGGAGGATAACGCGATAATGCATCAGCAGCATTGTTCAATTTTCCTTTCTGGTAAACTATTTCATACTCGTATTCCTCCAGTTTTAATCTCCACCTCTGGAGTTTACTACTGGGGTCAGAGTGGTTAAAGAGCCAACGCAAGGGGCGATGGTCTGTAACGATCAGAAATTTCCTGCCATATAGATATGGGCGGAATGTTTTACAACCGAAAAGAATCGCAAGTAGTTCCTTTTCCGTTGTGCTATAGTTACATTCACTTTTATTGAGTGTACGGGATGCATAGGCGATTGGTTTATCTTTTCCTATTTCGCCTTGAGAAAGGATAGCGCTGATTGCATAATTTGATGCATCACAAGTTAAAATAAATGGTTTGGAAAAGTCAGGATATGTCAATAATGGTGCTGTCATAAGTTTGTTTTTTAGGATTTCAAAGGCTAATTGATGTTCATTTGACCATACGAATTCTACATTCTTTTTTAGTAGGTTTGTTAAGGGTTTTGCGATACTAGATAAGTCAGGAATGAATCTGCGGTAGTAGGAAACAAATCCAAGGAATGACTTAACGTCCTTGGGAGTTTTGGGTACAGGGAAATCCTGTATTGCACTTACTTTTTCGGCATTTGGTTTTACGCCTTTGTCAGTAATGACATGGCCTAGGTATGAAACTTCCTTTCTCAGGAATTCACACTTGTCGGGTTGTAATTTAAGTTTGAATTGACGGAGTCTACCAAACACATTTGTTAGGTTATTAATGTGAGAGGCAAGGTCATAAGAATATATAACAATATCGTCGAGATAAACAAAGCATTGTATGCCTTGGAGCCCAGATAAGGCTGAATTCATTAACCTCTGAAAGGTTGACGGAGCGTTTTTCAATCCAAATGGCATACGTGTGAACTCGTAGTGTCCTTTTGGGACAGAAAATGCTGTTTTTGGAGAGTCTTCAGCGGACATGTTAATCTGATGGAATCCGGATGCTAAATCTAACGTGCTGAAATATTTACTCTTACCTAGCTGGTCTAGTATCTCTGCTATATTTGGAATTGGATAGGAATCACCAATGGTTATATCGTTAAGCTTGCGGTAGTCGATTACCACACGCCATTTCTTCTGACCGGACGCGTCGAGTTTTTTCGGTACCACCCAAATTGGTGAAGACCATGGAGACATAGAAGGTTTTATGATACCTTGCCGTAACATTTTATCGATTTGGGAGTCAACCTCTTTCTTATGACATTCAGGGAATCGGTATGTCTTTACATGGATTGGTTCATCCGAGGTTGTTTTAATTTTATGTTCTATCGCATCGGTAGAGGTTAGCTGATCATCAGGTAAATGGAAGATGTCAGAGAATTGGGAACAGACTGAGTATAATGCTTCAGTTTCTTCTGAATTAAGATGGGACACGCGAAGTTCTTTTAGAACTTCGTCTGTGCGTTCAAAAGTATGCGATTCGGCTGTGGTACCTATAAATATTGAAGCTTGTAGTTGGAAAGGTTCTAAACGCAATTGAAGGTCAGAATTTATTTTTACAGGTGCTTCTAAGGTGTTTAAAATGGAAATATTAACACGGTTATTTGTTTTTACTTTAACCATACAGTTGGCTATTAGTAGGGACTTGGATATATGTTGATCGATTACTAAACCTTCTCCGATCTCTGGATTTGCGACTGTGCATTCAATGATGACTTCGCTACGCGCTGGTATTGTATAGACGGGTTCATTAAAATACATTTGAAAGTTAATGTCCTTTAAATATAACATACCTTCTTCATAATTAATTTGACCGTTCATGGAATTAAATAAATCGTTGCCAACAATGCCATCATAGGGTATGGTTAAGCCATCTATTAGGTTGAATACATGAGTTAACTGTTTACAGTCATTGTGGGTTTCATCGTGAGTACTTATAGTTATATGAACTTGTCCTAACGTGGTTAGGGGACTATCGGTGGTTGAATCGATACCTTTGATCTTGAACTTGACCGATTTATTAATTACAGGCATATCGTCGATGACTGATGTTTTTATAATGCTTATGGATGCACCAGTATCAACGAGGAGTAAAAGATCTTTAGAAGACACAGGAGATTTTACTTGTATGTAAGGTAAATATTTGTTTGATATATTTTGTGTGAATTCGTATATGGTTTTATTTGTGTTTTCTTTGTTTTCAGGATTTAGGATGCTGTCTTCAGTTTGGGGCTGGCTACCCTGTTGCTTGACAACATGCGATTTCAACGATTTATTAGAATCTACGATTTGGGGCTGGTTACCCTGTTGCTTGATCCTAATTGATTTTAGGGATTTATTAGAATCTACGATTTGGGGCTGGTTACCCTGTTGCTTGATCCTAATTGAATTTAGGGATTTATTAGAATCTACGATTTGGGGCTGGTTACCCTGTTGCTTGATCCTAATTGAATGACCTCGAGTTTTGGGCTTATATTTACCATGTCCATGGGCCATTGAGTCGATATTGGTGTCGTCTTTTGTGGTTACAGTTTGTCCCGTGCGACACCTATTCGGGACATTATTTAGTTTAAATTATGGTTATCGACAGTATCATAACCTTCAGTTTCGGTTAGGGTGTTAATCTGTGGTTTAAAGGACGTGCCTGGTTGGACATTGGAATTGAAATTAGAAGGTTTATTTACATTTTGGAATTTTTTATTATTATATTCGCGGAGTTTGCAGTTTTCCAAAAGATGTCCAGCCTTTTTGCAATAACGGCAGAAAGGGTCTTTTGAAGCTGGTTGATTGGTAGAAGGCTTTTGGTTATGATTAAGGTTGCCGGTTCTATTTGGCCTAGTGTTAACGTCATTACCGCGCAACGTTTTCGCGACCAAATTCTGTTTATAAGAGTACTGTTGCAGCTTCTCTTCCGATAGAGCATAATTGATTGCATCATTAAGGTTTTTAGGGTCCCTACATCTAACTATATTAGCGATACGAGGAGTGAGGCCCATAGTGAAAGTGTGGAGAGCTAAGTCCTCCATAGCGGCCACCCTACCAGAAATTTCGCTCTTCTTATGATTAGTAACGGTGATTTCTGTGAGAAGTTGGGATAGGCAGGTTTCAACCCTAAGTGAAAATTGGCTAACATTTTCCTGGGCACCCTGTCTGCAATCTTGAAGTTCAATTAAAAGATGAGCGTAATGTTTCCGCTCTCCGAATTGGTTTTGCAGGAAATCCCTAAGTGAGGGCCATGTATCAAATTCTTTAATTGAACACGCTATTTCGGCTCTGCCGTCTAGCTGGCTGATGATGTATTTAAAAACAATGTCTTGTTGATTTGAAGAAGCTAGGGAAATTGCATTGTCGCAATTATTTATGAAAGCGTTAAGTTTTTCGCGGCTACCATCGAAAGGTTTTATGAATTTTAGGATTACATTTAAAGTTAGACCTTCTCTAGGCTCGTCTTTGACGTTCTTGGAACTTTGAGACATATTAAATATAAAATAATACAATTGTAACAAGCAAACCCTGGAAATAGAATTAGTATAGCTTATAAGTCTACACAGCAAATCTCGTCGAACTGTTCTTATCGCTGTCCACCGGAACTGCGTCGGATCACTGTCTAGACAGGACAATCTGTTGTCTTGTTACAATGTTGCGGCTATGAGATAAGCCGTCGGAGGTAAGTTGAATGGAACTTTTTATATGGATGGATTACAGGAAAATATCACAAAACTCACAGGAGCAGCAGACATGCGTTCTTCATGCTTGTGCTGGAACTGGAACTGGAGCTGGAGTTCTGGATACTGGAACCGGGGTTGACCTTGAGCCAGGTCAGTGCTGGGTTTGGAGACGGGAGACGCTGCCTGCGTCACTGCTCGTTGCCACTTACTGCACAGTGGATCGGCTATGAGGTTCACCGGTGTGGTGTACGGGATACACCTGGATGATTTGAGTCGCTTCTTGGAACTTGTGCACTCGCTGCACTTCGCTGGTATTTTTTTTCACTGCACTGATTTTCGGAGGAGTCCAAGGATTTTTCAATCCCTTTTACGCTGCCACCAATGTTAGAAACCGGTCTCGGTCACAGTTTTTAAAAAAGGAAACACTTTTGCTGTAAGGAACTAAGAGAGTTTATTCGACTTTTACAATAATAATAGCGAGTGCAGTACACGAGTGCACGGGATGAAGGATGGAAGACGACTGACTGTGTCTGGTTGGATGAGTGGGATGGGTGTATGAGGAGTCGAGGGGTGCTGTGTCAGCACTCTAACAGGAATGCAGCATAAGCTGCCAGGTAAGGAAGAAAGGGTACATAGGATGGGTATAACAGTACGCTACAGGTACCAGTGTTACGGTGTAAATTGTATGCTAAAAGATTAGCAATTTGTCTCCTACAACTAGGTGGCAAATACAAAGTATAATTTGTTAGTTTGTAATCAGTAATAAATTGATTACAATCAAAAAATTAAATAGCGTCACTGTGACAACTAGGCCTATTATAAATTAGCATATTTAAATAATAAATGTGCTTGTTTTGCTCATCAGACAAGTATCGTGAATAAGGCAAGGCACAGAAAATGAATTTACAATTGTTGGTCTCAATGAGAAGTAACATCAAATGGACACATTGAATTATTTCTTTTTACTGGAAGTCAAATTTTTCCATTGTCTACTGTTTCAAATGTCTTTGCAATGCAAATATTACAAATACTGAACACGTCTGTCTGCTCCACTTTCTAGGAATCTTGAAAAATATAGAGATTGTGTGTGCTATTCACTATTTGAGTCCGCGCAGCGTGGCGAGCCCAGCCATACCAAAGACGTGATAAATTGCCATGTCTTAATTTATCTTAACATGTAAAGTACGAATAGCTTAGGTACACTCCTGTTCGTAAGATTGGGTGAACGGTTTTCTCATACTCAAATATGTAGTTCATAGCACTCATGTGGTAAGTAGATGTTATATTCATGAGGTCCAGCCTCTGACATGAAGTCTGCAAAGGAACAGAAATTACGAAGCTTTCATATTAAAATGACTTTACTTCAGTTTAAGGTTAATTAACTAGTTTTTAATATCTATAACACATTCTAAATTGCCATAGGTAATAAAAATCTTCAGCATTTTTATCACCTCTACGCAAAATGTATAAACGCATAACATAAACGATACAATCATCATTTCAGCCGTAATGCGTCCAGTATACGGCTGCTGGACAAAGGCCTCCCCCAATTTGGGGGGCTTTGCCATAATTGCCACGCTTGGCAGGCGGATTGGCGATCGCAGTATGGTGGTAAAATGCATAGAGAACGCTACTACCCATTCTCTAGTAAGTCCCGTAGTCGCCTCATACGACACCCACGGGAAGAATTGGGGTGATGCTATTCTTTTGAAGTACCTGGGACTTGTCCTCGACAGCCGGTGGAACTTCGTTGAGCATTTCCGACGTTTGGCTCCCAGACTGGAGCGGGCTGGGGCTGCATTAAAGCGGCTCCTGCCCAATCTGGGGGGTCTAAACGCCTCCTGCCGGAGGCTCTACACGGGGATCGTGCGGTCCATGGCCCTCTACGGGGCACCGGTGTGGGCGCCCTCACTGAGGCTGCGCCCAGGGCGCCGGTTGTTTGCGGCCCAGAGGGTCATGGCCATCCGGTTAATCCGGGGATACCGCACGGTCTCGTGCGAGGCGGCGAGCCTCCTTGCCGGAGTGCCGCCATGGGATCTGGAGGCAAAGGCCTCGCGCACATGTGGGAGTGGCGCGAGGAGGCGAAACGCCGGGGCGAAACTCCGCTGCCGCGACAAATCGCGGCACGGCGGACAGAGCTCCGGTGTGATCTCATGGCGACATGGCGGGTACGATTGTCGTAACCCAGTGCTGGGCACGCCACAATTGCGGCGGTAAGTCCCCTCTTTGAGGAGTGGATAGAGAGGCGTCACGGCGTCCTCACCTTCCGCCTGACGCAGGTTCTCACCGGGCATGGGTGCTTCGGTGGGTTCCTGTTCAGGATAAAGCGGGAGGATACGTCCGGGTGTTTCCATTGCGAGGATCGTCTGGAGAACACGGTGGAGCATACGGTGGAGGTGTGCCCTGCCTGGGCGGGGCACCGCCGTGTCCTCGTGGAGGCGATCGGCGGCGGCGACCTCTCGCGTCCGGCCCTGGTGCGAGCCATGGTACGGAGCGAGAGGGAATGGGAAGCCGTCACCTCCTTCTGCGAAGCAGTAATGCTCGCGAAGGAGGAGGCGGGGCGCGTGAGGGAGTGGCAGTCTCTGCGCCCTCACGTCCCTAGCCGCCGCAGGAGGAGACGCCCCGGGCGTCGGGAGTCAATAGCGGACTCCCGGCCACCGTAGGCGCGAGCTTGCGGGTGGCGAGCAATGGGTAGCTCGCCGCCCGGTAAGGACCAGGCTCGGGTCGACGGCGCGCAGTGTTCCACGCGCGCCTCAAAGAGATGTCAGCAGCAGTGTAGGGGTCTACTAGGACCGATGCCTGCCGCGGTCGCGTGATTGTTCGAAAGAGATACCGTGACCCTGGCACATGGGCAACTGATGGAACACGGGTGGGTTTTAGTCAGTAAAAGTCTGACACGCCCTCCCGCTCCGCCCAGAGCGGGAGAAGTCATTTGATGATTTCCCATCCTGAAAAAAAAAAAATGCTATTCTTTACGTCCGGCACACGGTACTTTATATTTAATAGTATAACATTATTGATAATAATTTGTACATTGTTATAAAAATTTGGCAAAAAAAAAACAATAATCTTTTGTGGGTGCGTGTATATCGTCTTTAGGTGTGTGTGTACGGAGAGAAATCAAATGCGGATTAGATTTGAATATGTACTTTACTTCACGAAACTAATTACATTAGGAATTTGGTATAAAGATCGTAAGCGCGTCTATAGGCTATGGTGTCTGCAGGCGAACTGTCGGTCGCCGGGCACTGCGCATTTAACTCGAATACAAAATGTAAGCTTCAGCGTCCACAACAATCTTTTGTCATAAAACAATAGTAGATTGTATCATAAGGGAGCAAAATAATATTTTTACGGCGAGGGCGCTTTTTTGAATCCAGAGCGAAGTGAGGGATTCTAGAGTAGAATCCCGAGCGTAGCGAGGGATTCTTTAGTAGAATCCTGAACGTAGCGAGGGATTCAAAGTACGTCGCCCGAGCCAAAAATATATTTTGCGCCCGAGTGATACACTCTACTTTTCATCACCCACTATGAGAAAATAAAAGGCGCCTCATATTTTATTGTAATATTAATATTTAATGAAACAGAGTAACAACTAAATTGAAATTAAGTAGTATCTAATAATAAAACAACTAAAAACTTATATTTACATTAGAGACATTTTCACAATTTTGAAAATTAATTGTTACAATTTTATTAGGAATAGAGATTGTTGTAGATTTAATTTTATTCTGCGTGTTTGAAATAATGTCAGAATCTGGCTCATTTTGAGGAAAATGTGACGGTGAATCTCTTTGTTTGGATGTAGATGGGCGCGGCGACAGTGGCATGGATGGATTAACTGAAGGTTGCAATTTAATGTTTTCCACGATGCGTTCACATGTTTTCGCCTTGTTCTCAATGGAATCTTCTATATATCCCTCTGCTACAGCACTCGACTTCCATCCTCCATGTCGCTTGAGAACAGTTAAGTCCGCTCCAGAATCTGCCAACAGGGTAGCAGAAGTGCGACGAAAACAATGTCCTGTATATAGCTTGATATCTGGTAACTTCAAATAAGTTGCGATTTCTTGTGGCATGTAAGAAATTTTATTTTTTCCCATAACTTGTTTGAAGCACTTGCCATTTTGATAACGGATGAAAAACCGATTGGTCTTTATATCAGCAGGACGCAGGTCCAGGTATTTCTGTACAATAGTTTTGTATTCTCCTCGGATTACGAAGGATCGGTCAGTTTTTGTTTTTGTGTCTGTCAGCTTTACTAACAGTAAATTATCCGAGTGATTTTCCACATCATCAACAGTTATTTTTAAAAGTTCATTGCCACGACAAGCTCCATGTACTCCGAAAATTAAAGCCACCTGTAACAAAACCGAATGTGAATAAGACAAGTACCTATCTATCGAAGTACAGGTTACAATAAAATGCGCATTTTAAAACACTGGTTATACTTTACTAATCCACCATATATACATACATAGTTACTTACTTTTACGGCAAGAAAGATGTTGTCGGGTGCCTCATTAAGGAAAGTTTCCACGTTTTTGACTGAGAACACTTTGGATTTTTTAGGTTTAAATCCATCAGACATCCTCTTCAGATACGCTATTAATTTCGAAAATGTGTCCAGTTTTACGTCGTTATTAGAACTGACTGTTGATTTTAGCATTGAGTAGGTACTCCAAAGTGTAGAAGGTTGTTTAGTTTTGGCTAAGTACTGGAAGTAGGCCAAAAACACAGATTCTGAAAAATTCTTGGCGCCTCTTGAATTTCTCCATTCAATAAAATTACCATCAGCTTTCATATATTTCTCCTGGGATTTTGCAGGTAGTAGATTATCCATCACATTTCTTGCGTCAGTTCTAATACTATCAGGAGTTAATTCTATACTTTCACTGTCACTTGAAGAACTCATTTTTCAAAACAAAATCATGAATTTCTATCAATCCGTGAAAATTGACGAAAACGCGGGCTATAGTTCGCGCGTTTTTAATTTTATTTCTTTTTTTTTTGTATTCAGCCGGCGCGCGGCGCTACTATGGGCCGTCGCACCAGCCAGTCTTTATTCAAACAATATTTGCGTTCGATTTCTTGGGCGCTGAACACAAGATGTTCCAAATTCAAAAAGTGCGTGGCAAAGATAATTGCGGCGCACTTATAAAGAGGATTAAAAACTCATTACTGCCCGCTAAAAGTTTCTTATAGAAAACACCACCTTTGGGTGCACTTAAAGGCGAACCAAGTCGTCTTTTTCGAATAGATGGGATGAAAACCAAATTTATTTAATTTCATAACATCACGTTAAATGTCAATACTAAGTTCTTATTAAACCCAATACTGAAATTACAACAGTAATATTTGTATAAGTCATCATCATCTGCCCAGCCTTTTCCCAACTATATTGAGTTCAGCTTCTAGGCTAACTGGATGCAGCTGTATTTCACTCAGAGCTACCGCCTGTCTGACCTCCACAACCCCAGTTACTGTGTAATACGACACCCTTTTTTGTGGGTGGGAAATCATCAACTGATCTCTCCCGCTCTAGGACGGAGCGGGAGGGCGTGTCAGACTTTTACTGACTAAAACCCACCAGTGTTCCTTCAATTGCCTATTTGTAAGGGCCCCTTGGTAAGACTGTTTGTTAGGCTTTCGGGCTTCCCACGACCCGTAGCGAATGTCTAAGATCTACGAAAGACAGCCGAGATCAACGGCTTAGCGTCCTTTCCGAGGCACGGAGAGGTCTTGGTATGTAGAAATGGTCATCCATCCATGAACCATAATATTTGTATAAGTAAAACTTACTAATTAAAACTAGTTATATGCTAACATTTATTTAGTTTCCTACACGTCATTATAAGCTATGTAATTACATCTGTACACATAGAGAGTTCGTTTATTATGTCCCACATAATCCCGAGGGTCATTATCCGGGAATTAATTAAAGCCTTCCATTTTGCACGGACATTATTTTGAGGACGTCCATGGAAAAGATCTTTAACGTAGATTAGTCTTTGATGGTAACTACTTTGAATTAATTGAAAATGCTGGCATTTCTTTCTTGGTTTAAATGAATTTAAATTGTTTTTATTTATTTTTCAAATGGATGTTGGTGTAATATAGCGCCTTTATTCCCGAAGGGTTAGGCAGAGGTGTACCTATAGTTCACCCAAAGTCCAGTTAAGTCTCCTGTTATAAGGTCGAGAACCTATTGCCATCAACCAGGCACAAATCCAGGCTGCTACAGCTGACGAGAAAGTGCGAATTGACTTTTTGTATAATATTTAGGTACAAAAAGTTTTTATTCTTTTAGAACCGTTCGTTTTTAAATTAAGTAATTATCTATGCAGAAACTGAGTAATGCACAATTATACAATCACATGTGACGTGTATCATCAGCTCCCTTATCTTGCATCTCAGTAATTAACTCAAGTCTATGGTGCGCAATCACGCAATGTGGATACACTTTTTAGACACGTTTGTCCTGAAAATCGGACATGGGCCAACTTAAAGTTCTGTTACTTATGCAAGTGCTTGAATCCAAATACGCCTAAAACGAGCAAGTTACCAATTTTTTTCAGATTTAAGAATTAAAGAAAGTGATCTATGGAGCAATAGCGATATGAGTATGATAAATGTGTAGAGGTACATCGCGTATATTAAGTAGTAGTTTATAAAACTGTGAATAATGAGGAGTATTTGAACACAAGTGTGTCTTTGAAAACCAAGCTGTAGATAAAGTGTTAAATTGCAACTTCATCATTCATATCAGCCTATATAATGTTCCCACTTCTGGGACTCAGCTCTCCTCTCTGTTAGAGAGAGTGGACCGTAATCTACCACGCGGCCCCAGTGCAGGTTCCATAGACCAAATCCCATACAAATTCGGCCAGTCTCCTTTCAAAATAAGTAACGAAAAACATCGGTGGTTAACCAACCAAAACACGCGAAAAAACGTGCAAAATTTTCATAATTATCAAGTATTTGGAGCTTACCTACAATAATTGCTACATTTTAAGGCTTCGGAAACCATTCGTCGACCGATAAAATTTTAATGATAAATATGGTTGTAATAAAACTTGCGAAACTCCATAGGTTCCCTTACGCAGCAACCATTTACGTAAAGGTAAATCTTTTGCCTTTATAAGTACCTTGATAAATCGGAAATTGAATAAAGGATTTTGATTTCGATAACGTCGGCTAACGTCGGGATATTGTAGTAATCTGTTTCATCGGTATTCTTACGTATTTATATACGGTATTGTTAAAATTTAGGGTTATCTCGAGTAAGAAAGAAATGTCCTACAAATTTTGAAAAGAAAACCCGTTTTTTTTAAATGATTTTAGAATTTTTTGTCCTGAATGCGAAGTAATGTTTAATTTTAGAATTTACCTGAGATCAAAATAGACGAATAGGAAAATAACTCGTAGAAAGCTCTTAAAAGCAATCCTATCCAAATATATTATTAAACTCAACTAAGGCAGTTGCAGGGCGGAAAAATGTAAATCTTCTAGATTCAAATACCCTGCAGCAGTTACTAATATTAATCGATTTATAAATCATACTACTAGAATTCGTGGTTAAGAAATAATAGCCGCACAGGTCGATCGATCGAACAGGTTAAGTTCGGAAAACAAGTGCGTTAGTCCCGGCTGTCATGCGTAATTTGACAGTCGTTACGGAAAGTCAGAAACCCGACTGTCAACCAGTCTTACCGAGGAGCATCCTATTACACAGTTACTGCGTTGTGGAGATTCAGAGGGGCAATCGATCCATGTAAAATACTAGTATTTAGGTAGTCATGTAAAATTCGGGTATTCAGGTGTACTCAGTAGTTAAACTTGAAGCCGATCGCAACATAATTGGGAAAAGTCTAGGCATATGATGGCTAGAAGCTTTTGGTCTGTCAATGAAGCCAGTATTGGCCCGCCACAAGCCAAAGCTGGCAGTTGGGCTGGTCCACAAATTTGAAGTGGCTCAGTGCGCTATGGAGTGGGCTGTGCTCAGAATTTCTCTGAAGAATAAAATCGGAAATGAACTTATCCGGACAAGATCTGGAATTACCGACTTAGCTTGCAGAGTAAGCAGGTTGAAGTGGCAGTGCGCTGGCCATGTTTGTCGAGGGACCAATCACCAATGGCCGATGGAACAGACGAGTCCTGAAGTGGAGACCGTGTATCGGCAAGCGTAGAGTTGAAGCAAAGGCCCCCCTTTTTCTTCTATCTCCACCCAATTATATTCTAACACGGGCCAACAAGTAACAACAAGTTAATACGTAATTTTCTACCAGTCTCCACAAGACTGATCTAATAAAAACTACAAACTATCGCTCATCCTATCTGTTTTACTTTTATAAACTAGTGTGTTACACAAAAATGTGTCTAAAAACCACCATGTTTTAACATCAGGTGGCCTACCCACATTATAAGTTAATTATCTACTTACAAGGGTAAATTATGAGCTGTGACCCTTTTTTCGCCACCTGCGTCTGACATGGACCCTTATCTACCTAGGATAGTTTTTAAAGGACGATAGGTAAAATGATAATATTTTTGTCCTTACCTAATGAGTATTCTTATAACTACGGTAAGTGCTTACCCTATTTTTAGACGCCCACGATTGAACGGGTTTCAACGTAATTCCTTAATATGGCCGACACCCTTGTGATCATTGAAGGGTTTGGGTTAAAAGAGGTACGTCTATTATAATGTCTACCTCCCACCATTTTTTAAATGATGAATTTAAATGGTCACATGTAGGAGTTACTTTTTGTATGATGGATTGCCCCATCACTAATTCAGATTTTTTTTGAAATGTATGTCATGTTGTTTCTCATATTATCAAGATAAAGAAAGAAAGAAAAATATTTTATTTGGGACACGCACAGGACATTAAAACAATAAAAAAGAACATGGAAACATTTTAGGCACACATTTCACATTCATCATCATCATTTCATTTATTTATTTTTTCATATTTTTTTTTTTTTTCACATTTTGTTGTTTTTTTAATACAATAATTCTAGCCTTTTCCCAACTGTGTTGGGGTCGGCTTCCCGTCTAACCAGATGCTGATGAATGCCAGTATTTTCCATGTACCGACCGTCTATCTTTCCTCAACCACCCAGTAGGTAACACGATATTCCTTGGATAGACTTGTTGTCAGCCTTTTAGGATTCTGTCTACCTGCAACGACCGTTAAAGATCTACGAATGGTCAGCCGGTTCCTAAACGTGCTTTAAATATACAAAAGCGGTCTTGATACGTAATAGATGATCCCCCATCCAAGAACTGTCCGTGTCAAGCATAGCTTAACTTTCCATCAACCCGTACGAGTGTAATTTATTAACGAACCCCTCTTATATAATCTCTTTCAATGTCAGTTTTCCAGTAACAGGATGTGAGATGCTTCACAAAAGTGTAATAGCTACATCTCATCTTACTGGAAAATCTATAGGTACTATTACTAGCTGACCGTACAGACGTTGTCCTGTTTCCTAGAACTCGATAGCAGCGCCACATACCAGGTCCAATAGTGAATCTGAACCATCCAGGGTGCCACCCAAAGGCACACAAAAAAAAAATCGTTCAAATCAGTCCAGCCGTTTAGGAGGAGTTCAGTGACATACACACGTACGGTAGAATTATATATATAAAGATTATAATTGCGAAAGTAACTCTGTCTCTCTGTTACGCTTTCACGACTATACGACTACTGATTTTGATGAAAAATGATACGGGTAAATTTAAACCCCAAGTAAGGACATAGGCTACATTGAGGCTGCGCCCAGCGCGCCGGTTGAGTGCAGCCCAGAGGGTCATGGCCATCCGGCTAATCCGAGGATACTGCACGATCTCGTGCGAGGCGGCGAGCCTCCTTGCCGGAGTGCCGCCATGGGATCTGGAGGCAAAGGTCCTCGCGCACATGTGGGAGTGGCGCGAGGAGGCGAAACGCCGGGGCGAAACTCCGCTGCCGCGACAAATCGCGGCACGGCGGACAGAGCTCCGGTGTGATCTCATGGCGACATGGCGGGTACGATTGTCGCAACCCAGTGCTGGGCACGCCACAATTGCGGCGGTAAGTCCCCTCTTTGAGGAGTGGATAGAGAGGCGCCACGGCGTCCTCACCTTCCGCCTGACGCAGGTTCTCACCGGGCATGGGTGCTTCGGTGGGTTCCTGTTCAGGATAAAGCGGGAGGATACGTCCGGGTGTTTCCATTGCGAGGATCGTCTGGAGGACACAGTGGAGCATACGGTGGAGGTGTGCCCTGCCTGGGCGGAGCACCGCCGTGTCCTCGTGGAGGCGATCGGCGGCGGCGACCTCTCGCGCCCGGCCTTGGTGCGAGCCATGGTACGGAGCGAGAGGGAATGGGAAGCCGTCACCTCCTTCTGCGAAGCAGTAATGCTCGCGAAGGAGGAGGCGGGGCGCGTGAGGGAGTGGCAGTCTCTGCGCCCTCACGTCCCTAGCCGCCGCAGGAGGAGACGCCCCGGGCGTCGGGAGTCGATAGCGGACTCCCGGCCACCGTAGGCACGAGCTTGCGGGTGACGAGCAATGGGTAGCTCGCCGCCCGGTAAGGACCAAGCTCGGGTCGACGGCGCGTAGTGTTCCACGCGCGCCTCAAAGAGATGTCAGCAGCAGTGTAGGGGTCTACTAGGACCGATGCCTGCCGGGGTCGCGTGATTGTTCGAAAGAGATACCGTGACCCTGGCACATGGGCAACTGATGGAACACGGGTGGGTTTTAGTCAGTAAAAGTCTGACACGCCCTCCCGCTCCGCCCAGAGCGGGAGAAGTCATTTGATGATTTCCCATCCTGAAAAAAAAAGGACATAGGCTACATTATATTGCGTAGAAAGTCTGGAAGGGGTTAAAATAGGGATAAAAGTTTGTAGAGTAGTACATCCCTTGCGATAATTTCCGATATCCACGCGACCGAGGCTGCGGGCAAAAGCTATTGTAGATATACGGATCTTAATAGTGTATCGTTCACAGTAACCTCTTCAATTAATGAATAAGACAGAGCATACGGAAGCTTTGCAAACGGATCATTTCATTTGCATTATGTATGTTCTCATAACGACTCTCACTTTGGATGATACAACTGAACCCCTTAAATATTCATAGTCGGAAACCACATACTAGGAACGCCCCATAATTGGGTGCCTATAAATACGCACATACTGAGAGGTCCATAATATGGTAGATCTATATATACTCATCATATTACTGATCTATAGCTGTCCTGCATCCCTAGCCAAGTTGATAATCTGCAATCGTTAACGCTAGTCGAAAACGATTCAAATGTATGGGAATGACATCACTCGCGGTTAGAACAAATGAATAGAAAATTCATAGCCAAGTTCACATCGTTCAAAATGATAGAATGAATGGTTATCGTTTCTACAATGTTCACCGCTACATCCTTTTATATAATGACGTTTTTCTAAAGACATTGTAGAACGAGCGGCCGACTCAGGCGCGTCAACATGGCTACCAACTTATCGTTTTCTACAATTGCTGACACCGCACCGAGGCGTTACCTATTGGCGAAAGGAATTGGACACGAAACGGTTGTAACTTGACTAGGGGGGCTGCTCACTGCAGGGAAAATGTCTTTTTACACGCTTTATATTAGCTTCACTTGTATGTTTGTATGTTTGTTTGTATGTTTTTTTTTGTATGTTTGTTTGTTTGTATGTTAGTATGTTTGTTTGTAACCGACTCTTTATAGCGCGATTTTGACCCACTTTAAACGACCAGATTTCATTCAAACTTTGCACACCTGTCAAAGACCGATGACAATGCAATAATTTCATAAATTTGTGCCATTATCCTTGCCAGGATTACCAGGACAGCAAAAAAACTGTCTTCGAAAACTACGCTGACATACGTCACAAACTTCGCTGGGTGTTTCAAATTTTGAGACGTATGTCAACGTCTCAAAATTCGAAACACCCTAAAAAATAGGAAAAAACTTTTTTACTTGTTTTTTAACTATTAGTTAAAAAACAAGTAAAAAAACACGCTTCCATAGAAAACCAAACTAAAAAGTAGGAAATAATGGGAAAAAAGCGTGGGGTGCCTGATCAATAAAAAATACCTTAAAAAGCACCCCACGCTTTTTTCCCATTATTTTCTACTTTTTAGTTTGGTTTTCTATGGAAGCGTGTTTTTTAGTTTTTTTTAACTAGTATTTTTCTCATACAGAGAGTTCATAGATCATAGGTTCGAACTCAGACCAGCGCTTTACTTTGTGTAAATTATTTCAACACTACTGCTCTCAAAACGGTGAAGGAAAACATCGTGAGGAAACCAACGTATCCTAGAACCAAATATTCGAAGACATGTGACATCTACCAATCCGCACTGGTTCCGTTTAGTGAATTACGACCCACTCTCTCTCACCGAGAGGAGGCCTGTGTCCCAGCAGTGGGAATATTATAGGCTGATTGTTACGATGATGTTACGAAGTTGGATCGAGTAATGGTCACTACGGTTGCTCTTTAAGTGTTGTTGATTTTAGACATAACGTAACGTGCTGTTACATCACGCCTGTATTTGCCAGAGGGTTAGTCAGAGGTGAACCTATAGTAATTAACCCACAATTCGCCAGTTATGTTAAAGTCCCTTGTAATAGGCGGCATGCCTATTGTCATCAACCGGGCACAAATCTAAATTCCGGGCTTCTAAGAAATTCTAGATGGAAAATACTAATTCAACTTTGCCTACTCCGGGAATATAACCAAGAACTTTGTGCTCAGCAGTAGCGCTTGCGTCTACTAGACCATTGAGGCAGTCAATTTTATTGTTTGTTTATTCCTGGTGGTTTTCCAATGATCTCTTTCAATTTGTCTCAGATAACTCATTTAATCAATGTTTTGCATTCCTTAACCGAGGATTATCACGACTACTTGCGGGACTGCTTACGTCACGTAGGTAGTAGGCACGTTCCAATCTGATACGCTATTTTTATCTCACGAAGCGAAGCGTGCTTGACTTGAGGTAACCAAGTGTACAAACACACTGTGAATGTGTGCGTGACGACGAGTAGCGTCAACTCTTAATACACACACTTCTGACTTCGCCCGTATTACGGTCAGTACCGAGAGTTCCTACGCATACACAGACATGCATATCGTGTTTGTACACCTACCACAAGTTAAGCGCGCGGCGCTTTGCGGGATGAAAATATTGGACTATGATCAGAAACCGAAATATTTTTTACAACAATATTTACCTCCCGAGCTATTACAACATTCTCATGTTGCAAAATAATATTCTTTCCCCATAACTCTGTTACTCATAATATTAATTTAATACAGTCATGATCAGCAACATAAAAAGGATAATTTACCGTCAAATACGCGAGGTAAGCAGCGTCATAATTCTCATTATGAGATCGTAAAGGTCTACTATAATTAAGGTGACGGCGCTGATCCTCCGTTTATTTGTTATTAACCAATGTATCGGGGTGACCTTTTGGTCCGTCATTATTGCTGCCAAAGGTAAATATAAATAAGAGGGCGCTGTTCAGTTTTGTGTGAAAGGAAACACGACACAGCAGAAATATTATTAGGTACTACCCAGCGAACTTCGTACCGCCTCAGAATCAATAAATGTTGTGTTAACTTATCAGATCTCACCAACACAAAGCAAAGAGCACCAAGTACCATATACCCATGTTAGACCAAGTTATGACAAACTGGTACTTTTGAAGGCATAAAGCATTTTCTAGCTACCACACACCCATGATAGGTGAGCTCCTACCAAGTTATGCCAACCTGGTACTTCGAAGACATAAAGCATTTTCTAGCAATCAAACACTCATGTTAAGGTGACTTTGTATTCTTAAATAAGCCGCGCATTTTTTAATTTTTTTCTTTCATAAGACCTTCTCCTGACAATAACAAACACAACAACAAAAAAAAAGTGAAATCGGTCCAGCCGTTCACGCGTGATGGCGTGACCAAGGGAAATAGGGATTCATTTTTATATATATAGACTAGATTTTGCCCGCGGTTTCGCCCGCGTGGATGTCGGAATTTATCGCAAGAGGACGTACTACCGCGGTAAGAATGTATTAATCCATGTTATACATACATAAAATTACGCCTTTTTCCCATGGGAGGTAGGCAGAAACTACGGAACGCCACCTGCACCCTTACATATCATGTGTGTTTGATGTACCTAAAATAAAACTAATAGTATTCAGAGTAAAAAGACTGCGACATTGGCCTGGATTGAATTGAATATAAGTGTTCCTGGTTTTTTTAGGGTTCCGTTGCCAAATGGCATAAAACGGAATCCTTATAGATTCGTCATGTCTGTCTGTCTGTCCGTCTGTCTGTCTGTCTGTCTGTCTGTCTGTCCATCCGTATGTCACAGCCACTTTTCTCCGAAACTATAAGAGCTATGCTGTTGAAACTTGGTAATTAGATGTATTCTGTGAACCGCATTAAGATTTTCACACTAAAATAGAAAAAGAACAATAAATCTTAGGGTTCCCCATACTTAGAACAGAAACTCAAAGAAATTTTTTTCATCAAACCCATACGTGTGGGGTATCTATGAATAGGTCTTTAAAAATGGTATTGAGGTTTCTAATATAATTTTTCTCTAAACTGAATAGTTTGCGCGAGAGACACTTCCAAAGTGGTAAAATGTGCCCCCCGCCCCCCTGTAACTTCTAAAATAAAAGAATGATAAAACTAAAAAAAATATATGATGTACATAACCATGTAAACTTCCACCGAAAATTGGTTTGAACGAGATCCAGTGAGTAGTTTTTTTTTTAATACGTCTTAAATCGTAAACCGCAATTTACCTTTCATTCAATCAACTTAAATATAAAAATTAAAAAAAAAAAACTATTTAATTTCATAAACATAAACCTTATGCATAAACCGAGGATACCTACAGGTTTGTGCGGAACCCTCGATGCGCGAGTCCGACTCGCACTTGACCGGTTTCTTAACGCTCCTATTCTACCTATACAGACACTCAATTATTTACCAGACACCAAATTAAATATAGTTATAAGAATAGTACTTTGGCCAGTGGCTTCGCCCGTACAGCTGTCGGGAAATATCACCCGGGAACCTATTACCGGGATAAAGTATCCTATATGGTAAGTATCCAGGATAACCAAAAATCCAAATCCATCCAAAAATCTAAACATCTAAGCCATATTTCGCGGTCTCTTACTTGGAATAATACAATTAGGTTTATTTTGAGTACTTCGAACACACATGATATTCGCATTTACTATGAAGCCAAAGTATAATATATATAAATTATAAAACGCGAACTACTTTGGCAATATCGTAAAACCAAAACTGAGAACAATAAAACAATTTATACTTCATATACAGCTCGATATAAAAATTATAAGACTAACAAAGTACGTACAAAATAATCATTATATTAAGACATCTAATAATAAGAGCAAAGCAACTTGGAAAATAATTAATGACAGCAAGGTTGATTTCCCTCATGAACCAATAGCGAAAATTATCCACGATAATAAAGAAATAGTAAAATCGAAAGACATCTGCAATGCATTCAATGACTTTTACACTGATCAAATTGATTCAGGTTGCAAAAAACTACCACAACCACAAATAGACAGACTCAATCATTCGATTTTTTTAAGTCCAACTACACCAGAAGAGGTATCGAAAACGATTCAATCTCTCAAAAATACTAAAATACAAACATTATAAAGAGGGTCCATCATATTATTTGTCATCCACTATCTCATATTATAAACTTATGCTTTGAAAAAGGAGTCTTCCCAGATAAACTAAAAGTATCTATTATTAAGCCGTTGTATAAGAAAGGGGAGAGGACTTCAATTAAAAACTATCGACCAGTGGCATTAATACCGATATTCTCGAAAGTCATAGAAAAAATAATACATCACCGATTGTACAATTTTCTCGAAAGTAAGAATGTACTGGTTTATGAACAAAAAGGTTTTAGAAAAAATAAGTCGATCAATGTTGCTATTTATGATTTTCTCAAGAAAATTATGTCAAGTGTAGATAACACACTACCTATCTGTGCCCTGTATATGGACATGACGAAAGCTTTCGATCATGTTAATCATACTTTGCTTATTGACAAACTCGAAAGATGTGGAATACGCGGTAATGGTCTTAATCTTATTACATCATATTTAAGCAACCGGCAAGAATGCACAGAAATAACAAATATAAATATCAAAACCAAACGAGAAATGAAATATCGGTCAAAACTTAGAAGGGTGAAGTACGGTGTACCTCAGGGAAGCGTATTGGGTCCCCCACTGTTTCTGGTGTACATAAATGATCTTCCAAAAAACATCAATCACCCAACAGTATTATTTGCTGATGACTGTACAATTATGATAAAAAAAGATGGTCACTATAATTATGAACAAGAAATTAATGACACGCTAAACCAAGCTATAGATTGGTTACAGGCAAATAATTTAAAAATTAATTTAGATAAGACGTGTATAATGCATTTTAGTCAGCGACAACGACAACTACCAGTAAATATTAGTCACAATGGTCATTCAATTACAAAAACAGATACAACGAAGTTCTTAGGGTTAATTATAGACAGTCAACTTACATGGAAACCTCATGTTGAAGAAATTTGTAAAAAACTTAACAGTTTTGCTTTTGCTCTTCATAAGCTGTCGAAATTTGTGAACCGTGACGCAGTGCTTGTTGCCTACCATAGCTATGTAGAATCCGTTCTAAGATATGGAGTTGTGTTCTGGGGTAACTCGACTGACACTAAATACGTTTTCATTGCACAAAAAAAATGCGTACGCGCTTTAGGTAACATACCCACAAGGGAGAGTTGTAAACCATACTTTGAATCCTTGAAAATTCTAACATTGCCGTCATTATACATTTTTGAGGTGGCAGTGTTTGTTAAGACAAACCCAGAGCTTTTCGAAATAAGAGCTCCAGCTGACCCACGGTTAAGGAAAAAGGATTCGAGCATTCTTTGTGTTGATCGTTGTAAAACAGCCCTCCTACATAAAAGTATTTATCGAATGGCTCCAGTTATTTTCAATAAAATTCCTCGACCAATAAAAAATCTTAATATTGACATGTTTAAAAAGAGACTGAAACAATTTTTAATTAATAAATGTTATTACTCCACAGCTCAGTTTATGGAGGACACCACTGATATTTAGTATGTCACAATTATATTAATGATTTTATTCGTCTCATTGGTTTAGATTGTTGTTAAAATGTATGTTTCCTTATTTTCAATGTAGACTTACGAAAATTCTAAGTTGCACTGTCGCATATTCTTGTGCTTATGTTTACATTATTATTATACTGACATTGCTAATTGTGTAGAACTGTATGTAAGTATTCATTGTGTGTTAGGAGTTGTGTGTTAGTATATAAGTAACTGAATTATTTTATTTCAATTGTGTGTCTATGATATCGACACAACTAACTTTTAGTTTTATTTGTATGCCCTCGGGTAAAATGTAGCGAACTGTGCATCTTCTTATAACATCTTATTGTAATTTTTTAACCTACATTTACGAATAAATGTGATTTGATTTGATTTGATTACAATATTTACAATCCTATTAATCCTGCACTACCCGACCGCTACCAACCGGGACGGCCGGACGCGGAACGGCCCGCTAGCCGCTCTGCGGCTATTATTATAATCTCTGATATCTTCTAAAATATTCATTTTAATGATATGCTGTGAAGGGCAGTTTTGATCTACATGAAATGCACAAAGTATCTAATGTATTTAATTGGATAAGGATTAATGCTGTATTGCTTAAAATCGCATTCATAAATAAGCCATTATTCCTCGTAAAAAGTAAAGGATAAAAATGGTTATTGTGGGTTATCCCTAAGAGTTAGACATATACCATTGCGGACTTTTTTGTAGAACTTTTTAAGGTGTACAATACTGTAGTACATTATTTTGAGCTATTTCGTAGGGTTCAGCCAGCGTTCGGAATGTAAGCGCAAAAAAATGTGTTTATTTATGACATCACATTAGAAACCTCTAAAATTATCAGCGTTTCTTTACTATATTATGCATGTTATATACATATAAACCTTCCTGTTGAATCATTCTAGCTATTAAAGAAACCCGCATCAAAATCCGTTGCGTAGTTTTAAAGATATAAGCATACATAGGGACAGACAGACAGCGAAGTGACTTTATTTTATAATATGTAATGATGATGATAATGATAATGATAAGGTACTTTAAGACCGGTAGGTCAAAACAGACACTTAACAGTAAACACTTTACCCTAATTACACACTTCCAGTCGCAATGCAAAGGATTTTATAAGTAATTGCTGATCCATTGCTTTATATGTTTGGATAATTCATCTGCTCAACAATGTAAATGAGGCAATAAGTGTTGTTGAACTGTCAAAATGGAAGACACTGCCATTGTAAGTCTGTTATGCAACTGCTCTGCTGCTAAGGTTTGTTTTTAGAGTAAGGAAGAATTTCAGTAATTCAGATTCAATAATGAAAACTTGTGACATTATGATGATTCTTAGCCAAAATATAAACACTAAAAAAACTTTTTTCAAAAAAAAAAAAAACAACTGACTTCCTTAAAAACACGACATAGTGAAAAATTAGTTTAATTTCGGAAGTCGGTGTCTTAGGATCTGTATTTAAGGTTTTTGCTACCGACTTCCGAAATTAAAGTATTTTTTCACTTTGTAGTGTTTTAAAGGAAGTCGGTGGCTTTAAAAAATAAATATATTTTTAACTTTTTAGTTATGGTCTCTACCCCGCACTAATCTAATCGCGCTATTTGTCCACTTGTCGTGCACATACTTAATGCTGGTTTTCTTATGGATACCATTGTCGGAACTGAACCAAATTGTAATGGGGCCACACGGAAAGTACCAGCTTTCAAATAAAAAAAGAATCATCAAAATCGGTTCACCCAGTCACCAGTTCTGAGAACAAACATTTAAAATTACAGTCGAATTGAGAACCTCCTCCTTTTTTGAAGTCGGTTAAAAAACACCGTTCTTCATGACGTTTTATTGAGCATTGTCAAAAAATTGGTCAATATTCGACCTTATTATTTTTTTACATTAATTTAATGTATTTCTAATGCATTATTAAATCAAAATATTAGCTTTCTACACTCCTTGTTTATTTAAACTTCCACATTTCATACTCTTCGGTCTGCGTAATTTTCGTAAAACGGTGTACCAAGTTTTTGCTTCACGTAAGTATTAATTTACTCGTATATTAATGACAAAGATATGTCTTTTTAAAGACTATGGAAACGTCAGCCACAACTCTTCATACTCAATTTCATCTTCCTAGAATTGTGCCTCTCGTTATAACACTGTTCATCATGATATCGATACACACTTAACTTCTGCTTCCCAATCACTTAACTTATTATGTTTCAAACGCCTCCAATTCACGAGAAACCGGAAAGAACAGGCTAAAAATACTCAGTAACCGTTTTATACTAATTTCTAAACTTTAAACTAAATCTTTATTGACAAAGTAAATTCATTTCATTTTTTATTTGACAGAAAAATTTGACAAAACTAAGTTTAGAAACAAACCAGAGATTTAGATGCTGCAATCAAGCGTAGGCTTGTGTCAGCACCGAATAAATCCACTCTCTCACTCGAATCCGATTGCTGACGCAAAGCGATCCCAATCTGTCCAATGACAGAGAAACATCACTTCGTTCTAGTGCCGCAATTTGCCTGGCAGTAAGAACTTGAAACTAACAGCACACCAGTCACAAACCAAAGCTATTTCGCCTCATCAAAGTCTGCACGAGGACAGACTAACTGTCATCGGAGGAGGACAGATTATGCGGTCACAGACTCAAATGAGAGGGAAACCAGGAAATCTGGCCAGCGGACCTCTAATCAGTGCCTGCAATTGGTAAAGTTAATAATGTAGTGCAATCCAGCAATCGCAATTCGATGGTCAATTTTAACGTGAACGTTAATCTTTGATTACGGATTTACGATTCGGTGCATTCGGGTCATAAGAATTAATGGCGGGAAAATTTACATTTTAATCAGGGATTGTTGTCACATAGTTTTTCTATACAAAGAAATAAAATTGAAGTGCCTTTTTGTAATTTCAAAATAACAGCCTTTCATTAAATGCATGAAAGTATATAGGTACGGTACTTTCATCATTTTTTATTATTTTTGTCTGTCTGTCTGTTTGTTCCGGCTAATCTCTGAAACGACTGGATCGATTTTGACGGGACTTTTACTCGCAGATAACTGATATTATAAGGGGTAACGTAGGTTATAGGTTCAGTAGTATTATTTTCGAGATCCTCGCGGGTGAAACTGGGGGCACAGCTAGTTTTATAATAAAAATTACCTTAAAACCATATCTTTACCATTGTTAAACATGCCTTCGATAAAAGTTATTTTCCTAATTTCGTACCGGAATTTTGGATTTTCATACAAAAATCGAATTACGTACACACAGTAATGAATAACAGAGAGGCTTGTTAAGAGTGTGAAGGTAACTCGATGGTATTATGTTTTTTGTATAGGTTACTCTAATAAGCTTTGTATTCCGGTGAGATTTTGTTTGGTATAAATTACTAACATTACGAAATTAGTAAATAAATCCAGTCCTAGTTGCGTGGGTAATGTTAGCAATTTACAAACAGAAAAAATCTGTATAGGAATATTTTATAAGCTGACTAGGTATGTACTTACTCGTAGTGCGCAGAATTGATTTACTGATACTTAAGCAAATAAGATGAGAGCAGTGGTGGCCCAGTGGTAACGGCCGCGACTCACGAGTAGTAGGTCGTGAGTTCAAACCCAAGCAGGCGCATTACTTTGTGTAAATTATTTCATCGCCACTGCTCTTAAAACGGTGAAGGAAAACATCGTGAGGAAACCAAATGCATGTCCAAGACATGTCTTAGAACCAAAAATTCGAAGACATGTGACATCTACCAACCCGCACTGGGCCCGCGTGGTGGATTATGGCCCACTCCCTCTCACCAAGAGGAGGCCTGTGTCCGCAGCACAGAACATTATAGGCTGATGATGTGGAAGCAAATAAGTAAAACACGAATTCAAAAATTTTGCCTTTTTTATTTTTTCAAGGAATACTTAAGCAGCAAACTCAAAGGGTCCATTAATACCTACCACGCGAAAACATCGTGAAAAAACCGGCGTACACGTGTATTTTGTTTGTTTTTTTTTTGTTGGGAATGGCATCTCTCAAGTCAACCTATGAGGTTGTCGGCTGTTTAACCGGACTTGTCTGCGGCTACCTTAATAAATTAAGGCCTCCAGCTAGGGCTTACAAACTTAAAACTGGAACGACTACTCGCTTAGGGTTAGGTTAGGGCTTAGGGTTTGCTGGAGGGCAAGAAGGAACGGGCTGGATCGGAAAAAGGCGTACGTCAAGCCCATTGTTTTGTATTAGTATGCCCACTAATAGCAAGCTCGCGATCTATGTGAGTGGTATATTAGTGTGCGTACTGCGTGTATGTACTGGTCTCTAGGTTGTATTGGAGTAACAGAGTAGGAGAACTGCGGCAACACGCGTTATAATACAAATCAGGAATTATTTCCTTTTCTAACCTATTTTATCTGTTCTGTGATGAAATCAATACAAAAATTAAAACAATTATTCACAAATAGATAAAGTCTAGTAAGCCAACCAGCACTGGGCCCGCGTGGTAGATAACGGCCCACTCCCTCTCGCCCGGAGGAGGCCTGTGTCCCAGCAGTGGGAACATTATAGGCTGCTGATGATGAGGTAAAGTCTACCACAGATTAGAGGTGCTACTTATTTTTGGTAAATCTTTGTTTTTAATAATAACAATAATAACCATGTGCCAGCGACGTTTCCCGAGGGCCCATTATTGAGTGTGCAAGTCACCCCCTGCCATTTTATCCGTGTATACAAAATATTGATCAGGCAGGGGCCATAGTCCTTCCATAGTTGCAGTTACCAATCCACTATAGCCATCTAAACTCATAGCCTAATTTGCTTTGTTTCCATACTCTGTAATAGTTCTGCTCCAACCGGGGATTGTCCTTGGGTGCACTTGCATAGTGCATACAGGGATAATCGTCGGTTGGTGCCCCTCATCATTTAAAATTGTCTAAGGGGCTTCTGCGAGTTGGCTTCGGCCTTCCAAAAGACCGGGATCTCAGGGTCTCGAGAATCTTAACAATATTAATCATAATAAGCGAGACATATAGAGGAGATACATAAAAAAAGGAGACAGAAAGAACTACATGGAAGACATCCAAATGATTTATACCAAACACACATTGATAAAGAAGCTTCAAACAAATGCCTGGTATTAAGTGGATTATTTCCAGAAACAGAAGGATTCATGCTGGCCATTCAAGACCAAATTATAAATACCAAACATTATAGAAAATATGTAATTAAAGATACCACAGTAAGAAGCGATTTATGCAGAAAATGCCACAGCAAACCTGAAACTATACAACACATCACAGGAGCTTGTAGCACACTCACTCAAAACGATTACCCTCATAGACACAATCAACTAGTTAACATTATACACCAAAAACTTGCAGGACACAATCTCACGCAGGACCCATACACACCATACTACAAATACTCACCTAGGGCTGTATTAGAAAACCAATTTTACAAAGTGTATTATGACCGTACCATAATTAATACAATATATAACAACAGGTCCGATATAACACTTGTTGATAAAGAAAACAAACACACATATATAATAGATATAACAGTCCCAAACACCAATAATATACAGAAAACAATCAACGAAAAAATTTGGAAATATACAGAACTACAAGAAGAAATTACCAAAGTCTGGAAAATGAACAGAGTTACCATAGTCCCAACAGTGATATCAACGACTGGTATCATCCCAAAACAACTATTTATCAGTTTAAAAGTAATTAATATCTTCAAATATGTTTACCTTACACTGCAGAAAGCAGTTATATTAAACACATGTCGCATAGTCCGGAAATTCTTACAATTAGATTTAGACAATAACTTGAATGCAGTACAAAACTCTTAAACTATTGAAAATTAAATCTCACCTTGGTCTACACCCGTGAGATTTAAAAATAAAAACCAGGTTCTATGAACCTGAGAAAATAAACTTTGAAAACAAAAATAATAATACATAATACGTTTATTGGTACATAAAAAAATAACACGGTACATAGCATGTGGAAACAGTGGTAGCAATTTCACATTGATAGCGCCTTTATGTCGTAAGGGGCTTGTGGCTCGATAGCGGACTCGTAGGCGCGAGCTTGCGGGCGGCGAGCAATGGGCTCGCCGCCCGGTAAGGACCAGGCCCGTGTCGACGGCGCGTAGTATTCCACGCGCGCTAGGACCGATGCCCACCGGGGTCGCGAGATTGTTCGAAAGAGATACCGTGACCCTGGCACATGGGCAACTGAAGGAACACGGGTGGGTTTTAGTTAGTAAAAGTCTGACACGCCCTCCCGCTCCGCCCAGAGCGGGAGAAGTCATCTGATGATTTCCCATCCAGAAAAAAGGGGCTTGTGGCTAAGTAATAATAGCTGCATGGATCGATCAATCAGATTAAGCTACGTTTGCCGCTGTCGTTCCGTGGATGGGATCTTTACATACCAATACCCCTCTGCGCCTCAGAAAGCACGTTTAGCCGGAGGACCCAGATGTTATTCCTACATCTTCGGCAGCCGTTACGAGTCTAGCAGTGATGGCCTAGCGAACAGCGGCGACCTAGTGACCACGGCCGCGACTTACGAGTAGTAAGTAGGTCGTGAGTTCGAACCTAAGCAGGCGCTTTACTTTATGTAAATTATTTCATCACCACTGCTCTCAAGACGGTGAAGGAAAACATCGTGAGGAAACCGGCATGTCTTAGAACCAAAAATTCGAAGACATGTGACATCTAGCAACCCGCACCAGGCCCACATGGTGGATTATGGCCCACTCCCTGTCACCATGAGGAGGCTTGTGTCCCAGCAGTGGGAACATTATAGGCTGCTGATGATGAAAAGTCGACAGAAGCCCGAAAATCAGACAACCAGTTCTATCAAAGGGTATATAATATAATTACCCAGTAAGTGGCGTCAGACAGGCAGTCGTTTCAAGTAAAATACTGGTACTCAGTAGCTGCGTCCGGTTAAACTGGAAACCGATCCCAAAATAGCTGGGAAAAGGCAAAGCAGATGATGAGACGATGAGCGCCTTAATATTATAGTTTTAAGGGTGATTTTCGGAGAGCAAGTGTTCCCAGTGATATGCGGTTGGCATGTATCACTAATTCTTGACACCTATTTATAACCTATTAATATAAATTGTGTATTAAAATATCAAAGGTTTAATCCTTAAAAGATTCCGAAAATTTCAAGTTTAAAGGGTTACAAGTTATTCTTATTAGTAACAATTCCTTTGATGTCGAAGTCGGATAGTGACAAATAGTTAGGTTTGGCACGTGCGACGTAATCCCACAAATTTCGAGGACTTGCTGCCTTTCAGCTTTGGGATGTTACTTGGTATGTTTGAGACAAACGATCAAGAATCATTATGCCTTTAAGACTTTATTATATTCAGTCGAGTGACCCCCTAGCGATCGATTAGCTGTCCACCGCTAATGGAAGCTAAAACTACGCGAGTAGTAAGCATATCTAAAAAATACGTTAAACGCATTGTCTTCATCTGTTAGTGCGGCTAAAACTCGATAGCCACAGCAAAGCAGTTCTTGAGAAAGAAACCCATTTACCATTTTTTTATTTTTATACTTTTTTATACTGTAGTGCTGAGCAAAGCCTCCCCCAAATCTTTTCAGGCAACATTTTCCAGAGCCACATCGATTCAACCCTTGCGCATCTGGGGGGACTCGCACTCTTCCTAGATCGACTTCGGCGGCACCAACTACCATCAGGCACCCACATGTTTTGCCCAGCGATCACTGTTATTACTAACTACTACTTAGTTAATTAAATGGTGATGGTTTAACGCCATCTTGGTCAGAGTGGTTTTTGATACGTTTATATTAAAATAAGAGAGTAAGCAAATACACCTACATGTATTCGCAGTCAAAGTTATAGCAACATTTTTCAAATATAAAACCTTTACAAATCTAATTTTAGCATAAAATTTCTTATAAACTATTCTTTTCAGCGGCATTCCGCTGAAACTAGTGAAGAGACAAGACAGTGATTCCTATTGTCATGTAGTCAACTAAAAATAGACTTCCACTCACATTACGTCCAATTTCCTGCTTCTATTCAAGTAGAAATTTATCGAAAAAACTAAATTAACTCAATCATTTTACTTAAACTTTAACTTTTACTTAATTTTCCTCGAAAAGGTGTTCTTTGAAAAACGATTTATTCCGTCGTTTATAGTGGTAAAAATTGTTACAGTGAAACACATTGTTGCTATTTTTGTAATTTTTCAATCGAATTATTTGAACAAGTAATATTTATTATGCTCGTATCTTTTACTACTTAAGTAAACATGTTTTGTTTTTATCATACCTAACTATACCTACTTATTTATGCTGCAAAGCAGAGCAAACTGTGTTCCGGTTTGAAAGGCGTGGGTGCCAAGTACATGCACATAACATAATTTCATAACTTCACAATTTTGAGTTTTGGACAGATATTGTAAAAATGCATCGGGTTCGGTAACTATTGTCAACTATTCATATTAAAATTGCTTATAAATAATGTGTAATTTCTGTACTAATACTGTTTTTTTTGCATGCTGTGTCTATCGCCTAATAGATAGATAGATAGTCCTCCAAAAAGTATTTCAGCCATGGCGGGCAAACTCAACGGAGACAAGCCATCGGCAAGGGATTTATTACAGTGCACAAATGTCAGACACAGAGGGGCACTCGCTCTTCCCGTACTCTCATAGTCCGGTGGGACGGCAATCTGACACAACTGGAAAGAGATCAATCAATGAACGTGCTTTCCGAGGCACGGGGCACTGCCATCTTCCAAACTCCGGGTTGTGTGTTGCTAAGAAATTCCTAAAATTCTTGAATTTCCTTATTTGCTAATCGCTTAATATCGTGCATTTGGCTTGTTGCACAGTTTAACAATTGTAGATAGACCAATATAATTAACCACTTGTCACCAGCTGGACAAACGTCTGGTTTGCCATTTAATACCAGCTATTAATGAAAAAATTGTCCTTGCCCAATGAGGCTATAATGACATTCATATTAATTATAACGTAGGAGGTATTCTTACTCACTTTTCATTCCAAGATATAGAGTCTTAATAGACCAGAGCTACCAAAACAAACTAGAACTAACTCTATAAAGTTTCAAAGAAGCCCCGAGATATTGAAAACGATATCAAAAATGTTAATAAATGCTAATAGAATGTAACTGAAGCCGAAGAAATTCTAAAGCTAAGATTGGTTGATAATTCAATTAATAATTTTACGGAGAAAGATAGTAACATATTTCAGTGAATTTTACCGACTTGGAGCAAACCAATAATTGAGTTATGTCTTTCACCGCGAAAACTCACTCACGAGGTAGCTTTACTCAATTTAATATCGACGCACCTTTGAAAATTTGTTACATATCTGTCGGAAAATAAACACATTTTCAGTCGTATTTACTAGAATTTTTTTTTTCAGTTTCCCGTCACTGCAACTGTCGATCAATGACATGGGAATTCGTAATATAGTAATGATTGTCATACGCGCTGAGAGCGCAATGGAAAGGTTGTGTCCCAGCAGTGAAGTGGGAACATTATAGGCTGATTATGCTCTACAGGATCTATATTGGACAGGCAGACAGTAGCACTGGACTTACGAATCAATTGTTAAGCGAGTGGATTGTTAAAACATAAGATTGAAGCACGTTACTTCGTAGCCTCGTAGCACAGTGTGCGCTACGCCGTAGCTAAGCGCGTGGCGTAGCAAAAGGCGCGTGTCAGTGTCGGTGCCGCGTAGCTGTCTCATTTCTTTGACTTTTAGTTCATATTACTTTTAACAAGAGGTTATTGTTTTAGAACTTCATTGATTTATGTTCGGAATAACTTAGTTAATCACATTTAGTAAAGATTGGGAAGATGAAACTGGATAATATATGCAGGCAATAAAGAAATGAAAGCACTTTTCCGTAATATTAATCGGCTCGCCTACACTGACAAAGGTCAAAAATGTTTAAAACAATGAATATCGCAGCAACCAACTCCCACACTTCAATATTTTATGCCGTTTTTTCCTACGTTTAGAAAACACAATATCTTTGTATTTAATTCATTTGTCTGGTACGCACGGCTTCACATCAAACCATGAATTTCCAGTAAAAACTGATCTCACATTGTATGCGATTTCCGTATAATGAGAGGTCAGTTTAAACTGGAACTCTATAGCCAGATATGTAGCCGTGGGTATAACTTACCGTGTCATTAGGAGTCGGGTGCTGGTAGCTGCGCCACAGTTTGACCTTTTGCAGGTATTTTTTATTGCAGAATGGCCCTACTCTTGGCCTCGATCCCGCCTGATGGAAAGCGTTAAATGATGTTTATGATAGAACAAGCGTACCCAGAAGATGTCTGTGCAATGTTGCTTTGGAAGGGACAGCTTCAATGTGTAAAGGAACACAGACACTGCTAGTTATTATTCTTGATTGTTTTATTTTTGTTCCAAAAAATCGAAAAAAAAAAACTATTCTAGGTTGATAGTAGAAAATGCCTGGGCATTAAGTCCGCCTCTGTACAGTCACGAGCACCAATATGTATACATATAGCCAAATTAAAAAACGATTTTTTCTTTAAATAACGATTGCAGCTTTGATATAAGGCCTATTTCATTATAGTGTGGGTTCCAAAATACAATGTTCGTAAAAACACAAAATTATAATTGGGACAATGGAAGAAAATCATTTTTAAAAGTTGCTTAGTACATACATATTGGTGCTCGTGACAGTACATTTGTGTGGTTAAAGTATTACATAAATAATTCTCACAACCCTCACGTGTCGTTAATTCTGCAAAAATATCTCTTAGCACCTTTCCGGCAATAACTTTATCAAAATTAAGACAAATACTAACTACCCGCCAGGTCGCATCCACCTGAAGAAGATGACTTTCTAGAGCAACCGTGGGACGAGAAGCGCTATCAACGCGTCACAGCGAGTTAAGTGCACCATTGTGACCTATACGAGGCATGCATTTTAAGTTTTGTCGTTTGAAGAAAAAAACACAACTAGAACCTTATAGTACTTTTTATTGTTTTTCAAAGTATTTACCACGTAGCTTAATACACTTTTCCATTCGCTCAAACCAGTTATTTATTATAACATTTATTCCACTCTAAAGTGGGAGTGTTCAAAATTGCTGACTTGAAAGCGTCGACTGCTTCTTCACCGGACTGGAACCTTTGACCACGAAGACTTTTCTTAATTTTAGGAAATGTAAAGAAATCACTAGGGTTTAGGTCAGGACTGTATGGAGGATGGTCAAGAATTTCTACTTTTCCTGCTTCAAATACTCAATCGTTTGACGAGCGCTGTGTGAGGTTGCGTTGTCGTGGTGCAGGATGATGCGTCGCTTTGAACTAGATTTTCGAAGTTCGGCGATGACTTGTGGTAAACAAACTGTGGTATACGACTCTGCGTTAACCGTTCTACGATCTTCAAGTGCAATAGTTGCAACATGGCCGGTTTTTCCAACAAACGTGGCGACCATCTTCTTTGAAGTGCTTCAAGAACGAACAACTTTAGTCGGCTTTGGCTCGTCTTAAAAGACCCAGATTGTAGATTGTTGTTTGGAATCAAGATCGTAGGCATAGATCCAAGATTCGTCACCACTGATGATGTCGTAGACGTGATTTGACTCTCCTCGGTTGAACCTTTGTAGAGTTTTTTAGAGGAAAACAGATGCGGTATCCAACGGCAAACTAGCTTTCTCACACCAAGCGCTTCATCCTAGATCTTCTGTATGGTTATCCCTGAGATGCCTGATAGAGCTTCTATCTCTCTATACGTCACATGACAATCTTCGAGAATTAGTTGTGTCACAGCAATGATGTTATCTTCAGTGAAGGCGGATTTTGGGCGTCCTTCGCGAGTTTGTCACTAACACTACTATGTCCACGCTGGAATTCTAAATACCAACGTTCGGCAGTCCACAGACATGGGGCTTCATCACTGAACACAGATGTTAACTCTTCAAAACACTGAAGCCGTGTCAGGCCTCTTCTAAAGATGTAGAAAATTATTGCACGAACATTTTCCTTAGAAAGATTCATTTCCGTACGTAACCTGACAGATTCCAATCGACGCTGTGACTAAACAATAGCATTAATCCTAACACTTTCGACTGTTTTGAGATTCAAAATTTAAACACATTCGAATATAGGACAGTTCCAAATTCAAAATTGCCGGGAAATATGGAAATGACAGAACTAAAGGCATGCCTAGTAACCCCAATAACTTATAGAACAACAAGTTCAAATGAGTGCAATAAACCGGATAAATGCGACTAAACTCTCTTGGAGGTGATTCCGTACTTTAAACATATTACCCACCGACAACACTGCATGTATAAGAACCTAATCAGTGCATTCGATTCGGAGCAAATTAGTTGTGATAGACGCATAGACAGACACACGAGTGGTATATAAAAGGTTTTTTTTTAAATTGTTAAGTAGTTACCACTTTCTTAAATTATTTTTAATGTGATTGATTTTTTGATGATGGAAGTGTCGTTGTAGCTCTAGCTGTCAAACAAACTTATATTTTAATATTCCTATTGACAGCCACTTTGTGGTGCAGAATTCATAAATATGAAATCTGCATTAAAACAGTAAAACACAATTACAGTAAAACTCTTAAGTAAAGTACAAAATCGTCCACTGACGTGCACTTAAAGCAATGAAACCCACTAATTAATTTAGAACCACTATTTCCTCATAACACACGACTCTCGTAAAAGAAACCTTAAACATTTTAAAACTTTAAAAGCTTTATTACTGAACTGTCGTTTTACGTTTATGCTTATGTTTATATACAAGTCTAGCCACCTCAGTTTTAATGATTTACGATATAATGATGACACACCACTAATGTCACCTCTACAATGTACTAATGTGTTGTTTTTCTCGCAGATGGTGGGCTGCGAGAACGAGAAACTCAAGTACTATGTATGAGGTTTCGAGTGAAGATTTTTAGCTTGTTTTACGTTGCAATATGTAAGTGTTGAGAAATGCATTATAAACGATTTTAATTCTGTAAGTAGGTTTGTACAGACGCCAGCACTTAAAGCTTCTACAATCTGTCAAATTTCCTTAATAGATTTTCAACTTTATCGCCAAAATATTAAGTTCAAGATTGATTGGGAAAATTTGACAGTTTCGGGTAGCTTGATGTGCTGGCGTCTGTACAAATACTTTTACACGTCAACATTTATTTTATTTACTGAATATATTAGGCGTTTTCTTTCTGAGAAACTAACCCAGAGGTCACCGTTTTTTGACAATCCAGACAGAATCTTGGTCAGATCATTTGAGAACCCTGTAGATCGGTGGGTGAAATGGTCTTTTGAGGAAAGAACAGCACAAATTTGAGTGGGCTTGTCCAGCTAGTGCACGCATTTGTCAACTATTGTGCAACTCAAGTCAGGACAAAAGGAGATATTTCTTCTTTTTCTTATTAGGATTGGGATAATTTACGACCACCAAGCGGGTAAAGCCGATGCCAGAGCTAGTATAGTACTAAGAAAGATAGCCCAGACCACATTGGTAATTTAAATTAAATAATAAGTTAGGTATTCTAATATCACTGTCCCAACGGCCAATCATATTATTCCTAGTTTGTGTCCCAAGATTCAGTTAAAGTTATGCCCGCACCTGATCGAAGAACATCTAACTTAGTTACTTGCGCAAATGCCCAAACCTGCGGAGAAGCCGGAAACTGCGCAAGTTAGACAACCGTTCATTATTGTTTGTATTGTGGGCAATCTAAGGAAATTAATTCTGATGGGTCATGTGACTTGTTTAATAATGCTTGATAGTTCCGATTTGTAGGATAGGAAATGTAGGGAATATTAATCTTTCTTGTCCCAAGTGGTTACAAAATATTCGTAAGAGGTGAAATGACAGCTCACTTAAAGCATATTAACCAAAATGAAGAATGCTTCATTGGTTTGGCTTCGAGTTCAAAATACTATATGTATAACATTTTTAATAATACAAGTACGATGCAGTACGAATCGAAACTTTGAACGAAATTTTCAACCCTTTAAAAATGTCGGATTCATTTCAAACTTTTCACACTTATCAAGGACCGATGGACCGATGAATTAAAGGAGATGGGTAAAGTTTAGAACATTTTTCGCCTATCATAGTCATGAAAATTCAAAGTATTTATTGACGTCATATTATTTGTTTATGTGAAATTTAGGTATCGACCAAAACAAATTAATGCTAGTTAAAAAGCCTATTTAGTGTAGTATTAGAGAGACTAAAAAATATTTTGGTGCATAAAGCGCTTAACCGTGTATTTTATAATGAAAGTTTAAAAAAGTGCTTAAATTAACAAAACTTCAACGAATTTGCTAAGTTTGATGATTTTTTTTATATGACTTGCTATTTTTTTTTTCTTACCATTTTAGAATAGTTGTAAAGGTCGATGACCTAAACTTCACATAAACACAATAACATGACGTCAATAAATACTTTGAATTTTCATGACTATTACAGGCGAAAAATGTTCTAAACTTTACCCATCTCCTTTGTAAATTCTTGCAAATGTAATTATTTTACATTAGCTTCTGCCCGAGACTTCGGGTCGGTTCACATCTGACGGAAGATGCGTCGCGTATCATCGGTCGCGTAACGCCAGAACAGACATTTATATGAGAAAACATTCAACCTTTCACACTTAACCGAAGATGCGTTAGTGCGTCGAGCGTACAGCGTCTGTTCCGTTTCCGTCGACGCATTGTCGGCCGACGTAAAGAGCGGCAATGTTCCGCCACGTGTATTTTGACTGATGCATTCAGACAGGCGTAATATCAGCGGAGATCGTTTGTGTACAGACCGTTCGAAGTTTTTTTGCATTGAAAATATTTGATACAGAACGATTTATCACAGAAGTAGAAGTTACGCTCGACGCATCTTCCGTCAGATGTGAACCGACCCTTCACCCGCAAGTTTCTTTTTTCTTTCTATAAGTGTGTTATTTTCATAATCAGCCTATAGTCTGCCCACTGCTAGGATACAGATCCACTCTCTTCGAGATGGAATGAACAGTAATCTAACATGCGGGCCCATTGCGGGTTGGTAGTGGTAATGGAATTATTTACACTAAGGAAAGCGACTGCCTGGGTTCAAACCCGCGGCCTACAACTCGAAAGTGCCATTACCACCGTTACCACTGCTGATCCTACGCGATTCCCAATAAATATTAGGTACTATTCCTTCCTTATATTGAAGGTGCTAAAAAATAATGATCATAACTTTCTACTTTACCAGAAATATGCGTATAATCTCAATCCCAAATTAATTCTGGAACTCCTTCATTTACACGTGGTAAATTCTATTTATTACAAGTGTTATCGTAAGTAACTTTTTGGTACTTGGCTTATACGAACGGCGTGGGTTGCAAAGTATTGGTTTTTCCTAATTCATAGACTAGCAGACGTGGCTCTTATATTTTGTAGAATATCAAAAAAAAAGTAACAATCCTTTACACTCAGGAAAAATTTCACTTCATTGGTTAGTTAAAACACAGCAGATTTTTACTGTGTCAACGAGAACACACAACTATGTTTAGGGGACAAAATACCTAGCTAAGAAAAAGAGAATGTTCTTGGATGGAAAAAAATATTCGTCCGTGTGTTACTGGACGTTAAGAATAGCACCATCCTAATTCTTCTGGTGGGTGTCGTAGAAGGCGACTATGGGACATACTTACTAAAGAATGGGCAGCAGCGTTCTCTATGCATCTTACAACCATACGGTGATCGCCTTCCCGCCTGCCTCTTTGGGGGATATGCTTATGTCCAGCAGTTGACGCTTTTCGGCTGAAATAATGATTGTCCCGTAGCCTATATAAAAATAGTTACGTATGCTCATTATTGACAGTAGAAAGAGAATTGTATTCAATTACAAATATTCTAGGCTAATTTGTAACAAGCAGACTTTAAGCTTAGTAAGGGGCAACATACAATGGGCTCTCTAAACATTATAAACTAGCTTTTGTCAGCGGCTTCGTCCCCTAAATGGTCGGAAATTATCCCATTGAAACGTACTACCGAGATAAAACTATCACTAGTGTTAATCCAGGTTATAAACTATCAGTGTGCACAATTTCATAAAAATCCGTTCAGAGTGACAAACATCCAACCATCCATCTTCACAAAATTTTGCGTTTATAATATTAGTAGGTTTCAAATTAGTACCATGGCTTCGGTTTCATGTTTCTCACTCTCATGCAATTAGAAAATTCACCTTTATAAAAATATACATCGTCGGTAATAATACAGTTTTCGTAGAACGTCTAGAATACATATAAGTGCATTATTCAGAATTTTACCAAGAATTTTGTAATGTCGATATTGGATCCCTCGGGAAAACCTAGTAAGGGCTGAAGAAAAATCATTATTTTAAATAATGTTGCTTTTACGTATGATTTACTCGCTTGTCTATTTAATAAAACCTACTCACTAACCTAATCTACCTTTTGGGACAGTTCCTGTGAGTGTATACAGCATTTTTGTTATTTCATTAATCCAAATGGACTTGCACTCGGTGTACAGTCGCCAAAAGAGTTAGTTAACCAAGAGCGTCTGATAAAGTTCAATTTAAGTGAGAGAAAGCGCAGAGAAGAGAGCAGAGAAGCAAAGCGGAGAAGCAGAAGCAGAGAGACGAGAGCAGTGGTGGCCCAGTGACAACTTACGAGTTGTAAGACATGGATTGGTACCCAGGCAGACGCTTTACTTGGTGTAAATAATTTCATCACACCCGCTCTTGAAACGGTAAAGAAAAAATCGTGAGGAAACCAGCATGTCCTAGAACCAAAAATTCGAAGACAAGTGACCAACTCACACTGGGCCCGCGTGGTAGATTACAGCCCATCTCATGTCGTTATAAGATAGTAGGGTATAAGTAGGGAAAGAAATGGAACAGGCAACTTCGGTAACAATATGATATACGAAATGAGAACATGTTGAAGCCTATGTCGACTGGTTAGTCATAGACATTTACGTGAATTTTAATAAGGCTTCGGTTGATACCCCATACGATATAAGAACTTGATATATGTTCACATATACGAGTATAATGACTGTAATTTTCAGCCCGATGACAAGGTGTGTTGTTTATGTACGATCACCAAAAGCGATATGTAACCGGAGTCGTCGTATATAGGTGAAGATTAGTAAGAAACTGGTGAATGTTTTCAAATAAAATTTAATGGAATTATTAGAAAACAAAAAAATAATAATTAAATTCCATTCCAAAACATCTATCAGTTTCTTACTCATGTCATAGTCAGCCTATATTGTTATCACATAAGAGGCACAGGCCTCTTATCTGTGAGAGGAAATGAACCGTAATCTGTTTGTCATCACATGTCTTCAAATCGTTGGTTCTAGGACATGCCAGTTCCCTCACGATGTGTTCCTTCACCGCTTTGAGAGCGGTGGTGACTAAATAATTTACACAAAATAAAGCTTTAGCGCCTGTATGGGTCGTAGGCGCGAGCTTGCGGGCGGCGAGCAATGGGTAGCTCGCCGCCCGGTAAAGACCAGGCTCGGGTCGACGGCGCGTAGTGTTCCACGCGCGCCTCAAAGCGATGTCAGCAAACTGAAGGGGTCTGCTAGCCCGATGCCTGCCAGGGTCGCGACATTGTTCGAAAGAGATACCGTGACCCTGACACATGGGCAACTGAAGGAACACGGGTGGGTTTTAGTCAGTAAAAGTCTGACACGCCCTCCCGCTCCGCCCAGAGCGGGAGAAGTCATTTGATGATTTCCCATCCAAAAAAAAAGCGCTTGTCTGGGTGCGAACCTACGTCCTACACCTCATAAGTCACGGCCTTTACTACTGAGCCACCACTCCAACACTTTGAAACACGTTGTGGCTATATTCACCATAAACCTTTAAGTCCAACAGTAAATGTAATAAACACTCACTTTAACTGTCTCAAATTAGACACATACAAAAATGTTTCGGTCATTAATTTCGTAATGAGGTAGAAATTGTATTAAATTAATGTTTAGGGGATATAACCGAGGTTCTGGTGCAAGGGACCTACAATAATTTATAATGTTAATTAACTTTGTACTTTCAGTGGTATTGGACGTGAACTCATGAAAATCGAGGTGTGGTATAAATATGCTACAAAAATTGTTTGAATGTGTGAAATAGGCACCTTTTTTTTCTATTTTACGAATACAATGTTAATGTACAAATCTGTCTACCCCTTCACAGAATACAGACGTAATGTTTTCTATTCGTATATGCTACTAATATTTTAATTATTTTGGATGTGTGATGTTTGTTACTCTTTCACGCAAAAAAATATAGTTAATAACCTGAATAAACACACAGATACTTTTTTATCCCAGAAGTACGTTCCCGTGGGATAATTTTGCTGTCAGGTGAAGCTGCTAGCAAAAGCTACCTAATTTATGATAATTTTAAACATAATAAACGAGTAGCAACAATATATTGAGGTTTTTTGTACAGATTATTGAGTGTTTTTAACACTCGTTGCTACTGAATAAAATTCATCAGAATTCGAAATATTTTCTGAATTGGCACATAAGAACTTTTTATTTTACAAATAAACCTTATATAAATCGTACTAGCTTCTGCCCGCGACTTCGTCCGCGTTAAATTTCTTGTTCCCCGACCCTTCCCGTCGCATTGAATCGCCTACCCGTGCGATTTTCCCCGTTTTTGCAACATTTTTCATTACCGCTCCGCTCTTCTTAGTTATAGCGTGATGTTATATAGCCTATAGCTTTCTTCGATAAATAAGCTACCCAACACAAAACGAATTTTTCAATTTGGACCAGTAGTTTCTGAGATTAGCGCGTTCAATCAAACAAACAAACAAACTCTTCAGCTTTATAATATTATATTATAAAAAAATAGTATATAGTATAGAAGGCTAGGCTTTGAAAACGTAGCCGCAGGAAATCAGCTAGTTATGACTAACGATACGCGCCGGAGGCTTCACCCACGTCAAATGTTATAACTGTAGCGTGTTTTAATAGTAGGTAGTATACGTTAGTTTTGTGGTTCATTGTCTAATGTGTATGCGGTTGTAATGTTTATTATGATGCAATAAAGCTATGTTAGATTATGTAGTATAGTTTATTTTACAAACATAACGGATAACCACCCATTGTGGCAAGGAAGCTGTGGGGTGAAAAGTATCCACCACATCATATAATGATGAAATGAAATTGATGTGCCTCTTTGTAAAGTCAATTTAACAGTTTTATTTTTACTAAATGCATGTGAAAAGTTATAATAAAAAACTTTTGTTTTTGTCTGTAAGTCTGTTTAGTCCGGCTAATCTTCGAAACATCTTGACTGATTTTTACTGCCAGGTGGCTAATATTATAAGGGGTAATATAAGCTACTTTCTGTGCCGGTAGCACGTTCCCATGAGGTTATTTCCGATATCCACTTAGGTGAAGCCTCGGGCACAACTAGTTGAGAAATAAAGGTTTTAAACCATTTACTCCGTTCTCATGGACTTAATAAAATCGCGTCGGGATTTTTTCACACGCCTGGATCTTCATAGCACTGCTAAGCACCGGCAGTTTAAAATCGAACACGTGTCTGCCAGGGTCGCGGATCTGTTCGAAAGAGTTACCGTGACACTGGCATATGGGCAACTAAAGGAACACGGGTGGGTTTAATCAGTAAAACTCTGACACCTCACCGACGTCTCCCGCTCCGCCCAGAGCGGGAGCCGTGATGTGATGATTTGCCACCCACAAAAAAAACACGTGTTTTTACGACACCCTGAGACTCACTCGCACTGCAAACAGCGCTGGGGCTCTGTCTCGCATAGGGTCGCAGCATTATGCTGAGCGATGGCCGTTTTACGTGGATGTGACGCATTTTTCCCCGCAGCTTTTTTAGATATTTTTGTTGTGTCCAGTCTATCTTTGCGTCATATTTACCGCAAATAAACGTATTTTCTTTCTTTCGTACACTGCACTCTATTGAATTTTCAAAGTTCGGTTCAACACCGGGAATTAAAAATCCGGTGCACAATATAACTCCGCTTCGATTTTATTACGTCCGTGTTTACTTCGACTTATACATAGGCGTACCCAGGGGGGGGCAGAGGGGGGCAGCTGCCCAGCTGCCCTGGATTTTGTTAACGTCCCTACTAACTATCTACTTTTGTCGATAAAAATAAACAAAAATAACTTTTTACAATCTGTAATACATTATACAACTTTTAAAATAGTTTATACATGCAAGTCTGTTTTTAGTTTTTTAAACTATTATTTATTTTAACATTTTTAGGGTCTTTTGAATTTTGTGACGTATGTCAGCGTAGTTTTCTAAGACGGTTTTTTTGCTATCCTGGTAACCACGGCACGGATAATGGCACAAATTAATAAAATTATTATATAGTCACCGATCCTTGATAAGTATGCCAAATTTTGAGTTAATCAGACGTTTTTAAGGGGGTCAAAATCATGTTCAAAGTTTCTGTGTCATAGGCACATACTAACATACCTATGAAGCTAAAAGCGTGTTAAAAATCGTGGAACGCGCCCATTCTACCTACTCGTTAGCAGCGCTGCAAGCAAAAATAACTATAATTTCGGAAGTCGGTGTCTTTGGATCTGTATTTTAGTTTTTTGCCACTGACTTCCGAAATTAGTATTAATATATAAGTTACTTTTCACATTGTAGTGTTTTTTTTTTGCAAATACGTTTTTATTTAGCCTGCACTAATTCGTAAACTATAACTGGCCAAGTCAATAGTAGTGACAGGAAGTATTTAGAATATCAACACGCTGAACAAAGTGGATTAAATACGTATTATCGAAGCCAACGCAAAAACTATCAAAGCAAAGTCAATAAAATTTATATGGGACCCTACAGCACAACCTTACCGTTTTTTTTTAATCAGTCAGAAAAAAAGTGGAACAAAGAACGACCTACTTTTTTGAAGTCGGTTAGTAAATAATATTCGCTGCTGCACCCGTCCCAAAGATAATTATAACAGTCTAAAACGCTTTTTTGTGTGTGTGGGAAATCATCAGACGTCTCCCGCTCTGGAGCGGATGGGCGTGTCAAACGTTTACTGACTAAAACCCACCCGGGTTCCTTCAGCTGCATAAGCCAAGGCGACGGTAATTATTTCGAACAATTCCGCGGCTCTGGCAGAGATCGATCCCAACGGACCCATTTCTTTCTTTCTTTTCTTTCAATACTGCTGACATTTCTTTGAGGCGCGCGTAGAACACAACGCGCGGTCGAGACGGGTCCTTACCGAGCAAGCCCCCGCCTACGGTGGCCGGGAGCCCGCAATCGACTCTTGACGCCCGGGGTGTCTCCTCCTGCGGCGGCTAGGGGCAGGAGAGTGCAGAGTCTACCACCGACTACGCGCTCCGCCTCCACCTTCGCGGGCATTACTGCTTCGCAGAAGGAGGTAACGGCTTCCCATGCCCTCTAGCTCCGTACCATGGCCTGCACAAGGGCCGGACGCGAGAGGTCGCTGCCGCCGATTGCCTCCACAAGGATACGGTGTTATTGCGCCCAAGCAGGCCACACCTCCACCGTATGCTCACCGTGTTCTCCAGGCGATCCACGCAGTGATAACTCGAGGGCGTTTCCTTTCACCATATCCGGAACAGGAACCTCCCGAAACAGCCGTGTCCGGTGAGGACCTGCGTAAGGTGGAAGGTGAGGACACAGTGGCGACTCTCTAGCCACTCCTCAAAGAGGGGACTACCCGCCTCAATAGTGGCGTGCCCAAGTCTAAAACGCAAAATATGCAGAACACAGGCGTTCCGCTGAAGAAGGGAGTAAAAATTTAATCGATTCAGCTGAAGAAATATGCTGGGACTTTGAACCTTATGCTGCGTTGACCTAAGACAGCAAGCCACCAACAGCATAGGGCAAATCAACCAGTTGCCTACTCTAGCGAGCCCCTTAGCGATTATTTTCGTCGCTCGTTATCTGTGTCCTATTTGGATTCGTTATCATCTTTATCAGAGTTGAGATTCGGCAAAAACCATTCACTGGCGTTTACTCTTTCATTGTTGCACCTTGCTCATTTAAACAAAACCACAGTTCCAAAATTACAAAAATGTATGGAGGAAGTTTCAAAATTTTATGAATTAGGAGGGATCACATCTGGATCTTTTTGGATGAATAAGCAGCAGCAGGACTTGCAAAGTATTGGAATAACAGAGTTAATAACGGAGTAGCAGAATTGTTTTTCCCCGAAGGTGAAGACAGCCCTAGAAATTTTACTGGCAATTAATACCTTATTCCACCGCTACATTTTAAAGGACATTCAGCGCACTCAGAAGGGTAGAAACGTAGCTAAGATCGACCATGACTGAAGTAGATTAAATGGGCTTTGTATGCTCAGTAAAATTTGTAAACGCTATGGGCGATTATTTTACGAAAGACGTCACAAACCGTTTTGCTGAAGACCTTCGAAAGTTACTTTTAAAATAGAGATAGTTAGCTTAATATTTAAAGAATTAAAAAAAAAATAATTTATGTTTATTTATTTGACTAAGTGCTTATAAAAAATCCTGGTTTGCCCCCCCCTGGCCCATAACCTGGGTACGCCCATGGACTTATATTTAAGAAACTGTTCGCTGCCAGACCAGGCCTCATTTCAATAGCGCAGTGGAAGTTATGATGATGGGGCTCTGGAGACAAGAGTGGCGAGCGAAACTGTCCGCCGTGCGCGGAGCAGAACAATATAATAATATAATTCAATAAGTACAAACAATACAACAAACAAGAGACTCACCTCGTGGTTGAAGGAAACTGCTCCTGGGGCGTACCTGGACTTATGTATGTAAGTGAGTGTGTATTGTATTGTGTTGTGACGTTATGAGTATCTCCAGGTTACAATCCGCTCCAAGAGGTCTGCCATCCAGACATGCGGTCTCCAATAAGGTCACTTACACTTCAAAGTACTTCAATTTCAACAAACTTAACCCGTATTATTACGTCAAAGGGGGGTTATTTACAATCAAAGCAATTGGATCACGACTAATTGTCACAAACGGATCGATTTAAAGGGATTAATTTCAACAAACGCGTCGCGGGGTCTCAAAACGGTGACGGACCTTTTCAAGCGCAAAACCCAAAAGAGAAGTGTCAAAGTCAAAACTGATAAGTGAGATGTCACTCCGTTCGGGCGCGTTCCGTTAGGAGCATAGAGTAAACAACGGGACGAAACAGAAACAATGTTCAAAACTTAGTGCCATCTATAAAGTCGACTGAAATTGTGACACTGAATGGTTTAATGTTACTTGAAATACCTAGATTTTGTTTTAAATGTGTGTTTTGAGACTGGGCTGGCTACAGCTGCCGTGTACCCAATGAGCAGTTGGCTAATATAACCACTACGTGGAGCTCTGACACAGCTTGAAGACGTCGCTGCGTAGATGATGGCGGGACGAGCTGAAAAAAAACACTCGCCGAGTGGTCCACTATCAAAAGAGTTGGAAGTCATGTGCAAAGGCTTTTGCCCAGCAGTGGGATGGTGCAGTAATAGTGTGTTTGGTGTTGTTTTTGGGATAAAAATAAAAAAATAAAAAAATTCGATACCCGATATATTTGTTTTTATTTCATTCATAACGTCGACAGTGGTAATTAACAACGAACTAATGAAATTATGGGTATCCGAACATTCAGTTTTTAAATATTTTAACGCCTAAAAATATTTTTTATTATATCCATTACATTATAAATTACAAGTATGTATGTAGAGTGACTAGTAAAGGACAGACTCCACTAACTCTTCCTATAATTTCATCTATGAAATTGACATGAATAGGATACGGTATGACCCAGCCTAAGTTATCGTAGAACATACATTAATAGATCGTTAAATTTGCCTTTCCCCTTATTTAAATTGAAAATCACATTAAAACGAGACGATATTGAAACATGTATTCGGAGAGTTTAAATAATGTCTAACATTAAAATACATTTTAGTCTTGTGCCTCTTAAATTACTCTGATCTTACAACACCTGGTTGGTTTACTGTTAATATGGTTTCAGGTAATCATTACTCCCAAATATGGCTTCGTTAAAGTCAGTTTACTTTATCTGAATCTCTGACAAATCGTCACAAGCAACGTGTAATCAAAAACACTATCAGGAAGTAAATAACTATTCCAACATTTGTCTTTATCGTTTCTGAACTCGGCACACATAAGAAAGGAAATTTTCAGTTACAATAACGAATATTAATCTACATTTTTAGATATAAAGTAGTATCTCTATGGACAGACAATTCTTATTCCATTGACATTATAATTTAAATTATTTACAACAATCGTAAAATCCAAACAACAATACCTTTCTTAAAATTATCTTTAAAAGAATTGAAACAGATTTTTTTTTCAAATTTTTGAATTGCGTAGGTTATAATTTGATATCACAGTAACGTTACAAGTTCTGTAACTGAACGATAATAAATAGACTATACAAGTATGCGTAATAATATATTATAATATATAAATATCTTGCATGCAGTAACAGATTCCAAATAATAGGGCTCTCCAGTTAAAGTTAACTAAATGCTTTACACGACGTTCCTTAGTAGTTCCTCCGATGATAGCATGCCGTCCTGTGAACAAAAATGAAAGTTAAAACTTGTAAAAAATTAAGCTATTTAATACCCTATTTCAGAAACCAAATGGTTGTGTATTCAATACCAAGTACCTACCCACTTACATAATTATTGCGTGGTAAAAATTTCGACACAAGTTCGGCAATAGTCGTTGTCAAAAGGTTACGCAAGCATACTAAAGTAACTTTAAGTTTTTGTGTGTTTCAATCAAACAATTTCGTAACCGGCAAAGTTTTCAATTACATCGCTAATTAAAATCATCGGAGAAATTACGTAAAATTCAATATGGCGACAAGGAAACTTTTATTATTCGTTTGTTACTTGAAAACAGACCCGGTTTCAGGTAGGGTTTGGTGTACCTAGTAGAATAATTATATTCCAAACTTAACAAAACATTCAACCTTCTTTATTGGGTTAATGTTAGTTAAACACACACAAACATACAAGGAAGGAAGGGTTACATACATATAAACCATCCAGGTAAATTATCAAAATCGTGGTGAAAACCGCATTAAAATTCGTTCCACAGTTTAGAAGAAATAAAAGAACAACGTGGCCACACAGATTTGTACAGAAAACGTCAAAATATAGATGGAAAGTACCTACATATTATTTCGGAAATCACTTAGTTCTAGTTACTACAGAACTTCACTTAGATTACACGACAGTGCAATGCTGGCACACAGTAAAATGTCACAGTGCACTCTCCCAATTCGATTCCAAAGTCGAACATTTGACATCCACGAGAGAGCCTATAGTGGCCAAAACCACACACGTAACTACATTCCCTACATTTACATAGAACATTGCCTGTTCTAGGAATTTCGGCAGACAGACGAGACTAATTCCTAGATACACCCACTGCACTTTACGTGGTATTAGCCACTAGTAAGGCGCTTCCCACAGTCTTATTTACTTTGGGAACCTCGCTCTGCATAATAATTTCACCTTATGAAGTTAGGTGTGTTTAATAAGTTTGATGACTTAAGTTTACAGTTTTGGGAACTAAGTTTGAGCTAAGTGTGAATCGTGTGACGTAATATTTGGCCCAAAGATGCTCGCAACTGCTTTTCTAGATTTTTTTTTAGAAAATTACCTTCATAAAATTATACTATATTTTTCGTTACAGTCAAAATTTACACGCTTCTAAATATAACTCGAAATTGTGTAGTCTTCAAAAAATATTCATGCTTTACATTTTATTTAGGCCCAGTCCCAGAATAATAGGCGCCGAATTCATTGAAATATTAACCCAATTCACGTCTCTGTGGTAATTTATAACATAAAAACATTTTCACAAAATATTCTTCATTACCTACATTTCGTAACATCCTCAAATATATTCATAATTCTTTCCTTCCTTACAAAAGGTCACAAAATTGTGGGCAAAATGAGTTTTATTAACAGGAGAAGCGGTTAAAAGGTCTGGTTTCAGTTTATGGGAAGTCAGTTGTAACTAAATTGATATCAGAAGTCAAGAGAATATACTCAGATATCTTCACGCCTCGTTTTCCCCGAGGGGTTGGGCAGGGGGGCCCTATAGTACACACAAGTTTCACTAGTTATGTTTAAGTCGTATGCTATTGGGAGCGAGCCTACTGCCACAAACAGGGCATAAAGCTCGACTCCATGTTTAAATTTCTAAGTACCAAATTAGAAGTTTCAGATAGAAAAAGTCAATAACATTTTGTTCGACCTGGGAATCGAGCCCAGAGCCTCATAAACTCAGATCAGCTTGCTACTAGACCAACGAAGCAGAGAATATCTAATATAACTTACTTTAAATTTATTGCAATGTTATGATGGTCAATAATACCAAAGATTTCTCATTCGCTGGCAAGTCGTCAAAGTTTACGCCAGTAAATCAATTAGAATATTTTAAACCGAGATAAAAATAAAGAAAGATATGATCAATTATATCTTTTTTTAGTATGTGAAATGTTTCTTTACAAAAGAATTTAACAATGAGGGGTCGTTATAGAACTATATAATGGCAGTATATAATTACGGCTGCCCTTTTGTTTATTTTGTGTAATATAGATAATGTTTTACTGGTTTTATTATAGCTTCTCTATTCAAACACTCTCATAATCTAGTCTAGTCCATTTCGACAGTACAATATTATTTCTATTGTGTGAATTTCGAAACGTGCTTTGGATATTGTTGAGTTGAAGAATACAAGTTTCCAATGTGAGTGTGCCATGGAAATGGATTTTACTTACTTTAATCTGAATGTTATTTCTGCAAAAACATATATTGAGTACAACTGTGTTTATTTGTTTGGAGATTTGCTTTTTGAAATTAGCGTTTTGTCATTTTAATTTATGCATGCCAATTTAAGGTGAAATGTGTAATTGCTCCAACTTTAAATACCCACAATATTTTGTATCAACTTACTACACATTAATCAAACTCAAAGAGATTTGACTTTGACAGTCATAATAAGTCAAAATCCATGTCTTTTGCAGTCAAAATAAAGTCAAAGTCGACTTTGACTTTGACGGAATCAAATCAATACCAACACTTTTTAATTTCGAAAACTGGTAAGATTTATCTTGTTCCTCACTATGACTTAGATAAGGGACGTAAAGACACTGACATTATTTTGGGAAAAGTGATGAAGAGATAAAATGTGATTATGATGAGTAGTTACCTGATTGAGGTCGATGAACTTGCGAACTACGGATCGCGCGAAGTCTGGGTTGTTCAGCATCTCGTTTACAAACCAGTCCAGGGGAATACTGTTGAAGAAAAAATATGTTATATAAAAATGCACGTCGTTATGTTCATAACTATTATATATTATATATAGATAGGGAAATTAATTATTAAGCAAATGTATTACCTAAGTACTTAAATTGTTTATATGTTATCACAACTGTCACACTTTGACAGTTGTATGAAATGCCAAATTAACACAACAAATTAACTTATTCATTTGCAAAGCAATATATTTTTTACTCGTTTTTCCCGACTGCATTACCTAAAAGAAAAGATAAACAGAAACTGGTATTCAAAGATTTGAGTATTGCTCTAGCTATTTACAGTCCGAAGAACTAGGGGACAATATAATTTCATTTAGCGGGAAAAATCCAACCGCTTCCAATTTTCCTTCTACTTGAAAAAACCAGCCCTGCTTTTCCTGAAAATGAAATTTGAAGGTCAATTCTCCTGCCTGAATCGAACCTGTGACCTTATACTCAGCACTAACGATTGCAACCATTTAAAACACTTTTCCAATAAACAAAGAACAACATAAATACCTTTAACGACAGAAACGGAAAATGACGGCTATATTGAGATAACTCTTTTGATCTTCTCTCAACATCTTCTTAACCATAATGTTCAAAGGCTATTTATTATCACTGAGCCGTATGTTAAGTTTCATATTCCCTTATTAATGAAGATCTCGTATGTAATATAGGAAATAAGAACAAAGTGGAAAAGTATGTAAACTTGGCATTTCTGTTGGTCTTTTCATCTTCAAATCACAGAGGTTCTATGTTTGAATGATTTGAAGGAGTAAACATTCAAATGAATTTGTACTCATTAACATCGGTCTAAAGGATCAAATTTAAATAAATATGTAGTTAATATTTCTTAATAATTCCTCAAATCAGAATCATGATGATGATATGACTTTGATTCTGACAACGATTGCCTTGCTACGCTTTTTTAAACCAGGGCCTACGATTCGTAACGCGTAGCCGCTACGCTCGTAGCATAGAAAATTAACTTGGATTAAATTAATGAAAATGATGATATTAATTGATAATATTTACGTTAATCGTTTATTATTATACTGATATTATTAAGGATTAACATGCATTATGCACAAACTTATTAAATTCAATTATGGAACCGACAAAATTAACATTTATTCGTTATTTTTACTTACTATCTACCCTACCATTCATATTTGACATTTACGTTGATATAAAGCTACTTTTAGATTACTTGGTAAATTAAAATAAATGTTATTTTGTATTATTATTGAAATTTTATAAGATTATTGTATAAGAATTGGAGTAAACGCCACTGGAACAGGAAAAAAATATCAATAATTTGTCCAAGTGCTTTCATTTATTACTGTTCCATAAATATCATCAATATTTCTAATACTCTCCTTTCTTTAATTCTATATACGATATAGTAAAGTAAACAGAACGTAGGCTTATCGGAATAACAGAAAGGTGGTTCGGATTGCAGATCAGATCTGCTAAATGCCAAGTCTTATCTAAACGGAATAACGGCCTTAGAGCGGAGGCGCTTTGTTTGCCCCCCAACCCCTCCCACCGTTCCTCCCCGGACTTAAACAAACCTCACCTTTTGAGGTTAAAAGGAAAAAGTTTGTGTCTCTGACCAGTACTTAATTTTTATTGCAGTTTTCGAAGATAGTTGGAGAAACGCAAGATTATTTTTGGAAACAGGTACATTTTTAATGGGACTCGTGTGGTATTTTGATGTTTATAGAGGCCGCATTCAGTTTGACAATAATTCAAGAAATCAAAATTTGCTTTTAGGTAAATGCTTAGTTAAAAGTTAAAAATCAAACACACATACACACTGGCAGGGACAACGGACTTGATTCTACCGGTACCGTACCGCTGCACTATCTTAAAAAAATATAATGCATGCGCAGTCAAAATGGAAATACTATATTATTTAAAAAATATCCGATTAAATCATTCAATGCAGGGATATTCAAAATGATGGACTGAATCCATGAAAACAGTTTGTGAGTCGTTATCCCTGCCATCCTGTTTATTAGTTATAGATAGGCTACAGAACTGTACCTAGTAAAATACGAAATGAATTCACAATGTCAATTCTCACTATATCTACAATGGGATTCATATAAAACGATACAAATCCAATAATGCAGTCCAATATACGATAAACGCTTCTTCAAGCTGAAAGGTGCTCCAATCCCGCACGATTTATCATTTGTAGTTCAACCGACCTACCACAAATCGAACTCGAGGAAATGTCGGACAAGCATCTTCTATCGATTCTCTTAACCACAAACCCAACACTGCGAGGTACTTAGTTATTCGAATTAATACGCCTACGGTGAATCGAGCAGAGATCATCACGTTTATTAATATGTTACTATGGATATTATAATATATATTTATATTGCCATTCAAAGTGGCAATGCTGCCAGTTACGTTTTCGGATGACAGCGATGCAGACGAGTACTTCGACGCCTCAGTGAGCTTTTTTTTTGTATTTTTCTATAGTTAGACGTTAAATTTAGTACCTAATAGTAAATAGTTTAAAAGTCCTCATAATTTATTAGCTATATTAATATTAGTTTACGATGATACGAGAAAAGAAGACTTTAATTTTAATTGAATTCATCGTGAATATTACTTCTACCTGCACTATTTAATTATATTGACATTCATTTAAATTATTGGACTGATTGAGCAGGAAATTATCTTATGGCACGTACATTAAATACAAATAATTAATTACCTGGTACAAATAATTGATTTCCTGGTGCGTAATTTAATTACTTATTTTTGGAGCAGGAAGACAGAATTACATTTATTTTCAGTTACAAGATATTTATTTTTTGTATAACAGCTGCCAAACTGGCTATAGTTAAACAGCTGTGTATTGTACTGTTAAACGGAACTGTTTCTGAGAACTTCTTAAAAACAATACAGCCTTGTCAGAACCCAAACAGTAAAGCATTTTTGTTAGTAAAATTTTCCCGTCTTCTTTCACAGATTCTCAGAATTCAGAAAAACAAGGAAGGTAAATTATTAATTCAAAAGTGAAAATCTAAGAGGGCAGCTTAACCCTTTATACAATTGACTTAAAAAGTTTTGTAAAGAACTCTATCATTTTACCGATTAGACCAATTGTTTGTCAAGAGATTTCTATGTAAACGGCTTATTTCAATACAATTCGTTTTGTAAATATTGTCAGGTAAATTAAATTCCTGGGCCCACGACCGATTGAACGAAATTATTATTTCTATTACTTATTTATAACTTTGTCTGCGGTTTTATTAGCTAACAGATTTTACTATTGCTTTTGGGGCTTGTGGCTACGTAATAACAGCAACACGTGTGGATTGTTCAGGTTAAGCTACGTTTGCCGCGGTTGGCGCATGGATAGGTTCTTATATACTAAGACCCCTCCGTGCCAAGCATATTTAGCCGTTGGTTCCGGCTGACATATTTTTATCTTTGAAATTCGTTATGGGTCGTCAGAAGCCCGAATATCTGACCAACAAAAAAGACTGGAGTGATCGCCGCAGGGGGAGACGCCCCGGGCATCGGGAGTCGATTGCGGACTCCCGGCCACCGTAGGTGCGGGCTTGCGGGCGGCGTGTAATGGGTAGCTCGCCACCCGGTAAGGACCAGGCCCGTGTCGACGGCGCGTAGTGTTCCACGCGCTCCTCAAAGAGATGTCAGCAGTACTGAAGGCATCTGCTAGGACCGATGCCTGCCAGGGTCGCGAGATTTGTTTGAAAGAGATACCGGTGCCCTGGCACATGGACAACTGAAGGAACACGGGTGGGTTATAGTCAGTAAAATTTTGACACGCCCTTCCTCTCCGCCCAAGAGCGGGAGACGTCATTTGATGACCTCCCACCCACAAAAGAAAAAGACTGGAGTGATTTGAGATTTTTGCTAGTAAATAAAAAACGGCTATTTGTTGATTTGGCCACGGTTGGGCTGGCCATATCTGTCGAAGGACCGATGGCCGGTGGAGCAGACGAGTCCTGGAGTGGAGACCGCGTATCGGCAAGCGTAGTGTGGGACGCGCCCCAGCTAGATGGACCGACGACCTTAGGAAAGTGGCTGGGGTAGACTGGATGCGGAAGGCGGAGGACAGGGTGTTGTGGCGCAACATGGGAGAGGCCTATGTCCAGCAGTGGACTACGATAGGCTGAGTTGATTTGTTGGTTTTACTTGGCAACCTAAGGGGTATCATGTTACATAGTAACTGGATTGTGCAGGCCGTCAGATAGACATTAGTTCCATGTAAAATACTGGCTTTCAGCTACATCCGGATAGACTGGAAGCCAACCCCAACATAGGAGAAGGCTAGGCAGTTGATGATGTACTTTCACTATTGCTACTGTTGTACAGACGCCAACACATCAAGCTACTACAATCTGTCAGATTTCTTTGATAGATTTTCGACTTTATTTCTAGAGCATTAGGTTCAAGGTTCATTGGGAAAAATTGACAGTTTCGGGTAGCTTGACCTGGTGGCGTCTGTACCTTTATGCTACTCGATATAAATGGGCGGTATGATACTGTTTATATCGTTGCGGTTTTTTTCTGTTAACTTCTGCATTCAACTTTTAATGATTTTTATGACAGTGGGTTCACGACTATTCACAAACTTAAAGTCGGATTATCTATCAAAACGTTAACAGTAAGTTGGGCTACTGAGATATTCTAAGTACGTAAGTACGTAGTGTACATATTCCATCGGCTTTTTCCTAAAACAGTTGTTTTAGGAAAAAGCCAAAGCAAAGCAAACAAGCAAATCTGTAAGTGAGTTTCTTATGAATTCGGTAGTTACCGAATTCATAAGAAACTCACTTACAGATTTGAAATGAAGAAAAATATTTGCTTTACCTCTTTGTGAGTTGATTCCTATTATTTAAACATACACTCTACTGATTTTATTAGATTCTTCAAATTACTCAAAACTCAAAGTGCTTTGTTCAGATTCATTCGTATTCCAGATGTAGATAAGTATTAAAATATACAATATTTGTATATAAACTTCCACTGTTTGTTTCTTAACAGTGTTCGAGCTGAAAACCCCTGATATTCACTAAGAGATTTTAGTTTTTCATAATCTCTTATCTCTTTTTATTTCATCACTATCATTTGTCTAGTTTTTCTCAACTTCTTTGGAATCGGCTGCCATTCGTAACCAGATGCAGCTTTTACACGGAAGGACTGACCCTTTTCTTTTATCAATGAAAATATTTTTAAATCTAAACACATCATGAAGTGGCATTACCGTACAAATACTGTGACCCACAAAAAGGTAAACAAAGGTAAAGGTGGCCCTAAATAAAGGTAAACACGTTATTGTTTACAAAACAAAAATAACCTTTCGACTTGACATATAAAATATGATGCAACATTAAAAAACTTTAATACTATAAATATCTCACTTTCGTTTGAAGTCCACAGGTATTCTAGATGAAAACAAACACGAATCTAGATAAACCTCTGACAGGTATCTCTTTTCAAATCGAGATTCTCACTCGGGCATAATTCCAGAATTATTATCTGCCTAGCCTTTTCACAACTGTTGGGGTCGGCTTCTAGTCTAACCGAATGCAGCCAATACCAATATTTTACTTGGAGCGACTGCCTATCAGACCTCCACAACCCAGTGACATGATATTACGATACCTCTTGGTAAGACTGATTGTCAACTTTCGGGCTTCTGAACATTCCTAACGACTGTCAAAGATATACGTATGACAGCTGGGACCAACTGCTTAACGTGCTTTCCAAGGCACAAAAGGGTTGGTATGTAAAGATCCCATCCACTTATCAACCGCGGCAAGCGTAGCTTAACCTGGTCTGTGTTACTGTTACTTCTTAGCCACAACCTCCAAGCGTCATTCCAGAATACACATTCGAAGATTAACGAACCCAATTTCTAACAACTTATTACCTTCATAATGGAATCACAAATTGTACTGATAGAAATTAATTTCGATTCACTAATGCTAATTTCGCAGTTTGATAATTGGTTTTCGTAACAATTAATTGGTGTTGCAATCGGTAATGAATTCCGGTTTAGTAAGGTTTCATAATAAATTGCTTGTGAATGTTACCATATGAAATGGAAACTTAATTTGACTTGTACTAAAGTGTTTTGTCGTCTCATACCTGCTTAGGTACCTAATGTTTTAATCAAATTAGTTTTCTTGCGAGTAAATATTAATTTGTAGCACAGAAAAATATATTATATTGGATACATTGATTGGAGTTCTGTTAAATATCAAAGGGTACCGTGTTACCCAATAACTGAGTTGTAGAGGTCAGATAGGCAGTAGCTTTATGTGAAATACTGATATTCAGCTGCATTCGGGTAGACTGAAAGCTGACCCTAACATAGTGGGGAACAGTCCAAGCAGATGATGATGACATTGGTTGGTGTTACCCTTTTTAGGGTTCCGTTGCCAAATGGCAAAAAACGGAACCCTTATAGATTCGTCATGTCTGTCTGTCTGTCTGTCTGTCTGTCCGTCCGTATGTCACAGCCATTTTATTCCGAAACTATAAGAGCTATGCTGTTGAAACTTGGTAAGTAGGTGTATTCTGTGAACCGCATTAAGATTTTCACACTAAAATAGAAAAAAAAAACAATAAATTTTGGGGTTCCCCATACATAGAACTGAAACTCAAAAATGTTTTTTTTTTCATCAAACCCATACGTGTGGGGATCTATGAATAGGTCTTCAAAAATGGTAATGAGGTTTGTCTTACCATTTTTTTCTAAACTGAATAGTTTGCGCGAGAGACACTTCCAAAGTGGTAAAATGTGTGTCCCCCCCCCGTAACTTCTAAAATAAGAGAATGACAAAACTAAAAAAAATATATGATGTACATTACCATGTAAACTACCAATGAAAATTGGTTTGAACGAGATCGAGTGAGTAGTTTTTTTTTAAAACGTCATAAATCGTAAACCGCAATTTACCTTACATTCAATCAACTGAAATATAAAAATTAAAAAAAATATATATTTTTAAACCGAAAATACCTACAGGTTTGTACGGAACCCTCGGTGCGCGAGTCCGACTCGCACTTGGCCGGTTTTTTTTACTTTACAGTTCACAGGCAGGATGCATTTACATCTATAAATCACAGTTTAGGACAAGGTTTTTTTTTCAACTATCGATAAAACTCACATACGTTTAAAGCTTTTAACAATTTCTCTGGTACTCGTAGAAACTTCTTTTATAGTATTACCTACTAGCTCGCTTACAGAGAAGATAACAAAATCCCAATAGTAACTTGAACCTTGCTTCCAATTTCTACCTTTGCTTATATTGCCTACATATTTGCTTTCTACACGGCTTCGTGTTAATACGAAACCTCTTTTTGTTTAATATAAATAGAACTCGATATGGTTCCAGTTCTATTTTCATTCGTTCAGTTTTCATTTGGTCTTTATTTGACATTGAATGAAAACTTTTTGGATGAGACGTAGTTTTAGAGGTGCTTAAACTGTGAAATTATTTTTAAAATGGCGTTATATGCCGAACTGGTGCTGCTGTTAAAGTTTTATTAAAGGCGATAATAGCTCAAAATAGATCCTCAAAATTTTTATTTTATTTAGGTACGATCGCCAAAATAGCGAAGTAACCACGATAGTCGGATATGGTTCAAGTTTAGTAAGAAACTGATGGATTTTTTAAATTCAAATTTAAATTATTGAATAGAAAACAAACAGATCGTTTATTAAATTAAATTCCTTCGAAAACGTTCAGTGATTCCTTATTAAACTTTAACTATATCCGTTACTTATCCCTTTTGATGACAGTTCACCTAACTTATGATAACTTCACGAGTGCTTTCTCCGAATGGATAGGCAAAGGTGTACCTATAGTATGACCACATCCGGTCGTATTGAAGACCTATGTATTGTAGGTATTAGGATAATATGTTTCCTGATAAATATTAATGTCAATTGATCCCTGGGTTACTTACATACCTAGCCGTTTTATGTTAAAGTTAAGAAATATTAGCTACCAGAAAAAAATATCTACATTGAAATATTTCATTACAATCATGAGACACAAGTATTGTGTTATCACATTACATTATAAAACATAGCCTCCTCTGATAACATTTATTTGTATTTATTTCGTACATTTTGGCCGGTCTCGTAATGAGATCTTGTTAGTCCTACGAATTCTTTCCTTCTACACAATAAATATTTCTATAATAGAGTACGAATAACATTGGTTACTCGATTTATTAACGTATGAGGATATTTTGTGTATTTCTATGAAACTACGTAGTGAATGTAAATGGATTTATTATTTTATTATAGGTAAACCAATTCATATCAACAAATAATTTCATTTAAATGTTGAGTATGAAAATGATATCGTATTTACAGATAATAAAATATGACGACTGAAAATGAGTTATCGTTAAAACTATACTATTTCAATGCATCGTTAACAGCAAATGATTATTAATCATTTTCTAACGATGACGTTAAATTTTTCGTGACTGTTCTACTGGCCGTAAAAGTGCAATGTATATTACCTTTCCAAAGTCTTCTCGTCAGTAGCTTCCTGCCCTTCCCTCTCGGGGGAAGCCTCCAACATCTCCCAGAAGTTGTCCAGACCGTACACTGCTGAAAACAAAATCACTATTAATATACCGAAAGAAATATCTATAACATCGACATTTTTACAAGCAAAAACAATCGAAATTAGTACACATTTCATTCGATTGCTTACAATATCTCAGCAGTCCAACATGAACTTTCAGTAATTACATATCTTCACTCATCACGAGAGTACACTTAAGCACATAACGAGTTTCGTCAACAAAACTGTCCACTAATTATCTCATTAAATAAGAAGAGAGCAATACCTGTTGCTCTCCATTTACCGCACAATACACATTCACATGACGTCATAAGCAACATAAACACCCTCAAGTCAGTCACAATAAAAGCTCACATGTACAAAGCCGAGAGCAAATCTCATCAAATGAGACCTCCCAGTTTTCTATCCAGAAATAAGATAGGAGACAAAGCATTCGTGTCCCTATCAGCGCTACACACGCACATAAATACAGCATTGTCGAACATCATGAATAAAGGGAACACATTTCTGTCTCACTACTTTTGGCCCCACGAATAAGGATGACCAAAATAGAAAATCTAAAAAACTGATCGTACTTGTTATCCGTAACAATGCTGTATCTTTGCGCTCACAAATTCACATGATACATCCCTAGATCATCCAAATAAAGCGGTAGAAGCTCCAGTGTATGTTGTTTATTTCAATGTTTTCACTTGTGTCAGAGTTTGCATGTTTTAATAAGCGAGTATGGCATGTTTATGTTGGCCCAGTACGCCGCCTGGCCCGTCCCCGGAGGCTTTAATTCGGTCGATGCGAATATTTGTCGTATAAATAACATTTTTGCGGCTTTAAGCCGGTTTCCGACGGACGACACCCAAAAGTCACAGATAGTGTGTGATTTCTCTAATATTGGATCAGAGATTATCTCGATTAATACCTCGGTCGTTCTTTGGCAAAGGGGCCCTTTTCCCGTAGCCCCTCGCGATAAGTACGTTTGAGTTGGGCCTAAAAGTTCCCCTGGTCACTCTAATTTCTTCCTCTGTTGAAATGCGAAGTCACGGTGGTGAATTATTTTAGATCACCGACAGAAAGCGATAAAGCGTTATCTTTTTTATTGACTGCAAGCGACTATTTTTGGACGAAATCCTTTCTTTTTTTATATCCATAATATTATTATGTTATCTTTTACTGAAAGCTTGGAAAGCTTTTATATAATTGCATTGAGAGAGTTTCGACAATTTTTACCTTCATCGTTAACGTCATCATTACCACTCCTTTTGCCAAAGTCGTGGGCGATCAGAAGGTTGCTCTTGGGGTTAAACTTCCTGAGAGAGTGAGGTTCGTAGCTGTCCTGGTCTGCTGATGTATAATGTGGAGTAAGACAATGTTGAATGTTAATATGTGTATGTGTATAATTAATACAAAGCAAATTAAAAAAAAAACAAACGGCCAAAACCTGTCGACGTGGTGCAGGATTCCTTTTGTTTCGACGGAACAAGCTCAACAGACAACATTTTCCAGTCAAAGAGAACCATTGAAAGTTTTCAACTTTGATGTTAAAGTAGTTTTCAAATTCTTTTAATTAGAACTTTCATCTAAAGTTGCAAACTTACACCTTCATTCAGAGAGAAACGAATCATTCCAAAAAGTAGTTATTAAATTATGTAGATCTCGTTGTTTTGACTGAAAATGCACGGTATTTGAGAGCGATCTCATAGTTGATACTATTCGTGACTTCTTTCTGAGTAAAGGAGTTACGGAGTGGGTTCTTCGTAGTGAACCTGCGAGTACATAATATTGAGCAGTAACAAGGTTTTTATCCTCTCACAAACACCTGCAAAGCGTCACTTCGGAAAGAGCCTGTCCAAAGGTTTCACGGACCATTCGCAAATGGATTTTAGCTTTTATTTCCTTACACACGTGCGGACCGTGTTTAAGTCTGTTACACGGTGCCGCATTCCATCGGCTTCGGCTGTTTTTTGCCATTCACAGCGATGCGAGCCCGGAAACTCAATCAGGTTCGTTGTGGTACCTTCGCCTTCCAATTCGGGAGCTCTTTTACCGAAATCTCTTGCGATCCCAACTGTGGGGCTCTTAAAGGTGGGCGTGCCACGGTGAGAGCGGGTGGTCGGCGCTTGATGGTCTACGTCCCCTTCAGGAATAATGGTACATTCTTAGCTTCGTTAGTGTTACTGTTACATCTCAAAGGGTTTACCACCGGCGCACCTAGGCGGCCGCAGTATACCCTCCAAGTAAACTTATTTACCCTTTGATAACAAATAATAACAATATGAATTGTACGTTTGAATGGCACAATTTCATCGTCAAAAGATTATGGTAATCGCAAATATTTCGTTAGAATACCAACAGAGGAACTTTACATATTGAACAATGACGAGTGAAAAGTTGCGGAAACTTGTCGTACTATTGCCGTGTTATTTGAATTTCAATAAAGGCTAATGTGGAGGTAGGGGGATTGTTCCTAATATATTATTCTGTACGAATTATGCGCTCCATTAGCGATCAACGAGCGCAACTTATAAGTTGACGAGCTAAGATGATTAATGCCCATTATTGTGTTCTAACTCCATACATCAGTCGGGTCCATATGGTAGTAATTACTTCATAAAATGCATGATAATCTTATTAGGATACAACACTTTCTGATGGATATGTTATCCTGGTAAAAGTTGGGGAGGAAAACTAAAAACAACAAGAATGTGTTTCAAACATCACAATATAATGTGAGGTGTATGAAGTTATATTAATAACTAGCTTTTGCCAGCGGCTTCGCCCGCGTGGAGGTCGGAAAACATCCCGCGTGAACGTATTACCGGGATAAAAATTAGCCTATGTGTTAATCCAGGTTAATTTTTTTAGCTCGGAAGCGCATTTTCATCCGACTTGCTTCAAATTTATCGTCACTGCTCGGCTCTTATGTGTCTTAGCGTTATGCTATATAGCCTATAACCTGCCCAGGAGTATGGACTATAATCGTACCAAGCTTGGTTAAAATCCCTTCAGTAGTTTCTGACCCATGCGTGCACATACAGACAGACAGACAGACAGACAGACAGACAGACAGACAGACAGACAGACAAAAAATTTACTGATTGCATTTTTGGCATCAGTATCGATCACCATTCATCCTCCAATATTAATTTTGAATATATTTTCAATGTACAGAATTGAGCTCTCTACAGTTTTATTATAAGTATAGATATAGATAAGTGGGTAACGCCACCAAAATAGATACATACGGAAGTAACTTGGGTAGCCAGAAATGGTTGAAGTTTAGAAAAAAATTGAGAAATATTTTCGAATAGATTTTAATTTAATTCCATCCAAAAATATCCATCGGTTGTTTACCAAACCTCAACTACATCCGATGACCGTGGTTACTAAGGAGATTAGTAAATATATACGTACATAAATATCCCTATTACCTTACTACAACTATTTATTGACGAAAATTGTATACATCCACTATCTTTCATTACTTACTCTTACTTAATGACACGGCAGCGGGAACTTCATTAATCTTTTACAATACGACTGATATCTACGTTTTACTCGTGAAATATGATGTATGTATTTTCACTTCTGTACATTTCACATTAACTAATAAATTGACGAAAAATTGATATCAACAAGTGGAATTTCTTTCACCTTTTTCCTCTAATATGAATTATAAGCATTAAAATAGGGCAGTTCTTTAAGTTGCATGTTATAAAACACTAAAGTTTGAAGCCTCAACTTTAGCGACGCCTAGGTTTAGATCAAATGGAAAAAAGGAAAATGATTCTGGCAAGTTAGCTTATAAAACAGTGACTTCTGCAATATGTATATTTTTGAATTTGCATCCCCATTCCTTCAAATAAGACGCTAATAACATTAGTTACGTACTTAAAGGAATTCTATTTACAGAAATTTGAAATTAAAGTGCATTACACACATTACAATACCTACTTGTGACGACATCCAGATTGGTGTGGGTTTAAAAAAGGTGCTGAATTCACGAGTGTGACTATTAATCAGAAGAAAATTAAAAAGAAAAACTATGTGAACGATAAGAAGTGCAAAATTGAATTTAGATTACATGAAAATCTATCTGGCTTTCACGACATCATACAAAACAACCTTTTAAATATTACTTTGTATTTTAACAATTGATAAGGTTACTAAAAAGTTTTAATTAGATGTCGTGGACACCAGTTCGTAAAATGGAAGTTAGTAAAAGAAAATAATCAAGTCCAAATCAAAACCACAAATTACAGGGCTCAGACCATCTAGAGTCAGTGTTCCATCAGAGACGACGGTGAAAAGATTGCTTGTATTGATTTTGTATGAATTAGTTTGTCCTCTGATTTTCAGAGCATTTTGAATACCCGAGCAAAACATCGCCACTTTGTAGGTAAAAAACTCATTGATAAGCTTTTCGGTAGCTTATATCAGTCCCATACAGGAACACTGCCAGACTTCTTGGATGTCAAAAGCCCATCCAACTGGTTTTTTCTGTAAAAGTCTCACCGTGAAAACTTAGGTAAAATGAGCTGTTAATTGCTAGCAAAGAGGGTTTTTATCTGGGAGGGGTTCATGTTCTAGACAGTTCAGAAATGTCTCTTTGATCTAGTATTGCATTATGCCAGAAATAACTACGAAAAAAAAGAACGCGTGCGGTCGGAGGACCCCCGTCCTCCGACCGCACGCAGACACACTCGCAGAAAGAGACACACGTAGAGAGAGAGTGTGAGAACCTGGTTTGCTAGAGCTAGCGAAGCGAACTCAATAAATTTAGCACCCCACCTCGAATTGGTTTGATTAGTTTTTCCTTTGACCATTAGCGAAAATTTTTTCCTGAGTTCAAATAAAGCCATAAGTACTTTGGCCGTGTGAGGCCCCTCAGACCGCTTTATCTTTTTAGCATTATATATTATCCTGTAATGCTCTCGCCAATTCAATGCATTAATGGCATAGCAGATTCTGTGCCCGATTTCAAACTGACTGACACCACTTTGAACTTTAATAATAACGCCAGCGCTACTGAAGATATTGTGGTGCTTCTTCAGCGTTCCTCATTGGAGCAACGTCTTGAAGGATATGCATTCTTGCCAGTCCTTTTAGACCATTCGAAATGCTCTGACTGCTTGTCTGAGGGCTTGGCCCGTCGCCCTGGTCCCCTTGATCCATAGAATCAAGTGGAATGACAGCTGACTTCACCTAACTTCACGGTAAGATTTTCGCGAATAGAATAGACCAGCTGAACTGTTGCTTTAAGCCTAAAAGTGAAACTCACGCTCGGCCCTAGTGTGTGGCCTGTCGCGCTTGCCGAATCCCCTGGCGGTCATCATCTCGACGTTCTTGAACCCGCGGGTCGGGCGCTGTTGTTTGGTGCGCGTGAGTCTGCCTTCGGGTGCTGCGGCGACCACACAGAGGCATGCTGCCGCTGCCACTGCTACTGCCAACTGCATTGAGAAATTCATTGCTGGGGACAAAGAGAGAAGGTGGTTAGTTTTGGAGGTGTGGAGGAGGAAGGTTAAGCGTTGTGGCGTAGGACAGATTAGTAGCGGTTGGTTTTTTTTAAGTCAAAATTTTTGTGAAAATGATAACAATACTTCGTGATATTCTTCTGAAACGTCAGAAGCGTAGAACTCTAAACCGGTGTGTTTGATCAGATGTATGAATTGCCTACCCCAATGGGAAGAAGTCGTGTTTTTATGTATATAATATGTATGCTAATAATACCTAATACATAGTTTTTAGAAGCTACATATTATGGAACAATGTCGGTAACAATTTTTGAGAAGACGCAATAAATGATATGCCTAAATAACTTGAAAATTGTGGGTCACGTGCTGAAGTATCTATCGATATTTTATGAAAGCAAATTATAAAATTCACCTAAGCTGTTAACAGTTATAAGTAGGTATCAGTACATTTTTCATCACTAAAAAACGGACATTGCAGGATATTATCTAGTTACTAATACTTCATTTGCTGGGGAACTAACGTGCCACCCGACCATGAAAGCCTTCACGACTCACTCAAAGGCCGTAAAACATGACAGATGGTAATGGATTCCTCTAGTACCTACTAGGATGTAACTACCCACTACGACTTTGCATTTCACTATCTTGTTACATTTGAGAACGTTCTAATGGATGCAAAAAACAAGATAAATGTGTACTGTCCTAAAGTACGAAAAACATGAAGTATGGTCGTGCGTAACGTAACCTTTTTTCCTAAAAAAGACAACAAACAACTGAAAAAGTTTTTTTAAGAGCATGATATCAACATCCTACATTCAACAGTTTTTGTTACTTGTTTCACAAGGAAATGTTTGCAACAGAAACTGACAGTGTTATGAGCCAGCTTTTGCCAGCAGCTTCGCCCGTGTGGATGGCGGAAATTATCCCACTGGAACGTACTACCGGGATAAAAGTATCATGTATTAATAGAGGTTACAAAGTATCTGTATGCCAAATTTTATCCGAACCCGTTTGGCTGTTTTTGCGTGATTGAGTAACAAACATTTATAATATTAGTAGAATGAGAAGGCAACTCGATCTTTGTCGTGACAATGAAGTTATGCATTTGGCAGTAAGGAATTACCAGAACTATAGTCTATGTCCGATGTGAAAAAATTTAAGTCGTTGACACCTGCCTACCAATGTATTCAAATTACCGCTTTGACCGTGCTAACGACACTTTCTTTACATTTTTACGTATCGTTTTGAAATATTTGAATACATTGGAAGGCGGGTGTCAACGATTTTTATTTTTTCTTATCTGGCACAGACTATACTAACATTAGGAAAAGGTTAAGGTGAAGCTTATATTTTTTATCTAAGATTTTTTAAATCAATTCGTTAATTTTCCATATAGCTGCTATTAGTTGCTTCTACGATACCGACTTACCTTTAAGTAGGTATACTTCTTAACGTTCAAAGATCAAAAACAAACAAGTCAAGTTGTTTGTTGTCCCTAAAAGGTCTTAAATAGATAATATAATTAATGACTACCGGCTTCAATTAATTAATAGGACAAGTGACCTCTTGTACAAAATACTTGGTTGGTTCTAAGACTCAAATGACGGACAAACTGAACAGTTATCTGAAATAAACACTATAGATATAATTTAGGAATGTGACAACTTCTGTTTTAAAATATTTTTCATTTATATTTTCCACGAATCCCGAGCATAAAATGCTTGGAATTTCAATAGATATTGACTATTACTTAGAGGTGCGAAAGTTCAGTAGTTCTCAAAAGGCAGTATAATGGAATAGTTGTGTAATAAGGCACTTTTTCCGAACTAACTGAAATCACCAATGGGCTTTACTGGGCCGTCATATACGAACGAATGTGGGCCATTTTGGACGCCACTGAGCCACTATCGTACCAATGACAAGGTACCTATTTAATATGTGATCACGTTTTATGACTAAACTGTAAAATTAGCACTTTATGATACTTCTGTTAGTTACTGAAGTAAATATCTTCTCTCCTACTTAATTGTGTGTCTTGGTACTTAATTACGATCTTCAGGCAAAGCGTCGTTGAACTTTGTTCGGCAGACAGGGCTGAGTAAACAAAAATGGCGGCTTTTCAATTAAGAGATAAAATTGTATTTTATTAATATTGCGTTTTCTTGTCAAAATATATTTTAAGACAAGTTAAATCTGCGAAATAAAATACCAACATTTATAATAATCCTTTTGTTTAACCAAGTTTTCTAATATGGGATAAGTCAATATCGGGTAGGTACGGAAGTCATGTCAATCCCAAAATACAATGTGGCAAAAGTAAAACAACATTAAACGACAAATTAGTCAAATAGCCGAACCGCCGAAAGCGGTTGAGCCAGACAATAGCATGAATACAGCATAATGATCCAAAATGCTATAATTTGAGTTTTCAGGAGCAACAGGCGAAATGTAATCGCTAATGAGATACCTGTATTGACCATTGTTCTGAACATAGAAATGACTACAATTTTAGAATAATAATTGTTATGATTGTTTATTTAAAACCTTGATAGATATTAGCCCAGTATTCATGTTAAATTAGTGTTAATATCCAAAAAAGAAGCAAAAGCTATTTGATTTCTTTTTTATCGTAACATTCACATACCTAATCAAGAATATTATGAAAAAATCCACACGTCTACACGAATTCGTTTAAACGCAGATGTTGCAGCCGATTTGCGATTTGGTTTCCAACAGAATGTCTCAAAATAATAAAATAATGCAATTTAATTTACCACTTTCAGAATATGAACTTTTGAAGCGTTTAGGAAAATGTCATAGATTTGCCGTGCCCCTCCCACGCAAGTAGCTACTTTACACTCCTGAATTTCAAACCGGTCCGCTCATAAGAAATATTCAAAATCTGAAAGTAATAAAATGATGCAATTTTATTTACCACCAACAGAATGTGAACCTTTTCAGTATTTAGGTAAATATCATGGTGCTCTTCCCACACAAGTATCTGCTTACATTGCTGATTTTCTAAACCAGTCAGATTATAAGAAAATCAACTACAAATCACGTTTAGATTACTCTCTAATTACGTACCCAATTTCCCACTAGAATCTAATCAGCTTCCACCATGTGTATGCATAACTACATGGATATAATTTTGTCAAACAGTGCTCTGTTTGCCGGACTTCGCCGTACTTCGCCGTACTTCGCCATGTCACCGGCACCGAGACAGTGAGAAGCCCTAATCCACAGCTAATCTAACGGTATATCCGGTAACAAATCGCATTATATGCACCGGACCGTTTAACCTGTTGTGTTACTGTTTTATATTTATGCAAACCTTGAGTGAGGACAGGGGTCACAATGTCTGGTTAAGGTTTATTTTATGTTAAAGGAAATGTGTACGAGTATGTAAATATTTGATGAGATGACATACATGTAAAAAATAAGGCTGATTTTTTTTTTACGCAAACGACCTGTAACAATTTCAAAAATGTGAATGCAGAGTGTAATTCTTGCCTTAATTAACAGTAGTCTGTGGTACCAATACGGAGCATGCATTCGCTTTTAAATTAACAAACTTTAACTCAATCAGACTCGCCTTTTCCAAAAATTAATGAGAAAACTTCTATCATATAAATATACTCAGAATCCCATTTTAAACATATAATAATATGGCATATTTTCCAGAGATAATGATGATGCAGTATCCTGTCTACCCTCAGGGATGTATAAAGCACAACCACATTTCCTCATGTTTTAAAAGCCATGTAAACGAGGTATAAAAGAGAGGAGTTTAAAAATAAAATCACAAGTCACAGACAGGAAGAACATTACATTATTCCCTTGTTAATTTTAACAACATCGATACATCGTAGGTACGACACTAATTGATCAATGATTCGGATTTTATCGCCCATGTCCCACCAGCCGCCGCAAATTACACTCTAATGAAGTGCTTCGTGATCTGACAAAGAGTATTGTTTGTGTTATGTGGGTTTCTGAAAATGCCTTTCCTCTTGGCTAGGATGTAAAAGGAGAAAGAGTGCTTTGCGAATGAACGTGAAATGGTTCAATTGCCAAATTGACCTGCAATGGTAAGGATTGCCTATGCGCTACTGAAACCAAAGAGGTTTTAAATGAATATAAGCAATTTATATTTTAAATGGGGTTTCTACTTTGAACTGTTTCAAAAACCATGATAGAATATTTTTAACCACAAACGATTATACTCATGATATCACAAAGATAAAAGCGTATAAAATTGAAAGACAACAACTAAAAAAGAAAGAAATTAAAACGGTTCAGCGGAGAAAGTTTTCTTTTCCCCAATTTCTAAGTTGAAAAGAAATTTAACAAAAAAAACCAAATCGGTTTCCTTCTGGGAATTTTACTGGAAAGATCATCGTAAAAAGGGGTAACAGACTGGCATATTCCTGGAAGTTACTGGTGAAATGTGAAATTTTGAAATCCAGTAACTTAGTAGGCATAAAAAGGCCCCTTCTCGCGTCTATACGCTTAGGTCTTTTAAGCTACGCAACAGATTTTAATGCGGTTTTCATCAATAGATAGAGTTGTTCAAGAGAAAGGTTTATATGTACATATAATACGCAGGCAAAGCCGTTGGCAAAAGCTTGTAAATGTGTGTTAATTTCTACTACTGAAACACTGGACTTGCTCCCAAGGGAGATAATGAGTGCAGGCTTTGTGCAATACGATACATTGCTGATGTAATATTATTACCACACACTACACGAAAAAATAACTGTAGATTTTTTCAGTAACTTTACAAAAAATATATGATAAGCACGAGAAAAACAGTGGGCTAAAGATTTCGTTCAGGGTATTTTTGCGATTGCTGTGAATCTGTAGTGTCTCAGCAATGTTTGCAGACGCACACACTGACAGGTATGACGCACTGTGGCTTAAGAAATCTGCCTCGCTACTCTGCAAGCTGCGTGGCAGTCCCAACGGTATCCTGCAATCTAAAGCCACCGTGCAGACAGTTCGCTAGTGTTGGCGCTCACAAACAGGACCCGATATGTTTTAGTTCTTAAGTACTAACGTAGGTACAAAATAGCTTTTATTTTGTTACTAACATTGTAGAAGGCATTGTTGTCTGATTTAACCTCTAAGTCCCTGAGATACCACATTTGGTATAGACACAATGGTTTTTAATTGTGTCTGTAATTACGGTATACAATGGGTTAATAAAGATTGAGACAAGTAACAAATAAATAGAGAGAAGAAAATTCCGTCAGAGAACTAAAAGTTGATAAAGAAGGTGTATATTGTAGGTCCAAATGCAAATGTCAAAGCAGATTTATTAAATTGTAAAGCACATGAACATACATTTACTTCAGAATTAACACGCTCATCGTATTAAACACTACTAACGCCTACAATTATAGTAACTCTTGTAGCGGCACTTTTAGAAGTAAGTATTATAAAATGCTGTCGATCCCTTATTTAAACTGATTATATCAGTACACTCTAGGTCATCAATCACCACACCCAAGCCTTTCGTGCATGCACGCTTGACTTTTAACTCTTTCCCGCCATTCGTAGTGAAATGACAGCTGTCATTAGTGACAGCTACCACTCTGTGGGCATTTGGTAATGTGAACTTATTATTATGTAATTTATAAATACATACACTACACGTATATGTTTACTTTTAGCAAGTTTTCTAGAAGCCGAATTTTCATTAAGAACGTTACTCTTGATTATTGTCTTCTAAAACAAGCAGTACAGTAGTACAGTCTTATTACTCAAACTGGTAAAATCACATAGAATCTCAGGAAATTATTAGTGTATTTTTTATTGAATTGATTTTTACTTTTAACCTGTTGAATGCCGTAATTACTGACACAATTAAAAACCATTGTGTCTATCCCAAATGTGGTATCTCAGGGACTTAGAGGTTAAGCATTGTTACATGGTAACTGGTCAGGTAATAGTGAAAAGACCTCGTGGTCGGTCAGCTATCCGCTGGTTAGAGTAAATAACTTTCACTATTGTTACGGCCGTCCTTAGAAAAGCTGAGAATCGAACTAATTGGAAGACCATCATAGGACATAAAGCCGCGAAGGACTTTCAGCGGTATTGAAGTCCGCTACCAAGAAGAAGATCATTGTACGGTTTGGACTTTCTGTCTTAACTTTCCAACAAATCCCGGGCTACCCTTATTAGTGTTGGATGAAGTCCTGTTAACGCCACATGAATATAAATGATGCTTTAACTACTCGAACCAATCAGGATCCCGCCTACAATACTAATGGCGCGAACTTTTTGACATTTTACATTATTTCCCTCCATTTCTGTGAATGTTTCGTCTCTGTTTAATATGATTTGTCTTTGGATTAGTTTGTTCTAGGCTAGAATATTTTATGAATGAATTATCTATAAAGTAATTTGAATATCTCAAGATAGTTTGTTATAAGAGCTAAGTTAATTGAGTTTAATGATTATCCTGGGCTTTATTATTTTATGTTTGCTCTATTTCTCAAATTCCGTAATCTCTTATATACATTATAAATAACTCGTATCTAAATACTAGCCGTAAAACCAGCAGTACACGGCTACATATGTTTCAAGCTATACATTTCCAGTTTTAACAGACCTCACATTGCAAAGGCTTGCCGTACATTATGAAAACCACTTATGCTGGAAAGGTATAGTTTGATTTGTCGCCGTGAGTTCCACAAATAGTTCGCGGTTCGTCAGATGTCAAGTTTCACGACAAATTAGTAATCAGGATATTACATACCTCACATTATTCACTGTACAGTAACCATGACATTTACAGACTATGAAGTTATTTAAAATACAGGATATTGGATTATAGTTAATTATATGTAGATGCCTATTCTAATTCTAACGAACTGTTCGTAATGTTTTGAAATTATTATTACCTAAACTCTATTTTTTAATTTGCTAGATTAAAATGACAGCTGCGATCGACCTTTTTCATCGACGTGACAACTAAACGTTACTAATGCTTAGCTGTCATGTTTACGAAAAAGGTGTTAGTGCAGGTGTCATGTTGGTCTAGCAATTTATAATTCAGAGTATATGTATGGTTAAAAGCCCGGGTAGGTAATAATTTTCGTTAAATAACACCATAATGTTAGCATGAAAATGCTAGTGTTTTATTTTAAGCTCTTGTGTATTCGCAAAGAACTATAATTATTTTTTAAACTGCGAAAGTAGTTTATGAAACTGTTGCATACCCTGTGGCATAAAAACACGAGTGGGTGTTTAAAAAGCGAACCGTAGGCGATGTTTTTAATTGTATTACATTTGTTTTTTTTGTGGGTGGTAAATCATCAAATGACTTCTCCCGCTCTGGGTGGAGCGAAAGGGCGTTACAGACTTTTACTAACTAAAACCCACTCGTGTTCCTTCAGTTGCCAATGCCCGGGCCATGGTAACTCTGTCAAACAATTCCACGACCCCGGCATGTAAATTGTATTACACTTGTGTTATAATTTCATTCGTAAAAATGTAAGTGATGGAAGAAATACTTTGGTCATATTAACTTCATGGATTTTCCCTGAATCATTATTGGTAAAAAAATGTTTTATAACAGCTCAAGAAAAAGTGTTTAATATGATGTTTTTTTTTAAATTCCGGTATTCTGTTTACAAAGTTACTCAATATGAACTCGTTTTGAAGTTTAAAATTCGAATTTTACGATATGAGAATTGAGCGTAGATAAAACCATTTTTTCTATTTTGTGTATTTAAAAGTTATGCTTTAAACACTAAAAAACTTCACTCGTAATAGACATGTAACAGTTTTCCATTGATGTAGGTGTGGCGTGGGCAATTAAAACCACATCATCTATCCCCAATTATATGGTCAATGAACACTCTCAGAGGTTTTTAGAACAAATAAAGAGAATTCCGGTAACAAATTGTTTCCCCAACTCCTATTGGGAATAAACAGCACCATTTTATTTATCTTCCCGTGCAAATTACGGGGACCAGTAAACGTTACAAATTGCCGGTCAACGGGGTTTTCATAATATCTTTTTGTGGGAAAATCTTGGTTTTTGTGCTAGTAAAGGTATGATTTGTACTTTTTAGCTTTTCTTGATGATTGATCATGTGTGCTGTTTAGTAGATCATTTTTCTTTGTATTTATTGTGTGTCTGATGATCTGTGATCTGTACTTGCTAATATAGCTGTTAGTAAGTGTTACTAACAAAAATATGGATGTAATTTCTGAAGTAAACGATTTTAGTAATAATAACAAATCAGTGCAATATTTGGAATGTTACCTTATAGGTATGAATATCGAAACGTAAACGTGTTTTGTATTTTCAAAACAAAAAAAAAACATTTTCTTTATTAAATAGACTGCTATTATTTTATAGGCAGATACTTGAGGCAAGAACATCTAAACTTAAACTAAATGAGAATCTGTGGCTTAATGCGTCCCAATGATTTATTTTTGGAATATCAAAACATTGTTGTTAAGCTAAATTTAGTCTGGACACTGCAGGCCCAAAATAACCTTTTATTTCCAAAAGAATAAACAGCAGGAATTTCTTTACTGATTCCAGGATTTTTAGAGAGACAATGTGAAGCCAATGAAGTGAAACTCTTAAGCTTTCCCAGTGAAACGTTTAAATATTCAAATTAAAACAAGTAAGGACGCGAGTTTCTGTAGAATCTAGTCAATTCTGAGCACGTATACTAGGACATTTATAATTAGATCCGTTACCACTTGTCGACGAAAACTGCAACATATCCACCAGTTCCATGTTTAATTCTAATATATATTCCTTATGTTATGCATTCACACCTGATGTGGAAGCCATATTATAGAACAATGACGTAGGTTCTGTTTGAGACTATATTGTTACAGCATCGCTAGACCAGCTCACTATCTTCCTTATTATGTGGAATACACAAGATAGCTTACATTGGCAGTACCTACATATATGTACACGTTTCCCATCCATACTAATATTATAAATGAGAAAGTGTGTGTGTCTGTTTGTCCGTCTTTCACGGCAAAACGGAGCGACGAATCGACATGATTTTTTAAGTGGAGATAGTTGAAGGGATGGAGAGTGACATAGGCTAACTTTGTCTCTTTCTAACCCCCTTTTTTTTAACTTCCCTAAAATGAGAGGTGGAATGCGCTAATCTCAAAAACTAGTGGTTCGAATTGAAACATTCTTTTTGAGTCGGGTAGCCTATTTATTGAGGAGGCTATAGGCTATATAATATCACGCTACGATCAAAAAGAGCAACAAAAAAATGGATGAAAACTGGCAGGCTGCGATGGGGCGGGAAGGGTCAGGGTAGCAAATATTTGACGCGGACGAAGTCGCGGGCAGAAGCTAGTACTACATAAATATAACAGAGTAAAATCTTTACATACATAGTCAAAACAAAGTCGTTTCCCGTGTCTGTAGCTTATATCTTTTAAACTACGCAACGCATTTGTCATTTCATCAATAGACAGAGTAATTCAAGAGGAACCGGAAGGTTTAAATCTTTCTCCTGCGTTTTCTTTGGGACAAACCCGTCACACTGTCTCCTACAACTTCAACTCCTGTAATTTGGAATCAACAGTGGTGACGAATCAGAAAAGTGCTACGATAATGAAGAAGCTCAACGAGTCCTACAGAAATAATTTAACTCTTTTGGAACAGGTTACGAAATCAATTGGAAAATACTCCTATGTTATACATATATGCGTTTCCGACACAGTAGTTCATTGCACATTGCAGTCATTACTTAGCTAGAGTTGCAAAAACTACTTTAGAGGGGCTTGTGGCTGAGAAAAAACAAACGTACGGATCGATCAATCAGGTTAAGCTATGCTTGCCGCAGTGGATTCGTGATCTTTTACATGCCAAGACACTGCCGCGCCTCGAAAAGCACGTTAAGGCGTTGGTCCCAGCTGTCATCTTTGATAGACGTTACGGGTCGTCAGGAGACCGAAAGTTTGTCGACCAGTGTTACCAAGGGGTAATATATTATTTACTGGGTTGTGGTGGTCAGATAGGCAGTTGCTCCATGAAAAACTCACGTACATCTATCTATCTAGAATAGAAGCCGACCCCAACAGACTTCGGCAAAGGCTAAGCAGATGAAGAGTTGTAAAAAACTACTTTATCATTTTAAATCACCCTTGTATGTACCGTTACCCCATATTATTGATGAAGCTAAACTTTTAATTAAATAACAACTACCCCCGAAACATTAGGTACCAATCACTCTAAAACCATCTAACCCAAATATTTTGTCACCAAACGAAAATTGATTACGTAAATACTTATAATTACCCTAACCGGGCCACATGGGACATTCCGTTGTGTTTTTGACAAGTATGGGCATGCTACCGTGTCCCTAAAATTGACAACCAACAGACAACTCCCTGTTTGAAACATGTGCGATACTTACTAATTAGAAAAGGTAATGGACGTAGTGTTAATTATTAATTTACTAGCTTTTGCCAGCGGCTACGCCCGTGTGAATATTGAAATTTATCCCACGGGAACTTACTCCCGAGATGAAAAGTATCCTATGCGTTAATTAAGATTATAAACTATCTGTGTGCCAAATTTAATCTAAGTAAATCCGATCTAAACCTTCACATTTGTAATATTAGTAGGATTTAACCTTTTATGTACACACACATATACAAACAGACAAGAAGAAAAGAACAGAACAATAGGTACGAAGATGAGGCTTTTTTAAAAAAAATCTCTTTCACTATACTATAGGAGAGAAAATGAAGAGATGTAGACAGCGTGCATGTTTGTTATGTTTTATGGATTTGGATGAAATTTGGCACTCAGATGGTTTATAGCCTGGATTAACACATAGTGTTCTTTTTATCTCGGTAGTATGATCTCGCGGGATCCAAACTTCATCGCGGGCGAAGCCGCTGGGAAAAGCTGTACCTGATATGTAGAAACAAAAATGTTTAATAATAAAATGAATTTCTATTGAAATCATCTCACTGAAAAAAGTTTCAAAGTAATTGCAACAATAAATTTAAGTTCGGTAAGTTAATAACAGTTTGATAAAAGAAGCTTTTTAATTTTTTTGTGGATTTATCATCTTCAAGCAGCTTTATTGTTCCCCGAAGACGGTATTGTCTTAAGAGAGCGGTGTGACCCCGCTTTATAAAGCGCCAAAAGTGACGGATGCATTAAAATCTTGTTGAAACTTTGGACATTTGTCTCATTTTGAATAATATAGGTTCTATATTCTGAATATAACCATTAATCTTATACAACTTAGATTAAAAGGATTTTACGGTTACGACATTCATAATTACATAATGTGACGAAATGTGGTTAGAGTTCCAATAAACTTCTAAATACAATGATTAACGGCGTGTTGTTATATATTTTTTATAAATGATGTATCAAATTAAATTAACTAAACGAAATGAGCATCTAATATTTTTAAACGTTTACACACCCTAGACAAAACTCTAAGAAACAAAAGACTTTCACTAAGAAACAATAAGAATCATGAGAAATAAATTCAGTAAAGATGTAAATGTTGTTTAACGTTTAATATTTTAGTAGCCACCACAAGTTTCTACTGAAAGATATTGGTACCGATTCCCTTGTTCACAAACTAAACTAAATTTAAGTTCAGTGCATCCTTTTCTTTGTATTTCATTAAGAAGAGGACAAAAGAAAAATTTTAGTTTAGTCCTGTCAAATTAATCAGCGCCTGTCACTACTACATACAAGTTTAGACGTGATTAAAAACTTGCCTACTAAAATTACGTCAATTTACGTCAAGCGCTGATTAATTTGACAGGACTAAACTAAAATTTATCTTCTGTCCTTTCCTTAATGAAATAGAAAGAAAAAGATGCACTGAACTTAAATTTAGTTTAATTTGGGAATAAGGGAATCGGCACCATTATCTATCGTCTTATATTTTAACTTAATTTGAACCTTGGTTCAAGCCGCATATTTCAACACTTAACAGATTTTTAGCCAACGTAATTAACGAGACATTTACTCAATTTATTTCTTATTCATTATTTGCATTTTAAATTTGAATTCTATTAAAATATACAATGCAATTAATGTGCTAAAACTGTTTTAATATTTTAATTCTAAGTCATTAATTCGAATTAGCGGCAGAGCTATAAGTGACACATTTCAGAACTTCAGATTACCTTTTTTAATTTAGTCCCACACGATATCCCTGTTTTCATGAATATCACGTTTCAAGAACACGTTAAACTCCACATTAATTGCGTATATTTTAATTTTGCGAAGAGACAACAAGCATTTATCCTACTCTATACGATCCCTTTTAAAGATGCCGTAAATATAAGTCATCTCCACAACGAAATACTGAGGTTTTGCGATACCATTCACATTCGTTCGATGGCATGAACCTTTTTATTCAATGGAACGAATGTTACACAGGTAATTCATTTCAGTATTAATCTCTCAAAGATTTTTAGTAACGGAATTAAATACGTTCTAAGAAAACAGGGCAACATCCATTTTACCGTGTATTTAGAGACAGATAAAAAGGATTTCACCCATTTTTTTATTGACAACACATTAAGTTAACCTAAAACACATTTAATCTCTTCATGTACCATTACTAATTTTCTCAAAGCATAGTTTCACATGTGTACACCTCATCGGGATGAGGTGCTCACATGAAGAGAACTATGCCAAATTGAATGTCAAACTATTTGTCAAAAGGTTTTTAATTCAAAGACACCCACATTTGTCTTAAACCACACCTATCAGCTTAAATAAAACGGTCAGAAGAGAAATAAAAGTCCAAGGGTCAAATATTACATCCAAATCTTATTGAATCTGAACGCTCCGTCGAGTGTGCAAAATTTAAACAATTTACGATCATATAGAATTCAATCATTGAAGGGATGGGATATTTCGTGATCGCCCCTGATTATCTGGAGGGGATAACTGAATAATAAGGTCCCAGAGTTATTGCTTCTGATACTGATGTTTCACTGAAAAGATGGTGAAAATTAAACAATTGTGCGATAAAAAGGAAGTGTTGTTTCGGTAATTATTTTTTGGAAATTTTAACCAAAATATCTCAAGTTTTTAACCGACTTCAAAAAGGAGGAGGCAATAACTCCGTCACATATAAACGGATTTGCAAAAATCTTTTTTTGTTCGAAAGGGGTTTATTCCGAAATGGTCCCATATAAATTTCATATAGATCTGATGATGAGTTCCTGAGACAGACACCGGAACTATTTAAAAATGACAGCAAATCAACCGCGATTTCTGCTATAGAAAGAAAAAAAAGAAAGAAAGAAAAATTGTTTATTCTGCACAAACAAAACGCACAATTTAAAATAGTAACAAAAAAATAAAAAACAAAAAATACACACGTATAAAGTAGCCAAAAGCCCCGTGTTCAAGCTTAAAAATGTTGCACTGAGAAAAATGTCATTTTGGCATAATCTTAAAATATCGTGACGTTGGTTTAAAATAGATGCGTTGTCTTATAATATGTTGATAATAAGTAAATATTACGCTAGAAGTGAAATGTGTTAAGATGGAATCGAATTTTTTGGGTAAATAATGCAATATTATGATACTTGTCATCGTAAAAATTTGTAATTATGAAATAACATTGTCTTCTTCAAATAATAACACAATGTAATAGAAAATGGTCCACTGTCCCATAAATTAGTATGATAATTATAAATAAGATTCTAATTAAAAAACACAATGACAGTCACCGTAATATAAATAGATTTCATAGTTTAATATGAAGAAGTATCTCTAAAAATACGATGACCTCCCCCTAATGTACTATATTAAATGATAATGCTTTAAACTTATATTTTTAAAGTAAGCATCATTTTTTAATATTACAGTCATATTATTTTATGTGAATCCTATGATAATACGATTAAATAATCTCATATTTTTAGAGTAAGCATTAAAGTTCAATAATATAGTCATATTATTTTATGTGTATCCTACTAAATTATTATTACAGAGACCCATTTATGAGTAGCATTTGAATGATGTCCTACAAATTTAAGGTGACGGCATTATATAATGAGGTCTCCCTCTCTCACTTCATTCCGCCTAGAGATGTGTCAACTCGAGTTTCTAACTCGAGTTAACTCGAGTTGTGCTAAATTCGAGTTTACTCGAGTTGAATTCTCCCTAACTCGAGTTTGGGCTGGCCGTAATGAACAAATCAAGCGAAAGAGCAATCGTTTTCAGTATAGTAGTAGTATTGAATAATTGTTTTCTTCTTTATTTTTCAAACAAATTGACAAAACTTTTATTTATCTTTATTAAGTACATTTTTTATCTTACATTATTATTGTTACAAAATGTAACACCAAGAAGATACTTTACTTTTTTTTTTTTTTTGAGAATATTTTATTTAACTTATGTATTACGTTAACTAACAAGAAGTTATGTTATATACTTTTCAGAACTAAGTTATGTACACAATAACGTGATGTTTATTTTTTGAGAATATTTATTGTTGAAAAACCTGAATATTAACTTACAGGAAAATATTTTTAATTTCTTGACTTTAGCATTGTATTTTTTTTGTGATAAATAATTTTATACTTCGAGTAGTATTATATTTGAATAAAAGTTGTTATTGCAACATTTGATTGTGGCAACCAATAAACAAAGTAAGCAAAAGTATTTTATAGTAGATCATTATATATTTAAAAAACTTTTTACACAAAAAAACAACCGACTTCCTTAAAAAAAAACACTACAAAGTCAAAAATAACTTTAATTTCGGAAGTCGGTGTCTTAGGCTCTGTATTTAAGGTTTTTGCCACCGACTTCCGAAATTAAAGTTATTTTTGACTTTGTAGTGTTTTTTTTTAAGGAAGTCGGTTGTTTTTTTGTGTAAAAAGTTTTTATTTTTTTACTTTTTAGTTGTGGTAGATACTCCGCACTAATCTAATCGCGTTATTCGTTCATTTGTCGCGCAAATACATAATGCAAATTTAAGACTTATATGGTTTTCACATGGACCCCATTGTCCAAATGGAACCAAATTAAAATGAGACCATTCGGAAAGCACCAGCTTTCAAATAAAAAAAGAATCATCAAAATCGGTTCACCCAGTCAAAAGTTATGAGGTAACAAACATAAAAAAAAAAAAAAAAAAATACAGTCGAATTGATAACCTCCTCCTTTTTTTGAAATCGGTTAAAAATAACAAAGTTGTTTAAGAATATTTTCATTGTGATGATTAAGTTATTCATAGCCTAGTACCTGTATTATAAAGTCAGACTGATATTATTCTGTGAAGACTGCTAATAGGTACCTAACTTGTTTTAATGTTAAATATGAGTATTTACTATACCTAAGATAAGACTAAAACCAAAAATAAATGAGTAAAACTATAAAGACCTTTCTAATTGCTACCTACGAACTATGAAGTTTACCAATGATGTAAAAAAGTAATTTGTAACAAATCATACACTCAACTTCTTTTAGCTAACTCGAGTTAACTCGAATTAATTCGAGTTAGCTGAATTTCAACTCGAGCTAACTCGATTTGTGTTTTTTCCGAGTTGGCACATCTCTAATTCCGCCGCCGCGCCATTTCGGTCGGCCATTTGTATTTCACCGGCTACAGCCGGCAAGTCACGACTCACGACTCGTTTAATTAATAGCAATAACAATTCCATTAGTGCCAGTGAACGTGTTTGATCAGTGCAAAAATGGATATGGCTACGCGTGATCTTTTGAAGAAGTGGAATTTGGAACGCTACATCGATCGTTTTGAAAGTAAGTTGACAAACCTACCTAGTAAGTTGCTAGCATGAGCTCACACATTACATTCACACATTCTAATTTCTAGCAAGAATAGGGTCAGAGTGTCGTCTTAGAGGCACTATGAAAATATACTTAAAAAAATTTCGCGACCAATTTCAAGGTCACAGTTCTAACATAACCTTACCTATGGATCCCTTCGACATCGTTTTTACGACAAACGGTTGGTCGGAGACAAAAAACACCCAGACACTTTTAGCCTTTCTAGGTGTTACATAATATAGAATCGAGAAAATAAACGATTTGCGAAAATAACACTTTTTGGCCGCTGTACACTCCAACCAAGAATAGTCTTGTCGTATGGTACCTACCCACCTACCTAGATATACGTTCATATTGTTACGAGCTGGGGTTCGGGATAAATTAATGGAAACCAATTTACCAAAACACACAACACAGTTTAATTAAATAAACACAAATATCGCAACTACAAGAAACGTCACTAGGAATCACTTGTTTCGCTCACTCGAATCGTATTCGCTCGCTTCCGAAATCGAACTGCTTGTCGGCCCAACAATCCGCTATTTATATCCCGAGCAGAACATTCCCGAACATTCGACACCACCACAGCGTAGAAGCTTCTAGTAACTTCCGTTGAACTGTTTAATCCCACTATTCAACAATAGATGGCAGTAGCGTCTACGTACAATTTCGTGTAGTACTTGCTACTCAATAACAGATGGCGTTAGCGTGTCATTTCCAGTAGTTTCTAACACTGCCCCGTCCTTAGATGGAATTAGCGTGATGTTTCTAGACTTTTCGATTTACGTTACACTGCCCTTTTCTGAGACGGAGTTAGCATGATGCTTCTAGACTTTACGATCTACGTAACACTGCCCCCTCCTTAGACATGCTCGTCCCGAGCATCATTATTCCCGTAGTATCATGCCAATCCATCTACATGAATAATTTTAGACGCAGTTCGCATATCCTTTTACCGCCGCACAACTGGTGCATTTGCGACACCAATCCTCAACATCCTGTCGATAGTGGATCCAGTAGAACCGTTCTCTGATCTTCAATAGAGTCCTTTTTACACCCCTATGTCCTCCTGAACAACCGCTGTGGTAGTTCTGTAGAACATCTGGTACCTTTGCTTTCGGGATGACCATTTGCAAGTGACAGCTATCCCCTCGACCATTTTCCTTTTTGCGGCACAAGACACCATCCTGGAGCATCAAGCTCTCCCACTGTGCCCAATAATTCTTTGTGGTGGTACTCATCGCTGCAACATCACACCATTTCGGTTTGGGAGCATCAGCTTTAATCCACTCGAGAATTGGCCTGATGTCTGTATCACGTTGCTGGGCATGCCGTAGGGTTTCCTTCCATTTGTCACGAAGGTCCAATCTTAGCACCCTAACAGGAACTACTTCCTTAGCTTCCTGTCTGACACAATGTTTGTACTGTTCAGGAGAAGGTCTTCTTGATAAAGCGTCCGCGTTACCGTGGGATATGCCGTCATTGGCCTGTGACATCGAAATCCTTGGGGCTCTATTAACACCAACCAATACTCGCCCTGCACACTTATCACTTACTAATTTCTCTTGATGCTGCGCTGTGATATCGGACACCCTTCTAACCTGGGTGTGATTTTCGCTGGCAGTGTTTCGCTTCGGGCAATTTGACCGGAGGTGGCCCTTTTCTCCACAAGTGTAACATCTAGGGCTGTACCTAATACGGTCACAAGCAGGTGACTCCACAACCTCTCTGAAGCGATGGGCTCGATGATCATGCCTCACTGCTTCCACCTCCAACGCGTGGGCCAAGGCGTCCTTCAGCTTCTCATGGTGCCCAAGTCTCACAGCAGCTCTTACTTCCAGATCCCGTATGCCATCTATAAATACTTGAGTCAAAGTCCCTTCGATGAGTGCAGGCGCAGACCGATACGCCTTTCGGACCAACTTTTCAATTTCTAGGGCCCACTGCTGCAGATTTTCACCACTGCGCTGCACACGATCCCTCAACTGGGCGCGAAATACGTGCTCTAGGTGTGCGTCACCGTATCTGGATTCTAACGCCTCAACCAGCTGCTCGTAGGTAACATTTTTGCCAAGAGCCTCTAAAACGGTTAAAGCCTGGTCGCGAAGGGCCAAAGTAAGCGCGGTCATGGCTTGCCCTTTTGTCCAACCATTTGCATCCATAATGGCTTCAAACTGGATTTTGTATGCCGACCAGGAAGATGTTCCATCGAAGGTTGGCACTTTAAATCCACGCGCGGAAGGTACAGCAACTACAGAAGCCACAGTCCCATCTCCAGTCTTCAGATTTTCCAACGCTTTTTTTATATCAGCCACCTGAATTTCGACCTCGGAGATACGATTTTCGTGTAGCTGAACCTTCTCCTTCATGGCTTTGATCTCTTTGCCAAATGTCGCGTATAGATCTTTCAAAAGGAGAACCTGCTCCTCTTTATCACGCTGAAGCTGTTCTTGCAGGCGGCGGGTCTGTTCTTCCTGTCGGCGGGCCTGTTCTTCCTGTTGGCGGGCTTGTTCTTCCTGTCGGCGAGCTTGCTCCTCTTTGTCCAGCTGCAGCTGTTCCTGTAGGCGGCGGGCCTGTTCTTCCTGTCGACGGGCCTGTTCTTCCTGCCGGCGAGCTTGCTCCTCTTTGTCCTGCTGCAGCTGTTCCTGTAGGTGGCGGGCCTGTTCTTCCTGTCGGCGGGCCTGTTCTTCCTGTCGGCGGGCCTGTTCTTCCTGTCGGCGGGCCTGCTCCTGCAGCATCGCCATTAGCGCAGAAAGATCCATGGCTGGTGATGCTGTAGGAACACCAGACGCTTGGGAGACTGGCTCCGTCGTCGGCTGATTACCCCCAGGTGTCTGTCTAGAAGTTCCTTCAAACCGCCTCTGATCCACCTCCTGCTGGCGCTGACTCCTGGTACGGATACCTTCCGTATCCTCCTTCGGTAAAACTGGCATAATTTATCCCTTACTTCTGACACCAAATGTTACGAGCTGGGGTTCGGGATAAATTAATGGAAACCAATTTACCAAAACACACAACACAGTTTAATTAAATAAACACAAATATCGCAACTACAAGAAACGTCACTAGGAATCACTTGTTTCGCTCACTCGAATCGTATTCGCTCGCTTCCGAAATCGAACTGCTTGTCGGCCCAACAATCCGCTATTTATATCCCGAGCAGAACATTCCCGAACATTCGACACCACCACAGCGTAGAAGCTTCTAGTAACTTCCGTTGAACTGTTTAATCCCACTATTCAACAATAGATGGCAGTAGCGTCTACGTACAATTTCGTGTAGTACTTGCTACTCAATAACAGATGGCGTTAGCGTGTCATTTCCAGTAGTTTCTAACACTGCCCCGTCCTTAGATGGAATTAGCGTGATGTTTCTAGACTTTTCGATTTACGTTACACTGCCCTTTTCTGAGACGGAGTTAGCATGATGCTTCTAGACTTTACGATCTACGTAACAATATTTATATTATACACTAGATTCGATGTGCAACTGCAACCCAAAAAAAAACAAATAGGTAGAGTGCGTCTAAACTAAAATGACGCGCCCCACTACCGCATTTACCGTAGTGTACGTATACAAATTTAAGTATTGGGGCGCGTCATTTCAGCTTAGACGAGCTCTACCAACCTACATTTTATAAAGTCGATGCGACGTAGTGCATTTCACAGCTGCAATTAGGGCGCTGTTAAATTTACCTTTTTTTTTCAGCTGAAAGAATTGATATCGCAACAATGCAGATGCTTAGTAAACAAGACATACATAGTATGTTCCCTCAAATAGGGGACAGACTCCGGTTTGAAGCAGCTCTGGCCATGTTAAAAAGCGACCAACCAAAAGATATGGTTTGTTTTCATGTTAAATTGTATTTCAAAAAAGTAAATTTTGTTTTAAACTTTTTGCTTACACATGCCCTGCGTCGCTTAAATGCACATTCTCCTACTTGCATGTAGGTAGGTAGGTACCTACTTATTAACTTTTATTATTTTAAAGTCTTCTTAAGATACCTAACAATTTAACCGGTGCAGTATTTATTTAAAAAGTGGAATAAAATCATAACTTTTCATCAGTCTTGTTAGTTTACCAACTAAGTACATTATTATTACCTTTTTAAATTTCTTGTTAAATTTCAGGATAACTCCTACAATTCATCACTCTTTGAAGAGGTCCTGAGGAATGACTTGTTAACTAGTCTACCTTGTAACTTAGAGCCTCTGCCACCGTGTGAAGGACTGCAAAGCTCAATCCTCAACCAAGACTGCGAAGCAGGACTTAACCAGGAAAATTTGGTAAGTTCTGCAAAATTGTAGAAAAGTACTCGTACTTACTGTTTTTTGGTTCAAGAGCAATATGTATTAATTTGTAATTACATCCATACTAATATTATAAATGCGAAAGTAAGTTTGTCTGTCTATCTGTCGGCTGGGGCAGGACCTTTTCACATTTTCATACCTAAGACACTGAACCGATGCAAAATTTGGTATAGACATTCTTTGAGACCAGGATCAGTCCTGATCTTGATCGATTAGTTTTTATCAGGGCCGGATCAAGGGACGAGGGCAGGACCGTTCACACCTGCAATGCTGAACCGATTACTAGTAAAAAAATATAACACTTCCCTTGAGTTATCTCCGGCTAGGGCTAGCTATAGCCTGTTAGTTAACGGTCGCACTCGGACACATTTAGTGATTATTTCAACGATTATTGAGGTTAATTGACCGTACATACTCATATTATCACACCTTTTTGTTACATGTACTATTATAACATTGTCTCAAAGTAAATATTATTTTAGGATGGTGACATACTGGTGATACCACTGGACTCGTCGTCGTCAGTGGGTGAAGCAGTTAGACAAGAGTCCACCGGGAGCAATTTAGTAAGTTATTGCCTATTATCCTGTACTTTTGATAAGGAATTTAAATTGACATTCAATATTGTTAACCCCCGGCGTAAACAGATAAGTTTAACGTCTGTACCTGTCCTGTTCTGTATGTGTGTACGGACGGCCGTTTAGGAGCTATACTATATGTCACAAAGATCAGTAATATATTTGGAGTTGGTGACAGCTATAACTAACAACTAAATGCATGATGCCTAGACTGGCACCGACTCCAACTGATCATTATACTGAATGGAAGGTAGGTATTGAACCTGTATTTTCAACATTTTAGTGACATTTTTTTTTAACTTTTACCTTGCATATTTAGTTTGTAATGCCATACTTATACTATTTGTGTTTCAGGTGAATACCATACTGAATTCATCAGTCGAGGGAAAACAAATAATAGCAATTGGGCAGAAAACGGGCACCTTACCCTCAAACGTGCGTGGGCGTTTATGCAAGCTGCTTATGGAGAAGCTCATTACGGCCGAAAACCCGGTACTTCTGACAGATTCGCAGCTGCTTGCTCTATCCTACGACATTGGCAGATTATTTAAAGAGGAGTCACCACCCCTATACTACGCGCCGTACCTGCCGGCTGATGCTTACCAGGCTAAGCGCAATATCTCTGGCTGGTTAGTCACCGCCAGAAGGGCTCGACGGCAGCATTTAGTTTCGTTGGGCCTTATTGAAAAGCCCAAGTCACGTTCTCGCTCCAAGTCCAGTCCTAGGCTAGACACCCCTCCACTCGCTGGAATCGACCTGACCGGACTTAAAGAAGGTAACTCCTTTTCAAGAAATTTTATGTTTTCAGATTGAATTAAATTATCAAGAACAAAATTATTGAGAAAAATATCTGAATTAGTATAAATTTTCGTTACAAATGACAAAATATCTGAATCTAAGAACCGTTATTGTCATTGTACTAATTATTAATCGTTTTAATTTTTGTGTGCAGGTGAAGTGGAGGACGTAGCGTCAGCATTAGAGCAGCTGTCAAGTCCTTCAGCTGGTCCGTGGCAGGAGGTCAGTGCCCTGTGGCGGGAGACGGTGCGAGCTCGCCTCCGGTACTTGTACTACGAGGAAGGGACATTACAGGAGTACTTCAATAAGTATCCTATCCTGAAGTCAAGTGATGGATGGCGACTCCTGACTCATGACTACGAAGCACTGTTCCCTGATAAATCCGGGGGCCTCGACGCCTTGGATGCTTCATCGGAAAACATACTAAAAGCTGCTCAGCAGAAGCTTAACACCACAAAGGACTCGTTTCTTCGTCGAAAAATAGCTGATACATTGGCAATTTGTGACGGTAAGGAAATGATTCTGTTATATAGTTCTAGGTGCTCGACCTCCCTGGGTCGGTGAACCCGTTATAAAATATATAGACAAAAAAGAATTTAAAAATTATCTAACATGGTGCAGTCGTTCAGAAGTAACGGGCGGGCGGACACACATTTCGGCAATTCATTTTTACTTATATAGATAGATTTTATTTTGTTCTGATACTTTTCCCTATTTGCTCAGTTAATGATGATGTGTTGTGTCAAATATACTATTATTATTTTCTTTCCAGATGAACAACCGGAGACAAAATTAATAGCAGCGATATTGCTACTCGGCTGTCTCTTTAATATTCCTCCTGCCCGTCGATCTAGAAAAGACTGGCAAGCTTCACGAGCGGAGATATTGGATGGATTTGTGACCATCGTGGATGATGACGCAGACGTGCAAGTGGTAATTGAGGAGCGTCGCCAAAAGCTTCAAAACCTAGGTATTAGCCTCCAACCATTTATAATTTGGTGCCGCCAGTCAGGTGTCTCCTTCACAGTATGTGACAATACGTTTTACAAGTTCACAACACTAACTGAGGCTGTTGATGTGACTTTTAAAATATTTCATGCTACTGCGGCTAAATATCCTACTGAAAGCTATAACATTTGGCTTATTATCCAAATTGGTTTTTACAAAGTCAAAACATCGTACGATCGTATGTCACAATCTGTGAAGGAGATATTAGTTACTCTCGGAGTCACAATTTAAATTAAGATGAAGTGTCACAGTTGTAAAAGGACTTTTCCCACGTTTTCTTCACTTATTACCCACATAAGGAAAGAATGTGAAAAAATTGATATTACTGGAGTTTATAAATGTGGTGAAGACGCATGCTACCGGTATTTCACGGACGTTAGACAATTTAGAAAACATGTTAACTTAAAACATTTGAATAAAGTAAACACTCGTTATTTGCCATCCACCTCAAACGAGGCTTGCGTAGTTCCTATGTGTGAAACAGAGACTACCAAAGTAGCAACTGAGCACATATACATTGAAGCTGATAGTGAACCGGAAGTCCTTGATAATGCTGATAGTATTATTCATAAAGAAGTTTTGAAATTTATTTCAACGCTCTATGTAAATCCCTCTGTATCTCGATCGTCTGTACAAGCTATGGTTAGTCATTTGCAAACCCTTCTTGACAATATCGCACCGTCTTTAATGTCCGTATTCGGCCCTGTGCTAGCTGATGAGGAAAGCATGTCTGGAAGCGAAATTAATAAACGACTTCATAAGTTCAACACAGCTTTGAAGGGCATCTTTTTTCCGTTTCGTTCAGAATATTTGAGATTCCGAGAATTGAATTTATTAGGTTCTTTTATACCACCACATGAAGTAATCGTTGGTTATTGTCCTGACATTTCACAAAGGAGTAACACTTTAACATTACACACCAAGCCACGTACAATGCAAGTAATTCAACTTCGCCAGGTTTTGAAGAAATTTTTTTCCATTGACACTATTTGGAAAGATGTAACGGATTATTTGAACCACCTAAGGGGTAATTTAATAATCCGTGAAGAAAATCCGATGAGGCCAATGTGTCTAGAAAATGTAATGCAGGGATCTGTATGGCTGGCAATGTGTACACCGCAGGCGTCGGACATTATTCTTCCTTTAGTAGTATACTATGATGATTTTGAAATTGGAAATCCTTTGGGGAGCCACGCTGGGGTGCATAAGCTTGGTGGTGTATACGTTTCCTTGCCAGCACTCCCACCACATTTATTTTCATTGTTGAATAACATTTTGCTGTTAGCTATTTGCCATTCTGCTGACAAAACTAAATATGGAAACAAAGCTATTTTTGACCCTGTTATTGAGGAATTGAATTACTTGCAAAACAAAGGAATTTTTATAGAAAATAAGTTTTTTAAAGGAACCGTAAAATTGAAGGTTGTTGCTATAACTGGCGATAATTTAGGCCTGAATTCAATTCTCGGGTTTACTGAAAGTTTTTCAGCTAACAAGTGTTGCAGAATCTGTAACATTGACAAGAAAGGTTTGCAAACTGCTCTATATGAAAACAGTAACTTGCTTAGAAATATGACTTCATACCACGCTCAATTGCAAGAAAACGATACACCTAACACGGGCATTAAAGAATCATGCTGTTGGCTTAAGGTGACAGGATTTGATTTATTTCAAAATGTAGCAGTAGACCCAATGCATGATATATTAGAAGGTGTAGCTCGTTATGTAATGACCTTTGTCATAAACCACTTCCTTGCCGAAGGTCTTTTAAAGATCTCAGTATTGCAACAAAGAATAATTTCATTTGATTATGGACCAGATAGGAATTCAAAACCAAGTAATTGTTTAGTTGTCCAAGGTTCGAAAGTAAAATTGAAAACTTCAGCATCAGAAATGCTTACCCTTATTAGATACTTCAGCCTAATAGCCGGGTTTTACATTCCTTTAGAAAATAAAGTATGGAAATTATACATTATGTTGCGGCAAATCACCGACAGGTTATTAAGTCATAGGGTCTTCAGTGACACCAATATTCAACTCCGGGTTATAATAGCAGAATTTAATCAATTGTACACGGAGCTAACAAAATCACCCCTGCAGCCAAAGTTTCATTTTCTGACTCATTATCCTACCATGCTAATGAAGTTCGGCCCCGTACGTAACATGTGGGCTATGCGTTTTGAAGCCAAGCACAGGGTATCTAAGTTAGTGGCTAGATCATCTTTTAATCGAGTCAATGTTTGCAAGACTCTAGCAATAAAATGTCAACTTATGCTCAATGACTTGTTTGTGAAAAATACAATACCTACAACAAAAATACTAGGAAAAAAATCTGCATTAAATTCAGGAGACACTGTCAAGTTTTCTCTCGGCACTGGCGTTGTCCTCAAATATTCGGTTACTTCCGCTACAATAGCTGGTGTTATATGGCAGCGGAACTCTATTGTTACTGTAGATATAGATGATGAACAATTCTTACCCACTTTTGGCCAAATTGATGCAATTTTGGTGACAGATACTGAAGAGGTTTTTTTCCGTTGCTGTATGTTTGAAACTATTGAATTTAATTCTCATTACAATTCTTATGAAGTTAAACGTGGTAATGATTATCTGTGCTTTCCTTGCCAAAATGCCGTTTCTCCGTGTCCTAACACGCTCACTCTAATGCGAGGTAACACGTCATATATTACAAGTAGATGGTACCTAGAGTAAAAATTTCAAAATTCTGTAGGTATTCTAACGGCTTACGGTCGCTGCTATAATACCTTGAAAATGCGCAAACGAGTTAACTCGTTTGCTCATTTTTAAGGTGTTTTTATTTTGAATCCAGTAATATCAATTTTTTTTGGAAACGTTTACATAATTATTAATTATGTACTTATACCGTACGCGGCGTTGCTAGTTTGAGGCACTGCAGAGTCCAAGGGCAGTTATTTTTTTATAGCAGAGTGCGCTCAACTAGTAATCTACCCTTAGTTACGGTATTTATCGGATATCCCTTTAGGATATCCTATAAAGACGGCCCGATAACGGTGTCCGCATAAAGTAATGGTATGAGCCAGCACCAATAGCTGGTTTAAGGTGAACGCACACTTATCAGAGCCGAAGGAGGCGAAGGAATCAAATTTTAGAATTACTTAAATGAAGTCCAATGTAACTTCGCACACTTATCCGCACCGAATCGTACGACCTTATTCGTCCGATTCGGTAAGTGTGCGAGGTTCCATAAGATTTCATACAAGTAATTCTAAAATTCGATTCTTTCGCCTCCTTCGGCTCTGAAAAGTGTGCGTTCACCTTTAGTAATAGATTTTAAAGTAAAGTATTTGTATGAGGGATAGATTAATCTCATCGGAGTGTTTATGGTAGCACTTTACTTGAAAATAGATATTTACTATAATAATATACCTAACCAATTTATTGTATGCAGCTTTAAGGTGAAAGCGTCAGGGTAGCCCGCGAATTGATGCAATTTTGGTGACAGATACTGAAGAGGTTTTTTTCCGTTGCTGTATGTTTGAAACTATTGAATTTAATTCTCATTACAATTCTTATGAAGTTAAACGTGGTAATGATTATCTGTGCTTTCCTTGCCAAAATGCCGTTTCTCCGTGTCCTAACACGCTCACTCTAATGCGAGGTAACACGTCATATATTACAAGTAGATGGTACCTAGAGTAAAAATTTCAAAATTCTGTAGGTATTCTAACGGCTTACGGTCGCTGCTATAATACCTTGAAAATGCGCAAACGAGTTAACTCGTTTGCTCATTTTTAAGGTGTTTTTATTTTGAATCCAGTAATATCAATTTTTTTTGGAAACGTTTACATAATTATTAATTATGTACTTATACCGTACGCGGCGTTGCTAGTTTGAGGCACTGCAGAGTCCAAGGGCAGTTATTTTTTTATAGCAGAGTGCGCTCAACTAGTAATCTACCCTTAGTTACGGTATTTATCGGATATCCCTTTAGGATATCCTATAAAGACGGCCCGATAACGGTGTCCGCATAAAGTAATGGTATGAGCCAGCACCAATAGCTGGTTTAAGGTGAACGCACACTTATCAGAGCCGAAGGAGGCGAAGGAATCAAATTTTAGAATTACTTAAATGAAGTCCAATGTAACTTCGCACACTTATCCGCACCGAATCGTACGACCTTATTCGTCCGATTCGGTAAGTGTGCGAGGTTCCATAAGATTTCATACAAGTAATTCTAAAATTCGATTCTTTCGCCTCCTTCGGCTCTGAAAAGTGTGCGTTCACCTTTAGTAATAGATTTTAAAGTAAAGTATTTGTATGAGGGATAGATTAGTCTCATCGGAGTGTTTATGGTAGCACTTTACTTGAAAATAGATATTTACTATAATAATATACCTAACCAATTTATTGTATGCAGCTTTAAGGTGAAAGCGTCAGGGTAGCCCGCGAAATTCAAATTTTCTTACGTTTTTTGCAATTTGCAGGCCAGTGCTAGGTTTTGATTGAAATGTTAGACGCGGGTGTAAGACGTATGTAGTACAACTTATGTACTTACACCCGCGTGCAACATTTAATTAACATACAACCTAGCACTGGCCTGCAAATTGCAAAAAACGGCTACCCTGAAGCAATCACCTTAAGGGCAAAAATGTTTTAGTTATAGGTACATTAATGTAAAGTTTGTTATTTTTTGTAAATTAAATTTCTAATCGTCTCAACCTTTATTTTAATTTGTAAAAACTAGAATTATTGAACATAATGTATATAATGATTCTTTATAATGACCGACAAATAGATACTGTAATCATTAAGGCGAGGATGTTTCTAAACAAAACAGTCTTCTTTTATACTGAATATAAATGTTTAGAGTATATAATAATTATTCATTCATACTATGGAAATAAAAATACCATTCAATTTTTTGTTTAATTTATACATACATCCCTTTTCACCTTCTTACCATTCTTGCCAAGGTACTTTTTTCTATTTTTTTTACTTACTCTCCATTTTTTTAAGGTTCAAGTTTAGGGTTCTTCAGTTTTTTTTAATGTTGAGCTCACACCTAATAATATTTAAAAGGAAAGAACCAATATTGGATACTTAAAAATAAGGGGATCATGTAAGTCCAGTGGCGCCCTCAATTATAGGAGGATTGTGATTTCTAATAATCCAAACAATTTCTGTGTAATCCACCAGTATTTAGTTGTAGTCCTACTGATGGAGAATGAGTAGAACTACAACTAATCACTGGTGTATTATAGAGATATTAATTGGTTTATTAAAAAACACAATCCTCCTATTGAGGGCGACCTCCGTAAGATAATAGGCTATAACCAGAGATATGAGGAAATAGTAGGAAAAGTAAGAGGACCTAACCTAAAATACGAGGAGGTTACCGAAAAATAGTAGGAAAAATAATAGGATATAACTGGATATATGAGGAAGGCACCGAAAAATAGTAGGAAAAATTGTATGACATAACTGAATATGTGAGGAAGTCACCGAAAAATAGTAGGAAAAATAATAGGATATAACTGGATATATGAGGAAGGCACCGAAAAATAGTAGGAAAAATTGTATGATATAACTGAATATGTGAGGAAGTCACCGAAAAATAGTAGGAAAAATAATAGGATATAACTGGATATATGAGGAAGGCACCGAAAAATAGTAGGAAAAATTGTATGACATAACTGAATATGTGAGGAAGTCACCGAAAAATAGTAGGAAAAATAATAGGATATAACTGGATATATGAGGAAGGCACCGAAAAATAGTAGGAAAAATTGTATGATATAACTGAATATGTGAGGAAGTCACCGAAAAATAGTAGGAAAAATAATAGGATATAACTGGATATATAAGGAAGGCACCGAAAAATAGTTGGAAAAATTGTATGACATAACTGAATATGTGAGGAAGTCACCGAAAAATTGTAGGAAAACTAATAGGATATAACTGGATATATGAGGAAGGCATCGAAAAATAGTAGGTAACTAAAACTAAATCCATGGTGACACATCATCTTAAATACTGTTATCATCAACATCAGTATTATCATCGTTCTTTTTGGTGAATCACTATGCTCCGTCCTTTGAGTGAATTCATCATACTTTAAGCTGAATTCACCTCTTTTATGATTGTCAGTTTTCTCAGTGTGCAAAAGGTTGTTGTTGGTTGTTTTAAAAGGTTGGTTGGTTGTTGGTTGTTGATCGCATAAATATGCATTGTTTGTTTGGAATTACTGCGGGGTAAATACCATAACTAAAAATTAAAAAATAAAAACTTTTTTACAAAACAAAACAACCGACTTCTTTAAAAACACTACAAAGTGAAAAATAACCTTAATTTCGGAAGTCGGTGGCAAAAACCTTAAATACAATTCCTAAAACACCGACTGCCGAAATTAAAGTTATTTTTCACTTTGTAGTGTTTTTAAGGAAGTCGGTTGTTTTTTTTTTTTGTAAAAAAGTTTTTATATTTTGGTGTAATCACGTCATACAAAATCTCTCGGTGATGGTGCTGTAAAGCTTTGTCTTAATTGTTTTGAATTGATCAATCAAACGTCAATCCTTGGTCTGACGCCGCCACCATTTTTGATGTGTTAATGTGCAGCATAGAAAACCCTGCTACACATTCTCTAGTAAGTCCCTTAGTCGCCTCTTACGACACCCACGGGAAGAAATGGGGTGGTACCTCTGAATTATAAAATACAAACATTTGTTAAGTAGCTAGACAGATCTTATCACCTTTCAAATAATAAGAGCAGCAGTAAATTAAAACGTAAATATTATTGTGAACTTAATTTAAAGCAAAAAAATATTTCAGACGTAGAATATAACAAACAGAGCACGTATTGTATATTAAATCGAAGTAAAAAATAAGTTTGAAACCAAATATCTCATGAATTAAAATACACATATCTAAATGACATAAGGTTTCAATAAGAACATTTATTAAATGAGACGACTCAAGTATATCATTTTATCCCTGAAATATTTCATGTTCATAAACATTTACTAAAGTCGATTATGATTTTGTATCATGAAAAATATACAGAGAGCTTTCTAGATTGTAATCGTCTTTAGAATCATTTTGTTCATGTTTGTGAAAGAGAATTATAATAATACTAGTTTTTGACAGCGGCTTCGTCCGCGTGGAGGTCGAAAAGTATCCCACGGGAACCTACTACCGGGATAAAAGATCTTCGATGTTCATTCAAGTTATAATCTATCTGTGTGCCAAATTTTATCCAAATCCATTCAAACGTGTTTGCGTGACTGAGCAAAAAAAAATTGTATTGATATGATAAACATATTTAGAAAATCTGGTTTGGACCAGCGGGGTTAGTATTACGTAACACACTAAAAGTAAGAATGGCTTATATTGTGACAGGTCAACCACATTAATAATTTTATTTAAGTTGTTGAACAGACACATTTTTCGAACATATAAAGCAATATCCTTCATTAATTATACTTTTAACCTGAATTTGCCAATTTTCATCCAAATCCGATTGGCCGTTTTTGTGTGGTTGAGTAACAAACATCCAGACTTTTGACCATGCAAACTGACATTTATTTGTATAAGTGTCATTTTACTAGCTTTTGTCAGCGGTTTCGCGCGCATATTATATAAATAAAAGTTCCTCTTGAATTACTATGTCTATTGATGTAAACCGCATTAAAATTCGTTACGTAGTTTAAAAAATCTAAACGCACAGATACGATAAGCGACTTCTTTTAATACTATATAAAGAAGATAGTAGGATAGTAGTAATTTGATTTCTTGTATTGAACATTGAGCATTAACAGGCCGAGATGAGAGGTCAAAGTGATCTATCTTAATTTCTCTAAGAAAATTGTAATCATATGAAGTGTTTAGCGATATTTTCGCACCATTACCCATCGCCGTATTCCCGGCGGAAATATCTACACAATTATTAATTAATATAATTAGAAGCAACCGTATATTTACGGTTACGCCCACAAAAATATAGGGTGCGACTTCTAATGCCCTGAGGAATTGATTCTGAATAAATATATGTAATTAGGTTTAGAGTTAATTTAGTATTAATGGAAATTTTAATCATTTTGTTGAACCATCTGGAGGAAAGAATTGATTCCATTTTTGTGTAACTACAAAAACATTTACTTAATAACGTATCTATATACATAAAGTCAAGTTCTCGTCCCATTTTGGTGTAGGCAGAAACTACAAACTTAATCCTTTTGTTTCCTTTCCGTTCATGGATCTGGTCTGATCTGGTCATGTCATCGGATCAAGCTCTCAAGCTTGCTATCAGATATTCCGTTAATGCAAAGAGATGTTAAACTCTTGTGGTAATAGGTATCGCTGATAGTTTTTGGAGCCCTTGTTTTAATTTTTGAATGTGGGAGTGAAATAATATTCCCTGTCTAGATTTTCTCTAAATCAGGTGGCAAAAAATTCTTTGTTACTTTAAAATTATCACAAGAGAAACTTTTATAAAGTTCATTTCTTATTGTGATTGTACAAGAATGGCCATAGTTTAAAATTAATGTTAACCTTCACTATAGAAATATAAAGAACTAAGTTTTGCGAGAAGCTCCGCCCGCGTGAAGGTCGGAAATTCTCCCCCGGAAACATACTAACGAGATAAAACGTATCATAAGAGTTAATCCTGCACGCGTAGCATGACCACCATAGAAACGAGCTTTGTCGACGGAAGAATAGACAAAATGGCAGAATATAGAAAGATTTCTACCACCTTAAGCACGGCCATGTTAAAACTGAAGAAAGGAAATATTTCTATTCTTCAGTCGACAAAATTCTACAATGTCAAGCATGGCGACTAATTTTTCTCTACTTTTGAGTTGGAGTTTCAGTTGGTCATTGGTACATTTTCAGTTGGTATATTTTTTTTACAGGATTATATTAACTCATCGAATACCGTAATTAGAGACACAATAGAAAGACTTATGTCGAATTGTGTAACTTAAGATATTCAAAAGGTTAATAATTATAGTCATCAATACAATACTCTAAGATCGTTTAATCCCACTGTATGACTATTCAATGAAAAAGTCCTTAGCGGATCCACCTTAATTACATTAGTTACCACTCTCTTGCTATGGAAAGAATAACTGTCTTTGTCTTCATAGAAACCCGAGTCTACGGGTCGCCCCGTGCTCGGGTCGAAGAGATGTCGCATTGAATAGAAAGAACTTTGTCTATTCTTGGTAGAATAGAGATAGAATTGGTCATACTACGCCTACAGGACATAAACTATATGTGTGCCATTCCATTCAAATCTGTTGGGCCGTTTTGCGTGATTGAGTTACAAACATCCGAACTTCTCAATATCTAAACACACAAACTTTCAAATTTATAATATTAGTTGAATTATTATATTATTAGGATATAGCCTGCATCATCCCAGGGCTGGGCAAAGACCTAAGTTAAACTATTATCCCAAAAAACGTAAGTAGGTAACAAAAAAGTAGAAAAATCTTTTAGTATCAGTTTCCTTGCTTCCTTCTTTTGAATAGTATTTGTAAGAATACTATTAGGTATGATAATAAATTACTCTCTTTATCTAGGAATCTACTCAATATTTGGACTGCATTATCGTCCTCAAATGTGTTTTAAAGCACGAACCTCTTACATCCGCATCCGTGGAAACAGAACAAACGGCTAAACGTCTCCCTTGGCACTTACTGTGGCACAATCTCAACATTGTCTCAGTAGACTCACACATCTGTACTTGTGCTGTTGTGTTTGCAAAACTTTATAGACGTCTTCTTACGGCATGGGTAAGAAATAAAAAAACTGCTAAAAAGAAACTTCATAGTAAGTATAAGATATTATCAGAATATTACTTATAGGTACTGCCTCGTTGGTAATGAGGTTGGGTTCAGTTCCCAGGTTGGACAAAGTGTTTTTGGTTTTTTCTGTCTGTAACTTGGCCGATTTTATGGGACTTAAACATTACCCTCAAACTGTGATTGTATTATAAGCAAAACCCTGCCCAACCCTTTGTGGAAACAATGCGTGCTGTTATGAGTGTACATATACCTACAACGTACATTTCGAACTTTTGACTTTCTGAATAAACTTTAAACCGGTGATGTATTGGAGTCGGCTTGCAGTCTAACCGGATGCAGTTCAATACCAATATTTTACATAGAGTGACTGCCTATATAACCTCCACAACCCAGTTACTGGATAATACAGACTACTAGACTAGACTGGTTTTATCAGTCTTTTAGGATTCTGGAACCCGTAACGACTGTCAATGATCCACGACCGACAGCCGGGATCAACTGCTTAACGTGCTTTCCGAAACACGGAGGAGTCTTGGTATGTAAAGTTGGTCACCCATCCACGGGCCAACCGCAGCAAGTGAAGCTTAACCTGATGGATCGAGCAGCTCGCCTGTTATTACTTAGCCACAAGCCCTTAAGTTATTCATTAACATTACCAACATTAAATCAAGCATATCCATTTGTAACTAACCTTTAAACAGTGTCATCTTTGACTGACTACCGCGTAGGCAATCTGTCAGAGAGTTGTAGTAAAGTTGCAAATATTATGTGTAACATGACATGGATATCTACTTCAATCATGACAACATGTAATCTATTAGGTTAAGTGTACAACAAGTGATTGTTTTCGGATTGGTACGCACAGCGACAAATCAAGCTATACATTTACAGTACCAGCTGACTTCTCATTGTTCGAAAAGCGTATACAAAGCGAGGTCAACTAACAATAAGACTGGAAATTTATACCTTGTCATGTCACCATGTGTACCTGTCTATTTGATAATATGAATTGTTAATTTAATCATATAAGAGAAATTGGATCGTGTAGCTGTTTTCGAGCTTACTGTTGAAAACTAGCTCAAGAAATGTTTTCCAAACCAAAATTCAATAATTAATACAAATATCCCGTAGAGAACCTTTTCAAATTTTCTCGAATTTCTATTTCTCCGAGCAACTCTTTCAATCATCTTCAACTTTTTTTATTTCACTTTTCTTTCTCTAGAAACCTTATTCAGGCTATTATGAACATTTTCAAACAAAAACTAGCTAAATGCGATTCTGTGGTTAAGTAACGCGGTTACCAATGACCAGTACTTATTTGTTTAGTTAATATATGTACAAAGATAGATAAAATTGGATCAAAGTAATTAATCTTATTTGCCTAGCAGCTGGCAGTGTTGTACAAACTTTATTGTGTTTTATGTAAGATAGTATCTGTCATCCATCACTTATTTCTAATGCCACTAAAACTTTTTGTATGTGTAATTGAAAGAATATTTTTGGTTTGAATAGAAATATTATTCCACGTTATTGTGGCAAGCTTACTCCCTTCAATAAACCCTATATTAATCTGATATTACATCCTAGGCAATAAGCCTGCTTTGGGAGCGTTTCGATTAGCTAGGAAATTAACTCTATTAGAAATTAGGCCGCTTCTATTAGCTTCTCATAACAATTCCACAAATAGATTGATGCGATAATAGGTACTAAGTTTTCATGACGAAAAGATCCAGCTATATTCAAGAGACAATATCAGATAACCTTATAATTTCGGCCACAATACCTAAAAATAGCTAAAGGAATTTCTTGATAGTTTAACGGAGTCGATAATGAAGTATTGAATCTATAAGGTTACATGGTTAAACGGGATGAATAAGGATGCAGGGTTGAAAAGGAATTTTGCAATTGTAATAATGTAGTTTGTTGCAAAAAAGGACTCTAAGGTCATTACTGTATCATAGACAAAGATTAAAGTCATCGTCACCATGATGGGTTCGGTCCACATACCGATTCGCTGGAGGCCCTTTTAGCCAGTTTGTCAGCAGCATCGTTGCCTAGTGATCCATTATTTCCTTTTGTAAGTATAACTGGAGATTAAATAAACCGCAAGTTTAGTAGATAGTTACAAATAAGAATTCCATGAAATATTAAAGATAAATATTCGTATAGCAACATTTTCCTCAACCATTAGCCAACGAGTTGTTATCTCACTATAGTAACAAAACTAACAAACACAAACTTTACTTTTCGATTTAAACGCGGCGGCGTCTAACTCGACCGCGATTAAGTTGCGTACGGAACTTGAAGCGAGTTTGTTTACAAGATAAAAGCGAATAAGCATGCACCAAACCACTGGGCGGCTACTGCAATAAACGGAACGTAATAACTGCCACATTCCTTTGTACAAAATTCCTCCAATCTACGGTTTTCCTTTGACTAATTAAGGCGTTAAATTAAACCTTTGCGGCTCTGAATCTTCAACTAATTCAATCATAAACTGTTTGAGCAAACACTTTCTTACACCAATATTACGTTACCATCAATTCCAAGAAGTTGACCGAAGATATTTTGGTTATAGAAAGTGCAAACTATTCTCATGTAAATTCATGTGTAAATACGAGAAAAATGAAAATGGTTTTACCCTTTCGTTGCCTGCGGGTTGAATTACTCTTTCGTCTGAAAAAAAATATATAGAGCCAGACAAGAATGTAGATGCTTTTATGTACGGGTGTAGGTACCTTTTGGTACTTTATGAATAGGCTAGATCAGAGTGAGGGAACAGTGTGTGCCCCCACAGAACAAGTGTGTGCCCCTGTGTCTGCGCACATACTTGTCACTTGTGTACTATATATAATATCTCCCGAGCCGATGGATAGTCTCCGTTGAGACTGGCCACTATGGCCAAAATACGGTCTGTAGGACTATATTAACAGGCTAGTTTTAAAGTAAATGACAAGGGTAACTAATAAATTATGTTCGAAATACTTAATCTATTTAGAGACACTAAACTTATTGCTCCTCCCGCCCTAAACAAGTTAATATATTACACACCCTATTATGTAGCGTCAAATGACCAGAGGATGTAATCCGCTGAAAGCCTTAACTCTCATGTACTTATTTACATTTGAGCATAATCTCAAAGATTAGGGTCCTCGGTGGTACCAATGAGACTTCAGCCCGTATTTATAAGGATTAGCCACGATATTTTGGATATCCGAGATCGCTATTCATGGTTCGGACACTTAGGCATTACATAAGTTGGGTTGGTACCGTACTGTACTTTTCTATTTCTACTTTCAGCAGATAGTAGGGATAGATGGTAGACAAGGGAACAAAATTTAAAAAATGATGCCGTGTTCGGTATCAAAAGAAAGGACTTAGCTTCGATCACGCCTTTTATATGAGAATATTCTCTTGATTCAAATTTTTATCGTGATTTTCAGTAGTCTAGTTTCAGTTTTTGAACTTACTTTTTGGAATACAGCTTGTTTCGAGCATGCATACAAAATGGAGCAATTGTTCAGAAATACAAGTAGTTTAATTCAATGTACGCTACATTTTAGGGTAGTACATAATGACGACACATGTATTTGCGTAGCATTTCAGGATTAAACTAAGACATGTTACGATAAACCGCTTACTCCACATTACCAGGAAGCTAAGGACATTAAACACTGTTAATCAATGATTATTTCATGACTGATCTCCTACCGACCACATAGCTTTAATGATCTTCGATAAAACCGCAGCTCACCTTAAGTTGTTGTTCAACAGTCTGTTCATTAAGTGATAATGAGCGCCGACGCTTGCCATTCATTACTTGTGCGCAAACGCCGTGTCATTCCCCAGTTAATTGAAATCTCTCGCCTCTAAACAATATGTTCTGTTGAATGAGCTGAGCCTACGATTTTTGATGGAGCCTCAATTATTTTGTTTTGTGTTCTAAATTCAAATAGATTATTTGGCATTTTGGTATTTAAATTAAGAAGATTTTTGTAGTTTCGTGGAACAGGGTGAAAGGAACTGTCATTGTGATTTAGTGTTTTTTTTTTTGGGCATCGATGTCTGTAACATTCTCCCACCAAGCAGGGCAAAAATGTGGGATCGTTATTTGTGTGATTGGTGGGAGAATGTTCCAGAATTACGTTATGAATTGAGCTAAAAAATAGCCCCGGAATGATTCTCAACAATATTATGAGAAAAACCTTACAGCGTTCTAAAATATACCTTTACCAGATATTTTATGAAATACGAGGTCTGGCCCGTCGATATATTGGAGCCATTGTGTCATTTCCAACCGTCACCGTCCAGAGCCAAAGTTCAGAGTTATACAATAACTTTCCTAGCCTAGGGTCTTTCTTATGTCGACAACACGTGTTGCCTTTTAAACGAGTTTATAAATTATTCATAACAATAGACTAACACGGAAAGACCGCCGAGTAAGGAAATTGAAGACCTCCGGAAACACATTAAGCGAATGTTACAACTCCCACACAATCCTACGAGGTAGCTACAGTCAAAACTTTATTAATGTTACGTGAACCTCCATTGAAGCGAAACAAATCCCTTTTTTCACGTTTTTATTTTTGCTTCCGACCACAATTTCTGTTGAACCGAAAACGGGAAAAAATAAGCTGTTATAGCTTGATTTTTTAATTAAATGAACCACAAACAATCTGTGAGTTTTTTGTACCGTCGTAAATACTTATTACTTCGATGATATGTACCTAATTGTTATGCTTCGTTACCTATTTTTAATTCTGTTAAATTAAATATAGAGTTTTACGAATAGACTTATTTGGCTTATTTTACTTATTTAACAAATTATTTATTCAATGTAGTGCCTATACGTGTGAAGTTATTCGAAGATAAATAGTTATGATAAATGTGTACTACCTAGAATTATTTCACAATTTATTTGGTAAGTAATACTTATTACAATCAGAGCTATCTGAAACAGAAAAACGAGTGAATTTTCCTTTTACTTGAATATGAATGAATACGAACTTTTCTATTAGATGTTCCAGTAAAAATCGTAAACAATAAATAAATCAACGTACGGATGTACTGAGAAAACAGTTTCTAGGAAACATAATTTATATTAAGAAAAGTGCAAACAATAGTTGCAACAAGGAAAATAAACTCAACATTTTTCCTTCAATATGAATTAAATTACAATCAACTTGCAAAGCATGGAAATATCGTTAAATGAACAAAAGCTATCCATATTAATTAATAATGGCCTAGCTGGTTGATAGCAATAGGTGAGCCTACGATTACGTGGAACTTAAAAACATAACTGATGTAATTTAGGTTTACTAGAGATAGGTCATCTCTGCCTAACTATTCGCGGAATGTAGGCGTGATGTTATGTTAAGTAATTGACCATTAAAAGATGGCACTGGATCTGCTTCTTGGCCCTATATACATGCTCTAAGGCCAACCACACCTTTCTCGTCTCAATTCCAAATATAAAACTACGCAATCAAAAATGATTCTTTAAATAAAAATGGATTAATGCAACATGATCTTTTTAATTCCAATTTTAATTCGGTCACACGAATTCTATTTATGAATAATCAGCTTTTGTTTATTTTTCAGCCAGTAATTCAGCCAGTGTCACGTTATGCACCGCAACCAATGTGACATCACGATGCAAATGACATTTGCGCTCGGAAATAGTGTAAATACCCTGTTTTGTACCCAAATATGTGTCCGGATGTATAACGAGAGGAGCTACCTCCTCGAATCTGTGTTCAAACGTGTGTTTTATAACCATAAACACACACGTCTGTATTATTAATTGTTAGAAGCACTGTTTAGTTATTTCATTGACACACCTTTAGTTCTTATGAAATTGGTGACTGACGATGTTGATAATTCTGTTGTGCACCAACTAAACTTGATTTAGGTTATTGATTTAAACCACCCCTGATAAAGGTACAGACGCCACCAGGTCAAGCTACCCGAAACTGTCAATTTTTCCCAATGAACGTTGAACCTAATGCTCTAGAAATAAAGTCGAAAATCTATCAAAGAAATCTGACAGATTGTAGTAGCTTGATGTGTTGGCGTCTGTACTAGACACGGGCGTGGCGATGGTATCAACAATACAACACAAACTTTATGGTATTGCCACCAAATTATCACAAAACGAAAAAAAAGTTCCCACGGCGGGAATATTAATATGAATAACTATTTTTAACCTACTTCAAAAAAGAGGAGGGTCTATGTTCCACTGTATATTTTTTTATGTATTTTCACTGATTTTTATCCGCATATGGAGGAACGATCTCTAAAATTCTATTTTTAATGAACTGATTATGCTTCAGGGGTGGTCCCAGTTTAATTTAATTGACTTTGCTTTGGTAGTCTTTGCGTTAGCATCGATAATACGTATTTAATCCAATTTGTATCGTGATGATATTCTTACACGTCTTGTCACTGCTATTGACTTCACCGGTAGTCGTATACGTATAATTAGTGCGGGGTAAATACTATAGCTAAAAAGTAAATTATTTTTTGCAAAAAAAGCAACGGATTTCAAAAAAAAAAAAACAGTACGAAGTGAACTTTAACTTAAATTTTGGAAGTTGGTCGCAAAAGACTAAAACAGACATCCAAAGACACCGAATTACGAAATTAAACAAATTTTTCACTTTGTAGTGTTTTAAAAAATACGTTGTTTCAATTAATGTGATAACTTAGTCATCACCCTATATAGCAAACGTATGAAAATAGTAAACCTATGTTTATGCACTAGGAATATCTACCATAATGAATATCAAACTCATAGGTACATACGTTTATAATATTACTAGTATTAAAAGGAAATATTACCATGTAAAGCATTATATATTGCTGTTTCACAATTGATCACAGCTCGACTGGGTTTTTTTATAAACGAGGTACGTTTCGACATATTAAATTTAATATCTCATGACATTTATCAGAATCTCGTGAGTAATTAAATGAATATTCAAGCAGAAGGAAGTGGTTTTCCACCAATCCCTTATCAATGAGCAATTGTTGACATCAGTACCCGAATCGTAACATACCTTGATCAATACAATCCGAGCGTTTACAAGGAAATTACTTATCCATTGATTCATAGGTTTCAAAAATTGGTGTGCTCAACAGCGATAATAAAGCAATGGACAAGGCTGAACTGTCAAAATGTTTTGACAGTTCAGCTTGTTTTTACATTGCAATCAATTGCCACTTTAAGTGCCCGGGAGATAATCGGAAAATTATTGTGTTTTTAAGAACTTCTAGTATCCAGACACAATAGCTACCTAGTAATAAACGTTGTGAAATGGTAATTACTTACCAGAAAATATAATACCTAAGCGTAGGATATAAAAACGTTAGCGTTATTTTTTGCTTGGTTATCAAATATTCATAGACCTCACGGTTAGCCGCAGACAACAGTATAAACTTTGAACTTTTGTTTCGTATATAACTAATAAGTTCGCGTTAATTCTGTTAGCTTACTAACCGATAATGGAATTTAAATTATGTATAATCAATAGTTCTTTACTCGTTATAATATTCTAGGAATCAAAAAATATTCTTGTTACCTGATGAAAAAGAAATGTAGTTTTGAAAAAAAGTGAAAAAGAAAATGTTAAGCTAGGTATAAAATTACAAAGAAAGGTGCTTCTCTTTATCTACACAATTATCTTTTAATACTTATCTCACAACCTTATCTATCGTATAGAAGGTAAAAGTTTTAAATACTTCAAGCGGTTCTTACAAAAACATATTCATTGGAGGATGAAAACGCCTCCATATTATAAATTCATTTTCCATCAATAAATGGCCATACATATAAGGAAACCACCTCATATTATTGTGTACACCTTAAAGGCATGGAGGAAGAAGGGACGAAGCACTTAATGGTAGTCCTTGCGAATTTCAGAAACCTTTTTATAACGTTTTTATTGTGAATGACAGCTAAGGTACGTGACTATTATCAGGACATGTCACCATGTTCGTTTGAAACGAGATTAATACAGTTATTTAAGCAATACAGTAAGCCATTAGGGCTTTGAAACTCGTACACGTTTTATGCAGTCGGTAGAGGTAAAAAGTTTAAAGGTACATAGAGCCTTTGATACAGGTAGCGAGGCTATTAGTTTACGATGGGTATAACATTCTATTTCGATCCCCCATTTTGTACTGCATGTTTTGAGGTTGAAGATTTTTATTCAGCCTATGGCAAAACTGACCAAATGTGCTGTGATGCTTACTTGTGGGTAGTGTACTTTTAAAAAAGTTTGTATTTTAATCATTTGTTGTTATTATTTAGCTACTGGCCATATTCGACGAAAAAATATATAGAAAACCATTAACTCTGTTAAAAAGAAATAATGATTTACTTTTTTTTTGGAATGTAACGGTTAATCAAAATTATTTTTCAATTAAGCGGCCAGTCTTATTTGGAAAAGAGAAAACAATTACCAAAGAGTATTTAAGTAATGTTAAAGTACCATTCAACATAAGAATAAAACTATTTTATGGATGTAGTTGACTTTTCCTTGTCTGATATGTATTTTTAAGATAGTAAAAGGATATTCCTGCACAACCAATAACTGCATAGAAAATAAACAATGGAGAGTGGAAGCTACCGAGCTTTTAAATCGGGATATGGGCCGATGAAATTAGATCACGCACTCAGGGAGAACCAACAATAGATGCATATGTCAATAAAAGACACAAACCATATCTGCGTGCATATACACATATGTATTTGTTAGCTCGTAGTTTTGCCAATTAAAAGATTTAGTGTACTACACCCAAAGAGAAAACTCCAGGAGCATTTTCTTTCAACATGACATAATATTACTGCAGTAAGTATTTTTTATGCATGTACGTAATCGGCAAATGATAATATGTCTGTCGATAGCTTATATCTTTAAACGAGCAATTCTTGTATATATATATATAATCTGAATCTCAGAAACGGCGCCAACGATTTTCATGAAATTTAGTATACAGGGGATTTCGGGGGCGATAAATCGATCTAAGTAGGATTCATTTTTATAAAATGACATTTTATTCGTGTTTTCAATGACCAACTTTATCGATAATCAACTTGAACATAAACTTATTATTTTAAACACAATTTACCAAATAATACCGAGCAAAGCTCGGTCATCCAGATATTTTATATTAAATTGTACACTACCCTCTGTGATATCTCTCTACCACCCAAAGGTTTGGTGGAAGAACTCCATAATTATGGAATAAAATATATTATGTTCTGTGTACAATAAAAAATAAACCCTATAAACTAACCAGCAGGGTGGGTACCCAGCTATCTGTACACAAAATTATGTTTAAGCCCATTCATCCTTCACGGCATTCAAAAAGAATGCTATTGACGAAATTTAGCGTTTATAAGTTTAGTTAGAGTGACACTTGACCATAAACTAAATGTCATCCTCATTTTTTTGTTTGAAGCTCAAACGACCATAACTTATCGTTTTTGAATCCAAAGGTTCGAGTACCTACTCTAGTGCGGATGCGAGGATATGAGTGCCTCTCCATTTTTTACTTTATTGTTTGGTGATACTTTGAAAACAATATGGCGGATTTTTGTAAAAATGAGCGCCAAAAATAATGCTACAAAATAGTTATAGGACAAAATGTAATACTAAACAATGTAGGACCAATAACATAATTTCGTATCAGCCCAAATATTTTTTGTTATCTCGTCAAAACAATTTATTAGGTACTGATTGGATTACTCGGAAACTCAATAAAAATCCTCTTATATTCTAGAGATGAAATTGAATAAAGCCTAATAATAAAAACAAGCCTTTTTGGTATTTTCGAATAATGAACAACAAATTATTCAACAAATGGTAGTTCATTATACTGTTCCCACAGAGTTTTTTTGTTTTCTAATAAGTAATAATATTAAAACCAATGTATTTGTCAGGATAAATAGATTGTTTTTTTTTTTTTTTTGTGACTGTACCTAAAACTACGAATGTTCGTAAAGGGTTTTTGCTGACTGCGAAAAAGTTACACTAATTACGGATATCGTTTTATTTTTCGTGTAATATTTACATAAACATCCATCAACTTGATTTATTTCACATTATTCGCAAAATCCCGTAAAGGAACTTTTAAGGACCTTTTCATCGTAAATACGTCTAAAACTATGCAGCATACAAGAAAATAATAATATGTTTTCTAATGTGCAAATGAAGCCATTTTATACGATATCCCATTTGAAATAGTCACCCCACTATTGCAATGAAGTTTTATAATAATTATTTCACTTGCTATGTGAATAATTAAGCATTGATATTGATTAGAACTATTATAATATTACAGTCGAAAACATTTGTATTTCTGCAGCTCAGTGAAGTCACACAATAAGAGGAACCCTCGAACTCAGTTCCCAATATTACTTGATAACGTCGTTTTCGTGTTTCAAACGTGTAATTCCACAAACAACCTGCGAGAAATTTCGTAGTCTTTTCGAACGAAGTCTCAATTCCCGTTAAGTTCCTAATTTGCTTGTCTTTTAAAGTTTCTTCTTTCTTCGTATGCAGTTCTTGCTCAGTTCTCTAACTTTTTTCCTGAACAATTTTCCCGGAACAATTTATCATGGTTCTCAGCTTAAATTATTTTTTTAATTAGACCTCTTAATACGTACCTGACCAATTTAGAGTTTTTATAGACATCCTCTTTGTTATCTATATTGTAACACTGGCTACATCAGGGTAAAGAATAAACAGGCCTTCAGGCAACAAAAAAAAAACACTAATGATTTATTTCTTTTTTTCACAAATGGCTGTCGCTTACCTTTTTTTGACGTTAAGTGGCCAAACGTATGCTATTATTCAAAGAACGTACAAAAAAGTTTTAGATGTATGAAGATCCGAATATTTAAGATTATTTAAATGGTCCCTTAAATATTGTTTTGAAACTGTACTCAACAGAGAAAGGAGAGAAAGTTTGTATTTTATTTGATTTTTATACAATTCCCAGAATATGTAAATAGTATTATGGTTGTTATTACTTTAAACAACTGCATCGGCTCGAGTAAAAGCCTGCGTATCCAGATTTTATTTTGGTAATATTTTCTACGCTGAATAGAAAATTCGGACAAATAAACTCAACAGCTTTAAAGTATGAATACTTCGCTAAAAAATCATGCCACTACTCAATCCATAGCAAAATCCTTTGGATTATTTTAAATGTGAACCTCGATTTAGGCTTATTCTATTATGGTAAGGTACAGTTGTCCCCATGTTTTATCTCGTAAATTCTTCATGACAACGACGACCGACGGTCGGGATTTCTGTCACTTATAATACCTTTTTCATTGGTGTCCATTTATTTTTAAAACTTTAATGCCTCAGTGGACATTTTATTGTTTTCTGTTTTTATTGAAATGGTATTTTAACGTGGGTTTTGGCAGAAAACATGACCATAAAACTTTATTATTACTTTTCTCTTGTTTGTTTTTTATCAAAAAATTCGCGGTTATTTTTTTCACACCTCTTTGCAATATTCACCTGCTTTTTACTTATGCAACAATTCTAAAACGAACAAACTATACTACTTAGATACGATACGAGACTAGATCGTATTTGTACTGTACTTAGATACTGATTTGTTCTCAGTAGCAGCTCGGAGTCTGGATTTATGTCAGGTTGATGGCAATAGGCTCATTCCTCATCATGGGACTTAAACATGACTGGCGAAATGTGAATGTACCCTATTCTTAGGTAACCTCTGGCTAGCCCTTTGTGGAATACAGGCGTGATGTTATGTTATTAGAGAATAGCCGTAATAAACGGAAAAAAGCGACAAGTATTTCCTAGAATTTAAAACGCAATCAACCGATGATCGCCGAATTTTGTCGTCGTTTTTAATAAAGTGACAGTTAATTAAAAATTCAATTAAAAGAATATACTCTTTTATCAGTTTACCGACTGCTAGTTAAATAGACAACCAGTAAATGAGCAATCCTTTGATGCGATCCGAATTCTACTGTTATTGACCGAGGAGCGGAAGCCTTTGGGCCATTTGTGCGTGTTTTACTTCGATCATAGTCCTGATTAAAAGGAAGCTTATCTTGCAAATGTTTCTGAGAATTCATGATTTCATTGTGTATGTTTTTTTCTGCCTTTTTTATGTGGTTATCGTACAATTTATCACAGAGCTAAAGTCTTTAACTTATAAGCCTCATTTACACCATGCCCATCTACCAAACCGCACTGGGCCCGCGGGGTGTATTATGGCCCACTCCCTCTCACCGAGAGGAGGCCTGTTTCTCAGCAGTGGGGACAGTATAGGCTAATGATGATGATGACACCATGCAAAATACTTGTCTGTGCTTTTACACAACAAAATGGAACCAACAATTAAAAAATGCAACTTTTTATGTTGCTTATGGGAAAATAAATCTCACTACGCCGCTTTAGTTTCTGAATAAAATGATTGTGTCGCAATCATTTCGATTAATAGTATTAACGAAACTTTACAAGGACCTTTTTTCGATCTTATCGGTTTCTTATACCTATAATTGCGCTGGGTACTATATTATAATATGAAAATACTGGTATTTTAGCTACACGCGGTTAGACAGGAAACCAACCGTAATATAGTTGGAGAAAGGTTATGCAGAGGATGATTGCATTTTATTATACAACAGCGCACCATTTATTTTATGTTTCAGAGTTAAGGCTCGTGCAGACTAGCGCGACGCGACGGTCACGCGCGAATCGGCGATTTATATTCGTAGAACAATTTCTATGAAAACGCGCGCGACCGTTCACACAGGGACGACCAGTCACGTCGCGGCACGGTCATAGAAATTGTTCTACGGGTATAAATCGCAAATCGCGCGCGATGTCGCATCGCGCTAGTCTGCACGAGCCTTAACTCTGAAACATTAAAAAAATGGAGCGCTTTAGTTTTATAGTAAAAGACGTTTATTCGCTTTATAAAATATATTACTTAAGAACCTATTTAAACTGAACATCCTTTTTCGTATGTTTTCATTATCCCTGGCCACATTAGTGAATGAGTTAAAGAAAGTGAAAAAATATGATTTGATTATTTCTTTTTTCACATTCGTTTTTACCTTTAGTGGCCATACGTAAGTGTGTGATTATTCAACGACAGTATGAAAACTTTTTAGTTAAATAGAGATTTGTTTATACCGTATGTTACACAATAATTTAGACTAATATGACTGACGAAACCTTAAAGGTTAAATTTTTTGCTGCGGAAGCATCTTTTTCATATACCTACCTTATATTTTTATTGCGTATTGTATTTTAGTAGATCTGTGAATTCAGTATGTTAGACCTTCTCTTCATGAGAAGAGGCGGTGGCCTTGCATTGGGACAATTGTATACTGGTATTCTTATGTTGATAACGATATTCAGCTGCATCCGTTATCCTGAAAGACGATCCAGTTGAGAAAAGGTTAGGCAGATGATAGCATTTTAGTGTTAAATAGCAGATCATATTCATCATCATTTCAGCCGTAAGACGTCCACTGCTGGACTTAGGCCTCCCCCAATTTGGGGGGCTTTGCCATAATCGCTACGCTTGGCAGGCGGATTGGCGATCGCAGATATGATGGTAAAATGCATAGAGAACGCTGCTGCCCATTCTCTAGTATACCCTTAGTCGCCTTTTACGATATATTATATTTTCTATATTGTAGAGTTGGTTCTACAGTCAGTTAAACTTGTTTATATTCATGATGAGAACCAACTTCCTCACTGCAGGCTTGCCAATAAATTCAAAGTAAGTAATGTAGGTAGTCTAACTAACTCATGTGTACAACTTATAAGTTGCAAGCGAGGCTACTGAACGTGAGGTATTAAGTTTGATTCTCAGTTCGAGCAAGTGTTGTCGGATGTATAAAGGGATAATTTCCAAGCGCTAAAGGCGAGCGTGAGGGCTTTGGTTTCATTCTGATATGGATATAACAAAGTGTAGACTTTTTTGTAAAGAATATTGGAATAATGGGTTGCTTAAATGTCTTACCAAGAAGTATTGTGTTACCCAGTGATACAAGTATCCGATATGCATGAAAGCTGACCCCAACATAGTCGGGAAACGGTTAAGTATTCATCAACGGTCATCCGTTGCTTAAATGTCACACGTACCTAAGTTAATGTTAAATTTATTAATTGTAATGTTAGACTACGTTGTCGAAAAAATATATATAGAAGATAAATAGTTATTATCATAACTTAAACATGATTAAATTGTTTCCACACACATTTAAGATTTATAAATTTTTCCGATCATCTTTTTATTTTAGATGGTAAATATAATGTTTGGTTTCTCGAATGGGTGGCGGTGGTGGGCGTTAGAAATATTCTACGTAATAGTTGATATTATAATAAAGAAAACTAAGTTTGCTTTGCGTGCTTTTCTAATTTTTTAGAAATTATACAAGAGTTATTTGATTTAGATTTAAGTAATCATTGTTTACCATTTTGAATTTATTTTACAATACGTAAGGCAAACGCCGACCCTACAAAATATAATTAGCTTAGAATATGATGAATCGTTAGTAAAATTTAGCTGGCTTTTCGTATTTTATGATAAAATAATTACTGGTCTGGGCTGAATTACGTTCGGTTTTATGTCACGGATTGTGTACTGACTGTATCTTGATGGTATTTCATAAATTAAAAATCAAAAGTAGTGTAAGCACTAACCACGATTTTATCAATTAAAAAAATATATTGTATGAGTGTATTTTTTTTTTTTGTTGTTTGTACAATAACAGCTAAATCAGTGTGAATGTTATTGAGTAGTTTTAATTTCATTTTCTGCTCTGAGGTATCGAGCTATGTAGATCGTATCACATAGGTCAGTAAGCATCCCTGCACCGCATTAACCATAGACAATTACTTATAAATAACTTGAGACTTGATCGTTATATTATTGCTAAGCACTTTTAATCGGGTTTTCGAAAAATAATTTAGATTTTATTATATTGAGATCGAAATCCAGGATTTTACTACTTCGTTATATTTTAATTCTAGCTAAATAATTCATAATAAATAGCAAAACAAATAGCTTGATCTCTTATTCTTTTGAAATATAAAAATTACTCATTTACTAGGTTTTTTTTGGCGCAGATAGTCTACGCATTTTCTCTGCATTTAACTGAAGAAAATGGCACAGTTTAGCAAAAAATACTTAGGAAAACATTCAAAATATCAAATTTAACTAAATTGTCACTAATTCCGAACCTAGATCTGCCCTACGAAACTTATAACAGCCACTGAAAAACTTACCTGCAAGTTTATGTTGTCCGAAACTGTACGAGTAGTGCACTGTAACACTTGTGGAGGAGTAGGGCGCGTGTTGCGCGATGGGAAGGTTGTACACAAATGGCCACGGAACCTCGCACCTCCCGGTTATATACCCCACAGCGACTACGGAGTAAGGCCAAAACCGTAGCGGTTGGTGCTACGCTGCTACGCCGCGCCCAGCGTAGGCGTGCGTAGGCCTCAGCCTACGGCATGCCACCATAATAATTTAACGCAAACTATAAGAATTGACTGGTAATTAAATGCTTTATTTAATTAAATTAAGTTATGTTTGAAATTAAATTTAATGTTAACAGGTACTTAATGAAGTAGAAGTAAATATTGTTATTTTCTTTTAATTTTGCGTTTTCATCGCAAGACTCGTCCTCGATTCTTTGTTTAACTTTTTGAAAGTAATCCTTTGAAGAAGTTTTGGCACCAAAATAAATCCGCTTATTGTCAAGATTAAAACTTTATAAGAAACTTTGTATTTATTTGATTAGCGACAAAATTAGATTGGAGACTATTGTTTACCCGATCATGTAACTTAGGCCGTTAAATTCACTGAATTTAGTCAAATTAAATGGACCCAAATAAAGTTAATTGTATGATCAAATTCTAAGAATTGCTTTGAGACAAACAAGGTACTTCCACGTTCTTTCGTATTATTAAACTGCCTTTTAAAATTATCGACACTCGAAAATCGGTTTGTTCATTGCGTTTTACAGTAATGCATTATCATAATTGTGCTATTCGACACCTACATGAGTAGCAGATTAAAATACCTATTGTTATTTGATAATCATTTAGTAATTTTTCAAAACTCTTGACGGTTGGGGGGACAGTTGTTTAGCCTTTATAAGTGACGATATTTTTATAGACGGTTTGTTTAGCCTTTATAAGTGACGATATTTTTATAGACGGGTTTTAGACTTTATTAGGGCATTATTATGCATGTCAGATTTTGTTGGTTTTCAATTTGGTGTTGTGGTGTAAAACATATGATTTGGTTCAAGTGTGAAATATCTTACCATAGTATGTGTAACAGAGTCACGTTTCGTTTTAGTCTGTCAGAGTCTGTCTGTCTGTCTGTCTTCTAAACTACACAATGAATTTTTATGCGGTTTTCCTATAATTTAGAGAATGTATTATAGAAGATTTATATATGAGTCTAACACATTAATATTTAACTTTCGTACAGCACTGATATCTCGATGTTTCGACTTGTCACCAGATGATTAGAATGCACTCATACGAACTAAGGGCGCGTCACCAATTTGTTTATAAGACCGAAGTTAATACCGAAGTTTTCTAACCGAATTAAAAAAAGGTGTTTCTAGAATATCACCAAAATACTGTGTAGTGGGGTTTCGCGTGGTGCCGGACATACATAAAGAATACATCCCATTTCTGCCCATGGGTGTCGTAATGGGCAGCAGCGTTCTCTATGCATTTTGCCACCATACTGCGATCGCCAAACCACCTGCCAAGCGTGGCGATTATGGCAACCGGTGATATTCTCCAAAACTACTGACTCAATTTGGAAGGGGTTCCCGTTAAATCCATATTTTCAGAAAGTATAATATATTAGGATCTGATGGAAGGCTTCTAAAATGTGAAAAATCTTCGGTAGTAAAAAGTCGGTTTTTGTCCCAGACTTCCGAAATTGAAGCATTTTTTGTTTTATTTTGTGGTATTTTTTTGGAATGTGGAAAATTTTGTGAGGAAAGTATTGAGTATGTTTAATGGCTATAAGAGTAGAGGGAGATCAAAGAAACGATGGATGGGCTGTGTGAATTATGATATGGATAGAAAGGGGGTGACTACTGAGATGACGACTACTAGAGAAGTGTGGAAGAAAAAGACATGTTGCGCCGACCAAAAATACATTGGGATAAGGGCAGGAAAATGATGATGATGAGTATTTTCTTAAAGTCAGTTGTTTTTTTTTTTGGTAATTATTTGTTAAATATCATAAAATTGAGAAACGGATTTTACGCCGGATAAATCCTAACAAAACCCAAGTTATTTTTTATTAGCGCCAATGCCAGAAGCATTTCAAAGTTCTTTTTTTACGACTGTAGGCCAATTCAGCAGCCATTCCTTTTACAGAGTGTCGCAGTTAACTGGCTAACAACTTTTGCTGCATAAACATTATTGTTTACAGAGAGAATTGAAATTAATTAATTGGAAACCAAATATGTGGCGTCTTTTCTATTTGAATTTGTTCTTAAAATTAGACGTATTCTACCCAAACCCCTTTTAATAAAAAATATGAGATTTTACAATTTTCGTAAAATTTTAAAAACATTATTAGAAGAGTTTTATAAAATTGTTAAGACCGTGGTGGAGCTACTACGTTTTGCAGTCACATGTCCCTTGGTTAACTATCCTAACTGGGGCACAATAACAACCGGTTAATACTCAGTATTTTTCTTCATTCGGGAACGTCACAGATAAAAAATAAACTTCAAACTTTTATCTGTGGACATTCAACGAGATCTAAAGGGACTATTCTAAACTTTGAAGTAAATAGCATTAATTAATGGCGACACTTAAACGACGGGCCTGTTAGTCTAGTAGTTAGTGACCCTGACTGCTAAGACTGAGGTTGAATTCCCACCCAGGACAAATGTTTGTGTGATGAGCACATTCATTTGTTCTGTGTCTGGGTGTAATTTATCTATAATATGTATGTATTTAGAAATATATAAGTATATTTATCAGTTGTCTTGTTACCATAGTACAGGCTCTGCCTAGTTTGGGATCAGACAACGATGTGTTGGTTGTCCTAAGATAAAAAAAAAAGTTTGTCCAACGTAACCTGGGCATTCTACTCCATAAAAATTTGTCATCATCATCTTTTCAGCGGTAAGACATCCACTGCTGGACATAGGCCTCCCCCAATTTGGGGGCTTTGCTATAAGAGTCACGCTTGGTGGGACGGTTGGCGATCGCAGTATGGTGGTAAAATCCTTAGAGAACGCTACTGTCCATTCTCTACTAAGTCCCTTAGTCGCCTGTCATGACATCCACGAGAAGAAATGGGGTGATGCTGTTCTTAACGTCCGGCACCGCACGAACACAAAAAATATAACATAAAAAATTACATGGGTAATATTCTTGCAACACCATGCTTATCTCAAATGATAGAAAGATATGTAGTATCTATGAGAGCAGTTTCGAATCTGGACACATCGAACACGTCGTGGTAAAGAAGATGTCGGAAATTAAAATAGGTTACTTTTTTCATATTGTAAGCGGCTTTGGTAGCATTGTCAAGGAAAAGAAAGCTTTTATTATAAAAATCCGTGGGTGTTGAATGGGTGACGTATTGTTCAACCCTGCCTGCTTACAAACGCATGATAGTAGCTAGTGCCAGGGTCGCGATCACGATCAGGAACACGGGTGGGTTTTAGTCAGTAAAAGTATCGTGCTATGCAGGGTTTTTTTTCTGGATGGGAAATCATCAAATGACTTCTCCCGTTCTGGGCGGAGCGGGAGGGAGTGTCAGACTTTTACTGACTAAAACCCACCCGTGTTCCTTCAGTTACCCATATGCCAGGGTCACGGTATCTCGCTTGAACAATCTCGCGACCCTGGCAGTCTCGCGACCCTGGCAGATGCAGGGGTCACTTACGGGTTGATTATATGATAATTGAAGTAATTTGGCATAGGTGCATATTAGCCGCAACGGAAGGCGCAAAACAATATTTTTTGGATGTCCTCATGCCTAAGTGACACCAAATCAAAAATAGGAATAATCCTACTTCCTACTAATATTATAAATGTGAAAGTTTGTATGTATGGATGTGTGGATGTTTGTTACTCTTTCACGCAAAAACGACTAAACGGATTTGAATGAAATTTGGAACACGGTTAGTTTATAACCTGGATTAACACATAGGCTACTTTTTATCCCGGTAGTACGTTCCTGCAGGATATTTTCTGACCTCCACGCGAGCGAAGCCGCTGGCAAAAGCTAGTAGGGTCATAAATGAAAAATAGGAACGAAAACTCTGGCCCCTATTGGAACACGTAAGTCTGAAGTAACGATGGTAAGGTCAACATCGCAGGGAACAGGTGTCGGACGTTCGACAGCGTGGTAACCCCTTAGTGGGCACTGTCAGTTTGAGCTTTAGGCTTTCTGCGCACCTACGACTTATGCCTAATTAGAGGGTACTTGAATTCATAGCTAGAACACATGAAAATAAGATTTACAATGCCAGTTCTTTCAATTACTAACCCCATTATGTACCCCCCCCCCCCCCCAAATCATTACCCAGCCTAGTCGAGCGAACACTGAAATGGAATTACATTCTTCAACAAATGAATAAACTGGAATTTATCTGAATTTATCACATGAAACTTTTCGTAGGCGTAGATTCTACGCGATCGTAGCACCGGCTACGGCGTAGCGCGGCGTAGTAATTTTCAAGGGCTGAGATTCACTTTGATCAATCACCTTATTAGATTTGCCCTAAAGTTTAAAATATGTATTGTGCAATCAAACAGGCAGCCTTTGAGACATTTTCATGAAAACACTAGAAGAAAAACCATAACATTCCTTCGATTTCACAATAATGGTTGGAATCTCGTAGAGCGAGGAGAGCTCATTACATAAGTGCGAGTAAGTGATCAGTGACGCATAGTAACTGTTCACTATTAATAAACACAGAGTAGTAAGCTAATGGAATAAGAACTTGCTATAAAAATAAAGATACTTCGAGTTCTACGGTGCCACGCAGTATCGAATAGAATGTTTTATACCAGCTTTATTTTTTTCATCTCGACAAAAAGGAGGTACAAAAGGCGTACGAAGTAAAAGCCTATCGCACTGAAATCTCAATTTCCTTTTACTCCTAAAACCTTGAATTAAATTAACTTATCAATGAATACTCATTTGAGGTAAACTTTTCTTACTAAAAAAAAAATTGAAATTTTATTTTAATGGCATTACTCTACGCGCCGAAATTTTCAATGAATTCGTAGCGTCATTGAATCTATTGATTGAAGCCAGCCGATAGGTAAGTAACAGGACTCGCCGTTCGGCACCCTCTTTCGTTCTATAATATCCTTTTGTAGACGCACCGCTCACTACCCACCGCCTGGGCACCCAACCCATGTAGTGTGTCGCGTCCCATACTCCAGTCTTCTACAATTAGTCATAGCGTGACGTCGACCGCTATGTTTTACGTTTCCGCGTGTGCATCGGCTGCCCAGGGTTATTTTTCATAACGACGTATAATACTGCAACCTTGCCATGACGAGATATAATTTCGTGTATGGAGAAAATTTAAATAGTGCGAGGCAGATGTACGCTGACGAGGAACACTTACAATCTCTTAGACGGAAAGTTATCCCTGCTCTCCGAATTGACACATTGACAGACTAGATACTCGCACTTATCCGCAGATACTGGACCATGGCCAGTTTCAATTTCCCATTCATGCCAGAGACAGAGGCTGGCCACCCTTGTCCATACACGTTAACGACACTATCCCGGAATATTTCCTGCGACACCCAAAGAGGAGCAGCTCGTCAGTTTGGCGTAAGCCAGTCTATTCTCCCCATATGTTTAAGCAATTCGCTCAGTCCATTACGCATCAGCTGTTTGAATAATTTTAATTGAACATCATTTTTATTCATTATTTTTATTCGTCACTTATTATTCATTTATCATCCCTTTATCATTTTTATTCATTTAACACATCAAGTTAAAACCTTCGAAATACTGGTAAATGTGTTTGCTTTGTGGCTGAATTTGTTTTAAGGAATTAACATCGACAGCTTTATTTACATTTCTATCACAAGTACCTGGTTATATTAACGGGTAGTACGGTTTCTATTTCTATTCTACTTACACAACACTCCATAATGCTGTCGAGACGGTAAAAATGCCAGATGGAATATCTACTTGAGTACATGTATGTATTTATTTTTGAGCCATTTACGCTGAGTACTACGCTACGCCATCGACACTCTAATCTTATTTATTTCATTGACTCACCTCTCAAATTAAATAAGCTCGATCCATTGAAACAATGCATGCCTGAGTACTCCACTTACTCAACACTCTGTGATTAAAACCCATATACCGGATGAAGAGGTTCTTTTAATCACTATAGAAATGTCCCTACTACTCGTATTACATAGGCTGTATAGTTAATAAAATAATCTAATCACTGGCGTCTATAAAGTGATAAATGGATTATAAATTGTAATCAACTGTACATAAGGTTTATATTTGATGCGGTTTTAGTTTACTTGTAAGTAATTTATTCGAAACTTTTAACTCGCTAATCTTTTGTGTTTCCCTTAAAAAAAATCTTAAAACAAATATAGGGTTACAATCATTTTGGGAGCACAATTTACGGACATTTGCACACATTGGCATCATACTCATTATTGTTTATACGCTTAGAAAGTAAGTTCATAGAATAAAGGTAGTTACAAAACTTGTGATCATTGTACATGCCTATTAAATTACATTTTTGTTTCAGGACTGACACTTGACTAGATTTCAAATCATCAAATCAATATGAAATACCGAAGATTCATACAGAATTCTTGAAACTTCCTTAGGTTGTCAGTCAACCAAGACATTGTATTTGAAATATTCGCACCAAATTCCTCCCACATGTCATCATGTCAATGCAATAAGACACGAATGTGTTAGAAAAAAGTCGTGCCAAAAATCGGTAATGTACAGACAGCCTAAAATATTCCGTCCCATGTCCCGATGTAGGTAGACTTATCTTTGATTTCTCTCGGGCGACCTGGGAACGCCTGTGCCACATCACCCACTACCTGCACCATTATGTCTTATTCCCAATAAGGGAATTCTCATTTGGCTTTAATTCTTGGAGTTTAGTATTTAATTTTCTTTCAGGAAATAGTGCTGTCTTTTAAATTTGTTGCTGTTTTTATTCTTAATACGTGTTGTATTTCAGTAATCCATACTTAATATTATAAATGGGAAAGTGTGTGTCTGTTTGTCCGTCTTTCACTGCAAAACGGAGCGACAAATTGACGTGACTTTTTAAGTGGAGATAGTTTAAGGGATGGAGAGTGACATAGGCTACTTTTTGTCTCTTTCTAACCCCCCCACTTCCCTAAAATGGGGGGTGGAACGTGCTAATCTCAGGAACTACTGGTTCGAATTGAAAAATCTTTTTTAATTCGGGTAGCCTATTTATTGAGGAAGGCTATAGGCTATATAACATCACGCTACAATCAAAAGGAGCGGAGCAGCAACAAAAAATGGACGAAAACTGGCAGGCTGCGAAGCGACGGGAAGGGTCAGGGGAGCAAATATTTGACGCGGATGAAGTCGCGGGCAGAAGCTAGTACATGTATAAAGCTGAAAGTTTGTTTGTTTGTTTGAACGCGCTTATCTCTGAATGTACCGTTCGGATTAAACAAATCTGTTTGCATTTAATAGCCCAATTCTTAAGGAAGGCTATAGGTTCCTTAAAATCATACTATCATCAGCAGCCTATAATGTTCCCACTGCTGGGACACAGGCCTCGATGAGAGGGAGTGGGCCATAATCCACCACGCGGGCCCAGTGCGGATTGGTAGATGTCACATGCCTTCGAATTTTTGGTTATAAGACATGCCGGTTTCCTCACGATGTTTTCCTTCACCGTTTTGAGAGTAGTGGTGACGAAATAATTTACACAAAGTAAAGCGCCTGCTTGGGTTCGAACTCACAACCTACTACTTGTAAGTCGCGGTCGTTACCACTGCTCTTAACGGAACATAACATCATATTCGTACACTTAGAAACCAGTAAAAATAAAAAACTCAGAAAGAACACTAAGCATAAATTAAGGTATAGCATGGGCAGGCGATGCGATGTGATGTGACGGAGTGGGAAGCGGGAACATAAAACTTCACGCGGATGAAACCGCGGGCAGAAACCAGTAATCCATACTATCTATAATATTATAAAGCTGAAGAGTTTGTTTGGTTGAACGCGCTAATCTCAAGAACTATTGGACTGAATTGAAAAATTATTTTTGTGTTGGGTAGCCCATTTATTGAAAAAGGTTATAGGCTATATAACATTACGCTAAAAATAAAAGGAGCGGAGCAGCAACGAAAATTGGACGAAAACTGTCAGGCAATTTGATGCGACGGAAAAGGTCAGGGAAGTTAAAATTTGACGCGGACGAAGTGGCGGGCAGAACCTAGTTATTCATAATGCTACTGTCTTTTAATAATGTTAACGTCTGTCTTAGGAAATGAAGTGCTGCGGTTTTCTTCAATTTTATATATGATATTATTTCTGCAATATTAACCAATAAATTGATGGAAATATTTGTTCAGTTACTTTGTATATTAGAACTCTTAGAAGTGAAATAAGATTGTTTTTATTAACATCCTATACATAAGCTTGAATATGAAAATTTCAAATACCTTGTCATTGAATTAGGTAATAGCATTGTATTATCTATATCAATATATCTAAATAGGTCTGTAGTACTAAAAATACTTTTTGTAATATCTGAAATACAATATTCTACTTTAAATTTCTGTTGCTGACGTTTTATGCTGTGCTTCGAATTTATAATATAAAATTCACCAAAAGATTAGTTAAGTATTGTGATTCATCACCTCAGTTGATAATATATCTACTTTTAATCGAAATCGGTATTCCATGGAATTTCATTCTGAATAGTCCATAATGTGCCAGTTTATTTACAAAATTATAATTTATATAAATATTGTCGTATTTTATATGGTAGGCCGCACGTGAGTGCTAACTAAACAAGTGACCAGCTTATGGTCTCTTGTTTTAATGAAACTCAGTATAACGCTAGGTCACCGCAAGACCAAATTGTTACCAAAGCCGTGTGGCCTACTGTATTTTGGTTGTACGTGTTTAAATTGTTTGGTCTCAGTAAGTGGCTGGGTTCCGTGGTCTGTGCGTACACGGTGGAGCAGTGGTGGCCCAGTTCGTACCCCTACTTATGAATCGTAAGTACTCAGTTTGAACCCAAGTAGGCACATTTTTTTTAGTTCTAAAGTGTTTTTTCTTTAGATTGAATGTTAAGAATCGCATTTTCTTTTATTTTGAAGTACCTGCACCTATTCATTCGTCAAATAATGTGAGAGTGAGACTTCTCGTAGCGACGACATCTCTTTGTGTCCATGTGAATTGACATTCCGAAGTTTGAATGCAGTAAGGATTTAAAAATTAAAGCATTATCATAAAGAATAACAGAAAAACAACAATAAAAACTTTTCAAAACACAAAACGACTCTAATAATAAGCTTAAGCTTATTGAAGTATTTTATCAAGAGTCAGTTAAAAATTAAAATTCAAAGACTTCCGAAATTAATTTTGGAAGTCTCTGAATTTTATTTTTTTTTGTCATCGGCTTCCGAAATTTTTTATTTTCACTCTTTAGTTATGGCGTGGGGTGGGTACAACTCACACCAATTCATATACCACTACTTGCTATGTAAGCAACAGTGACAGGAAACAGTAGAATGTCATCTATATATACAAAGTGGATTAAAATCTTACGATGGAGGCTAACACTAAAAATACCCCTGAGGCATACCCTATCCACTAAAGAATTTTCGAAATCCATCCACAATTCCCAGAGATATCGCAGAACACAAACCTGTTCCTTTTTTAAGTCAGTTTATAAAAAACAGTCATAGTTTATGAATAAATTCATAAAACCATGAACATATGATACTACTTTTCATAGGTAGGTACTCTTATACCTTCTAGCACTTCAAACCTAACTTTAAGAACTCTTACGCAACCGGAACTGACCACTTGTTATATTAGGGTATTACAATTGTGATATTTTTTGCACGCTGCCCATCACGTGGAACAACACATGTTTTGAATTAATTTGCACAAGGATTAAGGAAATCTTTTGAAGAAAATTAGGGTTGCAACATCGCCCCACGTTCCTCGGTAACGATTGACTAATAATTACAAAGTTGCGAAGGGTGAACTTTTACATAATAGAAGCCCAACAAGTTACTGTAATTTTTCTAAACAAATTCAACTTTCAGAAAAGTATAGCAACTTCTAGTCGCCATGTTGAAAAAGGGGAAAACGAAATAAGTTGTGTTATGTAGACCTTTCGAAACTGCCGATTGATTTCCTACATATAAGTAATTTTGTTTGGTAGGTATTAGAATATTCGTTAACGTAGGTCTACTTTACTGACTTACATCGTCTAATGTTTATAAAAATTATCTAATACACTCGTGACTTGAAAAACAGATCCAAAAAAAAACAATTAGTTGTCCAAATTTTTCAGGTGTGCGTGTATGACCAAATGTATAAACGTTAGTGAATGAAAATAAGTTTATTGTAAAGGGGTTCTGTAGTTTCTGACTGCTACCTTGGGAAAAGACATAATTTTATATATTTGTTGGATTAACTTTAATACTAAAGACTTGGATCGAATAAAGTAAAAGTAGGCAAATAAACTCACACTGCACATTGCGGGAACATCACAACAGGAACAATAATACTCACTTTAAAAATTACTAACTCGTTTATTTCTTAATTTTCTTAATAATCAATATTTATTCACTATCCACAGTACAATAAATTTGTTAAATACACTCAAGAAGCACTCAAGGGTTATGTCTAAACTCGACAAGAACTGAAATAGGAATGTCAGTCCCCAATCCCACCGAACATCTCCCCATCCATAATATTTTAAACGTTTCTTTCTTTAACATTACTTCCGGTCAAACACGTGTTCAAATGTCGCCCGAAAAACAACTTTTAAATCAAATTAAATACTGCCATTCTTAAAACCCTTACGCCCATAATATTTTAAATGTTATTTCCTATTACTTCCGGTCAAGTAAGTGTTCAAATATTACCAGAAAAACAACTTTTAAATCAAATTAAATACTGAAATTCTTAAAAACCTAACACCCATAATATTTTAAACGTTATTTTCTATTGCTTCCGGTCAAGTACGTGTTCAAATATTACCACAAAAACAACTTTTATATCAAATTAAATACTGAAATTCTTAAAAACCTAACATATTTATGTAAATAAATCCATTTTTTTCTATTTTATTAAATACCTGGTACTTGTGGACATGCCTACACTGTCCTCTCATACCTATTAACACTGTAATGCGAAACCATTGTAAAATCCAATAATTTTTAAAAGAATAACCGTTATGTTTCTTGCCGGCTCTTCTCCATAGGCATCAGCCAATTGGAGCCTTGCATCTAGCTTCTGACCTTACATAGGTGTCATATAGGTTTATGTGAAAATGAATATTTTATTTGTATCACAGTATGATTCCACCCTAAGATTTTAGTCATTAGGGGCTAGTATATTCCAGAAAGCATAGATCGCTTATCTGCCAGAATCTTTCGCCCGAATGGTTGGTGTATGTCGGATAATTGATTACTGCTCCCATACTCTCATCCTGACGTTTAATTGTCCCCTTGTCCCTATTGATGGATAACACATTGCTTTCCATGACAAAACCTTCTCCAGTACCTACCTACATTTTCTAATTAGATGAGTAGGTAAACTTTTTCGTAATACATACATACATAAATTCACGCCTTCTTTTCTTACATATGCGTTTTGCCTCGTTTAAGATCATAAATCTGATCATACACGCACGCCGGTTACCATTACTACGAACCTGACCCTTCTGAAGAACATCACCAAAAGGTCTGCATATGTTCTCCTAGAGCGTCCCCTTTCGGCGTGTCCAGTCAGTTTTTCGTAATAATTAATCAATAATTATAATTGTTTGTCCTTTTCCGACATATCCTCGTTAATATGGAAAGTTTATTTGAGGAGCTAATAAGTGAGAGTCACGTGGAAAAGTGGGGGGATTATGGTTATTATCCTAATCAAATGTTCACGTGCTTTTTCATAATTTACGGGTACTCTTTGGAAAACGTTTTGTCCCGGAAGGGAAGTACCTATTCCTACCTTTATCTAATGTCGAAAATGCCGTACGTAGGCTTATACGGGGTGGTTGCAATGAATTTCTTGAATTGTCTATTAACCCACAAATAAATTAACTTCGAACGTGTCGTGTATAGAAATAAAAATATTATCTATTTAAAAGTGTCGATTCGCCCGATTCGAATTCGGGCGAGTCGACTAATAAGCCTACTTCTCTAGTGAAATATTTGTGAACAAACAATAACCGAGTATTATGAGCATCGGAAAGCCAATCGTGACATACCTATACAATAACTAGAAATGATATTGAAATCACAAACCCTGACGCTAGTGATGTGAAAGAGACAAATTAGCAAGATGATAAAAAATATCAACGAAATTCAAAACTATCCCCATATGGAAATCTGTTTAAATCCTCGCTTCTAATAAGAACCTGTGCTTTTATCAATTGATTGAAAATTTTATAATAAATTCGACATTATTACAAAACGGTTGAGCTGGATGGTGACTGCAGATCACGTTTCATGTTCGTGAACGAGCGACGCGGCGACGTCGGATGAGATTGGTCTTATCCTAACTTCCAGGGCTTTTTTTTAAATTTTATATTTGGAATTGTATCTTATTTTTTTACATTGTTTTCACATTTAGAAGTAACTAGAATAAAGTTGCATCCAGTATTTTGGAATATTTTGATTTAAATAATCTTCATCATCATCATCATTTCAGCCGTAAGACATCCACTGCTGGACTTAGGCCTCTCCCAATTTGGGGGGCTTTGCCATAATTGCCACGCTTGGCAGGCGGGTTGGCGACCGCAGTATGGTTGTAAAATGGATAGAGAACGCTGCTGCCCATTCTCTACTAAGTCCCTTCGTCGCCTTTTACGACACCCACGGGAAGAAATGGGGTGGTGTTATTCTTTACGTCCGGTTCCACACGATACTAATAGGATGAATGGATTTAAATAGTTTCCTTGGAGTTTCTTGCCCTTTCTTCTCCATAGAAATTTACGTTTTGAAAGGGGCCAGCTTCAACTTTCTGACTAACGGACCGACTTTTTGGTAATTCAAAACTGCCTGTAAATGGTTTAATTGATTATTGAATAAACGCTTTGACTTTGTATTAAATTATGGTATTACTTCATTTGACTGAAATTTACACTGTAGTTTAATAACAGCATTTATTTACGTTCACAAATTCACTGGAGACCGTCCTTCATAGAACTGTAGTCGTAGTAATTAAGTCGTGTCTGTAAACAGTACCAACACTACCTACCTACCTATTAACAATTTCGTACTATGGATGTCAGGACACAAACTTGGCTTAAAGAAAAAAATAATAATCATAAAGCATCAAAAAATTCGTCTGCATCTGCATCTTTGTCAACAGGAAACGTGCCCAAAAGGCTGGCAGCATTGCCACGTTATATGGCAATGCTGATTCTTTGGCTAAAAAGTAGGCCAGCCCTCTGGTCACGTGAAGAGTCGACCAGCCGCTTGGCAATGTCTCGGAATACTATGTGGGCACTCGGACCCCATGGCCGTTTCAACCCCAAACGGCTCGAATATATGATTTTCAATTAGGTTGGAATATTTGCGCCGTTTGAGATTTTCCGCACCTGCAGCAGCCGCCCCTGCACAGCCCGCCGTGCTAACATAGCTTCAGTTATAATAAATTCCAGACAAATGTCAAAATTAAAATATAAATATTTAAATTGTTTTATTTATGAGTACTACCGAAAAATAACTCATACGATTTATGTCTAGATTTAGCATAAATGAGAGCACTGGACCAATAAAATTGAAAAAAATCACTTTTGTCGCATCACTAACTCTCGATACACTGCATTACCAAAGAGAACAACTCAACCAACGCTGGCATTGAAAAACCAACCATACCATTACGACACAAGATGCAATTTTGTTTTTCCCAGGTCAGTAGAACTAAATTACATGCACTTTCCATTGAAAGTTTGTTATGGAATATATCGCGAATGCGAGTTTGTATTGTGAAGCAAATAAAAATTGTGCATACGCTGTAGTCACTCCTCAATATGGGGAAAATATCAAATGAAGAGCTTGAATGTGAAACAAGCTGGATGCTAGAAGCTGCCTGCTGCCTACTCGGAGTATTGAGATTCATAACGTATTGTTTTTGCTCGTTCTGCTTTATTTTTCATAGTTTTTCGGTGTACGTACCAACCTGTTGGCAGATACCTACTCTGATAAGAATGATAATAATAATAGGTGGCTCTCGAGGTTGTGGCCATGTGGGATGTGGATACAGAAGTCATTGTGCCGATAGTCGTAACGGCAAATGGCTTAACAGCCAAGAGTTTCGATCAACACCTCAAGAGGCTCTCGTTACTCAACTGGATCAAAGAGCAGTAGGTACCTCTGGACACGGTGCCTTATCGTTAGAAAGATCCTCTCTCAGCAGCCCTGACCACCGGTAGCTCGGACCCTGTTCCTGATACCGGTGGGCTACAATCCATACTTAATATTATAAATGTGAAAGTGTGTATGTCTGTTTGTCCGTCTTTCACGGCAAAACGGAGCGACGAATTGACGTGATTTTTTTTAAGTGGAGATAGTTGAAGGGATGGAGAGTGACATAGGCTACTTTTTGTCTCTTTCTAACCCCCACTTCCCTAAAATGGGGGGTGGAACGCGCTAATCTCAGGAACTACTGGTTCGAAATGAAAAAATAATTTTGAGTCGGGTAGCCTATTTATTGAGGAAGGCTATATAACATCACGCTACGATCAAAAGGAGCGTAGCAGCAACAAAAAATGGACAAAAACTGGCAGGTTGCGATGCAACGGGAAGGGTCAGGGGAGCAAATATTTGACGCGGACGAAGTCGCGGGCAGAAGCTAGTATTTTGTATTTATATATGTTTTTTACTTTTTATATTTAAAAATATGATTAAAGAAAATACTAATAGTCCTTCAGACCGTATTTCGCCATGGCGGAGACTAGCCTTCGGCGTGGGAGATATTATAGTGCACAGTCGTGTGTGCAGACACTGGTGCACTCTTTCTTCCCTCCCTCACTCTCATAGTCCGAAGGGACGGCACGCATTTCGACACGACCGCAGAGAGATAAGGCGCAGGACCAACGGTTTAACGTACTTTCCGAGGCACGACAATGGTGCCGATTCTGTTGTCACAAAATTCTCTAAACTAAACTAAAAATCACTAAAATTTGGTTTATTCCTGTCAAACGACGATTTCCTATTCTGAAATAGACTAAAGTGACACAACTTAACTATATTTTAGTTTGACAGCACTAAGATTGCACTGAGTTATTAGTTTAGTGAAAATGACAATTTTGCTATTCTGAGTTTGCCGGTTTTCACCAAAAATTTTGACTAAAATAATTTATTTTAACTAAATTTGAATATTTTTAATCGCGATTAAAAAGGTGTGGAATAAAACTTGTGGTCATGAACTAAAATTCTCAACAACGCCTCGCCTTCACGTGCAAAAACAGTTCTGTACTTTTTATTTTCATTTTGCTTATATCTTGAAAATGGCGTGTCCTATCGCAAAAATAATGAAATTTTCGACCCCCTTAGTATACCCCGGAACATTAAAATCTCAACACGTGGGTAACATTTTTTTTATATTTTTCAAACAAAAGTGAAAAATTCCATATAAAACACGTCCAGGCTGCAACCTAGCACGCGCCTTCGTCTCTCAAAAAATTCATTCTACGCAATGCACACACAAGTAAATGTTTCGAAACCAAAAGAAAAAAAAATACCACGCTGAGTCGCGATTGTCAAATTCGATTTTAGTCGTGTCAAAATAGTTTTTAAATTTAGAGATTTTTCCTTGCAGAATAGCGTTACAATTCTCATAGCCAAAAGTAAGGAATTTTAGAGATAGTTTAGTTAGTTTAGTTCGTGTACAACAGAATCAGCACCAGTATCTAATCTCTATCTCTAAAAAAATCGAATGGAAAAACCAAATAACACTGCTCAGCCTGGGGATTAAACCCAGGACCCCACACGGTACATAGGTACTTTACCAGTAAATTGAAGTCCCCATTGGTATAGCTAAATAATGTTCAACGAGATTAGATATAATATGCCTACTTTAATACTTACTTTGCTTTTATTATTTTAGCTTGGATTACAATTTTAAGGTTTCCTAGGATCTGAAAACCATGAAACCTGGGCCAAGGTTACACAGCGTGGGTTTGAAATAATTTGATTGAAAAATACTTAAAGATATGAAATCTACATTGAAATGTTATCAGCACATGCTTTGGCTCAGTCATGATCCCGTCTCTATCTTCCATTATTAGTTTGACAGTTGTGCGGCTATGCCTGGAATAACGTTTAACGCCAAAGAACTTCATTATCAGCCTGCCAGTCCACTGCTGGACATAGGCCTTTCCAATTGCACGCCATTCAGCTCGATTCTCGGCAACTCATCCAGCTGCTACCACCCACCCTGCGACGATCGTCGCTCCACCTAGCCTGAGGGCGTCCTACCGCGTGTTGCCAAAGTACTTGCTAAATAACAGTTTTATAGATCGCAGCCTCATACTTTGCCAAAAAAAGAAATGGAAAAGGAAGACAGACAATAAAATAAGAGTGCTGTGATCCTGTCCGAATTTTTCATTATTTATCAACATGCCCGTTGTCCCCAATATTTATTCATGAACCAACATCGATTATTATTGATTCAGGGTATTGTGGCCCACTGAGGCACTGACTGGTCCTTTAAAACTCTAGAGGCATTTATCATTCAATCAAATAACAGCAAATGCTAGAATACAAATGCTAAGATTAACATTTTATTGAGTTTTGCCGCGACTTTGTTCGCTTCTATTTCTGGTTGGCTCAGAAAACCTCAACAGCCTATTTCACCGTTAAAGTATGTATTTTTTTACTCGACTAAGGCGAAGATGGTTCATATATGTGGGTATCTCTGTAAGTTTGTATGTTCATCTGTTCGCTTATATCTTTTAAACTACTTTTCATAATTTGAGCAATCATATTTTGGAATCGTCCGCTAGGCTATGTGACGTCAAATTATATTGTATATGGCGCCCTCTAGAGGACATGAAGTGATGAACCATCGGCAACATAATACGATGCCGTGTTGGGTATCAAATGAAACAGCTTAATTATTAAAAATAGATGCCTTCTGTCTATTGATGAAGACCGCATTAAAATCCCTGTTGTAGTTTAAAAGATCTAAGGGTGAAAGATCGCGGGAAGCGACTTTGTTTTATAGTATGTAAAGATAATACCTACACCCCTAGCCAAGTTGATAATCTGCAATCGTTAACGCTAGTCGAAAACTAATCAAATGTATGGGAATAAAATCATCTCAACGTTAAGTCATGTGGTTAGAACAAACGAATAGAAAATTTTTAGCCAAGTTCACATCGTTCAAAATGATAGAATGAATTGTTATCGTTTCTACAATGTTCAACGCTACATCCTTTGTTATAATGTCGTTTTTCTAATGACATTGTAGAACGAGCGGCCGACTCAGGCGCGTCAACATGGCTACCAACTTATCGTTTTCTACAATTGCTGACACCGAACAGAATTCGACACGAAACGGTTGTAACTTGGCGGGGGGCTATTGTGAGCTAACTCCATAATAATTTTAAATAAATAAAACTATTGAAAAATCACGCTCTAAAAAGTATGAAACAACAAAATATTCTCATCTGAAAGCTACTTAACTAGTTGTTGAACTTATTTTTTTTCAGTATGTTCTTCAATCGGATATAAGCTACCTCTTGTAATAAATATCATCAAAATCGGTACAGCGACCGACCGTGAACATGAAAACTTAACAAACAGACAAACGTTGAATGTTTTCTTTATTTTTCGTACAAAGTAAAATAAGTACCTACCTACCTACGTCAGTAATTTGTAAATTTATTAGGTGTTCATTGTGTCATTCATTAGTCTAGACTTAAATGAATTATTGTGTTAATGCTTGTGTATCTAGGTACAATAGTAGGTACGTACTAAGGTACTATTGTACACGCAGTAACACAATTAGGTGTTGTTTTAGGTGTAGGCTAGCCCCTATTCCAGACTGACCAAATAGACTTAAATATATAGTACTAAGTGGTACGTAGGCTATATAACGAAAATGTACTTTTATATAGGTACAAATAAATAAAATAAGTTTGTTTGTAATCTCAATTCTTTTTTGCTTCATATAAAACAGTATCTGTCTGTATGTTTATTCCAGCTAATCTGCGAAACGATAGACTCATTTATACGTGACCTCACTGGTAGATGGCTGATGTTATAAGGAATAACTTACTCTAATTTTATTTTACAAAAATAATTGGGACACAGCGCAAAAAAAAAACTATGAAATCCAAAATATTGTTCTTACATGCACGCGAGCGAAGTCAAGAACACATCTCATTATTATTATAACATGTGTTGTGCCACTGCAGCGCAAAAAAAAAAACCCTTTCCTCCTTTAACTTTTCCCGGTCAGCTCAGCCCGCCATCTGTTTCTGGGCCTGCGGCGTACTCATTTTCTGCTATTGGGATCTTCTGTGTTTGACTGGTTTCACGTATTGCTGCTTCTTCATACATCTGATATGGCCAACCCAGTTCCACTTTGATCCAGTAGCTATGCGGCCGCGCTGGTCTGTGAGTTTGACACTTCGTTTTCTTCTATCTTCGTTTTTTCTTCTTCCTAGTGCTCTTCGTTCTCACACAAAGAGGAAGCCTGAGTCCCAACGGTGGTTAAATTATAGTGTGAGCGTAGGCACGTCAATTTATTCCATGTCCTGAAATGCTTTAATCAGCAGGCTACAACTTTTTCTTAAAACTATGATTACAAGCGTTAGGGCTGTTCCCCTCAGACTATCTGTCAAATCAACAAAGTAATTCTACCTTCAATTATAACAAACTAGCTTCTGCCCGCGACTTCGTCCGCGTCAATTTTTTCCCTGACCCTTCCCGTCGCATCGAATTGCCTGCCAGTTTTCGTTAATTTTTCATTGCTGCTCCGCTACTTTTGATCGTAGCGTAATCTTATATAGCCTATATAAAGCCTTCCTTAATAAATAGGCTACCCAACACAAAAAGATTTTCAATTCGGACCAGTAGTTCCTGAGATTACCGCGGTCACCCCAACAAACAACTAACAAACTCTTCAGCTTTATAATATTAGTATAGTTTTTTTTTATTTTTTATTTGAGGATTCTGGTCTGTGTCTGCTGATTATGATACTTCGTTCCTTAACCCGCTGGCAGACTTCAAGTGTGGACTTTTGGCCCTTTGTAGAGACCACGCTTGCGCTCCGTACCCAGGTGTGGTGAAAAGAATGCACATTTCCAAGAACTTTCGTTTGAGCAAGCGAGAGTGTTCCTTTCATGAAAAGTTCATTGATTTGCACTAAACCTAGACATAAATCTTAAGACTGTAACTTAGTGGGCTGATTTGGGTGGACCAAACAGTTTGATCCAAAGAGATTTAATACAAATACAATTTAACGTCTTTGGTTTGATCATACGAAAATGAGTTCATTACTCTCAGTAATTTAAAATTCCCTGTTAGTCAGTTCATCTCCTCAGTTAAATACTTTCATACTGAATCAAAGAGATTAAGAATTAGCTTCGGGCTACCGAAGAAGATGTCTAGACTTAAAAAGGGTTGGGAAAAACAAAGGCAAGAATTTTAAGTGTAAATAAGTGGTTAGGAATTGGACTTATCACAGTTAAAAGGCGTCAGGTTGTATATTAATTAAAATTTGACTCACAACCGTAAAAAGTACCTATTACTTTACAGAATATTCCGAAGACAAGAAGCCATTCAAAGAGATATAAAATAATTTAATGGTTGTATTGATGAGTTTAATGATTATAATTCTGTAAGTAAAATGTGTTTCGCGACCGTAACATTTTTTTTTTTGCCTATACTGTCCCACTGCTGGGCAAAGGCCTCACCCAAATCTTCGAAGTGGGAAAGTGCAGGCAAATTTAAAAAAAAAATGCATATTGCTTTATTGATATTGGAACTTTGTTGCCTAAGTCCACTAATTTTCCGTATGGGCCCACTGTGCGTCGCCACGCTCGCCACGCCAAATTTTAGGTTAACCCCTCGCCTATAGATGTTTCACATCAAAAACTATTAATTTTTATTAACCAAATACATCAGCGGGTGATTGCGTTACCCACTAACAATAGAGATGACTTTTCATTTTGAGAGTGCAAAAACATTCATTGCGTTATTTACGTTGTTGAGAAGATAATTTTTTCGAACATAGAAAGCAATGGATTAGCATTATCCTTAACCACGATTCAGATTGTGATTGACAGTGTGTAATACAATTAGGGTGCTGGTATTAGTATCTACCTAACTCTGCGAAATTTCGCTAAAATATGACCCTATACACGTGTAGATGGGGGTACCTCCGTACTCAGCGTGCCATAAACAATATAAACAAACATAATATGCCATGAGGCACCATCTTTTCCACAAAATTATTATGTGAAAATAATACGCCTAATGTGTCACGTAGCATTTGAATTAGGGTAAAGCCAACAGTCCAATATTTGTAGAGATTAGAGTGCCGCTAATAGAAACAGTTTATTTCGTCGCAGTCAGGTGGGACGATGTGGCCGAGTCACGTACAGTCAGTTCAAAGTTATTTTACCTCTGACAGTAGTGACAATAGCAACCCAACAGCAACCTTATTGTAACATAAAAAAGATCACTTTGATTTTGACTGTGACGCAAAATCAGAGGTAAAATAAGTGTGAATGGACTGTACACCCGATGGCCCACGTTGGTTGGCCGCGTCTTGACTAGTGATGGGCAATTTTGTAAGATTTTTTTTATTTATATCGATTTTCAAAAAGTCTACCATTTAGTTACTCTCCTACAGATCAGTTAAAATATTATAACAGTTATTGTTTAGTTAAAGAATTTCAAATAAGGTATCTTTCTCAGTCTTTTTAATTCTGTCCGTCCGTCCGTTACTTCACTTATAACTCATAAACCACTAAAACAATTTAAGTAGTATCTATTATACCCATGTTACCCCCTTATGCCAAAAGTTGTGTACGCCCAATGACTTATTACAAATGGACGCGTTATACACGAACATTAGTGTACAAAAACAGCGTACAGCCATGAATACTACTACTACAACTATGCTACTGACTCAAACAAACAATCAAAAAGTGCGCGAAGAATAGGAAAGACTCATATCGATTCCTCTTGTCAGAAAGAGATGAACATAATATAATTAGTTTCGTCACTAGCTGCTGCATATTCTGCTACTGGATGATGAATAATAATACTTCAGGCAAGGCACCTTGCATTATCTTGCCAATATTAAGCGCTGCTAACGCATCTGAAGGTACCTAATACACATACATCATTGGGTACGCCTATATAAAAGTATCGATAGAAATCGAAGAATGTAACCTTACCTACGTTATTTTCATTGCTAAGGTTGGACTTTTAATCCTATTCACTAACTTGACAATTGGAGGGATACTAGGTTTTGACAAAAAAAAAGATAGTGAGGTGGTGCAAGAATAAATGAAATTGAATGAACTTGAAATAATGTACTTACATGCAAAATTTGTAATTTTTTAATAACTTGTTTTAAAACAAGATGTGTACTATATCGATATATAATTATGTAGTCTATGGCTGTCAGAGGAAATAAAATGACTATAGTAAAAAAATAAGCAAAATGTCATGATTTTTATATTTAGTTTTGTTTCTATCAGAAGAAAATAAAAAAAGGAAATAACTAGTTATTATTAAAAATTATTAATTATTCTTATAATCCACACCTAAAAACGATTTTTTAAAGTTTTATTGAATTTAAAACATTTTTATCATTCATTCTTTATGCGAAATCGTTCACTACCCCGACACTATTAGTTTTAGAATGGTCTCATTATTTTGCATTGAACTGTCAAGTTAGTGAATAGGATTAAAAGTTCAACCTTAGTTTTAAAATTACGTGTGTATTCAACTAATTGTCTGTTAGCCCCCAAGCGATAAGGCAACAGCTTGAGCGCTAAATAAAATTAGCTAAACAGAGGAAAATACAAGTTTAGAAATTAAAATCCTGACCGTTATACCTAGCACCTGCTACCGATTCGTGTGACATTTCTCAACAGTCGTGACAAGTAATCTTTAATCCTCTTTTTTAGGGTTCCGTAGTAGCTACAACAAGGAACCTCTTGTATTTCGCCAAATCCGTCTGTCTGTCCACGGTTTAAGTCAAAAACAAAACTATGCTAAGCTCTCATTTTGCTTGATTAAAAGTAATCCAGCCAACAAGTAAATATTTCCTTGGAAAATAAATATTTCCTTTGATGGCGTAAAGTTAAAATCAGGCGAAATCAATCTATGTAATGTTACTGTAAAATATACCTACTTCTACTTTAACTGTACGCTTTCCTTTGCGGGGTAGGCAAGCTTGTATTATGGATCCCAGCATAAAAAATGGGATTTTGCATTTTTTTTTTAGACATTGTGACATATTGTCGGTTACAACCGCAGGAATACCTACCTATATTTTTTTTATAATTTTATATCGAATAACTAGCTTCTGCCGGTGACTTAGTCTGCGTCAAATTCTTTGCTATTCCGACCCATCCCGTCTCCTTGAATCGCCTGCCCATGCGAGGTCATCGTATTCGTGATTTTTTTCTTTTTATGCGATGCCTAAGCGTCTTAGCGTGATGTTATATAGTCTTCCTCGATAAATGGAATATCCAACACTAAATGAATTTTTCAATTCGAACCCGTAGTTCCTGAGATTAGCACGTTGAACCAAACAAAGTCGTCAGCCTTATAATATTAGTATAGATTAATATTTGATGACAATTAGAAAAGTTATAGCGAGCCAACCTTAAAAGGTAACTTTTTCAGAGGGACAATCCGTCATGGAACCTCTTGTATCGTGTGATGCCGGACGTAAAGAATAGCATCACCCCATTTCTTTCTGTGGGTATCGTAAAAGGCAATTAAAGGAGTTACTAGAGAATGGGCAGCAGCGTTCTCTATGCATTTTACTACCATACTGTGATCGCCGTGTGGTACCGGATTTGATGAATATGGCCCACCCGCGAGCTGGTGGGTCCACCACCAGCAATTGCATTCCCAAGGAGGGTTAGTGTCAGACTGGCGGCTGACTGTTAAACTTTGCCAAAACCTACCGCAACATGAGAAGTAATGCCATGATGCGCGATAGGACTACGGTGTACTCCACAGGCGACGCGCAGGGGCAGCACCCGGCTCCTGTGGGAAATGGATAACGGTTGTCGCACCCAGAACGGGCTGGTGCGAAGTAAGATGCAAGCTCGAAGTGGGAGGAAAGTTAAGTTTTGGTGTGCGAACTGGAATTTAGGTACGATGACTGGAAGAGGAAGGGAACTAGCAGATGTTTTAAAAGGCGACGGCTGAACATTGCGTATCTGCAAGAGAAGAAATGGAAAGGTGCGAAGGCTAGAGAGATAGAAGAAGCATATAAGTTTTATTACTGTGGAAGCGATGGCAAGTGAAATGGTTTTAAATACTGGATGGATGAAATGGCGGCAGGTTACGGAAACAATCTGCGACCCCCACATCCCCCTTAAACGTAAGGGTAAGATATATAAAACCATGTACCACCTGCTAGACCAACCAGACCTGCTGTCTTGTATGGGTCAGAATGTTGGGCTACAAAAGGGATGAATGAAAGGCAATTGTATGCAGCTGAGATGAGAACGTTAATATGTGTTGTTGTACGAATGGATAGAATAAGAAATGAGTATATAAGAGGAAGTCTGAAAGTGGCATCGATAAGTGAAAAATTGTGTGGGAATCGGTAGTCATGGTATGATCACGTGATACGGAGGAATGAGGAAAATGTGGTGAGGAAAGTTTTGAGTATGAATGTCTATGGCTATAGGAGTAGAGGGAGACCAAAGAAACGATGGATGGCCTGTGTGAATTATGATATGTATAGAAAGGGGGTGACTACTGAGATGACGACTAATAGAGAAGTGTGGAAGAAAAAGACATGTTGCGCCGACCACAAATAAATTGGGATCATCATCATCATCATCATTTCAGCCGTAAGACGTCCACTGCTGGACTTAGGCCTCCCCCAATTTGGAGGCCTTGCCATAATCGCCACGCTTGGCAGGCGGGTTGGCGATCGCAGTATGGTGGTAAAATGCATAGAGAACGCTGCTGCTCATTCTCTAGTAAGTCCCTTAGTCGCCTTTTACGACACCCACGGGAAGAAATGGGGTGTTGTTATTCTTTACGTCCGGCACCACACGGTACGAATTGTGATAAGGGCAGGAAAATGATGACGTATCTAATGGAAGCTCTCAAAAGGAATAAATTTTCCCCGTTTGTGCCACATATTTCGTTGCTGCTCCGTACCTATTGCTTGTAGCGTGACATCTCCCTTTTCTTTAGCCTATAGCCTTTTTTTGTGGGTTGGATATCATCAAATGACGTCTTCCGCTCTGGGTAGAGAGAAAGGGCGTGTCAGACTTTTACTGACTAAAACCCACCCGTGTTCCTTCATATGCCAGGGTCACGGTATCTCTTTCGAAGCCTTTCTCGATAAATGGGCTATTCATTTACTAATAGATATTTTTCAATTCGAACCAGCAACTCCTGAGATTAGCGCATTCAACCAAACAAACAAACTTTCAGCATCTTACTTACATTTATCATTATCATTACATTAGTACATATTGTAATAAAAATACAAATATAAGTTCTAGAAATAAGTACGAGTTAAAAAGTGGATAGTAGGCCCCGCGTCAGTATTATAAATAAATGACTTTCACCAGTGCCGGATTAAGCCAGCGCGGGGCCCGTAGCAAAACTGTGATGGGGGCCCTTTTTTGTTGATGGGAACTGATCAAATGGCGTCTTCCGCTCTAAAGGGGAGCGGAAGGGTGTGTTAGACTTTTTCTGACTAAAACCCACCCGTGTTCCTTCAGTTGCCCATATGCCAGGGCCATGGTAACTCTTTCGTACAGAACTCGCGACCCTGGCAGGATGGGGGCCCCTTGAGTTGCATTCCCAATTAAAAAGGATATTTATATAAAACAAAATATTTAGAAAAACTCTTTTCGTGATTTCATGTAAGCAACTTTAGAAATAACACACGCCAAATCAATATTTCTGAGTAAATCATTTTCTATGCTCTTTATAGTGAGGTCATTCAAACGTTCTTGTCCCATTGTGTTGCTTAACACATTTTTAATCCGTTTTAGTGTTGAAAAAGAACGTTCTCCGCTGAAATTTGTGACCATCAAATTCAAGTAAATGCGTAACAATATTTGGATATTTGGAAAACACGATTATTTTACTGACTAAAACCATCCGTGTTCCTTCAGTTGCCCATATGCCAGGTTCATGGTACCTCTTTTGAACTAATCTCGCGACCATGGCAGGCATCAGTCGTAGCAGACCCCTTCAGTTTGCTGACATCTCTTTGAGGCGCGCGTGGAACACTACGCGCCGTCGACAAGGGCCTGGTCCTTTCCGCAAGGCCGCGCCTGCGGTGGCTGGGATTCCGCAATCGACTCCCGACGCCCGGGGCTTCTCCTCCTGCGGCGGCTACGGGCGTGAGGGCGCAAAGCTTGCCTCCACCGTATGCTCCACCGTGTGGTGTGCCCTGCTTGGGCAGAACACCGCCGTATCCTCGTGGAGGTGATCGGCGGCGGCGACCTCTCGCGTCCGACCATGGTGCGAGCCATGGTACGGAACGAGAGGGTATGGGAAGCCGTGACCTCCTTCTGCGAAGCAGTAATGCTCGTGAAGGAGAAGGCGGACCGCGTGAGGACGTGGCAGTCACTGCGCCCTCACGTCCCTAGCCACCGCAGGAGAACACGTCCCGGGCGTCGGGATTCGATCGCGGGCTTCCGGCCACCATAGGCGCGGGCTTGCTGGTGGCGAGCAATAGGTAGCTCGCCGCCCGGTAAGGACCAGGCCCATGTCGACGGCGCGTAGTGTTCCACGTGCGCCTCAAAGAGATGTCAGCAATACTGAAGGGGTCTGCTAGGACCGATGCCTGCCAGGGTCGTGAGATTTGTTCGAAAGAGATACCATGGCCCTGGCACATGGGCAACTGAAGGAACAGGGGTGGGTTTTGTCAGTAAAAGTCTGACACGCCCTCCCGCTCCGCCCAAGAGCGGGTGACGTCATATGATGATTTCCCACCCACAAACAAAAAAAAAAGCAGGGCACACCTCCACCGTATGCTCCACCGTGTCCTCCAGACGATCCTCCAATGAAAACCCTGGGCGTTTCCTCCCGCTTTATCCTGAACAGGAACTCTCTAAAGCACCCATGCCCGGTGAGGACCTGCGTTAGATGGAAGGTGAGGACGCCGTGGCGCGTCTCAATCCACTCCTCAGAGGGGACTTTTGATTACTTAGGTTGCTCCAAAACTTTTGCTAAATGACATATCGCTGGTTTGCGAGAAAAACGACTTAATTCAAAATTCTGTCAAATTGAATACTGTATGTCAAACGATCATAAATCTTGGATATTTTATCGTGAACAGAGATGCAACGAACGTAATATATATCTAGTACAATTTTACTGTTATGAAAAAGTAACATTATAATGAGTTTGTATAAGTCCACGGGGATCGGCAAAACAGAAATAATGCCTAACACAAAAGCAAGCACTTGTAAAAACTAAGAAACTATAACACGATGTAAATAGTCGAGTAATAAAAACACTCATAAAAGAAAATAAACTCGTGTAATTGTTGAATTATGCTGAACAAATGAAGTGTATGCATTTTGCTATTTTCTTATTGGTTATCATTTAAAAACAATTTTTCGTGGTCGGGTTGGACATACATACATACAGCTCGAATCGAATCCAATTAATATTAGGGGATTCCCTCTATAAGTATTTTGGAGTTGCCAACTTGCGGCTAAGCAGCGGCAAGCATATACTATTTTTTTACATATTTGTTTTAGGGCTCCAGCTACTGAGCTATTGTACCTGTACAATAATTACAGTATGGCCAGCGCTCACTAAGAATTGCTACTATGTACACACATAGTAGCAATTCTTAGTGAGTGACTTAGTGGGTGGCTTACAATTTCTTTGATTTTTGTATTTTTTTGCACAGGCGCGGGGCCCGTAGCATTTGCTGCCTCCTGCTACATGGCTAATCCGGCACTGACTGTCACCACGTCAGTGGTAATAAAACCAGTGCTGGCGACACAGTCGTCTGAAACTACGTATGTAACCTACCACGCTAGGCCAGTTCAAAATCAAAGTGTTACCATGGTTCCCATCGATGACCGGTCTACTATAAACCCTAGCTAGACTAGGTCAACTACTTTGTTAAGTTATCAATGTACCATCCTTTTAGCCTGCGTACACCTGAAGGTTGGGTAAGTATATCTAATGGTTCTTGCATGATTTGGAAAAAAATAGGGCAGTGCAGTATCGCTTGCAGTTTCAGCGAGCTCACATAGAACTTACCTATCTATTTTCTACACGCCAAAATAGTCGCTCACAAGTAGCAAATGTGTATTGAGTGTAGCTACTATTCAGAGTGCACTAGCCACTTCCACGTTTTTAGGAATAGGGGAATTACTATATACAAGATGCAGTTTTGAACCTGCAAAACATTTCAGGAGGTTGTTATGAGACTCGTAAATAATCATATAACAATACGATACCAAGTCAATAATCAATTATACTTTTTATTTTAGATTTTTCAATTTTATTGATTTCAGAATAACTCTCTCTTTATAATCCTCTTCAAAAAATCTATGAAAGAAATGTCGGTTGCGTTTGTTTGCGTGTGTGAAAGCGCAGTTTAAGGAAACGTACAGACTGGCCACGTTTTAAAAACCGGCCAAGTGCGAGTTGGACTCGCGCACCGAGGGTTCCGTACAAACCTGTAGGTATCCTCGGTTTATGTATAAGGTTTATGCTTATGAAATTAAAGGTTTTATTTAATTTTTATATTGGAGTTGATCGAATGAAAGGTAAATTGCGGTTTACGATTTATGACGTATTAAAAAAAAATTACTTACTGGATCTCGTTCAAACCAATTTTCGGTGGAAGTTTACATGGTTATGTACATCATGTATTTTTTTGAGTTTTATCATTCTCTTATTTTAGAAGTTACGGGGGGGGGACACACATTTTACCACTTTGGAAGTGTCTCTCGCGCAAACTATTCAGTTTAGAAAAAAATGATATTAGAAACCTCAATACCATTTTTGAAGACCTATTCATAGATACCCCACACGTATGGGTTTGATGAAAAAAATCATTTTTGAGTTTCAGTTCTATGTATGGGGAACCCTAGCTCTTATAGTTTCGGAGAAAAGTGGCTGTGACATACGGACGGACAGACAGACAGACAGACAGACAGACCGACAGACGGACAGACAGACATGACGAATCTATAAGGGTTCCGTTTTTTGCCATTTGGCAACGGAACCCTAAAAAGGAAGTTCACTCTTACCGATTTCCGTAAATAAGATTAAAACGAAAAAAAATACCTGTCTTTTTTATTGTTGATACGGGTCTAGAATCACTAACATAATTACCTCCTAAAATGTTTTGCAGATCTAAAACTGCACCTTGTATAAACGTGAACGTAGCAAAAAGAGTATCTATGCTAAATCATAGCAAGCAGGTAGGCATTCTGTACATTTTGCCTACCTCCATGAAAGACAGTCTTAGTATAATTATAGATTGGTATATTGTATAAATTACCTTCCCGTTTGGGATACGCAAGAAGCGATGATGAACGTTTGTATTCGCCGCCGTCGTGATGGACTCCGCTACTGAATGTCGAAATTTGAAATGTCGACGTATGTTAGTTCTAAAGTACAGGATCTCGATGTACGCCAGTTCGAAAGTTCACTGGAGCGAAGTATGCAAGGCCGACGTATCGTTAGTTAGAAAGCATACGAGTGCGATGTACGCCAGTTCGAAATTACCCTGTTACGAAGTATGAAATGCTTCCGTACTGTTACTGGTACTCCTACAACATTATAATTAGCATTTGTGTAAAAATAAATTTACTTAATTTTTTATATAGGGACAGACACGGATATTAGTAATTGTTTGTACCTATTATTATGATAAATATATTTAAACGGAAGTCTAACGCAACAATGATAAATCACACATTTGTTAGCTATTTTACATTACAAATAAACAATGCATTTTAAAAACATTAAGTTTATCAGGTACTATATTTATTCATTAATATATTATTTAAATATATTTTATTTTTATTATTTAAATATATTAATTAATTAATTTGTTGTCCTACAACAGTGATATCGCTTCATCATTTTAACTCACTCGTAAAAATGGAGAACAGTAAATGTGAGTTTGTTATGTCGCATAAAAATAATAATCTTTTGTTTCTTGATGGGTTTCTATATACTAGTGATCGCCCATTGGTCGAAATTCGACCGTACTTCATTTGAATAGAAATACATTATTAAACGAAAAAATATAGATAATAAAAAAAAAAATAATATGGTTATATTTGACATTCAGTAACACTATAGACAAATTGTTGACGCTGCACTACTGTGGAGAGGGTTCGCTGGCGGGATGGTGATGGCCAGGACCAGGACGTAGGTGTAATGAGTAAAGAACACTTCTTCAGGACTCTCTTTTTTATTTTCTTAATACTTAACTGCTGGATATGGAACAATATGGAATGAATTATCACAGAAAGCTCTGTTTTTATAGAATTTTCCCTATTATTTTTAATAGCTTCTGCCCGCGACTTCGTCCGCGTTTCAAATTTTCGCTCCCCTTCCCGTCGCGTCGAATTGCCTGCCAGTTTTCGTCCATTTTTCGTTTGCTGCTCAACTTTTTTTGACTGTAGCGTGATGTTATATAGCCTATAGCCTTCCTCAATAAATGGGCTTCCCAACACAAAAAGAATTTTTCAATTCCGATCAGCAGTTCCTGAGATTAGCGCGTTCAATCAAACAAACATACAAACAAACAAACAAACTCTTCAGCTTTATAATATTAGTATAGATTAATTATGACGGTTCCAAATGTCATAATTATAACCAGCCTGTACAATCTATGACCAGCCTGTACAATCGTGAGACATACAACCTCTACAGTTTGCACACGACACTAAGTTTTGTATGGGAAACTTACTATTGCCATACTTGACACTCTCCATAAAACAACAAAAAATATTTCTTATAAATCTAAACTAAATTCCTATCGTCGCTAATACAAATAAATAATATTAAAGACAAATATTCTCGACATGATCATAGATTTTAAAAATGAAATAGGTTATTTAGCCATAAAATTAATTTATTACCTATGGTTATACTTGACATTCAGTAAGACACAAAATCAGGCTTACCAACTTAGGGTTTTTTCCAAATTTAGGGGGTAAATAAGAGGATTTAGATTTTTAGGGGCGTTCAATTTTTAGGGGTATTCTTAGGGATTTTTTGCCATCTTACATTTCTCATTGTGTTTTTGATTACAATAAAAGTATTAGCGACTTCTAGTACGGTTCCTCGATACTAAGAATGCAGAGTGAATGATTAACAAATGTCACGTAATAAATATAGACAAATATTACTACTGTGTGCCGGGTCTATGATTACTGAACATTCGTTGGTTATTTTCATTATAATTTTTTAGCGGATTTTTTCAGTAATTGTGGCGGCATGTTTAGTGGTTTTTAACTTAAGCTTTAGGGGTAAATATTTCTGGGTGTTGGTAACACTGCACAAAATAATAAAGACAGGAGGAAGGAAAATGGTGATTGGCGGGAAAGATACAAAAAGTTTTCAATAATTTTATATTTATTAATATAATTCAAGATATGGATGAAAAACCAAATAATGTTGAAGAAATTGATGTTAACAGTTCAGATTTCTACGAAAATGTTAACATTGAAACAGCTGCTTTATTCCACGACGAGATCTATGATTTGCTACTAATTGAGAACGAATCACACGAAAACTTTGAAGATGAAGAATGTGAAGATGAAACGGAAGAGAATACAACAAAAACATAAATACATATTTTAAGACATTGAAGCTAAGATTCATCAGTGAAAGCAAATGTACCTATTGTTCTGAAAAAAATGCGGATATAAAACACGTTAGACTGTGAATCGTTCGCCATGCAAAGACTGTTACTTGTCAGTGAAATTCAAAGAGTATAATAATGTGAAATTAGTGATATAGCAGAACAAAACTCTTTTATGTGTTCCCCGCCACGTTCAGGAATTACTTTCCAACACAGTTTATTTCAATTCATTATTTAGATATTTACTGAATACTGTAGAAAAAAAATTAATTGTTTCGGGATGTACTTAGCTGAGAATAAGAGTAGTATGTTTAATGATTACGACTGAAGGACATGTATCCATGGTCAGGAATAAATTAAAAAAAAAAAAAAAAAATAATAAAGACAGATTTGGACCATAAACAAAAGAATTTCTATGCATGTGTGTATTACATACACGGTAATGAACAGTAGTGTGTGTAACGTGTTATTTATTGAAAATAATGTATTTTTACGCATAATTAAAAAAAAATATTAGCATTCGTCACTTCTTCTCTGTTTAAACTATAAGTGTGCGAAATTTCATACTCCTCCGTCCGCCCAATTTTCGTAAAAAGGGATCCAAAGTTTTCGCTTCACGTATTAATATATAGAATAGATGATTAATAAAAAGTATGATAATGAGTTCTAGCGGAATTGTGTGAGAAAAAAGTCGTCGAGTTGTGGCGCCACGGTATCTACAAGCAAGACTTGGTGGTGATCATTATGTACACAAGTTTAACAATATATTAAATTTTTATTTTTTTTTTTATTCCTGTATACTTTTTTGAATAATTTGCCCAGGCCTATCAAAACTGTCGGCAGCTTTTCTTTCTAATTAGTGCCTGACGGTATTTGCTTCAGCAGAATTCGAATCTGATATTTTATAATATGTAATGAAGTAACATTAAATTCATAAAATGTATTCTCTACTTATAGCTACAAAAGTCATAACATCATTTCGGAAAGAAAAAATATGTAATGGGAATTTTGATTTGAAATTGCACGACCAGTCAAAATGACTGGTCTGGTAAATCTAGTGTTAATAAATAATTATAGTACCTGGTAAACTTAATGTTTTTAAAATGCATTGTCTATTTGTAATTTAAAATAAATAAAAACATAGTGTTATTTATCATTGTTGAGCTAAACTTCCGTTTAAATATATTTATCATAATAATAGGTACAAACAATTACTAATATCCGTGTCTGTCCCTATATAAAAAATTAAGTAAATTTATTTTTACACAAATGCTAATTATAATGTTGTAGGAGTACCAGTAACAGTACGGAAGCATTTCATACTTCGTAACAGGGTAATTTCGAACTGGCGTACATCGCACTCGTATGCTTTCTAAGTAACGATACGTCGGCCTTGCATACTTCGCTACAGTGAACTTTCGAACTGGCGTACATCGAGATCCTGCACTTTAGAACTAACATACGTCGACATTTCAAACTTCGACATTCAGTAGCGGAGTCGTCGTCATGAGTAGTGCGACTCTGTGGCCAATGTTTATTAGAAGATATAATTAACTATGGCATTAATTCGATGACACGTTGAAAAGTGGATAAGTGCTTTCAGAATAGAAAAAAACATGCATAGATATAGACATACGTATATAAGGTGTATCTATTCATACACGAAATATTTTAAGAGGCACACCTGAAGGTGGTAAAGAAGCTACAGCAACGAAAAAAAAATGTCTAAATGTATTTTTTTCAATGTTTATATTTATACATTATTAACGCACATAAGAAATACTGGCTCCTTCTTATTTTTTACGGCCCGAGACACCGCGGCCATGCTCATGCCGTCTGGTCGCCGCCCTCGCAGCGTCAGGCGCGCCATTCATAGAATTTGGAGTAAAGGTTTTATGCAAAACGTAAAAATTCTTTATGCTTCTATAGCTTCTTTACCACCTCTTTAAATATTTCGTGTATGAATAGATACACCTTATATAGATACAACAGACTGGGATGCGAATTCGCTGGTTCTGGCTTTTGCGGGCGCAGAGTAATAATTTATGAATTTTCCCCACTGATTTAACGATATTCCCTCTACAATTTACGGATTGGCTCTATGTTTATTACTATGGACATTAAAAAACACTATTGTCTCTGACTTATAATGGCGCACATCCGAACAAGTGCGACAACACTACGGACGAATCAGTTTTTGTCTCTGGTGATAGTTTATGGTTGAAATACTGAAATCTTATTGGCTCCCAACTAACTAGTTAAAAATGGCGCGCGTTTTGTCACATCCTGTTATGTGTTGAGAGAGTGCATGGCCTCGACGTTGATCCCGTTCTAAGATATTTTTCTTCAACGCCGCTGCTGTATATAAACTATTGAAGGTGTTAAATTTCGTGATGGTGTTCTTTAAAAGGCCATGGATTTGATGAAAACGGTAAGGATATCATATTTGCAGTACATTTACATAAACATTTGTTTGGCTTTTGTTTCTTGTTTTGGTGATATTGAAACTGGCCATTACATTAGAAAAAATATCTCTTTCCAGACATTGTATGCACGTGGGAGGTAAGTGCCAATAGTTTTTGATAAATAGATAGTGTCCAGTTTCGGGTTAACGCAACAAGAATCACCAATATGTTGATTTGTCAATACTCGGATGGCACCCGGCAACTGAGCGTTGTTACGCCATCTTATAGTCCTCCAAATGTTCCGCATATTTTGCAGCTTAGCGTTAGAACAAGAGAAAATTAAACGCTGAAAATCATGCTTTAGTCGAAAAGAATTCCAAAGGAAATCAATTCGACAATTATTGGTTCAGTAATCGGTATGTCATTTTCACTTTTGCATTTCATTTCATGACTTGAAGAACCACATGTGCTATGGATTTGTTGTTGTTTAGTCGGTACGGAAGCTATTGCATATTATAATCTTTGCATGGTAGATAATTGTGTAGTATTTGTTTTACATGTTTGATAAGATGAGCTTCTGTACATTTAACGACTTTGTAAAGTCCCAAATCATATAACCTATAAATTTGACAAGCCGTAATGAAGTCCAACGTTCAAACGGGTTGTCATTTCTGTACATTCCGCAGCGAAACTCAAGGTTGCCTTTTCTTGAAAAAAATGTCTGGTAGCCAGTCAAGTTGATGCAATGAGTTTCTTCAGAATTTAACTGTTGACTTCACGTTGTACTTTCAGGTAAACTTGTCCAATGATTTACTTGTTGTGAACTACCACTGACAGTTGAGAACTACTTGTATTAATTAGTCAAGTAAAACTAATTAGCGTCAGAAACCTGTATTTGACTTAGCATTCAATAAAAACGAATGTTCCATGTTAGTAAATTATTTTTAGCTTTAGTTATAACCTATGATTGTTATGCTGATTTCTAGTTCTTTTATTCATAAAGTTCACCCACCCCTGTCAAAATATTTATATTTCAGACATTTCAAAAGCAACTTGTATGTCATCTTTATTAGTGATCATGTATTAGACTAATCTAGTAAAATTAGTGTGTATTATTATCAATAGAGGTATGTGTAAAAGGGTCACATGTTTAATAATAGACTGTAATGATTGAATTCTGTTTTTCATTTAATAAACCTTCCTATGGGTTTGTAATATATTAAATTACCATACCAGCTTTATTGATTGATTAAATTCACCCATTTCAAAACTTGAAAGTAAGCAAGTCTTCAGTTTGTTGCGTTTCACTCAATTCTTGACAAAAAGAATATGATGATCATTGATAATTTACGCATATTAATAATGTATGCTATATTAAGTTGGTACTGGACTTTATAGATGGTAATGTTCACATTTAGAAACAATTCTGAAGACTACTATCAACACAAATAATTACTTCAGTTAAAATTTTGCAATATTTATTTCCAGGGATTTAATTTATTCTGTTTGTAAAAAAAAGGTTTTTACAATGAATGGTTTTGGAATAAACTATAATAACTATTTTCTGTTTTGTATCAAATGGATATGGTAAAAATACTATGATCACTTTAGTGAACTTACAATAAAATTGTGGCTTTGGTTTGATTATGCTATGCATTTATGTAAGAGGTTTGTGTGTTATACATGCATGTTTTATGTATAATGAATGCCATTATATATTAGACTATTATTTCATTGTTCTGCATATTATACACAAGTGAGGCCTGTCTATTAATACAGGACTGTTCCTACATCACATTGATTCCCTAAAAAAAGAACTAAATACAACTTCAAATACTTTTACATTGCTTACTGCAAAAAATGGGGGGGAGGGGGTGTTACTGTGCGTTATGCACCCACAGTTGAAACATGAAAAAGAGTGATCCTGCCACCACTAATATATAATATATAACAGTAATTTTTATTCGTCCCTTTTCAAAGCTTCATATTTTCGATGAAATTAGTTCCCTTCGGCGTTCATAATAGTAATACATGGATGAACCCCGAATCTTCTTTGTTTCTTTTGCCTGTATCTCCTTAGCAATAACAAAAGTGCACACTTTTTTTCACGATCCATGTCACAACCTACTTTTCAAAATACGTCAAGTACGGTTGACGGTGGTCGAAGGAATGGTCACCTAGCGTGACGCCTTGCCGCACGAAATCGCATCGCAGCAATTCGTGTCGCTACTTTTTGCGTTGCGAATTCGCATCGCAGTTTATGTACAAGCCCTAAGGACAGTTTTAAACCTCATGCTTCTGATGACGAGACTTATAAAAGAAAAACTTACAATATCCAATGATATCTTTACTGAGAGAGAAAATATTTTTTGATTGGTTGTTATTTTCGTATGCATGTTCTATTGTCTATAATGAGACCAACTCATACACAGAATGGTTATTAGTGTGTTCAATGTAATCATGATTTATGAACTAATTTAGTAGCTAAGCATGCATGACAATTACTTTTGTAGTCTACGTATTCAATCATAGCTTTATTTTGTTCATTTATTTTCTTTTCATTACATAGATTTAGCAAAATATTATGCAATTGCCTCCAACGACTAATTCAATACTTTTCATGGTAACTTAGTCCATTAAAAACTACATTAAAAAACAAAACGAAAAGTTATATTTAATTATAATGTTCTTTAAAAATACTGTATGTTCTGACTGTTATTAATTTATAACCTTTATTAAGTTATGTCCATATTTCTAACTATAGTTATCACCACTTAGTTACCACTTTGATGAAAACAAACAGTTATTATGCAAGTCTAACAATTTAGTTAGTTACTTTCTTAAATTGAAAGGCTGTCCTTTGATACTGCATTGTCCACTTAATGTACTCATACACTTTGCACTGACCTAACAGGTTTTCATATTCCAGGATATTCACAATGCATATGTAGCCATAAGCCCAGCACTGGGCACAGGAATCATATTAAAACAGTAAATTTTTATTTTTATTTTTTTATTTTAAATCATTTGAATAGAAGTTTGTTGTAGTTCAGAAATGGATAAATTAAAAATGTAATCCAAGGTTACCTCATTGTAAAGACCTCTAATCAAATCACATTGTGGGTTAACATCATAGTATGATAAAAGTTATGTTATTGTATTTTACAATGGTCCTTTCTTCTCCTTGGTATATAAAGATCTTGACCTGGTAAGCGCCTTGCCGTCGCGTCGCCATTGTTGATAATTGAATACTGGGAGACCAAATGAGAACTCAAATGTTCGAAATTCGGAACCAACTGCTCTGAATGTGATCAAGCAACAATTCTTTATTTAAACCAGTTCTGTTGGCACTTACGATGACAATACATATATTGAGAATAAAATAATTCCCTAGTAGATTTGAATCATTTGATGCAGAGTTGATTCAAAGTGGTAATCCATGTAAAATTTTCTTAAGCTGTCTGAAGAAAATTTTCCATAGATTACCAATTTTCCTAAACACAGATTGTTTTACAGAGAGAAACAATCGCGGTAGTGTTCATCTTTGGCCATGCTTCATCGACAACAGTGCAGACCTGTCTGTTTCCAATGATCATGATTCTCAGATCTTTATTTTGGAAAATACATAACCTTTATGTTATACATAAGTTCTTTATGTACTAACTCTAACTAACTCAAAAGGGGGGTCTCTATCCATACTATACTTGAATTCAGAATGTTTGATAGCTAAACATTCAGTGGCACTTACACAGAAGCAAAAATCTATTAATACTGAAAAATTTATACATATACATTGTTTAGTATAAACAGATTTTTTAAAGGCCATTTGTAATAAAAATAAGCATAAAAAAGATACAATTAATAAAAATGAACTTAGTCATGTAAAAATGATTTTTAGTTTAGTTCAAAATAAGATCTAAAATTCTGAATTAAAGTTTAATTTTTTGTGTTGTACTACCACTACTTTACTACAAGTGCCCTTTTTCTTACTTTAATAACAAAGGTGACAACAAATTCTTGGTTTTATCACATCACTCTATGCTTCAGTAAAAGGTATGATGGTTGGTTCCTACTAGTTAAGTTGTATAATTATCATTAAATAATCAATATGCACACATTGTGAAACATGATGTTTAATATTTTTTGGAAAAGAACACTTCAAAATAAATTATAAAAAAGCACATAAAGCGCATTCAGTTTGCTGAATGCTAATGAATTGTTAAGTAATTTCAGATCTCCAGGATCTGGAATGGTTTGGTCATAATCCACAAAGAAATGTGTAAACTGAGTTTTACTATATAGAATAAAATGGTGAGATGGCGACGGAATAGAAGTTCTTCAGCACGGCCTACTTAGTATGGAAAGTGACCTACCTTTACTTTTTAATTTGTAGTTGTTAGTCTTGTATTTATTATATGTAAGAAATGTGACAAAACCGTGGAATTGTATGACATGTCACGGGAATGGTTCAAGTTCTGTATTAATATCTATGGCGTGTTTCAGGACTATGAGTTCCTAGACTTATCTGATGTGAAGGAAGCGGAATTGAACAGACTGCAGAGCGCCCTGTACGAGCGGATACCTGACATCTCGGCGAACGCTCTCGCCGGTGGCTGGAACGAACCGATTATAGGTAAACACCGCACCATTATTTATTTTACAATGCAGTTTAAAGACTCGCGACTTTTATTAACGTGTACCGTGGCGGGCGCAGATCCGTCATCGTGTTCGTCGAGCACGGCGGGCGCCGGGACCGTGTCGAGCAGCGTGGACAGCCTGTCGGGCGGCGAGTGCGACATGGCGCCCCACTCGCCCGCGCGCGCGCCGCACGCGCCGCCGCCCTACGCGCAGCCGCCGCCCGCCTACCCGCCGCCGCACCACCAGTGGCCCGTGGCGCCGCCCAACGTGTACGTGAGCCAGGTCACGGCCAACGTCAACGTGCACGGCTACATGGGGCAGTACTACCAGCCGCAGCCGCAGTACCCGCCGGCCGAGCGCGCCGCGCGCACGCAGCGTCGCGAGCGGCGCGGCAAGCGGCCCGCCAGCCCGCCGCAGCCGCCGCCCTACTACCTACAGTACCCGCAGTACTACCCCGCCGCGCAAGCGCAGGGCGCGCCGCTCTACCACCTGCCCGTCTACCAGCCGCTCGTCTACGGGCCCTACGCCTATCCGCCCTACTACCCCGATTACCCCATGCCCGTGGAGGGTGAACCCGACAAAGGGCCCGATGAGTACCCGCAGGAGGTCGTCATGGAGCAGGAGGCCGTGGACGCATACTACGCCAGCGCGGCACACTACGCCGCGCCGCCCTACGGGCCGCCTGTAGAGGGTGGCGTGGAGTACATGCCGCCCATGTACCTGCCGCCGCCGCAGCACCCGCCGCCCGTGACCATGCAGCAACAGCCGCCGCCGCAGACCACGCCGCACCAGTTCAACGTGCACGCGAAGAACTTCGTGCAGGGACAGAGTCAGAACAAAACCTATATGCCACAAGACAAAAGTCAGGAACAAAAACCCATGCTCCCACCACCGACCGCATCAGCGTCGATGGGATCCGTTGAATCACTGCCTATGAAAGACCTAAAAATTGGTAAGGGTCCTGGCAGCCCAAAACATTCAGACCGAATGCCCGATACCCCTCAAGCGAAACTTTCTCCAGTCGAAAGAGTTGCGACTACCCCGAAGACTGAGGTCCCAAAGACGTGGAGCGCTATAGACTCGAAACCGGAAACTCCAATTGCCGCGCAATCTCCAGCAAATAAATTCCCTACGTTATCTGCACCCCCTAACAATCAGATTCCTACTAATAAGATTCAGCCCGCGGTAACGAAACCGACTAAGGGTCCCGCAGCGCCATTTTCGGGCGGTAAACAGCCGGCTAAGCCTGTCGTCCCCCAGACCGTAGTCCCCGTGCAGCAGGCTGCTTCCACACCTAAGGCGCCTTTCGGCAGCAGACAAAAGCGTGACGGACCTACTAACCGCTCCCCGTCCAATGAAAACAATGAGAGTTCCGATAGGAGCGCACCCGCAGTCGAGCACGTCAAACGCGAACCCCCGCTGCCGCCCAGCAAGGCACCGATGCCGATCTCCATCACGTTGCACGCGGCCGGGCCGCCGCTCATCGTGACCAATAAGGCGCCGTTCGGCCACTCGCGCAAAGGGGCCGCCGCGCCCGAGCCCCCTCCGGCCCCGCAGCCCCCGCCGCCCGCGCCTACCGCGTCCGACTTCCCGCCGCCGCCCACGCCGCGCAACCGCGGCGAGCCCGCGCCGCCGCCCGTGCTGCCGCAGCCGCAGCCCGCGCCCGGCAAGTCATGGGCCAGCCTGTTCTCCAACAAGGCGAGCGGCGCGCCGGCGCCCGGGCCTGCGCCCGCGCCCCTCCCCGTAGCTCCGGCGCCCGATGAGCCGCCCAGCCCCACGATGGCGCCGCCTCTTGTACCCCCAAATGTACAAAAGCCGGTCGCCAAAGTGCCACCCTTCGACGCATCGCCGCTGCAGGCGACGACTGTCGACAAGAGTTCCCCGACGCCGCGCACCACTGCGTCGGCCGCCGTGTCGTATTCCGAGAAGACATCGGTGAACGCGACGGCGGGCGGAGCGCGTGTGGCTGTGGCGCCTGAGGCGCGGGACGTGCGCGAGGCGCCGCCCAGCAAGGAGCCCAGCCCCGCCGCGCCCGTGCAGCCCTCGCCCTTCAGCGATGACCCCAACTCGTACAGGATGGGAGGTGAGTTGTTATGGTCTTAAGACGTGGTTGCCCAGATATAAAAAAGTTCTAAATCACAGTTATGTCTTGATAATTTTAAGTTACTTTCGAATCCGACCGAATTTCGATCTCAGCCTTTTTCAGGCGAAATATCTATTTCAGCTGGAAAATTGATGTTACAGTAATGGACAATGCAGACCAAATAGCTTTTCTCTCATCTTCTGATTTATTATCTTATTTTACGACAGACTTCGACTATTTTGTCTTATCGTTTTATGAAGAAAACCATATAACATTTCTGAAATTACGGTTTTTGGATTCAGAATAAGCAATTATTCCATTAATCATAAATTTTCCGGTTCACATCTGACATGAAATCATTAAAAAATGTAAAAAAAAACCGGCCAAGTGCGAGTCGGACTCGCGCACCGAGGGTTCCGTACAAACCTGTAGGTATTCTCGGTTTATGCATAAGGTTTATGGTTATGAAAATAAATGTTTTTTTTTTTATTTTATGTTTCAGCTGATTGAATGAACAGTAAATTGCGGTTTACGATTTATGACGTTTTAAAAAAAACTACTTGCTCGATCTCGTTCAAACCAATTTTCGGTGGTAGTTTATATGGTAATTTATATCATATATTTTTTTAAGTTTTATCATTCTCTTATTTTAGAAGTTACGGGGGCGGGGGACACACATTTTACCACTTTGGAAGTGTCTCTCGCGCAAACTATTCAGTTTAGAAAAAAATATATTAGAAACCTCAATACCATTTTTGAAGACCTATTCATAAATACCCCACACGTATGGGTTTGATGAAAAAAAAACATTTTGAGTTTCAGTTCTATGTATGGGGAACCCCAAAATTTATTGTTTTTTTTTTCCATTTTAGTGTAAAAATCTTGATGCGGTTCACAGAATACATCTACTTACCAAGTTTCAACAGCGTAGCTCTTATAGTTTCGGAGAAAAGTGGCTGTGACATACGGACGGACAGACAGACAGACAGACAGACAGACGGACAGACAGACATGACGAATCTATAAGGGTTCCGTTTTTTGCCATTTGGCAACGGAACCCTAAAAAGGAACACAGGCTATTAGCAATATGTCTGATATTCAGAATGGAGTTGAACGATAGATTTTAGATACCGAAAAAATACATTTTCAGGCATCTCATTCGAGAAAATTAATAATGAGGCAAAAAGTAAAACTTATAAAAGCTTTTTTTCAAGTGAGCATTATATGTGTTGAAACCATTTTGTTGATTGCAAAAATTTAACAATTTATCTCATATCGTATCGTTGTCATGAGGGATAAGAGCGTAACAGCACCGTGTGCTTACCGGGGGGCGTATTTACAAAGGCTATACTATTTTAGTCACGAGCCAGACTCTAATCAATGAGCTTTTGTTTATGCATATTACTCAACAATACCTAGTCTATCTCAGTAAAAAAATTGACTCAAATAGACTAGCTTTTTGTTTTAATATTTTCAAAGAAAATGCACGGATAAAATCTAGTCTATATAATACATATCACTCGAATAGCGCTTTTGGCGAGATATTTTTAAATTTATAGTCGCAACAAGTGGGTAGTGTTCTTTACCTAATAAAAGTACTTCTCGTTTGTTAATTCGTTTTATTTTTGTTTATGAAATACATAATAGAAACGAGCAATTAAAATGATAACAGTTGCCATGTAACTATCAACCTATAATTGAAGCTTATCTATTTGATTAATATGTATTCAAAATTAATATGTATGTAACTGATTGCCACCTGCGCTAGGATAGGTTGACGGAGCCCCGCTTCGCGGGGCTCCTATTTCTGGGGGTTTAAATAAAAATAAGTCGGGGTACTCTGAGTCGGGGTATTAACCATGGATGGGATTTCGTCCACGCGTGACTGAAATGGTACTAGATTTTGTCCGTGCATTTTCTTTGAAAAAATCAAAACAAAAAGCTAGTCTATTTGAGTCATTTTTTTTACTGAGATAGACTAGGTATTGTCGAGTAGTATTCAGAAACAAAAGCTCACTGATTAGAGTCTGACTCGTGACTAAAATAGTATAGCCTTTGTAAATTCGCTACCGGGGGACTCCGCAAAGTTCTTTTGGTTTTGGAATTGTAAATGACATTTAAAATGTCTAAAAAAAAGGGTTTTGGAAACTTCAGCAACCATACAGAAATAAAAAAGTCTAATCATGTTGCCATGAGATAAGTCGGCAATTATTTGGACAATTTTTAAAATACGATACAGCCACTTGTAACGCGCAAAATGTAAAAAAAAAAAACTATTTCATAATAAAATTACGTTTGTCACCGGAAAATAACAAGAACCGTAAATTTATAAATTTACTAGGAAATTTATAAACTTTCGTAGGATTCTAAACGAGAGATAAATTGTATTATTTTACGGCCACATTTTCGTAAATTGATAAACTTACCGAAGTCACGCGTAAAATAATAAGTAAGCAATAACGCGCTCTGATTGGTTGAATAAGTCACGTGTTCCTTCTCGTTCCTCCACCGCCATTGTTCGCCAAAAAATATTATTTATGTTTAAATGTTGAAACGCTTACCTAATTAACAGTCGCTCGCTTCGCTCGCGTTCATAAGGTCACAATGTAACCTAACCTAACCTAACATCTGAGTAAGACAGTTATGTAGGTACATTGTCAAATAAAATAAAATACATTTTATAGGGACACGAGCATTGCCACTGTCAGCATCGACCAATCAGAGAGCAGTGTGTTGTTTTCCGTAGTTTAAAGAAGCGTCAAATAAAAAGCTCTTCTGTCATTGGTCGAACCGTTTAGAATCTTACGAATGGATATCCGTTAGTTTATAAATTTACCACAAGACGCCGCAAATTGATAAATTTGCGAAAATGTGACCGTAAAATAATACAATTTATCTCTCGTTTAGAATCCTACGAAGGTTTATAAATTTCCTAGGAAATTTATAAACTTGCGGATCTTGTTATCTAACGGTGACACGTACATTTTTAATATCAGACATATTGTGATAAAACCGCCTGCCTAATTGTTTTAACATAGTAGTAATGGGTATACCACCTGTAACTTTTTTTACCAGAACTGCCAACTGAGTCGGGATCAGAATCATTTAAACTAACGATTTTATACGGTTTTGGCCGTAAAACGATGCGACATGGTTTTGGTTGTGGGCTTTCTTACTATAAAAGAAAGTGTAAAATTTCGTATAATTTCAATTTAAAAGTTTAAATATAATTAAGAGATTAACACTGTATTTATTTTACTTTTTTTTTTTTACTAAAGAAGAACCTATTGAAAAAAACCTACGGGAATATTATGGAAAATAATTAATTTCGTGAATTTTTTATCCAGAATTCCTGTCAAAGTACCAGTTGGACAATCGTCCAGTGTCCCTGCTGCCGCGCGGGCTCACCAACCGTTCCAACTACTGCTATGTGAACGCGATCTTACAGGCGCTTATCGCCTGCCCGCCATTCTACAACATGCTGAAAGCACTGCCGTATCAGACGCGTCGCGGCAAGTCTAGTACGCCTGTTATTGATTCTTTGTAAGTATTGTTAATTATTTACTGTGTATTCATCATCATCATTATTTCAGCCGAAAGATTTTTCCACTCCTGGATATAGGACTCCTCCAATTTGGAGGTGTGCCATAATCAACACGCTTGGCAGGCGGGTTGGCGAGCGCAGTATGTTGGTAAAATGCATAAAGAACGCTGCTGCCCATTCTCTAGTAAGTCCCTTAGTCGCCTCTTTCGACAGCCATAAGAAGAAATGATGAAAAAGAAATAGGATGATCCTATTCTTTACGTCCGACACCACACGGAAAGTTTGTATTGGCTGACCATGATTAAAACTTATTTTGGTTTTATCAGTTGATAATTGTGTTGTTTATGTGCCATTAAATAAAATATTCAATCTAGTTGCTCAACTCAAATGTATGGAAGTGAATGTTGGGTGTGGCAAAAGAAGCATGAAAGCAGAATTAATGCTGCGGAAATGCGTTCTTTGCGAAGCATGTATGCTGTGACTATGAATGATAGGCTGAGGAATGATGTAATAACCCTACTATCAGTGGAATTAGAAAGTTACTCTCGATTTGTGAAGGATATGCTGAACAGCACGGGCTTAAATACAACCCTACAAAAAGTGAGCTCTTGGTGTTTCGTGGTAGGAATAAAAATCCAACATTTGTCCCTCCTGTAAAACTAAATGGTACAGTTTTGCAGAGAGTTGCCCACTTCAAATATTTGGGCCACATTATAACAGAAGAGTTAAAAGATGATTTGGATATGGAAAGGAAGCGCAGGGCATTGGCTGTGAGGGAAATATGATATGCAGAAGGTTTCATGGTTGCTCAGTACCCGTAAAAGTAACTCTTCTTAAGGCCTACTGCCAATCATTTTACACCAGTAGCCTTTGGGACAACCATACCCTAAAAGCAGAAAATGCCCTGCGCATTCAGTACAACAATGCCTTCAGGGCGCTGTTGAGGCTTCCACCTTACTGTAGTGCGTCTGGTATGTTCGCTGATGCGCACACTGACGACTACTTTGCTATAATGCGGAAGAAAGTTGCCTCAGTAATATCCCGAGTGAGGGGAAGGAGCAACAGCATTCTGGGGGTGTTTGCAGAGACGCTGGATGGGCCTACATTGGGAAGGTTTACCAAGCTACATGTTGGCAACAAGGCTTGTTATGTTAAACCTTCCTGTGATTGTGATTTTCTTTTTCTTTTTCGGCTGCATGTTACTAACATAGTTTATTAAGTAAGATGTAATACTAACACCCTATGGGCCCTGATGCCTGAAAATAAAATATTTTTATTTTTATTATTAATAAGACAAGGATTCGGTTTAAAAGATGTGGTGACAAAAAAATTAAAAATATTCTTAGATAGATTAGTCATGTTGAGGGGATGAATGAAGGACGGCTTAACAAGGCAAATGTGAGTGGAAACGCCGGTAGGGGGGATGCCTTAGGAGAACATATCCTTATTGGTGATGTTTTTCAGAAAGGTTAGGTGTGTAGAACTCATTGCCTTAGGAGAACATATCCTTATTGGTGATGTTTTTCAGAAAGGTTAGGTGTGTAGAACTCACTACCGGCGTGTGTGTATAACTAGATATATGAACCTAAATGAGGCAAAAGGAGTAAGTATGTAAGGATTGTAGCAGGTTGTGTTCCGTAGTTTCTGCCTACCCCCATGGGAAAAGGCGTGAGTTTATATATGTATATAGTTGTTCATCCAATGCATATTTTCCCCTATGGGGGCCAGAGATTCCATACAGAAGCAAGTTAAGAGAGTGATTTTTAATAAATGTATGGTATAATCAGGGTGGAGCTGTGCTACGAGTTCAGCCCGCTGGCGCCCACCGCCCGTCCCGGGCGCGGCGCGAGCGCGGGCGCGGCGCCCGCCGTGCCGGCCGGGCCGCCGCTGGAGGGCGGCGCGGGGCAGCGCGTGCTGCGCGCGCTGCGGCCCTTCCCCGGCTCGCAGGAGGGCCGCCAGGAGGACGCCGAGGAGTTCCTGGGCTGTCTGCTCAACTCGCTCAACGACGAGATGCTCGAGGTGAGCACAACACCAAACACACACATATGGGACGACCGTTTCCTAAAATAACGAATGATCTCTTACAATTGTATGTAACACACAATTTTAAAGTGGACAGGTTATTGTAGGTAGGTTGCAGTAACCAACAAGTTTTACTTCCGTATAGCATAACTGATTGTTTGTGTGTACATTTCCAGCTGGCTTCTATACAATGCTGCATAACCCATCAAAGGATACAGGCATAAAGTTGCGTATATAATTTCCAGCTGATAAAGCTAGTGGAGCCCGAAGAGGCCCGCGCGGCCGCGCCCACGGCGGCGGAGCTGGCGGCGGCGGCGGCGGAGGACGAGGAGTGGAAGGTGATGGGCCCGCGCAACCGCGGCGCCGTGGAGCGGCGCTGGGCGGCGCGCCGCACGCCGGTGGCCGACATCTTCCGCGGCCGCACGCGCCTGCGCCTGCACCGCGCCGCGCAGCATGACGTCACCGACGCCGTGCAGCCCTTCTTCACGCTGCAGCTGGATATCGAGGTCGGTTCTTCTTCACTTTTACAGAATTGCGATAGCCTCATATCGCTCTACACTCAATATATTTTTTTTAAATATAATCCAATTAAGACAATTAAAAATAATATGTTTTTTTGAGTACAATACACAGACACAAGCAAAAAAAAAAAACAATAACACAAAAATTATAATTAAAAAAAATACTTTTGATTACCTGTTTGATGTTATTTTGTTCATTAACTTAATAATATTAACACTTAAATACAATTTATTATAATTCGCAAATAATATGTGCCGAATAAACCAAACGATTTTTAACTTGTTATTTTTACAATGATGGTACCTTATTTTTCGTCTCCGAGAGTGATAAAATTCACTTCTATGTTGATAGCATTGGCTGAGTAAATGACATAAGAAATTCAACTTTTCAACATCGCCACTAAACATCACTAAACCTTTGTAACCTATAATTTCAGCGTGCGAACAGTGTGAAAGATGCGTTAGAGCTGTTGGCTGGTAAGGATACTCTCGAAGGCGTGAGCGACGCGTGGCAGCAACTGTCGCTGGAACAGTTACCCGTCGTGTTACTATTGCACCTCAAGTGTTTCCAACTCGACGGCGACGGACACACCGCCAAGATCGTCAAGAATATTGACTTCCCGATTGACTTGAAAATTGATCCAAGTACGTAGTCTTTGATTGTTTGATGATTTAGTGTGGAGCCTAGCAGGTTGAACATTTACAATGATGTACTTATTTTTCGTCTCTGAACGACATTATTATGTCTAATACTTGTGGAAAAGATTAACTGAGTAAACTCAATAATAAATTTTAGTCTATGTGCATTATGTAATAGAACTAACAATGTCATTGCTATTCTTATTTCAGAAATAATGTCATCTAAACTGAAGTACACGTCGAAGCAACGCGTGTACAAATTGTTCGCTGTGGTGTACCATGAGGGCGTGGAGGCGGTGAAGGGACACTACCTGACCGACACGTTCCACGGACAAGTGGGCTGGATAAGGTAAAATAATAATCTTATAAAGCTGAAGAGGTTTTTTGTTTGTTTGGTTGAACGCGCTAATCCCAGGAACTACTACTGGTCCGAATTGAAAAAATATTTTTGTGTTGGGTAGCCTATTTATTGAGGAAGGCTATATATAGGCTATATAACATCACTCTACGATCAAAAGGAGCGGAGGAGCAACAAAACTTGGACGAAAACTGGCAGACTTTTCGATGCCACGGGAAGGGTCAAAAATTTCATGCGGATAAAGTCGCGGGCAGAAGCTAGTAACATATAATATCCTAATAATAATAATATGCTATTTCATATCGATTCCACTATGATGTCATTATTTTTCGTCTCCAATCGTGATAAAAATCACGGCAAGTGTGGACAAACTTTACTGAGGAAACTGCGAACATCGATGTTCGCAGAGGCACGTAGTAAGTTTGGTGACACGCGTGTTCTCTGTGCAGGTACGACGACTCGACGGTGACGCAGGTGAGCGACGCGGCGGTGCTGAAGCCCAAGCCGCCGCGCATGCCGTACCTGCTGATGTACCGGCGCCACGACACGCTGCCGCCTGCACGCGCCGCCAAGCCTGAGTGAGGCGCGGGCGGCGCGCGCGTGCGGCCGCTGCACGTGGAGCTCCTGGTGGCGCGGCAGGCGTGCGCGCGGGGCGGGCGCGGCGCCGCGTGTGGCGGCGTGGCGGGCCCGCACCGCCTGCTGCTGCGCCGCACGCTGGCCGTGCCGCTGGAGGCGCCGCCGCAGCGGACAGTGCGCGTGTTCCTGTGCCCCGTGCACTTCTGCCGCTGGATACTCTCCACGGTCGCGGGCCCCGGCTACATCTGACTCTCGCCTGCTACTGTCGGTTACAAGTACAAAGTTGAGGTTCCGTTCGGTGGACCCGCTCCGGTAGTGGCGCCCTACTATAGTCGAGACTCAAAACCCGCGATTGGACGATTGAAACATTAATTTAAAAAATAGTTTACGAGCATGGTCAATGTAAATAGTATATTTAGTACGTCCGGGAAGAGGAGGCCGGCAGTCATGTGCAGTCTTCAGAAGCATGTTTGCGTTCGATCAGACTTGCGCCGCTTTTTTCGCGGAACGAGAACTGCCTCCTCTTTTCTTAGTGTCTATTTGTAATTTTTCTCCTCGACAATATGGAATTGTGGTGTTTATAAATTATAAAAAATGTAAAAAAAACATTGTAGGATATCTAATACTGAATTCATGATACATATTATTTCTGTTCAGTTTCAGAATTTAAAACACTAAATTAATGAAATCAACTGTTAGATAGTACAAAGCCGTAAAAGATGTGATATTAGTCCCAAATATACCAGTATGCCTACTGAAAAAATACATTAGTATTTATAAATGTAGATGCTGGTATTTTGCGACTGGCGAAAGTGTACGTGAAGGAAAAATATGTAACTTGAATTGCTTAAGTTAGTTTAGCGTTAAGTGATAAATTTAGGAGTCAGGGAGTGGAGTGTTAACGCTGGAAATGTTAATGGTATCGGTGCTGAGACGGACTGACTGTGGCAGTGAGTGAAATGTGCCCTATGATTATTGTGATAAAGGAGTGCTTGAGGATGATTACAGCAGATTGATTACTTGTACACACTATTGTATAGATATTGTTATAACAATATAAGTGTTAAATATAAATAGATTATATTATTATCTCGCCGTTTGTATGTTGTGGGAATGTCTGTTTTTAATATTATTCAAATTCATTGAGGTCTATTTTTTTTGTTCGAAATTTTTGAGAATAAGGATGGCATTCTTGATAACCCGGTACAATGGTTTAACTCTGATATTCCTGGCGTGTTGTCCGAGTGCCAGCCTAATTTTGCAATCAAACTAGCGGACTGTTGGATATGATAAGTTAAAATTTACGTATTAGTGATTTTATCAATAAATTAACATTCAAAATGTGACTCAATTGACTCGAAGTGTGTGAGATAGCACAAGTGCTATGATTATGTTAGTGTCCACTAGTATTTAAATATCTGAATTGATTTTTGTATGTTAATAAAGTGAATTGCTTTAGAGTTGATTAGCTAGTTTGATATTACAATTTTATTAATAGCTACGCTATCCATTTATTATTGTAAATTGATAATGAACCATTTTGATCTCACTCATATTGTTGTTGTTTGGGAATTATCGAGTTCGGATGTAAATTTCCTTAAAATGATGAAGGCAATAAATACATCATGCCTTATTAGGTATTTGAATGCTAATATTACGAAATTGACCAAAAAGTATGGATATTATTTGAAATTGCTGCTATTCTAGCTTTTCTACTTAGTGTTATGAAAATCATAATAAAAAAGCCAACACTATTTAGGCGTTAAAATGATATCTTAAAATGCACTTCAGTTGTGTCCAAATTATAATGAAGGAGTATTTAATCTTATAATTAGTCAATTTAACTATTACTATAATGAAAACGAAATAGGTTTAGTTTTGTATGATAGTTTCTAAAACAGAGTTATATACTAACTTGCTAAGCTTTTTTATATGTATAACTTGGTTGTTGTTTATTCGTTTATTTTGGATTGTGGGTAGGTATTAGTGTAGTTAGCGGTTACTGAAGGTAGTTAGTTGACGCGAATACTGTACTGCTGACGACGGAATTACGTCGAGCGGGTAGTCTATGCGCGGGACGGTCGTGAGAATGTTTTCGATGTAGGTCAGTCACGCTATCTAGCAGCAGCCGTAACACAACATGTATACCAATGAACCCTTTATAGATTTTATCTGCTCCAAATGTTCCTATATTTTAAAAGCATCAGTTCCTATAACTTTTATTAAACAATATTAGGAGCAATGCTTCTTTGAAAATCATCTGTTCCTGAATAATCTCTTCGAAGATAGGTATATTAGTATTTAACCGACTTCTTTTTTCAATTATTTGTTTCTGAACTAGTTTAATTATCCTTTCGTCGTTATGGTCGGTAATGTCAATAAATTAAAAGAAAGTGATATGATAAAATAAATATCGGTCAGTCACGTTACTCAGTTCATGTTGTCAAATGGCACTGCACTACACTGCAAACGTGTAGGCTACGTTATCTTGATAATGATGCGCAAACCTCGAATCCATTCGTACGACTGTCCTTTTGTAATTGATCGCGTATTAGCACACGGCACGAATTATAAAATGATATTGATGCAGCTACTTGCAATTGTACATAACGATTACATTAAATGTTCAATAAGATTAACACGAATTTATTCATCTATTTCTAATAGAGTAATCAGTAGCCCATCTCTATGGACACAGCGGATACGCCACTGATCTACAAACCCACAGCATTTTTTTACTTGCACAAGTTAATATTATTTTGTATTAGTTTATAAAAATCTGTTCCTCTCGTTTTAGCGATATTTATTTATCGAGTGTGAAGTATTGCTGACGTTAGTGCTTGTTACTGTGTTTGTATGCTTCAGTTGAGTTTTTGTTCAGTTAGGTGCAAAATAGAAATAATTTTATAACAGTACATCGACACGAAAGTTTTCGTTGGAGGCATCATTGTATAGTTTTTGTTAGATTATATTAATTTAGCCATTAGCTAGTGATACCTGTAACATACTAAAAGCCTTGTATGGACTTCAATGTATTACATATAATACGCCTTATCGTAAAATTGTACGTACTAGCAATGTCCTCCAGTGAATGTGGTGGAATCTTTTATGCGTAAGACTGAGCGCAGGGTCCCCGAATGTCTGTTATTTATGTTTTTATTAGGATGTGAATACGAGCACACAATAGCTAGTAAGATTTTATAGTAACAAATGCTGCCTTTTAGTTAAGTGTCTGTGTTGCGTATTTATTGAATTATAACTTACCTAATCTAATTGGAGTAAAACCTCGTGTGTTGTCGCATCTCAGTTGAGCACATAATGGATTCAGGTTTATTGCATAAACAACAGAAACATGTCTGATGCAAACTATCGATAGTGATGCACGATTCTGATGTACGTAGCGCATGTACTGTATGTAGCTAGCGGTTCTCTAGTTACTGGAACACATAGTTGGCTGTGACATAGTTGTTGGTTAGTGTGCCAAACGGCAGTAGCCACATGTTCATTTTGTTTATGTAAATCTTGACATCAATCACACACATTACTATGGTATACTAATCATGATAGTGTAAAACTGTTACATTATGTATATTAGTTTGAAGAGTTTAATCAATTAGTGAACGTTCCTGATGATAGTTTGTAATTTAATAACAGATCAAAATAGTTGTGAGTGAAATGAACTACTTTTTAACTAGTTTTATTTACAGCAGAGAGCAGCTTATTTTGTTTTTCTTCTAGAAATGCAACAGGCTAAAACGCCAAGAACCTTCAAATAGTAGTATGGCAATATGAAACACTTCTCCACAGGCTAACCATCATGGAGTAATTTGGGTTAATTGAGTATTTCTCGCGTCATGACGATGCTAGTATACTTTCATCTTTAAATCTTGTTTGACAGTAATAATAAATCTTTTCTCATAAGATGTAAGACTTCTGTACAGTTTCTTCAGTCATAAAACGCTGCAATGAATACAAATACAAGAGCTTATCTCAGTTATAACGGTAGTTATGTGTCTAATTAAACATTTAATATTAAAGTATAAATGTTATGTATGATGATCTGCTCTCTGAATATGTAGCACAATGTTTTGGAATAGTCTGTTGGCCACCTTGAGACCATTCGCACCATTGTTGCCGGGTAGCAGGAGTGTTCCCAATGTATTGGTAAACTGGAGAATTGTCAAAGCACTACACACTTCCCAGCCAGCCCGATGTCTGCTATCTGGTGACCTGAACGTGTCAAAAGAGAGCTAACAGCAGGACCGTACTGCCCTTGCGCAAACCACTACTTGCTGCAAATGCAAAATAGATGAAGGTTCGCCTGTTCATTTAAACCGACAAATGTATGGTAGGCAGCCGAGTATTCCGCGTTTTCAATGACATCGAATACAAAAAGATTTAAGTAACTGTACAAACAATTATCAACAAATCTAAAATAGTATATGTACTTGTTTTAGGCCAATTGAAAGTACAATCGAAGATCACATAAAGCCGCCATGTAAACGTCAGCTCGGTTCTCATAATTGGCATTTTCTTCAAAGATCAAATAATACATGTTTATTTATCAGTTACACAGCAAGCTAAAATTTTATACTGAAACAAATATATTTTTCATTTTTGTCATAAAATGATTTGTAAATATTATGATATCTTTTTTGTTTCTTTTTAACGATAAAATTGTATAACCATAAAATGGATCGAACGTGTTTGTTACATTGAGAACGCGAATACTTTGACTTCCAATAACCAATTACAAGGCCTAGAAATTCTAATATTATATCAATGTCAAATGTATGCCTGCAAAAATAGTCGACGAATCAAATTATTTGTAAAAATAGAATAGGGCTATTAAATAATAGATTGTTAAAACAAGTCCACTACGGCAGGCCGAGGTCATAACAATTTATGATGTGATTCCTGCATGTATATTTAAATTATATCACATACCAGTTGTTTTTCCTTGTGTTATTATTTTTTTAAATCACATTTGCTTGACGTGTTTGATCCAAGCCAGACCAGCCTGTCAGAGTTTTGTAATTTCAAGTGATGAGTAAATTCGAGAAATTTCGATGTTCAAATATCGTGATTCTAAATTTTATTGAAGCCAAATATTTTTTTCGTTATAATAATATGTCTTCGTATGTATTGTAATCAAGTGTATTTTTGTTTTCAAGCTACTCATCTAGTCCCCATCAGATTTTATCAAATCATACTACATTTATCGAGGAGTATAATATCGTTACCGTTTCTTAAATTATTTACTGCTGTAAATTTTTATGTTGAACACAAATAATAACCCTCTTACTAATAAACATGAATAAAATTTTTCCAAGTTCAAACCTATGAAAATGTATGTTTATTCCTTTGTTATTCCTGGTATAACTTTGTTCAGTGTTTATTAGTAAGATGGTGTAAAAAACGAATATGATAGAAACAGTACTTTACAATGAACACTTTGGCGGTCTATCTACTTAGATTGTAAACTTTTTAAACGATGTATGTAGTGATGCTTATCATTATTATTTTTATATGAGGAGTTCATTATTTAAGTTATGGTTAATTTTAGAAATAAGATCCAAGGCTGTATTAATAGAAGGAGTGTTTTTTCCCTAATCAAGCGAAGCTGATTTAACGTTTTTATTTAACTAACACCTGAATTAAATATTGTGTAAAAAATACTCCTGTTGGTCATAATAGATAATGCTCACTTTAAAAAAAAGACAAAAAAAAAATGCCAATATTTAAACATCGCGCATTATTTATTATGATCAGCTTTCTAAGTTGTTATGTGGATATGTGTGTATGACTAATTATAAAATAATCCTTTATTTTGGTAACAAATTGGTGTTATGAAAAATTTTGTGAATAAAATAAGATGTCATTCTGATTTCAACGTTTCATTTTATCATTCAAGTAACAACAAAAATATAAACGTTGATTTTTATTTTAAAATAGTTATTTTTCGTGTCCGACTATATTCTGAAAGAAAGAAAAGAAATATGTTATTTTTCGAAGCATACAACTCAATATTACACTGCGTAACTTTGGCAATCGAGATTACCACTGGTAATCATGCGTGTTTCTATCGGGTCACTCTGGGCTACTGAAGAGCACGTACATGTGACTTACTCTGACTCTGCACTTGAAGACCCCGTACACGAGCACAACTAAGGCGATGGGCAGCATGGCCACCCCCACGAACAGCCAGCCCGCTAGCGCCTCGTCTAGCAGCCACGTGTGGGCCGCGCCTCCCGCGAATATTGTCTAGAAACAAAAGAAAGGCATATTGGTTAACTCCAGCCGAGTTCATAGTGAGTTCTTAGGATGGCGGGTTAAGTGCGTCCTGACATGAATACATGGTTTTCATTGTAAACCGAGTTCGAACACTAGAATTTTGCATTGTGATTTTATGCAAAACTAGAAAATTGAATATATCCTTAATCCTTAGTTAAGCTAATTAAGAGTATCCATAATCCTAGGTAAGCTGATACATTAACGGCCGTTCCCAATAACCTATCCTCAGTAAGCGATATCTTGTTATGAACGATAAATAGTAGACTTCTATCTATCCTTATTTTACGTCCCACAAGTGACGATAACGTCTATCGAGGCATCGACATCGGTAGATAAGCTCAGCTATCCAGCCCTCCCATACGTTTTGTTACTACAAAAGCTACAAAAAATAACAACGTTTAAACAAATATTATTTCATATAACTTTTTCGTAAAACAATACAAATTGATCGAGTTAAAGCATTAGTGATATTTTTATGCTAAAATAAGATTTGTAATCATAGTTATCTGTTTCATTGTCATTATTTTAGCGAACGAATATTGGGCGCGTAAAAAGGAAGAACGAAACGTAGTCAAGTGTCAATTCAAGTTTCAACTCGTAGAGACGCTACCGGTATTATTGTTGTGATATAAAGTTTGTTTAGTGAATTCTGCTTATTTTTTTACATAAAATGAGCACTGTAAGTATTACTAGACATTATTATATACGTTCCTATTCAAGTGACAGAGGCTTTTTAGATGACATTTAGTAAATTACAGTGCAAACTAAACTTCGGAACAATTGGATCATTTTTTTGTCTTTCTTTACTACATGTAAATAGGATGAACCCTGATTTAATATTTGGTTTGTTTTCAGACAAAAGGTGTACCTTTAGCCAAGGACGAGGTGGCCTTGCTTATTGATCTTGTTGAAGCTAATAAGGTGATAACAAGCAAGGCTACAAATGCTACAAATAATCAGCTTAAAGAAGCTGCCTGGTCTAAACTCACAGATGCATTCAATGCATCGATTTCAAGTTGCCCACGAAGAACCGATCAATTAAAATTGAAATGGGAGAATTTAAAAAAAACCGCTAGAAAAAGATCCACCAAAATTAGGATGAACCAAATTAAGGTAATCATTTCGTCCTTACTCTTGTGTGTGGTGTTTATGAACCACAGGATGTGATAGATATTATCTTTATTTAAATATGTGTTATAGTGTATTAATGTAACTATATTTGCAGACAGGTGGTGGCAAGCCAGATTACACCCCACCAGATGATGCACTGGACAGAGTGGCATCCATTTTAGGTTCAACATGTGAGGGTTACAGTGTAGCATTAGGAGATGCTGAGGTGACGGTGGATTCAGAGGTTTTGAGTGATGGTGGTGGCATTATGGTGATTGACAGTGTCGTGGGTGATGGTGATTCTGAATTGATGAGCGTTGAAAATGAGAGTGGATCATCGGGGAATAACCAACTGCTGGTTGTGACAACACCTAAACCAAAGAAATTCTTTTTTAACACTCCCAGTGGCAACAATATTAGTATGTATCTGCTGTCAGCAAAATGTACAATTTAACATTTTACCAACAACATTGTTATTTACAATTATACATTTTACCATTCAAATATTACCACAGTAACAAGCATTTGTAAAATGAGGGATTTCACAATTTGCATATGACTAACTATACTCAATTCATTATTGCATCCCTATTGTCCATTTGGGTAATTTACATTTTTAAGTATGTGTAATCTAAACAGTTTTAAGTAAATTTGGGGTGGTCTGGAAAAACTAATTTACATAATTGCAATAAAACCAGTTTTTTTAAAAATAATACTTATATTTATTTTCAGATAAACAAAAACGTAGGCTACTGGATGAAGACATAAGGACTCGAGCTGCACGGAATCAAGCTATTGCTGATTATTACATTATTAAAAGAAAGAAAATAGAATTAGAGATAGAAAACATGGAATTAACAAATAGAAAGTTAAAATTAGACTTAGAGCCAAATAAATAAGTATTAAAATAAAGTTTTCTTTTTCTTTATTGAATGCCCATTTTCATTTAATTCAAAGTTATTCACTCAAATCAAATCTGAAACAAATAAAATATAACATTAATAATTGATGTATTAGGATTCAATAAAATATTGAATAACTGCATGGTCTTTCATGCAGTTATTCAATATTTTATGGGATCAGAAATAACTTACCCTCCAAAGTAATTGTTTATCAAGTGTTGTCGCTCATCAATATTACTGTCACTAAGTTCATGTAACATCATTGGGACTGCATCATAATTAGGTATTTCTACTTCTGGCATTACATCTTCAATTCTCATCTGTCTACAAATGTTATGTAGTATAGCTGTTGCTATTATTATTGACTGTGTAGTTGATAATGATAGCCGTATTTTTAAAGATATAACTGGAAATCTCCGTTTCTATACTCCAAAACACCTACAAGAAGGGTAGATTATAGATAAGTCTAACAATGTGATGTCTCATTACAATGGAATAAAGTGACTAGACTGCACTACAATAATATTTTAAAAGGTACCATTCAATAGTATTTCGTGTTTGTATATGGGCTTCATTATACATTTGCTGACTGCGTGAAGTTGGGTTTAATAAAGGAGTTAATAAATAAGGTTTGCATGGATAGGCACTATCTCCAATCAACCAGCGATTTCCATATAAACCAGTTTCACATTCCGCTGAAAAATCAATAAAAAATATATTTGTAAAAGCACTGCCAAGTGTAGAGGTTTTAAAAATTATTGTTTTTTTTGCTCAAAATAGGTAGTAGTAGTTACTTCAGCAACTAAACAATTTGTTAGGTACCTCTCAGTGTTGAATTGTTAAAGATTGTTGCATCATGAGTTGATCCAGGCCAACGGGCAACAACATTCATAAATCTTAAATGTGCATCGCACACAGCTTGCACATTCATAGAGAAATATCCTTTCCTATTTCTAAATTCTTCTCCAATATTAGAATCTATAAATTAAAACAATCACACAATGTAGAGAATGAATATTAAAAGTTATTTTTTTTTTTAAATACAATGTACTTACTTGGTGATTGTATTAGAATATGTGTGCCATCAATTGCACCCAGAACTCTTGGAAATTGGCTAATATTGTAAAAATCTTCCTGGGTATTGCTATGTATATGTATATAATTTCTATATAACCTTGCTATTGCAGATGAGACATTGGATATAATACGCCCCGCTGATGATTTTGAGACTCCTACAAAGTCTGCAACAGACACTAACATTGTGCCTAATGCATAAAATCTTAGGGTTAAAAGTAACTGATGCAAAGGAGATATCCCATGATTTCTGAAAAATGAAAAAAGCTATAACAAATGATATAGGTACATTACAATGAGTAATTAACATTACATGAATGTATATTTCTCATTCAAGTTAGTTCTTACCTTTCTGAGGTTACTTTTAACAAAGGATATATTTCTGTTAATAAATTACTAACAGCAGTTTTGTTTAAGCGAAATCTATACGTGAATTCGCTACTATTTAGTTCGTTCATATGGTTTACGCGGGTCTTGTAGTTTTTATGGGATTCATCTTCAAAATCACTGTCCCAATCAGATAATTCCATTAACATTGATAAATCACTTTCACTAGACTCAGACATTATTAAGAATGATGAAAACACTGCACTTCTACAAATTTATTTGAACAATAAACAATGCTTAACCCTGCAATTCGACGGATTGACAAATTTGGTTATCTTTAGTATTGACATCACTGACAGATAGCTGTCAAAAGGATATTGGGACGCATTATGTTGCAATTTCATAGAAATATCTATCTGCACCATGAGATAGCCCCTCCCATCGATAGATAGCGTATGGCGGTTAGTTGTCATAACCATCAGTATTATATTGGGACATCAAAACCGATGATAGATAGAATTTTCTATCTTTAGTAGGTCAAAACTGGTGATAGATAGGTTATTGGGAACGGCCGTAATTCTACTGAGAGAAAGCCAGAGAGAGCTCGAAAATTGGAGCAGCCTGACTCGAGTTTTGATTTTGTGTGATTTAAGTAATTGAATGCAAGAGCTTGAGAATTCAGCGGCGAGCTACCCATTGGTCGCCGTAAGGACTAAGCCTGTGTCGACGGCTTGTTGTGTTCCACACGGAGCACAACAAGCCGTCCTGACGCCTACCAGGATCGCGAGATTTGTTCGAAAGAGTTAGCGTGGCCCTGGCATATAGGCAACTGAAGGAACACGGGTGGGTTTTAGTCAGTATAAGTCTGACATGCCCTCCCGCTCCGCCCAGAGCAGGAGACTTCATTTGATGATTTTCCACCCACAAAAAAGCCATTCAAACAATAACAACTTCGCCAAAAAGAGTTTGTCAAAATCGAAGGGAACAAACCAAAAATTTGTCACAGGAGAAATAAAGAAGGGGCATAAGGGTTCTAAGTTGGCCGCACGAACGTGGAGTGGAGGATTGCGCGGCCATGGAGATCTCAGCAACTACTTGGGTTAAAGATTAATTCTTTTTTTTTTTAATTGAAGACTGAATTTGTCAAAAATTGACGTTACTGTTGATTATTTCTTTAATCAGAAGACTTCAGTAATACTGTTACAAGATGAAATTTGTCAAAACTAACAGAAGCATTTCGCCGTAGTCCGTTGACCAACAGTTGCGCAAGTGAGATATCATTATGTAAGAGTGAGAACGCAAAATTTTGAGCTCTGGTGAATAAACATTTAACTATTGAAATATAAAGGGGGTGAAGATGCCGCTGTCTGTTATTTTTAGAATTGTTTAAGAAAAACGTTTTCGTGAAAGATTAGGTAACAAACATCTATAAATCCGTCCGCGTTTTGTAATATTTGTAGGATTCCGAAGCATTAATCTATTACTGGCGTCTTACCAATAAGAATTTTGAGGTTTCGGATATAGTTAATACTATTTTACAAATATTTCTAAACACATGTGGGAGCCTCGTATCATTGATACGGCAGTAGCGACGCCCCTGATGCTTACCATCATGATAGCCGGCGAAAGCGCCCAACAGATTCTCATGAAGACGCTGGGGTACTCTCCGACCGCGAAGAACACGTCTTCACAGAACGTGGTCTGTCCGTACATGTACGTGATGACGGTAGCTGACAGCGCTGCTATCAACACGCGGGGCTTCGTTGCCGGCCAATTCATTAGGAAGTTCAGTATGTATAACCCACCCTGTAATGTTAAAAAGGTTGCTTTAGTTGTCTTACACATATTCGATTCGGTAGTCGGTATTTGTTGAACAAAAGCCTGAAGTAGTTTTTCAGAATTGACTACTGAATCGATTTCAATACAGTTAGGGTTTTCACTTTTAATATAAGTATTTTTTCAAATAAAATATGTATTTTGCCATACTGAGCGCCGCCGCCGTTGGTTGAGCCAGAGAAAACTAAATCTTGTTGTAAGGAATTAAGAGTCAATTTGAAATGCGTAAAGCAATGTCAACACGGTTGTCTTAAAAAGTTTCGGTCATTGTATTATGTTTTTAACTCAAATATCTAATCTAGCGTTAATTTTGTTTCACATTATATTTTCGGCTCGTGCCGATCGACAAAAATCGTTCGGCATATTTTTCTTAATCATGTTCAGATAATTTTGACACAATTCAAGCTAAGCGGAGAGATTTTCCCCAAAAATGTTTTGGCGACTCGAACATAATTACAGTAGAGCGTCGATTATCCGAACTAATTGGGGGACAGGATTGTTCAGAAAATAGGATTTTTCGGATAATCGAACTGTATTGATTCAGCCATACATATTTATGTACAGGTGAACGAAAACCCTAAGTTTACACATATCATTAATGACAAATAGTTTCTTTCACGCGGTAAAATTTAGTTTATCAACTAACGGCTACTTCAGAGTGACATACGAGTACATACAACTAATAGTTCGGGACAATTTTGCGTGTATTGTAGTGCGGGAGGAGGATAGCAAGCGCGAGTGGGGCAGGTGTAGTAGTTCGGATAAGCGGTCGTTCGGTTGATTGACGTTCGGATAATCGACGCTCTACTGTATATGTAGTATTTATAATGTTTAAAATTCATAAGTACATAAATCGTAGCAGGACGGACTGCTGTCATTTTATTCAATCACATTATTATTGTCAGCATTTTTTATCTGTTGAATATATTCTTTAACGACTTTTGCATAGAGCTGAAATCGGTATAGCATATATCGTAATAAAAGCCTGATAGGAGAGACTCATCAATTTATTTCAATTGTTGTCGACTTATGCGACGACGCAGTATGGCGGGACGCGGAACTGCATCCTCATTTATTGTAAATCATCATCAGACTATAATGTTCCCACTGCTGGGACACACGCCTCCTCTCGGTGAGAGCCAGGGAGTGCGCCAGTATCCATCGCGTCGCGCGGGCCTAGTGCGGGTTGGTAGATGTCACATGACTTCGAATTTTTGGTTTTAAGGACATGCCGGTTTCCTCTCGATGGTTTGCTTCACCGTTTTGAACCGCACTGCTCTCACTGTGCTCGCATCTACCGACTTAAATTCTTGATATTGCTAATTGGTATTTAGCTTACAAGTGTTATAGGTACAATATTACCTGTGTGCAGAGAGTGAGGACTCCGATTAGACAGAACAGTAAACATATTACTATGAGGAAGGCCCAACTGATTTTTCTGATCGATCGGCCGGTGAATGACGACATCACTGTCTGAACTAATAGCGCCTGAAAAGATCACAAAATTATATTGATTTCCGACCAAAGCTTTAGAAATCTCTATCTGCGTTCGCAATTTAGTTTGCAAACACGGCAAGTACATCAGTTTTCGGGAAAAATGGTTTAAAACTCGCGCAATACCGATTTTTCCCCTCGGGTCGGCTCGGCACACACCTTGCATTTTCTCGAACTTATATTTTTTAAATGATATTATATTTTCCGTTCACCATTTCAGCCGAAAGACAATCACTGCTCGACATAGGTCTCCCCCAAGCACCGACACTTCGACCGGTTCCGCGATCTCTTCTTTTCCCGTTCAACTGTGCCGAATTATGCCGTCCCGAACATTGTAAGGTATCAACTACACACAATGCAAACTTACCGCAGTAGTTAGTGATAAAACGAAGAGCGTGAAGAATACAAGAGCAGACCAGAACTGACTGCCGGGTATCCGAGCCACGTAGTCAGACCATAGAATAATAGATGAGGATGCACCTGCAAATTGATCGTGGGAAGACTAGTTTACAAACAGCAAGAAAGTACCTACCTATATAACTTGCGATGGAATCTGTTCGAAAATGAATTGAATTGAATCGGTGGCTTTTAAAATAAATAATGTTGAAGATTCTTTTATGCACCAACTAAATATAATGTAAGCTATTCCTATTATTTTCCTTCTAATGAATCAAGAAAGAAACTGAAATAAATTACAGCTGTCAAAATAAAGATTTCTCCAGAAGCGATTTTTCTGTCCTCTCTTCCGGAAGGGCATGCAAAAGCTTCGTCTTACAGATGGCGATGCTTACCACCGAAATAAATGGTGCCGCATGATTAAGAAAGCCGGCCCTGCGTAACGGGAAGAGGCGAGGGCAAAGAAGAAGAAGAAAATAGAGATTCTCCAACCTGGCCAAATATTAGTAACATTCTCATAGTCTTTCTGGAGCGCTCCGTGAGTGGCCCCCAGCACTAACGCGGTGGTCATGCAACTACTCTTGGACACGGCGAAGGCTATCAGCGCTGTGGTGCCGAGCTTGTGTTGGGACTTGGGGCAGTAGGAGCCCAGCATCACAAGGGAACCTTGGCACACTGTCATCTCGATTAATGCGTATTCCATGGCCTCTCGCCACATCTGGAAAGTTAAACCAGTGAAGATACAATGGTACCGATTCCCTTGTTCACAAACTAAACTAAATTTAAGTTCAGTGCATCTTTTTCTTTGTATTTCATTAAGAAAAGGACAAAAGGAAAATTTTAGTTTAGTCCTGTCAAATTAATCAGCGCCTGTCACTACTCCATACAAGTTTAGACGTGATTAAAAACTTGCCTACTAAAATTACGTAAATTTACGTCAAGCGCTGATTAATTTGACAGGACTAAACTAAAATTTATCTTCTGTCCTTTCCTTAATGAAATAGAAAGAAAAAGATGCACTGAACTTAAATTTAGTTTAGTTTGTGAATAAGGGAATCGGCACCAATGTGTATTTTATATAAATCATTTGTATATTACCTACCCCCTTCGTTTTACCCAACTGCTATAGATAAAAGATTTAAAAAAATGTCTTGGGTAGTCAAAAAGGGATTTATTTTAAATTTTTCAAAAAGAAACCTTGACCATTGTAAAAGAAACTTCAGTTTGTGAAATTCACTGTCATTATTAACAGTCTGCTGGTTTCCCAACGAATACAAAGGCAATACCTGTAAATTCTCAAACAGCACGGACCAATCACAGTCGTTAAACATGCGTCCCGCGCCCTTCAGCTGCAGCGCGCCCACCGCCACGCACGTCAACACAAAATACGCCAGCACGTCTTTGAACATCACCAGCTAAACAAGTATTAAATTTAATTTACAATTTCTACATTGTGTCAAAAGAAGATTTTTTACAAATAAAAAATTATGAGTATTTGGTGTGATAGGTTCAAAATCGCCAAAACAGTGTTAAAGCGTAGAAAAAAAAACTTTTTATATATATATAGCTTTTTATTCCCTAGCTACATAAGGTGATTTAGATTTCGCGAGCTACCCAGGAGCTTCCACCTTAAATAGAACACTTTACAGAAATAGGGAGGTTTCAAACTCATGCCATCCTCTTGTTCTTCTAAGATCCTGAGATAAAAATGCTCAAAAGTTGCTCATAAAGTAAAATACGATAATTTAATACAATACAACGCTTACTTTCGAGTAGCTGTATATCCGCTTGATGACGATGAAGTAGATAAGCATCCAGCATATGACATAGTAGGTCGTTAACTCCCATACAATGTTGCCCAAACCACCCTCCAGACCATCGCGTTTCAGATCCAACACAAAGTTACTGGAACAATCGATTATTTATGTATGTTTTACTCGATGCACAAGCAATAATACTCTATAACATATGGCCGAGGCACCGACCAGTCAATTTTAGGTTGATACACAAACAAAACAAAGGCTGGCATTTACATAAAAGATAAATTGCTTAAAAATAAAAGCATTTATAATGCAAATAATAAATAGGTATAGATAAATATACAAAATAAACTGTGACAAGCGAAATTATCAGTAGAATATCTTCATCAAAATGTCAGCTGAAAGATGCCCACAGCTGTACATAAGTAGGCATCTGTTCCAGTTCGAAGAGAAATGCGGTATCCGGAATATTATAGAAAACTGACGGGTAGCAATGTGTTGCGTCAAGAGAACTTTCTCTGACGAATGCAACTCCGCTCTTGTGACCCCATCAGCAGAAATAATCTCAATTTTCGCCATTATACAATTCTTCTTCTTCTTTGGCAAGACGGTTATTAAATTGTCCGCCCTAAACTTCGCCACTTCCACGACGTTATCAGTGTCAGCGCAGAGGTCACAGAGGGTAACACAGAGTGGAGCATAGTTTGTGAAACAGCTCCAGATCCACACCCTGCTGTCGTTCTGTCGAGGTAGCCCCAATTTACGAGGGTCGACTTACACCTTCCCACTTGGGGTCGGACGTGGTTCAGGGAGTTCCAAGTGAACCACGGAACGTCCCATCAGGAAGATGCTTGTTTGAGTGAGTAGGTCAAGCTATGTTGCCGTAGTTTGTAACTGGCGTCGACCGTCTTACTTCGTAGGGACAAAGTGCCTACTTTTAACCTGACTGCGCGATATTAAGGAAGGTAATGTTTAGCCGTTGTGTTGATTGTAGGGTGCCTAAATTATCCTAATCAAGTATATTACAAGAATGTTAGAAAAATCGAACAATACTTAGGTACAATGTTGGTACTAACAAAAAGAAGGATTGCGGCGGTGTCTCGCTCCCTAGAGGCAGTGGTCGATGTCTGGCTGCACAGGGGGGCCGTGCAGCCGCCGCACAGTGCAACCACGGCAGGAAAGTGTGGATGGAGTGCACCGTCATCGCCAGGCACCACGCGCCCACGGTGCCGGCCGCTAGCGCGCTGAACACGCATGTTGCGAGCATCGCGAAACCTATGCCTGAGGAGTTAAGATTAAAATTATTACCTCGTCCAGAAATGGTCAATAATTTGCGTAACGATACGTATGTGTAAGACTTACAATGTAAGCAGATATTGGACACAATAAAGTGTCCCGTGTAAGTAACTAAAATCAGGCGTAGACACAAAAGTAAAACGTGCCCTACTAATAAATGAGGCACAGCTCCTAGATTACTTAACCCGGTGTGTTTGTTGGAAGCGATACACGTAAAAAATCGTCCCTTCCTAAATAAGTTTTGAAGACCTACATTCGCTCAAGAGACCGCATGCCTCCAGACAGTGTTTCGGCTATGACAGGCAATCTTAACGGAGACTAGCCTTCGGCGCGGGAGGTATTATACTTAGTGCAGAAGTGTGCGCGAAGACACAGATGAACGCTCTCTTCTCTCACTCTCATAGTCCGGTGGGATGGTAAGCAATCCTAGATGGCCGGAGCGAGATCACGCGTATGACCTATCGGTCACAGTACCACGACAACCATATACCACGTGCTTTCCGAGGCACGGAAGTGTCACATCGCCAACTTCCGAACTCCGGGCTGTTACAAAATAATTCCTAACGTAAAACCCAATAGCACTTTGCCCAACCTGCGAATCGAACCAAGACCCTCTGCTAAGCAGTCACGCTTGCAACCACGAGACCAACGTAGCAGTATTCTAATTTACCTACAAATAACTTTAAAAAAAATATTCATCCTACCTCTCGCCATGGGCGACAAATCCCAGCATTTTAGCACACTCTTCTTCGTAACCACTCCCACAGCGAGTTCCAGATAAAACAGTGGATATCCAATTATTATGCTGAAGATATTGTACAGGAACAGGAAGGGCAGCAGCCTCCGGAAGTCGTAGAGGTAAGGGTGCCACCATACTTGGAATATACCGATGCAGGAGGAAACCACGAGCTGGCGGTAACTTATGTTGTTCGTCCATCGGTCGTGTACCTGAGATGGTGAGGATAAATCATAATACCAGCGTGTTAGTGTCCCCACGCAGGCAAAGGCCTGTCCTCTTCCAATGAAGGCAAGAGTATTGATCACCACTCTTGTTCAGAACAGGTTGGCGATGTCAGACTTTACTACTAGCTTTTGCCAGCGGCTTCACCAGCGTATTAAACGTAATAAACCTTCCTCTTGAATCACTCTATCTATTAAAAAAACCACATCAAAATCCGATGCGTAGTTTTAAAGATCTAAGCATACATAAAGACAGACAGAGGGAAGCGACTTTGTTCTACTATGTAGTGATAAGTCAACACAATATTTTCCGTCACTGATGTCAGTATTGTTGAAGATAAAGTCAGATAGTTTATATTGGTACTTGCTCGGATTTGAACCACAACCCTCGTGCATGAGAGGCGAGGGTTTTAACCACTCGGCCATCAGACTTTCATTATTAGGTACTAGTAGTCGAAATCCGACTATACTCAATTTCAATAGAAATACAGTATTTTATAAAATTATTAACCTTCTGCACTCCTCCATATAAACAGTAACTGTGCCTAATTTCATACTCCTCCGTCTGCGTAATTTTCGTACCTTAGTTTTAATCGGACGCACATTGGCTTTGGTTCTCCAACATTATTCGAAAATTAAAGTAAAAACAACCAATAACCAAGGAAAGTAATTAAAACATACATTACCAGAGGACTTTCAGTAGATTCAGAGTCAATTGACTCAGTCATAGTTTTCGTACGAGTACTCTGAAATAAATAGAAAAAAATACATTATTTATTATCATCATTTTATTTTTACAATTAAGTTTGTATTTAGTTATAAAGATGTACTCACCAAGCTTTCACTCATTTTCAAAACGAAATTATATTTAAATACTTATTTAATATTTTTCGAAAACGTTTCTGATTCCATGGATATAAACATGTGTCAAAATATACATCAATTATTGACAGTGACCAAGGAATACAAACCACAGAACATTTATATACTCTAGGCATAAACTTACCTACAGCAAGAAAGTAGTTACCGAAGAGAATGTATTTGTGAAGAATCCAAGGTCTACAACCCTCCAGGGTCGCGAAATTGCTCGAAAGAGTTACCGTGGTCCTGGCACTGGCAACTTAAAGGAACACGGGTGGGTTTTAGCTGACACGCCCTTCCGCTCCACCCAGAGCGGGAGACATCATATGAATTCCCACCCACAAAAAAAAAGTATCTGCATTAAACAGTTTAATAGAAACCTTCGAATAATACAGACCGAGTTGAGTACGAGCGGGTTGAATAAATAAAAGCCCAAGATTGTTAATATAACAAAAATCTATAATTCATTTTAAGTCTATAATATCTAGCTATACATAGTGGATTCGTGGTAGCTACATAAATTAAATAATCGCACCAAATTACGCTATTATTTGGTTTACAGAGTGATTAAACCTCGAATACATAGCCGAACTTGACATTTCTAAATGAAATTTAACAACCCAAAACACTTATATGATAAAAATAAACATCATTTTGTACACACGTGTGATAGAGGCTTCAATCAACAATAGCACTAGATTAAAAATTAGGAAGAAAAACATATCGCACTAATTGCCGCGATTAAGCTTATTATCGTTTGCAAATATATTTACAACTTCAATTGAAAAGTAAACGTACTTTTAAAATAAGAACAAACATTTATGGGAAAATAAAACACATTTTGTTATAAACATATCTAAGGAAATATAAAACATATTTTCAAAGTAATAAGGTTGAAAAATTAAGTTGCAAAACTAAAACCAGAATATTTTTTGTCGTCTCTTATTTTTTCGAGCGTTGATGCCGTCATCGAAAATCTAGTATTATTGCTGGTCAAAGGATACAGGGTTATTTTTCAGTGACCAGTAATTTTTTTTCTTGAACTAAATTTAACCTACACGTCGTTTAGACAAACATTTATATGAATATTCGTTTGGCTAGTCATTGAAAAAGTACACTATGTACTCTGTTTATCCAATGTACAAGTACCTACTAAATAAACATATTTCTGAGCAAATCATATTATTGCTAGTAATTAAACCAACTCATTGATACATGTGTACCAATATAAAACACTCAATATTGATTACAACCTAGTGAATTCTTTAAATAATATTTGCGGAACACAACGACACCAGCGCGGGCAGGAGTATTAAAATGGAGTAAAGTTTACAGAATAACATTTCACATTCAGAGATAAATGTAAAATACAGACAATCATGTATGCAATATTCTTATTCTATTGATAGTAGGTATACAGGGTACAGTAGTATTATCTGACGAAGCGTCGCGCGCTTTACTTGTGGTAACCAAATGAACAAACACGCTGTGAATGTGTGTGTAAGCGTAGGAGCTCTAGTTGTGCATGTGTGTGTGTTACGTGCTGACGCTACTCGTCTTCACGCACACATTCACATCGTGAGTGTACACAAAGTTACGTGAGATAAAAATAGTGTAGTAAGGGCAATACATTAAGAGATGCTAGCTCCTTAAATTACCACCCTGTATTATAGACACATATTATTATTATAAATACTGCACTGTATGGCAATCAGGAGGATTATTGAAAAAGTATGAAAATCTGGACTTAGGCTAAATCTTACGACTTCATACAAATCGAATAAAACAAGGTATTGGATACACTTAACGACTCAATTTATGGCTTGGTATTACTAAAATATTGCAAGTCCACAAATTTCGAGTCACAAGATTTTAGTAACTAACTTTATACAATTTTATTTTCTTTTTTTGAATATGTATAGCACGCTTTACTGCTGTGTCATTACATAAAGTATCGAATCTTTTAAGACCTAATTATTATCGATGTCAATTTTACGAAGTCAGTTATGATAAAAGAAAGTATAGATGTGCCACACAAATCATTACAAATTGCACACGGTAAATACTGGAGTGGAACACAGATCCTAAATTAGACAATTCGAAATTTATTACAGTAACATAAAAACACTACCCACTTTTCATAAAAGAGATGCCTGTAATTTATTTTCAATGACATACCATTATGTAATATGCGAATTATATGGCGATTAATCGCTTAAAATAAGGCAAACTTCGATTATAATTAAATTATAAGAAGTGTTTGATAATGCATTAAGTAATATTAATGTTTTTATTTATACAAATTTTAACTAATGTCAATTACAATACAATTCGGTATTTTACATTAGAGGTAAAGTATTTTTCTGGTATTACACCTATACAAAATCAGTACATTTCCGATTATAGCCCCTTTAAATTATAAAATACGTATCTCCATGGATATTCCGTTAATCTTAATGTCAATCATCAAGACATAATAACTTTATTACTAGCAGTTATGTTACCTCTGATTTTGTATAACTTTGTTGTGACCCTTATTTTCATTTACTTATGGTTGCATTTGAGTTGCTGCCAGAGAGAATTTTGTCAAAACCAGTAATCTTTATTTTCGTTACAATAAGGTTTCATAAATGTTGCTGCTGTCTAAAGTAATATTACTGTTATAGAATTGTACCTAAATTGTCCGGTCATTCCCGAGAAAATACATGACCATACACTTCAGTTTAGTGGGTGTATTTCACAAAAGCGCGTCAACGATTGCAATTTGAACCTTATTTCAATGACAAGAGTCGCCTTGAGCGCGTTCATGCTCACTACAACTATATCTCACTACGTTTTAGATAAGCTAATGTTGCAAAATAAGTTACACCACGGATGAGTCAGCTACTCAGAATCCGAACAGAACGTTTAATGTTGCTTTTACTTTGAAATGCATTTAGACTTTACTGTATAAATCTAATAATCCATGTGGCATTGTGCTGAGCTGAGGCCCTTTTGGCATTATTATCGTTGTTTTATGCCTTTTCTATATAGTTTTAAGGTTATTTTTTTAACACATATAATGCCGTACTAACAAATGAACTAACTGTATTTTTTTTTTTTTTTTTTGTAAAATACGTCCATGGAATGTGAGGAATGTCTTAATTCACTATTTTCGTTACATTTTACATAATATAATAGTGAAATAAATAAATAAATAATGGTGGCTGCCATATATGGCTGACGCGGCGCCACTGTAATAAAATTCTCAATGGGGCCGCGTCAGTCATTTTGTCAGCCATTCGATTTCAAAAGCGCGCGAAACGAACGCCTCGCTCGCCGCCGCCGGCGCCATTTTGATTTTATAGCAGCGTGTGTTTGCCCCCCGCGCGTCATTTGTCGCTGTGCATCGAAGGAGACTGCAGTAAATAGTTGTTCAGTTAGTGATTTAGCAAGTTATACGTTACCGATTTGTGATTTTCAACAAAAAATGGAAGATTTTGATGATGATTTGGACTACGAACTATCGCAATTAGATTTAACAGAGTATAATCAAGAATGTTACACATTATCGAATAGTGATGCTAAACAAGTATTTGACGTTGATCTCGATGATACAGTATCAATCGCACGGACCAAAAATCATCATCGATGGCAGATTTTATCCGACAGTGAAGATGATCAGATTCCCATGTTACCAACCTCGCGAAATACAGAAGTATGGTTCAATCCGATGGGTAAGCAACCAAGCATTATTCCATATACTGAATGTCCTGGGCTTAAGCCATTTTCATTGCGATCCATCATGAGTTCAGCTAAACCAGCAGAATTTTATTCATTGCTAGTACCTGATAGCATATTCAAGTACATAGCCGAAGAAACAAATCGCTTTGCTTTACAAACCTTGAACAAAAGTGCAACAAAATCATACCGAATGCAGAAATGGATGCCTACAGATTGCCATGAAATTAAACGGTTCTTTGGCATTTTAATTTGGATGGGGATAGTGAAACTACCCCAACTATCTTTGTACTGGAGCACTAACAAATGTTTTGAACAGCAATTTGTTAAGTCCATTATGAGCCGAAATCGATTTGAACTCATTTTGAAGATGTTGCACTTTGCCAATAATTAAATAAATCACAATAAGGACGACCGATTGTTTAAAGTTAGACATTTATTAGATATGCTGAATGCTAATTTTAAATGTCATTATACACCTAATCAAGAACTGTGTGTTGACGAAAGTCTAATTCCATTTCGTGGACGCGTTATTTTTAGGCAATACAATAAAAATAAGCGACATAAATATGGAATAAAACTTTTTAAGCTGTGCTCAAACCCAGGATACACTGTAAAAGTGCAAGTTTATGCTGGCAAAAATTATGATAATGTGAATACTACACCGACTAATGTTGTCCTTGCCTTATGTGACGATTATCTAAATAAAGGACATACGGTTTGCACGGATAACTGGTATACCAGTTTGGATCTGGCACGAAAACTACTAGCAGGACAAACTCACCTCATAGGCACACTAAGAAAAAATAGACGAGGTTTACCTCAAACAGTTGTCCAAACCAAACTGAAGACAGGAGAATTCTCGGCTCAAGAAAATGACGAAGGAATAACTATTATGAAGTGGAAAGACAAGCGAGATGTTCTGCTGCTGTCTACTAAGCACTCCGTCAGTTTCAGAAGAATAACTAAAAAAGGAAAAGAAAAAATTAAACCGAAGATTGTGGTAGATTATAATCATGCAAAATCAGCGGTTGATCTGTCAGACCAAATGACCTCTTACACGACTCCTCTTCGGAAGACAACGAAATGGCCCAAGAGATTGGCGATGGAGTTATTACTGAATACAGCGATTGTAAATTCATATATTTTATATAAATTAACAACCAAGAAGAAGCTCTCTGTCGTCCAGTTTAGAACCGCGTTGGTTGACTACCTCGTGCATACAGGAGTCCCGGATACTAGTGCCTCCGCTAGACCTAGGCGAGTAAAGCATGAATTGAAGAAAAGGCAAGGGTTGGCCTCTGCCTGTCGTAAATATTGTGTTAGGTGTTACAAAGAAAACTGTGCCCAATTTGGAAGAGTTCATGCTCGAAATAAAACCAAAAGAGTGGTAACATACTGCGAAGATTGCCCGAATGAGCCTGCTCGACCACAGATATGTTTGAGTTTAAACGTGTTTGAACATGATGATTGATGTAGGTTTGATTTTTTATGTTGCCAATGCCAACTTAAATATGAATAAAAGCAATTAAAACATTTACCTATAAGTTTCATTTGCAAAAAAACTAACTATTTTTGTAATCACTCTTTTGTTTTCGAAACTTCCACTTACAAACTTAATATTTCTCAAAATGTAAGTAAAAGTATTGATGCCATCACTACAGTTATAATTTACCAGGCCTTGTCAGCCATACTACATGCAGTTAAACATCAAAAACGTGGCTGACGACGAAAAATCGCGCTTTCAAAACAAGCATATTCCGTCAGCCACAAATGGCTGACACGGCTTAATTGGTTTGGAAAATGTCAGCCATATGTGGCTGACGAGGCATTATATGTGTTAATGATATACTGCCAATAAATCAGGTTTCTTCCTTTCTAAATGTCGAATTTTACACCAGGATTGATATTATTTTTGGGCTGCTATTAGGAGAGAAAACACTCGTTGTTTATAATTTTTTCATCAATCATATAATCTATTGCAGTCTACTGCAACAAACACGGTGGAGGGGACATCGACGCGCAAGCTGTTACATGGGTTCACTACATGATTCTGAACCGCGCTATGCTGACATACATTTTAACTGCATCGGTATAGCACTTTTGACGAAAAATGTCTGTGTTTGGGGGCCTAGAATCATTTGTTAAATTCATGGTTGCAGTTTGCGCGTCTATGTCCCTGCCATCCTCTTTCTATATTATAGACGTCGCTTAAGTTACATCACAACATCCAGTTCTCCGCTTCGTCAGTCTCTTCCGTCACCTTTTAGAGAATTGTTTTTTTTTTTCTACCTACCTACATTCATTTCCAGCTCTACAATTTCACAAGTATTAGATTAAACTTTTTTTACAACAGCAATATTCTCCACCTCAAATATCTCTTAGCTACTACATTTTACAACTACCTTCTCGTTCAATCTGTTTCTGGTTGTCAAACGTTTGATTAATTTTACTATTTTTACTGCCTCATACAAAAAAGAGATTAAATTGAAGCTATCAAAGTAATTTTTCTTAGATGTCGTAAGTTTATTTCTCAGGTATATTGTCAAAAATTTCAGAAAACAAAAGTAACGTTAATTTCACTTCCAATATTAAATCATTACATAGGAGAAAGCCTGATCCCGTTTACTACAAAATTCCTTATCTACGACAAAGTAATTATTGACTACGTAAAATTAATTAGTCGGTCATAGATAAGGCGTACTATGCGAGATCTATAAACGATACTTTGCACCACTTAGACATATGCCTGTCCATCTTGCACTTGTTGTTTGTCAGTTGTGCAAAAGAGACAAGAAAAACGCTTAATGGGTGTTAAATGTTTATGCAGGACCAAATTAAATAATCTAGCGACACTACAGACGTGTTACGTATCAAATAACTTAATTACCAGCGGTAGTTGACCCAAAAATACATTAAAAATCTATTTATCGTGTTTACATTTCATCGTCTGTGGAGTTTGGATACGTTATTTAATTTGACCTTGTAAATCACGGTTTTAGACAGCCATCGAAAAAGTTTCCCTCATTAGGTTATTAAAATAAAATACGTGAAAGTGTAAGTGCATTTCCATGGTCGTGTGTTGTCTCCTCATCTTCAGATGCTGAACAGGTCTCCGGCAGACGGCAACGGCGCGAGCCCGCCCGTCACATCCGGTAAACGGGACACGTCCGGCAAGTTCTCTATGTGTGACTTCACTTCCGCCTTCACTGCGTAGATCTTTTGCAATTTTATGTTGTATTCCTAGAATTAAAAAAAGATTTGTTTACAAATGGGTTCCTTTGCTGGTCTTTTGGTATGACCATGAAAACATTGTCTAAACATTTGCAGTTCCTGCCAAAAAATACGTTTTATCAGATATAAATTCACATCACATTGTATTATGTCAAGACGATGGACAGATAACATGCCTGCACACAAAAATAACGATCACTAAACAGCTTGACAATGTTTTTTTTTTTAATATTGCAAGATTTCTTTAAAATAATAAGTTCTCAAAAGAGGTAACAGTTAGAAGAACTGAAATTGAACTTCAGAAATTAAACATACATACGTAAGAATGTTTTATGTTTCGTGTGATGCCGGACGTAAAGAATTGCACCACCCCATTTCTTCCCGTGGGTGTCGTACAAGGCAACTAAGGGACTTACTAGACAATGGGCAGCAGCGTTCTCTATGTATTTTACCACTAAACTGTGATCACCAACCCCGCCAAGCATGCGATTATGGCAAATCCTCAGCGTAGCAAACCACGCTGACGCCGCTAGGAAGGTCGGCGCGCAGCACCCAGTCGTACCCGATGTCCCACAGTTGCGGCCCTAGGACCGATCCCTGTGGGACACCGCACGACATCTCTCGCCGGTTCCATTCTCCCTGGCGACCAGGGTAGATAACGGCCCTATCCAGCCTCGATCACTCGACAGAGGTAGGTCGGCATCCGGTGATACCGGAGTGCCTCCCTGATTCAACTCCAGGGCAACGCGGCTGCCTTCAAATGTATTATCAAAAAGTTGTTGTGTTACCTCTAGCCTAGCCTCCGCCTGTTTAGCGAGGTCCCGATGTGCCTGTGCGAAGTCCCGCAGCATGCCGGCTACCTTGCGCCTCTTCTCCAGTTCATCACTCAGCCTCAGGTTGTACTGAGCCAGCAGCTCCACTGCTGAGTTCACCACCACACTCAGACGTATCGCTGACTCTTTGTCTAGAAGAAGAAAGTTCCATTACTACTTGAAAACAGTACTAGATATTTCAAAGCTACATAAATCTGTATTTATTCAAATCCTTGTTGCTAATTAACATTAAACAAATATCAACTTTACATTAGTGTAAATTATATTGATTATTGAAAAAGAATGTCAACTATGAGTACTAGTCATTCACTAGTACTCATAGTTGCCATTCTTTTTTTTTTGGATCTCGAGGTGGAAATGCTCTTTGATGTCCTCCGCCCTGGGGTGGGCGGAGGGGTCTGTCAGACTTCAAACAAATATCAACTTTACATTAGTGTAAATTATATTGATTTCAGAATGACTAGTACTCATAGTTGACATTCTAACGCAACTTCAGAATGCCTATACGACATTAAAGTGGCGTACAAAAATTGAAGTTTTGTAATAGAAATATAAATTTGAAAATAAATTGTGAACGCAGATCCATTATTAACACGTTAACTGCCATGTCGGACTATGTGTCCGACAATTTTTGTTCCATTCAGGCCTTGTCGGACTATATGACCGACAACACATACAAAATCTGAACATGTCGTTGCTGCCTGGCGGCCATATTTTTGGAATAAATAATCTATTTAGAGCGAAGTAATAGTAAGTACATTTTTTTTTACTTTTTCTGATTTTCACCATGGCAATTAACGTGTTAATTATAACTACTAATTGTTTACGTTACATTACTTTGTGAAAATAGGTTTTTTTTTTTTCAATTATCTTGTACATTTATAAACAAATTATTTATCTGCATTGACTGTGTACAATCTACCCGTATAACACAGTCGTGAATCTATTATGAACAAAAGATTGAATTTCATTAAACAAGATTGTCTTGAAGCAGTGTGGAACATACTCCGAAAATCATGTGTAATGAACATTTAAAAAAAGTTAAACAATGATAAATCTTTTCACAAACTTTATTTGTAAGAAAGATCAGTTAATTTGTAAGTTATTTACCATTTTGGGCATATCAGTGAATAAGTGAAATACACAGGGCATATCATCAATATTCTTTATTAATATCGTCATAAATAGTTTTACAATAATGTTTATCCACTAGAATTACATAAAACAATGTTTAGGAAATATTTAAAGGAACACAATCAATCCTTAAACTTATTTTTCTGTCAACGGTTTCAATAATAACACAGTCAATGCTTACAAATAATGTGATAAAAATGAAATATCTCAGAATGGGACAATGCACACCAGAAACTAAAATAACCACACAACATAAACGATGAAAAACTAAAATTTGCCAAGAACCAAATTAATACAATGTTGACTTATATGTCAATAAGAGAAAATGAAACAAAAGCACAAAATATTATGATTTATTTTAGTTTTTCACAGTTTTATTTCAATATATGAGATATCTTTAGAATATAGACGAGAACATCACCCCTTTTCACACGATTGTACTGTCGGCTAACTGACGCCGGATACTCAGCAGCAAATGTATTGCTAATCCAAGCTCGTATATTTTTCTATACACTTTATCAAGCCAGCACGACACCAGCCTGGCACCAGTTACCCACCAGACAAAGCATATGAAAAGGGTTTTAGTCTTCTAACAAGTTTAGTTACAAAGTTGATACGGTGATATGGTGTCGTTTTACCTTCTAACTTAGACAATAATTGCACTTCGGACACTTCCGGAGGGAGCGACGCAATCCTCTCCCGCACTGCCTCGTCGCTTGACGCACTGGCCTCCAAATCCAGCAGTGACTGAAAATAGAAACGACCTTATTAATACATCGCTTCCTGATAACCATAAATTAAGCACTCCTATCTGTTATTAAAATAATACGATTATCAAATAAATTACTTTTAATTGACTAATAATGCCATAAAATTATTTCCCTATTATGTTTATGGTTGTTTAATCATGTTAAAACGTCTATTAGATAGTCAACCAACGCTTCTGTAGCTATTGGTAATTCAATATTTTTTGGATTGACTAGTTATTTCTCTTCAGATCTATCATATTTCTATAGGTCTTCAGACCACAAACATTTACATAATTACTTTAATTTGTTGCTTGGTATAGTTCCTAAATTAAAATAGGGAATACTACAAATTTTTAATCTAATAAGCCGCTTCCTAATACTATGTAAGATAAACCATAATATCTGGTTGACCGAGCTTTGCTCGGTATTTTTTGGTAAATTGTGTTTAAAATAATAAGTTTATGTTCAAGTTGATTATCGATAAAGTTGTTCATTGAAAACATGAATAAAAAGACATTGTATAAAAATGAATCCTAGCTAGATCGATTTATCGCCCCCGAAACCCCTTGTATACTAAATTTCATGAAAATCGTTGGAGCCGTTTCCGAGATTCAGATTATATATATACAATATATATATATATATACAAGAATTGCTCGTTTAAAGGTATAAGATATAGGATTAACACAATATCACCATTGAACAAAAAACATCAGCAACTAAGAGCCTATGCATACGATTTTATTAAACGAGCGATTCGTGTGTTAAGTCGTGTATTATGATAAAGCAGCATTTTATGCGTTTGCAGGCCCTGCCAGAGTCGCGATACCTGCCAGGGTCGGGAGATTGGGTAACTGAAGGAACACGGGTGGGTTTTAGTCAGCAAAAGTCTGACGCGCCCTTCCGCTCAACCCAGAGCGGGAGACGTCATTTGATGGTTTCCCACCCACAAAAATAGAAGGCCCTTACATAAGATACTTCAAAAGGTGGATGTGCAAAGGTAACTTGTGAAATTCAAATTCACTTACGTTTTTTTGCAATGTATTATTACAGGTCAGTATCAGGTTGTATGTTGTTACTATGGCTTGGCTTATATGGCTATAAAATAAATTACCCTTTTGAAAGACTATAAATAGTCATTCAATAGAGTATTATTAACTTAGAGACTATAGGAGGTTATCTTTCCGTAAGTAAATATGTGTAATGGCCGCAAATCATATTTAGATCAACATACAAGCTGCTACTGACCAGCAGATTGCAAAAAACGTAAGATTTCAATTTCGCGAGCCACCCTCTTTCGCCTTAAAGTCATTCCATCAATGAAGCCGCGAAACTACTAAGTTATAATAATTTATATGATCATCACAGCTCTGGAAATTACATATTGATAACGATTCATTTGACGAAATTAAGATTATTTTGTAAAAAATTGCAGCGATTGTAATTTCGAGAGCTAAATTGACGTATTGCTTTATTGTTGAACTATTTGAAGCGGACTCAATTTCGATAAAAGTAAATGTCAAAGCAGCACTGCAATTTGCCAAAAACGTCAGAAATATTGATTATCGCGGGCTAAATTCACAGATCCTTGTTAACCCTTTATAAGATGGCTCATACAAAGCGGCCACCACTGGACAGTCATTTCAAGATACCTAGGACCTTGAAGTGGACGGTCACTTCTTCACTATTCACTGTTTAGTTCACTGGTCACTTTATATGAGCTGTCAGGACAGCAAACAGTGAAGAGTGAAGAAGTGACCAACCACTTCAAGGTCCTAGGTACCTTGAAATGACTGTCCAGTTTACTGGCCACTTTATATGAGCCGTCCTATAAAGGGTTAAGAAAAGGTTTATATTACCTTGATAAGCTCCTCAGCCTCGGGTGGATCTCCAGGTGGTGTCTTGGGGCTAAGCGTGGTGTGCGTCTCCAGATGCCCGTCCACCTCCTTGGTCTCGCTGCGGCGGCGCTCCTGCTTCTCGCGAGCCTGGATCTTCGGCTTCTTCTCTGGCTCTTTGTCCACCTCAACGTCAACCGACTTGCGTTTCTTGCTTTCTTTCTTTGGAGGAATAGCGTCGTTGGGATCCACTGGAATATGAAGAGAATTCTGAATAAGAACCTCATAGAATTAGTATTTTTGTTTCATCATCATCATCATCATTTCTGCCGAAACACGTTCACTGCTGAGCATAGGCCTCCCTCAGTTTGGTTGGGTTTGTATGGCAAACCCAACCAAACTCCACAAAATCGCCACGGCAGACATTGGCAGGCAGGGTCGCGAAATTTGTTCGAAAGAGACACCGTGGCCCTGGCACATGGACAACTGAAGGAACACGGGTGGGTTTTAGTTAGTAAAAATCTGACACGGAAGAGCGGGAGACGTCATTTGATCATTTCCAACCCACAATAAAAGACATTGGCAGGCAGGTTGGCGATCGCAGTATGGTGGTAAGATGCATAGAGAATATTGCTGCCCATTCTCTAGTAAGTCCCTTAGTCGCCTCTTACGTATTTTTGTTTAGTGTAAACTTTTATTGAAACTAAGTGTACGAAATAAAATTGTCTTATATTGACTGTTACCCTGTTACATCAACTCCAAAACAAAGGATTTACAGACAAAATTGTAGTTTCCTCTTATTATAATCTATTTCCAAAAAAGAAAAACGAGTATTCAAAATATTTTAAACTATAGCTCTTCCACACACATTCAGTGAAATACAATTCGTCACTCTGATAAAATATTACTAGTTTAGCGCCTAATGTTATTTAATCTGCAATAATCAAACAGTTGTTAAACACAGCTGAAAAAAAAACCGGCCAAGTGCGAGTCGGACTCGCGCACCGAGGGTTCCGTACAAACCTGTAGGTATTCTCGGTTTATGCATAAGGTTCATGTTTATGAAAATAAATGTTTTTTATTTTATTTTTATATTTCAGTTGATTGAATGAAAGGTAAATTGCGGTTTACGATTTATGACGTTTAAAAAAAAACGACTTACTCGATTTCGTTCAAACCAATTTTCGGTGGTATATTTTTTTAGTTTTATCATTCTCTTATTTTAGAAGTTACGGGAGGGGGGACACATTTTACCACTTTGGAAGTGTCTCTCTCTCTCGCGCAATATTTTAGTGTGAAAATCTTAATGCGGTTCACAGAATACATATCGATACCGGAAATTTCAATTGTCGTAAAGGACATTTTGCCGAAAATGAGTTGTATACATATTTGGAATCAGCGTCGCAAGCTCTATCGATTGGTATATTTAAAAAAATTCTATCTTAAAAAAAAAGCCCCTTACGACCTGGCTTTCCAACAGCTCTAGCGCGATTTTTTATACTATTTGGGATGTATCGTAAAAATAATTTTCAATAGGGGAGCGTAAAGTCATGTTTTAATTATTTAAGAGGTCGTAATCCTCATTTTTGCATTAAACTTTTTATACGACATTCTTAACCACATAATAAGGATATAGTCTTAACCCTTACGACCAAATCTATGCTTTGTTTTAACTTACGTAATTAGGGCGTAAAGGACGTTTGCAATGTGTCTGGTATACATACTTTTATGTAATATTAACGTATGGAACCTCCACGCGTGAGAACAAAAAGTTTTAAGTTTTTTTTTTTTGTATGGGTAAAAACACTTAAAGTTAATTTATTTGAAACTGAATGGAACTGAAGGGCTGATGCTCACAAGAGGTATTGTACCATACACGGCGATCAAGGTGACATCAAATTCATATACCTTTCAGTGCCGCTTCGCGCGTACCATATTTTTTCAATTTTCGATACGTGATTTCTCAAATCTTTGACATGGTCAAACGAAGTTGAGCATCGATTTACTTGTACTGTCGTTAGTTAATAGCCTATTAATTACTTTGTTAATGAGAATAATTAAATACGATATTGATCAAATACTTTTTTTTACAAAATTGCATAATCAGTCATAATCACGCTGATTAACAAGTGTCTAAAAACTGATGTTACTAAGTCCCTCATTTGTTAATCACCGTGACTATGGCTGAGTTATAATGACACGACCTTCCGCTCCGCCCAGAGCGGGAGACGTCATTTGATGATTTCCCAAACACAAAAAAAGACCTCTAACTTATTCATTTCCGTAGGAGTTGCTTTACATATATCACAAGTCGGAGATGAGGTATTTGATAGATGGGAAGTGATTTTGCCATCAGTCATGGTCGTAGGCATCGAGTGCTTAACAGAATGGCCTCCCATAATAGAAGGCTGCAGGTCTTCAATCTCGTTTCCAATCGTAGCCTGTTCTTCAACTATGTTCAACCTGTTTTCGTTTGAAAACTTAAAATATAATGGTCTGCAGAACATTGTGAAAGATGGCTCTGGATTCTCCCATATCACTTCTTCGCCACAATTAGTTTGTGCGCAGGGGCTCAAACGAACATATAAAAATGCTAGAATCGTCATCCTCTGCCAAAGTTTGCTTATACAAACTTTGCCCTGAAGCACCATCAAAACCCCACTTGAATATAAGTATACATTCTTTGCCATGCAGTGAAGATTCTACACGAAAAAATATTCCAAGTCTAGCCACAGTTTTGTTCAAAATAGCTTGAAGTTTTACTTTAACCCCGTTTCCGTGACTTCTATGGCATCTTTTGGCGGATAGCAGTTCTTCTTCGCTTCAAGGATAGCTGTATAAGAAGGATACAATGGTATTCCTTCTTCTTTTGCACAATATATTAATGTTATATATACTGCCACTTCGAAAGCTTCAATGAGGTCAAAATACCTAAAGCTTTATCAGCAGAATATATGGGCATAGTTTTCTATGCCTTTAACAATTCCTTTATCTTTGTAGCTTCTTCGGGATGCTCCGAGACTAGTTTAATGATATCTGCTACATTCTTATTTTGTGCTTTTAAACCAATTGCATGAGCATGACTTTCAGTTCTGTACGTTAGGAGCTCTTCCACTCTTCTGTAGCGGGCTTAGCTTCACAAATGGTTTTCTTGGACTCACAACTGATGTTGATGTTCCAACACTGCACGTTTCCGGTCCACAGAATGTTGATGCACCCTCATTTATAGCGAAGTCAGAACTGGAACATGGTTGCTGTTCTACTAACACCATAGAAGGGGTTATCTTTTCCCTCACACCTCAGGCCATTTTATGTCCTTTTGCAGTTATGTCTCATACTTTTTGATGAATGTACGTCTCGTGCAATTACGCGAGATCCATTTGTTCCTCAACGAGCACACATAAGTCTGACAGAATTGTTTCAATTCGTTCTTTTCATTTTTGACAAATCAACTTTATTCGCAAAAACTTCAAATAATATTTGAGGTTGTTAAAAAAAACTGGTGTTTGCCACAAACAGGAAAATGTCCAAATTGGTAACAAAACCTTCCATCACAACACAATAGAATTATAAATATAACGTAATAGCGCAAAACATTTTGTTTAAATTTTGAATTCCTATTAGAATCATATTTTTACTACTTTTTTACTAAATATTTGAATAATAAATATTTTAATTTCACTTGTTTTTACTACATATTGTAGGTATTTCTATTCAAAACTTTAGGTTTTTTGTTCCTTTTACCCCCTTAGTCTCTGGTTTAATTGACCTGTACTATCCAATGATAATCAAGATTAGTCCTTTACGACACATCTGACTTTATCATAACCAATTTTTCGTGGCTGTAAAGTACTTCAGTTAATTTTTTTTGGGCTGTAAAGGACTCTCATTTTCGTCAATAATTATGTTTGGTTTATTTTATTAATTTTTATGGATAGAACACGAAAAAATAGTGAGGGTTTCTTTTGACATCATGAATATAGTACTTTGTTTGAAAAAGATATAAGTCAAAAACAATATTTTTTTTGTTTTTTGGCTCTACTGAAAACTCGTGTTTTGTCCTTTACGACAATTGAAATTTCCGGTATCGATATACTTACCAAGTTTCAACAGCATAGCTCTTATAGTTTCGGAGAAAAGTGGCTGTGACATACGGAGGGACGGACGGACGGACGGACGGACGGACGGACAGACAGACAGACATGACGAATCTATAAGGGCTCCGTTTTTTGCCATTTGGCAACGGAACCCTAAAAAGATGTTTTAGAAGTTTCTGGCAAGCTTCCAGGTAAGGTAAAGCATGGTGATGCTATGTCTTAGCTCATTATCACATAGGCTCTGAGTTGCTTATCAATGTAATCAAAGTGAATCTGAGGATCATCTTTTTCCCAATGTAAGTCCAGTGCAAAAGATACTAACACTGAAACAGGTACAATTAAATCAAAATAATTCAAATTAAATTGTACCTACAGTACCTTCCTACAAGGTTTTTTACTGTTTGAATTATTACAAGACTACCTACTGCCTGCAGCTTCGCCAATATGGATGTCGGAAATGGACCTACTGGATCTTGCTACTGGCAGAAAAAGTAGCTTATGTCCTTCCCTAGCCAGTGACTCTTGTCAAAATGAGTCCAGCCTTTTCAGAGATGATCCAAAAAAGACAGGAAAAAATGGTTAAAATTGATTTTTTGTTATAATTAAGTACCATATATGTACTTATAAGTGTTTAGAAAAAAAAGTTATTTCAATACTACAAACAGACACTCCAATTTTATTTATTTGTTTAGATGAGCATCAGCCACACCTGCCTGCAAGTGATGCCATTACTTAGTTTTGTTTTTAGTAGTCTATATATATAGTCTACCCCACCAAGTTTTCATAGTAATAATTCAACTCAAATAGTATCTTTGTTTCAACTGTTCAAGATTTAGAAATAAACTCACCAGCCTCCTTGAACTCCTGTATCTTCCGTGAGTCATACACACCCCTCTCCTCCCAGATACTGAGTATTCTGTGCAGTGAGTTTTTAGTCTTACTGTTTATACCAGTCTTGGCCATGTGCTTGAAGGATTCTTCCAGCACTTCTCCGAATTCCTTCCCATACTCTGGACCTTTCTTTTTGCTGTTCTGTATAACGTCATTAGCAAGGTACATGAATGTAAGCTGCTTGCTGTCTTTGACTGTAAAGAAAAAACTCCATAAAGAATAGACAACATAATTATGTTCTGGAAAATTTGGGAGAATAACTTGAGTAGTATCTTCTTTATTATTATGATTGAAAGTACCGCAAAAAAAAACTTTAAATTGATATAGGTATTTTTAATTTACATTTACAATGATAACACTGGCTAATATCCTATATTTTATCCAGTTTACTTATATAAACCTTATTATGCTTGCTTACATCCTTATGAATTTATTTACCAGCTTTGCCATAATTTTATTGGGAAATAATAGACTGCTGTTTCTTTGCATCACAACCCAAAAATCCATCTACTATCATTAGAAAGCTGATTGTAGAGTGAAGTAGACTTATCTACAATTGGCTTTTTATGGTTGGACTTTTAATCCTATTCAGTAACTTGACAGTTCAAAGAAAAATAATGATACCATACTAAAACTAATAGTGTTGGGGTAGTAAATGATTTTGCGTAAAAAATGAATGATAGATTTCTATCATTCATTTTTTACGCAAAATCGTTTAATTGAAATAAAACTTTAAAAATTAGTTTTTAGGAGGTGGAATATAAGACTTGAATCATTTTTAATAACATTTATTCCTTTCTTACTTTCTTCTAACTCCGGCTCCACACGTTGGCCCCAACGCCACTCGTCCAACGTGTGGATCTAGAAAATAGCATTGGCCCCAACGTTGGAGGACTCATTGGTAGTTGACCGGTCAGTGTCGGTTTTATCAAAGGAATCTGTGCCAACGTTCGCGTTCCGTCCACATAATTTGGCGATTTGTTCAGTCCTGTTGCACCACGTGTCGAGTGCGTACGTCGAGATGTCGTCATCAACAAAATCACCACCCACATGGACAAATTATTTAACAATCGGGTTCCTTTTTTTCAATAATAATAACTCAATACTGTAAAAGCGCTTAGAGCAATTTCGATTTCGGACATCTTCACATTGGCTCTGACAGAAAGGAACTAGTATAACAGCCAACATGTGTATGCTTCACAAAATTAACCGACCAAGGTTTGTACACGCGTTGGGACCAACGTGTGGAGCCGGGGTAATGGAAACAAAACTAAATGTAAAAATCATGTCATTTTACTTATTTTTACTTTAGTCATTTTATAACCTCTGGCAACTATTGGCGATGTATATATCATGTATTAAGACAAGTTATTAAATTTAACCTCTTAAGTCCCTGAGATACCAAATTTGGTATAGACACAATCGTTTTTTAATTGTGTCGGTAATTGACTGGTTAAAATAAGAAGTTTGCATGTAAGTACATTTTTTAAAGTTCATTCAATTTCATTCTTAAAAAAAAAAAATTGTGAGGTGGTGACCTCACAATTGTTTTTTTTTTTCTAAATCTGGTCCCCTCCAACTGTCAAGTTACTGAGTAGGATTAAAAGTCCTGGTACAGTGGACCCCCGGTAATCTAGCCCCTGTCTAATCCGGCACTGCCTGTAATCCGACATGTCTATTATTATTGAATATTTTTTCGACAGTCAGTCTTCGCTAATGTAGATAATGCATGACTGAACGGGAAATGCATCTGTAATTTTTCGGATTACAAGGTAGTCGTTTATAAAAAAATCCGGACTATAAGGGTCTTCTTAGGCAGTACTCTATAATCTGACAAATTCGATAGTCCGACACTGCCCTGCAACACGTTTGTCGGATTAACAGTCCTGTATAGTCGTAATCAGAAAGGATATTGGTATGACATGAATATACACAAAAATAATAATTATTCTCCTATAAAATGGGCCTGTTTTATTTTCAGGTGTATGATTATTATTTTTGCATATTCCCTTTAGTATGTGATCAAATCATTTTCTGCACTTAAATCCACCAGTGCAGAATAACCACAAGTAGGGAGTCTCATTATCAACAGAGTAAAATAATTAGCATCATTCATCAGCATTTCTTCACAAATTAACCGGCCGTTCACCAACAGGTTTACCTGTAAACCTTAATATGGTGCCTTTTTAATTCCCGCATATTCAAGAGGTTAACATAACAGGTGGAATATCATTTTATACTGCCACGGATTCACAATCACAAGTAAATGTTTGTCTTACATCCAGAACTTAATGGTTTTATTTCATCATTTGGACCAAGAAAGGAATTCTATAATACTAGAAACTCAAATGTTAAATGTAGCATCACAGACACTGGCTGTCTACCTCTTTTCAACCTTTTTACTTGAGGCATAAGGGCGAGAAACGATCCACCGCTATAGTCCGATTTTGTGCATTTTGTTATCAGTACACTATCAAGCAAGAGGACGTTTTTCGTTGATTGTTGTATGGTCGACGCATATCGATTAAACGTCGTTTTAAAGTGAAATGCAAAGTGTTTAGGATGCTAAACCCTTTGCATTTCACTGTAGTTTGAATGCTGTTTGGGCTGCCAAACAGCATTCAAACTACTAGATTATTCTATGGTGGCAAAATAAATAAAAGCGAGACATTTTTTCGAACAAATCAGCATCATTTCTCAATGGTTGTACATTGTAGAAACAGAAGCATTTTTTCTGTCTGAAGAATTTGACGGAAAATAAATTATTTATAGATAAATAGCACATAAAATGATAAGAAAAAATATATTGTAGGTTACCTTTTAGTATTTCTTTGAACCAGGTTTTTACAATCACAGAGTGATGTTTTCTGTGATGTATCAGCCACAACGAAAGTGTTTGAATGCTTTGCTGACTCGAATTTAATTCTTGGAGCTTGCGAATTAACGCGTTTTCCGTAAAACCAGCCATGGTTTAGGAAAATATTAAATAATCGCCGCGGACCACAACACCACACTTCGTTTGACGTTTACTATTAACGCCATATTGGTTTAAGAAAAAAACCGCTTGTCTTTGACTGCGTTCCATTTTACGTCCCGTCGTATTAGGAAGAATAAACGACTGATTTGATACATTTTTTTTGTGGGTGGGAGGGAAATCATCAGTTGTCATCTTCTGCTCTGGGTAGAGCGGAAGGGCGTGTCAGACTTTTACTGACTAAAACCCACCTGTGTTCCTCCAGCTGCCTATATATAAGGTGTATCTATTCATACACGAAATATTTTAAGGGGTACACCTGTAGGTGGTAAAGAAGCTTTAGAAGCAAAAAGAAATTTTTATCTAAGCGTTTTTGAATTTTCGTAATTATTATAATTTTAAACTACTCGAGACGTTTTGCATAAAACCTTTACTCCAAATTCTATGACTGGCCCACCTGACGCTGCGAGGGCGACGACCGGACTGTACGAGCATGGCCGCGGTGTCTCGGGCCGTAGAAAATAAGAAGGAGCCAATATTTCTTATGTGCGTCAAATAATTTATAAATATATTTAAAAAAACTCTTAGAATTTTTTTTTTTTCGTTCCTATAGCTTCTTTACCACCTACAACAGGTGTACCTCTTAAAATATTTCGTGTATGAATAGATACACCTTATATATTAACGATTGAAAATGAAAACAAGGTTTTCATCTGTAATCTGTGCTATTCATCAAGATTTTTTCCTGATGTTTTTAAAACTGCAGCTGTCAATTCTATACTATGTATAATTCGAGGGACTAGGACAATGTTGCTGATTACAGACCCATTTCATTGATGAGAAAAGATATTCGAAAAAGTTATTTACCTTAGACTCACCAAATATCTAAATAAATGTAGGTATACTTCTTTCTGATCATGGCTTTAGGATTGGAAATGCTGTACTGAAACTTACAGATACGATTATTGGACATTGGGACAGTAAATACAAAACTTTTGACATCTTTTTAGACCTTCGACATTGTCTCAATTCTCATATTTACTTAATTCGAAGATACTGCATCTTGGTATTCGCGGGTCAGCCCACGACCTTTCAGGAGTTATCTTACAGGTCGTAAGCAAATAATAAAACTTTAGAACTGCCGTAGCAACCCGGAGACGATTACTTTTGGTGTCCCCCAGGCCCCAGGCAGTGTCTTGGGACACCCACTTTTTCTTATATACGTGAATGGGCTGTGTCAGGATAACTTACCCAACTGCAAAACTATAGCATATGCTGACACAGCTCTGATTGTTCATGGCCGGGACTGGACTGAAACTCGCCTCAACTCGGAGCTTGCCATGAGCACTGTGTCACGAGGTGGCTGGCCACAAATCTTCTCACTCTAAATGTTAATAAGACCAGCACATTCTCTACCTACTATGAAGTCAAGTTAGCCCCCAACACCGATTGAAATTTGTGCTCACCCTGCCCTAACTTACACGCAGACTGTAACTATCAACAGTTGCAAAATATCTCTATTAGGTATTAAGTATTTTGGAGTCACTCTTGATAGCAACCTGAAATGGAAGTAACATATTGCTGCAACTGTAACTCGTGTGAGAAAACTCATTAATATTTTTAAGAAACTCAGAGGCGCGGCCGATTTCAGCTATTTGATAACAGTCTACTTTGCGCTCGCTCAGTCTGTTCTATGGTGTTGCCTTACACTCTAGGGTGGTGCCGGTAAAACAGCAATGCTACGGGTCGAACGAGCGCAGAGAGCTGTCGTGAAGGTGCTGACAAGGAAACCATTCTGATATTCGACATCCTCTCTATACACCCTCTGCCAGGTCCTCACCGTCAGACTGCTATTTATCCAACAAACTATTCTTCGCTAACACAGTAAAAACACAACCACACACAAACTTCCCTTTGATCCAAAATATTGTTCTACACGTCACTCGAATAGGGTTTGAAACACTGAGTCTCGCAGAACCGTAATTGCAAGTCGTCACTACAAACACCTAAACTCAAAATCTACAAAATATTAAAAAAAAGCTTGTTCTTCTACCCATTAACAAAGAGCAAATGCAATATGAAACTTAACTCCTGGTTAAAATCATAAAATTATGATGAAACAGAGGGGCTAAAATACTCATCACTCCCTCGAAACCACACACAACATACCTACCACAAATACCCCGCGCACACCTCATTGTCACTCACCCACACACCCAGGCAGCACTGAAAATTTCGGCAATTCAAGGAAGTAACACAACATTACTATTTAAAAATGTATTCATTGTTTTTCGAAGTATTCTCCGCGAAATTTGACACATTTTTCCATACGATGGAACCAATCATATTCTTTATTTTAGGGAAAGTATAGAAATCATTAGGGCTTAGGTCTGGGCTGTACGGCGGATGGTCTAATGGTGGGATGGTGGTTTTCTTGCTCTAAAAACTCTTTTGTTCTGTGCGCGGTGTGAGAACTCGCATTGTCGTGATGGAGGATGATGCGGCGGTTGCGGTTCTCTTTACGGAAACGACCTGTGGCAAACAAATGCTAGCATACCATTCTGCATTAACCATTCTTTGTCCCTCAAGAGGAATAGTCGCAACATGGCCGGTTTTGGAGACAAACGTGGCCACCATTTTTTTTTGCAACACTCCGTGAACGAACAATTTTTGTTGGCTTTAACTCATATTCGAACACCCAAACTCGTGACTGGTTTTTTGTTTCTGGTTCGTACGCGTATATCCAGGATTCGTCACCTGATACGATATTGTATACAGCATTTGAGGATCCTGCGTGGAATCTTTCGAGACTTCTGACGCACCAAGTAACGCGAGCCGCTTTTTGCTCTTCACAGAGCGAATGCGGTATCCATCGGGAAAATAACTTTTTTACACCTAATTGTTCATAATGCAAGATTATTTGTATTTGACTCATGCCAATGTCTAAAGTTGCCTGAATTTCGCGGTATGTCACATGTCGATCTTCCTCAATCAGCTTACGCACAGCATCAACATTTTCTTGGGTGACTGCAGTTTTTGGACGACCTTGACGGGGATCATCACTGAGCTTGACACGTCCACGTTGAAATTCAGCAAACCAGCGATAAATTGTGGTTTTGGATGGGGCTTCATCACCAAATGCAGAAATCATCCGGTCAACACACTGTTTTTGTGTTAAACCACTTCGAAAGTCATAATAAATCGGGATTAAATATAATGATCACCATAAAACTCTTTGATACCCTTAGTTCTTTAACCAAAACTATATACTTGACACCAGAAAAATAAGGTCTCAAATTACAATAGTACTAGCTATTTTAGTCACGACTGCTCTTTAAATTGTATTCGAACACCAAATGTAGTAAATGATCACCAAATCATAACTAGTACGACAAAACTGTACTGCGACTCACAATAGTTCGAATGCACGCTTGTGCGATACACTCGAGCTCACATAGTACATTAAGTTAGGTTAGGTTAAAACTGTGACCTCCTATGACTAGAAACGACTAGATTCAGTGTGTCGCATAAGCGTGCATTCGAACTATGGTGAGTCGCAGTACAGTTTTGTCGCACAAGTGTTATTCGCACACCCATTTGTCGAACTTACGTAGTACACTCTTAATAATTTCGTGTTCACTAACTATTTTTGGGTTAACAATGATTTTTTTGGAGTCAGTTTGCTTAAATATGATAGCAAGATGTAAAAACTTTGGTTATAATTTTACATTGAAATGCTGTTTTAATTTTGGTGATCATTTACTACTTTTGGATTAACAATGATTTATTTGGAGTCAGTTTGCTTAAATAGGATAGCAAGATGTTAAAATTTTGGTTATAATTTTACATTAAAATGCGGGTTTAATTTTGGTGATCATTTACTAGTTTTGTCTGTTATATGTTACTATATCTGGTGGTAAGTTAAACATAAGCCTAATAAATCATCGCTCTTGAATTTTCTCGAGTCAATTCCATTTTCTCAACGACTAAACAAGTTTGACAAAACCTTGTGACAAGATCGAGAATCTTTTTTTAAATAAATGAATGGTATTCGATTTTTAAAACCAAGGAGTTTTCAATTAAAAAGATTTTAATATGACAGGAACAGTGGAAATATTCCATTTCCGATACTTTTAGTGCAGCCTATGTACCTGAGGATAGTGTGAACACATATAGGTACTCAGCGCCAAAATTCGTCCCAAATCACATGTCATATAGGTACTGTTTGTGTATGTCTGTTTGTAAGTTTCAGTTATTCTGTTTCTTATCTTAATTTTGTCTTTTTATTAATTAACTAAATTTAAATTAACCTATTAAGCATTTTTTGCATGGAACATCATTCCATTATGTATCGAGAAGGGCGTTGTTAGCTGCGCTACAGTTTATACGTTTGCAGCTATCATCGTTTTACTTGATAAACTAGTCTTGCGTTATTGATCCGTAATAAACTTTTTATTATTTTAATGTTAATAAAGTGTTATAAACTTACATAAGCCATCCAGAATAAATTCTGTAAATTATGGTTAGAAACTAGAATACATGAGAAGAACAGCGAACTCACATACAAAGAGAATAAAACGACTTTGATTTATACTTGCAGATAGAAGAAAAATAGATACTTATCAGATGCAAAGTTGGACATGGTACCTATTTTAATTAAGATTTTTTGAGTAGCCGCATGAAGTCTACATTTAGTGCCAGGGTGGTTGGCTTGTACCTAATACCAACATGAGACTTAAAACAGGCAAAATGTTGGTGTACCTACTCTAGTGGTAAGTATAATATGAACCTACGATATGTACAAATCTGCTTACCCCTTCGGGAACCTATCAGCATTCTGCGTCAACATACCTACCTACTTATATATTTAAATTGCATTCATCAGGCCATCCATATGCATTTACGATGCATTTGTAGTCAAGAATTTTAAATGAGTAGTTCTTTATGCAGATAAACGAAACAGAGGTGAGCATCTATCCGAACATTATTTTATGACATGATAAAAATTTAAATAATGATTTAAGATTTAAGTAGACAATATTTTGCATTCTATCATATTTATAACAGCAAACAACTTCTTTCCTTAAGTCTAGAAACCTATTGCTTTGGTACTGTTACACAGCATACCATACGAGTATTTACTTCATATTCGCTTTGCCATAAGCTGTAAGCTACGCACCTATGTGTAAGAAGTATAAAAACGTAAAACCTTTTTGCGCGCTCCAATTTCTACAAGCTCGATCTAAGCGCGTCTACATGCCGCAAATACCTAGACGTGTGTAATCACTTGTTTATTGTATGATAGCAGACAGCGGGCGGTCCCGTGCCATCGACCGGTCCGTCGCTCTACGATGGGCATGCGTTCTTCTTTCTCTATACACCTGCGCCGCCGCAACCTCCGCTCAGTTTAGTTTCCAAAGCCGCACGCGCTTCCACCTCCGCGTCCGACGAAACTCGAAATACGCGCGAAACATATCGCGTTCGTAAATTTTCAATTCGATCAGGAAATACCAAATTAGCTTTTTTAAATTCAAATATATTCTAGAGTTTTCTGTTCCATAAAACACATTAAAGTTTGTTGTATAATTTGTTTTTTGAATAATAAAATTAAACATGAATTACTTTTTCGGTAATAACGTGCCTATCGTGTTGCTGTTGTCGCTGGTGTTTCTGGCGAATGCTCAAAGAAGAGATGTTGGTGAGTACTATCTTTCACTTAGAAATTAATAAAAGAAAGCTTAGTACTGTGTACTATAATAGTACTTAGTAATTAGAACTAAAAGTCGGTCTAAAGGTAGTAAAAAGACGCGACGAAATCTCCTCATAAGTCTTATCATTTCTGTGTGTCAATTCAGACGTATTTTTCATACATAATTCTGATATAGTGTTGTGTGTTTTAACATTATTTAATAAAACTAGTCGTAGAATTATAATTTCCTTATAATAGTTGATCAATACAAAGAAACATGGTCGCTAATAGTAATAATTCGCTGAAAAATCAAGAACGGACAATGACCCACTGATCATTTTGTCAAATGTTAAATAATTCAGTTCGAAGAAATATCAACTTAGATATACAAGTTCTTAAAATGTAGTCATTTTATATATGTATACTGAAGATTTTTAATATTAAAGAGCTATCAGTCCGTATTTTAGTGTAACTAAATGATAATGTAGATGCCACTGGTGTATTTAAATAGAGGCAAGACCTTGTTATGCCGATTTTGGTGCGCCTAAGTATCGTGATGTTCTAGCTATTTTAATTTATTTAATTGTGAATAAATTATTCAACTTTAATAGCAAATATTGTAGATAATAACGACTTAGCCAACCCAGTTTGATCGCAATGACTAAAAAAATGTCCTAATTTATCTGATAAATGATAATAAAAATATAAGATAAATGAAATGAATGATTTTATTTCTGTAATAGGTTTGTACAGCAGCAAACTTATTACAGAAATAAAAAAACCTTTAATAGATTTTCAACTATATCGCTAAAGTATTAAATTCCAGATTGATTGGGAAAATTTGACAGTTTCGGGTAGCTTGATGTGCTGGCGTCTGTACAAACACTTTTACACGTCAATAATTTTTTTTTTATACTACCTTGTTGAGGTCGGTCTGTATGTGAAACCCGAGAGTAACGTAGAAATAATTGGTAAAGTCTAAAACAGTAGTTATATTAGAGCCAGTAGCAATACCATAACTTATTTTAAACAACCAATAGACTCTATTTTCCACGATAAAACATTAAAGATTTTTGTTATTAAGTAATAGAGATAAACGAATACAATTTATATGTAGATAATCAACGCCGAATATCTGTTTAGATTTACATTTAATTAAAACACGTTTCGTATTTAGGCTCCTTTAATCCTACTTAATATAATAAATTGGTTGTGCTCATGGCCTCTTTAAAGAAATATCTAAACGGCTGGTTGACACTTCTCGTGACCCAAGGGCTGGTTTTTATTTTGGCCAACGGATAAGCATTGCTATACAGCGTGGTAATGCCGCCAGTCTCTTGGGTACGTTACCGGTCGACAGCGATGAGGATGAATTTTTCGATGCTTTATTTTAGTTTGTGTATATATAGTTTTAGTTAAGTTAATATATTGTATTATGTTGTCTACAGTGATATAATAAATTTGAAAATTAATATGTTTGGATGTTTGTTACTCAATCACGCAAAAACGCCTGAATGGATTTGAATGAAATTTGGATACAAAACAGTTATCACCTGGATTAACACTTTAGATACTTTTCGTCCCGGTAATACATTTTCGAGGGATAATTTCCGATCCCATGCGGGCGAAGCTACTGGCAAAATTAGTATTCATGTAATTTTAATAATAAGTTCATAAAATTATTTTAAAATGTGTTTTCTTTACTCAAAAACCTATCACTGTAATTTGCAGAGTCATCAAGGAATAAATTGTTACGTAAACATTATTGTGGCTCGTTACAACATTATTTTCATTCGTTCAAACAATCAAAGTTAATTAATATTGATAAAAGAGACAATATAATTAATGCGCATAACACTAAACGATCGTAAATATAATTTTAAATACCAAAACGACCTTCAATTGTTCGCTTTAATCCGAAAAATAAGAAACATAACGCCCTACTTAGCAATAACAAACTAAAAATAAAATGAATTATTTTCAGTTAAACCTTGATGAGTAGTTAGTCCTTAGTTAAGTTATTGGGACAAGTTATCAGTAATTGTTATGTAAGATAAGAACCGTGATCTAGACAAATAAATAAAATTGAAGTGTCTGTTTTATAATATTAAAATAACCGCTTTTTACTAAGTGTATATGGATGTATACACGGTACATATACCAAAACAACATTTTTTTTTTAAATTTGTCTTTCTGTCTGTCTGTCTGTCTGTTTGTTCCCGCTAATCTCTGAAATGGCTGAACCGATTTTGACGGGACTTTTATTGGCAGGTAGCTGATGTAACAAGGAGTAACTTACGCTTAGGTACTTTTATTTTAGAAAAATACCTGTGTTAATTTCCGACATCCACGCGGGCTAAACCGCGGGCAAAAGTTAGTTATACATAAGAATGTATAAATAAAGCATTTTGGACTGACACTGGCCGGCATCGCATGGCAGCACCACTTTTACTTTTCATGACACAACGGTGGGTGTGATTTCTCTTTCGGAAGCAAGCTATTGACTGTTCGACCACCAGATACGAAGCTATAATATGATTACGTCGCAGTTCAGATATTTGCATTTTAAATTTTACTAAAATCAAAGGCTTAAAAGTCCTGGTGAGGCGATGAAAGTAGTGATAGTAGACTTTGTTCTGCCCGTGACGTTATTCACGTGAAATTTCTTGTTTTGTGCAATAAAATATATTCTATGGTACTTAACAATACTGTACTTAACAATCCGAAAAATTGTCTCTACAATAAGAAATTATTCTCATTGCTGAGAATAATCAGAAGTTACGAAGGTTCATCTACATCACACACATACCATCTTCGTCTGTACTGTTCTTACTGCTGGGACACAGCCTGCTTTGAGTGACAAGGAGTGGGCCACCATGCAAGCTCGGCGCAGGTTGGGTGATGTCACATATCTTTGTTTTTTTTTTTTATTCTAGGACATGTGCCCCAAAAAAGTTAAAGACAAAAAACTGGTTGTATTCTAGGTGTCTATTAGGCACGTGAAAGGAGTTATAAAAAAATAAACATAGGTAGCTACATACCTAAAGCAATAAAAAAATGAAACGCGATGTGCAAATTACACAAAGAACCTAACAACGCGTTATCAGAAGAGAGAGCGCGTTTGTGTCTTTTGCAGGAGAATTTTAAAAAAACGAACGAACCATTTCTTTCTCCCTCTTTTGATTACTGTTTGAAGCAAGTTTATAATTTTGAAGCAAGTATGTATCCGAACCAAAGACCTACGTTAAAATCAAACATATTTTATGTTACGAACAAATGATTCTATTGATGTCAACGTAATCGCGTGATCATCGTAATTATTTTTTGTAACACTTACCTACAGCTTACAGCGCTCCCAATCACGCTACCGCTCGTCTAGAAATAAAATAATAGGTAAAATAAAGCTTCGTTTTTAAAGCGGTTATTTAACTGCACTTGTTTGTCCTGGAATTTTGCAAATAATATTTCACCCACTTCGACTGAAGCTGTCGGTATTAAAGGCACATACGTTTAGTCTAGAATCATGTATTTACTAACTAAATTAAGGGTTCCCTCTATCTGGCAGAAACTTGATGCTCCGAATTTTATTTGGCATAACACACTTGGCATAATTTTATTTAAACGAATATTTGTAAGGCATAAAAAATGTTTAGCATAATCATTGTTTGGCCGAATGTTTATATGCTCGACTTTACGCTGGCATACTTTTAAGATGGCAGAATTTTATTTCGCATAATTACCTTTGGCAGACTTAAAATTCCGCATTATTTCGTTTAGCATAACAATTATTTAGAGCAATGATTATTTGGCATAATTTCACTTGGCATACTATGAAGATGGCAGAATTTCATTTAGAATAATTTTGTTAGGCATATTTTCATTTCTATTAAATTGCATTTTAACCTTAAATAAAATGAAATAGTGTCTCAAAAAGTCAGTATATGTTGTGCTACAAAAATTATTGACATAAACGAATCGCTGCAGAACCGACTCCACGTAGTCTTGTCTGCCCTACCCCTAGAGTGTAATTTAAGCCCGCGTAGGCGCGGAGTGGCGAGGCGGCCCGCGAGCTGAGGAGCAGGTGGTTTTGACGGACGCCGCCGCGGCTGAGGCTGGCTGGCAAAGCCGGCCAGCAAGCCGAAGCCGCGGTGGTGAGCGTAAAACCATCTACGACGATGAGCTCGCGTGGGACCGCCGGAGCCCCGCAGCGCCGAAGCCGTGACAGAAACCATGCATGCTGCATGTTGCATGCTCGCCTGCATGCTGTAAGCTTGCTTGCATGCTGCATGCTTGCTTGCATGCTTGCTTGCTGCATGCTTGGTTGCTTGCATGCTGCATGCTTGTTTACATGCTCCATGCTTGTTTGCATGCTGCATGTTTCTTCGATATGAAATGTATGCCAAAAGATGATTCTAAGTTTAAAGTTTCTGAGATATGATAGTTCTGCCTTTTAATAACTATCGATGTGAAATTATGCCAAGAGACGATTCTGACTGCGAACTTTCTGCGATATGATGCTTCTACTTTTTAATTATAATGGAATAAAATTTATGCCTAAAGATGATTCTGACTTATAAAATTATGCGTTGTGAATGTATGATAAATGAGTGTATGCCAAACGATTATCTGCGAAATGAAGTTTATGCCATCCGCTGTTATGCAAAATAATATTATGACGAAAAAAATTCTGCCATAAAGGGTGGACCCCTAAATTAATGGTAACAGTTTGTACACACAGCTACAGGTCAAGCTATACATTACAAGTTTTAGCTGACCTCGCATTGTATAGGCTTTTCGTACAATGAGATGTCAGCTTATCTGGAAATGTATAGCTTGATATGTGGCCGTCCATCGGCTTGTGCATTGGCATGTGGCCTGTGTAGACTTAATATTATTAGTTGAGGGACAAAACCTGTGTATTGCTTACTAGTCTTCTATGAGTCAGATTAAGTATCGAAATATTATTTCGAGTCATCACTTCAGCCGAAAGACATCCACTGCTGGGCATAGGCCTCCCCCAAATAGAGGGGTTCACCATAATCGCCACGATGGGCAGGCGGGGGCGGGTTGGCAACCGCAGTATGGTGGTAAAAAGCATAGAGAACGTTGCTGCCTATTCTCTGGTAAGTTTCTTAGTCGCCTCTAACGACAATCACGAAATGGGATGGTGGTATTCTTTACGTCCGTCACCACACGGAAATTATCACTAGTATTGTGCCGGTATTTTTGGTTTCTGGCGATAATTTAAATACCCAAAACAAGCACATTTTATAGAGACATAAAATGTGCGTCTTCGACCTAAATGGCTGTACAACATGACATGTGCGGGAGTTTTCTGAAGCTTCAACATTTGAGATGCTAAAATTGTGAATAAAATAAGCGTTGCGTGGGAAATTGGTGTCATCAAAGAGTAATTTATTTGTTTGACTGTACGGTTAACTTCAAAAAGATCGACAAATTTTTTTGTTGATTGTCTACAACTTGTGTTCCATAATCCTGTATTAAAAAACGTGTGTAGCGACAATTCCCTATGTTAAGTATGTTTTGTGGTTATACATTGACACCAAAGTAATATGTATAACATTACATCTCGGAGATTATCCGAAGGGTTAGACAAAGATATACTAAAAGTACACCCACATTTTGCCAGTTTAAAAATAACCTATATTAAATCTTACAATCTAGTTACATTTAATAAATAGTTAAAAAGAAAAAAATAAAACACTTTTTCAGACATCCTTTCCTGAAGATTGTTTTGTTTTAGCATAGGCCTCCCTCATAATTTTCCATAGTCCCCGGTCATGGGTTTCCCTCTTTTTTCTTTATTCATTGTTGTCGAAATGTCTATCTTTTTGGGCTGACTGTACTATTAAATTCCCAGTGCTAGTTTTATTTATTTTTTGTTTGTCAATATGTAAGTACTTACTTGAACGTCTGTGTTGCGACATTTTGCAGCCATTGAACAAAAAATGTATTAAGTATTTATCTAGACTGTAGACTTTATTTTTTTATTGCTAACTAAAAAAACATTGCTCCTTGTTGACTTTTAAGTTATATTTACATTTCAATTGAAAAAGTGCCTTCGCATTAATTTTAAATCTGTGTAAGTGTAGGCCGATTGCGGTTTCTACCTGATAGCCAAATGCAAATTATCTTGACATTTGCGTAATATTGAGTCTATTAATTATTACGCACTAATTTTATGTAAATATGCGCGTGAGCAAGTGCTGAGTCATCCGCTGCAGCTCTGCTTCAATTTTATGAGCATGGAAGGAATTTATAACATCCTTCGACTGCCCACTTATTTAAAATGGACATTTCCAAAGTTTGTCATGCAATATTTTTGTATAGAAAATAGCCTCAACCTTGTAAAATCTTAAGAAGTAAGTCAAAGTCATAGTCAAAGCATTTATTTCAAATAGGCCCATTAAAGGCACTTTTGATCGTCAACATTTACATTAAAAAAACATAAACATCCGAATTGAGAAGAAGCCTTTTTGAAGTCGGTTAAAAATAGAATTGATTTTTGACCCTTCTAAAAGGTAAATTCATATGGAAAAGAATGGGGAAGAAACTCCACCGTTACTCTTTTAAAATTATTTTCAATATTTGTGTAGGTACATATATTGTATATGTATAACGAGCCAAGCGCCGTGGTACCCCGGGAAATTAATTTTTTCGTACATATTTAACAATTTTGTATGTTGAACAAATTATGATCAACGACCGTAAATCGTATGTATTTAGATAATTATAATCATAAATATATATCATCAATATAACCATCTAAGTTCATTTAATCCCATTGAATGACTTTTGCATGTAGTAGTAAGTGATTTGATTCTTTAAAGCCATATTTGTTACGGTCGCGAATCATACTTTAATCGACTTACAACTTCAGACTGAACTGCAAATTGCAAAAAAATGTAAGAAATATTGAGTTTCGTGGACTTCCTTAGCGCATCCCTCCTTAAGTCCTTAGAAATACTGAGTCTCTCCTTTGTGAAAGTGTACCGTACATACTTCCACAGCGGGTACCAGTATGTGTGTGGTCCTTCTTAAGTGTGTGGTACATACACAAAGTAAACAACATCATAATCAGCTGTCCCACTCAAAACTTCAATACCTACTCTTGTCCATTTTGGGACAAGTAGGTTTTGATGTTTGGGAAAGCTGATTTTATTTAGCGTTTTACTAAACAGACAGCTGTGCTGCTGGGGAGTTTGTTGATCCACGTCTTGTTTCCAGCTAAAGCACTAGGAAGTGGTGCAGGGGGATTGTCTTATGAAATTTTGACGTTCGAAAAGTGCTGATTTTCAGCCTTATTTGAACAAATGACTTTTGATTTTGATTACGGTGTTAATCGCATGGAAAAAGTTATTACCTACTACACCCTTAAATATGACCGCAGTTTTTTGTTAAACGCTGTATAAAAACCGCGATCCTGTACGTGGTACAAAAAACTAATTTCTGACATCACTGAGCCTTACCGGTCTTCTCACGGATGTGGTAATTATAAGAGCTTTGGTTAACAAGGCATATTTGTAGTTTGACCCATCTTTACATCAAATAAGTGTGTGAAAAACCCGTTCGACAAATTAAAGCCAGAATTAATAATTAAGTTGTAGGTATGTTTTATTAATCTATAGAAATAAGTCGATGGACTCATTAGCAAAAAGTTACGACATCTTCTAGTTTCTACGTCATTAGGTAAAACATTGTTATAAAACTAAAACGAAAAATAATCGCTAGCTTCAAAATATCACAACCTTAAAACAATTTTAGGGGTCAAATATCAAATATTAAAAATGTTGTATAGGTAATTGAATGATATTGTCTATCTGTATACCAATTTTTTTTTTTTTTTGTAATATCTTTCGTCGTTTACACACAAAATATAATAATTTTAACGACCATATCGACGAATAAATAATTAATAAACGAGTCACGATCATATACCATAACGTGTTATTTAGTATTCAAAATTGAATCCTAATTGCGCATGTGAACTTTATTCTGGGCACACAATATAGTGTGTTCATTACACGCCTTAAATACTTATCTAAAACCTTCATAAATTACCTATGTAGACTATAACTACATCGTGTTGTTTTATTGTAGATAAGACAATACGTGTTTATTCTATAAAATTTCGATAAAACATATTTCAAAATAAATCCGCTTTTCAATTTATTAATTCTTTGCAAATTAATTCTTAGAAATTTAAGTTTTTTAAGCCCTGGCTGGAGGCCTTAATTTATTAAGTCCGGTTAAGCAGTCTCATAGGTTAACCTGAGCGATGTCATTAAAAAAAAAATGATTATATAATTTAACTTTGGAGAAGTTTATTATATAACTTTCTAAGCTTCCCTATTATTTATAAACGTTTCAAAATTAAATAATGACCATTCAATTTATGACTTTTAAACGTCTCTTAACTTAAATCAACTTTTATTAGTAAACAACAAGACAAATTCTAAAAACAATTATGCATACATTCCGCGTTTTTTTTATACCTATCATATAAGAGCAAGGGCAATCAGAATTATTTGCTCCTATTCTTCCCTTTCTAGAAGATAATACAAAGCAATAAATAATTTTAATAATTCAAGGATACAATATTACAAATATTGACTAATACAATACGTCCTTAACAACCTTAATAAAAACAATCAATCATAAACGACCGTTTATCAATACAGTTTAAATATAATTTGTAATGGGGACGCTGAACATCAATCATGGCGGTCTGAGGGGTGCGCAGGCGCCGCAAAATTGCTATCATTATCATTGTACTCCGATAATGAGTTTTAGTGACCTATGTCATAAATCTAAAGCGCAATAGATAGGATGCTGCTGGGGTACGGATCTCGGCTAATGGCATCGCTGGTAGAGGGCAGCAAGGGACGGGCTGGATCGGAATGAAGACTAGTGGTCTACTGTATCTATGTATTAAGCTTGCTATATATTGCCCCTATCTGATATAGGTAACTAAATAATTTAAGTACAAATGATAATAACTTCTCATGGAACACCCTGTTTAACCTTTGATCACGGTATCTGATATTACTCGTAAGATACAGTGTGTTCGATTAATTTCAACGTAACTGTTTCTATGGGTCATTATTTGTCAAAATACAAGCATTTACTTGAAGAGACTGTAAATTTAGTGTAAAAAGTTAGTGTATTTTTGGTAGCGTATTATCTGTGGGGCTCTACAGCGCAGACTCCGTACCCGAATGTTGATAGCTTACTTTTCGTAGTAAATCTTTGGTGTAGCCGAGAGTTCGTAGCTTACTTTTCGTAGCGTAGCCTCCGTAGAACAGAGTCCGTAGCGTAATGTCTGTGGCGGATTTTTTTGTAGCGTACACTCCGTACTGTCTAGTGTCTGTTATATATTTTATACAATCGGAATGTATTACAACTTGTCAATTTTCGTAGGCCGGTAAAGCTGAAACAGCTGCATTCGATTTAGGATATACACTGGATATAGGCTGTCACATTTATGTACAGCATATCGAGCTACCCGAAAATGTAATTCTTGAGCAATAAAGTTGAAAACCTATTAAAACAAAGACAGATTGTAGTAGGTTTATGTGCATCTAAAGTAGGTACATAATTACAACGAATAATAATTTCTTTGGAGATAATATATATAAACTAGTTGCAGTGAACTGGACTGGCCAGTTTGTTCCGATGAGATGACCTGACGTCCTTCGATGCAGCTGCAACTGACCTACCACATTCTTACCAAGATGCATTATTTATTAGTTATTATTATAATGCTGGTTAGTTTTTGTGAGAACATTGGTGAATTTCGTCATTGTTATTGTCATAAAGAGAACTAAAAATATACCCGTAAGATGGAATTTTTGGGTGAAAAAAAAAAACACAAAAAATAAATCCCAATCTTTTAATTGTATAGGTATTCCGAATTCTTTTCTTTAAATACAAAAAAAATAATGTACCACTCCATTTCAGTAAATATTTTTTTGTTTGTATTAAAAAAATGTCAGCAGTTTTTTTTTAAAATAAAATTCAGCTTTATAAATAAGTAGTACGTTGTCGCTAAGCTTTAAATGGTCAACAATAACTTGTTTCAAGTCACAGTGTCTCGGCTACATTAAAATGGGACTAAATTGACTTCTTGACCTCTAAATCTAAAACAAGAGACTGCCTTGTATTTAAATGAAAGTCATCAGCATCTTAAACTGGTTTGATGACTCTTCTCATTTATCCTGAAACTGGCAGCTATACTGAGCGGGGTAATTGCGTAATACAATAACAGTAGGAATTAATTAATTAATAAATTTAGACTTTTATTTTGACAGTTCAGCAACATTCATTGCGTCATTCACGTTGTTGAGTAGAAACATTTTCGAACCTATGAAGCAATGGATAGGGAATAAACTGATTTTCAAATTCAGATTCAGATTCAGATTTTTGAATTTCAAAATGATTCATATTCTGATTGATAGTGTTATTCAATTAGGGTGCTGTACCTATAAATTGTAAAATAGAAACTGCAAATGCGCTAAAGTAGTCCGCGAAATTAACATTTTCTCAGTTTTCATGTAATTCAATGGGATTAGGTATACTTAGGGTGTTGTATTAATGATTTTAGTAACTATATTTCTGTAAAGTCTTTTTTGTTACGGCTGCGAGTAATATTTTCTTAAACATAGAACCTGATACTGACAAGCAAATTGTAACAAAAGTAAGAAAATTTGAATTTCACGGTTCATCCTAGCGCTTACCTTTAAGACCTGGGTGCTGAGCTCTTAAAAACTCAGCAAGGTTACAGCATTAGGTTTAAACACGATATTGCCTACGGTGGCACACCCTCTAAATCTTATCTAGGGACATCGACACACAACCTAATATATGGATTCAAAAGGACATATAAACCCTTTGAATTGTCCGTTGAAATTTTACGTTGCTTAAGTAAAAAGAAAATACTCTGCCATGCATTTTGACCGCGTAAGTAAGTATTGCATTTTTCCTTTTTTTTAATTACATATCGCAGTTCAACCTATGAGGTTGTCGGCTGCTTAACCGGACTTGCCTGTGGCTACCTTAATAAATTAAGGCCTCCAGCCAGGGCTTAAAAACTTAAAACTAGAGCGACTATTCGCTAAGGGCACTCCCTATGGGGTACGGACTACGGCTTAGGACATCGCTGGTAGAGGGCAGCAAGGGACGGGTTGGATCGGAATAAGATTGCACTTTCCAATGTAATAGCCGATTTTGTATTTGGATACCGATACGAAAAATTTCGACACTGTCTAGAATCATGTGCTGAATTCATGGATCAGTTTGCACGTCGAAGTCTCTACCACCCTCTATATCTAAGGGAACTTACATCCTACATATTATATTTTATTGCTTTGTAATTGCAGTATTTGCAAATAACTGTCATAGCTGTGTTTTTATTATGTAGGTAGCTAGCTACCTACATAATAAAAAGAAGAGAAATGGAATATCTCTTTAATATCTCTTTACTCTTTCCCATGTAACCTACGATTGATTTGTCACGTCAACTCAACTATTTTCACAGTACATCACCTACTCCATAATGCCTCATACTTCCCATGCACTATCACATTAGTGACGTCAGACGTGATCATTGAATAACATCGGATACAATGCGTGGTGTGTTGACGGTCGATGTCACGGACTCCGTTCTCGGCTTGCGATGAGTCCGTGACCGATAGAGTCAACATCCGTAAAGTGACACTTTCCAAGGCGGGGCTTCCACCGGGTCACGACGAAAGAGTTCTAAAGTAAACATAGTGTTATGCAAGGACGACTCTTTTTGTCAATGTGGGTGAAATATTTATATAAACATATATATACATAAACGTCACGCATATACACCCCGAAGAGTTAGGCAGAAGTGTATAGTAGAGCCACGTTTCGCCAGTTATGTCTTGGTCCCATTTATATGGGGGAGACCCTCTTTGAGGCGAGTCTATTGCCATAAACTAAATCCAGAATACGAGCTGCTACTGAAATAACACATTTCTTGAGTGAATATAATTCAAGCGAAAAAATCCCGTCGTGATTTTATTATGTCCGTCTCAATCTAAACTAATATTATAAAGAGGAAAGATTTTATTTTTTGTATGTATATTTGTAATGGATAAACTTGAAAACAACTGAACCGATTTAAAAAATTCTTTTATTTATAGAAAGCTACATTATCACCAAGTAACAAGGCCACTTTTTATCCCGACAAAATTGCAGTTCCTGTGGGTCAGGTGAAGTCGCAGGCGAATTGCTAGTATTATATAGTACATTGATCAAATAACTACGCGGCTAGGAAGTTCGCACAGAAATAAAATTAAAGCTTACATTTTGTATAAAATTAAGAGCTATAAATATAGATCCTTTTTCGAATAATTTATTGAGTTTCATTGTCACTGTAAGCTTGAGTACTTACTTATAGTAGTTTTTGTCTTGAGACGTTCTTTAATTTCGCCCAATATACAATGTACAATATTTCGTAAAATACGCGAACGGAGCACAAATCAAAGATTATGTAGTTATAAATCGGTGAGAGTAATGTTTATGTCCAGTGTGTTCTGGGTGAGTTATTACGAGCTTCAAGGAATATAGCGAATAAATAAAAGACAATAAAATTGATTTAACGTAGCTTTAACTTCGTAAATGCTAAGCTTATTCTTTGTCTTGAGAATAGGTCATGACTCATGACTTACCACAAGTACATAAAATTTGAAAATGTATGCAACCACGGTTTTGAATCTTCAAAATGACCACACTTTCGGCATCAACCCCGTCGAAAACTTTGAATACGATAATTAACGCAGCCACCATCTTAGATTTTCATTCTACCCTCACTTTTGGCTGCAGCACCCTCGAAACCATGACAACTTTCCCACTCTCTCTGTATCTTTCGATTTTGTGTAATAAAGGTATAGTAAAGGTCGTACGCGTATAACGCTTTTTTCGTTACGTAACGCTTTTTCCGTTACGTGACGAATTCTACAATGTTACTCCTATGGCAAGCTGCGTTAAAGAACTCCGGCCCGAAATTATGTGGCAGTTTGCAATGTGACAGTGGGGTGACTGGTCAGCGGGGTAATTATATAACACACTAACAGTAGAGAAAGCTTTAATTTTGACAGTTCAACAAAATTCATTGCATTATTTATATTGATAAACAGTCCAATTTTACGAACATATGAAACAATGTATTAGCAATATTGTACAAAATCATTCAGATTTCAATTGAAATTGTGTTACTTAATTAAGGTGTTTTAAAGATCGGTACTTTTAAAGATCACCACTCGTGGGGGCCCGATTAATGCATCTCATAAACATCATGATTCTCCTGCCTTTCTCCTAATTTATTTCGAGTTGATGCAGCAGATGCCTTCTTCTGATCTAATAGTCAGTAGTCACCTCCTTTTCGGCTATATGTCATCTTCAAAACAGTGTACCTAACGAATAATAATTTCTTCGCTCTTCCTACACCTCACGAACGCTATGCTTGCATCAATTTAGGCTTGGGTTGAGAGCGAATATCTTTAAACTACTGAATCCAGAAGACCATGCTTTTAAAAGCAGCAACGTCAAGACCAATTAACGTTTTCTTTTATAGTTTGTAAAATAAAATAAAAACTGTATGTAAAATCTGACGAACAGATCTACCTAGGTAAAGCATTACTTGTAACAAAGCTTGTTCGCAGAATTATCTACGAGGAAAGCTATTGTGTTATCTCACATCGCCGCGGGGTTAACTTGGGTTCTGCAATAAACTTGTTCCTGTCTTTTTACCCCTTTTCGCTGTTCCTACGAGCGGAGCTGTGTGGACAAAAGATAATGGAGAAATAAACATTTCGACACGAGTAAATGTGCAGCGAGGTTTAGAAGAGTTACATATTCATTTGAACCACGTTGAGCTGAAATTGTGGTTTGTTTTAAAAAAAGGACTGAGTTTTATGTACGTAGTTAGGCACAACTTACCGATTCTTTTACATTAGGTAAACATTTTTCTTGTATCCACGCGAGAACCTATTAGGAGTAACTAAAATCTCAGCCTGATGAAAAGATCTTGAAAGACTCAAAATCAGTACAAATTAAATAGTGGAGGAAGGAGCAGAGGCGGGCCAGTGGTAACGGCCGTGACTTACGAATTGTCGGTCGTAGGTTCGACCCCAGAAGAGACAGAGACAAAGATTGTGTAAATTATATCACTACCACTAAAACATGTGATATCTACCATCCACACTGAGAGGAGGCCTGGGGCCCAGCAGTTGGAACAATATGGGCTGATTTTATGTTATCGCTATAAAGTCACGGTGTGTTACCGTAAGTTTCCTAAAATAAAAATAACTAATTGTTGCAAAAGGGTGAAAAATATTCGTAAATAAAATAAGTGGCAATTAAAAAATACTTTAATCTTTTAACACTCTGAATACGTATAATTATTTCTGTGTAAAGATTCCGATCTCAACTGCATAATGATATTGCATACGAATAGTTAAATTATTCCTACATTATGAATTCAGAGCATTTACACATAAAGGTGTACATTACATTAGGTTTTTTACTCTTGTGAAAGTTGGTTACATTATTTTAATCGGCCCAAGACTCTAACTTGGTATTAGGCTAATAGCATACATACATACATACAATCACGCCTTTTTCCCATGGGGGTAGGCAGAAACCACGGAACGCCACCTGCTACGATCTCTACACACTCGTTTTGCCTCTTTAAGGTTCATACAATTGGTCATACACACACGCCGGTTGCGAGTACTACGCACCTGACCTTTCTGAAGAACATCACCAATAAGGTCACTATATGTCCTCCTAGGGCGTCCCCTCCCGGTGTTTCCACTCACATCTGCCTTGTAAATACCTTTTGTGAGTCGTCCTTCATTCATCCTCTCAACATGACCAAACCATCTAAGCATACTTTTTTCAATTTTTGTCACTACATCTTAATAGCATATTTATTATAATTTAGTGACTTAAGGCGGATAGCGAAGAAAAATGGACAAATAATAGTCTAGAGATTGTCTTATTTTTTTTATTTTAAATTACTTAGATGATCAATAGTTACGTAGACACAGAATACTCTGTCGAATGATTCTACAGGCTATTCTAAACATTGCCCCTTTTTTGTAGGTGGGAAATCATCAAATGACGTCTCCCGCTCTGAGTGGAGCGGAAGGGGGTGTCAGACTTTTACTGACTCAAACCCACCCGTGTTCCTTTAGTTGCATATAAGGTGAATCTATTCATACACGAAATATTTTAAGAGGTACACCTGTAGGTGGTAAAGAAGCTATAGCAACGAAAAAAAAAATTTTCTGAGTGTTTTTTATTTTAAATTTTATATTTATAAATTATTTGACGCACATAAGAAATACTGGCTCCTTCTTATTTTTTACGGCCCGAGACACCGTGGCCATGCTCGTGTCGTCCGGTCGTCGCCCACGCAGCGTCAGGCGGGCCATTCATAGAATTTGGAGTAAAGGTTTTATACAAAACGTCTCAAGTAGTTTTAAAATTATAATAATTACGAAAATTCAAAAACGCTTTGATAAAAATTTTCTTTTTGCGTCTATAGCTTCTTTACTACATACAGGTGTACCCCTTAAAATATTTCGTGTATGAATAGATACACCTTATATATGCCAGGGCCACGCTAACTCTTTCGAAAACATTGCCCCTTGATGTTGGATTAGCTAACGCTTTTCATATTGTGAAAATGTCTGTGTATCGAAATTTCAGGACAAAATGTTACAAATTTTGCGATTGAGACACATTTCCAGAGATATAATCTGTAACCTTGTCATCTTATTAGAGCCATATGTGATAAACGGATTTCAGTACACTTCATACCTATACAAAACGAGATTACCAATATCTAGTTTCGTACATAAAATATTCATGTTTATAGTCATTTATTTTAATTTTTTCTAATTTCTACGCTAATTACAAGTTGGCGAAGAATACCTACTAATTTTTGTATATAGAATAATTTTGATACTATACCTACTCAGCTTGCTTTTTAATATAATTACCGAATGAATAGAATTTTTTTATGAAATGTCATCAAATTAATGAAATCTTTATCTATTTATATAAAAATCAATGCCACTTTTCGTTGCAACTGGACTCCTCCTAAACGGCTGGACCGATTTGAATGATTTTTTTTTGTATGCGTTTGGTTTAGATTCACAATTGGACCTGGTAGGTTGCGCTGCTATTGAGTTCTAGGAAATAGGACAACGTCTGTACGGTCAGCTAGTCTATATCTATACTTATAATAAAACTGTAGAGAGGTCAATTCTGTACATTGAATATACATTCAAAATTAATATTGGAGGATGAATGGTGATCGATACTGATGCCAAAAATGCAATCAGTAAATGTTTTGTCTGTCTGTCTGTATGTGCACGCATGGGTCAAAAACTACTGAAGGGAATTTAACCAAACTTGGTACGATTATAGTCCATACTCCTGGGCAGATTATAGGCTAATTAACATAACGCTAAGACACATAGGAGCTGAGCAGTGACGATACCCGCGAGATATTTTCCGACCTCCACGCGGGCGAAGCCGCTGGCAAAAGCTAGTATAATATATAATTCTACTGTACGTGTGTATGTCACTGAACTCCTCCTAAACGGCTGGACCGATTTGAATAAAAAAAATTGTATGTGTTTGGGTGGCACCCTGGATGGTTTAGATTCAGTATTGGACCCGGTAGGTGGCGCTGCTATCGAGTTCTAGGAAACAGGACAACGTCTGTACGGTCAGCTAGTGTAATATAAATTGTTTCGAGGATATCGGGAACACACGTCATATTATTAAAAAAAAGCTAGATGAAGTTGATATTTCCTGTGACTGTGACTACCCCTGAGAAGAAATGTCGAAAAATCTCTTAAGTCCAGACATTTGAGCTGATAATGTGAAGACCATGTAGATTAGTGCCTGAAATAGTTTTTGAGGAAAGAACCACAAAGATTTAAGTGGAGCAGTCCAGTTATTGCAAGCGAGAAGTACCTTATCTCCACACTCTTAATAAAATAAACCTTTATCACATTAAAATGCATTCTTTCAATAAAACAGGACCACAATAAAGCTATATTCAAAGCACAGTCATAAATAAGCCAGTTATTTTAAAAATCAGGAACCTCCAAAAAGCGCATAACCACATTTTTCTAGTTCCCCGCTAGACTAAACAGATGTACATGAAAAGCTAAAGTGCCCACGGGAAATTAAACCAACTGACAGCAGCGGCGCCGTTGTAGACTAGTTATTAATATTTATTTTGACATTTCATAAAAGCAACTTCGTTGTAGTTCCGCCATTTTCGTCGAATAAAGGGTAGTTTTCTGGTTTAATTTGCATGTTACGAGTAACATGACAAACTTGTTACAGTTCCTATGTTGTAGTTTATATTTCACTAGCTGACCCGACAGACGTTGTCCTCTCTTAACGATAACTATTTAATTCGAATTGGTATAATACATGATCTGTGTAATTTTGAGCAATGTTTGGGAAAACCTTCTCGATAAGTTCGGCCTTAGTTTCAGTAAAGTGACAATTCTATGTCAAATGTCATAATGTTACGTTTAAAAAGTTTACATTGTCCAAAGCGCTAAAGTTATGGTTGTTACGTATTCATAAATAAGTGTTCTTAAATTTTCTAATTTTCCGCGCAATTTGTAAATTTTTTTTTTATTTCATAAGAACCTTCTCCTGACAATAACAAACACAACAAAAAAAAAAGTGAAAAATGTCCAGCCATTCACGCGTGATGGTGTGACCAAGGGAAATAGGGATTCATTTTTATATATATATAGATTATTATGAATATTGTGATGTTTTTAGGGTTCCGTTGCCAAATGGCAAAAAACGGAACCCTTATAGATTCGTCATGTCTGTCTGTCTGTCTGTCTGTCTGTCCGTCCGTATGTCACAGCCACTTTTTTCCGTAACTATAAGAGCTATGCTGTTGAAACTTGGTAAGTAGATGTATTCTGTAAACCGCATTAAGATTTTTACACTAAAATAGAAAAACAACAATAAATTTTGGGGTTCCCCATACATAGAACTGAAACTCAAAAATTTTATTTTTATCAAACCCTCATAATGTACCTACATTACATTATATATTTTTTTTTAGTTTTATCATTCTCTTATTTTAGAAGTTACGCCCCCCCCCCCCCCCCGGGGACACACATTTTACCACTTTGGAAGTGTCTCTCGCGCAAACTATTCAGTTTAGAAAAAAATGATATTAGAAACTTCAATACCATTTTTGAAGACCTATGCATAGATACCCCACACGTGAGGGTTTGATGAAAAAAATTTTTTTATCAAACCCTCACGTATAAACTATTAGCGAAAATTGGTTTGAACGAGATCGAGTAAGCAGTTTTTTTTTAAAACGTCATAAATCGTAAACCGCAATTTACCGTTTATTCAATCAGCTGAAATATAAAAATTAAAAAAAAAACACATTTATTTTCATAAACATAAATCTTATGCATAAACCGAGAATACCTACAGGTTTGTACGGAACCCTCGGTGCGCGAGTCCGACTCGCACTTGGCCGGTTTTTTTTTTTCATTTCGTTGCGTTTTAATTAGGAATTACATTGTGTCATGTGACGAGGACGACTGTGGGATGACTATGCACTGTTTGCTTTCTAAGGGCCTGCTAGGATCGTGGATTCCTGCCAGAGTCAAGGATTTGTTCAAAAGAGTTACTGTGGCCCTACCACAGGCAGCTCAAGTAACACGAGTGGGTTTTAGTCAGTATCAGTCTGACACGCACTCGAAGTAAGATGTACCACCCAAAAAATAAGGGCCTAATATAGAAGACATGCTTGGATTTAACAAAAACGTGACAATAGGCTTAGCCCTTTTCTTCTTGTCTGTTGATGCTTGGTAAGACATAGGCAACCAAACTTCTGAAGCTTTTGTAGTCCAACCAGATGCTCCACGTCTACAAGTCAATTGAAAGAACGCAATTTATACAACACTTATCTTATATCTTTAAACGAGCAATTCTTGTATATATATATATAATCTGAATCTCGGAAACGGCTCCAACGATTTTCATGAAATTTGGTATACAGGGGGTTTCGGTGGCGATAAATCGATCTAGCTAGGATTCATTTTTATAAAATGTCGTTTTATTCGTGTTTTCAATGACCAACTTTATCGAACTTGAACATAAACTTATTATTATAAACACAATTTGCCAAAAAATACCGAGCAAAGCTCGGTCATCCAGATATTTTTACCCTAATTTCTTCAAATGATCTAAGCAATACCAAGCAAATTACAATTCTTCTTTCGACACCTCGTAATTTGTACCGTCCTCTAATTGTGTGTTCGCGTGTTTTGCACCTAACTTCGTAATGGAGTAAATTGATGGGACTGGGTTAATTCGCTCATGACGGTTATGACCTCCATGAGACACATCTACCCCAAACCCAACCGGTTCTATAAAATATTCTAATATTTTGTTGATGCTCGTTCATTCCAGAGCTTAGCTATAAGTGTCTACTTGATATTAGGATCTGAGATACTATACCTACACTAAAAACCTTTTATGTTCCAATGACGAAATGGGCGCACGACATAGTTACCATCGTGGCTAGACCCTTGAAGAGGCTGGCACAGGAGCGTGGGAATTTGCAGAAGAAAGAGAGGCCTTTGCCAAGCAGAGGGTGATGTCGAGGTGAGAATGCTAATAGGATAGGAAAGCAGACTACCTCTCTTCTTTTCAACCTGCCTTTTCCAGAGTTGGGCATATTCTTCTCCAGCTGTGGCTTATTTCTGGCCTATCTGTCAAGAATGCTTCTACGGAATGGTTTACGTTTCATTCTAAGATTTTCCTTTACTGTCAAGAAATTGATACATTGCAAATACTTTTGATTATCATTCAGTTAACTAACATTCTAATTCCATTCTTAAATTAAGAAGAAACCACAAGTAATCTGATTTGCGTGCATTGGATACAATTTTGCAACGTCCGCAGTCCGGCCTATTGCAAATTGCAACCAACGGTTTTAGTAATAACTATGTTTACGGAATGAGGGTAGTTGTTAAAACTGTCATTATTGCTACTACTGTCTTATCTACACGTGTATATTAGGTAAATTAATTATTTAAGTGTCGAAATTTTTTCGTTAATTGAAAATTTTATGAGTAATTCAACGCTTTCACTAAAATATTGAGGTAAGTTACATCACTGTGTAATATGGTCAAAATGATATAAAAAAACAACTTCAATGCATAAAACTCTACCCGACTAAACGCGAGCTTATGTTCTAGCATCAAACATGGTTTTCGAACTTTAATTCGACTTTGGGACGTTTTGTAAAGAATGGGCATCTCTTTAAAAGTTTGAAATTCACAAACTGGCTGGCAAAAATGTCTAAGAAATAATCTTGTTCTGTAATAAGACTAAATAATTGTGTCAGCTTAACTTTTGTTAAGGCGAAAGCTTTGCAGCCCGTGAAATTGAAATTTCCTTACGTTTTTTGCAATTTGCATTTCAACCGTTTAACTTCATTTAATTCAATTCCATGAATTTTCTATGAAATAGTCGTTCAATCCATTTAAATGGTCTTAGAGGGTTGTACTAATGATTATAATTATGTTAAGCCATATTGGAAAGGTTGTGAATCATATTCTAATCAACATACAACCTAGCACTAACCTGCAAATTGCAAAAAATGTAAGAAAATTTCAATTTTGCTGGCTACCTTGGATCGTCCACCTTAAACCGGTTCAGTGCTTCCCGCACCCAGTGGATTCCTGCGGCCTTCACAAGGTCATCGGCCCACCTTGTTGGAGGCCTTCCAACTCTACGTCTACCGGTACACGGTCGCCACTCCAGAACCTTTCGGCCCCATCGGCCATCTGTTCTGCGAGCAATGTGCCCTGCCCACTGCCACTAAAACATTTAGTTAGTGCAAAACAACCTACACACCTTTCTAACGATCTATTACTAAACTAACCACAACGCATCTTAACCTATTGTCCAAACCATTCAATGGCCGACTTAACCACCGTCCACCAACGACCTTCACCCGTTGACCTTCCATTGATTATGAAACAGCTTCAGATCGTAATAACACTCGTCAATCATGCGGTACAGCAGTTATATTGTAACATCTGTACCTAGATTACATCTAGAATGCTAAGGACACCTATTAATCAATTTAATTTGACTTTTCACGCAAACAATGTAGGTTAATAGTTTGATCGTATCGAAGAGCGTCTTTCAGTTTGGTGTTTTGAGTACCTTCCGCCCATTTTGAATGATTAAGTATACATCTATACTTCTAACTTTAATATAATAATACACTAAAGCTTGGTCGAACGCACTAATCTCACGAACTATAATACCCCCCCCCCCCCCTCCCAAATTGGGGGAGGTCTATGTCCAGCAGTGGACGTATTTCGGTTGTAATGATGATGGTGATGTTAGATACCCCATTTATCGAGGAAGGCTATGTAAAATCACGCGAGGATCCTCAGGAAAAACGCAAAAAGAAAAGAGTCGCGCATACGAAGTACCCGCACGGGCAGGCAATTCGACACTTATTTTTCCATTTTCTTTACTTTGTGTGTACGAATGAAATCACGAACACAATATTTCATCAGTCAATGCTGTTAGTAAATATCAGACTTCAGAATATTATTCGGAATACTGGACACTAATAAATTCTGTATTCAGCATTGTAAAAAAAGAAAAATACAGCGTCATGATCCGTGAATTACGACCATTGTAAACGTTTTAAATCGACGGGAAAATAAAATTCAAACAATGTTTCCAATTGTTCTCTTCAATGGCGTTCTGCGAATGAAAAGAAATATGGAGTAGGTACAGCCGAGGTCCTTGGATACGCATAAATATGTTAAATGCTGGCTTACAGTGACGGGTTAAGCATAGTTTATAAAGGGCACAATTAATTTTGCTCTTTGCCGCTAGCTATCGATCTTACATCCTGTACCTATATTGTTATACACATTACAAATAATATGAGGTAGAGTAAACGCTATGGCGATAACTATGACGCGTTCGAAAACTGCACTAAAATTGCAATTAAATTAACATATACTGACTATCATAATTGGTCCTTCATAATTTAAATCAATATGTTACCATAATCGGCCTATGTTCCCACTGCTGGGACGCAGGCTTCCTATCGGTGAGAGGGAGTATGTCGTAGTCTACCACGCGGACCCAGTGCGGTTTGGTAGATGTCACATGTCTTCGAATTTTTGTTTCTAGGACATGCCGGTTTCCCCAAGATGTTTTCCTTCACCGTTTTGAGAGCAGTGGTGAAATATTAACCAATAGTAAAGCGCCTGCCTGGGATCGAACCCACGACCTACCAATCGTAAGTCGGGGCCGGTACCACTGAGCCACCACTGCACTCTAGTATGTACCTTCCGCTTAAACTTTATTGAAAATTGGTGTTAAACAATTAGTCTTGACATATTTTTTAAAAGTTAAATAATATTTCATAATACTTTTTGACGGTTTCAAACCGTATAGTGTGCACACATCGACTGTTTTTATGCAACAAATAAAAGTTAAAACTATTTGCTAATAAACGAAAGGGCGGTAATTACTGAGATTTATTGCCTTTGTACTTTTACGTTTGCGATCATTTGCCTTCATAACAGATGTTGTAATTTGTAACTCAATATTTTTTAACAGTCAATAAAGTTTATTTATTTTCAAGTAATTATAACGGAACTGGACTCTTAAATATTGTTAGAGATAAATATTCACTTGAAATAAATTTTTGAATTGTCTTGTTCTTAAATTGTGTTTCAATAATTTATACTAGTGGTCACACTAGACGAAATTCAACCAAATATATATATATTTTTGAAGTGAAACCTTCTTTAGCGGCGTTGTGCACTTTTTTGTAATGGGAAAAATATGTTAAACTCGCGTCAGGACACGTGACCTGATCGAAAATACGTGAGACGGAGAGTGATGTTTCTGAGAGATAAACTTTTTAATGTAATATAAATTGTCATGTTTGTGTACGATAGCGCAATAAATAAATATTGTATTCTACCACATAAATGATAGTACTTTTACACTGATAATTAAAGCAACTCGTGCAAAATTATTCCCTAACCATTCCAAAATATCAAAAATGCACAACGTTAATATTCAAGTTTTCACTTCTGCCGGCACTCCCGGAGTGCAACCCGTCGTTTTTTAAATAGCTTTCTGCACTCCTTCTCCATTTAAACTTTGACTGTGTCTTGTAACTCCTCTATTCACGTCATAATTTCAACCGAAACACGTCCATCGCATTGACATAGGCCTCCCCTCGGGTTGGCGATCGCAGTATGGTGGTAAAACGCATAGAGAACGCTGTTGCCCATTCTTTAGTCGCCTCTTACGACACCCACGGGAAGAAATGGGATGGTGCTATTCTTTACGTCCGGCATCACACGGAACACTATCCACGTAGTATTCGAAAAAAGGGGTACAAAGTTGTTTCTATACAGATAATATGATGTTTTAATAAATTCTTCAAGTATTACGAAGATGTATGTAAGGTGTAGGCGTGCTCACAAATTGTATTGTTTGTTACGTGTCAAGCATGACCGTATACATTGAGGTATCATCGCTTAAAGTTGCAATTTTAGTGTTAGTAAGCCAGTTGCGCACGCGTGGTTGTAAGTGGCAACAGTAAACGACGATTAACAAACAAAAACGTACTCAAAACACTTAAATATTACACTATAATTATGAGTAACAATAATACTTATAAAACGAATAATAAATTAAGTAATACGTATTCTAAATAAATGTCGGAAACAGTGCGTTACAAGTTAAGGATTACGTAAAATGTTTTACTTTTAAAACTGCAGGCTATGAACTAGATGTTCGGATAGTTGCGCTTGCGACAGAACGCATAACGCATGCGAGCTTAACTTTACTTAATGTAAGTCGACGTACAGACGGTCATGTAATAAAATCGCGGCGCGATTTTATCGCGACTTTCAAGTATAGGTTTTGAACCGAATATTAAGAATCCAACAGAGTGCAGCGCGGGTGAGTCTCAGCGTTCGAATTTCAACTCTCAGAGCAAGAAGTTAGATTCACAGATGACACCGCCCTTTTTTATGGGAAAGCATCAAATGACCTCTTTTGCTCTGGGTGGAGCGGAAGGGCGTGTCAGACTTTTACTGACTAAAACCCACCCGTGTTCTCTCAGTTGCCCATATGCCAGGGCCACGGTATGTCTTTCGAACGAATCTCGCGACCCTGGCAGATGACTCCGCCCTGGAATGTAAATGTGGCGCTGTCCCAAAAACAATGCGTCACTTAATATATTGTCCAGCGTGTTCTTTTGTCTGCGCGCTACAAGAGTTGACGGATGCTACTGAAAATGCTTAACTCATAGTCAAATTCTGTTCTAACTCTATTTAGATTGCTATCGATACGCTAAGAAGAAGTGCGCGGAAAAACGCCGCCGCAATTTTATTATGTCCGTAGGAACGTGGGCTAACGCATGCGCGCTTTACTTTATAAGTAAGTAAGTTATACGGAACGCATAAATAGAATTGTAAGGTTGCAATATGTTTATTAAATTATTGCAGTTAATGATCTAATAAGGCAAGAATACCAAGTTGGTTTCGATAGAATTATGTATTAATTAAAATTCTGGCGCGGTCATGGTAGAGTAAGACTTGACATGAAGTTGTTATATTACTTAGTAGAACATTACCATATCATGAGATTACGTAATAAGTATGGGTTTTTTTTTTTTTTTTTTTTTTCAGGATGGGAAATCATCAAATGACTTCTCCCGCTCTGGGCGGAGCGGGAGGGCGTGTCAGATTTTTACTGACTAAAACCCACCCGTGTTCCATCAGTTGCCCATGTGCCAGGGTCACGGTATCTCTTTCGAACAATCACGCGACCCCGGCAGGCATCGGTCCTAGTAGACCCCCACACTGCCGCTGACATCTCTTTGAGGCGCGCGTGGAACACTGCGCGCCGTCGACCCGAGCTTGGTCCTTACCGGGCGGCGAGCTACCCATTGCTCGCCACCCGCAAGCTCGCGCCTACGGTGGCCGGGAGTCCGCTATTGACTCCCGACGCCCGGGGCGTCTCCTCCTGCGGCGGCTAGGGACGTGAGGGCGCAGAGACTGCCACTCCCTCACGCGCCCCGCCTCCTCCTTCGCGAGCATTACTGCTTCGCAGAAGGAGGTGACGGCTTCCCATTCCCTCTCGCTCCGTACCATGGCTCGCACCAGGGCCGGACGCGAGAGGTCGCCACCGCCGATCGCCTCCACGAGGAATAAGTATGGGTTAATGGATAATTTACCAATACGACTTTGGGAATGGGTTTGTCTTGAATATATGACAGGATAAAGTCAGGGTCATACATTCTCGTATCGACCTTTACATCATCATAATCAGCATATAATATTCCCACTGTTGGGACACAGGCCTCCTCTTGGTGAGAGAGTGGACCGTAATCCACCATGCTGGTTCGTCGATGTCACATGTCTTCAAATTTTTGGTTCTCGGACATGGCGGTTTCCTCACGATGTTTTCCTTCACCGTTTCGTGTTCCGTATCGACGTTACATGTGAAGTAAACCGGTTTCATCAAGACCAATATAAATATTAAAGCATCCATAATATGGCTCGTATTTTGCATTTTCTAACTAAACCAATCAGCACTCTAATTACGTAACACACTATCAATCAGAATCTGAATCATTTTGATAGATATTGATAATCCATTGCTTTATATGTTCTAAAAATTTACTCGCTCAAGAACACAAATAACGCAATGAATGTTGTTGAACTGTCAAAATGAAAGCCATTGCTACTCTTAGTGTGTTACGCATTGACTCTAGTATGTATTTCTTATAGAGATTTAAGTCATCTAATAAAAATATATTAGACACAAGCAAGGTAACTATGCAACGATCCAAATTTAAAAGGGTGTGGCCACATTTCTACATATTAATATCCGTTTAATCAGATATAGCTGATATCACCAGCTTTGGGCAATCCACTGCTTTAAATGTCTATTTGAAACTTCGAACCATATTCGTTCTTCGTACTAATCAGGTTTTTTACTTGTCGTCGCAGACGCAGCAAAAATATCGATTATTTTTAGATCTTAAAATCGAGCTATTAAACAGGTTCTAGGTAGGATAATAGATGTATGTATAATAGATTTTTGGATGAGCAGAATTTTTAAAAAACCTAGCTTAAATTAATAAGATTTCTTGTATTTTGAAATTTTTGAAATGTTTAATTTTATTTGGAATAAAATTATTCATTTAATTACTTACTCTAAATTGAAATTCAAAATAGTTCAATTGATATTTCAGTAACATGTGATTAAAAAAATATTAAAATCTGTTGGGAATGAACTTTGATGAGTAGATTCAGATCAATCGGTTCTTAAAACCATTATTTTAAAGTTCAATACTATTGTAACATTTTATTAGGTCATTAAAACAGATGAACATCTTTAACTAAGTACCTGATTGAAGATGTGCGTGCTACTTTTATTTCGCAATACTGGATATGAATATTCATATTACAAAGTCAGTCTTTGAGGTTTTTGCCAATTCTTGTTTATTGAATGTTGGCAATGTTTATACTTTATGTTTAAGGTCATATTTTCGCACCTCATATGTAAAACAGTACCTAATTGACTTAATAAAAATCTTCAATTCATTTATTCATTCGTCTAGACCAGCGCTCTGGTTCTCAATCTTCTGGCTCCACGTAAACCCAACAAGAAAAGAATAACATGTATAAAATAAAATAAAGTTTATTAATTGAATAAACGGTAACAAATACAGGCCAAAAACAAATATCTTATTAATATTAATGCGGTGGATGGGCTTGTTTCTTGTCACAAATTGAATCATTTTTTGGAATAATATTGGACAATTTAAGCTTTAATACTGAGTCAGTATCAAGTCGATTTCTGTAGCCGCCATTACGTAAATTTTGTCGCGAACCCCTACCGTCGCATGGCGAACCCCTAGGCGTTCGCATACCCCACTTAGAGTAACCCTGATTTAGACGTTGGTTCTAGCGGTCATGCATAGATCATTGACAGTCGTAACGGGCCATCAGAAGCGCGAAAGTCTGACTACCATTCTTACCAAAGATTTTAATCAGTAACTGGGTTGTGAAGGTCAGATAAGCAATCGCTTCATTTAAAATTCAGCTGCACCCGCATCCGGTTAGACTGAAAGCCGACCCCAAACTAGTATAGTAATCGAAATCTTAATTTACTGCATGACAATTTAATTTATTGTATTTTAACAATATACCGAACTTATAATACGAATATTTGAATGGCGGGACATGGCAGACTTACCTGTAACTAACACAACATCTTATGAACCATTGATCCACAGTAAATTATTTGAATTTGAATAGTTGGGAAAAGCCTAGGCAGATGATGCTGATGTTGATTCATCATCATCATCATCATTTCAGCCGAAAGACGTCCACTGCTGGACATAGGCCTCCCCCAAGCTCCGCCACTTCGACCGGTTTTGTGCTTCCCGCATCCAGCGGATTCCTGCGGCCTTCACAAGATCATCGGTCCACCTGGTTGGAGGCCTTCCAACTCTACGTCTTCCGGTACGCGGTCGCCACTCCAGAACCTTTCGGCCCCATCGGCCATCTGTTCTGCGAGCAATGTGCCCTGCCCACTGCCACTTCAGTTTAGCAATTCTTCGGGCTATGTCAGTTACCTTGGTTCTCCTACGGATCTCTTCATTTCTGATTCGATCGCGTAGGGAAACTCCAATGGGCCTTCTAATAAGGCCCATTGTGAGCGACCACGTTTCGGTTCCATAAGTCATCACTGGCAACTGGATGTTGATTCACTCAGTGACAAACGATAAAACACGGGATAAACCGCTGAATCATGACATAATAGTTTCTAGTATAATGTAGGTCTAATCATGGAAACATTTTTGTAAATTCCAATTCATTTAAAAAAAAATACTAAATGGGCCTGCTCTTCACCTCGAATTCATCCGAAAAACGGTTAAAAAGTACATAATTTTTTTTATGGCAGTTCCTAATTTTTGCGGATGAATAACCCCATCAGGCACATGGCTTGTAGTTAAATAATTTTCTTGAATTCATGTGGAAAATACTGTGATGATGATACGCGCATAATTATTGTAAGGATGAAATTAAACATTTATTTTACCTTCTTTGTTTCAGGTAAGTTCCAGATAAATAAAACCACGACTTATCAAAAATCCAAGACTAGGTAATGGTAAGCCCTTTAAACATTGTTATGTTAATGAAGCCAACTAAAGACGGTGTGATAGTTGCAAGAGTATAATAATTAATTTAATAAAAAACGAACGGGCCGCTCTAACCTGGCTTCCGCCCATCGTACGCGCAAAAAGTCCGGGACCTTGGGTTCCGAGACATGGCAGAGGCATTAAAAAAAAACTGACTGACGAGGAAGAGGTCGGTGAGTTGGAACCCTGTCCTTTGCAATATTGGATGACACTACTCACTCATAAAATTGAAAGGGCAATTCCCTTATTTTTAAGTACATTTATGTTGTCTCTCTAATCTTAGTCTCAATCTTTCAAAAACTTCTCACCCTATAATTTCCGAGATTTTGGACATTGATTATCGCTGAGATAACTCCAGATTTTGTTGATGAGAGGAATTGACCTTCTGCTATCAGAAGACTTAGTCTAAAATAAAAACCGGACTGTCAAATCTAATAATCCTACTTAATATTATAAATGGGAAAGTTTGTATGTATGGATGTGCGGATGTGTGGATGTTTGTTCCTCTTTCACGCAAAAACTACTGAACGGATTTGGATGAAATTTAGAACACAGTTAGTTTATAACCTGGATTAACACATAGACTACTTTTTATCCCGGTAGTACGTTCCCGCGGGATATTTTCCGACCTCCACGCGGGCGAAGCCGCTGGCAAAAGCTAGTGTATAATAAAACAGATATAATGAAAAAGTCATAAGTCCTATTTTAATTAATTGCACTAGGCAATCAACAGAGCATAATATACTAAACTCTGAAACAACCGTATAGCTGATACTAGAAACGATAAATAGTTAGAGTCATAAAACGGAAAATTATATACAATTTCTTTAAAAGCAATATCCTATGCCACTCGATGCATGAGGAAACGATACTTACATTCCTATCTTACGCTAATATTCATAAACAAACGATCGAATATAATTAATTAATAGACTTACAGTAGTCTAAGCATATCTTAGTTTAGATTAGACTACTTTCACATCGAGTCTGCAAGTACTTGCAGGAGCAGTTCTAATTAATCTTTAGTTGGCAAGCAAGACTGTTAAGATCCGATCTCCTTGCTAGTTTCATGAATTGCATTAATCCAGGATACATACTTATGTATTATTTAGAAAGAATAGAGAATACACGAGGACGATGTTCGTAGGAATATTTAGACATGTGGGTATAATAAACATAGTAACAAATGTAACTACGTAGGAATGCAATATTGAAATGTGTAAGTAAATGCATACGTTCAAACAATGGTATCTAATTATTTCCAAATATATATTTTTTTTGGAAAAAGTTCTTTAACGCAGCTTGGGGTACGAGTAAAATTGTAGAAATCGTTACGTAAAGGAAAAAGCGTTACGTAACGAAATACTGTTATGTGACTTTTTATTTTATATAAAACCTAGAAGGAGACTGACAGAGAGTGAGATAGTTTTCATAGTCTTTGAGGGTGCTGAAAGCGATAGTGATCCAACATGCTGACTGCAAAAAAAATTCAAACTATCGTCATGATTAATAGGGGCACTGAAGCTGATAATGAGGTGAAAATAAGGCTCAAGTATTTTAAAGAAAGAGTAAACGACGTTACATTGAAAAAGAAAAAGCGTAAGAAACTTCGTTCCCCCCTTTTTTATCTTTTCATACGGCATACATTAAACTCGGTTTCATAAACCATCATAACTAAGTATAATAATTACCCAGTAATTTATTTAAATCTGTGCCACTATGTTATACACCTCTGTTTCCGCAGTAGATTAAGTACAGTACTTTTGCTACTTATGAATGCAATACGGTAATAGACCTTAATCTTTTCTGATTTCCTTTCGAATTAATAACTATCCTAAATCCATAATTTTCTTGACTAACGTTGCTTTAATCCTAAGCGGAAATCGGCTATAAATTTATTCACACATATTTTGCAATAGTTAAGTAGAGTTAAAGTGCGTTATGGGTCTCTTTTGTCACTTTAGGATAAGTTACGAAATAAAGTTACTGAAGCATGCAAGAATACAAAGTTCCAAAAACTTTTTGACAAAAAAAAAACTGACTTCCTCAAAAACACTAGAAAGTGAAAAATAACTTTAATTTCGGAAGTCGGTGTCTTAGGATCTGTATTTGAGTTTTTTGCCACCGACTTCCGAAATTAAAGTTATTTTTCACTTTCTAGTGTTTTTGAGGAAGTCGGTTTTTTTTTTGTTAAAAAGTTTTTATTTTTTACTTTTTAGTTATGGTATCTACCCGCACTAATTCCTATACCACTAATCGCCAGGTGAAATTTAATACTTTACTACTGCTGTAAATCGTTGAGGAATTCCCTCAACTGTCTATGGTCTCCATCATCAGACCTGTAATGGCACTTATAGCCCATATGGGTGCAAAGTTCTCATCAATAGAAATGAATTAAGTCCAAACACCGCGTAATTGCTGTAAGTCGTTGAAGAGTTCCCTCGACTGTCTTTCGGCTTCATCATCAGATCAACTTCAGACCTTCATTAAATAGTAGTGCTTTAAGATAATTCATGAAAGAAATAAAAAACGCACTAGTCGCCACTACGATTTTCGAAGGTTCCCTTCGACTTCTCTGGGATGCCATCATCAGATCCTGGTTTCCTTATTATGGGACCACCCTTGGGATATCTCCTTTCCAACAAAAAAAGAATCATCAAAATCGGTCCATATACGACGAAGTTATCGGTGAACACACAAAAAAAAAATATATATATATACGGTCGAATTGAGAAACCTCCTCCTTTTTTTGAAGTCGGTTAGTAAAAAATCTTTTCTATTTTTGTTCGTTCATCATTCGAGTCACGGAGGCAGGATTCAGAAACGCTCGCGTGGTAACTGGACTCCTCAGCCTCTAAAGTTCCCTCTGCTGGGACACTGGCCTCCTCTTTGTGAGAGGTAGGCTGTAATCAACCAGCGTGTCTTTTTTAACACGCTTTTATTAAGTCGACCTGTATGTAACTAACACGCTTTTATTAGGTCGACCTGTATGTAACTAACACGCTTTTATTAGGTCGACCTGTATGTAACTAACTATGTAATGGAATCTAAGGTAACTAATTTAACCATCTTCCAAGGATCGTAGCGTCATGAAAATTGGCAGCTGTATGTAGTTCTGATGACAATACAATAATATGATACTGTCGAACTGATCTGATGATGGAGCCGGAAGATATGAACTGGAACTTCATGATGGAACGTCGTATCATAGCTGTGTTTGGACTTGTTAGAAAAGTCTTGTAATGAACTTTGACCACGATTAGGTTTCAAGGTCTGATGATGAAGTTGGAAGATAGGCACTGGCACTCCATGATGGAATATCGTATCATAGCCGTGTTTGGACTTGCTAGAAAGGCTTTGTAATGAACTTTGACCACGATTAAGTTTTGGTTTTTACGTGCATTTATAAAAGCGTGTTTTTCTAGTGTTTTTTAAAATATAAATTTTTTTTTTGGTTGGGAAGTCATCAAATGACTTCTCCCGCTCTTTTGTGTCGGACTTTTAGTAACTTAAACCCACCCGTGTTCCTTCAGTTGCCCATGTGCCAGGGTCACGGTGTCTCTTTCGAACAATCTCGCGACCCTGGCAGGGACCAGCATGTCTTGGAACCAAAAATTCGAAGACATGTGTCATCTGTCCACCAGAACTGGGTTCGCGTAGTAGATTAGCGCCCACTCCCTCTAGATTAGGCCTCCCTAGTAGATTAGGCCTTCGTCCCAGCTGTGGGAAAATTATAGGCTGATTATGAGGCTTTTTTTTTTTTTGGATGGGAAATCATCAAATGACTTCTTCCGCTCTGGGCAGAGCGGGAGGGCGTGTCAGACTTTTACTGACTAAAACCCACCCGTGTTCCATCAGTTGCCCATGTGCCAGGGTCACGGTATCTCTTTCGAACAATCACGCGACCCCGGCAGGTGATTATGAGGCTTACATTATCATTCAGTTGAAAGACGTCTGCTGGACATATGCCTCCCCCAAGCATTGTCACCCCAATCGTTGTCTCATGTGCCGTTACCTACTCAGGTTACTTGGCTGAACTCATTGTTATTATTTCTCTACTAGCTGCTGCTTGCGGTTTCGCCCGCGTGGATGTCAGAAATTATCATACAAGAACATGATACCGTGGCACAAGACCTATGTTACTCCTTATTTTTGAAAGTTCCTGTCAAAACAAATTCAGCCGTTTCGGAGATTAGCCAGAACAAACGGTCAAAAGTTAGTCAAAAAATCAAAAAAAAAAATGCATATTTGTTACAAGTAGATACCGTTTATAATTTCATTTGCATTTAGTAAAAAGCTGTTATTTTAACATTACAAAGAGAATTATAAAGATAATTATTTATAACTATAATCTACGTATAGTGCCAAACTGGAGTTGGAGACACGTTTCAATAAAGCATTTGGTAATAGTGCCAAGATTAAGTAACATTTACTGTTTCCTAGTTCACAAGTACGGACCTATGTGCGATACATCGGTAGATAACAGTGTTGGTTACCTGTTCCCGCTGACTGGACGGTGACGTGGACCGGCGAAAATGGTTCCACAAACTATCTACCACCACACAAACAAATTTCAACCCTAGAATCTAAATCACAAGCTTCAGTATCGCTTTTTGGCTACAATTGTCGGTAAAATTATTATTCAGTTGCATGGAAACTACGGCTAAACGGTTTACGTTACAATTTCGTGCATCAATTTTCAATTTGATATCGATTCCGGTTTTATTTGTATGTGCAACCTTCTTCATGCGGTTTTATTACGGTTGTTATGCGGTCTAAGTGTAGCTTTTAATAGACGTGTAATTATCACTTACGTGGTTAGGTACTTTTCTTTTTTGGTGTAGTGAAGGTGAGTTTGAAATTTCTTGCCTTTTTAATTTTTGAGTACTGTTTCTTCCTTGTGTCTTAGTTGAAAGGTATATAATGAAATTGACGATGAATGCCGTTCTACTAGACTGCACTGTAAAGGATACCATATACTTGTTTTTTTTTTTAGTTATTTATATACTATATTTATATTTACGTAATTATAAAAGTATATAAAAAGGAGAGGAAATAATCAAACGTCTTCCAAAAATTTGTCCGCATCGCGGTCTACATGAAAAGGACCCAAAAGGCTAGCGGCATTGCCACGTTGAATAGCAATGCTGAGTCTTTTGCCAAAAAATAGCCCACCCCTCTGGTCACGGGAAGAGTCGAGTATCCGCTTGGTAATGTATCGTAAAATAAAGTGGGCACTGGGATCTCATGGCCGTAGTGTCTCTACCCTAAACAGCTCGAACATATTAGTCCCAATTATATTGGAGTATTTGCGCCGTTTGAGGTTTCCCGCGCCTGCAGCAGCCGCCCCAGCACAGCCCGCCACGCTAGGAACATGGCGCAAGGGTGTTGGTATACGTTGCATCCGACACCTACCTTCGTCCTTGATTAATTAATTTGTTTGAAATACACTCTAAAACCTAGTATCTGTTAAGGTATTAATTGGTCAGTCATTCCATAATTTTATTGTGTCACAGAATGTACCTGCTGATAATTCAAATTATTTCCAAGTCTAATATAATAAATAGGCATAAGTATATTACACAATTGTGGTTATTACTTTTGTGCAATTATGTCAGATCATCGTAAGTAATCAATCATGTATTGATGATTGATTTGTTAATTTCCACACACCATTAAAATTTGCATAACAATTGATTTCAAAAGAATGTTATAGGAAGATGAAGGTGGGCTTTAAATTAAATAACACGGCATTCATAACGAAGCTACTTTTGGTTCAGTATACAAATCGTTCTCATTACTATTGGTAACGTTATTAATTTAAAACGTTTCGGTAAATTATAGAAATCGTTCATAGATCAGTTACTTCGGTAACGAGGTGACACCGATAGAAATCAAAAGTCGTTTCCCACCTTCTATTCCATAAACCAATCAGAATTAAAAGGGCATCTTCCAATCCCACACTAAACAGATCTACTCATCACGTGTGTTAAATAAACTACATTAAATTACGACTATTTGCTAAATTTTAGTACTACCTAATAACGCAGAATAAATAATAGTAAATAGTCTGCTAATGGCTACACATGACGCTTATAATGATTATATCAGTAATATAGTGACAGATCGTGCAAAATATTACGAATAATTAATGGAATCTCTCGGATATCGTACATGGTTATAAAGTAAACCGAAGCAATTTACTGTAGTAGGAAGAAATTCAGACACATAGTTGTGCAACGTAGCTAACTGGAGCAAACACTTTAGAGTTTACAATCTTCGAACATTAATCCTCGGCATTCTCTAAATCGTTACTATCTATTTACAATTTCGGTATTTTCTCACGAGCCGTACTGGCTCATGTCCTGTATTGTGACGTAATTCACTTCGGTACAGAACTGAGGAAATAAAGTCCTGATATTCAAACTCGAGACACTGACGTTTTTGCATTCACATATTTTTATAATGTTGGGAAAACCGTGCTGAGGGTCAACAGTAATTTGTTTTCTTATGTTGAATTGTAATTAAACAATATACAATTAAACAGATTACTGAAAATAAAATTGATTTCAATGAATACTTGGAAAAGTATTGCAATTTTTACGACTCGCAATCCGGAAATGATAAATCCTGAAACAGATTTGAGACCGCAAAATCTATCAATTTTTCTAAAACCATTGTGCATGAAAACCATTATTATCATTTTCTATTTCCTAGTTAGTTGTGAAATCACGTAATGCCAACTAGCTTCAGTAATCCGTGGTAATGCTCGCAGCATAACGTGATACCTATTACTTCATAGCATGAAGTTTATAATACGGTCAAGTCCAAATGCATGAGACTGCTGGTAGTTAAAATGGCGTGTTTTTATTGTCTTCTTTACATAGTATAACAACAAAGCAGCATTTCGTGTTTATACGCTTAGATCTTTAAAACTACGCAACGGATTTTAATGCAGTTTTCATCAGAATGATTCAAAAGGCAGGTTTAGATGTATAATACGAGGGCGGATCCGCTAGCAAAAGCTAATCCACACTATATATAATATTATAAATGCAAAAGTAACTCTGTCTGTCTATCTCGCTTTCCTGCTAAAACTACTGAACGGATTTAAATGAAATTTGGTACACAGATAGTTTAGAGCCTGAGAAAGGACATAGGCTACTTTTTATCCCGGTAGTACGTTCCCGCGGGATATTTTCCGACCTCCACGCGGGCAAAGCCGCTGGCAAAAGCTAGTTTAGTATAAAAATGTACGTCAATTTCTCGCAGATCCTCTGGAGTACTTAATTAACACACTAACAGTAGGATAACTTTCATTTTTGACAGTTCAACAATATTCATTGCGCTTTGTACGTTGTTGAGCAGACAATTTTTTCGAAGATAAGAGTCAATGGATCAGCTTCAAAATTATTCAGATTCTGATGGATAGTGGGTATGCAATTACGTTGCTGCATCTACCTATTAATTGCAGAATAGATACTGGAAATGTGTTTAAGAAGCCGCTGAAAAGCGTTGGCTTAGTACAAATTAGTGGGTACCTGATACCAGAAACTTTGCAGTCTGTCATACTGTTGTTAACAAAGCCATTAGAAGTAATGTGTTAATTATGTTGACAAAGGCACACATTAGCGCGTCATAATGCGCTATGTGTGGCGCCGGACGTAAGCAATAGCACCACCCCATTTCTTCCTGTCGGTGTCGTGAAAGGCGACTAAGGGACTTACTAGAGAATGGACAGCAGCGTTCTCTATGCATTTTACCATCATACTGCGATCGCCAACCCGCCTGCCAAGTGTGGCGATTATGGCAGACCCCCCAAATTGGGGGAGGCCTATGTCCAGCAGTGGACGTCTAACGGCTGAAATGAATGCACTATGCGCTTCTAACTAGAACGCGAATTTCAAAATAATCGGGAAATTAGTGCGATAAAATAAATGTTACTACTTAAACACTTATTAAATGATCGGCGGCGGCGACCCCTCGCGTCCGGCCCTGGTGCGAGCCATGGTACGGAGCGAGAGGGCATGGGAAGCTGTCACCTCCTTCTGCGAAGCAGTAATGCTCGCAAAGGAGGAGGCGGGGCGCGTGAGGGAGTGGCAGTCTCTGCGCCCTCACGTCCCTAGCTGCCGCAGGAGGAGAAGCCCCGGGCGTCGGGAGGTGACAGCGGACTCCCGGCCACCGTAGGCGCGAGCTTGCGGGCGGCGAGCAATGGATAGCTCGCCGCCCGGTAAGGACCAGGCTCGGGTCGACGGCGCGTAGTGTTCCACGCGTGCCTCAAAGAGATGTCAGCAGCAGTGAAGGGGTCTACTAGGACCGATGCCTGCCGGGGTCGCGAGATTGTTCAAGCGAGATACCGTGACCCCGGCACACGGGCAACTGATGGAACACAGGTGGGTTTTAGTCAGTAAAAGTCTGACACGCCCTCCCGCTCCGCCCAGAGCGGGAGAAGTCATTTGATGATTTCCCATCCAGAAAAAAAAAACACTTATTAACCAGTCAATTACCATAATTACAGACACAATTAAAAAACCATTGTGTCGATACCAAATGTGGTATCTCAGGGACTTAGAGGTTAAATTCAATTATGATCGAAACCGTTCGATTTGTCACCGTGTGCGGCCTTCGTAAATCGACTCCTGCGCTGATTTGCCATAAAAGTCAGTAAAATTGGTTCACTAATGGCCATCGCAAAATTATTGATATCTAGCTTCTGCCCGCGACTTCGTCCGCGTAAATGTCGGTAATCGCGGACTAAAAAGTAGCCTAGGTCCTTTCTTGGTTTTCAAACTTACCCCATACCAAATTTTATTAAAATTGGTTTAGTCGTGAAAGCGTAACGACGGACATAGTTACTTTCGCATTTATAATATTAAAATATAGCTAAACAGTCTTAAAGTTCCGATTATTTTTGTGTTTAATCACAAGGGCCAACAGTGACATTGGTATTATGAATAAACATTCGGTAATTTAATTACTTAAATATTATGATTAAATTAGTTGTTTTAACAAACGGATGGTACCAATCAAGGGATTTTATAAGATATGCAAACATTGTACAAAGTGATTTATAGCGCCATTAAATGATCACAAGGACGATTTTTAAATAGTTTATCAGTGAGTTAACATTAAAAATATAAATAACGCACATAACAAAACTTATAAGTAGAAGTTATATAGATTTTAATGGATTAATATACTCAAGTAGTCGCCCGCAGCTCACTGGATTGAAAGTCGCGTTTCGAAGACTTAAAAGTGTGGTTTTTTGGGCTTAAAATGTTTTCTATTTAGTGACCATTTTAGCCGAAAGGCGAGCACTGCTAGACATCGATCTTACTCATGCTCCACCATGGGTTCGATCGCAGTATGGTGATAAAATGCATAGAGAACGCTGCAGCCCATTCTCTAGTAACCTAGTTTCTATTTAGTATAACTACAGTTTTTATATGAAAGACAAAAAAAACGTTTTTTATGAATTAATGGTTATACTCAATAGAAACTATTCAGTCCCAAAAAATTACACTTAAAACTCTCCGAAGCTCTAAGTCTTCAAAATGTGACTGTCGATCGAGTGTGACCTGATAATCTGACACTAACTTGTTCTGGCAAATTATTATTTAACCAACAGAATAAATTAAATAAAACTTTTCGTCTAGAAGTCTGTTTAATTAAATACCTAATTTAATAATTGAAGAATATTTTTAAATCGGCAGTCTTGAGACTCTAGAGTCTTATAGCAATTATGTATGTCAGACTGTCACAGTCACAGTTCAATAGACTTTTCCAGTAGAGTCACTTGCATCGTGGTAAGAAGAATTTGTGAGTTGTTTTAGTTGGACCGCCCGCGCCGCGCCGTTATCCACTTTCACATACCCCGTTTTTTTTTTTTTTTTTTCAGGATGGGAAATCATCAAATGACTTCTCCCGCTCTGGGCGGAGCGGGAGGGCGTGTCAGACTTTTACTGGTTAAAGCCCACCCGTGTTCCATCAGTTGCCCATGTGCCAGGGTCACGGTATCTCTTTCGAACAATCACGTGACCCCGGCAGGCATCGGTCCTAGTAGACCCCTTCACTGCTGCTGACATCTCTTTGAGGCGCGCGTGGAACACTGCGCGCCGTCGACCCGAGCTTGGTCCTTACCGGGCGGTGAGCTACCCATTGCTCGCCACCCGCAAGCTCGCGCCTACGGTGGCCGGGAGTCGGCTATGGACTCCCGACGCCCGGGGCGTCTCCTCCTGCGGCGGCTAGGGACGTGAGGGCGCAGTGACTGCCACTCCCTCACACGCCCCGCCTCCTCCTTCGCGAGCAGTATTCCTTCGCAGAAGGAGGTGACGGTTTCCCATTCCCTCTCGCTCCGTACCATGGCTCGCACCAGGGCCGGACGCGAGAGGTCGCCGCCGCCGATCGCCTCCACGAGGACACGGCGGTGCTCCGCCCAGGCAGGGCACACCTCCACCGTATGCTCCACCGTGTCCTCCAGACGATCCTCACAATGGAAACACCCGGGCGTATCCTCCCGCTTTATCCTGAACAGGAACCCACCGAAGCACCCATGCCCGGTGAGAACCTGCGTCAGGCGGAAGGTGAGGACGCCGTGGCGCCTCTCTATCCACTCCTCAAAGAGGGGACTTACCGCCGCAATTGTGGCGTGCCCTCACATACCCCGTGAATGTGAATACGGAAATGTTGTAGCATCTGAAAACAAATTTACTAAGGAAAAAAAAAATAGCAACATCAAAAATTTAGTGATATGTAGGTCGGTATAGTGATTTACATAATCTGGAATAAGTCATAGACAACCAGACAAGCATGTCTCTAACTACTTTACTTCGTCTAGCGTTTGATCGTTCGGTCTAGTTACGAGTAGATATCGATCCAGCTCGAGGTAAACGTAATGACTTTCCAGCAAATCGGAACGTCTGAAGTCGGTTGAAGCAAATTGGACTGCATTTAAACGAGAACGGATTACTCGGCATTGTGCGCTTTGCGTGTTCCGTACCGAAACCGATACCGAATCACGGAAACCCATGATAGTGACGCTAACGATGGCGATTCCGTGAATTTGTCATTCTTTAACGATGTGTTTTAATCAATATTTTTTATTTGATAGGGTTATGGAATATGAACCGGATTTGGTTATATCGGTTGACATTTTACTTAATCGTTTGTTTGATAAACAGAGATACATAATTATAAAGCATTTTTTTCTCTTACCTTTAATTTGTGTGTTATTTAATTAAATATCATTAAAAAAAAACATTGTCACATTGAGTTTAGTCTAAATATTATTTTTGGTAGGTATTATTGGTAAGAAAATGTTTGGTTTTGAATACAATTTTTTTCATTACCAATAATTTCATGATATCTATTATCGAAATTAAAAAAGTAAAATTAAATACTTAAATTATGATTTCAAATATGTTACAGTTTAATAATTTGTTTGAGTTCAAGGGAATTTTCGGATACTTTATCCAAATATCAGGTCGAACTAACATAATCATGGACTTTAACATTAAACTTTTAATAAAATAACTATTATGTTGTATTCCTACCTAAACCCAAAGAAATTACTACAGCATACCTAGGTTTTAAGATCTAAAGAAAAGTAACGTACGAACGTCGAGAAACTTTTTCAAGTTCAACTCATCGAAGATTTTTTTTTTTCTATTTTTATACTTGCGTCATTTACATTCATACTTCTGGTGTACCTTTGTACATGTACGCCGGTTGCGAGTACTACGCACCTGACCTTTCTGAAGAACTCACCAATAAGGTCACAATATATCCTCCTAGGGCGGCCCCTTTCGGCATTTCCACTCACATCTGCCTTGTTAATAAATTTTATTCGAAACTCCTAATTGGAAAACCCTTAATAGACTTCTCTGCTCCTGCTCCTGGTCTTCTGCTCAGCAGTAGCGCTGTCAACCTCTAGATTAATAAGGCAGTCGAAGTGTCCAATGGTAACTTCACGATTAAGAACGGGTTAACGGTTGACCAATCACAACACGTTTGCTCACACCATAACGATCTATTTCCCGCATTGCACTGTGCTGTAGTTATTATTCAACTCACAATATCCGCGGGATATAACCAATAGCTAATAAATAACTATTTTAAGATTTTCCAGTCCCTCACTCGTTGACTAACTTCCGTTTCAACAGCTGTGGAACCGAAATAATGAACTTTGAATGAAGAAGAAGTTGTAGAAGAACTTCAACAACTGTGATAAAGTGGAATATAACTGTAGATAGCGGATTTGGTAGTATAATATTAAAGAACTCCATTGTAAAATAACTTTTTACTACCGAAACGTAAAGTTCAAAAAGTGTGTAAGTATTCTAAGCTTGTCTATTAAATGTATTATGTATAACTAGCTATTGCCAGCGGCTTCGTCCCAGTGAAGATCGAATATTATACTACGGGAATGTACTACCGGGATAAAAAGTATCCCATAAGTTACTCCAGGTTATATAATATAAACTATCTTTGTGCCAACTTCATCCAAATCCGTTCAGCCGTTTGCGTGTTTGGGTAACAAACATCCAAATATGCATACTTTAACATTTATGAATATTATTATTTATAGTAGGATTACTATTTTTACCATTTTGTAGGGCAAAGGCCTCCCTAGTCCCTAATTTCCTTAAACCTCTATCTGGCTATTTGGGTCCAGGTTAATCAAAGAAGTCCAGCTCATCATGTCATCCCCGCCTGGGCTAGGATGAAATCCATTGTTTAATAGTTCATACCTGAACTTTCATTACTTTAGATGTTATATATAACACTGTAGGTATGTATGGTCTAACGTGATCGAGTGTAGCAAAGGAGAAATAGACGAGACTATGTTTTTCCAAGTATTAAATTCTGTTACTGGTTAGGTGTTTCTCAAATGCAGCTTATATCTTGAATGTGAAAACATTGTACGCCTTGTAGACAATGTATTTGTAGCCCATTTTCTATTTCATTAAGTACTTGTTGACAGGCATACACTCTCCTCCCAAACCGATTGATACTGTAATTTGAAATCATAGTAAAAGCAAATTATTTTAAAAAGTACGTGCCGGCTCTTCTCCTTAGAAATCGTGCTCCTAGCTTCTGGCGTGTCTTATGTGCCTATAAAGGTAACGTGAAATAACATATTTACTTAGTTTTTTTTTAATTTATAACATTTCACTGCAGCCCTATAAGGTTACACTGGGATGATAATCTCTTCTGGGTATATAGTGCTTTTAGTTATAGACACAGGTTACTAGAGATCCTGTTGTTATAACAAGTTAATGTTATAATTTGTCGTATATGTAAAAGCATAATTTGCCTTCATTGTCTCATCCCCCGTTTATTGTAATATAAAAACATTGTAACACTCCAAATAAATTAAATTAGCATTGTCGACGAACCATGTGTGGATAATTAAGCTAAGCATTACGATGTTTGCATAACGCGCTGTCGGCCATTTTATATTAAAGCATTAAAATATAAAACATTAGCATAATTTCCTATTATCTACATGCTCTACTTTCCCTGTACAATGGAGAACTCAAAAACCGTATCGACAGAGCCCCGCGTTGCATAAGGGATGTTACACATTTACGTATTTGTATGTTTCGACAACGACCGTGGTGGATGCCCGCTAAGGCACTGTCATCTGATACGAAATTCATGTTCATTGTTTCTCGGCTTTATAGTCTGTTTATCTGATATTTCGTAACGTTCCGTATTGTATGCACAGCCTAAGCCAGTCACCCATATTTCGTTGAGACAAGCTTGTAACTGCCCGGTTCCCGACAAAGTTACCACGTACATAGTCTAGATTCTTGATTTAGAACCTGTAGTGACTCACAACACTACAGCCAATGATTTACGAGTTCATTATTAATAATCGTAAAATTTTAACATCAACATTGAACGCACTTAATGCAATGATAATGACCCACAACGGCTTTGTAAACTTGCATACATATATGTGGGACATTTTTAGGTTAACATTAAACGATCTGAAATGTATCAAAGACACCAAGGACAGTAAAAGTTGTGTCTTTTGACCTAGATTTTTATTCTGAGGGTAGTAAAAGGATTGCAGAACCAATCGGTTTAAGTAATACCTTCGATTGTGTTGGACGCCGAGGTGTAAGGTAGGTAAGCTCTACTCTTAATGGGATTTCTTTCATTTAAAGCTAAAGTCGGTTGGGTTCGAAGTCTATATTTTATGGTAGAGAACTAAGGATTGAGAATTCATTCTGCATTATTTCAGCTTATAGAAAAAAAGCTACCTTGTTGGTCTTATGGTCGAGAGCATTATTTACTGCTGTCTTGTCGATTCTCCAGTCGGGCAAGCTGTTATTGGGGTTTTCCATCGAGACTTTCTCAATACTACCCCGAAATGTGGATTTGTGCTCAGTTGATCGGATCGCCCCCTATTATACGAGACTTTAACATAACTGGCGAAATGTGGGAGTACTAAAGGTACATCTCTGACCAATTATTCGCGGAAACAAGGTATGATGTTGTGTATGTGGAAAATAATGTTTGTGGTTATTTACTCCTTGCAAACCCACAGAAGATCCACAATGGTAGAGGACAGCCGTGTGTGGAAGAGGGAGAAGAAGGCTTTTTGTCAACTGTAGAACTATACAGGCAAAAAAGGGTAATTAAAATTAAAAGTGTATACAATTGGGATATCTATCTCTTTTACGATTGGACCGAACATAAAGAAGTAGCAGTCTATGATGAGCATAAGCTTCAACAAGATTACCAATGATAACAAAATGATGATAAGTAAAAGTTCTCATAGAAATTACCTCAACGTTCCTATATATCCGCTAATCAATATTGTAAGCCTAAATTATCTTTGTAACGAAGCATAGTGAGTTCTAAGCCTGCATTAACTGAATATCAATAACTTATAGTTAAACCTTTTACTAGAGAATTGAGTAGGCGCTTACAACTTGAGTTTAACTTAAAACCACAAGAAAGAAACTGCGTTAATCGTAATATTTGTATTACTATAACACATGTGAGGTAACGTAATGTAAGTAATACACTTTATGAAGTCGACACGGTCGTTTTGAGACGTTCAAGTGCGCAGGCGACTTTCTCTGCCAAACCGGAATTCATTCACGCATCTTTTGGAGGTGATGGCTAATATTTTTATTTTATATAACGTCCGGTATCTTAATTATGACTTGTATGGCAATAAAGGGATGGGACGAGACATCCTTGCAGCGTGACTAATGTTCCGAACTAAGTAGTGGCTAAAGTTATGCGGCTATTCGTTTTTAACTACCTTCAAAGAAAGTTATTGAGAGATCTCTTGGCGATTCCGGAAATTATAGAGTTATTTCAGTTTTGCTCTCAATTACTTTATTTATAACGTTATGTAATGTGTTTATCAAATATTTTATTGGTATTCCATTTCAAGACGAGTTTAAGTAAATGTTTGAACCCAAAAACTATTACTCGTATAGGACCCAATTCCTATATACAATCTGTACAACAATTACCAACAAGTCAACAAACCAAAAAAAAGTACGTAATTATTAGGTGAAATAGCCCAGTGCCCGTCTCAGCGGCGTCTGCGCATGCTTTCACTTGTCTCCACACGTCATTCAACTTGTCAATCTCTCCGACATGATCTAATCTCGGGTCCGGAATGTGTGAACAACATTATTCCACGAGTCAATTAAAAGACAACACCTTGCTTTATAATGTAATAGTAGTAACTGCCGTGCGAAAGAGTAGAAATTAAATTAAGTATTTATTGTAACATAGCTCATTTTGGCGAAACAATAACATCTTCACGAATCGATCGAAGATTAACCTACGCTTGCCGTGGTCGATTCATAGATGAGTTATACCATCCATGACACATCAAGACTCCTCCATGTATCGCAAAGCACAGTAAGCCGTTGATCCCAGCTGTTATGTGTACATCTTTGACTGTGGTCATGGGTTGTCAGAAGCCCGAAAGTTTAACAACCAGTCTAACGAAGGCGTATCGTATTATGGTCAGATAAGCAGTCGCTCCATGTGAAATACTGGTATTCGACCCATAGTTAGGAAAAACCTAGATTGAATAAAAATATTATAAAATTGCTATCTTCATCTCAAGCCTTCGTTTATTAGGATTCCAACTTCTTCGTAACAAGACCAAAAGTTTAAATTTTCACAAGAATGAACCTTCTTGAGAATTGCAGGATTCCACTAGGATAACTTAAATAAGCTGTTTGTCAAGTAAATAGGACGAATGAAAGATTAGATTATTCCAAATAAAAAGGTAACAGATGTTACAGTTTATTAAAAGTTTACATAACTTCATTAAAATATTTCAATAATAAAAACACAAGTTCACTATCATCTCAACCGAACGGTACAATAACTGTTCTTGACAAATTACAAGCTATTATTATTTTCCATGAAGGCTTTTACTTGATCTTGATACATTTGATGTTTCTCCTCCAATGTTTTTAAGGCGCTCGTCTGTCGGACCCCTCCAACGTTCACCATGAAACTTATTTGCACTGGAGGTACCTCAGACTCTGACTCCGTATTCATGCCCATGTTTTTAGAACTAGATTTAGTCCTCTCCTTTGGTTTCTTGCTCTGCAACTTAACCTCAGGTTTAGTTTCGACCTTTTGCTTAGGTTCTGTCTTCTCATTTACATTATCCTTCTTCTTTGAAGCTGACTGCTTTAGTCGTCGTTCCTTCTCTGCGTTTCTCTCTCTAGTTTTCTGCACATCAGCAGATTTTGATTTTAAATATGGGTTGTTGGCGTTGGAGTTCTTTTTTTTGGTCGATTTATTTACCAAGTAGGAAGGTCGTTCTTCTTCATGGCGTACTTTACCGGACGGTTCCTTAACAGGTTCTCTGCTTGGCTTGCTTGACATCTCTCGCTCAACTTTTTTGTCGATTTGCATTTGACATGTCTTTTTATAAATCTTAAGACGATTTTCCATCCTTACTTTTTCCGAATATCTTTGTAAACTCCTAGCTCTTTCTAGTCTTGGTTTGATCTGTTCCATGTCGGGTCCCAAACCACCCAGTTTGATAGTTTGTATAGGTTCTACGGTTGCTCGTCTAGTATGGCGTCGAGAATTTGTTACTTCTGAAACACTTTTAAGATTTTCAATACTTTGATCACGAATATCCACTGGTTTACAAGTCAAAGGTTCCTTAAATTCCAATTGTACTTCTTCGCGATCTTCCTCAAATGAGTTATCTAGATAGCGCTGTATGTCACGACATATAAGTTTTTCATAATACATTTCGTTGTAAGGCTCGGTATTGTAAAATTCCGGCACAGGATTGTTAGCGTCTTCGCCAATACTTTCCCTTTCAGTATCACCAAACTCTGGTGATATTGACCGTATTTCATTGCTAACCCTCTTTTGATCTACATGGTGTGGCGCGAACTGTTTCCGGAACATCTCCAGGTATGAGGAATGCTTCGGCTTGCGCTCTCTTTCTTTATTTACTAAATACCCGGATGATTGAAACAGTTCAGTTTTCAGTTTTTCATTTTCGTGATATTTCTTACCTATATTATTTTGCTTGCGTTTTTTGTCTTTTGGCACCTTTATGAGAACGTCTTTTTCGTAGAAAGGCACAAGTATTGTATCAACATTTTCATCCGAATTATCTTTTAAAGATGATTTCCGTAGAATATTTGATTCCAAGCTATCTAGTGATATGTTGCTGTCGGTGGTGGAGTTTTTATCCATTGCTCGGAATGAAAATTTTAGCCTTTTTCTTTTACTCATAAATAAATATGATGACTTGTCCATTGTGTCAAAGTGGCAGTGGTTTTCCTTTTTTTATAAATTATGTTATTGCCAGGATCACTCACAAATAAAATAAACTTTTTCGAATGAAAAATGTAGACTTTGTGAAAGAGGTGTATTTAAACAACTTGCCTTTTCGTTATCTGTGAAACGGCTAGCCCACCGCATTGCTCCACATGTCAACACTATTTCTACTAGATTTAGCTTTTGGATTTCCACTTTAGATTCAACCTGCGTCGAAACCCCTTAAAAAAAGCAAATAAAGAGAGAATTGCGTCATTCAGCTCCACATAAAAATCTAATCTTGAAAAAAGTAAGTATGTAGGTATGTGGTAAATCGAAATGCTTTGCCAGACTTTTAAAGGATTAGAAATGTGTAGTAAAATGGAATAGGTCTCTCTCCCAACATCTGATATTACTTAAAATCCTCCTTTTGAAATTCTGCCAAAGATTCCAGACATTCAGACAGGACGTCTTGCTAGTACAGTGTTTTATTAATTTGTGTCTAGTGGACATATATTTGAGACTGAAGCCACTCAACATTTAGCTGATTAAAAGTATAATTTAGTAACTTCAATTTTTGCATTGGCCGTCTAGCTAGCTCTAGCCTGTTATACAGGCACATTTGAATTGTCTAGAAATTCAAATGTGCCTGTATAATATATACAGGCACATATAGGCTAGCGCTAGCTGGGTAGCAAACGGTTTACTACTTCAGTCTCACATAGCATCATATACAATACTTCTCTCGGTGACTTCGTCCGCATCCAATATTTACATACCCTGTGCTCCGACTCTTTATTTTAGCTCATCGTTCTTTCCGACTTTTTAGGGTTCCGTTGCCAAATGGCAAAAAACGGAACCCTTATAGATTCGTCATGTCTGTCTGTCTGTCTGTCTGTCCGTCCGTATGTCACAGCCATTTTATTCCGAAACTATAAGAGCTATGCTGTTGAAACTTGGTAAGTAGGTGTATTCTGTGAACCGCATTAAGATTTTCACACCAAAATAGAAAACAAACAATAAATTTTGGGGTTCCCCATACATAGAACTGAAACTCAAAAATGTTTTTGAATAGGTCTTCAAAAATGGTAATGAGGTTTCTATTATCATTTTTTTCTAAACTGAATAGTTTGCGCGAGAGACACTTCCAAAGTGGTAAAATATGTGTCCCCCCCCCGTAACTTCTAAAATAAGAGAATTACAAAACTAAAAAAAATATATGATGTACATTACTATGCAAACTACCAACGAAAATTGGTTTGAACGAGATCGAGTGAGTAGTTTTTTTTTAAAACGTCATAAATCGTAAACCGCAATTTACCTTACATTCAATCAACTGAAATATAAAATTTAAAAAATATATATATTTTTAAACCGAAAATACCTACAGGTTTGTACGGAACCCTCGGTGCGCGAGTCCGACTCGCACTTGGCCGGTTTTTATCTTTTTAATCAGCTCCGGTCGTACTGTGATGTTGAACAGTCTATCCAAAGATTTAAACGTTCATACAAACAAACTCTTCTTCATCTATATTTAGTAACTTAGTATAGATTTGTACTAAATATTTCAACTTTGAGTTCGTTATTCTTTCCACTGCTATTGTTCTAACTCTCCTACATGGTGTAGGGATTATAAACTACAATAATTACGGTGTACACAATGGCAGCAGATTCCTGGCTGGCTCCGCGCCAATGTCCGACTGAGATAACGGATTGGGGGCAAGCTCCCCGCGACCCGGCCGGATATCTTCTCTTATTACACACATAACACTATTTTATGCATTTAGGTCCTTTTACAGTTGCATTTTGGTTTTAAAGTGCTAGTAAATCGTCTCAACCAGCTAAGCCTCTTCCCAGTTATGTTGGTGCCGGCTTCGCGTCGAACCGGATGCAACTGACCAGTATTTTACACCAGTATTTTACATGGAGTGACTGTCTATCTCTAGCGGGGGCAATGGTGGTCCAGTAGAATTGGCCCCTAGTTACGAGTCGTAGGTCTTGGGTTCAGATTTAGGCAGGCGCTCTATTTTGTGTCAATAATTTCATCATCACTGCTCTCAAAACGGTGAAGGAAAACATCGTGAGGAAACTGGCTTTGTCTTAGAACCAAACATTTGAAGACATGCGACAAACTGACTGTCAAGCCGCGCTGGGGCGCACCGTAGATTACAGCCCTCTCTAAGGCGATTCCCACCCAGGACAAATATTTGTGTGATGAGCACGATCATTTGTTCTGTGTCTGGGTGTAATTTATCTATAATATGTATGTATTTAGAAATATATAAGTATGATTATCAGTTGTCTAGTACCCATAACACAAGCTCTGCTTAGCTTGGGACTAGATGGCGTTGTGTGATAGTTAAGTCCGCCTCTGTACATTAATGTGCTTGAAGTATTAAATAAATAAATATTATTATTATTATTTCCTTTATTTAAATTTTTACAACATATAAATTACATTTTTAAATATTAAAATAACAAAATCATAAAAACATTTAAAAATATAAAAAATTGTAGCCCACCCCCATTTATTATTATTATTATTGACTGGTTATCTTACCTCCACACCCCAATTACTGGGTAATAGAAAGACTGCTTGTCAGACTTATGGGGATCTGACTACTCGTAACGACAGTCAAAGCATAATTGAACTGTGATCCACGAATAACAACCGGCCAACGATGAGGGTCTTGAAATCTATAGATGGTCACCCATCCACGGACCAACCGCGGCTAGCGTAGCTTAACCTGATCGATCGAACCGTGCGTCTGTTATTAATTAGCCTTGTCTGTATCTAGGCTATTGTTTATACAGGATGTTAGTTGTTTGACTGACAGTACTGACTAGTTCATGACTTGCATGACCAAAGCTATCTTATATTGTTCCCATGACATTCCAACCGACCTGAATCTATTAATATTCGTGTTGTTAATAAATTTGAACCCTGTCTCTAGTTCAGTAATACATTTCCTACTGTCACAAAGTTTCCGTTAGAGAAAGAGGCAAGATATATTTTGATCTGAAGTATTATTTTTTTTAAAGCAGCATCTGTGTTATCAATATCACGGATTTAGTTGATGTGAGCAACGCAGTAATCTTTCGTTTCCATCCTGTTCACACATGTTCTTCTTCCTTGTTTGTTGCGTTGCTTTCTATTTTGTGATTTATATCTTATTTTTATTTAACCATTTATGTACACATATATATAAACAAACAAGAAAATTATAACAGAAAAAATGGTACGAAGGTAAAGCTTATTTCTATAGAAATCTCTTCCAGCATACCCGCGATAGGAGATAAGATAAAGAGATGTAGACAGCGTGCGTAAGAGTAAAAGAGAAAATAAAATACTTACTTATTAGTTAGGTACAAGCTTTTGCCCGCGCTTTGAACGCGTGAAATTTTGGCCCCGACCCATCGCATCGCATCTCTTCGTTTTACCTTTTATTTCTTTTCCCTTGGCTCGTAAGGGTAGTAGCGTGACATTAGAAAATCTCCTCTAGAATTACCCCCTAATTGTCTTAACTACTATTTATCAGAATCTGAATCATTTTGAAGCTTATTTGTCATCTATTCTTTCATATGTTCGAAAAAAATGTTTGCTTCGCATCAGTAAACAACGTCATGAATGTTGCGAAACTCTCAAAATGAAAGCGAATCCTACTGATAGTAGATTACGCAATTACCCCTCTGGTCAATTAAATTCAAAAATATTTTTTCAAATCCTAAGATTTCGTTCCTAAGAATAACACGATCAAACAAACAAACTCTCCAGGTAGATTATATTGACATAGATCGAATGCTTCATTACAAACTCAATTTCAAACTACGCCATTGGTATCATGAACTGTAAAATGTATATTTGATTAGGTTACATATGACATACATTCAGTACAGACCACGTTAATAACGTCATCATGAACAGATTGCATTGTAATGAACTTCGATTCCTACATAATTTGAACTCAATGTAGACCACACAAAGCCGTATTATCATTTAAATTAGTAATATATGAGATACATTTATTATGTACAGTTGATATTAGTTAACGTAATGTTGTGTACAGACGCCGCCAGTACATCAAGCTGCCCACAACTGACAAACTCTGCCAATCAACCGTGAACCTAATGCTTTAGCGACAAAGTTGAAAATCTATAAAAGAAATTTGAAGACAGTAGTAACTCAATGTGTTGGCGTCTGTACATACATCGTGAATTTACTGATCAGGTGTTAAGGTCAGTAGCATAACATTGTCGATTCTGAGTCATACATAACATGTTCCAAAGTTTGCAAGTAATGAGGCATATTGAACTTTATTCACTTGTATTAAGATCCACAGAAATTTCTTCTTTTTCAATACAGTAGTGACAGCTTTGACACCATGATAGCATCGATGGCATTTAGAATTGGAACCGGAAAGATAATCTGTGGACTGAGGACCGAAGTATGGCGTAATTCTAAAGGTGAACGAGTTACAAGTTTAGATATTCCTTCATATAAGGAAATTTCAAGGACTTTTTCATTCAATATTGTTTAAAAAAAAAACTGGATGAAATTTTACAATCTAAATAAAATAGTTTAAAAAACACTAGAAAAACACGCTTTTATAAATGCACGTAAAAACCAAAAACTTAATTGTGGTCAAAGTTCATTACAAGACCTTTCTAACAAGTCCAAACACGGCTGTGATACGATATTCCATCATGGAGTCCCAGTGCCTATCTTCCGGCTTCATCATCAGACCTTGAAACCTAATCGTGGTCAAAGTTCATAACAAGACTTTTCTAACAAGTCCAAACACAGCTATGATACGATGTTCCATCATGAAGTTCCAGTTCATATCTTCCAGCTCCATCATCAGATCAGTTCGACAGTACCATATTATTGTATTGTCATCAGAACTACATACAGCTGCCAATTTTCATGACGCTACGATCCTTGGAAGATAGTTAAATTAGTTACCTTAGATTCCATTACATAGTTAGTTACATACAGGTCGACCTAATAAAAGCGTGTTAAAAAAGAATCTGTAATCATTTTAATGTCTTCTTCAATTGACGAGACTGCATTCACATTAAGGGGGACTTGGCTAAAGCTAAATAGCAACAGCTGCAAGGGTCCATGTCGAGGTCAGTTCGTGGATGGGTGACCATCTTTATTTACCGTGCTTCAGAAAAAACGCTAAAAATGTTTGCCCCAACTCTCATTTGTGAATGTATGACAGTAGTTATGGGTCGTTAGAAGCCCGAAAGTCTGACAACCAGTCTTACTAAAGGGTATCGTGTTACCCAGTGACCGGGTTGTGAAGGTCAGATATGAAGTAGCTCCATGTTCAGATACTCGTATTCAACTGCAACCTACCAGGGTCGCGGATTTGATCGAAAGAGTCACCGTGGCCCTGGTACAGGTAACTGAAAGAACACGTTTGGGTTTTTTTTTTTTTTTTGAGAAAAAGTCTGACGCACCGTCCCGCTCCGCCGAGGAAATCAGTTAATGATTTCCAAACCAAAAACTACTTCTGGTTAGATTGAAAGCTGACCCCAAGCAAGCTGGAAAAAGGCTACGGATATGATGCTTAGGTACTTCAACCGGATTAAATATGAACAGAAATGTACATTGTCGGCGAAATAGAGAAGAGCGCTTATCTGTGTTTTACTATGAAATCAATTAGCTCAGGTACATTAAATTGATTATAGAAGCATTAATAGAGTAGTTTGCCTTCAGAAATTTTCGCAGGTTAGATTCGAGTATAATGCCTAGCTAAAATACCAATAAACTATTAACTAATGTTCTACAGAAGACCTTGACATTTGTACCGTAGATGAACATATTAAGATGGTCCGTGGTTCGTTTTTCTTTTTAACAGCCTATAATGCTCCCGCTGCTGGGACTCAGGCCTGTGAGAGTGAGTGGGCTGTAATTCACCACGCGGACCCTGTGTGGGTTGGTCGATGTCACATGTCTTGGAATTTTTGGTTCTAGGACATGTCGGTTTCCTCACTATGTTTTTCTTCACTGTTTTGAGAGCAGACAATTTACACAAAGAAAAGCGCATATCCGGGTTCGTACCTACGTCCTAAAACTCGTAAGTCGTGGATGTTACCACTGGGCCACCACTACTCCTTAGTCCGCTATTCAATTGGGACTGATTTTTAGTGTTTCGAGATCTTTTCATCAGGCTATGAGTTTTTTAGGTACTACTATTAGGTGAAAGAGAAAGAAGAAAGAAAATACGTTTATTTGCGGTAAACATGACGCACAGTAAAACTAGAAACATACAGAAATAAAACAATAAGATGTGGGAAAATATGCGTCATATCCACGCAAAACGGCCATCACTCAGCATAATGCTGGTGCTCTTCCGGATACGAGAAAAATGTTTACCTAATGTACAGACGCCAGCACATGATGCTACTACAATCTGTCAAGTTTCTTTAATAGCTTTTCAACTTTATCGCTTAAGTATAAGGTTCAAGATTGATTGGAAAAATTTGACAGTTTCGGGTAGCTTGATACGCTGGCGTCTGTAAACTTTAACAAAAATAAAAAAATTGCACTGCGTCATCGGTATTCTTTATGAGTGAATCATTGTCCATTTTCTGTCGAATTTATCCTTTTCAACCTATTAGCTAGTACCTAACTACTAGCTTCAATAAGGATAGCGAAGGTAGTGTTTATTTGAAAATAATAAAATCAATTTTGTTAATAAAATAAAATGAAATTGCAATTATTCAACTTAGGGATCTATAACAATCAATGTAGAATAAACAAGAATACATAGTAAAGTTCATGTTATTTAATTTTAATGTGGATTATGCACCTCTGCCCAACCCTTCGAGGAAACAAGGCGTGATGTTATGAAGTAAAAAACATATGATTATGTATTTATTTGTTGCACAGTCGTGAAATCTTTGAATACCTATAACATAAGCTAGTCTCGATGGCAGATCTCTAGGTCGATTTTGATTAATAGCCAATAAACATTCCTTGTGTTTTGAAATTACTTATTAGGTAAATGTCGACGCACACGCACACACACACACACTTAGACAAACCATCACACTCACACACACATACAATCTCACTCACGCATATGTACAATAGATCGTATTTTCTTTCTTACTTTTTTTTCTCTTTCGTTATTTGTATACATATTTATAATGCAAGGGAAGAGCGGAGCCTTCAACTACAGGTATTTCTATGCCTAAATGGATACTCCTCGATATGCAATGTAAGCTAAAATGATATGTAATAAACTTATTTGATTTTATTTTTTTTTATGTCACAATTAATGTGGAAGAGCTATCGAATAGAATTGATATAATGGCCACCACCAGCCAACACCCTACTTGTGTAACACACTGTGTGTTACGCAATCAGAATCTGAAGGATATTGCCTATCCATCGATTCATTTTTTTTTTAATAGCTGTTGCTGTCCCACAAGAGTGCGAAGGCTTCCCTACTCTCTTTCCACGTCTTTCTGTCCAGAGTTGCCAAGGACAAATCTTTATTAAAAGAGTCCAACTCATTGATTCATATGTTCGAAAAAATTGTCTGCTCGTCAAGGTAAAGAGCGCAATGAATAATTTGAGCTGTCAAAATAAAAGCTATTGCTTACGTTAGACCGCTGTAGGTACCAATTGAGAGCAATGGTGATCCAGAAGAAACGGCAGTGACTTACGAGTTCTAGTTCGCAGGTTCGAACCTCGACAGGCGCTTTACTTCGGGTAAATTATTTCATCACCACTGCTCTAAAAACGGTGAAGGAAAATAGTGTGAGGAAGCCGGAACCGGCTAGTCAACATGATTGTAGAACAAGCTATAAATCCGACTAAAACTAAACCACAAAAGAATGTCAAACGAATCCTTTTAAGAAACTAAACAGCCAAGATATCGACAAGGTGACTCAAATTAGGATGGGTTTACACCTCCGTTATGTGGGCCAAGGTGCCGTGAAATTGATGTCAATTTAGTTGACAATGGCGACCCGGCTTTACGTTCTCTGAGATGCTGTGTGCACGCACATTTAAATGTTGATAAACTTCAACAACAATGCAGATGTCTTCCATGGCCATAAGTATTGCACTGTGCATACATTTTGCTAATCATCATCTAGTCTTAAAGACACTTAACGCCGACGCTAACTTAGCTCGGTTTTTTTTGGTAAATTGTGTTTAAAATAATAAGTTTATGTTCAAGTTGATTATCGGTAAAGTTGGTCATTGAAAACACGAATAAAACGACATTTTATAAAAATGATTCCTAGCTAGGTCGATTTATCGGCCCGGAAACCCCCTGTATACTAAATTTCATGAAAATCGTTGGAGCCGTTTCCGAGATTCAGATTATATATATATATATACAAGAATTGCTCGTTTAAAGATATCTTTTAATATAAAAATTGAATACGATTTGAAGATTGAATATTGTTGATTTTAGAATTCGGATGATAATAATATTTTTACCTACCGAAAGGAGGCCTGTCCCAGCAGTGGGAAAAGTATAGGTTGATTATGCTAAAATTACCCCGGTGGTGGTGGCCTCGTAGCAACGTCGTCGACTTACGAGTTGTAGGCCGATTGTTCGGATCCAAGCAGGCACTTTTCTTTTTGTAAATTATTTCATCTCTACTCTCTAAACGTTGAAGGTAAACATTGTGAGGATACCAGCATGTCTTAGAACCAAAAAGCAGCATGTGGACCGCGTGGTGGATTACGGCTCACTCCCTCTCGCATGCTTTCCCGTTGATTATGGTTATAGGTACTACGCTATAATTACATTTAACCTTTCGATAACATCTATTTGTGCGTTTAGAACAGTTTCCTAGAAAATCCCAGTCCATAACCGTTCCTACAAAGAAAATAGCCGAGTATAGCCTCAATTCCAAGAATGTTAATAATAGAAATAGATCGTAGAGAATAACGAATATAGAGTTTCAATGAAAAAGCAGGAAAAATAAAACTATACATAGATTGGTCAAATGGTCACGTCACGTTAATTTGGCGCGCCCTACATCGTGTAATCGTGTCAGTGACCTTACAGAGCTTTTCGATAGGAAAACACGGTGAAAAAATATTCCTCTTTGTACAGACGCCAACACATCAAGCTACCCGAAACTGTCAAATTTTCCCAATCAATCTTGAACCTAAAATTTTTGCGATAAAGTCGAAAATCTATTGAACAAATTTGACGGATTGTAGTAGCTTAAGGTTCTGGCATCTGTACATGAACTCAATAAAAAACTAGATGAACTTGGCAGTTTAGAATGGTTTGAGGAAAATATATATTTTTTTAAAGCCAAACAAGTTAAAGGAAAAGATTAAAAAGAAAAGCGGGCACGTGGTCGTTGGCGTTATTTCCATAATAACGATATTAGTCCAAATTATCTTTATATATATAATTCTACTGTACGTGTGTATGGCACTGAACTTCTCCTAAACGGCTGGACCGATTTGAATAATTTTTTTTGTATGCGTTTGGGTGGCACCCTGGATGGTTTCGATTCACTATTGGACCCGGTAGGCGGCGCTGCTATCGAGTTCTAGGAAAAATGACAACGGCTGTACGGTCAGCTAGTAATCCATACTAATATTATAAATGTGAAAGTGTGTATGTCTGTTTGTCCGTCTTTCACGGCAAAACGGAGCGACGAATTGATGTGATTTTCTAAGTGGAGATAGTTGAAGGGATGGAGAGTGACAAAGGCTACCTTTTTCTCTTTCTAACCCCCACTTGTTTTCCCATCCAGAAAAAAAAACCCCCACGTCCCTAAAATGGGGGGTGGAAATCGCGCGCTAATCTCAGGAACTACTGATTCGAATTGAAAAATTATTTTTGAGTCGGGTAGCCTATTTATTGAGGAAGGCTATATAACATTACGCTACGGTCAAAAGGAGCGTAGCAGCAACAAAAAATGGACGAAAACTGGCAGGTTGCGATGCAACGGGAAGGGTCAGGGGAGCAAATATTTGACGCGGACAAAGTCGCGAGCAGAAGCTAGTAATGTATAAAACAAAGGAGGATTACGTTAGTAGCGTCGACGCAACAGTTGTCTCGTCGTCGACTCGTGCTGCTTTCTTTGAAATGAAATCTCGCAGGTCAACCTATCAACCTGGATTTTTTAGCACTGGTAACCCTCTTCAATGATTTATTTTTACTGTGTACATTTCGATGCGGTTATTGCAGTGCTTTGGCGTGAATCGTGATGAATGCGGTTACCCAATACTTACGATACGACTGATACAGTTCAAGTTCGACAGTAATGGTGGCCGGTGAAGTGCTTACAGTACTTTGCGTAATCCATTGAGAAGTCCACTATAAAGTAATAGTAGATACCAAACAGCACTTCTTATTTTACATCTCTTACACCAAACATTAAAATACTGTGTATAATAAATAAGAGATAGCAGGACTCCACGACTCGAAATAATATTCATCTCCAAATATTTGAATATAGTTTATTAATTTTTACCTACATTCTATTGTCTTCGGTATAGAAGTTTAAATTTTATTTTGTTGTCCAGCCAGTGTTTACTGGGTAGGTAGCCACATAAAATTGATCTATTTAATCTATATCTATACGCCTTATTAAATAGTCATGAAGAAGCCTTGTCCGTTTGTCTGGTTGTATGTTCTGGATTGGCGATTACTGATTAGGATGAAATTTGCCATACAGATATATCCGATAGTACATACCCGTGAGATGGTTTCCGACATCCAGGCGGGCGAACACGCGACCAAAAGCTAGTAATGTTGTATTTTCAGATACATCCCGTTTAAATTAAAGCAACATCAACCAAAACTCTGCAAAAAAAGAGCAACACCACTTCGGGTCTCGTACTTTTTATTTCACTTAGTAAAAGCAACCAGCAACCACAATCCATATTTTCCGTGAAGCGTGCCAAACTTACGTAATAATTGATTGATTACGTGCTTACCTCTGTAAAATCACGTTTATCGATAAGTTCCGGCAATTGGGCCCTAACAGACATTCAGTTCCGAGACAATAGGCCGATTAGTGAGACTGAATGCACTTGACCTACATCTGGTTGCGACTGATACAAGCGTTTAATACGTATGGCAATACTGGCCGTAACTCAGTAGCACAGATTAAAAATATAAAAAGCGCGGGACAAAAGCTAATTCGAAATTCGATTGCTCGTAAGATTAGATTAGGCGATGAACTTTAAAAGGCGTTATGCTTTTAAATTGCTTTTTTTTTCATTAGGCTTTAAGTCAGGGTCGTAAGCCTGACATTGGTGGCTATAAAATACATAACTGTTATAAAAAAAGAAATAAAAGGTTTGTTGACTCGGTGACAGTTGATTCTGGGGTCTTTAACCCTTTTGAATTAATAATTCATGATTATAAAAACAATTATAATATATCTAGAATCAGATATTTAGGAATTAATATTTTTTATTTCTTATTTTCTGGTTTCTGACATAGACGGTAACAAATTACCAATTTCTTTTGGCATAATTTAGCTATTATGATGTCATTATAGGGATCGTTGACCTAACTCTTATAAGCCAACGACCCATCTACCACCAAACGGTATTCCTAAACAAGTTTAAGAATCCGGGACTAATAAAACATATCTATGGTCTATTATGGGACTAAAATACTAAAGCTTGATTTATAAAAAAAAAAAACTTATAAGCAAAACAAATATTAGGTTGATAACCTGGTGAAACTGGAGTCAAAGAACAGATTAATAGTTCTATGCCTTTCAAATGTATTGATAGTGTATTGACCATACAAATATTTGCATATTTATTGATTAAACATATTTACAAATAACTGTATTATTTATTAAAGAACTAGCCTATACACTTGTTGAGTTTAATTACCCATTTTATGACCAAAATAATAATTTATCATATTCAGCCTATAGATATTGTTCCCACTGCTGGGACACAGGCCACCTCTCGGTTAGAGGGAGTGGGCCGTAAACTACCGCGCTGGCTCAATGCGAGTTGGTAGATGTCACATGTCTTCGAATTTTTGGTTCTAAAACATGCTGGTTTCCTCACGATGTTTTCCTTCACTGTTTTGAGAGCAGTGCTTATGAAATTAATTACACAAAGTAAAACGCTTGCCTGGGTTCGAACCCACCTAAAACTCGGAAGTAGGGTCCGATACCACTGGGGAACCACTGCTCAAATAATAATTAGTTAGTGTCTATTTCTAAAGTATCGACCTTCGCTATTGAAAACATTCGTCATAAAAGCGACATCGAGTCCACATAACACCTCTACTATCGGTAACTCTTTCTGCTTCAATTCACGTGAAATTCACCGTTACACTACGTCAATAAGGTGTGTTATCCCGTGAAGCTTTTCTGTGTTACGTACGGAGCTGGTTGACCACCATTTGTACAACCAATAGGTTGTACAAATGGTGGTCAACTGAAAACAACATTAATTACTGCGAGAGAGTGTCGAAGAGTATTAAGGTAACCAAATGGGTGCGACTACGATCATTTACGACCAGTTGGCACGAACAGACCGACAGGTGGACTTTTATGGTTATATCCTACAGATAACGGTTACCTACATACGAAGTTACCTAGTTAGTTAGAAAGTTGAGTTCCTTAAATTCTGAGTGGAGCTGCATGATTGCTGATAAATGCATGCATTACCTAGATAGGTCTATTCAATCTGTGTGGGTCTTAACTAAAAAACTATTTCAGGCACCAATCCACATGGTCTTCACGTAATGTGACCAAGATTATGTCTGGAATTTAAAAGAGACCTCTGAGTTGGTTTCGGTCTTTCTTCGTAGAGTAGTCAGATAGGGAACACCGACCTCACCTAGTTTCAAAAATATGATTTACGTTTAAAAGTGTTTGTACACCTTACAGAATTAAAATTATTTTATTATTTACCTAAATCCTACTAATATTCTAAACGCGACAGTTTGTATGTATGGATGTATAGAAGTATGGATGTTTCCTCTTTCACGCAAAAACTACTAACCCGATTTAGATGTAATTTGGCACACAGATAGTTTATAACCTGGACTAACAAATAGACAACAACTTTTTATCCCGGTAGTATGTTCCCGCGGGATAATTTCCGACCTCCACGCGGGCGAAGCCACTGGCAAAAGCTAGTTACCTATAAATGTGTGTGGTCGTGATGTGTACACGCATTTACATAGTAAAATGATATAATAAGTTTTTGCAACATAAAAGTGCTCATTAAATTCTTATTAATTATAAAGATGTAAGGTCAATGTGGGCAAATCCGTCTACGGGGCTATTCCATACACATGCGTTTACTATTCATTCCAGAATAGTTACGCTGTTACTGGTTCGGTCGATAAAACAGGATTAGTTTTTAGTTCTAACTATGATTCATAAATGGAGCAAGGTTTTCTACAATTGTCAAAAAATGCATTTGAAGTTTAGTTGTGCTACGAACTCGAAACTCAAGTGTTGCGTGCCGCCGTTTCTTATAAGGTAAATATTCAATTTCACAAGTTACGACTTTCTGAGTATGCATAACATGTAGTTTAATAGGTGTTTCAACGGATTTTTCTATTTGTTTTGAATATAAACAAGTAGGTACATAAAGAATTGTTAAAAAAAATACGTAACCTCAAAATGTTCAAGTTGGAAAATCCGTCTAATTTCGAAGGGGCTAAATCGTCATATACCGGAATTACCCCATTGCAGATGTCTTCAACCTTTTTCATTCTTCCTATTTTTAGTTTTATTAATATAATATTATGTCATCATGAATAAAACCATTTTATTTTCGGAAACTGATTTTTATTTAAGCACTTAAGGCGGCGGTTCGCGCCGCGACAGAGACTGCAGACCGAGATAGGAGACCGAGACCAGGGACCGCGACAAGAGTCTCGGTCTCTTCTACATGAACTGTAGGTCGAGACCGAGACCGGAGATCGCGTTAAGTACTTCGATCGCGATCGCATCAGTATCGAGAGTCTGCCGATGAAATCAGTAGTGTTTTATTTGGCAAGCATGATGGTAAACCAAGTTGAAAAACTTCTATTGGAGGAAGAAGAAGGCCATAATTTGCTCTTACATTATTTTTACAAAAACAGAACTTACGTTTATGAATTTACCAATTAATAAATTAATAATACTTATAAATCAAGGCGTTTCACAGTTTTCGTTAGAAAAAATATTTTTAAACACTAAAGTCATGTGCTTTTTGAACGAGACACTACTCCTCCGGGGCAGCGACTGTGTCGCTGTCTCGTCTCTCGCATATCTGTCTCCTGTCTGTGTCTCGCTCGCGAACTGCCTCTCATACAGTAAAGGTGGCGGTTCGCGCTGGAGACCGCGACAGAAGACCGAGACAGGAGACCGCGACTGGAGATTGCTACCGTATCTGTCTCCTGTCTGTGTCTCGTTCGCGAACTGCCGCTCATACATTGCCTAATGTTAAGTACTGTCACGGTCTCCTGTCGTGGTCTCCGGTCGCTGTCTCCTGTCGCGGTCTCCGGTCGCTGTCTCCTGTCGCGGTCTCCGGCGCGATCTGGCACCTTAACAGTCGCAATTTCCTGTCGCGGTCTCCGGTCGTGGTCTCCTGTCTCTGTCGCGGCACGAGCCGCTACCTTTAAGGTACAATCACCTCAATTCAATTTTTAGTACATGTGAAGTGCAACGTTGTTACAATTGTAATGCGCTTATACCTAACCGAATTCATTAAAAATAACCCTGTTTATTTAAGTTAATACCATACCATTGTCATAATAAGATAGGATTGTTTCAATGTACCTGAAAAATTAAACTGATACTGTAAAAATATTTAGTTTTCAAACTTTTTAGAAAGGTTTAAAGTCCCTGGTTATAAAAATAGGCCGGATTAGCCCCCAAAAATGATTTTAGGGAGTAAAACGTAAAATAAATCTTATTTTTATGATGTTACAAAACATTTTTCTTCATCATCTGCATTTACTTGTTTACAAATTACATACCTTAATAAAACGGCGTAACTCGAGGCAAATTTGCTACTAGACGGATTTGCCCCCAATCCTCGGGAAAATCCGTCTAACGACCGACTTTTAAAAAAACCTTGTTAGTTACATGTGGAGGGCTGTTTTGTTGTTTAAAATGGATGTGTATACAAGATAACAAAATTTTCAATCGCTTACAAATTATCAAATTTTTATTAAAGTAGTAAGTGTACCAGTTTTAGTTAACCAAATTCGACTTTCAAGAAAGTATGACGGATTTGCCCACATTGACCTTACAAACTTCAAATTACTCAATAAAAAAATACTACAATGATCAAATTGATCATTAAAAATCCGTTTCCTAAATCATTTTCATTGACATTCAGAATATAATTACAAGCATTGATCTTCGGATGTTCCGTATTTAAAATAAGGTCGGCTTATTTTGGAATAAAAATATCAACATGATATTTTATTCGATTCGATAAATCGAATAATGTCTGAGTTCGGTGTCGTTATTAACATCGTTTTTGGAATGAAAACGCAATTTCCTTGTAGCTGGCAATACAATATTTTGCCCGTGTATTTTCATTAAACTCTTGATACTCCATCGCGGGCTCATGAATAAAATTATCGTGTATCCCTTGTATGTATTTTTTATGCCCACAGCATTTATTTGTAAGAATTTCGCGCTTAATATTTTTGAATTTATCATAGGCACATTTTGCCAAATATGTCATCTACAATAATGTTCAGCAGTTAGGCTCCTGCAGACAGGCGCGAGGCGATGCGATACAGAAGAGTAATTCCGTAACACACTATCAATAGCAATCGCTTTCGGGTTGACAGTTCAACATCATTCGTTACGTTATTTACGTTGCTAAGGAAGCCAATTTTTCGAACATATGAAGCATTTGGTTTAGAAATGATCATCAAAATAGTTCAGATTCCCAATAATAGTGTGTTACGTAATAAGGGTGCTAGTTGAAAAGTTTACATGGAGATTTCATATAAATTGTTGTACTTGAGTCGCGTCGAGCTGTCGCGTAGCGTCTGTGTGCGGGTGCCTTAACTTGACTTTGTAGTGGTTTTATTTATGATGTCGATGTTAACATCTTAATATTAAATGTAAAATCGTATTGGATATTCCTGAGATACGTACTTAAGTATCATTTTAATCAGCTGTCACGGCATAATACTTAATTATGACACAAAAATGTTGTAGTGCCTACTTCTTAAATATGTTAATATTTTAAGAATTAATATTTATTGCTCGGATAAGAAAAACATAATATTTCTTATAAAACATTACTAATTCGATGATTTATCGCTTGTGGCTAAGTAATAACAGCCACGCGGGTCGATCGATTAGGTTATGCTACACTTGCCGCGGTTGGCTTGTGGATGGGTCGAGTGGAGGCCGTGCCTGGAAAAGCACGTTCAGCCGTTGGTCTTGGCTGCCATTGGTGGATCGTTGACGTTCGTCACCGGTAGGCTGAAGCGTTATAGTCTGACAGCCAGTCTTACCAAGAGGTTAAACTTGGGTTGTGGGGCTCAGAGGGGTAATTGCGGAACTTTTTATCGGTAGGAATTGGTTTAATATTCATAGTTAAACAACATTCATTGCGTTATTTACGCTACTGAGCCACAATTTATTCGAACAAATGACGCAATGGTTTAAAAATAATCATCAATCCCATTCAGATTCTGATAAATTGTGCGTTTCGCAATTAGGGTGCAGATTGGCAGTCGCTTCATGTAAAACTGATACTCAGCTACATCCCAACATAGTTGTGAAAAGACTAGGCTAGATGAAGAGATGAGTTTAATAATAACATTCATTGCGTTTTTCAACCGACCAAAAAAAAACGAAGGAGTTTATCAATTCGACGCGAATATTTTTTTTTTTTTGTTTTTTTTTTATGTATGACCACGCATAACTTTTTACATTGTAGTCCGATTTTGATAATTCTTTTTTTATTGGATAGGGTAAACCTTGCCTAGTATTATAAGTACATTAAAGCCACAAAAAATATAAAATAAAAACTTTTTAACAAAAAATTAAACCGCCGAAAAAACTGAAAAGCAAAAAATAATAAACCTTAAAATTTTGAGTCGGCGCTGAAAAATTAATGAACAAAGATCACTCAAAGCGCCGACTCATAATTTTAAGGTTTATTATTTTTTGCTTTTCAGTTTTTTCGGCGGTTTAATTTTTGTTAAAAAGTTTTTACGTAGCTGAGCAGGCAACATTCTTCGAATATATGAAGAAATGGATGAGAAATATACTACTATATGATTCAGATTATGACTACCATTGCCTGACCATTTTTCATTGCTGCTCCGCTCCTTTTGATTGTATCGTGATGTTGCATAGCGTATAGCCTTCATCAATAAATAAGCTACCCAACACAAAAATATTTTTTCAATTCGGACCAGTAGTTTCTGAGATTAGCGCGTTCAAACAAACAAACTCTTCAGCTTTATAATTTTAGTATAGATAGATTGTGTGATACGCAATTAGGCTGCAGGTTCAATTGCAAATTTTCGATGTGGAAACAATTCAGCATAATTAAATTAAAAACGAAATATTTCATATGGCCAAGAACGTAGTTTTTTACAATTGGTAATATAAAGTACCACATACTGTATCTTAGATACCTATTCCATCACCAATGAATGTCAAGGATAACGCAAATAATTAACATTGAAGCAGTTATGTTCACCCCACAAGGGACCGAGCGTGAATGTAGTTATTAGCAGGCTAGATCGAGTAGATATCCCTTGAGATAGTACGGAGGATGATAAATCACGAACCTCCTTTGATTAGCCACCTTTCAGGAGCTCGATACTTGGCCAAGAGTTAAGATACGAAAACTGTTGCAGGAAAAACCAGCATAACATTTTCCTATTTGTTTTTCAACCTTCACAAATGTAAAAATTGTGAAAGTTAAAAAAATTAAATAGGAAAATTTAGCCTTTTATTATTATTGTTCTGGGTGGGAAATCGTCAAATGACGTCTCCCGCTCTGAGTGGAGCGGGAGGACGTGTCAGAGTTTTACTTACTAAAATACACCCATGTTCCTTCAGTTGCCTGTGCCAGGGCCACGGTATCTAGTTTGAACAATCTCGAGACCCTGGCAGGGTAATATGGTTTTTTCAGCAATGATATGGTTTATCTTTAATTTTTAATAACATTTTAATATTAGTAACTGATTTAAACGTATTTTTTTTAGGTTCAATTAATAAATAGTTATTTAATTGAGTGCTTTTATTTGAGGGAATTATATAATTCATCAATAAGAGAGTCACCGAAAATTTAAAAAAAAATCTGACAAGAAAATAAATCATAGTCAAAGTTTATTAAATTTCACATGGATTATATTATTACCTAACCTAAACTGGTTTTACCATAGTCATCCAACTGTCCAACGTCCTACTATATGATAAATATGAAAGTTTTTACTGTATTTGGATTTGGATAAATGTATTTGGATGACATTTGGAAGAAGAGAAAGAAAAATTGTTTATTGTGCATAAACAAAACGCACAATATAAAATAGTAACAAAAAATAAAAATACACACGTACAAAGTAGCCAAAAGCCCCGTATTCAAAATTAAAAGGGTTGTACAATATTGACCATTGCTTGTTGATGTCACGGCTACGGACCAAAGACAATACATCTGTATTGTCTTTGGTCCGTAGCCGTGACATCCACGACTTAAAACTCGTAAGTCGAGGCCGATACCACTGGGTCACCACTGCTCTCTATATAAAAAGTATGCTATGTCTTAATCCCAGGTTTAATTAACTATCTGTTTACCAAATGTTAAATAAAATGTTTGTTTGTTTAATTGTCAATGTCGTACCGCATATCTATCTAGATAAGGTTTAATTACTATCTGTTTACCAAATGTTAAATAAAATGTTTGTTTGTTTAATTGTCAATGTCGTACCGCATATCTATCTAGATATATAGAGAGCAGTGGTGACCCAGTGGTATCGGCCTCGACTTACGAGTTTTAAGTCGTGGATTCGAACCCAGGCAGGCGCTTTACTTTGTGTAAATAAATTCATCACCACTACTCTCGAAACGGTGATGGAAAACATCGTGAGGAAACCGGCATGTCATAGAATCAAAAATTCGAAGACGTCACATCTACCAACCTGCACTGGGCCATGTGGTGGATTACGGCCCACTCCCTCTCACCGAGAGGAGGTCTGTGTCCCAGCAGTGGGAACAATATAGGCTGACAATTATACTTTTTATTCCAGCGGGGCGAGCACAGCCTCTGTGATATGGTTGAGTCGCGCGTTTTATCACGGCTTTTGTTCCCAAACTGTGATAAAAATGTGTGTCTCAAGACTATCATAGTAGGCTGTGCTCACACCGCAGCGCAGTAGCGTTCCGTAGGATAATTGACGAACACCACGCGGGTGAAGTCGCTTGCAATAGTTAATTAAGTTTGACATGTATTATATTATTAAGGTAGGTACAATATCTTTACGATAGTCATTCTCATATAAATGGCCATACTTAATAATCACAAACGAAATAGCAATACTAAGTCATAAGCTACAGATTTCAGTTGAAAGAAGTTTAAAATAAACAAAATCGTATTTAAGTGTTATTTTGCTATTTAGAATGTACCTGATTAGTGAAAGTGCCTAATAATCACGATACATCATCATAACCTATGTCATAATCACATACCTACCTACCTACGTGATGAGAAATACCTATTTAATCAGGAACTCTTTGTTGTATGTTTTTGCTTAAATAGCAGAAGCTTTTTAAGAATTGAAATCATATTTTTCAAATTGGCAACTCTTTTAAAATATGTTGCAACATTGATTGGCCAGTGTTAAAAGTTTTTAAATTCTTCATAATTGTTAGTTTTTCATCTGTCTCTCTTTTAGATCAAAGATTTAAAGCTATAAACAACTAGTTGATCGGACAGACGCTGTCCTATTTCCTACAACGCGATCGCAGTGCCACCTACCGGAACCCACTGTGAATTTAAACCAGACGAGGAGCCACCCAACACATAAATTTTTTCTAACAAAATCGGTTCAGCCGTTCAGGAGGAGTTCAAAGTCAAAGTCGTACCGTAATCGTATTATATTTAAAGACATATTTTTTTTAAATGTTAAATTAAGAAATTGCACGTCGACGAAGTCACGGACAGAAGCTAGGAAATAATACATACACATACAATAATGTGGGCATATACATATGATTGCATACATAATTACCAATATCTGGATGGCCGAGCTTTGCTCGGTATTTTTAGGTAAATTGTGTTTAAAATAATAAGTTTATGGTCAAGTTGATTATCGATAAAGTTGGTCATTGAAAACACGAACAAAACGACATTTTATAAAAATGAATCCTAGCTAGATCGATTTATCGTCCCCGAAACCCCCAGTATACTAAATTTCATGAAAATCGTTGGAGCCGTTTCCGAGATTCAGATTATATATATGCATATATACAAGAATTGCTCGTTTAAAGATATAAGATTTATTACGAACAATTAATAAATTAGTTTAGATGGCTATAGACCACCTTTTTATTGTCAGTGGGAAATCATCATTATGACGTCTCCCGCTCAGGGTCGAGCGGAAGTGCGTGTCAGACTTTTACTGACTAAACCCATCCGTGTTCCTTTAGTTGCCCATGCGCCAGGGCCACGGTATCTCTTTCGAACAAATCTCGTGACCCTGGCAAACGATAGACGACCTTTCGTTATTAGTTGGAAGTTAATCATACCTACTTATGTAAGTTGTATTGTAAATCTCCAACAAATAATGAAAGTGACGAGCAGACTGGTACCTACTGTCGTTTTCTATCAAAAAGTATCTACGTTTTTTATTATTTGCAAGTTTTTATTAGCGTCTTTAACAATAGGCAAGAAATAAAAGTACCAAAGATTCGTTTTGACCTTGATTACGTCATCATAAGTGTTCCAGAAATCTTGTTGGTAAGTAATACCAGACATACGGGTCGATCGATCAGGTTAAGCTACGCTGACCGCGGTTCGTCCGTGGATGGGTGACCATTTTAACATACCAAGTGCCTCGCAAAGCCGTTGGTGCCGGTTGTAATTTGTGGATGTTGGACAGATGTTACGGGTCGTCCGAAGCCCACAAAACTGACTCGATGTAAAATACTGGTACCTACTCAGCTAAGTCTGGAAGCCGACCCAAACACAGTTGGAAAAAGGTAGATAATGAAGTGTTCCAGAAGTATGTGGTTTACCTACCTAGCTACTTAACGTTTCCTCACGATGTTTTCGTTCATTGTTATAAAAGTTATTAGGTATAATTTAGTCAATGACTTTAGTCATAACCTCTAGCATTCTAGATTGTCTTAGTTATGTAACGGCTGCCTGTGGTGCAATAAATGGGGTGGTGCTATTCTTTATGTGCGGCACGCACATAAAGAATAGCACCACCCCATTTATTCCAGTGGGTATCGTAAAAGGCGGCTATGGGACTTACTAGAGAATGGGCAGTAGTGTTCTCTACGTATTTTACCACCACACTGCGACCGCCAACTCGCCTGCCAAGTGTGGAGATTATGGCAAAGCCCCATTTCTTGGGCGAGGCTTATGCCCAGCAGTGGACGTTTTTCGGCTGAAATGATGATGATATAACGGTTTAGTAGATAGGTCTTTCGGTAGTAACATTTTGTACGTGTTTACCTACTTTTTCAAAATGTAACATACTTTGAAATATTTTCTACTTTCCTGTTTCAAACCAATGTTAAGACAATTAAGGTTACAAGATTCTAATCAGACTTTCCGCTAAAGGTCTTTCCTTCAACAAACACATTATTAAACCATCATTGCTGACCGTTATATATGTAGAACATATTTAACACAATGGTCCATTTACAACCCTTTGTACCTTGACCGTATTTTGAAAAAAAACAAAAAACAATTGTACGTGTAACATTTTTTATAACATCATCAATTAGCTATGTTCTTTGTACAGTCACTTGTGATGTTGGGAATTGGAGCGAAATGATACCAAGGCGAATGATGAGTAAATACTGCCTTTATTAAAATAATGTTACTTGTTTTATACTGTAAGACACGTATATGAACTAATAATATAAAGGTGCCTACGTACACACGACACCTCCCCCTTTTTTTTTTTTTTTTTTTTTATATGAGACATAAATTGGTTAACATAATATTGGATGCTTATTACTATATGGTTACATTTAGCTTATTATAAATGGACATGACAACGACAGTTTGTCTTTCTTACATTCTATTTTCTAAGTATGTGGTTTTTACAGTGCAATTGCTGTTGGTACATAAAGTAAATACATCAATCATAATATGGCTTTGTTCTGTTTTTGTGAATTACATCAGTTTTTCCATTAATTTCGATTTCTACATTTGGTGAAATGTCCCTGATAACTTTGTACGGTCCTGAGTATAAGCTTGTGAGTTTATTGCCGGTTTCGTTTTTTACTAATATTTTGTCATTGGGGTTATAATGTTTGGGGTTAATATAAGTATCATACTTACGTTTTGTTACCAACTTACTGTTAATTAAATTTTTGCGAGCTTGTGTTTGTGATAACTGTAACCTGTATTTTAGTTCGAGAGGGTAACTATTATAGTTGTGTAGCGGCTCGATTTTTTGAGTGAGGTTGCTTGGCAAATTGCACTTTTTACCGTAAACTAATTCAAACGGAGTGAACTTAGTTGACGTATTTACAGAAGTATTATAAGCGAAACACCAATAGGGTAGCCAAGTACTCCAGGATTCCGATTTTTGTTCCGTTTGAATACGAAGAAATGCGGACAAACTTTTATGTGAGTTTTCTAAAGCTCCTATGCTTTGATGGTGATATGCTGTTGAGTTAAGTTTTTTAATATTAAGCAAAGCACATACCTCTTTTACTGTTTCTGCCATAAACTCAGTACCCCTGTCGGTGGCGATTTCCTCCGGCACTCCATGATGAAGCACGAAGTTGTCCACAAATGAACGTGCAACTTCTGCAGCTGTTTTTGTTATAAGTGGAGAAGCACATACATATTTTGACAACTCGCACTGTATTGTTAGTATGTATGAATATCCATTGTTGTCCCTATCTAATGGCCCTACTAAATCTAGGTAAATCTTTTCAAAAGCAGTGTGTGCTGTAGTCGTGACGGTCATTGGTTCCTTAACTTGTACTGTGTACTTTTGTTTTTGGCAATCTGGGCATTTTTTCACATAATTTTCAACATCTGTATCTAGGCCTGGCCAAAAGTAATATTTCCGAATTTTATTTACCATTCGCCTTATACCCGCGTGGCCACTTGTCGGTAAAAGATGAAAATCATTAAGTATTACCTTTCTGTCGTCCTTATTTTCTACGCGTTCTACATCTTGTATTACGATTAATCTGGGGCCTAACCAATTTTCGCTGTCTTTGATTTGACTGATTAATTTTTCTACAAATACTCTATTATTCTTACTTTTCATAAAATATACTTCCTCTACACATATCTCACTACAAAAATTACTCAGTGCTTTCACAAATTCTGCTCGAGTCATTTGCGAGTGTGCCGCTGGTTTTATATACGTTGTCCTTTTATTTTTTGAATAGATGAACACATTGTTTTCTTTATTTTGTTCATTTTCTTTCTTTAATTTTTCTAACCCTGAATTATCTATAAATCTTAATTCTACCACTTCTTTTGGTCTATTCTGTATCTCAACAACTTTTGGTCTTTCTAAATAAACGCTTGGTTGGGCTGCCTCGTTTGATGGTGGGTTGGCATTCAATTTTAGTTTCTGCGCCCGTGTCATAACACATACGCTATTGTTCATGTCCTGCAAATCTTTTGATGTTAATCGAGACAGTGCGTCTGCTGCTGCATTGTCTCGACCTTTGACGTATTCAATTTCGTAATCGTATTCCTCTAGTATCAATTTAAATTTAAGTAGTCTGCTGGATGGGTCTTTGAGATTAAACAGGTAAATCAATGGTTTATGATCAGTTTTAATTTTAAATGGACGGCCAAATAAATATGGTCTAAAATGTTTCACTGCCCACACTATTGCTAGTAGTTCTTTTTCAATAGTGGGGTAGTTTTTCTCTGATTTATTTAGGCCTCTGCTTGCGTAAGCTACTGGACGCCCATCCGCATTTGATAAAATAGCTCCAACTGCATAGCCCGATGCGTCTGTTTGTATTATAAATTTATTTTCTAGTGAAAAATTTGGATATTGTAGTATTGGCGGTGTTATCATAGTCTCTTTTAGTATGTCAAATGATTTCTGACAATTGTTATCCCAATTAAATACTGCATTTTTTCTGCATAATAAATTAAGATAGTAAGCTTTATCTGCAAAATTTGGAATAAACTTACGATAGTAGTTCGCAAAAGCGACAAAACGTTTTACGTCGTCTACATTTTTGGGAATTGGGTGTTCCTTAATAACACCTATTTTTGCGGGATCTGGTAGTACACCTTCACTTGATACTATGTGGCCTAGATAAAGCATCTCTTTCCTTAAAAAATTGCATTTTGTAGGGTTTAGTTTTAAATTAACTTTGCGTAAGCGATCAAATATGTCTATGAGGTTTTTATTGTGATGAGATAGGGATTTTCCAAGGACTATTAAGTCGTCGAGATATACTAAGCACTTATCGTATGTTAGACCGGCCATAGCCATTGTCATCATGCGTGAGAAGGAACTGGGACTGGTTTTCAAACCCATCGGCATTCGCGTCATCTGGTATTGCCCAGAAGCAAATGCTGTGTATTTGCGGCTGTCTTCGTGTAGATCTACATTATAGAAACCTTGGTTTAGATCTAAGTGGCTGAAGTAAATGCAGCCTGATAAAGAGTCTAGTATTTCATTTATATTTGGCAGAGGAAACTTATCATCTTGTATGCAGCTGTTAAGTTTGCGATAATCGATTACTAATCGCCATTTTTTATTCCCCGCTGAGTCTGGTTTTTTGGGTACTAGTAGAACTGGGCTTGACCATTCGCTGTTACATTTTTCTATAACACCTTGCTGTAGTAAATTTTCTATTTGTTTGTCGATTTCTCCTTTCTGTGAGTATGGTAGTCTAAATGGCTTTGAATATATCGGTGCTACATTCGATTTTAAGTTAATTTTGTGCGTATATAAGTCTGTGGTCGTCATTTTGTCCCCTGCAAGACAAAAAATGTCGGAATACTTCGCGCAAATTTTTTCTATTGATAATTGTTCCTCTTTGTTGAGGTGATTTAAATCTAGATTTGAAAATAGGCTTTTAACCCTATCCGCGTTATTGATTGTTTTTTCAAAAGAACAGATATTGTAATCTGACGATTTTTGAATGATGGGATTAATTTCTTCTATGGTTAAATCATTATCCGTTGTATTAAGGACTCGGATCGGAAGCATTCCGTTTTTGGGTTTTACTAATGTGCTAGCTATAAAAACTCCGTTTTGCAGTTCTGATGCACAAATAACAATTTCTTCAAATGCATACCTCGGCTGAGCACTAATAAAATGTATTGATTCACACCTCGCGGGTATGGTTATATTTTTGCGTGGAAAACGTAATGGAAAAGAAATTTCAACATTGTTATTCCATAGCAACAAAGTATTGTTACCCAGGTTTAGAATTGATTTGTATTTGTTTAAGAAGTCATGCCCTATTATGCCACTGGTCTTACAAGGCAAGGAATTAAAAACATAGAATTTATGTTTCAGTATCTGATTTCTAGAACTCAATGCTAGATAAACATATCCAATTGATTGGACTTTGCCCCCCATTCCAAATACGTCGATGTTCTGTTTATGGATTGGAATGTTTTGCTCCATTACATGTTTATATTTTATTGCCGATATGGAGGCACCGGTGTCAATTAACCAATTATATGGATAACCATTGCGACCATTTAAATAAAGGGTACTAGAATTATTATTTGTAAAAAGAATTGCTCTTTTAGTCACGAAAAAACTCATTATTTTCGTGGGATGGCAAAGAAGATTCGGCTGTTTGCAAAGAAGCTTCGGTTGCCTGTAAAGAAGTCGTGTCTGAGTTTGTCAAAGTATGTAATTGTGCTTGGCGACTATAACTAGATCTACCTCTGTTCCTGAAGGATGACCGCCTTGCACCGCGCGCTGAGTTCCGCTGACCTCGCCAACCGCGCCCGGTGCCCTGCTGGTAACCGAAGTTCTCGCTGTTTTGCTCTTCTGCAGCTACTTGTGACGTATCTCTGGCCCTCATATTGGCTCGACGATTCCCGAAACCCCTGTAATTGTTATTTTGATAGTTATTGCGATTGAAATACAAAACTTCTGATTCGATGGGTCGTGTCATTTCTTCATCTAAAGCTGCTTGAACGGCATCTTTTAACGAGGTATAGTTCCTTGCTGTTATAACTGTACTGAGTCTACGATTTCTCAATCCATCTGCGAAACATTTTATAGCGAGTTTTTCGTTCAGTGGACGTAAAACCTTGTATGCGTGGTCCTTACCTTCCGACTGAGAAATGGTCAGGTCGACGAACATTTCTGTAATTTTATTACCAAACTCATCAATTGACAGATTTTCCTGTCTGAAACATTGCAGTTTGCGTTGAATGGCGGTCGCGGATTTTTTCGGTAACAGCTGAATTTTCATATCATTAATAAGTGCATCAGTGCTGGAATAATCAGGGGATAATTTCAATTTCGCGGCTCGAGTTAATCTATTTTTCAAAACAAAGATTACTAACCTTTTCTGGGAGTCGCCGTCGAGCTCTGAGCTGTAATATTCAATACCATCTATAAGACGATTAATACTGGATTCATCGTCGGCTGAAAGAGGCAATAAATTCATTGCTATCTTTAAATCAAACTTGGCCATTTTTTGGCTTTCCTCAGTTTTCACAGAACACAAGCTTAATATTTCCTTATGAATTATATTAAATTGTTCACAATTCTTTTTTATTAACAAGTATTCTTGTTCCTTAATGCTGCCTTTAATTGCTTCTAATTTTCCTAAAATATTTTGATATTCTTCATACAAGTGGTTAGCTTCTCGTACCTTTACTTCAATTGTTTTACCTATTCGCCTCGTGGCACCTATCTTCACTAAATATGTTCTTAATTCTTTTATCTTTACAAGTAAATCTGATAGCTCTTGAGCCATATGGCATAATTATCAAATATAGAAGCCTTTACAAACCTGAGGCGTCTTTTTAGTATATTTTCTTACTTATTAGGTACAGCTGTTTTCATACATACACAATACTGGTACATTTCAATTAGGGATATTTAGTAATAATATCTAGGCGTATAATAAGATGTTTAATACAAGAGTGTATATATGGTGTTCACGAGATTTCTCTACTTAGGGTTGATGAGTAATGTCTAAAGTCCACCTTTGGATCCTGTCGCACCGGACTAATGGCTTTAAATTGTTGGCACTTTCACGGTTGGGTAATAGGTAGTCACTCACTTTAATTTAATGTTACCACTTCACTATTTTATTTTCCTTCTGGTGCTTGGTGGCAGTAGGTATTAGCATGCAGTTGTCTCCTTATTCATGGTCATACTCATGTATACTAATTTATTTATGTATATGTTTCGTGTGTTTGTCCATGTCTTTTCAAATCGTTTCATCCTTTTGAAGTTTTCTGCTATTCATTCTCCATTCCCACATTTATTTTTGGGTCTCGCCGAAAGTATGAAATTGACCTTCGCAATGCGTGTCGATTTATTTCATTAGTCATCCACTTGGTGTGACAGTTCTTGTAAACCCTGAACATAAAGTACAGGAATCCCAGCAACAGCAGCGACAAAATCACCAACAAAACCACATTCGTTGTACTGGTATGGTACTTTAACTGCTCCAAATCTGCGTTGTTATTACCGCCAGAAGCTGTTTGAGCTATAATAACTTCTTCCTTACTCTGATTTTTCCCCATGACAATAAACACAAATATCACTGTTCACACTGTTTCTCACAAAGACTTGTTTGCGACTACACTTGCGGTTCATCGTGGAACGGTATCCTTATACGGTCATAGGAATTGTAAACAAAGTCCAGGGGACTATTTCGTCACGGTCGCCATGTGATGTTGGGAATTGGAGCGAAATGATACCAAGGCGAATGATGAGTAAATACTGCCTTTATTAAAATAATGTTACTTGTTTTATACTGTAAGACACGTATATGAACTAATAATATAAAGGTGCCTACGTACACACGACACACTAAAAGAGAGAAGTGACCTGGGTCATTGCATTGGATATAGTTGACGTTTAATAGGAAACTGATAGATGTTTTCGAATAAAATTGAATTTAATTAATAGAACTCGACTCTCGGTTTTGATTGCCTCGTTGGTCTAGTAGTACTACTACTACTGCTCGGTTTTTCCATCTGAAATTACTCAGTAGCAGCCCGGAATTTGGATTTGTGCCCAGCTGATGGCAAAAGGCTCGCCCTCTATGACATAGGACTTAAAGAAACTGGCGAAATGTGGGTGTGCTAAAGGTGCACCTCTGCTCAAACCTTCGGAGACCCAGGCGTTAAATTTCATTCGAAAAAATCTCTGTTTTTTACTAAACTTCAACTTTATCCGACGACCCTGGTTACTTATTTAATTTTGGCAAACAATCGGCCGGCCAATGTACCCATTGTCCTAAGAATAGATGCTCTAACAATGAAACTGTAGTAAGTAGTCCGATATGCTCTTAAGGTGGAAGGTCCAGCGAAGTAGTACCCCGAAGTGAAGTAGTAAGGAAAGTCATTTAATAAAATTAAATAAACTTAGAGGACTGTATTGAATATTTTAATGATAATTATCTTAATAAAGACGTATTGCGGTGGTAAATCAAGACCTGACACTAACCTACAAATAGCAAAAACCGTAAAAACTAACGTATGAATTTTCTGTAAATACATACACGGTATTTACAGAAGCTTAACCATGTAAACTAGTTCCATAGTACCATCCCATTTCTTCCCGTGGGACGACACCCACGGAAAAGGCGATTAAGAGACTTATGAGATAATGGGCAACAGCGTTATCTATGTATTTCACCACCACAAGCGTGGCGATTATGGCAAAGCCCCCCAAAGTGAAGGAGGCCTGTATCCAGTAGTGGATGTCTTGCAGCTGAAATGATGATGATGAATAATTTAAATCATCAAAACAACACTCTTAGTTCTGACTAGCCTTATCTCAACTATGTTGGGGTGAATACCAGTATTTTACACGAAGGGACCGGTACCGGACGCGCGGACGCGTGTGGTGACGGACGTAAAGAATAACACCACCCCATTTCTTCCCTTGGGTGTCGTAAAAGGCGACTAAGGGACATACTAGAGAATGGGCAGCAGCGTTCTCTATGCATTTTACCACCATACTGCGATCGCCAACCCGCCTGCCAAGCGTGGCGATTATGTCAAAGCCCCCCAAATTGGGGGAGGCCTAAGTCCAGCAGTGGACGTCTTACGGCTGAAATGATGATGATGATGACACGAAGGGATATATTGAATGACTATTTCAAGAAAAAGTGTTTCAAAGGGATTAAATCTGCCAGGGTCGCGAGATTCTTTCGAAAGAGTTACCGTGGCCCTGGCATATGGGCAACTAAAGGAACACGGGTGAGTTTTAGTCAGTAAAAGTCTGACACGCCCTTCCGCTCCACCCTAGAGCGGGAGACGTCATTTGATGATATCCCACCAAAAAAAAAAAACAATGGGATTAAATAGAGGGTCGTGTATTGATTTAAATAATTATAATTCTGTAAAGCCATATTTGTGATGGTCGCGAATCATATTTAAATCAACATACAACCTGACACTTACCTGCAAATTGCAAAAACGGAAGCAACTTTTCAATTTGCTACCTTACCGCATACACCTTAAGGCGCATTGTTATTGATCTTGCATTGTAGTCCGATGCTATCGGAGAGTATTGAAATGTAAGAGAAAGCAAAAAGAAATCACTGTTAATGGTAATAAAGATCGATATCAGGAGAACAATACATTTTTTTATAAACTTTGCTATCATATCTGTGTTCAATGGACATTCATATCAATTATTTATTTCATTTGTAAGTAATAGAAAGGAGAAACACGGTTTAATAATGTTTGTTGTCTTATCAACACCCAACTATTGAGAAGCCTCCTGCAGGTGTGATGTAACAGCTTGATACGACTCTACTAGATCAGATTACATGAAGTGTTCATAAAAAATATTCTTTACTTGATTAACGTTTTGCTCTTTAATAGTTGTCGAGGTTACCTATTAAATGACATTTTGGCAGTGTATAATCATCATCATGATCAGTTCAGCCATAAGACGTCCACTGCTGGAGATAGGCCTCCCACAAAAGGGGGGGGGGGGTTGCCATAAACGCCACACTCGGCAGGCAAGTTGGCAATCGCAGTATGGAGAACGCTACTGCCCATTCTCTAGTAAGTCCCTTAGTCACCTTCTACGAAACCCACGGGAAGAAATGGATGCTACTATGAATACTGGAATGGTGCTATTCTTTACGTCCGGCATCATACGGAATAAGCGAGCATTTGCACGTATCGGGAGTCAATAGCGGACTCCCGGCCACCGTAGGCGCGAGCTTGCGGGTGGCGAGCAATGGGTAGCTCGCCGCCCGGTAAGGACCAAGCTCGGGTCGACGGCGCGCAGTGTTCCACGCGCGCCTCAAAGAGATGTCAGCAGCAGTGTAGGGGTCTACTAGGACTGATGCCTGCCGGGGTCGCGTGATTGTTCGAAAGAGATACCGTGACCCTGGCACATGGGCAACTGATGGAACACGGGTGGGTTTTAGTTAGTAAAAGTCTGACACGCCCTCCCGCTCCGCCCAGAGCGGGAGAAGTCATTTGATGATTTCCCATCCTTAAAAAAAAAAAAAGCATTTGCACGTATGAACTAGGAGCATATTTATGATAACAACATTTGGTACAGCAACAGTAGGTATTTCCTATCTAAGTTCACGTACGTAGAGCAAAAATATTGCGGCGGGATTCTTTGATGGTGCTATTCTTTACGTCCGGCAAAACACGGAAAATAGAGTATATTATAACGGTTATTAATTAAGGTGTTTTGTCTTGAAAAATATTAAACTATTTCTTTTCTGACTCTGTTCACGTGTAAGCTGTACGTATATTTTATCTTCCTGTTTATCTTTTCCAGCCTGATTCTTATTATTTATAAGCACTAGGTATATGTTTTGCTATCCCATTTTTCGGTCCCCGAGAAGGGAGAACCAGATAAAAATGACGTCGATATCTAAAATCCTGATCCCCAATCAATTTGTAGTCAGTCAAACATTGGCTAAAGCTCAAAAACAAAATCTCGCAAAAAACAGTCATTTTTATCTGCATTCTCGTTTCTCCGCAGACATGCAACACGAACTGGAGAGACAGAACAAGATCACCCAGCAGATCCTGGAGGCGTTTCTCCAGAAGAAGTTGGGGTTGAAGAGTAACATGCCCAAAGCGCCGTCGATCCTGGACATCCTGCCGGTGAAGATGCCAGCGCCGCAGACGACGAAACAGCCAGAGATAGAGGAAGACATGGAAGAGGAAGATATGGAAGATGTGGAACAAGACAACCAAGATAACTTGGACGAGGAGTTAACAGAGGAACATGAGTTGAGAGAGGACGACAGCCTACAAAGCGTGGAAAGTGAGCAAATCGACTCCATTTACAATACTAAAGGCAGGTATCACATTTATAGTAGTAAATAAACCGTTTAAATTGAAGATGGTTTGAAACCAAATGCTTCCATAAGTTTCAATTCCGTTTTGCTTCTATAATCACGATTCACGATTGAATGTGGCAATGTCTTCTTATACTACCGACGATTCACAGTTTCTGAATGAACTGCATTATGCAAGTTGCACACTTTGTTTTAGCTGTGTTTAGCACCGAGTCGTCAAAATTCATGGTCGTTTATAAACAAATTGATGTTACATTGCTATTTCTGCGTCCACTGTATGTCAATATTGATACATGTTTCAAGTTTAGTGCACTTGTTATTTAATTGACAGATTTACGACCTGCTTCTATTTATATTTGACAAGACCTTTAAAAAACAGACATGAGTGTCATCAAGTTGAAGACTGAATTCAGTCGTTAAGATTTCAAGTGACCGCCTCTTTGTCGATTCCTAGATTACCAATCGAATTTATATTCCTATGACCTGAGAATTTAGACAGTATGTTTATTCAAGTGTCATCACGATTCTTTCAATGCTACCCAAACATCACGCTGATATCCCCACTAACCTAACCTCTGAGCCAACAATCGTAGTACGCACTTCAGTTAGATTGGTCAAACATTTGTCAATACGGCAAACAATACGCAACGCGTGCGCAAATATGTCAAAGACACCGCGACCCAAATCATATACCACGTTAGGACAAACATTATGTCAAAGTTTGATCAAATATTTGCGATGCGCTCGTGAGACTATTGCAAACCTACGCGTGAGTTGATTAATTGTGAAAAGTCAACATAGGATGACTGGTTTCTTTAGAGAAAACAGTGAATCAAACTCTAATTTTCGCTAGTTCATGTTAATTTTATAGTAGTTGTAATACCTACCAAATAGTTTTGTTTCATGACATCCACTCATTTAAGGCAAAATGAGTGTTGAAAAGTATATTTAGTCAACAAAAACTTGTGAGTTGAAAAAAGTGCAATTTCCAAAACTAACGCTTTTTTGAGAATGACAACTTGCAGGTCAGGTTAGGTATGAGATTATCGGGTGCTTAACCGGACTTCCCTGTGAATTAAATTAAGGCCTCCAGCCGGGGCTTACAAAACTTACTCGCCATGGGCACCCCCTGTTGGGTACAAACCTTGGCTAAGGACATCACTGGGCAGCAAGGGACGGGCTGGATCGGAATGACAACATGAACTCTCTACACGTCCGTTATTTTAAAAATCGTGCGTCGAAAACATTTTACAACACACTGAACAGCTAAATTCTTACAGATCATTAAATGATTATAGTGCACAAATTACCATATTCATTGTCAGTTAGTTCTGTAGTTCAAGGTGCAATCAGTTAATAAGTGGTGGCGGGTCGTGAGCTGACTGCATCTGGCCTTTGAACCACGCAGTATGCTCTGAAACAACACGAATACATTTCGTATCCTTTCATTCGGAGTTGTCTGACAAGTGCTCTGTTTTAAGAAAAACTGCTTTGTGCTGCAAAATATTTCGACGTTTTTACTTTTTATAATGATGCTCTACTTTCATTTAAGAGCGCTCTCCTTATAGATAATATTATCCTAAGAGGGATACGCTAAGAAAGCCCGAGTTTTCTATGTATTGACTCGTGCAAAATGCAAAAAAGTGCGCAAATTTAATTTCACTGTTAAGAAGTTCGCGGGATTTCGAGGTTAATAGCTTGGAATTTTAAAAGTATACCTAGCACAAGTTGGTTTCAACTTCTAGCAATAGACGTCATAATGATAGATAACTTACTAAGTATAAATAAAAATACAGAGCTTGTTTGCGGTTCAATTTATGTTCGTTTTATAGATGAATGTAGACTACATACATATTACATAATAGAAAAAGAAAAGCATCATCTTATTTATATGGCATAAAATGAGACATTGAAACTCTTAAAAATAACCACATATTTGACATTGTGAAATCGAATACGTACAAGCTTTTACAACAAAAAACGCACAAAATCAATTGAGACGCCTCCTCCTTCTACATAAGTATTATCAGAATATAAAAGTTCATGGTTATAGGTCGCCATTTGACATTTACAACAAATTAGATGTAAAATAAAACGAATTCACATGTGCCTTCACGCATACCTATCTGTTAATTTTACACAAACCAGTTTACATTGTTGAAAATGTGTTTCATATTGACGTAGCGAAATACGGAAATAGAATGCTTACAGGATGTTGAATTTCATTAGATATTCCTCTAAGAAATATTTATACATTTTCTTTCATATTTGGCTTCGATTTATCAGTTTCCACTGCTCTCCAAAACGGTGAACGAAAACATTGTGACGAAACTGACATGTCCTAGAGCCAAATATTCGGACACATGTGACATTTACCAACCCGTACGGGGCACGTGTGGTAGATTACGGCCCATTCCCTCTTACCGAAAGGAGGCCTGTGTCCCAGCAGTGGGAACGGTATAGGCTGATTATGAATGTATAAGTTTCGTTAAAATTGTTTTTGTCTATCAACTAACATTTTGCAAAGTTATTGTTGGTTTTAGAAAACTTCCAGCCCAATTACAAACCATTTCAATATATTTTATTTAAAGAAAAAGAAGGGCTTGCGGTTAAATAATAACAGCGGCTCGGGTCGATCTTTAAAGTTAAACAACTCTTGCCGAGGTCGGTCCATAGACGGGTGACCAGACATTACGTACCGAAATACCTCCGTTTTTTTCTTGGTTGAAAATCCTCAAATGACTTCTCCCGCTCTGGGGGAGAGTGTCAGACGTGTCAGTGTTTTACTGACTAAGACCCGTGTTCCTTTAGTTGCCTGTGCCAGGGCCGACCGGCAGACCCTGGCAGGATCCTTCCATGTCTTGGAAACCACGTTAAACCGTTGGTGCATTGCGTTACATTTGTAGATCTTTGACAGTCTGTCTTACCAAGGTATCGTATGACCCAGTAACTGGATTATAGAGGTCAGATAGGCAATCCCTCTGTGTAAAATTCTTATCCTCACCTATATCCGTTTAGACTGAAAGCCGCCCAAACATAGTTGGGAAAAGGCTAGTTAGATGATGAGTTGGCATTCGGATTCATGACTGAAGAATAGCTGACTAAATATTTCTACAAGAACAAAGAGCTGTTCATAAATATACCTATGTATGTAGTTAAAAATAATCCCACTCCTAACTGATTAAAGTCTCAATTATACCTTCAAAAGGTCCCTGTCAACGGTTTGATCATGACCAGGCCGGTGTTTCACCCCACACGTTCTCCTTGAAAAGTTCAGTGTTGCAGCCACATGACCGGTCCAGCCTGGCCAAACTTAAAATAAAAATAACAAAAACGCAAATTAACGACTCACAATAGTCATAAAAACAGAATAGCACTTTAATCAAGAATCTTGCTTTCAGTGATCGGATATTCGGATGCATATTTACCTAATGTTTGGGGTTGAAACATTAGGGCCACCTGGTTTTTCGAGACATAGCCAAGCGGTTGGTCGACTCTTCACGTGACCAGAGGGCTGTGAAAACTCGCATTCCATATTAGCCAACATTTCAACTTTAGGTGAATATGTATCTGATTATCCGATCTCTATATTATAAGCGTAAAATGAAAATATGGTACACTTATACAACGTGTACCTTTTGATACTCTATAACTCTAGGGTATTTATGAGACGATGTCAGAGAATCAACTGGTATATAATGATTTTTTTTTTTCATACAAAATAATTAGACTAAGTCACGATTATGAATGTAAGTACATATGTATGTTAAACACCCTTACGTGAAATAATTATGGTCACGTCGCATTTCGATTGGTTTGAATAAAAATGATTTACTAGCTAATTAATCTATTTGTCAAATGGGTGACAAATTTTAACTAATTTAATATGATCGATGTTATCTTCGAAACTATGTAGGTATGCAATTTTTGAACATTAAACTTGTTCTAGGAATTTTTGTATTATTTTTACTTATAGCATATAACTTTAGAATTATGGGAATTCAAAATAAACACGTTCTATTATAGCATTAGTATGAAAATGAGAGTGGAAAAACATTCGGTATTTCACCGGTCACCTTGTGGGGTCATTGATACCACGTAAGCGTATTTGACATTTATAAAATTGTAAAACCAAAAAAACTGAAGATGATACACGGTTACACTGACTTTGATCTACTATTTTAAAAGTATGTATGTAAATTAGAAAATTAATATTCACATGAATCATCTAGGTAAACAGTCTTATCAAGGGGTATAGTATTACCCAGTTACTGAGTTGTGGTGGTTAGATAACCTGACGCTCTATGTAAAATACTAGGACTGGAAGCCGACCCCAACATAATTGGGAAAAAGTTACGAAAGACAAGAATCATATGGTTTTTTTTTTTCAAAATAAACATTAAATGAGTAACTTTGTCATATCCCTGTTAGATATAACTAAACTTTACGTTTCATTACTTTACCTAAATTTCAAAAAGATTTGAATAGAGAAATCAAAACATAATATTTATATCTATTTTTTTGCAACTAATATGGTTCATAAAATGATAAGTTTTATTGAATCGTTCCACATATTATATTAAATTCATTTGATTGTTAATAAAACTTTATGGCAGACGTTAAACTTTTTATAAGTTTGGCATAACAAAAGTATTAGAATAATTTGATTTGTAAGCTTACATGCAATACAAAAGGGTTTATTTTATGAGTTTTCCTACCATAACAATAAAGATAAAACTTAAGTAACATATTTTCTATCACCTCCGGTGCAACAAAGTCACTTATGCAAAAGATGTAATATTTCGGGAGAAGCGTTTGAAAATTCCACATTCTAATATAATGTATTGACTAAAGAAATTAAATATTAACATTTAAACTACAACTTTGGACTTCATATTAAAGTTAAAGCGAACATTTAATAAAGGGGTACATTAACTACATACTTTTTCTAATACTTAGATCAATTTTGACAAAATTTGCATAAGTGACGTTGTTGCACCGGAGGTGCGTATCTAGTATACAGGGTCAAATTAAATTAGTTGACAATACTTTACGTGTTTGATATTGATATATCAATAAAACATGTTTGCAAAAAATAATTTACCGTCTTCCAAAGACTGGTTCTCCTGCGGATCTCTACATTCCTGATTCGATTGCGTACGGAAACTCCTAGTAAAGCCCTCTCCATTGCCCTTTGGGTGAATTTCAACCTTCAAATAAGGCCCATTATACCCTATACACACTTATATGTTTTTTAATGACACAGTCAGATTCTTTTAAGATTGAAGTTACAAATGTATGACATACGGCATTCTGTATTCTGGCACTAGCACTCCCCTTCTGTACTACGTGTGTTAGTACACAAGACATCCATCTTGAAGCCTGTAGGCATTGCAATTTTAATAGGACACGTACTGACGCGACAAGCATTTCAAATGTAGACTAGTCATTGGCTCACAAGTCACAGCTACGTTTGTACAATCACCAAAAGAGATAAGTAACCAGGGTTGTCGGATATATGTGAAGTTTAGTAAGAAACCGGTGGATGTTTTCGAATCAAATTTAATTAAATTAATTGAACTCGACTCTCGTCTCTACTGCCCCGTTTGTATAGTGGTCGCAAGCGCTACTGCTGGGTTTTCATCTAAAATTACCTAGTAGTAGCAGCCTGGAGCCTGGATCGTTGCCTTTTTTTTGTGGGTGGGCAATCATCAAATGACTTCTCCCGGTCTTGGGCAGAGCGGGAGGGCGTGTTAGACTTTTACTGACTAAAACCCACCCGTGTTCCTTCAGTTGCCCATGTGCCAGGCCACGGTGTCTCTTTCGAACAAATCTTGGGATCCTGGCAGGCTCGCGACCCAGGTAGGCTGGCTAGGTGCCTGGTTTAAACATAACTGGCGAAATATGGGTGTGCTAAAGTTGTGCTGTTCATTTATCATACAAAATTTTATTCGGTATCATCCATCGGTTTCTTACTTAACTTCAACTTTATCGGACAACCCTGAATACTTATCTCTTTCAGTGTCTGTACACTAATATGTAGCTAGTTATTTTGTAAAACATTAAATAACTAATGTGATGTTTTCTCCAGGAAAATAAATGGCATATTTATAGCTGTGTTCGGAGTAGATGGGAAGCTGACACATAGGGGTTGTATGCGTTGCTTAAAGTTAAGTTATGATTAAAGTCTGCTTAAAAATCACTATCATCTGCCTAGCCTTTGTCCAGATATGATGAGGTAGTCTAACGGGATGCAGCTTAGTACTGTATTTCACGTAGAGCTAGAGCTTATCTGACCTCCACAACCCAGTCACTGGGTATCACGATGCCCTTTGGTAAGACTTGTTGTCACAATTTCGGACTTCTGACGCCCCGTAACGACGTAAAGTCTGCTTTGCCATGTTTTTTTAGGGTTCCGTTGCCAAATGGCAAAAAACGAAACCCTTATAGATTCGTCATGTCTGTTTGTCTGTCTGTCCGTGTATGTCACAGCCATTTTTTTCCGAAACTATAAGAGCTATGCTGTTGAAACTTGGTAAGTAGATGTATTCTGTGAACCGCATTAAGATTTTCACACAAAATAGAAAAAAAAAAACAATAAATTTTGGGGTTCCCCATACTTAGAACTGAAACTAAAAAAATTTTTTCATCAAACCCATACGTGTGGGGTATCTATGGCTCAATGGTCTTCAAAAATGATATTGAAGTTTCTAATATCATTTTTTCTAAACTGTATAGTTTGCGCGAGAGACACTTCCAAAGTGGTAAAATGTGTGTCCCCCCCCCCCGTAACTTCTAAAATAAGACAATGATAAAACTAAAAAAATATATGATGTACATTGCCATATAAACTTCCAACGAAAATTGGTTTGAACAAGATCTAGTAAGTAGTTTTTTTTTAATACGTTATAAATCGTAAACCGCAATTTACCTTTCATTCAATCAACTCAAATATAAAAATTAAAAAAATAACATTTAATTTAATAAACATAAGCCTTATGCATAAACCGTGAATACCTACAGTTTTGTACGTTTTTTAACTTTTGAATATCTCCTTTTATTCATTAACTCTTAAGTATTGTGAGTCCAATTAAATCCACAGTAAATATGTAACCTAACATTCACCAGACAAGAAGTAAATACTAAATTCGTTTGCACTGTAAATAATAACTTGCAGAAAATGATAATTTCCATCTCTCGCTACCTGAAACTTTATTTTCATGACGGCTGGACACAGCGTCCGTAGATAACGCAATCATGCGATAATCTCAACTCGATTTACAGCAGCTCGTAGTTTATGCTATTAACTGACGGCCACTTGATAAATATCGTGTTTAAAACTCATTTAATGCTATTTTGAAATTCAACACTTTCATGAGCAAAATGTCAGTACTGTTGAGCTTTTTTTTGGGTGGGAAATCATCAACTGACTTCTTCCGTTCTGGGCGGAGGGCGTGTCAAACTTTTACTGACTAAAACCCACCCATGTTTCTTCAGTTGGACCGGCAAGTCTTTCGAACAACTCTGCGACCCTTGCAGGCATCGGCAGACATCTCTTTAAGGCGCGCGCGTGGAACACAAAGCCGTGCGCAAGCCTGCGCCTACGGTGTCCACTATGGACTCCCGACGCCCGGGGCGTCTTCTGAGGCAGCTAAGGGCGAGTGGGCGTATAGATCGCCTCTCCCTTGCCACTTGATAAATATCGTGCTTTAAACTCATTTAAAGCTATTTCGAAATCCAACACTTTCATGAACACAGTTTTATGTATTTCAATACTGTTTACCTGATGTTTTGTTTACATTAGCTTTACTTATTTCAGCAAAGGTCGTCTTGTGGTTTTTGTTTTATTGATTTTTTGCTTGACCTAGGTCTGCGTAGTTCCTTTCACTATAATACAAATAACTTCTACACTTTGATATTTAACCTTATTTTCGTGCCATCACAGATGTGTCCCAATGAATTTGACAAGGTACAATTTTTAGGTAAATGACGAACTTGTAGTAATTCAAAGTGTTAAACAAGCATAAAATTCCACCTCTATAAATCCAGGTGGCATTAATAATGTAAGCTTGATATACAAGCCTTTAGGATGTGGGTGCACCGTAGTGGAAAGCGTCTCGGAGAGATCCCAGTAGGCGGCTTTCTGTGATCTTGTCATAATCTGCAAAAACACGCCAATTTCGCTATTACTGACAGCCAACTAAATATATTCTTCTTCTTTTTTGAAATTATTAAACATGAAATGGAAAAATTTACTTAAATGTAATAAACTAAAAGAGCCCTTCTCTTTTTTTCTATTATAACATATGAAAAACTATGAAACCATTTTCTTTATAATTATTTAAATTGAAATAACTCGATTATTGGGACTCTTATTGCTCTGATTGTTAAATGTTATTCAGTGTTAATAAACTGGGTAGTTATATTAAAATAATAAAATTATACTTAATCCTATATTTCATTTAGCGATGCATTGATTTATCCTTGTATGGGCATTAACTTTGTAATTGAAAAGTTTTTAAATCGTTTTGTGCGAAAAATCAATTTATCGTTAATGCGCGTTTATGAGCGATTCCACCTACTAATAGCAACTTCATTCATTTTAGTTTTTGAGTAATAGGTACTTAACCTTCGCGTAAACTATTTTTATGTGTAGTGAGGCTGTTTTTTTATTAACTTTATGACCTAAAAGTCTTTATACTAATCTTCTTCATACCAAGCTTTAATGTGATAATGTGTGATAACTATACACTAACCTAGAAATTGGTAGCCTCAAAATGTATGTTCTGCTAGTAGATTTCAGTTTGTTATTTATAGGGGATGAATTACATTCTGTAACTTGTGACAATTACCTACAGGTGTCCGTGTTGATATAATGAACTCTTTCAATCACAATATAAAGGGTTACAATATCCGAAAACAGTTTGTTAGTGAGAAAAACCTTTGATGGCAATCATAGGTTTTTTTTTTGTAATAGAAAAAGTCTTACTTTATATTTCTTGTCAGAATTTTTCGACATTCAAAAGTCTTTTTCACGATTTTCTTCGTCTGAAATTATAACTATTTTATTTTTCTTTTTTAACTATAATAGATCTAACACTTGTTTCATAAGTTTTACTGTACAAACATCCTTTGGTTATTAAAGTTTTTTTTTTAAATAAAATAGTCTGAATTAAATGTTTTATTTTATAATTCCCTATACACAAATACATAGATGGGGAAATCGTCTATTTTTTCTCGTTAGACTAAAAAAATCGTAGATCTGATTTCTTTCTTTCTTGACTGTGCCCGTACATATTTTTATACATTCAGTCTCCAAGCTAGGCAACTTTATGTAATGAGTCCGTGGGATTGGGAGCAATATGACGTATCATCCGGCAACATTCACGAGTTGACCATCGCTCACCATAAACTGCAAATATACCAAGTTTTTTATTTGGAAACGTGATCGCGCATCAATCACATTTTGTTTGACGTAAATGGCCGTTGGCTGCTTGTTTTGCTTTAATTCTACTCGCAAAATGGTTTGATCTAGGAAAGTAAATATTTTTCAATAAATCCCTAGACAAACATGGGAATAACATACATAAATACGTACATAAAGTCACACATTTTTCCATGGGGGTAGGCAGAAACTACATGGGAATAAATATCACGAAATGTGTTCTAGGTACTTTTATGAGTTTATAATAATGTCCTTGTCTTTTTTAAGACTTCTGCATCTTTACATAGTATAAAACAAAGTCGTATTTCGTGTTTCTACGCTAAGATCTTTTAAACTGCGCAACGGATTTTCGAGGGCGGCACTGAAAATTTCGGGAATCAAGGAAGTGACACAACATTACTATTTAAAAATGTATTCTTTGCTTTTCGAAGTATTTTCCGCGATATTTGACACATTTTTCCATACGCTGGAACCAATCATTGAAGCAACCATTCCATTCGGAAGTTGGGGTCTCCAAAATGGCCGTTTTGTAGGCGTCCACAGCTTCTTCAGGTGATGAAAATCTCTGACAACGCAATTTATTCTTTATTTTAGGGAAAGTATAGAAATCATTAGGGCTTAGGTCTGGGCTGTACGGCGGATGGTCTAATAATTCTATGTTTTCTTGCTCTAAAAACTCTTTTGTTCTGTGCGCGGTGTGAGAACTCGCATTGTCGTGATGGAGGATGATGCGGCGGTTGCGGTTCTCTTTACGGAGTTCAGAAACGACCTGTGGCAAACAAATGCTAGCATACCATTCTGCATTAACCGTTCTTTGTCCCTCAAGAGGAATAGTCGCAACATGGCCAGTTTTGGAGACAAACGTGGCCACCATTTTTTTTTGCAACACTCCGTGAACGAACAATTTTTGTTGGCTTTAACTCATTTTCGAACACCCAAACTCGTGACTGGTTTTTTGTTTCGGGTTCGTACGCGTATATCCAGGATTCGATGATCACCTGATACGATGTTGTATACAGCATTTGAGGACCCTGCGTAGAATCTTTCGAGAGTTCTGACGAACCAAGTAACGCGAGCCGCTTTTTGCTCTTCAAAGAGCGAATGCGGTATCCATCGGGAAAACAACTTTTTTACACCTAATTGTTCATGCAAGATTATTTGTATTTGACTCATGCCAATGTCTAAAGTTGCCTGAATTTCGCGGTATGTCACATGTCGATCTTCCTCAATCAACTTACGCACAGCATCGACGTTTTCTTGGGTGACTGCAGTTTTTGGACGACCTTGACGGGGATCATCACTGAGCTTGACACGTCCACGTTGAAATTCAGCAAACCAGCGATAAATTGTGGTTTTGGATGGGGCTTCATCACCAAATGCAGAAATCGTCCGGTCAACACACTGTTTTTGTGTTAAACCACTTCGAAAGTCATAATAAATCATCGCTCTTGAATTTTCTCGAGTCAATACTATTTTCTCAACGACTAAACAAGTTTGACAAAACCTTGTGACAAGACCGAGAATCTTTTTTTTTTAATAAATAAATGGTATTCGATTTTTAAAACCAAGGAATTTTCAATTAAAAAGATTTTAATATGACAGGAACAGTGGAAAAATTCCATTCCCGATACTTTTAGTGCAGCCTAATGCGGTTTCATCAATAGGCAAGAGTGATTCAAGAGGAATGTTTATATGTATAATAAGCAGGTGAAATCACTAGCAAAAGCTGGCGGAATAAAATAGTCATAGTGGTCTCGGAGTGTGGCGTTAATAAGCCTTTTTTGCCTATTCTTACCTTTGATCCTAAAGATTACTGTTAAATTCTGACAACCTGTGTACATTACACTTGTATTTTTCCCCCATTCCGACCTTTCAGGGGAAAGCGCCAGGGTAACGCGCAAAATTCGAATTTTCTTACGTTTATTGCAATTTGGCCGTTTTGTCAGTGACAGGCAGGTATGTTGAATAAAATATAATTACGAGCGTAACACGTTTGTATTTACAGAATTATAATAATTACAACATCATCATTCTGACTGATCTGTAAATTGCACAAAAACGTAAATTGAATTACAAATTGAATTTAAAATTGAATTGGCTACCTCACTGCATCCTCCTGAAATAATTTCACAGCAGATTACGCAGCATCTCAAATTGATTTGATCTTCTACATATAACAGTTATCTCAAATGGCCTATAGCTCCAAACAAACTTGAACCCGCGGCACTGACTTTAAGTGCCCTTGCCACGCTTGTTATTAATTACTGACGTTGTCTTCACATCTGTCTTAGTCCGAAAAGTAATAGTCACTACTAGTTAATAGCTTCCGAAAACAATTGAATGCATGTGTAACTTTTTAAATAAGAATCACTAATTTAAAGTTAAATTGGTGTTAAGTTATGTTCCGATCTAAGTTATGACTAAGTAATATCTTATTGGGGCAGTCATTTGGATATCACATAGTGTTAGAGAACATAGAAACTGTATAGTGTTATTGAGAACAATAAAAACACTATAGGAAGTTAAGTTGAAGTTAAGCTAAGTGCTTATTTTATGTTATAACTAAGTAGAATAATACCTGCTTTTTGGAAGCATTCATTTAGATGTCAACTACTGTTAGTGAAAACAGAAGGTGAATTTAATAGTAAGTAACTTAAAAAAATACTAATAAATTACATGTACAACACAGGTTCTGCTACCAAGACTTCCGTTAACAGGCTTTTTTGGCAAACCCTTCTTTTTCCGATGATTCTTCTACATAGTATTAGCACTTTATTGCTTTGTCTTTGTCGTAGACAAAATTATTGTTGAAAACGCATCGAAAATATAAGCTCTAATTATTGGTTTCCTCAATACTAAAGAATGTATTAAAAATAGCTACGTTCTTAGTTCTACTTGTAGACGCACGCATTGGCATTTATTTACAGGAGCCATTCTAAATGAATGCATTTTTTCAGTCACGTTTTTAAGGCTATAAAAACTGATGAGAAGCGCTCTAGGTCACAGCACGCATTCATTTAATCATTGAATTAAATATTGCAATTAACACCTGTTCTTACTGTTACAAAGCCGAATTATGAATCAGAACTAGACACTTGCATACAATTTCAAAATGTAAAATAATTTTTAATGTCTTTGTTAATTTAAAATAATCGACTACACTCTTTAGAATCACCGACTTTATATCATTTTTTTTTTTCATTTTTAACCGTAGTAGGATATAGAGCCTACTCCTGTTTTGATGTCGATGGAACATAGGTTCCACTGTATTTTTTATGTATGTTCACCGATCTGTTGGTCAACTGTGACCCGATTACAAAAAATATTTTTTTAATGGTTTGGTTATGCTTCAGGGTTGGTCCCATATGTATTTTATTGACTTTGTTTTGAAGATCCAGCAGCGTTCGCGCTCTCTTTAATATTGAAAGTAACTAAATAATAGACATAAATTTATTACTACTTATATTCTGATATATTAGCATTATCAAGTAAAATACACGATAACGCTCTAATACCCAATAATAGACAAGCTCAGTATAGTCAATCAATATGCTTACACTTTTCCCAAGTTCTTTGTTTAAGATTACTTACTTGACTTACTTACTTACTACATCCTTCAATGGCCGATGTTCTTTTAACTACTTCGGTTCACAGCTAATTTAATCTGCAATCTGCCTAGCCAAGAGCATTTTATGTTGGGGTTGTCTTCCAGTCTAACCATAAGCAGTCGAATACGAGCTTTTACTTGGACCTCCACAGCCCAGTAACTGAGTAATACGATTACACTTGGTAAGAGTGGTGGTCAAACTTTCGGGCTTCTAACTATCCCGTAACTACTGTGAAAGATGTACAAATAACAGCCTGGACCAACAGCTTAACGTGCTTTCCGAGGCACGGAGGAGTCTCGAAATGATATGGGTGGTCACCCATCCACGAGCGAGCCGCGACAAGCGTAACTTAACTTTTATTATTTAGCCATGGGGTCCTCTAAGAAAAGGCCCAAAACTAAGTATAGTATGCACTTTAAACTTAGTGATTACCAAGCAATCCTCGCATTCTACATTTCCTAAAGATGCCAATATGAACGTGCCAAGTTTCCTACACTCAGAAACATTGAAAGAAGACGGTAGCGAAAAAGTGCAAAAAGGGGCACCGTTGGAACTCACTGACCCATTTCTGTAGTGTCCCGTAGTTCGCACTGCTCTGTTTACTGAGCGGAGCGAAAAATGAGCGCTCATTACTAGCTCAGCTGACGAAATTATCACTCTCCATTTAATACCTAAGCGTTCTATTCTTCTGGCAACAATCGTAAGTTCTTTTTTTTTCAAGAGGAAATGGCAAAGGTCATGGTTTTTGCGGTCTGAAAATGTCGAAGTAATGAGGTCGGTTGGTTTACAAACTCTTTTTTGTTAGGCTCTAACACCTTTCCGGGTTTCTTTTGAGGAATTTAGCAATCAATTCTGAAGATGCTGTTGTGGTTCTTTTAATTGGGGACTGAAATTATAATGACAAGTGTTAGGTAACAATAACAAACGGATTGACAGCTTTGACGTTTAAAAGTACCTTTTATGTGCCTATTTGAAATTAATGACTATGACTTTAGTATTTTTTTAGAGCTATTTATAATTTAATAATACACTAGGTAATGCTTGGAGTGCCTGAGTTTCAATGCCTTTTAATTTTTTGTTAGGAATCTCAAGTGTCCACACAACAACTTACCAATATGTCATCACAATCGGTCTAGTCATTTTCGAGATTTTGCGAGACAAACGCACGGCAATTGATTTTTATATAGGTACGTACTAGTTGCCCGGACATTGTCCAGTTTCCTAGAACTTGATTGGAGTGCCACCTACCGGGTCTAATTGCGAATTTAAACCATCCAGGAAGCCACTCAAACACACACAAAAAATATCATTAAAATCGGTCGAGCCGTTTGGGAGGAGTTCAGCAACATTCACAAATACAGGATAAAGCGATCAGCGATCGATAATACGGAGTATGCCGCTGATCTTTAAGCTAATGATACTTTCCAATATCGTTCATTATGTTAAACTGGAAATATAGACCAACAGTCGATGGCCACGTCAATAAGCCAAGATGCATACCTAGATACAATACCGGAACGAACTGGAGCAGAAATCACGTTGCAACATGAAGTACCTTGTTACACTTACAAACTTAGTTAGCACTTAGAAAGCCGATAACATCCGTGTAGGAACACTAGGAACTATTGTTATATAAAAGGGACAGTCGTGCTGTGTTCGCTTTCTCAAACTAGGCCTTGTTAAAATATTCGTCTTGTAACGCCTATATCGCTCTGAAATTACAAATAATTCCAAACTGTCTGCAGAAATACAGGCAGAATGCAATGAGGACAGTGGTGACCTAGTGGTGATGGCCGCAACTCACGAGTTGTAGATCATAGGTTCGAACCCAGACCGGCGTTTTAATTTGCACCACTGCTCTCAAAACATCGTGAGGAAACCGGCATGTCTTAGACCGAAAAAATTGTAAGACATGATACATGTACCAACGCTCATTGGTCCCATGTTTTTTGCAGGCCCAGTTGCTTTTTCATGAAACAGGGATTCAATGAAGAGGGTTGTATTGATGATTTTAAGTTATTGTAATTCTTTAAAGCCATATTTGTTACGGTTGCGAATTACATTTTGTTCAACATGCAGCTTGACTGACCTAAACGCAAAAACGTAAGAAACTTTTAATTTTGCGGGCTACTTTAGCGTAACCACCGAAAACTCTCTTCTTAGCCTGTAGTTTTGTTACCATATTCTGTAACCCATCTTCAAGAGCATAATAATTACGTTAAAGACTATCCTTGAGAACCTTTTATAAACTTTAAATTGGAGCACGAACTGCGAAGGTTACCGCCGAACGTGAGACTTCCATTATGTGCCCGAACAATCTGCACACGAAACTATGTAAGTCAAAGTTCAAACCAAACTGGAGGAAGAAGGGCGCTATGGCTATCTTTGCACAGAAATATAACCCTATCTTTGAAAGACAAAGAATACCGTTCATTTGGCAGAGTTCTTGAAACACAAAATAATAATGACAAAAGAAATAATTAACAACAATAGTTTATGCCTCACGGCAACGCTAAAAAGATTATTTCATCATTAATGCTGACCATACAACTAAGAGCCAATTTTTTAGTCTTTCATAATCGTGGTTCTTGCCCAATAAGCACGATTATGGTGTTTGAAAGTCATGCATTATTATACCCACACCATGACGGCCTGGTACAGGAAAAGACGCAAGCGCAGGCAGTCACTGCAGTATTTATTGTAGCGACGTGTTAAACGTGTGCCACATGGCATTTACGTACATATTTGCTATTTATTTATATCATCATCATTTCAGCCGAAAAATGTCCACTGCTGGACATAACCTTCCCCAAGCTCCACTACTTCGACCGGTTCGGTGCTTCCCGCATCCAGCCTGCGGCATTCACAAGGTTATCAATCGACTTTGTAGGTGGCCTCTCAAGATTACGTTTTCTGGTACGCGGTCGCCACTCCAGAACCTTTCGGCCCCATCGGCCATCCATTCTGCAAGCAATATGCCCTGCCTACTGCCACTTTAGTTTGGCAATTCTTCGGGTTATGTCGGTTGTAATGGTTCTCTAGCAGATCTCTTCATTCCTGTTTCGGTCACGCATGGAAACTCAAAGCATAGCCCTCTCCATTGGCCTTTGAGTGACTTTAAGCCTTCGAATAAAGCCCATTTTCTTTATATTGACAGAATTAAAAAGATAATTGGAGTAAAAAACAAAACAGTTCTATCGATAATAATTAAGAAATATGCTGCCAGACCCTACTCGTAGTGCAAGACGAATCATGGTTAGCAGCGGGGCAGTAACGCATTCCTGTCTGATGATAAGTTCTGATCGCCATTCCGCTTACTAAGTGTGGTGGTTATAACGAGCTATCTTGTCCATGGACAGCTCATAAACACTGAACATGTACCTCCTAATGGATTAGTATATTAACCAACTTTCCACGGCTATAGAGCCATAATCACCACATGTGATGACTTTCGAAAGTACTATACATAACGATGCTGCTGATTACTCCATAGATAATGAATCCTAATGATGTTACTTAGCACCCTTGTATTTCACGTACTCTTTATATGTAACCTTTTGTAAATCCTGCGGTTTCTGCCTGACCTCTTAACGCATAGAACCTTGAACAATACACACATGATGCCATAATCTTGACACTCTTTTAATAAATGATTCATAATTGCATTACTAATTCATAAATTACGTGCTGGAAATCATTTGGCACACGCAAAAAATTCTTTTGGAAATGAGTTTTTAATTATTTGTATTACGTGGGAATGAATTCACCAAAATTATGGCTAAATACCATGCTCTTATAGTGCTAGAATAGTATGTGATGAAATCTATACTATATTTTACAAATAATAAAATTGAAGTGTCTGTTTGTAATTTATGTCAAAATAACAGCTTTTTTCTGAATGTATATATGAAACAACAAAAACATATATTTACCAAATATAGGTAAATATATGTTTTTGTTGTCCCATTAGTTTTTAATATGGATATCCATCACGTGGGTAAAGTATTATCAACTCATTTGATTTGACAATGTAAATATCCTTTTCGTAAATTCTTGCTTTATCTTGTTACAGGTAGGAGCAGAAAGTACGCGACCCCACCGTTTGAGGGGGAATTGGAACCAAGTGGTTACAATCGTAAGCTATACAATTTAGTTTTTACTTTCATTACATTTCATATTTACTGATATATCTTTCTCTTAATCAATTATCATTGTGCTTGTATGGCTTTTTTGTTCCACTCGATTTTAAACACTTGTCTTTATCAATATTTATCTTTCGGCCATTCATTTTGCATTTCCAGCCTCATTAAAATATACATTTGCGATGACTATCTAAAAGATACTGTCATTAATACACAACGCCTTTCCAATTCTTGATTGACAGTATCCAAAATATTATTACGAGTAAATACTTTTTGCCAATACTTTTTGGTTTTATTACACAACAATACGACAGTCCGTACATCTTTTAGGCTGAGATCTTCAAATGTTACTTAGCTCGTGCTCGTAAGCTTTCAGTATAGCTTAAGGCTTCCACAGACAGGTGTGACGCATTCCGTTCGAATAATTTCCAGGAAGTTTTAATAAAAACTGTTCTACTAGAGTCGCATGGCGCCTGTCTGTGGGAGCCTTTTGACATGTTCCTGTCTATAACATACATACGTTCGTAGTTTAACAGTGACAGGAATAACACCTAGGCAAAGTCCGTGCTAAGTAACGCTTATGGTTCTCTTCCATAGTAACATGGCAACATTCTCTCATGAGCCTTTCGCTGAACAATGCCACTTTCGCTGTTCGCATATTAAAACATCTGCATTTCCTCTTGGCTTATTGAAATTGGCTATTTATACGATTGTGCTCGGATCAACAATGACGCGGCTGCTCTGAATGTTTCATTGTGCTGTCAATGTTGTTATTTATGGGTACATCTTACCCGCCCTGTATCCGCTCAACTTACAAGGCTCTTTTTTTCCGAATGAATATGATTAAATAATTCGATATTGCAAAAAAAAATATTCTCGAATATTTTCGTCAAGAATACGTAGCATAGTCAAGAATAGTATATTCAACCATTAATTCTAAATTAATCCGTTTATACATCTTCACAAAAATTCTCTAAAGAATCCTCTAATATGACACATTTTAAACTCAAACCGTGCCCAAGCATTTGCTTCCGATAGAGACCTTAGGTTATAAAATATTCATAAAGAATACAAAATTATATAGTACCTAATAAAAGTAATACATCTACGAGTAAGTGGATATTCATGACTGCAAGCTTTTTAATTTTTTGTCTGCCTACTGCAATGACATATTAATTCGAAATGACATTAATCATTTTAATTCACTTTTACGAAAACCTCGTCTTTTGACATTTTATTAATTAATTAAGTTAGAGAGCAATGATAACGGCCGTGACTTACGAGTCTTAGGTTCAAACCTAGGCAGGCGCTTAACTTTGTGATAATTATCTCATCACCACTCTCTGGTGCTTTCAATCTACTCTCAAAACGGCAAAGGAAAACTTTTTGAGAAAACCGGAATGTTCCAAAACCAAAAATCTAAGACATGTGACATCTGCCAACCCGCACAGGGCGCACTCCCTCTCACCGAGGGGAGACCTGTGTCCCACCAGTTAGAACATTATAACTTCTACGATATTCAAAGATGATGATATAATTTAAAAAAAAAACTAAAAAACACGCTTCCATAGAAAACCAAACTAAAAAGTAGAAAATAATGGAAAAAGCGTGTTTTTTAGTTTTTTTTAAACTATTATTTATTTTCAATTTTTTAGGGTGTTTCGAATTTTGAGACGTATGTCAGCGTAGTTTTCGAAGACAGTTTTTTTTTGCTGTCCTGGTAACCCTGGCAAGGATAATGGCACAAATTTATGAAATTATAGTATTGTCATCGGTCCTCGATAAGTCTACAGAGTTTAAATGAAATCTGGTCGTTTAAAGTGGGTCAAAATCGCGCTATAAGGAGTCGGTTACAAACAAACATACAAGTGAAGCTAATATAAAGCGTGTAAAAAGTACCAATGTCCTCATAGGAATATCATTCGACCGACCAGCCCATATTTCTATCTGAGTATATTTTACATTTGCCATATAGAAGAATGACTAACCCAAATGGAATTAAAATAGCTTAGATCTCTAAGTGAAAATGACATCAACACTATATACGTAAATTCATTGTACTATTAATCATTATATGTTATACCTGCATATATTTACTAATTCTCTGTCCGGACAGGCTAGTCTCGTGACATTTGGGCTTATTAGTTGACTCACACGAATCGGTAATCGTCACTTTAAATAATATAATATTTTCTATAGGCGACTTCATCATCATCATCATTTCAGCCGAAAGACGTCCACTGCTGGACATAGGCCTACCCCAAGCACCGCCACTTCTGTGCTTCACACATCCAACGGATTTCTGCGGCTTTCACCAGGTCATCGGTCCATCTTGTGGGACGCCTTCCAACGCTACGTCTTCCAGTACGTGGTCGTCGCTCCAGAACCTTTCAACCCCATCGGCCATCTGTTCTGCGAGCAATAGGCGAGTTGCACGAAGATAATTGATTTGTGGGCGAAACTACAATTCCAGAAACACGTATTCTTTTTTTTTTTTTGGCAATTGTCACGCTTTTTATTTTATCTAATAAACTTATCCTATTTTTTTCTTAATTTTTCGTTTTTTCCTAAACGTTGTATTCAGAACTTTCTTTTGCGAGCAACTACGCTCGTATATTACATATAATTCTTCCTCTTGAATCATTCTGTCTATGAATGAAAACCGCTTTAAAATTCGATGCGTAGTTTCATCTTTCTGGAATAGTCATTCGCCCAGAAATAAATGGACTTTGTGCGAGTCGCCTATAAATAAATATTATATTGTATAAAAGTGACTATTCGCTTGATTTCGGCGAATTATTTCGTGCGAGTTGACTATAAGCCAATGCTCCGGACAGGCTATAGTCGGCGTGACATTTGAACCAGCCGGTATCCAGCGAAGGCCGGTCCCAGCTTCATGCATTCTGAACACAATATCAGGTGGCCTACTCAACCACCCGGGACCGAATACTTTTTGTGCTACGACTGACGCATACAAAATTAAAGAGCTTTGCGAACCGACACAAGCTCTTTTGAAAAATTATGAATAATGAACGAAATTTTCTGGCACTTCTCCAAATGCTCGCGAATTATCCTTGGAGAGGCGGCGGATTTATTAAAATGTTTGCCTTTTAGAAGATCAGTCTTGGCTGTAAATATAAAATTAAGATAGGTATTGTGTAAATGTTAATGGGTTCATAAAGTAACTACGTGTTGGGATCTCATTTAGTTCTTATTTCGAATTTACACAACAACAAAACAGCCTATCAAATAACAATAAAAGATTCCACGCAAGTTCCAAATTTCATACAAATCTTACACAAGAACACAGTTCGCGCGGTAATTATATGTGGTTGCTTGTAAAAGTCAAGGACGCGAAGATCGCCGAGCACTCGAAACGTTGCTATTCGATTGAAATCCACATACCTGACTATCCACCGCTCACTATACGACTCGTTTGGCTTTTTACCTTTTATTTTCCATTTACATACACGTTCCTAAAGTTTCGTACATTGTCGGTATTTGACTGAAACCTGCGTGGGAAACGCCGGCTGTCGTGCACCCCGTGAAACCATAGTAACGCCCTCGTTTGACATATTTGCTCTATATGCTTACCAGCTGTTTTCATATTTAGGTTATCATTCGCAATCGGTTGTTATAGCGTTATTGTTTTCATAAAAGTTGTCTATTTCATGCGGATCTATTTATCCTTGTATGTAATATTCTTTTTGACAATATAGCCATAGTTCTCAATATCAATAATGAGCCTATCATGTTCTCCCTGCTGGGACACAGTCCTCCTCTCTGTGAGAGAGTTGGCCATAATTTACCAGCCCATCTGACGTCACATTGCCTACTCTCGGTGAGAGGGAGTGGGCCTTAATCCACGCGGGCCCAGTGCGTTGGTAGATGTCACATGTCTTCGAATGTTTGGTTCTAGGAAATGCTGGTTTCCTCACAATGTTTTTCTTCACTGTTTTGGGAGCTGTGGTAATGAAATAATTTGCACAAAGTAAAGTGCCTGCTTGGGTTTGAACCCACGACCTACAATTCGTAAATCACAGCCAGTACCACTGGGCCACCACTGCTCTCAAGCCAGAGTTCTACTGTTATTGAAGTTAGTAAAAGAAAGATCAGTGCCTACGTAGGACCCGAACTCTTAAGCTTCTATTAGGGTGGCAATTGGTAGTAAAAATACCCTTGAAGAGCGAATCTAGGATAGATAACCACTATCAGACAAATAATTAGTCACCTTTTTCCTTCCTGTGTGTGGGAGCAAGTCCCTTAAAAAGAAGCTCAAGCCTTGCTCTATAATATCGTACAGCAAGACTTTAATTTTAAGAGGTTCCTCTTGGCAACCAAATAACATATTACGATCACTAATTCAGTTGCTGAGAAGGCCATATTTTATTGGTTCCATACTTTAATGTTAATGCAGATGACGAATGAGATCTACACGGAATGTTGCGTAGAATCTCAAACGATACTTCCCTAAACACAAAATTTTACACAGTTTACGTTCCAACTTTCTTTAGCACATAATGACGATGCACACGACTGCTTCATGAATGAATGAATGATGATTGAACGCTTTTGACACTTCACGCGACACGCGGAAGTGTCGTTAGAGAATGATTAGAATATCGAACGCATGACACGGCACGGTGTCGTGACACTTTCCGTGCCACCGTGACTCCGTGACATCTCCACATGTTGTCAATCGTGATTTTTATGAATGTAATATAAAACTGTCTGTTCTCATTTTCTGTTTTATACGGTTTTGCTCTCTTATTTCACCGTTTCATTTTGCGTCGAGAATTCCGAAATAGTATTTTTTTAACCTGTTTTCAAACGTCACCTTCGTGCACATTTCAAAACTGCATAAGCATTTCAAGAATTCAGTCTCTTACAACACTTTTGACATGAGCAGCTTTTTTCTATGTCTTGAATCTAGCTCAATGAGAACTTGAGCTAGTACTTAACATGTCCCAATTCGTAAAGTGCACAGGTCATTGGCAAAACTAACATGTTCAATTCAATGAGCCCCCTATTGTAAACGTTGTATTGTATCTTTCAGTAGACTTTACTTAATGCCTGCCATCTCAATGTGACTCCTGGCAAAGAACTCCTCTAACAATTACCACAGTTTGTATCATCTTCCTCAAAAGGATTTCACTTGATGTGACCAAGATTTTGTCTAGACTTTAAAAGAGATTGTGACTTCTGAGTTTGTTTCGGCCTTTCTTTTTAGAATAGTCACTTAGGAAACGCAGACCTCATCTAGTTTTAAAGAAAAATTGACGTGTAAAAGTGTTTGTACAAACCTACTTACAGAAATAAAATCATTTATCTTTTATGTAGGCTTTTCCCTGATATTTGCCCATATCATATATGGCTTGTCCATAGTCATGTTAACAGCTTTTAAATACACGGTATTTAAAATGAAGCCTACATTAAATTTCGCATCCACGCCTCTTGCCTTCAAAAACGACAGACACAACATTTAATGGCACTGCCCAGCTCGAACATAATGTAGTTTATTCAACCGTCTATAAAGGGACCGTGTACACTATCCGAACGATGAATAATTGGCTCAATGCATACAACAAGTAACAAAAAGCCGTAAAATAAAGGCCGTCGGCCACGACGCTGCTTAAAATAACTCGTCACAAACTATAATCGCTATGAACCACCCTCACTGCGTTACTCACTATCAATCACAGTCTGAATCATTTTAAAGGACTACTAATCCATTGCTACATGGTTTTGAAAAATGTGTCTGCTTTACAACGTTAATAGCGCATTGAATGTTGTTGAACTGTCAAAATGAAAACACACAATTAAAATACTACATAACATAACACGCCTTCATTCCTCGAAGGGTTGGGCAGACCTATAGTACACCCACATTTCACCAGTTATGTTTAAGTCCCATGTAATAGCGAGCCTATTGCCATCAACCGCGAACAAATCCAAACTCCGGGCTGTTACTAAGAAATTCCAGTTAGAAAAACCCAATAACACTTTGCCCGACCTGGTAATCGAAACCAGGACCTCATGCTCAGCAGTAGCGTTTATGACCACTACACCAACAAGACAATCTTTTAAATACTAGTGCTGTGGCATTCTGACTCATCGATTATATACAAATCAGTATCACGTTTCTTGTGAGTAGCGTCGTGGACGATGGGGCTTAAGGTCTCAGGTAGACGCACTGAGTCTAGGTCTTTAATTCTTTAGTCTAGACCTTGCCCTTTGTCGGTTAAAGACACCGTAATGCTGGTTTCTTTGACCGGACTTTTAATGGTAACAAAAAAATCTTACCGTAGTTTTTTATTAGATAAACAACTGTCGAAGGAAGGAAAAGGAAGTTGTGCTCGTTTCGCTCAAGAGCTGTGGTGGCCCAGTGGTATTTGCCCCAACTCACGAGTTGTACGGCGTGGGTTCGAACCCAGGCAGGCGATTAAATTTGTGTAAATAATTTCATCACCACTGCTCTCAAAACGGTGAAGAAAAACATCGTGAGGATACCGGAATGTCTTAAAACCAAAAATTCGAACACATGTGACATCTAGCAAACCGCACTGGACCCGCGTGGTAGATTATGGCCTACTCCCTCTCACCGAGAGGAGGCCTGTGTCCCAGCAGTGGGAACGGTATAGGCGGATTATGTGTGCTCGGTTTTGGATCTCGTGTCTTGGTCTGCTGAATTTGTAATTTCTACTTTTTTGAGTAGAGTGATCAAAGAGGTGTTCTGTAACAGATCTAGATCAACGGAGCGAGGAAATCGAGTCTCACTTCTAAAAATAATGTTCTAGACCATTTTCAAATAATATATCTGACTCTTTGAAGGCTCAATTACAATGCAATCTAGCTACCTTTATTCATTTCAGAAGACATTTATATGTTCGCATTTGATAATAAACCTCGAAAAGCACCTCAAATTACGTCCGTAAATAAAGCAAAGTGGAAACCATTTTCGACTCTACAAAAAAGAGGTTTGAAAAGTTTATTCGTATTATAAACCTCTTATGTTCTTTTAAAATTATAGTTCCTTTTTTAAATCCCGGAGACGTAATTTGACATTTCAAGTCATTTTTGTTTAGTTTTTTTTTACATCGGTGTTTTATGGAGGTTTTGTGGAGGAGGAGGAGGGACAACTGTTATGCAACAGTTGTCAAATTAGTATGTGGATTTAAAAACGAATTTTAATGTGAAAATATCAGGTTTTCAATATCTTTTTCTTGATCTTTTTATTTAATAGAATTTAATGAACTTCGAGAGTTGTATTGATTTTAATTATTATAATAATGTAAAAACGTGTTACGGTCACTAAGCATATTCTAATTAACCTTGATTTTAAATGTAAATGGCAAAAAAACGTAAAATTTGAATTTCCCAGGCTACCCGGAGCTTTCATCATAGTTAGACGTGACAGGGGCGACCGTATACCTATTTAGCATCTCCACACAAACTCTCCTCTAACAAACAGGTCACACATATTTCCAAATAAAACAACCTTAACCGGCCGCCACTACGGCGAGGGTTACATAAGCATTCAAAAACACAAACCTTCAAAAGGTCATTAGGAATGTAGCTGCACGGCGTCGCTCGGGTGGGACGTTTGCGCCATCTTCGTTAGATCGCGCTTGACCACAAAAATGCGGCTTTCAATCCGAAGGTTGCATAAAGGCTTTGCGTTTATCATTGTTGGCTGCTTTAGTAGAACCGGTACAACCGCGCAGAGCGCATGCGTCGAAGCGCCCGCGCATTTTCCCACCCAAAGAGATCGTACAGCTTCAGTCGTTCGTAACTTTTAATCTCCGCTTGCCAATGAGGTGTCAGTGTGTGCAAAAACGTGATTATTTTCTTCGTGTAAGCATTAGATATTTAATGGGATTTACGTCTCATTAATTAACATATTATTTAATGTATTTTCTCTTAAAATATTTAATTCCTACGCAAAATGTTGATAAGCGGGTATTTAACGTTAATTATTTTTAATTCGACCTTGACATTAAGTAGTGACATATGTTTATGGTTTTTATTAATTTAGATATTTTTATAATCGAATAATCTTAATTGGCGGAATCAAAATTGAATCGCAAATTTGAAGAGGTGTAAATTTTTATGAAATTATTTTTTTTGCTTTATTTAAATATGGTGTTTTAAATCAGTGTCTCTTAATTGTTCCTCATTCGCGGACGAGCTAGGAGGAAATTCTGATATCCTATAAAATCTAGCCGGACACCGGCGCCCGCTAGGCGTGATAAATTACCGCGAGCATTTCGTAATTTCATTCCCAACACCTTGGAGCGGAAATTTAATCAATATTGCACCGGTATCGATGGACAGGCTACAATTAATTAAGCGAAAATATTAATGAAAAGTCAGACTGGACTGACGTGAACAGGAACACGGTATCTCTATACTTTCGTTCCGTTTGGAGGTCCCAGATTTTTAAAGCAATCTTGATCGTAGGTAATGTTCTCATGTTGAATAGTAAATCAATTCAATATCGGCGGCATAACGGATACATAGATACATTTCTTTTGTTTTAGCGAATTATTACTGTTGTGTTTCGAATATTATGGCAGTTATTAATTACTATGCCTTTTAACTGAACGGACATCAACAAGGTCTTTTAACCCAAGAGATGTATTTCGAAGAACTACAAATATTGAGTAAACCGTGCTATTCCTACCGACATACCACGTACCTACTGACCTACCATTTGACATTTACGTAAATATCCATTAATATGAAACGTACCATAATCTGTAAAAGTTACTTCAATTCAATAAAGCCGTATTTTCCTAACATCACTTATGATTTCAGTGGCATACATATATCAACCGGTTATTTACCTAGACAGCAAGCAAATAAAACAAAAACGCAATAATTTATTCTTTGCTCAAAATACTTGCCAGACATATGATATTGTAATTTGATTTAATTATGATCGAAGAGCTTATTAAGATACAAGATAGGACACTGTATATGGCCGACTAGTTTTTTCTATAAACTTTAAAAACTACATACACATACGTAGGTATTATAATCCTTGTAGGAATTTGAAGTTTCGAACGTCAAAAAAAAAAGAATGTGTATCCTTTAAAGCTCTATCAACCTTTTGGAAATGTGACATTTCTACATCCGTATTGTGCATTGTTTTTTTGCAAGCTCTTGTTTCTTGTGCAAGTGATATTCGCGTGCACTTTTGACTTGCTAAGGTCACACCTTTTACATTCTATGGGGTGACTGTACCACGTGCTTACTGTCAGCAGCCAACGCATACAAATATTACATGTTTTTAATTATAAAGCATTTTATCAGCACTATAGCACACAAATAGACGAAAAGATGCTTATGTAGCAACACAAGTTATGCAAAATTTGAGGAAACCAAATGTAAAAATATACAGCTTGTCCATGCTTAATGTTGGATGACATTTAAACAAACACCGAATGAGAAATAAAACTAATATTACTGGTATTAAAATTAAGTATATCGTTTGCGTCTTCAGAAGTATTAAATCAGTTTATTTATAGATGATGAACAATCATTATAAATGTTGATTTATTTTAGCTTTGTGTTCATGGCTATAACAAAGATGCATTGAACACTGAAATCATTAAAAAAATTAATAAAAACACATATAAAATGCGTTGGTATACCTATAAGAATAAAAATCATAGTTGCTTAAAACAATACAAGATTCAACGAAAATCGAAAATTAAATAAAAAAGGTTAAGATTAAATATACAAATGAGCAACTGAAAAGTGCATTAAAGTAACTGGTCTACAATACCTTGAGATTATTACACTAATGACCTTGTATTACACGAAATAACTTCACAAATTTTATTTTAAACACATAATACGCATAATTGTGTTATTACATAAACAACATGCAATATTTTCGAGTTGCACAATGCTATGAAAATCTCGTGAACTGGCACACATGAGAATGTGTTAGATTTTGTTTTTTTATGTGGATGGGAAATCATCAAATGACGTCTCCCGCTCTGGGCGAAGCGAGAGGGCGTGTCAGATTTTTACTGACTAAAACCCACCCGTGTTCCTTCAGTTGCCTATATGCCAGGGCCACGGTAACTCTTTCGAACAAATCCCGCGACCCGGCAGGATGTGTAAGATTACTCAGATTTAATGTTGCATCCAACGGATTTGAGTCATTTATCATCTTAGCCAGCTGAAGTGTCGGAATCTGGCACGCAATCCCAAATAAATCAGGCCCTGTAATTAATTTGCACGATGTCAGTAAATAGCATATATACATAAAATCACGCCTTTTTCCCATGGGGGTAGGCAGAAACTAAAGAACGCCACCTGCTACGAATTTTACTCCTTTAGCCTCGTTTAAGTTCATACATCTGGTCACACACGCACGCCGGTTACTAGTGCTACGCACCTGACCGTTCTGAAGAACATCACTAATAAGGTCACTATATGTTCTCCTAGGGCGTCCCCTACCGGCGTGACCAGTCACACCTGCCTTGTAAATAAATTTTGTTAGTAAATAAGTACGAACGAATTAGGAAAAGTCATGAGGAAAGTTTTGAATATGAATGTCGATGGTTATGAGAGCAGAGAGAGACCAAAGAAACGATTGAATGGACTGTGTGAAGGATATGGTAAGAATGATGCTAGCGATTAAATTGAAAAGTAGGTAATGAAACTGAAGAAATTTTTTTATGAAATGTTACGCAAAAATTAAATATACAAAGCTTGTCAGATGCTGATAACATACATAATTATAACTTAGTGTTTTCGGTAAAGCTAATGAAGCAATTTTGGTTAAGCAACAAAAGATAAGAAATGCATTCAAATGTAAAACACGCTGCAATACTTATATTCACAGCTCAGAAAATATTACCAAACAATATTCACTGACACCTTTCCCTCCTACGGGAAAAACAAACTATACATTTCAAATTATACGCCTCATAGATAAACAAGGTGGCGTCCTTATAAAAATACACTCCACGTCATTAATATGGATCATCTTGCAATGGAAAAGATACGAATATGGAAATTACCTTCCGCATAGGAAATGATCTAATCTAATGCAGCATCATGCGTGTATCCTTGAAACTGTATAAAATAATATCAACATTGAGCCATCCGTAACGAACGAAGGAAGACCCAAATACCAGCCACGGCCTACCGGAAGCTGTTTCATAAATACGTAATTAATAGTAGATCATTAGTTAGATAACAGAATTACCGACAAGAATTCCAAGACCATATTTTTGTAGTAACTTAGTCGACGTAAAAACGAACGTAAAAATATCGTGGCGGGATTTTTGAAAAGTTGAAAATAGAACGAAGTGCATCCCAGTGCGTCGAAAATACACACTGTTCGATTTGCAAAATCACGCCGCCATTTTATTACGTCCGTGTGGTTCGATGTTTTTACGTGAACTTCTGTGCCTTAGTAATCCATAGTAGAATGTTTGTCGGCGAAAGGCATTTCGGGTTTAATACTAGTTTTATAATCTTTAAGCACCCATTAAAGGTCTACGTCACCTCATTAAGGCAAGCGAGTCGAAGCTATATATCAAGTAGTCACCACAGATACGCAATAGTGTGTCAACGTTACGTCACTGACGAACAGTGCAAGGACTAAAGTGATCAAAAAAGATGTGGCAAAGGAAAGTTCTGTGCGGCCTGGTCCTGGTGATGACCTGGATCGGAAACACGGCGACCGTCAGCTACTCGAACCAGCTCAACCAGCTCGGGAATGGCTTGAACAAACCAGGTATTGTGAAGTTAAAGAAAACTGTTTTATGAAGCTTATTTTTAGTTAACAGGAAAATTATGCTGAATTTTGTGTGAAATTGATATAAACCTGTGACGTAAATGTTTTTCCTCCTCCCTTAACCCAATTTATTAGGAGCGGTGCACCATGTGTTGTTCCTCCACTCTTCACTCTTTCTAAGCAAATCATGATTCACACAGTCCGTTCATTGTTTTGTTGGTAATAAAGGATACCCACCTAAAAACGTTTATTTCATCGGAACATTACGTTTCATAGTATACTGAGATTGTTGTACAACTCGCATCGGGGCGAGCACGGCCTACTGTGATGGGTTTGTTTCACATTTTTATCACAGTTTGGGACCAAGAACTATGATAAAATGCACGCATGTTATCATAGTTCCTGGTCCCAAACTCAAGCCTATCACAAAAGCCAACTCGCCCCGCAGATGACCACTTTTGTTCGATCCTACCGATCATACATGTATTTTTGCAGTTTCAATTTTTAGGACCATTTAATGTCCCTATGATCTAAAAATTGTAAAAATCGAAAGAAAATTTGAATTTCACAAGCTACCATGTGACTTTCCCTTTAAGTACTAAAACTGTTCATGGTATTATTTTAGAACTATTTAATAATAATAGTATACCGGTGCAAATATTATGAGTGTAGCTAATGAACGGACACAAGTGAAGAATGAACATAAAATGTTATGTTATCGTAATATTCGATTATTTTGATGTCCGTTTAGTCTTTAAATTCAATTTTGGTATTTATCGAAATACCAACACGTGCGCGTGAAAATAATACGAGATATTTATCATTGGGGACATCACGGCATTGTTTTTTCGAATCAATAAAGATTTTGAGGTGTGGCTCTTCACACAAATCAAGAGTCAAAGAATTTAAAGTTGCATTCTTATAAAAACTAATGAAAGTTAAAAAGTAAAGTGTGGTGCAATATAGTGGTTAACTGAAATTCTTAATGAAGACTATTGAATCCAAAATGAAAGTCTAACCACAGTGAAGACTACTTATAATCCGAAGAACTCTTATGAAACGGAGTACTGATTTTGACTTTGACAAAATAATAATAGCTATTATGTTTGCTTGCATTTCTAATTCTCCAACTGTACACTATGAAATCTTCATAGGTTCATACTCAACTCTTATAAAACCGCGCACTAATTTTGACATTGACAAAATATACGCCACGATATTGACTTGCATCTCAACTTATGTTAAGAGTCTCGCAGATAGGCATGACGCGACGCATGACGGTTCGACGCGATTCTGATAGAACAGTTTCTATGAAGTTTTCATACAAATTGTTCTAAGTAGCCATATTTTGACAATTTAAAAATCAGTGCGTGGAGGATTAATTCGCATATGTTTAAGGCTTAAAACAGTAGTTCTTTAAGCTTTCTTGTGACTTCATTGCCTCTGGCATACCATAAGTTGAAGCAACAATAAAAGTACAAGTCTATACAGTGCTAAAAGATGCAAGTCATTCGTTGCTTTGGTTTTATTATTTACCACAGGCAAGAGACTTGCATCTTGCATCCATTCGCCTAGCCTTTTCACAACTATCTTGAAGTCAACTTACAGTCTATACGTATGCAGATAAAATTGAAAAAAAAAAATACAAGGCCTATCTGACCTCCAAAACCCATGCAGTTATTGGGTAATACAATACCTCTTGTTAAAACTGGTTGTCAGATTTTCGGGTTTCTGACAGCCTGTGGTGACTGTCAAACTTGCATCGTGTATACAGGGCTTTCATTGAATACCACGCCAATTAAAATCAAAATAGACGTACAAGATTGAACACAAATATTGACAGACAGACTTGCTACACTTGACGAAGTAGGCACAATTTAACATTTTAATTAAAATAAAAAAAAAACAAAGACTGAAGTACCAGAAGTTGACCTTATGGATGTTTGCGGTCAGCAAGTGCCACCTTAATGATCCTAATGTTTATCTTATGTATTTTGTAACTAGAATTGGTTACATCGTTGACCTTTGTGGTGCGCACACGCAGTTTCTTCATACAAACATGATAGATCTGTTAAATGTCAAGCAGAAACGTAGCAGGTGCTGTGTATGGTCAAAAAAGAGACACGAGAGGTCAAGAGAGAAGTACATATTTATGCGTAGGTACTTAGCTGAATAAAGTCAGAGTTACTAACTGTTTAGTTAATTGACTACCAACTTAAATTGTCCGTTTATTCGAATCTCTACTGTCTTTCATTGAAAGTTGTATAAAATAAATATATTCACAGCAAGCTGGCGTTGTGTGCCAATTTGATAATCCGCTAATTTCCCTAGCTTTATAAAAAGAGGTTAAACCTTCTTGTGTGAGTTCTGAAAAGAAAACTCAAGTTTTCGCAGTGTCTTTTGTGTTAAAAGTTATGACGCACGCACGAACAAAGAATGCCACCTACGTAGAGCAAAAATGTTCCTTTCTTGCGTACACACCAAACTCTTTTGTTGAGTGCACCTACGCACATGCAAAAAAAAACTTTTTTATTTTTTGCGGATAGGAAATCATCAAATGACGTCTCCCGCTTTGGGCGGAACGGGAGGGCGTGTCAGACTTTTTCCGGCTAAAACCCACTCGTGTTTCTTCAGTCGCCTATATGCCATAGTCGCGGTAACGCTTTCGAACAAATCTCGCGACCCTAGCAGGCATGGTTCCCATCGCGGCGCGACGGCGCGTTGTGTTCCACACACGCTACAAAGAGATGTCTCTTTGATCTCTTTGAGGCGCGTGTGGAACACAACAAGCCGTCGCCGTCAACCCGGGCGTGGTCCTTACCGGGCAGCAAGCTACCCGTTGCTCGCCGCCCGCAAGCTAGCGCCTACGGTGGCCGGGAGTCCGCGATTAACTCCTGACGCCAGGGGGTTCACCTGCAGTGGCTCAGGGCGTGAGGGCGCAGATACTGCCTCTCCCTCACCGCTTCGCCTCCTCCTTCGCGAGCATTACTGCTTCGCAGAAGAAGGCAACGAGTTCCCATGCCCTCTCATCATTCAAAAAAATTGCGTGCCCGCGTTTACAGTCAAACTACAAGTCGTGTGATACATGTTTTCCAATAAGGCTTGGAAAAGACTTATGGAAAACATGCTGAGTATAATACATGTATAGGAATGTTTTTCAAACATCTATTGTTAAGGTGGAAGGGCCAGGGTATTCTGTAAAATTCTTACAACTTGCAGTGAATAACTATTTCTTGAAAGGTTGATTTGATAATTTTAATCTATATAGCGAAAACTTTGGATCCCTTTTTATGAAAATTGGGCAGACGGAGGAGTATGAAATTTCGCACACTTATAGTTTATACAGAGAAGAAGTGACGAATGCTAATATTTTTTTTAAACTATTCGTTAAAATACATTATTTTCAATAAATAACACGTTACACACACTAATGTTCATTACCGTGTATCTAATACACACATGCATAGATATTCTTTTGTTTATGGTCCAAATCTGTCTTTATTATTGCAGTGCAGTGTTACCAACACCCAGAAATATTTACCCCTAAATCTTAAGTTAAAAACGCCTAAAATTGCCACAAATACTAAAAAAATCAGCTAAAAAATTAAAATTTAAATAACCAACGAATGTTCAGTAATCATAGACCGGCACACAGTAGTAATATTTGTCTATATTTATTACGCGACATTTGTTAATCATTCACTCTGCATTCTTAGTATCGAAGAACCGTACTAGAAGTCTCTAATACTTTTATTGTAATCAAAAACACAATGAGAAATGTAAAATGGCAAAATATCCCTAAGAATACCCCTAAAAATGGAACGCCCCTAAAAAATCTCAATCCTCTTATTTACCCCCTAAATTTGGGAAAACCCCTAAGTTGGTAAGCCTGATTTTGTGTCTAAGTCTTACTGAATGTCAAGTATAACCATAGGTAATAAATTAATTTTATAGATACATATAACCTATTTCATTTTTAAAATCTATGATTATATTGAAAATATTTTTGTCTTTAATATTATTTGTATTAGCGACGATTGGAATTTAGTTTAGATTTATAAGAACTATTTTTTGTGGTTTTATAGGGAGTGTCAAATATGGCATTAGTAAGTTTCCCATACAAAACTTAGTGTCGTGTGCAAACTGTAGAGGTTGTATGCCTCACGATTGTACAGGCTGATTATAATTATGACATTTTGAACTGTCATAATTAATTAAAAATAATAGGGAAAATTCTATAAAGACAGAGCTTTCTGTGATAATTCATTCCATGTCCAGCAGTTAAGAAGTATTAAGAAAATAAAAAAGAGAGTCCTGAAGAAGTATTCTTTGCTCATTACACCTACGTCCTGGTCCTGCACCCTAATTGCGAAACGCTCAATTTATCGGAATCTGAATGGGATTGAAGATTATTTCTAAACCATTGCGTCATTTGTTCGAATAAATTGTGACTCAGCAACGTAAATAACGCAATGAATGTTGTTTAACTATGAATATTAAACCAATTCCTACCGATAAAAAGTTCCGCAATTACCCCTCTGGCCATCACCATCCCGCCAGCGAACCCTCGCCACAGTAGTACAGCGTCAACAATTTGTCTATAGTGTTACTGAATGTCAAATATAACCATATTATTATTTTTTATATTTATTATTATCTATATTTTTTCATTTAATATTGTATTTCTATTCAAATGAAGTACGGTCGAATTTCGACCAATGGGCGATCACTAGTTAATATAATTTTGTTAAGCCATATTTGTTACGGTCGCGAATCATATTTTGAATTTATCGGGCTACCTAAGCGCATTCTCCTTTTATATTTTGTTCACCGTTTTGACCACTGATTGCTTAAGGTATAAATGATAAACTTTAACAGTAGACAGTTGTATCTACTTGTTGATGTAGAGTACAGTACACCTTCGTGCTCGGTTGGAGCGCCATATTTTGTATTCATAATAGTAATGTACCAATACTTAAGTGGAAAACTGCTAAAATTGTTTAGCTAAACAAGGTTCACAACTTCACGAAAAGGTTAGTTGTATTTTGTGTTTCACAGTAGCGCAAGATGCTACTGCATTCCCACATAGTTCAACTTTGAATGGAGTTTATGAATGGTTTAACTTGTAATTTGATAAAATATTTACACATACGTCTTACAGAAGACAGAATAGATAAGCTAGTACTAATGTATTAACAAAAGCATTTGACAATATTAGTTTTACAATAATATTTCAATATTATTTAATGTTTAAATTAGCAACTTGTTAGCTTAGTTAAAAGCAAGCAAGTCATTGGTTACGCTAAATAAATGAAGTGAGGAAAAGTTAGTTTTGATAACTAAGTGTCAAAAACGATAAAAAGGTGGGCATTTTAGATCTAGATTCTCATGAATTTGAAATAATATCATTTTCGTCATCAACCGTTTGTATCCTACCGCAAGGTTTCTCCACTCTCTTTCCATTTATCCCTTTATATTGCCTCCTATCTTCTGCCGAGATAAAAAATAACTGACAAAATATTTTTCGACATACATTTGATTTATTTCATTGCTCTACCTATTCAATATAAGGAGATCAATGAAATAAACCTTCACAAAATGACTAGATCCTGAAAGCGTTACACTGAACTCAGTTCGGAAATAGTTTTTGCTCGAGTTTCTCTAAATCGTCGACTCTTTTGTGTGAAAATAAAACGAGTGCAGTATCACTAACAGCGCAGTCGTAAAAACTAGAGCAAAAACTGGCTACCGGTGAGCGAGGAATTTATTGCAAGCCTAGCCAAGCATATGTACAATAAGCATCTTATTTGGGGCTATCAAAACAAGCATTATCTTGCCTTTCGAGGCAATTCCGACAACTCCATGTACGTAGTTTGCGTGTTACACATGACTTAGCTATGTGATTACTCTCATCGTAACCATAGTTCCATGGAAACTCAATCATTACGTTACACAACCCACGAAAGATCCGCCTTCAACAAACACAATCGTAACAGTATAAATAATAACACAAATAATTCTATTGCGAGGCTTTCTACCTTATTAGTCTTATGTTTGTATCATCATGTAACACTCTCGGAATCCCACTTGCCATCATTTTATTATTACAAGTTTCCATAAACGGCCCCATTAACGTTCCATTACACTGGGATTCGCAATTTCGGACGAACTAAACGCATTATTTTATTACACACAGCCTATTCGAGAAGGTCGGATTGTGAAATCGAAAAACGCATCACATTGCGAAATTGATTCCTTTGATATTGAATGAGCAGTCAAATCACTCTTGGGCTTTAATCATTCATTCGTTCGTTCGTTAATTGCCAATCTGTTTCATTACAGCTATTAGGGAGGCGGGAAACGGTCACCAAAAATATTTACACTTGACCTTTTGGATACTTTTAAAGTAAATCAATCAATCAAAATGTCAAAATGCGTTCCGTATTGGGCCTTTAATTAAGGAGCATTTTGATGATCTATTAGAAAATGCGAATACAATTTAAAGTTGGCCATTTATTTGAATAAAAAATCGGTCATCCATCCAACTTTATGGCTGACCTCTTGAAATTAGCTATTAATTTCTAAAATGTTAAAATTTTGGTGACCTAATTCGATTTGGCATAATCGGCCATGTTGATAAACATGTGTCGCGAAAGAGATTAGATTGATTAGATTCTAAATTGATATTTTAATTCATTTGATTTGAGTCGGCTCATTTTGGCAGGCAAGGATGAGGATCGCATTTTTCAATTAAAAAAAATAATGTGTCCATCAAAGTTGACACCCAAAAAATTTACGAATAACTTAATTAAGTATTCATTAAGTTATTCGCTCGAATTGAGTTTAACCTTTTAATTTTTGGATTTCAACTACCTACCGACCTATGCAATCCTATTTCTTTATAAGTCACGTTATAAAATACTTTTTTGTATTGTTCACAGAATGTTCGAGTTGTAACGATGACGAGCTAGGAGTGACGCGGTGGACGATGCCTCTACTCAAGTCCGGAGAGAAGAAATACTATCTTGGAATATTCTTTAAGGTAAGATCAATTTATATCCTCATGACAAAATTTTTACAGCCGCACGGATTGTTCGTTTAGGTTAAGCTACGCTTGCCACGGTCGGTTCGTTGATAGGTGACCATCTTCACAAACCCTCCATGCCTCGGAAAGCGCGTGAAGCTGTTGGTGCTGGCTGTCATGCGTGGATCTTAATTGACAGTCGTTACGAGTCGTCAGAAACCCGAAAGACTAACCAGTCTTACCAAGGGGTATCGTATTACCTAGTAACTGAGTTGTGGAGTTTAGATAGGTAGTCGCTCCATGCAAAATAGTGGTATTCAGCTGAATTCGGCGACACCAACATAATTGGAAAATCGCTTAGCAAAAAGGATAGACCACGAGAGTGATACTCCTCCACCATAATGCAAATACAAATTAAAAATTAACAGTGTACAGTCACGAGTAATAATATGTATACACATAGCCAAATTCAAAAGCGATTTTCTCTTTAAATAACGATTGCAACTTTAAGATAAGGCCTATTTCGTAAGAGTGTGGGTTCCAAAATACTATGTTCGTAATAAAATAAAATTACAATCAGTACAATAGGAGAAAATCCCTTTTAAAAATGAGTAAGTGTAATATACATATATTCGTGCTCGTGACTGTACTTATTGTTGAGAAGCTAATAAAATAAATAAATAATGCACAGAAGTGTAACGTTTTCCAGTAACTTCTTATGAGCAGTACCGTTCTGTGAATATTAAATTAGTTTACCTGCCAAAACTGTCCATTAGATACCTAATGAATACCTTTACATCGATATAACAAAACATGACACTGTCTAGACTTTACACACCTTCGGTAGCATAGTTTTAGCCAAATATAAGCACCGCTATAATCCTTTATCTTCTATACGTATACATAGGTATTATAAAGTCACTTTTTGTGTCTGTCTGTGTAACCGCGTTGTTCTTCTAAACTGCGTAACGGATTCTGATGCGATTTTCATCACCATTAATTAGGGAATTAATTCCGGAAGGTTTATGTTAATATTTTAATCTTTAGCTTACCTATACTTAACTAAGTAATCTCGATGTTTTGCCAAATCGCTAGCCATAGGTAATACATAACATCTATCCTTGTTTCACCGAAGGGGTTGGGTACCTATAATAATATCTTATATAATATCTTAGGACAATCAGCACACCCAAACTAGGCAGAGCCTGTGCTATGGCAACCAGACAACTGTTAAATATACTTAAACATTTCAAAATACATACATATTGCAGATAAACCTATACCTGTACGCCCACATTTCGCCAGTTATGTTTGAGTCCCATGTAATAGGGGGCGAGCCTATTGCCCTGAACTGGCCACATATCCAGAGTCCGAGCTGCGACTGCGAAATTCCAGAAGGAAAATCCCAATATAACACTTTGCCCGACCTAGGTGCTTACTCTTGATTTTAATTCCGATCGATTGACATTAGAATTGGAACTTTTCGTATTCTTGAATTTGACGCAAGCGCCAAAATGTGTTTAAATTGGGTGTCCATTTTTAAGAAGTAAGTGGAATCGAGATCGGGCGTTGTAGTTGTTCCAATGTTGACACTATTGTTTTCAAGAGTACCGAATCACGTGTATGCAATATTAACATTGGAATCGTATTGGCTTTAGATTGGAATTAAAATTAGGTTGAAGAGTAAGCCCCCTGGGAATCGAACCCAAGACCTCATTCTCAGCAGTAAAGCTTTCGGTCATTAGACCAACGAGACAGTCAATAATGCAACATTAATGTTATCACAAGTTCCTAATATGTATAACTTCAGGAACTGTGCCACTAGGTTCTAAGGTACGAGTCTATGACCTCAGTATAAAGCCTTCATGCTCGGTATCAGGTACGCATTATCAGTACATTAGCGTAGGCTAACTAACATAACCGCATTGTTTAGATATCATTTAATTGAATTAAATGTTTTAGTACAATTCGTTTCAGTTTGATTGTTCGGCAAAAATATTACTTGTTTTCACCAACATTTTAACCGAAAGTCGTCCACTTATTGACTTAGAACTCCTCCAATTTTGGGGGTTTGACATAATCGCCACACTTGGCAAGCGGGATGGCGATTGCAGTATTGTGGTAAATGCATAGGGAACGCTGCTGCCCAACCTCTAGTAGACCAGCCTCTTGCACTCTTGCACACTGGGCTTTCGCACTGCTGTTTCACTTAACTCATTCTGCAGACTAACGTCATCTATTACCTAAGGGTTGTTCTTAATGGAAAGGTAGCTCAGAAAAACCTAGTTTTCTAATGCTCTAAATATGAAAAGGGTGATGTGTAACCAATTTTAAATGAGTATCTTAACGCAAAGCCTTTTAGTATAATACCTTGTTAGTTTAACAGTCACGTACGATTTTATAGCTCCATATCGGAAACTGCCGTATAGTTTGCATTAGTAATACGGAGATAAGGTTTTTGCGTCTAATCGTTTAAATACAATGTGTAACAGAGTAAAAGCAAGATCTGATAGTAGTTTGTTCAGAATTTACTACTGAATCGATTTCAGTAACTATTAGAATAGGTTTTTTTAATTATGTTTTTTGCTATACTGACCTCTGGTTGAAAACCAAGGAAAATGACGTCTAATTTAAAGGCAATAAGATTTGATTTAAATGCATAAATTAATGCTAGGGCCAACACAATTTTCTTGATAATCATAGATAGCTTTAAAAAAATGTTTTGGTCATTGTATAATACTTTTAACACAATACTCTTGTTGGGGTATATGAGGTCTTGAGTTAATTATGTTACACATTGTATATGTCACCGTCAAAGATTACAATCTAACTAGCGAGATTATAATCTGACGGTTCACAATCCTTCGGCAGATTACAATCTCGCTAGTAAGATTGTAATCTAACAGTATTTACAATTACACGTTGACACATATAATGTATAAAAAAACCTCTGAAAAAACACAGAACTTCAATATCTACTCTACCCCAGTGTAAGGGAGAGCTGACTTTTTTTCACGATTACGACGTAGGTCCCATAGAGAAAGTTGTACAGTTTGATCATCCGTACCGCACTCTTAAATATGACTACACGTTTTTGATGGACGATGTATACTACCTACATTATAAAACATTTTATCGATCAGAATAATTTTAGGATTTTCCTCTTAGGTCATTCAATAAAAAATAAGTCAACCATTTCCATTTAAAGATGATACACAAAACCTAAAAATGAATAATCTTTTTCGAAAAAACCCAACTTATAAATTTCATAATCATTGACTGATTTGCCAACTTGAAAATCTTAGCAGACATTTCTTAAGGCACGGCCCGGAAGTATATTGTTCACGACTACTGTTTTCTATTATGTCACTGTTTGACTTAGGGAAATTGGACATTATAAACAGATCTAGACGGTGATATACTGTATAATTTAGCTTGTATTATACCGCTAATGTCCCATAATCAATGACCTACATAATATGTTCAAAATTGATGTACTTTAATGAATGAATTCATCAGTGGAAAGATGAGCGGCGAATAGTAGGTTAATGTCGTACAATTAGAATTGTACAGTCGCCCTTGTTATTTCTACCAATATGAACAACTATTCACAAAATAAATGAACTTTACTAAAAATTTATGAGCAACGAGCTACTTTTGAAAGGTGAAAAGCGACTGCGCGAAAGAGTTACTGAGGCCTTGGCACAGGCAACTGAAGGAACACGGGTGGTTTTTAGTCAGTAAAATTCTGACATGCCCGTTCGTTCCACTCAGAGCTGGAGACGTCATTTGATGATTTCCCAACAAAAAAAAAAAGGGTGATAAGCAAATGCGAGATCGACTAATAATTATAGTTTACTATTACCTACTCTAATTCACGCTGCATCTTTATACCATTCATTAGTAGCTATCTCCTAAAGATAATTACGATCACATTCACAAGCAAATTAACCGAATCGATTTGTCATTTGATGCGGATACCCGAAGGCTGCGCGTACGCAGGTTTGCGATGACGATGATGACGCAACACCGCGTGCGCGTTGATAGATCGCCCAGCTTTCTCTTTCGCCAGCTGATACACAAGTATTCGGTATGGCTATTATAAATAAGTATTCTATAATATTTAATTGAAATAGGTAGAGTTAAAATTTGATTTAATTTTGATATTTACGGCCTCTTAATTAAAAAGTTTGAATACTTAAAATTTTTGTTTTTATAAAAAAAATATTTGCGTTTAAAACTTATTTCAATATTATCTCTATTGCTATAATCTAATAGTAAAAATTTAATATTGTTGAAAGAGAACCTTTAAAGAGAAAACAGGGCCAACGAATACAAACACAGACGGCAAACGAGAAAATTTCTAGCTTTGTGTGTTAGTAGAAAACACATTTATACATAACCGCAGATTCCAGTGGGTCACTCGCGTCACTGTTTTATAACTGACCAGTTTTATCTGTATAACTAGTTAACTAACACGCCAGTCTACAGACTCATTCTGCCAATATTTTCGTATTTTTTTTTAAGGAAATAGTAGTTGGATCGCGACTTATGGATCTATGAAGCAATAGTTATGGAATAATCAATCTGTTCTACTGTAAAATGACCTAAAAATCTGTTTGACAAGTGAGTTTTTTTAGGAAAGTAGTAAAAGTAGTCGAACATCGATTTATGGATCAATGCAGCAATGGTTATGGAATCGTTAAAATGTTTAGTTAAATGACCCAAAAACTTTTCGAATTAAGTTCTTCAATCGAAATGATATCGCAATAAATACAGACATAGTATAAATATACTCCATTTTCCGTGAAATGCCCGGCTGTACTCACTCCTACAGTCTACTAAGGGAAAGTTACGTAGTCTTGTCACAACTTAAGACATTTAACATGTAATACTTACTTGAATGTGACATAAACTTTGCTCACACCGTAGAAAACATGACTTAGGTACTTCAGTTAGTTTCCCTCGTAGCAAATTGACATCTAACTTAGACCGAGCCATTAAAAAGTTTATTTGTATTTTTAAAACCCGACGCATAAAAGAGATGTTATAAGTTGGACCGCTATGTGTGTCTGTCTGTGGCACCGTAGCTCTTAAACGGGTGAACCGATTTGGATGGGTTTTTTTTTTTTAAATAAAAAATAGGCTTTCTTGCGATGGTTCTGAGACATGTTTTATCATAATCGATTCAGCCGTTTCTACACGACGATCCTTTGATAAAAATATTACTTACAACACGGGTTTTTTTCAATTTTATATTTAACCTTTTTGTAGGACACGTCGAACGATGAATTGAGTAACATTATTGATTGACGTGCATTTCAAAAATCATAATGTACAAATTTATATTATTATATTAAATTGTACACAGTGCAAAGGATGGGTGTCAATAACCAAGGTAATTTCCCCTATAAATCATGAAAAATAAAATTATACCACAGAGCTCTATTGCTACTTTTTTCAGTACTAGACTACCGACCCTGTGCGTTTTGCATAATATATGTTACCTTTCATAAACATTTTTGCTATTATTCATGGTTTGAAATATTATACATAATTTAGAAGTGAAATGAACTTGGTTATTGACTCATCCTTTCCTGCTGACTGATAGTTCGTCAGTAAATATTTCAAAGGAATGTTCATTCAAAACCTGCGAACAAAATATTACAATCAGAGCCCCAAAAAAACTTGTGAATGATAAAAAATCTGTCGCCTCAATGAGTCTGTTTTCCGTTTCCAACTTACTTTTTTCTACTTCCCCCGATCAATAGAGAAATGGGAATAAAAATAGGGTCCCAACAGACTATCGGGCTATATTGGGCCATATCTCATTCCGAGAGACTCAGGTTGTTTAAAAAAGGGGGAAAAGAAATATCAGGCGGCGCAATACTCATAAAAGTGGGATTATTATTGTGAAGACGGCCATTTTATTGTACAGTGATAGATGTTATGAGACTATTTTCAGCGTCGTCGTTGAAAACAGGTGTGCTATTATTATCATAGTGTATTGTTATGACGTCTAGAAGTGTTTTTATTATTATCGTACCTTGCTATTTTCTGAGTTAAACGATTTCTGGTTGTAAGACGGACTTTTCCGGAAACATAATAACACTAGGCATTTTGGAAAATTCTGACTGAAACTGCGAATTTTCCTCCAGTACATATACAATTAAGTGGGGCTTAAGTAATGAAAGCCGCGTGGGTCGATCGATCAAGCTAAGCTACGCTTATCGCGGTTGGTCCGTGGATGGGTGACCATTCTTAAAGACCAAGACCCCTCCGTGCTTCGGAAAGCACGTTAAGCCATTGGTCCCGGCTGTCATTTTTGGATCTTTAACAATCGTTGCAAGTCGTCAGAAGCCCGTTGTTGGGAACCAGGTTTAACCAGGGGTATTTTATTACCCAGTAACTGGGTTCTGTAGGTCAGAAAAGCACTCGCTCCATGTAAATTACTGGTATTCAGCTGCATCCGGTTAGACTGGACGCCGACCCAACATAGTTGGGAAAAGACTAGGATGACATACCAAGTAATTAAGTAAATATACAAATGGCAATAGGCTCGCCCCCTATTACATGGGGTGGCGAAATGTAGGTGTACTATAGATACAGTCACGAGTAATTATATGTATACACATAGCCAAATTCAAAAGCGATTTTCCCTTTAAATAACGATTGCAACTTTGAGATAAGGCAAATTTCGTAATAATGTGGGTCCCAAAATACTATGTTTGTAATAAAATAAAATTACAATCAGTACAATAGGAGAAAATCCCTTTTAAAAGTTGATTAGTGTATACATATTCGTGCTGACTGTACACCTCTGCCCAACCTTTCTGGGAAACAAGGCGTGATGTTATGTTTGTGTAAGTAAATATAAGTTCTATAAACCAGTTCAAGGACCATTAACTTTGGTCCAGTCTTAAACAAACAGGTAGACCAACAATTGTTACATTCGTGTTCCGCCGTCCTATAAATAGCCCAGTGTCAGACTTTTACTTCGTAATTATACATTCAGCTATTTGAAACAGACTTTATTATAAGTATAATTTATCTTTAGAAACCGCCAACCCGCCTACCAAGCGTGGCGATTATGGCAACCCCTCCCCCCCCCCCCCCAATTGGAGGAAGCTTATGTCCAGCAGTGGACGTCTTTCACCTGAAATGATGATGACGATCTTTAGAAACTTGTAAGTTTAATCTCCCGCAGGGTTAGGTACAGACGCATCAAGCTACCCGAAACTGTCAAGTTTTCCCAATCAATCTTGAACCTTAGACTTAAGCGATAAAGTTGAAAACCTATTAAAGAAATTTGACAGATTGTAGTAGTTTTATATGCTGGCCTCTTCCAGACCGTATTTCGACCATGGCGGACAATATCAAGGGAGACTAGCCATCGGCGCGGGAGATATTAAGTGCACAAGTGTATGCGCAAACTCAAAGACACTCACTGTTCACTCACTCTCATATAGCAGGTAGGTACACTCACATTTCGCCAGTTCTGTTTAAGTCCCATATAATAGGAGGCGAGCCTGTTGCCAACAACCGGGCACAAATCCAGACTCCGGACTGCTACTGAGAAATTCTAGATCCTAAAACCCAATATTACTTTGCCCGACCCGGGACTTGAACCTAGGACCTCATCCTCCGCAGAGCGCTTGTAACCACTAGACCAACAAGGCAGCTAACACAATTAAATTGTTACGGCAATTAATACGTTTTTATTAAATAACAATATAAATAATTGTTAACATTTTTATCTTTATAACGTAGGTATCGTTAAAAATATAACCAATTATTAATTTAGCGAGTAGATTAATGTAATAACTTTTACTGTGTATCAATTAATTTAATTAACGTAATGTATTTTTATTTATTGTACCTCGTTACATACGGACTCATTAGTTAAGTAGTTTAGTTACTAATTAAGTAAAGAGCTCTTATAAAAACATAGCTAACGTAAATGGCACTTTCAATAATACCTTTAACGACTTGGAAAATTCCAAGAACATGAAATAATTTCAAGGATATCCGAAAATCGAAAATCGGTTCGGAATTTAAATGTTCTGTTTGAACATTCAAAATCCGAACTCAATTTTTGGGCTGGTCGGTTTCCAGGGTATTGAGCCAATGGAGCGCACGTAACGTGGTCCGCTGCAAAATGTAGTGGAATCGTTCACTGACCACAGCCCTTACATTGCACACTAGACCACAGATTATAAAAGATTTAGTGGTGTTATGTTGTATACTAGACAGAATTTTGTATTTTACCTTTGCGTGGCTGGCGAAGGCTGAATTAAATGCTGTTCTTTGCAGATTTGTACCTCATTGGATGATGATTGATAACAGTATAAAAGGTATTATAAAAAATGTATTATGATTAAATATGCGAGTGGCCAACGCTAGTAGCTTTGTATTGATAGTACAAAGGTACAAATACCATGGAAGTAGGTATGTCTGGGTGTCAAAGGTCTGCGAAAGTTAGAAGCGAGAAAATGCGAAAATGCGGGGAAATGGCTTTACTTGTGGGCGATGCGAGTACGTACTAAAACGTGGATTTTCAATCACTATATGGCTACTTCATTAAGGCCATTGATATTTGAATAGCGTAATAGTGTTCATTCAAAACCTTTATGGGACTGACGTATCACACAGGTGAGAATTTCTACAAACGGAAATTACTAGCATTACGACAAATACAACAAAAGCAAACATTCCTCCATTACGAAACATTCTCTATTATGTTTGGTTGCATCAGCACAACCACAAAGTAAATTGAAATCAATTTGGTAAACCTGACTTCTCTCTGTTTTCCTCAACCACGGTTTAATTTGTTAAACCAAAAAATTACGCATACAATTGCAAGATTTTTAATTTAGTAACACCACGAAATTCTTTACGATGTGAATAAACCGTACGTAATAATACATTAACTTTATGCAATAACAATTAATGAAGTACAAGATAATTGTCTGATGACGATTTCGAATAAAAATAAAAACCGAACTTTTGAACAACAAAGAATTGAGTAATAATAACAATTTATTAATTAAAACAAATACGTAATGAATTAAATAATGTAGTAAATAATTATTAAAAGAAAAACAACTCAAATAAATGAATAAACAGAATTATTATTATACACAGGTATATTAAAATCATCTAAATTATGATAGTACATTGTGTAGATATGTTGTAGGTATTTTACGCAATCTCCTGACCAAATGATCTTCAAAAACAGAGCTTCATCTCTCCTATCCTTTTGCTGTGCCCTACAAGTTCCATAATGATCTAAATTATATAGTTACCACCTAAGGACACATGGTAAAGCAATAAATATATTGAGTATTGACATCCTTACGTCAAAGAACATCAGTGCAAAAAAAAAACAGATATCAAAGACTTAAAACCGGTGTTGGACATCTAAATTGTAAATGAAACGTGATTGCATAAGCGGTACAGTGAGAAAAGTAAAGAATCCGACGAGATTGCTTCGCGTCACACCACATCTCCTATTAGCCGGTTGCAAACGTCGCCGACACCCATTACGGTGTAATTTGTACCGGGAGCTGCAGGGTTGGCACACATCAGCCGGTCATTAAACATCTCAATAAAATATCATGTTGATTTGTAGAGAACCTGCCTACATTATTACTGTTTATGGTTTGTATAACTTGGCATTTCTATACGACTCGCGCAGAGGACATAAGTAACACTTAGTAATGAGTACTTTGTACCTACTTGGATCCATGAATTTTCACGTTTTAGAATTGTTGGAATGAAAACAAACAAAAAACTCACCCGAACCATTTCAACATCCAAAAAAGAAGATGCGTTTTTTTTTGTATATCATCTTGCTGGTCAACCTATGTCAGCTGCTTAACCGGACTTGCCTGTGGCTACTTTAATAAATTAAGGCCTGCAGCCGTGGCTTAAAAACTCAAAACTAGAGCGACTACTCGCTAATGGCACCCCCTGTGAGATACGGACCTCGGCTTAGGGCATCGCTAATAGAGGGCAGAAATGGATGCGCTGGATCGGTAAGACAAAAAAAAAGTAGAAAAAGAAAACACTACAAAATATTTGCCACCCCTAATCTCAACTCGGCAAGCTGTACCGGACCGGTGTATTCCGACTTTCTCCGACAACCGGACGACCGGCCAACGGCAATCGTACATATACAACTCATAATTTCGTAAACATTACGGAATTAAATAATGCAATAAGAGACAGTATTGAGTTAATAATTTCGCCTTGACTCTCTTTCGGATGAACAGACGGAATAATAAATCGGAAAGAAATAGATTGAGTCATCTAATAACTCAAATTATAGCTCAATAGAATTTCCAAACAACGTAAGGATGTCCTAGTTTAACATTAAATAGATTCCTAAAAGCTCCAAAATATTACTTTTGATAAGAACGGATTTACGAAAAAATTTGACGTAGGTCTTATTGTGACTCATTGAAAAATGCTACTTTAAATATTATAAATGTGAAAGTTTGGGACGATGTATAAATGTTTGTTACTCACTCACGCAAAAAAGGCTAAATGGATTGGATGGAAATTTTATCCTGGTAGTACGTTCTCGTGGAACAATATTCGACCTCCTCGTGGGACAATTTTCGCTGGCAATTGCAACTTTTACAATATTCCTTTGTTGAAATAACCAGACAATTAAACACAGGAACACACATTCTTCACTATTAAACACAAGAATCAACAAATTGGAGCCGTGCACCTAGCTTCTGGCGTTTCATAACTGTCCATGTAGGTTTATAGGGAGTAAAAATATTTCGATTTTAATGTTTTTGTTTTTTTTTTTTGTTTTTGAATTATTTATAAATCATCTTGACAATAGAAGACCTTACTGTCAGCCTTGGAACTCACAATAATTTTCTTTAAAGTCCTACAAGCAAACCTGTACGATCACCGTATCGTTCTTTACCACAGATATAAATTACTTTTTACAATATCGGAAACCAACGACAAAAGTTATTGGCGTGAATTGGCCTCTCAAACATGTAAACTCGCCCACACAACATTACAGGTAAAGTTGTCGCTGTTTTAAATAATGTAAACGTTGCAATTTTACCTGAGCTTTTGAATTTCCGCAAAGCTCCAGTGTTTAATTTCCTTTGCCACACTGAAACTAGTGGTCTTTACAAAATACGAACAACGACGATAAAATAAAATTTAAGTGTCTGTTTGTAATGTCAAAATGACAGTTTTTTAATTAAATGCATATGGAAGTATATACCGTACCATGCACAAAAAATAATAATAAAATAGTAAAATTTTGTCTGTTTGATTGCTTTTTGAACCGACTAATCTCCGAAACAGCTAGACTGTTTTTGAATGGACTTTCACTGGTAGATAGGTGATGCTATATCGAGTAGCATAGGCAGGCTTTTTGTCCCGGTTGCACATCTTCATGGGATAGTTTGCGACTTCCAAGTAGGGGAAAAAGCGGGTACATCTAGTGTCGTCTAGTAATATAAATACTCATATGATTGAGGTTATAACTGGGTGGAGATATACCTATATGGTTATTATCTTTAAGGTTTAGGTTCTTAAGATATTAAGTTCTTCATTACAAAATCGTTAAAGCTGTGCAATGTTTGCAAATGTCGTTAAAATAAATTGTGTAATCATAATTAAGATAATTGATTCTAATGACACTCTATAATGTGGTACCTATGTAATTATGATAGTGTAATTATAAATATTTTGATTACCTACGTACCTTTAGGTTCTCAAAATAAAATTCCCAGCTTAGAGCCAATTGTACATCCAGCCAATCAGTTATGGGTAGAATAATTTTATATTAACGTTATTGCGTCATCTTTATATAAGGTCAAATTATAAAAGCCAGCACAACTGCAAACGCGACGGGTCTTATTTTCTAAACAGGATAAAACAAAAGTTTGATGATTGTTCATGACCTCAGTAGCATGACGTAACTATTACGTGATATATCTGACAGGAAATTATTATAACATCATCAAGATAGAGTAAGTGGAGAAAAATACGTATTATTGAAGCAAACTGAAAAATCAATAACCAGAACTTGATCTTTGTATGGGATAAACAAATTTAATTTCTTAACTTCTTCTCAACAGTACGTACACCTATGCTATGTCAACAATTTACGCGTATAATATCCAATTAGTGATCATATATTAATTTGGTCTGATATAATAGATGTCTGTTCAATCTCACGAATATTAACTAATCTCATTATGTTATACGTGTTACGGTAATATTTGGAATTCACACATTTAGTCAAATGCCCAGATTATGTAGGCTAATTCCGGTTTCCTAACAATTGGTTGTTAACATTATCTTCCGCGATTATTAAGTACAATTTTGTAAGATTACGCCTGGGAACTAATTTAAGAATGTAATTTAGGTTTATGATTAAATCAAGCAATGTGTGGCAATAAATACAAATAATGTTATGTCAATTTTTCTTACAAGAGAATGGGTAGCAGCGTTCTCTTTACATTTTACCACTTTACTGTGATCGCCAATCCGCCTGCCAAGCGTGGCGATCATGGGAAACCACCCCAAAATGTGGGAGGCCTATGTCCAACACTGGACGTCTTGCGGCTGACATGTTGATGATGATGAATTTTATTTCATTAAATAAAACGAGAAAACCTGAAACGTAGACCCAATAGGCCTTATTAGTAGGTAGGTTAAAAGTCATCCAAAGGGCAATTGAGAGGGCTATGCTTGGAGTTTCCCTACATGATCGAATCAGCAATGAAAGACAACCGCAAGAAAACCACGGTAACCGACATAGTTCGAAAATTGCCAAACTTAAGTGGCAGTGGGCAGGGCACATTGCTCGTAGAACAGATGGCCGATGGGGCCAAAATGTTTTGAGTGGCGTGCCGCCACAATGGTGGACCGATGGTATAGGCTTCTGGATTCTTCTGGATGCGGGAAGTACAGAACCGGTCGAAGTGGCGGAGCTTGAGGGAGGCCTATGTCCAGCAGTGGACGTCTTTCGGCTGAAATTATGATGATGAATTGATGATATCAGACACCGCATACATCTTTGCGGTGTCTGATATCATCAATTCATCATCGATACCTCTAGTGCCGGACGTAAAGAATAACACCACCCCATTTCTTCCCGTGGGTGTCGTAAAAGGCGACTAAGGGACTTACTAGAGAATGGGCAGCAGCGTTCTCTATGCATTTTACCACCATACTGCGATCTCCAACCCGCCTGCCAAGCGTGGCGATTATGGCAAAGCCCCCCAAATTGGGGGAGGTCTAAGTCCAGCAGTGGACGTCTTATGGCTGAAATGATGATGATGATGATGATATATCTTTGCTAAGATTTTTCTATAGGTACTTCATTAGTAGTTTATGATCACACATTCCACACAAAGAATTCTATATTCTATACATATATTCCTTGACTGGCCTGTTAGTCTAGTGGTTAGTGACCCTGACTGCTAAGACTGAGGTCGTGGGTTCGATACCCACCCAGGACAAATTTTTGTGTGATGAGCACAATCATTTGTTCTGTGTCTGGGTGTAATTTATCTATAATATGTATGTATTTAGAAATATATAAGTATATTTATCAGTTATCTGGTTACCATAGTACAGGCTCTGCCTAGTTTGGGATCAGATAACAGTGTGTCGGTTGTCCTAAGATATTAGATATTATATAAAATGTAGTCATATCTCTACTATAGAAAATATTACCCATCTCCTTAGTCAATGAATGTTTCCGAAGTACTTAAATTAACAAGTTGTCTTAGAGAGCTTTTTATTGCTATTTGACACAAGACACACTTACTTAATTATTTAAGATAAATCATTACAATTATTTCAAAATACATATTTGTTTCAAAATATACATGCAGGGTGGCAGGGAAACTGACGCAACCTATTACCATGATTCTGAATCCCCCTTTTTATGGGTGGCAATTCATCAAATGACGTCTCCCGCTCTGGGTGGGTCTAACTTTTACTGACTAAAAGCCACCACTTTTCCTTCAGTTGCCTATGCCAACGCCACGGTAACTCTTACGAACAATCCCGCGACCCTGGCATTATTCTGAACCCGCTACGTTGAAATTTTTTGTCGATTATTTTATTTTAAATAAGCTTTTCATACATTTCAACCGCACTTCTCTAAGAAACAGCAGATTTTGTTTTAATAGACCCGACGTAAAATAATATTTCTACGTCGTCTAGAATTACGGTTCTAGAATCATATGCTAAATTCATGGTATTAGCTTGCCCGTCAATGTCCCTGCCATCATATACTATATATATGCTACAAAATTGTTCTATTAACTATTCACAAAACACTTGCTGCTGCCTACAAACAAACATTGCTTCACAAGATGGGTATGGTGCATCGTCATCTCGCGAACAGATGGGCTGCATCACTCAACTACTACTAAAGTACCAGCTAATCCCCAATGCCAGAGAAAGTGGGTCTTGTTTCATAAGACCAAAGACTGTGTATACAAACAAATAATATTATGTACAATCGAACGAAGTATTCGGTATTCAGGCAAAAATATTCATCTTTACACAACGCTGCAAATATGCACTTAATTGTGTAATACATTTTTAAGCTTATGGTAATCTGGCTGCCCGCGACTTCGACCGCGCTACATTTTTTGTTAAAACAAGAAAGGAAATAGATGAGGAATAGTAGTAGTGACACTCGGCAATACTGTGGCTTCCCATTAGTTAAAGAATTTCCGGAATCCGATCAGTAGTTCTGAAGACGACCTTCTTTATACAGACTCACTGACCCACACATTTTTCTCTTAAAATATCAAGTATAGACTTATGAGAGTGACGTGAAAGAACTGTGTCATAGATACACTCACAACGTTATTCAAACCGATCAGTAGTTCCAAAGATGACCCCCTTTATACAGACCTTACTCACACGTTTTACCTCTTAATAATATTAAGAAAGAGTGACGTGAAAGAATTGACTACTCAGTAGGTTACAAGTTAGCTTCATTTTTTTGTGGGTCATCAGTCATCAAATAACGACTCCCACTCTGGGTGGAGCGGAAAGATGTGTCAGACTTTTACTGACTAAAACCCATCCGTGTTCCTTCAGTTGCCTGTGCCACGGTACCTTTTACGAACGAATCTCGTGACCCTGGCAGACAAGTTAGCTGCCTGTGTACTTGTTTCTTTGTTTGTCTGTACATGTCAAAAAATTTGTACATACGCACCTGTATTCATTGTTTTAGCTTTCGTATTAATTAGCGTGTTGACAGCTATGAATCAGAGGAGCTGTAATCTTGCTGCTTGTGCTTATGGAATTAAAATGTATTGTGAATTATGAAACGGATTTTATAGAACAGAGTTGGTTAACGAAAACAGTTCCCTAATAATAATTTTATTTACTTAATTAAGATTTTCGGAAAATATTATAAGACTACATTTTGCCATCGGCTTCGCTCTCGTAGAGGTCGGAAATTATCCCACGGGGATGTACTACCGGGATAAAAATTGTCCTATGTGTTAATCCAGGTTATAAACTACAGGTGCCAAATTTTATCCAAATCCGGTCGTCCATTTTTGCGTCATTGAATAACAAACACCCAAATATACAAACGTGGCTATAAACTTTCACATTTACATTATTAGTAGTAGGATAGTAGTATTAGCTAGAATATAAATCTCTTCTCGTGCTACCCACATTCCTACCATCTTAATCGTAATGTTTTGTACAGACGCCAGCACACAAAACCACTACAATCTGTCAAATTTCTTTAATAGATTTTCAACTTTATTGCTGAAGCACTAGGTTCAAGATTGATTGCGAAAATTTTACAGTTTCGGGTAGCTTGATGTGCTGGCGTGTGTACCATCGTGCATTGCTGGGCTTGTCTTCTGCCCAGCTGTGAACATTCTATGAACCTACTCTAGGTATATTTCATTCATAATTACTACCAGTCGAACTTAACAATAATTACCGGCAATAAACGAAAAAAATCATCTCAAGATACACGTACATACAAATCGATAATTGTTGACACCTCATCCGGTTGTAATAACCGAATGGAATCCTAAATATAAATGAACAATAATTATACTACAAAATGATGTATTACAAAGTAACTACAAGATACTTTTGCTTTCGACTCTACAACTTTCGCCAATCACATTTTTTCTGAACATAATTTATCGACACGGTCGAAAATATATGAGTTACATATATCTTATAGCATCCTCCGACGTAACACCATGGTAATTAGTTATTAAAAGCCATAGCTCGAGGCGTTAATAAATAAATAAGAAATCGAATAAATATTGACTGTGATAATTAAAATAAAGAGCCTATTTGGTTGGTGTATCAGTCCATTCGCCCGATTTACTCGCCCGAGTGACAAGCCAAAGTCAAAGCATTATTTCAAATAGGCATTAGGGATTAGGGAACTTTTACCATAACATTATTTCGATTTTATCCTATTATTTAGTGAAAAATACGTATACATGTTTTTTTACCATACTGCGATCGCCAGTCCGACGGCCAAGCGTGGCGATTACGGCGAACCCCACTAAATTGGAGTAGGCCTATCCCCAGCAGTGGACGTCGTTTGGCTGAAATGCTGACGATGATGTTTTTTCTAAACCATATTGCATAAAATTCAAACCATGCCAATTGCCTATTACGTGTTTTTGAAGTAGTCGATTCGCCCACAGTAAATTAACTTCGTGCGAATCGCCTACAGAAAATAAAATATATCGTTTAATAGTATCAGTTCGCCCATTTCAGCCGATTAAATTCAGGAAATAAACTATGAAGTCATTTGGTCCTATTGTGCACAAAAATAAACGAATAAAGTTCTAGGCTATATTTTGAATACAAAATAAGCGTTGCCGAAGATTTGAGACTGCAGGTAAATAGCACCTGTCCAGTCCAAAACGTGGTTCCCATTTCTATACGTGACTTCGAGCACAGGCAATTTATAGCGCCGATATAAAGCAGGTTGGAAACCGTCGGGAGAATAAAAGCAAAAAGCTTTGCGAACGTTTTTGGCTTAACGAGAGATTTTTCCAAAGATTTTTTTCTGTTTTCACCATAATTATGCCGCAATTAAAACTTTACACCTGTTTTCTTTTCTCGTTTCGACACAAACATTACGAGAATACAGTCATCATAATCTGCCTAGCCTTTTCGCAACTATGTCGGGGTCGGCTTTCAGTCAAACCGGATGCAGTTGAATACCAGTATTTTACATGGAGCGATAACCTATCTGAGTTCCACAACCCACTGTATTGGGTAATACCAGCGACCATATATAAGGTGTTTCTATTCATACACGAAATATTTTAAGAGGTACACCTGTAGGTGGTAAAGAAGCTATAGCAACGAAAAAAGAATTTCTAAGGATTTTTTTTTTAATTTAATATTTATAAGTTATTTGACGCACATAAGAAATACTGGCTTTTCTTATTTTTTACGGCCCGAGACACCGCGGCCATGCTCGTGCCTTCCGGTCGTCGCCCTCGCTGCGTCAGGCGGGCCATTAATAGAATTTGGAGTAAAGGTTTTATGCAAAACGTCTCCAGTAGTTTTAAAATTATAATAATTACGAAAATTCAAAAACGCTTAGATAATTTTCTTTTTGCTTCTATAGTTTCTTTACCACCTACAGTGGACCCCTTAAAATATTTCGTGTATGAATAGATACACCTTATATAATACGATAACTCTTAGTAAGACTGTTTGTCAGACTTTCGGGCTTCTGACGACCCGTAACGACTGTCAAAGATTTACGAATGACAGCTAGGCCCAATGTTTTAACGTAGTCTTGCAGGATGGATACCCATCCAAGGACCAGCCGCGGCAAGTGTAACTTAACCTGATCTATCATCTAGTGCGACCGTTATAACTTAGCAACAAGCTCCTTCCTTACGCTAATACTTTATGTCATACTAAAAATATTGGCAAGGGAACCAACTGGTAACGGGATTGATTGCACCCTGACTGCCTGTAAACGTATCCATACACCTCCAATATAGGTTACTATCCATCATCTTTTTAATGAATATCAATTTACTTTTCCACCCTATTAAACGTAAGAAACACCAGAAGGACTGCTCACACCATTAAATAAAACGATCGTTAAAAATGATCCCAAACGATGTCCAGTTACACCGAACATCTTATTGTCATTAAAACCGTCATAAAGTTGAGAACACACTAAACTTCCCAAGTACCCAGGACTTTATATCGTTCGCTCTCGTCTCAATCAAATTGATTTATGTTGACGTGACGTGTTCGCAAAAACCGCACAAACCTGCGTGTCGCCGGTCGGTTAACCGCGGTTGTACCTTTTGTGCCGCTAACCTAGTTAGTATGCGGCTTCCGTACTGCGCATGCGATTAGTTTCAATGATTTCGGTGTAACATTGCCTCGAAATTTACAAGTTCAACGTTTCCATTAAAATTCTTGCATAAATTCTTTAATAGGTATACTTGATTAGGAACCCAGCTTGTGTTTCTGAAAGCATGCAGCGATAAAGTCTCCAAGTCACGATTATTTTGGTAGACTAATAAAAACTGAAGTTTTTTCATGACACATGATTACCTTCTTGAATAAGCACTAGCGCAGTTCAAAGAAGATAATATTTGTATTGTGCTTATGGTATAATGTACGTACATAGTTATCGTAAATGCCTGATAGGCTTTTGCTAATATTAATAGAAATGATGAATCGGGAATCAACAACAACTCAACCTATCGCAGTCCACTGCTGGACATAGGCCTCTACAAGGCTCCGTAGCAACACACTTGTCCACGCCTTCCGCATCAAGTCTATTTCAACCAACTTTTTGAGGTTGTCGGTTCCACGTTACGCTTGCCGATACACGGTCTCCACCCCAGGACTCATCTGCTCCACCGGCCGTAAGTCCTTCTAATCGAGGATAATGTTCCCAAATGACAAACTGAAACCTACAGAGAAAGATCTTTTTTAGTTTGACAGTGTTTCTTTTTAACGCGCACTGATCAACGTATTACAATTTTATTCTAGACTTTGTTTCCTACTAAAAACATGCTAAATAATCGTTTCTAATGATATCAAATCCGTTGTTTCAGGCTAACTGGTTCAAAGCACAGCAGTACTGTCGGTTCCACGGCATGCACCTGGCTTCCATCTCAACGCAACAGGAGAACGACAAACTGGAGCAATATGTTAAAGATTCAGGTAAATATCTAAATTCATATGTTACCTACATCAATGAGTACAGTACCTTACTGAAGAACATCACTAATAAGTTCACTAATTGTCCTAGAGCAGTGGTGGCCAAGTTGTAATCAATTCAAATCAACTAAAGAGTTATAGGTCGTAAGTTAAAACCCAGACAGACGCTTTACTTCGTGTAAATTTTATTCATCATGCTCTCAAAACGATGAAGGAAAACGTCGTGAGATCACCGCCATGGTCTAAAACAAAAAAAATCGAAGACATTTTGCATCGACAAACCCGCACTAGTACCAAGTGGTACCGGACGTAAAGAATAACACCACCCCATTTATTCCCGTGGGTGTCGTAAAAGGCGACTAAAGGACTTACTAAAGAATGGCAGCAGCGTTCTCTATGCATTTTACCACCATACTGCGATTGCCAATCCGCCTGCCAACCCTGGCGATTATGACAAAGCCCCCCAAATTGGGGGAGGCCTAAGTCCAGCAGTGGACGTCTTACGGCTTTAATGATGAACCCGCACTGGGTCTGCGTGGTGGTTTTACAGCTCACACCGTCCCACCGAGAAGAGGCCTGTGTCCGAGCAGTAGTAACATTATTATGCTGATTGTACTATGCTACATCAATAAAAAAAATATTTGCTTATATCTAACAGCCCACAGCTACCACAATCTTCACAGAAGGACTAAGCTCTCCCTATAATAAAGTGGTCACTCCATGCAAGAAGGGGACGCTGTCAATAGAGTATTTTTCTCAGCCGTGACATCTTGTAACTGGCTTGTTGGTTTTAGGTTAAAAAGCGAGATGACGAGAGATTCTGGCGCTTCCCCCTTAAGTAACGCAATATTGGTGGTGCGTCCAAAATGCAGTGTGTAGCAATAACCTCTTGTAATAGACGGATTTTGCACTATTTATTCCACTCAATGTGTTACATAGAGGAAATATCAATTCTTAATTAAACTACGTACCACCACGCTATGCTTTACCGTTTCCGTTTTAAATGCCATGCAAAATAATTTCCCGACTAACATTTCTCTTGTGTCTTTTTCCAGGTTACGGCCGCGAACACTTCTGGACATCGGGCACTGACTTGGCTGAAGAGGGCAGCTTCTTCTGGATGGCCAACGGCAGACCGCTCACCTTCGTGAACTGGAACGCAGGAGAACCCAACAACTTCCGCTACGAGAACGGAGAAGAAGAGAACTGCTTGGAACTCTGGAACAGAGACGACAAAGGTCTTAAGTGGAACGATTCTCCGTGCTCCTTCGAAACCTTCTTCATATGCGAAGTGAGGTCCGATTGATGACCTCCGCCGCTAGATGTCGTTAGTTGTTGTGTGATTGTATAGTAGTGTGCTAGATGTCGCCATTTGTTACATTACTGCCCGCAGCTGCGTCTGCGCTTATACTTTTCGAAACTATTGTGATAGTTTCTTGAAAACTGGACCTGACCAACTGTTTAAACTGGGGATTTTTCCCTACTAACTGAGAATCAACTGATCTCTTTTAATTCTAACTCGCCTCACAAATAGTACTGAAAAACAGATTAAAAAATCCTAATTAATGTAGTAATGAACAAACCAAATGAAGTAGCGATTGATGAGTATGCTTGTAATATTCGTGTGTTGAAACAAATTTCTGTTTGTTATTTGTTTTTATTTTCATATAAAATCAAAGCGATTGGTAACTTTACGATCAAAATTATTTCAAAATATCAAGAAAACGTTCGGTCAGTATAGATAGGTAACGATAAGTTAATATTTGATTATTTATTGTTTTATTTACGATTTCGATAGAGTCGTATTCGGTAAGGGTTAAAACTAAAAGAATTGCAATAGATCTGGATACTTTAACTTCTATTATATTAAATGATACGATCACTGCCTAATGATCTTATGATGAACCTCCGAGCAGCCGCTCAAAGGGACACGTCGTGTCCATAGTCAAACATAGTAGGTAAATAAACTATAGTTACCGTAGGTGTAAATGTATAAAATAGTCATAAGTACAGACAATAAAACCTTTTTTAAGTATATCTAATTTTTTTATTACCTACCCTTTATTTTTTTTATTTTTTTTGGATGACTCAAATGACTTCTCCCGCTCTGGGCGGAGCGGGAGGGCATGTCAGACTTTTACTGACTAAAACCCACCCGAGTTCCTTCAGTTGCCCATATGCCGGGGCCACGGTACCTCTTTCGAACTAATCTCGCGACCATGGCAGGTATCGGTCCTAACAGACCCCTTCAGTTTGCTGACATCTCTTTGAGACGCGCGTGGAACACTACGCGGCGTTGACACGGGCCTGGTCCTTACCGAGCGGCGAGCTACCCATTACTTGCCGCCCGCAAGCCCGCGCCTACGGTGGCCGGGAGTCCACAATCAACTCCCGACGCCCGGGGCGTCTCCTCCTGCGGCGGCTAGGGAGGTGAGGGCGCAGAGACTGCCACTCCCTCACGCGCTCCGCCTCCTCCTTCGCGAGCATTACTGCTTCGCAGAAGGAGGTGACGGCTTCTCGTGCCCTCTCGCTCCGTACCATGGCTCGCACCAGGGCCGGACGCGAGAGGTCGCCGCCGCCGATTACCTACCCTTACATGACGATCATATGCCTAGCCTTTTCCCAACTATGTTGGGGTCGGATTCCAATCTAACCGGGCGCAACAGATTTCCAGTATTTTACATGGAGCGACTGCCTATCTGACCTCCACCACCCAGTTACTTGGTAACACGAAACTCCTTGGTAAGACTGATTATAAGATTTTCTGACGACCCGTAAAGACTGTCAAAGATCCTCTTATGACAATCGGGACCAATGGATTAGCGTGGTTTGCGGAAACGAAGGGGTCTTGGCATGTAACCACCATGGTCACCCATCCACCGCCCACCCACGGCAAGCGCGTAGCTTAACCGGATTGATCGACCCGTGCGGCTGTTATTACACAGCAACAAGCAAACATACTAAATAAATGAAAGTATTAATGCATGCAAGTATTAAGCCCTGGCCTTAATTTAGCAAGCACGACTAAAGACAACGAAATTCTCAAGAAGAAAAAAAACCTTCGAACAGATTTCACTTCCCAAAAACGTTCAGTTAAGAGTTTAATCGTTACATTTGCCCTCAGCCCTCACCGTACTTTTTGTCGCGCGAGTATCAATACTAACTTTTGAGCGAACTGACACATCCCTAATCTATACCGGATGACATTTTTTACCGTCTCGACCTCCATACGGTGTGTTGTGTAACTAGAATAAACGCAGGAAGGCCTTCAGATTCATCGCAGGTGACTAAAGGAGCGCGGGACGCGGGCTGACGGGGATGCGTGTGCGGCTCGTGCGCCTGCGAAAGATCAATTTGGCCGCCTATCGGCCGGCTTCAAAGGGTAGGACCGCGCTACAAAATCATTGATACATGCCGCGCATTGAGTAGGGTGCGTATGATTTGAGTTTCGATAGATTTTAATTGATTTTTTTATTTTATTTTTTCCAAATTTCTGTCCTAGTATGAAAATGTTACTGTGTAGTATTGTTAAATGTGTAGTATTTATTGCTGGATCAATTTCATTACATGTTATTCAAAAACAAAAATAATAAAAATTTCTATGCGAAAGGCTTCTACTCCGTTCACCCACCACACCCATTTTTTTTTTTCAAGACGATAAATGATAATGATAAATGATAAATGACTTTATTTTTGCACGAAGGTTTGTACAAACACTTTTACAAGTCAATCAATTCTTTTTTAAAACTAGATGAGGTCGGCATTTCCTATCTGCCTACTCTGAGAAGAAACGCCGAAACAAACTCAGAGGTCACAGTCTCTTTTAAAGTCCAGACATAATCTTGATCAGATCATGTGAAGACCACGTGGATTGGTGTCTGAAGTGGTCTTTTAAGGAATGAACACACAGCTTGAGTGGACCTGTCCATTCAGTGCACGCATTTGTCAGTAATCATGTAGCTCCACTCAGAACTTTAGGAGGTCAATGATTTGACGAACAATACCAAAGAAAGGACATTTGTGTAGGTCGCACAAATTACTCAAACTGCCAGACAATGTAAAAAATTAAATTAGAAGAAAAGAAAACCAAAAAAAAAGAACACCCACTTCGTCTTCACATTTACAATAGGTAATTAAAACAATATAATACTTTAAAAGTAAATATTCATGTCATTGTATAAGTAAAATTCATCAATGTCAATGTGTATATAAAATCAGGAAATAGTCCCGGTCTGATCATTTGAGGACCATGTACATGGGGGTGTCTGAAATGGTCTATTGAGGAAAGAACCATACAGATTGAGTGGACCTGTCCAGTCAATGCACGCATTTGTCAGTAATCTTGCAGCTCAACTCAGAACATAAGGAGCACAAAGATTCGACGAACAATACCAAAGAAAGGACATTTTAGTAGGCCGCATTAAGTACTCAAACTGCCAGATTATCATTAAAATGGAATGAGTAAGAGAGATATAAAAAAAACAAACATCACCTACATAGTCCTCACATTCAAAATCACTTAAATAATAATATTATACTTCTGAAAGTATACATTAATGTCATAGTGTAAACAATAATGTCCATCTGGATTGAGGGCCCATTTTTTGAACCCTTGCGTACCGAAATAAGATTTATAGGGAAATTAGTTAAAAATAGTAAAAACTTAAAGCAAAGGGTCATAAATTTCTTAAACGTGAATTAAAACTGTTATGATGAAATAACTTGGGCCCTCAATCCAGACGCATGCATAAAGTGGCATAGCCTAAATCTCAATAAGTACTATCTCTGGGTTAATAATTTTTGTTTAAGAATTTAGTTAAGAATTTCTTAAATATTTTAAGAAATTCCCAAATCTGTAAAATATAACATTACCGATTTATGGCGGCATATCTAAGGCCCTCATTTCAATATTGTTTGTACTGAGGAATCTGCAAAACATGAATATATCTGAAGAGATACATAAATACGACTTTAACATGTTTTACTTACATACTTATGTGAATTAGTTAAAAAGAAATAAGGACACAAAACTTAATTGTTAAGAAGTAAACGAAAGTCGAATTTTACTAAAAAGTCTGAACTGAGAGCCCAATATTTTCGGCTTTATTGATTAGGCTCAACCTCATAGATTAACGCAAATTAGAATATAGAGATAGGTATAGAAAAATGCGTCAGCGAGAACGAGATAGAGGAATATAGCATATTTTATTCGGTTTTCAGCTGTTCAATTTAATTGTATTTAATTCATTACATTCCTATATTAATTTTAGAATGATAGTAAGTATTCTTTATTGATGAGTCAGTAAGTTAAAGCCGACTTCGCATCGGCTTCTCTTTTAGAAAAAATTACACCTCGCCGCTGGTATATAGTACTTTTAGCTGCAAATTATGACTTGCCGAATGCACTTTACAAAATGTACAGGTACTTTGAACATTATGGTCACTCTACAAATAATTATCTTTCAAAAACTTGAAAATCAATTTTCTCTTAAAGTATGACATTTAGAAGAACTAACGATATGTTACAATTTAATTAAGAAATAGTTAAAACTTTTATTCTAATTTGCGTTAATCTATGAGGTTGAACCTAGTCAATAAAGCCGAAAATATTGGGCTCTCAGTTCAGACTTTTTAGTAAAATTCGACTTTCATTTACTTCTTAACAATGAAGTTTTGTGTCCTTATTTCTTTTTAACTAATTCACATAGGTATGTAAGTAAAACATGTTAAAGTCGTATTTATGTATTTCTTCAGATATATTCATGTTTTGCAGATTCCTCAGTACAAACAATAATGAAGTGAGGGCCCTAGATATGCCGCCATAAATCGGTAATGTTATATTTTACAGATTTAGAAATTTCTTAAAATATTTAAGAAATTCTTAACTAAATTCTTAAACAAAAATTATTAACCCAGAGATAGTACTTACTGAGATTTAGGCTATGCCACTTTATGCATGCGACTGGATTGAGGGCCCAAGTTATTTCATCATAACAGTTTTAATTCTCGTTTAAGAAATGTATGACCCTTTGCTTTAAGTTTTTACTATTTTTAACTAATTTCCCTATAAATCTTATTTCGGTACGCAAGGGTTCAAAAAATGGGCCCTCAATCCAGATGCACATTAAACAATAATCAAATGTCAAAGTGTATATTTCCAAATAAATAATAATAATAATTAAAAAAAAAACATTCAGTATAATTATAATATACAAATTGGAGCAGCTTAATCCCAAGCTTTGTCTTCAATATAATCTTTTACAGTATAAAAGGCTTTCTGGCACAACTTACGTTTAATGAAAGATTTGAATTTATTGAGACTTAGATCTTGAACATGGCTTGGAAGTTTATTATAAAAGCGTATACATTGACATCTGAATGAGCCACCTATTTTCTTGAGCCTTGTTGAAGGTACAACAAATTTGTGTTTATTCCTAGTATTTATATTATGGATATCACTGAATTTTTTAAACAATTTAATATTCTTATGGGCATATAAAATATTTTCAAAAATATACTGTGAAGGCACAGTCATTACATTAATTTCTTTAAATATGGGTGATAAAAAATGTCACCCGGTATATAAAAATTATTCATATAAAGAAAGCAGAGGGACAATTCTCGTAATTTTCTAATCTCAGTCTCAATCTGTCAAAAATACCTGGACTTTTACATACTTACATTTGTAACAAGTTTCTGACAATTGATTGTCGCCGAAATGAGACTGCGACTAGATTTTGAACGATTTGACACGAGCGTGGCATACGAATGAGAAACTTCATTGTTCTTAATTAACTCTGGTGCCTTCAGTAAGAGTTCTTCTACGCTGCAATAAATTCTAACAAAGCTAAAAGTGTGACTTTTTATTCGCAATTTTTATTTCAAAATTCATTAAATCATATTTTTTATAACGCCATTTCTTTCCTCGTGTAAACTAATGAAATTAAAATGGTAAGTGTATCACTTGAAAACGGCTGGACCAATTAGGCTATTTTCTAACATTAGGAGAAAATTTGGAAATGTTTCCCGGAAAATTTTCAAGAAAACGAAACTCCCGTTTTTATAGCGTTTTTGCATGATTTTTTGACAGGGCAATAAGGTCTGTCTGGTAAGTTATTTAAGTTTCAAATAAAAATCGAGTTTGCATGACAGTCGAGTACAATCACTTGTGTCATTGTACTTCAAAACGAAATAGAAACATGATGACCATTAGATTCGATCATGATTTAAATAAATACCTGTTTTCTGATCATCATCATCACTTCAGCCGTAAGATGTCCACTGCTGGACTTAGGCCTCCCCCAATTTGGGGGGCTTTGCCATAATCGCCACGCTTGGCAGGCGGGTTGGCGATCGCAGTATGGTGGTTAAATGCATAGAGAACGCTGCTGCCCATTCTCTAGTAAGTCCCTTAGTCGCCTTTTACGACACCCACGGGAAGAAATGGGGTGGTGTTATTCTTTACGTCCGGCACCACACGGTACAAAACCACACGGTGTTTTCTGATACAAAAAGGAAAACCAATCACCGAAAATAGCATTTTTTTAACGACCACAAACCAATTGTAATAACTTAAATACATGACCGTTGCTGAGAATACCTTGTTACCTTATAATTTGAAAACTTCAATACCTAAGTGGCACAAATGTATGGGTCGATTAGGTCACACGAAGTTGTTCAGTTTGATAATCTGTACCACAGCCTTAATTTTGACCGCAGCTTTCTGTTACACCGGTAGAAGTGTCCGTTACGACACATTAATTTTTGCCATGAAGAAAGTTAGTCAGTTTGGTAGGTAAATTTTTTAGATCGATAAATTTTTATGTACATATCTTTAGATATAACTAATCCTCAGGGGAATATTTTAACAATAAGGAATCAATTCCATCAACACTAACTACATGCAGATGCAACAGAGTAATAAAAGAAAAACTAATTTAAAGCTATATTTGCTCTATCATGTTAATGAACTATATTTCAAAACAGAGGCGAAATAAAAAACCTCATACAATCAGCACAAAACAGTAACACTGTTATCTACCAAGTTTTTTTAGGGTTCCGTACCTAAAGGCTTCCAACGGGACCGTATTACTAAATTCCGCTGTCCGTCCGTCTGTCATTCATCATCCTTTTGAGCCGTAATTTACAGAGGGTGTTCTACTATGGTTGCTATAATTAAAAATCAAAAAGCATAAACATAATCAGCCCATATTGTTCCCACTTCTAAGATACAGGCCTCCTTTCTTCGAAAGGGTGTGGGCCGTAATCACCACGCGGGCCCAGTACGGATTGGTAAATGTTACATGTCTTCGTATTTTTGGTTGTAGGACAAGCCCCTTTCTTTACGATGTTTTCCTTTATCGTTTTGAGCGCAGTAATGATGAAATAATTTACACGAAGTAAAGCGCCTGAAATCAAAAAACTAATATAAAGTTACAAATTAAAGAGGCAACATCAAGAAATTTGTTAAAGAAATATGTAGTGTCAAATATTGTACGCTGATACGGATCCTTCTGTGCGAGTCGGACTTGAACTTGACCGCTTTTTTCAAATTTTCCACTCGACTGCAAACAGCGACAAAGAACATTCGCTACCTACTGGTTATTTCCTGAAAATTTCATGCGTCCGCCGCCTTGCGGGTGGCGTATGTAAATGAAAGGCCGAAGCTAGGGAGTGATGGAGGTGCCGGGGGGTGTTGGAGGTGCCAGGGGGTGCTGGGGGTGAGTAAAGCACGTGCTCCCGGACTTATTAATAACCAAGTCACGTGTCTTGCAAAGCCTTCGCGCCTTCAGTTCATGGCGGCGCTGCGGAAATCACTGATATTATTATTTGTTGAAACAAGGGCATGTATTGAGTTTGAGATATCGTTTTTGATTAAAATATTGTGTCTGTTATTGATGATGATAAGGGTTGTATACATAGAATCATGAAAACGTACGCTCTCAGACGTAGAGTTGTTTACTTACCTAAGCCCGTCATACTGATACCAAATAGTAGCTAACTACCAACTGCCCGCCACTTTGTCCGCGTGAAATGTCTTGACGCACCCCGTTGCATAACATCGTTACTTAATTTTCGCTTAGCGTTCTTTCTGACTCTTTTCCTTTTTGCTCGGCTCCTAAAGGTCTTAGCGTGATGTTGTATATCCTATAGCCTTTCTCAAGAAGTTTACTACCAAATTCAAATACATATTTTCAAATACCACTGGTAGTTATGAAATTAGCGCGTTCAAACTATCAATCTCTTCAGCTTTATTATTAGTAAATAGTAAATGTGACTTTCAACTACTCACACAAAATGAATCATCCAGCGGTACACTGATGAGAACTAAAAAAAAGAACACCAACTCGGTGGACGAGATAGAACCGACAACCCCAAATTGTTGGTTCTATCTCGTCCACCGAGTTGGTGTTTTTTTTTTTACATAATATTGTATTTATTCCCATTTCTTCCTATGGATGTCGTAAAAGGCGACTAAAGGACTTACTAGAGAATGAGCAGCAACGCTCTCTATGCATTTGACCCCCATACTGCGATTGACAACCCACCTGGTGGCGTGGCGATTATGGCAGACCCCTCCAATTGGGGGAGGCCTATGTCCAGCAGTGGACGTCATCGGCTGGAATGATGATTGTATTTATATGTTTATTTGAGTATAGCTCATATCTAGAGATATATAGTCCATAGTAATGCTTATTATAGATACGAAAAGAACTCTGGTTTTTGGTTCTCATAGATACTTTTTACGCAGGTAGACCACAGGGCTTTTAATCCCGGTAGTAAGTTTCGATTTCCATACGGGCGCAGCTTTGGGCAAAATTTAGTAATTTTGATGGATATAGGTGAGCAAGAAGTTGAAAAAATTATAAATGGTCTGAAAATAGATTGTGCATCAGGTTGTGATAAGATAAGTAGTAAATCTCTAAAGCTACATAAAAATACTCTGATTCCGCCTATTACAAAAATTATCAATGATAGCTTACAGTCGGGCTTGTTCCCAAATTCCTTGAAGAAGTCAGAAGTCTGCCCAATATATAAGAGCGGGGGCAGAAACCAAATAAAAAACTATAGGCCAATATCCATACTACCGTCAATATCGAAACTAATGGAAAAAATTATAAACACTCGCTTGGTAAATTATTTGAAAAAAAAAAATACCTACTGTCTGAAAATCAGTATGGATTTTGACATGGTAAATCCACTGACAAAGCAGTGCACAAACTCACCAATTTTATTATCACAAATTTGGATAAAAGAAAAAGTGTCTTTCAATAGTTCTCGATCTCGCCAAGGCATTTGATACGATTTCTGTTTCCCTCTTATTGGCTAAACTCGAGAAGATAGGAATCAGAGGTAACCCAGCTAGAACTCTTTAAAAGTTACTTTTCCGGGCGAAATCAGTGTGTTCGTGTGAGTAAATACAAAAGTACCTACCTTCCAGTCACACATGGCGTACCACAGGGCAGCATCTTAGGCCCCACCTTATTTCTTGTTTATATAAACCAGCTCACAAGTTTTAAACTCACCCAAAGCGAAATCGTCTCCTTCGCAGATGACACTGTTTTAGTTTTTGCCGCCAATACTTGGGATGAGGTATTCGATGCTGCTCAGAAGAGCTATAATATCGCTAAAAGCTGGCTCCAGGCAAACATTCTTACTTTTAATGTAGATAAAACAAAGTATATATCGTTCAGTATCAAAAATGATTCAAGTCTGAGTAACATCCATAAAATTATCTCTCATGAGTGTACCCTGCAAGCCAGCTGCGCGTGTTTACCACTGGAACGTGTTAATACCATCACGTACTTAGGTGTTACTATAGATAGAAATCTAAATTTCAAAGAACACATCAAGTGGCATGGTACACGAGTCCGCAAACTCATATATGTTTTTAAGAACGTGCGACACGCTGCTGAGCCTCATCTCCTAAAAAAAAAATATTATGCCCTAGGCCAGTCATTATTAAATTACTGCATCTCATCCTGAGGGGGCACTTGTAAAACCGCCATGAAGTCCATTGAAATCGCCTAGCGCGCAATTCTAAAGGTTTGTATTTTCAAACCTATCCTTTTCCCTACTGTTTCTGTATCAGATTTGTGGAGTTCTGACTGTAACACAACTTTTCATCCTCAACATTATTCTAAAACAACATTGAAAGCTACGGAACGGTAATGTTAACGTAGTGTTTCGTCATTGTTTATCTCATTTGTTTTATTAAATTCGATTATTTATGTATATGTATGTATGTGTTTTTATATTTATATATAGTTAGGTATATATATTATGTTTATGATTTAAATAGGTTATACGTTTATATTTGAATATCTTCAAATTCATTGCACCTACCACTGTTTGTCTCTGCATCACCCAAAGGTTGACTGGTAGAAAATGCCTATGGCATTAAGCCTCTGTACATTTATGTGCTTTAAGTGTTAAATAAATAAAGCTACCATATGACCCACTCGTGCAAAAACGTCGAAATAAAAATATACATATGGAACGGACCACTTGCAAAAGCAAATTTAGCGAATGATTTATTGAATATCTTGGTCCGTTTCTTTATAGCAAAATTAATAATGTGTTAAATATCAGCTACTGGTGCCGATTCTGTTGTACACGAACTAAACTAACTAAACTATCTCTACAATTCCTTACTTTTGGCTATGAGAATTGTAACGCTATTCTGCAAGGAAAAATCACTAAATTTAAAAATTATTTTGACACGACTAAAATTGAATTTGGCAATCGCGACCCAGCGTGGTATTTTTTTTTTCGTTTGGTTTCGCAACGTTGTACTTGTGTGTGCATTGCGTTGCGTAGAATGAATTTTTTGAGAGACGAAGGCGCGTGCTAGGGGGCAGCCTGGATGTGTTTTATACGGAATTTTTCACTTTTGTTTGAAAAATAAAAAAAAAATATTACCCACGTGTTGAGATTTATATGTGACGGTGTTGCAAAGGGGGTCGAAAATTTCATTATTTTTGCGATAGGACACGCCATTTTCAAGATATAAGCAAAAAGAAAATAAAAAATACAGAACTGTTTTTGCACGTGAAGGCGAGGCGTTGTTGAGAATTTTAGTTCATGACCACTAGTTTTATTCCACACCTTTTTAATCGCGCTTAAAAATAGTCAGATTTAGTTAAAATAAATTATTATAGTCAAAATTTTTGGTGAAAATCGGCAAACTCAGAATAGCAAAATTGACATTTTCACTAAACTAATAACTCAGTGCAATCTTAGTGCTGTCAAACTAAAATATAGTTAAGTTGTGTCACTTTAGTCTATTTCAGAATAGGAAATCGTTGTTTGACAGGATTAAACCAAATTTTAGTGATTTTTAGTTTAGTTTAGAGAATTTTGTGACAACAGAATCGGCACCACTGTCTTACTAAATCTAAACGTAAAGAAGTAGTAAGTGAATATTTGCAACAACTCAGTTATGAAGAAACGGAGTTATCATTAAACGTTGTACAGTAATAACAGGGTTGCGTTTTAAATAGTTAAAATAATCTTAGATAAAACCACGCTCAAGCATTCACAATCACCCCGGGTGTTTCCATTGTGAGGATCGTCTAGAGGACACGGTGGAGCATACGGTGGAAGTGTGCCCTGCCTGGGCGGAGCACCACCGTGTCCTCGTGAAGGCGATCGGCGGCGGCGACCTCTCGCGTCCGGCCCTGGTGCGAGCCATGGTACGGAGCGAGAGGGCATGGGAAGTCGTCACCTCCTTCTGCGAAGCAGTAATGCTCGCAAAGGAGGAGGCGGGGCGCGTGAGGTAGTGGCAGTCACTGCGCCCTCACGTCCCTAGCCGCCGCAGAAGGAGACGCCCCGGGCGTCGGAAGTCGATAGCGAACCCCCAGGCCACCGTAGGCGCGAGCTTGCGGGCGGCGATCAATGGGTAGCTCGCCGCCCGGTAAGGACCAGGCTCGGGTCGACGGCGCGTAGTGTTCCACGCGCGTCTCAAAGAGATGTCTAAAGGGGTCTACTAGGACCGATGCCTGCCAGGGTCGCGAAATTGTTCAAGCGAGATACCGTCACCCTGGCATATGGGCAACTGATGGAACACGGGTGGGTTTTAGTTAGTCAAAGTCTGACACACCCTCCCGCTCCGCCCAGAGCGGGAGAAGTCATTTGATGATTTTCCATCCAGAAAAAAAAAATGCACTCACAATCACCCACACTCACACTCACACACTAACACACACATGCACTCACATCATTTAAACTCCACATAAATCTCGTACACATCTTCACATACTCATAAACACTTCACTCACGTATACCGGATGACATTTTTTACCGTCTTGACCTTCATATGGTGTGTTATGTAACTAGAATAGAACGCAGGAAGGCCTTCAGATTCATCGTAGGTGACTAAATGAGCGCGGGACGCGGACGGATGCATGTACGGCTCGTGCGCCTGCGAAAGATCAATGAGGCCGCCAATCGGCCGGCTTCAAAGGGTAAGACCACGCTACGAAATCATTGATACATAGTGATGGGCAGGGGATAAATACTCAGAGGATAAATACTCGAGTTTTTATCCGAAACGGATAAATACTCGTTTTTACTCATTTTTATCGGATAAATACTCAAAATGATGGATAAATATCTATTTTGCGCGTCGGATGATTATTTTATAATGTAAATTGGTTTTATTGTTATTAAGGCTTTTCAAAATACTACGTTATTATATTATTTAGTTGTAATGTTAATTGTCAGGACTGTAATTGTGTCAGGAGGCCAAACGTCTCTAATAGAGCATGCTCTTTAGACACAATTTTAGAATCTTTCTTTGTTGAGAGTGTAGAGAATTGCTACATAATTGACATCTCTGTGAAGAGCTTCTAAAAGTCAAGAAAAATGCGGCGAAGACAAGTTCATTGTTGTTGTTTGCCAACGCTATAAACATGCAAAGGACTTTTCAATTAGTTAAAAGGTGTTGAGCCTTTAAACTGCGCAGCACACACTATCAATTTGCAGGGTCATGGCGTCCTGAAATACGGTAGTTTCAAAAATGTATAATTAAGCAGATATGATAAAATATAATAAAAACAATTGGTTGTCTGTAAAGTCGGTATACGGACGATAATTTTACGTGATAGCATCTAAGTCTCTTCTATACGACGTATCGGCCGATGGAGTGAAAGAGAGATAGATGCGTCACAAGTCGAACACTTAGGCCGATCGTGCCTCTCTATTGCTTGTTTCGCTCTCGCTTGCACTCTCGGTGCAGGCGGAACGTGACAATGAGTCATGCTTTTTCGTGCGTGCTGCCGTTCATCGATTCCACGCGTGCCTCAAAGAGATGTCGGCACATATGCTCGCGGACCCCTTGTCCGCGAGCACCGATGCCTGCCAGGGTTGCGGATCTGTTTAAAGGAGGTATTGTGGCCCTGGCATAGGCAACTGAAGGAACACGGGTGGGTTTTAGTCAGTAAAAGTCTGACACGCTTTCATATTGGCGATAGCAATGGTGGCCCGGTGGTATCAGCCCCGACTTACGACTTGTAGGTCGTGGGTACGCACTGCTCTCAAAACTTTACATTGATCGCTGAATCCATATCCCACATTGTCGACAACCTCGCAAGCCAAGTCAGGATACTCAATTTCTTTATCTTTTACGAGGTAGTTTTTTTGGAACGAAGTTCCTTATGGCGCGTTGCGAAAGGGGGCTAGACGGAATTAAGAGAAAAAGTTGTAACGACACTTTTTAACCGACTTAAAAAAAGGAGGAGGTTTCTCAATTTGACTGTATATATTTTGTTTTGGAACGTAGTTTTTGGAACGAAGAGAGAGAGAGAGTGGGAGAGAGAGAGGGAGAGAGGGAGAGGGAGAGAGAGGGAGAGGAAGAGACGGAGAGAGATCTCTCTCTCTCTCCGTCTCTTCCTCCCACTCGGGAGAATATTTTTGTTGAGTGTATACAGGTTTTTTGTACATAATAAATAATAAAAAATAATAACAATAATTAATCCTGGAAAGGAACTTCGTTCCATCCGGGTGTCCCTTGACACCTCTCAAGTTTTTTATTATTACAATGATTTAAGCGTTACTTAACCCTTAAATGCATGATTTTTACTTTTTAACCAAATTAAATTTACTTTTTTGTAAATTTACATCTTTATGTAATCAGAACAAACCTACTGAGAACAAAATGTGTAGTGAGATAATAAACCACTTTTTTCCAATTACAAAAACAAAAAATGACTGGAATGATAACGAAAAAATTACATTGAATTGGTTGATGGAAATTTCTATCACAATGCATTTGAGGGTTAAATAGTTTCTGCCTACCCCCATGGGAGAAAGGCACTTGTTCATGTATGTATGTGAAAAAAAAATGTACTAAATTAAATGTACAATTTTATCTAACTTTGACGAATTGTATTCATGATTGAGTGAAATTATTGTCAATATCAGCATTTTGTAATTGTTAAAATGATTAATAAGGTACGATACCAATCTGCATTTTCTGTTTTTCATTAATTTTAATCCTTTTGTTAGTAAAATGACAAAATTTATGTTACGAAAACTTAAATTAGTATTTATCCGCTGTTTTGGATAAATACTCAGTAAAAATGGATATTTATCGAGTATTTATCCATTTTGAGTATTTATCCGGATAAAATCCCAACACTATTGATACATGCCACGCATTGAGTAGGGTGCAAATGATTTGAGTTTCGATAGATTTTAATAGATTTTATTTTTTATTTTTTCCAAATTTCTTTTTCTGTTGTTCTAGTATGAAAATGTTGCTTTAAATGTGTTGTATTTATTGCTAGATCAATTTTATTACATGTTATTAAAACATATAAAAAATAAAAATATAAATTTTTGCCAAAGGCTTCTACTCCGTTCACCTATTACACCCATTTTTTTTCAAGACGTTATAAAATTTCACCCAGTATAACACTTATTTATTATTCTATTGGTAATATTAAAGTATCATTTAAGTTAGCTATAAGTTATTCCAAATTAATTAGAAATTGCCTTTTTTTTGTGAAATATTATTAAGTTTTTTGAGCAATTTTACTTACTTACTTAGTCAGATAGGGATCAAAGCATCAATAATATGATTATTATGCCTATCCACATAATAAGTGCTTATAACAGCGCCGCCGCCGCCGCCGCCGCCGCGCGCCGCCGCCGCCGGTCCGAACGGAAGCCGCCCGCCCGGCACCGCCCTACACTTGCAGTTTCTAAGTAAATAACATGCGATTATGCAACCTTGTTATATAGTTATGACGCTCTGTTTATTTCGAGAAGCTTAGTTCGTTTGGAGGGTAATTTAAAAGTCAAAGTTCCCAGCATTTTGTTAGTTAAGGATTTAGTATGGAAAACAGGAAATTGCATATTTTTTTTAGAAAGATTTTGGTCGGGTTGGATAGTCAATCTGGCTAGCCTTTTTCCAACTATATTGAGGTCGGCTTCTAGTCTACGGATACAACTGAATACCAGTATTTTACATGGAGCGACGCCTATCTGACTAACTCCACAACCCAGTTACTAGGCACCACGATACCCTTTCATAAGACTGGTTGTCAGACTTTCGGGCTTTTAGCGATCTGTAACGAATGTCAAAGATCCAAGAATGACAGCCAAGGGCTGAACTTGCTTTCAGAGACACCAGAGACACGTGGGGAAGATGATAACCCATCTACGGACCCACCTCAACCAACAACCTCCGCAACCAACTAACCTCTCCTCGACAATCGTAACTTAACCTGCACCCTAATTGCGAAACACACAATTTATCAGAATCTGAATGGGATTGAAGATTATTTCTAAACCATTGCGTCATTTTTTCGAATAAATTGTGGCTCAGCAACGTAAATAACGCAATGAATGTTGTTTAACTATGAATATTAAACCAATTCCTACCGATAAAAAGTTCCGCAATCACCCCTCTGATCGGCCGTACGGCTATTATTACTTAGCCACGAATTTCCACGTCTGGGTACATAGGAATACTTATACCAAAATTACTACTATTTGGTGTAGAGAATATAATCAATATTGAAGTTTATATTTTCATTTATTTATTTTCTAACATATTAAGTATATTTTTAAATATTTTAATAAAAATCTAAAAAAAAAACATTTAAAAATATAAAAAATAGCGACCCATCGGCATCGAGAGCAGGGTCCAAGCTGCCGGTGGTCAGGGCTCTAGAGAGAGGAACCTCCTGACTATGCGTGCCGTGTCCAGGAGTACTGCCTTCTGAATCAAGCCCTTGATCCAGCCGTGTAATGAAAGCCTCATGAGGCGCTGGTCGAGGCTCTTCGCTATTAGGCCATTTACTGTAACGATTATCGGTACAATGATTGCAAAGTCCACTTCCCACATGTCGACAACCTCGTGTGCTAAGTCAAGATACTTGATTTTTTTATCTTGCTCAGCTTAAAGTTTAAATTATTATTATTTTACTAACTAGCTTTTGCCAGCGGCTTCGGCCGCGTGGATGTCGGAAAATATCCCGCGGGAACATACTACCGGGGTAAAATGTACCCTATGCGTTAATCCAGGTTATAAACTAACTGTGTTCCGAATTTAGTAGGATAGATAAATACTACTGAGGACTTTTTTGTAGATCTTTTGAAGACCATCATCTTTGTAATGCATAGTTTTGGTGTATAATCAACGTATGCGAGGATAAGAGCTCGAAAGCGCATTTTCATCCGACTTGCTTCAAATTTATCGTCACTACTCAGCTCCTATGCGTCTTAGCGTTATGTTATATAGCCTATAATCTGCCCAGGAGTATGGACTACAATCGTATCAAGTTTTGTTAAAATCCCTTCAGTAGTCTTTGACCCATGCGTACACATACAGACAGACAGACAAAAAATTTACTGATTGCATTTTTGGCATCAGTATTGATCACCATTCATCCTCCAATATTAATTTTGAATGTATATTCAATGTACAGAATTGACCTCTCTACAGTTTTATTATAAGTATAGATTAGAACAGAATATTCATTGTTCTTTTCTTTTTTGCGAAACTTGCTTTTGCTTCCAATAAATATCCCGTAGGTACTAGTCGTATTTTTTTTAAATCCTAATTGACATTCTCAAATTTCAAGTTTTTATTCGTTTGCATTTACATAATATTGACTGATTTGGACCGGCTGTACCTATATTATATGCCAGTCTCGAAATAAGCATTTTATAAAAAGATACCTGTTTGTTATGCATAAGCACGTTATTTTGACAACAAAACCTTTGTTCCATCCTATATCCCCATACGATAAAGACATTTACACTTTACGACAATCCCAGCATCCATAGACCATCTAATCCTCTAAATTCACGCTAGATACCTTCCCTGGACTATCATTGCACCCCATCGCGGTTCCTACTCATTTCCGCAGGCCGACGGCAATTGGCCCCATAAGCCCCTGACTCCGCTCCACGCTAAATTAAACTTTAGCTCCTTCAAAAAAGGTTGCTTTTTTGTTGTGTTTATAGGTCCAAGAGTTGCTGTTGCCATCAGCACATGAAGAATCGATTGACACGCTAATTTCAACCTCAACACCAAGTTATAAAGTAGCTTTTCCCTCATGTCTGCAGGCGCTGAAGTGGCTGTTTCTACAAACACGCGAATGAAAACCTTACTCAGTTGTAATAAGGTTTTGTTTTTGAGTTGTATAGGAGAAAGTTTATTGCAGCGTAAGGATGGATACCTCGCGGGCATATAGTTAGATTGGAGATATTAGTGTGGATATTTGTGTGTTTAGCCGTTTGTCATCATTTTTGAATGTCTGTTTGTTTGTTTTTTGGTTTATCTTTTAGGGGGGTCTTCGACATCACAACTGTTCATAAACATGTCTAAAGGCAATTTTTATGAAGAAAAATTTCTCCCCTCTGTACAAATAACAGTCACCCAGGTAGCGTGTTTTGTGCATTTGGAAAACTTGCCTCAAGAAAATTGGTGGTTCATATACAATAGATGCCAATATAAACTTCCTAGCCTCATTCAAGATCTAAGCCTAAATAAATTCAAATCTTTTATAAAGCGGAAACTGTGCCAGAAAGCCTATTAAACTGTGAAGAAAAATTGAGGATAAAAAGGCTTGGGTTTCAGCTGCTCTAATAAATGTATGTTTTTCCAGTCCACTAAATTCACTGAAACACTTGAACAAGCTCGAAATGCACGAGAGTTTTATAAAATACTAGCTTTTGCCCATAGCTCCACCCGCGTGGATCTTAGAAATGATCCCAAGGGAACGAACTACCGAAAAAAAAATTGTTTATTCAGGTCATAATGTGTACCAAATTGTACCCAAATCCGTTGAGGAGTTTTTGCGTGAAAGAGTAACAAACATCCATAAATCCTAACAATTTTAACCGACTTCCACTGCGCTTCTTCGTTTTATGAACATGTAGATTAGTATCTGCAATGGTTATTTGACAAAAGAACCAACAGATAGCGTGAACCTGTCCAGTTAGTGCACGCATTTGTCAGGAATCATGCAACTGAACTCAGAACATAAGAAGCTCAATTATCAACGAACAATCCGAAGGACATTTGGGTAGGCCGTATAAATCAAATCCCAGACCAAGATTAAAACTCAAGGAGAAAACAACACGTTTGCTTTGTTGGTCTAATGGTTGCAAGCTTTACTGCTAACCATGAGGTCTCAGGTTCGTTTCCAAGGTTGGCAGTGTTATTGGGTTTTTCTGTCTAGAATTTCTCAGTAGCAGCCCAGAGTCTGAATTAGGAGTAAATTCTGATGTCGAGTCTGTTCCATGGGGCTTAAACATAACTGGCGAAATTTAGGTGTACTATAGGTACAATTCTTCCCACCTATTCGAGGAAAGCCGACATAGCCCGAAAAATTGCCATACTTAAATGGCAGTGGGCAGGACACATTGCTCGCAGAACAGATGGCCGATGAGGTTGGAAGGTACTGGAGTGTCAACCGCTTACTGGAAGACGTAGCGTTGGAAGGCCTCCCACAAGATGGACCGATGACCTGGTGAAGGCCGCAGGAATACGTTGGATGCGAGAAGCACAGAACAAGTCGAAGTGGCGGTGCTTGGGGAGGCCTATGTCCAGCAGTGGACATCCATCGGCTGAAATGATGATGATGATTCTAGGAAACAAAGCGTGATATTATGTTACGTTGAAAAAAAAAAACCCTCCTCCTTTTCGTGACCAGGAACACATATCTTAGAAGGACAGGTAAACCCAAGTCCTCACGGCCCAATATACTTTAATGTTCACGAGGGAAATCAGAAAAACCACGGCGTGATTGGCATGTATATGTTACCCTAATAAATATAACATACGCCTTTTGACCTAATAACATAAGGGACGCATAGGGAACTTAGTTCACCTTACCTTACGTACCTCCTATTTCTTTTCTGTAATCTTTGGTACAGAGGCCAGAGTTAATTGGTCACCCCTTCGCTAAGCAATTTATATGCGGAAGGTGTACCCAAATAATGAAGACGTCGGAACACCCGCCTTGTAAAAATGTTTTTTTTTTTGTTGGCTGTAAATGGAAAATTGCTTCTCTTGCATCTGGTAATTGTGTTGCCGTGAATTGTGATGTGTCCAGTGCACTGACATAGTATTCACCTAATTGAACCTGTGTTAACATTTTTTGGGAAGAAAATGGTGACATGAGGCGATTGCGAGTGAGTGAACATGCCCCACAATTTGGACAGCCTATGTTCAGACCTACCATGAATCATCGGCCGACTTGTAGATAACTATAGTCCAATCATATTAACTATAGGCAAGCATACCTATACTTATATATATATATATATATATATAATATTATATATCTATACTATAATATTATAAAGCTGAAGAGTTTGTTTGTTTGTTTGATTGAACGCGCTAATCTCAGGAACTACTTGAAAAATTCTTTTTGTGTTGGGTAGCCTATTTATCGAGGGAGGCTATAAGCTATATAACATCACGCTACAACTAAGAGGAGCGGAGCAGTAATGAAAAATGTTGCAAAAACGGGGAAAATTTATTCCTTTTGAGAGTTTCCGTTGCGTGCGCTGCGTAAACAGTTAAAGTAACGCAAAAATTATGTATGACGGAATTGTTCCTTTTAAAAAGTTCTAAAAAAAAAGACTGCGAGAGCATATGTCTATCTTTTAAGGTTGACTCACTATAACTCAAAAGGAGCGAGCAGCAACGAAAAATGGACGAAAACTAGCAGGCAAATCGATGCTACGGGAAGGGTCAGGGGAGCAAAAATTTGTCGCGGACGAAGTCGCGGGCAGAAACTAGTTAATCAATATAAATTAAGTTTAAAGAAACACGCAATAGCATCGTTAAGAAATTAGATTATTAACTACATATGGTTATAACAGAAGAAGGTTATTATCTACATATTGTAATGGTACGGGAGCTAGCAACGTTTGCAAAGTAAGAATTTCAGGTCAGCTGATTTTGTGATATGCCGTCCTTCTTGCTCTTTGGGTTGGAGTCTGGGCTATCTGGCTGGCGGTAGTGGTTGCGTTCATTAGTGCGCATCCTATCTGTCCAGGTAATAATCCTGGATATTAAAAACATTTTAAGATGCGTAATTTTCAATTTTTTGTTTTTAAATAAGTCTACCTGACATAATTTTTTTATTGCCAGACATTTTTGACATTGCTAATTATGTGCCATACGCGGATTTTTTTATATTTTATTTTGAAAATTCAAAGTATTTTATAATGTCTGTAATTTTAATATTATGTTATTTAAAGATAAAAAATCTTAAAATTAATTTGCCAGACATTAATTCGATTGTTAAACCCTGAATTAAGATGAAAAAGTCATGAAAAGTATTGCATTATGATGTCCGAGAGAGACAGTTTAAATTGCGAGAGAGATAGACAGCGACAGTGGCGTAACCGGCAAGTTTACAAGATGGCGTCAGTCTAATGTCACATGTTTGTGTTTGTTTTGATTTTAATGCTTATTTTTTAATTTTGTTACAATGACCGGAGATAACATAAAATGTGTTTTTTGTAAAGGACATAAAGATAACATAATGCTTTTCGTGGGTGATAAACTAAAAAAATGCCAGCAAGTTTTAAGTGTACGTGTTAAATATAAATTAAAGTACAGTGACATTGAGCTGCCCACACAAATAAATAAGACAGATGGATATCATAGACGATGTTATGGTACTTTTACAGCTTTAATGGCAAAATATCGTGATTCATCATCAGAAACAGATTATGCCAGTAACTCCACTTCACTCACTTTGTCATCGAGTACTCCAGTAGATATTAGTGTAAGTATTCCAAGAAACGTAACTCAAAGCTCCTACAGTGAGGTTGGTCCTTCAAGTTCAAATATTCAGATAACATCAGGAGATTTTGAACTGAATTTGAACAATAAAATAACACCGGAAGATGTTGCTCCTAGTTTTAACCCGAGCATATCAAGACATCCTGATTTAAATTTTAACCGTGACATACCATCAGAAGATGCTGCTTCAAATTTAGATAGTCAGACAACGTTAGAAGATGTTGCTTCCAGCTTGATTTGTGAATTAAGTATCAATAAAACTAACGTTTTAAATGGAATTCCTGACACGAATGTTAAAGATATTGGAACAGGTCGACAACTTAAAAATGTTTGTTATTTTTGTGATAAAGATCGTAAACAGAATAAGGGTAAACAACAAAATCTTCATTCCTCAAACGATGCAAAGCTTTATGAGAAAATCATTGAGTGGATGGAAAAACTTAATAATGAAAAGTTACTACAGAAAATTAATCGTTTCAAATCTGAAAATAGAACAATTTTTTATCATCATTTATGTGAATTAAATTATTTAAATGATTATAATAAAATAGTTTCAGACATTCCACATACCAAATATCTTTATGGATATTACGATTTTTATGCCATGAAGGCATAAAAATCGTAATATCCATAAAGATATTTTTAATCATATTGTAACAACGGTAGAAGAAGAAGTCTTGCAAAAAAAAAACATGTGTATTGTTATCATCTCTCTGTGATACGTACAATCATTATTTAGAATATGAGCAGAAACTAGAGCCTCAGCCAGATATTAGTTTAATAACTAATCATTATCTTGAAGAAAAAATACAAAAACATTTTAAGAAAAGTATTAAAGTTATATCGAAGCAAAAGAAAAAAATTATCATTCATAAAGATTGCAGCTTCCTAGAAAATGATTTTACAAAACTTGAAGAAGACTACTTAATTGATAAAGTTGCATTAACCTTGCGTAATGCTATTTTAAAAATGGAAAAATCAAAATTACCATCGAAAATTAAAACAAACGACTTAATTATTGGTGAATGCGTGATTCCTGATAAATTAAATCGATTCTTCAAAGTATTAATGGGGGGTAAAAATATAAGACGCAGAGATAGTCTAAATTGTAATAGATTGAGTTTCTTTCTGGCTGCTGATGCTATTTTTTGTGTAAGTAATGGTACTGTTAAACCATCTAAACATATCACTCTTGGTATGACTATAAAAAGTCTAACAAGCAGCAAAAAAATAATAAATATTTTAAATAGATTTGGACATTGCTGTAACTATACCACTCTAGAAGAATTGGAAACAGAAGCAACTATCTCATCGGTACGTCAATCCCAAGTTTGTCCTCCAGACATTATTTTAAATCCTTCGCTATGCACCGGTGTAGCGTTCGATAATTTCGATAGATATGTTGACACGTTGAGTGGAAAAGAAACTTTACACGATACTGTGGGAATTATATACCAAAACATTGATAATAATTCCTGTAGTGGGTGGAACCAAGATGATGGTAATTCAAACTCCGAAAATGTGTCACCAACAAGGCCACCTCAAAAAAGAAGAAGAACTTTGACAGAAATTACTCCAGATATTATTCCTTATAGCAAGCGATTAAAGATATTAGGTCGCTTAACGCCAGTTCAAATCGATCAAACATCACCTTTACCCAAAAATTTCTCCTCTATACAAACAATTGATCTATTTCATTTGTTATCATATGTTTTTCACGTGCCGAACACGCCATCGTGGACAGGATTCGATTGCAGAATTATAGAAGACAATAGTCCAACACAGAAAGTATCTTATCTCACTCCTATTAATTTATCACCTACAAATGTATCAGTGGTAGCCTACACAATGGAACAAGCACAAAATGTTGGTAAAGAATGTGGTCAAACTTATGTACAAGTTACCTATGACTTAGCCATTGCTAAAATAGCTTATAAAATTCAAGCAACAGAAGGTTTAAAGTTTAGTAATCTTTTCATACATCTTGGCTCGTTTCATTTAATGATGGCTTTTTTTAAAGCTGTTGGTACTTTTGTCAATGAGTGCGGATTATCTCACATGATGATTGAGAGTAAAATCATCGCTTCGGGGTCTGTAAATGGAATAGTTGAGGGTAAACATTTTAACCGATGCAAACGTCTGCACCCGTTAATGGCATTAGGCTTACAAATGTTGCATTTCGATCAATTTTTAAAAAGTAAGAATGCTGAATTTGATTTTGTGAAAGGACAAATTTATGAAGATCTGCTAGAATATCAGAACAAAAAAATTTCGTTACCACCATCAGCGAGCACAGATTTAATACCAAATGAAGTGTTATCGGAACTGCTCAATTCTTATAAAAGTTACGTAGAAAATTCCAGACAAGGCAACCACGGAAAAACAGCACAATTTTATATGATCTACATCGAGTTGATTAGTCATTACATAAACCTATCGAGAAGCATACGTATGGGTGACTTTGAAATGTTTAAGTACGTGATTCCGAAAATGGCAAATTTATTTTTTATTGTTAATCAGCCTAACTACGCTCGATATTGTGTAAAATATTCAGAAAATTTGAATAATGTCAATAAAACCCACCCTGGACTAGAAGATGATTTTTATAAAGGATGTTTCGGAGTCAAAAGAACTGATAAACCATTCTCACGAATACCGATAGATCTCACTCTGGAACAAACAATAAATGCTGATGCAGCTAAACGATTGAGTGGTATTGCTCACTTTACTAATTCTATAGCTGCACGACAACGCTGGTCAAAAAGTCACAGCATAAGAGCAGCATTGATATCACAAGTCTTAGATGTTTGTGGTTTAAGGCACTTACAAGATGTAACAGCAGAATTACAACCTAACAGAATTAAAATCTATGGAAAACAAATTGTTGATTTCATTGAAATTCTCAAAGTAAATTGCAATCCATTCGATCCACAATTAGATAAAAAAAATCTGTACAACATTGCTACTTCAAAGCCTGCTTCTCCTGAAGTTGCTGATTTTTTATTGAATATTCAAGAGAATGGTGAGAATTTAAGGAACCAATTTATTAATGAATGCGCAGATGATGAGAGTAGATTTGATAAACCAATAAAAAAGAAAAAAGTTTTTAATTTTGCTGAAGCGCCAAAAAAAAAGAAACTGACGCTAGGGAATAAAGTTGTTGAGTTGCGAATGCAAAGAGATCTATTTGGTAGAATACTGGGGATTTCTCTCACCCACAAGGTTGACATTGAGAAAGTTTTGGCATTTCCACTTACCCCGATGCCAACGTCAATGTGTCATCCAGATGGTTCTATATGTAAAACCGACAAATCGCAATTATCAAAGCTAATAGAGAAGAAATTGGTCAACACTATAGATCGACAACCGTCAACCTTTGATGTTTGTCTTGTTGATGGTTTTTTTTTGTTGCATCTGATGAAAGATGTGCCACAAACCTATGACGGTATTTCTAAGAAGTTTCTAAGTACTATCTCCCAGATGAAATCTGTTCGGATTGATATTGTCTTCGACCAATATTTCTCGCCTTCTATCAAAGATTGTGAACGTTTACGGCGAGAAGAAGCTACCAGCCCTCTCTCAATCGGTCCTAATCAAATTCGACCCCATCATTTCGCAGCTGAACTTAAAAATATACAATTTAAAGAAGCATTAGTTAACTTTTTTATTGATCACTGGGATAGTGAAGACATGATTCCTTTCATTGGTAATAAAAACATTTACGTAAGTTTCAATAAATGTTATTCATACAGAGTGTTAAATAACAAAGTAATTAAAACTATTGAAGAATCATTATCGTGTGAAGAACACGAAGAAGCCGATTCTAGGATTATTTTTCATATTTGCCAAATAGATTTTGACGCAGAAGTTGTTATACGTTGTTCTGATTCTGATATTTTAATTATACTTCTGGGAAATATGGATCACCTGAAAGCATCTTTGAAAATTTGGATAAATATGGGTTTTGGAAATCATCAGCGTTACATAAACATAAATGAATTATACCGAATTCTTGGTGGCTCTTTATGCAAAGCTTTACCATGCTTCCACGCAATCACCGGATGTGATTATACGCCAGCTTTTTTTAGAAAAGGCAAAGTTAAGCCTTTTAAAATGTTAGAAAATTCTAAAGAATACCAGTTAGCTTTTGAAAATATAATTACAGATAACGAAGAAGTACTTGAAACTACCTTTGTAACCCTGGAGAAATTTATTTGTCAAATGTATGGAGTTAAAAATTCTTCGGATGTTAATGATGTTCGATTTCATTTATTTTCAAGTACGTTTAAGTCTAAAAAGTCAGATGAGAACTTTGACAAAAAATTTCGAAACTTTGATTCATCCAGTTTGCCACCCTGTAAAGCGGAATTGCAACAGCATTTATTGAGGGTTCGTTACGTGACGAAAATTTGGAGAAATGCTCACTTAAAACATCAAACATCTTTATCTCCATTGGCTTTCGGTTGGACTATCAACGGTGACAAATATGATTTTGTCTGGTTTTTGGGAGATCAATTACCATCCTCAGTTGCAGATATTATTGTTCAAAGTAAGTATGAAATAGAACATATTTTATCAATAATAACTAAAATGTTTTATAACGAACAAGAAGAATTAAGGTAAATGCACCTTATTCCGAGGGGTTCTAAAAATGGCATCATATTCCGATGTATTTAGAAAAACAGTTTTTTAAAGCAATTTACTAGTTATTTATGGTCTGCATGATAAAATAATGAATTAATAATTATCTGTTCATATTTATTTATACAAAGGAGAGTTTAGTATGGTCACACTGTAAAATAATCGGTCATTTTGCCGCGGGGAGCGGCGTCGAAAGCACACTTCATACATTTGGGACCTTATGCACGTGAGTATTACGATTTGCCAAATAGTGTTTTACGTAATAATTTTATACAACGCGAGTTTTCGTTTAGGTTGAAATATTGAAAGGATAATATTTTTTATCGAAAACACTTAAGATTTGAGTATTTTATTTGCAAATTAGCAAGAAAATAAGTGTTTAAAATACCGCGGCATTAGGTGCAAAATATTTTAGTGTGTTCCTAAAAGCCGATGTATACCACGGAAAAACAAATTTAAAGACATTTAGTTTTTTTAAATTTCGGTGTCTGTTTTATGATTATAAACTTTAATGTGTTAGTTCTGACTTAATGAATAACTCATACATTTAATAATCTATTTCCGAGGTACACCGTGGCGTCGCATTTACTAATTATAGCAGGTCAAAAATTGTTTGTACAGGTACTTTATTAATACGTTGTATAGAAGATTTTAGTGAAGACATTAGGTTTTATAAGTGTTCTGTTATTATATGTATGTACTTTATATTTGTTTTCCTTTCATATTGTAACTATACATTATTTTATTTGCATAATATTAAAAAATCTTTTACTTTTTAGTACTCGGAATTAGAAACTTTGATTTAGCATCATAAAACGCTATTCCGATGTATTTACGTCGGAATAAGGTTACATGAGTACCTAATTCCGATGTATTTACGTCGGAATAAGATTACATGAGAACCTAATTCCGAAGTTAGTTAAGACCCTGTTTAAATACAGAGTGTTCATTATTTTATGTGCTTAGTAGATACGCGTTTAGTAACTGAAAGAATACTAATCATCTATACAAATACATAAAATTGGAGTGTGTGTTTGTAAAAAAATATAATAAAATTATTTTTTTTACGTTTAGTTTTTTTTTAATTGCATGTATTTTATTTATTTTATTATATTAAAGAAAATGACTTTAGAAGACTCTTAAGAATATTCATATTATGTATTTTCCCTTTTTACCGGTGCTACTACGGGTCGTAGCACAGGTAAAAATAATTATTACCTGTGGTACTACTTACATTAACTTACTTGTGTTGTTGTAGGATAATGAACGCAAAAAAGAAATATACGGTCGAGGATCTTGAAAGTGCGCTTATTGCAATTAATAATGGCAGTAGCGTCTATAAGGCTTCCCGAGAATACAACATTCCAGAAACGACATTGAGAGACAAACGTGACCAAAAATATAGTGGCCATATAGCCGGTCGCAAAACGGTACTCTCAAAATCGGAGGAAACAAAAATTGTTGACTGGATCCATTATCTAGGAAAACATGGTTTCCCAGTTTCTAAAGAGCAGTTGAAGCAAGGAGTGGCAAAGCTAGTTGAAAATTTAAACCGTCCAAATACTTTCAAAGATGGTATGCCTGGTAAGCACTGGCTTGCCAATTTTTTGTCAAGACACCCAACTGTAGCAAAGAGAGTAGCACAAACTTTACCAACTCATCGAAACAAAATTAATGAACAAGATGTGCGCAACTGGTTTGATAGAGTCAAAAGTTATTTTGAAACTAATAATTTATTAGGTGTGCTTGAGGATGAATCAAGAGTGTATAACTGTGACGAAACGGCCTTTTTTCTCTGCCCCAAAGAAAAAGATGTCTTAGTAAAAAAGGGCAGCAAGCGTGTGTACAATAGAGTTGCTAATGATGAGAAAGAGTGCCTAACAGTTTTAGTCAATGTGTCTGCTGGAGGTAAAATAGCTCCACCTATGGTATTGTATCCATACAAACGCCTGCCTAAAAACTTGCCTCTGACGGTGCCACCAACGTGGGGTATAGGATGTACGGAATCAGGGTGGATGAATATGGAGGCTTTTTATGAATATGTCGCAAATGTATTTTACAAGTGGTTACTAGAAAATAAAATAACACTGCCAATTGCCCTGTTCATGGATGGACATACCTCACACATTTCGTTGCCATTAAGTCTTTTCTGCAAAGAAAAGGGAATCATACTAGTTGCGTTATTACCAAATTCGACACACCTTCTTCAACCACTTGACGTTGGAGTTTTTCGACCTGTTAAGGGTACATGGAAAAACGTAGTACACGACTTCAGAGTAAATAATAATTATGCCAAATTAAAACGTACAGATTTCGCCATGGAAGTAAAAAAATGTTTCGATATAAGTATTAAAGTAGATACAATAAAAAATAGCTTTAGAAGCGCTGGAATCTTTCCATTTGACGCCAATAATATTGACTTCTCAAAGGTAATGCCACGGGACTCACGGGAAGCTACTGCTATTAATTCACAGGACCAGTTATATACAAAGGAAAAGAATAGTTTTTTTGAGAAGTTTGAGCAACGACTGGCCCCAGAAGTTCTTCAACTATTTGTCGAATCTGGAAATGAGTGGGAAGGTGAGGAAAAGTATAGATGTTTATTTGGGTTCTGGAAGAAAATACAACAAGAAGAACCTCCTCCTATCTTCAACGATACTACAATTGCGAACAACATACGTGATTGTGATATATCAGATGTTGTTTCGAATATAGAAATAGGTCCAAACGGTAGTATCATACTTCCTTTGAGCCTAAGTCCTAGATCAATCATGAGCCACGATATTCCCCAACTTGATATGGATCAGACATTGACACCAGGAAATAACCATTCAAGGCGATATTCTTCTGATTCTATTTTGCAAATAGAAACCTCACTTGGTCATAATATAACTGAAGATGAGCCTCAACCTTGTTGTTCAAGAACTCAAATACTTCCTTTGAGTCTAAGTCCTAGATCAATCATGAGCCATGATATTCCCCAACTTGATATGGATCAGACATTGACACCAGGAAATAATCATTCAAGACGATATTCATCTGATTCTATTTTGCAAATAGAATCACTTGGGCATATAACTGAAGATGTGCCGCAACCTTGCTGTTCAAGAACTCAACATTTTCAATCATCACCACCAATGTCACGGCAGTCAAGCAGTGATCCAACGCTGGATATTTTTCACCCTGCTGATAACACTAATAACGCCAACCAAAGTACAAATAATATAATAGCAGTTAAAAGTACACCTAACAAGAAACCAAATTTTCCTACTCCGTTCAAAACAGCGTTTTATTTTCCACAATCTCCAAAGAAAACAATGACTAGAAAAACTAAAAAACAAACACCAACGGTGGCAACTGCTGACGACTTTATAGAATATCAACGTAGAATAGCAAAAGAAAAGGAGGAAAAAGCGGAGGGCATTCTTAAGAGACGAGCAGATAGATTAAAAAAACAAGAAGAAAGGAAATCTAAAAAAAATAAAACCATACAGAAGAGGAAAACAGTACGAAAGACAAACAACCTGGACAAAATAAATGAAAGACAAGAAACTGAGGGAAATATAGAAGACGACAATATACATATAGACTTACGACATCGAAGAAATAATCCATTTTCATTAAACTCTGAATCATCCAGCAACGATGAAGACTTTACGTTGACCATGAGAAATAAAACGGCTAATAGGGTTAAGAAAACTTACACAACGTTGTTCGGTGAATCAACATCAGATAGTTCAATGTGATGTGCCATGTATTCCTTTTTTAGATATTATTAATTATGTTATTTTACTACATTGTTGAACTTTAGTTCCTAAGAATTGTTTCTGATCTCGTAATACGATCTAATTTTGATAATGATTATAGCAATTGTTATACTTTTAAGTTTTACATTATTTTTGTAATGATACAATTAGATTTTAATGTCGATTTTGTTAATTCATTTTTAGAAGATTAAGGAATAATATTAATAAAAAACAGAGTTTAGAATAAAACTAGAATAAACAAAAAAAAGAACTGATTTCATATAAAAAATAAACAAATTTGGATCTCGTAATAGGCTCTAATTTTGATATGATTATAGCAATTGTTATACTTTTAACTTGTAAGTACAAAAATAATGTAATTATTTTTGTAATGCAACAATTAGATTTTAATGTTGATATTGTTAATTCATTTTTATATTTTTATAAGATTAAGGAATAATATTAATAAAAAACAGGGTTTAGAATAAAACTAGAATAAACAAAAAAAAGAACTGATTTCATATAAAAAATAAACAAATTTGGATCTCGTAATAGGCTCTAATTTTGATATGATTATAGCAATTGTTATACTTTTAACTTGTAAGTACAAAAATAATAATAATGTAATTATTTTTGTAATGCAACAATTAGATTTTAATGTTGATATTGTTAATTCATTTTTATATTTTTATAAGATTAAGGAATAACATTAATAAAAAACAGGGTTTAGAATAAAACTAGAATAAACAAAAACAGAATTGATTTAATATAAAAAATAAACAGATTTGACTTTTAAACATCATGTATAATTCTCCCTACATAGTTCCCTTTCTATTTTTATACTCGGAATTAGGAACCAAATGCATCGGAATTACGATTTTTAAATCGGAATAAGGTACCTCGGACTTTTTTATATTTTTATTTATTTTATCAGCTTCAATAACCTTCTACTGATAAACTGCAAATATTTTTCAAAAATTTGATAGCTAACACTTCTGATAAAAATATAAAATTGTACACAAAGGTCCGATAAATACTTAATTTATAATGTTCTTTCGTGTTATGTTAAAAACAGCGCGGAATTAGGTGCCTTTACCTTACACCGTTTATTTTTAATTTATTTTGCAGATGATAGAGATTTAGAAGATAACGAAAGTTCCCAAGAAGATGATATAAATGATACTGACAAAGACAGCGACGATGATGATGACGATTACGAAGAGACCTCTTTTTTGTGACGTCACTATAGGCTGAAACAACTTAAACTTAATTATTAAAATTCACATTTAGTAAACAGGACAATTTAAATAAAGGTGTTGTTTTGGAAATTTTATTCTAATTTTTTTTTTTTTATGCTTAATTTTTTTTGAGACTTGCTCTAACTGGAACAATTATTATTATATGTAATACATACAATGACAAGTAACGGTTCTCTGTCTCATTCTCTACTATATATTCTGCAACTGTCTCTCTAGGACTACTAGCATCATAATGCAATACTTTTCATGACTTTTTCATTTTAATTCAGGGTTTAACAATCGAATTAATGTCTGGCAAATTAATTTTAAGTTTTTTTGTCTTTAAATAACATAATATTAAAATTACAGACATTATAAAATACTTTGAATTTAAAAAAAAAAAATTAAAATAATTCGCGTATGGCACATAATTAGCAATGTCAAAAATGTCTAGCAATAATAAAATTATGTCAGGTAGACTTATTTAAAAACAAAAAATTGAAAATTACGCATCTTAAAATGTTTTTAAAATCCAGGATTATTACCTGGACAGATAGCATGCGCACTAATGAACGCAACCGCTACCGCCAGCCAGATAGCCCAGACTCCAACCGAAAGAGCAAGAAGGACGGCATATCACAAAATCAGCTGACCTGAAATTCTTTCTCGAAAACGTTGGTAGCTCCTATACTATAATAAAAGGTCTCTCCGTTGACAGACAGCCACATGTAATCAATCTGTCATCATACGTATGTACATAATTGATGACAGCATAACTTCCAATTGTATAGAATTATGGAATCAATGTATTGCGCATATATAAGGTGTATCTATTCATACACGAAAAATTTTAAGAGGTACACCTGTAGGTGGTAAAGAAGCTAACGCAACGAAAAAAAATTGTTTAAATGTATTTTTTTCAAAATTTAATATTTATAAATTATTTGACGCAAATAAGAAATACCGGCTCCTTCTTATTTTTTACGGCCCGAGACACCGCGGCCATGCTCGTGCCATCCGGTCGCCGCCCTCGCAGCGTCAGGCGGGCCATTCATAGAATTTGGAGTAAAGGTTTTATGCAAAACGTCTCAAGCAGTTTTAAAATTATAATAATTACGAAAATTCAAAAACGCTTAGATAAAAATGATCTTTTTGCTTACTATATAGCTTCTTTACCACCTACAGGTGTACTTCTTAAAATATTTCGTGTATGAATAGAAACACCTTATATATGATATGATTAGTGTCCGACCGAAAGCCGAAAACGAAAAAGAAGCTTCGTCTTTTGTCGCTTAGTCTTATGTTCGGCCAAACGAAATGAAAATGATCTGGACATTAAAAATGTTCATATTTCCGCCGTATGCGTATAGCTTGCTTTTGTAAAAATACAACATAAATTCACTTTACATAATCAGCCTATAACGTTCCCACTGGTAGGACACCGCCTGCCCTCGGTGAAAGGGAGTGGGCCGTAGTTTACCACGTGGGCCTAGTCCAGGTTGGTAGATGTCACATGTCTTCGATTTTTTGGTTCTAGGACATGACGGTTTCCTCACGATGTTTTCCTTTACTGTTTTGAAAGGAGTGGTGATGAAATTATTTACACAAAGCGTCTCCCTGGGTTCGAACCCACGACCTACAACTCGTAAATCGGTGCCGACGTAGATACCACAGGGCTACCACTGCCCTAAAGTTACTTTAGAAATTGCACGAGTGGACTCGATTCACACCGAACGTAGCCAAACGTCACCTGATATTGCCGGACTTTACGAAGTAGGCCGAATGACGCGCGGAATAAAATATAGCCGATAAAAGACTTTTGGGCCGAAAACGAAAATAAAAACGAAGCTTTGGTCCGTCACTAGTTATTTATAATTAACTTGAAATGTTCAACTATTTCATATGAAATTACGACGGCGCTGAAAAATCAATGAACAAAGACCACTCAAAGCGCTGACTCATAATTTTTTTCGGCGGTTTAATTTTTTGTTAAAACTTTTTTGGTATTGGACATTCTTATTAAGAGCTCGTAGATACTTTTAATTTTAGGGCATAACTAAACAGACCATCTTATGACCTTCGAACTATGAAGAAAAATAATGTTAGATTCTAAAACGAACAAATGCAGGACGGTGTCTAAATTAATACCTCGAGCTAGATGCAGTCAAGCAGAACTTATAACTATGTAATTGTAAGCTTTCTGGCTTTCACCAATTTTGAGGATCTTTTCCTCAAAATTGGTGAAAACCTATTATATTAGTATCCTGCAATTTTTTTTTTCCTTTTTTATTTTCTAATTAGCCATTCCCAGAAATTCTTTCCTTAGTGACAATAAACATAGCCCACTTATTTTTTTTTAATGAATATTCATGAAAAAAAAAAACTACTACGTCTTATTTTGTTTGGTCGGTAGGTATATACCGACCAATCACTCGCATCGCACCGAAACATCACGAATCACTTCCCAAAATTCAAATCAAAACCTGCAGAGTGCAGACGGATCGATCGCTCACACAGCGACTATCGTAATCCGTTTATCATCCACCTCTGTGGCATAGTGACGGGAATGGCCCGGCTTTTCAATCCGGATACACTAATCCATCAATGGATGCAAAATGAGGATAAACTTCGCCTTTGGTGTGGTGAAGCCATTGCAGCGTGTGGCAGATTATGGATACAGAAAAATGTAAAGTAATTTTGTTTTATGTGATTTTATCTGCAAAGAAAACTCCATGAAAATTCACGCACGCCAACAGTTGGCGCCATTTTGAGAAGAGTTCCATTTCGATAATTATAATTAAAAGAGTAAGTCATCATACGTTTCATTCATTCGTTCATCATTCAGTCACGGCTAAAGAAAACATACAATGCTTTGACACTTTTGACAGGTGCCTGGACCTGACGGCTCAATGCTGAGTGAACTTCATTCCAGAAAACCCCCGTTATGTAAGTTTGACGGCACCAACAATCAGTAATTACGTTCTGTTTCTAGTGATCGTTTGAAAATGACAAGGACAAAAATATGGTAATAAGGACAAATATAGTATATGTATAATTAGCGCTAAACTCATACGCATTTATTTAGGTACTGATGTGTGGTGAAAACGTGCCTAAGTAGACTTCAATCCTCATTGTGATTAGATTGGTTTCTTCTCGTCTTCCTAGATGTAGCTAAATATATATATCTACCTACTTGAATGTTTGCACGCCGCTCCTCTGGACCATCCATAATGGAGGAGAGACTAATATGTTACGGCGTAACTGTGACACTTTTTTTTAACACTTGGCTGTCTAAAGCAGAAGTACTGACAGCGGCATAAGAACCTTAATCGCTACGAAACACATTCTACTGAGATATAAAAAATACATCTATCAAACATCCAAATACAATTACGGGAAGAGGAAACAGAAAATAAAATTGGCAATATAAATAGATGTTACAAATTAATTGGACGTTTTCCGCCAGTGTGCACGTTCGGCGCTCGTTAAAAATCTCATCAGCCGCGGGACGAGTCATTTCACTCTCACACCAATACTTCGGCCTTTACATTCCGACCATAAACACCCTTGGTCAACCGAAATAATGTTTATTTTGAATGTAAACGTCATATTTAGCAAAAAATTAAATAATTTTAGCTGTGTTTTTTGGAAAATTTGTCATTTATGAACATCTCTCTAATACCTCAAAAACCATTCGCTTAGAAATCATCCAGAGCACGCTCTTAAGAAAATAAAAAAGTCTTAAAGAAAATATGGTAAACGCTCTATATAAATAATATTCTTTGTTAGCGGTTAGAATGAATGGAATAATTACGTTCACCATTCACCGCTCCCAGTCTTCAGAGCTCGTGAATTAACCCGCGGGTTCCACGTATGAAATCATTTATAATCTATGCATTCACAAAAGAGCCACTGTCAAGTACAAAAGTGGCTAACGACGGAGTAATAAGCCTGCTCTATGAAAGGCTTATAATTAGGAGCTCCGCATTTACCAGCTTTTTTTAGTTTTCCTTCATTTATATCTAGATCTTAACAATGTCTGGTAGGTGCAATTTGCTAGAGCTGCCAACTTCAAAAGGTACAGCGCAACTTTGACATTTACAGTCTATTATAAAACCGTGGCTGCGGTTCAGCAAGGATTTAATAAATCTCTTCGACCGAAAACCGACCTAGGAAGTAAGAAACGCTGTTACTTTGACTAGAGCTTTCAACTTTTTCGTAATTTATACCTACTATGCAATTTCTTTTGGTAAGGAAATGCAAACTTTGAAAATGGAAAATGTCTATTTATGTCTTGCGAGCTTCGAATAAAATTTAATTAGATATAACCGACTTCAGAGAGGAAGTGACGCCTACCGTGTGAAGACTGACTGCAATTTATGTACCTTTACTTGCTATGTTTAAGAAGATACTGTAGATACCTGATGTCAAAATATTATAAAAACGTAGTCTAAATAGAATTTTAACTTTATAAATCTCAAATCTCCCAATACTATGATTTATAAAATTAAAATTCTGTTGATAAACTTCTAGTGATTCAAATTCGTTAGGTTATTAAAGGTAAGTAATAATGATACCGCAATACATAAAAATACATAAAATCACATCTCCAAAGCTCATAACAAAATTAATTAAACCGGGTTAAGTTTATTCCAAGATATCCTGAAAAGAAAAGAGCAGTGTTAGCCTACTTTTCTAGGCACACTTTAAAAGGAGAACTATATGGCAGTAAGGTAAATTCATAATCCTTTCTGTTGCCTTTGCCACAGCAGTGAGCCAAAGGGAGTGGGTGCTAGGTGTCGTTAGCGCTACAGAACGATACCTGCGGCTGTATTCTGGTACGTTTCAAACGAGTTTATTGTTACATTCCATTTCCTTTGCAGGTCTGTTCTTTAAGAAATAAGTGTGAATGTAAATATACCTATAGCTTTGTTGTATAATGGACTTTTTTCACGATTATTTTGGGTGGACAATAGATAAACTATTTTGTTAGATTTTCGTAATTGTTGAAATGGAGTTGTTGTGCAATTAAAGCTTTAATTTCAATTGCACAGCAACTTGGGATGCGACTTACATTTTTTTTTTTTCAATCGACTTGCTAGTCGGCGTCAGGTTTTATGCTCAACAAAATTTGTATGCATTTACAAAATTACCATCATCAGAACCACCATTACGACCCTCTACATTCTTATAATCCCATTTTATGACTAAATCATGATATTGTTACGATCGTGAATCATATTTTGCTAAACATACAACCCAATACTGGTCTCGTTGAATTTCGTGGGCTGCCTTGGCACTTCCCCGTTAAAGTTTATCTTACCAATTTCATTTTTTTAAATATCACTTTTTGTTTGATTATCTCTTTGCTTCAATAATCATCAACCTAGTCTTTTCCTAATTATGTTGGGGTATAATTCCAATCTAACCGGATGCAGCTAAATACCAGTACAGTTTACACGGAGCGACTACCTATCTGACCTCCACAACCCAGTTACTGGGTAATACGATACACCTTGCTAAGTCTGGTTGTCAGACTTTCGGCCTTCTGAGGACCCGTAATGACTTTCAAAAATCAACAAATTCCGAGGCACCGGATTCTTGGTATGTAAACATGTTCATCCATCCGTGAACCAACCGCGGCAAACGTAGCTTAACCTGATCGATCGATTGATGCGGGTGTTGTTACTTAGCCACAAGCCCCTCTGATTCAATAATCGGTACAAAGAAAACGCTAACTTATTTAAGTTAGTAAATCAAAAGAGATCCGTCACGATCATCAACATTATCATCATTCATCGGTACAAAGAAAACGCTAACTTATTCAAGTAAGTAAATCAAAAGAGATCCGTCACGATCATCAACATTATCATCATTCATCGGTACAAAGAAAACGCCAACTTATTTAAATTAGTAAATCAAAACAGATCCGTCACGACCGTCTTCATAATCATCATTGTCCTGCCCTTATCCCAATTTATTTGGGGTCGGCGCAACATGTTTTTCTCTTCCTCACTTCTCTATTAGTCATCATCTCAGTACTCAGCCCCTTTCTATTCATATCATAATTCACACAGGCCATCCATCGTTTCTTTGGTCTCTCTCTACTTTTATAGCCACCAACATTCTCAATTCATATTCATCACGATCATACCTTTCATATGTTTTAGCTAACTCGAACTGTTTTCACTTCTCAGTACGTTGGCTACTTGGTGTTTAAGGAATACGGCAGCCATTGCTCCCCTTCCATTTATACAGCATGTGCTACATTTGGCACTCGCACGCTTTACGCCCCTCAATGGTCGAAGCCGAAAGCCGAGGCCGACTGCCTATGGACGAGTGTCGAGAGCCGATGTAATGACTGATGTGAAACGGTGAAATGTACAACTAAGCGTAAAGTGCAACTCTTTTAGTAGTTTTTGGTGGGAAATTGGGATCATTTGTGTTTTTCTTACTGTTTTGATTGTAAAACCTTGTGCTCTTGACCAGCACCTTAATTGCGTTACACACACTCAAGGTTATAACTAATCCATTGCTTTATATATTCGAATGATTTGTCTGCTCAATACTGTAAATAAGGCAATGAACGTTGTTGAACTGTCAAAATAGCAATTCTACTGACTGGCAATGGCAATTCTACCGATCTCGCTCTATGACGTTCGAGACCACTGCAACCACGGCAAGCGTAGGTTAACCTGATCCATCGACGCGTGTGGCTGTTGTTACATAGTCACAAGCCCTTTTTCGCGCATAACTTAAACTTTGAGAATTTTTTTTTTTTTTTTTTTTTTTTTTTCAGGATGGGAAATCATCAAATGACTTCTCCCGCTCTGTGCGGAGCGGGAGGGCGTGTCAGACTTTTACTGACTAAAACCCACCCGTGTTCCATCAGTTGCCCATGTGCCAGGGTCACGGTATCTCTTTCGAACAATCACGCGACCCCGGCAGGCATCGGTCCTAGTAGACCCCTACACTGCTGCTGACATCTCTTTGAGGCGCGCGTGGAACACTGCGCGCCGTCGACCCGAGCCTGGTCCTTACCGGGCGGCGAGCTACCCATTGCTCGCCACCCGCAAGCTCGCGCCTACGGTGGCCGGGAGTCCGCAATCGACTCCCGACGCCCGGGGCGTCTCCTCCTGCGGCGGCTAGGGGCGTGAGGGCGCAGAGACTGCCACTCCCTCACGCGCCCCGCCTCCTCCTTCGCGAGCATTACTGCTTCGCAGAAGGAGGTGACGGCTTCCCATTCCCTCTCGCTCCGTACCATGGCTCGCACCAGGGCCGGACGCGAGAGGTCGCCGCCGCCGATCGCCTCCACGAGGACACGGCGGTGCTCCGCCCAGGCAGGGCACACCTCCACCGTATGCTCCACCGTGTCCTCCAGACGATCCTCGCAATGGAAACACCCGGACGTATCCTCCCGCTTTATCCTGAACAGGAACCCACCGAAGCACCCATGCCCAGTGAGAACCTGCGTCAGGCGGAAGGTGAGGACGCCGTGACGCCTCTCTATCCACTCCTCAAAGAGGGGACTTACCGCCGCAATAGTGGCGTGCCCAAAACTTTGAGAATGAGTTGTTTTTACTCAAAACTAACTTCTGTCCGCGACTTCGCCCGCGTCAAATATTTGCTCCCCTGACCCTTCCCGTCGCATCGCAGCCTGCCAGTTTTCGTCCATTTTTTTATTGCCTATCCGCTCCTTTTAATCGTAGCGTGATGCTATATAGCCTATAGCCTTCCACAATAAATAGGCTACCCAACTCAAAAATATTTTTTCAATTCGAACCAATAGTTCCTGAGATTAGCACGTTCCACCCCCCATTTAAAGGAAGTGGGGGGTTAGAAAGAGACAAAAAGTAGCCTATGTATGTCACTCTCCATCCCTTCAACTATCTCCACTCAAAAAATCACGTCAATTCGTCGCTGACGTGAAAGACGGACAAACAGACACACACACTTTCCCATTTATAATATTAGTATGAATTTATATATATGTATTATTTATTAGTAGTGGCTCGGTTGTAACGCGAATATTTTGTGAATCTATTAAAATAGTAACGATTACCTAACTCAAATCAAGTCCACGAAACTTGCCCCAGCTAATAGTAATGAGGTAGGTAGATATATAAAATGTCTATAAATGCAACATGCAGCATGCATGGTTTCTGTCACGGCTTCGGCGCTGCGGGGCTCCGGCGGTCCCACGCGAGCTCATCGTCGCAGATGGTTTTACGCTCACCACCGTGGCTTCGGCTTGCTGGCCGGCTTCGCCGGCCAGCCTCAGCCTCGGCGGCGACCGTCAAAACCACCTGCTCCTCAGCTCGCTGGCCGCCTCGCCACTCCGCGCCTACGCGGGCTTAAATTACACTCTAGGGGTAGGGCAGACAAGACTACGTGGAGTCGGTTCTGCAGCGATTCGTTTCTGTCAATAATTTTTGTAGCACACCATATACTGACTTTTTGAGACACTATTTCATTTTATTTAAGGTTAAAATGCAATTTAATAGAAATGAAAATATGCCAAACAAAATTATTCTAAATGAAATTCTGCCATCTTCATAGTATGCCAAGTGACATTATGCCAAATAATCAAAGCTCTAAATAAATGTTATGCTAATCGAAATTATGCGGAATTTAAAGTCTGCCAAAGGTAATTATGCGAAATAAAATTCTGCCATCTTAAAAGTATGCCAGCGTAAAGTCGGATATATAAACAGTCGGCCAAACAATGATTATGCTAAACATTTTTTATGCCTTACAAATAGTCGTTTAAATAAGATTATGCCAAGTGTGTTATTCCAAATAAAATTCGGAGCATCAAGTTTCTGCCAGATAGAGGGAACCCCTCTCTAATACCTCAAAAACCATTCGCTTAGAAATCATCCTCGCACGCTCTTAAGAAAATAAAAAAGTCTTAAAGAAAATATGGTAAACGCTCTATATAAATAATATTCTTTGTTAGCGGTTAGAATGAATGGAATAATTACGTTCACCATTCACTGCTCCCAGTCTTCAGAGCTCGTGAATTAACCCGCGGGTTCCACGTATGAAATCATTTACAATCTATGCATTCACAAAAGAGCCACTGTCAAGTACAAAAGTGGCTAACGACGGAGTAATAAGCCTGCTCTATGAAAGGCTTATAATTAGGAGCTCCGCATTTACCAGCTTTTTTAGTTTTCCTTCATTTATATCTGGATCTTAACAATGTCTGGTAGGTGCAATTTGCTAGAGCTGCCAACTTCAAAAGGTACAGCGCAACTTTGACATTTACAGTCTATTATAAAACCGTGGCTGCGGTTCACCAAGGATTTAATAAATCTCTTCGACCGAAAACCGACCTAGGAAGTAAGAAACGCTGTTACTTTGACTAGAGCTTTCAACTTTTTTGTAATTTATACCTACTATGCAATTTCTTTTGGTACGGAAATGCAAACTTTGAAAATGGAAAATGTCTATTTATTTCTTGCGAGCTTCGAATCTTATACCTTTAAACGAGCAATTCTTGTATATATATATATATATATAATCTGAATCTCGGAAACGGCTCCAACGATTTTCATGAAATTTTGTATACAAGGGGTTTCGGGGGCGATAAACCGATCTAGCTAGGATGCATTTTTATAAAATGTCGTTTTATTCGTGTTTTCAATGACCAACTTTATCAATAATCAACTTGAACATAAGTTTATTATTTTAAACTCAATTTACCAAAAAATACCGAGCAAAGCTCGGTCAACCAGATATTAAAATTTAATTAGATATAACCGACTTCAGAGAGGAAGTGACGCCTACCGTGTGAAGACTGACTGCAATTTATGTACCTTTACTTGCTATGTTTAAGAAGATACTGTAGAGACCTGATGTCAAAATATTATAAAAACGTAGTCTAAATAGAATTTTAACTTTATAAATCTCAAATCTCCCAATACTATGATTTATAAAATTAAAATTCTGTTGATAAACTTCTAGTGATTCAAATTCGTTAGGTTATTAAAGGTAAGTAATAATGATACCGCAATACATAAAAATACATAAAATCACATCTCCAAAGCTCATAACAAAATTAATTAAACCGGGTTAAGTTTATTCCAAGATATCCTGAAAAGAAAAGAGCAGTGTTAGCCTACTTTTCTAGGCACACTTTAAAAGGAGAACTATATGGCAGTAAGGTAAATTCATAATCCTTTCTGTTGCCTTTGCCACAGCACTGAGCCAAAGGGAGTGGATGCTAGGTGTCGTTAGCGCTACACAGAACGATACCTGCGGCTGTATTCTGGAACGTTTCAAACGATTTTATTGTTACATTCCATTTCTTTTGCAGGTCTGTTCTTTAAGAAATAAGTGTGAATGTAAATATACCTATAGCTTTGTTGTATAGTGGACTTTCTTCCACGATTATTTTGTGTGGACAATAGATAAACTATTTTGTTAGATTTTCGTAATTGTTGAGATAAAGTTGCTGTGCAATTAAAGCTTTAATGTCAATTGCACAGCAACTTGGGATGCGACTTTAAGTTTTATACTGAACAAAATTTGTATGCATTTACAAAATTTACAATCATCAGAACCACCAATACGACCCTCTACATTCTTTTAATCCCATTTTATGACTAAATCATGATATTGTTACGATCGTGAATCATATTTTGCTAAACATACAACCCGGTACTGGTGGCTTTGAATTTCGTGGGCTGCCCTGGCACTTCCCCCTTAAAGATTATCTCATTTCATTTTCATAAATATCACTTTTTGTTTGATTACCGGCTTCAATAACCATCTACCTAGCTCTTTACTAATTATTTTTCCGTCGGTTTCCAGTCTAACTGGATGCAGCTGAGTACCAGTATTTTACATGGAGCGACTGCCTATCTGACCTCCACAACACAGCTGCTGGTTAATACGATACTCCTTGCTAAGACTGGTTGTCAGACTTTCGGGCTTTTGAGAACCCGTAATGACTGACAAAGATCCACAAATTCCGAGGCACTGGAGTCTTGGTATGTAAAGATGTTCACCCACCCGCGAACCAACCGCGGCAAACGTAGCTTAACCTGTTCAATCGATTGATGCGGGTGTTGCTACTTAGCCACAAGCCCCTCTGATTCAATGATCGGTACAAAGAAAACGCTAAATTATTTAAGTTAGTAAATCAAAAGAGATCCGTCACGTTCATCAACATTATCATCATTCATCGGTACAAAGAAAACGCTAACTTATTTACATAAGTTAGTAAATCAAAAGAGATCCGTCACGATCATCAACATTATCATCATTCATCGGTACAAAGAAAACGCTAACTTATTTACGTTAGTAAATCAAAACAGATCCGTCACGATCATCAACATTATCATCATTCATCGGTACAAAGAAAACGCTAACTTATTTAATTTAGTAAATCAAAAGAGATCCGTCACGATCATCATCATTATCATCATTCATCGGTACAAAGAAAACGCTAACTTATTTAAGTTAGTAAATCAAAACAGATCCGTCACGATCATCAACATTATCATCATTCATCGGTGCAAAGAAAACGCTAACTTATTTAAGTTAGTAAATCAAAACAGATCCGTCACGATCATCAACATTATCATCATTCATCGGTACAAAGAAAACGCTAACTTATTTAAGTTAGTAAATCAAAACAGATCCGTCATGATCGTCTTCATAATCATAATTGTCCTGCCCTTATCCCAATTTATTTGGGTTCGGCGCAACATGTCTTTCTCTTCCACAGTTCGCTATTAATCGTCAATTCAGTAGTTAGCCCCTTTCTATTCATATCATAATTCACACATTCCATCCATCGTTTCTTTGGTCTCTCTCTACTTTTATAGCCACCAACATTCTCATCACGATTATATCTTTCATATTTTTTTGCTAAATCGAACTGTTTTCACTTCTCAGTACGCTTGGCTACTTGGTGTTTAAGGAATACGGCAGCCATTGCTCCCCTTCCATTTATACAGCGTGTGCTACATTTGGCACTCGCACGCTTTACGCCCCTCAATGGTCGAAGCCGAAAGCTGAGGCCGACTGCCGATAGACGAGTGTCGAGAGCCGATGTAATGACTGATGTGAAACGGTGAAATGTACAACTAGGCGTAAAGTGCAACTCTTTTAGTAGTTTTTGGTGGGAAATTGGGATCATTTGTGTTTTTCTTACTGTTTTGATTGTAAAACCTTGTGCTCTTGACCAGCACCCTAATTGCGTTACACACACACAAGGTTATAACTAATCCATTGCTTTATATATTCGAATGATTTGTCTGCTCAATACTGTAAATAAGGCAATGAACGTTGTTGAACTGTCAAAATAAAAACTTACTGTTAGTGTGTACAATTACCCCTCTGATATATCTACTGCCCTTTCTTTATTTGGGTTTATCGTAATATAATGATATTGGTCTTCCTTGCACGAATAACAGTAGGAACCAATGATTTAACTTGGCTTCCTAGTCACGGAAGGGTCTTAGAATGTAATGATGATCACCCATCCACGTACCACACACACACTTTCCCATTTATAATATTAGTATGAATTTATATATATATATATATATATATATATATATATATATATATTTATTATTTATTAGTAGTGGCTCGGTTGTAACGCGAATATTTTGTGAATTTATTAAAATAGTGACGATTACCTAACTTAAATCAAGTCCGCGAAACTTGCCCCAGCTAATAGTAATGAGGTATATAATGTCTATTTCAGAACATTTGTATATGTTATGGACCAGGTGATTAATGCGGGCATTATACATAATGTATGAGCATTATGAATAATGTCTAGCTCTATCGGGCAAAGTGATTAATACTATTTTAACTTCATTATTTATCACATTGCACGGTCATTATTATATTGCTACTTGATAATTGGGCAATTTGATAATAAAGCTAAATATGACGCGGTGTGAGGGCAGGGAGGGAGGCACGCATGGCGTGGCACGCTTTGACCAATCAGAGACCGCCATTATGACTTTCCTTAAGTTTTAAATGCAAAAATTAGTGAATTCTTGATGTAGAAGTTCTTGATAATTAATCCAAATAATAAGTCTAATTATTTAAATGGTTTAATATTTAGTTTATTTTAAGTTAAATGACAATAACAATAAAAAAATAGTAATTAAATATGGGAATTAATTTTTACAACTGTTTAATTTTTACAAGTATTGTCTTATAAATTCAATATGTTGTGCTGCATTTAGTGACAGAAACGAATCGCTGCAAAACCGACTGCACGTAGTCTTGTCTGCCCTACCCCTAGAGTGTAATTTAAAACCGCGTAGGCGCGGAGGGGCGAGGCGGCCCGCGAGCTGAGGAGCAGGTGGTGTTGACGCTCGCCACAGCGCGTAAAACACATCTGCGACGATAAGCTCGCGTGGGACCGTCGGAGCCCCGTAGCGCCGGAGCCTTGATAGAAATCATGCCTGCTGCATATTGCATGCTTGCTTGCATGCCTCATCGTCTATAGAACTGCTTAAAATAAAATTTATTACTAACCAATTACGATTAGTTAACTATACGCGCCTAACCGCCCAGTTCAACTATTCCACGGCTCAGTATTTATTGAACTGCCCGTTTAAATTATTTTAGGACTCATTTTTATTTAGTTTACTGCTCAGTTTTTACTGCTAAACTAGTTTGCAAACATGAGTTTTTATTTTTTTTACCTACCATAACTCAAATATTGAACTGCCGCTTTAATTCTATGCCATTAAATATATTTGTATTACTCTGCCCAAAAGGTGATGGACAATATGTATAATGCCCGGTCAATTTGATTATTTGAATAATTATTATCAAATTGCATTCTCATATTGGGCATTTTTCATAATGACCGGGCATTATGTATAATGCTCAATTTCTCACTTGGTCCATAACATATACAACTTGTGGAGTACCTAATGATATGAAATTGTCTCTGTACTGAGCTAACGTAAATAAGGTAGCGTGCGTAGTGAATACTCGCAATCAAGACCAGTGATGTATGTACCTACTGTTGGTAGGTATGTTAGTATGTATTGAAGGAGACGGAATTCAAGAATGAATGGGGAAATAGTTATTTGTTATACAAGAGTGCAAAGTTGCTTTTTAACCGCGTGCTCAATTTTGATGACCGAGCAAGCGAAGGATTCTAAAATTGAATCACGAGTGCAGCGAGTGATTCAAAAATTAGAATCCTGAGCGTTAGCGAGGGAATCAAAAGAGCACGAGGTGAAAAATCTTTGCACTCGAGTGCAACACGTAACTTTTCATCCCACCTAAGCGAGGAAATGACTACATATGCAAAAAAAAAGCATTTCAATCACAAGATACTTTTATTTCAGTTTAGGTATTAACATTTATTATTTACTACATTATGATAGGTAAGTATTACAGAATAATCTTTAAATTATTTCAAATGATACTTAGGTATAATTAAGAAAAATTGAAAGTAACGTTGCTACAATTACTTAAGTCGAGTGTAATATTTTTGTTAGGTACTGTAATGTTGGTGACGTGAAAAGTAAAATGGCGCGCGCAAAGCAAATTTAAAAAAAAAGTATTTCAAGAAGGTTCCGAGTCTAAGTTTTACAAATTTGAAAAAGGTTGAATGATAAATTCGGCACCATGGAGATAGAAGTAAATAGGTTTAATGATGTTTTGAATTCACAAACTTAGTGCACACGATGTTCTAAATTCAATTTACTTTATCCTCTAGAGAATAAAAACGGCTTTTCCACTCAGATATTGAAGATTAAAAATACTCTTTCCGAGATGGTGGGATGAAAATGATATTTTTCTCGGTTTGTAGGGTACTTACACCACATCACCACCACCCACCACCTTCTGTATGTATAACACATGTTTATGCAAATAAATATTATCTTATCTTATCTTAATATAGTCTTTCAGACCATTTTCGGCCATGGAGGCCAATCCCAACGGAGACTAGACATCAGCGCAGGAGATATTATAGTGCACAGGTATGTGCGCAGACTCAGGGGCACTCACTCTTCTCTCACTCTCTTAGTCCGATAGGACGGCAATCCGACACAACCAGAAAAAGATGAGGCGCCGATATGTCCTAGAACCAAAAAATCGAGGACATGTGACATCCACCAACCTGCATCGGGCCCGCACGGCGGACCACAGCCAACTCCCTCCCACCGAGAGGAGGCCCGAGTCCCAGCAGTGGGAATATTGTAGGCTTTTATGATGAGCTAAGTCTGTGAAAGTCATTAAACTCACCACGATGTACGCCATGTGGGCGCTGACAGCTCACGGACTAGCTAGTGAAGTGAAGTGCCACTAACATAGTGTTAGGTTTTTAAGAATTTCAGTATTTAATTTGTCATAAAAGTTGTTTTTGTGGTAATATTTGAACACATACTTGACCGGAAGCAATAGAAAATAACGTTTAAAATATTATGGGTGTTAGGTTTTTAAGAATTTCAGTATTTAATTTGATTTAAAAGTTGTTTTTCTGGTAATATTTGAACACTTACTTGACCGGAAGTAATAGGAAATAACATTTAAAATATTATGGGTGTAAGGGTTTTAAGAATGGCAGTATTTAATTTGATTTAAAAGTTGTTTTTCGGGCGACATTTGAACACGTGCTTGACCGGAATTAATGTTCAAGAAAGAAACGTTTAAAATATTATGGATGGAGAGATGTTCGGTGGGATTGGGGACTGGCATTCTGATTTCAGCTCTTGTCGAGTTTGGGCATAACCCTTGAGTGCTTCATAAGTGTGCTTAACGAATTTATTGTATGTACTGTGGATAGTGAATAAATATTGAATATTAAGAAATAAACGAGTTAATAATTTTTAAAGTGAGTATTATTGTTCCTGTTGTGATGTTCCCGCAATGTGCAGTGTGAGTTTATTTGCCTACTTTTACTTTATTCGATCTAGGTCTTTAATATTAAAAGTTAATCCAACAATTCAGAAGTGACACATACCCACGTGCTTGTCTGGTTTGAATTTAATTTTTCATATTCATATTCATATAATAGTTAAGTTAAAATATAATAGTAAGGTAAAATATAATAGTTATCTCTGCTAATACAATCCTACATAGCCCTGATCTACCTTGGGTAGGGTGGAAATATTCTTATATAGCTTTGATACATTGTTTTCTCGAGTTCGTGTTTTTATTTTTGAAAAAATACATAGGTGCCCTTGTGTGTGAGTTGCAGAAAAGTGCCGCGTGATGGTAGGTCATTGCAGTGTCGACTATCAACGCCTGAATGACGCCGATCGAGCCTGAACAGAGCCTCGCCCCATAGTTGCGCTCGGCAGGAGACCTGTGATGATCGCAGCTGAAGCTGGATGCGGAGTGCAAGCTGGAACGAGAGTTCGTTTGCATGCGTGTGCCCGAGGAAGAAGTGCACAAGCGGCGTAGCCTGTCGCAACGTGCCGGTCCCGGAAGGCTGAGCACGAGAGGTGATCACCGGTCGTGTGCAGCGATCGTCAGGCCGGCAGTCCAACGGTGCATAGCAGGCATCATGATGAAAACAAGATTGGCAGCCATGGCCAACATGTGTCCGGAGGAAGCCAAAGGTGGTAAGAAGGATCTTCAAAATGTCGTTTAAATGATTTGTTCACGTTACCTCAACGCGATTTGGGCACACTTTTCTCTGCGTTAGGTGATGTAAATATCGCAAGATGATCGTCTAAATAGCTCAAATGTTAATTTGCATCTGTATGCTATTATTTTACACATCAGCTCTTTTAAAACTATATAACCCCATTTTTTTTCGACTTATTTATAGTAATATAGCAATGTGTTGCAATCACTCGAATCTATGACAATGTGAATGCAACCAAGCAATTCTCAGAAAGATTTATTTATCTTAAAACCAAATCGCTTTTCTATTTTGTTTGTGGAAAGAAATGAAAATAAATAAAGTATTATGCCATACAATTTCACAGCCATAATGACAATTCGGGATTTATTGAAGTTAGCTTATAGGTCTAACTTTCAAATGCGGAATTAATATTATCGTCTATGATTCTTGCATTTTAGTAAATATTTTTATAGGCCACAAGATTTCTTAATAAGTAGCGAATCACAAATCATATTAGTTTAATAGTTAAAATTTATTCGCCTTTAATAGTAGCAACTCACTTATTATCACTAAGCATTTACTCTGCTTTTAGCCGAGAAATAGAAATGATGTTTTCATGTTACGGCTTCTAGAATCACTATTGCAGATAGTTCAGGGGTCCTTAGCGCAAAATTTTAATCATTGTTATTAGAACAAAATACTGCCATCCACACTCCAGAATAACATAACATAATATAACATCACGCCTTGTTTTCCCCGAAGGGATGGGCAGAGGTGTACCTATAGTACACCCACATTTCGCCTGTTATGTTTAAGTCCCATGTAATAGGGGGCGAGCCTATTGCCATCAACTGGGCACAAATCCAGACTCCGGGCTGCTACTGAGAAATTCCAGATGGGAAAACCCAATAACACTTTGCCCGACCTGGGAATCAAACCCAGGACCTCAAGTTCAGCAGTAGCGCTTGCTACCACTAGACCAACGAGGCAGTCCAGAATAAGACACTCCAGACACTCCAGAATAATGTACAGTAATTTAGGTCTAGAAATGATCTGTAGGTTCAGACAGGCTTCTATTTTTTCCTCGTGTAATTCAGTACCTAGTTACCACTAGGATCAATATTCTCTGTGATTTAAGGTAAATAAGATGCAAAGATTTAATGTAATGTAATACTAACCAAGTATAAACAAGTTCTCGAATTTTATAATCAGTAGAAACGTGAATATTTACAACAGAACCCGCGCTTATAATATTTGATCACTCTTCGTCTGTTAAGTGTTTAAATAATGTATACATATTATTTACTTATTGAATTAGATATGTTAATAGAGCCAAACAGCGTGGAATGAAAAAAAAAAGTGAACAATTCATTGTATTGTCTGCGAGAAGGAAGGGTTCGCAGGCAATGCAGTGCAATGAATGATGTGATTTGTGAAAAGCAAGGGTTCACAATCACTGCTTTACCTTGAATGTGCTATTAGTGAGAATGAAGGGTTCACGATAGCACATGATAGGAGATACGAGTATTGTCTGCGAGAAGGCAGGGTTCGCAGACAAGCCTTACAATTTTTAAGATAAGATTTCTTTATTTGTGTAAACGTTGTATACATATAAGAGCATACAAGATTTTTATTTATATTTATTTATTTACCCACAAATATTTCCATAACATTAAGAGCTAACAACAACAAAAATCAAAAGGAATTACATAAAATGGACATGATAAAGTTTATAAATTAGACATTATTTTAATGTTTTAATGTCAAAGTACTACATTCAAACATATTCATTATTAGTGTCAGGAGGTTGATAAAATTATTCAGTCATTAAAAATTAAAAAAAAAAGAAACGGAAACACTGTAATACATTTTTTTCCAAAAGAAACATTTTCAATGGATGTTTGAATGTTTTAGTATTTAGCTCTTCATGTTCATTTATTTAATTTTAATCACAGGTACACTCACAGATACAGAACGGACACGGATACACTTCTTATAATTAGCATTTTAGTATCACTGAAACACACCCATGGGGTATACAATATTTGTCTGTTAGTCAATGTTATATAATTGGCTATGTTAAAAATAATTAACAATAATACAGATACTCTCTTAATTGTTGCTGGTTATTATCCATTGCTTTGGCTGTTTTAGGCAACTTCATTTTACATTCATTATTATATTTAAAGTGTCAAATTTTAGTCGACCTCATATTACAGTTATTCATATAGATAATTATTACAGTCATGCAATTTACATTAGATATTAAAAGTATATATAAGTTTAACATGTCAAGTTTTAGTCAATCTCATACTATATTAATTATCTACATAGTGTAAAACAAAGTCACTTTCCTCTGTCTGTCCCTATGTATGCTAAGATCTTTAAAACTACGCAAGGGATTTTGATGCGGTTTTCTTAATAGATGGTGATTCAAGAGGAAGGTTGATATGTATAATTTGCGGGCGAAGCCGCTGGCAAAAGCTACTTAGACATAATTATTACCGTCATCTAATTTACAATAAATCAGTCAAAACAATTTTATTCAGTAATTCGGTCATTCAGAAATTCGTTAATTAAATAATACGTTTTATACAGGGTGTCCAAGAACCTGGCGTCCAACTGGATTCCCACGATGCCCCAAGTTCTAACAGTACTCAGAAAAATATTTTAAAAAATCCACCCCATGTAGGGGAAGTACGGCCAAAATGACATATACGGACAAAATGACACATCGGGCTTTTTTCGAAATTGGTGGGCTATAATCCTGCAGTTGGCATATTATTATGTGACGCCGGCCATAGTGGAATACCTGTTAAGTTTATACCGCCATTGACTTGGTCACGCCGAAGTTACTTGCAGGAAAGCGTTTTGTGCGCATAAAAGTTTTTTATTTTTATTGATTTCGTCTTGTTTTTGATCAGTTTCTCGTGGTTTCTATTACATCTTTTTTAGTAAATTCAAAAAGTGTAGCATTATGCTGCATTACTTAAAAGTATTTATTTATAAATCTCGTGTTTATAGTAGTTATTACTTAATTAGTGTTTAGATAACCTGTGGGGCAAAACGACATACTTACATTCGGGGCAAAACGACATACCTATATTCAATGATGAGGTTTTCAATGTTGAATCGAACTACGATAATGATCCTTAAAAGCAGTCAGAAAAAAGGTGAACCCAAGTATAGAAGACTCATTACGCTGAGGACTCGAATGTAGAAGATTTCCAGCTGTTTCGAACGGTGATGATGATGACTGCGCATGCGTTTACTGTAACGACCTCTTTTCCCGTTCCAAGCCCAACGAGTGCTGGCTACGGTGCAACAATTGTTCTCTTTGGGCTCATATTTAATATTTTGTGAAATAATCTTCATAATTTTCGTTTTCATTATGTATGTCATTTTGTCCATACTATATGGACAAAATGAATTTTCTTAGAGGCTTCGATTAATTTAAATTATATTTTTTATATGGGTCCTATTCAGTTATGAGTTTACGTAGGTTAAAACTTATGAACCAAAGATGATTATTCAACCTAAACAGTGATTGTAACTATGTTAATTAAAAATATATGATTAAAAAACAAAACCGTATGTCATTTTGGACGTACTTCCCCTACTTACAGAATTATACTGATTTCAAAAAAAAAAGGGGAAATGAGCACCCTGTGACATACTTTTGAATGCTGTGACTGCTAATGCTGATAATTTCGATATTTCTTGGAGGTTTTGTAATCTAGGGTATTGCTGTGTCTAAATAGAATGTAAAAATAAAGTACTTATTGTACCATTTTAAAATAAAATATTATTTTAACTAAAGGTGATATGGAAAACTATTGAATTTCGCAACTTTGACCGACTGTAGTGTAAAAAAAATGTACCAAAATAGTATGGCAAGTGACGGCAAATTTTGACGCGTTTATTCCTCTTTTTAAAAAGGTATAATACTTACACATTAATTTGAAAAAAAAAATTTTTGATAATATTTTTACTCAACAACCCAATTTTTACGATGTCTTACAGAATTCTTAGAAAGAAAAATTTACGACGAATTGAATCTAACCTCTAAAGAATTACTATTGTATGCTCATAAAAATAACAACAGGCCTCTCAAAAAACAGGTTAGACCGTAAGGGACGGTATGTGCATGCATCTCACCATAGTGATTCGTTATTACAACAGGAGGGAGCAAGACAGAAACTATCTTTGCGATTTGCTGGTTCTTCTTTATGGTACCCCATTATTCAGGTAAGAGTGAGGGAGAAAAAGGTTAGAGGTGCGAGTGAGATAGATAGTGACGCTATCTGGGATTGTGCTATTTAGGATAACAGTACGGTCAGTACGCGTCACTGCCTCCTGCCGTTACTACGCACCTCTCTCTTATTGTTACCATTGATCACGTACTACGATTTAAAGCTTTGTTTATTGGACTCGATTACTCTTTGTGCTCTGGACTTTGAAACGAACTCTTTACGACGACCTTTGCCTGTGTTTGGACAGTTTGTGTTTTGTGTGTGCTACCATGGCGACCTACACTCCGCAAGAATACGCAAATATGCACTACATTTATGGAGAATGTAGAGGTAATGGACGAGCTGCAGCGAGACTTTACAGAGAAAGGTATCCGAGGGCTACGCGATATCCCGACCATCGAGTTTTCATTAATGTGCACAGATCACTATGTGACGGGCGGTTCCCCAATCAAGTAGCTGGTGAAGGACGACCCGTAAATGACTTCATACGCGATGAAGTTTTAGAGGCGGTGTCGGCAAATCCAAGCATCTCTGTGCGAGGAATAGAAGCTGATACGGGGATACCGAAGAGCACAGCACACAGTATTCTCCAAAAAGAAGAATATCATCCGTACCACGTACAGCGAGTGCAAAGTCTTTTACCTCGAGACTATCCGAGCCGAGTCGCGTTTTGTGAAACAATCCTGCAAAAACATCGAGAAGACGAAAACTTTATCGACAAAATTTTGTGGTCAGATGAATCAACATTTAAGAAGGATGGCTACATGAACCTACACAACTTGCACGAGTGGCATGTGGAAAATCCGCACTTGATGCGAGAAGATAGATCCCAGTACCGGTTCAAAGTGAACATGTGGACCGGTATTCTCTGTGGGAATATTATTGGTCCATTTGAGATGCCCGAGAATTTGACTGGCGAATCATATTTAAATTTTCTTCAAAATGATTTGCCAAACTTACTAGAAGAGACCCCACCAGATATGTGGTTCCAACACGACGGCTGTCCAGCACATTTTCGCGTATCCGTTAGAGAGTTTTTGGACGAGCAATACCCGAACAGGTGGATTGGGCGATCAGGAACAATCCCGTGGCCAGCCCGCTCACCTGACTTAAATCCGCTGGATTTTTTTTTCTGGGGAACTATGAAGGAGCTCGTTTATGCGAAGCCCATTAATGACATCGCTGACCTTCGTGAGAAGATAACACAAGCAGTGCAGGTGATACGTCAAAAAAGTTACTCGCGAAACATAAAGCGGTCCTTTTTAAGGAGAGTGAGAGCTTGTATTGCCGCGGGTGGTCAACATTTTGAACATTTATTGTAATAAAATATCTTTAAACTAACATTCTTTGCTTTTATTCTACTGGGAACCCATCTACCTGTGTGTATTTCCTTCTTGCTCACTCTTGGAACCGAAGTAAATAATAGTAGTAACATAACAGTTTCTAAGATAAGAAAGGGTCCGACAGTTACCGTTAGTAGGTAGGCACTTCGTAAAAATTGGGTTGTTGAGTAAAAATATTATCAAATTTTTTTTTTTCAAATTAATGTGTAAGTATTATACCTTTTTAAAAAGAGGAATAAACGCGTCAAAATTTGACGTCACTTGCCATACTATTTTGGTACATTTTTTTTACACTACAGTCGGTCAAAGTTGCGAAATTCAATAGTTTTCCATATCACCTTTAGTTAAAATAATATTTTATTTTAAAATGGTACAATAAGTACTTTATTTTTACATTCTATTTAGACACAGCAATACCCTAGATTACAAAACCTCCAAGAAATATCGAAATTATCAGCATTAGCAGTCACAGCATTCAAAAGTATGTCACAGGGTGCTCATTTCCCCTTTTTTTTTGAAATCAGTATAATTCTGTAAGTACATGGGGTGGATTTTTTAAAATATTTTTCTGAGTACTGTTAGAACTTGGGGCATCGTGGGAATCCAGTTGGACGCCAGGTTCTTGGACACCCTGTATATGAGAAATTCTTTTAGCTTTAATGAAATTATATATTCTTAACTGTTTGGGAGTTTTTTTTTATAGATTTTAATTCTAATACCAAATGCACTCGATTGAGATGTAATTGTTCTACATTTAATACCTTTAAGTTCAGTTTATTTTTATCTCTCATTTCTCAACATTTCATAGTTACTTATATCGCGTTTTATCATCATTCCAACGTTTTGGCAATATGTTAAAAATAGTTGGCGCCATGTAGATGATACTCATGTGTGTCGTTTTTGCTGGATAGACTCGAAGAATGGACATGTCCCGTCTGTTACGCGGTACAATTTCCTGTAGACGTGGAAACAAATTGGTGCTTGTTCTAACAAACATTGCGGTTTCGGGGATATACATACAAGGAAGTTAATATCTTGTACCTTTTAAAATATGGTTTATATGTATCGACCGTTCTTGGCCCAAAGATACATTTAATGCATCTCTTTTGGGCCTTAAATGCCAACTCAATGTCGGTAGAATTTCCCCAAAATATGATGTCGTATCTTAGGGGAGTCGCAACTATACCATGGTAGGTCGGAATCACGGTATGTACATTCACAACTGCAGCTAGAGTGCAATGCAAATGCAGAACTACAATTTTTGTGCAGAAGTTCTCGATTTGTGATTTCCAGTCAAGTCTTTTGTCAATTTTAGTCCAAGTAATTTAGTAGTATTTACGATTTTAACAATTTTTATTATTTATAATTACGTCCATATTTTCTGTAGTCTGTCGTTGCTTAAAGTATGATTTTAGTTTTATTTAAAAAATCTTTAAATTTTTATTATTTAACCATTCTATTGTTGATGTCAAGGTATTGTGAATGTCAAGCTTATATTGGATCATGTTATTGCTATTACTAGAAATTGTCCCCGTGCTATCATCTGCAAATAGAGTCATAGGGTGTAAAACTGATTTTGGCAAGTCATTAATGCAAAAAGTGGAGGTTCCAGTACAATACCTTGTGGCACACCAAAAGTAGTCTGACTGAGTAGTATTTATATTAATTCTAGTGATTTCTGTCTTTTGCGTTCTATTGTCTTCATAGGATTTAATTAGATTAAGAACATTACCTCTTTTATCATATGTCTCAAGTTTGTTGAATTAAAATGACACACTCACAGAAGATAGCACATACAGGTGTTTGGTCCATTTCTATCAATACAGTGTATAAAAAGTCGTAGATCGCCATATTTATAGTCTTATTTGCGCGAAATCTATTTTCCTCATTACATAATCTTTTCTTTTTCAATGTAACCGTTTAGTTCATTTGAATGAATATTTCAAATATTTTCGAAAAGATAGAAGATAGAAGAGAACCAGAGAAATAGGTCTATAGAATTCTGTTTATGTTTGTGATGTTGGATTATTTGTTTGTGATGTTGGAAAATGATTATTTAATGATATGTGATTCGTAAGAAAGAAGGGTTTACGATCACTGATTGACCTAGAATGTGCTATTTGTGAGAAGGATGGGTTCACAGTAACACATGATAGGAGAGACGTGTATTGTCTGCGAGAAGGAAGGGTTCGCAGGCAATGCAGTGCAATGAATGATGATGTGATTCGTGAGAATGAAGGGTTCACGATCACTGCTTGACCTTGAATGTGCTATTAGTGAGAATGAAGGGTTCACGATAGCACATGATAGGAGAGACGTGTATTGTCTGCGAGAAGGAAGGGTTCGCAGACAATGCATTTAATGTTAAATATTGGATAGTGAAAAGGCTCACAAAATAAGATTTTCTTCAAATTAATGTTATTTTTGATTTTTTGTTTTGTTCTTTCTAATTTTATTGCGATTTGTTTAATTGTATTGAGATATTGTAATTTTATTGAGATTATATAAAATGAAGGAGTGGAGTCAGAGTGTCGTACTAGCCGAATGTTAGGTTACAATTCACAGCCATGACGGGTCATTGTGACTGCGTGCATGAGGACATGCACGGGGTCAGGATGGCCGAATGTTAGGTTTTTAAGAATTTCAGTATTTAATTTGTCATAAAAGTTGTTTTTGTGGTAATATTTGAACACATACTTGACCGGAAGCAATAGAAAATAACGTTTAAAATATTATGGGTGTTAGGTTTTTAAGAATTTCAGTATTTAATTTGATTTAAAAGTTGTTTTTCTGGTAATATTTGAACACTTACTTGACCGGAAGTAATAGGAAATAACATTTAAAATATTATGGGTGTTAGGGTTTTAAGAATGGCAGTATTTAATTTGATTTAAAAGTTGTTTTTCGGGCGACATTTGAACACGTGCTTGACCGGAATTAATGTTCAAGAAAGAAACGTTTAAAATATTATGGATGGGGAGATGTTCGGTGGGATTGGGGACTGGCATTCTGATTTCAGCTCTTGTCGAGTTTGGGCATAACCCTTGAGTGCTTCATAAGTGTGCTTAACGAATTTATTGTATGTACTGTGGATAGTGAATAAATATTGAATATTAAGAAATAAACGAGTTAATAATTTTTAAAGTGAGTATTATTGTTCCTGTTGTGATGTTCCCGCAATGTGCAGTGTGAGTTTATTTGCCTACTTTTACTTTATTCGATCTAAGGTAGAAGTACGTATTCCCGTTAGTGTCCCAGTACCCGTTAACATGTCAGTTTTTTTATCATTACACTTTTCTACTAATAATAAGTTAAAGTTTACGAATGGCAACATATTCTTGGTAATATTTAGCACAATATAAATGACAACATTGACCAAAAAGTTTAATGGTGTCAAAACTACTCGATCAGAAAAGTTTCTTACAAAAAAAAATCATGTAAATTCTAAGTTCTGACAGTGAACTAGCAAACCATCACGTCGCGTTGATCAACTAGCCACCCTGCGACGAGAAACGTAAAGGTAAGAGTGTTAATTTTCTAAAATATTTGAGTTTATTCTTTAGCGATATAAACTATAAATTGAGCTGAATCTTATTGTAAAGTAAATATTTTTACACATCACATGTATTGGTACTCAAAAACCCCTAGTTGACCCATTACCCGTTAAAGTCGTATTTTTTTTACCGGATATTGGTACACGATCAACCCGATTATACAATTACACCGAAACCCGTTATTGTACACTTATTGCCTTGAAATAGGTCACATTTTCCATTAAAACTGTAGAATTTTTCTGCCGGTTATTGGGACATGAATTAACAGTTGCATTTAAACCCGGCATCGTTCTTAATACCTTGAGTTAAGTCTTATTTCCCTTCGCTCAACTTTTTTCGGTTTTTCTGTGTGATTTTTAAATTTTGCACATTTTGCTTTACTAATCTGCTGTTCTGAAATCAGGCTTTTCTATGCACATCGTATGGCGCGCTTTTGATTAAGGCAAACTTCAGAGCGAAAAACTTTCATGATGCGATGTGGAGGCACTTGTTGTTGTAACGGGGGCAAGGAGGCAAACGGGGAATTTTAAATAATTTGAACCACCATGTTTTTATAATTAGTTTCTTAAGATATTTTAATAGTATATATATTATTTGATACGAATTCAGAAACTTGCAAGAGCCGTGTTATTTTTTGTTTTTAGCTAGCCATGACTGATAGGCAGAAGGCTATATTAAAAGCCATGGAGGCAGTCAGAAAACATCACGCTACAACCAAGAAAAGCGGAGCAGTAATGAAAAATGTTGCAAAAACGGGGAAAATCGCACGGATAGGCGATTCGACGCGACGGGAAGGGTCGGGGGGACAAGAAATTTAACGAGAACGAAGTCGCGGGCAGAAGCTAGTAAGTAATGTAAAGATTTGGGTTTGATTGCCTTGTCAATTATTCGTACACCTGATTTAAATAAACCAAAGCTCTAAGCTTTCTCATTCATTATTTCCTTACACTAAGATGAGGATTTTAAGCTGGGTACCTAATTTTAATTAAAAATATTGTTTAACTGTGATCCTGTACCCATTATAACTATTTTATATTTCGATTGTGTAGATTTGCTTGAATATTTCAAGCTGACACAAGGTTAATTCTTCTCATTTTTCCTAGTGATCTCATTACATTCTTCCAAATATTAGTTGTAAAGTTGTTTTACAAAATGTAATTTTAATTTAACCAGTCAATTACCGTAATTACAGACACAATTAAAAAACCATTGTGTGGATACCAAATGTGGTATCTCAGGGACTTAGAGGTTAAACATTTTTTATACTAACTATTTTTTTTAAAGTGACCAGATTTGTATTTTTTTAAGACTTAACTTTTTATGCTGCTGGTGTTTCCCTTGGTAGGTAAACCTAACCTAGGAGTTTGTTAAGTATTTAGGAAATAAATTGTGATATTTGAAATCCAAGTGCAATCATATTTATATAGTACTTGATTTTACCTATTTACTTTATAATGACTGATTGTCTAGATACCCAGTTACATTTTTTAATTGAGACTAAGAGATAAGTATTTTTTTTTTTGACTAATTTGTAAGTAAACCAGTAGATTTATGTTTCATTTCAAGCATTTCGTAGTTGATTGTTTTATTTTTATGTTTTTTTTTTTTTAATTAAACTAACTGAAAACTAATGTTTTAACAAATGTCTGAAATAACTAATGTTAAGTATTTATTACCTATTATTTTTATAAAATATATAAAAAAAAAAATCATAACTAATAACGTCTTTTCTTTGAATATGAAGGTATAGACCCCATGATTTGACAAGACCCTTTTTATTTTTTTTTTCCGGATGGGAAATCATCAAATGACTTCTCCCGCTCTGGGCGGAGCGGGAGGGCGTGTCAGACTTTTACTAACTAAAACCCACCCGTGTTCCATCAGTTGCCCATGTGCCAGGGTCACGGTATCTCTTTCGAACAATCACGCGACCCCGGCAGGCATCGGTCCTAGTAGACCCCTTCACTGCTGCTGACATCTCTTTGAGGCGCGCGTGGAACACTACGCGCCGTCGACCCGAGCCTGGTCCTTACCGGGCGGCGAGCTACCCATTGCTCGCCACCCGCAAGCTCGCGCCTACGGTGGCCGGGAGTCCGCAATCGACTCCCGACGCCCGGGGCGTCTCCTCCTGCGGCGGCTAGGGACGTGAGGGCGCAGAGACTGCCACTCCCTCACGCGCCCCGCCTCCTCCTTCGCGAGCATTACTGCTTCGCAGAAGGAGGTGACGGCTTCCCATTCCCTCTCGCTCCGTACCATGGCTCGCACCAGGGCCGGACGCAAGAGGTTGCCGCCGCCGATCGCCTCCACGAGGACACGGTGGTGCTCCGCCCAGGCAGGGCATACTTCCACCGTATGCTCCACCGTGTCCTCCAGACGATCCTCGCAATGGAAACACCCGGACGTATCCTCCCGCTTTATCCTGAAGAGGAACCCACCGAAGCACCCATGCCCGGTGAGAACCTGCGTCAGGTGGAAGGTGAGGACGCCGTGGCGCCTCTCTATCCACTCCTCAAAGAGGGGACTTACCGCCACAATTGTGGCGTGCCCAGCACTGGGTTGCGACAATCGTACCCGCCATGTCGCCATGAGATCACACCGGAGCTCTGTCCGCCGTGCCGCAATTTGTCGCGGCAGCGGAGTTTCGCCCCGGCGCTTCGCCTCCTCGCGCCACTCCCACATGTGCGCAAGGACCTTTGCCTCCAGATCCCATGGCGGCACTCCGGCAAGGAGGCTCGCCGCCTCGCACGAGATCGTGCGGTATCCTCGGATTAGCCGGATGGCCATGGCCCTCTGGGCTGCACTCAACCGGCGCGCTGGGCGCAGCCTCAATGAGGGCGCCCACACCGGTGCCCCGTAGAGGGCCATGGACCGCACGACCCCCGTGTAGAGCCTCCGGCAGGAGGCGTTTGGACCCCCCAGATTGGGCAGGAGCCGCTTTAATGCAGCCCCAGCCCGCTCCAGTCTGGGAGCCAAACGTCGGAAATGCTCAACGAAGTTCCACCGGCTGTCGAGGACAAGTCCCAGGTACTTCATCGTCGACTCGACGCCGATGCGAACCCCTCCTACCGTGAGTTGGGAACCCGCAGGTGGCGCGTTCCGAGGACCATGAAAACCCATGGACTTGTGCAAGGCCACCTCGAGTCCCAATTGCCGGATCCTATCGACGATTGTCGCAACCCCGCGTGTCATAATTTCGGCCGCCGCCTCGTACGACCTCCCCGGCGCAAGGACCAGCGTGTCGTCAGCGTAGCAAACTACGCTGACGCCGCTAGGGAGGTCGGCGCGCAGCACCCAGTCGTAACCGATGTCCCACAGATGCGGCCCCAGGACCGATCCCTGTGGGACACCGCACGACATCTCTCGCCGGTTCCACTCTCCCTGGTGACCGGGGTAGATTACGGCCCTATCCGTGAGATAGGCCTCGACCACGCGATAGAGGTAGGTCGGCATCCGGTGATACCGGAGTGCCTCCCTAATGCAACTCCAGGGTAGGGTGTTGAAGGCATTAGCAATGTCAAGAGACACCGCCAAGACGACCCCACCCCGGGCCACTGCATCCCCCGTCGCGAGGGCTCGCACGCGCATGATGGCGTCCACCGTTGAGCGCCCCTTGCGGAAGCCGTACTGGCCGTCCGACAAGTCCGGCCCCTCCCGCACCAGCCACCCGACGAGGCGGTCTGCAATCACTCTTTCAAAGAGCTTGCCCACCTCGTCGAGCAGCACGATGGGCCGGTAAGCGGACGGAGAGTCCGCTGGGCGCCCAGGCTTCATAATGAGGACCAGTTTCCCCATCTTCCAACGAAGTGGGAACTGGCCCCTCTCCAAGCATGCGCTAAGGAGCCCCCTGAGTTGACAAGACCCTAACTTATTTAACTGACATAGAAATTTAAAAATAGTATATCTGTGAACCTTAACGTAAAGCAATAGAGTTCAAATTCGCTATGAAAATTACCGGATTCTGGGACAATTTAACGTTTACTAGTACAAATCTACCGGGTACTGGTACAATTGGTCCTTTACGTATTTTTTTTTAATTATTGTTAAATAAAATTGGCACAAATTTTAAAAAGCATATAACATTGAAACTTTATTAAATTACCTATCTAGTCATGTAAAAATTGTATTTGTAAGTCTAGCAGTTATAGCATAGTAGACTTGCAAACTCTGTGAAGTTCGAAACTTCACGGTTATTGGGTCGTTTACCTTAGGTCTTTAATATTAAAAGTTAATCCAACAATAGTTTAAAGTAAAATTACTAACAAAAAAAATCGTATAGGTAATACATATGTATGTTAGTTAGTAAGGTATATGTCTATGGGTCATTGTAACCTGAAATAAATGTAATCTATATATATAAAAGAAAGTCGTGTTAGTTACTTCACTTATAACTCAAGAACGGCTGAACCGATTTAGCTGAAAATTGGCAGGGAGGTAGTTTAGAGCCAGGAGAAGGACATAGGATACTTTTTTTTTTTTTTTTTACTTTTTACCATAATCATTTATTTATTCCGTTCGACCGCGTTCCCGTGAGACGTCACATAAAACGTCAAAGAGAATACAAGTCACTATAAACGTTGCCTTCGAAGTACCAGGTTATCATAACTTGACAGGAGCTTACCAAACAAAGGAGTGTCAGCTAGAAAACGCTTTATGCCTTCGAAGTACCAGGTCATCATAACTGGGTAGGAGCTAACCTAACATATGAGTGTCAGCTAGAAAACGCTTACCAGATCACCACCGCGTACCAGGTTGTCAAACTTGGTACGTCTGGGTCAACTAATTATCTATACTAATATTATAAAGCTGAAGAGTTTGTTTGTTTGATTGAACGCGCTAATCTCCGAATCGAATCCGGTCCGAATTGAAAAATTCTTTTTGTGTTAGGTAGCCTATTTATCGAGGGAGGCTATAGGCTATATAACATCACGCTACACCTCAGAGGAGCGGAACAGTAATGAAAAATGTTGCAAAAACGGGGAAAATTTATTCCTTCTGAGAGTTTCCGTTGCGTGCGCTGCGTAAACGGTTAAAGTAACGCAAAAATCATGTATGACGGGATTGTTATTTTTAAAAAGTTCAAAAAAAAAGTCCCAAGAGCATATGTCTATCTTTTAAGGTTGACTCACTATAACTCAAGGAGCGAAAATGGACGAAAACTAGCAGGCAAATCGATGCGACGGGAAGGGTAAGGGGAGCAAAAATTTGACGCGGACGAAGTCGCGGGCAGAAGCTAGTATTATTATAATTATAAACACAAACAGTCGACCTGATGCACGTATTGCACGCCACGCCGGTGCCCAACTCCTCACCATAGATACCTAATTAAGTAATTATCTATGCTCTGCTACTATACACTTGGAGCAACTCATGAGACGGTGTTGCTCACTTGTAGAGATGCTGTTGCCCTTACCAATAGAATGGAAGTCTTCAGCAATTCTTGTCTGTAAATCAGCACACAGAATATCAGTTTCAATTTTTTCCGCACTCGAAGCCATTGAACTTTATCAAGAGTTTGACTGGCGTCGCTTTTATTAAGAAGCCTTTCGGTTTTGAATTTCGAAAAACTCGTGTTACAAATACAACACAACATCACGATGCAGTACCCAAAGCAAAGCAGAAGTGCATAACCCATGGGTGATCCTTCGGAAAAACTTGTAAGTATCTATAATCAGGAATTTAATATCAAAATTATGCGCGTTTCTCTAGTAATTAACCGTGTGGTTCTTAAAGATAGTCTCAACTTATGTCTCGGTTTACATAAACAAACTCCGTAGATAAAATGGCTTTCAATTTTAATAATTCAATTAATTTGTAACGTGTGAACATAAAAGTGAATGTTCATGTGAATATCTGTCGTTTCGATTTCTCTCATTCGATCAATTGGATGAAACCAGGTAAAAACGCAATACCATCATCATCATCATCAAAACAACAAAGTCATAAGCATGACTTCAAAATGCAAAACAATATTTTACGAAACCGTAAAATGTTTCAAGGTAATAAATTGCGCACAAACAAATAAATGGTTAAGTTCTAATTAGTGGTTTCTGAGTTAGCCTCAATAATACGTATTTTCTTCCATTGATTTGATAATAATTTTCGGTCACTGTTATTTACTTAGAATAGATACCCACAACTAAAAACCGAAAATAAAAAGTTTATCAAAAAAAGAACTATAGCTACGTTTAATATTGTATTTTCAATTTTTAGGGTGTTTCAATTTTGTGACGTATGTCATCAAAGATAGTTTTTTTAGCTATCCTGGTAACCCCGGCAAGGATAATGGCTCAAATTCATAAAATTTTGGTGTCTATTGTCATTGGTCCTTTATAAGTACTTGCGCCAAATTTCAAGTTAATCCGACGTTTTAAAAGGGGTCAAAATTATGTACAAAGTTTCCGTTACATAGGCTATACTAACATACGTTTGAAGCTAATAAAAGCGTGTTAAAACCACGAAAATACAATACCAGAGACACCCACTTCCGAAATCAAAGCAATTTTTCATCGAGTAGTGTTTTTTTTTTTCCATTATGTTATAATTTGTCCGCTTTCCCATTAAACACAACAACCGTCCTAATGCACTTTTAAACGCCGGAAAGGGAAACAAAAAAAATCCCGATTACAACATTTATCTTGCAATTCATTTCTTTCCCTCACACATTTTTGATTTATGGCCGACGGAGTGGTAGGGAAACTTGTCACGCCCAGGCTCCATTGGCCCCCAGAGGCTTGGATATAAATGTTGTTTTTTGGCAAACACAAGTAGCTTCTCAAATATTTAAGTATTCCCGCGTGTAGGTTTATATTTCATGTGTAGTACTCTTCCCTCGCCTTTAATGTATTTGGCTGGCTGCATGGTACTGGTACTTTCGTAAGTGGTACTCCTTCAGATTGGCCGAGGTACTGGAGGTGGAGGTGAATTCTAACGAGTATCAGAGCATGTCGGAAAGGTCTGGGCAGCCGGTTGTCATGGCTTGTGGCACATCGAGAACGTGTGTGTAAGCCTTAGTTAAACTGATTATATATGTATCGTACGTAGGTAAGTAGGATCGTATGTTTATTACTTCCTCTTTTTATGTTTGATAATGACGCTGATTGGATATGATTATTTCAGAGTCGGTGAGAGCAAATCCTTTGCAGTTTTCACCCCGAAAATGCTACCATAGGGGTAACTGGTAAGCGTAATATAAGAATTGTACTAAACTGTAACTGTTTTTATATTTCTAAACAGGTAAGCAAGATTCCTTTTATTATTTTATGTAGAACCAGCTCCTGTCCGCGGCTTTGCAACCTCAGTGATCATGTAAATTTTAAAATACCGTGTTTTTTTGACAAAAACGCTGAAACAATAAATTTTACATTTTCAAATCCCTAACTTTAATAATGCTAAGTTTACCATATAAACTTTCATCTCTTATTGCTTATTTTTGTTATAAAACATATCTATTGTCCCACTTCAGAATGATCTCCTTGCCAAATTATATCGAAATCCATTCAATGGTTTAGGTGTAAAAACGTAACATACAGACGGCCTGAGAAACTTTCGCATTTATTGTATAATCTTAAAATAGAGTATCTGAAAAATAATCAGCATTTTATTCATTCATTCATTTCCCTTTTCTATTGACGTAACAACACAAAATCACAACCGGATCCCAAAGATTAGCAAAATACAATTACAAAGGATTTCATCAACGGATATCGTATTACAGTAAGACCCAGGTAAATCCGTGTCCCAGATACCTGAGTACCTCACGCAACGCTTCCAAAACCAGAGACAAGAGATTAATTTCTTAATTTCGTGAAGACTTCCTCCGTGGGAAGTCCAAGGGTTAAGGCGGCTTATAGATGTATAAGCAATGAGGTGCCTACACTTTCGGCCTTTAGAAATTGCTGCGTGGGACGCTTTAAATATTATGTTCCACTTTTGGTAACTGTTTTGACGTCATTGGTGTAATTTGCTTAATTATCATCATCTGCCTAACCTTTCCCAAATATTTTGGGGTCGGCTTCCAATCTAACCGAACACAGAATACCGGTATTTTACATGGAGCGGCTGCTAATCTGACCTGCACAACCTATGGTATTACCTACTGGGGGGTTCCCTCTATCTGGCAGAAACTTGATGCTCCGAATTTTATTTGGCAAAACACACTTGGCATAATCTTATTTAAACGAATATTTGTAATAGTTGCATAAAAAATGTTTAGCATAATCATTGTTTGGCCGAATGTTCATATGCTCGACTTTACGCTGGCATACTTTTAAGATGGCAGAATATTATTTCGCATAATTACCTTTGGCAGACTTAAAATTCCGCATAATTTCGTTTATTTAGAGCAATGATTGTTTGGCATAATTTCACTTGGCATACTATGAAGATGGCAGAATTTCATTTAGAATATTTTTTTAGAATTATTTAGAAAAATTGCATTTTAACCTTAAATAAAATGAAATAGTGTCTCAAAAAGTCAGTATATGTTGTGCTACAAAAAATATTGACAGAAACGAATCGCTGCAGAACCGACTCCACGTAGTCTTGTCTGCCCTACCCCTAGAGTGTAATTTAAGCCCGCGTAGGAGCGGAGCCAGCAAGCCGAAGCCGCGATGGTGAGCGTAAAACCATCTGCGACGATGAGCTCGCGTGGGACCGCCGGAGCCCCGCAGCGCCGGAGCCGTGACAGAAACCATGCATGCTGCATGTCGTATGCTCGCCTGCATGCTGTAAGCTTGCTTGCATGCTGCATGCTTGCTTGCATGCTGCTCGCTTGCTTGCTGCATGCTTGCTTGCATGCATGCTGTATGCTTGCTTGCATGCTGCATGCTTGTTTGCATGCTGCATGCTTGTTCGCATGCTGCATATTCGCATGCTTCTGATAAGGAAATAAAAACCACATATGTTGACAATCAAATGTTTTATTGAATATTCCTACATGCAGAATGTGTGAATGTGTGTTTCAATTATTATGGATATGAAATGTATGCCAAAAGATGATTCTAAGTTTAAAGTTTCTGAGATATGATAGTTCTGCCTTTTAATAACTATCGATATGAAATTATGCCAAGAGACGATTCTGACTGCGAACTTTCTGCGATATGATGGTTCTACTTTTTAATTATTATGGAATAAAATTTATGCCTAAAGATGATTCTGACTTATAAAATTATGCGTTGTGAATGTATGATAAATGAGTGTATGCCAAACGATTATCTGCGAAATGAAGTTTATGCCATCCGCTGTTATGCAAAATAATATTATGACGAAAAAAATTCTGCCATAAAGGGTGGACCCCCTACTGGGTAATACCATACCGCTTGGTAAGACTGGTTGTTTTGACTTTTGGGCTTCTGACGACCAGTAACGACTGTCTAAGATCTCTGAATGGCAGGACCAGCGGATTAACGTGCTTTCCGAGGCGTTTGTAATTTGCTTAGTATCAATCATTTTTATCAATGAGCATGTTGTTGAGACCCCAAGAGTGAAGATAATTTTTAAGTTAATAAGTGACTTAAAAATGTCTACGCAGAATCATGTAGTGAATCCATTATAAATGATTTTATTTCTGTAAGTAGGTTTGTATTTTAAACGTCAATCATATTTTTAAACTAGATGCGTTCGGCGTTTCCTAGAGAAAGGCCGCTACAAACTCAAAGGTCAAGATCTCTTTTTAGTTTAATCCAGAAACAATCTTGGTCAGATCATGAGAAGACCATGGTCTTCCAAAATGGTCCAAAATGTTCTTTTTTGGAAAGAACAACACAGATTGAGTAGACCATCGCTGCGCCTTGATGTCCCTGCCTGTATAGTTTCGCACGTAAAACACAAGACCTTTAAAAAGGTGTACGTGCACGAATCTTCTCGCATTGAACATAAATAAATAACTAAGGGCTCGAAATTGGGGCGTCCCTTTTCCGTCGGTTGCAACTGAAATACGGAAACACTGGGAAAACTCGTAAATCCAGTAAAATGTTACGTTAAGTTCACTGATAGCTATATGGAACACGTGATTTGCATTTAGATTGCAACGTTTTGGAAATACTCTGTAATGCAGCAGTAAACTGTGAGGTAAGGCTAAATGCGACGTTCAGAATCGTTTTGAGATTGGCTTATGATGTGGTTGCAGGAGTACTGCAGGTGTACAAAGATAACGTAGCTATTTAGATCATAGCATAATCCCATTTCTTCCCGTGGCTGTCGTAAAAAACGACTACGGAACTTACTAGAGTATGGGCAGCATGGTTCTCTATGCATTTTACGACCCTACTGCCAACCTGCTTGCCAAGCGAGGAGATTATGGCTAACCTGCCCATTAAGTAGGACAGCATCGGCCAAAATGGTGGTGCTTAGGGTAGGCCTCTGTCCCGCACTGGACGTCTTTTGGCTGAAATGATGACGATGATGATGATGGTCAGCCTTAAATATTCCCACTACTGAGTCACAAGCCTCGTCTCTGAAAGAACGAGTGGACTTCAATCCACCATGCGGACCCAGTGCGGGTTGGTGAATATCACATGTATTCGAATTTTTAGTTTTAGGGCATCCCGGTTTTCTCACGGTGTTTTCTTTCACCATTTTGAGAACAGAGGTGACGAAATAATTTACACAAAGTAAAGCGCGTATCAGGGTTCGCAGCTACGACCTATAACGAGTCGCAGCCGCTACCGCTGTGCCCTGCTCTGAATTGAATGTAGACCAGGAAAACAATGTAAAGGTGAACTTAATTCGTGGAGGCGATCGGCGGCGGCGACCTCTCGCGTCCGGCCCTGGTGCGAGCCATGGTACGGAGAGAGAGGGAATGGGAAGCCGTCACCTCCTTCTGCGAAGCAGTAATGTTCGCGAAGGAGGAGGCGGGGTGCGTGAGGGAGTGGCAGTCTCTGCGCCCTCACGTCCCTAGCCGCCGCAGGAGGAGACGCCCCGGGCGTCGGGAGTCGATTGCGGACTCCCGGCCACCGTAGGCGCGAGCTTGCGGGCGACGAGCAATGGGTAGCTCGCCGCCCGGTAAGGACCAAGCTCGGGTCGACGGCGCGCAGTGTTCCACGCGCGCCTCAAAGAGATGTCAGCAGCAGTGTAGGGGTCTACTAGGACCGATCCCTGCCGGGGTCGCGTGATTGTTCGAAAGAGATACCGTGACCCTGGCACATGGGCAACTGATGGAACACGGGTGGGTTTCAGTCAGTAAAAGTCTGACACGCCCTCCCGCTCCGCCCAGAGCGGGAGAAGTCATTTGATGATTTCCCATCCTGAAAAAAAAAAAAAAAAAAAAAGGTGAACTTAATTAATCTTTACACAGTATAAAACAAAGTCGGTTCCTGTATCTGTACGCTTAGATCTTTAAACAACGGATTTTAATGCGGTTTTCAAGAAATAGGTCTATATGCTTCGTCCGCGGGCGAAGCCGCTGACTAAAGCTAATTTGTTAAAATCGCGTTCTGGGGTCTATTGTTATCAGCATAAGTAGTCTTCTTTCCACAATGCTTGAATTTATATCCCTTCTGCAATCATTATTAATCTACAATCTACCTATATCTTACACAGAATCTTCTTCTTCATCGTGTTGATGAGTCCAATTGTCGGTTTTAAATAAGCTTTGACCAGAATTCAGCCACTTTCACAGCGTTATCTTTGACCTCACAAAGGTCTTCCAAAGTGCGGTGTTAGTGCACAAAGAGCATAACAAGAGGTGAGGCATAGTTTGCGATGTAGCTCCATAGTCATACTGTGGCTGACCATCTGACCAAGTTGTGCCGGCAGCAGCCCACCTGGCTTCTCAGTCGATTAAGAGATTTCCAGGTGAGCCATGGCAGCTGGTGGCTCGCTGAAAACCTTCTGCAGGCTCAACATTAGTTGGAGGAGATGTTAGAGAAGTCATTGTTTCAATCGTCCCTTACTTCAGCTACTTTTAACCATATATAACTGAAAAAAAAAACATTATATTACTATTATTATATAAAATATTATTATATACCAGTCTGCCCGTCGGTTTCGTTATGTTGTAGAGTAAATGTCGTTTGTCTGTTACAGAGTGACTGACAGATATGCTTCTAGCTTTTATAGGCATCAGTATTACCTATACCCTCCATATGCTCTAAATTTGGATACTAATTTTGGATTGCAGACAATCAGAAGGGTAAATTTTAAATTCTTCATGAAGATCATAATCTTATGGATAGACAAACAGCAGTCATCAATACTTGTCTAGACCACAGCCCGCGGCAATCGACCGCCAACCTAGCCATTTTGCCACTAGCCCTGGCTAAATGGCTAAGTCTATCGATCCAAACCAGCCAGCCTTGATACAGACATAAATATTCATACTCTAGAAGAGTAAAGGGCGTTGCGGTGTGAATTCGTATGTTTGTTCTTTTGCGACGCTGCGGCGCGACGCGCGACGTGCAATATGCTGAGTGGGTAGTGGCGTGGCGTATTGTGCGGGTAGACGCTCGCGTATTGTCACCGACGAGCTCTCTTGCTTTGTGTTCTATGTGGAACGTTATTAGGTCACAATGTGAATGTACTTCGTGGTTTCGATTTCATAAGTATCTATTCATATAGGCTGTAACGTGTGGGAGTATTTAAAATAAAATGAAACTCTCACCAACGCTTACAACAATAAAATTTATTTAGGGTCGTGGAATTACAAGGCCGTCACTTGTTAATTTATTGCTCCGTGGAAGTAGGCGCACTAAGTACTGCCCTGGCATAACGCGTAGCTGGAGCGACGCGACGCCGAGGAGTTGACCCCGAGGTGGAAGAGGCCGCAGAGACGAGATGGTAAGGCGCGCAGGTGGGTGCCGCCAGGTGACGTGTGCGCAGGTCTCGAACGTTCGGTAAGGGTGAGTCAGCTGAACTCAACGAACGTCGATGAGGGTAATTTAAAACCCAATCTTGTTCCCTGGAATTAACGTCCAGCGGTAAATAAATGTCCACTGCAACCCCTCTCTGATGATGACCTCGCAGCGTACGCGAAAGCCTAGGACGTAAGGCGCTAAGGCGTTTGTGAGTATTGGTCCTCATCAGAGCGGAGTTTACATGGTACGTACACGTAGTTAAATTAGCGAGAAGCATTATCACAAAAACATCGATTGGCCCTGCGAGCGTGTGACACACTCGAGGCTTAAAAAGAATGAAACCAACAGACAATAGAAAATGTGAACACAAAATAAATTATGTCTGTAGGTACCTACTCAGTAAAGAAAATAGAACATGAGCTGGCAGTTATAATAATTGTTCGGTTTGGTTTGGCAAACTTACCCTTCACGGGGATAAACACTTCACTTGTGAAATATAATTGATTAATACAACTTAAGTCACTACAAACTTAATAAAATAAAAGTCTGGACACGGGTAATGTCGCAAGAATCTAATACAGCGAGAAACTATTTTGCGAACGTGTAACCAGAAAGTTTTAGTAATAAAAAGTGAGCTAACGCGTTTTTTTTTTTGTTTTTTGGACACTGACTTCTCGTAGTTAACCCGAGGGTTTTTACTACTTAACCGGGCTTTCCCTGCGAATGACTCTAGATGTTAATCTAAGGCCTCCAGCCAGGGGCTTACAAACTAAAGGAAAACTACAAACTAAGCGACTAAGACCTAAGGGCACCCCCTGTGGGGTTCGGACCTCGGCTTAGGGAGTCACTGGTGGGGGGGATCAGCAAGGGATAGGCTGGATCTGGGGGGTCGATAACTAAGGGCTCAGCGACGCGGGCTGGCTCGTGCAAGGGTCGGGGGGGACTATTTGCTAGTCGGGAGTGTCGCGACGACGGACCTCGGCGGCGAGGTCGGTATGACGGACGTTTTGGTTTAAGTAAGGTGCTGGTGGCCCTATTGCTCTACTGGAGGAGGGTAATGGGGTCATCAGGGTCGGTTAAAATATGCCGCGGACGGCGGGTCTTGCTAATGCGGGAGGGGATGTAGTTGGCTGCCGCGACAACCAGAGGGTTGCGGTGGGTTGCGGCCCTATCAAAGAAACGCTTGGAGATGCGCTTCATGAATTGATGGATAGTCGGGAGTTTAAGGTCGAGATGGAGATTAGCATTCCGAACGTACCAAGGCGAACCTGTGGCGTTGCGGAGAAAACGGTTTTGGAGGGTCTGCATCCTATGGACGTGGTGGGGTTTCGCGTGTGCAAAGACTGCACAAGCATAGGTCATGATTGGCCTTATGCACGCGGTATATATGAGCTTTTTGCACCGAAGTGACATTTTGCTCTTTGGGTTGAGAACGGGGTGTAACCTACCGAAAGCGAAAGCGGCCCGCGAGCGGACCTTCTTTATGTGCTCAGAGAAGGAGAGATGCTGATCTAAGATCACGCCTAGATATTTGGCTCGCTTCTCCCAAGGGATCTGCTTGCCGAACATGGATAGGGGGGTCGGGGGGCGGGGTTTGAGTCGCGGTTTCGTAAAGAGAACCGCCTGACTCTTGTCGGGGTTGACCTCGATTCGCCACTTCCTGAACCAGTCGGCGAGGTCGTCGACTGCGGCCTGGAGGTAGCGAATCAAGGCGTCTTGACTGCGCCCCGTGAAGTAAATGGCCGTGTCATCTGCGAACAGAGCCAACTGAGCCTTTAAACTTCTGGGGATATCGCTAGTAAATAGCGTAAAAGTGAGAGGGGACAAGACAGAGCCCTGAGGGACTCCTGCTCGGATAGGATGGGGGGAGGACAGTGCCCCTTCGATGCGATAGCGAAAGGTGCGGTTCGATAGAAAGTCTCGTAGGATGAGCATGAGACGGTCTGGCACTCCGAGTTGGTACAGCTTGTATAACAAGCCGTTGTGCCAGACCTTGTCGAACGCTTTCGCTATGTCGAAGAAAACTGCACCCGTGAACATACCGCGTTGAAAGCCAACGCTTATATGTTCGACGATACGGTGCACTTGATGGACACACAAGTGTTGGGTTCGAAAACCAAACTGCTCGTTGGGGATGAGGCCCTTTGTCTCGGCGTAATCTCTGAGACGCTTATAAATAAGCCTCTCATAGATCTTGCCGAGTACATTGAGCAAACTGATGGGACGGTAGCTCGAGGGCTCCGCCTTCGGTTTGCCGGGCTTTGGGATGCCAATGACTGTGGCTTCCTTCCAAGCCTGTGGGAAAATGTTATTGCTCAGGGCACCATTGAAGATGGTACACATGAGCATGATCAAGTGCGCGGGGAACAGCTGGAACACCCTATTGGTGATACCGTCTGATCCGGGGGCCTTGCGGGGTTTGAGACCTTTGATGAGCTCGTGCACCTCGTCAGGTGTGACGGGGGGCAAGGGCTCATCTGGGTCCTCAACGGGCGGGAGTGAAGCTCTGCGCTCGACCTCAGCATCGACCTCAGCGAGGTGATCTGGGTCTACTGGCAGTGAGCTAGGCGAGCATTGTGCCTCGAGGCTGTCGGCTAGGCACTCGGCCTTGTCGGCATCCTCGAATGCAAGTGTCGCATCGGGGCGGATCAGGGGGGGCATTGTAGTGACTTCTTTGGATTTGAGTTTCCTCTGAAGCTCCCAGAATGCCTGGTGGGTCGGTTCTAAATCGCCCAACATCTTTTCCCAACCGGCGGAACGTAGCTCCTCAATGCGTGTCCTTACAGCACGCTGTAAGTGACGCAAGTGAGCCCTGTTCGCGTCGCAGGGAAAGTTGCTGTAGGCACGAACGGCCGCGTTCTTCTCATTCAGCAGAGCCCGTACATCGTCCGGAAGTTTCCAGCGTTGGTCTCCCAATTCTGGAACTTCCCTTGAACATTCGTTCAAGACCGATTGTACGTGCTCTGTGAATGAGTCGATCGCGGCCGTTGTGTCAGCGATCGAATCGAAGTGATCCGGGATGGAATCTAAGTGAGGGGACGTGGTGGCTTTCAGCTTTTCGCTGACTTTCCTCCAGTCCGTGATCACTTTAGTAGCGGGGGGTTGGGTGGGATCGTGGGAACCTAAGCGGGAGGCCAGGTGCATGACTACCGGCCTATGGTCGGAGTCGAGCTCGGGTATAGCTTCTATAGAATCCAGCCTAAGGCTGATATTCTTAAGAAGAGCTATATCGAGGACGTCTGCGACGTGGGTGGGATCATGGGGGAAATGGGTAGGGGTCATCGGGGCGATGACGTCAAAGTGGAGGGTGGAACAGAGGCCGAACAGGTGTCGTCCTCTGGTCGAAGTCCTGGAACTGTTCCAGGCTGGGTGTTTGGCGTTGAGATCGCCCGCTATTATAACGGACTCACTCAAGCCAAGAAGTAGGTCGAGGTCGTCCGTGAGGAGTTGGTAGTTCTCCGTCGAGGACTGAGGGGCAAGATAGGCCGATACCAGAGTGATCGGCTGATGACCTGTCATTCCTAAATGACAGATCGAAACTTCTAAACGGGAGAGGGGGGGAGGGTCCATGGGGATGCAGTACAGGGACTTCCTATAATAGATGAGGGTGCCGCCTTTGTGGCAGCGCGTCCTGTCATTGCGAACTAAGCGATAGTTGGCAATTTTCGGGTCGCGATGATTCGGTTTAAGGAAGGACTCTTGGATGAGTAGAATGTCTAATTGATGGTCGCGGAGGAAGGTGGCGATCTCATCACGTTGGTTGAGTATGCCATTGGCATTGAAAAAACCTAACTTTAGGGATCGGGGTTTGGTTCTCGCTAGTACTCGACTATCCATAATGGGGGGCTTGAGTAGAGAGGGAGACAAGGGCCTGCGTAATCTCCGGATACGCGTTGTAGATGGCCTGGATTTGGAGCAGGTTGCCGGCGCGTGCTGCGTCGACTAGCTCCTGGGCCATACGTTGGGCTCTGGGGGAAAAGAACGTTGTGAACGTACCCGAGATGATGTTAAAAGCATCTAGGGGGTTCACCTTTGTTCCAGAAGGGGGTGCTACGGGACGGGGAGCAGGGGGTGCCAGTTTGGCGGCGGGAGCGGCCATGGGCTTAACGGGCTTTGCGGGGGGCGCAGGGGGGGGGGCTGGGGCGTTGGGACGCGGGTCCAACAACGCAGGGATCCCAGCGGGGGAGGGCTTGGGAGGACCTAATGCAGGGAATGCCTGCATGTGGTTCCCTTGGTTCCAGTGATTCCAGGGGCTGGGTCTCTGGGGACTCAACCTCTCTGGAAGTTTGGAAGAGGCTTCTCTTAGCTGGCGAGCGTTGGCGCGCTTCGCCAGTTTCGAGGAGGAAGACTTCGGGGCCTTGGGGCAGCCCCGGTAGTTTGCGGGGTGGCAGGCCTCTCCACAGAGAACACAGCTGGGTGGCTCTGTGCAGAGGGCTCGGTCTTTGGGACGGGGGCAATCCACTGTTCCGTGATTCCCCAAGCACTGTACGCACCTGGGGGTTGCGAAACAGTGATGCTGTGAGTGCCCGTAAAGCTGGCACCTATGGCATTGGCCAATGTTGCCAGTTTTCCGGGGCTTCTCAATGCGGATGCCCGTGAGACTGCAGACAGCCTTGATCCTAAAGATAGGGTGGTGACCCTCGGTGGGAGGGCACACTACTAAAACCATGTCGAATGCCGGACCATGTCTGGCCCGGTGCATTCGATGGACCTCATCTACGGGCACGTTTTGTGCCTCGAGGTCGGCCTTGATGTCATCCGTGGCGATCTCCACGGGGATCCGTCGGATCACCACCCTGGTTTGACGCTCCTCAGGCAGGGCGTAAGTGTGATAGGACACATTACGTGCACTGAGGAGTTTGGTCAGGTCACGAAAGTCTCGTGACGTAGGGGTCTGGACTTTAATGCCCTGCTGGGTAGAGCGGGCATTAGTGAAGTTGACCCTCTGGTCAACACACCACTTGGAGATCTCCGTCCACTTCGCCTTGTCCTGTACAAATACAGGGGGCGGGGGAGGGATCTTTTTAGGGGTCTTGTTGACCGGAGGGGTGGGGGCAATGTCGCGGGGAGCGACAACCTTTGCGGAGGTTGACGCTTTAGGGGTGGGGATGGACGCGGCGTTAGCCTGCGGGGTGGGGGCACGCGAGGGAGGGGATGATTCCTCTATTGCGGCGAACTTAGCGGCCGGGGCGGCGCTAGAGTTGGTATTTTTACGCTTGTTTCCCTTGCCATGGGAAACTAGCGTGTAATTTTCTCCGTCTGACGAGGGGGAGGAGACCGAGTCTGCTGCTCGGTTATCCTCCTCGCCAGAGGAGACCTCTTCGGTGTCCATCGAGATGGGCACCTGAGAGCTGGGCACGGGGGGAGACTCTAGAGCGTCGCTAAAAGTAGCGACGCTAGTCTCTGAAGTCGGAGCGGCCTCGGCGGCGATGGTGTGCGCTTGGGCAACCAGGGCGCGCTTTGACAAGCGTTTGAACAACCTCTTGAACTCGGGGTCGTCCATGAAGAGCTCGCAGAGCGAGAAAAAACTTTCTCGCTCTTTTGAGCTCCTCTCGGCGACCTTCGAGCCCAACATGGTTGGGAAATGGGAACCCTATTCGCTCATCGGAGCGCCTATCACCTAACAAGCCCTAATCCCCGGGTGGGTGTGCCCGGGGGTGAGTAGCACTCCCTGTCGGGTATAGACAGGGAGGTGTGTCCTACTGCGTGAGCCCTAATCTGTGTGTACCGTCGCCAATCTTATTGTGCGACGGGGCCCTAACCGGTCAGTGCGGATGGGTATAGAGATACCCTGACCAGTCTAGTGCGGGGGGTATAGAAATACCCGCGGCACTAGTACGCGGCTGTGGAAGCAAAACTGTCACCGGGACTGACGAGGGAAGCCCCCAAGGCCAGCGATCCGGGACCCGTCCAAACTTTCGCCTAGCCCTGAAGGGGATAGGCGGGTGCGTTGGGTCAGCACCCACTCGGTTTCGTTGACACCGTGAGGTTTCCACCGAGGACCACGAAACTGTGGATTTGCCCAGAAGGGGCCACTATGTTTTAGACGTATCCGAATAAAGAAACAATTTGTCTTGAAAAAGACAGTTTGAGACAATTCACGATCGAAAAATAAATTTTCGATCGCCAATTGGGTAGCCGGAGCGACTACGATGCGGAGCGTTGCGCAGCAGACACAACACTAACACTGGCACTTTCACAGCGGCGGAGTGGTGGGGGGCGCGGGCGGCGGAGCGGCGAGCGCGGTAACAACACGTCCGTTCGCTGCGGAGGTCGAGCGTGGAATGATGAGCTAACGCGTTTTTTTTTTTTTGGACACTGACTTCTCGTAGTTAACCCGAGGGTTTTTACTACTTAACCGGGCTTTCCCTGCGAATGACTTTTTTTTTTTTTTTTTTTTTTCAGGATGGGAAATCATCTAATGACTTTTCCCGCTCTGGGCGGAGCGGGAGGGCATGTCAGACTTTTACTGACTAAAACCCACCCGTGTTCCATCAGTTGCCCATGTGCCAGGGTCACGGTATCTCTTTCGAACAATCACGCGACCCCGGCAGAAAAAAAAAAATAGGGGGGACGGCGCGAACGCAGTCCCCACTACCAAAAATAACACATCCGAGTTATCCACATTAGGGATAATCGCAGGGGTCAACCCAACCGCAGTGCAATGGGAAGGCCTCGCCCTGGGGGAACCGCCTATTTGATCACGGTATCCCCTATGCCAGGTAAGTATCCTGCGAATGACTTTAGACGCGAATCTAAGGCCTCCAGCCAGGGGCTTACAAACTAAAGGAAAAACTACAAACTAAGCGACTAAGACCTAAGGGCACCCCCTGTGGGGTTCGGACCTCGGCTTAGGGAGTCACTGGTGGGGGGGATCAGCAAGGGATAGGCTGGATCTGGGGGGTCGTTAACTACAGGCTCAGCGACGCGGTGAGCTAACGCGACCTGTACGAGCATATATATACTCGTACGCGCTTTACTTCGGTTAATGTCGAGAACATTCGTCCGACTACGACACCCATAGGAAGTGACTGATTCAGAACTACCCGCCTAGCATGACTTTTCGCCACTACACGATTAAAGACTATTTACTAATACCCACAATGACATTCTTTTTATGACGTCACGCAGAACATCACGACGTACTGTTCCAACACCAAAAAGAATGTGTAGGCATTCCTTGCATTCCATTGACGATATTACGATAATGTTTTTATAAGTTAAGAATGAACGTTGATTATGAATTAATTGAATATGTGGATATTCACACAACGTTACAATACCCCCTCGCGCAGTCAAGGATTTTGTCCTCTATCAACGACAAAATCCGCATGAAGAATTAGAGCTAAACTATTGTTTTACCTATCAAAATCATCTTTCATACGTCTTGCAATCATAGCTAGCGGCAGCTATTGTATTAAGAGATACGGAGAGTTAGCTGTCGCACAATAATATAAAATTTAGGTATCCTGTTTTCGTTAACCTGATGCCTTACAAATAGTTTTCTTCAAAGAGAAGGTGTACTTAGCGAGAGAATAATGTTATTATATGTATTGAGTTCAATAAAATATTATTATTAAATTACATTTTTTCTTTTAACCATCTACCAACCAATAGTAACCTACCTACCAATTTTATCATTTTAATGTAATTTGAATCTAACTTTCGGTGATAAAATTATGTCTTTGGTTTAAGGCTTATTTATGGAGTCACCAACCGCTCTATAGACACAGTTGTGCTTAATGATTTATGGTTTATTTATGGAGTAATCGACCGCTCCTGCAAGGGCTTATTTAAAGAGTTGCTACCGCTCTATAGACACAGTTGTGTTTTATGATTTATGGTTTATTTATGGAGTAATCGACCGCTCCTGCAAGGGCTTATTTAAAGAGTTGCTACCGCTCTATAGACACAGTTGTGTTTTATGGTTTATTTATGGAGAAATCGACCGCTCCTGCAAGGGCTTATTTAAAGAGTTGCTACCGCTCTATAGAAAAAAAAACACAACCATGTATTACAAAAAACTAAATTGACCGATGGGGTAGACCAATGGTAACAAAAAAAAAAAAAAAAGTGATAGGTTAGATAGGTATGATAAAATGATAACTTTAAATTAAGGTAAGATTTAACGTTATAATGGGTCGGTTGCTGGGTCGAAGGGACTAACTAGAATGCCTTCCGATGGAAAAAATGGTCCACATTTAGCTATCTGTTTACGTAAGTCCTGTACCGTGGCAGAAGGTGATTCGCCTCTAATCGCCACTCCGTATTCGAGTTCAGACTTTTGAAGCGACATAAACTTTACTGGATAAGCCATGATTTTAAAAAAATATCAAAAGAGAAAAAAAAATACAAGTGTAGGGTAAGTGCCAAAACCAAAAAAAAAATTACGGTTATATGTACTAAGACTCCGTCTGTTACAATTTGACTAAAAAAAAACTAACGTTTTGGTTGAGAACAATCTAGAAAAACAAGCACAAAAACTATTGCACCGTAATAAAATAAAATAAACACACAAAAGGACTTAATGCAACCAATGTGTACGCTTTACAAAAGTTAAGTTGCTTTAAAAAAAAAAAAAACAATTGAAAATGAATTGAAATTGACAGAACGATTAAGTCTGCAATAATGTATACGCTTTACAAAAGAAAAGTTGTTTAAAAAAAGTTACAATTGAAAAATGAATTGCAAAATGAATTGAAAAAAAATTGGTACTGACAGAATAATATAGTCTGCAATAACCATTAAAAAAAAACAATTACCTATATAAAAGAAAAGAAAGTAAAAATTCTTTTATAGGCAGACGAACCCAGGTGATGAGGTTGTATATATGTGCCTGAAATGAGATCCCGGCACCCACACCCTACAACCGAAATATAAATACGATTTGCGGTTGCAATAAGTGTGGTGGTAGTACTTCCCCGGACGGGCCTTCACAAGGGCCCTACTACTACGTAAGTTTAAAAATAATACGAATAATAATAATGATTAAATGAGATAATAAATTTAATGCAGAGGAAAAAAAAAATCGTTACTTTCTTTTTGAACCAAAGTAAAAAAAAATGATGTAGGGTAGGGTACACCTTGGTTGCGTTCAACCGAAAACGTTTACACAAACTCAAAAAGAAAAAAAAAAAAAAACACGAAACACACAAAACACCAAGATAACACACTTACTACCACCACAGAACAAAAAAAAAACAAGTGACCTTCAAAAAAAAAACCACGTTTTGGGCGCCAATGTAACGTGTGGGAGTATTTAAAATAAAATGAAACTCTCACCAACGCTTACAACAATAAAATTTATTTAGGGTCGTGGAATTACAAGGCCGTCACTTGTTAATTTATTGCTCCGTGGAAGTAGGCGCACTAAGTAAGGTGCGTTGGGGTAATACCGGACGGATTTTGGGATAGTTGCAAGGATGTTACAAAAACTTTTTTTTTTCAATTTTGGTATACACCACATTCTTGAGAAATGGTGGAAATTGATATTGATTAAACACAGTGTAATTTAAATATTAATTTAATTATAAAAACTCAATACTTTTTGTTTGGTAAGCCTGTGAAATCTAGACACAATTTTTGTGAGTATAATGACGATTTGGCCGTTAAGGGGTAAGTTCGGACAGCAATTTAATACTATTTCTATGGCTAGAAGTACTAGGTCTTACAAAAGAATGTACCCTATTTTTCCTGTTCTTTATAATGACATCAACAAAATCTACCTAATATTACAAACATGAATGTACCAAGTGATTACTTTTATTTCGGTTTAAACTGTCCGATCTTACCCCACATACCAAATTTAGAAGATGATACGATTCTCAAAGTTTAGTTCTATCCACAAGCAGACTACTAAATAAAATACGCGTATGTTAAAGCGTCATATAAAACCGGAAGACTATATGGTTGGTATAGAGATGAAGGGAAGAGGTAACAAGAAAAAAATTGAGCTTTTTTAGAAACCCGTTTTATTAGAATAGGATTTCAGATCCTCAAATAATGAAAAAAAAAATAATATAAAGTATAGAAATCACAAACATGGAATGAAATCATTTTAATACTTACTATATGTATATGAAATGAACATTCTTCAATTTAAAAGAAATTCTCACCATCGTCATTCATCAGGGTATACTCCACACGATCTTCATTTATATGTAGTAGCTCTATCACCTGAACTATGTTATAATCAGTATTCAGTAAATAAAAATTTTAGGTTGTTTTTCTTGCCGATAGTTTTATAAAATGTTATCTTGTACATACATATTTGGGTTTAAAATGTTATCTTGTACATATTTGGGTTTGAATTGATATTGCTATTTTCAATGATGCCGACGTAATATATCCAAGTTCGTTTGAAATATCTAATTAGAACTGTATCCCCAATATTGTATATGTTCGAATCATCAATATAATGTTTGGTCCCATCATTATCACCTTCATTAATGTTGAAACAAAAGTTGCCAATAAAATTGTTTTGACCTTTAGTCATTGTTTTTGTAGGGCAATTAGATTTCTTTTTTTTTCTTTGGTATATTAGATACGCGTGCATTTTGTGATAATTTTCGCTTTTGGTTTGTAAACAAATCTATATCTTTATCAATTGGCTTTAGCTGCAAACTTCTGGGTAGAATTTTGTAGAAAGCTTGTCTTTCTGGTGTGATTTTTACAGATGAAAAGATAGTCACTTTCGTATTATCATTTGCATTAACGTTTGTCTGTATCGTAGGAATTTCTGGAATTTCTCCTATCTCACATCTCTCTTCGCAAGTATCGTCCCTTTGGCTTGCTTTTCTCTCTTGATTATTATCCATTTCATGTATTTCTTTAACTATTTGTTCAATTTGTTGCTCTCTAGATGCAAAATTTAAATCAGTCTTGTTTTCCTCATAATAATTTAAAATCATGTGTAATAAAAGTTTGACAATCACCACCAATTTCGAAATGGGTTAGCACCGGATATTTTTGTCCGATCTTCACTCGAGATGGATAACACCGGATATCAGCCTACAGTGATAGTAGACATTTATGGATACGTTTTATTGAGTTATTTCTGCTTAAAATTTTGTATTTATGCAAAATAATACCAAAATAAGCTATACTTTTGCTAAAATATGCAAATACAAATGAAGGTGAAAGACCGGATCGACAAATATTTTATGAATTTTACCTTTTTTCTTTAACGGCACGTAGAACACGTCCGAGTTGCCGGAACGACTGGCGGCTACTGCGGGGCGGGGCGGGACATATTGACGTCCCACGCAATGTGGCTAGCATTAAAAAATATAGCCAAATAAGCGGGATATTTGATTTCTACGTTCTTACCCCAGCTTCGATCTTACCCCAACGCACTGCCCTGGCTTAACGCGTAGCTGGAGCGACGCGACGCCGAGGAGTTGACCCCGAGGTGGAAGAGGCCGCAGAGACGAGATGGTAAGGCGCGCAGGTGGGTGCCGCCAGGTGACGTGTGCGCAGGTCTCGAACGTTCGGTAAGGGTGAGTCAGCTGAACTCAACGAACGTCGATGAGGGTAATTTAAAACCCAATCTTGTTCCCTGGAATTAACGTCCAGCGGTAAATAAATGTCCACTGCAACCCCTCTCTGATGATGACCTCGCAGCGTACGCGAAAGCCTAGGACGTAAGGCGCTAAGGCGTTTGTGAGTATTGGTCCTCATCAGAGCGGAGTTTACATGGTACGTACACGTAGTTAAATTAGCGAGAAGCATTATCACAAAAACATCGATTGGCCCTGCGAGCGTGTGACACACTCGAGGCTTAAAAAGAATGAAACCAACAGACAATAGAAAATGTGAACACAAAATAAATTATGTCTGTAGGTACCTACTCAGTAAAGAAAATAGAACATGAGCTGGCAGTTATAATAATTGTTCGGTTTGGTTTGGCAAACTTACCCTTCACGGGGATAAACACTTCACTTGTGAAATATAATTGATTAATACAACTTAAGTCACTACAAACTTAATAAAATAAAAGTCTGGACACGGGTAATGTCGCAAGAATCTAATACAGCGAGAAACTATTTTGCGAACGTGTAACCAGAAAGTTTTAGTAATAAAAAGTGAGCTAACGCGACCTGTACGAGCATATATATACTCGTACGCGCTTTACTTCGGTTAATGTCGAGAACATTCGTCCGACTACGACACCCATAGGAAGTGACTGATTCAGAACTACCCGCCTAGCATGACTTTTCGCCACTACACGATTAAAGACTATTTACTAATACCCACAATGACATTCTTTTTATGACGTCACGCAGAACATCACGACGTACTGTTCCAACACCAAAAAGAATGTGTAGGCATTCCTTGCATTCCATTGACGATATTACGATAATGTTTTTATAAGTTAAGAATGAACGTTGATTATGAATTAATTGAATATGTGGATATTCACACAACGTTACAAGGCAATAGACCCGCATAGGCTCGCCCCCTTTTTTTTTTGGATGGGAAATCATCAAATGACTTCTCCCGCTCTGGGCGGAGCGGGAAGGCATGTCAGACTTTTACTGACTAAATACCACCCGTGTTCCTTCAGTTGCCCATGTGCCAGGGGTCACGGTATCTCTCTCGAACAATCTCGCGACCCTGGCAGGCATCGGTCCTATCAGACCCCTTCAGTTTTGCTGACATCTCATTGAGGCGCGCGTGGAACACTACGCGCCGTCGACCCGAACTTGGTCCTTACCGGGCGGCGAGCTACCCATTGCTCGCCGCCCGCAAGCTCGCGCCTACGGTGGCCGGGAGTCCGCTATCGCCTCCCGACGCCGGGGCGTCTCCTCCTGCGGCGGCTAAGGACGTGAGGGCGCAGAGACTGCCACTCCCTCACAAATTAATAATTTAAATTTGTTTTTTCATCATTCCATTTATTTTTTCATAATTTTAATTGACACTGGCATTTTTAGCACCTACATTAAGGCAACCACACGCAGTTTTTGTATTTTTTTTTTTTCAAATAATTCTAAACAATTAAGGCCGTCTTGTAGTGCGGTATGTAGGCATGAAAACGCTTCTTCACCCCCCGCATAATAGGTATGTATCGAGCGTATAGACGCAGCGAGCGAGCACCTGGCAGCTAGCCGATGCAAGCGTTTAAACATGCCACAATGCATCGTAAATGCAGAGGGTAAGGTATACTGGGTTTCTTTAAATTGACGTTAGAGATTTTTGTTTTTGTTTTCTTCTTTTATCAATTTCTTAAACTTTGTTTGTAGCGAATGGGTGAAGAAAATGGGAATGTCGATTGCAAAAAATAGTTCTTCGAACTGGGAATGCCCGATGCCTATAGCTATGGTGCCCGTTGTAGCCTCTATGTTTGAGTCCAAAGACTTTTACTCTTCAGTATCACCAACATTTTCTGAACTGACTGACACAATTTCTTGGCACATGTTGGATTGGAGTTTGAATTTTGCCATGAGCCCAATGTTTTTTCACCCATTATTTTAAAATAGCATTTTTTACATTCAAACAACGCGTTGTGCTATGCTTTCTCTTGCAATTGACGTAAGAAATAATTCGCGTCTATAGTTCGCCTACAAGCAACTCTTTATTTCATCCGCGTTGTTATTATTTACCTCAACAAACAAAGAATCGTCTCCATCACTCCTAAAACAAGCGAATTTGATATATCAAAAATATTAAAAACCTCAGATCGCTGAAAAAAATGGCAGCAATATAATAATTTTATTTTTATTTTATAAATCGATAATTATAAAGTATTGTACACGAAATAAATAATAATATAAATCTCAAACGGATTTTATTCGAATTTTCACCATTCAATCGATTATTCCAAGAGGAATGTTTAGAGAAATATTTATGATTATTTGGGATATATTACCGAGAATAACCCTTGCGAAGTGGGGTAGGTCGGCTGGTCTATTATAATAACGATAACTTTATTAGAGAACAACGTACTAAAGAAACGCATTATCTCGACACAGTCACAGAAAGTGTAGGGGGAACTTGAATGTCTGGGACTATATTATGTAATTACGCATGTTGAATATTTCCTTGTTCATTGAAAATATATCAAACTACAGATACATTCCTTATTTAGTTAATCATAGTACGAGAGAATGTATCTATTAAATTATGGTGAACTCACTGTGACTAGTAGTAGTTCGTTCTAAATAGAGACCATGTGACTAGATGGCGCTGGAAGTTGCAAAAATGTATTTCGTTGAACACTTCGTTAACTTATTACAAATGAAGGCCTTTCTTTTGACTCACTCGAACATAATATTTTCTTATATTCATTTTTTCGATACCCTCTTAGATCGTTACCCCTGCGACCGATTCTGCTCAGATTCAAACTTAAAAATTGTATTTGCCTCAATCACTCCTCAAACAAAACGAAGATTAATTGTAACTGTTGTAATGTTTTTGTAAATGTGTAAATTATGTTTTGTTTTTGACGTCATGGACTTTTAGTAACTATGCAAAGATGGAATCCGATTTTTCCATCTTTGCATAGTTACTAAAAGTCTATGACGTCACATGCATTGTGAGGTCTCAGTTCTAAGCGAATCACTAGTAATAAAGTTAAAGTACTTATGTGGGACTTTCGTGTATTGCATTCAAATTTATCTAGGGAGTGACAACTACCCATGGCTTTTTTGTTCTCATTGAAGCGCTTCACTTAATTTAATTCGCACTTCATGTAATCTGATACATTTTACGTCGTTAAATAATTTTAATAACGTGAAACGATGTTTTTTTTATACAATACAATATCGTATAGTATACTAATTGATATTGAAAAATCTCGGTATAATTACCTAGATTTTTCAATATCTTATATCTTTAAACGAGCAATTCTTGTATATATGTATATATATATATATGTATATATATATTTAAATCGCAGACGTTTTCCTGCGTCATTTTATATTCGTATATTATTGCGTCCCCCACTTCTTGTACGATTTTAATGTGTTTAATAGTGAATATTGTTATTTTATTTCTTTACTAAGGACTTGGTCGTAAGGATATTACGTTTAAACATGGTATGCTGATATTCGATTTTGAACAATTCTAGGTCACTTTGGGCGTCTACTCATACTGGTACTCATGTGGCACACTGTATATTGTAGTATGTATCTCGTGCATAGTACTATTCTTAGTTCGTCCGTTCATGATGGTAATCAATTGGTGCGCGTATACTGTCGTATTTATTTCGTGCGTTGTGCTTTCTTTCTACGTCCGTTTTTAACGGTAATCATGCGGCACTCTGTATATTTTCGTTGATATAACACATAATTTCTGCCGTTCCTTAGGCGTCCGTTTATAACAGTAACCTTGTGACACACTGTATATTATTCTTGTGCGTTGTACTCACTTTTAACGTCCATTTACTTTTTAACTTATACTTTATTTGCACAGCACCAAGGCTAGCTAAAGGACCGCTAATACGCACATATACTTAGGTAATGTTGCTGTAATTTATCGTCATAGAATGTCGATGATTATGATTGTAACAATCGATAAATCAATTATGTCTGCCAGCTCCCGGTGGTTGGACAGTCGAGAGAATAATTTATTTTCTTTAATTTCTTACCTAAATGTACCACCAGTTGGAGCGGCTCACATGAGAGTAAGTAAGTACCTACAGTGGCACATGCAGCTGGACATTGTAGTTCTAAAAGCGTCTTTATTGCTTTGAGATAAGAATAGTACAAATGTCAAAGTGTCAAACTTGGCCTGCTGTCTTCTGTACATGTAGGTAGCTGTAGTACCTAGACCTAAATAGAGATTGCTTTTGAAATAGGTACTAGATGGAGCGACAAGACACCAGCGTAAGTACATGTAGGTAGCTGGAGCAACTGGGTCATTCCATCGTTTCGGGTGTTACGTTTGAACTCTTTAAAATCGTTTTATTAGCAGTAGTAATAGCAACTAGACTATTATTACTATTGGATCACCCACTTATTTGGTAATATTTTCTTTTCCTAAAGTCGTTTTTTTTTAAATATTTGAGCAATAAAGAGAAAATTACGAAAAACTAGTTGTTTCGGGTGTTACACGAAATGGCCTCTACCTTCTGACCATCCGTCTTAATATGCATAATTCAGCGAATTTTCCAAGTTTTCTCTAATTTCATTTATAACAAGTCAAACTAGATTGAGTAGCCCACCTAAACACGAAACAAAAAATAAGTAATCAAATTAGCTGTTTCGGGTGTTACTAATGCTTCGTTTCGGGTGTTAAGAGTACGAAATTACAATACATATATCCGAAATTATAGGCTATATTAATGAAATTTTACGCTCTCTTTTAAAATCATAACAACAATATTCATCAAGAATTATAGAATTATTATAAAACAGTAATACAGATTAATATTTAATAATGAAAAGATTCACGATTTGGCCAACGCAGCAGCAACGCGTGCCTTAACGTCGCAGTCGATGTCACGAGACGCGTGGAGTCCTAATTACTTAAACCGTATCTTCGCCTATGCGGACGGATGTGTGATCTGCTGTATTGCAGGCTGGGTATTCAGTCTTCGTCACATTGAGCTTCAGACCACCGTTTTCAAGCGTACCTTTCCACGCCTTCATGCGTCTTACCAGTCGTCCCCTGTCCGCGTCTATTAGCGCAATATCGTCAGCACACATGTGTAGCCACGGGGGCTGCTCATAGGGGTTCATGATGCTGTCTGATACAACGTCTAATACTACGCTGAAACTATCCGCTCAAAAAGCTTCACGGTGTGGTGATGGCCTTTATACAACCAGCAGGTTTGTGGCTGCCGCACTCTTGCACTGATCCCGTGCCGTTGAAGACCAGTGTTATAAAACACAGTCTGCACTGACGAGGGATCTCGCCGGTGAGGGGTATGCGGTTGTAAAGGCCAGTGAAAATGCCCATACCACGAGAGCCTTCCAGACCACCTCCGCTAGCTTTCCGATTTTTCATGCGACGAAGAGCATTATCAATTGTTTTAGGTGTTTTGGCAGCACTAGTCCCTGATTCGGTGGGAGGTCCGGTGGCTGCAACTCTTTATTCTGCTTGTTTAGCAGATCGTGAGAGTACGAGCTTTCACGATCCGCAAAAAAGCTGCTCAGGATGTTTCTTCCTGGCTTCTCTAAGCTTAGCTAACCGCTCTTTAGTTGTTGATGGCATGAAAATGAACCTAAAGGAAATACCAACACCGTATTAACACACCCGAGCATTAATAATAAGATACGAAGAGAAGTAAGTACGTAAACCAGTGTAAGCTTCTTCTTCATATAATGTAACACCCGTAACGTTTCGGGTGTAACACAATTTCAAACGTTGAAAATACAATTCAAACGCATGCTTTCGCAATCATTGTTAGATATTCCATTAGATCAACCACAGAACCTTACTTTGGCAAAACGTGTTAGTTTAAAGATAATCAGGCGAAAAATTAAACAACTAATTACCTCTTTTTCGTTTCGGGTGTTACACTGATACCATAGTTTGGAAAACTCTTCTTAAAACAGTAATTACAAACTCTTTTGTAATTTTAGCGAGAGTCAAATAAATGCAATAAGTAAGGCTTTGTCCGCACTGCGGAAATAAAATCGCGCGTAAATAAATCCGCACCACAATCGCGTTCAATTTGCATCAAATCACAGATTTTTCCGTGCGATTTTTTAATCGCGAGTGCAGATACTCGTATAACATTCAATGTGTTACAGAATTGCGGGAAAAAATTCGCGCAGAAAAATTTCGCGGTGCGGACAAGGCCTTAAGCTCACTTATAACGGAAACCAAGTGACTGTTGACAGCTTATTTCCCTATTTTCTTTAGTTGCCAAATATTGACACATAAATTACCTTTAGGGCTTGATCTTTGTAACATTACTTTCGAGTAAGATAAATATGAAAAATATTGAGAATTATGTAAAAAAAAATATCTAGACATGAAGGATAGGAATGTTTTCTATGAAAATAGATTGTATTTGACTTCTTACGCCGATTTTTTTTCTGAGGCCTTGTTAACGTTTGCTATGGAATGACCCAACTATAGATTCTTTTTTCAAGAAGTAGGTACTTACTGGTGGAGCGGCAAGAGATGAGAGTAAGTGCAAGTAGGTAGCTGAAGTATCTAGAGATTGCTTTTGAATAGGTAGTAGGTGGAGTGGTAAGACGCCAGCGAAAGAACATGTAGGTAGCTGTATTATCTAGAGATTGCTTTTTGAATTGGTACACTGAGAAAACTGACAATCATAAAAGAGGTGAATTCAGCTTAAAGTATGATGAATTCACTCAAAGGACGGAGCATAGTGATTCACCAAAAAGAACGATGATAATACTGATGTTGATGATAACAGTATTTAAGATGATGTGTCACCATGGATTTAGTTTTAGTTACCTACTATTTTTCGATGCCTTCCTCATATATCCAGTTATATCCTATTAGTTTTCCTACAATTTTTCGGTGACTTCCTCACATATTCAGTTATGTCATACAATTTTTCCAACTATTTTTCGGTGCCTTCCTTATATATCCAGTTATATCCTATTATTTTTCCTACTATTTTTCAGTGACTTCCTCACATATTCAGTTATATCATACAATTTTTCCTACTATTTTTCGGTGCCTTCCTCATATATCCAGTTATATCCTATTATTTTTCCTACTATTTTTCGGTGACTTCCTCACATATTCAGTTATGTCATACAATTTTTCCTACTATTTTTCGGTGCCTTCCTCATATATCCAGTTATATCCTATTATTTTTCCTACTATTTTTCGGTAACCTCCTCGTATTTTAGGTTAGGTCCTCTTACTTTTCCTACTATTTCCTCATATCTCTGGTTATAGCCTATTATCTTACGGAGGTCGCCCTCAATAGGAGGATTGTGTTTTTTAATAAACCAATTAATATCTCTATAATACACCAGTGATTAGTTGTAGTTCTACTCATTCTCCATCAGTAGGACTACAACTAAATACTGGTGGATTACACAGAAATTGTTTGGATTATTAGAAATCACAATCCTCCTATAATTGAGGGCGCCACTGGACTTACATGATCCCCTTATTTTTAAGTATCCAATATTGGTTCTTTCCTTTTAAATATTATTAGGTGTGAGCTCAACATTAAAAAAAAGTGAAGAACCCTAAACTTGAACCTTAAAAAAATGGAGAGTAAGTAAAAAAAATAGAAAAAAGTACCTTGGCAAGAATGGTAAGAAGGTGAAAAGGGATGTATGTATAAATTAAACAGAAAATTGAATGGTATTTTTATTTCCATAGTATGAATGAATAATTATTATATACTCTAAACATTTATATTCAGTATAAAAGAAGACTGTTTTGTTTAGAAACATCCTCGCCTTAATGATTACAGTATCTATTTGTCGGTCATTATAAAGAATCATTATATACATTATGTTCAATAATTCTAGTTTTTACAAATTAAAATAAAGGTTGAGACGAGTAGAAATTTAATTTACAAAAAATAACAAACTTTACATTAATGTACCTATAACTAAAACATTTTTGCCCTTAAGGTGATTGCTTCAGGGTAGCCGTTTTTTGCAATTTGCAGGCCAGTGCTAGGTTGTATGTTAATTAAATGTTGCACGCGGGTGTAAGTACATAAGTTGTACTACATACGTCTTACACCCGCGTCTAACATTTCAATCAAAACCTAGCACTGGCCTGCAAATTGCAAAAAACGTAAGAAAATTTGAATTTCGCGGGCTACCCTGACGCTTTCACCTTAAAGCTGCATACAATAAATTGGTTATATTATTATAGTAAATATCTATTTTCAAGTAAAGTGCTACTATAAACACTCCGATGAGACTAATCTATCCCTCATACAAATACTTTACTTTAAAATGTATTACTAAAGGTGAACGCACACTTTTCAGAGCCGAAGGAGGCGAAAGAATCGAATTTTAGAATTACTTGTATGAAATCCTATGGAACCTCGCACACTTACCGAATCGGACGAATAAGGTCGTACGATTCGGTGCGGATAAGTGTGCGAAGTTACATTGGACTTCATTTAAGTAATTCTAAAATTTGATTCCTTCGCCTCCTTCGGCTCTGATAAGTGTGCGTTCACCTTAAACCAGCTATTGGTGCTGGCTCATACCATTACTTTATGCGGACACCGTTATCGGGCCGTCTTTATAGGATATCCTAAAGGGATATCCGATAAATACCGTAACTAAGGGTAGATTACTAGTTGAGCGCACTCTGCTATAAAAAAATAACTGCCCTTGGACTCTGCAGTGCCTCAAACTAGCAACGCCGCGTACGGTATAAGTACATAATTAATAATTATGTAAACGTTTCCAAAAAAAATTGATATTACTGGATTCAAAATAAAAACACCTTAAAAATGAGCAAACGAGTTAACTCGTTTGCGCATTTTCAAGGTATTATAGCAGCGACCGTAAGCCGTTAGAATACCTACAGAATTTTGAAATTTTTACTCTAGGTACCATCTACTTGTAATATATGACGTGTTACCTCGCATTAGAGTGAGCGTGTTAGGACACGGAGAAACGGCATTTTGGCAAGGAAAGCACAGATAATCATTACCACGTTTAACTTCATAAGAATTGTAATGAGAATTAAATTCAATAGTTTCAAACATACAGCAACGGAAAAAAACCTCTTCAGTATCTGTCACCAAAATTGCATCAATTTGGCCAAAAGTGGGTAAGAATTGTTCATCATCTATATCTACAGTAACAATAGAGTTCCGCTGCCATATAACACCAGCTATTGTAGCGGAAGTAACCGAATATTTGAGGACAACGCCAGTGCCGAGAGAAAACTTGACAGTGGTACCGATTCCCTTGTTCACAAACTAAACTAAATTTAAGTTCAGTGCATCTCTTTCTTTATATTTCATTAAGAAGAGGACAAAAGAAAAATTTTTGTTTAGTCCTGTCAAATTAATCAGCGCCTATCACTACTCCATACAAGTTTAGACGTGATTAAAAACTTGTCTCCTAAAATTACGTCAATTTACGTCAAGCGCTGATTAATTTGACAGGACTAAACTAAAATTTATCTTCTGTCCTTTCCTTAATGAAATAGAAAGAAAAAGATGCACTGAACTTAAATTTAGTTTAGTTTGTGAATAAGGGAATCGGCACCAGTGTCTCCTGAATTTAATGCAGATTTTTTTCCTAGTATTTTTGTTGTAGGTATTGTATTTTTCACAAACAAGTCATTGAGCATAAGTTGACATTTTATTGCTAGAGTCTTGCAAACATTGACTCGATTAAAAGATGATCTAGCCACTAACTTAGATACCCTGTGCTTGGCTTCAAAACGCATAGCCCACATGTTACGTACGGGGCCGAACTTCATTAGCATGGTAGGATAATGAGTCAGAAAATGAAACTTTGGCTGCAGGGGTGATTTTGTTAGCTCCGTGTACAATTGATTAAATTCTGCTATTATAACCCGGAGTTGAATATTGGTGTCACTGAAGACCCTATGACTTAATAACCTGTCGGTGATTTGCCGCAACATAATGTATAATTTCCATACTTTATTTTCTAAAGGAATGTAAAACCCGGCTATTAGGCTGAAGTATCTAATAAGGGTAAGCATTTCTGATGCTGAAGTTTTCAATTTTACTTTCGAACCTTGGACAACTAAACAATTACTTGGTTTTGAATTCCTATCTGGTCCATAATCAAATGAAATTATTCTTTGTTGCAATACTGAGATCTTTAAAAGACCTTCGGCAAGGAAGTGGTTTATGACAAAGGTCATTACATAACGAGCTACACCTTCTAATATATCATGCATTGGGTCTACTGCTACATTTTGAAATAAATCAAATCCTGTCACCTTAAGCCAACAGCATGATTCTTTAATGCCCGTGTTAGGTGTATCGTTTTCTTGCAATTGAGCGTGGTATGAAGTCATATTTCTAAGCAAGTTACTGTTTTCATATAGAGCAGTTTGCAAACCTTTCTTGTCAATGTTACAGATTCTGCAACACTTGTTAGCTGAAAAACTTTCAGTAAACCCGAGAATTGCATTCAGGCCTAAATTATCGCCAGTTATAGCAACAACCTTCAATTTTACGGTTCCTTTAAAAAACTTATTTTCTATAAAAATTCCTTTGTTTTGCAAGTAATTCAATTCCTCAATAACAGGGTCAAAAATAGCTTTGTTTCCATATTTAGTTTTGTCAGCAGAATGGCAAATAGCTAACAGCAAAATGTTATTCAACAATGAAAATAAATGTGGTGGGAGTGCTGGCAAGGAAACGTATACACCACCAAGCTTATGCACCCCAGCGTGGCTCCCCAAAGGATTTCCAATTTCAAAATCATCATAGTATACTACTAAAGGAAGAATAATGTCCGACGCCTGCGGTGTACACATTGCCAGCCATACAGATCCCTGCATTACATTTTCTAGACACATTGGCCTCATCGGATTTTCTTCACGGATTATTAAATTACCCCTTAGGTGGTTCAAATAATCCGTTACATCTTTCCAAATAGTGTCAATGGAAAAAAAATTCTTCAAAACCTGGCGAAGTTGAATTACTTGCATTGTACGTGGCTTGGTGTGTAATGTTAAAGTGTTACTCCTTTGTGAAATGTCAGGACAGTAACCAACGATTACTTCATGTGGTGGTATAAAAGAACCTAATAAATTCAATTCTCGGAATCTCAAATATTCGCGATATATAACGAAACGGAAAAAAGATGCCCTTCAAAGCTGTGTTGAACTTATGAAGTCGTTTATTAATTTCGCTTCCAGACATGCTTTCCTCATCAGCTAGCACAGGGCCGAATACGGACATTAAAGACGGTGCGATATTGTCAAGAAGGGTTTGCAAATGACTAACCATAGCTTGTACAGACGATCGAGATACAGAGGGATTTACATAGAGCGTTGAAATAAATTTCAAAACTTCTTTATGAATAATACTATCAGCATTATCAAGGACTTCCGGTTCACTATCAGCTTCAATGTATATGTGCTCAGTTGCTACTTTGGTAGTCTCTGTTTCACACATAGGAACTACGCAAGCCTCGTTTGAGGTGGATGGCAAATAACGAGTGTTTACTTTATTCAAATGTTTTAAGTTAACATGTTTTCTAAATTGTCTAACGTCCGTGAAATACCGGTAGCATGCGTCTTCACCACATTTATAAACTCCAGTAATATCAATTTTTTCACATTCTTTCCTTATGTGGGTAATAAGTGAAGAAAACGTGGGAAAAGTCCTTTTACAACTGTGACACTTCATCTTAATTTAAATTGTGACTCCGAGAGTAACTAATATCTCCTTCACAGATTGTGACATACGATCGTACGATGTTTTGACTTTGTAAAAACCAATTTGGATAATAAGCCAAATGTTATAGCTTTCAGTAGGATATTTAGCCGCAGTAGCATGAAATATTTTAAAAGTCACATCAACAGCCTCAGTTAGTGTTGTGAACTTGTAAAACGTATTGTCACATACTGTGAAGGAGACACCTGACTGGCGGCACCAAATTATAAATGGTTGGAGGCTAATACCTAGGTTTTGAAGCTTTTGGCGACGCTCCTCAATTACCACTTGCACGTCTGCGTCATCATCCACGATGGTCACAAATCCATCCAATATCTCCGCTCGTGAAGCTTGCCAGTCTTTTCTAGATCGACGGGCAGGAGGAATATTAAAGAGACAGCCGAGTAGCAATATCGCTGCTATTAATTTTGTCTCCGGTTGTTCATCTGGAAAGAAAATAATAATAGTATATTTGACACAACACATCATCATTAACTGAGCAAATAGGGAAAAGTATCAGAACAAAATAAAATCTATCTATATAAGTAAAAATGAATTGCCGAAATGTGTGTCCGCCCGCCCGTTACTTCTGAACGACTGCACCATGTTAGATAATTTTTAAATTCTTTTTTGTCTATATATTTTATAACGGGTTCACCGACCCAGGGAGGTCGAGCACCTAGAACTATATAACAGAATCATTTCCTTACCGTCACAAATTGCCAATGTATCAGCTATTTTTCGACGAAGAAACGAGTCCTTTGTGGTGTTAAGCTTCTGCTGAGCAGCTTTTAGTATGTTTTCCGATGAAGCATCCAAGGCGTCGAGGCCCCCGGATTTATCAGGGAACAGTGCTTCGTAGTCATGAGTCAGGAGTCGCCATCCATCACTTGACTTCAGGATAGGATACTTATTGAAGTACTCCTGTAATGTCCCTTCCTCGTAGTACAAGTACCGGAGGCGAGCTCGCACCGTCTCCCGCCACAGGGCACTGACCTCCTGCCACGGACCAGCTGAAGGACTTGACAGCTGCTCTAATGCTGACGCTACGTCCTCCACTTCACCTGCACACAAAAATTAAAACGATTAATAATTAGTACAATGACAATAACGGTTCTTAGATTCAGATATTTTGTAATTTGTAACGAAAATTTATACTAATTCAGATATTTTTCTCAATAATTTTGTTCTTGATAATTTAATTCAATCTGAAAACATAAAATTTCTTGAAAAGGAGTTACCTTCTTTAAGTCCGGTCAGGTCGATTCCAGCGAGTGGAGGGGTGTCTAGCCTAGGACTGGACTTGGAGCGAGAACGTGACTTGGGCTTTTCAATAAGGCCCAACGAAACTAAATGCTGCCGTCGAGCCCTTCTGGCGGTGACTAACCAGCCAGAGATATTGCGCTTAGCCTGGTAAGCATCAGCCAGCAGGTACGGCGCGTAGTATAGGGGTGGTGACTCCTCTTTAAATAATCTGCCAATGTCGTAGGATAGAGCAAGCAGCTGCGAATCTGTCAGAAGTACCGGGTTTTCGGCCGTAATGAGCTTCTCCATAAGCAGCTTGCATAAACGCCCACGCACGTTTGAGGGTAAGGTGCCCGTTTTCTGCCCAATTGCTATTATTTGTTTTCCCTCGACTGATGAATTCAGTATGGTATTCACCTGAAACACAAATAGTATAAGTATGGCATTACAAACTAAATATGCAAGGTAAAAGTTAAAAAAAAATGTCACTAAAATGTTGAAAATACAGGTTCAATACCTACCTTCCATTCAGTATAATGATCAGTTGGAGTCGGTGCCAGTCTAGGCATCATGCATTTAGTTGTTAGTTATAGCTGTCACCAACTCCAAATATATTACTGATCTTTGTGACATATAGTATAGCTCCTAAACGGCCGTCCGTACACACATACAGGACAGGACAGGTACAGACGTTAAACTTATCTGTTTACGCCGGGGGTTAACAATATTGAATGTCAATTTAAATTCCTTATCAAAAGTACAGGATAATAGGCAATAACTTACTAAATTGCTCCCGGTGGACTCTTGTCTAACTGCTTCACCCACTGACGACGACGAGTCCAGTGGTATCACCAGTATGTCACCATCCTAAAATAATATTTACTTTGAGACAATGTTATAATAGTACATGTAACAAAAAGGTGTGATAATATGAGTATGTACGGTCAATTAACCTCAATAATCGTTGAAATAATCACTAAATGTGTCCGAGTGCGACCGTTAACTAACAGGCTATAGCTAGCCCTAGCCGGAGATAACTCAAGGGAAGTGTTATATTTTTTTACTAGTAATCGGTTCAGCATTGCAGGTGTGAACGGTCCTGCCCTCGTCCCTTGATCCGGCCCTGATAAAAACTAATCGATCAAGATCAGGACTGATCCTGGTCTCAAAGAATGTCTATACCAAATTTTGCATCGGTTCAGTGGCTTAGGTATGAAAATGTGAAAAGGTCCTGCCCCAGCCGACAGATAGACAGACAAACTTACTTTCGCATTTATAATATTAGTATGGATGTAATTACAAATTAATACATATTGCTCTTGAACCAAAAAACAGTAAGTACGAGTACTTTTCTACAATTTTGCAGAACTTACCAAATTTTCCTGGTTAAGTCCTGCTTCGCAGTCTTGGTTGAGGATTGAGCTTTGCAGTCCTTCACACGGTGGCAGAGGCTCTAAGTTACAAGGTAGACTAGTTAACAAGTCATTCCTCAGGACCTCTTCAAAGAGTGATGAATTGTAGGAGTTATCCTGAAATTTAACAAGAAATTTAAAAAGGTAATAATAATGTACTTAGTTGGTAAACTAACAAGACTGATGAAAAGTTATGATTTTATTCCACTTTTTAAATAAATACTGCACCGGTTAAATTGTTAGGTATCTTAAGAAGACTTTAAAATAATAAAAGTTAATAAGTAGGTACCTACCTACCTACATGCAAGTAGGAGAATGTGCATTTAAGCGACGCAGGGCATGTGTAAGCAAAAAGTTTAAAACAAAATTTACTTTTTTGAAATACAATTTAACATGAAAACAAACCATATCTTTTGGTTGGTCGCTTTTTAACATGGCCAGAGCTGCTTCAAACCGGAGTCTGTCCCCTATTTGAGGGAACATACTATGTATGTCTTGTTTACTAAGCATCTGCATTGTTGCGATATCAATTCTTTCAGCTGAAAAAAAAAGGTAAATTTAACAGCGCCCTGATTGCAGCTGTGAAATGCACTACGTCGCATCGACTTTATAAAATGTAGGTTGGTAGAGCTCGTCTAAGCTGAAATGACGCGCCCCACTACTTAAATTTGTATACGTACACTACGGTAAATGCGGTAGTGGGGCGCGTCATTTTAGTTTAGACGCACTCTACCTATTTGTTTTTTTTTGGGTTGCAGTTGCACATCGAATCTAGTGTATAATATAAATATGAACGTATATCTAGGTAGGTGGGTAGGTACCATACGACAAGACTATTCTTGGTTGGAGTGTACAGCGGCCAAAAAAGTGTTATTTTCGCAAATCGTTTATTTTCTCGATTCTATAGTATGTAACACCTAGAAAGGCTAAAAGTGTCTGGGTGTTTTTTGTCTCCGACCAACCGTTTGTCGTAAAAACGATGTCGAAGGGATCCATAGGTAAGGTTATGTTAGAACTGTGACCTTGAAATTGGTCGCGAAATTTTTTTAAGTATATTTTCATAGTGCCTCTAAGACGACACTCTGACCCTATTCTTGCTAGAAATTAGAATGTGTGAATGTAATGTGTGAGCTCATGCTAGCAACTTACTAGGTAGGTTTGTCAACTTACTTTCAAAACGATCGATGTAGCGTTCCAAATTCCACTTCTTCAAAAGATCACGCGTAGCCATATCCATTTTTGCACTGATCAAACACGTTCACTGGCACTAATGGAATTGTTATTGCTATTAATTAAACGAGTCGTGAGTCGTGACTTGCCGGCTGTAGCGGTGAAATACAAATGGCCGACCGAAATGGCGCGGCGGCGGAATGAAGTGAGAGAGGGAGACCTCATTATATAATGCCGTCACCTTAAATTTGTAGGACATCATTCAAATGCTACTCATAAATGGGTCTCTGTAATAATAATTTAGTAGGATACATATAAAATAATATGACTATATTATTGAACTTTGATGCTTACTCTAAAAATATGAGATTATTTAATCGTATTATCATAGGATTCACATAAAATAATATGACTGTAATATTAAAAAATGATGCTTACTTTAAAAATATAAGTTTAAAGCATTATAATTTAATATAGTACATTAGGGGGAGGTCATCGTATTTTTAGAGATACTTCTTCATATTAAACTATGAAATCTATTTATATTACGGTGACTGTCATTGTGTTTTTTAATTAGAATCTTATTTATAATTATCATACTAATTTATGGGACAGTGGACCATTTTCTATTACATTGTGTTATTATTTGAAGAAGACAATGTTATTTCATAATTACAAATTTTTACGATGACAAGTATCATAATATTGCATTATTTACCCAAAAAATTCGATTCCATCTTAACACATTTCAGTTCTAGCGTAATATTTACTTATTATCAACATATTATAAGACAACGCATCTATTTTAAACCAACGTCACGATATTTTAAGATTATGCCAAAATGACATTTTTCTCAGTGTAGGGACTAAGAGGAGCGTCAAGAAATGAGAGTAAATACTCGTACATGTAAGTATCTGTAGTAGGTATCTAGAGATTGCTTTTGAATAGGTAATTAAGAACTCACTCAATACAAATATTTAAATATTTTCACAGCGGCGTCGTTACGGCGGCCGGCTAATGCGATATTATATTCAAACAAAAACATTCAACCACGTGCTTCCCACCCCCTCACACCTCACACACGGGTCGACCTCACCTCTACCGGTTCGTGTCTCTAATTTGCGGACGTAATTAAATCCGTCGTTTATATTGATAAAAACTTTATTGTTTGCTATAATATACGGTATCACTTTAAGCGGTGAAATGGATGGTGATAAAAATGGTGTATACGGCGCGACGATATACGCCGCGCTTAGAGCGACCTCGCGGTGTGTGCGGCAGGTCGCGGAACTAAATTATGCGCCGGATTTCATTCCCAAGTCAAAATTGCGTCCATGCCAAAATTTTGCCCAGACTCTCGTACGATAATATGGCGTGTACCGTAAAAATATCGAGGCTGGTCAATCTTGCGTCCGTATACAGGACGTGGTAAGTCAGTCGGACGCAGCATGGTTGGTAAAAGCACTCATGTCTGACGCAGGATAGGCAGTGAGATGCAAATATATATATATATATATATATATATAATTTGAATCTCGGAAACGGCTCCAACGATTTTCATGAAATTTAGTATACAGGGGGTTTCGGGGGCGATAAATTGATCTAGCTAGGATTCATTTTTATAAAATATTGTTTTATTCGTGTTTTCAATGATCAACTTTATCGATAAATAATCAACTTGAACATAAACTTTTTATTTTAAACACAATTTACCAAAAAAAGTACCGAGTAAAGCTCGGTCATCCAGATATTTAATTATTATACTATACGATATTTAAAGTTATTGAGCATCCATAAAAATAGTTTGAACAAATTCAATCTGTTCAGTAAATCTTTACCTACTGTACTTTTTTATATTGTGGCGCGTCTAAGCAATGATTGTAGGTAAATAACGTTTGGACGTTAACGTTATCAAATGAAATTATGTACCGTAAATAAGTAGATTATCTACTTAATTATTTATTAGCAGTAAATTATTAGAAATTATTTAGGTAATTTCCATTTTCAAGTATGAATTTTCGATAATGCCTTAGTTTTCAACTTTCTGATGATTTATTCTTTTTATTAAGGTCAATGTGGGCAAATCCGTCATACTTTTTTGAAAGTCGAATTTGGTTAACTAAAACTGGTACACTTACTACTTTAATATAAAGATGATTGTAAGCGATAGAAAATTTTGTTGTCTTGTATACACATCCATTTTAAACAACAAAACAGCCCTCCACATGTAACTAACAAGGTTTTTTTAAAAGTCGGTCGTTAGACAGATTTTCCCGAGGATTGGGGCAAATCCGTCTAGTAGCAAATTTGCCTCGAGTTACGCCGTTTTATCAAGGTATGTAATTTGTAAACAAGTAAATGCAGATGATGAAGAAAAATGTTTTGTAACATAATAAAAATAACGTTTATTTTACGTTTTACTCCCTAAATTCTTTTTTGGGGGCTAATCCGGCCTATTTTAAACAGGGACAGGGGTTTCAGGGACTTTAAACTTTCTAAAAAGTTTGAAAACTAAATATTTTTACAAATATTTTTGTTACAAACCAACACAAGTTTTTATTAAATTGTTTATCTATTACAAAGCGCAAGCGAGGGGGGAAATCTGTGGAACAACCGGCGTGCGTCCAACCTCGAAGACGTCTCGGCGTGCACTGGCCGGTCGTTACGAGCGCTTGCACTGCTTGATTTTGTGTAAATTTGTTTCGTAGAAAAAAAATATAAAGAAATGATAAAATGTGTTCTCAACAATCCCTTAAAAATAATAAACCCTATCTATTGGTATAAATTTTACACGGTTTGATGGTGGAGTCTCTTCAAGGCAAACGTTTAAAATAGTGATTTAGTGTCATTTTTATGATTTTTTTTTTATCGAGTCAATTGTTTTAATTCACGTTTCTATCTTCACACAACGCGTGACAATATGTTCAATTTTCCTAAAATATTTTTTTCTTTACGGAATATTGTCATTTTGCACGATTTCCAGAGGTTTGAATTAAGTTAAAAAGTACTGCAACCTCGCCTTAAGGGCACCTTCGCCCACCGAATGATAAACATAATACACACATAGTTTTTTTTGTTTTAATTGTTTTCGATATCGATACACAACACCTAGGTAAAGTATTGCCAGCTACTAAAATTTTAACCTGTATGATTCTAAAATAAAAAAATATGCATGTCGCACACTGCAGCAGTACATGATTTTAAAACGAACCATACCCAAGAAAAACAATCTGCTGTTACATAGAACAGTGCAAAACCTACGCGATCAAAATATATGGAGGAGTAAATTTTATTTTCTTTTATCAGATGAAAAATTTCTAGGCTAGGGATCTACAATCATGTGCTGAATTCATGGTTAAAGTTTGGGCGTCGAGGCACGGTAAAGGTCGAGGTCTCCCTGCATATTTATTCCAGCTTGGTAAAGGCTCAATAAACAATACATATTAAAATATCGTACCTATATCATCCTGTTCGCTATCAAATCAGACTCGTGGTAATAAACTACTGCAGTGCAGCAAGGAAGCGATGCACAGACATTACCCTGGGGATACCCTCGGCTTATGATCGATGTAGATATTAAAGTATAGGTAGGTAATAATTGGCAACTGCAGACCAGCATCTCAAGGGACATTTTATACTATGCCTAAGATTAAACAGAATAAATAATAGTTATTATATCAATTAAAAAATTTCTAAAAAAGCACCGCAAGCTTTATTTATTCCATTATTTTCTACTTTTTAGTTTGGTTTTCTATGAAAACGTGTTTTTTTTTTGTTTTTTAAACTATCGTTAATTTTTTAGTTCTGCTGCGAGATTTTCGTGGTTTTTTTTTTCACTATCCTGGTGATCCTGACCAAGAAAATGGCACACATTTACGAAATTATTGTATAGTCATCGCTCCTTGATAAGTGTACCAAGTTTCAAATTAATCCAAAATTTTGAAGAGGGTGAAAATCACGTTCAAAGATTCCAAGTAAGTAAGTAAATTTTATTTTTTGAAACATGGTGTACATACATTGCACGCAAGATAACAAGGAGATACAGAATAGATCAGACATTTTCAGCCACATATCGTGGCATACAAATTGATAGGAAGAGATGGTGCATAAACCATGATAATATTCATCAAAATTACATTTCATCATTATTCATTAAAGATTAGGTATTTTTAGTACAACTTTTTTTTTTGATACAATTCAATGTCAAAGTAGTGATTAAATTAGTTGGTCAATAAAAATATGAAATAAAATGTCACTAATCATGGGCATCCATGTATCGGATTTTATTTACTACCACTACTACTACTAACGCTTTTTTTTAATACGATTATTTATTAACTTGGTATGTATATGTATACCAAGCTAATAAATAAGCGTATTAAAAAAGCGTGTTAAAAACAGGCTGCTTGACTGCATCGAATGGAAACATTTTTAAGTTTTATTTTCAGTCCGAGATTGCAAGTCATACATTTACCTTCATAAACTTCCCGAAGTCCCTACATAATCCTACTAATATTATAAATGCGAAAGTTTGTATGTATGGATGTGTGGATGTGTGGATGTTTGTTACTCTTTCACGTAAAAACTACTGAACGAATCGGGATGAAATTTGGAACAAAGTTAGTTTATAACCTGGATTAACACATAGGCTACTTTTTATCCCGGTAGTAGGTTCCCGCGGGTATTTTCCGACCTCCACGGGGGCGTAGCCGCTGGCAAAAGCTAGTAATAAATAAAGTGACAATAGTATGTAGGACACAATAATAAGTAGGTACTGACATAGTTATTATCATCAACCGACGAAAAAAAACGGAGGAGGTTCTCAATTCAACGCGTACATAGTGGTCCGATTGTGACAATTCTTCTTCTGTTGGAAAGGGTATACTCCCAAGGTGGTCCCATATAAATTTGGAAAACAAAATCGAACCCTAAGGGTCGGAAAACAGGGGATGATTGATTGTTCACTCACTGATTGTAATGTTTAACCACGCATAACTTTATACAGAGTAGTCCGATTTTGCTAATTCTTTTTTTGTTGGATAGGGTATACCTTGCCAAGTATTATTAGCATTAAAGCCACAAAACTATAAAACAAATTTATAAAATAAAAACTTTTTAACAAAAAATTAAACCGCCGAAAAATTGAAAAGCATAAAATAATAAACCTTAAAATTTTGAGTCGGCGCTGAAAAATCAATGAACAACTATTAGTGGTCATCTCAGTAGTCACCCAATTTCTATCCATATCATAATTCACACAGTCCATCCATCGTGTTTTCCGTCCTCTACTCTTATAGCCATTGACAGTCATATCGGGCAGTAATTATCATTTAGTAAACAACAGAAATCTGTATGATCTAAGGATTCCCGTAGGTAATCTTATTGACATTCAAACACGGCCGGGCGTCGTAATCTCATTGACATTTAATACCCCACTGGACACAGTGGACACCTGCCCGACGGTTCAGATGTCAACCGATAAACAGCTCTATGTACAACTGTAAAGGTTAACATTATACAGGCACATAGGTACGCGCAATAATAAAGTAAGGAATTCGTCAATTCAATATCACTTCACGGGGATCCTGAAAAAGGTCCCGATTTCCCGAATAAAGACGCGCAATCAATGTTATTGAAAGGACCCTCGCAGCCTGATCCGCTGTAGGCGGCACTATTCTGCAATCCTTTCGCGAACCCACCAACCAATCATTATCGACCTCCCCAATCTTGAACTGTGACCTTTTGCAACAATCCTCCAATTAAATTTCCATTCGTTCTCCGAATGTAATTTGCTGCTATTGCGAAATATTCTCAAACTCATGTTGGCATACATTGATGTGTAGGCGGAGTATTTTTGGACTTCTATTCAGGAACGCTAATTATTATGCTGGATCTGTAATTTATACAGCACGCAATGAATGTCAACATGAGTCATATCAAGATCGATAGTCAGGGCGTGTTAAATAAAACACAATTCCATTACTTAATAGTTTTTATTTTGCCAAACAGTTACCTGACATGTTCTAAATAAGTGTCGGGCTCATAATAAACTTGTCCAACGTTCGACAAAAATACTACGACACGTGGAGCTAAGCTTAAAATAATTGTGCCCCGACGTTGTCGTAGCGAGCGATACCCGCTATCACAACCGTCTCTAACATCGGCTTAGCCGGGTCGTAAAATACCGAATCTCACTCCAATAAAGGTCGCCCCAAATCGCACCCCTGCAGGTATTATAAAATGGCGTCATCGGTATAGAATTATAGTCTTGTGATCGGCAGGTACGAGAAAGGTTAGGTCGGCGACGGCGCGGGGGTCGGCAGTCGCCTCCCCCTGACCTTTAGAGAGTCGCGCAGTCCCGCGGGAGAGTGATCGCGCCGCATTACCACGGACCATGTGGCGACATAATTATCTGAAACAGCTCATAACATGGACGGCCAGTGCGGGCGAGCCGGGTGTCAGCCGGGTGCTAGCCGGCTGTGAGCCGGGCCGCGCCGGGCGCACCTGTGTAGGTGGGCTCCGGCCGCGGTGGCCACTGCAGGCCGGGAGCCGGCGGCGCGGCGCGACGGCGCGTCTCGCGCTCGACATGGCAGACACGCACCTCTAGGCATGTGCTGCGCGAATATCCGATAATATCCATGATGAATTCGAATAGAATTATGACTAAACACAAGTATTTTCAAACATACTTTTCAGTTTCATGATCAGCAGTATAATGGTTCATCATCAGCCTATAATGTTCCCACTGCTGGGACACAGGCCTCCTCTCAGTGAGAGGGAGTGGGCCATAATCCACCACGCGGGCCCAGTGCAGGTTGGTAGATGTCACATGTCTTCAAATTTTTGGGATCTAAGACATGCCGGTTTCCTCACGATGTTTCCCTTCGCCGTTTTGAGAGCAGTGGCGATGAAATAATTTACACAAAGTAATGCGCCTGCTTGGGTTTGAACTCACTCGTAAGTCACGGCCGTCACCACTGCTCTCAATGGTTAACAGGTTGAAGATTATACATTTTGTAATGACACTGTTGTATTTAACTATCAGCAAATATGTGGGGTATGATGTCAGAAATAACTAGAATACCGATGACTCAGTGGACAATACTGACAAGTGAAAAACGTAACATCTGAAAATATTAAACACGATGAATTCGGAGAAATACTCAAAAACTTATAGACTACTCAGTGACACATTAGGATACGTAGACATAAAACTGAAATTTAATATAACACATTTTTTACTAATATACTGTATGGGTCGTAAAATAATGAGACAGAAATGCAGATATCCACACGTAGCCCGTTATCCGCCGCGGCGCCATCGTCCCTATCCTAGTGGTTACGTTCGGGACGGCCGCGGCGCATGCGCGCTGGTCGCTATTAAAAAATGAATTCCTGGTTCCCGCACTGTGAGCCGTACGTCGGTGTCAGCGGCTGCGTTAGGTCGGCGCGCGCCAGACGGACCCGCCCGACGCGGACGGTCGCCGAGCCCGCAGCGCAGCGCCGCGCGTGCTGTGCGGGTGTGGTCGTGAGTGCAGTGCAGTGCGTGCAGCGGTCCCATGCGGTGAGGCCGGCCATGCGCCGTGCGGGCTGGTAGCGGCCGCGGCATGGCGCGCCGCGCCGCCCGCGCCCGCGCCTGCTCCTCACACAAACCATGAGCGACCTGCAGGCCACCTTCGAGTTTTCCGTGGAACTCTACAAGTTCTACAATGTCGACCTCTTTCAGAGAGGGTGAGCGCTCTCGATATTAATAACGTAGTGGTATATGAACCTTCGTGATAGCGCCGATGACAACTGATAAGATGTGAAGTGCCCGTCAAATTAGAACGGAATACTCATAGCAATAGATAACATCGAAACGACCTGGCTAGAGTCGGAACTTTTAATGAAGCAAGTACTATGAATTCATAATGTCATTCATGAATTTCGTGATCTCGCATTTCTATTTATCATCATTCATCGTGTTCAGATCCTATCTCCTCTGACCATCAATCTGCTAGCGATCACTATCTCCTTGACATTCGCGAGAGAGATGCCCTCTGATTGAGACGTACGCAGACAGAGATTATTGGTACATTTTCTTTCACCGCATTACCCCAACTTTAGAGCGGGATAGTGCTATGAAGATATATCGACGAAACTCAGAATTATGAAGACGGTCGGCGTAGCTTCGACTAATCTAAGAAATTCGTTGCTTGTTACGGGCTCGCTGAAGAGAGCTTTTTAATCTCCATACATTATCCTAAACTTAAAACATTGTACCGACCACATCATGAAGCGGTCAGTACTTCGGTAACCTAATCTCTGTCTCAAAACTAATCAAAAGGAGCAAGGAACTATGCGAAAATAGCTATATAGCTACATGTATGGTAACCCAATTTTCTGCCTTAACGAGGAATTCTATTAACTGGTAACAACAGAACAGCTCTCTGGTGTCAGATCTCGTTCGTTGTATGCTACCTAACTGTAACAATGGACTGTCACGTTATTCTCTCAACCAGAACCTATGGACCATATGGGAATGTATTTGGTGAGTATGTAGCCGGTCTATTCTAGAGTCGGTTTTTTGGATGCCAGTGTTTCATTCAGAAACACTGGCATCCAAAAAACCGACTCTAAAAACCGAAGCCGTAGCAAAAAATGGTAGAATATAACACCAGGCTATGTAAGTTGAAATTGAAGAAGAATAATAGATGACGAATATTGAAATCGTTCTAGTAGTGACATCGATTTATGTTGACATTGCTCACATACCCACCGAAGTCAATGTTCATGTACATTTACATATAAGTAACTTCAGACCAACCTCAAGCACTGAATTAAAATTAAACACAAAACTCCAATTAAAACAGTTCAAACCTATGGATTAATGGAGATAAAGAATCCAGAGATAATTTGACAAAAATAATGACATATAGCAATCGTAAATGAAATAAAAACAGCACGTAAACTCTCACTGAGCTAATACTGGAAAATGAAGTTGATATATTAAGCCATTAAATTAAAATGATACCGTATTTACCATAGCGTCGAAGCATGAAATCAATTTTACTTTTTATTAATGGTCAATGACGATCGACATTCATTTCAGTAGGTACGAAATATTAAAGGGTTTTTTAAAAATGTATTCACAGACGTGCCTCGGGGCTGTCGCGCGCAATTATTATGTTTGACGAATGCTAGCTGCACGGCACCATTGAAAACCCTTCAATTAATTTCGCCAGACTGAAGGGGAGAACTGACTCATGCCTTTTAATTGGTAATCGTGTGCTTTCCCTAATTATTGGATTCGACCAGACTTTCTGATTGATTACTGCATGCCATGCTTTGATATTATTCGAATCGTTTTTTTATTATTTCCATGTGACATTTGCCATTATTATTATTGATTTTGTGAGTAGTAGATACTCACATATTTAAAACAGTCTGGAACAATTTGTTTTCTTACATAGAATTTTCGTTCAGTTATGTTTGAATCAGTTTCAAGTAAAACTAAATTCTACTTTAGCTTCTGGAACATTGTATTCTCCATCCTAACCATTATTGTCTTTACGTAATGTAGACATTGCTTAAAAATTTGGTCCTAACATATGAAATTGGCGTTTTGTCTAACTGGCCACTTTAATCTCCCATACCTGGCGTTTGGTTAGGAATTAAAAATTATTTAAAATTTAGGCTTGTGTTTTTGCATTTCGAATCTGTCATTCATTTGTTTCATGCCATTTCATGATCGTTCTGTTCACAGTATGGAAAACGGTACTTAAAATATTGCGTTATTTACATATACGAGTTCCACCACTGCAATAATATCTAGATATTAGTACTTACACGTCCAACTGTTTTATTCTTCCATGACCTCAATGAAGACTTTTTAAATACGATAGCTTCATGAAAGCTTGCTCGCGTGCTAACAGAACCCATTTCTAAATTATCATTGCGTGTTTGAGTTGCAAAGCTCGAAATATGTTTATAAGTCTTGAGAATGGTCTTGAGCATTCAATATATTACTCATACTTTATAAATGTCTGCAATTCAGACTTAAAGCCAAAAGTTTTAACTGCCAATCTAAGTCTGGCTAGCTAGTCCCAACTGTGGTTTGTGGATTTCAGATTAAGTCTGGATTAATCGCTTTGGCTAAAATATTGACAGCTAAGATCTGCCCGCAGCTTTACCCGTATGTACATATGTCGAAAATTATCCCACGGGAACGTGCTACCGGCATAAACAGCATTAGTTACTCCTTATAACATCAGTTATCTGCCAGTGAGAGTCCCGTCAGTCGGTCCAACCGTTACGGAGATTAGCCGGAACAAACAGTCAGACAAGCGGATAGTAGGACAAACATTAGGTAAACAGATTTTTTTTATAATAAGTACCGTATGCCTTTATTTTATATGTGTAGTACCTATGTTGTATTAAATATATTTGTTTGTAATAAATATATGTACTAACCTACAAGTACATATCGCACAGCTAGACCTTAAAGTAAGACAACTCAAAAACGCACAACAACGCAAATTGTGATTTTTGAGTTATCATTGTGAATACAAATTAATACGAACACAATTTTTGAGTTGTCATACTTTAGATCTAGGTGTGCGATATATACGTATACATTCAGGTATATGTGTAAATTTTACCTAAGTGTAGTTTCCAGTCAGACATTCACAACTCCTGAGATATTGTTAGGCTGACAATGATCTTTGCCAATAATCAAAACAATTTTAATATAATACTAATAACTACAATACAATACTATTAAAGATAGCACAAGTAAAAAACCCTATCAAAACACGTTTCGCAACGAATATGGATTGAAAATTTTATAACGACCCGATCGAAGCTTTGCATTCCTAAACCCAAACAAATCGATTATGTTACTGAAAAATTTACGCCTACAACTATTAAACTGAGTGTATTTTATGAATTTATACCGTCCATGTTGATCTATCGAAATAACATTTTATTTCTGGATATTGGTGTTCGTTTTAATACAAGCTTTTTATATTTACCCGGCTACTACACGGATAAAGGAGTTATCTGAAGCTACCAGAAGAATACCTTACAATTCAGATTGGTTGTACTTTTAATACTAAGCAGACAATTTAGGGTGTAAAGTAAAGCAACCAGAACGCAACATATATTGTGAAAAATGTGGCAACAATCGTAAATTGGGTTAGGGACTTGTAGAACTCTTAAACTTAAGAATTTATTAATTGAATAGATTCTGCAAAGGAAACTTTTAGATCTTTAACGCAGAGAGTTGTGTGTTAAAAATAATAAAAACCCATTAAAATAATTCGAAAAGAAAACAATCGTGCTTCTTACAAGATATTCCAACTCACACGTAACAGCAGCCGCAAGGTCGCTGTCTAAAATTAAATGTTTTTGCTTTAACCAACAATGTTTACTCCCATAGACCAATGTTTTACTACAATACATGTTGCACACACGGTACATAAACAGTTGTAAAACACGCAGTATAATAAACGATGTATTGTGTATATAGTGAATCAATAGACAAACAATTTACCTACTTTGATTCTAAAAAAGGGTGCCTACCTGATGAATCAGATCAGATCGTTGAACTCTTGCCAGAGTGACGAGATGCTTCATTGCTATGTCAAAAAAAATGTGGGGTGGGGGGATGGTTGTCCCGTCATAAACAAAGTTCCTTATGCTTTTTGTTCAACTCCAAATGTAATTCGATATGGAGATTTAGATTGTGGAACACCATGAAAATAACACCACTGATGAAAAATTTGTCAACGTTCGCAGCGCCTATCTTGGATTTTAATTTTGACCTCACCTTGCCTTCTTCACCCTCAAAAACCAATAAAACGACACCCATGATTAAACATTTTAACATTTCCGCAGCTTCCATTTTGGATTTTCATTTTGACCGATCACTATTGCCTTCAACACCCTCGAATTCCATTTGTATATAATAAAAAGCCGCATGGCGCTTTTTCGATACGTGATGATTTTTACAATTATACTCTTACCGCAAGCTGCGTTAAAGAACTACGTTCCAAAACCAATCCGCGTGTACAGCTAGATGAAACGTAACATACAGCGCAACACAAATGAGCCGTCCAAATGCAACTTGACACACACTACGAGGAGGCTTACTAGGCGAATTTGTTTGAACGTTACATTTCATGTTACGTTTCACTAATCTGTACCAAGGTGTAAAAAGATTGACAGAAGTGCAAATGCCATGTTCGTACCAAAGAACTCTAAACTATGAACATTAATTCGCCACATCGAACTTCAGATGTTCTAACAAGCGGCTTAATGACCAACTTCAACAAATCGACGCTAGACACAAATTACTTTGCATTGATCAATAATTAAACTCATTGACAAAAGGTATTTGATGCGGAGGAAGCAATTTATGTTAAACATTTGTTAAAGTACTTGCCTACAGAATTGTAGAACAGACAAATTAAGATGTTATTACATTAATGAAAAAATAAATCAAACAATGATATATGTTTTTAATAACATGCAAAACATTTTACGACAAGCACATAAAACAACACTATTTTATCTTTTAAAATTGCAAATGACAAGACTCCTACGCATCGCGAACGGTTTGTGACCCAGTTCTATATTTGTGGCGCGTGTCTTTCCGAGTATGTCTGCCACAGAATAAATACGACTATTAGCAAGTTTACACGTTTTATAAGTCTTAAAATTACAAATTCAATCTTAAAACTACAGCATCTCTTTCAGATAATTTTGTAGTTACCTACTACTAGTAATTTACCAATATAGCGTGCGTATTTTGTTTATGAGTTCTTTACTTATCATCGACATAATCCTATTGATTTTATCAATGATTCGCTTCGTAGTATACTTGTTCCTATCGTTTGACTATTTTAGGTCGTCTTTCACCCTATGTTCTATATGGAAGTTGTGCTGCAAATGAATCATCATCATCAGCCTATAATGTTCCCACTGCTGGGACTCAGGCCTCCTCTCGGTGGATAGCTCCACCGAGAGGAGGCCTGAGTCCCACCCAAATGCATGACCAATGATTTTTAACTGATCTTTAAAAGTTGTGTTTGTATCCTTCTCCTTTCTTGCTACAATTTTGGTTTCGATCTTTACTTTCTCATCTTTCCTCTAATTTACGTCACTCCATCTAATCTATATCTACTATATTAATATTATAAAGCTGAAGAGTTTGTTTGTTTGATTGAACGCGCTAATCTCAGGAATTGCTGGTCCGAATTGAAAAATTTTTTTTGTGTTGGGTAGCCTATTTATCGAGGAAGGCTATACATTATATAATATCACGCTACAACTAAGAGGAGCGGAGCAGTAATGAAAAATATTGCAAAAACGGGAAAATCGCACGGGTAGGCGATTCGACGCGACGGGAAGGGTCGGGGGAATAACAAATTTAACGCGGACGAAGTCGCGGGCAGAAGCTATTCGAGATAATGTACTCACATTTTCCCGAATTCCTGATATTACCGTCACAGTTTTCCGCTCGTATAGTTTCAAAGGTCCCAGCTTCCTGTTTTAGAAAATCACCAGCCAGTTTCATCCAAACTCTACAACTTTCACAATTCAAATTTTCAGTTTAATCATTTTCACTTTACCTGAATTAACAACGAACAAAACGAGTCTACCAAACGAACAGTTAAACTTTTGAATTGCAAAATTAGTATTTAACTGCTTGCGTTAACGCCTAAACAATTAGCTAACTACTGGAAACTGAAAGTGTCTACACTATGTAATAAATGTCAGAATCGGCTGGCTGACGCGCCCTATTCAAACTCACAGTTTATGCTACAAAGTGCATAACCGAATAAACTCAATTTTCTCTTCTACATCTAATTAGTGAGCAACGTGCTTTCAATGATGAATTACCTCCACCACTATTTTAAGTACTTATGACAGTTTGTAGCTGGTGAGTGTTTATGGGTTATTTATTATAGAGATTTTATCATAAATTATAGAGATTAAAAGTATGTACTTTATTTGTATTTGGCAGACCATTATTCTAGACCCCAAGCGTAGAAATTTTTGAGAATCGTGTATTGAATTCTTAGTAACATGCTGCACGTCAATGTCGCTAACACCCTGTATAGTTTAATTCAGAATTAGTACGAGAATACGTCCATAAATAACAATATGTAAATAACAACTTATATAACGTAAAATAAATAATAATAATTTTTAATTAATAAAATAAAAATAGAGATAACATAAATGCTTAATCTAATTATTTGCGTCCCTATTTTGCTTTCCGATGAATTGCTTGATTGCATGATGCATCTTTAAATCTTTTTCAACGGATTTAGAACATTTTCAGTTGTAGTTCCACAACAATTTGCAGGCAATTTAGAAAATTGTAAACTATAAATGTGGAAATAAAAATCAAGAGTCATCCTTACATTTTCTTTACCTCTTTTACGATTATAAGCACGCCTCAAGTAACACAAAACATCGTTCTACGTAACTTCTAAGTTAAGTAGTTCAGGCATCAATCATTCGTTCACAAGTTAGTCAACTGCATTAAGTATTGATAATAACGATAAATATTTTATTCGTATTCTTCGTATTGCTTACATATTTACCTTCATATTGGTTATTGACTGTAAACGAATCGTGAGTTAACCTTAATTTATAATGGTCTGAAGTTGTCAACACGCAATGAACTAGAGTGGTGATTAATATCTTTGCTCTTTAATGCGGTCTTTGCCTTTGGGCCTTTGCCGTCTATTGGGTAAATTTCAGGCTGGTTCAGCAAAATAATTGGTTGTGTCTGTTGTTTTAATGTTTTGATTATTGTCCCTTTGCCACGCATAAAAAGATCATCAAAGATCATCATCATCATCTGCCTAGCCTTTTCCCAACTATGTTGGGGTCGGCTTCCAGTCTAACCGGATGCAGCTAAATACCAGTATTTTACATGAAGCGACTGCTTATCTGACCGCCACAAACCAGCTATTGGCTAATACGACACCCCTTGGTAATACTGGGGGTCAGTATTTCGGGTTGTTAACGACCCGTAACGCCTGTCAAAGATCCAAAACTGACAGCCGAGAACCACGGCTTAACGTGCTTTCCGAGGCATGGAGGGGTTTGGTACGTAAAGATGGTCCACGAACGAGCCGCGGCAAGCTTAGTCTAAGCTGATCGATCGATCCATGCTGCTGGTATTATTTAACCAAAAGCCCCTACGAGTATGATGAGATCATCAACAAGTTTATTTCTACTTCGTGTTCTTCATAGCTAAAGGTTTGACTAATATCGGCGTTTAATTTGTCAAACAAGCCATTTTATTTAGATATGCTAAAAGTTCTTAAATACATACACAATTTATTCCCCCTTTTAACTGCCGTCGTAGGGGGAGGGAAAGTGACGACATAGCTACCACACTGCGGCACAAATTGATTCGGGTCGAGACCAATGCGACAGGTGTAAATGAATTGGGGTGTAAAAAGTACCCGACTTCGTGGAACAGCATGTTTAGGAAAAGTTAGAGGCGACTAGACGAATTGGTGTGGTTGTTAGCGGAAAAACCGATCAACAATTTGGCAACATAGTCATAGGAGTTACTAGAAGGGACCGGTTAACTTCCGCTTGGGTCATGGGCCTCGGGTACGAGATACAAGAGGATGCACTTGCATCTCCTTGGCTTCAACATAAAATGTAGGTATAAAAACATTCAGAATTAAAAAAAAAAATATAATAGATAAAACGTTTTATAGATCTCATTAATAATAGAAAACACAACCTATTCGAGGCGAGATCTTTAACTAAAAATTGTTGTTAAGCATTCAGAAATAAAAAAATATCCGAAGACACCTTATAGATATAACGCATCATAGATAAACGCATTATATAGAATAATAGAGAACTCAACCTATTTTAGGCGGAGTTGGCTTCGCTCGCTTTTTCATTCTGCAATTTCTCGATTCTAGAGTTGTTGTGTATTAGTCAACATAGTACCGAATTCCTATTTCCGAAAATCACCCCAAGGTGGAATTACATTATCGAGATGGCTTCTTTCGCTCTTTCATCCTACTCTATCTAAATTTTTAATCCTGGACGGAAACAGAGGGGTGTTATAAGTTTAATGTGTGTGTCTGTCTGTGGCATTGTAACACCCAATCGGCTTAACCGATTTTGTTATTTTTGTTTTTTGTGTAAGGCGACTTAATCAAGGGTGTTCTTAGCTATGAAAATTCATGGAAATCTGTTCAGCCGTTTGAAGATTATGAGCAATTTTTTAAGATGCTCAGTTTGAGCATCTTCCCCAGGTCTGATCGAGTCTTCAGTGATATTGGAAGAACTAACCTGTAACTGATCAGATCTATAACTTGCAGGATAAAGAACTACCTCACCGAATAATAGCAGAAGTATCGTGTTTGGGCTCATTGGAAAGGTCACAACAAGGTCTTAACGAATAGATTATAGCTCGATATGATCATGTCTGATGATGGAGAAGCAAAGAGAAATGGGGATAAATTAGTAACTAGCTTCACTGTAGGAAACTCGTAAACCTGCGTAGATTGAAGCAAGGCATGTGTCGATCGTAGCGTGTTTAGTTATTACTAATATTTCCTCCCATAACCATATATCCACCATACCACCATATCACCACCACCACATACCAATAATAGGTATTGGCCCTCTAAGTTTAATAAGAAGTTATACGTAATATTTTGATCAAAGCATCGTTTATAAACCTATTTACAATTCTTAGAAACTTAACATAGACGTGCATGCGTCGGACGGCTAGTGAAAATGTTGTCAGTAATAAAAGTTTCGATACTTTCTTTTGCTTAAATTAAATGATAAAGTCTAACGTCTTTATCAATTAATTTCAGCAAACTTTATTACATATTAAGAAGCCAACTTGACTTACAAATAAAACACTTAATCAACAGATACAAAATTTTCCTATGCTGCTGCACCAACTACACTTTATTACAAGTATGTTTTCAGTACCTACGTATATAACCGTTAGTACCTACAGCATACGGTGAAGTTTACTGTGTATTCAGAACTACTTAGGCAGATTGCAGCCTCGTGGAGCTAGTAACCACTCTTCTCTTTGTTTTCCTATTCACATTTTCTGACATGATACGCGTATTGTGTATGGGTAAAATACTTCGGTGCAGCTGTAGTCTGTAGTGTAGACAGCTTTTATTAATTAAGAATTCAGAGCCGTCAAGTTTTGCTTTTTGAGTGTGAAATTAGCTCCGTATGCTATACAATTTGAAGTTGTACCTCACTATAGTCTCGTCACTTCTTTGTATTTCGCCTCTTACTGAATGGCATCGAGTACTAAACGATTCTAGTTTGACAGATTCTTTCATACATGCATAAACTCACGCGTATTTGCCATGGAGGTAGGCAGAAACAGAACGCCACCTACTACGATCCTAACATACTTATTTTGCCTCGTTTAAGTTCGCACGCCGGTTACCATTGCTACGCACCTGTCCCTTCAGAAGAACATCACCAACAAGGTCACTATTTGTTCTTCTAGGGCGTACCCTTTCCCGGGCGTCGGGAGTCCATAGCGGACTCCCGGCCACCGTAGGCGCGAGCTTGCGGGTGGCGAGCAATGGGTAGCTCGCCGCCCGGTAAGGACCAGGCTCGGGTCGACGGCGCGTAGTGTTCCACGCGCGCCTCAAAGAGATGTCAGCAGCAGTGTAGGGGTCTACTAGGACCGATGCCTGCCGAGGTCGCGTGATTGTTCGAAAGAGATACCGTGACCCTGGCACATAGGCAACTGATGGAACACGGGTGGGTTTTAGTCAGTAAAAGTCTGACACGCCCTCCCGCTCCGCCCAGAGCGGGAGAAGTCATTTGATGATTTCCCATCCTGACAAAAAAAAAAAGGGCGTACCCTTTCAGCGTGTCCAGTCACATCTGCCTTGACAACATGACCAAACCATTTATGCATATTTATTTTTATTATCTTATAATTCTTTCATAATATTACTTTATCCGGTAGAGTTGAACAGGTCCAAAATCTAGCAATAGGTAGGTACATCTAAGACCCTATTGAGCTATATTATAATAATAAAGAGGTTAAATTGATTTGGTTGTAAGTTTGTATGTATGAGGTAAACTCTAAAACTACCTTTGCCATTCCAGGCCTTTGATATCCCAGTTCTTGAGGGCTTGGGGGCTATTTAACTTTACGCTATGACCTTAAGGAGTCGAAAAACAAGTCAGAAAAGACGCTAAGAGAAAACGTGGTAATATCGTAAGGAGGTGATGCGATTCAATAGGAAATATTTATTATTAAAAAACAAAAAAAATACGCACCCGAAGTCACTAAGTATATTACATAAGAAAACTAAAAAAACCATTTAAAGCTAAATACCTAATATACAGGGTGATTGGAAGATGGGTGCAAAGCTTTAAGGCGAAGATAGTACAGACAATTTAGAACCATTTAAGCCATGGTTGTCTTAGACGAAGTCTTACCAAATATTTTTAACCAAAATTTTAAGTTTTTTTTCGGAAATTCTCAAAATTTAATATAAACTGCATAATTATGGCCAAATTGAATGATAAATGAATTCATTTTTTATTTATTTAATTAAAGTACTGTGTAAGCAATCAAGCAAAACATGTTTTAGGCTTCTGTGTCATTAGACATTTTTTTTACAGACATTTAAAGCTCAGAAAAAATAAAAAAATTGTACAATACGTCTTTTAAACCTTATTAAAAAAAAACGGAGGGTGCTTTTTTTGTTCAAACCTTTTTGAAGACATGCTTGATAATCGCTCTTTCTTTTGAGGTATCATTTATGCGGATATCTTACAAATTATTGAAATTAGGGCCTACAAACCAATTTGAGGGAGAAATTTTTTATTTTAGGCAGACTAATTAAAACAACATTTTAATTAAAATTATTTATTTTTCATGTTCAAAATGACGGCCGTGATTCCTAATAGAAGCACGGCCCCGTCTTCTAACTTCTGTAGTCGTTATTTTCAACATCATCTCCTGCTTCATTGTCTCAAACGCTGAATTTATTCTTTGTATCAATTCTTCTCTAGTGTTTATTTCTATGTTGTTATACACCAGTTCCTTGGCCCGGCCCCACACGAAAAAGTCCAACGAGGTCAGATCTGGGGAGCGAGCGGGCCAAAGGATGGGTCCATCCCTGCCGATCCAGCTATCAGGAAAGCAATTGTTGAGGTGTTCCCTTACATTTAAAGTCCAATGCGCTGGACAGCCGTCTTGCTGAAAGATGACTGTTCGGTCTCTTTCGAAGATCGGGACACCTGATTCCTCTACCAGCAGTGGTAAATCAATTTGCAGAAATTGCAAATAATTTTCGCCATTCAATGGATCAGGCAAAAAGTGGGGCCCAATCAATGTTCTGCCAATTATTCCAGCCCATACATTCACAGAGAATTTCATCTGAAATGACACCTGCTTCTTAAAATGTGGATTGTTGTCTGCGTCGGCCCATTCATGGATGTTGTGAAAGTTTGTAATACCTTCCCTTGAAAATTTACTTTCATCCGTCCACAAGATTGATTTCAGAAACCACGCATCTTCGATGTCTCTGTTGAGGAGGAAACGGCAGAACTGAATTCTTCTTTGAGGATCTTGCTCTACTAGACCTTACACACTCCTGCCATGGAACGGATACTTATCATTTGCAGGTGCATTGTATGCCACACCTTCCATTGAGAAATGTTTAAATTTCGAGCTACTGCTCTAGTACTGGTAGTAGGATCCGCTTGAAATGCTGCTAAAATGTCTTCGTCGACGGCAGTTTCGTGTCTGCCCGGGTTGACTCCAGGTTCCACGCGGTGAAACCCATCTTGGGCAAGACGACAAAACGTGTTGTAAAACACTCGGACATTCGGTATCCTGCGATTCGGATAGCGCTCTTGATACATCCGTCGCACCAAAGATCCATTGCCGTCTGCTCTACCGTACATAAATACGATATCCGCATATTCTTGATTGGAAAAACTTAACAATTAAGAAAAACGGCGTAGGAGCGCACTAAATGTCAACTCAACACAATTAAGTCAAAAATCAACACGTGCAGGAGCGCGAGGCTACGACTGGACACGGTGAAACAAAAAAATGTCTAATGACACAGAAGCCTAAAACATGTTTTGCTTGGTTGCTTACACATTATTTTAATTAAATAAATAAAAAATGAATTCATTTATCATTCAATTTGGCCATAATTATGCAGTTTACATTAAATTTTAAGAATTTCCGAAAAAAAACTTAAAAATTTGGTTAAAAAAATTTGGTAAGACTTCGTCTAAGACAACCATGGCTTAAATGGTTCTAAATTGTCTATACTATTTTCACCTTAAAGCTTTGCACCCATCTTCCAATCACCCTGTATAATTTCTAAGGAAAAAAAAACCACTTCGGAATGAGGTTAAGCTCATGCATAATAAAGGTCAAGCCGTAAGTCAAGCTAGTAAAAACCCCCGTAAAGCTAACTGCTACCTTTCTGTGAAATGACCGTAATGAAGCGAGACCCCACTGAACTTAACATAATAAGCTTGGCTACCTTCGGAGGGAGGAAAAGTTCTGGAAAAAATAAAGACGAATTATGTTTTTCTAGCTCTTGCCAGCGGCTTCGCCCGCGTGGAGGTCGGAAATTATCCCGCGGGAACATATTACCGGGAAAAAAGTACCCTATGTGTTACTCCAGGTAATAAACTATCTGTGTGCCAAATTTCATTTATATCGGGTGAGTAGTTTTTTTTGTGAAAGAGGAATAAACATCTATACATCCATACATACAAACTTTCGCGTTTATAATATTAGTAGGATAGTAGGAAGTAGGATGTAATACAACTACAAATGGGCTACTACGCGATACTGGCCAAGACTTTTCTCAACTATATTGAGGTCAGTTTACAGTCTTACCAAATGCAACTGAGGACTAGTACTTCACATGAAGCGTCTGCCTATCTGACCGCCACATCCGGGTTACTAGGTGGTCAGGCTTTCGGAGTTTCGGATGACTCGTCACAAATGTCAAAGATTTACGAATGTCAGCCGGGACTTACGGCTTAACGTCCTTACCGAGGCACGGAGTGGTCCTGGTGTGTAAAGATGTCTACCCATCCACGGATAAGTCTCGGCAAGCCTAGCTTAAGGAGTTACATCTAGTTAACGGCCGAAAAAAAGCGTGATTTATTGTTTTTTTCTTTTTTGGTAAAATTACTGCCGTGTGGTACCGTGTGGTGCCGGACGTAAAGAATAATACCACCCCATTTCTTCCCGTGGCTGTCGTAAAAAGTGACTAAGGGACTTACTAGAGAATGGGCAGCAGCGTCCTCTATGTATTTTACGACCATACTGCGATCGCCAACCCACCTGCCAAGCGTGGCGATTATGGCAAAGCCCCCTTAATTGGGGGAGGCCTAAGTCCAGCAGTGGACGTCTTGCGGCTGAAATGATGATGATGTAAATGACTGCAGGTTTCAAACTGTTTTTTTTTTCTCATAGTAAAGGGTATATTTTTGATTATGTTTCGTAATTTTTTTATTGCATTTTACAAATGTGTCCGATATATTTCCCGGACCGCTGAGGCCTTCTACCGATCATCTGCAATCAAAAAACCAAATGAATTACGTTTTTATATTGTATTATCTAGTATTTAATCGAAGGATTTGAAAAATTATCAATTTTTTGAAAAAATGGTTGGCGATTGAAAGTGAAATTCTAGATTTTGGTGAGAAAATCACTTCATTTTCCTTGATATAAAAAAGTATGCATCGAAAAAAAAATCCTTCGGTGAAAGATTTTATTTCAAATGATGGGTAGAAAGTTACAGTGGTCACCGCGGAAGGCCCAGCGGTCCGGGAAATATATTATATCTGACACATTTTTTGCAATAAGAAAATTACGAAACACAATCAAAAATATACCCTTCACTATGAAAAAAAAAAAAACAGTTTGAAACCTGCAACCATTTTAACAAAATAAAAAATCACAGAAACATGCTTTTTTCGGCCGTTAACTAATTGTAACTCCTTAACATGACTAATCGACACGTGCCGCTGTTATTACTTAGCCACAAGCCCCTCCTACTGCAACTGCAATGGCCTAATATGTTTTCTATCTTAAAGGAACAGTAAAAATGAGGGTAGATATTTATCATAGTGAGCTAATGCTCGTTCCTTATTGGTATCAATAGGGGTCTTTGCCCTTTAATGGGGCCATATATGGGGCTATTGTATATCCCTCGCTTTAAACTGGAACACACTTATTATTAATATCTACTATGATGGTGACATACTAGGCTACATACGAGGTCATGATCGGGTTCAGTTCGGGTTGGTAGCTGTCACATGTCTTCGAGTTTTTGGATCTAGGACATGCTGGTTTCTTTAAGATGTTTTCCTTTACCGTTTTGTGAGCAGTGGTCATGTTTTTTTACACAAAATAAACCGCCTGCTTGGGTTCGAACCCATGACGATTCATAAGTTGGGGCCATTACCGCTGGGCCACTAGTGCTCTCATACAAGGATACGAGACGATAATTTCTATATCTTCGTCATCTAATACTTAATAGTTTGGAGGTATGTGGGAACAAGGTGTTAGGTTCACTTAACCTCCGTAGAAAAAGGAGGGTACTCCAAACAGACGAGTGTCGTGTCTGGTGGGCTTGATTGAACTGCTCGATGGTTAATGTCGAGACGTTGTATATATTCTAGTTGCGTGGTAAACTCTGCTTGCGCGATGCAGGGCTTTTGCGTGACGTCAAAGTGATGCGTAATTCGCACATTCCGGTGTAGATGCCGCTGCAATAAATATTTTAATGTATGTTATTCTTAGAAGACTGTAGGTCCTGCTAAGGAACACGGGTGCGTTTTAGTGGGAGACGGCGTTTGATGGGGAGTTTGTTGCGCCACTTCTTCTTCCCAGCTAAAGCACTAGGAAGTGGTGAAGGGCGGGCGTTTTTGGGGGACTGTCTTATGTAACTTTGACGTTCAAAAAGTGCTGACTCTCATACTAGTTTGAATAAATGACTTTTGATTTTGATGAATTCCCACCCACAGAAAAATGGAGTCTGTACGTAAGCAGTGCTTGTACGAATAGTTCAAAATTCTTTAATAATAAAAAAGAAAAATGTGCAATTCTGACTTTGTACGCTTGCACGTAATAAGACCTTTGGAAACTTAAATGTTGCGGCTTTAATCACCCTCATTTAATTATTATCTCTTCTTTTCTCCTCAGACTTTACCAAGTGCGCGTGGGCCTCCGTGTGTCGCCGAAGGTCCCGGTGCACATCGAGGCCTCCGTGTCGAGCGGCAGCGGGGCTGCGCGCACAGGCCGCCCGGCCGCCAACGCGTCGCTCATCGGAGGCCTGGCCGCGTCCCGGGCCTTCCAGATCATGTACCGTAACGAGGAGGTCACGTTACGGGATATCGTGCATTTTAGAGCTCATCTCTTAGGTAAGAATGGTTTTCTAAAGCCGCTAATTTGTTTAATGTCTACCTTCAGCGACCGAATGGGTTATTGGTGACATCTCCAGTCTTTAAAACCCTATCGAAGGTAGTTTTATGTCATAGGTATTATGTATCTTCGCGACGTCATCCATAGGTCTATGAGTTTTACTATGTTTGAGGTCGGTAATTTCGAGCATCGTTAATGGGTTTGGCTCATCAAGACACAAAGGTCAAGGGTCAAGACCCTCCTAGGTCACAACACAATGCGAAGATCAAAAGCTCCCAATGACCTTCTGAATCCTTTCTCTTCCGCATCAACGGATTACATTTAGAACGAGGATTACCATATAGACACTATGTCTCAATCAGGCTACAAGAATCTTATTGAGATTCGAAAGTAACTAATTAAAAACACATTAATTCGTTTTGGGAGAGGTAATTGAATTGTTCCACATTTCGTAACGACAAGCATTTGGAACTCGTTACTTTCTTTTAATAGTTTGCTCTGAAACTCTGAACCAATTGTTTGCCAAGACCGTTTTTAAAGCTGAGTATTCACTGTGTACGCGCAACAAATGTGTTCCGCACATTCTGCTATTAGGGGCTCTTCCGAAGGCGACCACAAACCGCAAGCAGCAACGTCGCCCATCAGAAACTGCAGCGACACGACAGGGTCTTATAATGTCACTCTATGAGAACGGTGACATCAGCAATGTCACCATATTTAGAAGTGTTTTCATTTATCGTGATTACCTACCGTATTTATTTATTCATTTAGGGACACCAATTAGCAGTAGGTATAACAAATAAGTACATAGACATAGGTTAGAACTTAATAATAGAGGTAACTAATACACTACTTACTCAAAACGTTTTCCACATATTACTAAACAGAACTACTAGTTGTTCGAAGAAGTTAAATGCACGGACCACATTTTCTGTGCGTATATAATGGACACCCAGCTCAATCTTTTGCTCTTTGTTTAGTGGATAGCCGGAATCTCAAGGAGTCCCTAGAGCGAGCAGAGTGGAGCCTTGGCGTGGAGCTGTGGTGCAGCGAGGGTGCACAGTCTAGTACCCTCGCCCCGATGTCCTGTCGGGTCCTCAAGCTGCACTTCCAGCCCTCCCAAGGGCTCCACTATCACCTGCCGGTTCTATTCGACTACTTCCACCTGTCATCAGTCTCCATCACCATACATGCGAGCCTAGTTGCTTTACATCAGCCTTACATCAAGTGAGTATGAGATTTTTTAAATTTTGTTCCTACAGTTACTATGTCTATCTATTATTTAACCCTTAGATAAGCTTGATGTCACGTTTTAATATATTCTTGCAGTTTATGATTGCATTATATTGGTGCTGGTTTTTGGAATGATTGCTCACCTAACTGTTCGGCTAATTATACGTAATAACGTGTTAGGCTAAAATGTATTGTGACATTTGTAACTATAAATTCTCAAAACTGCCGTAGAGGCGAGATTGGGCCAGATTGTATGACTCTTGTAGATTTTCAACCAGTTATTAAAACTCATTTCGTAAAGAAATTGTAAAAGTAATAATTTATTTGGCACCGTACATATGAATGTTACATTTAAAGAAATATAGAGGACAATTTATAATTTTCTTAATTTTATATTGAAGGCATGATCTATGTCTGAACTAGATCAAATGTATTTGTATCTCAGACACCAGCGCTCTTCCTTATGATTACATTACTAGCTTAATTAGAGATATTACTATTAAAAGGTATGTCAATACACGGAAAAAAAGTTAAAATAAAATAAACAAAAGTAATAATATCGCAAATGTAGTACTGATGACATTTCATGTAAAAGCAACAAATTAAACAACCCACGCGTGTCGCGAATCAGGATTCTCATGTTTCCGATCATTATCTCATATTAATTAATGTCACGAACTACATCTTAAATCATCAATTACTGCTGTTTTATTGGAACTTAACCAAGGGCTATAAATTGCGATTATCTTGATAACATCTGTGTGAACAACATTGAACTTCTTTGACGGTAAATTATTGTAGTGACACTTATTTATCGAAGTTAATACCTTTTTAAAGTTTTAACTTTATTCACCTTGCTTTTTTAAAACCATCTGAATAATATATGTATTTTCCTTAACTATACCTTCTTAGGTATCATTTATCAAGCTAATGGTATAACCCATCTGTTTTAAGTCGGCGCAACATGTCTTTTTCTTCCATATTTCTCTATTAGTCAATATCTCGGTAGTCATCCCCTTTCTAGAATTTTAGCCCTAATAACATGAAAAGTTTGCAAATATGGGAATATAACATTAATTCAATGGTATGGTCTATTTTCCTACATTTATTTAGTCTTTCAGCACTTACTTGAAGATTGGAACTTACTGACTTAGTAATTGTCCTTTTTTTTACAAAACCTGCAATATTTTACACATTTGTAAAATCATAACATCATACCTTTACTCCCCGAAAGGTTAGGCAGAGATGTACCTATAGTACACTCACATTTCGCCAAGGTTTGAGACGATTGCATTTATAAACTCATTAGCTAAATACGTAGGTCTTAACACAATTGAATTCTTACATGTCTGCCCGCCACTCAAGGAAAAGTATCATGCATTATGTGCAAAGCTGGTGAGTAACCGCCGTCCTTGAATTGTTCCTTTTCCATAAGAGCCTCGACCACACATAATTGGTAAACTAGGCTTTCAGACGGGTTACTATAACATTGTTACTATTTGTAAATTGCAAACTTAATTCTCAGCGTCTCATTACTTACAGCAAAGCACAGCATACTACATACCCCTGCCCACAAACTGTACAGCAGTTTGGCAGAAAATATATGTATTTTTCTTAAAAAAATTCTTAAAAAATAAATAAATACAAGTGAAATATTTCACTACCGGTTTTGTAAAATAGCGGTAATAAAAGTAGACAGGTATACGAATTGACCCTGAAATCATTCATTCAATTCAAGTTGTTCTTTTGTATTTCAGTACTCCACGCTCAAGTAAGCAATGGGGCAAATTGATGAAGAGTGCTGGATCCTTCAATACTTCGGGAAGCTTCGAGAATGTACTCTTCGGGTCCACCGGAAAATGCTCTGGTGGCAACTCTAGCAAGATTGCACATGCTAGGTAATTAGCCGAACTGTGGAAATAACGTTATTCAAAAGGGGTGTTTTTGCTTCAATCTATTACTGTGTTACCAGGCGGTAAGTCAGTACCTCCGAAAATACATACGATGACGTTGAGGCCCGTACATTCGGAATATGTGGCAGAAAAACAAGAAGAAGAGATAGAAGAAGAAGTAAATGGTTGTGTTAACGACTTAGAAAAAACCCTTTTGTCTTGTACAATATTTGTAGAACCACGTTAAAAATGCTCCTACATAAGATAAAACAAATGCTAATGTTAATGTTTCAGACAAGTCCACGCCGAAGTGTGCGGAATCTTGCTGGGGTCACTGGAGGGGCTACAGAGTGCTCTGGCAATGTGTGGCTCCCCCGGTGTGCTGCTCACTCCTGAGGAGTCCTCGTCCAATTCAGTCGTTGGAGAAGTCGCGCAGAGAATAAAGGATCTTAGCGACTTCGGCAAGGTGAGTCATAGTTATATTTAACTAAAGGATTTCAGAAAACGAAACTGTCTTTGATAAATTGTAAATGATATTTATTTCTGTTCATTGGAAAACAAAACAATTTTACCGACTACTCTTTAAAAAACTTTTAGGTATTTTACCTACAACTAGATCTCTATAGGCAAGGGATATAGAGTAAAAATAATTAAATTGAGCGCAACATGAGAAAAATAAATAACTAACGAGATGAACACAAGTCCAAAGAAGTGAGGTAGACCGCTTCTCACTTGGATGTCTGCAGTCAACATGACCTGAAGCAAGCCAAAGTGAATGACTCGACGACCCAGAACCGAAACATCTGGCGAAGAATGACAAGAAGAGCCAAATGAAATGGGATAAGACTAGGCAAAGAGAGAGAACGAGAGCGGAACATAACAGACTATAAAGACCGCCGTGTATTCTTTCGTTTATAATTTTAATACCCTTCCACAATTCCCATTAATTTACTGATTATAGGCTATTTCCACATTACAGACACTTAAAACATATATTTTCCCTTTCACAGAACTTCCAGAAGTCCGAATGCGGTGAGGAGGAGGAATGGGCGATGAGTGCAGCACACGACATCGCACGGCTGTGTGCTGAGGTGACGCTGCGCTGGCGAGCGTTCCTGCATCACACGTCAGACCGGCCTCACGTGCATCATGCGCTTGCGGCCAGGCATCACGCACTGCGGTAAAAAATACCTCATGTCTAACAAAATTCGTGACCATGGACCACTTAACAGACAGCTGTGCTGCTGGGCAGTTTGTTGCGCCACTTCTTCCAGCTAAAGCACTAGGAAGTTGTCAAGGGCAGGCGTTTTGGGGGTCTGTCTTATGTAACTTTGACGTTCAAAAAGTGCTGACTCTCAGCCTAGTTTGAATAAATGACTTTTCTTTTTTGTTTGTATTATTAGCGGTTGTGGCCCTTCCTGCATTGCAATTCTGAAACCATGTCATTACGCGCTGCAATAAATGTTCTTCTGCGTCAGTGAAATTATTAACTATGAGATCTTGCCCAAAAGAAACAACTTACCACGCTCTGGCCAATACATCAATTAGTTAGGCAAACGGTGGTGATGGAAGTTTTCTTCTCCAATTAAATCTTTTTAGCAAAAAAATAAAACACTATTGACTTCTAAAAACACTACAGTGAGAAATAACTTTAATTTCAGAAGTCTTTGGATCATTGTTTTATTTTTGGCCAGAGTCACTAGCTAGAGTTAGTTAGAGCCACTGGCCTGGTCAATAATAGTGACAAGAAGTACCTATTAGAATATCCACAAGATAAACCAACAGGATTAAATACGTATTATCGAAGCTACCGCAAAAACTACCAAAACAAAGTCAATAAAATTTATTTGAGGCCATCTTTAAAGCTAAACCCATCCATTAATTTTTTTTTTTTTTAATCGATCCATAGTTGGTGGAGAAGTCAGTGAAAACACACTAAAATGTATATTTAAAAGTACATGGGAACATAGAACCTCTTCCTTTTTTGAAGACAGTAAAAAATCTGACACATGATTCGTAAATTAATTTTATTATTTATAGCACATGTTTAGTTCACTAACTCACTCACTTAATTATGAACCAATACCCTTTCCAGCATAAAGCGCTTCGCCGAATGCTTCTTCGTGCTGGACAACCCGCGGCACTCGCTGGCGGGTTGCTACGACAGCAACTACCAGTCGTACCAGAGTGTGGGCGAGGTGGCGCGGCGCTCGCGCTACCTCGCGCTGCTGCCACCGCTGCCGGTGCACTGCATAGCCCTGGATGGAGACCCGCATATCATGCCCATCATATTTGAAGACAGGTTACTTAAATATCTATACTAATATTATAAAGCTGAAGAGTTTATTTATTTATTTTGGCCAACCAACAACTACCTATATATACTCATACAATATAACAATATTTTTCTATTAACTAAGGTTAGTATTACAGTTTATTATAGGTTAGCACCGCATGCCCCATAAAAGTAAGAACTATGATACAAATTTATAATAAGCTATAAAATTAAATTACATTTAAGAGACATAAAAACCAAAAAAAAATAAAGTTTGGTTGTTTGCTTGGTTGAACGCTATAATCTCAAGAGCTACTGGTCTGAATTGAAAAAAAAATCTTTTTGTGTTGGGTAACCTATCCCACGCCATAGCCACGCTACGATCAAACGGAGCGGAGCAACAACGAAAAATGGACGAAAACTGGCAGGCAATTCGATGCGACGCCGACGGGAAGGGTCAGGGTAGCAAAAGTTTGACGCGAAGCCGTGGGGAGAAGCTAGTTCTTCAGTAAAAAAAAACTCACATATTAACTGTCATCGAATTCTTCGTCAATCAAACAACCGCGGCAACCTTACTTCCGGAAGTTTTTTATACTAAAGTTCCATTCAAACATACGTAAAAAGATCACCCAGTGGTCGAAATTCGATTATAATTCACTAGCTTCTGCCCGCGACTTCGCCCGCGTCAAATGTTTGCTCCCCTGACCCTTCCCGTCGCATCGAATTGCCTGCCAGTTTTCGTCCATTTTTCGTTGCTGCTCCGCTCCTTTTAATCGTAGCGTGATGAACCAACACAAAAAGAAATCAATTCCGACCTAATTCCTGAGATTACCGCGTTCAACCAAACAAACAAACTCTTCAGCTTTATAATATTAGTATAGATTTACAAATTAATGTTTTTTTAATGCAATTTAATTATATTTAAAATGTAAACTTTCTGCACTCCCTCTCCATATAAACTTTAAATATGTCAAAACGGAGTTTTTGCTTCACATATTAGATTCACTAGCCTGCAAAACTTTAATGGGATACCCAAGACTCGATGAAGTGTGAAATTAAAATACAATTACACAAAGTCTATCTGAATTCTTTTAGGTATCAAGACACAGCAGAATTCGCACGACGTCGTTCATTCCTGAATTCAAGTGCAAGCAAATCTGGAAGCGGTAAGTTTGGTTACTATTTACGAATACTACAATTTCGTCAGCAAAAATCTTTTACTAATCTGTGTGTGTCTTGATGCAGATCCTTTCCTATGTTCGGAGCCCCTTGGAGATGACTGTGCTTGTAGTATTAGTTCACTCATGGACTCCAGAAGACCGTCATCCGAAGCCTCCAGGGTTACCCTCACCCTGCCCAGAACAATCATGGATGTTCTTGAACCACAACTGAATGCACCTAAATCCAGTTCCAGTGTCGTTCAAGCAACTCTGACTTTGGCTCCCCAAAAATCTGCCCGCGGATCCCCTAAACGAGCTTTAGTGAAACAAAATGTAGTAGAACTACCCAAGGCACACAACAAACAACTCGAGCTTACGGGAAGAAATAGATACATCGTGCAAAACAATCTAATTAGCGAGATTCAACTGCCACCAAACAACGCATTCGCTTCTTGTCCGATACAACAGGGACAAACAATGTCTCGATACTCCGCCTCCACTTTGCTTGATATCAGTACAACGAAAAGTGCTTCGAACGTTTCGCGTCTAGGCAAGGAGAAATCTGAACCAGGACTTGAAGTGTTTCGACAAAAACATGAAATCACGAGTGGTGTGAGCACCCTGCCGGCGAGGCACAGCAAATCTTTAGATCAGTTAAGAGTGTCTCAATTAACACCACTAAATACTGCTCAAACACTGACAAAGAATGTGAGAAATGGATCCAATTCTTCTGTTGTTTATCCAAAACCATATCTACCGCCGCAACAAATTAAGCCCACAACATTGCCTAGAAGCGTCACAACTAGTGCGTATCCAACGAATACAACGACTCGATGCAGTTCCAAAGGGACAGACGAGTACAGGAGGAATATAAGCGAGTTCAGAGAAAAATACAAAAATCCTTGTATTAAGAAAGAGAAAAATGAAGTATTCCATAATGTAGGATATAACTACGATGGAGCGATGCAACCTAATCCTAACCAAGTGTACGGCTATACTTTCGGTAATCAGGGTAATCTGCAAGTAAACAATGTTATTCGTAATCCGTTAGAATTTCAAAGAGGCTACAGTGTAAATTTACCCCGTCCTATGTTGCCTCCACGTAATTCTTACCCACCGGTTAGTGGTAAAACTCAAGTGACTGATCAAAATAACTTAGTTTCTAATAAACACGTACATAGATCTAATTCTACGCATGTGTTTCAAAACCCAAAGGTGGAAAATCAACAAATTGACATTGAAGCTGCTCGAAATCAACTCAGACATGAACTTAATTACTACCTGCAGAAAGGTGATTGGAGTTACGATTTTAATACAGGAAGTTTAATACAAAACTATCAAAAGAAATCTAGTAAAAGCAGTGATGACAGCGGGTTTGTGATGACTCTAGATAGAAGCAGTGATGGGACATCAAAATCAACTTATTCAAAGACACCGCCATCTACTCCACATTCGACGATGCCGTCTGTAAGGCATAAGAAAAGCCGATCCAAAGAGTCAAAACTAAATAATGGAGCAAAGGAAAATACTAAAATGAATTCGAGTAGGGATTCATTAAGCAGTCATCATTCCATTAAATCCCGAGATAGTAGATCAGATCGTCATACGTCAAAATCTGAACGCAGCACTCCAAAATCTGATCGCGGAACACCACGGTCTGGCAAATCTACGCCCAAGTCTGGTGGGTTCACTCCAAAATCAGGTCTAGCAACACCTAAGTCTGGCAGGGCTACACCAAAATCTGGTGCTACGACACCAAAAAGTGGCAGGTCGAGCGGAAAACCAGAAAAGCGTTCGAAACACAAACCTTCCGAAAAAATGACTCAGTTAATGTCAGAAGCCGCTTCTTCATCGAGTAACGAAAGTATACCTTTTGAGCTGCGAAGATTAGAGTCTTCTACAAGTGTTCCTTACAGTCTCGACCACGGGCCAGAATTGCTACGACATTGTAGAAGTGCTGCATCAGTTTTAGATGAACCTAACTTAAATAATACTTTTGGCTCTGAATCTCTTCCCAATTTAGCTCCACCACCAGCATTTGAATCGCCACCGCTTGATATAGCAGATAAAGATTTCAAAATTTTGCCTCCTAAAAACTTTTCGAACAAGGAAGAAAAACGTCGTAAAAGCACATCTACGTCTAGTTTAAGTGAACAAAGTGGATGGGTGTCGAGCGGACGTAGTTCAGGCCCTTCCTCTCCAGATAATGCAAGTTGTCAATTAAACCAGAATTTCGTTGCTGGAAAATCAGCCATGCCTAAGCCAACAACTAAAACCTTCGTAGATACAACGGATACTCGAAAAACCGAAGGTGAAACTATTAGTGACTTTAAAAGAACAGTCCTTAACGGAGATCAGTTGCGAGAGCGGCTCTTAAAGTTAGCCGTCAAAGTAGCTCAAAGTACTTCAAACGAGAAAATAGAGTGCTGTGATAAGGAATTGTGCGAGGAATGCACTATATGTAGTGACTCTATATGCACAGACAGTCAATGCGAATATAATAAACTGGTGCATAGTAATGGTATCGATGCGGAATGCAATTCAGATACTTGCACAGCAAGTTGTTTTCAACAAATCGCGGAAGCTAATGCAGTCAAAGGTAATCAAAGACATAACTCTTTTAGTGCTGTGCAAGGGAAAACTTATAGCTCTTCTTCTAAAAGTCTGAATGAGGGATCGGTGAAAAAATCACAAACAGGTGACAATCTGCATCCATATATTAGGAAAGAAATTCCGCAGAAGGCGCAGCCGGCACCTGCTAAATCTCAATCAATGGACAAAACTAAATTGAAAGACAGAATACAATATACGGAAAAGTTAATCGCAGCTGAGATTCGAAGTTTAACAGTGGATCGCTCCTACGTCAAACCAAGCAGCCACAAGAAAGATCGTTCGTCCAGCGCTGCGCAAAAATACTCGAATAAAGCTAAATCAGAAATCGATTTAGCACACTTCATGGGTGATAACGACTATGAGCATTTACCTCCGCCGCAACAGTTTAGAGACGCTCCACCTCCACCAGATGAATTCAAGGTAAACACGTAACATCCATCGATGAAAAAAAATATATAAAACGGTGAGTAAAATATCATTTTAATGGACTTGTATGTTATAGGATCCTCCAACTAAATCTCCAAAGTTAAGTAGACAGAGCAGCAAATCGTCTACTCCATCGAAAACACCGAAGAAACAGCCGACACAGCCTTCGTCTCTTCAGTTAGACAACCCCTTGTATCATGTGTGTGAGGGTGGGTAACACTGTTAACATCTGTGTATTTAAATAATGCTTCTGCTACTAACACCGTCGCTTGGCGAACAACAGGTATAATGGAGAGGCGGAAGCTGAGGCCACATCAGTCAGTAAATTCTAGCGGTGTGCCCACCGGTGGGACGCTTAATAAAAGTCAGAGCACCGGGGAACTAGCCAGCAGAAACGATACTGGTAATAAATTTATTTTACTTACTACTACATCTAGCTTATACATACACTCCGCGAAAAAATACTATTTCATGTTCTTTACAATAACCATTTTATCACTCACAAAACCATAGTTATTTTTAGGGTTCCGTTGCCAAATGGCAAAAAACGGAACCCTTATAGATTCGTCATGTCTGTCTGTCTGTCTGTCTGTCTGTCTGTCTGTCCGTCCGTCCGTATGTCACAGCCATTTTATTCCGAAACTATAAGAGCTATGCTGTTGAAACTTGGTAAGTAGATGTATTCTGTGAACCGCATTAAGATTTTCACACTAAAGTAGAAAAAAAACAATAAATTTTGGGGTTCCCCATACATAGAACTGAAACTCAAAAATGTTTTTTTTCATCAAACCCATACGTGTGGGGTATCTATGAATAGGTCTTTAAAAATGGTAATGAGGTTTCTAATATCATTTTTTTCTAAACTGAATAGTTTGCGCGAGAGACACTTCCAAAGTGGTAAAATGTGTGTCCCCCCCCCCCGTAACTTCTAAAATAAGAGAATGATAAAACTAAAAAAAATATATGATGTACATTACCATGTAATCTACCACCGAAAATTGGTTTGAACGAGATCGAGTGAGTAGTTTTTTTTTAAAACGTCATAAATCGTAAACAGCAATTTACCTTACATTCAATCAACTAAAATATAAAAATTAAAAAAAAATATATTAATAAACCGAGAATACCTACAGGTTTGTACGGAACCCTCGGTGCGCGAGTCCGACTCGCACTTGGCCGGTTTTTGTTTTATTATTAAAACAATTGGCACCTTGTTTAGCTTCGGAGCAACCAAGCCTGTAAAGTCATAGGTGTAAAAAATATTCTTCTGAGTTCATAGGCAATTTTTTATATTTTCAGAACAACGAGAAAGCAATCTTATCAGCATATTTGGCCTGGCCGAATCTGAGAGGTTATTCGTGAAATGCAGAGAAGAGTTCAGGCAAAGTGTAAAATATCCCGGTGCCATTTACTCTGACTTCCCGCCTGTTGAGCACTCGCTGCCATACTTCCATATCAACGATGAGTATCGAATGTTTAATCCAGAAGGTAAGAAATTAACTGAAACCTTAACACTAACTTGTAAAAACGCAAGTTACCCATTGCAAAACATGCCAGTGCCCTGTAGAACATAGCCTGTTCTAATATTCATTAAACTGAAGATTACCTACTGTAACTGTTTGGCACATATAATTAATAACAAAATACACTGAAGAAAAGCCAAAACGGACTATCATAAAGTATTTCCGAAACTATGCAAAAAAGCTTCTTGAAGTAAAAAGCAACATTCAAATGTATTTAATAACGCACTAAAAACACCAAGTAGAAGAAAAAACCGTTAAAGTGGGTTGGGTTCAGATTTTTTTTTTTTAATAATTCAATAGTTCTATTCATTCAGTTTACTGAGTACCAGATTCCTCAGCATAATGCGAGGATCATGCTCCCATTCTTCACAAAGGGCATTTTTCGGGGCATGAACATCTGCCAAGCTCGTCCTAGGCATGTTCGATAGGGTTTAGGTAAGGGCTTCTCGGTGGCCACTCCATTTGATGGATTCTCACGTCTTGAAGTTAGTTTTTATCACATGAACTATGTGGAGCCGTGTATTATCATGCATAATCGATAAATGTTGGCATATATTGACCAAATACGGATGTTCATTGAGAACCTCGTTTTTAGTTTCGGAACCACCTATCTTCATACATACAACAGGAATTCCACATATTGTCGTTATATTACAGGGCTCCACCTCATAATCTGCGTGCATGGCTTGGACGGTAACGCGGCTGACCTCCGCCTTGTGAAGACTTACTTGGAACTAGGTCTGCCTGGGGCCAGGCTAGACTTCCTCATGTCTGAGAGAAACCAAGGCGACACTTTCTCTGACTTTGACACGATGACAGATAGGTGAGCGGTAATTATAGCTTCAAAGTTATGATTTGTTACAACATCGTCATCAGTTCTCGTTATTGATTTTTACTCAATCTGTTAACCAGTTTATAACCTAAATTAAATTATATGGTTAGTTAGTGAGACCGCTTTAAGATATGATTTATTAGAGTCGGCAAATCTCAATCTGAATATTCATAAATCAATTTTTATTATGTTTGATTTTCATTTTGCCAATCTGATTTTGCCGCTATGTCGAACAGAATTTATGCAAAACGTTTTAAATTTTGTTTGTTCTGTAAGAATACCGTTTATGCTTCTTCAGGAATCACATAATGTAATCCTATGTTACAATGTTTCCAGACTTGTACAAGAGATCCTGACCCACATTCAGAGCTCGAGTGACCCAGCTCGGATCAGTTTCGTGGGCCATTCCCTGGGCACGATCATCATCCGATCAGCATTAGCGAGGCCTCAGATGAAGCCATACCTGGCAAAACTCCACACGTTCCTCTCGCTAAGTGGACCCCATCTTGGAACCCTGTATAACTCTAGCGGATTAGTTAATGCTGGTAAGTTGCCAGTCAGTTTTGGATTACCGAATTTGTATGATAGAACTGTCGTGGTTTAGGAGTGGAATCATTTGAATGACTCATCTGCCCACACATCTATGTATAAAGTCAAAATCAAAAGTCATTTATTCAAACTACGATGAGAGTCAGCACTTTTTGAACGTCAAAGTTAAGACGGTCCCCCAAAGCGCTCGCCCTTCACCACTTCCTAGTGCTTTCGCTGCGAAGAAGTGACGCAACAAACTCCCCAGCAGCACAGCTGTCTGTGAAGTCAGAAGAAAGAATAGAGAAACAACTTTTAAGTGCACAAGCCAAGCCGGCTTGTGCACTTATTTCGATAGCGGTGGAATTAATTCAAAAAAGTATGAACTTCTTGTATTATCGTTAGAGTTGCTCAATTAACTCTGCAAAAAACATTCATCATCATCATTACAGCCGTAAGACGTCCACTACTGGACATAGGCCTCCCCAATTTGGGAGGCTTTGCCATAATCGCCACGCTTGGCAGGCGGGTTGGCGATCGCAGTATGGTGGTAAAATGCATAAAGAACGCTACTGCCCATTCTCTAGTAAGTTCCTTAGTCGCCTTTTACGACACCCACGGGATGAAATGGGGTGATGTTATTCTTAACATCCAACACCACACGGGACAAAAAACATTGACCGATCACTATAGAAATTACCTTTCACCCACCCACCACAATCTACTCTCATTTCCAGGCATGTGGTTCATGCAGAAATGGAAGAAGTCGGGTTCTTTGCTGCAGCTCTCTCTACGCGACGCGTCCGATCCTCGGCGCTCCTTCCTCTACCGCCTGAGTGAACGGAGTCAGCTGCACCAGTTCAAACATATCCTGCTCTGTGGCTCGGGACAAGACCGCTATGTCCCACTGCATTCTGCTAGGCTGGAGCTTTGCAAGGCAGCTGCTAAAGATACTTCGCTCTTGGGGCAGGCATACAGAGAAATGGTTAGTGTTCGTTACTTTTATAGAAATTTAATTTCATACAATATATATAAGTATGTTATTCATCAAGTTCCCGGTGGCCTGGCCGGATTCCTTATCATAGGTGTCATAAATATCGTCGAGGTTGAAGATGCTGACCTAAGTTTCCGTATCTAATACATTATGACAGACAATTAGGTCAAAGATAACTTCTTGTCGAGAACCACACAGGATCATACAAAAATAACCAGAATTTTGTTTCATGTAAGAGTGATTATTTATGACTTATGTTCTTTTTTTTATTTTGACGTTATTGATGCAGATTGTTGTCACCACAACAAACACTTTGACCCAAATCTAACAACCTTAGCGACTCTTGTGGGCTCGCTGACTACGGCGCACAAATAGCAATGTTTTAGATTTTGGGCCCAAACGGTCTCATTATAAAAAGCAGTTTAACTAAAAACCCAGGTTTAAACCTCATTAAACAATGGTTTAAGTTTAAGTTTTATTACAAAAAAAGGTTTTGCTATAAACCATAGACTAAACCCTTGTTTAACGTTAAACCTGGGCGACCCCTGGTTTATCGATGGGTCTAAGTCGCATCTGTCAAGTTTCCACTTTTAGATTATCATTTATATCGTTGTGTTGTGTTGTTTTTATCCAAAAATGGACATTAACATGGTAGATTTAATTGATAGTCAGGATATTGAAACTATTCAGTCATTAGAAAGGTCACGCCGATTCAACAGAAATCGGGTTCGAGTCAATCCCTTCATTGAGTTATCCGATGAAGATTTCAGGCAAAAGTAGAAAACAAAATTTATACAAAAGTATCGCAAGTCGAAGAAACGCTTGTATAAATTTTGTTTTCTTAAAACGCCCGAAAATGTTACATTTCGTTACACGAACTTAGATGTAGGTACTTCTACCTAATACATTAGTAATGTGATTAAACCTAAACAAAACTGCAATCGATAAGTAATATTAATGTCCATGCAAAATAACAAAGTCTTAATATTTTGAATGTTCCTTACATAATTAAATCATTGATAATACTATCAAAACGTTTTCTTTTCTTGGGATACGGAACGTTGCAATAGAATGATATCATGACGAACGAGTGATATTTGTGTTAATCTGTGGTTGATATTAAGATAATGGTTTATATGACGGTATTAAGAAGACCACGATCTAAAAATGTTTTGTAATACGAACAAGTTTAGACCATGGTTTTACAGATGAGCTTGGACTTGATAGTTTAGGTTTAAACCAAGGCTTATTTAGTTTTTTGTAATAAGACCGAAAGGGTTTTAAACTCATGGTGCCATCCCACACAAAGAAGAACAAAAAGAATAATCGGTTTCTAACTCCAGGTCCACAACATGGTGTCACCACTGGCGGCGCGCGCGTCCACAGTGTCAGTGGTCCGGTACGACGTGCAGCACGCTCTGCCGCACACGGCCAGCGCGCTGGTGGGCCGCGCCGCACATATCGCAGCCCTCGACTCTGACCTCTTCATCGAGAAGTTTCTGCTCGTGTCCGCGCTCAAATATTTCCGATAAAACTTTCAATTATAAAGGCAGGTTTGAACGGTGACTGTACCACCAGCCTGGCTCTATCAACAGTCGCCGTTTAAACCTGCCGTGAATCTATCTAAAGCAAATGCATGCATAGTAGGACACATTGCGGTTGTATGCCTTGCCATGTTCAGTTATGAATTTCAACGCTATCACTGTTCATACCTTATTTATTACACACTTCACGTAACAATGACATCTATGCACGTTGAAAATGAACGAACAGCAGTAATTAATAGTTATTTGTTATACAAGAGTGCAAAGTTGCTTTTTAACCGCGTGTTCAATTTTGATGACCGAGCAAGCGAAGGATTCTAACTTTGAATCACGAGCGCAGCGAGTGATTCAAAATTAGAATTCTGAGCGTTAGCGAGGGAATCAAAAGAGCACGAGGTGAAAAATCTTTGCACTCGAGTGCAACACGTAACTTTTCATTCCACCTCAGCGAGGAAAGAGTATTTTAAAGTTACTAAGTTTGTGATAGTGCACACGATGTTCTAAATTCAATTTACTTTATCCTCTAGAGAATAAAAACGGCTTTTCCACTCAGATATTGAAGATTAAAAATACTCTTTCCGAGATGGTGGGATGAAAAAATAATTATATTTATGGACCTATGCCGCCGTGGCCGCCAAAGATCAGCGTGTATTCATGGACATACACATGTGCTTTAGAGAAATCAACAGTAAATGGACTAAAGAGACAAGATATCCTTGACTAACAACTGCTAATAGAATTTTTCTGAAGACAGCATTGATTTCTATGGTTCTCACTGGTGACCACTTCTTATTACTTTTGAAAATCTTTTCAAAAATTATCAAAGTCAAAGGACAAGAAATTTACTGACCCAAGATCTTTAGGGTAAGACGTATCTTTGTATAAATTGAGGCACTATCATCGTTTACATAACTCTAATGTCTGGATGAGCGTAAATGGCTATTGAAGAATGAACATTTTGATGCATGAGATACCTACAATGTTTTATGCACCTTCTTGATCTTCATTTGATTGCATGTTCTACCGTTACCAAACGAAACGAATGTATAAATTTGGTCCTAGGGCCTACATTTTCTTCTTGTTAAATATCTTTGTCATTGCATTTTCTATTTACCTATTTATTTTTTCGCATTTGTTTGGCATTTAAATCCATTTGGCTGCTTTGTATCTAAATGATTAATTGATAAACTGTTTCTACCTTCTTTTTTTACAAATGTTACAACTGGCATGAATTTGAATTGTACTACAGCTCTATACATGTTGCACATTCTTTGCATATTCTTCCACAGAGTTGCTTCAAAAAAATTTGAAGTGGCGAAAACGTTGCTGAAATATTATTGAAAAATAACGATCCAATCAAATCCAATGCTAGACAAGCCAAAATATTTTGAAGCAACTCTGCGACTCAATTATTGTGTATTTCCCTAGTATCGTCTGCAGTAGGCACTACAGGATTATCGAAATTATAAATAGACTTGGTGACAGCGTGATAATTCGAATAGAATCCTAATCGTAGAATGATTATGAACTATGTTGAGGGTAACTGCAATCAACAATTTTAATTACATAAGTAGATTTTAAGACGGATCTTTACACCAATTAATTAAGACTATAATTTTAGCGACTGTAGATAATATAGGTAGATGTTATTTGTATTATTGTTGTCTATGAACGATATCATTCTGGAACACCAGATTGTTTGCTGTAAAAGTACCTACATTTAGGATCTTTTATATTTCATTGCGTTTGTGACGAAATGACTTGGCATATCAATTGCCATAGTATTTTCTTACATCTGAAGGTAATGGAATATGAAAATGTAAATGTAGGTACGTCCATAGTACACAATTGTTAATTTAAAAAAAAAAACCTTGTATTTCCTCCATTTCTTAAAGACCCGTTGTACCATGCCGTAGCACTTTTTAAGTCTTTACTATCTATCTGGAATTGTAGATATGGGTCTGATCGTGTGCATGTTACAAAATACTTTATTATACTTAATTGACATACATAAATTAAATCAATTATTGCTGCACGAAACGATATAAGGATAAATTATAATTAAGATAAATACAGAGTTATATCAGTCATCATTGTCGTGTTTATGTTTGTGGAGGACGAATCAGCCAGCCCGTAGCCTTATAGTAAAAATAAAAAACAAAGATATAAACTACGTAAATGTTAGATGAAAGTTGTAAATTTTTAACGAATGTTAGACTGATCTTTAAAAATATACGGACTCATACATAATTATATTTAATAAGTTTCATAGATTATCTTTTCTTGTCGGTAGTGCAAATAATTTGATAAAAAGAAAAACAGTAATTTAATGTCGCTCTGTCCACTTCTCTGAATTAATCGGTAGGTCATGTTTTATACAGGGCTTGGACGAATTAATTTATTCAATATATTGTGTAGGTACCTACTCTACTCAAATGTAGTACCTACCTAATAGTAAAACCTCATTACTCACGAGCATGACGCTTGGAGATCAGGACAAAGTATCAGTTTCTATGGAACTGGCGATTCTAGACAGGGATTCGAATTACCTACTTTCATTTAGCAAATCAATTAGGTTAGCAACATTATTTTAATTTTAACACATTGATACTTAGAATGAAATCGTTCAAATGTGCACTTATTATTAGATCCCCCTTTTTAAGAGACCCCTGATATTTTTCCTAGTTACCTTCCTGTCCTACCAAATGCCGTTGAAATTTGCCTTTGAAAAAATCTAACCGTCAAACACAAATAAAAGCCCCTGTCCTTTTATGTTGTCCAAGGACTTTCAACCTAACTCCGCGTCCTGTTTAAAAGCGATCCCCGCGCAAAACGCGATGTTCGTGTGCACATGTCAGTTTTAGTACGGCGAACCTGAACGAGTGTTCACGCCAACAGAGGGCGTCCTCCGGTTGTCCGAACAAAAAGTGGTATATATGCACGGTTCAGGACGCGGCTTTAGGCTGATAATTACCTACGTGATCCACTATAACCAGGAAGGTACTATATGTATTAGTTTGATTTATCATTCACCTATAATTTCAAACACATATTCCATTGAAACTGCCGTCTTTGTCAAAAGCCTTTCATTCAATCTTATCTACATAGGTGTGTATCAAAATGTGGGAGGAATTTTGTAAATATTATAGAAAAGAATTTTATTTGTAAATCGTATGTTTAATGGCAACGTGTCGATGTTATACACTTATGATAATAAATAAATAATGCCTGAAATCCTGTTTTTTCTTTTTTAATAGTTCTTGCTACGGTTTCTTTACAACGAAAAATATACGATGTATTCTTTCTGAGATGGTTCTGCCTGAAATTTCGTTCGCGTTAAGGTAAACTTAGACCCAGTGTTGGTTTCTATCAGTGAAATATTTCTCTAAAATATTTTGTACTTTCAGAGATTAAGGCTTACAAACAAGCAATTTATATCTTTAAAATATGACCTAGTTTAAATTGGGTTACTCTATTGCGATTTGCGCGCCTTATAATTATGTACAAAGATGGTTTGGGATTATTCTGATGTTTTATAATGACTGTGCCTGTGGTTGAAGCATGTAGACAGCGCCATCTCGTCGCAAACGACTGCCATTAAAGCTCGCAAGCCTCCTGCCAAATTCTTCCCTCAACCAAAATATAGATCGTGGAAAACGAATAGTTACTTAAGTTTTGAAATCAATACGGAAGCAAACGGGTTTGACGCATTTCGTGCACATCTCAACTTGTACACCATGCTCAAATGGTGAACTTAGCAAATGGTGCACTTCTCATATGGTACACTTCGCAACTGGTGCACTTCTCATATGGTACACTTCGCAACTGGTGCACTTCGCAAAAGGAGCACTTTTTAAGATGAGTGGAGATTTGGAAAAAAATGTCTAAAAATGAAAGAATCTTTGGTTTTGCGCAGGTAATTTTCTTAAAAATACAATCAACAAATACCTTTCAAGTAGGTACACGCTTACTTAAACTTAAACAATTTTCAATAATAATATAAAAAATCACACGAAAGTAATAAAAAAAATATGTAAGAAAGCTTTACCTACTGCAAAATAATTATAACAAAACAAAAATAATTTTAATTAAACTCTACATAATCACAATAACATTTTTATTTTTTCCAAAATAAAAAAGTCACTTGGAAATAATAAAAATATAACAAAATTATGTAAGAAAAAATTAGATTTACAGCAAAAAGTTCATAATAAAGACATGATATAACATCATATTATATCAATAACCTTTATAATATAATAATTTAACCGTACTTCTTTTAGTCATACTCACTATGTATTTTCTTACATATTGAGTATATTTTTAAATATTTTTACAATTTTAGAATTAACATTTAAAAATATAAAAAATAGTGGCTCAACGGCATCGGGAGCAGGGTCCAAGCTGCCAGTGGTCAGGGCTCTAGAGAGAGGAACCTCCTGACAATGCGTGCCGTGTCCAGGAGTACTGCTTTCTGAATTAAACCCTTGACCCAGCCGTGCAATGAGAACCTCCTGAGGTGTTGGTCGAGGCTCTTCGCTATTAGCCCATTTTTTTTTTAGTTATAGTTATTACTATTAATTAAATAAAAGCTTTATATTAAATCACAACTTGTTTCTCAAAAACAGGTTATAAATAATATAGATAAACCTTTGTTTCTTACTTAGTAATTGTTACTATTAATTAAGTAAATAACTATAAATTAAATTACTTGACTAATTGGAGAAACGTAATCTTTTACATGAAATGTTCCACCGCTAAATTTCCGTCTTCCAATTTACGTAATAGTTTCTTATATTTACGGTCAAACATCACATCACGCTGTGAATTTTTCTATTATAAATGTTATAGTGATTATGTAGAGTTTAATTAAAATTATTTTTGTTTTGTTATAATTATTTTGCAGTAGGTAAATATTTCTTAAGGTGTCTTCACACAGCGGGCGGGGTGCGGCCGTGACGTGACGGCGACGCGACGGTGAGTAGTTGTAATGTACTAGATATTACGGACGCCTTCACACAGAGCGCTCGGCGCGACGTGGCGTAGCGCGACGCGATGGTTCTGTATGAAGGCGGCGTGTCGCCGTCACGTCACGCCGCGCCCCGCTCGCTGTGTGAAGACATCTTTACGTATTTTTTTTATTACTTTCGTGTGACTTTTTATATTCTTATTGAAAATAGTTTAAGTAAGTGTGTACCTACTTGAAAGGTATTTGTTGATTGTATTTTTAAGAAAATTACCTACGCAAAACCAAAGATTCTTTCAGTTTTAGACAATTTTTCCAAATCTCCACTCATCTTAAAAAGTGATCCTTTTGCGAAGTGCACCAATTGAGAAGTGTACAGTCACGAGCAATAATATATATAGGGGAAGTACGTCCAAAATGACATACGGTTTTGTTTTTTAATCATATATTTTTAATTAACATAGTTACAGTCACTGTTTAGGTTGCATAATCATCTTTGGTTCATAAGTTTTAACCCAAGTAAACTCATAATTGAATAGGACCCAGATAAAAAATATAATTTAAATTAATCGAAGCCTCTAAGAAAATTCATTTTGTCCATATAGTACGGACAAAATGACATACATAATGAATACGAAAATTATGAAGTACATATTTCACAAAATATTAAATATGAGCCCAAAGAGAACAATTGTTGCACCGTAGCCAGCACTCGTTGGGCTTGGAACGGGAAAAGAGGTCGTTACAGTAAACGCATGCGCAGTCATCATCATCACCGTTCGACACAGCTGGAAATCTTCTACGTTCGAGTCCTCAGCGTAATGAGTCTTCTGTACTTGGGTTCACCTTTTTTCTGACTGCTTTTAAGGATCATTATCGTATTTCGATTCAACATTGAAAACCTCATCATTGAATAAAGGTATGTCGTTTTGCCCCGAATGTAAGCATGTCGTTTTGCCCCACAGGTTATCTAAACACTAATTAAGTCATAATTACTATAAACACGAGATTTATAAATAAATACTTTTAAGTAATGCAGCATAATGCTACATTTTTTGAATTTACTACAAAAGATGTAATAGAAACCACGAGAAACTGATCAAAAACAGGACGAAATCAATAAAAATAAAAAACTTTTATGCGCACAAAATGCTTTCCTGCAAGTAACTTCGGCGTGACCAAGTCAATGGCGGTATAAACTTAACAGGTATGCCACCATGGCCGGCGACACATAATGATATGCCAACTGCAGGATTATAGCCCGCCAATTTTGAAAAAAGCCTGGTGTGTCATTTTGTCCGTATATGTCATTTTGGCCGTACTTCCCCTACATTGTCACGTTTTCTAAAATATCTTAACTTCTACCATTCAAAAAATATGTGTATGATATTTTTTTCTAAATTACCTAACCATCAAACTGTGTCAAAACTGGGTATACATTAGTTTCACAATAATATAAACGAAACAAAAATCAGTAAAAAGTTTACACTTCCAATGTAATTTTTAAGTATCCATGACAATTTCTATAACATATATACAATTGTATACGTGTTATATGAATTGTCATGGATACATTAAAATGAGATTGAAAGTGTATACCTACTTTTTCCTGTTTTTGTTAAGTTTTTTACAGTAATAACTACAGTTTTATAAATAAATAGGGGTTGGTTACTGCAATAAAACAAGGACTTACAAAATCATTGTTTTCATTAGAAATACGATATGGCACGTTGTTATTATTGATTTTATATCGATTTTGAATAATAATCACAATAACACAGGAAATACATATTTATCCAGCTGTACTGCACGATAGCAAAAAACAACCGTAATGCGCGTGTTATAAAATAGTACTAATTTGATTATGATATTCTATGCAATTAATTTCATTAAATGTATTTAATTAATATCTTAAATAATAAGATGGTTTATTGAATTAATACAACTGATTCAAATAAGTTATAAGGAATATCTATTGTTTACTTCGAGTTATGTTTGTTAAAGTTTATAAAGGAACCACGTGTTCTTTTATAGCAAGAATCATATAGCTATGATTCTTAACAAGAACTGAACATTTCGCAACTGGTACCAGTTGCGAAGTGTACCATATGAGAAGTGCACCAGTTGCTAAATTCACCATTTGAGCATGGTGTATCTACGAGTTGAGAAGTGCACCAAATGCGTCAAACCCAAGCAAACAACTAACAATTTTGTTTTACTCAACAAAGTATTAAACAAGTCAATGGACATTTATAAATCTTATACCTTTAAACGAGCAATTCTTGTATATATATATATATATAATCTTAATCTCGGAAACGGCTCCGACGACTTTCATGAAATTTAGTATACAGGGGTTTTCGGGGGAGATAAATCGATCTAGCTAGGATTAATTTTTATAAAATGTCGTTTTATTCGTGTTTTCAATGACCAACTTTATCGATAATCAACTTGAACTTAACTTATTATTTTAAATACAATTTACCAAAAAATACCGAGCAAAGCTCGGTCATCCAGATATTAAAAAAATAATGGAATATAAATTATATCTATTAGATCTACTTTTGTGATATAACTGAGGGCATACTGCTAGAGAAAGGTTATTTTTAGGTTCACAATATTTATTTCACATGAGCAGTGATGAGCCATGTTGAACAGAACTCTCTTGATACATTTCATCTGTTATATCTTTACACCATAGACAATTAATATAACATTTACTAGCAACCCTAGTTTGATCCTCTATGGAATCTATGGCTCTGTAGAATGGAGGTACAATAGTTGTAGTTTACGTGCCAAATTGAATATTTTCCTTAAATTTACGGGTAAATTAAAATGGGACCATTCGGGAAGCACCAGCTTCCAAATAAAAAAAGAATCATCAAAATCGGTTCACCCAGTCAAAAGTTATGAGGTAACAAACATAAAAAAAATAAAAAAATACAGACGAATTGATAACCTCCTCCTTTTTTTGAAGTCGGTTAAAAATGGTAGTGATGAAGTATTTTTATTTTATTATGGCATGCTCCCTCTCACTGTGAGGAGGCCTGTGTCTCAGCAGTGGGAACGTTATAGGCTCCTGATGTATGTATGTATAAGAAGAAAGTGCCAATTTTGATATTAGCAATTTTAGTATGATTACATACGAGAGTGTTTAAAAAAGTGATTGTTTTATATGTGCTTGTGCAAAACATTGATACAGTCAGGAACAAATTTCGATTAGCACACAAAAACAAGTGTAATGAACACAAAAAAAAAATATTTATGTGAAACGTTGTTAAAAACTTGTCCATATAAAACAGTGATAAAAAACAGTTCATTTTTAGTCTAGTCGACAAGTTGAAAATGGTACAAAATAGAGATACTGCTCTTAGAATTACGTGCGATAGCTCATTGGATCCGGAATGACGTCTAGAAAAATGTGCCAAAAGAGTGTATTAGCACATAAAAAATTGCAAATGTTATAAACAATTAAATATGAAAAAAATGGCATTTCGTTTTTTGCCAATATTTCCTAATCCGTTGGAAATTTTACTTAAAGTTAATTTTTCAACAAGTTAAACAATTGTTACCTAAAAAAAATTTTTCGAACTTCCGTCTTAATTGTAAGTGATAAAAAATGTTTAAATAATTGTCGTAAAAGAATTTCGCTTCGTAGAGCCTTTCTTACATACATACTTAACAAGATCGTGCCATAAAAGTTAAAAAAATACTTTAACTTTGTTTATAATCATTTTTTTACTTGAACAAAAACTGAAAAATCCAAATAATCTTGTTATTTTTTTTTTTTTTTTTTTAATAAAGTTTAAATATTTTTTTAACTTTTTTTTAAGTTTTTTATTGAAAATTTCCTCCTCTTTCAGAATCTTTTTTTGAAATTTCTTAAATATTAACAGTTTATGAAATATTGGCAAAAAACGAAATGCCATTTTTTTTTTCATCTTTAATTGTTTTTTAACTTTTGCAATTTTTTATGTGCTAATACACGCTTTTGGCACATTTTTCTAGACGCCATTCCGGATCCAATGAGCTATCGCACATAATTTTAAGAGCAGTATCTCTATTTTGTACCATTTTCAACTTGTCGACTAGACTATTTGATAAACCGAGCAACACTATTTGGGTTTGTTGCTGACCATAACAATGTCGGGGTTGACAAGCACTGCCACAATATTGTTTATTTATTAAATTTTAAGTTCATGTAAAGAATTTCTTGCTACTTCCTCATTTCAATAATTTACAATATAACCTAAAGACTGTTAAGACGTCTGTGTTAAGTAAATTCTGTCATTCAATTTCTAGATGTTGTTTCCAATTACTAAGTGTAGGTATACAATTTATACTATTTAAAAACTGTTTAACAAAAAATTTAACCGCCGAAAAACTGAAAAGCATAAAATAATAAACCTTAAAATTATGAGTCGGCGCTTTGAGCGATCTTTGTTCATTGATTTTTCAGCGCCGACTCAAAATTTTAAGGTTTATTATTTTATGCTTTTCAGTTTTTCGGCGGTTTAATTTTTTGTTAAAAAGTTTTTGTTTTATAATTTTTTTGTGGCTTTAATGTACTAATAATACTTGGCAAGGTATACCCTATCCAACCAAAAAAGAATTATAAAAATCGGACTACCCTGTATAAAGTTATGCGTGGTTATACTTTACAATCAGTGAGTGAACAATCAATCATCCCCTGTTTTCCGACCCTTAGGGTTCGATTTTGTTTTCCAAATTTATATGGGACCACTTTGGGAGTATACCCTTTCCAATAGAAAAAGAATTGTTACAATTGGCCCACTATGTAAAAAGTTATGCGAGGTCATACATAAAAAAAAATATACGCGTCGAATTGAGAATCTCCTCCGTTTTTTTTCGTCGGTTGAAAAATATTTGACATAAAAGTTATATGGAACAATACTTTTGAGCATACAATTTGATTTAAACAATATGAGCCACAAGAGCATACTCATTGTGCCTGCCGTAATTAAAACAGTATTATTTAGCCATAGTCTGGGGACTGAAATAGTTCACAGATTGATTTTATCTTCCTTTATAGTGATTCTAAAGTGAATAAATAATTCATAAAGTTCCTTCCATGCCTGTTTTTCATTTATTAATATTCCACCAACTAACACGAAGGAAGTAAGTAATCGACAAACTGCCTTTCCAGTATTGCAAATGATACTCTGTGAACTGCTTACTGCCTCGGCGAATACGCTATTTTACTGGACACACTTTGAATTTCGCAGGGTACCTAACACGGAATATGACGTTGAAAATATTTGTCAATAATACTTACTACTTATTTATTTTCACCGGCAAAGGAACTATTACTATGCTCGGGTCGACGGCGCGCAGTGTTCCACGCGCGCCTCAAAGAGATGTCAGCAGCAGCGTAGGGGTCTAATAGGACCGATGCCTGCCGGGGTCGCGTGATTGTTCGAAAGAGATACCGTGACCCTGGCACATGGGCAACTGATGGAACACGGGTGGGTTTTAGTCAGTAAAAGTCTGACACGCCCTCCCGCTCCGCCCAGAGCGGGAGAAGTCATTTGATGATTTCCCATCCTGAAAAAAAAAAAAAAAAAAAAACTATGTACTTATATTTAAAATAATTATTAGTGGAGCATATGGATCGAGAGTTTTAACCCGATTTAATTTATTACTCGATTGTTGCTGACATGACTCGATGATGATTTCAAAATCACTTGTCATAAAGCCCACACAAATGACAGCCGATTTGTCGTCGACGTCCCTAGTTTAGTCGAATTATGACTTAAATCACAGTCCACAGAATTATTACACCACGTTCACTCGCTCGTAGAACTAAGGATTTAATCAGGCACTGGATTTTCAACGCTTGATGTTAAGCCGAGCATTGTGAATTGAACAGAGTGTAACCTAGCGCGTCGAAAAAATACATTGTTCGGTGTATAATCCCGTTACGATATTTTTACATTCGTGTGGACGTGGACTTACAGGGAAAGCGCCAGGGTACCCGCAAAAACCCCACATTGAATTACTATTTCACGAACTCAGTTCACGAAGAGGTCATTCAATTGGATAATTTCATTTGTTAGGTTTTTAAGAATTTCAGTATTTAATTTGATATAAAAGTTGTTTTTGTGGGAATATTTGAACACGTACTTGACCGGAAGCAATAGAAAATAACGTTTAAAATATTTTGGGTGTAAAGGTTTTAAGAATGGCAGTATTTAATTTGATTTAAAAGTTATTTTTCGGGCGACATTTGAACACGTGCTTGACCGGAAAGAAAGAAACGTTTAAAATATTATGAATGGGGAGATGTTCGGTGGGATTGGGGACTGACATTCTGATTTCAGCTCTTGTCGAGTTTGGGCATAACCCTTGAGTGCTTCTTAAGTGTGCTTAACGAATTATTGTTCCTGTTGTGATGTTCCCGCAATGTGCAGTGTGAGTTTATTTGCCTACTTTTACTTGATTCGATCTAGGTCTTTGATATTAAAGTTCATCCAACAATTCAGAAGTGACACATACCCACGTGCTTGTCTGGTTTGAATTTAATTTTTCATATTCATATAATAGTTAAGTTAAAATACAATAGTAAGGTAAAATATAATAGTTATCTCTGCTAATACAATCCTACATAGCCCTGATGTACCTTGGGTAGGGTGGAAATATTCTAATATAGCTTTGATACATTGTTTTCTCGAGTTCGTGTTAACTTTATTTGAATAAAATGCGGATACCAAACTATAACGAACTTTTATTTTAAATTTATAACAGATAGATACAGATATCTTCGCTCCGAAGTTCCGATCGTGAAAGAGACCGCTCCGCCTGTGCCTCGCCGTTTTAACACTTCTGTTGGCCCCACTTCCACAACGTCAGTGTAGCGCTGTCGACTATAGAGGGCGTTGCCGTTTGAGTGTTGCCAACATTCGTGTTTTTATTTTTGAATAAATACAAAGGTGCCCTTGTGTGTGAGTTGCAGAAAAATGCCGCGTGATGGTAGCTCATTGCAGTGTCGACTATCAACGCCTGAATGACGCCGATCGAGCCTGAACAGAGCCTCGCCCCATAGTCGCGCTCGGCAGGAGACCTGCGATGATCGCAGCTGAAGCTGGATGCGGAGTGCAAGCTGGAACGAGAGCTCGTTCGCATGCGTGTGCCCGAGGGAGAAGTACACAAGCGGCGTAGCCTGTCGCAACGTGCCGGTCCCGGAAGGCTGAGCACGAGTGGTGATCAGCGGCCGTGTGCAGCGATCGTCAGGCCGGCAGTCCAACGGTGCATAGCAGGCATCATGATGAAAACAAGATTGGCAGCCATGGCCAACATGTGTCCTGAGGAAGCCAAAGGTGGTAAGAAGGATCTTCAAAATGTCGTTTAAATGATTTGTTCACGTTCTCTCAACGCGATTTGGGCACACTTTTCTCTGCGTTAGGTGATGTAAATATCGCAAGATGATCGTCTGAATAGCTCAAATGTTAATTTGCATCTGTATGCTATTATTTTACACATCAGCTCTTTTAAAACTATATAACCCCATTTTTTTCGACTTATTTATAGTAATATAGCAATGTGTTGCAATCACTCGAATCTATGACAATGTGAATGCAACCAAGCAATACTCAGAACGTTTTATTTATCTTAAAACTAAATCGCTTTTCTGTTTTGTTTGTGGAAAGAAATGAAAACAAATAAAGTATTATGCCATACAATTTCACAGCCGTAATGACAATTCGAGACTTATTGAAGTTAGCTTATAGGTCTAACTTTCATATGCGGAATTAATATTATCGTCTATGATTCTTGCATTTTAGTAAATATATTTATAGGCCACAAGATTTCTTAAGAGCCCTCTTACAAAATTTGAACGCTCGAGTTTAGGTAAAAGACGGCAATCTTATGTATGTGTGCGTAGCTATCCACACATGCACAATACAAACAGTGTAACGCGAGTGTCGAGCCGGTCTAAACAATCTTGATCCGTTAGAATTATAATATTATGAAAATACTTATTTTATTTATCCAGTCTAATAAAGATTTCTAGACTAATAAAAAAAAACAACTATATGTTATGTAAAGTATACAATAAAAATTAAAAATTAAAACAATTACATATTGGTGCCGATTCTGTTGTACACCGAACTAAACTAACAAAACTATCTCTAAAATTGTTTACTTTTAGCTATGAGAATTGTTACGCTATTCTGCAAGAAATAATCTCTTTTAAAAATTATTTTGACACGACTAAAATCAAATTAGACAATCGCGACTCAACGTGGTATTTTTAGGGTTCCGTTGCCAAATGGCAAAAACGGAACCCTTATAGATTCGTCATGTCTGTCTGTCTGTCTGTCCGTATGTCACAGCCACTTTTCTCCGAAACTATAAGAGCATGCTGTTGAAACTTGGTAAGAAGATGTATTCTGTGAACTGCAATAAGATTTTTCACTAAAATAGAAAAAAAACAATACATTTTTGGGTTCCCCATACTTAGAACTGAAACTCAAAAAAAAAAAAAATCATCATAGCCATACGTGTGGGGTAAAATGGTATTGAGGTTTCTAATATATTTTTTTTCTAAACTGAATAGTTTGCGCGAGAAACACTTCCAAAGTGGTGAAATGTGTGTCCTCCCCCCCGTAACTTCTAAAATAAAAGAATGATAAAACTAAAAAAATATATGATGTACATTACCATGTAAACTTCCACCAAAAATTGGTTTGAACGAGATCTAGTAAGTATTTTTTTTTAATACGTCATAAATCGTAAACCGCAATTTATAGGTTGGCAAAAAAGAGTCTGTCGTGGTAACCATTGGAACTAAAATATTTTTTTGGTGGCAGCACTGCTTTGTTTATCATCAACAAGTAGCTAATCTGTCATTGTGTTATGTTCCCAGTTGTATTTTACTTATTTCTAATTAACTATCAATTATTAATGCTTTTGAACATATAAAAATGAATAAAACAATAAGGAGTAGTGGTGTAATTTGGCGAAATCTGAAGCGGAACAAATTTTGTCTCTGATTGACAAAGTTTCCGAAAGAACTGCCGACACGACAGGTATTTATCTAAGAAATTTATCTTTTATTCAATGCCAGTCATTGTTTTTCCTTTCTAATACTAAGTTTTATCGGTATTATAAGTTTCAAGCTATTTTATTATTTATTTACTAATAGATTATTGAGGTTATGTTTTCTAGTTTGACAAATCGCGTGTACGTTAATTCTTGATGTTTGATACTTGAAATTGAAAAATGTACCTGCATGGAATTAATATGATTGTCTTTATATTTTTTTCAAGGTAAATCTCACAGTACAATTAGAAAAAATGTTAATGAAGGAGAAAACAATTAAGGATTTTTTCTACACCTGGAGGAACACCAAAACAGTTGGCGAAAGAAATAATTAGACGATTTTGATCTGTGTGCAATTAGATAAAAAGTTCAACACTATAACGAAACAGCCAAGTATTTTTTTTTTTTTTTTTGTTGGTGCTATTATCGCATACCACAGTAAAAAAGTATAATTTATATTTATTATTTTTCAGGTGCCTATTCTACGTAATATATTACCTATAGTTTGAGGAGACGGGTTGTAATGGGAGCCGTAAACGTGTAAGAAAGATTTTTACACTATTTTCATAAATAAGAAATGTAAAACTGACACATCAGTGTTAATGGAAAAACTCTATCATAGCACCGAATAGGAATACAAGAATGATGTTACGTCACGTTAAATAAAATCTAAACTTTAGCGTGTTATTTCATTTTCATTGTCACATGAATAGTGATAATGTTATGTACCCCGCATAGACATACCTGACGCCTTCATTAGTCAACTGTTCAAGTTTATTCGATATTGCCCGTACCTTTCAAATGCGACATGCTATAGGTACTCTCTGACTTCCGATTAGTTTCCGACAGTAACCTATTGTATAGCGGCTTGGGGTGGCGCTGGTAAGTGTTTAATGCTTAGATTGGTACGGGCACAAAGGGCGGTTCTTAAAGTTATGGCACACAAACCTATTCGTTTCCCAACCATCGAACTTTATGCTCTCTGTAAAGTACCTACAGTGAGGCATGCATTTTTCCTAAGCACCATACTACGCAAACACTCGGAACTTACTTTTGATCCCAATCACCGTTCAAAACAGCGAAGGGCAGATAGAGTGTGCCCGACTGAGTCTGCCAATGTTGTGTTTGTGAAACGTCAATATCATTTCTTTGGCCCTGTTTTGTACAACAGAGTAAATAAGATTTTAAATATTTGTCCGCTTACCTCACGGGAGTGCAAAGTGGTCACGGACAAATGGCTGCAAAGCCTAACGTATGAAGAGTTAGAGAATCTGGTGACACATACTTACCTTTGATGTAAACATGTCTTGACAGTCATATTCCTTTCATGATAGTCTATCTAAGTATACAATCACACACACACCTACAGATATACTATATCTATACCTACACACATATACACATTCATACTTACATACTTACACACACACTCTTCACATTAGAGAACTGGACTATCTTAATCTAATTTTTCATTTTTTGTATTGTTTCTAGGATAAAAATCATAAGTGTTAAACAAAATTTTATAATCAATCATATTTTAGTTAAATAGTTTAAAAAACTTACTTTTATTTTAAGTTATAATATAATTGTTTTTGTCTTTGTTTTTCTATTTGTATTGTGTAGCTTTAGTTATTAATGTTGGAACGCCGACGTCTCCGCTCTCGGAGGTGGGCGCTAATGGCTGCAACACAGTTTTTTTAAACTAACGTAGCTGTTAACGAACACAAAAAAATTGTGAATCTGTTTTTAGTTCCAATAAATATTTGAATTTTGAATATTTGAAGTAAGCAGCTGTAAGTCGCCTTCTTGTCGACTATAAACTGTCGGCATTAACAGGATTCGTTCAGTATCATTCATGTCAAATTTGATACAGGCATACCAACCACCGAATGGTTGTGAATACCCTAGATGGTGGCCGCAAATGCGATTGTTGAACATTATGTCTTGTGTATCGGGTTCAATCGGCAATCCCTGAGTGTAATTTAATTAATTTTTAAACTGAATAAGTTTGCATTATGTTATTATGAAGGCACTCTTAGATAAAAAGTTATTCCAGCGAAATAATGCGCAATCTACTAAATACAATGAAAGTAAAAGACAGTGTGCCTATCAAGTCTTGAAATCTTGACTGATGAGAATTGCCGGGATCTCGTGTTTGTGGATTAAAACAACAAGTATCTTATCACTTTTAGTCCTAGTATACAGGGTGGCCATACCTGCTAAGCAGGCGCCCTCATTTTTTCCAGACTCTTTTTTGCCAAGCTGTACCTTTCATTCAATCAACTCAAATATAAAAATTAAAAAAAAAAAAAAACATTTAATTTCATAAACATAAACCTTTTGCATAAACCGAGAATACATACAGGTTTGTACGGAAACCTCGGTGCGCGAGTCCGACTCGCACTTGGCCGGTTTTTTTCTTTTGGCTTCGCAACTTAGTACTTATGCGCTACGCAATGAACTTGCTGAGATACGAAGGCGCGCGCTAGGGGGCATCCTGGACGTGTTTTATATGGAATTTTTCATTTTTGTTTGAAAAATAAAAAAAAATATTACCCACGTGTTGAGATTTATGTGTGGGGTTCTATTAAGGGGGTTGAACATTTCATTATTTTTGCGATAGGACACGCCATTTTCGAGATATAAGCAAAAGAAAAAAAAAAATACAGTACTGTTTTTGCACGTGAGGCGAGGCGTTGCCGTTGGTGTGAATTTTTGTTCATGACCACTAGTTTTACTCCACACCTTTTTAATCGCGATTAAAAATAGTCAGATTTAGTTAAAATAAATTATTTTAGTCAAAATTTTTCTACAATCTATTAAAATAATGCTTTACTTGATAATTAACGAAACTCTTATTCAAAAAAATAATAAAATGCGAAGAGTAGCAAAATGTTGTAGTCGTAGTATATTTTTGCCTTCACGATACGAGTACCCGTAAACTGAGACGCGGGAAAAATTGACATAGGTCCTTCCCCGTTGGGCGCTTGCTCCGTACTAAACGCTGCCCGCTTGTGCATCGTAATTTATTCTAATTTAGAGTGATTTCAAAAACGATATTATGTCTAATTAAATAAACAGATTTAAATAAAACTTGAGAATTCGATTTGTTATAGAGCATACTTTATATTGACATGAATTTTTTAATAATTACATTATGCTTTATTCAAACCAAAAAAACGCGATAAACTTGCGAATAAATCGTAAAAATTGCCATAAGACTTTATTTTTTTTACTAATTAATGTTATTAAAAATCAATATTCTTGTACTAAATGTAACCACTAGATTATATGTCTGTTGTTTTGTGTAATTTTTTTACTCAAATTTCTACATATTAATGATAGAAATAGGAGTCTGAAATTGACCCTGCGCTGATTTTTACGAAAACTAGTTGTGGGAGATTAATTACTACAAAGTAAACAAACAAGTTTTTGTAAATGTTCTACTAAAGTGACAAAATAAAAGATTGATCTATTTTTTACATGTATTCGTCAATGCCAGAGTATTTATAATGATGAGATGAGAGGGAAATAAGGCGACTAAAATCTTAGATATTCGCGCAAAAATGTAAAATGACTCTTAATAAGTAGCGAATCACAAATAATATTAGTTTAATAGTTAAAATTTATTCGCCTTTAATAGCAACTCACTTATTATCACTAAGCATTTACTCTGCTTTTAGCCGAGAAATAGAAATGATGTTTTCATTTTACGGCTTCTAGAATCACTATTGCAGATAGTTCAGGGGTCCTTAGCGCAAAATTTTAATCATTGTTATTAGAACAAAATACTGCCATCCACACTCCAGAATAATGTACAGTAATTTAGGTCTAGAAATGATCTGTAGGTTCGGACAGGCTTCTACTTTTTCCTCGTGTAATTCAGTACCTAGTTACCACTAGGATCAATATTCTCTGTGATTTACGGTAAATAAAATGCAAAGATTTAATGTAATGTAATACTAACCAAGTATAAACAAGTTCTCGAATTTCATAATCAGTAGAAACGTGAATATTTACAACAGAACCCACGCTTATAATATTTGATCACTCTTCGTCTGTTAAGTGTTTAAATAATGTACACATATTATTTACTTATTGAACTAGATATGTTAGTAGAGCCAAAAAGCGTGGAATGGAAAAAAAAAGTGAACAATTCATTGTATTGTCTGCGAGAAGGAAGGGTTCGCAGACAATGCTTACAATTTTTAAGATAAGATTTCTTTATTTGTGTAAACGTTGTATACATTTAAGAGCATACAAGATTGTTATTTATATTTATTTATTTACCCACACATACATCAGATGTTACATGGTTTAAGTTCAGTCATGTTTAGCCGTAAGTATCGGCGTACAAATATTTCCATAACATTAAAAGAGCTAACAACAACAAAAATCAAAAGGAATTACATAAAATGGACATGATGAAGTTTATAAATTAGACATTATTTTAATGTCAAAATACTACATTCAAACATATTCATTAATAGTGTCAGGAGATTGATAAAATTATTCAGTCATTAAAAACTAACAAAAAAAACGGAAACACTGTAATACACTTTTTTTCCAAAAGTAACATTTTCAATGGATGTTTGAATGCTTTACTATTTAGCTCTTCATGTTCATTTATTTAATTTTTGTCACAGGTACACTCACAGATACAGAACGGACACGGATACACTTCTTATAATTAGCATTTTAGTATCACTGAAACATACCCATGGGGTATATAATATTTGTCTGTTAGTCAATATTATATAATTGGCTATGTTAAAAATGATTAACAATAATACAGATACTCTCTTAATTGTTGCTGGTTATTATCCATTGCTTTGGCTGTTTTAGGCAACTTCATTTTACATTCATTATTATATTTAAAGTGTAAAATTTTAGTCGACCTCATATTACAGTTATTCATATAGATAATTATTACAGTCATGCAATTTACATTAGATAATTAAAAATATATATAAGTTTATCATGTCAAGTTTTAGTCAATCTCATACTATATTAATTATCTACATAGTGTAAAACAAAGTCACTTTCCTCTGTCTATCCCTATGTATGCTTAGATCTTTAAAACTACGCAAGGGATTTTGATGCGGTTTTCTTAATAGATAGTGATTCAAGAGGAAGGTTCATATGTATAATTTGCGGGCGAAGGCGCTGGCAAAAGCTAGTTAGATATAATTATTACGGTCATCTAATTTACAATAAATGAGTCAAAACAATTTTATTCAGTAATTCGGTCATTCAGAAATTCGTTAATTAAATAATACGTTTTATATTTGAGAAATTCTTTTAGCTTTAATTTCAATATATTTGTTGATGATATATTCTTAACACAGTTTTGGAGTTTTTTTTTATAGATTTTAATTCCAATACCAAATGCACTCGATTTAGATGTAATTGTTCTACATTTAATACCTTTAAGTTTATTTTTATCTCTCATTTCTCAACATTTCATAGTTACTTATATCGCGTTTTATCATCATTCCAACATTTTGGCAATATGTTAAAAATAGTTGGCGCCATGTAGATGATACTCATGTGTGCCGTTTTAGCTAGATAGACTCGAAGAATGGTCATGTCCCGTCTGTTACGCGGTACAATTTCCTGTAGACGTGGAAACAAATTGGTGCTTGTTCTAACAAACATTGCGGTTTCGGGGATATACATACAAGGAAGAGTTAATATCTTGTACCTTTTAAAATATGGTTTATATGTATCGACCGTTCTTGGCCCAAAGATACATTTAATGCATCTCTTTTGGGGCCTTAAATGCCAACTCAATGTCGGTAGAATTTCCCCATAATATGATGTCGTATCTTAAGGGAGTCGCAACTATACCATGGTAGGTCGGAATCACGGTATCTACATTCACAACTGCAGCTAGAGTGCAATGCAAATGCACAACTACAATTTTTGTGCAGAAGTTCTCGATTTGTGATTTCCAGTCAAGTATTTTGTCAATTATTAGTCCAAGTAATTTAGTAGTATTTACGATTTCAACAATTTTATTATTTATAATTACGTTCATATTTTCTGTAGTCTGTCGTTGGCTAAAAGTATGATTTTAGTTTTATTTAAAAAAATCTTTAAATTTTTATTATTTAACCATTCTATTGTTGATGTCAAGGTATTGTGAATGTCAAGTTTATATTGGATCATGTTATTGCTATTACTAGAAATTGTCACCGTGCTATCATCTGCAAATAGAGTCATAGGGTGTAAAACTGATTTTGGCAAGTCATTAATGCAAAAAGTGGAGGTTCCAGTACAATACCTTGTGCCACACCAAAAGTAGCCTGACTGAGTAGTATTTATATTAATTCTAGTGATTTCTGTCTTTTGCGTTCTATTGTCTTCATAGGATTTAATTGGATTAAGAACATTACCTCTTTTATCATATGTGTCAAGTTTTTTTTAAATTAAAATGACATGGTTTACGTAGTCAAATGCTTGAGTCATATCGGTAGAAGTTAGCTTATACAGATGTTTTGTCCACTTTTATCAATATGGTATGAAAAGTTGTAGATCGCCATGTTTATATTCATATTTTCGCGGAATCCCTTTTGCTCATTACATAATATCTTTTTTTTCCATGGAACCATTTAGTTCATTTTGAATGAATTTCTCAAATGGTTCCGAAAAGATAGAAGAGAACCAGAGAAATAGGTCTATAGAATTCTGTTTAGTTTATGTTTGTGATGTTGGATTATTTGGTTGTGATGTGCAATGTATGCAATGAATGATGATGTGATTCGTGAGAATGAAGGGTTCACGATCACTGCTTGACCTTGAATGTGCTATTAGTGAGAATGAAGGGTTCACGATAGCACATGATAGGAGATACGTGTATTGTCTGCGAGAAGGAAGGGTTCGCAGGCAATGCATTGCAATGAATGATGATGTGATTCGTAAGAAGGAAGGGTTTACGATCACTGATTGACCTAGAATGTGCTATTTGTGAGAAGGATGGGTTCACAGTAGCACATGATAGGAGAGACGTGTATTGTCTGCGAGAAGGAAGGGTTCGCAGACAATGCATTTAATGTTAAATATTGGATATTGAAAAGGCTCACAAAATAAGATTTTCTTCAAATTCATGTTATTTTTGATTTTTTTTTTGTTCTTTCTGATTTTATTGCGATTTGTTTAATTATATTGAGATATAGTAATTTTATTGAGATTATGTAAAATGAAGGACGACACTCTGTGGAGTCAGAGTGTCGTACTAGCCGAATGTTAGGTTACAATTCACAGCCATGACGGGTCATCGTGACTGCGTGCATGAGGACATGCACGGGGTCAGGATGGCCGAATGTTAGGTTTTTAAGAATTTCAGTATTTAATTTGATATAAAAGTTGTTTTTGTGGGAATATTTGAACACGTACTTGACCGGAAGCAATAGAAAATAACGTTTAAAATATTGTGGGTGTTAGGTTTTTAAGAATTTCAGTATTTAATTTGATTTAAAAGTTGTTTTTCTGGTAATATTTGAACACTTACTTGACCGGAAGTAATAGGAAATAACATTTAAAATATTATGGGTGTAAGGGTTTTAAGAATGGCAGTATTTAATTTGATTTAAAAGTTGTTTTTCGGGCGACATTTGAACACGTGCTTGACCGGAAAGAAAGAAACGTTTAAAATATTATGGATGGGGAGATGTTCGGTGGGACTGGGGACTGACATTCTGATTTCAGCTCTTGTCGAGTTTGGGCATAACCCTTGAGTGCTTCTTAAGTGTGCTTAACGAATTATTGTTCCTGTTGTGATGTTCCCGCAATGTGCAGTGTGAGTTTATTTGCCTACTTTTACTTGATTCGATCTAGGTCTTTAATATTAAAGTTCATACAACACATTGAATAAGTTATTCATGACGTTCAAGGGTGTAAAATTATATTTTTAATGAATAAAATTATGTAAAGCCATATATCAATGGCTCCTAAGTATACTAACTAATTTCCAAACCCCAACACAACCCGGTTTGGGGTTTGAAAATGATTTAATTGTTGTTCATCTACTAAAAAATGCAACTTTTAAAATTTGTTAGTTGACTCAATATACTTAGAGTCCGACCAACGAAAGAAGTCCAGCGGGAATAACTGAAACTAATTTTATTATACATCAAGTTAGCAACATCCCTACAACAACACCCCTACTTCACACACCTTTCCCTACTTCAGGTTGTGCATTTTATTAACCAGTGCCTGTAATGTAGGATATTGAGATAAATATATCAATAAAGTTAAACGTCTTCGTCTCCCTCGCATGCATGTGGCGCCGCGATTATATGGACTTCTTTCGTTGGACGGACTCTAGGAGCCACCGATATGTTACGGTTGTGCATTGTACTTTAATGAACTTACAACCTGCAAATCGAATGAAAACTTAAGAAAATTTGAATTTCGCGGGCTACCTTATCGTAACCTTCCAGCGCCTAATATCCACAGGAAAAAATTTCAACAATGATATCAGGCCGCGAGCCTATACAGCCAGCTGCATGCGATTGCATGCAGCAGAATACTAAAAAACAAAACGATAGCAATATCAATGTTCAGTTTTCACCCATTATTCGACTAAAACAAGTATGTCAATCGCTGTCAAGCACTATAAAGTACTGTGGCATCATTGGCATTAAAATTTTATTCATGGCAACTATTGGCAACACTTATTTTAATGACAGTTGTTCCGCCGCGGTCGTCGGTCTCATGTGTAGCTCCGTTGGTCAATTTTACTATTATTTATAACAATTTGGGCGTAGTTTATTAATAAAAGTGAGAAAAACCCTTGAAAAATCCTGTTTATAGCTATAAAGTTGGTGATTTAAAAACGTTTAAGTGACATTTTTGTAACTGTTAAGGAAATAGGCAATGCAGTGTTCGCTGTCGAATAGAATTTTGTAATAAATTCTGATTTATTTATTTAAAGATGGGGAAATTATTGAGTCTTTTGTCTAGGGACGATTCTAATTGCTGTTCGTCGCCGCGTTACGATATCTTTTTGGATTTCGAGAACGCCGCGCCCACAGACACGGAGCGCGCCGTTTATGAGGAGGTTCAGAGGGTGTTGTTAGATTCCGAGAAGATACTTGAAGAGATACAGTGCTATAAGGGTGCGGGGAAAGAGATACGAGAGGCGATAGCGGACCCTTCCAGGATATCGCAGGAAAGAGCGTGGCGTGCCGTGCGCCCGCTCGTGGATAAACTCCTGCGCTGCTATAACCACTCCCTCCAGCTGCAGCGGGTAAGTCCATGAATCACTACATTTCGTCAACATAGACACTCACTATAATTGGTCTTTAGCCAATTCATAGATATTTACCCTATCAGTACTGTTCAAATGTTTTTATTTTAACATTGTGGGGGTATCACATAAATTATGTATAAGTGCAACTGGTAAATGCCACTATCAATTTTATTTCAAGTATCTAGATAGTTGAGTATGTAAATTTATCAGTAGGTATTAAACTAATTCAAACTTACATAGCTATATCTACCTCCTGTGGTCATATTTATTTACCTTATAATATTTTAGTTTAGTATTGAAAGTTTCTTCATTGAACCTTTTTCTAGCCTAATAATCAGTTAAGAGAGATAATAGTAAATAATTTCCATGCCGAGTCAGGCTCTAAACAATGCAGAAAATATATTTTAGTAAGTAAAACTTACAGGTACACTCAACCACATACTTCAAACTGAAATTGGCATGTAATATAAAGTACAGTAATGATTACCTTATAAAGTTATTCTCAATTATAATATTAGTGGTTATATAAATCATAGTATAGTTTAGTTCATTTGGAAATTGACAATCCCTTTATATTTAAGCTAAGCTATTCCTTTCTTTTGCTACGTATAATGTGTGTCCATAAATGTATCTGTTACAGTATCAGATATTTAGGTCCACTGGCTGGATGATATCTACGAGAATTCTATGATTTTAGTAATAAATTGAAAATAAATCCGGTTACAATCGAGCCCTGATTTTAAAGTGTAGGGCTATGCCTTCCATTTAATTCTTAATTTTTGGTATCATAAAGGCTTGTTGAAGAAGTCAAGATGTTGTCATAGGCCATTTAACTTATAGGGCTTTAACAATCAAACTCTATTTCACAGTGTGACTTGGTAATCAATCTAAAAGGCTTATACACATTGTTTTACCAGTCTTTCTAGCTACCATTACATCAACCCAGCATTATTCCCCACTATCTTTATACTGTAAACATTAAATATTTTACCAAGAGAGTGGTATATTGACATTTAGCATCCTGTATAGTACTCTGATAAGTTTTGATAAGATTTCATGATGTCATATTGATAAGTTCTCACACTGATAACACTGTGAGCAAATACAATATAATGTTTGTCAAGTGTTTATGGAAATATTCACAATATTCATTTCATTTAAAGGTAATAATTATTGTTTTACATGACCTATAGTAGTCACACAGTGTCCATTTTATAAAATCTTTTAATGATTAAGACTCAGTATGGTGCAAATAGATACATTTTAAATGCAAAAAAAAAGAACGATTAGTGTAGCACCTAGAAGAAAAAAAACTCGAAGTTAAGCGGTGGTTGCCGAGGTCAGCCCACGGATGGGTGGTTTCTACTTCAAAACCTACGAAATAACCCACCGCACTGTTTCAGTCGCGCTAGACCTGATGCAATTACGGCGACATCTCAATTCCACAGGCGATTAACTTTAATCCGACCCCTATTTAGTAAAAAATGAAAGGCCATCCTTATGATATGATAATGAATTAAAATGACTCCCTAATGAGTTTCATGTGGTCGAGAACACATGATATTTATGAAAGTATAAATAGCTATAAATAATAAGACGAGGGTGTTCATTCCTCCGTTAACGTTACACGCTGAACACGCGTGCTGAAAGGTTACCGCCCACCGCCACATTTGCATGCATTGTGCATTAGTTTGATTGAATACAGAAAGTATCTGATAAACTCAAGGCCTACCTACGTTTCGAGATTTTGTCAATTGATAAAAATCGAGGAAATAGTAGGTAAAATGCGGCATTTGGCATTAGCACGGCGGCACGGCGAAGTTCGATAGTCAGGAACGATGGCCAACAATCTACCGCGACTGTGACCCCTATATGAAATTGCCAGTCGGTAAACGGCACACCCCACAGCAGAACGAGACGCCAAAATCCTCCACTCACACGAGACAATCAGCAAATACTTTTTTTTACTGCTCCTAACGACAATTCCACCTGCACGTATCGCTTTCTATCATTCACAAACTGAGGATATTCTGACGGACTGACGAAAGTCCCATGGTTTGATTACACAGGCCGACAAAATTTAACAAAAGTCAAGACCAAACCTAACATACCCGAAGGATTTTGATGCACTGAATCCGAATTTTGTAGTTGATACGCTAAAGTGTAAAAATTCAAATAGCGATATTTTGGTGAAAAAAAAAAGATATTTGAAAAAATCCAAATATGTTTAAAAGGGGAAGGGTGGTACTTTGAATTTCCATAGAACGTTCTTTGATAATAATTTATTGCCTTTTGTCACGTAACCTCAAAAACCGCAAAAAAACGCGTTTTTTTTCACTTATTGATTAGGATATCTCGAAACCCTGACGTGATAGAGCAATTTTGAGGCCAGATTTAAATTCAGCGCGTCAAAATCCTTCGGAAAAGTATAGTCTGGTTTCTGGGTAAAAAAATTGTCGGCCTGTGTTATCACTTAACTTGCCAGCAAACACACGCTGGTGATGCTCTGTACAGACAACAGTGCAGGAGAACTGGGTCGGGCTGGTCGGGCATAACAACCTCATTTTGCGTTACCAAAAGCATTATAGCCAGCCAAATCGACCAACGGAAGAAACTTAAGAAATAATATGCCTTTTGTAAAGTCATTCATTTGTTGTATTGGGTTCCATCTCTGATTGGTTCAGGTGGTGAGAGCACCACTGCAGTCGTCTGATCATTTACATCATCCTTAGTACGCCATCCTTACACATACATAGTATAAAACTAAGTCGCATTTTGTACACTTAGATCTTTTAGAGTACGCAATGGTTATAAATACGGTTTTCATTAATAAGCAGTGATTCAAGAGGATGGTCTATATGCATAATACGCAGGCGAAGCCGCTGGCAAAAGCTAGTAACATTAATAAATAACGGACTCTTGTTTCTTTCGATGCCTAATGAGCATGAAACTCAGTACCTATGTAATAAGAAGTTATTATTTAACTTATTACTTAGTAAAAAATAATATCCTCATAGTCATTAAAACCAACGTAAATAGCAGTAACTTATTGTGATTTGTACAACACGCTGACGTGCTAAATAGTAGACATGAATTAGTCATACTAGGTACGTGTGTACCGCAAGCACAGATCCAATCGATTGATTCACATAATAGGGGAAGCCCAATGGAAGGAATTGCTTGCTGCTTGGTACCTACCGTGTGATGCTGAACGAAAGGAATATCACCATCCCAGTTCTTCCCGTGGGTGTCATAAGAGGCGACTAAGGGACTAACTAGAGAATGGGCAGCAGCGTTCTCTATATATAAGGTGTATCTATTCATACATGAAATATTTTAAGAGGTACACCGGTAGGTGGTAAAGAAGCTATAGAAGCAAAAAGAAATTTTTTCTGAATGTATTTTTTTTTTCAAAATGTAATATTTAAAAATTATTTGACGCACATAAGAAATACTGGCTCCTTCTTATTTTTTACGGCCCGAGACACCGCAGCCATGTTTGTGCCGTCCGGTCGCCGCCCTCGCAGCGTCATGCGGGCCATTCATAGAATTTGGAGTAAAGGTTTTATGCAAAACGTCTCAAGCAGTTTTAAAATTATAATAATTACGAAAATTCAGAAACGCTTAGATAAAAATTTTCTTTTTGCTTCTATAGCTTCTTTACCACCTACAGGTGTAAAATATATACACCTACATCGCAGTTTGGTGGTAAAATATATACACCTTATATATTTTACCACCAAACTGCGATCGCCAACCCGCCTGCCAAGCGTGCAGCAACCCCCCAAAATTTGGGCAGGTCTGTCTCCAGCAGTGGACGTCTTTCGGCTGAAATGACGCGTGGTGATTTCCTGAAAGAGAATAACTTGGTATTAAAATGACCTGCAAGTCTTCCACCAAAGGACATTTACCCTTGAAACCCAATAAATAAATTGCGAGGAAATATTCAGATGGTTTTATTACCGGCCGGACATACACGTCCGTTTAGTTGGGACTTGGGAGTCGACAGTCGACACAATCGGTAGCGAACGGCTCCCAACAGACCTAACCGACTGGTTAGTATCTTTTCGGCTCCGATTGTACGTGTTTCCGGTGCGTAGCGAAACGTACAATAACATTCCCTCCTTATTAGGTATGTTACTCATACTGTTTGACACAGTAGGTACAAGAATCGATGTCTCGTAAGTACCTAACTGATAAATAAAGTGACGTATTCGAGTTCTACCATCTCATACTACAGTCACGCACAGAACAAATAATTTCCGACTGAAATTGTTTCGTGTTCCCACGAGAAAATGTAGAAGATCTTCAAAACAAAATTTCAAACTGTCTCACCGTTTCACAATCGGTCATTGAGGTGAAACAAATATGTTACAGAGTACGTACTGAAAATAATGATGCTTTACGCCAAGTCTGCATGAATGCATACTCGTATTGAATCGCCGACGAAACAATACGATGCTTTAAAAATACTGAAGGTCTGTACAAATCAGAAAGTAGATCTATATTACAGTTTTCCGTGGCATCACATCTTACTCGCGTAGCCTCTATGCTTGGTCACAAAATTCTGGTAATTATGATGTCATAGGTAACCATTTAATTTCGTTCGACTTCTAATTTCAAACTTACTGTTTTGTGTTCTTTGTTTAAACATGAAGGAGCTGAACCACAATCCAATTAATACTGTAAAACATATTTGTTCTGAAGCTCGCCAGAGAATAAGATAAATAACAGCTCGGTAGTAAACATATCAACGGGCCGAGTCTGGTTCTAAACAGCACGTATACTAGCCTCTGTGTATGCTAGCTTTTACAATACATTACAAACTTGAAATCGAGAAGTAGAACAAATCAGATTCAGAACGGCCAATTTGAATTTAAACGTTGCCATTCGTCTTGTGTCCATCAAATTTTAATGAAGGTTTGCGTTACTTTTGGTCTCACGAGACATGAAACAGTCAGCAAGCTGATTTGACATATTCATAATATCGGCTTGTAGTTGTCTCGTTGCAGAGCAAAACAAATGTTACGTAAACCAAAATTCTATCGTAATAATGAGAATAACAGCCAATAATAATGGATATTCAAGTAATGTTTTTGTACCTACTTCATGTTTTACCCATAGATTTTGCGGTAAGGAAGTGCGGTAGGTACTAGCTTTATCTACCACGTCATATACACGTACTTAAATTAGTTACAACTACTCGCACTCATTGTTACGACTATTCATTTCAATTTAAAATTAAAGTAATTTCAATGAATTGTTATTCATTACACAATAGGTATACAACATCCAAAAAAGTAAAACCTCTGGCTGGGCTAAGTTAGCTACTGCCACAAGCTATCTGCGCCTGTTCAGTGTCTTCTTATGATAAAGTCTAGATTGACATGACGGCTTTGTAAAAAACACAACTAGGTACCTACTATCTATTTAAAACAAAACAAACATTGTTATGAACGCTGAACGCTGTGTGACCTTCGATCACTAATAAAGAACTAGATACACAATCAGCGTCAAAAAATGGCCTCACCAAATGAGCACCCATTTGAACATTTGGGTGCTCTTTTGATTTAGTATCATTCGAACGCTCCGACGGTAAACATCTCTCGGTGCTCGATAAAAAATTGTAAAAATCACACATCTAGGACGCTAAAATAGGACGGAGTTTCACTTTTTCGGTAAGTATTAATATTATCGTTATTTGATTGTTATCACTTTATTAAAAATGCTGATATTTTGTCAAGAAATCGTCGTAAAAACATTTTTTTTTAAATTAAGTCGTATTAAATTAAGGAGTTATAAAGCATCTCAATTGTAAAGATTCTTACTAAACCTATTAATCATATTATCGCATGCCCACTTAAATTGTTCGGATTATGTGCGTTGACTCTGTTCCATTTGTAGAGACGCTATTGTTTTAAAAAAATATTATTAAATAATATTTTTTATTTAATGAGAGAGCTTTGCTGTTTCTATCAATATTATACATAGTAACATTTTATAGATTTTATTTTAACTAAGTGCATGTAATAAAATTAAAGACGTGAGTTTTTTTTTAGCTTTTACTCGAGATCTAGTGAGGTTTGGAAAATGGATATCAGTTATAGTACGCCAAAAATCCGTGATGAAGATGAAGATGAAGAATAAATAAATGATTATGGCTACGATATATTAGTTTCGTTAATAAATAAATGTGGTGCCCTATCCAAAAACATTTACATTCAGGTAAATTATAATCATTACACATATACACCATAGGATAGAGTAAAATATGCTTTAATATGTACACAATTTTTAAAATAACACTAATAATTACAGTACATATAAATAAAAAATATTGGACAGTTTGACTCCACGTATTCCTTATCCTAGCTGAGAGCCTGGATCGTATAACTGTATTGTTATTTATTGGCACTTTTTAATTCGAACTTTAAGACATGCGTCTAAGGTTCAATTTCTTTTGATGGGTGTTGACCAGTGCGAATAGGTCGTAAAAATTTATTGCTTCTTGTACATAGCTTTGTGAAATAAACTTTAAGCATTGCACTTAAAGTTGAATTTACATTAATGTTTATTTATTTCAACTAGCATAACAATAACACAATTTGGTGACAGTTTTAAGCGAACTTTTGCTTGGGATTGTGTATCTAGTTCTTTATTAGTGATCGATGTGTGTGACACTCTATTTAATTCTTAATTTTAAAAGTATCTTTGTAATTCCATTTTTAAATAATAAATCTTTTAAAATAATAAACTCCACAGAAAGCACGCTTAAAAGATAGGTGATCAGCGTCAGTTCAGTTCCCTCGAGAATGTTGATACATTTCCTTTTAAAACGTTACGTAATCCAACTAAAACAGGAAAAGGAAAGCAACAAAGGAAAATGCGAAATAACCTCCTATTAAAATTAATTACACGGTCTGAATATTTTTGGAACCTAATTTAATTATGAAATCTGCTTCGAAAATCTAGGTCAAACTTAAAATAAACGATATTTTTGCAAGTTCACATGATCAAAGATAAGAACAGCTTCCCGTATTTATTAATTGGAGCTTAGAGTAATAATGCATAGAGAGATAGCTTCATTCAAAATTCCGTTCAAAATTGAAGCAACAACACAATCAATGTGTGCATAAGCGTAAAAACATTCACCGACACACACAGAAGCAAACTAGTAATGTTGCAAGTAAATGACATTTTCCCCAAATAGTGGGAAAAATGGAACTGTTTCAAGGATTCGTGAGTAGAAAAACTATTCAATAAAAACATGAAATTAAAAATATTTATGATATACCAAGATAGATTACTTAACCTACCTTACTTAATAACCCTGAGTTTGCAACTGTTTTCTAAACAACTGCCGCTTTGATGTCGCTATTCGCGAAATATTATCTTTTTGGATTCATAAAAGAATCGAATTCTTAGGTAACGTTCTACAATAAGCCGCACTAGATTTGTATCGTGATGCTGGGAATTAACATGATCTTCTACTATCGGCAAAAGAGAACGACCATTGAGTTTGGCCATAACTTTAAAAGTAAGCTCTTTATCTGAATTGCTTTTCTGTGCATTCTGTTTTATATAGTTTTGCAGACTAGTTTCAGAAATACTACAAATCGAGTAAACTTCTTTAGAAGCGTAAATCAATCCGCCTAGCGCCTTGGTCCCGCAAACACACCAATTCATGAAACCACTGTTTTTCGTTGGCTAGCATGTTGTCCACACAAAATCTACATTTTATTCGAGTAGTGATATATTTCACAACGTTGCCTGCAATATAACCGACTATGTGATTCTTGCAATCGGGGTCATCATTAGACGCCATTTCAAATAATTCAATATCCTTATTAATTGGTATTGATTAATCAATTCTTCGTCTGCGTCGTCAAATCTTTCTGCTATAGTTGAAGCATTGAAGAGTTGATGAGCACATCAAAATTGAAATAGATTCAAGTGGTACACAGTTTCCCGTTCCACCAACTTGCAATTCCATGTGGCAGAGTAATTTTCTATAACTGCCCCTAAATTGTAGGGCGTTGGGATTATCATTGTGTCCACCGTGCATCCTTATTGACCCAAAAAACAGTTCAGTGTGATCCTGACTTAGCCTATAGGTAGTTATATATTTCAATTCCTGTGTGTCTTCAACCAGTCCTAAATAAGTACATAAGGCTTTCAATACACACGAGCAATCCTTTAAAACCAGGGGAGCACTTGACCACGAGGACGGATTGAAAGCTTTTTATTTTTAGCTGTATTACTGTCATTTTCATTAAATTTACGCTTTCTGGTATTTTCTATCTGTTTATGTAAATTTGGATGTTATCGTTAAAGATAACATCCGAATTTGTTTGCCCCCTAGTGACAAACTTGATTGACTAATTCAAAATATATGAATCGGTGTTCATTAAAAATTAAAAATTAAAAATAAATACAATCTTGTTGTATAATTTATCTTAAAACACATAAAAGTAATAAAAACATCTTAACTTCATCAAAACAAAATGAACCCAACAAATTCCTTTTCGTGGCAAGCGGGACCCCCAATAGTATTAGGCTAATAAAAATACCTACCTAAATATGATTTTGGAATAAAATTGGCAGTACATAGGTAGTTATAACAACAAAAAAATGGTGGTAAAATATTTTTCTTTGCCTAGCAACACTTATTGTAATGGCGTCTGTCAAAACGATTTATTTATTTTGTTTTAATGAATGTTTTAATCAAAAATATATGATGTTAGGCAATAGTGACCCGTGAAATGGGATCTTTAAATGTTTTCCGTGGTTATGTGATTAGTTGTGACACCCTTTCACTACACAGTACGTCATTTTTTGTGAAATTGCGGGAGCTCTTTACAATAGCGCTTGGTATTTTGTACTAACGGTCCGAAAGTCGTACTTAGCCTTAAAAGGCTACCTTGAAATGGCTTCACTTTTCGTGCAACTACTGCGGTTCTATGCGTTATTATTCTAAGAATTGGAGCAAGTGCTCGTTGTTCATTATCCAATTTACGTAATGATTATAACCTCTTTACTTCCACTTTCTAGTGAAGTCTGTCTAAGACCTCGATACTATATTTGATAGATTTTTGACTAATGGGTGCCGCTTGTCGGACACCATTTTGAAGACTTGGAGACCATTAACCATTGGTGTTGCAAGGCTTTCTGCTTTGAAAACACTTGATTGTATTAGCCTGTAATGTAAGAAGATTAGCAAAAAAAAACAAAAGAATAAATATTCGAACACCGTCACTTCCAAGTTTAAAAAAGTCATTTGAAAAATAGAATGCAGCATACGTCATCCACCCCACACGCCCATTACGTGTGTCAATCATCCAATCAGAACGGTCACAACTCGCACGGGTCGCGTGAGAATGCGCAGCTCACGATAACGCATGCTGCATCCTCCGAGGGCAATGGAACCATCAATTTATTTGCCTTATTAGATCTCCTGATTTATAATACATAAATTAATAAGAACATTGTTGTGCCTCGAACTTTGGAGTAACTGATTCCAATTTATGTTAGTGTATAAATTGGTTCTCAACGTTGTGTAAACCATGTTTTAGTATTATGAAAATATCATTAACTTTGGTTGTATTTGTTTATACCTAATGGTTCTCGAATTAAACAATGGGTCGTGTAATTAGCGTTTACATGTGTCATCAATTCAGTGTTGGTTATAAGGGAGACCCCTTTCTACAGGTTCACAACAGTCCTTAAACATTTCTAACGGGGTTTGCCTTTGTTTAAAACATTGAGTTTCAGTACGGTTGCATAATCACTGAATTTTAGTGGCCCTCGCCTGAAATCACGTGGCCTACTGCAGTCAGTCGCTCAGTGTTAACCAGTAGGTAATGGTTATTATGAAAATAACCCTTTACGAAATAAAGGCGCTGTCAGTGTCAAATTGTTACCACTGGTGTGGGGTTGACTACAGTCAAAAAGAAAAGAGGAATAAAGAAAAGACTGCAGTCTTTTTTCTGTTGGTGTACACACCGACTGAAAAAGACCACGTTATTTTTTATAGGAAAAATGATAGTAGGTACATATATCTTTCGGCTGATCTAGGTTGGTCATTAGAAAAAAGAGCGAAGTAAGCATAGACTAAAAACAGGTTGGAATGCCTACAATATAGTTCAATTAGGTACCTATACATTTATGTTACACACACCTCTATAATTACCCAAGTTAACTACATGATTGTAACAGTTTATTTTATTTATATGGAACAAATACTGTAAACAATGGTTTTCCTTCCTCTTGGCAAAAGTTATATATTTATGTATTGTTACATTCTGGATAGAATCAATCGAGTAAGTGTTTAATTAATTAACTGGAGTCAAGTGATGATAACCTAGCCTCTTTAACAGATTGATATGGCTATAACTCACTTCATAATTACTCTCGTTTAAATGCAAAGTTTATACAACTTTTATTCTCGGACCACAAAATGCAGATAACACGAGATTGCTTCGTTCAACGCCAGACTCGTACAAAGTAACATTATCCTTCCACCCATTGGTCCATACAAAGCTTATTCCAACACGAAGACTTGCATGAGTTCTTGCAAAATGTAACTCTCCAGATTGCCATTTCAAACCGCAATGCGCGGTCCATTTTAGTCAGAACAATGACAACAAACGTCAAGGATATGTGAGTAATAACAGAAGTACCATCAAGTTTTGGATGCATAGCCATATTCCTTCTCCCCGTTTATCGTACAGTTGAAAGGAGACAAAACAACGTTTTGTAGCTTGCATGACGTGGTATATTGTTGAATAGGGATCCTTATTAGGTGCGGTGCGGCAATGAGCGCGCTGCGGCATTTCGCAACGTGGTATCTCGTACGGAACGTAAATGTTCTGGGACCAAACCTCTTTTAGATATACATAAATATATTGTTCGAATACTTGAAAAAGCTGTCTTTATTAAGATGGAACATCAAGGGAAGCCCGCGAAATTTAAATCGTCTCAAGGTTTTTGCAACTTACAGTTCAGTGCCAGTTCTGTGTTTATTAAAACACGATTCGCGACCGTAAGACACACGTGTGTATTTACAGAATTATATCATTAAAATTATCATGATCAGCCTCTAAGTTTATTTAATTTCATTGAATGACTTTTTCATCCACGATTACAACTATGTATCTATAGCCAATATGTATATATATATATATATATATAATGTATGTATGTATACAATATGTATATGTATGTATAGCCATATTTGTTACGTTTGCGAATCATATTTTTTTCAACAAACAGCCTGACACTGACCTGACCACCAAATTGCAGAAAAACTTAAGAAAATTTGAATTTGGCGGGCTACCCTAATAACGCAAAATAAAAATGCTTCCCATGCATAATAACCAATAATAACCTTCCACCAAATATGGTACAATTAACAGTTCAAATGCATTATAAGAATCAGGATTACAACGAATCAGACAGCCAACTCAGTTTCGCAACAACAAACCATATGGCGGGTTACCATAATTACGTTGAGCAGGTGGGTTCGGGATCGCAGTATATTATTAGTCCATCCAAGGACTCTTAAAACCTTCCTTTAAAACCCTTTCTTTCCGAGGCCATAGCGTGGACTATTTATAGCCAAGGCAAGGCCATAAGGCGAAAGGACCGATGCGAATTGATTATCTCTCACGCTTTTTAATACGCATATCTAGTGAATAGTTTTTTAAATTGTTTCCGTCCCTATATTATTATCTATCTCTGAGAATTTCTAAACTTAAGGTGCTTTTAAGTTGTTATGGCCTCTTGACAAATCGATTCGGTTTTGCATCATTTACTTTCAATACGTACTAAAAACATTAAAAAGACATAATCGAATAATCAATAGAATCCAGTTTCTGTTCTTTCTTAATCATCTTCCTGCCCTTTCTCATCATCTGCCTAGCCTTTTCCCAACTATGCTGGGGTTGGCTTCCAATCTAACCGGATGCAGCTGAGTACCAGTATTTTACATGGAACGACTGCCTATCTAACCTCCACAATCAAGTTAATGGATAATACGATACTCCTATTGATCGTAGCGTGATGTTATCCTATCCCTATAGTCTTCCTCGATAAATTGGCTACCCAACACTAAAAGAAATTTTCTATTCCAATGAGTAGTTCGTGAGATTATAGCGTTTAACCAAACAAAGAAACTCTTCATTCAGCTTTATAATATTAACTAGTCTTATTATTTCACACATCTCTAATATCTCTGTTATTCCTACATAATACTTCTTTGATGTACTAGTCAGCTTCAGAAAGAAAAGTCCTTTACTTTTAAAAGGATTTCAAGTATGCAAAGTTATAGGTCCAACTAAAACCATTCTGATAAGTAGCATACGTTTAACTTGGTTAAGTAAGGAGTTTTGGCGAGCTTTCGCAAGAATTTACTGTAACAATGGCACTTTCGTGTTTCCCCGAAGAAATTCTTTAATAAGGCACCACAGAACGATCATTATACAAGTTTTGCTGGTTGTTTATATGAGCGGTTTTTTAGGGTTCCGTTGCCAAATGGCAAAAAACGGAACTCTTATAGATTCGTCATGTCTGTCTCTCTGTCTGTCTGTCTGTCTGTCTGTCCGTCCGTCCGTATGTCACAGCCACTTTTTTCCGAAACTATAAGAGCTATGCTGTTGAAACTTGGTAAGTAGATGTATTCTGTGAACCGCATTAAGATTTTCACACTAAAATAGAAAAAAACAATAAATTTTGGGGTTAAAAAATATATGATGTACATCCATGTAAACTACCACCGAAAATTGGTTTGAACGAGATCGAGTGAGTAGTTTTTTTTTAAAACGTCATAAATCGTAAATCGCAATTTACCTTACATTCAATCAACTGAAATATAAAAATTAAAAAAAAAAAACATTTATTTTTAAACCGAGAATACCTATATGTTTGTACGGAACCCTCGGTGCGCGAGTCCGACTCGCACTTGGCCGGTTTTTGTAAATAATGACCGGTGTGTGTCTTTTTAAAAACATTTACTGGTACATGTTTCTGGTCGTCGGTTGCCAGCTGCTCTCACGTCTCCTGTAGGTACTTCACTTATGTTTACTTACGTTATAAACTACATCGAAATGGGCAGGTGTAAAAGTCTACAAATAGGTAAGCGCAATTAATTGTACGCTCAGCCACCAACCTTTATGAAGTCATATATAAAAAGTTCCCGTGTCCACTGGCATTTATGCAAGCGCTGCAATTATCCAAGTCATTCATAAGTGAATAAGACGGGCGGTATTCGATGTACATCTATAATACCTTTTACAGATTGCACCTGCACTCTTTACTATTATGTTTTACAGCAACAATATATTATAAGCCATTATATATTTCATACAAATGGTTTCCAGAAATGTCTGCTCGGGAAAGCTGCAAAGAGATAACATTTTCCAACTTCCAAAATTTTGTAGAGCCATTGTATTCTTTTGATCTTGTCAGCCACAAAAGAATGCCAACGAGATTTTACTGTGATAAACTTTTTTTAATTATTCTGGAAGTGAGTAAGCAAGCCATTTCAACAGCAGTGATAGAACAACTGGGTGGGTATGGGTAGTCATGATAGCGCATAAATCACAATACAAGAAGTTTCGAAGACGACTAACCAACTCTGAACTTTATTCCATATAAAAATTGCTCACATTTCTGCGTCGTGTTATGAAAACAACTTCGTAGTCTCAGTTTCCATAATAATTTATACAGCACCCTGAAAGCACGTCCAACTTTGCACACAACTAGTGTTTTGCACGCAAAGCACCGCACTGAACAAAGTTTAGTGCAAGTATTGGCACGAAAAGTGCAACCATGTCGTTAATGTCGTATTGTTTGAGTATAATGCTGACTGTGGGTGTAATGCTTTAACTTATCGGTACTTATGTGGGTGTTGCAGAATGGAATTTCATTAATTTTAGTATGTTATGTATTCGATGTAGTGTAGGTCGGTGCCCAGCTTAATAGCCATTACGATAAAACATATTAAGGATTGAGTAATTTGTAATTACGCGTACACAACTCAATTAAAAAGTTGTAAAAAAGGAAATGGCTACGTTGCTTGGTCAACGGTTGAAGTAGCGTGTTACGTTATGAATTCTATCGGAGGAATAACTTGCAGGCGTGTTTTATGAATACCAAGGTGTCCTAATAAACGTTATAAATGCTAATTGGACAGTAGCATGACGCACTAGGCATACATTCATCAGGTCCAGGAGCTGTCTACGAGCACGAGACAGTTGATCGTGATGTGGAACCAAAGTTAATGGTGCATGGAGTACGTTGCACTCGGATATAAAGAATGCACACTTTCTGTTTACACTGTAATTTAACTAAGATTTTTCTTTTAATAAACACATAAAAAGCTGAGAAAACTACATTGATATGAAGAAAGCGTGAAATAGCGGAATGTTAGTGCTATCGGTAAGTTTTTACAAAGAATCAAAACAATAACAATAAAATTGGATGTGCTCATAAAAATAAACTTAGTCCAAACAAGCACTTTGTAAGTTTTCAAGCTATTCAAACATGAACTCAGTGTTAACTGGTAGTAGGTGAATAGTTCGAACACGTAATAAACAATAAGGAAACATTTTATATTCCATAAATAAGGGAAATGACGTCCGCACTCGCTCTCGTTTTAATTTCTGACCATCTGGCTGAATTTATTGCTCAAATCTCGCAATTGGTCGGTAAATGGTGTTAATTTAATTACTGCCCCTGATCTCGTGTGAGCACTTAATTGTACATCGCGTTGTAAAGCGATGTGAACAGTTAATATAAACAGTAGACTATCTTACTTAACACTATTACTGTATAGTATTGAGGCGTTGCATCTTAAACGCCACATTAGCAGCGATCGGGTCATTTGTTATTCTATCCCTAAGTAGGCTCTTAGTAACCCTAGAAAGCACAAAGCTGTTACATCATCGTCTTTATTCTATAAATAGAATATGTCCCAAGACAAAGTACTTGATGGATTATGAAATTTTAAGCAAGAAAACAAAGATCAAAATAAACTCATCAATCACTTCAGAAAACCGTGTTTACAGTTCAACAAGTGCAGTTTAAGGTGAAACGAGTAAAATTATTGAAAAGAAACCTTGTAATTATGTACTTATCTTGATTTATTCTCAGCACTTGAGTATGATGTTTTTCTGTGCGATATTTCTTTTTACAAAACCGCTTCTCGGGTCTCTTAATATTGTAATGTTGGCAATCAATTTCGGGTGCCAGCTGCCATTTCTCTGTGGAACACGGTTAGAGCATTCCATTTTCTTCACATTTCTCAAATGTGAAGAAAATTGAATTCAATGAAGTGCTCATTATCATTTTATTTGGAGTATTTTCTAGATGGAAAGCTAGGTACCGCTCGCGGTTTTTCTCAGATCCCACTTTCGTTTCCATGGAGTAATATTATGCGAGTAGATAGTTCAATTCAGTTATTATGCAATAAATTCTGGCTCGTAATTTATCTTAACAACATGTAAAAACCATTCAGAACGAATCAATAAGTCTCCAGATAGTTTCCTTCCTTAAAAACAGATAGCAGACGGTGCACAGTGTTTTATGAAGACCATTTTTCGGACATTGCTTTTTTACATAAAAAGCTGATAGTTTAAGTTATTTAAATGCAATATTTCGTATCCCCATTTCACTAGTATGTTTAGTTTTTGAGATATAATTTTTTGAAAATCTTCTTTTTTTCAACCGGGTATTTAGAAAAAATATCATATCTCTGAAACTAAATATGATACGCAAATGTGATCTTAGAAACATCGATGGCGATTTTTATGTTGCATATTATATAGTACAAATAAATCTCGGAACTTCGTTAGATTCGGACTTATACGAGGTTTTTTGTTTTTGGTTTTTATTTTTTTTCTCGGTAATTCCACCGTATTTGGAAAAGTTATTTATAATAAAATTATGCCCTCCATCTTCCCTACATACCACAAAAATAACACACCCTAATTGCGTGGAATCTAGAAGTTATTCCAAATTAACTGTTTTTGCTAGGGTTGTCACTTTCGAATCTGAATTTTGATGACTCAATTTTTATTTAATGGTACGTATTGGTTATTAAAATTTCGACTATTAATCCTAGGAACTTTGTTATATCCAGACTTATAAAAGGTTTTTAGTTTTTTATTTATTTTGTTCTCGATAATTCCGTAGTATTGGGATAAGGTACACCCTTTAAAACTGAATTTTGACGGTAGTTTTGACAAACGAATAACGGGCCGATTCTATTGTCACAAAATTCTCTAAACTAAACTAAAAATCACTTAAATTTGGTTCATCCCTGTCAAACAACGATTTTCTATTCTGAAATAGACTAAAAGTGACACAACTTAACTATATTTTAGTTTGATAGCACCAAGATTGCACTGAATTATTAGTTTAGTGAAAATATCAATTTTGCTGTTCTGAGTTTGCCGGTTTTCACCAAAAAATTTGACTTAATAATTTATTTTAACTAAATCTGACTATTTTAATCGCCATTAAAAAAGTGTGGAATAAGACTAGTGATCATGAACTAAAATTCACACTAAGGCCTCGCCTTCACGGGCAAAGACAGTACTGTATTTTTTGTTTTCGTTTTCTTTTGCTTATATCTCGAAAATGGCGTGTCTTATCACAAAAATAATGAAAATTGCGACCCCCCTGCACATTTAAATCTTAACACGTGGGTAATATTTTTTTATATTTTTCTAACAAAAGTGAAAATTTTCATATAAAACACGTCCAGGCTGCCTCCTAGCGCGCGCCTTCGTCTCTCAAAAAATTCACTGCGTAGCGCAAAAGTACCACGTTGCGAAGCCAAAAGAAAAAAAAAATACCACGTTGAGTCGCGACTGCCAAATTCAAATTCGATTTTAGTCGTGTCAAAATAATTTTTAAATTTAGAGATTTTTTATTGCAGAATAGCGTTACAATTCTCATAGCCAAAAGTAAGGAATTTTAGAGATAGTTTAGTTCGGTGTACAACAGAATCGGCAATGACAATCATTATTTTGATTTTAATTTGTGCTAAGTTTTAAGTTTATTAACCTAAGAAATAAGATTCTTCCATACGATCTTTAAAAACCCCTAAATTGTTCTGTTGGAGGTACTTCTGAAAATCAAAAATGAAAATGTAAATGTGCCCTGCCCACTGCCCGTTAAGTTTGGCGATTCTTCTGATTGTGTGGATAACTTTGGTATAAATATAGACATAACTTCAGATCCGGATATGAACTAATATAATATGATCGCGTGACAACCCTAACGACGTAGAATACGGATCAAACTTAAAAATGTTGTGGTTTCTAGATTCCACGCAATTAGGATGTGTTATTTTTGTGGTATGTAGGGAGGATGAAGGACCTAATTTTAGTATAAATAACTTTTCCAAATACGACGGAATTACCGAGAAAAAAAATAAAAACTAAAAACTGAAAACCTCGTATAAGTCTGAATCTAAAGAAGTTCCGAGATTTATTTGTACTTTAAAATATGCAGCATAAAAAACGCCTTCGATGTTTCTTAGGTCACAATTGCGTATCATATTTAGTTTCAGAGATATGATTTTTTTTCTAAATACCTGGTTGAAAAAAAGACGATTTTCAAAAAATTCTATCTCATAAACTAAACATACTAGTGAAATGGGGATACGAAATATTGCATTTAAATAACTTAAACTATCGGTTTTTTATATAAAAAAGCAATGTCCGAAAAATCGTCTTCATAAAACACTGTGCGGTGGATTCAATCAAGGTATGTAGATGACATTCTGATGCCCTAAATTCATACAACGGCACAGTAATCTTATCTTTATTATATGCTACCGTATCTATGCCAATGGTCAATTTACTTGTCAGTTATAATAATTTTGCAGTGGGTCTAACCTTGACGGATATAAAGGATCATTTATGCTTCCCGCGACCGTGTCGATCTCCTTGGGACGCGTGCGCAACTTTAAAATATCCATTTACAGTATTACATCATCTTCGACGAATCCCAGAATTATCCCATCTGGTGGGATAATAAAAAAAACTTGCCATCCTCTCCACACGTGATTCACCATGTTTTAATTTGTATGAATCACCAATTAATATATGCGTTTGCGCACCTACTTGCGAAGTTCGTTCGGGAAGTCGGTTTATTTACAAGTTATTTCTGAGGTGACACCCTCAAGCGATAAACTTGTTTTGAATTGAAGGAAATGTTTTGTAAAGTCGATGTTTGTAATTATCATATCAAGCTTCAGTATCTTACCTTTGTAAAAAGATGTTGAATCTCATCTTTGTGAAATATAGGTTTCCAGAGTAGTGTCGTTGGCCGATACCCTGGTGCACGCATAATCACCATCCTTTTGCCATTACCATCGAAGTGAGGGCTTAAATATTCATCACTCTTTTGAAGCACAAAGCCGTAAGTTTCAGTAAGCTCTTTAATGCCAAAATGATTAAAAGCATAACAATGTAGGCACTATAAAAGGTTGAGGTCAGTCTATTTTCCAGTGTTAATCTAAAAACATATGACTTTATCTCTGAAATAAATCCTCGAGTTATGTTTTATTCGCGTGACCGAAGGCTGAAAGTTAAGTTCGCGGTCCTACCTCTTACTCTCATTTTCATAATGTACACGTTTTCCCTGCTTTAATAACAATGGCGATTTATATGTTTTAAACGTTATAAAACAGGGCAGGACACCACCCTTTTAATTAATCAAATTTCCACTTGTCATTCATAGCGTGATGTACAAGAATAAACTTTAATTACACATCAAAGTATCGGTTGGCGGGTTGATTATTCCTGACACATTATGCAGCATTTTGAACTAAATGTATATACGCACTGCGAAGTGTTAAGAACAGACGGGAAACAATAAATCACTTCGCAGCTGTACATCATTTTAATTATTCTTGATTATAAAAACAATAAAGATGTCGAGAGAAAAATAGAAACCTAACATCTAAAGAAAGCATAATTTATAGTCATATCATAAACTAGTACACGAATCAAAGTTGAAACATGTAGCGTATGAAATGTGAAATGCAGATAAGCTACTAGAGTAGGTCGCTTAGGAAACAGGAACAGAGGGCCAACGATAAAATAATCGGTTACATTGGTTCCCGTAGCAATAAGCGACTGCTGCAGACTAATCGACTGAATTACGACCGCTTCCTCGCATTGTTTTAAAACGGTTCACAAAGGCTCCGGTTTCGCTCAGCATGTCACCCGAGGCCTAAGCGCCTAGCTCTGCAATTACACTCAAATATTTTGATAGGACTTAGATACCTACGTTTATTAACTGCCGATAATCTAACCGAAAGATACCATAACGTGACCTGAGAAATCGATTCAGTAGAGCGGGCTTGCCTCTGGAAACAGTAGTGATTTGGGTTTATAACACAACAGCAATATGTCGATATGGATTTCTCCACCCTAATTGTGTAACATTCTATCAATCAGGATCTGAATCATTTTGAAGGATATCGGTAATCCGTTGCTTTATATGTTCGAGAAATTGGTCTGCTCAACAACGTAAATAACGTACCTAATGAACGTTGTAGAACTGTAAAATTGGGAGCCATTCCTACTGTCACGCAATAACCCTCTGGTATATACGGTGTATCTATTCATACACGAAATATTTTAAGAGGTAAACCTGTAGGAGGTAAAGAAGCTATAGAAGCAAAAGGAAAATATTTATCTAAGCGTTTTTGAATTTTCGTAATTATTATAATTTTAAAACTGCTTGAGACGTTTTGCATAAAACCTTTACTCCAAATTCTATTAATGGCCCGCCTGACACTGCGAGGGCTCCGACCAGACGGCACGAGCATGGCCGCGGTGTCTCGGGCCGTAAAAAATAAGGAGGAGCCAGTATTTCTTATGTGCATCAAATAATTTATAAATATTAAATATTGAAAAAAATCATTTAGAATTTTTTTTTCGTTGCTGTAGCTTCTTTACCACCTGCAGGTGTACCTCTTAAAATATTTCGTGTATGAGTAGATACACGTTATATATCTGATATCTTTCTTGAAGTCTCATGGAACCATCTGTGCAAGTTAATCTTAAGATTGCTCTGAATATTACATTAATCTTAAGAAGTTACAAGGGGATCTTTAGTTCTTCGCAAGAATAAAGAAACAGTACGGTTGTGGGCTCCCGAGGGATCTAACTTGGCACGAACATCGTGTAGTAGCTGAATATAACATAGACTTCTTGTCTTTCGTGCTTTCTCCATGAACTCAAGCACGGATGTTTTCCTCTTTGTGCTTATATTCTAGCTGGTCGCTATCACAACAATGAGCCCAGTCAATAAAAGCAGCCTTTGTACGTTTTTCACTTTTTTGCTTATTTCGAAGCGAAAACAACCCGTCGTTCAACTTTGCTTCTCTGCGGCTGTGTTTACTGGAAATATGAAAAACATTTTCTTTTTGTTTAAATGTCAACGCCTCAGTTCTGCGTAGATTTCTAATTAAGAATTGTTTTATTCATTCACTTGTTGCTTTTTCATTTGTTTACTGGTGGTACCTTCCGAACCAGTAAGTAATCCTCGTCATATAATGATGCATTTATACAGAATTAACGAATTTTATTTTGTTGACAGGTGGTCCCACGGTTACTGGGTTCACTAGTGGGCGGCGCGATGAGTCCCACGCAGCACCTTGAACAGCAGCAAGCCCTCGTGAAGCAGTTCGCAGAAATATTAGAATTCGTTCTCAAATTCGATGAATACAAAGTAAGTACTATAACCTTATAATAAAGACTGGCGCAAAATGCCGTTATTTTCAACAAAGGATCTTATAGGATCAAAAAATATCGTTCTAAAAATTAGGTTTGTTAAACCTGCTGGTGCTCTCAGTATATTATCGGCCTTTCTCAACGCACAGGATCTAGTTCTTATCATAATTCATACTCCCTTTATTGCTATTTACAACACCCACAAGAAGATGGGTCGCCCATTCTTTGTTACGAAACACCTAGCTAATATTCACACCAGCCTTTAGTATGTCGCATCAATTATGCATGTTAGCTGTAACCCACGCCTCGCCCGTTGCTATTACTATTATATGATAAACCCTAGTTTCTGGTTTCTGGGTTAAGTCATCATTTTGTATTCTAAACCGTTACATGAACACTACGTAATTTGGTTTGGACTTGCCTTGTTGCAGTTATTAGGTAAGGCAATCCGCCTTTATGTTCGTTAGGATGGTAAATGCATTGTAGATTATCTAATGCAAAATAATCGTTAACTGCACCAAATTGTTTATGCATGATTGGTTAGGTCAATGTTATGCAGAACTGCAAAATAGGTCGGTAATCTTGTATGTCGAAACGCTTCAATGGGATAGAACGCAGCTCTGGACTTGGATTCAAAAACTTTTCTTCAAGTTTGTTTTAATACAGCTTCAGTGGAATCCATGTTTTGCTTCTGTAAACTCAATTCTTTGTGTCGGATTAAAGTTGTACGTATCTAAAGGCAAAGCTTTGATCATTTGAAACTTTTTCAAGTATTTCTTCGGTATGGTTGAGTTGAAGTTTTGACTGGCAGATCGGGTTTTTGGATTGGCTAGATAGCTTTGGCGATAATGCTTTGTTTTGGCTCAGTGATGCTGATTCGATAGTCTGTACAATTTGAATCTTGGTTCGTTAAAAAGTAATAGGGTATAAGCGACAGGAACCAAATTGTTCAGGAGAGCAGTTTGAAATTGTAGAAAAATGGACATAACTTTTTTGTTTATTGTCGTATCCTGAAAATGGAAACATCGTAGAGCTATATGGAAGTAAGCGCATTCGAAAAAGCAGAAAATTTTAAGTAGGATGAAATTCATAAGTAATTTTCGACCAAAATTGCGCTTGTTACCTTTTAACCGTCGTTATGTACTTCTAAAGCACTGACTACTTTTTGCAACCTCCTCACTTTCAGAACGATGATAGATCTAATTTGTGTAGGAGAACTCTTTTACGCCGCAGTCTTATTGTTACACTGTATTAAGTTACAAACAGGAAATTAATAACAATAAATACTGATTCCTTTCATTATGCAGTTGATTACGAACCATTGTTTCGGCTTTTGTTGTCGCATTCAATAAACTAAGCAGTGATGTAGGATTTAATTGTGTCATTGATTAACATGAAACAACTTCATACAGTCTACAATGTTTTAGTTTGTTTTGTGGCCTAGTGGGCAGTCGACCAGGAAAAGTCATCAGTTACAGTGGCTAACGGAAAAAAACAACTTGCACTACATATGCATACAATAACTCAATTTCAAATACAACATTGTTTTTATTTATTTTTCTAGTGATCCAACGCTTACTCAGTCCGCCTTGCCTTTTCCCAACTATATTGGAGTCGACTTCCGATCTATCCGGATGCAACTGAATACCAGTATTTTACACGGATCTGATCTCCACAACCGTAACGATCACTGAGACTGTCAAAGATCCACGAATGACAACCGTGATTAACCTCTAGTCCCTGAGATACCACATTTGGTATAGACACAATGGTTTTTAATTGTGTCTGTAATTACGGTATTCAATGGGTTAAACGACTTAAAGTGCATTCCGAGTCACGGAGGGGTGTCGATATGAAACGTTTTTACACGCTTTATATTAGCTTCACTTGTATGTTTGTTTGTAACCGACACTACTTATAGCGCGATTTTGACCCACTTTAAACGACCAGATTTCATTTAAACTCTGTAGACTTATCGAGGACCGATGACAATACTATCCATACTATCCATACTTCCATACTAATATTATAAATGCAAAAGTAACTCTGTCTGTCTGTCGGTCTGTCTGTCTGTCTGTCTCGCTTTCCTGCTAAAACTGCTGAATCGATTTAAATGAAATTTGGTACACAGATAGTTTAGAGCCTGAGAAAGGACATAGGCTACTTTTTATCCCGGTAGTATGTTCCCGCGGGATAATTTCCGACCTCCACGCGGGCGAAGCCGCTGGCAAAAGCTAGTAATTTCATAAATTTGTGCCATTATCCTTGCCAGGTTTACCAGAACAGCAAAAAAACTGTCTTCGAAAACTACGCTGACGCTTTCTCAAAATTCGAAACATCCTAAAAAATAGAAAATAAATAATAGTTTAAAAAAAAACTAAAAACTCGCTTCCATAGAAAATAATGGAAAAAGGCGTGGGGTGCCAGATATCAATAAAAAATACCTTAAGAAGCACCTTTAAACCAGCTTTTTCTTTCCATTATTTTCTACTTTTTAGTTTGGTTTTCCATGAAAGCGCGTTTTTTATTTTTTTTTATTTGACTTATGTAATTAATGGTCATCCATCCACGAACCAACTGTAGCAAGCGTAGCTTAACCTTCGATCGACCGTGTAGCTGTTAGTAATTAGCCACGAGACCCTCTGTCAGATCTAAAACTTATTGTAAGTACTTATTGTGTTTTAGGGGACCTCTTATTACACAGCCCGGTACAGATTGGTGAATCGTAATATAAAATGTACCACAAATGCACCGTCCGAAATAATGCAACGGCCATTACACTTGGTGAGCCATATTTTCATTTGGGACAGTCACATGACAAACGACCAGTGGTAGCCCAACGGTAACGGTTGCGACTTACGATTTGTAGGTCGTAGGTTAGAACCCATACAGGCGCGTTACTGTGTGTAACTTACACACAGTAACGCGCCTGTATGGGTTTTTCATTTCATCACCAGTGCTCTCAAAACGGTGAAGGAAAACATCGTGAGAAAATCGGCATGTCCTAGAACTAAAATTCGAAGACGTGTGACATCTATCAAACCGCTCTGGACCCGCGTGGTGGATCACGGCCCACTTCTGATCGGGCAAAGGCCTGTGTCCCAGCAGTGGGAACATTACAGGGTGATTATGATGACATGACAAATAAATGACGTTACATGTTTTGGACGAAGTTACAGCACACTGTAAACAATAAAAAATGATCTAATGTTTAGTCTCAGCATTGTAAGCAGCCAATAACAAACAATAAGTCACAATGATATAAACAAAGCGACCAATCGTTCCCAGCGTATCTGATGCAGCATAAGTAATTCAATTGCTGGGACCCTTTTGACCCCAACCTTGCAGTGTCGTTGCTCCTAGCTCACTTACTACTATCTGCTCGCGAAACAATTGTACTGTCTACTTCACTAGAATCAGAGCTCATAATTATAAGCTATTTAGAACGTAAATGCGAAAATAATTGCTGTAGCATTTCTATGTAATTTGAAATTGAAAGCTCTATCGGGATCGATAAATAAATCGTAATAGTTATAGCATATATTTGTTTCATATTTGGATAAATGCTTTGTGACTTTCGAGTATTAATTGAAAAGCTCGAAACAAAAGATTGTGAAAGCCATAGATGTCCTCATTATGAAAGGACCTATTTTACTGTAGCCTGAATTTGTAGCTTCAAATTTTAAACCATTGTACTTTAACAATAATAATATTTATTATTTACGGGGAATTATTGCAGAAACGTTAATAAAGCTTAACACGTTACGGAACGCACTGCATTAACAGTCGATTTTTCGATGTTTGAAAATTGCAGTACGGGCACCAACGTAAACTTTTAAACTCTTCTGAACAGGAGGTACGGGCAATACAGCTTTAGCATTCCTTTAGGACGCTACGGATATAGCAGTGGTCGTAACTTGTATGGGCAATTTTTGCGTAACACGCCATTAATCACAATCTGAATCATTTTGAAGAATATTGCTAATCAGTGGTCCATTATGTTGTTATGGTCGAAAAAAAAACGTCTGCTCAACAACGTGAGAAACGTAATTTTGTTGAACTGTCAAAATTAAAGCTATTCCTACTGTTGCCAAAAGGCAAAACACGGAACCCTTATAGATTCGTCATGTCTGTCTGTCTGTCCGTCCCACAGTGTTTTATGAAGACCATTTTTCGGACATTGCTTTTTTATATAAAAAACTGATAGTTTAAGTTATTTCAATGCAATATTTCGTATCCCCATTTCACTAGCATGTTTAGTTTTTGAGATATAATTTTTTGAAAATCGTCTGTTTTTCAACCTGGTATTTAGAAAAAAAATCATATCTCTGAAACTAAATATGATACGCAATTGTGACCTTAGAAACATCGATGGCGTTTTTTATGTTGCATATTTTAGATTACAAATAAACCTAGAAACTTTGTTAGGTTCAGACTTATACGAGGTTTTTCGTTTTTCGTTTTTCGTTTTTATTTTTTTTCTTGGTAATTGTTCGTATTTGGAAAAGTTATTTATCCAAAAATTATGTCCTTCATCTTCCCTACATACCACAAAAATAACACATTCTAATTGCGTGGAATCTAGAAACCACAACATTTTTAAGCTTGATCCGTATTCTACGTCGTTAGGGTTGTCACGCGATCATATTGTATTACTTCATATCCGGATCTGAAGTTATCTCTATATTTAAACCAAAGTTATCCACACAATCAGAAGAATCGCCAAACTTAACGGGCAGTGGGCAGGGCACATTAACATTTAATGTCATTTTAGATTTTCAGAACAACCTCCAATAGAACAATTTAGGGGTTTTTAAAGATCGTATGGAGGAATCTTATTTCTTAGGTTAATAAACTTAAAACTTAGCACAAATTCTTATCAAAATAAAAATTGTCAATGATGCCAATTCAGTTGTACACCGAAATAAACTATCTCTAAAATTCCTTACTTTTGGCTATGAAAATTGTAACGCTATTCTGCAAGACAAAATCTCTAAATTAAAAAAAAAATTGACATGACTAAAATCGAATTTGACAATCGCGACTCAACGTGGATTTTTTTTTCTTTTGGCGACGTATAGTGGTACTTGTGTGCGCTGTGCAATGACTTTTTTGAGAGACGAAGGCGCGCACAATGCCATATAAAACACATCCAGGCTGCCCGCCTGGATGTGTTTTATATGGAATTTTTCACATTTTGTTTGAAAAATTTAAAAAAATATTACCCACGTGTTAAGATTTATATGTGCAGGGGTTTTATAACCACTCAACCGTCCAACCCGCGCGGCGATTATCTCCCCAACTGTCCGGGCGTCAAATTTCACTTTCTTTTTTACGACATTGCGAATTTTTTGCACAAAAACGATTACGACTGAAAAACTACTATAGCTATATTCTAATAAGAAATACTCACGGAAAGCTAATAAGATATCGAATTCTAATTGGAAAAAACTAAACTAATCAAACAAAAAGCTAATTAGATATTGAATTCTAATTAGAAAATAAAGTCGGGGATTTCAAAAAAATATCGTATTTATTTATTATTTCGTATTTTACAAGAGAAGTATAATAGTTACTAGGCAAAATTATTTTTATTATAATAGTACATAATATACCCTTCAAAATGACACCAATATCTAAATATAGGTATTTAGTTTTCTATCAAGAAAAAACAAATACTTCTCCAAAGGTCCCCGAGCCAACACTAAAATCATGAATTACGAGTTGCGTTTGAATAATTTGTAGACCCCATCTCAATATATTTCGTTTGTAAATAGCTGTTATAGTGCTAATAGTAAAGTATTCTCTTATATTTAAGCATTTATTTAACAAAAACAACTAATTCGAAAAATGGATCAACAACAACCAACGAACAATGTCCGCGCGGTCATCATAAAACTTTTCCAGCTATATTATTCCATGTAAACGTTTCGAAATTGGCGTAGTAATGCATATTTCGTAAAGGAAATATCTTCACGTTTAATTTGATATACAATAACAACATAAATGTGGTATAAAAACAGAAAACTTACCATATTTTAGTTGGAGATCCACACACAAACATAGTTCACTAGACAACACGGATGAACTGTCATTTTCTTTTTTTTTTTCTAAATTTTATGTTGCCGGTCCATAGATGAAATTCACTCTACTGGATGACAAATCTCATATAGCGACATCTAGTATTTCTCTAATGTACGACTATCAAAGGACTGTAGCGATAAACACGTTTCAAGTGACGAATGACGCATAAAACGTCCATGGTTACAAAAGTAACCATGGACGTTTCGACGAAATTTTATTTGGTTACTTTTGTAACCATGGACGGTTGAGTGGATAAAGAGGCTCGAAAATTTATTTTTTTTTGCGATAGGACACGCCATTTTCGAGATATAAGCAAAAGAAAAGGAAAACAAAAAATACAGTTCTGTCTTTGCACGTGAAGGCGAGGCGTTGCGTTAGTTTGAATTTTAGTTCATGATCACTAATTTTATTCCATACCTTTTTAATTGCGATTAAAAGTAGTCAGATTTAGATAAAATAAATTATTATAATCAAAATTTTTGGTGAAAACTAAACTAATAATTCAGCGCAATCTTAGTGCTGTCAAACTAAAATATAGTTACTTAAGTTGTGTCACTTTAGTCTGTTTGAGAATAGAAAATCGTCGTTTGACAGGGATAAACCAAATTTAAGTGATTTTTAATTTAGTTTAGAGAATTTTGTGTCAACAGAATCGTCAAAATACAATTTTAAAAACATGCGCGAACGAAGTTACTGGCAAAGTGCTAGTTTCAGTTTAAATCATCATCATCATCATTTCAGCCATAAGACGTCCACTGCTGGACTTAGGCCTCCTCCAATTTGGGGGGCTTTAAATAACAGTTTAAATAACTTATCCCAATACTACGGAATTATCGAGAACAAAATAAATAAAAACTAAAAACCTTTTATAAGTCTGGATATAACAAAGTTCCTAGGTTTAATAGTCGAAATTTTAATAACCAATACGTCCCATTAAATAAAAATTGAGTCGTCAACATTCAGATTCGAAAGTGACAACCCTAGCAAAAACAGTTAATTTGGAATAACTTCTAGATTCCACGCAATTAGGATGTGTTATTTTTGTGGTATGTAGGGAAGATGAAGGGCATAATTTTAGTATAAATAACTTTTCCAAATACGATGGAATTACCGAGAAAAAAACGAAAAACGAAAAACCTCGTATAAGTCTGAATCTAACGAAGTTCCGAGGTTTATTTGTACTCTAAAATATGCTGCATAAAAAACGCCATCGGTGTTTCTAAAGTCACAATTGCGTATCATATTTAGTTTCAGAGATATGATTTTTTTTCTAAATACCCGGTTGAAAAAAAGACGATTTTCAAAAATTTATATCTCAAAAACTAAACACACTAGTGAAATGGGGATACGAAATATTGCATTGTAATAACTTAAACTATCAGTTTTTTATATAAAAAAGCAATGTCCGAAAAATCGTCTTCATAAAACACTGTGCGTCCGTATGTCACAGCCACTTTTATCCGAAACTATAAGAGCTATGCTGTTGAAACTTGGTAAGTAGATGTATTCTGTGAACCGCATTAAGATTTTCATACTAAAATAGAAAAAAAAACAATAAATTTTGGGGTTCCCCATACATAGAACTGAAACTCAAAAATTTGTTTTTCATCAAACCCATACGTGTGGGGTATCTATGAATAGGTCTTCAAAAATGGTAATGAGGTTTCTAATATCATTTTTTTCTAAACTGAATAGTTTGCGCGAGAGACACTTCCAAAGTGGTAAAATGTGCCCCCCCCCGCTCCCCGTAACTTTTAAAATAAGAGAATTGATAAAACTAAAAAAATATATGATGTACCATTACCATGTAAACTACCACCGAAAATTGGTTTGAACGAGATCGAGTGAGTAGTTTTTTTTAAAACGTCATAAATCGTAAACCGCAATTTACCTTATATTCAATCAACTGAAATCTATACTAATATTATAAAGCTGAAGAGTTTGTTTGTTTGTTTGTTTGATTGAACGCGCTAATCTCAGGAACTACTGGTCCGAATTGAAAAATTATTTTTGTGTTGAGTAGCTTATTTATCGAGGGAGGCTATAGGCTATATAACATCACGCTACAACTAAGACGAGCGGAGCAGTAATGAAAAATGTTGCAAAAACGGGGAAAATTTATTCCTTTTGAGAGTTTCCGTTGCGTGCGCTGCGTAAACGGTTAAAGTAACGCAAAAATTATGTATGACGGAATTGTTCCTTATAAAAAGTTCTAAAAAAAAGTCCGCGAGAGCATGTCTATCTTTTAAGGTTGACTCACTATAACTCAAAAGGAGCGAGCAACAACGAAAAATGGACGAAAACTAGCAGGTAAAACGATGCGACGGGAAGGGTCAGGGGAGTAAAAATTTTACGCGGACGAAGTCGCGGGCAGAAGCTAGTATAAAAATTAAAAAAAAAACATTTATTTTTAAACCGAGAATACCTACAGGTTTGTACGGAACCCTCGGTGCGCGAGTCCGACTCGCACTTAGCCGGTTTTGTGTTACGCAAATACCTCGCTGCTATCCAAAATATGACCACCAACATCACAATGATGCTAAATGAGCCTTCACATAAGCCACTTAACAGTCAAGAGGGAATAACGTAATCAAAAACGTGGCAAACTCATTAAATTAATGATTCCGGTCATCATCTTTCGCAAAAGAGGAATGAAGTGCCCGTCCTTTAGACATAATACCGTAATGCTCTTTTACAGCACCCCTACAAAAGAGGCACATTCCCTTAAAGCCACTTCAAGCTTGAAAATTATGCACATTCCAACATGTATTTGAACGAGGAAGGAAAGCATCGTGAGGAAACCGGCATATCCTAGAACCAAAAATTCAAAGACATGTGACATGTTCCAACCCGGACTGGGGCCCGCGCGATTGATTTCGGCACTCCCTCTTCTGAGTAAAGCTCTGAGTCCTAGCAGTGGAAACATTGTTAGGCTACGTTAGCGTGCTAAGTGCCAATGTCCTCATCTAAATATAGTTTATAATAACTAGTATGGGTTGTTTAGCTATCGCCATAATTAATCTAAAGCGAAGCTATCTAAATATTAGTCATCGAGTCGAAAAGGGAACAATTTGCGAAGGCATTGTATAGAAAGTGAGGTGAGGCTTGGCTCGAGTCGCGACCTCGTCGGTGACTCACGGGGTTGCATTCGATATATTTACGTGTAATTCTTTGTCATTCGAAACAGATGAAGATTTGGTAATAGCGTTCCAAGTAACTATTCAATCAAATAGTTTTTTTAGACTTCTTGGTATTCTCACGTTAGGATTGCCAATCCTTTATTTGAAACGCGGATTCCGAACTTATAAATAACAGACGCCGTATTGATCAGGTTAAGCTACGCCTGCTGCGGTTGGTCCGTGGATATATGATCATCTTTCCGTGCCTCGGAAAACACGTTGAACCGTTGGTACCGGCTGTCCATTGTGGATCTTTGATAGTCGTTACGAGTCGCCTGAAGCCCGATAGTCTGACAATAATTCTACCAAGGGGTATCGAACGACCCAGTAACTGAGTTGTGAAGGTCAGACAGGCAGTCGCTCCATGTAAAATACTGGTATTCAGGTGCAACGATTAGTCTGGACTCGTCTGGAAGCGGACCCCAGCATGGTTGGAAATTGGTTAGGCAGATGATGACTCCGAAAAATGACATTAGTTTTGTGATGAAATGATATTTCCGAATCGTATTTTATTATTTTGGGTTTGTGGTCTGTCCGAGTTCTTTGCTTGGTCTTCATGATGTTTGAGGGTTGTTTTCGGTGTATCCATTCGCGGCTTGGGCATTAACAATAATGTGGGTGTCTTTTCCAGTTATTTGGGTGGGGTGGTTCTTTTATCAACATTTTCAAACACTGTAACCATTTTCGGCTACGACCTCTGTAAAATATTCCTAGAATAAAGTTATTATTGTTTGCTTTTATACGCTAATGATATTCTATGCCTATCATTTCGTTTATCTTTCCAGTAAACTGGAACAGCCTTGTCTATACTAGTTACAAAAATAGATTAAGCTTTTGCCCTTATAGAATTTCAAATATTTCAGCCATCCGTACAGAAAATTGGTTCTGTATTTCTGAGAACAAAATACATTTAAAGTGTATAAATTGTGTTCAGCTTCGCGATGGCTTCTACAGTAGGAAACCGAAATTGTTGAGAAAATTAATATTATACCATACAAATGACCATGTTATTACTGTTACGTGTGGTGCCGGACTTTAAGAATAGCACCATCCCATTTCTTTCCGTGGGTGTCGTAAAGGCGACTAAGGGACTTACTAGAGAATGGGCAGCAGCGTTCTCTATGCATTTTACCACCATACTGCGATCGCCAACCCGCCTGCCAAGCATGGCGATTATGACAAACCCCCTCTTGGGGTAGGCTTATGTCCAGCTGTGGACGTCTTCCAACTGATATAGCACAATGATCTAATTACTTGGTACAAAGGTTTTTGTATTCTCAAGTCGAAGTGACTCGCAGTCGTGAGTGAGTATGAGTACTCTACAAACACTTCAACCCTTTCTAAGGCCATCGCCCTTAGTTCGTCTTTACGTAAGCCCTGTGCATAATTAACGTCTTTAGGTAAAGCGATCGGCTTTGGAAGATCGATCGATCGGTAACCTAATGATACCACCAGTAAATGAAATGTAGGTACTAGCAAATCGATTACTACTACACAGATGACCAATGGATGGAAAATTTAAAACAGGCTTTGAATAGGATAATGGAGTTGCGTAAACTACAGAAAATGTTTTTTAAACATTTTCACGTCGTTTCTTTGATTTGTATTTGATTTTCGCAATTGAATGACTTATGTAAGATGCTCGTTAAGTTATTCTATGTCATAGGTAGTTTTACTTGAAAGGAACTGATCAGTGATCAATACCACTTCATAAAACACAACCTCTGATCTCAGCAAAGCAGTAATGTTCAATAGGAGTAAAAAATATAAAGAACTATTTAATTTCTGGTCAATTTTATTCCAACCATTATGGTTTTGCGAAATAAAGAAAATATTATATGCTTCCATTAGTAAGCCCTGTTTTAAAAAGGTTTTTATACAATTTAATTTTGTGTTGGTATCCAAAGCCGTTTATTTACATAAGTACTGTGCAAAAATTAATAAAGAGTAGGCTAAGCTGGTAGGCTTAATACAGCCAGTTGGTACAGCTAATTGGATTACGAAGAGGCAGCCATGTATTAACGGAAATAAAAGCATTGATTAGCCATGCTTAATTCTTTTTAACCGACTTCATTGTTTACTGAGCTTATCGACCGTAACGCGTTAAAATACTTGGAATATTGCTTGGCATTGCTTGATCAATCAGTTCCTAGAAAGGTTAGATTAGCGAACTATTCGATAGGGTAGGCCTCTTTCCTGCCTGGGTCGCGGATCTGTTCGAGGGTTACCATGGCCCTGACAACTGAAGGAATACGGGTGGGTTTTAGTCGGTAAAAGTCTTACACGCCTTCCCGCTCGACCCGGACCGGGAGCAGACATTAATGTTGATTTAAAACCCAAAAAAAAATGGCCTGTTTAGAAAATATTATTCTGTGATTTTTTTATTAGGTAATTGGATTTTCACGGAGAATAATCGATCTCAGACCAAGAAAAAATATTTACAAAATAATGAACTCCTTTTTAAACAAAAACGTCTAACATAGAACTTACTCATAAATTTCTAAGACGCTCTTCGCAGAAATTATTTTCTGGAAAATGTGACAAATGTATAGATATTATTTATGTAAATAGTATAATATAATTCATGCTCCTCTGACCAAATGAATCCGATCTGTATAGCTATATATAGATAGGTATAATTCCTCTTATTTTTTCTTCGAGGCAAGGAAGCAAGCATCCATCCGATCATACACATTATTAGCATAGCCTCACCTCAAGCAATTAATGATTTCTAATATAGACTTTCAATACAAAATAATACTGACTGAAGAACAATGTATCGTTAAAAGATAATCTTGCGACGAATAAATCGCAAGCGCACGCATCTCCATCGCGTGTGGTCTACTAAAAATAATCTACAATACATATGGAAGACTAGCTTTTGCCCGCGATTCCGCCCGTGTATATCGGAAATTATAAAGAAAGAAGTCGGAAAAATAAAGGAGGTTTCTTTTCCGGAATGCGAGTGCCCAAGGAGAATATCCAAAAAAAATCTAACGTGGATTTAAGAGTCTGCGTACGTTAGGAGTTTATGCACATGTAATCAGCTTGTTATATTATCTCGTCTATTATATAGTTCTTAACATGATACAACAACCATGAATAGATTCTAGATTCATTCACGATATTATGTAACAGAGACATACATAATTTTTTTTTTTAATAAATATCTCCCAACGATGTTCTTCATGTTTCTGAAAATCATTAACTATTATGAAGAAAAAAATACATAGCGAATCATGGGGTAATTTTTAAAGCAAGTAATTTCACATTTGTTGTTTACAATTAATTTTCTTTTAAACCACTTATGTTTCTTTTCTATCGACCATGGGTTTTTTGCCCATACATTTTTGGGCCTTCTCCTTTCAACAAAATCCGTCGGTAGAATAGGTAACAGTAACCAGACAGACAGACAAAATTGCTTTCTTTATAATATTAGTATGGATATGGAGGCGTAAAATTACTAGGTACGAGTTGTACCGAGGCTGATTGAGTGCCACGATATAGAATGGGCGGCAATCCCAATTCATCTTCGCCCTTCAGGTCCAGAAAGTGTTATTTCGCGTGCCCATTGTGTGCAAAAAGTACTTTTATCAGGCACATGCTGAGTTTAATCAACATTATGCAAAGAGATTTAAGACAAATAGAGAGGCCATCTGAAGAAATGTCAAAGGAAAATTGTGATCCCATGACTCAGTAACGCCATCTAGCAAAGTATAGCAAAATTAGAACGGCTATGAAAAACATTTTCGTACAAAATTTTACTCTCCAGCGTCAGTAACGCCATCTAGCTTTGAATAGCAAACTTTCAAATACAAAAACTTGATTAAGGCTGAATTTCATCAATTCCCTATCGATATAATATATCGATAATATTGAAAAGTGACTACATTTTTTTTTTCACATTTGAAAATTACCAAACAATTTGGAATGATTACTAGATTCAATGTTTACAAGTTATTTATTTATAAAAATCTTTTTACAGACTAATTACTAAATTATCATTATTATGGGCACTGTCAAGTGAAAAAAGTAAGATTGACGTGTAAAAGTTTTTAGACGTGTCACCGTCTAAAAACTTTTACACTTCAATCTTATTTTTTTTTTTTAAATTACATGAGGTCGGCGTTTCCTAACTGACTACTCTGAGAAGAAATGCCGAAACAAACTCAGAAAAGAGTCTGTGACCTCACAGTCTCTTTCACCGATCACTAATGTTAATGTGATAAATTAAAATTAAAGCTTAATTAAAATTAAGGAAAAAGTTGCTGTTGTTGTGGCTGATTTTATTTGATGGGACCTAAGGCATGGGACTTAGGTCCCATCAAATAAAATCAGTTTTGTTAACTTTTAAAAAGGCCTAAAATAGTCGAGCAGAGAGATATCAAAAGTCAAGTGAGTAGTGGGAATTATAGGCAATGTTCTAGTTTACCATACATACATAAAGAACGACTACGAAAAATGTATAAGCATCTCTTGTAGTACAAGGTACCGATCCTTTTTTTAAATTTGATCGACCCGACTTTCCAAAGTAAATGTCTCCGCTTTTAAAATGCTTGGAACATAATTTTGACGAAGCATATGGAAGCCAATTTACTTCTCTACGATCTTTTTGAACAAACTGTATCCACTTTTCACGTTCAACTTTGTTAACATTCGGAAACCTAAAATAACAGAAACCAATAATTAAATATTATCGATAACAAAGTCGATAAACATCATAACATCTCTGCAAGGCAGTAGTAAAGCTACTCAGCAATAGAGGGCGTTTATTTATTACAAAATTATCGTATGTTCTAGAACCATCCATGAATATTATTTAATTAAATTACCGAAAAATATTTACGAAAACAAACCGAACTTAGGTCCAGACGTTTTACCGTAGCGTGATTTGCAATATCGTGAAGCGCAACTCGGCATATTTATTTAAGAAATGTTTTTCTTTTCTTGTTAAACGGACACAAATGCATGTTGACATGCAGACATGCCATCCTAGACTAAACGCCATATGACCACTGGGACACAAGTATTGGATTACGAGTTTGTTCGTTATGTCCCGTCTATATAATTTAATGTCTTTGACATTATGTAAGCAGGTAGACGTTTTTATTGTTAAATATGGGTGTCCCCATAGACTCCTATAAAGGCCATCATTTTCTGGGAGTACAGTTGCAAAGCTTTTGAATGTTACATTAATTTATTCATGGGAAGGTCCAAGCCAGTATGCGTGACAAGAGTTTAATGACTATATTATGCCTTTTGTATAACACGTTCAAAGAATAATCCTTCCAACGACTCGTTCGAATACTGTGGGCGATGTCATTTCGAATGCGCCAGTTACTAGAATTATCTAAAAGATAAACCTCGATTAATAGTAATATTAATATTTGTTTCTCCCCTCAGATGAAAACACCAGCGATACAAAACGACTTTAGTTACTACAGACGAAGCGTGTCGAGAGGGGGGCTGATCAACGCAGAACTTCCACCGGGAGAGGAACCCCACATAACAGCCGAAGTCGCGAACAGAATGTCCCTCTTCTATGCACAAGCCACGCCGATGCTAAAGGTCCTGTCAGAAGCCACGAGCCAGTTCGTCAATGATAACCAGCAAGACTTGGAGAACACGACAGAAACGCTCAGCACCATGGCGAAAGTTTGCCTCAGGATGTTGGAGAATCCGTGAGTATTGTTTAGTTTTTCAAAACGTCCGTAACAAAACATTCATGTAGTGTAGAAGGAAGAAAAAGTGATCTCATAATGTTATCTATCAATATCATACGTATTCCGAAGTGCTGCATGCATGTAACTCCCCAGACATTAGACCTCAGTTATCTTTTTAGTCATCCACTCAAACTGAACGTGACCTAATCTCGCCGGGAACCATGCGGTCGAATAACTCGTGAAAATGTTTCAATCGCGGACGGCTGTTCTCATAAACGATCATTTTTGCCTCGGTAGCACTTTTTCCTCTCAAAACTCTAAAAGTGAGCTTTCGTGCCAATTCCTACATAACAGCTCAGTAAAATCGGGTCATAAATATGGATGCCTTCCGAAACCATCAAAGTGGAGGAACGGAATGGTGTCAACAAGTTGTAACTACAGACTTAATGTTTACACCGAACCTGTATCCAGCACAATACATTCGCGCTGTGATGATCAAAAGCGTCCGTAATACTCCACTCGTTCCAGGCGTTTCCAAACTAGACCATTTTAAACCTACCTAGCCAGAGCTCAGGTTACACATACGAACCTGATTTTCAAACAAGACCCTTGTTCCTACGGAATACGGTGCACCTGTAAAACCGCTTTTAACTTCGACAATCTATTTACGTCACTCGCTGTGTATCTGCGATAGGTTCAGACTTTATCGAAGATAGTTCAGTAGATCAAAGTTGAACAAAGAAGTCTTAACTTATTTTCTGACATCTGTCCGAGTTCCTTTTGCTGGGGCAACAGCTGTGTCGTAAGATTAATGGATTTCAAAAACTTCTACCATCTCTTCGATAGTTATTTTCAAACAACGAGATTTATAGTGCCCATTTTCTGGATTGTTACTATTTAGGTATCTGAAGCTCCTTACAACAGTTTATTTATTCAATCAAAAAAAACAGAAATAAATAAAGATAGAACAGCACAAAAGTAATGCACAGAATTTTCCTGGTAAATTGAAATATAGGTCATTCTTTCAAATAAACAGTAGCCGTCGACAGGTGTACATATAAAATAAACAGAAGGACCGAATAACGCCACCGCAGTTGGTCCTGGCCGAGTTATCCTTGCTACAATAGAAGCGTATTCATTACAAGACAGGATCGTGTGTCGAGCCACGACATCGATACGCTTCAGCCACCGTCAGAACATAAGAACGGAGAAACAATATAAATAAAGATAAATCTGCTGTCACTTGTACCAACACGTGCCTTCAAGTGTGTTTGTTCCATCGCCTCGCCGCACACGTTATATTATCTATACCACTTTAAGCGCCATTCTCATTATTGTTTACAACTCTCGATTCAGAACTTATCGGATTCAGTACTTATTAGTGCTAACTACCGCTCTCACCCTAGCCATTTTGTGAGTCTGCGAACGTCCAAGCTCAGCTGCAAAAGTTTTCGCAAATAATTACGTTAAAAGTCTACAGTTTCAAAGCTTTTGTTTTGCTTTCACGGAAATTAGGTTCATCCTAATAAATTGAGCTATTTGATAGGGTTTGATAAATGGCTGAATTGTTTATACAAACTACAAATATCTTATCTCCCCCGAGAGCTAGTGATTGGACAGATATTGCCGAGGAACTAATTTAGTTCCCTTCCCCTTGTCTGTTTAGGGTGGAAATCGGAAATGCGCTTGCAAGTTCCACGTAGCAATTCCCTTGATTGCTTTCCACTTCCGAAGATTTTCTTGCAAGTTATCAGCGAAGCGCTCCAAAATTAGTTAGACAATAAATCTATTGCGGGCTGGGGCAGTAATATCCGTACCACATGTTACTTGATAACTAAAACATGTGTCTTGTTTATCATATCGTATTGCTGGATTAATTGCACATGCCGTTGTAGGTTGTAGCCATAATAATGTTGTTACATCATTATAAAACGAGGCGCCATTGATTGTCATGTTTTATTTCCCAATTACTTTCTCGAGGCGTCTGTCGCCGTGAGTGCGGTTTGTCCATAACGACCTCCTACGCTTTTTATTCTCATTTGTCACTATTTCTCTTCACGGATTTCTTTTTGTCTTGTTTAGGTTACGGTGAGACTTGTTTACATAGTTCTAACACTTCAGACTAAACATTCGTAGAGGTTATTCCGTATGTTGTAGCATTAACGTACGGTTTTTTTATAGACTGTTTCTTTTAACTTTTTATGCATTTCAACGGGAAAAGCACAAGTTTAATTAAACCACAGATAACGGTTTCCTCTCTTGCACTTCCTTATCATACCACACTGCGTTCGGTCCGGTTGTCCGCGTAATTTCGTGCTCTACCTCGCATCGATTGGCCCTAAGTGACCGTATCCGTGCTCTGTGTAGCTGTGATGTAGCTTCGATATTACTAACATAATTGACAACTGTATTATGCGTCAATAACATCAGCTACGCGGATGATATGGTATTGCTGAGCCCGATCAGTGCACTTAGAAGGCTTCTCCGTATCTGTGAGGATTATGCGGTGGCTCACGGCCTCAGGTACAACTCAACAAAAAGTGAACTTCTGGTTTTTAGAGCAGGTAACAAAGGTTATGATACTGTTCCACCAGTTATCCTGGGAGGCGCTCAGCTTTCAAGGGTGACGAAGTTCAAGTACCTGGGGCATTGGGTAACCGAAGGTCTGACCGACGATGTGGACATAGAGAGGGAACGCAGAGCATTGGCAGTTCGATGTAACATGCTGGCCCGTAGGTTTGCACGTTGTACTAGTGAGGTAAAAGTCACTCTCTTTAGAGCTTATTGCTAATCTATGTACACGTGCGCCCTATGGGTCGGCTATACAAAAAGCTCGTACAATGCTCTGCGAGTCCAATATAATAACGCCTTCAGAGTTATGTTGGGGCTACCGCGCTTTTGCAGTGCGTCGGGGATGTTCGCGGAGCACGGTGTGCCTGATTTTTATGCTATTATGCGGACACGAATAGCGTCCCTGATGCGGCGAGTGCGCGATAGCTCCAACAGCTTGGTGGCTATCATGGCCAACAGAGTGGACAGTCCATTGATGTGGAACTGGATGACCACTCACCGTGCGTCATTCCAGTATATAAAATAGAGCTTTTTTGTATTTTTTGTGTATCTTTTTGTTTCTTTTTATTTTTTGTGTGTAAAACTGTAGTGTTTTAAAATATGGACTGATGGTCTGAAATTAATATTATTTATTTATTTATTATTTATTTATTACCTACTGGAATGTATCTCATTTAGCAACTTTCATTGGCTGCTGAGTAACAAGTCTTTTGTTCCTCACTTGTCATTACTAATCTAGGTGATAGGTATAGAAAAGAAAGAATGCGGATGTTTTTCAGACTTAGGACGGTTTAACCAACCGTATAAGTACCTACGGTAGTTGAAATCGCCGAACGATAAAATGCATAATGCCTAAAGGATATGATTCTATAGATATACTATCATATCCTTCCCCACATACAACTGAACATTGCGAATATAGTAACAACACCATTAAACCTATACAAATAATAAAATTGAAGTATCTGTTTGTATTGTCAAAATAAACAGCTATTTACTAAATGCTTTATTAAAATTTAAGCGGCACTAAAGAAAAAAAATATATATTAAAAAAAATGTTTTTCTGTTCCGGCTAAACTCCGAAACGGCTGGGCCGATTTTGACGGGACTTTCACTGACTCAGCGTAACGTCTTGTCTCGGTGGCACGTTCCTGCGATATAAAAACTGCCGAATATTTTCTCCGCCAACTAGTCATATTTTTTTTTAATTTACATCTAAACCAAAAATAATGATGCATTAAAAAATTACAGTCGTAGTAACAATTAAAAGTACATCCTAGATTGCTGTTAATATCAATCGATTGTTTAAAAATACTTATACAGGAACGATTGACTAGTACCATAAAACCAGAATTAGCAGTTCATCCATTGAAAGTGACAATACGGACGTGGCAAGAATTAAAATTAATTATCGTCGACATTTTTGCGGTGACCGATTTGTCACGCAATGCTTCAAATATAGCAGCATGACCTGAAGTTGATTGGTACTTAAATTCTAACCAAACATTAAAACTAAGTGTAATGATTATGACTGATTCGAGGTCTTTGCAGGTACTTCTCGAAATTATTCTGAACATGGAAGGAGCTGCCTTTTCTCTATTTAGTTTTGTAAATTAGTTTTCCTCGTTTTCTCTGAGTGCTGATGCGTTATTAAAAGAATTGTTCATTTTACTGTGGTTATACATGATCCTATACTTCTTGCGGACGCAGTAGGGGCTTACATTATCGCACTACTTGAAATTATGCCTACCAACGCGCTGATTGCCGCAATTCACATCCAGTCCAAATCACCATTTTATACCATGTCCACCGCGTCCACGTTCCACGTCATATTTTATTTTTTATTACGTGGTACTTAAACATTACTGGCGAATTGTGGCTTCACTATAGGTACACCTCTGCCCAACCCTTCGGGGAAACAAGGTTTTGTATTGTCTGCTATTTTATATCAAGCGAAACAAAATTTCTCTGAAACATTTTTCTTGGCTACATATTTGAATGATAAATAATGTACTGTACATATTTGATTATTGCTGTTAGGCATTCAGTTTGAGCGACGGCAATGTCACAATGTTTCTCGATAGCGCTAGTGCCTAGATTTAGAGAGGGCTGAGATAAAATCTCCTCTGTTACTCAGAAGTAACTTTAACTAACCGTTAACACATTTCTCCCAGCGACTGAATATTCAACAAGATAAATTCAGTTGATTTATGAGCTAATATTTAGAACTGGCTGACTCACGGCCGGATTAAATTCCAGGACGGCAACTAGATACAAAGTTGAATATTGTAGAATATTTCGGTTATTAGATCGCAACGTGCAGAGCATTAAATTGCTCTTTAGCAAAACTTCTGTCATGAATCGCATTTATTCAAATATTAGCAGACGTAGCACTTCTGTCGTCGGCAAATAAAGGTACAAGCAACATTTATACAGTTTAGTGAACATACCTGTCTGTGCGGTGCATACGGGATCCGTTCATCCGTGGGCGGCGACCCAAATCCGAGCTCCGAGCCCCGCAAGTCGTACGTAGCTTTATTGTGTCGTAAATTCAGTTTCTTCACTATAAACACAACGCACGCGACCCAAAACAAACATGTACGGAACTTATTTATTTACTTGTAACCATATCAAAGCGCACATAAAAATATTTCGAAAATTAGGACACGTTAGAATATTCTAACATGCATCTGGGTTTCTAGTTTGAAGTAATTTACTTGAGACGAGGTCACTGTATTAATTACACTAATTTCTCTGAAGTTTTAGTAATAGATTGATTTAACATAAATCTCGTTCATGTTTCAGAAAACTCGTCGCCCAGTTCAGTCGCGAGGAGACGTCTTTGCTGGTGCTACGCGTCATGGTCGGCCTGATCATCCTGTACGACTGGGTTCACCCGTCTGGTGCCTTCTGCCGCTCCTCGTCCGTCGACGTGAAGGGCTGCGTCAAGTTCCTCCAACAACAGCCACCGACGAAGGCTGAACCACTCCTCAACGCACTTAGGTATACGACGAAGCATTTAAACCATCAAACGACGCCGAAGAATATCAGGACACTGTTGGCCGCGTGAGGACAGCACTCGAGCCTTGCATGTTGCTGTGGGGAATAATGCGACAATAATTACCTGTGGGGATACCTCGTTGGCACGCCTTTATTTTGCTCTTTAGCGATACCTCTAAATTGTAGTATACAAACACCATTCTCTCATCGAATGTTCAATGACCATGGACCATTAACGAAGCTATAATACTATTTAATAAGGTTTCCATTATATAGATAAGTACATAATGAAACTGACGAGGCAGTCGCTAATATAATTCCTGAAAAATTTGAATATCATATCACAATGGGATATGGTTGTACCCTGCGTCATTTGGATGAGAGAAAATTAGCTGTGTCGTTTAAAACTATTTCAATTAACTTTTGATTCCTACAGGTGAATGAAATTTATAAAAAAATAATACCTGTATTTTACTGTCACTCAAATTAAAACTTACTTTTATTAATTACACGAGTGAATTTCGGGAAAATATATGTATGTATGAAGAAAGGAATTTATTCTACTAATTAATTATAATTATTCTTACTTTTCATAGTTAGCATGCTTTAAAAGCAGAATTTTTAGAAGAAATTAATATTGAGAAGCTATCCCTACACTCCCACGTTCGTGCAAGGTTTCATTGGGCCTTCTGTCTCAACACAAGTATAGCGTACAGCTATCCGTCGCAACTCGTAAGTTAGCTTTTATAAACTATCATAGGAAGGCTTAGACACCTCTAATGTGTACCGTTATTGAAAAAGAAAGTATTATTTACATTTATTCTACGATATAAAACTGCCTTGGATCATATTGATTGGTTACCACAGTTTATTGTGCAATTTATTCAAGAGTATGAATTGTTATTGTTTAGATGAGCGTAAAGTGATATATCCTTTGTAATACTGCACCTAAGTATCTCAGTAAGTTGAATTATTTCATGTTTATGATTATATTTTGAAGTTGTATAAAAATATTAGATAAATAATCACGTATTTTAATTGATACTTAGGTGGAAAGGATATTATTACTTTGAACAAAAGTTTCATCCCAGTGTTGGGTGGTATTAAATAGTTATTGTAATTTTTTATATACTTAGCACAAATTTTATTGTTACGCACGTCTCTTTGCTGGGAGGTCAATATGCGTAGGTATTCGGTTCCAAAGATTTATTCAAAACGTTAATTACTACTTATTTCGCTCACTACATGATTCGTGCGTCGTATATTATTTTTTTAAAGACTGAGATAGACACTCGCGAATATTTTATTGCATTTCTCGTCAATACAGTTCCATTTCTTTTAATTAAGAAACCAGAAATGTATAAGTCACGAAACTATGCCTTATTGAATAAAAAAGGCGCACCTACCTATAGCGAATATGAGTAATTTCAATGCCTTTTCTAAAATTATTATAAAATGTTAAGTATGTCGTGTTAACAATGTTGAATTTATGCATGTACCACTGCCTTGATGTTAACTAACATAATAATTTTAAATTGAATTTATAGTTATAATGTAATATGTTTCACTATTGATGTATAAACTCAAATGTAAGTATAATAATTAAGCATGTACTGTTTATTTACAAGTTTATAAGTATTTACATCATTCTCTCATGTTCATGTAACTGTGGCTAGACGGAGCACTTTAATGAGATAAACTATATTTTTTAAATTATATTTAAAGCCGCTGATTACGCTCAATATCAATTTGCATGTTGATTTATTTCTACTTCGTAAATAGGATCTCGACTTTATCGATCAGATTGGAATTCGTGTTTCAATCGACTCTGGGATATCATAGCGCAGAAATTAATTAATAGAATTTATTTTTGGTACAGTTTGACGATGATTATAAGTAGTTTGATTTACCGTACGTGTTTTCTGGTCTTAAGTGGACCATACACCTTGAAGTTTATTGTCAGATAAACAGCAAACATTGGGTAAAATTTTATGATCCCGAAGGGTCAGCGCAGATCGACGGCTTAGCAGCAACACGAATAATTCTATAACAACTGAATACCGATTTTATTGACTATAACATATGGCTGAAATTTTCATTACGTAACAAAATCAAAGCGACGTGAAGAAGCGATCGGCCGTATACAATAAAATCAACTTTCAGGAAATAGGTACTCGTTTCGCAAAGCGCGCTTCAGTCTGCGCTGATCGTAACCTGAGACTAGTGTCTGACGGTAGATTGCTTGGTGTATGGCAGGCCTTAGTGTTAAGTTTGCAAATGATAATAATTTTGTTACCCCTTTCACTATTTATATGTATTGGTAACATAGCTGTCGGTATATCACTAAGCACAAACACTTGTCGTATGTGTATAGTATCTTAGAATAAAATAAAATTATTAACTTAGGATGGTTAGTTACATTACATGCACAGTCAGCACAATACTTTATGATAGTTATTATATTTAATATAGTATCCTTGTTGAATATATAATATCTTTGTAATTGCGACTGTTGCTTGCAAGGAAGGAATAGGATCGACTCAGGTGTGCACTCCGAATTGCATTTACTGTGAGGAATTGAAGGTTTGAATAAATAATATCTTTCCCTAAATTAACACTGCCCAGAATAAGTAAATTTTATACAATATTTTTTCAATAATTGATAAGTTTTCTAAAATTATTCCAAGATATAATAATTCCAATCACTCCATGTTGAGTCTAAGCATACTTTGAGCAAAGTTAGTAGTGTCTAGTTGGGCAGAACTAAAAGTATTGAATGCTTAAGATTGTAGAAGATTAAAGTATAGAAAAGGGCCTCTTTAGGTCGCTATGAATGTTTGAAGTAGGAAAAAGAAAGCTGTAATAGTATCTATGTTGAAATAATTATTTACTTGCATTATTAATGACTCAAAATTTATTATAGCACAGGCATTTGTTAATACTTTAGCAAAATCTTTAGTAAATTCTTATAGGAAAAGTTAATAAAATGCAATACATAATGTACTAGTTATGAAGATTGTTGTATGTATCATTTGAACTGCAACATTTTGTTATTGTTTAAGGTGGTTTTGTATGATAGACCTATTTTTCTTAGTTATCATTTATTTATTGTATATAATAAACACACCAAAGTTATAAGTAATAAATAAACTTGGATAGATTCTTGTAGACTGTTGTTTTATTATGAAGTAAAAGTCTTATGAACAAAGAAACAATTTATTCTTAACTTAAAAAATATGTACATTGATGTGTTAGGTGTTGGCGGGGCGAGGCTTGAGGATGAGCTTACCGGTGTCGTCGCACGACATGTTGAAGTCGTTCAGTACGGAGCGCGTGCGCGCTGTGATGATGCTCGGCGCAACCACCTTTCTGTGCACTCCCATCATGAACAACAACACTAAAGAGGAAGGAATTTGTTAGTCTTCCACAGAAGAATCAAAAGTATTTTATTAGTTACAAGATGGTGTTCTGTTGCTACGGAGTTTGTTGTGCCACTTGTTCCCAAAAGACAATTCGGAAACCGATTTAAGTACAAATAGTGCTAATACACCACCAACATATTTTTTAAATGTAAACTAAACTGTTATTAACTAACCAAATAATCTGGCTTCTACTTTAGATATGCTTTTAAGAGTTCATCCCGCGGGGTTGGCAAAAATCACGAAAAACCACTTGACAGCGACGTTGCCAGCCCGTGCTGGATAAACACTTAATACTCATTAGATTCAGGAACTTCAACCAAGAAAAATGTTAATAGCTTACCTAAAAAAGTTGAGGTAAAGGCAAAAAAGGGATGATTCCAGAGAGATTGTGTTAGGGAGACGACCGGTGTAAGTGGGTCCATCAACCAATGATATGCAGCTATTGCTGTGCACACTGACACTACTGTCAGCAGAACTGAAATATTTAAGATAACTTCATCAATAGGGGCACATAATTATTCTACTTCATCTCAAATCATTTATTTCAATATTAAACATGCCTTTAACAGTTGTGTTATACAACTGTTAAAGGCATGTTAAGCTGATTGAAAAATGAAAAATTATTTAAAATAAATATCATATTGAAAGTAGAAATTTCAAATGTCATAAGGGAGATTAATATCCTTGTCCCTTAATAGTCCCTAACAACATTTCAGATTCCACTGTTGATATTACCAGTGTTTGATAGAAATGTGTTCCAACTTAGCTATTATTGATCATCATTTTAGCTATAAAACATCCACGGTTGAAAATAGGCCTCCTCATATGGGGGGGCTTAGCAAAATACGCACTCAGACGTGGAGTTGCGGACACCAGCCCGTTCTATCTATTACCTATATGCCAACCAGCCTGGCAAGCGATAGTGATTATGGCAAGCCCCCCCTGCCATAATCACTATCGCTTGCCAGGCTGGTTGGCGATCGCAGTATGGTGGTAAAATGCATAGAGAATGCTGCTACTCCGAAGAAACAGGATGGTGCTATTCTTTACGTCTAGCAACATCTGAAACAATGGACCTTAGCCAGAACAATATTTGAATGGAATTGATTACGCTGACTTTACCTTTGATTACTTATCATACTAAAACAGTGATTATAAAAACCTTATCAATTAAAAATATTTAAATGTTCTGAACATTCCACAAGAGTTTGGCTGCACTTGCTTGCATGCATGTTACTAAAATTTTTATGTAGGTACTGTAATGTAGATACATACTTCTCCATCTCATAGTAGCGGGCTGCAGACATCCTATGACTTCCGTGAGGCGTCGCTCGAACGCCTTCAAGTCTGAAATCAACATGAAACCTTATAACCAGAAAACAAAGATTATACTTATAGTTAAGTTGTTATATTTATTTTTACCTAGTTTAATTTAATATTTAAAAAAACTACATCGTGACTGCAGAGCGCTCCGTACTTGCAACTATGCCGGCGAGGGACACTGCTACTTCTCTTGTGGCACTAAAGTTTACTTTAAACAATTCGTCTCAAATGTACTACATAGCACAACTTAGATCAATTATCGAGGAATTATATAGTCGAATAAACATTCAAATACCAAGAAACGCGCCTAAAAACAGATCAGAGATTACAACACCGATTACTTACCATCGCAAGCCGTTTGTTCCAACGACATCTTGTTTTTACTCGTAAAAACAATGAACAAGATTCTTATTAATGTCTTACTACATATTGAGCCCAGCTTTTGTTCATCGATGATCGATTAATCTAATAATTTTATAAATCTAGATATCAGTAAATTACTATTGTTGACGGAAGAACTGACCTGACAGTGACAGTCACAGTGGCAGAAAAACGAGATGGCTGACATTGACATTTTTTTTTGGTTCTTTTCGTCCCTCTTTGGGACAGGCAAAGGGAGCTGAGCCCATACAGCCAAGTCTGATTTAGTTTTCTTTTTCTTCCAATTCTTCTTTTTTTTTTTTCTTGTCTTTCTATAATATAATCAAGGCCGAAACCATGTCTTCTTTATTCAATGTCTTCAATATCCAATAGTCAGGCCGAAACCAAGTCTTATTTTTATCAATGTCTTCAATAACCAATAGTTAGGCGTAAGCCAAGTCTTCTTTTAATATATTCAAGTTCAGTACCTTTTGTTAGACCGGAGCCGAGTCTTCTTTCATGTTTTATTTAATATTATCTCAATATCTCAATATCATATAATTTTATGTCAAAAGTGTAGTAGTTGTCAAATTCAAATTTCATCAACAGTTGATACAATAAAATCGTAAATTGGTAAAAAACAATCTTTTTTCGTCAAAAGTTGCTGAAGCGAGCGCGGGATATCTTCAGCATTTTCATAAATACCTAGCAGGCGATCAACTAAAATGATCCTTTGAAGAGCAAAATTAGGACAATCAAATACAATGTGATCCAATGTTTGTATAGCAGAATTACAATAATCACAATTTGGGGAAGACAGAATGCCAATTCTAAACAGATGTGCATTAAATCGACAGTGACCTAGCCGTAGACGACAAATCGTTGTATAAAACTTTCTGTTCCGATAGATATTTCCTCCTGTAAACCAAGGAGGAGAAATCTTTGTTTTAATTTCAGCTAGCCACTTTCCTTTGGTTTCAACTACATGCTGCCAGAAATTGTGAAATTCACGTGCCAGTTTTGATTTGAAATAAGTCAACGCATCTGAATTTGGAATGGGCTTATGCAAAATTGGACATTCCTGATGATGATTAACAATGAATTTAGCCAGGTAATCAACTTGTTCATTTCCAACTACCCCGATATGTGAAGGAGTCCAGAAAAGGACGATATCTTTGAACTTATGTAAATTATTGTATTTTTCTCTGATATTATAAATTATGTAACTTGTTTTTGCATTACAACTGGGATTTTCTAGTGCTCTCAATACACTCATACTATCAGTGATAATAATCCATTTATTTTCTTGCCTAGTCTCAATATACTCTAAAGCACTGAGTATTGCCATAGCCTCTGCTGTATACACAGTTGCTACTGAAGACAACCTATTTCCAAACCCACTTCGAGCCTGAACGTCATAAATAGCCATAGATACAGCATTATCATTTTTTGAGCCATCTGTGTACAATTGATTGTAACCATTCCATTCCTCAAGCATTCTGTAAACATCCTCTTTAAACTTCAAAGATTCATTAATTACTATTTTAAATGGACAATACTTTGATTCATAGGAATATAAATAACAAGGCCAAATGGAGCTAGAAAAATAATTTTGATTAGAACAATCTTTTAAAATTTCAGATAAACCTTGTACTAGAAAAGGGGGATTGATCCCATTAATAGCCTTCTTTAACTGCAATAGAAGAGGATGATCACTGATAGAAGAAATCTTAATGAAGAATTTTGTTCTGAGGTAATTGAATCTAATTATCAATGGAGGCAAACTACATTCGACTTGCATTGACACTATAGGTGTTGAACACATAGCTCCCAAAATAATACGTAAGCATCTATTTTGCACTTTGTCTAGTTTTTCTACTAGTTTTTGTACACCACTATAGCAAAAAAATGCATATTCGAAGTGACTTCTTACTAAGGACTTATATAAAATCAGTAATGTCCCTGGATCAGCACCCCAATAAGTGCCAGCGAGAGATTTCAAAATATTGCAAGCTTTTAATGCTCTGTTTGCTAAGTAATCAACATACACATTCCATTTAAAATTACTGAGAAAAGTAACACCTAAAAATTTTATGGAACTATCCACTAACATAAGGCTATTATTGTAATAAATTTTAATACTAGGAGAACCAACAACATTTTTGGAAAAGACAACAACCTTACTTTTCTCATAGCTGACCTCCAAACTAAGACTTTCAAAATAATGTCCCAATTTTTCCAAGCTAGCATTGAGTTTTGTTTCAATGCTGTTAAGGTTTTCTCCTGAACAATACACAACCAAATCATCAGCAAATTGTAAATTACAGACATCACTACCCAGCACATTATTTAATCTAGCAATATATAAAATAAATAATAGAGGACTTAATATTCCTCCTTGAGAAACTCCTCTATAAGAATACCTAGGTCCTATTAATTGATTATTGACTTTTACATACAATTTACGTTCATTTAAAAACTCAAAAATCCAACTTACTATTTTTTCAGGAACATTTAGTGAAAGGAGAATGGATGACAATGTACTTAAATTTACATTATTAAAAGCACCAACAATATCGAAGAAAACAGATCCCAACATTTTATGCTCGACAAGAGCACTGTGTATATCCAGAGATAAATGACTAAGACTTTCCCGAGCAGAACGACCACATCGAAAGCCAAATTGATTGTAAGGTAGTAGACTATTACTTTCAATGTAAAATATCAAACGTTGTTTTAGAAGCTGTTCAAATATTTTACCAACACACGAACTTAGAGTAATAGGACGATATGAGTCAGCGCTGTTAGGGTCTTTACCCTGTTTCAGGATAGGTATTAAACAATCTGTTTTCCATTCCTCAGGAATAATAGAACAATGCCAAAGTGAATTCAAAATATTTAAAAATATAGACAAACTGTGTGAATTTAATAATTTTAACATTTTGTATGAGAGCCAATCTAAGCCACATGCCGAATCTCTTCTTGATCTTAAAGCAGATTTTAGCTCTTCAATAGAAAAAGTTTCCACCATGAAATTATTTGTGCAATTTTGTAAGTTATTGTGACTGACTGTGTAAAAATTCTGAACTGAATCAGGAGTATACTTATGCAGAAATTGAGAGATCCATTCATAACTAGAAAACAAACTGCTATTTGTAGAAACATTTTTTAACTTCCTCATTTTTGCCCAAACTTGACTCATTGGAGTGAGTCTATTAATAGAATGACAAAACTCTAACCAACATGCACGACGCTCCTGTCGTAGGATACGTTTTTTTCGGGCTTGCATATGTTTGAAACTTATAAAATTGTCTAGACAAGGATTTAATTTAAATAAGATGTATGCTTGCTTACAATCTTGTACAGCTCTAGTGCACTTCTCGTTCCACCAAGGGAGTCGAAGCTTCCTCCTAGATCTGCGAGAGTCGCAAGTGGTATTGTTTTTATTAAAACTGATTACTGACATCTGAACTGCTTGTAGAATTATTGAACAAAAATTATTATATGTATCAATATGACTCGAGTTATTATACTGAAAACTTTCCATCATGTCATTTACAATCTTTTTATAAATAGACCAATCAACTAATTTCAGATTACAATGAAGAGGAATATTTGAAACATTAGAAGGATCCACATCATTAGCAGTATCTATAACATATTTTGTAATGGTAGGCAAATGATAGCTGCCTATAGAATCCTGATAAACCTGCCATTCACAAGACAAAGCCAAGGAAGAAGAAACCATAGTTAAATCAAGACCATTTGGTCTCCATAGATGAGACCCTACAGTAGTTGGCTGACCATCATTTAAGAGTATCAAGTCATTTTCATCCATGGAATTCATTATAGCTCTGCCACGAGAGTCGTCACTACAACAACCCCAAAAAGTGTGATGGGCATTAAAGTCCCCAGCAATTATCAATGGTTTAGGTATACTATTTATTAGTGAATCAAATTTGTTCTTTTCAAAAGTAGGACTGCAATTTCCAGGACTGTAAAAACTAACTACTGAAATGTATTTGTTATTAATTTTAATTTTAATTGCAATATTTTGAATAGAATCGTCAAAATATGTGTCTAATAATCTAAATTCAATGCCATTACGTATAAATATAGCAACACCATTGTGATCATTACCACAATCATTCCTAACTGTGGTATAGCCACGAATGTTGTATTGTATGTGTGGTTTTAACCATGTTTCTGAAACTAAAGCTAAATGTATGTCATTATTATAGAGAAACTGCTGAAACTGTAGTTTATTACTTAGCAAACTTTGTGCATTCCACTGAGCAATATTTAAAATTTTGTTAGTGAATTTTATATTATAATATTTTTACCTTTAATAGTCTCTCTAATAGCAGATGTTATAGTTTGTGTACAAATACTTTCATTTTGTGTTTTATTTAACTTAATCAAGTTAACAATAGATTCTGTCAACAAACTTAATGCTGTGCTATTAGACAACATCAAGTTTATAATATCTGTCGAATGTTCCGATTTGTTCAGTGATGGGAAATTAGCTTTATTAAATAAGTCCGAAAAAGGGGTTTTCGATGTATTTCTGCTTTCAGCAATCTTTCTTTTCTTAATGGGACATTGGCCAGATATGGATAAATGATTACCTTTGCAATGAACACATACAGCTTTTTCAGCAGGTACAGAGCACTCCTTGAAGGAATGACCCTCAGTACATACTGAGCATCTTTGCGAATTTTTACAAAATTTGGCTAAATGCCCAAAACGTAAGCAACGGAAACACTGCTTGACTGGTGGAATATAGGGCAGTACTGAAAGCCGCCACATCTTAATATGAACGTAATCTGGTAAAGATGTAGATGAAGCAAAAGTAATAACTACAGTTTGGGTAGGCTGTAGTTCAGATGAGCTACCTACTCTAACTTTTTTCATTATTCTTCTAACGCTTATAATTTTTTTTGAACTTGATATTGCCTTAAAAATTTTTTTGTTTGACATATCCGTAGGTACTGACGTGATAACTCCAGACAATTCTGTCGTTCCAGCCGGAATCGACGCTTTGATCGACTGTTCTTTCAGAAAAGTAACATTGTCCAAGAATGAATTGGCTAAATTCGGGCGATCGAAAACTACGCCGATTTTGTATCTGTTAATTTTTTTCAAGTACTTAATCCCTTTAACAAATCTAGTGAAGCATCCACTCAGGTACATCATATCTCTTTGGCCTATTGGTTGTTCTTCATTTGTGCTCTCGATAAATACAATAAAGTCATACCCAGCTACGGCATCCTCAGGGTACCTGCGACTGTAGTCTGTAACCCTATACGGGGCATACTTCTCTGTAGCCTTTTCTTCCGCAGTGCAGGAGTCGACGTAGTCAGACTCACTTGTCTCCGAAGATGAATCCGGAGGACCAGTAACAATTTCTCCACCAGGATCTTGTTTGGGTTTTTTTCTTTTCTTAGGCATCTTAAATCTTGTTTTATAAACTAAGTTAATAGAATAAAAACAGGAAAATATGTACAAACTAAATTAAAATTAAAGTAAAATTACAAGAAGTAAAAAAAAGACCGCCTATTATTTCAAGGTTCCCGCGCTTTTTTTGCTGACATTGACAACTAGCGCAAAAAAGAATTGTTTCATCAGAATAAACACGAGTCTTTTTAGTTAAAAGAATTGAATTATTTTAGTGCCTGAGCCCCACACATAATTAGTTCACAAAAACCTGTACATAATTATGATAAAATGCTTATCTCAGAGAGAACGGAATAGAAGACTGTGGCGTTTTTAGACTAGTATCTCCTCACGCAGTCGCTTGAAATGGATTAATTAATTAATTGAATCGATCAAATCGTGATATAAACAGTGGCGTAGCGTGCCTTGGCGGGGCCCCGTATAAAAATTTGTTTGGGGGCCCTTAGGAAGGGTAACAATTTCTCACAAAAGGAAAAAAAAATGCTTGCATAAAATTAAAAGAAATATTTATTCATCTTTATTATCTATCTGTCACTTTTTTCAAAACTTTTATAAACAATTCAAATTAAATAACTCTCCTTGCCAACTAATTTCAAAAAACGAGAAAACAAAAAAAATATTTAAGCGTTTGATGCGAGAAATGAGCCGCCCAGTAATAGAGATTGACGCCCCATAATCGATAAATCAGATCGGCTATTTTACGAGTGCGTCTGCTTCGAATGCTTTCCGTGTGTTACTTATTGTGCAAGTTGTTTAAACTGAATGTTGTTAAATTGTCAAATTGTCAAATTTTGTTAGCTGTGCAGGACTAGAGCGGAGATGAGTTTAGTATTGACTTAGGTGATTCGGATGACTGTTCGTCATTGCCAATGCAATCTGACAACGAATTAGATTAAAAAAAATTTTATGAATTGTTGTGTTTTTCTTTTTACATCCATAATCTCTATTAGAAATTATTTATAATTAATCACATCTATTTAAAAAATATATTAATGTTCAATTGCAAACCTTCTCGATTTTTGCTAATAATCGAATTCATTACGCAAAGAGACCTCACTATTTAAGTCACGTGACTAAATGTCACTGTACCCATCTGTGAAAAAGAGGTTCTCTATTGTGTGACCTAACTTTTTTATCCATAATCTAAAGAGTCATAATTTTTTTTGTCCTAATCTTCATTTGTCCGAATGATAACTTGCCCGAACTAAACGTCACATAATATCACATGCCATAAAATTGAAATCCCTAAATACAATATGCCCTAAATCCGTTTGTCATAAATTTTACAATCAATAATATACAAAAGACTTAAAATTGTTTTCAATAAAAGTTAGAAAATCTAAATTCAAATTATTGTATGTTTATTTATCCTAATAATATTTTTAAAACAAAGTATTACAAAGTTCATTAAGAACTTTATTATTTTATCAAATCCAACTGATACAATACATAAATAGTAAAGATGCAAAGCATTATGGAATTTATCAAAGCCTGGCATGGCGCTGCATCTATTATATCACTCAATAAAACAGGTGATTGTGAACATGTGGTTTTATTTCCCTCTAAGAAGCATGCAAACAAGCATACGCCATGCATGCAAGCATGCATGCAAGCAACGAACATGCAATCGAGCATGCAAGCAAGCATGCAGCATGCAAGCAAGCATGCAGCATGCAAGCGAGCATGCAATCGAGCATGCAAGCAAGCATGCAGCAGGCAAGGTTTCAGTCACGGCTCCGGCGCTGCGGGGCTCCGGCGGCCCCACGCGAGCTTATCGTCGCAGACGGTTTAACGATCACCATCGCAGCTTTGTCTTGCTGGCCGGCTGCATCGGCCAGCTTCAGCTGCGGTGGTGAGCATTGCAACCACCTGCTCCTCAGCTCACGGGCCTCCACGCCCCTCCACGCTTACGCGATTCTAAATTACACTCTAGGGGTAGGGCAGACAAGACTACGTGGAGTCGGATTTACAGCGATTCGTTTTTGTCACTAAAACCTAACTTGTAGCAATTTTTTACCACTAACAATTTTATTATGAATGAACATTCGGCATAATACACTTTATATAATTAAATACTTAGGACATATGACTTTATAACGTGCAAAATTAGGAGATTTAATGATTATAGTATTTGATGTTATGACAGAATAGTTTTAGAAGCAAAGATAATTATGTAAAACAAAATTTAGATTTTTTGAATATTATGGTTACTGACGTTTATAGCTAACGTGTTAAGGATAATGATTTTCGGACAAACGATTTTAGAGAAGAAAGGGAGTACCGAAAAAGCCTATAAACGGGGAAATTCCGCAGCCTGCGATAACCGATGTAGGGTGTTGCCACTTTAGAACGCACGCTTTACGCGGAAAAAAATAAATTGCTTTTAGTGACTTTTTCATTTCTGAAAATAAAATTGGGTAGTTGTTATTAATTTTTGCTTATGCACGTTGGGGGCCCCCCTGTCCCGGGGGCCCCGTATAATTTATACGGCAGATACGGCGGTAGCTACGCCCCTGGATATAAATATAAACCACTTCGCTAGACAATAGTGTGGTCGTGGTCGACTGTCAATGATGCACCCGACGAGTATAGTATAATGTACTCTGTGACCCGACGCCTCTCATGCTACGGCTACACTGCTACGTTATCGTGAACTACAAGTAGCGCTGTCTCTGTTGCACAACGAGAGGATGAGTTGTGAGTGAGAGAAATCTCACTGAGTAAAGTACGCGTAATCGCAATAGTGTAAGTATAGCCGTAGCATAAACTCACGCCAGTTCCATGAGGGTAGGCAGAAACAACAGAATGTCATCGCCACCGTCTCACCTCATAGCTTGCTGTGCGGGAAAATTATGTCTTCCACATCCTCACTCAGATTTTGATAGCTAAAAATTTGTGTGTGGAACTGAGATTTTGAAATCACCTGTAGAGCTCGAAATTTTTATCTTTGGGATGTTTATACATTGTGATTATCGCATGTGATTAAAACACAGGCAAAGCTACAGGCATAATTAATTTTATCCGCCTACTGACAATACACAAACACAGATTATTGTAATTAGAAGATTGATACAGTCACGTGCAGAAATATGTTCATACACAAAAAATAGTGATTTTCTCCCTTTAAAGATATCGATTCGAATTCTGCAATAAAATATAAACAATTTAATTATTGACAAAAGTGTCTGTTCTAAGATTGGTCATTTTGAATAGTAAACAACACGAATATACTTTTGCAGTTGACATTTGCATACTTATCTCTTTTTGCAAGTGCCGTACAACAAAACAAATTAGCTAGAGGGCATTGAACTCGGTCGACGGTACAAAGTTCAAACAACAGCGTAAGATTTAATAAATCGTCAGTTGTTTAAATTATATAATTGTACTTTGGAACTAAGTAAACATAGATTGCCGGGTCCAAGGTTCGCACCGCACAAACGACAGTGATCTTATTATTTTACGTGTATAAATAAAACGTAGGTTATCTCTTCTAATAGTAGTCTCGTAGTTTTAGTTTCATAATATTCTTTCATAAATAAATTATTTAGCACAAAGTTTTTCTGCATCAGCATATTTTATTAAACGAAGTGTTATATCAACCTTGTACTTGCAGCTATTTAATTTACCTATTTTAGGAGTTTAAAAAAGTTATATATTCTGAGTTAGAAGTACAGTTAGTAGCTACAGTATAATATATTGTGTTTCCAGAATGTTTCCTCTCAGGCAATTAGTAGGCAATGCTACCAGAAGAGTTGTGCCCAGCATAAGGGCCATGTCAAGCAAAGGACCTCTGGTCGACACAGCAGTAGACAATGAAGGAATAGCGACTGTAACCATGCAAAGACTACCGGTGAACAGCCTCAACTTGGAACTCCTTCAAGCAATGGACAAAGCACTGGATGAAGTAGTTGAAAAGAAATGCAAAGGAATGATCCTGACATCTGTAAGTTGAATTCGATTACTTTTTGTGATAAAAACTAATTTGTGATTCCAATACTAAAGTCAAATAGAAAATGATCCATATTTTGGATAGACATTTCAAGATTACTATGTGAACTTAAATCTGTATCTAATCATTCTTTATTTTTTAGGCCTCACCAACAGTGTTCTCTGCTGGTTTAGACATCATGGAGATGTACAAGCCTGATATGAAGAGAGTGGAAACATTCTGGACAACCCTGCAAGAAGTGTGGATCAAACTCTTTGGTTCTAACTTCATCACCGCTGCAGCCATCAATGTATGTTGAACCATGATTTATTTAAAAATAACATTATTCAAACTACAGTAATTTATTAGATAAGGACCAAACACAAATTCTTTTTCTGAATTGATTATGACTTCAACCTTTCATTCTTACCCACAACTTATAAAGCAATGAAACAAACTGGCCATGTCCAAACTACTTAGAATCCTAAAAAGAAATGCTATACTCGGATACCTAAGAGTACATGTTGAAGACCGATAACCTTGTAAGGTTATTCAAAAATACACATATAGGGATGGCATGTACATTTTTGGATGTTTTATATTATGTTGCTTATGTAATCTAGCATTTTTTTTTTTAATACAATACATGGCTGCATTATATGTGTTGTAGACAGCTCATAAACTTATCATTTTATTATTGAATTTGAAACTTATGTTGTTATTTTTGCTAAGCACACAACAATTCAATTCATATTTTGTTAAGATATTACACCAAAACAGATTAAAACATTTGGTAATAGCATAAAAAAAATGTATTGTATAACCCTAGCTATTGTCTTGCACCAATTTATAATGACCGATAACAAGTGTATAAGTAATGCATACATTAATTTAAATTCAAGGTGCATTCGATTATCATCCGACTCATTCAGTATTAATTTTATTGATTGCTTACTTTAATCATGTTATTTTAATGTTTATATGCTGAAATAGGATTAAGAAATGTAAATATTTAAATGATAATTTATTCAATTTTGTTTTGGTGCTTAGAAACATCAACTCAAGATTTCCCACATAAATCCTCAGCTTGATTAACTGAACAATAGTCACTTTTTCTTCATTCTTTCCAGGGTCATGCCCCAGCTGGTGGTTGTCTCCTTGCCATGTCATGCGAATACCGTGTGATGATGGGCGGCAAGTTCACCATCGGGCTGAACGAGACGGCTCTTGGCATTGTAGCTCCCAACTGGTTCATGCAGACCATGACAAACACCATACCACAAAGACAGGCTGAATTTGCCCTAACCACTGCTAGGATGTTCTCTGTTGAGGAAGCTTTGAAGGTAGGGTTTATTCTTGATATGAAAAATTGTTGTAAGTAAAGTTTGATAGCCACAGCTTTGATGCACTGTTGTGTAAAAAATTGGCATCGCTGCTCCTCAGGGTGCGTAGCACTCCCAACACTGTCCTGCAATCTATTGCTGCGTGGGCAGACAGTCTGCTAGTGTGGGCACTCACAAATGAGACCCAATCTGTTTTAGATATTAAGTAAAACTGTAGATCGTATTGTACTCGTAAATAATAATAATAAATTTATTCACTGAGCCAAGACAGCAAATACAAAATAAAACGATTACTTACTCGTAATAATTCCTATGAATTACCCACAGGTTGGTCTCATTGACGAAACTGCATCAGACAAAGCGGATGCTGTTGCCAAATGCAAGCAGTTTATTAAGAAGTTTGACAGAATCCCCGCGTTAGCGCGTTCTCTCACCAAACAGAAGGTCAGGGAAGGACCCTTGACTTGGATGTCAGACAACCGCAAGCAGGACACACAGGAGTTCCTCATGTTTGTGGGACATCCTAAAGTACAGAAGTCATTAGAAATGTACATTCAAGCTTTAAAACAGAAGGCTGCCAAGTGAATCTAGTTGTAAGATATATTATAGGTAGTATTTTGATGAATTATTGTGTTCATTTTTGTATTCTTTCTTGTATGTAGCAGCTAAGAATGGTTATTTGATCCTGTGAGTAAGAGAGAACCTTTACTATGATGAAATTATGTTATACCGGTGCAGTTTTTTACCTATGTAATATGTATAAATATTTATACGAAATATACATTTGTTACAACACTTGTGTGGTTTCATTTTAAACAAGTCCAGTGGCGTAGCAAAAGGGGGGCGGCGGGGGCGGGCCGCACCGGGTGTCACCTTTTTTGGGGTGACACCCACCCGGCCTCTCAACTTTAAGAACAATGTACAAACAAAAAATAAATAAACCGCTCCGCTAGCACAAAAATTTCTTTTTCGGGGATTTCTCCACTAGCACTAGCTCAGCTCTATGTATAATTCGGGGATTCCCGCAAAAGAGCCTGACGCTGTCGTGGGGGATTCCCCGTCCCATACTCGCAATCTTTGACGTCTCACACCTATATTCTAAGTCGCAACCTCGAAAGCTCCTCGACTCACACCTCGGTCGAGGAGACCTCAAGGCGTGCCTCGAAAGATCCTCAAAATCGGTATTCATAGACGTAAGACTGAGGAAATTATGAGGTGCCTCGAATGAGTGTGAGTCGAGGTGATACGTCATAAAAACGTCATTGTTTGGAGAAATATTCTGTTTATTACATTGGCTAAACTTATTTTTAGAACGGTCTGTGAACGTGTTATCTGTGGTTTTCAACTTGAAGTGTCACATTTGTCAAATTAAAGTAGAGCGATAGAAGTAAACAAACTCTAATATTTTATCCACTTGAACCAAAAATCAAGTCCTGGGCAAAAAATAAGGTGATACTTGAGAATTGGATTGCTTGGGAACATAAAATACTTCTCCAATATGTTTCCTAAAATATCAGTGCTGTGTCGTTCGTCGTATTGTGTGTTTGTTGTACTTACTCGCCGGAAATGTCTGGAACTGGGAGACAGTTATTTAATGACTCTGAAAAGATTTGTCTTCAAGAGTTGATCTTGAAATATAAAGTAAACTCAGTGGCAACAACTATGGGGAGCCCGGCAGTTAAAAGAGCTGCATGGGCTCGCCTAACGGAGGAATACAATACTATCGAAACAAATTCAAAAGTAAGTACGAGTAGTGTAGTGCAGATCGAAAAAAATGGTTCTAACATTCAATAAAATATTAATTCAGTAAACTTTATTCATAAACAATATAACATTTTTTCATCAGAGAACTGAAGCACAACTTAAAAAATGTTGGGACAATATGAAAACTCGGCGTAAAGGTATTTTGGCAGAAGAGAAAAGGGAAAGGATGAGGACAGGGGGTGGATCTTTTAACCCCAATTTGCCTAGTACCTCTGGTCAAGTCCAGATACTGGAAGATGCTCTTGTGGAACAAACTGATGTGGAGTTGTTAGATGCTATCGATAGTGATTACACACCGTCTTTTGCAGGTAAATGTTATAATCTATATAGGTACTTAAGTTATTAACTAAATACTACTTTTTGTCCGTGTCTGATTTTTAAATTTGTTTTTTTTTTTACAGAAGTAGAAATTGATCCAGAGATATTGCCAGACACACCTCAAGTTCCGTATGTTGCCTATGAGAGCAGTACATTAAATGAGTCTGTGACTGATAGAGGTACAGATACCAACATTTTATAAAATTGTATTGACTGATATTTAATTAATTTAGACTTACAAAATATACATTTTTTTTTTACAGAGCATCATACAACTATTCCTCATGTTTCTGAACCCTCTCAGACTGTCCTGACTGATTATAGTGTAGGTCCATCACAAGGTAAATATATTTTATAAGTTACAAAATATAATCCATCTAGATTTCTTCTAGATAAACAAGGTACAAAGAAATTAGATTTTATCGGTTTCAACAAACCGCAACATATCAAAACATTCTTGATTCTTAAAAAAAAATGAAATGTTAATCCTACTGATATTCTAAATAGAAATGTTTGGATGTTTTTAGTTTTTTTTATTTTATGTTGAGTTTGGATGTTTGTGAATTTGGGTGTTTGTTAGTTAATCACGCCTTAAAGGATTAGGATAAAATTAGGTACACATGTAGATTAAGGGCTAGGTCCTACAATACTAGTCATTCCTGCAATTTTCCGGTGGGATAATTTTAATCATTTTCGACCTCCATATGGGCGATGCCGCAGGCAAAAGTTAGCATTCAATATAGGTACCTAATAATATGGATTTTATTTGTTACTTTACAGGGTCTAGAAATATACGGTCTCGAGTGATCCAAGAGGAATTCTCTATACGTCAGAAATCTTATGACAGATCCCAAAAAAGAGAAGAGGACCTACACAAATTGAAAATGGCTGAGAAAGAATGGATGTTGAAAGCAGCAGAACAGAACTTCTATAAAGCAAAAGCCGAGAGGGATGCTGCAGAGGAACTTCTCAACTGCAACAGAGCTAAGAGGGAAGAAGCTGAATTGCATTTGGCAAAATTTAAAAATAAAAATTAGAACTTTAAATAAAAGGCTATTTATTTCAATGTCCATCATATACTTTTATTAATATTATTTAATAAACATTTAATTGAATATATATTAAAAATAAAGCTAGGTAGTAAATTACTCTTACTTACTAATACCTAATAATTAATTTTAGAATTTGGGTATGGTAATTATTTAAAGAATTTAATAGTATAGTTATGAATTTAAAAATAAAGCCACTTAAATGTAACAGACATGTATAAAATTATAATTGTACCTATTAACTAAAATGCCTAGCAATAAATGTAGCCCTAATAACACTACCCCGTGCAGTATCTCTAGTGTGGGAGACTGGGATAGGGTCAATATTTGTGATGGGTTCAGGCATTTCTTGATTAGTTTCTATACTAATGTTATGTAGCACTGCACATGCCACTATTATGTTACATGTGTTAGATAAATTATTTTGCAATTTCCTATTTAAACATGCAAACCTTCTTTTCCATACACCATTAAATCTTTCTATTATATTTCTTGTTGTTATGTGAGCTCTATTATATCTTGTTTCGGGTTGGGATTGTGGATTTAGGACAGGCGTATACATAAACGAAGATTGCGCATAACCACTGTCACCAATCAGTAAACCTGCAATTTCCCCTTCTTCGAATCTCATATAACACCTGCTATTTGAAAATATTCTGGAGTCGTGGACAGATCCAGGCCATCGGGCTACGATGTCATATATTTCCATTTGTGGTCCACACACTATTTGCACATTAATTGAAAACCAACCCTTGCGATTGCGAAATACTTCGCCGTTTTGTCTATTTGGATTTTTGATTGGTATATGAGTACAATCAATGCATCCTATAGCCCCAGGAAATCCCGCAATACGATGAAATCTGATCTTCACATTAGCTCGCTCAGCGACGTCAGGAAATTTGATGAAGCGTCTTATTTTTAAAGCCAACATTTTGGAAATTTTGGCCACAATCTTTGAAATGATGGATTGACTGATTTTGTGCAAATCTCCGCAAACAATCTGAAAATACATTACCAATTTAACTATATATGTAGGATAGGTAACTACTGTATTTAAAATACTTTAAACTGTTAACTTGTGTGCGCAAAAAATGTTAACAACTTACTTGAAAGTTTCCTGTTGCATAAAATCGTAAAGCGGCCAGTACTTGAATTATTAGTGGAATTGGCAATCCGCGGCTGTTACCACCAATATCTTGAAACAAAAGTGGTAACAAAAAGTTCACCACGATATCTTTAGTAAACCGAAATCTTATTTTAAACTCATTTTCATCATAAAACTCGATTGGATTTTCTGCATCTCGTAAATAGCGTCGCGATACGTAATTGTATGGATTATCGTATACATATTCAATAAATTCTTCAAAAGACATTACGAAAATGTGATAAAATACGCTTTGTTTTGGTGAAAGGCTTCCTCAAGGTAGATGCCGACGTACCTTATATTTGACAGTTGGTTCCTCAACTCAAACTCACCTCGACTGAGGAAATTGTTTAAGGTGAGGAGTAAAATTGCAACTATGAATATCAAACTACCTCAGTGAGGTTGAGTCGAGTCGAGGAAAACATGAGGATTTGACTTAGAATATGGGTGTCAGTTCAGTTGCAACATTTCTCATTTGTTTCGTGAAGGAAGTTGTGTGGCGAACACGAGGCAATACGAAATATAAATTTCGGTGAAGTTATTGCTGAGTTTGCAGCTGTCAAAGCTAGAAAGAAGAAATTTTAATTGAATAACAATTCCTTTTCTGTCTTAGTTATTATTGTGTTTTGTTATTTCTTCAATATTATAAATAATAAATGATCCATGTCCTTTATCATATAAAATTTATTGCTTTTTACTTTCGATGGGGTGACACCACCCACTTCCGCACCGGGTGCCACCCAAGGTAGCTACGCCACTGAACAAGTCTCTTATGAAAAATCGCCATAATATTCTCTTCCTAGGTAGTTTTATGGAAATATCTGACCAAATATGGTATTATTTATGTTATTGCAATTAATTTTGATCCGAATCTCCGTTATGTATATTTTTAATTTTTACTTAAGTAAGTACTAAGATTTTGATTAATTTTTTATTTAACTTTTAGAAATAATAATGTATCAAACAATACCTTTTGCTGTGCCCTAACAGGGTCTACAACGACTCTTAGCTCTAAGCTTTTTGTTAACACCTGTTTTACCTTGTGACACGCAAATATATGAATATGAATAAATAATGTGGCGAATTCTATCATTGTTCTCGTATAAATAAAATTAATAATGAATTTCGCGGGCTATCCTGACGCTTCCTCATTAAATATCAATTCTGGACGGTGCACATTAAGTGAAGCGCAGAAAGAATCGGTTTTCACTGTCAAAGAAATATCAACCTTGTGTAGGTTGAAATAATGTTGAATAAATTCAAGAAAGCGCAGTTAAGAGTCCGCGTCGTTGATTTTCGTGAAAACTTTTGGTCATAACTGTAACCACATCTAACATCTAACCAAGTAAAAGGAGTTCCCGAAACAACCTTTAGTCAGTGAAATTACTTTGCCAGTCACTACTTCGCCAAGCTTGATTTATCCCCCACCCCATTCCCATTTATCAAATGAAACGTGGTCACATTACATTAAGCTAAGCTCACTTACGATGGGGTTCTCAAACGCAGCGCAGTGTAGCATGCACTAATTTCTGACGAGCGAGCGAAATGAGCCCACATACGACTGAGCAGAGTTCGCCTATCCAAGCAATGAGCGACTGAACTGTGCCCCCTACGACACGAGTCAGCATTCACACCAGAAAGCCGTGAGCCAAGCGCATCTTACCCACGAGTGTGCAGAGTGCTAAGCGCACTCTGCACACTCGTCAAGAGGGCGTAGAACAAGCATTAATCAAAAGATAAATGAATGGGTGAATACTACTCTCGAGACGAGCGAGCGAAGCGATTGACCCCACGTTAACCACGATTGAGCGGAGCGCAGCCGATGCCGCTCACTAGTTTCGTAAGTGTGCTCGCATCCTTCGCTCATAGTTGAAGTAGACTTATTAAACTAGTCTTCCTTTTAATAGGGCTTGCTGCCCTCGCTCTTCGTATAGCCTCGCTCCGCTCGCTCATTTTGATAGCGGACTTGGTCCACGTGCTGGTCTCCTAGGGGCGGGCTCGCTTCGATCAGTCAGCAGTAAACTGTACTCGCTACATTCGCTTTACTTGTGAGAGAGCTTGCTCCGCGCGCTCTTGTCCTGCTTAAGCGCACTCGGCTCAGTCTTGAGTAAGACGTGCTCGGCTCAGTCTTGGCCTCTTGGGTAAGATCTGCTCGGCTCACTCGTGTGTAAGATAAGAGAAGATGGGCTCGCTTCAGTCGCGATTTTAAGTACCTTTTCATCTTGTGAGTTAGCATGCTCATTTTTATTAAGAGAGGGCTCGCTTCGCTCTATTGTGCAATAGATCGCTTCGCTCTCTCTTCTATTGGGTAAACGCGTTCTACTCGCTCGTCTTGTGAGAAGTATTCACAGTTCTAATCTAATCTGTCTTACCGAGGAAGGTATAAGCGAGCTGTAATGGATATAACCGGTGCAAGCCTTTCACTAGTAACTGCCATAGTATGCTCGCTCACTCAGACCAAGCGCGGATGTTACAGTTCCAATTAAAACCTTCATCTACCTATATAGGGTGGTCCCCCTAACTCTGCTTCCGTTAATACCTCCTAATGTTCTAGTAATGCTCACGCATAATTACTTGCACAGTGACGGTATTTTTTAAGTTTCTCGGTGGTGCTTTCGCATTCGCTCTGACCCTTAAAAAACCCTCCTTTGTATGCAAGCTTTCTTCGATTGTTTTTTTTTTTTACGACCGGTATGAGACGATGTCTGGTTTCACAATTTCCAACTCTATTAATTTTGAACCCTATTTTGTTAAATATTTTTGTTGCTTTTTAGGGTTCCGTTGCCAAATGGCAAAAAACGGAACCCTTATAGATTCGTCATGTCTGTCTGTCTGTCTGTCTGTCTGTCCGTCCGTCCGTATGTCACAGCCACTTTTTTCCGAAACTATAAGAGCTATGCTGTTGAAACTTGGTAAGTAGATGTATTCTGTGAACCGCATTAAGATTTTCACACTAAAATAGAAAAATAACTATAAATTTTGGGGTTCCCCATACATAGAACTAAAACTCAAAAATGGTTTTTTTCATCAAACCCATACGTGTGGGGTATCTATGAATAGGTCTTCAAAAATGGTAATGAGGTTTCTATTATCATTTTTTTCTAAACTGAATAGTTTGCGCGAGAGATACTTCCAAAGTGGTAAAATGTGTGTCCCCCCCCCCCGTAACTTCTAAAATAAGAGAATGATAAAACTAAAAAAAATATATGATGTACATTACCATGTAAACTACCACCGAAAATTGGTTTGAACGAGATCGAGTGAGTAGTTTTTTTTAAAACGTCATAAATCGTAAACCGCAATTTACCTTACATTCAATCAACTGAAATATAAAATTAAAAAAAAAAACATTTATTTTTAAACCGAGAATACCTACAGGTTTGTACGGAACCCTCGGTGCGCGAGTCCGACTCGCACTTGGCCAGTTTTTTTATTAGTGTTTTGTCAACGCTTGACAACGACATCAGAAAAACTGGTAGTAGTTCTAATGCAAAATACGTTTTTGCGCTATACCAATTGTAATTTCAACACATCGTGAAAAATATATAAATAGATAGACGATTACGTGCATCCGCGTGCACACGCCGTGTGAAATCATAGGTAACAGTTGCAATTTTTTTAAATATAAATAAGATCTTCCTTTTGAATACGTAACCATTATTCTTGCTGGTAAAATTTTACATGTCTTTGTCGGTCAGAAATATTAAACTTAGATTTAAATTAAAAACGTATTTTCGCTCGGTTTACTGGTATAGGTACCAGTAAACCGAGCGAAAATACGTTTTCACCTCAAAAAAGTGGACAGAGGTGCGTGTTTCAGGTTAATTTTCGGGTTTAGTGTTTAGGTAAATGCAATATTGATATTTGTTTATCAGTGAAAAATTGCGATCCACTGCGCGTCACCACATGTGCGCCGTCCCTGATTAGACAAAAGCCTACTTTTGATCCCGATATTTTCCGACATCCACGCAGGTGAAGTCGCGGGCAAAAGCTAAGAAAAGTCTATAATAATTTTAGACGATGAGGGTTTGTTATAGCAGCATCATCCCTGTTCCTAGTGCAATCATCCTTCATTACTGTCTTGCACCTACTTGCAATAATATAACAGCCGTGTTTCCCACGGAAAATTAAGATAAATAATACTCTAAACGTATTTTTACGCAGTCGATTAATTATGGACATGTGTGAACGGAATAACATTATAAGAAAAGTGTCAATAAGGTTATCACGATGCTATATTAGCGCCGTCTCACCTTTATTTAAGACATTTTTAACCCAGTCTCTGAACGCAAGTCATAGAATCTACCAAAAAGTAAAATATTTGATATCTTATATTTTGTTGACTATAAAATATTATCTGTTAAGTACCATTATCATAGATAACCCATATCTAAGTATTTGTATACTGTATCAGAATTGAACAAGAAATAAGTGTGCCGAAAGTCGTTTATAAATGTTTCACCTGAGGAAAATACCAAACAGTTTTGCAGTGCGTTATAGGCTACTGTCTTCTACTCAAGCGAAGCCTCTAGTAGGCCTAGGTGTATCAGTTGATAATGAAGGGATTGCGACACTGCAGCTACAGAGGGCGCCAGTTAACAGCTTCAGCGTCGAATTATTGCAGAACGTACATGAATCCATAAGTGAGGTGGAGAAAAATAAATGCAAAGGCATAGTTATGACTTCGGTAAGTATAGTTTGTTTGATTCTAACACCTATCTCATAGTGCGGTAGATACTAAATACTATATCAATATTGTCTTTTCCTTACCTCTTAATGATTTGAACATTTTCAGGAATTGCCAAAAATTTTCTCAGCTGGTATGGATCTAAATGAATTTCATAAACCTGATCAAAAAAGGTTGAGGCTATTGAAGGAGAGTATTTTTGATATTGTGACAAAAATATACGGAACAGATATAATCACCACAGTTGCTATCAATGTAAGTTTTATTTAATCACTAGCTTTTGCCAGCGGCTTCGCCCGCGTGGAGTTCGGAAAATATCCCGCGTGAACGTACTACCGGGATAAAAAGTAGCCTGTGTGTTAATCCAGGTAATTTTTTTTAGCTCGAAAGCGCATTTTCATCCGACTTGCTTCAAATTTATCGTCACTGCTCGGCTCCTATGTGTCTTAGCGTTATGTTATATAGCCTATAACCTGCCCAGGAGTATGGACTACAATCGTACCAAGTTTGGTTAAAATCCCTTCAGTAGTTTTTGACTCATGCGTGCACATACAGACAGACGGACAGACAGACAGACAGACAAAAAAATTACTGATTGCATTTTTGGCATCAGTATCGATCACCATTCATCCTCCAATATTAATTTTGAATATATTTTCCATGTATAGAATTGACCTCTCCACAGTTTTATTATAAGTATATATATATATAGATATAGATTACTTTAGTGACGAGGTCGAAACTTGAATACCAAAACTTCATGATAATAGTATCGTCAGTGTTAACAACCTTACCAACCTATAATATCACAATACTGACGTCACGAAAAGTACCGAATTCAATGTGCCATTCAAACAGTTTTCCTGCACAAAAAAGGTAATAAAAGCGATATCGGCAATGACCGCGCAATAAGTTAATACAGTTAAGGTGATACACAAGCATTTACACAGGAAATGACAAATATCAGCCACCAGAAGAAGCCGGATTTTGCCTTAGTTTTTCTACAACTTTCTACCGTGAACCACACCCTTTAAAAAATACATAGAATTTTATAAGTCATTGTATCTGGCCTTCGTAAATTACACGAAGGCACGGTAAAGATATCTATACAGTAGTCTATCTTCATACAAACGCTTAGAACGCAAGTCATACCTACGCGCCTCGAGTCTGGTACACTCCGAGTACATACGCAGTCGCGTACGCACCGCTTTGATAAACGGATGGCGGGCGGTGTTATTAATGGTTTTGTTTGTAAGCAGTTAGCGCTTATAAACTATATTTTGCTGTTTCTGGTTGCTTGAATTCTTGTATAATGCCTCCCTTTCACAAGACTATGAGGACCTTAAAATTAAAATACAGGAATTAGAAACGCAACTTGACCAGGAACAGAAAAAAAATTCAAATTATGTAAAATCTCTGGAAGAAAAAATGGATAACCTGGAACGAATTGCGCGTTCGTCCTGCGTGGAAATTAGGAATATACCGGTAAAAAAATCAGAAACCAAAGAAGCCTTATTAAATACCGTTGCCAAGATCGGCTCAACCCTAAATGTCCCCATTCAACCCCTAGAGGTGAAGGATATTTACCGGATCGGTGCTAAGGACTCGGATAATAGGACTATCATTGTGGATTTTACTAGCAATCTTCTGAAGGAAAAGTTTATACAGATGTACAAAAAGTACAATAAGGAAAATAGCAAACTATCAACAGAGCATCTGAGTATAAGCGGACCCGCCAAACCTGTGTTCGTGTCTGAAAATCTCTCACCTAAAATGAAACGCCTGTTTTTCTTAGCCCGGGACTTTGCCAGCTCAAATGAATACCGCTATTGTTGGGTAAAAAATGGCAAAATTTTTCTTCGAGAAAAGGATGGAGCTCAACACCTAATGATCAAAGACGAGTCTGACCTATCAAAACTTAAAAATAATGAATGACTAGGTGTTGGCCTACCTATCAGCTTGCACGCCATTTTGCTTGTACCTAGTATTTATGTAAACTCCTTAATTCTCAATCATTTCAAAGAATGTTATTTTTTACTAAGCTACCGTTGCATCATAAATGTAATTTGTTTTTACACTGTAATACCCAATACTATAACTCTGTCCCTGAAACACACTTACCTAAAAAGCACACTTTCCTTACACGCACACACATACAGCATATTTTACACTACTAATTACGGAAGTTTATGTTGCACGGAGTATCAGTCATTTCGGATTGTCTTATTCAAAATTCGAAATAATCATTCCTTTATAAAATATTTGTTAATTCTTACTTTCCAATATGAATGATAACGTCGAAATATTAGATGATATTGAGCAGATTGCAACATCGGCATCATATCAATGTTCCCCGGAACTAGTTGACTCATTTTTACAGAATATAAATTATGGACTAAAAATTTTCCACGTCAACATAACAAGCATCGGCAGCATTGGCAATTTTAACAATCTCGTTCTACTGCTGCATCGTATAAGGGTTCAGTTTGACGTCATCGTTTTGTCAGAGTGCTGGTTACGCAAATGTTCTACCCTGCCCTCCATTCCGGGCTTCGTATCCACTTTTTCCGATAACTCAAACCAAAATGATGGAGTTGTCGTGTACACTAAACTGGAGTTACAACTCGCTATCGAAAAGCCAATACTCGCAGACGCAAACTGCCTAGTAGTTAAATTACGTAATGATGTGGCTCTTATTGCAGTATATAGATCTCCTTCAACGAAAAACATCCAGCCATTTGTCACAAGTCTAGACTTAATACTCAAATCCCTAAGCACTTACAAGACTATAATTCTGGTTGGCGATATAAATATTAACATTACCCGTACCTGCGGTGACTTAAATTCTGACTTATATTTAAATACTGTGGCGTCACACGCTATGCTCCTTGGTCACCTTTTTCCCACCCGCAACGATAGCTGTCTTGACCACGTTATTCTTAAATCGAATAAACCAGCTATTACCCTAGTACTTGACTCATTTATCACGGACCATGCGCCTATTGTAGTTTTTTGTGATTTAAAACTAGACATCCTTAAACCACTCCTCCGTCAACGTCGAGTAGATATTTCTGCATGTGTTGAGGCACTCAAGGACACAGATTTTTCTGACGTCATGTGCTGTCATGATGCTGATGTTGCTGCTTCTATCATGGTTAGTTTGATCTCCTCAGTTGTAAATAAAAATTGCAGTAACCCTATCATCCCGAGTAGAAAGCGAATTATTAAGCCGTGGATCACACCTGGGCTCCTTAAGTGTATTCGAAACCGGGATAAACTGTACCTTAAGACTAAGAAAGACGCTGATAACGATATTCTTAAGACAACGTATAATAGATATAAAAACTACTGCAATAACTTGTTAAAAAAATTAAAAAGTGAATATGAACGTCATGAGTTTGAAAAACACCGTAACAATCCCAAGGCTACTTGGAAACTTATAAAAACTATCTCCAATCTTCAAACGAATAAGACCTCTGCCAGGGAACTGCTGTCTCTTACTCCAGATTTATCTCAGTCGCTTGATTTGGCTAACAATTTTTTCGCAAATGTGGGTAGGGAGCTTGCATCTGACATCGTGAATTCCGCAAATTATGTCTCGACAACCACTGACGCTGCTTCGGTTGGGGTCCACTCCTGTTCGATGGCCATCTTGAACACGGACAACGAAGAAATTGAACGACTAATTCTTGGTCTGAAGCTGGATAGCGCTGTAGGATGGGATGGTATCCCAGCCACTGTGATATTTGGTGCCAAAAACATTCTTGTCCCAGTCATCTGCCACGTGTTTAACCTTGCCCTTTCGTCTGGAATATTTCCATCAGCTTTTAAAAAAGCCGTAGTGCACCCTATTCATAAAAAAGGTGACAGAGGCAGTGTCAACAACTACAGACCCATATCGGTGTTATCCATCCTATCTAAACTTTTAGAAAAAATATTAAATAAACGTTTACTTGATTACCTCAAGTCACAAAATATTCTGGCTGATAACCAATTTGGGTTTAGATCTGGCAAAAAGACGGAAGATGCTTTAATAGAATTACTTAGTACAGTAGCCCAAAATACTAATAATAAAGATAAGACCATAGCTATCTTCCTTGATCTCTCTAAAGCATTTGACACTGTCTCTGTACCCCTCTTAATTACTAAAATGGAAAGGATAGGTATAAGAGGCTTACCGCTGAATATTTTCAAAAGTTACCTTAGTGGTCGTTCTCAAGTAGTAAAAATTGAAAACCATTACAGCAAAGAAGCATTTCTCTTCTACGGTGTCCCACAGGGTAGTGTTCTAGGACCCACCCTGTTCCTAATATATATTAACGAGCTCTGTAAACTTACGCTTGTCAATGCCAAAATTATTATCTATGCTGATGATACCGTAATCCTTGTCAATGGCAGTGACTGGACCGAGGCTTGCAAATTTGCAGAGTCTGCACTTCGTTCTGTCATGACGTGGTTAGCACAGAACTTGCTCACACTTAACCTAGATAAGACTAGGTACATCACATTTAGTCCGAGGAAAGCATCACAGCCATCTTCAGCATACTGTTTGATAGCTCATGTATGTGGAACAATAAATAATATTGGTTGTAATTGTACCAAAATTATACGCACGGATTCCATAAAATACCTTGGAGTTCTTATCGACAGTACGCTGACATGGGGTGAGCAAATAAATGCTCTGGTTTCCAGAGTGAGAAAGTTAATTTTTGTTTTTAAAAACCTTAGAACCTCCGCCAATTTTTCTACCCTGAGAACAGTTTACTTTGCTCTTGCTCACTCTATCTTAACGTACTGTATATCATCATGGGGTGGAGCTGGAAAGTGTCTACTATTGCGCTTAGAGAGAGCGCAAAGGGCTGTGCTCAAGGTCATGGCATACAAACCCATTCGTTTCCCTACATGTGAGTTATATCAGCTATGGAAGTTACCTACCGTTAGATACTCCTTCGTATTGAGCACGGTACTAAGAAAACACTGTGACCTGCCGTTTAACCATGATTTGAGCAGACAACGACGAAGGACTGCCAGAGTCTGCGAAACAGTTCCGGCTAGACTTGAAACTGTTCGGCGACAGTACTTTTTCTTTGGTCCTGTGCTATACAATAGAGTAAATGACCAACTTAATATTTATTCTTCCTCTTCCCGAGATTGTAAAAAAATAACAAACGATTGGCTTTGCACCCTGACTTATGAAGAGTTGGAGACTTTAGTTAAGCCATAAGGATATCCTGTGTTAGACTTTTCTTCCGTATTAGACACGCACATCACACACACACCTCACTAACCCACGCTACATGCACACACACACATGCACACACACGCATACGCACACCACACCTTAGTACATATCTTCCATCTACTCATCAAATACGCACCCTCACTGCTCAAACTAACTCTACATACTAACTTTTTTAGTTTTAATCAGTTCAGTTTTATCCTGTAAATTAATTTTAATTTTATTTTGTAAACCATTAAATCTGGAACACTGTCATCTTCCACATGGAGGTGGGCGTTAATAGCTGCGACACAGTTTTTAACTAATGTGGCTATTATCGTACGCAATTTATTTGTAAATGTACTGTTTCTGGTTCCAATAAAGATTATTATTATTAACCAGATGCTACCTCCCAATTCCGCTGTCTTATAAATAAACAACAATATCTGGATGACCGAGCTTTGCTCGGTATTTTTTGATAAATTGTGTTTAAAATAAGTTTATGTTCAAGTTGATTATCGATAAAGTTGGTCATTGAAAACACGAATAAAACGACATTTTATAAAAAAAAAAAAAAAGAAAAATGAATGCACCCAGAGATACATTTTTTAAATTACCCTGGAAACTTCGAAAGGAAAGACAAGATTTTTTTTAAATACCTACTAGTACGAAATTTGTTTCTTTTTTAACCCCTCGCGTGTTTATGATGCACACGTGTGCATCATGTTATTTCAATGCCCAACTGTTTATGATACACCATGTGCATCATGTAAAATACATTTCAATTCCCGCTGTTTTTTTATTGAAAACATGCGAGAGGTTAATAGGTAGGTATTTTGCTTTTTACACCAAGTAAAATACCAGGATTATTAAATAAGTAAGTGGATAACGGAAAAAAGTGACAAACGAGAGACCTAACTACGCTCATAGTAGTAACAGGTAGTTTCCTAGCCTGGGGTCCCCGATCTATTGATTTAAATCGATCATTTCGATCGTAAATCATTGAATCGATAAACGATCTTGATTGCAGGATTTGAATCAGTCCAGCAAAGATCGTATTGTAATTAAAAATAAATAAAAGTTGATATAATTTACATCTTCCACCCTTATCACTTTTAATAAAAAACGGTCCAAACATTGTTTTTTTTTTTTAATAAAAATATAATATTTACAATCAAAGAAACTCAAGTAGGTAGATGAAGTCAAAATACTTTTTGCGGGCAGCCCTACCGCGTCTACCGCGTGTTTACGTACCGCGCGTGCTGTAGGTAATTATTTCTAGGATAGGGCCGAGTCAAAATACTGTATAGATTATCTTTACTGTGATGAAGGTCTCCGATAGTATAATGGCTCCGTGAACATATATTCACTTCATTAGAATACCATACATCTATTAAACATTAAACCAAATACTGCCGAAACTTCATTCAAAATAAAAATAAAATTAACCAGCGTGACCCGCTCTCTGCCAAATTGTTTATAAGCACACTTGAGGAGATATTTAAGTCACTGGCAGCCACATGGAAGATCAAGGGCACGTCGGCAAGAAGATAATGGATGACAAACGTCCGTTTTACCGACGATATAGTCCTTTTTGCCCCCACAGCTCTAGACCTTCAGACCATGCTCCAAGGATGGGACTTGCGATGAATCGGTATAAAACCCAACTTATGACTAGCTGTTAACACTAAGCGTACGGTCCAGGTATATGGAGAGGAAATACGTTTTGTCGATTAGTGAGTTAAAACAGGCAGAAAAGAGAAATCTATCGCTGAATTGACAACGCCGGGAAAAGCTACTGGTCTATGAAGACGCTAATGAAGGTTACCGATCTCCCTGAACTGAAAACTCATCGACATGTGTACCCTGCCCATCCTAACCTACGGGTTCAGAACTGGCTTCTTCCCGAATCGCAAAAGTTCCGTCTTGAAGTTTGCCAAAGAGCGACGGAACGCAGCATTCTGAGTATAAAAAGAAAGGGCAAAATTCGTGATACCACGCTGCGTTCTCAGATGGATATTATGGATATAATAGATGTAGGTAAGAAGGCTGCCAGGCCCAAACGGGATTGGGCGGGTTACATAAGCCGCATGCAGGATGACCGGTGGTGAAAGGTCTACCCGATAGGTGCCTGAAGATGGACGGCGTCGCCGACGTCGGCCCAGAAAGCGGTAGCCAGATGACCTGGATGCGTATCGCGAGGGTTTGGCTCGTGGTGACGTGGGAAAGACTTCCTGGAAGGACTTGAGGGAGGCCTTTACCTAGGAGTGTATAAAATGAACAAAACAAATTGTCTCATAGAATGGATGATATTAGTAGACGTCAGAGGTTACACCTAAAAAATACGGAGAACTCATCCAGAATTTAATTTTCAAACGAAGTTCTCTGAAATTGAGACATATGTAAACTAATTTTTACCCTTTTAGTAAAACAGAAACAAACAAATAATTTTCGTTCAGGGTTATACTGCAGCCGGGGGCTGTATCTTTGCCGTCGCGTTCGACTATCGCACGATGACTACTGGTCCGGCGACCATCGGGCTGAATGACACAGCCGTCGGCATCTCGCCAGCAATGTGGATCTTCGACCTCATGTCTCGAGTCATGGGCCCCAAGCATACAGAATACGCCCTCACTAGTTCCGTCATGTACTCTGCAGAACGAGCTTTGCAGGTGTGTATTGTATTTGGTCGAATTTTATATGATGAAATATATCAAATTGGATTCCTACTTATGTCAGTTTATCCCACAGTATGCCATTAATAAATTCATCAAAGAAAATTTATTATCTATTTATGATAAATAGAATCAGTCGCATCTTGAAACCTTCGATCAATAATAGTACATTTTTGATCGAAGCTTGAAACAATAAAATTAATTTTAATCTGAGATATTTTGAATGAACAATTACAATGGTTTTATGACGCACAGTAAAATTTATTTTAGGAAACCTTCAACATTTTTATGTTATAAAAAGTAACATGTTAAATACCCCCGACCAAAACTAAAATTACAAAAATAAAATTAATTATTGTCAAACTAAAACTTCTAAAAGTACTGGACCTAAGAAGTTGTAAGTAATATTTTGATCAAAGGATCGTCGTGTCGAAACTTCTAAAACGATTTTGATAAAACATATCTAAAAACCACCGCTAGAAAGCCTACTTTTAAATAAAAAAAACCACACCCAAGCCCATACACCCGTTTAAGAGCTACGATACCACGGACAGACACATAACGGTCAAAATTATAGCAGGGGTCTTTTTGCGCCAGGGGTTAAAAATGAAACGACTCCGTACTTTTTTTTATCAATAAATACGAAAGTAACTACTCCTTCCTGCCAGGGTCGCGAGATTTGTTCGAAAGAGATATCGTTTCAGTCAGTAAAAGTCTGACACGCCCTTCCGCTCCACCCAGAGCGCGCGACAAAAAGAAAAGAATTGTCCTTTTTCCGCGCCTAATCGAGTAAACGGATTTGGATGAATTTTCGCACATGGGTAGAACATGACCTGGGTTAGGTTAGGATATAGGATACTTTTCATCCCGGTAGTACGTCCCCGTGGGATAATTACCGACATCTACAAGGGCGAAACCTTGGGCAAACGCCAGTCTGTCATAATATAAATCTGATTAATTATATTATTTACTAGGTCCAAATGAAAATTTTTCCCAAAAAAGGACACAAAATTTTTACTTCTCATTTTAATATTTAGACGATTGACGTGTATTAACAAACAAGTGTTTCTACAAACAGAATTAAAATCATTTATCATTTGTGACGTTTCAGGTGGGTCTCGTAGATGAAGTAGCGGCAGACAAAACGGATGCTATTGAAAAATGCAAGGCCTTCATAAGAACGTACGATCACATATCTCCGGCCGTCCGAGTTACCACGAAACGAGCAATAAGACAAGAATTCCTCACAAAATTGGAAAAGGACCGACCAAAATATATAACAGACTTCTTGAATGCTGTCAATAGTCCCGAATTCCAAGCGATGACTGATCAATACCTTCAAAGTATCAAACAAAGAAAAGAAGCCAAAACTTTAAATAAATAGGCAATGCTGCTGAAGTACTCTCTTATGGAATCTGTTTTTTTTAACAAGCTTTTGCCCGCGACTTTAAATTTTTGCTCCCGTGACCCTTCCTGTCGCATCGAATTACTTGCCAGTTTTCGACCACTTTTCGTTTCTGCTCCGCTCCTTTTGATTGTAGCGTGATGTTATATAGCCTATAGCCTTCCTCAATAAATAGGCTACCCGACACAAAAATAATTTTTCAATTCGGACCAGTAGTTCCTGAGATTAGCGCGTTCAACCAAACAAACAAACTCTTCAGCTTTATAATATTATATAAATATATAAATATAGATACATATTACTAAACGGAAGGCCAAAAAGCGCGCTTCAGATTCATCGTCGTGGAAACTCATCTAAGTTCCAGTTCATCTGCCTGCCCATTATTATACTTATTCTGTCTTATAAACCAATATTATTAAATGTTTATTTGTAACGCGTTCACGCTAAAACGGCAGAACGGATTTGAATGAAATGTGGCACGTAGGTAGACTATGAGTTGGATTAGGACATAGGATACTTTTAATCCCGATATTTCCACGAGATCGAGATTTATGTTGATAAAACTGCGGGGCACAGGTAGTCATCATCATTATTACAGCCGAAAGACATCCACTGCTGGGCATAGGCCTCCCCCCCCCAAGCACCGCCACTTCGATCGGTTCTGTGCTTCTCGCATCCAGCGGACTCCTGCGGCCTTCACCAGGTCATCGGTCTGTCTTGCGGGTGGCATTTCAACGCTACGTCTTCCAGTACGCGGTCACCACTTCAGAACCTTCCGGCCCCATCGGCCATCTGTTCTACAATACGAATGTGCCTTGCTTCCTAAACTTAAGTCACTTAAGGCAAAGCTAGTATTCAATTGTTATTTCATGGTTTGTTCACAAAATTAAAGCTGTCTTACTCTGGTACCAAGTACGAATAGGAGTTTAGGTATCTCAGTGTCATTAGAAACACAAGAAGAATAAAACCAAATATGTTCCAATAGGTAATTATTATAATACTGTTAACATTGAAAATCATCTCCCAGCAAAGCTGCGGCATCAGGGTCCACGGTATCAGTGAGTTCCATGTGCATGTCTGCCCATTCTTCTCGCTGGTAGTCTATATAGTAGTTGATCTCCAGGATTTTGTCCCTGTTGCGTTGGATTTCATTGCTGCGGAAGAAAAGGTACGGCCAGTAACGAAAGTAGGTAGCAAACTAAAATGACTGTTCTCTAACGGTCAAGGTGTAAGTGTTATCGTTAGGTATGTTTTGTGTTTTTCTTTTTTTCGAATACCATCATCTACCTAGCTTTTTCTCAACTACGTTGGGGTCAGTTTCCTGTGTAACCAGATACAGCTGAGTATTTGACATGAAGCGACTACACTCCATGACTTCGTTCGCAAAGCACAAGTTTCGTGTAAATGCGGCTCTCATCTCCTATCTAGTCTAGCAACAAACAAAGCTATAGAAGCAGGGGAGACCACCGTACCAGTTGAATCAACGATAAGGTGTAAGCTAAAATCCGCAAAATATGATCTAAAACCTCAAATTCTCATTGATAAGAATAATATCTAATAATATAATAGTGAAACATTGAAACTATATTATATTTTGTTTATTTACGAAAAGACCGGCGTCGCGCCGATCTGCAGGAGCCTGAGCCTGAGAAAATGGGAGTATCCTGACGGATACTCCCATTTTCTAGCTCGCTTCACCTTCCTCTTGCTTTCTCGTATTATTATCACATTGACTTTTCAAAATATATTTTATGTATTTTTCAAAAAAAACTATTCCCTCGTTCCCTTCCCTGCTTGGCCACTGGGATAAATAGGGGCCACCAACATATTTTGAAACAGCTTAAGGGGGTCTTTAAGCCTAACTGCGCCACTGGCTCCTGATCGCACTAGCTGGTATATGGATCTTTTTCAAAAAAAATGTTCATCAGAAAATTGCGTGTCCTACGACTTTAAGCCTCTATTCTTCAGGCAAATGCAGTTCAAACTTAGTGTTTTAATAAGAAAACGACAAAATATGTTCGAAATGTACCTATTTCAGAAATACGAAAATCTGTGTAATATTGATTAAATTTATCATTATGATCAGATATCTAGTCGATACCATGCAAAACCTTTATAAAATCTACAAAAATGAGGGCAAAAAGCATAGCTTTACTACATTTTTCAGGTATAAGCCGTATTACATACTTACACCAAGTGCAACAACCAGAAACATATGTATGTGTATCAAGCACAGTAACATAGAATTCATGTTTAGTGCTCTGAAACTCAAAGAAGTCATACCACACAAAAGCATTACTGAGCTATTGAACGAAATCGCATGTGACACTAAATCTTTTGACTGCATAGTACAATAAATGTTATCAATGTAAAATTGCTAAAATTCAATACAATGAAGACAGATTTCACGATGAGGTAGCTTGGTTCAAAATGGGGTAGGGTGATTCATACATATGTAAAATCAGGGCAAGAAATGACGACAAAAAAAACTACTAAACAACTAATAAAAGTATAGATCTTATCGCGGAGTTTAGAAAAGAATTGCCTGCATTTAAAACTCATTGCTTTAATTGGACATTGGACAGAGCAACAACGTCAATATCGAGCTTGTGTCACTAATATGAAACAGGATGAAATTGGCATTTTGTGTGATTTCTCTGAAAATTACGAATGTAAATACAGCGAAGAAATTCAATCGATGCACTTTGGTGCGTCGAAAAATGCAATTAGTCTGCATTGTGGTGTGGTTTTTGGAAATGAGCGTTCGCAGTCGTTTGTCACGGTGTCCGACGATAACTGTCACGAGCCTCATGCCATTTGGGCTCATCTTATGCCTGTTTTAAAACTGGCCAAAGAGGAGTTTCCAAACGCACAAATAATCCATTTTTAGGGTTCCGTTGCCAAATGGCAAAAAACGGAACCCTTATAGATTCGTCATGTCTGTCTGTCTGTCTGTCTGTCCGTCCGTATGTCACAGCCATTTTATTCCGAAACTATAAGAGCTATGCTGTTGAAACTTGGTAAGTAGGTGTATTCTGTGAACCGCATTAAGATTTTCACACTAAAATAGAAAAAAAACAATAAATTTTGGGGTTCCCCATACATAGAACTGAAACTCAAAAATGTTTTTTTTCATCAAACCCATACGTGTGGGGTATCTATGAATAGGTCTTCAAAAATGGTAATGAGGTTTCTATTATCATTTTTTTCTAAACTGAATAGTTTGCGCGAGAGACACTTCCAAAGTAGTAAAATGTGTGTCCCCCCCCCGTAACTTCTAAAATAAGAGAATGACAAAACTAAAAAAAATATATGATGTACATTACCATGTAAACTACCAACGAAAATTGGTTTGAACGAGATCGAGTGAGTGGTTTTTTTTTAAAACGTCATAAATCGTAAACCGCAATTTACCTTACATTCAATCAACTGAAATATAAAAATTAAAAAATATATATATTTTTAAACCGAAAATACCTACAGGTTTGTACGGAACCCTCGGTGCGCGAGTCCGACTCGCACTTGGCCGGTTTTTTTTTTCCGACGGGCCCAGCACGCAATATAGACAGAAAAAAAAAATTTATTTGCTTAATTTATTCACACAGACATTAAAACTAGCCTACTCAACTTGGTCATTCTCTGAAGCAGGACATGGAAAAAGTATGGCAGATGGCATCGGAGGATCTGTAAAAAGACAGCTTGACAAAAGAATTACTTATGGTCATGATATTACCAATGCGACTGAAGCGTGTAATGTTTTGCAAAACACTATGAAATCTGTAAAGTGTCTTTACATATTGGACAGTGACATACACAATTTTAAAAAACTAATCCCTGATGGTTTGCGCCCCGTACCTGGAACGATGCAATTCCATCAAGTAATTTCTGTTCAACCTCATGAGATCCAATACCGTGAATTGAGTTGTTTCTGTGGTGAAATGCGAGGTTTGTGCAGCTGTTATAATCTCAAAACACATTTATTGACGGATCAGTTGAAATCAATTACTGTAGCACCTGTAAGTGATGATACGATTAATGAGCTATCAAACCTTTCATTTCTTGATTGTGCAAATCCAGGACCATCCTTAATTTCAAGCCCAGAACCGTCTATATCACTGCTTCAAACCGATTTCCTAATTGATGAATGTCCCTTTTTGGAAGGTATAGAAGCCGTACCACTAGTGGTTTCTCCAAAAAAATCCACTCTTAAACCACATCTTCCACCGACCGTTGAAGGAATACACAAAAATTTAGATAGCAAGGAAAACCAATCAAACCCAAGGAAAATATTACAAGAAAAAGTTGAGAATCAGAACATAATAATAGGAAAACGTAATGCGTCATCGAGAACATTTCCTTGTCATGTTTGTAAAACCCGCCAAAGTTTCATTCTGCAAGAAATGGTAAAGTGTATGGTATGCAATAATGCAACAAATGGGTTTGCATAACATGTAGTGGTACTACATCATTTGATTATATTTGTTCAGTGTGCTTTTTTTTTTTTCAGGTAGGGAAATCATCAAATGACTTCTCCCGCTCTGGGCGGAGCGGGAGGGCGTGTCAGACTTTTACTGACTAAAACCCACCCGTGTTCCATCAGTTGCCCATGTGCCAGGGTCACGGTATCTCTTTTGAACAATCACGCGACCCCGGCAGGCATCGGTCCTAGTAGACCCCTTCACTGCTGCTGACATCTCTTTGAGGCGCGCGTGGAACACTGCGCGCCGTCGACCCGAGCTTGGTCCTTACCGGGCGGCGAGCTACCCATTGCTCGCCACCCGCAAGCTCGCGCCTACGGTGGCCGGGAGTCCGCTATGGACTCCCGACGCCCGGAGTGTCTCCTCCTGCGGCGGCTAGGGACGTGAGGGCGCAGTGACTGCCACTCCCTCACACGCCCCGCCTCCTCCTTCGCGAGCATTACTGCTTCGCAGAAGGAGGTGACGGCTTCCCATTCCCTCTCGCTCCGTACCATGGCTCGCACCAGGGCCGGACGCGAGAGGTCGCCGCCGCCGATCGCCTCCACGAGGACACGGCGGTGCTCCGCCCAGGCAGGGCACACCTCCACCGTATGCTCCACCGTGTCCTCCAGACGATCCTCACAATGGAAACACCCGGGCGTATCCTCCCGCTTTATCCTAAACAGGAACCCACCGAAGCACCCATGCCCGGTGAGAACCTGCGTCAGGCGGAAGGTGAGGACGCCGTGGCGCCTCTCTATCCACTCCTCAATTGTTCAGTGTGCTTAGGTGATGATGAGTAAATGTCATTTTTTTTTTCGTTCGTGTAGTTCGTGTGATTCGTGTGTTCGTGTAGTTTGGTTCGTACAAATAAATAATTTAATTATTAGATGAACGAATCACAACGAAATAATAAGACAACACCAAGAAAATAATAATGACAGTTTTATATATGTACCGTGTGGTGCCGGACGTAAAGAATAACACCACCCCATTTCTTCCCGTGGGTGTCGTAAAAGGCGACTAAGGGACTTACTAGAGAATGGGCAGCAGCGTTCTCTATGCATTTTACCATCATACTGCGATCGCCAACCCGCCTGCCAAGCGTGGCGATTATGGCAAAGCCCCCCACATTGGGGGAGGCCTAAGTCCAGCAGTGGACGTTTTACGGCTGAAATGATGATATATATTTTTTTTACGATTTTAAAGACATACGTTATTAAGAATACGTAGGTATGTAAAAGTTTTATGAAACATAATTTTGTATAACATATTTTATAGAAAAGTGCCAAAGTAGAGGCTTGACTGTGCAATGAAACGTGCCATAAAGTAACGTAGAGGAATAGTTTTCGTAGAAAAAATGTTGATTTTACTTAAATAACTAATAATAAGTTTGTGATTTTGAAGACTGTTCTTGATAGAATACAATATGTAACAAAAACCCTGTCCGATCCAATAAAGGCGTAATCCTCGTTCAACATACGTACTAGAAAAAATGATATATAAAAATGTATCTCAAAAAAAACAAAAGGTAATTGATTTTTTTATTTTTATAATCCATGCGAAATATAACAGTGAATATGGCAAATTTTCATAAGTTGACAATACCACCCGCCGGCAAAATCTTGTTGTTTTTACCTATTTTTATTTCAAAGATCCACCGCCCTACAGTACCGCGTTGTAGGCACTCGTTCGACTCTTTGATGTTGCCGACTGATTGCCTACCGGCGCGCTACTTGTTGGCCAATTGCCAGTCTTTCGTGTAGATAGCTTTTGATCGGAGTCCGTCTGTACGTATCACGTGCCGCTATCGTTTCGCGAACAATGTCTTATTCCAATCAGCCATTCCACTGGATTTTTATTTATGGGGTCATATTAAACAAATTGTTTATAAAAGAGAGTGCGATTCGGAAATCGAAGTCAGAGCTCGAATTGTGGCAGCTTTCGACTCATTTAAATCGGACACAAATGCGCTGCAAAGAGCACGTGCAAATTTAGTGAAAAGGTGTCGAATGTGTATCAGTGTTGGAGGTGGACATGTGGATCACGATCGCCGAAGTATGCAACAACAAGAGAACTGAAACCTGCAGTCGGTAAGTACATTGCCCAAAGGACATCATATTAAAAAAGCCCTTATCAGGGCTACATTTAATTCAATTAATTGTTTCTTGATAAACATGAAAATTAGGTCTCCGGATCACTATGCCTACAAAACAATATCAGCTGATACCTACGCGTAGGCATAAGGTATGACGTAGCGTAATTTTCTTTCGTTATAAGTTTGTTCGGC